>CM061259.1:63242500-73242500 GCA_030848825.1 Tadarida brasiliensis | reverse complement strand
CTTTCTGTAGTTCCATCTGTTGTCACTTCCCTTTCAACCCATATCTTTCTTTTTAATCATTTCTTGCAGTGCAGATCTGTTGGTGATGAATTGTCATCATTTATCTGAAAATGTCTTTTTTTTTTTTTGCTATCATTTTTCAAAAACATAATAGAGAATTCTGGTATTCTCAGCACTTTAAAAGTGTTATTTGTTTTTCTAGCCTTTTTTTCTGAGAAGCTGTTCCCTTTTATATAATGTCTTTTAATAAACTTTATTTTTTAAGAACAGTTTTACAATAGAAAAATTGCAAGAATACTACAAAGAATTCCCATAGACTCTGCACCCAGTTTCCCTTATTGTTAACATCTTAACATTAGTGTGGTACATTTGTTGTAATTACGAACCAGTATTAATACATTATTATTAACTGAATTATATACTTCTTCCAGATTTCCTTAGTTTTTATCTAATGTCCTTTGTCTGTGTCAGAATCTCATCCAGGACACCACTTGACATTTAGTCCTGTGTCTCCTTAGACTCTTCTTGACTGTGATAGTTTCTCAGACTTTTTTGTTTTGATGACCTTAATCGTTTTGAGGAGTATTGTTCAGTTATTTTATAGAATGTCCCTCTATTGGGACTTGTTTGATGTTTTTCCTCATGATTAGACTGAGGATATGGGTTTTGGGAGGAAGACCACAGAGATGAAGTGCCATTCTCATGACATTGTATCAAGGGCATGTACTGTCAGCATTAATGATCACCTGGCTGAGATAGTGTGTGTCAGGCGTCTCCACTCTGTCTATACAGTCCTCTTTGGAGGGATGTAACTGTGCACAGGGAGTTAACCCGCCCCTTCCTTAGGACAGATTATTACATACTTATTTGTAATTATTCTGCATAGATGATTTGTCTCTTCTCCATTTATAAATTTATTTAATAATTTAGTTTTATATCAGTATGGACTCGTGGATATTTATTTTATGCTTTGTTTTATAATTATTTTGTTGTTTAAATTGTTCTAGCTTTGGCCATTGGGAGCTCTTTCAGTTGGCTACTCTGTCCTTTGATATACCCCTGTTACCATGATTGGTTGGTTGTTTTGCTTTTTGAGTGTCCTTCTTTGCTTTCTAGTGCCATAAGATGCTCCAAGCTCATCTTGTTTATATTTCCTGTCCCAGTATTTGAATCAGCCATTACTCCAAGGAACCCTGGCTTCTGTTTATTGGAAAATGATATTAGACATCAAGACCTGGGCATTACGTGTGCTTTTAGTATTCCCGTTTTCTTGCTTCTGGGCCCTGTCAGCTGACAGAGCAAGAAAATATATGTGTGTCTACTGACCCTTGTGCATACACATATTTATAAATATTTCTATATGTAACCATCTCTATATTAAGCTAAGAATGAGTTCATACTCTGGTCTCCAATTCTAATCCATTACCACATGGATCATTTAGCCTCCTTCTTTTGTTATCTGTGAACTCTCACTCTTAACAGTGAGAAACCTGGACCCCACCATCCATTTTCTTAATTGATCAGTTCACTGAGCTCTCAGGCTTTTAGAGTTCTGGTGCTTGGTGTGAAAGCTCATGTAGGCAGCTTTCCTCTCAGCGTAAATCTTCTCTGGTTGGAATACCTAACTCTGTACTTAACCTTTTTTCCCCACCCATTTAAAATTATTTAGTCAAAAACTTGTAAGAAAACCTAAAAGTGTGTTAACTTTAAAATGACTCAGAACTAGGTGGATCTTGGAACACATAAAACAACAAAAAGGAAGTATTCGTTAAGTCCACCTGCAAATGGGTTCAGAAATTAGTAACAATGGTTTGTGGAGACCTGGCTTAAGTAACAGTTCCAAGTGGAAGACCCCTAGCAACCTTCATTCACATAAGCTACATCTATGCTCATGTCTGCCACAGCTGCTAAAATATATATATATTGAAAGCTTGAGCCCTGGCTAGGTGGCTCGGTTGGTTGGAGTGTTGGCCCCGTACACCAAAAGGTTGCAGGTTCGATCCCTGCTCGGGCACATTGGGGAGGCAACTGATTGATGTTTCTCTCTCACATCAGTGTTTCTCTCCCCCCCCCACACACACACACACTCCTCTTTGTGTAAAAATCAATAAAGACATATCCTCAGGTGAGGATTAAAAAATATATGTATAAAGATTGATCTGTATTGCCGTGAATATACTATTAAGATATTAGTGAGATGCTAATCTCATGCCACTTTCGATATTGAAGTATTATATTCATTTTACCATTTTATAAAGACGTAAAAAAAAAAAACATGTCCAAAAAAGAACAGGATAGAAAAAGTCTGTAAACAGTGTTTTATCAAAAACAGGTTGGAATTTGAACATCAAGTGAATAATGATAGTAATTATTTCAATCCATTAAATAAAATAGGAACCATGAGTTCATACTGATCTAAAAAATAAGAATAGATTAAAAGTTTGATTTATCTGGTTTCAAAGTACCTCCCTACAGAATACTCAGTAATTACAAAGGGAAAAAGAGTAACTTTACAGTGGAAAATGCCTGGAGGATGACACTTTTACCAAATGATCAAAGTGAACTTCAGCAGGAATGGGATATATAAAAATGTGCCTGGTAGTATACACGGAAAAAAGCACAGCATCATTTCTGTCCTGTTGTGCTAGAGGTTCATGACCTGATCTGGCCACTAGGAAACACCAGATAAATCCAGAATGGAGGGACATTCTTCAAAACAGCTGGGCTGCAATCTTCAAAAGTGTCAAGGTTGTGAACATCAAGGAAACTGAGAGACTGCTCCACACTGACAGAGACTAATGCGACGTGATGGCTAAATGCAGTGTGAGGCTTTGATCCGGACTGCTATACAGGACATTATTGGAAAATTGGGAAAACTTCAATGGACTCTCAGATTAGACAGCAGTAATGTATCAGTGTTAATTTTTTGATTTTTTTTTTTTTTTTTTTTTTTTTTTTTAGTGGTTATACTCTGTTTATAAGTGGTTTTTGTTTGTAGAGTACACAATGAATATTTGGGGGTGATGAGGCATCATGCCAGTAACTTATTCTTCAATGGTTTTAGGAAAACTTTTTTGTAAGTGTTAGTCTTTAACAGTATTTTTAAAAAATGAATAATTTGGACTCTAGGAATAGTTAGTATGGAGAAAAGACTGAGGTAAGTTCAGCGATGTCTTTGACTATCTGAAGGACAGTTGTGTAGAAGAGGAATTGTCATTGGTCCTGGGATGTACTGCTTGAAGTTTGGGTATTTCTTATATTTAGTGGCATCTTACAATTTATTGAGAGGATTTTTTTTCTTCATTATACAGTAATGATGTGCCTTATAGTTGATGGTATTTTTACACCATAAATAAGTGAAATACAATTTATTAACTCATTGGTGCTTCTCCAGAGAAGAGAACCAAGAGCCATGAATGGGCATTTAGGAATCAAGATTTTAGTTAAAAGGTAGCCCTTGCTAATACTCAAAACCATCTGTGTATAGAACCAGCTGCCCAAAAAGAGTCAGTAATTTATAGGGGGTTCCTGTATTATGTTGACGATGACCCCTAAAAGACTTAACTAAAAGATTCTGTGACTCTGCTGCCTGGTGATTTGTCTTCCTAATTAACCATACCCCCACCCACCCCCACCTTTCAGTCACTTGTGAAGGAAGAAAGTGGCTTTTTCTTCCATGCAGTTCTTTGCTCCTGCCATCTTTTCCTTTTTGTGAGGTGGAAAAACAAAGAGATTGCATGAAGAGTGCATGCAGTCAGGAAACAGTATAAGAAGAAAAAGAACTGACGTTTGAGTGCTAGGCATTGAGCCTTTGCTCTACATTTGTGAGACTGGAGAACTTCCTCAACTCCCATATGTCAGCCTGGTGACAGGAGATTCAGGTTCAAACTTTAGCAGTTACAAGTTAGTCACTGTTGTGAGTCTTTGTGGGCACTGACTAGATACTGTGGTGCTGGTAGTTTTTTGGTTTTTTTGTTTTTTTTATTCCGTACAGCTGCTTTCAAAGTAATACGCTTTCACAGTGACAGAACTTCACCTCTCATTCTTGTTTTCCACATCCGTGTTCCTCTTTATTGCAGTCATTCACTTCCCGGCCTGTCACTTCACATCCATCAGAGGCCTTGACTCCTGGCTCACTCACATAAAGTCCTGCCATCATCTGGCCAATTTCAGGATCCTTGTGGAAAGTGAAAACCGTAACCTAAAATTCCTTCCTTGGGTCCTTCAACCATTCTACCTCACCAGAAGCCTGGATAGCTACTTCCCTGGGCCTCATTGTCTCCTGGAATTGTAGCTTTTGAGTCTCAACTTCAGTGTCCTGTCATCTGACTGAAGCTGCTTCTGTTTTTCTCCCCCTCCTCCTGTCACTTGGTTTTGTTGAAATTTCCAGTTCCTTGAACCCTCTCTTCATTATTCTCCGGATTTCACTCCTCCATTCTACTTAGATAACATGAGCCACTCGTTCAGTCACTTTGACCAGCAGTTTCATTTGGTCATCAAGGAGTGTCTACTATCACCTGACTGACTGTTAACCTTTAGGCTCATTTGGCTCTCTAATGCCTTGAGTGCCAGGGTAAGGAGTTGAACTTTATTTAGCTGACAGAAGGGTACATCAAAGGCTTTGAACAGAGGAGTGACATGACAAATGCATGTTTTAGAAAAACCACTGATAAATCTCAGCAGGAAATCTATAATTGATATAACCTGTCGTCTACCTGTATCAGAATTATTGCTGTACTCATTTCATAAAAGAATGTAGCATATCTTATTTTTTCTCTTGAGTTCTTTAAGGGGTTAGTGAAGAGAATGAGGAGTACTAGGTTTGAAGAAGTACAAATATGGTAGGTAAAGATTTAAGAAATACTTGAGGTAAGTCAGTGAGAGTAAAGAGCCGGCTTCAGTTAGTGAATGAGCAGACTCATTGAGACACAAGCAACAGGGCACCTTCACTGAGATAGTGTTATGGAAAATTCCTGAATGCTGCATAACTATTTCCTCAGCTGCAGCCATTCTAGAATTTTAAAGCAATTTAAATCTCTTTCACTTACAGAGTGTTCTGCTTTACATATAAATAGGTCATTGAATTCTGTAGGAATAACTCTGATGCCATTGACAGTAACCTACTAGAAGTTACAAACTATCCTTGCACATACTTTAATGTGGGAATGCAGCATCCCCCACTCCCACCCCACCCCCTGCCCCAAACTCTTTCTTTTATGGGAAATTTTCTAGAATTATCTAAGAGCTTTAAAATTTCTTAAAACTTTAGCAGTTGATTTTAACTGAACAAACAAGTTTATCTGTTAAAGCATAAAACCTCTGCAAAGTGACATTTTGCACAGGGATTTTTTTTATTTCCCTCTTAAAAAACAGGTAAGCTTACAGGAAAAGCACCTCTCCACTTATGGTCTGATGCCTTAGACAACTCATGTGCCTCTCTTTTTGGGTCTGCCTTTTTGAAGTGAAAGAGTCAGCTGCCCAGCTGAACTGGGTTTGCCCTGAGATTCATTCCCAGGACCGAGGCAGTGTGGAGAGGGTTAGATTGCTGATATTTCCCAGCTGGGGGGACTCCCTAAACGAGGTATGAATTATCATGGAAGCCAGGAGGATTGTGTCGTCAGCAGGTACATGAGTGCTTCCCAAAGTGTAGAGAGGAATTAAAGGGAGGGAATAGGCGTTCCAAAACTCTGTGGTAGGGGCTTTTTGGTTTTCTCAGTAAGCTATACATTTACTGAGCATCTACCATGAATTCTGCAGGTGATGTCTCATTTTTTTGGAAGAAGAAACGAAGTTCAGAGAGGTTAAATATGCTGGAATTTAAATGTAGACATTGTGACTCTAGCGCCCAAAGGAGGTTAATTCTGACGTTCCTTTTGTTGGCCCATGAAATTTTATTTTGTAGTCTGGATTATAACAGCATTACCATGTTCTCCCACTTACCTTTTTTTTCCATTAAAAAATAGAATTGGCCCAGCTGGTGTGGCTCAGTGGATTGAGCATTGCCCCAAGGATTGAGAGGTCCCAGTTCGATTCCTGGTCAGGGCACATGCCCAGGTTGCAGGCTCAATCCACAGTGGAGGGTGTGCAGGGGGGGTGTGCAGGAGGCAGCTAATTGATGGTTCTCTTTCACATTGATATTTCTATCTCTCCCTCTCCCTTCCTCTCTGTCAAAAAATCAATAAAAGTATATTTTTTAAAAAATAGGATTGCAAGAAGTTGGGAGGGGCTCATTTTTACAGAAAAATTGCCCACCCAGCAATCATATTTTTTTAACAGGAAGAAAGATAGGTACAAAAATATGTTAGTGACTCTGATTATGGAACCACTTTCCACAGTGTAGAAGAAATTTTATTGTTAGAAAATCACTATTTTGCAAACTATTGTAACTGATTCAGGCAGGCATCAGTGGATGCTGAGTGCATTGAATGAAAACTTATTGGAGAACTGGATATTCTGAAAGCATCACCCCATAGATTGCTTAGTAATTAAAAAGAGAAAACACTTGTTTACAGTGAAGAACCCTGACAGGTAGCAGAGTAGCCAACTGATAAAATTTGCCATCACCGATAAAGTTAAAATTCTCTGTGCACGCCCAAAGGACAGAATGACACCTGTGTAGCATTCCTACCAGAAATGCTTACTTTTGAGATCTGATCATAAAGAAACAATCAGATCCAAATTGAGGGACATTTTCTACACATGGCCTGAGCACTTCAAAAAGGTCAATGTTGTGAGCTGAGGACCTGCTTTAGATCCAAAGAGATTGACAAGACAACTGAGCAAAGTGCCCACAGACCTGATTGCATCCTGCTGAACTAAATTCTGAAAGTCATTATTAGAACTAGGCAGAGATATTTGGTTTTTTTGGTGTGTTTTTTAATCCTCACCCGAGGACATTTTTGCATTTATCTTCAGATAGAGCGGGAGGGAGAGAGGGAGGAAGAGAGAGCGAGACAGAAACATCAAGGTGAGAGAGACACATCGAGTGGTTGCCACCCACATGACCCCAACCGGGGCCAGGTACAAACGGTAACCAAGGTATGTGCCCTTAGCGGGAACCGAACCCGGGACTCTCTGGTAACCGCTGAGCCAAACCGGCCAGGGCTAGGCAGAGATATTTGAATGTGGACTGTATATTACAGAGCACTGTTGTATCAAAGTTCATTTTCTTGTTCCTTCTTCTTAGCAGATAAGCGGAAGTATTTAAGAGGGAAATGTCATGATGTTTGCTTACTCTCAATTGGTTCAACAAAAATAAATACATATAGAAAAAGTAAAATGTTGCTATGAGAAATGTCCAAAATTTTACTGCCCATGTTTTCTTCTAGGATTTTTATGGTTTTGAGTCTAACATTTAAGTCTTTAATCCACTTTGAGTTTATTCTTGTGTGCCATGCCATGTAAGGTGATCTAGTTTCTTTTTTCAGTGTCCTATAATTTTCCAAGTACAGGTCTTTTACCATCCTTGCTTAAATTTATTCCTAGGTATTTTATTCTTTTTGAGGCAATTGTGGATGGGATTTTTTTTTTTTTTTTTTTTTTTTTTTTTAGTTTCCCTTTCTGATAGTTCATTATTGATGTATAAAAATGCAACTGATTTCTGGATATTTATTTTGTATCTTGCTACATCTTTGTAAATCTTTTTTTTTTCTTTAAATTTCTTTTTCTTTATTGATTTTGAGAGAGGAAGAGAGAGATAGAAACATCGATGAGAGAGAACATTGATTGGCTGCCTCCTTGCATGCCCCCCACTGGGGATCGGGCCCAAAACCTGGGCGTATGCCCTGACTGGGAATCGAACCGATGACCTCTTGGTGCATGGGTCAGTGCTCAACCACTGAGCCACACTGGCTGGGCTACATCTTTGCAAGTCTTTAAAAGTCATTTGTCTGAGGCATCCTTAAATCAAGGTCTTTGAGGCCAGATCGACTTTAGGGGTGAGGAATCGACTTTAGGAGTAGGTCTGAGGAGGTCCATGAACCTCCCCTGAAATTATTAGAGTTGCAGGGAGCTTTTTTCCTAGGAAAGGTCCTCCCTATTATCAGATTCTCGAGAGATTTACAACCTAAAAAGAACCTAGTGCCTTCGCTAGTATTCCAATGATCTATAATAATTATTTTCATTTTGCTTCACCTGCAGTGTCTTAGTCTCCTTTCCTGTCTCTCTACCTGGTCTCCTCCTATGTACTAGCATGAAAAACTGACTACCTGAGTGTGGCTGCTCTCTCTAGTTGCTTTAAGAGTCTCCTTTGCCCTTTGAGGGTAGAGTTTTTATGTAATCAAGAGCAAGTATGAAGGAAAAAACACTCCTGCATATGTCTCCTTTACTACTCACATGGAGCACTTACTTCTGATACTTCTGGTCACCAAATGTGTATGAGGTTTTCTCTGTACCAGGCAATTCTTGGCAACACCAGCTGAGTGTCCTATAATTCAATTGGATTCTGAAACTACCTGGAGTTAGCATCGGATCCTACAGTTTAAGGGCTCAATCCCACAAGACCTCCCACCCCATACACGCACACATTCAGAAGCTTTCTGAAGTCCTAGGTTGTCACTTGTACTTCTGACCAACTGGCTATAAATCAGGGTTTCCACAACCCCCTCCTCAGGGGAACACTTACTTAGATTTACTGGTTTATTATAAAGGATACAGATAAATAACCAGATGAACACTTATATAGTACAAGGTATGGGGAAAGGGCTCTCTGACACTCTACCATTCCAACACCTCCATGTGTTCACCAACCCCGAAGCTCTCCAGACCCCATACTTTGAAGATTTGTGTGAAGGCTTCATCACTTAGGTGTGATGGATCGTTGTTAACTCAGTCTCCAGTCCTTCTCTCCTCCCCAGAGGATGGGGCATGGGGTGAAAGTTCCAAGCTTCTCATCTTGGCTTGGTTTTACTGGTGATCAGCCCTCATCCTCAAGCTATCCAGGAGCCCACCAGGAGAGGCCTTATTAGAACAAAAGACTCTACTATCACCCAGGAAATTCCAAGGGATTTAGGAGCTCTGTGTCAGGAACCAATATCAAAGACAAAAGACAAAGGATGTTCTTAATGCTTATCACTTAGGAAATTTCAAGGGTTTTAGGAGCTCTGTTCCCAGGGACAAGAGGCAGAGATAAATGTTTATATTTTTTATTTCACAGTAGGTAATTTTCCACTCTCTTTGGTACGTGAACATTAAGAAGCCTTGATCATAGTATGTGCTCAATAAATATTGTTGAATGGATGGTTGAAATAATTAAACACTTCTTTTCCCAAACAGCTTTCCAGTTAAAGTAAGGTGGTGCTCATTTAGTGTGCTTTGAGTAAATGATATTACATGGATTGGTTTCCCTGGCTACCTGTGCAGCTTTCCCTGTTCCTTTTCCAGCTGAGTGAGTCATCAAAAGGGAGCCTCAGAACTGATTTCTAAAACCCTGTGTGTACCTGGTGTGATTATAAAGCAATGAGACTGATTGTCATGTGTTGTGTGTGGGATCCGTCTCAGTTACTTTATAGCCATACCTGGTATCTTATACCACAGACCATTGCCTGTTGAACAACTTTTTTTGTATCTTTTTTTTTTTTTTTTTTTTTTTGTAGGGAGGGATAGAAACATTGATGTGAGAAACCTCAATCGGCTGCCTCCTGCACGCCCCCTACTGGGGTTCGAGCCCACAACCTGGGCATGTGCCCTGACTAGGAATCCAACCAGGGACCTTTCAGTTCATAGGACAATGCTCAATCCACTGACCCACACCAGCCAGGCTGAACAACATTTTGAAAGTATGAACCTAAGGCTTCTAAATGGAAGTTTAAAATGGTTTAGCATAATATGATTTGCTCTAACTTACTGATCAGAAATTTTATTTCAGAAAGATAATTAAGATGTTAACTTTGTTACCTGCTTTAAATTTGCAGTTTTTATTTTGTCTTGGGATTTTTAATCAGTATTCTGATAAATTGCTGTTCTGATACAATGGCTAGCACAATTTTGAATAAGGTAATACAAAGGTATGTGTTCCATTAGGTTAAATTTTTCATAAAACTACTTTTAATTATTTAAATTAATAATTCAGTTGCATGTGGTCTTTGATTACACATGATACAAAGATAGTCCTTGTGAAACCGGACAACCAATGGGTCTGCGCTGCCTGTCACTACTTGAACCAATTAAGCAGAGACAAGGTCGAATCGTGTATGAGCGTTTATTCCAACATTGATGGCAGTATGGGAGAGAAATGAGTCATCCCGTAAAATCTGCTATAAAACCCCTCAATAGCTAGTCACTTATATTGGGTAGCTATGTGGGGAAGGGCAGATAGGCAAAAGGGAAAAAATGGGTAAAGTGGTTACAGGTGATTACAATCACAGGGAAGGAATGCAGGCTGAGGATTGCAAAAGGTGGTCACCAGTATGTGCCTCTGGGGTTCCTTTGCTCTGCTAAACCAGGTTGTTAACCTTTCCATGATGTCAAGCAGTTCCCCCTTGTTCTCAGATAAGGAAAATGGACAGCATTCCTGAGGTAAACTCGCAGGTCGTACAGCTCCTAGCCAGGTCAGAATGGTCTTTCTTTAATCAAATGGTCTTTCTTTGTTTCTTTAAACAAAGCAATCACTATTAACAGAGTAAGGATGATTAACATTTTTTATAACTATGGTTAGTACCCCACTATGATTAATTCTCTATTCTATTATTCTTTCCTACCCCTTTCACTTTTGGTTAAATATGATAAATTAAACATAAACCAAATATTTAATAGTGTTATTCATTGAGGAAGCCTTTGAAAGGGCAGGTTTTGGAGGTTTGTTTTTTTGTCTTGGTGGTCTACATATATATGCATAAACCTTATTCATATTTGAATAAGAGGTTATAATTTTCTCTTTCCCAAAATAAAATTTTTATTCTCCTTCCTCTAATGCCCAGAGTCTTTGGGGCTCTTTGAATTAGGCATGTTGCCCGGGCAGCTTCAGCTTATGAAAGGACGATTAATGACAGCTAGATTGGTGGTAAAAAGTTTCCCTTTTTCCTTAAAAGAAAATAAGAAAAAAAGTGGAGAAACGGACTGTAATTTCATGCTATGCGTAGGAGAGAGGGTCACTTGCCTTTACTGCAGTAAATTATGTAAGTGAAAGAACTAGGTGACTAGAAGTACAACTTAAGAACATCTTTATAATTAAATTCAATAGTCAGTGGCTGTGGCAGAACCTTTGGACAGTTGTTAGAAACTGGAAACAGTTTGTTACCAAACTCGTCCAGAGTATTGAAGGTTGGATTTTTCTCAGGAAGAGTTTGATTTCTAGCAGGGTTCTGGGATAAACTAGAAAGCTTCCTCCAGTCAGGTCTAGACATAGGACCAAAGTTAGTTTCAACTGTTCTTTTTTTGGTTAATCCTCACCCGAAGATATTTTTGCCATTGTTTTTTTTTGTTTGTTTGTTTTTTTGTTTTTTTTGGAGAGAGTGGAAGGGGGAGAGAGAGAGAGAGAGAGAGAGAAAAACATCGATGTGAGAGAGACACATCGATTGGTTGTTTCCGCATGACCCCAACTGAGACCGGGGATCGAACCTGCGACCCTTTGGTGTACGGGCTCACTCTCTAACCACTGAGCCTCACCAACCAGGCCTCAACTGTTCTTAATAAAAGATACCACCATTTGGCATATTGCTGTTGTTAACTCAATTATCAGATTTGTGTCCTGACGCTCAGTGCTATTACACAACTGCTCCTTCTGTATTTTTTCTATTTCTTGTACTAGTTCTACACACAACAGGTGTTCCATAAATGTTTTATAAGAATGATTAGTGTAAAAAGTACCAATTTTTGTACTGTAAATAACATTTTTCTTCTTTTCTTAAGGAGTTGGGACTTTCTAAAGAGTATTTTAAGATGGAAAACATGCCCGGCCGGTGTGGCTCAGTGGACTGAGAGGTCCTGGTTCGATTTCCGGTCAGGGCACATGCCCAGGTTGTGGGCTCTATCTCTCACATCAGTGTTTCTATCTCTCTCTCCCTTCCTCTCTCTCTAAAAAATCAATGAAAACATATTTCAAAAAAAATAATAAGATGGAAAACATTTTACAAGGAAAACCTGCCATGATTTTATTACATGTTTATTATTGTATAGTACAGTGTTTTATACTGTCTGTTGTCACATTTGACTGATTTAATAATTTTTAAAAATATAGTTGTAACACAAATTAATGTGGCTCTTAACACTACAGTCATTTTGGGCTTTAAGTCTAAGTGTTAAGTACTACAAAACAAATTCCTATTCCCTCTTGGTGCCAGCATACCCAACTACAACTTTATTTCATGTAAAAGGTTGAATCTGAAAACTCATGACATTAACAGAAATTGTAGTATAGTTTTTCAAAGTATTTTGATATATTTGATGTTCCTGTAAATTTTAAATGTCACTTGAGTATATTTATTTTACATTACAGGCACGGGAGATATTATTGCTGTCATGATTACAGAACTGAGGGGTAAGGATATTTTGAGTTATCTGGAGAAAAACATCTCTGTACAAATGACAATAGCTGTTGGAACTCGAATGCCACCAAAGAACTTCAGCCGAGGCTCTCTAGTCTTCGTGTCAATATCCTTTATTGTTTTGATGATTATTTCTTCAGCATGGCTCATATTCTACTTCATTCAGAAGATCAGATATACAAATGCACGCGACAGAAATCAGGTGAGCTGCCAGTACTCTAGTGATTGATGCTTACCAGCCATAGAGTTTGTAGACGTATGTTGTGATCATGAATAATACAAATATATTTTCATTTTTAAAAAAGTTGTAACCTTCAGTCATTTTAATGTTGGAAACATATCTACACAAGTACTTTAAGGATATTTTAAATGCCTACATGGGGAAATTACTAAATTATAGTAATCACTTGGAGTATTTTAGGTAGATGGTTAGCTTAATATCACAATATGATCTAGCTAAGTCTAGTAACTTGAAGAAATACAGAAAATTGCATTTTTAAACTAGTAACACTGGTTGTCAGTGGGAGGTGACTGGAGAATGGAAGAGGGAAACCTTTCACTATACACCCTTTTGTTCCATAAGAATTTTGAACTATGTATTATCTATTCAGAAAAAAATAAATCAATTAAAAATAATTTATCTATCCTATCTAAGCTTAGCCATTGGGTGGTGGTGAGAGGAAGAAGGACCAATAGAAGAGCTGTATCACAATAGCCATCCTAGAAGTTCCATTGACCAGCATAGCTTGAGTGCTTGACGGACTTAGGTAGGTGAATAAAGACACAGGAAAAACAGGATGCTGCTTGATCTCTTACAGATAGGATTCAGTAAGTGTGTTAATTGATTTGTTTGATGTGCTATAAACAAAATATCCATACTGGGAGCTGAGTTTGAGGTGTTAGATCCCTGTCACAGTCCTAGACTTCTCTCATAGGAAACTAAGAAGTGAATTGCCTGGAGAGAGGTTCGAAGCCAATTTTTATATAATGTCATCCTCTTCTTAACAGTCCATACAAATCCTTGGATGGGAAAGAGGGGTGATTTTCATCCTTCTTCATTCTAGTGAAAGAAGCACAGACTTAGGTATGGAACAGATATGAGGATCTGAGTTCAGATCCTGACCTTACCACCAACTTGCCATGATTTCTTCCTGTGACCGTTTATTTAGCTTGTTTCTTCATCTGAAAATTGGTATAAAATATCTGGAAACTATACTTCATTGAACATTTATGTACCAGGCTCTGCATAGTATCTTATACTCCATTAAAGTTTTATATTACAATTTTTATTTATAATTTCAGACTTACAGAAAAATTGCAAGAATAGTATAAAGTATTCCCTTATCCAGATTCTGCATCTGTTAACATTTTGCCATATTTCCTTTTCTATGTGTATATACCTTTTTTTAACAATTTGAGAGTAAGTTTGAGATATGGTGCTCCTTTACCCTTAAATATTTCATTATGTATTTTCTAATACAATACCATTATCTGATCTATAGACCTTTTCTAGGCTTTGTGAAATTGTCTTAATGAAGTCCTTTATAGCAAAGAGAATCCTGTATAATTCGATCATATTATATGTTGGATGCACTTGTCTTGTCTCTTCTTCTATTTCATGACATTGACTCTTTTGAAAAGTTATAGGCCAGTTGTTTTTTCTTTGCGTTTGTCTGATGTCTACTGTTCCTTTGTGATTAAATCCAGGTTACTTCATTTTTGTCAGCAATACCAGTCTTACATTTGTTGAATTTTTTTTTTTTGAGAGAGAGAGAGAGAGAAACATTGATCGGTTGCCTCCAATATGTGCCCTGACTGGGTGTCGAACCCGTGACCCTTCAGTGCATGGAATGACGCTCCAGCCAACTTTTTTACTTTGAGATAATTGTATTCATATGCATTTATAAGAAATGAGACAGATCTCATATAGCCTTCACCCATTTCCCCCAATGATAACATCTTACATAACTATAGTAAATACCACAAACAGGATATTGACTTGTTACAATCCACTGATCTTATTCATATTTCTCCAGTTTAACTTGTACGTGTGTGTTTACTTCTATGCAATATCAGGTGACCACTACCACAGTCAAAATACAGAACAGTTTATCACAAGGACCCTTTGCACTATTCTTGTATAGCCATAGCCACCTCCCTCTTACCTCCTACCTAACCCCTGATTACTACTAATCTGTCCCACACTCTATAGGTTTGTCATTTCAAGAATGCTATATAAATGGAATCTTAACCTCTAGAGTTTGGACTTTTTTACCTAACATAATTCCCTTGAGATCCTTCCAAGTTGTTGTGTTTATAAATAGTTTATTTCTATTTACTGCTCATTAGTATTCCATGGCTTGGATATACCACAGTTTGGTTAACCAAATTGTTTCCAGTTTTGGGCTATTGTAAATAAATTGATGATGAACATTCATGTGCAGGTTTTTGTGTGGATGTGAGTTTTCATTTCTCCGGAATAAATGTTCAATGGTGAAATTTGGGAGTTATTAAGGAAATCACATATTTGATTTAGTAAGAAGCTACCATACTCTTCCTAAGTAGCTGCACTCTTTTACGTTCCCACTAGATATATTTCCCTGATCCATTTCCTTTACATTCTTGACAGCATTTGATATTGTCACTATTTTTTATTTTAGCCATTCTGATAGGTGTAGTGACGTCTCATTTGTGGGTAGTGACGTCTCATTTGTGGTTTTACTTCACATTTCTCTAATAGCTACTGATGGTGAATATCTTTTCATATCTTTATTTGCCATCAGTGTATCCTTGTCAGTGCAGTGTCCATTTATGTCTTTTGCCCATTTTCTGTAGGTGGTTTTTTGTTTTTTTACTGTTGAGTTTTGAGAGTTCTTTATGCATTCCAGATACAACTCCTTTGTTAGAACTGTGGTTTGCACATATTTTCTCCCAGTTTGTATCTTGTCTTTTCAACCTTTTAACAGGGTCTTTATAAGAGCAAAATTTTTAAATTTTGTTGAGGTTTTGTTTTGGTTTTTTTTCCTTTTATGAGTCTTGGTTTTGCACTCAAGTCTAAAGATTTTTTTTTCAAAAAGTTTTATAGTTAGAAGTTTCATAGTTTTACATGTTACCTTTAAGTCTGTAGTCCATTTTGAATTAATTTTTATATAAAGTATGAAGTTTAGGTTCAAATTATTTATTTTGTTTATGTGTCCAATATTGCACCTTTGTCAAAAGTCAGTTGGGCAAAAACAATCCCATTTACCACTGCAACAAAAAAATTAAGGTACCTAGGAATAAACTTAACCAAGGAGGTAAAAGACCTGTTCTCAGAAATCGACAGGACATCAAAAAAAGAAATAGAGGAAGATATAAAAAAGTGGAAGCATATACCACGTTCATGGATTGGAAGAATCAACATCATTAAAATGTCTATACTACCCAAAGCAATCTATAGAGTCAATGCAATCCCCATTAAAATACTAACAGCATATTTCACTGATGTACAGCAAATATTCCAAAAGTTTATATAGAACCAAAGAGACCCCAAATAGCCACAGCAGTCTTGAAAAAGAAGAACAAAGTAGGAGGGATCACCATGCCAGATATCAGGTTATACTACAAAGCCATTGTAATCAAAACAGCCTGGTACTGGCACAAGAACAGGCGTATAGATCAATGGAACAGAACAGAGAACCCAGAAATTGACCCAAGACATTATGCTCAATTAATATTTGACAAAGGTGGCAAGAGCTTACAGTAGAGTAAAGACAGCCTCTTTAATAAATGGTATTGGGAAAATTGGACAGCTACATGCAAAGAAATGAAACTAAACCACCAACATACACCATACACAAGAATAAACTCAAAATGGATAAAAGACTTAAATGTAAGTTGTGAAACCATAAAAATCCTAGAAGAAAATGTAGGCAGCAAAATCTCAGACATCACATGCAGCAGAATTTTCACTGATGCATCACCTAGGGCAAGAGAAACAATGGAAAAAAGTAATAAGTGGAACTACGTCAAACTAAAAAACTTCTGCCCAGCAAAAGAAACCAGCATCAAAATGAAAAGGGAACCCATTGTATGGGAGAACATATTTGCCAACAATACATCTGATAAGGAGTTAATTTTCAAAATATATAAGTACTCATGCAATTCAACAAAAGGAAGACAAACAGTCCAATTAAGAAATGGGCAGAGGACCTTAAAGAGACACTTCTCCAAACAGGACATACAAATGGCCAGGAGACATATGAAAAAATGCTCAACATCTCTAATCATCAGAGAGGCAAATTAAAATGACTATGAGATATCACCTCACATCTGCCAGAAGGCGGCCATCAACAAATCCTCAAAAAAGTGCTGGCAAGGATGTGGAGAAATGGTTACTCTAGCACACTGCTGGTAGGAATGCAAACTGGTGCAGCCACTATGGAAAACAATATGGTGTTTCCTCAAAAAATTAAAAATGGAACTGCCATTTGACCCAGTGATCCTACTTCTAGGAATATATCCTAAGAAACCTGAAACACCAATCAGAAAGAATGTATGCACCCCTATGTCCATAGCAGCGCTATTTATAATAGCTAAGATCTGGAAACAGCCCAAGTGCCCATCAGGAGATGAGTGGATAAAAAAGCTGTGGAAGAGATAAAACAAAGAACTTATATGCATATATGCATAACCAATGGACACAGACAACAGTGCAGTGAAGGTAGGGATGCAGAAGTGGGGAGGAGGTGTCAATAGGGGGAAAAAAGAGGGACATCTGTAATGCTTTCAACAATAAAGATAAACTTTTTATTTATTTATTTATTTATTTATTTATTTATTTATTTATTTATTTATTTATTTTAGAGAAAGGGGGCAAGGGAGAGGGAGAGAGAGAGAGAAACATCTATGAGAGAAAACATCGATTGGCCGCCTCCTACATGCCCCCCACTGGGGATTTGGCCCACAACCTGTGCATGTGCCCTGACCGGGAATCTAACTGGAGACCTCTTGGTGCCTGGGTCAGCACTCAGCCCCTGAACTACACCAACCAGGCTAAACATTTTCTTTAAAAGCTGGGCATATTTTGTGTGGGTATGTTTCTGGGTTTTCTCTTCCACTGATGTCCCTCTGTTTCATACCACAATGTTTCTTTGTATATTAGCCTTTGGTATTGGGTAGAATGATTCCTCTTTATTATTTTTCAAGGGTGTTTTAGCTATTCTAGGTCTTAGAATCTCATCATTATAAATTTTTTTTTATTCTCACCTGAGGATATGTTTTTATTGATTTTTAGAGAGAGGAAGGGAGAAAGAGAGAGAGAGAAACATCAATCAGTTGCCTCCTGTATGTACCCCGACCAAGGATTGAACTCACAACCCTTTGGTGTACGGAACGGATGACACTCCAGCCAACTGAGCCACCTGGCCAGGGCTCTTCCTACAAATTTTAGAATAAGCTTGTCGGTGTCTCTGCCAAAAACAAACAACAACAACAACAAACCCTTGCTGGGATTTTAATATGAATACATTAAACCTATAGATTAATTTGGAGAGAATTGTTATATTTACCATGTTGAATCTTCTAGTTAATGAACTTTGTATGTGTTTCTATTTATTTAAGTCCTTGTTTCTTTCTTCAGTACTTTATAGGTTTTAGCATATGGATCCTGCCTGTATATGTTTGAGTTTATACCTAAGAATTTCATTTTATTTGAAGTGACTGTAAATGGTAATGTAAGGGTAAATGGACTGTAAGTGTGTTTTAATTTCAGGTTCCATATGTTCATTGTCAGTATATTGAAATGTGATTTTTTGTGTGTGTTGATTTTATATTCTGCAACCTTGGTAAACTCACTTATTGTAGATTGATTGTGTGGCATTTTCTTTATAGGCAATCGTGTTTATCTTTAAATTAGAACTATTTTATTTATTTATTTTCAATCTTTATGCCTTCTTTCTTTCTCTTGCTGTATTGCAACGGCTAGAACTTCTGGTACTATGTTGAATAAGGTGATGAGAGTGGGCATTCTTGCCTGTGCCTGATCTTAGAGGAAAGGATTCAGTCTTTCATTGTTAATTATGTTGTTATCTGTTATATTTTGTAGATGTTTATTACTAAGTTGAGGAAATTCCTCTATACTTTTAGTCTCCTGAGAGTTTTTATCACAAATGAGTGTTGGATTTTGTCTGATGGTTTTATGTGTCAGTTGATGTGATCATATACTATTTTGTTTTATTTAGCCTGTTGACATGGTAGATTGCATTAACTGATTTTTGAATGTTGAACCAGACTTGCATACTTGAACTAAATCACACATGATGTAGACTTGCATACCTGTAATAAATCCCAGTTGGTTATGGTGTATAATTTTTTGTGTCTTGCTGGATTCTTTTGGCTAATATTTTGTTGAGGAGTTTTCTGTCTAAATTCATTAGAGATACTCGTCTAGATACTAGTTTGTGGAGGGGTTTGTAAAATTTTAATTTTTTTAATAGTTGAAAAACTTCAGGTTGTCTATTTCATCTTCATTTAATTTTGGTAATTGGGGGTTTTGAGGAATTGGCCCATTTTTTTAGATATCAACTATATGGGCATAGTTTTTCATAATGTGCCCTTGTTCTCCTTTTAATGGCTGTGGTATCTGTAGAAATATTCCATTTGTTCCTGATTTTAATGATTTGTGCCTTTTCTTTCCTTTTTTTTAAATCCTCACCTGAGGATACTTTTCCATTCTTTTTCAGACAGAGTGGGAGGGAGGGAGAGAGAGAAACATCCATGTGAAAGAGACACATTGACCAGCTGCCTCCTGCATGACCCCAACCAAGGCTGGGGACCAAACCGCAACCGAGGTGTCTTCCCCTTGACCGGAATCAAACCTGTGACCCTTTGGTCTGTGGGCCCACACTCCAGCCACTGAGCCAAACTGGCCAGGACTGTACCTTTTCCTTTTATCTTTTTCAGTCATGCTAGAAATTTCTAGATTTTATTGATTTTTTTTTTTTTCTCAAAGAACCAGCTGGGGTTTTTGTTGTTGTTGTTTATCCCTATTTTATTTTATTTTATTATTTTTTATTTATTTATTTTTATTTTATTTTATTTATTTTATTTTATTTTTTTATGCTCACCCGGGGACATTTTTTTTTTTTTTTTGCACTTCAGATAGAGCTGGAGGGAGAGGGAGAGAGAGAGAGAGAGGGAGGGAGAGGGAGAGGGAGAGAGAGAAACATCGATTTGAGAGAGACACATCAAGTGGTTGCCACCCACACAACCCCAACCGGGGCTGGGGACAAACTGCAACCGAGGTACGTGCCCTTAGTGGGAACCGAACCCGGGACTCTCCGGTAGGTGGGCCGACGCTCCAACCGCTAAGCCACACCGGCCAGGGCCCCCATTTTATTTTTAACATCGGAAGTTAGATTATTTATTTGAAATATTTCTCTTTTTATTATTTTTTTTAATCCTCACTCGATATTTTTTAATTTATCTTCAGGTAGAGTGGGAAGGGAAGAAAGAGAAACATCGATGTGAGAGTGACACATTGATTGGTTGCCTCCCGCACGACCCCAACCAGGCAGGGACTGAACTGCAACCGAGGTACGTGCCCTTGACCGAAATTGAACTCACAACTCCGGTTTGTGGGCCGACGCTCTAACCACTGATCCAAACCCGCCAGGGTGAAACCTTTTCTCTTTCTAATGTATGCATTTAGTGGTATAAATTTTCCAGCACTACTTCAGCTATGTCCCACATTTTGACATTTTGTATTATAATTTTTATTCAATAGTATGTAATTTTTTCTTTTGATACTTTCTCTTTGACCCATGTATTATTTAGAAGTGTGTTTTTTAATTTTCAGTTGTTTGCTGTTGTCTGAATGTTACTGGTTTCTAGTTTTGATTGCAGTATGATCAAAGAAACACTCTGTGTGATTTCATTTCTTTCAGATTTATTGAGGTTTGCTTTAGACCTAGGATGTGGTCTTTCTTTGTAAATATTCCATGGTTGCTTGAAAAAAAATGTATTTTGCTGTTGGGTTGAGTGGTCTATGGATGGCAGTTAGATCTGTGCCTTTTGCTTGCTTCTGAGAAAAGGTAGAGTGGAAAGATCACCTTCCACTGGGCCCCGCTGAAACTATTTTGAGAAGAGGGGTACAGTTTTTCATTGGTTAGAGTAGGGCAGGTACAGGCCACTCTTCCTGGTACTTTGACTATGGGAAGCAGGCGTTCCCCTGTCCCCCTGTTCCCGCGTCCCCCCAACCTTTGGTCTGTTTCTGTCTGCAGTTGCAGGTGGAGGCTTCTGTAGCACGTTGTCTCGGATACATGAGGCCATAAGGAAGCCCACAGAACTCACTGACCAGTGTTCCTCAAGTCTCAAGGTCCTATGGCAGCCTACCTTTCAGAGACTCCCTGTGCCTGTTTGTTGTGTTTGGTCCAGGGGTTTTTAGGTATCAGGAGGATGACCTAGGAAAAATGGGGCTACTCCATCGTGGCAGAACTGAAAATCTTCCTAGTATCTCACATGATGTTTTACGTGGACATAGGTAATTGAAGCAATAAAGAACTATTAGATGAAAGTGTTAACTGGTATAAAGATATGCTACTTCCATAGATAATTGGATATATGTGTATGAAATCAGATTTACAGCTTAAAATAGAATGCATCAGTTTTACAAAATTTTTGACAAAATGAATAGATGTGAAATCAAACTCTGATGGAACGGAGGAATACAGAGGTAGATCTGTAAAATGATCAAGAGTTGCTCTGAAATGGTGCAAGAAAACCTTATAATGGTGGGTTGAATGTAGTGTCTCAAGGACTTTTCAAAAGAAGCAGATGGTTTGTCCAAACCAAGAGCCTGCTATTGGACGATAGTGCTTTAATTAGCACTAGCACAGGGCCTGTGTGTGATGGACTCAGCACAGTTACCATCTGGTGCGGGCCACAAATGGGAACTTGTTCCTTAGCGGGCCACAAATGGGAACTTGTTCCTTAGCGTTAGTTTTACGGCTGACTGCATGCAGGCTTCCAAAGCATTCTTCTCCAGGCACTGTTGTAGTGAAAAATGATGTTATGCCCTTTTTTCCTCCTTTCATTTTTCCTAAGGTTGAGAAACACTTGAAATTATATGGCTTAAAAAGCTTAGTTTATTTAAGTTTAACAAAGAAGGTAGCAGCAACTCAACTGATTGAAACCTTTGGCTATTGTATTTTATTTTTTTATTATTTTTTAATCCTCACCCAAGGATATTTTTCTTTTTATCTTCAGAGAGAGAGAGAGAAACATGGACGTGAGAGAGACATAACGACTGGTTGCCTCCCACACGACCCCAACCAGGGCCGAGGACGAACTGCAACCGAGGTAAGTGCCCTTGACTGGAATCGAACCCGCAACTCTTTGGTCTGCGGGCCGATGCTCTAACCACTGAGCCAAACCGGCCAGAGCCGTTTGGCTATTTTAAAAAAGAAGCCAAAACTATACGAAAGGAAAGACTGAGTTTGAGACTCATTTTCTCCCATAAACTGTCATGAAGCAGTCTTTTCTACAGAATGTGCTACCAAAGAGAGCCATGTATTGTAAATAACTTTCTAAGCACAGTGCAATGTACACAATTGACACCATTTTACATGTGAAATAAGAGTCTAATATTTTGGCTTTTTGGTATACTGCTAAGTATCTGTGGCTTGCTCTTTCTGAAAAACTCTTAGAACCCACCAAAATAAGTGCACATAGCTCAGATGATAGCTGATGGTTAAACTTAAATATCACCTTCTAATAAGTCAGTGATAGTTATGTCACACAAGAGGATGGATTTTGGTGTGTTTATATTGTAAGGGTGCCTGGGGTTTTTCTCAGAAATGTAAACTGTTTCAGAATTACATGGTTAATATTATACCTTTAATCCCAAGGTAGTCAAGTTTGATTCCCAAAATGAACAATACATTTTCATTTTACTGTTGAAGAATAGGGTAGATACAAAACAATCCACAACATAGAGGACTCCTGAGTTTAGAATATTCTCTAATGAAAATTCCCTGTGAAAATGCATACAGTTAAAACTTTGGGGGGGGGGGGTGAATCCTCACCCGAGGATATTTTTCCATTGATTTTCAGAGAGAGTGGAAGGGAGGAGAGAGAGAGAGAGAAATATCAATGCTAGAGAGACCCATCGATCAGTTGTCTCCCACATGACCCCAGTAGGGCTGGGAATCAAACCTGCAACCCAGATATGTGCTCTTGACTGGGAATTGAACCCGCAACCCTTTGGTCTGAGGGCCGATGCTCCAACCACTGAGCCAAACTGGCCAGGGCAATGGTGAAAACTTTTTAATGTTCCTTGCCAAAATGTGTATACAGTATTCTTGGGCTTAATAAATATCTCAAGATTACTGAAACAAAACATGCATTTGGTGCCCGTTTTTATCTTGGAAGGTAGCTAATTGGAGAATGTACTTGCATGTGAAAGTGTAGAAGAGGAAGGCTAATACTTTGCATATATACCATTAACCTTTGAAAAATGGTGAGTTCAAAAGTTTTTTCCTTCCAAATAGGAGGCTGGAGTGTTCTACACACTGTTGAGATTTTTCCCCTAGGAAAATATAATGTAGTCAAAAGAAATAGACTTCTTTTGTCATTGTTGGATAGTAGCTTGAATTTTACTATTTTTATTAGGGATTAACAGTTCCAGAAGAAACTGGGAGGAAAGTGGGGGAAAGTGATCCTTTTCTTCAGAGCTGTGGAGAAAGAAAAGGAGACACAAGAGAGTTGAATGACATCAGGAGTGGTAGGAGGAAACCTGAGTCTGTGAACTGACACTGGACTAGTGTATTGGCACTAGAAGGTGAAGGGCTTGAATCTCATGCTAAAGAATTTAGACTTTGTTCTGAAAGCAATAAGGAGTCATCAAAGGTTTTTCAGCAGAAGAGTGATACAAGATTTTTTTGATGGGAGAGGCTTAGGAAGAAGGAGTTCTTAAAGAGGGCAATATTGATAAGCAAAGGAACATCATATTAATAAAGCAAGCTTGTGTAGAGAGCTGGTGGGAGGGTTCAGGGGCATAGGTAGATGTTTAACCTTGGGAAAGCATGGGGATGCTTCTTTCAAGGTATAGAGGAAAAGATGGTGTTGATGAGAGAGTGAATGGAAGCAGGTGCAGGCTACAAGGCATTTTCCATCAGTGAAAAATTACACTCACAGCATCTGGATTTCGCCACTGTTGAAAAGAAGAAAACCCAACTGTATGCTGATATAGATCTAATTTTGTTTCTATGGTAGAGTTTTAAAAGAGGAACCTGAGATGAGTTTCATTAAAGTGACCTGTCCTCAATATACTATGAACCATCTGTCCTTGAAGAAATTATTTCTGCTATATTAAGCAGTATGAGCTGTTTTAAGTTGTTTTCTACCAATTTTTAGCACTCTGTATCCCAATATAGAATAGTGTTCACATTGGTATTACTGGTGTCTTTTACCAAGTGAAATAAGATAACCTGGCCCCTGACGATCAGTATCCTTTGTATTTTGTAATATGGGAAGTGTATAAGCATTTACAGTGGAAAAAGAACTGGACCAGAAAGTCAGGAGACCTCAGGTTCAGGTCCCAGCACTTTTACTAAATTTAGACAGGTCACCTCAGCTCTCTCTGGGTTTGGATTTTCTGCTCTGTAAACTGATGCATCACTGTTGTTGTGGTTTTGTCCGGTTCTGACATTCTGTGTTTGGCGAGGTGGAAACTTGAGTAGTTTTCTTACCTAATGAATAGGGCATAGTCAGAAGTACCTAAAGGAATGAGTGGAAATGCTTTGATCACTAATTGGTTGTTTATACTTAGTTTAGTGAATCTCAAGCTTAAGTATGCAAAAGAATCATGTAGGGGCCCTCCTCCTTCTCCTCTTCCTGTCTTCCTCCTCTTCTTTCTCTCTCTTTCCCTCCCCCTCCTCCTCCTGCTTCTCCTCCAGTTATTGGTGGAAATGGGGTGTCCCTTTCCATACTAGGGGTGGTGTCCTTAGGATATCTCGAGAAAAAGAATTTTCTGAGACATGGGATGATGAGTGATTTTTATTTGTGTGGAATTACATCCCTGGGTTTCCAAAGTCCCTTTTTTTTTAATCCAGTCCTGGAAGAAGTATAACTGGGGCTTCAGTAGAGCTAAAAGTAAAGCCAGTGTCCAGAGTTTCCGCTCCATGTTGCAGCCGGTCCTGTTCATCATCAGGCTAGTTGCAGTCCATTAGTCCATTGTGTGTGGGGTCCACATGGCCATGGGCCATGTAGGCGAATGCAGGGGAGCCAAGAGAGCATACCCTCTGCAACAAGAGTCCCAAGAGCACAAGAGGGCCAGGGGCCAAGAGAGTGAACTCTTTGGTTTAGGATATTGAGTATCTCAAATCTTCCCACACATGCAGTGGCCACACCTACTTTGGCCAATGACCAAGTATGACAGACAGCAAGCACTTTTGCTAGTTCCCCCAACTTTACAGGACATGTATCTTACCTCTTCCTAGTCCAGTCCCTTCCTTTAGCAATCTTCAATCTGCAGGGAATAGACCTGTGGCTCCTTGGGGAACATAAAGCTGTAGCTTCCTGGTGAAGCTGCCTAAATGACATGCCTATAATATTTGGCCTTCCCTTTGCTCCTTTCCTGTTATTAATAACTAGGTTAATTACAATGATATCACTACTGCTCCTCCTCTGCCGCCGCCTGCTGCTTCTGCTTCACCTCTTCCTCTTGCTCCTCCTCTTCCACCTCCTTTTCCTTCTCCTTTTTCTGAGGGGCACACTTTAAAACTACAAATTCCCAAGACACCTCTCCCTCCAGTCTGATTGGGGAAGTCTGGAGAGGACCTAAATTTTAAATGAATTAGAGGTCTAACTGTAAACAATAAAACTTCAAATATTAGAAGAAAATATGGGCTACATTTTCCTTTATGATGGTGAATTTGGAAAACTTTGAATTATGACTCAAAACCCAGTAGAATAAAAGAAAAATGACTATATTTTTATACATATTACAAAGGGCTAGTGTCCCTGATATATAAAAAAAATAAAAACCTGATAGAAAAAAAATGGGCATAAAGAATAGTTTACCCAAAAAATGCAAATGGTATTTAAAGTGTTATAAGGATGGTCAACTACACTCAAGTTAAATGTGACTTAAAACCATACTGGAGATACCACTTCTTTTTTTTTGTTTAATTTTTTTGTTAACCCTCACCTGAGGATAATTTTATTTTCATTGATTTTTAGAGAGAGTGGAGGGAGGGAGGAGAAGAGAGAGAGAAACATTGATGTTAGAGACATGAATTGGCTGCCTCCCACACACACCCCGAATGGGCCTGGGGATCAAACCTACAACCCAGGTACGTGCCCTTGACCAGGAATCGAACTTGCAACCCTTGGTGCAGGGACTGATGCTCCAACCACAGAGCCACACCAGCCAGGGCTGGAAATTCCACTTCTTATTGATGGAGTTAAAAAAAATTCTAAAGTTTGCAACATACTCTTGAAAAGTTGTGGAGAAGAAAACAAGCATTCTTATACATTGATGATGGGAACACAGAATGGTACAGTTTTTGTGGTGGGAACTAGCATAATTGGATAGACACTTAACCCTTTGTCTTAGTAACCTCACTTGAAGGATATAGCCTGATGATAAACTTGCGAAAATGAAAAATAATGTATATGCAATACTGTTCATCATATTAGTTATGAAAACAAAAGACATGACTTACCCAAATGTCCATCACTAGGGGTCTGCTTGAATAAATTAATACTCTGCACTGTAAAATACTCTGAATGCAATGGAGTAGAACATACCTGTAAAAAGACAGGGTTCTGTGAAGATCCCTACATCTTACTAGGGATCTCTGGTGCAGAACAGGTTTACTATACTAGTTTATTGTAATAAAGAGAGGAACTATGAAAATACATTCATTTATGTGGATATACATATCACATGTCTACATATACGTACACATACGTATATATCCTTTTTTTTTTTTTTTTTTTTTTGAGCCTCACCTGAGGATATTTTTCTATTTATCTTCATATAGAGTGGGAACGAGGGAGAGAGAGACAAACATAGATGTGACAGAGACACATACCAGGCTAATTTTTTTTTTCTTTTATCCTCACCTGAGGACATTTTTGCATTTCTCTTCAGATAGAGCAGGAAGGAGAGAGGGAGGAAGAGAGAGAGAGAGAGAGAAACATTGATGTGAGAGACACATATTGAGGGGTTGCCACCCACACGACCCCAACTGGGGCTGGGGACAAACTGCAACCGAGGTACGTACCCTTAGCGGGAACCAAACCCAGGACTCTCTGGTCTGCAGGCCAACGCTCTAACCGCTGAGCAAAACTGGCCAGGGCTAATTTTTTTTCTTTTTATAATTAATTGAGTTTTGTTACAGATGTTTCTCCTTTTTGCCCCATTGACGCCCTCCTTCCCAACCCCCCACCCCACCTCCACTCTGAGTTTGTCATTCTGGACCCTACTTCTATGTCTCTGGATCTGTTTTGTTCATCAGCTTGTTCATTATATTCCACAAATAAGTGAGATCATGTGATCTTTGTCTTTCTCTGATTGGCTTATTTCACTTAGCATAATACTCTCCAGGTCCCTCCATGTCGTCTCAAAGGATAAAAGATGTTTCTTTCTTACAGCTGCATAGTATTCCACTGTGTAAATGTACCACAGCTTTTTTATCCACTCATCTACTGATGGACACTTGGGCTGTTTCAGATCTTAGCAATTGTAAATAGTGTTGCTATGAATATAGGTGTATATATAGTCTTTCTCATTGGTGTTTCAGGCTTCTTAGGATATATTCCTACAAGTGGGATCACTGGGTCAAATGGCAGTTCTATTTTTAATTTTTTGAGGAAGCACCATATTGTTTTCTATAGTGGCTGCACCAGTCTGCATTCCCACCAGCAGTGTACTAGAGTCCCCTTTTCTCCATACCCTTGCCAATACTTGTTGTTTAATGATTTGTTGATGGCAGCCATTCTGACAGGTGTGAGGCGATACCTCATAGTTGTTTTAATCTGCATCTCTGATGTTTAGTGACATTAAGCATTTTTTCATATGTCTCTTGGCCATTTGTATGTCCTGTTTGGAGAGGTGTCTGTTTAGGTCCTCTGCCCATTTTTTAATTGGGTTCTTTGTGTTCCTTTTGTTTAGTTGTATGAGTACTCTATATATTTTGGAAATTAACCCTTTATCTAATGTATCGTTGGCAATTATGCTCTCCCATGTAGTGGGTTCCCTTTCCATTTTGATGCTTGTTTTTTTTTGCTGTGCAGAAGCTCTTTAGTTTGATGTAGTCCCATTTATTAACTTTTTCCCTTGTTACTCTTGCCTCAGGCATTGTATCAGTGAAAATTCTGCTGCATGTGATGTCTGAAATTTTGTTGCCTACATTTTCTTCTAGGATTTTTATGGATTCAGGAGTCACATTAAGTCTTTTATCCATTTTGAGTTTATTCTTGTGTATGGTGTAAGTTGGTGGTCTAGTTTCATTTATTTACATGTAGCTGTCCAATTTTCCCAGCATCATTTATTAAAGAGGCTGTCTTGACTCCACTGTAAGCTCTTGCCACCTTTGTCAAATATTAATTGAGCATAATGTCTTGGGTCAATTTCTGGGTTCTCTGTTATAGTCCATTGATTGCCTAGATTATCCAATTTGTTGCCGTATAATTGTTCATAACATTTTTTAACGATCCTTTGTATTTCTGTGGTGACAGTGGTTACTTCTCTTTTGTTTCTGATTTTGTTTATTTGGGTCCTCTCTCTTTGTTTCTTGGTGAGTCTGGCTAAGGGTCTGTCAATCTTGTTTAT
Organism: Tadarida brasiliensis; assembly: GCA_030848825.1. Classification (NCBI taxonomy): domain Eukaryota; kingdom Metazoa; phylum Chordata; class Mammalia; order Chiroptera; family Molossidae; genus Tadarida; species Tadarida brasiliensis. The sequence goes on along the minus strand of CM061259.1, from coordinate 73,214,198 downwards.
CTTTTCAAAGAATCGGTTCTTTGTTTCATTGATCTTTTGAATTTTTTTTTTTTTTTAGTCTCTATGTCATTTTTTTCTGCTCTGACCTTTACTATTTCTTTCCTTCTTCTACTTGCTGTGGGTTTGTCTGTGTGTGTGTGTGTGTGTGTGTGTGTGTGTGTGTTTACTTTCTAGTTCTTTAGGTTGTAGAGTTAGATAGTCATTAGAACTTTTTCTTGTTTCTTGTAGGCCTGTAGTGCTATGAACTTCCCTCTGAGGACTGCTTTTACTACGTCCCATAGATTTTGTGTTGTGTGTTCATTTTCATTCATTTCCAGAAAGTTTTTAATTTCTTCCTTGATCTCCTTGGTGACCCATCATTGTTTAATAACATGCTCGTTAGTCTCTATGTGTTTGAATACTTCTGAGTGTTTTTATTGTAATTGGTTTCTAGTTTCATGCCATTGTGATCTGAGAAGATGCTTGATATGATTTCAGTCTTCTTGAACCTGTAAAGACTTAGTTTGGCCCTGGCTGGTTTGGCTCAGTGGTTAGAGCGTCGGACTGCGGTCCAGAGAGACCCAGGTTCGGTTCCCACTGAGGACATGTACCTCGGTTGCAGTTTGTCCCTGGCCCTGGTTGGTCGTGCAGGTGGCAGCCACTTGATGTGTCCCTTTCACGTCAATGTTTCTCTCTCTCTCTCTTGCCCTCTCTCTCTCCCGCTCTATCTGAACAAAAAAATGAAAAAATGTCCTCGGGTGAGGATTAAAAAAAAAAAGAAAAAACAAAGACTTAGTTTGTGTCCTAACATGTGGTCTATTCTTTGAGAATGTCCCGTGTGCACTTGAGAAGAATGTGAATTCTGCAGTTTTGGGGTATAATTCTCTGTAGATATCTATTAAATCCATTTGCTGTAGTGCATCATTAGAGTCTCTGTTTCCTTGTTAATTTTTTGTTCAGAGGATCTATCTAGTGATGTAAATGGAGTGTTGAAGTCCCCTGCTATGTTTGTATTGCTGTCGATTTCTACTTGGAAGTCCTCTAGACATTTTTAATGTATTTTGATGTCCTATATTGGGTGCATATATGTTTACCAAGGTTATATCCTCCTGTTGGATAGATCCTTTCAATATTATGTAGTGGCCTTCTTTGTCTCTAGTTATGGCCTTTATTTTGAAGTCTGTGTTATCATATATGAGTACTGCTACCCCAGCTTTTTTTTCCTTTCCCTTTGCTTGGAAAATTTTTTTCCATCCCTTCACTTTCAACCTATGTGAGTCTTTTGTTGTGAGGTGGGTCTCTTGTAAACAACATATATATGAGTTGGGCTTTCTTATTTATTCAGCTACTCTGTGTCTTTTAATCAGAGCATTTAATACATTTACATTTAAGGTTATTATTGAGCCCTGGCCGGTTTGGCTCAGCGGTTAGAGCATCGGCCTGTGGTCCAGAGAGACCCAGGTTCGGTTCCCGCTAAGGGCACATACCTCAGTTGCAGTTTGTCCCCGGACCTGGTTGGTTATGCAGGAGGCAGCCACTCGATGTGTCCCTTTCACATCGATGTTTCTCTCTCTCTCTCTCTCTTCCCCTCTCTCCCTCCCACTCTATCTGAACAAAAAATGGAAAAATGTCCTCTGGTGAGGATAAAAAAAAAAAAATTTAAGGTTATTATTGATATGTACTTATTTATTGCCATTTTTGTTTATTCTGGTTGTTTCTCTTCCTGTTTCTTCTGCTTATTACAGCAGTCATTTTAACATTTCTTACCGTGCTGGTTTGGTGCTAGTATATTCCCTTAGCCTTTTTTTTTTTGTCTGGGAAGCACTTTATTTCACCTTCTATTTTGAATGATAGCCTTGCTGGATAGATTAGTCTTGGATTCAGATCTTTGTTTTTCATTACCTTGATTATTTCATACCATTCCCTTCTGGCCTGTAGTGTTTCTGTTGATAAGGCAGCTGATAACCTTAAGGGGGTTCCTTTGTAGGTAACCTGTTGCTTATCTCTTGCTGCCTTTAGGATTCTCTCTTTGTCTTTAATTCTGGGCATTTTAATTATTATGTATCTTGGTGTGGGCCTCTTTGGGTTCTTCTTACTTGGAGCTCTATGTCTTCTTGAACTTGTATGCTTTTTTCCTTCACCAAGTTAGGGAAGTTTTCTGTCACTATTTCTTCAAATATATTCTCTAACCCTTGCTCATTTCTTCTTTTTCTGGGACTTCTATGATATAGATGTTATTACGTTTCATGTTGTCCCACAGTCTCAGGCTGTCTTCCTGTTTTTGAATTGTTTTTTGTTTTTGGTTCTCTGGGTGATTTTTTTCTACCCTGTGTTCTAATTCACTGATCCATTATTCAGCTTCCTCTACTCTGATGGTTATTTCTTCCAATGTGTTCTTTATTTCTGCTATGTCATTCTTCATTTCCACTTGGTTGGTTTTCATTGCTTCTATATCTTTACTCATGCTATTGAGCTTCCTCATGATTATTACTCTGAACTCTCCTTCTGATATCTTGCTCAATTCCTTTTCATTTATTTCATCTTATGTCAAATTATCTTGTTCTTTTACTTGGGATTTGTTTCTTTATTTCACCATTTTAGCTGTCTCAGTGGGTTTTGGAGCCTGCCAAATTTTCCCTGTGAGTGTTGGTGTTCTGCTGATTGTGGCTCCCTCTACTGGGTTTGGATGAGTGTGGGAGAACCCACGTTAAACACCGCTGTCAAGTCTTCCTTTCCTGGGTAGATTTGCAGGCCAAACAAAGGTTCAGTTATCCTCTAACTTTTTCTTGGAGGCTATTAGTCTCAGTTACTTGATGAGCCTCAGGCTGTAGCCCTCAGCTGAATGAAAAATTCCTCAGGTGTACAGGGTTAGAGGATTTCCAGCAGGTAGAGTAATGTCTTTTTTCCCCCTCCTTGCTTGCTGGTTGTCTCTAGCTGTTGATGAGCCTCAATTTGCATTTCTCTGGCCTGGCTTGGTGGTGTTAATTACCTGAAGGAGAGGCCTTTGCTTCTCCCTGGGTCTCTGGAAAGGGGTTCTTTGAGGAATATGGCTACTGTCCTGTGAGGGAGTGATTCAGCCCAAAACTCCCAGTGTCCTCCTTCCCAGCTCTCTTCCCTATGCCACAAACCCCCAACGCTCTTCACACTGTTTCAGTCCAGTCCGTCCTCCCTCTGCCGGAGCCCAAGGTGAGTGGCTGTAGCTGATTTAGTGCTCTGGCCCTTCAGGGAGATGCCGTTTTTCCCTGAGTCTCTCCTTGCTGGTCAAAGCCTCAGCTCTAGTGATCCTAGCCAGGTGTCATGCGGGCACCTTTCCCTGTCCTGCCTCTCTGTGCTGTGGGGCCAGCCCTCTGTGCTGGGGAGCCGCCACTCTGCTATGGAACCAGCTTGGGGTTTTAACCCCCAACTTCTCAGAGGGAATTGCTTACAGCTAAAACAGCCCTCATTGCTGTCCGTGGACTCCCAGCATGCCTGCCCTCTTGCACCTCCACAGTTCCTACCAGAATTGATTTGGTATCCTCTTTCCATCCCTGGTTATAAGGTTTCTCTCCAGCTGCTTTTCAGTTTCTTTTTCCCCATGATTTGTCTTTATTTTCATTGTAATTCCAGTTTGGTCCTGGCAGATGGTCTGTGTAGCTTCTGCCACCATTTCTGGGGCTCAGCTGGGTTGATTGGGGCAAGTCAGCTCTGCTTCACATTGCGTATCTTCCAACAGGTTGCTATGGGCAGGTTCTCCTCTATCAGGTGAGATCATTCTGGTTAGTGCAGGTGTTCCTGTGTTTCAAAATTCTTTATGTTTCCAAAACCAACAAATTGGGCAGTAGTCCAGAGATAAATAAGCAGTATGAGGTGGAATCCTAGAAGCTCTGTCTAGACTAGAGAATACCTAGGTTAATTCAGCAGGCTAATTTTTACGTTGATAATTTTGTATGGCCCACAAATGATGTTATAAATTTCCAAATGGCCCTTGGCAGAAAAAAGGTTCCCCATCCCTGCAAGTGTAGAGGAAAGGAAACATGGTAATGGGAGATTAGTGAGACTTCCCTATACCTGGTTTTACAGTTTGACTTTGGAACCATGTAAGTATTTTAGATTATTTTTTTTAAAGGAAAGAAAAAAAAGTCATCAAAATTGAAAATAAATGGAAACAAATGAACCTAAATGTATTTCAGGGTGATGGCATAAACACATGGAGAAAGGAATTATTTTAGGGAAAACTTTTTTGACAGTACATTTCGATTGGGATATATTTTTAAAGATACAAAAAAGTTTAAGTGCATATAATAGTCTTATTGTGAGTATTGATTGTTGTTTGAAACTATTATATGTATATTGTAGGATAAAGCAAATAAGTGATTATATTAATGATATTAGAAATCAAGATTTTCAGAGTAAGAGAAAATATTAAACTCAAGGAAATTAAGTAATAACCCTATAATCTTAATTTTGAATTGGAAATATCAATATGAACTCGTTTATTTTTCTTTTTCTAAAAATTACAGCACTCATCTGTCCATGGCAGTATCAACCCAATAACCAGTACCCCTGTTTATAGAAGAATTCCAACTAATAAATGGAGAAGAATGACAGAATTAGAAAAGTACCATTTTATATCCTTACTAAAATAATGAATTTCTGCCCCGCCTCATTCTACCTTGAGATTGTTCTAGGGTTATCTTTAAATGCCAGTTCCCTCAAAGGAACCAGGGATTCTTGGAGAAATGGCTTATTTAAGGTTTAGGGCAGCAAATGTATAAGATGAACGTAGTTTCAGAAAACAAGGAAACTATTGAGGACTACTGAAATGGTGTCTAAAGGACCTATGTTCCATCTTAAAGGAGCTTTCCATATCCAAAGATGAGACAGACCACCAAGGAATAAATACTGATTGAAACAGGAGGTTGTTAGAGGACCAACTTACTATTCTAAAAATCAAGTTTTTAGAAAAGATTCATCTTTTTTTCTGTACAAATTATATTGTAGTAACCAACTAGTTCTTTATAGAAGAATTCCAACTAATAAATGAATTTAGAAATCACCATTTTGTAACCCTTCATGAAATGATTGATGGATTGATGAATGCTAAAATCAGTTGAAAGACAGATTGATGGAGCTTTATAATGCATGCATCAAACCAACAGAACTGAACCTATTGATCATGCTTGATATCACTGAAAGTTGGATAATCTATAACATTGTGTCCTCACAGTGGAACGCATTAGGAGGTATTCTTGTCAAAGCAATTGAATCTGAATCCTACAACTATTTTATAAGAAATGAATCAAGTAAAATGACACAAGAAGGAAACAGCCAAATTTAAAATGTAGGACAAATAACCCAGTTTTGTCTTTTAAAAATAGCATGTAAGAAATGTATGGTAGAGCCCTGGTTGGTTTGGCTCAGCAGTTAGAGCATAAGCACATGGACTGAAGGTTGTGGGTTCAATTCCCAGTGAAGGGCACGTACCTGGGTACTGGTTTGATCCCTGGCCCTGGTCAGGGGCATGCAGGAGACAACCAATCGATGGGTCTCTCTCACATCAATGTTTCTCTCTCTCTCTCTCTCTCTCCCTCTCTCCCTCTCTCTCTCTCTCTCTCTCTCTTTCTCTTTCTTTCTCCCTTCTTCCCTCCTTTCCTCCCTACTTTCTACTCTTATCTAAAAAATTACTGAAAAAATATCATCGGGTGAGGATTAATTCTTAAAAATACCAAAAAATGTATGGTAGAGTCTTCTGCATATGGCAAGATAGACAGTGGACTTGGTTTACCCACCTGCCTGAAACAGTTAAAAAGAAAAAACAAAAAATATATATGAAACAATGTTTTCAGGACACTAGACAACAGACAACAAAGGCAGATGATTCCTAAAAAATGGAAAACAAGAGAGATGATAATTATTTAACTTAATGTTTTGCAAGAGTCCACAGTGCACTGAGGAGAAGCCAAGGCAGAGCCCAGTGGACCACCTTATTTGAGAAGACCGAGCTAAGAGTCTAATTAGAATGAGGTAGCTAGCATTCACAGAACAGTTACCAAAGAGAAGAAAAATATACAGAGAAAACAAAGCCCTGAGGTATATAGAGGGTCTGACCACCTTTAGTATTTAACAGAGTATTAATCAGCCCTTGTGTGAGAGAAAACTCCCTGGGCTGGGAGAAAACCACCCAAAAGGATTCAAAGGAATAGTACCTAACAATGCCTGGTCCCAGACTGTAAAACCTCATAATTCTGTAGGGTAGAGTACTCATAATAGGTCTCACTGGGCTAAAAATCAAGGTGTTGTCAGGGCTGCATTATTTTCTGTAGGCTCTGAGCAAGAATCTCTTTCCTTACCCTTTCTAAGTTCTAGAAGCCACCAATATTCCTTGGTTCGTGGCCCTCTTTCTTCATCTTCAAGGCCAGCAATGTCAGGCTGAATCCTTCTCACACTGCCATCTCTCAGGTTCCTGCTTTCTGTTCTCCCATTTTTAAGGACCCTTATGATTACATTGGTCCCATCCAGATAATCCAGTCTAATCTCCCTGTTTTAAAGTCAGTTATTTAGCAACCTTAATTCTGCCTGCAACATTAATTCCCCCTTGGCATGTAACAGAACATATTCATAGATTCCCAGGATTAGGATCTGGATGTCTTTGGGGGACTCATTACTCTGCCTACCACACATATATCCAAATAATTAAGTAAAGACATCAAATATATTACAAGAAAAAAAGATCCAAATCAAAATTGTGGAGATCAAAACTAATGTCTGAAAGGAAAAATAAGCTGATATTAATGGCAGATTAGACATTGCAGAAGAAATGATTAATGAACATAACGACCATAGCAATAGAAACTACCAAAAATGAAATGCTGAATTACACACAAAAATGAGCAGACCATTAGTGATCTCTGGGACAACTTCAAGCAACCCAATATATATGTAATTGGACTCCCAAAAGAAAATGGGGGGAGGGGCATGTCAGACATAAAAATACAAAGGAACAAACCTGAGGACAATAACAGTTGTCTTGCTGAGAACAGTACAAGGGAGAGACACTAGAGCAATATCTTTAAGTTCATATGCACTGCAAATATCTTTCAATTATGAAGGTGAAAGTCACCTATGCAAACCTGAAAGAATCTCCAAAGACCTACACTATAAGAAACATTAAAAGAGGTCCATCAAGAGGAAGGAAGATGGTATCAGTGGATATATGGAAGTATATCAAGGAAGGAAGAGCACAAGAAGTGTGTTTAGTATGTGCGTACCTGATATTTTTCTTATTTAGATTTCTTTAAAAGTTAATTGTTACAAGTAACATCTGATATGGGATAAATATCAATTTATAAAGAACTGCAATTCAACAAAACATTCATTGTGCTTTCTTTGTTTGGGGGGAGGGGTTATTTGATTTGTTTTCTCCCCTACAGTACCTTGGGTATGATCAAATCTGTTGCTCATGTTTAAATGACATGACTTTGTAATTATATATGTGGGGCAGGGTAGCTTTTCACACGGCACAGTTGGAGTGCTGTCTTCTGCTGCATTCTCTCCATAAAGCCCCCCTACAGGACTTCCTGAGATTATCTCCTCTAGAGTTGGAAGTTTCTCTCCCCTTTACGCCCCAGTGTTCCTTCCCTGCTCAGTCTCAGCTGTTTTTCCTCAGGGAGTTTTATTTTGTTGAGTATTTCTAAAATCCTCAGGGCTGGGGAAGCCTTAGCTTCTCCATCTTCCCTCAGCTCGTTAGTGGATACTTATCTGTAAACTGGAGCCTGAGAAATCTGCTACCAGTTCACTGGCTGTTTCTCGGGTCACTTGCTGTAGCTTTTCAGAGGAGGGGGCTATATTTGGTGAATTCTGAACTCCGTGACTCTTAGGACTGTTGGAACAGAATCGTTTTCTCTCTTCCCTCCATGACCTCTGCACAGCTGCTGATTCTGTCTATACACAATAATGCTGCACTTGGTCTGACACCCGCCCCCAACCTACTGCAGTCTGACATTACGGAATTACCCTTTCTCCTGGTTTTGTTGAAGATGTTGTCTGTGGGCTTTTGCTTTTACTCTTAAAGTTGCTGTTTTTATGAGGAAATTTGGTAAGATTTTTTAAATGCCCTGGCCAGTTTGGCTCAGTGGTTAGAGTGTCGGTCTGTGGACCAGTGAGTGGTGGGTCTGATTCCAGTCAAGGACATGTACTTCAGTTGCAGTTCATCCCAGGCCCTGGTTGGGGTTGTACAGGAGACAACCAGTCAATGTGTCCCTCTCACATCAATGTTTCTCTCTCTCTCTCACTCCCACTCTATCTGAAGATAAATAGAAAAATATTCTTGGGTGAGGATTTAAAAAAAAAAATTAGCCAGCTACCACCACCTTGTCCCAGTTGAAGGCCACTTCAGTCAGGCTTTTCTTCCTGTGTTTCCACTGAACAACTCTTATCAAGACCACCATGACCTCTCTTTGCCATCTCTAGTGTTCACTTCTTAGTTCTTGTTTTTCACCTCAAAACATCATATATCCAAAATAATTCTTTCAAACCTGCTCTCCCTGCATCTTCCCCATTCATTAAATGCTGGTTCTGTTCTTTAAGCTGCTTGGGACAAAACCACAGTATCATCTTTGACCCCTTTCTTTCTCTTATATCCCACATCTAACCCATCAGTTCTCAGAACTACCTTCAAAATATACCCTGTTACAGCACTGACCACTTTGGTTCACAGTTACAGAGTCGGCCCATGACCAAAGCATTATGAGTTTGATTCCTGGTCAAGGGCACATGCCTGGGTTGCAGGTTCGATCCCAGCCCCAGTCGGGGTGGTGTGTGATGCTACCAAATGATGTGTCTCTCTCACATTGTTGTTTCTCTCTCTCTCTCTCTCTCTCTCTCTCCCTTCCATTCTATCTTAAATCAATGGAAAAATATGTTCGGTTGAGGATTAACTGAAAAAGAGAGAGAGAGACATATCATCACTGTTGGTTGTAAGGATCATAAGGAAGTATTATGAACAACTCTGTAAATAAATAAATTTGACAACTTCTATGCAATGAACAAATTCCATGAAAGACACTAATGACCAAAGCTTACTCAAGATGAATAGATAAATTAAACATCCCTATATCACTCAAGGAAATTGCATTTGTAATTTGAAACCTTGCCCCAAAAAAGAGAACTCCAGGCAGATGGTTCTGGTTATTTCTATCAAAGATTTAAGGAAGAAAAAAAATTGTACACAAACTCTAGAAAATTGAAAAGGCAGGAATACCTCCCATTTTATTTTATAAAGCCAGCATCATCCTGATACCAAAACTAGACAAAAACATTACAGGACAGAAAGCTACAAACCAGAATCCCTCTTGAACATAGATGTAAAAATTCAAAACAATTTTAGCAAATTATATTTAACAATATATGAAAAGGATAATTCATCATGACCCTGTTGTGTTTATTCCAAGAATGAAAGGCTGATTTAACATTTAAAAGTTAATCAATGTAATCTGGCATATGAACAGATAAAGGGAAACTATATAATCTCTGTAGATGGAGAAAAAAAAATTTTTTCCAGCACTGACCTATTCTGGATTTTAAACCTTTTAGCAAATCAGGAATAAATGGTAACTTCCTTAAGCTTATGAGGAGTGTCTACAAAAACAGACAGCTGTCATCATTCTTATGGTGAAAGATTAAATACTGTTTCCTAAGATGAGGAACAAGAGAAGGATCTGCAGAACAGAAATAAATGACACAGAGACTAAAAACACAATACAAAAAATTAATGAAGTCAAGAGCTGGTTCTTTAAAAAGATAAACAAGATTAATGAACCTCTAGCCAGACTCATCAAGAAAAAGAGAAGGGACCCAAATAAATAAAATCAGAAACAAAAGACATGAAGTAACAACTGACATCACAGAAATACAAATGATATTAATAAAATATTACAAACAACCATATGCCAACAAATAGTACAACCTGGGTGAAATGGACAAATTTCTAGAAACATATAATCTTGCAAAACTGAATCAAGAAGAGTCAGAACACCTGGATATGCCCATAACAACTAATGAAATAGAAGCAATAATCAAAGAACCCCCAACAAACAAAAGTCCTGTACAGCGGCTTCACTGGGGAGTTTTACCAAACATTCAAAGAAGAACTGACACCCATTCTCCTCAAACTATTCCAAAAAAATTCAAGAAGGAAGATTTCCAAGCTCTTTATATGAAGCCAGCATTATCCTAATTCTAAAACCAGATAAAGACACTACAAAGAACATTACAGGCCAATATCCCTGATGAGCATAGATGTCAAAATCCACAAGATTCCAAAATGGCGGCAGAGTGAATGGAAGCTACACAGACCATCTCCCAGGACCATACTGTAATTACAACCAAAATAAAGACAGTTGTTGGGGACAACCAACAGAAAAGCAGATAGAGAGGACCCGTATAACCACAGTCAGAAAGAGGACATTAAATCGAGCCTGGTAGGAACTGCAGAGGTGTGAGAGGGTGGGCTGGGAGCCCATGGACAGCAGCTGTTTTAGCTGTGAGCAGCTCCCTCGGGGTTAACATCCCAAGCCAGCTACACAGCACAGAGGGCCAGAGGGCTGGGACAGAGCACTAAATTAGCTACAGCCACTCACCTTGGGATCCAGTAGAGGGAGGGCAGACTGGACTGGAACTGTGTGGAGACTCAGGAGCTTGGAGAGCTGGGACAGCAATGGGAGTTTTTTGCTGAATCACTCCCTCACAGGACAGTAGCCATCTTATTCAAAGAGGCCCTTGCCAGAGCACCAGGGAAGAAGCAACATTGCCTCCGTCAGGAATTTAACACCACCTGGTCAGGCCAGAGAAATGCAAATTGAAGCTCATTACAAACCAGCAAGCTTCTGCCCCACCCTCTGGAAATCCTCTTACCCTGAACACCTGAGGAATTTCTTCATTCAGTTGAGGGGTACAACCCAAGGCTCATAAATAACTGAGACTAATAGCCTCCAGGCAAAAAGCTAGAGGATAACTGAACCTTTCCTGGGCTTGAAAATCTACCCAGGAAAGGAAGACTTGACAGTGGTGTTTAACATGGATTCTCCCACACTCATCCAAACCCAGTAGAGGGGGCCACAATCAGCGGAACACCAACACTCATGAAAAATTTGGCAGGCTCCAAAACCCACTGAGACAGCCAAAGTGGTGAAACAAAGAAACAAATCCCAAATGAAAGAACAAGATAGTTTGACAGAAGATGAAATAAATGAAAGGGAATTGAGGAAGATATTAGAGGGGAGAGTTCAGAGTAATAATCATGAGGAAGCTCAACAGCATGAGTAAAGATATGGAAGCATTGAAAACCAACCAAGTGGAAATGAAGAATGACATAGCAGAAATAAAGAACACATTGGAAGGAATAACCCTCAGAGTAGAGGAAGCTGAATATTGGATCAGTGAATTAGAAGACAGGGTGGAAAAAAATCGCCCAGAGAACCAAAAACAAAAAACAATTCAAAAACAGGAAGACAGCCTTGGCCAGTGTGGCTTAGCAGTTAGAGTGTCAGTCCATGGACCAATGAGTCTCGGGTTCAATTCCGGTCAAGGGCACCTACCTCAGTTGCAGTTTGTCTCCAGCCCTGCTCAGGTCATGTGATATGAAGGCAGCCAGTCGATGTGGCTCTATCACATTGATGTTTCTCTCTGTCTCTCTCTCTGTCTCCCCCACACACACACACTCTACCTAATGATAAATAGAAAAATATCCTCTGATGAGGAATAAAAATAAATTAATTAATTAAAAGCAGGAAGATAGCCTAAGAGAAATGTGCGACAATTGAAATGTAATAACATCTGCATCATAGGAGTTCTGGAAGAAGAAGGAAGTGAGCAAAGGTTAGAGAATATATTTGAAGAAATAGTGACAGAAAACTTCCCTAACTTGGTGAAGGGAAAAGGCATACAAGTACAAGAATCACAGAGAGCCCTAAGAAGAACCCAAACAGACACACACCAAGACACATAAAAATTAAAATGCCCAAAGTTAAAGACAGAATCCTAAAGGCAGCAAGAGATAAGCAACAGGTTATCTACAAAGGAACCCCCATAAGGCTATCAGCTGACATCTCAATGGAAACACTACAGGCCAGAAGGGAACAGCATGAAGTAATCAAGGTAATGAAAAACAAGGATCTGAACCTAAGACTACTCTATCCAGCAAGGCTATCATTCAAAATAGAAGGTGAAATAAAGAGCTTCCCAGACCAAAAAAAAAAAAAAAAAAAAAAAAAAGGCTAAGGGAATATATTAGCACCAAACCAGGACTGCTGTAATTAGTAGAAGAAAAATATAACCACAATAAACAAAAATGGCAATAAATAAGTACTTATCAATAATAGCCTTAAATGTAAATGGATTAAATGCTCTGATCAAAAGACACAGAGTAGCTGAATGGATAAGAACACATGACTCATATACTCATATACATGTTGTTTGCAACAGACCCACCCCTCACAACAAAAGACTCACTTAGGTTGAAAGTGAAGGGGTGGAAAAAATTTTTCCAAGCAAATGGAAAGGAAAAAAGAGCTGGGGTAGCAATGGTCATATCCAATATAATAGACCTCAAAATGAAGACAGAGAAGATTGCCGCGACCTGTGCAGCTAGTCAAACCAGACCTGAGGAGGGGCAACGAAAGATTAAGAAAGACACAAAGACATTATACAGAGAAAACCTGGGGCCAGGTGGGACACTGTTCTCTGATGGAGGAACAGTGACCCTGAGCTAGCTCAGCATGTTTATTATATAGCAATAATGAAGGGGGGGGGGGGGTTCAAAAGCTTTTTTTATCTTCAAACACCAGATGTTTCCACTGGCCTCTGAGCTCAAGGTTGAGACTGTCAATACAGTCTTGCCCGTGGCTCAGAATGCTCCTGAGTGAGCCTTCCCAGCCTGTAGGATCAACAAGAGACCTTGGGCAGTATGTTCCTGGGTGAGCCTTGCAAACAACACAGGTTCAACAAAAGACCTTGGCTCGGCCGCCCTCCACAGAAGACCACTACAAAATATTGAAAGGATCTATCCAACAGGAAGATACAATCTTGGTAAACATATATGCACCCAACATAGGAGCACCAAAATATATTTTAAAACTTCTGGAGGACTTCAAAGGAGAAATTGACAGCAATAATCTACAGAGAATTACACCTCAAAACTGCAGAATTCACATTCTTCTCAAGTGCATTTAAATACATGGAGGCTAAGTAGCATGTTCTTAAAAATGAATGGTTTTCCAGAGAGATCAAGGAAAAAATTAAAAACTTCCTGGAAACCAATGAAAATGAACACACAACAATACAAAAATCTATGGGATGCAGTGAAAGCAGTCCTTAGGGGGAAGTTCATAGTGCTACAGGCCTACCTGAAGAAACAAGAAAAATTTCTAATTGACTATCTAATCTCACAACTTAAAGAACTAGAAAGCAAACAAAAAGAAAAACCCAGAGCAAGTGGAAGGAAAGAAATAGTAAAGATCAGAGCAGAAATAAATGACATAGAGACTAAAAAGAAAAAAGTTTAAAAGATCAATGAAATAAAGAGCTGATTCTTTGAAAAGATAAACAAGATTGATGGACCCTTAGCTAGACTCACCAAGAAACAGAGAGAGGAACCAAATAAACAAAATCAGAAACAAAAGAGGAGAAGTAACAACTGACACCACAGAAGTACAAAGGTTCATTAACAAATACTATGAACAATTATACACCAACAAATTGGACAATCTAGGTGAAATGGACAAATTTCTAGAAACACATAGTCTCCCGAAACTGAACCGGGAAGAGAGAGAGAACTTCAACAGACCAATAATAATTAAGGAAATTGAAGATGTAATCAAGAATCTCCCAGCAAACAAAAGCCTGGGCCCAGACCGTTTTATGGGGGAGTTTTAGCGAACATTCAAAGAACTAACACCCAATCTCCTCAAACTATTCCAAAACATTCAAGAAGGAAGACTTCCAAACTCGTTTTATGAGGCCAGCATAATTCTAATTCCAAAACCAGATAAAGACACCACAAAGAAAGAAAACTACAGGCCAATATCCCTGATGGACATAGATGCCAAAATCCTTAACAAAATATTAACGAATTGGATCCAGCAATACATTAAAGCAGTGGTTCTCAACCTTCCTAATACCACGACCCTTTAATACAGTTCCTCATGTTGTGGTGACCCCCAACCATAAAATTATTTTTGTTGCTACTTCATAACTGTAATTTTGCTACTGTTATATCTTAGGTGACCCCTGTGAAAGGGTCGTTCAACCCCAAAAGGGGTCACGACCCACAGGTTGAGAACCGCTGCATTAAAGCAAGCTGAGACAAGACCAGTATACAAAAATCAATTTTATTTCTATATGAGAAATGAATGAGAATTGAAACTCTTTAGAATACCATTTTCATTAGCATCAAAAAGGAAATAGCATAAACAGGAAATTTTTAGAGATTGATCTCACCAAAGATGTGCAAGACTTGTACAGTGAAAACTATAAAATAGTGCTGAAAGAAATTAAACAAGAAATAGATGGAGAGATGCACAGTGTTCAGGGGAAGACTCAATATTTCAATGCAATGTAAATCCCAGATGGCTTTTTTAGTAGAAATTGATAAACTGAACCTAAAATTGTTATGGGAATGCAAACTATCAAGAAGAACCAAAAGGGTGTTGGAAAAGAAAAAGTTGGAGAACTAACACTACCAGATTACAAATTTATTACAAAGTTGCAGAAATAACATTGTTATGTTTGCTTAATGATAGGCAAATAGAAACGTTATAAAATAGTGGTTAGACATAAACCCACACGTTTATGGGCAACTGATTTTTTCCAAATGTACAAAGGCAGTGCAGTGAGGAAAGGACAGCCTTTTCAACAAATAGTGCTGGAACAATTGTGTATCATTTGCCCTTCCACCAAACACACACACACAAAACTTCACACCATATACAAAACTAACTCAAAATGGATCAGAGGGCCTACATATAAACCCTCAAATGATAAAACTACAGGAAAAGTCTTGTAACCTTGGGATAGGCAAAGATAATTTAGATATGACACCTGAGCACAATCCACAAATGAGAAATTGATAAATCAAAAGCTGCCAAAGAGTGAGGAAAAAATAATATGCAAAAGGAACTTTAGCTTGAATTTATAAAATACTCTCAATAAGAAAACAAACTCAGAAAAATGGGCAAAAAATTTGAATAGACTACACCAGAGGAGATATTCAGATGGCAAATAAGTACATGAAAAGATGCTCAACACCATTAGTGAAATGCAAATTAAAGCCACAACGAAATACCACAGCACACCTATTACTATGATTACATCCAGATGAAGAAGACCAGTCATACCAAGTGCTGGTGAGGATTTGGAGGACCTGTGATGTTCATGTACTGCTGGTGGAAACATAAAATGTTTCATTCACTTGGGAAAACACTTTGGCAGTATCTTAAAATGTCAAACACACCTGCCATAGGTATTTATCCCAGAGCAAAGAAAGCATATGTCCTTACAAAGACTTGTACAAGTAAAGAATGTTGTATTCAGCTGTTTCCATTAGAACCAAAATCTGGAAAACAATACTGATGTCCCATCAACAGGTAAAAAGATAAATTGTGGTATATCTATAATGTAATACTGCATAGCATAAGAGAGAAATGAACCGTTGATCCATGCAACAACATGGGTTAATCTCAAGATAGTTATACTGAGTGAAAGAAACCATACACAAAATAGTACCTTCCACCTGGCTGGTGTGCCTGAGTGGTTGAGCGTTGACCCATGCACCAAGAGGTCGCCGGTTTGATTCCCAATCAGAGCACATGCCCAGGTTGTGGGCCAAATCCCCAGTGTGGGGCATTCAGGAGGCGGCCAATTGATATTCTTTCTCAATGATGTTTCTATCTCTCTCTCCCTCTCCCTTCCTCCCTCTTTAAAATCAATAAATAAAAATAAATAAATAAATAAATAGTACATTCCATTTATGTAAATGTAAATATTCCATTTATGTAAAACTTGTGAAAATACAAACTGTAGTAGCAGAAAGTAAGTCATACATAATGGGGTGGAATGGTGAAGGGAAGAAGGGAGTAAGAAAAGGCACAAGGGTGTTGGTGGAATGGTAGATACACTATCTTGATCATAGTGACAGTTTCATGGATCATGTCAAAACATCAGTTATACCTGCAGCTGATATTTATTTATGTATATATTTACACATATATATAAAATGTCTGGAAGCCCTCCATATATATATGATAGAGGGGACTCAGACATTGAAAGAGACTTGAGAGGCATAGCATCAATTGCAGTGTTTAGACTTCATATCCTGATTCAAACAACCTAAATATAAAAAGACATTCTGGAGACAACTGGGAAATTGTAGTGTAGTCTGAGTACTTGATAAAATTAATTATTGTTAATTTGATAGATAAGACAATGGCACTAAATGAAAACCCATCTGTTAAACATAGTGAAGACTTTATGGGTGAGAGTATACAAGCTTGTGATGTGCTTTGAAATCCTCTTGTACAATAAAGAGGGAGAATAGATTAAAATTATTGATAATTGAAGCTGGTTTGATGGATGTAAAGAGGTTCATTAAATTATTTTCTTTGCATATTTTTAATTACCCCTAAAATTTTTGTGTTTTTATGATTGTCCTCAGATAGAATTCAAGATGTTCCTTCTTTCAGCCCTCATAGTTTAGAATCTGGTCATGTGTCAAGTGACCATCTCTCCCCATGTGCCTGTTTGCACCTACTGTCCCAGTGTAATTATTAATAGGGCCCTCTGACTTTCAGAGCATTCTTATCTGAACAATAAATGCTCACACTAGTTATACTGAACTATAATTTACTTCACATCCCAGCACTTCACACCTATTGCCTTTACTAGACTCTTTGTCCAGAATCCCCCTTGTGACTCATGCTTTTCCTTATCTAACTCCTTCCTGCTCAATTTTCCAAGCCTTAGCTCAGGCATCTTTCCTCAAAAACATCCCTGACATTGCTCCTCTACCCTCTCCCATCTATCCTGCATTAGGTTGGCTCCTTTGTGCTACCACACTCTGTAGACATGTACTGTTGTACTAGGCTTTCCCCAATTAAGTTTGCTTTGTAAGATCAGAGGTACAGAGTCTTTTCATCTTTGGGTTCTTGATATCTGGCAGTGCTAGCAATGTCTGGCAAAATGTTGCATAAATCCAGCCTTAGAGATTCCATGACTTAACCGTCTCAGATAAATGAAAATAACCCTGGAAAGGTAAGTATACCTTCCTAAGATCATAGAGCACTGTAGTGGCAGAGACCGAAGTAGAACTCATGACCACATCTCGTCTCCTACACTGGGTAATGTGATGAGCTATTTCAAAGAGCACTGGGGTGTCCTTTTACTGAGACAGCACTTAAACATCTAATAGTGGGCATTCGTGGAGCAGAATTGAAAAACTGTTAGGAGCTCTGGCATGTACAAGTAGATTTTGATAATGCTGTAGAATTTCCAATGCTTATTAAATACAAAATACAGTCCAGCCGGTGTGGCTCAGTGGTTGAGCGTCAACCCATGCACCAAGAGGTTGCCAGTTCGATTCCTGGTCAGGACACATGCCCAGGTTGTGGGCCCAGTCCCCAATGAGGGGCATGCAGGAGGCGGCCAATAGATGTTCTCTCTCATCAATGTTCCTATCTCTCTCTCTCTCTCTCTCACTTCCTCTCTCTCTA
This sequence comes from Tadarida brasiliensis, assembly GCA_030848825.1. Lineage (NCBI taxonomy): Eukaryota > Metazoa > Chordata > Mammalia > Chiroptera > Molossidae > Tadarida > Tadarida brasiliensis. The sequence goes on along the minus strand of CM061259.1, from coordinate 73,196,481 downwards.
AAAAATCAGTAAAGGAAAAAAAATTTTTAAATACAAAATGCAGTAGTGATTATGCCACTTGGCCTTTTAACTATATTTCCTTTTTAATTATTCAACCAGAATATTGAATCTATGAGAAAACTTCCAGTTTCTCTAATTTTTCATTGCTTTATTAGAGTTCTCTCAACACTATGACATGGAGAGTGATGTAGGATACTAGGGACTTTATACGTAGTTATTTTTAAATAAAGAACATTATTCAGAGAGCTTGCTGTTAATGTCTGTTTTTCTTTACAATGTTCATAGCGTCGTCTTGGAGATGCGGCCAAGAAAGCTATCAGCAAATTGACAACCAGAACAGTGAAGAAGGGTGATAAGGTACAGTAATGAAATAACTTTAACACTATAAAACAATAAAGTACTTTTGCTTTTGATTTAGTGGGAGAGAATATACCCTAATCATTTGTGTCTTGAAATCTTATTCTTAGTATGCCTGCCATTTGGAAAACCTCATACAGTTCTCTACCTTTCCTGGACTTGAAATACTCTTGCTATTATTAGCTTACTGGATGACTTGTAGTTACCCTACTTGTGGTATTCAACAGAACTTTCTTCTGCCAAATCCTAACATCCTTTTAGGAAGAACTCTAATGGAGCTGTTTATACACGAAGTAGCCATATGTGTTGTCTTGCTATGCTTTCTTTTCTCCCCTTTTTATTGAATTTATTGGGGTGACACTGGTTAACAAAATTATACAGGTTTCAGGTGCACAATTCTACAACACATCATCTGTACACTGTATTGTGTGTTCACCACTCCAAGTCAAGTCTCCATCCATGAATTTATTGGGGTGATACTGGTTAACAAAATTATACAGGTTTCAGGTGCACAATTCTACAGCACTCATCTCTACACTGTATTGTGTGTTCACCACTCCAAGTCAAGTCTCCATTCATCACAATTTATCCCTTCTATACCATCCTCCATCACCCACAGCCCCTTTCCCCCAAACCTGGAAATCACCAGTGTTGTCTGTGTCGATGAGTTTTTTTTCTCTTCTTTTTTTCTTTTTAGCACAATCCCTTCACCCACCCCAACAGTTGTCAACCCGCTCTCTACTATGGGTCTGTCTCCAGTTTGCTTGTTAATTTTGTTCATTAGATTCCACATATGAGTGAAATCATATGGTACTTATCTTTCTCTGATTGGCTTATTTCACTTAGCACAATGCTCTCCATGTCCATTCAGGCTGTCGCAAAAGGTAAGATTTCCTTCTTTTTACAGCCAAGTAGTATTTCATTGTGTAATGTACCACAGCTTTTTTTTACCACTCAGCTACTGAAGGACACTAGGGCAGTTTACAAATCATGGCTATTGTAAATAACACTGCAGTGAACATAGTGGTCCGTATATTCTTTCAAATTGGTGTTTCAGGTTTTTTCGGATAAATTCCCAGAAGTGGAATTGCTGGATCTTAAGGCAATTCCATTTTTAATTTTTTGAGGTAACTCCATACTGCTTTCCACACGGGCTGCACCAATCTGCATTCCCACCAACCGTGCACTAGAGTTCCCTTTTCTCCACATTCTCACAACAACACTAGTTGTTTCTTGATTTATTGAAGATAGCCATTCTGACAAGTGTGAGGTGATATCTGATTGTGGTTTTATTTATTTTTTTCTTTATTGACTTTATCATTTATTAATTTATTTTTGTTACAGATGTTTCTCCTTTTTTCCTCATTGACACCCTCTTCCCAATCCTACCCCCCCCAGCTCCCCACCCCCGCCTCCAGCATTGTTGTCTGTGTCCATGGTTATGCATACATGCATATAAGTTCTGTGGTTTATCTCTTCCTACCCCCATCTCCCTCTTCTGAGGTTTGTCGATCTGTACCCTACTTCTGTGTTTCTGAGTCTATTTTGTTCATCAGCTCGTTTTCTTCATTATATTCCACAAATAAGTGAGATCAAGTGATATTTGTCTTTCTCTGATTGGCTTGTTTCACTTAGGATAATACTCTCCAGGTCCCTCCATGTCGTCTCAAAGGATAAGAGATCTTTCTTTCTTATAGCTGCATAGTGCTCCATTGTGTATGTGTACCACAGCTTTTTTATCCACTCATCTATTGATGGACACTTGGACTGTTTCCAGATCTTAGCAATTGTAAATAGTGCTGCTATGAACATGAAGGTACATATATTCTTTCTGATTCGTGTTTCAGGCTTATGACATATTCCTAGAAGTGGGATAACTGGGTCAAATGGCAGTTCCATTTTTAATTTTTTGAGGAAACACCATATTGTTTTCCATAATGGCCGCACCAGTCCGCATTCCCACCAGCAGTGTACTAGAGTCCCCTTTTCTCCACACCCTTGCCAGCACTTGTTGTTTGATGATTTGTTGATGGCGGCCATTCTGACAGGTATGAGGTGATACCTCATAGTTGTTTTAATTTGCATCTCTCTGATGATTAATGGCGTTGAATATTTTTTCATGTTTCTTGGTCATTTGTATGTCCTATTTGGAGAGGTGTCTATTTAGGTCCTCTGCCCATTTTTTAATTGGGTTCTTTGTGTTCCTTTTGTTGAGTTGTATGAGTGCTCTATATATTTTGGAAATTAACCCTTTATCTGATGTATTGTTGGCAGTTATGCTGTCCCATATAGTGGGTTCCCTTTCCATTTTGATGCTTGTTTCTTTTGCTGTGCAGAAGCTCTTTAGTTTCACGTAGTCCCATTTATTAATTTTTTCCTTTGTTACTCTTGCCTCAGGCATTGTATCAGTGAAAATTCTGCTGCATGTGATGTCTTAAATTTTGTTGCCTACATTTTCTTCTAGGATTTTTATGGATTCATGACTTACATTTAAGTCTCTTATCCATTTTGAGTTTATACTTGTGTATGGTGTATATTGGTGGTCTGGTTTCATTTTTTTGCACGTACCTGTACAATTTCCCATCACCATTTATTGAAGAGACTGTCTTTACTCCATTGCATGCTCTTGCCTCCTTTGTCAAACATTAATTGAGCATAATGTCTTGGGTCAGTTTCTGGGTTCTCTGTTCTGTTCCATTGATCTATATGCCTGTTCTTGTGTCAGTACCAGGCTGTCTCGATTACAGTGACTTTGTAGTATAACCTGATATCTGGTACTGTGATCCCTCCTACTTTGTTCTTCTTTTTCAAGATTGCTGTGGCTATTCGGGGTCTTTTTTGGTTCCATATAAACTTTTGTAGTATTTGATCTAGTTCTGTGAAATAATGTCATTGGTATTTTGATGGGGATTGCATTGAATCTATAGATTGCTTTGGGTAGTGTGGACATTTTAATGATGTTAATTCTTCCAATCCATGAACAAGGTATATGTTTCTACTTTTTTATATTTTCCTCTATTTCTTTATTCAATGTCCTGTAGTTTTCTGCAGAGAGATCCTTTACTTCTTTGGTTAAATTTATTCCTAGGTATCCTAATTTGTTTTACTGCAATGGTAAATGGGATTTTTTTTTTTTTTTTTTTTTTTTTAGTTTCTCTCTTTGTGAGTTCATCGTTGGTATATAAGAATACCGTTGATTTCTTGACGTTAATTTTGTATCCTGCTACTTTGCCAAATTCCTTTATTAAATCTAATCGATTTTTGATGGAGTCTTTAGGGGTTTTTTTTGTACAATATCATATCATCTGCAAATAATGAGTTTCACTTCCTCTTTTCCAATTTGGATCCCTTTTATTCTTTCTTCATGTCTAATTGCTGTGGCTAAGACTTCCAGTACTATGTTAACTAAGAGTGGCAAAAGTGGGCATCCCTGTCTTGTTCCTGTTCTTAAGGGAAGTACTTTCAGTTTTTGCCCATTGAGTATGATGTTGGCTGTAGGTTTTTCATATATGGCCTTGATTATGTCAAGATATGATCCCTCTATTCCCACCTTGCTGAGCATTTTTATCAGAAATGGGTGTTGATTTTTGTTGAATGCTTTTTCAGCATCTATTGATAAGATAATACGGTTTTTATATTTCGTTTTGTTTATATGGTGTATCACATTTATTGATTTGTGGATATTGTACCATCCTTGCATCCCTGGGATGAATCCCACTTGGTCATGGTGAATAACTTTTTTGATGTATTGCTGAATCCAATTTGCTAATATTTTGTTAAGGAGTTTGGCATCTGTGTTCATCAGGGGTATTGGCCTGTAGTTTTCTTTCTTTGTGGTCTGTATCTGGTTTTGGAATTAGGATTATGCTGGCCTCCTAAAATGAGTTTAGAAGTCTTCCGTCTTCTTGGATTTTTTGGAATAGTTTGAGGAGAATGGGTGTTAGATCTTCTTTGAATATTCGGTAAAACTCCCCCGTGAAACCATATGGGTCTGGGCTTTTGTTTGCTGGAGTTTCTTGATTATATCTTCAATTTTCTTAATTATTATTGGTCTGTTCAAATTTTCTATCTCTTCCCAGTTCTGTGTTGAGAGACTGTGTGCTTCAAGAAATTTGTCCATTTCGCCTAGATTGTCCAGTTTGTTGGTGTATAATTGTTCTTAATATGTTTTAATGATCCTTTGTATTTCTGTGGCATCACTTGTTACTTCTCTTTCGTTTCTGATTTTGTTTGAGTCCTCTCTTTTAATTTCTTGGTGAATCTGTCTGAGGGTCCTTCAATCTTGTTTATCTTTTCAAAGAAGCAGCACTTTGTTTCATTGATCTTTTGAATTGTTTTTTAGTCTCTATGTTGTTTATTTCTGCTCTAACCTTTACTAATTTTTTCCTTCTACTTGCTCTGGGTTTTTCTTTGTGTTTACTTTCTAGTTCTTTAAGTTGTAGGGTTAGGAAGTCAATTAAGAATTTTTCTTGTTTCTTCAGGTAGGCCTGTAGTGCTATGAACTTCGTTCTCAGGACAGCTTTTGCTGCATCCCATAAATTTTGTGTTATTGTGTTTCATTTTCATTGGTTTCCAGGAAGTTTTTAATTTCTTCCTTGATATCCCTGGTAACCCGTTCATTGTTTAATAACATGCTATTTAGCCTCCAGATGTTTCAGTGTTTTTGCTGTAATTGATTTCTAGTTTCTTACTATTGTGATCTGAGAAGATGCTTGATATGATTTCAATCTTCTTGAATTTGTAGAGACTTACTTTGTGTCCTAACATGTGGTCTATCTTCGAGAGTGTCTCATGTACACTTCTGAATAATATATATTCTGCAGCTTTGGGGTGAAATGTTCTGTAAGTATTAATTAAGTCCTACTGATCTAGTTCATCATTTAAGGACTGTGTCCTTGTTAATTTTTTGTCTAGAAGATCTATCCAGTGGTGTCAGCGGGGTCAAAGTCACCCACTGTGATTGTATTGCTATTGATCTCTCCCTTGAAGTCCTCCAGAAGTTTTTAAATATATTTTGGTGTTCCCATATCTGGTGCATATATGTTTACCAGGGTTGTATCCTCTTGTTGGATTGATGCCTTTAATATTACATGGTGACCTTCTTTGACTCTTATTGTGGCCCTCGTTTTGAAAACTGTCTTATCAGATATGAGTATTACTACACCAGCTTTTTTTACATTTCCATTTGCTTGGAAATTTTTTTCCATCCCTTCCATACAGTTTCATCCTGTATGACTCTTTTGTTGTGAGGTGGGTCTCTTGTAGACAGCATATATAGGGGTCATGTTTTCTTATCCAATCAACTACCCTATGTCTTTTGATTGGAGCATTTAAGCCATTTACATTTAAGGTTATTATTGATAGATGCTTATTAGTTGCAATTTTTATTTTATGCCTGTGTTCTCCTCTCTCTCTCTATTTCTTCTTCTTCTTACCACAGTCCCTTTAGCATTTCTTGCAGTGCTGGTTTGGTGGTGGTAAATTCCTTTAGCTTTTTATTCGTCTGTGAAGCTCTTTATTTCACCTTCAATTTTAAATGATAGCCTTGCTGGATAGAGTAGTCTTGAATTCAGACCTTTGCCTTTTATTACTTTGTATACTTCATCCCACTTCTTTCTGGCCTGCAGGAAGCTCCCTTGTAGGTAACTTTCTGTCTTTCTCTTGCTTCCTTTAAGACTCTTTCTTTGTCTTTAATGTTTGACATTTTAATTATGATGTGTCTAGCTGTGGGTCTTTTTGGGTTCATCTTGCTTGGAACTCCCTGTGTTTCCTAGACTTGTGTGACTTTTTTCTTCACCAAATTAGGGAAGTTTTCTGTCATTATTTCTTCAAACAGTTTCTCTATTCCTTTCTCTGATTCTTCTCCTTCTAGTACCCTTATGATGCGAATGTTGTTACGTTTCCTGTTGTCCCAAAGCTGCCTTAAACTCTTCTCTTGTTTTTTAAATTTTTTTCCCCATTTGCTACTGTAATGGGTGTGTTTTTCTACCTTGTCTTCTAACTTGCTGATTTGACCTTCAGCTTCTTCTAATATACTGTTGAATCCTTCTCAGGTATTTTTCATATTAGCTATGTCATTCTTTATTTCCTCTTGATTTTTATTCATAGTTTCTACCTCCTTTTTAAGCTGATGTAGTTCCCACTGAACTCTTCATAATTCTTATTAAGTTGCTTGTAGTTCTCACCAAATTGTTTGAGCACCCTTAAAATCATTGCTTTGAATTCTTTATCTAACAAATTGCTTTCTTCCATTTCCTGTAGTTCCTTTTCTGGTGATTTCTTTTTTCTTTCATTTGGGTGTTGTTTCTTTGTCTTACCATTTTAGCTGTCTGGTAGTTCTAGGCCCAGTGAGGGATGTTGGAATGTGTAGGCAGGTTGGTGTGTATCAAATAAGGCTGCTGTCCTCCCAGATTGTTTTGGTGTATGGCACCTCTTGCCTGTTGTGGGTTCTAGAGGATTGACAACTGGCAGCTTGTATTGGTCTGTCATGGTAGGCACTACTGGAGTGTGTGGGTCCAGCTTGTGCCATGCTGGGGCTCGTGGGTCCCAGTGGTGTGCTGCTGTGGTGTTTGGGTCCCATCGGTGCGCTTCTGGGGTGCGTGGGTCTCGCTGGGAAACTGCTGCCTGGTGGGCCTCAGCTCCTGATCAGTTGCTGCCGATGCTGCTGGAGGTGAGTGTCAGCTTCCAGTTTGCGCTGCTACTGCTGCTGCTGTTGCCAGGGGGTTCTCTCAGCTCCCAATCCCTTGCTGTTGTTGGGGGATGAGGCTGCTCGGTTCGTGGGATTTTGCTGCTGCTGGGGGAGGAGCTCCACTCCAAATCTTCTGCTGCAATTGTCAGGGGCAAGTCTGGTTTCTGAGCTTCACCTGCTATTGGGGGTGGGGCTCCACTCCCGCCCAGTCACTGATGCTGTGGGGGAAGGTGCTGAGCTCCCAAGCTGGGACTACTGCTGCTGGGGTGGTGCTGGGCTCTGATCAGGCTGCTGCTGTTGGGGATGATGCTCCACTCTGATCAGGCTGCTGCTGTGTGGGATGGTGCTCGGCTCCGATCAGGCTGCTGCTGTGGGGGATGGTGCACAGCTCCCTGCCAGTTACAGCTACCACAGCAGACACCTGGATAGTGCCTCTACTGTGCACTGGTCCGCGTTGACACACCAGGGTCCACTGGTCTAATGGTGAAAGGCGCACTGGTGGACTCAGGACATTCGGCCCTAGACTCGCCCTGCTGCCTCCTCCCAGACAAGACCAGGGATCTTCCAAAATGGCAGGGCCTTCCAGCCAGGCAAGGAGAAGCGCCCTGACAAGCCACTTACTGCAGTAGCCGGCTGCTCCCCATCCACGGCATAGGAAGCTTCTACCCCACGTTTCTGTACTGCTCAAGGTTGCTTGTCCCCACTCATGTCCACTCATACTCTCTATCACACTCACTCACTCACACTCTCACACACTCACCCTCGCTCTGATCCTGCCCACCACCATCATTTTCTTTTGGTATTACAGTTCATTGTAATTTTAATTTTCACTTCTCTGATGATTAGTGACGTTGACCATCTTTTCATATATCTATTGGCCGTCTCTATGTCCTCTTTGGAGAAGTGACTATTCAGATCCTTTGCCCGTTTTTGTATTGGTTTGGTTTTTTTTGGTGTTGAGTTTTATAAAGTCTTTATATATTTTGGATATTAACCCTTTATCAGGTGTATTATTGACAAATATGTTCTCCCATTCAGTGGATCGGCTTCCTTTGCTATGCAAAAAATTTTTAGTTTGATGTAGTCCCATTAATTTTTCCTTTCGTTTCTCTGGCCTGAAAAAAATACTGCTTTGAGAAATGTCTGATATTTTACTGCCTGTATTTTCTTATAGGATTTCCATGGTTTCAAGTCTAACATTTAAGTCTTTAATCCATTTTGAGTTTATTCTTTTTGTCGTTGTTGTTATTGAAAGTATTACAGATGTCCTCTTCCTCCCTTCATTGACATCCCCCCCAACCCACTCCTGCCCGCCCCCACCTTCACCGCATTGTTGTCTATGACCATTGGTTATTCCTATATGCACATATGTTCTTTGGTTTTCCTACTTCCTTTCTCTCTGAGCTTTGTCAGTTTCCTACTTCCATGTCTCTGGATCTGTTTTGTTCAACAGTTTATTGTATTATATTCCAAAAATAAGTGAAATAATGTGATACTTGTTTTTTTCTGACTGGCTTAATTCGCTTAGCATAATACTCTCCAGGACCCTCCATGTCATCTCAAAGGGTAAGAGATCCTTCTTCCTTCCAGCTGCATAGTATTTCATTGTGTATATGTATCACAGCTCTTTTATCCACTTATCTACTGATTGACACTTGGGCTGTTTCCAGATCTTAGCTATTGTAAATAGTGATGCTATGAACACGGGGGTACATATATTCTTTCTAATTGGTGTTTCAGGCTTCTTGGGGTATATTCCTAGAAGTGGGATCACTGGGTCAAGTGGCAGTTCCATTTTCAATTTTTTGAGGAAACACCATATTGCTTTCCATAGTGGCTGCACCAGTCTGCATTCCCACCAGCAGTGTGTTAGAGTCCTCTTTTCTCCTTATCCTCACAAGCACTTATTTGAGGATTTGTTGATGGCTGTCATTCTGGTAGGTGTGAGGTGATATCTCATAGTCATTTTAATTTGCCTCTCTGATGCTTAGAGATGTTGAGCATTTTTTCATATGTCTCCTGGCCATTTGTATGTCCTGTTTGGACAAGTGTTTCTTTAGGTCCTCTGCCCATTCTTTAATTGGATTGTTTGTCTTCCTTTTGTTTAGTTGTATTAGTACTTTATGTATTTTGGATATTAACCCCTTATCCGATGTGTCATTGGCAAATATGTTCTCCCAGTGAGTGGGTTCCCTTTTCATTTTGATGCTGGTTTCTTTACCGTGGAGAAGCTTTTAAGTTTAATGTAATCATATTTTATTTTTTTGCTTTGCTTCTCTTGCCCTAGATGGTATATCAGTAAAACTTCGTTACATATGATGTCTGAGATTTTTCTGCCTACAGTTTCTTCTAGGATTTTTATGGTTTCATGAGTCACATTTAAGTCTTTTATCCATTTTGAGTTTATTCTTGTGTGTGGTGTAAGTTGTTGGTCTAGTTTCATTTTTTTGCATGTAGCTGTCCAATTTTCCCAACACCATTTATTGAAGAGACTGCCTTTTCTCTTTTGCATGCTCTTGCCTCCTTTATCGAATATTAATTGTGCATACTGATTTGGGTTGATATTTGGGTTATGTGTTCTGTTCCATTGATGTATATGCCTTTTCATGTGCCAGTACCAAGCTGTTTTGATTATGATAGCTTCGTAGTATAACTTGATATCTGATATTGTGATCCCTCCCACTTGGTTCTTTTTCAAGATTTCTGGGGTTATTCAGAGTCGTCTTTGGTTCCATATAAACTTTTAGAATATTTGTTTTAGATCTGTGAAATATGCCATTGGTACTTTAATAGGCATTGCATTGAATCTGTAGATTGCTTTGAGTAGTATGGACATTTTAATGATATTGATTTTTCTAAACCATGAACATGATGTATGTTTCCACTTTTTCATATCTTCCTCTATTTTTTATTTCAATGACCTGTAGTTTTCTGAAAACAAGTCTTTACCTACTTGGTTAAGTTTATTCCTAGGTATTTTATTTTTATTTTTATTTGTTGCTATGATAAATGGGATTGTTTTTTTAGTTTCCTTTTCTGAGTGTTCATTTTTGATGTATAAGAATGCCATCAATTTCTGGATGTTAATTTTGTATCCTGCTATTTTGTCAAATTCATTTATTAAACCTAGTAGATTTTTGACGGAGTCTTTAGGGTGTTCTATGTACAATATCGTGTCATCTGCAAATAGTAACTGTTTAACTTCCTCCTTTCCGATTTAGCTCCCTTTTATTTTTTCTTCTTGTCTAATTGCTGTGGCTAAGACTTCCATTCCTGTGTTAAATAAGAGTGGTGAAAGTGGGCATCCCTGTCTTGTTCCTGTTCTTAAGGGAAATGCTTTTAGTTTTTCCCATTGAGTCTGATGTTGGCTGTTTTTTCCTATATGGCCTTTATTGTGTTGGGATATGATCCTTCTATTCCCACTTTGCTGAACGTTTTTATCAGAAATGGGTGCTGGATTTTGTTGAATAATTTTTCAGTGTCTATTGATATGATCATATGGTTTTTATCTTTTGTTTTGTTTATGTGGTGTATCACATTTATTGATTTGCAGATATTATACCAGCTTTGCATCCCTGGGATGAATCCCACTTGGTCATGGTGAATAATTTTGTTAATGTGTTACTCGATCCAATTTGCTAATTTTTTTTTAACTTATCTTTATGGTTGAATGTATTACAGATGTCCCACTTTACTCCCCCATTGACCCCCTCCTCCCCAATCCCATCGCCCTCCTGCCTTCCCCACACTATTGTTCGTGTCCATTGGTTATGTATATATGCATAGAAATTCTTTGGTTTATCTCTTCCTGCCCCCCTCCCCCCTTCCCTTTGAGGTCCATCAGTCTAACAATCAGTTTGTACTTCTTAATTCCTTCATCTTCATCATGCATCACCCCCAGCCCCCTCCCATTTGGCAAGCGACAAAAAGTTCTCTGTATCTATGAGTCTGTTTCTGTTCTGCTTGCTCATTTTATTTATAGATTCAATTTTTGATAGATATGTATTTATTGCCATTTTATTGTTTATATTTTTCTTCTCCTTCAAGAAGACCCTTCAACATTTCATATAATACTGATTTGGTGGTGATGAACCCTTTTAGCTTTTTCTTGTCTGCTAAACTCTTTATATGTCCATCACTTCTAGATGATAGCTTTGCAAGCTAGAGTAATCTTGGTTGTAGGTCGTTGCTTTTCATCACCTTGAATATTACTTGCCACTCCTTTCTGGCCTGCAAAGTTTCTTTTGAGAAATTGGCTGACAGTCTTATGGGAGCTCCTTTGTAGGTAACTTAACTGCTTTTCTCTTGCTGCTTTTAAGATTCTCTCTTTGTGTTTAACCTTTGGCATTGTGATGATGATGTGTCTTGGTGTGGACCTCTTTGGGTTCATCTTGTTTGGGACTCTCTGTGCTTCCTGGACTTGTATGTGTTTCCTTCATCAAGTTAGAGAAGTTTTCTGTCATTATTTTTTCAAAAATGTTTTCAATTTCTTGCTCTCTCTCTTCTTCTGGCACCCCAATGATGCAAATGTTGGTACGCTTAAAGTTGTCCCACAGGTTCCTTACACTGTTCTCATATATATATATATTTTTTTTTTACTTCTTTTTTTCTTTTTGCTATTCTGATTGGGTGTTTTTTGCTTCCTTATATTCCAAATCGATGGTTTGCTTCTTGGCTTCACCTACTCTACTATTGATTCCCTGTAAATTATTATTTTATTTATTTATTTTTTTTATCCTCACCCAAGAACATTTTTTCATTTTTTTGGTTCAGATAGAGTGGGAGGGAGAGAGAGGAAGAGAGAGAGAGAGAAACATCGATGTGAAAGGGACACATCAAGTGGCCACCACCCGCACAACCAACCAGGGCCGGGGACAAACTGCAACTGAGGTACATGCCCTTAGCGGGAACCGAACCCGGGTCTCTCTGGACCGCAGGCCGATGCTCTAACCGCTGAGCCAAACCGGCCAGGGCTGTAAATTATTTTTTATTGTAGTTAGTGCATCCTTCATTTCTGACTAGTCCTTTTTGATGTTGTTGATGTGCTCACTAAGTTCCTTGAAAGTCTCCTTCAGTTCCTTGAAGGTCTCACTAAGTTCCTTGAAGGTCTCATTAAGTTCCTTGAGCATCCTTATAACCAGTGCTTTGAACTCGGCATCTGATTGATTGTTTATCTCCATTTTGTTTACTTCTTTTCCTGAAATATTGTGCTGTTCTTTCACTTGGGGCCTGTTTCTTTGTCTCCTCATTTTGGCTGCTTTCCTGTGTTTGTTTCTATGTATTAGGTAGAGTTGCTATGTCTCCTAGGCTTCTTAGGGGGGCCTATTGTTATAGGTGTCCTGTAGGATCCAGTGACACAGCCTCCCTGCTCACCCCAGCTGGGCCCTCGAGGTGCACCCGTAGTGTGGACTGTACACCCTTCTGTTGTAATTGAGTCTTGGTTGCTGTTCTCCCGTTAATGGGAGGGATTTACTTAGGCTGATCAGCTGCAAGGACTGGCTGTGCCCACTGACCACTGGCCTCTGACTCCCTTGGAGAATCAGCAGTGTAGGGGCCCAGCACACAGAGCAAGACTTACTTATGCAGGGCTCTGTTACCCACTGAGTCCACTCATTGAGTGTGTCACTTGTGGAGATAGTTGGGTGGTGGTGCTTCAATGTGATCTGAAACTGTCCACTGGGTGTGCTGGCTCTGAGGCAAGGTCAGCCTCTGCTGGTGTTCTACCCGGGGTTACCCAGCATAAGCTACAAAGTGATCTGCAGATGGCTGCTTCTGGTGTTGGGCTTCAAATTGCCCAGGAAAAGCCAAGTGGTGAACCAAGGCTGGCTGTTTCTAGTGCCAGGCCTGGGGCCACTTAAGGAGAGGTATGTGGCTCACTAAGACCAGATGCTGCTTGTTTGAGATATTTTAGAAAAATGTGAAGCATTTTCCAAGACAGGCCAATCCTATTGTAAAGCCACTGGCAACAGCATGGGTAGGCCCAAAGGTTTGGTGGGGCTGTGCCTCAGGGAATCCCTGGGGCGGGGCAAACAGTGTGAGCCCAGTTGCTGGAGTCCCAGGAAAGGGCTGCTGTCCCAGGAAAGGGCTCACCAAAGGAATAATGGCCTCCCACAGTAAGTCTCACCAGGAGAACGCTGCCCCTGCAGCTCTTGCCCCAATGCCCAACAATTCAATTCTTCCCCGTATGTCTCTGGTACCTTTCAAGCTGCTTCTCCAATGCTGGGACCCAGAAGGAGGGAGTCCGAATAACTCCATGTGCGGGCCCTTTAAGAGGAACTACCTGGGACTCTAGAAGCCTTGCTCTCTCTCAGCCTCAGTTACTGCTGGGTTTTACTGCCAGAAGTTATGGTGACTTCTTTTCCTGGCACTGGATCCCTGGGCTGGGCGGCCTGGTGTGTGACAGGGACCCCTCACTCCTCAGACATGACCCTCACAGCCAACATATCCTCCTGATTTTTATCCTCCACAGGTGGGTGTGGGACCAGCCCATCCACGCCTCCGCCCCTCCTACCAATCTCAATGTGCCTTCTTCTTTAATTCATGGTTGTAGGACTTCCATTCAGTTTGATGTCTGGTGGCTCTGAATGTTTGTTATTCTGTAGTTTAGTTGTAATTTTGATGTGGTTGTGGGAGGAGGCAAGTACTGCGTTTACCTACACCACCATCTTGACCAGAAGTCCAACTTGCTAATATTTTTTTAAGGATTTTGACACCTATGTTCATCAGGGATATTGGCCTATTGTTATCGTCCTTTGTAGGGTCTTTATTTGGTTTTATTTGGAATTAGGGTAATGTTGGACTCATAAAAAGAGTTTGGAAGTCTTCCTTCTTGAATTTTTTGAAATAGTTTGAGGAGTATGTGTCTTAGTTCTTCTTTGAATATTGAGTAAAACTCCCCTTTTAAGCTCTCTGGGACTGGACATTTGTTTTCTAGGAGTTTATTGATTACATCTTCAATTTCCATAGTTGTTAATTGGTCTGTTCACATCTTCTGTCTTTTCCCTGTTCAGCTTTGGGAGACGGTGATTCTAGAAATTTGTCCATTTCGCTGAGGTTGTCCAATTTGTTGGCTTGTAATTGTTCATAGTATTTTTTAGCAATCCTTTGTATTTCTATGGTGTGAGTTGTTACTTCTCCTCTTCTATTTCTGATTTTGCTTATTTGAGTCCTCTCTCTTTGTTTCTTGGTGAGTCTGGCTAAAAGTTCCTGGATCTTATTTATCTTTTTGAAGAACCAGCTGTTTGTTTCATTGATTTTTTTTAATTAATCTATTATGTTACAGATGTTTCTCCTTTTTCCCCATTGACACCCTCCTCCCTTTCCTGCCAACCTCTTCCTCCGCCCCGCCCCAGAGCTTGTTGTCTATATCTGTTGGTTATGCTTATATGCATAAGTTCTTTGGTTTATCTCTTCTCTCCCCCTCCACCCCCTCCTCTAAACTTTATCAGTCTGAACCTTACTTCTCTGTCTCTGGGTCTATTTTGTTCATCACCTTATTTTGTTCATTATATTCCACTAATAAGTGGGATCATGTGATACTTGTCTTTCTCTGACTGGCTTATTTCACTTAGCACAATACTCTCCACGTCCCTCCATGTCATCTCAAAGGATAAGAGATGTCTCTTTCTTACAGCTGCATAGTATTCCATTGTGTATATGTTTCGCAGCTTTTTTATCCACTTATCTATTGATAGACACATGAGCTGTTTCCTGTCTTAGCAATTGTAAATAGTGTGCTGTGGACATAGTGGTACATATATTCTTTCTGATTGGTGTTTCAGGCTTCTTAGGATATATTCCTAGAAGTGGGATCACTGGGTCAAATGGCAGTTCAGTTTTTTGTTTTGTTTTGTTTTTTTACTTTTTTTTTTTTTTAATACTCACCCAAGGACATTTTGCATTTATATTCCAATAGAGCGGGAGGGAGAGAGGGAGGAAGAGAGAACCGTCGATGCGAGAGAGACACATCAACTGGTTGCCACCCACACAACCCCAACAGGGGGCGGGAACAAACTGCAACCGAGGTACATGCCCTTAGCGGGAACTGAACCTGGGACTCTCTGGTCTGCGGGCTGACGCTCTAACCACTGAGCCAAACTGGCCAGGGCTAATTTTTAACTTTTTGAGGAAACACCATATTTTCCATAGTGGCTGCACCAGTCTGCATTTCCACCAGCAGTGTGCTGGAGTCCCCTTTTCTCCACACCCTCGCCAGCACTTGTTTGATGATTTGTTGATGGCAGCCATCTTGCAGGTGTGAGGTGGTACTTCATAGTTGTTTTAATTTGCATCTCTGATGATTAGTGACGTTGAGTGTTTTTTCATATGTCTCCTGGCCATTTGTTTAGGTCTCTGCCCATTTTTTAATTGGATTCTTTGTCTTCCTTTCGAGTTATATGAGTACTATGTATATTTTGGAAATTGACCCATTATCTGATGTATCGTTGGCAATTGTGCTCTCCCATATAGTGGGTGGATTCCCTTTCCATTTTGATGCTTGTTTCTTTTGCTCTGCAGAAGCCTTTTCTTTTGCTATAGTCCCGTGTTCATTTTTTCCTGTGTTTCTCTTGCCTTAGGCATTGTATCAGTGAAAATTCTGCTGCTTTTGATGTCTGAAATTTTGTTGCCTACATTTTTTTCTAGGATTTTTTTGGATCCAGGAGTCACACTTCCATTTTGAGTTTATTTTTGTGTATGGTGTAAGTTGGTGGTCTAGTTTCATTTTTTTGCATGTGGCTGTCCAATTTTCCCAGCACCGTTTATTAAAGAGGCTGTCTTTACTCCATTGGTGCTCTTGCCACCTTTGTCAAATATTAGTTAAGCATGATATCTTGGGTAAATTTCTGGGTTCCCTGTTCTGTTCCATTGATCTAGATGACTGTTCTTGTGCCAGTACCAGGCTGTTTTGATTACAGTTGCTTTGTAGTATAACCTGATATCCAGTATTGTGATCCCTCCTACTTTGTTCTTCTTTTTCAAGATTGCTGTGGCTATGCAGAGTCCTTTTTGGTTTCATATAAACTTTCGGAGTGTTTGTTCTAGTTCTGTGAAATACGTCGTTGATATTTTAATGGGGATTGCATTGAATCAATAGATGGCTTTGGGTAGTATGGACATTTTAATAATGTTAATTCTGTGCCAACTAATTTGACAACCTAGGCAAAATGGATAAATACTTAGAATCATATACTATTTCAAAACTCTTCTGCAGTGGTTCTCAACCTTCCTAATGCCGTGACCCTTTAATATAGTTCCTCATGTTGTGGTGACCCCCAACCATAAAATTATTTTCGTTGCTACTTCATAACTGTAATTTTGCTACTGTTATGAATCGTAATGTAAATACCTGATATGCAAGATGGATTTTCATTATTACAAATTGAACAGAATTAAAGCATAGTGATTAATCACAAAAACAATATGTAATTATATATTGTGAAATATTTATTTCTAATTACAAATAAATGAAATTTTGTCTTGAAGCATGGTGTAGCATGGGTAACAGTATTAATATAACAACAGTAAACTGCATTGCTACATTTTGCAATAGTATGCATAAAAAGCCAACTTCAGTGCGAAGCTTGAGATTGCTTCTTTCTCACCAGATCAGAAATTCTTGGGGAAGTCTTTGCAAGAGCACAATGAAGATCATCTTCCACAACAAGTCTACTTCTGTATTTAGACTTGATAACCAACAAGCTAGAAAACCCTGTTTCACAAAAATATGTTGTTGGAAATGGAAGAAGAAGGCGCAACAAAGTCTCAGACAGAACAGGATATGACTGCAAACTCTTGATCCAGAATTTTGTAACTGGCATTGTAGAGAAATCAGTTCTCATTGCATCGCTGTTAATAAGTTCAATGAACTCCTCTTGTGCTGTCTCAGGAACATCTTCAGCTTTGACTGTGAATGGGCTTCTGGCAAATGCAAATAGGGTGTCAGGTAGATTTGGAAAGTACGATGAGATTTAGTCTGCAAGCATGTGCAAGTGTTCTTTCACAGAAATTATCATTGTAATCCTTTTGTCTGATTCAATGTCATGTTCCTCAAAGAAAGCAAATAAGGTAGGCAACATATAAATTTTATTTTCATCCAATTTTTTTTGCCAAAGCTGAAGTTTCATTTGGAATGATCAGATATTTTCAGACAAATCAAGGCATGTTGCATTTGGTCCTTGCAGTGATAAATTTAACTCGTTCAAGATGGCAAAGATGGCAACCAAGTAAGTTATTTTCTGCAGTTCACTTTTATCACTGAAAAGTGCTTCGAACTGCGGTCTTGCTTTCTGATTAAAAAACGTTTTGAGCCCTGGCCAGTTTGGCTCAGCGGTTAGAGCATCGGCCTGCGGTCCAGAGAGGCCTGGGTTCGGTTCCCGCTAAGGGTACGTACCTCGGTTGCAGTTTGTCCCCCGCCCTGGTTGGGTCATGCGGGAGGTGGCCACTCGATGTGTCCCTTTCACATCAATGTTTCTCTCTCTCTCTTCCTCTCTCTCCCTCCCACTCTATCTGAACAAAAGTGGAAAAATGTCCTCGGGTGAGGATTAAAAAATAATAATAATAAATAATAATAATAATAATAATAATAATAATAAAACGTTTTGAGTTCATCACGAAGCTCAAAAACACGTTTTAAAACTTTTCCTGTCGACAACCATCTCACTTCAGTGTGAAATAGCAGAGCATTGTTCAGCGTATCCAACTCGTTGCACAGTTGCAAAAACAGTTGACTCTTTAAAGTGCTCGCCTTTACAAAATTGACAGAACTTATGACGCTTTTCATTACTTCTTGTAACTCTTGTGGCAGCGTCTTTGTTGCTAATATTTGCCAATGAATCATACAGTGAGTTCCAGCGACTTTTGGTGACTCATTCAGTACCAAATGTTGAAATCCAGATTGACATCCTAGCATAGCTGGAGCACCATCTGTGCAAACACCACAAACCTTTTCCCTAGAGATCTTATGCTCTTTCAGAAATGAACCAACTGTGTCAAATACATCACATGCAGTAGTTGTCATTTCAAGAGGTTTGCAAAAAATAAACTCATCTTTAAAGTCACCATCATTAATATACTTCACATAAACCAGTAACTGTGAACAGTTTGCAATGTCTGTAGATTCATCAAGCTGGATGCTAAATATTGGAAGTGGAGCAGATTTAATTTCCTGGATTACCTGATCGAGAATATCAGCAGACATGTCATCTATTCTTCTGTGGACAGTGTCATTAGATAAGGAAATTGCATTCAATTTCGTAACAAATTCGTCTCCAGTCATAACTCAAACAATGTCTTTGGCCACTGGCAACAGTAAATCCTCAGCAATGGTGTGAGATTTCATAGCTCTGGCGATTCTGAGTGCCACCAAATATGAATCTTCAACAGATGCTACGTTTTGTTTGTGGTACTTGCCACCAGTGTCAAGTCTGGCTTTCTTGAGTCCATCAGCTTTGCTTCTAAAATAGTTGGTATCCTTGCCGGCAAAGCTTGGATGCTTGCTATCAAAATGGCGTTTTAGTTTGTTCGGCTTCATAGATTCAGCTGATAGAACTTCACAACAAATAACACATTGCGGTTTCTCAATTCCTGCTGTAATTATTGAGGTAAAACCATACTGTAAAAAATCCTCACTATATTTTCTTTTCTTAATGTTCTTCTCTACACGATCTATTGTCATGGGATGGTTTGCTAATGAAAATAATATATAACAATAGCTTTAATAATACAAAAGATGGCCCTGGCCGGTTTGGCTCAGCGGTTAGAGCGTTGGCCTGCTGTCCAGAGAGACCCGGGTTTGGTTCCCGCTAGGGGCATGTACCTCAGTTGCAGTTTGTCCCCGGCCCTGGTTGGTTGTGCAGGTGGCGGCCACTTGATGTGTCCCTTTCATGTCGATGTTTCGCTCTCTCTCTCTTCGTCTCTCTCCCTCCCACTCTATCTGAACAAAAAATGAGGAAGTGTCCTCGGGTGAGGATAAAATATAATAATAATACAAAAGATGATACATGGCATAGTTTAGTCAATACAGTTCATTAAAGTTTCCTATGATTTACCATTTTCTGTGTTGTTGTTTTTACATACCTGTTACTATCACTAGGGGCAGTATTCACATCAACCACAGCTGAATATAAAAAGACTGATCAGCACCCAGATTAAGTTCCCATGGTACAGATATATATATATATAGATATATATATAGATATATAGATATATAGATATATTTTTTTTTTTTGCAGTAGATGATCTTACAGTACATGATTTTACATTTACCCAGTAATTATAATTCATGAAGTGTCGTTTTACCTCCAATACTGCTACTTTCAACACAGTAGCTGCTTTTAACAGAGTAGCTGCTTTCTACACAGTAGTTGCTCTCTACACATGTGTGACTGGTCCGCATAAGTACATTATGGTGCCAACCCTGTCACATAACCTGTATTTGTACGGGGTATATGTGACAGGGTTGGCGTGATGATGTCATCATGTCGGGTACTCGTATGTGGGCATATCTGCATGTGGGCGGACCCGCCTGGAGACAGATAGAGGAGTGGTGTCTTGGTTCCTAAGACTATCGGAAATATGTGTTTTCCGATGGTCTTAGGCGACCCCTGTGAAAGGGTCGTTTGACCCCCAAACGGGTCGCGACCCACTGGTTGAGAACCGCTGCTCTACTGGGAAGAGTCAGAAAAACTGAACAGACCAATAACAATTAAGGAAATAGAGAAGTAATCCATAAAATCCAGTAAACAAAAGCCCTAGTCCAAACAGCTACACAGGGGAGTTTTACTGAACATTCAAAGAACTATCACCTATTCTCCTCAAACCATTCCAAAAAATTCAAGAAGAAGGAAGACTTCCAAGCTCGGTTTATGAGGCAAGCATAATCCCAATCCCAAAACCAGATAAAGACACTACAGAGAAAGAAAATTACAGGCCAAATCCCTGCTGAACATAGATGCCAAAATCCTCAAAATCTTAACAAATCGAATCCAGCAATATATTAAAAAAATACATAGCAATCAAGTGGGATCTATCTTAGGGATGCAAGGCTGTTACAATATTCATAAATAAATAAAAGTGATACACTACATAAAAAAATGAAAGTTAAAAATTATGTTATCATATCAATAGACACTGAAAAAGCATTTGACAAAATTCAGCATCCATTTTTGATAAAAACCCTCAGCAAAGTGGAAATAGAAGGATCATATCTCAACATAATAAAGGTCATTTATGACAAACCTACATCCAACATCATACTCAGTGGGCAAAAACTAAAAGCATTTCCCTTAAGAACAGGAAGAAGACAGGGATGTTCACTTTCACCACTGTTATTTAACATAGTACTGGAAGCCTTAGCCACAGCAATCAGACAAGAAGGAAAAATAAAAGGGATCCAAATTGGAATGGAACAAGTGAAACTGTCATTATTCACTGATGACATGATATTGTACATAGAGAACCCTAAAGACTCCATCAAAACACTGCTAGATTTAATAAATGAATTGGCAAAGTAGCAGGATACAAAATCAACATCCAGAAATCATTGGCATTTTTATGCACCAATAATGAACACACAGAAAGAGAAACTAAAAAAACAGTCCCATTTCCCATTGCAACAAAAAAATTAAAATACCTAGGAATAAACTTAAACAAAGAAATAAAGCACCTATTTGCAGAAAACTACAGGATATTGAAAAAAGAAATAGAGGATGATATAAAGCAGTAGAAGCATATACCTTGTTCATGTACTGGAAGATTAATATCATTGATCTTTTGAATTGTTTTTTTTTTAGTTTCTATGTCATTTATTTCTGCTCTGACCTTTATCGTTTCTTTTCTTCTACTTGCTCTGTTTTTCTGTTTGTTCTTTCTAGTTCTTTAAGTGTTATGGTGAGATAGTCTATTAGAAATTTTATTTATTTTTTTTTTTATTTTTTTTATTTGAGAGGGAGAGAGAGATAGAAACACCGATGAGAGAGAACATCGATTGGCCGCCTCCTGCATGCCCCCCACTGGAGATCAGGCCCACAACCTGGGCATTTGACCTGACTGGGAATCAAACCAATGACCTCTTGGTACATAGGTCGATGCTCAACCACTGAGCTACACCAGCCGGGCAAGTTTTTGAGTGTTTTTATTGTAATTGATTTCTAGTTTCATGCTATTGTGATCTGAGAAGATGCTTGATATGATTTCAGTCGTCTTGAACTTGTAGAGACTTAGTTTGTGTCCTAACATGTGGTCTGTCTTTGAGACTGTCCCATGTGCACTTGAGAAGAATGAATTCTGCAGTTTTGAGGTGTAATTCTTCATGAATATCTATTAAATCCATCTGATCTAGTGCATCATTGTTGCTTCTCCCCCAGGTTAAAGCGGCTGTGATGGGGCTACTTGACATAGATGGCTACTGAAGGATGGGGGAGTGTCTCAGCATAGGTACTCAGGCCTCAGCCTTCACAGCTCAGTCCCCAGAGCCGTGACCCCCAACACTGAGAGCCAGGTCCAAAGCTCAAAGCTGTCAGAGACTCTTCTCTGCCTACTGGCTGGAAGGTAGTCTCTGGATGTTAATGAGCCTCAGGTTGCACTTCTCTGGGCCAGGTAGTGTTACATTCCCAAGGGAGGGGCAGTTACTTCTCCCTCATTCTACAGCCACTCTGGGAAGGGGCTTTTTGAGGAAGATAGCTACTATCCTTTGGGGAATGACTCAGCATCAAGCTCCTCACGGCATCCTTCCCAGCTCTCTCCCCCCTGCCACAAACCCCCAACTCTCCTCACACAGTTTCAGTCCAGTCCGCCCTCCCTCTGTTGGTGCCCAAGGTGAGTGGCTATTTCTGTAATATAGTGCACTGGCCCTTCAGGGAAGTGCCATTGTTCCCTGTGCCTCTCCCTAGCAGACAAAACCCCTGCTCTGGTGATTTTCTCAGCCAGGTGTTATGTGGGTGCCTTTCCCTGTTCCACCACTCTGTGCTGGGTAGTCAGGTTTTAACTCCCGAGTTCTCAGGGGGAACTGCTCACAGCTAAGACAGCCCCCAGCTGCTACCCGTGGGCACCCAGTCAGCCCTCTCGTGCCTCCACAGCTCCTACCAGTCTCGATTTGGGGTCCTCTTTACGTCACTGGTTATAAGGATTCTCTCCAGCTGCTCTTCAGTTGGTTTTTCCAGACTTGTCTTTATTTTAGTTGTAATTCCAGTTTGGTCCTGGGAGATGGTCTGTGTAGCTTCCATTCACTCCACCCCCATTTTGGATCCAAGTTTGTTCTTGTGTGTGGTGTAAGAAAGTATTGTAGTTTCATTTTTTTGCACATATCTGTCCAGTTTTCTCAGAACCATTTATTGAATATACTATCTTTACCCCATTGTATGTTTTTGCCTCCTTTGTTGAATATTAATCAACTTTAGAGGCATAGGTTTATTTCTGGGCTCTCTGTTCTGTCCCAGTGATCTCTTTGTTTGTTTTTATACCAGTACCCTGTTAATTTGGTTACTATGGTCCTGTAGTATAGTTTGATATCAGGTAATGTGATTCCTCCAACTCTGTTCTTCTTTCTTAAGATTGCTGTGACTATTTGGGTTCTTTTGTGGTTCCATATAAATTTTTGTAATATTTGTTCTAGTTCTGTGAAACATGCCATTGGTATCCTGATAGGAATTGCATTGAATCTATAGATTGCTTTGAGTAGTATGGACATTTTAATGATGTTAATTCTTCCTATCCGTGAACATGGTGTATGCTTCCACTTATTTGTATCTTCTTCAGTGTCTTATAATTTTCCAATAGAGATAGTATATTCAACAGGTCTTTTACATCCTTGGTTAAATTTATTCCTAAGTTGTTGTTTTTTTAAGCAATTGTTAATGGGATTATTTTCTTAGTTTCCCTTTCTGATAGTTCATTATTGGTGCATAAAAATGCAACTGATTTGGATATTTATTTTGTATCCTTTTTCTTTACTGAATCCATTTATCAGCTTTAGTACTTTTGCAGTGGACTCTTTAGAGTTCTCTCTCTATATAGTATCATGTCATCTGCAAACAATGACAATTTTACTTCCTTTCCAATTTGGATGCCTTTTATTTCTTATTCTTATCTGATTGCTGTGGCTAGGGCTTCCAGTTCTATGTTGAGAAAGTGGTGAAAGCAGACATCCCTGTCTTGTTCCTGATCTTATGGGAAACACTTAGTTTTTGCCCATTGAGTGTGAAGTTGGCTGTGTGTTTGTCACATATGACCTTTATTACATTGAGGTATGTTCCCTCTATTCCTGTTTGCTGAGAGTTTTTATTATAAATGGGTGTTGGATTTTATCAAATGCTTTTTCTGCATCTATTGATATGATCGTGTGATTGTTATCCTTCATTTTGTTTATGTGGTGTATCACATTTATTTGTGGATGTTGTACCAACCTTGCATCCCCGGAATAAGTCCCACTTGATCATGGTGTATAATCTTTGTAAAATATTGCTGGATCCAGTTTGCTAATATTTTTGTTCAGGATTTTAGCATCTGTGTTCATTCATCATGGTTATTAGCCTGTAATTTTTTTCTTTGTAGTGTCTTTATCTGGTTTTGGAATTAGGATAATGCTGGCCTTGTATAATGAGCTTAAGAGTCTTCCCTCCTCTTCAATTTTTTGGAAGAGTTTGCAGAGAATATGTGTTAGTTCTTCTTTGAATGTTTAGTAAAATTCACCTGTGAAACCATCAGGTTCAGGACATTTGTTGGGAGTTTTTTATTACTGCTTCAGTTTCATTAGTTGTAATCTATGTATTCATAGTCTCTGATTCCTCCTGATTCAGTTTTGGAAGATCATGTTTCTAGGAACTTATTCATTTTGTCCAGGTTGTCCAATTTGTCGGCATATAGTTGTTTGTAATATTTTCTTACAATCCTTTGTATTTCTGTGGTGTCAGTTGTCTCTTCTCTTACATTTCTGATTTTATTTATTTGAGTCCTCTTTTTTTTTCTTGATGAGTCTGCTTTAAAGTTTGTCAACCTTGTTTATCTTTTCAAAGAACCAGCTCTTGCTTTTATTGGTCTTTTGTATTGTTTTTTCGGCTCTATTTCATGTATTTCTGCTCTGATCTTTATTATTTCCTTCATTCTACTGACTTTGGGCTTTTTTTGTTGTTCTTTTTCAAGTTCCTTTATGTCTAAAGTTAATTTGCTATTTTTCCTTTTTTTTTTAATGTTTTTATTGATTTTGGAGAGAGAGGGAGGGAGAGGGAGAGGGAGAAACATCAATGAGAAAGAAACATCAATCAGCCGCCTCCTGCGCACCCCCTAGTAGGAATTGAGTCCACAGTCTGTGCATGTGCCCTGACTGGGAATCAAATCAGCAGCTCTCAGTTCACGGAACCATGCTCAGCCAACTGAGCCACACCAGCCAGGGCAAGATTTTTCTTGTTTCTTGAAATAGGTCTGTAATGCTACGAATTTCCCTCTCAGGGCTGCTTTCCCAGTGTCCCATAGATTTTGAATTGTGTTTTCATTTTCCTTTGTTTAAAGATATCTTTTTATTTCTTCCTTGATCTCATTGTTAACCCATTCATTCTTTAGTAACATGTTATTTAGCCTCCATGTCTTTGTATGTTTTTCTCTTATGATTTATTTCTAGTTTCATACCATTATGGTCAGAGAAGATACTTGTTGTGTGCCCTAACATGTAGTCTATCCTAAGAAATGTTCCATGTGCACTTGAAATGAATGTATATTCTACTGCTTTGGAGTGAAATGCTCTGTAAGTATCAATTAAATCAGTACGATCTAGTGTGTCATTCAGGGCCACCATTTCCTTATTGATTGTCTGAAAGAACTATCCACTGATGTCAACAGGGTGTTGAAGTCTTTTATTATGACTATATTGCTGTCAATCTCTCCCTTTAGGTCCATCAACATTTACTTTATATATTTAGGTGCCGCTGTGTTGGGTGCATAAATGTTTACAAGGGTTCTATCCTCTTGTTGGATTGCTCCCATTATCATTACGTAGTGTCCTTCTTTGTCTCTTACTATAGGCTTTGTTTTAATATCTGTTTTGTCAGATATAAATATTGCTACTCTAGCTTTTTTTTTCCCCCTTCCATTTGCATGAAATATGTTTTTCATCCCTTTACTTTTAGTCTGTGTATCTTTTGTTCTGAGGTGAGTCTCTTGTAGACAACATATAATGGGTCTTGTTTTCTTATCCATTCAATTCCCCTATGTTTTTTGTTTGGAGCATTTAAGCTATTTACATTTAAAGTGATTGTTGGTAGGTACTTACTGATTGCCATTTTATTCTTTAAACTCTGTTCTTCTGGGTTTTTTTTCTTCTTTTTCTTAAAGTAGACTCTTTAACATTTATTGTAATACTGGTTTAGTGGTAACAAACTCCTTTTGCTTTTTCTTGTCTAGGAAGCTTTTTATATCTCCTTCAATTTTAAATGCTTGCCTTGCTGGGTAAAGTAGTCTTGTAGGTCCTTGTTTTTCATCACTTTGAATATTTCATGCCAATCCCTTGTGGCTGGAAATGTTTCAGTTGAGAAATCAGCTGACATTCTTATGGGAGTTCCCTTGTAAATAACTGTCTTTCTCTTGCGACTTTTTTGCTGTGCTTTCTTAGACTTTGCTATGGCTCCTTTGTGTTTTATTTCTTTACCAGTTAAATGGAAAACTGGAGATCCACATTTCAAGAGAGTGTTGGTTAACAGGGGCTTTAGTGTGGGCTCAGCATTTGGCAAGAAGGGCACAGTGAATCAGGGTTGAGCCTGATAGCATAGGGGGACTGGATCAGAGAGGCAGTGACAGAGGCTGTGGCTGAGACTGCTCACCGCAGTTCCCCAGTCAAATCTCAAGTCATGTTACAGTCCTGGTTCTGTTCTGTGAGGGTAAAACAGCAACTTAGAATTTGACCCTACATTGCCCTGGCCAGTTTTCTCAATGGTTAGAGCATCGGCTTGCGGACCAAAGGGTTGTGAGTTTGATTCCTGGTCAAGGGCACATGTCTGGGTTGCGGCTCAGATTCCCGGCCCCCGTTGAGGTTATGCAGGAGGCAACCAATTGATGTGTCTCTTTCACATATCTCTCACTCTCTCTTTCTCTCTCTCTCTCCCCCCACCCCCCTCCCTTCCACTTTAACTAAAAAAAAAATCAATGTAAAAATATCTTCAGGTGAGAATTAACAACAACAACAAAAATTAGATCCTACATTCCATATAGTCAAGTTATCTAGAATGAAAAAAATTGCATCTCTGGAAACATAAAACCAAAATTGTTTTCTGCTCCACACCCAACTCTATAATGTTTTAACAAAGAGCTCTGGAAGGATCATATCAGCTGATTCTCCAACCACAGTTTTACCACTTTATTGACTAGACTCGTATTTAATCCCACTGTCTTAACACCACCACGACTGATTTTTCATGACACAGCTCCTGAATGTGGAGACATTATCAGTAAACTTTACTGTTCACACAGGAAAGAAAAAAGTAAAAACCATTGCAGAAAATATAAACAGCATCACAACAGCTGCACTGTACCCTGAGGAGCAGTAACACTGTCTTGGCCTGATGGTCTTCATTTGCCACATTAATTTCATCCTACTTTGTCCCTCAGGCTAGCACAGAATAGTCTTTCCTAATTAAAACCAACACCTCTTCTCAGTGTGTATCTTCTAGACCTGTCAAGAGTTGACCCACTGAGTTCAGTCCAAGTGGCAGTGACATGACAAGTAGTGTCACCTTTCCTGGCTTAAGTTCCTGAAGATGCTCTGTTGAATGGTAATTCAGGGAAACCCATCCCCAAACCAGAGAAGGAAGGAAGTCAGTTACTCTGGATGACCAACCACCTGACTGAATCTTCCTGAGTCTTGATAAAGATCTAGTATCAAGCTGAGCCTATGAGTTTTCTACCCTAAATTTATGACCATCCATCCTTGGGGCAGGTTTCTAGATAACAATCTTCTAGGGCTCATCATCTTTTCTTGCTGTACTTAGCCACATGTGACTCTTGGTGAGCACCCAGATGTGGAGGTGTGCAGTGACATCTACTAGACCAGAATAGTGATGCAGCAGGAGTGAGGAAGAGAATATGGACATGGTCCAGGCTGACAGCTGATTTGAATCTTGAAACAAAGTAGAAGAATTCTGAGCTGTGGAAGGGATGTAGAGGAAGGTATAGGGGGAATAAATGGTGATGGACAGAGACTTGACTTGAGATGGTGAATGAACACAATACAGTGTACAGGTGATGTGTTGTAGGGGGAAAAATTAGAATTCTGACTTCTAAGATGTTACACAAACAGAATTAGTATTAATTGTTACAGCATAGTTTAAAGATAAAATAGATTGGTTTAGATATAATTGGGTTGATATAGTTAAGCAAATGTAAACATCAATTTTTTTTATAACCTTTCACTTCATAATCACTTATTTCTTGTAGTTGCCACAGGAAAATTCTTACCTAGATTGTTTCTCCTCCATTTATGCACTCTTAGCTTTAGTGTGTGACTTTGGTTCCTGTGCTTTGCGTTTCAGGAAACAGACCCAGACTTTGATCACTGTGCCGTCTGCATAGAGAGCTATAAGCAGAACGATGTTGTCCGGATTCTCCCCTGCAAGTACGTCAACTTTCTTTGTTTAAAAAAGAGCACTAGTAGTGTGGTTTGTATGTCTCCCTCTCAGAGTGGTAATGCCTACCGCTTTTCAGAGCCACCTTACCCAGGGCTTTTCCGACAGGCCGAGGCCCCACTGCACACTGCACGCAGTGGGAGCTGCAGTTAGTGGTGAGCATGCTCCTCCAGCTAGAACTGATTGCACAAGACTTTCTCTAGTTATGAGAAACATGGGGGACACAACCTCTGGCTACTTCCCATAGTCTAAAAAGCATTAAGGTCAAAAATATTTAATTCGGTTACTTCCATGGATTTCAAAACTAGCCACCGTTCCTCTCCTCCTTGAATCAGAATACATCCCTAGGCCCTCTGATGAAGTCTCAGCAGTGCTCACATGGGCAGGGTGCCAGAACTCTACGGACTTGGGTTGTCCTTTTCTGAACCTAGGTTATACAGAGTGGGAGGGTGGATAGGTGCTGCATGCCGTCTCCAGGTCAAGTGCTCTGCTCTGTGCAGTTCACATTTCCTGTCTCCTGTAAGAGGGTCAGTGTTTTCTCCCCATGTACACTGAAGGGTAGTGAAGCCAACAGTACTTGCCATGGCCAGATTGTTCAGAAATTATATAAAGGTTTGCTATAATGCTAGCGCTCCTTACATAGGGCCCATACCTTCCCTCCAAAAGGAGGGTGGGTGTTCACCTGTACTTTGGTGCCCTAAAAAGAGTTCATTTTCTGTATTAACCTGTCAATTCCTACCTTGGTGCTACCCCATGCTAGAAAATGTGAAACATTAAAATATACAGTTCCAAGTATTGATTGGAAAAGTAGGAAAGCACCTATTGAGAAGCCTAAAATCAAAGATTTTTTTTCTTCCTTCTCCCTGTGCTTTACAACACATCCCCACAACTCTGAGCCTCTAATAATGCAGGACATGAATAAATGAAATAATTAGTAGCAGTTGTCTCCATGAGCCTACTGGTATTATTTTACGTATTCACAAAGTGATCTATTTTGAGCCTGAAAGATCTGCGTGTTAAAAAATCATGGAACTTAAGAATAACTAGTTTACATATAAAAGTAAATCTATAAAAGTAAATGTAAGCTGTTCTATAGGAAACTAACTTAACCATTACCAGCTGTGTATTCATTTAGTCTAAAGCATGAGGCCAAAGGAGACACATATACGAATACAAGTTGGTAAAGGTCAGCAGGATACATCCCAAAGCATGGTCCGCTGTTGCCTGCTTCTTCTTCTTATTATTATTATTTTTTTTAATCCTTAATCTAGGATATATTTTCCATTGATGCTTTTTTAGAGAGAGTGGAAGGGAGGGAGGGAGGGAAGTGGGAGAGAGAGAAAAAAACATCAATATGAGAGAGACACACTGATCAGTTGCCTCCTGCACACACCCCAATCGGGCCTGGGGATTGAACCTGCAACCCAGGTACATGCCCTTGACCAGGAATTGAACCTGCTACCCTTTGGTGTGCAGGCCAGTGCTCTAACCACTGAGCAACACTGGCCCGGGCAGCTGTTGCTTGCTTTTTTAAAAATCGGTGTGTGTTTTTTTAAATACCTGTTTTTACCTGCACAGATTTTTTTTGACACCAGAATGACCAGGAAGAAGCCAACTCTTTCCAAATACTCTGTCTTCTTATTTCAGTTCAGGGTCCCTGGAACCATCTGGGACCTATAAACAAAGGCCTCCAAAACCAGTTATCACTAACCTGAGTGTCTTCCTCAGGGGTCTCAGCTGGAAATATGTTATTATGGGAGGTTTGTTCCCCATTCTCTCCATCCTGTAAGCATTGGCTTTTTCAAAGTTTCATTGTTGGTTCTCTTTTTTCTTAATTTAGTCCAGTGCTTTCGAACCCTGACACTGTATCAGACTCAGTGAATAACTTTCAGGAACACAGCCCAAGTGGAGCCAGGCGTGTTTGTGTTTAATAAGTACCGAGGTGGTTCTGATGCTGCAGAGTCACACCCTCCCTGGGTATCCAGAGCTCTGGTGGTCTTAGCTGTCTCTATGGTCACCTGCCTCCCAAAGACTCATCTCAACCTCTGTGTTTGTGGTCTGCTATTTTTGTTGTTATCCTCACCCAAGGATATTTTTTCCATTGATTTTTAGAGAGAGTGGAAGGTGGAAGGGGGAGTGGGGAGAGAAACATCGATGTAACAGAGAGACATCGATTAGCTGCCTCCCTCACGCACCCCAACCAGAGCTGGGTATCGAACCTGCAACCCAGGTACATGCCCTTGACCTCGAATCGAACCCATGACTTTTCGGGTATGTGGGCCGACGCTGTAACTACTGAGCCACACCGGCCAGGGTTGTGGTCTGCTTTTGAGTATCAGAATTTTAGCAAACTTCATGGCATTTCTTTAGACCCATAGTTATGGCACCACTCACTCCTGCCCTGCCTATGTGTCAAAGTTCCCCTTTTACTTTGGAGCAGGTTGTTTGTTACACTTACATCTTAAGTCTCAATAAGTTGTAGCTTTTTCTAAACTATATAGCACACCCTGCCCAGCAAAACATGTCACCTCACTGAAATGGTAACAATGGCATGATTCTGACCTATAATAAAAAATAACTTTGTACATCGAGCAACAATTCTGTGGGAACCAATTTGACAACTTCTGACCTGGAACAGGGTTTCTCAGCCATGGCACTGTAGACATGTGGGACTAGATCGTTCTTTGTTGGGCATGGGGTTGGGGGGGCTGTATTGTGCACTGCAGGATATTTAGCAGGATCCCTGGCTCCAGCCAGTAGATGCCAGTAGCACCCCCACACATGCACACACACACACACACACACACACACACAGCTGTAACAATTCCAGATGTCTCTAGTAGAGAACCACTGACCTAGAGGATGGCTCCACACAAGTACTTATCTTCACTCCAGATCTTCTCCAAGCCTCTTCTTTCTGATACATTCTTCTCAGGTACCTTCAAATTAACTCTTGCCTTGTGTTGCTACTTACTTTGTTCCCTCTGCCTGGATACCCTGCCCTTCCTCTTGGATCTGTAGGTCTTTGACACCGGGTAGAGGTGTGACTCTGCTGCTTCTTCCTTTCACTCTTGTTGCCAGGCAGCTCTGGTTCTCTTGCCTCCCAGGGATGCTACAGAGCCTTTCTCTTTCCCTGGCTGACTCTCCCTGGTCCTCATAGCAGCGCTTTCAGGTATGTTTGTTCTCCTTAAACACCTTCACTCGTTCCTTTATTCCTCACTGTCAGCAAATACCTTCACCATCAACTTCAAAGAGAAAACAATGACTATTAGTTGAAACTCTGCTTCCTGACCCAAACCTTCACCAACAGCTGCCTCCACTCTCACCCTCAAAGCCTTCCCCCATTCTTTTTTCTGAAGGGCCTCTTTGTGCCAACCCCTCCCTTCCCAAGGGACCTGCTCTTTGACTGCTCCCTCCAGTTTTATTCCTTCTGTCTGCTCATCAGCTTTCAGGCCTTTCCTATTCCAGTTCTCATAGCTCTCAAACCCATCTCCAAATACCACCCTACAGCTTCTTCTCTCACACTCACAGCCAGACTTTGGAAGGGATCTGCATTCACTGTCCCTTCTTCCCCTGAGTAAGGGGAGAAGAAAAGCCCGGGTGCTTTTGTGTCTATCTGTCTGTCTGTCACTAATTTTAACAAGCCTATCTTGAGCCTGAACTAACTTTCTGTCTATAAATAGCACGCTCTCCTGGATCACTGGCTTTTGTTACATGGCCTTTACTTCCCATCTTCTGTCACATTAATGTGCTGTGGGCAGATGGTAGTTGGTGTTGTTTTTGGACCTCCTACTTGTGTCAGTTCATCATCCTTTGGATGTTAGCCAGCATGTCTTAGAAACTCAAAAACTATCACCTTATACCTCTTTTATCTAAAGGTCAGCCACATTTTTTAGTAGATAAAAAATGCCTTTCATAAGCAGAGTGCTGCACTGTGGATAAACATATATCTAAGATGCCACTTTAAGAGCTAAAATGGGTCAGTCATCGCTGCCGGCTGACATGTCACTGTGCTGCCCCCACCTCAGAGGGAGGGCCTCTTTAAAACAGTGTCTGCTGCCAGTCCCAGCTGGGGGAAAGAGTGCTTGTCTCTGACCTTGAATAATCCTGGATCCTTTTATATTTGCCAGGTTCTTGCACGGCACCAGGAGGCTGCAGAGCTGTGAAAACAACTCACCTTCACTGTAGATTCCTCACCCTACCCCAGCGTTGTTCTGCTCACTCTAGTTAGTAGCATGTGGGAAGTAGGAAAGTCTGGGAGGCACTGTATTTCAGTATTATTGGTTTTGTTCCTTTTATGTGCCATACATTTCATATTCTGTATCCTAAAGTATTTCTTACAGGAATAAAGGACTTTGTTAAAGCTCTGATCTGCTTGTCCTTTTCACATTTCCCTGTCCTGAACACACCCCTGCTTTCCATCCCAGTACGCCATTCAGCCCTAAGTACATAGAGCCCTTTTCTGCTTTTGTGTGTATTTTTATTGTTTTATTATTTTATCAAGTCTTTTGGAAGAGTGGCAAGGGCCTTCTTTGCAAGGTCTGACTGGCCCCAGGTGTTGCCCTCTGAGGTGTCTGGATGCCTGTGGCCACCTGCAAGCTAGCAAGAGGTCACTCTGGTCCCAGGCATGCTCAAGTGCTCTGACCCTTCTATTGTGATACCGTGTGAAACATTAATGTTACTTTTCCTGAATGTATGTTTAATAACACCTTTCATTTTCACGTCCTTGGTGCTGTTCTAAGTATTCCATGTATACAGTTTTTCACTTACTGCTTTAAACAGCCTCCCCCACTCCTCCCCACCCGCAGCTTCTAGAGGAAACAGCTAGCAGTCAGAAAGGGCATCTTTCCAAGTCAGACATTTGTAGTAGCAGGGCTTTGCCTAGAAGGAAGGGAATGCCACAGTAGAGCTAAGGAGATAGAAGGTAGAGAGTGAAGAGAATGGCTGATGAAGAAAAGAAGGAACAAGTACAGGGCAGTTATTCACCAAGATTCCATCAGTGACACGAAGGAGAGTGATGGGCTTGTGTCAGAAGGGCCAGCAGGTGAAGAAGAAAGTTGCTGGGTTTTGTTTTCAGAAGAGAGGGATGTATTGTGGGGATCAGACTGATGATCTCTGGGTCAGGTGAGGGGGAGGGAGGGGGCAGCTAGCTGACTGGAGTGGGGATTGGGGCTAGAAAACCATGGATGGACAGACAGTCAAAAGGAAAAGATTGGGCTTTTTTTTTTTTTTTTTTTGTAAGAAAATACCTCTTCTGGATTTTGAGTTATCTAAGGAAGGGAGGCTTTCTCAATTTGTCCCTTGAGAACCAGTTAGTCTTTGCTGTCCTTCCTTAGGGTGCCCCATAGCAGGGGGCCCAACACTTTCTGTTAAATCAACAAATCTATAAGGAAACAACCCCAATATAAGAAAAATCTTTAAGGTTTAAAGGAAGAGATAAGCAAGGAACACTCAACTGTTGCAGCTTTAAAAATTAAATATGGGAGTATGCCATTTTGTTCTTTCTGAATAACCAGAAATAGAAAAGAAAGGCAGGACATAGAAAGGGGAAAGCAAAAATGCTGGCGAGAGTAGGAGAGCAAGAGCCAAACCATTGTCGACCCCTCCCCCACCCCAGGCCACTGCTGCTTGTATAAACTGAGGTCTCCACAAACATCTGCTCAAAGTCAGCTGCCCCACCCATCCCTGGACCAAAGCAGCCCATCAGAGGTCACCTGACACTCAGCCAAAATCCACTGTCCACCCTACATAGAACTGGCCTAGAGCACCTTCCTAGCCACATACCCCCACCCAACACTGACCAAACCCTCAGCATCCATGGTCCTCCCCAAAACCTATGCCAGATATTAGGTAGATGCACCCTAGGGGGAGGATCTGTCATTTATGTCAAACCTAACAGGGTCTATATCCCCAAAAAGGATTTGGAAGCCTAATTCTGGTCTTTATTAGACTACAGCCAGCTGGGCACAGTTGACAGCTACTGGGGGTAGTCCCAGCTCTGAGCACACACTCAGTGGTGCCCTGTGGTAAGGAGCCTTCATCTCCCTCTGGGAGCACTCAGACTGGGATATGAGGAACAAGAAATAAACATGACGATGCCTTATGTATACCACATGTATTTAGGTCTCAACTACTATTTGGTGACTTCCACCTCTTAAGTAAAAACCTTCAGATTTAAATAAAAGCTTTCAGGGATGATTGGGTTCTGGTTGAGTGCATTCTCTGCAGGTTTCAGATTAGATTGATACATTCTGCCTTCAAGATCTTTATTCTTACCCCAAAGAAATGGATGCAAGGCCACCGAGTGGTAATACGTAGGCAGGTGTGTATTGTTCAGGGTGAAGCTGTCAGCACAAATATTTCTTTCAAATCCCAATTGAAGCAGTGAGTTTTTTATAGCTCTTTTTAAAATCAAAACTGCATTTTTAAACAGCTGTATATAACTTTATAAGCTAGATATAAATTAGCAAAGTTTTAAAGACATACCATGGTTCAATTTGGCATCTTTCTCAAAATTTCTTTCATCTTATCCCAAGACTCAAATTCCAGTTCCTCCAAAGGCACCTGGAATGTTTTGGTGCCTGCCCCTTTCCCAGTGTGGCCGGGACTCCAGCTCCCCCCCCCCCCCATGCCTTCATCTCAGCCTCTCAGATGCCATGAGGGATACTGGAGCAGCTCCCTCAATGCCTTTTCTCCCTTCCAAAGGGCACAAGTTCCTTTTCTAGGAATGTAAAATCTTCCATGACTGACTTATTTCCAATCACAAGGTTGTAACTTTCTACTCTCCTGAATAAGAGAGAATTACCTCTCCTCTCCTCTCTCTCCCTTTAACATGTCAGCTGAAAACTGCCAGTTAAGTGTTATCTGATTCTGAAATACAGTTCATCCCTCAAAATAGTCCCAACTACCCTGTAATTTATACAGACATTTAGCATAGATTGTTTAGAAGTCTTTTTAAGTAATGTTTTAAATGACACTTAAAGAGTTCCATGAAACTAATTAAATTTAATTATACAAAGAACTCTTTTTATTTAATCCTTGTTTAATATATTTTTGCAATTTTATTTTTCTGCTTTAACTATTACAGAAGACACAACTGATTTATATAAGGTATAATTCATTGTCTTCATTCTTAATTAATTTCCTAAGTTTTTTCAAATATTTTTTGGAATTTGGTGGAATAAAAAGACTAAACAGCCAAATACTACTTGTCAGTTCTCACATTCTTATCGATACATAAGATATATAAGATTGGGTTCCGAGATTTTCTGTCAGCTATATGTTAATACAATTTCTTTGCACTTTGACCTAGTAGTTTTTCAATATATAATTTCTAATACAATTCTCCATTTTTTATAGGCATGTTTTCCACAAATCCTGCGTGGATCCCTGGCTTAGTGAACATTGTACCTGTCCTATGTGCAAACTTAATATTTTGAAGGCCCTGGGAATTGTGGTATGTTGCCTGTTTTGTGTAGTATCATCTCTAAGTATAACAGAACGGCACAAGTGGATGGTTACCTCTTAGAGAAGACACAGGCTTTCTTTGCCATATAGCCTGGTTAGTCCAACAGGCCCTTGCTTCCAGCCTATCTCAGGAAACTCCCAGAAGAGAAGGGGAAGAACTGTGCTGGTCCACCAAAGGGTGCCTCTGTTGGGTGGTAGGTGTGTGGTAAACTGAGGTAGGGACAGGAATGTGAATCTCCTTCATTCCAGTTATCTTTTGTTTTAAAGGAATAGAATATAGATTTTTGGCTCTATTCCAGTAACAATTTTTCCTGCATTCAGCATAATATAAAACTATGTCATCACTATGTTTCTTCTTCTTGAATTTGGCCTTCCTCTCCTGGGCGTTGGTAAGTGGCAAGCAGTGGAGGTGGGTGGTGGCAGCCCTGGGGAAACCTTGACCCTTGGCAATGGCTTTGGTCAGGGCACAGAGAGCGCTGACCAACTGAGGACCTCAGACTTCCTACAGTTATAATTCCTTCCTTGAGAGAAATATATATCCACGATTATTGATTTTTAAGACCAAAAAAGGGCACTTTCTGGTCTCAAAAAAAAGAGTGGATGAATAATCTCCTTAGGGAGCAAAAAGTTTAGTTTGACACACCAGATGAATTCCGCTTAGCAACCCAAAGATGATCTAGGTATTCCTGTTTGAAATATGCCCTCAGGTGACAGTTTAAGTGCAGTTCTAAAATGGATGTTCCTGCCCCATTTATTGTCTGTCTTCAGAGATCACTGATATTGTAGTTTAAGAGAGTTTCACCACCACAGCACCACGGACACTACAGACTGCCTAGCAGTGTCCCTGGCCTCTGCTAAATGCTAGTAGCATGACTAGCTGGTCACACAGTAAAAACGTCTCCAGACATTGCCAAATGTCCCTTGAGAGACAAAATCACCTCCATTTGTGGAGTTTAACATAGAGCTGCTGCCAGAAAGACTGTAGTAGACACTTTGGAAATATTAACTTAGCCTCTTTTGTTGCCTCCAGCCTTCTTGGTTATTTTGTTTTTTAAATCCTATTCTTTGAACTGCTAATATTTTTTTCCTTCCTTTTTTAAAGAAAATGCTTCTAGAACATATTATAAGCTACCATGGTTCCTTATATATAAAAAAACATAATAAACCTAACTAACTGGGTATCATCATAAGCACCAATTATTACACTGGGCTGTAATTTTTTTTTTAATTGGGCTTTGGTTGATCTAGAACAAAATTATTATTTTTTTTTTTATCCTCACTCGAGGACATTTTTCCATTTTTTGTTCAGATAGAGTGGGAGAGGGGGAGAGAGAGAGAGAAACATCGATGTGAAAGGGACACATCGAGTGCCTGCCTCCCACACGACCAACCAGGGCTGGGGACAAATTGCAACTGAGGTACATGCCCCTAGCGGGAACCAAACCCAGGTCTCTCTGGACCGCAGGCCGACGCTCTAACCACTGAGCCAAACCAGCCTGGGCTAGAACAAAATTATTTTGCCTGGGAAGCCATTTGTGTTGAGTTTGGTTGGCTGTCACTTCTCTATACATAAGCTTCTCTCAGCCACCATTCCCAACTCTGCTTCTAGTATGTTATCTGCTATCTGCTAAAAGAATGGAGGTTGCTAGGGAAACTAAATATCCATATTGTTAAATCAGAAGACTTCCATATCCACTTTTCACTTGGTAAGCTTTGGCCCCAAGGCAGCTCTGTAATAGTCCTTCAGGATTAGATGTTTAGGTTTGTTTTTTGTTTTGTTTTGTTTTTTGTTAATCCTCACCTGAGGATATTTTTCCATTAATTTTCAGGTAGAGTGGAAGATAAGGAGGGAGAGAAAGAGAGAATCATCAGTGTGAAAGAGACACATCAATTGGTTGACTCCCGCATGGCCCTGGTCAGGGTCAGAGATCAAACCTGCAACCCAGGCATGTGCCTTTGACCGGGAATAGAACCCATGACCCTTTGGTCTGCTGGCTGACACTCTGACCACTAAGCCAAAATGGCCAGAGCGTAGATACTTAGGTTTTGAAACAGTTTTCTTACAGTTTAAAAGTTTTTTCAGTGTTATCTGCTCTTGGTTTTAAGTTTCAGTTGGTTTAAAAGGGTAAGATATTTAAAAACTGCCAACCACATAAATGGAGCATTACAGAGAAGTTACTAGGATGAAAGGGGTGTTGTATGTTACCTGCTGTCCTTGAGTATTGAGCCAAAGACCTGCTCTGCCTGTGAGCCATATCCACAAAGTTGTCATTTCTTTTTCTTTTTTTTTATCCTTTACCCGAGGATATTTTTCTACTTATTATCAGATAGAGTGGGAGGGAGGGAGAGAGAGAGACAGAGAGAAACATGATGTGATAGAGCCACATTGACTGGTTGCCTCCCACATGACCCAACCAGGGCCGGGGACGAACCACAAGCAAGGTAGATGCCCTTGACCAGAATCGAACCCGCAACTCATTGGTCCATGGGCCGACGCTCTAACCGCTGAGCCAAACTGTCCAGGGCGGTTGTCATTTCTTTATAAAGATGAAGTATCCAATTTTCTTAGTTCTGGAATAGATTTTGGTTTTCCTTTGTGCCATTTTTGGGAGGAAATTACCTGTTTCTTTTAAAGAAACCTTTTGGGTGAGAGTGGAAAGAATAGATGGGGAGAGAAATGAAAGGAAAGCATGTGGAAAAACTTGGTTAAGTCTTTTCAACACAGTGTCAAACCTTTAGAAATTGTTATTCTTACAAGTACTTTTAATCTGGAAATATTTTACAGCCAAATTTGCCATGCACTGATAACGTAGCATTTGATATGGAAAGGCTCACCAGAACCCAGGCAGTTAACCGAAGATCAGCCCTAGGTGACCTCGTCAACGACAACTCCCTTGGCCTTGAGCCACTTCGAACTTCGGGGATCTCGCCTCTTCCTCAGGACGGAGAGCTCACTCCTAGAACGGGAGAGATCAACATTGCAGTAACAAGTAAGTGGGCCCTGTGCCCAGGTGAACGGCAGATTTGCGACTGCTATTTGGTGTGTGGTGACAGTTCCAAGAGGAGAGTTGAGGCAGTCACTGGGACAGTGACTTAGTCTGTAACCAAGAAAGTAATGGGTACATTTGTTAAAACAGTTACTGAGGATAACAAATGTGCTTTATAATAAGGAATTTATAGAAGTAGCTGCTGTTCAGAGGTTTGTCTCAGTAGCTGTTTATAAACATGTTTTGAAATGATTGTGATGCAGACAGGCATTTTAAGAGGTCATGTTGGGATGTCAAGAAGGGCAGCAGCATCATGTGGGGAGGGGACTGACGGTGAGCACAAGTGCTCTCTAATTCCCAGGCTGTGGGCAATCTCTTGAAAAACGAATCCAGAATCTGAACCTAAAAATTCACAACTGTAGGAACAGCTGAGACAGCCTGTTGATGCTCACTTCATTTCACACTTTTTATGAAATTTGGTATTTTGGCACTTACCTCTTTTGGTATAATTGTATACAAGGTGGGAGAAAAGCCAAAGGGAAATCTGCCTTAAATGATCTTGGGCTAGTTGTGAATGTCATCATTGCTGAATCATTGATGAGAAGAGAAGTACTTCGAGTGTTTTGATGGCCAGGCCTAAGTGCGTGTGAATGGCTGGTGGGCGTTCACACAGCCTTGTGGACATTCACCTGTAACCAGCCAGCTATTTTTTTCAATTCCATTCTTTCCTTGTTATTTTCATCTAACAACTCTTCACCCATCTCATTACCACTCTGGTGCTGCCTTTTCCAGTATATGCTGTTGCTTGCCTCTAGCTTCAAGCCCTAACCCTAATGAGACTCCACTTAACTCAAAGTCTATACAATGGTAAAGCTGTTAGGAAAGATTTTTCCTTTCACATAGCAAGACTTGTATGGTCTGTTCAATTAATGTATATATGGTTTCTCAACAACCAAAAATTATTAGAACATGATTTCCCAGGTTTTATTCTATCATTTGTCTAAATTCAAGGACTGTTCAGTTACAACATAAGTAAAACTAGTCTTTGATATGGTTTGACTCATTTCTGACCATTTCCCAATGATTTGTTTTAACTGCATTTCATGTTTTCCTGCTTTGGCATTTAGGTTTTATGTTCTAGATTTTTTAAATTGATCTAGTAGTAATAAAGGAGATGAAAGTTGTTTGTTTATTAATGAGTTTTGGTAGGCCCTTCGTTGATCAACATTTATTGAGCACCTACTACGACATTAAGTACTGATTCCATTATATTTTATGTAGAAATGTCCTTTCAAAATCTTCTATTTAGCCCTGGCCAGTTTGGCTCAGCGGTTGGAGTGTCAGCCTGCAGACCAGAGAGTCCCGGGTTCGGTTCCCGGTAAGGGCATGTACCAAAAAAAAAAAAAAAAAAAATATATATATATATATATATATATATATATATATATATATATATATCTTCTATTTGGATGATAAAAATATACTTAATTTGTCAAATTAATCACCTTTAACAAAGTTAATACATGTTAATAAATAAAATCCATGTGGTTAAATTATACCAAAGCTGCCTGTTTTCCCTCAAAGCTGTAGTACCATAGCAACTACAGTGCATTCAGCCAGCATCCACTGTATTCAAGGCACTGTGCTAAATACACACTGGGAGGACAGAAGTGACCGAGACCCCAGCTGCAGTGCATCTTTGCTAAAATACCCCTGAGCCCATTCGGTATTGTTATGATGGTATTTACTTCCTTTTGATTACTAGTTTTTATCATTGAAATCCCATGCATATGTAGATGGTACATTCAGAATTCAGAAGCATAGACATAATTGAAGTTCTAAAAATTAGTCTGCTTATTATGTATAAAAGTCTATAAGTAGAAAAAAATTAATGCTGTGTTAAGCTTCTTGACACTGCTGACCAATCATCTCTTAATTTTTTTAAATGTCAGTATACATTTTTCCTAGCTTAAAATATATGCAGGTAAAATGGTAGATTTTGTATGGGTTCTTGAATGTTTATTTTGACTCAAAGAAAAACGGTATAAATTCACTCTAATGAGAAATCTATAATGTAAGAAGCAGTGGCTGCACTGTTATTTAAAAAGAATGACTTTGCTAAGTCTTTTAATAATACAAATCAAGGTGGGCAGAGAATTAAAGATCACCACCTTTAAAATCCAGTGAAAGTAGAATCATCTTTTTCTAGAAAAATTCCTAGACACACACTATTTTGCATAGTTGTAAGATTCATGAAAACCAGGTTGAGAAACACTCATGTTACACACAGCTTTTGCATGTGAACAGCTGTCATTTCAAGCATGAATCTCTTCTTTCTGTTTTATCGCATATATATAGGGAATTTCACTGTGTAACACTTTATTAAGCCAACCCTAGTTAGTGTATACTCTAGGAAACATTTTAGAGTTCAAACTTTTAGGATGTCAAATTGGTTCTCAGGTTATTTTCAAGATTCTCAGTAAATACTGTTTTTGGAATTTTACAATAGAGACTTTGAAAAGTTAAGGGAAAATATAAACTGACTTCCTGGATCTAGAGCACGACTAGATAAAAATCCTTAAGAGTTCTATGTACCGGAGGTTTTCAGCTCTTTGATGGGCCAAGTATCTTGTGAATCACCTACCCTTCCTACTAATGCTTGACAGAGCCAGAACAGCCAGTGCTGCTTCCCAGCAGTGGGGTTGTGAAAGGTAGTCCCTTTTGGGAGACATCAATAAAATGTGCTTTTTAAGTAAAGACTATAACCCATGCATAAGAGAAAAGAAGGTAGAAGTGAATGCTGTGGAAGGCCAGCCTGTGGACTGCTTGATACGCCCACAAGACCTTTGGGAAGCACTGCTCCATATTTCTAAGCCATTCTCTAAGAATGAATAACAACCATGCAGAAGTGACCAAATGAAGAAGGAAAGGTTATATGTATGGCTAGTCCACTTTACTGTCACTTAATTTAACAAGTTAAAAAACCTATGTCCATGTGCAATTTTGTATACATATTTTCACTACACAGTTTTTGATGGCCACACTCCTCACAGACCTCAGGACCTGAACTGGAAGAAACGTTTGGGCCATGCTTTCCTCTCTCCCTTGCAGCTTTCACCACTCTTTCCACTAACCTTCTCCAATTAGTAGCTCTCTGGCAAACCTCCTCCTGCTTCACTTCCTTGGGCCAGTCTGGGCTTAACACCTCCGTTGACGTCTGCGTCGTTGTTTTTGAGGGAAATGTTGACATCGATTTGACTTAAGCGTTCTCCCCAGAGTGATTTCCTCCCTTTCCTTTGTCAACAGAAGAATGGTTTATTATTGCCAGTTTTGGCCTCCTCAGTGCTCTCACACTCTGCTACATGATCATCAGAGCCACAGCTAGCTTGAATACTAATGAGTAAGTAACAAATTGTTTTTTGCATTGCATGTGCCAGACGATCCCAAGAAAATATGGAGAGTAATTTTCATAAAGATGGTGAGAATTGGCTTTCACCAGTTTCATACTGATTCTGATGGGGTCATACCTAGCAAACAATTTATTTCATGAACAGTGACTCAGATTGGGAGTTCACCTTGCTCACTCAGCAACAATAGCTCGCTTGAGAAAAAATCCAGGGGCTTTCATTAGTCACAAGTTTAGAGTCAATCAACAATGTAATGGAAATGCCAGAGGAACCAGTACAGTTCTAGGATAAAACATGTTTGTGTCCTGATTACTGACAGGAACAGCCTCCTTTACTATGTGCCTATCAGTCTTTACCTGGAGTCTAATGTCCTGAGCTTTCGGTGGAGCGCTGGCATCCTGGCTGAAGGTCAAGGAACAGTGACTTGGATGTTTGGGAAGACTGTTGGGGATTGGGGGAGGGGGGGTAATTGTAAACTATATAGGGCAAAATGAGGACCAAAGGGTAGGTTATAGGAAGGCAAATTTCACCTCGGTAAAAGGAAGAATATCTGTCAGTGAGGCTACTTACCAGTGAGATGGTTTGCTGTGGAGAGTGGTAAGTGCCCAGGACTAGGAAGCTAGATATCACTTGTCAGAGCTGCTGTAGGTGAGGGGTTTTTCAGAGGGTGGAAAATTGGGCTAGATGACTGTTAAGGTCCATTTTAATCCAGTGATTTTTTCCAAGATTAGTTTTCCACAGGGTTAAGATATAGAAAAGGATTTTGGTTTTGTTTTGTTTTTAATTTGGGGCATTTACTGTAGGATAATATTCAGTCATTTACCAGTATTCAGGCAAACTAATTCAAGATGGAAGCATCCCTGGGACAGTGCCCAAATCTGAACATAAATGGTAAAGGTGGAATTCACGTGCTGTCCATATTCAAGTATGTCTGCCATTTTCATAATCAACCAAGCTCATGTAATTGACTAAATTAAATGCTCATTGTTCAACCATAGAAACTATGGATAAGTAATCTCCACTTCAGTGAGATGATTTTATTACCTCACCTGATCTATTGGCTAGATGCTTGTAGGAAGTGCCCTTGGCATCCCTGAACGATGGCATGTTGGATGCCATGGTCAGTTGGCATTCGTCAACCTTCAGATGAGTAGTCTCAGCCTTATCCAACAGGTCACCAGCTGGTTGTTTCTGTTGGGCCCACCTGATGCAGTTTTACTTCAACACAGCACAATGTTAACTGCTCAGATTCTAGAGGCAGACATACCTGGATATGATTCCTGCTTCTCCATTTTTAGCTTGTGAGAGCTGGGAAGTTATATTTATCTGAAGCTCATTTTAGTCATCCATAAAACAGGGATAATGGTAGGAGTGCATCGTAGGGTTGTTGTGAGAATTAGCATATAAAGTGTTTAGCACAGTGCCTAGTACATAATAAGTGCTCAATAAATGTTAGCCAACCAATTCTGCTGAGATTTTGTTTGTTTGTTTGTTTGTTTGTTTGTTTGTTTGTTTGTTTTGTTTATTTAGAAAGTCACAGAGGTAGAAGAAGTGAGCTGTAGAAGAAATGGGCTTGGGAAATAAGTTACAGAGGCAAAAGAAGGGGCTTTGGAGCTTTGGAGAAAGAGAGAGGCAGGAAAACTGAGGGAAAGGGGTAGGAAAAGGTGAGGGTGTGCTCTGTAGAGAGAGCTAGCCCACTGAGATTTTTTTAAGTTCTATGAGTAAGATAGCCATCTGCCTTTATCTTTTGGCAAATGAATTTACTTTTCTTTCATGAAATAGATTACAGAGTCATAAAAGCTCTGTGAGTGCCTGTGATTCAAACCACAGTTTGGAGGGAAATATTTATTTCACCTGCAGTCATCTCTTTTGCTTCCTCCCATACTGACCCATCAGACTAGATGATTTCACAAATGAGTGAAAACCAATCACAGCAAATAGGCACTTTTAGAAAAAAATTTAAGTAATTCAATGGTCACCTTGCTGCCAATCAGAATCTGCCTGATACTCAGTTCATGCATCAGATATTTTAGAGAATGCCCAGTAGACATTTACCTATTAGAAATCAGAGTACCTGGGACATGATATTTCAGTTCCATGCATAAATGCCTGCATGACTCAGAATCTAAGTCATAGATCTTAGATCCATGTCTTAGTTCAACCCTTCTCCCATTAGCCTTGAAACTGCAATTATTCATTTGAATATTATTTCTGTGCCTTC
This sequence comes from Tadarida brasiliensis, assembly GCA_030848825.1. NCBI lineage: Eukaryota > Metazoa > Chordata > Mammalia > Chiroptera > Molossidae > Tadarida > Tadarida brasiliensis. Next base: position 73,152,751 of record CM061259.1, on the reverse strand, counting down.
AATCAAAACCACCCTGAAAGATAATTTTCATGATCCCATTTAAAGAGAGATTGAGAGAGTGTGTGAGAGAGTGTGGGGGGAATGCATGAAAGATAGTCACCAAAATATTAATGGTGATTATCTTAATTTAGACAGTGTTTTTCTCTCCTATTGTGCTTTTATGTGTTAATTTTTTTATAACATGAATTAATTTTTTAAAAAGCCTTTTTCTGGGGTGGGAGCAGGAGGGAAGAGATAAACCACAGAACTTATATGCATGTATGCATAACCGATGGACAAAGACAACAATGCTGGGGACGGGGTGGGGTGGGGGATGGGGAGGAGGGTGTCAATGGGGGGAAAAGGAGAAACATCTGTAACAAAAATAAATAATTTTTTTAAAAAAAAGCCTTTTTCATTGTAGAAGATAATAGTCACTCATTGTCTCCCCAAAATGTTGATGAAAAAATTTTAATTCCAGAGAAAAGTTTATTTTAGCAAATAAATTTGTAAGTATTCTTTATTAATGAATTTTTTGAAATCCGTCTTCCTTTTTTGCCTTTACCAAAAACTTACAACCAAAATGAGATTGCCTTTTCAATTTGATAGCTCCCTTTTAATTTTCTAGGTAACTTCATTCATTTGTACGATAGTCTTCTATTACAGTTTACTTTTCTGACATTTTTCTACTGAGCTTGTGTTGTGATTTAAGCAAGACCTTGACCCAGTCTAGTCACTTGTGAAAATCTGTGAGCAAGATGAAGCAGTACTGACCAGATATAAGGGCAGGCGTGTGGCACCACCTGGTGGGCCGAGGCTTCCACCCACAGTGCGTGGATTGCTGCTCCCTAGGGGTGAAAGCACTGCCACCTCCCTCACCACTTCTGCAGGGTTACCCAGGGCTTGACGCTGTTGGCTGAATCAGAAGTCCATATACCTTGCCCTGGCCTGTGTGGTTCAGTGGTTAGAGTGTTGACCCTTGCTCCAAAGGGTCTTGGGTTCAATTTCTGGTCAAGGGCACGTACCTGGATTGCAAGTTTGATCCCAATGGAAAAAAATATCCTCGGGTGAGGATTAACAAAAAAATAGGCTGGTATCATTTTTTTTTTTTTAAAAGTCTGTGTACCTGGGGTCACTCTTCTATTGTGATGAAATACTCTTTTAAGTATTCAACTCTGACTAATTGTGCTTTTAATTTTTTTAACACTACAAATCTAGTGAATTTTGAGACTTTATAATATAAACAGGATGGTAGTCAAAGAGGCAAATAAACACAAGGTAAATATATTTTTATATATTTGCTTTTCATGCCTGTTTCTTAGTACCTAAGTAAGCAAGATTATTAAAGTTCAATTTCCAAAAGAGGTTTTCTTCTCTACTTTATTATTCAAATAAACCTTGTTAAAAGCCTGGCATTTACAGGCTTATATTTGTATCAAGCTAATTTTCTCTCAATATAAGAAAAATAAATATTGTCATTGTTTTGTTTTTTATTGGAGGAACAAGTTAATAAGATCTGTGGATGATGTAGGAGAGATTCTGAATTGAGTGGAAGAGCCAGTTAGGTATTTTCAGTTCCTAGATTTGGATTCATAGAAATCATGTCCTAAAATTTGCAGAGGAGTGTAGCCCAAATATTCAAGATTGAAACAGTCTTGGCAGGAGGAAATGAATTGGCTGTGGTTCGCATGATGAAGTAGCTGGAACAAATGTCAAATCCTGTAACATTACCGAAGACCCAGTAAGCGCTGGCTGTGCAGCAGGCAAGTGGGTTTAGGCTGTCTCACCAGTATCCGTCATGAGCTGTCCTCGGAGGGGTCATGGTGGAAATGTCTAGACCAGATCAAAGGAATTGATATCTAGTTTTACTCTCCACTCAATATTTCTGAATTGTTCTGCTCAGACTTTAAGAGGAACACTGACATATCTCAATATAAAAGGGTCTGAAAATTAATCATTTGATGTGTTGGGGATGCTTAGCTTAAAAAAAGAGGAACCTGGGTGAGATGAGAGGTGTCTCCAGGTGTTGGAAGGACTCCCAGAAATGAGAATAGCATCTACTAAGAACTTACCCCTGTATTGGACTCTGTTAACTCCCCACCTTGCCCTGTTAATACTCCTAACAGTTCCATGGTGACTAACCAAGGCTCACTTAACTGTGTAGTTCTAGAGACATCTACAGGGAGGTAGATTTCCATTTAATGTAAGAAAGAATTTTCTGTCAGTCAGAATTGTCCACCATGACATGGGCTGTCTTGAAAGTTAATGGGCTTGCCAGGACCTGCTTATTCAGACAGAAGCTACAAAGCTGGAGCTGTTCAGAGACAGAACCTGCATCAGGAAGAAGTCTAAGATTCTTTCCGGTTCTGAGCATCCCTTCTGAGCTGTGTGTCCCAAATGGTCCCTTCCTGGGAGTGATCAGAGCCAGAGGAAAGGGGCTGGGTTCTCTGCTGCCTTTTATAGATCATCTCCCACTGTAAGAAATACATTTTACATTGTGGCCCAGGACTCCCATGTGTATAGCTGGGACAGAAATTTCATAGACATTTTCCTTCTTACATACAGTATTCTCCTGTCCTCTGTACTTTGTTGTTGTTAATACTAGTCATGAGCTTGTACATTGATTTTACAACCCATTAATAAGTTTGAGAAACACTGATCTGAAGAACTTTGAGTTTTTAGTTCTAAATTTATTACCTTATTACACTAGCACCCATCTTTGTTTATTTTTCTGCAACAGCCTTTCTTGTAGCAATGCCAGCAAAAATTTTAACTTGCCCAGGTGGTTAATGAACCCTCTTCTTTCTCTGAATATTTACTTCTCCTTTTAGCCACCCTGAGCCTGAGATATATACAGAGGAGTAACCTGAGGCCCATACGCCCCAAGTGACCCCTAGAAATGCCATAGGAAGCAGAACATGGCATTGAAGCCATGTTTCTGGGCCAGCCTCTTCCCTTTACACCACTTGTCTCTGACTGCTCCAGAGGGCTATATAAAGGCTCCAAACAGTGTGGTTGAAGATGACAATTTTGGTTTTCTAAAAACATGATGACAAAAAAGAAGATGAAAGCCCAGGCTGGTGTTGCTCAGTGGTTAAGAGTGTCTGCTGGAGCAGCAAAGGGTCATGGGTTTGAGTTCCTGTCAAGGGCATGTACCTGGGTTGCAGCTTTGATCCCCGGCCCTGGTTGGGGTGCATGCAGGAGGCAACCAATTGATGTGTCTCTCCCACGATGTTTCTCTCCCTCCCTCCCCCTCTCCCTTCCATTCTCTCTAAAATTTAATCAGTGGAAAAAATATTCTCAGGTGAGGATAAAAAAAAGAGGATTAAAGACAGTGGGACCTTTCATTGGACTTCTGTAGTGTCTTTGGCAGTAGTCATTTTTTTTTATTTTTCAGAAGTACCTTTAATGTTATGGCTGCATTAGTTTATAATTTCTTAAAAAGACAGCAAAGTAGAGGAGCGCCGGTTCCAGTATCCAGGCCCCAGCCCCAGAGCCTGCCACCCGCTGGAGAACAATGGGAGGCACTTGCGCATCTCAGATTGATTTTCCAGGAGCAGAGTTCAATCCTGAGGTGGCTGCCATGTCTGGGGACCACAGTGTTCCAGGGTCAGGCACCGAGCCAAACAGCGGACCCCATGTGGGTACTGGCTACACCTCACCTACCCCCCTTGGTGGACGAGCCCTGGGATCTACATTGCCAACCTGGGTCTGCGCCATTGCCCACCCTCCTTTCCTGCCCAGCATATCTTGGAGCTGAAGAACCAAGTCTGAAGACCTAGTCTGGCTCAAGGTGACCTTTTGGCTCTGGACTGGCTCACAAAAGAAATTGGTTTCTCCAGGATATGATGCCTGAACAGGAGAGACAGATTATAGCTAGAGAAGGGACCAGTAGAAAAAACAGCCAGCATTCAGAACTGCCTGAAATCGAGCTGAATAGAAGTCCTACAACTACGAAATTCAAGAAGAAACCACATGCCCTGGCCATTTGGCTCAGCAGTTAGAGTGTCAGCCCTCGGACCAGAGAGTCCTGGGTTCGGTTCCTGCTAGGGGCGCGTGCCTCGGTTGCAGTTTGTCCCAGGCCCTGGTTGGGGTCGTGTGGGTAGCAATCAGTCGATGTGTCTCTCTCACATCAATGTTTCTCTCTCTCTCTTCCTCCCTCTCTCTCTCCCGCTCTATCTGAAGATAAATGCAAAAGTGTCCTTGGGTGAGGATAAAAAATAAAATAAAATAATTAAATAATTTTAATTTAATTAATTTAATTTAATTAATTAAATATAATAAAATAAATAATAAATAAAAAAGAAGAAGCCATATCCAGACTGGTAGGAGGGGCAGAGGCGCAGACAGGCTGGTCCCACATCCACGTGTGGCAGATAAAAATCAGGAGGGACACCTCGGCTGGGAAGGTCCTCCCTGAGGAGCAAAGGGTCCCCATCCCACACCAGGCCCCCCAGCTCAGGGTTCTAGTGCCAGGAAGAGAGGTCCCCATAACTTCTGGCTATTAAAAACCAGCAGGAATTGAGGCTGAGGCTGCTGGAGCCCCAGGCAGCTCCTCTTAAAGGGTCATGCTTGGACTTACTTGGACTCGCTCCCTCCAGGCTCTAGCACAGGGGAGGCAGCTTTAAAAGTGCCAGAGACGTACAGGGAAGAACTGAGTTACTGGGGAAGAACTGAGTTGTTTGGCATTGGAGTGAGAGCTAGAGAGGCACCTTTCTCCCAGACAGGCATCCTGGTGGAAGTTATTGTTCCTTTGGTGAGCCTTCCCCACAGGGCTGGCAGACGGCTATCATATCTAGGACCCCAGCAACCTGTCTCACATTGTTTGCTCCACCCTGGTGATTCCCTGAGGCCTTGCCCACCCAACTTTCAGGCCCACCCAAGCTGTTTCCAGTGGCTTTACCATAGGATTGGCCTGTCTTGGCTCCTGCTTCAGATTTTCTTAGATTCTCTCAAACAAACAGGATCTAGTCTCAGCAAGCCCTATACCTCTCACTAAGAGGCACTGGAAGCAGCCAGCCTTGGTTCACAGCTTGGCTTTGACTCAGCACTTCCAAGCCCAGCACAAGAAAGCAGCCATCTGCAGATTGCTTTGTAGCTTATGCCTGGTGGCCCTGGGTAGAACATAGGCAGTGGCTGACCTTGCCCCAGAGCCAGCACATCCAGTGCTTCAGACCACAGTAAAGCACCACCACCCAACCACCTCCACAAGCGACATGCTCAAGGAGTGAAATCAGTGGGTACCAGAGCCCTGCTGAAGTAACTCTTGCTCTGTTTGGTGGGCCCCTGCACAGCTGGTCCTCCAAGGTAGTCAGAGATCAGTGGTCAATGGGCACAGCCAGTCCTTGCAGCTGATCAGCGTGAGTAAATCCCTCCTATTGACATGCCAACAGCAATCCAGACTGCATTACAACAGAAGGGTGTACAGTCCACACAAGGGGTGCACCTCAAGGGATCAGCAGGGGTGATCAGGGAGGCTATGCCACTGGACCCTACAGGACACCTACCTAATAGGCCAACCTAGGAAGCCTAGGAGACATAGCAACTCTACTTAATACATAGAAACAAACACAGGGAGGCAGCCAAAATGAGAAGACAAACATGTCCCAAATGAAAGGACAGAACAAAATTCCAGGAAAAGAACGAAGATAAGCAATCTAACAGATGCAGAGTTCAAAACACTAGTTATAAGGATGCTCAGGGAACTTAGTGAGAACCTCAAGAGCGTGAAAAAGGACCAGTCAGAAATGAAGGATGCACTAACTGAAATAAAGAATAATTTACAGGGAATCAACAGTAGAATAAGTGAAGCCAAGAAGCAAACCATCAATTTGGAATATAAGGAAGCAAAAAACACCCAATCAGAACAGCAAAAAGGGAAAAGAATTTTTTTTAATGTGTAGAGTGTAAGGAGCCTCTGGGACAACTTCAAGCATACCAACATTCACATCATGGGGGTGCCAGAAGGAGAAGAGAGAGAACAAGACATCAAAAACCTATTTGAAACAATAATGACAGAAAACTTCCCTAACTTGAGGAAGAAAACAGACATATAAGGCCAGGAAGCACAGAGTCCCAAACAAGATGAACCCAAAGCGGCCCACACCAAGACACATCACCATCAAAATGCAAAAGGTTAAAGACAAAGAATCTTAAAAGCAGCAAAAGAAAAGCAGTTAGTTACCTACAAGGGAGCTCCCATAAGACAATTGATTTCTCAAAAGAAACTGCAACCCAGAAGGGAGTGGCAAGAGATATTCAAAGTGATGAAAAGCAACGACCTAAAACCAAGATGACTCTATCCTGCAAAGCTATCATTTAGAATCAATGGACATATAAAGAGTTTCTCAGACAAGAAAAAGCTAAAGGAGTTCATCACCACCAAACCAGTATTATGAAATGTTGACGGGTCTTCTTGAAGAAGAAGGAGGAGAAGAAGAAAAAAGAAGAAGAATATGAACAATAAAATGGCAATAAATACATATCTATCAACAATTGAATCTACAAACAAAATGAACAAGCAGAACAGAAACAAACTCAGATACAGAGAACTTTTTGTTGGTTGCCAGATGGAGAGGGGTTGGAGGGATGGGCATAAAAGGTGATGGGATTAAGAAGTACAAATTGGCTCTTATCCTTTGAGACGACATGGAGGGACCTGGAGAGTATTATGCTAAGCAAAATAAGCCAGTAAGAGAAAGACAAATATCACATGATCTCACTAGTTTGTGGAATATAGTGAACAAAATAAGCAGATGAACAAAATAGACCCAGAGACATAGAAGTAGGGTTCAGACTGACAAACCTCAGAGGAGGGGGGTGAGGGGAGGGAAGAGATAAACCAAAGAACTTATATGCATATATGCATAACCAATGGACATAGACAACAATGCTGGGGGGGGGGTGTCAGTGGGGGATAAAGGAGAAACATCTGTAACAAAAATTAATTTAAAAAAAGAAAGAAGTACAAATTGGTTATTAGACTGATAAACCTCAAAGGGAAGGGGGAGGGGTGCAGGAAGAGAAAAACCAAAGAACTTATATGCATATATGCACAACCAGTAAACACAGACAATATTGTGTGGAAGGCAGGATGGGGGCAGGAGTGGGGAGGAGAGGGTCAATGGGGGAAAATAGAGGGGACATCTGTAATACATTCAACAATAAAGATAAGTGGTTTTTTTTAAGTACAGCAAAGTAAAGTAAGTTTAAAATTTTTCACTTACCCATTAAAAGTCCTTTATCTGCTGGGCTGGTGTGGCTCAGTGGATTGATCATCGTCCCATGAACTGAGAGGTCCTGGTTCAATTCCTGGTCAGGGCACATGCCCTGGTTGCGGTCTCGATCCCCAGTGGGGAACGTGCAGGAGGCAGCCGGCCGATCCATGTGTCTCTCTCACATTGATGTTTCTATCTCTCTGTCCCTTTCTCCCTCCCTATCTAAAATACCAATAAAAGCATATTTTTTAAGTCCTTTTATCTGATATCCAGCTTTTCTGAGGAAGTATTGTCAGAACAATGTGTTATCTTACATAGGAACTAGAATAAATAATAAAACATAGAGCTATGTGAAGTTGCTGTGAATGGTCTTTTGTTTGTTTAGATACCAGTGTGCCCCCGTTTAAATGCCAGGCCTGGCCATGCAGGAGCCCTGAGGACAAGGCGCTGCACTGCTCAGTGTACTGCAGTTGGTTGATGTGACTTGCAGAGCAAGCAAGTGCCTGAGTAAAATCAACACTGTCACTCATTATCACACAGACACAGGACACCTGCCACTTTTCCCTGAGGCGGTTGAAAAAGACATTCTGGCATAATTAGGACACAAAGTGAGGAAAAAGCAGAGCAGGTTCAGGGAGTTGTGTGTTTGATGTGTCTGCTATAGGTGGTAGTGGCGGTGGTAGGCAGACTTTAGAATTTGAACTTTATTCTTGTAAACCATGAGTATTGGGTAGGGCTTTTCAGAAGAAAGATAATTCCTGGTGGCTAAGAAGTTGCTTTGGCGTGGTATACTGGTGGTAGGAAGATAAGTGAGGTAAAAATACTGAATTGAATGAGGAACTCAGGGTGATAAGGAAGGAGATGAAATCAGGAAATGTTAGAGAATTGTATAACAAAGATAATGGTTTGAAATAGGGATCTGGAACTCAGCAAAGAGAAAAGAGCAGAACTGAAGACATGATTTGGGAACCATGGAAATGAACCAGACTGTACAGGGTTCAGAAAGCTAGGGCAGTCCCATAATGCCAGGCTGCAGAGAGGGCAGCATTAGCCTGAGGGCAGCGCAAAAAGCATCAAAAGACTTGAGGTACCTTCAGACACCTGATTTAGGGACACATACACATGATCTGGGGAATTCCCATGAAAGAGCCATACATCTTTGGAAGTCTGTACTCTTTAAATCTTATTTCAAAAAAATAATGACAGTCTTGTTTGAGGATGAAGGGGAAGCATATTTTAAGGACAACAGCTACAGATTTCAGGACACTCAGCATTTTAGAACATGTGTTCAAACCAGGAAAAGTTGTCAATTGTGGAATTGTCCCCACATTTTTTAAACAAGAAGTTGTTAGCCTACATTTTTCCCTGCATTTCTTTTGGGACTACTAACACATTTCTAGGTGACTACACCACTTGACCACAGATCTGAAGCTGCTGAGTTAAGGAAAATGCTAATGTCTTACTGCTTTACAAGATGGGGTTGGGAAATAGTTGGGGACAGCCCCAGGCCACCCTTTAGTTAGGATTACTTTCTCTGTTATTTTAAAACATTGACAACTACCCTTTAACTAATTCTTGACCTGTCTTTTTCCCTTTTATTCCATAGGGTAGAATGGTTTTAAAGAAGAAACACACTGCTTTCTGACTGCCTTGAAGGAAAAAAAGAACCTATTTTTGTGCATCATTTACCAATCATGCCATACAAGCATTTATTTTTAGTACATTTTATTTTTTCATAAAATTGCTAATGCCAAAGCTTTGTATTAAAATAAATAAATAATAAAATAAAAAGACTGTGCTGTTGAGTATTATTCACCCACTTCTGTTCAGAAGGCTGATTTGGAGATCACATGCCCAAATCTCTGTTTCAGAGACAGAACATGCTCATAACTCCTAACAGTGCTGCTGGTATTTTCATGTTGGCTCCTACTATGCCCAGATAGGACCCAAGCCTGGGGACATCCTGTGAGGTAATGCCCCTTCAGGCTAGGTTACTCCCATTTTATTTTCTTCAAGGTCACCATTCACTCTCTGATGATGTCTTACTGCTTTGTTTGTGGTTGATATCCCTCCAGCCAGAACATTAGCTCTACAGCAGCAGCAGGGACATTAAACTGTGTGGCTTGTCACTGTATCCTCCTACCTAGGAGAGTGCTTTGTACATAGTAAGTGCTCAATAAATATTTGTGGAATGAAGGGTCAAGTGTAAGAAAAAATTTCCAAAATACTCACTGATTAGTAAGTAATAAACTCTGTCTGTCTGACTTCTTTAAACCTAGTTTGTACAGCATTCTTTTAAAAATAGCAAATTGTAAAAGGTTAGATGAAAGCAATTTTACATGTATAAATGAAATATTTTTGCTTTATTGAAGAAAATGTTGAAATATTTATTATATTGAATCATATGCTTGCAGGATTATCATGTGTTAACATTTTGAGCAGTGAATTCTCAGCCCTCTACCTCAGCATACCTGAGGATGAGAACATATTCCCACTGGTAGGAGGTTCCCTCAGCAGTTATACTCAAATTGGTAGGGGGGTTGAAGATTTTTTTTCTTTGTTTTTTATTGAACTATAATTCACATACCATAAAATTTACCCTTTTAAAGCGTAAGCCATTTCAGGGCTTTTTAGTATATTCACAAGGTTGTGCAACCATCACAACTATCTAACTGCAGAGCATTTTTATCACCCAAAAATGAAGTCCTGTACCCATTAACAGTAACTTCTCACTCCTCCCATACCCCTGCCAGCCCGGAAACCATTAATCTGCTCTCTGTTTCTGTAGATGTACCTACCCTGGGCATTTTCTATACATAGAGTCATACAATATGTGGCCTTTTGTGTCTAGCTAATGTTTTCAAGGTTCATCCATGTTGTAGCATGTGTCAGTACTTCATTCTTTTTTGTGGCTGAAGAATATTCCATTGTATAGATACACCACATTTTGTTCATCTGGTCAGCCAGTGATGGACGTTGGGTTGTTTCTACCTTTTAACTATTGTAAATAATCCTAGTATAAACATTTGTGTACAAGTTTTTGTGTGAACATATCTTTTCAGTTCTCTTGGTACATTTCTAGGAGTGGAATTGCTGGGTCATAGGGTATCGCTAAGTTTAAATTGTTGAAAACTGCCAAACTTCTTCAAAGCAGCTGTACAATTTCACATTCCCACCCACAATGTACAAGGGTTCCAATTTCTCCAGATCCTCACCAACACTTACTACTTTTCTTTTTGAAAAAAATTACAGCCATATTTTTAGTGAGTGTGAAGTAACACCTCATTTTGGTTTTGATTTGCATTTCCCTAATGACTAATGATGTTGACCATCTTTTCATTTGCTTTTTGGCCACTTGAATATCTTCTTTAGAAAAAAGCCTATTCAAATCCATTGCACATTTTAATTGGATTATTTGTCTTTTTGTTGTTCAGTTGTGAGAGTTCTTTATATATTCCAGATGTTCAACCCTTATCAGATATGTGATTTGCAAACATTTTTTCTTAAATTCTTTATTTTCTTGATAGTGTCTTTCGGAGTACAAGTTTTTATTTTTATCTGTGTTATTATATTGAGTACATGTTGAAATAACATTTGAATATATTGTGTTATGTAGCATATATTATTAAAATGAATCTCACCTGTCCCTTTTTTAGTCTTTAAAGGTGGCTACTAGAAAATTTAAAATTACATATGTGGCTTACATTATAATTCTCTCGGACACTGCTGGATTAGTCTCTACAATTGCCCTTTCTTAAACTGCATTGTCTTCCTGTCTTTTTTTTTATTATTAAAATATAGTTGATCCCTGCTGGTGTAGCTGAGTGGTTAGAGTGTTGGCCTGGGCACCAAAGTGTCACAAGTTCGATTGCTGGTCAAGGGCACATACGTGGGTTGCAGGTTCTATTCCCAACCCCACTTGGGGCACATTCAGGAGGCAACCAATTGATGTGACTCTTCACATCAATATTTCTCTCTCTCTTTCTCTCCCCCTCCCTCCCTCCTTTCCTGTCTCTCTAAAAATCAGTGGAAAAAATATCCTCAGGTGAGGATTAACAACAACGATAGATGATAGATAGATAGATAAAGAGATAGAGAGATAGATTTGATAGATAGATTGATTAGATAGAGTGGGCATACAATATTCTATTAGTTTCAGGTGTACAATATAGTGATTCGACATTTATATACCTTACAATGTGCTCATCACACTAAGTCTAGTAACCATCTGTCACCATGCCATCTTACCACTATTATTGACTATATTCCCCTTCACCTTTTTCAACCCCCTCTGGCAACTGTAAGTTTGTTCTTTGTTTCTATGTGTCTGTTTTTGTTCAGTTTTGTTTGTTCTGCTTTCTAAAAAAAAATTCCATTTATCAGTGAAATTCAGGATTTGTCTTTCTCTGTTTTATTTTACTTAGCATAATACACTCTAGGTCCATCCATGTTGTCTCAAATAGCAAAATTTCATTCTTTAATTGCTGAGTAATATTCCATTGTGTATATACACCATATCCTTTTATCCATTTGTCAGTGAAAACGTAGGTTGCTTCCATATCTTGGCTATTGTAAATAATTCTGCAGTGAACATAGGGGTGCATATGTCTTTTCAAATTAGTGTTTTCATTCCCTTCAGTTAAATATCCAGAAATGGGATTGCTGGGTCATATGGTAGTTCTGTTTTAAGTTCTGTGAGGAATCTCCATACTGTTTCCCCTAGTGGCTGCGCCTGTTTGCAGTCCCACCAAGAGTGCATGAGGGAAATTCCTTTTCTCCACATCCTTGCCAACACTTGTTTGTTGATTTTTTTTTAATTTATTTATTTTATTATTAGTTTTTGTTACAGATGTTTTTCCTTTTTTTCCCCCATTGACACCCTCCTCCCCCTCCCCTTCTCCTCGTCCCCATCCCTGTTGTCCATGTCCATTGGTTATGCACCCATGCACATAGGCTCTATGATTCATCTCTTTCCCCCGCCTCCCCCCCTCCTCTGAGGCCCCTCATCCCATACTCCACCTCCATGTCTCTGGGTCAATTTCGTTGTTCAGTTTGCTCAGTTCTCCTGTGTGTTGCCAGCTTCCTCCATTGGTATGGGGGTTGCTCAGCTCCCTCGCTCGCCTGGGTTCCTCCGTTGGTGTGGGGGTCGCTCAGCTCCCTCGCTCCGCCTGGGTTCCTCCATGGTGGGGGGTTCGCTCAGCTCCCTCGCTCCGCCTGGGTTCCTCCGTGGTGGGGGGGGGGGGTCGCTCAGCTTCCGCAGGCGCCCCTGGCTGCAGGATCTCGTTTCCTTTGAGGCAACATGGAGGGTCCTGGAGGGCTGTATGCCGTCTCCATTCTGTTGCTTCTTTAATTTCGTAGTTGCAGGGCTTCCATTCAGCTTGATTTCATGTGGTCTTTAAGTGATAGTTATTCTGTGATTTAGTTGTAACTTTGATGTGGTTGTGGGAGGACGCGATTCCGCGACCACCTACACCGCCATCTTGACCGGAAGTCTTGTTTGTTGATTTATTGATGACAGCCATTCTGACAGGTGTGAGGTGATATCATTGTGGTTTTGGTTTGCATTTCCCTGATGAGTAGTGATGTTGAGGTTCTTTTCACATGTCTATCAGCCTTATGTATGCCCTCCTTAGAGAAGTGTCTGTTCAGGTACTGTGGCCATTTTTAACTCAGATTGTTTTTGGGTATTGTATGAGTTCCTTATGTATTTTGGATAATGACCCCTTACCAGATATATCATTGGCAAATATATTTCTATTCAGTAGGTTGTCCTTTTGTTTTGTTGGTGGTTTCCTTCACTGTGCAGAAGCTTTTTAGTTTGATAAAGTCCCATTTATTTATTTTTGCTTTTATTTCCCTTGCTCAGGGGGACATATCCATAAAGATAATTCTAATATTGATATCAAATAGTTTGCTGCCTGTGTTTTCTTCTAGGAGTTTTATGGTTTCAGGGCTTACATTTAAGTCTTTAATTCATTTAAAGTTTATTTTTGTATATGATGTTAGACAGTGGTCCCGTTTTATTTTTTATTTTTATTATTTGCATGTGTCTCTCCAGTTTTCCCAACACTACTTGTTGAAGAGACTGTCATTTCTTCATTTTGTATTCTTGCCTCCTTTGTCTTTGTTTAATTGATCTTATAAGCAATGGTTTATTTCTGGACTCTCTGTCTGTTTTTGTGCCACTACCATAACTGTTTTGATTATTATGGCTTTGTAGTAGTTTGAAATAGGGAGCCTGATACCTCCAACTTTGTTCTTCTTTCTCAACATTGCTTTAGCTGTTTGTGGTCTTCGGTGATTCCATATAAACTTTAGGTTTATTTGTTATACTTCTATGAAAAGTGCCATTGGTATTTTGATAGGGATCACATTGAATCTGTAGATTTCTTTGGGTAGTATGGTTTTAACAATATTAATCCTTCTAGTTCATGAGCACAGTATATCCCCTTTCATTTACTTGTGTCTTCTTTATTTTCTTTCTTCAACATCTTACAGTTTTCAGAATGGGGTCTTTCACCTCCTTCATTAAATTTATTCCTGCTATTTTGTTCTTTTAGATGCAATTGTAAATGAAAATGTTTTTATAATTTCTCCTTCTGATCATTCGTTATTAGTGTATAAATGTGTGACAGATTTCTTTACATTAATTTTGTATCCTAGTTTACTGAATTCATTTATTCTGTTAATTTTTTGGTGGGTTCTTTAGGGTTTTCTATACATAGTATCATGTCGTCTGCAAATAATGACAGTTTTACTTCTTCTTTTACAATGTAGATGGCTTTCATCTTCTTGTCTTGTCTGATTGCTGTGACTAGGACTTCTGATACTGTATTGAATAATAGTGGTGAGAGTGGGCATCCTTCTCTTGTTCCTGATCTTAGAGTAAAAGCTTTCGTTTTCACCATTGATTATGATGTTAGTTGTGGGATTGTCATGTATGACCTTTATCATTTTAGATAAGTTCCTTCTATACCTACTTTTCTTTTTTTTTTTTCTTTATTGATTTTAGAGAGAGAGGAAGGGAGAGGGAAAGAGAGATGGAAACATCGATGAGAGAGAACACCAATTGGCCACTTCCTGCATGCCCCCCACTGGGGATTTGACCCACAACTTGGGCATGTGCCCTGCCCAGGAATCAAACCGGCAACCTCTTGGTACATGGGTCAACGCTCAACCACTGAGCCACACCAGCCGGGCTGTACCCACTTTTTAAAATTTTTTTATCATAAATAAATGTTGAATTTTGTTAAATGCTTTATCTACATCCATTGAGACAATCATATGATTTTTAATCCTTGGTTTTGTTTATGTGATATATCACATTAATTGTTTCATGGGTACTGAACTGTCCTTATATCCATGGTGTAAATCCCACTTGATTGTGATGTGTAGTCTTTTTAATGTATTGTTGAATTGGGTTTGCTAGGATTTTGTTGAGAATTTTTGCATCTATGTTCATCAGAGAGATTGGCCTGTAATTCTCTTTTTTGGTCTGGTTTTGGTATCAGGTTAATGTTGTTCTTGTAGAATAAGTATAGAAGACTTCCTTCCTCTTCAGTTTTTTGAAATAGTTTGAGAAGGATAGGTGTTAATTCTTTAAATGTTTGGTAGAATTCAAACCTGTAAAGCCGACAGGTCCTGGGCTTTTGTTTTTGACAGTTTTTTTAATTGCTTCAATTTCATTGCTAGTAATCCATCTGTTCAGATTTTCTGTTTGTTTCTGATTTAGTCTTCGAAGGCTGTATGTTGTTAGAAATATATCCATTTCAGTTGTCCAATTTGTTGACATATAATTGTTCATAATGCTCTTCAGTGATCCTTTGCATTTTTGTGATGTTGATTGTAATCCCTCCTCTTTCATTTCTAATTTTATTTATTTGAGCTCTCTTTTTTCTTGAAGAGTCTTGCTAGAGATTTATCCTTTCAAATAATTAGCTCTAAGTTTCATTGATTTTATCTATTTTTTCTCAATTTTGTAGTTTCTGATCTTTATTATTTTTTTCCTTCTACTTTGAGTTTTGTTCTTTTGCTAGTTTCTTTAAATGTAAAGTTGGATTGTTTGGTTTATTTTGGATTTTTCCTGTTTCTAGAGGTAGGCCTGTATAGTTATGAACTTTCATAGAACTGCTTTGGCTGCATCCTATAAATTTTGGAAAGTTGTTTTCATTTTCATGTGTCTCAAGGAAGTTTTTTGTTTGGTTTTGTATTTGGTTTTTTTGTTGTTGTTTTGCTTTGGTTTTTTTGTTAATCCTCACCTCACGATATATTTTCCATTGATTTTTAGAGAAAATGGAAGGAAACGGAAGGGGGGGAGGGAGAAAGAGAGAGAGAAACCTTGATGTGAGAGAGACACATCAATTAGTTGTCTCCCTCACTTAACCCCGGGGCAGGGATCCAACCTGCAACCCAGATACTTGCCCTTGATGGGAATTGAAGCCATGACCCTTTGTTGCGTGGGCCAGTGCTCTAACCACTGGGCTGTACCAGCCAGGGCTCAAGGAAGCTTTTTATTTCCTGTTTGATCCATTGGTTGTTTAGTAGCATGTTGTTTAATCTTCACATATTTGTGGGGTTTTTTTCCAGTTTTCTTCCTGTCGTTGATTTCTGGTTTTGTGCCATTGTGGTCAGAAAATATGCGTGATATGATTTTAATCTTTTAAGTTTGAGGCTTGTTTTGTGACCTAGTATGTGGTCTATCTTAGAAAATGTTTGATGTGCATTTGCGAAAAATGTGTACTCTGCAGTTTGGGGATGAAATGTTCTATGAATGTCTGTTAAGTCAGTCTGGTCGAAGGTGACATTTAAAGCCATTATCTCCTTGTTAATTTTCTGTGTGGATGATCTATCCATTGAGGTAAGTGGAGTTTAAAGTCCCCAACTATTATTGTATGACTGTTAATTTCTGCCTTTATGTCCATTAATACTTGCACCTCTGTTGGGTGTATAGTTATTTATAACTGTTATATCCTGTGTTTGAATTAACTCTTTTATCATTATGTAATGTCCTTTGTCTGTTTACATTCTTTGATTTGAAGTCTGTTTTGCCTGATATGTGCATTGCTACCCCAGCTTTGTTTTTATTTCTTTTTGCATGGAATATCTTTTTCCATCTCTTCACTTTGTCTGTGTGTGTCTTGTGATCTAAAGTGAGTCTCTTGAAAGCAGCATATAGAAGGGTCTTGTTTTTTTATCCATTCATCCACTCTTTGTCTTTTAATTGGAGCATTTAGCCCATTTACATTTAAAGTAATAATTGATAGGTATGTGCTTCTTGCTATTTTGTTAATTGTTTTTTAGCTGTTTTTGTTGTTCTCTGTTCCTTTCTTCTCTTGATTCCTTTCCTTTTGATTTGCAGATTTTCTTTAGTGTTTTGTTTGGGTTCCTCTCTCTTTATTTTTTGTAGGTTTTTGGTTTGTGGTTACTATGAGGTTCATATATATTCATCTATATATTCAGTCTGTCTGAAGCTGATACATGTTCTATATCTTTTTGTTTTGTGTATCCCCTGGCTATTTATTGTAGTTATAGTTAATTTTGCTACTTTTGTCTTTTAACCTTCATATTAACTTTTTAAGTGGTTGATTTACTGTGTTTGTTATATATTTGCCTTTACCATTGAGATTTTTTTTTTTTCTTTCTTGTATCCTCTTATTTCGCATTCTGGACTTTGTTTTTTTGTGGAGGTTTTTTGGTTTTTGTTTGTTTGTTTTTTACATAAAGAAGATCCTTTATGCAGAAAAAAGGGGGGGGGGTGGCATAACAGAAAGCCAGTTTAATTGTGATGGAGTTCTTTAGTTTTTGTTTGTCTGGGAAACTTTATCTCTCCTTCAGTTCTGAGTAATAACCTTGCCAGGTAGAGTACTCTAGGTTGTAGGTTTCTTTCTTTAGGCACTTTAAATATTTCCTGTCACTCCTTTCTGGCCTGTAAAGTTGTTGCTTAGAAATCAGCTGATAGCCTTATGGGGCTTTCCCTTTATGTGACTTGTTTCCTTCTTGCTGCCTTCAAAATTGTTTTTTATCCTTTACTTTTGTCATTTTAATTACAATATGTCTTGGTGTGGGCCCCTTTAGATTCATTTTGTTTGGAACTAACTCTGTGCTTCCTGAACCTGATGTCTGTTTCCTGCCCCAGATTAGGAAAATTTTCAGCCATTATTTTTTCAAGTATACTTTCTACCACTTTTTTCTAATTCCATCTAATGTGTTCTTCATTTCAGTTATTGTCTTTTTCATCTCTGGTTCTTTATTATGTTTTCTACTTCTCTGTCGATATGCTGTCTGAGTTCCTGTATTCTACTCTCAAGTTTGTTGAGCATCCTTATGACTGTTTCTTTGAATTCTTTATCAGGCAAATTATTTATGTCTGTTCCATTAGCGTTTTTCTCCAGGTATTGTTTCTTCATTTGGGGACTATTCTTCTGTCTCCTCATTTTTTCATTTGACTTTCTGTGTTTGTTCCTATGAGTTAAATGAAATAATTCTATCTCCCAATCTTGCAAAAGTGCTCTTTGTATGGACTGTGTGCCAGATGGTTTTAGTGGGCTAGTTCTAGTCAGAGTGGGTAGGTGCATGTGGGTACCTGGTATGCTGCCTGGCCAGAATGAGTGGGTTCCGGGTTGGACAGCTTGGTGTGTGTACCCTTCCTTGCTCTTCTGATCCAGGTAGGGCTACCCAGTGTTCATGTGGTGTGCCCCATTGCTTTAATCGTCTGTTGCCTCAGCTGGGTCTAGGCAGGGCTGCTCTGAGTGCGTACATTGAAACGCCCTACTTGTTCTGCACTTTCTCTAACAGGGCATTCCTGTGTGCAGGTGCCGCAGTGTTGTGCTAGTTCACATTCTCTCTGGGCAGGGGATCCCCACGTGTGTGTGCAACCCCTTGGGGGCATGCAGCTGCATCCTGCCATACCCACTGGATCAATCTCCAGTTGAGGGGCCCCATGCATGCATACTGTGGTGCCTTCCTCCTCCTGCTGTAGCTAGCTCTGGGAGGGTTTGCTGGAAACTTCTTATAGCAGCCCTGCAGGTCCACCAGAGAATCTGGATAGAGCTTCTGCCAGCTATCCAAGTGCTAGGGGAAATGTGAACAATGGAGCTCACTGGTTCCTCCGGTGCTGGAGAGTTCCTTCAGCTCCTGGAGAGCTCTTGAGGTTCCCAGCCTTCTCTATGTGGTCTGTCTCTCGTTTGTTGTGCAGAAGCTGTTCAATTGGCCCCCAGTTGTCTCTCAGAAGGAATTGCTGTAAATATAAATGTACATTCTATGTGTTCTCTGGAGGGGGCAAGCTCAGCATCCTCTTACAACACCATCTTGGACCCACCTCCCAAGTTTTTTATTTTGATGGGAGTCCAATTTGTCTGTATTTATTTTTGTTTGTGTTTTAGGTGTCATATCTAGAAAACGATTATGTAATTAAAGGTCTCTAAAACTTCCAAAAGTTTTATAATTTCAGTTCTTATATTTAGGTCTTTGATCCATTTTGAGTTAAGATTTGTACATGGTATGAGGCAGGGGTCCAACTTCATTCTTTTGCATATGTGTATCTGTTTGCCCAAGTACCATTTTTTGAAGAGATTATTCTTTCCCCCATTGAATGCTACTGTTTTCAAAAATCAGTGAAGTATAATATATGAGTTTATTTCTGGATTCTTAATACTATTTCATTGATGTCTATATCTGTCCTTGTTTCAGTATAATATGCTATTGATTACTGTTGCTTTTTTAAAATATTTTTTCTTTATTGATTTTAGAGAGAGAGGAAGGGAGAGGGAGAGGGAGAGAGATAGAAACATCAATGAGAGAGAACATCGATTGGCCGCCTCCTGCATGCCCCCCACTGGGGATTGGGCCCAGAATCTGGGCATGTACCCTGACTGGGAATTGAACCAGCGACCTTTTGGTTCATGGGTCGATGCTCAACCACTGAGCCACACCGGCCGGGCGATTACTGTTGCTTTGTATAGTACGTTTTGAAACTGGGAAGTGAGTGTTCTCGATCTTTGTTCTTTTTCAGTTTTTGTTGTTGTTTGTTTTTTGTTTTTTAGTTTTGTTTTTGGTTATTCAGGGTCCCTTGCATTTCTATATGAACTTTAGGATCAGTTTCTCAGTCTCTTCAAAAAAGCCAGCTGAGTTTTTATAGAGATTATGTAGAATCTGCAGTTGATTTTCGGTAGTAGTGTCATCTTAATAATATTAAGTCTTCCGTCCGGCCAGTGTGGCTCAGTGGTTGGTCGACCCATACACCAAGAGGTTGCCGGTTTGATTCCTGGTAAGGACACATGCCCAGGTTGTGGGCCAAATCCCCAGTGGAGAGCATGCAGGAGATGGCCAATAGATGTTCTCGCTCATCAATGTTTCTGTCTCTCTCTCCCTCTCACTTCCTCTCACTGTAAAATCAATAAAGGAAAAAAAATTTTTTTAATAATAATAAGTCTTCCAATCCATGAACAGGGAATGTATTTTGATTTATTTATGTAATTTCTATAGAAATACAATTGATTTTTGTACAATTGATCTTTTATCTTTGCAACCTTGCCGATTTCATCCACTGGCTCTAATACTTTTTTTGGTGAATGCTTTAGAATGTTCTATGTACAAGAGCATGTCATTTGCAAATAGAGATAGTTTCACTTTTTTCCTTTCTAATCTGAGTGTGTTTTATTTCATTTTCTTGCTTATTGCCCCTGCGTAGAACCTCCATTGGTGAAATGTCAAATAGAAGTGGTGCATGCAGACATCTAGATCTTGTTCCTGAGCTTGGGGAAAAAAATCTTTCAGTCTATCACCATTGACTATTATGTTAGCTGTGGGTGTTCATAGGTACCCTTTGTCAGGTTGATAAGTTCCCTTCTATTCCTAGTTTGTTGAGTGTTTTGTTTTTTGGGTGTTTTTTTTTAACTTTATTGTTTAATGTAGTACAGATGTCCCCCCTTTTTTTCCCCATTGACCCCCCTCCTGCCTTCCCCACATTATTGTTAGTGTCTGTTGGTTATGCTTATATGCATAGAAGTTCTTTGGTTTATCTCATCCTGCCCTCCCTCCCCCCTACCCTTTGAAGTTCATCAGTCTAACAACCAATTTGTACTTCTTAATTCCTTCATCTTTTTCACCCATCACCCCAGCCCCCACCCATCCGGCAAGCAACAAAAAGTTCTCTGTATCTATGAGTCTGTTTCTGTTCTGCTTGCTCATTTTGTTTGTAGATTCAATTGTTGATAGGTATGTATTAATTGCCATTTTACTGTTCACATTTTTGTTCTTCTTCTTCAAGAAGACGCTTCCAACATTTCATATAATACTGGCTTAGTGGTGATGAACTCCTTCAGCTTTTTCTTGTCTGGAAAACTCTTTATATGGCCATCGATTCTAAATGATAGCTTTGCAGGATAGAGTAATCTTGGTTGTAGGTGGTTGCTTTTCATCACCATGAGTATCTCTTGCCACTTTTTTCTGGCCTGCAAAATTTCTTTTGAGAATTTGGCTGACAGTCTTATGGGAGCTCCTTTGTAGGTAATGAACTGCTTTTCTCTTGCTGCTTTTAAGATTCTTTGTGTTTAACCTTTGGCATTTTGATGATGATGTGTCTTGGTGTGGACCTCTTTGGGTTCATCTTGTTTGGGACTTTCTGTGCTTCCTGGACTTGTATGTCTGTTTAGGTTTCAATTTCTTGCTTTCTCTCTTCTCCTTCTGGCACCCCTATGATGCGAATGTTGGCACACTTGAAGTTGTCCCAGAGGCTCCTTATTCTGTCCTCATTTTTTTGGATTCTTTTTTCTTTTTGTTGTTCTGATTGGGTATTTTTTGCTTCCTTATATTCCAAATCAATGGTTTGCTTCTTGGCTTTACCTACTCTACTATTGATTCCCTGTAAATTATTCTTTATTTCAGTTAGTGCGTCCTTCATTTCTGACTGTTTCTTTTTTATGTTGTTGATATTCTCACTAAGTTCCTTGAGCATCCTTATAACCAGTGTTTTGAACTCTGCATCTGATTGTTTATCTCCATTTTGTTTAGTTCTTCTCCTGGAGTTTTGTTCTTTTCTTTCATTTGGGGCATGTTTCTTTGTCTCCTCATTTTGGCTGCTTCCCTGTGATTGTTTCTATGTATTAGGTAGAGTTGCTATGTCTCCTAGGCTTTGTAGGGTGGCCTGTTATTGTAGGTGTCCTGTAGGATCCAGTGGCACAGCCTCCCTGATCACCCCAGCTGGGCCCTCGAGGTGTACCCCTAGTGTGGACTATACACCCTTCTGTTGTAATTGAGTCTTGATTGCTATTGGCATGTCAATGGGAGGGATTTACTCAGGCTGATCAGCTGCAAGGACTGGCTGTGCCCACTGACCACTGGCCTTTGACTACCTTGGAGGATCAGCTGTGTAGGGTCCCACCACACAGAGCAAGATTTACTTCAGCAGGGCTCTGGTACCCACTGCATCCACTCATTGAGTGTGTCACTTGTGGAAGTGGTTGGGTGGTGGTGTTTCAATGTAGTCTGAAACTGTCCAGTGGGTGTGCTGGTTTTGGGGCAAGGTCAGCCACTGCCTGTGTTCTATCCAGGGCCACCTGGCATTAGCTACAAAGTGATCTGCCGATGGCTGCTTCTTGTGTTGGGCTTGAAGGTGCCCAGGAAAAGCCAAGTTGTGAAACAAGGCTGGCTGCTTCTAGTGCCAGGCCTGGGGCCACTTAATGAGAGGTATGTGGCTCGCTGAGACCAGGTGCTACTTGTTTGAGAGACTTTAGGAAACTCTGAAGCAGGAGCCAAAACAGGCCAATCCTATGGTAAAGCAGTTGGACACAGCTTGGGTGGGCCTTTAAGTTGGGTGGGGCAGGGCCTCAGGGAATCACCAGGGTGGGGCAAACAGCTGAGTCAGGTTGCTGGAGTCCCAGATCAGGCACCCCTCTGCAGGCCTCATGAGGGAAGGGCTCACCAAAGGAACAAAGGCCTCCCACAGCATGTCTCGCTGAGAGAAAGCTGCCTCTCCAACCCTCCTCCCAAGGCCAAACAGTTCTTCCCCGTATGTCTCTGGTGCCTTTCAAGCTGCCTCCCCTCTGAGCTTAGAGAGAGCAAGTCCAAGTAAGTCCATGCATGGGCCCTTTAAGAGGAGCTGCCTGGGGCACTAGCAGCCTCAGCCACCCTCAGCCTCAGTTCCTGCTGGTTTTCCCCACCAGAAGTGATGAGAACTTCTCTTCCTGGCACTGGAACCCTGAGCTGGGCACCTGATGTGGGACAGGGACCCCTCACTCCTCAGGGAGGACCTTCACAGCCGAGGTATCGCTCCTGAATTTTATCCGCCACACGTGGGTGTGGGACCAGCCTGTCCACTCCTCCACCCCTCCTACCATCTCGATGTGGTTTCTTCTTTAATTTCGTAGTTGTAGGACTTCCATTCATCTCCATTTCAGGCAGTTCTGAATGATGGTTGGTCTGTAATATAGTTGTAATTGTGATGTGCTTGTGGAAGGAGACAAGTACCACGTTTACCTACACCACCATCTTGACCAGAAGTCTTATTCATTTTTGAGTGTTTTTATCATGAAAGAATTTTGCATTTTATCAAAGGCTTTTTCTTTGCCTATTGTAATGATCATGTGGTTTTTGTCCTTTATTCTATTGATATGGTATATCACATTGGTTGTTTTTCGTATGTTGAACCAACCTTGTATTCCTAGGATAAATCTCAATTGATCCTAATTGGATTATGTTTCTCTTATGTTGCAGGATTCAGTTTGCTAGCATTTATTGAGAATTTTTGTGCCTGTATTCATAAAGGATATTGGTCTGTAATATTCTTTTCTTGTGATGTCTTTCTCTGGCTTTACTATTAGAGTAATGCTGGCCTCATAGAATGAATTATGAAGTGTTTCCTCTTTTGTTTTTTTAAAGAGTTTGAGGATTCTTTAATTGTTTGGTAGACTTCACCAGTGAAGCCAGGTGGTCCTGCACTTTTCTTTGTGGGAAGTTTTTTTTATTACTGACTCACTCTCTTTACTTGCTATACTTCTATTCAGATTTTCTATTTCTAGCTAAGGCGATTTCGGTAGTTTGTGTCTTTCTAAGAATTTGTCCATTTCATTTAGCTTATCTCACTTGTTGGCATACAGTTGTCCATTAGATTCCCTTATAATCTTTTTTATTTCTGCTTTGTCCCCTTTTTTATTTCTGATTTTAGTAATTTGACTTCTTTTTTTGCCTGTCAGTCTAGCTAAAGTTTTGTAAATTTTGACCTTTTCAAACAAACAACTTTTGGTTTCATTTGTTTGTCTATGTTTCTATTTCCTGTTTATTAATTTTCACTCAGATCTATATTATTTTCTTCCTTCTGTTTGCTTTAAGTCTAGTTTTGTTTTGTTTTTTCCTTTCTTTCTTTCTTGTAAAGGTTAGGTTATTGGTTTTATATCTTTTTTTTTTTTTAACATCAGCATTTACAGCCATAAATTTCATTCTAAAGCACACTTTTGCCCATCCATATGTTTTGGTATCTTGTGAGTTTTATACTATTCATTTTAAAGTATTTTCTAGTTTCCCCTGTGATTGTTCTTTTGGCCCATTGGTTATTTTGGAGTTTGTTGTTTAAATACCACCATATTTGTGAATTTCCCAAATGTCCTTGCATTTGGGTTAGAGAACATACTTTGTATGATTTCAACCATTTTAAATATATTGAAGCTTGTTTTATGACCTATCTTGGAGAATGTTCCATGTGCACTTGAGCAGAATATATATTCTGCTGTTGTTGGGTAAAGTGCTCTGTGGATGTCTGTTCTGTCTGATTGATTAATAGTGGTATTCAAATCTTCACTTTCCTTGTTTATCTTCTATCATTATTGAAAATGGGGTATTGAAGGCTCCAATGATTATTGTTGAATTGTCTGTTTCTCCCTTCGATTGTGTCAGTGTTTGCTTTATGTATTTTGGGGCTCTGTTATTAGGTGCATGTAGGGTTATAGGGT
The DNA here is from genome assembly GCA_030848825.1 of Tadarida brasiliensis. NCBI lineage: Eukaryota > Metazoa > Chordata > Mammalia > Chiroptera > Molossidae > Tadarida > Tadarida brasiliensis. The sequence continues at coordinate 73,128,612 of CM061259.1, read as the reverse complement.
TTTTTAAGCTGCAGAGTTATTCAATATATCTTATCCATTGAGATTCACTGGTTCAGTGACCCTCCTGGTATCCAATTCTGAATACTCCACTGAGTGTGTTTGGCCTTAATCTCTAGAATGGGACTGTTATGTTGACATCTTCCTCAATACCCACAAAATTGTTTTCATTCTAGCAGCATTTTCATAAATTAGTGGTAAAGTCCTCCCTACCTAGCTTTTATTCCAGTGGAAATCAAATTAATGTTGTCTTTCTTCTTCTCATTTGTGGTGAGTTATTTTCCTTCAACAGTCAGGAGATGTAGGACTGTTTAAGGACAGTGTTACTGTTTCTGTTAACTTAATATATCTTCACCCTTTCATATTATTTCAAGTCCTAGCAGAGAGTAAGACTTTTTTTAAAAAATTAGTAGTTACTGTTCAGAGCCAAACATATAGAATTTTTACCAGAGCTAAGAAATGAAATGAGTGGATTAACAGGATGGGGCTTTCAAATTAGGGAAGATTTGTCATCTATTGAATTTGAGCCTGCTGGCAGAGGCAAAGGGAAGGAAAATGGGGCACATCTGTAAAGAGTCAACAATAAAAAATAAATATATTTTAGCCTGCTGTTTAGTGGCTTTTTTAAAAGTACATTTTTATTGATTTTTTTAGAGAGAGAGATAGAAATATCAACATAAGAGAGAAACATCAATCGGCTGCCTCCTGCACGTCCCTTACTGGGAATTGAGCTCGCAACAGGAATTCGAACCCAGACCTCTCGGTCCATGGGACAGTGTTCAATCCACTGAGCCACACTGGCCAGGCTGTTTAGTGGCTATGAGAGTTAACTGATGTCATCATGTTTTTATATTTCAATTGTGGTCTCAGTAATCATTGAAGTGGTGTCATGTGTGTGTACGTGTGTGCACATGTGCTTCTTAAAGTGGGGTTTGTTCCTTAGAAACAGACTAGGCTTGATACCATCAACTAAGAGGTCAGTTTTATGAATAGAAACAGTGTATGAAGTTGAGTAAATTGTTTACTATTTTAAAAATTAGAAAATGACCAGAAATTAGTTTGGAACAGATATGAGATTTCAGAGTTTTAACCCTTCTTGGACAAACTTCTGTAATGCACAAGGCATAGATTATTTTGTTGTGGGTTTTTTTCAAACACAGAGTATTTTTCAAGAGTATTTTACCTCCGTGTTTACAGTAGAACAAATGATGGTAAGAATTTAGTCCAGAGTCTGGCCAATGTGGCTCAGTGGTTGAACGTCAACCCATGCACCAAGAGGTCGCCGGTTCAATTCCCAGTCAGAGCACATGCCCAGGTTATGGACCTGATCCCCAGTGGGGGGCATATGGGAGGCGGCCAATCAGTGTTCTCTCTCATCCACGTTTCTATCTCTCTCTCCCTCTTACTTCCTCTCTTTCTAAAATCAATAAAGGAAAAGAAAAAAGAAAAAGAATTTAGTCCAAAGAGTCTCCAACAGGATTGCAGCTCACCTAATCCTACCTGGGAGCTTCAGGCAACTTCAGGACTGATGGAATTAAGTCTGATTTCTGTTTGGCCAGCTGGGTTATAACTTTATACTTTTTAAATAGTTGAGAAAAATCCTAAACGTTCCTTTATTTTTTTCTCTACCAGATTATTTGTTTATGCTATGTTCCTTATCAAGATAGTTTAATAATGAAGTTCATGGCAATAAATAGAACAAAGAATCCAGTACAAATAGAAACTGCCTTTGGAGATCGCTATGAAGCTGGGCAGGAGAAAACTTAGCAATAGCCAGCAGTTCAGATCACATAGGATGTGCCAGATACCATGCTGAGTTGTTTGCATGCATTATAATGTTAATCTTGGCAGCAGCCCAGTGAAAGAAGGTATAGTTCTTTTTTTTTTTTTTTTTTTTTTTTTTTTTACAAATAAAGAAACTGAGGCTTAGAGAAGATCAAGTAAATAGGCCAGTATCATGTACCTATTTAGTGGCAAAGTCAGAAATGAGACCTAGGCAGCCCAAGGTCAGTGTTCCTAGCCGCTGGCCATCTTCCAGCCCTGAGACAGTTGGGCCAAACTGTGCATAGCTCTCACCCTTAAACAATTCAGAGTCTCAGGGGGAAAAAATGAACAGAGGGAACAATTTAAGGGCAAAGCTTTATATACACACATACACACACACAAATATATACATACATATAGTTTGTGTGTTTGTTTTATATATAGTGTGTGTGTGACAGGGAAATGAACAGAGGGAACTATTTGAGGGCTGAGCTGGTGTGCTCTCTCCTCTGTACACACACACACACACTTCTTTTTAAATTAAAGTTAATAATCACAATAATAATAGCTAATATATAGTGCTTACTGTGAGGTAGGCACTCTTCTAAGCATTTTGTATATATTAACTTATTTAATCCTTGCAACAACTGTATTGTTAACCCCATTTTACAGATGAAGAAACTGGTTTAGAGAAATCCAATAATTTGCCAAGGTTACAGTGCTCTTAAGTATCTGCAGCTGGCTCCAGAGTCTGTTCTAATCCCCATTCCATTTTCCTCTTAGAGAAGCTCAGCAAGTGGCAGGGCAGGCTACGGGGCAGGCTGACCACTGGACCCGTGTGTGCAAAGAATGATGGGAGGAAAGTCTGGGATGTGTGATGGGCTTGGATTTAGGACATGAGCAGGGCTGGTGAGAGAAGTGTCCTAGGGCTGGATGGCAATACTCTTATCACAGAGCATGACTTTCCAGTGGGGAGCCATGAGGAGGCCCATGAATTTTGGAAGGAGTGAATTAGATGCAGACTGGCTCCTGGAATTAAAAGAATGGGGTCACGAAAGAACGCAGGTAGAGATGCTGATTTAGAACTATAGCTCAGAAGCTACTTTAACAGCCCATGGGCAAGTAATAGGATTGATACGGCTGGGTCAGTGACAAGAGGAAGATTCTGGAAACTCATAGGTAAGGAGACCTCTAGGAAGCATTCACGCAGCACAGGAGAGCAGCAGAACAGCTCAAAGAGACAAGTTTGGAGATCTTGTTGGGAGAGTTTTTTCCTTACTGAGGAGTTTAAAAAAAAAAACAGGTAAAGATAACAGGAGCTTGGGTGGCATCAGAACCTGAGTTCAGCCTGAGGATAGTGGTAAAGGTAAACCAAGGTGAAAAGATGCTCAGAATGGGTATGCTCTGTTGGCAGCAACAGCCTGGCCAGTCTCTGATGAGGCTTTGAAAAACGAAGAAGAAATCTAGCAAATCTGTAAAAATTACACAGTTCCTTTATTCTTGTTTTCTTTCAAGTTTTTCATAAAAGTTCCTTTTGAGGAAAATGTCAGTTGGTCTTACCTAACGAAGCAAGGAGAAAGGATTTTCTCATCCTGGGTCAAAACCTTCAGGCATGGCTGCCCTCTGTCTCAGGGTGGTGCCTCTTCCTGCTCAGACTAGAGGCAGAAGTGGGCACTTGGCAAGAGACAATCCCTGACACCTCCTTCCTGGAGGCTTTTTTCTCATGACACACACTGCACATGACTAAAATGAGAATGGCCCAGACACATGAACAGAGACGAATCATTCAAAATTCAAAGACAAATTATTTCTTTCTCTTCAAACCCAGAAAAATACATTTCTAGCACCTCACTTTTGGTCACATGTTTAACAAACTATAATAGGGGGTTACATCCTAGGGATTGGGGTAGCTTATAAAGGCAAAAAATAAAATACCCCAATTACATTTGAAAAATCCCTCAAATCAGTGAAATGCTGACGAGAAGTACAGGGGACTGCAGCTTAACTCTAGAAACATCAAAGTCATGTACTCCTCGTGTCACTGTGCCAACGGCAGGTGCTCCTGGTGTGGAGCAACAGGCAGAATCACCCCCACTCTTTTTTTTTTTTAAGTTTTTTTTTTTTCTTCACTGATTTTTAGAGAGAGAGGAAGTGCAAGGGAGAGTGAGAGATAGAAACATCGATGAGAGAGAACATTGATTGGCCACCTTCTGCACGTCCCCTACTGGGGATCGGGCCCACAACCTGGGCATGTGCTCTGACCGGGAATCAAACTGGCGACCTCTTGGTGCATGGGTCAACGCTTAACCACTGAGCCACAACGGCCGGACACCCCACTCTTTAAATGCTTGGTCTCTCCCACCTCTTCCCCCTCTTTCTCCCACTTATTTTTGAGTGGGTGTAAATGCACATGGAAAGGCTGGGAAGTGTGATGGGACTGGATTTAGGACATGGCTTCCACTGAACTGTGCATCTTCTGGAATCCTCTTCAACTGGAAATATGCACAAGCAGTCCAGGACAGAGGAGAAAGTTCATAGCAGCAGTGCATAGTATTGAGGTTCCTTTGGAGACCCAGTACCATCAAGCTTTGGGTAGAACAAATTTAATTTCCATCATCCCTCTGAGCAGTTCACCTACACAGCCAGCTAAATTAACTGGTGCTGTAGGTTGATGAGATCTACACATTCAAATATGCAGACTGGTCAGCCACTTAGCCTCTCCCAGCCTCAGTTTCTCACCAATGGAATGAAATGTACAATCACAGCCACACAGGGCTGTGAGAATTAGAAAGGCAATGTTTGTGAAGGTATCTGGCATACAGTGTTGCCCAGCAATGTTGTTTCTTCCTTGCTTGCATGAAAAGATAAACTGATCCAAAAAACAAAATCCATGAAATTCTTTCCTAGCACTGATGTTGGGAAAGGCTTGCTCAGGTGTCCTTCAGCCCAAGAAAAGGCCCCACACTGTGAGGTGTTGTGACTGGCCTTCTGTTCAATGTTCAGGTCCATTGGGCACCATTGGGTCTACCCCGTGTTCACCCAGCACACACTCATGTTCATGGAGGCATAGGGGTCCAGGGGCCAGGTGGGAACTCATGCAGCTTTTTGAAAGTACAAAAACTGTCTCACCTCCAGTGATGATTCCTGTTTTAAATGAAGAAAGTTTTATGTGAAAATTCTGGTCGCACATCACTTTTCAATAGGTGCAGCCACCACTGAGCCTCAGGCACAGTGATAAAGCAAGGCTCTCGCTTATAAGCAAATATATCCACCTGATCTGGAAATGGGGTTGTGGTTAGACTAGAAATGAGGTAGAGGAAATAGAAGAAAAGGGGCCTTGGGAGAGGGCTAGCAGCCCGCATTCACAGAGGAGGCACTGACCCCTGGAGCCTCACTCCAAGTGATTTCTTAATGCCTTAGGACAGCAATTCTCAACCAGTGTGCCACAAGAATTTTTAAAACATACAATACCTGACTATTTATTCAGGGGCAATGACCTCTTTTCCCTTAGATTGTCAAATAAAAAACATGACAACAGCCAACACAGCAATAGCTGTCTTGTGTGAATGAATCAAAATTATATCTTTTTGTCAGATTGGCAAATAATATATTTTTTGGTGCACCACAGAATTTTAGTAATTAGTTTATGTGTGCCATGAGATGAAAAGGGTTGAAAATCACTGCCTTAGAATAAGTCTTGAGCATTGTCTAATTTCCTTACAAAGACACAAGATAAAGATTTGTAGATTACATTGTCACGTGAAATATAGGATTGCAAGGAGGTTTCCATAGTGAAAGTAATTATTAAATTTACCAGCTCCATTAGTTATTTAATTGGTTCTGCTACAGCACTGAGCCCTGAAACCTTGTCTGTCTTCACTTGTGTGGTATCTTTTACGTTTCTTGAAAAGAAAGAGAAACAGTAGCAATATTGTGTTTTTTAAATCAAAGTTGTTTCTGGGACCTTCATAAAGTCCTTGGGAAATTTTTTAATTTAATTAAATTTTGATTGCCTTAGAAAGCATACCTCTTCTCATTTAGTATACCCATTTCTTATGCAGCATGAGAAACTCAGGCAGTAATGTTGCAACTAGGAACTAGGAAGTTTAAGTCATTGTTAAATGTATTTTGCTGTTTGGTCATAACAATAATTTAAGGTACTTATGTATTAAAAGTATAAAACTGAAAGATAACTTAGCTTTGGATTCAGACTTACCTGGATTCTATATAGTTTTATAATTTTTGAGTCAGTAATTTAATCTCTCTGAGCCTTAGTTTTACTCTTTATGAAAAGAATAACATATCTATCTTGTGGAGTTGTGAAATTACATATAAATATTAAGATGTTACCTTTTATCCTCTTGTACTTAGAAATAATTTTAAATTATATTTATGAATGAATAATATATGTACATGGTTAAAAAAAAAAGTCAAATATTACAAAAGGCTGTAAGGGGAAAAGTACATTTCCCTCCCATCCTGAACCAGTCTCCCTGACCCACACAATCTCTGTTGTCTGTGTCTATACTGCCAGAGAAATTTTGTACATTTAGAAGTGTATTTTTTATAAACACCTTTATAAGACAGTTATTAGCATAATATATGCATTGTCCTTCCCCAACAAAATCTCTCCTACACATACCTTTTTTTAAAAAAATGATCTATTGGTCGCTGATCTATTAATTTTCCTTTAGCCCAAGGTGAGGGGAGACATTTCTGAGGCTTTCTGTCAAACAGAAGAACCCCTGCCTTATATCCACAGAAGAGAGTAACAGATGACAGTTATAGATGACAAATTAACATAGGTTTGTTTGTTATTTATTTATTTATTATTTTTTAATCCTCACCCAATGACATTTTTCCATTTATCTTCAGATAGGGTGGGAGGGAGGGAGAGAGAGAGAAACATCAATGTGAGAGAAACACATCGACTAGTTGCCTCCTGCATGACCCCGACCGGGGACCGAACTGCAACCAAGATACATGCCCTTGACCGGAATCGAACACATGACTCTTTGGACCATGGGCTGACGCTCTAACCGCTGAGCCAAACTGGCCAGGGTTATTTGTTTGTTTTTTTAATCCTCACCCGGGGATATGTTTTTATTGATTATAGAGAGAGAGGAAGGGAGAGAAAGAGAAACATTGATGTGAGTGAGAAACATCAATTGTCTGCCTCCCATACGAGCCCGACCAGGGATCAAACCTGCAACCTAGGTATGTGCCCTGATGGGGAATTGAACCCACAAACTTTTGGTGTACAGAACGATGCTCCAACAAACTGAGCCACCTGGCCAGGCAACATACAGTGGGATTTTTTTTAATTTTTGTTTTTTTTATCCTCACCCGAGGACATTCTCTTGCATTCATCTTCAGATAGAGCGAGAGGGAGGGAACATACAGTGTTTTAACAATTAAATGTAAACCTTGATCGGTTTGGCTCAGCAGTTAGAGCTTCGGCCCTTGAACCAAGGAGATGTGGGTTTGATTTCGGTCAGGGGCATGTACCTCAGTTGCGGTTCATCCCCGGCCCTGGTCAGGGTCCTGCAGGAGGCAACCAGTCAGTGTGTTGCTCTCACATCAACGTTTCTCTCTCTCTCCCTCTTTTCCCTTTCTCTCCCTCCCTCCCACTCTATCTGAGATAAATGGGAAAATATCCTTGGGTGAGGATTTAAAAAAAAAGAAGAAGAAGAATTAAATGTAACATCCCAGAAGAAAACTCTACACCTTTGAAGTTCAGAAATCTCATAAAAGGGTTTCACCAGTACTGTCACAGACACTCTAATGGTTACATTTGTAAGTAGTAAGGACCTATGCTTTTGTAAATGTTTCCTATCTTCATCTTAACCTGACAAGTTTCTCCTAAATGTCTCCACTTGACACAATTCTTTTCCCATTTTGCATCTACAACAGTTCCCTCAAGGCATAGACAAGCTTTCATTTGCTCTTTGCTAGAAATGAATCAGAAAATAAGTACTTAACAAAATTTGAGACCAAGAATATAGGAGACAGTAGATTATCCAAAAAAGAATATGTAAACCATAATATTCTTCTTTTCCAATATTAGGAGATTATTCTACATCAGTGCATACAGATTTTTCTGCACTCTTCTCTTTAATATTAACAAATGCATTTTATATTAAATCAATTCTAAATTGATGGACATTTCAGCTGTTTAAAATCTTCATAATCGTTATGAAGGCCATATAACTACTAAAACTGATGATATACATAAATAGCAAGTGGTGGTTAATTTCTGGGTTCTTGATTGTTTCTTAGAGCAAAAGCCCTTTTTTAAAAAAAAGAATGTTTTTATTGATTTCTTAGAAGGGAAGGGAGAGAGATAGAAACATCAATGTGAGAGAAACACATTGATTGGCCGCCTCCTGCATGCCCCCCACAGGGGATCAAGTCCAAAACCCAGGCATGTGCTGTGACCGGGAATCAAACCAGGACCTCTCAGTCCATGGGATGATGCCCAATCCACTGAGCCACACCAGCTGGGCATGAAAGCCCTTTTTATTTCATGCTGAGATAGTTCCAAGTTAAAACTATTTGGACATAAATTTAGTTACCCCTAATTGGGATAGTATACATCCCAATCAACTCAATTTTATGTAGTATTTATGGGCACAATGTGAAAAGACTGGAATAAAGTATATCTGAGTTGTACACATGAGTAGTTTATGGTCTAGAAGGGGAAGAAAAATATAAAACAGCAAATAGGACAATACACATAATCAGCTATTTATAGTTTGCAGAGAATTATAAAAATCTATTTATTTTTTTTCTTTATTGATTTTAGAGAGAGAGGAAGGGAGAGGGAGAGAGAGACAGAAACATTGATGAGAGAGAACATCGACTGGCCGCCTCCTGCATGCCCCCTTCTGGGGATCTGGCCCATAACCTGGGCATGTGTCCTGACCCGGAATCAAACTGGCGACCTCTTGGAGCATGGGGTCGACACTCAACCACTGAGCCACACCAGCCGGGCTCTTTTATTTATTTTTTTATTGTATTGTATTTTATTTTTATCCTCACCCAGGGACACTTTTGCATTTATCTTCAGATAGAGTGGGGGGGGGGGGGAGAGAGAGAGAGAAACATCAACGTGAGAGAGACACATTGAGTGATTGCCACCCACATGACCCCAACCAAGGCGGGAACAAACTGCAACCGAGGTATGGGACACTCTGGTCCGTAGGCCAATGCTCTAACCGCTGAGCCAAACCAGCCAGGGTTTTTTGTTTGTTTGTTTGTTTGTTTGTTTGTTTTGCATTTATCAATTTCAGGATTCTAAAATCTAGAAGGGACTTTAAGCCACACTAAAGGAACTCAAAGCCATTGGTAATAAGTTGATTAGGTTTCTGCTTCTGGTAATGTCATTCTAGCGTGTTGCAATCCAACCAGCATACCAGAAAAACCAGAAAATATGGAAAAAGCATTTTTTAAAGACATTGAAGAGCCATAAATGTATGGTGTAAAATGTAAAAGTGAGGACTTTAAGTACTAAGCCCAGAAAAAAGGAAAGTTCAACACTGGGCATTTCAGACATTTGCCGTCATAAACAATAGCTGGGAAGTGGCTAAAAATGTGGTAGGTGAAAGACTGAGAGATGAGGAGCACTCAGGCAGTCTTACTGTGCTTGTGAGACAAACTTGGGAGTTCAGGGCCCACCAACGAGAATGAGCCCTCAGCTTTCCATTGGAGTCCCCAAAGGTCTCCACCCTGCCACTATAGGGTAAACCAGTATTTGACTAGCCATCTTGAAGACTGAAGCCCAGCTCTGCATCTGCTTAATTTCTAATTGGATTGAAGTGATATGTCCCTTCCTAAGGCAATTAGGAAACCCTATGGAAAAAGATACCACTATCAGCAGCCTCAGTTTATCTCCACATTTTTCATATATAATGTCTAGCAATCCATCAAAAATACTAGACATACTATTATATATACAATGGAATATTATTCAGCAATAAAAAAAGAATTAAATCTTGCCATCTGTGACAACATGGATGGACCTACACTGAATTATGTGAAGTGAAATAACTCAAAGAGACAAATACCATATGATCTCACTTATATGTTGAATCTAAAAAAAAAAAAAAAAAAAAGAATGAACAAACAAAACAGACTCATAGTGATGATTGCCAGAGGAGGGGATGTGGGGGAGGGATGAAGAAGGTGAAGGGGATTAAGAGCTACAAACTTCCAATTATAAAGTAAATGTCACAGGATATAATGTACAGCACAGGGAATATAGTCAATAATATCATAACTTTGTATGGTGACATGATGATAGACTTATTGTGATCATATTTTAAAGTATATAAATATAGAATCACTATGTTGTACACCTGAAGATAATATTCTATGTCAACTATAATTTTTTAAAATATGTGTTTTATTGATTTTTTAGAGAGCGAGGGAAGGGAGAAAGAGAGAGAAACATCGATGTGAGAGAGAAACATCAGTCGGCTGCCTCCTGTACACCCCCTACTGAGGAACAAGCCCACAACCTGGGCATGTGCCCTGACCGGGGATAGAATCGGGACGTCTCAGTCCTTGGGACAACACTGAATCCACTGAGCTACACCAGCCATGCTGTCAACTATAATTTAATAAAGAAAGAATAATAAAAGAAAAAGAAAAAAAAATACCAGACAACCAAATGACCAAAAAAGAGGAAAAACAAAGAATAGAAATAGATCCACAAGAAATACAAATACTGGAAATATCAGACACAGACTTTAAAATAACTTGAAGTATGTTTAGGAAACCAATGACAAGATGGATAACGTTAGCAACTAAAGCTGTAATAATCAAAACGGTATAAAGATAGACAAATGGATTGCTGGAACAAATAGTTCCCAGAAAAAAACATACCTATAGGAGCAATAGATTTTCAACCAAGGTGCCAAGGCAATTCAATGGGGAAAGAACAATTCTTTAAACAAATGATGCTGAAACTATTGAACATATCCATAGGCAAAAAGATGAACTTCGATCTTTATTTCCCACCATACACAAAAATGTATTTGAAGTGGTTTATCTAAATGTAAGAACTAAAACTATAAAACTTCTAGATGAACATATAGGATAAAAACTTAATGACCTTGGGTTTGGCAAAGATTTCTTCATTCTGACACAAGAGCACCCACTATGGAAGGAAAAATCAAATCAGATTTTATCAAAATTTAAAATTTTGCTCTTCAAAATAAAAAGGCAGGCCACAGACTAGGAGAAGAGATTTGCAAAACATGTATGTCTGACAAAGGAATTGTGTCCAGAATATATATATTAAAAACTCTTACAACTCAGTGATAAAAAGACAAACCAATTTTTTAAATGGGCAAAAGATTTTAACAAAATGCTTCATAAAATATATACAGTTGGTTGATAAACACATGAAAAGATGCCAGATATCAGGGAAATGCAAACTAACACCACGATGAGATACTACTGCACTCCTACTATGGCTAACATGTAAAACATTGACCGCCTAAGTGTTGGTGAGCATGCCAGGAGCTGGAACTCACACACTGCTGGTAGGATGCTCAATAGTTCAATTGTTTTAGAAAAGTCAACTTACACCTATTCAGTCTTTCGCTCCTAGGTATCTATCTGAGGGAAATGGCTGTCAGACTCATACACACATATTCATAGCAGCTTTATTTGTAAGAACCAATAAATTACTATATGACTTCACTTAAAATTCTAGAAAGATGCAAACTCACCTGCATTTACCTGGGGGTAAGAATAGGGTGAAAAGAAGGGGAAGTCACCAGGAAGTTTTGGGGGTGATGGAGATATTTGCTGTCTTGATTCCAGTGATGTTCTCGGGGATGTGTACATAGGTCAAGACTCATCAATTATATACTTTAAATATGTGCATTTCATTGTATGTCAGTTATACCCCGATAAAACTGTAAAATGAAACAGTTATTCAATAAATGAAATGTAAGCATGATTTAGCTCTGAATAGCACAAATAGTCAAATAACGTGAACATTGAATTTTCTTATCAAAATATAATTATGTTGGGGCAATGGAAAAATGTGTGGATGTGGTAAAGGGGTAAATAGGGGGGAAATCCTCCATAGTGGGGGTTCAGTAGGTAAAGTCTAAGACTGAAAACATTAGAAAGGATCAGCACAGGCATGTTATTTAGAGACATGAAGGTAAATATCCCACAAATCAGTTCAAAGTGGCTGTCTCTGAAAAAGGAGGACCACAGAATAGATGTGGGATTAACAGTCTGAACCATGTTAAGATATAACTTTAACATAAATAAAAACCTTGAATGCACTATCAAAGCCTCAAAGTAACAACCTCAGTCTGCCCAGTGATGAAGTGGCTGGGTGTGCCCCCCACCCCCAGACTCACACAGGAGAAGTGGAAGTTTTCCACGTGATCACGAGTCCCTTGGTCAAAGTCTTCAAGTTTGTAAGTGGAGGCTTTGTAGGAGCTCCAGTGGTTAATCTTTTGGGGACCCGAACATTAGAAATTTCCTGTTTAAAGTGTGCTTAAATTGAAGGATGCTTGAATTCTTTGCATTTCTCTCATGATAAGAACCCAAAATATAGACACATATTTGAAGATAATCCACCTTCTTTCCTCCAAGCCACATGAGAAATATAGGAAGTATAGGCCTGATGACCTAGTAAGTCTATTTTTCTTGTTCCTTTTCCAGGTGGTCACTTCTTTCATCGAAGCTCTTTGTCCCCTCGGAGCCTGGTGTATGAAACTGAATTCTCCACAATCGAACCTTCTTTGGACATGTATGATGAGAACAAAACCTGATTTTTTTTTTTAATGGGCTGTTGGGGATCACCTCTTTTGTGATTTGATTTATGATCACCCTTCTTATTTTGTATTCTGTCAGCATCTGTTTTGGAAAATTGGCAACGCTTTCCAAGCTCAGTTTGGGGCTCGGGGTTAAATTGAATAGTTCCCCTAAGGTGAGGCTTTGAGAACAGCCTTATTTCCCAGGTGACCTGGTGGCACCAAAAGCCCACCCAAAGCTGGCCACTGAACATGGGCCCCGACAAGCCTGGCTGTTTGCAGAAGAGGCAGCCCAGGGGTTAATTGTTGCCTCGTAAATGTGTCTCTGAATAATTACATGCTGTGTCAGGGTGACATGGGCATTTTTAAATACCTTTGTGCTCCCCACTTATGATGCAAACTAACGCCCATGGGCACACTTCTTACTGACACTAACACAAGTTGCTGCTGTGTGGCCCACTCTCTTTTCCTGTCTCTTAATCTACTTCCTGTTAAAGGGCCTCTTTCTGAATGTTCCTGAAAGAAAGCCTCACCTTTTGTCCTTCCTCTGAGACTGACCACCCAGAGCATGGAGATGGGGCTACAGGCAGGCTGGGCAGGACAGGTAGTTGTCCACATTGTAATGGAGCATGACATAAGGTGACATGTGCTTATGTGACTACCAAAACACTGAAGGCTCTGTCCCTGAAGCCTGTGGACTTATTTGCTTGGCAACTACTGAGGTGTGTGGGGAAGTGGCACCCAGGAGGCCAGCCTGGCAATGATCTCAGGTGACAGCCAGTGTGTGTCAAAATCAGGATGGTTCTGAGTGTTTTTTTGAGAAGATCACATCACCTCCTTGCTGTTATACACCAGATAAACACCCTCCTTCGGTCTTCACTGGTCCAACCCAGTGCTCTCCCACCAGCCTTGGCATCAGCATGAAGAAGGCAGAGGAACTTACAGAAAAAGATGTGGTGGCCAGCCTAGTGCACATCTGGGACACGTGCTCTTCCCACACACCTGGGATGGCAGCAAGTTAACATCACAAGAAACATGCATCTTAAGAGTAATCCCAGCACGGAAACATGATGAGCAAATTTATGAAACAAATCTAGGCATCCTTTTTGCTCAAGGACACACCCTAGTTCAGCCTGTTTCTTCTAGTGACACGAGCCACAAAGAGGTGTGAATGTGCTCAGACCCTCTGATCCTTGTTATGAGAATGGAAACCTCAGTCTCCATATACCAAGAGTTAGACCCAGCAGCAAATCACACAGACCCACATATCCACATGCTGCTGTTTTTATTGACTCTATAGGACAATTTGAGGGGAACACTTGCCCTTTTCCACGTGCACTGGCTTCTCTTTAACAGCATCTCTGCTTGTGGTTGTTGCTAAGATGTCTCAGACACAGTTATGCCTGGAACAGAAACCCTCACAGAACCAGAGTGGTAACAGCCTTTAGGATCATCACCTCTGTGACCAGCAGCATTTTGTTTTTAATCATTTGAAGCTGGAACAGTGCAGATTTTTAAGGTCTTAGCAGCTTTTTCTTTTTACCTTTAACCAAGGGCTTTTGTTTGTTTCCTTTTTATAGTCCTTGCACTATAAAAATATTTTTGATAAAAAACAGTTTCAAGAGAGCACTGTTCATAGACAGGTTTATCACTGGTTTGCGGTGAGAAAATGGAGTCAAGGAGTTTAAACTCGGACTGTCAGGGGCTCCAGACTCGCACCTACGTTTGTATTTGGATTGGCTCTTCCCACAGAGAAGAGGGCCTGGTTCTGACCATGTTGTCCCCATCACAACCTTGCTTTCCTGAACCAGAATTCAGATCCCAACGCAGAATTTTCTTCTGACTTGTGCAGTCTTACAAAATTTACATTAAATTTCACTCAAGACATTTCTTTACTGAAAAGAAATGAAACTACTTGAGAAGAAATTTAAAATTCAAGCCCCTAAAAATCCACTTATTGATATAATATTTGAATTTCTGGTAAATCTAGGGCACACATTCCCTGTTGAATAACCAAGGAGGCATTTCTTACAGGGAGTTCACTCAGAACAGTGCTTTATATCCCAGCTAGACACCCTTTTCCTGAAAATTGGGTCCACTTTCCTGCTCAGCTACGTCACGTCCTGCCTTTGTCAGGAGGGACAGTAGTAACTTCTCCGTGAAGGTCATGCACTTTGGGAATAGTGAGGGTGGCATGATTTGTCTCAAATAACAGCCTCTTTGCTGGCAGCTGTGCTGAGGGGAAATCCTCTGCTGAGCCACCAGGGACCCTGGCAGAGGCAGAATGCCAGGCCTGCTTTCATGAAAGCTTCATGAGAACACATCTCAACATAGCCACTCCTGCCTCTGAGAAGCTCAGGATTCAGGGAGCAGAGTTTATTGGCCAGGCAGACATGGTTAGGGGTACGGAGAAGTGCTTTTTCCACATTGTATGAGCATCTCAGTTGTTGCAAGTCTTATAGCTACCATGGTTATTACCCAGGAAATGTATGATAACCTTTGATCATTTTTTGAGGGGGTATGGTGGGGACTATTTGAGGAATGGAAGGGGCAGAAGAGTTACTTACACCACAGACCTCCGCCCGTGCAGTGGACTGCTCTGAGATGAGCCTGGCTGCAGCCTGTGCACTGGCCCGGCTGGGTGCAGAACTGGCAGCTCAAGCCCAGGATGCATATGGACTGAGGTCTGGAGCAGCCAGGAATTGGGTTGTGACAGTTAAAATGCAAATGCCTACAATTTGGTGATTTTTAACTTCTTACGGGAAGAACTTCCCATACCCCTCCTTTCCTGTTATTTCATGGAAAGAGGAGAGGTGGCTGGCCAGAAAACAGCCCAGCTGTCCATAGGAGAAGGCCCAGGCTTAAGATGGCCTGGTGGTGGTGGTGGTGGTGATGGTGGTGTTAGTGGGCAGCGTATATGCTCAGGGCTGCCTGCCTCTGCCCACTGAGTGGAAGACAAGTTCTACCACCAGGTGGTTAAAAACACCTTGTAAAGTCTGGTGAGCCCCACTTTTTAAGAGAGGTTCTATCTCCCTGCCCCATCTCAGGCCTGACTCAGAGAACATCCATGAGGTACTTCCCTGAACACCAGCCAGCTGCCCTTATTCCTGCAACAGCCCAGCTTCAAAAGATTCGGCCACACCCTGGTCAGATGGCTCAGTTGGTTGGAGCCTTGTCCCATACACCAAAAGGTTGTGGGTTCAATTCCTGGTTAGGGCACATACCTAGGTCGTGGGTTCGATCTCTGGTTGGGGCACATACAGGAATGCGAGAGGCAACAGATCGATGTTTCACATCAATGTTTCTTTCTCTCTCTCTAAAATCAATATAAACATAGCCTTGGGTGAGGATTTTAAAAAAAAAGATGTGGTGACAAAGGGTTTAAACAAAATAAGGATACTAAATTTAACTAACTTGATGTTTCCTGTGGGCTTTATAAGTCCTCATATTTTTATTACCCCTCATGTCCAGTTCTTTCCTTGATCTACATGTTAAACAAAACTGGTTTTAACTGAAGAAAACTCAAAATGTTGCCTTGCTGTTAACCTTTATTATTTATGCAGTGTTTCTGCTATAGGCAAATAAGGAGGTAGTATTGATGTCAGGTCGCCTTGACAAGTGGTTGCTGCTTATAAAAGTCATGCAACAAAAACACTGATTTCCAGGAAGTAGGATTTAGAAGGAAGAGGGTAGGAGTATAAGGCTAATTTTGTCAACAGACCTTTATTACATTCTCACTATGTGCCAAACACATATACTCAAAGTTCAGGTGAATCCAGTGATCATTAAGATTTCAGCTGTTGAAATCATAACAACCAACTGGGATGTGAAACCAGATGAAATGAAGGTGAGACATGAAGGAGGGGGTTGCCCAGGGCACACATATCGGGGCATAGTGCAGCCATGGAGAGGCCTGGAAGCACCTGAGGTTGCTGGGAATGCAACACCTCCAGTGAAAGCTAGCCAAGGGGGCTTGAGAGGACAAAGGTGTTGGTGTCACTTGCTAGGCAGGGAAACTTTGCTGTGGGAAGGGCCCAAATCTCTGTTCAGAGAATGAGCTGGGGTAGGGGTGGGCTGGATAGGCACTGCAATGCCTGGGTGCCAGAAACCGCCTTAGAGCAGAAAACTTCACAGTTGGGACTGCCGGTCAAGATGGCAGTGTAGGTAAACGCCATATCGCCTTCTCCCACAACCACATCAGAATTACAACTAAACTACAGAACAACCATCATTCAGAACCACCAGCTGAACCGCCTGAAATCAAGCTGATTGCAAGTCCTACAACTACGAAATTAAAGAAGCTGCCACATGGAGACTGGTAGGAGGGGCAGAAGCACAGACAGGCTGGTCCCACACCCAAGTGTGGTGGATAAAAATCAGGAGGGACACCTCGGCTGGGAAGGTCCTCCCTGAGGAGTGAGGGGTCCCCATCCCACACTAGGCGCCCAACTCAGGGTTCCAATGCCAGGAAGAGAAGTCCCCGTAACTTCTGGCTGGAAAAACCAGCAGGAACTGAGGCTGAGGGAGGCTGCAGCTGCCGGAGCCCCAGCAGCTCCTCTTAAAGGGCCCGCACATGGACTTACTTGGACTTGCTCCCTCTAAGCTCGGAGGGAAGACAGCTTGAGGTGTGCCAGAAACATACAGGGAAGAACTGAGCTGTTTGGCCTCTGGACAAGGGCGAGAGAGGCGGCTTTCTCCTGGACAGACCTGCAGGTGGAGGCTGTTATTCCTTTGGTGAGCCCTTCCCTGGGGTAGCAGACGACTGCCATATCTGGGACTTTAGCAACGTGGCTCACACTATTTGCCCTGCCCTAGTGATTCCCCGAGGCCCTGCCCCACCCAACTTTCAGGCCCACCCAAGCTGTTTCCAAAGGTTTTACCATAGGATTGGCCTGTCTTGGCTCCTGCTTCAGAGTTTCCTAAAATCTCTCAAACAAGCAGCATCTAGTCTCAGCGAGCCCCATACCTCTCATTAAGTGGCCCCAGCCCTGGCACTAGAAGCAACCAGCGTTGGTTCACAACTTGGCTTTTCCTGGGCACTTCCAAGCCCAACACAAGAAGCAGCCATCGGCAGATCACTTTGTAGCTTATGCCAGGTGGCCCCAGATAGAATATAGGCAGTGGCTGACCTTGTCCCAGAGCCAGCACACCTAGTGGACAGCTTCAGACCACATTGAAACACCACCACCCAACCACCTCCACAAGTGACACTCAGTGGATACCAGAGTCCAGATGAACTAACAATTGCTCTGTGTGGTGAACCCCTACACAGCTGATCCTCCAAGGGAGTCAGAGACCAGTGGTCAGTGGGCACAGCCAGTCCTTGCAGCTGATCAGCCTGAGTAAATCCCTCCCATTGATGTGCTAACAGCAATCAAGACTCAATTACAACAGAAGGGTGTACAGTCCACACTCAGGTTGCACCTCAAGGGCCCAGCTGGGGTGAGCAGGGAGGCTGTACCATTGGATCCTACAGGACACCTACAATAATAGGCCACTCTATGAAGCCTAGGAGACATAGCAACTCTACCTAATACATAGAAACAATCACAGGGAAGCAGCCAAAATGAGGAGACAAAGAAACATATCCCAAATGAAAGAAAAGAACAAAACTCCAGGAAAAGAATTAAACAAAATGGAGATAAGCAGTCAACCCGATGCAGAGTTCAACCCATTGGTTATAAGGTTGCTCAAGGAACTTGGTGAGACCTTCAAGGAACTTAAGGAGACCTCCAAGGAACTTAGTGAGAACATCAACAACATCAAAAAGGACAAGTCAGAAATGAAGGATGCACTAACTGAAATAAAGAATAATTTACAGGGAATCAATAGTAGAGTAGGTAAAGCCAAGGAGCAAACCATCGTTTTGGAATATAAGGAAGCAAAAAACACCCAATCAGAACAGCAAAAAGAAAAAAGAATCCAAAAAAATGAGGATAGTGTAAGGAGCCTCTGGGACAACTTCAAGCATGCCAACATTCACATCATAGGGGTGCCAGAAGGGAAAGAGAGAGAACAAGAAATTGAAAACCTATTTGAAACAATAATGGCAAAAAACTTCCCTAACTTGGTGAAGGAAATAGACATACAAGTCCAGGAAGCACAGAGAGTCCCAAACAAGAGGAACCCAAAGAGGTCCACACTGAGACACATCATCATCAAAATGCCAAAGGTTAAATACAAAGAATCTTAAAAGCAGCAAGAGAAAAGCAGTTCATTACCTACAAAGGAGCTCCCATAAGACTGTCAGCTGATTTCTCAGAAGAAACTTTGCAGGCCAGAAAGGAGTGGCAAGAGATATTCAAGGTGATGAAAAGCAGTGACCTACAACCAAAGCTATTATTTAGAATCAATGGACATATAAAGAGTTTCCCAGACAAGAAAAAGCTAAAGGAGTTCATCACCACCAAACCAGTATTATATAAAATGTTGAAGGATCTTCTTGAAGGAAAAGAACAAAAATATGAACAATAAAATGACAATTAATACATATCTATCAACAATTGAATCTACAACAAAATGAGAAAGCAGAACAGAAACAGACTCATAGATACAGAGAACTTTTTGTTGCTTGCCAGATGGGTGGGGGCTGGGGGGATGAGTGAAAAAGATGAAGGAATTAAGAAGCACAAATTTGTTGTTAGACTGATGAACCTCAAAGGGAAGGGGGAGGGAGGGTGGGATGAGATAAACCGAAGAACTTCTATGCATATATGCATAACCAATGGACACCGACCATAGTGTGGGGAACGAAGGAGGGCGGTGGGATTGGGGAGGAGTGGGTCAATGGGGGAAAAAAAGGGGGGAACATCTGTAATACATTCAACAATAAAGATGAGTTTTAAAAAAGAAAACTTCACAATTGGGCCTGACATCAGGGTCTGACTGAAAGTGGAAAAGGAGGGAGCCACAAGATTGAAGCAGAAGCCCAGGTTGTTAGTCTTGGTTACTGGGTAGGTATTGGTGGGATCCAGGGAGAGCCCTTGTTGGGGTACTTTGGATCTCAGGGCTGGCAGGACCTCTATAGGTGGGCATGGAGATGCAGCTCTGGATCTCCAGCAGAGGTTTGGTGAGGGAAGAGTGATCAGGGCCTGGCCCCTCTGTGCATCAGCGTTCCTGGGAAGCTGTTTTAAATGTACATGTCACCTATACCTAGCAAAGTAGTCTCCATCTAATTGCAGTCCTTTGGGTGCCCCAAATCTCCTCTCTTCCCCCACCCCTCATACACACACACACACACACACACACACAGACAGAGTATGTACACATGCATTCTCCCCATCCACACTCTCTGGAGTTAGAATCTCAGAATGAGTGTCTAGCTGGGCCTGTTGTTCCCTTATTTCAGATGATAATGGAAGCCAAGTGGGGCTCAAATTGCCCAGTGACATGAGAGCCAGGCTTAGGAAAGCCCTGGGGAGATTAACATTAGGTGTGAGAAGGAGCTGCTGACAGCAACCAATTTGGAAAAACTACTGAGTATAATTTCCCTATTCAAGAAAGGTGGTGTTCACTCTGTGCCAGAGGCAGACCAGCTGGCCCTCACCCACTCCCAGAAACAAAGTTTGGCCTCAGACTCAGCATTTGCTCCTAGCTCCACACATGAGTAAGGATGCAGTTGTTACAAGTGAGGTGCATCAAGTTTTGCCTTTTCTTTTGGCTTCATTGGTAAATTGTTCCAAAGCCCACTGGACCAAGGATGAGTGTTGAGTGTACATAGTCACATAATACCCATTGACACAGTTGAGATCCTGTCAGCGGGACTGTAAAATGCCTTATATAGTTTAGGTATCATAACACCAGAGAAAATACAGAAAGAATGATATGGAGGTGAGGTGGCTGAGCTGTGCCTGTGTGGAATTCTGCTTTCCTTACTGTCCTGTGAAACAACATGAACAAAGCTTAGGAGCCTGTGCTTTGGGGGGAAGAGTTTCTCTTGCAAAGGCCATGTCTCTGGCCACCTCACTGCTCTGGGGCTCCAGATCCCCAACTCACACCCACTTCTTGAAAGACTGGGTAATGGAGGCTGAGGCAGGGTCAGGAGCCCCTTTGTGTCCATGGGCTCCTCTGGGGTGTTGGTCAAATCTGGAGGTTTGCTCTTTTTTTTTTTCTTTCTTATTTTTATCGTTGAATGTATTACAGATGCCCCCTCTTTTTCCCCCATTGACCCCGTCCTCCCCTCTCCCACCCCCTTCCTGTCTTCCCCACACTATTGTCTGTGTCCATTGGTTATTCATATATGCATAGAACTTCTTTGGTTTATCTCTTCCCACCCTCCCTCCCCCCTTCCTTTTGAGGTTTATCAGTCTAACAACCAATTTGTACTTCTTAATCCCTTCACCTTTTTTGCCCATCCCCCCAATCCCCCTCCCAACTGGCAACCAACCAAAAGTTCTCTGTATCTATGAGGCTGTTTCTGTTCTGCTTGTTCATTTTGTTTGTAGATTCAATTGATGATAGATATGTTGTTGTTTTTTAATCCTCACCTGAGGATATTTTTCCATTTATTTTCCAACAGAGTGAGAGGGAGAGATAGAGAGAGAGAGAGAGAGAAAGAGAGAGAGAGAGAGAGAGAGAGAGAGATCTATGTGAGAGAGACACATTAACTGGTTGCCTCCTGCATGACCCCAACCAGGTCAAGGGCATGTACCTTGGGACTGAACCAAACCAAGGTACGTGCCCTTGACCGGAATCAAACCCACAATTCTTTGGTCCACAGGCCGATGCTCTAACTGCTAAACCAAACCAGCCAGGGCAATAGATATGTACTTATTGCAATTTTATTGTTCATATTTTTCATCTTCTTCTTCAAGAAGTCCCTTCAACATTTCATATAATACTGGTTTGGTGGTGATGAACTCCTTTAGCTTTTTCTTGTCTGGGAAACTCTTTATATGTTCATCGCTTCTAAATGATAGCTTTGCAGGGTAGAGTAATCTTGGCTGTAGGTCATTGCTTTTCATCACCT
Organism: Tadarida brasiliensis; assembly: GCA_030848825.1. NCBI lineage: Eukaryota > Metazoa > Chordata > Mammalia > Chiroptera > Molossidae > Tadarida > Tadarida brasiliensis. The sequence continues at coordinate 73,107,099 of CM061259.1, read as the reverse complement.
TGAATATTTCTTGCCACTCCTTTCTGGCCTGCAAAATTTCTTTTGAGAAATCAGCTGACAGTCTTATGGGAGCTCCTTTGTAGGTAATGAACTGCTTTTCTTTTGATGCTTTTAAGATTCTCTTTGTCTTTAACGTTTTGCTTTTTTTTTTTTTCCCCCTCAACCAAGGACATTTTTACATTCATCTTCAGATAGAGCGGGAGGGAGAGAGGGAGGAAGAGAGAGAGAGAAACATTGACGTGAGAGAGACACATCAAGTGGTTGCCACCCACACGACCCCAACTGGTACCGGGGACAAACTGCAACCAAAGTATGTGCCCTTAGCGGGAACCGAACCCGAGACTCTCCAGTCAGTAGGCCAATGCTCTAACTGCTGAACCAAACTGGCCAGGGCAACGTTTTGCTTTTGGATAATGATGTGTCTTGGTGTGGGAATCTTTGGGTTCATCTCGTTTGGGACTCTCTGTGCTTCCTGGACATGTATGCCTGTTTCCTTCATCAGGTTAGGGAAGTTTTCTGTCATTATTTTTTCAAATAGGTTTTCAATTTCTTGCTCTCTCTCTTCTCCCTCTGGCACCCCCATGATGCAAATGTTGGCACACTTGAAGTTGTCCCAGAGGCCCCTTATTCTATCCTCATTTTTTTTATTCTCTTTTCTTTTGTTGTTCTGATTGGGTGTTTTTTGCTTCCTTATATTCCAAATCAATGGTTTGCTTCTTGGCTTCATCTACTCTACTATTGATTAGCAGTAAATTATTCTTTATTTTATTTAGTGCATCCTTCATTTCTGACTGGTCCTTTTTGATGTTGTTGATATTCTCACTAAGTTTCTTGAAGTTCTCACTAAGTTCCTTGAGCATTCTTATAACCAGCGTTTTGAACCTTGTATCTGTTAGATTGCTTATCTCCATTTCATTTAGTTCTTTTCCTAGAGTTTTGTTCTGTTCTTTCATTTGGGACATATTTCTTTGTCTCCTCATTTTGGCTGCCTCCCTTGGTTTGTTTCTATGTATTAGGGAGAGTTGCTATATTTCCTAGGCTTTGTAGGGTGGCCTACAGTAGTAGGTGTCCTGTAGGATCCAGTGGCACAGCCTCTCTGATCACCCCAGCTGGCCCTTCAGGTGCACACCTCGTGTGGACTGTAATTGAGTCTTGGTTTCTGTTGGCATGTCAATTGGAGGGATTTACTCAGGCTGATCAGCTGCAAGAACTGGCTGTGCCCACTGATCACTGACCTCTGACTATCTTGGAGGGCCAGCTGTGCAGGGGCCAACCACACAGAGCAAGACTTACTTCAGCAAAGTTCTGGTACTCATTGAGTCCACTCCTTGAATGTGTCGCTTGTGGAAGTGATTGAGTGGTGGTGCTTCACTGTGGTCTGAAGCTGTCTACTGGGTGTGCTGGCTCTGGGTCAAGGTCAGCCACTGACTGTGTTCTACCCAGGGCCACCCGGCATAAGCTACAAAGCAATCTGCAGATGGCTGCTTCTCGTGCTGGGCTTGGAGGTGCCAAGGCAAAGCCAAGCTGTGAACCGAGGCTGGCTGCTTCTAGTTCCAGATCTGGGGCCACTTAATGAGAGGTATTGGGCTTGCTGAGACCAGATGCTATTTGTTTGAGAGAATTTTGGAAACTCTGAAGCAGGAGCCAAGATAGGCCAATCCTATGGTAAAGCCACTGGAAACAGTTTGGGTGGGCCCTGAAGTTGAGTGGGGCAGGGCCTCAGAGAATCACCAGGGCAGGGCAAACAGTGTAAGCCAGGTTGCTGGAGTCCCTGTCTGCCCGCCCCAAGGGGGAAGGGCCCACCAAAGGAACAATGGCCTCTACCAGCAAGTATGTCCAGGAGAAAGCTGCCTCTCCAGCTTTCACCCCGATGCCAAACAACTCAGTTCTCTGGTGCCTTTCAAGCTGCCTCCCCTGTGCTGGGGCCAGGAGGGAGGGAGTCCAAGTAAGTCCGTGCTCAGGCCCTTTAAGAGGAACTGCCTGGGACTCCAGAAGCCTCAGCCTCCCTCAGCTTCAATTCCGGGACTTCTCTTCCTGGCATTGGAACCCTGAGCTGGGGGGCCTGGTGTGGGACGGGGACCCCTCACTCCTCAGGGAGGACCTTCGCAGCTGAGGTATCTCTCCTGATTTTTTATCTGCCACACATGGGTGTGGAACCAGCTCAATTTCAGATGGTTCTGAATGATGGTTGTTCTGTAGTTTAGTTGTAATTTTGATGTAGTTGTGGAGGGAGGCGAGTACCATTTACCTGCGCCAACATCTTGACTGGAAATCAGTTTGCCCTCTTTCTTAAGGGTGTCCTGGAAGATCCCAACAAACTGAGCTGCATCTCAGTAGCCTTCAGGGACCCAGAGGGGAAGGGGTATGGTCAGCCTCAGTTGCCGAAAGGATGACATATCTGCGCCCAAGACTTGGCTCTCATGGTTCCACAAGGCCCTGCGTGGGCCCCTAGTTCATGACCTGGGTCTTATTTGGGGTTTTCCTTCTCGAAGTTCACCCTAGCTCATGCTATTTTTCTCTTTTCTTCACTCGGAGTTGGGGAAGAAGGAAGATAGTTTACGACAAACAATAAACAAACACTTTAAACTTCATGCAACGTGAGTAATAAACTTTCAGAAGGATTTAGTGCTGCTGGAGTGCGCAGACCTCCGTGTTGGGCTCTCCCTGTTTCTCCCATGGAATCGTCCACGGGGGTATACCTTGAGAGATGGGGAGTCTGGGGTAGCACAGGCCTGGTTTGGCAACCTGAAAGAACTGACTTTTTCAGAAGCAGCAGGCCTGGCAAAGCATTGCTGGTGCCGAGGCAGCGTCGAGCATGTGTGCTCAAGCCCAGAGTGGCGGTCCAGCCTAGCAGGAAGCGCCTTCATAAACCACGCACATTCTCCTTCTGTGGAAAAGCTGAGAGCTGGAGGATGTCATGAGTACCCTTTTCTCAGCTATAGTGGACTCTTCATCCCTTAGGACACAGCTCCCAGGGTCCTCAGTCCGTTTGTTTATTTGTTTTGTTACTCTTCACCTGAGGATATTTTTCCATTGATTCTTAGAGAGAGTGGGAGGGATAGAGGGAGAGAGAGAGAAACATTGATGTGAGAGAGACACATCGATCGGCCACCTCGACCAGGGCTGGGGATTGAACCTGCAACCCAGGTATGTACCCTTGACCGGGAATCAAACCTGCGACCCTTTGGTCCACGGGCCGATGCTCCAACCGCTGAGCCAAACCAACCAGGGCCTCAGTCTGTTTTAATGCTGGACTGAAACAGTTCAATACACACCAGTCCACTATGGTCCATTTGGGGGTGCCAGTCATTGGGTGAGCCTGACAGGCTCTGGACGCCCCTCAGCAGTGATCACCCTCTCTCTCCAGAAATCTCTACAGCTACTGGCAACTATTGAGAGTTACAGATGACTGTTCTGAACTATTTTTACAAATTTAACCCAACACAAAGTAAACTCTTATTTGCTTTCAGAATTATCCTTCATCCACATCTAAGTCCAAGTATATTTACACTATGTGACATTAAAGGACTTTTCTAGTGACTGGAAGGTACTGAACCGAGATGTTTGTGAAAACAAGAAGTGGGGTGGGGTAGGCAGACTGTAACATCCAGGCCATTTCTTTCCCTCAGGTGAGTAAGTTGCTCCCAAGCAGAAATGCTAACTACCTAGTGATTGCCAACATGCCATGGGGACCAGGTCACCAGGTGTGACCAGTGCCAGGGTCCCAACTCCTTTCCTGGGTGCCCAGCCTGAGATGTTACATGCCATCCTGGAGAGAAGCAGAGAGGGTACTATGTCTATTCATAGTGCCAGGCCTGGCTTCTAACCAAGCTGGAGGAGTGGTGCCCTAGGCCAGTGCTTAGGACCAGATTCTGGTGTCTTAAGCTGAGAATGGGAAGAGGGTCTGCTCCCGAGTGGCAGTGGCTCTAAGGAAACTTGATCAGTTCAATTACAGAAACAGGAAAGATTCCAAGCTAGGAAATGCTATTTAGGGTCCAGGGAACATCATCACCTAATAGAACAATCTTGTTCTTGTAGAAGAGAAGAAGTTGGTCCAAACCGTAGGCCATATATGTCACAGTTGTTTTTGACCTTCAGTAGCTTTTGTACTCATCAAACATTAAAGTTGTCCCTTTCATATTTGGGTCAAACAGCTCCTCTTACTCTGGGTTCCTGCTAACTATGCACAACATCTCAGAAGATGGCATACAAACTATTTTTCTAACTACAACACCTAAATGTGGCAAATGACTTAGCTTCCACCTTGAGTGATGAAGGAAACTATGCACTTGAATTTTAATCCACCATTGGCTAGCTTGTGCCAGAAAGAACACACATCAAAGATCCAAGAAGCAAAATTGATCATTAGCTTACTGTGGGCGCTCACTTAGGAGGAGTTAGCTTGTCTAGAACACACACACCTGCAAGTAGACTATGAGCTGATTTCTTGGCACTCAGATCTTATAAGCCCTTTAAAATGTTTTGGGCAGCACAACTCTTAGGTCCATATGGTTGATGTAAGTATAATTAAGTAGTGAAATTATATGGTATATACCTATATGCCAATAGTGTATACCTGTATGTAGGATTTACTAATATAACCATTTCAATAAAAACCTATTGAAAAAGCTGCTTTGCCACATGGAATACTGTTGGTGGTAACCTGTATTAATGAGGACTCTTACAGAAATCTCAACTAAAACTGGCTTAAGCAAAAGAGGAATGCAATGAGTAGCTCACAAAAGGTAAAATGCCAGGGTATGTTTGTTTCAGAGGCATGGCATTGGTTGGTCCTCAAATACTGATACCAGGGCACATTGCTAGCTTTGCTTCCTCCAGGTAAACTTCAGTCTCAGGCTCAGGGTAGTGGTAGCCTCATGAGCATTACAGCTGATATAATTCCCCAAGAGGTAACTAAGGCCAGAATGGCATTTCCTTAACCTTGACTGGTTTGCTGGGAGGACATAATCATCACCAAACTGGCCACTGTGGTCACAGAGGTAGAATGTGCCAATGGCCAAGGCCAGCATGGGTTCCACTTCTGCCACCCAGGAGAGCATTCAGCTTCATCTGAAAGACACTTTCAGGGAGTTATAAGGTGTGGTTCCCACAGCAAAATCAAAATGCTGCATAGGAAGAAGTGGATGCTGGGACAAAGCCCCAGATGTCCCATACAAGTAGAAAAGAGTTGGAGCCAGAAAGGTTTGCACATGAGTACCACCTCTGCCACTTACTAGTATGAACTTGACAGATCATTTCACCTGTCTGGATTTTAGTTTTATCATCTCTCAAATAGGGACCATAAAATACCTACCTTATAGGGTTATCGTGTGAGGATTAGATTTAAAATAATGTAAGAAGTCTAGTATCCCAGATATATAAATAACTCTTACAACTCAACAATAAAAAGACAACCCAATTTAAAATGGACAAAGGATGTGAACAGACATTTCTCCAAAGAAAAAACATAAATGACCATCAAGTACTTGAAAAGATGCTCCATATTGTAAGTCATTAGGGGACTGCAAATCCAAACGACATGAGGTGCCACTTCACACCTACTAGGATGGCTATAATAACAAGAGAGGCAGTAACAAACGTTGAGGAGATGCAGAGCAACTGCAATCCTCACACATCACTGGTGCCAATGTGAAATGGTGTGGCTGCTTTGTAATAACAGTTTGGTGGTTCCTCAAAAAGGTAAACATGGTCTTACCAAATGACTGAACAATTCCACTCCTAGGGACTTGCCTAAGAGAACTGAAAACATGTCCACACAAAAACTTGTACAGCGCTGTTTATAGCATGATTATTCACAACAGCTAAAAAGGGGAAACAACATAAATGTCCACCAACTGATGAATTTATCAATAAAATGTGGCCTATCCATACAATGGACTATTATTCAGCCATAAAACAAAATGAAACACTGACACAATGCTATGGCATGAATGAACCTTGAACAGGTTATAGTAACTAAATGAAGCCAGACACAAAGGTCACATACTGTATGATTTTATCTGATGTCCAGAATGGACAAATCTATAGGGATAGAAATAGGTTAGTGGTTGCCAGGAGTAGAGGGGATTGAGGAATGGGGAGTGACTGCTAATAGATAAGGAGTTTCTCTTTTGAACTGATGAAAATGTTCTGGATTAGATAGTGGTGATGGTTGTGCAACTTTGTGAATATACTAATAGTCACTGAATTGTGCAATTTAAAAGGGTGAATTTTATGGAATGTGAATTATATCTTAGAAAACAGAGGAAAATGAAGTAGGCTTAGCACATCCTAAGTGCTCAATAAATACTTGTTCTTTTCCTGCTTATAAAGAATAGTTCTCAAAAGGTAGTCTCCAGGTCAGCAGCATCAACATCACATCAGAACTTTGTAGAAATACAAATAGTCTGAGGTGGGGCCCAGCAATCTGTATTTTAACAAGCACTGCAGGTGATTCTGATGCAGCTCAAGTTTGAGAACAGAATGAAAAAACCAAATAACCCTCACCTCCTCTGTGGGTGTTAACAAGCATTTCCAAATTCTTGAAATCACAAGGACACGTTATCAATTTAAGCTTCCAAGGTTTAAAGAAAACCAGCCTCTACATCTTGAAAGTTGACTCAGAGTCTTAATTAACATTTCAGGAGTCTTTTGATCACTCTGGCTGTCATGAAACCACCTGTTTATATCGACATCTATCATATTGGATTCTTGAATGTCAGTGACAGAAACCCAATTCGAAACTAGCTTAAGCTTCCCAGGGTGATTCTAAAGCACCCCTTCCCTCTGTCCCCCTCCCGGACCTTGGCAGGCTCTGGCCAGCAGGGTAACATGCATCTCAATTGGCCCAAGACATTCTACCTCAAAAGTCAGTGTTCTGACTATAAGGGGTTCGACTCCTTCAGGCCAGCACTGGAAGAGCAGGGACCCGCATCCCAGTGCCGTGTGCTGCCCGCCCACGCCTATGCAGAAACCTCCGCAGGCCCCAGGGCCACCCAGCCTTAGTGTACTGCACTGATTTCTGAGGATCCTGCCAGCCTCGGGGCTTTCTGAAAACCTGTCCTCGGCTTCTGGGGCCCGAGTGTCAAAAATCAGGGAATTACTACAATTGTCTAACCCTTTTCCAGCCGCCCTTTGCAATAACATCCACTGATCGCAATGGCCAATCAGCCAAAAGTGTACCTCCAAACGCTATTTCTTTACACTTTACCCCAAACCCCAGACAGGTTTTCACAAAACGCCAGGGTCCCTGCTCTCTGCACAACCACTTCCTCTTGCTCTGTGGGCTCGTCCACTCCGGGCAGAGCCAGTAACCGCAGGGCTGGCCCTCGCTGAGGCCTGGGGCGAAGAGGAGCCTTACACCCAGAGCAGGCGGGCGGGGGCAAGTGCCCTGCGTGGGCGGGGCCGGTGTGGGGCGTGGCCTGCATGGACACCGCGGGCCCGGAGAGCTGGGCGCCGGCGTCCTGCGGTCGGGCCGCCCGCCAGGGGGCGCCGCCTGCTCCGCCCTCCCGGTCGGTCCCATCGCGCGACGGCGGAGGCGCTTCCGCCTGGCGGGCCGAGCCCGGTTCGAGTGGCCCTAAGATGTGGCTGTGTCCACAGGAGGTGCTTGTGGCCAACGCGCTGTGGGTGACAGAACGGGCCAACCCCTTCTTCGTGCTGCAGCGGCGCCGGGGCCACGGCAGGGGCGGTGGCCTCACGGGTGAGAGGCGCGCAGCACGCTGGCGGGAAGGGCGCGCCGGTGGGGGGGCCGGCGACCCGCACGGGCAGGCCGGGCCTCAGCTCGCTGTCGCGGACGCGCACGTCAGCGCGTCGTGGTACGGGGGTGCGCGGCCGGGCCTGGAGGGGACAAGAGACAGGGGCTGGGTTTGGGGGGTTGAGGACAGAGCCGGGTTGCTTGGTGTAGGGATCCAGCAAGGGGCGGAGGTGAGGACGTGGCGGGGGAGGGACGAGGGCAGGAGGAAGACAAATGCGCTGGCATTAGGAGGCAGGTCGGGAGACTTCGGTCAACACCGGAAGGCTGGCAGCGGCCTCTGCCCGCACTGCTGGTGAGCTTCCCGGTGCTCAACCGAGGTGTGTGGTGCTCATCCGAGGTGCGTGTACTTCCTGGAGTGGGATTTCACAGCTGAAAGTCAGGAAGATCTCCCGGGCCTCTTCCTCTGCCCAGATTCCCCAAGGGCCTCTGACGGGGCCAAGGTTTACAGCACACCTTTACTTTTGCCTCCTTCATTCCCAGCTCTCCAAATAATTGACCTTTTAGCAAGATCAGAGGTTCCCCGAGCTGCAGGCTGGCCTCCGCCCCCGTCCCTCCAGCTTCTCTGCTCTCCTTTCCTGATTCTTGTCGCCATTGGAGCTACAAACCAAGTCTTTGCCAAATGACCAGTATATGGTGTTCTGGTGAGCTAGCCAGGGTGTTGCTGTACCTATGTGGGCATCTCCACTCTCCCAGGATGAGGCTGGACAGGCAGGCACCCCCAAGGAATATCTGCAGGTGTCAGAGGCCCCTCATGTTTCAGGGCTTGTGCAGGCACTGCCAGAGTAGAGCTGTGTCAAGCTCAAGGCTGGACCAGTGCCTGTGCTCCTCAGGTGCCCTGTTGTTGCCATACAGGACTGGGTGCCCAACATTGCTAGATCTTCTTATTTATCAAGAGAATTTTCTGTGAAATGTCTTGATTTTAAACATTAGTAGCTAATATAGTCCTGCCAGATGCAGAGGCTTCCCATGGGAGACCTCTGCTGCCAGCCTCACCTGGGTCACACCTCCTAATGTGAAAGAGACTGTACCATTCCCAAGAAAACTATGTTCCCTTCAGTGCCTCAGGCTCCCTGAGAAGCATGGAAGCCAGTGCTGAACCTGCCTTCTGACCAGTGGAGGTGAGACATCAGCTCCTCTGAAGAAGCTGACCAGCGGTCACCCTTGGAAGCTACTGCAAGCCCATATAGGAAATTTCGGTGCAAATACCTTTTGTTGCACCAGTGTGTCAGATCTCCAGTGTACTTCAAACCTTGTTCTGTGCTATGTTACTGTAGATTATCTCAGCAAGTAGATGGGTCCCTCTGTGGCCTGCCTTCCTGCCCAGAGAAAGCCCTTTGCACCTCATTCCTTTCTTTATGTCCCCCAAGACCGAGCTCCCCATTTTCCCCTAGAAACCACTTCTTGAACTCCCCACTCTAGCTAGGTTTTGTGAGTACTGCCATGGCCTTCTCTGTGCCACCATAACATGGCTTCCTGAACATGTCTCCCTAGGAAATGAACAGTGAGTGATGTGGTTTTATTCCAGCTGTTTTTTATAAACAGCTGCCAACCTGTATTCCTCATTGAAGAGTCTGAGTGTAAGATGGTGCACCCATTATAAAGCTTTCAGGTCTTGTCAACAGTATAAAGATGAAAATAAAATTTCCAAGACCAGAAGAGAAATCATGAAAAAGAGTTTATTCCAAACACTGGTAAAGCTTGAATATGCTATTTTAACTGCAATTTAGAAAGGCATTTTAGAACATTTCAATAAAGCAAGTGAGAAATTACAGACTCCTGACTGGGATGTATGTGGAGAGTACCTTCTTCTATAATCAGTAATTTTTTTTTTTTAAATCCTCACCTGAGGATATTTTTCATTTATCTTCAGCTAGAGTGAGAGGGAGAGAGAGAGTAACATCAACGTGAGAGGGACACATCGACTGGTTGCCTCCCCCACCACCCCAGCCAGGGTCGGGGATGAACTGCAACTGAGGTATGTGCCCTTGGCCGGAATCGAACCCGTGACTCACTGGTCCACGGGCTGATGCTCTACCACTGAGCCAAACCAGCCAGGGCTGTAATCAGTAATTTTATTAAAGACTGGAAGGGAAAAAATGGTTAAAATGGAATATAAAACAAGTATTTACTTCAGTAATAAAATCAATAGAAATGATTCTGACATCAACAGGAAAATGGTAACAAAATACTTTGAGAGCACATCAAAAGCAGGCACTAAAAGGGTAAAGTAAAGCCCTGGCTGGTTTGGCTCAGTGGTTAGAGCGTCAGCCCGAGGACCAAAGGGTCACATGTTCCATTCCCAGTCAAGGGCATGTACCTGGGTTGCAGGTTCACTCCCCAGCCCCAGTTGGGGTGTATGCAGGAGGCCACCAATCGATGTGTTTCTCACATCTCTCTCTCTCCCCCCACCCCCCACTCTCTCTAAAAATCAATGCAAAAAATATCCTCCAGTGAGGATTTTTTTTTTTTTTAAGGAAAAAGGAAATTTTACATAGGAACAATGAACATGTTTTTAGATAGCTTGATAATTCAATTAATGAAGAGGAATGAGTCAAGGTAGACTTTTCCTCTGATTTGTTGGGGAAATAGTGACATTGACAAAGGGTATATGTGATGAGAAAGAAATTTTGAAATGCCCTAAAATACTTCAGTTCAGGGATGAAAAAAACTAGATAAAGTTTTCCCAAATTGGATACGTCTAAAAATTTGCATGTCCTTTTCAGTCATGACTTTCAAGGCTGCAAAGAACTTCCTTAAACTTTCCATAATAAAAATGATCCTGTGGCAGAGGAAAGACTATGTTATCTTCCTGTTGTGGATATCAAAAATGATATTACAAAGTCATTATCTTATGAAAAAAACCATGAGAGTACACCAAAAATGCTGGAGGTGGGGGTGGGAATGTATCTTAAGTGATGTCTGGCAGTTAATAAAACACATTGTATAATTTTTCTGGATTTTGTGGTATTTTGTTTTTATTTTATTTTTTTTAATCCTCACCCGAGGACATTTTTGCATTTATCTTCAGATAGAGCAGAAGGGAGAGAGGGAGGAAGAGAGAAAGAGAAACATCAATGTGAAAGAGACACATCGAGTGATTGCCACCCACACGACCCCAACCAGGGCGGGGACAAACTGCAACTGAGGTACCTGCCCTTAGCAGGAACCGAACCTGGGACTCTCCGGTCACGGGCCAATGCTTTAACTGCTGAGCCAAACCGGCCAGGGCTGTTTTTAATTTTTAAATGTTGTACTTTTTAATTCTAAAGAAATATTTGTTTACAAAACTGATTTTGTTGTTTTCTTCAAGAGGGCTTCCCAAATTGTTTAAGCTTTGGGCTTCATAAAACCTGCATTCGGATGCTACTTCCCACCAACCTGAGGTCCTAGACCCAGGGCCTCAAAGCCGTGTGGTTTTATTTGATGGGGCACATGGGTCTGTATACAATAAATAATATGATTCGGGTGGGGGGCCGCTGGTTGTGCCCCTGCCTGAAGGTGTTTCTGCAACAGGAGGATAAACAGCAGCTTCCAGGAAGAAGTGGGAGGCGATTTTTTGGTGTGAATCAGACATGAGGAAAAAGAAGTCATTTGATGGAAAAGGTTATGTGCTATAGGTTGTTTCTTTCTCTGGGCCCTGTCCTGGCTGCCAGGCTCAGCTCTCAGTGCCATCCTCCCTCACTCTCCACCTCTCTCCCTGCTCCCAGGTCTCCTTGTGGGCACCCTGGATGTGGTATTGGACTCCAGCGCCCGAGTGGCCCCTTATCGAATCCTGCACCAGACCCAGGACTCGCAGATCTACTGGACAGTGGCATGCGGTAGGTGCTGGGCAGGGCCTGACCTGAGAAGGGCTAGGAGGGAGGGGACGCAGCCCGGTTCTTGGGCTGGGTATTGCCCCCTTGGAATCCAGCGCTGCCCCTCACTCAGACAGCACAGCCCAGGCCAGTGTCCTGCTTAGGAAGGCAGCTCTGCTATTCACAGACCTGGCAGTACTCTGAGGGAATGCACACATGCAGAGCAGCAAAAAATTTGAGTCACCCAACACAGGTTCCAGCTGAGGTAGAACAAGGCATCCTTCTGCCTTCTTGTGTCAGCTCTCAAACTATAAGCAAGTGTCCTTTTTGCAGTCTAAATACCATGTTTTTCTTGGTAATTTGTGGTTTAAATGGCCCTAAGTGTAGAGATGAAGTGCTGTGTGCTGTTCCCAACGGCGAGAAGCAATGGGGTGCCCTAAGAAACCAGTATGCATGTTAAAGGAGCTTCCTTCAGGCCTAAATTGCATTATACTGGCCAGGAGTTCAATGTTAGGGAATTAACAACATATATTAAATAAGGCGCCTTTAAACTAAAAAGACACATAAAACAAAGTTATGTGTTGATCAGTTGATGAAAATATGACCAGAGGCTCCAAAGAACTTAGCCTTGTAGATCCTTGGGAGCAGTCTTGGCTAATTCAGTGTTCTAGGAGACTGTATAGGACATAACTACTGTAAATAACAAGAATCGGCTGCAGCTGTCCCCCTAGAACAGCGATTTCCCTTTTTTTTAAATCCTCACCTGAGGATAGTTTTCCATTTATCTTCAGATAGTGTGGGAGGGAAAACGAGAGAGAGAGAAACATCGATTGGTTGCCTCCTGAATGACCCCGACCAGGGCTGGGAACCAAACTGCAACCAAGGTACGTGCCCTTGACCGGAATTGACACTACGACTCTTTGGTGCACGGGATGATGCTCTAACCGCTGAGCCAAACCAGCCAGGGCTGAATTTTTTTTTTTTTTTTTTTTACATTTTTACCAGGACTACTTGTGACTTTTGTTATATACATATATGTAAAGCTTAAAGAGGAAAAGAGTAAACAGCTTGAAGATTATAGTCACTTAGATATAGCACTTCAGGTCATCTCTTTTCTCTGAGTTCTCATTTAAGGCCTGATGATTATATGATTTCCCTCTTCTTTACCCACCAAACCTCCCCTAGGTTCTTCCCGCAAAGAGATAACAAAACACTGGGAATGGCTGGAAAACAACTTACTTCAGACACTGTCCATCTTCGACAATGAAGAAGATATCACCACTTTCGTCAAGGGCAAGATAAACGTAAGGTTCACTTTTCCCTTCTCTGTTCTGGCAGTGTTCATGTATGCCAGCTTACTTCATCTTTAAACAACGCAATGTCAGTCTGATCCCCAGTTTACAGAGGTGGAAATGAAGTGTCCACTGCCATTCTCTTTGTGTTGAAAGGGGCCATTGAGTTTATTGCCCATGCATGCCCACCTTCTCCTGGCCAGCCACTGGAATCTGACTAAGTTAGCAGTTTCCATTCCCTGAAGTGGGCCTAAGGCAAGTATACAGATCCATAGCTGCCTGCCCACAACTTGGCTGGCAGAGGAAGAAGCTGGAAGTGATAGGATAGTTGGAGGCATGTTTCTGTTTTAAAACTAACATGACTTAGAAATGCACAGAGCCTTGACCCAGCAATTCCATTCCTTGGAGTTGACCCTGCAGTGTATTCATTCTTATATGCAGAATGGCATACATGTCAGGATGTCCCTGCAACACTGTCAGCAAAAAGACTGAAACAGTGCCCCCCAGACCCATGGTTGGGGGAGAAGCCACGCTCTCCTTTACAAAACAAGAGCTATGAAACCCAAGAGCAGAGCAATTACGGAGCACTTTCTATATGAGTCTTTTGCTGAGCACTTATATTCAGGGCACTGGGTAAGTCACAGGTGGTGTGTGTATTGTAACATTTTACAGCTATCAAAGTAATAATTATGGGTACTTCCGGTCAAGATGGCGGCGTAGGTAAATGCAGTACTTGCATCCTCCCACAATCACATCAAAATTACAGGTAAACTACAGAACAACATTCAAAACCACCTGAAATCGAGCTGAATGGAAGTCCTACAACTACAAAATTAAAGAAGAGCCACATCAAGACTGGTAGGAGAGGCAGAGGTGCAGGTCATGCTGGTCCCACACCCACGTGTGGAGGATAAAAATCAGGAGGGACACCTCGGCTGGGAAGGTCCTCCCTGAGGAGCAAGGGGTCCCTGTCCCACACCAGGCCTCTCAGCTCAGGGTTCTAGTGCCAGGAAGAGAAGTCCCCATCACTTCTGACTGTAAAAACCAGTGGGAACTGAGGCTGAGGCTGCTAGAGCCCCAGGCAGCTCCTCTTAAAGGGCCCGTGCTTGGACTTACTTGGACTCACTCCTTCTGGGCCCCAGCGTTACAGGGGCAGTGTGAAAGGCACCAGAGACATATGGGGAAGAACTGAGTTGTTTGGCATCAGGGCGAGAGCTGGAGAGGCAGCATTCTCCTAGACAGACTTGCTGTGAGAGGCCGTTGTTCCTTTGGTGAGCCCTTCCCTTGGGCTTCAGACAGCCACCATATCTGGGACTCCAGCAACCTGGCTCACACTATTTGCCCTGTCCTGCTGATTCCCTGAGGCCCTGCCCCACCTAACTTTTGGGCCCACGCAAGCTGTTTCCAATGGCTTTACCATAGAATTGGCCTGTCTTGGATCCTGCTTCAGATTTTCCTAAATTCTCTCAAACAGGCAGCATCTGGTCTCAACGAGCCCCATACCTCTCATTAAGTGGCCCCAGACCTGGCACTAAAAGTAGCCAGCTTTGGTTCACAACTTGGCGTTTCCTGGGCACCTCCAAGCCCAGCACAAGAAGTAGCCATCGGCAAATCACTTTGTAGCTTATGCCTGGTGGCCCTGGGTAGAACACAGCCAGTGGCTGACCTTGTCCCAGAGCCAGCACACCCAGTGGTCTGAAGCACCACCACCCAACCACCTCCACAAATAACATACTCAATGAGTGGACTCAGAGGGTACCAGAACCCTGCTGAAGTAAGTCTTGCTCTGTGTGATGGGCCCCTACACAGCTGATCCTCCAAAACACTCAGAGGCCAGTGGTCAGTGGGCACAGCCAGTTCTTGCAGCTGATCAACCTAAGTAAATCCCTCCCATTGACATGCCAACAGCAATCCAGACTGCATTACAACAAAAGGGTGTACAGTCCACACCATGGGCGCACCTCGAGGGCTCAGATGGGGTGACTAGATAGGCTGTGCCACTGGACCCTACAGGACACCTTTTACAATAGGCCATCCTACCAAGCCTAGGAGACATGGCAACTCTACTTTATACATAGAAACAAACACAGGGAAGCAGCCAAAATGAGGAGACAAAGAAACATGTCCCAAATGAAAGAACAGAACAAGACTCCAGGAAAAGAACTAAACAAAATGAAGAAAAGCAATCAATCAGATGCAGAGTTCAACACACTGGTTATAAGGATGCTCAAGGAACTTAAGGAGAATTCTAAGGAACCTAGTGAGACCATCAACAACATGAAAAAGGACCACTCAGAAATGAAGGATGCACTAACTGAAATAGAGAATAATTTACAGGGAATCAGTAGTAGAGTAGGTGAAGCCAAAAAAGCAAACCATTAATTTGGAATATAAGGAAGCAAAAAATACCCAATCAGAACAGCAAAAAGAAAAAAGGATCCAAAAAAAAATGAGGATAGTGTAAAGAGCCTCTGGGACAACTTCAAGTATGCCAACATACGCATCATGGGGGTGCCAGAAGGAAAAGAGAGAAAGCAAGAAATTGAGAACCTATTTGAAAAAATAATGACAGTAAACTTCCCTAACTTGGTGAAGGAAACAGACATGCAAGTCCAGAGAGTCCCAAACAAGATGAACCCAGAGAGGTCCATATCAAGACACATCATCATCAAAATGCCAAAGGTTAAAGACAAAGAGGGAATCTTAAAAGTAGCATGAGAAAAGCAGTTAGTTACCTACAATGGAGCTCCCATAAGACTGTCAGCTGATTTCTCAAAAGAAACTTTGCAGGCCAGAAAGTGTGGCAAGAGATATTCAAAGTGATGAAAAGCAATGACCTACAACCAAGATTACTCTGTCCTGCAAAGTAATTATTTAGAATCGATGGCCATATAAAGAGTTTCCCAGATAAGAAAAAGCTAAAGGAGTTCATCACCACCAAACCAGTATTAATTATATGAAATGTTGAAAGGTCTTCTTGAAGGAGAAGAAGAACAAAAATATGCCCAGCCTGTGTGGCTCAGTAGTTAAGCATCGACCCATGCACCAAGAGGTCGCCAGTTCGATTCCTGGTCAGGGCACATGCCCAGGTTGTGGGCCCAATCTCCAGTGGGAGGCATGCAGGAGGCGGCCAATCGATGTTCTCTCTCATTCATGTTTCTGTCTCTCTCCCTCTCCCTCTCTCTCTAAAAAATCAGTAAAGAAAAAAAAATTTTTTAAATAATAATAATTACAAAAATTGTAGCAACATGTAAAACCAAGTATTATGGTGATATTTAGGTTGTTTCCTCTTGAAGGGTAATTAACATGATAATGAGTGTTTATCTGAATGTATGTGTGTTTTTCTTTCTGTTTGATTATTGCTTTAGGTTAGATTCCTAGGAGGGCTCTTACTGGGTCAGGGTTTCATGGTGCTGAGTTGCGTTGGGCCCTTGTGAATTCATTGCACCACAACTTTTTAGACCTGGCAGAAGGCACAAAGCGTTCCTCAGCTCTTCTCTGTGCATACTTTGGAATTCAAGGCAGGACCTGTGTTGCCTCCTAGTTCCAGGTAAACAGGCAGAGAGCTACACTCTAACAACAATAATAATAGCAACATTATTAAATGCTTCCTATATGCCAGGCTCAAACAAACCAATCTACAAAATAGGAGAAAAAAGTACTAAATGACTCCTGGGTCAAAGATGAAATGGAAACTAGAAAATACATAGACCTGAATGATAATTGAAATACTACTGCATATTAGAATTGGTGGGATTCAGCAAAGCAGTACAGAGAAGGGAATATAAAGACTTCAATCTCACACTATAAAAGAACAAAGGGCAGCCCTGGCTGGTGTTTCTCAGTGGGTAGAGTGTTGGCCCACGGACCAAAGAGCTTTGGGTTCGATTCCTGGTCAAGGACTTGTACCTGGGTTGCAGGTTCAATCCTTGGCCCCAGTTGGGCTCGTGCAGGAGGCAGCCAATCAATGTGTCTCTTTCACATCGATGTCTGTCTGTCTGTCTCTCTTCCCCTTCCTCTGTCTCCCTCTCTCCCTCCCCCTCCCTTCCTCCCTTCCACTCTCTCTAAAAATCAATGGAAAAAATATCCCCTGGTAAGGATTGGGGGAAAAAAAGAACAAAGGGCAGAAATTAATGAGCCAAGGGTCCAACTCAGTAATTAAGAACTCCAGAGAAACCGGGAAGTTGGAAAGAAGGAAACAACAAAGGGCAGAAGTTAATTCCATAGAGAACAAAGAAACTATAGAGAAGAGCGGCAGACCCCAAAGTACCCCACAAGACTGTGGTAGATGGATCCAGTGCAGTGAGAGCCTCCTATAAGCAGGCTTGGGGAAGGGCTATGAGAAGCATCTGTATAGAAGCAGAGTTTAAAGAAAAAGAAATAATGCTATAAATAGCTTTAAGCCAGTAAATTTAAGAATGTAGACGAGATGGACACTTTACTAGAATAATATGTATTTGTTTCCAATTGCTACCTCAATAAGTTACTACAAGCTTAGTGTCACAAAACAACACAAACTTGGAAATGGGTCTCATGGGCTAAAATCAAGATGTCAGCAGGGCTCTCTTCCTTCTGGAGGCTCTGAGGGGAGAATCTGTTTCCTTGCCTTTTCCAGTTTCTATGGTCCAGTTGTGTTCCTTGGTTCTTGACTCCTTCCTTCATCTTTAGTGCCAGCATTGTCATCTTCAAATCAATCACTCAGTCCCTCCCCCAGTCTTATGCCTTCTGTGACCCTGACCCTCTTGCCTCCTTATAGGACCCACGATTATAATGGGCTCACCCAAATAATCCAGGATAATCTCCCCATCTCAGAATCCTTATTTAATCACATCTACAGAATCCCCTTTGCTCTATAAGGTCACATTTTCCTGGGTTCTGGGGGTTGGGGATGTGGACATCTTTGGGGCCATTATTTGACCTACCATAAAATAAAACTTAAACCAAGACTCAGGAAGAAATAGGAAACTTCAGCATGCCTAAAACTATGAAAGACATGGAATCAAGAATTTGAAGTTTACTCAGTGATTTTTACAGTCCAGCTGTATCAGCCAATAAACAAAACCCCAGCCCTGTGAGCCAGACTGGCTCATTCCCATTGGTGGGGAGGGTTACTTATGAGTGGAGTGGAGGCTGGTGTAGAATGCAGAGCGGGCCATGTCAGCCCCTTGACTCCCTGCTTGGGGGGTCGCCCAGGTGCAGCTGGAGGGAGTGGGACAGTAGCTGCTGGCCAAGACTCAGGAAAGTGGCCCCAGGGGCAGGGTAGCCAGTGGTGGCCCACTGGCTATCCAGAGCCCACCTTGCGCTTTCAGTGGGTAGAATCCAGGACAGCAGAGACAAAGGCAGAGCCTTAATAATGAGGAGAGAGTTTTGCCAGACCCTTTTCCCAGATGTAGAGCCAGTTCTTACAGGAATGGTTCAGGGCGACAGCAGAGGCAGCTTGAGAGAGAAGAGATGTGGAAGTCACGGCAACCGCAGTGCTGGCTGTACTGAGATAGAGAGCATACCTCACCTTTGGGTCCTCCTCCCAGCTCCTGGCTGTCCTCCCTGCCCATGTATTGTAGAGACAGGAAGCCTGGTGTAAGCAGCAAGTGGGGCCACAATCATTGACCTTGAGATACCTTAGTGTATTGAGTAATCATCCTGGAAAACCTTTTGGGTGCCTTTTGAACTGAGTGTCCTAAGAACCTCTTTTATTCCAAGAGGTTTGGAACTGGCCCTGTGGCTCAGAGTGATGTCTCTGGGCACTCTGAGCCCAGTAAAGACTCAGGCAGGATGCAGTTAGCATAGATGTACCCTGAGCCAGGTGAGCCCTGTGGCTGGACTATGGACATGGGCAAGAGGCAAGAAATCCCTGGTATATGAGGTAGGAAAGGGGATCAAATACAGGACTTCTCCAAGACATTGCCATGAGAAAAGCACTTCACAGAACAGTGTCACAGCACGATGCCATTTGGGTTAAGGATGAGGGAAAGAGAAAACCACACATACTTGCTTAAAGGTGGATCATCAATGCTTGCATGTGTGGAAGGCAACCAGGAGAGTAGCTGTGGGAGTAAGAGGCAGAGTCCTTTTTCACTAAATATGCTCTTCTACTATGTACATTTTTTACTATTATATTTTTTAGAAATTTTACATAAAATAAATGTTTATGTAAAAAGTCACTACTCCATGCCATAATAGTTCAGGGCGTTGAGGGAACTTGCCCAGTCACATGAGCAGCATCAGTCTGACCACACACAGCCAGAGCCGCTGACTGGGCCTAACCCTGCTTGTGGCCTTTAGGCCAGCATCCTGGATGCCACCACCTGATTCCTCGGGCCTTTCTGCTCCAGCCTTTGGGAACCCTGGGCCTTCCGGGAACCAGTCTCCTTGTTCTCTTCCAGGGTATCATCGCTGAAGAGAACAAGAACCTGCAGCCCCAGGGAGATGAGGACCCCGGGAAGTTCAAGGAAGCTGAGCTAAAGATGCGGAAGCAGTTCGGGATGCCTGAGGGGGAGAAGCTGGTCAACTACTACTCCTGTAGCTACTGGAAGGGTCATGTGCCCAGGCAGGGCTGGCTCTACCTGACCGTCAATCACCTGTGTTTCTACTCTTTCCTGCTGGGCAAGGAAGGTGAGTGTGGGCATCCTGGCATCCCCCCCAGCTGCCCAGCTGGTCCCGTCTTCCTCAGCTCCTCAGTCCTCACTCCCTGACCTCACCTCCAGAAAGTTCACCTTTCCAAACTGTCGAAGTCCCTGAGGGGTCTCCTTCCTCTTGGCCCGCAGATATTCTGTTCCTACACACCCAACAGAGGGTCTCCCCAAAACCAAGTGCCACCTCAGCAGCCTATGACAGGAACGCCCAAACTTGAACCAGGCACATACCTGGCTCTTGGGGCTCCTATCATGTCTATGTCCACTGGTATGGTTTTAAACAGTGACTTTCTGCATTGAGCCTCTTTTAAGTCAAGTATTAGAGGGCACACGTGTCTTTGAGTAGTTCTAGGTTACTCTGTGCTTTGGTGCTTCAGGTCCCTCCCTGGGGAAAGCCCTGACCTCAGATGCAAGGCAGACGCCCCAGGGGTAGCCAGTGCCCTCCGCTGCCACCTTACCCCCGGAAAGAGCCTCCAGGGCTTCAACTGTCCCAGTATTGCCTTTCCCGAGCCCAGCAAGGCCTTCTCCCACCATGCACATACCTGCCACATCCTCCCTGGCCCTTCTCCCAGCCTTGCACCTTTGTCAGGCAGGGGCAGGTGTCTTCTTTATGCCGGTCATACCATGTTGTGACTTGTTCCCACATCAGTGCAATCCCATTAGATGGGGCTTCTTGGAGCCAGAATCTCAGCTAGCTCACCTGTGCACATTTATTAATGTCACACTAGCCATTCGTGGGGCAAAGGTTCACCCAGTCTCTTCTCAAGACCGGTGCTGGATTGGCTTGGGATGCAGGGAGACCCCAATGGCCCTGTCTCTCCTTGTGGAGTTTGTGTCCCAGCACAGCCAGGCTCAGGCACGGGGGGCATGCTCAGGGTACAGTTTCCCCCAGTGCAGGTGGGAGGCAGGAGCCCACCCTGCCTAACCCTCCAGCCCATTTGATCCAATGGTGGTGTGTCTGTCCCCACCGGTGTCCAGTGAGCCTAGTGGTGCAGTGGGTGGATGTCACACGACTAGAGAAGAATGCCACCCTGCTCTTCCCTGAGAGCATTCGCGTGGACACCCGAGACCAGGAACTCTTCTTCTCCATGTTCCTCAACATTGGTGAGACCTTCAAGCTCATGGAGCAGCTGGCCAACCTGGCCATGAGGCAGCTGCTGGACAGCGAGGGCTTCCTGGAGGACAAGGTGCTGCCCAGGCCTGCCCGGCCACACAAGAACATCTCTGCTCTGAAGCGGTGCGTTGCCCAGAGTGGGAGGACCCTTGGGAAGGGGGCCAAATAAAGGTGTAGTTGCAGGGAGGGCACCAAGAGATTCACACCAGGGGTTTCTCCTAAGAGGCACATTCTTTCTCACATCCCTGTGATGGGAAGGTCTCACACACTCCTTAGTCTCATGACAGGAAGCTGAGGCACGGAGGGGTTGAGTAACTTGTCCAGCGCTCCTCAGCAAGTAAGCAGTAGAGCCAGGGTGTAAGACTGCAGCTGGCTGCAAGTCTGTCCTCCCCACCAACTCAGGGTGCCCCCAGAGGCCACTCGGGATGGCTTCGGTGATCAGGTCCCAGGGTGCACTTCCTCCATCCCACTATGATTGACAGCTCTTCTCTGAACCCCTTGGCCAGCAGCCCCTCATACGTTCTGCATTCTTATAGCTATGGGGCCCACACCTGGGGCTGAAGTGCAGCCGAGGAGGTTTGAGTTCTCTGCCACACTGTCTGTGGGAATTGGTAGACAAAGGGACAAGTACTGGTGGTCAACCCCCTCAGAGCACTTCTGTTTGCACTCCTCTGTTGTAGGTTCACAAGAAACCCAAAAGGCTGACTGAGAGCCCCTAAGTTCCACAGCCACTTCACACCTATGTGCTCGGATACCATGGCCTAGGCCCAGAATCGGGTGCGCCATCAGGACTAGAATACTGTCAAAAGATGGCACTCTCCTAATACAAGTGACAGGGTGTCTTTTCGAACCTTCTGGAAAGAAAACGAGCAGGGTTGGGACATGACAGTCTCTGGCACTGTCCATGAGGGTGTATCTGCCAGACCCTGCTCAGGCTGCTGGCAGTCGCCAGGAAAAAGCCACCACAGGGGTGAGGAGCAGGGTACCAGGCCCCTACCTTGCACAGCCATGGGCCAGGCGAGTGTGCATTTTATATCAAGCAATAGCATCATGCCTGTCAGGAGGTCCTTGTCTAGGCTTCTGGGTGGGGCTGGGTCTGCCTAGTGAGAAGCAGCAGGGTAGGTACAGGGACCAGAATCTCAGCTAGCTCACCTGTGCACATTTATTAATGTCACACTAGCCATTCGGGTAGTGTGACATTAATAAATGTAGGCAGTGAGTCACACCCTGTCGGCCTTCAGGTGTCCTCCCATAGCCATCAAGTCTCAAGGGCATGTTGTTTGCTGACCACTCCTCTGCTGGTCATACGAATGTCCCACATTTTACTTGGCCCTTAAGGTGCATGTTTTATTGAATTCTAAGATCCCTGGGCATAACTTGCTCACAAGAGAACCCCAAAGAGCCCAAATCCAATGTGAAAACCCAATTCTTGTCCCCTTCCCTTCCGCCCCACCATGGTTTCCCCAGAGACCTAGATGCACAAGCCAAGAATGAATATTACCGGGCCAGATTCCGGCTGCCCAGGGACGAACGCCTGGATGGCCACACAAGCTGCACCCTGTGGACTCCGTTCAACAAGCTGCACATCCCTGGCCAGATGTTCATCTCCAGCAACTATATCTGCTTTGCCAGCAAGGAGGAGGACGTCTGCTACCTCATCATACCCCTGCGGGAGGTGAGCACTCAACCCTGGGCTTTGCCCTCACTTGCCTGGTTGGCCCCTCAGCATTCAATGATGGGCACATGGTGAGTCAGCACCTCCCTGAGCACCTGCCCTGTGCAGACCTCTTAAGAGTGGGTGCACAGGATTTGTCCTCAGGGGTCACCTCGCCTCATAGGCAGACGGTGTAGGGCTTTGGCCAGGAGAGCTCACACTAGTACACAAGGAAACTTCAGGAAGGATTCAAGCCTCTCTGGTGGGAATGTCCCTCAGTCCTGCCTTCTTGGCCTGCATTTGGACTTTGGGAAAACCCTGCTTTGGCTGGGCTTGAAGGACACTGACCCTGCAACAACCCCGCCATGTCATTCCCAGAGGCTACTTCACTGTTCCTCTCTGACATCTGCCTTAGCTGTGGCTCAGATTCTAGCAGTGTCATTGGAAGTCAGCTGTCACTTGTAAGAGGTGGAGGCCTTTTTACCTGTTACTGCAATGTTACTGCAGTGAAAAATGTGGGCAGTGAGGGAGAGGATCCCTGCCCAGACAGAAGGCACTAAGGCACTGGCCCCAATGTCAGGGCAGATCTCAAGGCCTCCTTCTTGGCCCAGCAGGGCAAACTGGCTGAAACACAGTGAAGTTTTTTAATTATAAACTAAATCACAGTATTTTGATTTTATTGAAAAGCTATAACAATAAGACCTTCCTGGCATTTGTACAAAGCCCTAGAGTTACAGGTATAGCTATGAATAGGTGTGGACTAGCATGCTGCCTGAGTTCCCCAAGGAAAGTCAGACAAAGGACTAAAAGAGTCACAACTCCAGGATGAGTGGCTCAGAGGTGGCCCTTGACCCTCCATTGTCTTTGATACCAGCCCCATGGGTTTGTCCTGGGTGCTGTACTGACATGGCCCCAAGACCTGGGGGCCAGCTTAGGGGTTTCATTAGGTCTCAATTCCATTCCTCCTGATGTTTCTGATGGCAGAAAGTACTGGCTAAGTCAGGGAGCAGGCCCATCTTGTCATGCTCTTAGGATGGGCTCTGCAGCTGCTTGGGATAGAGGCTCTGGCCCAGCACTGTCCAATCCTCAACATGCAAGCCAGGGAGGCTTCACTGGGCTCCTCACTGAGAGCCAGCTGCGCTCTTGAATTTGCACACCCAAACGTGCTCTTCTCATCCCACCCCAGGCATTGTCACCCCTTCCTTTTGTCTGCTGAGGTGAAAAGCAGGAGCCACCCTTGATTCTGATCTGGCCTTATTCCTGCATCTTGACCATAGCACATCCACGGCCACCACCTAGAACACCAGTATCTGCTTGGGCCACTTAAAGAGCGTCCTGCACACACCTAACCCCTTTAGGACCCATCCTTGTGCAGCAGCCAATGCATGTCACTCAGAGCATGGCAGCACCCTGTATGTAATCCTCGAGCATCTTCTGCTGGACCTGTGAGCTCTCCACCCCTTCTCAGATATCAGTTCGCAAGCCTGCAGACGTACACACACACATACATGCACACACATATAAACACTACTCACATGCATGTACACACCCATGCACACATACATGCATGCACTCTCACATATATGCACAAACGTGTACCACACATACACTAAAGTGCATATGTGCACATACAATAGTACATGTACACACACCACACCACATACATGCACATACACACATAAATACTCTCACACACATACACAGCTCACAGATATGCAGGCACTCACATGCAGATGCAGATGCGTGCATACGCATGCACTCACACACCATACATGTGTATACACACTTACACATACATTCACACATATGGACACACACACACACACACACACACACACACACACACACACACCCTGTCCACCCCTGCTTACCCGGCCCCAGCTTCTCTGTCTTTTCCTTGTCCATCAGGCAATTCTGGCACCTCCTCAGTGTGGTTACTGAACCTCTGCCCCAGCTCCTTACCTGGCTGCACCAGGTGTCAACTGCTACATTCCCAGAAGAGCCTTTTAGTGCAAAGCAGCTCAGAGTCCTCCCAGTTGGCCCTGTTACCCCCACCACCCCTGGTGACTGTGTTTAGCCTGCATGGTCATTGTCTGTCCCTACCCCAGGCTGTGGGCTCTACAGAGGCACCCCTGAAAGCCTATCCTACGCTGTCCATGCCTGTTCTGTTCTGTCCACACTTCTTGGGTTCAGAACTGGGCCCCAGACGCACCTGTCAGCAAATATTTTAGGAATTAATAATTAGGGTGGCACACAGGCAGGCTACTCACCAGGCTTCAGAAAGGGGAAGAACTGGCCATTTGGGGAAACTAATAAAGGTAATGGGTAGGCCCACCCTCCTCACAACAGACCAGCAGGGCTGATGTGCTCACCCCCATTGATAGGTGAAAAAACGAGACTTAGACATGCATGTAACATCCTCATAGCAGCAGGCGACAGAATCAGAACATGAATGTAGTGGGCCCGCGTGCCCGCGTGCACTCACCACACCCTCCCAGGAGAGGGCTACCTGAGGCCACTGTGCTCTCACGGTCACAGAACCTTTCCAGTTTATATAAAAAAACACAGACACCAATGTTTTTGCCTTCTCAGGTGACCATTGTTGAAAAAGCCGACAGCTCCAGTGTTCTGCCCAGCCCTCTGTCTATTAGCACCAAGAACAAAATGACCTTCCTATTTGCCAACCTTAGAGACCGTGATTTCTTGGTTCAGAGGATCTCTGACTTCCTCCAGAAAATGTCATCTAAACAGACGGGTGACAGCAGCACAGGAAGGAAAGCCAGCGTCATGGATCCAGCCTCAGAGGTGAGGGTGCTTTGGCATGGTGGTCAGTGCCAGAAGAAGAGCTCAGGCAGCCCTGTGGTGCCTACCATAGAGCTTGGCAGGGAGGGTCCCTGCTGGGTGTGGGGTGGAGAGCCTGACCCATCCCTGGTGGTCTCAGGTGTCCAGCCACGCATGCACTACCCAACATCACAGGCCTCTGCACCCTGTCACACCTCCCAGTCCTCCTGAGCATTTCCTGACTGCCTCAAGTCCCACTGCACTGAAGAAGCCTTATCTGGGTAGAACCGCCACCCTTGTGAACTTGTGCTACACTGAAAGCCACCTGTGTAGCCCTATTCAGCTTGGAAGCTTAGGTTCATTTACCTGGTGCTTCTCCCATCAATATTTCAGTCTGAGATTCGTGCAGGGAAAGACCCCCTTTTAAAGACTTAACTGCAATCTCATTATTACATCAACGGAATTCACAAGAATTCCTGAATATCAAATACTTGTATTCACATTTCCCCAAATGTAGATGTATTTTTTACAATTTCATCATTGGAATTGAAGTACATGTAGGTCATATATTACAGTCAGTTGATATGTCTTTTAAACTCCTTTTTATCTATAGATTTCTGCTCTCTCTCTCTCTGTCTCTCAATATTTTTTAATGGAATTGGATCATTTATGCTATAGAGTTTCTCCAAGTGGTTTTTATTGACTGCATTCTCCTATTTCCTGTAAGTTGGTGGTTGAGTAGTAAAATCCAGATCAATTTCAGGTTCAATTTTTTGTGTTCAGGTGACAGGTCTACTCATAGGCAGGACTGAGGTAATAGGTACTTCCACCAAGAGATACACATGGGACACCCAGTCTTCTTGTCAAGTGCTGTTGCCTAGATCTAGTCATTCATCAGGGATTGCAAGATGGCAGCACTCTAATTCTGTCATTCCTTCTGTTTGTCAGCTGGAATACTCCCATAAAGGAAACTTCCCCTCATCAATTATTTAGTGACCCCAAGGCACAGTTCATATACAAAAGGGAAAATAAATGTTTTATTCTTTCCTGTTCTTGACCAGTTGTTAAAATGATGAGTTGGTTGTCTAGCATCCTCCAAATGTGATCAATTCTTTTTTTTATGTTTACTTTTTAGTATAATTATAAACTTGCAGATTTAAGCAACTTGATGTGTTTGAATCCATGATAGTTATTATCCTTAGTCCATCTGTGACAGAGGGAGCTTATTTAGGTTGGCACCTGTGTTCTTTTTTTTGTTGTTTTTTTTTTGTTTTTTTTTTATCCTCACCCGAGGACATTTCTCCATTTTTTGTTCAGATAGAGTGGGAGGGAGAGAGAGGAAGAGAGAGAGAGAGAAACATCGATGTGAAAGTGACACATCGAGTGGCTGCCACCCGCACGACCAACCAGGGCCGGGGACAAACTGCAACCGAAGTACATGCCCTTAGTGGGAACCGAACCTGGGTCTCTCTGGACCGCAGGCCGACGCTCTAACCGCTGAGCCAAACCGGCCAGGGCGGCACCTGTGTTCTTTTGACATGACCCTAGCCATGTTTGATCGTTACCTTGCTTCCTAGTGTGACAAGCTATGTGTGCTGTTGGTCATTCTGAAATTATGAAAACACTTCATGATTACAAGAGTCCATAAAAATCAGCAGCCCTGCCATTACAGGGCCCACATTCCCACTGAGTGGCAGCATGTGTCCCCCAGCTACCCAGAGCCCCACCTGGTATATTTTCCACCCCTGTAATCAGCGCTCAGTAAGTTATTGAGTAGATAAGCAATAGATGGAAGGGGACCAGGTAGAATCAGTGTCCATTAGAGATGTTAAGAAAGGTTTCTTGGAGGAGGTTGGGCTTGATCTGGGATTTCAAGAAAAAGTAAGGGATACGAGCAGAAATTTTGAGCTGCCTTCATGAGGTCCAGCATCATGCGTGATAGGGCGTGACAGCCAGAGTAAGCATGGACCCATAGCCCCTTCCAAGCTCATCATTCATTTATCCAGCACATTTTTATTTCATTCCCCATAGGTACCCAGTGCTATTCTAGGAATAGAGCAGTGAACAGAGTAGACAAAATTCATGTCCTTTTAGAGCTTATATTCTAGTGAAAGAGACAGTAAGCAGATAAACATCCAGTATGTTAGGTGGTGATAAGGGCCATGGATAAAAATAAAGCAGGATAAAGGGGCCAGGAGTTCCAGGGGAAAGTAGGGATTCTGATCAAGTGGCATTTGAGCAGGAAACTGAAAGAAGGGAAGAAGCCAGCCTACAGGCCAGATTGAGCTGGGCACAGCCTACTAAGACTAGCAGAGATCAGGTGGAGGATTAAGATGAGAGAGGAAGCAGGAAGCCAGAGCATGTAAAGCCCATACACAGGCCCTCATAAGCACTTTAGCTTTGACTCTGAGTGAGAAGGGAAGCTGTTGGGGAATTTTGTCGAGAAGAGGGACACAGTCTATTTATGTTTTAATAGAATTACTCTGGGCGCCATGTTGAGAACAGTTTAGAGGCACAGCTGTCACAGTAACCACCCATCTAAGCAGACGGGTGACAGCAGCACAGGAAGTAAAGCCAGCATCGTGGATAGGGCCTCAGAGGTGAGAGGGTGCTTTGGGAACTGGGGGGTGAGGGGTTTGGTCAGGGCCAAGAGAAAAGCTCAGGCAGCCCTGTGGTGCCTACCATGGGCCTTGGCAAGAAGGGTCCCTGCCGGGTGTGGGGTAGCTGTCATGGTAGTCACCCATCTAAGCAGACAGTCTGTTTATGTTTTAATAGAATTACTGTGGCCTCCATGTTGAGAATAGTTTAGAGGCACGTGGCTGTTGTGCTAAAAGCATAAACTACATAAAAAGGAGAAACATCTGTAACAAAAATAAATTAATAAATGAAAATAAAAAGATATAAGGATACCATTTCAAAAAAAAAAAGCATAAACTACACACCAAAGGTTGAAGATTTAGTATGAAAAAGAGAATGTAAAATATTTCTATAATTTTTTATATTGATTCCATGTTGAAATGATAATAGTTTAGTTATATTGGATTAAATATGTTATTAAAATTAGCCTCACCAATTTATTGTTTTTTAAAGTTGGTACTAGAAAATTTTAAATTACATATGGGGCGGTTCGATTCCCAGTCAGGGCACATGCCCACGTTGTGGGCTCAATCCCCAGTGTGGGACATGCAGGAGGCGACCAATCAATGTTCTCTCTCATCGATGTTTCTCTCTCTCTCCCTCTCCATTCCTCTCTCTCTAAAAAAAAAAAAAATCAAGAAAAAAATAAAATAAAATTACATATGGGCTCTCATGATAGTTCTCTTGGACACTGCTAGACTAGAGAGTGCAAAGAATAGAAGCAGAGACAAGTTGGAAAGCTATGACAGGAATCAAGAAACAAGGTAGATAGAGCCTTGGTTAAGGGTTAATGTATAACAGGATATATTGTGAAGGTAGTTCTGAGAAGTTATGATTTAGTTGTGGGGTATAAGAGAAAGAAAAGGGTCAAAGATGACACTGTGGCTTTGTCCTGAGCCGCTTAAAGAACAGAACGAGCATTTAATGATATGGGGAAGATGCAGGAAGAGCAGGTTTGGAAGAATTTAATTTTGGGTGTATGACATTTTAAGGTCAAGGATAAGGATAACTAAGAATTGACCACTGGAGAGGGCAAAGAGAGGTCATGGTGGTCTTGATAAGAGTTGTTCAATGGAAGGACAGGTGGGAAAGCCTGATTGAAGTGGACTTCAACTGGGACAAGGTGGTGGTAGCTGGGTAATTGTTTTTTTTTTTAATCCTCACCCGAGGATATTTTTCTGTTTATCTTCAGTTAGAGTGGGAGAGAGAGAGGGAGAGAGAGAGAAGCATCGACGTGAGAGGGACACATCGACTGGTTGCCTCCTGCATGACCCCGACCAGGGCCGGGGACGAATAGCAACCAAGGTACGTGCCGTTGGCCGGAATCGAACCCGCAACTCATTGGTCCGCAGGCCAACACTCTACCGCTGAGCCAAATCAGCCAGGGCAGCTGGGTAATTTTTTAAATCTTACCAAATTTTCTCATAAAAACACACAGAGCAACTTTAAGCCCATAGACAGCATCTTCAACAAAACGAGGAGAAAAGGGTATCTCCACAATTCCCAGACTGCAGTAGCTGGGGTCAGACCACCAAGTACAGCGTTATTCTGTTTTATTTTTTTTTTTTTAATCCTCACCCGAGGACATTTTTTCATTTTTTGTTCAGATAGAGTGGGAGGGAGAGAGGGGAAGAGAGAGAGAGAGAGAAACATCGACGTGAAAGGTTCACATCGAGTGGCTGCCACCCCCACGACCAACCAGGGCCGGGGACAAACTGCAACCGAGGTACATGCCCTTAGCGGGAACCGAACCCGGGTCTCTCTGGACCGCAGTCCGACGCTCTAACCGCTGAGCCAAACCGGCCAGGGCTACAGCGTTATTCTGTATAGACATAGTATCAGCAGCTGTGCAGAGGTCATGAAGGGAAGAGAAAATAGGATTCTGTTCTGATAGTCCTAATAGCCAAGGAGTTCAGAAATCACCAAAAAATAGCCCCATCCCCTCAAAAGCAACCACTTACTGAATAGAAACCTCAGCAAGTGACTCTGCGAAACAGTTAGTGAAACTGGTAGCAGATTTCTCAGGCTCCAGTTTACAGATAAGTAAACAGAACAACACACGGAATCCACTAACGAGCTGAGGGAATATTGAGAAGCTAGGGTGGCCCTAGCCATCAAGAATCTCAAAAATACCCAACAAAACTCTGTATCGGCCTAGCTGGTGTTACTCTGTGGATTGAGCATCCTCCCATGGACTAAGAGGTCCCGGTTCCATTCCCGGTGGGGGCACATGCCCAGGTTGTGGGCTCGATTCCCAGTAGGGGGTGTGCAGGAGGCAGCCGATAGATGTTTCTCTCTCACATCAATGTTTCTATCTCTCCCTCCCTCCCTCTCTCTCTTAAAAAATCAATAAAAACCTATTTTTTAAAAAAACACTCTGCATCAGGGCACTCTTGGTCTGGACTAGGTTCTTGCCCCCTGGATTCCAGCAGTTTGTCATGAAAAAGTATTTTAGTGGACCAAAAATCCATTTCAAAATACCAGCCAGAGCAGAGGGGTGGACTGTGGATGTGAACTAAGCAGAGTTATCTTCTTTTTCCCCTTTTTAATTTTTTTTATTAGAAACTGCTCTACTGTGATACAGTGGACATACAATACACTGTACATATTGAAAGAGTAGAGTTTGATGAGTTTAACATGTATTCCTGTGAAACCATCAGTCATGGAGAGTTCCCATGCGAGGAACACAGAAAAGGTGGAGTGCTGCACCAGTGGCTGGGCAGGATCAGAGCTGACAGGAGGACACAAGGGCAGAAGCCCCAGCCCAGACTGGAGCTTGCAGAGGGAGTTTACTGGCCCACAAAGCTGAGAAGTCCATGCAGTGGCCACCTGTCATCAGAGCTTATCTCTGCCCACTGAACATGGCTTCCTGCCAGCAGTGTCATTCCCAAGCTGAGTGTGGTACCAGGATGGCAGAAGCCCCTACATCCTCCTTGGCTCATCCTGGTGTTCCCTCTGGACTTCCTTGGTGACCACTGGGTATCCCAAGTCCCCTGAGGCTATGGGTGGGAAATGCTAATTAATTAGGTTGGGGTCATCACCCTAAGCCTCAGCAGAACCCACAAAGCATTGGGCCAAGAGTGGAAAGAGATATGCCCCCACATGAACATGGGGAACTGCTGCTGGCAGAAGTGGAAGTGGATTCCAGGGAGCTGATGACCAGTGTTCACCCAAGAGCAGTATTGTTTTTGTCCGTGGGTGCTCAGGGAAGGAGCTGAGGGGAGAACTAGCGAGAGCACTGGCTCTGGGCCAGAGGACCAGCTCTCTGCACAGGCCATTGCCCATGGTGGCAGTCTCACCTGGAAGTCAGGTGCCTACAGGTAGAATACAGTCCAGAGAGCAAGGAGCAGGTGCTGGGCATCACCCACCCTGTGCCTAAAGGGGCTCAGATGCCAGTGCTTTCCTGAGGAGATGAGTTTGCATTCTAACAGGAGATCTTCTCCTTGGGGGTGGGGGTGGGGTTCAGGGTAGGAACTTATCTACTTGCTATATTGACAGTGGAGAGCTGGAGGCAGGGGTTCCAGAAAGCCAGGGAAGAACCCTGAAGTTCAGGGCTTCCTTGCAGACCTTTGTCCCTGGTGCCCCCCTTTTCTCCTGCCAGCCCCATATTGTTTCCCCTTCACCCTTCATAGGTTCACAGAACCCATAGGGTTCATTTCTCTTGCCCTTGGCCATCTGTGCAATGGGAAAACAGATTCCCAGGCTCCGACTCTGGGGAGGGGCCTCTAGCCCTCCCCTAATGCAGGTTTGAGCCTGTAGGGAGGTAGCCCACAGCAGAGATAGTCCACAGGCAAGGACCTTATCTTCTCCACCAAAGCCCTGGCAGCCTCGTTGGAAGCTGCAGCAGACCACTGAGGAGAGCCCAGTCTGAAGCTGACACAAATGTCCAA
This sequence comes from Tadarida brasiliensis, assembly GCA_030848825.1. NCBI lineage: Eukaryota > Metazoa > Chordata > Mammalia > Chiroptera > Molossidae > Tadarida > Tadarida brasiliensis. The sequence continues at coordinate 73,075,552 of CM061259.1, read as the reverse complement.
AGTAGAGAGGCACCATGGGCCAGCAAGCCCCAGAACCTCAAGAGCCCCAGGGTGCAGTAGAAAGGTAGCCTGGCGAAGGAGAACCCCTTCCCTTACTCGGTAGACAGTTATGAAGAACACCTGCAGGAGGAACTGCCTCAGTTAGGACCCTGTCGCTCTGAAAAGGGCAGGGCAGGCTGTCAGACTTGGGCCTATGCTGGGGATGGGCCTCTGCTCTACTTTTCCTGAATGGCTTGGTGCTCGTGCTCCATGGGGTCCCTAATGCTCTTTCCTGACAGTCCTAACTTGAGCTGATCACTGTGGCCAGGGGCCCGGGGAACAATCAGGGCAGACACCACCAACAGCCATCCCTAGGGTCTGCACCCCAAAAGCTCGAATAGGAACAGTGTCCCTGGGAACTCAGCACTGCAATAAGGCCCTATGGGGGTAAATGAGCTGGCTTCCTGGAGTTTCTTCTCTCCTGGCCCTGACCTCTCTGAGGGGGCCTCACAGGATGGGCCCAGAACTATCCCAGTGAGAGGCCGGCCAGCGTGGGTAGGTTTGGTGAAGGAGGACAGTGTGGGTGCCTGGCGAGGTTGTGGGACGAGGCCGAAGTGTAGCCTCCTGCTCGTTCAGACCAGGTGCTGCCCACCCTGTGCCACCCCTTCAGGCAGCAGCTGAGTGCACATGGGAGGCCTGCAGGCTCAATGTTCTCCCTCCGTGTTGTACTTTTCAGCCTTCGAAAGCCCCTCAGGAGGCATCAAAGCAGCCCGCCAGCCCCACCTCACCCTGTGGTGGCCGCCAGAACTCCCCTGCACAGGAGGCGCCAACTGCTTCCCAGGGTCTGCTCAAACTCTTCCAGAGAAATGCACCGATGGAAGACCTAGGGGCCAAGGGGGTAAGCCCAGAACATGGGCTCCATTGCCATGCCAGGCCCATGCATGGGGGGGCCAGGGCCAGCCTGTGACTCTGCCCATCATGGGCAGTTGTCCCTATGGGCTCCAGGTCTCTGTAGAGAGGCCCGAGTGCCTGGCGCCTGAGGGTGGTACTGTGAGCCCTTGGAAATCTGAGATGGCCAGTCAGCATTCTAGATGGAGGAGGAAGGCAGGAGAGCCACCTGGGCCCCAGTACCCCAGGTTACACCCACAGGCTCCTCGTTGCTTTTCCCCCAGGCCAAGGAGAAGATGAAGGAGGAGTCATGGGACATCCACTTCTTTGAGTATGGGCGCGGTATGTGCATGTACCGCACGGCCGGGACACGGGAGCTGGTGCTGAAGGGCATTCCTGAGGGCCTCCGTGGGGAACTCTGGCTTCTCTTCTCTGGTGAGCTTCCCTGATGACCCCCAGCTGGCCTCCTGAGTTGGCCAAGCAGGAGCTGCCAGACCTTCACAGAGTGGAAATGGAGCTCCACTGTGAGGGGCCTCGTTCGGGACCACACCAGGAGGGGTGTTCTGGGGAGCAGACACCAAGGGTGGGTGCTGTCGCCGGGGTGGCATCTTTCCACCTGCAGTGGGACGCAAGCAGCCCCCAAGGCCTCCTTTCCTTTGGACAGGCTCTGACAACATTCACACCCTTGGCCACTTGGACAGTTTCTGGAGGAGGGGGTATCAGCCATTGGAACTTGGGTAGGGTGACCCCTCCAAGAAGCAGTCACAAGAGAACCTTTGCCTCACATCACCTGACTGATCCTAAAGTTCCACTTCTCTGTGGTACATTGATGTCTCCAACCTGCCCTGTCATTGTCCCTGAAGTCCTAGGAGGGGAGGAAGAGAGAGACAGCTGCCAGCTGTGTCTCCACAGGGGCCTGGAATGAGATGGTGACTCACCCCGGCTACTACGCTGAACTGGTGAAGAAGTCCACAGGGAAGTACAGCCTGGCCACGGAGGAGATTGAGCGAGACCTCCACCGCTCCATGCCCGAGCACCCTGCCTTCCAGAACGAGCTTGGGATTGCTGCACTTCGGCGGGTGCTGACTGCCTATGCTTTCCGAAACCCTACCATCGGCTACTGCCAGGTAAGGGACTTATCAGGGGCCCAGAGACAGTATCGCCCACCAGAAGCTCGTGGGAGCAGGTCGTCATGGCCCTGGGCCTCAGTGATGACCTCACATACCTTCAGCTGTGTTGTGTTCCCCCAGGAAATGCCTGACCACAGAAAAAGGTGTAATTAAAAACAATATTACTTGCTCATCTCATCCCCATGCTATATATTAAGTTATCTTCTGTGTGCTTCTGGTATGGTTCCTGGAGTCATTTGATTATTTTATGTGTGAGATAAAATACACATAACAAAATTTACAATCCTTACCATTTTTAAGTGTAAAACTCTGTGGCGTTAAGTACATCTTTGTGCAGCCATCACTACAATCTATCTCCAGAACTCTTTCATCTTGTAAAACTGAAACTCTGTCCCCATTAAACAATTCCCCTAGTTATCCCTAGCAACCACTGTTCTCTGTTTCTATGAACCTGACTACTCTAGCAACCTCAAATAGGTGGACTCACAGAGTATTTGTCTTTTTGTGATTGACTTATTTCATTAGCATAATGTGCTCAAGATTCATCCATGTTGTAGCATGTGTCAGAATTTCCTTCCTTTTTAAAGCTAAATAATATTTCATTGTATGGATATATTACATTTTGTTAATCCATTCATCTATTGATGGACAGTTGGGTTCTTCCACCTTTTGGCTGTTGTGAATATGCTGCTGTGAATCTGGGTACAAAGTATCTGTTCAGTCCCTGCTTTCAGTTATTTTGTTACATACCCAGAAGTGAAAGTGCTGGTCATATAAATAATTCTATATTTAGTTTTATGAGGAATTGCTGTAGCATTTTCCACAGAAGCCACACCATTTTACATTCCCACCAGCAATGTACAAGGCTTTCAATTTCTCCTCATCCGCACCAACCCTTGTTATTTATTTTCTGTGTCTTTGTTTGTTTGTTTGTTTTGTTTTGTTAATCCTCACCTGAAAATATTTTTCCATTGATTTTTAGATAGAGTGGAAGAGAGGGAAGGAGGGGTGGGGGGAGAAGCATTGACTGGTTGCCTCCCGCACAACCCCAGCTGGGGCCAAGGATTGAACCTGCAACCCAGGTATGTGCCCATGACCAGGAATCGACCCTGAGACCCTTTGGTTCACAGGCCAACACTCTGAGCCAAACCAGCCAGGGCTTATTTTCTGTGTTTTTCATAACAGCCATCCTAATGGTGTGAGGTATCATCTCATTGTAGTTTTGATGTGCATTTCTGGCAGCATTTCATTGTAAATCTAGTGGGCATTTTTCTGGCCAGGTGAGATGGCTTTCTGTTTCCCGTAGAGTGCTCCTGGATTTCAGAAAAGCAGGCCAAATCCCCAGAAATCACTTTCTGTAGGGCTGGTGTTCTGCATGGTATCTTACCAGTGCATGGAAAGTCAGTGTGCTAGCTTTAAACAATTTTTAAGCTAATTTGTCACACTAATTTGTTGCCAGGTCCCAGTCTTGCTGTAGTCTCCCTGTAGCCATGTAGCCCCACACACAGCTCACTTACACATCCACCTGTACCCGTGTCATACCTCCAACACCGGATACCACTCTGAAGACATGCCATATGCTCATGTCTGCCCTCTAGTTTTCCAAGTGTCTCCTGCCCAATTTGAGGGACTTGGCTGACTATTTTTGTCAAACTGACTCCCTGAAGATTGCTTTTTTACAAACTACACAGAGCTCAGTGGGATGATTTGTTGTTGCCAGACTTGCTTGTAAAGCGAAACCCTTTGGGGGAGTGGACCGTTTTCCTTGGTGTCCAGCTCCGGAGCCTCCCTCACCATCTCTGTGCCCACAGGCCATGAACATCGTTACCTCAGTGCTCCTGCTCTATGGCAGCGAGGAGGAGGCCTTCTGGCTGCTGGTGGCCCTCTGTGAGCGAATGCTACCCGACTACTACAACACCAGGGTGGTGGGTGAGTGCCCGCTGCCTGGTGGCTCCCCGGGGTAGGGCCTCCCTGGGTCTGGCTCCCTGCCCAGCATGTCCCACATGTGAGCCGTCGGAGGCCTCACAGCCATGCTGCAGGCTGCAGACAGCCCCAGTCCCCACTGGACAAACTAGAAAGCTGGAAAGTGGAGAGTCAAATGCAAGCAGGCCTGGTTGTCTCACCAGACTTCTTGTGGATTCCCTAGGAGTGGCTGGCAAGAAGAGGAGATCGTAGTTTTAAAAAGTCAGCTTGGTGCCTAAATTCATAGACATCTAACTCTTCTTAAACATTTTTACTGTGGAAAATGTCCAGCCTCACAGCTAGAGCGTATGGTACACCATGTACCTATTTCCCAGCCCCATCTCTCGTGAACTCAGCGGGGGCATCCTGTGTTAGTAGTGGAAGTGCACTAGCAAACATACTTTATGACATATATAATCATGTCTGTTCTTTCAAGATGTCCTTCCCCTGCTTTTTGTTTTGGGGGAGTCTCTACTCCTGGGGTCCTTTAGAATTGTATCTGTTCACCAGCTGCAGGGCAGGTACACACAGAAGCCACTGAGGCCACTGTTACTTCTAGGGAGAAATTCATGTTTCCCCAGAAAAAATCCAATACAATGGAAGAAATCATTCTTTTAAATAACCAAATGTGTAACCTTTCCTCTTCCTGCCAGCCAGTCCCTAGGGAATCCACAGGAAGTCTGGTGAGATGGCCAGGCCTGCCTGCATTGGGCTCTCCACTTTGCAGCTGTGTAGATGGAGCTGGCCAGGGACCCTTGGGCTTCCTGTACCTTAGGCCCTGTGTGGAGCCACCAGAGCCAGCGGGCAGGGCTCACGATGCACTTCTTCGTGCTCTCACTAGGGGCCCTGGTGGACCAAGGAATCTTCGAAGAGCTCACGAGAGACTTCCTGCCCCAGCTCTCTGAGAAGATGCAGGACTTAGGGGTAATCGCCAGCATCTCGCTCTCCTGGTTCCTCACCCTCTTCCTCAGCGTCATGCCCTTCGAAAGCGCTGTGGTCATTGTCGACTGCTTCTTCTACGAGGGCATCAAGGTGGTCCTGCAGGTGGCCTTGGCCATCCTGGATGCCAACATGGAGCAGCTGCTGGGCTGCAGCGACGAGGGCGAGGCCATGACCATCCTGGGCAGGTGACCAAGCAGCCTCCCTCCTCCTGCTGGAGAGCCCAACCCTTCATCAGCCCTGGGCACTCCTTGGTCAGCATTCAGTGACCATACCCACCAAATGCCCAGCCAGGGCTAGAGTCAGAGACACTCCAGGAGGCAGGATGGAGCCTCCTTTCTGGTGGGAGATAAATGGCACAAGGGGTAGTGATCACCACTTGAAGAAGATAAAATGAAAAAAAAAAAGAAGATAAAATGAGAGTCAGCCCAAGCACGTTGGGTGGGAGGGTCCATTGGTCAGGAGGCAGGGGGAGGAGCAGGGCTTCCTGCTTGTGCCTTCCTTAGCCCAGAAGCATCACACCCTCCCATCACCCAGGCTAAGGGCCCACACTGGGCCTGCTGTGACTGCTGAAAGGTGATCCTGATACCCTCCTCCTCTCCAGTTCCCACATCTTGTCCTCGTAGACACTGGAAGATCCAGCCCCTTCCCTCCGGGCCCATGACACTCCTGCCCTGGGCTCTGTGCCTGCTTCATTATGGTTCTCCCTGCTCTCCTCTCACCCACTAGCATCCCACAGGGATCTTTCTGATCAGAATCGGACCTTTTCTCCCCTGAGACATGAGAATTCCCTGTACCACTGGTGGTTCTCTGTACAAAGGAGCTGAGTCCCCCAGCCTGGCCTTCACACCTCTTACATCCAGACCCCTCCTGGCCTCATTCTAGCCCAGACCCTGAACTCTGTACAGTCCTACTGACTGTATGCACATATTTGCCCCGCCTGGAATGCCAGCTGCCCAGGACAGCCTGGGACACTGCCACTTGCCTGCTGAGCCAACCCCCGTGCTATGGGAGCCTGCAGGGGTCACAGCCTGCCCTGGGCTGTATGAGCTTTTTGTCCACAGTGATGTCAAGAGGCTCAGGCAGTGGCCAGAGTCTGAGACTGGTTCTCATGTCCATCTCTGACACCAGAAACATCAGGCTCCTCCCCAGTAACAGGAACCTATGGGTGTAGGAGATCAGCCACCCTCTCCCACCTGGTGTCAGGGCCAGCCCAGAGAGCCTGGGAGGGTGTGAAGTCCTGGCCAGCCAAAGGCAAGCCCTGTCCTGAGGCTGTGTCCCTGGGGAAGCAAGTCCCAAAGAGACCCCCACAGCTCGGCTCCTTGCACCTTTTTCCTGGGACACTCTTGGTCCCTGATTCTTCCTGGTCAGGGAGTCCCCATGTCCCCAAGGACTCAGCAGAGGGAGAGAGCACATCCTTCCAACTAGGACAAAGCTTTCTCCTAGTATGTTAGGGTTTTGGTTTATAAAGAGTCCTGCCCATGGGACCCCCAGGTGACAGCCTGACTTCCTCAGGCCTTGAGGAGGTGAGGCCTTCTCTCCACTACCTCCAGGGGGATAACTGATTTGCCAGGGCTCATCTCCCACCTGCCCCCCTGGAGGATGCCCAGCCCTCTGCAGGCTCCCTCATTAATTGAGAGGTTATGCAAATTAGGTCCCTCCGCATCACAGCAGTGGATAGGACACCCCTGTTGCCCGTTAGTGGTCTAGACTTCTGTCCTTTAATCCCTACAGGTACCTGGATAATGTGGTCAATAAGCTGAGTGTTTCTCCACCTGTCCCACACCTTCACGCCCTGCTGACCAGCGGAGATGACCCTCCTGAAGAGGTGGACATATTTGACCTCCTCAAAGTGTCATATGAGGTTAGCACTCACCGGGGATGTATGGCCAGGCCGTTCCATTTGGTCCGTGTGGGTGCGGGTAGCCTCAGCAGTCGTGGCCTCTGCTCTGTGATTCTACCTTACCTCACTGAGTCATCTTTGGTCCGTAGAAATTCAGCAGCCTGAGGGCCTACGACATTGAACAGATGAGGTTTAAACAGAGGCTGAAAGTGATCCAGTCCTTGGAGGATACGGCCAAGAGGAGTGTGGTATGATGGCCCCAGGTTGCCTGCAGGAACAAAGGTGGGGTGGTAACCCAGGCGGGCTGCTCCTGCTGTGCTGTATTTAGACTTCCCCTTAAGGAGGGGCAGGTGCAGAGTACCCTAGTGCTGCCTCAGTGGGACTGGCATCAGGGATGCAGGTGCCAGTCACTGTTTTCTGCTCATGGGTTGGTCACTGGGAAACTTAACTAATGCCCCAGTGTCTACAGGCCAAACTCGATCTTGTTCTGTGCTGAGCCCTCCACCTGGCAGTGCCCCTGCCCCTGGGTATGATACGCAGCCACCCTTCACCCACCCGGTCCACCATACCTTTGCTATAAGCCTTTGTCCCCCTCATCTCTGGAGGGAGGATTTACTGAGAAGTTCTAGAACATGTTCCAAAGAGCCAGTGCCAGGGTCTTCCCGGGGACTCAGACAGTAGGCACAAGATGCCTTTCCCTCACCCTGTGTCCTTGACTGGGCATTCAGCACAGGAAGCCCCTCCCCGTCCCCACCAGGAGGGAGTGTGAACTGAGTGGCAGATGGGTGTCGAGGGAAGCGAGTGGACCACACCCTCTCTCCTAAATGGACTGCCCTCCTCTGCTTGACCAGCAGGCAACACCAAGAGGGTGGTTCTCATTTTTTTCCTCATCCACATGGGGATACTCTCAAAGACCATCTTGCTTTTACAATGGCAGGAACTTGAGAATCTATCACTATATTCGTTTCTCTTTCCTTCTAGGTCCGAGCTATACCTGGGGACATTGGTTTCTCAGTTGAAGAGTTGGAAGACCTTTACATGGTGTTTAAGGTGACAGTCAAGAGCAAGGGCAGCACTGGCACCCACCCTAGTCCCCTGAGTGCATCCTCAGTGCAGCAGCCTCCTGCCAGAGGAGAAAGAGGTTCTAAAAACATCCTCAGATACAATTACCACAAACTTCATGTGGTAGAATTTAATCCTTTGAGTTTAGTCAGGACATTCTCTTAAGTTTCAGAAAATCCTCTCAAGTCAGCGTACACAGAAGAGGGAATGCTTTGCTCCTGTGACGAAAGCCTAGGGATGCACAGCTTGAGCACGGCTGGATGCAGGTGCTCAGACGTGCTGTCAGACTCCCTGTCTCAGATGTCATCGGGACTGCTCTTCCTGCAGCAGCTCCAGGTCATCCTGTCCTCTCAGTAACCCCGGTAGAAAGAAAATTTTTCTTTCCAAGTGGTTTTAGCTAAAGGTTCAGGGTTCTGTGACTGTAGGAGAATGTTGCTGGGCTAAAATGGCCATTTGCCTACTCTATTGCTTGAGGTTGAGACAGAAGGGACTTTCCAAGAAAACTTCAGATGCTGTTAACAGAAGGGGGGAAGGGTGCTGGAGAGCAGGCACAACCAGCAAAGGCCACACTGGTCAGTTCTGGTCATTTCCCATCTGCTCCCCCATCCCCAGCTGCCTCTGGTTCAGCCCCTGAGGTGGCCACTGTGCTGTGGCCTTAGGGTCAGAACAGTTGAGCCAGCGGCCCCTCGCCCACCATGCCCACTGTGACCTGTCCCAGCTCCCATACCTGTGAATGAGGGTTGGTGGTTCCAGCTCAAGAGGTCCTGTGAGGCTGTGTCTGGCTCAGTGCTCACCATTCGGGCCTCTGCAACCCTGGATGGAGGAAAAGGGTGGGCACATGGACCAGCCTGGTGGTCCTAACCACCATCTCACTAAGCTGTGCCCCCTCCAGGCCAAGCACCTCGAAAGTCAGTACTGGGGGAACGGCAGGCCCACCGCTGTGCATCGGGACCCCAGCCTGCCCTACCTGGAGCAGTACCGCATCGACGCCAGCCAGTTCCAGGAACTCTTTGCCAGCCTGACACCCTGGGCCTGCGGTGCGCACACACCCGTACTGGCAGGGCGCATGTTCCGGTTCCTGGACCGAAACAAGGACTCACTGATCAACTTCAAGGAATTTGTGACAGGGATGAGTGAGTGGCTTCAGTGTCAAAGGGAGCCCAGGGCCCTTGATAAGGGCAGGACCATTTTCCACTGGAGACATGTGGGGGCCCAGTGGGGTTCCTTCCTCCTTCAGCCTGGTGCTGCCCACTGCTGGGTCTGTGGGCCCCAGAGAAGGACGAAGCTCAGGGGAGAGCAAGGGGCCTGGGCCCACTCCCAGGACTCCTCCCAGAGGGAGTCAGCTGTGAGGAGGGCCCCAGAGAACCTACTGAAAGGAGAGATGTGCAAATAAGAGTCAGCTTGGAGTTTGGAGCCCTCTTATCAGTGAGCCTCTTTTCTGGCCTTCCTCCACAGGTAGGATGTACCATGGGGACCTGACAGACAAGCTCAAGGTGCTCTACAGGCTGCACTTGCCCCCAGGTGAGAGCTCCCCTCCCTCTCCCTGATAAGGGCCACTCACCTATCCAGAGCTGGCCCTGCAGCATCCAAGGCACAGGCTGGGGAAGGGGGAGGGGAGCATAGGGTGGGTTCCCCCACCCCATGAGCTAGCGCTGAGGCACAGCCCAATTCTAGTCTGAGAGCAGGGCCATGACCTGGGAGTTTAGCAAGGGTAGCTGCAAGGAGAGTTCTCCAAGGTGGGGTCCTGAGGGAACTGTGACTGCACAGGTGAAAATTCTGGCCCCAGGCACTCTGCTCTAGGATAGAGCTGCCCTCCTCCCTGCTATTGGCCACACCAAGTGTCAGCAACTGCCTAGGAGTGATTTTTTTAATATCCCCAGAGGCTATCACATCATTGGCCTGGGGCTCGGCCCAGGTGGGTAGTTTAAAGATTGTCCTGTGCAGCCAGAGCTGGAAAGTCCTGCTCTTCAGTGCTGTCTTGTGGCTGGTTTTTCCCTGCAATGTGACAAGCAACAGTGGCCTTCAGGTGCCTCCAGGGAAATTATCATTGGCCACCAGTGATTCTCCTGGGGGAGAGGCCAGGGCTCTCTTCCACTGGGCCAGGAGCCCACTTTGTCCAGCACTCCAGTGCCCCTGGGCCCATGCCCTGGCCACCTTCCCTGTGTGCCATACACTATTCAACCCTCACTATACTCTCTCCATACGACAGGGAGAGTAAGCCACCCACAGAACCCACTATGTGGTTTCCCCAGAGACTGCTTACAGAGACTGTCCCCATATGGACCAATGTCCAGGATGCATGAAGTGAGAAGAGCAAGTCACTTGTGCACAGATGGTCCCTGCATGTATGTTGGCAGGAGCACAAAACATCCCAGAAGGTCTTCTGGGTCACATCATAGGGGGAGGAAGGCTGGCCATTTACTCGCCTCCAGCTGCACTGACTGGATTTTTACCTGGGACACCTATTACATTTTCAAACACAATGTAAAAGTCAAGAAAGTAGCGTAACCAGAATCTGGCTTCATTGTGACCACACGCTATATGGGCAGGGCTGGGAGTGGTGGGGCACACCAGTGGGAAACACACCTTTGTCCAGGACTCAGGAAGATGGCCTTGAGGAGAGACATGGTTTCTTCCTGCCCTTACTCTCCTTTCTCTGCGAGCACAGCCCTGAGTCCAGAGGAGGCCGAGTCAGCCCTGGAAGCAACACACTATTTCATTGAGGACAGCTCCTCAGAAGGTGAGCACTGCTGGGACAGGCCACCGCAGCCTTGCTTGAGGCCTTCACAGGTGGCCTGCAGCCCCGGGGGTGTTGTGGAGCCTGCCTTGTTGGGCCGCTGGAGAGTGAGGGCACTGCCTGTCTCTGGGCTGATCCTGGGTGTTCTCACTCATTTCTTTTGTCTCTGCCTTCCTGGACTCTGGCCTCTCCCTCCCTCCCTCGGCCCTCCACTTCTCCATTCTCCTTTCCAGCATCTCCTCTGGCCTCAGATCTGGATCTTTACCTGCCCTGGGAAGCTCAAGGTCAGTCCCTGGGGGGCAAGGGCACCACTCTGCCCTGCACTTCCTCCAGGCCTTGGGCAGTTCCCTGTACAGTCAGGAGGCCTGCAAGCTCTTGGTCCCAGGGACACCTCCTGTGTGGCTGAGGGCTCTTATGGACTGTGGGAGGAGAGGGCAGCCTCTGTGCTCGTCATGGCCAGTCAGTGAGGACACAGCGTAGTGGGCATCGCACAGGCACCAGAGCATCAGCTCCGCAGCCATGTGCAAAAAGTATTCTGTTGTCTCATTCATAGGAAAAAACACAAATGCTATCATTGCAACAGTATACAATACAAGCAAGGATGAATGGAGGTGGAGGGGGATGGTGGGTGCTTTCCTTGAAAAATGTTTTTCATGTTCCACACAACTTTTCTGTTAGGGAAAAATATGTTTGTCGAATACCAGTTAGAAGTCATTTCTATGCTACATTTAAAGCCCATTGGGAGCATCAGAGCCAGGGTTGGTGGGGCCTTCCGGTCCTGGGATTTGGCAGTTGAGCTGGTGGTATATACTGCATTTATCAAACTGATCGAAACTCTGCCCTGTAACTTCCGGGGGAGGGGGGGGCATTACACACCAAGAATAATACACCCAACAGAAATTAAAAACAGCATGTATAGGATACCCAGGGCAGTCAGTCCTGTTGACCTTGACCATGACGCTGAAGACTTCAATTTCAAGTATACTAACTAAACAAGCACATATGCTTCTGTCATACTCAGAACCTGGGCCAGTCAGGGGTGATTTAGGCTTGTCCCAGGCACTTCTGGGAGAGGCCAAGGACTGGGGGTGCAGAGCCCTGTCCTCAGACCCCACATAACCCCCAGGCAGCAGGTCTCCATTCCACAGTGAGAAGCCTGAGCCCAGAGAGTGCACCTGTCCCCACCACCACACAGCGGTAAGGGCCATTCAGAGCTGGGAAGCTGCCACCAGTCCGAGGTTCCTCACCAGCCACACTGCCCCAGGGAACTGGTCTGGGAGAGCGAGGCGGCCTGCTTCTCCCCCTGTTCAGGGTCACTGTAGGAAGCACAGTGTGTGCCAACAACAGCAAATGTGTCACTTTTAGAAATACAGAGCCGAGATATATTTAAAACTTTATCCTCAGCTGATGTGGCGGTGGAAGATTGAATTGCTAACTAGGACCCCCTCAGTTTGACCTTTTTCAGCAGAGACTACAGAAATTAGTTCTTGGACTTTTTCTCCACAATATACACCATTATTCACTTAAACACTAAGTAGTGAGATTTCTATTCCTTTGAAAGACAGGAAGTGAGGGTTGGGTGGCTCTCAGGGTTTAATGTGACCGGGTAGAAAGGAGCAACCACTGAAGTGCTGATGGGCGCCCAGTGCAGGGAGCAGCGCAGGACCTGCCGCTGCAGGCCACGTTTGTTTCCACAGGAGAGCGCAGACTGGCCACTCCCAGACCTCGGTGGTTTGGAGTCACAACAGAAGAATGTTCTCTATGTTCTTTTTTTTGGTTATCCAGAAGCACTACTGCAGGAAGAGCGAGAGGGAGCTGGAAATGAGGACTTCCAAGAAACAAGAGGAGGTATATATAGGCCCATCTCCACTGCTGCTGGTAGAAACACCAGGGCCAGTGGGGTCTGGGTACCCTGTCACTTTAGGAAAACCCCCACCGGGGAAATGGCAAAGCCTGCCTGACTGGAAAGGGTGAGGCCAAGAGGTGAATGTGGCCCATCAGCTGCCAGGGGAGGCCCTGCTCACATCAGCCCTGGGCCTGAATCTTCTTGTAGCTACGAACACCCCCAGCTGTTGCTGCCTCCCTCCCAGGGTGCCTGCTTTCTGCCAGGACCCTTCTCATGCTATCCCCATGCCAGCCTCCATGTGTCACCATCTTAGGGAAGACAGGTTGGCTCATTTATCAGTTTAGGTCAAACCTACTTAGCACAACCCAGGGGAGACCCACGGGTGTTCTAGGATGTTCTTTTACCACCTCCCCAAATGCTAGGGTGTTTTGTAAAAGGACTCAGCTAACTCCATGCTAGACCACACCCCAACCTACTCATTCCCTGCTCTATGATTTGATAGATGAAGTTTAATTTTTTCTCCCAACTCACAGAGGAGAAGGAGACCAGCCCTCCCGATTATCGGCACTACCTTCAAATATGGGCCAAGGAGAAAGAGGTTCATAAGGAGACCATTAAGGACTTTCCCAAGATGAACCAGGTAGGCCCCACCAGAGCCTGCAGCGGACATGTTGCAGGAATGTTGGCTGAGCTGGGTCCTCCCACCCAGCACTCCTAGAATGGGGAGATTCTCCTGTCTACCTCTACATCCTGCTAGTCAGATGGCAGGGATGATTCCAGAAAAACAGGAGGCCAGGTGCTTCAGGGCCTTGTTCAGGTCATTGTCTCATGGTGACAACTTGGTCACGTTTACTCAATATCCGTGAACCAGAAAAACACTGGAGAAGGTTGGCCTCAAATAAGCAGAGACTTGACATACCACCTTCTACAAGGAGGCAGCGTCACAGTGCTTCTTCTCCTGCCAGGCCCACATGGGCGCTCTGCACACACAAGCTTGTTGTTTATTTGCTGGTCTCTAGATTTGGAGCCTGGCATCTTGGCGAAGGTCTCAAGGCCAGGACCACAGGCATGTAACCAAAGGCAGTTCTTGAGCTAGAGCCTGAGCATGGCCCTGCCCTGCCCCAAGGGGCACCCTGCAGTCCGGCGCTCCCTCACACAGACTGAAGAGTAGGGCACGCGTGGACTAGGGCTTCATCCCATTCTCAGGCCTGCATGTGTGATTTCAGGACCTGGAATGGGACCTCCTCACCCCCATAACTGACCAGGCTGCACTTGCCTTGTCACTACCTCTAAGGAGCTTCATCAAGGACAGAGTTGAAGTTGCTTTTTTTGGTTGATGTTGTTAATCCTCACCTGAGGATATTTTTTCCATTGATTGTTAGAGAGAGTGGAAGGGAGGGAGGGAGAAAGAGAGAGAGAGAGAGAAACATCAACGTGAGAAAGATACATCAATTTGTTACCTCCCGCATATGCCCCAACCGGGGCCGGGATCAAACCTGCAACCCAGGCACGTGCCCTTGACCAGCAGTCGAACCAGAGACCCTTTGGTGCACAGGCCTATGCTCTAACCACTTAGCAACACTGGCCAGGGCTGAAGTCGCTTTTGACTAAAGATATAAAAAGCTCAAAGTGGCTCCAAAGCACACTGAAGAAATCCTTGTCGTCACTGGGTTTAGAGAGTCATGATAGAGATAAGTCCATCTTTGCTAACAGAATAGACATAGAGAAAGAGAGATTCCAGATCATTCTCTATGCTAGAAGGAGGACAGCTGGGAAATAAAGCCCTGCTAAAGCCATATTTCCTTCTCTGACCCTCCTTGTTCCGATCTGTGACATGGACACGACCAGGTGCAGGTGTGTGGACGTGACTAACGGACAACAGCCCACAGCAGGTAGATGGTCAGGCAGTCTAACCTATCTTTTACCATCTCTCTAACCTTTTTTTGTTTTATCCTTTAAAAGGAACAGTTCATTGAGCTGTGCAAGACACTTTACAACATGTTTAGTGAAGACTCCATGGAGCAGGACTTGTACCACGCCATTGCCACAGTGGCAAGCCTGCTGCTGCGCATCGGGGAGGTGGGGAAGAGGTTCTCGGCGCAGCCAGGCAGGAAGCCCAGGGACAGTACCTCCGAGGAGGACCAGCCACCAGCCCCCAATCCCCCTCATGACCCTGCCCAGGAGCTCCAGCCACCAGCTGTGGGCTACCCCCAGGCCAAAGCTGGTGGAGACACCCAACTTAGGAAAGTACTGCAGGAGAGCCAGGTGGTGGGCAAAGGGGGCGGTGGTGAGGGCCTGGGCTCCCCCTCCCAGCATCTGTCTGATGATGAAACCAAAGATGACATGTCCATGTCCTCCTACTCGGTGGTCAGTGTGGGCTCCCTACAGTGTGAGGACCTGGCCAACGACACTGTGCCAGTGGGCAGGGAGGTCTGCAGCCCCTTAGCCACCACCCGCAGCGGGGGCTCTGTCGACACCGACTGGAGCATCTCCTTTGAGCAGATACTGGCCTCCATCCTGACTGAGTCTGTGCTGGTCAACTTCTTTGAGAAGAGGGTGGATATTGGACTCAAGATCAAGGCCCAAAAGAAAGTGGAGAGACAGTTCAGCACCTCCAGTGACCATGAGCATTCTGGGGTTTCTGGCTGAATACTCTGCCCAGTGGGGGCTGGCCTCTCTCCTCCCTCCTCATCTGTTTTCTCCCTAAGGACACACCTTCCCCTTCTCCCCAGAAGCAGTGAATTCTAAAGGGAAAGAAGGCCGAACAGCTGCAGTTGGGGCCCAGGCAGAGGCTCCCCATCCCTCTTCCAACCCTGGGCCCAGTGGGCCTGCAGAGTCCAGAGCCCTCTTGTCTGCCTTTGCTTGCCCAGTGCCTCGGTGCCTGTGCCATAGCCAGGCCACACCAAGTCCTGCACCCACAGGTGCTCTCCTGTAGCTGCCTGCTTGGGGCTTTCCTGCCACTTCGGGGGTGGCAGTACCTGCCTTTTGGGTATCAATGGTACCTCTCCAGGAGCCCCTGAAACAGAGCTCTTGGCTGAGGAACACTGGGTGCCAGGCAGGCGTATTCTAAATGTTCTTTCAGCTTGTCATCCTCACCATTAACCTTAAAAGCACATTCCTCAGTTACTTATGTATTTCCTTGTGTTCATTTTAGTTAGCTAAAAATCACATTTTGCTCAATGCCTTAATCCCTGAAAGAACTAAAAAACATGCTGTAGACCTGGCCAGTGTGGCTCCGGTTGAGTGTTGTCCCATGCACCAAGAGGTCACCTAGTTCAATTCCCCAATAGGGCACATGCCTGGGTTGTGGGCTCCATCCCCAGTAGGGGGCATGCAGGAGGCAGCTGATTGATGTTTCTCTCATCCATGTTTCTCTCCCTCTCTCTCTAAAGTCAATAAAAACAAAAACCACACCATGTACAGAGCCTAAATGTGGCCCTTGACCACTGCTTGGGGCTCCTGGCTTCTCTGCCTCAGGCTGCCTTCCCCCACAGGAATGGGGGTTCAAGGCTCCCAGGGAGGATGGGGACGCAGAAGGTGCTGACACAAGCTGAGCAGGGTCTGTGCTGACCTGTGATAGGAAGTTCTGAGCACTGCACTCCACAGGTGTGAGCAGTTTGGATCTGAGTGCAGGAAGTGTGTCCTGTTGGGTTCAGGAAGCTGACTGTGAGGCCACAGGTGACAGGCTGAGCCACAGTGACCCTCTTGCTTTGCATCAGGAACTGATCATCAGTGTCCTGTGTTTCTCACACACACACACACACACACACACACACACACACACACCACACACACACACACACACACACACAGCTGCTCTTCTACTAAAAGACACATTGTTGTTTTAAAATTTAATACTGTAGCATTTATTGAGGTATAACTTACCAAAAAACTTACTTGTTTTAATTTACAATTCAATGATATTTAGTAAATTTATATAATTGTGCAACCATCACCAGAAAGCAATTTTAGAATATTTTCATACCCCAGAAAGGCCCCTCCTTCCTTGTGCAGCCCATGTGCAGCCAACCCCTGTTCCCACCCTCAGCCCTGTGGACAAAACGGGGGTACATACTAAACCTGACAAGCTCAGGGGAGGCCTGCATAGTCTGAGTTTTCAGAGACCTAAAATGACCACAAAGGATGGTCTGAATTTAAAATTTTTTAACTAAAAGCAGTTTATGGTGGTTAGTCATGTCCTAGGCAGATAGCTTCCCTGACAAAGGTCAATCTTTACCTTAACTGAGCCAGTCTGTTGTCTTTTTGCATCTACAGTAACATATCTTCAGAATATCAAAGTAATTTCTCTTTCCGCACCCCTTAAAGCACAGGCACCACTCTGCAGAGACCACAGATCCCCTCATTGTTATTGAGTTTATTGTTGACTGTTAACTATCCTGTACCCACCTTTGTAAAAGATGTATGTGTCTATCATTTCATTTTTTATCCAATCCCAGAGGTTTCCCCACTTTGCTTTCTCCCACCTCTTTAATCTATTCACCATGGATTTCATGTAACTCACTTGCATCTCCTCTTTTGATTGTAATGTATAAAATAAGGTGCAAAACTGCCATTCTCCAGAGCATTATCTCAATCCGTTGAGATTTTGCTTCCCAGCAATTCACAGTTCGGCTCAAAGAAACTCACAAAAATTCTTCACAGGTGTTTCTTACGTTGACAGCTCCAGGAAACCACTAATCTACTTGCTGTCTCTTTAGATTTTATGGCATTTTAAAAATAACAATCTCTATGATTTTGCCTTGTTTACAACTTCTAGGTCACAGTTTCAATAAATGCAGCAAAACAACATCAAGAAAACAGGACAACTGTTTTCTTTCTTAACAAAAATAGTCTTTAATTGGGTGGTCCTGGTCAAAAATGGCAACAGCAGCTCGGTCCTGGGTTTCTGGGCTGCTAGGTCAATTCTGGCCACAGTTGGAATGGCCTGTGTCTAGTGGCACCCACTATGAGGAAGGCTCAGCTCCCATGTAGAAGGCCCTCACCTACTTGTTGCACTCCCCAGGGTGGGAGTGAGCATACTGAACATCTTCCTGAAGCTGCACTACAGAGAGCACAAGAGACCTGAGTTTGTCACCTACTCCCTTACTCCAGATTTGGTCCATAGACCACCAGACTCTAGATTTGGTCCATAGATCAGCAGATGGCCAAAGGCTAAAAACCAGATGGGCCCTCTCTTCCCCCAAGTGCAAATCCAATCGCTTACTAAAAAAGTGAAGCAATGCCCAGCTGGTGTAGCTCAGTTGGTTGAGCACCATCCCGTGCACCAAGAGGTTGCCAGTTTGATTCCAAGTCAGGGCACATGCCCGGATTTCGGGCTTGATCCCCAGTAGGGGACATATAGGAGGCAGCTGATGGATGTCTCTCTCTCTCTCTCTCTCTCTCTCTCTCTCTCTCTCTCTCCCCCCCCTCCCTTCCTCTCTCTGAAATCAATAAAAACATATTTTTAAAAAATAATTTTTTTAATCCTCACCCGAGGATATTTTTCCATTTATCTTCAGATAGAGTGGGAGAGAGGGAGAGAGAGAGGAACATCATGTGAGAGAGACACATCAATTGGTTGCCTCCCACACAACCCTGACCAGGGCCGGGGATAGAGGAAACCGAGACATGTGCCCCTGACTGGAATCGAACCCGTGATCCATTGGTCCACAGGCCGATGCTCTGATGCTCTGATCACTGAGCCAAACTGGCCAGGGCAAAAAATAATTTTTAAAAAATAAAAAAGGTGAAGCGAGGGGGAGCACCAAGGTCCCAAGACCAATGATCTCCCTTGGCAAAACTGCCAGGCAGCTGCTGAAGATCTTGGCTTGGGTCAGGATCTTCCTGTCCAGGCAGCCTCAGGAACTCCCCCTGAAAGCCCCCACTACCATTTACCAGAGAGTCCCAAAGCTGTCCCAATGGAGTCAGCAGAAATTGAAACCGGAGGTCAACTGAGTCCAGTGCTTGTGCTACCTGTCACTACCCAGTCAAAAAGCAGAGACAGGGATTGGATTATAAGTGAGTAATAACATCAGAAATTTGGGAACATGATGGGTAAAAACCCTAACCCCCACCTTCTCCTTTAGCTTGTTAGGAGTAAGTTTATAAAGGGGAATCAGGGGAAGGGAATGTGGGTAGGGAGTACAAAAGGGGGATTCAGGTGATTTGCATTCCTGGAATTTGAGTCCCTGTGGGGGTCTTGGATCTTGATGAATGTCTTCATTACTGGTCCCTGCAACAGTATGGTCAGCATTCTGAAACCGGTCAAGCAGTAATTGGGTGTGCATCACCCCAGTATTTCTGAGACCTAATGGATCAGATTCAGCATTCCTGGTGGCCAGGGGTGTAAATTCAGGGCTAGGTTAAAAGTCTTTGTTCTTGCCTGGTCAACTGAGAACTGCAACAAAATCTTAGCCAGAACATAAGGTTAAACATATACAGTTGATTAATCAATTACTTACACATTCTGTTAGTAAAAGGGAGGGAAAGGAAGAGAATAGGAGGAAAAAATAAAAATCACATTTTTATTCTACCCTTGTACCCCTATCACAGTAACTCAAATGTGGAAATAAACAAAGATCCTCCCAAATGAGAATGCTGACTATTTACCCAGAGCTGCTATAAAAAAGGAGTCAGCCACCGTCATTTGCATTTGGCAGAGATGCAAAGACAGGCAGAGGAGTGGGAAAGCTTTAGAGTGAAAACCAGGCAAGGTTTCAGGTGTGTGTAGTGTGGGGACCCCGAGGCTGGCTAACTAGAAGCAGGATACCTTATGTGATTTGTTTGGGGAGCATAATTGGCTTTCTCAGGTTTGTCTTGAAATGGGGGAGAAAGTGAAAAATATGGAAACTGGCAGTCATTGACCAAGTACTCACTGCTGTAGAGGTTGTGGTTTGGCTTTGGGGACTGGTTACTGCAGAGGTTGTCATTTGTGGTCTGGTCACTGTCCCTTTGTATATTCAGTCTCAAACATAAATTTTTAAACTTTTTTCTAACATATGCTATTGTACAAAATTTGGAAAATATTAAAAAAATATTAAAATGTATACGATCATCATCTATAACCCTAACCACCCACACCTGGAAATAAATAATGTCTGGTTTTACAGAATTGAAATTATGTACACTGCAACCTCCTTGCTTCCCAACAATATACATGCCAGCATTTTCACTTCAAGTTCACTCTATAAACCACCTACATAATAATCCATGCTGAGTTATCATAAGCAACCATTCTTTAGAACGTTATTTCCATTTCTTTCTGTTATACTTCAGTGAACACTAGTACATAAATAATACATCTGGGCAATTCAGAGTGTTTTATTATAACTGCCCGAGTGCTTTCCATAACGGTTTTCCATTTTACCACTCTACCAGCATCCTCAAAAAGAGTTCCTCTCTCACATCCTTGTCAGGACTGAGAGCTATAATTATCTTTTTGTTGTTAATCCTGGGGGGGGGGGGATTTTTTTTTTTTCCATTGATTTTTAGAGGGGAAGGGAGGAGAGAAAGAGAAACACAGATGTGAGAGAGACACATCCATGGGTTGCCTCCCACACGACCCCGACCAGGGCCGGGGATTGAACCTGCAACCAGGTATCTGCCCTTGACCGGGAATCCAACCCTCATCGACCCTTTGGTCCGCAGGTCTTCGCTCTAACCACTTAGCAACACCGGCCAGGGTCTATCATTGTGTTTTAACTAGATGGTTTGTTTTGTCAGGCTCGTGTAAATGTTTGGCGGGCTGGCGTTAGGGTCCCGGTGCTTGGGGACTGAAGGGGCGCGGGGGCGGGCCTTGCTCATCCACCTTCCGGAGTAGGGTCTGAGCAGTGGGGCTTCCTCGGGGGCTGCAGGAGGGATTGGTTTTCGTTTACAGCTGCCTCCGTCGCCCTGCCTGTTTCCCGAGATTCTCAGTTGTCCGGCCCTCAGGGCTCTGGCTGGAAGGTTAACTGACCACATCCGCTCAGATGTCCTGCAAATTCTAACCACGGGTCGAGGAGGTGGGCCGGAAGGGAGGCGCCCTCCAGCACCCTCTCGGCGACTTTAAGAAACGGAGGAAATGGTGCGGGCAAAGGCCGGATCTGCAGCAATCTACCCAGGGAGTCCAGGAGGAAACGCTGGCTCGGGGAGAGAAGGGAACTGGTTCGGGATCAGACACTAACGCAAACCACAAACTACGCCCGACTAAGCAGCAAATGCGGGCAGGAGTCCGGACATCGCTAGGGGTCCAGCCAACCGCCGAGACACGCTGGGGGCTCGCGGGGCCCGAACACCTACAAGGGGGCGCGCTGGCGCACAGGAGGAGGTGCGGAGGCTACAGGAGCCCTAGGACCTCGGAGCCGGGGCTGGCCGAAGAGCAGGGCGCACGCGCACACGAGATGGTGCGGTGGGTGTGGCTAGCGGGGTCAGAGCAGGGAGCCGAGCCCGGGAGGACGCAGGAGCCGAGTGCACGGTGCACGCGCTCGCGAAGCGGGGACGCAGGCCGCCATGGCGCCCCCTCCGCAGGCTCGGGTCCTGTAGTGCTGCTGCTGCCGCCTCTTCCAGGTGCGCCAGGGAGGCGGGCGTCCGCCTACCCTTCCTCCTGGTTCCGGGACCCCGCCTCCTTTCCGCGCCCTGCCCAGGCCCTTCCCCCGCGCGTGGGCGCTGTCTCGTTTGGTTGTGAAGTGTACCTGATGCTCGGGCAGATGACGATGACGATCTTGAGAAGTAGACTTTATTGATGTCGCTTCTCCATGACGCTGCTCTGCGCTTTTTTTTTTTCGTGGAAACCAGGGATAATGGTTTCTGCGGAGGCAGCCTCCATGCAGAGCCTAGCCCCCCAAAGTGGTTCTTTCTCTATTTAAATGCAGGGGAGCCCAGCTGGTGTGGCTCAGTGGATTGAGCATCCTCCCATGCACCAAAAAACACTGGTTGGATTCCCGGTGCCTGGGTTTTGGCTGGATTCCCAATAGGAGGTGTGCAGGAGGCAACCTATCCATGTTTGTCTCTCATCAATGTCTCTCTCTCTCTTTCTCTCTCTCTCTCTCTCTCTCTCTGTCTCTCTGTCTCTCTCTCTCTCTCCTTATTCCTTCCTCTCTCTCTCTCTCAAATCAATAAAGAAAAAAATAAAAAATATATTTGAACAGGATAATGGGTGTTTTTGTAACCTACTTCTTCCCTGACTGTCAAAGCAAAAGATGGAGGATGTCACTTAACATACAGAGTAGGGCAAAAGTAGATTTACAGTTGTTTGTATGGAAAATAATACAATAATTAATCATTGATAATACAAAAGTAAACTGTGTTTAATGTACTCACAACTGTAAACCAACTTTTGCCCCACCATGTGTTTTTTGTTTTTTTAATTGATTTTAGGGGAAGAAGAGGGGGAGGGAGAAATATCCATTCGTTGTTCCACTTATTCATGCATTCATTGGTTGATTTTTGTATGTGCCCTGACTGGGCATTGAACCTGCAACCTTGGTGTCCGGCTGATGCTCTAACCAACTGAGCCAACCCTGCCAGGGAACCACCCTGAATTCTTAACTGGATAATATTCTATCTCCTGCTATTCTGTTTCCTGCTTGATGTCACCTAATACTGCTGTCAGTGTATTTGCTTCTGATAGTTCTCTTATCTCCTTAGTTATCTGCTAATCCACTGTACTCTGAAAAAGGGTAGCATCAAACTTCTTTAGAGGCTCAGAAACTGTTTTTTATTTCTTTTTTCTTTTCTTTTTTTGGATTGTGTTCTAGAAGTTGAAAATAAATAGGAATCATTTTCATTTAAAATTTTTTCACATATGATGTAGTACATGCTCTCATAGTCATGTTCAACTCTGAAAAGTGATTTGAAATCAAAGAGGGAAGAGGCCGAACAGTTTAATTGCAAGTCTGCTGTGTACCAGGCAATTTCACATAGCTCATTTAATTTCAACAGCCTCTGAATTAGGTATCATTCAAGGGGTCTCTCTATCTAATAAATGGCAGAGCCCTGGCTGTCAATTGCAAAGGTCCTATTATCCCATGCTACCTCTCTCCAACTGCCCCCACCCCTCCCAGAGCTAGCCACTAACCAGTTACTGTGTATCCTTCCAGACCTTTAATTTTTCTTTAAATGCATTTCTTATTTGCATATGTACCCTACAAAATCACAGTATTTTTATGGTGTTTGAAGTAGATGCTGAGAAGTGGAATTGCTAAATCGTAGGATATACCCACTTGAATTTATAGAATTTGGGGGTTACTTCCTCAAAACCCTGGTGGGTTTTGTATTAGGATCGTATTAATCATATTAACTTTTACGAACCAACCTAGACATCCTCATAATGTTAAACATGCTATTTCATTCTGTTTCTTCAAGCAACTTTGGTGCCCATTGATAACATTTTCTTTACTATTGTAAATAGACTCTTTTTCTAACTAGATGTTTGCTTATATAAAGGCTGTATTAATTTTTTAAGATATATTAATTTTGTACCCAGCCAGTATATTAGATTGTCCTACTGGTTTTAGTAGTTTTTCATTTGATTCTCTTGGGTTTTCAGGTAAAACAAACAAACAAACACCTCATTATATCATCTATATACCTTTTATTATGTTCTCCTTTAAAATTTCACTGGTTAAACATCCAGGAATAAATGGTAAATAATAGTGGGGATCCTTGGCTTGTTCTTGACTTTTGTGGGAGAGCTGGTAGTGGTTCTACAGCTTCAGAGCAGGGTATAAGGTATTTTATCATTAAGAGAAGTCATCTAGTCAGGTTTATCAAGAATAAAAATTAAGGCCTTGGCTGGGTAGCTCGGTTAGAGCATCTTCCCGATACACCAAGGTTTCGGGTTTGATCTCCAGTCACAGCACATATAAGAATTAACCAATGACTGCATAAACAAGTGGAACAACAAATTGATGTTTCCCTCTCTCTCTAAGATCAATAAATACAAATTTTTAAAAAAATCAAAATTAAATGTTATGGAATTGCTTTTGAGAACCATACCTGGTAGAGATCTAACTTGATTTTGTTTGACATGGATAACTGGTTTTCCCACCACCACTTATTAAATAGCTTATTCTTTCCTCACCTTTGTAATATACTAACTTTTCATATATGTGTGTTGGTTTGTTTTTGGACTCTCGGTTTTTTCCCATTGATTATTTATTTATTTATTTATTTATTTATTTATTTATTTTTAAATCCTCACCCGAGGATATTTTTCCATTGATTTTCAGATAGAGTGAGAAGGAGGGAGAGAGAAACATCAATGTGAGAGAGACACACCAATTGGTTGCTTCCTGCATGACCCCAACCAAAGCCGAGGATAGAACAGCAACGGAGGTACGTGTCCTTGACCGGAATCGAACTCAAGACTCTTTGGTCCACGGGACGACGCTCTAATCGCTAAGCCAAACTGGCCAGGGCTTCCCACTGATCTTTAAAATTATTATTTTTTGATCCAATTCCACCTGTTTTAAATAATTATCTAAGCTATATATATTTCTGAAATTTCATTATAGAAGAAAAAGAGTCTCAAATGGACATGCAAAGCTCGTGGAGAGATGCAGTCATTTTTATGGATGATTCCCAAGAAACGGCATCTAATACCCATGCCAGGAAGCAGGTGGGTTCTAGCCTTGAGGAAGCATGTTTCTCAGGTAGTCCCTGCATTTCACTATTGAGATCAAGTTTATTCAATATAGATAGAGCCCCTGCTCCCTAGGTTCCTATTCCTTCAGGAAGTGAAATGAATAGAGCAGTACTTGAAAGTTACTTTCCATTGTTTATTCATTTAGCAAGTATTTATTGAATACCTTTTAGTGCCAGCCACAGAAAAGACAATGACAGGTAAGAATGTTGTCATTGTTGCCCTCACAATTCTGCTCATGTGGAAAGGAAAGAGAAACTAATAAACACATGTGCATGCATACATGCGTGCAGGGGCCTGCAAAAAGATGACAGAATTAGACCCAACTGGTAGTGGGCACAGTTGGTGGTGGTTATAGGGGTGGGAGTATGGGACAGGGTTGGCTCAGGATATGGAGGCAGTCAAGAGATGCCAGGTCATGTCCGGGTTGGATTCCCCATTAGGGCGAATGTCTGGGTTGTGGACTCAATGCCCAGTAGGGGGCGTGCAGGAAGCAGCCAATGGATGTATCTCTCTCACATCCATGTTTCTATTTCTCCCTTCCTTTCTCTAAAAAATCAATGAAAACATTTTTTAAAATAATATAAATAAAATAAAAGTGGTCTGTTTGACATTTAAAAAAGAAAAAGAGCCTGGCCGCTGTGGGTCAGTGATTGAGCATTGACCCATGCACCAAGAGGTCGCTAGTTCGATTCCCGGTCAGGGCACATGCCCAGGTTGTGGGCCCAGTCCCCAATGGGGGGGGGGCATGCAGGAGGCGGCCAATCGATGTTCTCTCTCATCAATGTTTCTCTCTCTCTCTCCCTCTCCCTTCCTCTCTCTCTAAAATCAACAAAGGGAAAAAAAATTTTTTAAGATGCCAGGCTAGGGAGGGTTGTGGACTAAAGAGAGCCTGCTTTTTTTTTTTTTACCTAGCATCACTATTCTTTTTAAGTTTATATCTACTGACCCACCCGATCTCTTCAACACCACTAACTGTTCTGAATTCTTTCCTTACTGAGCCCCTCATTCATTTACTCCAGCCCCTGATGCCACTGCTCCAGCCTCATCTCAGCACTCCTTCAGCTATGGGGAATTTTTGGTTTTTTATTAATCCTTACCCAAGGATATATTTCCATTGATTTTTAGATAGAGTGGGAGGGAGAGAGAAAGAGAGAGAGAGAGGGGGAGAGAAACATCAATTGGTTGCTTCCTTCACAGCCCCAGTGGGGCCAGGGATCAAACCTGCAACCCAGGTACGTGCCCTTGACTGGGAATCGAACCCTCAGCCGTTCAGTCCAAGGCCCAACGTTCTAACTGCTGAACCAGATTAGCCAGGGCAGGGACTTTTCTTTTTGACTTGGGAACAATCCAGACCTGCTCCCCTCACAGGGCCTTTGTGCTCATTGTTGGGGCTTCACCTAGCTATTCTCATTATCCTGATCAGAAATTATGTCAAAATGTGTTTATGTGAGTATTGTCCATCTCAGACTATAAGTTCCATGCGATCAGAGGTTTTTCCTATTTTATTGACTGGTGTACTCTCAGCACCTAGTACAGTGCCTGGCACATGGTAAGTGCTCAGTAAATATTTGTTGAGTGAATAAATGACCATTTTACATCAATGGACATTTCCATTGATATTAGTTTTTATTGTTATGAACAACTGTGCAATAAACCTTCTTACCAATGCCTTTCTTCACTTGACCAATTATTTCCTAGAAGTTAAATTTCTGTTTCAGAGGGTATCTTTCAACTGCGGTTTTTTGTAGTTGCAAAAATAAACAAGCAAACAAGAAAACCACTTGGGACTTCCGGTCAAGATGGTGTGTAGGTAATCGTGGTATCACCTCCTCCCACCACCACATCAAAATTACAACTAAACTACAAAATAACCATCATTCAGAACTGCCTGAAATCGAGCTGAATGGAAGTCCTACAACTACAAAATTAAAGAAGCCACACATCTGGACTGGTAGGAGGGGCGGAGGCGCAGATGGGCTGGTCCCACACCCACGTGTGGCAGATAAAAATCAGGAGGGACACCTTGGCTGTGAAGGTCCTCCCTGAGGAGCAAGGGTCCCCGTCCCACATCAGGCTCCCAGCTTAGGATTCCCGTGCCAGGAAAAGAGGTCCCAATACCTTCTGGCTGTAAAAACCAGCAGGAAGAGGCTGAGGCTGCTGGAGCCCCAGGCAGCTCCTCTTAAAGGGCCCGTGCATGGACTTACTTGAACTCACTCCCTCTGAGCTTCAGTGCAGAAGGGAGGCAGCTTGAAAGGCACCAGAGACATATGGGGAAGAACTGAGTTGTTTGGCATTAGGGCGAGAGCTGGACAGGCAGCTCTCTCCTGGACAGACGTGCCGGTGGAGGCCATTTTTCCTTTGGTGAGCCCTTCCCCTATTGAGGCCAGCAGATGGGCACCATATCTGGGACTCCAGCTACCTGGCTCACACTGTTTGCCCCACCCTGAGGCCCTGCCCCAGCCAACTTTGGGGCCCACCCAAGCTGTTTCCAGTGGCTTTACCATAGTATTGGCTGTTTTTGGCTCCTGCTTTAGATTTTCCTAAATTTTCTCAAACAAGCAGCATCTGGCTACAGCAAGCCCCATACCTCTCGCTAAGTGGCCCCAGGCCTGGCAATAGAAGCAGCCAGCCTTGGCTCACGGCTTGGCTTTGCCTGGGCACCTCCAAGCCCAGCACAAGAAGCAGCCATCAGCTGTTCGCTTTGTAGGTTATGCCTGGTGGCCCTGGATAGAACACAGGCAGTGTTCCAGAGCCAGCACACCCAGTGGACAGCTTCAAACCACATCAAACCACCACCACCCAACCACCTCCACAAGTGACACACTCAATGAGTGGACTCAGCAGGTACCAGAACACTGCTGAAGTAAGTCTTGCTCTGTGTGGTGGGCCCCTGCACAGCTGGTCCTCCAAGGTAGTCAGAGGTGGATGGTCAGTGGGCACAGCCAGTTCTTGCAGCTTATCAGCCTGAGTAAAACCCTCTCATTGACATACCAACAGAAATCAAGACTCAATTACAACAGAAGGGTGTTGTTGTCCACAGGAGGGGTGCACCTCGAGGTCCCAGCTGGGGTGACCAAGGGAGGCTGTGCCATTGGACCCTACAGGACACCTACTACTGTAGGCCACCCTAGGAAGCCCAGGAGACATAGCAACTCTACCTAATACATAGAAACAAACACAGGGAGGCAGCCAATATGAGGAGACAAAGAAACATGTCCTAAATGAAAGAACAGAGCGAAACTCCAGGAAAAGAACTAAACAAAATGAAGATAAGCAATCTAACAGATGCAGAGTTCAAAACACTGGTTATAAGGATGCTCAATGAACTTAGTGAGAATTTCAAGGAACTTAATGAGGACCTCAATAGCATAATAAAGGACCAGACAGAAATGAAGAATGCACTAACTGAAATAAAGAATAATTTACATGGAATCAATAGTAGAGTAGGTAAGGCCAAGAAGCACCATCAATTTGGAATATAAGAAAGCAAAAAACACCCAATCAGAACAGCAAAAAGAAAAAAGAATCCAAAAAAACGAGGATAGTATAAGGAGCCTCTGGGACAACTTCAAGCATACCAACATTAGCATCATGGGAGTGCCAAAAGGAAAAGAGAGAGCAAGAAATTGAAAACCTATTTGAAAAAATAATGACAGTAAACTTCCCTAACTTGGTGAAGCAAACAGACATACAAGTCCAGGAAGCACAGTATCCCAAACAAGATGAAGCCAAAGAGGTCCACACCAAGACACATCATCATCAAAATGCAAAAAGTTAAAGACAAAGAGAGAATCTTAAAAACAGCAAGAGAAAAGCAGTTAGTTACCTACAAGGGAGCTCCCATAAGACTGTTAGCCAGTTTCTCAAAAGAAATTTTGCAATGCAGAAAGGAGTGGCAAGAAATATTTAAAGTGATTAAAAGCAAGGACCTACAACCAAGATGACTCTATCCTGCAAAGCTATCATTTAGAATCATTGACCATATAAAGAATTTCCCAAGAAAAAGCTAAAGGACTTCCTCACCACCAAACCAGTATTATATGAAATGTTGACGGGTCTTCTTGAAGAAGGAGGAGGAGGAGGAAGAGGAGGAGGAAGAGGAGAAGGAGAAGAAGGAGGAGGAGGAGGAGGAGGAGAAGAAGAAGAAGAAGAAGAAGAAGAAGAAGAAGAAGAAGAAGAAGAAGAAGAAGAAGAAGAAGAAAATGGCAATAAATACATATCTATCAACAATTGAATCTACAAACAAAATGAGCAAGCAGAACAGAAACAGATTCATAGATACAGAGAATGTTTTGTTGGTTGCCAGATGGGAGGGGGTTTGGTGGAATGGGTGAAAAAGTTGAAGGGATTAAGAAGTACAAATTGGTTGTTAGACTGAGGAACCTCAAAGGGAAGGGGGGAAGTGGGGTGAGAAGAGAGAAACCAAATAACTTATATGCATATATGCATAACCAATAAACACAGACAATAGTGTGGGGAAGGCAGGAGTGGGGCGGGAGTGGGGAGAAGGGGGTCAAGGAGGGAAAAAGAGGGACATCTGTAATTCATTCAACAATAGAGATAAGTTTAAAAAGAAAAAAAAAAAAAAAAAAACACTTGGGCCCTGGCTGGTTTTTCTCAGCAGCAGAGCGTCAGCCCATGGACCAATGAGTCCTGGGTTTGATTCCAGCCAAGGGCACTTACCTCAGTTGTGGTTTGTCCCCGGCCCTGGTTGGGGTCATGCAGGAAGCAACCAGTTGATGTGTCTCTCTCACGTCGATGTTTCTCTCTCTCTCCCTTTCTCTTTACCTGAAGATAAATGGAAAAATATCCTCGGGTGAGGATAAAAAAAAAAAAAAAACACTTGGAAGGTGCTTCATCCTTGACCCTTTGAAGAACTGAAAAGCTGCTAACAACGCAGACATCATCTTTCCTCCCCTCTTCCTGCCTCCTCTCTTTCCCTTCCACTCTCTTTCCAAACAATTCACAGTACACACTCCACTCACAGACCACAGAATCTCAATTCAAGTGAGCTGGAATAGATGAGTCCCAATTATCAACTCGTGGGACAAGTGATTTGATTGGTGCTGTTGACTCAAATGTCCACCTCTGGGCCACTCAGCTGGGGATGGGTGAGGGTGGGGACAATCAGCAGCAAAGGTAGCTGCTGAGGCCCACCCTGAGATGGGTCCCAGAAGACAGGGCTGGCTGGTGAGCTAGGCAAACACCCCGCAGTGACTGCTGCTTGTTTTAGGCGTGTGTATTTCTGAGTTCTCCCTGAGGAGGCTTTGCCGTCCTCTTACTACCTCCATGCACATGCAGTGGTGTATGACTTATGGTTGACTAGGCCACAGTAACAAATGGACACCACACTGTGGTGGATAAACACAGTAAGTTGTTTCTCTTGCTCTTACAACAGTCCTCGGAGGGATTGAGGTCAGCAGGGCAGCTGTCCTTGGCATTGTCATTCAGGGACCCAGGCTTCTGTTGTTGAAGTTCTGTTACTGTACCTTGGTTGCGGTTCGTCCCCGGCCCTGGTCGGGGTGGTGCAGGAGGCACCACTCGATGTTTCTCTCTCTCTCTCCCTTTCTCTTCCTCTCTCTCTGAAGATAAATAGAAAAGTGTCCTCAGGTGAGGATTAAAAAAAAAAAAAGTGAAATCACATACATTTGTCTTTTTCTGTCTGACCTTGCCCATTTCACTGAGCATAATATCCTCTAAGTCCATCCATGTTGTTGTACATAGCAGGTGCTCAATGAATATTTATTGAACAAATGAACGATTGCTAAATGAAGAAAAAAAAGTATCATTTTTAAAAAATCCTCACCTGAGGATACTTTTTCATTTATCTTCAGATAGAGTGGGAGGGAGAGAGAGAGAGAAACATTGATGTGAGAGAGACATATTGGTTGGTTGCTTCCTGCACGACCCCAACCCTGGGACCGAACCGCAAATCAAGGTACATGCCCTTGACGAGAATTGAACCCAAGACTCTTTGGTCTGCGGGCCGATGCTCTAACTGCTGAGCCAAACTGGCCAGGGCAAAAATAGTATTTTAATCGGTATTCCTTTGATTATCAGTGAGGAGTATGATTTCATGTTTACTGGCAATTTGTGTAACTTCTCTTCTGAATTTCTTATGTTCATTAACCATTTTGTGAGGGGGTTGGAATTGAGTTCAGCTTTGTTTTATTTTAATTTTTTTTCCCTTTTTTATTGATTTTGGAGAGAGAGGAAGTGAAAGGGAGAGAGAGATAGAAACATTGATGAAAGAAAACATCAATTGGCTGCCTCCTGCATGCCCCCTACTGGGGATCGGGCCCACAACCTGGGCATGTGTCCTGACCAGGAATCGAACCAGCGACCTCTTGGTGCATGGGTCGACACTCAACCACTGAGCCACATCAGCCGGATGAGTTCAGCTTTGTTATGTAGAGTTTGGGGTACTAGTGGGCAGCCAGATAGACTGAAACTATTAGTTGCCTGAGACTGTTAGTTTGTAAATCACTCCAGAAACAGCAATCGGTCATTAATTTCTGCATGGTGCTTCAGGCATTTTGGGGCCTTGCAAAATACAGCTTTACCCTCCCTAAGGTGCATCTCAGCATTCTGTCAACACTTTTTTTTTTTAATCCTCACCGGGGGATATTTTTCCATTTATCTTCAGATAGAGTGGGAGGGATGAGGAGAGAGAGAGAGAGAAACATCGATGTGAGAGAGACGCATAGATTGGTTGTCTCCCTCATGACCCCAACCAGGGCCAGGGACCAAACCACAACTGAGGTATGTGCCCTTGACTGCAATCGAACCTACAACTCTTTGGTCCTTGGGCCAATACTCTAACTACTGAGCCAAACCGGCCAGGGCTCTGTCAACACTTTTTAAACTTAATATTTTTGTTTGTTTGTTTCTCAGGCTTACGGTGAGGGCTCTGATGCTGACTGTAGATGCCATATCCAAAAATTAAACCTGCTGCAGGGCCATTTCAGAGATGTCACCCAGGTACGGTTGTTTGAGAAGGGGCATGATTATGTTGCCCTGTTTTCCCCTTGAGTGGGTAGTGGAGATATATGGTGAAGTCCCTTAGATTTCCAGGTCTTCCAATGCAGCAATTAGATACCCTGAACAATTTTCCCACTGAAAATAATTTAATTTTGGAGACCAGGTGCTTTCAGAATGGTATGGTATGGACTTGAAAATAATTGAAAATGCTAGCTGCAATTTTTAAAAATATTTTTTAAAATGATTTTTTTTTTTAGAGAGAGAGAAAAACATCAATTGGCTGCTTCCTGCACACCCCCCACTGGGGATCCAGCTGCAACCTGGGCATGTGCCCTGACCAGGAATCAAACCCGTGACTTCTTGGTGCATGAGACGAAGCTCAACCAACTGAGACATACTAGCCAGGCAATTTTTGTTTTTTATTTTTTATTTATTTATTTTATTTTTATTTTTTAATAATTTTTTTTCTTTGATTTTTAGAGAGAGAGGAAGGGAGAAGGAGAGAGAGATAGAAACATCAATGAGAGAGAACATTGACTGGCTGCCTCCTGCATGCCCCCCATTGGGGATTTGGCCCACAACCTGGGCATGTGCCCTGACTGGGAATCGAACCGGCAACCTCTTGGTGCATGGGTCGACGCTCAACCACTGAGCCACACTGGCTGGGCCAATTTTTTAATCTTTTTTTTTGTTGTTGTTGTTCAGATAGAGTAGGAGGGAGAGAGAGAGAGAGAGAGAAACATCGACGTGAAAGGGCCACATCAAGTGGCTGCCACCCGCATGACCAACCAGGGCCGGGGACAAACTGCAACCTAGGTACATGCCCTTAGCGGGAACCGAACCCGGGTCTCTCCGGACCGCAGGCCGACGCTCTAACCGCTGAGCCAAACTGGCCAGGGCTGGGCCAATTTTTTAAATCAAAACTGGATTTAACCTTCGCTCTCAGCTTTGATTTTGTTTTTTGTTTTTTGTTTTTTTGGTACATGCCCCTAGCGGGAACCGAACCCGGGACTCTCTGGTCCACAGGCCGACGCTCCAACCGCTGAGCCAAACCAGCCAGGGCTCAGCTTTGAGACATTGGTCCAATTTTAAGATTTTTTTTTTAATCTTCACCCAAGGATATGTTTTTTATTGATTTTGGAGAGAGAGGAAGGGAGAGGGAGAGAGAGAAAGAAACATCAATGTGAGAGAGAAATATCGATCTATTGCTTCCCATACACACCCTGACCAGGAATCGAACCCATGACCTTTCAGTGTATGGAACGACATTCCAACCAACTGAGCCACACCAGCCAGGGCCCAACTACAATATTTTTAATGCACTGATGAGATGACAAGACAATAAATAATTATCAGAGATAAAAAATGAAGCAAAAGCCAAATTCCAGAGAATAAGCACCTGGACTGTGAGGGCAATGGAAGCCTACCGCCCTAGAGGTTTCATTTAGAAGGCTGGGAGTGGTGCAGGAGACAAAGACAAAGACTAAGCCTAGTGCTCACTCAGTATGGGAAGGTCAGTAGGAGACTGCCACATAAAGTTGAGTCCCCAAAGAACTATACCCTCAGTGTACAAATGAACTAGAAATGCACCCCCTCTGCAGCAGGAAGGCAGCCTGTGTTGACCTTGGCATTGGCTAAAGAGGGGGAATATTGCTCCGGGATTTTTTTAAATATGTTTTTATTGATTGTTTACAGAGAGAGGAAGGGAGAGAGAGATAGAAACATCAATATGAGAGAGATACATCAATCGGCTGCCTCCTGCACGCCCCTGACTGGGGATCAAGTCCACAACCCAGGCATGTGGCCCAACTGGGAATCGAACCAGGACCTCTCAGTCCATGGGACCATGCTCAGTCCACTGAGCCACACTGGCCAGGCCTGCTCTGGGATTTTATAAGCACAAGGAAGCTGCCACATGTTTTTTTCAGCCTTTTACATTCACTGTGTGAAAGCTTCAAGCTGAGAATTTATTTTCAAACTGTTCCCAGAAGCAGAGGTAAATGTAGCTCCTCTCTGGAGCAACACATTTCAACCAAGCCTGAAAGAATTCCCACAGATAAAATGCCAAGAAGAGTATGCTCACAATTATTAAACACTCAAGGAAGCATGTCCCATGAGCAAAAAAAAAAAAAAAAAGCAGAACAACAGACAGAAAAGTCAGACCCACAAAGACTTCAGAATTCATAATATTGTATGTTTACTATATTTCATGAAATAAAAGAGAAGGTTGGTAATAGGAGCAAGAGCCTTGAAGAAATAACCAAGTAGTTTAGAAAAAAGAACCAAAGAGTTTGTAGAAATGAAAAGTATAGTCATCGAAACTAACATTGCAGTAGACAGACTAAATAGATTAAATGCAGCTGAAGACAGAATCTGTGAAATGGAAGATATACCTGAAGAGATTATTCACAATGCAGCATAGAAGGATAAAAAGGTGGAAAATATGAGTTGAGAGACATGGAGGGTACAGAGTAGAATTCCGGCAGGAATCAAGAATTGGACAAAGGCAATATTTGCAGAGAAAAGAACTGAGCATTTTCCAGAATGAAAGGTTTATATTCTTAGATTCAGAAAACACAATAAACCCCCAAATACACAAAGACATCGTGGATGTAGGAAATCCTAATGAACCTACACAAAAGCTACTAGAGCTAATAAATTAATTTAGCAAGATCACAAGGATACAGCATCGACATACAAAATTAAATTTTATTTTTATATAAATGCAGTAAACCATTGGAAAATGATTTTAAAAATCAAATATCATTTATAACAGCATCAATAAGTGAAAGACTTAGGCATAAATATAACCAAAAAATGTATAAGATCTGTTCAGTAAAAACTATAAGACATTGCTAAGAGAAATTAAAGATCTAAATTAATGAAGAGATATAACATGTTCATGGATTGGAAAACTCAATATCATTAAGATGACAGTTCATCCTAAATTGATTTTATAGTCGACCTAATCCCAATCAAAATTCCAGCAGCCTTTTTTCTTTTTTTGTAAAAATTGACAAACTGATCCCAAAATTTATATAGAAATGCAAAGGACCTAGAATTGCTGAAATAAATGTGATAAGAAGAACAAAGCTGGAAGACTTCTACAACCTGATTTCAAGATTTACTATAACAGTAATCAAGACAGTATGATATTGGTGAAGGGCTAGACATACAGATACATCAGAGGTGAATGAATAAACATTGTAGTATATTCATACAATGGAATACTACTCAGCAACAAATACAACATGGGCAAATATCAAAAACACTGATAAGTGAAAGAAGCCAGACACAAAAGACCACATACTATAGAGGTCAGCCATTTTCTGGGGAGGGGGAAATTGCCTGCAAAGATACAAAAGGGAACTTTTTGGGGTGATGAAATTTTCTATATCTTGTAAAGTATATCTCAATAAAAGCTTTTTTAATATCTTGATTAGGGTGATAGTTTCAAAGGTATAATTTATTAAAACTTAGTAACTGTACATATAAATGGGTGCATTTTATTGTATATTAATTATACCCTAATAAGGCAATTTTAAAAGTTTTAAAAAATATGCCCTTAGACACAACATAATGAAATTGGAGAACGCAGAAGACAAAGGAAAGAGCTGAAAAGTAGCTGGAGAGAAGCAAGATCGTAACATTAGAAGCAAGAAGACAGACTGGAATCTTCAGACTGCTGGGAGATGTCCTTTAGTTGATGAAGTTGAGTTCTAGAATCATAGAAAAGTGAGCAGAGTTCTGGTGAATAGCTGGTAGGACACAGCTCTGTGGAACACTGGAGTAGTGACCATGTACAGGGTAGGGATTTCACATGCCTGATGTCATTTCATAATCACTCTATGAGGATCATTGACTTCTTTTAACAGATGAACAATCTGAAGTAGAGGTGCCCATATTTGGTGGAGTTTGGGGTTCTCAAAATTCACTAGAGAGAGTTCTAACTCAATCATGTAACAACTCTGACATTGATGGCTTTGGCTCTAACCTCCAGCCCTCGCACAATAAATGTTTCCACTGAACATCCAGCCCCACTCAAGTCTTCAGAGAAAGAAAGGCTCCTCACTCTTCTTTATGTAGTGAAAAAGCCCTGGTGTCCCTGGAGGTCTTCACTGTGACACAT
This sequence comes from Tadarida brasiliensis, assembly GCA_030848825.1. Classification (NCBI taxonomy): domain Eukaryota; kingdom Metazoa; phylum Chordata; class Mammalia; order Chiroptera; family Molossidae; genus Tadarida; species Tadarida brasiliensis. The sequence goes on along the minus strand of CM061259.1, from coordinate 73,040,433 downwards.
CAAGCTTAGATGACTTCTTTCTTGTAGTAGTCAAGATACAACACAACTGTAAAGACTCTCATATGGCCCTGTGTGATGGGGACATCTCCATTGCTGGTGGGAAGGACTCTCTGTGCTACAGGAGTCCAGATGACATTAATTTCTGTGTTCCAGGCCCTAAGTAGGGTATGTGCATACATCTTATTTATCTTCACAGTCACCCATGCAGTGTTATCCCCACTTGTGGATGAGCAAATAATAATAATACCAAAGTCACACCGTCACAATGACAGCCAGTCATTGGAAAAGCCAGGATGCAAACTGTGGTCTCTCTGGGTTAAGCATCTGTCCCCTCTGTGTCACTTTTCCTGTTGATTGAGGGCTCAACCAGCCTAAATCCGAGGGAGAAACATTCCTGTTGCTCAGGCCTTCTGAACTGCTAGAAGATTACTGAGTCACATCAAAACAGGAGCTAAGATATTAAGTTACTAAGTCCCTGCATCCTGCTCTTCTCACCTGCCTGTCCTTCAGTTTCCTAGTCATTTTATAAAGGATATATGTGCAACCTTTCCCTAAGGTCTCTGGAAGAAACTGTAAACGCTGATGAGAAAAATGTATGTCCTGGGCAGGCTGAGCATGTGAATCTGCAGGTAAGCCAGCATCACCTATGTCAGCCCAGCCACCTGGGCCAGCTCCATGGTATGCCTTAAGCACATACACCACTTTAACACAGCAGTTCTTCTTGCATATTTGGGTCTGCATTTCCAATTTTGTCCACTTACAGCCTTAATTTTACATCATTCGTATCATAATATACTGTTTCCATCCTGGAGTTTTCACATGTTTCTATATAGTTTTCAATGATTTTCATTTTTAAAAACCATCTACAAGATATAATAGATGTGCCGATATTTATTCCTTTATTGTGCATTTAAGTTGTTTCCAAACTTTTGCCACTAAAATATTTGATTTGTTGTTGTTGTTAATCCTCACCCGAGGATATTTTTCCATTGATTTTTAGACAGAGTGGAAGGGGAGGGAGAGAGAGAAGCATCAATGTGAGAGAGACACGTCAATTGGTTGCCTCCCACACAACTCTGACCAGGGCTGGGGATCGAACCTGCAACCCAGGTACATGCCTGTGACCAGGAATTGAACCCACAACCCTTTGGTCCATGGGCCAGTGCTCTAACTGCTCAGTCAAACCGGCCAGGGCTAAATATTTGCTATTTTTATAACACTTTCATGAGTATCTTTGTGTCTTTGTCATAGTTTGCAGCCACTGGGCCAGGGAGCGTGGACATTTACAGAGTTCTTGACAAGTTGTACCCTGCAGTTTTCCCAAGGTGTGTTGCTGTGCACCATCACTAGTGGTGTCTCAGAGCATCTGTGTCCCATTACCATCTAGCCAAATGCCTTTTCTGGAGTTGGGTAGACATGGGTCCTGAGTTTCTCAGGCCCTAGAGTTGGGCTGGGGATTTTCAGTAGAAGTGCCTGCTTTCCAACTCTGAGAATACATTTATTTCCCAATCCAGTAGGAAAAAAACCCAGCCCTCCGAGAACTGCTGGCTGAAGTATTTGGAAAGAGGCTCTAAAGAGCTGGGGCTGGAAGGAGGTGTGTGTTTCAACAGATGGCCCTCGTCCAAAAAAGAGAAGTCAGATACTTTCTCCAAGATGCTCCCTCCCACCTGCCTAGAAAATGGTGCCAACTGGTCACTAATCCAGCTCGTGCCCATGCTGACCTAAGGATGGGGGACTGATGAGTGACTTGTAGTGGCCAACATCATGGGAGAAGCCTCAGTGGCGTGAGCCAGTGGGCTCGTCACTGCTGGGCTCTCCTTGGCCTGGCAGGTACCAGGTGCTGCTGGTGTTGAGGTGAGGGCTGGGCAGGATGCCAGCATAGGGACCTTTACTATGCTCATTTAAATCTGAACATCTAGACTGCACTGACCTCAGGGAAGAATTTATTATATGAGCAGAGTTGGCAAAGTGAAGTGTGGCCAAAGCAGCTGACAGGTCTGAAAGCGTTTAGCCTAGAGCAAGAAAGAGCTGACTTTCATAGGTTTCTTCTCCAGACAGTGAATTTTCTTTTAGGGATTAACTTTAAAATAAAAAAATTTTTTTTTCTTTATTGATTTTAGAGAGAGAGGAAAGGAGAGGGAGAGAGATAGAAACATCGATGAGAGAGAACATCAACTGGCCGCCTCCTGCATGCCTCCCACTGGGGATTTAGCCCACAGTATGCCCTGAACAGGAATCGAACCAGAAACCTCTTGGTGTATGGGTCGACGCTCAACCACTGAGCCACACCAGCCAGGCAAGACATAGTGAATTTTCTGAAGCACTGCCTCATCTAGATCCAGGTGCCTCTTATGGGGCAGGTGCATATTGTGAGATAGATTTCAGTTCAGAATAAGAACTTTCTAGCTACTATAAGCCATGAACAGAGAAATGGACTGCCTTGGATGTTACTGGGCAGCCTCTTATTGGCAGTGGGGCAGGAGCTGAGCAGCCCCCTAGGAAGCTGTACAGAATGACAATGTTCTATCTGTGCTGGGCATCAGACCAGGTGACTCAGTGGTGATAGGACTATATTCTTTTTTTTTTTAAAGCATAATGCTTTGTGAGTTTTTTAAATTTATATTTTTGTTGATTTTTAGAGAGAGAGAAACATCAATGTGAGAGTGAAATATTGATTGGCTGCCTCCTGCATGCTCCCTACAGGGGATCAAGCCCCAAACCTGTGCATGTGCCCCAACCAGGAATTGAATCAGCAACTTTTTGGTACACGGGACGCTGCCCAACCAACTGAGCAACACTGGCCAGGGCAGGACTAGTTTCTTTTCTTTCTTTTTTGTTTTTGTTAATCCTCACCCGAGGATATTTTTCCATTGATTTTTAGATAGAGTGGAAGGGAGGGAGGGAGGAGAGAGAGAGAAACATCAATGTGAGAGATACATCGATTGGTTGCCTCCTGCATAACCCCGATGGGGGCCAGGGATCAAACCTGCAACCCTGGTATATGCCCTTGACTGGGAATCAAACCTGTGACCCTTTGGTCTGCGGGCCAATGCTCTAACTGCTGAGCCAAACCAGCCAGGGCCAAGAATGGTTTCTTGACAGCACCTTCCCTCTGCCAAGAGATGGAGCCAGAGCATGGTCTGTCCGCCATGCAGTCTTGATGGCCAGGTCTTGGGGGACTCTGAGTTCACCTTGGAAACCCAGAAAGTCAGTGATTGAGGAAATTATTTCTATTCTGATCCAAGTAACCATTGAGTGCACACAGGATTTTTTCATTGTCATGCTTTATCAACAACTGAAGTATGAGACTTCCTTACTACCCCCAGAAAGCCCAACTTCCCACCTGGGTGTCTTGTCTCTGTCTGAAGCCAGTTCCTCTCCCTGGCCTGCACCATTTCCCTGCAATGCTCATCCTCTATGTTAACTCCTGGTCAAAAGGACATTTTTATGTCTCAGAGGCAACCAAGGTTGACCAGTAGGGCTTTTCTGACTCAGGATCGTTCCTTAGTTCTGTGTGGAGTGCCTTCAGCAGACTGTCCAGCATGGGCCCTACCCTGGGTCTCTGAGGAACCATTTCCACCCTCACCTCCATGGAGGCAGGTGTGTTCTTGTGCACTGAGGCATCCTCTTCGCCCAGGATCTGCCCGTGTTCTTGATGCTTCAGATCTAGCAGAGCCCACTGCACTCTCAGGGCCCAGAACACAGGTTTTACTTTACGCTGTCATGAGAGCCATGGGTGCCCAGGCAGAACAACTCTGCTGGGCATCTGTCACGGCCACTCCCCAACACAGACCAAGGCTGTCCTGGACAGTTTCAGGCGGTGGCATAGAGCACTAGCTCAAAGCCAAGAGGCAGAGGCCAAATGTTGGTGTTGCACTCACTGGCTATGTGACCCAAGTAAGGACAGGGCCCCGAATCTCCAAATTATAGAATAACGTTCATGACAGTTACTGATGTGCCAGTCCCTGAGCTGAACATTTCAACTGTATTATCATGTTTAATGCTTGCCACGAGCCTCTTGTGTTTTAAAGGTGAGAAACTAGGCTAGCGAAGGTTCTTCGAAGTCACAGCAAGCCAGTGGCAGAGCCGAGTCAGTGACAGCAGACCACAGAGCTCTTCCATACTGCCTGGGAGTGGTGACGCAGGATCCTGCCTGTCATTGCTTTCAAATTACTTTGTAGGTAGAACCCAATTTTCAGTGCATCTGGTTCCTGGGGTGGAGAGAAGGCCAGGTCCCAGTGCCACTGTCATATCCCATAGGAGCGAGCCTCTATGGAACCACTTACACAGCTTCAAACCCCTCAACATGGTTGTGGACCTTCCCATCTGCCTGGCAGTGAGCAGGCAGAATGGTGTCTGTGTCCCTTTGCAGATAGATGGCTTCTAGGTCTCCCCCAGCTCACCCCTCCTCTCAGGCAATCCCTTACCTGATTCTAAGGTCCCCAGAAGATGAGTGTCTGATTATCTATCTTCCTTTTTGGGAAAGCCTGGTCATGGAATTTGGCAGAGAATTTGGAGTGAGGTAAAGGGTATTAATTCGTTCTGCTGTACTAACCCTCAAAATCAAGGCATGTCTGTAGCCTGCAGACTGAGGACTAGCTAGTAGACAGAGTACGGAGCAGAAAGCACCAAAATTCAGAGGGAGAGACAAGAAAGTGGCAGTGCAAGCACAGCGACCTTTCTCTTCCTGTCCCCTGGTCCTGCCAGGCTACTGGCACTCATTCTTCTGAACAGAGGACGTGGCCATCTCCTGCTTTTGTCTCCATTGCAGGATCATGCTGGCCTGGCAGGGAAGGTCAAAGAAGGAAGCAGTCGTGAGGACTGGGACATCAGGAAGTTCACTGATCCTTGGGTGGAACTACTGTGTCTTGCCCAGCAGGTCAGGGCCACATCTTCTAAATGGGAACGTTTTTTTCTGCCATCTGAAAACAGCTCACATGTAGACACAGAGCCCCCGACACCCCTGCAGAGGGACCCCAGGCCATCTGAAGCAGAACAGACTGAACAGGGGACCCCCAGGGCTAAAACAGCAAAGGACAGGGGGCCTCAGCAGGGCACCTGGTACACTCCAGCTTCCTTGGGCCACACACACTCCTATGTCTGGGCCCAAGAAGCCCTTCAGGGAGACCCCAAAGCAGTGTGGGACATATGCCCTCAGGCAGAGGGTGGGCCCATGGTCAAAGGGACACAGGATTCCCAGCTCGTGCTACTGTGTGACCTCTTTAACACAGGCAAGGACTTTGATGATGTTCTGTGAACTGAGACTAGTATTATGTAGATGTGTTTGTAACATGAGCCCTTCTCCACTAAACCTCTGTCACTGCAAACAGGGTGCCCAAGGTGTTTTTAATTAGTAGAACTGAGGAGGATTTATGGAAACTACTAAGAACCAACAATAAACATGACAATAAACAGATCATCTCTCATTGCAACATCTTTGATTAAGATGCTTATACCATTTAATTACATATGGTTTACAGATATGCTAACAGAATACCATTTAATTACAGATGGTTACAGATATGCTAACAGAATGGCTACAAAGGGATCTTCTTACTTTAAAAGCAGGTGACACATTTGGAAATGAGAGAACTATAATGGCTCAGTAACCACCAGCAGTTCCCCTGTCACCCTTCCGATTCCCAGATATGAAGCCCTGTCCTGGGCTGTCCTGCCCTCCAGTACTTGCTCCAGGACAGCTTCCTCCTTCCTGACAGGATATTGGCTATATTCCAGCTAAACCTGGAGTATATCAGGTTTCTAGCAGAAAATCAACTACATTTCAATGTATTATTAGTCATTTAAAAAAAGAAAAAGCAGAAGGCCATCATTAGGCAAGATGTATTCTGAACTGCTGGTATAATCCTGGTGGGCAGAGAGCAGTGAAATAAGGCGGATGGCCTCGGCGTCCTCCCCAATGAGGAGCCTCGCTCTGCCCCGAGATGCCTACCGGCCCACCCGGGCTACAAGAAGCTGGGCACCTAAAGGAAGCTGGTAAACACTCTTCAGACATCATCACATTTGGAACTCCCTCCTCATGTCACTTGTCCTACTGCTCTAAATGGCTTTATGCATCCCACCCCCCTCCCAGATTCTGAAAGAAGAATGCAGAGAAACTAGCCCTTACAGAGGCGCTGGGATTCTATACTAGCTCAACCCAACTATGAGATAAGCGAGGGGACAGATAACCAGGAAGCAAAAACTGTCACAAGGGCAGTGGGTGCTTTGAATACTGGATGGTGTCCAGGGCAGCCCCAATATCGTAATTCTTGGTCTGTAGGAGCCTGGTGAGCCAGCCGCCTTCGTCAGAGAACCCCATGGACAGCATCTGGGAGAGGGACTCAATGAGCCGGGGGTCAGCTTCTGCCAGAGAGAGTAATGAAAGCAATTAGGGGTAGTCACTGGGCCCCAAGTTTGACCCGCAGGCAGCAGCATCCTGTCCAGCCAGCAAGTACCCAGTGCCTATAGGGCCAGGCCCTCCCACAGTGTCTCTAATCCTCACAGGGTTACTCCAAGGCAGGGATTGGCAAGCTTTTTCTGTAAAAGGCCAGAAAACAAACATTTTAAGCTGCTTTGCAGACTATTGGTCTGTCACAACCACTCCTTTCTGCTGTTACATCATAAAAGCAGCCAGACAATATATAAACAAATGAGCATGCTATGTTCCAATAAAACTTGTATTTATGGACACTGAAATTTGAATTTCATCTGATTTTCACAGGTCTTAACTTTTTAAAAAAAATATGTTTTTATTGATTTTTTTAGAGAGAGAGAGAGCGGCAGAGAGCGATAGAAACATCAGTGTGAGAGAGAAACATTGATCGGCTGCCTACTGCACGTTGATTGAGCCCACAACCCAGGCATGTGTTCTGATGGGAATTGAACTGGGACCTCTCAGTCCATGGGACAACGCTCAGTCCACTGAGCCACACCAGCTGGGCAGGTCTTAACTTTCTAATGAAGGAGGGAAATAGACTGAAAGTGGGGCCTCCTCATTTATTTATATATTTATTTTATATTGAGTTTTAGAGAGGAAGGGAGAGTGAGAGAAACATTGATGTGAAAGCAAAACACTGATTGGCTGCCTCCTGCACGCTTCCCACCAGGGATGGAGCCCGCAACCTGGGCATATGCCCCAACCAGAATTGAATCAGCAACCTTTTGGTGCATGGGACAACACCCAACCAACTGAGCTACACCGGCCAGGGCCACAGGTCTTAACTTTTTAGACAACGACTATAAAAATGACACCCTGGCCAGGTGGTTCAGTTGGTTGGAGCATCATCCCATACACCAAAAAGGTTGTGGGTTTGATTCCTAGTCAGGGCACATACCTAGATTGCAGGTTTGATCCCAGTAGGGGCATATACTGGACGAAACTGATCGATGTTTCCCTCTTATATCAATATTTCTCTCTTTCTCTCCCCCACAGCGCCCCCTCTAAAAAAAAATCCGTAAAAATAAAAAAAAATCCTCAGGTAAGTATTAAAAATTGTTTTTGAGAAAATCATTCTTGGCCCATAGGCTATAGTTTGTCTCCCCTGCTCTAAGGCAGAGAAGATAGACACTGGGGGCCCAAGGGCCACACTTGGCCCACAGAGGAGTTTTCTCTTGAATACTGTCAACAACATTGCCATGTGACAGTAACGAACGAGAGCAGAGTATCAGCTGCCTCTTTTATTCGGTGTATGCTCTCTGGCTACCACAGTCCCCACCTGGTCCTGCTGCCTTCCATACCACCTACTTCACATGGCAGCTTCCTGCCTGGCTCCTACAGGAACCTTGGCTGGGGCCCTGTTAGGCTGGCACTCTCCATGAGGAAACAGTGAAGGCAAATTCAGAGTCCACTTTTAGTGGTGCATGGCAGTGCCAAAGCCAGTGCCACCACTACATCATTTCTGCCTTCATAATTGCGGGTCTAGATGTTAAGTTTTAGAAGTTCCTAAAATTAGTTGTGCTTACAAGGGCTCAGTATAGACACAAGAGGACAAAATCAACTCCTAATTTTCTCTCATGTCAATAGATAAGCCCCACAGTAGAGAATAGGACATCTTTTCGTGTTGCTCAAAATAGATGATACGATGCTCTGAACGAAAAAGGTAGAAATATAAAACTGCTTGAAATCACTTGCCTGGTGGTAGATGTGGGTACACTGCAGCTTCCTTCAGCCCTGTGGGTCCCTCCTGGGAAGGGTCCAGAGAGCTTGGCCCTTCAGATTCGGGCATCTGTAGAGACTGGAGTTCACCTGTAGACGGGTCCACTTCTTTTGAAGACAAATGAGTCCAGTCATCATCTCCTCCCGAGCAATTATCAGACTCCATCTGTTCCTGGAACAAAACCTCCATGAGCAATAGGCAATGTGCAACAGGCCCACCAGCCTATAGCCTCAATTCCTGGGAGAGTCCACATATGGAAGACAGACTGGGAAGAAGCTAGAGGAATATTTTTCTTTACAAAGTGCTAGTGGAGGGGGTCACAGGATGACTTATATGCCACAGACTTAACTCTGTGCCAGAACTGGGTCGAGGCTGCGTAAGTGCTGGGGAGGGGCCGTGGTTGGTGTGCTAGGAGAAGCAGGAGGGTGCTTGCCTCAGGCTGCGCACCCGACTGCAGGGTTATCTTGTTCATTTGCTCCATCAGAGACTGCGCTGCTCCTTCCATGACACCGTCCGGTTTGCTGGGGTCAGAAGAGCAGCTTCTTGGCTGAGAGTTGCACTTCTCCTCTGTGCTGGAGCTGCCTGGAGAGACGGGGGTCAGGCGGCTTCTTTTCCCTCCATGTTCCACATCAATATCAACCTCAATGCCTAGAAGCCAAAGCGGAAACAAAAACCTGTAAGTCCTTCAGAGGGTGAACTTGCCAGCTTACAAAGCGCTTTCACATTCAGGCCCGTTAGTGTGGGAGGGTCGGGATGCTGGCATTCACTACAGACCTTGAGTCACACTTCCAGTACAGGACTCAGTCAGGATGGCAGCCTACCAGCAAGAAGGTAAATAGGCCCAGCCAGTGTGGCTCAATGGACTGACCATCTCTCCCATGGACTGAGAAGTCCAGATTCAATTCCCAGTCAGGGCATGTGCCCGAGTTGTGGGATCCATCCCCAGTGGGGGGCGTGCAGGAGGCAGCTGATCGATGTGTCTCTCTCATCGATGTTTCTATCTCTTTCTCTCTAAAAAAATCAATAGAAAACATATTTTAAAAATTTTTTGAAAAGGGGAAAACGGATGGTCAGTCATCTTTGAACTTCAGGATCCCAAGGGCTGAACTGGTCCCAAAATCCTAGCACCAAATCTTCTTGGCTTCTAGAAAAACTCTTATTGCAACTCTTCCTCCAGCTTAATAAAACATTAATCTCAGTTAATGTCCCAGGTCAGTTTCAGAGCCAGTAAGTGCAGAAAGAGACCTTGTTTTCCCCTAACCATGCAAGACAGATCTGTACAGCAAACAGGGCCAGGACCTAGAAACCAGTGAGAGCCAAATACCACATGTGGCCAGAATGCCCCATCCTGGCGCTGAGGACCACAGGAAGCATCATGCTTGTGTGTAGGGGTCAAGTGACATGAAAACCACATGTATTAAACACTAGAATTCTGCTTAGGCAAGCAGACAGCTCTGCAGGTTTGTATGAGGCCCATGAGGCTGGGTGCACAGGCTGGTGTGTCCACCTCCAGTCCCTCCCACTCTGGGACACATGCTCACTGAAGGGGAGGGTACAATCACTAGTGCTGTTTTTTTGGGCGTGGGGGTGTTGCTTCCTTTTTTTCTATTTTTTTATTGTTGAACGTAATACAGATGTCCCCCTTTTTCCCCCATTGACCCCCTCCTTCCTGCTCTAGTGCTGTTTTTAATTAATTTTAATTTCTGAAAAGACTTAGAGCCACAAAGTTCCAAAAGGCTATAGAAGATCCTTGCCCCCCACCACATAGCCCAGCCTCTCCAGAGACAACTTCCAACCCATGCTGCTTTTTCTGTCTTGATTGCTCAAGTTCACTGTTTATTTCTTACTGAAGATTAGAAGATCAACACTTACCTCCCCTTCCCCTATCCTTTCAAAAACTCAATTTTTGGTGAAAAAAAAATTTTGTTCACGTTACTGCCACTACATATTGTTCTTTGCTGGATCAAGTAGTGGACTTACTTCTTTGTAGAGATGTTTTTGTTTTTGTAGCATTTATGATGCCCCCCCCTTTTATTTTCACTTGCTAGCTTTCCCCATTTCTTCAAACAAGTTCTCTAGAGTTTTCTACATGGGTTCAGTGTATAGAATCCCCGTCAGCTCTGGTTTTACCCTGGAGGCCATCCCCCTGAGTTACCAGCCTTGGGCTTCAATCTGGCCTGGGGGCTCTCTAGGCCAGAGGCATAGCCCCTGCACTCTGCCCACCTTTCCTTTCCTCCTGGCAACTCCCTCTATCTCCCTCCTGTGTTGGGTCCTGTTTGCAAACACCTCTTTCTTCATTCTGGGTTTATTTCTTCATTTTGGCCCCAGTAAGTTTTCAAAGCTCAGGTAAGATGATCAACACCTTGCATACCAGACAACTTTGTTCTGCCCCCACACCTTACTATTTTAGCTGGGTATCAAATTCTAGGTGGAAAACCATTTTATCTTAGACTTCTTAAGTCTTTGCTTGTGCCACTGTCTTCTATCTTCCAATGTTGTGCTCTTTGAATTCCCAAGCCTTTACAGTACCCTGGGGAGTTTCAGGAGCCTCTATCCCAAGGGTTCAGGTACTTGACAGTGATAAGCTTTGGTATAGGGTACTTTTACAGTCATTGTACAAGGCATCAGGGGTCGCTTTCAATCTAGAGATTAATGTCCCTTCAGTTTTCTCTGTTCTCTTTCTGGAATTCCTATTCATCCTATGGGGTCACCAGGATTAATCTTCGAGTTTTCTCATCTTTTCTCTCCTACCTCTATTTCTTTTGCTTGGGAATGTTTCCTTTAGATGGCCTTAAAATCTAAACCTTTTTTTGAAGTTTTCTTTTTTTTTTTAATTTCCAAGAATATTTTCATCCTGTTCCCTTTTGTTATTTTTATGATATCCTGTTCTTTTTTCATGGACACAAATACATTTTTGTCTCTCTCACTGAGGATGTTAACATTCTCTTCTCTGTTACATATCCTTCCCCAAGTTCCTTCTTTCCCATGTTTGGAGATTTTCCCAAATGGTTGGTAAACTGTGGCTGTCTGATCCTAGGGAGGCACAAAGAAAAGGCCAATAGGAAGCACTCTCCATGGTGCTATGAGCTTACATCTGCAGGTGACCAGATATCCAGCCAGGCATCAGGATCTGAGATGGTACAGCTGTCAGACCCTACTCTGGCACATTCAGCCTCTCCTGAGCAGAGACTCCCTAGCTCCTGCTGGTCCCACTGCTCATTCATGATGCCTAATTTCAGGCTGATGCCTCACCCTGCCCTGTGTCCCTGCTGTCTCTACAGCTGAAGTGTCTCTGGATCAAGTGCTCCAGGTCTCCTGCAAGGGTTGGCAAGGGCCATATTTTGGCTGTGAAGTCTCTATGTGATCCTTCACTGGGGTCTTCAACCCATCCCCTGGTTCCCTCGCCTCCCTGGCCGGGCAGCTGGCCTTGCTTTTCACCAGAAACTTCCATGTGAGTAACCAACTCTGTTGGTTGCCTCCCTCCATCCATTTCTCATCTTTCAAAGTTGGATGGCATCATCTTATCTTGCCTTCTATTACTTTTCTCCCTTTTTCTTTGTCCATGTTGCTTTTAACTTTTTTGTTAATCCTCACTCGAGGATATTCTTTCCATTGATTTTTAGAGAGAGTGGAAGGGCAGTTGGGGGGAGAGAGAAACATTGATGTGAGAGAGACACATCAATTGGTTGCCTCCCAAATGAGCCCCAACTGCGGTACATACCCAGGTATATACCCTTGACAAGGAATCAAACCCGAGGCCCTTCAATACTCGGGCCGATGCTGAGCAACACCGGGCAGGGTGCTTTAAACTTTTTAATCCCTTTAGTGTTATTTTAGCAAAGTTTAAGGAGCAAGCAGAGATAAAAGCAGGCTTAACTATCAGTAACCTCATCTGCAATATTTAAATTGTTTTTAACCCTAACCCTACTGCCTCCAAAGCCTCTGTGTGTGTGGGTTTTATGGAATACCTCATGAAGAGGAAGGCCCTGTTGTGTTATGTCCTAGATGTCAGTCACTGTGACCTCAAGCGAGGAACAGTCCTGGGCCTTGGTGGACCCACTCGGCTGGTTCAAACAGAAACTGTCAAAAAGTGGCCTTGCACCTGGTTGGTGTGGCTCAGTGGATTGAGCACTGTCCCATGGATTGAGAGGCCCCGGTTCAATTCCTGGTTGGGGCACATGCCTGGGTTTCAGGCTCAATTCCCAGTGGGGGGCATGCGGGAGGCAGCTGATCCATGTAGCTCTCTCACATTGATATTTCTCTCTCTCTCCCTAAAAACTCACTGAAAACATTTTTTTAAATGGCTTTGGGTTTTTAAAGTCACTGACTCACTCACTGCACACAGACTACCCTCTGACACTTGGTGTTGGCTTGATCTCCTCTAGGCCCTGCTCTGGGAATAGTCCCTTCTAGGCAGTTGTCAGTGTGAGTCATCCTAGCTGTTAGCTCCTCATAAGAAAATACCCATAATTCCAACAGCAGAATTTAATCAGTTCCTCGGTTCCTTGAATGGCTGTCAACTGAAACTACTCAAAGGCATATTTTACTGAAACTTTTCCTCCTTTTGTAGGCTCCTCCCTAGTTGACAGAAAGCAACCCCACACACTTTGAAAGACCTGAAAAGGCCTTTATCCTTATTCCAAGAGACTTCTGAGTACTTCCAAAATTATTCCCACATGTCCTGAGTGGGGAATCCAGGTCAAGTTCTGAAACACATCACAAGCTCAGAAGGTGTCAGATGGACACAAGTGTGATCCAGAGTCACCTGGGAAGCCTTCAAAATACACCCTCCCTTGGGGAGGGTCTAGGCCCTCCCCAAGACCCACATACCAGATTCCAGAAGGTAGACCAGGGACTAGCACTGTTGTAACCTGGACCTAGACTTGATTTTGTCTTCCCAGGTTGTCTTGTCTGTTCTTTCAGGGAAGGACTGTTCCAAAGAATAAGTAATTTTAATAAAGTTTCCAGCCCTGGCCAGTTTGATTCAGTGGTTTGAGCGTCGGTCCAAGGACCGAAGGGCTGTGGGTTCGATTCCCAGACAAGGGCACATACCTGGGCTGCAGGTTTGATCCCTGGCCCTGGTTGGGGTCCTCAGGTGAGGATTAACAAAATAAATAAGAAATAATAATAAAGTTTCCAAAATAAAACAGCCTTTGTTGGTGACTGATGCTCAACCAGCTTGAGAACAACTGTCCATTTACTATCTTCCAAAGAACAGTTCCCATGGCCCTTAATCACAGCCCATTTGATGGATGACCATCTCTAAAAATTCCACTCACTCACCTTCACTCTGTCTTAAATGAGTGGCAGACAGACCTTAGCACAGCTCATCTCCCAATTTATAATCTGATTACTGTTCTGCTATTTTATCCTCCCTGGGAGCATTAAGAATATCAACTGCTTTTTCTTATTCTCTCAAAAGCCTTTAACCCTAGTACAGAAACCATGTGTAGTCTGAGCTGTTTCATGAAGCAGCAACGCCAAGATGTCACTGCTGCTTCAAAGCTATATCTGGGGGCAGAATGAGCATGAGCAGAAATGTCTCAGGTTGGTCCCTGCCTATGTGGCTCAAAGGATTGAGCGTCGTCCCATGGACTGAGAGGTCCTGGTTCGATTCTTGGTCAGGGCACATGCCCAGGTTGTGGGCTCGATCCCCATTAGGCGGTGTGCAGGAGGCACATCTCTCTCACATCGATGTTTCTATCTCTCTCTCCCTTCCTTTCTCTCTAAAAAAAAAAAAAAAATCAATAAAAACATATTAAAAAAGAAATGTCTCAGGTTGGAGATGATGGCAGTCATTTCCTGTATGCCACAGGGTGGGTGGTGGGCGGGGTGTGGGCACCCTCTTACCATTCTTTCAGACACTGTATACAACTTTTGGACAGACTGGGAAGACACTTCCTGCCACTGCAGTCACAAAGATGAGCTCTCTTCTAGTCTGAGATCATGGATCTGTGGTAATCTTGACCCAGAAGTCACCTTCTTTAACTGATTCGCACTGCTACAAGGTAAAGCCCTGCAACACCCACATCCAGACTAGCGGACACAGTGGGTGCTTTCAAAAGCCTCAGAAGTCACACCTGTCACACCTTTAGGGGGTACATGCTGCAGTTCCTGAGGCACTAGGAACCTGGAGTCACAGAACCTTTTCCTCTATTACTCCCTGCTCCCCAGCACTGGCATAAGCCCTGCACTCAGGAAGCACCAGGAAAGGTTGGGGATTGCAAAAAAGAGGAAGAAAAAGAGAAAAGGCATCTCAACTAACTACTCACCCAAGTCCTGAGGAAACTCCAAGGCTCACATGAAGGGAAAATGCAGACTGTTCTTCTCCCAAAGGACAGACAGGCAGAAGTTGACAGGCCAGCCCTTCTTCAGCCCTTCAACTGAGCCTGGTCACCCTCCCTACTGGGATTATTCCAATCAAACCCTGGCTGATTCTCCTGCACTCATGTGGAAAGCTCAAGAATCTGTCAGGGGCCCTGGCTGGTTTGGCTCAGTGGTGAGAGCATTGGCCCACAGACCAGAGAGTCCAGGGTTCGGTTCCCGCTAAGGGAAATGTACCTCAGTTGCAGTTTGTCCCCAGTCCCAGTTGGGATCGTGTGGGTGGCAGCCACTTGATGTGTCTCTCTCACATCAATGTTTCTCTCTCTCTCTTCCTCCCTCTCTCCCTCTGGCTCTATCTGAAGATAAATGCAAAAATGTTCTCGGGTGAGGATAAAAATGAAAAAAAAGAATCTGTCAGGGAATTCAACCTTGAGTGGCCTATGATACAGCACTTGGCAAAGGTTGACTTGAGGCAACCAATCCTTACTAGTCTCAAGGGTGTTCCCATTCCTCTGCAGTATCTCAGGTAAAAGCCACAAACAGCCACTCACACACCGAGTTACCAAAAGGCCCTGCTGATATCAAAGGACAGACAGACAAGCACTTACCCAGCGGGCTGAGGGCGGCTGCCACACTCTCCCCAACATTCTTGAGGAAATTCACACTGGGATCCTCTGATGGACCAGAAACTTTGATTTAAAAAAAATAAAAACAATATGTTTAATTCAAAATACATTTCTCAATGACCTTGATGCCTGTTACAGTGCTATCACCTTCATCCCGTGTGCCCTCCATTCTGGCAGCCTGTATCCCAGCCCTTTCCCTACTCCCTCCCATTCCAGGCCACCCCTGGACACCTTCACCCCCCTTCATCTGTGATCCTGGTGATCCGAACCCCGAGAGGGGTTCAATACACACAGTATCAAATATCAATCACATCCAAGATATGTTATTTTCTCCAAATCAAACAAATATCCCTACCTTTGTCCCAAAGGACGAGGTAAATCAAAGGATGCAGGAAGAGTAATAAAACCAGAATTCTAAAATCTAGAATGCAAGCTATGTGTATTTTTAACTTTGTGACTGTGTTTGTAAAGACCTGACCTAATTTGGCTCTTTCCTGATAGCTAACACAAGAGAATGAGCACCTCACAGATATGAAGGTGCTGGAATGGTGCTGAGCAGGTCTAGGTTTAGTGCAGGTGAATTAGTAGCCTTGGGCACTTAGGCACCTGTTTTTCTATTTGTAAAACAAAGATAGTGCTCCGCCCTCTGCAGGGTTTGGTAAGGATTAAATAACCTCAGTGGCTGTAAAGTGCCCAACCCAGCCACAGTCACAGCAGGAATCTGAGTCATGGGGAAGGCCCTCCAGCTCTGTAAACCTTCCATCTCACCCTGCAGAAACCAGCAGACCAAGGCTCACCGGATTCTGCTGTGGGGCTGGAGTGGGCATCCCCCGCCCGAGGAGGACGTGGGCTCCAGTTACCAGGTAGGCCCATCTCCCAGCCAGGCCATCCAAAGTGCCCATGTTTCAGCTTCCGGAGCCAGCGGCTGTGAAAGAAGCCCTGGGGAAAGAAATCAGAAGAGCAAGTGGTACTAGGTCAGGGGGCTCCTGCCACCCTGCGCCCACAATGCCAGCAGGGAGGCCCTGCTCACCTCAGAGAGATGCCCGAAGGGGCTGGGGAAGGCAAGCTTGCTGTGCTCCCTGTGCATGCCCTTCCCTTCGCAGCCCGCACACAGGTCGTAATCAGGGCAGACGCTGCACTTGTACCGTGTCCCCACCACCGGACCGTTGCAACCATCACAGATCACATTGGGGTGCACCACATTGCGGGGTGCCTCCTGAGCACATGGGGGGCGATGGTCCCGCCGGCACTCCTTCCTCTCTGCAGGGAGGGCAGAGAGCCATGAGGTGGGGTCCCACAAAGTATTTCCCTTGTCACTACTGCGGGGCTGTCACCACTGTCAGTTAGCAGGACCCTGGTCCCGCTCTCCAGACACTGAGTCCATGTGGAATTCAGCTGCTCATGTGACAACAACAAAGTGACCTCAGAACCTGCTGGAAGGTTCCCAGTACCTGCGTATTACCTGGGCATGTGTGGCCCAGGTGGGAGAGAAGCAGCAGGGAGCTGTGTCTGCACAGCTTTGGTCCTGCCCTTCACTAAAATAAACCCCACAGCACCCCCAAAGTTGCCCCAGCCCATGGCACTTGGTCTGGGCATAATCAACAGTAAACCCAGAGACCCTCTGCCCCTACCCACTGTGTGAACACTGACTCCTTTCTCCCCTCTTTGCTTGAGGGATTTCTCTATAAACTCAAGCTGTTGGGTTTTACTTGGTAGGCAGCACCTGGCTGCTGGCAGCATCCCAGAGCAGCCCCTTACCTTTAATGTAAATACGAAAGATGTCATCCTTCACATATGACATTGCCATCGTCAGTTCCTCGTCACTGGAAAAGGCAACCAAGTCCCCGTCCTCATCTAGATTGTTTAAAAGACAGCATATGAGAATCCAGGGCTTCTCACTGTACACAACTGGTGAAAAGGGCCGAGGCTGGTGCTACAGGAGTACTTTTGGGCTATAACTAAAGCCCACCTGTCTGAGGAAGGGGGAAGCAGGACTGAGGCCAGATTGCTCATTCACTCTGTCACTGCCTAGAAGGTACACATACTCCAACCTGAGCCCTGGGTGCACGGAGGAGGCAGAGCACCTGTGTGCAGGGGCAGCAACAGTAGTAGCTGGCTACCTGCTGTTATGTCTCTGGGCCAGCTGCCCCTTCACAAAGGTACTGCCTCAGTTCATATCTGACCAGGGCCAAACCCATCTTCAACTGTGGGAGATCCCCAACTGTGACTAACCCCCTCCAAAGGCCATGGGCCTCTTGTGGTTTAGGAGAGGAAGTTAGATGAATACATGATGCTTGCTTGCTTCCTCCCCCAGTGAAGCCAAAACTACGGATTTCTATGCAGTCTCCTTTTTAGATGTTGGCTCAAATGGTTTTAAAGCACCACCATGTCAAACCACAGCATACATCTGCAGGCTGGGCCAGCTTTGTGGGCCACCAGACACAACATGTACCATAAGAATAGGGGCAATGTCAAAAGGCGAAAACAACCCAAACATTCATCAACTAATGACAGATAAACAAAATGGTGCATGTCCACACAACTGAATATTATTTAGCCACAAAAAAAAGAATGAAGCATTAACACTGGTGTACCTATGAAACATGCTAAGTATAAGAAGCCAGTTGGAAAGATTATATTTATATTTATATTTATATTTATATTTATATGAAATGTCCAGAATAAGAAAATCCATTGAGAAAAAGAGTAGATTAGTGGTTGCCTAGGACTGGGGGAGGGGAGATGGGAGGATGGGAGGATGGGGTTGGGAGGATGGCTAAAGGGTAGAGTGGTGAAAAGTTTCTAAAATTGTGATCATGGTAGCACAAACCTGTGAATATGTTAAAAATTGTACACTTTATTATTTTTTAAAATATGTTTTTATTGATTTTTTAGAGAGAGAGGAAGGGAGAGAGAGATAGAAACATCATGTGAGAAACACGGATGTGAGAGATAAACATAGACCGGCTGCCTCCTGCAAGACCCCGACTGGGGATCAAGCCCCAAAACCCTGGCAGGTGCCCACACCTGGAATCCAACCAGGACCTCTCAGAGATGGGACCACGCTCAATCCATCCAGCCACACGGGCCAGGCTAAAAACTGTATCAGTGAAAATTAAATGAGTGAATTGTATGGCAAGTGAATTATAGCTCAATCAAGTTGTTACAAAAATAAAACCAACCAGAAGCAGGCCTGGTACACAGGCAGCCCTTCTCAGCAAGGTCCCAGCGCTGCCCCGCCCAGGGGCCTGTCTTGGCTGCCCACCTCCCTCCCCAGCCACACCTCCCCACCCCACCCCTAGCAGCCACCAGTTAAGACACTGGGATAGTTCCTGGACTCCTGTTCCACACCGACACTTCTTAAGGTTTTGATTTTGCTCCTCTGCCCACTACCAGTGGGATAACATCTGGTCTCAGCCTGGTTTGGGGGTTCTGTGGTCTGTCCCTGACCTCTCCTCCCCCAGCCACTACAGGCTGGGCGCCAGGCCGCACAGCTCCGAGTCCCCCGCACCCCCACACTTGTTTACCCGCATCATTCCTCTTTCCAGCCGGCCAGGGCTCTTCCAGGGCATGATCTGAAACCCCACCCGGCACTAGCAGGCCCAGACTCGACAGCAGCAAGATGCCATGTTAGTGTAACCTGAGTGGCCGCTGCCAGCCGGCGAAGACACCCAAGAGCACCCTCGCCAAGATCTGCAACGTCATAGCTGGGGGGAGGGGGTGAGTTGCCTCTTACGCCCCAGGCCTGAGATCCGCCAGGAAAGCCTTGGCAGTGCCTGGTCCCACAAGAGCCGGCCTTGGTCACCACTCTTAGTCACTAGGCTAGCACCCGAAGTTGCACTGGGGCGCCACGCGGGCCTCCGACCACCCAGTGAGCGGCCAGGCTCCACCAAGCCGGTCGAGAGGGAAGGGGCAGCCACCCGCCCCACAGGCAGGCCCCCGCGCCGCTCCCGAAAGCGCCCGACCCCCTCACCGCGGTAGTGCGCCTGGAAGCCACCCGGCCGCAGCGCGGGGAACAAGGCGGCCACCCGGCTCAGCAGCCGCTCGCAGGGACCGAGGCCCGCTGTGGCCTCGGCCTCCGCCTCGGGTTCGGGGCTGAAGCAGAAGCTGAAGCGGCGGATCTCGCGGGCCGCGTCCTCCTTTCCCAACAGGTACGCCTTCACAGTGAGCGACGCCATAGCGATGAGGTTTGGAGCAAGAGCTGGCCGGGTTGCGGCTGCAGTGGGCGAGCGGCTTTTGTAACGGAGGCCGGAAGCCGTGCCCCGCCTCCTGGGGGCGGGGTCTCGCGCGTGCGGCCCCACCCCCACCACTGGGGCCGTGGTGCTCAAACCCCCCTGCCGGGGCCCTGCGCGTGTAGTCACCTCTTCACCGCCTCCCCAACCATTTCCTCGCGGTCTCCTCCGCCCTCCCATCGCTGACCCTTCTCCCTACTGCCCCCAGTGCACTGGTGACCCCAAGAGGCCGGCCTGGCACTCCAACATCTAGATCTGAACTCGGGCCTGTGCACCTGGGGGATAGAACCCGCAGGGTTCCCTCCCCAGATCTCTCACAGGCCTGGCCAGAGGAGAACCAGGCCGCTGGGGTTGCCCCATGCAGGAGGGAGGGGAACAACAGAGGTCCGAAGCCAGGAGGCTCCCAGCGGGCACCACCGACCAGAACAAACTGGCTCCTGAGGGTCTGTCCCTACCCTGCCACTCTTGACAGCTCCCCATTCTTTGGAAGCAATCAGTTTCCCAGGTGGCAACCCACTCCACCGCCCCCAGCATACTCCATGACCGCCCCTTACTGGGTTGAGGGGCACATGTCCACCTTAGGACCAAGCACCAGAGGAGCTCCCAGTTTATAGGAGGTAGGGCTTAGAGGTGCTGAAAAAGCACGGAAACCCCAACCCCCACTCAGCTAGAGGGTGAACTAAGGCTTCCTGGAGCCTCAGTAGTCACCAAGTACACACTGCAGTGCAAGACACTCCCCATGGAAGCCTGAACACCCTGTCAGCGCTGGGTTTCAGTTCAGCAGGTAATGCCCAAGGACTTGTGGTGTCTCAGGCCTGTTGGCTTCATGGGCAGCCCAGGGGTCAAACCAACAGCCCTACATCTGTGAACCAAGAAACATGCTTTATGTGACAAAAGTGACCTGTTCACACCTGGCTGGTGTGGCTCAGTGGTTGAGCATCGACCCATGAACCAAGAGGTCACTGGTTCAATTCCCGGTCAGGGCACATGCCCAGGTTGTGGGCCCAATCCCCAGTGGGGGGCAAGCAGGAGGCAGCCAATCGATGTTCTCTCTCATTGATGTTTTTCTCTCTCTCTTCCTCTCTAAAATCAATAAAGAAAAAAAAATTTTTTTTTAAGTGACCTGTTCACAGGGTGGATTTGATTAGTCAGGTTTGAAGGTGATTTGCCTGTACAGGAAGGGCCTTTCCATGGTTGTGGCTGGTCCTTCCCAGAGGGTTCCAGAGAAGGCAAGGCTGTGCATCCTGCACAAAGCAGCCCTGTAGAAAGGACAGTCCCCTCTTAGGCCCTCCCTGCATCCCTACTGTGAGCCTGGGAAAGTGACCCCCTGCCCACCCCATGCAGACTGGGTCAGGGACAAAGGAGGGGCAATACTGGGCAGAGGCCCACAGGTGCTGGAGGGCATGACTCAGCAGCCTGGGAGCCTTGCAGCTCCTGAAGACTGGGCCAAGAGCTTGGCTTCCCTCTCCCAGTGCTCCAGTGTCCCCGGCTGAGTGGCTGGAGGGTACATAAGGAGAGCTCTGTGGTCTGTGGAACCTGGGTTTCAGGAAGGACCCAAGGCACAGCCCCTATCCAAAGATTTGACAAAAATCGGGGGCTGCCTGCAGGACCGCCTGGCTTTGGCAATGTCTGGGACTATGGGGTTTGAGGGAAGGGATGGAGAACAAAGGGAGAAACTGGATGGCAGGAAACAAGCCCCTGGGAAGCAGACCAGGAGACCCAAGTGTGACCTTCCCAGCATGACCCACTGCAGAGCGAAGGCCCTTTCCCAAGGACAAGAGAGCTAAACAAGGCTGCGGCAGGGGAAGCCCCAGGCAGGGCCCTCTAAGCCCGCCTATGCGTGGTCAGGTGGTCAGGCTGGCAGTGAGTCAGCATCCCATGACCAGGAGTCATAACAGGGGAATTCCCAGCCTGAATGCCACCAATCTTGATGACATCTTACCAGGCAGCCAAGTGGGGGGAGGGGGGCGGCTTCGTGGGCTTCTGAGGGAACCCTGGAGCCAAAAAATCCAGCAGAAGCCAGGGTAGCAGGGAACTGGCAATGGGGAAGCCAGACTCAGCTAGACTCTATCCTCACAAACTGAGTTCCCCTTCTGACATCTTCTATCCTTCCCCTCCTTGGGTTGCAGGGAGTTCCCCCAACCTTCCCTGTGCCCACTGGCCCCCTCCTCACCTCCAGAGCATGGCAAGCACATAGAGGGTGGGGGGTGAAGCTTGGTGCCTGAATCAGACCAACTATCCACCACCCTGCCATCTTTGAGCAAATGACCAGCTTCAGTTTGCTCATCTTTTAATGAGGCTGGAGGGGGATGACTTGAGTGTCTCCTCCCAGGTGATGCCCCCTAGGTGTGCTCGTTGTTGTTTGGCTGCATTTGGGGTATCAGCTTGGGGGGTGGGAATGTCAGGAAGGAGACTACAGCCAATGGTGGAGGTGAAAGAGTGGGGAGCCTGGAAGAGACTGGATTGGAGACTTTCCAGGGGACTCCGGGAACAGGGGTGGCAGGAGGTCATCTGATTTGGGTTATTGCTGTCTGGTGTACTGTAACCACCTCCTCAGTTCCCACTTCCTTCCAAAAACTAATCCCATCCCTTGATAATGGTTTTCTGAAGATCCATGTATTTTCTTTGGGGTATGGAGTGAAGCCTAGAGGTAGATGCTGGGCCAGCCAGAGACATGGCCACTGCAGGACTCAGGCTGAGCAGCTCTGGGCCACCGTTGAGCCTGAGGATCACAGGGGATTAAGCTCCACCAAACCCCTGCACTAGACCCAAGGAATGAGTTTGTTGTACATGGGGGGACAGGGTCAGGGTCAGGGTCAGGGTCGTGGGTAGGGTGGCCTCCAGGTCACACTGGGCTGGGACCCCAATGCCACTCCCTCACACCAAAGGGACACACCCCCTGCTCAGTTCCTAACCATTCCACCTGGTGACTTTTTCCCACTGCTTCCCATGGCAATCTCATCCTAAATATCAGTGGAGCTTTCCTTGGGCACCCCCTCAGGAAAATCCCCAGGCAATGGATATCACCCTCTTTAAGCCCTTACTGCAAAAGCCAACAGCCTAGCCAAAAGGTGTCAGGGGCTATGTGTGTGTGTGTGTGGGGGGGGGGGGGTGAAATAAAATGGGCTCAAGTCACCAGGGAAATTAAATAAAGCCAGGAAGAGACATGGATAAAGAGTTAGGTAATACCAAACTGTGAGGCGTGAAATCACCCTGGCCTCCGGTACAGCTGCTGGAGGGTGGCAGCAGCCATTCTGAGCTTGGCTCCTGGCACTAGACACAGGAGTGGAACGCCTGCGCCCTCCTGAGGGCGCTGAGCTGGAACCTGCGAAGCAGGTTGTCAACAGCGTTGCGCACTGGGCGGCGGTGACAGCTCTCATCTACATCCAATGGCGGGAAAGGGAGGCAGACAGAGGCCTAATGCGGGGCCATGTCTGTAAATACGTATCAGAAAGCCCAAGATCTGCAGAATTACTAAGCCCGAGGAGCGGCGCTAGGGACCTCTCCCTCTGAGACCCCAGCCCTGCTCTCCTGGCCAGGAAAGAGCTTGCAGCCCGGGAGGAAGCAGCCGGGGCTCAGGCCAAGTGGAAGGAGGGCTCCCCAAGGGGGTCCGCGGCTCGCCTGGAGGGGGGCTGCACCAGATTTCTTCCGGAGCGGCATCAATCTGCCAGACCCTTCTGCCCCAGTGCGTCCTTGGACTCGGGGCGCTGTGCGGGGTTCTGGCCCAACTGAGAAACCCGCAGGAGCTCTGGTTTCCCGCAGCGACTAGGGAGAGCGCACCTCTACAATTAGGCTCCGCCAGTCGGAAGTGGTCTGAACACCTAAGGCTGTTCATTAGGTGGGACCCCAAGTGGGCTCTGAGGAGGGTTGCGACTGGGATCGAGACCTACCCCGGGCAGGCACTGCTAGGGGCCGGCCTAACTTTGGAAGGTTCTGGAGTCTGTAGGAGACCATGCAGTGACCACAAACAGAGCTAGGCTCCTGGGCCTGGCAGACAGGGTGATAATAGCTCAAGGCAAAGGAGCAAGAGGAGGCTCACAGGAGAAGAATGCAGGGGGTCCCGACCTGGCTGGGGCAGCAGAGAGGTCAGCATGACACTTGCCAGGAAGCAGGGTCCCAGGCAGAGCAGGGAGAGGGTGCCTCTGGGGCCTTGGTCACATGGAAAGGGTGGCCTCTGTGGGTCAGGCTCAGGGCTCTGTCTCTCCTCTCCCTCTACTCCTACCCTCCCAACCCCCACCCCCACCCCTACCCTGAGCCCGTGGAAAACCTGGAAAAGTTGTGTGGCTTTGAGATCTAAGCCTTCTTTTGCTCCAAAGCCTCTGCGAACAGCCGAACAGCTGGGAGCCTGTGCTCCATTTCTCCCACTGGGCCTTCCATCCTGGACTCAGCTCCTTCATATCCCTTCATACCTGTGGGCAGTGGGCACCCCTTTTGCTCAGCCTGTGTCCCTGTACCTGGCATGTGGGAGCTCAGGTAG
Source organism: Tadarida brasiliensis (assembly GCA_030848825.1). Classification (NCBI taxonomy): domain Eukaryota; kingdom Metazoa; phylum Chordata; class Mammalia; order Chiroptera; family Molossidae; genus Tadarida; species Tadarida brasiliensis. Next base: position 73,016,618 of record CM061259.1, on the reverse strand, counting down.
TGTGTTTGTTGAGGAGGGGGTCTTGGGAGTCCTGCACATGTTGGACCTAGAGTGTGTCCCCTATCTTGTAATCCTGACATTCTGGGGCAGGACTGCAAGGGGTCCTCCTTGGATAACCCCATGCCAGGTAGTTGGCTTCCAGCCACCTGACCTTGGGACAGGGCCTGCAGCCAGGCTTTGTGCAAGTGACCAGGTGAAGGGAGGGTGTGGAGAAGCCCTGGTGGCTGAGGCTGGGTCCTCAGCACCCTGCTGTGCCTGGTGCTCAGGATGGTGCCCAGGAGTTACCGTCTGGCAGGCCCTAAGCTGAGGAGAGAAAAGAGGGCTGGAGGGCCAACAGGGCCTGGGCCACCACTGTAACCTTATTAAAAGGATGTGAGCCCTGGCCAGTTTGGCTCAGCGGTTAGAGCGTCAGCCCGTGGATCAGAGAGACCCGGGTTCGGTGCCCGCTAACGGCACGTACTTCGGTTGCAGTTTGTCCCTGGCCCCGGTTGGTGTCGTGTGGGTGGCAACCACTCGATGTGTCTCTCTCTCGCATTGATGTTTCTCTCCCTCTCTTCCTCCCTCCTGCTCTATCTGAAGATAAATGCAAAAATGTCCTCGGGTGAGGATAAAAAAAAAAAAAAAAAAGAAGGATGTGAAGGATGTGAGATGGGCACAGCCCTTCACTGGGCTGTAGGGACCCACTCCATCATCCTCAGGCTCTGTGGTTCCCCTAGACAAAAGTTCTGGTGAGGAAAAGGAGTTAAAACCTTGCTCACTCCTGCTCCCAGATTTGATATGCATTCCTCATTCCCGTCACTCTGCTCAATATCCATCACTTTTCTGGATGGAAATTTTTCTTTGGGGGTTCATTTCTCCCCTACCATTATGGGTAGGCACATGATCCAGGTTTGGCCAACCAGAGCATTGTGGCCTACTAAGTTAGGAATGTACATATAACCCAAGCTGGTGGATAAAATGCCCACAGGAGCCACCTGGAAGCTGGAGTCTGCCTGTGAGCTAGGCCTACACTGAGCAAGAGATCAAGGTTTGATCTCAGCATCTGAGCTTCTGGGTTCCTGCAGGCCTAATGCTGGATCATGAGACAGCTTAAATCAGTTGATTTTAGTCTTTGTCAGTTGAATCCAAGAGTACTGAACCACCACTTCCCTACACAAGATGCCTGCCCCAGGGTTCCCAGTGGCAGTGATGATCACCACAATGCAGTTCAGAAGGTCAGTTGTGACCATGTCATGTCCTCAAACCACAGAGTTCCAATCAATTGCATATCACATCCCAATAATAACAGTAACAACATTCACGTAGTGATTTTCTTTTTTTTTTTTTTTTTTTTTTGCATTTATCTTCAGACAGAGGGAGAGGGAGAGAGGGAGGAACAGAGAGAGAGAAACATCGACGTGAGAGACACATCGACTGGCTGCCACACACACGACCCCAACCAGGGCTGGGGACAAACTGCAACCGAGGTACGTGCCCTTAGCGGGAACCGAACCCAGGACTCTGTGGTCCGTGGGCTGATGCTCTAACCGCTGAGCCAAACTGGCCAGGGCCGTAGTGATTTTCTTATGCCAGGAAGCATTCTGAGTATTTTATATATGTTAACTCACCGGCTCCCTTGAGGTGAGACCACATGATTAGTTCTGGCCAAGGAACTGAGACAGAAGAACCAGAGCATTTATTTATTTGCCAGTGCTGGAGTTTCTAGAGCTCTCTTTCCCTTTGCCAGGGAAGCCTTCAATGTTCAGGTGGTCATTCTTGTAGCCTGGGCAGGAACTACCATGAGCAGAGTCACCAGGGGACCCTTGATAGATATACAGCTTTAAGAAACATACCTTTATTAATTTGTAGAAATTTGGGGTTATTAGAGCAGCATAATCAAGCCTATTTTAACTGATAATTATCCCCCATTTTACCCCCCAGGGAAATGGACTCAGTAACTTGTACAAAGTCACAGCTTGTGTCACACACACAGTGGTGAAGCCAGAATCATGAACCCAGGCAGTCTGTCTTTCTAGTCCATGCTCTTGACCTCAATGACATAACATCTCCTAAAAACTGTCCTGAACCCATCTACTTCTTTTCATCTCTAACCCCCATTCCCCATTCCAGACCATCTCTCTCTGTGGAGAGATGCCTATGTGGAGGCAGAACAACTTTTTCTCTGCCCTCTTAGGTTCAGTAGTTAGGGCCTATGAATTAAAGTGACATGAGAACAAAAACATAACAAGAACAAAAACAGATTTTTATTTTATTTTTTTTGTTAATGCTGAGGATATTTTTCCATTGATTTTTAGATAGAGTAGAAGGGAGGGAGGGAGGGAGGGAGGGAGGGAGGGAGGGAGGGAGAGAGAGAGAGAGAGAGAGAGAGAGAGGCATCAATGTGAGAGAGACACATAGATTGGTTGCCTCCTGCATGACCCCGACCAGAGCCGGGGATCAAACCTGCAACCCAGGTACATGCCCTTGACCGGGAATCAAACCTGTGACCCTTTGGTCTATGGGCCAATGCTCTAACTGCTGAGCCAAACTGGTCAGGGCCAAAATCGGATTTTTATTCAAGTACTAGGTGGTTAGAATTTGGGGGCTTATATACCAACTTAATAGGGGAAGCAGAAGGGGAGGAGGGTGAGAAATGTACTTACAGGAGAAACAAATGATTTTTAGGAAAGATAAATGGGCCCTTAGGAAAATAGATGGGAGGTATGATTGATAGTTTTGTGATAATGTCTGGGTTTATTAGGTGATAAGATTAATCTTTCTCTGGTTGCTCCAGAGGAAGGGATTCAGGACAAGTGAGGTCTGTTGGGAGGCTCTGCTTTTAGGCAGATAAAGGACTTTAGGAAAAAAGCCTGTTCTCAAATGCTTTCAGCTCAAAATAATTTTCATGCCACAGCTGTGTATTCTAGACTCCTTTCCCTGCAACAGCCCCTGGCAGGTGTCTCTGCTTCCTCTCTTAATTTCTTCTAGTCCCTTCTCTATGCTTGCCCAAATAATTAGTTCAAAATGCAAATCTCACTATTGTCCCCAGGGCAGCCCCCACTCCTCTCCCTGCTTTGGAGGGTCCCCATAGCTCCAAGAGTAAAAACCCAAATACCTGATAAGGTGTGCAAGGTCCTGGTGCTTTGCACTACCCTGTCTGCCTCTGGTGCCCTCTCTCACTGAACTCTACCCTGGCAGGCCTGGGGGATCCTTCAACAGAGACATTTGCATGTGCTGAACCATCTGGCCACCTCTTTGAGGTAATTCCTCCGCTTCCCTGAGTCAAACTGCTAACCTCATTGTCTCAGGGAGGCCCTCTGTCCTTCAGGCACTCATTTCCCCCCAGGGTAAGCTTTCTAAGTCCTGTGGACCTTTGTTATGAATGAACATGAGAATGAGGCATCCAAGGAAAGAAGGGCCAGCAGAAAGATGAGGTGAGCCTTAGGCAGGACTTCTAAACTCTCACTGTGCCAGAGACACCCTTAGCACCTAGAGAAGATGAAGGACCCCTGCTTAGAACCATGTTTTAAGATGCATAAAATAAAGTATATTGCATTACAAAAGGACTGCTAATATTAAAATGCAAATACCAAAATATAAAAACACATACAAAGTTATGACATTATAAGATATAGAGGTAGGACTAATACCAGAAACACCAGGTAGCAGTAGGTATGTAACTGCTATTTTGAAGTGTTTGCAGCACCTGCAGTGGGTATGAAAACCCCTATGATTTCTGTGTGACAGCCACAAGTATTTTGAATTCTGCTGGACTTTGCTGCCTCCATGCACAACGCAAGTAAATACCAAATATCAGTTTAGAGGTTAGTGAAAATAAAGATGGATTTATTTATTTATTTATTTATTTATTTATTTATTATTTGTTTCCATCTCAGCTCCTGGAACTCCCAACTCTGTATCCTTGGACCTCAGGTTAAGAAGCCCCATGAAGAAGGATGGAAGGAGAAGCCACTTCCAGGGGCTGCCCCAGAAAATCTCCAGAAGGCAGTGCATGCTGAGGGCTGACATGGAATCCCAACAAAAGGACATTTTCACTCTGTGGGAAGCAAGGAGAACAAAGGAGGAAGGTCCACAGCCAGGTCTGGAGAGAAAACAAGACTTTCTATGCCCATTTAGCTCCACCCTCCCTCCTAGGTGGGGGCCAGTGTCACTGTCCCCAGCAAAGAAGGTGAACCCTTGGGTGAGGGAGTGCACCATCCTGGGCGGCAGGATGACAGGCAGAGCTCACCTGCCTAGAAGTGCCTGAGGGAGTTGGGTTTCAGGCAGGCCCTGAGGAATTCATTACAGTAAGGGCACAGAGAGCTGTGGAAAACTGGCCAGGAGCCAGACAACTGCTGCCATTTCAAAGGATAAAGTTGGGAATGCAGAGTCTACAGGGAGGGACAGCTGAAGCTCTCAGACATCAGGACCCAATGAATGCATGCAATGGGCCTTCCTTCAGTCTGATGTCACTTCTGCAGGCCCCAGGGGACATAGGCCCTTAGGCTTCTGCTCTTTCCATGACTATCCCCTCTCCAGCCCCCCTACTAGTGGTAGCACCAGGTTTTCCTTTGGGATGTCCCTTCTCACCCTCAGTGTACAATCCTGGCAGGACAGTCAGGCCTGGTGCTGACCCATTCTCATCTAAGTGGTGGGTGTGTGCTCCTAAGTGGGTGTGTGACCCAGAGAACCCCCTCCTGGGATTCTGATGGGGTAGCAGGGAGGAAACAGCCTGGCTGGGAGGGATCTAGAAAGACTGCCCTTAATCTCCACTGCTTGGACACCTATGGTTGTCAGCCATCAGTTTTGGTGAGTGGCCCTCTTCAGTCTGCTCACTCTAGCCCCCTCTCCCGTTCTCCATCACTCTAGACCTCACACTTCCCAAGGTCAATCACCACCCTTCTCCTCCACCCTGGCCATGGACAGTCCCATTTCTGACAGAGGCCCTGCAGTCTCCAGGCATCAGGGCAGACTTCCACCCACCTCCTGACTCACCCCATCCCTGCTCCTCCTGCCCCAAAACCAGAATGTAGAGGAGGGGACTCAGGTGAGCTTCGCAAACCTTAGTTACTGACAGGACATCTCCTTAATTTTTACTGGTTTAATTTCCTTAAATCAACTCATTTTAAACTTCAGCACACATTTAGAAAAAAAATTAAACCCTTTGTATCATAGCCCAAATGAAAAACCATTATCCCTTACCACAAATAGAACATGCCTGTGAAAACACAGGAACACAAAACAAGACAGTTTTGAAGGCTCCGACAAGGCCAGTCTCAGTTCATAAAGTTCATTAGCAAGTTGAGGGAGCAGTACCACTTTCTCAGAACTGGAGACAAGCCTGCAGGAAAACTGAGGCCATTTAATCAGCCCCCAGGATCAAGTCTCCCTCAGCCGCTGGCCCTGTCTCACCTACTCCTGGCAGAACTCTCTCTCTGCAGAGGCAAATGTCCAGGCCCTACCTTCTCCCAGGCTCCCATCTTGACCCAGGTGTAGGCCTGGGCTGAAAGAGAAAGATAAAATGCCCAGCGTCTCCCAGTCTGAATCCATCCCCAAAAGGTCTCTCCCACTAGGGCCCCCAGGATCCCTGCAGCCAATGCTAGGAACCAGGACTATTAGGAATGGTGCTAAGGCTCCCAGTGCCTGCCCAGAGCCTGTGCTGGACTAATCCCTTTATGGTTTGTCCCCTTCCTGGTTCCACAGAGGACTGGGAAAAGCCTGGATTGGTACAAGAATAAAGGTGTCAAGCGCCCTGCAATGAAGGGATTAGGAGGTGCTGGGATGCTAGTGGCTGCGGACCATATCACCCTGAGGTTGTGCCAGCCTCCAGCCCACCCGTGCCTGGCACCTGGGAAGCCAGCCCAACTCTGGGCTGGTCACTGTGCCCAACACCCACCCACATCAGCTCCTTTACTCCTGAAAACACCCCACTGTTCCTATTTTACGAAGCAGAACCACCTCCTGTCCTCAGCACGACTTTATCTGGCCTACTAGAAAAAGGTCCAGGGAGGGGAGGTAGCCGAGGGCGTTGGTTCAGGCAGGGCCACTCCACAGAATCACCTGGCTGGAGGCAGCGCCAGCTCCAGCCATACCTTCCCCCTCCCACCTCCTAGACCCTCCTCAGACCTGGGGGAGAGACCTGAGGACCCTCGAGTAAACGGGAGTGGAGTCCGTGGGGGGGGGGGGGGTGTCATAATGGAGATGTCACCGAGAAGGGGTTGGGGGAGACGAGGGCGCGCCGCCTGCACCGCAGTTGGTCCGCCGCACTCGCGAAGGTACCCGCCTCGACCTACCTGAGGCCAGACTCAGAGCAGCCCAGCGAGGTCACGCGGGTGCAACTGTACCCAGCCGGGCGCTGATCCCCGCCCCGCCTCCTCGCGGTGCTGGCTGCAGCGGCGGGTGCTGCGGCTCCTTTAAAATCTGGGCCGCCCCGCCCTGCGCAGCCGACTCCGCGGCGGCCTCAGATACAGGCCGGGCCGCGGCTCTCGCCGCCCAGCCCAGTCCAGCCCGGCCCGGCCCAGCGGCGGAGAAAGGCCCGACACCCGCGCTCTGCGCCCCGGAGGAGCCGTCCCCAGCCCCGCCCGGGCCCGGGCCCCGCCCCGCCCCGGGGCCGGGGCCTCCGCCGCCCCCGGCCCCTAGCCCCGGCCCCGGCTCCCGGGCCATGCGGCCTCGGCCCCGCCGGCGTCCGCCGCGCACCGGAGGAGATGAGGCTCCGCAATGGCACCTTCCTGACGCTGCTGCTCCTCTGCCTGTGCGCCTTCCTCTCGCTCTCCTGGTACGCGGCCCTCGGCGGCCAGAAAGGTGAGTCCTCCCTGCCCCGCGACACATCCCGCACCTGGGCGCCCGGGGCGGAGCGGGTCCGGGCAGTGGTCGCAGGAGGCGGCCGGAAGCCGACGCGGGCGCCCCTTCCCTGCCCCGCGGCGCGGGAGGACACCCCTCCCATCCTTGCCCCGACTTGTTTGCTGCCGGAATAATAAAATTCTCCCGCCCCGGTTTGGGCCGCGGGGCCGAGCCATCGCCTCCACGAGTACAGTTACACCCATGCTCGGAGTGGTCGCTCCCACTGGGCAACTAAAGATCTCAGAGTTCTTAGAGAGGGACAGAGATACAAGGTCACAGCAGTGGCTGTGCCAGGTGGTTCCCAAGGTGCTCCAGGCACCTGGGCAGGGATAGGTACTGTGTTCCTGATATAGGTGTGAGGGGACAGCCACACATCCAGGCAGTCACCCTCTACCTCACATCACCCCTTCACCCCAGCTCACTGCTCCTGCGCTCTCTGGGGTATCCGCAGCCCTCTTACATGACATATGGCTCCAGGACTGCTCCACAGGGCCCTGGGTGCTGGGGCAGCCCTCTTGTGGCTGCTGGCCCAGGAATGTGTGGAGGACCTCATGAACAGACAGCCCAGCCCCAGCAACCAGTTAATTCACTTTGTGTGGTCTCATTGGGCCATCACCCCCCCCCCCAACACACACACACACACACCACCACCACCACCACCACCACCACCACCACCACCACCATACCATCACCTGAAGTTTGGTCAAGCTGTCCAATCCACCACCATGGCCCTCTGAATCTGGCCAACACACTTCGGGGTAGGAGGTGGGGGGAGACAGGCACCAGCACTGGCTGGAGTCACTTGGTGTTGGTTGGGATGGCTGGGGCTGAGGAGGCCCTTGTCCATCCAGCTTGCAGCACAGGAGGCACCGGGAAAAGCTGCTTCCTTCCTGCCTACTGGCCTTCCTGCAGAAGGCTTAAATTAACCAGGATCAGGTTGAGGCCAACTGAACTTCTGCCCTCCTCCCACCTCCTGCTTCCCTATTCCCCCACACCACACTAAATGAGGCTGGAAGAGGGCTGAGGGGGAAACTAGAGCCTTTCTGACCCTCTAAGCCCCAACAGCCCTCCCCTTCTGCTCCTGCCTGCCCAGCCCACCCTACTGCAGTCCTCCTGTTTGGGTGGAGGCCAGGGGCCCTGAGGGGATACCCCTAGGGCTTGGCACAGGGAGGTTATGACTGGGGCAGAGTTCTCTGTAAGTCTCTAGGTGGAGTGTGTCACCCTGGGAATGGCATTTTGGACCCTTGGAAGAGTGACCATGTAAGCGGACTGGCATGGAGGCCCAGGTGGGGCTATATCTGACAGGCTGGGGTACATTTGTCTGACTGTGGGTGGAGTGATGAGCCCCTACACCTTGTCCTTGGCCAGGGTAGTTTCTGTGTGCTTCCTGTAACAGCTGCATGTCCTCAGCCTGATGTCAGGAGCTACAGTGCAAGTCCCAACAAGACACCTTCCTTGGAGGCTTGGCGCCCTACAGGGAACCAGTGTCCAGAGCAGCAGAAAGAAGGGATTCCAATGGCTCCATTTAGGGCCCACTCTCCCTGAAGGGGGTGTTGAGGAGACTGGTACTCCAAGGGCTTGGGGAGTATGAGAGTACCCTTAGCCAAAGAATTGTGGTGCTCAAATGCAGGGGTCTTCATCCCTGGGGCATGGAAGCCAAAGAGCCTGAGAGGCATGGTGAGGGTGTGACCTAGGCCTTTCTTGTCGAGAGCTGCCACTGTTTCTGGGGGCCCAGTAGGGCCAGATCTTTGGAGGCCTCAAGAAAAGCCTGAATCTGAGCTCTTATGTGACCCCTTCTCATTCTTACATATGAACAACTGTAGTAAGCATGTAGGGAAGCCCAACTAAGCCAAGCTGAGACCAGACTGGACCCTGGCTTCCAGTTTGCAGCAAGTGGGGAGCTCAGGATAGGGTTGGCCCAGACACTGATACTTAGGGGAAGGGCAGAGGAAACTGGGTCTATAGGGAAGGGAGGAGGTGGGCAGGTAGCCAGAGAGGAAGGAGACAGCAGGAGAAAGTGACATCCTGAAAGCCCAGGGCCAGGAAAGACATGTAGGCCTTGGCTAGATGGGCCTTGGATATGGGTTTCACATCCAGCCTTGACCACATTTGTGCACCAGCTCTGCTAGTGTTCAAACTATAGCCCTTAGCCAAGTATCTGCTGAAGTCCTGTCCCTAGGGAGGACAACAGATCCTCCAGGGGACCAGCTTCAGCCACATGGCACTACCCAGCTTCCCAACATCCTGTACTTCAGCAGCAACAGAAACCGTTCTTGACCTCTGGGAGTATGGGTACAAGTGCCAGAGAGGAATTGAACACCTGCCCCCTCTCCACCCCCTGTCCCACCTGTCAGTTAACAACAGACCTTCCCTGGGCTGGGCTCCAGTCTTTGCCCCTCTGAGCCTGTTTTTCCTTCTCTAAGCATGGGGCACAAGGTCTGTTTCTTTAGCCAAGAGGGGACCAGAGGGAAGATTGTGGTCCATGGGCCTCAGGTGTCCTGATTACTCTGCCTTCCGGTGGGAAAACCTCCAGTAGTATGGCCACAGCCTTCCCTAGGGCCAGCTGCACCGGGGACCAGGCCCCCCACCTCACCTCCCTGGGGTAGGAAGGTATAGATAGAAGGAGAAGCCAGGTCCCCTCAGCCCTAGTTCCCAGGAACTTTTGCTCCAACCCCAGAAACCAGGGGCTGCCAGACCTTTGCCCTTCCCATTACTTGAGTTGCCTTCCCAGTCCACACACCGCTTCATTCCAACTACCCAGCCCATGAAGGTTGTGGGGTGCCAGGAGGGCCTAGCAGAACTCTAGTCTAAGGCTCAGCACCTGGTTAGGCAGTCACAGAGCTTGAGGTTCTGGCTTTCACAGCCAAGGACAGATTGGACTCACAAGCGGGAAGTCAGAGATAAGGGTCAAGCTGGGGACTTTGCTGACAACAGGCAGAGCAGGGGCAGGATGCTGAGGGACCAAGGGTGCTGAGGAACAGGGCCTGCAGTGTTCAGGGAAATGATAAAAGGGTCTGTGTGGGCAGGAGCCAGGCCCAGGAACCTACAGGGCCCACCTCTTTTTAGTAAATGGAGGAAGCTCAGAAGCTGGATAGAGGGAGGCCCCTGGGAAGGGCAGCCACAGTATGGAGCAGGCTGTGCCTAGGCCTTGGTAGTCAGGGTAATTCAGGGCAACAGTGCCCATTGCTGCCCACCCAGCCTGTCTACCTGGGGCAGGCTAAGGTTGGACAGAGCTCAACCTACTTAAAGATCAGAGAAAGGGGGGAGGCCAGGATGACAGAGGCAGCAGTTAGAAAAGGGTAAGGCCTCCTCACATTCCCCCTACTTCACAAAGGGCCCTACTGCAGGAGGCTGCCTTAAGCAGGACTGAGTGGCTGCACTGTACTGGGGTAGGCAGCAGGGACCAATAGGTAGATGGGCAGGGACTCGGGCAGGAAGGAGGCCACCTGCCATGTCCAGGTGTCCAGGTGACTCTGAACTGCCTTCTGCTGGGTCTGAGCACCTTCCCCCCAGCATTGGGGGTGGCCAGCTCCTGTTCAAGGATTTAGATTTCCAGGCTAACCTGGCCTTGGAACCTAGCACAGAACTTGGAAGATCCTGTAACCTGATACCTCCTCCCTCCCCTGCGCAGGGTTGTCCCCCAGGCAGACTGGGTGTGGAGATGGAGGTTGGGGCTAGCAGGAGAAATTTGGAGGTATGGAGTGCTGCAGAAGTAGTTGTGTCCTGAGGTGACTGAACTTTGCCTTTACTGTGACCTCTGGTGCCCAAAGCAGAGATATCATCCAGGGCATTTTGAGGGCTGTGACCCCACCAGGGATTGAGGAGCAGAAGAGCTGCCTGGGGTGGGAGAGGATTCCTAAACTTGGAGACTTTGAAACCAGGCCTTGAAGGCTACATGGGTGCTCATTTGGCCCAGAAGAGGAAAGGGATCCCAAGCAGAGGAGAGGAGAGCATGTGTGTGTGAAGATACGGCCCTTAGGCAAGGACAAGGAGTTGTGTATGATAGCAAATGAAGATGGCACTAGTGAAACCAGAAAGGCCTAGAGTGCACAGCTCTCCAGAACCTGCTGTACCAGCTACAGGCAGGGATGTTGTTTGTCTCATACTTGCTCACTGGTCCCTGCCCGACCAGTGGAGCCAGGTAGGGGCACCCTGGGGATTCCTCTGTACTGTCAGGCAACCCCACCTCTGTGCTACTCCTCACCCCTGCACCCCAACAGGGGTCTAGCTGAAGGCTCTGACACAGGTCTCTGAAGAATTAGGCCTCAGGGCATTTAGAGATGGCCCCTCTCTGCTGCTCACTCACTGAATGACCCCACACTAGTTTTTCAGCATCATTTGCTCATTTGAGCACTGGGGACTGAAACAACAGCAGTCTGGAGTAGATGCTGTAAGGTGAAGCCAGAGGGGGCTTTCGGAGCCACTGGGTGGATAGGGTTCAGCCTGATGCTGTTCCAGCCCCTGATTAGGAATGCCCCACCTGGGGCTGGAAGTGATCCTCCAGCCCTCCCACTTCAGGTACCTCTTCAAAGGAGAAAATAACAGGGGGTAGGGAGAGAGTACTGTAATGCTAATCCCTTGTGTGGAAGCTTTTCTGCCCCAGGTGTGTCAGTGTGACTTCAGAGTGACCCTATGTAACCCTGGAAAGTTCCCATGTGACAGGCAGGAGAACAGATGTAGATGGTCTGTCACACAGATGGGCGCCCAGATGTATGTGCTGGCACCCTCAAGGGGCTGTAGGTCAGCGCTAGTCTGCCCCCTGGTGACAGCATGCGAACCACCCACAGGTGATGTGGTGGACGTGTACCAGCGGGAGTTCTTGGCACTGCGGGACCGGTTGCATGCAGCTGAACAGGAGAGCCTTAAGCGCTCCAAGGAGCTCAACTTGGTGCTGGATGAGATCAAGAGGGCCGTGTCAGAGAGGCAGGCGTTGCGAGACCGAGACAGCAATCGCACCTGGGGCAGACTAACCGGTGAGAGCCAGAGCCGGTTGGCAGGGGAGGAGGGGCTGGTGGCAGGCCCTGCTGTCTGACCAGTCCTTTCCTGACCCATCTAGAGGACCCACGACTGAAGCCATGGAACATCTCGCACAAGCATGAGCTGCACTTGCCTACCGTCTTTCACCACCTGCCCCACCTGCTGGCCAAGGAAAGCAGCCTGCAGCCAGCAGTGCGAGTGGGCCAGGGCCGTACTGGAGGTAGGAGCAGGGCCAGGAGGGGCCAGAGGCAGGGGTGGGGAGGTCCCGTTGTCAGTTGTCATGCCTGATTACCCTGTGTTCTCTGCAGTGTCGGTAGTGATGGGCATCCCCAGTGTGCGGCGCGAGGTACACTCTTATCTGACTGACACGCTGCACTCGCTTATCTCGGAGCTGAGCCCACAGGAGAAGGAGGACTCGGTCATCGTGGTGCTGATTGCAGAGGCGAGTGGGCTGGGTCGCGGGGTTAGGGACACGCTCAGAGGAGGACACATGGCACCAAATAACTAGAAGAAATGAAAACAGGGCAACATTCCAGAGGGGAAAGCTATCAGAAGTTCACTGTCATTCACAAATTTCTCAAGATAAAAAAGAAAAAACCATTTTAGTGCCTCGTCATGGAGATGGCATTTTCCTAGTGTGCCCCACCCCCATGGCCCCAGGTACCTACCCAAAGGGCTTTTTCTGAGGCACCTGTGGCCCCCAGGCCCAGCCTTAGTCGGCCTCCAGGATAGGGGGCTCACTCCCTCTGTATGTGGGGTCATCTGAAGCCCATGCCCCTACCCCTAACCCCTTCTTCCAGGCCATTTGGGGTGGCAGTCCTGCTTAGGGAGGGTGCTTGGTCTCCCCACAGACTGACCCACAGTACACCTCGGTGGTGACAGAAAACATAAAAGCCTTGTGAGTACTGGCAGCCGAAAATGCTGGTGGAAGGAGGGCCCTTTGTGGGGTTTTGGGTAGGCAGATGCCTGCCTCCCCCACAAGACAGTGACCTCTCTGGGGGAGGGTGCAGGGCGCTCCCCCTGTTGGCTGAAAGGCAGTGGGTGTGTAGAGGTGACCCAACCCCTCCAAGCCCCATTGCCTCAGTAGGCTGGGTGTGGTGTGGGTGATGTGTGCCTAGTGGGCCTTAAAAAAGGGACAGGGTCTGGCTGGCTCAGCTCTGCCCCTGCTCCAGGTCCTGGAGGCTACACACCCCCACTGGGCCTTCTTGTCCCCCAGGTTCCCCACAGAGATCCATTCTGGACTACTGGAGGTCATCTCCCCTTCCCCCCACTTCTATCCTGACTTCTCCCGACTCCGAGAGTCCTTTGGGGACCCCAAGGAGAGAGTCAGGTACTAGCACTGCCCTCTTGCCATACTCCCAGCAACCTTCTTGCCTGTGCTGAGAGCCCAGTCTGTTGGCTGCAGTATCCACTTATCCATTGGAGGACCCCTGCATGGCGGGGGGTGGGAGGGGCAGGTGTTCTACACCCTGAGTGTGCTTGTGGTAGCCACATCAGAGGTGGAAGGGTCTGAGCTCCTGAGGTCTCTGACCCTGGCCCACAGGTGGAGGACCAAACAGAACCTCGATTACTGCTTCCTCATGATGTATGCACAGTCCAAAGGCATCTACTATGTGCAGGTCAGCACTGACACTCTACTCTGTGCCCCTACCTCTAGACCATGCTGGGCCTGGGGGATTCATGCCACCCTGCCCCTGTGCCCATTCTGAGTCCCAGCCCCCTTTTGCCTCTCACTGTGCAGCTGGAGGACGACATAGTGGCCAAGCCCAACTACCTGAGCACCATGAAGAACTTCGCACTCCAGCAGCCCTCAGAGGACTGGATGATCCTGGAATTCTCCCAGCTGGGTTTCATTGGTGTGTCCCCCACCCCCGTCCTGCTGACCTGAACAGAGCCCCTCAGTCCCACCCACCTCTGCATCTCTATCATAATCCTCCCACCCTCCACCCTACCCTGTACCCCATACACTGCAGCATCAGGTTGGGAGCCTTTGCCTGGAATGGCCACTGCAGCCCCATCTGGCTTGTTCCCACCCACCCTCAGAGTCACCATCGCTGTCTGGTCCCTGGTGCCCACACTTGCCTACAGCTGGCCACAGGGTTTGCTGTTGGACCCTCCCCAGTGGCTGCCACAAGGATTAAGATGAAGTAGGACAGGGAGGAGCTGCCCACTCAGCACTCCTTACCCCCCTTTCCCACCAGGGAAGATGTTCAAGTCACTAGACCTGAGCCTGATTGTGGAGTTCATCCTCATGTTCTACCGGGACAAGCCCATCGACTGGCTTCTGGACCATATTCTGTGGGTGAAGGTCTGCAACCCTGAGAAGGACGCGGTGAGCAGGGGCTGCACAGAGGCAGGCTGGGTGGTGGAGCACACAACCTCCAGTGTGGACTGTGTCTGTGGATGTGCGCCTGACTCAAGGGCATGGTGCTGCTGGCTGGGGAAGGCCCTGTCTTTGGAGGTGGGGCATGAGCTCAGACCTAAAATGTAGCCCTCCCTCCACAGAAGCACTGTGACCGGCAAAAGGCCAACCTCCGAATCCGATTCAAGCCATCCCTCTTCCAGCACGTGGGCACTCACTCCTCACTGGCGGGCAAGATTCAGAAACTGAAGGTGGGCTGTGCCCCACGTGAGCCTGGCTGAGTACAGGCAAAGCCTGGGCTGGGATGGGGTAAGGGGGCAGCAGGGCAAGTCCAGAGCCCACTCTAGCACCACTGTCCCTCTGGAACTACAGGACAAGGACTTTGGGAAGCATGCACTGCGGAAGGAGCACATGAACCCCCCTGCTGAAGTGAGCACCAGCCTCAAGACATACCAGCACTTCACCCTGGAGAAGGCCTACCTGCGTGAGGATTTCTTCTGGGCCTTCACGCCTGCTGCAGGGGACTTCATCCGCTTCCGCTTCTTCCAGCCACTACGTCTTGAGCGGTCAGTGGCAGCACCCACAGGTCCACCTTGGGGGAGGGGCAGGGTGGCTACCAGGTTACAGACCTCACCACAAATTTCTGTGACCCCCAGCAAATTACTCAACCCTACCATCCCTTAGTTTCCTTATCTGAAGAACAAGATGCATAATGGTAGCTACCTTGTGAAGACTATGTCAGACAGGGCCCACAGGAGCTCAGTGACAATGCCCCTCACCATCATCCCCATGAGTAAGGCCCTGGTTACCTTGCACAGCCAATGGCTGCCCCTGGTGGTGCCCAGCCTCGCCCAGGGCCCACGCATGGCCTTTTCTCTGCTGGGCAGCGTGCTTGGGCAGTTCCCCACCCTACAGCAGCTCATAGGCCTGCCTGGCTGCAGGTTCTTCTTCCGCAGCGGAAACATTGAGCACCCAGAGGACAAGCTCTTCAACACTTCTGTGGAGGTGCTGCCCTTTGATGTGAGTGTGGTAGCGTGTGGGTGTACACTGAGGCCAGCCTCTCCCACAGCCCCTGGCTTTAGCCCCTTGATTTTGCCCCCAGAACCCTCAGTCAGACAAGGAGGCCCTGCAGGAGGGCCGCTCAGCCACCCTGCGGTACCCGCGGAGCCCTGATGGCTACCTCCAGATAGGTGAGTGGGGTCAGGCAGGCAGAGGTGGGGGGAGAGGCTGGACTGAGCAGGGGTCTTGGGGCAAGCTCTCAGTGCTGCCCTCCCCCAGGCTCCTTTTACAAAGGTGTGGCAGAGGGCGAGGTGGACCCTGCCTTCGGTCCCCTAGAAGCACTGCGCCTCTCCATCCAGACAGACTCGCCGGTGTGGGTCATTCTGAGTGAGGTGAGGCAGGACAGGGCAGGGTGCAGGGAACAAAGGAGCTGTTCCCAGTAGCTACATGGGGCCAACTCTGTGGCCCCTGTTGACTCTGGGCTGGCTCTTCTAGATCTTCCTGAAAAAAGCTGACTAAGGGAGGACTTCTGAGGACTGGCCGTGAAGCCCAGGATACCAGGGATGTCTTTGCTGCTGCCCCTGGAGGGCCAGATGTGGCCCACCCAGCCTGAGGGGTTGTTCCTGGCACCTTTCAGCAGCCTGGAATTGCCACTGGCCCAGAGGCCCCAGGAGCTGGTGCACCCCCGACCAGGCATCAGGAGGAGGTGGGCATCAGGAGGAGGTGGTGGTCCTCACACTGTGCCTGAGGCAGGCCTGTGCCGCCCTGAACCATTTGCAGCCGGCCTGTGGGCTTGAGCCAGGCCATTTTAGAAGAGTTTTTTCCTGGGCACCTGCTCTCTCCAGAGAGAACACTGGAATGCATATACTACTTTATGTGCTGTGTTTTTTATTCTTGGATACATTTGATTTTTTTCACCTAAGTCCACATATACTTCTATAAGAGCGTGACTTGTAATAAACGGTCAATTAAGTGTGTGCCTCATAGTGGTGCTCTGAGCTCCAGTTGGTGGGGTTGGGGCGAGATACCAGGTAATGCCACCCAGTGCCCACCTGCTGCCACCTCTGCATAGCTCTGCACAACCTCGAGCCCATTTTCCCAGAACCCAGTCTAGGCCTGGGTCTCCTTGAAGGGTCTGCACAATCGTGGGTGGAGTCAGCGCGGAATCTGGAGCCCTGACCCCCAAAAGTCGCCCTGCTCCTCGAAGACTCCCAAGCACACCCCCTAGCTTCCATCACCCACCCCACTGTCTGAGGTGGGGCCTCTCAAACTGAAGGCATCCCTTCACCTCCTTGTTCCCCCTCCTTCAAGGGTCTCAGCCCTGCCCTTGTCCGTGGTCCCCAAGGACCCTGTCAGCCCCACCGCCCTTTTTTTTTTACACATTTTAGGAACTCCCGCCCACTTCAGGGTCTTTGCAATATATTGCCACCCTGCTTGGAAAGCTCTTCCCCTGCCGACTCTGCTAAAAGTTACCTCTTGAGGGACGTTATTTCTGGCCTGCAGGCCCTCCCTGAGTCTGGTCCCTCAAGGCACCAGGACTTTTTCTTGAAAGCTCCTATCACGACGACAATGACCACGTTCGCCCTTCCCACAGCTCGGTGGCAGGGTGCCCTGAAACCTACACTGTTCTAGACGCTGGGGACCGAATGCTGGCAAGAAAGGATCCCTGGTGTCTGTTATGCAGGCCTCAGAGGAGGCGGGCGGGAGAGGAGAGTGCGGACAGCAGGGACGGGGGGGGGGGGGGTGTGAACCTCAGCGAGATAAGATGCCCGCGGGCTGGCTGTGTTGCTCCAGGGGCTGGGAGAAGGGCGAAAGAGGACGGATCTAGGACTGGCTTGAGCCCCTCCCTACTCGGGGTGTGGTGAGTGAGGCCCCTTTCCTTCCTCCGCCGGTTCCCCGCCGCCCCTAGGAAGCCCACTGGACTGCTATGGCCAGGGGCTGGGCCCCTCTAAGCTCCACAGCCCACGGAGCGCGACCCCATCCGAACCAGAGAGAGCCTTCGGGATCTGGTCACGAGCACTTTAATTAGAGACTGGGATAGGGGCGAGCACCCTCCCCCAGTCCTCCAAGCGGCCTGGCTCTTCTCCAGCTCCGCAGATCCTCCGTCTCAGGCCCTGGGCAGCAGTGTCCCGAGCCATCCCAAGAATGCGGCACGCAGAGAGGCCGGAAGGAAGTGGGCAAGCAGGCCGAGCGCCGCCAGCGCCACCAGCAGCCAAAGTGCGTGCGCGCTTGTGTACAGCGGAGCCAGCCTGTGAACGGCGCTCAGCGGGGGCGGGGCCGGGCGTCAGCCCCGCCCTCGGCTTGAAGTTGGGGGGAGCCCCCCCAGCCCCACTAGGACTTCCACCAGCCCCCCCCCAAAAGGGTCTGCCTCCCACCGGTTGCCTGGTCCCTCTAGCCATCCGCTCCCTGCCCGGGCCGTCATGATCCCGCCCACCAGCTGCCTTTCTTTGCCCCGGTTCTTACCTTTGCTGCGCGGAGCGCGCATAGCCCTGAAAGTAGCGGAGACGCGCGAACAGATAGACCAGACCGCACAGGGCCGCCGCACCTGAGGGAGGGGCGGGGCCAGGTAAGCTCAACAGTGCAGGGAACTCTGGGGCTGCAGTGCGTGCGCCCCTGCCCCGCCCTGCCCCAGACCTTCGTGGCAGAAGATGCCGGCCACCCAGAGCGTGGCGAGAAAGAGCGGAAAGTACTCGCTGCAGTTCACTCTACGGTGGGGACAGGCGGCGTGAGGGAGTCAACCGGGGGCCTTACACCCTGCCCGCTCCGGGCTCTCTCACTCCCCGACCCGCGCCTTCCCGTGGCGCCTCACTGGGCTCGGTAGACGCGCTCGAACTCAGGTGGGCCGGTGGTGAGCGGTGGCGACACGCGGAAGGCCCTGCGCGCTGAGATCACCTGCAGGGAGAAGTAGGCTGGGGACAAAGCGGGTGGGAGTCAGGTCTGGCTACCAGATTCCCGCTGGCTTCCCCGGACCCTGCCTCCCATCCGGCCTCCACCTTTCTCTTCTACTTCCACCTCCACACTGAACTGGTCACAACTCCCCTTGAAAGCCCTCTCCAGGGAACCTCCACCACCCCCTCTTCTCTGGGCTTGCCCTTTGTTCATGACGCTCAATGGGAAGGGCAAAGTGTGGCCTGGGGCACCCTGTTAGTGTAGGGGAAGGGGGGATGCCAGTCACAGGGACACCTGTCAAGAGCAGGCTGTTTGGACTTTCCTTATAAATCATTTGACTTGCAAAATACAAGCAAATGCCCAGCCAACCCTGTCCCACCTCTAGACATGGACCTTGGCTTTGGAGTTCCTAGATAGGAAGTGCCACCAGGGCTTGAGGACAGAGTTGGCTGCATCCTTCCAGGTGCAGGGCAGCACACACCCTGTGGCTAACAGAGCCTCCTGACCCCGCCTTAGGCCAGAGTAACTCAAGCCTGGGTTCCTGTGCCTCCGAATTGTGGCATGGCCTCCTGTCTCAGTTTCTGTGTTCAGGTGCCCTGGACCATGACCTAAATCTGACAGACATACTCTCCCTTGCCCCAGATGGTTGCAGCTGGGACTCTTCTAGGCCAACCGCAGACCCCCAAGGGCTCTGCCAGCCTTCATTCCAGCATGGATGGGCTTGCCCTAGGGTATGGGTATCTGAGTGTGCGGGGGTGGGGGTGGGGGGGGAGCTTCTCAACCTCAGGCCAGGCCCTCACCACACACAGCCCCAGTGCTGGGTGTCCCCAACTATTCTTACTGCAAGTCCTGTGACCCTGGACCCTTGGTGCCAGGCCTTATGCAGACATATTCCCATCCCAAGTGTATTGTGGGTGTCATAGGTGGCCATGCAAGCACAGTGTAGGATCTGGAGGAGGCACTGCAGCTACATGAACAGGGGCTGAGGGCCAAGCTTGCTGTTGTGGCTGGAAATGGAGTCTGCTTGGCTCCTTCAGGCCTGTGCCCCAGGCTGTGCCTTGTCCTAGCCCATACACTGTGGTTTCCTAAGCATTGAGGATATCTGGCCCAGGAATATGTACTCTAGGGTAAATCTGAGAAGGGCACCAAGCAGGTACCTTTTGGGTTCCAAGAGAGCAAGTCCCAACCCTGTCCAGCTCCACATGGTCCCAGCATGGAGAGGATGCCTTTGAAGGCAAGGCCAGGGAATGGGGCTTTCCTGCTGGGACACTCAGAGAAGGGACAGCTGGAGAAGGTAGGGGCCATCTCTAGTGGGGCTGCACCAGGCCCATGGTTGTCCCACTTCTGTTCCCAGCACTAGACCATCCACTCATCCTGGCACACACACATGCAGGTCCCATAGCCCAATTCAGCTGTGTGCCCATCTGCTTCCTGGAAACCTCTGGCCTATCTCCGAGGTTCTTTATGCTGTTCCAGCAGCCACCACCTCAACCCTATGGTGCCTGGAATGCCTACCTCAGACATCCCTCAGGGGCCTTTTTCCATTTCACTGCCCCTGTCAGCCTTGGTCCCTGCCCAGGGTTTCACAGTTGACATTCCTTCAGGGCTTACCCTCTTCCCATCTGGGAAACTGTAAGCCACTCAGCCCAGCCTCCAGTAGTAGGGTCAGTGGGGTCAGAAGAACTTGGACACCAGAGTATGGGCTGGGGGCCCCACCTCTGCCCCTCACCTGAGCCTGGGCCCTCCAATACCTCCCCAGGACCTGCAGGGCAGAAGGCAGGCTGCAGGGGTGTGAGACCCACCCATCTCCCAAACAAGAGCCAGCTCACCTTGCAGCAGGACTCCCAGGAGGGTAACAGTGGCCAAAAGAGCCACCTCATCCTTCATGGTGGTGCTGGTGGCTCTGTCTGGCCAGCTGGTGTGTAAGAGGGCTAGCTGCAGAGCTTTTATCAGCCCCCGCCTGGCTGCTGCTCAGAGGCTGGCGCAGGAGAGGAAGCGTGGCCAGCTCTCCCGCCCCTCCGCACTGGAGGGTGTATGGGGGAGGAGCATGACTATGGCCAGTGAGAAGCAGGGAGCCCGGTCAGACTGAGCAGGCAGAAATCCGGGTCAGATGAGTCTGGGCAGGAGAGAAAAAGCTGGCTGGGATAGCCTGGCCACTTCCAGTCCTAGTTCCTGTGCCAAGCCCTATGCTGACAGAACTTAAGCTGTCTACCCAGGTGTGCTCCAGCCTTACGTGTGTCCAGCCACCATGTCATCCCTGTGTTCCCCAGGCCCTCAGCAGGTCCCAGATGGCCCTCCAGACCTCCCCTTGTCCTAGGTCTGGTTTCAGGAAACCAGAGGCTCCTACTACTATCACTTCCCATCTGTCACCAAGTCCCACTCATTCTCACATCCACCCCCAGTGCCACCTTCCAAGCCTCACCTTGCCCCAGTCTTATCTCATCTGGGCACAGGTCACAGGCTCCTCATGGGTTCCCAACCCTGACCTGTCACCCACTCATACACACCCACTTATCCCTTTCCCCACCCACTAAACAGGGCTGTTTTATAACATGCAACTCTGACTGCAGGGCCATCCCAGCACCCGGCCCACACTGGGCACAGCCAAGTGCTTGCTTTCTTCCAGGAAGCCTGATGCCTGCCAGCCTCACAGCTGCCTGGGCTCCATGTACATGGGCAATCCTGAAGGCTGCCTGGCTGGCCTGGCAGGGTGGGTTAGTCCACTCAAGATGGCTGAACTCATCCTTTCCAGGGCCTCTGACCCCAGAACAGTCACCTGCCTTTTCTGCCTGCCCAGTAGCCCTCTTTCCTGGGGCCCTGACCCTCTCCATCCTCGGGTTCTGTGGTCTAGACAGAGCTACCCCCACCCCTCTGAGAACTGTGGGAAGGACATATGAGCCAAAACTGACTGTGGAGCCAAGGCTGACTCAAGATGGTGAGACACAGTTCTGGAAGCTTCCTTAGAACTTTGGGAATGAGAGTTCAGAGTGAGGAGGGAGATTGCTGAAGGCCACTGGTAGCCACATACCGGCCTGAGGAGGATGGAGCCCACACAGGGCCACCATGACAGGAGAAAGGTGGCTTTTGTCCCAGAACTCCAAGGCCACCTTGCCTGGACTACCCCCTGGCCATTCAGCCATTCCGTGCTATAAGACAACCACTTCTCTTTTAGGCTCATGCTGGTTTAAAGTGGGTTTTGGTCAGTGGTGGCAGAGTCCAGACTGATACACAAGTACAGGCAGGAGCTGGCAAAGCCACAAGTAAGCACTGGCCATGCCATGGAAGGCACAAGGATAGAGCAGCTGGGTCTTCGGAGCAACTGCTGCTGCTGCAGGTCCTGGGCCAACATGATGACCTGGCACCCCTCAGCCTCCACACTTTTGCCACCTACCTGGTCTCCTTTCTTGCTGCCCCAAGCCCAGGTTCCAGCCTGAGGGCTGTGTTGCCTGCTGGGTTCCCCAAGAACCCCTTTTATCCTCATTACCTGGCCAATGCCAATGAATGCCCTTTGGCCATTCTGGCCCACCCCTTCCCTCACCCCAGCCAGCTGCTCCCCAACTGGGAGCACTGCAAGCTCCTCAAGGGCAGGGATGGGTCTCCAGGTCTGTGCCTTGCTTTGGACCAGGTCTGACCAATAGGAACTCAGTGACAGGACATGGTTGATAGATGCTAAGAAACAAACGAGAGCACCAGGGAATGGACACCAGACACGCCCTCCAGCCCTCTGGCTGCCTACTCAGCCCTCTTCCTTCCTGAAACTTGCCCTGACCACAGCCTCGGCTCTGGCTTCCCCTCCAGCCCTGAGTCTCCTAAAGGATGGGACACATGCTGGTGGAAGGCCTGTGCACCAGGCATGTCTGTGCGCAGTGCATGCCTGTGAGTCAACTTGTTACACACCCATGTGTCTTTCTCAGGGTCCCAGTGTTTGGGAGTGTATCACAGCTCATCTGTGATCTGAGTGTGTGTGGGTTCATGCACGTGTTCAGGCCTTCTTCTCTGCCAAGTTCTTGTTTCCTCTGAGGCCTAAACATCCTCCCATCTGAGCTCATCCCCCTCTGCCTTGTCAGCAGGAAGCTGACTAAGCAGCTTCTGAGGAAGTCCCTGGTCTCAGCCCCTGGAGCCCTCCCCAAGCCCCTTGGTCTACAGCTCCCTCTCTCTGAGCTTGCCCAGCCTATCAGGTCCTTGCCTGGGCTGAGTCTGTTCAGGAGACAGCTCCAGCCTAAGGCCCTCCAGGCACTGGCCACCCTACCCCCCACCCTCCTGGGCAGCCCTGGAGGTGCCAGCATCATGAGAGGAGTGAAAAAGCCCCTGCCTGAGTCCCTGCAGGACTTGCCTCTATGACTCAGGACCCATGCCTTCTGTACTACAGCCCCTACATGGCCCTGAGGAACTTTTTAGAAGCTGAATTCACCAAGGACCTTTGGGGAGTGGAAAGGCCAGCAGAACCATTATGTTGAAAAATTACAACTTTGCTATGATAGACCATCATAAGCAGTGCACAACTCAGATCCTAAGCTTAAACTAAAAAAAAGAAAAGAAAAAGATTTACTTTGAAATTATTTTACTTATAAAAAGTTGCAAAAATAGTATAGTTCCCACATACCTTTGCCCAGCTTACTCTAATCTTAAAATCTTATATGACCATATTTCCATTATATAAACTAAGAAATTAACATTGATACAATATTATCAGCCCTTTTACAGATCTTATTCAAGTATCACCAATTGTCCCACTAAATTAGTACAAACACCTTAAAAACATGCTATGATGTGCCAGACACAAAAGACCACATGTCGTATGATTCTCTTTATATAAAATGTCCAGAAAAGACAAAGCAATAGAGACAGAAAACAGATCAGTGGTAGCCTGGGGCTGTGAGTGTGAGGGATTTGATTGGGGTGATGAAAATGTTCTAGAGATCCTGCCTCCTTCCTCCTCCTTCCTTGTTCCTCCTTCTTCCTTCTTCCTAAAATAAATAAATAAATTAAATTAAATTAAATTAAATTAAATTAAAAATAAAAATAAATAAAATGTTCTAGAGCTAGGTTGTGGTGATATTTGCAAAACTCAGTAAATTTACTAAAAAATCACTGAGCCCTGGCTGATGCGGCTCAATGGTTAGAGCGACAGCCGGTAGACTGATGGGTTCCATTCCTGGTGAAGGACATCTACCTGGGTTGCAGGTTCGATCCCCAACCCCAATCGAGGCGCATGCGGGAGGCAACCAATCTATGTGTGTCTCTCTCACATCAATGTCTCTCTCTCTCTCCCCCCCTCCTCTCTCTCTCCCCCTTCCTCCCTCCCGTCCACTCTCTCTAAAAATCAATGGAAAAAAATATCCTTGGGTAAGGATTTTTTTTTAAATCATTGAATTATACATTTAAAATGGGCAGATTTTTATGGTATGTAAGCTATACCTCAATAAAGTTGTTTTTAACAATCATACAAAGACTGCTTGTATACCCCTTCCATAGCTTCTACAACTGTTATCATGTTATGTAACAATACTACATGATTAAAACCAGGGTGGTAACATTGATCCAAGACTATTAACTAATCTACAGACCTTATCCAAAGTTCAACAGTTGTCCTATCATGTCCTTTTTCTGGTGTAGGAACTGATCCAAGATTATATGTCCTCAGTCTCTTCCAATCCAGGACAATTGGATGGCCTCAGTCTGTCTTCATCTTTCATTATTTTGACACTGTTGTTGAAAAACACTGGTAAGCCCTGGTTAGTTTGGCTCAGTGGTTAGAGCGTTGACCCACGGACCAGAGAGTCCCAGGTTCGGTTCCCACTAAGGGCACGTACCTTGGTTGCAGTTTGTCCCTGGCCCCACCGGGGCCGTGTGTGTGGCAACCACACGATGTGTCTCTCTCACGTCAATGTTTCTCTCTCTCTCTCTTCCTCCCTCTCTCCCTCCCACTCTATCTGAAGATAAATGCAAAAATGTCCTCTGGTGAGGATCAACTAACTAATTAACTAACTAACTAACTAACTAAATAAATAAATAAATAAATATAACCATTTATAAAAAAAATAAAAAGTCATCACCATAACCAAAGTAACTTCTAGGAGTTTTATAGTTTTGTATTTTACATTTAGATCTATGATTCTTTCTTTATTATTATTTGTTGTTGTTAATCCTCACCTGAAGATATTTTCCCATTGATTTTTAGGGAGAGCGGGAGGGAGGGAGGGAGGGAGAGAGAGAGAAACACTGATGTGAGAGAGACACATTGATTGCTTGCCTCCTGCACAACCCCGAGCAGGGTTGGGGATTTAATTTGCAACCTAGGTACATGCTCTTGACCGGGATTCAAACCCACGACCCTTTGGTCCTCCAGTTGACACTCTAACCTCTGAGCCAAACTGTCCAGGGCTATGATTCATTTTGAGTTAATTTTAGTAGAGTGTAAATAAAGTCCATGTCTAGATTCTTTTTTTTTTTTTTAATCCTCACCCGAGGATACGTTTCCATTTATCTTCAGATAGAGTGGGAGGGAGAGAGAGAGAGAGAGAGAGAGAGAGAGAGAGAAACAGAGAGAGAGACAGAGAGAGACAGAGACATTGATGTGAGAGACACACATCGATTGGTTGCCTCTTGCACAACCCTGACCAGGGCCAGGACTGAACTGCAACCAAGGTATGTGCCCTTGACCAGAATCGAATCCGAGGCTCTTTGGTCCGCAGGCCAATGCTGTAACCACTGAGCCATACCAGTCAGGGCTAGATTCTTTTTCTCATGTGACTGTCCAGCTATCCCAGCACTATTTGTTGAAAAACATGATCTTTTCTCCATTGTATTGCCTTTTCTCCTTCGTCAGAAGTCAGTTGACTATATTTATATGGGTCTGTTTTGGGGTTCTCTCTCTGTACCATTAAACAAATAGTCTATTCTTTTGCCAATACCACACTGTTAATTACTGCAACTTTATAGTAAATCTTTAAGTGAGGTAGCATCAGTTCTCCAACTTTGTTCTTCTCCTTCAATATTGTATTGGGTTGGCTATTCTGGGTCTTTTGCCTCTCCATATAAACTTTAGAACTAGTTTGTTTCTGTCCACAAAATAATTTGCAGGGTTTTTTAAAACTGGAATTACATTGAATCTGTAGATTAAGTTGGGAAGAACTAACATCTTGATGATATTGAGTCTTCCTATCCATGAACATGCAATGTTTCTCCATTTATTTAGTTCTTAAATTTCTTTCATTAGAATTTTGAATGTAGCTTTTTAGTAAGTTTTAAAACTAGTAATTGTGAGTCAGTAATTGTGAACAAGTTTATTCTTCATGTTCAAGATTGTTTGGATTATTCTGAATTCCTTGAATTTCCATATGAACTTTAGGGTCATCCTATCAATTTCTACAAAGAACCAGCTAGGATTTTTATAAGGATTATGTTAAATTATTTATTAATTTTGAGAGTATTGCCTTCTCAACAATATTAAATATTCTGATCCAAGCACCCGAAATGTCTTTCCATTTAGTAGACATCTTTAATGTATGTCATAATGATGTTCTATAGTTTTCAGAGTATAATTTTTGCATTTCTTTTGTTACATTTATTTCTAAATATTTTATATTTTTTGATACTATTGTAAATGGAAGGATTTTGTTCTCAGATGTATATAGAAATACAACAAAAAAAATTTTTTTTTAACATTTTTCCATTTTTTGTTCAGATGGAGTGGGAGGGAGAGAGAGGAAGAGAGAGAGAGAGAGAAACATCCACATGAAAGGGACACATTGAGTGGCTGCCTCCCGCACAACCAACCAGGGCCGGGGACAAATTACAACCGAGGTATGTGCCCCTAGCGGAAACCAAACCCAGGTCTCTCTGGACCGCAGGCCAACGCTCTAACCGCTGAGCCAAACCGGCCAGGGTGAAATACAACAAAATTTTGTGAGTTGATCTTCTATCCTTCAAACTTACTGAACTTGTTTATTAGTTCTATTCATTTCTAATGGATTTCTTAGTATTTTTTATGTACAAGTTCACATCATCTGCAAATAAAGATAGTTTTACTTCTTCTTTTTATTTCCTTTTCATTTTCTTGTCTAATTGCCCTAGCTAGAACCTTCCGACGTGGCAAAAGTCCTTATCTTATTTCTGATCTTAGGGACAAGGCATTCAGTTTTTCACCATTTTAAGCATGATGTTATCTGTGGGTTTTGTAGATGTCTTAGATCAGGTTGAGAAAGTTCCCTTCTCATCCTGTTTTCATAACTGTTTTTATCATGAAAGGTTATTGGGTTTTGTTAAATGCTTTTTGTACATTTATTGAGATGATCATATGCCTTTTCTTTTATTCTATTATAATGGTGTATTACATCAATGGATTTTTAAATGTTAAACCAACCATGCATTCCTGGTGTAATTCCCACTTGGTCATAGTGCTTTTTATTTTTATTTATTTATTATTTTTTATTGATTGTAGAGAGAGGAAGGGAGAGGGAGAGAGAAATAGAAACATGGATGCCCTGGCCAGTTTGGCTCAGTGGTTAGAGCATCATCTCCGCAGTCATAGGTTCGATTCTGGTCAAGGGCACATACCTTGGTTTTGATTTGATTCCTGGTCCTGGTTGGGGTTGTGCAGGAGGCAACCGGTAGATGTGTCTCTCTCACATCGATGTTTCTCTCTCTCTCTCCCTCCCTTTTACTCTATATGAAAATCAATGGAAAAATATCTTCAGGTGAGGATTTAAAAAAAAAAAAAAAAGATGAAAGAGAAATATCAATTGGCTGCCTCCTGTGTGCCCCCCACTGGGGATCGAGACCGAAACCTGGGCATGTGCCCCAACCAGGAAACTGGCGATCTTCTGGTACATGGTATGATGCTCAACCAACTGAGCCACACCTGCTGGGCTGCATAATCCTTTATAAATGTTGCTGCATTTGGTTTGTTAGTGAGTGTTGAAGATTATTAGTATATTTTTTAAGTCTTTAAAATAAACTTTATGTCACCACCATTAAAATGAAGTCAATATCTGCCCTGGCTGGTGTGGTTCAGTGGTTACAGCATTGGCCTGTGCACAGAAAGGTCTCGGGTTTCCAGTCAAGGGCACATACTTGGGTTGCAGGTTCAATCCTGAGCCCCAGTAAGGGCGCATGCAGGAGGCAACCAATCAATGTGTCTCACACTGATGGTGTTCTCTCTCTCTCTCTCTCTCTCTCTCTCTCTCTCTCTCTCTCTCCCCCCTTCCCTCCCTCCCTTCCACTCTCTCTAAAAATCAATGGAAAAAATATCCTCAGGTTGTGGGGGTCTGGTAAGGTAGATTTGCCCTCGCTCTGACCTATGAACAAGCCTAAGTATCGATATGCATTCCAAGGAAATGATAAATACAGCTGTTCCAAGAAAAACCATTAAGCGCGACCATGAGTTGGTCACATTGCCGGGAAAACAGCACTGAGTGTACCTTGTAAAACAATGTGTGGGCCCTCGAGCATATCAAGCAAGAAATACCTTAGAACACACCTTAGATAAGAAAATGTTTTTGCCCTGAAGACTGTTTCCCCCTTTCCCAGGACCATTCCTGCTTTCTGGCTATAAAACCTTGCCCCTGTTTTACAATAAACGAGACTTGATCAGACTCCTGTCTTGTCTCCATTCCCTGTGTCTCTTGCCTCTCTTCATCCTCACTCCCCGCTAGAGTCTCCGTTGCTCGACCTGCAGGACGGGTCATCAGGTGAGGATTAACAAAACAAAAACAAATAAATAAAGTCAATATCTTATTTTCATAGATTAAAAAAACAAAACAATGTAATTAAATTCTGGCTAGATTTTTTTATTTGCCCTGGACTTCAAGCCCATGCTTTGTCACCTCATCATTGTTATTGTTAAAAACATAGAATAGCCCGGCTGGTGTGGCTCAGTGGTTGAGTGTCGACCCATGCACCAAGAGGTCGCCAGTTTGATTCCTGGTCAGGGCACATGCCCAGGTTGTGGGCCTGATCCCCAGTGGGGGACATGCGGGAGGCGGCCAATCGATGTTCTCTCTCATCGATGTTTCTATCTCTCTCTCCCTCTCCCTTCCTCTCTCTCTAAAATCAATAAAGAAAAAAAAATTTTATAAAAAGACACAAAATAGAAGGGACAATTTGTGCAATAATAAAGAATAATGGTTGTAATTTATTGACATATATCAAATATATGTTTATTT
Source organism: Tadarida brasiliensis (assembly GCA_030848825.1). Taxonomy (NCBI): domain Eukaryota; kingdom Metazoa; phylum Chordata; class Mammalia; order Chiroptera; family Molossidae; genus Tadarida; species Tadarida brasiliensis. Next base: position 72,988,406 of record CM061259.1, on the reverse strand, counting down.
AAACATTCATGAATTTGTAATGTAGTTAAAAACCTCACTGGACACCTTTGGAGGTTACTAAAGGACTAACTCATTCCTCTGACAACTGACTAAAAAAGGTAAAGAAATAAGCATTTGTTTTGTATTCTTTTATGAAAAGGTCAATCACGTGCAACCACAAGAGGACCCATAGGAGAGGCTCAGGGGAACAAACTTTCTTATACTCACAGATCCTAGAGAGACAGGACCACGTGGGAAAACACCAGGGTGGTCAGGAGGCAGAAGACAGGAGTAAGAAGGAAAGTCTAGGTCAGAGACACTATTGGAGTTTCCACAGGAAATTTAATAATACCAGTGGGCTCTAAGGGGTGATCTCTAGTTTTCTGGCACCTAGTCATGGGATGATTAAGTCAGAGGAATACTACTTTTTATAGTGTACAGGTCAGATGGAGGAAGTCTGGCTCTGGATTGGTTAGTTTGTATATCAAAGGCCTGCTCCCAGTTCAACTTGCTATCTCTCAGAACGGGCTAGCCCTGGGAGGGGCAGTCTTCCTCCGCGAGAAATGGTTTTTAAGATGTCAAAACATCACAATATATATATGGGCCCTGGCTGGGTAGCTCAGTTGGTTAGAGCATTGACCTGATACTCCAAGGTTGTGGGTTCAATTCACAGTCAGGGCACATACAAGAAACAACCAGTGAATGCATAAATAAATGGAAGAATAAATTGATGTCTCTCTCAAAGCAATAAATAAATAAAAATATATATATACATACATATACACACACATATTGAAAATATATACATATACAATAGAACATTTATCTTGCTTTGCTTGCTCACACTGTATATCAGGGTAACTAAATAGTAGAGGTGGGAAAATTTTTCTTTATAAATGAATTCTAGATAATATGTGAAGTAAGCATGAGCCTGTGATGACATCATAGATCTAAATGATTAACAGCTCCTAAAACCCATAGTCCCCAGTTGAAAGGGAACTTTATGAGGGAGGAGACAGGCTTTTAGCACCTGACCCCTCATCAAACTTAGCTTTTCTGATAGTGGAACAACCACATGTTATGTCGCCTTAGATGTTAACGTTGCCTCCAGGGGCACTGCAACCAAAGCTCCCATCTTCCCCTCTGAAGTCTTTTGGACTTCCTGTGTGCTGGAAGCAGGTGTGGGACAGAGGACACAAAAAAGCCACAACAAATCCAGAATGTGGATCCATTATAGAGGATATTTGGAAACACCACCAACAAAAGAGTTCTTAAAATATGTTTTAAACTTCCAGTAAAGATGGTGGCATAGGAAAACACGGTACTCACCTCCGCTCACAACCACATCAAAATTATAACTAAACTACAGAACAAACATCCTTCAGAACCGCCTGAAATCGAGCTGAATGGAAGTCCTACAACTACGAAATTCAAGAAGCAACCACATCCAGACTGGTAGGAGGGGCGGAGGCACAGACGGGCTGGTCCCACACCCACATGTGGCAGATAAAAATCAGGAAGGACACCTCCACTGTGAAGGTCCTCCCTGAGGAATGAGGGGTCCCCGTCCCACACTAGGCGCCCAGCTCAGGGTTCCAGTGCCAGGAAGAGAAGTCCCATCACTTTTGGCTGTAAAAACCAGCAGGAAGTGAGGCTGAGGGACGCTGAAGCTGCTGGAGGCACAGGCAGTTCCTCTTAAAGGGCCCGTGCAGGGACTTACTCGAACTTGCTCCCTCTGAGCTCCAGCGCAGAAGGGAGGCAGCTTGAAAGGCACCAGAGATACACAAGGAAGAACTGAGTTGTTTGACATTGGTCCAGGGCTGAAGAGGCAGCTCCCCCTCCAACCCCCCCCCCCCCACCACCCCACAGACGTGCTAGCTAAGGCCGTTGTTCCTTTGGTGAGCCCTTCCCTCACGAGGCCCCGTAGACAGGTCCTACATCTGGGACTGCAGCAACCTGGCTCACACTGTTTGCCCCGCCCTGGTGATTCCCTGAGGCCCTGCCTCACCCAACTTTGGGGCCCACCCAAGGTGTTTCCTGTGGTATTACCATAGGATTGTCTTGTTTTGGATCCTGCTTCAGATTTTCCTAAATTCTCTCAAACAAGCAGCATCTGGTCTCAGCGAGCCTCATACCTCTCCTAAGTGGCCCCAGGCATGGCACTAGAAGCAGTCAGCCTTGGTTCACAGCTTAGCTTTGCCTGGGCACCTCCAAGCCCAGCATAAGAAGCAGCCATCAGCAGATCGCTTTGTAGCTTATGCCAGGTGGCTCCAGGTAGAACACAGGCAGTAGCTGACCTTGCTCCAGAGCCAGCACACCCAGTGGACAGCTTCAGAGCATGTTGAAGCACCACCACCTAACCACCTCCACAAGTGACACACTCAAGGAATGGACTCAGTGGGTACCAGAGCCCTGCTAAAGTAAGTCTTACTCTGTGTGGTGGGCCCCTGCACAGCTGATCCTTCAAGATAGTCAGAGGCCTGTGGTCAGTGGGCACAGCCAGTCCTTGCAGCTGATCAGCCTGAATAAATCCCTCCCACTGAAGTGCCAAGAGCAATCAAGAATCAATTACAACAGAAGGGTGTACAGTCCACATGAGGGATGCACCTCAAGGGCCCAGCTGGGGTGATCAAGGAGGCTATGCCACTGGACCCTACAGGACATCTACTACAACAGGCCACCCTAGAAAGCCTAGGAGACATAGCAACTCTGCCTAATACATAGAAACAAACACAGGGAGGCAGCCAAAATGACGAGACAAAGAAACATGTCCCAAATGAAAGAACAGAACAAAACTCCAGGAAAAGAACTAAACAAAATGGAGATAAGCTATCTAGCAGACGCAGAGTTCAAAACACTAGTTATAAGGATGTTCAATGAACTTAGTGAGAATTTCAAGGAACTTCATGAGCACATCAAGGAATTTAGTGAGAACCTCAAGAGTATAAAAAGGACCAGTCAGAAATGAAGGATGCACTAACTGAAATAAAAAATAATTTACATGGAATCAATAGTAGACTAGGTGAAGCCAAGAAGCAAACCACTGATTTGGAATATAAGGAAGCAAAAAACACCCAATCAGAACAAAGAATTTTTTTAAAAAATGAGGATAGTGTAAGGAGCTTCTGGGACAACTTCAAGCGTACCAACATTTGCATCATGGAGGTGCCAGAAGGAGAAGAGAGAGAGCAAGAAATTGAAAACCTACTTCAAAAAATAATGACAGAAAACTTCCTTAACTTGGTGAAGGAACAGACATACAAGTGCAGGAAGCATAGAGAGCCCCAAACATGATGAACCCAAAGAGGTCCACACCAAGACACATCATCATCAAAATGCCAAAGGTCAAAGACAAATAGAATCTTGAAAGCAGCAAGATAAAAGCAGTTAGTTACCTACCTATGAGCTCCCATAAGACTGTCAGATGATTACTCAAAAGAAACTTTGGCCCTGGCCGGTTTGGCTCAGTAGTTAGAATGTCAGCCTGTGGTCCAGAGAGACCAGGGTTCCGTTCCCGCTAAGGGCACGTACCTCGGGTGCAGTTTGTCCCCGGCCCTGGTTGGGTCGTGCGGGAAGCAGCCACTCGATGTGTTCTTTCATGTCGATGTTTCTCTCTCTCTCTCTCTCTCTCTCTCTCTCTCTCTCTCTCTCTCTCTCTCTCTCTTCCTCTCTCTCCCTCCCACTCTATCTGAACAAAAAAATGGAAAAATGTCCTCGAGTGAGGATAAAAAAAAAAAAAGAAACTTTGCAGGCCAGAAGGGAGTTGTAAGAAATATTCAAAGTGATGAAAAGCAAGGACCTACAACCAAGATTACTCTATCCTGCAAAGCTATCATTTAGAATCGATGGCCATAAAAAGAGTTTCCCAGAGAAGAAAAAGCTAAAGGAGTTCATCACCACCAAACCAGTATTATATGAAATGTTGATGGGTCTTCTTAAAGACGAAGATAAAAAAATATGAACAATAGCCCTGGCCGGTTTGGCTCAGCTGCCGGGGTCCAGCCTCGGCAGGTCCAGGGGTTCCCAAAGGTGTGGACGGAGTCGGCGAGAGAGAGAGAGAGAGAGAGCGAGCGCACGCAACGTGGGAGACAGAAAATCCTTGATCTTACTTCTGCTTAGTCTTAATGCTTCTGCTTCTGCTTCTGCACCAGACTAGCAGAGAGTTTTATTATTATTTCGATCCACAGGTTACATTGTTTCCCCCAAACCTTTTAGGCAAAAAAGTACAGACATTCTTTTGGTTGTTTACCCAACTCTTATGTATATTACATGTTAATTACTATTTTCACCCTTCATCCAGACATCCTCTTAAAACTCCTGACCTTTCCTCCTATCTAAGATCCTTTTAAGCTTCCACATTTCTATCCTAAATCTTATTTTCTTGCTTTTCTTCCTGCAAACTTTTCTACCATTTACATCATTAGTCATCTATATGTTACTTCTATAATAATTTCTAACAGACAGCTAACAGATAGAGAAAGCAAAGATTAGTCTCCTTCAGTTGCCATCCTGCATTTTTATTTTCCCATTTACTTTATATCTTCAGTCACTGTTCTTCGTGATTCCTGCCACGCAGAGAATCCACTTCTCCAGGGACAATGTCAAACCATGGAGCTCACCCGGGACTGTGTCAAACCATGGTGGTTGCTGCTCCAGTGACACCGCTCCCAACACTCAGCGGTTAGAGCAGTCTAGAGAGACCCGGGTTCAGTTCCCGCTAAGGGCATGTACCTTGGTTACAGTTTGTCCCCGGCCCTGGTTGGGTCGTGCGGGAGGCAGCCACTCGATGTGTCCCTTACACGTCAATGTCCCTCCCTCTCTCTCTCTCTCTCTCTCTCTCTCTCTCCCTCTCTCTCTCTCTCTTCCTCCCCCTCCCACTCTGTCTGAACAAAAAATGGAAAAATGTCCTCGGGTGAGGATAAAAAATATATATATATGAACAATAAAATGGCAGTAAATACATATCTATCAACAATTGAATCTACAAACAAAATGAGCAAGTAGAACAGAAACAGACTCATAGATACAGAGAACCTTTTGTTGGTTGCCAGATGGAAGAGGGGTTGGGAGGATGAGTAAAAAAGTTGAAGGGATTAAGTACAACTTGGTTGTTAAACTGATGAACCTCAAAGGTAAGGGGGGATGTGGGGCCAGAAAAGAGAAACCAAAGAACTTATATGCAGGACTTCCGGTCAAGATGGCAGCGTAGGTAAACGCGGTATCGCGTCCTCCCACAACCACATCAAAGTTACAACTAAACTACAGAACAACCATCATTCAAAACCACCTGAAATCAAGCTGAATGGAAGTCCTACAACTACGAAATTAAAGAAGAAGCCACATCGAGACTGGTAGGAGGGGCAGAGGTGAGACAGGCTGGTCCCACACCCACGTGTGGCAGATAAAAATTGGGATACCTCGGCTGGGAAGGTCCTCCCAGAGGGCTGAGTGGTCCCTGTCCCACACCAGGTGCCCAGCTCAGGGTCCCAGTGCCAGGAAGAGAAGTCCCCATAACTTCTGGCTGGAAAAACCAGCGGGAACTGAGGCTGAGGTGGCTGGAGCCCCCACAGCTCCTCTTAAAGGGCCCGCACTCGGACTTACTCGGACTCGCACCCTCCAGGCTCCAGCCTGCGGGAAGGAGCCTGAAAGGCACCAGAGTCATATGGGGAAGAACTGAGCTGTTTGGCATTGGAGCGAGGGCTGGAGAGGCAGCTTTCTCCTGGACAGACGTGCTAACAGAGGCTTTTGTTCCTTTGGTGAGCCCTTCCTGAGCCGGCAGACGCCACCATATCTGGGACTCCAGCAACCTGGCTCACACTGTTGGCCCCGCCCTGGTGATTCCCTGAGGCCCCGCCCCACCCAACTTTCAGGCCCACCCAAGCTGTTGCCAGTTGCTTCACCATAGGATTGGCCTGTCTTGGAGCCTGCTTCAGCTTTTCCTAAAATCATTCAAACAAGCAGCATCTGGTCTCAGCTAGCCCTATACCTCTCGCTAAGTAATACATAGAAACAAACACAGGGAGGCAGCCAAAATGAGGAGACAAAGAAACAGGTCCCAAATGAAAGAACAGAACAAAACTCCAGGAAAAGAACTAAGTGAAATGGAGTTAAGCAACCTAACAGATGCTGAGTTCAAAATACTGCTTATAAGGATGCTCCATAGACTTAGTGAGAACCTCAGTGAACTTAGAGAGGGCCTCAAGAGCATAAAAAAGGACCAGTCAGAAATGAAGGAGGCACTAACTGAAATAAAGAATAGTTTACACAGATTCAATAGTAGAGTAGGTAAATCCAAGAAGCATACCATGGATTTGGAATATAAGGAAGCAAAAAACACCCAATCAGAACAGCAAAAAGAAAAAAGAATCCAAAGAAATGAGGATAGTGTAAGGAGCCTCTGGGACAACTTCAAGCGTGCCAACATTTGCATCTTGGGGGTGCCAGAAGGAGAAGAGAGAGAACAAGACATCAAAAACCTATTTGAAACAATAATGGCAGAAAACTTCCCTAACTTGGTGAAAGAAACAGACATACAAGTCCAGGAAGCACAGAGAGTCCCAAACAAGATGAACCCCAAGAGGCCCACACCAAGACATATCATCATCAAAATGCAAAAGGTTCAAGACAAAGAGAGAATCTTAAAAGCAGCAAGAGAAAAGCAGTTAGTTACCTACAAGGGAGTTCCCATAAGACTGTCAGCAGATTTCTCAAAAGAAACTTTGCAGGCCAGAAGGGAGTGGCAAGAAATATTCACAGTGATGAAAAGCAAGAACCTACAACCAAGATTACTCTATCCTGCAAAGCTGTCATTTAGAATCGATGGCCATATAAAGAGTTTCCCAGACAAGGAAAAGCTAAAGGAGTTCATCACCACCAAACCATTATTATATGAAATGTTGAAGGGTCTTCTTGAAGAAAAAGATAAAAAAATATGAACAAACAAAATGGCAATAAATACATATCTATCAACAATTGAATCTACAAACAAAATGAACAAGCAGAACAGAAACATTCTCATAGATACAGAGAACTTTTGTTGGTTACCAGATGGGTAGGGGCTGGGGGGAGGAGTGAAAAAGGTGAAGGGATTAAGAAGTATAAATTGGTTGTTAGACTGACAAAACTCAAAGGGAAGGGGGGTTGGGGGGTGGGAAGAAATAAACCAAAGAACTTATATGTATATATGCATAACTAATGGACACAGACAACAGTGTGGGGAAAAGCAAGAGGGGGGCGGAAATGGGGAGGAGGAGGGCAATGGGGGAAAAATGAGGAACATCTGTAATACATTCAACAATAAAATTAAAAAAAAAAAAAAAAGAACTTATATGCATAACCAATAGACACCATAATAGTGTGGGGAAGTCAGGAGGGGAGTGGGAGTGGGGAGGAGAGGGTCAAGGTGGGGGGAGGAGGGACATCTGTAATACATTCAACAATAAAGATAAGTTTAAAAAGGAAAAAAATAAATAAACCAGAGATCTTGGTCTAAGTGGTGCTCTGCTGTCAGGTCATGTTATGCTTCTACTAGGTGCACCCCAGGGATTCTGCTTTGCAGAAGGAGTAGCTGAGGCTCAGAGGTGGAAGGTTTGTGTCAAAGAGCACAGGGACTGGAAGCCAGGACAGAGAGACTTCCACTACTTGGCTACTCCTGAGAGCTGGGGCTAAGTCTATTATGTTCATTGCTGCATGCCCTCAGCACTGTGTAGGAACCTCGTGCTCTGTGAGGAAGTTGAGAACCAAGGAATGCCATAGCTCATGCTCTTAACTATGACAATATGTCTTTTATTGGCTAAACCTCTCACTGGTACTGGGTGACAACAGTAGACACAGATACCTTCTATAGGGAGTTGCTTCTGTCAACCCATTACTATTCCTCTCCCTTCTGCTCTGCCTACTCCTACTTCTACTCCTTCTTTTCTCCTGCTCCTTCTCCTCCTGCTCTTCCTTCCACTGCTCCTCCTCCTCCTCCTGTTTCTCCTGCTTCTGCTCCTGCTTCTCCTGCTTCCTCTCCTCCTCCTTCTGCTCCTCTTCCTGCTCCTTTTGCTCCTCCTTCTCTGTTCCTACTCCTATTCCTGCTGTACCAGATGTAGCATATTATTTGAGAAGATAACATGGGCTTGAGAAGATGTGCAGCCATGATATATGTTCATTTTGATTCTATCTGAAAACAGAGTTAGAAGTTTGTATTCACATGGGATGGATACAATTACAAATTTAGTGTTGCCCAGGACTGTTTTAATTGTCCCACCCTGTCATGTATAGTTTAGAGGAAACTTGACTCTCTGGACAGCCCCAACATCACATTGGTTCACTGTATTGATGGCATCATGTGAACTAACCTGATGAGCAGGAAGTGCTGAGCATATCAGAGGCCTTGGTAAATCACACACCTCTTCAGGGTCACGGCTTATTCCCTCAGTGAAGTTGCTAGTCAGTAGCATATTAGACATCCCTTCAGAAGTAAATAAAATTGACCCTTGAACAACTCAGGCATTAGGGGCGCTGACCCCCCTACACAATAAAAAAAATCCATGTATAACTTTTTTTAATATTGATTTTAGAGAGAGAGAGAAACATCAATTTGTTGTTCCATTTATTTATGCATTCATTGATTGATTCTTGTATGTGCCCTGACCAGGGATCAAACCTGCAACCTTGGCCTATGGGACGATGCTCTAACCAACTGAACTACCTGGCCAGAGCTGTACAACTTTCTTTTAAAAATATTTTTATTAGTTTCCCTTTTGGATGTCACATCTCAGAAAATTAAGGTTATTTTTGTCTTGTTTCCTGAAAATATAACATTTTGCCCACTTAAAAAATAAGTGTATTATCCGGCTGGTGTGGCTCAGTGGTTGAGCATTAACCCATGCACCAAGAGGTCGCCGGTTCAATTCCCAGCCAGGACACATGCCCAGGTTGTGGGCCCAATCCCCAGTGCGGGGCATGCAGGAGATGGCCAATCGATGTTCTCTCTCATCGATGTTTCTATCTCTCTCTCCCTTTCACTTCCTCTCTCTCTAAAATCAATAAAGGAAAAAAATAAAATAAAATAAATAAGTGTATGGCCCTGGCTGGTTTGACTCAGCGGTTAGAGCGTCGGCCCATGGATCAAAGATTCCCGGGTTCGATTTCGGCCAAGGGCACATACCTCGGTTGTGGTTTGTCACTGGCCCCGGTTGGGGTCGTGCGGGAGGCAACCAAATCCATATGTCTCTCTCAGAGCATGTTTCTCTCTCTCTCTCTTCTTCTCTCCCGCCCTCCTGCTCTATCTAAAGATAAAAGGACAAATATCCTCCTCGGGTGAGGATTAAAAAATAATAATAATAAGTGTATCAACATAAGATAAGACTGGGGAAACCCACCCAAAGTTTTCTGAGTATGATAGGAAGAACAAAAAACCAAAATGATGAAGGAAACTACATGAGGTTCCTCAGGTTACAACTGGCTGGCCACAGGGCTGTGGAGGTTCAGAGCTTCCTGCTGCAGAGGATGCTTCCTAGAATCTGAGACAACACCATTTGGGATCATGTCTAGTTTGGCACTCAAATATATTTTATTCTTCCTTCCCTCTTCTGATCTATTAAGGTATAAGTTACATCTGGTAAAGCACACAGGTCGTAAGTGTACAGCTTGATGAACTTTGCAAGTTTTTGTCCCCTAGACCCACCACCGGCTCCCTGGCTGATACCCTCCAGAGTGAGCCAGTGTTCTGAAATCGTTCACTAGATGGACTGTCACTTGTTTTAACTTTGCACACACTGAATCAACTAGAACCTGTACTGTTATGTCTGGCTTCTTTAGCTCAATATTATCTTTGAGATTCATCTATGTCTTTTGAAATATGTTTTTATTGATTTTTTGGAGAGAAAGGAAGGGAGAGAGAGATAGAAATATCTATGTGAGGGAGAAACATGGAACGGCTGCCTCCTGCACGCCCCCTACTGGGGATCGAGCCTGAAACCCTGGCATGTGCCCTGACCAGGAATGGAACCAGGACCTCTCAGTCCATGGGATAACACTCAATCCACTGAGCCACACCAGCCAGGCTCATCTATGTTTTTATGTGTAAAAGCAGTTTGTTCCTGTTTACCAACTTCCATATACCACAATGTACTTATTCATTCTAATGTTGATGAGCATTTGGATACTTTCCAATTTGGGATTATTATAAAAAGCACTGACCCTTTTTGTGCATGGCTTTAGGTGAACATTAGCACTCATTTATCAGATAGATAGATAGATAGATAGATAGATAGATAGATAGATAGACAACAGATGGATAGATAGATGAATGGAATTTCTGGGTCATATGGTATGTATATGTTTAACTGTATTAGATGCAGCTAAACATTTTAAAAAATAAATGTACTAGTTTACACCACTAACTATAATGTATGTGGCTGCTGGTGGCTTCACAGCCTAGTCAATACCAGATATTGTCAGTCATTTTAATTTTAGGTATTCAGGATGTAGTGATAGTGCTTTGCAATTTTAAATTTTATTAGGGCTGTATAACTTTTGACTCCCCCAAAATGTAATTACTAATAACCTAGTGTTTATTAGAAGCCTTAATGATAACATAAACAGTTGATTTACACTTATTTTGTCGTATGTATTATATACTATATTCTTACAATAAACTAAGTTAGAGAAAAGAAAATGTTATTAAGAAAATCATAAGCCCTGGCCAGTTTGGCTCAGCGGTTAGAGTGTCAGCCCACAGACCAGAGAGTCCCGGGTTCAGTTCCCACTAGGGGCATGTACCTCAGTTGCAGTTTGTCCCCGGCCCCACTTGGGGTCGTGTGGGTGGCAACCACTCAATGTGTCTCTCTCACATCGATCTTTCTCTCTTTCTCTCTTCCTCCCTCTCTCTCTCCTGTTCTATCTGAGGATAAATGCAAAAATGTCCTCGGGTGAGGATTAAAAAAAAAGAAGAAGAAAATCATAAGACTTCTGGTCAAGATGGAGGCATAAGTAAAATGCAGTACTTGGAACATCCCACAATCACATCAAATTTACACTAAATTACAGAACAATCATTCAGAACACCTGAAATCTAGCTGAACAGAAGTCCTATAACTAAGGATATAAAGAAGCAACATGAAGACTGCTAGGAGGGGTGTAGATGCAGAGTGAATGATTCCATTTACCTACACGTGGCAGTTAAAAATTGGGAAGGATTTACCATTGTAACAAAAAAATTAAGATACCTAGGAATAAACTTAACCAAGGAGGTAAAAGACCTGTTCTCAGAAAACCACAGGACATTGAAAAAATAAATAGAGGAAGATATAAAAAAAAGTGGGAGCACATACCATGTTCATGGATTGGAAGAATCAACATTATTAAAATGCTCATACTACTCAAAGCAATCTATAGATTTAATGCAATCCCTATTAAAATACCAATGGCAGCCTGGCCAGTGTGGCTCAGTGGTTGAGCATTGACCCATGCATCAAGAGGTCACTGGTTCGATTACCAGTCAGAGCACATGCCCAGATTGTGGGCCAAATCTAGTGGGAGGGCATGCAGGAGGCAGCCAATCAATATTCTCTCTCATTGATGTGTCTATCTCTTTCTCCCTCTCCCTTTCTCTCTCTCTAAAATCAATAAAGAAAAAAAAATTTTTTAATAAATAAAATAAAATACCAATGGCATATTTCACAGATCTAGAATAAATACTCCAAAAGTTTATATGGAACCAAAAAGAACCCAAATAGCCACAACAATCTTGAAAAAGAAGAACAAAGTTGGAAGGATAACAATACTGGATATCAGGTTATACTACAAAGTCACTGTAATCAAAACAGCCTGGTACTGGCAGAAAAACAAGCATATAGATCAATGGAACAGAACAGAGAACCCAGAAATCAACTCAGGACATTATGTTCAATTAATATTTGACAAAGGAGGTAAGAGCATACAATGGAAAAAAGACAGCCTCTTCAATAAATGGTGTTGGGAAAATTGGATAGGTACATACAAATAAATGAAACTAGCCCAGCTGGTGTGGCTCAGTGGTTGAGCATCAACCCAAGCACCAAGGGGTCACTGGTTTGATTCCCTGTCAGGGCACATGCCCAGAGGGGACATAAGGAGATGGCCAATTGATGTTCTCTGTTATCGATGTTTCTATCTCTCTCTCCCTCTCCCTTCCCCTGTCTCTCAAATCAATAAATAAAAGAAAAAAATGTAAAAAAAAAAAAAAAAAGAAAAAAGAAACTTAACCATATACAAGAATAAACTCAAAATAGATAAAATACTTAAATGTAAGTTGTGAAACCATAAAAATCCTAGAAGAAAATGTAGGCAACAAAATCTCAGACATCACACGTAGCAGAATTTTCACCAATACATCACCTAGGGCAAGAGAAACAAAGGGAAAAATTAATAAATGGGACTATACCAAACTAAAAAGATTCTGCACAGCAAAAGAAACAAGTATTGCCCTGGCCGGTTTGGCTCAGCGGTTAGAGCGTTGGCCTGCGGTCCAGAGAGACCTGGGTTTGGTTCCCGCTAAGGGCATGTACTTCGGTTGCAGTTTGTCCCCGGCCCTGGTTGGTCGTGCAGGTGGCAGCCACTCGATGTGTCCCTTTCACGTCGATGTTTCTCTCTCTCTCTCTTCCTCTCTCTCCCTCCCACTCTATCTGGACAAAAAATGAAAAAATGTCCTCAGGTGAGGATAAAAAAAAAAAAAGAAAGAAAAGAAAAAAAGAAACAAGTATCAAAGTGAAAAAGGGACCCACTGTATGGGAGAACATATTTGCCAAGGATACATAGGATAAGGGGTTAATATTCAAAATATATAAAGTACTCATACAACCCAACAAAAGGAAGACAAACACTCCAATTAAAAAATGGACAGAGGAAGAAAAAAAAGGGGGGGGGGCAGAGGACCCAAATAGACATCTCTCTAAACAGGGCAAACAAATGGCCAAGAGACATATGTAAAAATGCTCAATGTCACTAATCATCAGAGAGATGCAAATTAAAACGACTATGAGGTATCACCTCACACCTGCTAGAATGGCTGCCATCAACAAATCATCAAACAACAAGTGCTGGTGAGGGTGTGGAGATAAGGGGACTCTAGTACACTGCTGGTGGGAATGCAGACTGGTGCAGCCACTATGGAAAACAATATGGTATTTCCTCAAAAAATTAAAAATGGAACTGCCATTTGATCCACTACTGTGGGGATGGGGGGTTGGAAGATGGACAATTTGTAACCTTGTGATAATGCATTCTCGAAACCTGGCCTGCCTAGGTGCATGGAGTGCTTCATTTGCATGTGAATAAGATAAGGTTTGCATCTTGACAATGGCTGGAACACCGAGTGGACTAGTGGATCGTAGGACTCAAGAATGTCTGGGTTTGTTATTTTTTTTAGCTTCAAAGTCTCTTTCCGCCGTAAAAAGCAAGAGACAAGGCTAGGCTGTATGGTTTGCAGAGACACCATCTCAAGGAAATAATTTACATAAATCCACTTGTAACCTGGGGGAACCAATCTGCAAATAAATGGGACTGCGTCCAAAGATCTGGAGCATAAGCTCCCTTGCAAAGCTCCTCCTCACTCCAAGCAGCATGTGCTTGTAGTTTCATTGCATTGCACTGATCCTGGCAGGCCGAGAGATGGCACACTACTAGGAATATATCCTAAAAATCCTGAAACACTAATCAGAAAGAATATATGCACCCCTATGTTCATAGCAGCGCTATTTACAATAGCTAAGATCTAGCAACAGCCAAAGTGTCAATCAGTAGATGAGTGGATAAAAGAGCTGTGGTACATATACACAATGGAATACTATGCAGCTCTAAGAAAGAAAGATGACTTATACTTTGAGATGACATGGAGAGACCTGGAGAGTATTATGCTAAGCGAATTAAGCCAGTTAGAAAAAAACAAGTATCACATGATCTCACTTATTTTTGGAATATAATGAACACAGTAAACTTTTGAACAAAATAGATCCAGAAACATGGAAGTAGGAAACTGACCAACCTCAGAGGGAAAGGAGGGGGTGGGGTGGGAAGAGAAAAACCAAAGAACGTATATGCATATAGGCATAACCAATGGTCACAGACAACAATTCTGTGAGGGGGGTGGGAGGGAGGTTGTCAATGGGGGAGGAAAAGGAGGGACATCTGTAATACTTTCAACAATAAAGATATATTTTTAAAATGAAAAAAAATTGGAAGGGATGTCTTGGGTACAAAGGTCCCTCCTAAGGAGTGAAGGGTCCCAACCCCACATCAGAACCCCTAGCCCAAGGTTCCAGCACTGGGAAGAGAAGTCCCCATAACCTCTGGCTGTAAAAACCAGTAATGATTGCGGCTGAATGAGACAGGGCTTCTAGAGTCCCAGGAATTCCTCTGAAAGGGCTCATACATGGACTTTCTCAGACTCACTCACTCTGAGCTCCAGCACTGGGGCAGCAGCTCAAAAGACACCAGGGATACAAGGGGAGGAACTGAATTGTCTGGCTTCAGGGCAAGGGCTTGAGGGGCAACTTTCTGCCAGACAAAAGTGCTGGCAGAGGCCATTATTCCTTTTCTGAGTCCTTCTCCCACAGAGCTGGCAGATTGGTGCCATATCTGAGTCTCGATCAACTTGGCTAACACTGTTTCCCACCCTGTGATTCTCTGAAACCCTGCCCCACACAACGCAAGCCCACCCAACCCATTTCCAGTGACTTCTCCATATAAACGGCCTCTCTTGACTCATGCTTTGGACTTTCCTAAAATCCCTCAAACAAGCACCATCTGGCCCCTGCGTATCCTGTGTCTCTTGCTAAGTGGGCCCAGGCCTAGCACTAGTGGCAGCCAGCCTTGGTTTGCAGCTTGGCCTCTCCCAGGCATCTCCAAGGCCAGCACAAGTAGCAGACACCAGCAGATTGCTCTGTAACTCATGTTGGGTGGCCCCAGTCAAGGCACAGATAGTGCTGACCTTGCACCTCCAGGAGGCCCCAGAGGCAGTACCAATAGACAGCTTCAGACCATCCCAGATTACAACCCAACCACCTCCATGAGTGACATACTCAAAAGGCAGACTCAGCAGGCACCAAAGCCCCACTAAAGCAAGTCCTGCTCTGTGGGGTCAGCCTCTGCACAGCAGTTCTCCACTGAAGTCTCAGCTGGTCCTCACAGCCAATCAGCCTAGGAGTCAATCCCTCCAAGTGATGTGACAACAGAAATCAAGGCTCAACTACAACAGGATAGTGTACACAGCCCACACAGGGGAGCACCTGGAGCCTCCAGCTCAGGTGACCAGGGAGGCTGTGTCACTGGGTCCAACAGGACACCTACTACATAAGGCCACTCTACCAAGTCCAGCAGATGTAGCAGCTCTACCTAACACATAGAAACAAACACAGGGAAGCAGCCAATGAGGAGAGAAAGAAAAAGGTTCCAAATGAAAGAATAGGAGAAGTCTCCAGAAAAAATAACTAAATGAAATGGAGGCAAGCAAACTACCAGATACAGAGTTCAAAACAATGGTTATAAGGATGCACAAGGAACTTAATGAGAACTTCAACAGCATAAAAAAGGACACAGAAACCATAAGAAATAACCAGTCAGAAATGAAGGATACAGTAACTTAAATGATGGATAATTTACAGGGAATCAACAGTAGAGTAGAGGAAGCAGAGAATCAAATCAGCGACTTGGAATATAAGGAAGCAGAAAACACCCACTTAGATAAGCAAAAAGAAAAAATAACCTGCCCCCCCCCCCAATTGAAGATAGTGTAGGAATCTCTGGGACAACTTCAAGGGTACCAACATTTGCATCATGAGAGTATCTGAAGGAGAAGAGACAGAGTGAGAAATTGAAAATCTATTTGAAAAACTAATGATGGAAAACTTCCCAAACCTGGTGAGGGAAATAGACATACAAGTCCTGGAAGCACAGAGAGAGCCTTTTTTTTTTTTTTTTTTTTAAACTTATCTTTATTGTTGAATGTATTACAGATGTTCCTCATATTTCCCCCATTGCCCCCCTCCTCCCCATTCCAACCCCCCTCCTGCCTTTCCCCACACTGTTGTCTGTGTCCATTGGTTATGCATATATACATATAAGTTCTTTGGTTTATTTTATCCCACCCCCTAACCCCCCTTCCCTTTGAGGTTTCTCAGTCTAACCAATTTGTACTTCTTAATCCCTTCACCTTTTTCACCCATCCCCACAGCCCCCACCCATCTGGTATCCAACAAAAGTTCTCTGTATCTATGAGAATGTTTCTGTTCTGCTTGTTCATTTTGTTTGTAGATTCAATTGTTGATAGATATGTATTCATTGCCATTTTGTTTGTTCATATTTTTTTATATTTTTCTTCAAGAAGACCCTTCAACATTTCATATAATACTGGTTTGGTGGTGATGAACTCCTTTAGCTTTTCCTTGTCTGGAAAACTTTTTATATGGCCATCAATTCTAAATGACAGCTTTGCAGAATAGAGTAATCTTGGTTGTAGGTTCTTGCTTTTCATCACTCTGAATATTTCTTGCCACTCCCTTCTGGCCTGCAAAGTTTCTTTTGAGAAATCAGCTGACAGTCTTATGGGAACTCCCTTATAGGTAACTAACTGCCTTTCTCTTGCTGCTTTTAAGATTCTCTCTTTGTCTTGAACCTTTTGCATTTTGATGATGATGTGTCTTGGTGTGGGCCTCTTGGGGTTCATCTTGTTTGGGACTCTCTGTGCTTCCTGGACTTGTATGTCTGTTTCCTTCACCAAGTTAGGGAAGTTTTCTGCCATTATTGTTTCAAATAGGTTTTTGATGTCTTGTTCTCTCTCTTCTCCTTCTGGCACCCCCAAGATGCAAATATTGGCACACTTAAAGTTGTCCCAGAGGCTCCTTACACTATCCTCATTTTTTGGATTCTTTTTTCTTTTTGCTGTTCTGATTGGGTGTTTTTTGTTTCCTTATATTCCAAATTGGTGGTTTGCTTCTTGGCTTTACCTACTCTACTATTGAATCTGTGTAAATTATTCTTTAGTTCAGTCAGTGCCTCCTTCATTTCTAACTGTGCATCCTTCATTTCTGACTGGTCCTTTTTTATGCTCTTGAGGCCCTCACTAAGTTCACTGAGGTTCTCACTAAGTCCATTGAGCATCCTTATAAGCAGTGTTTTGAACTCAGCATCTGTTAGATTGCTTAACTCCATTTCACTTAGTTCTTTTCCTGGAGTTTTGTTCTGTTCTTTCATTTGGGACCTGTTTCTTTGTCTCCTCATTTTGGCTGCCTCCCTGTGTTTGTTTCTATGTATTACTTAACGAGAGGTAGGGGGCTAGCTGAGACCAGATGCTGCTTGTTTGAAAGAATTTAGGAAAAGCTGAAGCAGGATCTAAGACAGGCCAATCCTATGGTCAAGCAACTGGCAACAGCTTGGGTGGGCCTGAAAGTTAGGTGGGGAGGGGCCTCAGGGAATCACCAGGGCGGGGCAAACAGTGTGAGCCAGGTTGTTGGAGTCCCAGATATGGCGGTGTCTGCCGGCCCCGGGAAGGGCTCACCAAAGAAACAAAGGCCTCTGATGGCACGTCTGTCCAGGAGAAAGCTGCCTCTCCAGCCCTTGCTCCAGTGCCAAACAGCTCAATTCTTCCCCATATGACTCTGGTGCCTTTCAAGCTGCCTCCCACATGCTGGAGCCTGGAGGGAGCGAGTCCGAGTAAGTCCGTGCCCGGACCCTTTAAGAGCAGCTGCCAGGGGCTCCAGCCACCTCAGCCTCAGTTCCCGCTGGTTTTTCCAGCCAGAAGTTTTGGGGACTTCTCTTCCTGGCACTGGAACCCTGAGCTGGGCACCTGGTGTGGGACGGGGACCCCTCAGTCCTTAGGGAGGACCTTCCCAGCCGAGGTGTCCTCCTAATTTTTATCCGGCACACGTGGGTGTGGGACCAGCCCGTTGCGCCTCCGCCCTCCTACCAGTCTGGATGCGGCTTCTTCTTTAATTTCGTAGTTGTAGGACTTCCATTCAGCTTGATTTCAGGTGGTTTTGAATGATGGTTGTTCTGTAGTTTAGTTGTAACTTTGATGTGGTTGTGGGAGGACGCATTACTGCGTTTACCGATGCCGCCATCTTGACAGGAAGTCCTACAGAGAGAGTCTTGAACAAGATGAACCCAAAGAGGTCCACACCAAGACACATCATAATTAAAATGCCAAAGGTTAGCACTGGTTGGTTTGCTCAGTAGTTAGAGCATCTGCTCTAGGACCAAAGGGTCTCGAGTTTGATTCCCAGTCAAGGGCATGTACATGGGTTGCAGGTTTGATCCCTGGCCTTGGTTGGGCTCATACAGGAGGCAACCAATCAATGTGTCTCTCTCACATTGATGTTTCTCTGTCTCTTTCCCCCCTCCCTTCGACTCTATCTAAAAGTCAATGGAAAAATATCCTCGTGTGAGGATTAACAACAACAACAAAAATTCAAAGGTTAAAGACAGAAAGAATCTTAAGGCACTCTCACAAACATGGTGAACGTTCCTAAAACCCACCAGACTTCCTGTAATAAGTGTGGCAAACATCAACCTCACAAAGTAACACAGTATAAGAAGTACAAGGATCTCAGTTGGTTGGAGCATGGTCTGATACACTGAAAGGTCACTGGTTCAATTCCCAGTCAGCTCACATACCCAGGTTGTGGGTTCAATCCCCTGTCAGAGCATGTACAGGAGGCAACTGATGTTTCTCTCTCTCTCTCTCACATTCCCATTCTCTCTCTAAAATCAATAAAAGCATGTCTTCAGGTGAGAATTACAATTTTTTTTTTTTTTTAAAGGAAGGACAAGGATCATCTGTATGCTCAGGAAAAGCGAGGTTATGACAGGAAGCAGAGTGGCTATGATGGACAGCCTAATCCCGTTTTCTGCAACGGGGCTAAAACTACAAAAAACATTGTGCTGAGGCTTGAATGCACTGAGCCCAACTGCAGATCTAAGAGAATGCTGGCTATTAAGAGATGCAAGCACCCTGGCTGGTTTGGCTCAGCAGTTACAGCATCAGCCCACAGACCAATGAATCTCGAGTTCGATTCCGGTCAAAGGGCACGTACCTTGGTTTCGGTTTATCTGTAGTCCTAGTCGGTGTCGTGGGGGAGGCAACCAGTCAATGTGTCCCTCTCATGTCGTGCTTCTCTCTCTCTCTCCCTCCTTCCCACTCTATCTGAAGATAAATAAAAAAATATCCTCGGGTGAGGATTTAAAAAAAAGAGAGAGAGAGAAGCAAGCATTTTGAACTGGGAGGAGATAAGAAGAAAAAGGGCCAAGTGATCCAGTTCTAAGCTTCATATTTTGTTTTATTATGTAACAATAAAATCTTGAGGATACGTTCACTTCAAAAAAAGCAGTTAGAGAGACTTCCGGTCCATATGGCGGCGTAAGTAAACATGGTATCGCATCCTCCCACAACCACATCAAAGTTACAACTAAACTACAGAACAACCATCATTCAAAACCACCTGAAATCAAGCTGAATGGAAGTCCTACAACCACGAAATTAAAGAAGAAGCCGCATGGAGACTGGTAGGAGGGGCAGAGTCACGACAGCTGGTCCCACACCTGCGTGTGGCGGATAAAAATTAGGAGGATACCTCGGCTGGGAAGGTCCTCCCTGAGGACTGAGGGGTCCTGTCCCACACCAGGTGCCCAGCTCAGGGTTCCAGGGCCAGGAAGAGAAGTCCTCATAACTTCTGTCTGGAAAAAACAGTGGGAACTGAGGCTGAGGGAGACTGAGGCGGCTGGAGCCCCCAGCAGCTCCTCTTAAAGGGACCGCACACGGATTTACTTGGACTCGCTCCCTCCAGGCTCCAGCATGTGGGAGGCAGCTTGAAAGGCACCAGAGTCATATGGAGAAGAACTGAGTTGTTTGGCATTGGAGTGAGGGCTGGAAAGGCAGCTTTCTCCTGAACAGAAGTGCTATCAGAGGCCTTTGTTTCTTTGGTGAGCCCTTCCCTGGGCCAGCAGATAGCTGCCACATCTGCGACTCCAGCAACCTGGCTCACACTGTTTGCTCCACCCTGGTGATTCCCTGAGGCCCCGCCCCACGTAACTTTCAGGCTCACCCAAGCTGTTGCCAGTTGCTTGACCATAGGATTGGCCTGTCTTGGATCCTGCTTCAGCTTTTCCTAAATTCTTTCAAACAAGCAGCATCTGGTCTCAGCTAGCCCCCTACCTCTCGTTAAGTAATACATAGAAACAAACACAGGGAGGCAGCCAAAATGAGGAGACAAAGAAACAGGTACCAAATGAAAGAACAGAACAGAACTCCAGGAAAAGAACTAAGCAAAATGAGATATGCATCCTAACAGATGCTGAGTTCAAAACACTGCTTATAAGGATGCTCAATGGACTTAATGAGAACCTCGGTGAACTTAGTGAGGGCCTCAAGAGCATAAGAAAGGACCAGTCAGAAATGAAGGATGCACAGTCAGAAGTGAAGGAGGCACTGACTGAACTAAAGAATAATTTACACAGATTCAATAGTAGAGTAGGTAAAGCCAAGAAGCAAACCACCAATTTGGAATATAAGGAAACAAAAAACACCCAATCAGAACAGCAAAAAGAAAAAAGAATCCAAAAAAATGAGGATAGAGTAAGGAGCCTCTGGGACAACTTCAAGTGTACCAACATCCACATCTTGGGGGTACCAGAAGGAGAAGAGAGAGAACAAGACATCAAAAACCTATTTGAAACAATAATGGCAGAAAACTTCCCTAACTTGGTGAAGGAAACAGACATACAAGTCCAGGAAGCACAGAGAGTCCCAAACAAGATGAACCCCAAGAGGCCCACACCAAGACACATCATCATCAAAATGTAAAAGGTTCAAAACAAAGAGAGAATCTTAAAAGCAGCAAGAGAAAAGCAGTTAGTTACCTACAAGGGAGTTCTCATAAGACCATCAGCTGATTTCTCAAAAGAAACTTTGCCGACCAGAAGGGAGTAGCAAGAAATATTCAGAGTGATGAAAAGCAAGAACCTACAACCAAGATTACTCTATCCTGCAAAGCTGTCATTTAGAATTGATGGCCATATAAAGAGTTTCCCAGACAAGGAAAAGCTAAAGGAGTTCATCACCACCAAACCAGTATTATATGAAATGTTGAAGGGTCTTTTTGAAGAAAAATATAAAAAAATATGAACAAACAAAATGGCAATGAATACATATCTATCAACAATTGAATCTACAAACAAAATGAACAAGCAGAACAGAAACATTCTCATAGAGAACTTTTGTTGGTAACCTGATAGGAGGGGGGTTGGGGGAATGGGTCAAAAAGGTGAAAGGATTAAGAAGTACAAATTGGTTGTTAGACTGAGAAACCTCAAAGGGGAGGGGGGCTAGGGGGTGGGAAGAAATAAACCAAAGAACTTATATGTATATATGCATAACCAATGGACACAGACCACAAGGCAGGAGGGGGGCAGGAATGGGGAAGAGGGCGTCAATGGGGGAAAAATGAGGAACATCTATAATACATTCAACAATAAAGATAAGTTTAAAAAAAACAACAACAAACAAACAAAACACAAAACAAAACAAAAAAAGCAGTTACAGCCCTGGCCAGTGTGGCTCTGTGGTTAGAGAGTTGTCCCATGCACCATAGGGTCTCAGGTTCAATTCCTGGTCAAGGGCATGTACCTGGGTTGCAGGTTTGATTCCTGGCCCCAGTTGGGGCAAGTGCAGGAGGTAACCAATTGATGTGTCTCTCTCACATGGATGTTTCTCTCTTTCTTTCTCCCTCTCTCTCCCTCCCTTCTACTCTCTTTAAAAAACAATGGAAAAAATGTCCTCAGGTGAGGATTAACAATGACAAAAAAGCAGTTAGTTACCTACAAGGGAGCTCCTAAAAGATTGTTAGCTGACTTCTGAACAGAAGCTTTGCAGGCCAGTAGTGATTGGCACAAAATATTCAAAATGATGAAAATCAAGGACCTACAACCAAGATTATTTTATCAAACAAGGCTGTCATTTAGAATCAAAAGAGCAAAAAAGAGCTTCCCGGACAAAAAAAAAAGTAAAGGAGTTCATCATCTCCAAATCAGTTTTACAAGAAATGTTAAAGGGTCTTTTAAAAGAAGGAGGAGGAGGAGAAGGAGAAGAAGGAGAAGGAGAGGAAGAAGAAAAAGAAAAATGTAAGAAATATGAGTAATAAAATGGCAGTCTATCAACAATTACTTTAAAGTGCAAATGAATTAAATGCTCCAATCAAAAGACATATGGTGAGTGAATGAATAACAAAACAAGACCCTTACGTATGCTGTCCACAGGAGACTCACTGCAGATCAAAAGACTCACATAGACTGAAAGTAAAAAGATGGAAAAAAGGTATTTCATGAAAATGGAAACAAAACAAAACAAAAAAGCTGGAGTACCAGTACTTACACCAGAAAAAATAGACTTTAAAACAAAAGCTATAACAAGAGACAAAGGAGGACCCAACAACTCTACTTCTGGATATCTGAAGAAACCCAAAACACTAAATTGAAAAAACTTATACATCCATATGTTATTGCAGCATTATTTACAATAGCCAAGATATGGAAGCAACCTAACTGTCCATCAATATATGACTGGATAAAGAAGAAGTGGTGCATATTATATACAATGGAATATGATTCGGTCATAAAAAAGAATGTAATCTTGCCATCTTCAGCAACATGGATGGACCTAAAAGGTTTTGTGCTAGTTGAAATAAGTGAGACAGAGAAAGACAAATGCCAGATGATTTTGCTTATATGTGGAATCTAGAAAACAAAATAGACAAACAGCAGAACAGAGGTAGACTCATAGATACAGGGAACATTTTGACAGTTGTCAGATGGAAGGGGGGTGGGGGGACAGGTGAAAGAGATGCAAAGATTCAGAAGTGCAAATTGGTGGTTGCAGAATGATCATGGGGATGTAGAGTGCAGCATAGGGAATAGTGTCGATAATATTGTAATGACTACGTATAGTGTCAGATAGGTGCTGGATTTATCAGTGTGATCACTTTGTAGGTTGTATACATGTCTAATGACAGGGTTGTACACTTGAAACTAATATAATAATGTATGTCAATTGTAGTTTAAAAATAAATATAAAATAAACAAAACAAAACAAAAAATCATAAGGAGAAGAAAATATATTTACGGTATTTATTGAAAAAAATTTGCATATAAGTGGACCCATACAGTTCAAACCTGTGTTATTCAAGGGTCAGCTGCACTGGTCATTGCACTTTGCACCTCCTACCACATAAAAATAAATACAAGGCTTGGTGGGCCTCTTTGGGTTTGTGGTGCAACATATTCCACAATTGAGGACCCTGCTATGACACATTGATTAGGTGACACAAAAGACTACCAGCTGTGAGTGTGGCCCAGAACAAGGCTACAGGGCAAGCCACCCTCCTGCTTGACTCAGCTGATACCCTGGTGCTAGAAATGTCTGTAGTGGAGACAGAGATTGAAGTGTTCGAGGTAAGCCCCTAAGTGCACCTGTTGTGCCCCGGAGCAAGGCTCTGCCTCCATAGAAAGAATGTACATCATTATAAAACAAAGTGAAACTGGACAATGGGTCCATGGGACACAAGTGACTATTGGCCAGAGCAGCTAGTCAATGTGTAATTCTGTGAACCTGACAAATCACAGCAACAGGGAAGGGATGCTAGGCATCAGCTGAGTGGGGTCCAGGGCACAAGTCAGCATCTGTGTCACCCACCACTGCGGCCCCAGCACCTCTCTGTAGGCCACTGGCCTGGAGAAGGGTGCCCTCTGACCGAAGGCTGGTGTCTTCAGAATCCTTGTGGTGGCTTTCGATGCATTAGAGCTCTTAATTTTACTGTAAGAAATTTATCCATGTTTTACCTTATGTCTTGTTTAAGAAATTCTTTTCTACCCTGAGGTCATAAAGATTATCTTATAAAAGCTTGATAACTTCACATTTTTTACATATCTTTAATTTTCTTGGAACTGATTTGTTTATGGTGTCAGGTTGGGGTTGCATTCCTCCTCCCCTCCGCCCATCTAATGTTTTTTAAACATAATTTCAGTCTTAAAATTTGCAAGAAGAATATTGTAACTGCACATGCCCGGGTTTCGGGCTTGATCCCCAGTAGGGGGGGCATGCAGGAGGCAGCCAATCAAAGTTTCTCCCTCACATAGATGTTTCTATCTGTCTCTTTCTTCCTCTCTCTCTAAAAAATCAATAAAAACATATTTTTTAAAAAAGAAAGGTGTCTTACACACCTTATTATTATTATTATTTTTAATAGTTTATTGATTTTTAGAGAGAGAGGAAGGGAAAGGGAGAGAGAAACATCGATATAGAACACAACATCGATCGGCTGCCTCCTGCATGCTCTCCGCACTGGGAATTGAGCCTGCAACCCAGGCATGTGCCCTTGACTGGGAATCAAACCAGCCACCTCCCAGTGCACAGGATGATGCCCAACCAATTCAGTCACACCAGGCAGGGCTCTTACACACCTATTAAACAAATGAAACGTGCATAACAAAATGCATACTGTCAATGCATGGTAGAAAGCATGTTTCAAATACAAAGCAGCCCCTCAGGCCACCATATTATTTAGGCTTTGCATTATCGTTTTTATCATTATAAGTTAATTATATATAACATACTTTTATATATCTTAACCCTGAAGATAAGAAAAATAACTGTTGCTTGAAAAAATTACTCCAGGTTGCCATTTGGTTTATATCAGGAGAAAGTGAACCTCTGATAGTTTAGTGTCTGCCACGTCTGGAATCAAGTTAGCTCAAGTCAAAAAATTAGATATGTGCCATGTTTCACAATGACTGTTTTTCTAGTCCTGGCAATGCCTCTTCTCCACAGTATGCCAGATGATGGATTATCTCCAGGATTACCTTTGCATGTGATTTTCCCTTTTTTCCCCCTCTGGACTAACTGTATTATTTCCTTTTCTCACCTCTTTTATGGTTTTCCATTTTAATTATTTATAAATCCTTTCAGAATATCCTCAGAAATCTCCATTAAGGGGAAGTTCTGGAGATGGAAAATCCAAGGGAGAAAGATTGGGTATTGGAATATCCTTGGCTTTCCCAGTATTTGCTGCAAACTTATGTCAGGTTGAAGAAGCTGTAGCAGTTTCTGAATGTGGTGGCAAGCTCCATAACTCTGACTTTTCTACAAAATCAACATCTACATCTAGCTCTTTTTCTTTTCTTTTTTTTTTTTTTGGTTAATCCTTAATTTTTAGATAGAGTGGAAGGGAGGGAGGGGAAGACAGAGAGAGAGAGAGAGAGAAAATCTTTGATGTGAGAGAGACACATTGATTGGTTGCTTCCCGCACGACCCCAGCCGGGGCTGGGGATCAAACCTGCAACCCAGGTACAATGTGCCCTTGACAGGGAATCGAACTCATGACCCTTTGGTCCAAGGGCCAACGTTCTAACTGCTGAGACAAATTGGCCAGGGCTTCCTTTTCTTTTTTCTTTTTCTTTTTTTATTTTTTTATCCTCACCTGAGGACCTTTTTGCATTTATCTTCAGATAGAGCGGGAGGGAGAGAGGGGGGAAGAGAGAGAGAGAGAAACATCAATGTGAGAGAGACAGATCAACTGGCTGCCACCCACATGACCCCAACCGGAGACAAACTGCAACTGAGGTACATACCCTTAGCGGGAACCGAACCCGGGGCTCTCTGGTCCGCGGGCCAATGCTCTAACCTTTGAGCCAAACCAGCCAGGGCTTTTATTTTTTATTTAAAAATGTTTTTCTTTATTTATTTTAGAGAGAGAGAGGAAGGGAGAGGGAGAGAGAGATAGAAACATTGATGAGCGAGAACATCTATTGGCCACCTCCTGCATGCCTCCCATTGGAGATTTGGCCCACAACCTGGGCATGTTCCCTGACCAGGAATTGAACCGGCGACCTCTTGGTGCATGGGTCGATGCTCAACAACTGAGCCACACAAGCCAGGCTCTTTTCTCTTTTTTTAAAAAAAAATATATATTTTTTTATTTTTAGAGAGAAAGGAGGGGAGAGGGAGAGAGAGTGAACCGTCAATGTGAGAGCACAACATTGTTCAGCTGCCTCCTGCTAGCCCCCTACTGGGTATCAAGCCCACAATCTGGGCATGTGTCCTAACCTGGAATTGAATAATCAACCTTTGGAGCAGGGGTTTACACCCAACCAACTGAACTACACTGACCAGGTCTTTAGCTCCTTTTCTAGTGGGCCTTTTCAGTCTTTAGTTCATTTTCTTTCTTATACTTTCATTCTCAGACACAAGGAATTCCACATGCCTTTTCAAATCTGAAATTTTGGGGGCCTGATCCTCTATAATTGTTTTTATCATCTTTTGGGGCTTTGCTTCCAATACATGGCTCTGCTGTATCTGCGTGTTTTTTTTTAATTTGAGAGAGAGAGAGAGAGAGAGAGAGAGAGAGAGAGAGAGAGAGAGAGAAACAGAGAGAGAAACAGAGAGAAACATCAAATTATTGTTTTACTTACTTATGCATTCATTGGTTGATTCTTGAATGTGCCCTGACCGGGGGGATTGAACCCACAACCTTGGCATATTGGGACCACTGTGTAACCAACTGAGCTACCTGGCCAGGGACTGTTGGCTCACTCTCCTGCTGAAGTAAAAATAGTAGTGTGTCTGCATCCCTGTCAATGATCCCCTGAATTTCAGGCAAGTATTCCTCCGTGAAAGGGCTGTACTTCTGAGACAGAAGGAGATTCTGGCCTTCTGCGTCCTCAGCAGAGAGTTTGTGAGATGCATGAAGCTGGGCAGCAACATTGTTGTCTATGCTCTGCTGGACTTTCAGTCTTTCCTCCCACTTTGCCCTCTTTCACCCCTTCTGAGTGAGGAGAAGCTGTTTCATGTGGCTATCCTTTTGAAGTTCCAGTGATAAATAAGCCTGTTCAGACTGTGTTAGCTTCATGGCTTCAGAAAGATATGCTGCAGCCTTTTTGTAAATAGTCTCTTTGTATTTCCCTGCAGCTAATAAACGATCTGCTTGTCTGCTCTGTTGATGAGCCTCTCTAGATTCATCTGGAAAGGAGCTTTAGTTTCCGAATGTGCCACATTCTCTCTTGTCCCCTGGCCTTTGTCCATCCTTTGCCTGCAGTTTGAAGCACACTTCTCCTCACTCTTTACCTGGCTAATTCTGTGCAAACTTCAGATCTTACTTTGGATGGGACTTCTTTCTGGAAAGCTAGTATGTTTTGGAGTGAACTGTGTTCTTCCAAAATTTGTATGTTGGAGCCCTAATCCTCAACATAAGAGTGTCCTTCTCAGGGATCTGAAAAGCATTCTTTTGAAATGTTATCATTAGGAAGTCTGGGGCCTCTGACTCCCAGTCTCTTGAGTGAGGGGAGAAACCTAATTTCAATGAGTGCCAGTTAGCAGACAGGATGGCCTAATCACTTTGACAGTGAGCAACGCTTTTATCCGCTTTTGTAATTTTTCACTTCCCTTGCTCTGCTGGCCTCCCCACTCTTTTTACCTGCCTTATCTTTGACAAAAGTAACTTCTTTCCTAGTGAAATTTATAAGTATCTTTCTTTGTAGGGTCATACTTGGAGGTTATGCAAAAAATCCTGTTACTCCTCAAACTTTCACCCACTAATGTTTTTTTAAGAACTAGCTTTAAAAAAATTTTTTTTAGATAGAGTGGGAGGGAGAGAGAGAGAGAGAGAAACATTGATGTGAGAGAGACACATATTGGTTGTCTCCTGCATGACCCTGACAGCAGATTGAACCTGCAGTCAAGGTACATGCCCTTGACCAGGAATCAAACCCATGACTCTTTAAAAATTTTTTATTTATTTCTGTTAGTGATGTTTCTCTTTTTTCCCCCATTGACACCCTCCTCCCATTCCCGCCCCCAAGCCCACAACTATTCAGTCCACAGGCTGATGCTCTAACTGCTGAGGCAAACCAGTCAGGGCTCACCCACTAATTTGAACAACTATTAGTGATTCTTTATTTTTTAATACATTTTTTAATTGGAGGATTGAACCAACAACCTGGTTATGTGCCCTAACTGGGAATCAAGCCATCTTTCAGTGTACAGGACAATGCTCCAACCAACTAAGCCATACCAACCAGGGACTATTGGTGATTTTTGCCTGAATCACTTATTATTATGATAGTTGCCAAGTGGTGATTTTCTGATTCCATCACTTTGTTTTACATTTATTAGTAAGAAAAAACTTTTCCTACTTCTTCACTTACTTGAATCATTGTGGATTAATAAATTCTTAAATTAAAAAGAAATTCTTGCCTGGCTGGTGTGGCTCACTGGTTGAGTGTTGACCCATGCACCAAGAGGTCCCCGGTTTGATTCCCGGTCAGGGCACATGTCCAGGTTGTGGGCCTGATCCCCAGTGGAGGGCATGCAGGAGGAGGCCAATCAATGTTCTCTCTCATCGATGTTTCTATCTCTCTCTCCCTCTCCCTTCCTCTCTCTCTCTAAGAATCAATAAAGAAAAAAATTTTTAAAAAAAAGAGTAAATGGTTTGCATTTCTCCTCCCCAACCAGAGAGTAAGTAGCTAAACTACTCTACTCAGGGAGATAGATAAAAGAAATCCAATTAGTGCCATTTGCCAACCACACCCAAGGACAGATGAAGTTAAGGGAATACATCTCATTTTGGCACATCAGCATAAAACTGATGAATAGTTTTGAAATCCTCCCCCAAGACGTCACCTAAACACCCAGCCTTTAAAAATCCTGAAAACGAAAGTCCCAGCATGCTGTCCTTCTGGGGGGCATACCCACACCACTCCCTTTCCCCTCTTCTTCCCCCACAGACACACATCTCCTAAACTCTAAGGGACTCCACAAAATTTGCACTCGAGAGCAATAAGCAGTGGCAGCTTGTCCCGCGGTAACCCCATGAACTGTGCTGATAAGTTTATAGCCCCATAATTGATGATTGGTAAATTATTGTGCTGCCTTGTTTATAGTTCCATAATTGATGATTGGGAAAGTCACTGTGTGCCCTCTAGCTGAACCTGTTTTGTAAAGAATTTAATCAACAGGCCCTGGCCGGTTTGGCTCAGCGGCTGGAGCGTTGGCCCGTGGACCAGAGAGTCCTGCGTTCGGTTCCCACTAAGGGCACACGTATCTCGGTTGCAGTTTGTCCCTGGCCCCTGTTGGGGTCGTGTGGGTGGCAACCAGTTGATGTGTCTCTCTCACATTGATGTTTCTCTCTCTCTCTCTTCCTCCCTCTCTCCCTCCCTCTCTATCTGAAGATAAATGCAAAAATGTCCTCGGGTGAGGATTAAAAAAATAATAATAATAATTTAATCAACAGGATAGAGATCAAAATAACCTCAGTAAAACTGGAATACTCCCTGAACCCAGAAATTGTTGGGAGCTGGCTATGTGTCTGACAGAGTCCACGGAGCCTGGAGGTCTTGAGTCAGAGACTCGACCTCCTCCACAGTCTCAAGGAATTAGGCTTGCATTGTGTTTGTGCAGCTCGGGTCTAAGTGTCACCCAATGTACCTTGAAATACGTGGGTGTGCCTGGGTATTCCTGGGTGTTCCTGGGTGTGCCTGGGTGTTCCTAGCGTTCCTGGGTGGGCCTGGGTGTTCCTGTTATCCGCAAGGCAAACTAATTCTATACAGCATTGTTGTAGCCCTGGGCATTATATCAAGAAGATCCTATTCTCTTATATCATTAAACTTTTGCTGTAAGATATAAAAGGCATGTAGTAAAACATATTGGGGCTGATTCCAAAGGCTCTGTCACAGGGGTGTTCAGAATCTGGCTGGCTAATAAATGGCTCTTATTTGGACTTCAATTCTCTAGTGGTCTTTCTTTGACTCTGTCGCACCACAACAGAACCTGTCTCCAAGACCCCCTTTCCTCTGACTTCCCAGTAAGCTAAAGCAGCCCAGCCTGGGTCTCTCTTGTTGCTTCTTCTATGCTACGCCCTTCCTTTTTACACTGTACCCAGCTTTAGTAAACATACCCTCATAGTCACCTGGATTCATGTGAAATTTTTCCTGCACAAAGTCAAGAACCAACACACTCCAGGTTGGCCCTACTCAGATCTGCTCAGGGGCAGGTCCTCTGTCTGGTAACATTTGCAGTTGGCTATATTTATCCCATTAAGTTCTTGTCAAGCTCATCCTGTTTATAGCTGCATCTGCAAAACACTGTACTACATTTTAACATTTAACAAGAATAGTGGGGACTAGCTATAGTTATAAGAAATATTAATCATACTCTGTTAACTGTGATTGCTTTGTTCTGATTAAAGAAAGCACTTTCTGACCTGACTGAGAATTGTATGCCCCAGGACTTGGGAGTGAACCTCAAAATGTGGCTTATTCTCCTGGAAAGACTGCCTCCTCATCCTGGAAAGACTAATAACCTTGGAGCCCTGGAAGTGTGCCCCAGAGGTGGGGCTACAACCCTTTGTTGTGCCCAGCCCACACTCCCCAGCCCGAATTACTTCCCCATGCCTGTAATCTGCAACTGTTTTACCCATTGTTATTCCTTTTGCCTACTTTCCCATGGAATCTTTGTCCTTCTACCCAATATAAGCAGTTGGCTTATGGGGGGTGGAGGGAGAGCAGATTTTCAGGGATGACCTGTTGCTGTCCCATACTGCCAGCAATATTGGAATAATCAACCTTGTCTCTGCTTAATTGGCTTAAGTAGTGACAGGCAGCCCAGATCCATTCATTGTCCAATTTCAGAACATTTAGTAATAACATTTAAAACCCTCCCTACCTTGAGACCTTTGTCCTATGTAACACTTAGATTGTATTTTTTTAATATAATAATTTTAGCCCTGGCCGGTTTGGCTCAGCAGTTAGAGTGTTGGCCCATGGACCAAAGAGTCTCGGGTTTGATTCTGGTCAAGTGCACGTACCTTGGTTGCGGTTCAGTCCCAGGGTTGGGGTCGTGCAGGAGGCAACCAACCAATATGTCTCTCCCACATCAATGTTTCTCTCTCTCTCTCCCTCCCACTCTATCTGAAGATAAATGGAAAAATATCCTCAAGTGAGGATTAAAAATTTAATTAATTAATTAATTAAAATCATATATATATATATATATATATATATAATTTTATAAAATTTAATTTCCAAATAGCTAATACACTCACTTGACTCAAGTATAAAAATATAAAAACCAGCCCTGGCAAATTTGGCTTGGCGGTTAGAGCATCAGCCTGCAGTCCACAGGGACCCGGGTTCGGTTCCCTCTAAGGGCATGTGCCTTGGTTATGGTTTGTCCCCGGCCCTGGTTGGTCATGCGGGAGGCAACCACTCGATGTGTCCCTTTCACGTCGATGTTTCTCTCTCTCTCTCTCTCTTCCTCTCTCTCCTTCCCACTGTGTCTAAACAAAAGATGGAAAAATGTCCTCGGGTGAGGATAAAAAAAAAAAATATATATATATATATATAAAATCAGCTACTATAATTCTTTTTATGATTTTATTTTTTATTTATTTATTTATTTTTTGAGAGTACGTGCCCTTAGCGGGAATCGAACCTGGGTCTCTCTGGTACGCAGGCTGATGCTCTAACCGCTGAACCAAACCAGCCAGGGCTCTTTTTATGATTTTAGAGAGAGAGAAAGGGAGAGACAGAGAGAAGACAGAGAAACATCAATTTATTATTCTCCTATTATTCTCATCACTTTATTATTCCACTATTTATGCATTCACTGATTGATTCTTTTTTTTTTTTTTTCATTTTCATTTTTTGTCCAGATAGAGTGGGAGGGAGAGAGAGGAAGAGAGAGAGAGAAACATCGATGTGAAAGGGATACATCGAGTGGCTGCCACCCGCACGACCAACCAGGGCCGGGGACAAACTGCAACCGAAGTACATGCCCTTAGCGGGAACCGAACCCGGGTCTCTCTGGACCGCAGGCCGACGCTCTAACCGCTGAGCCAAACCGGCCAGGGCACTGATTGATTCTTGTACATGTCCTGACTAGGGATCAAACCCAAAACCCTGGCATATCTCTGGACAATGCTCTAACTGTGGTAGGTAGTTAGACAGACAAGATCAGAGCAAGGATAATGGGCCAGGTACAGAAGGTCAAGCCCTGGTGCCTAGCAATGGACAAAACTGGGAAAACAAGGACCTGGTCCCCAGGGTAACCTTTTCTCCTTTAGCATATAGTTGGTCATGCTGTTTAGACACCTTGACCTTCCATATTGCTGGTCATGGGATTGGACCTTCCCCTGACCTTTCCTCCCCTGGCATGTTGCTAGTCATGCGGATTAGACCCCCTTAGAGGGGGAACAAACAAGGGGACCAAAGAGTAGCCTTTAAGCATTAAACCCCCAGGACAGTGAGGTTCTGACCCACATCAAATACATCTAGGCCTCAGTTGTGTTTCAGCTCCAGGTCCAGAAAAGCAGAAAAACCAGACAAGAGACACCACTCACTGCTGACCTCAGGACCAGATGCATAAATTAATAATCCTCTG
Organism: Tadarida brasiliensis; assembly: GCA_030848825.1. NCBI lineage: Eukaryota > Metazoa > Chordata > Mammalia > Chiroptera > Molossidae > Tadarida > Tadarida brasiliensis. The sequence goes on along the minus strand of CM061259.1, from coordinate 72,955,987 downwards.
CCCTGGTGCCTACCAATCAGCGAAGACCAAGATCCTTCAAGGACAGACCTGGAATGCTGATGAATATCCAGAGCCTCCCCAGGGACCTCCTTTAAAATCCCCACCCTTAAAAGTCCTTGAGGGAAGACCCAGCAGGCTCCCTTGTCTTTCTCCTCCTCTCCCCCTTTTTTTCCCTCCCAGGTGCATTTTTCTTGCCTCTCTCTTTCTCCTAAGCTCCAAGGGCCCTTCTTTTGCTTCTATATAACTTTTTTTCCTGAGCCTAATTCTTCTACTACTCACTTCTTCCACCTCTGTGACTTTCTAAATAAACTTTCTCTTATAGTTTGAGTCTTGCCTCTGAATTCTTTCCTAGCCAGAACTCAAATATAGAGGTTGCTGAACCGAAGTCTAACACCTGGTACTGTTCTCACTGCCAACATAACCAACTGAGCTACCTAGCCAGGGCTATAATTCTTTTTTTTTTTTTTTTTAATGTGTTTTTATTTATTTTTTAGAGAGACAGGAAGGGAGAGAGAGAAATTCTCATCGATGTGAGAGAGAAACATTGATCAACTGCCTCCTGCATGCCCCCTACTGGGGATTGTGCCCTGACTGGTAATTGAACCGGGATCTCTTAGTCCATGGGATGACACTCAATCCACTGAGCCACACCGGTCAGGCCAGGGCTATAATTCTTTTTTATTTTAATCCTCACCTGAGGATATTTTTCTATTTATCATCAGATAGAGTGGGAGGGAGGGAGAGAGGAGAGAGAGAAACATTAACATGAGAGACATCGACTGGTTGCCTCCCCCACAACCCGACCAGGGCCAGGGACAAATCGAAACCAAGGTACATGCCCTTGACTTGAATCGAACCCTTGACTCATTGGTCCACAGGCCAATGCTCTAACCGCTGAGTCAAACAGGCCAGGGCAGGGCTATAATTCTTTATTAAATAATATATATAGATACTGATTTAACATCATAGCCAATAAAACTTTGTGGTGATATTCACTGAAATTCTCTATTAACATCATAGCCAATAAAACTTTGTGGTGATATTCACTGAAATTCTCTATTAACATCATAGCCAATAAAACTTTGTGGTGATATTCACTGAAATTCTCTACCTAACAGTTTTATTTATTTATTTTAATCCTCACCCAAGGATATTTTTTCACTTATTTTTAGACACAGTGGAAGGGAGGAATGGGGAGGGAGAGAGACTGAGAGAGAGAGAGAGAGAGAGAGAGAGAGAGAGAGAGAGAGAGAGACTTCGGTGTGAGAGAGACACATCAACTGGTTGCCTCCTGCAAGACCCTGACTGGGGCTAGGGATTAAACCTGCAACCCAGGTTATGTGCCTTTGATGGGGAATCAAACCCATGACCTAAGGGTCTGAGGGCTGACACTCTAACCACTGAGCAACACCAGCCAGGCAAAGGGTGGGCTTTCAATTGACTTGTTTGAGGCCACAAAAGTCTTTGAAATGCTTACCATATCCTTAACAAAGACACACTTAAACCTTCCATTTGTATTGAGTGAGCTCCTCAGGATATCTGTGCAGGGGTTTCTTGCAGACTGGGCTTGGCAGCACCACCTATAAGAGAGGTGAGGGGCGCAGGGCTTGGCAGGGGAGCTGAGATGTGAAGTGGCTGCAGCTGAGCCTCAGCTCACCCTGGACTGGCAGGTCTGGCCTCTGCACCCCACAGTAACCAGAGAAGCCGGGGGACTTGAGGGAGTCTGTATTGGGCACTACTTGGGCCCACATGCCTCAGACAGTTCAATTCATCTGTGCACAGCACGTCAGGACTCTGGTCTCTTTTCCTGGAGATAGGAAAAGACGGTGAGTGGACACACAGCAGCCTGGCCACCACAGGCCACAGGTGGTCTCAGGTTTCTCTGCCTCCCTATCTACTACACATTCCAGACTGCCCTCACATCAGTTTACCTGGAGGGTCACCCAGACCCATATCCCTGCCTGGCGAGGTCTGAGCTCCTGGTCACCAGGTACTGCCAGTGCAGGGTGGCTGCACTGGTCCATTTGTAACTGCATAGAAGTTTCATTTATTTAATTATGATCTTTTCTCCTGTCTTTCCTTTTGATTCAAACTGGCCTCATCCAGCACTCTGACTCACCTGTCTCATTCTCCCTTGCAAGACCACTCCCTTAATCATTAAGCCCTCAGGACAACGAGGTTCTGATCAGCATCAAACAAAGCCTTGGGTCTGTTGACCACAGAGACAGAGGTCAAACTAGAGATAACATCTAGGCCTCAGATGTGTTTCACCTCCAGGTCTAGGAAAGCAGTGAAACCAGATGAAGCAATGTCATGGTAGACATCAGTACCGGATGCATTGATCAACTAACCCCTACCCTAGTGCCAACCAATCAGTAGAGACCACAACCCTAACTCCCATAGTCACCATAGTTAAAGATTCTTTTCCTATACAACCCATTCCCTGGAAGCCATCGAGGAACCAGGTCTTTGAGCATTATCTAACCTGTCTCCATGCCTGGGCCACTTCCTAAAATTAAACTTTACTTTCTTTGCTACAAACTGCTGTTTATGTCTTATTGGGCTCTGATGTGTGCAGGCAAACAGACCCCTTTAGTCCAGTAACACATTCACCACCAAAATTGTACCAAGAGGCACCCCAGGGGATATGCTGGGTGCCAGCTGCATTCTTCCTCCTCCCCTGATGGTCAAGATCAACTCCTCCTGCCAGAACAGTAGCTCCTTTCTCTGCTCTCTCGGCAGGAGGAGCTCGAGGGACCAGGCGGCAGCTGTTGCTTAAAGCTTAATGGGATTCCTACTGTATCTCCTGGAGAATGTGTTCTTCCTTGGGAGCCAGATCTCTGAACCCACAGAGCCTGAAGCTGCAGGATGGGAAGCACAAGCTCCCCATGTGGGTCCAGATTGATGACAAGCAAGAGTGTTTCCCACCCATCTCCTACCTATTGGAGACACAGCCCCAAGTCTCAGTCACTGATCTGGGGTACATATCTTTCCTGGAGGATGGCATCCCATCCTCATAAGGTCTTCTCACCAAGCTGGCCCCTGAGCTGTACTTTCAAACAGTCTTTTCATTGCTCTCAGGTTGGCAGCTTCTGAAGGTCTGGAGAGGGGCAGCACAAAGGATCCTGCTGCCCTATTTCCATGCAGCACTGCCATGGAGAGGGTTCTGTTAGTGGACAGCCCCCTGAATCAGAAGGAGAGAGCTGTCCCCACCTCGGTTATTGTCAGTGTGGATGAAAAGGGGCCACATGCTAACTTGACAAGCTCAGGGGAGGCCTGTGTGACAGCCTTGCAAACTCAAAGACCTAAAAGTAAACACAAAGGATGGCCTGAAATTAAAACTTTTTAACTAAAAGCAGTTTATGGCAGGTAGTCATGTCCTGGGCTAAAGTCTTCCCTGACAAAAGTCAGTCTACCTTAACTAAGCCTGTCTAATGTCTTTTGCATCTATAATAACATTCCTTAGAAATGTCAGGATAACTCCTCTTTCTCCAGACCCCTCAGGGTACAACCTATGCACCAGGGCGGAGACCATAAATCCTTTCATTGTTATAGTTATCATGTTAATTATTAACTGTTAACTATCCTATACCCAAGTATATAAATGTATGAGTCTATCATTTTACTTTTCATCCAATCTCAGAGGTTTCCCCCACTTTGCTTTCTCCCACCTCCCTAATCTATCAGCAGTGGATTTCATGTAATCCAGTACATCTTCTCTTTTAATTATAATACATAAAATAAGATGAGCCCAGTCGGTGTGACTCAGTGGTTGAGCATCAACCCATGCACCAAGAGGTCACCGGTTCGATTCCTGGTCAGGGCACATGCCCAGGTTGTGGGCTTGATCTCCAGTTGGGGGCATGTAGGAGGCGGCCAATTGATGTTCTCTTTCATCGATGTTTCTATCTCTCTCTGCCTCTCCCTCTCTCTAAAAATCAATAAATAAAAATTTTTTTAAAAAGGAGCCCTGGCTGGTTTGGCTCAGTGGTTAGAGCATCGGCCTGCGGTCCAGAGAGACCCGGGTTTGGTTCCCGCTAAGGGCACGTACCTCAGTTGCCGTTTGTCCCCAGCCCTGGTTGGGTCGTGTGGGTGGCAACCACTCGATGTGTCCATTTCACGTCGATGTTTCTCTCTTTCTCTTCCTCTCTCTCCCTTCCACTCTATCTGAACAAAAAAATGGAAAAATGTCCTCTAGTGAGGATTAAAAAAAAGAAGAAAAAAAAAAAGATGCAAAACTGCCATTCTCAATCTGTTGCGATTTTGCTTCCCAACAATTGTTGACAGTTTTGAAAGGGGCAGGAGAGAATAATAGAATAATCGAGAACTAATCATAGTGGGGCCCTAGCCATAGTTATAAGAAATGTTAATCCTTTACAATGTTAGTTGTGATTGCTTTGTTCTGATTAAGGAGAGCCCATTCTGACCTGGCTGGGAGCTGTACACCTGGGGAGTTTACCTCAGGAATGCTGTCCATTCTCTTTATCTAAGAACTACCCTCTCATCACGGAAAGTCCAACAACCTTGAAGTCCTGGAGGCAGGCAGTGCACTAGAGACAACCCTTCATAGCCCCCAGCCCATATTCCCCAGCCAGCATTACTTCCCCATGCCTGTAACCAGTTTACCCATTGTCATTCCTTTTGCCTACCTGCCCTTCCCCAGGTAGCTATCCAATACAAGTGACTGGCTATCCTATCAAAGGAATTCAGAGCAGATTTTTACATAATGACCCGCTTGCTCTCCCATACTGTCAGAATTTTGGAATAAATGCACATATAGGATTCAACCTTGTCTCTGCCTAATTGGCTCAAGTAGTGACAGCCAGCCCAGACCTATTTGTTGTTTGGTTTCAGTTTTGCTCAAATAAACTCACAAAAATTCTCTATAGGTTTGAATGTTATGTTGACATTAGTCTCATAGGAACAAATTCAAACGAGTGACCCTGATTACATTGTGATAAAGCCAATTTATTAAAGCAATTAAAGCAAGCACATTTATTAAAGAAGCAAGGCTTTATGCTATTATCTGTTGTAACCCAGTAGATCAACCTCCCTCGGACACCAAAATTATAAGTTTTAGGAGCTTTATTAACCTGTGCAGGGACTGCAGCCAACCTACTCAGAGGAGAACTGCAGCCCCAAAGCCTCTAACATGGCAGATCAAGCAAGCAGCATTCACAGAAGCAGATATCAGCGGTTAGCAGTTGTTTGATTAACATTTCTCAAAATCCATATCTAACAGTTGCCCGGGGGTCTCCTGTTTGTCAAGCAAACAGAATAGGCCTCCCTCCCCTCAGGGAACCAGTACAATAGTGGGAGTGACAGAGATCACAGAGGTCAAAATTAGCATTAAGTACTTGCAAATACCTATACTCAGGAAACTGCAAATGCCCCCAACACATGGGGCAGCTATAACCTTAGGCAGAAATTCCTTCCCATCTAGGGGCAACCAACCCATTATGGGAAGAATATTGAGGAATGTCCACTGGTGACAAAATGGAGTCCTTAAGTCGCCCTAACCAAGGGGCCCACATAAAATGAAATCTAGTTGCCTTAGCCTTGGGGCCCACAACATTCCCCACTGGTTTTCCTGACTAGTCAAATTGTTGACTCAACTTAGTTTTTATGAGTCCCTCTATTAGACAGGGCCCAAAGTCTAGGAATAAACATAATATAAGTCAATTTTCAGATTGCCGCCTTTTTCTTTTTTGTTCCTCGATATTTTTCCTAACTAGTGATAAATTTTCCTGAATAATCCCTGAATTATTCACATAAAAACAGCATTTTTCTCCCAGTGCAACACATAATCCCTTAAGAAATAAGAGGTTTAATCCTCTCCTGCTCTGCAGGACCATTTCTAAGTTCTCAGTTCATTGGTGCCCAGGTCTATAAGAACTCCCCTGTACAGTCATAACCAGAAAAATCAAAGTCCCAATAAACACAAGAGTCTTATCTGGAGGGGCCTGAATAGTCCATTTTGCTATTTCCCCCTCAGCCGGGAATTGTGCTGCCAGATTGGGATGCCGTTGACCTTGACAGCCGTTGGTGCAGGCAAGATGACAGTGTATAGTCCCTTCCAGGCCAGAGTTAGTTCCTGGGTGGTGAACTTCTTTGCCCATATTGAGTCCCCAGGCTGGAAAGGGTGCACAGGGTCCAAGGTGGGCACAGGCAGGGCGTCGCAGACGTGTTTATGGACAGCTTTCTGGGCAGACTGCAGGGCCTGCAAGAACTGTAAGAGGGCAAGGGGGAGCAGAGTGGTCCAGTTTTCACCAGTTTCTAAAGTAAAATTGGTTAAGGTTTCCTTTAAGGTCCTTCCTGTTCATTCACTCTATCTGCCCAGAACTCTGTGGGCGGTAAGTGTAATTGAGCTTACAATTTATACCTAACCCCTTAGAGATAGCCTATATCTTTTTGCTATATAGGAGGGGCCATTGTCTGATCCAAGGGTCAGGAGTAGCCTAAACCTGTTACTCCCTTTACCACATCCCAAACTGTTATTCTATTACCAGGGGCAAGCTCTCCCTCAACACAATCCTTCTTTAACTTGCATAGACCCTCTGCGACTTTCCTAGTCCTTCCCCTGACATTAACCTGAGAGCTTGTTCAATCTATCTGCAGTCTGCACATCCCCCAGCTTTTCTTCTCCTCCTCCCTTTTCAGACCCACTCATTCCTGCTTCCCTCTGCCTTCTCCCTTTCCCTGTGACCTTACTGGACATTACCTGCCTCTCAGGAGTTTCAGTAAGCTTGGTGTAACCTAAGTGGGTAGTCTGGTGCAGCTGGTTGACTAAAGTCCGACCTAGAGCCCCTGGGACCAACAACCTCCCATCAGGCAGAGTCCATCACCCGTTTGGTTCTTGGGTGGCTTGCTTCTGTTCAGCCAAGTCATTTTCCGGCCTAGTGTATCTGGAGAGGTCATTCCCCACTGGTTTTAGGGCTGCCTCTCGAGCTTCCTGGTGTAGCAGATTTCCCTGTGCCTCATCGGAGTTCCCTTTTCAATGTCCTTCCTGGCCGAGGTTAATAACCCTCGGACCCTGTAGATGGTGCTATGCAAGTGCACTGTGGCAAAGGCGTATCTGCTGTCAGTGTGGATGGTTACTGACTTTCCCTTGCCCCATCAGAGAGCCTGGATTAGGGCTATGAGTTCATGCCTGTTGGCTGAAGTTCCCCTACTTAATGACTGAAACCAAATGACACGGTCCAGAGTTACTACTGCTGCCCCAGCATACCTGATTTCTTCCTGGACATAGCTGCTCCCGTCCGTGAACAATACCTCATCTGATGATGGCAGTGGGACATCCTTGAGGTCTGGGCAGGCCGTCTGCGCTATGTCAATTACCTCCAGGCAGTCCTATAGAGGTTTCTCCCGGTCATCATCTGGAGGCAGGCTGGCAGGATCGATGGCCAATGGCCTGGAGTGGCAGTGGCCAGTAACTGAACAGTCACTGGAGAAGATCACAGTATTTCTCCCAAAGTCCATAGTCCTCTTTGAAGTCTAGGGGTAGGTTACGAGCCCACTGGCTTGGTCAGGACTGAGTCTGCTGCACCAGTACCTACCAGAAAACTAAACCTAGTTTGTGCCCTATTGTCTTGTTATTCTTGGCTCCTGAGGGCTCAGTTAGAAGAAGCTCCAGCCCTATCATTTTTCCAAATTAAAGATTTTACTCTGTTTCTCTATACCTGACTTTGCCCTTGTCTTTTCTATCCCTAATTGGAACCTAGGCCTGCCATCCTGACCCTTTCTAGGGTGCCGTTTTCCATGGACCCTTTTTCCCTTAAGGCTGATACTACCACCTTTGCTATTCTTTTATCCTGCATTTCCCCAGGGGTGTCCCTATTATTATATACCTTTTGAGATTTTTAACCAATTGGGCCTATAGGCCTAACCAGAGAACATGGTGAAAAGTGTCCAAGGAAGCCCTCCCATGGCAGTATTTGGGTCCCACCGTGGGCAGAGGGATGGGAAAATTTCCTCTTATCCCAGGTTTACAAAAGGACTCAGGAAAGGGGAACACAGGGCAGAGTGTTTTTCAACTCTCCAAGAGCACTTCGTGCATGCGTCTGGGATCCCTATTTTCAACTCCCCAAAATTCAGAGAAGCCTGTTGGAAACTTGCTGGCACCAAACCCCGGGCGCCAAACCCCAGGCAGCAGACACCCTCCCCGGGGAACCCTGCCTTTCCCCACTTTTCCTTTGATAGCACTTTAGCACTTTCCCAGCCGCCTGATGCGGCAAAATTACAACTTGTGCTATCCTAGTTTCAGGTAAAACTTGCACAATGGCCTTGGTGGTCCAGGCCACAACCCCCATTCCCCCCAAATAATCAGAACCAATAACTCCAGGCAACAGCTGGAACCCCCCACAGCGAGACCATTCCTTCCAAAGACCAAACCCACGGCTCCACCAGGCAGTGGCCCACAGACCCCTGCTGGAATAGCTCCCGGCCCCACCTCTGGTGTGGCAGAGGTCCAGCCCCGCACTCCCCGAGGTGGCGCCGTAGAGATCCCGATCATAGTCCTGGCCTCCACCCTGGCTGGAACACCCGAGCAGGGGTGACAGACATTTCCCCTGTTTGATGGGGTGGGGCTAGCCCCTGAATCACTTATTACTCTGTTAACTGCACAAAATAGAAAATTTTTCCCCTTTTTTTCCTCTGTGAGCTGCATGCAGCGCGAAGGAGCTCCCGAAGGGACCATGGCAGCCCCAAAACCTCGAGCCCTGGGTCTCTCTTGCCCATGCAGTGACAGGAGATGCCAAGGTGTCCTGTGGGTCATGTGTCCCCAGGGCACGGCCCCGTGCGTGACATCAGCCTCGGCACAAGCCTCGGCGCAAGCCGCCCCAACAGGGGCTTGGAGGGCGAGGGGGGATGAAGCCCCCCTTCTTCCCACACACACACCCTTTTGTTGGGAGCTCTTTCCAGGCCTTCAAAGCACAGCTGTAGTGGAAGACAGTGGGGGAGTCTTTAAGGACTCACAGCCCCTCTCGGCTTTCCTCAAGTCTTTCACTACACCTTGCTTCCACACCTTATTAGCCTCCTGCATGCCCCCTACTGGGGACCCGGCCCACAACCTGGGCATGTGCCCAGACTGGGAACTCAACCGGCAACCCCCTGGTGCATGGGTTGACACTCAACCACTAAGCCACACCAGTCGGGCCTTTTGCTGTATCTCTGCCTCGCAGGCACTTCCCTACCTTTTCCCAGGCCTCCCCTGGGGCCCAGTTTGGGGCCCACTACTAGTATTTGTGCCCCAATCAGAACCCTCCTCAAATCCTTCCCCAAGGGTGCCCCAGCATGCAACCCAATGAGGCCACCTGAGCACCAGGGCCACTATCCATGATCAAACCAACTGCAACAAAGTTGAGGGAGACACAATAGGGAGGCAGATGAGGACAAAAACAAGGGAAGACACACAAGACAGGAACTTTCGCTTTGTCCGCCTGGCCGCTCCCGTTCAGGTGAGGACTCACTCAGGCTCCGTAACCAAATTCATGGAGCACAGTCACTCAAACACAATTACATTCACACAGTCACACTCACACACCGTCTGTATTTCTTACCAGAAATTTCCTTCCTGAAATTTCCTATCCTGAGCGGCGCCTATGCTGCTGGGGAGGTGATCAGTCTCCCCTTCCACCCCAGTTGGTGGACCAAATTTGAACCAGAATTTACCAGATTTGAACCCCACCTAACGTCTTAGGGGGATCCCGGAGAGGAGAGGCTGTGCCGCGTCCGGCCCTCTCACTCTCACCCAAATGGACCGGTCACCCAAAACTCACCTCTGGAGGCTTTAATCTTTTTGGGGATGTCTTGGCGTCTCCCAACCGCTCATCGGAAATTCAAGTAGGATCTTCGGGGCCCTGGAACTTCTCAGGGGGTACCACCCCTGAAGAACTACAGGTATCTGGTGGGCGGACTGGGAGAGGCCGTTCATACTAGGCGTCTATCCCCTGCTGTCCTAAAGCACCAGGGATCTCGCTATAATGTTAACCAGAGACACACAGCCGAATTGTAAAGGAGCACTTTATTTCGCTGACGGGCTGCGGAGGGCATAGTCTCCCCTCAAATCAACAGCCTTCATAGACTTCTGTCCCTTAGGCTTATAAAATTTCTTGACATAACTAGCCTTGTTGGTAACAATATCTATCCAGACATTAATATAGACCTGTTGATCAGGGTGAGGGACATTATAAACCACTGATCGAACTGCAAGAAGGAGGGAAAGGTCAAATGATCCCTCAGAAGGCCAGTCTACTTTAAAAGTAGGCCATTCCAATTCACAAAGGGTCCTTAGAAAACTAGGGTTAGCTGGCGACCCATAATCACAAGAACGCTGAAAGAAATCAGAAAAGTTAGAGAGGAGACATTGGAGCGGGGTGGATGAAGTCGATCTGCCTTGTCCCATGCTGAAAGAGAATGAAACGCTGGCGGTGCAAAACAAAGACAAACAAAGACAAACAACTCGCGGCCACTCTCATTTACCCAAACCAAATGAGGAGATGCAAAAGGGGCACCTCCCAAAATTGGAGACAGCGTCCTGTTCCAATTGGGGAGGAGCAGTTGAGCGGTGTCCCACCTGCTCCGTCCTGGACGATCTCGAGATCCCAAACAGAACAAAAACCAAGAGAGCTCTCCTTACCTAAAGAGTCCGAACGAGTGAGAAGTGGCTCAGGGTCGAATGCAGAACAAATGTGAGGCGAGGGAAGGCTCCCGCCTAGTCCGAGGAGGTCGACCCCAAAAGAGGGGACCTCACGCTTGATCTCGCTGGGGCCTCCAAATGTTGTAACCCAGTAGATCAACCTCCCTCGGACACCAAAATTATAAGTTTTAGGAGCTTTATTAACCTGCGCAGGGACTGCAGCCAACCTACTCAGAGGAGAACTGCAGCCCCAAAGCCTCTAAAATGGCAGATTTTTATAGCAAGCAAGCAGCATTCACAGAAGCAGATATCAGCGGTTAGCAGTTGTTTGATTAACATTTCTCAAAATCCATATCTAACAGTTGCCCGGGGGTCTCCTGTTTGTCAAGCAAACAGAATAGGCCTCCCTCCCCTCAGGGAACCAGTACAATAGTGGGAGTGACAGAGATCACAGAGGTCAAAATTAGCAATAAGTACTTGCAAATACCTATACTCAGGAAACTGCAAATGCCCCCAACACATGGGGCAGCTATAACCTTAGGCAGAAATTCCTTCCCATCTAGGGACAACCAACCCATTATGGGAAGAATATTGAGGAATGTCCACTGGTGACAAAATGGAGTCCTTAAGTCGCCCTAACCAAGGGGCCCACATAAAATGAAATCTAGTTGCCTTAGCCTTGGGGCCCACAACATTATCCAGCATAAAGCATGCAGATGGGCTCTCAGCTAATCTGAAGAGTGAATTGGGTGGGGGGAGGGGTTCTGCCTTATATACTTTTCTGTCTATAGATTTTAAATTTTTTCTGCTGAATATCTTGGTATAGATCAATTCTCTTTTATAGATTCATTTTCAAGGTCCCCCTTTTACTTTGTTAAGGCCTTCCCAGAATTCACGAGAAGCACCTGACAAGTTATCTTGCCAAGCCTTGAGACTGTTGGCTTCTCTTTAGGGAGTAAAAAATAAGACTGCCCTTTCCCCCACCCCACCCCAGGGAGGCTTTTAACCAATTGCTTTTAAGTGTCTTTGGGTTGGGGAAGATAATGGCTTGCTATTTATAAGCCAGCTGCAGGCTGTCCAAACTGCTTGGCCTTGTTTATTTACTTATTTTGAAACTTATCTTTATTGTTGAATGTATTACAGATGTCTCCCCCTTTCCTCCCCCATTGACACCCTCCTTTGTGTTCCTGCCTCCTCTCCTGCCTTACCCACACTATTGTCTGTGTCCATTGGTTATGCATATATGCATATAAGTTCTTGGTTTATCTCTTCCTGCCCCCTGTCTCCCTTCCCTTTGAGGTTCATCAGTCTAACAACAAATTTGTACTTCTTAATTCCTTCACCTTTTTTACCCATCCCCCAACCTCCTCCCATCTGGCAACCAACACAAAGTTCTCTGTATCTATGAGTCTGTTTCTGTTCTGCTTCCTCATTTTGTTTGTAGATTCAATTGTTGATAGATATGTATTAATTGCCATTTTATTGTTCATATTTTTGTACTTCAAGAAGACCCTTCAACATTTCATATAATACTGGTTTGGTGGTGATGAGCTCCTTTAGCTTTTTCTTCTCTGGGAAACTCTTTTTATGGCCATCAATTCTTTTTTTTTTTTTAATCCTCACCCGAGGACATTTTTGCTTTTATCCTGAGATAGAGTGGGAGGGAGAGAGGGAGGAAGAGAGAGAGAGAAACATCTATGTGAGAGAGACACAGTGAGTGGTTGCCACCCACACGACCCCAACTGGGGCCGGGGACAAACTGCAACCAATGTACGTGCCCTTAGCGGGAACCGAACCCGGGTCTCTCCAGACCACAGGCCGACGCTCTAACCGCTGAGCCAAACTGGCCAGGGCGGATAGAGTAATCTTGGTTGTAGGTTCTTGCTTTTCATCACTTTAAATATCTCTTGCCACTCCCTTCTGGCCTGCAAAGTTTTTTTTGAGAAATCAGCTGACAGTCTTATGGGAGCTCCTTTGTATGTAACTAACTGCTTTTCTCTTGCTGCTTTTAAGATTCTCTCTTCATCATGAACCTTTTGCATTTTGATGATGATGTGTCTTGGTGTGGGCCTCTTGGGGTTCATCTTGTTTGAGACTCTGTGTGCTTCCTGGACTTGTATGACTGTTTCATTCACCAAGTTAAGGAAGTTTTCTGTCATTATTGTTTCAAATAGGTTTTCAATTTCTTGCTCTCTCTTTCTCCTTCTGGCACCCCCATGATGTGAATGTTGGTATGCTTGAAGTTGTCCCAGAGACTCCTTACTCTATCCTCATTTTTTTGGATTCTTTTTTCTTTTTGCTGTTCTGATTGGGTGTTTTTGCTTCCTTATATTCCAAATTGATGGTTTGCTTCTTGGCTTTACCTACTCGACAATTGACTCTCTATAAATTATGCTTTATTTCAGTTAGTGTGTCCTTCATTCCTGACTGGTCCTTTTTTATGCTCTTGAGTCCCTCACTAAGTTCACTGAAATTCTCACTAAGTTCACTGAGCATCCTTATAACCAGTGTTTTGAACTCTGCATCTGTTAGATTGCATACCTCCATTTCATTTAGTTGTTTTCCTAGAGTTTTGTTCTGTTCTTTCTTTTGGGACACGTTTCTTTGTCTCCTCATTTTGGCTGCCTCCCTGTGCTTGTTTCTATGTATTTAGTAGAGTTGCTATGTCTCCTGGGCTTCCTAGGGTGGCCTATTGTAGTAGGTGTCCTGTAGGGTCCAGCGGCACAGCCTTCCTGGTCTTCCAGCTGGGCCCTCGAGGTGCACCCCTAGTGTGGACTTTACACCCTCTGTTGTAATTGAGTCTTGATTGCTGTTGGCACATCAATGAGAAGGTTTTACTCAGGCTGATCACATGCAAGGATTGGCTGTGCCCACTACCTACCAACCTCTGACTACCTTGGATGATCAGTTATGCAAGGGCCCACCATACAGAGCAAGACTTACTTCAGCAAGGCTCTGGTACCTACTGAGTCCATTCCTTGAGTGTGTCACTGTGGAGGTGGTTGTGTGGTGGTGCTTCACGGTGTTCTGAAGTTGTCCACTGGGTGTGCTGGTTCTGGGGCAAGGTCAGCCACTGCCTGTGTTCTACCCAGGGCCACCAGGTATAATCTACAAAGCAATCTGCCTATGGCTGCTTCTTGTGCTGGGCTTGGAGGTTCCCAGGCAAAGCCAAGTTGTGAACCAAGGCTGGCTGTTTCTAGAGCCAGGCCTTGGGACACTTAATGAGAGGTGGAGCTCGGAGGGAGCAAGTCCAAGTAAGCCCATGAGCAGGCTCTTTAAGAGGAAATTCCTGGGTCTCTAGAAGCCTCAGCCTCCCTCAGACTCAGTTCCCCCTGGTTTTTCCAGCCAGAAGTCATGGGGACTTCTCTTCCTGGCACTGGAACCCTTAGCTGGGCACCTGGTGTGGGAGGGGGACCCCTCACTCCTCAGGGAGGACCTTCACAGCCGAGGTATCCTTCTGATTTTTATGTGCCACATGTGGGTGTGGGACCAGTCCATCTGCACCTCTGCCCCTCCTACTGTTGTGGTGCGAGAGAACCGAGAGACCACCAGAGCCAAATAGAGAGCCAAGCCCCCCAGCGACTGATCCCGAGTTCTGGGAGACCAGCCCCGATATGCTTTATTACATGCCTTTTATACCTTACAGCAAAAGTTTAATGATATAAGAAAATAGGATCTTCTTGATATGATGCCCAGGGCTACAACAATGCTGTATAGGATTAATTTGCCCTGCGGATAACAGGAACACCCAGGAGCACCCAGGAATACCCAGGCACACCCACGTATTTCAAGGTACATTGGGTGACACTTAGACCCGAGCTGCACAAACACAATGCAAGCCTAATTCCTTGAGATTGTGGAGGAGGTCGAGTCTCTGACTCAAGACCTCCAGGCTCCGTGGACTCTGTCAGACACGTAGCCAGCTCCCAACAATTTCTTGGTTCAGGGAGCATTCCAATTTACTGAGGTTATTTTGATCTCTATCCTGTCTATAAACAAGTCAGCACAATAATTTACCAATTATCAATTATGGGGTTATAAACACGTCAGCACACTACCAGTCTCCATATGGTTTCTTCTTTAATTTCATAGTTGTAGGACTTCCATTCAGCTTGACTTCAGGAGGTTTTGAATGATGGTTGTTCGGTAATTTAGTTGTAATGTTGATGTGGTGGTGGGAGGAGGTGATATCGCGTTTACCTACGCCACCATCTTTAGGTGCATTACCAGCTTTAGGCAAATTTATCCCATGTGCTGAAGAGCAGCTGTTTTCAAGACATTGTCTGACCCATCCTGCAGGTTGAGCAACGAGGACTCTAGAGGGGGAGTGAGGATGGTAGGGGGCAAGAGACACGAAGAATGGAGACAAGACAGGGTTCTGATCAAGTCTCGTTTATTGTAAAACAGGGGCAAGGTTTTATAGCATGAAAGCAGGAATGTTCCTGGGGTGCTGAAGTCGGGGCTAATCTGGTTGTTAGGAGACCAGACCCTAACAGCATAATCCATAATCGATAAGTCAGTGCTTGAGGAAAGCAGAAAATACCTGCGCAGTTCCGAGAACTGTCGTTTCTGCAGAGGTCCCGGGGGCATTGTGACCTGAGTCACGCCCACCCAAGAGAATAATGCCAAGAATGTCTTATAGCCAGGGGTGAACTTTCCAGTCCCCCACAGGTCCCCCTTTTTAATTTTATTTAAGTGGCTGAATTCCTTGAGAGGACTGTGCCTGTCTTAGGTCAGGATGTTCTCACACGGAGCCGACCAACCTTGCCCGTCATGGGAGACTGAGGCAGCGTGGGCCCAGTTCCTGTCTTAGGTGGCGGTCGGCGATGCGTGTGGACTCCAGTTGCCCATCATTGACTAACCAGTCCAGCTCACCAAGGTCTAGGCATGGTCAGCCATCTCTAGTTTGTGGTAATGGACCTGTATGGGCTGCATTCTTATGGCATCAATTTGTTGTTTCAGAAAGGCCATTAATTTGTTGAATAAGATGGGCCCCAGGGATATAAGGCACAAGAGCCCGAGTAAGGGACCCAGCAGCGGAAGAATGTAGGGTAGGGCACCACTCAGTCCACTCCAAAGGGGATTATCGAAGTTCCTCCGCGGCATTCACAAGGAGGGCCAAACAACTTCTTTATGAGCTCTTCAGCATTTGGAGGGGGCTCAAAGCTGCTTTCTGTGGTTCCAAGCAGGCTCAGCAATCCACCCAGGATTATAAATCCGACCTTCAGGTCCATTTCCTGAGGACAGAAAATAGGAGAAAATCTCAGGGCGAACTATCAACCCTGGAGGCAATTGTTTGATTAACCTCTATTGTTTGGACTTTATTAATTTGTTTTACTAAGCGTTCTGGTAACCAT
This sequence comes from Tadarida brasiliensis, assembly GCA_030848825.1. Lineage (NCBI taxonomy): Eukaryota > Metazoa > Chordata > Mammalia > Chiroptera > Molossidae > Tadarida > Tadarida brasiliensis. The sequence goes on along the minus strand of CM061259.1, from coordinate 72,939,994 downwards.
CTGGCAGATTTCATTTCTTTAGAATATATACATACTGAGCCTCGACCCCAGATAAGAACTGGGTCGGGACCGTGCCAAGCAATTGGTCAAGGGATCTTTCCAGAGAACCGAAGCGAATTGCTTTTGAGTTTCTGAGTGCCAGAATCTATTAGCCGCTGATTGTCCATTGGCATCCAAATTTTAAAAATTGAGAATGAATAGAGCATGTGAGAGAATATTTCTGGGTGTCCCCTTCATGGGGTACCATTCCCCCTTTTTTATTTTAGAAATAGTGATTTTCAAGGTCTGGTTGGCTCGTTCAACTATTCCTTGGCCTTGAGGGTTGTAAGGGATTCCTGTAATATGTTGAATATTGAGACACCGACAGAACTGAAAAACTGGAGCTGACATACCCTGGCCCATTGTCTGTCTTTAATTGTTGAGGACAACCTAACACAGAAAAGGTGGCTAACATGTGACTTATGACATGTCTGGTGGCCTCTCCGGATTGGAGGGAGGCATGTATGAACCCGCTATATGTATCTATGGTGACATGCATAAATTTTAGATTACCAAATTCAGGGATATGAGTGACATCCATTTGCCAGAGAGCATTGGGTACCAGCCCCCTAGGGTTGACTCCCAAATGTGGGACTGGCAAGTGAGTAGCACAGGATGGGCAGGTTTTGACAATCTGCCTAGCCTGTTCTCTGGTGATGTGATGCATAAGGCGCAGGGTTTTTGCATGCAGGTGATGTAGTTGATGGCTATGTCGAGCTGCAGCAAGGTTGTTATCTATAGTATTAGTAGCTACAATGAATTAGTTTGGGTCCCTAGTAGCGAGGTCAGCCTTTTGGTTTCCTTCCGCCAGAGGCCCTGGCAGTCTGGAATGAGCCCGAAAATGCCCTATATAAAAGGGATGAAATCTTTTAGTAATTAATTTCTGCAGTTGCCAGAATAAATCCCCAGCACTAGAGACAATTTTTATTTGCCCTGCAGTTTCTATTAATGGAACTGAATGTGTAATATATGCACTGTCTGTATAAATGTTCAAAGGTTGGTCAGGAAATGCAGAGAACACAGCGATTACTGCTTGCAGCTCTGTTAGCTGGGCGGAAGAGTCATTGGTCATAAAGGAGACTGTTTTATCCAAATAAGTATAGGCGGCTCTGCCATTGGAGGACCCATCAGTAAATACTAATAGGGCGTTTCTGAGGGGCTCAGGAGCTGTCCTGGTAGGGAACACAAATTCATGCTGATTGGCAAAATCAATGAACTTGTCAGGTGGATAGTGATTGTCTAAAAGCCCAATATAAGAGGCCAGAGAGATAGGCCAAGATTCAGTATTGTGCATCAGCCAGTTTATTTGGTCGTTAGTGTAAGGTTGAATAATAGTATCAGGTTCCTTACCAAAATAACATTTGCCTTGATCCCTGCCCATCATTATTAGAGTGGCAACGGCCTGATAATAAGGTTCAATTACTCTTTTAGGTGTGGCAGGGAGGTGGAGCCACATGAGGGGCGCTGTCTGCCACAAGACTGCAGTTGGTGAGAGCGCTGTTTTGCATATAACAAGCCTTAGAGGTTTGTTGTAGTCTATAAATGTGGTAGCTTGAAAATGGATAGCTTGTTCTACAGTACGTATGGCTTGTCTTCCCTCTGGGGTCAATTCCCTGGGGGAGGTGGGGCAAGCATCCCCATGCAAAATATCATACAATGGTTTAAGTTCTCCTTTGCTAATTTTTAGATAGGGCAGTAGCCAGTTAATGTCTCCTAGGAGCTTTTGGAAATCATTTAATGTTTTAAGTTTATCTAGTCTTAACTCTAATTTTTGGGAGGAGATTAAGGCTCCCCGCATTTGGAATTCTAGGTATGTGTAGGGGTCCGTGAGTTGGACTTTGTCCGGGACTATTTGAAGACCGTGGCTTTGTAATGCCATACGCATTTCATCGTAGCACTTTAGGACTTCGGTTCCTATCTTTCCAGCTATTAAAATGTCGTCCATGTAGTGGATGATATACATGTTTGGCCAGTGGTCTCTACATACCTCTACATATTCTGACTTCCAGAGGAGATAATCTCCTCTGGCCAGGGTGGCTCGGGCCAGTGTCTGCCAATCTCCCGGAGTGAGCCAGTTTTCTGTTACAGATTCTAAGATTGCCATAGTATAAGGGGCTGTAGCTCCATATTGGGCTACTGCTATTTTTAATTCCTTTATGACTTTGAAATCAAACCCAGTGTGGTGTCTTCACGCTTGACCCTGTGCGTCCACAGTCTCTGATACGGGGAAGGCAAGGGCTTCTGCATCATTGGACCCTGAGAGCTCCGTTCAGGGGGAGATTTGGGGAGCAGCTCCTCTCATGGGAGGCCTCTGGGTAATTTGTGTCTCAGATCTCAGGGTGTTTTTCCTTTTAGATTTCCCTATTTTTAGTTCCTCTAACTGGGCAATAAGGTCTTGATGCTCTTTCTCTAATTTAATCTGCTCTTTCAAATGCTCTATTTTATCCTCTAATTCCTTTTTTGGATCAATGATGGGACAGGCTAAGGGGGGAGCACTAGGTTTCTCTGGAGGAGAGGAATAAGGGAATAAGGTGGGGGTCGCGTACCAAGCGGTGGCCAGTCTTGGTGATGATATCTGGCTGCTTGATCTGCTAAATCATCCCAATTAACTTCCCCATCATCGTCAACTGTTTCAAGATATTCTGATAAATTTGGATATTCTTTGGTTTTTGGCCTATTTTCTCTTGTTCTAAAGTCTCTTTCAGGTTTTTAGTACTTCCCTTATCCCTTTTTATTCCCTTGACCTGTGCTTCCTTTCCAGGAGGTTTTGTTTGTTCTTGCTGTTCCTCCTTGGTGTCGCTATCAAAAGACATAAGGTCCTCACAAGCTTGATTCTCTGCCTCTTTTTGTTTATTGCCTTTTTCCTTCTGGAGGATATTTTCCCCGCTCTCTACAACATTAGCTATAATGGAGTCACAGTGTTTTTGAGAAATAATTTCATCTATGAGATTCCAGTAAGAGAAGGCGGTTACAGGGACCTTCTCAGGTCCAAAAGTATTATAGTAGTCTTTGAGTGCATCCCCTACTCTCTTCCATCTTTTCTGATCTATACTTCCCTCAATGGGAAACCAAGGACATACTTCTTTGATATAATCAAAATAATGACATAAATGTTTCGTCTTAACCTTTACTCCTCGTGCCTTTAAAGCTTTAGTTAATTGTTCTATAAACAATCTATGCTGACTTAATTCTTGCCCCACAATCGCTGATCACTTACCGAGGTGCAGTAGATGCAGCAGGTTCCCACGCCGCCTATGCCTCTTTCACTCTGTATTTTCAGCTGGCCTCTCAAATCAGCGTCCTTCACGGGGTCCCCCGTTCTCGAGCCCCATGTTGGGCGCCACTTGACCCGCCCTGCAGGTCGAGCAACGAGGACTCTAGAGGGGGAGTGAGGATGGTAGGGGGCAAGAGACACGAAGAATGGAGACAAGACAGGGTTCTGATCAAGTCTCGTTTATTGTAAAACAGGGGCAAGGTTTTATAGCATGAAAGCAGGAATGTTCCTGGGGTGCTGAAGTCGGGGCTAATCTGGTTGTTAGGAGACCAGACCCTAATGGCATAATCCATAATCGATAAGTCAGTGCTTGAGGCAAGCAGAAAACACCTGCGCAGTTCCGAGAACTGTCGTTTCTGCAGAGGTCCCGGGGGCATTGTGACCTGAGTCACGCCCACCCAAGAGAATAATGCCAAGAATGTCTTATAGCCAGGGGTGAACTTTCCAGTCCCCCACAATTGTCCACCATTCCTGGTGCTGGCTAGGAGGGCCTGCAACTTCTGGTTTAGTTCAGCCACTAGCCTGGACCAAGTTCATAAGCAACCATCATTTTGCATGTTTCAACATTTTTTTTTTAATTCTTCTTTTCTTTTTTTTAAATTGATTTTAGAGAGAGATGAAGTGAGAGGGAGAGAGAGATAGAAACATCGATGAGAGAGAACATCAAATGGCCGCCTCCTGCATGCCCCCCACTGGGGATCAGGCCCACAATCTGTGCATGTGTCCTGACCAGGAATCGAACTGGTGACCTCCTGCTGCATGGGTCGACGCTCAACCACTGAGCCACACTGGCTGGACTGTTTCAACATCTTTATAGCCACATTGCCACTTGCTGTTTATTTATTTATTTTTTTTATTATCCCCACCCGAGGACATTTTTGCATGTATATTCAGATAGAGTGTGAGGGAGAGAAAAGCATCGATGTGAGAGAGACACATTGAGTGGTTGCCACCCACACAACCGGGGCCGGGGACAAACTGCAACCGAGGAATGTGCCCATAGCGGGAACTGAACCTGGGACTCTTCAATCCATGGGCCGACATTCTAACCGCTGATCTGAACTGGCCAGGGCCCACTTGTTACAGGTTAGTGAAAAGCTAGAAAAATTCCAAGGCAGAAGGAATAGGGAAACTGAGACAAGAAAATGAAATAAGACCAGTTTGGCAGCCTGCAGCCAGCTTGTAAATACCTTCCCCCAAACAAAGATGCTTGAGAGCAAATGGTTAATGCCTCTCCAAAGAATGCAGGAGAGGAGGGGAAAGGGAATGGGGAGAGGAGGAGGAATCTTTTTTTTTTTTTTTCGTTTTTTGTTCAGATAGAGTGGGAAGGAGAGAGAGAGAGAAACATCGATGTGAAAGGGCCACATCGAGTGGCTGCCACCCGCATGACCAACCAGGGCCGGGGACAAACTGCAACCGAAGCACATGCCCTCAGCGGGAACCGAACCCGGGTCTCTCTGGACCGCAGGCCGACGCTCTAACCACTGAGCCAAACCGGCCAGGGCAGGAGGAATCTTAATGCAACTAGAGAATACATAGTTTAAAGCACCCAGAAACTAAAAGACAGTGGAGAGGAGGGAGAAAGGGGAAGGAAGAGTGAAATCTTATCTCATCCCACTATTTAAACAGAAAAGCCAGCAGTCTTGTGATTTAATTGCCAGGTACTTCCCATAAATTCTGGGAAAGCCATAACAAAGTAAAAGGGAAAGAGACCTTCAGAGTTAACCTGTACCAGGATATCTAGCAGAGGGATTTAAAAATCTATAGGCAGAAGGGTCTATATAACCCTTGAACCCCCACCAGATTCGCTTTCCCAAACTAGTTGGGAAAGCCCATCTGAGTCCCAGCTCAGATGTAGTTTAGTAGATTTGTTTGTTTTGCTTTTATAAAAAATATGTTTTCATTAATTTTTATTTTAGAGAGAGAGAAAGGGAGAGAGAGATAGAAACATTGATGTGAGGGAGAAACATCGATTGCCTGCCTCCAGCATCCCCCCCACTGGGGATTGTGCCTACGGCCCGGGCATGTGCCCTTGAATGGGGACCTCTCAGTCCGTGGGATGATGCTCAATCCACTGAGCCACCCTGGCTGGGCCATTTGTCTTGCTTAATAAATTTGCTTAATTTCTTAATAAATTGGCTTTATCACAATGCAATTATCTGGAGTCACTCATTTGAATTCATTCCTAAGATCATGACAAGAACTGAAGTGAGGACAACCCTCTCCCTCTGACTCAGGGGGCTGTCTGATTACACCTCTCTGGTGTCTGTGAGAGGTACGTATAACACTACAAGGCCCTCACCAGCTGGCTGACCTTCGGGCTGCTCTTTAAAAAAAAAGTTTTTTCAATTACAGTTGGCATTCAATAGTATTTTATATTAGTTTCAGGTGTACACCATAGTGTTCAGGCTGCCTTATTATTATTATTTTTTTTTTTTCAGACTGCCTTATTGATAATGCTGCTAATGATGGCAGGAATGGACATGGCACCCTTCCCCTGCGTATCTCCTAGAGTAGTGCAGGCTTGCACTGTGCCTGAGGGAGAAGCAGAGGAGTGAGGGCCCACTCCCCTACTCTATGCAATGGTATGCCCTTTGTATTTTAAATTTAACACATGTATCAGCAGCTGTTAACTTTGCTTTCTCAGCATTCCTCCTATCCTGTTAACAGCACCCCTCTTTTGGGGAACTTCTATCATCTACATAGCTGTTTGAACGCTCCTCCCCAGAGCTATGGATGGCTCCTTTCCAGAACTTGGCCCAGTTAAATGTCTCTCTCTCTTTCTTTTAAAGTTTTTGTAGATAGCCAATACCTAGGAAGTGGTGACTTTTATTTATTTTTAAATCCTCACCTGAGGATATTTTTTCCCCATTTATCTCCAGATAGAGTAGGAGGGAGGGAGAGAGGGAGGGAGGGAGGGAGGGAGAGAGAGAAATAGAGAGAGAGAGAGAGAGAGAGAGAGAGAGAGAGAGAGAGAGAGAGAAACATTGATGTGAACAAGACACATCGACTGGTTGCCTCCACACGACCCCAACCAGGGCCGGGGACCAACTGCAACCGAGGTACGTGCCCTTGGCCAGAATCGAAACCAGGTCTCATTGGTCCGTGGGCTAACGCTCTAACCGCTGAGCCAAACTGGCCAGGGCTCTTTTTTAAATTTAAATTTTATTTTTTTCTGTATTGATGTTAGAGAGAAAGAGGAAGGGAGGAGATAGAAAGATCGATGAGAGAGAACATTAGCTGCCTCCTGTTCGTCCCTCACTGGGGGTCAAGCCTACAACCTGGGCATGTGCCCTGACAGGGAATCGAACCGGTGACCTCCTGGTGCATGGGTCGACACTCTACCACTGAGCCACACCGGCCAGGCAAATGTCTCCTTCTTTAAGGGACCTGCCCTGACTACCACATCTAAAGATGTCTTGGCCTCCCGTCACCCTTGTGGCTCCAGCATCCCTCCTTCTTATCACTTTGCTTTAGTTTCTTCTTAACACTCACTACTCTGAAATCACCTTGTTGACCTGCTTGTGATGTTCCTTCACAAGAGATTGCAAGGTCCAGGGCAAAGGACCTTGCCCTCATACTACTGGTCTGTTCCTGCTCCTAGGGCAATGCCTGGGCACAGCAGCTGCTCCATAAACATGTGCCCAGTAAACTATCCCTGACAGAACATGCCTCTACGCCTCCAAAGCCTGGCTAGTGACCCACGATAGACACAGGATGGTGGCAGAGCTTCAGAGGTTGGGAACCGTCTGGCCCTTGCCACTCTGAGGCCTGGCTGCTCAGTACCTCCTTTGATTATGGGAGTTACATGGTAACCTTAAGAATGAGCCAAAGGCAGGGAATTTTGGGGGTTTTATTAGCCAGATTTCTTTTTATTGGCTTGCAATATAAGCCCAACAAAACCATCATTTCAAGTTACTATGTTCCAAACCTTCATAAATAATTTAAAATAAGTGTATTGTATTTCATTAAGTGAAAGTACTGCATTTCCTTAACCAAATCCCTGACAGCCATTGAGACTGTTCCAGCTTTTTATAGTTAGAAGTACTGTAACACCACTGTGCTATAACCTTCCTCTGCAGCCATAATTATATGCAAGGATAGCTTCTCAGAATTAGAAATGCTAGGTTGGACAGATGACATGAACCTGATACCTTTTGCAAAATTTCTTTCCACAAAAGTTTGTATCGTAGCTTGCGTCACCACACTGCAGACATTATTCACCTTTGTTAACCTGACAAGCACAGTACAGTAATCTCATTTTTGTTCTAATTTGCACTTCTTTGATTACTGGAGAGGGTAAACTTCCCTGAGACACAATAATATTGAAAGCAGGCCAATTAACCATCCTATAATGGCTTTTAAGTGTTCCAGGGAAATGATTAAGCTGAGTGAGAAAGGCATGTTGAAAGCCGAGATAGGCTGAATTCTAGGACTCTTGCAGCCAGTCAGGCAGCCAAATTATGAAGGCAAAGGGAAAGTTCTTGAAGGAAATTTAAAGTGCTACTCCAGTGAACAAGCAGATGGCAAGAAAGTAAAACTCGTATTGCTGACACAGAGAAAGTTTTAGTGGTCTTAATAGAAGCTCAAACCAGCCACAACATTCCCTTAAACCAAAGCCTAATCCAGAGAAAGGCCTTAACTCTCTTCAATTCTGTGAAGGCTAAGAGAGGTAAGAAAACTAAAGAAGAGTTTGAAGCAGCGGGGTTTGAGAGGATTGACTCCAATTTTGAAAAAAGTTCTACTGAGTAAAATGCTATCAAACAGCATCACATGCTACAGAAAAGTCATTCTTAACAGGAAGAGGCAATTGATGCATCAAACTTCACTGTCGTCTTGAGAAACCACCACCCTGATCAGTCAGCAGCCATCAACATCTAGGCAAAACCCTCCAACAGCAAAAAGATTATGACTTGTTAAATTAGCTCAGATGACAATTGGCATTTTTTAGCAATAAAGGTTTTTTTTTTTTATTCTCACCCAAGGACATTTTCTTTTGTACTTATCTTCAGATAGAGCGGGAGGGAGAGAGGGAGGAAGAGGGAGGAACATTGATGTGAGAGAGACACATCGACTGGTTGCCACCCACACGACCCCAACCGGGGCCGGGGACAAACTGCAACCGAGGTACGTGCCCTTAGCGGGAACCGAACCGAGGTCTCTCTGGTCCGCAGGCCGACGCTCTAACCGCTGAGCCAAACTGGCCGGGGACAATAAAGGTTTTTAAAAATTTTATTGATTTTTAGAGAGAGGAAGGTGGGAGAGAAACATTGATTTGTTGTTTCTTATATATTTTTTTAATTGATTTTTTTATAGAGAGAGGAAAGGAGGTAAAAACATTGACATGAAAGAGATACATGATTGGCTGCCTCCTGCACACCCTCCACTGGGGATCGAGCCCACAGCCCGGGCATGTGCCCTGACTGGGAATGGAACTGGGACCTCTCAGTCCATGGGATGATGCTCAATTCACTGAGCCACACCAGCCGGGCACTTATCGATGCATTCATTGCTTGATTCTTGTATGTGCCCTGACCAGGGGTCAAATCTATATCCTTGTCGTGTCAGGACAACGCTCTAACCAACTGAGCAACCCAGCCAGGGCCAGAAATAAAGTATTCTTAAAAATTTTATTTCTTTTGCAATAAAGTATTTTTAAATTAAAATTAAGGTATGTACATTTTTGTTTTTGTTGTTAATCCTCACCAGAGGATATTTTTTCCATTGATTTTTAGAGAGAGTGGAAGGGAGGGAGGGAAGAGGAGGGAGAGAAAGAGAGAGAGAAACATCAATGTGAGAGACATATTGATTGGTTGCTTCCCGCACAGGGATTGAACCTGCAACCCAGGTACATGCCCTTGACCGGGAATCGAACCAAGACCCTTCAGTGTGTGGGCCAGAGCTGTACATTGTAAAAAAAAGACATAATGTGATTGCAGACTTAATAGCCCCCAGTATAGTGTAAGCATAACTTTTACATGCCCTGAGAAATAAAAAAATTTGTGTGACTTGTTTTACGGAGATAATCGCTTTACTGCAGTGGTCTGAAACCGAACCTGCAATATCTACAAGGTATGGCTGTAAAACATTTGAACTATTAAAGACCTAAAGTATCTGAATTATCTGGTCCATGTCTCAGAGAGGGGAGAGACTGATGGCCCTGAATGATGGCAGTTCTAATATCATATCTATCTTCAAATAACGGAATTTACTCTGAGGCAAACCAAACCAAACAATCCCCACCCCCAATGCTCAATAAGAAAACAGTTAAATCACACAAAAAGTCAACTACCAAACAAAGCAGTCATGGCCCACACCTCCCATCCTGTGGGCACAGCCATGTGAAGTCAGTACATGGGCAGTTTCCATACTGGCAAAATACTTTATTTTATAATGATAAAAGAGGAAAGTCAGGATTTCTTTTTGGTGTATACCAGAGGAAAGTAGAAGAATAAGGGGATTAATAGGATTTTTATGTACTTTGATGACAATAAAAGTTAACAATACCAACTGTTTGCCATAAAACTTATCATAGTTCCCCAGAACACATATATAATCATAGTTTAAAAATCTATAAAAGTAAAAAATATACAGTCAAAAGCTCTAACACTTATTCCATCTTTAATACAAAATTGTAAACATTTATTTACACAAAGAAAATGTGTATAACAAAAGTCCAAGCACCCTTTTGAGTCATAGCTCCTGGAAGATTGGAAGGGTGGGGGTGACAGTGGGGAGTTTGCACTGAAACACAGTCCTCTCCTCCCCAACTATCCAAAAACCAGGTTCATAAATAAAGCCACAGGCAGCTCCCTGGGGGGGGGGGGGGGGGGGGACACCCCAAGCATCACATTTTATTGCTCTGACACTACAGCAGTGAGAAGTCTACTGTCTATCTAGGTGGCCCCAGGACTAAGGCTGTGGCAGCCCTCCCCAGGAGGGGAGGTGGAGTGCCCTGGGAACAGAGGTGAGCAGCAGCCTGAGGGAGATCAGAGAGGAACAAGGGCCCACTATTAGCCTTCAGCCCACTATTTTTGGTAGAAAACCTGCTGAAGTCACCCTCTTCCCTTTCAGATTGGGGAATTCAAGAGGGTGGAGACTTCACTAGCTCTATGATTCATCCATTCCCTTCTTTGAGAGCTAAATTCAGCATCAGGGAAAGGCAGAGAGGGCAGTTAAAGGGGAAATGGCCCAACACCACCATTTGTGGTGGCAAATGGCTATTAGAGAAGAGGATGTGAGGATCCAAGAACCCCCATGAAGGCACTGCTGGTGCAAATCATTACCAATGTGTGTACAACCCTCCATCCCTTCATCCAAGCCACTCAGGCTGGTCACATGAATATTTTCCTTGGCTCAATTATTTACACATGATATTCTTTGAATTAACTGTTTTGAGACTCCAGGGAAATGGAGTTGCAGGTTCTCCAGAGACCACTCTGCATACAGCCACTCTTTTCAGTGTACCATTTTCTCTCCAATACTGTGTGAAAGGGTCTCGCCCTGTGCTTATCATTTTGCTTTCCTTATACCAAAGTGCTCTCTCCACCTTCAATTTCCACAAACAGCCCACAGGTAATATTCTGTTTTGTGGACTCTTAGCTTAGTTAAGTCCATTAATTCATAGACCTTAAAAGAGAAATCCACTTGAATCTTTAGAAAGAATGTATTAGTGTTATAAAGCAATTCTCTTTAAAAGTGCAAGTCATCTGACATGGGAGTGGCAAGAGTAAAAACAAAGTGGAATTCCTTTCTCTGACCTGGCCTGTGCCTGTGCCTCCCTGCCAAATAGGGCACACCTTATTCTCCTTCCCCAAAGCTTTCCTTTCTGGGGAGGGATACTCTCCTCCCTACAATGCTAGGTCTCTTTAAGGAATTTCAATGACTCTTTCTTTTCCCCTCCCATCTAATAAATTATTGCCTTAAAGAGGTTTTCTAGTTGGGCTGGAGAGAAAAGGGGAAGTAGAAAAAAGGTCATGGGAAGGGAAGATGGGGTGAAGAAAAGACATCTGTGCACAACTCAACAATGATCACCTTCTAATATGTTAAATCCATGTTGTCAGAGAAAATAACTGCAGAAGGCGGTAAGTTACAACAAAAGGGGACACAGGAATCCCAAATATCCCTTTTGGGCATTTAGCTTGGGTCCTGCTACCAGCGCATGAGAGAAAGGGATTCCTCCACCAGGGTCCTCAGAAACGCCAACCTGGAAGAACAGCATTATGGAAGGAGGGGCTGCTGTAAAGACTGCACCTGTGTCACTAGCTCTGCCACCTCACAGCATTCTGTGCCTTTTTGGCACATGCAGTCACAGACTTTACTTACGGAAAGGATTTTCCAGTGATGCTCCCTGTCCCCTGAAAGCTGACAAAGAGCAAGAATAAAAAAGGCTCCTAAAAGGAAGCCCTAGGTTTCCAATGCCACTTAATCAACTTAAACCACCACCTATACAGTTTTAAAACCTTTAAAAATTTTTATCTTTTCTATGCTACAAATTTCAAATAGTTCTGCTAGATAAAGTTTCAAAAACCTGTCCCCAACATCGGGGCAAGTGGAGAAATCTTGGATTAAGTCAACATGATGGCACAGATTTTTATAAGCTTGATATTGTGGGGTTTCACTGTTGGTTTTTTGGTCATTTGGATAGAAAACCACCTGTAGAACCCTGTCCTGCTGTCCCAACACCAGGTAATGATGCCAGCAGATGGTCTGGGGCCAGCCCAACAGACTACAACTATTGACAACTATTGGGTTGGAGCAGAGAGATCTGCAGATCTTGGCCAGGTGGGACCTCAGCCTCTGCTCTATCCACCCAGCACCCCGGCCTGTGGGCTTTTGGTCCAAATAGTTGCTTATTGTTGAATATGAGAACAAAAATACAGGATGTATGAACACTGAAAACACCACAAATCCTCCCATTACTGAGGCCCCAAAAGGTCGTCCAAATCATTCATCCACTCTTCCGAAGTCCTGTTCTTCAACAGGGAGTCGATCAGATCGGTGTCCCCAGCCATGCTGGTCAGCCCGCTGCCACCTGGCTGCCCGCTATAGGCAAAGGGAAGCTCCTGGCCTGAAGTCCGCACAGGGTAGGCTTGGGTGCAGTGCAACCCTGCCTGGCCACCCATGGGTGGGGCAGGGCTCTGGCTAAAGGCCCCCAGCTCAGGCCCACCAGGGCTCAGACCTGGCAAGCTCTGTTGTGGGGCTCCCTGGGGAGGTGCTGGGGCAGGGGCACTAGTCCTCTGCTGCGCACTCACGGGAGGCAACATGGGCCCTGCTGCAGCTGCTGAGCTCATGGGGGCCATGGGCCTACTGGGCATCACCTGGGAGAACTGCGGGTTGGACATTTTCAGGTGGGCCTGCTGCATATGGAAACTGGAGGCTGCAGTGAACGGGCTGACAGTGTTGCTCCCTGGGGTCTGGCTACTCAGGTTCGGCATTCCCTGATGTTGCCAGGAGGGATTCTGGCCTCCCATGGCCGCCGACACCCTTGGGACCTGTGGCTTACTTAAACCAGAGTTCAGAGTCCCCTTATTGTGCTGTTGGGAGAGGCCAGAGCTCCCCAGAGAGTTCTGTCCATAGGAAGCTGAGACTGAGGTGTTCTGGCCCATGCTGGTCTGCCGTGGAATGTGGGCATGTCCGTTGGTGGCCTGTGGTGGGGGCTGGGCAACTATCTGGGTTATGCTGGAGGCCATGCCATAGAGGTTACCCTGTGGTATGCTCTGGGAGCCAGTGAACTGAACCACACCCTGGTCCTGCTGGCCTGAGTTTGAGGAGAGAGAGGAAACTGAAGTGTGTCCAGGGCCCATTGGCATCAGATTCCCAGCCTGAGGGAATACCCGAGGACAGCTGGAGTTAGATGGACCCAAGTTGTTCATACCAGGCACGGCAGCAGAAGACCCTAAAAGACAGAGAAAATTTTGTCAATCAAGCTCGCATTTCTTGACCACAGTGGAGACACCTCCACAACCCAAGGTGCAGCCATTATCCTATGGGCACAAACAGAAGAATCAGACACCAGATATCTCACGGTCAGTGGAACCTCAAAGAAGAGAACCCTGGGACCAAGGAGGCAGCAGTATGGAGCAATGAGGAGATTAAGACAGGTGCAGAGGAAGGGGCAAAGCCTGAGGGGGAGGGAAGCCCTGGTTCACCTTCTGAGGCCCATCCAATCTCTGCTCTGTGCAGGCCCTATGCTGGGCACTGGGGGCTCCAAGGATCCAACTCAGGATCTGCCTTTGGGAGGTGAAGACTCCATGTTGTGACAGGATAACATCAAAGACTAGGCAGCAGGCTGTGGGAGCATAGGTGTTGAAGGCTCAATGCCTGGGAAGAACTGGGGAAGGCTTCAGAGAGAAGGTGACAAATACATTGGGTTTTAAAAGGGTAGACAGAAGTTTAGCAACTTAACAGTTTGGAGAAACAGTATTCTAGATAAAGAAAAGAGTGTGTGCAAAGGTATAAAGTTATGAAAGGCAGTTTGTGTGGGGAACCCTGTGGCTGGGGTATGGGGAAAGCATTCAGCTGGTTAGAAACAAAACTGAAGAGACAGTCCCAGCCAGACTCAGAAGAGCTGCGGCCCCCATGTGAAGCACAGGGCTGCAAAGCCAAAGGGTAACTAGATTGTGACTGTGGTTTAGACATTGCTGGGCAGGAGCTGTTAAAATCACTTAGATGAGGGGTGCACACAATGTGGCCTTCCCAAGGGTGACAGAGGGAGAATGTGCAAGCTTATTCTTCACACTACAGACCCTCAGGGAACAGAGCAGACTAGACTGCAATCAGGTATTTATGGAGCACCTGCTCTGTGGTGGGTGCTGTGCTGGGGAGACAGCAAGGAATGGGACAGAGAGGTTCTTTCCTCAGAGAACTTGCTGTCTGGGGCTCTGCCTTAAGCAATGGATACATGAGGACATGAGGATACATGAGGTGGGTTTTTGTGGGTTAGGAGAGTGAGTGTTCAGGGGTTGGCCTTACCTGAGTAATTTGTTTTTCTTCTCACTCTTTCCACTACCACCTAACTAGAAACTGAGCAGAGGAAAAGAAACAGTCTATTTCACTCCCACTGACAGTCCACAACAACAACAGATGGGATGAAGGCAGAAAAGCTGGCTAAGACCCAGGCTTCTGAGATGCCTGCCTCCTCCGTCCTGGTCAGCAAGCACATAAAACTCCACCTGGTCTCTCTTTTTAAAAAATCCTCACCTGGGGATATTTTTCCATTGATTTTTAAAGAGACAGTGGAAGGGAAGGAGGGAAAGAGAGAGAGAAACATTGATGTGAGAGAGACACATGGACTGGTTGCCTCCCAGACGACCCCAACCAAGGCTGGGCATTGAACCATCAACCCAGGTACCCTTGACCAGAATTGAACCCACAACCCTTTGGTCTGCAGGCTGATGCTCTAACAGCTGAGTCAAACTGGCCAGGGCTCCACCTGGAAGACCAGAATGCATAGCTGTGGTCAGTTTCTCTGGGACACTTAATAGTGAGAGTCACCGACCACAAAAAGGACAAGTTTCAAAGATATTCCAAGAGCAGACCACACTTTATTGCATCTGTCAACTGGCATCTCTATGTACTTCTGGAGTGACAGCCTGAGCAATTGGCAGCGCGGTTCCCTTGCATATCTGACACGTGACAGCTGAGACCTCTCAGAATGCTTCCTGCCCTTTCCTGGTCATCTGTCCAAGGCTGATGCTGCCACCCGTGACACCAAAGTGAGCAGATAGGAAGAAAAACAGGAAGCAAAGCCCACACAAGCGCATTAAGTGTCTCCTTATCTGGAAACTGCGAGAGGTCATTTTGCTGAAGCAAAGAACTTTCTTAAGAATAACAGAAGTGGTGCCAGAAGATGATTTGACTTTGGGTGGTGGGCACACAATGCAATATACAGATCATGTATCATAGAAATGTACACTTGAAACCTATACGACCCTATTAACCAATGTCATCCCAATATATATATTTTTTTAATCCTCACCTGAGGATACTTTTCCATTTTATCTTCAGATGGGGGGGGGGGGGGAGAGAGAGAGAGAGAAACATCGATGTGAGAGAGACATATCGGTTGCCTCCCACACGACCCAGACCAGGGCCAGGGACTGAACCACAACCAAGGTATGCGCCCTTGACCAGAATCAAACTCGTGACTCTTTGGTCCTTGGGCCGACGCTCCAACTGCTGAGCCAAACCGGCCAGGGCATCCTAATAAATTTAATAAAAGTAAAAGAATAAAGAATTACAGAAGATGCCCGGCCAGTGTGGCTCAGTGGTTGAGAATCAACCCATGCACCGAGAGGTCAACGGTTCAATTCCTGGTCAGGTCACATGCCCAGGTTGTGAGCCCAATCCCCAGTGAAGGGCATGCAGGAGGTAGCCAATTGATGCTCTCTCTCCTCAATGTTTTCATCTCTCTCTCTCTAAAAAAGAATTACAGAAAACATTTCCTATTGCTAAGATATCTTCCAACTAGAAATGATTTTGCTTCAAAAGACTGTATAGCCAGGGACCCAGTCAAAGTACTTAACCAAAGTGGTCTGCCTCTAAGACCCTCTTCTGGCCAGTAGGGTGACTAGAAAGCAGGCTCCTTAGACAGGTTGAAGTTTATGTGACTAAGTAAAACCACTGAGCACCTAGCATAAAGCTAGGCAGAAAGTAGGAACTCGGCATGAGTGGAACAGACCACCAGCTCTATGCAGTGTCTACCTTCCTTCCCCTGCCCCCATTCCATCACTCCAGACACCCTCTCACCAGTGAACTGTCCAACTTGCTGTGGGAAGGTGTTCTGTGTTGGGTCTTGGTACTGGGGTGGTGGGCGGGTCAGATGGCGCTGAAACTGCTGCTTCTCCTAGAAAATTCCAAGAACAGAACAAAACAAGACCCACATAAAAGAAAAATGTTAGATCAGAGAAAAGAAAACTGTTGAAGCTTGTTACTCCCAGATAGACTCCTGTGGACATAATGCTCACAATCTCATTTTGGGGACTTCTGTTGTTGTTAATCCTCACCTGAGGATATTTTTCCATTGATTTTTATTTTAATTTTTCCCCCCTTTATTGATTTTAAAGAGAGTGGAAGGGAGAGGGAAAGAGAGATAGAAACATCAATGAGAGAGAACATCGATTGGCCACCTCCTGCATGCCCCCCACCAGGGATTTGGCCCACAACCTGGGCATGTGCCCTGACCAGGAATCAAACTGGCGACCTCTTGGTGCATGGGTTGAAGCTCAACCACTGAGCCACACTGGCCAGACTCCACTGATTTTTAGATAAAGTGGAAGGGAGGGAGAGAGAAAAACATTGATGTAAGAGAGACACATCGACTGGCTGGCTATCTCCTACATGATCCTGATCAGGTCTGTGCAACCCAGGTATGTGCCCTTGACTCAGAATCGAACCTGAGACCCTTTGATCTGCAGGCTGATGTTCTAACTACTGGGTCAAACAGGCGAGGGCTCATTTTGGGGACTTTTTTTTTTATCCTCACCCGAGGACATTTTTTGCATTTATCTTCAGATAGAGCGGGGGGGGGGGGGGGGGGGAGAAAGACAGAGAAACATTAATGTGAGAGAGACACATCGACTGGTTGCCACCCATACAACCCCAACAGGGGCCGGGGACAAACTGCAACTGAAGTACATGCCCTTAGCGGGAACCGAACCCGGGTCTCTCTGGTCTGTGGGCCGATGCTCTAACCACTGAGTAAAACTGACCAGGGCTCATTTTGGGGACTTTTAATAAACACTATGAAGCAGAAGAATGGGGCAGAACTAAGAAGCAACAATTGAAAAAAAAAAAAGGCGGTGTACCAGTTTTAAAAAATGGAGGGCAGTCTCGCCGGTATGGCTCAGTGGATTGAGTGTTGTCTCATGGACTGAGAGGTCCCGGTCTGATTCCCAGTCAGGGCATATGCCTGGGTTATGGGCTTGATCCCCAGTAAGAGGCGTGCAGGAGGTGCTAGCCGATCGATGTTTCTCTCTCACATTGATGTTTCTCTCTCTCTCTCTTAAAAAAAAAAAAAAATGGAGGGCAGATCAGGAAGATACAAATAAAGAAAGCCACAATGGTATATAACACTTCACATGCACTAGGATGGCTAAAATAAAAAAGACATGTGTGGCCCTGGCCGGTTTTGCTCAGTAGTTAGAGCATCAGCCCACAGACCAAAGAGTCACAGGTTTGATTCCAGTCAAGGGCACATACCTCAGTTGTGGTTCGATGCCTGGACCTGGTCAGGGTCATACAGGAGGCAACCAATCAATGTGTCTCTCTCACATCAATGTCTCTCTCTCTCTCTCTCTCTTTTCCTCCCTCCCTCTCACTCTATCTGAAAAAGAAAAAAGAAAATTAATGGAAAAATATCCTCAGGTGAGGATGAAAAAATAAAAAGACTCGTGGCAGGAGGATGTGGAGAAACCAGCACCTTCATACACCGCTATGGGCATATAAAATGGTTTAGCTACTTTGTAAAAACAGTCTGGCAATTCTTCAAAAGGTTAAACACAAGAGTTACCATATGACCCAGCAATTCCACCCTAGATATACACTCAGAGAACTGAAAACCTATGTCCACAAAAAGTACAGGAAACAACCCAATTGTCTATCAACAGATAAATGGAGAAATAAAATGTGACATATTCATACAACAGAATATTATTTTGCCATAAAAAGGAGGGACGTACTGATACATGATACAAAAAGGTTGAACTTGATTCCACTTACATGAAATATTCAGAAATAGGAAAATCTACAGAGACAGAAAGTAGATTAGCGGTTGCCTAGGCCTGGGAAGATGGGGAAAATAACTTTTAATGAGTATAGGGTTTCTTTTTAGGTGATAAAATATTCTAAAATTGTGGCGATAGTTGCACAACTCAGTGAATATACTAAAAACTATGGAATTATTCACTTTATTTATTTATTTATTTATCCTCACCTGAGGACATTTTTTCATTTTTTGTTCAGATAGAGTGGGAGGGAGAGAGAGAGAGAAACATCAACGTGAAAGGGACACATCGAGTGGCTGCCACCTGCACGACCCAACCAGGGCCAGGGACTAACTGCAACCCAGGTACATGCTCATCCTCAATCAATTTGAACCACTGGGTGACTAGTTCTTTTTTTTTTTTTTTTTTTTGCTAATCCTCATCCAAGAATATTTTTTCCAATGATCTTCAGAGAGAGTGGAAAGGAGGGAGGTAGGGAGAAAGAAAGAGAGAGAAAGAAACATTAATGTGAGAGGGACACATTGATTGGTTGCCTCCCTCACACAACCCAAACAGGACTGGAGATCAAACCTGCAACCCAGGTATGTGCCCTTGACTGAGAATTGAACCCACGACCCTTCGGTGCATGGGTCAATGTTCTAATCACTGAAACACACCGGCCAGGGCAGGATGACTAGTTCTTCTCTGATGTCTTAAAGATGTAATTTAAAATCCTGAGAACTCTTTTTTTGTTGTTACTCCTCACCCGAGGATATCTGTCCATTGATTTATTTTAGCTAGAGTGGAAGGGAGGGACGGGGAAAGAGAGACAGAAACATCTATGTGAGAGAGACACATCAATTGGTTGCCTCCTGCACGACCCCGACAGGGGCTGGGGGTCAAAACTGCAACCCAGGTACACACCCTTGACTAGAAAAAAACCTGTAACGCTTCAGTCTGCAGGCCAACGCTATAACCACTGAGCCAAATCAGCCAGGGCTCCTGAGAACTCTTGTAACCTTGGCGTCTTCACACTATACTTGGTGACCGGGTAGATGAACTACAGAACTTAGAGAGGGCTTGTCGGTTCTGATTCTACAACCCCAGCACCTTAGGCAGGTTTCCACTTCCCTGCTTCATATTCTGGCCTATCACAAACTCTACATTTACAACCAAGCTGGGTTCCACAGTGAATCAACAGACTGGGAAGCTCAGTGTTTTGGCAGTTGCTGACAATGAACATGGGAAAATGTCCCTAACATATAGTTTTAGCCACATATTCTATAGCCTTCATTAGTCCCCACTAAATGACATAAAAGCTGCTTCTGACACAAGCCACCACTGTCTGAGAGATGCCACGCTGACAGAAAGGGGTTCAAAAGGGCAAAGCACTCTAATATCAAACATGCAATGAGCACACATTCACAATGTGTCCAGCCGAGCTTGTGACCACCGCGGTGACTTGAGGAAGGGTGGGGGTGGGGGGTGGGGCAGGGGGTTCTTCTACCTTTCTCTTTACCTGCTCTGCCAGAAGATGTTGCTGTCTTTGCAAGAACTGCTGTTGCTGCAAATGCTTTTGCTGCTGTTCCCTTTGTTTCTGTTGATCCAAAAGCAACTGATGCTGCTTCATTACAGCTGCCTGCTGCTGGCCACTGAGATAGGGGGTGCTGTTGTGAGTGCTGGCCACTGACGCAGTGGATGGCTGGGTCCCCATGCTGGAGGCCTGGGCTGGCACAGGGACATTGGGAGGGTTCTGCTCCTGTCAACACAGAGAAGGGGGTGGAGGTCTTGAGTCAGGTGGGATGTAGTAGTCTTAAGTCCCGATCAGAGCAGATGAGCTCGGCCCAATGAGAGCCTGGTTCCCTGCAGATGACTACAGTGCAGCCACCCTAGAGGGCTGGGCCAAAGACCAAGATAGCAAACACTTGAGTATCCAGGCACAGTAATGAACTGCTTGCTAGCTTTGCTTCCTGTGATTTGCCAGTGGAGAGGGTATGAGTTTACACTTAAGCTCATATATTAGGGGGACCGGAAAGTAATGTAGTTAAAGTAATGCCATGTTAAGGGCAGAAGTGGAAGCAAATCCATGTCAGACAATCGAGGAACTGTCAAACACTCTTAACCAACCTTGGTCGACCCTCCAAGAACATTTGAAGCAGACTGGTAAAGTAAGCAGAGCAGGTGTTTGGGTCCCGCATAATCTGTCCGAAGAAAACAAAGCTAACCGGTCCACCACATGCATCTTATTGCTTCAGCGGCACAATACAGAAGCGTTTTTTGATCGCTTGATCACTGGAGCTGAAAAATGGGTCCTCTATGATAATCCAAAACGCAAAAGGCAGTGGCTCTCTCCAAAAGAATCACCACAAAGTACAGCTAAGCCAGGTTTACACCCCAAAAAGGCACTTTAGTGTGTTTGGTGGAGTATTCACGGGGTGGTTCATTTTGAAGTGCTGAAACCTGGACAAACTGAACGCACACCTTTACTGTGAACAACTGGATCGAGTAAATCAATCTTTAATTGAAAAGTGCCCAGCGATTGTCACCAGAAATGGTGTTATTCTGCAACACGATAACGCAAGACCGCACTGCGCAAGATGAACCCTGGAAAAAATTAATGAATTGGGGTGGGAGGTATTGCCTCACCCACCATACTCGCCCGATATTGCGCCATCGGATTTCCATTTATTCCGATCGCTACAACATTTTCTAAGTGGCAAAAAATTTGAAAATTTGGATGATGTCCAAAATGCCATCTCCAGATATTTTGCTCAAAAACCAATGGATTTTTATCGATCTGGCTTGAAAATTTGCACACTAGATGGCAAAAGGTTGTTGATAATGAGGGTGATTACATCATTGATTAAAAATAAAAACTTGTTAAAAACTTACCTGTTTGAATTTACTGTAAAAAAAATGACATTACTTTCCGGTCCCCCTAATATTTGCACACAATAGCTTCTGTAAGCAACTGTAGTTTACATGCACTGGAATGCATGAGTGCAGGTGGGCTCCAAAGGAGGAGTGCTCAGACGGGCTTTGGATGATGGAGACACACTACATTCCGAGTGTGCAATCCTTGGGTCCCTAGTGGTGGGGCTGTCCCTGAACCACCTGAAATTGTTTTGTTTGTCCATTTATATACAGTATTTTCCTGGGAAGAGACTGCTTGGTTTTTGTCAGATACTCATGCTTTAAAAATACTGAGTATTGATGAGAACTTTAACAAATATTTTCTATTAATACACGGACCAAAAGTGAGTCATGTCAAAGGTGACCACAATGTTATTCCAACATCATTACTTACATTTTAAAATAAAGGGAGAAAATGTAACTCAAAACAGGAAAAAGGCAAAAAGCAATTATTTAGACAAGTTCAACTTCTTGAGCTCCTTTCTAGTCCTTATTCATCTGTATATTTAATTTGTACAAGATTCTAATCTTAGAGCAGACAGCTTCTGATGTAATTTCCTTACCCCAATCTGCAGAAGCCTATGGGCTACAAGAGTGCTTTGTGTGGTGCCAAGTGCTACTAAAATGGTAGTCGTCACTGTGCCACTCTTTCTTAAGGTCACTTCTAGTGGCTGTGTAGCAGTTTAATGGCTGACACAAGTGGAAGTTTCAACATTTACACATGCATGCTTCTGTTGAGAGATGCTTAAACTGCTTCCAGTTTGGGGCTATCAGATATAACCATGCAATGAGTATCTGGTATATAACTTTCTCTTTTGGGGGGATTATTTCTTGTAGGGGTATAATGTGTCAATGTTTCTGAATATTTTTATGGCTTATAAAAAATACATAATGCCAAAATTATTTTCCAAAAGTATTGTGCCCATTTACACACCCTCATCAGTAGATGAACGTGTCAATTTCCTCATGCTTTTACCAGTTACAAATACACAAAGGTACATAAAAAGGTATTCACTGCAGGCTTACTTACAGTAGTGAAGAACAGGAGACAATGCACATTACACAACTGTTGTCACAAAACTGTTAAAAAGTTTCAGTAGATCTAACAAGTGCAGTAGACAGTCCAGGACACACTGTGGAGCAAGCAAAGCGAGTGTGCTGCACCCTGTCTTTGAGGAAGCCGGGGGCACTCTATTACTGTATGAGGTCCGGCCATTGGAAGGCTCCCAGAAAGGAGGCATCTTAGAACATAGCTGAGCAGAGTAGAAATGTAAATCATGACCATGACAGCACTGGCACCTGACCATTCTCCACCCTGCAGGGCCATGTGATTCTGCTAGGCTTGCATATCATGACTAAAGAATCATAGAACTTAGATATGTTAGGAAGCAGCATTCACCTAAAAGATTATTAGCTTACTAAAACTGAAGGCATTTTGAACAGAGATCTGAAAGGTGGTTTAAAAAGAAAGCAAAAAGCAAAGCCTCTAAGAAGCACATTAAGTCTGACCTTTACCTACAAAAATCCAGCCACAAATTACAAAAATCCAGCCACTAATTTGTGTGGCATGAAAGAGACACAAGACTAAGTGCAGATGATTCCTCAAAAACGTGTACAGTAAAAACCAAAGGAATTTTACCCTATTTTTGTTTATTAATACTCAATCCAGGTTTGCTTGATCTATTTTCACCCCCAAGGAGTCAAAGGACAGCTGCAGCTGCTCCCTCCCTCCTTACCTTTGTTCCCCAACTACCTGGGACCTGGTAATTACAGGGATGCAGAATAAGAGAGCAAAGCCACAGGCTCACCTGAGTAGGTGGAACCAGAGATCGGAAAGGCATATTTCCTGGCTTTGGTTTCATCAGAAACAAGGAGGAGTTCTGTTCATTGCTCAGATGAGGCAGCTGCTGGGGAAGATAAGCCATCAGGGCTGTCTTGCTCTGGCCAGCCCCAGGGCCACCTTGCCCACAGTCTGCTTTGTAATGAGAAAGAGGCTTGGTGTTGCCATAGTCCAGCATTGACCCTTGGTTAGTCATGGCATTCTGACTCAAGTTACTTGGTGGTTGGTGACTCAGCAGGTTTACATGGCTGGGCTGAAGGTAGGGGCCTCCAGGACGAGGGGAGCTCTTGTTCACACTGGGCATCATGAGCAGTTTGGAGTTGGTGAAGTCTTGCTTATAGCCAGGAGGGCTGGCAGGCTTCTCCATGGTATAAGGAACATTTAAGGGACTGTGGGAGGGGCCTGTCTGCTGCCATGTAGACATCTGGCCTGGAGCTGGTGCTGGGGCAGCCTGCTGTGAATTCTGGAGCATCTGCTCACGTTTCTGTTTGGCGGCGATCTGCTGGAGCTGGTGGGCAGAAGACAGCTCTGAGGCCCCTCCTGGGCCCTGGCTAGGCAACATCACATTGGAGATGGCTCTTTGTGCATTTTGGGCCTGGGCTGATGCCAGCATCAGGTTGGGACTGGGATTTTCTGTCCTGGGCTGACCAGAGGTGTGGAACAGAGGCTGAGAACCCCCTAGGCTGGGTGAATCTGTGCTCACAGGCCCAGATGAAGGTCCCATAAAGGTATGTCCTACAGACCCAGCCCTCACCTGTGGAGAGCCTAACTGTTCTTGTTCAAAGGCTGCTGGAGAAAATTCTGTCTTAATATTAATGTCCTGTGCCAAGGGGGGCTGTGTGGCAGAACCAGAAGATTCTGGGTCCTTCTTCTCTTCAAAGTCCTCAGTAAACAGATCCTTCATGTCTTCATCGGGCACTGACCTGTTCAGCTCCTCGATGAGCTCCTTCCACTCCTGCTCGTTAAGGTTGAGGTCAGGCATGAGGTTGCTTTGCGATATGGAGCCTCCAGCCCCTGTGATCATGCAAGGCAAGTCATCGACAGGCTCCTGCTTCAGCTCTTTATTCAGGCTCAGAGGAAATGACTCACCAGGGTTGCTGCCTCCATTCAGGTGAAGGCTTGAGTCTGCCAGACACTTCTTGTTCATGGAGTCCAAGCCTAGTGAGTGCTTCCCGCTGGCCTGCAGGGCCTCTGCACCAGGCTCATCAGGCTGACTGAGGGGGGAGGCTGGAGGCAGGCCGTTGGAAGAGACACTTACTCCCAGGGGAGCCTCCCGGCGGGTCTTCTTGTGCCCAGAAAAGAGGTCTGCATAGCCATTCTGCTGATCGCCATTCTGTGGGGAGGAGGTATTATCGAGACTCCTCTTAACTGTGTCGTGAAGATGCTAAAAAACATGGAAAAGAGTGACTTATGTGCACAGCATCATGTAAGAGGCCCTCTGCTTCTAAACCAGGGGCCTGTAACCCTGCAGTGCTCTCCTGATGATTTTGCCTACCAAGTTTACACTCCCTACTATGGGACACCCTCCACCCTCATTTCCCCTTTGGGGTTGCCTCTCCCTCTCTCAGGTCCTGTGACCTCACCTGAGTTAGGACCACTAGCTCAGCTGTGGGAAAGCAACCCAGTTACAGTCAATGGGTCAGTCTCTGGACTTTTTCAGGACACAAGCCTGATGCTACACGGTCATTCAGTGTGAGGACGCGCCCAAGAATGGAGCCGAGGAGAAAGAGCCAGAGGATACATATACATTCTGAGGGCATCATGTGAGTTCTGGATTTAGTTGTACCAGTTACTAGCCATTCCCCACCCTCACCCCGGCCTTTTCACCTATAGGAACGAATACATTCCCTTTCTTATGTTTAAGCCAGTTTAACTAGGATAGCTGTTGCTTTCAGTTGATGGAGCCCTGGCAGCACAGGCTCTTTCTCAGGCTTGGTGGGGTCTGGCAACCAGCACCAGGCTCCATCTTGTTGCATGGGCCAGTGTTAATGCCCTTCCCAGTCTTTCTAGAGCCTTGATCAGCTCCCCTCCTTCTTTCCCACTTTAGTTCTACTCTCCTCCCTGCCAACCACGAGCATCTTCTAATCCCCCACGCCCAGTCACCAGCCTTCACAAATCGCACTTCTCATCAAGACCATCTGACCACAGTCAGGTCTGTCTGCACTGATATCCTTGCTTTCCCTTATCCTCAACTAGATTCATTCAACTACCAGTTTATAAAGAATCTACCTTGTGCCAGGGACAAGTGCTGTGGACTATCAAGACAAATAGGGTGGTCCCCTCTCCTCATGGGCTCCCAGTCTTCAAGGATATAGGACATACAGGGACATGGCTACAGAATAAGATGAACGGTTTATGCAAGCAGTAGAGCAGTAAGCACCCTGAGAATGCAGGGGTAGGAGTTTCAGGAAGTGGGATGAGGAAGAGAGAAGGTAGTATTTTCCTAATACTTCCTCAGCCTTGTGTTCAGCTGTCAGGACTGGATTCCTCCACTAACAGAGGTTCCTACACTCAGTCTCTAAACACTGGCTGCTCCTTTCCTATGTTTACTCTTGTTACATTTTTATCCTTCACCCCTACTCCTACCTAATTCCATCCCTCCTCCCCACTGACCCTAAGCATCTATACCAAGCTATTTACAAAGTTCCAAATAACAGTTTTCATTATTATCTTTAAACATGTTTCAGAGGAGTCTGTGCTGTTGTTCCCCAGCTGCAGAAAGGGCTGCAATGACCTATCACACCCGCCCTAGGAGTGTGTGACTACAGGAGTATCCTGACCCGGGGTTCCTGTCCACGGCAACTCTGTGGGCACCAGCTCTTGGCAGCAAACTACTCATTAAGCACAAATGCACAATGAGTAAAAAAACAAGGAGGGCAATTTTCTAAATCTCTGAGTCCCCATTCTAATGCTCCCATTCCTTCCTCTCACTTCAAGATTTAACAGTTATTTCTTAACTGTTAAAGCCAATTGTACAGTGCTCTAAAAATCCTGGCTGAGTCAGTTTTTTGTTTTGTTTTTTATCCTCACCTGAGGATATTTTTGCATCATCTTCAGATAGAGCAGGAGGGAGAGAGAGAGAAACATCAATGTGAGAGAGACACATTGACTGGCTGCCACCCACACGACCCCAACCAGGGCAGGGACAAACTGCAACCAAGGTACGTGCCCTTAGCGGGAACCGAATCCGGCACTCTCTGGTCCATGGGCCGACGCTCTAATCGCTGAGCCAAACCGGCCAGGGCTGAGTCAGTATTTCTTTAAATCAATATCTGGGTACCTAAATGAGCTCAGAAAAACTTAGGAATATTTGATAACTGAAACTGTAGGGCAGAGGTGTAAGTAAAACAGGATCCTAGGACCAAATCTCAAGAATGTGGCCCCTCTGCTTACTTTCTTTCTTTCAATCCTCACCCGAGGATATTTTTTACATTTTATCTTCAGACAGAGTGGGAGAGAGAGAGAGAGAGAGAGAGAGAGAGACATCGACTGGTTGCCACCCACACGACCCCACCTGGCGCCAGGGACGAACCTCAACCGAGGTACGCGCCCTTGGCTGGAATCAAACCCAGGACTCTCTGGTCCGCAGGCCCACGCTCCAACTTCTGAGCCAAACCGGCCAGGGCTGTTTACCTTCTTTATACTTTACTTTCTTTATACTTTACTTTTTTTTTTTTTTTTGGTAGGTTTCTCTGCTTCCTGCTGCCACCTAGGGGTGAGAAGGGGAAAGAAACCATGCTCCTAAAATGGACCCTCTATAAAATGGTAAATTCATACCCATTTAATCTATCAGAAGGAAATAAAAATGAGTTGTTAATTTTTCTTGGATTTCTATTTTTTCTATTATTTTCTTTTTGAAAAATCATTTGTTCCTCAGTTTCAGGTTTGGGCTGTCTATAAACCTGCTCAGTTTTCCATTTTCCTAAGGAGGAAGATGGAAACCTAAAAGGTCAAGGCACTTGATGAATCAGCTGGTTGTCCCAGATTAGAAACAATTCTTCTTTGCCCTAACAATTATAAAAACTACCAATCCCTCTTTCAATATCCACATGTAAACAGATGCAGACAAGTTCCAAAGTAACAATTAATTTTGCAATACCAATTGCATTTACCCAAAGGAAACACCAGACTATTTTCTCAACCCCTCTCAAAATTTAACTGGAAAGTACAGAGGCAAAAGAAGATGGCAGTCAGAGATGGAATTTAAAAAAATGAACTGGAATGATGTAGGTGGGGGTGGGAGTGTGAAATGTGGTGGCCCTGGCAGGTTTTTAAGCCTTGGGCATTTGCAGGAGTGCCTGATGGGTGCAGGGCACTGTAGAGAGGCAAGGTGAGTAAACCACAGAGCCTGATCTCCAGGAATTCACAAAAGAAATGGGAAAATGGCCTGAACAGATTACATAAGAACAAACACAGTAATCACTTGTAAGCATACAAGACTGGCTGCCATGTATAAATACACATGCTTGTTCTCAGTATAATGTGGTACTTCTGGGTGCTCAGCACAGAGGTTCCTGTCTTAACTATCAAATGGTCTCATGGTGCACAGGGTTCCAGGAGGATCCAGTTCTGGGATAAAATGATCTGGTGCTTGTTTCCTTCATAAAGGGGTTTTGCTGAAGAATACTGGGTGCCTGATGGAGGCCCCATATGCTTACCCAGTCAGTCTTGTACCAATGCATCCTGCAAGCCTGACTCCCACCCTAGCCTGTGCCACCTACCGTCTTCTGTTCTGAAAGAGGGGCCCCCAGATATAAATGCTGCTCCCAGTCAAGCCAGAGTTACCACACCTTGTGGACACCAAATTAGCATCCTGACACCCCACTTGACCCACTAAGCTTACATAACAGTCCCTCTACTTCTTCCCTCTTCCACCATCTACCACTGAAATTCCAGTGTGCTTTATAGTCAAACTTTTCCAAATGATAACATCTATACTCTTCCACTCTGAGTTAACAAACAGAGGTGGCTGGCTAAGACAGGGGTGGCTCTCTCATCAGTGCTCTTTACATGAGGTCAGCCACCTGGGCCAGTCACGAGTGCTTCCTGCCCCTTCTCACTGGGCAATTCACTTTCCCTCCTCCTTCCTCTACTGTCATCCTCCTATTAGCCAAACACCACCCACCTCTACCTCTAGATCCAGCATGTTGATCCAAAACAATGTGGCTTCCATCCTCTGGGAATTGACTGGATGTTGGATGTGGGGGTAGAAGAAAGGGAGGATTTAGGAGGACCGCTTTCTCCAAGGCCAGCAATGATCTTCATGCTGTTAAATGCAGTCCACCCCTCTCCCTTTCTACCAATCATCTGCCACTTAATAATTCCCTCCATCTTTAAAGCTCTTTCCTTATTTTTACCACATTATCTTTTTTCTTTTATTTGGTGGTTTCTTCTGTCTCCCCTTCACATAAATATGAGTCCTCTTCTCTTTTCACTATGCACACACTCCCAGCAATCTCATCCATTCTCATGTCTTCAAATTCCCATGACTGAACATCACACTCAGAATAAACCGAGCTTCCCAGGGATCAAGTGCTGATCTACCAGCCCTTGCTCCCTTCTCCCCTCCTTTCATGGGCCCTCTCTATTGTGCACCAATGCTTGAGTCACACTGGCCTTCTTTCAGTTCCTCAAATGTGCCTGCTCATTCTGCCTCAGGGTCTTTGCACTTGCTCTCCTTTTTGCCCCAAATACTTTGTGTGTGTGTGTGTGTGTTAATCCTCACCTGAGGGTATTTTTTCCATTGATTTTTTTTTAACTCATCTTTATTGTTGACTGTATTACAGATGTTCCCCCCCCCTTTTTCCCCTTTCCATTGATTTTTTTTTAGAGAGAGTAGAGGGAAGGGGGGAGGAGAGAGGGAGAGAGACGGAGGGAGAAAGAGAGAGACACACATGGATTGGTTGCCTCCTGCATGTGCCCTGACTGGGGCTAGAGACTGAACCTGCAACCCAGGTACGTGCCCTTGACTGGGAATTGAACCCACAATCCTTCGTTGTGTGGGTCAACACCCTAACCATTGAGCACACCAGCCAGAACCTCACTTTTTTCTCTTATCTTCCCAGGGGTGGCTCCTCTCCTCAAAGTCATTCTCTGATCACCTACTCCCTTCCCCACAGTCACAATCTATCCTATTTTTGTTAATTTCCCCACTGGAGACACTCACTTGAATGGGCACAGCTCCCCCCAATTACAATGAAAAGCAGAGACTCCGGTACCTAGAACAGTGCCTAGCACTCTAAATATTTGTGAATGAATGTGCTATCTCTAACCTACCCATGTCTAAGAGCTCCAGGCGCCTGTCCAACTACCTACCTGGTGTGCTCTACTAGGGGGTACACAGATACCTGAGACTAAATCTGTACAAACCTGAAGCATTGTTTCCCCAATCCTATTCGCCTTTCCTCTGTTCCTTCCTGCCTCAGAGGATGTCATGACTATCCACTCAGTCAAGCAAACTGGAAATCAGGGAGCCACTCTTGCCCCTCCTCTTCTAGTCCCTGCACCCAGTCACTACCCTACTCCTACTAAGTCCACCTCCTTAGCATTTCTTGAATCCATATGCTTCTCTCCTTTCACTAACACCAATTTATCTCGCTGAGCACTTGGCACCTGCACTTAACTATTCCCCATTGTGTTTGAGAAACTTACTCCACCTTTAAAGGTACCCTAAGGATGGGTGCCATTGCTCTTGTTTTACAGCAGATGGAAGTCAGAGACTCCACGAGATTTCCTGAGGGCTGAGCACTCAAGAACTTGGAATGATTTGCTGATGCCCACAGCACTGCCCTTCCCTGGTCAGATTGAGGTGAGGCTCTGATTAAGCCCACTTCCACCTCGGAAGGTGAAAGAGGCGTTTGAAAACAGCAAGGAGTCAGGGTTTCAAACTGTAAGAAAAAAAGCACCTCCCCTAGGTCAAGCACAAAGAACTCAATCAAGGTGTTCTTACTAAAAAGAAAGAGGCTGTGCTATGAGGAAACCTCCTATACCAATGTCACAAACGTTTCTTTGTAAACTATTTAAAGAAAAAGAAAAACTATCAAAGAATGGTCTACCTCTGCTAGTGAAGAGTCCCATTTTTAAGACATTATTTATCTTGCCCGGCTGGTGTGGCTCAGCGGTTGAGTGTCGACCCATGCACCAAGAGGTCGCTGGTTCGATTCCTGGTCAGGGCACATGCCCAGGTTGTGGGCCAAGTCCCCGGTGGGGGGCATGCAGGAGGCGGCCAATCGATGTTTCTAGCTCTCTCTCCCTCTCCCTTCCTCTCTCTCTAAAATCAATAAAGAAAATAAAATAAAATAAATAAAAAGACATTATTTATCTTAATAGTTTGGCATCTCACTGATTTAGGAGCATGGGGAACACTAAAGAGATCTGTAAGCACCATTCCTTGCCAGTGAATTGCCTACAAGGATACACTGAAGTCTGGCTGGAGTGGCTCAGTGGACTGAGTGTCTTTCCATGCACCAAGAGGTCACTGGTTTGATTCCCGATCAGGGCACATGCCCAGGTTGTGGGCTTGATCCGCAATAGGGGGCGCGCAGGAGGCAGCCTACTGATGTTTCTATCTCTCTCTCCCTCCCTCTCCCTTCCTCTCTCCCTAAAAGGTCAATAAAACTATATTTCAAAAAAAAAAAAAGGATACACCAAAAATAGCAGATTTTGAGAACTACATTTTTCAGAAAACTTTTGTTTGGTGCCTAGACATTTTACTATCACCTTTTTAAACTTTTTGTTTTTATTTTTTTTTCTTCTTTTTTTTTTAATCCTCACCCGAGGACATTTTTGCATTTTATCTTGAGATATAGAGTGGGAGAGAGAGAAGGAGGAAGAGAGAGAGAGAAACATCGATGTGAGAGAGATACATCGAGGGGTTGCCACCCACACGACCCCAACTGGGGCGGGGGACAAACTGTAACCGAGGTACATGCCCTTAGCAGGAACCGAACCCAGGACTCTCTGGTCTGTGGGCCGACACTCTAACCTGGCTAGAGCCAAACCGGCCAGGGCTAAACTTTTTGTTTTTAAAGAATTATAGATTTATGCCCTGGCCGGGTGGTTCAGTTAGTTGGGGTGTCGTCCTGTGCACCACACCCCCTGCCAAAAAGGTTGTAGGTTGGATCCCAGTTGGGGCGTGTACAGGAGGCAACTGGATGATGTTTTTTTTCTCTCCCTCCCTCTCTCTCTTAAATCAATGGAACACATCCTTAGGTGAGGGGGAAAAAATAATTATAGATTCATGGGAAGTTGCAAGAGATTACAGAGAGGTCCTGTTACTTTTCACCCAGTTTCCCCCAATGGCTGTATTTTACATAATTATAGCACCTTATCAACTGGGAAGACCAGTTTGTGTCACTGGAGCATGTGACTATCACCTTTTTTGGTAGAAAGCTTGCCATATGTTTTACACAATGTAATCTCTTCTGATTATAAAGCAGAAAGCAAAAAATTTACATTTTATACTGAAAAACAAAACTGCTAAATAGATTGCTTCTTGTACTTTGCAGACAGTCTATATATTCCCTTTGCTATAGAAAAACCAATTTGGGAAGCCACATGAGGCTCAGAATGTTTCGGACACACATGAAAACAAAGTAGGCTATCAACTGGTTGTAACCTAAGACATACTCCTTATTTTCTTGACCTGCATAGTGAAGATCCTGGGTAAGACTATCTAAAGTTCCACTTAGCTTTAAAGGTTCATAACATCACCCTGCTAATATCAATGATTGCCCTATACAGGGAGTTGCCCTAGGGGTCCATGCAGTACTCATTCACCGAGATCCTACTATGTGCCAGACACTGCCTCATAGAGTCTGTGCACAAAATAATGGTAAATTCAGCTATGCACTAGGTTTTTACTATACTCTAGGCAGGGCACTAGGCACTGGGAACTGGAGATAAAAAGATAAGTAAGCCCTGGCCGGTCTGGCTCAGTGGTTAGAGCGTCGGCCCACAGACCAGAGAGGCCCGGGTTCGGTTCCTGCTAAGGGCACGTGCCTCGGTTGCAGTTTGTCCCCGGCCCCGGTTGGGGTCGTGTGGGTGGTGGCCACTTGATGTGTCTCTCTCACATCGATGTTTCTCTCTCTCTCTCTCTCTCTCTCTCTCTCTCTCTCTCTCTCTCTCTTCCCCCCTCTCTCCCTCCAGCTCTATCTGAAGATAAATGCAAAAATGTCCTTGGGTGAGAATTAAAAAAAAAAAAAAAAAAAAGATAAGACAGTTCTGCTCCCACCAGCCAGGATGTGATAAAGAAGCTATGAAGGGAGGCTAGAATATTAATGGAAGCAAGAGAAGGGAAGGTAGGGCAGACTTCCTGGAGAAAGGGACACATGACTTAGGTATTAAAAAAAGCAGAGGAGTCATCAGAAGAAGGGAAGACATTCCAGACTGAGAGGCAAAGAAAAAAGATACACAAATGAGCACTGAGTAGGAGTGGACGGAGGGAAGCAAGCAGGAAAAAATGAGTAGTTTAATGTTTCGGAAATGTAAAGGGCACAGTAGGCAGTGCTGACGAAGAGCAAGAATGGGAATGGGCTGTGATTTAATGGAAAATTTCAAAAAATACACAAAACTAAAGAGAACAGTATACTGAACCCTCATATGCCCATCATCCAATTTACAAAACTATTCGTATTTTGCCATTTTGTCTCATTTCTACATTCCTATCCTCTTGTCCCCCAAACTGTATTATTTAAAAAACAAATCCTATGCATAATATCATTTAATCCACAAATATTTCAGTACGTATCTCTACAAAGTAGGAACTCAAAAACATACATGCGTATATAATGCCATGATACCATTATCACAACTAAAATATTAATAAGTCTTTATTATCACCACCTCAAACCCATTAGGATGGCTACTATCAAAAAAACAGAAAATGAGAAAATAGCCCGGCCAGTGTGACTCAGTGGTTGAGCATCAACCTACGCACCAAGAGGTCACTGGTTCGATTCCTAGTCAGGGCACATGCCCAGGTTTAGGGCTCGATCCCCAGTATGGGGCATGCAGGAGGCAGCTGATAAGTGTTGATGCTTCTCTCTCATTGATGTTTCTATCTCTGTCTCCCCTCTCTCTTCCTCTATCTCTAAAAAAAAAAAATCAATAAAAACATTTTAAAAAGTATTAAAAAAACAGAAAATAACAAATGTTGGCAAGGCTGTGGAGAAACTGGAATCCTTGTGCACTACTGGCTGGAATGAAAATGAAAATGGTGCATCTGAAATTCCAAAATGGCGGCGGAGTGAATGGAAGCTACACAGACCATCTCCCAG
Source organism: Tadarida brasiliensis (assembly GCA_030848825.1). Taxonomy (NCBI): domain Eukaryota; kingdom Metazoa; phylum Chordata; class Mammalia; order Chiroptera; family Molossidae; genus Tadarida; species Tadarida brasiliensis. The sequence goes on along the minus strand of CM061259.1, from coordinate 72,906,946 downwards.
GATCAAACTGGCAATACAACTAAAATAAAGTCAAATCGTCAGGAAAAAGTAACGGAAAAGCAGCTCGCGAGGACCATACAACCAGGGACACTGAATCGATCCTGGTAGGATTGCGGAGGCGCGAGAGGGGGCTAGGAGCCCACGGACAGCAGCGGCCTTAGCCGGACAGCAGCGGCCTTAGCCGGACAGCAGCGGCCTTAGCCGTGAGCAGTGCCTGCCCTCGGGGTTAAAGCCCTAGCCAGCTCCACAGCGCATAGCCGGGACAGAGCGCTAAAATAGCCACAGCCACTCACCTGGGCTCTGGCAGAGGGAGGGCGGACTGGACTGAAACTGTGTGGGGACACTCGGGATTTGGAGGGCGCTCAGAGCTTTTGCTGAGTTTTGGTCACGCAGGACTGTGGCCTGGCCATCTTACTCCATCCCAGGGCTCTGGGGAGAGGCGGCAGCCCCTCCCTGGGAGATCCAGCCACACCCTAGTGGGCCACTGAAATGCAAATCGAGGCTCATTATCTACCAGCATCTGCCCCACCCTCGGGAAATCCTCTCACGCTGAACACCTGAGAACCCAAGGCTCTTCAAGTAACCAGGACTAATAGCCTCTAGGCAAAAAGATAGAGGATAACTGAACCGTTTCTGGGCTTACAACTCTACCCAGGAAAGTAAGACTCTACAGTGGTGTATAACGTGGGTCCTCTCACGCTGCTCATCCAAACCCAGTAGAGGGAGCCACAAACAGCAGAACACCAACATCCACAGGGAAAATTTGGCAGGCTCCAAAAACCACTGAGATAGCCAAAATGGTAAAGCAAAGAAACAGATGCCAAATGAAAGAACAAGAGACCTCCACTGAAGATGAGATAAATGAAATGGAGTTAAGCAAGTTAACAGAGCTAGAATTCAGAGCCATGATCTTGAGGAAGCTCAACAGCATGTGTAAGGACATCAACACCATGAGCAAAGACATAGAAATATTGAAAATAAACCAACTGGAAATGAAGAATGACATAGCAGAAATGAAGAACACATTGGAAGGACTAAACAGCAGAGTAGAAGAAGCTGAGGACTGGATCAGTGAATTAGAAGACAGGGTAGAAAAAATTAACCAATCAGAAAACCAAAATGAAAAAACAGAAAGACAGCTTAAGAGAACTGTGGGACAACTGGAAACGTAATAATATTCGCATCATTGGAGTCCCTGAAGAAGAAGAAAATGAGCAAGGGTTAGAGAATATATTTGAAGAAATAGTGATAGAAAACTTCCCTAATTTGGTGAAGAAAGAAGGCATTCAAGTTCAAGAAGCACAGAGAGTCCCAAGTAAGAAGAACCCAAAGAGGCCCACACCAAGACACATAGTAATTAAAATGCCAAAAATTAAAGACAAAGAGAGAATCCTAAAGGCAGCAAGAGCTAAGCAACAGGTTACCTACAAAGGAACCCCCATAAGGTTATCAGCTGACTTCTCAATAGAAACACTACAGGCCAGAAGGGAATGGCATGAAATAATCAAGGTCATGAAAAACAAGGATCTGAACCCAAGACTACTCTACCCAGCAAGGCTATCATTCAAAATAGAAGGTCAAATAAAGAGCTTCCCAGACAAAAAAAGGCTAAGGGAATACATTAGCACCAAACCAGCACTGCAAGAAATGTTAAAAGGACTGCTGTAATTAGTAGAAGAAATAGAAAGGAAAACAGAAACACACTAAACAAAAATGGCAATAAGTAAGTACATATCGGTAATCACCTTAAATGTAAATGGACTGAACGCCCCAATCAAAAGATACAGAGTAGTGGATTGGATAAGAAAGCATGACCCATATATATGTTGTTTACAAGAGACCCACCTCACAACAAAAGACTCACATAGGCTGAAAGTGAAGGGATGGAAAAAAATCTTCCAAGCAAACAGAAAGGAAAAAAAAGCTGGGGTAGCAATACTCATATCTGATAAAATAGATTTTAAAATGAAGGCCATAACTAGAGACAAAGAAGGCCACTACATAATATTGAAAGGATCTATCCAACAGGAAGAGATAACCTTGGTAAACATATATGCACCCAATACAGGAGCACCAAAATACATTAAAAATCTTCTGGAAGACTTCAAAGGAGAAATCAACAGCAATACAATCACAGCAGGGACTTCAACACCCCGCTGACATCACTGGATAAATCCTCTAGACAAAAAATTAACAAGGAAACAGAGACTCTAAATGAAGCACTAGACCAAATGGATTTAATAGATATTTACAGAGAATTACACCCCAAAACTACAGAATTCACATTCTTCTCAAGTGCACATGGGACATTCTCAAAGATAGACCACATGTTAGGACACAAACAAAGTCTCTACAAGTTCAAGAAGACTGAAATCATATCAAGCATCTTCTCAGATCACAATGGCATGAAACTAGAAATCAATTGCAACAAGAACATGCAAAGACATTTGAATACATGGAGGCTAAATAGCATGTTATTAAACAATGAATGGGTTACCAAGGAGATCAAGGAAGAAATTAAAAACTTTCTGGAAACGAATGAAAATGAACACACAACAACACAAAATCTGTGGGCTGCAGCGAAAGCAGTTCTGAGAGGGAAGTTCATAGCACTACAGGCCTACCTCAAGAAACAAGAAAAATTTCTAATAGACTTTCATACCTCACAACTTGAAGAACTAGAAAGCAAACAAATGGAAAACCCCAGAGCAAGTAGAAGGAAGAAAACAGTAAAGATCAGAGCAGAAATAAACGACATGGAGACCAAAAAAACAATTCAAAGGATCAATGAAACAAAGACCTGGTTTTTTGAAAAGATAAACAAGATTGATGGACCCTTAGCTAGACTCACCAAGAAACAAGAAGAGAGAACCCAAATACACAAAATCAGAAATGAAAGAGGAGAAGTAACAACTGACACCACAGAAATACAAAGGATCGTTAGCATATACTATGAACATTTATATGGCAACAAATTCGACAATCTAAGCGAAATGGACACATTTCTAGAAACACATAGTCTCCCAAAACTGAACCGGGAAGAGATAGAAAACTTGAACAGACCAATAACAACCAAGGAAATTGAAGATGTAATCAAGACTCTCCCAGCAAACAAAAGTCCAGGCCCAGACGGCTTCACAGGGGAGTTTTACCGAACATTCAAAGAAGAACTAACACCCATTCTTCTCAAACTATTTCTAAAAATTCAAGAAGAAGGAAGACTTCCAAACTCATTTTATGAGGCCAGCATAATTCTAATTCTAAAACCAGAAAAAGACACTACAAAGAAAGAAAACTACAGGCCAATATCCCTGATAAACATAGATGCCAAAATCCTTAACAAAATACTAGCAAATCGGATCCAGCAATACATCAAAAAAATTATTCACCATGACCAAGTGGGATTCATCCCAGGGATGCAAGGCTGGTTCAATATTCGCAAATCAATAAATGTGATACACCACATAAACAAAATGAAAGATAAAAACCACATGATCATATCAATAGACGCTGAAAAAGCATTCGACAAAATTCAGCACCCATTTCTGATAAAAACGCTCAGCAATTTGGGAATAGAGGGATCATATCTCAACATTATAAAGGCCATATATGAAAGACCTACAGCCAACATCATACTCAATGGGCAAAAACTAAAAACATTTCCCTTAAGAACAGGAACAAGACAGGGATGCGCACTTTCGCAACTCTTATTTAACATAGTACTGGAAGTCTTAGCCACAGCAATCACACGTGAAGAAAAAATAAAAGGAATCCAAATTGGAAAGGAAGAAGTGAAACTGTCATTATTCGCAGATGACATGATATTATACATAGAAAACCCTAAAGACTCCATCAAAAAACTACTAGACCTAATATATGAATTTGGCAAAGTAGCAGGATACAAAATTAACGCCAAGAAATCGACGGCATTCTTATACACCAATGATGAACTCACAGAAAGAGAAACTAAAAAAACAATCCCATTTACCATCGCAGCAAAAAAATTAAGATACCTAGGATTAAATTTAACCAAAGAAGTAAAGGATCTATTTGCAGAAAACTACAGGACATTGAAAAGATAAACAAGATTGATGGACCCTTAGCTAGACTCACCAAGAAAGAAATAGAGGAAGATATAAAAAAGTGGAAGCACATACCTTGTTCATGGATTGGAAGAATTAACATCATTAAAATGTCCATATTACCCAAAGCAATCTATAGATTCAATGCAATCCCAATCAAAATACCAGTGACATATTTCACAGAACTAGAACAAATACTCCAAAAGTTCATATCGAACCAAAAAAGACCCCGAATAGCCACAGCAATCTTGGAAAAGAAGGACAAAGTAGGTGGGATCACAATACCGGATATCAAATTATACTACAGAGCCACTATAATCAAAACAGCCTGGTACTGGCACAAGAACAGGCATATAGACAAGTGGAACAGAATAGAGAATCCAGAAATTGACCCAAGACATTATGCTCAACTAATATTTGACAAAGGTGGCAAGAGCATACAATGGAGCAAAGACAGTCTCTTTAATAAATGGTGTTGGGAAAATTGGACAGCTACATGCAAAAAAATGAAACTAGACCATCAACTTACACCATACACAAGAATAAACTCAAAATGGGTAAAAGACTTAAATGTGACTCGTGAATCCATAAAAATCCTAGAAGAAAATGTAGGCAACAAAATTTCGGACATCATACGCAGCAGAATCTTCACTGATACATCACCTAAGGCAACAGAAACAAAGGAAAAAATGAACACATGGGACTACATCAAACTCAAAAGCTTCTGCACAGCAAAAGAAACAACCATCAAAACGGAAAGGGAACCCACTGTATGGGAGAGCATAATTGCCAATGATACATCAGATAAGGGGTTAATCTCCAAAATATATATTGTGCTCATACTACTCAACAAAAGGAAGACAAAGAACCCAATTAAAAAATGGGCAGAGGAACTAAATAGACACCTCTCCAAACAGGACATACAAATGGCTAAGAGGCATATGAAGAAATGCTCAACATCACTAATCATCAGAGAGATGCAAATTAAAACAACAATGAGGTATCACCTCACACCTGTCAGAATGGCCGCCATCAACAAATCGTCAAACAACAAGTGTTGGCGAGGGTGTGGAGAAAAGGGGACTCTAGTACACTGCTGGTGGGAATGCAGACTGGTGCAGCCACTGTGGAAAACACTATGGTGTTACCTCAAAAAATTAAAAATTGAATTGCCATTTGACCCAGTGATCCCACTTCTAGGAATAAACCCTAAGAATCCTGAAACACCAACCAGAAAGAATATATGTACTCCCATGTTCATAGCAGCACTATTCACAATAGCTAAGATCTGGAAACAGCCCAAGTGCCCATCAGTGGATGAATGGATAAAAAAGCTGTGGTACATATACACAATGGAGTACTATGCAGCTGTAAGAAAGAAAGATCTCTTATCCTTTGAGACGACATGGAGGGACCTCGAGAGTATTACCCTAAGTGAAACAAACCAAGCAGAGAAAGACAAATATCACATGATCTCACTCATTTGTGGAATATAATAAACATAACAGTCTGGGGAACAGGGTAGACCCAGAGATGTGAAAGTAGGGTACAGACTGACAACCCTCAGAAAAGGGGGTGGGGGGGAGGGAAGAGATAAACCACAGAACTTATATGCATGTATGCATAACTGATGGACATGGACAACAAAGCTGGGGAAGGGGTAGAGGGATGGGGAGGAGGGTGTCAATGGGGAAAAAAGGAGAAACATCTGTAACAAAAATAAATTAATAAAAAAATAATTAAAAAAAAAAAAAAAGAAAATGGTACATCTGCCCTGGCCGGTTTTGTTCAGTGGTTAGAGCGTTGGCCCGCGGACCACAGAGACCCAGAGTTTGGTTCCCGCTAAGGGCACGTACCTCGGTTGCAGTTTGTCCCCGGCCCCGGTTGGGGTCGTGTAGGTGGCAACCAGTCGATGTGTCTCTCTCACATCAATGTTTTTTTCTCGTTCTCTTCCTCCCTCTGTCCCTCATGCTCTATCTGAAGATAAATACAAAAATGTCCTCGAGTGAGGATAAAAAAAAAAAAGAAAATGGTGCATCTGCTATGGAAAACAGTATGGTGGTGTTTCCTCAAAAAGTAAAAAATTAGATTTACCATATTTTCCAGCAATTTAATTTCTAAAAGAATCCCATTTTCAAAAGAACTGAAAACAGACTCCAACAGATACAGGGGTAGGCAAAAGTAGGTTTACAGTTGTCAGTACCCAAAATAGTTTATTCTTTTCTTTTTTTCTTTATTGATTTTAGAGAGAGAGGAAGGGAGAGCGAGAGATAGAAACATCGATGACAGAGAACACTGATTGGCCCCCTCCTGCATGCCCCCCACTGGGGATTGGGCCCACAACCTGGGCATGTGCCCTGACTAGGAATCAAACCGGCGACCTCTTGGAGCATGGGTCGACGCTCAACCACTGAGCCACACCAGCCGGGCAAAACAATTTATTCTTGTATTATTATTTATTAATTATTGTATTATTATTATTAACCTACTTTTGCCCACCCCTGTATTTGTATACCCATACTCATAGCAGCAATAGAAAAGGTAGAAGTAACCCTAGAGTCTACCAGTAGATAAATGGACACACAAAATGTGGTTTATACATATGATGGAATATCATTCAGCCTTAAAAAGCAAGGAAACTCTGACATATGCTACAACATGGATGACTCTTGAGGACAATATGTTAAGTAAAATAAGCCAGTCACAACAGGACAAATACTGTATAATTCCAATTATATGAGATATCTAGAATAGTCTATTTCATAGAGAAAGAAAATTAGAATGGTGGTTCCCAAGGGCTGGGGAAGGAGGGGATGAGGAGGCAGTATTTAATGAGGATAGAGTGTCAGTTTTGAGATGAAAAGAGTTCTGGAGATGGATGGTGGTGATGGTTGCACAATAATGTGAATGTACTTAATGACACTGAACTATATACTTAAAAATGGTTAAGACAGTAAATTTTATGTTATGTGTATTTTACAATTTAAAAAAATTTAAATTCTTTATTAGTATCCTATATTCCATCAGTGTTCTTGTCTCATTCATACCCTACCCCCTGGGCTAACCTTGGAATCACACCATTTCTTCTTAAATACTTCAGCCTGTATCACTAAAATATAAAAATGCTTGCCCTGGCCGGTTTGACTCAGCGGTTAGAGCGTCAGCCTGCGGTCCAGAGGGACCCGGGTTCGGTTCCCGCTAAGGGCGCGTACCTCGGTTGCAGTTTGTCCCCGGCCCCTGGTGGGTCGTGCGGGAGGCAGCCACTCGATGTCCCTCTCACGTCGATGTTTCTCTCTCTCTCTCTCCCTCTCTCTCCCTCCCACTCTATCTGAACAAAAAGTAGAAAAATGTCCTCGGGTGAGGATAAAAAAATAAAAATAAAAAAATATATAAAATAAAATATAAAAATGCTTTAAAATATAACCATGACATCATCGTTGAATGTTTTTAAAAAATCAAATTGTTGTTAGAGTTGGTTTATTCAAGTCAGGCAGGATCCAACACACTATATTTGGTTGACATGCTCTTAAGACTCTTTCAATATGTAACAGTTCTCTCTCCATTGTTTTCCTTTGCTATTTATTTGTCCAAGAGAGTCACTTGTCCTGTAGAATTTTCCACTTCCACAGCTGGCTGACTATATGCCTCCATAGTGTCCTTTATAATTTTTTAAAAACTGATTTGAGAGAGAGAAACACTGATGAGAGAGAACCATCAATCAGCTGCCTCTTGCATGCCTCCTACTGGGGATTAAGCCTGAAACCTGGGCAAGTGCCCAGACTGGAATCAAAGTGGTGACTTCTTAGTGTATGGGTCAATGCTCAAACAACTAAGCCACACTGGCCAGGGCTGAGTTCTTTTATCCTCTATATTTCTGGTAAACTGGTAGACACTTGATCAGATTGATTTTTTTTTTTAATATAAATACTTGTAGGTGATGTGTGCTGCATGTCATTTTAGTAGGACATTAGCAATGAGGTCAGTTTGCATTTTTATAAGCTCTCTAAAGTGACTGTGTGGCAAATGGATTTCAGGGAAGGAGGTTCAGCCAGCGTGACCAAGTAATAAAACGCAGAAATAGTTTGTGAAAGACATGAGACCTACTGTGAGTACTGGAAAAAGTTGATTTCAGAGGTAGTGTGGAAGAAAATTCATCAAGTACTGGAGATGGATTTTATATTGGGGGTAAGGGAAAAAGAAGTTTCTATCTAGTTTGGGTACACAGGTAAGATAGAGAAAAAAGGATAAGCAGGTTCTGGCAGGGGAAGGTATTAGTTCAGTTTTAGCCCTGAAGAAAGGACTGGACCACAGAGAACATCCAATAGGCAGTGAATAAGGCCGACTAGAAGTTCACTGGAGAGGCAGTCATCAGCGACACGCAGCTGAGACCATGAGCAGATCCCTTCACTCAGGAAGGGTGAGAAGCCATCCAAGGGGTGGGTGAAGAGCCTATAAAGGAAACAGCACAAGCCTGGCCAGTGTGGCTCAGTAGCTGAGCATCGACCCATGCACCAAGAGGTCACTGGTTTGATTCCTGGTCAGGGTACATGCCCAGACTGTGGGACCAGTCCCCAGTGGGGGGCATGCAGGAGGAGGCCAATTGATGTTCTCTCCCATCAATGTTTCTTTCTCTCCCTCTCCCTTGCTATGAAAAAATATTTTTTAAAAAAGAAAACAGCACAAGGTAAAGTGGTGGGTTAAATGCATCAGAAAAGTCCAGAATGATAAAAGCTGAACATGTCCTTTGGGTCTGGCAACTATTTTTTATTATTATTTTTTTTATCCTCACCCGAGGACATTTTTTCATTTTTTGTTCAGATAGAGTGGGAGGGAGAGAGAGGAAGAGAGAGAGAAAGAAACATCGACGTGAAAGGGACACATCGAGTGGCTGCCACCCACACGACCAACCAGGGCCGGGGACAAACTGCAACCAAAGTACATGCCCTTAGCGGGAACCGTACCCGGGTCTCTCTGGACCGCAGGCCGACGCTCTAACTGCTGAGCCAAACCGGCCAGGGCGGGTCTGGCAACTAAAAGGTCACTGAAATTGTTGCCCAGAGCAGTTTCAGAATATTGATTGGAATAAAAACATGGCCCAGCTGGTGTGGCTCATTGGTTGAGGGTCGACCCATGCACCAAGAGGTCGCTGGTTAGATTCCCGGTCAGGGCACATGCCCAGGTTGTGGGCCCAATCCCCAGTGGGGGGCATGCAGGAGGTGGCCAATCAATGTTCTCTCTCATCGATGTTTCTATCTCTCTCTCCCTCTCCCTTTCTCTCTCTCTAAAATCAATAAAAAAACATATCCTTGGGTGAGGATAAAATAAGTAAATGGGTGAATTGTATAGTATGAAAATTATATCTCAGTAAAGCTGTTAATAATAAGTGGGGGAGAGGCCAAATGTGGGGCCCTGGTCTCACACCTGCCCCATGACTCACACCTGCCCCATGAGGCTACCTGGCCTACTACAGGCAGATTTCAGTAGAGCAAAGAGTGAACCTTCCTCAGGAAGAACCAGGACCACCAATTTTAATCTGTCCTCTTCCCTACAGTTCCCCAGCCTCCTCTATGCTGTTTCTTCCTGGTTTGTTATAAGAAAAGTGGTCCCATGTAGAGAAGGCCTCTGTGCAGACTCAGAAAGGCACCTGGGGAACTGGCTTGCCGGCTGGAGTGGTACCCTGTGGTTCCTGCTTGCTTCCTTTCTTTTTTCTTTCCCTGGAGGGAGGGAGAGAGGGAGGAGGAGAAGGAGAAGGAGGAGGGAGATCCAACCAGGACCTACCACGAAACCTGGGCATGTGCCCTGACCAAGAATTGAACCAGTGACCTTTTGGTGCACAGGATGACGCTCAACCGAGCCCCACTGGCCAGAGCCTGCTTGCTCCCTTTCTTTTTTTTTTTTTTTTAATTATTTTTATTAATTTATTTTTGTTACAGATGTTTCTCCTTTTTCCCCCATTGACACCCTCCTCCCATCCCCCCCTATCCCCAGCTTTGTTGTCTATGTCCATTGGTTACGCATACATGCATATAAGTTCTGTAGTTTATCTCTTCCCTCCCCCTCCCCACCTCTTCTGAAGTTTGTCAGTCTGTACCCTACTTCTATGTCTCTGGGTCTATTATGTTCATCAGTTTGTTTTGTTCATTATATTCCACAAATAAGTGAGATCATGTGATATTTGTCTTTCTCTGCTTGGCTTGTTTCACTTAGGATAATACTCTCCAGGTCCCTCCATGTTGTTGCTTGCTCCCTTTCTTCGCAGAAAAAAGACTCCAGGCAATGTAGCTGGAAAACAAGGGGTTGATCTTGCAGGGATGCCAAATGAGAAGGGACTTTGTGTGCACTACATAGAGGGAGATTTGAAATGTGCTGCCCATGGAAAATGTGCAAATATCAATGTCACCCAGGTCTGCTGGTCAGTTCTACTAGTTTTCTTCCTCTGAACGTTTGGCTTTCATAATAGATCATAATGTCTGACAGATGCCAATTACTAATCATAAAGAGAAAGCTAGCTGACCATGAGAAGGAGAAACAATCTGGGAGTGCACTCCCATGGACAAGAGTGTGGTACCTTGAATTCCCTGTGAGGGAGCTCCACTGTCACAAGGCTCCCTGAAACTTGGTTTCTGAAACTCTGACCCCTCCTGGGGGTGCTAGATATCCACTGGGAGTAAAGATTTATCTACACACATAGATCTGTCCCAGTCAAACGAGTACAGTTTGGAGTCTGAAAACATGTGAAAACTGTGGAGCCACTTTACTTATTTTTTTCTTTATTGATTTTAGAGAGAGAGGGAGAGGGGGAGAGAGAGAGATAGAAACATCGATGAGAGAGAACATCGATTGGCCACCTCCTGAATGCCCCCCACTGGGGATTTGGCCCACAACCTGGGCATGTGCCCTGACTGGGAATAGAATGGGCAACCTCTTGGTGCATGGGTCAACACTCAACCACTGAGCCACACCGGCCGGGCTAGGGGTATATTTTTAAATGAAAGATTTACATTTCTTTAAGATTCAAAGGCATGGTGGCATCTCAAGAGGTAGGATGGGAAATGTTTCAGAGCAAAATAAAGCTAGACACAACTCTTCATTGTGCAACTTGATAACACAACTCCCTCCATCTCTCTGTGGTCCCATCTTAGGTGAGAAGAAAGCAAATAAGGGGTCAAAGACTTGGAGTTAAAAATCAAGATAAGAGTATCTAGGATCTTACACTTCTTTCCCTTTACTAACCTCCAAAGTGTTTGCCTTTCCTTGATAGTCTTGTGATGGACATATTGTACATGAGGGAGAGGGATTAAGGGGTCAGGTTTTCATTAATTCTTTAGCTCTGGTCACCAGATTGGCATCATTCCAGCAACTAGTTTGAATTTATTTAGAGATACACAGCAGTAAATACATATATTACACACACACACAGCCTGTGCAAATGGAATGGGGCTAACACTCAGCAGAAATTCCTTACAAGAGGAAATGAAATGACTTTCCCTAACCCAAGCTATAGTGAAATGGACGCAAAGCATCTGAGGGTCACAGAATAAACTCAAGTATGCCAACTAAGCGTGCACTTTCCCTTAAAGTCTCTTTCTTCTTTCTAATGCCCCAAATTTCTCTTAGTTGCCTATTTTTTTTTTTCCATTGATTTTTAGAATGGGAGCGGGGAGAGCAGTGAAAAGGGTGAAGGCTCTTCAGACATTATCACTGAAGGGATAGGCATGAGAAGGGGCAGCTTGCAAAGAGTGGCCTTGGAGGCAGGCACAGGTCCAAAGAGCAAGAGCAGTCGAGTGAGCCTTGAGGGAAGAAGACACTGTTTAGAGAAGAGAAGAGTGATCATTAGAGCTCAGTGCCTCAGGAAGGTCAAGTAGATACAGTTTGATGTATGTCCCTTGGATTTAAGAACCAGGTCACCTTGGTGAGTATGACAAAGTAGAGACCTGTTTTTTATGAAGCTCTGAAGTGAAAGAAAAGGATTAGCTGAACAGTTTGAATGTTTTCAGAGGTGCCTCAGCCCCCCAGGAAGTGGCTCTACTCTCCCTACCCCTCTTTTTCAGATGAGGAACCCACCTTCTCAAGATGTTTAGTAATTTGCCTGTGAGCATACAGCAGTTAAGCAACCAGACCCAGATTCAAACCCCGTCTAACTGTGCTCTTAATACTGGTAAATGCTATGTAGAGTAGGATGGAGGTTAAAAGATAGTAGGTACAAAGCATTTGTCGGTGCTGAGGGGAGGAAAAAATTAATAAAGAGGGGGATGAATAGAAAAATAGAGAAAAAGATGGTAATTGAATGAACAAAGACTTTGAAAAGGCTGGATGGGGATGGGGTAGAGAACCCAGGTGAAGGGTTTGGCTTTGGAAGGGAAGAACCGCTCATATATGTACATAGTCCCTCGAGTCAGAATTTCCCTCTAAATGGGAAGATCCTGGTTTTAGGCTTTCAGGATACATCTTTTTCATATTTATATATGAATACCCGACTGAATTCATAGAACAGTTCCAGAGGATTTCAGAGAGAATTAGGCTGATTTGCTGTTCTTTAAATTAGCTCAAGTTTTACTCCAAAATAACCCTTCTTTGACCCTCTTTGGCTACCAACCGGGTTTTTTTTGTTTTGTTTTGTTTTGTTTGAGGGATAGGAAGGGGCAGGCTTTTATTTTTATTTATTTAATTTTTTTCAGTCAGATTTATTTATTCTTCAGCAATTGAAGCATTAAATGATGACAGTTTTTATTCTTAATCTTTTTTTTTTTTTTCCAATCCTCACCTGAGGACGTTTTTCCATTTTTTGTTCAGATAGAGTGGGAGGGAGAGAGAGAGAGAGAAACATCGACGTGAAAGGGACACATCGAGTGGCTGCCTCCCGCACGACCAACCAGGGCCGGGGACAAACTGCAACCGAGGTACGTGCCCTTAGCAGGAACCGAACTCGGGTCTCTCTGGACCGCAGGCCAACGCTCTAACCACTGAGCCAAACCAGCCAGGGTTATTCTCAATTTTTAATAACATTATATTCATTATACTTGAGTTGTTTAGCTTTCTCATGAAAAAAACTCCAAACATAAACCTTTATACTATCCACCAACAATTTTAACAAAAAAGGTTTACTGATAATTGGACAATTTATATGATGTGGGCAGAGAAATAAGAGTGATTATAAAGTGGCCAGTCTTGTAAGTCAAGAGCTATGATCTTTGATTCATTCCTCAATCCACTTCTGAGCCACAGCCTGACAACCTGGAACAGAGCAGGCACTCAAATATTTACTGAGTGAACATTTCCCAGATCATCTTCTTTGTGCCCAGCCCTCTCTCCTGTGTTCTAGACTTACATATACAACTGTAAACTGGGAATCTCCACATAGATACCAGACAGGATATCCTCCAAACTCGGCTCGTTGCCTTCCTTCTCTCTTTCTCTCATGCTCTCTTACTAGGTGCGTGGTTCAATCCTTGTCCTCTCAGGTGACCAGACATTGAGTTCTGCTGATTTTAACTTCTACATCTCCCTCTAAGTCACCAGTATCTTAGTTCAACTCATTTGTTTTAATCTAGATTACTAACATAACTTCATGCTGATCAGTTTTCATTCTCTCTGTTCTAACCCACCAGTTATGATGTTATCAGTGTGATATCTATGAAACACATGTCTGAATCATTTTAAATTCCTTCTTTTTTTACCAATTTATTTATTTAAATATGTTTTTATTGATTTTTTTAGAGAGAGAGGAAGGGGGAGGGAGAGAGAGAGAGAGAGAAACATGAATGTGAGAGAGAAACACTGATCGGCTGCCTCCTGCATGTCCCCTATTGGGGGATCAAGCCCGAAACCTGAGCATTGTGCCCTGACCGGGACCTCTCAGTCTATGGGACAACACTCAATCTACTGAGCCACACCAGCCAGGCTAAATCCCTTCTTACTTTCCTATCACTTACTTACTGGTGAAGTTCAAATTCCTGAACCTGGCACATAAGGGCCTGAAGGGCCTGTTTGGTCTGATCCCAGTCAACTTCACCACTTAATCCCCTGCTTTTCCCTTAAAGCCGCACCCTCCCACCCCCTAAAATGAATTCTTTCAGGATTGAACAAGGACCTCTAGTCTGGCGACCTCCTAATAGTCCTTTAAGATTCAGTTCAACTCCTCTGTAACATTTTTTCCCTGACCACTTAACGCATACCCAGTCAACTTCCTTATTCCATCTCTAGTACTCTACCACAACTTTGTCCGTAGTACTTATGTTTCACATTCATAGTAAAGCACCGGAGTCATACTGTAAATATTCACAGGCCTATTTCTCTGCCTCTCTCCCCTTACATGGAGGACAAGAGCCTTGCCCTTTTCATCCCCAGTGCCAGGTCCAAGGCTCAGCAAGTTATACATACCCAGAGACCGTTCTCAGAATTAACCCTCCTACCTTCATCATCACTCCCCTTCCGGGCCACTCTAATGTTCTTTAGCCTCATGGGTATTTGTCGTCATTTCACAGTCTCTCTCTCTGCCCAATAATGGAGGCAGTCTTCAGAACAACCTAGAGTTAGTGCTGTAACTATTATCCCCAATTTCAAGATGAAGGTACTGAGGCTGACAGAAGTTAAAACAACTTGGAAAGTGAGCATGGCCCGGCCGGTGTGGCTCAGTGGTTGAGTGTCGAGCCATGTACCAAGAGGTCGCAGGTTCGATTCCCAGTCAGGGCACATGCCCAGGTTGTGGGCCAGATCTCCAGTGGGGGGCATGTAGAAGGTGGCTAATCGATGTTCTCTCTCACTGATGTTTTTAGCTCTCTCTCCCTCTCCCTTCCTCTCTCTAAAATCAATAAAGAAAAAAAATATTTAAAAAAAAGTACGAACCAGAATTTGAACACAGATCTATTTCAAAGTCATTTCTCAAAGTCCAACTTTTGTGACTCCTTCAAATATGCTTCTTTTTCACCTCAAAGTTTCCTAGTGTATTTACTTATCAACTCTTTTCTTTCCTTCTTCTCTGAGAGGGAACCATCTCTCTTTATAAAGATTAACTCCCTTCAGTTGCATCTTTTTATTCCATGTTGACCTGCCTCATCTGAGGCTTTTCCCCTTCAAATTCTTCCCCTCCCCACCTCACAAATAACTTCAATCTGTTTTGTTCTAGAGCAGTGGTTCTCAAAGGGTGGTCCCAGACCAGTAGTACCAGCATCACGCAGGAACCTACTAGAAATGCAAATTCTCAGGCACTACTACAACCCACTGAGCCAGGAACTTGGAGTGGGGCCCAGGAAACAGTTTTTTGTTTTTGTTAATCCTCACCTGAGGATTTTTTTCCATTGATTTTTAGATAGAGTAGAAGGGAGGGAGGGAGAGGGAGGAGAAACATCGGTGTGATGGAGATAAATTGATTGGTTGCCTCCCGCACGACCCAGACCAGGGCCGGGGATTAAACCTGCAACCCAGGTAGAACCCTTGACCGGAAATTGAACCCACGACCCTCTGGTCCACGGGCCAACGCTCTAAGTGCTGAGCCAAATCGGCCAGGGCCCAGGAAACTGTTTTAACAAGCCCTCCAGGTGTAGTCACATTAAAAATAAAGAAACAGGTGAAGCTAATTTTAACAATATCGTTTATCCTGACATACTATCATTTCAAATGTAATTGATAAATAGAGGTGTTTTATTCTGTATTCTTTCCTGGTACTAAGCTTTTAAAATTCAATGTATAGTTTACACTTTTGGTACAATTCAATTTGGACTAGGCATATTTCAAGTGATTAACAGCCCTCCGTGGTTGGTGGCTACTGTATTGGACACTGCAGCTCTAGAAACTAGCCTTGGACTTAAGTTTTCAGGACAGCGCCCCTGCGCAGGCCACCTGGTGCTGCTAGCAGACTCCTTACTGCACGAGGCTGGACTTTTGTGCTGCCCTCTGGTGAGGCACATGTAACAACACAGTAGTGGTCAGTCTCCTTATCTGTTTCTGTCAGCTTCTAGGGCAGGGTCACTCCATTCACCTGTCTTTTCAGCACAACAATGTCTTTTCAGCACATCATCATTGTTCAGTAAAAAAGTGACCCCTAAATTTTGCCTCTTGGCTGGGACTGGCTAGTTTGCCAAATAAGAACAAGCCACAGTTGGCTAGGTCTCTGGCAAAGACTCATGACTCATCACCAGAGATAATCAGGAGATCAAAAACAATAAAATTAACATTGAAAAAGAAATCTCCTAAACCAGTAAGAGCTACCATTTATTAGGTACCTATTCTGTGCTAGGCAGAGCAACTCTGCAAAGCAGGTGCAATCGTCATTTGGGGGAAGGAAGCTTAAGCTTGGTGAGAATGAAGATAATCAGTGGTAACTAGCTCAGAAGCAATGTCAAAGTGTGTGTGTGTGTGTGTGTGTGTGTGTGTGTGTGTGTGTGTTGAACATAGAAGTGACAGTTGCTCACATCTTAATCCTTGAAGGCACAGTAGAGAACCCTGCGGGGGTGGGGTGGGCATGACCTGCAACTTCACAGCCCCCAGGGGTGGCCAGCCAGCTACCACACTGAAGGCTGGTACAGTACACAGAATAAATGTAAATTCTTAACTCTCCACTTAACAACTTATACAGGCTGCACGCATGTACTCAAACTGTCCTACAAAACCCAACTTCTGATACAGATTCTAAGCTTTGTTTAATAAAAATGTTTAGGACAAAAGTGTAAAAATGTTATACTCCCTTGCCATGAAATGGCAATCTGCAGTGAAAACTATCAACGGATCAGTGCAACATTAGCAGTGCACCTTACACAAAGCCCCAAAGGGGGCTGTGGCTCAAGACCTCTGCAGACTAGGAGCTAGGGTAGCTCTACATCTCATGTCCCCAACCACAAGTCACCAACCAGGCCCATGTAACTAAATACAACTTCCCAGTAACACCTACCCAACAGGGACTCTCCTGACCCAGCTCAGGAACTGGAATCTCAAAAACTAGAAACTCTCGACTCATCCCTAACTCCTCCTCCTCCCAAAACTCCCCATCAATCACCAAATCCTATTTATTTTACCATCTCAGTGTCTCTGGAATCTGGCCTTCTCCTCTGTTCCCACTGCCACTTTCTAGCATCTCCCAAAAATTTCTTGCTAAGACCAATAAAATAGCATTTTGACTGGTCCCTCTGCTGCCAAACCCTCTACCGCCTGTGCTCACGGCCCCAATCACCCTCCGCATCATTGTAAAGATGACCTAGGGCACAAATTTACAATTCTTTAACTGGCTCTCCAGAGTACACAAAAAGAATCAAGTGCGAGCTCCTTGCCACAGTATGTACAATGGTTGATTGTGTGCATCAATCTGATTGGGACGTGAGATACCCAGATATTTGGTCAAACATTATTCTGGGCGTGTGTGTGTGTGTGTGTGTGTGTGAGGGTGCTTCTGGATGAAATTCACATTAGAATCCATATATTTGCATAAAACAATGGCCCTCTCTGATGTGAGTGGGCCTTATCCTGTCAGCTGGGGGCCTGAATAGAACAAAAGATTGATAAGAGGAAACCTCTCCTGCATAACTGCCTTGAGCTGGAATCTGGGTCTTTTCCTGCCTTCACACTCAAACTCGAAACATCAGCTCTTCTTGGGTCTGCAGCTTCTCAAATGAAAATCTTGGGACTTATCAGCCTCCATCACTGTGTGAGCCAATTCATTAAAAACCAATCAGTCTGGAAACAGCCCAAGTGCCCATCAGTGGATGAATGGATAAAAAAGCTGTGGTACATATACACAATGGAGTACTATGCAGCTGTAAGAAAGAAAGATCTCTTATCCTTTGAGACGACATGGAAGGACCTCGAGAGTATTATCCTAAGCGAAACAAACCAAGCAGACAAAGAAAAATATCACATGATCTCACTCATTTGTGGAATATAATAAACATAACAGTATGGGGAACAGGGTAGACCCAGAGATGTGAAAGTAGGGTACAGACTGACAACCCCCAGAAGAGGGGGTTGGGGGGAGGGAAGAGATAAACCACAGAACTTATACGCATGTATGCATAACTGATGGACATGGACAACAAAGCTGGGGAAGGGGTAGAGGGATGGGGAGGAGGGTGTCAATGGGGAAAAAAGGAGAAACATTTGTAACAAAAATAAATTAATAAAAAAAAAAAATGAGCAAGCAGAACATAAAAAAAAAAAAAAAAAACAATCAGTCACCCTTGCTGGTTTGGTTCAGCGGTTAGAGCGTCGGCCTGCGGTCCACAGAGACCTGGGTTCAGTTTCCGCTAAGGGCACATACCTCGGTTGCAGTTTGTCCCCGGCCCTGGTTGGGTACTGCGGGAGGCAGCCACTCGATGTGTCCCTTTCACGTCGATGTTTCTCTCTCATTTCCTCTCTCTCCCTCCCATTCTATCTGAACAAAAAATGGAAAAATGTCCTCGAGTGAGGATAAAACAAACAAACAAACAAAACGATCACTCTATATATATCTATCTCCTAATGGTTCTGTTTCTCTGGAGAACCCTGACTAGTACAGTTTGCAAGGTTAAGATTTGACATGTTTACATCTCTAGGCTTATTGCTCAACCCATCCTTCTCATATTTTTCCTTTGCAATTACAATTTTTTGTTGTTGCCCGGCCAGTGTGGCTCAGTGGTTGAGTGTCAACCCATGCACCAAGAGGTTGCCAGTTCGATTCCCGGTCAGGGCACATGCCCAGGTTATGGGCCCAATCCCCAGTGGGGGACATGCAGGAGGCAGCCAATCGATGTTCTCGCTCATCAATGTTTCTATCTCTCTCTCCCTCTCCCTTCCTCTCTAAAATTAATTTAAAAAAATTTTTTGTTGTTGTTGTAAAAGGTATATATATGCACACATAAGCATGCAAAGAGCAATAATAAAATGAACACTGTATACCAACTGCTCAAGTTAAGAAACAACAGTACCAGCACTTAAGAACCCTGGTACTCAAAGTGTGGTCCCAGGACCAGAACTGGCATCACCTGGAAGGTTAACGTATGGTAAATGGGAACATGGGCCCCTTGCCATGCTCCAACTTCCCCTCCCACCCTGTGGGAATAATAGTGAAGGCCATCTGTAAAAGGACTGTGAGACCTTGGGAACCATGCCAGCAAGTTGGTCTAAGAGAGGCCAAAGAGAAACTGCTTCTAGATGTGAGCCTGGACTATAAACAGCTAGTATTTTGCTCTCGCGCGGCTTGTGCAGGGACCTGTCCACCTCCCCCTGCATACAGTTTTTCTTTGTTTTCTGTACTCTATAAAATCTTGTGTTGGGCCTGGCTGGAGTGGCTCAGTTGGTTGAGCGTTGTCCCATGCACCAGGTCATTGGTTTGATTACCAGTCAGGGCACATATTCAGGTTGCAGGCTGGATCCCCAGTAGGGGATGTGTAGGAGGTAGCAAATCGGTGTTTCTTTCTCCCTCTCCCTTCCTCTCTCTGAAATCAATAAAAACATATTTAAAACAACAACAAAAACCCACCTTGTGCTGGGAAAGTCCGGGTGGTAGCAAAACAATAGCACCAGCTGGCCACCTCTGGTGTAGCCCATCCACAGGCTGATGGGACTTAGAAGTTCAACTTCACCAGTGGCAGCTGGTGCGGCGGTAAACTTCACTGGTCGGCCACCATCAGTGCACATGTAAGTCCTAATAAACCCATGTCTTTTTTTTTTTAATCCTCACTCAAGAATATTTTTCTGTTGATTATTTTTTCAGATAGAGTAGGAGGGAGGGAGGGAGAGAGAAACATCAATGTAAGGACATACATCGATTGGTTGCCTCCCACATGACCACAACCAGAACCAGGGATGGAACCTGCAACTGAGGTATGTGCCCTTCACCAGGAATCAAAACCACGACTCTTTGGTCCATGGATCGATGCTCTAACCGCTGAGCAAAACAGACCAAAGCTAAACCCATGTCTTTCACAGCCAGTCCTCCAGGTTATTTCTTTGGAATCCAGAACAATAAACTGAGGTTTTCTGGGACCTCAGCACTTTGCATAACAGTTAAAAATGCTTAATCTCAGCCTTCCCCACCTCTGCTTTACAATCTGCAATTTAACAAGATCTCCAGGTGATTCACATACACATTAAGATTTCCTTAGAAGCCCCTGCATCCCCTCTCTTCACTCCACCAGATATAAATAGTACCCTGATTTTGTGTTAATTATGGAATCTAAGACCAAATAATAAACTGCCTAGTCTTTTTAAAAAAATACATGTTTTCATTGATTTTAGAGAGAGAGGAAGGGAGAGGGAGAGATAGAAACATCGATCAGCTGCCTCCTGCACACCCCCTACTGGGGATCAAGCCTGCAACCTAGGCATTTGCCCTGACCCGGAATCAAACTGGTGACCTAATGGGTACATGGGACACCGCTCAACCAACTGAGCCACTAATTTTGAAGATGGAGGGCAAGTGTACACCAGCCATGCAAGGAGAGGGCAGCAATGAGCCCACTGAACAGAAACTCCAGGGGGAGGTGAGTGCAACAGTGTCTGGGTCTTAGTCTGACTTCCACTTCTCTGGGAAGTGACAAGGCCCTTTCTGGAGAAGTCATGAGCAAGGTCATGAGTGAGTCTTGGGAAAGAGGGTTCCCCACCTTCAGGTACCTGGCAAGACTATGGTGTGGACCAGGTACAGGACATGCAGCAGAAGGGTGGTCAGACGGAGTGGGCTGCTCTGTACTCCCCACTCCTGAGCCCACTGTGGCCTACCTCCAGCTCTCAGGGAAAACTGAGAACTTCTGTGAGTTTCCTCATAAGAATCTGGGCAAAGTTCTCCTGGGTGTTCTGTCTTCAGGTTAAGAAGGCCCAATGGAAGTGGGGAACTTGGTGTTGACAGTCTGTCTCTAGGGTGACACTGTTGCAGTATGGTTCAGCTGCCCTGACATCTGGTGCAGGGTTGTCATCCAGAGATCAACTTTCACCATCTGCCAAAGGATCCCTTGTCATCTTGTGTTGAGTCTCTTGCTTCCTGTATCTCATGTCTTACTCTTTCTTGATTTATTCTTTCAATTTTGGTGGTGTACTTCTTGCAGTAGCTTCTTCAGAAAGGGTATGTGGCAGTTAAAAATTTTAAATCTTTAATCTGAGAAAATGACTTTACTCTAGACTCCTTCTTATATACTTTGGCTAGGAATCGAATTCTAGGTTTGTAATCATTTTCCTTCAGAATTTTTAAGGCATAGTACTACCATCTTCTTGCTTGCTATGTTGCTGCTGTGAAGTCCAAAGAAAGTCTGATTCTTGATATGTGTCCTAGTACCCTTCCTACCCTGAAAGCTTGTAGAATCTTTTAAACCAATGTCCAGAAATTTTATGACTGGTGTGGGTCTATTTTCTTCCCCAGTGATAGGCACAGTATACCCTTTTAGTCTGGCGACTCATGACCTTCAGTTCTCAAATTACTTTTTTTTATTCATTTCCTCCCTGTTGTCTCTCTTCCTGTAATTTCTATCATTCAGATGTTGGACCTCCTACACTGGTCCTCTAATTTTCTTTTTTATTTTTCATCTGTTTTGTCTTTTTTCTTTACTTTTTGGGGAAATTACTTGTATTTCATATGTATAGTTCATACATTATTTCTTATTTTTAAAATTTTTATTTACTTATTTTTAGAGAGAGAAGAGAGGGAGAAGGGAGAGAGAAACACTGACCTGTCGTTCCAACCATCCATGCTCTCATTGGTTGATTCCTGTAGGACCCGGGATCAAACCCAAAACCCTGGCATATCAGATACTCCAACCAACAGAACCACCTGGCCAGGGCCTACATTTCTTATTTGAAAAATATTTCCGCTTGGCCAGTGTGGCTCAGTGGTTGAGCACCAACCCATGCACCAAGAGGTCACCGGTTTGATTCCCGGTCAGGGCACATGCCCAGGTTGTGGGCCTGATCCCCAGTGGGGAGCATGCAGGAGGCGGCCAATCAATATTCCCTCTCATTGATGCTTCTATCTCTCTCTCCCTCTTCTTTCCTCTCTCTCTAAAATCAATAAAGAAAAACAAAATTCCAAAATTTTGCTTTCTGAATTTATTTTTTAAATGTTTTTATTGATTTTTTAGAGAGAGAGGAAGGGAGAAACAGATAGAAACATCGATATGAGAGAGAAACATCAATCAGCTGCCTCTTGCATGCCCCCTACTGGGAATCAAGCCCCCAATTTGGGCATGTGCCCTGACCAGGAATCAAACTGGGACCTCTCAGTCCATGGGACAATGCTCAATCCACTGAGCCACACTGGCCAGGCTTATTTATTTTTTATTAGAGAGAGATAGAAACATTGATCGGCTGCCTCTTGCACTCCTCCTACTGAGAATGGAGCCCAAAACCTGAGCATGTGCCCTGACCAGGAATCAAACCAGGGAACTCTCAATCCATGGGACGAGGCTCAATCCACTGAACCACACTGGCTGGGGCTTTCTTAAGTTTAAAAAACATTTGTTCCATATATCCTCTTATCTCTCTCATCAACATCTAATTGGTTAAAGCAAGTCATAAGTCCAAGCCCCACATCAAGGAATGGGAAAGTATACTCTGCCTGTTATGAAGCTATGGCATGGGTGTGGGTTTATATGACTTAGAGAGTGAAGGACTGAAAGCAAACATTTAACTTAACCCCAAACAACTAAGGGATATGACAAAGTACCATCAGTAGCAGTGATTCATTTTAGCAGCGATAAGGGATAAAAGTCAGGGGAGAGGAGAAGAGGAAAGAGGCAAGGAGATGTATTCTTAAAAAGTGCTCCAAGTCCAGCCGGTGTGGCTCAGTGGCTGAACGTCGACCCATGCTCCAAGAGGTCTCCAGTTCAATTCCCAGTCGGGACACATGCCCAAATTGTGGGCCCAATCCCCAGTGAGGGGCATGCAGGAGGCGGCCAATCGATGTTCTCTCTCGTCGATGTTTCTCTCTCTCCCTCTCCCTTCCTCTCTCTCTAAAATCAATAAAGAAAAAAATATATATCTACCATATGAGACTGCTGTGAAGACTAAATGACAATATATTTAAAGAGTCTGGTCCTTTAAATTTTTTCCTTTGACCTGACCAGTTAGGTTACTTATATCAAAGCAGACCTGATTAGATGCCATTATCCCAAGACAGGCACATCACATACAGCAGGTCCCCCACATTCCAAAACCCCCAGTGGGTGTCTGAAACTGCGGATAGTGCCGAACCCTATGTATACTATATTTTTTCCCTACAAATACATAGCTATGGTAAAGTTTAATTTATAAATTAGCACAAGTGATTAATGACTAATAATATAATAACAATTATAACAATACACTGTAATAGAAGTTTTAGGAAGGTAGTCTCTCTCTAAATATCTTATTGTACTGTACTTACCCTTCTTCTTGTGATGATGTGAAATAATACAGTGCCTACATGATGAGATGAAGTGAGGTGAATGACATAGGCATTAGGCTACTACTTATATTCTGAAAATACATTAGAAGGAGGATCATCAAGCCATGATGATGTCAATGGTTGAATTTCAATTTAATATTTTCAAAACACAGTTGACCATAGGTAACTGAAACCATGGAAAGCAAAACCACAGGAACTGAAATGTGGATAAGGGGGGAACTGCTATATAAACAGCAGAGGTAGCTGAAGGCAGATTCCCAAGATGGCTGCCCCATTACACAGTGGATCACCTCAGAGCTTCCTTAATAGAAAGTTTCTGATATCATTAGCCAATCAGCAACACTCAGAGACTGCTTTCCTAGTAAGGGAAGAGATGGTATGTGGTCTTCTGGCTTTAGAAGAACTGTCCTATTTTTCCTCCCCTGAACTACAACTCTCAGAGCCTAGACTATGCTAGATTGGGTTACCTGCTTGGAGGTAAAATTTTTCCACTTACTTCACAATCTTTGGTCTCTTCAAAATTTTTTCCCCTTAACACATTTTAAAGATGAGGAAGTTAAAGCAGAGAGTAAGTGTCATGCCTCAAGTCATACAATTACTTTAGGCCAAAATTGTCACTGCATTTAGGTTTGACTCCTGGCCCATAATTAGTTTAATCTCGTCTGCATGAGAATATTCATCTATCTTCCTTCTGTTCATTAGCAGCACCCTCCTTCCCTGAGACACAGGGCCTACTGTCTTTTTTGTATTTGTTTTTGTTTAGATTAACAGACTTTATTAATAACTATATAATAATAAAGGCAGTACATAGCGATAGAGGTGAACACATAAACGCTTTTCCTTGTTTTATATTTAGGCAGAGAATCACAGAATCTATCACTTCTTTTTTTGACTGACCTTAAAATGACTCTAGTTTGTCTAATTTCACTACCTTTATTAAGAGGCCCTCTGGGTGGCTGAATGGATAAGAACACAAGACCCATACATATGCTGCCTGAAAGAGACCCACTTCAGATTGAGAGACACACACAGACTGAAAATAAAGAAATGGAAAGATATTTTAGCCCTGGCCAGTTTGGCTCAGCAGTTAGAGCGTCGGCCTGCGGTCCAGAGAGACCCGGGTTCAGTTCCCGCTAAGGGCATGTACCTAGGTTGCAGTTTGCCCCCGGCCCTGGTTGGTCGTGCGGGTGGCAGCCACTCGATGTGGCCCTTTCATGTCGATGTTTCTCTCTCTCTCTCTCTCTCTCTCTCTCTCTCCTACTCTATCTGAACAAAAAAAAAAAAAAAGAAGATATTTTATGAAAATAGAAATGGGAAAAAAACAAAACAAAACAAACAAACAAAAAAACACCTGGGGTACCCTGGCCAGTTTGGCTCAGTGGTTAGAGCATCAGCCCTCGGACCAGAGGCCCAGGTTCAGTTCCCACTAAGGGCACGTGCCTCAGTTGCAGTTTGTCCCTGGCCCCGGTTGGGGTCGTGTGGGTGGCAACCACTCGATGTGTCTCTCTCTCACGTCAGTGTTTCTCTCTCTCTCTTCCTCCCTCTCTCCCTCCCGCTCTTATCTGAAGATAAATGCAAAAATGTCCTTGGGTGAGGATAAAAAACAAAAAACAAAAAACAAAAAACATTTGGGGTAGCAATACTTATTATTAGGAAAAATAGGCTTTAAAACAAAGGCTATAACAAGAAACAAAGAAGGACCCAGCAATTCCACTTCTGGATATTTATCCTAAGAAATCCAAAACAATAATTCAAAAGACATATGCATCCCTATCTTCACTGCAGCATTATTTACTATAGCCAAGATATGGAAGCAACCCATATGACTATTGATAGATGAATGGATAAAAAAGACATGGTACATATATACAGTGGAATATTACTCAGCTATAAAAAAAGAAATCTTGCCATTTGTGACAACCTGGATGGACCTAGAGAGTATTATGCTAAGTGAAATAAGTCATACAGTGAGAGACAAATACCATATGATTTCACTTATATGCGGAATATAAAAAAAAAAAACAAATAAACAAATGAAACTAACTCATAGAAACAGAGAACAAATTGATGGTTGCCAGATGGGAGGGGGGTTGGGGGATGGGTGAAAAGGGGAAGGGATTAAGATGTGTAAATTGGTGGCTCAGAGGACTGAGTGTGGTCCCATGGAGGTCCTGGTTTGATTTCCGGTCAGGGCACCTGACTGGGTTTCTGGCTCGATCCCCAGTAGGGGGCGTGCAGAAGACATCCAATGATGTTTCTAGCTCTCTCTCCCTTCCTCTCTCTCTAAAAAATCAATAAAAACATATAAAAAAAAAGTCACAGGGATGCAAAGTACAGCAAAGGAAATACAGTCAATAGTACTGTAATAATTATGTATAGTGTCAGATGGGTACTAGACTTACTGGGTGATCACTTCACAAGTTATATAAATGTCTAATCACTATGTTATACACCTGAAACTAATATAATATTATGTCAACTATAACTGAAAATTTAAAAAAATTCTAAAAAAAAGAAGCAGCTCTTATAATTGGTAGAAAAATTTCAGGATATGTGGTTTGTAAAATCCAAGTTTTTGTCTTATAACTAATTTTTTAAAACTTGTGGTCAAAACCCGTATCGTAAAATTTACTATCTTAGCCCTAGCTGGTTTGGTTCAGCGGTTAGAGTGTCGGCCTGCAGACCAGAGTCTTGGGTTCAATTCTGGTTAAGGGCACGTACCTGGGCTGCAGGTTCGATCCCCTGCCCCAGTCAGGTTCGTGTGGGAGGCAACCAATCAATGTGACTCTCTCACATCATATTTCTCTTTCTCTCCCTCCCTCCCACTCTATCTGAAAATCGATGGAAAAAATATCCTCAGGTGAGGATTAACCAAAACAATAACAACAACAAAATATTACTATCTTAACCTTTCTTTTCTCTCTCTCTTTAAAATTATTAAAACATGGATTTTGTTCTGTCTTTATTCTGGGGAGGAGAAATCCTCCTCCTCGTCCCCATCTTCGTGGTTAAATGAGCAGGGGGTCTCATCTCAGGATTCGGAGCAGTGAGAGGCCACAATGCTGGACTGATGACTGTTTGGGGCAAGGAACTGCCCAGTTGCTATTAACCTTTCTTAAGTGTACAGTGCAACAGTGTAAAATATATACGGTGTTGTGCAACAAATCTCTAGAACTTTTTCATCTTACAAAACTGAAACTCTATACCCATTAAAAAAGTCCCCCTTCCCCCTTTCTTTCAGTCCCTGGCAACTAGCATTCTTCTTTCTGTTTCTAAGAGTTTAGCTACTTTGGATATCTCATGTAAGTGGAATCATGCAATATTTGTCTTTATGCAACTGGCTTATTTTACTTAGCATAATGTCCTCAAGGTTTATCCATGCGTTAGCATATAACACATGCCTTCCTTTTTAAGGGTGAATAATATTCCATTATACGTTATATGTATCCACCACATTTTCTTCATCCATTCATTTGTTGACAGAAACTTAATACTGCATCCACCTCTTGGCGATTGTGAACAACACTGAAATGAACATGGGGGTACAAATCTGGGCCTACCTCTACCAAAACCACTTTTGAAATCATCCCGGCCTAAAAACATACAGCTTCTAACTCCTAATTCAGAGCTCCTTCCACAATATCATTAACATTCACTCAACACGTTTG
Organism: Tadarida brasiliensis; assembly: GCA_030848825.1. Classification (NCBI taxonomy): domain Eukaryota; kingdom Metazoa; phylum Chordata; class Mammalia; order Chiroptera; family Molossidae; genus Tadarida; species Tadarida brasiliensis. Next base: position 72,879,860 of record CM061259.1, on the reverse strand, counting down.
CTGACTGCCAAATACGCAGCAGGTATGGCGCTAGACTCTTGGTCTTGCTCTTAGATTGCTCACAGTCTAATGGAGAGCAGGCAAACATACTAATTAAAGCTCAGTGTGGTTGTTCTGACAGAATTAAGCATCTAGTCCAGCTTGAGGAGGGACTTAGGGAAGGGGTCCTGGAGGAGATGATGACACATGAGCAGAGCTCTGAATGGTGAGGAGGTGTCAGACATTATGAGACTGGAGAAGGGCATACATGTGAAGACACTGAGAGAAATTAGGCCATTTTCAAAGAGCTACAGTCAAAGTATTTTGAGGATCTTGAGAGTATCATGCATGGGCTTCATTCCCATGGTGCCAGATGCCACCCAATGACATGCTGCTCTACCAGGCCTCGTATAACTGATGCTCCTCCAAACGTTCACCCTGTACTAGTCTCTCCTGCTGCTCTGTGTTGCTGGGCAGAATAGTTCTCCACTGACTTTAAAAGCTCTGGGTACTTAGGTTGCCTGTTTAGTTTGTGAGTTAGGATGCTCTGAATTCAGATATACCACAGAACAAGTAGCAGGAGTGGTGACATTTTTCAATTAAAAACATCTCTCTTCCACCTTCAACTAATCAAATAACATGTAGTTCTTCGAAGGAACATTCCATCAGAGAGCAGAGAGAACATGGGTAAGAAATAAGCAATGCACCCTATGTGATAGGCAACAAAACTCATGACAAGGCTCCATGCTCTTGACCACTTTCCTTTAGAATTCAGAAGTGAGGTAGGCGTCATGGGTATGTATATTATTACATACAGTTGAAAAGTGAAGTTTAAACTTTTTCTGACAGAAAGCTGAGTCTGATTTGGTTGATTAAAGTGACAATGAAGACAAGACTGGTTTTGCCAATTAGATTATATTGCAGACATTTTCCACATTAAACATGCTATAGTAGCAGCTCTAAGGTTTTAATGAAACTATATCTAAAGCAGATAAAAGTATTTTATCAAAAACTACTGTAGTCCGGCCGATGTGGCTCAGTGGTTGAGCGTCGACCCATGCACCAGGAGGTCGCAGGTTCGATTCCCAGTCAGGACACATGCCCAGGTTGCAGACCAAATCCTCAGTGGGGGGCATGCAGGAGGCAGCCGATCGATGTTCTCTCTCATGGATGTTTCTATCTCTCTCTCCCTCTCATTTCCTCTCTCTCTCAAATCAATAAAGGAAAAAAATTAAAAAACAAAAAACAAAAACTACTGTATTGGCAACAATGTATGGAAATGAGCAGTATTTTGATTTTCCCAACCAGTTTTAAATATATTAGGTTAGCCCTGGCCAGTCTGGCTCAGCGATAGAGTGTTGGCCCATGGACCGATGAGTTGCAGGTTCAATTCCAGCCAAGTGCTCGTACCTCGGTTGTGGTTCATCCCGGCCCTGGTGAGGGTCATGTGGGAGACAGTCGATGTGTCCCTCCTACGATGATGTTTCTCTCTCTCTCCCCTTCTCCCTCTATTTCCCTCCCACTCTATCTGCAGATAAATAAAAAAAATATCCTCGGGTGAGGATTAAAAAAAAAATATATATATATATTAGGTTAAACAAGGTACCTCTGTGGAAAGAATAATAGGTATAATCAATAATCAATTTATAAGATCTGATAAACCTTTGTATTATATTTCTCAATAATTGAGAAAAGTGACTAATGACCAGATCAATCCTTTTATAAGTCAGATGACTTCTAATCCTCTGCTTTCGATAAAATTAAAGATGTACCTAACCAAGTTGTCAGCTAATTAGTAAATTAAATTTTGGTGATATATTGCCCGGCTGGTGTGGCTAGATAGTTGAGCGTCGACCCATGCACTAGGAGGTCGCTGATTCGGTTCCCGGTTGGGGCACGTGCCCGGGTTGTGGGCCCGACCCCCAGTGGGGGGCATGCAGGAGGTGGCCAATCGATGTTCTCTCTCATTGATGTTTCTATCTCTCTCTCTCCTTCTCCCTTCCTCTCTCTCCAAAAGCAATAAAGAAAAAATAAATAAATAAAAAAAATGTTTGGTGATATATCACTGATTTTTGGAATACAACTCAAGTTTTAAAAAATTAAATAACATTGCTATAAGTAAATATGTTCCTTTCTTTTTTATTTATTTATGTAAACAAGGATTTATAGGGTTTAAATTTATAAAAATAAAAAATAGAAATAGAATTGAGAACTGTCATTTTGTCAACAAGTAATACTCATCCATACTTAAGCGAACAAATTGAGGAAGGGGAAGACTCGTCCATCTCATTAAGGAAGACATTTCTAATTAACTTGTACTTTTTTGCTTAAAAATTACTTATAAAAGTTTATAATGCATTTTTTGTTGTGCACTATTATAACTCAACTTATTGAAATAAACATTCGTAACACACAGAACCTTATACATGCTACATATATTCTTCTTCTGTATAAGTTAACTTATTTATTTTTTATTTTTCCTTTATTGATTTTAGAGAGAGAGGAAGGGAGCGGGAAAGAGAGAGAGAAAATAGATTGGCCGCCTCCTGCATGCCCCCCCGGGGAATCAAACTGGCGATCTCCTGGTGCATGGGCTGATGCTCAACCACAGAGCCACACTGGCCGGACTATAAGTTAACTTTAAAAACAACAAAAGTATGCACAGAACCCTGGCCAGTGTGGCTCAGTGGTTTGAACGTTAGCCTGAGGACTGAAGGGTCTCAGGTTTGATAAGGGCATGTATCTGGGTTGGAGGTTAGATTCCCCAGACCTGGTTGGGGTTGTGTGGTAGGCAACCAACTGATGTGTCTCTCTTACACTGATGTTTCTCTCCCTCCCTCCCTCCCTCTCTATCTAAAAAATCAATGGAAAAATAGCTCAGGTGAGGATGAACAAACAAACAAAATAAAAGAATGCATAGATCTTTATGGTCAAAGTAAATTGAAGTTTTTAATTTAAATTTTTATACCATTTTTGTTTAGAAAAAATATGCTAGAGTTATCAAATAAAAAGACTGCAAGCATTCAAAGGATCAAAGTCTTATCAGAATAAAGCTATGTGGGGCAAGTGTAAAAGAAATGCAAGTTCCAGGAGAAAAAAAAAGAATGTTAAAGAAAAATGTATTGTTAAGGTATTCAGAATCCACTGGCTACATTTTAAAAAGTGATGTAACCATGCCTGGCCGGTGTGGCTCAGTGGACTAAGCATTGTCCCATGGACTGAGAGGTCTCAGTTCCAGGTCTGGTTGGGGTACATGCCTGGGTTGCAGGCTTGACCCCCAGTTGGGGGAGGGGGTGTGGGAGGCAGCTGATCAACGTTTCTCTCTCACATCGATGTTTCTATCTCTCTCTCTAAAAAAAAAAAAATCAATAAAAACATATTTAAAAAATAAATAAAAAGCGATGTAACCATTTTAATTTTAAATGTTAACATTTACAATTCTTTGAAAGTTACATCCCCTGAAACCATAAATAGCATTCCCCCCCCCCTTTTTTTTTTTGGTACGAGCCCCTAGCGGGAACCGAACCGGGACTCTCTGGTCCGCAGGCCAACGCTCCAACTGCTGAGCCAAACCGGCCAGGGCCCCCTTTTTCTTTTTAAAATAGTTGACTCATATTATTATTTTTTTTTTTACTCCTCACATGAAGATATTTTTCTACATATTACCAGATAGAGTGGGAGGGAGAGAGAGACAGAAACATCGATGTTTCTGTTTAACTCTGGCACGACCAGACCAGGGCCGAGGACAAACCGCAACCGAGGTATGTGCCCTTGACTGGAATCGAACCCAAGACTCATTGGTCTGCGGGCCGACACTCTAACTGCTAAACCAAACTGGCCAGGGCACTTGATTCATATTAAATACATGTGGCACTTTATAAGGTTCTGTGTCATATAAATTTCTTATTTCATAAATTTCACCTAATACATTGAATTATGGTGGTTTAATATACAATTGAGCAACAAAATAAATGCATCATAATTTTGATAAGCTCAGAAACTTAGGATGAAAAGCTTTAGATGTCAACATAAAAATGTGAGGGAGTTCACAATGTTTCAAAATTATTTAGTCCAAACACTCAAAATCAAATATATGGCTTTTCATGATTTGACTTCTACCTTTCCATCTTTAACTTCCAGTCTCTGGTACTTTAAGCTCCAAATTCAAAGAACTATTCATTGTCATAATTTTGTGCTTTTGCTTAGTTTTCCAAAGGGATGAAAGTCCTATTACATGCCCCTTGATAAGAGCTCCCCATGCATATTACCATATTAAAGGTTTGGAAATGTCCTAAATAAAGGAAGCTGTTTAAGTTTATTTATCCCAGTGTCTCCTAAATCTGCTCAACTCTAGAATTCTTTTAATATAGTCCATGAAATTAGTGTTCTATGGAATACTCTTTGGGAAAAGCATCGGGCAAAATACTAAGACCCATTTTAAAAGCCAAATCTTTAAAGCTTTCCAAACTTCACCCAAAGAGGCATACCCTTCCCTTTTTTTTAATTGTTTTTCCTTTATTGATTTTGAGAGAGAGAGAAGGGAAAGGGAGAGAGAGAGGAAGGGAGAGGGCGAGAAGGACAGAAACATCAATGAGCAAGAACATCGACTGACCACCTCCTGCGTGCCCCCTACTGGGGATTTGGCCCACAACCTGGGCATGTGCCCTGACTGGGAATCGAACCAGTGACCTCTTGGTGCATGGGTTAACACTCAACCACTGAGCCACACGGGCCTGGTGAAAGAGGTATCCCTTATCCGATATCCTCACAGGCTTTGAATCCCTCAACATGGCTTTGCAATGACCCACTTACTACCTATTTCCCATTAGGTGGCTGACATAGTTCCTGTACCACCATAATTCCTGGCTCCCAGCAGGAGCTCAATGGTGGCTGAACAAATGACCAACTGAAAGCTGGAAGTGCAGGAAAGGAGTAGGCAATTCCCAGGTTTCTACTTTGGATGACTATGCTAGGGAAAATACTCCAAAGGAATATAAGATTGGCAGGAAAAAGGGAGAACCCATTTTGGATATGTGGAAAATCAAAGTGGAAATGTCCAGTAGACAGCTGGAAGTATGGATCTGAACCCTGGAAGAGAGTTCTGGAGAACCTTATTATTAGAGATGATAGATGAAGCCATTAAAGAGTCAATGACATTACCCAGGAAAAGAAGACTGAGTGAAAAAAGTAGAGGATGAAGTTACCTAGAGAACATTAATATTTTTAAAATGTGCAAAGAAAGTTTCTCAAGCCAAAAAAACTCGGAATTCCCCTCAACTGCCCCCCTCTCTTGCCCCCATCTAGTCCATGATCAAGCTCTGGCACCTCTGCCTTCAGGACCTGTCCAGAATCCATCTCCTCTTCATCTCCACTACTACCACCAGCCCCAAACTACACCACTATAAAAGCATAACTTCAGCCACTCTTGCCTGCATCAACTCCATTGACCACCAGAGTGACCTTTCAAAACTAAATCAGATCACATCATGTTTCTGCTTACATCCTGCTATTGCTTTCCCCTGCACCTGATCTGATCCTTGCTTACCCACCTCTCACATCGGGCTGCCTACTGGCCACACTGACCTCCTTTCTGTTCTTCATGTAAGCTCAGTTCCTGCCTCAAAGATTGTGTTGGTGGTTCTAACTGGAATGTTCTGAGACTTTCAGCTGATTGATAACCTCCTGTCGTTCAGGCCTAAATTAAAAACAAAGAGTCTTGCCCTGGCTGGTGTAGCTCAGTTGGTTGGGTACTGTCCCCGAAGACAAAGAACTCGTGGGTTTGATTCCTGGTCAGAGCACATGCCTGGGTTGTGGGTTCAATCCCGGGGGGGGGGGGGGGGGGGGCATACGGCATGTTTGGCAAGTACAGGAGGCAACTAACTGATCAGTGTTCCTCTCTCACATCAATGTTTCTCTCTCTCTAAAATCAATGAAACCATCCTCAGGTAAGGATTAAAAAACCATCTTATCTAAAGCTGCTAATGTAAATTACTCAGTATCACACTACTCTTTTAATTTTTCTTAGCATTTATTACAACTAAAAATTAATTTTTAAATTATTGATCTTTCTCCATGTGAGCAGAGTTTTAATTTGTCCTGTTTGTTGCTGTATTTCTAGTGCTAAAAATATTTTCTGACCCACAGTAGACACTAAAATATTTGTTGCATGAATTAATAAGGGAAAGCAGGAAGGAGACTGAGAAAAAAGTCAGAAAGCTGGAAAGAAAATCAGAAGAGGGTAGAAGCTAAGAGAAAAGTCTTAAGGGGAGGAAGTCAAAAAGAATGATGACTAAAGAAGCCACCAAATTTGGCAATTCCATCTTTGGTTTCTTTTAATGGGGCAACTTCGGAAAAGTAGAAGAGGTAGAAGGCAGATCACAATGGACTAATGAGTAAGTGGGAAGTTCAGTGGAAAGGGCAAAGGGAAGGAAGAAGGTGGAATACTATTTTGAGGGTGAGAAAAGACAAAAGAAAGAATATTTCCTTGTGCTTTCAAGCTGAAAGGAAGGATATAGTGGGAAAGGGGATACTGAAGATAAAAAAGGAAGGAGGGTGCTAGGACGAGGCCCCAGATGTTATAGGGAGAGATGGCTTCCTAAAGCCACATTAGTCATCTTTTCTCTAAAACTATCCCACATGATTACAGTACAATGTCTGTTTTATGATCAGAAAGATCTACTTCCTGGAAATAATTTGTTGTTTGCATAATTATTACATAATTTTAGTCTACAAAATCATTATTAAAAATCTGCACATCTTTCTTAACTCTTAGAAGGCACAGGTACACACTGGGGTGTTTGGGGGTAGAGAGCCATGAGGTATGCAGTGCCCTCTCAGGTAGTTCAGAGAATAAAAGTTTGGGGGGGGGGGATGGAGACAGGGAAGAGGCAGGGAGGGAGAACAAAGGTGGGGGGAGAAAGGGAGAGAAACGTAGAGGAGAGAATGAGAGTATGCATACAAATGAAAAGCAAGTTGGGCACACTGGTGACTGTGGGTAGAATGTAAGTGAAGAGTACGCAGATGTTCTCTAATATTTGTGAAGCTTTTCTGTAAGTTTTAAATTTGTAATAGAAAGTTAAATAGAAATTTTGCATACCTAAGTTAAGCAGGGAAGGCAACTTCCATGAAACTGAAAATCTGGCATTGTCAAATTTCTACTTAGACTATCCCAACTACTAAAGGAGTAAGCAGCAAAAGAGTAACAGTGGTGGACAAAGGGACAGGCATAAACCTTTAGAGCATTTTACTAAATGAAAATGTTCAAGCTATTGTAAAAGGCTATTTTCACTATAGAATGAATATTTATATAAAGTGGGTGGATAATTCTCTATAATCTAACATTCCTAACAAAAAGAAGTCAACCCTAACTGTTATTAGAAAGCTACTATTTGGGGGGGGAGGTTAATGAGGGGAAAAAGAGGGGACATTTGTAATACTTTCAACAATAAAGATAAATTTAAAAAAAGGAAAGAAAAGAGCACACAGAGCATAAAGAAAACAAGGTCATTCCTTGACAACTAGATAGGAGTCTGAAGCACTGTTTCTGACCCATCTTTAACAGAGTAACCAAATAGTGGTTAATTAGGATTTGCTGTGGTGGGATATCTTGAGAGAAGAAAAAACCTGAAGGTAAACTCTTTTTTTTAATCCTCAACTGAGGATATTTTCTCAAATATCTTCAAAAGAAGGGGAGAAAGGGAGGGAGGGAGGGAGAGAGAAGGGGGGGGAACATCGATGTGAGAGGAACACATTGATTGGTTGCCTTCTGCACAACTCCAACCAGGGCCGGGGACAAACCGCAACCAAGGTACATGCCCTTAGCCAGAATCAAACCCGAGACTCTTTGGTCTTCGGGCTGACACTCTAACCACTGAGCCAAACAGGCCAGGGCCTGAAGGTAAACTCTTACTAGTAAATTTGATCCTTTTCCAGCTGTACAAATAGTTCACGGATGGTAACTGGAGCTATGAAACAGCTGCCTAACAGTATAATAGCACAATTGGAAAACAATAATATATTTTTAATTAAAGGAATATTAATTAGATTACATACAGTTTTCAGTTGTTAAAAATAACAATAACAATAACTAGCTCTGGCTAGTTTGGCTCAGTGGTTAGAGCGTTGGCCCGCAGACCAGAGAGACCTGGGTTCAGTTCCCGCTAAGGGCATGTACCTCGGATGCAGTTTGTCCCTGGCATTGGCTGGGGTCATGTGGGTGGCAACCAGTCGATGTGTCTCTCACATCGATGTTTCTCTTTCTCTCTCTTCCTTCCTCTCTCCCTCCCGCTCTATCTGAAGATAAATGCAAAAATGTCCTCGGATGAGGATAAAAAAATAAATAAGCAACAACAACTAAGAGGCACCTTCTCTCTCCAGGCCCAAATCCTAGCCAGGCAAGGACTCTTTCCCCCTCTGAACTGAAGGAGCCACTAAAACAGAAAACGCACTAATCTTCCCATTCCTACGATCTCATTCCAACCCATTTCAAGGTTGAAGAGCTCAGCTAGAATAACTTGGGAGACTGAAGTGAAAAGGGGTCCTCTTCCTAGTAGGGAGATGACAGAAGAGTACTTCCACTCCAAAGTTTAAATTCATGAAATCCATGGTTCAATGTTTAATATGACAAGATATCAACATAGCATGGCACATCTGATCAGGCTCTGACACCCAAAAGAATAACTGACAAGTCTGATTCAAGTTCTAACACACTCAGAATTAATTTATCTTCAAACATGCCAAATTTCTCTCCAGTAATTCAGGACTAAAAATATCATGTAGTGTCTAAACTCTCACTCTCTTTAAACACACTGAATCATCACTAATATACCTTCCAGGTAGTGTTCAAGGCAACTATTTTTGTGTAAACTAAGACTTTTATGAGCTTTCATTAATTAAATTGGAATGACCACCCGCTACTGTTAAAGTATTTCCTTAAAACAAGAGTTGTTAAGTAAAGGAATCATAAAGTTAAGCCATTTTGCTTTATGAGGTTAGCACAAAGGAGAATAAATTACTAAGTACTACCAAGTTTGATATTAATCACTCAATAAACACATGCTGAGGGCCTAAAATGTGTAAGGAACTCGAAGCCAAACCTCTTCCTTCTTCCCAGGGCTTACAGTCTAGTTGGAAAGACATGGCCAAAGTACTATGTGACTAGAAGCTAAAAATAAATGGCAGAGACAATTAGTTTCCTAAGTTTTGACCAAGTTGATCCTGATTGCTGTGGGCTACTGTGGTCAGAAACTAGCTTTCAAGAAGAGGAAGATGGCCCTGGCCGGGTAGCACAGTTGGTTAGAGCTTGCCCCCAAAGTTGCAGGTTTGATACTGGTCAGAGCACATAAAAGAATCAACCAATGAATGGGTAACTAAGTGGAACAACAAACTGATGTTTCTCTCTCCCTCCCTTCCTCTCTCTCTCTCAAATCAACAAAATAAAATAAAAAATAAATTTTAAAAAAAGAAGTGGAGCCCCGGCCGGTTTGGCTCAGCGGTTAGAGCGTCGGCCTGCGGTCCAGAGAGACCCGGGTTCGGTTCCCGCTAAGGGCACGTACCTCGGTTGCAGTTTGTCCCCGGCCCTGGTTGGTCGTGCGGATGGCAGCCACTCGATGTGTCTCTTTCACGTCGATGTTTCTCTCTCTCTCTCTCTCCCTCCCACTCTATCTGAACAAAAAATGAAAAAATGTCCTTGGGTGAGGAATAAAAAAAAAAAAAAAAAAAGAAGTGGAAGATTAGCTAGATCTGAAGGATGGCAGGATTCTGAAAGGTTGGGAGGAGGAAAGGACCCTCCTTAAGGATAATAAGCTAAACCTATCTGCAGTTTATAGATGAGAAAAGTGAGAACCAGAAGACTTGACTAGTCGATAAGCAATAATCAATGAAATGTCCAGCAGTCCAGAATAATGTGGGAAAGAATACAGAAAATAATTCAACCAGAATATTGGACCTGTGGGGGACACAGCAGTTAGAGAGGAAAAGAGAAACCAAATGCCTGAAGACTAGTTAGGGATGGACACTGCAACAGCCCAGGTGAAAGGTAATAAAGGCATGCATTAAAAAATACACAGAATGGCGGGGCTAGTGTGGCTCAGTGGTTGAGCATTGACCCATGCACTAAGAGGTCGCTGGTTAGGTTCCTGGTCAGGGCACATGTCTAGGTTGTGGGCCCAATCCCTAGAGGGGGGGCACGAGGAGGTGACCAATCGATGTTCTCTCCCATCTATGTTTCTATCTCTCTCTCCCTCTCCCTCTCTCTCTCTAAAATCAATAAAGAAAAAAAAAAACAGAATTAGATTGCTGACATCTGTTTTAGGCTTTAACTTACCAACAAAACAAAACAAAACCTTTGTTCTCTCCCTTTTATAAGTCAGTTTCAGGGAAAAAAACCTCTAACCAAAAATCCCTCCAATCGTTACTGGGAACCCAAAGGTGCGCATAATAATTTACCAACAAACTCTTAAAATCACCAGAAACTGTCCACAACATTGCTGGATTCACAAATTCACATATTTCAGGAGTGCCTAAACAAGAAATACTTTTGCTAAGGTTTCCAAAGATTTTTGGATGTTCCATTCAGAACAGTTTGATCAACTGAATGTAGACTGATTTCCATATGTAAGCCGTGAACCAGCAAACAGCAAGGACCCATTAAACATTTACAGAATAAATGAGGCCACTGTCACAGGCCACTCTTAAGGTCAGAATGTTTAAAGAAAGTTCTCAAAATCTCGGAATCAAGGCTGGGAGGAAAACCTTTCAGCTGTCGTTCACCAGTCTTCCCAGCCGGAGCCCTAACGTACGGTTTTTACGGTCATGTTTTCCCAAACGAATGCCACTGTGCCATTTGCCGCAGGTGACAACCGCTCAGTTCCCTGCCAGGTTCGCCTGCCCCGAGCGAGGCCCGAGAAGCGTCTCCGCGGAAAGGGCCGCTCCCCGCGTCCTACTCACCGCGACGGGGCGGCCGTGCTCGGGGCCGTCGGCGGCGTCGAGGCGCGGGGCCGGGGCTGGAGGCGGGGCCGCGGCCGGGGCGGGCGGCTGCCGGTGCTTGCCGGCGCGCTTAGCCTTGGCCTGGATACAGCGCTGGTGCAGGGCGAAGGTGTGCTGGCGCTCGAGCTCCAGGCGCTCGGGCGACACGGCCTCGTAACGAGCCTCGCAGGTGCTGTGGTGGCGCCGGCACAGCTCGATGCGCCGGCGGAGGCGCTCCATGACCGCACTGTGCCGTGGCAGCGCGAACTCCGCCATGGGGCAGGTGGGCAGCACCATGGGCCGAGGGCGGCACGGGCCGGGCTTCTCGGGCCGGCTGGAACTGCGGGCTCTGCTCCCCGCCGGCGGCCGGCCGCCTCACGGCCGCGCCATAGCTCCGCGAGCTGCGGAGGAGGCTCGCGCGCGGCAGCGGGTCTTCCTGCGGCCCCGCTCAGCCCGACCCCGACCGGCGCTCGCTGCCCACCTCAGACCTTGGCCTGGCCCCGCCAACCCGAGCCCATTGTTTTCCGCGCCGCCGTAGCCGCCATCTTAAAATTGTTTTCAGGGCTCTCGGAAGAGGGCAGGACCCCGGCTGGCGACCCCGGCGTCATGACTGATGAGCAGGGACTGCGACCAATAAGAATAGGAAGAGCGGGCCGCCCGAGGGGCGGGGGTAAGCACGCCGGAGGTGCAGAGGCGCTCCAGTACGGACTTTAAAGGAACCCTCACGTAAGGGGCGGGCCTCAGTCCTGGGGCACCCAGCCAAGTGTGACGGACGGGAGCCCACATTGAGCACCGCCCCCCGGGGGCAGGCCCTTCCGGGTCCGTGGTGGAGAGCCGGGCAGTAGGCGCGGTGCAACTGGCCAGACCCAGACGCCGCCCAGCACTAATGCACTTCATTTTCTTCTCTGGCAGCCTTTCTGAAGTTGGCTCAGATTAAACTCAAAAGTAGCCACGCTTTTTCAATGTCAGCTGTTTTTCTTCGACCTTGTTCCTTACATCCAGCCTCTTAATTGGTCAGAATTTCACGAGTGAGCTGGAAAAGGGTTCCTCTCGCACCATTCTGAATCATTGGGACTGTCAATTTCCACTTTTATATAAAACTTTGAACAAGTTACTATTTACAAAAATAAAGCCCCAGCACACGTGAGGAAGAGGGTGTGGGGAGAGTCTACCTCCATTAGTGGGGACTAGAACCGCAAAGGATGACAATTTAGTCAAAACCGAGGAGCATGGTTCACAAGCCTTACATTCAAAAGATGGGTCTGTTAGGTAAAATCGAGTCACTCAATATCCAACCAAAGGCAATTAGGCTCTAGTAGTATAACTAGCAGGTTAAGGGAAACGGACAGTAGGAAAAAATACGGGATCAATGAGTCCGCAACAAAACTAGATAGTCTGTGTTGGGCCAAGAGATACTAGGAACCTTAATTGCTAAAAAGTTAAATAGAAGGCGCCAGGAGGCTGCTCATTTAGAGGCATCATCAACAGCTCAAACAGCTGTTAAAGTAACTTTTTACTAGGGCCCACGAAAATGTTTTATTTTAAAATAAGAAAAAAATCCTTCAAATAGTGTTGTTTTTTAATATTTCATTGATTTTTTAGATAAGAAGGGAGAGAGATAAAGAAACATCAGGGATCGGTTGCCTCCACACCCCCTACTGGGGATCACACCCACAAACCAGGCATGTGCTCTGACAGGAATGGAACTGGGACCTCTCAATCCATGGGATGGCACTCAATCCACTGAGCAACACGGACTGAGCTAGTGTTTTTATACAAATGCAGCAAAAATTTACAAATGGCCCCCCAAGGCAAAGTGCTTAGGGCTCACAAATGCCATAACGTGGTCCTGCTTTTTACCAGTCTTTAAACATATAAATTTTACACCAGGATTAAATATTTATTTTCTAATAGGAAAAATAAGAGTAAAAGAAGCACTACATTTTGTCTATTTCTCTTCAGTAGCACCTCAAAAACCTAATAGCACATTAAAATAAAAAAGTTTTGACCTAATTTTCAAAAACCTCCCTGAAATAAGAATATGTAAACATGATTCTGAATAAAACTTTATTTTCTAATAAATATTTAAAAGTTCATTGGTTCCCATAAATCTTAAAGAATATGCCCTGGCTGGTTTGGCTCAGCAGTTAAGAGTGTTGGCCCGCGGACCAGAGAGTCCCAGGTTCGGTTCCCGCTAAGGGCGCGTACCTCAGTTGCAGTTTGTCCCCAGCCCCAGTTGGGGTTGTGCGGGTGGCAACCACTTGAAGTGTCTCTCTCTCACGTCGATGTTCTCTCTTCCCCCTTCTCTCCTGCTCTATCTGGAGATAAATGCAAAATGTTCTCAGGTGAGGATTAAAAAAAAAAAAAAAAAAGAGTATTATTTACAAATTACCCCTCCCTTTCTGAGCTGTTATCCCTATGACACAACAGAAACTACTGAACCCCAATCCAGTAGGAAAGGAGACAAAATCTCCATTTAATTGACTGGACTAAATCCTAGTGGTGAGAGAAAAGTATAGTTGGCTTTCATTGTCAGAGGGTTCCCCACACTCAAAATCAACCAACCACCAAGGATGGAAAACATCTGGAAAAAAGTTTCATTGCTGCTGATGTGTGCTACGTAGTTAGGCCTATGATGGTTGCAGGTTGCATCTGTACTGAACATGTACAGACTTTTTCCTTGTCATTATTTCCTAAACAATAAAGTTTAACAACTATTTAAACAGCATTTTCATTGTATTAGGTCTAAGTAATCTAGAGATAATGTATTTGAGGAAAATGTTTGTAGGTTATATGCAAATACTGTGTACCATTTTATGTAAGGGACTTGAGCATCCTCCAATTTTGGTATTCATGGGGGAATCCTGGAACCAATCCCTTTGGATGCCAAGGGACGACTATAATTATTCCATTGTTCATAGTAGTTTCTACATATTAGCAAACTCTCATGCAGTGGCCAATTAAAGGAAGACTAACCCCCCCATTGAAACAGTAAAACACATGAATTAAAGGTTACTATGTATGCATGTACTCATAACCAATGGACATGGACAACAAAACTGGGGACGGGGCAGGGAGGGAGGGGGAGGAGGGTGTCAATGGGGGAAAAAAGGAGAAACATCTGTAACAAAAGTAAATTAATAAAAAAATAAAAGTACTCAAGAAATCATGAAAAAAAAAAGGTTACTATGAAGAAGTTCAGTCAAAAGCAGATGCTTAACATGGGGCTTTAATGTAATACCATTTAGTAATGTGACAATTTGAGAAAAGTGTAAAGTACTTTGTGGACAAGAGAAACTGAGGAATGCATCTGATGGAGTGGGCATTTTACAACAACGGGACAGATAACTAGAATGTTGAAAATTGCAGCTGGTCATTCATTAATATGTCAGACATTTATTTAATCAAGAGGTTGCAACTTAAACAAAAAGAGTGAAAAAGAGAACCAAGAAAATACTTTTGTTCTGAACAAACTGGGCTAAATAACCCTGGAAAGGCAAAGGAACACCCTACTGATTTACACTTATCATTCCACAGCTCAGCCAGAAGAAACTGTGAGGCATGAAATATCAATGAAAAGTGAAGGAGGCAGATTTCTGGAAATGCAATGACCCCACACATTTGCTTCAAAGGAGAAACCCGCAGACATATTTTGAGGTCTTGCTAAGTAACTGTTTATTTGCACTCAATACATTTGGGAAAGTCTGCTACATAGCTAAGGTCACTGTGACAACAGAACAACAGATGAAAAGAATAAAGCACTGAACAGCAAGAAAAATGCATCCCACCCTCATAAGAATTTAAGTGAACTGGTAAAAATTGAAGATAAACAAAATAAACAGATACAGCCTTCATCTTTTACAAATATACTTCCTCTACATTATCTCCCCAATATAAACACTCTGGAGTGTTTATACATTCAGTGCAAGGAACAGTATCATCGGTATATTTGAAACATCTCCCAAGAAAGAATAAAGCTAAAAGAACATCTAATTCTGAATACACTTCAGTGTGGTGTAATAATGAGATTATTACACTGTGATGGGGGAGAGGCTCTGATAGCACCCATCTGCATTCCGCATGAAAAAACAAACCTAACATCACATATTAAAAAATTTTACAATCAACATACAAAACGATTATTTTTAACAGGACTGCTTTATCATGTAATTTAAGACACAACTGTTATGAACTGCAAATGAAAACTGAAAAGGTTTAGCAGCTACAAAAACCGGATAACTCATGCTCTACATCACTTCTCCCATCAATACTTTTTAGCCTGTGTTCAATTGCAGTCAATTTTGAATTGGCTCATGCCTGGATTAGATTTCTAGTCTTTACACAGAGTAAAAGAAATGGGTTTAAAAAAAAAAAAAAAAAAAAGGCATTCTATTCTGTACTTTGACTCTGGAAAGGTGTAGGTCTGCTTAAAAAAGAAATATACACATAATCACAATAAAGCTTAACACTATGCAGAGCTTATAATCATTTTCAGCAATGGACAGCAAGCTGTGCTGTGAAGAAAATGCATAGCAGAGGAGCAAGGTAGGAATCTGGGGAAACAGGGAAGGAAACAGTGTCAACAGAGTGGAAGATGGGATGAAAACACCTGCATCTACCCAGCCGGTGTGGCTCAGTGGTTGAGCATCGACCCATGTACCAAGAGGTCGCCAATTCAATTCCTGGTCAGGGCACATGCCCAGGTTGTGGGCCAAATCCCCAGTGGGGGACATGCAGGAGGTGGCCAACCAATGTTCTCTCTCACTGATTTTTCTATCTCTCTCCCTCTCCCTTCCTCTCTCTCTCTAAAATCAATAAAGAAAAAAAAAATTAAAAAGAAAACACCTGCATTTACTCTGGAGCTCACATGTCTTGGTAGCAGTCCTTAAAAAGCCACCTGCTCAAGAAGGCTGTAGCCTAGACACGTCTGGTGTGTAGAGTACAAAGGCCTGAATGCCACATAATGCCACCTCCTCCACTAACTGCAAGGCTGCCTGTGCACTGAGCTGTTCCAAGAATACACACTTTATGGTCTAACCAACATCAAGAGAAAAGCTTTTTCTTTTTAATATAATTTAAACAGAGCCTTTATATAAATTTGGGCTTCCACCCATCCAATCCCTGTCCTCAATTTCTTTAGGAAGAATTGAGTAATGGAAGCAAGCAACACAAGATTATAACCACAAACAACTGCACTTTAAACATGATTATCAATTTTAAGGGACAGAATACTTGAATGTTTTATAATACCAAACTCAAACAAAATTGATTATAAAAACTGATTCATCCCCCTAGCATTTCCAAAAGTTGGTGTTATTTCTGCATGGATACATTAATATATTAAATTAAGCCAAGATTTTAAAGAATGGCAAAGTTCTATCACTCTATTTAAAAACAAACAAACAAACAAACAAAAAGATGTTAAAAAAAAATACAAGTTAGTTGCTTCATGTGACATTTCACACCCATTGTTAAATGCTTTCTTTCTACAGAAACAGGGTCCTTTTTGTTACAATTGCAATTATTTACTGCTAGATGTTTAAAATTACATAGGCTAGTGTTCCACTGAAACTTGTAGAAGGTGACATCTGGAGGTTTTCTGAGTTTCAACCTATGGTGTGCCAGGTCCTCTCCTAGGACCACACTTGCAGGGGAAGGGGAGGGAGGAGGGAGAGGAAATCACAGATCAAGTTCTTAAAATAGTTTCACTCTCTTCGAGGCTTTCTGTTTCTTGGTGATCTGTTCAAAATTTCATCCTCCTATTGGTTGAAAAAACAAGAAATTCATTATAATTAGCATATTAAGAAAAGTTCACCAAGTTTTTAAGATCTACCAGGCTGAGGGTAACCCATCTGAGGGAAAAACAAGAGAAGAAAAATGATTAGAAGAAAATACACCAAAAACTGTCTTGGAGGTGGTGGGATTATGTGTTTTAATATAATCTTTTTTGTTTTCTTTCTGTAAAAATGCACTCTTCTCAACCAACCCATAAACATTTAAAAGGACCAGACACCATGCTTTCATATATCATCTTGATTAATCCTAAATAATCTACTGGCCTGTGGACACATTAGCCCCATTTTGAGGCTGAGAAAGAAAGCTGGATTTCATGGAGACTGAACATTAGCCAAGCCAAGTCCCGTGTGGCACTCAAGACAACAAGCCTGGTGCTCTTCCTATTCTACACAGGGAATTCACGAAGCATGGGGAATATAAAATGTATGTGAGATTGGACCCTACCTGAAAGAACTAACATTTTAGTCAAGACAGAATATATCTACTGAAAATATAAACAGTGTTGACCTTTATCAATAGGAGGGCAGAATAGCGGTAGCTGGAGATGGATACTGGGTAGTTTTCCAGAAAGAAACATAATGAAATAGAGAAGTGCTTCGAAAAGGGACCTTGGTAGGAATGATGTGGACTATTCTCTTTCCCTAATACTTCATATCCAATCCACCAGAAAATCCAGATCCAGAAGCCCACATCCCTCTTTCCTATCACGCTGCTCAGGACCACCTTATCTCACCTGGATTATCACAGCAGCCTCCTAACTAGTCTCTGTGATTCTCCCTGGTCTATAGAAAACACAGCAGCTGGAGTAATCAGACTGAGTCACTACTTAGCCCCAAAGCTTGCAATGGCTGCCCATTAAACTAGGAGAAAAAGCCAAGCCCATACAACAGCCTAAGAGACCCCACCTAATCTGGAGCCTTCCCCATCCTCCTCTTCTCCGCTTGCTCACTCTACTGACCATACTGGCCTTCCAGATTACCATTTCAGGCCCTTGTACTGGCTGTTCTCTCTGTTGGAATGCTCTTCCCATGGACATCTCCATGGAAAAGTCCTTTATCTATTTCAAGTCATCGCTCAAATGTCACCTCTCCAATGAGGCCTACCATCTTTAACACTGCAATCCACTCCACCTCTAGAACTTCCGATATCCTTTCCTATCCTACTTTTATTTTTCATGGCCTATCAATTTCCAACATTTGTTCATTTGCTTTCTTATAATGTCTACTGCTTATTGTCTGTTTCCTCCCACTAGAAATTAAGCTCCCCAAAGGCAGGTTATCTGTCTTGTTCACTGACAATGTTGGCATATAATGGGCACCCCACAAATATTTACTGAATAAATAAATCCATGAGCAACAGGGACAAAAATTTTAGAATGCAGTGATTTGTTCAAGAAATATTTTTTAAGGGCACAGTGAGGAGAGATAGATGAAGAGATAGAACTGTAAAATAATAACCTACAGCTGCCATCTTAGAAAGCATTTTATTAATTTTTTCCTAACTTTCTGCTATTCCAAAACCATTTTCAGCACACAAAAAATAGCCCTGGCTGGTTTGGCTCAGTGGTTGGAGCGTTGGCCCATGGACTAAAGAACTGCAAGTTCAATTCCGGTCAAGGGCACGTACCTAGGTTGTGGTTTGGTCCCTGGCCCTGGTTGGAGTCATGTGGGAGGCAACCAATGTGTCTCTCTCACATTGATGTTTCTTTCTTTCTCTCTCTCTCTCTGCCCCTCCCTCCCACTCTGTCTGAAAATTAATAGAAAAATATCCTCGGGTGAGGATTAAAAAAAACACTTCTGAGATTCAGATATAATTGAAGTTATAACATGCTGACCTGTATTTCTAAGAATCTCACTTTTATTTATTTATTTTTTTATCCTCACCCGAGGACATTTTTTGTTCAGATAGAGTGGGAGAGAGAGAGAGAGAAACATTGACGTGAAAGGGACACATCGAGTGGCTGCCACCCGCATGACCAACCAGGGCCGGGGACAAACTGCAACCGAAGTACATGCCCTTAGCGGGAACCGAACCCAGGTCTCTCTGGACCGCAGGCCGACGCTCTAACCGCTGAGCCAAACCAGCCAGGACAGAATCTCACTTTTATAAAATGGGCTTTAACAGAATTTTTTTACAGCCATTTAACAGAATTTTTTTTACAGCCATGGCCATTGAAAATTACCTTATGAAAATATTCCCTCTACTTAAATGTACCTTTAACTTAAGTGTTTAAAATACAAAATGTACACCCCCTTCCTGTTACCTCTGCTTTAGATTTCCTATCTCCGTCCTCTTGACTGACAGTGTCACCATCTTCTTCAGCATCACTTTTTTGCTTCTCTTCTAAGACAGAAGTCCAAGTAAAACAACTCAGCAAACCTTATACTTGTTTTGGGTAATTAGATAATTAGCATTAGAATATACCTCGAGAGTCTAAAACACCCTTTACAGTAACTTGCTTATAAGCGTTTGAACATCTTAAGGTCTTGGCTGAAAGCAGATATTTTGGGATCTACTTCTTACCAAGTTTCTCTTCACCTTCCTCCTCCTCATCTCCCTTGTTCCTTTCTTCTTCCTTCTCTTCTTCCTCCTTCACATCTGGCTGAGGAGCATCAGTCTTCTTGTATTCCACAGGACTGGACTGTTTCTGAAATATTTCCCCACAGCACAACCATTTTGTTCACATTTTATATAATACGTTATCATATAAATTATTGAATGTCTACAAGCAAAGTTCTGTACCAGGCTGTATACTAGGGTGGATATATAGAAATGAGTAAAATATACTTCCTGCCTTGACAGTCTTTTCTTGCGTGAGAGTATGTGGGGTTTCAAGACAGAAGAACAGCCCTGGCTGGTTTGGCTCAGCGGTTAAGAGTGTTGGCCCATGGATTGAAGGGTCTCAGACTCCCAGTCAAGGGCACATACCTGGGTTGCCGATTTGATCCCCAGCCCCGGTTGGGGTTTGTGCGGAAGGCAACTGATGGATGTATCTCTCTCACATCAGTGTTTCTCTTTCTCTCTCCTCCCCTTCCACTCTCTATTTAAAAAAAAAAAAGCAATAAAAAAATATCCTCAGGTGAGGATTAACAAAAAATAAAAAAGATAGAAGGAACAATACAAAGAAAGGGGCCAGACAGAACCATACAGGTTTAAATAGTCACAGTAGCCCTGGCCGGTCTAGCTTATCGGTTAGAGTATCAGCCTGGGGGCCAATGAGTCGCGGGTTCAATTCTGGCCAAGGGCTCATACCTCGGTTGCAGTTCATCCCCAGCCCTGACTGGGGTTGTGCAGGAGGCAGCCAGTCAATGTGTCTCTCTCACGTCAATGTTTCTCTCTCTCTCCCTCTCTTCCTCTCTCTCCCTCCCACTCTATCTGAACAAAAACAACAAAATCTGAACAAAAAAAATAATAGAAAAATATCCTCAGGTGAGGATTAAAAAAATAATAATAAAAATAGATAAATAAATAAATAGTCACAGTAACTAAGGCACAATGGCAGAATAGTGGTGGGAACAAGGCTGGAAAAGGCACTTTGGAGATCAGGTAACAGATCATCTTGAATGCAAGGTGAAGCATAATCCTTATTTAGAAGTAGAGGGCCTAAACAAAATTTTCTTTTCTTTTTGATTGCATGTAACAAAGGCTGAACAAGAAAAACTAAAATAAGACTGTTTTCCCCAACATGTATTTGTGGGGGGTGTGGTAGGGATGTTGAGGGAGAAATCGGTAACAAGAAATCAAAGATCGAATTATAAAGTGTATGAATAGAAGCAGCTATGCCAAGAGGAAAAGCTGGTTTATGCCAAAATATCCAGATTTATATCTAAGTTTTTTGTTGTTGTTTCCCTCTCTGCCCCAGAAAGGTGCTGCCAAATACTAAGGAGAGTGGCTTAAATACTACTAGAGCTCAGCCGGTGTGGCTCAGTGGTTGAGCGTCGAACCATGCACCAAGGTCGCTAGTTCAATTCCCGTTCAGGGCACATGCCCAGGTTGTGGGACAAAATCTCTAGTGGGGGGCATGCAGGAGGCAGCCAATCAATGTTCTCTTTCATCGGTTTCTATCTCTCTCTCCCTCTCCCTTCCTCTCTCTAAAATCAATATAGAAAAAAAAAAGTTTAGTTATTAAAAAAAATATATTACTAGAAATGAAAGGGCTATACATGCTACCCCCACCTGGGCACAATACATGGCTGCTGAGAGTAGTGAATAAGGTTTCAGAAGTCAACTACCGAGCTGCTACAAAGAAAACCTCCGGCAATATATCTTATTTTTCTAACCTCATAAAGAGTTCTTTCTAAAAGTGACTCAAAACTAAACCAAACCAATCCTCATACCTTTCCAGAACAGCAGAAGAGGATTACGAGAAACACAGGCAACGCTACAGTCAAAACGTAGACTACCCAGAGCCACGGGCGCTCCTCGGCTGCCTCCAGCATCTGCCCCACTACACCTGGCTGAAAAATAAGACATGGCAGGTTTCAAGTTCTGGCTTTTGACACAAAATATAGGCAGCACTGTTCCACTGTTCAATGACTACATGCTACTACTCAGGCTCCACCTTTTCCAAAGGGGTCAAGGTCAAGCCAAGATGTTCATATAGCAAAAAAAAAGGAAATATGAGAAAATCCTCAATTTTCCTGTCCTCCATATTATCAAGGTGATTTCTCTTTCATTGCTTCTTAATCACCAGCAAAAGACTTAATTTCAGGAACTCGTGAATGAAGAATTTCTCGATCTTAATGCTTCTGGCTCTACAATTCACAGCTCAGCCATATGACCACAGTTGTTGGAAAATTCCACATATTGGGTAAATTAAGATTCAAACTATAAGAGTGCATTAAAATACACCATTTCAGGTTAAATATATTTTAAAAACAGTAATAACCAAAAAACCCTACACATAACACAAATAGATTCTAAAGCCATTGCATTAGACTAAAGCAATCATGTCCAAAAACCCAGTGTTTTATCTTTAGTAGGAATAAGATCAGTTTTTATGCCAATATTCCCAAATAAGGGAAAAGACAAACAGTAGACAACAGGTTTTTGCAAAAGTAGCAATTAGTTACCTGCAATTGCAGATATAAATGCACATGAAACAACCAAGCACAAACCTCGGCAGCCCCATCAGCAGCTTTCTTCAGACCCCATCCATCACTGGCCCAATCATCAACTACTCTTCGATCGCCAGAAATGATAAAGTTGTCAAAAAAAATATCCGAAGTCATGGACCACAGTTCCAAACCAATAGCACTAAAAGGAGTCATTTTAAAAGGTTCCAGATCTTCAAAGAAATCTGGATTTGGTATTTTCTGGGGTTTCCAGATTCCCTAGAGAAAAAGATTTTAAAAAATAATTTCAGATAACGATCAACACAAATTTATGGTGAACCTAAATAAGAATTAAAATGAATTCTACATGATAAATGAGGCTAAGTGCTGACTTTTTGAAACGTGAGTAATAGGAAGAAAACAATCAATGCTAGTGATGTTTTACACTCTGCCTCTAAGATGCCTGAACTTCAACTACTTTCAATTTCTAATATCCATGACCTTCATCCAAACTAACACCTCACTGTCCCTGGCACATTCCAAAAGCCTCCACTCTTATGAACTAGTTTGCTAGCAGGAGTGGGAGCCTATGGTGGTACAGACTTCTTCAGTGGTGATTTAAAATGTAAATTATCTTCAACCGGCAATTTCACTTCTAAGTAACTACCTAAAGAAATAGTTACTACGTACACTCAGACATGCACAAGGATGATTACGCATTAAGAATTAAAAAAAAAAAAAAGACCCGGCAGGTGTGGCTCAGTGGTTGAGCGTCAAACCATGCATCAAGAAATCGCCGGTTTGATTCCCGGTCAGGGCACATGCCCAGGTTGTGGATCCAGTCCCCAGTGGGGGACATGCAGGAGGCAGCCAGTTGATGTTCTCTCTCATCGATGTTTCTATCCCTCTCCCTCTCTCTCTCTAAAATCCAATAAAGAAAAAAATTTTTTCAAAAAAACAGCAATCCACCTAAATGACTTATCATCAACAAGATGGCCAAAGTGGTTTTTTTTAAAGGGCAAAAAAAAAAAAATTTTTTTTTTTTTTGGTTTGTGCCCCTAGCGGGAACCAAACCCGGGACTCTGTGGTCCGCAGG
Source organism: Tadarida brasiliensis (assembly GCA_030848825.1). Taxonomy (NCBI): domain Eukaryota; kingdom Metazoa; phylum Chordata; class Mammalia; order Chiroptera; family Molossidae; genus Tadarida; species Tadarida brasiliensis. Next base: position 72,856,970 of record CM061259.1, on the reverse strand, counting down.
CCGACGCTCCAACCGCTGAGCCAAACCAGCCAGGGCTAAAGGGCAATTTTAAACTAATCTTATTGTTAGCACAGTTAAAAATACATTTAAACCCTGGCTGGTTTGGTTCAGTGGTTAGAGCATCAGCTCAAGGACCGAAAGGGTTGCGGGTCTGGTTTCCAGTCAAGGGCACATACCTGGGTTGCAGGCTGGAACCCCGGCCCCAGTTGGCCCCAGTTGGGGTCTTGCAGGAGGCAACCAATTGATGTGTTCCTCTCTCCCTCCCTCCCTCCCACTCTATCTAAAAATCAATGGTAAAATATCCTCAGGTTAGGATTAACAAAACAAAAACCAAAAGTATACACATAGCCACAGTGTATGCACAGACATATACCTAGGTCTTACATTAATTGTGGCAAAGTGAAAATTAACAAGTATAAATAATTTGACTAGGATAAAAACAGAAGTGAGACCAGGGTCTGAGAAAGTACATGTCCATAGTAAAGGTGAAGTTTTAACAACTTCACTACCTGTATTCTTACCATCTCATTTGAATCTCAGTCTTTTTCCAGTTGATAACACTGAGGTCAAGCAACAAGCTGACTTGTGGTTGGGGTGCCAACTCCCATCAGTCCTCTTTCCATCCCACCACACAGCTGCAGCACCCCTGCCATATAATACCAGGGTACCCAAATCACAAGTTTTCCACTTGTCTTGTTTTCAAACGTAAGTTAAAAGCAAGTTATGAAACCTCTTCTTTCCAGTTTCCAGGTTGATCTTTTCAACACTGAACACATTAAGTCCTCTCTCAATTTGTTTACTTTGTTTGTAATTGAATAGTTTGAAAATAGTGATCAACCTGGCAGCCTCACTACAGACAATGTGAAACCAGATCAATGAAGCACACAGAGGCACACACCTTGTCCTGGCCTGTATGGCTCAGTTGGTTGGAGCATTGTCCCGTACACTCCCCGGTAAGAGTATGTATGGGAAACAACCAATCGGTGCCCCCCCAAAAGTCAATAAAACATATCCTCGGGTGAAGATTAAAAAAAGAGAGACAAGCCCTGGCCGGTGTGGCTCAGCGGTTAAGAGCGTCGGCCCGTGAACCAAAGAGTCTCGGGTTCTATTCTGGTCAAGGGCATGTGCCTCAGTTGCAGCTTGGTCCCCAGCCCTGGTTGGGTTTTGCCAGACAGAAGCAACCAGTCGATGTGTCTCTCTCACACTGTTGTTTCTCTCTCTCACCCTCCCTCCCACTCTATCTGAAGATAAATGGAAAAATATCCTTAGGTAAGGATTAAATAAATAAATTAATAAATAAATAGGCAGCCCTGGCCAGTTTAGCTCAGCAGTTAGAGTGTCGGCCCGTGGACCAAAGAGTCGCAGGTTCAATTCTGGTCAAGGGTACTTACCTTGATTGCAGTTTGTCCCCAGCCCTGGTTGGGGTCGTGCAGGAGACAGCCAGTCAATGTGTCTCTCTCACATCAATGTTTCTCTCTCACTCTCTCCCCCTCTTCCTCCTTCCCTCTCTATCTGAAGATATATGAAAAAATATCCTTGGGTGAGGATAAAAAAAAAAGAGACACATACACACCTGGTAGTTAGGGTTGTCAATCATGGGGGGCTTCCATTTGCCCTTATAGTTAGGGTTGTCAATCATAGGACGCTGCCAAACACCACACCCAGGGGCCAACTCACACTTAGGGTTGGCAATCTGAGGAGCCTCCCATTCTCCATCCATATCTTCATCCCTGTGGACAAATAAACTAATTACAAATGGGTTCTGTGATGCAGGACTATGAACTGCCATCCCAGGGCTCCCTTGAAATACTGTAGGAATACTTTCACAGTGTCATACTATAGAGCACCGTGCTGTTTCTGCATTTCTAGTAACCACGACTTCTCATGAGAGGTGAATTAAAAACAGAAAGATAAAAAAATAACTAAATCTGTTGCACTCTACACTAAATTTGAGCACTCGGCTGTCTTTAAGTATAAACTTTCAACAAAAATGCAGGCAATTAAAAAAGTTAACTGAAGCTCTTACCAATCCTCTGGCTTTTCTGCATCTGGATCAGCTACATATTCAGGCTCATCATCTAACCAGCCTTCAGGCTTTGAGGCTTCTTCATCAGGGATTTTAGCGGGGGCATCTTCATCCCTTAAACACAAAAGAAAGAGCCAATTATGACAATGGCCAGAGAATCACAATATGGTTCTCTCTGTGAATCTGAAACAGGACAATCTAAAAATATTTAGGTCTTACTCTCAAAACTTAAAATATTCCTAGAAATTATTTGCAAATCATGTATCTGTTAAGGGGCTAATATCCAGAATATATAAAAAACTTTGACAACTCAACAATTAAAAAACTGGTGAAGAATTTGAACAGATACACAAATGGCCAATAAACACAATAAAAGATGTTCAACATCATTAGCCATCAGGGAAATGCAAACCAAAACCACAATAAGATACCAGTTCATAGCCACTAGAATGTCTTATAAAGACTGACAAAAACAAGTATTGGTGAGAATGTGGAGAAAGTGAAACCCTCATGCATGGCTGATAGGAAAGCAAAATGGTGCAGTACCTTAGAAAATAGTTTGGCAATTCATCAAAAAGTTAAACACAGAGTCACCTTAAGACCCAGCTATTCTACTCCTAAGTATATATTCAAGAGAAATAAAAATGCCAATCTACCCAAAAACCTATATACAAGGATGTCCACAGAAACATTAGTCATAATCATAGCCAAAAAGGGAAAGCAACCTAAATGTCAACTAACAGACGGATACATAAAATTGGCATTATCTACTTCCGGCAAAGATGGTGGCATAGGTAAACTCAGCTCCCTCGCCTCCTCCCACCACCACATCAAAATTACAACTAAACTACAGAACAACCATCATTTTTTTTTTTTCAAAAAATTTTTTTCCTTTATTGATTTTAGACAGAGAGGAAGTGAGAGGGAGAGAGAGATAGAAACATCGATGAGAGAGAACACCCATTAGCCACCTCCTGCATGCCCCCCACTGGAGATCAGGCCCACAACCTGAGCATGTGCTCTGACCGGAAATCGAACTGGTGACCTCTTGGTGCATGGGTCGATTCTCCACCACTGAGCCACACCAGCCAGACAACAACCATCATTAGAACCACCTGAGATCGAACTGAATGGAAGTCCTACAACTACATAATTAAAGAAGCCACTTCAAGACTGGGTAGGAGGGGCAGAGGTGTAGACAGGCTGGTCCCAGACCCACCTATGGAGGATAAAAATCAGAAGGGCTACCTTGGCTGTGAAGATCCTCCGAGGAGCAAGGGGTTCCCATCCCACATTGGGCTCCCAGCTCAGGGTTCCAGTGCCAGGAAGAGAAATCCCCATAACTTCTAGCTATAAAAACCAGTGGGAACTGAGGGTGAGGGATGCTGAGGTTGCTGGAGCCCCAGCAGTTCCTTTTAAAGGGCCCCCCGCACACGAACTTACTCGGTCGGACCCACTCCCTCCAGGCTCCAGCATGAGGGAGGCAGCTTGAAAGGCATCAGAGACATACAGGGAAGAACTCAGTTGTTTGGCATCGGGATGAGAATTAGAGAGGCAGCCTTCTCCCAGACAGTCATGCTGGTGGAAGCGGTTGTTCCTTTGGTGAGACCTACGCCACAGGCCCGGCAGCCGGTTGCCATATCTGGGACTCCAGCAACCTGGGTCACACTGTTTGCCCTGCCCCGCTGATTCCCTGAGACCCTGCCACACCCAATCTTCAGGCCCATTCAAGCTGTTTCCAGTGGTTTTACCCTAGGATTGGCCTGTCTTAGAACCTGCTTCAGAGTTTCCTAAAATCTCTCAAACAAGCAGCATCTGGCCTCAGTGAGCCCCATACCTCTCGTTAAGTGGCCCCAGGCCTAACACTAGAAGCACCCAGCCTTGGTTCACAACTTGGCTTTTCCTGGGCACCTCCAAGCCCAACACAAGAAGCAGCCATCGGCAGATCACTTTGTAGCTTATGCCGGGTGGCCCCAGGTAGAACACAGGCAGTAGCTGACCTTGCCCCAGAGCCAGCACACCCAGTGGACAGCTTCAGACCACATCAAAGCACCACCACCCAACCACCTCCACAAGTGACACACTCAATGAGTGGACTCATTGGGTGTTAGAACCCTGCTGAAGTAAGTCTTGCTCTGTAGTGTTGGCCCCTACACAGCTGATCCTCCAAGATAGTCAGAGGCCTGTGGTCAGTGGGCACTGCCAGTCCTTGCAGCTGATCAGCCTGAGTAAATCTCTCCCATCGAAATGCCAACAGCAGTCAAGACTTAATTACAACAGAAGGGTGTACAGTCCACACTAGGGGTGCACCTTGAGGGCCCAGCTGGGGTGATCAGGGAGGCTGTGCCACTGGATCTTACAGGACACCTACAACAATAGGCCACCCTACAAAGCCTAGGAGACATAGCAACTCTACCTAATACATAGAAACAAACACAGGGAATCACCCAAAATGAGGAGACAAAGAAAACATGTCCCAAATGAAAGAACAGAACAAAACTCGAGGAAAAGAACTAAACAAAATGAAGATAAGCAATCAATCAGACACAGAGTTCAAAACACTGGTTATAAGGATGCTCAAGGAACTTAGAACAACAACATAAAAAAAGACCAATCAGAAATGAAGGATGTGTTAACTGAAATAAAGAATAATTTACAGGGAATCAATAGTAGAGAAAAGTAAAGTCAAGAAGCAAACCACCAATTTGGAATATAATGAAGCAAAAAATATCCAATCAGAACAGCAAAAAGAAAAAAGAATCCAAAAAATTAAGGATAGTGTAAGGAGCCTCTGGGACAACTTCAAGCGTGCCAGCATTCGCATCAGGGGGGTGCCAGAAGGAGAAGAGAGAGAGAGCAAAAAATTGAAAACCTATTTGAAAAAATAATGACAGAAAACTTCCCGGTGAAGGTAACAGACATACAAGTCCAGGAAGCAGAGAGAGTCCCAAACAAGATGAATCCAAAGAGGTCCACACCAAGACACATCATCATCAAAATGCAAAAAGTTAAAGACAAAGACAGAATCTTAAAAGCAGCAAGAGAAAAGCAGTTCGTTACCTACAAAGGAGCTCTCATAAGACCGTCAGCTGATTTCTCGCCCTGGCCAGTTTGGCTCAGCAGTTAAGAGCGTCGGCCCGCGGACCAGAGTCCTGGGTTTGGTTCCCACTAAGGGCATGTACCTCAGTTGCAGTTTGTCCCCAGCCCCAGTTGGGGTCATGTGGGTGGCAGCCACTCAATGTGTCTCTCTCACATCGATGTTTCTCTCTCTCGTCCTCTCTCTCTCCCTCCGGCTCTATCTAAAGACAAAAATGCAAAAAAAAAAAAAAAAGACTGTCAGCTGATTTCTCAAAAGAAACTTTGTAGGGCTTGGCCGGTGTGGCTCAATGGTTGAGCATCGACCCATGCACCGAGAGGTCACTGGTTCGATTCCTGGTCAGGGCACATGCCCAGGTTGTGGGCCCAATTCCCAGTGGGCGGCATGCAGCAGGCGGCCAATCAATGTTCTCTCTCGTCGATGTTTCTCTCTCTCTCTAAAATCAATAAAGAAAAATTAAAAAAAAAAAAAAAAAAGAAACTTTGTAGGAGCAGCAAGAGAGATTCAAGGTGATGAAAAGCAACAACCTACAACCAAGATTACTCTATCCTGCAAAGCTACCATGTAGAATTGATGGCCATATAAAGAGTTTCCCAGACAAGCAAGAACTAAAGGAGTTCATCACCACCAAACCAGTATTAAATGAAATGTTAACGGGTCTTCTTGAAGAAGATAAAAAAAAATATGAATAAAATGGTAATTAATACATATCTATCAACAATTGAATCTACAAACAAAATGAGCAAGCAGATCAGAAACAGACTCATAGACACAGATAATTTTTTGTTGCTTTCCAGATGGCAAGGGGCTGGGGGCTGGGTGAAAAAGATGAAAGAATTAAGAAGTAAAAATTGGTTGTTAGACTGATGAGCCTCAAAGAGAAGGGGTAGGGGGGTGGGATGAAATAAACCAAAGAACTTATATGCACATATGCATAACCAATGAACACAAACAATAGTGTGGTGAAAGCAGGAGTGGGGTGGGATTGGGGAGGAGGTGATCAATGGGGAAAAAAAAAGGAGGGGACATCTGTAATACATTCAACAATAATACATTCAAAAATAAACTTTTTAACAATAAGTTAAACAAAAAATTGGTATTATCGCCCTGGCTGGTTTGGCTCAGCGGTTAGAGTGTTGGCCCTCAGACCAGTGAGTCCCGGGTTTGGTTCCCGCCAAGGACATATACCAAGGTTGCAGTTTGTCCCCGGCCCCTGTTGGGGTCATGTCGGTGTGGCAACATGATGTCTCTCTCACATCGATGTTTCTCTCTCTCTCTCTCTCTCTCTCTCTCTTCCTCCCTTTCTCCCTCCCACTCTATCTGAAGATAAATGAAAAAAAAAAAAGTCCTCAGGTGAGGATTTAAAAAAAAAAAAAATTTGGTATTATCTACACAATGGAACGTCATTCAGCCATAAGAAATGAAGCAGCCCTGGCCAGTTTGGCTCAGCGGTTAGAGCATCGGCCTTCGTACCGGAGAGTCCTGGGTTTTGTTTCCACACGTACCTCAGTTGCAGTTTGTCCCCGGCCTCAGTTGGGGTCAGGTGGGTGGCGGCCACTTGATGTTTCTCTCTCTCTTCCCCCCTCTCTCCCTCCTGCTCTATCTGAAGATAAACGCAAAAATGTCCTCGGGTGAGGATAAAAAAAAAAAAAGAAATGAAGCAGCCCAGCCGGTGTGGCTTAGTGAATTGAGCATTGTTCCATGGACTGAGAGGTCCCAGTTCAATTTCCGGTCAGGGCACATGCCCAGTTTTCGGGCTCAATCCCCAGTGAGGGGGGCATGCAGGAGGTGGTCAATTGATGTTCCTCTCTCATCCATGTTTCTATATCTCTCTCTCTAAAAAATAAGTAAATAAATAAAAAGCCTAGCCCAGCCGGTGTAGCTCAGTGGTTGAGCGTCAACCCATGGACCAAAAGGTTACCAGTTCAATTCCCGGTCAGGGCACACAACTGGGTTTCAGGCTCAATCTCCATTGGGGGGCGTGCATGAAGCAGGTGATTGATGTATCTCTCTCAAATGGATGTTTCTATCTCTCCCTCTCCCTTTCCCTCTCTCTAAAATCAATTTAGAAAAAAAAATCCTTGGATGAGGATTAAAAAAAAAAAAAAAGGCACGGCTGCTGTGGCTAAGTGGCTGAGCATCAACCCATGCACCAAGAGGTTCCTGGTTCAATTCCCAGTTAGGGCACATGCCTAGATTTCGGGCTCGATCCCCAGTAGGGGGCATGCAGGAAGCAGCCCATGGATGTTTCTATCTCTCCCTCTCCCTTCCTCTCTAAAAATCATTAAAAAAAAAAAAGCCTGGCTGAAAGTATCATCCTATGCACCAAAAGGCTGCCGGTTCAATTTAATCCCTGGTCAGGTGTGTATGGGAGGCAATCAATCGATGCTTCTTTCTCACATCATTGCTTCTGTCTTTCTCCTCCTCTTCCTCTCTCTAAGCACGTTCTCAGGTAAGGATTAATAAATAAATAAAAATAAATTTAAAAAAATAAAAGGGTTGATTTTAGTATGTTAATTATAACTCATACAGTTACTTCTAAAATAAAAGTTCATCAAGAAGTACTAACTTTCAGGGTTTCATGCAGTTACTGAAAGATGGTGCCACTTTAGTTGGTAAGCAAATAAATAATCTATCCTTGGTCATATACTTATTTTTGAACTATGCTAGTTTTTATTTTTATTTTTTTATCCTCACCCAAGGACACTTTTTTTTTGCATTTATCTTCAGATAGAGCGGGAGGGAGAGAGGGAGGAAGAGAGAGCGAGAGAAACATCGATGTGAGAGAGACACATCAAGTGGTTGCCACCCACACGACCCCAACTGGGGCCAGGGACAAACTGCAACCGAGGTATGCGCCCTTAGCGGGAACCAAACCCGGGTCTCTCTGGACTGCGGGCTGACGCTCTAACCGCTGAGCCAAACTGGCCAGGGCTGAACTATGCTAGTTTTAAATTAATTGTGTGAGAACCTAATTGTCTATAACATTCAGCTGACCTTTATTAGCAGAACAGTCACACCCTTTTCCCCAAAATAAAACAGCTAATTAAGGAATACAATACTAAATAACAAGGCTGAGTCCAAATCTAATGTTCACCAAATACACAAGTAAACTTGGCATTTACACTAATGCAACATAAAAGTCCAGGAACCCATACTTAATATAAGGGAGGAAAAACACTAACTATAATTTCACTGCTAAGCTTAAGGGGATACTTTTACAAAAATAATGGATGATTAGTTTTATTATTTCTCTTTGTTCACTTTCTGACATTTCTAAAAGCCAGTTTTCATTTCTCATCACTCTCCAGTTTGTACCCTACACAAAAAGACAACAAATACTCAACTTCCCTCATACATATTGAGCTCACCCCTGCTCCTCTACTTCTACACATGATATGCTTTTTTAACCAGGAATATAATTTCCCATCTTTACCACTTAGTTAACTCTCACCCCACTTTCAAGTCTCAATTTGATTGTCATTGCCCCAAGAAACCACCCCTGGATTAGGTATACCTGGTTCTCTGATCACTGAATCACACCTACTATCAGACCACTCAACTTCATTTACCTGCTGAACTGGGAGCTGTGTGGGAACCTCATGTCCTTGTGGCTTTGTATTCCACTGCCCAACACAAAGCACAGATCTCTTAAGTTTTATTTAAATAGGAATAAGATTATTTTTCAAATTAAAATTTAAAATCTCAGGACTCAAGCTTTCAATGTGAATTCATAGAAGCATTTATTTGAAAGGCCAGACCAAGAGAACTGAGGTTTTGCCATAAACCAACCATGTCAGCACAGGCAAACTCATCGATATCAGCATTTTGTGGTTTGTAAAATGGTGTGAGGCAATCCAGATGATCTGTATGCTCCCCGCCCCTTACAGCTAAAGTAGTATACGTTTTTCCTACCACTTGAATTACATCATAGATTATTAAAATGATCATATCAGATCTGTTCAAGCCATGTAGAATATACAAAACACTCCATTGCACTCAAAGACTCACCAGTCATCTGGTTTGACAGCATCAGGATCTGGTATTTTTGGTCTTTCATCCCAATCCTCAGGTTTCCGGTCTTCTGGGTCCTCAATTTCACGTGAAGGATTTACAGGAGGAGTCATGTCATTTAGTAGATTTCCACTGTTCACAAGAGATTGGTCCACTAATATTTCAAAACTATTATCTGGATTCAAGACTAAAAAAAGTTAAATGTAATTTTAAAAAAGTTAATTAGCCACTCATTCCCAAGCTCTGTTTACCAAAACACAAAACATCATATTTATAACAGAAAGCAGAAGCATGAAGTAAAGACCTCAGGCAACAAAGTCAGAACATGCTTGGGACCCTGGGAAAGTTAATCATAAAAGCTAGCTCCTCAGATTTTTAGGAATTAAAACAGATGAGAGATAAAATTTTAAACACCAAAAGACTTCATTTATGGACATTAAAAGTATAAAAAAACCAAAGGTACATAAACTAATGCAACATTGGTCTGACATAAATGGTACACAGCAGTCAATAGGCAAATACGTTTATTATAGCCACCCCCAGTAAAGGTCCATTTCCTCATTTTTTGAGTTGATATTACCATCTATGTCACCAAAATTTCAAAATACACAAACCTTTTATTTATTAAACCATATGTCTACTCATGGTTGTACTTCTGGAGTCCAATGGAGACTAAAGAAATCACAATTTTAAATCCCTAAAGGTATCTTAAGTCTGATTATGCTAAAGACTGGATCTCACATCCACATGTCTAATTGGCAACTGACTGGGTCACAGTACATCCAGAATACTATGGAAGACAGTGGAATACTATGCTGTTGTTCACAGGGATAATTAAGTTAGCAATGTTATTAACAATATGCACTCTCATGGAAAAATTCCTGCACTTTTGTGAAGTTAAGAGAACAAGTGCAATATACAGTATTTAACTTTTATTAAAATATTACATCTGTGCTTATTATACACATACATGTGTTTATTCACAAATGGTCAATACACATCACAATTTTGTTATTTCAGATAACCCTAAATGTCTTATGTTTATTTCTTATCTTCTGAATTTCTATACTGAATATGTATTACTTTTGTCATAAAGAAAAAAGGTTATTGTCTTCTTTAAGAAAAAAGGCATGTATATATGTGATCTCAAACCAGGGGAAAAGCTTCATTAAAATAAAAATCCCATTCTAATGTCCAAATAATTAAATTCAAATGTCCAAGTGCTCGAGCATCCAAGCAAACTTCAACTAAAAGATAATTTGTAAACACTGTGCATATATTTCTATTATATGTTCTATTACTTAACATTTATCAACAAAAAAAATAGACAAAGTGTGGAAATGAGGGAATCAGCAAAGAAGCTCCTTATGGGACATAAAAGCTTATTCTCAAAAATGCCTCAAACTCCTATTCTTTTTTTAAGAATATTTTTTCTATATTGACTTGAGAGAGGAAGGGAGAGGGAGAGAGATAGAGACATCAACTGGCTGCCTCCTGCATGCCCCTCACTGGGGATTGGGCCCACAAAGTGGGCATGTGCCCTGACTGGGAACCGAACCGGCAACCTCTTGGTGCATGGGTCGATGCTCAACCTGTGAGCCACACCGGCCGGGCCAAACTTCTATTCTTTTTTTTTTTAAATCCTCACCCAAGGACACTTCTGCATTTATCTCCAGATAGAGCAGGAGGGAGAGGGGGAGGAAGAGAGAGAGAGAGAAACATTGATGTGAGAGAGACACATCGACTAGCCTACACAACCCCAACTGGGGCCAGGGACAAACTGCAACCGAGGTACGTGCGCCCTTAGCCGGAATTGAACCCAGGACTCTCAGGTCCGCGGGCCGACGCTCTAACCGCTGAGCCAAACCAGCCAGGGCCAAACTTCTATTCTTAATTCGAATTATGGAAGAGAATCTTCTTTTTGTGCTGAGACATTAAGTTCATTTCACTACTAAGATATTAAGTCAATAGGTTTTCTCTAGGTGTGCAATCTTTACATTAAATGAATGATAAATCTGTAGTGCCATAAAACCCCCAAATTAATGGTTTTTCTTACTTAATGTATAAAGATGTGTTTTCTTATCAGTAAAATAGGTCTTCAGATCTGCATCTGGCCTCTTAGCATGCTTTTCTTCGTATACACCCGTTTTTGGGTTTTTGTGGCGGAAGATGAAGTGCAGTTTATAGTCCTCTCCACATTTATCTGGACCAAACATGATTGTATAAGGGGTCTTGTCATGGAACTGGTCCTTCGGATTAAAAAAAAAAAAAAGTATTATTTTAAGTAAATCAAAGTGTTCAACTTTTCAAAAGCGTGATATTTCCTTTTATAAAATCCCAAATAAATTAGTGTCACATTAAAAGAAAAGCTGATTTGTGAAAGCATGGATAGACCTAAACGGTATTATGCTAAGTGAAATTAAGTCAGAACAGAGAAAGACAGACCATAATTTCACCTACATGTGGAATCTAAAGAACAAAAATGAACAAAAGAGAAACAGACTTATTGCTACAGAGAACAAACTGATGGTTGCCAGATGGGCAGGGAGTTGGGTAAAATGGTCAAAGGATTAAGTACAAATTGGTAGTTACAAAAGAGTCACAGGTATAAATAAAGTACAGCATAGGGAATATAGGCAATAACATTATAATAACTATGTATGGTGTCACGTGGGTACTAGACTTACGGAGGGACTCGCTTTGTAGATTATATAAATGTCTAACCATTATACTATACACCTGGAACTATTAAAGTAATATTGAATGTCAAATGTAATTGAAAAATTAGAAAAAAAGAAAAGCTGACTCATTTATGAGGTTCATATAGATACTAGTGAAAAGTAATAAACAGAAATTATCAGGCAATTTTACATGAGAATATCATGGAAGTGCTTAAAAAAACAAAGCAATGCATATATCTAGTTACTGCTTCTTTCATAAAACAAAGAAAAATGTTTGCTAAAACTAAAAATTATGCAGAACAGAAACCAGAGATAAGACAGAAGAGTTTTGAAATTTGTTATTTCAAATAAAAAGCAAAGAAATGTCAAAATCAATATTACCAACCCTCCAAAATATTTCAACAGTAGAAAAGACCTTTATTTTTACATATCTTACAAAATTGTCTTTCCTTTCCTCTAAGGTACTTAAAAGATAATTATGGGTGGTCACATAAAGAAATAGGAAGTACCTACCAAGTTGAGTTCTGGGGTTTTGGAAAGTAGTTTCACATAGGCACCACCACATTCTATTCCATTTTGGAAATTAACCTCATACCTAATTTCAGAGAGAAAAGCAGAAAACCATATGGCATTTTGAAATATCAAATTTCTTATTTATTATTCCTTTCCCCATCTTGGTCTCACTTTTTTTTTTTTTTAATCCTCACCCAAGGACATTTTTGCATTTCTCTTCAGATAGAGCAGGAGGGAGAGAGGGGGGAAGAGAGAGAGAGAGAAACATCAATTTGAGACACATCAAGTGGCTGCCACCCACACGACCCCAACCGGGGCTGGGGATAAACTGCAACTGAGTTACGTGTCCTTAGCAGGAGCCAAACCCGGGACTCTCTGGTCCGCAGGCCGACGCTCTAACCGCTGAGCCAAACCAGCCAGGGCTTGGTCTCACATTTTATCACAGGTCATATGTTTATCCTTAGGAAAGATTCCATCTCCTATTGACTTTTTTTTTTTAATCTTTATTGTTGAAAGTATTACAGATGTTCCCCCTTTTTTCCCCCATTGACCCCCTCTCCTCCCTACTCCCACCTCCCTTCCTCCTGCCTTCCCCACACTATGATCTATGTCCATTGGTTATGCATATATACGTGTAAGTTCTTTGGTTTATCTCTTCCCAAACCCCTCTCCTCTGAGGTTCATCAATCTGTTTCCTATTGCTTTTTTTTTTAAATCCTCACCTGAGGACATTTTTTGCATTTATCTTAAGATAGAGCAGGAGTGAGAGAGGGAAGAAGAGAGAGAGAGAAACATCAACGTGAGAGAGACACATGGACTGGCTGCCACCCACACGATCCCAACCGGGGCCGGGGACAAACTGCAACAGAGGTACGTGCCCTTAGTGGGAACCAAACCCGGGACTCTCTGGTCCAAGGGCTGACGCTCTAACCGCTGAGCCAAACCTGCCAGGGCTCCTATTGCTTTTTAAATGGCTTACCAATCCCCCCAAAATAAATAAGAAAAATAAAATAAAAGCTTAATGCAGATTCCTAGTAAACACATTTTATAAAATTCAGAAGTTCATTTGCTATTAGGAGGAAGAATAGCCAGTTTCTTTCAAAATAACTTATTGGGCAGGAAAATAATATTACATTACAGGATGCCTAAATACACTCAAAAATCCCTACTGTAACATACAGCAATTCTCATAATTTTTTTTTTAATGTAAATTTTTTTTATAAGATTTATTCTCTTTTTTTTAAATTGATTTTGAGAGAGAGGAAGGGAGAGGGAGAGATAGAAACATCGATGAGAGAGAACACTGACTGGCTGCCTCCTGCATGCCCCCGCACTGGGGATTGGGCCCACAACCTGGGCATGTGCCCTGACCGGAAACCGAACCGACGACCTCTTGGTGCATAGATCGATGCTCAATCACTGAGCCACACCGGCCAGGCTAGAGTAAGTTTTATAATATCATATCTTCTGAGATCACCCTTCCTAGAAAGCTTCTATCAAAGAAATATTTCACTTACTGAACAATGAGAGGCTTGGTATCAAACAGGAAGGGCTTGTTCAGTTTAGCAGAGATGGCATGGTGCTTGGCTCGAGACAACAAAACAAGTCCTTTGTCACCTGGAAGCTTTGTTTCCTTCATTTCATCTACCTCCCATTTTCCTACAACACACACAAAAAAGTTCCACTTCTTAACTATACCTCTGAAGGTCCTTTAAATGGTAGCAAACAAAATTTCAAGTTGTGCAAGTCTATCATACCAACCTATTTTATTTATTTATTTATTTTTATTTCTTTATTGTTTTTTTTTTTTTTTCATCCTCACCTGAGGACATTTTTCCATTTTTTGTTCAGATAGAGTGGGAGGGAGAGAGGAAGAGAGAGAGAGAGAGAGAGAAACATCGATGTGAAAGGGACACATCGAGTGGCCGCCTCCCCCATGACCCAACCAGGGCCAGGGATAAATTGCAACCGAGGTACGTGCCCTTAGTGGGAACCGAACCCGGGTCTCTCTGGACCGCAGGTCGACGCTCTAACCGCTGAGCCAAACCGGCCAGGGCATACCAACCTATTTTAATATATTCCATTTACCTATGAAAGCAGGTCTATTAATATTACACACACATATATTTGACAAATATTAAGATATGTTTTTTTTTTTAACCTTAGCATATTCCTTTTACCAATGCTTAAAAAACACCTTCCATTTCCAACATACAACCCTATAGGTGATAAATTACATTTTATGATATAAAACAGGTCTACAACCCTATAAAATATAGTGAAACACATGAAGATAGCAAAACTTCAAAGGAAAAAAAATCTTAAAATGCACAGATACTCCTTTTAAACTAGTCTTAAGAGATACCATGGAAACACTTCAGACCTCAACTTCCTATTATTATTTCAATCAAATGAATTCTCACCATCATATTTGGCAATTTCATCATCAGTGTCATCTTTCTTGGCTTTGGATAAAATCCACCTGTAATTAAGACAAATCCCAAAATTAACGTCCAAATGATAGTTGACCTGTGAAAAGAAACAATGTAAATACTAATAAAAGCAGGATCTCTATCCAGCTCTTTCTAGCCTACTTAACCACTCTACTTGTAATCTGTTATGTAAGTAGTGATAATATATTGTACTCAATTCACAAACCTGTAAGAAAAAGTACCAAACCCATGAAATAACTCCACTTTTTTTTTAAGACTCAAGAGAAAAAAATTTCCTCAATCAAAGAATAAAATATAGGGTGGAAGAGGAGAGAGAAATGGAAGAGAGAACCACATGTTCTAAAAGACTATTTTCCTAAATGGGCATGAACACTAGGGATATAAAATAGTTATGGCCACTCACTATGTAAGATGCTATTCTAAAAGGAATCCACTAGCCCTGGCCGGTGTGGCTCAGTTGGTGGGAGCATCATCCCATACACCAAAAGGTGGTGGGTTCGATTCCCAGTTAGGGCATATACCCAGGTGTGGGTTCAATCCCCGGCCGAGGCGCGTACTGGAGGCAACCAACTGATGTTCCTCTCTCACCACCTCCCTCCCTCTCTCTTAAAAAAAAAAAAAAAAAAAAAAAGCATATCCTCAGTTGAGGAAAAGCAAAAAAATAAAAGGAATTCACTACTCCCCTATTTACATGTTTACCTCTAAGATTTTTCCCCCCTGAAGAAACACTTACCCAGACAGAGTTCCTCTGTCAAAGGAATCAGCAAAATACACTTCCCCTGTTGGAACTGGAGCTTTGTAGGTGACCTGTGTCAAATATAAAAATGAATTAAGAATTGAAATTTTCAACAACATTCCTTTCTTAGGATTTATTCTCTTGGTTTGCTTTCAATTACTACAAAACTCTCCGAGCTGGTCCTTGAATGCAATCCATGTAATTTATCTTTGACAAAATATAACAAAGGCTGCCAGAGATATCAATAAGTATTTTAGCATATTAGCTTTCCCTTTGAAAAGTATCCAAATTTACCTTCACCCTTTGATTATTTCAAGAGGTAAAACTAATAGATTCAAAGACTACTTCAAACCTTTGGTGATTGAGGAGTGCTGGTCTTTGGTTTTGGTTTTGAGTCTTCTACCTCTTCAATGACATCATCTAGGTCATCCTCAATATCAATCACATCATCGTCATGGCCCTCATGAGCCTGAATGACAGTAGTTCCAAGGACTAGTAACACACACAGCAACCACTTCTCTTCCATGATCTACATATAACAGGAGCAAAGTAAGTACAATGTATCGCCTCCTTTTCAAATTTTTGTAAAGATCTACTAAACCCCTCTCACTTAAAATTAAGGCTTTCAAATCAGAACTAAATAGTGAATATTTCATTTAACAGATAAAGAAAGTAAGCCCAGAGACTAAG
Organism: Tadarida brasiliensis; assembly: GCA_030848825.1. NCBI lineage: Eukaryota > Metazoa > Chordata > Mammalia > Chiroptera > Molossidae > Tadarida > Tadarida brasiliensis. The sequence goes on along the minus strand of CM061259.1, from coordinate 72,840,760 downwards.
GGATTTTCCTAAAATCATTTACTTTAAAAGATTCAATTTCAAGAAAATTTCAAAATAAAACACACAATTGTCCTAAAAAATAATTGTCTTTATATTATGTTGGCTTCACAGAGCTAGAATGTTAAAATACAATTTCAAATTAACCTCTTGCATTTGTAAAAAGCTCAACAAATGGCCCGGCTGGTGCGACTCAGTGGTTGAGCGTCGACCCATGCACCCAGAGATCAACGGTTCGATTCCCAGTCTGGGCACATGCCCAGGTCGTGGGCCCGATCCCCAGTGGCGGGGGAGGGGAGGGCGCATGCAGGAGGCGGCCAATCGATGTTCTCTCTCTTTGATGTTTCTATCTCTCTCTTTCCTTTCCTCTCTCTCTCTAAAAATCAATGAAGAAAAAATATTAAAAAAATAAAACTAAAAAGCTCGACAAATGACAAAAGACCTTTTCATGTATTAATTTATGAGTACTGATTAAAACATTACAATGAAGCCCTGGCCAGTTTGGCTCAGCGGTTAGAGCGTCGGCCTGCTGTCCAGAGAGACCCGGGTTCGGTTCCCGCTAAGGGCATGTACTTCGGTTGCAGTTTGTCCCCGGCCCTGGTTGGTTGTGCGGGTGGCAGCCACTCGATGTGTCCCTTTCATGTCGATGTTTCTCTCTCTCTCTCTTCCTCTCTCTCCCTCCCACTCTATCTGAACAAAAAATGAAAAAAATGTCCTCGGGTGAGGATAAAAAACAAAACAAAACAAAACAAAAAACATTACAATGAAATGATCACAGAAGAATTAGCCTCACATTAAACACTTAATACAGATACTGCTGTTGTTCAAAGACCATCAAGTGTAGATATAGTTTTAAATTAGTGTTTGAAGACTCAACAACAAAAAAATTAAAACAAGGATCGTACTCTTTGAGACATGGAGGGACCTGGAGAGTATTATGCTAAGCGAAATAAGCCAATCAGAGAAAGACAAATATCACATGATCTCACTTGTGTAATATAATGAACAAAATAAGCTAATGAACAAAACAGATCCAGAGACATGGAAGTAGGGAACAGACTGACAAACCTTAGAGGTAAGCAGGGTGGGAGGGTGGAAAGAGATAAACCAAAGAACTTATATGCATACATGCATAACCAATGGACACAGACAACAAACAGCACAATGAAGGCAGGGGGTGGGACGGGAGTAGGGTGGAGGGTGTCAATGGGGGGAAAAGGAGGAACATCAGTAAAAAAAAAAAAAAAAAAAAAAAAAAAAATTAATAAAAAGGAAAAACAAAACAAAACAAAACCAAGGACCAGCTACTTTTATCTGTATTTTCTAAACACTTAAGTGCCTTGTGTATTGTATTAGACTGTCAGTGGGTCCTCTTTCCAAGGACCACAGATTCTAAGACATAAAAACTGAGCCACATGGATGCACAAAATGATTTGGCAGTACGTAGTATAGTTTCAATTCTGCAAGATAAAGAGTTCTATAAATAGATGGAGGTAATGGATGCCACTGACTGAATTGTATACTTAATAATGGTTTAGATGACAAATCTTGTGTGTGATCACAATAAAAAGGCAAGAAAACTACCCTGGCTGGTTAGTTAGAGCATTGTCTCAATATGCCATGGTTATGGGTTTGATTTATTTATTGACTTTAGAGAGAGAGAGAGAAACATTGATTTGTTCCACTTATTTATGCATTCATTGGTTGATCTTCATATGTGGCCTGACCGGGGATCAAACCCACAACCTTGCTTAGGATTTATGAATAATTCATTTGTGCTTTGTTTTCCAGTTTATAAAACTTTCACATACATTGTTTCATGTAAGCCTCTCATGAGGTATTACTCTCATTTCATTTTACACACTAGGAACTTAGTGAAACTAAAATACTCTACTCATGCCTGGCCGGTGTGGCTCAGTGGATTGAGCATCATCCCATGGACTGATAGGTCCTGGTTTGATTCCCAGTCAGGACACATGCCTGGATTGCAGGCTCGATCCCAAGTAGGGGGTGTGCAGGAGGCAGCCAATCGATGTTTCTCTCTCACATCGATGTTTCTCTCTCTTCCTCCTTCTCTCCCTCCTGCTCTATCTCAAGATAAATGCAAAAAAAAAAAAAAAAAATGTCCTCAGGTGAGGATAAAAATAAATAAAAATAAAAAAAACTGAAGAGACTCCAAATCCTGTTATTACTATTACATTAGACTGAATGTTACTATGTAGCTGAATACTGAGGAGGTGTGACAGAGACAGATAAGTCAGGAAGGGCACTAACCACAGTGGTCTAGAATAGGGGGTTCAGGTATGGTTTAGTGAGAGAGGGTACAACTGCACAAAACCTAGGCCAGGTTGAAGGACCAAGGAACCTGGGGGAAAGAAGGCACTACATGAGGGAGTCAGAATGGTCTGATTTGAAAGGAAAAGTTTTCAGGTGGCAGAGGCTACAGACCCTATCAGCATCAACATAAGTCTACAGCAAACTTCAGGAAATGAACTTCTCTCCCACCACCATTTCCCCTACCCCCCTAGCTGCAGAACCTATTTTTTTTAAAGTAAGAGAAGTGTGCAAGTACTCATCTGTTACTTTCACATTATTCAGAGGGTTGTTTAAGCTATGAGGAACCATTGCCAACCATGACAAATTGGTTCTCATAGATGTGCACTCGTAAGCCTTAGCCATTACTGGCTTTACATACTGCTGTTTTAACAACTGGAATTTGCCTATGTTCCCAAGAAAATGCTGCAGTAAATAGGTCTAGTTCCAAGAGCCACTATTAAGCCATCTTAAATGTTCCAAGTGTTGTTAGAGACCTGTCCACACTTATAACTGAAGATTTTATATCTATATTTTTTTTAATCCTCACCCGAGGACATTTTTGCATTTATCTTCAGATAGAGCGGGAGGGAGAGAGGGGGGAAGAGAGAGAGAGAAACATTGACGTGAAAGAGACACACTGACTGGTCGTCACCCACACAACCCCAACCAGGGCCAGGGACAAACTGCAACCGACGTACATGCCCTTAGCAGGAACCGAACCCAGGACGACTCTCCAGTCCACGGGCCGACGCTCTAACTGCTGAGCCAAATGTGCCAGGCCTTAAGATATAAGATGATCTAATTATCTGCTGTTACTGAAAATTCGACATTATCAATTAACACTATCTCCCCTCATTTCAGTCCTCCTACCCATACTCCTCATATCAAACAGAGTCCTTTTAAAAGGCAGTACTTATGGCCTGGCCAGTGTGGCTCAGTGGATTGAGCATCGTCCCATGGACTGAGAGAGAGGTCCCGGTTTGATTGCCAGTCAGGGCACACGCCAGGGTTGCAGGCTTGATCCCCAATGGGGGGCATGCAGGAGGCAGCTGATTGATGTTTCTCTCTCACACTGATGTTTCTACCTCTCTCTCCCTTCCTCTCTCTCTAAAGAAAATAAATAAATAAATAAATAAATAAATAAAAATAAAAGGTAGTACTTATTGAGTAGGCATATAAAGGACACTGCACTATTATGCTTACTAGAAGAAAACACAAAATGTAGTTGATCTTGGGGGTTTGACAATGAGCTTTTAATACATCAAAAGCAAGATTCACACATGAAAGAAAAAAATAAGTTACACGTTTTTAAAACTAAAAACCTCAACTCTGAAAGACACATAAGAGAATTAAAAGACAAATCAGAACAGGAGAAAACATTTGCAGAGTACTTATCTGATAAAATACATATTTGATAATGAACTGGTTTCCAAAATACGCAAAGAACTCAAACTCAACAATAAAAAAACAAACCACTCAATTATTAAATGGGCAAAAGATCTGGACATCTCACCAAAGATATTCAGATGGCAAATAAGCATGGAAAAAGATGCTCAACATCACTTGCCATTACATAATTGCAAATTAAAATGATATACCACCATACACCTGTTAGAATGATTAAAAAAACACACACAAAAAAAACTGGCAAGGATGTGAAGCAAGAGAAATTCCCATTTCATTGCTGGGAAAAATGCAGAATAGTGCAGCCACTTTGGAAGATAGTTTGGCAATTTATGTTTATGATTTATGTCATATGATTTGGCAATCATGCTCCTAGGTACTTACCCAAATGATCTGAAAGCTTACAAATGCACAAAAACCTGAGTGCAAATGTTTATAGCAGCTTTATCCATACTCAAAACTTGAAGAAACCCAAATGTTCTTCAGTAGGTCAATACATAAACAAAAAAGAACACCCACACAATGGAGAATTGTTCAGCAATTAAAAGGAATGAGTTATCAAGCCACAAAAAGACTTAGCAAATCTTAAATGCATATTGCCAAGTGAAAGAAGCCAGTCTGAAAAGGCAACATGCTGTGTAATTCTAATCATGACATTCTGAAAAAGGCAAACTCTACATACAGTAAAAAAATCAGTGGCTGCCAGAGGTTTGTAGGGGTGGGGGTCAGGTTGAATAGGTAAGCACAGTGAAACTATTCTGTATGCTATACATAATTATGGATACATGATACCATGCATTTGTCAAAACCCATAAAACTTTACAGCACAAAGAGCAAATCTTAATGTGTGAAAAACTTTACAAATCATCCAAGGATAGCATGCAGGATGTAACGAAACAATCTAATGTATTATATTATGTATTATTCATGTATTACATATATGAAAACTTCAGTCAAGAAGGTGAAGGGAAAAGAGGCTGAGCAAAGTCACTTTGGAAGTGAGTGCAGTCTGTGAAACTAGACTACACAAAAGCACTTTTCTTAGTTGGCAAAATGTTCCTCACAGGTGTGCAGATTAACAATCCAGATGCCACTATACAAGTATATTGGAACTGAACAATGAAGTAAAGGAATGGTGGATGGTGGGAGGCACTGTAATGTTGGCTATGGGAATTTACAGATAAGCAAGGGAAAAGAGGCCAGAATAATCCACTTGATAACAGGTAGGAGTTGGGAGAAATCAGCATGATCTTATGTTTACATAAGATTTACAGGTTACATACAGAAACATTTATAGATATGTGCATATATACCACTTAACCTACACACATATATTTCCTTGTTCTGTTAGCTGAGAGGGCCTAGAAGAAACTACACCCAGTAGCAATAAGTATACCTAGTACCAAATCTTGATTACTAATATCATCTCTAATAAAAGGAAATGGTTCCTTGAAGAAATGACTGATTCTAGTATTAGAGCAGAAAATACACAAGAAAACCTGAAGCATTTTGTAGTGCCAGAAAGAAAAGAAGTGTTAAAAAAAGATAACAGCCCTGGCCGGTTTGGCTCAGCGGTCAGAGCGTCGGCCCGCGGACCAGAGAGTCTCGGGTTTGGTTCCCACTAAGGGCATGTTCCCCGGTTGCACTTTATCCCCGGCCCCGGTTGGAGTCATGTGGGTGGCAGCCACTCGATGTGTCTCTCTCACATTGATGTTTCTCTCTCTCTCTCTTCCTCCCTCTCTCCCTCCCACTCTATCTGAAGATAAATGCAAAAATGTCCTCGGGTGAGGATTAAAAAAAAAAGATAACAAAAAGAACAAAACAAAACACCCACAATGATGAGGGTTGTGTGAAAGGAACACAAGAAAGATCTTCCAAAGGCCAAAGCTGGAACAGTAGAAGCAACAGAATAAGTGGTCTTAGATTATGCCATCAAGGATAAAATAAATGTCCATGAACCTATACTGATACAAATAGACGACAGAGTAAATACATAGGAGAGAGACAAACTTCCCATGTGGAAATATTCCAAGTAATTTACGTAGATACTCCATCCTCAAGAAGGTGAAGCATAACTCCCCTCTCCTGTAAGTGTGAGCTGCATATAATGACTTCCTTCCAAACAGGCCAGACAGTATGGAAAGGGGGAAAAAAACAGATAAACTTTACAGTGGAGAAACCTGGCAAACACACCTCAGCCAGGTGATCAAGGTCAACATCAACAGCAATAGGTCATGTTGATAGTATGTGTCCTTGATACAATGTGATGAAAACAGTACTTTAACCTCTGTGGTCTTCCTCCCCAAAACCGACATCCCCAGTCTAACCATGAGAAAAACATCAGGCAAGTCCCAACAGAAGGACATTCTTTAAAATAACCTGACCAGTAGTCCTAAAAAATGTCCAAGTCATCAAAAACAAGGAAAGCTTAAAAACCTGTTGCAGCCAAGAGGAACCTAAAGAGACATGATGACTAAATGTAATGTGGATCTTGGAACAGAAAAGGGACAGTAGGTAAAAACAAAGGAAATCTGAATAAAATATGGACTTTAGTTAATAATTATGTATCAATATTGGTTCATTAACTATAATAAGTGTACTATACTAACATAAATTGTTAATAAGGGAAACTGGATGTGGATTATATAGGACTCCTCTGTACTATCTTTATAACTTTTCTTTTTTTGAAAAATATTTTTCTTTATTGATTTCAGAGAGAAAGGGAGAGAGATAGATAGAAACATCAATGAGAGAGAACATCAGCTGGCTGCCTCCTGCATGCCCCCCACAGGGGATTGGGCCCACAACCTGGGCATGTGCCCTAAGCAGGAATCGAACCAGCGACCTCTTGGTGCGTAGGTCAACGCTCAACCACTGAACCACACCAGCCGGGCTTATAACTTTTCTGTACATTAAAACTGTTCTAGCCCTGGCCGGTTTGGCTCAGCGGTTGGAGCGCTGGCCTGTGGACCAGAGAGTCCTGGGTTCGGTTCCCACGAGGGGCACGTACCAAAACAAAAAAACAAAAAACTGTTCTAAAATTAGTTTAAGACGATTTCATAAGTTTTTCACTTTTTAAGTCTTCATGTCTTTCCATTTACAGAATCATAAGCAGAGCATACTTCTCTGTTGTCACTAATTATCAGTAAGAAATATATAACAAGCAGCTCAACAATAAAGCAATAAATGCTTTTAAAAAACAAACAGCGGCCTGGCCAGTGTGACTCAGTGGTTGAGCTTCAACCTATGCACCAAGAGGTCGCCGGTTTGATTCCTGGTCAAGGCACATGCCCAGGTTGTGGGCCCAATCCCCAGTCGGGGAGCATGCTGGAGGTGACCAATCGATGTTCTCTCTCATCAATGTGTCTCTCTCTCTCTCTCTCTCTCTCTCTCTCCCCCTTCCTCTCTTTCTAAAAAAAAAAAAAAAATTAAAAAAGAAAAAAGAACTTCCGGTCAACATGGCGGCGTAGGTAAACACAGTATATCGCGTCCTCCCACAACCAAATCAAAGTTACAACTAAACTACAGAACAACCATCATTCAAAACCGCCTGAAATCAAGCTGAATGGAAGTCCTACAACTACGAAATTAAACAAGAAGCCACATCGAGACTGGTAGGAAGGGCGGAGGCACAACGGGCTGGTCCCACACCCACGTGTGGTGGATAAAAATTAGGAGGACACCTCAGCTGGGAAGGTCCTCCCTGAGGACTCAGGGATCCCCGTCCCACACCAGGCGCCCAGCTCAGGGTTCCAGGAAGAGAAGTGCCAGGAAGAGAAGTCTCCATAACTTCTGGCTGGAAAAACTAGCGGGAACTGAGGCTGAGGCGGCTGGAGCCCCCCCACCCCCCGCAACTCCTCTTAAAGGGCCCGTGCACGGACTTACTCGGACTCGCTCCCTCCAGGCTCCAGTGTGGGGGAGGCAGCTTGAAAGGCACCAGAGTCATATGGGGAAGAACTGAGTTGTTTGGCATTGGAGCGAGGGCTGCAGAGGCAGCTTTCTCCTGGACAGACATGCTATCAGAGGCTTTTGTTCCTTTGGTGAGCCCTTCCCTGGGCTGGCAGACACCCGCCATATCTGGGACTCCAGCAACCTGGCTCACACTATTTGCCCTGCCCTGGTGATTCCCTGAGGCCCCGCCCCACCCAACTTTCAGGCCTACCCAAGCTGTCGCCAGTTGCTTGAACATAGGATTGGCCTGTCTTGGATCCTGCTTCAGCTTTTCCTAAATTCTTTCAAACAAGCAGCATCTGGTCTCAGCTAGCCCCACACCTCTCGCTAAGTAATACATAGAAACAAACAGAGGGAGGCAGCCAAAATGAGGAGACAAAGAAACAGGTCCCAAATGAAAGAACAGAACAAAACTCCAGGAAAAGAACTAAGTGAAATGGAGTTAAGCAACCTAACAGATGCTGAGTTCAAAACACTTTATAAGGATGCTCAGTGGACTTAGTGAGAACCTCAGTGAACTTAGTGAGGGCCTCAAGAGCATAAAAAAGGACCAGTCAGAAATACTGGATGCACAGTTAGAAATGAAGAAAGCACTAACTGAAATAAAGAATAACTTACAGGGAATCAATAGTAGAGTAGGTAAAGCCAAGAAGCAAACCATGGATTTGGAATATAAGGAAAACACCCAATCAGAACAGCAAAAAGAAAAAAGAATCCAAAAAAATGAAGATAGCATAAGGAGCCTCTGGGACAACTTCAAGCGTGCCAACATTCGCATCTTGGGGGTGCCAGAAGGAGAAGAGAGAGAACAAGAAATCGAAAACCTATTTGAAACAATAATGGCAGAAAACTTCCCTAACTTGGTGAAAGAAACAGACATACAAGTCCAGGAAGCACAGAGAATCCCAAACAAGATGAACCCCAAGAGGCCCACATCAAGACACATCATCATCAAAATGCAAAAGGTTCAAGACAAAGAGAGAATCTTAAAAGCAGCAAGAGAAAAACAGTTAGTTACCTACAAGGGAGTTTCCATAAGACTGTCAGCTGATTTCTCAAAAGAAACTTTGCAGGCCAGAAGGGAGTGGCAAGAAATATTCAGAGTGATGAAAAGCAAGAACCTACAACCAAGATTACTCTATCCTACAAAACTGTCATTTAGAATCGATGGCCATATAGTTTCCCAGACAAGGAAAAGCTAAAGGAGTTCATCACCACCAAACCATTATATGAAATGTTGAAGGGTCTTCTTGAAGAAAAAGATGAAAAAATATGAACAAAAAAAATGGCAATAAGTACATATCTATCAACAGTTGAATCTACAAACAAAATGAACAAGCAGAACAGAAACATTCTCATAGATACAGAGATCTTTTGTTGGTTACCAGATGGGTGGGGGCTGGGGGGATGGGTGAGAAAGGTGAAGGGATTAAGAAGTATAAATTGGTTGTTAGACTGACAAACCTCAAAGGGAAGGGGGATGGGGCGTGGGAAGAAATAAACCAAAGAACTTATATGTATATATGCATAACCAATGGACACAGACAACAATGTGGGGAAAGGCAGGAGGGGGGCGGGAATGGGAAGGAGGGGGGCATTGGGGAAAAATGAGGAACATCTGTAATACACTCAACAATAAAGATAAGTTAAAAAAGTAAAAAAAAAAAAAAAAAAAAGATATAAAAAAATGCCATAAAAAATAAAAATTTCAAAAATGAATTACTGACATAGATAAAACTGCATAGAACTATGTACACACAAGGGCATGTAATACCTCGTAAAATCTGAGTAAGGTCTGTAGGTTGTACCAATGTCAAGTTCCTGCTTTTGCAATTATATTATAGTTATGTAAGATGCTACCTTTAGGGGAAGCTGGGTGATGGTTACAGGGACCTCTCTTTACTATTTTTATCAATTTCTTACAGGTCTGTAATGATTTCAAACTTAACAGCTTAAAAAAATGGAAAGTACTATTGGATCACTGAAGATGGTTCTATAAACTTCATCAAAGCTATCTAGAAACCAGCTTTAAATTGACCTGTTCCTCTAAAGCACAAAACTACAAAGGAAGACTCAGACATGTAAACTTGATTATAAATTTGAACTTGATGAGGTAAAGTCTTTCTCCTTTCCTTTCAGTTAATTTGGGCTCTGTTTTTAGTAATCAAATATAATTATCTATCTATAACCAAGTCAGAGAATCTCTACCCTCTGGGATCACATGGAAAAATATACACAAAACCAAGAAAACAGGAGCCAAATACACACACATTTTATAATATATATTCATTATATAAATGCTTTCTCACTTGCTTCCCAATTTCCCAAGGACAAAGCAAAAAGCCCAGCTCTCAAATCTCAGAGTCAGGATTCTTCAAGAGCATCTAATATACTCACTTTTAATTATTTCAATCTACTCTTAACTTTTTTTTTAATTTTTACTTTATTAATTTTTAGAGAGAGAGGAAGGGAGAGGGAGAGATAGAAAAATCGATGAGAGAGAACATCAACTGGTCGCCTCCTCCATGCCCCCCACTGGGGATCGGGCCCACAACCTGGGCATGTGCCCCAACCAGGAATAGAACCAGCAACCTCTTGGTGCATGGGTTGAAGCTCAACCGCTGAGCCACACCAGCTGGGCCACTCTTAACTCTTAAAAGAGCGAATTTCAGAGATGGAAGTTTCCTATTTTAAAACTGATCATTCAGTCCGGCCGGTGTGGCTCAGTGGTTGAGCATCGACCCATGCACCAAGAGGTCGCCGGTTCGATTCCCGGTCGGGACAAATGCCCAGGTTGTGGGCCCAATCCCCAGTGGGGGGCATGCAGGAGGTGACCAATTGATGTTCTCTCTCATCGATTTTTCTATCTCTCTCTCCCTTTCCCTTCCTCTCTCTCTAAAATCAATAAAGGAACAAAAATAAAATAAGTAAAATAAAATAAAACTGATGATTCAGCCCAGCCAGTGCAACTCAATGCAGCTCAATGGATTGAGTGTCATTCCATGGACTAAGAGGTCCAGGTTCGATTCCCAGTCAGGGCCCATGCCTGGGGTTGTGGCTCGATCCCCAGTGAGGGGCATTCAGGAGGCAGCTGATCAGTGTGTCTTTCTCACATCAATGTTTCTCTCTCTCTCTCCCTTCCTTTCTCTCTAAATAAATCAATAAAAATATATTTAAAAAAATAAAACTGATGATTCAGAGAACTAATTCTTTATACACTTGGCAGTCCAGTGTATGTGATAGTATAATCTGTCCTGTCAAAGAAACGAATTCCAGACTCTCTTGCTCCTTTCTAGCCTTGTTCACCCTACTAAACTTCTATGAGTCTTCTGTCCCTATATTATTGATGTGGGTGATACTACTAATTCAAAGGCTTGCTGTGAAAAAATAAAAAGATAATACAAAGTTCACTAGAGTCCAGTACTTTACAGGAATGGTTTGTCCTTTGATAATACAAAGTACAAAAACAGTGAATAAATATACTTTCAATTTTCATACTGGACCAAAAGGTCTAATATGCTTGCCTATTCCTCCAAAGTATTTCAACAAAGCTAAATGATTTTACATAACAAGAAAAACTTGCTTTCTTCCTAGTACATGATTTCTATTTTAACTCTTCCTTGCAATGATGCATATACAATTTTAGCATTTGGATATGGAAATGTCCATGTTTGTTTTTTTTCTCTGCCAGTTACTTTTCTTTATGAATTCTCCAAAATTTATTTTTGGCTAATGATAATTCTGTTCCCAGCATAATTTTAAAAGTCCATATTATTTTACTATACACATTTAATGATGTGCATGAGATTGAACACAAAATATTCTATTTAAGAGAAACAAACACACTCTGCATCAAATTTTAGCAAATTCAGACAATTTAGATCAACTTCAGGAATGGGCAAACACTAAAGGAATATTAAATTTGCCACCTTTCAAAGGTAGAAACTTTATACACTCAATAAGGGTCACTTATTGAAGGGGTTGAAGGGGCCTATTAAAAAAAAAAAATTCTGTTAAAGTTCTTTTTTTTTTTTTTTTTTTTTTTTTTTTTGGTACATGCCCCTAGCGGGAACCGAACCTGGGACTCTCTGGTCCGCAGGCTGACGCGCCAACCACTGAGCCAAACCGGCCAGGGCAAGAAAGTTCTTTAAAACAAATGGAGACTCAAATTATTTTTAAGTTTATTAAATTTAAATTTTTATATTTTATCTTTTCAAGTTAAGTCTACTTTTATATCTATTTTCAAAAGAGATGTTGGGCCCGGCAGATGTGGCTCAGCGGTTGAGCGTCAACCCATGCACCAAGAGGTCACTGGTTCAATTCCTGGTCAGGGCACATGCCCAGGTTGTGGGCCCAATCCCCAGAGGGGGGCATGCAGGAGGAGGCCAATCGATGTTCTCTCTCATCAATGTTTCTATCTCTCCCTCTCCCTTCCTCTCTCTCTCAAATCAATAAAGAAAAAAAAAAAAAAACCCAAAAGAGATGTTGGTTTATGGTTTTCTTTTCTTGTGAAGTCTTTGTCTGGCTTTGGTATCAGAGTAATACTTCACCTTATAGAATGGGGAAGTATTCTACCCTCTTCTATTTTGGGGAAGAATCTGTGAAGGATTAGTGTTTTCTTACCTAAGTATCTGGTAGAATCACAAGTGAAGCCATTTGGTTCTGGGCTTTTCTTGGAACTTTGCTTCTCAAAATAAATTAGGAAATTTCAACTATAATTCCTTTAATCCACCAGAAATTAAAAAAGAGCATCAGAAATCCCAGGGAAGGGATTTCTTTGCCTCTTAATCAGACTGAGGAAATTCCTTTCTATTTTTTTGGTTGTTTCTATCATAAAAGGGTTTTTTCCTTTTGACAAATTCTGTGTCTACTGAGATGATCATGTGTTCTTTTTGCATCTGTTTTCATAAGAGATATTGGTCTATGGTTTTCTTTTCTTGTATACTTTGGTTTTGGTATCAGGGATTCATAAAATGAACTGGGAAAGGTTCTCTTTTCTATTTGTTTGGAAGAGTTTATGAAGGATTGGTGTTAATTCTTCTGTAAGTATTTAGTAGAATTCACCAGTGAAGCCATTTGAAAGTTCTAGGCTTTTCTTTAAGGGACTTAATCTATTTTTAATTTTTTTTTCTTTATTGATATTTAGAGAGAGAGGGACACATCAATGAGAGAGAATATCGATCGGCCGCCTCCTGCATGCCCCCCACTGGGGATCAGGTCCACAACCTGGGCATGTGCTCTGACCAGGAATCAAACCGGCGACCCCTTGGTGCTTGGGTTGACACTCAACCACTGAGCCACACTGGCCAGGCTAAACCATTTTGCTTTTACTACTACTTTTTGTACCTTCTGATTTTACTACATGTACATATAGTCAAAAAACAAAGCACTTAAGGAGGGAAAAAGTACATAAAATTCTAAGTGGTCTTTATTGTAAATCCTCATTCATTTAAAAATAGATCCATATTGCCTTTACAGTTTTGAATTTTGTTTTTTACTGACTAAAAAATTAGAATCAATTTTTCCCATAGCACATTTTTGTTGCTATAAACTACACAGGTTTATTATATTATGAATACTCAAAATATATTGCTGCGGACTGTGTAAATTTTTTTAAAATATATTTTTACTGATTTTTTAGAGAGAAAGGAAGGGAGAGAGAGATAGAAACATCAATGTGAGAGAGAAACATCAATCAGCTGCCTCCTGCACGTCCCCAACCAGGGATCAAGCCTGAAACCCAGGCATGTGCCATCACTGGGAATCAAACTAGGACCTCTCAGTTCATGGGAGGATGCTCAATCCACTGAGCCACACCGGCTGGGTATGTCTAAATTCTTTTTAAAAAATCTCCAAATAATTTTCACAGCTCACAGTTAAGCTTAATTTAAAAATACATACTTTGTCCTGGCTGGTTTGGCTCAGGGGTAAGAGCGTCGGCCTGCGTACCAGAGACACAGGTTTGGTTCCCACTAAGGGCACATACCTCGGTTGCAGTTTGTCCCCGGCCCCCCGGGGCCGTGTGGGTGGTAACCAGTGGATGTGTCTCTCTCACATCGATGTTTCTCTCTCTTCCCCCCCTCTCCCTCCTGCTCTATCTGAAGATAAATGCAAAAATGTCCTCGGGTGAGGATAAATAAAATAAAATAAAATAAAATAAAATAAAATAAAAGTACGTATGTTGTGCCCTGGCCAGTGTGGCTCAGTTGGTTGGAGTGTCGTCCTGTACACTGAGAGGTCTTGAGTTTGAACCCCATACCTAGGTTGTGGGTTCAGTTTCCAGTTGGGGTACGTACGAGAGGCAACCACGTCTCTCTCCCTTCCTCTCTCTACAATCAATACACATATCCTCGGGTGAGGATTAAAAAAAAAAAAAAAAAAGTCACATGTTACAATTAAAGCATTTAACCAGCACCTTTCTGATGAAGTTCTACAGTAAACTATACAGATTACAACTATGTTCACACACTTAAATATTTACTAGTTGTTGTAAGCCGCCAATTCTATTTGCACAGTTCATCACACTATTCAAAGTAGTTCACCATTCTTTTTGTCCCTTCCAATAGCCTCCTAAGTAAGGTATACAGGAGACTTCTCATTTCCATTTTATTTATTTATTTTTTTAATTCTCAACCGAGGACATTTTTTTTTTTGCATTTATCTTCAGATAGAGTGGTAGAGGAAGAGGGAGGAAAAGAGAGAAACATCAATGTGAGAGAGACACATGGAGTGGCTGCCACCCACATGACCCCAACCAGGGCGGGGGACTAACTGCAACTGAGGTGTGTGCCCTTAGCGGGAACCGAACTGGGCACTCTCTGATCCACGGGCTGCCGCTCTAACCGCTGAGCCAATCCGGCCAGGGCTCTCATTTCCATTTTAAAGATGTGTAAACCAAGGTGGTTCATATGCTAGTTACCCCATACTCAGCCTGAAATTCAAGTATCTTGAGCCTGCATTGATGCCTACCAATTGTCACTTCATCCCTTTAAGCTATTTGCTGGGCAAAGTGAACTCTGTAACTAAAAGGATGCAATAGCCTGATTGCCAAAACTGCAGCAACGACTTGTGTCAAAACATTTACCCCTCATGGTCCTGCAAGATAATGTGCTAGTAGAAACTGCTGAGTTAAGATAGTATGGTGTGGAGAGATGCTGATACCCACTTTCAGATAGGTCAGAAAATCTATTTGTTGTAGAACACATTCCCTCTAATATAGTTCACCCTTGAGTTCTCATGATCCAGTTATCTGGCTTGTTTGCTTCTGTACCCTGGCTGGTGCACAGGAGAACTTCTACACATTTCTTTACCTCTGCTCTAAGTATAATTATAGCAAATGTACAACATAGCAGTGATTCTATTCATGATTCTCAAACACTGCTGAAAAAAAAGACTAAGATACAGAATTATTTTAGCCCTGGCCGGTTTGGCTCAGCGGTTAAAGCGTCGCCTGCGGACCAGAGAGTCCTGGGTTCTGTTCCTGCTAAGGGCATGTACCTCGGTTGCGGTTTGTCCCTGGCCCCGGTTGGGGTCGTGTGGGTGGCGACCACTCGATGTCTCTCTCTCACGTCGATGTTTCTCTCTCTTCCCTCCTCTCTCCCTCCTGCTCTATCTGAAGATAAATGCAAAAATGTCCTCGGATGAGGATAAAAAAAAAAAGACAGATTTTAAAGATCAATATAATTTTCCTTTTAAAGAAAAAAACAAAAAACCCCTTACTAAAAAATGAAGCTTCCCTGGCCAGTGTGGCTCAGTGGACCGAAGGGTCGTGGGTTCAATTCCCAGTCCACAGCACATACCTGGGTTGCAGGTTTGATCCCAGGCCCCAGTCTAAGTGCACACAGGAGGCAACCAATTGATGTGTCTTTCTCATATGGATGCTTCTCTCTCTCTCTCTCTCTCTCTCTCTCTCTCTCTCTCAATTCCTCCCTTCCAGTCTCTCTAAAAAAAAAAAAAAAAAATCAACGAAAAAAATATCCTCGGATAAGGATTCTCTCTCTCTCTCTCTCTCTCTCTCTCTCTCTCTCTCTCTCTCACACACACACACACACACACACACACAAAATCAAGCAAAATGTTCCATTTCCTATATCAGACATAAAGGGACTTAGCTGTGGTTCACCTTTGTCCTCCCAACCTTTTAATATTCAGCTCAGATGAACTTCCCTCAACCAGCATACACTGTGTCATGCCAGCAGTTAATCCACTTCAGTGGTTCTCAACCTTCCTAATGGCGCGACCCTTTAATACAGTTCCTCATGTTGTGGTGACCCCCAACCATAAAATTATTTTCGTTTCTACTTCATAACTGTAATTTTGCTACTGTTATGTCTTAGGCGACCCCTATGAAAGGGTTGTTGGACCCCCAAAGGGGTCGCGACCCACAGGTTAAGAACCACTGCCTAGGTCCTGGGAAACAAGACCTAACCAACTCTAGGAGTAGGGTATCAGTCAGTGTATTAGACCAACAGCATTCACACTATAATTTATTGCAATCATTTATTGTGCAATTAATATGCATCAGACTTTATACACTATTTAATTCTATTAACTCCATCACGTATTATTATACCTATTACGTGGGGAGAAATGGGGAACAAAAGGTTAAGTAAATTGCCCAAGTTCACACAGCAACAAATGGCCCATGAAGGACTTCAAGCAGGGCCTTAACCTTAACCAAAACGTAACTTTAATACCAAAACTGCCTAGCCCTCAACTACAATCCTAACGTGATCATAAAATTAACCGCATGACCTTGGGCCAGTCATTTCATAGCTCTGGGCCTGTTCCTCCACTGTAAAACGACCTGCCCACAGAGCGCTTTTGAGTGCTCTCCTGCTTTTAATGTCTGGTGAATTTCCGACTGGATTACTCCCCACCGAGTATGTGAAATGTTAAAACTGAAGTTTTTCAATCGCTGCCTGTTCTAGCACATTCTCCATAATCTTCAGGGTGCTAGGTTCCACGCTTTGCTTTACGATGCTATTTTCAAATACTGAACCTACAACACTTAATCCTAAACATTCTCTTGGTCTGACAACACCTTTCCCCAGTATTAGAGGTAGCGACTAGGCCCGATTCCACTCCAGACCTTTACCCAGTCCACCTCCCGGCTTCCCAAGCGGCCAGCAAAAGGCCTAAGAAAGCTCTAGAAGCAAAGCCACAGGCAGAAATTGATTTTCCCTGAGGTTAAGAGAGGCTCTAGAGAACCTGCCACGCCTCCAGACCACAACGGCGCGACCAGGGCTTGGCTCTCCAACCGCTCGCCGGGCCCGAGCCGAAGCCCTGGGAACCCACCCTGACCCCGCGGCCCCGCCCGGCACCTCGGCCGCGGCGATACCCCAGACCTCTGGGGTCTTCACAGGCCCGAGGACACAAGCAGGCCTCCCGTCTCACCTCGAGCTTCCCAGGGACCGCCGGCGGCACCCGCGCCTCCTCCCGCCCGCACAAGTGGCCCTGAGCTGCGCTGGAGACAGCAGCAGGAGCAGCCCGACCGTCACGTGCCACACAGCCAAAAGGCCTAGGCTACTGCAGCGACCGCGCGAACCAGCGAGCTTGGCCGCACGAAGTCCGCCCCTGCCTCCGCCCCTCGCTTCTGAGTAGCTAGGGGCAGAGCAAGGTACAGTCCCTCCACACCAGCTCCAAAATGCAGTTGGTCACTGTAGCCATCGCTCTAATCACCTTCCCATACGCCCCCTAGGGCTATTCTTCGTGGAGTGTGAGGATTGGCTGGGAGTGCGGCAGGAAATAGCTGTTGGTTGGGTGAAAGAGGAGAGGGCGGGCCACAGCGGATTGAGAGTCGCGGACGCGCACCCAGAGCCGGAGGAGGCTTTCGGCACCCGGTTACCCTGGTTCCTTAATGGGCGGACATCCCAACCCTTGTGGTCTAGACCCCTCGGTTTTTGGATCAGGTCCCCAGGACTAGCATCTTGTTCTCTTCGCTGAAAGGGCAAATGGCAGGCCGTAGGAGTGGGAGGTCTGGCGTGCAATCGGGAACGGCCAGTTCCCCTTGCAGCGTGTGCAAGGCCCCCATGGGGTTGGAGGTGGAACCGGTAATGCCTGCTCACTCTGCCAGGCCTGGAGTCGCTTGCATAGCGCTGTGTAACCACGCGTCACCGGTCCTGCTGGGCCTCGCAGCTGCCAGTAAACTAGAGTTCAAAATACTATAATACAAACACAATACAGTATACAGGTGATGTATTATAGAACTGTACCCTTGAAACCTATATAGTTTTATTAACCAGTATCACTTCCAATAATTTCAATTTGTTGACAAAAAGAGGCCACTTGCTAATCTGACAAACTAAGGAAAGGCCTGCCTGGCGGCCTTATAAACTCAAAGATCTAAACGTAAACACAAAGGATGGCCTGAAATTAAAGCTTTTTGAAAGCAGTTTATGGCAGATAGTCATGTCCTAAGCCTCTATCTTCCCTGACAAAGGTCAACTTTCACTTTGACTGAGCCTATTCTCTTTTTGCATCTATGATAACATACCTCTGGAATGGCAGAGTGACATCCCTTTTTCCAAACCCCCTCAGGGCACAACCAATGTACTAGGGTGGAGAACACAAACCCCCTCATTGTTATAATTATCATGTTAAGCTGACTATTGACTATCCTGTACCCACCTATGTAAAAGAAGCATGTGTCACCTGGCTGGTGTGGCTCAGTGGATTGAGCTTTGTCCCGTGCACCTGGAGTTCACTGGTTTGATTCCAGGTCAGGGCACATGCCCAGGTTGTGGGCTCCATCCCCAGTATGGGGTGTGCAGGAGGCAGCCGATTGATGTTTGATGTTTCTCTCTTATCCATGTTTCTCTCTCTCTACCCCTCTCCCTTCCTATCTAAAAAAAAAAAAATCAATAAAATATATATTTTAAAATAAGAAGAATGTGTCTATCATTTTACTTTTTATCCAATCCTAGAGGTTCACCCCTAACTTTGTTTGCTTTCTCCTGCCTCCCTAATCTATCACCAATGATTTCATGTAACCCTCTTACGTTTCCTGTTTTGATTGTAATGTATAAAATAAAGTGCGAAACCTCCATTCTCTGGAGCATTATCCCAATCCCTTGAGATTTTGCTTCCTGGCAGTTGTCGACAGTTTTGGCTCAAATAAACTCACAAAAATTCTTCACAGGTTTGAATGTTTCTTACATTGACAAATTTAAAAAAGAAAAAATACTACAATCCAACATTTTTTCAACTTTCAATTTGTGAAGTATCCTGAAGTAAGATTAGACATAAGGTCACAGAAACACACTGATGACAGGATTGAGAGAAAAGGATGGTGCAATGGCAGAAAATTAAAAACACACCACCATTTTTAAACCCACTTTAGCACATCTTCAGTTTTCAATATGCTGAAAATCTCGGAAAATGAAAGAAGCCTAAGGTTTTCCTAGACCTTTATAGGTTCTGCTCTGTCTTCCATTTTTTGTATACCTAAAAGCTGAATCCTAGGATGGAAAAAACTAGAATCAGTAGATAGATTGCTTATCCCAGGACCAGCTTTATTCCTAAAAGACTAAAGTTGGTGGTGTGGTGCTTGAGCATGCTAAATAGCATCCTAGATAGTGAATAAAGAAAAATTGTATTTATTTAAAGAAAAGAGGATAGGGGATGGGGATATCCAGAGGGAAGGGCTACACATCTCAGAGTCATGAGGTATTGGGTCAATGATGGCAGCACCTAGGAGCTGGAGTTTTGTCCTTATATTGGTCCACTGGCGGGAAGCTTTTGTCGTCAATGGGTTTTGGGGTCTTGTTAGGTGAGTTTGGGCAGGGGGTTGGGTCTACAGGAATGCTGATGTGCGATCGGGTGTTTCTTTGGCAGTTTTAGTTCCTTATATAGTTTGATTCCTGGTGTCTGGCATTTCTTGTCCGGCCAGTTCTCCTGTTCTTTATTCTCCTGTGGTGAGGAAATTTACAACATGGCAATTAAGAATTATATTGCCACCCTGGCTGGTTTGGCTCAGCGGTTAGAGCGTCGGCCCTGAGCCCAAAGAGTTGCAGGTTTGATTCCGGTCAAGACACGTACCTTGGTTTCAGTTTGTCCCCGGCCCTGATTGGGGTCGTGCAGGAGGCAACCAATCGATGTGTCTCTCTCACATCAATGTTTCTCTCTCTCTCTCTATTCCCTCCCTCCCACTCTGTCTGAAAATAAATGGAAAAATATATCCTCAGGTGAAAAAAAAAAGAAGAATTATATTGCCTTGTAAGTCTTCACATTTCCCTCCTCTTTCTATTTGTTAGTAAGAATTCTTGGAATCAGGGCGGAAGTCTTTTTCTTCTGTAGCTGCTTCCTGCTGGTTTGTGAGTGTAGAGTTGTCCTAAGCTGTGTTATTATGTTGGGGATTTGGAAAATAAGGGTAGGGATAAGTTCTGTAGGCCATGGTCAGGGCTATTTGTTTTCCTGTAATAGTTCATATATGGTTTTGAAGAAAGGAAAGGAGAGCATGGATGGGCTTCCAAAGTGAGACCTATATTGTGTCAACAATTAATCAGGTATTTAATAAGAAGTATGCCTATGAAAATAAGAAGAAAAAAAAACCACAAAGGTTAATGATCACAGCAAATTATAAAACAGTTTCTGAGTCTATAAGACTGTTAGTCAAGAAGGCTTAAAGTTTCTTTTGCTGGCATGAAAGCAAGCAGTGACAATTGGACAGCATCTGATGCTTAGGGAAATTCTGTATGGTTGACATTGTGTCAGTAGTTTTTAATAATTCAAAGTCAAAGGATGGGAGAAAAAATGAAACATTAGTTTGGATGGTTGAACACAACTAGAAGAATTCAGGAACCAGTTTAGTTCACAGATAAAATAACTTTGAACTTTGAAGACAATCAACTGCGCTAGAGTCCAATATTCACAATTGGGCATTGTGATTTTCATTGAAACAATTTCCCTAAAACCACCCTCATTTTTATGAAGGAGACTGCATTAGGTCAGGTTTTAATTTGGCCTTATTATTTGCACAACCATAATAAGAATTAGCAATTGATAAACTTTTTCAAATTTGTTTGGCTGGAATGTCATTTGTTCATAAGGAATCTTTAGATTGAGCTCTATGGAGCAGTCAGCCCCCCAGGGCAGAGAAGCCAAAGTCACAATTGCCATCTGGCTGGCCTGAAATACCTGTAGATTTGGGTCATGTCCTCGAATCCTTGAGGTTCCCAACGTGTTGAGGTTCCTTTTCTGCCATCTTTCAAGAAAGCAATCTTTGCTCCTTACCTGGAAAGATTGCCATGAACCATTGACCAAGCAAAGTACCAGGCCATTCCCTGCAAGTGGCTTCTGATTGGCTTCCATGAGTCTTGAGAGTCAATCCCAATTGCTTAAGGCTTTTTGGTGACATCCAGAGTGCAGGCATGTCTCTTTTGACCACAACTTTCCAGTCAAAGACTCGGTTAATAAAACCACAATTGGAACCTGGTTTCATGTGTAAAGAGAAAAGATTCTTACTGGATTTATGCAAAGAAATATTGTCATGAAAATAATACTCACTCATTGAGAGTTGCCAAATTCTGGAGGGATTAAGTAGGGAGAAAAATGTAAATGCTTCAGTATTGTTGGAGAATACAATTTACCAAATTGTTTTAGGGAAATAAAAACAAGCTTCCGCCCTGGCCGGTTTGGCTCAGCGGTTGGAGCGTCTGCCTGCGGACCAGAGACTCCAGGGTTCGGTTCCCGCTAGGGGCAAGTAACAAAAAAATAAATAAATAAATAAAAGTGTGGACTCTCAGTTCAAATCCTTCTTTAAAAAAACAAAAACAAAAACAAACAAACAAAAAAAACAACAAGCTTCCTATATCTGGAAAACAAAAAGATTTTTCCATGAATCCAGTTATTTTATATTTCAAAGAAATGACCTGCTTAGAATCTGTAATCTAGAGTAAATCAGAGTCCTTTTCACGGACCTTTCCAAAGATGTAACATATTTGCAAATGCATCAGAGAAAACAGTGACTGCCTATAAGTAACAAAACTTAAAATGACATGGTTATAGACTTGATTATAATACAATTGATAAAGAACTTTGTTTTTGTGTAAGATATAACATTCCAAGATAACAATATCCTGGTAAATAATAATTATAAAATGATACATAAGAACACAAATAGTCCGGCCGGTGTGGCTCAGTGGTTGAGCATCGACCCATGCACCAAGAGGTCACTGGTTTGATTCCCGGTCAGGACACATGCCCAGGTTGTGGGCCCGATCCCCAGTGGGGGGCATGCAGGAGGCGGCCAATAGATGTTTGTTCTCTCTCATCAATGTTTCTATCTCCCTCTCCCTCTCCCTTCCTCTCTCTCTGAAATCAATAAAGGAAGAAAAAAAGAACACAAATCAAGAAAAAATAGTATGTGTAAGATTTAAAAAGTTTTTTTTCCTTTATTGATATTTTAGAGAGAGAGGAAGTGAGAGGGAGAGAGAGATAGAAACATCGATGAGAGAGAACATCGACTGGCCATCTCCTGCATGTCCCCCACTGGGGATCGGGCCCACAACCTGGGCATGTGTCTTGACCGGGAATCGAACCAGCGACCTCTTGGTGCATGGGTTGACGCTCAACCACTGAGCCACACCAGCTGAACAATATATGTAAGGTTTTAAAATGCTACACCTGGCCTGGCCAGTGTGGCTCAGTGGATTGAGCATTGTCCCATGGACTGAGAGGTCCCGGTTCGATTCCCAGTAAGGGCATATACCCTGGTTGTGGGCTTGATCCCCAGTAGGGTGTGTGCAGGAGGCAGGTGATGAATGTTTCTCTCCCACATTGATGTTTCTCTCTCTATCTCCTTTCCTCTCTCTTTAAAAAATCAATAAAAGCATATTTAAAATAAATAAATAAAAATAAAATGCTGCACCTGGCTCACTGGAAGTGTGCATTGAGCATTGGCAACAATTCATAAACATCCAAATATGTGGATCACAAACACCTGGAGTACCATTGCCAGATGCCCCCACAGGGAACCATCACTTTTGGCTTGCCCAGTGTCACTGACTGGACACCTGCTATCCCTGAGAGTTTCCTGTTTGCACTTGACTTTTAATCTTTGTAAGATCCTTCCTAGATCAGACTGAAATTTCTAGAATATCCATTTTAATAAAAATATATGTATATAAATTATTACTAACTTCTTTTGGCTTCCCATGTAATTTTAAGTGTATTAAGTAGGCCTGGTTAGTTTAAAAAACTTTTATAAGGAGAGAGAATAAATCCTTTAGGTATTCCAGGGTCCATGTTGTAACGTGTCAACTGGGGGGGGGGGGTACAGCTTCCCCAGATCCTCAGCCCCGATTCTTCTTGCTCCTCCGATTTTAAAGACAGAAGCCCCATCCCCTTTTGCCCCCCCCCCCCAGGGGACTGGTACAATAGTGGGTGTGACAGCGATTACAGAAGTCAAAATTAGCATTAATCACTGGGTTCATGATTTGCAGTTTCCAATACTCATCGGAAACTGCAAATACCTCCCAACATGTGGGGCAACTATAACTTTAGGCAAAATTCCTTTACTTCTAGGGGTAATTAACCTATTATTGGAAAAATATCGAGGAAGGTCCATTGACGATAAAAATGGAGTCATTTAGTCGTCTTAGCCAAGAGACCTACATAAGAATGGAATCTAGTTGCCTTAGCCTCGGGGCCCAGGTCACCCATAGGAATAAATCAAAGTCATTTCACAGTTAAAAGTGTATCTTAAAATTTAAATGTTGGGAAGGTTGTCAAATATACTTAGTCAAAGGATTGTATTATAACTTCTTTGTAAATCTAAGTAAAACAGACACATATTTTATGGTAATAACTCTAAAAGACATCAATCAAACTTAAATTTGTTTTAATATCAAATATATTGTACAGACCACAGGATCCTGCTTAACCTACATAAGTATCTAATCTCTTTAGGCCAATAAAATATCATACCTTAGTAATACCATCCAGAGGCAGAAAATACACCACATATAATACACAAACACGTGAAGACCATATATATAATCCAAATCGTTGATTTTTGTAGAGAAGATGCAAGATTTTTCATTTGCTTTTGATGACTTTTAAGAAGGCTGGAAAAGGGTATAGGTCTTAATTACCAAGCAGGAAGACCTATTAAGACTGTCAATGAAAGTGTCAAGGGCTTTGAATGAGCTGTGGAAATAAAGAATCAGCAACAGGAGAGAGCCTGGGTGGGGCTGCTTCAGCTTCCTAGAAATGATATAGAAAAGAAGTGAGATTGGGCAAGGCTGCTTTGGCTCACTGAAAAGTCAGAAACCCCAGTGACATAAGGTATGGCATGACAAGAGTGAGGTTGTCAAAACTGGTGTCATAAATGCTCCAGAGATGAATAGGCTGTGGAAATGTTTACCGCATGTCCTGATAGTGGCCTTACCAAGGATCAAGACATTAGATGCCCTGAGTATGGATTTAACCCACTTAGACAGGGGACTTAATGAGAAAGTCCCTTTGAGAGAGACAGAAAGCCAGTTTGACCTGTGGACTTGTTTACCCTGTGCCCTGAGGGTGGCCTTATCAATGTCCTGGACATTAGCCAATTGCCCTGGGAATGGATTTACCCCTGAGTAGGGGACTCAACTCTACACTGGTCAAACAAGGAGAGAAGGGATCCCTTCAGATGTCATGGCTGATCAGGTCTTGACTCAATGGACCCCATCACCCAGGTGTTGAATGGGGATGGTCATGTGGGCAGGTGACCGTGTCCAGAAGGCAGGTTTACCTTCCATCTCAAGGTGGATACATCTTTTTTTTTTGTTTTTGTTTTTTTGTTTTTTTCTTCACACAGAGTAGGGAGAGAGAGGAAGAGAAACATCGACGTGAAAGGGCCACATCGAGTGGCTGCCACCCGCACGACCAACCAGGGCCGGGGACAAACTGCAACCGAGGCACATGCCCTTAGCGGGAACCGAACCCGGGTCTCTCCGGACCGCAGGCCGACGCTCTAACCGCTGAGCCAAACCAGCCAGGGCTCAAGGTGGATACATCTTGAGGAAGGACTGACTTACTCTGTAGCTAGCAGGTAGATTTCCCCCACACCAATGAGGGCAAGAGAAAGTATAATAAAAGC
Source organism: Tadarida brasiliensis (assembly GCA_030848825.1). NCBI lineage: Eukaryota > Metazoa > Chordata > Mammalia > Chiroptera > Molossidae > Tadarida > Tadarida brasiliensis. The sequence continues at coordinate 72,816,009 of CM061259.1, read as the reverse complement.
AATCCTAAATCCATCAGGAGAAATTAGGTAGAGGAAGGGAACTGAGGCCTGACTCGGGTTTTTCTATAGATTTAAAACTTTTACAAACTTTTATAACCATCACAACACTTTTATAATTTGTATAAACTTTTTTTTACTCATTCAGGAATAACCATCATTAGAATAATTCCATTTCAATCCTTGTCCTGTCAACATGTATTTCTATACCTTAGGCCTTCTATTACCAAAATCATACAATTTCTTTCCACCTTAATTTGAGCTTACAACTCAGAAACCTCAAGTTCCAATGATAACCAGGTAAAAAATCAGCATTCCTTAGACTGACTTTTATGAACACATTTTAAACATATTTTTACTTTAAAAAAACACATTTTTTTTTTTTCCAGATAGAGTGGGAGGAAGGGGGAGAGAGAGAGAGAGAGAGAGAGAGAGAGAGAGAGACATCAATGTGAGAGAGACACATCAGCCAGTCGCCTCCCGCAGGACCCCGACCAGGGCTGGCAATGAACCGCATACCTTTGACCAGAATGGAACCCCCAACTCATTGGTCTGCAGGCCACACTCCAACTGCTGAGCCAAACCAGCCAGGGCTAAAAAACACATTTGCAACAAAACACAAGATATTACATTAATAGTTCCAAATCCTCTTTACACACTTTCTGCAATAAAAAACCAAGAGCAGGCAAATTTAAGACTTGTCTAACCATTAATATTTCAGTATTTCATGTTATTTCAAAAATCTAGATATTCAATAACTTTTATTAAAATTCACTAATTTAGAAAAGAATTAAATTAAATTGTCCTGCTCAGATGGCTAGTTTTTTCCTTTTGATAAGAATCACTCTCCCACGGCCCCAGCCCGCAGCGCGCTTTGGCGCCCCCAGCTAGCGGCAGAGGCGTGGACAGCAAGGAAGGCGGGCTGCCTGGAGTAGCGTGCCCAGCCGGCGTGGAGGCGGGGCAAGAGCGGCAGAGACGGGGCCCTCACCGGGTCGCCTGCGCGCCAAGGTAGCCGCCAACCATGGCGATGCAGGCAGCGTGGCGGCTGGCAGCCCGAGAATAGCGCCTGTGCTGCGGCCCAGGGGACCCCGCCGTGACTGCCCTGGCTGGCCCCAAGGAGCGCCCCTCCCCCGCTGCCGCTGCGCGGACCGAGGAGATGTGGGACATATGAATTTGGGATATGGATTCATTTGAAAAAACAGTTTGGGGTTATGAACGTGATTTCTGATGAAACTGGATTGGAAAAATTTTCATGATCTTTGTATATATATATATATATATATTTAAATTTTGCATTTGACTTAAAGTGCCATGAGCAAATTTGCATATTGCAAGGTGGTCCTAGCCACCTCCTTGATTTGGGTATTTTTGGATATGTTCCTGCTTCAGTGAATGCAACAAATTTGATGAAAAAAAGGAGAGAGGCCCTGGCTCGTTTGGCTCAGCGGTTAGAGCATCGGACTGCGGTCCAGAGAGACCTGGGTTCGGTTCCTGCTAAGGGCATGTACCTCGGTTGCAGTTTGTCCCCGGCCCTGGTTGGTTGTGCGGGTGGCAGCCACTCGATGTGTCCCTTTCACGTCGATGTTTCTCTCTCTCTCTCTCTTCCTCTCTCTCCCTCCCACTCTATCTGAACAAAAAAAAAAAAAAAAAAAAAAAAAAGGAGAGAGGACTTCTGCTGGGGATGTTCTAGAGCCACTACAAAGCCTTATGAAGGTCCTGGAGAAATGGAGAAACCAGTCCTTATTCCTAAAGAGGATCAAGAAAAGATGAAAGAGATGTTTAAAATCAATCAGTTCAGTTTCATGGCAAGTGAGATGATTGCATTTAACAGATCTTTACCAGATGTTAGGTTAGAAGGTTGTAAAACAAAGGTGTATCCAGATAATATTCCTACAAGTGTGGTGATTATTTTCCACAATGAGACTTGGAGCACACTTCTGCGAACTGTCCATAATGTCATTAATTGCTCACCAACACACATACTAGAAGAAATTGTTCTAGTAGATAATGCTGGTAAAAGAGACTTTTTGAAAAGACCTCTAGAGAGTTATGTGAAAAAATTAAAAGTACCAGTTCCTGTAATTCAAGTGGAACAATGTTCTGGATTGATCAAGAGCTGGATTAAAAGGAGCTGCTGTATCTAAAGGCCAAGTGATCACTTTCTTAGATGCTCACTGTGAGTGTACAGTGAGATGGCTGGAGACTCTCTTAGCCAGGATCAAACAAGACAGGAAAATGGTGGTGTGTCCTATCATTGATGTGATCAGTGATGATATTTTTGAGTACATGGCAGGTTCTGATATGACCTATGGTGGATTCAACTGGAAGCTCAATTTGCGCTGGTATCCTGTTCCCCAAAGAGAAATGGACAGAAGGAAAGGTGATTGGACTCTTCCTGTCAGAACACCTACAATGGCAGGAGGCCTTTTTTTCAATAGATTACTTTGAGGAGATTGGAACATATGATGCTGGAATGGATATTTGGGGAGGAGAAAACCTAGAACTTTCCTTTAGGATTTGGCAATGTGGAGGAACTTTGGAGATTGTTACTTGCTCACAAGTTGGACATGTGTTTCGGAAAGCTACACCTTACACGTTTCAGGGAGGCACAGGACAGATTATTCATAAAAATAACAGACGACTTGCAAAAGTGTGGATGGATGAATTCAAGAATTCTTCTATATAATTTCTCCAGGTGTTACGAAGGTAGATTATGGAGATATAGCATCGAGACTTGGTCTAAGACACAAACTCCAATGCAAACCTTTCTCTTGGTACCTAGAGAATATTTATCCTGATTCTCAGATTCCACGTTACTATTTCTCTTTGGGAGAGATACAAAATGTGGAAACAAATCAGTGTCTAGATAACATGGCTAGGAAAGAAAAATAAAAAGTTGGAATTTTTTTTTTTTATCCTCATCCGAGGACATTTTTCCATTTTTTGTTCAGATAGAGTGGGAGGGAGAGAGAGAGAGAAATATCGACGTGAAAAGGACACATCGAGTGGCTGCCTCCCGCACTACCCAACCAGGGCCGGGGACTAACTGCAACCATGGTACATGCCTATAGTGGGAACTGAAGCCGGGACTCTCTGGTCCACAGGCTGATGCTCTAACCGCTGAGCCAAACCAGCCAGGGCTGCCACATTCCTAAGTAGCAAAAAAGGAAAAGTGCTTCCTCCTGCAGGATGTAAGGTTTATCAGCCATTAAACTTAGACTCTCTGTCTTCTCACTAGCTGTGAACCAGCCTTCCTGTCCAAGGATGAGCAACTACAATGTAGCGAGACTGTGCACACTGATGTTTACAAGATTGAAAGAGTCTTTCCTCAAGAATCATTGTAAAGACTATTCAGACAATGAAACAATCAACAAAACATGTGCTTTCTGGAAAGCTGCACCTTTTAGGGTTTGCTTGCACATCAGTAATTTTTGCTCAACGTGCTGTCATAATGAAGAGATTTCCAAGAATTTTTCTGATTAGAACTGGTAGCGAGTATATTAAATACTGATATAAAGATATATGAAAAGAACTGGAACCAGATTCAGAATCATGAAAACATTTTTGCAAATTAAAAAAAACTATATTAAACAGGGTTTAAAGGAAATTAAAACAGAACTATGAGAAGTAGAATTTGTTATAGTATAGTATCAAATTTCTATATAGATTTTTATACCTCAGTGGGGAAAAATAACTGATTCCAATGACATTCATTTTGTTTTCATCTGTGATAGTCATGGATGCTTTTTAAAAATTTCTCCTTGGGGTGTTGAAATTGAGCTGGCGGGGGAGGGGACTATTTGAACGTAATTGTAATTGCTTTCTACAATTTTTAAAATTTGTTTTGTGGGCTGTTAGAATTATAATTTTTAATTGCCTTCCAAAAATGGAGATATAAAATACTGTGTGGCCTCACTGAATAGTTAGATATCTCAGTTGCTCTCGGGTCAACTAGCTTATAGATTTTCACACACACACACACACACACACACACATTTCTTATTAGATTTTCAACTTGATTCAACTGATTATGCTTAATACCCAAGATTCATACTACTGTACTACAGATTTGTTTTCACAGCAATAAATCTTCAGTTTTTTGTTTATGATTCCACTCAACAGAAGGCCTGCAGAGGTGATTTATTATTTGGGTATTTGGAGATGATACATTTGATGGTTTTTTTGTTTTTTGTTTTTTTTTATCCTCACCCGAGGACATTTTTTCATTTTTTGTCCAGATAGAGTGGGAGGGAGAGAGAGGAAGAGAGAGAGAGAGAGAAACATCGACATGAAAGGGACACATCGAGTGGCCACCACCCACACAACCACAGGGCCGGGGACAAACTGCAACCGAGGTACATGCCCTTAGTGGGAACCGAACCCGGGTCTCTCTGGACCGCAGGCCGACGCTCTAACCGCTGAGCCAAACCGGCCAGGGCGCATTTGATGGGTTTTTTTTTGAAAACTGTTTTCACTCCATACTCAGATGTCTTCATTGTTAAGTGCATATTTAGATTAGGTTCTTGAATTATAATGTTGATCTGCTGCTTTTAAAAAATAATAATAAAATTTGACTGAAAATGTTTAATTGGCATTTTTTAATGAGTTAGTCAAAGAAGTGCAACTATTATTGCATATTATTAATCCTGCACTTCTTTCCCTAAATTTAATTTAGAGTAAATCGGTTTTCTTTTTCTCTAATTTCTAATACTGCAAAATAACCTATCGATTAAAAGTTGAATATCAATTAAATTAAGTTTTAATCTCACAGAAAGAAAATTTCATTGTGACACTTTTCCCGATATGTAAAGCAATCCATTGGCAAATGTCCATAGATTTTTCTATTTGTAAGATTATATTTAAATGATATTATTTTATTTGATTATCAAAGACTTTCATTGCAGGCAATGCTATTTCTTGTACCTAAGAATGTTTCTGAAAGTTGCATCACTAATGATACTTGCCAAGTTGAGTGTACAGAAAGTTCTTATATCCTATTCAAGTTAGTATCAAGCACATGTGGATGCTTTAAGGTGAGTCTGTAGTACAGAATGCAAAAATTTTGTCCGCGGGAAATTTTAAATTAAGCAATGCTGCCCTGGCTGGTTTGGCTCAGCAGTTAGAGTGTCGGCCTGCGGTCTAGAGAGACCCGGGTTCGGTTCCCGCCAAGGGCACGTACCTCGGTTGCAGTTAGTCCCCGGCCCTGGCTGGGTCGTGCGGGAGGCAGCACTCGATGTGTCCCTTTCACGTCGATGTTTCTCTCTCTCTCTCTCTCTTCCTCTCCCTCCCTCCCACTCTATCTGAACAAAAAATGGAAATATGTCCTCGGGTGAGGATAAAAAATAAATTAAAAAAATAAAAAATAAATAAATTCAGCAGTGCTGGATGGAATTATTTTCCTGCTCCATGAGCTGTGTTAAATCTATCCTCAGTAGGCCTAATGCTTGAATAAACCAGCTGTCTAATCAATAAATTATCTTCATGCTCAGAATTTCAAGTTTTGTACTCTAGCATAGCTTGGTTTCCTTCCTTACTGTAAGAAAGCTTAATAGCAGTGTGATTTAAGGTTTTGTTTTGTTTTTGTTTTTTAAGAGGGGGATGTGAGTGATTTAATTCATGGGTACTTTTGGAACTTGATAGATAATCCCATTGCTTTTGTTTTTCTTATTAAAGAATTCCTAAATACTTTACTTAATGAGAGGTATGGGGCTAGCTGAGACCAGATGCTGCTTGTTTGAAGGAATTTAGGAAAAGCTGAAGCAGGATCCTCAAGACAGACCAATCCTATGGTAAAGCAACTGGCAACAACATGGGTGGGCCTGAAAATTAGGTGGGGCAGAGCCTCAGGGAATCACCAGGGTGGGGCAAACAGTGTGAGCCAAGTTCCTGGAGTCCCAGATATGGCGGCTGTCTGCCACCCCAGGGAAGGGCTCACCAAAGGAACAAAGGCCTCTGATAGCACGTCTGTCCAGGAGAAAGCCACCTCTCCAGCCCTCACTCCAATGTCAAACAACTCAGTTCTTCCCCATATGACTCTGGTGCCTTTCAAGCTGCCTACCCTATGCTGAAGCCTGGAGGGTGCAAGTCCGAGTAAGTCCCTGTGTGGGCCCTTTAAGAGGAGCTGCCTGGGGCTCCAGCCGCCTCAGCCTCCCTCAGCCTCAGTTCCCACTGTTTTTTCCAGACAGAAGTTATGGGGACTTCTCTTCCTGGCACTGGAACCCTGAGCTGGGCACCTGGTGTGGGACGGGGACCCCTCAATCCTCAGGGAGGACCTTCCCAGGTGAGGTATCCTTCTAATTTTTTTCCACCAGACGTGGGTGTGGGACCAGCCCGTCGCACCTCGGCGCCTCCTACCAGTCTCGATGTGGCTGCTTTAACTTCGTAGTTGTAGGACTTCCATTCAGCTTGATTTCAGGCAGTTTTGAATGATGGTTGTACTGTAGTTTAGTTGTAACTTTGATGTGGTAGTGGGAGGACACAATATCATGTTTACCTATGCCGCCATCTTGACCGGAAGTTCTAATTTTTTTTTTTTATTAATTTATTTTTGTTACAGATATTTCTCCTTTCCCCCCCGCCATTGACACCCTCCTCCCCATCCCCCCCACCCCATCCCCAGCTTTGTTGTCTATGTCCATTGGTTATGCATACATGCATATAAGTTCTGTGGTTTATCCCTTCCTTCCCCCCCTCCCCCTCTTCTGAAGATTTTCAGTCTGTACCCTACTTCTATGACTCTGGGTCTATTTTGTTCATCAGTTTGTTTAGTTCATTATATTCCAGAAATAAGTGAGATCATGTGATATTTGTCTTTCTCAGCTTGGCTTATTTCGCTTAGGATAATACTCTCCAGGTCCCTCCATGTCATCTCAAAAGATAAGAGATCTTTCTTTCTTACAGCTGCATAGTACTCCATTGTGTATATCTACCACAGCTTTTTTGTCCACTCGTCTACTGATGGACACTTGGGCTGTTTCCAGATCTTAGCAATTGTAAATAGTACTGCTATGAACATGGGGGTACATATAGTCTTTCTGATTGGTGTTTCAGGCTTCTTAGGGTATATTCCTAGAAGTGGGATCACTGGGTCAAATGGTAGTTCAATTTTTAATTTTTTGAGGTAATACCATAGTGTTTTCCACAGTGGCTACACCAGTCTGCATTCCCACCAGCAGTGTCCTAGAGTCACCTTTTCTCCACACCCTGGTCAGCACTTGTTGTTTGATGATTTGTTGATAGTAGTCATTCTGACAGGTGTGAAGTGATACCTCATTGTTGTTTTAATTTGCATCTCTCTGATGATTAGTGACATTGAGCATTTTTTCATATGTCTCTTGGCCATTTGTATGTCCTGTTTGGAGAGGTGTCTGTTTAGGTCCTCTGCCCATTTTTTTTTTTTTAATCCTCACCCGAGGACATTTTTTTTTTCATTTTTTTGTTCAGATAGAGTGGGAGGGAGAGAGAGAGAGAGAGAAACATCGACGTGAAAGGGACACATCGAGTGGCTGCCACCCACACGACCAAACAGGGCCGGGGACAAACTGCAACCGAGGTACGCGCCCTTAGCGGGAACCAAACCCGGGTCTCTCTGGACCACAGGCCGACGCTCTAACCGCTGAGCCAAACCGGCCACCTCTGCCCATTTTTTAATTGGGTTGTCTTCCTTTTGTTGAGTTTCCTGAGTACTCTATATATTTTGGAAATTAACCCCTTATTTGATGTATCAATGGCATTTATGCTCTCCCATATAGTGGGTTCCCTTTCCATTTTGATGGTTGTTGTTTTGTTTTAATTTTTTATTTTTTTATTAATTTATTTTTGTTACAGATGTTTTCCCTTTTCATGGAATGTATTTGAACCTTATAATCTACAAGATGGTTTGCAAAATAATTTTTATCTATTTAAAAATGTACATATTTGCCCTGGTCGGTTTGGCTCGTCGGCCTGTGGTCCAGAGAGACCCCAGTACGGTTCCCGCTAAGGGCATGTACTTCGGTTGCAGTTTGTCCCCCGCCCTGGTTGGTCGTGCGGGTGGCAGCCACTCAATGTGTCACTTTCACATCGATGTTTCTCTGTCTCTCTCTTCCTCTCCCTCCCTCCCACTCTATCAGAACAAAAAATGAAAAAATGTCCTCGGGTGAGGATAAAAAATAAATAAATAAATAAAAATAAAAAATAAAAAAATAAAAATGTACATATTCTTTGGCCCAGCAATTCTACCCTGAGAATATATTTGTATCTATATGTAGGTAGGTAGATAGATAAATGGAAAATATCCACATACTGTACTTGTGTTTTAAAATATACGCAATGATGTGGATTGCAGCATTGTTTGTAGTACCCAAATCCTGGAAACAACCCAATCTGCTGTTACTGACCCCAAACAGAACACTCCAAGTTGATTTTGTTAGTAAGAACTTTACTGCAAGATAGCAAGTAAGGAGTGCACTGGGAATGATTCCCTAAGCAGTGCCTCTCTGAGAATACAAGATCACATGGTATTATAGGGGTAGTTGGTTACCTCAACCATGTTGAGTTATGTTTGGGGTGAGCAGACACAGTAAGCAGGCATGGCTATACATATATTTCATGTACAGAAAGTGGAAGATAAGCCCTGTCTTGGGTGGAGATTTTAGTATTACAATGAGAAAAGTTCTTACCAAGACATCAAATTGTCCTCTGGTCAGTTTCAAATGGTCTGGGGAAGTTTTCTAGCAGTTTTCTTATCTTTTTTACCTTCTGGCCCTGAAGGAAAACATCTCAAGCAAGCATTGTTAGTAATCAATCAATTGAACAAGCTCAGCAAATGTCAAGGTAATTGCATAGGTTTTCTCTAGTTCTTAACCCTCTGTACCAGCTAGGTCAAAGAGAACTGTTAAAATAGAATATAGGTCAATCATGTAATTTTTCTGCCCCATTGGAAAGCATGTGGTGAGCACCTATCTGTGCTGATATAAAACAATTGCCAAGACTTAGTGTTATGTGAAAAAAGTATGTTTCCTTTCATGTTGCAAAGGGAGATATAGTCTCATAAATAGAAACTTGGACAAACAAGCTGCCTGGAAAGAAGCATGAGAAACAGCCAAGAGTGGTTGATGCTGAAGAGGGAGTTGAAGCTTTGGAAGTAGAAAGAATCAATTTTCTGCTTAGTTTTTAAAAAAAGATAGAATATACGGAGGTGGGCACAAGTAGGTTTACAGTTGTTCACATGGAAAAAGACATGTAGGTTATTATTATTACAATAGCTTTATTAACTCTGTGTTTCGTGTACTTACAACTATAATCTTACTCTTGCCCACTCCTGTATATTTAAAACCCACTGTAAACAAAATTTTTTACCAATTTGTCCTTCCTATCCAGCTATTTCTTTTTTTTTTTTTTTTTTTTTATCCTCACTCGAGGACATCTTTTTCATTTTTTGTTCAGATAGAGTGGGAGGGAGAGAGAGAGAGAGAGAAACATCGACGTGAAAGGAACACATCGAGTGGCTGCCACCCGCACAACCAACCAGGGCCGGGGACAAACTGCAACCGAGGTACATGCCCTTAGCGGGAACTGAACCCGGGTCTCTCTGGACCGCAGGTCAACGCTCTAACCGCTGAGCCAAACCGGCCAGGGCCAGCTATTTCTTATAACTTAACTTGCTTCCACCTCACCCAAAAAGCTGCTGCCCTCATCTTTACTCATCCCCACCCTCCTTTGCTTGGAGGAGAAAATGGGCATATAGCCAGAGGGAGCACTTTATATGCCCATCCAGTCTTTTCTTATTTTATTTTTATATTTTAGTCCTCACCAGAGGATATTTTTCCATTGATTTTTTTTTTTAGACAGAGTGGGAAAGAGGGAGGGAGGAAAGGAGGGAGGGAGGGAGGGAGGGGGACAGAGAGAGAGAGAGAGAGAGAGAGAGAGAGAAAGAGAAACATCTATCTATTGGTTGCCTCCTGCACATTGAACCTGCAACCCAGGTACATGCCCTTGACTGAGAATGAAACCTGATACCTTCGGTCCTCGAGCTGACACTCTAACCGCTGAGCCAAACTGGCCAGGGCCAGAAACATAATTTTAGTCAACCAATATGGAAATTTTTGGTCAAGAACTAGTAAAGTAATCTGTCACACAGGCCCTCACCAGTGCCCACCCCCATAGAAAGAAGAGGAAATCTACGTGATAAAAACCCTTCCCTTTATTACCAATGGAAGTGGGGTACCTCTTTCCTCACTGAGTGCTGGGGTTAGAGTCCATATGATATCTCAAGAAAAAGAGTTTTCTGAAACTTGCATGGGAGGACGAGTGATTTTTATTTTCGTGGAATTACATCCCTGGGTTTCCAAGGTCCCATTTCCCTTAATCCAGTCCTGGAAGTGTAGTTGTGGCTTCAGTAGAGCTAAAACCAGAGCCAGTGCCTAGAGTTTCTATTCCAAGTTGCAGCTGAGTCCAGTTCAGCATCAGGCTAGTTGCAGTCCACTAGTCCATTGTGTGTGGGGTGAATGCAGGGGAGCCAAGAGAGCATGCCCCCTGCAACAAGACTTCCAAGGGAGCCAAGAGCACCAGAGAGCCAACTCCTTTCTTCAGGGAATTAAGTATCTCAAATCTTCTAGAGCTTGAAGTGTCCATGCCCATTTTGGCCAATGACCTGTTCCCAGGTGTGACTGACAGCAAGCACCATTCCAATGTCACCCCAACTTTATTGGGCATACATCTATTCCCCTCCTGTCCAGTCCCTTCCCCCAGTGATCGGCAGGGAATAGATCAGTGGCTCCTAGGCATGTGCCTTGACTGGGAATTGAACCGGGACCTCTCAGGGACAATGCTCAATCCACTGGATTCTTCCAGGCATAGAATCACCTGGAAAGTTTTTAAAATCCCAGGGCCCAAGCTATACACTATATCAGAATCTCTGAGGGGAGGGGCAGCCATTTGAGAATCCAAATAATTAAATGAATTCTAAACCATTGAAAAACAGAACTATCAACAAATTTTTAAAAAGAAAAGTAGAAATTAGTAAGTCTATACCTATAAAAACCTACACTACTCCTGTGTATCTCCTGTACTCTCTCACATGACTACCACACTCACAACACTTCCTATATATGTAGGACACCCCCCTCAACACCAATCTCTGTGACACCAGTTGGGTGTCCAGTAATAAATAACTCAATCCTGACACTATCTAACTGGAGATAGTGTCAGATCTCACAGGTTAAGGGTTCAGTCCCACTATACTGTCTCCCACTTCAGGTGTCAGTGGTAGTAGTAGGTTCCCCAGGTTACCAACAACTTCTATACCACCTGACTACAAATCAGGGGTTCCCATGACCCCCTCTCCCTTGGATTCAATCATTTGCTAGAACAGCTCACAGAAATCAGGGAAACGCTTACTGTGGAGGAGAGACCATTCCATGATGTTACCACTGCCTGATTGCTGCTGGACCTGCTAGCTAGATCAGGGCCAGAACAGAGATTGCTTCCTGGAAATCCCCTCAGAGATTATGTGATCAATCCCTCCCATTGCCCTACCTCCTTCTGGTTCCTGGAACAGATCATTGCCCTGCCCCAGGCAAGCAGGTATAGCATTTTTTTCCTTTATCTGGGATGGGTCACACTCCAGTTCCCCTATCTATCCTGTCCTGTCCTATATAACCCCTTAGTGCCTGCCACATGGCATGGAGGATATCAATGTCATCTCACTGCCATCCAAGCCTAGTATATAAGTTCTCTTAATAAACTCGTGATATAATGATGGAGTTATCAGCTTCTTCCTACAGTCTCTTGGCCTTGGGAAACTTTATGTAACACATATTTACCAGTTTAGTAAAAGATATGATAAGGTGTACAGATGAACAGCCAGATGAAGAGATACATAGCGTAAGGTCTGGGAGGGTCCCAAGCACAAGAGCTTCCATCCCTATGGAGTTGGGGTGCATCACCCTCCCAGTACATGGATGTGTTCACCAATATATCCAATACATGGAAGCTTTATGAATCCATTACTTTGGGGATTTTTAGGGAGGCATGATCAATCATTAACTCCACTTCCAGCCCCCCTCCTTTCTCCAGAGAATAGGGAATGTGGGGGTGGGACTGAAAGTTCCAAGCTTCTAATCATGGCTTGGTTCTTCAGGTGACCAACCCCCATTCAGGGGCCCACCAAGGGTCACCTCATTAGAACAAAAAACATTTCTATCACCCAGGAAGTTCTAAGGAATTTTTCAACTTTGTGTCAGCAACAGGGGTCAAAGACCAAATATTAGAACAAAAGATGCTGCTAGGAAATTCCAAGGGTTTTAGGAGCTCTGTTCCAGGAACCCAAAGCAGAGATCAATATATTTATATATATATACTTTTCTGTTATCTCACAGAACCAACAGAGGATTAAGGAATATCTCTTGCTTATAGTAGAATACTGTGAGCCAAATGATAAATATGAAGTAAGTGCTAGTGTTGGCAACTATAATGATAAAGACTGGATCAGGCAAGAATCATCAATAGATGCTAAATCTTGGGGGACATTTTGATAAGGAACAGGATATTTACATGGTCTTACAGTGTCTGCCTACAGTAAAGAAGACTCCTTATCAATACTTAAATGCAATACCTGTCCCTAGAGGGGATTCTGTTCTGTAGGGACAAAAATATTATAAACCACGTTATTAGTTAACTAACAAAATTGAAATATGGATAGTCATTATAGTATTGTATCAATTGCCCTTGCTGTGCTGACATGTTTATAACCCCATAATTGATGACTGGTAAATTATTGTGCTGACTTGTTTATAGCTCCATAATTGATGATTGGGAAAGTCACTGTGTGCCCTCTAGCTGAACCTGTTTTGTAAAGAATGTAATCAACAGGATAGAGATCAAAATAACCTCAGTAAATTGGAATACTCCCTGAACCAAGAAATTGTTGAGAGCCGGCTACATGTCTGACAGAGTCCACTGAGCCTGGAGGTCTTGAGTCAGAGACTCGACCTCCCCCACAATCTCAAGGAATTAGGCTTGCATTGTGTTTGTGCAGCTCGGGGCTAAGTGTGACCCCATGTACCTTGACATACATGAGATAAGAGACTGGGTGTTCCTGGGTGGGCCTGGGTGTTCCTGTTATCCACAAGGCAAACTAATTCTATACAGCATTGTTGTAGCCCTGGGCATTATATCAAGAAGATCCTATTTTCTTATATCATTAAACTTTTGCTGTAAGGTATAAAAGGCATGTAATAAAGCATGTCACGGCTGATCTCCGAAGACTCTGTCACAGGGGTGTTTGGAATCAGACGCCGGCCAGCTAATAAATGGCTCTTATTTGGACTTCAATTCTCTAGTGGTCTTTCTTTGACTCTGTCGTGTCACAACATGGCCAGTGTGGCTCAGTTGGTTGGGCATCATCTGATCAATTCCTAGTCAAGGCACATGCCTGGGTTTGAGGCTCAATCCCCAGTAGGGGGCGTGCAGGACACAGCAGATTGATTGATATTTCACTCTCACATTGATGTTTCTCTCTCCCTCTCCTTTTCTCTCTCAAAATCAATAAAAATATTTTTTTAAAAATAAAGTATTGTATCAATATAAATTCATAAGATTGATAACTACTGTGTTTATATAATAGAATACATTGAGGTATTTAGGGGTTAAAGGCCATGATATTTGTAAATGGTTCAGAAATGATAAAGGAAATGTAAAATGTTGACAACAGGGGAATCTGGATAAAGGGTACACAGGTATTGCTTGCAGAGTTTTAAATTACAACTTAAAAAAAAAAAGCCAGGCTCTTACAATTTAATACAATTGTTTAAGTCAATGATGAGAGCTCAGCCAGTGTGGCTCAGTGGTTGAGCGTCAACCCATGTACCAAGAGGTCGCCGGTTCGATTCCTGGTCAGGGCACATGCTCAGGTTGTGGGTCAAATCCCCAGTGGGGGGCATGCAGGAGATGGCCAATACATGTTCTTTCTCATCAATGTTTCTATCTCTCTCCCTCTCCCCTCGTCTCTCTCTAAAATCAATAAAGAAAAAAAAAAGTCATTGATGAGAACTCATTAAAAAAAAAAAAAAAAAAGACAATTGTTTAGAGCCTATTTTGGAAGTTAAAAGACCAGAAAATGATTCTGTTTTTGGCAGAAAGCCTCAAACTTTCACTTATTTATTTATTTTTATCCTCACCCGAGGACATTTTTTCATTTTTTTGTTCAGATAGAGTGGGAGGGAGAGAGAGGAAGAGAGAGAGAAACATTCATGTGAAAGGAACACATTGAGTGACTGCCTCCCGCACGACCCAACCAGGGCCGGGGACAAACTGCAACTGAGGTACGTGACCTTAGCGGGAACCGAACCCGGGTCTCTCTGGACCACAGGCCGACGTTCTAACCGCTGAGCCAAACCAGCCAGGGCTCAAACTTTCATTCAAAACTGAACCAGGAAGAGATAGAAAACTTGAACAGATCAATAACAACTAAGGAACTTGAAAATGTAATCAAGAAACTCACCACAAACAAAAGCCCAGGCTCAAATGGCTTCATAGGGGAGTTTTACTGAACTATCAAAGAAGATCTAACACCTATTCTCCTCAAACTATTCCAAAAAATCCAAGAAAACAAAAGACTTCCAAACTCATTTTATGAGGTCAGCATAATCCTAATTCCAAAACTGAATAAAGACACTACAAAGAAAGAAAACTACAGGCCAATATCCCTGATGAACACAGATGCCAACATTCTTTTTTTTTTTTTTTGGTACGTGCCCCTAGCAGGAACCGAACCCGGGACTCTCTGGTCCTCAGGCCAACGCTCGAACCGCTGAGCCAAACCGGCCAGGGCGATGCCAACATTCTTAACAAAATATTAGCAAATTAGATCCAGCAATACAACAAAAAAATTATTCATCATGATGTAGTGGGATTCATCTCAGGGATGCAAGGATGGTGCAATATTCGCAAATCAATACATGTGATACACCACATAAACAAAGTGAAAAATAAAAACCATATTCTATTATAGATGCTGAAAAAGCATTCGACAAAATCCAGCACCCATTTCTGACAAAAACGCTCAGCAATGTGGAAATAGAAGGATCATATCTTGACATAATAAATGCCATATATAAAAAACCTACAGCCAGCCCTGGCCAGTTTGGCTCAGCAGTTAGAGTGCTGGCCCGCGGACCAGAGAGTCCTGGATTCGGTTCCCGCTAAGGGCACGTACCTCGGTTTCAGTTTGTCCCCAGCCCCAGTTGGGGTCATATGGGTGGCAACCACTCAATGTATCTCTCTCACATCGATGTTTCTCTCTCTCTCTCTCCCTTCCTCTCTCCCTTCTGCTCTATCTGAAGATAAATGCAAAAATGTCCTCAGGTGAGGATACATAAAAAAAGAAAAAGAAAAAAACCTACAGCCAACATCATAATCAATGGGCAAAAACTAAAAGCATTTCGCTTAAGAACAGGAACAAGACAGGGATGACTACTTTTGCCACTCTTATTTAACATAGTACTGGAAGTCTTAGCCACAGCTATTAGACATGAAGAAAGAATAAAAGGAATCCAAATAGGAAAGGAAGAAGTGAAACTGTCATTATTTGCAGATGATATGATATTGTACATAGAAAACCCTAAATACTCCATCAAAAATCTACTAGATTTAATGAATGAATTTGGCAAAGTAGCAGGATGCAAAATTAACGTCAAGAAATAGATGGTATTCTTACCAACAGTGAACTCACAGAAAGAGAAACTAAAAAAACAATTCCATTCACCATTGTGGCAAAAAATTTAAGATACCTAGGAATAAACTTACCAAAGAAGTAAAGGACCTCTTCACAGAAAACTACAGGATATTGAAAAAAAGAAATAGAGGAAGATATAAAGAAGTAGAAGCATATACCTTGTTCATGGATTGGAAGAATTAACATCCTTAAAATGTCCATACTACCCAAAGCAATCTATAGATTCAACACAATCCCCATCAAAATACCAATGGCATATTTCACAGAACTAGAACAAATACTCCAAAAGTTTATATGGAACCAAAAAAGACCCCGAATAGCCACAGCAATCTTGAAAAAGAAGAACAAAGTAGGAGGGATCACAATACCGGATATCAGGTTATAGTACAAAGCCACTGTAATCAAGACAAGAACAGGCATATAGATCAAAGGAACAGAGCAGAGAACTCAGAAATTGACCCAAGTCATTATACTCAATTTGACAAAGGTGGCAAGAGCATACAGCGGAGTCAAGACAGTCTCTTCAATAAATGGTGTTGGGAAAATTGGACAGCTACGTGCAAAAAAAAATGAAGCTAGACCACCAACTTATATCATACACAAAAATAAATTCAAAATGGAGCCCTGGCCGGTTTGGCTCAGCGGTTAGAGCATCGGCCTGCGGTCCAGAGAGGCCTGGGTTTGGTTCCCGCTAAGGGCACGTACCTTGGTTGCAGTTTGTCCCCGGCCCTGGTTGGGTCGTGCGGGAGGCAGCCACTCGATGTGTCCCTTTCACATCGATGTTTCTCTCTCTCTCTCTTCCTCTCTCTCCCTCCTACTCTATCTGAACAAAATGGAAAAATGTCCTCGGGTGAGGATTAAAAAAAAAAAAAAATTCAAAATGGATAAAAGACTTAAATGTGACTCATGAATCCATAAAAATCCTAGAAGAAAATGTAGGCAACAAAATTTCAGACATCACATGCAGCAGAATTTTCACTGATACAACATCTAAGGCAAGAGAAACGAAGGAAAAAATGAACACATGAGACTACATCAAACTAAAAAGCTGCTATACAGCAAAAGAAACAAGCATTAAAATGGAAAGGGAACCCACTATATGGGAGAGCATAATTGCCAATGATACATCAGATAAGGGGTTAATTTCCAAAGTATATAGAGTACTCATACAACTCAACAAAAGGAAGACAAACAACCCAATTAAAAATTGGGCAGAGGACCTAACCAGACACCTCTCCAAACAGGACATACAATTGGCCAAGAGACATATGAAAGAATGCTCAATGTCACTAATCATCAGAGAGATGCAAATTAAAACAACAATGAGGTATCACCTCACACCTGTCATAATGACTGCACTCAACAAATCATCAAACAAGTGCTGGTGAAGGTGTGGAGAAAAGGGGACTCTAGTACACTGCTGGTGGGAAGGCAGACTGGAGCAGCCACCATGGAAAAGAATATGGTGTTACCTCAAAAAATTAAAAATTGAACTGCCATTTGACCCAGAGATCCTACTTCTAGGAATATACCCTAAGAAGCCTGAGACACCAACCAGAAAGAATATATGTACCCCTAAGTTCATAGCATCACTATTTACAATCAATAAGATCTGGAAACAGCCCAAGTGCCCATCAATAGATGAGTGGATAAAAAAACTGTGGTACACCCTGGCCGGTTTGGCTCAGCGGTTAGAGCGTCGGCCTGCGGTCCAGAGAGACCCGGGTTCGGTTCCTGCTAAGGGCATGTACCTCGTTTGCAGTTTGTCCCCGTCCCTGGTTGGTCGTGCGGGTGGCAGCCACTCGATGTGTCCCTTTCATGTCGATGTTTCTCTCTCTCTCTCTTCCTCTCTCTCCCTCCCACTCTATCTGAACAAAAAATGAAAAAACATCCTCGGGTGAGGATAAAAAACAACGACAACAACAAAAAACTGTGGTACATATACACAATGGAATTCTATGCAGCTGTAAGAAAGAAAGATCTCTTATCCTTTGAGAGACATGGAAGGAACTGGACAGTATTATGCTAAGTGAAACAAGCCAATCACAGAAAGACAAATATCACATGATCTCACTTATTTGTGGAATATAATGAACAAAACAAGCTGATGAACAAAATAGACCCAGAGACATAGAAGTAGGGTACAGACTGACAAACCTCAGAAGGGGGGGGGAGGGAAGAGATAAACTACAGAACTTATACGTATGCGTAACCATGAACATAGACAACAATGCTAGGGGTGGGGTGGGGGCGGGATTGGGAAGAGGGTGTCAATGGGGGAAAAAGGAGAAACATCTGTAATAAAAATAAATTAATTTAAAAAAGGAATTAAAAAAATAAATAAAACCCAAGAGGGGGTGGGGGTCGGGAAAGAAACCAACCTTCAAACGCAAAGGGAACCCACAGTATGGGAGAACATATTCGCCATCAGATAAGGGGTTAATTTCCAAAATATACAAAGAACTCATACAACTCAACAAGAGGAAGACAAACATTCCAATTAAAAAATGGGCAGAGGACCTGAATAGACACTTCTCCAAAGAGGACATACAGATGGCCAACACAGGTATAAAAAAATGCTCAATGTCACTAATCATCCGAGACATGCAAATTAAAATGACAATGAAGTTTCACCTCACACCTGTCAGAATGGCTACCATCAACAAATCAACAAATGAAAAGTGCCTGTGAGGATCTGGAGAAAAGGGAACCTTAGTACACTACTGGTGGGTATGCAGACTGGTGCAGCCACTATGGAAATGGTATAGAGGTTACTCAAAAAATTAAAAATGGAACTGTCATTTGATCCAGCGATCCTCTTTTAGGAATATATCCCAAGAAGCCTGAAATACCAATCAGAAAGAATATATGCACCCCTATGTTCATAGCAGCATTACTTACAATAGCTAAGATCTGTAAACAGCCCAAGTGCCCATCAGTAGATGAGTGGGAAAAAAAGCTGTGGTACACTTACACAATGGAACACTATGCATTTGTAAAAAAGAAGGATCTCTTACCCTTTGCAACAGCGTGGATGAACCTGGAGATTATTATGCTAAGTGAAATAAGCCAGTCAGAGAAAGGCAAACATCACATTATATCACTTATTTGTGGAATCTAAGGAATAAAATAAACTTACAAAGAAAGAATAGATCCACAGACATGGAAGCATGGAACAGACTGACAGATCTCAGTGGGAATGTGGGAAGAGATTAATCAAAGAACTTACATGCATATATGCACAGCTCATGGACATAAACAATAGAGAGGTAAAGGCATGGGGTGGGGTGGGAAATGGGTGAGGGAGGGGGGCAAACTGGGGAAAATGGGGACATCTGTAATACTCTCAACAATAAAATTAAATTAACAAAGAAAAAGAAATCGAAAACCTATTTGAAAAAATGACAGAAAACTCCCCATGCCTGATTAAATAAATACACATAGCAAGTTCTGGAAGCACAGAGTCCCAAACAAAGTAAACCTAAAGAGGACCACACCAGGACACATCATAATTAAAAAGCCAAAGATTGAGGAACCAAAATGGCGACGGAGTAAATGGAAGCTACACAGACCATCTCCCAGGACCAAACTGGAATTACAACTAAAATAAAGACAAATCATCAGGAAAAAGCAACAGAAAAGCAGCTTGCAAGGACCATACAACCAAGGACACTGAATCAATCCTGGTAGGACTGCAGAGGTGCAAGATGGGGGCTGGGAGCCCATGGACAGCAGCGGTCTTAGCTGTGAGCAGCTCCCTTGGGGTTAAAGCCCAACCTGGCTCCACAGCGCAGAGGGCCAGGACAGAGCACTAAAATAGCCAAGCCACTCACCTTGGGCTCCGGCAGAGGGAGCGCAGACTGGACTGCAACTATGTGGGGACACTCGGGATTTGGAGGGCGCTCAGAGCTTTTGCTGAGTTGTGGCCATGCAGAACGGTGGCCATCTTACTCCTTCCCAGGGCTCTGGAGAGAGGCAGCAGACCCCTCTCAGAGATTCAGTCCCACCCAGGTGGGCCATTGAAATGCAAATTGAGGCTAATTAACAACCAGCATCTGCCCCACCCTCGGGAAATCCTCTTACCCTGAACACTTGAGGGAGGTTTTCATTCAACTGAGAACCCAAGGCTCTTCAAGTAACCACAACTAATAGCATCTAGGCAAAAAGCTAGAGGATAACTGAACCTTTTCTGGGCTTGCAAATCTACCCAGGAAAAGTAAGACTTGACAGTGGTGTTTAACGTGGGTCCTCCCACATTCATCCAAACCCAGTAGAGCGAGCCACAAATAGCAGAACACCAATATCCACAGGGAAAATTTGGCAGGCTCCAAAACCCACTGAGATGGCCAAAATGGTGAAACAAAGTAACAAATCCCAAATGAAAGAACAAGAGACCTCTACCGAAGACGAGATAAATGAAATGGAGTTAAATAAGTTAACAGAGCTAGAATTCAGAGTCATGATCTTGAGGAAGCTCAACAGCATGAGTAAGGACATCAACACCATGAGTAAAGACATAGAAACATTGAAAACCAACCAAGTGGAAATGAAGAAGCACCAAGAAAAAATGAAGAATGACATAGCAGAAATAAAGAACACATTGGAAGGACTAAACAGCAGAGTAGAGGAAGCTGAGGACCGGATCAGTGAATTAGAAGACAGGGTAGAAAAAATCAACCAATCAGAAAATCAAAAGGAAAAAAACAATTAAAAAACAGGAAGACAGCTTAAGAGAACTGTAGAACAACTGGAAACATAATAATATTCGCACCATAGGAGTCCCCGAAGAAGAAGAAAATGAGCAAGGGTCAGAGAATATATTTGAAGAAATAGTGACAGAAAACTTCCCTAATTTGGTGAAGGAAGAAGGCATTCAAGTTCAACAAGCACAGAGAGCTCCAAGTAAGAAGAACCCAAACAGGCCCACACCAAGACACATAGTAATTAAAATGCCAAAAATTAAAGACAAAGAGAGAATCCTAAAGGCAGCAAGAGATAAGCAACAGGTTACCTACAAAGGAACCGCCATGAGGCTATCAGCTGACTTCTCAACAGAAACACTACAGGCCAGAAGGGAATGGCATGAAGTAATCAAGGTCATGAAAAACAAGGATCTGAATCCAAGACTACTCTACCCAGCAAGGCTATTATTCAAAATAGAAGGTCAAATAAAGAGCTTCCCAGACAAAAAAAGGCTAAGGGAATACATTAGCACCAAAACAGCACTGCAAGAAATGTTACAAGGACTGCTGTAATTAGTAGAAGAACTAGGAAGGAAAATATAACCACACTAAACAAACATGGCGCCCTGGCCAGTTTGGCTCAGCGGTTAGAGCGTCGGCCTGCGGACCAGAGAGTCCCGGGTTCGGTTCCCGCTAAGGGCACGTACCTTGGTTGCAGTCTGTCCCCGCCCCGGCTGGGGTCCTGTGGGTGGCAACCAGTTGATGTGTCTCTCTCACATCGATGTTTCTCTCTCTCTCTTCCTCTCTCTCTACCTCCCGCTCTATCTGAAGATATGCAAAATTGTCCTCAGGTGAGGATAAAAAATAAAAAATAAAAAAAAATAAACAAACATGGCAATAAATAAGTACATATCAATAATCATCTTAAATGTAAATGGATTGAATGCTCTGATAAAAAGACACAGAGTAGCTGATTGGATACGAAAACATGACCCATATATATGTTGTTTACAAGAGATCCAACTCACAACAAAAGACTCACATAGGTTGAAAATGAAGGGATGAAAAAAAATCTTCCAAGCAAACGGAAAGAAAAAAAAAGCTGGGGTAGCAATACTCACATCTGATAAAATAGATTTCAAAATGAAGGCCATAACTAGAGACAAAGAAGGCCACTACATAATTTTGAAAGGATCTATCCAACAGGAAGATATAACCTTGGTAAACATATATGCACCCAATATAGGAGCACCAAAATATATTAAAAATCTTCTGGAGGACTTCAAAGGAGAAATCGACAGCAATACAATCATAGCAGGGGACTTCAACACCCCACTGACATCACTGGATAGATCCTCTAGACAAAAAATTAACAAGGAAACAGAGACTCTAAATGAAGCACTAGACCAAATGGATTTAATAGGTATCTACAGAGAATTACACCCCAAAACTACAGAATTCACATTCTTCTCAAGTGCACA
The DNA here is from genome assembly GCA_030848825.1 of Tadarida brasiliensis. NCBI lineage: Eukaryota > Metazoa > Chordata > Mammalia > Chiroptera > Molossidae > Tadarida > Tadarida brasiliensis. The sequence continues at coordinate 72,794,134 of CM061259.1, read as the reverse complement.
TGGGACATTCTCAAAGACAGACCACATGTTAGGACACAAACGAAGTCTCTACAAGTTCAAGAAGATTGAAATCATATCAAGCATCTTCTCAGATCACAATGGCATGAAACTAGAAATCAACTGCAACAAGAACATGCAAAGACATTTGAACACATGGAGGCTAAATAGCATGTTATTAAACAATGAATGGGTTACCAAGGAGATCAAGGAAGAAATTAAAATCTTCCTGGAAACCAATGAAAATGAACACACAACAACACAAAATCTATGGTATGCAGCGAAAGCAGTTTTGAGAGGGAAGTTCATAGCACTTCAGGCTGACCTCAAGAAACAAGAAAAATTTCTAATAGACTATTTAACCTCACAACTTAAAGAACTAGAAAGCAAACAAAAAGAAAACCTCAGAGCAAGTAGAAGGAAGGAAATAGTAAAGATCAGAGCAGAAATAAATGACATAGAGACCAAAAAAAGAATTCAAAGGATCAATGAAACAAAGACCTGGTTTTTTTGAAAATATAAACAAGATTGATGGACCCTTAGCTAGACTCACCAAGAAACAAAGAGAGAGAACCCAAATACACAAAATCAGAAATGAAAGAGGAGAAGTAACAACTGACACCACAGAAATACAAAGGATTGTTAACAAATACTATGAACATTTATATGGCAACAAATTCAACAATCTAAGGGAAATGGACCAATTTCTAGAAACACATAGTCTCCCAACACTGGACCAGGAAGAGATAGAAAACTTGAACAAACCAATAACAACTAAAGAAATTGAAGATGTAATCAAGACTCTCCCAGCAAACAAAAGCCCAGGCGGGGCGGCTTCATGGGGGAGTTTTACCGAACATTCAAAGAAGAACTAACACCCATTCTCCTCAAACTATTTCAAAAAATTCAAGAAGAAGGAAGATTTCCAAACTCGTTTTATGAGGCCAGCATAATTCTAATTCCAAAACCAGAAAAAGACACTACAAAGAAAGAAAACTACAGGCCAATATCCTGATGAACATATTATAGATGCCAAAATAATGAACAAAATACTAGCAAATCGGATCCAGCAATACATCAAAAAAAATTATTCACCATGGCCAAGTGGAATTCATCCCAGGGATGCAAGGTTGGTTCAATATTTGCAAATCAATAAATGTGATACATCACATAAACAAAATGAAAGATAAAAACCACATGATCATATCAATAGATGCTGAAAAAGCATTTGACAAAATCCAGCACCCATTTCTGATAACAATGCTCAGCAATGTGGGAATAGAGAGATCATATCTCGACATAATAAAGGCCATATATGAAAGACCTACAGCCAACATCATACTCAATGGGCAAAAACCAAAAACATTTCCCTTAAGAACAGGAACAAGACAGGGATACCCACTTTTGCCACTCTTATTTAACATAGTACTGGAAGTCAGACATGAAGAAAAAATAAAAGGGATCCAAATTGGAAAGGAGGAAGTGAAACTGTCATTATTCGCAGATGACATGATATTATACATAGAAAACCCTAAAGACTCCATCAAAAATCTACTAGAGTTAATAAATGAATTTGGTAAAGTAGCAGGATACAAAATTAACGTCAAGAAATCAATGGAATTCTTATACACCAATGATGAACTCATAGAAAGAGAAACTAAAAAAACAATCTCATTTACCATCACAGCAAAAAAATTAAGATAACCTAGGAATAAACTTAACCAAAGAAGTAAAGGACCTATTTGCAGAACACTACAGGACATTGAAAAAAGAAATAGAGGAAGATATAAAAAAGTGGAAGCACATACTTTGTTCATGGATTGGAAGAATTAACATCATTAAAATGTCCATGTTACCCAAAGCAATCTACAGATTCAATGCAATCCCCATCGAAATACCAGTGACATATTTCACAGAACTAGAATACTTCAAAAGTTCATATAGAACCAAAAAAGACCCCGAATAGCCACAGCAATCTTGAAAAAGAAGGACAAAGTAGGTGGGATCACAATACCGGATATCAGGTTATACTACAAAGCTACTGTAATCAAAACAGCCTGGTACTGGCAAAAGAACAGGCATATAGACCAGTGGAACAGAACACAGAATCTGGAAATTGACCCAAGACGTTATGCTCAATTAATATTTGACAAAGGTGGCAAGAGCATACAATGGAATAAAGACAGCCTCTTTAATAAATGGTGTTGGGAAAATTGGACAGCTACATGCAAAAAATGAAACTAGACCATCAACTTACACCATACACAAGAATAAACTAAAAGTGATAAAAGACTTAAATGTGACTCCTGAATCCATAAAAATCCTAGAAGAAAACATAGGCAACAAAATTTCAGACATCGCCCTGGCTAGTTTGGCTCAGCGGTTAGAGCGTCAGCCTGCGGTCCAGAGAGACCCGGGTTTGGTTCCTGCTAAGGGCATGTACTTCGGTTGCGGTTTGTTCCTGGCCCTGGTTGGTCGTGCTAAGGGCATGTACTTCGGTTGCGGTTTGTTCCTGGCCCTGGTTGGTCGTGCCGGTGGCAGCCACTCGATGTGTCACTTTCACATCGATGTTTCTCTTCCTCTCTCTCCCTCCCACTCTATCTGAACAAAAAATGAAAAAATGTCCTCGGGTGAGGATAAAAAAACAAACAAACAAACAAAATTTCAGACATCATATGCAGCAGAATCTTCACTGATACATCACCTAAGGCAACAAAACAAAGGAAAAAAATGAACACATGGGACTACATCAAACTAAAAAACTTCTGCACAGCAAAAGAAACCATCAAAACGGAAAGGGAACCCACTGTATGGGAGAGCATAATTGCCAATGATACATCAGATAAGGGGTTAATCTCCAAAATATATAAGTGCTCATACAACTCAACAAAAGGAAGACAAAGAACCCAATTTAAAAATGGGCAGAGGAACTAAATAGACACCTCTCCAAACAGGACATACAAATGGCTAACACCACATACAAAAATGCTCAACACCACTAATCATCAGAGAGATGCAAATTAAAACAACAATGAAGTATCACCTCACACCTGTCAGAATGGCCGCCATCAACAAATCATCAAACAACAAGTGTTTGCGAGGGTGTGGAGAAAAGGGGACTCTAGTACACTGCTGGTGGGAATGCAGACTGGTGCAGCCACTATGGAAAACACTATGGTGTTACCTCAAAAAATTAAACATTGAATTGCCATTTGACCCAGTGATCCCACTTTTAGGAATGTACCCTAAGAAGCCTCAAACACCAATCAGAAAGACTATATGTACCCCATGTTCATAGAAGCACTATTTACAATAGCTAAGATCTGGAAACAGCCCAAGTGTCCATCAGTGGACGAATGGATAAAAAAGCTGTGGTACATATACACAATGGAGTACTATGCAGCTGTAAGAAAGAAAGATCTCTTATCCTTTGAGACGACATGGAGGGACCTGGAGAGTATTATCCTAAGCAAAACAAGCCAAGCAGAGAAAGACAAATATATCACATGATCTCGCTTATTTGTGGAATATAATGAACATAACAGTCTGAGGAACAGGGCAGACCCAGAGACGTGGAATTAGAGTACAGACTGACAACCCTCAGAAGAGGGGGTGGGGGTGGAGGGAAGAGATAAACCACAGAACTTATATGCATGTACGCATAACTGATGGACATGGACAACAAAGCTGGGGACGGGGTGGTGGGGATGGGGAGGAGGGTGTCAATGGGGAAAAAAGGAGAAGCATCTGTACCAAAAATAAATTAATAAAACTAAAAAATAATAATAATGATAACATAAATAATAAGTAATAAAAACCAAAGATTAAACACAAAGAGAGAATCTTTTAATTTTTTTGTTTTTATTTATTTATTCATTTATTTATTTAAAACAAGGTAAATAAAGCACTTAATCCAGCACACTACAATATAACTGATTAAAGCAAACATTTCTTCATTTCTATCAACCCATTTCCAGAAAAGAGAATCTTAAAAGTGGCAAGAGAAAAGCAGCTAGTTATCTGCAGTGGAGCTCACATAAGACTGTCAGCTGATTTTTTTTTTTTTTTAATCCTCACCTGAGGACATTTTTTCATTTTTTGTTCAGATAGAGTGGGAGGGAGAGAGAGGAAGAGAGAGAGAGAGAGAAACATTGACGTGAAAGGGACACATCGAGTGGCTGCCACCCACATGACCAACCAGGGCTGGGGACAAACCGCAACCGAGGTACATGCCCTTAGCGGGAACCGAACCCGGGTCTCTCTGGATCGCAGGCCGACACTCTAACCGCTGAGCCAAACCGGCCAGGGCTGTCAGCTGATTTCTGAAAAGAAAATTTGTAGGCCAGAAGGGATTGGCCAGAAATATTCAAAGTGATAAAAAGTAAGGACTTACAACCAAGATTACTTTACCCAGCAAAACTATCATTTAGAATTGAAGGTCAGATAAAGAGCTTCCCAGACAAGCAAAAGCTAAAGGAGTGTATCACTACCAAACCAGTATTACATGAAATGTTAAAGGGTCTTCTTTAAGAAAAATAAAAAATAAAAACTATGAACAATAAAATGGCAATAAATACATATCTATCAACAATTGAATTCAGAAATCAAAATAAATGGAGAAGCAGAACAGAAACAGACTCATAGACACAGAGAATATTTTGATGGTTGACAGATGGGCGGTGGTGTTCAGGGAATGGGTGAAAAAGGTGAAGGGATTTAGAAGTACAGATTAGTAGTTGTAGTATAGTCATGGGGGTATAAAATACAGCATAGGGAATATAGTCAATAATATTCTAATAACTAGGTATGGTGTCAGATGGGTATGAGATTTTTTTTGAATGATCACTTAGTAAGTTTTATAATGTCTAATCACTGGAATGTACACCTGAAACTAATATAATATTGTATGTCAACTCTGATTGAAAAATAGCCCAGCCAGTGTGGCTCAGTGGTTGAGTGTCGGCCCATGCACCAAGAGGTCGCCAGTTCAATTCCTGGTCAGGGCACATGCCCAGGTTGTGGGCCAAATCCCCAGTGGGGGACATGCAGTAGGTGGTCAATTGATGTTCTCTCATCAATGTTCCTATCTCTTTCTCCCTCTCCCTTCCTCTCTCTCTAAAATCAATAAAGAAAAAAAATTTTTTAAGAAAAAGAAAATGTTTATAAGGGGAAAAAAAAAAGGATAGAGAGACTGATGGAAGAGAATGGAGAGCCCAGGAAGAGTCACAGTCACATGATGAACATCAAAGACATGACCATAACTAAGGGAGAAGGCTAGTCTTTTCTATTAATGGTACTGGGTCAAATAGATAGATAGATAGATAGATAGATAGATAGATAGATAGATAGATAGATAGATTAAAAAAAAAACTTTTACTTTAAAACCAAGCCGCAGGGAGCATTTGAGATCTTGCTCCCTGGCTATGTTTCAGTTTGGCTCAAATAAACATAAAAACTTCTCTACACATTTGGACATTTCTTGCATTGACAATTACTTGGCAGAATATGGCAGGATTCCAAAGAAGCCCACCCATGGTCACTCTGTGGACCTGTACCTGGTGCTAGGTTTAAGCAAGGGCCCATTGTGCCCACCAGCTTCCTACTTGGATAAGTCTTCTCTAGAAATCCTGGGCCATGATTCTTTTTGAGCTGTTCTTAGAAAATCCTCAAGGTGGTTAGGATTGAGATAACCCAGGGAAAAGAAGAAAATGGGTTGCTGCTTTACTTTCAGCTTTTTTTTTTTTTATCCTCACTCGAGGACATTTTTGCATTTATCTTCAGATAGAGTGGGAGGAAGAGAGGGAGGAACAGAGAGAGAGAAATATTGAGTGCCCACGGGGACAAACTGCAACCAAGGTACGTGTCCTTAGCAGGAACTGAACCCGGGACTCTCTGATCCACAGGCTGACACTCTAACCACTGAACCAAAGCGGCCAGGGCTACTTTCAGCTTTTTAAATGGATTGCTTACTGAGAGTCTGAACAAAATCTTTGTTGGGTAAATGAGGGACTTAACTCTCTTTAGCTCCTAAAGAGAAAGGATACTTGCTTCCCCAACCCAAATAGTTAATGGGGTGATGACAGTTGTTTAGATCTCCAAATCTCAAGTGGTGGAGATGGGTGCCAATAGTCATCCATTGTGGTAATGCAGCTGATCCCAGAGAAGCTGGTGGGACACCCAGGGAGAAGGGCATGGGGCCCTGGAATGGATTTACCCTGAGAGGGGCCAAAAGAGAGGCCCGTGCCTTGGAAGGCATCATGGTTCCGGGGGCATTTGGGAAGATTTGCTGGCCCTTGCTTGGGTATTCTTAGGTGACTGAGAATCTTTGCGGAGTTGCCTCAAGAAAAGTTTCCTCTAGGGCATGAAGCAATCCTATAAGGAGATCCACTGCACTGGCTCATCTGGAAATGTGCATTTAAGGCTGGTTTTCCCTTGAAGTTTGTCCAGACTCCACAGGTCTCAAAATCAACATGGGAAATTGTGCCTCCCAGCCCAACAAGCCCTACATGAGTCAGCCTCCCTCCTATTAATACTAAGATAGCCAAAATGAGGACCCTTCGGTACTTCTAAATTAATTTTTCCATGCACAATTAGAAAAATCTGGCTATAAAATTAGGCAGAATGAATGGGGAAAAACACTATTAGAGATTGTCTCAGAACTTAAAAAGGCCTTCTCCCCTAAACTAAAATGAAACTATGTAAAATAAATGGATCAACCTATGATGTCATTTAGGAGTCAACCTAATTCTTTGAGATACTGGGAATGGCTGTCCTTTTTTTTTCTTCTTCAATTTTTATTAATTTATTTTTGTTACAGATATTTCTCCTCCTCCCCCCCCATCCAGACACCCTCCTCCCCATTCCACCCAGCTGTACTTATTTTTAAAGGGACAAAGTCATTTGGAATTTGACTTGTCAAGGACAGATATAAATTGTAAAAGGTCTCCAAAACAAAATTTGGATCCAACTGTTTTCTTTTTGTGTCTGTTTGTATGAGTCCATATATGTATGTTGTAAATGTGAAATAACTTTCTACTTCAGGATGGTATTGTTAAAATTAATTTGAAGGCAAGAGTCTGTAAGAATTGGGTATTCTAAAATTCTCTGAAATACAGAAACTAACTCAAATGCTTTTCAAGTTCAAGTGATCTGAGATTAATCCTTAGTAAATAAAAGCTAACTTGTTTGTTGGTTTAAGTAAAAAGGACATATCTTTATTTTACCTGGGCTTTACAAAAATAAATCCATGTTAATAATTGACTTTTATGTTTGTAAAAATATTTTTTAAATGTTTTTATTGATTTTTTTTAGAGAGAGAGGAAGGGAGAAATAGAAACACGGATGTGAGAAACAGCAGTCGGCTGCCTTCTGCATGCCTCCTACTGGGAATCGAGCCTGCAACCCAGGTATGTGCCCTGATGGGGAATTGAACCAGGACCTCTCAGTCTATGGGATGATGCTCAATCCACTAAGCCACAGCAGCCCGGCTATGTTTATAAAAAATATTTCTAAATGTTATAAGATGTTCAAGCTAAAGAATGGTAATTGATTATTTCTTAGTTTTTATCAGACATTGAGGTTTGAAGGGTTAAAATTTCAATATATGTAAGAAAATGTTAGGGTATATTGTACAGGTAAACAATGGTTGTAAATTAAACTAATAGTTGGGGCTATAGGAAGCCCAAGATGGCCATTTGATTCTTTCCTACTGCCTGGCTCCCTATTTTTTTTGGTTTTTGCATTTGTTAAAGTATCACAGTTCATTTAATCTGGAGTTAGATGGAGAAATTTATGAGCTGACATTATTGAAAGGCAACATCTTACATTATTGCCAAGGTTTGATAGAGTCACTTCAAGAAAATAACAAGTTGGTAACCACTTCCTTACATGGCGAGCTCCCAGTAGACAAAGACTTTAAAGGTCATTGACTGCCACCTGAAGACTTTGTTTACTGGAAAGGACATGAAATAAAAGACACTTTTCACCTTATTAGAAGGGACCTTATTAGGCGCCTAACCGAAAACGGACATCTACTCCTGACTATGGTCATCAATGGCTCCTCTAGGATGAGAAGCCACTGACATCAGAGGTAGATAGCTACCCCAAGACATCAACAAGGCCTATATATCTAGGGATTGATGTTGAACTCAGAATCCATTTTGTTTGATTGTCTTGACCTGTCTGCTAATGATATTAGTCATAATAATAATTGTTCTTTGGGTTTTTCTATATAGTCCAACTATAATGATTACTGAACATGAATAAGATAACTGTTAACACTTTTTTGGCTTATGTAAATGTTATACTAGCTGCCAAATACAGAAAAATGAGATAGAAGGCAAGACTCAGATCATGATAGTTCATAGGACAGAAATGATCCAGGGTGCTTTTCTTTGCAAGGAAGGCCATAAGACCTGACTGCCTTCCATTTATCTGCCCTTTCCATTTTGGAAAAAAAAAAAATTTTATTGCATTTATTGGGGTGACATTGGTTAATAACATTACATAGGTTTCAGGTGTACAATACTATAATACATCATCTGTATATTGTATTATGTTCACCACCCCAACCATTTTGAAAAAAATTTGACAACTCAGATCCCATGGTTATGATATGTGCCATCCCTAATGGTCAACAAGTTAATGTTGATACCAAGACTTCCCAGGAGAAAGCTTTCCTAGCACTATGAGACCACACTATCCAACCAAAAGGGGGAAATGTGGATAAAAAAGGGGTTCTATGGAAAGTAACCTGACAGGGTGATCTGATCATAAATTCCTACCTGGGTACATCATGGTGGGTAGTCACGCCAGGGATATAACTTTTTAGTAAAAAGGCTTATCTTTGTTTTAAGCAAGCCTTGTTCAATGTTACTGTACATCTAGGTTAACACAACTTTGAAATGCCTCTTTTCAGACCCCTCCTTCTAAAGTGTCACCACCCTTTCAGACCTCTCCTTCTAAAGGTGATTATCCTCAAGAGAGCACATAATCTTGTTAACTACCCCAAAATTCAATCTTTACCTTGCTTTCTCCCACCACTATGTAATCTTCCTTACTTTCCCTCCTTAATTTCAAATACATAATAAAAAAGCTGTAGCCCGGCCAGTGTGGCTCAGTAGTTAAGTGTCAACCCATGCACTGAGAGGTCACCGGTTGGATTCCCAGTCAGGGCACATGCCCGGGTTGTGGGCCAAATCCCACTGGGGGACATGCAGGAGGTAGCTGATGGATGTTCTCTCTCATTGATGTTTCTATCTCTCTCTCCCTCTCCCTTCCTCTCTCTCTAAAATAAATAAAGAAAAAAAAATAGCCCTGGCCGGTTTGGCTCAGCAGTTAGAGCATTGGTCTGTGGACCAGAGTCCCGGATTTGCTTCCTGCTAAGGGCATGTACCTCCATTGCAGTTTGTCCCCGGCCCTGGTTGGGGTCGTGTGGGTGGCAACCAGTCGATGTGTCTCTCTCATGTCAATGTTTCTCTCTTTCTCTTCCTCCCTCTCTCCCTCCCACTCTATCTGAAGATAATGCAAAAAGTGTCCTTGGGTGAGGATAAAAAAAAGACTTCTGTTCAAGATGGCGGTGTAGGTAAATGCATTCTCGCCTCCTCCCACAACCACATCAAAATTACAACTAAACTACAGAACAACCATCCTTCAGAACTGCCTGAAATCAAGCTGAATGGCAGTCCTACAACTACAAAATTAAAGAAGAAGCCACATCAAGACTGGTAGAAGGGGTGGAGGCGTGGGCTGGCCCCACACCCACGTGTGGCAGATAAAAATCAGGATACCTTGGCTGGGAAGGTCCTCCCCGAGGAGTGAGGGGTCCCTGTCCCACACCAGGCACCCAGCTCAGGATTCCAGTGCCAGGAAGAGAAGTCCCCATAACTTCTGGCTATAAAAACCAACAAGAACTGAGGCTGAGGGAGGCTGAGGCTTCTGCAGCCCCAGGCAGCTCCTCTTACAGGGCCCGCACACGGACTTACTTCGACTTGCAGCCTCCAGCCTCCAGCGTTGGGGAGGCAGCTTAAAAGGCACCAGCATATGGAGAAGAACTGAGTTGTTTGGCATTGGGGCAAGGACTGGAGAGGCAGCTTTCTCCTGGACAGACTTGCTGATGAAGGCCCTTGTTCCTTTGGTGAGCCCTTCCCTGACAGGTAAACAGCTGCCATATCTGAGACTCCAGCAACCTGGCTCACACTGTTTGCCCCACCCTGGTGATTCCCCGAGGCCCTGCCCCACCCAATGTTCAGGCCCACCCAAACTGTTTCCAGTGGCTTTACCATAGGATTGGCCTGTTTTGGCTCCTGCTTCGGATTTTCCTAAATTCTCTCAAACAAGCAGCATCTGTCCACAGCAAGCCCCATACCTCTTGCTAAGTGGCCTCAGGCCTGGCATTAGAAGCAGCCAGCCTTGGTTCACAGCTTGGCTTTGCCTGGGCACCTCCAAACCCAGCACAAGAAGCAGCCATTTGCAGATTCCTTTGTAGCTTATGCATGGTGGTCCTGGGAAGAACACAGGCAGTGGCTGACCCTGCCCCAGAGCCAGCACACCCAGTGGACAGCTTCAGACCACATCAAAGCACCACCACCCCACCACCTCCACAAGTGACACACTCAAGGAATGGACTCAGGGGGTACCAGAACACTGCTGAAGTAAGTCTTGCTCTGTGTGGTGGGCCCCTGCACAGCTGATCATCCAAGGTAGTCAGAGGTTGGTGGTTAGTGGGCACAGCCAGTCCTTGCAGCTGATCAGCCTGAGTAAAACCCTCCCATTGATGTGCCAAGAGCAAATAAGAATCAATTACAACAGAAGGCTGTACAGTCCACACGTGGAGTGCACCTCGAGGGCCCAGCTGGGTGATCAGGGAGGCTGTGCCACTGGACCCTACAGGACACCTACTACAAAAGGCCACCCTAGGAAGCCCAGGAGACATAGCAACTCTACCTAATACATAGAAACAAACACAGGGAGGCAGCCAAAATGAGGAGACAAAGAAACATGTCCCAAATGAAACAAAAGAACAAAACTCCAGGAAAAGAACTAAACAAAATGGAGATAAACAATGTAACAGATACAGAGTTCAAAAATAATGCTTATGAGGATGCTCAGTGAACTTAGTGAGGGCCTCAAGAGCATAATAACGGACCAGCCAGAAATGAAGGGTGCACTAACTAAAATAAAGAATAATTTACAGGAAAAAATAATAATAATTTACAGGGAATCAATAGTAGAGTAGGTGAAGCCAAGAAGCAAACCATCGATTTGAATATAAGGAAGCAAAAAACACCCAATCAGAACAGCAAAAAGAAAAAAGAATCCCCCAAAATAAGGATAGTATAAGGAGCCTGTGGGACAACTTAAAGTGTACAAACATTTACATCATGGGAGTGCCAGAAGGAGAAGAGAGAGGGCAAGAAATTGAAAACCTATTTGAAAAAATAATGACAGAAAACTTCCCTAACTTGGTGAAGGAAACAAGTCCAAGGAGCACAGACAGTCTCAAACAAGATGAACCCAAAGAGGTCCACACCAAGACACATCATCATCAAAATGCAAAAGGTTAGCCCTGGCCCGTTTGGCTCTGCAGTTAGAGCGTCAGCCTGTGGACCAATGAGTCGCAGGTTCGATTCCTGTCAAGGGCATGTAACTTGGTTGCGGTTCATCCCGGGCCCTCATCAGGGTCATATGGGAGGCAACCAGTTGACATGTCTCTCTCACATCGATGGCTCTCTCTCTCTCTTCCTCCTTCCCACTCTATCTGAAGATAAATGGAAAAATATCCTCCAGTGAGGATTAAAAAACAAAAACAAAATGCAAAAGGTTAAAGACAAAGAGAGAATCTTTTTTTTTTTTTAATCCTCACCTGAGGACACTTTCTCATTTTTTGTTCAGACAGAGTAGGAGGGAGAGAGAGGAAGACAGAGAGAAACATCAACGTGAAAGGGCCACATCGAGTGGCTGCCACCCGCACAACCAACCAGGGCCAGGGACAAACTGCAACCAAGGTACATGCCCTTAGCGGGAACCGAACCCAGGTCTCTCTGGACCGCAGGCCGATGCTCTAACCGCTGAGCCAAACTGGGCCAGGGTGCAAAGAGAGAATCTTAAAAGGAGCAAGAGAAAAGCAGATAGTTACCTACAATGGAGCTCCCATAAGGCTGTCTGCTGGTTTCTCAAAAGAAAATTTGCAGGCCAGGAGGGAGTGGCAAGAAATATTTAAAGTGATGAAAAGCAAGGACCTACAACCAAGATTACTCTATCCTTCAAAGCTATCATTGAGAATCAATGGACATATCAAGAGTTTCCCAGACAAGAAAAAGCTGAAGAAGTTCATTACCACCAAACTAGTATTATATGAAATGTTGACGGGTCTTCCTGAAAAAGAAGACATAAAAATATGAACAATAAAACAGCAATAAATACATATCTATCAACAATTGAATCTATAAACAAAATGAGCAAGCAGAACAGAAACAAACTCATAGATACAGAGAACTTTTTGTTGGTTGCCAGATGGGAGGGGAGTTGGGTGAAAAAGATGAAGGGATTAGGAAGTACAAGTTGATTGTTAGACTGATGAACCTCAAAGGGGAGGGGGGAGGTGGGATGGGAAGAGAGAAACCAAAGAACTTAAATGCATATATGCGTAACCAATAGACAGACAGGAGTGGGAAAAGCAGGAGTGGGGTGGGATTGGGGAGGAGGGGGTCAAGCGGGGAGAAAAGAGGGACATCTGAAATACATTCAACAATAAAGATAAGTATAAAAAAAAGAAAGAAAAGAAAATAAATAAAAAAGCTGCAAAACTGTTATTCTCTGGAGCATTTGAGATCCAGCTCCCTGGCATACGTCATCAGTTTGGCTCAAATAAGTGCTCATAAAAATTTAAAGAAAAATAGGAACGCAAGCCACAGACTGGGAGAAAATATTTGCAAAATGTATCTGACAGATATGTAGCATTAAAGAACTCCTTATACTGAATAAGACAAACAATCCAGTAAAAAATAAATGGACAAGACTTGAACAACATCACCAGGGAGGGTAGCAAATAGCACATGAAAAGATGCCCAACATCATTAGCTGTGCGAAATGAAAAACCACAATTTAGACACACCCACTAAAATGACTAAAATTAAAAAGGTTTACTATACAAAGTGTTGTCAAATATGTGGAGGAACAGAAATTCTTTCACTGGTTGTGGAGATGTAGTACAACCATTCTGGGAAAAGTTTGGTAACTTCATAGAGAGATAAACATATGCCTACCATATGACCCAGCCATTCCACTCCTGAGTACTCATTCAAGAGAAATGAGAGCACATGGACGTGTAAAGACTTGTATACAGGTGTTCATCGCAGCTGTAGTTGTAATAGCCCTCAAACTGGAAACAACCCAAATTTCCATCAACAGGTAGATAGAAAAACAAATTGTGGTATTTCCATGCAGTGGAATACTACTCATCAATAAAATTAATGAATTGTTGATAAATGCAACACAAATCTCAAAATAATTATGCTGTAAGAAGCTAGTGCAAAAAAAGTACATGCTAAATTTCATGTATATACAATTCTAGAAAATTTGAATGAATCTATAGTGATGGGAGCACAGGAAACTTCTGAAAATAATGGATAATCTTCATTATCTTGATTTTAGTGATTTTGTACATTATCAGAACATATCAAGTTGTATTTTATAAATATATGTAGTTTATTGTCAACTATACCTCAATAAAAGTGTTCTAGAAAAAAGCTGTCCAGGAGGTTGCACAACCACCTGGCTCTGCCCAAGGGTGTGAGCTCCCCTAGAGCTGGGGCTGACCCCTGGTAAGGAGGCCTAACTCTGTGGTGCTATTTCTGCAGTTCCTTGTAGGAGTGGGATGAAGCTCGTCTCCACTTGAAGTCACACTTTTGCTTCCCTTTAGCTCTTTTCCCTGCCCTGTCCTGCTTCCCTCACTCCTTCTTCTAAGAGCACTTCTCCAATAAATCATACAACAATTCTCATCTCAAGCTCTGCTTCTAGGGAATCTGACCCATGACACCCTACATTAGCTTCATATTTTTCACTCCCCTAGAACAAATTCCTATCTCAGGCTGTGCTGACCCCCTCCCCTAGAGAATGATAGCTTCATGAGGGAATATCTCCAACATCCCCAGAACAGCGCCTCAAACACAGAAGGCACTCAATAAATGTGCTGAATAAAAACAGGGGAGAGCCCGACCTGTGTGGCTCAGTGGACTGAGCATCTTTCCATGGACTGAGAGGTCCCACTTCAATTCCCAGTCAGGGCACGTGCCCTGGTTGTGTGCTTGATCCCCTGTAGGGGGTGTGCAGGAGGCAGCCGATAGATGTTTCTCTCTCACATCAACGTTTCTATCCCTCTCTCCCTTCCTCTCTCTCTAAAAAATAAATAAAAACATATTTTAAAGATAACATAAAATAAAAAGAGGGGAGAGCCCAGGGTCTGTTTTATGGCTTGGCACTCAGCACCCCTTTGTTTTGAGCTGACCTGGCCTGAAGGCATTGTGAGTCATAGCAGGTAGACATCAGCTGAGTGGTTCAAAGAGGGTGCCAGGCCTGGGATAGCAGCTCAGCACCTCCAACACATGCTCCAGGTGAGGAACAACATGCAGTGAGGATTCTCAGGGAAGGGTCCTCTGGAAAGATGCAACCTCAAGGGTGAGCCTGGTTGTACCTCTTGGGTCCTCTACCGGCTTCCAAAGATGTGTTCCTGAGCCACATCTAGGGGATAGCACCACACAGCCTCTACCCAGCTATGTGGGAGGAATAAGCCTGTGTTGAATTAATGAAGGCATGACAGAGAGACCCCTGCCCTGGAGTTCTTTCCCTTTTCACACTTCATGGGGAGAAGAAGAATTTAAAAGAGAGCATATAGTCCCCTTCTCACATACAACAGAATCAGCACTTACAGGGGGATAGGGGTGGGGAGGTGAGAGAGGGAAAATGGGACCCCTCTGTTATCTGGACTTTAACTACCTTGAAGATGTGGTTGGCTTGGAACAAAAGTCAGGTGTAGTCTGCACAAGTCCTGTTACCTCAAGCCCTAAGCATAGGTCCTAGTCCCTGGCAGATGCCCCAGGATGTCTCTGAGCACACTGGACTGTGAACTATCTACCATCACGTCTGGCTTCCCAGCTGGAGCAGCAGCATCTTGAGGGCAGGCACAGGCTGGGACCCCCTACCCAGACCAGGGCCTGGCACGGAGCAGGTGCTAGTTTGAGGTTGCTAAATAACTGAATGATGAGGGCAGTAATGCTGTTGGTTATGCTAGACATCCTACCAAATACTCTGCAGATCCAGATCCACCCCTGCCTTTGTAATCCTTCAGCAGTGCCCTCCTCCCCCGTCCAAGCTCCCTCTTCTGCTATTCCTGGTTGAGGAATGGACACCAACCCCACCCCAAGTTCTTCCTCACTTCTGGAACATGCAAGCCTTGCCTGGCTCTTCACTCTGCCTAGAGGCTCTCCCTTATCCACCCCCAATCCACCTGGCAAAGTCCGGCACATCTCTGAAGTACCTGTCTCTAATCTTATTTCCTCCAGTGCTCAGTGAGCAAGGGTCTGGTCCTTCATTGGCATTTCTGTCCCTAGAGCCTGACCCAGGGTGGCCTTTGGGAAGGTGGTTTCAGGGGACTGGGCAGGGATGGCCTTTTCAGTGGCCAAACCTGTCCACCAGGTCTCGCGGTTTGAGGGGGCAACTGTCATCACTGAGCATGCTGCTCACCCAGACCCTTGCTCCCTAGCAGTACCCCTGGCTCGCTTTCATCATTCAGAACACCAGGGGTCCCAAGGCAAGGGCGCAGCCCTGGTCACCACTGTCCTCGCGGCTCCATTCTGGGCACCCACACGCCTGCCGGGACCCACCCGGCCCTCGACCTGGAGGCCTTCGGGTGCCCGGCCTTGGACCACGCCAGCGGTCTGTGGGAGCAGCTGCGGCAGTTCTGGGCCGACCGCTTCTCGCGGCGCTTCTCGCCGCGGCGCCCGCCACTGCGCCACATCTCCTCCATGTCCACCTTCTACCTGCTGGACCACCGCACGCGCCACGCAGAGCTGGGCCTCAGCTACGGCGCGCCACGCACGCGACTCAGCGACGAGGCTTTCGTGTTCCGCGGAGGCCGCTGGACAGCTGAGGGGCCGCCGGGGCGGTCGAGGCCGCCGCTGCACCCGCCGACCACCTCGGGCTGGAAGGCGCAGGTGCAGCGCGTCAACAGCCAGGTGCTGCTGGAGGAGAACAACTACCTGAAGCTGCAGCAGGAGGTACTCATGGACATGCTGACTGAGACCACAGCGCGCATGCACCTTCTGGAGAAAAAGCGGGAGGGTGAAGCCAGCTCGGCTGCCCAGGCGCGCGCCTGGCAGACAAAACAGCGCAGGCGCGAGGGCGTGGGCAGCGTCCGCATGCTCAAACCCGGGTGAGGCAATAAAATCGTGTAGCGCATGTGCGCCTTCCTTCTCCTAGCCGCCCTGCCAGGTTTGTGGGGCTTCGCGCGGGACGTGCCTCCCGGTGCCGTGTGTGTGGACAGGTGACTTAGCTGGTAGCCAGTCTCGTGAGGGGGTGATAAGGCCGTGGAGGACGAGCGTGTGTGGCACGCTGGGGACGCGGAGTGGGAGTCAGGCTTGCAGCAGGGCGGGGTTGGGGAGTGGTGTGGTGGGACAGGCAGTGACATTCTCGCTCCAAGGGACGCAGGGCGAAGTCCGGAAACCCTGGGCGCTCAGGTTGGAGGGTGCGGTGAGGCGGTCAGAGCCAAGTGGGGTCAGGGACCTCGCGCTTGGCCCTCCCGGCCTCTAGCACGGGAGGGTTTGAGCCTGAGTCATTGGTAAGTGTATTTTACGGCCAGGAAACTGTTACCGGAAAGAAGCTTTCTGGAAACTTTGGGCTCTGCCTCGCTCACCTGGCTGTTTGGTTTTGGCGAATTGCTTCTCCGTTGCAGGCCTCCTTTTCTTCTCCTTGGAATACAAGCACTCTCCAGGGATAATCCTGTACAGATAAGATTTGCCCAACCCACGATATTTTAAATTTTTGTGTTAGTTGCCAATATTTAAGAATTTGGAGTATTTCACCTTCCAGATTTCCTGTGTTCTCTAGAAAAAGGAGAAGACTTGGCCTCCCTGTACCTTCATTCTATCCAGCAGCAGTTGCGTTGAGCTGAATTGTGGCTGCCACCTCCTGGTCAGCTTTACTCTTTCCTTCAGTGTGTCTGATTTGGATCTCGCTCTAGAGCCATTTTAGATCAATGTTCTCTCCCAGAACCTGGGGGAGTCCACTCCCCCAATACACACACATACACAAGGTATTATATAAGGTGCTGCGTGGAGTGTGTTGTACTTGTGAGTGATGTGGTTGTGCAACAAAGGTGATGACACTGGTCTTTGCAATCTGCAACCTCTCCCCTGGAATACAGACAGGCTGTTTTGGCTTCCACCAGAAACTTGAGTTGGTAGAATTCTGACCCATTTTCCTAGGGCCATGTGAAACCTGTGAGAGAAGTAGGTGTCCTGCCTCAGCTTAATTTGCTTTCAGGAGTACACTAGGGATTACTAAATCCTGTAGGTCACAGCGCCAACAGGAGTTGCCAGTTTAGTGAAGGGAGAGACTTGATTCAGTGAAAACAGCTTAATTGTGAAGCAGCACTACTGTGGAACAGTTTGGTTGTGAGACAGGGCAAGGAGGCCTGGGTGTTTCTGCTCACCTCCAGTGTTGCTGCCCACTGGCTCCTTTATAAAGGTGGGCTCAGATGGCAGGAACACAGGCTAGGAGGTAGACTGCTCAGTGCAGCTTTTCCATGAAATGCAGAGAGCAGAGAAGCCCCTGTTAAGCAATGACTATTAGACTCTATAAATTTCAACCCAGTTAGCCACCAGAAATTCTTCATAAAAGGCACATCATTTTCAGGGTCCACAGTATACAATTGACATTTATTAAATTAGTAAAACAACACAAAACTTTACTAGACTAAGCTTAAAAACATTTTTGAACATTACTCTCTTGTATTTTTTAAAATGTTTTTATTGATTTTATTTATTTTTTTTTTAAAATCCTGACTGGAGGATATTTTTCTGTTTATCTTCAGATAGAGTGGGAAGGAGAGGAAGAGAGAGAGAGACATCGATGTGAGAGGGACACATCAACTGATTGCCTCCCACATGACCCTGACCAGGGCCAGGGATGAACTGCAATCGAACCTGCGACTCATTGGTCCTCGGCCGACGCTCCAACTGCTGAGCCAAACCGGCCAGGGCTGTTTTTATTTATTTTAGTTGGAGAGGGAGAGAGAGGTTGAAATATCGAATAGAGAGAAACACTGATCGGCTGCCTCCTGCATGCCCCCTACCAGGGATCGAGCATGAAACCTGGGCATGTGCCCTGACTGGAGCCAGGATGACACTCAACCAAACTGAGCCACACTGGCTGGGCGCTCTTGTATTTTAATAATTCTGTATATTAATATAGATTAAAGGAAAGTATTTAAATTTCTTATAATTGTGAAATGAGATGTCCTTTAAAAATAACTAAGAAAATAAAATAAAAAATACAAAAATGAGAAGGGAATCAAAATGATACACCAGAAAAATATGAAGCACAAAAAAAGGCACTAATGGAGAAACTACATTAAGTGAAAGAAACCAGATACAAGGACAACGTATGATTCTGTTTATAGAAAATATTCAAAATAGGCAAATCATAGAGATAGCAAATTGATGGTTATCAAGAGCTGGGAGTGACTGATTAACAGGTGCAGGGTTTCCTTTTGGGTTGTACAAAAATTTTTGGAACTATAGTAATGGTTCAGAACATTTGCAACATTGTAGATGTTCTGAAAGACATTGAATCATACACTTTAAAATACTTTTATGTGAATTTTACCACAAAAAATGTTTTAAAGGAGCTTTGCATATAAACATGAAGTAAAAACTATATGTGATGTGCAGAAATAGCAAAAATCATAAAGGTGATCCAAGAAAGACAAGTTTAGGGACTATTGTTTTGGCCAGTGCCAAGAGATCCTTGCTCTCTGTTAGAGGGATAATGAGGCCTAGGCACAAAAGGTTGTCATGGTGCCTAGGGGTGGTATTTTCAGAGTATAAGTAGGGCTTGTAACTTGGTGGAGACACACTGTGTTACAAATTTCAGTATTATTGGGGCAAGAATTATGACAGGTGATTTGGTGAAAGGAGTAAAGTTTTTTGTTCTTAATAATTTCAAGTCAAAGGATGAGAAAAAAATGAAACATTGGTTTGGAGGGTTGTAGCTAAACATTTAAGAAAACTAGAGAATTTTAGGATTTGGTTTAGTTTGTGGATAGAAAAAATAAAACTTTGAAGACAATTAACTGAATTAGAGCCTAATATTCACACACCCCCCCCCAAATCATCCTTATTTTTATCAAAGAGTCAAATTAAGACCAATTTATTTACTGTATTAAGTCCAGTTTCAATTTGGCCTGATTATTTGCCTGAACACAACAAGAATAGCAATTAGTCATATAAACTCTCTTAAATCTGTTTTGCTGGAATTCACTTATTAGGAATCTCCAGATTGAGCTTTAATTTGCCTCTCAGGGCACAGAAGCCAAGCCACACAGTTGCCATCCAGCTTTGCCTGCAATACCTATAGGTTTGGGTGGATTCCTCAAGTTTTTGAGGTCCCAAAATGTCTTGAGACTCTTTCCTTCCCATCTTTCAGGAAAGCAACCTTTAAATGTTCCTTACTTGGAAAGATTGCCATGAACCACTGACCAATCAAGGTACCAGGCCATTTCTTCAAGGGCTTTTATTGACTTTAAAGTCAGTTTTTATTCCTTAAGGCTTTCCGGTGACATCCAGAGTCCTGGTATGTCTCTCTCAGATGTGACATTCCAGTTAAAGTCTTGGTTAATAAAATCAGTTGGAAGTTGGTCTTAATTGAATTCATGCAAAGAAACATATTGCCATGAAAATAATACTCATTAAGAGTTGCCAAATTCTGGAGGGATTAGGTAGGGAGGAAAATATAAATGTTTCAATATTGTTTATGAGGGTATAGTTTACCAAATTGCTCTAGGGAAAACACAAGTTTCCTTATATGTGGCAAACAAAAAGATTTTAAAATCAGCAACATTTTGAAGAAAGTCATATGAATAATAATTATTCTTGGTTCATTCACTCCCACATAACCGATTTTTGTTTATCCTGATTATTCGCCAGTATTCTCATGAATCCATTTATTTCGTAGAGTTCTATTAATCTTCATCTAGTTTAAAGATATGATCTCTTTAGAAACCTGTAATTTAGAGCAAGTCAGAGTTCTTTTCATGAACCTCTCCAAAGATGTAACTAAAATATTTGTAAATGCATCAGAGTAAAACAGTGTCTATAAGTGACAAACTTAAAAGACATGGTTATAGATCTGATTATAATGCAATTGACAAAGAACTCTGCTTTTTTTTGTAAGATATAACTCTCCAAGATATCAATTTCTTGGTAAATAATAATTACTCTGAAATGACACAAAAGAACAATACAAAACCCACATTTATATTTAACACACAATTTCAATAAATAACAAATAATATGCAAAACTTTTATGTTGTACATAGCTTATTGGAACACTGGAAATAATTCATAGATTTCCAATGTGTAGACCACAAACACCTGGAGTACCACTGCCAGACGCCCCCACAGGGAACCATCACTTTTAGCTTGCCCAGTGTCACTGACAGGATACCTGTTACCCTTGAGAGTTTTCTGTTTGAACTTGGCTTTGAGTCTTTGTAGGCTGAAAATTTTAGAACATCCATTTTAATAAAAATATATGTACACAAATGGAATATAGTTATTGTTATTGTAATTCTTTATTTATTTTGGTTAATCCTCACCCGAGGATATTTTTCTATTGATTTACTAGAGAGAATAGAAGGGAGGAAGAAAAAGAGAGAGAGGGGGAGAGAGAAACATCAATGTGAGAGAGACATATACATTTGTTACCTCCCGAACCACCCCAACTGGGGCCAGGGATCAGGTGAACCTGCAACCCAGAATCAAACCTGAGACCCTTTGGTCCACGGGCCAACACTCTAACCACTGAGCCAAACTGGCCAGGGCTATTATTGTTATTTTATTTGTAAATAAATAAAGTAACATGTAATTTTAAGTGTTTTAAATAGGCCTAACTAGCTCAAAAACTTTTCTTCTATAAGGAGAGAGAAAAAATCTTTGAGGTATTCCAGGGGACCACTGGAATAACTCAATGTCATTTCTTGATTTAAAAAAAAGTCTTTTAATATGTAAACTTTGGGAAGGTTGTCAAATATACTAAACTAAAAGATCATTTCATAAACTGTAAATCTAGGTAAAACACACACATTTTATGGTAATAACTTTAAAAGACATAAATAAGCCCTGGCCGGTTTGGCTCAGCGGTTAGAGCGTCAGCCCGTGGTTCATAGAGACCCAGGTTTGGTTCCCACTAAGGGCACGTACCTCGGTTGCAGTTTGTCCCCAGCACTGGTTGGGGTCTTGTGGGTGGCAACCAGTTGATGTGTCTCTCTCACATCGATGTTTCTCTCTCTCTCTTCCCCCCTCTCTCCTTAAAAAAAAATTAAAAGACATAAATAAAACTTCAACTGATTTTAATCTTAAATTTTTTTTCCAGACCACAGGATCCTGCTTAGTCTATATAAGTATTTAATTTTTTTAGGCCAATAAATATTGCACCCTAGTTATGCCACCTGGAGGCAGAAAACACACCACGTATAATACACAAACATATCACATAGAGACTATACACATACTCTAAATTACTAATTTTTGTAGAGAAGGCACAAGATTTTTTAAAATTTGGTTTTGACAACTTTTAAGACGGGGGTAGGGATCATAAATCTTTTTACCCTTTCAGAAATAACCAACTTTAGACATGTATTAAAAGTTTCAAATCTATTTTCTAGCTTTTCTGTAACAAAAGGCCAAAAGTAGGTGAATTTAAGACTTGACTAGCAATTAATGTTTACCAGCTGAAATAAGTTGATTTAATCTGCTCATAAGGCATTTTTTTTCCTTTCAGTAAGGATAATCTCACAGAAACTTATACTGTATTTTATTATTTTTTTAATTCTCGCCTGAGAATATTTTTCCATTGACTTTTAGATAGAATGGAAAGGAGAGAAAGAGAAACGTCCATGTGAGAGAAACACATCAATTGGCTGCTCCCCACACACCCCCACCTGGGCCGGGGATCAAACCTGCAACCCAGGTATGTGCCTTTGACTGGGAATCTAACCCATGACCCTTCAGTCCGTGGGCTGACACTCCAACTGCTGAGCCAGACTGGCCAGGGTTTGTACTGAATTTTAAAAGATGGTCCAGCCCAGCCAGTGTGGCTCAGTGGATTGAGCATTGACCCATGCACTAAGAGGTCACCGGTTGGATTCCTGGTCAGGGCATATGCCTGGGTTGCGGGCTCGATCCCTGGTGGGGGTCGTGCAGGAGAGGTGTGCAGAAGGCAGCTGATCGATGTTTCTCACATCAATGTTTCTATCTCTCCCTTCCTCTCTAAAAAATCAGTAAAAACATATTTAATATAAAATAAAATAAAAGATGGTCCAGAACGGATTTGATGGGCTTTGAATTGTTTCTGGAGCCACCATACCTCTGGCCCTATAAAGACTTCATGTGTAAAATAAGAACAGTGGTTTTTAATATTTCAGGAATTGGTTTGCCACCCAAATGTTGGCAAACAACTGACAAATTTAATCACCCAGTTTTTGAATGTTTCTTTTTCCATCTGGTTCTATTTCTCTTCCAGGCTCCAGAGCAATTACAGAGCGATGTAGTTTACAGGTAGTACATAGCATAGGGTTATCCTTGAGAGCCATAATGACTTGGGTGTATGGGACCTCTGTCCATTTCCCTGGGACAGGTAAAATAGGTCTAGCTGTAAGTCTTACAAAGGTCTGGGTTGTTCCTTAAGTCCATAAAGGCTTGGATGTACGGGACTTCAGTCCTTTTGCCCTGATGACAGGAGAAAAGATCTAGCTGGAGAATGGTGTTATAATTAAAGCTCTTATTCTCTTGCCAGGCTTCCTGGTTCCCCAGTTTGTATTTGGGGCCATGCTGTATTACAAAGAAGACTAATCTCTTTTTTTTAGAGTTTGGGGATCAAATTTTGACCAGTTCTTGAGAATTCATCCTAGGGAGGAGTCCTGAGGAATGGAGGGTTGGTTTCCTTTCTGTCCTATTTTTCTCCCTATTGCCTATAGTGGGCTTGAAGGAAAGTGTCCCCTGCTTTGTGCCCCGGTTTCTAGACTCAGCTAGCCTTACCATGTATCCTGCCCCCAGTTTCATGAGAGAGACCTTGTCCCTAAACTCACCAATGGGTTCTCCCTCCTCTCTGACCCCTTGTTGCTGGGGTTTGGGTGCACACCCCACTCTTGAGTAACAACTTGCCAGTGCATTTTTTGTCTTTCCCATTCCCATTCCCCAGGATGCATAAGGAGGCCCAGCAGGCAACGCCTGATGTCAGGTATAAGGATCTGACCATTTGTCCTTTCGTTAATTTCTGAAATTCCCAGAAAAGGTGGTGGACCCACTGGAGATGATTAATAGTGTGCAGAAAGATTTGCCACCTTCTGCCCATGGGCTTTCTTTTGTCCCATCCCATTTCACTTTTCTATCCCCCTTGTCAAGGTGACCTGGCTCTCTCTAATAAAAACAGACTTCTATCTATAGGAGTTTCCCAGCAGACCCTGTTTAGTAATTCTGTTGTTTTGCTCCCATAAACCAGTAGGTAGATTAGTTGGAATAGGTCAGAAAAGCCAGGCCATATTCTCTTAACAGTTAAATTCCTTTGCAAGCCCATCAGGGCCCCAAAGAAAGGGAAATCTTTAGGCAGATTCCTTAATTTTGTTTTAGTATAAGGAATGTATACAATTCCTGTTTCCCCTCTTGCTTAAGACCAGCCTTTCTGATTCTTCTATCCTGGATGCAGTTTACCTGTGCTTCTTTTAGAAGCCTCTAATTTCCAATCAAGAGAAGCTTTCCATGCATTCAGTTTTAGTTTTAGAGCTATCTTTTTCTGATTTGCATGCAAAAATTAATTTAGGCATCAAAAAAGCTACATTTTGACCATCTTACGTTGATATCACTTCTAGTTAACTTTTTCCATTTAAGTACTTGCAAGTAAAGGCTTCCTGCTAATTGTAAGAAGTATTAATGGGAGTCTGGGGGCTGGGAGTTTCCAGTCTTGAAAAAACCAGTCATCTACTTTCCCCCCTGTCCTTAGTTATCTTGACCCTTAGCCTAGGTTCTTCTCAACCCTTAATCTTTAGCTCTACCTCAAGGAATTCAAAAATGCTCAGAGAAAGTCAGCCTGAATTTAACTCCAGACACAAAGGAAGGAAGAAAAAGGGAAGAAAAGAACATCCAGCCAAAAGGCAAGAATCTCTCTCTCCATTGGAACTAGTAACCTGATAAGGAAAAGCCACGGGGAAGGGCCTTGTGTGATTTTAGTATTCCTGGGTGCACGGACATTGTCTTGTAGTTAGCAAGGTGCTTAGTACAAAGTTCCCCTGTCCATGACCAACTCATCCTGTCACGGGAGTCTTCTAGTGGTAAGTGCCCTAACAGCTTTTATTTTATTTATTTTTTTATACTCACCCGAGGCCATTTTTTCATTTTTTGTTCAGATAGAGTGGGAGGGAGAGAGAGGAAGAGAGAGAGAAACATCGATGTGAAAGTGACACATCGAGTGGCTGCCACCCGCACGACCAACCAGGGCCGGGGACAAACTGCAGCCGAAGTACATGCCCTTAGCGGGAACCGAACCCGGGTCTCTCTGGACCGCAGGCCGACGCTCTAACCACTGAGCCAAACCGGCCAGGGCAGTGCCCTAACAGCTTTTAAATGCTTGTGCCATGCCTGCACAGTGTGGCAATTCACACACAGAGAAAGAAAACCCCATGGCTGGAGGAAAAGATGCAGGGAGGAGAGAGAACACAGTAATGTCCTTTAAGCCAAGGTGGTGAGGACAACCAGTTTACCCGTGATGAATCAATCAATAAGAATAATGTGGTTCACAGCACCAAATATGTTACTGGTGAGACAACAAGACCTTGGCTCTTGTTTTCTTTTGAAGGAACGATTTGAATCAAGAGACAAAGTTTAGCAAAGTAAGAAAGAATTTATTGACTGCAACAAAAACACACTTAGGACAGTGAAACAAGGAAGGGCATAGAAGAAGCAACAGGAGAGCCTAGGCTGGGCTGCCTTGGTTCACTGAGAAGTCAGAGAAAAGGGGGCCTTGGAGACAGGTTCAGGGGGTTAGTCCAGCTACTACTAACCTCCATTGCTACTGCCCATTGCTCCCCTGGTTGCAAGTTTTATGGGGTCCCTTAGAGGGAAGAAGGGGGGAAGGGAATGGCACTGGCATGCTCCCCCGGGGGACAGTGTGCACTTGGTCCCTTATCATGAGCATCCCTTTATCTCTTGCAGGTGGGAATCTTAGGGTAGGTTTCAGGGGAGGGCCTCAACAGAATATTCATCAGTTTTCTGGGTGTGCTCTTTCTGGGTTGTGGTCTCTACTGATTGGTTGGTGCCCAGGCAAGAGGGTCATAGTCAATGCAGCTGGTCTTGAGGCAGCCACAGCATCACTTACCTGGTTTTGCTGCTTTTCTGGACCTGGAAATACAGCTGAGGCCTAGATGTTCTCTTTAGGGAGAAAAAGGTCAGGTGAGTCTAAAAACTAGTGATATGAGAAGTCAGGAAGTCCAAACCACATGACCAGTGATATGCTAGAGAGGAAAGGCTATCCTGGGGGCGAGGTTCTTGTTTTCCCAGTTTTGCCCTTTGCTAGGCATCTGGGGCTTTCTGCCCTGGTAAGTTTCTGTACCTGGCTCATTGTCCTTGTTCTGCTCATGTCTGTCTGTCTATAGCATATGTACCACATCTTCTTTATCCAGTTATCTGTGCTCCACAGGACCCCTCCATCCCACTCACCCACTCTGGCCAAATAAAGCACACAGACTGTGTGAGATACAAGGCCAAGCAAGGTTATGTCATATATCGGATTTGTGTGTACCATGGTGGCAAACACCCAGTTCCTAAGGGTGTGACTTATGGCAAGCCTGTCCATCATGATGTTAATCAGCTAAAGTGTGCTGCCGAGGAGCAAGGAGCAAGCTGGATGCCACTGTGGGGCTCTCAGAGTCCTGAATTCTTACTGCTTGGTGAAGATCCCCTGTATAACTTCTTTGAGGTTATCCCCATCCATCCCATAAAGCTATCAGATGGAATCCTGAAACCCAGTGGATAACCAAACCAGCCTGCAACCACAGGAAGATGCAACAGCAATGGTCTTGAGGAGGGCCACAAGTTCCACCATACTATTGGTGGTTCTTGCCGCGCAGTATTGGAGAAGACGCAATACTCTCCAACTCCACCATTAACTGCTATTACAAGGTTTGCAAAATTCTTGCCTAATAAACAATTTGGGACAGTCATGTCTGCTTAAAGGTGTTCTTTAATTTGCCTGTTAAAACTAGTTCTCTGCAAATTATTTCATGAATGCATTGTTAAATTATGGAAGTTAAAGTGCAACAATGTTTGAAGACTATAAGTGATGGTGTATCTTGCTTCTCATAAGATAAATGCTTTTGTCTTTGCTTTATCTTACTAGAGACTTTATATGTCAGTGTTTAAAATGCTGTTTGGTATAATAGGTGTAAAATAAATTCTGTGAAAGAGGGAAAAAACCCACATTTATAAAAGGAGACTGGGGGGGAGGGGGCTGCTTAGACAAGGGAAACTTCAGCCACTTGTGTTTTTAAAAAGCTTTCTTCTGCCCTGGCCGGTTTGGCTCAGCGGTTAGAGCGTCGGCCTGCGGTCCAGAGAGACCCGGGTTCGGTTCCCGCTAAGGGCATGTACTTCGGTTGCAGTTTGTCCCCGGCCCTCGTTGGTCGTGCGGGTGGCAGCCACTCGATGTGTCACTTTCACATCGATGTTTCTCTCTCTCTCTCTCTTCCTCTCTCTCCCTCCCACTCTATCTGAACAAAAAAATGAAAAAATGTCCTCGGGTGAGGATAAAAAAAATAAATAAATAAATAAAAAATAAAAAGCTTTCTTCTCCCCTTTTCCCCCTTTGTTTTGTTTATTCTCAGACAGTTGTGGGTTTTGTTTGTATTTCTGATTACCAGTAGGAAGACCTTGGAAGTTATAAAAAAATCCTATTAAGCTTCTAATTTTGCCAAATTTCTGATCATAGAGTTATTAAATTATTTAAAACATCTCGTCAGATTCCAGGCAGGACAAACAGTAAGAAATTTTAAAGCACCTGCTCAGATGGGCAAAGTTTCATTTAAAGAAGCTGTTTATTGCCTGGTTGGTGTGGCTCAGTGGTTGAGCATTGACTCATCCATCAAGAGGTCACCGGTTTGATTCCCGGTCAGGGCACTAAAAAAAAAGATTATTAATTTTATTTCTAAATTTATTTTTATTGTTGAAAGTATTACAGATGTCCTTCCTTTTTTTTTTTTTTTAATCCTCACCCGAGGACATTTTTCCATTTTTTGTTCAGATAGAGTGGGAAGGAGAGAGCGGAAGAGAGAGAAACATCGATGTGAAAGGGACACATCGAGTGGCTGCCGCCCGCACAACCAACCAGGGCTGGGGACAAACTGCAACCGAGGTACATGCCCTTAGCGGGAACCGAACCCTTAGCGGGAACCAAACCCGGATCTCTCTGGACCGCAGCCCTCGCTCTAACCGCTGAGCCAAACCAGCCAGGGTGTCCCTCCTTTTTTTAAATCACCATTTACTCCCTTCCTGCTCCTGCTCCCCCCTTCCCTGCACTATTGTCTGTTTCCACTGGTTATGCATATATGCAAATAAGTTATTTTGTCTTTTAGAAACTTCTGCTTATTAATCAAAGAATGTATTCCATTGTTTCCAAGAGGTTTGGATTCTTCTTCTTATGAAATCTCTTTCTTATGACAAACATAACACAGACAAGAAAAGGAACAATTAAATGAGTATTTACCCATCAGGGAACACCCTGTGAGCTGCTTAACACCCCCAACCTCACCCCTCCACTTCTTACAAGTGTGAGAGCTGTGAAAAGTCCCTCCTGAGGAAAAAAATCTTTCCTGCAAGTAGCAAGCTCCTATGGAATCTCTCCATGTGCTGGCAACTGGACAATCACCACCATCCTTGATGGAAAAACCCCTTCCTTGAGGGAAAAATCCCTCTCAATCTCAATTAAAGGCATTTGACCTCCAGCTCCATTTTCTTTTCTCTTTTTAATTTCTTTTTTTTTCCTTTATTGATTTTAGAAAGAGAGGAAGGGAGAGGGAGAGAGAAACATCGATGAGAGAACATCGACTGGCTGCCTCTTGCATGCCCCCCACTGGGGACCAGGCCCACACCCTGGGCATGTGTCCTGACTGGGAATTGAACCAGCGACCTCTTGGTGCATGGGTCAATGCTCAACCACTGAGCCACTGAGCCACACCAGCTGGACCATTCTTTTTTAATAGTTCCAATTTCTTCACACCCTCACCAATACTTGTTTTCTTTTTAAAAAAATTATATTCATCTTAGTAGAATAAATTAAAAAAATCACCATCCATGGCCCGCCCTCTAGGGCTATGCTTATTGAGACTGCAGAGCAATCAATCCAACTAACTCTATATTGATTAAATTTTTCAAAGATTGTGTGCACATTTACATGTTTCCTAAGACAAAACTATAAAGCAGCCTTCTACCCTGATTTTCTTCTCCCTCCAGGTCAGTGATTTTCAACCAGTGTGCCACAAGAATTTTTAAAACATGCAATAACTGACTATTTAGACTGGGGTACTGACCTCTTTTCCTTTAGATTGTCAAATAAAAGAATGACAACAACAACAAAGAAGAATGACAATAGCCATCTGATGTGAATAAATCAAAATTATACTTTTTTTTTTTTTTTGGTCAGATTGGCAAAAAAATATAATCTATTTTTTGGTGTGCCACAGAATTTTAGTAATTAGTCTATGTGTGCCATGAGATTAAAAAAAAAAAAAGTTAAAAATCGCTGCTTTAGGTAACTATATTAATTTTTTATTTATCCTTCCATTGTTTCTATTTGAAAATATGAGCATATATATTTGTATTTACTCCCTTTCTTGGATATCTTGCAAACTGTAAAGCCCCTTTCTGTTTCACTTAGTCACATTTCAGGAGGACGTACTCATTCTTTTTCATAGCTATATTGTAATCTACTAGATGAATGTAGCATAATCTGTCCCACTATTTGTTTCTTTTTTTTAAATTATGGTGAAATAGTCATAATATAAATTTACCATCTTAGCCTTTTAAGTGTACAGTTCAGTACTATGAAGTATATTCACATTGTTGTGCAGCCATCACCACCATCCATCTTCAGAACTCTTCATCTTGCAAAACTGAAATTCCATACCCATTAAACAACTTATTCACCCTCCTTCCACTCTAGGTGATCACCACTTTACTTTCTGTCTCTATGAATTTGACTAAGTACCTTATGTAAGTGGAATCACATGGAATTTGTCTTTTTGTATCTGGCTTATTTCACTTAGCACAATGTCCTCAAGCTTCATTCATGTCATACTGTGTGTCAGAATTTACTTGCTTTTAAGGATGAATAATATTCCATTGTATGGCTATCCCACATTTGGTTTATCCACTCAATTGTTAGTGGGCACATGGGCTGCTTTCACCTTTTGGCTATTGTATATAGTGCTGCTATGAACATGAAGGTGCAAATATTTCTGAGACCCTGCTTCCAATTACCCAGAAAAAGAATTGCTGGTTCATATGGGAATTCTATATTACATTTTTTTTAGGAACGTCCATACTGTTTTCCATAGTGGCTGCATCATTTTACATTCCCACCAACAATGCACAAGGGTTCTAATTTTTCCACATCTTTATCAACACTTGTTTTTTTTTCATAGTAGCTATCCTAATGGGTATGAGGTGGTATCTCATTGTGGTTTTGTGTTTCTGTAATTTGCTAATACAATTAATAATTGCAGTGAAAAGCCTTGTGCATAAGATGGGATGCTCAGTTTTGCTTATAATAACAAATGCAAAATAAAAATGCACTAAGATGTTGTTTCTCAGCCAAAATCTAAGGGTTTGCAACATACTCTGCTGACAAAGGCTCCGAGGAAGCTGGCATTCACATAAGTTGATAGAGGAAATGCAAAATTATACATCCTGCTGTTTATGAAAATTTGACAACATTCAGCAAAGTTGCATGTGCCTTCACCCTCTAACCAAGCCATGTCACTTCCCAGAATCCCTCCCAAACCCACATCCTAGTATAAGCAGAACTGATGTGAAGATCTCTTGTCTCAATTGTGGATGGTTTCCTTGGGTTTCCCTTGTTTCCTTTAGGTTCTTTCTTGGATAGGGTTTTGAGGTCAGTGTACCTTTTCTCATTTCCAGCCCCCACTGGGAGACAATCCTGGGTAGGCTTTACACAGGTGCAACTGGACAGAATCTCCCCTCAGATCTGTGCTGGAGAAAGGTGTCAGGGGCCAGTGGGTACATTCCTCTTCTTCTACCCAGGGAGAATGGTTCTGAAACACATATCATAAAGTGCCCCAGAGTGTACTGGGGGGCTGAGTGGGAGATCACCTTGGTAACACCGGCTTGTGTTGGCTCTCTATCCTCTCCTGGTCACTTACACTCCTTATTGTCACCTCCTAAATCAACTCCCCACAGGCTCTGCTTTTAGGAGAACCCAGGCCAAGTCAGATACAGAACAGTGCACTTGATCAAATTAATACAAGCTTATAAATTAGTCAATCAGCATGTTTAGTATTTAAAGAGCAGAGTTTAAAACGAAAAGCAAAAAGTCCTTACCCTGCCCCAATTCAATTCCACATGGGAATCAGTGATAATAGTTTTCAACTACTCTCACTGCACAAACAAGTAAAGGATTTGGCGGGGCTGAATCACCTCCCCACGCCCAGCCCATTCAGAGCCTTCGCCAGGGTTGGGATTGGAGCACGGGGACAGAGCGCCCCCTGCTGGTAATGCGGAGCCCAGGCCGCTGCGCCTCCTGTAGGGGCAGCAACTTCCTTCAGTTGGGAGGGCTGGGATTGGATTCATTTGTTTCTATGCGCTCCTGAGACTGCTTTGAAATTCTGAGTGACTCCTCTCCTTTGGGTGCCTCACCGGTCGGGAGCCCAGGGCTTCTCCTCCATATTGCAGCTCCTCTTGTGTTCCTTTTGGGCCATCGAACTGGCTGGAGTAGTGAAAGGGGCACTGGATTTGAACATGGCCTGGAGTCTAGTTCTGCTCTGTCTGCTCGCTGGATCTCTGACTGTACACATCTCTGGGCCTATTTCTTGAAGATTTAGGATTGCTGAGAGGCTCCAGTGAGACAGGTGGTGAAGCACCCAGCATTGAGGTCTGGCCCTGAAATAGTCATTGACCCAACTGCCTGAACTGGCACACCCTCCCTCCTCTCCTCCACAGTCTGGTTCCTCAGCTTGTGACTGTCCCTCCTTGTGACTTGTGATTGTTTGGTTCCTTTTGCTCAGCTGGAAGATACCCTCAACCAGCTCCCTCCCACACCACTTCGAGTGACTTTGTCCTGCCCTTGGGCTTGACAACGAGCTTTCCTTTATCTGTTATACTAGCCCAGAGTCATAGGGAAAGTCTTACATTTCCCAGACTCATTTGACTCAGTAATAACTCTAAAATAAATATTGAATTCCAGGACCAAAACACTTGGTCTAATCAGTCAACAGAATCAGCCAGGGGGGAAGGGTGTGGAAGGTGAGGAAGGCTTGGGCTTTAGTGCAGTATGGGTTCAGATTCTGCCTGTCTCCTAACTGATTGACTGATTGGGTGGGTATTGGCTGAGGTGATTCCTTCAAAGGCTAAATGAAATTTAGGGGAGCTACGAAGCTGTTTTTGACTTGTGAGCTTTGAGCCCCACTCATACGGGAGGGGAAACAGAGCAAACTTGCTCTTTTTTTTTTTTTTTTTTATCCTCACCCGAGGACATTTTCCCATTTTTTGTTCAGATAGAGTGGGAGAGAGAGAGAGAGAAACATCGATGTGAAAGGGACACATCCAGTGGCTGCCTCCTGCATGACCCAACCAGGGCCAGGGACAAACTGCAACCGAGGTACGTGCCCTTAGCGGAAACCGAACCCGGGTCTCTCTGGACCGCAGGCTGACGCTCTAACCGCTGAGCCAAACCGGCCAGGGCCAAACTTGCTCTTTAATGGTGGCAATCTGGATTTAATTTACTCTTTTGGTTAATTCCTCCATCTTTCAAATTTTCTTCCTTCTTCTGTAGCAGACACTAGGTTGCCTGTGTAACACCATTTTCTGCTTCTACTTCTTTGCCAACAGAACTGTGACTGGGTTCCATCCTCAGAGGTGTCCCTTGTCTGGTTCAGGGAAAAATTTAAATCCTAACTTGAGTTAACCATGGCAGAGCCATCACCTTGACCTTGGTTAGCTGGGGCTGAGCATGTGGCCAAGTTCTGACCATAGAGACTAGACCTGGGGATATTTTCTGTGGGGCTTGTTGTTAAAAAGAAACACAGGTAAAAAGAGAGAAAGAGAGAGAAGAAGGAAGGAAGGAAGGAAGGAAGGAAGGAAGGAAGGAAGGAAGGAAGGAAGGAAGGAAGGAAGGAAGGAAGGAAGAAAAAACACAGGTCAAGAAATTAAATTTGTTATCCAAATCTTTCCTAAAAGAAAAATCCAGGCCCAGATAGTTTTAATGGTCAATTTTATCAAGCAGAAATAAACATCAATCTCACACAAACATGTGCAGAAAACAGAGGAGGGGGCAACACTGATGGCTCAGTTCCTTTTTTGAGGCCAGCATCACCTAGCACAGGACCTGGCAAAATCATTACCAAAAAAATTGCAGACAATTTTTGTGAATATAGACTTAAACATTCTGATAAAATATTAGCAAATCAGCCCTGGCTCAGTTGATTGGAGCATCATCCCGTGCACCAAAAGGTGGCAGGTTCGATTCCTGGTCAGGACTCATGCCCAGGTTGTGGGTTTGATCCCCAGTCCATTGCAGATCTATAAACTCTTATTCAAAATCCTTACATAAGTTTCAAAATGCAGAATTTCCTGGATTTTAGGAAATTATATGACACCCTCAGTGGCTCTGAGACAACACCTCCTAATCAGGCACATTCATTAACAGTTCTACAGCAGAATATAAAAAATATTCTCATCAAGTAAGATGAGTGAAGAGTGTAAATATGTCTCCCTGGTCAGGTAGGTCAGTTGGTTAGAACATCCTCCCCATACACCAAGGTTGTTGTGGGTTCGATTCCCAGTCAGGCACATACAAGAATCAACCAATGAATGCATAAATAAGTGGAACAGCAGATCCATGTTTCTCTCTCTCTCTAAAAATCAATAAATTTGCCCAGCTGATGTGACTCAGTGGATTGAGTGTTGTCCCATGGACTGAGAGGTCCTGGTTTGATTCCTGGGTTTGCCCATGCCCGGGTTGTGGGCTCCATCCCTGATCCAGGCATGTATGGGAGGCAGCCGCCAATCGATGTTTCTCTCTCTCATCGATGTTTCTATCTCTCTCCCTTGCTCTCTCTCTAAAAATATCAATAAAGCCCTGGCCGGTTTGGCTCAGCGGTTGGAGCGTCGGCCTGCGGACCAGAGAGTCCCGGGTTCGGTTCCCCGCTAGGGGCACGTACCAAAATAAATAAATAAGTAAATAAAATAAAATAAAATAAAAATATCAATAAAAACATATTTTAAATAAATAAATAACTAAAAATAAAAATAAAAATAAATTGAGGAGAAAAAAAAGTGCAAGTATCCCCAGATTACCTCAGGTTAAGTCTTGCTACTAAATGAATTGGCCTTAAACTTAACAGAGTCCAAACCGCTTTCTGATTTTCAGAACTACAAATTTTGGATTGGGGATAAGGGACTATGGACATGAATCAATCCTACTAATGCTTTAATTTGTATTTCTCTGAATAATTCTGAGATTGAACCATTATTCATAAATTTTAGGCCATTTATGTCCTGTTTTCTTTTCTTTCTCTTTTTTATTTATTTATTGATTTTAGAGAGAGGAAGGGGGACAGAGAAACATCGATTTGTTGTTCCACTTATTTATAAGTTCACTGGTTGCTTCTTGTATGTGCTCTGACCAGGGAACTCTCAATCTTATGTATCGGGATGGTGCTCTAACCCACCAAGCTACATGCCAGGCCACATCCTGTTTTCTTTTTTTTTTATCCTCATCCGAGGACATTTTTTTTGCACTTATCTTCAGATAGAGTGGGAGGGAGAGAGGGACAAAGAGAGAGAGAGAAACATCGATGTGTTACATTGACTGGTTGTCACCCACACAACCCCAGCCGGGGCCAGGGACAAACTGCAACCGAGGTACGCGCCCTTAGCGGGAACTGAACCCAGGTCTCTCTGGTCCACAGGCCGATGCTCTAACTGCTGAGCAAAACTGGCCAGGGCACATCCTGTTTTCCTACTGGTCTGTTAAATTGCAGGTGCCATTGTATATATTAAGGCTTTGGGCTCTTTGTCTTTCACATATTTTATAAATATTTTCTCAGTCTATATCATTTGCTTATATACTTATTATATCTTTTTCTAGAAAATGTTAAGATTTGTATGTAGTCAAATATATATTTCTTTTTAGCTTCTTGGTTTCCAGACTTATTTAGGGAGGTTTTTCCCACCACAAAGTTATATAAATATTCTTTTGTTTTTTCTTCTACTATCTTAGTTTGTTTTATATTTAAATATTTATTATGAAACCTTTAACACATTAGAAAGTGTTTTGTGACATTTTATTTTTTTAACTCATCTTTATTGTTGAATGTATTACAGCTGTCCCCTCTTTTTCTGCCACTGACCCCCTCCTCCCCAATGCTGCACCCCTCCTGCCTTCCCCACACTATTGTCTGTGTCCATTGGTTATGCATATATGCATAGAAGTTCTTTGGTTTATCTCTTCCCGCCCTCCCTCCCCCCTTCCCTTTGAGGTTCATCAGTCTAACAACCAATTTGTACTTCTTAATTCCTTCATCTTCTTCACCCATCCCCCCAACCCCCACCCATCTGGCAAGCAACAAAAAGTTCTCTGTATCTATGAGTCTGTTTTTGTTCTGCTAGCTCATTTTGTTTGTAGATTCAGTTGTTGATAGATATGTATTAATTGCCATTTTATTGTTCATATTTTTGTTCTTCTCCTTCAAGAAGACCTGTCAACATTTCATATAATAATGGTTTGGTGGTGATGAATTCCTTTAGCTTTTTCTTGTCTGGGAAACTCTTGATATGGCCATCTAGTCTAAATGAGAGCTTTGCAGGATAGAGTAATCTTAGTTGTAGGCCATTGCTTTTCATCACCTTGAATATTTCTTGCCACTCCCTTCTGGCCTGCAAAGTTTCTTTTGAGAAATCAGCTGACAGTCTTATGGGAGCTCCTTTGTAGGTAATGAACTGCTTTTCTCTTGCTGCTTTTAAGATTCTCTCTTTGTATTTAACCTTTGGCATTTTGATAATGATGTGTCTTGGTGTGGACCTCTTTGGGTTCCTCTTGTTTGGGACTCTCTGTGCTTCCTGGACTTGTATGTCTGTTTCTTCAGCAAGTTAGGAAAGTTTTCTGTCATTATTTTTTCAAATAGGTTTTCAATTTCTTGTTCTCTCTCTTCTCCTTCTACCCCCATGATGTGAATGTTGGTACCCTTGAAGCTGTCCCAGAGGCTCCTTATACTGTCCCATTTTTTGGATTCTTTTTTCTTTTTGCTGTTCTGAGTGGGTGTTTTTTGCTTGCCCTAGCTGGTTTTGCTCAGTGGTTAGAGCATTGGCCCGCAGACCAGAGAGACCCGAGTTCGGTTCCCGCTAAGGGCACATACCTCGGTTGCAGTTTGTCCCCAGCCCCAGTTGGGATTGTGTGGGTGACAGTCTATGTGTCTCTCTCATGTCGATGTTTCTCTCTCTCTCCTCATCTTTCTCTCCCTCCCACTCTATCTGCAAAAATGTCCTTGGGTGAGGATTAAAAAACTATATATATCCTCATTTTTTTGGATTCTTTTTTCTTTTTGCTGTTCTGATTGGGTATTTTTTGGTTCATTACATTCCAAATCGATGGTTTGCTTCTTGGCTTCACCTACTTTACTATCGATTCCCTGTAAATTATTCTTTATTTCAGTTAGTGAAGCCTTCATTTCTCACTGGTCCTTTTTTACATTGTTGATGTTCGCACTAAGTTCCTTGGAGGTCTCCTTGAGTTCTTTGAAGGTGTCACTAAGTTCCTTGAATGTCTCACCAAGTTCCTTGAGCAACCTTATAACCAGTGTTTTGAACTCTGCATCTGATTGATTGCTTATCTCCATTTTGTTTAGTTCTTTTCCTGGAGTTTTGTTCTTTTCTTTCATTTGGGACATGTTTCTTTGTCTCCTCATTTTAGCTGCTTCCCTGTGATTATTGCTATGTATTAGGTAGAGTTGCTATGTCTCCTAGGCTTCGTAGGGTGGCCTATTGTAGTAGTTGTCTTGTAGGATACAGTGGCACAGCCTCCCTGATCACCCCAGCTGGGCCCTTGAGGTGCACCCCTAGTGTGAACTGTACACCCTTCTGTTGTACTTGAGTCTTGAGGCATGTCAATGGGAGAGATTTACTCAGGCTGATCAAGGACTACAAGGACTGGCTGTACCCACTGACCACTGGCCTCTGATTACCTTGGAGAATCAGCTGTGTAGGGGCCTACCACACAGAGAAAGACTTACTTCATCAAGGCTCTAGTACCCACTGAGTCCATTCCTTGAGTGTGTCACTTGTGGAGGTGGTTGGGTGGTGGTGTTTTGATGTGGCCTGAAGCTGTCCACTGGGTGTGCTGGCTCTGGGACAAGGTCAGCCACTGCCTGTGTTCTATCCAGGGCCACCCCGCATAAGCTACCAAGTGATCTGCCGATGGCTGCTTCTTGTGCTGGGCTTGGAGGTGCTTAGGAAAAGCCAAGTTGTGAACCAAGGCTGGCTGCTTCTAGTGCTAGGCCTGGGGCCACTTAACAAGAAGTATGGGGCTTGCTGAGACCAGATGCTGCTTGTTTGAGAGATTTTAGGAAAATCTGAAGCAGGATCCAAGACAGGCCAATCCTATGGTAAAGCCATTGGAGACAGCTTGGGTGGGCCCAAAAGTTGAGTGGGGCAGGGCCTCAGGGAATCAGCAGGGTGGGGCAAGCAGTGTGAGCCAGGTTGCTGGAGTCCCGGATATGGCCACTATCTGCTGCCCCAGGGAAAGGCTCACCAAAGGAACATCAGCCTCCACCAGCATGTCTGTCCAGGAGAAAGCCGCTTCTCCAGCCCTCATCCCGAGGCCAAACAGTTCAGTTCTTCCCTATATGTTTCTGGCACCCCTCAAGCTGCCTCCCCTCTGAGCTTAGAGGGAACAAGTCTGCGTAAGTCTATGCTTGGGCCCTTTAAGAGGAGCTGCCTGGAGCTCTAGCAGCCATAGCCTCCCTCAGCCTCAGTTCCTGCTGGTTTTTCCAGCCAGAAGTTATGGGGACTTCTCTTCCTGGCGCTGGAACCCTGAGCTGGGACAGGGACCCCTCACTACTCAGGGAGGACCTTCTCAGCCAAGGTGTCCCTCCTGATTTTTGCCTGCCTCACGTGGGTGTGGGATAGCCTATCTGGGCCTCCGCCCCTCCTACCAGTCTCGATGTGGCTTCTTCTTTAATTTCGTAGTCGTAGGACTTCCATTCAGCTCGATTTCAGGCGGTTCTGAATGATGGTTGTGTTGTTTAGTTGTAATTTTGATGTGGTTGTAGGAGGAGGCAATACCACATTTACCTATGTGCCATCTTGATCGGAAGTTTGTTTTGTGTTATTTTAAAGCAGGGTTTCTCAATCACAGCACTAGTAACATTTGGAGCCAGATAATTTTTTGTTGTGGGGAGCTGATGTTTAACATCATCTCTGGTCTCTACCAACTTGATGCCAATAGCATCCTTCAATTGTGACAACCAAAATGTCATGGCATTCGTAATTGTCTGCTGAGGGTAAATCCCCCTTAGCTGAGATCCACTGGGTTAGAGTCCAGCTTTTGTTTTTTTCCCTTTAAGCATGGCCAAAAATGTCAGCACCATCCATCAAATAAGTTGAAAGGTGAAAGTTCGTGTTTCACCGTGTCCAGGCATGCTAAACAGCAATCTCAGGTGGTGAATAAAGGACAATTGGGTTTATTTAAAGAAAAGGAGATGGGGGTGGGGGATATACAAAGGGAAGTGCTACACATCACTGAGCCACAGAGTATTGGGGTCGATGATGGCAGACTGTAGGGGCTAGAGTTTCATTCTTTATTTTAAAATTTTTTTTTCTTTTTTGATATTAGAGAGCGAGGAAGGGAGAGGGAGAAAGAGATAGAAACATCGATGAGAGAGAACATCGATTGGCCACCTCCTGCATGCCCCCCACTGGGGATCAGGCCCACAACCTGGGCATGTGTCCTGACCAGGAATCAAACCAGCGACCTCTTGGTACATGGGTTGATGTTCAGCCACTGAGCTACACCAGCCAGGCTGGAGTTTCATCCTTATATACATCCATGGTGGGAAGCTTTTGTTAGTCAGTGGGTTTTGGGATCTTGGTTGGTGGGTTTGGGCAGGGGGTTGGGTATACAGAAATAAAGATGTGCGATCGGGAGCTTCTTTGGTTCCTGGTGTCTGGTGGCATTTCTTGGCATTTCTCCTGTGGCAGGACATTTGGTCTTTGTTCTCCTGTGGCAGGGAAGCTTGCAAAATGGCCATTAGGAATTATATTGCCTGTGTAAATCCTAACAGTTCCCTCCTTGTTCTATTTGTTGGTAATTATTCTTATGGAATTGGGGCAGAGGTCTCTTTCTTCTGCAGCTGCTTCCTGCTAGTTTGTGGGTGTAAAGCTGTCCATAGCCATGTTAGTATGTTGGGGAATTGGGGAATAAGGGTAGGGATAAGTTCTATAGGCCATGGTCAGGGCTATTTGTTTGCCTGTAATAGTTCATATATGGTTTTGGAGAAAGGAAAGGATGGGCTTCCAAAGTGAGACCAATATTGTGTAAATAATTAATCACATATTAATAAGAAGTATGTCTGTGGAAAAAAGAGAAAAGCAAAGGTTAATGATCACAGCAAATTATAAACCATTTTATGAGTCTGTAAGACTGTCAGTAGAGAAGGCTCAAATTTTCTTTTGCTGGAATGAAAGCAAGCAGTGACAATTGAACAGCATCTGATGCTCAGGTAAATTCTGTATGGTTGACATTGTATCAGTAGTTTTTCTGTTGTTGTTTTTTTGTTTTTAATCCTCACCCGAGGATATTTTTCCATTTTTATCTTCAGATAGAGTGGAAGGGAGGAAGGGAGGAAGAGAGAGAGAAACATTGATGTGAGAGAGACACATTGATTGGTTGCCTCCCACACGACCCCAACCAGGGCCAGGGACAAACCACAACTGAGGTACATGCCCTTGGCCGGAATCAAACCTGGGACTCTTTGGTCCATGGGCCGATGCTTTAACCACTGAACCAAACTGGCCAGGGCTGTATCAGTAGTTTTTAATAATTCCAAGTCTAAGGAAGGGAAAGAAAAAATTGAAACAGTTTGGAGGGTTGGAGACAACTAGAAGAATTCAGGAACCAGTTTAGTTCACAGATAAAAACAAAATTTTAAACTTCGAAGTTAATCAACTGTGTTAGAATCCAATATTCACAGTTGGGCATTGTGGGTTTTTGTTTTTTTTTAATCCTCACCCGAGGGCATTTTTTCATTTATCTTCAGATAGAGAGGGAGAGCGAGAGAGAAACATTGATGTGAGAGGGACACATCGACTGGTTGCCTCCTGCACAACCCCGACCAGGGCCGGGACGAACTGCAACGGAGGTACATGCCCTTGGCTGGAATTGAATTCGCGACTCTATGGTCTGCGGGCCGACACTCTAACCGCTGAGCCAAATCAGCCAGGGTGGCATTGTGGTTTTCATTGAAACAAAATATCTCTCCCTAAAGTCACCCTCATTTTTATTAAAGAGACTGCATTAGGTCTGGTTTTAATTAGGCCTGATTATTTGCATAAATATAACAAGAATTAGAAATTGATAAGCTTTCTCAAATTTGTTTGGCTGGAATGTCAGTTGTTCATAAGGAATCTTTAGATTGAACTCTATGGAGCAGTCAGCCCCTCAGGACAGAGAAGCCCAAGTCACAATTGCCATCTGGCTGGCCTGAAATACCTGTAGATTTGGGTCATGTCCTCAAATCCTTGAGGTTCCCAACATGTTGAGGTTTCCTTTTCTGCCATCTTTCAAGAAAGCAATCTTTGTTTCTCACCTGGAAAGATTGCCATGAACTATTAACCAAGCAAAGTACCAGGCCATTCCCTGCAAGTGGCTTCTGATCACCTTCCATGAGTCTTGAGAGTCAATCCCAATTCCTTAAGGCTTTTTGGTAATATCAGAGTCTAGGCATGTCTCTCTTGACCATGACATTCCAGTCAAAGACTTGGTTAACAAAACCACAATTGGAACCTGGTTTCATGTGTTCTATTGTAAAGAGAACAGATTCTTATTGCATTTATACAAATAAATATATTGTCAAAAAATAATATTCATTGAAAGTTGCCAAGTTCTAGAGGAATTAGGTAGGGAGAAAAATGTAAATGCTTCAATATTGCTTGAGGATATAATTTCCCAAATTATTTTAGGGAAATAAAAACAAGCCTCCTTATATCTGGAAAACAAAAAGATTTTTCCATGAATCCATTTATTTCTTAAAGTTTTATATTTCAAAGAGATGACCTGCTTAGAAATCTGTAATCTAGGGTAAGTTAGAATCCTTTTCATAAACCTTTCCAAAGATGCAACATATTTGTAAATGCAATGACTGCCTAGAAATGATGAAATTTAAAATGACATGGTTATAGACTTGATTATAATACAATTGATAAAGAACTTTGCTTTTCTGTAAGATATAACACTCTAAGACAACCATTTCTTAGTAAATAATTATTATTATGAAATGCCATAAAAAACAATATAAAGCTCACATTTTCAGATTCAATACACAATTTCAAAATATAAAGAACAAATAAACACATATGCAAGATTTTAAAACACTGCACATGACTCACTGGAAGTGTGCATTGAGCACTGGAAACAATTCATCAATGTCCCAATGCATGGATCACAAATACCTGGAGTACCATTGCCAGATACCCCCACAGGGACACAACACTTTTGGCTTGCCCAGTGTCACTGACTGGACACCTGCTACTCCTGAGAGTTTTCTGTTTGAACTTGGATTTGAATCTTTGTAAGTTCCTTCCTACAGCAGACTGAAATTTCTAGAACATCCATTTAAAAAAAATACAAATAGGGACTGAGGTAGCCATCTTGGTCTTGCCACGTGCTGGTGTTGGAGGACTCTCCCTGCTTCAGATTTACCAACAGCATGAATCAAGAAAAGTTAGCCAAACTTCAGGCTCAGGTCCGGATAGGGGGCAAGGGTATAGCTCGTAGAAAAAAGAAGGTGGTACATAGAACTGCTACAGCTGATGACAAAAAACTTCAGAGTTCTCTAAAAAAACTGGCTGTGAATAATATAGCTGGTATTGAAGAGTTTTGGATAGCAAAGCACCAAAACCAGAAGACATTGATGAGGAAGATGATGATGTTCCAGATCTTGTAGAAAATTTTGATGAGGCATCAAAGAATGAAGCTAACTAAAATCTTTTCTGGTGTTTGGAAGCTGGCATGGACTAGATTTAACAAATCAGCTTTGTGGTTCCAAAGTTTTACAGACACGGAGAACATCAACTGTTACTATTTCCGTAATATAAATATTTTGTATATTAATAATGCTGTTTGTTCAGCATTTTTTGGTCATTTGATTTTGCACTTTGCACTTCCTCTCAGGATCTATTATTTTGGTCAAAATACAAAGTATTGGTGCAGTTTGAGGGTGTTTTGATTTTTGATTCTTTTTTTTTGTTTGGGATATTTTCGGTGTGTGTATGTTTTATGTATGCGTGTGGGTATGTGTGTATACAGTGGAGAGCAAATTGGAAAACAGTTCTATTTATCTTTCTCCTTTCCCCAGTAGAAATAAAACAAATCTTTACATTTAAAAAAATAAAAATAAAAAAATAAAATACAAACAGAACATAGATATTATTACTCATTTTCATTTGGCAAAGCTTCCCATGTAATTTCAAATGTATTAAATATTCCTGATTGGTTTTAAATTGTTTATAAGGAGAGAGAATAAATTCTTGAGGTATTCCAGGGCCCATAGGAATAACTCAAAGTCATTTCTCAGTTAAAATGGTCTGTTAATATTTAAACTTTGGGAAGATTGCCAATTATACTTAACCAAAAGATATTGGCATAAACCCTTTATAAATCTAGATAAAACAAACACATATTTTATGGTAATAACTCTAAAAGACATCAATCAAACTTAAAGTGGTTTTAGTATCAAATATTTTGAGCAGACCACAGGATCCTGTTTAATCTCTTTAGGCCAATAAAATATCATCCTATAGATCCCAACTGGTGTGGCTCAGTGGTTGATCATCGACCCATGCACCAAGAGGTCACCGGTTCGATTCCCAGTCAGGGCACATGCCCAGGTTGTGGGCCAAATCCCCAGGGGGGGATGTGTAGGAGGCAGCCAATCGATGTTCTCTCTCATCAATGTTTCTATCTCTCTCACCCTATCCCTTCTTCTTTCTCTAAAATCAATATATATATATATATATATATATATATATATATATATATATATATATATATGTATGTATATATATATAAAATCATCCTTTAGTAATGCCATCCAGAGGCAGAAAAATACCACATATAATAC
This sequence comes from Tadarida brasiliensis, assembly GCA_030848825.1. Taxonomy (NCBI): domain Eukaryota; kingdom Metazoa; phylum Chordata; class Mammalia; order Chiroptera; family Molossidae; genus Tadarida; species Tadarida brasiliensis. The sequence goes on along the minus strand of CM061259.1, from coordinate 72,751,251 downwards.
ACAGACAAACATGTATTACGTAAAGGCCATACACACAATCTGAATTACTAATTTTTGTAAAGATGTAAGATTTTTCTCATTTGCTTTTGATGACTTTTAAGAAGTCTGGAAAAGGGATAGCAGGAAGACCTGTTAAGACTTTCGATGGAAGTATTTGCTGAACTTCCAGTCAAGATGGTGGCGTAGGTAAACATGATACTTGCCTCCTCCTACAACTACATCAAAATTACAACTAAACTACAGAACAACCATCATTCAGAAATGCTGGATATTGAGCTGAATGGAAGTCCTACAACTACAAAATTAAAGAAGAAGCCACATTGAGACTGGTAGGAGGGGCAGAGGCAAGGACTAGCTGTTCCCACATCCACGTGTGGTGGATAAAAATCAGGAGGGATACCTCAGCTGTGAAGGTCCTCCCTGAGGAGTGAGGGGTCCCTGTCCCATACCAGGCTCCCAGCTCAGGGTTCCAGTGCCAGGAAGAGAAGTCCCCATCACTTCTGGCTGTAAAACCAGTGGGAATTGAGGCTGAGGGAGGCTGAGGCTGCTGGATCCCAGGCAGTTCCTCTCAAAGGGCCCATGCACAGACTTGCTCTGACTCACTCCTTCTGGGCTCCAGCATTGGGAGGCAGCTTGAAAGGCACCAGAGACATATAGGGAAGAACTGAGTTGTTTGGCATTGGGGTGAGAGCTGGAGGGGCAGCTTTCTCCTGGGCAGACTTGCAGTGGGAGGCCATTGTTTCTTTGCTGAGCCCTTCCCTGGGGCAGCAGATAGTGGCCATATCTGGGACTCCAGCAACCTGGCTCACACTGCTTGCCCCACCCTGCTGATTCCCTGAGGCCCTGCCCCACCCAACCTTCAAGCCCACCCAAGCTGTCTCCAATGGCTTTACCATAGGATTGGCCTGTCTTGGATCCTGCTTCAGATTTTCCTAAAATCTCTCAAACAAGCAGCATCTGGTCTCAGCAAGCCCCATACTTCTTGTTAAGTGGCCCCAGGCCTAGCACTAGAAGCAGCCAGCCTTGGTTCACAACTTGGCTTTTCCTGGGCACCTCCAAGCCCAGCACAAGAAGCAGCCATTGGCAGGTCACTGTGTAGCTTATGCTGTGTGGTCCCAGGTAGAACACAGGCAGAAGCTGATCTTGCTTCAGAGCCAGCACACCCAGTGGACAGCTTCAGACCACATCAAAGCACCACCACTCAACCACCTCCACAAGTGACACACTCAAGGAGTGGACTCAGTGGGTACTAGAGCCTTGATGAAGTAAGTCTTTCTCTGTGTGGTGGGCTCCTACACAGCTGATTCTCCAAGGTAGTCAGAGGCCAGTGGTCAGTGGGCACAGCCAGTCCTTGCAGCTGATCAACCTGAGTAAATCCCTCCCATTGATGTGCCAATAACAATCAAGACTCAAGTACAACAGAAGGGTAGACAGTCCACACTAGGGGTGCACCTTGAGAGCCCAGCTAGGGTGATCAGGGAGGCTGTGCCACTGGATCCTACAGGACAACTACTACAATAGGCCACCCTACAAAGCCTAGGAGATAGCAAACCTACCTAATACCTAGAAACAAACACAGGGAGAGAGCCAAAATGAGGAGACAAAGAAACATGTCCCAAGTGAAAGAACAAAACAAAACTCCAGGAAAAGAACTAAACAAAATGGAGATAAGCAATCAATCAGGTGCAGAGTTCAAAACACTGGTTATAAGGATGCTCAAGGAACTAAGTGAGACCTTCAAGGAACTTAAGGAGAACTCCAAGGGACTTACTTAGTGAGAACATCAACAACACAAAAAGGAACCAGTCAGAAAGGAAGGATTCACATTGCTACTAAATCTAACCAGTCTGAGGAGAGAACATGTGGTATCGACCTTTGTACTCTCCATTGTGCCAAGCAAAGTGAATTGAACTTGTGCTGAATAAATGTTTGAATGGATAAAAAAAAAGAAAGAAAGAAATGAAGGATTCACTAACTGAAATAAAGAATAATTTACAGGGAATCGATAGTAGAATAGGTGAAGCCAAGAAGCAAACCATCAATTTGGAATATAAGGAAGCAAAAAATATCCAATCAGAACAGCAAAAAGAGAAAAGAATTTTTTTTAAATGTGTAGAGTGTAAGGAGCCTCTGGGACAACTTCAAGCATACCGACATTCACATCATGGGGGTACCAGAAAGAGAAGAGAGAGAACAAGAAATTGAAAATCTATTTGAAACAATAATGGCAGAAAACTTCCCTAACTTGATGAAGGAAATAGAAATACAAGTCCAGGAAGCACAGAGTCCCAAACAAGAGGAACCCAAAGAGGTCCACACCAAGACACATCATCATCAAAATGCAAAAGGTTAAATACAAAGAGAGAATCTTAAAAGCAGCAAGAGAAAAGCAGTTCATTACCTACAAAGGAGCTCCCATAAGGCTGTCAGCTGATTTCTCAAAAGAAACTTTGCAGGCCAGAAAGGAATGGCAAGAGATATTCAAGGTGATGAAAAGCAACGGCCTACAACCAAGATTACTCTATCTTGCAAAGCTAACATTTAGAATCGATGGCCATATCAAGAGTTTCCCAGACAAGAAAAAGCTAAAGGAGTTAATCACCAAACCAGTATTATATGAAATGTTGAAGGGTCTTCTTGAAGGAGAACAAAAATATGAACAATAAAATGGCAATTAATATATATTTATCATCAATTGAATGTACAAACAAAATGAGCTAGTAGAACAGAAATGGACTCAGATACAGAGAACTTTTTGTTGCTTGCCAAATGGGAGGGGGCTATGGAGATGGGTGAAAAAGATGGAGAAATTAAGAAGTACAAATTGGTTGTTAGACTGATGAACCTCAAAGAGAAGGGAGGAGGGAGGGCGGGAAGAGATAAACCAAAGAACTTTTATGCATATATGCATAACTAATGGACACAAACAATAGTGTGGGGAAGGCAGGAGGCAGGTGGGAGTGGGGAAAAATTGGTCAATGGGGGAAAAAAGAGGGGACATCTGTAATATATTCAACAATAAAGATGTTTGTTTGTTTTTTTTTTTAAAGAATGTATTTGCTGAAGAGTAAACACACTTTTGTCAAACTGAAAGAAAAAAAGACTTTTGGTGGAAGTGTCAAGGGCTGTGAATGAATGGTGAAAATTAAGAAATTAAGCAACTGGAGAGAACCTGGATGGGGCTGCTTTGTTTCACTGAAAAGTCAGAAACCCGTGACATAAGATGTGACATGACAAGAGTGAGGTTGTCAAAATTAATGTAATAAATGCTCCAGATATGAATAGCCTGTGGACATGTTTACCCTGTGTCCTGAGGGTGGCCTTACCTATGACCAGGGTATTAGCCAGGTACCCTAGCAATGGGTTTATTTCCCTGAGGCAGGGGACTCAACTCCACACCAGTCAACCAAACAGGAGAGAAAAGGTCTCTTTCAATGTCAGGGGTGATCAGGTAGGTCCTGACTCACTGGACCCTGTCACCCAGGTGTTGCCTGAGGGCGGTCATGTGGGTGCATGACTTCTTGTCCAGAGGGCAGGTTTACCTTCCATCTCAGGGTGGATGCATCTTGAGGAAGGACTTACTCTGCAGCTGGCAGGTAGATTTCCCCCACACTGATGAAGGCAAGAGAAAGTATAATAAAAGTAATTCTAGGTCTGTCAGAGAGAAATTAGGTAGAGAAAAGGGACTGAAGCCTGACTTGGGGTTTTCTTTTTCTTTTTTATGTAAAGGAACACTTTATTCTCACCGGTGGGCTGCGGGGGGCATAGTCTCCCCTCAGATCAGCAGTCCCCATCCTTCTTGCTCGTCCGATTTTTTTTTTTTTACTTATCTTTATTGTTGAATGTATTACAGATGTTCCTCATTTTTCCCCGATTGCCCCCCTCCCCCCCCATTCCCCCCACCCCCGCCTTTCCCCACACTGTTGTCTGTGTCCATTGGTTATGCATATATACATATAAGTTCTTTGGTTTATTTCTTCCCACCCCCCAACCCCCCTTCCCTTTGAGGTTTCTCAGTCTAAAAACCAATTTGTACTTCTTAATCCCTTCACCTTTTTCACCCATCCCCCCTGGCCCTACCCATCTGGTAACCAACAAAAGTTCTCTGTATCTATGAGAATGTTTCTGTTCTGCTTGTTCATTTTGTTTGTAGATTCAATTGTTGATAGATATGTACTTATTGCCATTTTGTTTGTTCATATTTTTTTATCTTTTTCTTCAAGAAGACCCTTCAACATTTCATATAATAATGGTTTGGTGGTGATGAACTCCTTTAGCTTTTCCTTGTCTGGGAAACTCTTTATATGGCCATCAATTCTAAATGACAGCTTTTCAGGATAGAGTAATCTTGGTTGTAGGTTCTTGCTTTTCATCACTCTGAATATTTCTTGCCACTCCCTTCTGGCCTGCAAAGTTTCTTTTGAAAAATCAGCTGACAGTCTTATAGGAACTCCCTTGTAGGTAACTAACTGCTTTTCTCTTGCTGCTTTTAAGATTCTCTCTTTGTCTTGAACCTTTTGCATTTTGATGATGATGTGTCTTGGTGTGGGCCTCTTGGGGTTCATCTTGTTTGGGACTCTCTGTGCTTCCTGGACTTGTATGTCTGTTTCTTTCACCAAGTTAGGGAAGTTTTCTGCCATTATTGTTTCAAATAGGTTTTCGATTTCTTGTTCTCTCTCTTCTCCTTCTGGCATCCCCAAGATGTGAATGTTGGCATGCTTGAAGTTGTCCCAGAGGCTCCTTACACTATCCTCATTTTTTTTGGATTCTTTTTTCTTTTTGCTGCTCTGATTGGGTGTTTTTTGCTTCCTTATATTCCAAATTGATGGTTTGCTTCTTGGTTTTACCTACTCTACTATTGAATCTGTGGAAATTATTCTTTAGTTCAGTTAGTGCCTCCTTCATTTCTGACTGGTCCTTTTTTATGCGCTTGAGGCCCTCACTAAGTTCATTGAGGTTCTCACTAAGTCCATTGAGCATCCTTATAAGCAGTGTTTTGAACTCAGCATCTGTTAGGTTGCTTAACTCCATTTCACTTAGTTCTTTTCCTGGAGTTTTGCTCTGTTCTTTCATTTGGGACCTGTTTCTTTGTCTCCTCATTTTGGCTGCCTCCCTCTGTTTGTTTCTATGTGTTACTTAGCAAGAGGTATGGGGCTAGCTGAGACCAGATGCTGCTTGTTTGAAAGAATTTAGGAAAAGCTGAAGCAGGATCCAAAACAGGCCAATCCTATGTTCAAGCAACTGGCAACAGCTTGGGTGGGCCTGAAAGTTGGGTGGGGCGGGGCCTCAGGGAATCACCAGGGCAGGGCAAACAGTGTGAGCCAGGTTGCTGGAGTCCCAGATATGGCAGTGTCTGCTGTCCCAGGGAAGGGCTCACCAAAGGAACAAAGGCCTCTGACAGCACATCTGTCCAGGAGAAAGCTGCCTCTCCAGCCCTCGCTCCAATGCCAAACTACTCAGTTCTTCCCCATATGACTCTGGTGCCTTTCAAGCTGCCTCCCCTATGCTGAAGCCTGGAGGGTGGGAGTCCGAGTAAGTCCGTGCACGGGCCCTTTAAGAGGAGCTGCCTGGGGCTCCAGCCGCCTCAGCCTCAGTTCCCACTGGTTTTTCCAGCCAGAAGTTATGGGGACTTCTCTTCCTGGCACTGGAACCCTGAGCTGGGCGCCTGGTGTGGGACAGGGACCCCTCAGTCCTCAGGGAGGACCTTCCCAGCCGAGGTATCCTCCTAATTTTTATCCAGCTCACGCGGGTGTGGGACCAGCCTGTCGTGCCTCTGCTTCTCCTATCAGTCTCGATGTGGCTTCTTCTTTAATTTTGTAGTTGTAGGACTTCCATTCAGCTTGATTTCAGGTGGTTTTGAATGATGGTTGTTCTGTAGTTTAGTTGTAACTTTGATGTGGTTGTGGGAGGATGCGATACCCCGTTTACCTACACCGCCATCTTGACCGGAACCTGACTTGGGGTTTTCTACAGACTTAAAAACTTTCACAACCTACACAACCTTTTATAATTTGTACAAACGTTACCCCCATCCAGGAATAACCATTATTAGAATAATTCAATTTCATCCTTGTGTTCTACAAAAAATATATATATTTCTATACCTTATGCCTTCTATTATCAAAATTACATAATTTATTTCCAAGTTAATTTGACCTTTTAGAAACCTCAATTCTCAATGATAGCCAAATAAACAACCAGCACACATTTTAAACACATTCTCACTTTCAAGAAACACACCTTCAACAAAGCACAAGACATTACATCAACAGCTCCAAATCCACTTTACAGACTTTCTGCAATAAGCAGCCCACAGCAGGCAAACTTAAGACTTGCCTAGTGATCAATTTTTCAGTATTTCATGTTATTTCAAAAGATCTAGATATTCAATAACTTGTATCAAAATTCACTAATTTAGAAAAGAATGGCTGGAATAAATTAAATTGATCTGCTCCCTTTTGATAAGAATCACCTTTCAGAAATGGCCCAAACCAGAGCTCTTGGTGAAGATAAGGAATTTGCATTTCAAAGGATCTGGGACTTGGGTTTCATAAAGCCAATTATCTATAGGCCCCTTGAGATGAATAGAGGAGGTTTTATTTTTTTAAAAAAATTTTTCCTTTATTGATTTTAGAGAGAGGAAGGAAGAGGGAGAGAGAGAGAGAAACATTGATGTGAGAGAGTCACATTGAGTGGTTGCCACCCACACGACCCCAACCGGGGCTGGGGACAAACTGCAACCAAGTACATACCCTTAGCGGAACTGAACCCGGGTCTCTCTGGTCCACAGGCCGATGCTCTAACCAATGAGCCAAACAGGCCAGGGCGAATAGGGGAGGTTTTAGAAAGGTAAAACATTTTGGTGGGCTTTGAATTGTTTCTGCAGCCACACCTCTGGCCTTTTGATAACTTCATTTGTGAAACAAGGATAGTCATTTTCAATACCTCAGGGACTAGGTTGCCACCCAACTATTGGCAAAGAATTGACAAATCTATTTTTGAAATGTTTCATTCTATTTGGGTACATTTTTCTAGTTTAGAGGCAGCATATAGCTTAGGGTCACCTGAGAGTCATAAAACTTGGATATATGGGACCTCCATCCATTTCCCTTGGGAATGGTAAAACAGGTCTAGTTGCAAGATAGTATTCAAGTTAATGGTGCCATTAACTGGCCAGACCTCTCTATTGCCCACTTTATACTGGGGCCAGGCTGTGTGGAAAAAGACTAGCTTTTTCCTTGAGGGACTCAGGATCAAATTTCTCCCAGACTATTAGTGAGAAGGAGGGGAAATGCCCTTGGAGCAACCCTATGCTTGCTTTTGGTTTCTTTTCTAAGTCCAGTTTTGGCTTTCTATAATCCTTTTTTTTTTTTTTTTTTTATCCTCACCCGAGGACATTTTTTCATTTTTTGTTCAGATAGAGTGGGAGGGAGAGAGAGGAAGAGAGAGAGAGAAACATCGACGTGAAAGGGCCACATCGAGTGGCTGCCACCCGCACAACCAACCAGGGCCGGGGACAAACTGCAACCGAGGTACATGCCCTTAGCGGGAACCAAACCTGGGTCTCTCTGGACCGCAGGCCGACGCTCTAACCGCTGAGCCAAACCGGCCAGGGCTCTATACTCCTTTTTAAAGTGACCTGGCTTTCTGAAATAGGAACACACTCCTCTACAGTTTCCCAGCAGAACTCATTCAGTAATCCTGTTGCCTTGCTCCCACAAACTAGTAAGAATGTTATTTGGAATGGGTCAGAATTACCAGCACTATATTCTTTAGCAGTAAGTAAAATTCATTTGCAAACCCATCAGGGTCCCAGAGAAAGGAATGGATACAATTGCTGTCATCCTCTTGCTTGAAACCAAACTTTCTGTTTTGTTGTTGTTGTTATGTAATTGACCTGTGCTCCTCCCAGGAGCTTCTAATTTGAAATCAAGGTAAGCTTCCTGCTCATTCAGTTTTAATTCTAAAGCTGCTTTTTCTAATTTGTATGCAAAAAATAATAATAATTTAGGCATCAAAAAAGTTACATTTTAGCAATCTTAAGTTGATATCACTTCTAGTTAAAGTTCCCATCTCTGTAAGTCAGGAGTATTAATGGGGGCTAGGAGTTTCTGGCCTTGGGGGCAGAATTTGCCATGTTGATTTTAGTTTTATTTTGAGATCTGTAGAGACTGAATAAATCTCCAGATATACTATGTACTGGGTTGAGGCGTGCTGCCTGTGTGCTGAGCTCCAAGTCATCTCAAACTTCCCATGTGTCTCAGCCTTCCCTCCCCACTCCACAGAGATTCAGCAATCACCTAAGAATGCCTGAGATTTGAGCCAGAGGGGGAAGGGTGTAATATGGAGGTAATGGGGCCAAGGTTGGTGAGGGATTAGAGGTGGGTTTCTCTCAGTTTTGGAGGCTGAGGGGTGGAGGCAGTGAGGATGTGGTAGGAGGAACAAAGTTCAGGGTGACTGCAGAGTTCAGAGAAGTCCTAAACATAGGGAATCTCAGACCATTTGTCTAGGCAGTGGCAGTATAAATCCAGTTGGAGAATGGTGTTATATTTGAGAGTGCCATTTTGGGGCCAGATCTCCAGATTGTCTAATTTATATTGTGGCCATGCTGTATTGCTTTAAAAGGCAGGATAGAGGTGAGTTCTTGGAGCAGAGGATACACAATGAGTTGCCCATGGTGGTACTATGGAAAAGGCAATTACAAAGGAGAGAGTAGTGAGTGACTTGTGAGAGGGAGAAATCAAAAGCCGGCATCCCAAACCTTGTTTCAGTCTCTTTCCTTGTGCTGAAACCAGTTGTAGGAGGTGTCCCTTCACTAGAAAATGTTCAGGTTAGACCAAATCATTCCCTCATGGCTAGGGAAAAATAGGCACATCCTCTGTATTTATTTATTTATTTATTTATTTATTTATTTATTTATTTATTTGATTTTTCCATTTTTGTTCAGATAGAGTGGGAGGGGGGGGAGAGAGAGAGAGAGAGAGAGAGATATCAATGTGAAAGGGACACACTGAGTGGCTGCCTCCCACATGACTCCAACCAGGGCCGGGGACAAATCGCAACTGAGGTACATGCCCTTGGCCGGAATTGAACCCATGAATCATTGGTTCACAGGCTGACACTCTTACCGCTGAGCCAAACCGGCCAGGGCACATCATTCATATTTAATTCCTAGTATTAGTGGGACTGGTTGGACCCAGCACTGGGATTTGTAGGGAAACCCTAATGTGTCACCAGTCAACCAGTGAGCTATGTCCCCCTGAAACACCAGAAATGGCAATGCCAAGGCTCATAGTTCCAGAAATAAAACCCTACCAGGTGTTTTGGGCAGGGTTTGGGCAAGTGTGTGCTTTTTCATAATGTACCTCAGTTGCTTGGACATTTGCTTGAGACCAGCAGGCTGCCTAATGCAATCTTGCCCATTCCGAGCCCAGTTTATCCTGTCATGGAAGTCTTTCAGCAGCCGCAGCCCTAGTGGCTTTTAAGTGGCTGACCCATACCTACAAGTGTTGGCCCCATGGGGAAGTGAGAGCCTCGGTCCCTAGTGCCCTCTTCCCAAGAATGAAGTGACTCATCCCTTAGTAGAAATCAGAAGGTCTGATGATCTGGCATTCCTGCTGCCACTCAGGAGTCTGGAAGAACTTGGTCATGTTGGATCCCGAGACCAAAAGTTTCTAGGGATTGGGGGAAAGGGAGAAGGAAGGAGGGGTGGGAGGAGGAGGAGAAGGGAAAGTTTCCCTTCTGGATATCCCCTTATGGGCCACCAAATGAAAGTTGAAAGTTGGTGGTTCAGGGTGCCTGAGAATGCTAAATAGCGATCTCAGATGGTGAATAAAGAACAATTGAGTTGATTTAAAGAAAAGGGGGTGGGGGTGGGGGATATCCAAAGGAAAAGGCTACACATCACTGAGCCATTGGGGTATTGGGTTGATGATGGCAGCACCTAGGAACAGGGGTTTCATCCTTATATGCATCCACTGGTGGGAAGCTTTTGTCAGTCAGTGGGTTTGGGGGTCTTGGTTGGTGGGTTTGGGCAGGGGGTTGGGTATACAGAAATGGAGATGTGCGATCGGGAGCTTCTTTGTTTCCTGATATCTGGTGGCATTTCTTGTCTGGCCAGTTCTATGGCAGGAAGTTTGGTCTTTGTTCTCCTGTGGCGAGGAAGCTTGCAAAATGGCCGTTAGAAATTATATTGCTGGTGTACATCCTAACATAAGTCATCTCATTTTCCAGTCATCAAAAATGCCATCAGAACATGGCTAGTGTGGCTCAGTGGATTGAATGTCGTCCCATGGACTGAGAAGTCCCAGTTTGATTCCCGGTCAGGGCACATGCCCAGGTTGTGGGCTTGATCCCTGGTGGGGGGTATGAAGGAGGCAGCCAATTGATGTTTCTCTTTCACATTGATGTTTCTATCTCTCTCTCTCTCCCTTCTTCTCTCTAAAAAAATCAATAAAAACATATTTAAAAATGCCATCTGAGTCCGGCTGTTGTGGCTCAATGGTTGAGTGCTGACCCATGCACCAAAAGGTTGCCGGTTCGATTCCCGGTCAGGACACATGCCCAGGTTGTGGGCCTGATCTTTAGTGGGGGGCATGCAGGAGGTGGCCAATCGATGTTCTCTCTTATCGATGTTTCTATCTCTCTCTCCCTCTCACTTCCTCTCTCTCTCAAATCAATAACGGAAAAAATAAATTCCATCTGAGCTACATATTAATTTACCACATATATCTGCAGCTATTTCTGAATTCTGCTTGTCTGTCTCTTGGACAGTCCCACTCCACCAGGGTTTTTCTATTCACTAGATTTGAATAGAAAGATTCTGGAACTTGTCCTTCCAATTGAATTTTAAAGTTATTTAAATCGGTTCTAAATGCACCATTTAGTAAGACACTTCAACACAATTATAAACAGAAGTGGGTAACCCTGTCTTGATCCTGATTTTAGTGGATGTTTAGTTGATGTTTCCATTTAGTTTGCTTTATACTTTGGTGTTTTGATAAATAGTCTTTATCATATTTAACTATTTTCATTCTATTTCTGAAACTGGAAAAGTTGACGTTCATGCTACCTGTCACTAGCAGAACCAATAAGTAGAGACAAGGATTGAATCTTTTTTTCAAAAATATGTTTTTATTGATTTTAGAGAGAGAGGAAGGGAGAGGAAGAGAGAAACATCTTTGGCTGCCTCCTGCACACGCCCTATTGGGGATCGAGCCCACAACCTAGTATGTGTTCTGACCAGGAATGGAATTACCAACCTTTTGGTGCATGGGATGATGCTCAACCAATTAAGACACACCTGCCAGGGCAAGGATTTAAGCTTTATGGACACTTTTATTCAGATGGCTGGCAATCTGAGAATACAATGGGTTATGTACTCTAAAGACCTTTTTTTTTTTTATCCTCACCCGAGGACATTTTTTCATTTTCTGTTCAGATAGAGTGGGAGGGAGAGAGAGAGAGAAACATCGACGTGAAAGGGACACATCGAGTGGCTGCCACCCGCACGACCAACCAGGGCCGGGGACAAACTGCAACCGAGGTACATGCCCTTAGCGGGAACCGAACCCAGGTCTCTCTGGACCGCAGGCCGACGCTCTAGCCTCTGAGTCAAACCGGCCAGGGCTAAAGACCTTTTTTAAAAAAATCTTTTTATTGATTTTTTAGAGAGAGAGGAAGGTAGAGAGAGATAGAAATATCGATGTGAGAGAGAAACATCAATCGGCTGCCTCCTGCATGCCCCCTATTGGGGATCAAGCCCACAACCTGGGCATGTGCCCTGACCGGGAATCGAACTAGGACCTCTCAGTCCATAGGGCAATGCTCAATCCACTGAGCCACACTGGCTGGGCTCAAGTCTACCTTTTTAATAAGGAGAAGAGACATGTAGGTAAAGGGTTTGGGATTCAGGAAATAGTAGGAAAGGGGTTTGGAATTCAGGGAAAATGTTAATCAGATAAAAGCTGCAGTCCAGCAATTTTTCTAGCATCCCTTCATCTGCTGACTGGTGAGTCTTTTTTTTTTTTTTTTTTAATAATCCTCACCCAAGGATATTTTTTCATTGGTTTTCAGATAGAGTGGGAGAGAGAGAGAGAGAGAGAGAGAGAGAGAGAGAGAGAGAGAGAGAGAAAGAAACATCAATGTGAGGGGGACACATTGATTGGTTGCCTCCCGCACAACACTGACCAGGGCCGGGGATCGAATGGCAGCCAAGGTACTTGCCCTATACCGGAATCAAACCCAAGACTCTTTGCTCCACAGGCTGACAACATTTCTAACCACTGAGCCAAACTGGCCGGGGCATGACCAGTGATTCTTTATCTGTGTCCTGGGTCATGGACATTCTCTCCCTGGAGACAGTGGCTCAGATAACATCTTGATTCCTTGCAGTCCTCCTGGGGCACAAAGATCAAATTTCTTGTGGGTTTCCTGGAGTCAGGGTAGGTCCAGTCATACACTTTAGTTCCTGGAACAATAGCTTTCTACATGCATTAATTACCAAGCCTATTAACTATATAACTAAACAAAAAAAAGTTAACTTCTTGTTAACATAAGAAACATTCAAACCTGTGAATAAATTTTGTGATTTTATTTGAGCCAAAACTGTCGACAATTTCTTGGAAGCAAAATCTCAACGGATTGAGATAATTCTCCAGAGAATGGCAGTTTTGCACCTTATTTTATACATTACAATCAAAAGAGGAGACTTAACTGGGTTCCATGAAATCCATTGATGATGGATTAAGGAGGTGGGAGAAAGCAAAGCAGGATTGCAGTGGGGATGAGGGACCTCTGGGATTGGGTAAAAAGTAAAATGATAGATACATGTTTCTTTTACATAGCTGGGTACAGGATAGTTAAGAGTCACCAATTAACATGATAATAATAACAATGAGACCGTTTGTTGTCTCCCCAGAGTGGTGCCTGTGCTTTGAGGGGTCTGGAAAAAGGAAAATTACTTTGACATTCCAAAGACATGTTATTGTAGATGCAAAAAGACAATAGACAGGCTCAGTTAAGGTAAAGATTGACCTTTGTCAGAGAAGATACTGGCCTAGGACATGACTACCCACCATAAACTGCTTTTTAAATTTTTTTTCTTTTTTTTTTTTTTTTTATCCTCACCCGAGGACATTTTTCCATTTTTTGTTCAGCTAGAGTAGGAGGGGGAGAGAGAGAGAGAGAGAGAGAGAGAGAGAGAGAGAGAGAGAGAGAGATGTGAAAGGGACACATCGAGTGGCTGCCTCCCGCACAACCCAACCAGGGCCGGGGACAAACTGCAACCGAGGTACATGCCCTTAGCGGGAACCGAACCTGGGTCCTCTGGACCGCAGGCCGACGCTCTAACCGCTGAGCCAAACTGGCCAGGGCTGCTTTTAAAATTTTTATCTTTGTTGTTCAAAGTATTACAGGAAAGATGGCAGCGTAAGTAAATGTGGTATCACGTCCTTCCACTACCACATCAAAATTACAACTAAACTACAGAATAGCAATTATTCAAAACCACCTGATATCAAGCTGAATGGAAGTCCTACAACTACAAAATTAAAGAAGAAGCCACATCGAGACTGGTAGAAAGGACGGAGGTGCGGACAAGCTGGTCCCACACCCACATGTGTCACATAAAAATCAGGAGGATACCTCGGCTGTGAAGGTTCTCCCTGAGGAGTAAGGGGTCCCCATCCCACACCAGGCTGCCAGCTCAGGGTTCAAGTGCCAGGAAGAGAAATCCCCATCACTTCTGGCTGGAAAAACCAGCAGTAACTGAGGCTGAGGCTTCTGAAGCCCCAGGCAGCTGCTCTTAAAGGGCCCACACGTAGACTTACTTGGACTTGCTACCTCGGAGCTCCAGCATGGAGGGGGGGGGCAGCTTGAAAGGCACCAGAGACATACGGGGAAGAACTGGGCTGTTTGGCATTGGGGCAAGCCCTGGAGAGGCAGCTTTCTCCTGGACAGATGTACTGTCAGAGGCCTTTGTTCCCTTGGTGAGCCCTTCCCCCATGAGGCTGGCAGAAGGCAGCCATATCTGGGACTCCAGCAACCTGGCTCACACTGTTTGCCCCGCTCTGCTGATTCCCTGAGGCCCTGTCCCACCCATCTTTCAGGCCCACCCAAGCTCTTACTGGTTGCTTTACCATAGGATTGGCCTGTCTTGGATCCTGCTTCAGATTTTCCTAAATTCTCTCAAACAAGCAGCATCTGGCCTCAGAGAGCCCCATACCTCTCGTTAAGTGGCCCCAGGCCTGGCACTAGAAACACCTAGTGTTGGTTCACAGCTTGGCTTTTTCTGGGCACCTCCAAGTCCAGCACAAGCAGCCATCTGCAGACGGCTTTGTAGCTTATGCCTGGTGGCCCTGGGTAGAACACAGGCAGTGGCTGACCTGCCCCAGAACCAGCACACCCAGTGGACAGCGTCAGAACACTGTGAAGCACCACCACCCAACCACCTCCACAAGTGACACACTCAAGGAATGGACTCAGTGAGTACCAGAGCCTTGCTGAAATAAGTCTTGCTCTGTGTGATGGGCCAAGGTAGTCCAGTTGATTCTCCAATGTAGTCAGAGGCCAGTGGTCAGTGGGTATAGCCAGTCTTAGCAGCTGATCAGCCTGAGTAAAACCCTCCCATTGATGTGCCAACAGCAGTCAAGACTCAATTACAACAGAGGGTGTAAAGTCCACACTAGGGGTGCACCTCGAGGGCCCAGCTGGAAGACCAGGAAGGCTGTGCCACTGGACCCTACAGGACACCTACTACAACAGGCCACCCTAGGAAGTCCAGGAGACATAGCAACCCTACCTAATACATAGAAACAAACACAGGGAAGCAGCCAAAATGAGGAGACAAAGGAACATGTCCCAAATGAAAGAAGAGAACAAAACTCCAGGAAAAGAACTAAATGAAATGGAGATAAGCAATCTAACAGATGCAGAGTTCAAAACACTGGTTATAAGGATGCTCAATGAACATAGTGAGAAGTTCAATGAACTTAGTGAGGGCCTCAAGAGCATAAAAACGGAACAGTCAGAAATGAAGGAGTCACTAACTGAAATAAAGAATAATTTACAGAGATTCAATAGTAGAGTAGGTAAAGCCAAGAAGCAAACCATCAATTTGGAATATAAGGAAGCAAAAAACACCCAATCAGAACAGCAAAAAGAAAAAAGAATCCAAAATAATGAGGATAGTGTAAGGAGCCTGTGGGACAACTTCAAGCATGCCAACATTCGCATCTTGGTGATGCCAGAAGGAGAAGAGAGAGAACAAGAAATCAAAAACCTATTTGAAACAATAATGGCAGAAAACTTCCCTAACTTGGTGAAGGAAACAGACATACAAGTCCAGGAAGCACAGAGAGTCCCAAACAAGATGAACCCCAAGAGGCCCACACCAGGACACATCATCATCAAAATGCAAAAGGTTCAAGACAAAGAGAGAATCTTAAAAGCAGCAAGAGAAAAGCAGTTAGTTACCTACAAGGGAGCTCCCATAAGACTGTCAGCTGATTTCTCAAAAGCAAGTTTGCACGCCAGAGGGACTGGCAAGAAATATTCAGAGTGATGAAAAGCAAGAACCTACAACCAAGATTACTCTATCCTGCAAAGTTATCATTTAGAATCGGTGGACATATAAAGAGTTTCCCAGATAAGAAAAAGCTAAAGGAGTTCATCACCACCAAACCATTATTATATGAAATGTTGATGGGTCTTCTTGAAGAAAAAGATAAAAAATATGAACAAACAAAATGGCCATGAATACATATCTATTGACAATTGAATCTATAAACAAAATGAACAAGCAGAACAGAAACATTCTCATAGCAATAGAAAACATTTTGTTGGTTGCCAGATGGGAGGGGGGTTGGGGGAATGGGGATTAAGAAGTACAAATTGATTGTTAGACTGACAAACCTCAAAGGGAAAGGGGGTGGGGGGGGAGAAATAAACCAAAGAATTTATACGAATATATGCATAACTGCCGGGGTCCAGCCTCGGCAGGTCCAGGGGTTCCCAAAGGTGTGGACGGAGTCGGCGAGAGAGAGAGAGAGAGAGAGAGAGAGAGAGAGAGAGAGAGAGAGAGAGAGAAAGCGCACGCAACGTGGGAGACAGAAAAATCCTTGATCTTACTTCTGCTTAGTCTTCATGCTTCTCCTTCTGCCTCTGCACCAGACTAGCAGAGCCTTTTATTATGTACATCGATCCACACCTTACATTGTTTCCCCCAAACCTTTTAGGCAAAAAAGTACAGACATTCTTTTGGTTGTTTACCCAACTCTTAAGTATATTACATGTTAATCACCAACCATCTCCACCCTTCATCCAGACATCCTCTCAAAACTCCTGACCTTCCCTCCCATCTAAGATCCCTTTAAGCTTCCACACCTCTGTCCTAAATCTTATTTTCTTGCTTTTCTTCCTGTAATCTTTTCTACCATTTACATCATTAGTCATCTATATGTTACTTCTATAATAATTTCTAACAGACAGCTAACAGATAGAGAAAGCAAAGATTAGTCTCCTTCAGTTGCCATCCTGCATTTTTATTTTCCCATTTACTTTATATCTTCAGTCACTGTTCTTCGTGATTCCTGCCACGCAGAGAATCCACTTCTCCAGGGACAATGTCAAACCATGGAGCTCACCCGGGACTGTGTCAAACCGTGGTGGTCCTCGTATCTCCAGGGACTGTGTCAAACCATGGAGCTCACCCGGGACTATGTCAAACCGTGGTAGTTGCTGTTCCAGTGACACCGCTCCCAACACATAACCAATGGACACAGACAACAGTGTGGGGAAAGGCAGGAGGGAGGATGGAAGTGGGGAGGAGAGGGTCAATAAGGGAAAAAGGAGGAACATCTGTAATACATTCAACAATAAAGATAAATTAAAAAAAAAGAAATATAGGAAATAAAATGACAATGAAAAGAAAAAAAAAGTATTACAGATGTCCTTCCTTTTTGCCCCCATTGCCACCCCCTCACCCCTACCTCCTGCCTTCACCACTGTGTTGGCACTGTTGTCTGTATCTATTGGTTATATATGTATGCATATAAGTTCTTTGGTTTATCTCTTCTTGCCCCCTCACCTCCTTCTCTCTGAGATTTGTCAGTCTGTTCCCTATTTCCATGTCTCTGGATCTATTTTGTTCATCAGTTTAATTTGTTCATTATATTCCACATATAAGTGAGATCATGTGATACTTGTCTTTCTCTGACTGGCATATTTTGCTTAACATAGTACTCTCCAGGCCCCTCCATGTTGTCTAAAATAGTAAGAGATCTTTTTTTCTTACAGCTGCATACTATTTCATTGTGTAAATGTACCACAGCTTTTTTATCCACTCATCTACTGATGAACACTTGGGCTGTTTCTAGATCTTAGCTATTGTAAATAGTGCTGCTATGAACATAGGGGTGCATATATTCTTTCTGATTGGTGTTAGGCTGCCCTGGCCAGTTTGGCTCAGCAGTTAGAGCGTCAGCCTGCAGACCAGAGTGATTGGTGTCAGGCTTCTTAGCTTATATTCCAAGAAGTGGGATCACTAGATCAAATGGCAGTTCCATTATTAATTTTTTGAGGACATACCATATTGTTTTCCATAGTGGCTGTACCAGTCTGCATTCCCACCAGCACTGTACTAGAGCACCCTTTTCTCCATATCCTTGTGAGCACTTGTTGTTTGATGATTTGTTGATGGCAGACATTCTGACAGGTGTGAATTGATACCTCATTGTTGTTTTAATTTGCATCTTTGTGATGATTAGTGATGATGAGCATTTTTTTCATATGTCTCTTGGCCCTTTGTACATCCTGTTTGGAGAAGTGACTATTCAGGTCCTCTGCCCATTTTTTTTTTTTTTAATCCTCATCCGAGGTTATTTTTCCATTTATCTTCAGATACAGTGAGATAGAGAGAGAGAAACATTGATGTGAGAGAGACACATCAACTGGTTGCCTCCAGGGCCAGGAACTGCATCTGAGGTATGTGCCCTTGACTAGAATTGAACCTGAGACTCTTTGGTCCACAGGCTGATGCTCCAACCATTGAGCCAAACCAGCCAGGGCACTCTGCCCATTTTTCTTTTTAATAGTTTTTTTTTTTTTAATCCTTACCCGAGGATATTTTTCCATTTTTTTGTTCAAATAGAGTGGAAGGGAGAGAGGGGGAGAGAGAGAAACATTGATGTGAGAGAGACACATCAACTGGTTGCCTGCTGCATGACCCAACCAGGGCCGGGGACGAACTGCAACCAAGGCACGCGCCCCTGACTGGAACCAAACCTGTGACTCATTGGTTTGTGGGCCGATGCTCTAACTGCTGAGCAAAACCAGCCATGGTGATGCAAAGAACATTTTGACAGTTGCCAGATGGGAGGGGGTTGGGAGGTATGGGTGAAAAAGGTGAAGAGATTACAAAATACAAATTGGTAGTTACAGATTAGTCATGGAGATGTAAAGTACAGCAAAGGGAATACAGTCAATAATATTCTAATAACTATGTGTAGAGTCAGATGGGTACAGATTTATTGGGTGATCACTTAGTAAGTTATAAAATGTCCAATGACTGGGTTGTATACCTGAAACAAATATAATATTGTATGTTAACTGCAACTGAAAAATAAAAAATTTATTTAAAAAAATTAATAAAAAATAAAAATAAAATGATTTCTTATTTTTTAGTTAAGTGGATGATAGGGTTTTATATTTTATTCTTGATCATCTGGTTTTATGTTGTTTGATCACTGCTAACATAAAAATGGAAAATGAGATGGCCCAGCCAGTGTGGCTCAGTTGGTTGAGCATTGTCCCAGGTACCTTGGAGGTCTCCAGTTGGATTCCCGGTCAGGGCGCATGCCTGGTTTGTGGGCTCAATCCCCATTAGGGGGCATGCAGGAGGCAATGATCAATGTTTCTATCTCTCTCTCCCTCCCCTCGTCTCTGCAGTTAATAAAAACATATTTGAGGAAAAAAAAAGGGAAGAAAACAAAGTGTCGGGGGAGGAGGGAAGAAACAACAAGGTAACTGTTAAAAAATAAAAAGCTACAAGCAGAAAACAATGAGGAGAAAACAAAAGTGAGAAAATGTTTCTCTGGCTTTCTTCTCTTTTTCTCCTCCTTCTCTCTTTTTTCTTGTCTTTCTTTTTGCACTTGAAGAGCATAATCCAATTAAGAAGTAATTCTTAAATGATTAATAATAAAAAAAGAAAAAAATCACTTCATTGTAAATTTTATAATAGGTCTTTGAGGAGAATTTAGGTCTTGTAGTAATTTTATATTATTGATTAAAAAGACTTAAGAGCCCTGGCTGGTTTGGCTCAGCAGTTAGAGCATCAGTGCGCGGACCAATGAGACCCTGGTTTGACTCCAGCCAAGGGCATGCACCTCAGTTTCGACTCGTCCCCAGCCCTGGTTGGGGTCGCGCAGGAGGCAACCAGTCGATGTGTCTGCTGCAAAAAACTGCTCCCTCACTTCTGCTAGCCAGCTGATTACATAGAGATAAGAAAAAACAGCTATGTACAGCTGGGAACATAGCAGGGTAAGGGGAGTGCAGGGTCTGAGATCAGTGTGTCTGCCTCCAGGAGTTCAAAGTCTGATGACAAGGTGGCTAATCTTTTATAATCTTAAAAACAGCTCAATTCATTCCTGGGACTGGAGAATGGTCAGAGTTCCTGAAGCAAACTCCCAGAGGGGGTCAGGGTGTGGGCATAGCAACCAAGTCAAAGCGTGCCTTCTTTGGTCAAGACAGAGTAGATATGATTAATAATGTCTATGAGTATTACCAGTGCCCCACTATTCCCACCTTGCCCCTATCATTTCCCTACTGTTAGTATTATCATCTTATATATACGAGATTAGTTTTAAATGAAAGCTATCACTGCTGAAGAGCTTTTTTTTTTGGCCTTGAGAACTTCTTGTGGTGAGGGAATGCAGCAAGTGCAGGACCTAAAAAAAGGAAGGCATTGAATATAGCAACAATCAATCACGCTACAAAAAATAAACAAAAGAAACATCAAAAACAATTCCCAAAATTCAGTTAGGGTAGGTAGCCAGGAGATCATCTTGGGCAAGTTGAGTCCGAAAAATCCTTCTTGTTGTATTATCCTGGAAATAGTCTCCTTAACTTGTTGAATGTTGTTCTCTATTTATTGGGAATTATCGGAAAGGTTAAAACCACACTCCTTTAAATTCTTCACATCCATGATTGTACCATAACAGTAAGTAGTCAACTGCAACCCAGTTCTCAAGAACTGCTTCGCTCACTAGGCTTAGTTCTTGGTTTATAGCACTTATAGCCCTGGAGGTGGCATGAAGAGCCTTTACCATAATGCAAACTAGTCAGTCTATTTCTATATTAAGAGAACCTACAATTACCAGCATAGCAAAAATAGTCAAAGGAATATATTCAAGCAGGACTCCACAAATGAAGGTTGTCATTGAAGTCTGGAGCCAGGACTATGAAAACGTCTGTTTGGGTCCAGACAGTATGATGTTTCTGAGGCATGAAGACAATCAGCTGAACTAGGGAACTGCTAGCAGGGATATATGAATAAACAATTAAACCACATATAAGAAACCAACTGGCTGGCAGCTTGGTATGTGCATTTCCATAAGAGATAAATGAGTAATCAGAACAATTCATATTGTAGTCATTGGATAATAAGAAGCAATAACTAGTACACCCAGTGAAATTCAGACATTCCCTGCTGGGGGCTACTGCAGCAACCTTTAGAGAAAATATGTCTCTATCTTTCCATCAGACACTGGGTCCCAAGGCATAAAGGTCCCTATAAGTGACCTATTTCCTGATGTAAGCAAAATGTGTGTAGTTTTGTATATTAGTAATAGGCATTCCAACTCCAATTAGGCAGGACGTGAAAGTCTGTCCTATATAAGTTCTACCTGAAAGGCAAAAGTCGGAGACATTAAGGACATTTTTTGCTAAATACATCCAGATATTTTCATCCCTTTTAAAAGGGATAAGTTCTCCTCCTGCTGGGGTGATAAAGTATAAGACTAAAATTATGATGATCATTGCCTTTGGAGGACGACTTTGAGGTCTTCCTTGGGCTCGGCCATCTATTCTTCTTCTATTGCCTTTTGACTCTTGTGTGATGTATCCAGAGCTTCATCCCTGCTAATTTCAAAGTAGCTGGGGTGGTAAGGAGTACATCCCATGGGCCAGTACACTTTTCCTCTTGTTGGTTGTTTGGTGATCTGTTTTTCCATGTCTTGAGTAAGACTTTGTCTCCTGTTTTGAAGGGATGCAGTGGACCTGTGACAGAAAGATCTCTAGCACATGCCAAATCATTAATTACAGTTGGTGTCTGATTAAGATACTGCGTGTAAATTTTTTTTTCTTTATTGATATATATAGAGAGGAAGGGAGATGGAGAGATAGAAACATTGATGAGAGAGAACATCGATTGGCCGCCTCCTGCATGCCCCCCACTGGGGCTCAAGCCCACAACCTGGGCATGTGCCCTGACTGGGAATCGAACCAGCGACCTCTTGGTGCATGGGTCGATGCTCAACCAGTGAGCCAAACCGGCTGGGCTGCATGTAATTTTTAATCTTAACTTCATGATCTATATATACATATCCTATTCCTATAGTAGCCTGAAAGAGTCACCCATATATATTATTTTGTGGGGACTTAAACCAATCCCACTTTGGGGAGCTACTCTGATCCTGAGCAGGGCAACTGGCAACACATGATCCCAGTGAAGATGAGTCTCTTGACACAGTTTGGCTACGTTCTTCTTTAGGGTTTATTTTCTCAACTTTCCCTGAGGCTTGTCATCTCCAGGCTGTATATAACTTCCAGGCTATAGTGAGGAATTTACTGGCTTTCTGAGTCACTTCAGAAACAAAATCCATTATCACTCTGTAAGCTATTGGGGAGTCCAAATAGAAGAATTATGTCCTTCAAAAGAGCCTTGACTGGTGCAGAGACTTTTTCTGTTCAGGTGGGCTATGCTTCCATCCACCCTGAAAACATGTCAACAAAAACAAGTATCTCTAGCCCTCCAGATTTTGGCATTTGGGTAAATTCTATTTGCCAGTCCTTGAAGGGGGATTGTCCTTGGCACTGACTCATCTCTTTCCTCTGATTGGTATCCATTTTAGATTATTCTTCTGGCATGAAAGGCATTTAGCTATAACTTGGCAGATCACCTGAGAAATTCCTGGTCCTCTGATCCAAGGCTTAGTGTAGACAGACAGAGTACCTCTCCCAAAGTGAGTTTCCTCTTGGATATGCTTTAAGACAGGCCCTATTAATAGGTCAGGCAGAAGAATACTTCCTTGTTTATTTATTTCCCAGCCATTCTTAACTTCTTTGAACCTCCACTTTTCAGCTCTCTCCTGATCTGAGGGTACATGCTCTGTATGAAACTGAGACAAATCTAATATAGGCCATAGCAGCAGCAGGTATTCCCCTTCTGATGCCTCCTTTACTACCTTTTCAGCAAGCCCATTTCCTTGAGCTACCTCTATTTTCTTCTTCTGAGGCCCTGGGCAGTGGGTTACAGTCACTCGAGTGGGGCCAGGAATGGTCTGTAGTAAGTCCAGGATCTCTGTCATGTGTTTAATGTCTTTTTTGTTAGCAGTTAATAACCTTCTCTCTTTCCATATGGCACCATGCGCATGTAAGATTAAAAAGGCATACTTAGAGTCCGTGTAAATATTTACACACTTTGCTTTTGATAATTCCAGAGCTCTGGTGAGAGCAATCAATTCAGCTTTCTATGCTGAAGTCCTTGGAGCCAAAGCCTTAGCCTCAATAGTCTCATCCAGTGTGACTACTGCATATCCTGCTTTTCTCTTCCCCTGTTCTACGTAGATACTCCTGTCCACAAATAGGATCCAATCTGGCCCTTCTAGTGGGTAGTCCTGGAGATCTGACTGGCTGGAATATACCTTATCTATGAACTTGACATAATCATGAGCTAAAGGAGTACTGCCAAGTTCAGGGAGTAGTGTAGTAGGGATTGTCTAGGAGTACTGCTTGGTATCTTCCCACTGACCTGCAGTCAGCCAGGGGCTTCTTCATTGCTCCAACAGACTAAGAACTTGATGAGGAGCAAAAGTAGTTATCAGCTGTCCAAGGGAGAATTTATCTGCTTCCTGTAGGAGCTCATAGGTGACTATTACAACCATAGGCATGTTGGCCAACCTTGAACAGTGTGGTCTAACTTCACAGACAGGTAAGCAATTGGCTGTGGATGGCCTCCCAGAGTCTGAGTGAGGACCCAAGTCCAATTCCTTTTCTTTCATATACATATAACTAGAATGGCTTTAACAGATTCAGGAATCTCAGGACCGGTGCTGTGTCCAATCAGGCTTTCAAAGTCTCCAAAGGCCCATTCACACTCCCTGTCCTATTTAAGGGGACTGTCCTCTGGTCCCTTCAGGGCCTCATATAGGGGTTTTGCTATAAGTCCAAAGTTAGGGATCCAGGTGCAACAATATCTAGCCATTCCCAGAAATCCTCTTAACTGCCTTGTTGTTTTTGGAGATTATATCTGAATGATTGTCTCCTTGTGATCCCCTATCTAGGAAGAGTCCTAGAAACTTAACAGCCCGCTTGCAAATCTGGGCTTTTAAGGCCAAGACCTTATAGCCACAATCTGCTAGATGATTGAGGGTTTCAATAGTAATTCCAAAAGAGTTCTCATATGTGGGTCCTGTGATTAGGAGAAAATCCATGTATTGTAGCAGGATACACCTCTGGAGCTGAAGCTCTTCCAAGTCTTTGCTTAGTGTTTCCCCAAAGATAGTAGGGAAATTCTTTAACCCCTGGGGAAGGAATGTCCAAGCAGTATTGAGTCTCTGGGTTTGTCAAAGGCAAAAAGTGGTTGAGAGTCCAGTCAACCAGCACACAGAAGAAAGCATCTTTGAGAATAAGAACTGAGTACCATTCACTGTCCCCAGGTATTCCATTAATTAAAGCGTATGGGTTGCTAATTTGAGGCTGAACTCTTTCCGGCTCAGCCTGCCTGCACCTAGGCGCATGCAATAAAGCCATTTTACTCTAAAAAACATAAATAAATAAATAAATAAATAAATAAATAAATAAATAAATAAATAAAATAAAGTGTATGAGTTGGAGACAATGAGATGTATGTCCTGGGTGATCTCATTTATAGCCCGCAAGTCCTGGACAAACCGGTACTCCTCCATTTGAGGTTTCTTCATCAGTAATTCAGGAGTGTTGTATGGGGAGTGGCATGGCCAAATTAAACCAAATTTAAGAACTTTCTGAATTAGCCTAACTGGTGTGGCTCAGTGGGTTGAGTGTCCTTTCATGGACTGAGAGGTCCCAGTTGGATTCCCAGTCAGGGCACATACCCGGGTTGCATGCAGGAGGCAGCTGATCAATTTTTCTATTTAACTCTCCCTTCCTCTCTAAAAATTCAATAAAAAATAAAGAAAGTAAGAAATTTATGAATTAGTGGCTGAATACCCTTGAGTGCCAACTTCTTTAAGGGGTACTGTTTCTTATGGGGATTCTTTGCCCCTGGTTTCAATTCAGTCTTGACCGGCAGAGCCTGTTTTGCTCTCCTCAGTTCTCCTTGAGTGCATACGGATAGCTGCACCTGGGTCTTTATTTCAGCTGGGAATGGGGCTGGTTTGGGCTTACCTTGATCTTTTACAAGAAACTGCAAGGCATGTTTCCACAGGACCTCTAGGTGAAGCTATTGCTCGTCCGGAAGGAAGGTGATCTGAGCCTGCAGTTTAGAAAGTAAATCTCATCTTAGAAGAGGAATGGGGCAATTGGGGATATATAAAAATTTGTGGATTAAATTTTTATTTCCAACAGTGTATTCTAATGGGTTCAGAAAGGCTTGTCACTCTGGGGCTCCAGAGATTCTGGTCACTGCCATGGTTTGGGATGAGGGTTTGGTTAAGGGGGTGTTGAGAACAGTATAATTCCAGTATCAATCAGAAAATCTACTTTTTTCCCCCACTGTTAGTTTTACCTGAGGTTCCTGGGTGAGGATGGAAATCAAAGCAGCTGAGCCTCTGTGCCCCATCAGTCCTCATCTGAGCTGGTTCCTTTGTTCAACATCACCGCAGGCATCTCTTGTCCTTTCCCTTTTAGACCTAGATTTTCCTCCCTCTTCCAGTACTCATTTTTCCAGTGTTCCTTATCTTTTTGCAGTATGCACATTGATCAAAGTCTAGAAGGGTTCTCTTTCCTTTCTCTTTTCCTGCCTCTTCCCTGCTTTTGGTTATGCGTTTGACCCAGGAAGATAGTTGCCATCTGGGCCTTTTTATGTTCTCTTTTATTATAAACTTTGAAGGTGATATCAACCAATTGTGAGGGTTCCATCCCAAATGCCCTGTCAACCACCTGTAATTTTTTTCTAATATCTGGAAAACTTTGGCTAATAAAAGTCCAATTCTCCATGCAAATATTTTTTGGATGGGGATCTATATCAGTATATTTTAGGTAGGCTTGAAAAATTCGTTCTTAAAAGCAGAGGGATCTTTACCTGCTTTCTGCTGTACTGTCTGTACCATGTTTAAACTCTTTTATTTGGAAAATCCTTTCCTGAGTCCTTCTCCTACACACTTCTGATAATGCTCAAGTTGAGGCAGACCCCCATCATTAAGGTCCCAATTGGGCTTGACTAGTAGAATAGCCTGAGCAGGATCCAGAGTGTAATTTGGGTCTTCTTTGTAAAACCAATGTGCTTTCTCCCAGGCCTTACCAAGCACTAGTCTTTTCTCATCCCTAGTTAAAAGGATGTTGAATAGAGCCTGTATATCAATCAGCCCAGCTGGGTTATGGGTGGCAAAAATGGAAACAACCAAATTTGTGATTTTTTTTTTCTTTATTGATTTTTTTCAGAGAGAGAGGAAGGAAGAGGGAGAGAGAGATAGAAACATCGATGAGAGAGAACATCATTTGGCCGCCTCCTGCATGCCCCCCACTGGGGATCAGGCCTGCAACCTGAACATGTGCCCTGACCAGGAATCGAACCAGTGACCTCTTGGTGCATGGGTCAATGCTCAACCACTGAGCCATACCGGCTGGGCGCAAATTTGTGATTTTTGAAGGGTCATCCCAGTAAGAGGGATTGGAGTTTTTCCAATTAAATAGATTCAAAGCAGAGAAAGAGATATGGGCCCAGTAGTATCCTACCATGTGCCCATCCTCAGTGGCTTCCACTGGTATGTGGTGGAAAGGAAATTGCCTTCTATGGAGGTAGCTTTACTCCCTCCAAATTCAGTACCCTGCCTCATTCTTGAGGGGGATGGGGCAAACATCTCAGGCTTGCTCAGAGTAATCACAGTATATCAGCATCTGAAGTTCCAGGATAAGGAGGGAGTTCCTTCACTCTTGGAGGACTCGGAGACAGTGCCGCAGCCTGTTCCTGGAATCGGAGAATGGTTTTAACAATAGAGTGCAAAACAGCTTCCTCCTGTTCCTGCTCATCCCTCTCCTTTTCCTCCTGTTCTCTACTTTTTGGTACTACCAGTACTGCATCTTTTCTCTGAACCATCAGCTTAGTTCCTTCCTTATTTTCATCAGAATCAGAATCATGCAGTGACATAAAAACCTGTACATATTGTATTTCCCCCCATTTCCCTGACCTTTTACAAAACAATTCTAATTGTTATATGGTATAATAATTCAAAGACCCATTCAATGGCCACCTTTCCCCAGAACCTAAAACATACGTAGGCCAAGCAGTATTACAGTAAAACACCATTTGCTTTTTGGTTATCAGCAGATATGCATAAGTAGCCCAATCTGCCAAGATTCATCCTAGTGCACTATCTTTTGGGACCAAGCTGCCAGCACCCATCTTCAAACAATTTAAACCAAGCAACAAAGAGACACAAAACAAAAATCAACAGAGATACTCTTATGTACAATATTTATAAGTGCGCACTGTTAGGCTAAAGATCACCCTGCCATAGGTGTGCCTCTGTAGATATGGCCTTTCACTGTTCACCATCCATCCCCCACTGGTACAGGAACCTGACCCTTGGCAGTTTTGGTGGAGCAACCACCATCTTGTTTGCCTGGTCTTTGTTCCTATACATGCCCCAAAGTACACACCAAAAGAAAGCCTGCTCAAAGCTCTTTATAAACAGCAAGTTCTGGCCAGTTCGAGGCTGATGCCATTTTGGACTCAGCCACGTGCTTTACAGATGTCCTGAATAAAATTCTCTTCCTGTATCACTTTGGCATCATGCGTTCCTCCCTTGGTAATCTAACATTTGGTGCTGAAACCCAGGAGGGTTCAGTGGGTGGGGAGTGGGCGGTGACCTGGCCACGGACATCTCAGGGGTGCTACTCGGAGAGCAGTAGGCAGCGGAAGCTCATCCTGGGCTAACGTCCGAATCCCACCGGGTGTTCTGGTGGCAGGCCAGCCGTGCCTCTCCCTGGCCCTGTGAGCCCTCCCGAGCCAGCCAGGGAGACACTGGACCGGGAGGCTCTCCCTTCTGTTGCTGAACACTGGCCAGTTCTCTGGGGTAAGTGACCGGCCACTCACTCTTGGGTCTTCTGTCTCTCTCTCTCTCTCTCTCTCTCTAGGGGTTAGTGACCAGCCTCTTGCTCATACATGGCTTGTCACTTGCCTCTCATGTCTCACATCTCAAAAAACCTTGCGCAAGGCCAGGAGATCCCATGGCCTTTTGGCCTCGGACTCCTCTAACTGGGGACACCTGGCTTAGAAGACTCCCACTCACTTTCACGGTGCGCATACATCTGGCCGGGGACGCCTCACTGGAGCGGCAGCTGCCGTCATTCTTAGTGGCTTTTCACTCACTCGGCCCTCTCAGAAATCCGCCATGGGCAACACCTAGTCTGCCCCACTGAAAACCACTCCTTTGGGTTGTCTCCTTAAGGCCCTCAACCAACTTGGACTTGCAGGAGACATTAAACCCAGGCATCTCATTTTATGTTATAATACCACCTGGCCACAGTACAAATTGGATAATGGCTCCCAATGGCCTAAAAACAGCACTTTCGATTTTACCACTTTGCGTGATTTAGATAACTTTTGTCATAGCAATGGAAAGTGGTCAGAGATACCTTATGTCCAGGCCTTCTTCACCCTCCGATCTTGACCCTCTCTATGCCAGTCCTGTTCTACTTATCAAATTCTCCTCTTACACTCTAAGCCTCCTACTCCTAACCTCTCTGACTCTGAGTCTATCTTTGACCAGGCAGACTACCGATCTTCCCTGCCCTATGTTCTTTCTCCACCCTCTGCTGACTCACCCAATCCACTGGTTCCAGCGGACCAGCAGTCCCCTCCCTGAGCCCCTAAAGTTCAAGATGAGGAAACCCCTAACCCAAGACCTACCTTTTCCCCTCCCAACACTCGCTCTTGGGCTGCTGTCCCCCCTCCCCAACTGGAGCTGGTTCTCCCCTTATGGGAAGTATTGGGGGCAGAGGGCATAGTCCGGCTCGATGTTCCCTTTTCCATGTCTGACCTCTCCTGAATCAAGAATGCCTTGGATCCTTTTCCACTGACCCCACCACATATGCTAAGGAATTTGAATATCTTACACAATCCTATGACCTTACTTAGCATGATGTATACATCAGTATAAGCTCCATCCTGTCCCCAGAGGAGAAGGACCAGGTCTGGTTAGCTGCTCAGGCCCATGCGGAAGAACAACACCGCATCGATCCCCAAAAACTTAGGGGAGGAAGCAGTCCCTAGGAGAGACCTCAAATGGAATTATCAGGTAAATTCCCCAGGCTGCCAACACCTAGCCCACATGGTAGCCTGCCTCCTAGCAGGGCTTTGCAAGGCAGCCCACAAGGCAGTTAACTATGAGAAACTCAAAGAAATTACTCAGGGTCCTGATGAAAATCCTGCCCCTTTTCTCTCCAGCCTAACAGAGGCCCTTCAAAGATACATCACCCTGGACCCGACTCCATGCTAGGACCTATTATTCCTCAACATGCATTTCATCTCCCAGTCAGCCCCCGATACTAGATGAAAGTTACAAAAGCTAGAGGATGGCCCTCAAACCCCACAAAAGGACATTCTAAGTGCTGCCTTCAAGGTTTTTAACAAACAAGATGAGGAGACAAAGTTAGAAAAACAGAAAAGACACCAGGTCAAATACCAAATGCCGTGGCCATTCAGGCTGCAAAAAATATTTGCATGGTGAATTGGACTTTTATTAGCCAAAGTTTTCCAGATGTTGGTAACAGGCAGACCCCTCGGGACAAGAGCCAAAAGCTACTGCTGGACCCCTGCTTTAGATGTAGCAAGGGAGAAATTTGGGCTAAGAAATACCCCAATCCACACTCTCCCCCTGGATCTTGTCTGCGGTGGGGCAAAGAGGGGCACTGGAAGGTGGACTGTGACCAACCCTCTCAAGGGAGGATCACATCCCTTCCCTCCGGACAGCCTAACCAGTTGGACTTCAACCTTCCAACCTTCTCAGTCTGGCCACTGAGGATTGAGGGTGCCCGGGTGCGTAGCCCCTACGCTGATCACACCCAGAGTAAACCTGACAGTAGCAGGTAAGACAGTTTCTTTTCTTATTGATAGAGGAGCCACTTATTCTGCCTTACTGGAATTTTGGGGCCTCACTTGCCCTTCTCAGGTTTCTTCTGTGGGAGTTGATGGCCTCATCTCCAGACTCTTAGCCACCCCGCCCTTAAACTGCATCCTCCTAGACACCCCATTTAGTCACTCATTTTTAATTCTCCAAAATGTCCAACTCCAATCCTAGGCTGGGATATTCTATCAAAATTACAAGCTTCTCTGACATTAAAGCCCCCACAAATACCTCTCCCGACCCCTCCCTTCTCCTCCTTCTATCCTGCCCAGATACGGAAGAACTTCCTCTCCCCTTGAATTTAGTGAATCCAAATGTACAGGATATGTCCACCCCTTCAGTAGCTAAACACCATCATCTCATTCCCATGAAGCTAAGAGACCCCTCCTCATACCCCTGCCAAACACAGTGCCCTCTGCCCTCTATCCTTAGAGAGCAGAAGGGGTCTCCAGCCCGTTATTAATGGTCTCCTCTTTGAAAATCTCTTAATCCCCACTAATTCCCCCTACAATACACCCATTTTACCAGTAAAAAAGACAGACAGTTCTTGTTGTCTGGTCCAGGATCTCCGAATCATTAACCAGGCTGTTCTCCCCATACATCCGGTGGTTCCAAACCCCTACACCTTGCTCTCACAAATCCCACATAGTACCTCAAACTTCATGGTCCTGGATCTAAAAGACGCCTTTTTTTTTTTTTTTTAAACCATCCTCTTACACTCGGATCCCCAAAACTTTCGCCTTCACATGGTCAAACCAATCCAGACAGCTAACATGGACGGTCCTTCCCCAGGGATTCCGGGACAGCCCCCACTTCTTCAGGCAGGCATTAGCAATAGATTTATCTGATCTTAGTCTCTACCTTCATCCTACTTCAATACGTTGATCATCTCCTTTTGTGTAGCCCTTCTCTTAGCCTCTCATGCCAACATACCACTTACCTTCTTAACTATCTGGCCAAAAAGAGATATGAGTCTCCCCAAAGAAAGACCAATTATCAGTCCCCCAGGTTACCTATCTAGGCCTAGCCATAACTCCCCAACATCAGGCCATCACCATGGACAGGAAG
This sequence comes from Tadarida brasiliensis, assembly GCA_030848825.1. Taxonomy (NCBI): domain Eukaryota; kingdom Metazoa; phylum Chordata; class Mammalia; order Chiroptera; family Molossidae; genus Tadarida; species Tadarida brasiliensis. Next base: position 72,720,640 of record CM061259.1, on the reverse strand, counting down.
AGGCTCATTGCCTCTATAAAGCCCCTGGCCTCAAAACAGGAACTCCTCTCCTTTCTAGGGCTGGTAGTATACGTGTGTGTGTGTGTGTGTGTGTGTGTGTGTGTGTGTGTGTTTTAAACTTATCATTATTGTTGAATGTATTACAGTTGTCCCTCCATTTTTCCCCCATTGACCCCCTCATTCCCACTCCCGCCCCCCTCCTGCCTTCCCCACACTGTTGTCTGTGTACATTGGTTATGCATATAAGTTCTTTGATTTATCTCTTCCTGCCCTCCTCTGCCCTGCCCTTTGAGGATTGTCTGTCTAACAACCAGTTTGTACTTCTTAATCCTTTCACTTTTTTCCCCCATCCCCCCAACCCCCCTCCCATCTGACAACCTACAGAAAGTTCTCTGTATCTATGAGTCTGTTTCTATTCTGCTTGTGCATTTTGTTTGTAGATTCAATTGTTGAAATATATGTATTTATTGCCATTTTATTGTTCATATTTTTTATCTTCTTCTTCAAGAAGACCCTTCAACATTTCATATAATACTGGTTTGGTGGTAATGAACCCCTTTAGCTTTTTCTTGTCTGGGAAACTCTTTATATGTTCATTGATTTTATTTGTTTATTTATTTATTTAATCCTCACCTGAGGATATTTTTCCACTTATCCTCAGATAGAGTGGGAGGGAGAGAGAGGGAGAGAAAGAGAGTGAGTGAGAAATATCGACGTGAGAGGGACACATTGACTGGTTGCCTCCCACATGACCCTGGCCAGGGTCAGAGACAAACTGCAACCAAGGAACATGCCCTTGGCCACAATCGAACCCACAACTCATTGGTCCTTGGGCTGTCACTCTACTGCTGAGCCAAACCAGCCAGGGCTGTCCATCGATTTTAAATGATAGCTTTGCAGGATAGAGTAATCTTGGTTGTAGGTCCTTGCTTTTCATCACTTTGAATATTTCTTGCCACCCTCTTCTGGCCTGCAAAGTTTCTTTTGAGAAATCAGCTGACAGTCTTATGGGAGCTCCCTTGTAGGTAACTAACTGCTTTTCTCTTGCTCCTTTTAACATTCTCTCTTTGTCTTTAAACTTTTGCATTTAATGATGATGTGTCTTGGTGTGGACCTCTTTGGGTTCATCTTGTTTGGGACTCTCTGTGCTTCCTGGACTTGTATGTCTGTTTCCTCCACCAAGTTAGGGAAATCTTCTGTCATTATTTTTTCAAATAGGTTTCCAATTTCTTGCTCTCCCTCTTCTCCTTCTGGCACCCCCATGATGTGTATATTGCTACTGCTGAAGTTGTCCCAGAAACTCTTAACACTATCCTCATTTTTTAAAATTCTTTTTTCTTTTTGCTGTACTGATTGGTTGTTTTTTACTTCCTTATATTCCAAATTGATGGTGTGCTTCTTGGTTTCCCTTACTCTACTATTGATTCTCTGTAAATTATTCTTTATTTCAGTTAGTGCATCCTTCATTTCTGACTGGTCCTTTTTTATGCTCTGAGGTCCTCACTAAGTTCCTTGAAGCTCTCACTAAGTTCCTGGAGCATCCTTATAACCAGTGTTTTGAACTCTGCATCTGTTAGATTGTGTATCTCCATTTTGTTTAGTTTTTTTCCTGGTGTTTTGCTGTGTTCTTTCATTTGGGGCATGTTTCTTTGTCTCCTCATTTGGCCTTCCTATGTTTGTTTCTATGTATTAGGTAGAGTTGCTATGTCTCCTAGGCTTCGTAGGGTGGCCTATTGTAGTAGGTGTCCTGTAGGGTCCAGTGGCACAGCTTCCCTGATCACCCCAGCTGGGCCCTTGAGGTGCACCCCTAGTGTGGACTGTATACCCTTCTGTTGTAATTGAGTCTTGGTTGCTGTCGGCAGGTCAATGAGAGGGATTTACTGAGGCTGATCAGCTGCAAAAACTGGCTGTGACCATTGATCACTGACGTCTGACTACCTTGGAGAATCAGCTGTGCAGGGGCCCACGACACAGAGCAAGACTTACTTCAGCAGGGCTCTGGTACCCACTGAGTCCACTCCTTGAGTGTGTCGCTTATGGAGGTGGTTGGGTGGTGGTGCTTTGATGTGGTCTGAAGCTGTCCACTGGATGTTCTGGCTCTGGGGCACGGTCAGCCACTGCCTGTGTTCTACCTGGGGCCACCAGGTATAAGCAACAAACAAGTCTACAGATGGCTGCTTCTTGTGCTGGGCTTGGAGGTGCCCAAGCAAAGCCATGTTGTGAATCAATGCTGGATGCTTCTAGTGTCAGGCCTGGGGCCACTTAGCGAGAAGTATGGGCCTCTCCAAGGCCAGATGCCATTTGTTTGAGAGAATTTAGGAAAATCTGAAGCAGGAGCCAAGACAGGCCAATCCTATGGTAAAGCCACTGGAAACAGCTTGGGTGGGCCTGAAAATTGGGTGGAACAGGGCCTCAGGGAATCACCAGGGCAGAGAAAACAATGTGAGCCAGGTTGCTGGAGTCCCAGATATGGTACTCATCTGCCAGGCCCATGGGGGAAGGTCTCACTAAAGGAACAATCGCTTCCACCAGCATGTCTGTTTGGGAGAAAGCTGCCTCTCCAGCCCTCACCCCAATCCCAAACAACTCAGTTCTTCCCTGTATGTTTCTGGTGTCTTTCAAGCTGCCTTCCTTATGCTTGAGCATGGGGGGAGTGAGTCCAAGTAAGTCTATGCATGGGCCCCCTTTAAGAGGAACTGCCTGGGACTCTAGAAGCCTCAGCCTCCCTCAGCCTCAATTCCCACTGGTTTTTACAGCCAGAAGTTATGGGGACTGCTCTTCCTGACACTGGAAACTTGAGCTGGGGGGTCTGTTGTGAGATGAGGACCCCTCACTCCTCAGAGAGGACCTTCACAGCTGAGGTATCCCTCCTGATTTTTATCCACCTCACATGAGTGTGGAACCAGCCCTTCCATGGCTCCGCCCTTCCTACTAGTCTTGCTGTGGCTTCTTCTTTAATTTTGTAGTTGTAGGACTTCCACTCAGCTCCTCTTCAGGCAGTTCTGAATGATGGTTGCTCTGTAGCTGTAATTTTTATGTGGTTGTTGGCAGGATACTTTTGAATTTGGATTCCCAGTTTCAGAGTCCTAGCTCAAACCCTGTATCAGGTAACAAGGGGTCCATTAACTGAACCTCTTGACTCCACTGTTAATATCTCTACTCATTTCAAAAAACTCCAACAAGCCCTTGTCTCGACCCCAGCTTTGACCCTACCTGACCTATCCAAGCCCTTTATGCTCTACACCCATGGAAGAGAGGGCATGGCAGTTGGTCTACTAGGATAGGACAATGGACCCAATTTACAAACCATTGCCTACTTGTCCAAAAAGCTGGAGCCCACTGTAAAGGGATAGCTTGAGGGCTCTCACAGCTGCTCTCCTCTTAACACAGGAGAGCAAAAATCTAACTTTCGGGCAACCCACAGTAGTGTACTCCTCTCATAACCTCTCAGACCTCCTATTCCACTGGGCCACTCAAATGCTTCCCCATCTAGAATTTAGGCCTTTCACATAACCTTCATTGCCTCTTTGGCTAAATGCCAGACACCCAATCCGGTGACCCTTTTACCCATCCTTCATCCTGAGACCTTCCATTCCTGCCTAGAAATTGTAGAGTTTAAAATGCCTTTCTTTCCACATGTTACAAATCAAGCCCTGTCCAAATCACAACTTACCTGGTTTATACATGGGAGTTCATACTCATAGCATGAGAAAAGGCTGGCTGGTTATGCCATTGTTTCCCCCAAGGAAACCACAGAGGCAGAACCCCTTCCAGAGGAAACTACCTCCCAACAAGCTGAACTTTTTGCCCTGACTCATGCCCTTATCTTGGCCAAGGGAAAGTCAAATTAATATATATACAGATTCTAAATATGCCTTTCACATCATACACTCACATGCAGCAATTGGGGGGGGAGGGGAGCGAGGATTTTTAAACACAAAAGGCTCTCCTATTACCAATGCTCCTCTAATCCATAAATGACCACAGGCCACCCACCCAAGGCTATGGCAATCATACATGCAATCACACCAGACAGGAGAGGATCCCATTATCCAAGGAAATAACAGGGCAGATCAGGAGGCCAGGAGAGCAGCCCAACAATAACTTCCATCTTATCAACCCTTAGCCATCCCACACCTCGACCCCCAGTACACCCCAGAGGAAACCCAGTCCCTACTCTTCTTCAGGGCCTCCCAAGAAGACCCTTGGCTCTGACTACAGAGGAGATATGTCTTACCTCAAAAACAGGCTTGAGACATATTATAGAACATCCATAATTCCCTATACATAGGCCATAAACCCCTGTTACAACTTTTCAGACCTCTCCTCGTGTGCCCTCACCTCTCCTTCCTAATAAAGGACATCACAAAAAACTGCCCTATCTGTTACATCATGTCTCCCCAAGGAAGTGTCCGGTCTCCTTCCTTCCCCACACACCAGGCCAGGGGACAAATTCTAAGACAAGACTGCCAAGTTGATTTCACTCATATGTCCCCTATTAAAAGAACCAAATATCTACTAACATTAGCAGACACTTTCTTGGGATGGGTAGAGGCCTTTCCCACCATCTCTGAGAAATCATCTGAGGTAGTCCACGTGTTAATACAGGAAATCATCCCCAGGTTTGGTCTTCCAACTTTCTTACAGTCGGATAATGGCCCTGCCTTTATATCCCAAATAAACCAACAAGTCTCTTCCACACTGAACATACACTGGAGCTTACACACTCCCTATAGGCCTCAATGCTTAGGGAAAGTGGAAAAGGCCAATTCCATCATTAGCTAAACTATGCCTTGAAGCTAAGGAGCCATGGACCACCTTACTGCTACTAGCCCTCATCTGCATCAAAGTGGCACCCAGGGCCCACTCCTTTCTTAGTCCCTTCAAATTAATGTATGGAAGGCCGTTCCTTCTAGGCAACTTCCCTTGCAAAGAAACACCAATGGGAGACTACTTACCTGTTCTTAATTTGGTCAGACAGTTGTTGAGGGAACATGCAGACAAGACCCTCCCTCAGCCACTAGAGGGAAAAATACCCCCAGGAACCTTGAAACCAGAAGATTGGGTCTTTTTTTTTTTTTTTTTTTTTTTTCTGCAGATCACTGGACTTTATTAAGATAGAATCACTGGCTAATTACATAGAAGCTACTTGCCAAACTAAAATCCATGAGATGTTCACATGAACTTAGTTACACAAATAAGAAACAAATGGCATGTTCAAAACCATGAGTAAATATCCTGATGCCCAGATGATGCCCAAGGATGAATAAGTCTGCACACTTATTTCAAGCTGTTAAAGAGTTTGTGGGCCACACAGTGGTCCCTTGCATGCAAGAAGTCAAAGAGCTCCTCTGTGCAATCCTCCTCTGTGTTTGACCTGGAGGATACACGTTCATCACAGAGCTCTAGCCGCTCCTGAGCCTTTACACATTTCTCCAACTGCTCGCACTGCTCTCTCACTGTTGTTAGGGGATCCACTAACTCCTCTTCCTCTTCCTCCTCCTTGGGATCTCCGGACCTGGTCAGCATCTTTCGCTCATCCTCCAGCCTCATGTCCAGCTACGGCTCTGGATTCAACACAAACAGCAACAGCGGCACCTATTTCACTTCAGAATCAAGAAGGGCTTGTAAGGGTCACTCAGCGGATATCCGGCAATCTGGCCGGAAGTGCCAGGAGATTGGGTATTACTAAAGGAATTAAATTCTCTGCCTAATACCAAACCTAATCTCAAGCCTCAATGGCAGGGCCCCTACCAAGTACCCCTAACTACCCCCACAGCAGCCAAACTTCTGGGACACCCCATGTAGTATTACCTCTCCAGGCTAAAACAAGTCCCTGAGACCTCTGTGCTCTATGAAGTAGCTACAGAAGAAACAACCTCCGCTCCCAGTCCTTAATAACAAAAGGCTGGAATGTTAGGCCAGAGAGCACCCTGCCGTAGGAATGCCTCTGTAGATATGGCCTTTCATTGTTCACCACCCATCCCCCACTGGTACGGGAACCTGACCCTTGGCAATTTTGGTTGAGCAACTACCATCTTGTTTGCCTAGTCTTTGTTCCTGTACATACCCCAAAGCATCCACCAAAAGAAAGCTCACCCAAAGTTCTTTACAAGCAGCAAGCACCAGCCAATTCGGGGCTGACACCATTTTGGACTCAGCTCATCTGCTTTGCTGATGTCCTGAATAAAACTCTGTTCCTGTATCACTTTGGCCTTGTGCATTCTTCCTTCGGCGATCTAACACACACACAACAGACAGACAAAAGCTTATGGCTTACCATGCCTTCTTATCTGTATAGCCACAGAATCAGATAGAATGCCTTGCATTAGGAAGCCAACTGAAGCAGAGCAATGTCTCAATTCAGTACCAGTCAAGTTCAGAAACAAGGCAAGGGCCATGGGGGTGGGGTCTCTTGCAACCTGGAGCTGATCAGGCTCAACTCATATGGAAGGCAGCAGATGCTTCCCATATCTGTACCAAAAAAAGATCAATTCAATTTGAGTGAAATGATGGGGGTTGCTGGAACCAAAAGTATAACTCAACAGGAAAATTCCTGGCAGCACTGCAAGGAAGAAAAAGAGTCCCAATTTCAGCCCCTGGAGCTCCCCAGTCCAGGCAGCCAGCAGGATCTCTGGTCCTTACCTGGGGAATGGTCTCACTTTTCAGTCCTGCTGCAGTTGCCAAATTTGAATCTGGACCCAAAACCAAGTCCATCACTGCCTGTCACAACTGAGCCAATAAGCAGAGACAAGGTTGAATCATTTATGAGCATTTATTTCATATTGCTGGCAATATGGAGTGAACAGCATGTTTGATACCCTGTAAAAAACTGCTCCCTTCCTTCTTCTGCCAGCCAGCTGATTACATAGAGATAAGGAAAAACAGCTATGTGCAACTGGGAGCATAGCAGGGTAAGGAGAGTGCAGGGTCTGAAGTCAGTGTGTCTGCCTCCAGGAGCTCAAAGTTTGATGACAAGGTGACTAATCTATGATGTTAAAAACATCTCAGCTCATTCCTGGGACTGGAGAATGGTCAGTATTCTTGAGGCAAACTCCCAGAGGGAGTCGTATTACCAGTGCTCCATTTTTCCCAGGAGTGGGAGTAAGGGGAAGAAATTACTCCAAAGGTCATTTGAGGAGTGGAAGATAGGGGAAAGAAATTACTCCAAAGGTATGTTATCCAAGATGCAAAGAGACCACAGACAGACTCAGTTAATGTGAAGATTGACCTTTGTTAGGGAAAAATACCACCCTAGGTCATGCCTATCTGCCTTGAACTGTTTTTTGTTAGAAAGTTTTAATTTCAGCCCTGCTGGTTTGGCTCAGCAGTTAGGGTGTTGGCCCGTGGACCAATGAGTCTCGGGTTCGATTCTGGTCAAGGGCACGTGCGTACCTTGGTTGTGGTTTGTCCCTGGCCCTGGTCAGGGTCAGGAGGCAGCCAGTCAGTGTGTCTCTCTGACATCAATGTTTCTCTCTCTTTCTCTCCCCCTCCCTCCCACTCTACCTGAAGATAAATGAAAAAAATATCCTCAGGTGAGGATTAAAAAATAAATAAATAAATAAAACAAAATGACAATCCAGAAAAAAGAAAGTTTTAATTTCAGACCATCCTATGTGGTTACTGTAGGTCTCTGAGTTTGTAAGGCCGTCGTGCAGACCTTACCTGAGCTTGTCAGGTTTAGTATGTAGCCCCTTTTTTGTCCACACATTTATTCATTTATTATTTTTTTCATCTACACAACCTCCCAATTTATAACAAGTGTGATAGTTACAGGAAAGGACAGGACCTCGTCTCCCCCAGTTGCTGCTGGGGGTGGAGTTCTTGGGGTACTGCTGGAATAAGTATTTTTGGAGTCCACCAAGAGAGGATGTGATACAGTAGAAAGTTTTATTTCCATGGAATTATATCTCTGGGTGTCCAAAGTCCCATTTCCCTCAGTCTAGTCATAAAAGAAGTGCAGCTAAGGTTTTAGTAGAGCTAAAATTAGAGCTGGTGTCCAGAGTTTCCTTTCCATGTTGGAGCAGGGTCCAGTACAGCATCAGGCTAACTGTATGTAGTCCCTCAGTCCATTGCATGTGGGGGTCTGCATAGCTGTGGGCCACACAGGTGAATGCAAGGGAGTCAAGAGCCAAGTGCCACACAAGCAAGAAGAGTCCCAAGAGACTGAACTTCTTTGATTTAGAGGATTATGTATCCCCAAATTTCTATGGCTTGCAGTGGCTATGCTCATTCTGGCCAATGCCCTTTTTTTCCCAGGTGTGGCTGACAGAAAGCATCTTCCCTAGTACCCTCAACTTTACTGGGTTGTGTCTATATCTTCTTTATTGGATCCCTGGGGAGTGTGAAACTGTAGCTTCCTGGTGAAGCTGCCCAAATGACATGCCTATAATGCCTGACTTCCCTGTTTGCTCCTTTGCTGTTATTAGTAACTAGTTAATTACAATGGTATCAATACCTGATCTTAGATTCCCTAAGGTTCTCTTCTCAAAGTTGAGCCCCTTTATTCATCCCCAAGGTTTTAGATATCATCTATCCAGTAATATCCAGATTTATATACCCAGAATAGACTATTCTTTTTAGCTGTACCTTCATAAAACTATAGCTGTTTGTATGACATCACTTGGGTACCTTGAAGGCATCGCAAATTTAATGTGTTCAAAATAGATCTACTGACATGTCCTCTACCTTCTTCCTGCTTCCAGTTCTCCCCATCTTAATGATTGGCAGCCTCATCCAATCCAGGGCAATGACCTTCCCATGTCTTTTTCCCTCCTTGCCTTAATTCTTCTTCCATCCAACATTTACTTGTTGATGCCTACTACATGCCAGGCACTCTATCCAGTGCTAGCAATATAACTGACATTCTCATGTGGGGAACAGGCAATAAAGAATAAGCCTATTAAAAAAAAAAAAGTAAGCCCATAAAGGAGCTGGGTGAAAAAGATGAAGGGATTGAGAAGTACAAATCACCAGTTATAAAAATAGTCATGGGGATGTAAAATACAGCATAGGAAAAATAGTCAATAATATTGTAATGTCAACATAAGAAACATTCAAACCTATAGAGAATTTTTATGAGTTTATTTGAGCCAAACTGATGACAATTGCCAGGAAGCAAAACCTTAATGGATTGAGAAAATGCTTCAAAAAATGGCAGTTCTGCACCTTATTTTATAATTGCAATAAAAAGAGAAGACATATTGGGTCACATGAAATCCACTGGTGATAGATTAGGGAGGTGGGAGAAAGCAAAGTATGGGGGGTACCTCTGGGATTGGATAAAAAGTAAAATGATAGACACATATTTCACTTACATAGGTGGGTACAGGATAGTCAACAGTCAACAATTAACATGATAACAATAACAATGAGAGGATTTGTGGTCTCTGCTCTGGTGCAGTACCTGTGCTTTGAGGTGTCCAGAAAAAGGGAAATATCTTTTTTTTCCCCTTTATTGATTTTAGAGAGAGGAAGGGAGAGGGAGAGAGAAGTATAGAAACATCAATGAGAAAGAACATTGATTGGATGCCTCCTGCATGCCCCCCACTGGGGATTTGGCCCAAAACTTGGGCATATGTCCAGACCGGGAATCAAACGGGCGACCTCTTGGTGCATGGGTAGATGCTCAACCACTGAGCTACACTGACCGGACAGGGAAATATCTTTTGAAACTGGACAACAAATAAGTCTGGGCCACTTGTCACTACTTGAGCCAATTAAGCTGAAAGAATTGTATATAAGCATTTATTCCAATATTGCTGGCAGTATGGGAGAGCAGTAGGTTATCCCATAAAATCTGCTCTGTCCACCCTCACTTGCCAGCTGCTTTTAAAGGGTAGAGAAACAATGAGTATGTGAGAAAGGGCAGTTGGGCAAAATGGGGAAAAAAATGTGGGCTGGGGGCTCTAGGTGCTAGCTGCCAGTGAGTCATAGTCATGGGTCCAGTGTTCCAATAATGAGGTTGTTCATCTTTTCATGATGTCAGGTAGTCCCCCTTGTCCTCCAATTAGGAGAATGGATAGTAATCCAGGTCAAAGTGGGCTTTTCTTTAATCAGAACAAAGCAACCATGATTAATATTGCAAAAGATGATTAACATTTCTTATAAGCTTGTATGCCACTATGATTAGTTCTCTATTTTATTATTCTCTCCCTCCTCTTTCATTCCCTCCTGTTGATTTTAACATCTCATATCTATAAGGTTAGTTTTTTAAAATATGTTTTTATTGATTTTTTTAGAGAGAGAGAGATCGAAACATCAATGTGAGAGATGTGTATTGATCAGTTGCCTCCTGCACATCCCCTACTGGGGATCAAGCCTGCAACCCAGAGAGGTGCCCTGACCGGGAATTGAACCAGGACCTCTCAGTCCATGGGATGACACTCAATCCACTGAGCCACACCTGCTGAGCTATGAGGTTAGTTTTAATTGGAAAGTGTCTTGTTGAACTGTATTATTCCTGGCCATTATATTTTCTCCTTATGAATTTTGGCTCTGAGTCCTTTCAAGGAAAAGGGGCATAGGGTCTCTTCTGTAACTGCTTCCTGCTGATGGCGGCGGGGGGGGGGGGGTCCTGAGATTCTCCCTGCCTGACAAAAGAAGGGGGAACCAAAAGGGTAAAGCAGTTTTTAAGTGAGGGCAATAGACCATCCATGTTTCATTGACTCAATCATAAGTCCAAACAACTGAGTCTCATATTTCAGGAGAGAGTGATGCAGATGACTTCTATAATGATGCCTATATTGTGTGAGTAAGCGATTAGGTAAACAGGGACATAGGTATATATTCTATAAAATAGAAGAAAATAAAACATAAAGGTTAATGTATACATTAAATCACAAACCAGTTGAGAAGATTTCCAGACGTAAGGCTTCCACTGGAATAAAATTATACAGTGACAATCTGACAGATTGTCTGCAGTTAGAACATTCTGGTGGTTATCAGGTGCTGAGGCATGTATAGAATACACAGACCCTGCCTTAAACAAAACTTTGAAGACAGTTAACAGCACTGGAGTTCAATACCCATAAGCAGGCATTGGGGTTTTCCTTGAGACACAATTTTTCTCTCCCTAAGAGTACTCTTCTGTTAAAGAGAATATATTTAAAAAGGGAGACTGCTGATCAAGATAGGGACATAGGTAAACATGGTATGGCCTCCTCCCACAACCACATCAAAATTACAACTAAACTACAAAACAACCGTCATTCAAAACCACCTGAAATCGAGCTGAATGGAAGTCCTACAATTATAACATTAAAGAAGCCACATCAAGACTGGTAGGAGGAGCAGAGGCATGGATGGGGTGGTCCCACACCCAAGTGTGGTGGATAAAAATCAGGAGGATACCCTGACTGTGAAGGTCCTCCCTGAGGAGTTAGGGGTCACTGTCTCACACCAGGCCCCCCAGCTCAAGGTTTCAGTGCCAAGAAGAGAAGTCCCCATGACTTATGGCTGTAAAAACCCAGGGGAATTGAGGCTGAGAAAGGCTGAGGCTGCTGGAGCCCCAGGCACCTCCTCTTAAAGAACCCGTGCACCGAGTTACTCAGACTCATTCCCTCCAGGCTCTAGCATGGCGGAGGCAGTTTGAAAGGCACTAGAGACATACAAGGAAGAATTGAGTTGTTTGGCACTGGGGTGAGAGCTGGAAAGCCAGCTTTCTCCCAGACAGACCTACTGGTGGAGGCTGTTGTTCCTTTAGTGAGCATTCCCTGAGGCCCTGCCCCACCCAACTTTCAGACCCACCCACACTCTTTCCAGTGGCTTTACCATAGGAATTGCCTGTCTTGGTTCTGTTTCACATTTTCCTAAATTCTCTCAAAAAAGCAGCATCTGGCCTTAGCGAGCCCCATACATCTCACTAAGTAGCCCCAGGCTCGGCACTAGGAGCAGCCAGCCTTGTTTCACAGCTTGGTTTTACCTGGGCATCTCCAAAGCCAGCACAAGAAGCAACCATCTTCAGATTGCTTTGTAGCTTCTGTCTGGTGGCCCCAGGTAGAACACAAGCAGTGGCTGATCTTGCCTCAGAGCCAGCACACCCAGTGGACAGCTTCAGACCATGTCAAAGTACCACCACCCAACCACCTCCACAAGCAACACACTCAAGGAGTGGACTCAGTGGGTACCAGAGCCCGGCTGAAGTTAAGTCTTGCTTTGTGTGGTGGGCCCCTGCACAGCTGATCATCCAAGGTAGTCAGAGGTTGGTGGTTAGTGGGCACAGGCAGTCCTTGCAGCTGATCAGCCTGAGTAAAACCCTCCCATTGGTGTGCCAACAGCAATCAAAACTCAATTACAATAGAAAGGTGTACAGTTCACACTAGGGGTGCACCCCGAGGGCCTAGCAGGTGTGATCAGGGAGGCTGTACCACTGGGTCCTACACGACATCTACAACAATAGGCCACCCTACAAAGCCTAGGAGACATAGCAGCTCTACCTAATACATAGAAACAAACACAGGGAAAGCAGTCAAAGTGAGGAGACAAAGAAGCATGTGCCAAATGAAAGAACACAGCAAAACACCAGGAAAAAAACTAAACAAAATGGAGATAAGCAATCAATCAGATGCAAAGTTCAAAACATTGGTTATAAGGATGCTTAATGAACCTAGTGAGAACATCAAGGAACTTAGTGAGACCTTCAAGGAACTTAAGGAGACCTCCAAGGAACTTAGTGAGAATATCAACCACATAAAAAAAGATCAGTCAGAAATGAAGGATGCACTAACTGAAATAAAGATTAATTTACAGAGAATCAATAATAGAGTAGGTAAATCCAAGAAATAAACCATTGATTTGGAATATAAGGAAGCAAAAAACTCCCGATCAGATCAGCAAAAAGAGAAAAGAATAAAAAAAAAAAATGAGGCTAGTGCAAGGAGCCTCTGGGACAACTTCAAGTGTACCAATATTCGCATCATGAGAGTGCCAGAAGGAGAAGAGAGAGAGCAAGAAATTGAAAACCTATTTGAAAAAATAATGACAGAAAACTTCCCTAACTTGGTGAAGGAAACAGACATACAAGTCCAGGAAGCACAGAGAATCCCAAACAAGATGAACCCAAAGAGGTCCACACCAAGACACATCATCATCAAAATGCAAAAGGTTCAAGACAATGAGAGAATCTTAAAAGCAGCAAGAGAAAAGCAGTTAGTTACCTACAAGGGAGCTCCCATAAGACTGTCAGCTGATTTCTCAAAAGAAACTTTGCAGGCCAGAAGGGAGTGGCAAAAGATAGTCAAAGTGATGAAAAGCAACAACCTACAATCAAGATTACTCTATCCTGCAAAGTTATCATTTAGAATTGATGGACAGCCCAGCCGGTGTGGCTCAGTGGTTGAGCATCGACCCATGCACCAAGAGGTCACCAGTTCAATTCCTGGTCAGGGCACATGCCCAGGTTGTGGGCCCGATCCCCAGTGGGGGCATGCGGGAGGCGGCCAGTCGATGTTCTCTCTCATCGATGTTTCTGTCTCTCTCTCCCTCTCCCTTACTCACTCTCTAAAATCAATAAAAAGGGAAAAAAAATAGAATTGATGGACATATGAAGTGTTTCCCAGAGGAGAAAAAGCTAAAGGAGTTCATCACCACCAAACCAGTATTATATGAAATGTTGAAGGGTCTTCTTGAAGGAGAAGAACAAAAATATGAACAAAAAAGTACATATCTATCAATAATTGAATCTACAAACAAAATGAGCACACAGAACAGAAACAGACTCATAGATACAGAGAAATTTTTGTTGCTTGCCAGATGGGAGGGGGCTGGGGGAATGAGTGAAAAAGATGAAGGAATTAAGAAGTACAAATCGGTTGTTAGACTGATGAATCTCAAAGGGATGAGGGGAGGGAGGGAGGGAAGAGATAAACCAAAGAACTTCTATGCACATATGCATAACCAATGGACACAGACAATATGTGGGGAAGGCAGGAGGGAGGCAGGAATGGGGAGGAGGTGATCAATGGGGAAAAAAAGGAGGGGACATCTATAATACATTCAACAATAAAGATAAGTTTAAAAAAACAATAAAGATAAAATTTTAAAAGAGACTATTAAGTCTAATTCCAGTCTGGCTTGGTTATTTGCATAAACACAAGAGTATCAATAGATTAAATTGATTGAATAGGCTTTCTACAATTTTACTTTACTGGAATGTTACTCATTCATAAGGAATCTTTAGATCTAGCTCTAGTGAGCTGTTAACCATCAGCCCCTCAGGGAAGAGAAGCCAAAGCCACAATTACCATTAGGCAGTGCCCAAGGTACCTACAGACTTGGGCTGCATCCTCAAGTCTTTGAGGTTCCCAAAGATCCCGAGGTTCCTTTTCACCATCTTTCAGGAAGTAACTTTCATTACTTACCCGGAAAGACTGTTATGATTTACACAGCCAAGCAAGGTACTTGCTCTCCAAGGGGCTTTTTGGATTCAAAGTCAATCTTTATTCCTTAAAGCTTTCTGGTGACATCCAAAGTCCTGGCATGTCTCTCTCAGACATGACATTCCAGTTGAAGTCTTGGTTAATATAAACCATAATTTGAAACTGGCTTTATATGTCCTGTTACAAAGAAATCAGATTCCTATTGGATTCATGCAAATAAACATAGTGCCATGAAAGTAATAATACTCATTAAGAGCTTCCAAATTCCAGAGGGATCAGATAGGGAGAAAAATATAAATGCCTCAATATTGCTTATGAAAGTATAATTTATCAAATTGCTTTAAGAAAAGAAACAAGTTTACTTATGTCTGGAAAACAAAAAGATTAAAAATAAGCAATACCCTCCAAAAAACTTACAAAAATTGTAATTGTAATTATTTTCATTTCATTCAGTCCAAACTACAATTTTTTTTAGTTCATTCAGTCCCATAATCAAATTCTGTTTCTCCTGATTTTTCTTGTCAGTACTTCCATAAATTCAGATGTTCCCCAGAGTTCTAGTAATTTCCATCTAGTTTAATGGGATTATCTGAATTTAAAGTAATTCAGATCTTTCAGAAGATGTAACATCTTTGCAAATGCATTGGAAGAAAACAGTGACTGTTGGTAAACACCAAAAAAAACAAAAACAAAAAAAATTAAAGTGACATGGTTATAGATTTTATTATAATGCAGTTGACAAAGAAATTTGCTTATCTTGTAACAACATTTTAAGATAACACTCAGAGCTCAGCTGGTATGACTAAGTGGTTGAGCATCAACCCATGCACCAAGAGGTCGCTGGTTCAATTCCCAGTCAGGCACATGCCCAGGTTGTGGGCCAAATCCCCAGTGGGGGGCATGAAGGAAGCAGCCAATCAATGTTCTTTCTCATCAATGTTTCTATCTCTCTCTCCCTCTCCCTTCCTTTCTCTCTAAAATCAATAAAGGAGCCCGGCTGGTGTGGCTCAGTGGTTGAGCGTCGACCCATGTACCAAAAGGTCACTGGTTCGATTCCTGGTCAAGGCACATGCCCAGGTTGTGGGCCCGATCCCCAGTTGAGGGACACGCAGGAGGTGGCCAGTTGATGTTCTCTCATCAATGTTTCTATCTCTCCCTCTCCCTCTCTCTCTAAAATCAATAAAGAAAAAATTAAAAATAAATAAATAAATAAAATCAATAAAGGAAAAAACATTTTTTTTTTAAAAAAAGATAACACTCAGAATTACAAATAAAACTGTATCAGATCAAGAGATCAATTAATTTGTTCCCCACTGTCAATTTTACTGGAGGTTCTGGTGGGAAAATTACAATTGGTTTTGAAAAGTCAAATGGAACTTCCTGGAGCACTCCACTTTAGTGTCTATCTATGTGCCTTTCTTTTTCTTTCTTGTTTTCTTTCCATTTCCATTTCCCTTCTTGTGTATTCCTCCTTCAATGTCCTTTCTTCCCACCCCTTTCTTTTATCCTTTCTCACCATTTTTACTTCCTTAATTCTTTCCATTTTTGCTTCTTCTCTCTACACAAACCCTCTTCAACTTGCATAAACCTTCTGTGACTTTCCTAGTTCCTCTTACTTTGTTTCCTTTTAATTCATTCAGATAACCAACTTTAGAACACCCTACTTTCTTTAAAAAAAAAAAAAAAACACCAAATAACAACTCCATCTCTTATACCTTCTATCACCAAAATTATTGAGTTTCTTTCCAACTAATTAAAATTCTTAACTCTTAGTTGTGTGACAACTAAAAAAGTAACACCTTCAAATCTGTTTTCCAGCTTTTTGTAATAAAAGGCCAAAAGTGGTTTACTTAAGACTTGTCTAGCAATCAATGTTTAAAAGCTGAAATAAGTTAATTGATTTGCTTAGATGGCTACTTGCATTTTAAAAGATGCCTCAGGTAAGATTTCTTGAAGCTTCCCCTAGGATATTGGTTTCATAAAGCCATTATCTATAAGCATTTTTTTTTACATGTTTTTATTGATTTTTTAGAGAGAGAGGAAGGGAGAGATAGAAATATCAATGTGAGAGAGAAACATCAATCACCTGCCTCCTGCATGCCCCCCACTGGGGATCCAGCTTGCAACCTGAGCATGTGCCCTGACCAGGAATTGAACTGGGACCTCTCAGTCCATGGGACAATGCTCAATCCACTGAGCCACACCAGCCGGGCTTCAACTGAATAGGAAAGGTTTGATGGGAGGTAAAAGGACTTGGTGGGTTTGAATAGCTTCTGGAGCCACACCTCTGGCCCTGTGACAATCATTCTTTTTTATTATTATTATTATTGATTTTTAGAGAGAGAGGAAGGGAGAGGGAGAGAGAGTTAGAAACATTGATAAGAGAGAACATCGACTGGCCACTTCCTGCATGCCCCACACTGGGGATCAGGCCCACAACCTGGGCATGTGTCCTGACCAGGAATCGAACTGGCGATCTCCTGGTGCATGAGTCAACTCTCAACCACTAAGCCACACTGGCCAGGCTTATGTTAATAACTTAAAAAATATAACAATTAAACTTAAATTATCCATATGATTCTTGGTGACTACTGTATTCTTTTAGTGTGCCCAAAAGTGAGCTGTCCTTGGCTACTTCTAGGAGGCTGGAAAAGAAGCAAGGAGGGAGGGGAGAGGGAGATAACAGGTCCCATAGCTTATTCCTGGGGCTGCAGCAGCTCCCAGGACTCCAGTGGCTTGAATTTAAAAGCACCATTTTTTGGAGATTCCAAAATGGCGGTGGAGTGAATGGAAGCTACACAGACCATCTCCCAGGACCAAACTGGAAATACAACTAAAATAAAGTCAAATCATCGGGAAAAAGCAACAGAAAAGCAGCTTGCAAGGACAATACAACCAGGGACACTGAATCGATCCTGGTAGGATTGCGGAGGCACAAGAGGGGAGCTGGGAGCCCACGGAGAGCAGCGGCCTTAGTCAGGAGCGGCACCCCCCCTCGGGGTTAAAGCCTGAGCCGGCTCCACAGCAAAGAGCCAGGACAGAGCGCTAAAACAGCCACAGCCACTCACCTGGGCTCCGGCAGAGGGAGGGCGGACTGGACTGGAACTGTGTGGGGACACTCGGGATTTGGAGGGCGCTCAGAGCTTTTGCTGAGTTGCGGCCACGCAGGACTGTGGCCTGGCCCTCTTACTCCATCCCAGGGCTCTGGGGAGAGGCAGCAGCCCCTCCCTGGGAGATCCAGCCACACCCTAGTGGGCCATTGAAATGCAAATCAAGGCTCATTAACTACCAGCATCTGCCCCACCCTCCGGAAATCCTCTCACGCTGAACACCTGAGGGAGGTTCTCATTCAACTGAGAACCCAAGGCTCTTCAAGTAACCAGAACTAATAGCCTCTAGGCAAAAAGATAGAGGATAACTGAACCTTTTCTGGGCTTGCAACTCTATCCAGGAAAGTAAGACTCCAGAGTGGTGTATAATGTGGGTCCTCTCACGCTCATCCAAACCCAGTACAGGGAGCCACAAACAGCAGAACACCAACATCCACAGGAAAAATTTGGCAGGCTCCAAAAACCACTGAGAGAGCCAAAATGGTAAAACAACGAAACAGATGCCAAACGAAAGAACAAGAGACCTCCAATGAAGATGAGATAAATGAAATGGAGTTAAGCAAGTTAACAGAGCTAGAATTCAGAGCCATGATCTTGAGGAAGCTCAACAGCATGTGTAAGGACATCAACACCATGAGCAAAGACATAGAAATATTGAAAATAAATCAATTGGAAATGAAGAATGACATAGCAGAAATGAAGAACACATTGGAAGGACTAAACAGCAGAGTAGAAGAAGCTGAGGACCGGATCAGTGAATTAGAAGACAGGGTAGAAAAAATCAACCAATCAGAAAACCAAAAGGAAAAAACAATGAAAAAACAGGAAGACAGCTTAAGAGAACTGTGGGACAACTGGAAACGTAATAATATTCGCATCATAGGAATCGCCGAAGAAGAAGAAAATGAGAAAGGGTTAGAGAATATATTTGAACAAAAAGTGACAGAAAATTTCCCTAATTTGGTGAAGGAAGAAGGCATTCAAGTTCAAGAAGCACAGAGAGTCCCAAGTAAGAAGAACCCAAACAGGCCCACACCAAGACACATAGTAATTAAAATGCCAAAAATTAAAGACAAAGAGAGAATCCTAAAGGCAGCAAGAGCTAAGCAACAGGTTACCTACAAAGGAACCCCCATCAGGCTATCAGCTGACTTCTCAATAGAAACACTACAGGCCAGAAGGGAATGGCATGAAATAATCAAGGTCATGAAAATCAAGGATCTGAACCCAAGACTACTCTATCCAGCAAGACTATCATTCAAAACAGAAGGTCAAATAAAGAGCTTCCCAGACAAAAAAAGCCTAAGGGAATACATTAGCACCAAACCAGCACTGCAAGAAATGTTAAAAGGACTGCTGTAGTTAGTAGAAGAAATAGAAAGGAAAATAGAAACACACTAAACAAAAATGGCAATAAGTAAGTACATATCAGTAATCAGCTTAAATGTAAATGGACTGAACGCCCCGATCAAAAGACACAGAGTAGCGGATTGGATAAGAAAGCATGACCCATATATATGTTGTTTACAAGAGACCCACCTCACAACAAAAGACTCACATAGGCTGAAAGTGAAGGGATGGAAAAAAATCTTCCAAGCAAACAGAAAGGAAAAAAAAGCTGGGGTAGCAATACTCATATCTGATAAAATAGATTTTAAAATGAAGGCCATAACTAGAGACAAAGAAGGCCACTACATAATATTGAAAGGATCTATCCAACAGGAAGATATAACCTTGGTAAACATATATGCACCCAATATAGGAGCACCAAAATACATTAAAAATCTTCTGGAAGACTTCAAAGGAGAAATCGACAGCAATACAATCATAGCAGGGGACTTCAACACCCCACTGACATCACTGGATAGATCCTCTAGACAAAAAATTAACAAGGAAACAGAGACTCTAAATGAAGCACTAGACCAAATGGATTTAATAGATATTTACAGAGAATTACACCCCAAAACTACAGAATTCACATTCTTCTCAAGTGCACATGGGACATTCTCAAAGATAGACCACATTTTAGGACACAAACGAAGTCTCTACAAGTTCAAGAAGATTGAAATCATATCAAGCATCTTCTCAGATCACAATGGCATGAAACTAGAAATCAATGGCAAAAAGAACATGCAAAGACATTTGAATACATGGAGGCTAAATAGCATGTTATTAAACAATGAATGGGTTACCAAGGAGATCAAGGAAGAAATTAAAAACTTTCTGGAAACGAATGAAAATGAACACACAACAACACAAAATCTGTGGAATGCAGCGAAAGCAGTTCTGAGAGGAAGTACAGGCCTACCTCAAGAAACAAGAAAAATTTCTAATAGACTTTCTAACCTCACAACTTGAAGAACTAGAAAGCAAACAAAAGGAAAACCCCAGAGCAAGCAGAAGGAAGGAAATAGTAAAGATCAGAGCAGAAATAAACGACATGGAGACCAAAAAAACAATTCAAAGGATCAATGAAACAAAGAGCTGATTTTTTGAAAAGATAAACAAGATTGATGGACCCTTAGCTAGACTCACCAAGAAACAAAGAGAGAGAACCTAAATACACAAAATCAGAAATGAAAGAGGAGAAGTAACAACTGACACCACAGAAATACAAAGGATCGTTAACAAATACTATGAACATTTATATGGCAACAAATTCGACAATCTAAGCAAAATGGACAAATTTCTAGAAACGCACAGTCTCCCAAAACTGGACCGGGAAGAGATAGAAAACTTGAACAGACCAATAACAACCAAGGAAATTGAAGATGTAATCAAGACTCTCCCAGCAAACAAAAGTCCAGGCCCAGACGGCTTCACAGGGGAGTTTTACCGAACATTCAAAGAAGAACTAACACCCATTCTTCTTAAACTATTTCTAAAAATTCAAGAAGAAGGAAGACTTCCAAACTCATTTTATGAGGCCAGCATAATTCTAATTCTAAAACCAGAAAAAGACACTACCAAGAAAGAAAACTACAGGCCAATATCCCTGATGAACATAGATGCCAAAATCCTGAACAAAATACTAGCAAATCAGATCCAGCAATACATCAAAAAAATTATTCACCATGACCAAGTGGGATTCATCCCAGGGATGCAAGGCTGGTTCAATATTCACAAATCAATAAATGTGATACACCACATAAACAAAATGAAAGATAAAAACCACATGATCATATCAATAGACGCTGAAAAAGCATTCGACAAAATTCAGCACCCATTTCTGATAAAAACGCTCAGCAATTTGGGAATAGAGGGATCATATCTCAACATTGTAAAGGCCATATATGAAAGACCTACAGCCAACATCATACTCAATGGGCAAAAACTAAAAACATTTCCCTTAAGAACAGGAACAAGACAGGGATGCCCACTTTCGCCACTCTTATTTAACATAGTACTGGAAGTCTTAGCAACAGCAATCAGACAAGAAGAAAAAATAAAAGGAATCCAAATTGGAAAGGAAGAAGTGAAACTGTCATTATTCGCAGATGACATGATATTATACATAGAAAACCCTAAAGACTCCATCAAAAATCTACTAGACCTAATAAATGAATTTGGCAAAGTAGCAGGATACAAAATTAATGTCAAGAAATTGACGGCATTCTTATACACCAATGATGAACTCACAGAAAGAGAAACTAAAAAAACAATCCCATTTACCATCGCAGCAAAAAAATTAAGATACCTAGGAATAAACTTAACCAAAGAAATAAAGGACCTATTTGCAGAAAACTACAGGACATTGAAAAAAGAAATAGAGGAAGATATAAAAAAGTGGAAGCACATACCTTGTTCATGGATTGGAAGAATTAACATCATTAAAATGTCCATATTACCCAAAGCAATCTATAGATTCAATGCAATCCCAATCAAAATACCAGTGACATATTTCACAGAACTAGAACAAATACTCCAAAAGTTCATATCGAACCAAAAAAGACCCTGAATAGCCACAGCAATCTTGAAAAGGAAGGACAAAGTAGGTGGGATCACAATACCGGATATCAGATTATACTACAAAGCTACTATAATCAAAACAGCCTGGTACTGGCACAAGAACAGGCATATAGACCAGTGGAACAGAACAGAGAATCCAGAAATTGACCCAAGACATTATCCTCAACTAATATTTGACAAAGGTAGCAAGAGCATACAATGGAGCAAAGACAGCCTCTTTAATAAATGGTGTTGGGAAAATTGGACAGCTACATGCAAAAAAATGAAACTAGACCATCAACTTACACCATACACAAGAATAAACTCAAAATGGGTAAAAGACTTAAATGTGACTCGTGAATCCATAAAAATCTTAGAAGAAAATGTAGGCAACAAAATTTCGGACATCATACGCAGCAGAATCTTCACTGATACATCACCTAAGGCAACAGAAACAAAGGAAAAAATGAACACATGGGACTACATCAAACTCAAAAGCTTCTGCACAGCAAAAGAAACAACCATCAAAACGGAAAGGGAACCCACTGTATGGGAGAGCATAATTGCCAATGATACATCAGATAAGGGGTTAATCTCCAAAATATATAGAGTGCTCATACAACTCAACAAAAGGAAGACAAAGAACCCAATTAAAAAATGGGCAGAGGAACTAAATAGACACCTCTCCAAACAGGACATACAAATGGCTAAGAGACATATGAAGAAATGCTCGACATCACTAATCATCAGAGAGATGCAAATTAAAACAACAATGAGGTATCACCTCACACCTGTCAGAATGGCCGCCATCAACAAATCGTCAAACAACAAGTGTTGGCGAGGGTGTGGAGAAAAGGGGACTCTAGTACACTGCTGGTGGGAATGCAGACTGGTGCAGCCACTGTGGAAAACACTATGGTGTTACCTCAAAAAATTAAAAATTGAATTGCCATTTGACCCAGTGATCCCACTTCTAGGAATATACCCTAAGAAGCCTGAGACACCAATCAGAAAGAATACATGTACTCCCATGTTCATCGCAGCGCTATTTACAATAGCTAAGATCTGGAAACAGCCCAAGTGCCCATCAGTGGATGAATGGATAAAAAAGCTGTGGTACATATACACAATGGAGTACTATGCAGCTGTAAGAAAGAAAGATCTTTTATCCTTTGAGACGACATGGAGGGACCTCGAGAGTATTATCCTAAGCGAAACAATCTAAGCAGAGAAAGACTAATATCACATGATCTCACTCATGTGTGGAATATAATAAACATAACAGTCTGGGGGACAGGGTAGACCCAGAGATGTTAAAGTAGGGTACAGACTGACAACCCTCAAAAGAGGGGGTTGGGGGGAGGGAAGAGATAAACCACAGAACTTATACGCATGTATGCATAACTGATGGACATGGACAACAAAACTGGGGAAGGGGTGGAGGGATGGGGATGAGGGTGTCAATGGGGAAAAAAGGAGAAACATCTGTAACAAAAATAAATTAATAAAAAAAATAAATAAATAAATAATAAATAAAAGCACCATTTTTTTTTCTTTACACTGAGGTGGGGCACTGGCCCCTGCTGTTTCCATAGCCTGCACAAGGTTTGGGGTGATATTAATTTCCCCCATTGTTCCTGGGACCACTGTACCTCCCTTGCCTCCAGGAGGAGGATTTGGAGTGTTTAAAGGACTTATTTTGCCCTGGCCTATTTGGCTCAGTGGTTACAGCATTGGCCCACGGACCAAAGAGTCTTGGGTTCGATTCCAGTCAAGGGTACCTACCTCAGTTGGGGTTTGGTCCCCGGCCCTGGTTGGGGTCTTGTGGGAGGTAACCAGTCGATGTGTCTCTCTCACATTGATGTCTCTCTCTCCCTCCCTCCCACTCTATCTGAAGATAAATGGAAAAATATCCTCAGGTGAGGGTTAAAAAAAAAAAAAAGACTTATTTCATCACATTTTTCTTTTACACTTTGGGAGGGGAGTGAGACCTTTTCTCCCTCTTTGAACCATCAATTTAGATCTTTCTGAGTAGAATCCTTGTGATGTAACAACATGAAATCTTGCACATAAGAAGAGCTCCCATCCTATCTCAAAACAGAAACAGAAACAACATCTCAAGTAAATAAATGAGTGCTCTCAAAAGGAGGGACTGGGACACTAGTTTCAGAAAATTATCTCACACCAACTAGCACAGCAAAATTACCCTCACAAAGTCTAAGTGGCACAAAGTCCAAACAGCAGAGACAGAGGACTCCCTGTGTTCCAAAAATAGCAAAGAGCAAACCAAGTCCCTAACAGATAGGAGAGCAAGCAGGAATATCTGAAACCAAAGTTACATTACAGACAGACAAGAACTCTCAGAGATATCTCTAACAGAACAGAACAGAACAGAACAGAACAGAACAGAACAGAACACAATAGACAAATGAGAGCTCTTATACCTGTTTGTTTTGTTTTCTAATAGTCAAGCTTTGGGCAGCTGATACCTTGAGAGAAAGAGCAGAAATGTTCCTCAAGATAAAAACTCTTGGCAGTGTCCAGCCGGTGTGGCTCAGTGGTTGAGCATCGGCCCATGCACCAAGAGGTTCAATTCCCGGTCAGGACACATGCCCAGGTTGTGGGCCTGATCCCCAGTGGGGAGCATGCAGGAGGTATTCTCCCCCAGGCCCACATTCCTCCCCCCTTGCCAATCGATGTTCTCTCTCATCAATGTTTCTATCTCTCTTTCCCTCTCCCTTCCTCTCTCTCTAAAATCAATAAAGAAAAAAAAAAAAAACTCTTGGCAGCTGCTGGGAAGTTCCTGTGATCCCTGCCACAGGGTCAGGTCACCACAAGCAGCTGGTTCCCCCAGCTAAGTGAGATATGCCCCCATCTTTTAAACAAATTAAGCAAAATTATACAAGACAAAAACCAAAACCACCTTAATATATGATATTTACAAGTGCACACAACAGACAACTGAAAGTTTTACAGCTTACCATGCCCTTTTGCTTGTACAGTCAGACAGAATGCTCTGCACCATGCAGAGCAATGCCTTGACCCTAAGCAGATCAGGCTCTGGTTTGGAGACCAGGCAAGGACCATGAGAGGTCACTTGCAACCAGGACCTGATCAGGCTCATACCAGATGAGAGGCAACAGACAACAGACAACTCTCATTACAGAATTACAGAACTACAAAATTATAGAGCTACAGAGTTACAGGACCCTCTATTCAATTTGAATGAGACAACTGGGATTGCTGGAGCCAAAAACAGGACTCTAACAGAGAGTCCTCTCCTTTTAGTTCCAGAAACCTCTAGTCTCAGGCATCCAGCAGGGTCCCCAGTACTCACCCCAGAGGGGTCCCACTTGCTTTCCTGGTGTCGTCACCAAAATATGAAACTGGACAACAGATGGGTCCAGGCCACCTGTCACTACTTGAGCCAATTAAGCAGAGACAAGGGTGAATCGTATATGAGTGTTTATTCCAATATTGCCAGCAGTATGGGAGAGCAGTGGGTTATCCCATGAAATCTGCTCTGCCCACCCTCACTTGCCAGCTGCTCTTAAAAGGTAGAGAAACAATGAATATGTGAAAAGGGCAGTTAGGCAAAAAGGAAAAAAAAAAGGGGGGTGAAATTGTTACAGGCAAGGGGGGAGGAATGTGGGCCTGGGGGATTGTAAAAGGTTTTGGGCAAAAGGAAGGAATATGGGTTGGGGGCTGTAGGGGCTGGTCACCAGTCAGTCACAGTCACAGGTCCAGTGTTCCGATAATGATAATCAGGTTGTTAATTTTTCCATAATGTCACGTAGTCCCCCTTGTCCTCAGATTAGGAGAATGGACAGCATTCCTGAGGTAAGCTCCCCAGGCACACATCTCCCAGCCAGGTCAGAGTGGGCTTTTCTTTAACCAGAACAAAGCAACCATGATTAACACTGCAAAGAATGATTAACATTTCTTATAACTATGGATTATATGCCACTTTGATTAGTTCTCTATTCTATTATTCTCTCCAGCCCCTTTCAAATGTTTATCAGGTACCTATCCTAGATGCAAAAAGACAACAGACAGGCTTAGTTAAGGTGAAGATGGACCTTTGTTAGGGGAAAATATTTTCTTACGGCATGACTACGAGCCATTAACCATTTTTAGCTAAAAAGTTTTATTTTTTTAATTGTTTGTATTTTTAATTTTTTAAATTAATTTATTTTTGTTACAGATGTTTCTCCTTTTACCCCCCTCCCCACCCACAGCATTTTTGTCTATGTCCATTGGTCATGCATATATGCATATAAGTTCTTTGGTTTATCTCTTCCCTCCCCCTCCTCACCCCCCTTCTCTGAGGTTTGTAAGTCTGAACCCTATTTCTATGTCTCTGGGTCTATTTTGTTCATCAGCTTATTTTGTTCATCATATTCCACAAATAAGTGAGATCATGTGATATTTGTCTTTATCTAATTGGCTTATTTCACTTAGCATAATACTCTCTAGGTCCCTCCATGTCATCTCAAAGGATAAGACCTCTTTCTTTCTTAGAGCTGCATAGTATTCCATTGTGCATATGTACTACAGCTTTTTTATCCACTCATCTACTGATGGACAGTTGGGCTGTTTCCAGATCTTAGCAATTGTAAATAGTGCTGCTATGAACATAGGGATACATATATTCTTTCTGATTGGTGTTTCAGGCTTCTTAGGATATATTCTGAGAAGTGGGATCACTGGGTCTGTTGTATCATGTCTGTGAGATAACCAGAGACACCCAGCCGAATTGTAAAGGAGCACTTCATTACACCAGTGGGCTGGCGGGGGGGGGGGGGGGGGGGGGTACAGCTTCCCCAGCTCCTCAGCACAGATTCTTCTTGCTGGTCCTATTTTAAAGACAGAAGCCCCATCCCCCATTTGCCCCCCCAGGGGACCAGTACAATAGTGAGAGTGACAGAGATTACAGAAGTCAAAATTAACATTATTCACCAAGGCATAAGTACTTGCAAATACCTGCAAATGCCTATACTCAGGAAACTGCAACTGCCTCCCAACTCGTGGGGCAACTATAATCTTAGGCAAAATTCCTTTACTTCTAGGGGTAATTAACCTATTATTGGGAGAATATCGAGGAAGGTCTATTGATGATAAAAATGGAGTCATTTAGTCGCCTTAGCCAAGGGTCCCAGATGAGGTCAAATGGCAGTTTCATTTTTAATTTTTGAGGAAACACCATATTGTTTTCCATAGTGGCTGCACCAGTCTGCATTCCCATTAGCAGTGTACTAGAGTCCCCTTTTCTCCACACCCTCACCAGCACTTGTTGTTTGATGATTTGTTGATGGTAGCCATTCTGTCCAGTATGACTTGATACCTCATTGTTGTTTTAATTTGCATCTCTCTGATGATTAGTGACATTAAGCTTTTTTTCATATATCTCTTGGCCCTTTGTATGCCTGTTTGGAGAAGTGTCTATTCAGGTCCTCTGCCCATTTTTTAATGGGTTGTTTGTCTTCTTTTTGTTGAGCTGTATGAGTACTTTATATATTTTGGATGTTAACCCATTATCCGATGTATCATTGGCAAATATGTTCTCCCAGAGAGTGAGTTCCCTTTTTATTTTGATGCTGGTCTCTTTTGCCAAGCAGAAGCTTTTTAGTTTGATGTAGTCCCATTTATTAATTTTTCCCTTTATTTCTCTTGCCCTAGGCGATGTATTGGTGAAAATTCTGCTACCTACATAGTCTTTTAGGATTTTTATAGTTTCACAATTTACATTTAAGTCTTTTATCCATTTTGAGTTTATTCTTGTGTATGGTGTAAGTTGGTGGTCTAGTTTCATTTTTTTGCATGTACCTAATTTTCCCAACACCATTTATTGAAGAGACCATCTTTACTCCATTGTATGCTCTTGCCTCCTTTGTTGAATATTAATTGTGCATAATGTCTTGGGTCGATTTCTGGGTTCTCCTTTCTGTTCCATTGATCTATGTGCTTGTTCTTGTGCCAGTACCAGGCTGTTTTGATTACAATGTCTTTGTAGTATAAAAGAATTGTTATCCTTTCAACTTTGTTCTTCTTTTTCAAGATTGCTATGGCTATTTGGGGTCTTTTTTGGTTACATATAAACTTTTGGAGCATTTGTTCTAGAGCTGTGAAATATGCCACTGGTACTTTAATAGGGATTGCATTGAATCTATAGAGCGCTTTGGGTAGTACGACCTTTATTATGTTGAGATACGATCCCTCTATCTCCACTTTGCTGAGCGTTTTTATCAGGAATGGGTGCTGGTTTTTGTCAAATGCTTTTCAGCATCTATTGATATGATCATAAGATTTTTATCTTTCATTTTGTTTATGTAGTGTATCACATTTATTGATTTGCAAATATTGTACCAGCCTTGCATCCCTGGATAAATCCCACTTGGTTGTGGTGAATACTTTTCAAAACATATTGCTGGATATGATTTGCTAATATTTTATTGAGGATTTTGGCATCTATCTTCATCAGGGATATTGGCCTACAATTTTCTTTCTTTGTAGTGTCCTTATCTGATTTTGGAATGAGGATTATGCTGGCGTCATAAAAAGAGCTTGGAAGTCTTCCTTCCTCTTGAATTTTTTGGAATAGTTTGAGGAGAATAGATGTTAGTTTTTTTTTTTCTTTATTGATTTTAGAGAGAGAGGAAGAGAGAGATAGAAACATCGATTGGCCACCTCCTCCATGCCCCCCACTGGAAATTTGGCCCACAACATGGGCATATGCCCTGATCGGGAATTGAACCAGCGAACTCCTGGTGCATGGGTCGATGCTTAACCACTGAGCAACACCGTCTGAGCTGTTAGTTCTTTTTTATATTTTATTTATTTATTTATTTTAAATTTATCTTTATTGTTGAATGTATTACAGATGTTCCTCATTTTTCCCTCATTGCCCCCCTCCTCCCCATTCCTGCCCCCCTCCTGCCTTTCCCCACGCTGTTGTCTGTGTCCATTGGTTATGCATATATACATATAAGTTCTTTGGTTTATTTCTTCCTACCCCCTAACCCCCCTTCCCTTTGAAGTTTGTCAGTCTAACAAGCAATTTGTACTTCTTAATCCCTTCACCTTTTTCACCCATCCCCCCAGCCCCCACCCATCTGGTAACCAACAAAAGTTCTCTGTATCTATGAGAATGTTTCTGTTCTGCTTGTTCATTTTGTTTGTAGATTCAATTGTTGATAGATATGTATTTATTGCCATTTTTTTGTTCATATTTTTTTAACTTTTTCTTCAAGAAGACCCTTCAACATTTCATATAAAACTGGTTTGGTGGTGATGAACTCCTTTAGCTTTTCTTTGTCTGGGAAACTCTTTATATGGCCATCGATTCTAAATGACAGCTTTGCAGGATAGAGTAATCTTGGTTGTAGGTTCTTGCTTTTCATCACTCTGAATATTTCTTGCCACTCCCTTCTGGCCTGCAAAGTTTCTTTTCAGAAATCAGCTGACAGTCTGATGGGAACTCCCTTGTAGGTAACTAACTGCTTTTCTCTTGCTGCTTTTAAGATTCTCTCTTTGTCTTGAACCTTTTGCATTTTGATGATGATGTGTCTTGGTGTGGATCTCTTGGGGTTCATCTTGTTTGGGATTCTCTGTGCTTCCTGGACTTGTATGTCTGTTTCCTTCACCAAGTTAGGGAAGTTTTCTGCCATTATTGTTTCAAATAAGTTTTCGATTTCTTGCTCTCACTCTTCTCCTTCTGGCACCCCCAAGATGCGAATGTTGGCACGCTTGAAGTTGTCCCAGAGGCTCCTTACACTATCCTCATTTTTTTGGATTCTTTTTTCTTTTTGCTGTTCTGATTGGGTATTTTTTGCTTCCTTATATTCCAAATTGGTGGTTTGCTTCTTGGCTTTACCTACTCTACTGTTGCATCTGTGTAAACTATTCTTTATTTTAGTTAGTGCCTCCTTCATTTCTGACTGGTCCTTTTTTATGCTCTTGAGGCCCTCACTAAGTTCACTGAGGTTCTCACTAAGTCCATTGAGCATCCTTATAAACAGTGTTTTGAACTCAGCATCTGTTAGGTTGCTTAACTCCATTTCACTTAGTTCTTTTCCTGGAGTTTTGTTCTGTTCTTTCATTTGGGACCTGTTTCTTTGTCTCCTCATTTTGGCTGCCTCCCTCTGTTTGTTTCTATGTATTACTTAGCAAGAGGTATGGGGCTAGCTGAGACCAGATGCTGCTTGTTTGAAAGAATTTAGGAAAAGCTGAAGCAGGATCCAAGACAGGCCAATCCTATGGTCAAGCAACTGGCAACAGCTTGGGTGGTGCGGGGCCTCAGGGAATCACCAGGGCGGGGCAAACAGTGTGAGCCAGGTTGCTGGAGTCCCAGATATGGCGGGCGTCTGCTAGCCCAGGGAAGGGCTCACCACAGGAACAAAAGCCTCTGATAGCACGTCTGTCCAGGAGAAAGCTGCCTCTCCAGCCCTCGCTCCAATGCCAAACAGCTCAGTTCTTCCCCATATAATTCTGGTGCCTTTCAAGCTGCCTCCTGCACGCTGGAGCCAGTCTCGATGTGGCCGCCTCTTTAATTTCGTAGTTGTAGGACTTCCATTCAGCTTGATTTCAGGCGTTTTTGAATGATGGTTGTTCTGTAGTTTAGTTGTAACTTTGATGTGGTTGTGGGAGGACGCGATACCACATTTACCTTCGCTGCCATCTTGACCGGAAGTTTCTGTTAGTTCTTTTTTAAAAAATATTTTTTCTTTATTGACTTTAGGGAGAGAGGAAAGGAGAGAGAGAGAGAGAGAGAGAGAAATAGATGAGAGAGAACATCGATTGGCTGCCTCCTGCACATCCCTCACTGGGGTTCTGGCCCACAACCTGGGCTTGTGCCCTGACCAGGAATCGAACCGGCAACCTCTTGGTGCATGGGTTAATGCTCAACCAGTGAGCTACATTGGCTGGGCAGGTGTTAGTTCTTAGTTAAAAAGTTTTAATTTCAGACCATTCTGTGTGATTACCTTAGGTCTCTGAGTTTGTAAGGCCATCATACAGGCCACCCCTGAGATTGTCAGGTTTAGTATGTGTGTAGTCCCTTTTCATCCACAGTAATAACTATGTATGATGCCAGGTGGGTACTAGACTTATTAGGGTGATCACTTCATAAAGTATATAAATGTCTAATCACTATGATGTACACCTGAAATATTTATTGTATGTCAACTATAATTTTTTTTTATCCTCACCCAAAGAC
This sequence comes from Tadarida brasiliensis, assembly GCA_030848825.1. NCBI lineage: Eukaryota > Metazoa > Chordata > Mammalia > Chiroptera > Molossidae > Tadarida > Tadarida brasiliensis. Next base: position 72,689,990 of record CM061259.1, on the reverse strand, counting down.
ATTTTTTTTTTTTCATTTTTTGTTCAGATAGAGTGGGAGGGAGAGAGAGGAACAGAGAGAGAGAGAAACATCGACATGAAAGGGACACATTGAGTGGCTGCCACCCGCACGACCAACCAGGGCCGGGGACAAACTGCAACCGAGGTACATGCCCTTAGCGGGAACCAAACCTGGGTCTCTCTGGACCGCAGACTGACGCTCTAACCACTGAGCCAAACCGGCCAGGGCAGTCAACTATAATTTAAAAAATAAGAAGAAAAAAAAATAAGAAAGAGCCCTGGCCAGTTACAGCATCAGCCTGCGGACCAGAGAGTCCCAGGGTCAGTTCCCACTAAGGGCATCTACCTCGGTTGCAGTTTGTCCCCAGCCCTGGTTGGGGTCATGTAGGTGGCAACCACTCAATGTATCTCTCTCACATCAATGTTTTTCTCTCTCTCTTCCTCCCTCTCTCCCTCCCGCTCTATCTGAAGATAAATGCAAAAATGTCCTCGGGTGAGGATTAAAAACAAAACAAAAAAAGAAAGAAAGAGTATGCCTGTAAATAAACAAGACAATAACAGAGTGTAGAAACAGTTTAAATGAAATAAATAGAGAAATTTGACAGAGGGAGACTGGACCAGCATTTGGGGGAAAGTGCTCAGGCAGGGTAAACACCATTTGCAAAGGCCAGGGGATGGAAAAGAGCAAAAAGGAGGTCAGTATGGCAAGAGTGTAGAGAAGGGGTTAGAGAAGTAATGAGAAGAAGAGTGGGAGATACATGGGAGTCACATCACGCAGGACCTTGTAGGCCATGATAAAGAAATGACTTAATTTGAATTGCAGTAAGAGCCACTGAAGGACTTAAAGCAGAACTCTGTGATCTAATTTGCAGTTTTGAAACATCACTCTGAACTGATAATGAGTATGGGGATTTTTGTGGGTGATGAAAATGTTCTAAACTTAGAATGTGGTGATGGTTGTGTGGCAGGATAGTGAGAAGATAGGAAAATTCCTGGGCAAGTGGAATGGGGAAACTGAGACAAGAAAATTAAACAAGTCCAAGTAGTTTGGGCAGCTTGCAGACAGCTTGTGAATCGCAAGACCTTATCTTCCCCAACCAAGGACACTTAAGAGCAAATGATTTATACTTGTCTTTCCTAACCAGGGAATACATAGCTTAAATCACTCTGGCCTGGGAAAATAGAGAACAAGGTCCCAATTAATGCTATTTGTGCCAGCTAAGCCAGGGACATATGAAGTCTGGAGGACAAATAACAAAATCTCCAAAAGCATTTGTATGGTATTACGTGAGGGGGGAATGTCAGGCAGGAAAGATAGCTGCTAAGGCAGGAAGAGGGGAAGGGGGAAAAAACCTGGAGTTTATCTCACCTACTGAACAAAGAATGCAGCAGCAGTCTTGGGACTTGCCAAGATAAAATAGCCAGATGTTCTCATAAATTCTGGAAAAAACTGCAACAATGTAAAAGGGGACCTTCAAATATAGTCTATCTGGCAGGGGAATCTTGAAACCTACAGGGTAACAAAGTATAAAATCCTTGAACCCCTACTAGGTGGGACACTCAGACTAACTAAGTTGCCCAATTGTGCTTTATGCCAAGTGTATTCTTAATAAATTCACTTGCTTTGCTTCCTTAATAAATTTGCTGCTTTGCTTCCTTAATAAATTCACTTGCTTTGCTTCAACACTGCCTTCTGTCACTCATCTGAATTCTTTCTTGCGAGTGTGACAAGAGCTGAGGAAGGGAGAGCCCCCATTGACTTGGGCGACTCTCTGATAACAGTCACACAACTCTGTGAATACATTAGAAAGAACTGTATGCGCCCTGGCATGCGGCTCAGTTGGTTGGAGTGTCTTCCTGTGTAATTGTATGGTGTGTGAATTATATCTCAGTAAAGCTGTTAGCAGGGAAAAAATTATTCTGACTGTGGAGAGAGTGAGCAGGCAAATTACAAGAGTATAGCCATGGAGATCACCTGCATTTATCAGGTGACAGAGGGAAGATGGAGTCTGGGCCAGAGTGGTGAATGTCAGATGGGGTAAAAAGAGGAAAGATAACACCTTAATGAACTGTTCTTAGCACAGCAGAGAGAATAATCTTTTTTTTTGGGGGGGTGGTACGTGCCCCTAGCGGGAACTGAACCCAGGACTCTCTGGTCCACAGGCCAGCACTCCAACTGCTGAGCCAAACCGGCCAGGGCAGCAAAGAGAATAATCTTTGAAGAATATAAATTGGAACATGTCACTGTACTGCTTGTGCCTTCAGTGGTTTCCCATTGGAAGTAGAAGCAACCCCTCCTCACCCTTCCAGCCTCAGGGTTGCATTCCTGTCCTTGGCCTTCCAGCCTCAAAGTCAAGTTCCTGGCCCTGGCTGGATAGCTCAGTTGGTTGGAGTGTCATCCTGATATGCCAAGGTTGTGGGTTTTATCCCTGGTGAGGACATGTACAAGAAGTGACCAATGAATGCATAAATAAGTGGAACTACAAATCTGTCTCTCTCTCTCTCTCTCTCTCTCTCTTTCTCAAATCAATCAATTAAAAAAAAAAGCCAGGTTCCCTCTGCCCTAACAAAACTTTATCACTTGTCAAATCCCAGTTTGAATACCACATTTTTAGCAATTTTCTCCAACCCCCAAATTACATTAGGGGCTCTTGCTATCCCACATAGCACTCACCAAAATCTGCAGTCAAGAACTAAGTTGAGCCCTGGCCGGTTTGGCTCAGCGGTTAGAGCGTTGGCCTGCGGTCCAGAGAGACCCGGGTTCGGTTCCCGCTAAGGGCATGTACCTCGGTTGCAGTTTGCCCCCAGCCCTGGTTGGTCATGCGGGTGGCAGCCACTCGATGTGTGCCTTTCACATCAATGTTTCTCTCTCTCTCTCTCCCTCCCACTCTATCTGAACAGAAAATGAAAAAATGTCCTCGGGTGAGGATAAAAAAAAAAACACAAAACAAACAAAAAAAGAACTAAATTGAATAATTATTAATTTTTTATTCACCTCCTCCACCAGATTGCAAGCTCCTCCAGGGCAGGGATATTTTCTCCTGTGATCAGGCCTCCAGTGCTCAGCCCAAAGCATGGCACACAGAATGCACTGGAATGTTTGTTGGGTGAATGAATGCATATAATCAATGTGTATGTGCGAATCTAGTATGCAGTCTGGCAAGGAACTTTCTAAAAGGAGAATGAAATTACAAAGATTCAAAAATGTAAGAAAAAATCCATAGGATGAGAGAAAATATTTGCAAATCATATATGTGAAAAGGGATTACTACCCAGAATATATAAAGAAGAACTATAGCCCTGCTGGCATGGCACAGTGGATTGAGCATTGTCCCATGAACTGAGAGGTCCTGGTTCAATTCCTGGTCAGGGCACATGCCCGGGTTGTGGGCTCGATCCCCAGTAGGGGGCATGCAGGAGGCAGCTGATCAATGATTCTCACATAGATGTTTCTGTCTCTCTCTCCCTTCCTCTCTCTCTCTTAAAAAATCAATAAAAACATATTTTTTAAAAAAGAACTCCTATAACTCAACAACAAATTGAAAAATGGACAATTGGACATTTCCCCAAAAGATATATACAAATGGCCAATACACACATGAAAAAATGGTCAACATCACTAATGATTAGGGCAATGCAAGTCAAAACTACATTGAGATACCATTTCATACTCATTAGGACAGCTACTATTAAAATAAAAACAAACAGGCCCTGGCTGGATAGCTCAGTTGGTCATAACATTGTCCTGATATGCCAAGGTTGTGGGTTTGATCCCCAGTCAGAGCACATACAAGAAGTAACCAATGGACTTCCAGTCAAGATGGCGGCGTAGGTAGACGCAGTATCGTGTCCTCCCACAGCCACATCAAAGTTACAACTAAACTACAGAACAACCATCATCAAAAACCACCTGAAATCAAGCTGAATGGAAGTCTGACAACTACGAAATTAAAGAAGAAGCCGCATCGAGACTGGTAGGAGGGGGAAGGCATGACGGGCTGGTCCCACACCCACGTGCGGCGGATAAAAATTAGGAGGGCACCTCAGCTGGGAAGGTCCTCCCTGAGGACTGAGGGGTCCCTGTCCCACACCAGGCGCCCAGCTGAGGGCTCCAGTGCCAGGAAGAGAAGTCCCCAGAACTTCTGGCTGGAGAAACCAGCGGGAACTGAGGCTGAGGCGGCTGGAACCCCAGGCAGCTCCTCTTAAAGGGCCCGCGCACGGACTTACTCAGACTCGCTCCCTCTGGGCTCCAGCGTGGGGGAGGCAGCCTGAAAGGCACCAGAATCATATGGGGAAGAACTGAGCTGTTTGGCATTGGAGCGAGGGCTGGAGAGGCAGCTTTCTCCTGGACAGACCTGGACAGACGTGCTATCAGAGGCTTTTGTTCCTTTGGTGAGCCCTTCCCTGGGGCGGTAGATCCGCCATTTCTGGGACTCCAGCAACCTGGCTCACACAGTTGGCCCCGCCCTGGTGATTCCCTGAGGCCCCGCCCCACCCAACTTCCAGGCCCACCCAAGCTATTGCCAGTTGCTTTACCATAGGATTGGCCTGTCTTGGAGCCTGCTTCAACTTTTCCTAAATTCTTTCAAACAAGCAGCATCTGGTCTCAGCTAGCCCCACACCTCTCGCTAAGTAATACATACAAACAAACACAGGGAGGCAGCCAAAATGAGGAGACAAAGAAACAGGTCCCAAATGAAAGAACAGACAAAACTCCAGGAAAAGAACTAAGTGAAATGGAGTTAAGCAACCTAACAGATGCAGAGTTCAAAATACTGCTTATAAGGATGCTCAATGGACTTAGTGAGAACCTCAGTGAACTTAGTGAGGGCCTCAAGAGCATAAAAAGGGACCAGTCAGAAATGATGGATACACAGTTAGAAATGAAGGAGACACTAACTGAAATAAAGAATAGTTTAGGACTTCCGGTCAAGATGGCGACCTAGGTGGACGTGGAACCGCGTCCTCCCACAACCACATCAAAGTTACAACTAAATCACAGAATAACTATCACTTAAAGACCGCATGAAATCAAGCTGAATGGAAGCCCTGCAACTACGAAATTAAAGAAGCAGCAGAATGGAGACGGCATACTGCCCTCCAGGACCCTCCTTGTTGCCTGAAAGGAAACGAGATCCTGCAGCCAGGGGCACCTGCGGAAGCTGAGCGACGCCCCCCCACCACGGAGGAACCCAGGAGCGAGGGAGCTGGGTGACCCCCCCCCGCCACGGGGGAAACCCAGGCGGAGCGGGGGAGCCGGCGACCCGCCCACCGCGGGGGAGCCCAGGCGGAGCTGGGGAGCCGGGCGACCACCCCACCAACGGAGGAAGCCGGCAACACACAGGAGAACTGAGCAAACTGAACAACGAAATTGACCCAGAGACATGGAGGGTGGAGTACGGGATGACGGGCCTCAGAGGAGCGGGGGAGGAGGGGGAAAGAGATAAATCACAGAGCCTATATGCATGGGTGCATAACCAATGGACATGGACAACAGGGATGGGGAGGAGGAGAAGGGGAGGGGGAGGAGGGTGTCAATGGGGGAAAAAAAGGAAAAACATCTGTAACAAAAACAAATTAATAATAAAATAAATATATAAAAAAAAAGAAAAAAAAAAAGAAGTAACCAATGAATGTATAAATGAGTAGAACAACAAATCAATGTGTGTTTTTTTTTCTTCTCTCTCTCTCTCCCCTTCTCCCCCCACTCTCTAAAATAATAATAATAAAAAAACACAAAACAGAAAATAACAAGTCTTGGAAAGGATATGAAAAAATTGAAAGCTTTAAAATTTTTTTACTTATTGATTTGAGAGAGAGTGAGAGAATCATCAATTTGTTGTTCCACTTATTTAAGCATTCATTGGTTGATTCTTGTATGTGCCCTGACCAGGGATTGAACCTACAACCTCAGTGTGTTAGGACGTTGCTCTAACCAACTAAAATACTCAACCAGGGCAAGGAATTGGAAGCTTTATGCATTGCTGATCGGAACATAAAATAGTTCAGCCTCTGTGGGAAGCAGTTTGGCAGTTCTTCAAAAAGTTAAACATTAAATTACCATATGAACCAGCAATTCTACTCCTAGCTATATGCCCAAAAGCAGGGAGTCAAACAGATGCTTGTATACCAAAGTTCATAGCAGCACTATTTACAATAGCTAAAAGGCAGAACCAACCCAAATGTCCATCAATAGATGGATAAACAAAATGAGGTATATACAAATAACAGAATATTATTCAGCTTTAAAAATGATGAAATTCTGATACATGTTACAACATGGATAGACTTTGAAAACATTTTGTTAAGTAAAATAATTCATACACAGTACTGGCCAGCCCAATACACCAAGGTTGTTGGTCAGAGTTTCATCACCATAACCAAGGTTGCTGGTTTGATCCCCCAGTCAGGGCACATACAAGAAGTTACAATTGGCCTGGCCAGTTTGGCTCAGTGGATTGAGCATCATCCCGTGGACTGAGAGGCCCTGGTTCCATTGCCGGTCAAGGCACATATCCAGGTTTCGGGTTCTAGCCCCAGGAGGGGGCATGCAGAAAGCACATCTTTCACATCGATGTTTCTATCTCTCCCTAAAAAAAAAAATTAAATAAAAGAAGTGACCAATGAATGCATAAATAAGTAGAACAAGAAATCAATGTTTCTCTCTCTCTAAAAAAAAAATTAATAAATTTTTTAAAAATTAAAAAAGAAGTAGAAGATGCTCAGATGCGCAGAGCAAACTGAAGAGGGCGTGTTAGGAACCCTTTCCAAGTCACTGTCAGCTGCAGATCCCACCCCTTTGGGAGCGCCTGCCTACTCTTTGGCCAGGATGCTCTGCCTGTGGGCCGGCTGGCTGTGGGTCCAGGTTGTGGGTCCCTTTCTTTCCAACACTCAATATCTGAATTCACATTGAGTTGTTTAAATAGTTACTGATCCCTCATGAGGGGTGGGAAGAGCTAATTTTTTTTTTATTTTTATCCTCACCCCAGGACTTTTTTGCATTTATCTTCAGCTAGAGTGGGAGGGAGAGAGGGAGGAAGAGAGAGAGAGAAGCATCGACGTGAGAGAGACACATCGAGTGGTTGCCACCCACATGACTCCAACCAGGGCTGGGGACAAACTGCAACCGAGGTACGTGCCCTTAGCAGGAACCGAACCTGGGCCTCTCCGGTCTGCGGGCCGACGCTCTAACTGCTGAGCCAAACCGGCCAGGGCAAGAGCTAATTTTTTAAAAATATGTTTTTATTGATTTTTAGAGAGAGGGGAAGGGAGAGGGAGAGAGAGATAGAAACATGGATGAGAGAGACACATAGATCAGCTGCCTCCTGCACACCCCCAATGGGGATTGAGCCTGCAACCAAGCATGTGCCTTGAGAGGAAATTGAACCATGGGTCGATGCTCAACCACTGAGCCACACTGGCTGGGCTGGAAGAGCTATCTTCTTTAACAGGATCGAATGGCTGGAAGAGCACAGCCATGCTGCAGGGTGATGGGATGGGCTTGGGACCTATCCTGTACTCTAACCACTGGTCCACCATGGCTATCTTTGCAGCCTCCAGTTTCAAAATGTGCTGCTTTGGTGCAGGGAAGATGAGAGGAAACTCAAGGCATGACATTCTCAATTCCACCACTCAGAATTGTAAAACTTTGTATCTACAATTCTGAGAGTACAAAGAAGCAAAAAACAAACAAATAAACAAAAAAACCACAAACAAACAGCCCTGGCTGGTTTGGGTCAGCGGTTAGAGCGTGGGCCCGTGGACCAGAGAGGCCCAGGTTCGGTTCCTGCTAAGGTCATGTACCTTGGTTGCAGTTTGTCCCCAGCCCCGGTTGGGGTCGTGTGGGTGGTGACCACTCAATGTGTCCTTCTCACATCAATGTTTCCCTCTCTCTCTTCTTCCCTCTGTCCCTCCTGCTCTATCTCAAGATAAATGCAAAAAAAAAAAAAAAAAAAAAAAAAAAATCACCCATGCTGCACCAAGAGATCACCAGTTCCATTCCTGGCCAGGACACATGCCCAGGTTGTGGGCCCGATCCCCAGTAGGGGGCATGCAGGAGGCCACCAATCAATGTTCTCTCTCTCATCGATCTTTCTATCTCTCTCTCCTTTTCACTTCCTCTCTCTCTAAAATCAATAAAGGAAAAAAATATTTTAAAAAATCACCCATGCTCCTACCACTTACAGATAAAATACCTGTAAACATTTGGGATTATATCACGCACGCACGCACATATACACACACACACACACACACACACACACACACACACACACAGGATGGGGCAAAAGTAGGTTTACCGTTGTTCATATGGAAAATAATACAAAATTAAAAATAATAATACAAGAATAAACTGTCTGTTTCATGTATTCACAACTGTAAACCTACTCTTGTCCCACCTTGTGCATATATATTATGCCTGTGTGTAATTGTACATATTTCATATTTCAGAAAACGGAGTCAGGCTGTGTTGTTTCATAAATTGCATTTTTTTGTTAATGCTCAAATATATCCAAGGATATATTTTTTCCATTGATTTCTAGAGAGTGGAAGGGAAGGAGGAGGAGGGAGAGAGAGAGAGAGAGAGAAACATTGATGTCTCTCACATCAATTGGTTGCCTCCCAAAGGCACCCCAACCAGGACCAGGGATCCAACCTGCAACCCAGGTACATGGCCTTGATGGGGAATCAAACCCATGGCCCTTTGGTGCTCAGGCTAGTGCTCTAACCACTTAGCACACCAGCCAGGGCAATAAATTGCATTTTTCACCCAAGGAATGGTAAACATCTTTCCAGTCAAAAATATGTTTCTAAGTATTCCATTATATAGATCAGATTTTCTCAACATTTTTTCAAGATTGCCACCAAGCCCTGGCCGGTTTGGCTCAGCGGTTAGAGCGTCAGCCTGCGGTCCAGAGAAAGATTGCCACCAAAAGGAGCCTTTTTAGACCATTTTTCCCTAATTCTCCCCCACATACAATTTTAATAGCATAGACATACTATATATCTTTTTCTAAAGATAATTAAAATTTTTTTTTCTTTATTGATGTTAGAGAGAGAGGAAGGGAGAGGGAGAGAGAGATAGAACCATCGATGAGAGAGAACGTCGATTGGCTGCTTCCTGCATGCCCCTCACTGGGGATTTGTCCCACAACCTGGGCATGTGCCCTTCTGGGGAATCGAACTAGCGACCTTTTGGTGCATGGGTCAATGCTCAACCACTGAGCCACACCGGCCGGGCTACTGTATATCATTTTATGTATTGTGCCTTTTGAAGGGCAGCAAACCATTATAATAGCTAAGATATATTCACACTCTCACTCAAGAACCAATTTTTTGCCCCTGGGGGGTGATATTGCCTCAGGTGAGAATGTATGATAAAGATGTATCACAATTTATTCAAAACAACATTAGCCATTCTGTTTTCTAAAATTTCCCTATTTAATGCTTTGATGAACATTTTTGTAATTTATTTTTTTCCATTTTTAAATCATTTTTGTTTTTCTTTTCTTTTTTTTTTCATTTTTGTTTTTCAATTACAGCTGACATACATTATTATACTAGTTTCAGGTGTACACCCCAGTGATTAGACATTACATAATTTACTAAGTGATCATTCTGATAAATCTCACACTCATCTGACAACGTACACAGTTATTAGACTATTACTGACTATATTCCATATGCTGTACTTTATATCCCCATGACTATTCTATAACAACCAATTTGTACTTCTTTTGTTGTTGTTGTTAATCCTCACCCAAGGATATTTTTCCATTGCTTCTTAGATAGAATGGAAGGGAAGGAAAGAGGGAGGGAGAGGGAGAAAGAGAGAGAGGAACATCGATGTGAGAGAAACACATCAATTGGTTGCCTCCCACATGACCCTAAGAGGGGCTGGGAATCGAACCTGCAACCTAGGTACATGCCCTTGACCAGAAATCGAACCCATGACCCTCTGGTCCATGGGTCAATGCTCTAACTGCTGAACCAAACTGGATAGGGCAAATTTGTACTTCTCAATCTTTTCACCAGTTTTGCCCATGCCCCCAACCATCAAAACCTTCTCTATATCTATGAGTCTGTTTCTATTCTGCTTGTTCATTTATTTTGTTTTCAATTCAATTGTTGATAGATATGTATTTATTGTCATTTTATTGTTCATATTTTTCATTGTTTTTAAAAAAAAATTTTTTTTCTTTATTGATTTTTAGAGAGAGTAAGGGAGAGAAAGAGATAGAAACATCAATGAGAGAGAACATTGATTGGCTGCCTCCTGCATGCACTGGGGATTTGGCCCACAACCTGGGCATGTGCCCTGACCAGGAATTGAATTGGCGACCTCTTGGTGCATGGGCCGATGCTCAACCACTGAGCCAAACCGGCTGGGCTTATTGTCTTCTCCTTAAAGGGAACCCTTTAAAATTTAATATAATACTGGCTCGGTGATGAACTCTTTCAGCTTTTTATTGTCTGGGAAGCTCTTTATCTGTCCTTGGATTCTAAATTATAGCTTTGCTGGATAATCTTGATTGTAGATCCTTGCTTTTCATCACTGAATATTTCTTGCCGCTCCCTACTGGCCTGTAAAGTTTCTGTTGAGAAATCAACTGACAGTCTTATGGGAGATTCCTTGTAGGTAACTAACTGCTTTTCTCTTGCTGCTTTTAAGATTCTCTCTTTGTCTTTAATCTTTGGCATTGTAATTATGATGTGTCTTGGTGTGGGCCTCTTTGGGTTCATCTTGCTTGGGACTCTGCGATTCCTGGACTTGTGTATCTATTTCCTTCATCAAGTTAGGAAAATTTTCTGTCATTTTTTCAAATAGGTTTTCAATTTGTTGCTCTCCCTCTTCTTCTTCCAACACCCTCATGATGTGAATGTTGGTATGATTGAAGTTGTCCTAGAGGCTCCTTACACTATTCTCTCTCTCTCTTTTTAAATTTTTTTCTTTTTGCTGTTCTGATTGAGTGTTGTTGATTTTTATGCTTCCTTGTATTTCAAATTGCTGATTTGATTCTTGGCTTCCTCTATTCTACTATTGATTCCCTGTAAATTATTCTTCACTTCAGTTAGTGTATCCGTAATTTCTGACTGGTCTTTTATGCTGTTGAAGTTCTTACTAAGTTCATTGAGCGTCTTTATAACCAGTGTCTTGATCTCTGCTTCTAGTAGACTGCTTGTCTCCATTTTGTTTAGTTCTTTTTCTGGAGTTTTGTTCTGTTCTTTCATTTGGGACATATTTCTTTGTCTTCTCATTTTGGCAGCCTCTTTGTATTTTTTTCTATGAATTAGGTAGACTTGCTATGTCTTCCAGGCTTGGTAGAGTGCCCTAATGTAGTAGGTGTTCTGTAGGGTCCAGTGGCACAGCCTCTCTAGGATTACCCAAGCTGAGGCAATCAAGGTGCACACTGCACCCCCCCCCCCCCACCATGGGCTGTGTATACCTTCCTGTTGTAGTTGACCTTGATTGCTGTTGGCACATCAATGAGAGGAATTTACCCCCCAAGGCTGACCACGACCACCTACCATGGAAGAGCAGCTATGCAGGCCCCACCCAAAAGAGCAAAACTTACTTCATTGGGACTCTGCTGCCTGCTGAATCCACCCCATGGATGTGTCACTTGTGGAGGTGGTTGGGTGGTGATACTTCCACGCGGTCTGAAGCTCTCCCTTGTGTGTGTTGGCTCTGGGTTCTCCCAGGAGGGGTAGGCCAAGGTCAGCCACTGCCTGTGTTCTGTCTGGGGCCACCTGGCAAGCGCTACAAGGTTATCTGCTGCTTGTGCTGAGCTTGGAGGTGCCCAGGTGAGGCCAAGCTGTGAACTGAAGCCAGCTGCTGCTAGTGCAGGGCCTGAGGTATGGGGCATGCTGAGGCCAGATGCTGCTTGTTTGAGAGATTTTAGGAAAATCTGAAGCATGAGTTACTGGAAACAGTGGGGGTGGGCCTAAAAGTTGGGTTGCGTGGGGCCTCAAAATTAAAAAAACAAACTTATTTTTATGTAGTCAAATGTACCAGTCTTTGTGGTTATGTCTTTGATTTCATGCTTAGAAATGCCTTCCTCACTTCAAACGTTTATAAATATATACATACATTTTATTTTAGTTTTGCATAATTTTAAACTTTAAGTAGATTAAATATTTTTTATCTATTTAGTTTATTTTGTTTCTGTTATGTTTTTGTTATTTCTTTTTTTTAAAATGTTTTTAGTTTATGTTGATGTATGGTGTGAGATAGAGTTCTAATGTTATTTTTCCCCAAATTGCATGGTTTTAACACCATGTATAGAAAACTCTTCCCATTCTGATTTGAAATGTCACTGGATTGTATGTTGGATTCCTAAATACATCTGGGACCTGTTTCTAGATTTTGCCCCATTGAGTGCTCTTTTTCTGTGCTGGTGCCACAGTGTTTTTATTTATTTAATTATTGATTGACTTTAGAGAGAGAGAAAGAGAAACATTGAGTTGTTGTTCCAGTTATTTATGCATTCATTGGTTGATTCTTGTATGTGCCCTGACCAGGGATTGAACCTACAACCTTGGCATATCAGGATGATGTTCTAACCAATTGAGATACAAAGCTAGGGCTAGAAATTGGAAGCTTTATACATTGCTGATGGGAAATTAAAATGGTTCAGCCTCTGTGGAAAACAGTTTGGCAGTTCTCCAAAAAGTTAAATATTAAATTACCGTATGGCCTTGGACAGTTTGGCTCAGCGGTTAGAGCTTCGGCCCGCGGACCAGAGAGGCCTGGGTTTGGTTCCTGCCAAGGGCACGTACCTCAGTTGCAGTTTGTCCCCAGCCCTGGTTGGGATTGTGTGGTGGGAACCACTTGATGTGTCTCTCTCACATCGATGTTTCTCTCTCTCTTTCCCTCCCTCTCTATCTGAAGATAAATGCAAAAAGTGTCCTCAGGTGAGGATAAAAAAATAAAATAAAAATAAATTACCATATGAACCAGCAATTCCACTCCTAGCTATATACCTGAAAGAATAGAAAGCAGGGAGTCAAACATATGCTTGTATACCAAAGTTCATAGCAGCACTATTCACAATAGCTAAAAGGCAGAATGTCCATCAATAGATGAATAAACAAAATGGGGTATATGTGAACAACAGAATATTATTCAGCTTTAGAAATAATAAAATTCTAAAAAATAATAAAGTAATAAAATGTTAAAATTCTGACACATGCTACAACATGAATAGACCTTGAAAACATTGTGTTAAGTAAAATAAATCGTACATAAAAGTTCAAATATTGTACAATTCCACTTATTCTAGGTACCTAGAATAGACAAATTCCTAGAGACAGATAGCAGATTAACATAGCTTTACATGGTTAATACATCACTTGTTAATTTTGTATTCTGCTATTTTCCCACATTCCCACATTCCATTATATTACAAACATTTCTTCACATTATTAAAAATCTATGAAAACAGCCCTGGCTGGTTTGGTTCAGCGGTTAGAGCGTTGGCCTGTGGACCAGAGAGACCTGGGTTCAGTTCCCGCTAAGGGCACGTACCTTGGTTGCAGTTTGTCCCTGGCCCTGGTTGGGGTCATGTGGGTGGCAACCAGTTGATGTGTCTCTCTCACATCATGTTTCTCTCTCTCTTTTCCTCCCTCTCTCCCTCCTGCTCTATCTGAAGATAAATGCAAAAAAAGTCCTGGGGTGAGGATAAAAATAAAAAATCTATAAAAACATAACTTTAATAGCTGTGTCATCACAAAAAATAAAGAAAAAAGTAGAATATACCATTTTCCAAGTCTAAGATGTCGATTTTAAGATACACCATTATTCCCTGGCTGGTTTGGCTCTGTAGTTAGAGTGTCAGCTGGAGAACCAATGACTCTCGGGTTCGATTCCGGTCAAGGGCACGTATAATACTTCGGTTGCCGTTCATCCCTGCCCCTGGTCTGGGTCGTGCAGGAGGCAACCAGTCGATGTGTCCCTCTCACATCGATGTTTCTCTCTCTCCCTCTCTATCTGAAGATAAATGGAAAAAATACCCTCAGGTGAGGATTAAAAAAAAAAAGATACACCATTATTTTTTGTACCACTAAGAAAATAATGCTGCCTAATAAACTATGACCTGCCTTTGGTCTTTAAGATACATCTCTCTTTTAGAGAGGTTAAACTGTGAAAAAAAAAGTGTTTCAGAATTGATAAAAAAGATAAATGAATAAATATGTACTTTATCTCTGCATAGGAAAGTCTTTTCAAAAATAAAGACCAATAAACTAAAAGAAAAGTATCCTTGGCTTTGACTTCATTAAAATGAAAAACCTCAGTATGTCTAAATATTAAAAAATCAATAACAATGACAACAATTAAAAGGTAAGCAAATAGAAAAATGTTTATGGCAACTATGGCCATGGGTGAATAGCTTTAGTAAAGACCAAAAGATCACTGGAAAAAGAAGTCAAACAGACAATTTATATGTGGGAATTGGCTATAAATGTATAATATTTATTCTACCTCACTAGTAATCAAACAGATTCAAATTAGAGATATTTTTTCCCTTTCAATATGAAATAAACAAAGATTAGAGGAATTTTTAAAATTTTAATTAATTTATTTTTGTTACAGATGCCTCTCCTTTTTCCCCATTGACAACCTCCTCCCCATCCCGCTGCCCCAGCATTGTTGTCTATGTCCAGAGGAAATTTTTATTTCTGGCAAAACATGGAACCCTCACACACCAGAGAAGGGTTTAATACTATACCCTTTTCTTATTAGTAGCCCTAAAAATACTCAGATCCCCCCACCCCTTTTCTTTATTATGCAAGTATAGAACATGCATTTTAGGAAGTTAGAAAATAAAGACAAACAAATTTTTTCTTTTTCAGAGAGAAAGAAACATCGATTTGTGTTCCACTTATTTATGCATTCACTGGTTGATTCTTGTATATACCCTTGACTGGATCTGGGAGCCAGCCTGCAACCTTGGCCTATCTGGATCCGCTTTAATCAACTGAGCAACCCAGCCAGGGCAAAATATGATGCCACAGACACACGGGGTTTGGGTTCTTTCATCAAATAATTTTACTTCTAGAAATCTATGCTGAGGAAATGATCTAATGTTTCTATGATGATTATACATTTACTCTTATTGCAGACAACCCCAGAAAACTATAGGGAAAAAAAAACACCCTGAAGTGTGGCCATGTTATTAAAAGATAAAAACCTGATTTTTTAAATGCACTACCCAAGGGGATCAGGGTTTTTTCCTCATCACAAACCAGTGTTCTTAGGTCACTTAATAGGACAGGCTCAAATGCTGCCACCTATTTGTTTTTTTTGTTTTTTTTTTTCCCCTTTATTGATTTTAGAGAGAGAGGAAGGAGGGGGAAAGAGAGATAGAAACATCGATGAGAGAGGACATGGACTGGCTGCCACCTGCATGCCTCCCACTGGGGATTTGGCCCACAACCTGGGCATGTGCCCTGACTGGGAATGAAGGGAATCGAACCAGCAACCTTTTGATGCATAGGTCGCCGCTCCACCACTGAACCACACTGGGTGGGCACTGTCACCTATTAAGAACACACCTCCAGGATGTGTGTTTGTGATGTCCTGGAGAGAGGGTACCTAAGAACAAAAAGTGTCCTCCTTGCTTTTGAATCACCCAAACATAGAACTCCTTTCTGGGACACTTGGGAGTGTTTTGGACTTCAGCAAAAATGCTCTTCATTTCCTCTAGGACCCTTTGCAGTTAAGGGCAGGCAGCATCTTTCACCCTGCCTGTTCCATTTGTGTCCCCTTCAGATGTTTCCTTACAAACAGCTCCTATTGCTGCCTGCTGAAGACCTGCCAATGCCTTCCCCCAGCGCTTGGAGTTAACACCCTTGCCAAGGCCTAAATGGCCTTTCAAGATCAGGCCCTGCCAACCTCTGGAATCTCATCTTGGATTACCCTCCCATTTATTCCATGGAGGTCCTTTCCAGTTTTCTCAAAACAGATTTGGCCTCCAGACCATGGCATGGGTGGGAACATGCTTCGTCAGCACCTTGCCTTCCCTAACTGGTAAGTAACCCTGTGGCAGTGTCCAACACTGCCTTATAGTTGTTTATTGCCGGTATCCAAGAAGCCTGAGGTGGGGCGGGTGACCAGGATCAGACGAGGGGAGGCCTGGGAGACTATGGGCATCGTCCGTTTCTCGCGGTGCTGCTGGAAATCATGTACATCATCATGCTGTATGCGCACACAGGGTGACCCTGGCGTCTCACAGAGCTGAGGACCTCCACCCGGCAAAGGCACGTAACAGTGTCTATAGCTTTGAGAGCATAAAGCGGGAATCCACTCGGGAAAACAGAGCCCAGCACGCACCCGGCTCAGCCCGCGCTCGCGTGGCGCCGCATCCGGCCACACCTCGTGGGAGCAGCCCGCGGCGCCTTCAGGGCCCGCCGATCCTAGGGCAGGGCAGAGGGGGTCGCAGGGTGCGATTTCCTTAGGACAAAGCGGAGTACGGGTAGCGGGACCCCGGGCGGCCCCAGGTCCATCAGCGGCAGGTAAGGGGAAGTGGAGGCACACTTGTTAGGACAAGCTCCAAGTGTCGCGGGGGTGGCCTCGGGCGAGGAGAGTGCGCAGCTCCGCAGCCCCGGGGAGAGGCTGTGGTGGTCACGGGGCGGCTCTGGGAAGAGAGTACAAGGTGTGGGGAGTTCCTTTCCTTTCGGGTCGGCCAGGAGTGCGATTAATAGGCTGGGAGTAAGATTGGGAAAACGGCTACCTCAGCCCAACCCAGAGCCAGAGACTACCATACTGCCCCTATAGAGAACTAACTGCCGCCACTCCCCTCCTCCACTCCGGCGGGTGAGGCGAGAACGGTTTGAAGGAAGACGCATGCGCAGGGAACTGAATACTAAATCGCTGAAGCTCGATGTTCAATAATCGCGAGAAGACGCAGGCGCAAAAAAGCCCGAGGTTTATACAGGTGGGAGGGGCTGAGCCCCAAACGCTTGGGCGTAATAACTTGCTGGTTGGAGGTGGGTCGGCTCTTGAAAATACGCCTGCGTCTGAGCTTTCTGTGACGCAAGGGGGCGGTACGGGCACCTGGCTGCGCTTGCGCAGAGCTTGCTCAAAGGGCCTTATTTAGGTTGCGCAGGCGCCCGCTGGCCATTTCGCTCAGCCACGCTGAAGTCCTGTGATCAGGTTAGTGTTTGTTCTTCGATGTGTGCCGCCCAGTGGCCCCTGAGAATGCCGTTTTTGCGAGGGTTACTTCCCACTAGATCTCTGTAGAGCCTGGGGTGGGGGGACCTTGACAAGGTACGGGCTGCCGCCAGGAGCCAAGAGTGGCTCGCCGAGCGGTGGCAGGGCCGCTGGGGCCTGCAGGCCGCGCCGACTCTATTGTGTGAGATGTCGGAGGAGGCGGAGCGGAAGCGTGGCCGCCATTTCCTTGCCTCCACGCTGGCGCCAGGCCGGACCCCCTGCGGCTTGGTGCTCGGGTAACTAGTGCCCAAGGCGGCTTTGGCGGCCCACCCGCTAGCTTAAGGGGGTGTTTGGTATTGGAGTCGCCAGGGTTCGGACTTGCGCACGGGCTTTGTTCTTATTGAGGCGCCGCGGTTCCGCGGGGTGCCTCGCGGGGGAAGGCAGTTTAATTTGAACAATTCCGGGGTCTGACCCTCATCCTCTCTTTACAGTTTCTTTCAACGCCAGGACCTACTAAGAGACGATGATGTTGGGCACCGAAAGCGGAGAGGGATTCGTGGTGAAGGTCCGGGGCTTGCCCTGGTCTTGCTCGGCGGATGAAGTGCAGCGTTTTTTTTCTGGTGAGTTTGAAGCCGAGGCGGGAGTTAGCAGACAGGGCCGCGGTGCAGGGGGCTGGCACGCAAGCTGCCGGGGCTGGCCGGGCCAGGCCGGGCCAGGGGCGCCCCCTGGCGGGGCGCGGGCAGCAGCTGTTCCCGCTGGGCTGCTCTTGCCCTGGCGTCCGCTGTTACGCAATGGAAACTGCGAAAGCCCCGCCTTCCCGTCTTCCGGGCGCTCTTGGAAGACTGGTCTCTCTCTGGAGGATTTTTTTCTGTTTTGTTTTGTTTTTGGTACATGCCCGTAGCGGGAACCGAACCCGGGACTCTGGTCCACAGGCCGACGCTCCAACCGCTGAGCCAAACCGGCCAGGGCTGGAGGATTTTTTTTCTTTACCTACCTTTAAGTTAAGCACTAGCCTTTCTGTGGATGTCTTCGAAAGGATAAATTGGATTTTCCTTCTCAATCTTAAGAAAATTGCCAAGTGGTTGGGCAAGTAGTAATATTTGGAAAACTTGGAGTACAACAACTTAACAATTTCTGCATGTCCTTGAAAAGGGGGCATTTTTGTTTCTAGAGTTAAACTGTTCTTTACTAATTTTAGGCAGTTTCCTAACCAAGATTTGGTAATGGAATTCTTGTTCATCTAGTTTTTGATAATGGCCCACTTTCCAGTTGAGGACACTGAAGCCCAGGCAAGTTCACTTGCCTACTAGCTTTTTTCCCAAGTATGTAGGTTTCCTGAATAATTTCTGCCAAAATGTCCTTGTTCCCGTTAGTATAAGACTAGACTGATAAAGATGATTTGGAAGAAATCTACAGGTTTCGGAAGGACTCTTGTAGTATTGACTTATTATCTGAATTTAATGTTGGTAACGGAAAATGACCAGTAAAACAAGAACCAAGTACACTGGAAACCACCTTGCAGTGGGCAGGACTGGGTTTGGCTTCAGCTGTTCATCTTGGAGCGTTTTAGCTTTGTAACATTGATCCCCTTTCAGGTGAGTATTGGCCCTGCAATTTGGATTGTAATGTTGCTGCTAGTAAGGTAAAACAATCAAAGGTCCAAGACCAAAAGTTGTAACAAGTGTTCAGAAAATGCATTAAAATAACAAGGTCCAGACTTAACTTATTGAGAAGTTACAGTGACGTTAATGGAGAATTTGGAGATTTTTGTTAAGAAATTTCTTTGAATATTGGGTTTTATTTATTGATTTAAATTATATCTATTTCAAGTTTGATCTGGATAACTAACTGCAAAGAAACTCTAGGAGTCAGTAATATCTTGGTCATTTTAGGCTTCGCATGCGATCTACTTTGTAGTTGGGGCATGAGGTGGTTTTAAATTTTAAATTCTGTATTAACGGTTGTTTTCTTTCCAGACTGCAAAATTCAAAATGGGGCTCAAGGTATTCGTTTCATCTACACCAGAGAAGGCAGACCGAGTGGCGAGGCTTTTGTTGAACTTGAATCAGAAGATGAAGTCAAATTGGCCCTGAAAAAAGACAGAGAAACTATGGGACACAGATATGTTGAAGGTTTGATTTATGTTGCCCTAGTACCAGTAAATAAACATTAAACACAGAGAGATCTATTTTATCCCTTCTGAATTTTAGGTATTTGACCGCATGGAAATGGTCACCTAAGGGAGTTTGTGGCAGCTCTTCCTAGATTATCTAAAGACCTAGGAAGTCTGAACTTTGTTCTCTAACTTTCCAAAATTGACTAATTCTAAGCACCTCTTTCAGTATTCAAGTCAAACAACGTTGAAATGGATTGGGTGTTGAAGCATACTGGTCCAAATAGTCCTGACACGGCCAATGATGGCTTTGTACGGCTTAGAGGACTCCCCTTTGGATGTAGCAAGGAAGAAATTGTTCAGTTCTTCTCAGGTATGTAGTTGTGTTTGTTGCTGAGCAGTGAGTTTTGGCTAGCTACTGGCAACATGATTTAATAGACCTTAAAGTTGAGTAGCTTAGATATTTAAACAGGTTGTGAGCATATGCAGATGAGTTAATGTTTTCTTCTTCCTGGAGACCTTAACATAATTTATGCCCATCTTAATGGTGGAAATTAAGTACTTCGAAATGCTATCTTTGCCTGTATTTAGTATTGTAGTTCAGAGTAGATCTTTGCTCAGCAGCTTTAACTACTTGCCTCACAATGCTGTTCAGCAAAGTACTTCAAGTTAAAGGTAAGATCCCTTAACATTAGATTAGTGTGAGTTAGGTGGTTGTAATTTATGGCAGGTGTCTATATTTGTAAGACACATTAGGTCCTGGGACCAGAAATGTCTCTAACAGTCTAATTCTCTTTATGCAGAAAACCTATTAAGGCAACAGCTGATTTAGCCAGGGAATTCTAAACTTATTGAAAGTAAAAGATAGGTTGTATGTATAGTCTTAGTATTTGAAATACAGAAAGGGTTTTAAAGTTGTTCTGGGCCTTAAAGTATTTGAATGTTTTTATGCCAAAGAGCTGATAAAATTGCATGTTTAGTAGAATGTTCGGTAATATATCTAAAATACTATTATTTGATATTCATGATGTCATAAACTGGAATTAAGAACAAGAAATCCTTTCATGGTTTAGCGTAGTATGTATTAAAATTCTGACTGTTAGGTATACATCAAGTCCTAATATTTTGCCAGAAATTTTGAAATCAAGTCTGTTTTTATTGTTATATCTAAATTGGTGAGAATTTAATGCTGTCAACGTTAAATATGAACATAATTTCATATCTTCTAGGAAAGTGCTTTAAGCCCTTTTTGTAAGCTTGGGAATGTATCCACGGAAAGGATTTTTCATAGACGGAATTTCCAGAAGTGAATCATACTGCTGTTAGCATAAGAGTGCATGATTGTGCTGTCTAGATCAGTTGTTTGTTGAAAGTTTAGATTGTATGTTTGTCAATGATATACTTAAGCAATGTTTCAATTTGTATGTAAAAATGTTTAAATGTGTAAATTTTTTAAACTTGAAGTTCCACTAACTTAAAACATTGAACTATAAAATGAGGTGTAAAAGGTGTGCCTTGAATTTAGTAAAACTGTTGTATTTAATGCTTAGAACTATTAAATTCTTGTGTAATTTTCAACATTAAGTTGAATAGAGTGTTTGTAATTGTTGAAGTCTTAATTCATCCTGTGTTCAGCAAGTTTTTTCTTAAATACTGTGCCATGGGGTGTGTTAAGAATTGTTATACTTAGTAATAATGGAACTTCATATTACTGCAATGCATTTTTAAAGAGTACTTGTTGAAAGCATACCATTCACCTAAAGTTAAAATTCTGGTTTATTTAAAGCTTTAAGAAGAATCATTTCTGGGCTTGTGATGTTAATATTGCCCCCCTACTGGGGTTATTTGTCCTTGGGTTGAAGGGTTGGAAATCGTGCCAAATGGGATAACATTGCCGGTGGACTTCCAGGGGAGGAGTACGGGGGAGGCCTTCGTGCAGTTTGCTTCACAGGAAATAGCTGAAAAGGCTCTAAAGAAACACAAGGAAAGAATAGGGCACAGGTGGGGATGGATGGTTGGTTGGATTTGTCACTTTTCTTATGGTAAAAAATTAAGTCCATATTCTCTCTGCTTAGAAGGAATAAATCTATTTCCTAGTCCCAGTTAATTGATGTTTGGCCACAATTTTCAATCTTTATGCTATGTCAAAGTCCTATAATGCATTCAGATTAAATTTTAGATTTAAAAATTGTTCTCAGTTAATTTGGTCTACTTTACAATTTTGTAAGATGCCTACTTAACCCCAATCAATTGAGTTGAGAGACTATGGCTTTAAAAAATATGTAATGCAAACCTGGCTTTAGCTGTAATAACACACACATAGTAAATTAATATTACCATAAGAAAACGTGATACTTTCTGATCTTGTTTTTAAAGTTGAAATGCAACAAACTTTCTTGCTGTATAAATATTCTGCATATGTATTAATAAGCATAGCTTTCAAGAAATTGTCACAAAAGGTTTTATTCTCTTCGCTTGTGACTATTTTTCATTGAAGCATGCGCTTACCTATGCTGATTCCTACTAAAAGCATAGGCTGGGGTATTTGTTGGCGAAAGGAAATGTGTAGTGTGGGCTAGACTGTTGGTGGAGGCTGGCTTTTTAGCCCACTTGCTATACATGCTGCCAAAGCATTTAAGACATAAAATGTTGAAAGTTGAGTGGAATCCTTTCCCTCCTAAAACATTTCAGTACTCCTCTCCACCCCTAAGGGTGGGCTCTCTGCCTTAGAGGAGTGAGTTTTCTGTAAAGTTTACATGAAATATTCTTACAATTGAGTGAATTTCTGGTCATTGCCTATGCAAATATAAGAAATCTGGCTTTAAATATTAGTCAGTTTCATGGCTATGACTATATTGTTTTTTTTGTGTAACTAAATATTTGTATGATATGAACTAACGTTTTCTCTCCCCTCCCCATTCCCTTCCTTCATGAACAATGCTTTTAGGTATATCGAAATCTTTAAGAGCAGTCGAGCTGAAGTTAGAACTCATTATGATCCACCACGAAAGCTTATGGCCATGCAGCGGCCAGGTCCCTATGACAGACCTGGGGCTGGCAGAGGGTATAACAGCATTGGCAGGGGAGCTGGATTTGAAAGGATGCGGCGTGGTGCTTATGGTGGAGGTATGTGAGAATATACAGGCATGAGGAGGGTGGTTGTTTGTGTGTTTTCATTTGATTGATTGTGCTTTTTGTCTTTCAGGTTATGGAGGCTATGATGATTATAATGGCTATAATGATGGCTATGGTTTTGGGTCAGATAGATTTGGAAGAGGTAAGGTAAGAATTGAATTTCTCAACCGAAGGCTACTTACGCTCTTGTCCATCTAGACCTCAATTATTGTTTTTCAGGAATGTCTGACCACAGATATGGAGATGGTGGCTCTACTTTCCAGAGCACAACAGGACATTGTGTACACATGCGGGGATTACCTTACAGAGCTACTGAGAATGACATTTATAATGTAAGTGTAAGATGAATTCATAAGTTAGCTATTTCAGTATAGAAGTAAAATTGGGGTCTTAATTCTGCATAAGTGAAACAGCATGTTTTAAATTTTTTGTAACATTAGAAAGTTGACTTGATTCTCTGAAATACCTTGTATTTAGTTTTTTTCACCGCTCAACCCTGTAAGAGTACATATTGAAATTGGTCCTGATGGCAGAGTAACTGGTGAAGCAGATGTCGAGTTTGCAACTCATGAAGATGCTGTGGCAGCTATGTCGAAAGACAAAGCAAATATGCGTAAGTGTGATTTAAGTATTTTGGGGAGCCTTTATTGATGGTTGTGTGACTAACATGATAGAGGAATAGTAAGAATGTATGAGAACTTTGCTGATAATAGGTTAACTCTTGGGGATGTGTTAACAAATTTTTGTGGGTTTTTAAAATCAGTGTGACTGAAAGGGATTTGTTATACGAACATTGACTTGAAGTACATCCTTGATAAACTTAAAGTAATTTAGGTGAACATTTAAAACAAAAGGCTAGTTTTGGAAAGCTGCATAAAGTAAATCACCTGAGAAAAGTGCATAGAATAGTATCTTTTTTTTTTCTTTAACTGAAAAAGTACTTAAAGTTAGATCTTGTTTAAGAACTTAGTGTTCTTTCACCAACAAACATTTTCAAACTTTTTTTTCTCATTTCAGAACACAGATATGTAGAACTCTTCTTGAATTCTACAGCAGGAGCAAGCGGTGGTGCTTACGGTAGCCAAATGCTAGGAGGCATGGGTTTGTGTAAATATCACTTTAGTGTCTTTTTTTAAGCTAACCTTGTATGCCTTTTCTCTCATTTCAGAACACAGATATGTAGAACTCTTCTTGAATTCTACAGCAGGAGCAAGCGGTGGTGCTTATGGTAGCCAAATGATGGGAGGCATGGGCTTGTGTAAATATCGTTAGTTTTTTTAAAAACCAAAACATTTATATCTATATCTGTCAGTTAAGCATATTAAGTTAGGCAAAGGAAGAAGTTTTGATTTGAATTTTGGGTCTGACTTTTAAATGCTTGTTATGTAAAACTACCAATTTTAAGTACTTCGGGGGGAGGGGAGGGCATTACAGAAAAAAGAGTTGAATCGTCTATTAAGTATAAAAATCTAAAATTAATGACATAGAAAAAAGCATAGGATCAAAATAACTTAAATTTCTGGACATGATTTATTAGGCATAATTAGGTAGGTGTTCAGTGATACCTGTGTATTGACATAGTCTTATATCAAATTATGGGGAACAACCCCACTAAGTTTAAACAGTTCATAAAGATTTTCTCAGAATGCCTCTATAGAATCATGTGGATTTAGTCCTGCTGATGTGTATACTCTTGGCCAGTTGGTTTATAAATGTTTGACCAGCTCAAGTGATTGATAGAAAGGTAGTATGTTCATAGAAAATAGGCAAAGGGTTATAGTAATTTAAAGACTCAAAATCATAGATTTAGCATTACAAGCCCGGTACCACCAGGGTACCACATTACATAGGGAACAAGGTTCTAATGGTCTCTTAACTTAACAGCAAACCAGTCCAGTTATGGTGGCCCAACCAGCCAGCAGCTGAGTGGTGGTTATGGAGGCGGCTATGGTGGCCAGAGCAGCATGAGTGGATATGGTGAGTGTGTTTTTTAATATACTTGACAGTAAGTTTTAGGTAGGTTTCTTTAGTTGGGGAATATGCAGGCTCCTTTTTTTGGTTAAATTGGGTTATTAAATACATGCTTTTGATTCAATTAAAATGGTTATTAATAGCTTATTTTGTAGAACCAATAATTGGGAGGGGGAAGTGTTCTATAAATTAAATATGCAACTTGGAATAATGTAGAGCCAGAAGACAACTGCTTCCATTTATTAAAACATTAAATAGTTCACTTTTTTTTTTTGGTTAGCATGTTGAATCCATTTTAGATGGAGGGAGAATTTAAAATAGTAAAATGGTGGTTGGGTTCAGGACCGTATTTTACTAGTCAGTTAACCTAGGATTGGTTTTATTTTTTTCAATTGGTCTAAAGAATGGTGATTTTGGTATTATAGTCTTACCCTACAAAATCCTTTTGCAGACCAAGTTTTACAGGAAAACTCCAGTGATTTTCAATCAAACATTGCATAGGTAAATATTTTCTCAAAAAATATAATTTAAATTCCCAATAGCAAATACTGATATGTTGTGCTAATACTATTTCTATAGCAGTCAATGGCTGTGAATTAACTCCATGGAAGCTGCCATTTTGGGCATAGTGAGTTGCCTTTAGTCCCACTTTGTCTCACTTCCTGCCCACCATGAATAGGAAAGGCAAGAGACTGCCCCTGTGCTCCCTATTCATACACGCCATTCGATGGACACATCGTGAGTGTTTATGGTAAAAATTTTTAAAATGCCTTGTTTAGCTTTAGAAACATGAAGTAATTTTGCAATTTTTGAAAAACACTAGTTTTCCTTTAAACTTAATTTTCCATGTTGATCCTGAAGCATCTGCTTAAATGGTAGCACAAGAGTCTGGCAAGACTTTGGTACTGCAGAGAAAAGGGATTAATTGAGACTTGTTTGGAGTCGGGAGTCCCCTTTCCCAAACATGCGTCTCGCCACTTGGACAGCAGCCATTTGTACTCGTATACTTTTTAAACTTTTTCTTGGAATGCTATATTTTACTTGACTGATAAGGTGTGTTACTTCTCCTGACTTGTCAAATTGATCTCTTTGCAGGCAGCCAAGGAGCAGTGAACAGCAGCTACTACAGTAGTGGAAACCGCGCATCTATGGGAGTGAATGGAATGGGAGGGATGTCTAGCATGTCCAGTATGAGTGGTGGATGGGGAATGTAAATTGATCCTTATCACTGACTCTTGGTCATTATTTTAAAGGAAAAAAACAAAACAAAACTTAAGTTTAACAGTTTTGTAATACCAGCTTGTGATTTATGCTTATTCTAAGTGGAAATCAGGATTGAATTGAAGACTTAAGGTTCAGTATTTTTGAACACGTACTCATCTAGGATGTAACAACTAAGTTGAGTAAACTATAACTGTTAAACGATTTTTAGCTTTTCTCAAGTTAGTTCTATTGTAGGATGTACTTAAGCAGTAAGTATATTTAGGTTAAAGCAGTTGAATTATGTTAAATGTTGCTCTTACACATTACATTGAACACTGTTTGGAAGCATGTTGAAAGACGTGCTTTTTTTTTTGTAAAACTCAATATAGGAGCTGTGTCTACAATTAAAAGTGAAATATTTGGCATGTTTGTTAATTCTAGTTTCATTTAATAACTTCTAAGGCATGTAAGTTTAAGCTTTGTTTTTTTTAAGTTAATGGGGAACATTGAGACGCAATACCAATACTTTAGGATTTTGGTCTTGGTGTTTGTATGAAATTCCGAGGCCTTGATTTAAGTCTTTCATTGTATTGTGATTTCCTTTTATAGGTGTATTGCGCTAAGTGAAACTTGTCAAATAAATCTTCCTTTTAAAAACTGCACTTTGTCTTGTCTATGCTTCAGTGTCATGTGGACTGTTTCTTGGTGCTCTATTCCTGCCTGATGCATAGGTGACAGTGGCCCATGTCTCTGGCTGTGGCAGAGAGGCTCTACAGTTGAGGCTGTTGTGTAGATGTCTTCAGACTTCCCTCCAGATGTCTTCAGACTTCCCTCCAATACTACAACAGAAGGTAATCCTGGCTTTGGGGCCCTTGTGGATGGGCTATATGTTTGTGTACTGCATTTCACTTGCTATGCACAAAGTAGAGGCAGAAGTGTCCTCACTGCATGTTGCATGTCCACAGAGGCCTTCAGGCATGGCTGAGAAGGAAGTGCTAAAAGCAACAGGCAAAGGGTGGTTGGAGCTGTCCTCAATTGGATAGCATCTTTTGAGTTTTTTTATATTTTATTGATTTTTAGGGGGGGGTAGAGATAAAAACATTGATTTGTTCCACTTATTTATGCCTTCATTGGTTGATTTCTTGTATGTGTCTTCACTGGGGATTGAACCTGCAACCTTGGCCGTATCAGGACAATACCTGAAACAAATGAGCTACCTGGCCCAGGGCTCTTGTGAGTTTTTATATGAAGTGTCTTCTAGAAGCTACCTCATAGAATGCTTTCAAATTGAGGGTTTCTTTTTTTCTCCCCAAAGTAGAACGTTTGTTTAGAAAGTTACAGAAGCGGAAGAAGTGAATGGTAGAAGAAATGGGTTTAGGAAACAAGTTAGAGAGGCAAAAGAAAAAGGGCCCTTGGAGTTGGAGCTTGGGAGTGAGGAAGGTAATGGGTAATGCCCCTGGTGGGGTGGGGGGTGGGGGTTGCTACTGGGTCAGAGAACTCAAATTGAGGTTTTAATCTTTATATTTTTGCCTCATTCCTAAAGATCCAGGACCACTTAGGAGCAAAATTCATTTCTTTTCAAGCTACTGAGGTAGAATACCACATATTACTGAAAGTAAAAATGGCTTGTTTAAATCATTAATATTTATTTGGTAGAGTAGGACTCAAATTTGACATTTGCTAGTAAATACTCTAGCATTAGGAAGTTAATAGTTCCAGTAATCCCTTCAGTAGATACTTAAACTGTAGTATGGGAACTACCACTCGTTCACCATCCCTCTAGACCAGCAATTTTCAACTCATGGCACACACAAATTACTAAAATTCTGTGGCACACCAACCAAAAACACTTTTTGCCAATCTGGCAAAATAGGTATAGTTTTGGTTGAGTTACAGAAACAACAAAACCCTAGTAATTGCCTGCCCTTTTTGCTCCAAAGTGACTAAGAAGTCAGGTGCTGCCTGTACTTGGCATATAAAGATTTCTGGTACCAAGAATTAACCAGATGCAACCTTATTACGTGACATGACCAGTAAGATGCAATTCTGTTATATGACATATTTATAGTTCCAAGATGGCATTCAAACCAGGCAGCTATTATGTTTGCTGTTGTCATTTTTTATTTATTTAAAATACTTATTTTGGTTAATCCTCATCCAAGGATATTTTTCCATTGATTGTTAGATCTAACAGAGGCATTGATGTGAGAGAGAGATTGGTTGCCTCCTGCATGACCCTGACCATGGCCAGTGATCAAACCTGCAACCTGCGCCTGATGGAATCAAACCCATGACCCCTTTGGTCTGTGGGCCAATGCTCTAACCGCTCAGTCAAACCAGCCAGGGCTGTGTTCATTTTTAAAATCTTTTTTTTTTTTTTAATTTCCTTTATTGATTTTAGAGAGGGAGAGATAGAAACATTGATGAGAGAGAACATGGATGGGCCGCCTCCTGCATGCCCCCCACTGGGGATCGGGCCCACAACCTGGGCATGTGTCCCGACCAGGAATCGAACCAGCGACCTCTTGGTGCATGGGTCGATGCTCAATCACTGAGCCATACTGGCCGGACTAATTTTTAAATTTCACAGTCTTTAAGGAAAAGAAAGGTCAGTGCTCCTGACCAAATAGGTATTGCATGTTTTAAAAATTCTTGTGGCACACCGGTTGAAAATCACTGCTTGCTGTAGACTCCGTTGTATTGAGTAGAATTTAAGCTGCAGATAGATATAGGCTTGTGCTGTTTGAAGCCTGGTGCGTGCACATCTTGCTGTGACAAGCGCTGGTCTTCTCCTTTGTTCCTGGGTGAGAGTGATTGGTGGGTCTACTCAATTCTAAGTCTGTAAGTAGAAGCATTGCCCTGCTGCATGCTCTCTGCTGGCTATTGGTGCTGCTTCACACTGGGGAAAGGGTTATGGATACATAAGTGTTGCACTTGGAATGTATTACGTCAGTTCAGCAGGTTTAGAGATTAATAATTTTCAGTGTGAGCATTGGTATTCAGCTACAATCTAAATCTAGTATTGCCAGAGTTTGTGGCTGAGTTAAATGTGGATTGGAGGCACCTGGTGTTGAGAAGGCCCAAGGAATGTTCCTTTCCCTAGTCCTTCAGTTGTTTTACATGAGGAACATTTTCATTGAAAAACATGGAGGAGGGGAAGGAAAGGGACTAGAACTAGAAACATGGAGTAAAGCTATTGAATAAGCTAACCCAGAACATCCTTTGGGTTCTTAGGAACTTTATATCCCATGGACCAGCATCCTGGGAGCTTGTTAGGAATGACCAGAACCTTCACTCAGTCTGCATTTTTTTTTTAACACAAATCTCCACTTTGACCCCAGGTAATCAACTTGTGTACTTAAGCTTGAGAAGCACACTGTCTTAGACCATCTGTCTGTCATTACCCAGGTCAGGAGAAGGTTGCCAGACCATAGGGTCTCAAAGTTCAGGAGCACATTTGATGTCTGAGTAAAATGTTCTTTCTTCCATGCAGCTAACTGGCACAAGGATTCTTTGTGAATAATGCTTGTTGAACATTTGTTGGTTTAGGGAGAAAATAAGTGTGCTAAAGGGAAGAGCATTAAGTGTGGCACAGTGGATGGACATGTTATATATACTTAGCCTTCAGAACACTACAGAAGTAGGGAGCTATTACCCTGCTTCCTTTTGTATGTGCAGATGAGAGCTAAGGCTCAGAAGTGAAGTGACTTGCCTAAGGGTCCCCAGCAAGCTGGAGTACAAATAGGGTGCACTGAAGACAAGTTACATATATCTAATGCTAGACCAGTTCAGAGTAGTGCAGCAGTGTGTAAATGTTTGGGGAAAAGTTGGGCCATGAATATTTAATTTTTAAAATGTTTTTACTAATTTTTTTTTTGGAGAGAGGAAGGGAGAGAGAGAGAGAAACAGTGATCCGATGGGCTGCCTCCTCCTACACATCCCCTTACGGGTGATTGAGCCCACAACTCAGGCTGGGCGGGCCATGAATATTTGGAGGGTTAGCCCCTGATAGGTTTCATGGCTTTGGAGTTAGACATGGTTTTGGAGGCTGGCTGCACAGATCCTGGGACTTAACCTCATGGAGCCTCTGTCTCCCATTTTTATAACAAAGATATATTTAAGGGAGCAGATGTGGAACCTTGAGCCAGGCTATGGATGAGCCTTCTGCAGGGAGCGCCCTCCAGAGACGGAAGGAAGAGAGCCAGGGCCTCCAGCAGGGGCTGGCTAGCTGGGAGCATTCCAGAGGGAGGACTGGACTGGTGGGAGGTACAGATGGGCAATAAGGAAGATGAATCTACCAAGACGGCAGTAAGGTGAGTCAAGGTCAGTGCACTGAAGCCTAGTACATGAATGGACTGACTAGCCCTGACAGTTACTGTTTTTTGAACATTTGAGGCCACTGACTATTGTCTGGGGGAGGGAGGTGAGCATGTGCTCAGAGAAGGCTCTGAGCTGGTTTTCATAGACCACAGCTAACATCTGTCCTAGCACTGAAATTCAAACCCCACAGGTGTGTCCATCTGTAATGAGCTTTGGCGACAGGCTTGTCATTTCTTGTGCCAATTGATGGACTTAATGG
The DNA here is from genome assembly GCA_030848825.1 of Tadarida brasiliensis. NCBI lineage: Eukaryota > Metazoa > Chordata > Mammalia > Chiroptera > Molossidae > Tadarida > Tadarida brasiliensis. The sequence continues at coordinate 72,659,838 of CM061259.1, read as the reverse complement.
CTCACCTGGGCAGGGCACAGCCTGTACCCCAGAACCTGGCAGGCTTTACCCCAAAAACAGCCCCCAAAGGGCCTTTAGTCGTGAAATGGGGCTTGCTCTGTCCTTCAGAGGCTAACTCTGAAGTTGACACAAGCTCCTTCATTTTCTACACTAGAGTGAAAAATGATTTTATTGCAGGGCCAATGATGGATGCAAGGGTGTGAAATGGCCCATTTCTTGACTTAAGCAGGGCAGGCATAAAGGGCAGTGGGAGAGAAAGGAACTGATTACTCACTACATTAGTACAACTGCTGCAAAATAGGTTAATTCTTTGAAAAGTGAAAAATGACAGCAAAACCATGAAGTTACTTTGATCCTAAACCAGTGATGCAGCCAAGTGAGAAGGAAGTTTCAATCCAGAGTTCATTCCATACAAGTGAAACGAAAGAGACATGGCCACCAGCAGGCGTCCTGTACTCCAGAGTGCCAGCAGCCCGGTTCAGGAGCCTGTCCCCCCCCCCCCCCCTTAGATTCTCTTGGGAAACAAGCTTCCTGAGCCCCTTGAATCCCTGCAGGTTGGCACTGTCCCGAGGCCTTTAGGAGCCAGTAGAGGAGCAGCGCTGCAGGAGCAGGGTGTGGCAGCTGTCACACACACGCACAGGCTTGGGGTAGGAGGGCAGGGCCAGCTCATTACTGGAGCACGTGTTGCAGAAGATGTGGCCACAGTTTCGGCAGTGGTGCTAGAAGACAGAGAAGAGGCAGTCACAGGATATGCTGTGCTCCCTGGGTCCGCATGCTCAGTCTATATTTTCAGCCTTTGAGTTCATTTAATACTTTCAGAGCCCTCCCCCAGAGACATGTACCAATTTGGAAGGGGTTCCTCTAGATCAGCGGTTCTCAACCTGTGGGTTGTGACCCCTTTGGGGGTCGAAAGACCCTTTCACAGGGGTCGCCTAAGACATACCAGTAGCAAAATTACAGTTAAGAAGTAGCAACGAAAATAATTTTATGGTTGGGGGTCACCACAACATGAGGAACTGTATTAAAGGGTCGTGGCATTAGGAAGGTTGAGAACCACTGCTCTAGATCTTTGTTTCTACATTTATGCTCCTATGGAGTGTTGGTAGAGGGGTGTGCACTTGCAGGAATAAGGTTCTTTTTCTTTAAAATGTGTTTTACTGGACTTGAGCCCGGATCATCCCGAAACTGCTTCATTCATGGTGCTGACTCAAGGCTACTTTACTGGTCCCTCCTGGGACAATGGGGTGTGTGTGTGTGTGTGTGTTGCTTTGTAAGCAGAGCTGTCACAAACCTTGGGCACAAAGCAGATGCCAAGACCAGGACCTGTGTGGCCTCTCCTCCTCCTGGCTCTATACATTCTGCCAACTGGCCCACCCCCATCAGGCTAGATGGACCTTGAACTGGTGTAGGGAGTGCCAGGCCTGTGGAGCCCCAATTTCGAACAGGCCTTGTGAACAAGTGTGATCTCAAAGGCAGTCTCAGGATGGCTGTTGCTTGTTATGACTAGAATTTGGGAGTTTTGCTTTCTCTTTTCCACAGAGAATTTTAATGGGGGCAGATGAGAGTACATCCACATGGTAGCAGATGGGGTGATGGTGCCAGTGTGACAGGCATTCCTTTCAGTAAGGTCCCCCAATTTTGCTTTGGAATCTGACCTGCAGCTGTCCTGCTCAACTGGTCAATCATGATCCTGTCACTCCTGGACCAAAGGCTGGGCTCGTTCTCAAAACCTGAAGGCATTCTACACAGGCAGAGAAGCAGGTTCACTGGGAGCAGGTCACCAGGACCAAGTGCGCTGACTAGATGATCTGTGAGCTTTTGTGCTCCTTGGATGCCTGTCCTGAGAATTGCTGCCCATAGGTTCCCCATATAGATCCTTTTTTGGACTAACAGGCAGATTTTGGTTCTTTTGCTTACAAAGAATTTTCAATGATATATTCACCTAGACGAGTTCTGTACACAAGCAGCCCAACTCCCAAAGAAATCTGCTAGTCATTGAAAGGACTATGTTGGGAACATAAGGCCTATGACTAGTGACTAGTCAGGGTGCCCCCAGAAAGGGGGCAGTCTGAATGGGCTGGCACACCAGTGCATGACCACAATGCGGTGGGCCAGGTCCCAAGGGCTTTCTCAGTGGGGCACCAACCCAGCCCCTGGGCGCAAGGTGGAGCCCAGCCCACATACCTTTCTCCGGGAAATGGAGAACTCCTTCTCACACTGCTTACAGTGAGTAGCTTCATCATCTTTCAGCCAAGTGTGACCCTAGGAGGAAAACACATTGATGGCCCGCTCCTGATGGACCTGTAGCTGTGTTCTGGCTGCCCAGTATCTGCTGTCCCTTCCTAATAGTCTACATGCCTTTTCTCCACATGAAGTGGCTCACAGACCTGGCCTGCCCTGTGGCTCTGGTTTTCCAACCTCTGCACACTGCCCCCTGGACCTCAAGCCAGATTCTCCAGCTTCCTGTTAACTTCCTTTCCATATATGCCCTCTTGCTGAGTACCAAGAGTTAGGATCTGATGCTTGCAACCCCAACCCTGGCTGAAGCACTCCAAAGTGCTTCCTGAACTGGCAGGAGGGTGAAGGGCCAACCCCATTAGCCAGACAAAAACAATCTGCCACAGTGGTCCTTGCCAGAGAGATGGGAAGGCCCCCCCCCCCCATCCTTACAGCAACGTGGGGGAGGCATCTGTTTCCATTCTACAATGGAGGCAACTGAGGCTTTGAAAGGGGCTCTAGAGCAGTGGTTCTCAACCTGTGGGTCGCGACCTCTTTGGGGGTCGAACGACCCTTTCACGGGTCACCTAAGGTCATTGGAAAACATATTTCCAATGGTCTCAGGAACCGAGACATCGCTCCTCTGTCTCCAGGTGGGTCCGCCGACATGCAGATACACCCATATACAGCATGAGGAACTGTATGTATTAAAGGGTCACGGCATTAGGAAGGTTGAAAACCACTGCTCTATAGAGTCATGCTTTTTACCCTCCCTCTGGTGCTATTAGCTGTGAGCAGTGCGGGGGACATGCAGACAGGCAGCTCATAGCAGTTACATGGAAGGAGCTTTCATTTCACTCTATAAGGGAGGATAAGATAAACAGATGGTTGTTCCAAGTCCAGGTGCTGATAGGTGCTGTGCCCCTTTGCTGCCTGACCTGCGTGCCCTTGTAGGTAAGATGCCCAGTCATTAGGTCTCTGCTCCAGCGTGTACCTTGGGGAAGCGACTATGCACTGCTGCCACTGCCACCGATGGGCTGTCTCTTTTATTCTGAATTGCCCTGGGAGGGGGCTGTAGATCGGAGCCTCTTGCCCTTCCTTTCTCACTGTTCCCACCCCAACAGGCCAGCCTGACACCTGCCCTGGGTCTCCTGGTCCACATGCTCCTGCTCAAGTGATGTGTCATTCTGCCCTCCCCAAAATGGTCCAGACACTTGCCCTGCTGAGGGTTTCGGTGGTCCCCAGAAATGGCATAGGCACCGCAGAGGGGCAGGATGGCCTCTGGTCCCTCACTTGGAGGAAAAGTTCTCACTCTCACTACTAAAAAAAAAAAAAAAATCCCTGGACCTCTTTCTGCCACCTTTTTGCCTCCTTCATTAGGGCACAGCTGGTGGCAGAGGAACAGAAATCAGAAGACCTTGATTCTAACTGGAACCTGCCACTTGTCAGAATTGCCATCGCAGCAGAGTGACACGGCTTTGAGCAGCATTTTATCTTTAAATAAATGATAAGAACCATGCCCCAACCACACATTTCTCCACAGGCTTTTGGGAGAAAACCTAGTAGCAACAGTCACAAGAGTGGTTCTTATGCTAATAACATGAAATATTCAGTACCTTCAGTGCCTTATTTACTTCTTTGATATCTTCCATCTTCAGCTTTGACCTTTAAAAAAAGGAGAGAGAATTTATAGCTGTGAGAGAGGCTCTTAAAGCAAACCCACAGGGTCACACTTTGTGAGGATAACAATTTAGGAATATAATTACATGAGTTCTAAAATATTTTCCACCTTTATATAACCCCAGAGTCACCTCATCCAATTGGCTCACATGTAAAAGTCTGCTGAGCCTGTGGACTGAATCTGGCCCCAAAACAGACTTTAGCCTGCAAGGGTTGAAAATGACTTTGAAATCATTGCAATCATTTAAAAAATTGAGAATTATCTCACAGAAGCCCAGATTTCTGGCTTCTCTGGGCAAACATTCCTGCACATGACATGCTTGGTGTGTGTGGGGTGTTCGCCCCCACCCCATGGCAGGAACCCACATCTGCAGGGTTCCCCCTGGCCTCTCTCCTGCTGACTGCAGGCTCAGAGAGCATGGTCATTTGTTCTTGCTCCATTCTTGTTAGTGTAAGAGCAATTCCTTAGATGTCCACATAAAAGGACTGAATGTGGCCTAAGCTGGCCACACCCCTTCTGCCCCATAATCACCACACTGTTGTCCATGTCCATGAGTTCTCTTTTTTACTCAATGCCACCCCCTACCCCAACTATTATCCCCACCCCCAGCTGTCTGCTCTAAGGGTCAAAGTGTCAGTGCTCTGAGACACAGGCTAGACTTCTGGACAGGGCTCAGGAAACCAAGCATCAGGGCCTTTCAAGAAAACACTGGCTTTCAAGAAAGATCACAGGAACTCCCTCCCCCTCTCCCAAAATTGGCCAGCAGATTGACAGGCCCAGAGGCTGTCCAGGATGGACAGACCTGGGAAACCAGGTAAAATGGCAGCCTGAGCACACAAGGGCTTCCCTGAGAAATAAAACTTAGGAAGAACCTAGATGTTCCCGCAATAACTGGGCAGCCATGTCTGTAGCAGATTTTCCCTTCTCTGTCACCTGGTGTGGGCTTGCAAGAAGAAGGAAGAGGGGCGACAGCACACAGTCCTGCTCTTGCTGCACGGCCCAGCTACGAGGGGCATTTTGCTGCTGGACAGGCAGCACTGTGAGGCTGCCAAGGGCAGGGCTTTGTTTTCCAGATCAGGACCCATCCATATTTCTGAGGCCTGAAGCCCCCTAGAATAATAGGAGGGTGCTCTCTGACTGTAGTCCAATGTGAACACGACAGGCAGGAGAGAAAATGGTGCTAGCCACTTGAGGAGGTGTGTACAGGGACAGACCACGTCCCAGGTGACCTTCCCTCCCTCCCTCTGAGCACAACAGCAAACCCAAGGAGCCAGCTCTATGCCAGCATCCACACCCGGTACTCATTAGTCTCATGGACACTGCCTGTGATCCAAGTGTGGGGTGGACACCTAGTCTTGCCCACTGTCCAGGAGTCCCCTCAATATGGGGATGGGACAAGTACTAGCCAGAACACAAGAGCAGTGCAGGACACTCAGTAGGAGAGGCGGCGGTAGGCCTCAGGGTGGAAGGGATCAGTAGCCTTGAACTGGTCTAGAAAGATACAATGAGTGAGACAAGATCTTCACCTCACATTCCCACCAGAGCCTTAACATTTCCTTAATACTTTTGTGGGCCAGCCTAGAGCACTGCTTTATCTAGACTTTCCAATTTTCCAGACTGAGAAAAACCCTAAGGTGGTGCAGATCTGTCATACTTTAGTGTTTATAGTTTGTTCTTATGTTGGTCCCCACCTCTGTACCTTTCTGGTCACACTGTATTCAGTACTGGGCCTGAGCTGAGGCTGTGCTGGTCACAAGAGGCCCCATCTGTTTGGTCCCTGCACTTGTGTGAGGATTCAGGTGGGAGCAGTGAGGCAGCCTGGGGTCTCTGTGGGAGTGCTGGAGAAAGAGGACATTTTGTTCTCATAGAACCTGCTGAGCACCCTTCTGCCCCTGTGGGGGCCAGATCTACCTGTGAGGTAAGCGACAGGATAGCAGAGGTGGGAGGTACGGAGTAATTTTGATGGCTTTTTTTGCTTAAGTCAGTTTGAGTTGGATTTCTGTCACTTGCAACCAAGAATCCTGACTCATAAGGGAACAAAGCTGTCCACTGGGTTTGGGAAATGCAATGACCACACAAATGGACAAGTTCCACAATTTGCAGTGTGACCCATCAGATTGTCCTGGCAGGATAGGAACACCAGGGAGAGCTGTGAAGTCCAAAGGGAGACTGAACTCCCAGGGTTTGCACTACTTCAGCACCACCCAGTGGAGACTGATGGACTCTGGCAGGTATGAGTATTCATCCTCGGAAAGGCAGGTGCAGCACAGCAGGCTGGAATTCTCAACTCCCAGTGCTCCCTGTGGTCTGACTGCAGGCTGAACAAGCAACCCTCTCAGCACCCCTCTAGTTCCCCTGGGACCTAGATACTGAGTTAGTGAACATGAGGGTTCTATGCCCCTGAGGACTGACTTCCTGGGAGGCCTCCTTGACTGGCTCTCCCTCCTCTGACAACAGGACATAGATTTGGGACTCGAGTCATGTTGGTGGCCAGACTCTTCATGGGGAGGTTCTTACTGGCTGAGGTGCAGTCCCATTTCCTGGAGGGCTTGTTCTTGCTCGTCACAAACCTTCTGTAACTCTGCCCTCTCGTCCTGGAGCTCTCGCAGCTTCTAAAATGAACAAACCAGACACTTGACACAGAATTGAAAGTCCTTTTTTTTAATCCTCACCCAAGGACATTTTTGCATTTATCTTCAGATAGAGGGGAGGGGGAGGGGGGGAAGAGAGAGAGAGAGAAACGTCAATGTCAGAGAGACACATTGACTGGCTGCCACCCCCACGGCCCCGTTGGGGCTGGGGACAAACCGCAAATGAGGTACGTGCCCCTAGCGGGAACCGAACCCAGGACTCTCTGGTCCGCAGGCCAACACTCTAAGTGCTGAGCCAAACTGGCCAGGGCTGAAAGTCCTGGTTTTTATAAGGTTTAGTAATTATGGCAACAAGCAGGTCAGAATGTTTTTCAAGAGTAAAAGGCAGTTTTGTTGTATTAACCTCATTCAAGACAGGGCGATTTCATGGGCTACTTCTCATTAGCTTACTTCTCCAGAATGGGCAAATGGAAAGTGAGTAGCTCTGCAGCAGGAACAGTGACATGGGACAGGAAGCAGCTATGTAGGTTCATCAGGCACATTCAAAACAGTCATCCTCACAGGGCAAATATGACTTTGCCTATCTGAGTTTCTATTAAAAGATTTAAAAAAAATATGCTCTTATTGTTTTGTTTTGTTTTTAAAAGAGAGAAAGGGAGAGGGAGAGAAAAAATCATTGTGAGAGAGAAACATTGACCTGTTGCCTCCCACACACACCCATGACTGGGAATAGAAACGGCGACCTTTTGGTGCATAGGATGACACAACCAACTGAGCCACAACGGCTAGGGCAAAAGATTTCTTTAAAAAGTCCTCACTTCAGCATACGTTTTTATTGATTTTAGAGAGAGGAAAGGAGAGAGAGAGACATTGATGTGAGAGAGAAACATCGATCAGTGCCTCCCATACCCACCATGACCGAGGATCGAATCCACAACCTGGGTATGTGCCCTGACCAAGAATCAAACAGACCTTTCAGTGTAAGAGACGATGCTCCCACCAACTGAGCCACACTGGCCAGAGCTTCTATAGAAAGATTTTAAAAACTCTACACCTCAAAAAATACACAGATGACCCTTGTACAAAATTACATGAATTTATAGCAACCAAGTCTCATTTGAATGAACTCTTTTTAGAAAGGGCTGGTCAAATTTCCTGAGAATGAATAAGGCTGATTGATGAAGGCTAAGATCTAGAGTATCATCATGGCTGGAGTGTAGCTAGACTTTCTGGAGGCCCTGAAACCCTGTGTAGGAGCTGTGTCTGAGGGGAATAAGGTTCGTGAGGGAACATCCTTGATGAGGTGTGTAATTTGGGGCCAGTGCATCTGGAGGACATAGGCTAATGAGGGCCAAATGAAGACCCAGAAAGTAATTTGGGGTCCAGGGCTGACCATAGGCAGCCATGAGGCCTATGCTTCAGTGGTGGGCATTTCCCTATAGCCACCCCTGGGCCTTCTGCACCAGAGCCTGTTGACCTAGGCTTACCGGTGACCTCAGATACATTTTTTCTCTTTTGTGTATGTGTGGTGGTGGTGGAGGTGTGGAATTCAAAATTTACACCAAAGTACTTTGAAGTGGAGTAAAGGGGGTATGTTCCATGACACAGTAGAGGTTTCTAGAAGTCCTCTTCTACCCCCTGTTGCCTCTCCTCCCCTCTCTGAGCCTCACTGGCTCTTAAGGAAACTCTCCTCCCTAGTGATCCCATCCATGGCCTGGTGGGATCTCTCACAAGAGGCTCTAGGCACTTGCCAACAGAAATCAAAAGGGCCTTTCTTGGCTCATTCAAATTGCGCAGCGGTACTTATTACCATGTAAACACAACAAATCCAGGTCTGGAAGCTGCCCCAGCCCCAAGGATCCTCCTCCAGAGATGAGTTGTAGGAAGGCCATCTATGGCTTGGCAGTCTCCTGAGCTTGGCACCAGTCCCATCAGGAGAAGCTATGGAGGCCACAGATGCCCCACAGATCCCCCAGATGGCAGCCAACTCTGACCAGAACTGCCAGGCCCCTTCATCTTTCTGGGGATGTATGGTAATTTTATAGTAGGAGGAAGACTGTAGACTACCTGAGTTTCAGAGAGGTCCCACATTTCACAATCAGATGGCAGCGCTGTGCGGACACCCCCACTTCCCTGCTCTGGAGCTTCACCGCAGGATCTAGGCCACACCTTCAGGTGAGGTGAGGCATCAAGAGGAAGGAGGGGACTCCAGGGATAAACTAGACTTAGGTCTAATCTAGGGAAGATTTAGGGCCCTAATTCAGTAGGCTTCCTGGGGATAACCAAGGACCAGGTGGCCGACCCACCTCTGGGGTGAAATGTGGACTGGCATTTGCCGTCTGTGTTGACTGGTTAATTTGTTTCCTCTCTTGCAAACTTACTACCCATTCTCCACATAGTAGGTGGTGGTGATCTTAAAATGAAATGAATTATGCCCCTCCAATAGCTTCTTATCATGCTCAGAATAAAACCCAAATTCGTTTACACAGCTTCGAGGGCCCCTGATTGGCTGTCCACTGGAGGCCTCAGCTCAAGCGCCTCCTCCCTCTGCTCGTCACATCTCAGCCATGCAGCCTTTTTTCTGCTTCACTATGACACACCCTCACACTTCTTGGTGTCTCTGACCAAATCTCTGCCTGGTTGTCCTTTGCTTGTCCTTCAAGTCTCTGGTTAACTGTCACTCTTTTCCCAGACCACCCTGCCACACTGTGGGGACAGTTTCCTGTTTTATTCTCTTCACAGCACTCATCACTGAGTCTCTAGTTTGCTCAGTGGGTTTCGATCCGTCTTACTCTTTCCTCCTAGAGCAAAGGCTCTGAGTGAGGGTGCAGGGGCAGTGCCTCCCAGACTTTGGACTACTGGTGCATAGGAGACCCAGTTCTGGGGTGGCGAGGGTCATGGTAGGTGCTTCAGAAGGAATTTCTTGAGATGCTAGAAGCTCTTTTCCTCCTGAGGACAATCCACCTTACCTTTTTTAATCCTTCCACTTGTTGTAGCTCTGCTCGGAGGAGAGAGGAGGTGTCTTTCTCACACTGTAATTCTTGTTGAAGAGCTTGCCTTTGTTCTTTTTCTGATTTCAACTCTTTCTCTAGACTTGAGCTGTTTTCCCAAAATGAATGTGAGTTAGTCTCAGTGGGAAATTTTCATGGAAAATCCACAATCCAACTCAAGACACCACACAGGAGATGGATTTACAGGAAAATGAATTGCCTCATGAGCCTCTACCCCTCAACAAAGCATAGAAACAAGGCTCCCTCTCCCCCAGGGCTGCCTGCCCCTCCGCAACACAGACCAGGAACACGTGGGAGAAAGCAGGTGCAGGCACCCACTTGACAGTCCACGAATAGAGAGAAAGGGAAGAGATCTGACACACTCAGGCATGCACAGCAGAACCCTCTACTGAGATGGAGACTAGAGGAGAAAGTGTGACATGGATTCTGCCTTTTCCACCCTGAGCCAGCTAATGATGAAGGATACTGGGGGGTTAGGGGTGGGGAGAAAGCTACTGAGGGTCAAGAGTGTGTGCCCCGTGAGGGTACTGAACCCCTTCAGGCTGTTTTCTCACTTGTGAAATGGGGTATACAGACATCTCTCATCATTGGCCTTTGTACTTTTCCTCAGCACACCTACCCTCACCCCGATTCCAGCCTTGCAGGGGTATGAAACAGTGTATTGTCTGCCCCAATGGGAGCCACCTGTCCCCTGCCACCGGCCCACCAGCTGGGGGACCTACCACTGGCTGTGCAGTTGGGAGAGCTGCTCCTGCAGCACGTTGGTCCTGCAGCCCAGCTCCTGCTGCAGCTGGTGGCTCCGCTCCTCGGCACCCTGCCGCACCCTTTCTGAATGCTGTAACCTGGACCAAAGGAACCACATCTTTGTAAGTAAAGGATCAAAGCTCCAATTTAATGTAGGAATTTTTCATGTTCTTGCTGGCTTTAGTTTTTTCCTTCATTTTTAATGAATATAAAGTAAAACTGACTTGTGTGTGTCCAGTTTCATGAGTTTTAGCACATGTCAAGACTATGTAACCAACCATGGCCACCAGGAAACAGAACAGTTTCATTGCCCCAGAAAACTCTCCAGTGCTGCCCCCTATCGCCACCACACCCCCCTTTTCCATCCCTAATGCCTGGGCAACCACTGAGCTGCTCTCTGACACTATGGCTTTGTCTTTTTGATAAGATTATTCCTATAACCTTCTGAGACTGGGTTCTTTCTCTTAGTATAACACCTTCAAGATCTGTCCACGTTTTTGTGTAGCAATGGTTCATTCCTTTCTATGGCTGAACAGTATTTCAGTGTATATAGTGCCAGTTTGGTTATCCATTCCCCCGATGAGAGATATCTGGGTTGCTTCTGGAGTTTGGCAATTATTAATAGTGCTGCTATAGATTTATGTACAGGCTTTTGTATGAATATGTTTTTATTCTTCTTGGGAAAATAGCCAGGAGTGGGACTTTGGGGTCATATGGTAAGAGTATGATCAGCTTCATTGTAAGAAACTGTTTTCCAAAGTGGCTGTACCATTTTGCATTCCTACCAGTATTATACGAGAGTTCTAGTAGCTCCATAGCCTCACCAAACACTGGGTGTTGTCATTAATAAAATATTTAGTTGTTCTAATAGGTGTGTAGAGGCATCTCAGCATGATTTTAATGTGCACTTCCCTAATTACTCCTTTGTCATCTATATGCCTTCTTTGGTGAAGTTCTGTTCAAGTCTTTTGTGCATTTGTTTTGAAAGTTTTTTTATATATACTGAATACAAGTCTTTTGTCAGATAACAGGTGATTTACAAATTTTCTCCCAATCTATAACTTGTATTTTTATTCTCTTAACAGAATAAAAGTTTTAAATTCTGATAAAGTACAGTTTATCATGTTTTTCTCTCACGGATCATGCTTTTATGTCATGTCTAAGAGCTCTTTGTATAACCCAAGGTCATAAAGACTTTCTATGTATTCTTCTAAAAGTTTTATGGTTTTGAGTTTTATATTTAGACTTATGATCCATTTTGAGTTAATTTTTATATAAAAGTGTGAGGTTATATTTTTGTTTATGGATGTCTAATTGTTCCAACATCATTTATTGAAAAGACTATTCTGTCTCCATTAAACTGCCTTTTCACTTTTGTAAAAAATCAGTTGCCCATATTTGTGTGGGTCTATTTTTATTTATTTATTTTTTATTTTTTTTCATTTTTTGTTCAGATAGAGTGAGAGGGAGAGAGAGGAAGAGAGAGAGAGAGAAATATCCATGTGAAAGGGACACATCGAGTGGCTGCTACCCGCACGACCAACCAGGGCCGGGGACAAACTGCAACCGAAGTACATGCCCTTAGCGAGAACCGAACCCGTGTCTCTCTGGACCGCAGGCTGACGCTCTAACCACTGAGCCAAACCGGCCAGGGCTGTGTGGGTCTATTTTTAGACTCTATTCTGATCCACTACTGACCTGATGTTTAAATGTGACAGCGACAACGAGCTCCCTGGAAAGCCCTGATCCCCTGAGAGGACAATATGTGATCCAGCGGCTAATTGAGTGAATACATGCCCCCTTGCTGAGGACAGCCACTGCAACCTATCTGTACTTCTGAGGGACTCTGAGTAAATCCCCAGGCTCAGATAATGCCCAGCACCTTCTAGGGAATATCTTCCTGGGGAAGTGATTACCTTTCTTCCATCTGTTTCATGTTGGACATAACTTGATTGATTTTTTCTTTAAAAGATGTGATGACTTCATTCTTTTGCTGTAAACTGCTCTCTGTATCCTACAAAAGCAAGGCCAGTGGGTCAGACTCTGCCTCTCCCTCACCCCCAGTTCAGCAGGGTTTGACTGTTCACTTGGTACTTTCAAAACACTTTCAAGATGCTGCTCATCCCCAGAGCCCTGGAAGGCAAACTGGATCAAGGCTCCCAGTGTTACCAACAGAAAGAAAGGCCAAGGAGGAGGTAATGAAGCCTTTTGTTTCCTCACAAACAGTTCATGCTCCTTTTTGCAAAGGACTTTCAAAGTTGCATCTGCCTGAATGTTTAGAAGCTATTCTCATGTGCAGGGCACAGCCATGAGCTCATCTGACCCCTGCAAGGAGTCTCCTGGTAGATGTTGTTAGCCCCACTTCTCTGAGACAGAGAGGGAGGCTCAGAAAGACAAAGCATTTGGGTGAAGATTAGCTGGGTTCATACTCACCACTGTGCGACTTTCTGAGCCCAGGCTTTTAACCATGGCAGATACTGAGGGACCAGGAGGGGACAAAAAAGCACTGTGTTCCTGTGTGTCTATAAGAGACACTCTTAAAATAAAAGGACACAGAAAGGCTGAGGAAAGAAGGAAGTCCTAATAAATTCTTAGGAAATAATATACAAACTGTATTCTCTGACCTTAATGTAATAAAATCAGACACTAACAACAAAATAATAGCTAAAAACATCTCATAACAGGAAACAAAATAGCATATTACTTAAAAAATGATTGAGCTTAAACAAAAAACAGAAGAGAAATTATGAAATACTTAGAGTTGGAAGACAATGAAAACACAATGCTGTATATTACTACACTGAAGATGCCACTGAGCATAAGATGCACCCTAATTTTACATACCACTAAAAAACAAAAAACTGCTACTTGAAACATGTCATGCCATTGACTACAAAATGTGATCTCAATTCCAGAGATGTTAAAATGTGAAAAATATACTTAAGATGAAATATCTTTGTCAAAATTTGAGGGCTACAGCTAAAGCAGTACTTGTGGGTAATTTTTAACTTTATAAAAACGTCTCATTATTTTAAAAATTAAATCTATTGGGGTAACATTGGTTAACATTATATAATTTTCAGGTGTACAAGACTATAATTCAACATCTGTATACTCAATTGCATGCTCCCCACCCAAAGTCTAGTTTCCTTCTGTCACCATATATTTAACCCCTTTTCCCTTCATTCCCCTGCCCCACCTTCCTCTCCCCTCTGGTAACTACCATTCTGTTGTGTGCATCCAACTTTGTTTTTGTTTTGTTAGTTTGTTTGAGGCAACCAACTGAATGGGAGAAGAGATTTGCAAATGATATCTCTGATAAGAGGCTAATATCCAAAATATATAACAAACTCACACAACTCAACAACAACAAAATCTGATTAAAAAATGGGCAAAATAGACACTTTTCCAAAGAATACACATAAATGGTTACAAACATATGAAAAGATGCTCAACATCACTAGTTATAAGGGAAATGAAAATCAGAACCACAATGAGATACCATCTCACACCTGTTAGAATGGCTATTATCAATAAGACAAGAAATAAGTGTTGAAGAGGTTGGAGAGAAAAGGGAATCCTTGTACACTGTTGGTGGAAATGTAAAATGCAGCCACTATGAAAATTTTATTTTTTTTGCATTTGTCTTCAGATAGAGCAGGAGGGAGAGAGGGAGGAAGAGAGAGAGAGAGAGAAACATTGATGTGAAAGAGACACATCGACTGGTTGCTACCCACACGACCCCAACCAGGGCCGGGGACAAACCACAAGGTATGTGCCCTTAGTGGGAACCGAACCCAGTTCTCTCTGGTCCGTGGGCCAACGCTCTAACTGCTGAGCCAAACCAGCCAGCGCTGAAAATTTTAACTTTAAGTAAAATTTTTTAGGAAATAAAAAAAAATGAAACATGAGTTAAGCATGCATTTCAGAAGTCTTTTTTTTTTTTTTTATCCTCACCTGAGGACATTTTTTCATTTTTTGTTCAGACAGAGTAGGAGGGAGAGAGAGGAAGAGAGAGAGAGAGAGAAACATCGACGTGAAAGGGCCACATCGAGTGGCTGCCACCCGCACGACCAACCAGGGCCGGGGACAAACTGCAACCGAGGCACATGCCCTTAGCGGGAACCGAATCCGGGTCTCTCCGGACCGCAGGCCGACGCTCTAACCGCTGAGCCAAAGTGGCCAGGGCACATTTCAGAAGTTTAAAATGAGCTACAGAGCAAACCCAAAGAAGAAAGAAAGAATATAATAAAAGTGAGGATAGAAATCAATGAATAAGGAACAATAAATAATAAACAATATTGAGGGAAAAAAGATGGTTCTTTGAAAAGATTATTAAAGAACAGACACATCTCTGGTAAGACTGAATAAGGAAAAAATGCAAATAAAAAATAGTGAATGAAAGAGATTAAAAAATTTGTAAAAGAATATTATGAACAACTATGAGCTAAAACATTTGAAAACTTAAACAAAATAAGATACATTTTGGAGAAAAGTAGAAAAATATACCAAAATGGGCCTGAGAATAAATGGAAAACATGAATAGGCCAGTAACAGTAATCAAAGTCTGTCTGCTCAAAAGCCCCAGCTCAGATGAATCCTATCACATTGGTGGGTTCTCAAAACCTTTGGAGTCTGGCCGGTGTAGCTCAGTGGTTGAGCGTTGACCCATGCACAAAGAGGTTGCCGGTTCAATTCCCGGTCAGGGCACATGCCCAGGTTGTGGGCCCAATCCCCAGTGAGGGGCATGCAGGAGGCGGCCAGTCGATGTTTTCTCTCATCAATGTTTCTATCTCTCTCTTCCTCTCACTTCCTCTCTCTCTAAGATTAATAAAGGAAAAAAAAAATAAACAAAACAAAACAAAACAAAAACCTTTGGAAGACACTTGCTATCTTATACAAATTATTCCAGAGAAAAAGAGCAGGAAAACTTTTTTTCTTTTTAAATCCTCACCTGAGGATATTTTCCCATCTATTTTCAGACAGAGTGGGAGGAAGAGAGGGAGAGAGAGAGAGAAGGAATCATCAGTGTGAGAGAGACACCTCGATTGGTTGCCTCCTGCACGACCACAACCAGGGCCAGGGACTGAACCGCAACCAAGGTACGTGCCCTTGACTGGAATTGAACCCAAGACTCTTCAGTTCGTGAGTTGACACTCTAACCACTGAGCCAAACCAGCCAGGGCAGGAAAACTTATTTTATAGGGCCAGTCCAATTTTGATTCTGAAACAAATAAGGTTTGTAAAAGGAAAGAAAATTAGAGGTCCACCTCATATATAAACACACATATACAGGGTGTCCCAAAAAAATGTATACATACTTTGAATAATTACAAATTCCAATGGGTTAAATCTGAAAAGAAACACCAATTGAGCTATCAGCTGTTAAGTGTGTATACATTTTTTTGGGACACCCTATATAACTAGATAACTGGATCCAGGGTATATTTAAATATATCACAATCAAGTAGGATTCTAGGAATGTAAGTCTATCAATATAAATTTCAACATAAGAGAAAAAGGAAATGCAAAAAAAAAAAAAGCATTTAACAAAGTTCAACATTCATTTATGACAGAACCTCTCAGCAAACAAGAAATAGAAAGGAACATCTTTAACTTGGTAAAGATCATACACCAGCAAGCATTACACTTAATAGAGAACTTTTAGATGCATTCCTTTTACGATCAGGACCACAAGTTTGCTCACTGTTTCTACTACTGTTTAATGTAGTCTTAGAGGCCCTGGCCAATGCTTTAAGAAACAAAAAAAAAAGGAGTACAAAAATTGAAGGTGAAGAAATTAAACTGTCTTTATTTGCTTATGATATGATCAGTTACATCTAAAACCAACAGGATCAATAGACAAACCATTAGAACCTGGTAGGCCGTCAAATACAAAGGCAACTTGCAAGTACAACAGTGCTGCTTCTCCACACCACCAGCAAGACCTAAGTGGAGAATGCAGTCAAAAGAAGGCAGCAGTCATAGTAGCAACAACTATACAGAATCTAGGACTTCACTGGAGAAAATGCAAGACCCTTATGGAGTAAAAAAGGATACAAAAAGAGAAAAGAATATCTGAATAAATGGAGAGTTACCCCATGGTCTGGATGGATGACTTCATACAGTACTGAGGTCAATTTTTTTCTCAAATTAATCTATGAATTTGATGTAATTCCCATTTACAAAATTCAGCTGGATTTAAAAAAAGGAAATTTATAAATTTATTCTAAAGTTTGGATCAAGAATAAAGGTCTACGAATAGATAAGTCAATCTTAAAAAAAAAAAAAGAGAGAGAGAGAAAGCAAGGAGGCAAAGAAGACAGGCTTGACTTGTTATGGGTTGAGTCCCTCCCAAACCTGTATGTTAAATCCTAACCCCAATACCATACAACGTGACCTTATTTGGAAAACAGGTCATTGCAGACATAATTAGTGAAGACGAGGTCCTACTGGAGTAAGGTGGGCTCCTAATCCAACATGACTGGTTTCCTTACAAAAGGCGGAAATCTGGACACAGACAGGCATACAGTAAGAATGCTATGTGAAAGTGAAGGCGGAGATGGCAGTGAAAACTTCTCTGCAACTGGGTTCTCCACAGACTGCCAGCAACCACCATAAGTGAGGAGAGTAGGATGGGGCAGATTCTTCTACACAGACTCAGAAGAAACCAACCCTGCTGACACCTTAATCTTGGACTTCTGACCTCCAGAACAATTTAGTTGAGAGTAAATTTCTATTGAGCCACTCAGTTTGTGGTACTTGGTTACAGCAGCTCTAGCAAACTAATACAGTTAACAAAACATCAAAACATACTACAAAGATACTGTAATTAAAACAGGTAAGTAGATTATAAAACAGAATAGATAGTAGTTCTATTTTATATGTAAACTTGATCTTATGATAAAGGTAGCACCACATATCAATGAGAAAAGAATGGCTTAGCTTTTAAGTGGCCAATAAGCCCCGCAAACAACACACCCAAAGAATAGACTCAGCAGGCACCAGAACCCCGAATACCACTCTGTGGCATCAGCTCCCACACAACATCTTGTTCACTGTAGTCACAGCCAGTTCCCAAAGTCAGTTAGCTGGGAAGTCAATCCTACCCACTGACATGCCAACAGCAATCAAAATTCAACTATAGCCCTGGCCGGGTGGCTTAGATGGTTGGAATGTTGTCCCATTTACCAAAGGCTGTGGGTTTGATTCCCACTCAGGGCACATAACTAGGTTGTGGGTTCAATCCCCTGTTGGGGCATATATGGGAAGCAACTGATGTTTCTCTCTTTCTCTCTCTCCTTTTCTCTCTTTCTAAAACAAACAAATCCTCAGGTAAGGATAAAAAAAAAATCCACAACTCAACTACAACAGGAGAACACATACAACCCACACAAGGGACACATCTAAAGCACCCAGCTCAGGTGACTAGAGAGACTGCACCACTGGGCCCCACAGGATACCTACTATATAAGGCCATTCTACAAAGACCAGGAGACATAACAAATCTACCTAATACATAGAAACAAATACAGGGAAGCAGCCAAAATGAAGAAACAAACAAACAAAAAACATATCCCAAATGAAAGAATAGGACAAAAGTCCAGAAAAAGAATGAAATAAAGGCAATAAATCTGTCAGATACAGAGTTCAAAACACTGGCTAAAAGATGCTCAATGAACTTAGGGGTAGAATAGATGAACTCAGTGAGAACTTACACAAAGAAAAACCATAAAAAAGAACAAGTCAAAATGAAGAATACAATATATCAAATGAAAAATATGTAAGATGAAATCAACATATTAGATGAAGTAGAAGACTGAATCAGTGATTTGGAAGACAAGGTAGTGAAAAATACCCAATAACAGAAAAAAAAAAAAATCAAATAATGGAGATAGTTTAAGGGACATTTGGGATAACATCAGGTGTACAAACATTGACATCATAGGGGTAGGGGAAGGAGGAGAGAAGGAGCAAAGGATTGAAAACCTATTTGAAAAAATGACTGAACACTTCCCTAACCTGGTGAAGGAATTAGATATACAAGTTGAGGAAGCACAGAGAGTCTGAAACAGATGAACCATAAAGGCTGATGACACCAAAACATATCATAATTTAAATGCCAAAGGTTAAAGACAAAGAGAGAATCTTAAAAGCAGCAAGAGAAAAGCAGTTATTTACATTCAAGGGAGCTCCTATAAGGCTGTCAGCTGATTTCACAACAGAAACTTTGCAGGCCAGGAAGGATTGGCACAAACTATTCCAAGAGATGAAAAGCAAGGACCTACAACCAAGATTACTCTACCAAGCAAGGCTATAATTTAGAATGAAAGGAAAGATAAAAAGCTTCTCAGACAAAGAAAATCTAAAGGAATTAGTCACCACTAAACCAGCATTATAAGACATGTTGTAGATAGGTTAACAATGAGATCAAGGAAGAAATCAAGATACCTTGAAACAAAAATGAGAACATAACAACCTAAAATGTATGGGACATAGTGAAAGCAGTCCTAAAAGGGAAATTCATAGTATTACAGGCCTACCTCATGAAACAAGATCAATGAAACCAAGAGCTAGTTCTTGGAAAAGATAAACAAGATTGACATATATTTAACCAGATTCATCAAGAAAAAGAGAGGAACACAAATAAATAAAATCACAAATGAAAGAGAAGTAACAACTGACACTACAGAAATACAAAGGATTGTAAGAAAATATTACAAGCAACTATATGCCAACAAATTGAAAAATTTGGAAGAAATGGATAAATTCCAAGAAACATACAATCATGCAAAACTGAATCAGGAAAAAATCAGAAAATCTGAATAGACAGAATACAACTAATGAAATTAAATCAGTAAAAAACAACAACAACAAAAAAAACCCCAAAAAAACTCCCAACAAACAAAAGTCCTCAACCTGATGGCTTTATAGGAGAATTTTACCAAACATTCAAAAAGAGCTAACACCTATCCTTCTCAAACTATTCCAAAAAATTCAAGAGGGAAGACTCCCAAGCCCATTTTCTGAGGCCAGCATTATCCTAATTTCAAAACCAGATAAAGACACTACAAAGAAAGAAAATTATAGGCCAATATACCTGATGAACATAGATGCTGAAATCCTTAACATACTATTAAAAAACCAGGTCCAGCAATACATTAAAAAGATCATACACCATGATCAGGTGGGATATATTCCTGGGATGCAAGATTGATTGGTACACTATCCCCAAATCAAAAAATGTGATACATGACATAAAAAAAAAAAGGATAAAAATCACATGATCATATCAATAGATGCAGAAAAGGCATTTGATAAAATCAAGCACCCATTTATGATAAAAAGACTCAGCAAAGTAAGAATATAGGGAACATACCTCAACATAATTAACATATATGACAAACCCATGGCTAATATTAAACTCAATGGGGAAAAGCTAAAAGTGCTTTCCTTAAGATCAGGAACAAGAGAAGGTTGCCCACTTTCACCATTTTTATTCGACATAGTACTGGAAGTCCTAGCCACAGCAATCAGACAAGAAGAAATAAAAATCATCCAAATAGGAAAGGAAGAAGTGAAACTGTCATTACTTGCCAATGACATGATACTGCATATAGAACCCTAAAAAGCCCACTAAAAAACTACTAGAACTGATAAACGAATTTAGGAAAGTAGCAGGATACAGAATAAATATCCAGAAATCAGTTGAATTTCTGTATACCAATGACCTATCAGAAAGGAAAACTATGAAAACAATCCCATTTACTATTGCATAAAAAAAAATAATTAGGGGCGGGGGTGGAGGGGAGGGAAGAGAAAAACCACAGAACTTTTATGCATGTATGCATAACTGATAGACATGGACAACAAAGCTGGGGACGGGGTGGGGAGGATGGGGAGGAGGGTGTCAATGGGGAAAAAAAGGAGAAACATCTGTAACAAAAATAAATTAATAAAAAATGAAGAAAAATAACTAGGAATAAATTTAACCAAGGACATAAAAGAACTGTACATGGAAAATTATAAGACACGGAAGAAAGAAAGTGAAGAAGATACAAATAAGTGGAAGCACATACCATGTTCATGGATAGGAACAATTAACATCATTAAAATGTCCATAATACCCAAAGCAATCTACAAATTTGATGCAACTCCTATCAAGATACCAATGGTGGATTTCAAAGAAGTAAAACAAATACTTCATAAATTTGTGTGGAACCACAGAAGACTCTACCTGATATCAAACTACACTACAAGACCATAGTAATCAAAACAGCACTGTATTGGCATAAAAAATGACATATAGATTATTGGAACACAATTAGGAGCCCAGAAATCAACCCATCCTTTTATGATCAATTAATATTTGACAAAGGAGGCAAGAACATACAATGGGGTAAAGATAGTCTATTTGATAAATGGTATTGGGAAAATAGGATAGATATGTGCAAACAAATGAAACTAGACAACCTTATTACAACATACACAAGAATAAACTCAAAATAAATAGAAGCCTTAAATGTAAGTCATGAAATCATAAAAATCCTAAAAGAAAACATAGGCAGTAAAATCTCAGAATTCTCTAATAGCAATATTTTTGCTTATGTATCTCCTCAGCAAGGGGGGAAAAATTAACAAATGGGACTACATCAAACTAAAAAGCTTTTGCACAGCAAAGGAAACCATCAACAAAATGAAAAGACAACCCACTGAATGGGAAAAAATATTTGCCAATGATATACCTCATAAGAAGTTCATATCCAAAATTTATAAAGAAGTTATAAAACTCAACACCAAAAAAACAAACAATTCAATTAAAAAATGGGCAAAGGACCTCAATAGACACTTCTCCAAAGAGGACATACAGATGGCCAATAGCCATGTGAAAAGATGCTCAACGTCACTAATCATCAGAGAAATGCAAATTAAAACCACAACATTACCAAGGCTGTGGAGAAAAGGGAACACTCATGCCCCATTGGTGGAAATGTAGATTGGTACAGCCACTGTGGAAAGCAGTATGGAGTTACCTCAAAATTAAAAATGGAACTGTGTTATGACCCAGTGATTCCACTTGTAGGAATTTATCTGAAGAAAACCAAAACACTAATTTGAAAAAATATATACAGCCCTATGTTCATTGTAGTGTTACTTACAATAGCCAAGA
This sequence comes from Tadarida brasiliensis, assembly GCA_030848825.1. Taxonomy (NCBI): domain Eukaryota; kingdom Metazoa; phylum Chordata; class Mammalia; order Chiroptera; family Molossidae; genus Tadarida; species Tadarida brasiliensis. The sequence goes on along the minus strand of CM061259.1, from coordinate 72,638,424 downwards.
TTTGGAAGCATCCCAAGTGCCTATCAGTAGATGAGTGGATTAAAAAGCTGTGGTACATCTGCACAATGGAATATTACTTGGCTATAAAAAAGAAGGAAATCTTACCTTTTGCAATAGCATGGATGGACCTGGAGAGAATTATGCTCAGTGAAATAAGCTAGTCAGAGAAAGACAAATACCACATTATTTCACTTGTATGTGAAATCTAATGAACAAAATGAACTAAAAAACAAAATAGAAACAGATTCATAGATACAGAGAACAGAATGACAGCTGTCAGAGGGGAGGCAGCTTGGGGGCTTGGTGAAAAAGTTGAAAGGATTAAGCAATAAAACATACAAACAAACAAACAAAAACCCAACTCATAGACAACAGTATGGTGATTATCAGAGGGAAAGGGAGTAGGGGGATGTAGAGAGGGTAAAAGGGAGATAAATGATGATGAAAGGAGATTTGACTTGGGGTGGTGAACACACAATACAATATACAGATAATGTATTATAGAATTGTACAGCCCTGGCCTGGTAGTTCAGTTGGTTAGAGCATCATCTCGATACCCCAAGGTTGTGGGATCGATCCCTGGTCAACAGCACATACAAGAAGCAACCAATGAATGCATGAGTAGAAAAGCAAATCGATGTGTTTCTCTTCTTTCCTCTTTCTCTAAAATCAATCAATCAATCAATAAAAATAGAATTGTACACCTGAAACCTATATAATTTTATTTGTTGTTGTTGCTAATCCTCACCCAAGGATATTCCCCCAATGATTTTTAGATAGCCTTGGAGGGGAGGGAGGGAGAGAGAGAGAGAGAGACATCTATGTGAGAGAGACACATCAATTGGTTGCCTCCTGCACAACCCAGACTGGGACTAGAGATCGAACCTGCAACCCAGGTACTTGCCCTTGACCGGAAATCAAACCCAAGACCCTTCGGTCCAAGGTCTGATGCTCTTACTGCTGAGTCAAACCTGTCAGGGCATATAATTTTATTTTTTAAAAGGGAATGTTAGCCCTGGCCAGTTTGGCTCAGCGGTTAAGAGTGTCAGCCCATGGACCAATGAATTGCAGGTTCAATTCCGGTCAAGGGCATTTACCTTTGCAGTTCGTCCCCGGCCTTGGTCTGGTCCGGTTTCGGGAGGCAATGGGTCAATGTGGCTCTATCACGTCGATGTTTCTCTTTGTTTCTCTCTCTCTCCCTCCCTCCTACTCTATCTGATGATAAATAGAAAAGTATCCTCGGGTGAGGAATAAAAAAAAGGGGGGAAAGTTAAAGGGACTTCAAGAAGAAGAAAAAATGGATTAAATGCTCCAATCAAAAGATGGCTGAATGGATAGAAAACAAGACCCATACATATGCTGCCTACAAGAGACCTACTTCAGATCAAAATATATACACAGACTGAAAGTAAAGGGATGGAAAATATTTTATGCAAATGAAAAAAAAAAAGCTGAGTCACAATACTTATATCAGACAAAATAAACTTAAAAAAAAAAAAAGGACACTGCATAATGATAAAGGGATCAACCCAATAAAATAACATAATCCTTATAAACATTTACGTACCCAATATAGGAGCACGTAAATACATTGAGCAAATATTGCTGAACCTAAAGGACAGATTGACAGCACTACAGTCACAGGAGAGGAATTTAAGATCCCACTGACATCAACAGATAGATCCAGATAGAACATCAAAAAGGAAACAGCACCCTGAAACGATACATTAGACCAGATATATTTAATTGATATTTTTAGAACATTTCACCCCAAAGAAGCAAAATATACATTCTTTTTCAAGTACACATGAAACATTTTCCAAGATAGACCACATATTAGGCCACAAAACACGTTTCAATAAATTTAAGAAAAGTGAAATCATATCAAATATCTTTTCCATACACAATGGTATAAAACTAGAAATCAATTACAAGGAGAAAACTAAAAAACACACAAACACATGGAAGTTAAATAACATGCTACTAAAAAATAAATGGGTTGCCCTGGCCAGTTTGGCTCAGCAATTAGAGCATTAGTCTGAGGACCGAAGGGTTGCGGGTTTGATTCCCGGGCAAGGGCATGTACCTGGGTTGCAAGTTTTATCTTGGCCCCAGTTGGGGCTGTGTGGTAGGCAACCAATTGATGTGCCTCTCTCACATTGATATTTCTCTCTCTCTCTTTCTCTCTCTCCCCATTCCTTTCTTCCATTCTATTTAAAAATCAATGGAAAAATATCCTTGAATAAGGATTAACAAAAAACAAACAAACAAACAAAACAGGTTGTATAGCCAGTGTGGCTCAATGGATTGAGCGCTGTCCCATGGACTGAGAGGTTCCGGTTCAATTCCTGGTCAGGGCACATGCCCAGGTTTCGGGCTCAATCCCCAGTGGGGGCGTGCAAGAGGCAGCTGATCGATGTTTCTTTCTCACATCGATGTTTCTATCTCTCCCTTCTCTCTCTAAAAATATCAATAAAATACATTTAAAAAAAAAACAGTTTAACAATGAGATTAAGAAAAAAAATTAAAAGATACCTTGAAACAAATGATAATGAAAACACAGCCCTGGCCAGTTTGGCTCAGCGGTTAGAGCGTCGGCCCGCGGACCAGAGAGTCCCGGGTTCAGTTCCCGCTAAGGGCACGTACTTCGGTTGCAGTTTGTCCCCGACCCCGGTTGGAGTCATGTGGGTGGCAACCACTCGATGTGTCTCTTGCATGTCGATGTTTCTCTCTCTCTCTCCCTCCCTCTCTCCCTCCTGCTCTATCTGAATATAAATGCAAAAAAGAAAAAGAAAAAAGAAAACACAATAACCCCAAATCTATGGGACACAGCCAATGCAGGTGTAAAAGGGAAATTCAAAGGAAATAATAAAGATCAGAGTGGAAATAAAGAAAATAGAGTCTAAGAAAACAATACAAAAAAATCAATGAAACCAAGAGCTGCTTCCTTGAAAAGATAAAGAAAACTGATAAATCTTTAAACAAACTCAACAAGAAAAAAGAAGAGCCCTGGCTGCTGTGGTTGAGTTGGTTGGAGCATCGTCCCCATACACTGGAGGGTGGTGGGTTCCGTCAGGAAATATGCTTGAGTTATGGGTCTGATCTCCAGGCAAGAGGTGGCCAATCAATGTTTCTCTCTCACATAGATGTTGTTCCCTCTCTCTCTCTCCTGCTCTCTAAAAATCAATAAAATAAAATAAAAAAAGAGGACTGAAGAAATAAAACAGAAATGAAAAAGTGACAAGTAACACCACAGAAATACAAAGAATTGTAACACTATGAATAACTATATGCCAACAAACTGGGCAACCTGGAAGAAATGGGTAAATTCCTGAAAACACACAATTTAATAAGAGTAAATCAAGAAGAAACAGAAAATCTGAACAGATTGATAACTACTAAGAAATTAAATACAGCCCAGCTGGTGTGGCTCAGTGGATTCAGCATCATCCCATGGACTAAAAGGTCCCAGTTTGATTCCCAGTCAAGGCACATGCTTGGGTTGTGGGCTTGATCCCCATTGGAGGACGTGCAGGAGGCAGCGATCGATGTTTCCCTCTCACATCAATGTTTCTATCTCTCCCTCCCTTCCTCTCTCTCTAAAAAAAAAAATCAATAAAAACATATTTTAAAAAATAAAAGAAACCAAATCCATAATAAAAAAACTTCCAACAAAAGAAAGTTCTGGACGAGATGGCTTCACAGGTGAAGTTTACCAACCATTCAAAGAAAAATTAACACCTATTCTTCTCAAACTATTCCAAAACATTGAAGAGGTGGGAAGGCCTCCCAAACTCATTTTACAAGACCATCATTACCCTGAGTCCAAAACCAGACAAAGGCATTACAAAAAAAGAAAATTATGGATCAATATCCCCAATGAATATGGATGCAAAAATCCTCCATAAAATATTAGCAAACCAAATTTAGCAGTACTCTAAAAAGACCATACACCATGATGAAGTAGGATTTATCCCTGGGATGCAAGGTTGCTTCAATATGCACAAATAAATTAACATAATGTATCACATAAACCAACTGTAGGATAAAAATCGTATGGTTCTATCAATAGATGTAGAAAAAGCATTTGACAAAACCCAGCATCCATGTATGATCAAAAGTCTTAGTAAAGTGGGAGTATAGGGAATATACCTCAAAATGATTAAGGCCATATATGACAAGCCCATGCATGGCTAACATCAAACTCAATGGGGAAAAGCTAAAAGTACTTTCCTTAAGATCAGAAACAAGAGAAAGTTGCCCAATTTCACCACTTTTTATTCGACATAGTACTGGAAATCCTAGCAACAGCATCAGACAAGAAGAAATAAAAGGCATTCAAATTGGAAAGGAAGAAGTAAAACTGTCATTATTAGCAGATGATTCAATACTATATAGAGAGAACCCTAAAGAGCCACCAAAAAACTACTAGAACTGATAAATGAATTCAGTACAGTAGCAAGATACAAAATTACTATTCAGAAATTGGTTGCATTTTTATACACCAATAACAAACTATCATAAAGAAAAATTAAGAATACAATCCCATTTACAATTGCATAAAAATACATAGGAATAAATTTAACGAAGAAAGTGAAAGTACTCAAAAAATTATAAGACATTGAAGAAACTGAAGATACAAATAAATGGAAGCATCATATATATATACCAATGCTCATGGATAAGAAGAATTAACATAATTAAAATGTCCACACTAGCCCGGCCGGTATGGCTCAGTGGTTGAGCATCAACTCATGCACCAAGAGGTTACTAGTTCGATTCCCGGTCAGGGCACATGCCCAGGTTGTGGGCCAAATCCCCAGTGGGGGGCCATGCAGAAGGAGGCCAATCAATGTTCTCTCTCTTTTTAAAAAAATATTTCTTTATTGATTTTAGAGAAAGAGGAAGGGAGAGGGAGAGATAGAAACATCGATGTGAGAGAGAATATTGATTGGCTGCCTCCTGCATGCCCCCCACTGGGGATCGGGCCCACAACCTGGGCATGTGCCCTGACCAGGAACCAAACCAGCGACCTCCTGGTGTATGGGTCGATGCTCAACCACTGAGCCACACCAGCTGGGCTCAATGTTCTCTCTCATTGATGTTTCTATCTCTCTCTCCCTCTCCATTCCTTTCTTTAAAATCAATAAAGAAAAAAAAAATTTAAAAAAATAAAATAAAATGTCCACAATACCCAAAGCAATCTATAGATTCAAATGCAATCTGTAACAAAATACCAATGGCATTTTTCAGAGAACTAGAACAAACAATCCTAAAATTTATGTGGAATCACAAAAGACCCCCAAATAGCCACAGAACTCTTGAAAAAGAACCAAGTTGGAGGTATCATGCTACCTGTTATCAACCTACACTACAAGGCTATAGGAATAAAAACAGCACAGTACTGGCATAAAAACAGACACATAGATCAATGGAAAAGAATAGAGAGCCCAGAAATAAACCCATGCCTATATGGTCAATTAATTTGTGACAAAGAAGACAAGCATATAGAATGGGGTAAAGACAGTCTCTTCAATGAATGGTGTTGGGAAAATTGGACAGATACATGCAAAAAAATAAATTGGACCATTTTCTTATACCATATCCAAGAATAAACTCAAAATAGATTTCAAGATTTAAACATAGAACCTGAAACCATAAATCTCCTAGAAGAAAATATAGCCGGTAAACTCTGGCACTGCTCTTAGTTATATATTTTTTGAATATGTCTCCTTGGGCAAGGAAAACAAAAGAAAAAATAAACATGTGGGACTACATCAAACTAAAAAGGTTTTGCACAGCAAAAGAAACCATCAACAAAATGAAAGACAACCTACTGAATGGGAGAAGATATTTGCCAATGATATATCCAACAAGAGTTAATATCCAAAACATATAATGAAGCCATACAACTTTATGTCAAGACAAACGATTGATTAAAAAAAATAGGCAGATGATCTGAATAGACATTTCTCCAAAGATGACATACAGACAGATAACAGACATGTTGCTCAACATCACTAATCATTACAGAAATACAAATTAAAACCACAATATCACCTTATACCTGTCAGAATGGCTATCATCAATAAATCATCAAACAACAAGTGTTGGCAATAATGTGGAGAAAAGGGAATCCTTGTGCACTCTTGGTGGGATTGCAAATTGGTGCAGCTACTATGGAAGGTCCCCCAGAAAATTAAAACTAAAACTACCACCCTGGCCAGTGTGGCTCAGTTGGTTGAGCATTGTCCCATGCACCAAAAGGTCGCTGGTTTGATTCTCAGTCTAGGCACATGCCTGGGTTGTGGGATCGATCCCCAGTGGGGGGTGTGCAGGAGACAGCTGATCGATGTTTCTCTCTTACATCGATGTTTCTTTCTCTCCCTCTCCCTTCCTCCATTTCTAAAAAATTAATAAAAATATAGGGTGGTTTGGGGGGCTGGGGAAAAAAGGTGAAGGGATTAAGATGTGTAAACTGGTAGTTACAAAATAGTCATGGTGATGTAAAGTACAGTTTAAGGAATATAGTCAATAATACTGTAATACTATGTATGGTACAAGGTGGGTACTAGACTTACTGGGGGGATCACTTTGTAAGTTATTTAATGTCTAACCACTATATTGTATACCTGAAACTAATATAATATTGAACGATAACTAATTAAAAACTAAAGAAGCCTCCAGTCAAGATGGCGGTGTCATTTAATGCAGTATTCACATCCTCCCTCAACCACATCAAAATTACAACTAAATTACAGAACAACCATCATTCAGAACTGCCTGAAATCTAGTTGAACAGAAGTCCTACAACTACGGAATTAAAGAAGCCACACTGAGACTGGTAGGAAGGGCAGAGATGCAGAATGGACTGGCCTCACACCCATGTGTGGCGGATGAAAATCAGGAGGGATACCTTGACTGCAAGAGTTCCCCCTTAAAGAGCAAGGGGTCCCAGCCCTACATCAGGCTCCCCTCAGTCCAAGGTTCCAGTGCCAGGAAGAGAAGTCCCCATAACTTCTGGCTGTAAAAACCAGCAGGGACTGTGGTTGCACAAGATGGAGGGCTGCTGGAGTCTGAGGCAGTTCCTCTTAAGGGGCCTGTGCACAGACTTACTCAAACTCACTGGCTCTGAGCTCCAGCACTGGGGCTGCAGCTCGAAAGGCACCGGGGACATATGGGGAGGAACTTAACTGTCTGGTACCTGGGCAAGAGCTGGAAGAGCAGCTTTCTCCCAGACAGGAGTGCTGGCAGAGGTCATTGTTCCTTTTCTGAGCCTATCCCCCACAGAGACAGCAGGCAGGCATAATATTTGAGTCTCCATCAACCTGGCTAATGTGGTTTGCTCCCGCCTTGATTCCCTGAGACCCCACCCCACCCAATTTGAGGGTCCACACAAGGTGTTTCCAGTGGCTTTTCCATACAAATAGCCTGTCTTGGCTCATGCTTCAAATTTTCCTAAAGTCTGAAACAAGCAGCATCTGGCCCCTGCATACCCCGTACCTCTCCCTAAGTGGCCCCAGGCCTGGCACTAGCAGCAGGCAGCCTTGGTTTGCAGCTTAGCCTCTCCTGTGCACCTTGAAGCACAGCACAAGTAACAGCCATCTGCAGATCACTTTGTAGCTCAGGCTGGGTGGCCCTGGGTAGTACACAGGTGGTGGCTGACATTGATCTGCACCTCTTGGGAGGCTCCAGAGTCAGTGCACCCAGTGGACAGTTTCAGACCACATCGAAGCACCTCCCAACCACCTCCACAAGTGAAACACTCAAGAGGTAGACTCAGTGGGCACCAGAGCCTGCACCCCCCCCCCCCCCGCCAAAGTAAGTCCTGCTCTGTGGGGTTGACCTCTGCACAGCTAATCCTCCACAGTGATCACAGCCAGTCCTTGCAGCTATTGGCCTGGGGGGTAAATCCTTCCTATTGATGTGCCAACAGCAATCAAGGCTCAACAACAACAGAAGGGTGTACACACCCCACATTGGGTGGGAGGTAGGGTGGCAGAGGCATACCTGGAGTGACCAGCTTGGGCAGTAGGGGAGGCTGTGCCACTGGACCCTATAGAACACCTACTACATAAGGCCATTCTGTCAATCCTGGGAGATGCAGCAGCCCTACCTGACATGTAGAAAGGAACACAGCAAGGCAGCCAAAATGAGGAGACAAAAGAAACATGTCCCAAATGGAAGAAGAAAACAAAACTCCAGAAAAAGAACTAAATAAAATGGAGATGGGCAATCTACTACATGTAGAGTTCAAAACACTGGTTATGAGAATACTCAATGAATGAACTTAGGGGAAGAGTAGATGAACTTAGTGAGAAATTGAACAAAGAGATAGGAAACATAAAAACAGAACTAGAAAACATAAAAAAGAATCAGCCAGAAATGAAGACTACATTAACTGAAATAAAGACTCCATTATAGGGAATCAACAGTGGAGTAGAGGAGGCAGAGGATCAAATCAAATCTTTGGAAGATAAAGAAGCAGAAAACACCCAATTAGAATAGCAAAAAGAAAAAAGAATACAAAAAAAAAAAAAATGAGGGTAGTGTAAGGAGCCTCCGGCACAACTTCAAGTGTACCAACATTCACATCATGGGGTGCCAGAAAAAGAGAGAGAGCAAGGATTTGAAAGCTTATGTTAAAAAAATGACAGTTAGCTTCCCTAACCTGGTTGCCTGGATGGTGTGGCTCAGTTGGCTGAGTGTCATCCCATGCACCAAGAGGTTGCCAGTTTGATTCCTGGTCCATCACATGCAGGCTCAATCCCCAGTAGGGGATGTGCAGGAGGCAGCTGATCAATGTTTCCCACTCATCAATGTTTCTATCTCTCTCTCCCTCTTCCTCTCTCTCTCAAATCAATGAAAACATATTTTTTAAAAACTTAAAAGAAAACACACCAAAAAATTTTCCTAACCTGGTGAAGGAAATAGGCATACAAGTTTAGGTAGCACAGAAAGTCCCAAACATGATGAACCCAAAGAGGCCTACACCAAGACACATCATCATCAAAATGCGACAGGTTAAAGACAAAGAGAGAATCTTAAAAGCAGCAAGAGAAAAGCAGTTCATTACCTACAAAGGAGCTCCCATAAGACTGTCAGCTGATTTCTCAACAGAAACGTTGCAGGCCAGAAGGGAGTGGCAAGAAATATTCAAAGTGATGAAAAGCAAGGACCTACAGACAACATTACTCTACCCAGCAAAGCTATCATTTAGAACTGAAGGACATATAAAGAGCTTCCCAGACAAAGAAAACTAAAGGAGTTCATCACCAACAAACCAGTACAGTCGGCCCTCATTTATCGTGGTTAATCAGTTCCAGACTCTACTGCGATAAATGAATTTCCACGAAGTAGGATTCTTTATTTATATAAAATGTTAAAGGGTCTTCTTTAAGAAGTAGAAGAAAGAAAGAAAGAAAAAGAACAATAAAATGGCCATAAATACATATGTATCAACAATTGAATATAGCCCTGGCTGGGTAGCTCAGTTGGTTAGAGCATTGTCCTGATATGCCAAGGTTGTGGGTTCAATCCCTGGTCCAGGCACATACAAGAATCAAATAGAGAATGCATAAAAAAGTGGTATAACAATCGATGTTTCTCTCTCTCTCTCTCTTCCCCTTCCTCTGTCTCTAAAATCAATAATAAAAAAAAGAATGTCATTACAAAAATTGAATCTATAAAACAAAATAAACAAGCAGAACAGAAAAAATTTATGTACTCAATTAAACATGTTTTAGAAAGACAAAAAACAACAACAAACAAACTCCAAAAGATGAACATTTAGAATGTTAGCATAAAGGAAGGAGGATGGGAGTAGGGGAGGGGGGTTATAAAAGGAAATAAGAACATAAGAGAGGTGTCTTACCACAGTGTGTCCCAAACTGAAGGATACAACTGATCCCTCTGTACATGCAGCCCAAAGAGGTACAGGGTGAGAAGTGAAAATGGGCCACCAGAGGACATGGGGTGTGGTGCTGCCACAGGAAATCTAACGCCTATAGCACTGACTCAGCAGCCAGGGGTTTGGCATTGTCAAATGGATGTTACAAGCTGGAAAGCTGGTGACCTTTGTTAGTTATGGCAAACAGATATTATAACTGTCACTTGCCCAAACTTGGAGCACAGAATCCCCTGACAGCCATGCTGGGCTCCAGGCGAACTGGTTGTAAAGAGCCAGGATGCTAGTATGTGTGGTAGGGTCTGAACGGGCACTGTAAGCAAGGAGTTTGCAGGGAGAGGACAGGAACAGAGGGGCCAAAGGTAGGGGCCTCATGGGTTAGAAAAGCCAGCTGCTTATAACCCTGACATAAGTGACAGAAGACTGAAGACTGAGCAGCAGAGGCCCTAGGATACCCTGCAGGAAAGGTCAGGTTAGGGGCCTTTCCTCACAGCTCCATTAGGTGGTTCAGATGACTGGTCACTAATATGAGAGAAAGACACCTATAGACCAAAGAAATGAAGTAGGCACAAGAATGGTATTTAAAATAAATAAATAAATAAACTGTTCCACAAACTGAGTGGAAATAAACAGACCAGAGGCTATGACTGAGGGCACTGCATTGTCAAAGAGACCATAAGTCAGACCTGAAAAGTATCTGTACTTTTCAATACAGATACAACCTCCAGGCTGGCAAACTGAGACCATAAGCAGCTGGCCAGAAAAGCTATGTAGTCGCCAGGAAGGCCATGCTGCCCAAGAGCCTACTCTCATATGCCAGATGATGGTGAACCTCTCAGGAGCCACGGAGGAAGGCTAACAAATTCTTTGGAAGGAAGAAGCAGGGTAGCAGACATGCTAAGAAATGGTGCCCCCTGTCCATGGGCAGCCTTCACAATTCCTGCCCAGAAAATGTATCATTGTCATGGGCCACTTCCCTTGTTCCCCTTTCCAAACAGGCATTTCTCTGTTGTTATCCTGTTTCTGCTCTACCATTTTATGCTGGGTGGGATGGGTTAACAGCAGGTTTTCTGGTGCAAACACAGGCTACGCAAGTTGATGAAGTGTTGCCACGCCCAGGGGCTATGGACTTTGAGGATGCAAGGACTCGATGGGCCTGTGTGGTAGGGACAACTATATCTACCAAACACTTATTCTCCCCTTCATCTGACTTGTAGCTGAGAAATGACCGTTCCAGGCACCCCTGCAGCTGAGTGGCCATGCTGAGCAGCCCTCTTCTATGTAATTGCATGGAAGGATGTCTGCCACTTGTGTCTCACTGCTTGAGAGGAAACCCTCAGTGCTGAACTTTTGCTTTTTTCCCCCACCTTCAATTGGCAAGATGGTGACAACCAGAGGGGCCTTGAGAGCTGGAGCTGCCATTAGTCTCTGAATGACTGTGCTGAGCAAAGCTGGTCTGAAATACTCTCCTTGGAAACAACTATATATAACTAAGATATAAACTTCCATATTTTTAAGCCACTCTAGGGTCCGCTAAATTACTACAGTAGTTTAGTTTCCTTTAACATACGTGTCACATTATGTCTACATACTCACCCAAACCAGATAAAAACACGAAAAAATTAAAATAGATAATTTGTTAGGAGGGTAAAATTCTTTCTCCTTTTCTCTTTTTACTTCGATTTTCACTGTTGCTATTATAGTGATTACGATGTGATAGTTTTAAAAAGACAGGACAAAATAACAGTTTATTTGTACTGCCTGCTCTCACATTGTCTTGGACAAGTGAAACTAAAACCACATCCATGGAAAAGGAAGTGGGACTATTTTGGCAGTAAAAGAGAAAAAAAACTTCAAAAACAAAAGTTTTGAGGACACAGAATGGTATCTTTCTGGATAGATTCTGGGCAATGAAGCTTTCCAATTTTAGACTCTATCTTTCAAACTCTGGCATGATGGATTCTTTCTGGGCTGGCTCCCTTGACCACCCTGAAATGACAGGTGAGGTGAGCAGCTCATTATGTGGCCTGGAGACTCAGCAAACCTAGAAAAAACAATACAAATTTCTGTCCTTAATCCACTTCTCCAACAGTTACCACGGAAGTAGAAGGGAACAAACAGCAGGGAGACAGTGAAAGTACAACAGGCACAGTTCAGTTTTCAGCTCTACTGATCAGCTGTGCCACCAGGGGCATGTGATTTAGCCACTCAGTTCTGTCTTGTCACTAACATTTTCCCCATTTTATAAACTTTTCTAGGGGGTTGCTGGGATACTCAAATAAAATAAATATAGTAACATGTAATAGGGCCTAAAACTAGGTCTGACACATACTGGGACCTTGCAGATGTGTTTATTCTCTCCCTCTACAAGGATGAATGATAGAGGACTGTGAGGCAGCATGTGACAGCTCTGCTGCTGTAGAGAGCAGCAGGAACCTAGGCTATGATGTAGACACAAAGCCAGCTCCCACCTGAACTTTGTGGAACATTTGCAAATTGATTGCTTTGACTTCTTCCAGCTGCTGGCGGAGGGCAACAAGAGTGTCCTGTTTCTCGTGGGTGTCCTTTTCTAGTAACTTCATTGCAATTTCCATTTCCGTTTTCATTCCAATTTGTAACTCCAGTTCTTTTTGCAGTTCCTTAAAAGGATAGTAACAAGAAAAATCTTACTAAAGTAGAACACAGAATTAATTTAACAGGCTGTCTTGGGCAATATGTAAAATCTAAACTGAAAGTCAGAATAGGTTAGTGAGATTTTATTTATATAAAAAAAATTATTTTCAGAAGGATGGCGTCGGGCAGGACCAGAGGGAGGGTGAATGCGTGAGAGAGTGAGTGAGTGTGAGTTGACGTTGGTGTGGATGAGCAACCTCGAGCAGTGCAGAAACGTGGAGCAGAAGGTTCCTGTGCTGTGGATGGGGAGCAGCCGGCTACCGCGGTAAGCGGCTCTTCAGGGCCTTCTCCCTGCGTGGCTGGGAGGCCCTGCCATTTTGGAAGATCCCTGGTCTTTTCTGGGAGTAGGTAGGGCCCAGCAACCTGAGCCCACCAGTGCACCTGGCACCATCGGACTAGTAGATCCCACTATGTCAACACAGACCAGCGCACAGTAGTGGCGCTGTCAAGGTGCCTGCTGCAGAGGCCGCAAATGGCTGGGAGTCAGGCACCATCCCTCACAGTAGCAGCCTGATCAGAGCTGAGACACACCCCCAGCAACAAAGGCTCGGGAGGAGACATCCATCCCCAGGCAGCAGCAGCACAAATCAGTAGCTGAGAACCATCCCCAAAAGCTTCAGCAGAGGCTGAGCAGGAGTTTAGTCCCACCAGGTAGCAGCACTCCTCAGCCACCAGCAGTGGGACCCGGGGCTCCGGTGGAGCCTGTGCAATATAGCTGCCCACAGGACTGGCGGGAAGCACGACTCCAGGGGGGCCTGTGTGATACAGCTGCCCGCGGGACTTACGGAAAGCACAGCTCCAGCAGGGCCTGAGCAATACAGCTGCCTGTGGCACCAGCAACTGGCAGGGAACGTGGCTTCAGTGGGGCCCACGCGATCCAGCAGCAGTGCCTACCAGGACAGACCAATACCAGCCGCCAGTAGTCAATCCTCCAGGACCCACAGCAGGCAAGAGGCAACATGCACCAGAATAGCCTGGGAGGCACAGCAGCCTTATTTGATATACACCGACCTGTCTACACAACCCAACATCCCTCACTGGGTCTAGAACTACCAGACGGATAACATGGGGAGACAAAGAAATAACAGCCAAATGAAAGAAAAGGAGGAATCACCAGAAAAAGAACTACATGAAATGGAAGAAAGTAGTCTGTCAGATAAAGAATTAAAAGCAATGATTTTAAGGGTGCTCAAACAATTCAGTGAGAACTACAAGCAACTTAATGATAATTATAGAGAGCTCAGCGGGAACTACAGCAGCTTAAAAAAAGAGGTAGAAGCTATGAATAAAAAACAAGAGGAAATGAAAAATGACATAGCTGATATGAAAAATACCTAAGAAGGATTCAATAGTAGATTGGAAGAAGCTGAAGACCAAATCAGTGAGTTAGAAGACAAAGTAGAAAAAAATGCCCAAATACAGCAGCAAATGGGGAAAAAATTAAAAAACAGGAGAAGAGTTTAAGGGAGCTTTGGAACAATACACAAAAAGTAACAACATTCGCATAATATGGGTACCAGAAGGAGAAGAATCAGAGAAAGGAACAGAGAACCTGTTTGAAGAAATAATGACAGAAAACTTCCCTAATTTGGTGAAGGAAAAAGTCACACAAGTCCAGAAAACACAGAGAGTCCCAAGCAAGATGAACACAAAAAGACCCACAGGTAGACACATCATAATTAAAATGGAAAACATTAAAGACAAAGAAAGAATCTTAAAGGAAGCAAGAGAGAGACAGAAAGTTACCTACAAGGGAGCCCCCATTAGACTGTCAGCTGATTTCTCAATAGAAACACAGCAGGCCAGACCTGGCTGGTTTGGCTCAGCGGTTGGAGCATCGGCACACGGACCAGAGAGACCTGGGTTTGGTTCCTGCTAAGGGCACGTACCTCATTGCAGTTTGTCCCCGGCCCTGGCTGGGGTCGTGTGGGTGGCAACCACTCGATGTGTCTCTCTCACATCGATGTTTCTCTCGCTCTTTCCGCCCTCCCTCCCACTCTATCTGAAGATAAATGCAAAAATGTCCTCGGGTGAGGATAAAAAAAACAACAAAAAACCAAAAAACAGCAGGCCAGAAGGGAGTGGCATGAAGTGTACAAAGTAATGAAAGGCAAGGGTCTGAATCCAAGACTACTTTATCCAGCAAGGCTATCATTCAAAATTGAAGGTGAAATAAAGAGCTTCACAGACAAAAAAAAAAGCTAAAGGAATTTACCGCCACCAAACCAGAACTGTAAGAAATGCTAAAGGGACTGCTGTAAGAAGAAGAAGAAATAGAGAGAGAGAGAGGGAGAAAGAGAGAAACACAGGCATAAAATAAAAATGGCAACTAATAAGTATATACCAATAACAACCTTAAATGTAAATGGTTTGAATGCCCCATCAAAAGATATAGGGTAGCTGATTGGATAAGAAAACATGACCCATATATATGCTGTCTACAAAAGACCTACCTCACAACAAAAGACACACAGGATAAAAGTGAAAGGATGGGAAAAAAAATTTCCAGGCAAATGGAAATGAAAAAAAGCTTGTGTAGCAATACTCATATCTGATAAGATAGACTTCAAAATGAGGGCCATAATAAGAGACAAAGAAGGTCACTATACAATATTAAAAGGAACAATCCAACAAGAGGATATAACTCTGGTAAACATATATGCACCAAACACAGGAGCACCAAAATATGTTAAAAAACTTCTAGAGGACTTCAAAGGAGAGATCAATAGCAATACAATCATAGTGGGTGACTTTAACACCCCACTGACACCACTGGATAGATCTTCTAGACAAAAAATTAACAGGGACACACAGTCCTTAAATGACCAAGTAGATTAGCTGGACTTAATTGATACTTACAGAACCTTTCACCCTAAAGCTGCAGAATATACATTCTACTCAAGTGCACATGGGACATTCTTGAAGACAGACCACATTTTAGGTAAATCTCCACAAATTCAAGAAGATTGAAATCATATTAAGCATCTTCTCAGATCACAATGGCATGCAACTAGAAATCAATTACAACAAAAACATTCAAACACATGGAGGCTAAATAGCATGTTATTAAACAATGAATGGGTTACCAAAGAGATCAAGAAAGAAATAAAAAACTTCCTGGAAACCAATGAAAATGAACACACAAAAACACAATATCTATGGGATGCAGCGAAAGCAGTCCTGAGAGGGAAGTTCATAGCACTACACGCCTATCTCAAGAAAAAATAAAAATGCCTAATTGACTTTCTAACCCTACAACTCAAAGAACTAGAAAGTAAACAAAAAGAAAATCCCAGAGCAAGGAGAAGGAAAGAAATACTGAAGGTCAGAGCAGAAATAAATGACATACAAACTAAAAAAACAATTCAAAAGATCAATGAAACAAAGAGATGGTTCATTGAAAAGATAAACAAGATTGATGGACCCTTAGCCAGACTCACCAAGAAACAAAAAGAGAAGACTCAAATAAATAAAATCAGAAACGAAAGAGGAGAAGCAACAATTGACAGCACAGAAACACAAAGGATCATTAAAACATACCACAAACAATTACATGCCAACAACTTGGACAATCTAGGCAAAATGGACAAATTTCTAGAAACACACAGTCTCCCAAAACTGAACCAGAAAGAGACAGAAAACTTGAATAGACCAATAACTAAGGAAATTGAAGATGTAATCAAGAAACTTCCAGCAAACAAAAGCCCAGGCCTGGATGGCTTCTCAGGGGAGTTTTACCAAACATTCAAAGATCTAACACCTGTTCTCCTCAAACTATTCCAAAAAATCCAAGAAGACACAAGACTTCCAAACTCATTCTATGAGGCCAACATAATTCTAATTCCAAAAGAAGATAAAGATACCACAAAGAAAGAAAACTACAGGCCAATATCCCTGATGAACACAGATGCCAAAATCCTTAACAAAATATTAGCAAATCCGATCCAGCAATACATCAAAAAAATTATTTATCATGACCAAATGGGATTCATCCCAGGGATGCAAGGATGGTACAATATCTGCAAATCAATAAATGTGATACATCACAAAAACAAAATGAAAGATAAAAACCATATAATCATATGAACAGATACTGAAAAAGCATTTGACTGAAAAATCCAGAACCCATTTTTGATAAAAACACTCAGCAATGTGGGAATAGAGGGATCATATCTTGACATGATAAAGGCCATCTATTAAAAACCTAGAGCCAATATCCTACTAAATGGGCAAAAGCTACAAGCATTTCCCTTAAGAACAGGAACCAGACAGGGATGTCCAGTCTTGCCAGTCTTACTTAACATAGTACTGGAAATCTGAGCCACAGCTATTAGATATGAAGAAAACGTAAAAGGAATCCAAATTGTAAAGGAGGAAGTGAAACTGTCATTTGCAGATGACATGATACTGTGCATAGAAAACACTAAAGACTCCATCAAAAATCTACTAGATTTAATAAATGAATTTGGCAAAGTAGCAGGATACAAAATTAATGTCAAGAAGTCAACAGCATTCTTGTACACCAACAACGAACTAAATGAAAGAGAAACTAAAAAAGCAACCCTATTTACCATTGCGGCAAAAAAGGGAAGATACTTAGGAATAAACTTAACCAAAGAAGTAAAGGACCTATTTGCAGAAAACTACAGGTCACGGAAAAAAGAAATAGAGGAAAGTATAAAAAAGTGAACGCATATACCTTGTTCATGGATTGGAAGAAGTAACATCATTAAAATGTCCATACTACCCAAAGCAATCTATAGATTCAACACAATCCCCATCAAAATACCAATGACATATTTCACAGAACTAGAACAAATACTCCAAAAGTTTATATGGAACCAAAAAAGACCCTGAATAGCCACAGCAATCTTGAAAAAGAAGAACAAAGTAGGAGGGATCACAGTACCAGATATCAGATTATACTACAAAGCCATAGTAATCAAAACAGCCTGGTACTGGCACAAGAACAGGCATATAGATCAATGGAAAAGAACAGAGAACCCAGAAATTGGCCCAAGTCATTATGCTCCATTAATATTTGACAAAGGTGGCAAGAGCATACAATGGAGTAAAGGAAGCCTCTTCAATAAATGATGTTGGGAAAATTGGACAGCTACATGCAAAAAATTGAAGCTAGACCACCAATTTACAACATATACACCAATAAACTCAAAATGGAGAAAAAGACTTAAATGTGACCAATGAATCCATAAAAATCCTAGAAGAAAATATAGGCAACAAAATTTCAGACATTACACACAGCAGAATTTTCACTGATACAATGCCTAAGGGAATAGAAACAAAGGAAAAAATGAACACAATGGACTACATCAAACTAAAAAGCTTCTGCACAGCAAAAGAAACAACCATCAAAATGGAAAGGGAACTCACTACATGGGAGAGCATAATTGCCAACGATACATCAGATAAAGGGCTAATTTCCAAAATATACAGAGTACTCATACAACTCAACAAAAGATAAAGAATCCAATTAAAAAATGGGCAGAGGAACTAAATAGACACCTCTCCAAACAGGACATACAAATGACCAAGAGACATATGAAAAAATGCTCAACGTCACTAATCATCAGAGAGACACAAATTAAAACAACTATGAGGTATCACTTTACACCTGCCAGAATGTCTGCCATCAACAAATCATCAAACAACAAGTGCTGGCCAGGGTGTGGAGAAAAGGGGACTCTAGTACACTGCTGGTGGGAATGCAGACTGGTGTAACCACTATGGAAAACAATATGGTGTTTCCTCAAAAAATTACAAATTGAATTGCCATTTGACCCAGTGATCCCACTTCTAGGAGTATATCCTAAGAAGCCTGAAACACTAATCAGAAAGAATATATGTACCCCCATGTTCATAGCAGCACTATTTACAATTGCTAAGATCTGGAAACAGCCCAAGTGTCCATCAATAGATAAGTGGATAAAAAAGCTGTGGTACATATACACAATGGAATTCTATGCAGCTGTAAGAAAGAAAGATATCTTATCCTTTGAGACAACATGGAAGGACCTGGAGAGTATTATCCTAAGCGAAACAAGCCAATCAGAGAAAGACAAATATCACGTGATCTTACTTATCTGTGGAATATAATGAACAAAACAAGCTGAGGAACAAAACAGACCCAGAGACATGGAAGTGGGGTGCAGACTGACAAACCTCAGAAGAGGTGGATGTCAGGGGAGGGAAGAGATAAATCACATTACTTTTACGTATGTATGTGTAAACAAGACAATAATGCTGGCGGGGTGGGGGGGGCGGGGATTGGGAGCAGGGTGTCAATGGGGGAGAAAAAGAGAAACATCTGTAACAAAAATAAATTAATTAATTTTAAAAATTTATTTTCTTTATTGATTTTAGAGAGAGAGGAAGGGAGAGGGAGAGAGCTAGAAACATCGATGAGAGAGAACATCAATTAGCCGCCTCCTGCATGCCCCTACTGGGGATCAGGCCCACAACCTGGGCATGTGCCCTGACCGGGAATCGAACTGACGACCTTCTGGTGCATGAGTCGACACTGAACCACTGAGCCACACTGGCTGGGCACTTAGAGAGATTTTTAAAAGTCTAACTAGATTAAGTTTTTCCTTTTTTCTTATTTTACAATGAAAACTGGCTCTGCATTAAGTCAACAGAAAGCTGGTAGGTGGCAATATGAGCCTAGAATTCTTGCAACCATGTTCTTCAAACCCTAAGATCAGAACATATGATTTGAAAGAATGTGTCTTGTATTTCAGTGCTAAAGCAATTTGACGCTGCAATGTTAGAACTCCTGGAATGATTTGCTGGTTTATGGCAACAAAAGTGAAACCATTTTGAAATGGCTCTGTCCTGGGTAACTCAGGACACACATTCTCCACATCCATGCAAAGAAGCAAAGAAGTGAAGCAGGTGCAAGAACTGTTTTAAATTAAAAAACCAGGCCCTGCCCAGCCGGTGTGGCTCAGTGGTTGAGCGTTGACCCATGCACCAAGAGGTCGCCAGTTCGATTCCCAGTCAAGCCACATGTTCAGGTTGTGGGCCCGATCCCCAGTGGTGGGCATGCAGGAGGCAGCCAATCGATGTTGTCTCTGATCGATGTTTCTATCTTTCTCACCCTCTCCCTTCCTCTCTCTTTAAAATCAATAAAGAAAAAAAATAATTAAAAAACAACAACACCAGGCCCTGACTGGGTAACACAGTAGGTTAGAGCGTTGTCCCCATATGCCAAGGTGTGGGTTCGTTCCCTGGTCAGGGCACATATAAGAAGCAACCAATGACTGCATAAATAAGTGGAACAACAAATCAATGTGTCTCTCTAAAAAAATCATTCAATTAGGAAAAAAAACAAAAAAAACCACAAGCCACTGACTCATAGATAGGGTGGAAATAAACAGACTAGAGGCTCTGACTGAGGCAAATGTACTGTCAAAGAAACCATGCATCTGATTTCACAGTGATCCCCAAAAAGGTTTATAAAATTGGAAAAATGTGACAATGCAGAACTGAATGGTAAACATAACTTTTTTTCCCCAAAGGAACAATTTTGGACTGTCTGTGGGTGTCGGCAGGGTAAGCACATATGTGAAAAGTGCTGAAGAAATCACTTACAGGGCTTTTGGGGAATCCTTTCTAAAGACACTCAGGTTTGCACACTCACCAAATGGACTTTTTTCTCTTCTTTCAGCTGCTTCCACACATCACTATACATTTCGTCCAGACCCTGCCGTGTTTGCTTGTAAGTCTCCAGCTCAACTTTTGTGTCCTGTTTTGTTATCTGTATCCAACAAGAACACAAAGTGAAAAGTTTCATGGGAAACGAGTCAACTACAAAGTATTTAAAAATATATCGTAATTTTTTTTAAAGTAGCATAATTTAATTTCTATTTCTTAAGTAAAATTTTTAAAAATGGTTAAAATTTTACAGCTATTTTGAAATATCTTTGAACTAGAGGATGAGAACAAGTCAATAGATTTTTTAAAAAGAAAATTTAGGAGCTTTGTTGTGCAGTGGCAGTATCCTAGCCAATGAGGTTTATCCGAGGCGCGATTATAGCTAATTGAAAAAAAAAGAAAAGAAAATTTAGGTTCAGAAAACAACTTTACTTTTCTTTAAAACAGAATACTCGTTCTTAGTAAGAAAGGCCCCACTCAATCCATTATTCAGTATTTATCAAGCATGTTTTTAGCACTGGATGAATTTTGAGATGAATCAGATATGATCTCTACCTTCAAATCATCAGGTGAGCAAGCCAGCAATTCTACAAACAGCAAACAGATTCTATATAGGAGAGAGGTGCAAAGAACAATGGGGACACAGAAGGAGAGCCTGGGTCCACTGATGGATGCTAGGGATGGCACTATGGATGGCATCACAGAGGACCAAGCTCAAGAGTGAAAGCTGAAGAATGAATAGGAACTTTCGTGTGCAAAGACCCAGAGGTGAGGGAGCAGGGTGCTTGGGAAACCCCAAGTGGTCCAACTGGCTTGAGAGTGACAAAAGAGACACCTCCTGAGGGCTGGGTTGTAATTCAACTATGAGCTTGAGATTTTGATGGATACATCTGAGTAAGAAATATGCCAACCAACTGTGAGGTCAAGTTCTTACCTCTACACTCTTCTCACTTCTTTCACGAATTAATTCATTTTGTTCTCTTAATTGTTGCTGTTCTTCTTGAAGTGAAAAAATCCGGTCTGTTGCAGCTGAAAGCTGATTGAGAAAGATTTTTATATTTCCTTTAAAAAAAATAAACTTCTTGTTTCATATTTTAATTTTAATTTTAATATGTTTTTATTGATTTTAGAGAGAGGAAGGGAGAGGGAGAGATAGAAACATCGATGAGAGAGAAACATTGATTGGCTGCCTCCCACATGCCCCCTACTGGGGATCAAGCCTGCAACCCCGGGCATGTGCCCTGACCAGGAATCAAACCCGGATCTCTCAGTCCATGGGATGACACTTGATCCACTGAGCCACACCGGTCAGGCAAGATTTTTATATTTCTTAACATCAAAATGAATCTTACTATTCAAAATAAAATATAACATTTGGTATCTTCACAATTGACAATTTATTTTCACATATTTGATATTGAATAGGTAATACATTCACATGGTACAAAATTCCAAAGATATAAAAATAGATATAACAAAATCTCTCCCACTCTTGCCCCTGACCATCTCTGCAACAACTCCCCCCCCCCACGCCCCGCCCCAGTTTTCTCCTTTTTTTTTTTTTTTTTAATTTTTTTTTTCCTTTATTGATTTTAGAGAAAGAGGAAGGGAGGAGGAGAGAGAGATAGAAACATCGATGAGAGAGAACATCGATTGGCCGCCTCCTGCATGCCCCCCACTGGGGATCGGGCCCACAACCTGGGCATGTGTCCTGACTGGGAATCGAGCCGGCGACCTGTTGATGCATGGGTCGACGCTCAACCACTGAGCCACACCAGCCGGACAGTTTTCTCCTTTTATAAAAGTGATAGCTTACTACATAATGTGGGAAAAGATTTATGGACACAAGACATTAGAAATAGCCTGACTGTTCATATTAGAGAAATGATTTAATAAATTACAGTGGAAGCATAAAGTAGAAATATGTAATTATTGAAATGTTTACAACTGTTAATATGAGAACATACTTATAATACCAATATGGAAATAAAATAGGTTATATAGTATTTTCTCACCCCTTAATTTTAAAAAATCTGTGTTAAAATGCTTGAGAAATATATATGCCACACGATAAAAATAGATGTCACTTAGCCAAGGGATTATGGGCTTTTTTTATGATTCTTTATTCTTTTCAGTGTTTCTACCAATGAGCAAAAGGATATTTAATCATGAGAGGAAGAATGTTGGGGTAGGAATCACAACCACACCATTAAAGATGTGCTCGAGGAAGACTTGAACAACTTATCATAGCTTAGAGATGCATTCACGGACCTGCTGAGGAGAGGTAAGGTAGAGAAGTAAATATGCCAATCAATCCCTCCTTATCAAAATTCTGAACACAGCCTGGAGAGAGAAGGTGAGGCTGGAGGAGAAAGAAGCAAGACATCTGCCCTTGGTACTTGGCTGTGCTCTTAGCATCATTCACTAATAGGGGCCTTGAAACACTGAGCTCTTCTTCATCTTCTCTTAGTCAAGAGCATCTAAGTTCACTCAGACTCAGAATCCAGAACTGGGGTTTCTAAATATAACAGCTATGGCCAAATAAGAAAATTTAAGGCTTTAAAGGAGGAGCAAATAGCTACAAGGGAAGACGCAGGCAAAAACCATGAGAAAATTCCGTTTCACTCTCTGAAGATATAGAGAGTATACCATGAAGAGAGGTATATTTTTTTCTAAAGGACATTTTCTAGTACAATTTTTTGCCTTTGAAGACAAAGGCAACCCAGTCATTTAGTTTCAAAAGCTAAATTAGACCTTCCTTCAAAGCATGCCAGTTTGTCTGGGAGAACAAAGAGTGAATCTGCTTGTTCTAATATCAACTAACATCTCAAGTGCCATCCACATGCCAACTGTTGTAATTAGGCACATTTATATTATCTTAATCCAATGTAATCTTTACAACAGTGTAAGGTATGGATTATCATCCAATTTAGAGATGAGAACTCAAACACCTACCACCTAGACTAAGGCCCAAAGGCCCACCCAGTTCTCCAGTTCTAGGTGGGGCTAGGTCTCTCCTGTGATGCTTATCTATGAATGCCACCCTTGAATTTCCTTCTCCTCACACAAATCTGAGCTCTCCTAAAAGCTTTTTAGGCTAGCCTCTCAGGAGAGCCTTAAACTGGGCCCTCCACACAAAGGTGTGCTCTGCAACTCTCGTTTTGGCTGTAACTCGCCTCCACTGTGTAGGGGTTGGGGGTCCACTCTCTGGCTCCTTCTCACAGACTTGATGGGGACATCAGAGTAGCCAGGGACCGCTACCTGTGGAAAGCCTCAGAAAGGCTGAGCAACCCCCCTCTTGCTAACAGGAGACAAGATGTGTTCACCAAGGAGACTGCCGGGCAGTTGGCAGCAAGCTGTCTTTCTCGGTCTCAGCCCTCCTTCTTCCTGTCCTTTCATCCTCTCTCTTCCTAGTGAGAAAGCAGAGAAAGACCACACTGTGGGGAGACTGGGAGGCCAAACACAGGAGTAGGCAGGGGTACTGTTTATCTCAGAACAGAGTCTGTGCTGTCTGGGCAGCAGGGAGACACACTTCGTCATAGGAAAGGTGGGGAGAGGAAGAGAAGAGCATGCTCACACGGGAGTTGGGCTTTTCCAATGATGATTACTGTGAGGTGATGAAACCGAAGTCCCCTAGAACTGGCTCAGGATCAATTGCACTGGCTCATGGGAGCCCTGTCAGGGCAGAACAAAGACATTCTGAGGATGCAAAATCTGAGAGTGCCTGTCCCACGTGCAGCTCAACCCAAGGTCAGCAATTCAGGCCTACCAGCAAGCAGCTCTGGTCAGGTATACCGACTACACCATTTCTCTTAACCCTGGGCCATTCTGTTTTAAGAATTTCAATTAAGTTACAAACCTCTTCTTGAAGCTTTGAATTAGTCTTTTCCAAGCCATCTATCTTGGTTTGAAGATCCCCAACTGTGCAGCTATAGAAAATACAATATTAAGTAAATATGAATTTACAAAGACTGACTGCCTTCTCAACCTGTAAACAATGAGAATAGAGATTCCTAGATTTCCTGTAGGAAAAGGAGTCAAAGGGTCTCCAATGAACTCAGATGACAATTCTAGATACATATGTGTGTGTGTGTACATTTATTAAAAACTTTTCAATGTTTTCTCCCCAAAATATGCTACCCATTTTTTTCAGTCAACTGGAAAGAAAATATTTTTCTCCCCAACACAATAAACAGGAACCAAAATGTGTCGGCAGTCATATATCTGAAATAATAATTCATAACAAGATATTGGTACTTCTGGAGAGTAGGATCAAAGGTGATTTATAAATCTTTTAATACTTTGCCCCATTTTAAAAATATTCTTTAAGTAATATGTACTACTTTCCTACTGAAAAATATGTAAAAAGCTAAAGAAGACTTAATAAGCAATACTAATAATAATCACAGAAATAATAGCAGTTACTTTCTGCTGAGACAATGTGCCAGGACCTGTTTGTTCTAAGCACTTAATGCATGTAATCCTCCACACAATACTATGAGGTAAATTTTATTAACCTATTTTACATACAAGGAAACCATAACTTTATATTAAAAAACTCAAGTTTATACCCCTATGAAGGGGTGCCATGACTGAACCCAGGTAGTCTTCCCCAAGAGCCTGCACTTTAGGACAGTGGGTTCAACTGCCAAATCTGGTGCCTTGTGCCTGTGAGGGGAACAAAGACACATTCCTGGCAAGGCTAGAGAATCAAGGCTCAAGAACTGGGTGGGAGCTTTTTAACAACAGACAAGCTGGGGAGATCCTGGCCAGGATGAGGACAGTGAACCTAATTGTCCTTCCAGCCCTTCGACCCTCCCCTGAATCCCCTCAATAAAATGGTTTGATTCACCTCTACCCCAGAAAGAATTGGGTGAAAGAAAAATACAAGGACACAAAATGAAAAAGGGAACAAAACAAACGATATGAAGGGAACTAAAAGTTTAAGAGTTTACAAATCTCAATTTTATATCAACTATATAGCTTAGAAAATATTAGTATTTAACATAAAATATAAAATTCATATTTTTCTTAGGAAACATAAATTACCAAAAAGACAGATCACCCAGAGAAGAAAACCTAGAAGAACTAACAACTAAGTTGAAAAACAAAATGCTGGCAAAGTACTGCTTCCATACAGGCTCAGAGCTTCAGACATTCAAGGAGCAAGTAACAATCATGAACTAGAAGGCATTCGCATTCCCAGGCATAGAAACAAGGTAAAGCTTCCTAGTTCATTTTGTGAAGCTGCTGCATAGCCCTGCTAACATGCTAGAGGAAGAGAACTACAGGACAGTTAGGTCAAGTTCCCTGTTAAGAGAACAATTAAATTATTAAAACTAGGCTCAAGTAGAGTTTATTCCTGTGATCCAGGAATGGCTCCATATGAAAAAGCCATTAATAAAATAGATCACATCAACAGATTAAGAAAGAAAAGTCACGATTACCTTATTGGATGCTAAAAGGATCTGAGAAAATTAAACACCCATTCCTTATAAAAACTCTCAGTAAACTAGGAATTGATCAAGAATCTCTTTCAGCCTCAGCAGGTTTGGCTCAGAGGTTAGAGCGTTGGCCCGCGGACCAGAGAGTCCAGGGTTCGGTTCCCGCTAAGGGCACGTGCCTCGGTTGCAATTTGTCCCCGGCCCCAGTTGGAGTCGTGTGAGTGGCAACCACTCGATGTGTCTCTCTCACATTGATGTTTCTCTCTCTCTCTTCCTCCCTCTCTCCCTCCCGCTCTGTCTGAGGATAAATGCAAAGGTGTCCTCTGGTGAGGATTTAAAAAAAAAGTAAAAAAGAATCTCTTTCAAAATAACAGCCAACATCACATTTAGGGAGAGCTTACAGCAGCACTTCCCTAGGTCCGTTCTGAGGGACCTGCCAGCTCCTTTGCCTGTTTCACTGGCTTCTGGAGCCAGAGAGGCTGCTCCTGTGAAGCACTGCTAATGTGCACTGCACACTCTCTGAAGGGGGACTCGGAGAGAGAATGTCTCCCAAACACAGGAGACAGAGAATCTCCACCATTCCCACCAACACCTCCAGTGACTGGTGTTTCATATGACACAACAGCAGCGGCTTTCCAATTAAAACGAAAAATCAAGTTCAAGATGTTGGCTATGGCTACTAAATGATCTTGAAGGTCTAGCCCAGTAGTTTTCAATCCTTTTTTTCCTGCCCCAACACGCTGGAGGGATGTGTGCTAATTTCCAGCAGCAACAGTGCTTCCCATTAAAGTGATTTCCAACTAAGTGGCTGTGGGGTGAGGGGTGGAGATTCAAGGTTTTATTTATTGACTCTAAATTATATAATTGCACAAAACAAAGACCTGAAAAAGTCCCAAAAGCTCTTTATCAAGAAATCGGACATCTCCAGTCTGTACATGTGAGCAATGGCACCAGAACCTTTCTTCTTGGTTTGGGGAAAAAGTTAGTTATAAATAAGTGACAACTCAAAAAAGTTCCATGAAATAATTACTGGGTACTGAGAATGAACTATAACACTGGAAAAAGAAGTGAGCCCTACCTTAAGTGCCGGTTCAGTTCTTCCACATAATTTTTTTGATCAAGGACATCAGTAATTCTTTCATGCCTTTTAAAAAGAGAATAAGGGTTAACACTTTGTAACTGTCCCCCAACCTTCCAATCACCTTATAGGAGTACCAACGTCATCAGGAAACCAAGAGATAGAGCTTAGTCACGTCTACATGGCCTTGAGTGAACAGAGAGCAAGGCTGGTGGGGGAAACAGCAGCCAGGGCTTTGGAAGACATGGAAACACGGGGCCTGGAGAGTAGGCTCCCTGCAGATGCCCTCCCACCCCTGCAACTGGCTGGGTATTTGAGAATATGAAAGCCATGGGCATGCAAGGTAGAAACACCAAAAGGCACATGCAGATGGCTCCCAAGGTGGTAGATGGATGCCCTTGCTATACTGAAGGAAAGAAGGTTAGCTTAGAAAAGGAGACCACAAGAGTTTTCTTTCTTTCTTTTTTTTTAATCCTCATCCAAGGACATTTTTTTTTTTAATTTTTTTCCCTTTATTGATTTTTGAGAGAGAGGAAGTGAGAGGGAGAGAGAGATAGAAACATCGATGAGAGAGAACATCGACTGGCTGTCTCCTGCATGCCCCCCATTGGGGATTGGGCCCACAACCTGGGCATGTGTCCTGACCGGGAATCGAACTAGGGACTTCTTGGTGCATGGGTCAATGCTCAGCCACTGAGCCACACTGGCCGGACCATCCAAGGACATTTTTGCATTTATCTTCAGATAGAGTGGGAGGGAGAGAGGGGGGAAGAGAGAGAAACATCGATGTGAGAGAGACACATCGTGCCACCCACACAACCCCAACCGGGGCCGGGGACAAACTGCAACCGAGGCACGTGCCCTCAGCGGGAACCGAACCCAGGACTCTCTGGTCTGCAGGTCGACGCTCTAACCGTTGAGCCAAACCGGCCAGGGCATGACTTTTCAAAACACAAAGCTGCTCGGCCAGAATGGCTCAGTGGTTGAATAGCGACCCATGCACCAAGAGGTGGCCGGTTCAATTCCGGGTCAGGGCACATGCCCAGGTTGTGGGCCAAATCCCCATTGGGGGGCATGCAGGAGGCAGCCAATCCATGTTCTCGCTCATCGATGTTTCTGTCTCTCTCTCTCTCCCTCTTCCTTCCTCTCTCTCTAAAATCAATAAAGAAAAAACAACAACAAAAAACCCACAAAGCTGACCAATCTGCATTAAAAAATTTTTTTTCAATATTTTAAAGTTAGCCCCCTACATTGTTTTACATTCATACATACATATGTACATAAATAGGATCATTCTACAGAGGTTCATGTCACAGGATTTGTTTTTCAGTGCAGTTACTTTTTTCCTTTTACTTATTCTTCCTTTCATATAACTCTCCCAGGTAACCCTGTTAAGTATATACTATGTGCATATAATCATCATATCTGTTTGTCTTATGTGTGTGTGTATACTATACAATTAAAATATAAAATAAAGACTAGGGATTTTTTGGATTTGTTTAAAAAATGGTAATATATATTTCTCAGCATCATACTTTTCTCACTTAATAATACCTTGTGGAAATCCCTCTAAGTCAACTATACCAGTAGCTCAAATCTGTTCTCTTTTTTAGCTCTTCCTGATATATCAGTGAGGAACTATGGATTTTCCATAGTTCATTCAAATGGAAATTAATGGATTAAGTGGATAATCCATTTATTTCCAGTTTTTTAAATATAAAGAATATATTTTAAGTTTAAAGTAGGTGAATCCTTATACTTAGGGTGCATGAAGCATTGATGGGGTTCCCTCTGGTCCCTTCCTTGGTAAGGTGTGCTGCCAAGGCACTGAGACAGGGGGTAGGGGGTCCTTGTTGGAAAGACGATTGAATGACAGGTAACAGATGCACATAATAAAACAGTGAAACATGATCTTGTCCTCTTCCCTCCGGCAGCAATGTCATCGAAACAGTCCATGGGTAAGGAAGTACAACATATCAATAGGGGTGTATGTTCTTTATTTATCTTAACATAAATGGTAGCAGGTTTTACATACTGTTTGCTTTATTTCTTTTCTTTTTTTGGTCCAGGATAACTTTTTTAAAAAAGAATACTCTTGTTAGCAAGCATAGGTGAGAGTTACATGTGGCATGAAAGATATCCAAGATACACTAGGATCAAAGAACAACTTATATATATAATAGTACCATCCTATTTACATTCAAACAAACTGCACAGCAAAATGCATCATGACCAATAGACCTGGCAGGGTAGCTCAGTAGGTTAGAGTGTCATCCTGATATACCAAGGTTGTGGGTTCAATCCCTGATCAGGGCAAATACAAAATCAACCAATGAATGCATAAATAAGTGGAACAATAAATTGATGTTTCTCTCTCTCTCAAATCAATTAAAAAAAAAAAAAAAAAAAAAAAAAGCCCTAGCCAGTGTGGCTTGGTTGGGCATCATCCTGTGCACCAAAAGGTTGCTGGTTTGATTCCCGGTCAGGGCACATGCCCGGGTTAAGGGCTCAATCCCAGGTAGGGGGCACACAGGAGGCAGCTGATTGACGTCTTGATGTTTCTCTCTCCCTCTCCTTTCCTCTCTCTCTAAAAATCAATTTAAAAAAATCTTAAAAAAAAAAGCATGACCAACAAAGCTATATCTGCAGGGCATTAATAAAAGGCTTAAAAGGAACGCTGGCCAGTGTGGGTCAGTGGTTAGAGCGTTGGCCTGAGCACTGAAGGGTTGCAGGTTTGATTCCTGGTCCCAGTCAGGGCACCTGCAGGAAGCAACCAATCAATTGATGTGTCTCACATTGATGTTGCTTTTTCTTCCTCTCTCTCTTATTCTCTCTCCCCCCTCCTTTTCCCTCCCTCCCTTCCACTCTCTCTAAAAATCAGTGGGAAAAATATCCTCGGGTGAGGATTAACAACAACAAAAAGGCTCCAGAGGAGACATGAGCAGCTTCCTCTGAGGGAGGAGTGCGAGTGGCAGTGGGATGGAGACAAGGGGACACAGTATGAATAGAGAAATCTCACTTGTACTCTGAATTCTGTAGAGCACAATTCCTCAAACAATGGGAAAATTAACATATTGTCTCTGTAATTAAAAACACATACATAAAAACTAGAATTTCAAACAAAGCTAAAACAAATGTGGCATTCTTTGCCAGAATTTCATTAAAAATGTGAATAGCATACAATCCAGTACTTACTCTTTGCCACCATCAAGATCCTGCATATCCTTAAGGTAGAGGGAAAAATCGATCACTCCGACCTGATCAAAATAAAATGCACAAGTTTAAATAAAAAATCACTTTCCTGCTTTCCGCATAAACCTTGCTATCTTTAAAATTCTGGATATTTACATTCCTGTCTCTTTCCTATAAACATTTGTTAGGTTAAGCAGCTCTATAAAATAGCAATCAATCAAACAAACAAGTCAAACCCCATCACCACCTTCTAGAAGAAAAACTTACTAAAAATCAGAATTTAAAGGGATATTCTGAAATTTTACCACCTAGTTTAGTTTTGTCAGTGTCCTAGTCTGCCACCATCCAGTGCAGCATAAGTGAGGTCATTCCTATTTGAAATATAAGAATACTGGGTCCTTTGCTGTGCAGAAGCTTTTTAGTTTGATGTAGTCCCATGTGTTCATTTTTTCCTTTGTTTCTGTTGCCTTAGGTGATGTATCAGTGAAAATTCTGCCGCGTGTGATGTCTGAAATTTTGTTGCCTGCATTTTCTTCTAGGATTTTTATGGATTAACGAGTAACATTTAAGTCTTTTATCCATTTTGAGTTTATTCTTGTGTATGGTGTAAGTTTTTGGTCTAGTTTCATTTTTTTGCATGTAGCTGTCCAATTTTCCCAACACCATTTATTGAAGAGGCTGTCTTTATTCCATTGTATGCTCTTGCCACCTTTGTCAAATATTAATGGAGCATAATGACTTGGGTCAATTTCTGGGTTCTCTGTTCCATTCCATTGATCTATATGACTGTCCTTGTGCCAATACCAGGCTGTTTTGATTATGATGGCTTTGCAGTATAATCTGATATCCGGTATTGTGATCCCTCCTACTTTGTCTTTCTTTTTCAAGATTGCTGTGGCTATTCAGTGTCTCTTTTGGTAATATATGAACTTTTGGAGTATTTCTTCTAGTTCTGTGAAATATGTTGTTGGTATTTTGATGAGGATTGCATTGAATCTATAGATTGCTTTGGGGAGTATGGACATTTTAATGATGTTGATTCTTCCAATCCATAAACAAGGTATATGCTTCCACTTTTTTTTTTTTTTTGCATTTTTTTAACTTATCTTTATTGTTGAATGTATTACAGATGTTCCTCATTTTTTTCCCCCATTGCCCCCCTCCCCCCATTCCTGCCCCCCTCCTGCCTTTCCCCACACTGTTGTCTGTGTCCATTGGTTATGCATATATACATATAAGTTCTTTGGTTTATTTCTTCCCACCCCCCAACCCCCCTTCCCTTTGAGGTTTGTCAGTCTAACAACCAATTTGTACTTCTTAATCCCTTCACCTTTTTCACCCATCTGGTAACCAACAAAAGTTCTCTGTATCTATGAGAATGTTTCTGTTTTGCTTGTTCATTTTGTTTGTAGATTCAATTGTTGATAGATATGTATTTATTGCCATTTTGTTTGTTCATATTTTTTTATCTTTTTCTTCAAGAAGACCTTCAACATTTCATATAATAATGGTTTGGTGGTGATGAACTCCTTTAGCTTTTCTTTGTCTGGGAAACTCTTTATATGGCCATCAATTCTAAATGACAGCTTTGCAGGATAGAGTAATCTTGGTTGTAGGTTCTTGCTTTTCATCACTCTGAATATTTCTTGCCACTCCCTTCTGGCCTGCAAAGTTTCTTTTGAGAAATCAGCTGACAGTCTTATGGGAACTCCCTTGTAGGTAACTAACTGCTTTTCTCTTGCTGCTTTTGCTTCCACTTTTTATATCTTCCTCTATTTCTTTTTTCAATGTCCTGTAGTTTTCTGCAAATAGGTTCTTAACTTCTTTGGTTAAGTTCATTCCAAGGTATCTTAATTTTTTGCCACAATGGTAAATGGAATTGTTTTTTTTAGTTTCTCTTTCTGTGAGTTCATCATTGGTGTATGAGAATGCTATTGATTTCTTGATGTTAAATTTGTATCCTGCTACTTTGCCAAATTCATTTATTAAAGCTAAAGCTTCTGCACAGCAAAAGAAACAACCATCAAAATGGAAAGGGAACTCACTATATGGGAGAGCATAATTGCCAACAATACGTCAGATAAAGAGCTAGTTTCCAAAATATATAGAGTGCTCATACAACTCAACAAAAGGAAGACAAAGAACTCAATTAAAAAATGGGCAGAGGACCTAAATAGACACTGCTCCAAAAAGGACATACAGATGGCCAAGAGACATACGAAAAAATGCTCAACATCACTAATCATCAGAGAGATGCAAATTACAACAACTGTGAGGTATCATCTCATACCTGCCAGAATGTCTGCCATCAACACACCATCAAACAACAAGTGCTGGTGAGGGTGTGGAGAAAAGGAGACTCTAGTACACTGCTGGTGGGAATGCAGACTGGTGCAGCCACTATGTAAAACAATATGGTGTTTCCTCAAAAAATTAAAAATTGATCTGCCATTTGACCCAGTGATCCCACTTCAAGGAATATATCCTAAGAAGCCTGAAACACCAATCAGAAAGAATATATGTACCCCTATGTTCATAGCAGCACTATTTACAACTGCTAAGATCTGGAAACAGCCCAAGTGTCCATCAGTAGATGAGTGGATACAAAAATTGTGGTACATATACACAATGGAATACTATGCAGCTGTAACAAAGAAAGATCTCTTATCCTTTGAGACGACATGGAGGGACCTGGAGAGCATTATGCTAAGTGAAATAAGCCAATCAGAGAAAGACAAATACCACATGATCTCACTTATTTGTAGAATATAATGAACAAAATAAGCCGATGAACAAACTAGACCCAGTGACATAGAAAGGAGTACAGTTCAGAGGAGGGGGGTGGGGGGGGATGGATGAGATAAACCAAAGAACTTATATGCATGTAAGCGTAACTAATGGACATAGACAACAATGCTAGGGGGGTGGGGGGACAAGATGGGGAGGAGGGTATCTGGGGTGGAAAAGGAGAAATATCTGTAACAAAAATAAATTCATAAAAATTGAAAAAAAAGAATACTGGGTCCATCAACAGAGAAATGTGTAAAATGATTTTATAGCCCTAGCTGGTTTGGCTCAGCCCATGGACCGAAGAGTCTCAGGTTTGATTCCTGGTCAAGGGCATGTACCTGGGTTGCAGATTTGATCCCCAGCCCTGGTCAGGGTCTTGCGGGAGGCAACCCATCAATGTGTCTCTCGCATTGGTGTTTCTTTCTGTCTTTCTCTCTCTCCCTCCCTCCTTTCCACTCTTTAAGAAAATCAATGGAAAAATATCCTCAGGTGAGAATTAACAACAATAACAAAAATCATTTTATAGCCATATCACAGAACCCGAGGCAACCATACCAAAGAATGCAGCAGATGGATATGCAATGATATGAAGAAAGCTCCAGGATAAAATTTTAAGTCAAAGAATAATATGTACAGCATTAACTCCTTATCATAATCCCACCTGTGTTAAAAACCAAAGCTATGTGGGATGGTTTCTGCAACTTCTCTGTAGCACCTCCTACTAATCTATATTCCTGACCCTTGATCCTGGGAGGCTCAGTATGGTGGAGCATCGTTCTCGTACACCAAAAGGTGGTGGGTTCGATTCCTGGTCAGGGCACATACCTAGGTTGCAGGCTCAATCCCTAGTCGGGGTGTTTACGGGAGGCAGCCAATCGATGTCTCTCTCTCTCTCTCTCTCTCTCTCTCTCTCTCTCTCTCTCTCCCTCTTTCTCTAAGAATCAATTAAAAAACATGAATTAAAAAAAAAAAAAAGAGCCCTGGCCAGTTTGGCTCAGTGGTTAGAGCATCAGCCTGCGGACGAGAGAGTCCCAGGTTCGGTTCCCGCTAAGGGCATGTACCTCGGTTGTAGTTTGTTCCTGGCCCTGGTTGGGGTTGTGTGGGTGGCGACCAGTCGATGTGTCTCTCTCACATCAATGTTTCTCTCTCTCTCTCTCCGCCCCCTCTCTCTGAAGATAAATGGAAAAAAAAAATTGCTTCAGAAAGCAGCAGAAATGATGCCATGACTTCTGCAGCCTAGTGCTTGTTCTTGGGGCATAGACCTTTGAAATAATGAGCTGTCATGAAAGAAGTCTGGCTACCCTGAAGCAATCATGCTGGACACCAAATGGAGATACTACATGTGGACAGAGAGGCCAAGAAGCCCTGCTATTCCAGTCCCCAGCTCATGTAGCCTTCTTAATATCCTGCAAAGCTATCATTTAGAATCGATGGCCATATAAAGAGTTTTCCAGACAAGAAAAAAGCTAAAGGAGTTCATCACCACCAAACCAGTATTATATGAAATGTTGAAGGGTCTTCTTGAAGAAGAACAAAAACATGAACAATAAAATGGCAATACATACATACCTATGAACAATTGAATCTACAAATAAAATGAGCAAGCAGAATAGAAACAGACTCATAGATACAGAGCACTTTTTGTTGCTTGCCAGATGGGAGAGGTGTTGGAGGGATGGATGAAAAAGGTGAAGGGATTAAGAAGTACAAATTGGTTGTTAGACTGAGGAACCTCAAAGGTAAAGGGGGAGGTGGGGCGGGAAGAGAGAAACCAAAGAACTTATATGCATATATGCATAACCAGTGGACACCAACAATAGTGTGGGGAAGGCAGGAGAGGGACATGAGTGGGGAGGAAGGGGTCAAGGGGGGAAAAGAAGAGGGACATCTGTAATTCACTCAATAGTAAAGATAAGTTTAAAAAGAAAAATAAATAAATTACAATGGTGTGCTTTAAATAATCATATTTTGATTAAAAAAACAAACAAACCACAAACATCTCTAACACACACACACACACACACACACACACACACACACCCTGCTTATTCAGGTGCTGGAAAGATATACTGTATACCAAAATGTAACACTGAATTAGTTGTCTCTGAGTAATGGGATTATGTGTAGCATTTAGTTTCTTTACAAAAATACATCTCTGTATTTAAAATTTTTTTTTCAACATGCAAAAACAAAAAAACTATTTGGGGGTTGGTGGGAGAAGCACTGACCTAGGCACGGAGGGATTAAGGAAGCTTTAGAGTCTTTAGGTTCAATCATGTGGTTGGCAGAAGGCAGGACAGTGGCCCAGCCACAGATACAGATGCCTTTCTTGCCCTGAAGATGGGTCAAGGTGGGGATGGGTCAGGGTGTCTGTCCCCCTCAGACACCAGGAGATTGTGCCTCATCCTTGGTCACCTGCTCCCATCCTAGGTTGTCCCAACCCTCTGTACTTTTCTACTTTCATTTGTGCCCTTATTTTATTAACCTGACTTCCCAAATGTCTCCTGACTCTATCTCCCCATTCCCTATCCAACCTTCTGGGACTTGTAGACTTGTCTGCTCAATGTTTTTGCTGTGTCTATTCTTGGCTCCTTCTATGTCATGACCTGGATGTTGCTAGATTGATCATTCTCAAACTCTGACCTGATCCTTTCACCGTATGGCTTAAAAACCTCTAAGAGCTTCTCAAAGCTCAGGGACAATGTTAAAGCCTTTAGCATGGCACTGGTGGCCCAACATCTGAGCTTAGCCTCCACCTTCCTCGTGGAGCATCCTGTGTTACAGTCACGGAGAATTGCTTCCTGTTCACAAACATGCCGTGCTTTCTGTGTACCTCTGCCCAAGCTCTTTTCTTCACTCTTCCCTAGCTGCTTCCCCTTCTACCCCAGCACAGTACCTCACACAGCCTTCTGTCAGATACCCTTTGTCCCTGTCTGAGGTTCAGCACTGTCTGCAGATTCTACATAAAATCCCTGGCCCAGAGAAATCATTTCATCTGGATCCAACTTCCCGCTTTACCTGAGAATCCAAATCTTCTCCTTTTAAGCACAGATTGGCATCAAGAACATTGAGTCCCACCAGCAGACCGACGATCACCATCCCCTCTTCCTCCATCATTAATGCCTCTGGCTCATAAAAATCACTGCAAGAGATTGGTAGCCAGGGGAGCCATTCAGGAATGCCCTCACCACCCCTTCTCCCCAACCCTTCTCCCCACCCCAGCAACCTGCCTTTCTATCTCTCAGCTCATGGCCTGGCTGCCAGAAGCTCCCTTGTGTGAACTTCCTTCTACCTTTCATTTCCCTCTCCTGCTGCAAGTGCTGCTGTTTCTTCTCTGGCCTCTCTGCTCCTTCTATGGCTTAGAAAGGGCTCTTCCTGCCTCCGGTCTATGGTGAACTCTGCCATTTGGACCCTGGCTCCAGTCCTTCTCACCTCCTCTTGGCTTCTACATTCCTGACCATCACTCTGCCCCTCCTGTCCCCACAGGCTCCTTTTTCCACATTGCTGTGAACAACTCCCACATCCAAGAATAAAATTCTTCCCTCTTCCACATGTCCAATGGAGCAACACTGGCTGCTCTTACTTCCTTATTAGGGCCATCACCATGGCTGTTTGCAGTGGGGCTTCATCCCACCTCTGACCGCTTCTGGTCACCACTGATCTGCTAATTTATTATTGTGTGTGTGTGTGCATGTGCATGAGAACTTACTGTTTTAAGAATCAGTTTTTAAGACATAATCTGTACCTCAAAATTACTCAGTGTAACTGTGCTCAAATTACAAAGGACATGACATATTTGAAATCAGTATTTATCATGTAAACATATAGTCAATAATAAGCCATGACTTTGAAAACAATGAAAAATTTGGGGTGGCAGGCCATTCTGTAAAAGATATTTTTATCTCAATTAGATAAGAGAATTAACTCTAGAGTCTTCCCTTACAAATTCTCATATTCTACAGAAAATTCCTTTCATAGTGATTATTTTTGCTTATAGTTATAAATATCAAATATGGCCTGGCTGGTGTGGCTCAGTGGCTGGGCATCAACCCATGCACCAAGAGGTCGCCGGTTCGATTCCCAGTCAGGGCACATGCCCAGGTTGTGGGCCAAATCCCCAGTGCGGGGCATGCAGGAGGCGGCCAATCGATGTTCTCTCTTATTGATGTTTCTATCTCTCTCCCTCTCCCTTCCTCTCTCTCTAAAATCAATAAAGAAAATAAATAAATAAATAAATATCAAATATGAACCAGTCATAAATTTCAGAGATACCCAGTTAGTCTTGACTGATATTAGGAGATATAAAATTTTAGAGAATGGATATGGAATCCTAAAATAGGTATGATATGCCCTGGCCGGTTTGGTTCAGCAGTTAGAGCGTCAGCCCACGGTCCAGAGAGTCCCGTGTTCAGTTCCCGCTAAGGGCACGTACCTCAGTTGCAGTTTGTCCCCAGCCCCAGTTGACACACACTCGATGTGTCTCTCTCACATCAATGTTTCTCTCTCTCTCTTCCTCCCTCTCGCCCTCCCGTTCTATCTGAGGATAAATGTAAAAATGTCCTTGGGTAAAGATAAAAAATTAATAAATAAAATAAATAAATAAATAAATAAAATAGGTAAGATATTACAAAAAGCATCTACTTCTAAAGTCATTTTTTCCTGTTACTATCCAATCTAATAAATAAAATTTCGTTGAAATTTAATGGAGTACATTGTCAACTACCTAATCTTAGGTATTTTTGAAGAATTATCTTCAAAATGACTTTAAAAAATAAAAAGTAATATAAATCTCAGTCATTCATACCAACTTTCAGATATCAGTGCTCAAAAAATAAAATAGAACTATTTTAGTCCAGCTGGTGTGGCTCAGTGGATTGAGTGTCTTCCCATGGACTGAGAGTTTCTGGTTAGATTCTCAGTCAGGGCACATGCCTGGGTTGCAGGCTCCATCCCCAGTAGGGGGCGTGCAGGAGGCAGCCAACTGATGTTTCTTTCTCACATCAATGTTTCTATCTCTCTCTCCCTTCCTCTCTCTAAAAAAATCAATAAAAACATATTTTTAAAAAACAGAACTATTTTATTTTATTTTTTAATTTTTTTTTTTTATCCTCACCCGAGGACATTTTTTCATTCTTTGTTCAGATAGAGTGGGAGGGAGAGAGAGGAAGAGAGAAAAACATCGACGTGAAAGGGACACATCGAGTGGCTGCTACCCGCACGACCAACCAGGGCCGGGGACAAACTGCAACCGAGGTACATGCCCTTAGCGGGAACCGAACCCGGGTCTCTCTGGACCGCAGGCTGACGCTCTAACCACTTAGCAAACCGGCCATGGCTAAAAAACAGAACTATTTTAAAAGTAAGCCAGAGAAGTTATGATTAATAATAATTTGAATAAAAGTTCTATATATTATAGATTCCTATTTTAATTCAAAGCAAAAGACAAGCAAAGATAAGTAATGAAATACCTGAAGAGATGTTTATTGTCTATTAGCACTTTCAGATAATCTGCCAGTTTCTTTTGCATGAGTGCAAGATAAAGCCAAGCTCTGCCTCTTCCCACAGCTGTCCTAGAATTCAAATAGAGAATCAAACTGTTATGGCATAACAGTAACAACAAAAAACAAAACAAAAAGACAAGTTAGCCCTGGAGACACACACATTCATGCTTGTGAATGCAGAGAACATTGTAAGAATAGCTGCTTTGGGGGCTGGGGAGCACACTGTCAGGGAAGGCAGTTAGCTCACTATATACCTCTCTGTGTACTGTTTGATTTTTGTATCACAGACATGTGTTTTGTTTTGTTTTTTATTTTGACAAAAGAGGAAAAAAATCTTAAGCCACAATAATCTGATTCCTGGAACAAATACAATCAGATAAAACTTTGCATATATTAATAAAATTTCATAGGAGCCAGGAAATATTAGTTTTATGTAATGGATAGTCTTTCAAAGATTAATACACAACATCGTTAGTGCCTGTTAAAGTGCTGAAGTCTCAAAAAGTTTCTGAGGTATTAGCTCAAAGGTACAATTTAAAAATAACTGTGGTAAAAACATATAACATAAAACTTACCTTTTTAAGTGTATTGGTTGGTAGTGTTAAGTGCATTCACATTGTTGTGCAACCAATATCAAAGGTGCAAACTTCAAAAGGCCTGCTTTAAACATTAGAAGAAAGCTTCCCAACTATAGACCTAAGTGCATTGTACAGAGGTACTGCTGTAATCAGTATCTGCACCAGAAGGTGCTCTTAGGGCCACAGCCTGGCTGTGCACCAGTGACCTCAGGAGCCAGGCCCACAGGGTTCATCTAACTTCATCAATACAAAAGGCTCTGAATATCCCCCTAACTCCACCACCATCACCCTACAAATAAATGATGAGGAAAAAAAAAAAAAAAGAACCAGAGTAAAAAGGAAAGAAAATCAAGTAGGAAAAAAAAGGTATTTAACATTGGCATGATGTGAAAAATGGACACTGACACAGGCTGCTCAGTGGGGGATAAATTGGCACAACTCTTCCAGTAGGCCGCTTGGAGACTGCTGGTTATCAAAATTCTACATCTAGTAATACACCCTAAGGAAATGATTAGGATGTACAAGAGGTATGTTTGGGGATGGTCACCACTGCACTATTTGGGGAATGAGCATTGGAAGACAACTACGAAGCCCAAAGGGGCATTTAACAAATGAGCTGGACAACAGAAGGCTATGTGCCCATTTCAAAAATGATGCGAATGAGTATCTGATAAGGAAAGAGGTCTAAAATCTAATATGAGATGGGAAAAAAGCCTATAAAACAGTATGTATATATGGCTTAATATGTAATTTTTCCCCTGCTCCCCTTCCCCATACATTAATATACTGTTTTTAGTTTAGGTTTATTTCCAAAACATTTTTATGCACATGAAAACAAATATAAATTCTTATTTTTTTCTCCCCTTTTTACAAAAAACAACAAAAATTAACATTATATATGCTGTCCTCCAACTTGCTTATTTCATAGAGTTCTGCAGCAACAGGGCTTGGTGGGATTTAGAGGGTTTCAGTCCAAGAGACCTGTGTTCTCTTCCTGGCTACCACTCACTCCTTGCCAAGGGACCTTGGGCAAGTTACTCACCCACTCTGGGTCTAACTTTCCATGCCTGTCACTGGGGATACCAATAGCTTTCCTAGAGGCTTGTTGTGGAGGATTAAATGAGGTAATGAAACATCCTTAGCATAATGCCTGGCACATGGCACACCCTTAGTAAATGGTGGCTATTACTGTCTAAAGATGGAGCAGGCTGGCTCCACAGGAAGAGGGTCAAACAGAGGCTGGGCAGCCCCAGGGGCCTCTTTTGCATCAGCCCAAGGATCTTTAGGGCCTCTTCTAAATGAGATTTCATGATGACGCCTTGTTTGTGTTCTGTCCAGTTTTTTTATATACATATTTATTTACTTTTTTGGTATATATCCCTATTGGGAACCAAACCCGGGACTCTCTGGTCCACAGGCCGACGCTCCAACCGCTGAGCCAAACCAGCCAGGGCTCTGTCCAGTTTTTTATTTTGAGTCAATAATAGGGATCCCAAGAGCAAACCAAGACATGGGAAATGATTTATTAGTCCCAGCCTTTTCACAAATGTCCCTTGCTCTGGAATCTAAAATCTGGTCCAGACTTTTGTTCAGAAAATTTCCCAGATGTATCTGAAGCAGTGATTCCAGGATGGTAACAATGACTCCTTTTCCTCCTGTAATTGCTCCTCATATGACAATCCCCTTTCACCCTACGTGATCTTGTGTGACAAGCAGGAATCACTGCCCCCATTTTAAAGAGAAGTAAACTGATGCCCGCCTGGTGTGGCTCAGTGGTTGAGCATCGACCCATGCACCAAGAGGTCACCAGTTCTATTCCCAGACAGGGCACATGCCCAGGTCGTGGGGCAAATCCCCAGTGGGGGGCATGCAGGAGGCGGCCAATCGATGTTCTCTCTCATCAATGTTTCTATCTCCCTCTCCCTCTCCCACTCCCTTCCTTTCTCTGTAAAATCAATAAAGGAAAAAAAAAGAAGAAGAAAGAAGAAGAAGAAAGAAGAAGAAAGAAGAAGAAGAAGAAGAAGAAGAAGAAGAAGAAGAAGAAGAAGAAGAAGAAGAAGAAGAAGAAGTAGAAGAAGTAAACTGAAGTTCAGAAAGGGGTAAATTTTGCTCAAGATCATGCGGCTAATGAGCAGCAGAGCTGGGACTAAAGTCTAAGTAGAGTGTGGCTCATGAACTTTGTTTTAAATTAGGAAATGTTTTATCAGCAAAGAATTGAGAAATAGGTAAATATGAGGGAGTTTTTAAAACATCAAATCAGTGTAATGACTTCTTACTCACTTTAATTCTGGCAGATTTCTGACACTAGTGGCTATATCTGATGCTTCTGGACAAAGTTTCTCCACCAGCTCCAAAGGACCAAAGAAAGATTTATTTTGGCCAATAAAACTCTTCTTAACTAAAAGGGAAAACAAAAGTTTTAGTCATAAGAAGAGGTTGCAAAATGTCTTCAGGAATTCATGGTCTCTCTTCTAAAAGCCAAATAAATGCTTCAGATTTAATCCTCCCACTTAATTCTTCAGATTTAGTCCTGGGGACTGGGAGAGGCCAAGTAACAAATGAGCTCTTCCTTCTTCTGGGAACAGGGATTCTCTGATGTACCTACTATGCTCTTTCTCCAAGTATTTACTGTCCATGAGATAAAACAAGTCCCTCATATGATCACTTGTGAAATCCTTCCCCTTTCTACTTCCTACCTGACGCCAAAATCAATGCTTGATTTCAAATGGACATTCACCACCATTCCTCATCTGCACTGCTGTGATAACCTCCTAATGAGTCTCCCTGCTCCTAATAGCATCATCCCTCCACCTTTACAATCTGTATTCCATATAGCTGGGGTTCTTTTAAAAATGGATGTCAGGTCATGTTTTCCCCTTGCTTAAAATCCTCCAAATATTCTTAGAATAATATCCAATTCTTCACTTGACCTATAAAGCCTTACATATTCAGCCCTTCCCACCTCCCTCCTCTCAGCATCCCTCAGTAACAATGACCTGGTGTCTTCCTCAAACGAAGGATGGTCCCACTTAGGACCTTTGAACCTGGTTTTTGATTTTTGCTTTCCCCAAATCTTTGCATGATTGACTCCTTCTTCTCCTGTATGTCTCAGCTGACATTTCACCTCCCCAGAAAAATCTTACCCTTCTTCTCCTGTATGTCTCAGCTGACATTTCACCTCCCCAGAAAAATCTTACCCTTTTACCCTATCTGAAAGGTTTTTCCTTTGATTCTCTATCATTTAACCCATTTTGCTTCCTTCAATTTGTAGCATTTTATAATTATGTTGGTTTGTTTCTGCATTTATCATCTACCTCCTCACCTAGAACTGCTGTCCAAGGTTGTCACTAGCCACATGTGCTCCTGAGCACTTGAAACGTAGCTAGTGCAATTGAAACATGCTGTAAATGTAAAACAGAGTGGATTTTTAAGTCTCCGTATAAAAAAGAATGCAAACTATCTCATTAATAAGGCTTTTTAATGCTGATTATGCATCAAAATGGTATTTTGGATATATGCAATTTAATAAAATATATCATTAAAACTAATTTCACTTGTTTCTTTTAATATATATTTTTTAAACGTGGCTACTATAACATTAAACATTGCACACGTGGCTTGTATGACAATTTTCATGGGACAGCGTTGCTCAAGAATGTCGCATCTTGCGGGCAGGACCTTGTATATTTTGTACATTGCTAGCATCCAGAACAATGATAGGCACTGATGAGTACATGCTAAGCACCAGACGCCCTCAGGTTCACCTTTCAGCCCATGTTTGAGGCAGTGCTCCATCACCACGAAGAACTGCTGCAAGGGGGCGTGGTCAGCATCCAGGCTGCGCCCCAGGCTCAGGGCGGACTGGAGCAAGACCTTGATGCTGAGTTTCATCATGTGCATCAGGTTGGCACGCTCCTCCATCATCTGGCCCTTGGAAGCTGTAGGGCATAAGCAGATACAGCTTCGTCAGTGGACCGTGTGCTCTGGGGCGAGGAGATTGGACACGGGGCAACAAAAGCAAGGCTGGCCAGGTGGGAAGCAGGCGGTCAGCACGGAGTGCAAATGTTGTGCGGATTACTGGGGTCCGCAGTCTGCCAGCCCCTGATCCCTGGAGGTCACAGCCGCACAGGTATCACCTGGATGTCACAGGCCTCTCCCAAATGGTTTTTGTGCTATTGACTTCTCCCCCACCTAGCATTCTATTTTCAGCTCAAACTGCAGGAAGGCTCAAACTGCAGGAAGCCCCGCCCCAAGCTGAAGAAGGTGCTCCGTCTTCAGACGTTTCTATTGGACGAACCCAGAGAGGCCACGCCCACAGAGCACGCACAGACGGATGCGCTGTGGGTTTGCGGGCGGGTCACCATTTCGGGTGTGTTGGTACCTGCTTTTTGGTGTGATGGTGCCATCCCCGGTCCTTCTGGTTATCACCTGCCATTCATTTCTGACTCACATTCAAATTGTTGCTCACCTTTGGTCTACAATTAGTGTACAATGAGTTTTACACTTTTGTAAGTAAAAACGTTAGAATAAAATTAACTCAGATGTCTTTCCGTTTCAAAGCCATTAACTTTGTCCCTTTTGTAAGGACAGAAGATAGGATTTGACATTTTTTTATACACCCCCCCCCCCATACACACACACGCACACAATTTATGAGAAGCACCTGGCAATTAAACATGGAGATTGCTGGTGTCTGCAACTTCAAACCACCTTTCTATTCAAACATTAAATAGATAAGGCCTGGGCTCCTGTCAGCCGTTTTTAGCATCTCAAAAGTAATTCACACCAAAGAGCCTCTAATGAATAGAGGCTCTTTCTCCCTTCACCTTTCAAACAAATCTTTGACTTTCCAATTCTTTGCAACCCCTTCAAGTGAAACTCTTTTTTCTCTCTACTCCCAAGCATATTTTATAGGCTAAAGAAGATATGATAAGAAACCCCCCTGGCGCATTGGCAGGACTGTCTCCTGAAGAATCAACAAACCTAAATTCCTCAAAGCAACTACCACCAGACCCACATTTGTTTGACTTCAAATACAACCCCCTCCCTAAAGCCCCCAATAAAAGAGCAACTCACTCTTTCTGCCCTGCCCTTGTATTGCCAGTCAGTGCATGGGTCCTTTCCCTGTCTATGGGGAAAGACAAATAAATGTCCTCCCTTTTCTCTCTTCTCTCAGTTGTGAATTCTTTCACAAGCCCGTCACCCACCTAAACAAAACCCTAACAGCTTTGTTTTGAGGTTTAAAAACTGTGTTCAATCAGTAATAGATATCCAAGACAGATGCTTGCCAAATGTCTCCTCAAACCTAGAAAACTGTTATCACAGAAACTTTGTAAAAATGTAGACCTTCAACTCTTAACAGTCCAGGTGGGTAAATACTCCAGGCAGGGAGGGCCCTCCAGAGGCGGGGCGTTGCCATCTCTGCACTGTCACTCTTCTCCACACCTGCAGATCCTGCACCCACCCTCCGGGTCTTTCTAATATTTGCCAGTTGGAAGTGGGGTGGGGTATCATATTGTTTTAGTTTGAACTTGTTTAGTTACTACTGAGTTTAATCGTCAGGTTCACAGTCTCCTAGTCTGTGAATTGCTTGTTAAATCTTAACTTGGATTGATCTGTATATTCCAGACGTTAATCCTTTGCTTATCTGTTTTTCTTTTATGAGCATTAATTAATATGGACACACAGTTAAAAGAGCATATATATGTGTAGCTAAATTGAAAATTACGATGTTATGAATAATTTATAATAAATGCATTAAGTAAGTAAATATTTTTGAGACTTGATATAGCCTGGGTAGGACTAAACATTCTCC
This sequence comes from Tadarida brasiliensis, assembly GCA_030848825.1. NCBI lineage: Eukaryota > Metazoa > Chordata > Mammalia > Chiroptera > Molossidae > Tadarida > Tadarida brasiliensis. The sequence continues at coordinate 72,593,769 of CM061259.1, read as the reverse complement.
ATTCTCTCAGCAAAACCTGACTACCTCTGGGAAAGGAAAATCTGTCTAAACATTTCATATTGGTTGTGGAGAAAGAAAAAAAGTAAAGCATTTGGGTTAGGGGTGGTTTAATTATTTTTAAATATTGAGAGAATTCCATGTATTACATTTATAAATTTGAAAACTTTAATGAAATGGATAATGGGCAAAGGAAATAAAAATTATAAAACTTCATCGAGAGTAAGGAGTAACCCTGAACAGAACAATAACCATAAAAGCAATTTGTAAAGATTTAACCTTACACAAGACAGTGGGCCCAGGTCTATAAACCAGTGGTCTTCAAATCGCAATACACGCCCCCACCGCGGGGGAACCCAAGTGGAGCGGGGAGCCGGGAGACGCCCCCACCAACGGAGGAAGCCGGCAACACACAGGAGAACTGAGCAAACTGAACAACGAAATTGACCCAGAGACATGGAGGGTGGAGTACGGGATGACGGGCCTCAGAGGAGGGGGGAGGCGGGGAAAGAGATAAATCACAGAGCCTATGTGCATGGGTGCATAACCAATGGACATGGACAACAGGGATGGGGAGGAGGAGAAGGGGAGGGGGAGGAGGGTGTCAATGGGGGAAAAAAAAAGGAAAAACATCTGTAACAAAAACAAATTAATAATAAAATAAATTATAAAAAAATAAATAAATAAAATAAATAAATAAATAAATAAAAAATCAAATCAAATCGCAATACATATCCAGGAAGTCTTGTAGAGGGCTAGGCAGGCCCAGATGTTTTAAGGAAATTCATTTCCGGATCTTTCTGTTTCACAGGCACTTTTTCTTCCATTCCACAGAAGAGTGTCAATGTACTCTATCCTCTTGATGCATTGCCTGGGTACAGAAAGTCCCACACATGTCCCACACACCACATGGCGCAGTGCCTCCTTTGATGAGTAATCAAGTCACCAACAACATGAAGAGCTTCCAATCCCTCACTGCTTTATTGCACTTAGCTAAGGAAACCTGGTCTAAGGGGAGAGGGGTCACGTCTTGTCCTCTGCTGGGTATTCTGAATTTAGAAAGTTAACCCCCCCAAAATTATATGTAATTATTTTCAGCCAGTCTCAATACTCTAGGATGTGCCATTAACTTGATGAACATGTTCCATAAGTTAAATGAGCCAAACTGTAGCTCCAAGATTTTGATGAAAATGGATTTGATATAAACTAAGTCTTTTGGTCAAAAAATATTGTGTTGGCAAAAGTGTAATGAAATAAGCAATATTTAGACGTCCCCAACAATTCTGAGTGTTCTGGGTTAAACAAGGCAACTAAGTATATAAAAGAATTACAACATAATTATCATTTGATAAGTCTTGGAAACTTCCCAGAGGTTGAGATATTTCTTTAATACAACTAAGTTGCATCCTTTCTTGCAAGTCAGATGATTTTAATTTTCTTTGAATAACAACAACAAAATATTACTGAGAGTAGATCAATGTGATTTGGGGCATATAACTTAGAAGTTCAAAGACTTGAGCAACATTGCTCTAATGAACCAGGTTTCTCAGGGATCACATCTATAAAAAACAAAAATTGGAATAAAATTGATGCTGAGTCCTATCACACTTTATCAGTAAATCATATATATTCATCTACAGATACATGCTAACGAAAAAAACAATACCATTTAGCTCATCTTAATGGAAGCAATTCCATGAAAAATTAATGTATAATTATTTATTTTTTTGATTTTTTTTTTCTTTTTAATCCTCACCCGAGGATATTTTTCCATTTATCTCCAGATAGAGAGGGAGGGAGGAAGGAAGAGTGAGAGAGAGAAACATCGAAGTGAGACAGACACATTGATTGGTTGCCTCCCGCACAACCCCAGTGGGGCTGGGGATGAACTGAAACAAAGGTACGTGCCGTGCCCTTGGCCAGAATTGAATGTGGGACTCTGGTTTGCGGGCCGATGCTCTAACCCACTGAGCCAAACCTGCCAGGGCAATGTATAATTATTTATAAAATTACATTTAAATTCCTTTTATCAACTTAGCATCACTAATCTTTTTTTTTTTTTTTATCCTCACCGGAGGACATTTTTTTTTTTTCATTTTTTGCTCAGATAGAGTAGGAGGGGGAGAGAGAGAGAGAGAGAGAGAGAGAGAGAGAGAGAAACATCGACGTGAAAGGGCCACATCGAGTGGCTGCCACCCGCACAACCAACCAGGGCCGGGGACAAACTGCAACCGAGGTACATGCCCTTAGCGGAAACCGAACCCGGGTCTCTCCAGACCGCAGGCCGACGCTCTAACCGCTGAGCCAAACCGGCCAGGGCTTCATTTTAATGGTAATTCATTCATTCCAGAAGAAAAATTTGTTATATACTTAGAGCTTTAGTCACAAGAAAAGTTTATTTATTTTTATTTACATATTTTTGGCTGAGACATATGATAGGATGACCAAAAAAAAATTATAAAACATATGGAAGTGGAATGGAAATTCAAGTTCAAGGAATAAAAGAGGAGAAAAATGTAAAATTTTCATATATTAAATAACTTTTTTTTTTAAATTTTTTTCTTTATTGATGTTTTAGAGAGAGAGGAAGGGAGAGGGAGAGACAGACAGAAACATCGATGAGAGAGAACATTGACTGGCCGCCTCCTGCACGCCCCCCACTGGGGATTGGGCCCACAACCTGGGCATGTACCCTGACTAGGAATCAAACCGGCGACCTCTTGGTGCATGGGTCAATGCTCAACCACTGAGCCACACCGGCCGGAGTTAAATAACTTATTTTGAAGATGAATGATGCCCTGGCCAGTGTGGCTCAGTGGTTAGAACATTGGCCTGAGGACTGATGGATCTCGAGTTTGATTCCTGGTCAAGGGCACATACCTGGGTTGCAGGTTCTGAAAGGGGTAGGAGAGAATAATAGAATAGAGAACTAATCATAGTGGCGTACTAGCCATAGTTATAAGAAATGTTAATCATCCTTTACAATGTTAATCATGACTGTTTGGTTCTGATTTAAGAAAAGCCCACTCTGACCTGGCCAGGAGGTGTGTGCCTCAGGAACTTACCTCAGGAATGTTGTCCATTATCCTAATCTGAGGACAAGGGGGACTACTTGACCTCATGAAAAGATTAACAACCTGGCCCTGCCCGGTTTGGTTCAGTGGTTAAGAGATTCAGCCGCAGACCAATGAGTGGCAGGTTCAATTCCAGTCAAGGGCATGTACCTCGGTTGCGGTTCATCCCCGGCCCTGGGAGGCAACCAGTCTATGTGTCTCTCTCACATTGATGTTTCTCTCTCTCCCTCCCTCCCACTCTATCTAATGATAAATGGAAAAATATCCTCAGGTGAGGATTAAAAGAAAAAAAAAAGGTTAACAACCTGATCAGAACACTGGACTCGAAACTGCAACTCACTGGCGACCAGCCCTTGCAGCCCCTGGCCCACATTCCTTCCCCCTTTGCCCCCGAAACCTTTTACAATCCCCCCATCATTCCTCCCCCCGTGCCTGTAAACAATTTACAATTCATTTTTCCTTTTTGTCCACCTGCCCTTTCTTAAGTAGTCATTGTTTCTCTACCCTTTAAAACAGCTGGCAAGTGAGGGGGGCAGAGCAGATTTTGTGGGATGACCCACTGCTCTCTCACTCTGCTGGCAATATTGGAATAAATGCTCATATACGATTCAAACTTGTCTCTGCTTAATTGGCTCAAGTAGTGACAGGTGGCCGGGACCCATTTGTTGTCCGGTTTCAGTTCGATCACGGCCCCAATTGGGTCATGTGGGAGACAACCAATTGATGTGTTTCTCTCACATCGATGCCTCTCCCTCCCTCCCTTCCACTCTATCTAAAAAATCAATGGAAAAATATCCTCAGCTGAGGATTAACAACAACAACAACAAAATGATAGTGCTTATCATATCATTAAGGTATTTACATACCACTTGATACTTAAAAGTGATGTAACAGTTTTATTTCAAAAAGTCAATAGTTACAATGAGCCAGAAAATGTATTATGAACTTTAAAATTATGATGAAGAATTTTATATGTTAACTTTAAAAGTTAAAGTTTCTTGCCCTGGCTGGGTAGTTCAGTTGGTTAGAGTGTCACCCCGATATGCCAAGGTTGCAGGTTCAAGCCCAGGTCAGGGCACTTACAAGAAACAACCAATGAATGCATAAATAAGTGGAACAACAAATCAGTGTTTCTCTCTCCCCGCACCTTCCTCTCTCTCTCAAATAAAAAAAAAAAAAAAAAAGTTGAAGATTCTTTAGGGGGTCATGTGAGCAAAAAAGGTGAAGACTAGTGTTTAAGGTGGTCAGAGCTGGGGGTGGCAGTGGCTCTTACCACTGTTCCTAGGAATGGGGCAGTGCACTGTAGCCATCTCATCCACCCCCCTGGTTGGTGAGTCACCGATTCCCATTCATGCTCAATTTAGAATTATGGAAAATTCATGCTGGGAGGATCTTTAAGCTGGTTTATCTCTCAATTTTACTAGCTTTGTGACCTTGGCCAAACTATTCACATCTCTAAGCTTCATTAATAATAGTTCAACACAACACACAGAATGTCACAAAATTTTACACTTATGGAATTGCCAAATAAATGGTCTGATCAGGGATCTCAACCTTGACCCTTTTAGAGGGGTGGGGCCTGTAACCTAAATGAGCATGGCATAGAGAGGCTGAGCTTCAGAGAACAAGAAGCCCACCACCCTCTAGCTGGAGGTATACTCTCAACAGAGTTTTCGGAAGGTGGTGATCTAAATTTTTATATAAAACCTGCTAATTGCCTAAAAAATATTTTTAATGTTTTTATACCTTCAAGATAGAAAAAAATGCAACTACCAGCCACAAACAGCTTACAGGGCTGCCAGTTTGTTGTAACATTTTTTTTTTTTCCCTCACCTGAGGACATTTTTGCATTTTTCTTCAGACAGAGCAGGAAGGAGAGAGGGAGGAAGAGAGAGAGAGAAACATCGACGCAAGAGAGACACATCGAGTGGCTGCCATCCACACGACCCCAACCGGGGCCGGGGACAAACTGCAACCAAGGTACGTGCCCTTAGCGAGAACCGAACCCAGGACTCTCTGGTCCATGGGCCAAAGCTCTAACCGCTGAGCCAAACTGGCCAGGGCATGTTGTAACATTTGATAAAGAGAGTAAGTACTCAGGAGCGGGAGTGGGCTGTATAGGGTTTTGGTTTTTTTGGAATCATAGAGAAGTGACTAGATTCTTATGGATAGATTTAAGTTTTAGTTGAGTAGCTCTTTGGTTTCTTTAAAGATTTTATCATGCAGCATGGTGTCATCCAACAAGGAAGAAAACCATTTTTACACTTTCCTAATTTTCACTTATGTCAATGGCTAACTTAATGAGTTCAGCAATGTGAAGTGGAAAAAGTTATCATGCTTCCTTTTGGAAACAGTTGCACCACAAAATAAAACTTGCTATGAATGAGAACAGGGAAAGGCATACCTACCACCTACCCAATGCCAAATACATAATTTTTAAATCAATGAATGCCTTCTTCAGTGAGTACCCACGTGCAAGACATTGTGCCGGGCACATTAATTCCATAAACATGTTTGTTTCGTTATTCATCCTTTAGGAGGAGGCATCACTCCAAAATGCAAGGTGTGGAACCTTGTGTGTATAGCCTGTGGTTTGTGTGAAAAGTGTGTAGAGATGAAAGGACATGCCACAGGTATAAACCTCTGAAAGATACAATAGGATTGGGAACAGTTTCTGGGATGGAGGACTTCCTCTACACTGGGTCTTCTTTTGCATGTTTTTTGGTTGTTGTTGTTTTATCCTGTACATTTATTATCTTAAAAAATAAAAACCACCCCAGCCCAGCCAGTGCGGCTCAGTAGATTGAGCATCGTCCCATGGATTGAGAGGTCCCAGTTCAATTCCCGGTCAGTGTGCATGCCGGGGTTTCAGGCTCGATCCCTGGTGCGGGGCGTATAAGAGGCAGCCAATAGATGTGTCTCTCTCACATTGATGTTTCTATCTCTCTCTCCCTTCCTCTCTCTCTAAAAAAGTCAATGAAACCATATTAAAAAAAAAACACACCCCAAAACAAACAAGACAACTATGCAAATAGGATGACAATCACTGTGGCATGCCGTGTACCAGACCCCAAACGGGATAGCATTGTAAAAACAGATATTCAGAGCATTCCACAATATTCTACATCATTTTCCTTTAACATCTATTACAAAAAAATGTCATCTGGCAAGAGTGCTGCTCACACTGGATCTCTGCTCCTTTACCACTTCCTTTGAGAAAGTCTTGTCCTCACTGCTTGTGGAAGCAGATCAATGGGAAAGAAAGGAATGAGTGGGCCCTGGCTGAAGTGGGTGGAGGTGGTAGGGGTGGGGGGGGGACACTATCTTCTCCAGACCTGCTTTTCTGAGGCCTCTGCTGAGTGTGACACCCAGGTCACCCTCCAGGACTAGCTACACAGCTCATCCCAGCTGTTCCCCATTTTTCAGCCCGTGGTAAACCATGTTCACAATTTTTACCAGATCTGAATGGTAATTATTTACTTAATATTTTCTGTCAATTGTCTAATTAAAAAATCCATATGTATACATTATGGCATTTTACTTATAAAATTAGAGGCATCGTGGCATCGAGGTGTTGTGACTAAGAGCATGGTTTCAAGAGGCAGAAGTCTTGGTTTCAGTACTGCCTCTGCCATGTCTAAGTAACTGGGTCAAGTTACTTCTCTTTAATTATCCCCTTATAAAACAGGGATAATAATGGTACAGAACATGGGGCTGGCTACATTGGCAGAGGCAAGGAAGTCAATCGCCCCTTCATAGGTTCTAAGGCATTACAATTTCCTGCAAGGATACAGTCTGTATCTGGTTGGGATGGGTGTGAGGCCCCTGCCCAACTGTCTGCCTAGTGGGCTGTGGTGCTGCCAGCCTGACTGCCCTGCCCTGAGATTCAGAAGGTGTGACCCCCAACCCCATTGAGCCAGCAGTGGTCATGGGTTAGGGTCAGGGAAAGGTAGAGAGAAGCCCCAGGGCAGTCCTTAGTGGGCCAGAGAGGCTGAGAACCTGTCCCAAGGAGGCAGTGGAAGGTGGAAGCACACATGAGCCCAGCTCCAAGGCCCCACTTCCCCACACATTCCTTTGTTCCACTGGACTTCACTTACAAAACACAAATTCAGAGAAATTACTAAGAATTTCAAGAGTGCGGCACTTCTCAGTTCCGGGTTCTGGGTGACCCACACTAACCAAAGCCTGTAATGATTACATACCATGAAGCCAGTCCTGCTATTATGTACTACTGTGAAGATAAAATGAATTAATGTACGTAGAGATCTAAGACTATCTTCCACCTAGGAAGCACAATATAAGTGTTATTATTCATAACCCTACCATAAATGGAAAACACATATTCTTCAAATACAGTGTGGGGCAAAAGTAGGTTTACAGTTGTGAGGACACAAAACTTTATTCTTGTATTATTATTTATTAAGTATTGTATTATTTTCCATATGAACAACTGTAAACCTACTTTTCCCCCACCCTGCAAGCATGAGTGCTAGGCAATGACACATTTTATTTGCTTACTAGTGCCATGAACTATCTAAGAGGCCTCCAGAAGACCCCAGGCCTTGACTCTCAGAACTGCCAGTGGGTGGCGGTATACAAACACGCAGTGACTTGTACACAAGTGGCAAGCTTGCAGGAACCAGAAATCTGGGTTGAACAGCCTCTCTCATTACCTTCTAGAACTACCTTTTTTTTTTTTTTTTTTTTTTTTATCCTCACTTAAGGACATTTTTGCATTTATCTTCAGATAGAGCAGGAGGGAGAGAGGGAGGAAGAGAGAGCGAGAAACATCAATGTGAGAGAGACAGGAGTGGTTGCCACCCACAAAACCCCAATCAGGGCGGGGGACAAACTGCAACCGAGGTACGTGCCCCTAGCGGGAACGGAACCCAGGACTCTCTGGTCCACAGGCTGAGGCTCCAACCGCTGAGCTAAACCAGCCAGGGCACCTTCTAGAACTACTTTCCATTGCCAGAATTTCAAGTCAGATTTTAAGCTTTACTCAAACTTTCTTAACCAATGAAACTTTCACAATTCACTATTCTGGTGTCAGTGCTGACTCCAACAGCAAATTTACTAGTGGATAGGACAGAATCAAGAAACCTCCAATGCACACTAACACTTCTTAGTAAGCACGCCAGTCTTTAGTCAGCTCTGTCCCACAGCACTTTCTATGAAGAAAATGCTCTCACCGCACTCTGCAATAGGTAGCCACTAGCTTCATGTAGGCTAGAAAGTCATACATTTAATGTTTCCAGCCTTCTCACAAATGTGCTGAAACTCTTTCTAGACAAGGGCTGTAAAGGACTATAAGAGATCATTGGGTGAATAAAGAAAAAATCCCCATTTTTTTCAGGCTGGGAAGTGTGATGCTGGGTTCATCACACAAGTTAGTGGTGGAGCATGGGACTGGCCTGCACCCCACCCGCACCTGTCTTCCGCCTTGGTGCAGGGAGTCCTCCGAGACTGTACACCTGCAGGTGTAAGCTGGGCTGGCATTTTGAGATTTACAGCAGAAAACAGTCCTGAATTCACTTAAGTACTTTTAAAATTCATACAGATAACCTAAGCTCAGACTTGTATATTTTCCTAAAGTTCACCAATGAGAATAAGGTTGTTGTCTAGGGAACGCAAGTGGGAGTCGACCGCCCTCCCCACCCCCGCCCAAGCCCGCGTGCTCATCCGGGCTCGATCACATGATCACATGATGTAGAGAAAAGACGACAAATCAGAGGAGTGAATAGGTTGGCTCTTTACAACTCCAATCAACAAGGCCCTGCCAGCCCTTCTCCCACGGCCAACGGTGGGCAACCTGTCCGCAGGGTCACAGGGGAGCGCAACCGACTGACCCACCTGCGCGCGCCGCGCCTTCCGTGCCGTCCAAGCCGTCAGTGCCGCCCAGCCCCTCGGTGGCGCGCAGCGCGCTCCCGAAGCTCGCAGAGAGGTTGCCCGTGGCCCTACGCGCCAGGGTCAGGATGGGCGCAGACCAACCCTCCGCCGCCGCCCGCCGCCTCGTCACACTCTGCAGGTGCCCCGGGCCTGGCAGCTGGCTCCGGTCCACAATCTCGAACTCTTCTCCCGGCTCCGGCCTCGGACCCCGCTCCGCTGGGCAGCCGCCTCCCCTGTTGGCGGCCATCTTGGCTGCGTCACGTGGCCGTAGCGGGTGGCGGACACCCGTGGGCAGGCGTTAGGTCTCGCGCGCTGGCTGTCTCACTTTCCTGTTGGCCACGTCTTTGTACCTCTCCACTCTTCTCCTTTCCTTGCCTCCACTTTAAGCAAGTTAGGGAAGGCACAGGTTATAACGGAAGCAACGCCCACATTCCCACCAGCCGGGAGGACTTGTTTCAGGGAGTTTACCCTGGGCTTTCTCCCCTTAAGGGAGGGTGCACCCAGCCTGGCCTGGAACACAGCTCCCGTGACCATAGTTTTCTTTGCAACACTAGTTCCTCTTTTTTATTTTCAGTTCATGTTTTACTTTTTCTACTTCATTTTTCTGCAGCACCCTTTAGGACAAGCCCTAAAAAGGGCGGTAAAGGAAACTGGGACTGGAGAGGCAGGAAACAGGATTAAAAAATAATTATTATTAAATACAGCAGCTTGGCAGGAAAAAGCACACCGCGGTGTATTGGAAATCAAAAGGTTTGGATTCTGCTATTAATTAGTTAAGTAAAGACAGTAACAGAACTTATCTCATTATTAAATAAGATTTTGCAGTAAGGAACACAGGGCAGAGGTTAGCAATTATGATGACTGTGTGGCTTGGGCAAGGCATTCTGCACTTGTAAGGAGTTACAGGTTATTTTGTCATTTGGAAAAGAAAATTTGATGAAGTAGAAATTCACTAGCATTTGACATTTTGTTTGCAAAGTGCTGCACCTGGGCCTCATCAAACCAGAACTGTTTGGTTTGACTCCCAGAGTGCTTAAAATTAAAATTTAAATTTAAAAAATTGTACTGATTGATTGATTTCTTTTAGAGAAATCGAAACATTGACTTGTTCCACTTTTCTATGCATTCATTGGTTGATTCTTGTATGCGCCCTGACGGGGGATCAAACCCACAACCTTGGTGTATTGGGATGAGGCTCTAACCAGCAAAGCTACCTCACCAGGGCCTTATTCAAATTTTTAAAAATATGTTGTTATTGATTTTTTAGAGAGAGCATAAGGGAGAGAGAGATAGAAACATCAATGTGAGAGAGAAACATCAATCAGCTGCCTCCTGCATAACCCCCCACCAGGGATCAAGCCCAAACCCTGGTAAGTGCCCTGACTGGGAATCGAACTGGGACCTATTAGTCCACGGGATGAAGCTCAATCCCTGAGCCACACTGGAACGGCAAATTCAAAAATTTTTAAACTTACCTTTATTGTTGAATGTATTACAGATGTCCCCCCCTTTTTTCCCCCACTGACCCCCTCCTCCCCTATCCCACCCCCCTCCTGCCTTCCCCACACTATTGTGGGTGTCCATTGGTTATGCATATATGTACAGAAGTTCTTTGGTTTATCTCTTCCCACTCCCTTCCCCATTCCCTTTGAGGTTCATCAGACTAACAACCAATTTGTACTTCTTAATTCCTTCATCTTTTTCACCCATCCCTCCAGCCCCTGCTCATCTGGCAAGCAACAAAAAGTTCTCTGTATCTATGAGTCTGTTTCTGATCTGCTTGCTCATTTTGTTTGTAGATTCAATTGTTGATAGATGAAGGAGGCAGAAAAGATTAAGTCAAGTCTCTGCTCCTGCTTAAGGAATCTGCAGAAAAGATCAGGTCTCTGGTTCCTGCTTTATGCAAACATGGGCAGAAAAGGGCAGCTTGGAAACAACTGACCTTGCAGAACTGATCGTACTGATCCCCTAAATGCCTGAGGCATTGCACGCAAGCACAGGCGCTCCCTCTCTGCACGCAGGAGGAGCTGGAAGGAATGAGTGCATACGCTGGCCTTCAATGGGAACAAGGACACGGACATTAGACAATGGGGACTCAGCATTGATGCGGAGCTAGAGTTGGGAGAATGCCATGATTTGCCCTATAAAAATAAAACGCCGACAGTCCTCGGGGCTGCAGCCTTGTCTCCTGTTTTGTGTGTGTGTGTCTTTTGTGTTCATTCTCTCGTGCCAAAAATCCAAGACCACAACAAGTCGTGCCCACGACAATAGATATGTATTAATTGCCATTTGATTGTTCATATTTTTGTTCTTCTCCTTCAAGAAGACCCTTCAACATTTCATATAATACTGGTTTGGTGGTGATGAACTCTTTTAGCGTTTTCTTGTCTGGGAAACTCTTGATGTGTCCATCAATTCTAAATGATTGCTTTGCAGGATAGGGTAATCTTGGTTGTAGGTCGTTGCTTTTCATCGCTTTGAATAGCTCTTACCACTCCTTTCTGGCCTGCAAAGTTTCTTTTGAGAAATCAACTGACAGTCTTATGGGAGCTTCTTTGTAGGTAACAAAGTGCTTTTCTCTTGCTACTCTTAAGATTCTCTGTCTCACCTGGCCAGTGTGGCTTAGTGATTGTGTCGACCCATGCACCAAGAGGTTGCCGGTTTGAGTCCCGGTCAAGGCACGTGCCCAGGTTGTGGGCCCAATCCCCAGTGGGGGGCATGCCAAAGGTGGCCAATCGATATTCTCTCTCATCGATGTTTCTGTCTCTCCCTCTCCCTTCCGGTCTCTTTAAAAATCAATAAGGAAAAAAAAGTTAAAAAAAAAAAAAAGATTCTCTGTCTTTAACCTTTTGCATTTTTTGTGTGTGTGTGTGCATTTATCTTCAGATAGAGCGGGAAGGAGAGAGGGAGGAAAAGAGAGAGAGAAACATTGATGTGAGAGAGACACATCAAGTGGCTGCCACCCACATAACCCCAACCAGGGCGGGGACAAACCGAAACCAAGGTACGTGCCCTTAGCAGGAACCGAACCCAGGACTCTCTGGTCCACCAGCCGATGCTCTAACCGCTGAGCCAAACTGGCCAGGGCTAACCTTTTGCATTTGGATGATGATTTGTCTTGGTGTGGACCTCTTTGGGTTCATCTTGTTTGGGACTCTCTGTGCTTCCTGGACTTCTATGTCTGTTTCTTTCACCAAGTTAGGGAAGTTTTCTGTCATTATTTTTTTCAAATAGATTTTCAATTTCTTGCTCTGTCTCTTCTCCTTCAGGTACCCCCATGACGCAAACATTGGTATGCTGGAAGTTGTCCCAGAGGCTCCTTACACTATCCTCATTTTCTTGGATTCTCTTTTCTTTTTGCTGTTCTGATTGGGTGTTTTTTGCTTCTTTATGTTCCAAATCAATGGTTTGCTTCTTGGCTTTACCTACTCTACTATTGATTCTCTGTAAATTACTCCTTTTTTTAAAAAAAATTTATTCTTTATTGATTTTAGAGAGAGTGGAAGGGAGAAGGAGACACAGATAGAAACATTGATGAGAGAGAACTTCGATTTGCTGCCTCCTGCATGCCTCCGACTGGGGATTGGGCCCACAACTTGGGCATGTGCCCTGACTGGGAATCGAACTGGCGACCTCTTGGTGCATGGGTTGATGCTCAACCAGTGAGCCACACTGGCTGGGCTGTAAATTATTATTATTTTTAAAAATTTTAATCACTGAACTATATAAGAGTGATGTTCTTTTCAGACGAAATCCATGAAACCCTTCTTGCTATTTTTTTGTTTTGTTTTTGTTTTATATTGTTGCTTTATTGATTTTAGAGAGAGAGGAAGGGAGAGGGAGAGAGATAGAAACTTCAATGAGAGAGAACATCGATTGGCTACCTCCTGCATGCCCCACATGTGGGATTTGGCCCACAACCTGGGCATGTGCCCTGATCGGGAATTGAACCAGAAACCTCTTGCTGCATGGTTCGATGCTCAACCACTGAGGCACACCAGCTGGGCTGTAAATTATTCTTTATTTCAGTTATTGCATCCTTCATTTCTGACTGGTCCTTTTTTATGTTGTTGATGTTCTTACTAGGTTCCTTGGAGTTCTCCTTAAGTTCCTTGAAGGTCTCACTAAGTTCCTTGAGCATCCTTATAACCAGTGTTTTGAACTCTGTATCTGATTGATTGCTTATCTCCATTTTGTTTAGTTCTTTTCCTGGAGTTTTTTCTTTTCTTTCAACTGGGACATGTTTCTTTGTCTCCTCATTTTGGCTGCTTCCCTGTGTTTGTTTCTATGTATTAGGTAGAGTTGCTATGTCTCCTAGGCTTCCTAGGGTGCCCTATTGTAGTAGGTGTCCTGTAGGGTCCAGTGGCACAGCCTCCCTGGTCACCCCTGGGCCCTTGAGATGCATCCCTCGTGTGGAGTTTACACCCTTCTGTTGTAATTGAGTCTTGAATGCTGTTGGCACATCAATGGGAGGGATTTACACAGGCTGATCAGCTGCAAGGACTGCCTGTGCCCACTGACCACTGGCCTCTGACTACCTTGGAGGATCAGCTGTGCAGGGGCCCACCAGACAGAGCAAGACTTACTTCAGCAGGGTTCTGGTACCTACTGAGTCCACTCATTGAATGTGTCACTTGTGGAGGTGGTTGGGTGGTGGTGTTTCGATGTGGTCTGAAACTGTCTACTGGGTGTGCTGGCTCTGGGGCAAGGTCAGCCACTGCCTGTGTTCTACCCAGGGCCACCAGGCATAAGCTACAAAGTGGTCTTCAGATGGCTGCTTCTTGTGCTGGGCTTGGAGGTGCCCAGTAAAAGCCAAGTTGTGAACCAAGGCTGGCTGCTTCTAGTGTCAGGCCTGGGGCCACTTAATGAGAGGTATGGGGCTCGCTGAGACTAGATGCTGTTTGTTTGAGAGATTTTAGGAAAATCTGAAGCAGGATCCAAGACAGGCCAATCCTATGGTAAAGCCATTGGGAACAGCTTGGATGGGTCCAAAACTTGGGTGAGGCAGGGCCTCAGGGAATCACCAGGGCCAGCCAAGCAGTGTGAGCCAGGTTGCTGAAGTCTCAGATATGGCGGCCGTCTGCTGCCCTGGGGAATGTCTCCCTAAAGGATCAGCGGCCTCTGACAGCAAATTTGTCCAGGGAAAATTGCCCCTCCAGCTCTCGCCCCAATGCCAAACAACTCAGTTCTTCTCAGTATGTCTCTGGTGCCTTTCAAGCTGCCTACCCCACGCTGGAGACTGGAGGGTGCGAGTCTGGGTAAGTCTGTGCTCGGGCCCTGTAAGAGGAACTGCCTGGGCTTCCAGAAGCCTCAGCCTCCCTCAGCCTCAGTTCCTGCTGGTTTTTACAGCCAGAAGTAATGGGGACTTCTCTTCCTGGCACTGGAACCCTGAGCTGGGCACCTGGTGTGGGACAGGGACCCCTCACTCCTCAGGGAGGACCTTCACAGCTGAGGTGTCCCTCCTGATTTTTATCTGCCACATGTGGGTGTGGGACCAGCTGGTCCATGCCTCTGCCCCTCCTGCCAGTCTCGGTGTGGCTTCTTCAATTTCATAGTTGTAGGACTTCCCTTCAGCTCGATTTCAGGTGGTCTGAAAAATGTTTGTTCTGTAGTTTAGTTGTAATTTTGATGTGGTTGTGGGAGGAGGCGAGTACTGCATTTACCTATGCTACCATCTTGACCGGAAGTTCAAAAGCCTTCAACATATCCAGAACCTGCTGCCTCCTTACTCTTTACTTTTTTTTTTTTTTTAATTTTTTTTTTCTTGCCCAGCCAGTGTGGCTCAGTGGATTGAGTGTCGTCCCATGGACTGAGAGGTCCTGGTTTGATTCCCGGTCAGGGCACATGCCCGGGTTGCAGGCTCGATCCCCAGTAGGGGGCGTGCAGGAGGCAGCGGATCGATGTTCTCTGTCACATTGATGTTTCTATCTCTCTTTCCCTTCCTCTCTAAAAATAAAAACAAACAAACAAACATATATTTAATTTTTTTTCTTTATTTATTTTAGAGAGAGAGGAAGGAGAGGGAGAGAGAGATAGAAACATCAATGAGAGAGAACATCCTTTGGCTGCCTCCTGCACGCCCTGCACTGGGAATTTGTCCCACAACCTGGGCATGTGCCCTGACCGGGAATTGAACCAGCGACCTCCAAGTGCATGGGTCGACGCTCAACCATTGAGCCACACCAGCCAGGTCTTACTCTTTACTTTTAATACAAGTTGTAAATTCATTATTTTTTTCAACCATTGTTCTGAAGGTCCTATAGGATCATCAGCATTGACTTTCTTTTTTGCTGACCTCACTTGTCTGTGGCTTTGTGTTGGAATTGAGTGGGACCTGAACATCACTTTCATTTACTTGTGAAATCTTGCATCCATACAAGGCTTACAGTTTCACTGAATAATTGGTTTGCCCTGTAGACATCTGACTGGCCATTGGTGTAGTGCATGAGGGAGTGGTGTTTTGGGGTTCAGCAGCAAGTGAACTTTGAGTAGGGAGCAATTTTATGAGTGGAAATAGATTTTATAAGAGGTAATACTAATATATTCATTAGTGAATATTTTTTAAAACTAATCTTTATTGTTGAATGTATTACAGATGTCCCCCCTTTTTATCCCATTGACCCCCTCCTCCCTTCCCCACATTATTGTTGGTGTCCATTGGTTATGCATTTATGCATAGAAGTTCTTTGGTTTATCTCATCCCACCCTCTCTCCCCCCTTCCCTTTGAGGTTCATCAGTCTAACAACAATTTGTACTTTTTAATTCCTTCATGTTTTTCACCCATCCCTCCAGCCCCCGCCCATCTGACAAGCAACAAAAATTCTCTGTATCTAGAAGTCTGTTTCTGATCTTCTTGCTCATTTTGTTTGTAGATTCAATTTTTGATAGATATGTATTAATTGCCATTTTATTGTTCATATTTTTCTTCTTCTCCTTCAAGAAGACCCTTCAACATTTCATATAATACTGGTTTGGTGGTGATGAACTCCTTTAGCTTTTTCTTCTCTGGGAAACTCTTGATATGTCCATCAATTCTAGATGATAGCTTTGCAGGATAGAGTAATCTTGATTGTAGGTCGTTGCTTTTCATTACCTTGAATATCTCCTGCCACTCCTTTCTGGCCTGCAATGTTTCTTTTGAGAAATCAACTGAGTCTAATGGGAGCTCCTTTGCAGGTTACAAACTGCTTTTCTCTTGCTGCTTTTAAGATTCTCTCTTTATCTTGAACCTTTGGCATTTTGATGATGATGTGTCTTGGTGTGGACCTCTTTGGGTTCGTCTTGTTTGGGCCTTTTTGCACTTCCTGAAGTGTATGTCTGTTACCTTCACCAAGTTAGGGAAGTTTTCTGTCATTGTTGTTTTAAATAGGTTTTCAATTTCTTGTTCTCTCTCTTCTCCTTCTGGCACCCCTATGATGCGAATGTTGGCAAGCTTGAAGTTGTCCCAGAGGCTCTTTACACTATTGTCATTTTTTTGGATTCTTTTTTCTTTTGGTTGTTCTGATTGGGTGCTCTTTTGCTTCCTTATACTCTAAATTGATGGTTTGCTTCTTGGCTTTACCTACTCTACTGTTGATTCCCTGTAAATTATTCTTTATTTCAGTTAGTGCATCCTTCATTTCTGACTGGTCCTTTTTATATTGTTGATGTTCTCACTAAGTTCCTTAGAGGTCTCCTTGAGTTCCTTGAAGGTCTCACCAAGTTCATTGAGCATCCTTATAATCAGTGTTTTGAACTCTGCATCTGATTGATTGCTTATCTCCATTTTGTTTATTTCTTTTTCTGGAGTTTTGTTCTATTCTTTCCGTGGGACATGTTTCTTTGTCTCCTCATTTTGGTTGCTTCCCTGTGTTTGTTTCTATGTATTAGGTAGAGTTGCTATGTCTCCCGGGCTTCCTTGGGTGACCTGTTGTAGTAGGTGTCCTGTAGAGGACAATGGCACAGCCTCCCCCAGCTGTGCCCTCAGGTGCACCCCTTATGTGGACTGTACACCTTTCTGTTGTAATTGAGTCTTTCTTTCTTTTTTTTTTTATCCTCATCTGAGGACATTTTCCCATTTTTTGTTCAGATAGAGTGGAAGGGAGAGAGAGGAAGAGAGAGAAACATCGACGTGAAAGGGACACATCGAGTGGCTGCCTCCCACACGACCAACCAGGGCTGGGGACAAATTACAACCGAGGCACGTGCCCCTAGCGGGAACCGAACCCAGGTCTGTCTGGACCACAGGCCGATGCTCTAACCGCTGAGCCAAACCGGCCATGGCTGTAATTGAGTCTTGATTACTGTTGGCACATCAATGGAAGGGATTTACTCAGCCTGATCAGCTGAAAGGACATGCTGTGCCCACTGACCACTGACTTTTGACTACCTGGGAGGATCAGCTGTGCAGGGGCCCACCACACAGAACAAGACTTACTTCAAGACTTCCGGTCAAGATGGCAGCGTAGGTATACGCAGTATCGCGTCCTCCCACAACCACATCAAAGTTACAACTAAACTACAGAACAACCATCATTCAAAACCACCTGAAATCAAGCTGAATGGAAGTCTGACAACTACGAAATTAAAGAAGAAGCCGCATCGAGACTGGTAGGAGGGCGGAGGCATGACGGGCTGGTCCCACACCCACGTGTGGCGGATAAAAATTAGGAGGGCAACTCAGCTGGGAAGGTCCTCCCTGAGGACTGAGGGGTCCCCGTCCCACACCAGGCGCCCAGCTGAGGGCTCCAGTGCCAGGAAGAGAAGTCCCCAGAACTTCTGGCTGGAGAAACCAGCGGGAACTGAGGCTGAGGCGGCTGGAGCCCCCGGCAGCTCCTCTTAAAGGGCCCGCGCACGGACTTACTCGGACTCGCTCCCTCCGGGCTCCAGCGCGGGGGAGGCAGCCTGAAAGGCACCAGAGTCATATGGGGAAGAACTGAGCTGTTTGGCATTGGCGCGAGGGCTGGAGAGGCAGCTTTCTCCTGGACAGACGTGCTATCAGAGGCTTTTGTTCCTTTGGTGAGCCCTTCCCTGAGGCGGTAGATGCCGCCATTTCTGGGACTCCAGCAACCTGGCTCACACTGTTTGCCCCGCCCTGGTGATTCCCTGAGGCCCCACCCCACCCAACTTCCAGGCCCACCCAAGCTATTGCCAGTTGCTTTACCATAGGATTGGCCTGTCTTGGAGCCTGCTTCAGCTTTTCCTAAATTCTTTCAAACAAGCAGCATCTGGTCTCAGCTAGCCCCACAACTCTCGCTAAGTAATACATAGGAACAAACAGAGGGAGGCAGCCAAAATGAGGAGACAAAGAAACAGGTCCCAAATGAAAGAACAGACAAAACTCCAGGAAAAGAACTAAGTGAAATGGAGTTAAGCAACCTAACAGATGCAGAGTTCAAAATACTGCTTATAAGGATGCTCAATGGACTTAGTGAGAACCTCAGTGAACTTAGTGAGGGCCTCAAGAGCATAAAAAGGGACCAGTCAGAAATGATGGATACACAGTTAGAAATGAAGGAGGCACTAACTGAAATAAAGAATAGTTTAGGACTTCCGGTCAAGATGGCAGCCTAGGTGGACGCGGAACCGCGTCCTCCCACAACCACATCAAAGTTACAACTAAATCACAGAATAACTATCACTTAAAGACCGCATGAAATCAAGCTGAATGGAAGCCCTGCAACTACAAAATTAAAGAAGCAGCAGAATGGAGATGGCATACTGCCCTCCAGGACCCTCCTTGTTGCCTGAAAGGAAACGAGATCCTGCAGCCAGGGGTGCCTGCGGAAGCTGAGCGACCCCCCCCACCATGGAGGAACCCAGGAGAGAGGGAGCCGGGCGACCCCCCCCCCCGCCGCGGGGGAACCCAGGCGGAGCGGGGGAGCCGGGAGATCCCCCCCGCCGCGAGGGAACCCAGGCGGGGCGGCGGAGCCGGGCGACCCCCCCACTACGGGGGAACCCAGGCGGAGCGGGGGAGCATCGACCCCGCCACCACGGGGGAACCCAGGTGGAGCGGGGGAGCCGCAACCCCGCCACCACGGGGGAACCCAGGCGGAGCGGGGGAGCCAGAAGACGCCCCCACCGCAGGGGAGCTCAGGCGGAGCGGGGGAGCCGGGAGACGCCCCCACCAACGGAGGAAGCCGGCAACACACAGGAGAACTGAGCAAACTGAACAACGAAATTGACCCAGAGACATGGAGGGTGGAGTACGGGATGACGGGCCTCAGAGGAGGGGGGGAGGCAGGGGAAAGAGATAAATCACATAGCCTATGTGCATGGGTGCATAACCAATGGACATGGACAACAGGGATGGGGAGGAGGAGAAGGGGAGGGGGAGGAGGGTGTCAATGGGGGAAAAAAGGAAAAACATCTGTAACAAAAACAAATTAATAATAAAATAAATTATAAAAAAAAAAAAAGACTTACTTCAGCAGGGTTCTCTTTCCCACTGAGTCCACTCTTTTAGTGTGTCACTTGTGGAGGTGTTTGGGTGATGATGGTGCTTTGACATTGTCTGAAGCTGTCCACTGGGTGTGCTGGCTCTGGAGCAAGATCAGCCACTGCCTGTGTTCTATCCAGGGCCACCAGGCAGAAGCTACAAAGCAATCTCCAGATGGCTGCTTCTTGTGCTGGGCTTGGAGGTGCCCAGGCAAAGCCAAGCTGTGAATCAAGGATGGATGCTTCTAGTGCCAGGCTGGGGACCACTCAGCAAGTGGTATGTGTCTCACTGAGGCCAGATACTGTTTGTTTGAGAGAATTCAGGAAAATCTGAAGCAGGAGCCAAGACAGGCCAATCCTATGGTAAAGCCACTGGAGACAATTTGGGTGCACCTTAAAGTGGGGGCGCAGGGCCTCAGGGAATCAGCAGGGCAGAGCAAACTGTGTGAGCCAGGTTACTGGAGTCCCAGATATGGCGCCCATCTACCACCCTGTGAAGGGCTCACCAAAGGAACAACAGCCTCTGACAACAAGTCTGTCCTGAAGCAAGCTGCCTCTCTAGCTCTCGCCCTAATACCAAACAACTCAGTTCTTCCCCATATGTTTCTGGTGCCTTTCAAGCTATCTCCCCAATGCTGGAGCCTGGAGGGAGCAAATCCAAGTAAGTCTGTGTGTGGCTCTTTAAGAGGAATGGCCTGGGATTCCAGCAGCCTCAGCCTCAATTCCCACTGGTTTTTACAGCCAGATGTTATGATGACTTCTCTTCGTGGCACTAGAACCCTGAGCTGGGGTTCCTGGTATGGGACAGGGACCCCTAACTCCTCAGGGAGGACCTTCACAGCCAAGTTATCCCTACTGATTTTTATCCACCACACGTGAGTGTGGGACCATCCCGTCCATGCCTCAGCCCCTCCTACCAGTTTCAATGTGGCTTCTTTATTTCCGTAGTTGTAGGACTTCCATTCAGCTTAATTTCAGGCAGTTCTGAATGATGGTTGTTCTGTAGTTTAATTGTAATTTTGGTGTGGTTGTGGGAGGAGGCGAGTACCATGTTTACTTTGAGTTTGGAACCTAGAGCTTGTCTGGTAGCTGTAACCGAATGGGATGTAGGTGCTGTTGCTGAGATGGCATCAAAGTCTAGTAGTTTAAAGGGTAATCAACTAAAAGGAAAACTTTCCCTATTCACCACACTTCTGACACTAATTACCTAGAGTGAGTGCAGACCCCACAAGACTGCCCCTACTCCCACCCCCACATTAGAGGCTCATTGTTCATCTGGGCATCTGGTAGTTCTGACCAACTGGCTATCAATTGGGGATTTCCATGACCTCCTCCTTGGGTTCAGTAATTTGCTAGAATGACTCACATAACTCAGGAAAGCACTTACTATAATCATTTATTACAAAGGATACAACTCAGGACCAGCCAAATGGAACTAGATGAGCAGGGCAAGGTTTGTGGGAAGGGATGCAGAGCTTCCATGCCATCTCTGGGCACACCACCCTCCCAGCATCTTGATGTGTTCAGCAAGCTGGAAGATCTCTGAACCCCATTGTTTAGGATTTTTATGGAGCTTCCATTACTTGTGATTGATGAAACCATTGGCCATGGGTGGTTGAACTCCATCTCTAGCCCCTCGTCTGTCCCTGTGGTGGGGATGAAAGTTCCAATCCTCTAATTACCTGATTTTGGTTCCTCTGGCAACCAGCCCTCTTCCTCCAAGAGTCACTTCATTAGCATAAACTCAGGTATGGTCGAAAGGCGCTTTTTAGAAATAACAAAAGATGCATCTATTTCCCCTATTACTCAGGAAAGTACAATGGTTTTAGGAGTTCTGTGCCAAGAAACAGGAACAGAAACCAAATATTATTTCTTCTCCTCCTCCTGCTCCTTATACTTTACTCTATACACCATTTCTTTATTAAAAAATTATACCACACATGCCTGGCCAGTGTGGTTCAGTGGATTGAGTATCGTCCCATGGACTGAGAGGCCCCAGTTCAATTCCTGGTCAGGGCACATGCCCGGGCTGCAGGCTCGATCCCCAGTAGGGGGCATGCAGGAGGCAGCTGATCAATGTTTCTCTCTCACATCAATGTTTCTATCTTTCTCTCCCTTCCTCTCTAAAAAAATCAATACAAACATAAAAGAATTATACTACACAAATCAGGTTAGCCTTTCTATCTGATTACAGAGCTAACAGAAATTGCATTTGTATTTAGAGCAGCTACAGAAAATTTTACTAGAAAGATATTCTGAGTCTGGATCAAAGGACTAACATTCATTGGAAATCTAGTGACGAAAGGTACAACTGGTAACTAGGGTGCAACCACAGCAAGAAGATTCGGGTGTGTTTTCCATGCCTTTAATAATAAGCCACTCAAGTCCAGCCGGTGTGGCTCAGTGGTTGAGCGTAGACCCATGCACCAAGAGGTTGTTGGTTCGATTCCTGGTCAGGACACATGCCCAGGTTGTGGGCCCGATCCCCAGTGGTGGGCATGCAGGAGATGGCCAATAGATGTTCTCTCTCATTGATGTTTCTATCTCTCTCTCTCATTTCCTCTCTCTCTAAAATCAATAAAGGAAAAAAACAATAAGCCTCTCAATAGAAGGGATAATACATTAAGAAGGGGGTGATGTAGTCAGAGAAGAGATGATGTAGGAAACCACAGGAAATTCAACCAGTACAAATGGAGCAGAGGGTCCATGAAAACTTACAGGTCTTAAAAAACAAGCACTGACAATTCAGCTTCCTGGAGTGACATCGCCCTAAAGTAATATACCCCTGTGCTAGCTGCAGTTGGGAGGGACCTCATCTGGGCACTTCATTTTGAGAAATCAGATTAGTCATTTTAAACTAGATACAACTTAGGGAGAGAAAGTGAAACATTGGGAAAGTATTAACTCTTGAGAACCCAAAGAGTATTTAGGAAGCCAAATGAAGCAAAGGAAAATACAGAGTTTAGATGAAAATGTTTCTCTAAGAATAAAACATTCTAAGAGTATGGTTTTCAAAGTAGGCTTCAGGCCTATCCTCCCCAACACTTCCTTACTTAAATACAAACATTTCTAATTCTGTTTTGTCTTTTGTGGTTTCAGGAAAGATTTCATTTAAAATCTTTTATTTCATAAAATAAATCTGACAAGTTATTTTATGAAAATATTAACTCAAAAATTTATGTGCAAAAATGTTAACCTGAGAATTTTCATAATGAATTTGCATGATGTGTCCCTAATAGAAAGAACCCTCATTATGTCAGCTGAGTGACCTATCCTTTTCTGCTTGGCATCTCACAATGACCATGGGTGGCAGAGAGAATCTTGAGTTTAGCCCAACTCACACTTTTGGGGAAAATATCCAGCAACAGCAGGGCCAGGAAGGTGGGCTTTAAAGTCCGCCCCCACCCCACCCCCCATGGCTTCTAAAACAGTGGATTTTCTGATTTGGTAACATTTTTTCATAACATGTCACATAAATTTGACTAGTGCTTTCCCCTACCCCACATTTTATTATGAAAAATTTCAAAGAGCGTGTAGAATTTACCATAGCTATCTATGTATTCATTCCTGTGTTCATCTGTTAATTCATCTTATTTTTGATGTATTTTAAAGAAAATTTACTAATACTTAAAAAAACTCTTTATTTAGAAATAATTTTAATCTTACAAAAAATGCAAGAATAAAGATGGTACAAAGCAAACGGATGGCCTTTACATGGATTCCCTCGTAGGTAACATTTTCTCTATTTGCTTTAATCATTTGCATGTGCCCTCTCTATATCTGTATTTATATGTGTGCATTTCCCCTCTGGGCATTTTGAGGGTAAACTATGACCCTTTATCCTTAAAATTTTCAAGATACATTTCTTGAGAATTGAAATATTCTCTTACATAACCATGGTAAAGTTATCAACTTTAGTATGTTTAACATTGGAACATATTTTTAATAAAATACGTTTGATCTAGACCTGCCTTAGAAGAAATGCTAAAGAAGGTTCTTTTTTTTTTTTTTTTTATTAATTTACTTTTGTTACAGATGATTCTCCTTTTTTCCCCCATTGACTCCCCCCTCCCTAAAGAAGGTTCTTGAAGTTGAAGTGAAAGAACACTAATTAGTAACATGAAAACATATGAAAGTATAAGTTACCGGTAAAGTCAACTATATAGTCAAATTCAGAATACTCTACTCTTGCAATGGTGGTGTGTAAATCACTTTTAACTCTAGTATAAAGTATTAGCCCTGGCTGGTTTAGCTCAGCAGTTAGAGCGTTGACCTACAGATCGAATGGTCGCAGGTTTGATTCCTGGCCAAGGGCACATACCTACCTGGGTTGCAGGTTTGATCCCCAGCCCCAGTCGGGGTTGTGCGGGAGACAACCAATCAATGTGTCTCACATCGATGTTTCTCTCTCTCTCTTCCCCTCCCTCCCACTCTATCTAAAAATCAATGGAAAAATATCCTTGGGTGAGGATTAACAAAAAAACAAAACTATAGATACAATAATTTGTTAATGGATAAATAGTATCATCAAAAATATATTTTAATCTAATCTTACATTTGTATAAATTTCTAATTAAAAAATGATTATACTAGATCATATGGAGGTATCTTCATTTATTTTACCAATTTCCTATAGTTGGATATATAGATAGTTTCCTAATTTTAAATATCTAAACAACACTATATCTTTGTGCACTTACCTCCTTAGAATAACTATCCAGGAGTGAAATTGGTGGGTCAAAATATTAACATTAAAAAAAATCTTAATTTTCAGTGTATTGCCAAATGAGGATTGTGTACTTCTGCCAACAGGCTATGAAATGTTCACTTTTCTCCATCTTCTCAACAGATATTGTCAACCTTTTAAAACTTGCTCAATTTGCTAAGCAAAAAGATCTCTCACTTTAATTAGCATTTCTTTTATTATCACTGTATGAGACACACTGATAATTGTATGCCCAATATCAATTCCCTGCTCTGTTTTGCTAATTGAATCCTGATTTTGTTAATAGGGTCAATCCCATGTAAGATACTCATGTTGACAGCCAGGGCTGTCCTGTGGCCTAGTTCTTTTTAATTAGCTGCAATTAAAGTGTGTTGGGTTTCTGGGATGTATTTTGGTTTTCCAAAAAGATAAATGAAAAAGTATAGCTGATGATTCATGTCCTTTTCCCTTCCTGCCTTGAATGTAGACATGATACCTAGAGCTAAGATAGCAACTTTGCTACCATAATGTAACCAGCGTGAGGGAATAGTCCAGATAAATAACTCTGTTGAAGCCATGGTAAACCTCTTGCTTGTAAGTATTCCTAAACGATGTACCCAATGAAGCTGAACTTCATTTTGCGTGCTGGTTGGCCACATGAGCATCCTGCTGTACAATAGTCCTTGGTTTGCCTGTCTGTTTCCTCTCTATAGTGGGAGCTCCTTAAGAAAAGAGACCTCCTCACAATAATAACCACTTCTGTATGTCAGAGCAGACACAGATTGGGTGCTCATTAAGTGTGTTTTGAAGGAATGAAGGATATAATTTAATTCCATAAACAAATTATTTTTAAAATGAAGAGTCTGGGATAGATATTTACTTTCTAGGGTAGGTGACTTTTCTAGGTCATTTCCTGATCTAGTGTTCTCAAACTTTTTGGTCCTTTTACTTATTTATCAGAACTAGAGATTCTCATTCTCTAAAACTGTGCTTCCTAATCTATTTTACATCATAACCAACCTAGAACATGATAGTGTTTGATGTATAAGACAGCATTGTATAAAACAGACTGATGAATCTCAGAGGGAAGGGGAGGCGGGGGTGGGAAGAGATTAACCAAAGAATTTATATGCATAACCAATGGACACAGACAGTAGTGCGGTGAAGGCCTGGGTGAGGGGTCGGAGTAGGGTGGAGGGGGTCAGTGGGGGATAAAGGGGGTGGGCATCTGTAATGCTCTCAACAATAAAGATAATTTATTATTATTTTTATTTATTTATTTATTTATTTATTTTTTAATCCTCACCTGAGGACATTTTTTCATTTTTTGTTCAGGTAGAGTGGGAAGGAGAGAGAGGAAGAGAGAGAGAGAAACATCGACGTGAAAGGGACACATCGAGTGGCTGCCACCCGCACGACCAACCAGGGCTGGGGACAAACTGCAACCGAGGTACATGCCCTTAGCGGGAACCGAACCCAGGTCTCTCCGGACCGCAGGCTGACGCTCTAACCACTGAGCCAAACCAGCCAGGGCTAAAGATAATTTTTTAAAATGCAGCATTGTAAATAGACAGAGGCTGCTTGCTGCAGAGGTAATGCTTGAGGAGTCTGGCTTCACCAGACTTTACTTGATCACCCCTGAACCAAGGGCATCAGTATCTCTGCCATGCCAGTGGCCCAATAGCTGTACTAGTCGAGAAGCTCTGCTATTTCCCAGTGAGGAATATTATGTATGCTTTTACATTTATGCCAAAAGGAAGATACAACTATCTAACAAATACTGCCAATGTTTGGCTCCATCTAGTGGTCTAAAATGGATTTGGGTTTCAAATCCATCCAGGATTTGACCCTTTACATCTATCCATCCTCCCATTCATCCTTCAGTCCATTTGTATTCATTCTCTCATCCATGTAGCGATCACAGACCATGAGATCCTATGGGATCTAACCCCTGCCAACCTTTCTGACTCCATTTTATATCATTATATGTGGAGTTGTTAAGCCCCACATGGTTTCTTTCTGTTCTTTAAATACACCAAGCTTATTCTTTGCATATGTTTTAACTCTATTCCCCCAGTTTTAGCCTGACCGACTTGTATCATCATCCTTTTTATTCAAGCTCAATTCAACTTTTCAGAGAAAGCTTTTTTTAAAAAAATGTTTTGCCCTGGCCGGTTTGGCTCAGCAGTTAGAGCGTCGGCCTGTGGACCTTGGTTGCGGTTTGTCCCTGGCCCTGGTTGGGGTCCTGCGGGAGGCAACCAGTCAATGTGTCTCTATCACATCGATGTTTCTCTCTGTCTCTCTCTCACTCTATCTAATGATAAATAAAAAAATATCCTTGGGTGGGGAATAAAAAAAATTTTTTTAACATGTTTTTATTGATTTTTTTAGAGAGAGAGGAAGGGAGAGAGAGATAGAAACATCACATGCTCCCTACTGGGGATCAAGCCTGCAACCCGGGCATGTGCCCTGACTGGCATTGAACCAGAAACTCTCAGTCCATGGGACTATGCTTAATCCACTGAGCCACAGAGACCTTTCTTTTTTTTTTTATCCTCACCCAGGATATTTTTTGCATTTATCTTCAGATAGAGCAGGAGGGAGAGAAGGAGGAAGCGAGAGCAAGAAACATTGATGCGAGAGAGACACATCGAGTGGTTGCCACCCACAAGACCGACCCCAACCGGGGCCAGGGACAAACTGTAAGGTACATGCCCTTAGCGGGAACCAAACCCCGGGTCTCTCTGGACCACGGGCCGATGCTCTAACTGCTGAGCCAAAACGGCCAGGGCCAGAGAGACCTTTCCTAACCACTCTAAAATACACAGTCATCCCAGTCTTCAGTCCCTCCTTGTCACTGGGTGAAGTGACATGGTACTTGTCTATTCCTGTTGGAGTTTTATTTGGTATTGTCTGCCTTCCCTTACCAGAATGTACCTCAGAGGGAAGCCTGTCTCTCTTGTTCACTGCTGGATCCCCAGTGCTCAGAACAAACAACCCCCATATGTTAGTGACTTTAAAAAACACAAGTTTATGTCATGGTCACACCACACAGCCACCTTGGCTGACAGATTTGTTCTTCGTTCTTTCCACTTAGAGACCCTGTTGGCTGAGCCCCCATCCTCTGGAATTTCCTTGATCTCCTCAGCAGGGGGAAGGAACAGAGAGAAAAGTGACCTTCTCCTAAGGGCTTCCTCATAGAACTATGTACTTGTGCTCACATTTCACTGGCCAGAGTGAATACATAGTAATAATGCCTAACTTCAATGGGCAAGAGGGTGGGAAGTGCAACCCCACCATGTGCCTAGGAGAAGAACCAGATTGGAGTTGATCAAACCCGATGGTTTCCATCTTGGTGAGGCAGACACAAGTGAGAAGTGTCATGAGGACCTGGGCTGGAAGGGATGTCAGAGCACAATACCTCATGATACACAAAGGAGCCAATGGTTATCCTCTAGTATGGTGGTGGGAGGTGCCGAAAAGTTTTCATAGAGAAGTTCCCATGGAGCCTGGGAAGGTGAGCAGTTGCTTACCTGTGCAGGAAGCTGGGGCAGGGAAAGTATCCACAGCAAAGTGCAGAGGCCTGAAATGGCTGTGAGATCTTACCTTGTGCAGAATAAGCTGTGGCTTTGAGTGGTTGAATGGGTAATGATGAGCTACAAAAGTAGTCTGAGTGCAGGCCTTGGAGGGTGCCAAATGAGAATCTAAAGAGTCTGGACTTTATCCTGTAAGCAACAGGGACAAGGATGCTTGTAAGTAGGGAAGAGTCATGTTTAGAAATGTACTCTAGAAATTAAAGTATGGTGGCAGGCAGCATGGTTTGAAGGTCTATGAGATCAAAGAGAAGTGGGGAACTTGGGAAAACATTCATGGTCATCTAGGTGGGAGGCCTGCATTGAGGCAAAAACAATGGGGTTACAAAAAGGGGTCTGATGCCAGAGATGTTGGAGAAGGAGCGTCAGAGGACTTGTTGTTGGTGAGACATTAGGGTGAGGGGGAGGAGAAATGTAGGCCACGCTCAACTTTCTGACCTGGTGAGTGGACGTGTGGTGGGGAACAGGGCGAGGACATGCTCAGGATGGACATCCAGGTAGAGTGGTGCAGGAAGGGGTGAGATGTGTGGACCCAGAGCTCAGGGGAGCCTGGCATAGTGTCTCCTGCCACATGAATAATAGTGAAGGAATGCTGGTGCTAAATGCTCACTCGTTATCTGTGAAGGAGCTAGACCAGGGGGCATGAGATGAACCCACTGTGGCCTTCCTGTCAAGGCCTTTTTACCTGGAGGAGCATGGGATCTGGGTTTTCTTCCTGGTCTCCCACTGCCTCTGGGTAGCCTTGGATGGACCACTGTGGCCCTCAATGTGCTCTTCTGTGCAAGAATAATGTCTGCATTGTAAGTTTGTGGGAGGCACACATGATGAATTTATTCTTAAAAGAATTATACTTGGTTCCATGCATATACTCTCATAAAAAATGAAAACACGGGAAAGCAAAAGTTCCACCTTTTGTCCCTCAAATCCTTCCCTTCCCCAGTAGTAATCACTGCTAAAAACTTTTTGGGTGTCCATGGAGATGGTTTCCTTTGAATTCACTTATAGACATGTGGACTGAGATGCACAAATAGATTTTTGTTTTCCCCAACATTTTATTATGAACAATTTCAAACATACAAAAGAAAAAAATATGGAATGAGCCTCCTATATCCGACTGGATTCTAGAATTCACATTTTGTTGTATTGCTTTATCACATGTCAACGTATTTATCCATGTTTCTCTCCATTCATCCATCATTTTTTTTTTTAAGTTTATTTTAAAGTAAGTTGTTGACATCAGGACACTTCACTCCTAAACACTTTAGCATACAGTGAATTGCACCAACCTACAGTTTTCATTACTAGATTTTTACAAATGAATATACGCATGTAACCCAAACCCCTATCAAGAACATATTTTCCCCTTCATGCCCCTGCTTGGTCAATCCCTGTCTTCATACAGCAGGGGCAGGCAACCATTCCCTCCTCCCCCTCTCCTCCTTTTTCTCCTCTTCCTTAGTGTAGATTAGTTTTTATCTGTTCTAGAATTTTATGTAAATGGAATCATACAGCATATACTCCTTTGTGATTGGCTTTTTTCACTCAGCATGATATTTTGGAGATTCACCCATGTGTGGCCTGTATCAATAGTTACTTTTTTAAAGTACAGCTTTATCAAGATATAATTGACATATAATAAACTGCCTATATTTAAATTATACAATATAATTTTTGACATATGCAAATACCATGATCAAGATATTGAACAAATCCAACATCCTCAAGAGTTTCCTCATTATAATTCCTTCCTCCAGTGCTTCCAGCACCTCCTCCATCCCCAGGCAATACCTGGTTTGCTTCCTGTCACTACAGATAGTTCATATTTTCTTTTTTGTCTCTTTTCAGTCAGCATAATTATTTTGAGATCTAACTATGGTGTTGTGTGTATCTAGTTCCTTATTATTGCTGAGCAGTTTGTTGTCAGGACACACCAAAATTAGTTTATCCATTTACCCTGTTGATGGATACTTGGGTTGTTTTCAGTTTGTGCAAATAATCCTACTGTGAGAAATTTCAGTCATTTGGATAATTGTTTCCCTTTATGTAATGAGTCTTTTTTGTGGCTGCATTGAGTTTTTTGTCTTTCTTTTTATTAATTAATTTTTTCACAGATGTTCCTCCTTTTTCTGCAATTGACACCCTCCACCCTACTCCTGTCCCACCTCCACCTTCACCGTGCTGTTGTCTGTGTCCACTGGTTATGCATATATGCATATAAGTTCTTTGGTTTATCTCTTGCTGCTTTCCCAACCCCTTCCCTCTGAGGTTTGTCAGTCTGTTCCCTACTTCTGTGTTTCTGGATCTATATTGTTCATCAGCTTATTTTGTTCATTATATTCCACAGATAAGTGAGATCATGTGATATTTGTCTTTCTCTGATTGACTTATCTGGTTTCGTTCTTGTAAAAACAGCCACTCGATTTGTGACAGGGGAATAATATGAGGTTTTTGTATCTTGCTACTTTGCCGAATTAATTTATTAAATCTAGGTGTTTTTTTGGTGGAGTCTTTAGGGTTTTCTGTATACAATATAATATCATCTGTGAGTAATGACAATTTCACATCCTCCTTTCCAATTTGGATGCCTTTTACTTTTTCTTCTTGTCTGAAGCTGTGGCTAAGACTTCCAGTACTATGTTGAGTAACATTGGCAAAAGTGGACATTCCTGTCTTGTTCTTGTTCTTAAGGGAAATGCTTTTAGTTTTTGCCCATTGAGTATGATGTTGACTGCAGGTTTGTCATATATGGTCTTAATTATGTTAAGGTATGATTCTTCTAATGCCACTTGGCTGAGCGTTTTTATCAGAAGTGGGTGCTGGATTTTGTCAAATGCTTTTTCATATGATCATATGATTTTTATCTTTTATTTTGTTTATGTGATGTATCACATTTATTGATTTGTGAATATCATACCAGCCTTTCATCCCTGGGATAAATCCCATTTGGTCGTGGTATAATTTTTAAAAATCATTGCTGGAGCTGATTTGCTACAATTTTGTTGAGGATTTTGGCATCTATGTTCATCAGAGATATTGGCCTGTAATTTTCTTTCTTTGTAGTGTCTTTATCTGGTTTTGGGGTTAGGATTATGCTGGCCTTATCAAAAGAGGTTGGAAATCTTCCTTCCTCTTTAATTTTTTTGGAATAGTTTGAGGAGAATAGGTGTTAGTTCTTTGAGTGTTTGGTAAAACTCCCCTGTGAAGCCATCTGGACCAGGGCTTTTGTTTGCTGGGAGTTTATTGATTACTGTTTCTATTTCCTTAGTTATTATTGGTCTGTTCAGGTTTTCTGACTCTTCCCAGTGGAGTTTTGGAAGGCTGTATGATTCTAGGAGTTTGTCCATTTCACCTAGGTTGTTGAAATTGTTGGCATATAATTGTTCACAGTATTTTCTTACAATCCTTTTTATTTCTGTGGTGTTAGTTGTTACTTTGCCTCTTTAGTTTCTGATTTTATTAATTTGGGTCTTCTCTCTTTATTTCGTGGTGAGTCTCACTGAAGGTTGATCAATCTTGTTTATCTTTTCAAAGAACCAGCTCTTAGTTTCATCAATGTTTTGTATTGTGTTTTTTAGTCTCCATGTCATTTATTTCTGCTCTGATGTTTATTATTTCCTTCTACTAACTCTGCATTTTTTCTTTTTGTTCTCTCTCTAAATCTTTAAGTTGCAGGATTAGATGCTTTATTAGAAATTTTTCTTGTTTCTTGACATAGATCTGTATTGCTATGAAATTCCCTCTCAGGACTGCTTTCACAGTGTCCCATAGATTTTTGTGTTGTCTTGTGTTCATTTCATTAGTTTCCAGGAAGTTTTTTATTTCTTTCTTTATCTCATTGGTAACCCATTCATTGTTTAATAACATGCTATTTAGCCTCCATGTGTTTGAATGTTTTTGAGTGTTTTTATTGTAATTGATTTCTAGTTTCATGCCACTGTGATCTGAGATGATGCTTTATATGATTTCAATCTTCTTGAACTTGTAGAGATTTAGTTTGTGTCCTAACATGTGATCTATCTTTGAGAATGTCCCATGTGCACTTGAGAAGAATATATATTCTGCAGCTTTGGGGTGAAATGTTCTATAAATATCAATTAAATCCAGCTGGTAGAGTGTGTCAGTTAGAGTCTCTGTTTCCTTGTGAATTTTTTGTCTAGAAGATCTATCCAGTGGTGTCAGTGCAGTGTTAAAGTCCCTTACTATGATGGCATTGCTGTTGATCTCTCCCTTGAAGTCCTCCAGAGGTTTTTAAATATATTTTGGTGCTCCTATACTCGGTGCATATATGTTTACCAGGGTTATATCCTCTTGTTAGAGTGATCCCTTTAATATTATTAGTGAACTTCTTTGTCTCTTGTTATGGTCTTCATTTTGAAGTCTATCTTATCAGATATGAGTATTGTTATACCAGCTTCTTTTCATTTCTATTTGCATGAAAAACATTTTTCCATCCCTTCACTTTCATTCTGTGTGAGTCTTTTGGTGTGAGGTGGGTCTCTTGTAGACAGCATATATATGGGTCATGTTTTCTTTCTTTCTTATTTTTTTTATCCTCACCTGAGGACATTTTTTCATTTTTTGTTCAGATAGAGTGGGAGGGAGAGAGAGGAAGAGAGAGAGAGAAACATCGACGTGAAAGGGACACATCGAGTGGCTGCCACCCGCATGACCAACCAGGGCCGGGGACAAACTGCAACCGAGGTACACGCCCCCAGCAGGAACCGAACCCGGGTCTCTCTGTACCGCAGGCCAACGCTCTAACCGCTGAGCCAAACCGGCCAGGGCAGGGTCATGTTTTCTTATCCAATCAGGTACCCTATGTCTTTTGATTGGAGCATTTAAGCCATTTACATTTATGGTTATTATTGATAGGTACTTATTTGTTGCCATTTTTATTCTTTATGCCTGTGTGCCCCTCTCCCCCCACCCATTTGTTCTTCTTCTTACAACAGTCCCTTTAGCATTTCTTGCAGTGCTGGTTTTGTGGTAGTAAATTCCTTTACCTTTTTTTGGTCTGTGATATTCTTTATTTCACCTTCAATTTTGAATGATAGCTTTTCTGGATAGAGTAGTCTTGGATTCAGACCATTGCTTTTCATTATTTTGTATACTTCATGCCACTCCCTTCTGGCCTGCAGTGTTTCTATTGAGAAATCAGCTGACAGTCTAATGGGAGCTCCCTTGTAAGTAACTTTCTGACTCTTTTGCTGCCTTTAAGATTCTTTCTTTGTCTTTAATATTTGCCATTTCAATTATGATGTGTCTAGGTGTGGGTCTTTTTGGGTTCATCCTGATTGGGACTCTGTGTTTTCTGGACATATGTGACTTTTTCTTTCACCACGTTTTCTGTCATTTTTTCTCAAACAGGTTCTCTGTTCCTTTCTCTGTTTCTTCTCCTTCTGGTACCCCTATGCTGTGAATGTTGTTATGTTTCATATTGTTCCACAACTCCCTTAAACTCTCCTCCTGCTTTTTAATGTTTTTTCATTTGCTATTCTATTTGGGTGTTTTTTCCTATCTTGTCTTCTAACTTGCTGATTCAGTATTCAGCTTCTTCTAGTCTATTATTGAATCCTTCCAAGGTATTTTTTATATCAGTTATGTCACTTTTCATTTCTACTTGATTTTTATTTTAGTTTCTACATCTTTTCTTATGCTGGTGTAGTTCTCATTAAGTTGCCTGTAGTTCTCACTAAGTTGTTAGAGCATCCTTAAAACCATTGCTTTGAATTCTTTATCTGACAATCTGCTTGCCTCCATTTCATGTAGTTCCTTTTCTGGTGATTCCTCCTTTTCTTTCATTTAGTGGTTGTTTCTTTGTATCACCATTTTAGCAGTCTGGTAGTTCAGGGCCTGGTGAGGCACGTGGGACTGCATAGGCAGGTTGGTGTGTATCAGATAAGACTGCTATGCCTCCCAGTCTTGGTGTCGGGGCCTTCTTGTGGGACCCAGTGGAGTAGTCTCCTTGATCTTCTGAGCTGGGTGCTCTAGGAATGACCCTTGTGTGGGTTATGTGGGCTCTCCTGTTGAATTTGGGTCTTGATTGCTCTTGTCCATCTGTGGGTGGGCTCAGTCCTCGGGGTTGTTAACTATGAGTCTCAACCCTGACCCTGTCGACCCTCTCATGCCAACCATTATATAGGTGTTGACAGAACAAACCAAAGCAAAACCAGACCAAACTAAAAAGAACCCCTCCCAAAATATCAGCATCAACAATAATAAAAGCAATTGCCTAAACAAAAAGATTAAAAGACACACAGACAAACAAAAAACACACTCGCCTGCACACACACAATACTAAGAGGTGCAAAACCAAAAGAATTAGAAGAAGAAAAAAAATAAAGTAAAGAAGGCAAGGCACAACTAGACCAAATAAAAAAGAACCTGAAAAAAAAATATCAGCATCAACAATGATAATAACTTCAGCCTCAACACAAAGATTATAAGACAAATTGAACACACATAGACACACACACACACACACACACACACACACACACACCCCAAAAAAGAATATGAAAGCAAAGAAGACCAGAAATAGAGTAATTGTAAAAAATAAAAGGTTGAAAATAATGACTGAAATAACAATAATAATTTTAGAAAGTAATAATGCTATATAGAATAGGAAAGTAAAAATGGGAGACAAAAAGAAACAAAAATTGAATTAAAAATAATAATTAGAAAAACACACACACCAAAACATCCACAACAAAAAACCTTGGATCTGCTATTTATGGAGCCCACTAGATTTTGCTCCAATGTTGTTGGATCTAGCCCGTTGAGTGTGGGTCCCTGTACTCTTGGGCAGTTCTCTGATGCAGGCTAATGTGAATCACTGTCCCTGCCTAGCCTTTGGTCTCCTGGCTGAAGCCCTGCCGTCGGGGTCCCAGGTAGTTCTATGGGTGGGGCTTCCCTAGCTCAG
Source organism: Tadarida brasiliensis (assembly GCA_030848825.1). Lineage (NCBI taxonomy): Eukaryota > Metazoa > Chordata > Mammalia > Chiroptera > Molossidae > Tadarida > Tadarida brasiliensis. The sequence continues at coordinate 72,559,172 of CM061259.1, read as the reverse complement.
AGGTTGGGTTGCCTTAGGGCTTCTCCCATTGTATGTATTTGTTCTGGGATGCTTTCCCTTCCCCCATAGCACTGAGCTCTGTGGGGTATCAGGTCCAGTGAGGGTGGTGTACATAAACAGATTTGTACTGGGGGTAGTGCCTGCAGCTTATAGGAGGGGCAGGCAATCTCTTCCTCTCCTTTCAATGCCTCAGCTCTGCCTGAGTTGTTGGCACCCACTCGTTGCCACCAGAAGCAGGGGAGAATAGCAAAAAAGTAGAAGGAAAAGAAAGAAGAAATAAAACAACACCAAAAAATGCCCTGCTTGGCTCTTTAATCTTTTAACATGGCCAGCTCATGCTGGGTGGAGCTTCTTCCCAGGCTCCCTCCTGGCCAGACACCTGAATTTCCAGTGCCTTCAGGCCCTGCTGCTGGGGTGTGGATTTCCAGCCCAACAATGTTCCACAGGATGGGGGGGGCGCACCTCCTCTTTGCTTGAGGTGGGAAGGAATGCACCTCTTTCCCCAGGCACTCTGGCTAGCCCCACTCAAAGTTCTGTCAGTGAATACCTGGCCCCTCAGATTCACTGCTGTGTGATTTGCCCAGACCCCTCCTTAGGTGTGCCATTCTGCTTTATGTGCTCTCTGGCTCCAACAATCAGGGCATCTTTCCAGGCTGGTGCCAAAATCACATACTGGCTTTTAGCCTGATATAGTGCTGAGTCCCCCCCAGTGGGCCAAATCACCTCTGATTCCCACCATCTGATGCTATGTGGGCTCCCCTTCCCTTCTCTGTTGCTGCTGTTTGGGGATCTCTGTGTGGGTCCTCCACTCCCAGGGGGCAGGAGCTGTGCCACCGCACCCTCCTTCCATGTGCTGCGCAGCTACGTGAGTTCGCTCATCTGATTCACGGCTTCTGCTATCTCCTCTCTATGCTCCTTGCTCCCAGTACTCCAATCACCTATTTTCAGGTGGTTTTTTAAGTTGAATGCTCTGCAATTTAGCCTCAGATCCAGTCCTGTGCTTGGAGCAAGCGGACAGAACTTCCTAGGCTTCAGCCATCTTATCCCCAAGCTTCTTTGTCTTTTATTTTCAGCAATTTGATTATGACGTTTCTGGCCATGGACTTCTTTGGGTTTATTCTACTTGGGATTCACTGAGGTTCTTGAATCAGTAGATTTATGTCTTACATCAAATTTGGGAAGTTTTCACTCATTATTTCTTTAAATATTCTTTTAGCAGTGCACCCTTTCTCCTCTCTTTCTGCATTTCCCCCATGATATGGATGTTAGACTTTTAGGTATTGTTTCACAGGTCCCTGAGGCTCTGTTAACTTTTTACAAATCTATTTAAGTGCCTGCTCTTCAGATTGGATAACATCTATTGGTCTAGTTTTTAAGTTTACAGACTCTTTCTACTTCCATCTACAATTTGTTCATGAGCGCATCCAGTAAATTTTTATTTCAGTGATTATATATATATATATATATATATATATATATACACACACACATATATATACTTGCAAGTTGTAAATTTTATTTTTATTTTTTATATTTTAATTTTTATTGATTTGAGAGAGAGAGGAGGGAGAGGGAGAGAGAAATAGAAACATCAATGAGAGAGAACATCGATTGGCCGCCTCCTGCATGCACCCCACTGGGGATTGGGCCCACAACCTGGGCATCTGCCCTGACCCGGAATTGAACCAGCGACATCTTGGTGCATGGGTTGATGCTCAACCACTGAGGCACACTGGCTGGGAGTGGTTATATTTTTTAGTTCTAATATTTTCACTTGGTTTATTTTTTATTATTTTATTTTTTTTCTTTATTGGTTTTTGAGAGAGAGGAAGGGAGAGGGAGAGAGAGATAGAAACATCGATGAGAGAAAACATCGATTGGCTGCCTCCTGCATGCCCCCACTGGGTATCGGGCTCACAACCTGGGCATGTGTCCTGACTGGTAATCGAACCGGTGACCTCTTGGTACATGGGTCGACGCTCAACCACTGAGGCACACCGGCCAGGCAGTGATTATATTTTTTAGTTCTAATATTTCACTTGGTTTATTTTTTTAAAAGCTTCTTTTTATCTGCTGAGATATTCTATCTTTTGTTTGTTTCAAGAATACTTGCCCTTACTTCTTGGAGCATGGTTATAATAACTGTTTTAAGATATAATAATTCTAAAACCTGAGTCATCATGAAGTTGATGTGTTAATTGTCTTTTCTTTTGAAAATAGATCACAATTGGTTATTTGCATGTCAAACAATTTGGATCTTATCCTGGACCTTTGAAATGTAATATATTATGAGACGCTGGGTGTTTAAATATTGTGGAGAATTTTTTTCTTGGATAGTTCACTTGGGTGACATTTAGGTTACAAGTTCCAACCTATCCCCTGTGGGTTCTAGTTCTAACATCAGTTCAATTTTCACAGCTGATCTGAATTCTTGGATTAACATGTTATTTAGTTCTCAAAGCCTTTGGTGTCCTGCTTACGGTCAGATCCATGCATATGCACTGTGAGCATGAACCCAGGAGTTCATACACAACTTTATGGAATCCCTTTCTAAGCTTCCCCCTCTTCACAGTCTTCTTCACACTCTCCCACTCCCAGGTCCTCCCTAGAAATCCAGGACTGTAGTTTCCCCTCTCTGGACACCTTCTGTGAAGAGATCTGCCTTCATGGCTAAGTGGTGGGAAAAGAGAAAGAAATAGAAAAGCTCAGGGCTGCACCTTCTGAACAGGGGAGAAAAACCAACTAGCCAGCCCAGAGGGCATTTTCCACTCTCTCTGTCCTTTAAGGATTCTCTTTCTGCTTCTCAGACAAGAAAAGGAGGGTTTGTCTTGGAGCAATTTTTGTTGGCACTCGCTATGCAGTTCCAGAATTTGAGCTGCCTTTGAATCCAGACCAGGAGATAAGGGAAGCAAAGAATCCCCAGAAACCCACTGCCAGATCATGTCTACTTTGAGTTCTGGTTTATTCTCCAATCTGTTTGCCACCATTTGTTTTTCAGAGCTCCCAGAGAGCTGATCCATGGATTTGGTCCCAGGGTTTCAGTTGCAATCTGTCAAAGGAGTGGACTGGACTTCCGGTCAAGATGTCGGTGTAGGTAAATGCGGTAGCGCGTCCTCCCACAACCACATTAAAGTTACAACTAAACTACAGAACAACCATCATTTAAAACCGCCTGAAATCAAGCTGAAAGAAGTCCTACAACTACGAAATTAAAGAAGAAGCCGCATCGAGACTGGTAGGAGGGGTGGAGGCATGACAGGCTGGTCCCACACCCATGTGTGGTGGATAAAAATTAGAAGGATACCTCGGCTGGGAAGGTCCTCCCTGAGCACTGAGGGGTCCTCGTCCCACACCAGGCACCCAGCTCAGGGTTCCAGTGCCAGGAAGAGAAGTCCCCATAACTTCTGGCTGGAAAAACCAGCGGGAACTGAGGCTGAGGGAGGCTGAGGTGGTTGGAGCCCTCGGCAGCTCCTCTTAAAGGGCCCACACACAGATTTACTCGGACTCCCACCCTCCAGGCTCCAGCGTGGGGGAGGCAGCTTGAAAAGCGCCAGAGTCATATGGGGAAGAACTGAGCTGTTTGGCATTGGGGCAAGGGCTGGAGAGGCAGCTTTCTCCTGGACAGACGTGCTATCAGAGGCCTTTGTTCCTTTGGTGAGCCCTTCCCTGGGCTGGAAGACACCGCCATATCTGGGACTCCAGCAACCTGGCTCACTCTGTTTGCCCCGCCCTGGTGATTCCCTGAGGCCCTGCCCCACCCAACTTTCAGGCCCACCCAAGCTGTTGCCAGTTGCTTTACCATAGGATTGGCCTGTCTTGGATCCTGCTTCAGCTTTTCCTAAATTCTTTCAAACAAGCAACATCTGGTCTCAGTTAGCCCCACACCTCTCGCTAAGTAATACATAGAAACAAACAGAGGGAGGCAGCCAAAATGAGGAGACAAAGAAACAGGTCCCAAATGAAAGAACAGAACAAAACTCCAGGAAAAGAACTAAGTGAAATGGAATTAAGCAACCTAACAGATGCTGAGTTCAAAACACTGCTTATAAGGATGCTCAATGGACTTAGTGAGAACCTCAGTGAACTTAGTGAGGGCCTCAAGAGCAAAAAAAAGGACCAGTTAGAAATGAAGGAGGCACTAACTGAAATAAAGAATAATTTACACAGATTCAATAGTAGAGTAGGTAAAGCCAAGAAGCAAACCATCGATTTGGAATATAAGGAAGCAAAAAACACCCAATCAGAGCAGCAAAAAGAAAAAAGAATCCAAAAAAGTGAGGATAGTGTAAGGAGCCTCTGGGACAACTTCAAGTGTGCCAACATTCGCATCTTGGGGGTGCCAGAAGGAGAAGAGAGAGAACAAGAAATCGAAAACCTATTTGAAACAATAATGGCAGAAAACTTCCCTAACTTGGTGAAGGAAACAGACATAGAAGTCCAGGAAGCACAGAGAGTCCCAAACAAGATGAACCCCAAGAGGCCCACACCAAGACACATCATCATCAAAATGCAAAAGGTTCAAGACAAAGAGAGAATCTTAAAAGCAGCAAGAGAAAAGCAGTTAGTTACCTACAAGGGAGTTCCCATAAGACTGTCAGCTGATTTCTCAAAAGAAACTTTGCAGGCCAGAAGGGAGTGGCAAGAAATATTCAGAGTGATGAAAAGCAAGAACATACAACCAAGATTACTCTATCCTGCAAAGCTGTCATTTAGAATCGATGGCCATATAAAGAGTTTCCCAGACAAAGAAAAGCTAAAGGAGTTCATCACCACCAAACCATTATTATATGAAATGTTGAAGGGTCTTCTTGAAGAAAAAGATAAAAAAATATGAACAAACAAAATGGCAATAAATACATATCTATCAACAATTGAATCTACAAACAAAATGAACAAGCAAAACAGAAACATTCTCATAGATACAGAGAACTTTTGTTGGTTACCAGATGGGTGAAAAAGGTGAAGGGATTAAGAAGTACAAATTGGTTGTTAGACTGACAAACCTCAAAGGGAAGGGGGGTTGGGGGGTGGGAAGAAATAAACCAAAGAACTTATATGTATATATGCATAACCAATGGACACAGACAACAGTGTGGGGAAAGGCAGGAGGGGGGCGGGAATGGGGAGGAGGGGGGCAAGGGGGAAAAAATGAGAAACATCTGTAATACATTCAACAATAAAGATAAGTTAAAAAAAAAAAAAAAAAAGAAAGAAAGAAAGAAAAGGAGTGGACTGTGCTGACTCCATCTTACTTGGAACCAGAATGTCTTAATTGTTTTTAAGAAGATTTAAGAGACATTTAAAGCTGCATTTTAATTTTTCCCAGTGGGAAGCTTTGTTTGAATAAACTGGTCTGCCATTATAGGAATCAGAATATTTCAGAGTAAGTCTACCAAGTTCTGTAATCAATCCAATTGGAATTATAATGGAATTGCCTGAACTTGGTAGATTAATTTGAGAGCCCTTGGAATGTTTCTTCAGATGACCTTTTATGTCTTTTAAAAGAGTGTTTAGCCCTGGCTAAATGGCTTAGTTGGTTGGAGCATTGTCCTGTGCACCAAAAGGTTGTGGGGTCAATTCTGGTCAGGGAACATACCTAGGTTGCAGGTTCAATCCCTGATCGGGGTGTGTATGGGAGGCAACTGATTGATATTTCTCTCACACATTGATGTTTCTTTCTTTCTCTGCCTTCTTCTCTCTATAAATCAATAAAAAACATATCCTCGGTTGAGGATGAAAAAAATATTTAAAAAATTTTCTCCATAGGGGTGTTGTATATATTGGTTAAGTTAATTTATACATCATTTTTTATTTATACATGCATATTTGCTATTGTGTATGGTATTTTATTTATATTAATTTTGTGTTGTTTGTGCTAGAGGGAACAAATATAATTAATTTATATATTTTCATAAGAAATATATGATCTGTATTTAGATTTCAGAAATATACAGTGGAAAAAGTAGATTCATATACCTGAGTTGTTTCAAACATCAGTAAAAACTTTTTTAAATTTTATTTAAGAGAGAGAGAAAAAGAAACATTGATTTGCTGTTCCACTTATTTATGCATTCACTGGTTGATTTTTGTATGTGCCCTAACTGGGGTCGAACCCACAGCCTTGGCACATTGGGACGATGCTCTAACCAAGTGAGCTACCCAGCTAGGGCTGTAAAAGTTTTTTAATAGGTATATCCATACGTTATATACTTATGATTCCATTTACAGAACATCTGAAAAAGGCAAAATTATGAGGACAGTGGAAACATCTGGAAAAGGCAAAACTATGAGATCCGTGGTTGCCAGGGGTGAAGGGTTTAGCTAAAAAGGAGAAGCACAAGGGACAATTTTGGGGCCAGAAAAACTATTTTGTATCTCTTTTGTAGTGTTGGTTACATACCTGTATACATTTATCAAAACTCAAAATACTGTACACCAAAAGTAGTAAATTTTAGTTTACTTCATGTAAATTAAAAGATCCATTACTGAATAAATTTAATATATGCTGAACTTAATAACATTTTTCCAATAATAGAAAACTTATCAGTTATTCAATTAAAATGAAATAAAATTAAAAGTTCAATTCCCCAGCCACATTTCGAGAGCTCATAGCCACAAGTGGCCAGTGGCTGCAGTAGTAGATGGTGCAACTCTAGAATAACTGGGATAAGAAAATAAGAAATTCTTTGCTGCGAGTTTGGAAAGACTCACCTGTGAAATATCTGGTCCAGAGCCAGGCTTTTAAAATGTCTTATCTTGGGTGGGAGGAGGTTTTTGACTATAATTTCAATTAAAAAGTTATTGATCTATTCAAATTATCTTTCCTTCTTGTGCAATTTTAGTATTTTAAATTCTGCTTGTGAATTTTTTCATTTTATTTAGGTTTAAACATTATTAGCATTTTATAAGTATCTGTCACCTTTACTAATCTTTTTGGTTATCTTTTCATCTTTATTATATCTCTCTTCTCATTTCTTTGAATTGGGTCCTTCGGTTTTTTTTTTTTTTTCTTCAGCTTTTTTAATTGAATGCTTATTTAAAAAAAATTTTTTTTCCTTTATTGATTTTAAAGAGAGAGGAAGTGAGAGATAGAAACATCTATGAGAGAGAACATCAATTGGCCGCCTCCTGGATGCTCCCAATGGGGATCGAGCTCACAACCTGGGCATGTGTCCTGACCAGGAATCAAACCGGTGACCTCTTGATGCATAGGTCGACACTCAACCACTGAACCACACTGGCCAGACTCATTTATTCTTAACATTTTTGCTTCTCAGTAAGTGTATTTAGAGGTATACATTTTCCTTAAAGTTCTGTGCTAGTTGAATCCCACAAAATTTAACATTTCTGGCCTATGGTTCAATTTTAAATATTTCTTTTTTTTGGTACATGCCCCTAGTGGGAACCGAACCCGGAACTCTCTGGTCCACAGGCCGACGCTCCAACCGCTGAGCCAAATAGGCCAGGGTAATTTTAAATATTTCTTAATTTGCTTTCTGCTGAGAGTTATTTAGTAATACATTATTTGCTTTCTAATTTTCTGCCCTTCAATTTCCTTCCTTCCTTCCCTTTCTGTCCTTTTCCCCTCCCCTCCCCTCCATCCTTCTCCCTGCCTCTCTCTCTTCCTCCCCCTCTCTCCCCTCTTTCTCTCTCCTTCTCTCTTAATCTCTCTCCTTCCCTTCTTCCCCCTCCTTTTTTACAATTTTTATTATGTCTGGAGAACAGAGTTGATACTATACTAAGTATACTTAATTCTTATAAATTTTTTAAGTGTGCTTGAAAATGATGATTCTCTTTTATATATATATACATATACACACACACACACACATATACACACACTCACACAAATATATATACATTTTAATATACACACATACACCTTTTGAAAACGATTGTACAGGTCTTCCACATCTCTGCTTATTTTCTTTTATGTGTTTGGTTTATTCTTTTCTGAGAGAGATATGTTAAAATTCTGTCTTGTTTCCATTTTCTTTTTTAAAAAATATTTTACTTTTTTTTATTTTATTAAAAAATTTTAATATTGACATTATTGTAGACTTCCCCATTCACCCCCCTCTTTGCTCACATCCACCTACCCTTGCCTCCCCCTCCTTTGGCCTTCCCACACTTGTCTATGCCCATGGGATATGCATATATGCATATATTAGTGTTTGTTTGTTTGTTTGTTTGTTTTTCTTATGAGAGAGAGGAAAGGAGAAGAAGAGAGTGATAGAAACATTGATGAGAGAGAACATTGATTGACTGCCTCCTGCATGCCCCCCACTGGGGATCGGGCCCACAACCTGGGCATGTGCCCTGACCAGGAGTCAAACCGGCGACCTCTTGGTGCATCTCAGCTGTCCATCTCTTCTGATGCCCACCTCCTGTCTGCACCAACTTCTTTTTGAGAAGGCATGCATATTTTATGTGACGGACACATCATTCTTATTCTCCCTGAGGGTTTGCTGCTGTTTCACACATTTCTGCCCTCCATATATGTGTGAATGTTTTCTTCTTTTCCTGAAACCATTGAGAAGCAAAGTCAGAAGGGTCCTCCTTCCTCTATGGACACCTGTTGCAGCCTCTGGTCTTTCCCCGGTTCTGTTTCACCAGTCTCCCCAGTGCGGCCTCTTTGCCCTGGCCCTGCGCATTGTTCTTGGAGAGGTGGCTGGAGGCACCGGTGCCCGGGGCCACGAGGAGCTCCCTGTGCTGGTGACCATCTCGCAGTGTATGCAGACATCGAATCCCTATGTTCACACCTTTCCTTCCTGTTTCACAGGCCATTGGAGAGTTCATCTTGGTGGACAAGGATGTGAAGATCAAGAAGAAAGGGAACATCTACAGCATCAATGAGGGCTATGCCAAGGACTTCGACCCTGCCGTCACCGAGTTCCCCCCAGTGAGTGAGGGCTCCGGGGGAGGGCCCTGAGAGAGGGCCCTGGGCTATGCAGAAACGTGTTGGTTCATGATTTACCCTGGAGGGGAAAGGTAACAGGGAGGAAGCAGCTTGGATTCCACTGTGCACTGACCCCGTGATTAAGTTCCCACCCAGGTCCTGAAAACTGGAACCCCCGCTCTGCGACATTAAAATCGGAAGGTCCATTTCAGCCTTTGCCACTTTCTCTCGGCAGAATAAAATCAGGATGATTAAGGCAGCTGGATGAATGAGTTCATGGCAATAAAACATGTTTCACTTCTGGGGTCCCTGATCCCAGATGGTACGAAACGGGGTTCGTGCACCCAGGTACCTGCCCCACGGCATCTGACGATTTCCATCAGTCACCTCAAGTTTGAGGGTGCCCGTCTTGGTGTCTGTCAGATACAAATGACTGAATGCAAAGAAAAGACACGGCTGTCTGCAGAGCTGGTTCCATGTGGGAAGGTCCAATTTTGTCACACTCTTGTCAAAATGTCATTGATGGCTGCTGTGTCCTTGGGCTCTGGCAGAGGGAGGGCAGACTGGACTGGAACTGTGTGGGGACACCCGGGATTTGGAGGGCACTCAGAGCTTTTGCTGAGTTGCGGCCACGCAGGACGGTGGCCATCTTGCTCCTTCCCAGGGCTCCATATATTAGTTTTTAGTGAATCCTTTCAACTTCTTTATCTAGTCCCCCAACCCCCTCCACTCTGGCTCCCACCAGTCTGTTCCATGTATCCATGATTCTGGTTCCATTTGATTTGTCACTTTATTTTGTTCATTAGATTCCACATATAACTGAAATCATATGGTATTTGTCTTTCTCTGACTGGCTTATTTTGCTTAGCATAATACTCTCCAGGTCCATCCATGCTGTTGCAAAGGGCAAGAGTTCCTTCTTTTTTACAACCATGTAGTATTCCATTGTGTAAATGTACCACAGTTTTTTTATCCACTCATCTGCTGATGGACACTTAGGCTGTTTCCAGATCTTGGTTACTGTAAATAATGCTGCTATGAATGTAAGGGTGCATATATTCTTTCTGATTGGTGTTTCAGGATTCTTAGGAAATATTCCTAGAAGTAGGACTTTGGGTCAAAGGGCAGTACCATTTTTAATTTTGAGGAAACTCCATACTGTATTTTACAGTGGCTGTATCAGTCTGCATTTCCATCAACAGTGCACTAGGGTTCCCTTTTCTCCAAATCCTCCCCAGCACTTGTTTGTTGATTTATTGATAGTAGCCATTCTGACAGGTATGAGGTGAAACCTCATTATAGTTTTAATTTGCATCTCTCTGATGATTAGTGGCCTTGAGCATTTTTTCACATATCTATTGGCCATCTGTATGTCCTCTTTGGAGAAGTGTCTATTCAAATCATTAGCCCATTTTTTAAATTGGATTGTTTGTCTTCCTGGTGTTGAGTTGGATAGTTCTTTTTATATTTTGGAAATTAACCCCTTATTGGATGTATCATTGGCAAATATATTTTCTCATACAGTGAGTTCTCTTTTCATTTTGTTGATGGTTTCTTTTGCTGTACAGAAGCTTTTTAGCTTGATGCAGTCCCATTTGTTTACCTTTTCCTGAGTTTCCCTTGCCCTCAAAGACATATTGGCAAAAATATTGCTGTGAGAGATGTCTGACATTTTACTGGCTATGTTTTCTTCTGGGATTTTTATGGTTTTGTGAGTTACATGTAAGTCTTTTATCCATTTTGAGTTTATTCATGTGTATGGTGTAGGCCAATGGCCTAGTTTCATTTTTTTGCATGTACCTGTCCAATTTTTCCAATACCACTTATTGAAGAAAATGTTTTTGCTCCATTCTATGCTTTTGCATACTTTGTCAAATATTAATTGACTGTAAAGGCATGGATTTATTTCTGGGCTCCCTTTTGTGTTCCATTGGTCTATATGCCTGTTCTTATGCCAATACCAGGCTATTTTTATTACAATTGCTTTGTAGTATAGTTTGTATCTGGTATTGTGATATCTGGAACTTTGTTTTCCTTTCTCAAGATTGCTGTGGCTATTCAGAATCTCTTGAAGTTCCAAATAAATTTTGGGAGTATTTTTCTAGTTCTGTGAAGCATGCCATGGACATTTTTATTTTATTTTATCCTCACCTGAGGACACTTTTTGCAGTCATAGAGTGAGAGGGAGAAAGGTAGGAAGAGAGAGAGAGAGACATCGATGTGAGAGAGACACATCGACTGGTTGCCACCCACACAACCCCAACCGGGCCGGGGACAAACTGCAACCGAGGTACGTACCCTTAGCAGGAACCAAACCCAGGACTCTCTGGTCCATGGGCTGACGCTCTAACTGCTGAGCCAAACCGGCCAGGGTGCCACTGACATTTTTAAAAACTTATCTTTAATGTTAAATATATTACAAATGTCCCCTCATTTACCCCCACTGACCCCCCTCCTCCCACTCCCACTTTCCCTCCTGCCTTCCCCACACTATTGTTTGTGTCCATTGGTTATGCATATAAGCACATAATTTCTTATCTCTCCCCTCCTCCCTCCCCTCTTCCTTTTGAGGTTCATCAGTCTAACAACCAATCACCCCAACCCCCCTTCCATCTGGCAACCAACAAAAAGTTCTCTGTGTCTGTGAGTCTGTTTCTGTTCTGCTTGTTCATTTTGTTTGTAAATTTAGTTGTTGATAGATATATAGTTATTGCCATTTTATTGTTCATATATCTGTTCTTCTTCAAGAAGACCCTTCAACATTTCATATAATACTGGTTTGGTGGTGATTAACTCTTTTAGCTTTTTCTTGTCTGGGAAACTCTTGATATGGCCATCGATTCTAAATTGTAGCTTTGCAGGATATTGTAATCTTAGTTTGTAGATCCTTGCTTTTCATCACTTTGAATATTTCTTGCCACTTCCTTATGGCCTGCAAAATTTCTTTTGAGAAATCAGCTGATGGTCTTATGGGAGCTCCCTTGTAGGTAACTAACTGCTTTTCTCTTGCTGCTTTTAAGATTCTCTCTTTGTCTTGAACCTTTTGCATTTTGATGATGATGTGTCTTGGTGTGGACCTCTTTGGGTTCATCTTGTTTGGGACTCTCTGTGCTTCCTGGACTTGTATGTCTGTTTCCTTCACCAAGTTAGGGAAGTTTTCTGTCATTATTGTTTCAAATAGGTTTTCCATTTTTTGCCCTTTTTCTTCTCCTTCTTGTACCCCCATGATACGAATATTGTTATGCTTGAAGTTGTCCCAGAGACTCCTTACACTATCCTCATTTGGGGGGACTCTTTTTTCTTTTTGCTGTTCTGATTGGGTATTTTTTGCTTCCTTATATTCCAAATTGATGGTTTGCTTCTTGGCTTCCTTTACTCTACTATTGATTTCCTGTAGATTATTCTTTATTTCAGGTAGTGTATCCTTCATTTCTGACTGGTCATTTTTTATCCTCTTGAAGTTCTCACTAAGTTCCTTGAAATTCTCACTAAATTCCTTGAGCATTCTTATAATCAGTGTTTTGAACTCTGCATCTGTTAGATTTGTTTATCTCCATTTCGTTTAGTTCTTTTCCTGGAGTTTTGTTCTGTTCTTTCATTTGGAACATGTTTCTTTGTATTCTCATTTTGGCTGCCTCCCTTTGTTTGTTTCTATGTATTAGGTAGATCTGGTATGTTTCCTAGGCTTGGTAGGACAGCCTATTGTAGTAGTGATCTGGGCCCCAAGGCTAAGGCAACTAGATTCCATTTTATGTAGGCCCCTTGGTTAAGGTGACTAAAAGACTCCATTTTATCACCAATAGACATTCCTTGATATTCTTCCAATAATAGGTTAATTACCCCTAGACGGGAAGGAATTTTGCCTAAGATTATAGTTGCCCCATTAGTTGGGAGGCATTTGCAGTTTCCTGAGTATAGGTATTTGCAGGTATTTGCAAGTACTTGTGCCCTCGGTAAATAATGCTAATTTTGACTTCTGTAGTCTCTGTCACTCCCACTATTGTACTGGTTCCCTGAGGGGAGTGGGGCAAAAGGAAGAGGGAGTTTTTGTCTTTAAAATGCGACGAGTAAGAAGAATCGGGGCTGTTGATCTGAGGGGAAACTATGCCCTCCGCAGCCCGCCGGCGAAATAAAGTGTTCCTTTACAATTCGGCTGTGCGTCTCTGGTTATCTCGCTATCGGGTTATAACATTAGGTGTACTAGAGGGTCCAGGAGCACAGCCTCCCTGGTTATCCCACCTGGGCCTTCAAGGTGCATCCCTCATGTGGACTGTAATGCTTCTGTTGTGTTGTAATTAAGTTTTTATTGCTATTAGCACATCAACAGGAAGGATTTACTCAGACTGATCAGCCACAAGGACTGGCTGTGCCCACTGACCACTGACCTCTTACTACCTTGGAAGACCAGCTGTGCAGGGGCCCACCACACAGAACAAGACTTACTTCCACAGGGCTCTGGTACCCACTGAGTCCACTCCTTGAGTGTGTCACTTGTGGAGGTGGTTGGGTGGTGGTGCTTTGACATTGTCTGAAGCTGTCCACTGGGTGTGCTGTCTCTGGGGCAAGGTCAGCCACTGCCTGTATTCTACCCAGGGCCACCAGGCATGAGCTACAAAATGATCTGCAGATGGCTGTTTGTGCTGGGCTCAGAGATACCTAGGCAAAGCCAAGCTGTGAACCAAGGCTAACTGCTTCTAGTGCCAGGCCTGGGACCACTTAGCAAAACATATGGGGCTTGCTGAGACCAGATTCTGTTTGTTTGAGAGAATTTAGGAAAATCCAAAGCAGGAGCCAGGACAGGCCAATCCTATAGTAAAGCCGCTGTAAACAGCTTGGGTGGGTGAGAACATTGGGTGGGGCAGAGCCTTAGGGAATCACCAGGATGGAAAAAACTGTGAGCCAGTTGCTGGCCAGCTATGATGGCTGTCTGCTGCCCTGTGAGGGAATAGCTCACCAAAGGAACAACAGCTTTCACCAGCACATCTGTCTGTGAGTGCCGTCTCGGGGCCTGCCAGGATCGGTGCAACGCAATGAACCTACAACCGTACACTGGTTGGAGTGAGACAGAGCTTTGCAAGGGAGCAAAAAGCTCCAGATCTTTGGATGCAGTCCCATTTATTTGCAGATCCGTACCCCCAGGTTACAAGCGGATTTATGTAAATTATGTCCTTGAGATGGCGGTTCTGCAAACCATACACCCTAGCTTTGTCTCTTGCTTTTTACAGGAAGAGACCTTGAAGCCAAAAGATAACAAACCCTTATTCACAGGCAAATGAAGCATTCAAGGCACCCGGGGTGGGCCAGGTTTCTGAGAATGCATTAACACAAGGTTGAGAGTGGATTAACACAAGGTTAGGTCACAAAATGTCCATCTTCCAACCCCCCAACCCCACATGTGAGAAAGCTGCCTCTCCAGCATTCCTCCAATGCCAAATAACTCAGTTCTTTCCCATATGTCTCTGGTGCCTTTCAAGCTGCCTCCACTGTGCTGGAGCCTGGAGGGAGCAAGTTTGAGTAAATCCATGCACAGGCCCTTTAAATGAACTGCCTGGGAATCCAGAAGCGTCAGCCTCCTTCAACCTCAATTCCCACTGGTTTTTACAGCCACAAGTTATAGGAACTTCTCTTCCTGGCACTGGGACCCTGAGCTGGAGGCCTGGTGTAGGAGGGGGACCCCTCACTTCTCAGGGAGGACTTTCCCAGCCAGGGTATCCCTCTTGATTTTATCCACCACACATGGGTATGGGAATAGCCTGTCCATGTCTCAACCTCTCCTACCAGTCTTTATGTGGCCTCTTCTTTAATTTCATAGTTGTAGGACTTCCATTCAGCTCAATTTTAGGCAGTTCTGAATGATGGTTGTTCTGTAGTTAAGTTGTAATTTTGATGTGGTTGTGGGAGGAGGTGATTACTGCATTTACCTACACCACCATCTTGAAGTCCCTGCCATTGACATTTTAGTAGGGATTGCGTTGAATCTATAAATTGCTTTGGGCAGTATGGACATCTTAATGCTATTAATTCTTCCAATCTATGAACATGGCATATGCTTCCACTTATTTGTATCTTTCTTAATTTCTTTCTTTAATGTCATATAGTTCTCCAAGTACAGGTTTTTTATCTCCTTGGTTAAATTAATTTCTTTGTTGCAATAGTAAATGTGGTTGTTTTCTTAATTTCTCTTTCTGAAAGTTCATTACTGGTGTATAAAAATGCCATTGATTTCTGGATGTTGATTTTGTATCCTGCAACTTTACTGAATTCATTGATTAGATCTGGTAGTTTTTTGGTGCAGTCTTTAGGATTTTCTTTTTTTTTAGTTTGCATTTTTGCACTGAATTTTGGGCCAATCTTTCATCATAGTAATGTGATTTTATTCCAGAACTCTTTTATTTTTTCCCCAATTTTTATTAATTTATTTTTGTTACAGATGTTTCTCCTATTTCCCCCCTAGACACCCTCCTCCCCACTCCCCCACCCCCCAGCATTGTTGTCTATGTCCATCGGTTATGTATACAAGCATATAAGTTCTTTGGGTCATCTCATCCATCCCTTCTAACCCCCTACTCTGAGGTTTGTCAGTCTGAACCATACTCTTTTCTATGTCTCTGGGTCTATTTTGTTCATCAGCTCACCTTGTTCATTATAGTCCACAAATAAGTGAGATCATGTGGTATTTGTCTTTCTCTGATTGGCTTATTTCACTTAGCATGATACTCTTGAGGTCCCTCCATGTTGTCTCAAAGGATAAGTCTAGGATCTTCTATATACACTATCATGTTACCTGCAAATAATGACAGTTTTACTTCCTTCTTTCCCATTTGGGTGCCTTTTATTTCTTCTTGTCTGATCGCTATGGCTAGAAATTCCAGTACTGTGTTAAATAAGAGTGGTGAAAGTGGACATCACTATCTTGTTCCTGATCTTAAGGAAAATGCTTTTAGTTTTTGCCCATTGAGTATGATGTTGGCTGTGGGTTTTTCATATTTGGCCTTTATTATGTTGAGGTATGATCCCTCTATTCCTACTTTGCTTAGAGTGTTTATTATAAATCAGGGCTGGATTTCACTGAATTCTTTTTCTGCTTCTTTTGATATGATAATGTGACTCTTATCTTTCATTTTTTATGTGATGTATCGTATTTATTGATTTGTGAATGTTGTACCAACCTTGCCTCCCCCAAATAAATCCCACTTGATCATGTTGTATGATTTTTTAAAAATGTATTGCTGAATTTGGTTTGCTAATATTTTGTTGAGGATTTTAGCATCTATGTTAATCACAGATACTTATAATTTTCTTTCTTTGTTGTGTCTTCATCTGGTTTGTTATTAGGATAATGTTGACCTTGTAAAAAAGAGCTTGGAAGTCTTCTCTCCCTTAAATTTTTTGGAATAGTCTGAGGAGGAAGGTGTTAGTTCTGCTTGAATGTCTGCTAGGAATTTTTTTATTGCTACTTCCATTTTTTTAGTTATGTTTGGTCTATTCAGGTGTTCTGCTTTTTCCTGATTAGGTTTTGGAAGATTGTATAGTTATAGGAAATTTGTCCATTTCACCCAGGTTGTCTATTTTGTTGGCATATAGTTATTCATAATATTTTCTTACTATCCATTGTATTTCTGTGATGTCAGTTGTTATCTCTCCTCTTTCATTTCTGATTTTATTAATTTGTGTCCTCTATCTTTGTTTCTTGATGAGTCTGGTCAGAGGTTCAACCATCTTTTGGTTTTATTAATCTTTGTAATTTTTTAAAAGTTTCTATGTCATTTATTTCTGCTCTTATCTTTATTTTTTCATTCTTTCTACTTTGGGTTTTTCCTGCTCTTCTTCTTTTTTTTTTTTTTTTATCCTCACCAGAGGACATTTTTTTTTTTGCATTTATCTTCAGATAGAGCAGGAGGGAGGGGGGGGGGGGAAGAGAGGGAAAGAAACATTGCTGTGAGAGAGACACATCAACTGGTTGCCACCCACACAACCCCAACCAGGATTGGAACAAACTGCAACCAAGGTACCTGCCCTTAACGGGAACCGAACCCGGGACTCTCTGGTCCACAGGCCAACGCTCTAACCACTGAGCCAAACCGGCCAGGGCTTTTTTTTTTTTTTTAATATGTTTTTATTGATTTCTTAGAGAGATTTCCTGCTCTTCTTTAGTCAATACTTTTAGGTGTAGGGTTAGATTGTTTATTAGAGATTTTTCTTGCTTCTTGAGGTAAACCTGTAGTGCTGTGAATTTCCCTTTCAGGACTGCTTTCTCTGTGTCCTATAGATTTGGGGTTGTGTGCACATTTTTGTTTGTTTCCAAGTAATTTTTTATTTCTTCCTTGATCTCATTGCTAACCCATACATAGTTTATTAACATGCTATTTAGCATCCATGTGTTTGAATATTTTTGAGTTTTATTATTGTGGCTAATTTCTAGTTTATGCCATTGTGTTTGGAGAAGATGCTTGCTATAATTTCTTTCTTTTTTTTTTCTTTTTATTAATTTATTTTTGTTACAGATGTTTCTCCTTTTTTCCCCATTGACACCCTCCTCCCCATCCCTCTACCCCTTCTCCAGCTTTGTTGTCCATGTCCATCAGTTATGCATACATGCGTATAAGTTCTGTGGTTTATCTCTTCCCTCCCCCCCACCCCCTCTTCTGAGGGTTGTCAGTCTGTACCCTACTTTCACATCTCTGGGTCTACCCTGTTCCCCAGACTGTTATGTTCATTACATTCCACAAATAAGGGAGATCATGTGATATTTGTCTTTCTCTACTTGGCTTGTTTCACTTAGGATAATACTCTCCAGGTCCCTCCACGTCGTCTCAAAGGATAAGAGATCTTTCTTTCTTACAGCTGCATAGTACTCCATTGTGTATATATACTACAGCTTTTTTATCCATTCATCCACTGATGGGTACTTGGGCTGTTTCCAGATCTTAGCTATTGTGAATAGTGCTGCTATGAACATGGGAGTACATATATTCTTTCTGGTTGGTGTTTCAGGATTCTTAGGGTATATTCCTAGAAGTGGGATCACTGGGTCAAATGGTAATTCAATTTTTAATTTTTTGAGGTAACACCATAGTGTTTTCCATAGTGGCTGCACCAGTCTGCATTCCCACCAGCAGTGTACTAGAGTCCCCTTTTCTCCACAGCCTCGCCAACACTTGTTGTTTGACGATTTGTTGATGGCAGCCATTCTGGCTGGTGTGAGGTGCTACCTCATTGTTGTTTTAATTTGCATCTCTCTGATGATTAGTGATGTTGAGCATTTCTTCATATGTCTCTTAGCCATTTGTATGTCCTGTTTGGAGAGGTGTCTATTTAGTTCCTCTGCCCATTTTTTAATTGGGTTCTTTGTCTTCCTTTTGTTGAGTTGTATGAGCACTCTATATGTTTTGGAGATTAACCCCTTATCTGATGTATCATTGGCAATTATGCTCTCCCATACAGTGGGTTCCCTTTCCATTTTGATGGTTGTTTCTTTTGCTGTGCAGAAGCTTTTGAGTTTGATGTAGTCCCATGTGTTCATTTTTTCCTTTGTTTCTGTTGCCTTAGGTGATGTATCAGTGAAGATTCTGCTGCGTATGATGTCCGAAATTTTGTTGGCTACATTTTCTTCTAGGGTTTTTATGGATTCACAAGTTACATTTAAGTCTTTTAACCATTTTGAGTTTATTCTTGTGTATGGTGTAAGTTGATGGTCTAGTTTCATTTTTTTACATGTAGCTGTCCAATTTTCCCAACACCATTTATTAAAGAGGCTGTCTTTGCTCCATTGTATCCTCTTGCCATCTTTGTCAAATATTAGTTGAGTATAATGTCTTGGGTCAATTTCTGGATTCTCTGTTCTGTTCCACTGGTCCATATGTCTGTTCTTGTGCCAGTACCAGGCTGTTTTGATTATAGTAGCTTTGTAGTATAATCTGATATCCGGTATTGTGATCCCACCTACTTTGTCCTTCTTTTTCAAGATTGCTGTGGCTATTCGGGGTCTTTTTTGGTTCCATATGAACTTTTGGAGTATTTGTTCTAGTTCTGTGAAATATGTCACTGGTATTTTGATTGGGATTGCATTGAATCTATAGATTGCTTTGGGTAGTATGGACATTTTAATGATGTTAATTCTTC
The DNA here is from genome assembly GCA_030848825.1 of Tadarida brasiliensis. Taxonomy (NCBI): domain Eukaryota; kingdom Metazoa; phylum Chordata; class Mammalia; order Chiroptera; family Molossidae; genus Tadarida; species Tadarida brasiliensis. Next base: position 72,540,151 of record CM061259.1, on the reverse strand, counting down.
CAATCCATGAACAAGGTATGTGCTTCCACTTTTTTATATCTTCCTCTATTTCTTTTTTCAATGTCCTGTAGTTTTCTGCAAATAGATCCTTTACTTCTTTGGTTAAATTTATTCCTAGGTATCTTAATTTTTTTTGCTGCGATGGTAAATGGGTTTTTTTTTTAGTTTCTCTTTCTGTGAGTTCATCATTGGTGTATAAGAATGCCGTCGATTTCTTGACGTTAATTTTGTATCCTGCTACTTTGCCAAATTCATTTATTAGGTCTAGTAGATTTTTGATGGAGTCTTTAGGGTTTTCTATGTATAATATCATGTCATCTGCGAATAATGACAGTTTCACTTCTTCCTTTCCAATTTGGATTCCTTTTATTTTTTCTTCTTGTCTGATTGCTGTTGCTAAGACTTCCAGTACTATGTTAAATAAGAGTGGCGAAAGTGGGCATCCTTGTCTTGTTCCTGTTCTTAAGGGAAATGTTTTTAGTTTTTGCCCATTGAGTATGATGTTGGCTGTAGGTCTTTCATATATGGCCTTTATAATGTTGAGATATGATCCCTCTATTCCCAAATTGCTGAGCGTTTTTATCAGAAATGGGTGCTGAATTTTGTCGAATGCTTTTTCAGCGTCTATTGATATGATCATGTGGTTTTTATCTTTCATTTTGTTTATGTGGTGTATCACATTTATTGATTTGTGAATATTGAACCAGCCTTGCATCCCTGGGATGAATCCCACTTGGTCATGGTGAATAATTTTTTTGATGTATTGCTGGATCCGATTTGCTAGTATTTTGTTCAGGATTTTGGCATCTATGTTCATCAGGGATATTGGCCTGTAGTTTTCTTTCTTTGTAGTGTCTTTTTCTGGTTTTGGAATTAGAATTATGCTGGCCTCATAAAATGAGTTTGGAAGTCTTCCTTCTTCTTGAATTTTTAGAAATAGTTTGAGAAGAATGGGTGTTAGTTCTTCTTTGAATGTTCGGTAAAACTCCCCTGTGAAGCCGTCTGGGCCTGGACTTTTGTTTGCTGGGAGAGTCTTGATTACATCTTCAATTTCCTTGGTTGTTATTGGTCTGTTCAAGTTTTCTATCTCTTCCCAGTCCAGTTTTGGGAGACTATGTGTTTCTAGAAATGTGTCCATTTCGCTTAGATTGTCGAATTTGTTGCCATATAAATGTTCATAGTATTTGTTAACGATCCTTTGTATTTCTGTGGTGTCAGTTGTTACTTCTCCTCTTTCGTTTCTGATTTTGTGTATTTGGGTTCTCTCTCTTTGTTTCTTGGTGAGTCTAGCTAAGGGTCCATCAATCTTGTTTATCTTTTCAAAAAACCAGCTCTTTGTTTCGTTGATCCTTTGAATTGTTTTTTTGGTCTCCATGTCGTTTATTTCTGCTCTGATCTTTACTATTTCCTTCCTTCTACTTGCTCTGGGGTTTTCCTTTTGTTTGCTTTCTAGTTTTTCAAGTTGTGAGGTTAGAAAGTCTATTAGAAATTTTTCTTGTTACTTGAGGTAGGCCTGTAGTGCTATGAACTTCCCTCTCAGAACTGCTTTCGCTACATCCCACAGATTTTGTGTTGTTGTGTGTTCATTTTCATTCGTTTCCAGAAAGTTTTTAATTTCTTCCTTGATCTCCTTGGTAACCCATTCATTGTTTAATAACATGCTGTTTAGCCTCCATGTATTCAAATGTCTTTGCATGTTCTTGTTGCAATTGATTTCTAGTTTCATGCCATTGTGCTCTGAGAAGATACTTGATATGATTTCAATCTTCTTGAACTTGTAGAGACTTCGTTTGTGTCCTAACATGTGGTCTATCTTTGAGAATGTCCCATGTGCACTTGAGAAGAATGTGAATTTTGTAGTTTGGGGGTGTAATTCTCTGTAAATATCTATTAAATCCATTTGGTCTAGTGCTTCATTTAGAGTCTCTGTTTCCTTGTTAATTTTTTGTCTAGAGGATCTATCCAGTGATGTCAGCGGGGTGTTGAAGTCCCCTGCAATGATTGTATTGCTGTCGATTTCTCCTTTGAAGTCTTCCAGAAGATTTTTAATGTATTTTGGTGCTCCTGTGTTGGGTGCATATATGTTTACCAAGGTTATCTCTTCCTGTTGGATAGATCCTTTCAATATTATGTAGTGGCCTTCTTTGTCTCTAGTTATGGCCTTCATTTTAAAATCTATTTTATCAGATATGAGTATTGCTACCCCAGCTTTTTTTTCCTTTCTGTTTGCTTGGAAGATTTTTTTCCATCCCTTCACTTTCAGCCTATGTGAGTCTTTTGTTGTGAGGTGGGTCTCTTGTAAACAACATATATATGGGTCATGCTTTCTTATCCAATCCACTACTCTGTGTCTTTTGATCGGGGCATTCAGTCCATTTACATTTAAGGTGATTACTGATATGTACTTACTTATTGCCATTTTTGTTTAGTGTGTTTCTATTTTCCTTTCTATTTTTTCTACTAATTACAGCAGTCCTTTTAACATTTCTTGCAGTGCTGGTTTGGTGCTAATGTATTCCCTTAGGCTTTTTTTTGTCTGGGAAGCTCTTTATTTGACCTTCTATTTTGAATGATAGCCTTGCTGGGTAGAGTAGTCTTGGGTTCAGATCCTTGTTTTTCATGACCTTGATTATTTCATGCCATTCCCTTCTGGCCTGTAGTGTTTCTATTGAGAAGTCAGCTGATAGCCTGATGGGGGTTCCTTTGTAGGTAACCTGTTGCTTAGCTCTTGCTGCCTTTAGGATTCTCTCTTTGTCTTTAATTTTTGGCATTTTAATTACTATGTGTCTTGGTGTGGGCCTGTTTGGGTTCTTCTTACTTGGGACTCTCTGTGCTTCTTGAACTTGAATGCCTTCTTCCTTCACCAAATTAGGGAAATTTTCTGTCACTATTTCTTCAAATATATTCTCTAACCCTTTCTCATTTTCTTCTTCTTCAGCGACTCCTGTGATGCGAATATTATTACATTTCCAGTTGTCCCACAGTTCTCTTAAGCTGTCTTCCTGTTTTTTCATTGTTTTTTCCTTTTGGTTTTCTGATTGGTTGATTTTTTCTACCCTGTCTTCTAATTCACTGATCCGGTCCTCAGCTTCTTCTACTCTGCTGTTTAGTCCTTCCAATGTGTTCTTCATTTCTGCTATGTCATTCTTCATTTCCAATTGGTTTATTTTCAATATTTCTATGTCTTTGCTCATGGTGTTGATGTCCTTACACATGCTGTTGAGCTTCCTCAAGACCATGGCTCTGAATTCTTGCTCTGTTAACTTGCTTAACTCCATTTCATTTATCTCATCTTCAGTGGAGGTCTCTTGTTCTTTCATTTGGCATCTGTTTCTTTGTTTTACCATTTTGGCTATCTCAGTGGTTTTTGGAGCCTGCCAAATTTTCCCTGTGGATGTTGGTGTTCTGCTGTTTGTGGCTCCCTGTACTGGGTTTGGATGAGCGTGAGAGGACCCATGTTATACACCACTGTCGAGTCTTACTTTCCTGGGTAGAGTTGCAAGCCCAGAAAAGGTTCAGTTATCCTCTAGTTTTTGCCTAGATGCTATTAGTCCTGGTTACTTGAAGAGCCTTGGGTTCTCAGTTGAATGAAAACCTCCCTCAGGTGTTCAGCGTGAGAGGATTTCCCAAGGGTGGGGCAGATGCTGGTAGTTAATGAGCCTCGATTTGCATTTCAATTGCCTAACTGGGTGTGGCTGAATCTCCGAAGGAGGGGCTGCTGCCTCTCCCCAGAGCCCTGGGATGGAGTAAGATGGCCAGGCCACAGTCCCGCGTGGCAGAAACTCAGCAAAAGCTCTGAGCGCCCTCCAAATCCCGAGTGTCCCCACACAGTTCCAGTCTAGTCCGCCCTCCCTCTGCCGCAGCCCAGGTGAGTGGCTGTGGCTGTTTTAGCACTTTGTCCTGGCCCTCTTCGCTGTGGAGCCGGGGCGGGCTTTAACCCTGAGGGCGGAGCGCTGCTCACAGCTAAGGCCGCTCCTGTTGGTGGGCTCCCAGCCCCCCTCTCGTGCCTCTGCAATCCTACCAGGATCAATTCAGTGTCCCTGGTTGTATGGTCCTCGCGAGCTACTTTTCCGTTGCTTTTTCCCAACTATTTGACTTTATTTTAGTTGTATTTCCAGTTTGGTCCTGGGAGATGGTCTGTGTAGCTTCCATTCACTCCGCCACCATTTTGGAATCTCCGCTTGCTATGATTTCAATCTTCTTGAATTTGTTAAGACTTATGTTGTCCTATGTTTGAGAATGTTCCACATGCACTTGAGAAGAATGTATATTCTGCAGCTTTGGTGTGAAATGTTCTGTAAATATCAATTAAATTCACCTGATCTAGTGTGTTATTTAAGGTCGCTGTTTCCTTGTTGATTTTCTGTCATCAGTGTTATCCACTGATGACCATGTGGTACTAAAGTCCCTTCCTATGACTGTATAGCTGTTGCTCTCTCCCTTAAAATCCACCAAAAGTTTTTAAAATATATATTTAGGTGCTCCTATATTAGGTGTATATATGTTTATAAGGGTTATATCCTCTTGTTGGATCGATCCTTTTAATATATTTTATTTTATTTTTTTGTTACAGATGTTTCTCCTTTTTCTCCCATTGACACTCTCATCCCGATCCCACCCCCACCCCCACTTTTAATATTATGTGGTGACCTTCTTTGTCTCTTGTTTTGGCCTTCATTTTGAAGTCTATTTTATCAGATATGAGTATTCCTACCACACCTTTTTATTTTGTTTCCAACTGCATGGACAACTTTATCCCTATCCTTCAGTTTTATCCTGTGTGAGTCTTTTGTTCTGAGGTGAGTCTCTTGTAGACAGCATATACATGGGTCATGTTTTCTTTTTTTTTTTAATTTTTGTTCTTTACTGATTTTAGAGATAGCAGAAGGGAGAGGGAAACACTGATGAGAGAGAACATTGATTGGCCGTCTCCTGCATGTCCTCCACTGGGGATTTAGCCCACAACCTGGGCATGTGCCCTGACTGGGAATCGAACCAGCAACCTCTTGGTGCATGGGTAAATGCTCAACCACTGAGCCATACCAGCCAGGCTGGGTCATGTTTTCTTAGCAATTCAGCTACCCTATGTCTTTTTATTAAAGCATTTAAGCCATTTACATTTAAAGTTATTATTGATCACCTCACACCTACCAGAATGGCTGCCATCAACAAATCATCAAACAACAAGTGCTGGTGAGGGTGTGGAAAAAAGGGGACTCTAGTACACTGCCAGTGTGAATGCACACTGGTGCAGCCACTATAGAAAACACTATGGTGTTTCCTCAAAAAATTAAAAATTGAACTGCAATTTGACTCAGTGATTCCACTTCGAGGAATATATCCTAAGAAGCCTGAAACACCAATCAGAAAGAATATATATACCCCTATGTTCATAGCAGCACTATTTACAATCGCTAAGATCTGGAAACAGCCCATGTGTCCATCAATAGATGAGTGGATAAACAAGCTGTGGTAAATATACACAACGGAATACTATGCAGCTGTAAGAAAGATCTCTTATCCTTTGAAATGACATGGAAGGACCTAGAGAGTATTATGCTAAGTGAAATAACCCAGTCAGAGAAAGACAAATATCACATGATCTCACTTATTTGTGGAATAAAATGAACAAAATAAGCTGATGAACAAAATAGACCCAGAGACATAGAAATAGGGTTCAGTTTGACAAACCTCAGAGGAGGGTGGCAAGGGGGAGAGGGAAGAAATAAACCAAAAGAACTTATATGTATATATTCATAACCAATGGACATAGATCAAGGTCATGGGGGAGGCAGGATCGGGGGGAGGGTATCAATATCAATGGGGGGAAAAGGAGAAACATCAGTAACAAAAATAAATTAATAATAAAATAAAACATTTTACCAACTTCTCTAAAAAACAAAATAAAGTTATTATTGTTAGGTATTTATTTGTTGCCATTTTTATTCTTTATGCCTGTGTTCCTCTCTCTGTCTACTTCATCTTCTTCTTACAACCGTCCCTTCAGCATTTCTTGCAGTGATGGTTTGGTGGTAGTAAAGTCTTTTAGCCTTTTTCTTGTTTGTGAAACTTTATTTCACCTTCAATTTTGATTGATAGCCTTGCTGTATAGAGTAGTCTCAGATTTAGCCCCTTGCATTTCATTACTTTGTATACTTCATGCCACCTCTTCTGCTCTGCAGTGTGTCTATTGAGAAATCAGCTGACAGTCTAATGGAAGATCTCTTGTAGGTAACTTTCTGTCTCTTGCTGCCTTTCAGATTCTTTCTTTGTCTTTAACGTTTGCCATTTTAATTATGATGCGTCTAGGTGTGGGTCTTTGGGGATTCATCTTGATTGGGGCTTTCTGTGTTTCCTGAACTGAGTGACTTTTTTCTTCACCAGGGCAGGGCAGTTTTCTGCCATTATTTCTTCAAATAAGTTCTCTACAGTCGGCCCTCGTTTATTGTGGTTAATCAGTTCCAGACTCTATCACGATAAAAGAATTTCAGCAAAGTAGAATTCATTTATACAAGTTGTCCCTCACCACTTCACGCTTCAACTTTCGCGGCTTCACTCTATCGCAGTTTTTTCAAATATAGTATGGTATTAGAAAAAAACCACAATAGAGTGAAGCCGCGAAAGTCAAAGCACAAAGTGGTGAGGGACGACTGTATTCCTTACTTTGATTCTTCTCCTTTTGGTACCCCTCTGATGTGGATGTTGCTATGTTTTATATTGTCCCAAAGTTCCCTTAAACTATCCTTTATGTTTTTCTACCTTGTCTTCTAATTCGCTAATTCGGTCCTCAGCTTCTTCTAAACTACTGTTGAATCCTTTCAGAGTATTCTTTATTTCGGTGATGTCACCCTTCATTTCTGATTGGTTCTTATTTATTGTTTCTATATCTGTTTTCATGCTGTAGAAGTTTCCACTAAGTTCACTGTAGTTCTCACTAAGTTGTTTAAGCATCCTATAACCATTACTTTGAACTCTATATCTGATTAATTGCTTGCCTCCATTTCATTTAGCTTTTTTTCTGTAGATTCATCCTGTTCTTTCATTTGGGGCCTGTTTCTTTGTTTCTCCATTTTTGCTGTTTATTTATTTATTTATTTATTTATTTATTTATTTATTTATTTTCTGTGTATCAGTTATGACTGCTGTGTCTTCCAGTCTTGGTGGGGCGGCCTTCTTATGGGACCCAGTGGAATTTTCTCCGTGATCTTCGGAGCTGGGTGCTCTAGGAATGGCCCTTGTGTGGGTTATGTGGGCTCTCCTGTTGAATCTGGGTCTTGATTGCTGTTGTCCATTTGTGGATGGGCTCAGCCCTCAGGGTTATTGACTGTCAGTTTCAACCCCGACCCTGTTGTGCCAACTGTTATATAGGTGCTGACAGAACAAAACAAGGCAAAACCAGACCAAACCAAAAAGAATCCATAAAAATATCAGCAGCAGCCTCCACAGAAAGATTAAAAGACAAACAAATAATACACATACACACACACAATACTAGAAGGTACTAGACCAAAGGAATTAGAGTAGGGGAAAATAAAGGAATATGGCCCTGGCCGGTTTGGCTCAGCAGTTAGAGCGTTGGCTTATGGACCAAAGAGTCCTGGGTTTGATCCCGGTCAAGGGCACGTACCTCAGTTGCAGTTCGGTCTCCAGCCCTGGTCGGGGTCATGCGGGAGGCAACAAATTGATGTGTCCCTCTCACACTGATGTTTCTCTCTCTCTCCCTTTCTCTCTCTCTCCCTCCCTCCCTCTCCTTCCCTAACACTCTATCTGAAGATAAAAATGGAAAAATATCCCCAGGTGAGGATTTAAAAAAAAAAGAAAGAATATGAAAACAAAGAAGGTAGAGCTCAGAATTAGGGTAAGTATAAAAAATAAAAGGTAGAAAATAATGAATAAAAAGAAGGAAAGAATGAATCAAATAATAATTTTAGAAAGTGATAATGGTAAATAAAATAAAATATAGAATAAGAAAGCAAAAAAATGGGAAAAGAAAAGAAGAAAAATGAATTAAAAAAACTACAACACAACCTGGCCAGTGTGACTCAGTGGATTGGGCGTCATCCCATGGACTGAGAGGTCCCGGTTCAATTCCTGGTTGGGGTGCATGCCCATATTGTGGGCTTAATCCCCAGTAGGGGGCATGCAGGAGGCAGCCAATCCATGTATCTCTCACGTCAATGTTTCTATCTCTCTCTCTGTTTCTCTCTAAAAAATTCAATAAAAACATATTAAAAAACAAACAAAAAACAACCACCACAACAACAAAAACCTTGGATCTGCTGTTTCTGAAGCTCACTGGATTTTGCTCTGATGTTGTTGGATCTGGCCCCTTTGTGTGTGAGTCCCTGGCCTCTTGGGCAGTTCTCTGGTTCAGGCCAACGTGAATTGCTGCCTCTGCCTGACCCTCAGCAACCTGGCTGAAGCCCTGCAGGGCAGGACCCCAAGTAGCCTGGTGGGCTGGGCTTCCCTAGCCCAGAGGCTGGGTTTGCTTTAGGGCTCACCCCATGAATGTACTTGTTCTGGGCTGCTTTCCCTTCCCCCATGGAAATGGGCTTAGCAGGGTATCAGGTCTAGTCAGGATGGTTTAAACAGATTTGCATTGGGGGTGGTGCCTGTAGCTTGTAGTGGGAGCAGGCAGTAACCTCCTCTTCTTCCAATGCTTCAGTTCTGCCTGGGTTGCTGGCACTCCCTGCTCGCCACCCCAAGCAGGGGAGGATAGAGTTTTTTTTAAAAAGAAGAGAAAACAGCCCTGCTTGGCTCTCTAATCTTTCAGCATGGCCAGCTCTTGCTGGACCGGGCTTCTGCCCAGGCTCCCACTAGGCCAGATGTCTGAATCCCCAGTGTTCCCAGGCCCAGCTGCTAGGGTGCCAATTTCTAGCCCAGAGCAGTTCCACAGGTGGGTAAAGGGACAATTCCTCTTCACTTGATGTGGGGAGGATTGTGCCTCTTTCCCAGGGCACTCTGACTACTCCATCAAAGTTCTTTCAGAGAATAATTGTCCCACCAGATTCACTGCGGGGTATCTGCTCAGACCCCTCAGTGTGTCTGGAGTTCTTAATGTCCCCTCCCACCGACCACAATCAGGGTGAGCTTCCCAGGCTGATGTTGTAACCAAGCACTCACATTAAACCTGGGAAAGTGCTGTCTGAATCCCCAGCCCTCGCCCCTAGTAGGCCAAATCACGTCTGATTCCCACTGTCTGATGATATGTGGGCTCCCCTTCCCTTCTTTCTTGCTGTCGTTTGGGGATCCCTGTGTGGGGCTGAGACCCCTTGCTCCCAGTGGGCAGGAGCTGTGCTGCTGCACCTTCCCTCTGGCTTCCCAGTCTTGCTGCACAGCTGTGTGAGCTGGCTCACCCACTCCACATCTTCTCCTGTCCACTCTCCATGCTCCCCACTCACAGTATTTTCAATCACCTATTTTCATGTAGTTTTTCAAGTCGAATGTTCTGCATTTTAGCCACAAGTTTGATCTGGTGCTAGGAGCAAGTGGACAGAACTTTCTTAGGTTTCAGCCATCTTGCTTTGATCCCTTTTTTTCTCGATGAGTTAAAGGTTTGTCAATCTTGTTTATCCTTTCAAAGAACCAGCTCTCTGTTCCATTGATCTTTTTTTTTAATGTGCGAATTAATTTTATTTATTTTTGTTGCAGATGTTTCTCCTCCCCGCCCCCCCATCGACACCCTCCTCCCAATCCTCACCCCCTACCCGCACTGTTCCCAGCATTGTTGTCTATGTCCATGGTTATGCATACTAGCATATAAGTTCTGTGGTTTATCTCTTCCCTCCCCGCCCCCGGCCGAACCCCTCTTCTAAGGTTTGTCAGTCTGTACCCTACTTCTATGTCTCTGGCTCTATTTTGTTCATCAGTTTGTTTTGTTCATTATATTCCACAAATAAGTGAGCTCATGTGATATTTGTCTTTCCCTGGCTTGTTTCGCTTAGGATAATACTCTCGAGGTCCTTCCATGTTGTCTCAAAGGATAAGAGATCTTTCTTTCTTACAGCTGCATAGTATTCCATTGTGTATATGTACCACAGCTTTTTTATCCATTCATCTATTGATGGACACTTGGGCTGTTTCCAGATCTTAGCAATTGTAAATAGTGCGGCTATGAACATGGGGGTACATATATTCTTTCTGATTGGTGTTTAGGCTTCTTAGGATATATTCCTAGGAGTGGGATCACTGGATCAAATGGCAGTTCAATTTTTAATTTTTTGTTTTCCATAGTGGCTGCACCAGTCTGCATTCCCACCAGCAGTGTACTTGAGTCCCCTTTTCTCCACACCCTCACCAGCACTTGTTGTTTGATGATTTGTTGATGGCAGACATTCTGGCAGGTGTGAGGTGATACCTCATTGTTGTTTTAATTTGCATCTCTCTGATGATTAGTGACTTTGAGAATTTTTTCATATGTCTTTTGGCCATTTGTACGTCCTTTTTGGAGAGGTGTCTGTTTAGGTCCTCTGCCCATTTTTAATTGGATTATTTGTCTTCCTTTTGTTGAGTTGTATGAGTACTCTATATATTTTGGAGATTAACCCTTTATTTCATGTATTGTTGGCGATTATGCTCTCCCATATAGTGGGTTCCCTTTCCATTTTGATGCTTGTTTCTTTTGCTGTGCAGAAGCTTTTTAGTTTGATGTAGTCCCATGTGTTCATTTTTTCCTTTGTTTCTCTTGCCTTAGGCGTTGTATCAGTGAAAATTCTGCTGCGTGTGATGTCTGAAATTTTGTTGCCTACATTTTCTTCTGGGATTTTTATGGGTTCACTAGTCACATTTAAGTCTTTTATCGATTTTGAGTTTATTCTTGTGTGTGGTGTAAGTTGGTAATCTAACTTCATTTTTTTGTATGTAGCTGTCCAATTTTCCCAGCACCATATTTTAAAGAGGCTCTCTCTACTCCACTATATGCTCTTGCTACCTTTGTCAAATATTAATTGAGCATAATGTCTTGGGTCGATTTCTGGGTTCTCTGTCCTTTTCCATTGATCTATATGTCTATTCTTGTTCCAGTACCAGGCTGTTTTGATTACAATGGCTTTGTAGTATAACCTGATATCAGGTATTGTGATCCCTCCCACTTTGTCCTTTTTCAAGATTGCTGTGGCTATTCGGGGTCTTTTTTTGATTCCATATAAACTTTTGGAGTATTTGATCTAGTTCCATGAAATATGTCGTTGGTATTTTCATGGGGATTGCATTGAATCTATAGATTGCTTTGGGTGAAATGGATGTTTTAATTATGTTGATTCTTCCAATTCATGAACAAGGTATATGCTTCCACTTTTTTATATCTTCCTCTGTTTCTTTTTTCAATGTCCTATAGTTTTCTGAGGACCAGTCCTTTACTTCTTTGGTTAAGTTTATTTCTAGGTATCTTAGTTTTTTTGCTGCAATGGTAAATGGGTTTGTTTTTTTTAGTTTCTCTTTCTGTGAGTTCATTGTTGGTGTATAAGAATGCCGTCAATTTCTTGATGTTAATTTTGTATCCTGCTACTTTGCCAAATTCATTTATTAGCTCTAGTAGGTTTTTGATGAAGTCTTTAGGGTTTTCTATATACGATATCATGTCATCTGCAAATAATGACAGTTTCACTTCCTCCTTTCCAATTTGGATCCCCTTTATTTTTCCTTCTTGTCTGATTGCTGTGACTAAGACTTCAGTACTATACAACAGATGTTTTAGCTAGAATCAAATTTCAAAGACCTTTTAGCTTGGACCAAAGGTCTCAATGGATGGTTTGAACAGGACCAAATGTTTGCTAATCAGCAACACTTGTACCCTTAGACGAGGAAAAATCCTCTCCTGGGTGAAATTGCTTACCAACAAAACCAAATTCTCCTAGACATTAGGACTAGCAAATTAACATGCTAAGGAAAAATTCATTTTTGTTCTTCCCTCTCCTGAAAATGTTTAGCTATCTGTATATCTTACCAGTGGTTCCTCATTCTGTCTCAAAATTCTATTATTTGTTTTCATGTTCACTTTCTTATTATAATTATTTTCTCTAAAGCCCTTCTTCAAAGAAAAGGCTTCTAGATTGTTACAACTGTACTTCTTAAACTCTATTATTGCTTGTATTCTACATCAGCACTGTCTAATATGGTGGCCACTGACTACATGTAGTTATTGAGCACTTGAAGTGTGGTTAATGTGACTGAAGAACTGAATTTGTAATTTTATTCAATATAATTAATTTAAATGTGTAAACTTAATTTTATTATTGGGAAATCTTAAGTATGTTTGGAACAATTTGAATCAATAAATCTACTTTTTCCTTGCAAATTCTGTCATCTAAAAACATATCGATATTTCTTAGGAAAATTCAGTGTCAAAATTGAGATGTGATTTAAGTTAAATACTCAATATCAAAAGTACAAAAATGATATAAAATCAATTCAATATTTTATATTGTTTATATATAAATATAACAATATCCAGTGTATAGTGGGTTAATCAATAAATTACAAAATCCAATTTTGCCTGTTTCTTTTAACTTTTTTGAAAATTTATTTTTATTGTTGAGAGTATCACAGATGTCTCCCATTTCCCCCGCTTTGCTCCCCTCCACCAGGCTCCTGCCCCACTCCAGACCTTCATGCACTGTTGTCTGTGTGTCAATGGACTATGCATATACACATATAAATTCTTTAGTTAATTTCTTTCCACACCCCATATCTTCCCTCTGTCTCTTAACTTTTTTGTGTGTGTGTTTTTTGTTTTTTGGTACATGCCTCTAGCGGGAACTTAACCCGGGACTCTCTGGTCCGCAGGCCGACGCTCCAACCGCTGAGCCAAACAGGCGTGTCTTTTAACTTTTTAAGTGTGGCTCCTAAAATATTAAAAATACCATACGTGGATCCTATTATACTTCTGTGATACAGCTCAGCTAGGTGGTATTTATTTTGACATCCTTTTCTCTTCCTCCACTAGTGAAGATGTTTGCATGCTGTCGGCAGAAAGTTCATGGACAAGTTCCCTAGCCAATTTAGGTCCACTCATTCTTATGTATACTTCAAAACTGCAATAGAATCAAAACAATTTGAACATTTTACTATCTGAATAGGTTCTGCAATCATCTGAGAGAGTCCTTAGTCTCAATCAACCTTTGTTAGTTATCTAAAATGGCAGATTTTTTTTCCTGGAACCTGTCCAACATTGTCCTAATAAGACACTGGGGATATATACTGACTGATTTCTTGTAATATACCAAGTCTTTCATTTCTTGCTCTCTTGAACCTTTCCTGCAGCTCATGATGAAGTTGTTTTATTAATTTATTAATAAAATTTAATTAATTTAAGTTATTATGAGTTCTTCTATGCATTCTCTAGCTTCCTTATACTTACTGACAACATTGTTTACGTTTAATTGAATATGCAAAATAGGATTCATTTGCCATAAAGTGAGAGTGAGTGCATATTCTATTGCTTTAAGACCCCAAAATGAGAATTGGATATTGATTCTCCCCCAAATTCTTTGAAACTACATCTACAATCTAAGCCTCAGTGACTCTCTGAAACCTTACACACAGATCATGAAATTCTACTACACAACCTATTTCCTATCACAATTTCTTAACTTAATCGTAACATTTAATATTTTGCTTGTAGACAGTGAGCTTTGGAGGCCTAAGCCATCATGTTACTGACACATGATGGCGTTTCCACAGTTCTAGAACTGAGGTAAACTTGCTTTCCAATGGCATAGCCAGAGGACCGGAAGAAATATGGGTGCGTCTCTGCTAACCAACTCCACCATAGACGGCACCTGATATCCATTATAGTAGCTCATGCTTTGAATCAGTGTCTGTCTTACATGTGTGCCATAATACCTCATGAAAGATAGTTAAAACACATAGTAATTCTCACTCCATCTTTCATAATGATCATTCATTATTATTGTTGTTGTTATTATTATAACTATTATTATTATTATTTTTTTTTAGGTTGACACTCTGAAAGCTTTCTTGATTTCCATCAAAAATGGCTCCTAAGATTTGTACATTCTATTTATTTACTTGCTGGGTTTTCTAGTGATTAATGTGAACTTAGACAGTTATTAGTAAGTCTCTAAAACAAATGTTTTGTTGACACTCTGAACAGACTATGTTCATCCTTTCACATTTTTAAGTTCATCTTTAAAGTTGTTTTATATTAAAGTAAGGAAACAGCAAAATTGTAATTGCAAGTGTTATAAAAATTTATATGGACAAAAACTGATTTGTCAACCTTAAATGTAATAAATTCATCAATTCTGAATGTAATAAACATACATTTCTATATTGAATGGAATAAATAATAGGCATTTTAATAAATACATATAATAATTTAATAAACATATATAATAAATCATATATATATGAATAAACACACACATACACATATATATAATTACCTTCCACCAGCCATAAAGAAAAAGTAAGCAAGGTCTTTTTGAATTCAGAAAGAAAGTTTGTGGTTAAGAGCATCATTAGTAGTATAAGACATCCTTTGTGTTTACCTCCTCCCTTTTTAGTGACAAAAATTAGGTATTCGGTCACATATGGAACCCACCATATGCCAAGGGACCTGGAAAGAGTCTCACTCATTTGTGCACTGGGCACAATGAATGAAGTAAAAATGCAATAGAGAGCATCAACAATAGAAAATATTAGACAGAAGAAATAATCAGTGAGTTAGAGCACAGACATTTTTAACCCAGTCAGAGAAAAACAAAAAAAGAAATAAATAATAATTAAAAATAGTGAAGAAAAGATCCATCAAAATACAAAACAAAAAGACCACTATCCAAATATTGGAGTTCCACAAACAGAAGAGAGGGAGAAGGAAGCAGAAAGCTTATTCAAAGAAGTAATAGCTAAAAGTATCCCAAACCAATGGAGAGATTTGAACACTCAAGTTCATGAAGCTAATAGATTACTCCATTATTTCATCCAAAGTGATCTTCTCTAAAAGACATTATATTAAAACCACCAAAAATCAAAGACAAAGAGAGAATCTTAAAAGCAGCAAGAGAACAATAATTGTAACCTACAAAGGAACCCCCTTGGTCTATTAGCAGATTTATCAGAGGAAAACTTATGTCAGGAGAGAGTGATATTATATATTTAATGAGAAGAAAAAACACAAGGGTATTATATTCAGCAGTTATCTTTTAGAAATAAAGGAAATATACTTTTTTAGACAGCCAAAAGCTGAGAGAGTTCAACAGCACTAGACCTTTCTTACAAGAAAAGATAGGAGTTCTTCAAGCTGAAGTGTAAAGATGGTAATTAGTAGCATAAAAGCATGTTATAATAAACAATACACCATTAAAGGTAAATATATAGTCAAATTCAGAAAACTCAAAGACTGTAATATAATAGTGTGTTAACCACTTAAATAAAAGTATAAATGTTAAAAGACAAAAGTATTGATATAATTACAGCAACTACAATTTTTAAATAAATACACACAAAAAAAGAGGTAAATTGTTACATTAAAATTAAAAAGACATTTATAGAGTTTTTGTATGCAAGGTAAATTAAGTTTCTATTAGTATAAAAAAAATATATCTAAAATTACCTAAAATATTTTTTCCAATGTAAACTAACTGTCACAGTGTTCGGTTTGACATTGCTGCCAATTGAATGTGCAGGCAGTACTCAAATGTCTCCTTGTTTGTTTCCATTTGCATTATGTTGACCTCCAAGGAGCTTGATATGATTTTGAAGTTTATCAACATCTTGATATTCTTCTTCTGTGAATTGCATGTTAGTGTATGGTATTACTTTTCCTATATACTCAGTTATTCACCTTTACTTATTAAGTTTTTGGAGTTTTAAAGGGTATGTTCTTCATACCAACCCATTGCCCATCGCATGTGTTGTCCATATTTTCTTCTAATATGGCTTTTGTCTTTTTACTTTAACTGGGTTGTCTTAGTTGTTGTTATTGCTGCTAACTGCAATTATAGTGTTAATATCCACTTAAATGCTGAAGGAAAACCCCATCTTTAGCTCCTTCCTAGCACCATAAAGCCCCAGCATACATGTCACTCAGACTAGCTGGGACATACACTGTTACCTAAGCAAGACATGGTGAAGTTAGACAGGAAATGGAATCATTTGTGTTACCAAACCCTGACTGCTGAACCAGTGACTTTTTTAGCGGTTTCAATTTATTTGGAAATTTGGGTTCATTCATGCCCCACGCCTTACCCTGGTCACCCTCTGGCCATGCTGTCTCATGAAGTTCATTCCAGGCTGAAAGTTCCTTCTCAGGCCTCCAATGACATCTAGGAAGAAAAAAAAGACTGTTGTAGAAAATGTCACAAATTCATTTGTCCTTGTGGCAAAAATGGGAGAGGGCATGCATGCATATCTATGAACCTCTGCACACATATTACCTTCACACATGGAAGTTCCCCAAACCGGAGCCCTCTGATTGAGCAGGGTGCTATAAACTGAATGTCTGTGTCCCCCAAATTAATGTGTTGAAATTCTTATTGTCATTGTAGTAAGGAGGCCTTAGGGACTTTTGTAGATGTTAGGCTATGACAGTGGCGCTCTTATGAGTGGGATTAGTGCCTTTACAAAAAAGACCCCAGAAAGCTCCCTCACCCTTCCACAATGTAAGGACATGACAAGACTGTGGTCATCTACAAATTGTGCCCTCACCAGACATGGAATCTGCCAGAGATTTGCTCTTATACTTTCAGCCTCCAGGACTGTGAGAAACACATTACTGTTGGTTAAGCCACCCAGTCTGTGAAATTTTTGTTATAGCAGCTCAAATGGAGTTATACCAAGAAAAGAACCCTTTGGCAGATTGGAAAAGAACACAGTCCCTAGTGCAAAGCAGATGCATAAGCAAGAAACTGGGGAATGCAGAATTTCCACAATACCAAGGACTTGCTGCTTAGGGCTACTGAAACAACAGGTCAGAGCTGGGAATGTCTGGGTCACAAGGAGGATATATCTTTGAAGGCTCAGGAGGGGAAGTTGGTGACAATGGCCTCACTGTGCTAGAAAAGGAGCAATCACCGCAAACCTGGTTGTCTGACCCCCTGCAGAGGCTTAATATCTGGTCATCCTGGCTTCACTCACACCCTAAGACAAAGATGGCATGGTATCAAGCAAGAAGCATTGCTTGGACCACCATTCTGAAGACTGCCACTTTAACTCTCTTATAACCTGGCTATAAAGTCAACGAGCGCGTGATGGAAGGTGGGGCAGGAGGGTAATGCAAGGGATAGGGGACTTTGTGTTCTTGGATCTTTGGGAAACAGTTGTTTCAGCTTGGTTCAAGGTCACTAGGAAGAGTTTTCAGTCTGCAATTGGATCTACCAGCACAGTGAGTCACCTAGGCCACCCCTTGCCAGCCCCCTTCTACCCAGTCCCCAAGCATCCAGCTCAGGGGATCTCCTTTTTTTCATACAAATGTGGTCCCATGGATCAAGAAGTAATTGACTGTGGTCATTCTTCATGATAGGACCATATATGTATACAGCAGTTGCTCAGGCTCCACTTGGAGAGTGCGAAACATCACAAAGAACAACTGGAGGAAACACAGGGAAATGTGACTCCTTAAAACAGGCATGCTTATCCTGGCTGACAAACTTCCCTGTACGTGCTCCATGTGAAAATGACATGTTATACTTGGAAAGCATAGAGAATCAATGATAAAACCATAGAGAATCAACAGTTAAAGTCTTCAATGAGGTAGCGGGATGTCAAATTAATGTGTAAAAGCCTGTATTCATAAAAAATGGTAGCCACAGCAAATAATGGACTTACCTCATTTACAACAGCAATTTAAAAAGATAACATAGCCCAACCGGTGTGGGTCAGTGGATTGAGCATTGTCCCATGGACTGAAAGTCCCAGTTTGATTCCCAGTCAGGGCACATGCGTGGGTTGTGGGCTCGATCCCCAGTGGGGGGTGTGCAGGAGGCAGCTGATCAACGTTTCTCTCTCACATTGATGTTTCTGTCTCTCTCTCTCCCTTCTTCTTTCTCTAAAAAATTAATAAAAAAATATTTTAACAAAAGATAAAATAAAATTCCCAAGAAATTACCTGAACCTATATGAAGAAAACTGCAAAATATTTTGTAAAATGCCCAATGGACACAAACAGAGACAGAATGGCATAGAGCTATTTTCCCCTGCTCCTTTCTGTTACGCACAACCATAAAACCTGGACAACTATAAAAGAGGCCACTGAATGAGAACTCTGCAAAGTGGTAGAAAGCTAACTGGCATGGGACTCCAGCCATGAACAGCACCATGGCAGGGCATCTGAGCACCTACACAACTCAAGAAGAAGACCCAGTCTAGTATTTTTCACATCTCTGATCTACCAACAGAACACAGTCACGTAGGCTTGTCCTCCTCTAGATGTAACGAGAGTCTTAGGAACCATGACAAACTAGTACAGCAGCATTAGCAAAGGAAGCTGTGCAAAGTCTCACTAACAAAAAAACAAGAGAAAATTATTTTTCCCTGTCAGGCATGAGACTCCCCTCCCCTACCTAGTGGTACCAAGCCAACTGAGCAGCATCAGCAAGAGAAACCTTGCCCTGTGTAGGGGAGAAAAAAACTTCCTTCTAAGCTTCTAGATTATGTGATTGGTCTAAGAATTAAACTGACATAAGACTGATTGAGTCCGGCTGGTGTGGCTCAGGTTGAGCATCGACCCATGCACCAAGAGGTCGCCGGTTCGATTCCCAGTCAGGACACATGCCCGAGTTGTGGGCCAGATCCCCAGTGGGGACCATGCAAGAGGCAGCCAATCGATATTCTCTCTCATTGATGTTTCTATCTCTCTCTCCCTCTCACTTCTTCTCTCTTTAAAATTAATAAAGAAAAAAAAATTTAAAAATAAAGCTCATTTCTTAAAAAAAAGACTGATTGACAAGAGAAAACAATAATAATTTTTGTTGTTGTTAATCCTCACCTGAGGATATTTTTCCATTGATTTTTAGATAGAATGGAAGAAAGAGGGGGGGGGGAGAGAGAGAGAGAGAGAGAAAGAAAGAAAGAAACATCGATGTGAGAGAGATACATGGATTAGTTGCCCCCTGCATAACCCCGACTGGGGCCGGGGATTGAACCTACAACCCGGGTATGTGCCCTTGACCAGGAATGGAACCTATGACCCTTTGTTCCTTGGGCCAACACTCTAACCACTGAGCCAAACCGGCCAGAGCAATTGTTGCATAATAATTTAATTACTTAAAGTTTTACAAAATACAAGACTCAAAGAGGCTGCTAGATAATTGAGATCGTTTTTTTTTATTTGTACTAATACATTAAATTAACATTTCTATAATAAGTACTAACTGCCACTTGAGTGAGGTTTATTACTCTTGTGATTGTGTTCATAAATTAGAGACATTGTATTTACCCTGACTGACATGAGTAAAATCAACCTTGCCAGTATGTTTTCGGTACTTCATAACTTCAAATTCTTAAGAGTTGAGATTTGGGCCTATATCATGCTATTTAAGAGGCCTGGTTTGGTCTTGACAGTAAAATAACCATGAAAAGCTTCCTTAAGAACTTCATCCAGGCAGCTTGCTGTGATAAAACTTAAATCCTGTCGTACATTGCTAGGGATATCTTCAAGGTTTTTACAATGCTCTGAGAAATAATGATTAAATTCACTTCTGCTCTGTGTGTTCTCAACACATTTTATTTACTTCTAACTACTGGAAGAATAACATCTCACAATGTGATTTCTCCAGTGATGGCTACATCACAACATACCAGCTGCCCACTAAAAGTGAAGTGAGACAGGTGACTGTGGTAACTCCAGCAGATGGTCCATCTTTTATGACAGCTCCAGATGGCAAGAACAGATTGATGTTCATGTGGTCAATAAGATCTAAACTTCTTGCCCTGGCCGGTTTGACTCAGTGGTTGGAGCATTGGCCTGCGGTCCAGAGAGGCCCGGGTTTGGTTCCTGCTAAGGGCGCGTACCTCGGTTGCAGTTTGTCCCCGGCCCTGGTTGGGTCATGCGGGAGGCAGCCACTCGATGTGTCCCTTTCACATCGATGTTTCTCTCTCTCTCTTCCTCTCTCTCCCACTCTATCTGAACAAAAATGGAAAAATGTCCTCGGGTGAGGATTAAAAAAAAAAAAAAAGATCTAGACTTCTGTAAGCTTTAGTCAGATAACATTTCTTTGCATTGCTGTGGAGCTAGCTAATAGTGAGATGGGCAGACTCCTTTTTTTCTATTGATTTTTTTTTAGAAAGAGAGAGGAAGGGGGAGAGAGAGAAAGAGAAACATTGATTTATTGTTCTACTTATGCATTTATTGGTTGATTTTATTCTTTTTTTTTTTTTTTATCCCCACCCAAGGACATTTTTTCATTTTTTGTTCAGATAGAGTGAGAGGGAGAGAGAGGAAGAGAGAGAGAGAGAAACATCGATGTGAAAGGGACACATTGAGTGGCTGCCACCCGCACGACCAACCAGGGCCCGGGACAAACTGCAACCGAGGTACATGCCCTTAGCGGGAACCGAACCCGGGTCTCTCCGGACCACAGGCCAACATTCTAACTGCTGACCAAAACTGGCCAGGGCTGATTTTATTCTTTTAAAAAATTTTTATTTATTGATTAATTTTAGAGAGAGAGAAAGAGAAACATCAATTTGTTGTTCCACTAATTTATGCATTCATTCCTTGTATGTGCCCTGACTGGGGATCAAACCCACAACCTTGGCGTATTGAGACGATGTTCTATCCCACTGAGCTACCCGGCCAGGGTGGCAGACTCCTTGACATCCCCTAGATGGCCAAAGTTAAATGACCTTCATTGTTCATTCAGCTTGCCTCCACAAACATGATTTCTCCACCTAAGGGAGTCCAAGCCAAATCTATTTCCTCTCCTGGTTAACTTAAATGCTCATTTCATTCATCTGGGGCCCAAGAATGTCTTTCAGAAAATGGAAATTAAACAAAATTGCATTTTAGGTGAGAGGGCCAAGTCAGCCACAGCTTGGCAAATGACCCCAAACTTTCTATCCAGAAAAGGAAACCCTGCCTCTCCAGTATACCTGGTGATGATGTCAAGAGTAGTAACCTGAGAGATTTGAATCTGTTGAGGAGTCAGCTGATGCTATTCCAGGTGTTTTAGGATTGAGTGCCTGTTGGCACCTGAGTAATCTCCATTCTATCCAAAAAGACAGGTGAAGTAGTAGCAATAGTATTGGCAGTAGACATTAAGAAGAGCTTACAAAAGTTCAAAAGCCACATTTAGACACTGATCTGTGAAGTTACGGTTTTGATCAGAATCTGATACCTCAAGCAGAGCTGCTGCAAGATCAACCTGTATACCTTTCCCTAGTTTGTCAACCTCATCAAACAGGTACACTGTATTCTGAACCTCAACAGTCTTCAAGCCATTGATAATACAACCAGACATACTTTCAACATAGGTGTGCCTGTATCCTCCAATGTCAGACTGATCACACACTCCTTCAAGTGTAAATCCTGTGGAACTCTCGACCTAGAGTTTTGGCTCGTGAATCTTCCCACATTTGTTTTACCAACTCCAGATGGACCAGCAAAGCAGAAAACAAGCCCTTCAGATTATTTTCTCTCTCTCTTTTTTTTTTTTTATCCTCACCTGAGGACATTTTTTCATTTTTTGTTCAGATAGAGTGGGAGGGAGAGAGAGGAAGAGAGAGAGAGAGAGAAACATCGACGTGAAAGGGACACATCGAGTGGCTGCCACCTGCACGACCAACCAGGGCCAGGGACAAACTGCAACCGAGGTACATGCCCTTAGCGGGAACCGAACCCGGGTCTCTCTGTACCGCAGGCTGACGCTCTAACCGCTGAGCCAAACCGGCCAGGGCTTCAGATTATTTTCTAGCTGTCTGGCAGCCAAATATCCCAGCACTCTTTTTTTGAAAATTTCCATGGCATAATGGTCATTATCCAGAAGAATCTGGGCTGCTTGAATGTCAAGACAGTAGTTGTACTTTTGTTCCAAGGAAGTTACACTATAAGTTCTAAATAATTTTTTTTTTATATAACTTATCTTTATTGTTGAATGTATTACAAATGTTCCTCATTTTCCCCCCCTTGCCTCCCTCCTCCCCATTCCCGCCCCCCTCCTGCCTTTCCCCACACTGTTGTCTGTGTCCATTGGTTATGCATATATACAAATAAGTTCTTTGGTTTATTTCTTCCCACCCCCCAACCCCCCTTCCCTTTGAGGTTTGTCAGTCTAACAAGCAATTTGTACTTCTTAATCCCTTCACCTTTTTCACCCATCCCCCCAGCCCCCACCCATCTGGTTCCCAAAAAAGTTCTCTGTATCTATGAGAATGTCTTTGTTCTGCTTGTTCATTTTGTTTGTAGATTCAATTGTTGATAGCTATGTATTTATTGCCATTTTGTTTGTTCATATTTTTTTATCTTTTTCTTTAAGAAGACCCTTCAACATTTCATATAAGAATGGTTTGGTGGTGATGAACTCCTTTAGCTTTTCTTTATCTGGGAAACTCTTTATATGGCCATCGATTCTAAATGACAGCTTTGCAGGATAGAGTAATCTTGGTTGTAGGTTCTTGCTTTTCATCACTCTGAATATTTCTTGCCACTCCCTTCTGGCCTGCAAAGTTTTTTTTGAGAAATCAGCTGACAGTCTGATGAGAACTCCCTTGTAGGTAACTAACTTCTTTTCTCTTGCTGCTTTTAAGATTCTCTCTTTGTCTTGAACCTTTTGCATTTTGATGATGATGTGTCTTGGTGTGGGCCTCTTGGGGTTCATCTTGTTTGGGACTCTCTGTGCTTCCTGGACTTGCATGTCTGTTTCCTCCACCAAGTTAGGAAAGTTTTCTGCCATTATTGTTTCAAATAGGTTTTCGATTTCTTGCTCTCTCTCTTCTCCTTCTGGCACCCCCAAGATGCGAATGTTGGCACGCTTGAAGTTGTCCCAGAGGCTCCTTACACTATCCTCATTTTTTTTGGATTCTTTTTTCTTTTTGCTGTTCTGATTGGGTGTTTTTTGCTTCCTTATATTCCAAATCGATGGTTTGCTTCTTGGCTTTACCTACTCTACTATTGCATCTGTGTAAACTATTCTTTATTTCAGTTAGTGCATCCTTCATTTCAGACTGGTCCTTTTTTATGCTCTTGAGGTCCTCACTAAGTCCACTGAGGTTCTTACTAAGTCCATTGAGCATCCTTATAAGCAGTATTTTGAATTCAGCATCCGTTAGGTTGCTTAACTCCATTTCACTTAGTTCTTTTCCTGGAGTTTTGTTCTGTTCTTTCATTTGGGACCTGTTTCTTTGTCTCCTCATTTTGGCTGCCTCCCTCTGTTTGTTTCTATGTATTACTTAGCGAGAGGTGTGGGGCTAGCTGAGACCAGATGTTGCTTGTTTGAAAGAATTTAGGAAAAGTTGAAGCAGGATCCAAGACAGGCCAATCCTATGGTAAAGCAACTGGCAACAGCTTGGGTGGGCCTGAAAGTTGGGTGGGGTGGGGCCTCAGGGAATCACCAGGGCGGGGCATACAGTGTGAGCCAGGTAGCTGGAGTCCCAGATATGGTGGCGTCTGCAGGCCCAGGTAAGGGCTCACCAAAGAAACAAAAGCCTCTGATAGCACGTCTGTCCAGGAGAAAGCTGCCTCTCCAGCCCTCGCTCCAATGCCAAACAGCTCAGTTCTTCCCCATATGACTCTGGTGCCTTTTAGGCTCCCTCCCGCATGCTGGAGCCTGGAGGGTGTGAGTCCGAGTAAGTCCGTGCGCGGGCCCTTTAAGAGGAGCTGCCAGGGGCTCCAGCCGCCTCAGCCTCAGTTCCCGCTGGTTTTTCCAGCCAGAAGTTATGGGGACTTCTCTTCCTGGCACTGAAACCCTGAGCTGGGGGCCTGGTGTGGGACGGGGACCCCTCAGTCCTCAGGGAGGACCTTCCCAGCTGAGGTGTCCCTCCTAATTTTTATCCGCCACACGTGGGTGTGTGACCAGCCCCTCGCGCCTCCGCCCTCCTACCAGTCTCGATGCGGCTTCTTCTTTAATTTCGTAGTTGTCGGACTTCCATTCAGCTTGATGTCCGGCGGTTTTGAATGATGGTTGTTCTGTAGTTTAGTTGTAACTTTGATGTGGTTGTGGGAGGATGCATACCGCGTTTACCTACACCACCATCTTGACCGGAAGTCAATAATTTCTAATCATAACACATTATGGCATTTTATTTTCACTTTTTATCTCTTTGACACAGACTTCACGGGCCTGCTCTGGCATACTGGATGTTCATAATATTTTTCTAGCATGACAGTCTCATCATTATCTTCATTTTCATCCCTGTCCTCCTATTAGGGCATACTGCTATAACCTGCTTATCACTGTCTTGCTTGTGTTTTCTGGTTGTGTATTTTCATTGTTGTTGCTTTGTTTTGTTTTTGTTTTTTGAGAGAGAAAGAGAAGAAAGAAAAAGAGAAGTGCCCTGACCAAGAATCAAACCTGAGATCCTCTGGTACATGGGACAATGCTCCAACCAACTGAGCCACACTGGCCAAGGCTGTTTTCTGGTTCTTGGAAGCAAGTTCAGTCCTTCACTTTGTTGGCAAGCAGTGGTATTGTTATTTGAGCAGTTCCTCCAGACTCTCGATATCTAAAACCTCGAGCTTCTCTTGTGCTTGATTGGATAATTGATGTCAGAATTAATGCTAAAGCTTCCTTTGGAAGACTATCTAAAAGACATCTCAATTTAGTAACTGCTGGGACACACATATCCAACGTTTCAACCAACTGTATTGCATACTTGTAGCACTGATTTGCTCTTAGCTACTCTCTAGTTTTGCAGGTGTTGGGAAATTCCTCAAACACTCCCAATAGTTCCACTTTAATAACAGGATATGGCTTCTCTTTTAATATGTGTACAATCTGGAAATGACACAAGCATAGTCAGCAAAGTAGAGTGGTTCAACCTGAACCACCAGTGCAGCCGGCCCAGTCTTGGGGCATGTGGGGCATGAGGTGAGCATGAGGGAGCAGGGGAGCAGGAAACCCCCTGGGAGAGCAGAAGGAGGTGACTGGAAGAAAATTATGGAAAGATAAGGGGAGAAACTGTGTAGTAAATAAGGTTGCCTTGTTATGCAGATAAGTCTATCAAGTGAAAAAAAAAAGTATTCTTTGGGAATAGCTCTCTTCCTGGTACAGATACCTTTACTGATGAAAATTTCTTTTATAAATATACATTTATTTTCCAAAAGTGAAATTTATATGTTATTCAGTTAAAGAAGCATTCAAGAGCTTTATCTGCATCTGTTGGTTCTCAATTGCCTTTACCTCAAAATAATTCATATGACAAAGTGGCATATTTTGGGGTGGTATTTTCAAGAATAAGCAACCTTCTGGGATGTCTCTTTCCCTTCCCCAACTCAAAGACACCCAAGTTTCCAGGGGCCCCCAGCAAACTGGATTCTGCCACAACAAGCTTCTGGGAAGCCTCTTCATCCCCAAAGGCCTGAAACATATCAGTGGAGTATATCATCACAGATTGAAAAGAATACAAAGTCTTATATGTTCATAAATTCAACAACTTGGAAAAAAGGAACAATGTATCAAAAATCTTAAACTAATAAAACTCAACCAAGGTGAAATAAGAGACTTCCGGTCAAGATGGCGGCGTAGGTAAACGCGGTATCGCGTCCTCCCACAACCACATCAAAGTTACAACTAAACTACAGAACAACCATCATTCAAAACCGCCTGAAATCAAGCTGAATGGAAGTCCTACAACTACAAAATTAAAGAAGAAGCCGCATCGAGACTGGTAGGAGGGGCGGAGGCGCGACAGGCTGGTCCCACACCCACGTGTGGCAGATAAAAATTGGGATACCTTGGCTGGGAAGGTCCTCCCTGAGGACTGAGGGGTCCCCGTCCCACACCAGGCGCCCAGCTCAGGGTTCCAGTGCCAGGAAGAGAAGTCCCCATAACTTCTGGCTGGAAAAACCAGCGGGAACTGAGGCTGAGGCAGCTGGAGCCCCCGCAGCTCCTCTTAAAGGGCCCGCGCTCGGACTTACTCGGACTCCCACCCTCCAGGCTCCAGCGTGGGGGAGGCAGCCTGAAAGGCACCAGAGTCATATGGGGAAGAACTGAGCTGTTTGGCATTGGAGCGAGGGCTGGAGAGGCAGCTTTCTCCTGGACAGACGTGCTAACAGAGGCTTTTGTTCCTTTGGTGAGCCCTTCCTGAGCCGGCAGACACCGCCATATCTGGGACTCCAGCAACCTGGCTCACACAGTTGGCCCCGCCCTGGTGATTCCCTGAGGCCCCGCCCCACCCAACTTCCAGGCCCACCCAAGCTGTTGCCAGTTGCTTCACCATAGGATTGGCCTGTCTTGGAGCCTGCTTCAGCTTTTCCTAAACTCATTCAAACAAGCAGCATCTGGTCTCAGCTAGCCCTATACCTCTTGCTAAGTAATACATAGGAACAAACAGAGGGAGGCAGCCAAAATGAGGAGACAAAGAAACAGGTCCCAAATGAAAGAACAGAACAAAACTCCAGGAAAAGAACTAAGTGAAATGGAGTTAAGCAACCTAACAGATGCTGAGTTCAAAATACTGCTTATAAGGATGCTCAATGGACTTAGTGAGAATCTCAGTGAACTTAGAGAGGGCCTCAAGAGCATAAAAAAGGACCAGTCAGATATGAAGGAGGCACTAACTGAAATAAAGAATAGTTTACACAGATTCAATAGTAGAGTAGGTAAATCCAAGAAGCAAACCATCGATTTGGAATATAAGGAAGCAAAAAACACCCAATCAGAACAGCAAAAAGAAAAAAGAATCCAAAGAAATGAGGATAGTGTAAGGAGCCTCTGGGACAACTTCAAGCGTGCCAACATTCGCATCTTGGGGGTGCCAGAAGGAGAAGAGAGAGAACAAGAAATCAAAAACCTATTTGAAACAATAATGGCAGAAAACTTTCCTAACTTGGTGGAGGAAACAGACATACAAGTCCAGGAAGCACAGAGAGTCCCAAACAAGATGAACCCCAAGAGGCCCACACCAAGACACATCATCATCAAAATGCAAAAGGTTCAAGACAAAGAGAGAATCTTAAAAGCAGCAAGAGAAAAGCAGTTTGTTACCTACAAGGGAGTTCCCATAAGACTGTCAGCTGATTTCTCAAAAGAAACTTTGCAGGCCAGAAGGGAGTGGCAAGAAATATTCACAGTGATGAAAAGCAAGAACTTACAACCAAGATTACTCTATCCTGCAAAGTTGTCATTTAGAATCGATGGCCATATAAAGAGTTTCCCAGACAAGGAAAAGCTAAAGGAGTTCATCACCACCAAACCATTATTATATGAAATGTTGAAGGGTCTTCTTGAAGAAAAAGATAAAAAAATATGAACAAACAAAATGGCAATAAATACATATCTATCAACAATTGAATCTACAAACAAAATGAACAAGAAGAACAGAAACATTCTCATAGATACAGAGAACTTTTGTTGGTTACCAGATGGGTAGGGGCTGGGGGGAGGGGTGAAAAAGGTGAAGGGATTAAGAAGTGTAAATTGGTTGTTAGACTGACAAACCTCAAAGGGAAGGGGGGTTGGGGGGTGGGAAGAAATAAACCAAAGAACTTATATGTATATATGCATAACTAATGGACACAGACAACAGTGTGGGAAAAAGCAAGAGGGGGGCGGAAATGGGGAGGAGGGGGGCAATGGGGGAAAAATGAGGAACATCTGTAATACATTCAACAATAAAATTAAAAAAAAAAAAAAAAAAAAAAAGGTGAAATAAGTAATATAAATAATCACATAACCATATCCACCTAAAAAAAAAGAACCAAAATAAAAGGAGAAAAAAAAATAGAATCAAAAGAAGAAACAGATCATTTTTTATATTTAGATATTTCAAAACTCTGCTCTCAATAATTGACAGAATTAAACAGAAAATCAGCAAGAGTTTTAGAAGATTTGAATACTGTCAACCTATTCAACCTAATTTATATAGGCTACTCCACTCAATGATGGCAGAATACACATTTTTTTCAGACTCCAAAATACATGATTCAAAATAGACCATATGCCATGTCATAAAACAAGTCTCAATAAATTTTAAAGAAATGAAATAATAAAATGTTTTATGAGTCCAACAAAAATAAACAAGAAATCAATAGCAGAAATAAATCATGGAAAACCCTCAAAATTTGAAAGTGAAAGTGTTGTAGGACAATGAAAAGCTAGGAAAAGTTGGGGACAAGTGGAATAGGGAAACTGATGCAGGAAAATTAAACAAAGCCAAAAAGTTTTGCAGGCCACTTGTAGCAAGACCTTATCTTGAGAACAAAAGGTTAAGACCTCTCCTCACAAAAGAATGCAGGAGAGGAGGGGGAAGGAGAAGGAGAAATCAGAGACCACTTAGTGCATATCATCCTGAGGTTGTTAAAATGGCAGGGAAAAGGGGAAAAGAAGAGTATAAACAGAAAGACAGCAGTTGGGGATTTAATTGCCAGGTATTGCTCATAAATTGTGGGAAAGCCATAATAAAGAAAAGGGGAGACTTTTAGAGTTAATCTGTACCAGGATATCTAGCAGAGGAATTTTTTATATTTTTTTCCGTTGATTTTTTAGTTAGAGTGAAAGGAAGGGAGGGAGATGTTGGGAGTGATGTTACTGGAAGAGCAACACCACGGTTTGACATAGTCACGGGTGATCTCCACAGATTGACATAGTCCCGGGAGATACGAAGGCCACCATGGTTTGACATAGTCCCCGCAGTCTCGTGGGGAACAATGGCTGAAATTTGAAGAAATGTCTGGCACCTTCTCACCTCCTGGCACCTCTATTATTGATTTTCTATATATCTTTACTCACACTACTTATACTCTCCTATTAACCAATAATTCAAGTATAAGAAAAATAGAATTACAGGATGGCAACTGAAGGAGACTAATCTTTGCTTTCTCTATCTATCTGTTAACTATCTGTTATCATGATAGAAGTAACATGTAGATGATTAATAATATAGATGTTAGAATAGATTGCAGAAAGAAAAGACAAAAAAGTAATAAGAATTTAAGATAAGATTATAAAAGATTAAGAGGGAACTTAGAAAAGGAGAATAGGTCAAGAGCTAAGAGAAAGTTGTAGAAATTGAAATAGAGGGTATGGGGAAGGAGAAAGTTAAATGATACAATGTCTGCATGAATGTTAACAGGAAGGTTACTAGCAATGAGTCATATGGTAAAAGTAATTGTAAAGGTTAAGAGCTGATAAACATCATTGTTATGTCTGGATGAAAAATGAAAGGGTTAATAATGTTTTAACAAAATTGTACTCCATTCTGACCCTCAGTTACTGCACATACACACCCTGGCAGATTCCTTTTTGTAAACATGAGGGCCTTGAGACGCCCAAAGAAAACTATAAAGATAAGGGATTAATGAAGGCCTTGGGAAACTCAGAGGAACCATGAGAAAAAAGAGATTAATAGTTGCCCTGACCTCTAAGAAGCTCTTCTCCCCCCTTCTCTGTATCAGCCCCCCTTAACAGTGCCAAAAGCGGCGCCAAGAATGTAGTTGTTTTTTTTTTCTGTAGTTTGTGCCTTTATTTTTTTATTGTTATTTTTAATCCTCACTCGAGGACATTTTTCCATTTTTGTTCAGATAGAGTGGGAGGGAGAGAGAGAAACATCAATGTGAAAGGAACACATTGAGTGGCTGCCTCCTGCACGACCCAACCAAGGCCAGGGACAAAATGCAACTGAGGTACATGCCCTTAGCAGGAACCGAACCTGGGTCTCTCTGGACCACAGGCCGATGCTCTAACCGCTGAGCCAAATCAGCCAGGGCTGTAGTTTGTGCCTTTAAAGCGGGCAACAAAGAAGGCTCGGGGTTGGGATCTGAAAAGAGCCTCCCAGCCCGCCGGTGTAACAGCCCGCCGGTGTAATAAAATGCTCCTTTTTGCTCTACATTGCCTTTGTGTTGTGGATTGATCTCCCGCCAGCTCAGACCTTTTATTTGGTGATCAAGCACCTCTGACTCACGTCTCTCTCTCTCACCGACTCCGTCCACACCTGAGGGAAACCCTGGACTGCTGGGGCTGGACCTCGGCAGGGAGAGAGAGAAACATTGATGTGAAAGAGATATATTGACTGGTTGCCTCCCACGTGACCTCAACTGAGACCGGGATCAAACCTGCAACCCAAGTATGTGCCCTTAACCAGGAATCAAACCCACAACCCTTTGGTCCAAGGCCTGATGCTCCAACCACTGAGCCAAAGTGGCCAGGGCAAGCAGAGGAATTAAAAAAAAACAAACTTATAGACAAGAGGGTATGTAAGGCAGAAACCCCCACCCCACTTGTTCTTTAGATTAGCTGAGAGCCCATCTGTGCGTCCTAAACCAGATATACAGATTTGCTTGCCATGCATCTTTACTAAATGTGCATGCATTAATGTTTTAATAAACTCACTAACCACAATGTGAATATTATCTAGAAGCTCTCATTTAAATTTATTTATATGAGAAGACAAAGATCAAGGTGCTGTCCAGTAACACCTCTCTGGTGTCTGTGAGATGTGCCTGTCACAAAAGAACACACTTCTAAATAACAATAAGTCAAAAAAGAAATCACAGGGGATGTTAGAAAATAGGTTTTACTAAATGTTAGTAAAAACACAACATGTTGCCCTGGCCAGTTTTGTTCAGTGGTTAGAGTGTCGGCCCGCGGACCAGAGTCCTGGGTTCGGTTCCCACTAGGGGCATGTACCTCGGTTGCGGTTTGTCCCTGGCCCTGGTTGGGGTCGTGTGGGTGGCAGCCACTTGATGTGTCTCTCTCACATCAATGTTTCTCTCTCTCTCTTCCTCCCCTTCTCCCTCCCACTCTGTCTGAAGATAAATGCAAAAATGTCCTCGGGTGAGGATAAAAAAATATATTAAAAAAAACACACAACATGTCATATTTTATGGGATACCTAAAATGCAGTGTTTTGAACAAAATCTGTAATTCCACCTGCATCAGAAATGAAAAAAAATCTCAAATAGATAACATAAGATTCAATCAATGGAACAAGAAGAACAAACCACATCCAAAGCAAGAAGAGAAGCAACACAAAATATCATAGCATAAATAAATGAAATAGAAAAAGAAAAGCAATAGAGAAAATAAAATCAAAAGTTGGCTCTTTGAAAATATCAAAATTGCAAACCTTTAGGAGACTGATCAAGAAAACAAAACAAAACACAAATTACCAAAATAATGAAAAGATGACACTGTTGACCATACAGAATTCAAAGATTATAAGACAACACAATAAACAACTTTATGCCAACAAAATAAGACATACTGATGAAATGGGCACGTTTTTAGAAAGACATAAACAAATAAAACTAAGTTAAGAAGATATGTGAAAACAAAGTAGAACTAAAACAAGTAAAGAAATTGAATTAGTAGTTTAAAAATCTTCCCAGAGGAAAAGTTGCAAGAACTTCACTGATGAATTCTATGAAATAGAAAAATTAAATAATACTAACATTTCACAGACTCTTTCAGAAAAACAAAGGAAAGAAACCTTTCAAATGCATTCTATGATCACAGTACAGTGGAATCTCGGTTCTCAAACTTAATTCATTCTGGAAGGCTATTCGAAAACCGAATCATTTTTTCCCATTAGAATAATGTAAATTAAATTAATCTATTCCAGATTCCTAAATGATTCCCATTTTAACCTTTCTTATATACAGTACATGTCTAATGTACTGTTTAATCTATAAAAAATGTAGATGAAAAGGGGTCACATGCTTACCTGACAAGCTCAGGAAAGGCCTACATGGTGACCTTGCAAACTCAACTCAGAGACCTAAAGTGTCATAGGCAGTTAGACAGATATGAGCAGAGCAAGGATGATGGGCCAGGTAGAGAAACTTACCAGGGCAGAAAGGCCCAGATGCCTAGCAAGGGGCAAAACTGGGAAAACAAGGACCTTGCCCCCAGGGTAACCAATCCTACCCTAGCATATCACTGGTCATGCAGTTTAGACCCCCTGATCTTTTTCTCCCTAAAGATAGCATCTAGGCCTCAGTTGTATTTCAGCTCTGGGCCCAGAAAAGCAACAAAACCAGACAAGTGACACTGTGGCTGTCTCAAGATCAGCTGCATTGACTAATGACCCCCTGCCCTGGCACCTATCAATCAGTGGACACCACAACCCTGAAAGAGCACACCTGGAAAGCTAAGAATATTCTATTGAAACCCTCCCCTGAGACCTAACCTAAGATTCCCACCTGCAAAAGAGAGATAAATACACTGGATGAAGGACCATGCATGCTCTTCCCCAGGGGAGCTCACCAGCACCATTTCCTTTCCCGCTTCTTCCCTCTAAGGGACCCCACAAGACTTCAACCAGGGGAGCAATGGGCAGCAGCAGCTTGTCCTGAACTAACCCCCTGAACATGTGTCTAAGGCCCCTTTTCTCTGACTTCTCAGTGAGCTAAAGCAGTCCAACCTAGACTCTCCTATTGTTTCTTCTATGCCCTTCCATGTTTCACTGTCCTAAGTGTGTTTCTTCTGTGGCCAATAAATTCTTTCTTACTTTGCTATAATTTGTCTCTTGATTGAAATGTTTCCTTCAAGAGACCAAGAACCGAGGTCTTGTCCTCTTACCACTAACAAAAGGATGGTCTGAGCACTGCAAGAAATGTTAAAAGGACTGCTGTAATTAGTAGAAATAGGAAGAAAAATATAACCACAATAAAACAAAATGGCAATAAATAAGTACATATCAATAATAACGTTAAATGTAAATGGACTGAATGCCCCGATCAAAAGACACAGAG
Organism: Tadarida brasiliensis; assembly: GCA_030848825.1. Classification (NCBI taxonomy): domain Eukaryota; kingdom Metazoa; phylum Chordata; class Mammalia; order Chiroptera; family Molossidae; genus Tadarida; species Tadarida brasiliensis. Next base: position 72,507,345 of record CM061259.1, on the reverse strand, counting down.
TAGCTGATTGGATAAGAAAGCATGACTCATATATATGTTGTTAATAAAAGACCCACTTCACAACAAAAGACTCACATAGGTGGAAAGTGAAGGGATGGAAAAAAATCTTCCAAGCAAACGGAAAGGAAAAAAAAGCTGGGGTAGCAATACGCATATCTGATAAAATAGATTTCAAAATGAAGGCCATAACTAGAGACAAAGAAAGCCACTACATAATATTGAAATAATCTATCCAACAGGAAGATATAACCTTGGTAAACATATATGCACCTAATATAGGAGCACCAAAATACATTAAAAATCTTCTGGAGGACTTCAAAGGAGAAATTGACAACAATACAATCATAGCAGGAGACTTCAACACCCCGCTGACATCACTGGATAGATCTTCTAGGCGAAAAATTAACAAGGGAACAGAGACTCTAAATGATGCACTAGATCAAATGGATTTAATAGATATCTACAGAGAATCACACCCCAAAAATGCAGAATTCACATTCTTCTCAAGTACACATGGGACATTCTCAAAGACAGACCACATGTTAGGACACAAACTAAGTCTCTGCAAGTTCAAGAAGATTGAAATCATATCAAGCATCTTCTCAGATCACAATGGCATGAAACTAGAAATCAATTGCAACAAGAACATGAAAAGAAATTTGAACACATAGAGGCTAATAGCATGTTATTAAATAGTGAATGGGTTACCAAGAAGATCAAGGAAGAAATTAAAAACTTCCTGGAAACCAATAAAAATGAACACACAACACAAAATCTATGGGATGCAGCGAAAGCAGTTCTGAGAGGGAAGTTCATAGCACTACAGGCCTACCTCAAGATACAAGAAAAATTTCTAATAGACTATCTAACCTCACAACTTAAAGAACTAGAAAGCAAACAAAAAGAAAACCCCAGAGCAAGTAGAAGGAAGGAAATAGTAAAGATCAGAGCAGAAATAAATGACATAGAGACACACACACAAAAAAACAATTCAAAGGATCAATGAAACAAAGAGCTGGTTTTTCGAAAAGATAAACAAGATTGATGGACCTTTAGCTAGACTCATCAAGACACAAAGAGAGAGAACCAAAATACATAAAATCAGAAATGAAGAGAAGAAGTAACAAATAACACCACAGAAATACAAAGGATCGTTAACAAATACTATGAACAATTAGTTGGCAACAAATTGGACAATCTAAGTGAAATGGACAAATTTCTAGAAACACATAGTCTCCCAAAACTGAACCTGGAAGAGATAGAAAACTTGAACAAACCAGTAACAACTAAGGAAATTGAAGATGTAATCAAGTCTCTCCCAGCAAACAAAAGCCCAGGCTCGGACGGCTTCACGGGGGAATTTTACCAAACATTCAAGGAAGAGCACTCATTCTCCTCAAACTATTCCAAAAAGTTCAGGAAGAAGGAAGACTCCCAAACTCGTTTTATGAGGCCAGCATAATTCTAATTCCAAAACCAGAAAAAGACACTTCAAAGAAAGAAAACTACAGGCCAATATCCCTGATGAACATAGATGCCAAAATCCTGAACAAAATACTAGCAAATCAGATCCAGCAATACATTAAAAAATTATTCACCATGACCAAGTGGGATTTATCCCAGGTTAACAGGGATGGTACAATATCACAAATCAATAAATGTGATACAACACAGAAACAAAATAAAAGACAAAAACCATATGATCATATCAATAGACACTGAAAAAGCATTCAACAAAATCCATCACCCAGTTCTGATAAAAATGCTCAGCAATGTGGAAATAGAGGGATCATATCTTGACATAATAAAGGCCATATATGAAAAACCTACAGCCAACATCATACTCAATGGGCAAAAACTTAAAGCATTTCCCTTAAGAACAGGAAAAAGACAGAGATGCCCACTTTTGCCACTCTTACTTAACATAGTACTGGAAATCTTAGCCACAGCAATTTGACAAGAATGAAAAATAAAAGGGATCCAAATTGGAAAGGAGAAAGTGAAACTGTCATTATTTGCAGATGATATGATATTGTACATAGAAAACCCTAAAGACTCCATAAAAAAACCACTAGATTTAATAAATGAATTTGGCAGAGTAGCAGGATACAAAATTCACATCAAGAAATCAATGACATTCTTATACACCAACGATGAACTCACAGAAAGAGAAACTAAAAAAACAAACCCATTTACCATTGCAGCAAAATAAACTAAGATATCTAGGAATAAACTTAACCAAAGAAGTAAAGGACCTGTTTTCAGAAAACTATAGGACATTGAAAAAAGAAATAGAAGAAGATACAAAAAAGTGGAAGTATATACCTTGTTCATGGATTGGAAGACTCAACATCATTAAAATGTCCATTCTACCCAAAGCAATCTATAGATTCAATGCAATCCCTATTAAAATACGAACAACACATTTCATGGAACAAGACCAAATACTCCAAAAGTTTATATGGAACCAAAAAAGGCCTCAAATAGCCACAGCAATCTAGAAAAAGAAGAACAAAGTAGGAGGGATCACAATACTGGATATCAGGTTATACTACAAAACCACTGTAATCAAAACAGCCTGGTACTGGCACCAGAACAGGCATATAAATCCATGGAACAGAACAGAGAACCCAGAAATTGACCCAAAACATTATGCTCAATTAATATTTGACAAAGGTGGCAAGAGCATACAATGGAATAAAGACAGCCTCTTCAATAAACAGTGTTGGGAAAATTGGACAGCCACATGCAAAAATATGAAGTTAGACCAGCAACTTACAACATATACAAGAATAAACTCAAAATAGATAAAAGACTAAATGTGACTCGTGAGTCCATAAAAATCTTAGAAAAAAATGTAGGCAACAAAATTTCAGACTTCACATGCAGCAGAATTTTTACTGATACAATGCCTAAGGCAAGAGAAACAAAGGAAAAAATGAACACATGGGACTACATCAAACTAAAAGGCTTCTGCATATTGAAAGAAACAAGCATCAAAATGGAAAGGGAACCCACTATATGGGAAAGCATAATTTCCAATGATACGTCAGATAAGGGGTTAATTTTCAAAATATATAGACTACTCATACAACTCAACAAAAAGAAGACAAAGAATCCAATTTAAAAATGGGCAGAGGATCTAAACAGACACCTCTCCAAACAGGACATACAAATGGCCACGAAACATATGAAAAAAACGTTCAACGTCACTAATCATCAGAGAGATACTAATTAAAATGACTATGAGATATCACCTCACACCTGCCAGAATGTCTGCCATCAACAAATCATCAAACAACAAATGCTGGTGAGGATGTGGAGAAAAGGGTACTCTAGTACACTGCTGGTGGAAATGCAGACTGGTACAGCCACTATGGAAAGCAATATGGTGTTTCCTCAAAAAATTAAAAATTGGTCTGCCAGTGATCCCACTTCTAGGAATATATCCTAAGAAGACTGAAACAGCAATCAGAAAGAATATATGTACCCCTATATATGTACCCCTATGTTTCATAGCAACACTATTTACCATCACTAAGATCTGGAAACAGCCGAAGTGTCCATCAATAGATGAGTGGATAAAAAAGCTGTTGTACATATACACAATGGAATACTATAGAGCTGTAAAAAAGAAAGATCTCTTATCCTTTGTGACAACATGGAGGACCTAGAGAGTATTATGCTAAGTGGAATAGGCCAATCAGAGAAAGACAAATATCACATGATCTCACTAATTTGTGGAATATAATGAATAAAACAAACTGATGAAGAGAAGGGACCTGGAGACATGGATGTGGGGTACAGACTGACAGACCTCAGAAGAGAAGGATGGGGTGGGAAAAGATGGACCACAGAATTTATATGCATGTATGCGTAACCAATGGACATAGACAACTATGATGGGTGGGGCGGGATTGGGAGGAGGATGTCAATGGGGGGAAAAGGAGAACCATCTGTAACAAAAATAAATTAATTAATAATAAAAAAATCAGATTCCTATTGGATTCATGCTAATAAACATATTGCCATGAAAGTAGTTATGCTCACTAAGAGCTTCCAAATTCTGGAGAGATCAGGTAGGGAGAAAAATATAAATGCCTCAATATTGCTTATGAAAGTATAATTTACCAAATTGCTTTAAGAAAAGAAACAAGTTTCCTTATGTCTGGAAAACAAAAAGATTAAAAATAAGCAGTACCCCTTTTAAAAAACTTACAAAAACTATAATTATTTTCAGTTCATTCAGTCCAAACTACAATTATTTTTAGTTCATTCAGTCCCATAATCAAATTCTGTTTCTCCTGATTTTTCTTGCCAGTACTTCCATAAATTCAGATGTTCCCCAGAATTCTAGTAATTTCCATCTAGTTTAATTGGATTATCTGAAAATTTACTCTCAGAGATATGTAATTTAAAGTAAGTCAGATCTTTCAGAAGATGTAACATCTTTGCAAATACATTATAACAAAACAGTGACTATTGGTAAATGACAAAAAAATTAAAATGACATGGTTATAGATTTTATTATAATGCAGTTGACAAAGGAATTTGCTTATCTTATAACAACATTTTAAGACAACACTCAGAATTACAAATAAAACTATATCAGCCCTGGCCGATTTGGCTCAGCAGTTAGAGCATCGGTCTGCGGTCCAGAGAGACTGGGGTTCAGTTCCTGCTAAGGGCACATGCCTCAGTTGTGGTTTGTCCCTGGCCCTGGTTGGGTCGTGTAGGTGGCAGCCACTCGATGTGTCCCTTTCATGTCAATGTTTCTCGCTCTCTCTCTCTCCCTCCCACTCTGTCTGAACAAAAAATGGAAAAATGTCCTCGGATGAGGATTAAAATAAATAAACAAACAAACAAACAAACAAACAAACAAATAAATAAATAAATAAATAAAACTATATCAGACTAAGAGATCAATTAATTTGTTCCCCACTATCAATTGTACCTGGGGTTCCAGTGGGGAAATTACAATTGGTTTTGAAAAGTCAAATGGAACTTCCTGGAGCACTCCACTTTAGTATCTATCTATGTGCCTTTCTTTTTTTATTTTTTCTTGTTTTATTTCCATTTCCACTTCCCTTCTTGAGTATTCCTCCTTCAATATCCTTTCTTCCTGTGCATTTCTTTTATTCTTTCTCACCATTTTTACCTCCTTAATTCTTTCTATTTTTGCTTCTTCCATCTATACAAACCCTCCTCAACTTGCACAAACCTTCTGTGACTTTCCTAGTTCCTCTTATTTTGCTTCCTTATAACTAATTCAGAAATAACCAACTTTAGAACACCCTACTTTCTTTTTTTTAATCCCCATATCTTATACATTCTACCCCAGAAATTATTCACTTTCTTTCCAACTAATTAAAATTCTTAACTTAGTTGTGAGACAACTAAAAAAAACATCTTCAAATCTATTTTCTAGCTTTTTGTAATAAAGGCCAAAAGTAGGTTTACTTAAGACTTGTCTAGCAATCAATGTTTAACAGCAGAAATAAATTAATTGATCTGCTCAGATAGCTAAGGTTTTTCCTTTCTATAAGGATTACCTTGCAGAAACTTGCATTTTAAAAGATGCCTCAGATAATATTTCTTGAAGCTTCCCCTAGGACATTGGTTCCATAAAGCCAATTATCTACAAGCATTTTGAACTCAATAGGGAATGTTTTGGGGAAAGTTAAAGGATTTGCTGGGCTTGAATAGCTTCTGGAGCCACACCTGTGGCCCTGTGACAGTCATGCTTAATACTTTAAGGATTGGCAAATTTATGAAAACTTTTCATAACTTTCAGAAACAGGCCCCCCCCCATTGGAAAATACACTTACATTTCAAGAGATATTTTTTCATATAATATATTCAATGACAGATCTAAATCCATCCCCCAGCTTCTCTGTAATAAGAAGCCAAAAGTAGGCAAATTCAGATTACTTAACATTTTAGTGTCCCGTTATTTTAAATATCTAGATATTTGACGTTTTAATCATTTAACCCAGCAGATCTCCAAAGTTTAAGTTATCAAAGACTTTGGAAAACTATGTTTAGTATATATAATTATTACTAAAAGTCTTTATGAAAAAGCCTTCATTTTAGTTGTTTGTTTATTATTTTTTTAAAAACAATGATTACCCAAGCCATTTTCTTGACAAATTTTGTACAGATAAGTAGCATGAACTTATTCCTGAAAACTCAGGCAAAATGGACCTGTATTTTATGTTAATAACTTTAAAAAATATCAATTAGCCCTGGCCAGTTTTGCTCAGTGGTTAGAACATCAGCCTGCAGACCAAAGAATTGTCTGCAATTCTGGTCTGCAATTGTTTGATTCTGGTCAAGCACACATACCTCAGTTGCAGTTGGGTCCTCGCACCGGGTCAGGGTCGTGCAAGAGGCAACCAATTGATGTGTCTCTCTCACATTGATTTTTTTTTTTCTCTCTCTCTATCTCTCTCCCTCCCATTCTGTCAGAGAATAAATGGAAAAATACCCTCGGGTGAGGATTTTTTTAAAAAATTATATATATAGCCCTGGCCAGTTTGGCTCAGCGGTTAGAGCGTTGGCCCGCAGTCCAGAGAGACCTGGGTTCGGTTCCCGCTAAGGGCACGTACCTCAGTTGCAGTTTGTCCCCAGCCCCAGTTGGGGTCATGTGGGTGGCAACCAGTCAATGTGTCTCTCTCACATCGATGTTTCTCTCTCTCTTCCTCTCTCTCTCCCTCTCACTCTATGCAAAATGTCCTCGGATGAGGATAATATATATATTTGAGATATATATATCAATTAAACTTAAATTACCCATATGATTCTTAGTTATTACTGTATTCCTTTAATGTTCTCAAAAGTGAGTTGTTTAATTATCTAATGTCCTTGGCTACTTCTAGGAGGCTGGAGAAGAGGCAGAAGGGAGGGGAGATAACAGGACCTGAGGCTTGTTTCAGGGGCTGCAGCAGCTCCCAGTCCTCCGTGGCTTGAATTTAAAAGTACCATTTTTTCCCCTTCACATTGATGTGGGGCATTGGCCCCTGTTGATTCCACAGCCTGCACAGGGTTTTGGGGTGGTATTAATGTTGTGGCACAACAGAGTCAAAGAAAGACCACTAGAGAATTAAAGTTCAAATAAGAGCCATTTATTAGCCGGCCAGCATCTGATTCCGAACACCCCTATGACAGAGTCTTCGGAATCAGCCCCGATATGCTTTATTACATGCCTTTTATACCTTACAGTAAAAGTTTAATGATATAAGAAAATAGGATCTTCTTGATATAATGCCCAGGGCTACAACAATGCTGTATAGAATTAGTTTGCCTTGTGGATAACAGGAACACCCCAGAACACCCAGGCCCACCCAGGAGTACCCAGTCTGTTATCTCAGGTATTTCAAGGTACATTGGGTCACACTTAGCCCTGAGTTGCACAAACACAATGCAAACCTAATTCCTTGAGATTGTGGGGGAGGTCGAGTCTCTGACTCAAGACCTCCAGGCTCTGTGGACTGTCAGACACGTAGCTGGCTCCCAACAATTTCTTGGTTCAGGGAGTATTCCAATTTACTGAGGTTATTTTTATCTCTGTCCTGTTCATTAAATTCTTTACAAAACAGGTTCAGCTAGAGGGCACACAGTGACTTTCCCAATCATCAATTATGGAGCTATAAACAAGTCAGCTCAATAATTTACCAATCATCAATTATGGGGGTATAAATATGTCAGCACAGTAACAACATGAAATCTTGCACATAGGAAGACATCCTATCTCAAAACAGAAATTGAAACAACAAAGTAAATAAATAAGTGCTCTCAAAAGGAAGGACTGGAACACTAGTTTCGGACTATTATCTCACACCAATTGGCACAGAAAAAATTGCCCTCACAAGGTTTAAGTGGCACCAAGTCCAAAACAGTAGAGACAGAGGATTGATTCCCTGTGTTCATAAAATAGTAAAGGGCAACCTAAGTCCCCAACAGATAAGAAAGTGAGCAAAGAACATCCAAAGCCAAACTTATGTTACAAGAACAGACAGACAAGAACTCTTACTAGCTCTTAAACAGAACAGACCTCTATTTTCTTTTACTGGCTAAGCATTTTGGGGACTGATGTCTTGAAAGGGAGAGCAGGGATATTCCACAGGATAAAAACTCTTGGCAGCTGCTGGGAAGTTCCTGCAATCCTGCCATGGGGTCAGCTCACCATAAGCAGCTGGGGCCCCCAGCTAAGTGGGATATGTTCCCATATTTAAACAAATTAAGCAAAATTACAGGCAAAGTTACTCAAGACAAAAACAAAATGACCCTAGGATACAATATTTACAAGTGAGCACAACAGACAGACAAACATTTATGGCTCACCATGCCCTTTTACTCATACAGCTAGACAGAATACCAGACAGAATACCCTGCACCATGCAGAGCAATATCTAGACCCTAAGCTGATCAGGCTCAGGTTTGGAGACCAGGCAACGACTGTGAGAGGTCACTTGCAACCAGGCTCACACCAGATGAGAGGCAACAAACAACAATGGCTTCTCATTACAGAATTATAGAGCTACATGGTTACAGAATGCTCAATTCAACTTTAGGTGAGATGGCAGGAACTACTGAGGCTATGGCACTCTAGGCCTTAACCCCAGAAACTCCCAGTCCAGACAGCAAGTAGGATCCCTAGCACTCACCCCAAAGGAGTTCCATTTGTGATCCCACCAGAGTCATCAGAAAATGAAACTGGACAACAAATGGGTCTGGGCCACTTATCACTACTTGAGCCAATTAAGCAGAGAGAAAATTGAATCATATATGATTGTTTATTCCAATACTGCTGGCAGTATGGGAGAGCAGCCAGATCATCCTGCAAAAATCTGCTCTCTCAAAGTTAGATTCACAGTCAGAGGGGTTAGGAGTAGGAGGTTTAGAATGTAAGAGGATAATTTGGTAGGTAGAAGAGGATTGGCACAGAGGAGGTCAGGATTAAAGGGTGAAGAAGACCTGGACATAAGCTATTTCTGACCACTTTCCATGTGGTGACAAGTTATCTAGATCACGTAAGGTTTTGAAACTGAAAGTGCTATTTTCATGCCATTGGGAGCCATTATCCAATTTGTTCTGTGGCCAGGGGGTACTACAATAGAAGGCCTGAGGGCCTTAAGGAGGTAACCCAAAGGGGTGGTTTTCAGTGGGGCAGACTGGGTTTTTCCCATGGTGAATTTCTGAGAGGGCCAAGTGAGTGACAAGCCACTAAGAGTGATGGCAGCCACTTCTCTGGTCAGGCATCCCTGGCCAGGTGTGTGCGTATAGTGAGAGTGAGTGGGAGTCCTCTAAGCCAGGCATCCCTGGTTAGAGGAGTCAAAGGCCAAAAGGCTATGGGGTGTCCTGGCCTTGCACAAGGTCTTTTGAGATGTGAGAGGCAAGTGACAAGCCATGTATGAGCAAGAGGCTGGTCACTAACCCCTAAAGAGAGAGTGAGAAACAGAAGACCCAAGAGTGAGTGGCTGCTCATTTACCCCAGAGAACTGGCCAGTGTTGATTGGGTGGTAGGCAACAGAAGGGAGAGCCTCCTGGTCCAGTGTCTCCCTGGCTGGCTCGGGAGGGCCTGCAGGGCTGGGGAGAGGCATAGCTGGCCTGCCACCAGAACACCCGGGTGGGATTCGGAGGTTAGCCCAGGATGAGCTTCTGCTGCCTACTACTCTCCAAGTAGCACACCTGAGATGTCCGTGGCCAGGTCACCGCCTGCTCCCCATCCACTGAACCCTCTTAGGTTTCAGCACCAAGTGTTAGATCGCTGAGGGAGAAACAGCCGAGGCCAAAGTGATGCAGGAACAGAATTTTATTCAGGACATCTGTAAAGCAGACAGGCTGAGTCCAAAATGGCATCAGCCCTAAATTGGCTGGGGCTTTCTACTTATAAAGAGCTTTGGGTGGGGTTTCTTTTGTTTTTGTTTTTTTTTTGTTTTTTTGGTACGTGCTCCTAGCAAGAACTGAACCCGGGACTCTCTGGTCCACAGGCCAACGCTCCAACCACTGAGCCAAACTGGCCAGGGTGGGTGGGGTTTCTTTTGGTGGGTGCTTCAGGGCATGTATAGGAACAAAGACCAGACAAACAGGATGGCAGTTGCTCAACCAAAATTGCCAAGAGTCAGGTTCCCGCACCAGTGAGGGATGGGCAGTGACCAATGAAAGGCCATATCTACAGAGGCACTCCTATGGCAGGGTGCTCTCTGGGGTAACAGACATAATTGAAGGTCTTATTTACCTGAGTAAAATGTGCCCAATAAGCCTAATTATTATAATTTGGGCTTGTCAATTGGCCATAGATCAGATAGCCAATATTTACACTGATAGTATGCTTTTGGTGTAGCCAACAACTTTAGAATATTGTGAAAACAATGTCTTCTTAATTTTCTAAGGCAGCCCATCAAGAATGGAAAATAGGTTGCAGAATTATTAGATGTCATACAAAAGATTTTTTTTTTTTTATCCTCACCCGAGGACATTTTTTCATCTTTTGTTCAGATAGAGTGGGAGGGAGAGAGGGGAAGAGGGAGAGAGAGAGAAACATCAACGTGAAAGGGACACATCGAGTGGCTGCCACCCGCACAACCAACCAGGGCCGGGGACAAACTGCAACCGAGGTACATGCCCTTAGCGGGAACCGAACCCGGGTCTCTCCGGACCACAGTCCAACGCTCTAACCGCTGAGCCAAACCGGCCAGGGCCATACAAAAGATTTTTTAAATTGGCAATTATTGCCTGGCTGGTGTGGCTCAGTGGATTGAGTATTGTCCCATGGACTGAGAGGTCCCAGTTCAATTCCCGATCAGGGCACTTGCCTGAGTTGCAGGCTCGATCCCCAGTAGGGGGTGTGCAGGAGGCAGCCAATCGATGTGTCTCTCTCACATGGATGTTTCTCTCTCTCTCTCTCCCTTCTTCTCTCTCTAAAAAAAATCAATAAAAACATATTTTTTTAATTGGTAATTATCAAAATGCCATAATATTCTAAAGTCACCACCATAGAAGCAAAAGGAAATTATTTAGCTAATGCTACAGCTAAACCTGTTTTACCATTCCCAAGTGAAATGGACAGAGGTTCTATATATCCAAGCCTTTATGGTTCTCAGAGGTGACCCTAAGCTATGCGCTGTCTGTAAACTAGAAAAACATACCCAAATGGGAAGAAACACTCCAAAGAATGGGTGAATGGATTTGTCAATCTGTTGTTGGGATATTAAAATAAATAGATAGATGATAGATAGATAGATAAATAGATAGATAGATAGATAGATAGATAGATAGATAGATAGATAGATAGATAGATAGATAGATGATAGATAGATGATAGAGTACTGTCTTTGAGAGAGAAACATCAATGTGAAAGAGAAACATTGATCGGATGCCTCCTGCACACCCCCCACTGGGGATCAAGCCCGAAACCCAGGCATGTGCCCTGACTGGGAATTGAACTGGTACCTTTCAGTCCATGGGATAATGCCCAATCCACTAAGCCACACTGGCCAGGCCCCTCCCCTTTTTTAGTTTTCTTAAAAGTCATCAAAAACAAATGAGAAAAATCTTGCATCTTCTCTACAAAAAAGTAATAATTCAGATTATGTGTATGATCTTTATGTGTTTAGTCTTTATGTGTATGGTCTTTATGTGTTTGTCTGTGGATTATATGTGGTGTGTTTTCTGCCTCTGGATGGCATTACTAAAGGGAGATATTTTGTTGGCCTAAAGAGATTAAATACTTACAATAGCTAAGATTTGGAAACAGCCCAAGTGCCCATCAGTAGATGAGTGGATAAAAAAGCTATGATACATTTACACAATGGAATACTAAGCAGCTGTAAGAAACAGAGATCGCTTACCCTTTAAGACTGCGTGGAGGGACCTGGAGAGTATTATGCTAAATGAAATAAGCCAGTCAGAGAAAGACAAGTACCACATGATCTCACTTATTTGTGGAACATAATGAACAAAATAAGCTGTCGACCGAAAGAGATCCAGAATCATGGAAGTAAGAAACAGACTGACAAACCTCAGAGGGATGGGGGTGGGAGGGGTGGGAAGAGATAAACCAAAAAATGTACATGCATGTATGCACAACCAATCAACAGGGACACTAGGCTGGGGAAGGCAGGAGGGGGATGGAAGTGGGAATGAGGGGGTCAATGGGGAAAAAAGGGGGACATTTGTAATACTTTCAACAATAACAAAATAAATAAATAAATAAATAAAATACAATACATAAATAAAGTCAATGACTCTCCCAAGTAAAAAAAAAAAAAAAAAAAAAAAAAAAAAAAAGAGAGATTAAATACTTATATAGGATGAGCAGCATCCTGTGGTCTGGAAAAAATATTTGATATTAAAATTGGCTTAAATTTGATTAATGTCTTTTAGAATTATTACCACAAAATATGTGTTTGTTTTACCTAGATTTACAAAGAGTTTATGATATAATCTTTTGGTTAAGTTTGTTTGACAACCTTCCCAAAGTTAAAATTTTAAGAGACTTTTTTTTAATTGACAAATGACTTTAAGTTATTTCAGCGGGCCCTGGAATACATCAAGGATTTATTCTCTTTCCTTATAAAAAATTAAAAATTAAAGAAACATATTTTTTAACTAATTAGACCCTTTTAATATGCTTAAAATTACATGGGAAGCTTTGCCAAATAAATAATAATAATAATTGTTCTATTTGTATAAATATATTTTTATTAAAATGGATGTTCTAAAGATTTCAATCTGCCCTAGAGAGGAACTTGCAAAGATTCAAAGCCAAGTTCAAATAGGGAGCTTCCAGGAGTAGAAGATGTCCTGTCAATGACACCAGACAAGCCAAAAGTAATGGTTCCCTGTGGGGGCATCTGGCAGTGGCACTCCAGATGTTTGTGGTCCACACACTGGAAGTTTATGAATTATTTCCAATACTCAATGCACACTTCTGATAAGCCATGTGCCATATTTTAAAATCTTACATATTATTTGTTTTTTATATATTGAAATTGTATATTGAATCTAAAAATATGTATATATAAGGACTTTATATTGTTCTCTATGTCACTTTATAGTAATTATTATTTACCAAGAAACTGTTGCCTTAAAATGTTATATCTTATAGAAAAGCAAAGTTTTTTTTATCAATTGCATTATAATCAAATCTGTAACTATACTACTTTAAGTTTTGTCATTTGTAGACAGTCATTGTTTTACTCTGATGCATTTGCAGATATGTTGCATCTTTTTAAAAAATCCATAAAAATGACTCTGCATTACTCTAAATTACAGGTTTCTAAGCAGGTCATATCTTTGTCCTGAATGAAGATTTGTAGAACTCTTAGAAATAACTGGATTCATGGAAATACTGGTGAATAATCAAGACAAAGATTTGTTATGTGGAACTTAATGAACTCAGAATAATTATTATTCTTATGACTTTGTTCAAAATGTTGCTGATTTTTTTAATCTTTCTATTTTCCAGATATAAGAAAGCTTGTTTTTTCCCTAAACAATTTAATAAATTATATCTTCATAAACAATGTTGAAGCATTTATATTTTCCCCCTACCTAATCCCTCCAAAATGTGGCAACTCTCAATGAGTAAGCATTATTTTCATGACAATATGTTTATTTGCATAAATCCAGTAAGAATCTGTTCTCTTTATAAAAGAACACATGAAACCAGGTTCCAATTGTGGCTTTATTAACCAAGTCTTTGACTGGAATGTCATGATCAAGAGAGACATGCCTAGCCCGACCAGTGTGGCTCAGTAGTTGAGCACTGATCCATGCACCAAGAGGTCACCAGTTTGATTCCTGATCAGGGCACATACCCAGGTTGTGGGCCGAATACCCAGTAGGGAGCATGCAGGAGGCGGCCAACTGATGTTCTCTCTCATCAATGTTTCTATCTCTCTCTCTCCCTCTCCCTTCCTTTCTCTCTAAAATCAATAAAGAAAATAAATAAATAAAGTAAATAAATAAAATAAAAAGAGAGAGAGAGACATGCTTGGACTCTGGGTAGCACCAAAAAAGCCTTAAGGAGTTGAGATTGACTCTCAAGACTGATTGAAGCCTATCAGAAACCACTTGCATGAAATGGCCTGTTACCTTGTTTGGTCAATTGTTCATGGCAGTCTTTCCAGGTAAGAAACAAAGGTTGCTTTTCTGAAAGATGGCAATGAAAGAACCTCAAGACATTTTAGGGACCTCAAGAACCTTAGGAATACACTCAAACCTATACATATTACAGGCAAAGCCAGGTGGCAACTGTGTGGATTGGCTTGGCTTCTGTGTCCTAAAGGGCTTATTAAGTGCAGTCTGAAGATTCCAGCAGAGCAGATTTGAAAAAGCCTATTTGATCAATTGATCTTCTTATGTTTATGCAAATAATCAGGCCAAATTAAAATTGGACTTAATGCAGTATCTTTGATAAAAATGGGGGTGATTTTAGGGAGAGAAATTGTGTTTCAGTGAAAATCACAATGCCCAATTGTGAATATTGGACTCCAGTACAGTTGATTATCTTCAAAGTTTAGTTTTGTTTTTATCTGAGAACTAAACTAGTTCCTGAATTCATAGTTGTTTTTCTCGCATCCTTTGACTTGGAATTATTGAGAACTACTGATGCAATGTCAACCATACAGAATTTACCTGAGCATCTAATAACATCAACAGAGATATTTAAACTACAGATAAAGAGGATCTGTCAGATTGTCACTGCTTGCTTTTATTCCAGTGAAATAAACTCTAAACTGTCCATTTATAGTCTTGCAGACTCAGAAACTGGTATATAATTTGCTGTGATCATTAATCTTTGTGTTTTCTTGTTTTCATAGGCATACTTATTAAATACCTGAGTTAGTGCAGGCAGTTTGGAATCAGGTCACAGGAGATCCAGGACATCCGGACTAATTTCCCTATATTGATCAATGGCTTAATTTAATGAGACACCCACCCCCATAGTTAAGGAGCCATGCCCTCCAGACCAGGACATGAATACTGATAATGGGCCCCAAACTGGGCCCCAATAGAAACCTGGGAAAAGGTAGGGAAGTGCCTGCGAGGCAGAGATACAGCAAAAGGCCCAAACAAGTTTCTGGTGCAAACATTTACTCTTTGGGCCCTAATTAGAGATTGCCTTGATCCTGTGCAGGAGGCTAGTAAGGTGGGGAAACAAGGTGTAGTGAAAGGTTTGACGGAGAAAAGCTATGAGTCTTTAAAGACTCTCCCACTGCTTTCCACTAATGCTGTGAGAGATTAATCCCCCTGCTGAGACTTTACTCCCAGAGTATAAGAGAGAACTAAAAAGAGAGGCGGAGTGAAATCAGTGGCACCTCACTGAGGAAGATTCAGAGGAGGGGTTTAATATTACCAAAAGTGTTGCAAAAATAGCTCTTACCATCCCGAGGTGATGCAGGGGCTCGGCCCAAAGAACCCTCTAGTGCCCCTGTGCTCTCTCCCTTACAGATGGGACTAAGAGAGGCAAGACCTGCCGGAGAGGATACCACTGGGTTTTTATTATTTCCAGTGATAGAGGGGCCTGACCTGAACAATCCAGGTCAAATATTAAAATTGCATGAGCCCATCCCATTTAAGATGTTAAAAGATCTCAAATCTTCTTATACTATGTATGGGCCCACAGCTCTTTTGTGCTCAGTTTATTAGAATGTTGCTAGTGAAGCCTTAGTCCCAGGTGATTGGCAAACATTAGCGAAAGCTTGCCTTTCCCCAGGGGACTATCTGATGTGGAAAAATAACTGGATGGAGATTATAGTGAGCAGGTCATATGGAATCAAAAGCATAGAGTACCCATTTCTTTGGAAATGCTCACAGGTGCAGGCTCTTCAAGGTCAGCTAGGGTTTGCTCTCCAGGCATATCAGCAGATTAGTATTTGTGCTTTGAAGGCCTGGAAAGAGCTCCCAACAAAAGGGGAGAATTCACTAGCTCTTACATCCATCAGACAAGGACCTGAAGAGCCATATCAAGATTTTGTAGCTCAGTTGCTACAGGCAGATGACAGAGTAATAAGTGACTCAGAGACCAGCACATCAATAGTTAAACAGCTTGCCTATGAGAAACAGTGGGTTTAATCTTGGGAAGGAGTAGTCTCACTATGAAAGTGTTCCAAGTGTTGCCTGGAGTTATTGATTCTGATTATTTGGGCGAAATAAAAGTTATGGCCCAAACCGCTAATACCATTGTACAAGTTTTACCTAAAACTAGAATAGCACAAATTGTGATTTTGTCACATTAGGTGGCTGGGAAAGTACTAAAGTGCTATCAAAGGAATCGCAGGAAGAGGGAGGGTTTGGCTCCACAGACAAAGACTATTGGGCACAGTTAATCACCCCAGGTCACCAGGAATAGAGCTCAGTTGAATGGAAGAAATTTAAAGGTATTTTAGATACAGGAGCAGATGTTTTTGTGGCTGATTTACAAGGAATAGGACAGGTTTCTAGGCCCCAACAAAGTGCACAGTTCATCAAATGGAAAGATTCTGAGGGCAACACAGGGTTTTTTAAAATCCTATATTTTAGATCATTTGCCTGTTAATCTATGGGGACGCGACCCCCGTCCTTCCGCCCCCCTCAGAGGAGGCGAAACTCCCCTGCACACCCAGGCCCCAAAACACAAATGGCTGTGGCAGATGCACCAAGAAGGGGGAGCAGCTGGGAAGGGGCCATCCCTGCTGATGGGCTGCTGTGCATGTCCCACATGGTGTGGCATGCCCCGCCGCGCATTGGGACCAGAGTCCGGTGCAGAGAGTTCCTTGTCCTGGGAAATGGGGGTGGCAGGCAGGCATGCAGGCACTCACCCAGAGGCCACAGGGGCCATAGGGGCTGCAGGGTTCCCCGGGGAGAGCGGTCCGGCCACGGAAGGGGCATGTTCCTTCGGTGCCAGCCCTGGCGGCTCACCGGTTTGGTGGCAGTTAGTGCAACAATGCAGGTTTCCCGCAGAGCTGTTAACTTTGGGGAGTTTTGGGGAGTTGGGCATGGGCACAAAAGGCTCTTAGAGAGAATTGAAAAACACTCTGCTCCGGATAACACATGCGCTAGGAAGACACTTTCCTTTCCTGCATCCTTTTGAAAACCTGGGGTCAGAGGAAATTTTCCCATTCCTCTGCCCACTGTGGGACCCAAATACTGCTGGGGGGAGGGCTTCCTTGGACACTTTTCACCATGTTCTCCTGTTAGGCCTAAAGGCCGAATTGGTTAAAATATCTCAAGAGGTATATAATAATAGGGACACCCCTGGGGAAAAACAAGACAAAAGAACAGCAAAGGTAATAAGGGCAGCCTTAAGGGAAACAGGACCCACAGAAAAGGATCACCCTAGGAAGGGAAACATGAGGAAAGGTCAGGACGGCAGGCCTAGGTCCCGATTAGGGATAGAAAAGACAAGGGCAAAGTCAGGTGTAGAGGAACAAAGTAAAAAGCCATCTTTAACTTAGAAAAATGACAGGGCCAGGGATCCTTCCAACTGAGCCCTCGGGAGCCAAAAATAACAAGACGATAGGGGACAAACTAGTTAGTTTCCTGGTAGATACTGGTGCAGCAGACTCAGTCCTGACTGAGCCAGTGGGCCCCTAACCTATCCCTGGACTTCAAAGAGGACTATAGACTTTGGGAAAAATACTGTGACTCATTTGTTTTTGGTCATACTGGAGTGCCCATACCCCCTACTTGGATGTGATCTTCTCCAGTGACTGTTCAATTGCTGGCCACTGCCACTCCAGGCCAGCCCCACATCAAGTTCCACAAGATGCTGCCATCAATCCTGCCAGCCTGCCTCCAGATGACGACCTGGAGAAACCTCTACTGGACTGCCTGGAGGTAATTGACATAGTGCAGATGACCTGCCCAGACTTCAAGGATGTCCCACTGCCATCATCAGATGAGGTATTGTTCATGGACGGAAGTAGCTATGTCCAGGAAGAAATCAGGTATGCCAGGGCAGCAGTAGTAACTCTGGACCGTGTAATTTGGTCTGTCATTAAGTGGGGGAACTTCAGCCCAACGGCCTGAACTCATAGCCCTAATCCAGGCTCTCCAATGGGGCAAGGGAAATCTGCTGAGATCAGAAAGCTTAGGAGACAGCCCTAAAACCAGTAGGGCCTCTCCAGATACACTAGGTCAGAAAACGACTTAGCCAAGCAGAAACAAGCCATAAAGGAAATCAATGGATGGTGGACTCTGCCTGATGGGAGGTTGTTAGTCCCAGAGGCTCTAGGTTGGACTTTAGTCAACCAGCTGCACCAGACTATCCACTTAGGTTACATTGTTGTGGCACAACAGAGTCAAAGAAAGACCACTAGAGAATTAAAGTCCAAATAAGAGCCATTTATTAGCCAGCCGGCTTCTGATTCCAAACACCCCTGTGACAGAGTGTTTGGAATCAGCCCCAATATGCTTTATTACATGCCTTTTATACCTTACAGTAAAAGTTTAATGATATAAGAAAATAGGATCTTCTTGATATAATGCCCAGGGCTACAACAATGCTGTATAGAATTAGTTTGCCTTGTGGATAACAGGAACACCCAGGCCCACCCAGGAACACCCAGTCTCTTATCTCAGGTATTTCAAGGTACATTGGGTCACACTTATCCCTGAGTTGCACAAACACAATGCAAACCTAATTCCTTGAGATTGTGGGGGAGGTCGAGTCTCTGACTCAAGACCTCCAGGCTCCGTGGACTCTGTCAGACACATAGCCGGCTCCCAGCAATTTCTTGGTTCAGAGAGTATTCCAATTTACTGAGGTTATTTTGATCTCTATCCTATTGATTAAATTCTTTACAAAACAGATTCAGCTAGAGGGCACACAGAGATTTTCCCAATCATCAATTATGGAGCTATAAACAAATCAGCACAATAATTTACCAGTCATCAATTATGGGGGTATAAACATGTCAGCACAACACCAAGCTTACTGAACTCCTGAGAGACAGGTAATGTCCAGTAAGGTCACAGGGAAAGGAAGAAAGCAGAGGGATAAGCAGGAATGTGTGGGTCTGAGTAGGGAGGAGAAGAAGAATTGGAGAATGTGCAGACAGGAGATTGAGCAAGCTCTCAGGTTAATGTCAGGGGAAGGACTAGGAAAGTCGCAGAGGGTCTATGCAAGTTAAAGAAGGATTGCGTAGAGGGAAGAAGTAAAAAGAGAAGGATTATGGAGAGGAAGTAAAAATAAAAAAAGGATAAAAGAAAGAGACATACATATTACAGAAAGAGAGGACATTTAAAAAAAATACTCAAGAAGGAGGAAAAATAGGACACTGAGTGAACAGGGAGAGCCCCTGGTAATGGAATAACAGTCTGGGATATAATAAAGGAAGTTACAGGTTTTGGCTACTCCTAACCCTTGGGTCAGACAATAGCCCTGCCTTTGTAGCAAAGATAACACAGGACATCTCTAAGGGGTTAAATATAAATTGGAAGCTCAATTGTGCTTACTGCCCACAGAGTTCCGGGCAGGTAGAGTGCATGAACAGGACCTTAAAGGAAACCTTAACCAAATTTACTTTAGAAACCGGTGAAAACTGGACCACTCTGCCCCCTCGCCCTCTTACAATTCTTGCAGGGCCTGTAGTCCGCCCAGAAAGCTGTCCATAAACACATCTGCGACCCCCTGCCTGTGCCCACCTCAGACCCTAGGCACCCTTTCCAGCCCAGGGTCTTGGTGTGGGTAAAGAAGTTCACCACCCAGGGGCTGCCTCCGGCCTGGAAGGAACCATACACTGTCATTCTGCCTGCACCAATGGCTGTCAAAGTCAACAACATCCCAGTCTGGCTGCATCATTCCTGGCTGAAGGCAGAAAAAGCAGAATGGACAGTCCAGGCCCCTCCAGATCCCTTAAAAATGAGACTCTTGCATTTATTGGGACTCTAATTTGTCTGATTATGACTGCACAGGGGAATCTTTGTAGATCTGGGCCCCAGTGGAACTGGGAACTTAAAAATGGGATATTGGGACTTCCGGTCAAGATGGCGGTGTAGGTAAATGCGGTATTGCGTCCTCCCACAACCACATCAAAGTTACAACTAAACTACAGAACAACCATCATTCAAAATCGCCTAAAAACAAACTGAACGGAAGTCCTACAACTACGAAATTAAAGAAGAAACCGCATCGAGACTGGTAGGAGGGGCGGAGGCACGACGGGCTGGTCCCACACCCACGTGTGGCAGATAAAAATTAGGAGGACACCTCGGCTTGGAAGGTCCTCCCTAAGGACTGAGGGGTCCCCGTCCCACACCAGGTGCCCAGCTCAGGGTTCCAGTGCCAGGAAGAGAAGTCCCCATAACTTCTGGCTGGAAAAACCAGCGGGAACTGAGGCTGAGGCTGCTGGAGCCTCCGGCAGCTCCTCTTAAAGGGTCCACGCACGGACTTACTCGGACTCGCTCCCTCCAGGCTCCAGCATGGGAGAGGCAGCTTGAAAGGCGCCAGAGTCATATGGGGAAGAACTGAGTTGTTTGGCATTGGAGCGAGAGCTGGAGAGGCAGCTTTCTCCTGGACAGACATGCTATCAGAGGCCTTTGATCCTTTGGTGAGCCCTTCCCTGGGTCGGCAGTGACCTGGGACTCCAGTGACCTGGCTCACACTGTTTGCCCCACCCTGGTGATTCCCTGAAGCCCTGCCCCACCCAACTTTCAGGCCCACCCAAGCTGTTGCCAGTTGCTTTACCATAGGATTGGCCTGTCTTGGATCCTGCTTCAGCTTTTCCTAAATTCTTTCAAACAAGCAGCATCTGGTCTCAGCTAGCCCCATGCCTCTTGCTAAGTAATACATAGAAACAAACAGAGGGAGGCAGCCAAAATGAGGAGACAAAGAAACAGGTCCCAAATGAAAGAACAGAACAAAACTCCAGGAAAAGAACTAAGTGAAATGGAGTTAAGCAACCTAACGGATGCTGAGTTCAAAACACTGTTTATAAGGATGCTCAATGGACTTAGTGAGAACCTCAGTGGACTTAGTGAGGGCCTCAAGAGCATAAAAAAGGACCAGTCAGAAATGAAGGATGCACTAACTAAAATAAGGAATAGTTTACACAGATGCAACAGTAGAGTAGGTAAAGCCAAGAAGCAAACCACCAATTTGGAATATAAGGAAGCAAAAAATACCCAATCAGAACAGCAAAAAGAAAAAAGAATCCAAAAAAATGAGGATAGCCCTGGCCGGTTTGGCTCAGCGGTTGGAGCGTCGGCCTGCGGTCCAGAGAGATCCAGATTCGGTTCCCTCTAAGGGCATGTACTTTGGTTGCAGTTTGTCCCCGGCCCTGGTTGGCCATGCAGGTGGCAGCCACTCGATGTGTCACCTTCGCATAGATGTTTCTCTCTCTCTGTCTTCCTCTCTCTCCCTCCCACTCTATCTGAACAAAAAACGAAAAAGTGTCCTCGGGTGAGGATAAAAAAAAAAAAAAAATCAACAAAAAATGAGGATAGTGTAAGGAGCCTCTGGGACAACTTCAAACATACTGACATTCACATCTTGGGAGTGCCAGAAGGAGAAGAGTGAGAGCAAGAAATCGAAAACCTATTTGAAACAATAATGGCAGAAAACTTCCCTAACTTGGTGAAGGAAACAGACATACAAGTCCAGGAAGCACAGAGAATCCCAAACAAGATGAACCCCAAGAGGCCCACACCAAGACACATCATCATCAAAATGCAAAAGGTTCAAGACAAAGAGAGAATCTTAAAAGCAGCAAGAGAAAAGCAGTTAGTTACCTACAAGGGAGTTCCCATAAGACTGTCAGCTGATTTCTGAAAAGAAACTTTGCAGGCCAGAAGGGAGTGGCAAGAAATATTCAGAGTGATGAAAAGCAAGAACATACAACCAAGATTACTCTATCCTGCAAAGCTGTCATTTAGAATCGATGGCCATATAAAGAGTTTCCCAGACAAAGAAAAGCTAAAGGAGTTCATCACCACCAAACCATTATTATATGAAATGTTGAAGGGTCTTCTTGAAGAAAAAGATAAAAAAATATGAACAAACAAAATGGCAATAAGTACATATCTATCAATAGTTGAATCTACAAACAAAATGAACAAGCAGAACAGAAACATTCTCAAAGATACAGAGAACTTTTGTTGGTTACCAGATGGGTGGGGGCTGGGGGAATGGGTGAAAAAGGTGAAGGGATTAAGAAGGACAAATTGCTTGTTAGACTGACAAACCTCAAAGGGAAGGGGGATGGGGGGTGGGAAGAAATAAACCAAAGAACTTATTTGTATATATGCATAACCAATGGACACAGACAACAGTGTGGGGAAAAGCAGGAGGGGGGCAGGAATGGGGAGGAGGGAGTCAATGGGGGAAAAATGAGGAACATTTGTAATACATTCAACAATAAAGATAAGTTTTAAAAAATGGGATATTGGGGGAGGTCTTAAGAAATGTCACCTCAGAGGGGATAGAAAAACCTGTTTTCAGTCTCGACCTACGTGACCTCATGAGAGGTACAGTAGGCACAGATGGTATTACTGAAGATTGATGTCATATAGAAGGGCCCCTTCCCTGGGGTTATGGAACAGCTACAGGGGAATGAGGACTACAAGGGATAGGAATCTACATATGCTCAGGGAGCGGTACAGTCACCACAAGTTGCTTGAATGCAAATGAATATTTTTGTCCATCTCGGGGTTGTGAAACCATATTTACTACTAAGGGCTATATAAGGAGCAGGTGCCCTCATATGGATTTTAGAAGGTTAACCCAGCCCAAGGGTTTCCCTATAGGAAAATCTAACCCTATTCAGATTAATGTCATTAGTCAGCTAAACCTTTATTGGGCCACAGGAAGGACATAGGGGCTGACTGCTGGTTATGCCTAAATTCGAGGCCACTTTATTATATAGAGCTAGGCCTCTCTGAGACAATTTCCCAGACCCCAAATGCTGACAACTGTACATGGGACCAGCCCAAGTTAACTTTGGGGTATATCCAGGGGCAAGGGACTTGCATACTCCCACCTAAGTATAACCTCCAGCAATACAAAACAGACGAGGTTTAGATCTTTTCCTCAAGCAGGGAGGACTCTATGTGGCACTGGGCAAAACCTGCTGTTTCTATGCTAACAACTCCAAGGTTATACAAGAAAGCTTATCTTTAGTTAGGAGAAATATCGAGGAATGGAAAAAAAGGAGACAGGGATCTGAGAATTGGTTTCAACAAATATTTAACTGGTCTCCATGGCTAACAACTTTATTATTGGCCATTGCCGGTCCTCTGGCCATATTATGATTACTTCTAACCTTGGGCCCATACATAATGAACAACCTCATAAAAACTATACAGAGGAGAATAAATTCTGTAAAACTCCTTGTAGTTAAGGGACAATATAGCCCTGTCCCAGAGAAGGAGGGGGAGTCAATGATTTGACTCATCTATATAAAACCAGTGGGGAATGAACTGGGCTATTTTAAAAATCAAACTCCATTCTGATCAGTTATTCCTGCATGTAAACACCTGAGCAGTTTTCTAAAAAACCTGGGACTGACACCCAGAGGAACCATAAAGATAAGGGGTTAATGATGGCCTTGGGAAACTTGGAGGGACCATAAAAAGAGAAAGATTAATGATTGCCCTAACCCCTGCAACCAATCCCCCCCCCTTTTTTTTTCCCTCTGGAGCAGTCTGTATCAGCCCCAACACCAATTAAGCAGAGCCTAAAGGAATGTAGGTTATTTTCTTTGAATGTAGTTTTTTCTGTTTTTGTTGTTGTTGTTGTTGTTGTTCCTATATAAGCAAGGAACAAAGGAAGCTCAGGGCTGGGATTTGGGAGGTCCCCCCAGCCCAATGGTGTAATAAAGTGCTCCTTTACAATTCGGCTGTGCATCTCTGGTTATCTCGCTGATTCGTTACAACACTTAGAGAGCTAAAGCAGACCAGCCTAGGCTCATTTCCCGAGCCCTTTCTTGTTCCACTGTCCCCAGCTTTAATAAATGTCCCCTAAAATTCACCTGGACTTGTATTATGAAACTTTTCCTGCATGAAGTCAAGAACCCACACACTACTGGCTGGTCCTAGGCAGACCCACCAAGGGCCAGTCCCCTTTTTGGTAACATTTGTAGCTTATAGGTTAGAAATAATCCAGAGTGTTTTTCTTAATAAACGTTCATAAGACCTGACTACCTCCCATTTACCTGCCTTTTTATTTCAAATAATAATGGTTAAACCCTGAATGTCATCAAGGTTATGGTCTTGCCCCATCCCCAGTGGTCTACCTTGTTCAGCAAGACAAATGCTGCCACTGAGGCTTTCTAGGAATGAGCCTTCTTAACATCATGGGATCCCATTATACAACCAAAAGGTTGGTCATCAATGCATCCTTTGGATTCATTGATGACCAAAAAGGGGATGTGTGGATAAGAAGGGACTACATGCTAACCTGACAAGATCAGGGAAGATTTGTGTGGTAGCCTTGCAAACTCAAAGACCTAATGTAACCACAGATGATGGTCTGAAATTAAAATTTTTAAACTAAAAGCAGTTTATGGCAGGTAGTCATGTGCTAGGCTAGAATCTTCCCTGACAAACATCAATCTTTACCTTAACTAAGCTTGTCTATTGTCTTTTGCATCTACAATAACATTTCTTTGGAATGTCAGGGTAAGTCCCCTTTTAACAGACCCTTCAGGGCACAACCAATGTACTGGGGTGGAGACCATAAATCCTCTCATTGTTATTGTTATCATGTTCATTGTTAACTATTAACTATCCTGTACCTACCTATGTAAAAGATGCATGTGTCTGCCAGAGTTGCTCAGTGGTTAGAGAACCTGCAACTTGCAGGTTTGATTCCCGGTCAAGGGCAGGTACCTGAGTTGCAGGTTCAATTCCCAACCCTGGTCAGGGTGTATGTGGAAGGCAACCAATCAATGTGTCTCTCTCACATCAATGTTTCTCTCTGTCTCTCTCCCTCCCTCCCTCCCTCCCTTCCACTCTCTCTAAAATATATATATATATATGGAAAAAATATCCTCAGGTGAGGATTAACAAAAAAAAAAAAAAAGGATGTGTCTATCATTTTATTTTTTATCCAATTCCAGAGGTTCCCCCACATCCATTTTGCTTTCTCCTGCCTCCCTAATCTATCACCAATGGATTTCATGTAACCCTCTTTTGACTGTAATGTATAAAATAAGGTGCAAAAGTGTCATTCTCTGGAGCATTATGTCAATCCATTGAGAATTTTCTTCCCATCAATTGTCAACGGTTTGGCTCAAATAAACTCATGAAAATTCTCTATAGGTTTAAATGTTTCTTATGTTGACAAGCCAAACAGGACAGGAGTCTTCAGTGGAGGGAGAGATGCAGGCAATGGAGATCATGACATCAGTGAACACAACTGGTATTAGTAGACACATAGGGTACCAAGGAAAGGTTAAGTAAAAGTTAACACTTCAACACTATTCACAATAGCCAATCCACATGCCCATCAACTGAAGAATGAATGGATAAACAAAATATGGCAGATCCATACAATGGCATGTTATTTAGCCATAATAAGGCATGAAATTCTGACACAGACTACAATGTAGATGGACTTTGCAAACACGACGCTTAGTGAAAGAAGTCAGAAACAAAAGGTCAAGTATTGTATGATTCCTTGTATATGAAATGTCTAAAATAGGCAAATCTATGGAGGCATGGTTGCAGGGGTCTGGAGAAACAGAACTGGGAGCCACTGTTAATAGGTCCAGGGTTTTGTTTTGGGATGGCAAAAAAAAACCTGGAAGTACATAATGGTGATGATTGTACAATACTGCAAATGTATTTAATGCTAGTGAGTTGTACACTATAAAATTATTAAAATGGTAAATTTTATGTTACATGTATTTTACCACAATTAAAAATAAGTTAATACTTCACTAAATGCCTTCTGTCTTGGTCAGCCCTTGTGGGCCTCTGAGGAGGTTGATTCCATCACACAGGGGATTTCATCCCCAAAATGACGGTCCTTCCAAGTACGGGAAGAATGGAAGATTAATTGTCTTGTCCACCTTCATGGGTATGTGAGTGACCTGGTGTCCCAAAACAGTGTTATACTTCTCAGTAATAGATGCTTCTCAAATAACCAACCATAGAAATCATCTACTGATGTTTGTCTGGAAAGCTTGTCTTCTCTAGGGCAATCCTGCTTTCATCCTTTCTTGTCCAAATCACATGGAAATTTCTAGACATCCTCATGGGCAAAGAGACCAGCTTAAAGGATTTGGTCTTTATTTCCAACTAAATTGCCCATGGCTGTCATTAACATGTGGTTATATAGACTAAACGTTTGTGTCCCCATTCACAATATTGAAGCCCTAACCTCTAATGTAATCATTGGTAATTGGAGAAGGGGCCTTTGGGACGAGATTAAGTTTAGACAAGGTCATGAGGGTAGGCTCTCATGATGAGATTAGTGACCTTCTAAAAGAGAAAGAGACACCAGAACTCCCCCTCTGCTCTGTGAGGACACAGCATGAAGGTGATCATATACAAGCTAGGAGCACAATCTGTCAGCACCTTGATCTTGGGCTTCTGGCCTCCAGAACTGTAAGAAATAAATATCCCAGTATACAATTTTTTTAAAAAACATTTTTTCTGCCCTGGCCAGTTTGGCTCAGTGGTTAGAGCGTCGGCCTGCAGTCCAGAGAGACCCAGGTTCGGTTCCCGCTAAGGGCATGTACCTCGGTTGCAGTTTGTCCCCGGCCCTGGTTGGTCGTGCGGGTGGCAGCCACTCGATGTGTCCCTTTCATGTCAATGTTTCTCTCTCTCTCTCTTCCTCTCTCTCCCTCCCACTCTATCTGAACAAAAAGTGGAAGAATGTCCTCGGGTGAGGATAAAAAATATATATATTTTTTTTCTATATTGATTTTAGAGAGAGAGGAAGGGAGAGGGAGAGAGAGTTGGAAACATCAATGAAAGAGATCATCGATTGGCCACCTCCTGCATGCCCCCCACTGGGGATTGGGCCCACAACCTGGGCATGTGCCCTGACCAGGAATTGAACCAGCACCTCTTGGTGCATGGGGTCAATGCTCAACCAGGAAGCCACACCAGCCGGGCTATGGTATTTTTCTATAGCAGCCTAAGTTAAGCACACACCTTTCACTCCATTCCTAAAAGCAGGCATACTAAATTATCTCCATGTTCAGAGTTCATGACTGGTTTCATCCCTTTCAGCTGTGGGGACTATGTTAGTCTGGAAGTGTCTATTTGTAAGCAACAGGAAAACAATACAAACAGGAAAGACTTCCAGTCAAGATGGCGGCGTAGGTAAACACTGTACTCTCCTCCTCCCACAACCACATGAAAATTACAACTAAGCTACAGAACAACCATCAGTTAGAGTCACGTGAAATCGAGCTGAATGGAAGTCTTACAACTAAAAAAAATCAAGACCGGGGGCTTCTGGTCAAGATGGTGGCATAGGTAAACGCGGTATCGCGCCCTCCCACAACCACATCAAAGTTACAACTAAACTGCAGAACAATCATCATTCAAAACTGCCTGAAATCAAGCTGAAAGGAAGTCCTACAACTACAAAATTAAAGAAGAAACCGCATTGAGACTGGTAGGAGGGGTGGAGGCGTAGACGAGCTGGTCCCACACCCACGTGTGGCAGATAAAAATCAGGAGGACACCTCGGCTGGGAAGGTCCTCCCTGAGGACTGAGGGGTCCCTGTCCCACACCAGGTGCCCAGCTCAGGGTTCCAGTGCCAGGAAGAGAAGTCCCCATAACTTCTGGCTGGAAAAACCAGCGGGAGCTGAGGCTGAGGCGCTGGAGCCCCCGGCAGCTCCTCTTAAAGGGCCGGTGCAGGGGCTTGCTCGGACTCGCTCCCTCCAGGCTCCAGCATGGAGGTGGCAGCTTGAAAGGCACCAGAATCATATGGGGAACTGAGCTGTTTGGCATTGGAGCGGGGACTGGGGAGGAAGCTTTCTCCTGGACAGACTTGCTGTTGGAGGCCTTTGTTCCTTTGGTGAGCCCTTCCCTTACCTGGCTGACACTGTGTGCCCCACCCTGGTGATTCCCTGAGGCCCCGCCCCACCCAACTTTCAGGCCCACCCAAGCTGTTGCCAGTTGCTTTACCATAGGATTGGCCTGTCTTGGATCCTGCTTCAGCTTTTCCTAAATTCTTTCAAACAAGCAGCATCTGGTCTCAGCTAGCCCCATACCTCTCACTAAGTGATACATAGAAACAAACAGAGGGAGGCAGCCAAAATGAGGAGACAAAGAAACAGGTTCCAAATGAAAGAACAGAACAAAACTCCAGGAAAAGAACTAAGTGAAATGGAGTTTAGCAACCTAACAGATGCTGAGTTCAAAATACTGCTTATAAGGATGCTTGATGGTCTTAGTGAGGACCTCAAGAGCATAAAAAAGGACCAGTCTGAAATGAAGGATGCACTAACTGAAATAAAGAACAGTTTACACAGATGCAATAGTAGAGTAGGTAAAGCCAAGAAGCAAACCATCGATTTGGAATATAAGGAAGCAAAAAACACCCAGTCAGAACAGCAAAAAGAAAAAAGAATCCAAAAAAATGAGGATAGTGTAAGGAGCCTCTGGGACAACTTCAAGCATACCGACATTCACATCATGGGGGTACCAGAAAGAGAAGAGAGAGAACAAGAAATCGAAAACCTATTTGAAACAATAATGGCAGAAAACTTCCCTAACTTGGTGAAGGAAACAGACATAGAAGTCCAGGAAGCACAGAGAGTCCCAAACAAGATGAACCCCAAGAGGCCCACACCAAGACACATCATCATCAAAATGCAAAAGGTTCAAGACAAAGAGAGAATCTTAAAAGCAGCAAGAGAAAAGCAGTTAGTTACCTACAAGGGGGTTCCCATAAGACTGTCAGCTGATTTCTCAAAAGAAACTTTGCAGGCCAGAAGGGAGTGGCAAGAAATATTCAAAGTGATGAAAAGCAAGAACCTACAACCAAGATTACTCTATCCTGCAAAGCTGTCATTTAGAATCGATGCCCATATAAAGAGTATCCCAGACAAAGAAAAGCTAAAGGAGTTCATCACCACCAAACCATTATTATATGAAATGTTGAAGGGTCTTCTTGAAGAAAAAGATAAAAAAAAATATGAACAAACAAAATGGCAATAAATACATATCTATCAACAATTAAATCTACAAAGAAAATGAACAAGCAGAACAGAGACATTCTCATAGATACAGAGAACTTTTGTTGGTTACCAAATGGGTCGGGGCTGGGGGGATGGGTGAAAAAGGTGAAGGGATTAAGAAGTACAAATTGCTTGTTAGACTGACAAACCTCAAAGGGAAGGGGGGTTGGGGGGTGGAAAGAAATAAACCAAAGATCTTATATGTATATATGCATAACCAATGGACACAGACAACAGTGTGGGGAAAGGCAGGAGGGGGGCAGGAATGGGGAGGAGGGGGGGTAATGGAGGAAAAATGAGGAACATTTGTAATACATTCAACAATAAAGATAAGTTAAAAAATAAATAAATAAATAAATAATAAAATAAAAAAAAATCAAGACTGGCAGGAGGGGCAGAGGCAAGGATGGGCTGGTCCCACACCCACCTGTGGTGGATAAAAATCAGGATGGACACCTCAGCTTGGAAAGTCCTCCCTGAAGAGTGAGGAGTCCCCATCCCACACCAGATGCCCAACTCAGGGCTCCAGGACCAGGAAGAGAATCCCCATAACTTCTGGCTGTAAAAACCAGCAGGAACTGAGGCCGAGAGAGGCTGAGGCTGCTGGGCCCCAAGCATGGACTTACTCAGACTTGCAATCTCTGGGCTCCAGCATGGGGGAGGCAGCTTGAAAGGCACCAGAGACATACAGTGAAGAACTGAGTTGTTTGGCATCAGGGGGAGAGCTGGAGGAGCAGCTTTCTCTTGGACAGATGTGCTGGTGGAGGTCCTTGTTCCTTTGGTGAGCTCTTTGCCCACAGGGCAGGCAGACAGCCACCATATCTGGGACTCCAGCAACTTGGCTCCCACTGTTTGTCACACCCTGGTGATTCCCTGAGGCCCTATCCCACCCAACTTACAGGCCCACCCAAGCTGTTTCCAATGGCTTTACCATAGGATTGGCCTGTCTTGGATCCTGCTTAAGATTTTCCTAAAATCTCTCAAACAAGCAGCATCTGGTCTCAGCAAGCCCCATACCTCTCCCTAAATGGCCCCAGGCCTGGCACTAGAAGCAGCCAGCCTTGGTTCACAACTTGGCTTTTCCTGGGCTCCTCCAAGCCCAGCACAAGAAGCAGCCATGAGCATATATCACTTTGTAGCTTAGCTGGGTGGCCCCAGATAGAACACAGGCAGGGGATGACCTTGACCCAGAGCCAGTACACCCAGTGGACAGCTTCAGACCACAATGAAGCACCACCACTGAACAAAGTCCACAAGTGACATACTCAATGAGTGGACTCAGTGGGTACCAGAACCCTGCTGAAGTAAGTCTTGCTTTGTGTGGTGGGTCCCTGCACAGCTGATCCTCCAAGGTAGTCAGAGGCCAATGGTCAGTGGGCACAGCCAGTCCTTGCAGCTGATCAGCCTTAGTAAACACCTCACATTAACATTTCAACAGCAATCAAGACTCAATTACAACAGAAGTTTGTACAGTTCACATGAGGGGTGCACCTTGAGGGCCCAGCTGGGGTGATCAGGGAGTCTGTGCCACTAGATCCTACAGGACACTTACAACAATAGGTCACCCTACAAAGCCTAGGAGACATAGCAACTTTACCTAATACATACAAACAAACATAGGGAAGCAGCCAAAATGGGGAGACAAAGAAACATGTCCCAAAAGAAGGAAAAGAACAAAACTCTAGGAAAAGAACTAAACAAAATGGAGATAAACAATCAATCAAATGCAGAGTTCAAAACACTGGTTATAAGGATGCTTAAGGAACTTAGTGAGAACTTCAAGGAACTTAGTAAGAACTTCAAGGAACTTAAGGAGAACTCCAAGGAACTTGGTGAGAACATCAACAAAATAAAAAAGGACCAGTCAGAAATGAAGGATGCACTAACTGAAATAAAGAATAATTTACAGAGAATTAATAGAGTAGGTAAAGCCAAGAAGCAAACCATTGATTTGGAATATAAGGAAACAAAAAATACCCAATCAGAACAGCAAAAAGAAAAAAGGAATCCAAAAAAAATGAAGCTAGTGTAAGGAGAATCTGGGACAACTTCAAGCATGCCAACTTCATAGGGGTGCCAGAAGGAGAAGAGAGAGAGCAAGAAATTGAAAACCAATTTGAAAAAATAATGACAGGAAATTTCCCTAACTTGGTGAAGGAAGCAGACATACAAGTCCAGGAAGCAGCAGAATTCCCAACAAGATGAAGCCAAAGAGGTCCACACCAAAACACATCTTCATCAAAATGCCAAAGGTTAAAGACAAAGAGAGAATCTTAAAAGCAGCAAGAGATAAGCAGTTCATTGCCTACAAAGGAGCTCCCATAATACTGTCAGCTGATTTCTCAAAAGAAACTTTGCAGGCCAGAAAGGAGTGGCATAGATATTCAAGGTGATGAAAACCAATAACCTACAATCAAGATTACTCTATCCTGCAAAGCTATCATTTAGAATCGATGGACATATAAAGAGTTTCCCAGACAAGAAAAAGCTAAAGGAATTTATCACCACCAAACCAGTATTATATGAAATGTTGAAGGATCTTCTTGAAGGAGAAGAAGAACAAAAATATGAACAATAAAATGGCAGTTAATGCATATCTACAAACAAAAGGAGCAAGCAGAACAGAAACAGACTCATAGATACAGAGAGCTTTTTGTTGCTTGCCAAATGGCAGGGGGCTGGGGAGATGGGTAAAAAAGATGAAGGGATTAAGAAGTACAAATTGGTTGTTAGACTGATGAACCTCAAAGGGAAGGGGGGAGGGGGGGATGAGACAAACCAAAGAACTTCTATGCATGCATGCATAACCAATGAACACAGACAATAGTGTGGGGAAGGCAGTAGGGGGCAAGATCAGGGAGGAGGGGGACAATGTGGAAATAAAAAGGGAGACATCTGTAATACAGACATCTGTAATAAATATAAGTTAAAAAAAGAAAGAAAGAAAACAATACAAACAGGCATGAAGAAATGACTAATTGGCTTGGGTGTCTGAAAGTCCTGTTTTAAAGTTAGCTGAAGGATGCTGCTAAGGACCTCATCTATACCTGTGCATCACTATGTCTCAGCTTCATCCCATGTTATAGGTTGAATATGTGTTCAATTGTGATGAAATGAGGTACCTCCAGGAATGAAGAAGGGTTTCAATGAGAAATTAACTTAGATATCAGATAAAAAAAGGACATCCTGTTTTTCTCAGGCCTCATTCCAGACTCACTGAATTTGACTCTCTTGGGAGTGAATCTGCATTTTAATAAGGTCCCTAGAGGAAATTCAAAACCACAGTGAGATATCACTTCACACCCACAAGGGTGGCTCAAATAAAAAAGATAGCAAGTGTTGGTAATGATGTGGAGACACTGGAACTCAGTGAAAAGTGTGAGAGGGAAAAGCAGTAACACTAGGGCAACCAGGCCCTGGCCTAGACATCCTGAGAAAGATCAATGATGGGTGGTTCCATCAATCCTCATTCCTGCCTCAACCTGCTCCAGGGACAGAGTCCCCAATCTCTATCTTCCTAGGACTTGAGAGTCCAGGCTCCCAGACTCCACCCCCATCAGGTTCCAGATGTCCAGGCCTCCAGCACCCACTTGGACCAGATCCCAGAAGTCCAGGCCCATGTGTGACCTCCCTTACCACTGACCCCAATCCACAGTACACATCTGGCTTTTTGGGCTACCTGTCTGTTAGAATCCAGTATCTTGGGGGAAAGCTCTGTCCTCCAAGTCTCACCTCTGGTCCACTGAACCCACCAGCTCAGCACCTGTTAAGTCTGCCTACCCTCACCCCCAGAACCTCAGCTGCCACTCCCACCTTAACTAAGCCCCCAGGACCCCAGAGTCAGACTTGACTATGCCAAGAGTACCCAGCTCCTGGCCCCACGTCACTAAGGTCATCCCTTTCTGCAATCTTCTCCTTTTCTCTGCCAAATCTTTCCTCTCTTGGGACAGCCTCTTTAGTGTTCCCACCCTGTTCTGCTCCACTCCACTCCCCACTCAGGAATCAAAATAAGGGTAGATGGGGTAAGTTTGTGGAAAGAGGTTGTGGCTGAGCCAGAGGGGAAGCCAGGAGGTGCTGTGGCACCATTAGAGACAATGTTGCAATTTCACACTGGCATGTCCCAGGGTGGCTTTCAATTAGGCTCCAGAGCAAATTTTCTTTCCTCTTACCCATTCCTCTCCTGCCTCCAGGATCTGATCCAGGGTTTGGGAATATTTAGAGACAGAGGGAGTCTGCTGGGAGGCAGCCAAGGCAACCAGCCAGAGCAAAGGGCTGACCTAAATCCTGATCTCCCAGACAGCTGGACCTACTGGTTGCCCTCATGGAGATGAGAGCTAGGTGAGGGCCAAGCCCCTGCTTTAGGAGAGGTGGCTTCACCTTGCCATGAAGCTTAAGCACTGTCCTGACCATCTGGGCCCAAATCTCAGCTCTGCCACTTGAGTGCTGTGTGACCTTGATCCTGCTTTTCAACCTCTCTAAGCCTCATTTGTGCATCTATCTGTAAACTGAGGATAATCACAGCAACCACCTCGTAGGGTCATTGTAAGGATTAAATTAGATAATACCTATAAAATTCTTAGAACAAGAGTATATGTATAAATATATTTTTAGTTTTAAGGAAATTATTTAAATCAGTGAGATATTTCACATATGAATGAAAATTTGGCACTTCCTAAACAAAGTCACAGTGTTGTGAAGTAAGGTGTCCCCTACTTCCTAGTGTGCCCTGGAATGTCGTAGTTGATGCCTGAACTCCTGGTGTAATGATTAGAGTCGGGGATGGGAGCAGTACACCCCAGGTTCACAGCTTTGTCATCTGTAGAGAATTTTCCCCCCCAATCATAATTAATAATTTTATTTTTTAAAGTAATATATTTTTAAAATTATAATTTCTTTTAAATCAAACAAGTTATGTTTTATTTTTTAATTAATTAATTAATTTTTGTTACAGATGTTTCTCCTTTTTCCCCCCAGACACCCTCCTCTCTATCCCGCTCACCCCCAGCATTATTTTATTTATTTTTTTAATTTTTTTTTTTTTTATCCTCACCCGAGGACATTTTTACATTTATCTTCAGATAGAGTGGGAGGGAGAGTGGGAGGAAGAGAGAGAGAGAAACATCGATGTGAGAGAGACACATCGACTGGCCACCACCCACACAACCCCAACCATGGCCAGGGACAAACTGCAACCGAGGCACATGCCCTCAGCAGGAACCAAACCCGGGTCTTTCTGGTCCATGAGCCAACACTCTAACCGCTGAGCCAAACCAGCTAGGGCTATCCACTCATCTATTGATGGACACTTGGGCTGTTTCCAGATCTTAGCTATTGTAAATAGTGCTGCTATGAACATAGGGGTACATTTATTCTTTCTGATTGGTGTTTCAGGCTTCATAGGATATATTCCTAGAAGTGAGATCACTGGGTCAACTGGCAGTTCAGTTTTTAATTTTTTGAGGAAACATCATATTGATTTCCATAGTGGCCAGTGCGCATTCCCACCAACAGTGTACTAGAGTCCCCTTTTCTCCACACCCTTACCAGCACTTGTTGTTTGATGATTTGTTGATGGCAGCCATTCTGTCTGGTGTGAGGTGATACTTCATAGTCATTTTCATTTGCATCTCTCTGATGATTAGTGACGTTGAGCATTTTTTTATATGTCTCTTGGTCATTTGTATGTCCTGTTTGGAGAGGTGTCTCTTTAGGTCCTCTGCCCATATTTTAATCGGGTTCTTTGTCTTCCTTTTGTTGTGTTGTATGAGTACTCTCTATATTTTGGAAATTAACCCCTTATCTAATGTATCATTGGCAATTATGCTCTCCCATATAGTGGGTTCCTTTTCCATTTTGATGCTTGTTTCTTTTGCTGTGCAGAAGCTTTTGAGTTTGATGTAGTCCCATTTATTAATTTTTTCCTTTGTTTCTCTTGCCTTAGGCATTGTATCAGTGAAAATTCTGCAGTGTGATGTCTGAAATTTTGTTGCCTACATTTTCTTCTAGAATTTTTATGGATTCATGAGTCACATTTAAGTATGTTATCTATTTTGAGTTTATTATTGTGTATGGTGTAAGTTGGTGGTCTAGTTTCATTTTTTTGCATGTAGCTGTCCAATTTTCCCAACACTGTTTATTGAAGAGGCTGTCTTTATTTCATTGTATGCTCTTGCCACCTTTGTCAAATATTAATTGAGCATAATGTCTTGGGTCAATTTATGGGTTCTCTGCTCTGTTCCATTGATTTGTATGCCTGTTCTTGTGGCAGGACCAGGCTGTTTTGATTACAGTGGCTTTGTAGTATAATCTGGTATCCGGTATTGTGATCTCTCCTACTTTGTTCTTTTTCAAGATTGCTGTGGTTGTCTGGGGTCTTTTTTGGTTCCATACAAACTTTTGAAGTTTTTGTTCCAGTTCTGTGAAATATGTCATTGGTATTTTAATGGGGCTTGTATTGAAACTATAGATTGCTCTGGGTAGTATGGACATTTTAATGATGTTAATCCTTCCAATCCATGAATAAGGTATATGCTTCCACTTTTTTATATCTTCCTCTATTGCTTTTTTCAATGACCTGTAGTTTTCTGCAAATAGGTTCTTTCCTTTTTGATTAAGTTTATTTCTAGGTATGTTAATTTTTTTTGCTGCAATAGTAAATGAGATTCTTTTTTTAGTTTCTCTTTCTGTGAGTTCATAATTGGTGTATAAGAATGCCATTGATTTATTGATATTAATTTTGTATTCTGAGACTTTGCCAAATTTATTTATTAAATCTAGTAGATTATTGATGGAGTCTTTAGGGTTTTCTATGTACAATATCATGTCATCTGCAAATAATGACAGTTTCACTTCCCCCTTTCCAATTTGGATTCCTTTTATTTTTTCTTCATGTCTGATTGCTGTGGCTAAGACTTCCAGTACTAGGTTAAATAAGAGTGGTGAAAGTGGGCATCCCTGTCTTTTTTCTGTTCTTAAGGGAAATGCTGTAAGTTTTTGCCCATTGAGTATGATGTTGACTGTAGGTTATTCATATATGGCCTTTATTATGTCAAGATATGATCCCTCTATTCCCACATTGCTGAGCATTTTTATCAGGAAAGGATGCTGGATTTTGTCACTTTTTCAGCATCTATTGACATGATCATATGGTTTTTATCTTTTATTTTGTTTATGTGGTGTATCACATTTATTGATTTGCAAATATGGTACCAGCCTTGCATCCCTGGGATGAATCCCACTTGGTCATACTAAATAATTTTTGTTAATATATTACTGGATCTGATTTGCTAATATCTAGTTAAGGATTTTTGGCACGTATGTTCATCAGGGATATTGGCCTCTAATTTTCTTTCTTTGTAGTGTCTTTATCTGGTTTTAGAATTAGAATTATGCTGGCCGCAAAAAAAGGAGTTTGAAAGTCTTCCTTGTTCTTGAATTTTTTGGAATAGTTTGGGGAGAATGAGTGTTAGTTCTTCTTTGAATGTTCAGTAAAACTCTTCCATGAAGCCGCCTGGGCCCTGGCTT
The DNA here is from genome assembly GCA_030848825.1 of Tadarida brasiliensis. NCBI lineage: Eukaryota > Metazoa > Chordata > Mammalia > Chiroptera > Molossidae > Tadarida > Tadarida brasiliensis. The sequence continues at coordinate 72,470,691 of CM061259.1, read as the reverse complement.
TTGTTTGGTGGGAGATTCTTGATTATATCTTCAATTTCTTTAGTTGTTATTGGTCTGTTCAAGTTTCCTACCTCTTCCTGGTTCAGTTTTGGGAGACTATGTGTTTCTAAAAATTTGTCCATTTCTCCTAGATTGTCCAATTTGTTGGCATATAATTGTTCATAGTATTTGTTAATGATCCTTTGTATTTCTGTGTTGTCAGTTGTTACTCTTCTGCTTTCATTTCTGATTTTGTTTACTTGGGTCCTCTCTCTTTGTTTCTTGGTGAGTCTGGCTAAGGGTCAGTCAATCTTGTATATCTTTTCAAAGAACCAGCTCTTTGTTTCATTGATCTTTTGAATTGATTTTTTTTTTTTTTTAGTGTCTATGTTGTTTATTTCTGCTCTGATCTTTGTTATTTCTTTCCTTCTACTTGCTCTGGATTTTTCTTTTTGTTTGCTCTCTAGTTCTTTAAGTTGTGAGATTAGTTAGTCAATTACAAGTTTTTCTCATTTCTTGAAGTAGGCCTATAGTGCTATGAACTTCCTTCCCTCTTAGGACTGCTTTCACTGTGTCCCATAGATTTTGTGTTGTGTGTTCATTTTCATTGGTTTCCAGGAAGTTTTTAATTTCTTTCTTGATCTCCCTGATAACTCATTCGTTGTTTAATAACATGTTATTTAGCCTCCATGTGTTTAAATGTTTTTGTGTGTTTTTGTTGTAATTGATTTCTAGCTTCATGCCATTGTGATCTAAGGAGATGCTTGATATGATTTCAATCTTCTTGAACTTGTAGAGACTTAGTTTGTATCCTAATATGTGGTTTATCTTTGAGAATGTCCCATGTGCACGTCAGAAGAATGTGAATTCTGCAATTTTGGGGTGTAATTCCCTGTAGGTATCTATTAAATCCATTTGATCTAATACATCATTTAGAGTCTCTGTATCCTTTTTAATTTTTTGTCTAGAGGATCTATCCAGTGATCTCAGTGGGGTGTTGAAGTCCCCTGCTATGATTATATTGCTGTCAATTTCTTCTTTGGAGTCTTCCAGAAGTTTTTTAATGTATTTTGGTGCTCCTATATTGGGTATATATATATGTTTACCAAGGTTATATCTTCCTGTTGGATAGATCCTTTCAATATTATGTAGTGGCCTTCTTTGTCTCTAGTTATGGCCTTCATTTTGAAGTCTATTTTATTGGATATGAGTATTGCTACCTCAGTTCTTTTTTCCTTTCCATTTGCTTGGAAGATTTTTTTTCATCCCTTCACTTTCAACCTATGTGAGTCTTTTGTTATGAGGTGGGTCTCTTATAAACAACATATATATGAGTCATACTTTCTTATCTAATCAGCTACTCTGTGTCTTTTGATTGGAGTGTTTAATGTGGTTATGTTTTTCTTCCTATTTCTTCTACTAATTAGAGCAGTCCTTTGAATGTTTCTTGCAGTGCTGGTTTGGTGCTAAATATTCCCTTAGTCTTTTTTTTCTTTTCTTTTCTTTTTCTGGGAAGCTCTTTATTTCACTTCTATTTTGAATGACAGCCTTGCTGGATAGAGTAGTCTTGGGTTCAGATCCTTGTTTTTCATTACCTTGATTACTTCATGCCATTCCCTTCTAGCCTGTAGTGTTTTTGTTGATAAGTCAGCTGATAGCCTTATGAGGCTTCCTTTGTAGGTAACATGTTACTTATCTCTTGCTGCCTTTAAGATTCTCTCTTTGTCTTTAATGTTTGGCATTTTAATTATTATGTGTCTTGGTGTGGGCCTCTTTGGGTGCTTCTTACTTGGGGCTCTCTGTGCTTCTTGGATTTGTATGCCTTTTTCCTTCACCAAGCTAGGAAAGTTTTCTGTCACTATTTCTTCTAATATATTCTCTATCCCGTGCTCATTTCCTTCTTCTTCTGGAACTCCTATGATGCGGATGTTGTTACATTTCATATTGTCCCACAGTTCTCTTTAGGTGTTTTCCTGTTTTTTAATTGTTTTTTCTTTTTCATTCTCTGATTGGGTGATTTTTTCTACCCTGTCTTCTAATTCACTGATCCAATCCTTGGCCTCCTCTACTCTGCTGGTTATTCCTTCCAATGTGTTCTTTATTTCTGTTATGTCATTCTTCATTTCCAGTTGATTGGTTTTCAATGCTTCTATGTCTTTATTCATGCTGTTTAGCTTCCTCATGATTATTACTCTGAATTCTCCCTCTGATATCTTGCTCAATACTCTTTCATTTATTTCATCTTCTGTTGAATTATCTTGTTCTTTCATTTGCTATTTGTTTCTTTGTTTCATGATTTTGGCTGTCTCAGTGGGTTTTGGAGCCTGCCAAATTTTCCCTGTGGGTGTTGGTAGTTCTGATGGTTGTGGCTCCCTCTACTGGGGTCAGATGAGTGTGGAAGGACCCACCTTAAACACCACTATGAAGTCTTACTTTTCTGGGTATATTTGCAAGCCTAGGAAAAGTTCAGTTATCCCCTAGCTTTTTGCCTGGAGGCTATTAGTCTCAGTTACTTGATGAGCCTTGGGTTGTAGCTCACTGGGTGGGGCAGATGCTTGCTGGCTGTTAATGAGGCTCAGTGTGCATTTTTCTGGCCTGACGAGGTGGTGTTAAATTCCTTAGATAGAGGCTGTTGCTTCTTCCTGGGGCTCTGGGGTTCTTTGAGTAAGATGGCTACTGTCCTATGAGGAAGTGATTCAGCACAAAACTCCCAGAGCCCTCCAAATCCTGAGTCTCTCTACACAGTTCCAGTCCAGTCTGCCCTCCCTCTACCAGAGCCCAGGGTGAGTGGCTGTGGCTCATTTAGTGCTCTATCCCAGCCCTCTGCACTGTGGAGCCAGCTTGAGATTTTAACCCAGAAGGAGCTGCTCACAGCTAAAACAGCTGCTGTTTGTAGGCTCCCAGCCTTCCCTCTTGCACCTCCACAGTTCCTACCAGACTCAATTTAGTGTCTTTTTTTCTGTCCCTGGTTATATGTGTCCTCTCCAGCTGCTTTTCTGTTGGTTTTGTCTTTATTTTAGTTGTAATTCCAGTTTGGTCCTGGATGATGGTCTGTGTAGCTTCCATTCACTCCACCGCCATTTTGGAATTATCCTGTAGATAATTTTTAAATGACAGTAAAACAGACAAAAAGCCAATCCATTTCTTATTATTCACATGAGTCAGAAATTCTAAACAATGTCAGTGATAAAACACTCCTCTCTGACCTTGGCCAGTGTGACTCAGTTGATTGAGCTTTGTTCTGTGCACTAAAAGGTCTCACAGTTTCACTCCCAGTCAGAGCAAATGCCCAGGTTGCAGGCTCAATCCCTAGTTGGGGTGCATGTGGGAGGCAGCAGACCCATGTTTCTCACATCAATGTTTCTCTCTCTCTGTCTAAAATCATTAAAAACATAAAAAAAAATCGCTCCTCTCCTTATATTATTCTAAATAATCACTGTGGTTACTGTTGTGTGTTTTTAAAAATTGAAATATAGACCACATACGATAAAATTCACCCTTTGAAGTGTATAATTCTGTGGTTTTTGGTATGTTTGTGGAGTTGTGCAACCATCACCACTATCTAATTACAGAACATTTTTTATAACCCAAAATGACTCTGTCCACATTAGCTGTCACTCTCCATGACCCATCAGCTACTGATGAGTTTTAGTAGTCTTATCTGTAAACTTCAAATGAGTACATTATTACTTTCTCCTACATGGAAGTTAGTTCTCAGAATTCCCAGATGTTCAATCAACTGCTGACATCTGCACACTCAGTGACATAGTTGTTGTTGTGTTTAAATTGTTTTTATCGTGGTAAAATATACGCCACATAAAGTTGACCATTCACAATATTGTGCAGCCATCACCACCATCCATCTCCAGAACTTTCACACCTTCCCAAACTGAAACTCTGTGACCATGAAACACTTACTCCCGTCCCCTCCCCCAGTTCCCAGGCACCCACCATCTATTTTCTGCCTCTATGAATCTGACTCCTCTAGGGATCTCCTGTGAGTGGAATCACAGAGTATTTGTCCTTTTGTGTCTAGCTCTTTCACTGAGCTTAATGTTCTCAAGGTTCATCCATGTAGAAGGTGTTAGAATTTCCTTCTTTAAAAAAAAAAAAAAACATGTTGTTGTTGTTAATTCTCACTCAAGGATATTTTTCCCATTGACTTTTAGAAAGAGTGAAAGGGAAGAAGTGGAGAGGGAGGGAGAGAGATAGAAACATTGATTTGAGAGAGAGATACATCGATTGGTTGCCTCCCACACACACCCCAGCTGGCACCTGGGATCATACCTGCAACCCAGGTACATGCCCTTGACTGGGAATTAAACCCGAGACCCTTCGGTGCATGGCTACCACTCTAACCACTGAACCACATCAGCCTTTTCTTCCTTTTTAAGGCTGAGTAATAGTCCATCATGTGAATGGACCACTTCGTGTTTATCCATCATTCATTGATGGACACAGGTTGTTTCCACCTTTTGGTGACTGTAAATCATGTTGCTGTGAACATAGGGTACAAGTATCTGTTGAGTCTTTGTATCTAAGTCTTGGAGTATACACCTAGGAATAGATTTGCTGGGTCATATGGTAATTCTATGTTTAATTTTTTGGGGGAACAGCCAGATTGTTTTCCATGGTGGTGGCATCAGTAATTCACAAGGCTTCCAAATTCTCTGCATCCTCGCCAACATTAGTTTATTTTCTGGGTGTTTTTTTGTTTGTTTATTTGTTTTTTATTTTTGTTTCTTTGCTATTTATAGTAGTCATCCTAACGGGTATGAGGCAATATCTCATGGTGGTTTTTCTTTTTTACTTTATTAATTATTTTATCTTTGTTACAGATGTTTCTCCTTTTTCCCCCATTGACACCCTCCTCCCGCTTCTGCCTCCCCTCCCCACAGCATTGTTGTCTATGTTCATTGGTTATGTACATATACATATAAGTTATTTGGTTTATCTCTTCCCTCTACCCTGCCCCCTTCCATGAAACCTACTTCTATGTCTCTGGGTCTATTTTGTTCATTAGCTTATTTTGTTCATCAGCTTATTTTGTTCATCATATTCCACAGATAAGTGAGACCATGTGGTATTTGTCTTTCTCTGATTTGCCTTATTTCGCTTAGCGTAAAGCTCTCCAGGTCTATCCATGTTGTCTCAAAAGATAAGAGATTTTTCTTTCTTACAGCTGCATAGTATTCTGTTGTGTATATATATCACAGCTTGTTCAACCACTCATCTATTGATGGACACTTGGACTGTTTCCAGATCTTAGCAATTGTAAATAGTGCTGCTATGAACATAGGGGTACATCTATTCTTTCTGATTGATGTTTCAGGCTTCTTAGGATATTTTCCTAGAAGTGGGATCACTGGGTCAAATGGCAGACCAATTTTTACTTTATCGAGGAAGCACCATATTGTTTTTCACAGTGGCTGCACCAGTCTGCATTCCCACCAGCAGTGTACTAGAGTCCCTTTTCTCCACACCCTCGCCAGCACTTGTTGTTTGATGATTTGTTGATGGCAGCCATTCTGGCTGGTGTGAGGTGATACTTCACAGTTGTTTTAATTTGCATCTCTCTGATGATTAGTGATGTTGAGCATTTTTCATATGTCTCTTGGCCATTTTTATGTCCTCTTTGGAGGGATGTCTATTTAGATCCCCTGCCCACTTTTAATTGGATTCTATGTCTTCCATTTGTTGAATTGTATGAGTACTCTCTATATTTTGCAAATTAACCCCTTATCTGATGTATCATTGGCAATTATGCTCTCCCATGCAGTGGGTTCCCTTTCCATTTTTTATCTTCACCCGAGGACATTTTTGCATTCATCTTCAGATAGAGGGAGAGGGAGAGAGGGAGGAAGAGAGAGAAAGAAACATCAATGTGAGAGAGACACATCAACTGGCTGCCACCCACACGACCCCAACCGGGGCCGGAGACATACTGCAACCGAGATATGTTCCCCCAGCAGAAACTGAACCCGGTCTCTCAGGACCGCAGGCCAACGCTCTAACTGCTGAGCCAAACCAACCAGCGCTCCCTTTCCATTTTGATGCTTGTTTCTTTTGCTGTGCAGAAGCTCTTTAGTTTAATATAGTCCCATGTATTAATTTTTTTGTTGTTGTTTCTCTTGCCTTAGGCATTGTATCAGTGAAAATTCTGTTACATGTGATGTCTGAAATTTTGTTGCCTACATTTTCTTCTAGGATTTTTATGGATTCAGTAGTCACATTAAATATTTTATCCCTTTTGAGTTTATTCTTGTGTATGGTGTCAATTGGTGGTCTAGCTTCAATTTTTTGCTCATAGCTGTCCAATTTTCCCAACACCATTTATTAAAGAGGCTGTCTTTATTCCATTGTATGCTCTTGCCACCTTTGTCAAATATCAATTTAGCATAATGGGTCAACTTCTGGGTTCTCTGCTCTGTTCCATTGACTGTTCTTGTGCCAGTAACAGGCTGTTTTGATTACAGTGGCTTTGTAATATAAACTGATATCCAGTATTGTGATCCCTCCTACTTTGTTCTTTTTCTAGATTGCTGTTGCTATTTGGGATCTTTCTTGGTTCCATATAAGCTTTTGGAATATTTGTTCTATTTCCATGAAATATGTTGTTGGTATTTTTTTTTTTTAATTTTTTTCTTTATTGCTTTTAGAGAGAAGGGAAGGGAGAGGGAGAGATAGAAAGAGAAACATTAATGAGAGAGAACATCGATTGGCTGCCTCCTGCATGCCCCCACTGGGGATTGGACCCACAACTTGGGTATGTGCCCTGACCGGGAATCAAACCAGTGACCTCTTGGTGCATGGGTCAACGCTGAACCACTGAGCCACATCAGCCTGGCTGTCATTGGTATTTTAATGGGGATTTCTTTGAATCTATAGGTTGCTTTGGGTAGTATGGACATTTTAATGATGTTAATTCTTCCAATCCATGAGCAAGGTATATGCTTCCACTTTTTTATATCTTCCTCTATTTCTTCTTTCAATGTCCTGTAGTTTTCTGTGAATGGGTCCTTTACTTCTTTGGTTAAGTTTATTCCTAGGTATGTTAATTTTTTTGCTGCGGTGGTAAATGAGATTCTTTTTTTAGTTTCTCTTTCTGTGAGTTCATTATTGGTGTATAAGAATGCCACTGATGTATTGATGTTAATTTTGTATCCTGCTACTTTGCCAAATTCATTTATTAAATCTAGTGGATTTTTGATGGAGTCTTCAGGGTTTTCTATGTACAATATTATGTCATCTGCAAATAATGACAGTTTCACTTCCTCCATTCCAATTTGGATCCCTTTTATTTTTTCTTCATGTCTAATTGCTGCAGCTAAGACTTCCAGTACTATGTTAAATAAGAGTAGCAAAAGTGGTCATCCCTGTCTTGCTTTACATTTTTGCCCATTGAGTATGATGTTGGCTGTAGGTTTTTCATATATGGCCTTTATTATGTCAAGATATGATCCCTCTATTCTCACATTACGGAGTGTTTTTATCAGGAAAGGGTGCTGGATTTTGTCGAATGCTTTTTTAGCATCTATTGATATGATCATATGTTTTTTTATTTTTCATTTTGTTTATGTAGTACATCACATTTATTGATTTGTGAACATTGTATCAGCCTTGCATCCCTGGATGAATCACACTTGGTCATGGTGAATAATATTTTTAATGTATTGCTGGATCAGATTTGCTAACAGTTAGTTAAGGATTTTGACATGTATGTTCATCAGGGATATTGGCCTGTAGTTTTCTTTCCTTGTAGTATCTTTATCTGGTTTTGGAATTAGAATTATGCTGGCCTCAAAAAAGGAGTTTGAAAGTCTTCCTTCTTCTTGAATTTTTTGGAACAGTTTGAGGAGAATGGGTGTTAGTTCTTCTTTGAATGTTTGGTAAAACTCCCCCGTGAAGCTGTCCAGGCCTGGGCTTTTGTTTGCTGGGAGTTTCTTGATTACATCTTCAATTTCCTTAGTTATTATTGGTCTGTTCAAGTTGTCTATCTCTTCCCAGGTCAGTTTTAGGAGACTGTGTGATTCTAGAAATTTGTCTTTTTCACCTAGATTGTCCAATTTGTTGGCATATAATTGTTCAACAATTTGTATTTCTGTGGTGTTAGTTGTTTCTTCTCTTTTGTTTCTGATTTTGTGTATTTGGGTCCTCTCTCTTTGTTTCTTGGTGAATCTGGCTAAGGGTCTATCAATCTTGTTTATCTTTTCAAAGAACCAGCTCTTTGTTTCATTGATCTTAGGAATTGTTTTTTGTTTTTGTTTTTTAGTCTCTATGTCATTTATTTCTGCTCTGACCTTTACTATTTGTTTCCTTCTACTTGCTCTGGGTTTTACTTTTTGTTTACTTTCTAATTCTTTAAGTTGTAGTATTAGATAGTCAATTAGGAATTTTTCTTTCTTGAGGTAGGCCTGTAGTGCTGTGAACTTCCCTCTCAGGACTGCTTTTGCTTTGTCCCTTAGGTTTTCTGTTGTTATGTGTTCGTTTTCATTGGTTTCCAGGAAGTTTTTAATTTCTTCCTTGATCTTCTTGATAACCCATTCATTGTTTAATAACATGTTACTTAGCCTCTATGTGTTTGAATCTTTTTTAGTGTTTTTATTGTAATTAATTTCTAGTTTCATGCCATTGTGATCTGAGAAGATGCTTGATATGATTTCAATGTTCTTGAACTTGCAGAGACTTAGTTTGTGTCTTAACATGTGGTCTATCTTTGAGAATGTTCCATGTGCACTTAGAAGAATGTGCATTCTTCAGTTTTGGGGTGAGTGGCTGTAGCTGATTTGATGCTCTGGCCCTTCAAGGAAGTGCAGTTTTTCCCTGTGCCTCTCCTTGCCAGACCAAGCCTCAGCCTTGGTGATCTCAGCCAGGTGTTATGTGGGCACCTTTCCCTGCTCTGCCACTCTGTGCTGTGGAGCTGGCTTGAGGTTTTACCCCCAACTTCTCAGCGGGAGCTGCTTACAGCTAAAACAGCCCTCAGCTGCTGTCCATGGGCTCCTAGCCCACCCTTTGACACCTCTGCTGTTCCTACAAGGCTCTGTTTGGTGTCCTCTCTCTGTCCCTCATTATACAGGTTCTCTCCAGCTGCTTTTCAGTTGGTTTCCCCCTGTGATTTGTCATTATTTTAGTCGTAATTTCAGTTGGGTCCTGGGAGACAGTCTGTGCAGCTTCCATTCATTCTGCTTCCATTTTTTCTGGGTTCAGTTTCATATTCCATACAGTCTCAACACTGCTCTCTCAAGGTTACATCTGGAAAGTCCTTATGTAGTTCATTTATCTGAACAGCAAAAAGGTCTGGAAATACTCCTTCTTTTCCATTAAGTTCACCCTTCTACCAGCCAACCACTCCAGTCTCCTTTAGTTTCACCTTCAGTGTCTGTTTTATTGTCTCCACACTCTCTCATGGTGGTTTTTATTTGCATTTCCTCAATGACTACCATGTTGAGCCACACACAGCTAGTGTGTACAGATCTAGAATCATTCACTGGTTTTCCCTTGGAGCACAGTTTAGGTTCCCAGCCTCTGTGATTTTATAATCCTCTTCTTTAAAAAGTAAAGTTTGGCCCTGGCCAATTTGTCTGAGTGTTTACAGCATTGTTCCACAGACCATAGGGTTGCAATGTTCAATTCCCAGCCCCAGTCAGGGCTATTCGGGAGGCAACCGATCAATGTGTCTCTCTCACATCAGTGTATCTGTCTCTCTCTCTCCCTCCCCACTCTTTTTATTACAAATGTTATGTGTAGTTGCCTTTATTTATTTTTTAACTTATTTTTAGTGTTGAATGAATTACAGATGTCCCTCCTTTTTCCCCTATTAACCCCCTCCTCCCCACTCCCACCCCCCTCCTGCCTTCCCCACACTATTGTCTGTGTCCATTGGTTATGCGTATATGCATATAAGCTCTTTGGTTTACCTCTTCCAGCCCCCCGCCACCTTCCCTTTGAGGTTTGTCAGTCTAACAACCAATTTGTACTTCTTAATTCCTTCACCTTTTTCACCCATTCCCCAACACCCCTCTCATCTGTCAACCAACAAAAGTTTTCTGTATCTATGAGTCTGTTTCTGTTCTGTTTCTTCATTTTGTTTGTAGATTCAATTGTTGATAGATATGTATTTATTACCATTTTATTGTTCATATTTTTTTTATCTTCTTCAAGAAGACCCTTCAACATTTCATGTAATACAGGTTTGGTGGTGATGAACTTTAGCTTTTTCTTTACTTTCTTTCTTTTTTTTTTTTTTTTATCCTCACTCGAGGACATTTTTCCATTTTTTGTTCAGATAGAGTGGGAGGGAGAGAGAGGAAGAGAGAGAGAGAGAGAGAGAGAGAGAAACATTGATGTGAAAGGGACACATCGAGTGGCTGCCTCCCGCATGACCAATCAGGGCCGGGGACTAATTGCAACCAAGGTACATGCCCCTAGCGGGAACCGAACCCAGGTCTCTCTGGACCACAGGCCGCCGCTCTAACCGCTGAGCCAAACCGGCCAGGGCTTTAGCTTTTTCTTGTCTGGGAAACTCTTTATATGACCATCCATTCTAAATGATAGTTGTAGGTTCCCGCTTTTCATCATTTCGAATACTTCTTGCCATTCCCTTCTGGTCTGCAGAGTTTCTTTTGAGAAATCAGCTCTCTTATGGGAGATCCTTTGTAGGTAACTAACTGCTTTTCTCTTGCTGCTCTTAAGATTCTCTGTTTGTCTTTAACCTTTTGTATTTTGATGATGATGTGTCTTGGTGTGGACCTCTTTGGGTTTATCTTATTTGGACTCTCTGTGCTTCCTGGGCTTGTATGTCTGTTTCCTTCACCAAGTTAGGGAAGTTTTCTGTCATTATTTTTTCAAATAGATTTTCAATTTCTTGCTCTCTCTCTTCTCCTTCTGGCACCCCCATGATGTGAACGTTGGTACACTTGAAGTTGTCCCAGAGGGTCCTAACACTATCCTTTTTTTTTTGGATTCTTTTTTTTTTTTTTTTTTTTTTTTTGCTGTTCTGATTGGGTGTTTTTTGCTTCCTTATATTACAAATCAATCGCACTATTCTGTAGCTACCTGACAGAACATGGGGACCCAATTTGTGGTGATCAAAAGTGCCAAGGAGCAGGTATGTCTGTTCTATTGTGGGATCCCTACTTGGCCTAAGACATGCATCTGACCACTGGTCAACTGGGAATGAGATGATCAGAGTGGATGTTCTAAGAAAGAGGCTGTTTATTCCACTTGGAAATGTAGTAAGGGGAATAATATAAATGAAGGGGTGTCCCCAGACACTTTGCAATGAGATATAAATAAGATCTGAATATGCGTGCTTTGGGGAACACATAAAATGTAAGTAGATCCCAGTGGTGTGCTGACAAATGTTTTAAAAACTAGCTCCTGAAGGTGGGGTGGGGGGAGTCATGATTTGAAGCATTTGCCAGTTTTTCTGGTGTAAATTCTCTCACTGTGGCTGATTTCAAGCTGTCAGTATGTTGTCACTCAATCAGGAGCTGAAAAGAAATACACATGATCAGCTCTCTCATGAAGAGTTTCCTGTGGTTTCAGCACATTAAACCCAGGCATGAGTAAACCATGTGGGTATGCTCTGTACATGTCAAGCATATCACCAAGTAGTGTTACCAAGTGTGTGTGATGAGAGAACAGTTGTGCATGTATGTCTGCAAGTCAGATAGATGTGCTCAGGATATGAATGTGAGAAAAACTCAGACATGTCAACTAGAAGGCGAAAGTCAGACTGACATAAGAACTTCCCACCAAGGGATTGGGAAGATGCTGAGCCCTGAAAGTGGAGGGACAAGCTCCCTCCTGACTTCTTTTCACCATCCAGAACTTCCTGCAACTTCAGACTTCCAAGAGTAACCATCTCACCTGCATGGGGATCTCAGACCTGAAAACATGAAGGCTAGTGACACTGGGTGGACAACTCCCACCCCATTGCTCAGGTAAGTCTCAGGTGAAGGGGACACTCTATCAAGTGGGGTGGACCATGATGTGAGCTTTACCTGGGGATCTTCCCCACTCCCTGATACCCAAGGCTTAAGAGTCTGGGATTTGCACTGAATTGAGGAAAGTGGTTGCCTTATACCCCTGTCTCAATAGGATAGCAGATGTCCCAAATTCCACTTTCAGAGTAATTTGCAGTCTGTTTGTGGGTGTTTTAAAATTTAGTGTAGCCCTGGCTGGTTTGGCTCAGCGGTTAGAGCATCGGCCTGCGGTCCAGAGAGACCCGGGTTCGGTTCCTGCTAAGAGCATGTACCTCGGTTGCAGTTTGTCCCTGGCCCTGGTTGGTCGTGTGGGTGGCAGCCACTCGATGTGTCCCTTTCACGTCGATGTTTCTCTCTCTCTCCCTCTCTCTCCCTCCCACTCTATCTAACAAAAAATGAAAAAAATGTCCTCGGATGAGGATAAAAATAAATAAATAAATAAATAAATAAATAAATAAATAAATAAATAAAATATAGTGTATGTAGTAGAATATCTGAGGTATAGTAAGGCCCATTGATAAGATTTCCATTGAAAAAATAGTTTGTTATAGTCACAGATTCCAAGAGAAGGAATGCACATTATGTTGTGAAGGCCACACGGGGAAGCACCAGAGTCTGTCAGGAGGCAAAGGGAGAGGAGGAACTGTGGGAAAGAGCCTTTATTGTGTTTTTCATAAGAAGGAGTGGGCCAGGCAGCATAAGCAGGCCTGGGATTGGCTAGTATGAACAATTTCAGCATGCTCTGGGGTGTAGGGGTGGCCTTGTCTGGTCCCTGGCCCTGGGATGATTGAGGTGGGGAGGCAGTGGCCCTGAGTAAAAACCCTCCTTAAAGGAGGTGGTTGAGGTGTGGGCTCTGGACTGGTTGGTTTGTATTTGAAAAGCATGTCCTGAGAAGGAGAACTCCTGCTAAAATTTTTGGTGGGGGGACATGGGGCAGGTGTGCAACAAGTCAGGCAGGAGGTCAAGGCAAGGTGACTCAGGCATGTCATCGGGCTGTCCAGAATAAGACATGCCCACTAAATGCATGCAGGGCAGGTGTGAAAGCATCAGGTTTACAGAAACTAGAAACATGGTTAAAACAGTGGGACGGGGGCTCACAGTTTGAGTGGGCTTTTTAGCTTCATGAAGTATTGGAACAAAGGAGAACTCAACAGCAGTGGGGAGGAGGATTCTGCAGAATTCAGGGCCAATGACTGGAACGACTCCAAATGTGACACTAGCAAATTCTGGATTTGCAAAAAGCCCACAGCTTCCTACTCCAGTGACTGAAGGCTAGTTTCTGTCCTCAACCCCTGTAGTCCTAGTGCCCCCTCTGCTGGGTCTGCAGAACTTCACCCATGTTTTTGCCAGCATCCCTTCTGGTCTGGGGGTATTGAGATCTTGACAAAAGCTTTGGGACTCTCCTTGTGGGCTCAGCTCTGTCCTTTCTCTGATGCTTCAAGTTTCCTTTTGGTTCAGAGGTTGTAGTTCTGAGCACCCTGCTTCATGGAGCTCTTAGAAAAACAAGGAGGGGTGTGGGAGAGATAGAGAAGGAGGAGGAGGAGAAAGAGGAGGGTAGGGGTGGGGAGAAGAAGAAACTGGCTCAAAATGGAGTCAGTTGTGCTAAGCCCCATGTCAGCAAACCAAGACTTTCTTGCCATTTCAGCCCCTCTCAGGAATGTGACCTTTAACCAGTCAATCTGGAATTTCCTAGTCAGCACTAGTGAAGTCATCTGCCTGATAAGACTCTCTGCCTTTCCCTGAAGGAAAGTGACCTTGTCTGAAATAATCCACTCTTTTTTATTTTATTTTATTTTATTTTATTTTATTTTATTTTATTTTATTTTATTTATCCTCACCTGAGGACATTTTTCCATTTTTTGTTCAGATAGAGTGGGAGGGAGAGAGAGGAAGAGAAAGAGAGAGAGAAAAAAACATCAACGTGAAAGGAACACATCGAGTGGCTGCCTCCCGCACGACCCAACTAGGACCAGGGACAAACTGCAACCGAGGTACGTGCCCTTAGCAGGAACCAAACCTGGGTCTCTCTGGACTGCAGGTCAAAGCTCTAACCACTGAGCCAAACTGGCCAGGGCTGAAATAATCCACTCTTTAAACTTCCTTTTCCCACCTTCCTTCTGCCTATAAAACCCTTCCATTTTGTTTAGCTCCTTGGAGTTCTTTTCTACTTGCTAGATGAGATGTTGCCTGATCCACAAATTGTTCAATAAAGCCAATTAGATATTCAGATTGACTCCACTGAATTTTGGTTTTTAACAGAGCTTCATAAGGTGACCAGGTGTGGGATACAATCAGGGCTCATGTGTTCCATTGATCTACTCTCTCTTCCTTGACAAGATCATATGGTTTGGATTGCCCAATGTAGCTGTCATGGCCCCTGGAGCTTTATCACATCCATGCATGCCTTTCTTCTTACCAACATTATTTTGCCATCACCTCTTCCCTTGACAGAAGGCCTTTTTGCTAGAGCTCATCCTGAAGGCTGGATGCACCAGGGAGTTAATTATCTCAGTTAATCAAAGACTGTTGGGGGTTGGCATATACGTACTCCAGCTCCCTTTAAGGTGCCCAGAACTACAACCTCTGAGCCAGAAAGAAACTGATGTGGTGGACCCTGGAGTAGGCCTCTCAGACCCCCCTTCAAGGAAGGATGTGTTGCCTCATCTGCTGGGAGAGCTGTTGGCAGATAGACAAGAGTTGTAGGTCCCTTTGGGAACAGACTCAGCTTCAGAGATCTGTTTCACCCAAGGTCCTATCCCTTCCTGACACAGTTCACATTTGGTGCAGGCGGACAAAGGTCTGACCATGTTGGCTCAACCACAGCTTAAATATTTTTGAATGAGTAATCCATGCACTCAGAACCAAAACATATCAATCTATACAGTAAAAACTAAAGTTCCTTCCCTCTCTATCCTCCTAGCCCAAAATGTTGCCTTCCCTAGATGTAACCTCTACCATGTTACAAATAATCCACTTGTCAAGCTTGTTTAAAAATCTTCTTAGCAGAGAGGAGAAAATGGTGGTGGAGTGAATGGAAGCTTCACAGAAGATCTCCCAGGGTCAAATGGGAATTACAACTAAAATAAAGACAAATCGTCAGGAAAAAGCAACAGAAAAGCAGCGGGAGAGGACCATACAACCAGGGACACTGAATGAGCCTGGTAGGATCTGCAGAGGTGCATGAGGGTCGCGAGCTGGGAGCCCACGGACAGCAGTGGCTTTAGCTGTGAGCAGTGGCGGCACCCGCCCTCAGGGTTAAGAGCCCAAGCTGCTCCACAGCGCACTAAATAGCTACAGTTACTCACCTGGGGCTCCGGCAGAGGGAGGGTGGACTGGACTGGAACTCTGTGGGGACACCTGGGATTTGGAGGGCGCTCAGAGTTTGTGCTGAGCCTCGGCCACAAAGGACGGTGGTGGCCAGCCAGCTCCTTCCCGGTTACACAAAATGGCAGCCAAGTTTGCTCCTTCCCTGAGCTGTGGCAGCCCCTCCCTCAGAGATTCCCAGGTGAGGCAAAGAGCCAAAGAAATGCAAATTGAGGCTCATTAACAACCAGCATCGCCCCCCCCCCTCGGGAAATCCTCTTACACTATAAACACCTGAGGGAGTTTCTCATTCAACTGAGATCCTAAGGCTTTTCAAGTAACTGAGGCTAATATCCTCCAGGCAAAAAGCTAGAGCATAACTGAACCTTTCCTGAGCTTGCAAATCTACCCAGGAAAGTGAGACTTGACTGTGGTGTTTAAGGAGGGCCCTCCACGCTCATCCAAACTCAGTAGAGGGAGCCACAAATAGCAGAACACCAACACCCACAGGGAAAATTTGGCAGGCTCCAAAACCCACTGAGATAGCAAAAATGGTGAAACAAAGAAACAGATCCCAAATGAAAGAACAAGAGAACTCTACCGAAGATAAGATAAATGAAATGCAGTTAAGTAAATTATCAGAGGTAGAGTTCAGAGCCATGATCCTGAGGAAACTAAACAGCATGAGTAAGGACATCAACACCATGAAAACCAACCAAGTGGAAATAAAGAATGACATAGCAGAAATAAAGAACACATTGGAAGGACTGACCAGCAGAGTAGAGGAAGCAGAGGACTGGATCAGTGAATTAGAAGACAGAGTAGAAAAAATCAATCAATCAGAAAACCAAAAGGAAAAAACAATTAAAAAACAGGAAGATAGCTTAAGAGAACTGTGGGACAACTGAAAATGTAATAACATTCGCATCATAGGAGTCCCCAAAGAAGAAGAAAATGAGCAAGGGTTAGAGAATATATTTGAAGAAATAGTGACAGAAAACTTTCCTAACCTGGTGAAGGAAGAAGGCATTCAAGCTCAAGAAGAGCTTGGCTGCCATTCAAGCACAGAGAGCTCCAAGTAAGAAGAACCCAAACAGGCACACACCAAGACACATAATAATTAAAATGCCAAAAATTAAAGACAAAGAGAGAATCCTAAAGGCAGCAAGAGATAAGCAACAGGTTACCTACAAAGGAACCCCCATCAGGCTATCAGCTGACTTCTCAACAGAAACACTACAGGCCAGAAGGGAATGGCATGAAGTAATCAAGGTCATGAAAAACAAGCATCTGAATCCAAGACTACTCTATCCAGCAAGGCTATCATTCAAAATAGAAGGTCAAATAAAGATCTTCCCAGACAAAGGCTATTAGCACCAAACCAGCACTGCAAGAAATGTTAAAAGGACTGCTGTAATTAGTAGAAGAAATAGAAAGAAAAATATAACCACACTGAACAAAAATGGCAATAAATAAGTACATATCAATAATCACCTTAAATGTAAATGGATTGAATACTCCGATAAAAAGGCACAGAGTAGCTGACTGGATAAGAAAGCATGATTCACATATATGTTGTCTACAAGAGACCCACCTCACAACGAAAGATTCACATAGGTTGAAAGTAAAGGGATGGAAAAAAATCTTCCAAGCAAACAGAAAGGGAAAAAAAAGCTGGGGTAGCAATACTCATATCTGATCAATTAGATTTCAAATTGAAGACCATAACTAGAGACAAAGAAGGCCACTACATAATATTGAAAGGGTCTATCCAACAGGAAGATACAACCTTGGTAAACATATATGCACCCAATATAGGAGCACCAAAATATATTAAAAATCTTCTGGAGGACTTCAAAGGAGAAATCGACAGCAATACAATCATAGCAGGAGACTTCAACACCCCGCTGACATCACTGGATAGATCATCTAGACAAAAAATTAGCAAGGAAACAGAAATTCTAAATGAAGCACTAGATCAAATGGATTTAATAGATATATACAGAGAATTACACCCAAAAAATGCAGAATTCACATTCTTCTCAAGTGCACATGGGACATTCTCAAAGATAGACCATATGTTAGGGCACAAACTAAGTCTCTGCAAGTTCAAGAAGATTGAAATCATATCAAGCATCTTTTCAGATCACAATGGCATGAAACTGGAAATCAATTGCAACAAGAACATGCAAAGACATTTGAACACATGGAGGCTAAATAGCATGTTACTGAACAATGAATGGGTTACCATGGAGATCAAGGAAGAAATTAAAAACTTCCTGGAAACCAATGAAAATGAACACACAACAACACAAAATCTATGGGATGCAGCGAAAGCAGTTCTGAGAGGGAAGTTCATAGCACTACAGGCCCACCTCAAGAAAGAAGAAAAATTTCTAATTGACTACCTAACCTCACAACTTAAAGAACTAGAAAGCAAACAAAAAGCTAACCCTAGAGCAAGTAGAAAGAAGGAAATAGTAAAGATCAGAGCAGAAATAAATGACATGGAGACCAAAAAAAACAATTCAAAGGATCAATGAAACAAAGAGCTGTTTGTTTTTTTTTAAAGATAAACAAGATTGATGAACCCTTAGCTAGACTCACCAAGAAACAAAGAGAGAGAACCCAAATACACAAAATCAGAAATGAAAGAAGAAAAGTAACAACTGACACCACAGAAATACAAAGGATCGTTAACAAATACTATGAACATTTATATGGCAACAAATTCGACAATCTAAGCAAAATGGACACATTTCTAGAAACACATAGTCTCCCAAAACTGAACCAGGAAGAGATAGAAAACTTGAACAGGCCAATAACAACGAAGGAAATTGAAGATGTAATCAAGACCCTCCCAGCAAACAAAAGCCCAGACCCTGACAGCTTCACGGGGGAGTTTTACCGAACATTCAAAGAAGAACTAACACCCATTCTCCTCAAACTATTCCAAAAAATTCAAGAAGAAGGAAGACTTCCAAACTCCTTTTATGAAGCCAGCATAATTCTAATTCCAAAACCAGAAAAAGACACTTCAAAGAAAGAAAACTACAGGCCAATATCCCTGATGAACATAGATGCCAAAATCCTAAACAAAATACTAGCAAATCGGATCCAGCAATACATCAAAAAAATTATTCATCATGACCAAGTGGGATTCATCCCAGGGATGCAAGGCTGGTACAATATATACAAATCAATAAATGTGATACATCACATAAACCAAATGAAAGAAAAAACGATATGATCATATCAATAGACGCTGAAAAAGCATTTGACAAAATCCAGCACCCATTTCTGATAAAAACGCTCAGAAATTTGGGAATAGAGGGATCATATCTCAACATTATAAAGGCCATATATGAAAGACCTACAGCCGACATCATACTCAATGGACAAAAACTAAAAGCATTTCCCTTAAGAACAGGAACAAGACAAGGATGCCCACTTTCACCACTCTTATTTAACATAGTACTGGAAGTCTTAGCCACAGCAATCAGACGTGAAGAAAAAATAAAAGGGATCCAAATTGGAAAGGAGGAAGTGAAACTGTTATTATTCACAGATGACATGATATTATACATAGAAAACCCTAAAGACTCCATCAAAAATCTACTAGACTTAATAAATGAATTTGGCAAAGTAGCAGGATACAAAATTAACATCAAGAAATCGATGGCATTCTTATACACCAATGATGAACTCACAGAAAGAGAAACTAAAAAAACAATCCCATTTACCATCACAGCAAAAAAATTAACATACCTAGGAATAAACTTAACCAAAGAAGTAAAGGACCTATTTGCAGAAAACTACAGGACATTGAAAAAAGAAATAGAGGAAGATATAAAAAAGTGGAAACACATACCTTGTTCATGGATTGGAAGAATTAACATCATTAAAATGTCCATACTACCCAAAGCAATCTACAGATTTAATGCAATCCCCATCAAAATACCAACGACATATTTCACAAACTAGAACAAATACTTCAGAAGTTCATATGGAACCAAAAAAGACCCCGAATAGCTTCAGCAATCTTGAAAAAGAAGGACAAAGTAGGCGGGATCACAATACCGAACATTAGGTTATACTACAAAGCTACTGTAATCAAAACAGCCTGGTACTGGCACAAGAACAGGCACATAGATCAATGGAATAGAACAGAGAACCCAGAAATTTCCCCAAAACATTATGCTCAATTAATATTCGACAAAGGTGGCAAGAGCATACAATGGAGTAAAGACAGCCTCTTTAATAAATGGTGTTGGGAAAATTGGACAGTTACATGCAAAAAAATGAAACTAGACCATCAGCTTACACCATATACAAGAATAAACTCAAAATGGATAAAAGACTTAAATGTGACTGATGAATCCATAAAAATCCTAGAAGAAAATGTAGGCAATAAAATTTCAGACATCATACACAGCAGAATTTTCACTGATATATCACCTAAGGCAACAGAAACAAAGGAAAAAATGAACACATGGGACTACATCAAACTCAAAAGCTTCTGCACAGCAAAAGAAACAACCATCAAAGTGAAAAGGCAACCCACTGTATGGGAGAGCATAATTGCCAATGATACATCAGGTAAGGGATTAATTTCCAAAATATATAGAGTGCTCATACATCTCAACAAAAGGGAGACAAAGAACCCAATTAAAAAATGGGCAGAGGAACTAAATAGACACCTCTCTAAACAAGACATACAAATGGCCAAGAGATATATGAAGAAATACTCAACATCACTAATCATCAGAGAGATGCAAATTAAAACAACAATGAGGTATCACCTCACACCTGTCAGAATAGCCGCCATCAACAAAGCATCAAACAAGTGTTGGCGAGGCTGTGGAGAAAAGGGGACTCTAGTACACTGCTGGTGGGAATGCAGACTGGTGCAGCCACTATGGAAAACACTATGGTGTTACCTCAGAAAATTAAAAATTGAATTACCATTTGATCCAGTGATCCCACTCCTAGGAATATACCCTAAGAAGCCTGAAACACCCATCAGAAAGAATATATGTACCCCCATGTTCATAGCAGCACTATTTACAATAGCTAAGATCTGGAAACAGCCCAAGTGTCCATCAGTAGATGAATGGATAAAAAAGCTGTGGTACATATACACAATGTAGTACTATGCAGCTGTAAGAAAGAAAGATCTCTTATCCTTTGAGACGACATGGGAGGACCTGGAAACTATTATCCTAAGCGAAACAAGCCAAGCAGAGAAAGACAAATACCACATGATCTCACTTATTTCTGGAATATAATGAACATAACAGTCTGAGGAACAGGGTAGTCCCAGAGACGTGGAAGTGGGGTACAGACTGACAATTGCCAGAAGAGGAGGTGGGGGAGGGGAGTGATGAACCACAGAACTTGTACGCATGTACTCATAACCAATGGACATGGACAGCAAAACTGGGGACAGGGCAGGGAGAGAGGGGGAGGAGGGTGTCAATGGGGGAAAAAGAAGAAACATCTGTAACAAAAGTAAATTAATTTTTTTAAAAATCTTCTTAGCAATCTTTTAATACAATGTTTAAAAATCATCTGGCTGGTGTGGCTCAGTGGTTGGGTGTTGACCCATGCACCAAGAGGTCGCCAGTTCGATTCCCAGTCAGGGCACATGCCCAGGTTGTGGGCCTGATCCCCAGTGCGGGGCATGCAGGAGGCGGCCAATCGATGTCCTCTCTCATCGATGTTTCTATCTCTCTCCCTCTCCCTTCTTTTCTCTAAAAAACCAATAAAGAAAAAAACTTTTTTTTTTAATGTTTAAAAATCTATTTGATAAGCCCTGGCCGGTTTGGCTCAGCAGTTAGAGCGTCGGCCCGTGGACCAGAGAGTCCTGGGTTCGGTTCCCGCTAAGGGCACGTACCTCGGTTGCAGTTTGTCATTGGCCCTAGTTGGGGTCGTGTGGGTGGCGACCACTCGATGTGTCTCTCTCACATCGATGTTTCTCTCCCTCTCTTCCTCCCTCTCTCCCTCCCGCTCTACCTGAGGATAAATGCAAAAATATCCTCGGGTGAGGATAAAAAAAAAATCTATTTGTTAATAGGCAGAGCAGAGGATTTTTAGGGCAGTGAAACTACTCTGGTGATATGATAATGATGGATACACGTCATTGTTATCAGACAGCCTCCTGAGTTGGAGAAGGAGGGCTGTCCCCTCCTGGGTTTTTGTCAGTCTTGTAAGAAAGTTTTCAGATGAGTTTCAGCAGTGTTGAAGCAAAGCAAGCAAATTTAGTAAGGAAGCAAAGCAAACAAATTAATTAAAAATACACTTGGCATAAAGCACACACCTGGTGAGGATTCCAAGGGCTTTATATCCTTCTTCCTATAGGTTTCAAGGTTCCTCTGCCAGCCCTGGCCAGTTTTGCTCAGCAGTTGGAGCATCAGCCCACGGACCAGAGAGACCTGGGTTCGGTTCCTGCTAAGGGCACGTACCTCAGTTGCAGTTTGTTCCCGGCCCTGGTTGGGGTCGTGTGGGTGGCAACCAGTTGATGTGTCTCTCTCACATTGATGTTTCTCTCTCTTTCTCTTACTCCCTCTCTCCCTCCCGCTCTATCTGAAGATAAACGCAAAAATGTCCTCGGGTAAGGATAAAAAAAAAAGGTTCCTCTGCCAGATATTTTGGATAGCAGATTACATTTCAAAGTCCCCCTTTTACTTTGTTGTGGCTTTTCTTGGGATGTTTGCACATACATCTGGTCATCTTGTTTGACAAGTCCTAGGACGGCTGATTTCTTTGTTCAATGGGTGAGATAAAATTCCTCCCTTTTTCTTCCTCTCCCCTCCAGCAGATCCCAGGTGATTTAAGCTATATATTCTCTGGCTAGGGAGGATAGGTATTAACCATTTGCTCTCAAGTATCCTTGGTTGGGGAAGATAAGGTCTTGTGATTCACAAGCTGGCTGCAAGCTGCCCAAACTGTTTGGCCTTGTTTAATTTTCTTGTCTCAGTTTCCCTATTCCACCTGCCCTGGCTTACTGGCCTGTCTCCTCATGACACATTTGTCAAAACCCACAGAATGTACACCAGCATGAGGGAACCTAATGTAAACTGTGAACTCAGGGTTATAGTGACATGTCAATGTGAGTTCATCAATTGTAACCAAAGTACCACTCTGGTAGGGATGTTGATAATGGGGGAGTCGATGCTTGTGTGGGGGCAGAGGGTACATGGGAACTCCCTGTCCTTTCTACTCAATTTTGCTATGAATCTAAAACTACTTCAAAACATAAAGTCTATTTAAAATAACCAGTCTCTGCCCTGGCCGGTTTGGCTCAGCGGTTAGAGCGTCGGCCTGCAGTCCAGAGAGACCCAGGTTCGGTTCCCGCTAAGGGCACGTACCTCGGTTGCAGTTTGTCCCCGGCCCCTGGTTGGGTCGTGCGGGAGGCAGCCACTCGATGTGTCCCTTTCACATCGATGTTTCTCTCTCTTCCTCTCTCTCCCTCCCGCTCTATCTGAACAAAAAGTGGAAAAGCGTCCTCGGGTGAGGATAAAAAAAATAATAATTTCCTCACAGACTGATTCCAGTGTAGAAGAAAATGGGAATCACCATGGAACGTCATGGCAATAAACACTGCAGGCCAGCTCCACATATGGTGCTGCCATGCACAGGTGTGAATTTAATGAGAGAAATGGGATATGTGCAAAGTATCTCCCCCTGAAAAATATTTATTAATTACCTGGCTAGTTTTGTCCAATTCTCAAACATTAGAAGGGGCTTCTCCCTCTGACTGGGGTGACTTGGTGACTCACCTCATAAGAATAGAGCTGTGTGTATCAACCTTTTTTTCCTTGTTTTCATTCCTAACCAAATGACCTTTATAAATATTTTCCCTAATCACCCCCCCATATTAAATATTAAGGAATAAGATTTTGTTGGGTAGAACTGAGCTTCGGAGGGCCCCTTATGGCAATCTCAACCCCACTGAGAATGCATGGAATAGAGTATGCAAAGGGGAAAACTGAGACTTTATAGTAGAGAAACCTGGAAGACACCACCTTAACCAAGGTTAAACTTTACCACAATGAAAATCACGTGGACATCATGTACTCTCCTCTTCAATATCATGTGATGACAAGAGCATTCTTCTTTGTTGTGTTCTTCCCCCCATATCCATAGCTTCAGTCTAATTATAAGAAAATAGCAGGGGGGACAAAAACAATCAAGTACCATCCAGCACAGTGCCTGATAGCTACTCTTCAAAACTGTCAACATGATGAAAGACAAGGAAGGACAAGAAACCCATCAGAGTTTGGGAGAGACTAAGGAGACATGATGGCTGTTGTGAGGTAAATTGTGCCCTCCCCCCAAATCCATATATTGAAGCCCTAACCTCCAGCACCTCAGAATGTAAGTGTATTTGAAGATTGGGTCTTTACAGAGGTGATTAAGCTAAAATGAGGTCATTAGGATAGATACTAATCCAATCTGACTGCTGTCCTTATAAGAGGAGGAGATGAGGATACAGGGAGAAGATGCCTATATATAAGCCAAGGAGAGAGGTCTTGGAAGAAACTAACCCTGCTGACATCTTGATCTCATACTGCCAGCCTCCAGAACTGTGAGACAATACATTTCTGTTGTTGAAGCCACCTAGTCTGTGGCACTTTTGTAGCAGCCCTAGCAAATGAATACAATGACTAAATGCAATGTGGCATTCTGGATGCGATCCTGTAACAGAAAAAGGACTTCAGTTAGAAAAAGCATGTAATCTACATCAAACTAAAAAGCTTCTGTACAGCAAAATGCTAAGGGAATCTACAGTATAGGAGAACATATTTGCCAATGACACATCTGATAGGGGTTAATTTCCAAAATATATAAAGAACTCATACAACTCAACAAGAGAAAGACAAACAATCCAATTAAAAAATGGACAAAGGGCCCTGGCTGGTTTGGCTCAGCAGTTAGATTCGTCAGCCTGCGGACCAAAGAGTTGTGGGTTCAATTCTGGTCAAGGGCATATACCTCCGTTGCGATTCAATTCCTGGCCCTGGTTGGGGTCGTGCGGGAGTCAACATGCCCTGTACAGGCTCAATCCCCAATAGGGGGCATGCAGGAGGCAGCCAATCAATGTTTCATTTCATCAATGTTCCTATCTCTGTTTCCCTTCTTCTCTCTCTAAAAATCAATAAAAACATTTTTTTTTTTTTTAATGAAACTGCCTTTTGATCCAGTGATCCCACTTCTGGGAATATATCCTAAGAATCCCATTACACCAATCAGAAAGAATATATGTACCCTTATGTTCATAGCAGCATTATTTACAATAGCTAAGATCTGGAAACAACCCAAGCAGTAGATGAGTGGATAAAAAAAAGTTGTGGTACATTTACACAATGGAATACTATGCAGATGTAAGAAAGAAGGATCTTTCCCTGGCTGGTGTTGCTCAATGGTTAGAGCATCTGCTGGCGCACCAAAGAGTCTTGGGTTTGATTCCTAGTCAAGGGCACATATCTGGGTTGCAGATTCAATCCCTGGCCCAGGTCAGGTGTGTGAGGGAAGAAACTAATTGATGTGTCTCTCATATCAATATTTCTTTCTCTCTTTCCCTCTCTCTCTCTCTCTCCACTGCCCTCCTTCCCTTCCACTCTCTCTAAAAATCAATTGCAAACATATCCTCAGGTGAGGATTAACAACAACAAAAGAAAAAGAAAAAAGAAGGATCTCTTACCCTTTGAGACAGTATGAATGGACCTGGAGATTATTATGCTCAGTGAAATAAGCCAGTCAGAGAAAGACAAATATCACATGATCTCACTTATATGTGGAATCTAATGAACAAAATAAACTGATGAACAAAATAGGACCATAGACATGGAAGCATGGAACAAACTGACAGATCTCATAGGGAAGGGGGAGTGGAGATGGGAAGAGATTAACCAAAGAACTTATATGCATGTATGCATAGCCCATGGACACAGACAATAGTGAGGTAAAGGCCTGGGGTGGGGCAGGAGCCGAGTGGGAGGAGAGCAAAAAGGGGAAAAAGGGGGACATCTGTAATACTCCCAACAATAAAAATAAATTAAAAAATAATAATAATAAAATATGCTCAAAATAAAAAAAAAAATCCAAAAAAAAAAAAGCTTGTAGTTTAGTTAATAGTATTGAATAGTATTATACCAATATTGATTTCCTTCTTTTGACACATGTATGACAGTAATGTAAGATGAGTAAAAGGTGCACAGAACTCTCTCTGTTATCATTGCAATTCATCTGTAAATCTGAATTTGTTCCAAACTAAAATGTTTGAAAAGATTCATAAAAATCTATTTAGGATCCACTTACATGAGGTACATATTCATAGAGACAGAAAGAATAGTGGTTGCTAGGAGCTGGGGGAATGGGAAATGGGGACAGAGTTTCAGTTTGGGGTGATGAAAAAGTTCTGGAGATGGATGGTGGGGATGGTTGCACAACATGTACTTCATGTACTTAATGCCACTGAATGGTACATTTAAAATGATTAAGATGGCAAGTTTTATGACTTGTGTATTTTACCAAATTAAAACAACTGTATTAAAAATCTATTTAGGATTTTTATTGGGATGGCATTGAATTTATAAATTAATTTGGAAAGAACTAAACTCTAAAACACCAAGTGTTGTTTTGTTTGTTTTTTAATACTTTTTCTGTTTATCTTTAGATAGAGTGAGGGGGAGGAGAGAGAGAGAGAGAAACATGGATGCCTCCCACACGACCCCGCCGACCAGGGCCAGGTACCAAACTGCAACGGAGGTGCGTGCCCTTGACCAGAATAGAACCGCGACTCTTTGGTCCACCAGCTGTCGCTCCAACTGCTGAGCCAAACCGGCCAGGGCAAACACAGTGTTCTTTTGATGAACTTGTGTTGTTTTGTTCAGATCTTAGTTGAGTTTAATAGTTTTACTCATATTCTTGTTACAATTATTATTTAATTTTCTAGGGTTTTCTTCTATTAGGAAGAGAATTTGTTCCTTCTCTGATTTTTTAAATCCTCACTGAGGATATGCTTTTATTGATTTTTAGAAAGAGAGGAAGGGAGAGAGAGAGAAATATCGACCAGGTGCCACCTTGGGATCGAACTTGCAACCTAGGTATGTACCCTGACCGGGAATCAAACCCACAACCTTTTCGTGTACAGGATGACATTCCAACCAGCTGAGCCACCCAGCCAGGGCTGTTCCTTCTCTCATTTTCAGATGCTTATTGCTAGAAAGCTGCTCCCTTTATAGGCTAATCTTGCTGCATCCATCCATTAGTCCAAAAGTTAAGTCTCTGGGATTTTCTAGATAGATAATCGTGGCTTTGAAATACTTTCAACTTTAACTCTTCCTTTCCAATATTTATAGGTCTTTTTTGTTTGTTTTTGTTTATTTTTTATTTATTTATTTTTTATTTTTATTTTTTTATTAATTTGTTTTTGTTACAGGTGTTTCTCTTTTTTCCCCCACTGACACCCTCCTCCCCATCCCCCCCACCCCATCCCCAGCATTTTGTCCATGTCCATCAGTTATGTGTACATGCATATAAGTTGTGGTTTATCTCTTCCCTCCCCCCCACCCCCTCTTCTGAGAGTTATCAGTCTGTACCCTACATCCACGTCTCTGAGTCTACCCTGTTCCTCAGACTGTTATGTTCATTATATTCCACAAATAAGTGAGATCATGTGATATTTGTCTTTCTCTGCTTGGCTTGTTTCGCTTAGGATAATACTCTCCAGGTCCCTCCATGTCGTCTCAAAGGATAAGAGATCTTTCTTTCTTACAGCTGCATAGTACTCCGTTGTGTATATGTACCACAGCTTTTTTTATCCATTCATCCACTGATGGACACTTGGGTTGTTTCCAGATCTTAGCTATTGTAAATAGTGCTGCTATGAACATAGGGGTACATATATTCTTTCTGGTTGGTGTTTCAGGTTTCTTAGGATATATTCCTAGAAGTGGGATCACTGGGTCAAATGGCAGTTCAATTTTTAACTTTTTGAGGTAACACCATAGTGTTTTCCACAGTGGCTGCACCAGTCTGCATTCCCACCAGCAGTGTACTAGAGTCCCCTTTTCTCCACAGCCTCGCCAACACTTGTTGTTTGATGATTTGTTGATGGCAGCCATTCTGGCTGGTGTGAGGTGATACCTCACAGTTGTTTTAATTTGCATCTCTCTGACGATTAGTGACATTGAGCATTATGTCATATGTCTCTTGGCCATTTGTATGTCCTGTTTGGAGAGGTGTCTATTTAGGTCCTCTGCCCATTTTTTAATTGGGTTCTTTGTCTTCCTTTTGTTGACTTGTATGAGCACTCTATATACTTTATAGGTCTTATTTCTTTTTCTTATGCATTGGCAAAATAGCAAGATGGGCATCTTTATTTTGTTCTTAATTTTACCAAAACTGGTTCTCAGAATTCACTATTAAGTCAGATGTTTCTGTGGGTTCCTGTAAATGACCACTTATCAGATTCAGGAAGTTATATCCTGGTTTTTGTTTACTAAGTATTTGTTTTCTTGTGTTTATTCCCTAATGAAGAATGAATGTTGGATACTCATGTCTCATAATTAGCATGGAGGGAACAGAAACAAATTATGTAAGGATATGGACCATGTGGTACCATTTATATAAAGCTTCTAGATGTACAAAGCAAACCAATATATCATCTAAATGGATAAATAGTTACAGTATGTTTTAATGATAAACATCAAGTTTGGGAGGGTAGTTGTCTTGGGGGATGAAGGAGACAAGTAGGATCATAAAGGGGTACATGGGACTTCCATTATCTGTTATGATTTATTTACTTTTAAAAGGACCTGATATGTGAAGATACCAAAACTTGATAAAGCTAGTGGAAGATGTGGGTTTTCATGGGCTTTTTTTCTGCATACTTTTTTTGCATGCACAATTTTTTTTTTCATAATAAAAAAGCACACCCAAAATTAGTCACAGTGTTGTGGCACGCACGCGGAGGATTAGAAAAGGACTGTTTAATGAGCACCAGCAGAGCCACCTCCAAAGGCTGAGCCCTGAGCCTGGGTTCCAGCCACCTTTTATACATGATAAGCCTCCGGGTATTTGGGGCTCTCTAGTTCTCTGTAGTTTAGGCAGTTGGTGGATGTAAGGGAATTACAAAAGCCAGGGGTGGGGGTCTCTGCACTGCCTAAGGGGCTGCACCTGGATTGCCTTCTCAACAGCAACCCAAGTGTAACATACCTTTTACACTGACCTGGGTTCCCTGGTGAGTTGCAAGCCTCCCATCTATGGAGAGAATAGAAATCATAGAGTGGCCTTGGCCTCGGGGCTAAATCCTGTGGTTTTTGCCTTCTTCTTATATTAGTCTTATATTAGTCCCTGCTCTTCAAGTTCTAGTACAATCTGGCCCCAGCTGACATCCCAGCCCCAGACTACTGCTCACAAATTAGTCTCAGATTCTCTGAAGAGTCCTATTCCCTCCCCACTCTCAATCTTTACGTGTGTTACTATCAAGTTAGGATATTTCATCACCTATATCTTGTGTATCTTACCACAGTAAAACAACTCTATCTACAGTAGAACCTCAGTTCTTGAACTTAATTCATTCCAGAAGGCTGGTCGAGAAGCAATTTGTTGAAAAACAGAATCATTTTTTCCCATTAGAAATAATGTAAACTGAATTAATTTGTTTCAGACCCCTAAATGATTCTCTGTTTTAACCTTTCTTTTATACAGTACATATCTAATGTACTGTTTAATCTATAAGCAAACACTTCTTAAATTTATCGAACCACCCTCTACTAGCCTTAAACAAATCACTTTCAGCACTTGTTCCAGGGGTGTCTTTCAGGGGGTCAGTATGCAGCACCTTCACTTTTTTCACGTCATGGCCTCCAAAATTCATCACCAGCAAACTGCTTTTTGTTTATCTAAATCAACAACAGTTTTTCTACCTCTTCAATTGCCTGTAATCATTGTTTCTTCCATATCATTAGCAACATCAGCATTCTTGGTGGCCTCTTCATGTTTTAAAATTGTGCTAATCATCCCTTTCACCAGCAACAAAAGCAAAAATCACAAAAATATTCACAGCACAATTTCCTGAGATGTTAACAACAGGAGTTTTAGCAGTAAACTGACTCATACTGGCACATTCTCTCCTTTGTGGCCTGAGAGACGCTTTTTGTCATGCTGATGTATCAGCAGGAAAAGGTTGTCAGGTTGAGAACTGAAGTTTGTTCAACAACTGAGACCTTTTTTCCATGAACAACTTGGTTAAAAATTGAAACTGTTGCCCTGGCCGGTTTGGCTCAGCAGTTAGAGCGTCGGCCTGCGGTCCAGAGAGACCCGGGTTCGGTTCCCACTAAGGGCATGTACCTTGGTTGTGGTTTGTCCCTGGCCCTGGTTGGTCATGTGGGTGGCAGCCACTTGATGTGACCCTTTCACATCGATGTTTCTCTCTCTCTCTCTTCCTCTCTCTCCCTCCCACTCTATCTGAACAAAAAATGAAAAAATGTCCTCGGGAGAGGATAAAAAAAAATTTTTTTTTTAAATTAAAAAAAAAATGTTCAAGTTGGGAGACATTCAAGAATTGAGGTTTGACTGTATCTATAATTCTACTTCTCCAGGCATCACCTCTTCCAGGAAGCCCTCCCAGATTTTCCAGGCTGAATTAGATGCCTCCAGGGATTCTCATAGTCCAATGTGCTTCCTAGACTCATCATGTTGTTTAAAAATCCCTAATCGCACCCTGGCCATTTTGCTCAGCGGTTAGAGCACTGGCCCGCAGACAAAATAATCGTGGATTCGATTTTGGTCAAGGGTACGTATCTCTGTTGCAGTTTGTCCCCGGCCCTGGTCAGGGTTGTACGGGAGGCAACCAGTCGATCTGTCCCTCTCACATCAATGTTTCTCTCGTTCTCCCTCTCTTTTCTTCTCTCTCCCTCCCTCCTACTCTATCTGAAGATAAATAGAAAAAATATCCTCAGGTGAGGATTAAATAAGTAAATAAATAAATATCCCTAGTCACATGTTCCCCACTCTTCTGCTCCACCACTCCCCAAAATGGGTCTCCCTTCCCTATTATGGGTCATGGCTAGAGGTTAGAAGTCTGTGGCCAGCCTAGTGCCTGGGATCTCCCTTTCCCTTTTATTTCCCCTAAGGCAAATTCTGTGTAAGGGGCATGGGGCAGGCAGCTTTCTGGTTGCCTCACTAGGCTGGACAGCTACTCTTGATTCCCCAACGTAGCTTCAGCTCCAGTCTCTCTGCCTATTGGAATCTTCCTTTTTCTGTCAACAATATACATGCCCTTGATGGCCCAGTTCCTCTTGCTACCTCTTCCAGAAAGCCTCCCATGATCCCCCAAATGCATTCATTCTTTCTCCTCCATAAGGGCTGATAAATCAATTCCATCTATATCCTTTCCCAAAACCACATTCTGCCTTGGCCGGTTTGGCTCAGCGGTTAGAGCATCGGCCTGCGGTCTAGAGAGACCTGGGTTCGGTTCCCGCTAAGGGCACGTACCTCAGTTGCAGTTTGTCCCCGGCCCCTGGTTGGGTCATGCGGGAGGCAGCCACTCGATGTGTCCCTTTCACGTCGATGTATCTCTCTCTCCCCCCCCCACTCTATCTGAACAAAAAATGGAAAAGTGTACTCGAGTGGGGATAAAAAAAAAAACAACAAAATAAAAAAAACACATTCTGATGATATTGTGCAATCCTTGTGGTTTTTTCCATTTCCTCCCACTGAGCCCTCACCCCTCCTGAGCACTGCTGTCCTCAAGAGCCCCAGAAAAAGGGAAGAAAGTTCTGCCACACAGTAAAACCCTGCTGCTAAGTCAGCTGCCAGTGCCTGTTGACTCAAGCTCCACTTCTGATGACTAGGTCAAGATGGGTTTTGTATCTCAGAATAGGGAGATTTCTAGGAAGAGGAGCAAGACCCTCCCATTTTGTGGAAGATAACCTTTCTCAGCCCTGCATTGTGCTGTGAGCACTGCTGACCTTTAATGTCTAATCTTTCTTCCTCTCTTTGTACAATAGGCATCCACTAGATATGAATGATACATGTCCTTAAGTACACATACTTATGTGGCTATAATTTACATAAATGCCACAGTGTCATTAATCTCAAATGGTTTCTGCTTCTTTTTTTTTTTTTTTTATCCTCACCCGAGGACATTTTTCCATTTTTGTTCAGATAGAGTGGCAGGAAGAGAGAGAGAGAGAGACATTGACGCAAAAGGGACACATTGCCTCCCGCAGGGCCCAACCAGGGTCAAGGGCAACCTAGGTACGTGCCCTTAGCAGGAACCGAACCCGGGCATTTCTGGACCGCAGGCGGATGCTCTAATCGCTGAGCCAAACCGGCCAGGGCGGTTTCTGCTTCTTGAGACCCCAGGTTACTGAGATCTACACATGTCACTGCCTGTACAACTAGTATACTACTAGTTTATTTCAGAGTGTGTACCCACCAAGTTTCACTTACTCATTGATGAACAATCAAAAGCACCATAAAGAGCCCTGGATGGTGTGGCTAAGTGGTTAGAGTGTTGGCCCACACACCAAAGGGTCACAGGTTCCATTCCCAGTCAAGGGCACGTACCTGGGTTGCAAGTTCCATCCTCAGCAGGCAACCAATCAATGTTTCTTTCTCTCTCACACACACACACAAAATCAATGGAAAAATATCCTCAGGTGAGGATTAACAAACAAACAAACAAAAAAAGCACCATAAAGAATGTGGACAGAAGATGTAATCAAGACTCTCCCAGCAAACAAAAGCCCAGGCCCTGACAGCTTCACAGGGGAGTTTTACCGAACATTCAAAGAAGAACTAACACCCATTCTCCTCAAACTATTCCAAAAAATTCAAGAAGAAGGAAGACTTCCAAACTTGTTTCATGAGGCCAGCATAATTCTCATCCCAAAATCAGAAAAAGACACTACAAAGAAAGAAAACTACAGGCCAATATCCCTGATGAACATAGATGCCAAAATCCTGAACAAAATACTAGCAAATCGGATCCAGCAATACATCAAGAAAATTATTCATCATGACCAAGTGGGATTCATCCCAGGGATGCAAGGCTGGTACAATATACGCAAATCAATAAATGTGATACATCACATAAACAAAATGAAAGATAAAAACCATATGATCATATCAATAGATGCTGAAAAAGCATTTGACAAAATCCAGCACCCATTTCTGATAAAAACACTCAGCAATTTGGGAATAGAGGGATCATATCTCAACATTATAAAGGCCATATATGAAAGACCTACAGCTGACATCATACTCAATGGACAAAAACTAAAAGCATTTCCCTTAAGAACAGGAACAAGACAAGGATGCCCACTTTCACCACTCTTATTTAACATAGTACTGGAAGTCTTAGCCACAGCAATCAGACGTGAAGAAAAAATAAAAGGGATCCAAATTGGAAAGGAGGAAGTGAAACTGTCATTATTTGCAGATGACATGATATTATACATAGAAAACCCTAAAGACTCCATCAAAAATCTACTAGACTTAATAAATGAATTTGGCAAAGTAGCAGGATACAAAATTAACATCAAGAAATCGACGGCATTCTTATACACAAATGATGAACTCACAGAAAGAGAAACTAAAAAAACAATCCCATTTACCATCGCGGCAAAGAAATTAAGATACCTAGGAATAAACTTAACCAAAGAAGTAAAGGACCTATTTGCAGAAAACTACAAGACATTGAAAAAAGAAATAGAGGAAGATATAAAAAAGTGGAAGCACATACCTTGTTCATGGATTGGAAGAATTAACATCATTAAAATGTCCATACTACCCAAAGCAATCTACAGATTTAATGCAATCCCCATCAAAATACCAACGACATATTTCACAGAACTAGAACAAATACTTCAGAAGTTCATATGGAACCAAAAAAGACCCCGAATAGCTATAGCAATCTTGAAAAAGAAGGACAAAGTAGGAGGGATCACAATACCGGACATCAGGTTATACTACAAAGCTACTGTAATCAAAACAGCCTGGTACTGGCACAAGAACAGGCACATAGACCAGTGGAACAGAACAGAGAATCCGGAAATTGACCCAAGACATTATGCTCAATTAATATTTGACAAAGGTGGTAAGAGCATACAATGGAGTAAAGACAGCCTCTTCAATAAATGGTGCTGGGAAAATTGGACAGCTACATGCAAAAAAATGAAACTAGATCAACTTACACCATACACAAGAATAAACTCAAAATGGATAAAAGACTTAAATGTGACTGATGAATCCATAAAAATCCTAGAAGAAAATGTAGGCAACAAAATTTCAGACATCATACACAGCAAAATTTTCACTGATATATCACCTAAGGCAACAGAAACAAAGGAAAAAATGAACACATGGGACTACATCAAACTCAAAAGCTTCTGCACAGCAAAAGAAACAACCATCAAAGTGGAAAGGCAACCCACTGTATGGGAGAGCATAATTGCCTATGATATATCAGATAAGGGACTAATTTCCAAAATATATAGAGTGCTCATACATCTCAACAAAAGGAAGACAAAGAACCCAATTAAAAAATGGGCAGAGGAACTAAATAGACACCTCTCCAAACAGGACATACAAACAGCCAAGAGACATATGAAGAAATGCTCAACTTCACTAATCATCAGAGAGATGCAAATTAAAACAACAATGAGGTATCACCTCACACTTGTCAGAATAGCCGCCATCAACAAAGCATCAAACAACAAGTGTTGGCGAGGCTGTGGAGAAAAGGGGACTCTAGTACACTGCTGGTGGGAGTGCAGACTGGTGCAGCCACTATGGAAAACACTATGGTGTTACCTCAAAAAGTTAAAAATTGAATTACCATTTGACCCAGTGATCCCACTCCTAGGAATATACCCTAAGAAGCCTGAAACACCAATCAGAAAGAATACATGTACCCCCATGTTCATAGCAGCGCTATTTACAATAGCTAAGATCTGGAAACAGCCCAAGTGTCCATCATTAGATGAATGGATAAAAAAACTGTGGTACATATACACAATGGAGTACTATGCAGCTTTAAGAAAGAACGATCTCTTATCCTTTGCGTCGACATGGGAGGACCTGGAAACTATTATCCTAAGTGAAACAAGCCAAGCAGAGAAAGACAAACATCATATGATCTCACTTATTTGTGGAATATAATGAACATAACAGTGTGAGGAGCAGGGTAGTCCCGGGGATGTGGAAGTGGGGTACAGACTGACATCTGCCAGAAGAGGGGGTGGGGGAGGGGAGCGATGAACACAGAACTTGTATGCATGTACTCATAACCAATGGACATGGACAACAAAAATGGGGACAGGGCAGGGAGGGAGGGGGAGGGGGGTGTCAATGGGGGAAAAAAGGAGAATCATCTGTAACAAAAGTAAATTAATAATAAAATAAAATAAAGAATGTGGAAAGATAGGGTACAGACTGACAATCCTCAGAAGAGGGGGTGGGGAGGAAGAGATAAACCACAGAACTTATATGCATGTACGCATAACCAACCAACATGGACAACAAAGCTGGGGACAGGGCGGGGAGGGATGGGGAGGAGGGTGTCAATGGAGGAAAAAGGAACAAAAAAATAAAATAAAAAGAATATGGAAAGACCAGCCACCACATGGGAAATGATGATTACATCTGTATCTATAATACATATGGAACTTCTATAAATTAATAAGAAAAAAACCATCTCCTAGAAAAAGATGAGAGAAGGACACAATTTACAGGAACGTGCGCAGAGAGCGAGCCAGCATCTGGTGGGTTATGTACCACCTCAGGATTCATAATGAGAAGCAGCAAATAGTATTTAAAGACTTTTGTTTTAACTAAGGGGACTAAAAAGTGAGTGAGATGCCAGGCCAGTATGGCTCAGTGGTTGAGTATCAACTCATGCACCAAGAGGTCACTGGTTCGATTCCTGGTCAGGGCACATGCCCAGGTTGCGGACCCAATCCCCAGTGTGGGTACAGGAGGCGGCCAATCGATGTTCTTTCTCATCGATGTTTCTATCTCTCTCTCCTTCTCCCTTTCTCTCTCTCTAAAATCAATAAAGAAAAAAAAAGTGAGTGAGAGCAGGGACAGGGAGATAGAAGACAAGAGATTAAAAATGAAGAAACTAAGGATTTCACTTGATAAATTAGTTTTTAGAAAGCAAAAATAAACCAAAAGAAGGTAGGAGTAGGGAATTTTTTTTAAATAAAAGGTGAGATCATTGAAGAAAAATAGCAAAAACCACCAAGTTTAAAGAGCTTTCATATGTATTAATTCAAATAAATTCATAATAGTCCAATGAGGTAGGAACTACTACTACTAATATTATTCTCATTTTATAGATGAGAAATTGAGGCACAGAAATAAGTTTTTTTTTTAATTCTCCTAAGATTATATAGCTTGTAAGTGGTATAGCTGGGAGTTAACCCAGGCATTTTGACCCTTAACTAGTAAACAATACCATGTCTTTAAACCAAAAATAGTAGAAAGAATAAATAAAACCTATGTTTTAGAAAAAGAATCACAAATGGGATATACTTGAGATAAGCTTGGAATAAGAAAGAAAATACAGCAGCAATTAGAAATTAAGAAAACAATATGTGTGCCAGTATGAAAATAAACTTAAAGATCATCTTCTAAACAAAACATGACCTAGTCAAAATAGAAGTGTTTAAAATGTGGTTTAATTTATTAATCATTCTTTTGTTGTCTTCTTGATGTTTTGACTAAGAAATCGTGTCTACCCAGATAGTCTTTCCAAACTTAAGCTTTTCAAATATTTAGATTTAGATCCATCTGGACAGGGATTGGCTGTCTTATTTGCCATTGGTTGAAGATCAAGAACATCAACAGAGCACATAGCAGGCATCAATATTAGTTAAATGAATTAATGAGAAACCATAGTAGGCACTAAATAAATACCTGTTAAATAAATTAGTGAGGAATGTCGTGTGTGAGCCCTAAGGAGATGAGTACCTGTGATGATCCTTCCCAGGGCAAATGAAAACATACATCCACATAAATACTTGCACTGGAAACAGCCCCAATGTTCATCAACAGGTAAATGTATAATCAAATTGATATATCCACACAACAAAATTCTACTCAGCAATAAAAAGGAATGGCCCAGCCGGTGTGGCTCAGTGGTTGAGTGTTGACACATGCACCTGGAGGTCACTGGCTCGATTCCCATTCAGGGCACATGCCCATGTTGTGGGCCAAATCCCCAGTGGGGGGCATGCAAGAGGCCATCAATCGATGTTCTCTCTCGTCAATGTTTCTATCTCTCTCTCCCTCTCCCTTCCTCTCTCTCTAAAAATAAAGAAAAAAAAATTTTTTAAAGGAATGAAGTATTAATAATTATGCTGAGTAGAAAATGCAAACTAATCTAATGACAGAAAGCAGATCAGTGGTGACTGGGGGATAATGAGAGTATATTAAATATTTCACAATACATTTACATCTGTCTTCTTAAAGGCTACAGAAACATAATTGGGCAACAAAAGTTTTATCATCTGTTGATGATAAAGATGAAGAAACTAGGTACCCAGAGATTACATGATCTGCCTGAGATTACCATCTGACTCATCGTTGACATTTTTACATCTCCTGGTTCTATATGGAACAGAATTCTTCCCACTGTACTTAAATGATCATTGTCCCCCTCAGCTCAGGATTCTCATTTAGATCCGAGAGATGAGAGGGAGAGAGAGAGAGAGAGAGAGAGAGAGAGCAAGCAAGCCGGTAACAGAGTGACAGACATTTCCCAGGTATCCACAATAATCCATAGTTGGCCCTTCATCCAGCTTCTGTCCATGGCTTCAAACTCCTCAAACTCACCACTACTTGAAACATGCTAAGAGCCCCCAGCAGTGTTGACAGCTATCCACTTTGTGTTAAGGAGAACCTGCCTTCCCTAACACTGCACTAGGCCATGAATGAAGCCATCTACTTTGGCCCAGTGGTAGAAAAGTGCTACTATATTTATTGAAAGTTCAATGAGAACTTGGTGTACACATCTGCCCAGGCAGATTCCTCTGAAAAAATTCTCTGCCATTCTCCAGGTGTCTGAACCCAATCTTCTGCTGCAACAAAGGGAGTGTGTTTTTGTCACAAGCCCAGCACCTTGGTCTGAACTTTGCCCCAGCCCAGTCTTTTAGATTCAAGTTCCCTTCCTGACCCTCATTTCGTCTTTGCCTTCCTTTTTAAAAAAATTATCTTGTCTTTTTATTCTATTTTATTGTGCATGTCTCTCTCATTCCTTTCTGGAACAAGGCAGGAAAATAGGCATCGAATAAAAGTTTAAATAAAATGTGGATAATTTTTGTTATTTCTGAGGGTTGTTGAGAGGATTCGAGAAGGTGGGGGGTATGTTTTCAATTGAAAAAAAAAAGAGAGAGAGAGAAAGGCTGGAACATAGGAAGTGCTGGATCAAAACATAACATTTTACCTTCTCATTCAATTTAATGACACTGGTCATTAAATTTATTGACCACTGCCCCAGCCCAGTACTCCAAAGTCCTTTATCCTTCTTGACATTTTCTCCCATAGCACTTAAGGACTTTTTAATATCTTATATTAGAGCCCTAGCCGGTTTGGCTCAGCAGTTGGAGCATCAGCCTGCGGACCAGAGAGTCCCAGGTTCAGTTCCCACTAGGGGCACGTACAAAAAAAAAAAAAATATATATATATATATATATATATATATATATATATATATATATATATATCTTATATTAGGGTTCTCACCTTCAACATTGGGGTCTGGTATTGAGCAGCATCCTTGGTCTCCACCCAATAGATGCCAGTATCACCGCCCAACCCCCCAAACTTGTGACAACTACAAATGTCTCCACACATGGCCCAATGTCCCCTGGGGGGCAAAATCATCCCCAGTTGAGAATCACTATCTATACAACTTACTTTTTCATTATGTTCATCATTTACTATCTGTCTCTCCCTACCCCTTACTAGAATGTTTACTTCAAGGAAGGAATTTGCTGGTTTGGGCATTGATGTATGCTGGTATAGATGTAGATGGTTTGTTTTTTTGTTTGTTTTTTTATCCTCACCCAAGGACATTTTTTCATTTTTTGTTCAGATAGAGTGGGAGGGAGCGAGAGGAAGAGAGAGAGAGAAACATCGACATGAAAGTGACACATCGAGTGGCTGCCACCCGCACGACCAACCAGGGCCGGGGACAAACTGCAACCGAAGTACATGCCC
Organism: Tadarida brasiliensis; assembly: GCA_030848825.1. Lineage (NCBI taxonomy): Eukaryota > Metazoa > Chordata > Mammalia > Chiroptera > Molossidae > Tadarida > Tadarida brasiliensis. The sequence goes on along the minus strand of CM061259.1, from coordinate 72,432,181 downwards.
TTAGCGGGAACCGAACCCGGGTCTCTCTGGACCGCAGGCCGACGCTCTAACCGCTGAGCCAAACCGGCCAGGGCTAGATGTAGATGTTATCAAAACCAACTCCATCTCTGTGTCCAGATTTCATTTCAAAGTTTCATGCTGTGACTAACCTCACTGTCCTTAGCAAGCATATCAAACCTTCTAGTAGATGATTATCTGTGTTCCTTAAAATGTAGCCATGACTATTTTTGTTAATAATGGCCAGAATGGCATGACAACTGAGATAAATACCAAACTGGTGATAGTATCAATTTAAACAACCATCCATCACAAGAATGGCCCCTGGCACTACTGTATTCTTTGTCCCTTTGTCTTGTCAATCATTATAAGTACCTCATTTATACTATAAAAATGCATAGTAACAGGGGTTTGGTAGTGAAAAATAATCTGCACAAACTGCTGGGCCATCTGTTCTGCTCCAGCCTAATCTTCCCATACGTATATCACCCTATAATAAATTCTGTTATAGTCTAGTCTATGGAGTTGCCTGCTTTGTTCTTCAGTCTGAAGTTAAATTCTCATTACGGTGGCCATTGCACCTTTGCCCCACCATCAGACAATGCCCAGTTCCCAGATCGATGCTGAAACATGAGAGGTGTTCAATGTTTTTGAAAGGATAACGTTTAGTGGGTTTTGTGCCTGGGAATGGTATCAGGCCTTAATATGCATAACCTCATTTCTTTTTTTTTTTAATCTTCACCCGAGGATATTTTTCCATTGATTTTTAGAGTGGAAGGGAGGGAGGAGAGAAACATTGATGTGAGAGAGACACATCGATTGGTTGCCCCTATCCCTCCCGCACAACCCCAACCAGGGCCGGGGATCGAACTGCAACCCAGGTTACCAGCTTTTGATCAGGACTTGAACCTGTGACCCTTCAGTCCATGGGCTGACACTCTAACCACTGGGTCAAACTGGCTAGGGCATAACCTCATTTCTTTTTTTTCTTTTCTTTTTTTTATGATTCACTAGGATTTATTTTTTGTTTGTTTGTTTGTTTTGCATTTATCTTCAGATAGAGCAGGAGGGAGTGAGGGAGGGAGAGAAAGAGAGAGAGAGAGAGACATCGATGTGAGAGAGACACATCGAGTGGTTGCCACCCACACAACCCCAAACAGGGCCGGGGCCAAACTGCAACCGAGGTACATGCCCTTAGCGGGAACCGAACCAGGGACTCTCTGGTCCGCAGGCCTATGCTCTAACCGCTGAGCCAAACCGGCCAGGGCTCACTAGGATTTATATTCTCAAATATTCTTGAAAAACATAAGCAAATCCAGGTACATAGCTTATAAATTTGCAAAACAAAAGACTAAATGTACTAAGACAAACAAAAAGTGACTGGTTTTATCTAAGTACCACATCTTTATCCATTCATGTACAGATGAACACTTCTATGTCTTGACTGTAACAAATAATGCTGAGCACAGGATAGGGAATATAGTCTATAACATTGTAATAACTATGTATGGTTCAGATGTGTACTGGTCATATAAGGGTTGGCACATTTTAGTTATATAAAAATCTAATCACTATGTTGTACATCTATAAGAATATAATATTGTATGTCAACTGCAGTTAAAAAATTAAAACAGAAGTGTCCAATTTTTACTTTACCTATCTATCCATCTATATATCTATCTATCTACTGCTCCCAACTGTTTTAGGGTATAATTCTTTCACATCTCAAAGGTTTTCCTATCCCAATGCCATTTTATCCTGTTCTGGATCACAAAAGTGATCAAAGGATTTCCTATTTCTATTTCCAAAACAAAACTCTTACTCCTCACCCAATAAAGGGCTATAAATGTGTGATCCATGTCATTCATAAACTTATATTCTGGATCTAAATAAACATCCTGTCTAAAAGAACACCACTTGAAAATACAAGAAAAAATAAAATAAATCCATATACATATAAGCCAAGAAGATATTTTGCATATTAGGACTGCTTAACAGGACTTTCCATCCAAAAAGTGGAGACTCCACCTCGACATCACTGATGGTGAGGGCTGCAGCTAGTTGTGGTCTGGGAGCGCCCATTGGCCTTGGACGGAGTGCCAGCCATGGGTGCAGCTTGGGCTCTGGTTTGAGTTCTCTCTTCCTCATCTTTCAAAGCCTCTTCGTAGTGGGGTACAAAGGCAGTGGGGATGGAATCATTGAGCTTGGCCAAAAACTCCAGGACTTTCATCTTGTTGGTCTCAGCTTGGGCTCTTAGGCCCCACAGGAACTCAGCGTGGAGGATCACTGCTGGGCACCTGCCAGTATACCAGATATTTTTCCTGCACCAAATCTTGAGTGTTAAGCTTCCTGGGCTCCCCAAAAGTGAAGTGAGTCTTTCCATCATAGATGCCCATCATATTCAGGAATTCCCAGATCTCCTCCTCAGAGGCGTGGTTGCCATTCAAGAAGATCACACCCAGGAGAGGCATCAGAACCCCTTTTTTAGGAAATCTGAAGCTGCTGCTCAGACTCCCATTGCTGGTGTCATCTTGATTGTCAATAAGAGTGTAGGAGTTACCATTGGGCTTGACTTCTTTCAATTCTAGGCCATAGACCAGATCCATGTGCTCAGAGACTCTCCTGAGGAGCTCAGGGAAGTCCTTCCTGAACCATTTGTGCACTATCTTCAGCATGTCTGCCTTTTTAATGGGTTCCTTCTTTTATATTGATCCAGCAGGTACTCTACATAGTTGCCTTCTGAGTTAGAAGGCCTTGGCCAGAGCCCTCAGTAGAAGTTGAGGCCCTGGAGGATTTTTTACTTTTCTGAACCTGGCTTTTGGCTTTTACAGCAGATCTTTTGCATGAAGCACCAGTGGCTGTAGTGGTGGCTGGGGCACTTGGAGGCACCTGGAGAGTGCCAGCTCCAGGGGAGCTTGAGGAAGCATCCCCTAAAAGAGGACAGGAGGAGCAAGCAGCCTCTCCTTCCTTTTCTGTAGTGGCCTGGTCACTCTTAGCACCTTGGCTCTTATCTCTGTTATGGCAGCATTTCTCACGAGCATAGAGCTTACTCTTGTGACCACAAGTTATGATGGCTGTTGTTCAGGACAGTAGACAGGAGTGTGGGCCAATGGACAGGTGATTTGGGCACCTGACCTAATGTGTTCTCCCAAGACTGGGGGCTGTTGCAAGCCATTTGAGGTCTTATGGTAGGTGGTTCCACACAGGATGGGAGGGGTGTGGTTCTTCAGTTCCCACTCAGGGTCCTCACCTTGACTTGACGCTAACCCAGCGAATCCACCCTCAGCAGGACAGTGGCCACATGCGCGCCATAACCTCATTTCTTTATCACAGCATCCCTTGGAGAGAGGCCCTGTTACTGTCCCCCTTTGCACAGAGGAGAACAATTGAGGCTTCTAGAAGCTACATACATATACTCCTCCACCCACCCACTCAAGAGTTGAGTATAGAAGCTTAGTTGATTATTTGTGTTCTCCCTTCTGACCCAGGACTGAATTAAGGGTCAGCCTCTGGCAGGCATCTGTGGGACAGTTAAGGAGTGAAGCTGAGCTAGCCCAGGAGTCCAAGCCTGAGGAAGCTTTCTCAAGGACCCTGAAGCAGGGCTGGAACTTGGACAGGTTCAGTCTGTCCCTCTTGGGAGGAAGCCCAGTCTCAGACCTTTAAGAGGTGGGAGCCTCGCTCCAAAGCGAAGCCTCCAGCATTAGCCTGGAGATGTTGCTGCAGCTACCAGCCCAGGGAGATTGGTACTGTGCACAGATACACACACACACACACACACACACACACACACACACACGAGTCAGCAAGTGCTCACACTCCACTGCTCATCTCCCTCTACTCTCTCCACCCCCTTTTCACTCCGCCCCACTCTCTCACTTCCCCTACCCCACTTCACCCTTACCCCCTAGCTCAGCCCAGAAAGGGCCCAGCCCTGTGATTGGACAATAGGTCTTTGGTACCAGGAATTGAAAGGAAGGAAGAGAGAGGAGGCGGGGCGGGGGGGGGGGGTGCTACATTTATATCATTGCCCAGTGCTGGAAGCCTGCTTACCATGGACACTACCGGTTACAGCAAATGGGGTGGCAGCCTCGAGGAGATCCTTGGAGGTATGAGCGAGCACTGGGACTGCCTCACTGACCCCCTTGGATCCCTCTGATTTGGGGTTTGATGGAGGATGGGAGGAGAGAGCCTATACAGGGAGCAAGTCCTGGGTGCAGGAGAGACACCACAGGCTCTAGAGCCAACTGGACAGAGATTCAAATTTCAGCTCTGTCACTTAAGGGCTACCATAGGCCAATTACTTAACCTCTCTGAATCCCAGTTTCCTAGGACCCAAGCGCCCAGGGCTCAGTTCTCCGGGCTCAGGGATCCAGGACTGTCCTGGTACAGGAGAGACCCATGAATCCTTTGTTATCCAAGGGCACTGGGGACGCTGGGGAAGGCGATTCCTCCTCCTGGCCCTGGCTCTCATGGTCACCACAGTACTGTGGGCCCTCATTCTGAGCATCCTACTTTCCAAGGGTGAGTGACCATGTATGTCAGGGAGAGTGTGTCCCAGTCCTCCCCCACCCAACCCCCTGCTTAGTTTCTTCCCTCTGCCCCAGGGCTCACTAGCTGGGGTCCCTGCCTGGGGCTGAGTGTGAACACGTGTGAACAGAGTTTGTGTGCATCTTCGGGCTGTATGCACGCACGTGAGTGTGCATGTGCATGCAAGAATGTGTGTGCATGGCCCTGTATGCTTGTCTCTCCTTGGCGCCTGGGATATGTACTCCTGCCCACCCGCTCTGTGCGTCCCAAGACGAGGGTCCCCGCACCCCTCGGGCTAGGGGAGAGTTCCCAAGTTCCCGGAGCCGCGCCTTCAGGAACCTCTCTCCGCAGCCTCCAAGCAGCATGAGGCTTTGCTTGGCGGCCAGGACCTGCTGAGAACAAACGGTGCGTGCAGACCAGGGGTCCAGGGTTTGTGAGTAGGTGGGTGGGTACCCCAGGGTCCCCGGGGCAGGCCCGGAGTGGGGAAGGGTGTCCCCGTGAGTCCCTGCAGGTGACTTGGCGTGTGGGTGTCGGACCGGGGTCGTTTCAGCCTCGACGCAGACGGTAGAGCTGGGTGCCCTGAAGCAAGAGGTCGGAGCCTGCAACAGCTGCTGTGAGACTTGTGGGCTCAGAGGCGGGGCCTTTGGGCTTGGGAGGGTCTTGTGAACTTGGGGTGGGTCTTGTAGCCAGGATTGGAGGAGGTCCCAGATGTCCCACCCCATCCCCGCCCTCTTCCCAGGCCTGAGGGCGCAGGAGCAGCTGAAGACCGCCGGTGCCGAGCTTGAGGAGGTGCAAGTAAAGCTGATCCAGCTGGAGAGTTCCTTGAAAGGACTGAGCGAGCGCGGTGAGGGTGGGACACTGACACGACCCCTGATCCCTCACCATACCAGTCCCCCGACCCTTAATTTACACCCTGATCCCTCTGTGACCCAGACCCTATCCTACGATTTTGACCTCTACCCTGATCCTGTCGCCCATCCTGCCCCTGACCCTTGGACTCTGCCCTTCACTGCAACTCTTAACCCCAACCACAAGGAGAACTTACCCAGCTATAAAAGTCCGTGACCGTGATATTCTTGACCGTAACACTGACCACGGACATAGATGCTGCCCTTTACTTAATCGCAACCCTACTCCTGACCTTGACCCCAGCTACAATCTGGACTCCCTTGACCTCGCAGTGACCCAGAGCTTGGCTGAAGCGGGAAGGGACCGCGAGGACATTCGCAGTGAGCTGTTCCGGGAGTTGGAGGCCGTCCGACTTGGAAACAGTGAGCAGGACAGGGTGGGGGAGGGGATGTAGGCGATAAGTGGACCCTACCCGTGGGCCGTGTTGTTCCCTGATCCGCCCGGATCCGTCCTTTGACCTTGACCTGTTCGGGATGGTTCTTGCCCCTGCGCCTCCTAGTCCCCTCTGTTTGCTCCACCTGGGGGCAGTCTGCCTCACTGACCTCGGTCGCCCCACAGGTTCCTGCGAGCAGTGCCCCACGTCTTGGCTGCCCTTCCGGGGCTCCTGCTACCTTTTCTCGGTGCTGCAGGCCACGTGGGAGGAGGCACAGCGCAACTGCGCCGGCGCGGGTGCGCACCTGGTGATTATCGGGGACCTGGATGAGCAGGTGTGCAGCCTGGGCGTCGGAGCCGGAGGCGGAGTTCACCTGAGCGGGCGTAGCCCGGGAGGTATGTGCGGGCGGGATGGACTCGGTGAGCTGTCTCCCCTTCCACCCAGGGCTTCCTGAGTCGGAATACACGGGGCCTCGGTTACTGGCTGGGCCTGAGGGCCGTGCGCCGCGCGAGCAAGGTTCAGGGCTATCAGTGGATTGACGGAGTCCCGCTCAGCTTCAGGTGAGGAAAGGGACTTGGGAAAGGATGGGCAGTCTACCCACCAGGAACTGGCTGAGAGATAAATTCTAGGGGTTAAAAAGTTATATCCTAGGTGCATGCTTAAGTTAGGCCCTCAGGATGTCTAGAGTAGACCCAAGCAATAAACAGCCTAGAGCCTGAAGGGTGGACCCCAGGGCCATCCTCAGCCTAGACCCCCAGTAACACCCCCGCCAAACCGCTGTAGTTACTGGAACATGGGAGAGCCCAATGACTCTCAGGGGCGCGAAGACTGCATCATGATGCTACGCTCGGGGTCATGGAACGATGCCCCTTGCCACAATGAGAGGGACAACTGGATCTGCGAGAAGAGGCTCAGCTGTTGAGCCCACCCAGTACCCCTCAGCCACACCCACTGCTGCGATTACACCCAGCTACTCACCCTCCTGGCTCCGCCCACCATCGTCAGATCTTTTTTTCCCCACCCACCGCAAGGAAGAACTACACGCCCAACTCAGCCCTGTCCAGTGCCTGTGCTGTGGGACCTCCTCTCCAACCTCACCACAAGCCCTCCTACACAGACCTAACACATCACTTCCAAAATCTTGGCTCCTGGGCCCTTTGATCTGACCCCACCTCCCTGTGCCCCAGGGTGCACCAGCTGGGTCCCTGACCCCTGCCTGGGGCTGAGTGTGAACATGTGGGGAGATTTTCTAAGTTTTATCCCAGAGACCCTAACCTCTTTAAGTGACTTCATGGTTCTATGATGCCCAAAAACCCAGTGAGTAGCCTGCACTGGAGCTAGATCTAAAGGTTCCTTATGAATGAGCAACATTCCAGCAAAGTAAAATTGGAGAAAACCTATTCAATCCATTTAATTTATTGATACTCTTGTGTTTATGCAAATAACCAATTGATTCTGACCAATTGATACAAATTCAGAGGATCTCACAATCCCCTCTGGTTCTATAATTTGCTAGAATGACTAAACTCAGGAAAGTTCTATACTTAAAGTGTTATTATAAAGGAACAAATTCAGACCAGCCAAATGAAGAGACCCATAGAGTGAGGGCTGGGAGGGTCTCAAAGAGCTCCCATGGACTCAGGACAAGTCACCATCCTGGCACTTCAATGTGTTCACCAGTCAGCAAGTTCCTCTGAGCATTGGTGTCCAGAGTTTTTATTGGGTTTCATCATGAAACTGTGATTGATTGAATCATTGGTCATGTAATTGCACTGCATCTCCAGCCCCACTGCCCTCCCTGGAGGTTGGGTGGCTGAAAGTGCCACCCCTCATGGTTGGTCTTTCTGGCATGACCATCCCCCACCCTGAGCCATCTCCTTGGTATAAACTCCGGTATGAGCCAAGGGGTCCCCATGAAGATCAAAGACACTCCTATCACTTGGGAAATGCCAAGGTTTTAGATGCTTCTTGCCAAAAAACAGGCGCATGCTGAACCCTTCTCAGTTCAGTCCACCTGCACCCAGGCATATGCAATAAAGCCATTTGACTCTAAAAAAAAAAAAAAAAAAAAAAAACAGGCACAAAGACCCATCAAATTCTTTAACATTTAACAACCCCCACATCTAAATCCTTAATCACATCTGCCAAGTCTCTGTTGCTATGTGAAATAAACCAGTCACAAAAGGGCAAGCACTGTATTATTTCATTTACTTAATGTACCTAGTCAAACTCATAGAAACAAAAAGTAGAATGGTGGGTGCCAGGACCTGGGGGGGAGGGAGATATGGGGAGTTATTTAATGCATATAGAATTTCAGTTTTGCAAGATAAAAAACTTCTAGGGATTGGTTGCTCAACAATGTGAATATACTTAATGTGACGGGATTGAATCCACAACCTGAGTATGTGCCCTGACTGAGAATCAAACTCTTGACTCTTTGGTGCACGTGAGGACACTCTCACCACCGAGCCACACCGGCCAGGGCCTGAACTGTCTACATAAAAATGGTTAAGATAAGCCCTGGCCAGTGTTGCTCGGTGGTTAGAGCATAGGCCCACACATGGAAGAGTTGCAGGTTCAATCCCGTGCCCTGGTTGGGGGTTGGGGTACATGCAGGAGGCAACCAATGGATATGTCTCTCACATCGATGTTTCTCTCCTTCCTCCTCCTCCCTCCCTCCCTTCCACTCTCTAAAAAAAAAAAAAAAAAAAAAAACAGTGGAGAAAATATCCTCGGTGAGGATTAACCACAAAAAAATGATTAAGATGTAAATTTTATGTTATGTGTATTTTATACCACAATTAAAATGTTTTACATTTTAATGCACCCATTTCAAGCTCCAAGTCAAAGTTTTGAGAAGAGTATACATCTGTGTAGCCACCATTACATTCCAGGTATAAAATGTTTCCATCATCCCCTCAAGTCCCTTCCCCACCCCTGCCCCAGACCACCATGATCTGCTGTTATCACTATTGGCTAGACTTGTCTTTTCTCAAATGTCATATAAATTGAATCACACCATATGTTGTCCCTTATGCCTAGATTCTTTCTCTAGGCATAATATATTTGAGATTCATTCATACTGTTGCGTGTATCCATAGTTTGTTCCTTTTCATTGTTGACTCATCTTCTATTGTGTGGCTGGACCACTATCTGTGTATCCATTCACCTGTTGACTGATGTTTGCATTGTTTCCAATGTAAATTACTATGAATTAAACTGCTTAAGATCTTTTTATGGCTCTGAGTTTTCACTTCTCTTGGGTAAATACCTAGTAGTGGGTCAGATAGTAATGAGTATTTAACTTTTATAAGAAACTGCCAAGCCATTTTCCAAAGTGGTTGCACCATTTCGGCCATCATCAGCAAGGGTTCCGGTTGCTCAGGCAGGGAATGTTTGACCCAGGTATGGATTTTATTTATTTATTTATTTATTTATTCATTTATTTATTTATTTATTTATTTTAATTTTATTTATTTGTTGTCCTCACCTGAGGACATTTTTGCATTTATTTTTAGATACAGCGGGAGGGAGAGAGAGAGAGAGAGAGAGAGAGAAAGAAAAACATCGACATGAGACACATCGAGTGGCCGCCATCCACACAACCCCAACCAGGGCCGGGGACAAATCGCAACTGAGGTAGGTGCCCTAGCGGGAACCAAAGCAGGCTTCTCCGGTCCGAGGGCCGATGCTCTAACCGCTGCGCCAAACCGGCCATGGCGGCCCACGAGGGATTTTAGCAGTTCTAGAGCCAGGTGGAGGGGGGTTTATCTAGAGAAGAGCAAGAGGAAAGGAAATAAAGCTGGAAGTTGAAGCAGATAATGGGGAAGGCAGGAAGCTGGTGGTAACATGTGCTTGACAACGTGTTTTCATGGGAAACTGGGGGAGTTGGGAAGCAAGAAGTGGGAATGTCTCCGCTATTTGGAACTACAGCCCCCTGAACCAAGACCAAGGAGGAGGTTGGCAAGAGAAGCTGGAGAGGAGTGAGATCAAGTCTCCTGGGAACAAGAAGCTATTTCAATCATTTATTCATGCAATGAAATAATTTGCATTTATTCAGTGCCATCATTTTCTCATCTATAAACATTTCCTGAGCACTTATTATCTTGTTATACACCAGGCACTGGCATGCAATGGAGAACAAGAGGTCAGGGTCTCTGGACATGGAGTTCTGAAAATACTTAGGCTGAGTGGAAGCAACCATTCACAAAATAGTGTAGACTCTAGGAGCCCATTTATATGAAGTTCTAGAACAGGCAAAACTATTCTAAATAGGAAAAAACATGGCACAACAGTTGTCTGGGAGCAGAGGCAGGGATTTCCCAGGAAGGACCATGAAAGGGCTTTCTGGAGTGATGGAAATGTTCTGCAATCTTTTTTTTTTTTTTTTTTGGTATATGCCCCTAGCGGGAACCGAACCCGGGACTGTCTGGCTCGCAGGCCGACGATCCAACTGCTAAGCCAAACTGGCCAGGGCTCTGCAATCTTGGTGGACATTTAAATTACAAGGTGAATACATTTGTAAAAGCTCAAAGAAAATACTCTTGGGATTTGTACATTTCTTTCTATGTCATTTTACTCAAAAGGGAAAAAAGTAAGAAGAGTGGCAAACAAATATTGGACTTTAGTTCATGTTCTACAGGCTGGACTATTTCAGGGGAAGTGAGCTGGAAGTCTACAACTTTTTAAAATTGTTAACACTATTACAGATGTACCCCATTTCCCCCCACTTTGTCCCGTCCACTCAGCCCCCACCCCCACCCCCCTTGGCCCTTACCATTCTATTGTCTGTGTCCATAGGCTATGCATATATGTTCCTTAGCTAATCCCTTCACCTTCTTTTATCCAGTTCCTCCCACCCACCTCCCCTCTGATGTTTGTTAGTCTGTTCCATGTATCCATGCCTCTGGTTCTATTTTGTTTGTGTTTATTTTGTTCATAAGATTCCACATATTAGTGAGATCATATGGTATTTATCTTTCTCTGACTGGCTTATTTCACTTATCTGCAGGTACGTCCATGCTGTCTCAAAGGGTAAGAGTTCCTTCTTTTTTACAGCTGTGTAGTATTCCATTGTGTATATGTACCACAGCATTTTTATCCACTCATCTACTGATGGGCACTTGAGCTGTTTCCAGATCTTAGCTCTTGTAAATAACGCTGCTATGAACATAGGGGTGCATATATTCTTTCTGATTGGTGTTTCAGGATTCTTAGAATATATACTCAGAAGTGCGATCACTGGGTCAAAAGGCAGTTTGATTTTTAATATTTTGAGAAAACTCCATACTGTTTTCTATAGTGGCTGCACCAGTCTGTAATCCCACCAACAGTGATCCCTTTTCTCCACATCCTGGCCAGTACTTGTTGTTTGTTGATTTTTTGATGGTAGCCATTCTGACAGATGTGAGGTGATACCTCATTGTAGTCTTAATTTACACTCCCTGATGATTAGTAGTGATCTTGAGCATTTCTTCATATGTCTATTGGCCATCTGTATGTCCTCTTTGGAGAAGTGTCTATCCAGGTCCTTTGTCCATTTTTTAATTGGATTGTTTTGTCATCCTGGTGTTGAATTGTATATACAACTAACTTTGAAATGCATAAAAAGTAAGATGGATTGAGGGGTAAATAGGTATATAGATTTGTAATAAAGCATGTATAGAAAGTATTAATTGCAGAATCTAAGGATGGGTTTTTACATTTTAAAACACAACTTTTCTGTATGCTTGAAGACTGTCATAATGAAATGTTGGGGTTCAGGTCCTGGTTGCTGCTTCCCTGGGGCTCACAGTCTGGCAGGCAGAGGAGAGATGAGGAGGAAGAATAGAAGTAGGTGTGCCCACATGGTGAGGTTGGAGGTGGAACTTTCTAGAAAACCAGCTCCCCTCCGACTTCTATCCTGAAGGATGAGGTGGTGGGAAAAGGATGGTCTGCCTTGGAGAGGCAGAGGGGGCTTTTGCTGGGAAGCAGGAGGTTGGGGCAGGAGAAGTCTCTTTTAGCTGCCCTCTGCCTGAGTGACCACATGACCACACTTTCTGGGACTGAATCAGCAGGTCAGTGGTGACCTTGGAGGCCAATCAGGGTTTCCTGGACAAAGTGGCCCCACCCATCACCCACTTTCCAAGGTAATGACCTTGAGACAGAATAACCTATCCTTTCCAACCTCCCAGTCCCTCCTCCCAATTCCAGGAAAACCCCTGGGATCCCAAGGCACCTTACCAGCTTGGCTGAGGTGTCTGGGGAAGCCCCCAGGGTGGGACAGCTCACACTCTCCTCCAGCCCTGAGCAGCCCCCTTCCCATTTTCTTCAATGCCTCCTCAACCCTGCCCCCACAGAGTGTCACCTCTCCTGTGTCCCCAGATACACTTACAGATGGCTCAAATGGATGAATTTGGCAGATGCTGACAGAAAGCCCAGAGTCCAAAACTGGTGCTTGCCACTTACTTTCTGAGTGAGCCTGGGCACATGACTTTGCCTCTCTGAGCCTCAGTTTTTGCATCTCTCACGTGGGAATAATAATAACAACAGCATCCACCTTCTAGGATATGGTGGTCTGCTGAATAACGGGCCCTAAAAGATGCCCCCATCCTAACCTCCAGAACCTGTGAATGTGTGGCTTTACATGGTAAAAGAGACTTTGTGGATGGGGTTAAGGTAAGGATCTGGAGATGAGAGATGATCCTGGACTCTGGGATGGCAGGCAATGTTGTCACAAGGGTTCTTATAAAAGGGAGCAGGGGGATCAGAGTCAGAGAAAAAGACATGATAGCAGAAGCAGAGTCAGAGAGAGATGGAAAGATGTTACTCTGCTGACTTTGAAGATGGAGAAAGGGGCCACAAGCCCTGTCAACAGCACAGATTTTAACACAGTGAGATTGTGTTGGACTTCTGACTTCCAAATTGCAAGATAATAAATTTGTGTTGTTTAAAGCCTCCAAGTCTCTGGTAATTTCTTACAACAGCCATAGGAAACGAATTCAGATATGATGTCCATAAAGCACCTAATTAAAAGGTCTGAGCCGGCAGGAGATCACATTCGCAACGCAAGGCCAATGTAGAGCAAAATGGCATTATTGCATATGCCTGGGTGCAGGGGGGCTGAGCTGAGAAGGGTTCAGCCTCGAATTAGAGTTGAGGTGTCAGTTATATACCCTACTTTTAGCTTCCGGCAGTTCTGCTGATGTACTTTATCTGGCCCATTGTCCACCTTGCAGTAGGGCTGGTCTGGTATCTCTCAGGCATCTGCTGGGTTATCCATTGCCTTGCGGACAATCCAGATAAACCTTATCCGTACTCAACAAAAGGCTGAGCCAAGGTCATGCAAGCAACACAATTTCCAGTTTCTGCCTTTTGCAAACTTTTACCTTTACCCTTTAAAACATTACTAACCCTTTCACTACTGTGTGCCAAGCCCTAAGCCATGAGCTGATAATTCGTTGATGACCATAGGCAAACCAAACACATTCACACATGGGGCAGGGGCAGGGGTCATAGAGATCATTAAAGGGGTGACTGAAGGGGCTAGGGGGCCACTTAGCCAGTGTCACTTCCCTCAGAGAGCAGAGTCCTGGAGGATGAGGAAGAACTAGAGAAAGGGATTAAAAATTGGAAAAGCCTGTGGGTGTGGCTGTAGCGAAGAGAGAACTATGCTTGCGGGGAGGGTGCCAGCCACACAGTGCTTTGTTGGCTGCAAGGAATTTGGGTTTTCTTCTAAGGGCCTTTGCAGGGGGTGGGGATTAATGATGGGAGAGACAAGACAGCCATGTGTTTCAGGAAGTAACACTAATAACCCTCCCATGTACTAAGCACTTCTCTCCATCCTGTATGGTGCAGAAGGCTTAACGCACATGACAACCGATGTGAGAGAATTGCGCTTATCCCCACTTTATAGCTGAGGAAACTGAGGCCTGAACAGGATAAAGCCACCCTACAGCGAAAGGGGATAGATCTGGGACTCTTCAACTTTCCCTTACACCCAGTTGGGGGACAGTAACTAGGTGTGTCCAGCAGAGGGCAGCACGCCTACTGTCCTGGCCCACCTAATGCACCAGCCTGAAAAACAGCCCACTGGGATGGAGCAGGAAAAACACACAATTCTGCCCTAGTCTGTGTGGCTCAGTGGTTAGAGCACCAGCCCACGGACCAAAGGGTCACAGGTTTGATTCCCAGTCAAGGACACATACCTGGGTTGCAGGTTCAATCCCTGGCCCTGGTCAGGGTTCATGTGGGAGGCAACCAATCAATGTGTCTCTCTCACACTGATGTTTCTCTCTCTCTCCCCCTCCCTTCCACTCTCTCTAAAAATCAGTGGAAAAAATATCCTCCAGTGAGGATTAACAAAAAACAACAACAAAAACACAATCCTTGATAGAAGTCCCTAAGGGGCTGGGGGCCTGGGTCCCTGAGGACAGGACTGGAGTCCTGGCTTCCTGGGTCCCTAAGGGGCTGTGAGTCCTGAGGTCCTGGACTTATGGCTCCCTGAGGAATTTCTGGATGTCTGAGGGGCTGACATCCTCCAGCCTGGTCTCCACACAGTATCCCATCCTGTCATTGAACCATGGGCATTGTCAGAGAGAAATCCCCCAAACCAGTGCAGGCCTGGAATGCTCTCAGGATTCATGGACGAACAAGCTCACCTCCCTGGTCCCTGAGGGTGTGCTGGGGCCTAGGAGTTGGAGGGCGTGGGCAGTGGGCGTGAGAAGCCATCCAGAAGGTAAGCTGTGGATAAGTCAACTTCTGTGTCCCCTCCTCCTGAACTCCCTCAACCTCTCTCCACCCTCAACAACACACAACACCAAAACCAGCCTGGCTCCAGACAGAGTCAGCCTCTTCCAGATGTCTTCCCTCTTTCTGCTCTCTGCATGGATGAGGGTCAGGAAGAAGACCAAAAAGGGATGCACATGTCTGTGAGCTCAGGGTCCCTCAAGGAAGAAAACTCAGGTTCTGCCCTTGGGGAGCTCCCAGTCCTAGAAGAGGCTCATTCAGTGCAGGACTTCAGGGGCTCAGAGGAGGCCCCTGGCCTGGCTTCTGCAGTCAGAAAGGCCTCTGTGCAAACTGGTGCTGCAGACTGGCTTGGTACTCCAAGCATGGGAACCTGCCAGTGCAAAGGGGAATGAGAGAGCATGGTGTGGCAGAGTTCTGTGACCTTCAGGCACTTAGAGGATCATGTAGGAAGGGGGATGGGGTGGCTAGAGAGACAACAGTCAGGGCCTGTGTAGTAAGGCTCTTGAACTCCAGATGGGGGAGCTGGAACTTTGGGCTTGTAGAAGAGGGGAGCTATAGAAGGTTGTAGGCATGGGAAAGATGTGGTCATGCAGCTGCTGTGCAGGAAAGAGACTGAAAAGGGAGTGGCAGGAAGATGAGACAGGGGGCTGCTGCCATTGTCCAGGAGAAAGGACAGTGATTGAGGGTAGGGCTGTAGAAGAGGAGAAACAGGACCAATCAAAGGAGAAATGTAGAAGGTGGGGGTGCATGGCCAGGTGGTGGTGGTGGGTGATACTGTACCCAACTTGGGGCAGTGGCCACATCTGGGCTCACTCCATTACAGTCACACTGGCTTCCTCGGTGTTCCTCCAACACACCATGTATAGTGCAGCCCCAGAAATCCCCACCCAAGCAAAGGGGGAACCATGAGTGGGGAAATTACAGCCACACTGGGCCCGCAGGCTATTGCCCTTTGTACTTGCTGTTCCTTCTGCCAAGGATACCCTTCCCCTTGATCTTTGAAGGCTGGTTCTTTCAGTTCCTTCAGGGGAACCAGCTCATACATCACCCTAATCACTCTAGTTAAACAGCACCTGTCTCCCCAATCCTACCTGCTTTATGTCTCTTCATAGTACTTGTCACCATCTGCTATCTCTCTCTCTCTCTCTTTCTCTCTCTCTGAATAGAACAGCAGTTCCGAGGAAAGATATTTCTGTCTGACTCATTCACTACAGTGGCCCATCTGCCCAGTACAGTGCCTAGTGCCTCACTAAATAAATGAATAAGTGGTTGAGTGAGTGAATCAATGCATTAATACATGAAGCTTAGGCCCTGGCCAGTTTGGCTCAGCAGTTAGAGCGTCAGCCCACAGACAAAAGAGTCTTGGGTTCAATTCCCAGTCAAGGGCATGTACCTCGGTTGCAGGTTCAATCCCTGGCTCCAGTTGGGGTCATGCAGGAGGCAACCAATTGATGTGTGTCTCTCTCTCTTTCTCCCTCTCTCCCTCCCACTCTATCTAAAAAAAAATCAGTGGGCCCGACCAGTGTGGCTCAGTGGTTGAGCATCAACCTATGCACCAGGAGGTCACCAGTTTGATTCCTGGTCAGGGCACATGCCCAGGTTGTGGTCCAAATTCCCAGTGGGGGCATGCAGGAGGCATCAATATTCTCTCTCAATGATGTTTCTATCTCTCTCTCCCTCTCCCTTCCTCTCTCTAAAGTCAATAAAGAAAAACTTTTGTTTTAATCAGTGGAAGAATATCCTCAGGTGAGGATTAAAAAAATAAAATAAATGAAGCTCAGGAGATGGGGTTGGACTGAACACAGAGATGTGGGGAGTCAGCAAGGACTGGGACTCTGGAAGGTGAAGGGTCGTGAAGACACAAAGCAAGAGGTCCTGAGGGAAAGTGAGGTGTGCAGTGCAGAGAGGAGGGCAGAGTCGAACAGGAGGGTGGCAGGTGGGAAGGGCGCTGCTTCTGTCCAGCCACTCCTTCAGCTCAGCAGAAGACTATCAGAAGGCAGATGAATGTGCCTGTGCATGTGCTCATATCTGTATGTGTGTGCATTTTGTTTATGTGTATGTTTCTGTGCTTTTATATGTGTGTGTTTGTGCATGCGATTGTGTTGTGTGTGCACATTGGTTGTGTCTATATTGTACCTGTAGTTCAATTGTTTTGTGTCTATATCTGTGTATTTATGATATGTGTGTGCTTTGTGTGTACTTCTGTGGGTATCTATGTATTTGTCTGCATCTGTGTTTCTATGTGTATGTGTTGTGTGTGTCTATGGTTTTACTGTGTTGTGTCTGTGTGCATGTGGATATTCAGCTGTAGTTTGGATGTGTCATGTGGTCTGCATCTTTGTGTATGTGTTGCATAAATGTCTATGGGTTGTATGTGTGGTCTTATTGTGTTGTGCTTATGGTTGGTTGTGTTGTGTCTGTGTTTCTATATATTAGCCTGTATCTATGTGTGTATCTGTGTATATGCATTATGTATGTTGTCTATGTCTCATATAATGTGTGTGTGTGGTTTGCTTGCGTCCTGTAGTCTGCATCTTTGTGTATGTGTTGTGTAGACATCTCTGAGTTGTGTCTGTGTGTATGTGGTGTATGTGTGATGTGACTGGATTATGTTTCATTTGTCTGTATGTCTGAATCTTTGCATGTGTATGGTGCAAGTATCTGTGTGTATATATGTTTGTGCTTTTATTGTATTGTGTCTGTATGCATGTGTTGTGTGTGTGCTGTGCATGTGTCTGTGGTTTAGTTATGTAGTGCCTGTCAGTCTCTGTCTATGTGTGTGATTCTGCAAGTGATGGTGTTGCGTCACTTTGCATATATGTGTGTGTATCTGTATGTCTACATGTTTAGAGCCCCCACACCCTGCATCCCTCACCCTACTGAGTCACAGCAGCTGTCATTTGGGCCCAACCTCAGTTCTCTAGAATCCCCAGTTTCCCATAGCACTGGGGTTCTTCAAGAGGTTATAAGATTTCCAAGCTTGCCTGGGCCATGAGTCCAGTGCCCTACTCTGTGAGGAAAACTGAGGCCCAAGAAGAGCAGAATGCTTAAGCCACACAGTCAAAATTGAGGGAGGCCAAAAGGCCACTGGCCCTGCTCCAGGACTTGGTGCCTCTGGAAGAGTGTGGTATGGATTTCCCCTGGCTGGAAGAGGACATAGTACCAGCTCATGACTTTGAGATTGCAAAGCCCAAGGGAGGACCTGTGGCTATGTGGAATATTAAGAAGAAAATACAGCCACAGCTTCTGTTTATCCTGAGTAGCCTGCTCAGAGGTCACCTCCTGTGCCCCAGGTTTCTTAATCCTTCAGTCTAAACTAGCTGTTCCCCAAGGTACCCCCAATCCTGCTTTCCACCACCTAACATTGTCCTGTGGATTTATGGATTTTAACTTTTGCTCTTATGCTACAACATGGATGAACCCTGAGGACATTATGTTCAGTAAAATAATCTAGTCACAAAAATGACAGATACTGTGTGATTCCATTCATGGGAGGTCCCTAGAGGAGTCAGATCAATAGGGACAGAAACTAGATGGTGGGAGCCAGGGGCTGGGGAGAAGTGAGGGAGTTAGTGTCTAATGGGGACACAGTTTCAGTTTGGGAAGATGAGAAAGTTGTGGAGATATGTGGTGGGGATGGTGGCACAACAATGTACTTAATGCCACTGAAAATGATAAAAAGGTAAATTTTATGTTATGTATATTTTGCTACAATTAAAAACAAAACTCTGTATTCCTCCCTCATGAGAACTGGGACTTTACAGTGTTCCCAGAGCCTGGCACACACTAGGTGATCAATGAATGGTTGAGTGAATGAAAGAGTAAAGAGGTGATCTGTTGACAACAAATGGAGAGATAGTTGGAAACAGAGAAGCATTGAAAGTTGAAGCCTGAGCCATCACCTTCTCCTCATCCTTAAATCATGCTTCCAAGCAGTGGTTCTCAACTGGGGTGATTCTGCCGCCGCCCCCCCCCCCCCGCCACCCAGGGGGCATTTGACAATATCTGGAGACCTTTTTAGTTGTCACTTCTAGGTAGAAGGGAGGAGGAGAGGGAAGTGCTACTGGCAACCAGTAAGTAGAGGCCGGGATGCTGATAAATAACCTACAATGCACAGGACAGCCCCCACAGCCAGGAATCACCCAGTCCCAGTGTCAACAGTGCTGAGAAAGAGAAACCCAACTTTAGCGACACCTCCTGAAAGCCCTCCTTGTTTTGATGCACCTACTGCCTCACACATCTCCTTCCCTTCTCCCCTGGCATCACCAGGGGAGATTAAGCAGGTGAGGTTCTTTCATCATGTTTGCAGTTGGTGCCAGGCCTGTCCCAGGTGCTGAGGTTCTGAATTCAGCGCTGTGGATGTGGCTCCGCGCAGCACGAAGCTCAGGGCTGAAGATCCCAGCATCAGTGGGGGTGAGCTGGGGTTGTGTAGGGTCAGGGCTGGGTACTGTTTGGTCATTGCAAGACCCCTGACTCTTTCCAACTGAGTCAGGATCCAGGACTGGAGATGAGAGAGGTGCAGCCCCAGCCTCAAGGATCCCAAACCTGAAAGATGAACCAATAGCCTCAGATCAGGGTCCACATCCGCACGGTTTCCTGCTTTTCTCCTTGAGTGGTTGAGAGATATGGGTTGATACCGCAGAAAGGAAGAAGGAGGGGGTGATCGTGTGACATGGACCCCAGTTAAGATTTCACCCCCAAAAGCATCTTCTTGTCTAAATTGAATGTTGGCAGGGCCCCAGCTCAGACTGAGCTGTGGAGCCTGGATGAACACCCTATGTCCGAGTGTGGACTGTTGCTGGAGCGCGGGGGCAGAGCAGAGGCCTGGAATCACCAAAATCCAATCCAGCCACATCCTCCATCCGGACCCAGTCCTGTGTCCTCACTGCGGCCCAACAGGACTTGTTCCCAAATTTTCTCCTCATCTTTTCTGTGTCCTCATTGCTAGGACAGCATCACTGTCCACCCAGACACTGGGCTGAGACCGGTCATTTTTTACAGCATCTTTGGAGTACCCACCCCCGCATTTCACCCACTACCAAGACCTGTCTCTTTTCAAATCAATCTGCTTCTCTCCATCCCCATAGCCACTGCTCCAGGCTACCTCCTCTGGTCCCTGGACTAGGTGACAGTTCCTCACATGTCTCCAGCCCCACCAGGCCCTCCAAAAACAGTCCTCTCAAGGTTCCGCCTCCTGCCTTGGCCCCCTTGAAAGCTCCCCAGGTCCCACCAGGCCTCATGCTGTCCTTTGTCCACCCAGCAGCCCCCAGTGGCCTCTTTCTGATGCCCACCTAACAACTCTCTTCCCTACTTAAAATGGTCATCCTCTATCACTTGGCAAACCATGCAGTGTGTTCAAGCACCCACAATTAACCCAGATCAAGGTTGGGAGGGACATTAGGGGAAGCAGAATGAGTAGCCCTAGTCCACCAGAGTCATTCATTCAATAGACATGCACAGAGGGCTCCGCATCCCCATGCTGGGCACACAGTGTGACAGACAAGGCAGCACCGTCCCTATTGTCCTGGAGTGCATGCTCCAGGAGACATTCCAGCCAGGCCCCTCCCCATGTGGTGGATGGCCCCGCTCAGTTCTGGTTGGGGCATGAGGCATAAGTGGGCATCTTCCAGAGTGAGAGCCAGAATGTCAAGCCTGGGGTGAGAACGTGGCCCATCTAGGTGTGGGGCATTTTGCATTTGGTATTCCCCAACTGAGAGTGGGGGTGGGGTTAATGATCAGGGGACATGGTATAGGGAGAAAGAGTAAAGTGGTAAAGTGCCAAGGAGTCCCTGTAAATACAAGGCTAGGTGGCATGATGGTTAGGGCTGTAGACTTAGGACTCACATTGCCTAAGTTCAAATCGTGCCTCTGCCACTTATGAGCTGTGTGACCCTGGGTAAGTTACTTAACCTCTCTGTGCTTCATATCTTTCATCCATAAGGCAGCATGGAAAACAAAAGCATATACTTTATAGGGTGATTATGAACATTAAATGTCTTACTGCATCTAAGATGCTAAGAAGTGTGCCTAGGACATGTTGTTACTAAATTAAACTATACAACAAAATTGCCAAAATCTGACCAGAATGTTATCATGTTATCTCATGTTTCTCTTGCTTTTCTCCCTCCTTCTCCCACTCTCTCCCCTTTTACTGCCCAGTCAATCTGGTTCAAATCCTGACTCTACCACTTACCTCCTTTAGCAGTTTGAGAACATAGGCTGGCATTTCTGAACCTTAGTTTGCTCACCTGAGACATGGAAATAATAATAGTATGGACTTTACCGAGTTGTGGGCACTCCAGATGAGGCCATGCATGTAACGCAATGATCTGGGTGCAAGCCCATAATTAGGTCTGTGAAAATAGAAGCTGGGGGTGGCTCTGCTTCCAGAAGGAAGTGTGCCTCCAGGTTCAGCTCCTCGCCACAGCTTGTGGCCTCTGCAGCCTCTCCAATTGGCCCCAATGGACCAGGAGGACAGCGACATGCACAAAACTTATATGGGTAAGGGTGAATGTGTGATGTTGTGATTGTGCAAATGTGTGTCTGTGTGTGAGTGCCTCTGTGTGTGAATGTGTGTGCACATATGTGATTCTGTGTGTGTGTGTGTGTGTCAGGGCTGGTGGTGGGAAGTGAACATTGGTTTACTAGAAGAAATAAGCTCTGGGATGAGTCTTGAGGAATAATCAAGAGGAAGTCTGTATGAGAAGAGGGCAGTGGGCAGTGGGTGATGGGTGTTATGGACAGAATCTCCACGTATGCACGGACCTGGTTGGGCAAAGTGAAAGGCAGCCAAAGAGATGAGTTTGGCATGTGCACTGGGGGCTAGTGATGGAGGGCCCTGGGGAGTCATGGAAGCTTGTAAGCAGAGGCAGGAGCTCTTGTGTTAGGAGCTCTTGGCTTCTGCACCCTACCACCCTGACACTTACCAGACATCCATCAGGAGGCCATATCCCCAGGTGGTTGAACAAACAAGCTCCAAGTTCACAGGTCCTGGGTTCAAGCACTGGGATATGGGTAAATTACCCTCTCAGTACCTCAGTTCACCCAGCATCCACCAGTAGGTTTACGGAGCACCTACTGCAAGCCAGCATCTCATACACACCATTGTACTTCATCCAGTGGAGTCAGCACTGTCACTCACCCCCAACTTAAAGATGAGCAAACTGAGTGACTCATCCAGGAAGAAGCCAGGATTCAGCCCCAGGTCTAGCCAGCATGGGCTCAGGCATGTTCAGCCACAGAATGATGACATTCTGGCCTCCTCCAGGATGGTCAAATACTTAGTTTGAGCTGCCAGTAATTGGAGCCTGGTGGCACTACATCTTCATTTCCCCAAGGCTCAGAGAGGGGAATCCACTTACCCATAGACATACAGCAAGAAGGGCAGCCAGTGACCCCCCCAGGCTTGTCTGCCCCAAAACCACGCTCTTCCACACATAGTAGATGCTTTAAAGTCAAGCAACTTTAAAGATGTCTTGGAAAGGTTGGCAGAAGAGGTAGCTGAGGCCTGGTGACAGGGTCTCTGCATTTCCCAGCAGGATGTGGCACAGAGTAAATACCTGATAAAGATTTAGTATCTGAAGACCCACTGTGTTCAGCATTGTGCTGAAAACCCCACATACATTACTATCTCATTTGATCCTACCACGGCCTCATGAGTTGGGTACTATCATAGACCTCATTTTAGTGAGGAAAAACAGGCTCAGAAAGGTTGAGTCCTGGGCCAAGGCTGCACAGGCAGCAAGACTAATAAGAGCTGAGGATATTTGGGGGCTTACTATGCGCCAGACCTTGTTCAAAGCACATTACACATATAAAAGCCTGAGTGCTGGGATCTCCCTCCCAGATGGGGCACAGGCCTGGCCACCCAGCTTTCCAGGGAGCAGCAGAGGCCACCCAGCACCCCTGTGTGCTTCCTCCATCATCCCCACCTCACCATCTGCTGCAGTCAGGAGTGGACCCTGCCTTATCCTTCCCAGATGCAGTCACTGTGTCCTGGTACCACAGGACAGAACTACAGCTCAGGCAGCCAGGCCTCTCTACCCTGCCTGTGTCAATAAAATGGGGCGAAGATAGCCCCTCACAGATGCCTCTCCTCAGGGGCCTCACTAGGTCTGGTTTCCAGGTGTGGAAGATGGGAGCTGGAAGTTCCAGAGCCTGGTGCCTGAGGCCACTTCTGAGTACCGGGAATAATTGAAGTGGCATTTGTATCTCCTCACATTTGTTTTCTCCCTACTTCATTACAAGAAACATTTACTAGGCAGAGCTGGAGATGAGGTCTCTGGGGTCCAGTGGAGCATAGAACATCCCAAGTCCGCCAGGAATACTGCAGGGTGAAGCCGTGGACTGACTACACTGAGCCTAATTCCCCTGCCCAGGATGCTGGGGGAAACGCCTGATTCCAGACAAAGCCCAGTACACAGAAGGTGCTCAGTAACTGCTAGCCAGCTGGAGAGACCAAAGGGAAGGTGGCCTGGTCACCCAACAGCCAGTTGAGGTCCAGAGGTTCTAGCCCCACTCCCACTCAGTGGCTGAGGCAGCACCAGGCCCAGACTTGGCAAAGGTCAGCCTGGCACTGAAGGTAGGAGGGAGGCAGACCAGGACCTCAGGATACCCCTTGTTAAACTCCTTGCCTGCATATCCCACCCCCAATTCCTGGCCTAAAGTAGAGCCAGAGCCAGACAGCTCACATGATTCACAGGCTCACTTGAGGAGGAGGAAGAATCTATGGGCAGAGGCTCACAATGGACCTCCTGGGGGGTCAAGGGCCAGACCAAGGTCCAGCCACAACCCAGGGAGGCTGGGGAGGGCACTATAGTGGCATCTGGGAGTCCTGGGGCTCAGAACAAGGTAGGGACAGAGCTAGACCCTTGGAGTGAAACATGGGTTGGAATCCCAGATCACCTTTTATTTCTGCCTGCTGCCTACCCCCATATTTGTCACCCCCAGACCCTCTCTTCAGAACTGTCCATGTGGGGAACTCATGACTCCATTCTACCAGTCCCTAAGGCCAACATTGGGGTCACCTCGCCACTTCTTTCCCTCCAAACCCATAAGGAAAGCCATGGGCTTGGCCATCAAATCATATTCAGAATCCACCCACTTCTTATCCCCTCCAGCAGCCACCTTGGTGTAGCCCCCATCCTCACTCCACTTTTCACTGTCCCAAAGCTTCCAGAAGTTTCCTTTTATCTCAGAAAAAAAAGCCAAAAGTGTGCTTTGCCATAGCAGAATCACTCCCACACCTCACCTCCCCAGCCTCATCTCCTCTATCTCCTCACACCATCCCAGCCCCCTCACTGCTCCTTAAACTCTTAGGCTCACTCCAGCCTCAGGGCCTATGCACATGCTGCCCCCCGCCCCCCCCCCACACACACACACTCTTCAGCTAGGCCTATCCTGAGCACCCTCTCCCTCTCATTTAAAATGACACCCCAACTCTGATTTTTTTTTTGCCTCACTGTACTTTCTCACCACAGCACTGCTCCTTTCAACAAAATGTTGAATTTACTGATCTGTTTGTTGCCTCTCTGCTGGCTAGAACACAAGCTTTACAGTAGATACCTTCGTTTTTTTCTCAGCTGTGTCCCCAATACCTAGCATATAATAGGAACTCCATAAATATTTGTCAATGCATGATCATGGGTAAATTACCTCTTCTCTGGGAACCTGCTTTGTTAAACGAGGGGTTGCTTCCTACCTGAGTCACCAAAGGGCTAGTGCTGGGTTCCTCTTCCTCACCCCACCCCCACCTTCCTGGGGGCTTCCTAACTCAAAGTTGCTGTGATGGAATCACAGCCGCCTATTCTTTCTCCCCATTCTCCCTTGCCCCAAATGTGTGCCCAGTCCCACAATCCTACAGCTTGTTCCAAACCTGCTCCATTCTCTACAACTCAGTCCCTCCATATCCTCAGCAGAGAGAAACAGATCCTGGGCCCTCCTCTCCCAATTTACAAGCTCTCCTGCATCCCCTCCCTTAGGGACCAGCCCTGTCTCCTCTCCTCCCTCCCTATTTCTCCCTAGCATCCTTCACCGCTGGGCTTCTGGACAGAGCTGGCTGTCATCCTTACCTCGTCTCTGTCCTACAATCTGGCCCCCAACCTCCTAGTAGGCCCTAGAAGCCACTTCCTCCAGGTTCCCTGAAGACCTCAGGCTGCTAAACCCAAAGATGACCCCTGCAGTTCCTTCCAAAATTCAGCTTGCCACCACTCTCTGGCTCTCCTTCCTCAGGGCCTGTGGTTTCCATCTCTGCTGATTCCTGACCTCTCTTGGATTCCAGACCCTGAATCCCTGTTGTCTTCCTGGATACTGTCCCCCCACCCAGATTCAGGCCACCACCCTAACCACCCCTTTCCCAACTCCCTTGGGTCCCCTCTCCTCCCCCAGCCAACAGCTGTTTCCTGACCACCCCTGTGCTACAGGCTCTGAATGCCAAGTAGTTTTATTTACCTTGTGACACGCTGCCTTCTTGTGAGTGCTGAAACCCACCCAGCTCATCATCTCTTACTGGGACAAGTGAAACCGCCCCAATCAAGCCCATGCCCTGGGTCTCCCCTCTCATGCCATCCTGCACAGTGAGGCTGGACAGAGCACTTCAACAGCACATTGAAGAGATGCACCCATCCCACCCTTAAAGCCTCCATAAGCAGTGAGAGGGGCCCAGCCGAAAGCACCTGAGGTTTCCATTCAAAACAGACTTGTTCAGGTCCTGTTGGGATCAGGGAACAGGTAAAGTTTGAAAAAGTTTTCCCAAGAGTGGCAGGATTTACCTTGTGAAGGAGTGATTAGGGTCTCAGCGTAGTGGGCAAAAGGGAAAGGGTTGCCTGAGGTATAGTATTTTTTAAACAAGAGATGTGTGTTTGTGTGTCAATCTTGTACTTAGAAATTAACTTCAAACTATTTTAAGCATCCAGACGATTCTGAAGTGAGCCCACCCACTTCCCCTTAAGAGCCAGGTGTCTAGGGCCAAAGTTCTCAAAGGGTAGCCCATGGTGCATCAGCAGATCCTGGAAACTTGCTAGGCATGCAGTTCTTCTGGCCCACTCAAACCTGAAGAATCTGAAACTGGGGGAGGGTGGTGGTGCTGCCCAGCCACCCAGGGTTTAATATTCTGTGCCCTAGCACACTGTTCCTCAAACTAAGGTACAAAGGTACCCACTGGGGGGAGGGGGG
This sequence comes from Tadarida brasiliensis, assembly GCA_030848825.1. Lineage (NCBI taxonomy): Eukaryota > Metazoa > Chordata > Mammalia > Chiroptera > Molossidae > Tadarida > Tadarida brasiliensis. The sequence goes on along the minus strand of CM061259.1, from coordinate 72,406,476 downwards.
GGTCTTGCTAAAATGTAGACTGAGCCAGTAGGTCTGGGGTAGGCCTGAGAGTCTGTTTTACCCACAAATGCCCCTGAGATGCCGACACTGCTGGTCCCTGGACCGCACTTTGAGTAGCAATCTAAAGCCTGTTCTCTAGGTGCACAGCCATACTCAATCCTTACCCTACCACTGGGCACAAACTATTCACTACCCAGCCCTTTGCAGAAAAAGTACACTAGTCCCTGGTCTAAAGGAGTGTCTCTTTGCCTGATCCACCACCACCACCACCACCACACATACACACACACACACACCTCCAGCCTAGTTAGCCTCCAACTGTGATTCCGGAAACTACCAGCATCTCCCCCACTCCAGCAACTCCTTCTGCCTGGTTATCTCTCAAATGTACCTGGACTCCCCCAACCCTATCTGAAAGCCCAAGCTGGCCCTCTCCATGGTATAAACAGCCTGGACCTTGGCCTCCCTCACCAGACTGGAACAGGGATCTGTATTGTGTTGAGTGATTCTCTGAGGCTTCCACATAAGACACATTTGGAAAGAGAGCTCTCTCATCCTTTATTTCCAATGGGGTCAGCGGCCCTCAAGGGCCCGGTCTCGGGCGATGACAGCTTCCTCGAACTTGATCATGAGCGTGGTGCCCTTGTGCCAGTGTGCTGTGACCTTGGCAGGGAAGCCGCTGTGAGTCAGCACCGCCTCCACGATGCCTGCAGTGAAGCTGGCACAGTTGAGGGTGCTGTTTTCCTTGGGCACCGAGATGTAAGTGTTGATGAGCGGTTCACGCTCAATGATGTAGAAGGTGCGCGCATCGTCGTTGGCCTGCTCCAGCTTGTCGGCCTCCTTGCCAAAAAGCGCCTTCCACACGGCACCCTTGACAAAGAGTAGGGCACCCAGCACCTTGGTCTCGCGCCGGGCACCCTTTTCACGGGACACCAGCACATCTAGAATGCGCGCACCCACTTGGCGGCCCAGCACAGCAAGACGCGCCTGCAGCTCCGCCACCGAGAAGACACGGCTCTGGCAATGCTGCACCAGCTCCGAGAAGAGCAGCGCGAAGGCGCTCAGGCTCACCTCGGTGCGCGGCCGCACCAGCGCACGCTCCAGCAGCGCAGACTTCCCACGTGTGAAGCGTGCCTCCATGCTGCAGCCACTTCCCTGCAAGGGGAGACCAAGCAACAGCAGTGTCAGGGGCCTGAGAAAGAACGCTGGGCCCCCAGCCCACCTCCACATGGTCTATCACTGACTTCCCACATGGGAAGAGATATGGAAAGAAAAAGCATTCACCTGGGAGTAAATCTAGCCTCCAGCGAAGGGCAAACGGGGAAGGAGAGGGATTAGGGGGTAAACAGGGAGGAGAGACCAGAGTGGGACCACAAGGAGACGCGAACCCCAATCCCCAGGTGATTCCTTGTATGTGAAAAGCACCTTTGTGCCCCCTCCGCCACCTGTGACAGCAACTAGAAAACTAGGGCAGGGAGGTGGGGACCTCAGACCTAGGGCTGGGAGGGGACTCTGGCGTGCACTCCAGCACTGACTTCCTGCGAGTGAAGCTAACTTCCATGCCTCTTCTCTGCGGAAAGCCAGTGACACTGAACGTGGGAGTAGGAAGTAAGTCGAGAACGGCCAGTATCGGAAGCTTGGGGAACAAACGGGATACATGGGGCAAGCCAGGAAGGGACACTGGAAACCCTTCCAACCCCGAACAGGCAACGCCAACTTGGCATGCACGAAGCATGCCTCCTTGGGCCAAGGATGGACCTGCATTTGTAAGAAAGACTCGGGACGAGGGGGCGGGGGGATCCCCTCACCTCGGTGCGCTCCAGAAAGGCAACTAACTGGACTAGAGGGAGGGGGCTGACCATCAGACCCGGGGTTTAAGGGAGCCAGGAGGGGGCGCTGTGATTCTCCATCCCAGCGCTAGAAGCCAACAGCAGTCGATGGGGGGAAGAGACTCGGAATGGGGCTGTAGAAGAAAACCCCAAAGGGATGCTGAGACCTCCACACTGTGGCTCCGCGGTGGGGGTGGCAGCGAATGGGGGAGGGGTCCCAAGGGCGGGAGACACCCTCTATTCTCCACCCTCGCCCACTCAGGTGTGAAGCCGCCGCCCAGGATGGGGTCGGAAGGGGGTACTGAGAACCCAGCCCCCACCAGGCAGGGACCGGGCTAGAGGCCGGAGGGGTCTGGGGATGCTGAGACGGCCCCCAAGAGGTCTACGTGGGGGATGGGAAGACCGGCAGGATCCAGGGCCTCCAGGACGCCCCTCTTCACATGCAGGTGAGCAGCCGCCTACATGGAGAGGGCCCAGCACGCGAGACGGGAGGGGTTGTGTTGAGACCCCTCTATTGGGCTGAGATGAGGGTAACGAGCCAAACCGCGGAGAGGCCAGGGCCCCGAGATCCCCGGCATGGAGCGGGCAGAGGGACCGAGGAGGAGCCCACCCCTCCTTGCGGTCCTCCTGGGTGGGCCAGAGTGGGCGGTCCAGGGATCGCGGACGCCGAGACCCTGGCCCAGGACCCATAGATCCGCAGAGAGGAGTCGGGAGCCGAAGAGACCAGGTGCGGCCAAGGGGTGCGAGCGGGGAAGGGGTGCGGGCGGGCAAGGTCTCACCGGGAACTGCGGTCCTTGGCTCGACCGAGCTGCTTTACGGTGCCGTAAATGGCCCTATGTGCGCAGGTGCTGCGGTGGGCAGGCGTGTGGGCTCGGCGCACGCGCAGTGGTTCCAAAGACCTGCCGCTAGGGGGCCTGCGTGTCCGTGGAGCCCGACCCAGGGGTGCGGTCCCGCAGCCTGGGACCTCGCTGGCTTTGGTTTGCCCACGCTCAGGGAGACAGTAGCATCAATGGTCACATGCTCAGGGGCACACGTTTGACGATGGGGACACATCTCTGTTTCAGGGGCACATGTGTACACATGTACATCTCAGGCCACAAACCCTCATAGGCACAAACTCAAGGGCACAGGGACTCAGTTACTACGTGGGTACATGTTCATGGACACAGGGACCCACTCGGAACATCGTCCTCACACACCCTCGTGTTCCCAGCGTTTCTGGAATAATATCCATCTGTTCACTGTGTGACTTTACCCATTCCCCAAGTCCAAGCATTGGCAGACCCTCCCCAAAGCCCCCCAGTCGCCTGAATGACAGATCTGAAAGCCACATTTCTTTTCCTTGGCCTTTGTTTCCATGAATCACAAAATGTGAATGGAGAAACAAACAGACACACGTGTGTACATGCTCTGAGCACCCTCAGTGACATTATCAGGCACAGTCACATTGACACCGTTGTTCATGCAGGCACAGGGAGTGACAGGGCACACACTGTGACACCTACAATTACAATGTTACATTCCCATAGTGTGTTTCACACACACTTTCACCATGACACGTTTATACATAACATATTGCAGGACATTCATGCATATTCACACTGACAGTGAAACATGCATGGGTAACACATGTCACAACACCCACATTCACTGTGATACACCTTTGTGATCCCTGCTGACACTGCCACCCACTGTAATGTGCATGACACTCACAACACGCTATGAGACACACGTGTCACATGGACAGTGACACAGGTGTGCATACCACACCCTCTGTGATTCCCACGTTCAATATTCACCCAAAACACCTTCCTGTGGAACACACTGAAATAACTGCCCTCCATGAAATGTTTACCCCTGCACACACACAACTCTACAACACTCATTCACCATGACATATAATTTTTTTATATATGGGGATGATGAACAGGTTCAGACCAGGCTGGGGCCCCCATGTTTCATCTTTACTGGGAGGTACCACCCTGTCCTCCAGGCTTCCTTGTTTTCTTGTTTATTGAGGTGTGGGCTCTGTGGAGGAGGGAGGTGGAGATCCAAGATCAGGCAGATCCCCCCTGGGAGAGAAGCTAAGGCCAAATCCAGGGCTCCACCTCCTCTCGCCCCAACTTACATTGATTTGGCATTTTCTGTAGCAGCTCAGAGATTTTCTGTAATTGAGTCGTGATTTGGCTTATGCCTGGGGGTGGGAGAAGACAGGAGAAAATTGGGGTAGGGCTTCAGACAAGGCCCCCACCTTTATCTGAAGTCCCCTCCTTGCCCAAACCCCCAGGCTGGGGTGCTGCAGAGCCCAGCACTGGGGGTTCCCAGCAGCATTTAAATACCCCCAAGTTACTGGAAGGACATCCATCACCACTCCAAACCCTGCTCCTTGGGAGGGCAGGACCTCTGCTGTACCCCCTCCCCCACCCCCCAGATTCCCCAGCCCCACAATCTGGGCAGTGAAGATCCACAGAGGCACCTGCTGACAGCATCTTCAGTTTCTCATTCCCAGTCTGGACATTGCTCTTGACAGTGTCAACGCGCTGTTTGGCATCACTGACGCTCTGCTGGATATTCCTCCAGCCCTGTTTTTGCCTTTCTTGGCACTCCTGTGCCAAGCTAGAGACTGAGGGTGTGGATGGGAATGTCTGTATCACTGCTCTTCTCTCTACCCCCACCCTGATCCCTTGGGCCTCCCTCAGGTCCTCCCCTCACCATTCCAGATCTCCTTTTTCAAGACCAGCAGCTCCTGGGACATCTCAGAATCTGTTCAGGATGGGGGAAGGTAGGAAAACCCTTGAAGTGCCCCAGTTCTGCAGCCCTGGGAGCAGGGGTGGGGGAAAGGAGAGGAACTAGGGGGAAAGGGAACAGTGGGAACACTGGGCCTCCCCAGCTCCTGAGGACCCCTCCACACTGCCCCAGTCCCCTCCCCCACCACACACCAAAACCAAAAGCTCACTCACTCTTCACCAGGACCCAGGCCAACAGAATGATGGAAAACAGGGCGAGAAGAATGTACAAGCTCATGATGGCTCTGTGCAACCAATGGAGGGCCTGGGAAGAGTCCGAGGATGGCCTGGACCAGGCTGGGACTGGGGCAGAGGCAAGGCAGGTGACGTCCAGGGTTCAACGCCACCACTTAGACTATTAGTACTGATTCCAACACCAACAATAGCTCTGTCATCTCACTCACTCTTCCCAATACCATTAGCAGCTATGACCATCAACAACACTGCCACCAACAAGCACCCTGACCTGTACTACCAGCACTTGTTTCTAATACTGTCACCATCATGCTCCACTTATCATCCCCATCACCAACAATCACCAGTGTCAGCAGTACCTGTCATTAATAGTCATCAACATCAGTGCAGATTGTTGCCGGCATTGTCCCCATCAACAGCACCTTCATCAACTCTGTCTAGGCGATTCCTTCCTGATCCACTACATTGTCACCTACTCACCATAACCCAAACCTTCACCACACTTCCACCTACACAATCACCACCATGCCATCATCATCACCACCTACAAAGCTACCCCCACCACTGTCTCACATAAGTCTTGACACCACCATTCACTATGCCACTGATCCCAACCTCCACATGCTGCCTGCTGTCTCTGCAATGCACTCCCACAGACCCCTCCAAAGGCTGTGGGATGTGGGCTGGCAGGCAGCTACTTACCCTCACTCTTGGGTGGTGAATGACTGCCCTTTGGCTGGTCCTGGTTTCTGAAGGCCAGGGTGATATTTTCATAGTCAGGGTCATCAACACCTGTGGGTGGGTCAGTGGGAAGGGTTTGGAAACCCGCCTGGAGCTCTGGGGTGAGGTGGGGATGGGAAGGGACCTCATAAATCTTGGTTCACCAAACCCCTGCACAGAACACATTTCTGGGGATAAACGTTAACTAAGATCTGCTTCTTGGTTAAGAGAAGAGGGTATGTGAGTGTTTGAGGGATACACATGCACACACAAACACTTTTTGGGAAAGGGAAGAAGACCTCTGGCCCCTACTCTCAGTTCCTTACTTCTCCCATCCCAACCCTCCTTCTTTACCCCAACCCATGCTGAGGTACCTAACCTTTTTTATTGACTGGGGCCCCCCGTTGCTTGTCTTTGAAGGCTGCTGCCTGCATCCTGGCCTCCTGGTTTATGTAGATTTCCTCAGCCTCCATGGTCCCCAGTCTGCCAATCTGTCCACACATATCCCCAGCCAACGGAAGGTGTCTCAGCAGATGAGGAAATCTCCGGGTTGGGGTGTGGGGGAGGAAGGAGAGGTCAGTCTCCTCTTTTCAGGGATCTAAAACCCTCCCACCCTGGGGCATTCTCACACCCCTGATCAAGAAGGGTCTTAGGAGACCAGAGGTCTCAGGAAGGACCAAGAAGAGAAGCCCACAGACCTAGAGGCAGACCAAAATAGTCAGGAACTTGTGATAGAGGTATTAGCTAATGCTACAGTCATCGTTTTGAAATACATAAGTGTATCAAATCAACACGTTGTACACCTTAAATTTATATAATGTTGTATGTCAATTATATTTAATAAAAATATGTTTTTTAAATGATTAGGAACTTTACGGGAAGGTGTGTGTGTGTGTGTCTACCTGGATGAACCTCATCCTCCTATCTCCTCTCTCTCAAGAGAGAAACTGCGGCACCTCAGAGTCCCACCTTTTAGGGTAGGGGCAGCCAGCCTTAAAGGCAGGATTCCTGGGTCCCCCACATCTTCCTTCCCACTGCTGAAATCCCATACCTCCACTCCACTCCAAGAAATTCTACTTCTTCAAGGCCCCATGTAGGAAAGGAAAGGATGTGAAGCGACGGTGCTAACCACTGTAACTCCACACCCACATCTGAAACTGAGGTCAGATCCATGCCTTGACATTCTCTCGAACTACTTTTCCCTCAAACTGAAGACCCCACTCAAAGAAATACTCAGAAGCACACTCACTCTCATTTACACGTCTGCACCTACCCAGACACATACACACAACTTGCACACATACACTCCCAAATACCCTATCACACATCTGCTCACGTATACACATAGCACACCTATTCACATGCTTCTACACATGCTTACCCAGAGAAATATACATATTCATGCATTCATATGCCTACACTCTTGTGTCTATCTGACCCTGAAAACTAGGATTAAAATGAGACAATGTGTATAGGGACTTTTCTCTTTAAGTCTAGAGAAATTTCTCTGTGTACGTCTAGAATTTTCTCTGTAAGTCTAGTGCCTTCCAAGGGAAATATAATATGAACCACATTTTTAATTTAAAATTTTCTAACAGCCACATTAAAAAGATAAGAAGAGACAGGCTAAATTAATTTTAATAACATTTTATTTAACATAACATACCAAAATATTATCACTTCAGTGTATAGATGTTATTTTAACATTATTGATATATTTTACCTTTTGGAAGGTACTAAGTGTTCGAAATCAAATGTATATTTACACTTAACGGTGCATTTCAATTCAGAGGGGCCACATTTCAACTGTTTAATGGCTGCTGTGTTGCACAGCACTGGTCTAGAGTGTTACAATTTTCTCCTTTTGGAAAAAATACATAAAGGTTTTTTGACAATATGCAAGAAGTGTTATGGTCTAGGTTTAAAATACGTGATTAAATTCAAGAGAGCTTTGGAATAGTCCCCCAAGATCTAATGAGGATAACGTTCTCTTTCCTAAACGATTGCCAGCCTTGTCTGCTCCAGGAAGGTCAACTTAGCAGTAGTTAGGTGCCAGCTCCTCTTTTTGATGGTAGAAAGCAATCAGCCATTGAGCAATTCACCCCCCTTATGATGTAACAGCCACAGAGGAGACAGACAAGAGAAGAGCTGGCTCTGATCCGAGGGATGGGTGCAGGGGGTAGGACCACAGACTTGCACATTTCCCTGGCTCAGATGGGGCCGAGACTGGGCTCCAGCCCTCTGGAGGTTGAGAAAAAGGCAGCTGTGACAGTGGAAACCCACCAACCACGTCATAGTGGCCTGAGAGGGTTCCATGGGGTTGGTTGCCTGACCAACCCCTTTCATGGGGTAACGGGGTTTTTTTTTGTTGTTGTTTTTTAAGAAAAGAAAATGTGTCATAATCAGGGATTGGTTTAAGGTGGGCACATGATCCAGGCTCAGCCAATCAGAGTCTAAGATTTGGCACAGGGGCAGGCAAATTAGCCAGACTCAACCAATGAAACTCAGACTTGGGACTTTTGTTGGGTTAACCAAGAAAAAAGGTATTCTCTTTTGTTCCCCCCTCCACTGGGGTCGTCACACTGGGCAAATGTAAGCCTAGAGCTGTGACAGGGGAGTACCTGCTTGAAAGTGAAACCAACACTGAGGAAAGCAGACCTTAGAGGGGATTGAGTCCTGGAGACATCATTTGAGACCCTGGGTTCAGCCATACCTGTTCTAACCCTGTGCCTCTCAGTTACATAATCCAGAAACTTCCTTCTACTTTTTTTCAAGCTAGCTTGAAGTGGGATCTGTGGAAGTTGCAACTGGAAGAATATTGGCTACCACAGGGGTCTGGGCAGTTGGTGAATGAAGAAATAGAGGCTCAAGAATGGGACTTGCACCCTGGCCTGTTTTGCTCAGTGGTTAGAGCATCAGCCCGCGGACCAGAGTCACAGGTTTGATTCTAGTCAAGGGCACGTACCTCGGTTGCGGTGCGTCCTGGCCTTGGTCAGGTCGTGCAGGAGGCAACCAGTCAATGTGTCTCTCACATCGATGTTTCACTCTCTCCCTCCCACTCTATCTGATGATAAATATAAAAATATCCTCGGATGAGGATTAAAAAATAATAATAAAAATAAAAAATATAAAGAATGGGACTTGCCTGTCCAAGGTCACCCAGGCCATAAGATGTGATCTCCAAGTCTGCACTCTGGGACAGCAGCATGACTGTGTTGGAATTAAGGGCTTTGAGGGGACCCTTCTTGGGGTCCAGTTTCAGGGGAGCAATTGGGTAGGACTCAGAGACAAAGGCATATATATATCCGGGCCCCCACCCACATGTCAGTGAGGGAGAGGGCAAGGCACCAGATTCACATTCTCTGGTCCTGCACACACTTTTGACTCAGTTGTCTCAATCCAACCCCAGGGCCACAGTGGGGTTAGGAGGAAGGACCGAAGAAGGGAATCCCTGGGTTGGGGTCTGGGTGGACTCCACAGGCACAAAGAATGTTCATGATCTCAACTCATGGCTCCCAGGATCAGACGGGGCTGTGCCATCACAGGGTGCGTGGCAATGGAAGGAAAGTCCAAGATATCCTGAAAACCAGGACCCCACCCTCTTCCCCTTCTCCAGCCACTAGAGCATGCTGCTGCGGACTGTGACTTTTGAGTCTGGGGTCCCTTTCTTTTGTTTTTTTATTGTCATCCGAGGACATTTTTCCATTTTTTGTTCAGACAGAGTGGGAAGGAGAGAGAGGAAGAGAGAGAGAGAGAGAGAGAGAGAGAAACATCGACGTGAAAGGAACACACTGAGTGGCTGCCTCCCACACGACCAACCAGGGCCGGGAACAAACCTCAACCAAGGCACGTGCTCCTAGCGGGAACCGAACCCAGGTCTCTCTGGACCGCAGGCTGACGCTCTAACCACTGAGCCAAACTGGCCAGGGCTGCTGCTTTTTTTTTTTTTTTTAATCCTCACCCGAGGACATTTTTGCATTTATCTTCAGATAGAGCGGGAGGGAGAGAGGGGGGAAGAGAGAGAGAAAAAACATCAATGTGAGAGAGACACGTCGACTGGCTGCCACCCACATGACCCCAACTGGGGCCGGGGACAAACTGCAACCAAAGTACATGCCTTTAGCAGGAACCAAACCTGGGACTCTCTGGTCCGCGGGCCGATGCTCTAACTACTGAGCAAAACTGGCCAGGGCTGGGGTCCCTTTCAAGACTAGGCACCAAGTGTTCTAGAATCTGCATCTCTCAAGGGCTTGATTATAAGACCAATAGGTTAGGATTCCTAGCAAACTGGACCCTGAGTCACCTGGATTTGTGCTACCAGGGATGCTGGGGTTTGCCTTTTAGGGCATTGAGTCCAGACTGGGACAAGTGTCATCCAGTCTGGGGTGAGAACTTGATGTTGGAAGCACAAGAGTCTGTCAAGGGTATATGTGTCTATGTGTCACTGTGTCCCCCCACCCCTGTGGGCATGTCTGTGTATTTCAGGGGTGCTTTCCTGTGTCCATGTGTGTCTGTGGGCATAGTGTCTCTGTGTGATGGTGGTTAACTGGGTTGTGTACTATATGTGCACATGGCCATGTGTAACTGTGTATATGTAGTGTGTGTAGGTGGTGTATTTAGGTGTGTTATGTGGCTATTAAACAGACATTTCCTGAGTGCCTACTATGTGCCACGGTCTCCTTTAAGTGCCAGGGACACGCCAAAGAGCAAACAAGTCCCCTGCCCTGTGTCTTCATATTTGAGTGTTCATGAAGGTGTATGTGCCACTGTGGACCATGGGTTGTTAACTATTCAAAACTGTGCCTGCCTGTGTGAAAACTTAAACTGTGGTGTGTGGCCTCAGATAGCAGTTCTCAGCAGGGCCCCACAAAGATTCTTTTCTGTGCATGACCCTGGCTTTGCCTGCACCTTGGGATTTCTTCCAAGGGGTGGGGAGTGACGACAGGGCTCAGGGCTCTGGGCTGAGCCATGATGATTCAGGGGTCCACACTGATCCAGGAGTTGCTGGAGGCCTGGACTGTATGTGGGGTGGGGGCGGGGATCTCTGTCTCACCCAGACTCAGACCCCTGATGAAGCCTCACTGTGGGGTATGAAGGAGAATGACCCAATAACTTCCTGGGAAAGCCAAGACCCAAGAGTGATCGTCAAGGTGTCCTCAAAGATAACACTTACTTTACCTCCTGAAGGAGGCCATAAGTCTTGGGTATGGGTGCAATTAGAGAAAGTTGAGGCCCCATTCTTGGGGCTAAAGGTGGGCCAATATGGGAGGAGGGGTGATAGGGCAGAAGAAAGTCTCAGTGGCGTTCCCCCAACCCCACCCCCACCACCTACACCTCCCTCCATAATCTAAGAACCGGGCTCTTTTCCGAAACACAGGGTCAGTCTTACCACACCGCACAAAACACAGCACCTGGAGCACACCCTCTTCATCCTCTTCTCAGAGTTTATTTCCAGCCCCGCCCCTCCAAAGCCAAGACTCCCCGCTCCGAGCCCTGGACAGTTCCCCCAGGTCCCAGTGACCTCAGGAGGTGGCCCCCATACCACAGCAGCGCCCTCCTCTCCAGCCCATGCCCACACGCAGTGGCAGGTGGTCAAGGCACACACATCTCTTGAGCCACAGACCGAGTCACAAGTGCAGCGGGTGACACCGAAGCCTGTGGACAGTAGCTAAGGGAGCTTGGACCCCAAGCCCGAGGCTTGGTGGGGGTGGAGGTGTAGGGGGCTGGAGGCTCCCACACCAGGGAATGGGAGCCAGATGCATGGGCTATGGGGAGGTTGGAGGCTGGGGGCCTAGACATCAGTGTCCTAAGAAAATGGAGTCCCACCACAGGGGCAGGGAGAAGGCTGGGGATGTGGACCAGGACCTTAGGGAAGTAGAGGCAGAGGCTCCATGATTTTAGAGAAATAGAGGCTGGACATGGGAAAGGAGGTTACAGGGCACTGGGAACAGAACTGAGAGCATGGAAAATGAACTTCTATACTCATCTGCCTGGCAGGTGACCAGGTCCTCCCAGAGGTGACACTCCTGCAGTCCAGATAAATGTTTCTCATTGCCTCAAGAACTGCAGGAGAGAGAAGAAGGGGTTCTGTGAGACCAAGCTGCCCCTCCCCATCCTCATGTTGCTTAGGCCGTGGTGGCTTGGAGATAGGGAGGAGATCAAGAAAACCCCCTAGAGAAGGCCCTGGTGGAGAGCCCCAGTGATGGAGAGCTCACCTGGAGTCTGCCTTGAGGTGGGTATTTTGGAGGAAGGAAGGTTTGGAGCTGTGGTTAAATTTAGCTGGAGATGGATGGGGTTGGGGTTTGGCTGGGATTGGGGCTGGGTTGGGTTTGGGGTGAGGTTTGAACTTTAAATTTAGTTTGGTTTAGGCTCAAGGTTGAGGTTTATTTGGGATTGGGGTTAGGAATTGGGTTGGATTGGGGTTGAGCTTTGGTTTGGGTTGGGGTTATGGCTGGCTTGACCTTTGCTCCAGGTCAGGAATCAGAGTTGTCTCTGAGGCCCCTGCTGGGGTTGGATGTGAAAGTCCTTACTTAGGGAGCTGATAATATCCTGGATCTTCTCATCGATGGCTTCATCCATGGGACATAGCAACTTGCCACACACCAGAAGCCCAAGGATGGGGAGGAGGGGGAGGGAAAGAGCCTTTATCCTGCAGGGTTTGGAAGAGGGAACCAAGAAACCAATAGCTGGGCCAGCCTCTGCCCATCTGGGGAGGGTCAGGCCCACAGAACATGTGGGATTTGGAACCTTGGGTCCCTCTGGAAGATGTGGTTGGAGGCCCTGCTTTGCCCTCAGTTCCCCCACTAGGGCTTTGAGCAGAAGCAGGAGCAGCTGTCACTTATCTTTTCAGCAGATTCGGTAGGTCAAATCCTGGGCACAAATTCCATGCTGCTGCCATATCTCTCTCTTTAAGGCCTGGGTGTGGTGTTTCCTGTCTTGGGTAATACATCCCTTGGTCCCCTAGCCCTCCCTGCCCACATCCGGGGCCAAGAGGAAGCCCCTGGAGCAGACTTCAGGGGCCCAGGGGTGGAAGCCCTGTCCCTCCCCTTGCCACAGCCTCTGCCTTCAAGAACTCTCCCTACTCATATCTGGTTAGGACTGGTCCAGCAGGTAGTGTCTGGGGGATGATTCCAGAAGCCACAGTCTGAGGGACACGCAGAGAAATAAGTGAGCATATATGGGGTGGGATTGCAAACATGACTAAAATAATGCCTCTATCATACCCAATTGTCCATCAGCAATAGAATGGATAAATATAACCATGGTTTGTTTCCTCAATAGAACAGTTTACAAGGCCTGTGGGTCAAATTCAGCCTGCTATCTATTTTCATAAGGCCTGTTAGAGGATAGTAAGAAGCTAGGAAAATTCCAGGGCAGGAAAAATAGGGAGACTGAAATAATAAAATTAAACAAGGCCAAACAGTCTGGTAGCCTGCAGCTAGCTTGTAAATAGCAAACCCTTATCTTTCCCCAGCCAAGGAGGCTTGAGAGCAAATGGTTAATGTCTCTCCAAAGAATGGAGAGGAAGGGAAGGGAATGGGGAGAGGAGGAGGAATTTTAATACAACTAGAGAATACATAGTTTAAATCACCCTGAAACTAAAAAGATAGCCGAGAGGAAGGAGGAGGGGGAAGGAAGAGTGCAGTCTTATCTCATTCCACTGTTAAAACAGAGAATCCAGCAGTCTCCAGATTTAATTGCCAGGTGCTTCTTATAAATTCTGGAAAAGCCATAACAAAGTAAAAGGGAGATAGAACTTCAGAGTTAACCTGTACCAGGATATTTAACAGAAGAATTTTAAAGTTTATAGACAGAAAAGTATATAAGGCAATCCCCAATCAAACTCTTCAAATTAGTTGAGAGCCCATCCATGCATCATGCCAGATGATAGATTTGCTTGCCTTGCTTCTTGAATAAATGTTCATGCTTTACTTTCTTAATAAATTTGCTTTGACACAACGCAATTATCTGGAGTAACTCGTTTGAATTCATTCCTAAGAGCATGACAAGAACCAAGGAGGAGACAGCCCTCTCCCTCTGACTCAGGGGGCTGTCTGATAACACCTCTCTGGTGTCTGTGAGAGATGCCTATAACAGACCCATGAACTAATAATAGTTTTTTGTTGTTGTTCTTGTTGTTTTCAGTATAAATTAATTTTTTAAATTGTGGTGAAAGATATAACATTTACACCCTGGCCGGTTTGGCTCAGTGGTTAGAGTGTCGGCCTGCGGTCCAGAGAGACCTGGGTTCAGTTCCCGCTAAGGGCATGTACTTCCGTTGCAGTTTGTCCCCGGCCCTGGTTGGTCGTGCGGGTGGCAGCCACTCGATGTGTCACTTTCACATCAATGTTTCTCTCTCTCTGTCTCTCTTCCTCTCTCTCCCTCCCACTCTATCTGAACAAAAAATGAAAAAATGTCCTCGGGTGAGGATAAAAAAAAAAAAAAAAAGATATAACATTTACTATTTTAACCATTTTTATGTGTCTAGTTCAGTGGCATTAATTTAAGTATGTTCACAGTGTTGTGTAACCATTACCCCTCTTTATCTCTAGAATTTTCTCATCTTCCCAAAATGAAACTCTGTTCCCATTAAACATTCCTTACCCTTCTCCCCAGGTCCCTGTCACCCACCATTCTACTTTCTGTCTCTGAATTTGCCTATTCATATCTCAAATAAGTGAAATCATGCAATATTTATCCTTTTGCATCTGGCTTATTTCACTTAGCCTAATGTTTTTAAGATTTATCCGTGTTGCAACATGTACCAGGACTTTGTTTCTTTTTAAAGCTCATATTTCATTTTATGTCACATTTTGGTAAACCATTCATCTATTGATGGACAGCCTGGTTGTTTCCACCTCTCGGCTGTTATGAATGATGCTGCTATGAACATTAGTGTACAGATATCTCTTGGGAGTCCCTGCTTTTAATTCTCTTGGGTATGTACCCAGGAGTGGAATTGCTGGATTATATGACAATTCCATGTTGAACTTTTTTCAGGAACTATCAAACAGTTTTTACATTTTTACATCACTGAAAAAATATTTAATACTTAGTGACAGAGGGAAAGTACATGGCATTTAAATCTCAGTCTCCACAAATATAGTTTTCTTGGGATACAACCATGCCCACTTTTTAATATATCACCTGTGGCTGCTTTAGCATGTCAATGGCAGAGTTGAGTAGTTGTGACAGAGACCATATGGCCCACAAAACCAAACACATTTACTATCTGGCCCTTTACAGAAAAAGCTTTTGCCTTACCCTGATCAATAGCAATGAATGTGAAAGAGAGATTAATGTATAGATTGCAGCCACATACAACAATTTGGATGATTCTCACCAACATAATGGTGAGCAAAAGAGCCCAGAAACAAAAGAGAACATTCCACACAAATCCATTTATAATATTTGTCACTTTTCTTTATGCATGTTATATTTCAGTGTGTGTGTGAAATCCCTGTGTAGATACAATAGTGTACACAAGACCAAATATAAGCAATATTTATTGAGAATCTACTATATGCCAGATGTTGTACTAAGTATTGTGCATCCAGTAGGGAGCATAAGGGCACTCTTGCTCTCATGCAGTTTGTCCTTGTCTGTCTTCCCGGCAGACACCAAGAGAACAATCAGCCTCCAATTCCACCTGTCATCTGTGCCCTGAAAGAGAGGAACCACATTCTGAGAAAACTTCTGACATAGGAATCTGGCCCCAAAATGCAGGAACCCATGAAGACTTTTTGAGGAAGAACAGATAGATGGCCGAGCAGAAGTTGGAAAATGAGCAAATGTAAACTTGGAGAACAAGCTGGGAAGGACATTCTGGGTGGAGGGATCTGCATGTCCCAAGGCAAGGCCCTGGGGCAGGAAACAGGGCACCAGTTTTGAAGAACTGAGAAAAACAGTGAGGCAGAAAGGCAGAGAGCCTGGTTGAGATAAATGAATTCTCTGAAGACCCTGTTAACCAAGAAAATGTATAAGCTGTAATAAAGAATAAAAAGCATTTATAGTCAAACTTTGGTTTTCGAACATCTCCCATCTTGAACAATTTGCTTCTCAACCCTATAGTCCTTTCATGCTGATACCTGTAATGATCAGTCACACGTCTCTCAGGTGACAAAGGAGAGAATGCATAAGTGAATCAGTTGACAGCTGTTAACAGCTCAGGAAATTGTGCTGTGAATATTTTTGTGTTTTCTTGCTTTTGTTGCTGCTGCTTATTATTATTATCAATTTTTCATGTTTTACTGTACATCCCATTTCCTTTTTGATAAATTTTTATTTACATTTTATGTCCTTTTTGTTTTTAAAGTGTTTGTTTAAAGATTAAACAGTACATTAGACATGTACTGAATATAAGAAAGGTTAAAACGGAATCATTTTGGGAGTCTGGAACAGATTACTTCAATTTACATTATTTCTAATGGGAAAAATGTGCTTCAGTTTTTGAAGAACCTTCAGGAAATAATTGAGGACCTAGGTTCCACTATAATTGAAGGCAGAGTTTGTAAAGGCAAAAACCACAGAGTGTAATTCTGTTGCAAATAAAGGATGCTAGCTAAGTTACCAGGGCTTGGTTAGTTTCAATATGCAAACTACAAGGAGGAGAAGTCTCTAGTTGTTCCAGGATGTTGTGGTTCAGCCTTGAGCTGCCTTTAGCAGCAGGTTAGCAACTTAATTTCACCTCTGGGAACTGAGGCACAAGAAGTGCAGAGGCGCTAGATCCCTAAAAGCCTCCTGACTGTTTTAGCGAGTCTTTTTTCAATGCTTGTTCCATGTTATTTTTTCCATTATCAATCCCCATGGTTTGGGCACAGGATAGCTGGGTGGAGGGAGGCAAAAATAATTTTTTGAGAGCTCTTATTTTTCAAACCTTATAGTCTCAGAACTTTTCAGATAAAAGATTTTGAGAGGTGTAGAAGTGGGCAGCACTGATAAAAGTTGGGTGAAAAGCAGCAGTAGTATATGAACTCCTAGGGTTCCCTGGGGACTCAGCTTGAAAACCATTGGTTCAGTAACAGGAAAAGTCCATATGCCCTTAATTCTTTTTTTTTTTTTCTTTTAAAAATATTCCTTTCAGCCCAGCTGGTGTGGCTCAGTGGTTGAGCATCGACCCATGCACCAAGCAGTCGCCGGTTTGATTCCAGGTCAGGGCACATGCCCAGGTTGTGGGCCAAATCCCCCGTGAGGGCATACAGGAGGCGGCCAATCGATGTTCTCTCTCATCGATGTTTCTGTCTCTCTCTCCCTTCCTCTCTCTCTAAAAAATCAATAAAGAAAAATAAATAAATAAATAAAAACAGAAAACAACTTCCCAAATGAATTTGGCCCGTATCTCTTGAAGGGGGGGAATGTTAGAGTTGGCGGATAAAAAGACATGAGATGGGAGATGCTGCTGGGGCTTGGAAGAAGTATGTGTGAGACATGACAAACTGAAAATAGACAATGGAGGCAACAGGTCCGTATGTGAGAAGGAAAGATTCAGAGTCGCTCTAGGTTGTGGTCTAACTGGTGGCATAATAGCTAGGTGAAGGAGCCCTATAACTTAAAGATATGTTTTTTTGAAACATGAGGGAGGGGGTGACTTGCTCCTTGCCTAGGGGCATTCCAGCCTAGGGGTATAAATCCTCTAAACTCCCAAATGTCAGGGCAGTCGCTCAGTCTCAACCAGCTGAGCTGCCCACTTAGGGCACTCAGTTTGGGCTCAGCCAGCTGAGTTGCCCAGTCAGGTTCTAAGTGTATTTCTTCCCTACAAGTAAAATTTTGCTTGCTTTTGCTGCTATTTGTTGTGTCTTGTTTGAATTCATTTCTACAATCAAGACAAGAACTAGAGGTGCAGAGTACTGTCTCTTGCCATAGACCTCCTTGACCACTGCTAACAGTTCAGCCCCAAGAAGTGGAGGCACTCCCTGGATGGTCACAGCTGCTGTCCCAGCCTTTCTTTTTTTAAAGTAAGAAAAAGAGCCCTGGCCGGTTTGGCTCAGCGGTTGGAGCATCGGCCTGCGGACCAGAGGGTCCTGGGTTTGGTTCCCACTGGGGCGCGTACCTTGGTTGCAGTTTGTCCCCGGCCCCTGTTGGGGTCGTGTGGGTGGCAGCCACTCGATGTGTCTCTCCCACATTGATGTTTCTCTCTCTCTCCTCCTCCCTCTCTCCCTCCTGCTCTATCTGAGGATAAAGGCAAAGAATGTCCTCGGGTGAGGATAAAAAAAAAAAAAGTAAGAAAATAAAAAAATACTTTTGAGAATATTCCTACAGCTTTTTCTTTGCAAGTAATGACAGAAATAAAGTGTCCCTGTTTTGTTTTTGTTTTAGAGAGAGGAGGGAAGGGAGGGGGAGAGAGAGAGAGGAACATCGATTTGTTGTTCCACTTATTTATGCATTCATTGGTTGATTCTTGTATGTGTTGCCCTGACGGGATCGAATCCACAACCTTGGCTTATCAGTGTGATGCTCTAACTGAGCTACCTGGCCAGGGCTTAAAGGGAATTCAAAGAATTCAGAAGCTTATATAAAAAAAGTTTCCTCATATTCCTACTCCCTAATCAAGACATGAGAGGGGGCCCTGGCCGGTTTGTCTCAGCAGTTGGAGCATCGGCCTGCGGACCAGAGAGTCCCGGGTTCGGTTCCTGCTAAGGGTACGTACCTCGGTTGCAGTTTGTCCCCAGCCCTGGTTGGGGTTGTGCGGGTGGCAGCCAGTCCATGTATGTCTCTCACGTCGATGTTTCTCTCTCTCTCTCTCCCTCCTGCTCTATCTGAAGATAAATGCGAAAAAAAAAAAATGTCCTCGGGTGAGGATAAAAAAAAAAAAAAGACATGAGGGGGATGGCTTAATGAAGTAACTTGCACCCTTTCCTGTTGTGCCACTCTTAAAGGGGAAATTTCAGATCTAGATTTGTGCACTGCCAAAGTTCTTACTTTTAATCAAGGCGTTTTTCCCTCCTATATCATGGGATGGGGGGTACATGGAGCAGGGGTGGGGATGCATCGAGGGCAAAGTAAGGGGGGCAAGAACGGTCTTGTGGAACCTCACCACCCAGCCCGACTCTTGGGGTCCTGCCCACCCAGGATGAGCTGTCACTCCAGCCCCTGCCCAGGGCACCAAAGCAACAAAGGAAGATACTCAAAGAGGTTCAAGGCTGCAGCCCCCTTCCAGGGATGGCATCCCAGCCCAGCCACTTACTAGCTGTGTGGCCTTGAGCAAGTAGCTAAGCATTTCTGGGCCTCAATTTCTCCACCTGTAAAATGTGAGCGTTATTAGTGACTACCTCAAAAGATGAGGATTAAGTGAGTACTTTTCCCCCAGCTTTTAAAATTTTTTTATTTTTCAATTATAGTTGCCATTCAATATTATTTTGTATTAGTTTCAGGTACACAGCATATTGATTAGACAATCATATACTTTACAAAGTGTTCCCCCGATAAGTCTAGTACCCATCTGGCACCATGCCTATGATGCTGGAAGGGGCACGTTTGGCTCAGTGGTTAGAGTGTTGGCCCACGGACCAGGAAGGCCCGGGTTCGGTTCCCGTTAAGGGCACGTACCTCGGTTGCGGTTTGTCCCCAGCCCTGGTTGGGGTCGTGTGGGTGGCAGCCACTCGATGTGTCTGTCTCTCTCACGTCGATGTTTCTCTCTTTCTTCCTCCCTCCCTCCCGCTCTATCTGAAGATAAATGCAGAGAAATGTCCTTGGGTGAGGATAAAGAAAAAAAAGAGAGAGAGACACATAGATTGGTTGTCTCCGGACCCCGACCAGGGCCGGGAACTGAACCGCAACTGAGGTACGTGCCCTTCACTGGAATTGAACCCACAACTCTATGGTCCACAGGCTGACACTCTAACCACTGAGTTAAACTGACCAGAGTGAGTTCAGTTTTTTTACATATCACATAAAAATATTTTTAAAAGCCTTGGCCAGATTGGCTCAGCAGTTTGAGCATTGGCCTGCGGACCCAAGGGTCATGGGCTCGATTCCCAGTCAAGGGTGCGTGGCTGTTCAGGGTCATGCGGGAGGCAACTGATTGATGTGTGCCTCTCACATTGATGTTTCTCTCTCTTGTGCTCTCTCTCCCTCCCTCCCTTCCACTCTGCCTAAAAATGAATGGAAAAATATCTTCATGTGAGGATTAACAATATATATATACAGAAACAGAGAACAGATAGGTAGTTGCCAGGGGCTGGGTGGTGCGGAAATGAGTGAAGGTGGTCAAAAGGTACAAACTTCCAGTTATAAGATGAATAAATTCTGGGGATCTAATGTACAGCATAGTGACTATAGTTAACAATACCGTATTGTGTGTTTAAAAGTTGCTAACAGCAACACTGTCATATGTGACAAACCTACAGCCAACATCATACTCAATGGGCAAAAACTAAAATCATTTCCTCTAAGAACAGAAACAAAACAGGATGTCTGCTTTCACCACTCTTATTCAACATAGTACTGGAAGTCTTAGCCACAGCAATCAGACAAGAAGAAGAAATAAAAGGCATCCAAATAGAAAAGGAGAAAGTAAAACTCACTATTCACAGATGACATGGTATTATACATAGAAAACCCTAAAGACTCCACCAAAAAACTACTAGATTTATTAAATGAATTCAGCAACATAGCAGGATACAAAGTTAACACCCAGAAATCAATGGCACTTTTATATACCAGTAATGAACTATCAGAAAGAGAAACAAACAAAAAAAATCCCATTTACCACTGCAACAAAAAAATTAAGATACCTAGGAATAAACTTAACCAAAGAGGTAAAAGATCCATACTCGGAAAACTACAGGACATTGAAAAAAGAAATAGAGGAAGATATAATCCAGTGGAAGCATATACCACGTTCATGGATTGGAAGAATTAACATCATTAAAATGTCCATACTACCCAAAGCGATCTATAGATTCAATGCAATCCCTATTAAAATACCAACAGCATATTTCACAGATCTAGAATAAATACTCCAAAAATGTATATGGAACCAAAAAGGACCCTAAATAGCCACAGCAATCTTGAGAAAAAATAACAAAGTAGGAGGGATCACAATACCAGATATCAGGTTATACTACAAAGCCATTGTAATAAAAACAGCCTGGCACTGGCACAAGAACAGATATATAGATAAATGGAACAGAACAAAGAACCCTTAAATTGACCCAAGCCATTATGTTCAATTAATATTTGACAAAGGAGGCAAGAGCATACAATGAAGTAAAGACAGTCTCTTCAATAAATGGTACTGGGAAAATTGAACAGGTACATGCAAAAAAAAAAAAGAAAGAAAGAAAGAAAGAAACTTGTCTGGCCGGTGTGGCTCAGTGGTTGAGTGTCGACCTATGCACCAAGAGGTCACCGGTTTGATTCCCGGTCAGGGCACATGCCCAGGTTGTGGGCCTGATCCCCAGTGGGGGGCATGTAGGAGGCAGCCAAACAATGTTCTCTCTCATTGATGTTTCTATCTCTCTCTCCCTCTCGCTCTAAAATCAATAAAGAGAAAAAAATTTAAAAAAAAAGAAAGAAACAAGACCACCAACTTACACCATGCACAAGAATAAACTCAAAATGGATAAAAGACTTAAATGTAAGTTGTGAAACCATCAAAATTCTAGAAGAAAACGTATGCAGCAAAATTTCAGATATGCATGTGGCAGAATTTCCATGGATACATCGCCTAGGGCAAGAGAAACAAAAGAAAAAATAAAAAAATGGGACTACATCAAATTTAAAAGCTTCTGCACAGCAAAAAAATTTAAAAAACAGTATCAAAGTGAAGAGGGAACCCACTGTTTGGAAAAACATATTTGCTAATGATACATCTGATAAGGGGTTAATCTCCAAAATATATAAAGTACTCATACAACTCAACAAAAGAAAGACGAACAATCCAATTTTAAAATAGAGGACCTGAATAGACACCTCTCCAAACAGGACATACAAATGGCCAAGAAACATATGAAAAAGTGCTCAACATCACTAATCATCAGAGAGATGCAAATTAAAATGACAAATCACACCTGCCAGCATGGCTACCATCAATAAATCAACAAACAACAAGTGATGGTGAGGATGTGGAGAAAAGGGAACCTTAGTACACTGTGGGAGGGATTGCAAACTGGTACAGCCGCTATGGAAAACAGTATGGAATTTCTTCAAAAAATTAAAAATTGATATGCCATTTGACCCAGTGATCCCACTTCTGGGAATATATCCTAAGAATCCTAAAACACCTATCAGAAAGAATATATGCACCTCTATGTTCATAGCAGCGCTTTTCACAATAGCTAAGATCTCGAAACAGCCCAAGTGTCCATCAAAGAAAAGCTGTGGTACATTTACACAATGAAATACTATGCAGCTGTAAAAAAGAAGGATCTGTTACCCTTTGAGACAGCATGGAGGGATC
Organism: Tadarida brasiliensis; assembly: GCA_030848825.1. Classification (NCBI taxonomy): domain Eukaryota; kingdom Metazoa; phylum Chordata; class Mammalia; order Chiroptera; family Molossidae; genus Tadarida; species Tadarida brasiliensis. The sequence continues at coordinate 72,384,547 of CM061259.1, read as the reverse complement.
TGGAGAGTATTATGCTAAGCGAAATAAGCAGTCAGAGAAAGTCAAATATCACATGATCTCACTTATCTGTGGAATCTAATGAACAAAATAAATTGATGAATAAAATAGAAACAGAGGCATGGAAACATTAAACAGACTGACAAACCTCAGAGGGAAGGGAAGAGGCGGTGGGAAGAGATTAACCAAAGAACTTACATGCATATATGCATTACCCGTGGACACAGACTATAGGTTGGTGAAGGCCTGGGGTGGGAGGGGGTCAATGGGGGGAAAAAGTGGGGACATCTGTAATACTCTTAACAATAAAGATTTTAAAAATAAAAAATAAAAGTTGCTAACAGAAGATTTTAAAAGTTCTCACCACACATAAAAACTGTATGTGAGGGAATAGATGTGCTAACTAACCTTATCATGGTGATCATTTCACAATATATACATGTATCACATCACTACACTGTACACCTTAGACTTCCACAATGTTAAATGTCAACTGTATCTTAATAAAGCTGGAGGGGGGAAACAGATTCCACATATAAGATCATACAGGATTTATCTTTCCCTTATTTCCTTAAGCAAGCACTTTATGTGATCTGTTTAGACTATACAAATGGGGCACAGCACATAGTGAATGCTTCATAAATGTCGCCTTTTTAAATAATTGTTTTCCCAAAATTTCCCCAGCCACCAACAAGGATTGAGACTCTTAGTGGTCTCAAAAGGCAACTCTGGTCACCCAAACTGAAGTCCCACCCCCAGGCAGGACTTTCCCTTCCTGTTCTGTGCCCTCAAAGCTCCAGTCTCAGGGAACCCCATCTCTGGCCCCACTGGGGCGGAACCTTCCCACTAGCAGGGCAATTTCCTCACCCCAGAGGCCTTTTCACAATGTCCTTGGCAGTAGCTGTTGCTTAACTTGTGTTTTAAGATTCTGAGCAACTTTATGAAACAAAAAACAAAAAACAGGAAGTTTGCCTAGCTTCCTGGATATCTGGGTTCCCCTGGGACCCTGGCCTCCCCCTTTTTCACTTTTCTCACTTCCACTAGCTTTCCTTGGCTCATTAAGTCACAGTCACTTCCTTTTCCTGCCCTGGGGCCAGGAAGCCCCTTCCCCTGCAGACTTCAGCTATGGCTTTCTCTGCTCCCTTCCCCACAGGGTATGTCCCAGGTTAGCCCATCCCACCACCTGACCCATCTGGCAGCTCCATCAGGCCCAGGACCCTCACATTTTTCAAGCTGAGCAGTTCAAGACCACAGACCTTTTCCTCCTGTTACTTGGATAAGATATTATTCTAGAAGAAGCCCCTGCATAGATAGCACAGATGGTGAACTCCCACCCTGGAATGTGTTCCCAATCTTAAGAACATGGGTGCTCAGTCTATCCCAGAAGCCCCTCAGACTGCCCAAAGCACAGACATAGATTAATCTAAGTAAACTTTTCTTCTCACTTGTGGGCCTCCTTCTTAGCACACTGGGAACCACTGTCCAGTCCAGGGCTTTCCCCACTAGAGTGTTAAGTAATCATGCCATTATTATGTCAAGAATATATTATTATTATTATTATTTTTTTTTATCCTCACCTGAGGACACTTTTTCATTTTTTGTTCAGATAGAGTAGGAGGGAGAGAGAGGAAGAGAGAGAGAGAGAACATCGATGTGAAAGGGCCACATAGAGTGGCTGCCACCCGCACGACCAACCAGGGCCGGGGACAAACTGCAACCGAGGTACATGCCCCTAGCAGGAACCGAACCCGGGTCTCTCTGGACCGCAGGCCAACGCTCTAACCACTGAGCCAAACTGGCCAGGGCTCAAGAATATATTATTATAATCTACATTATATTATTATTATTATTATTATTATTATTATTATTGCAGCTAGTGGTTCCTGGGTGCTTTCTATATGCTTATAATGTAACCACTGGAAACCCTGAGGTTTGTCCCCCACGAGGCCTCCCTGATGAGTGTAAGGACAGAAAACAGGCCTTTCTTTTTTGTTATGATATTTTAACAATTAAAAAATTTTTTTTTCTTTATTGATATTTTTTAGAGAGAGAGGACGGGAGAGGAAGAGATAGAAACATCGATCTGAGAGAGAACCATCGATTGGCAGCCTCCTGCACAACCCCCACAACCTGGGCATGTGCCCTGATCAGGAATTGAACCAGCAACCTCTTGGTGCATGGGTCCATGCTCAACCACTGAGCCACATCGGCCAGGCTTTTTAAAAACATTTTTTGAGAAGCATCTGGTAATTAAACGCCAAGATTGCTGGCATCTCTAAATAAAAAGTGCTCTTCTACTCAAACAGTAAAAAGATAAGGGCTGCACTTTCCCACATCCCCCTCCTCCCTGTTGTTCTTGTAACTCCAGGATGATTCATACCAAAGAGCCTCTAATGAATAAAGTTCCCTTCCACCTTCCCCTTCAAACAAGTCTCCCTTTTCCAACCTCTTTGTAACCCCTTCAGATGAGACTCCCCTTTTTACACTCTCCGTAACTTTCTTTGCTCCAAAGCATATTTTACAGGCTAGAGAACATGATAAGGACATCTCCTTAATGCATCTGCCAGACTGCCTCCTGAAGAACAAACTGCAACTCCTCAAGGCAACATCCCCACCAGGCATCTGTTCAACTTCAACACTATCTCCTCCCTGCCCCAATAGCCCTTTACTCCATAAAGCCCCCAATAAAAGAGCAACTCTCTCTTCCTTCCCTGCCTTGTTACCAGCCAATGCACGAGTCCTTTCCCTGACTATGGGGAAAGTAATAAGCTTCCTCCTTTTTCCTCCCTCTTGTCTCTGTTATGAATTCTTTCTTTTTTTAATCTTTTGAATCTATTTTTTAAATGTTATTTTTTTTAGAGAGAGGGGAAGGAAGAGATAGAAACATTGATGTGAGAGAGAAACACTGATCAGCTGCCTCCTGTACGCCCCCCACTGGAGATCCAGCCAGCAACCCAGGCATGTGGGACCTCTCAGTCCATGGGACAATGCTCAATCCACTGAGCCACAGCGGCTGAGCTCTGTTAGAAATTCTTTCACAAGCCCATATCACAGGTCAAACCCTAACAATGAGCTCATGTGCCCAGTTGCCTCCTGGGGATCTTGAATAGTAATAAAATGTATCAGGTTGTTACTTTCCATACAAAGCCATACAAAGGGGCAGTTCTTTCGAGAGGGCCTCAGTTAATTCCAGCAGAAGAACTATAAGGTTGGAAATCATCTTCAAGAGGTAATGGGTCCAGCCCTGGCCAGTTTGGCTCAGCAGTTAGAGCGTCGGCCTGTGGACCAGAGAGATCCCGGTTTGGTTCCCGCTAAGGGCACGGACCTCGGTTGCGGTTTGTCCCTGGCCCCGGCTGGGGTTGTGTGGGTGGCAACCAGTTGACGTGTCTCTCTCTCTCCCTCCCATCGATGTTTCTCTCTCTCTTCCTCCCTCTCTCCCTCCACCTCTATCTGAAGATAAATGCAAGAATGTCCTCAGGTGAGGATTAAAAAAAAAAAAAAAAAGAGGTAATGGGTCCAGGTGGCCAGAACTGATGGCTGTTAACATCTTCATGTGGAGAGTTGGTGGAGATTAAAGGACACCCCTTCATCGGTTGGGATGGGGGGAATTCTAATGAACAAGCTATATAAGGTCACAAGGAAGCAACCAGTCACATCCAGAATGGGGACTGGATGGGAAGAGAACCCTGAAGAAAACATGCCCCTGAGGATGTAAAGCAGAGGCCTCTTAAAAGTGGAGACATTGGAGCTAAGATGGGAAGGAGGGAGGGATGCAAAAATTTGGGGGAATAGCCTTGCAGGCAAGGAGAACAACAGGTGCAAAGGCCCTGTGGCAGGAACTGCCAGTGTTGCTGGAGCAGCTGTGGCTGACTGATCGAGTGAGGAATCAAGTTGAGGAGTGGACTTCACACGATGCAAACAGAGGGAGGTTGAATTTTATTCTCATAGGAGGGTTTTGAGGACTCTGGGTCGAGCATGTGGAAGGCTTGGCATATCAGACCCTGATACTGCTGACTGCTGTGTTCCATAAGGGCCCATGAATATTTGTAGAATCAAAATATCCTTAGGTTAGAGACATATCAACTGGGTATAAATAAAGGGCAAAGATTGAGGTGGCTTATGCAACAGAGTTTTGTTGAGGCTTACCCTTGACCTTCTTACCAGACATTTCTAATTAGAGTCACCCAAGCTACAGTTACAGATGAAAAAGGACAAAGAAACTGGAAAGTTGAGCCACAGCGCCCCTTGGTGCTCACAGTACTTACCTACACAAGTGGGTCCTGGAGGAAAACCAGGAGGTGCTATACCTTGCTTACTCACCCACCCAGGGTCCCCTGTCCAAACACTGGGATTCTCACCACTCTTTGCCAGGCCCTGTGTGGCTCTGATTTTGTGGTCCCTTAATACCATCCCTCTGGCTTCATTCCACTCTCCTGTGTTTGCCTCCACTATGCCCTCTCCTCCTTTCCCTGACTCATCGACATTCTCAGCTCAAACTTCACCTCCTGGAGAAAGCTTTTCCTGAATGCCCCATATCAGGTTGATTAGGGTATCCTCTGGCCTCCCACACACCCCTCTGCTTCTACTGTCTGCCTGGCTGTGCATTTGTACCCCAGAGACAAGTGTTCTCATCTGTCTTACTAGTGCTACTGGATTCACATCTCATTTTAACTGTGTTCTGGGCTGAACTGTGTCCCCCTAAAGTTCATATGTTGAAGCCCTAACCTTCAGTACCTCAGAATGTGACTATTTAAAGAAAGGACCTCTAGATAGACAAGTTAAAATGAGGTCATTAGGGTGGGCCCTAATCTGAAATGGCTGGTGTCCTTTTAAGAGATTAGGACAGTTCTGCTGGTGTGGCTCAGTGGTTGAACCATGCACCAAGAGGTCACTGGTTCGATTCCCGGTCAGGGCACATGCCCAGGTTATGGGCCTGATCCCCAGTGGGGGGCATGAAGGAGGCGGCCAACTGATGTTCTCTTTCATCAATGTTTCTATCTCTCTCTCCCTCTCCCTTCCTCTCTCTCTCTAAAATCAATGAAGAAAAAAAAAAAAAAAAAGAGATTAGGACAGCCCTGGCTGGTTTGGCTCAGCAGTTACAGCATCAGCCTATGGACCAAAGAGTTGCAGGTTCGATTCCGGTAAAGGGCACGTACCTCAGTTGTGGTTCAGTCCCCAGCCCTGGTTAGGGTCGTGCAGGAGGCAACCAATCGATGTGTCTCTCTCACATCAATGTTTCTCTCTCTCTCCCTCCCACTCTTATCTGAAGATAAATGGAAAAGTATCCTCGAATGAGGATTAAAAAAAAAAGAGAGAGATCAGGACACAGACATGCACAGAGGGGAGACCATGTAAGGACACAGTAAGAAGACAGCTATCTATGAGCCAAGGAGAGAGGCCTCAGAAGCCAACCTGCTGACACCTTCATCTTGTACTTCCAGCCTCCAGAACCATGAGAAAAGAAATTTCTGTTGTTTGAGTCACTGGGAATATGGTACTTTGTTATAGCAGCCTTGGAAAACTCATACATCTAGTAAAGGCTCTGATAAGTTCTGCAGTTAGGAGCCCCTGGGAACACCCTGGGGGTGAGGAGGAGGATGAGCAGGGAGAGTTCTAACTCGCTGGGGGTGGGAATCAGCTGTGTGCTAGTCCTCACACAAATGCAGAGTCTAAGTCCAGGAGCTGGAGAAGACCCCCAGCTTGTGGGGCTGCAGCTGTCAGGATAGCTCCTGGGGTCTTGGGAGGGAGCATACAGGGCCCATTCTGTTTGTCAGTGATACTATTAGCAATCCAATTGGCGCTGTCAAGGTAACTCCAGTAACAATGGATGAACCGCAACTGTCACCCATCAGCTTTCTGCCACCATCTCTTATTTCCTCGGCAAAGCAGTGGCTATTACCAACCCCATTTTTTGGAAGGGGAATCCGGCACATTGGCCAAGACTAACAACTAGTCTTGGAGATAATACTCAAACCAGAGCCCAAGTTTTTAATCTCCACTTCGGCATCAGATGTCCTCTGGCAGAAAATAGGGTGTGATGGGGCTAGAGGCACAGGCCAGGGAATGGGACCCATGGCAGGCTGGCATACTACAGTTCCCTGGGAAAGAAAGCAAGGTGGGTGCTGGCCCCAGACAGAAGAGAGGCATTTATTTTTCTGGAAAGGGAGGGGTGCCAGTTGGAGTGGGGTGGGAGGGTCAAGGCAAAGAAATGTCCTCTAACTTCTGGTCCAGTGTCTTGAGGTCATCCAGGAAGCGGGTCGGAGTGAGGATATGTGAAGAGCCTGGGCAGGAAGGGAGGGTTGGGAAGATGGGGTCGATACCTCGGCCCCTGATACCCTCCAGCCAGGGTCCTTGGGAGACCAGGCCTTGACTCTGAGCACTCCTTATAAAGATAGGGATCCAGGCCCCAGGTGACGAACACAAGCTCCAGCCCCAGCGAAACCCAGGTGTCCAGTCACCTCCCCTCATCCAGGGCTCTCAGGTGCTAGCCCTGCAGAAGCCCCAGGCTTTAAGAACCCAGGAATCCAGTTGTCAGGCCCACCCTTCTAAAGCACCTAGAAGTCCAGCCCCAGCCCCTGAGGGATCTAGGCATGAGGGAGTCCGGCTCCCAGCCCCAGCCCAGGGAACCCAGTCCTGGCTACTCACCAATTAGCACCTCCCACTTGCCATCGGTGGCCCTGGTCACTTCATAGGCGGCCCTCATCTCTGACATGGCCACCCCACCCACAACGTAGATGATGAGCCGGGGCCCCACACGTGCCTCCACACCAGCCTTGTTCTTGTGCCAGTGGCCGAAGCGAGCACTGTGCAAGTGGAAGAGGGGAGAGGTGGGCAGAGGTCAGTCTGGGCAGGAGACCCCCCTATACACCCCTCACCTAACACGGGCCTGGGCACCAATAGGGCTTCACCTGACTGCAGCCTGGGAGCTTGGCATGGGGGTAGGGTCAGACACAAAAGGCCATAGCTTGCGGTCCAGCCGGTCCTCAACAGCATCCTGGGGGCCAGAAAGGGAGGTTTAGGAAAGAAGCTTCAGGGGATGGGGCCCAGGCTCTGGAACCCCCTCACTGGGTGTTTTAGAAGCCAAGATCCTGGCAGACAGGAGCCACCATCTGCATCTCTATCTCCTCAGGGGGTAGAAGTCTGGACTCTTAGCCCCTTGGGGACCCAGGATTAGGGACTCCCAGCCCCCTGGGACTCAGGAGTCCAGACCCCCATCCCCTCAGAGACCCAGAAATCTAGGTATCCATGGTCCGCGGGGAAGCCAAGGTCACTGGACTCCTAAGCAGGTGGAAGTGCCAGGAATCCACAGGAACAGCAGGCAGGAAGCCAGGAAGCTGGGCCCCTAACCTAGTCCTTTTTGTTTTTGCTGCTCTTAGTGCCTAGGATGAGCAGGGGCTGGTGGGGTAAGGCAAAAGGGGACAGGGGGGCTTTCTCAGGGACAAGGAAAGAGACTAGAAGGGTAAAGGGGGTAAGAGGGAACTGGTGGGTAGAGAGAAAATGGGACATCCCTCGAGGGTCCGTCTGCTGTCCCAATTCCTTGGGTGCAGGTTTGGGGTACCCCCCTGGCAGAGCAGACTAGATGCTGGGGGATACATGTAATAAGGAATTTTCCATCAAGCCTTGAGGCTTAGCCCCGTGAGCATGAAGGGGGCTGAGCTGATGACTGGATCAGGGCAGGACTTGGCAGAGACAGGAGAGGTCAGGCCCCAGCCCCTACCCTCCCGGTACCCACCCTTCCCGTAGTACCTCCATCACATCCTTGATGACTGGGGTCCAGCGGGACAGCTGATAGGTGGGCTCCAAGCGCTCTCTCCGCTCCAGCCGGCTGGAGGTCCCAGGGCCCTACAAGCAGAGTGTGGCAGGCCAGTGGGGAAATTGAAGAGGAGGCAGGTCATAGATGGGGCTAAGGGCTCCTACTGCTTGAGGAGTTGCAGAAAAAGATGAAAATATGGAACAGAGAACTAGAGAGAGAGAATGAGAGATTCAGAGAGAGAGAGGAAGAAATACAAAAGCAATGAGACAAAGAGAGGGAGCAAAAAGAAAGAGGACAAAGAGAAAAATGGGGACAGAGATGGGAGGACAGAGAGAAACGGAGGAATGAGAGGTGGGAGATAGAGATAAGGGACCAGGAGAGAAATGGGAAATATGAGAGAGGCACCATCCAGGGATGTGTAGGATGTGTAGGGCCAGAGAGAGAGATAGGAGAGGCTAAGTACAAAGCTGAACAGAGGAAGCTGGGAGGGGGGGCTGGGGGAGTGGTGGTGTGTGTATGTATGCGCGTGCACGCACGCGCTGGGTGTAGAAGGGTACTCTGAGATGTCCAGGAGCCCAGGGTCAACTGTACGTACTCACCCCAGTGCTAGCAACATGCTATCTGCCCATGGGGACTCAGACCACATACCCCATGCTGTACCACCACCAGGACCTGGGCTCTGACTACACCTCACCCCCTGCTTAATACGTGACCAAGAGTTGGGGACAGTTCTGGTGCTCCCTGGTCCCCAGACCAATCACTACACGCCATTCTGACCCTCAACAAGATCACACTATACCCTGTGGACTCCAGCCTTATGATGTGCCCTCCACCCCGCAGGGCCCAGGCTCTGACTCAATGCCCTCTCCACAGGCACTGCCCCCTCACAAGCCTACATTTGCCTTCCACCCAGACTCTGACCCCAGCATACCCCGGAGTTGGTGACAGTGGCCCCCAATTGCTCCAGATTCCGGATGAGGCTGCTGTGGGCCTGCACGTTGGCGTGCTGGATCAGCTTGGCCAAGTTCTCCTCACTTACACCTGGCAGAGGGAGAAGGGAAGGCTTACGTGGGTGGGATTCTCGTGTTGGGTGGGCTCTGGGAGAGCTGGGGGACGGAAGGTGGCCATGTGGTTTCCTGCGTTAGGGGTGGTGTGAGGAGATCCTAGGACCCGAAGTGGGGAGGTCCTCAGGCCTGAGGAAGCCACCAGGGCTGGTGCAAGGGGGAGTCCTGATGTTAGAATTCTGGGTGGGGATGGAGTCTTGAGTGGGTAGACTAGGGTCTGCTGGAATTAGTTGAGGGGCCAAGTTTGAAGTTATAGATTTTGGGGGTTCTCCATGTTAATGGAGCTTTCATGTCAATGAGGGGTTCCCCAGGTCAATGGAGGGGGTAGTTTCAGTATCCAAAGGGGTATCTGTGAGGTTTGGTGTTCCTGGTCAGTGGGGACATCTCAAGGACAGGGGCACTGTGGGGTTGAGAGATTCCCAGGATCACTGGAGACCCTGATGAATCACAGTATCTCAAGACCCCATTTCCCCTGACCTACCATTCCGTAGAAGAATGTAGAGCAATAAGACCCGGATCTTGTCATAGGCAGGCACTGCTGCGTCCAGCAGCACTGGCACTATCAGCTTCATGGCGTCCTTTATCTTCTCACCCTCTGCGTCGGAGCCCATGGCCAAGTCCTGTGGGGATTGGAGGTCAGCTATCCTGTCAGCCACTTGGGAAAGGCAGAGCGGGAACATCCCCAGGGTCCTCAGTAAGACCTTTGGGGCCTACTTCATCCTAGTACCTGGTCTCTGAAGGTTCTACCACTGTCCACCAACAAGCCCCTCCCTTCACACAGGCCACACCCTGTCCTGCCAGCCCCCTCAGCTACTCCCACCTGCTCCACACTGCACAGCTTCTCCACGGAACCCTTGAAGCGCTTCATGCAGTCATCAGCTAAATGCAGGTGCGTAGAATACTGCAGGGCAGGGAGTGGGAGTCAGGGGTAACAGAGACTGACTCAAGGGGAGACAGGGTGTTAGCTGTTGAGGGGGCAGCAGGTTCCTGGCCTTGCTCACCTTGTTCAGCTCCTTCTGGTATTGTGGCATCTTTTTCAGGATGTGGGACAGGTCTTTGATGTTGGCCTAGGGACAGGGTAGGGGTAAAATCCCCACTCCAGGCTTGGGATTCAGACTGAGGCCCTACCCCCACTCTGTGAGGAAGGGGGCTTTCCTCCCAAGCCACCCATCCTGATGCAGGCTGCCTAGTACCTTGTCCGTAGTCAGTCTCTTGCTCTCACAGAATGTCTTCAGAAGCTCCGTGACCTTCCTGGCCATAAGGGTGGGCAGGGGTGAGGTTGGCGGCAGTGCCAAGAATGTAGTTTGAGGGCAGTGTGGGGGTTGTATGGCTTGGGGGTGGCACGGGAGCCAGGGGAAGCATGTCCCTGCACCAAGCCATGTGCAAGCCCACAATGGGGACACACTGGAGAGCTGGCTGAGGGGCGTGGATTGTAGAAGGGGGTGTGCTCACTAAAGGTAGAAAGCCCTGTACTAGGCCCACAATGGGGAAGGGGTGGTAATGTTGGTGATAGGGATACAGGTGGGACCACTGTGCAGAAGTGTGCACACCCCACTTGCGCCCCCCCGCCAGCACGCACGTACTTGGATACGTCTGCGATGTGCATGTGCCGAAGCTCTACCCACAAGTCATCATCCTCATCCAGCAGCACAGCCTTCTCACAGGCCTCACTCAGCCCGGTGGTCTCATACCTGCAGGAGTGGGGAGACATGAAGGCCAGGGGTACTAACTGAGGATCAGGGACCCAGGTCAGTTGTGATGGGGGAAGAGGTTTCCAGGCACCACCTACCTGTATGTGTCCTGTTCAATGTCCAGCAGGTCATAGGCCATGGCCTGGAACGTGAGCTCATGCAGCAGTGGGGACACGGGGTCAGCCGCCCGGTCCATGATCAGCAGCTGTGATCGGGTTTTCTCAGGGCCCTGAGGGTGGTGGGGGTGGGCAGGGATGAGGACATTAACCCTGACCCTGGCTGGGACCTCGCCCCACCTCCCCAACACACCCCCTTACCTCGCCCAGACTGGGAGTGTCTGCCTTGAAGGCATTCAGCTTGGCCAGGACTGCATGGGCCAGCTGGGCTGTGTCCTCTGGGCCCCTGGGGTGGGAAGGGCAGAAATGGAGCCTCAGGGCATGGGGTTGGGGAGGGCCAAGCACAGACTGGGGTTCAAGGATGGGGTTAGGGATAGGAGTCAGGTAGCAGGGTGAGGGCCAGGGCTGGGGTCCTAAAAGAAGTGAAAGGTGGGATGAAGGATGGGGTCAAGGTAAGGGGGCAGCATCAAGGTGGAGTCCCCACTTGTGGTAGCGGATGGCTGGGTACTCCTGCAGTGTGGCGCAAAGTGTGGCGATCTGCTGGGCCAGTGCCTCAAGCTGCCGTGCCCGCTCACCTGCCCGGAAAGGGCAGTAGAGGTTGTAGGTACTGTGGGGGGCATCCAGGGAGAACACCTGCAAGGACACAAGTGCCAGCGTCTCCACTGTAGGTGTGCACCTGCTCAACACCAGCCACCAGCACCTACTGCTCCCTGGGGCCTCCCCTGGAGCCCATTTTGCCATTCAGAAGGCAGGTGGGGCACCTTCAACCCATGTCTAGAAGAGGAGGTGGAGAAATATCCTAGTCCCTCCCCTTCAGGCAGGACAACTCGGACGATGCTCTGTGCTGCCCCTTGAAGTTCCCCAGTGGGACGCAGCTCCAGTGCCCACAGTGCTAAGAGCTCATTCGTTCCATGTTGGGTCCTTTCCTTTCTGACACATTGTCCCCTTTACTTGTCTCAGAGCTTGTTTCTGAGGAAACCTGCGTTGTTTGGTCACAGAGCCCCCACAACCTGCCCAGGACTAGGCTGGGCTATACCTGGGCCTCATAGGGGAGGAAGGCAAGATGGATCTCCTTCAGCGTCTTCACCACCTTTGCCAGACGGGAGCGGCCCAGCTCACTGAACAGAGGCTCAGGGCAGGCTAGGGTGGGCAAGAGGGGACATTAGAGCAGAGCCGCCCCCACACCCCCAGCCTCAACCCCTACTCCTCCACTCTCCTCAGGTTATCCTCACTCACTGTCTGTGAAGAAGACGTGTGCTGCTTTGTAGGTAAAGGTCGGGGTCCCCCGGAAGTCTGCGATCAGGGCCTGCACAGACTGGGGAATGCGGATCACTCTCCAGGCCTGTCCCTGCACCCCCTGACCCATCCGTCCTCTGCCCCAGGCCCTCAGCCACTGCCTGTGCCCCCATACACATGCAGACATGCAGAGGCATGCACCCATGCACACACACACACCTGCTCACATAAGTACCTTCTCTGTGGGGCTCAACAAATAAATGGCCTCCAGGCTAGGGATGGGTTCTCTCCGCTTGTTGATGTCCTCAACAACTAGTAGGAACAGAGGAAGGGACACATGAAGGTAGCACTGGGACTGGGTCACATGGCAAGTGTTACACATTGGCAGTGTTCTGCACATTCAAGGTCACACAGTCACACCCTAGGGGTTATGCATTCTGGGGGTCCTACACTGAGTTTACCCTGAGGGTTCTACACAGGGTTCCACACACAGGGGTTGCACTGTTGGGGAGGCTGCCCCTCAGGAACCACAGCCGTGAGTCCTATGTGGGGGTCTGCCCATCATGGGCTCCCACACTCAGGTCCTATCTGGGGAGCATGGGGTGGGGGTGTCCACTCACTGGTGATGCCCTCAGCCAGGATGTCTGACATCTTGCAGCAGGAGGACAAAATGCGCATGCTTGTGTGGTCCATGATGAGCACCTGTCCAGATGGATGGACAGATGGACCGATGGACAGACAAGTGGATAAGAGAGACTGAAGCTGTCCCAGAGGTGGGGCTGGGGTGGTGAGCAGCACTGTCCGCTGTAAGAGCTGGCTAGATGGGAGGACCCAAAACCCCACCCCCATCCCATCCCAGACCCATCCAGACTCCTTAGGGAGTGTGGGAGGATCTTGTTCAGGGCCCCCACATGGGTTTGGACAAAGCATTCTGCCTTTCTCCTACCTTCCACTCGCCATCCTTTTTGACGCTCCGAATGACTCCGCTCAAAATTTCTGTAGGGGAGGGTAGGCTTAGGATGCTGGGTCCTCTGCCCTCCCCTACCCCTAAACCTTCTGGATCCCAGGCTGGACTTCCATCTTAACTCCTGTTTACCCCTTCCCCCCACTCTGTGACAGCTCCGGGTGTCACCCCCAAGTTATAAATAGGGAAGTTGAAGTTCAAAGAGGGCAAGTGACTAGACCAAGCAACCTGAGTGCCTAAGTGGCCCACAATCTGGTATATGGGTAGTCCTGGATATACTTTGGATGAACAATAATTGGAAAGTCAGGGCTCGCATACACGTCTTCCTGCCTTCACCATGGGCTATCTCAAGTTCTCCTGGTGTGGAGGCTTTGGCCAGAGCTCCCGCTCCACCTCCATCAGTTTCCACCGGACTAGAATGCAGGACCCCCCCTTCCTGGTTCCCTGCTTTGAAATGTGCCTGGCTCTGGTCATTCCGTCACCCAACCTCCAGCCTCAGTTTTCTCATCTGTAAAATGAAATCAGTGGTTTTCCGGTCTCCTTGTTAACCACTATGTAGGAGGCTCCTTTTTTAGTTGGGGGTTTGAGCCACACTCTGCTCTGCCCAGCCATGAGGAAGAAGGGAAGGGATGGCCCCGCCCGCCAGAGTGTCATCACTGTTATCAAGACCAGGGCGGAAGGAGCAGCTGAGGCCGGAACTACCCGATGTTCAGGAAGGGGGCGATCTTCACCCCTCCTCGGAGAACCCGACCCGCAAGGGCTGAATGCCAGGGTCCTCATGTTGCATGAGGCTCAAAGCGTAAGGCGTCCCCCATCCCTGGACCTGAACAAGGGTCTGGGACCCACCCCCCAAGCACTCACACCATCTGGGGTCGCTGATAAGAGCACCCAGCCCGGCCCCAGTCCTCAGCATTGGGCCCCAAGAATCCAGCCTCCAGCACTTTGCCCGGCTCAGAGACCCGGGAGTCTGGGTATCCAGCTGTGCTCTACGCCACCCCTTGGGTCCCAGGAGTCCAGTCTTCCAATTTGTTCAGCTCCGGCATGGGAGAGCTAGGATGTCCAGCTGGAACCAAGTTCCCGCCCGCCCCCTCAAGGATCAGGTGTTCGACGCCCAGCCTAACCCTCAAACTTCCTGTCGCCGGGGTCCCAGAGTCTGTGCACCCCTGACCCCCACCACCCAGGGGACGCAAGATCCCAGCCCAGGGCGACACTCACTTTCCCCCACCACTGCCTTCAGCCCCGAAGGCGCCATCTTCCCCAAGGGGCGCCGCCGCCGCTTCCGGGTCTGTCCAAGGTGGGGGCGTGGCCTCGCGGGTCAGCCACGTGGACCCCGCCCGGCTGGGCCTGGCCCCGCCCCCGCCCCCCCTCCCCCCCCCCCCCCCTTGGGTTCTGGGAAAGAAAGGTGAGGTCCTGACAGAGTGAAGTGTATGTGCCCAAACAGACCCACACCAAGTCGCTGGAGGGGCCCACCCAAACGACACACTCAAGCTCGTGAGCTCTCTCTCCCTTCCTTTCTCTCTAAAATCAATAAAACATCCTCAGGGGAGGATTAAAAATAAAAAGTGGAAAAAAAAAGTCCCAGGAGGAATGCTCCTTAGAGCCTTTTGCTCACTGGTTGCATACACACCTTCACAGGCAACAATCACATTCGTAGGCTGATATACACGTGGGTTGAATGGCATGCTCAACCGCTGGCACACTCACACACACAATTCACACTCTACTTGAAAGTTCAGGGCCTGCTCCTGCTCTGTGCCTGCAAAAGGCTGACATCCTGTCTCAGGGCACAGTCCAGCAGCACCCATATGAATGAGGTCTCGGATTTAAAGTGGGATGCACGTGTGTGAAGGCAGAGTCCTGAACTAGTTCCTTCATTTAGAGTCCACCAGGTACCAGGCCCTTTGCCATTTATATAGGACAGACAACAGAAGGTCTGCCACATGGGACTTATAGTTGAGTTTGGGAGGGAGGTGATAAAAAAGAATCAATCTGTCTTAAAGGAAATAGTGATATGGTAGCAAATGCCATGTCGAGGGTGCTTTATTGAGGGTGGTACTGTTGTGGGTGGAAATGAGGTCCTTTTACGGAATTGCAACCAGAGGACCCTTCTGAGGGGGTGGCCTTTAGACTTAACCCTGAATGACATCAAGCAGCAGCCATGCATTGATCCAGGCAGAGAAGAGCAGGTGATGGTGGGGAAGGGGGTATGGGCAGGAGGTGAGGTTGGAGGAACTGCAGAGGCCAGACTTCTGTGGGACAAGGTAGGACTGACACAGCCTGATCTGCCTGGGACTGAGAGGTTCCTGGGGTACAGGACCCAGATAAAACTGGAACAGTTCCAGAAAAACCAGGAGGGCTGGCCACCCTAGACAGGGGATTTGAGTTTTTTCACCTTTCTTTTCCCTTCCTTGCTTTCTTCATTCTTTCTTCTCTTTCTCTTTCCTTCCTTTTTTTCTTTCCTTCCTCCCCTCTTCTCCCTCCCTCCCCCTCTCCTTTCCTTCCTTTTCTTTTAACAGTGTAGAATTCACATATTAGTACAATTCAATAGCTTTTAGCATATTCAGAGTTGTGCAGCCATCATCAGTCCATTCTAGAATGTCCCCATTACTCCCACGGTGTTTGAGTTTTCTCCTGAGGACAATGAGGACCAAGGAAGAGCTCTGAGCAGAGAAAGGAGGGGACTCCTGTAGCTTCTGAGGTGGGGGAGGACAAATTGCAGGGGCCAAGGCAGGAGCTGGGAGACCAAGAGAAAGCTGGGATCACCTCTAGCTTCACAGGCTGTCCCCTAGGGGTAAGAGTCTGTGGGACCTGCCACCCAACACTATACTCAGTGAGGATGACCAGGCTTTTCAGCTATTATGGGCTGAATTGGACTCCTGTCCATCCCCAGGACTTCAGAAAGTGACCTTATTTGGAAATAGGGTCATTGCAGATGAGTTAAGATGAAGTCATACTGCAGTAGGGTGGGTCCCTAATACAATGACTGGTGTCCATGTCTTATGATAGCCATGTGAAGACAAGGATACATGGGGAATGTCATATGATCACAGAGGCTGAGAATGGAGTACATTAGCTACAAGCCAAGGAACACCAAGGTCTGCCAGCAACCACTAGAAGCCAGGAGAGGCAAGGAAGGATCCTCCTCTACAGGCTTCAGGAGCACGGCCCTGCCAACACAATTTCAGACTTCTGGCCTCCAGAACTATGTGACAATAAATGTCTGTTGTTCTAAGCTACCCAGTTTGTGACACATTAAGGCAGCCCCAGGAAACTAATACATCCTTGGTGGAACAGGACATTGCGTTGGCATCAAGGACTTGAGGCCATGGAGAGGGTGTGACCGTGGATAGGGAAGAGCTGCCCGGGGAGGATGACCACGCTTTGCACTCAGATAGGGGTGACAATGTGGCCATTCATTCCAGGAAGAAACTTTAACTGGTTTCTAAAAAGGCATCTTGGGGAGAGAATGGGGTGTGGGTGGGATCCTCCCAGGGGCATCCTCTCCCAGGGCACTAAGAGCCATAGCTGCTGGGGGAGGTGCAGGAATAGGGGCAGGGCTTTCCTGCTGGCAGGGTTGGGGTACAAATCAGAGGAGACAGTTGAACTTGGTAATGGTGTCAGGGAGACAGGAGATCCCAAACCTTGCCTTGGGACCTATGGGAGGCAACCAGACCCAGGGACAGTGAGTAGGGCTAGAGGCTGTTCTGAGACAGATGGAATTAGGCTGGCTGGTGGTGCCTCAGGGGTCTTCAGGTCCAACTTCCCCTACTACCTGCAGATGGCAACTGCCTTCCAGTTGGGTGAGACCACCTGCACTTCTTCCCACTGGTGGGCTGCAAACCCCACCTGAACTGCCCTGTTGGCCTGTTCTTTCCCAGTGGGGCCCAGACAGCCCTTACCTGCCACTGTGGGGACACTGCTTTGGCCTGCTGCTGTACCCCACCTGAGAGTTCTTGGGGCATAGTGAGTCATGCTAGGTCAGCAAGGTCCCAACCCAGGTCACCTGGCTTCCTACCCCCAAAACAACCCAAGCATTGCACAGCAAAAACAATTATCTGGATCATCTTTATGGAGCTTAAGCTTGGGTGGGAGCAGATGGAGTGTGAGCCGGGGATTTGGGGCTGGGTATCCTCTGACCCCACGTCTGTCTTTTAAAAAGCCTTCTCTGGCACGGGGCTGGGCCAGAGGCCAGCAGAGAAGTGGATGGGGCCCAGGAAGCAGGAACAAAGATGGAGCAGGAAGAGAAGGTAGATGGGGATTCAGCTCCCTATGTCAAGGTAAGCAGGTTCCATCCCCACACACCCCCAATTTCTCAAGAGCGGTGAATGACAAGACTAACTAGTTTGTAGGGCATCTAATTAGTGATTGAGTCTCTTGGGATCCCTGACCCAGTTTACTGCCCAAGGAGGTGCTGGTGGGCATGAGGGTCTGAGTGCCTAACACAGCCCCAGGGCAGAGGTCAGTGCTCTCAATTATGGTCCAGGAGAGCTGGGGGGATGCTGGGATTTGGGGGCAGCCCCTGGGATGTTTTCCTGGTTGGTGTTCTGTAGTCAGGCTCCAATTTAGGACTGACAGCCTCTCCCTTGAGGCAGCACCACGTGCAGTGGCACTGATGGCCAGACCCTGGGGGCTGGAATTGGGAAGGAGAGTCTTGTCTCACTCACAGCAGCTCTGCAGAGCAGCGCATCGGCAGGGACCATGGTGAGAGCCAAAGAGCGGAGGGCAGACCCCTGGGTCAGGGTGGAAGCTAGTGAGGGGTCCCCCAACTGAGGGACCAGTTGGACTAGGTGTGTCTGTCTCCCAGGCAGGCTGCCCAGACCAAGAGGGCTTCTTCAACCTGCTGAGCCATGTGCAGGGCGACCGAATGGAGGAGCAGCGCTGCTCACTGCAGGCAGGGCCAGGCACCACCTCCAAGAGCCGTGAGAGTGGGCAGTGGGGTGTGTAGGGTGGGTGTCCTGTCTGGCAGTGTACGTGGGGAAGGGCGTATGGGTATAGGACAAGTGACCATTGGGGGTCCTGTAAGCCAGTCTGCCTGAGAGAGTGAGCAGGCAACTGGGGACACACATACTTGTGGGTCCAGGGGCAAGAGATAGTAGGGGAGAGACGAGTGTGCTTCCTGGAGAACAGGAGTAGGGGGAAGGGGTGGGGTGGGATGGAGGCTCCAGCTAGGCTGTGTTCCCTGGAATCTGTGTATGTGTTCATCCTCACCTGCTTTTGTTCCACACAGAGAGTGACCCTATGCCAGAGATGGACAGTCTCATAGACATGCTGGCCAGCACCCAGGGTCGCCGCATGGATGACCAGCGTGTAACAGTTAGCGTCCTGCCTGGCTTCCAGCCTGTGGGCCCCAAGGTAGGTGATGCTCTGCTGGGACTGAGGAGGACCACCCATGCTGAGCCCCCTAACCCCACCTCCCACCCAAAGCTGGGAGAGAATGGGGTCCCACCCCCACCTGTCTATTATTTGCCCCCTGGGGATGACTGCCTGGTAGGAATGCCTGCCCTGTGTCCCTGCCAGTCACAAGGCCCTGGCCAATCCAATACCCAACTTCAGACAGGAAAATGATGGCCCAGACAAAGCCAAGAGGGCCCCAAGGTCATGCAGAGGGCACATTAATGTCAGAGCCATGGCTGGAACTCATGGCTCCTATTGCCATGACTGAGGGCTTCCAGGAGGGTTGAGAGAATAAATCCTTCTCCTGCGAAGACATCCT
The DNA here is from genome assembly GCA_030848825.1 of Tadarida brasiliensis. Taxonomy (NCBI): domain Eukaryota; kingdom Metazoa; phylum Chordata; class Mammalia; order Chiroptera; family Molossidae; genus Tadarida; species Tadarida brasiliensis. Next base: position 72,366,013 of record CM061259.1, on the reverse strand, counting down.
CAGGGAGGAGGGCACACGAGCTCATACACTCACGTGTCTATGTCACATGTAATCATGCACAGCTTGGGTTCTGATCAAGACCCCAGTGGGATCCCCAAGACCCCTCGCCTCACACCCAAATACCACCCTAAGTGTTGAGTAACTAAGGTATGTAGAAGCTCCAGAATGGTGGGGGCAGACTGTGGGAGGTGGAACAATGGTTGCCACTTGCACCCTCCTTCCGATGTTTGTGTCACCTCTGGCCAGTGCTGCCCTTGGTTCCTCCCTCTGGTTGACCTCTTTTCATCCACAGGATGAAGTGAAGAAACGAGCTGGGACCCTCAGCCCCCAACCCCTCCTCACCCCTCAGGACCTGTCTGCTCTCAACTTCCATCGGAACAGCAGCCCCCAGCCCCAGACACAAGCCCCATGAGGGTCTGAACCATCTTGCGCCCCACTCGTGCCCCCCAAAAGCAGACAATAAAACACTTCCACGAGAAACAAAGAACTGAGTGTGTGTTGTTTCATGGGTGGGACTCAGGCACTTGGGGGTCTCAGGAGCTCTGCTGGGCAGTGCGAAGGAGCTTTTCTTCCCGCTGCTTCCGTATCCTCTCTTTGAATTCTTCTAGCTCTTGGAGCTAATGGTGGGGAAGAGGTGGGACATACCTCAGAGCCTAGACCACTCTCCCACCACCCTTGCCTCCTATTACCCCAGGGCACAGCTTTAAAGTTCAGTGTCTACACTGGAAGCCCTGTGCCCAACTATAAGCAGAGTCCAAGAGGGATCAGCTTCATCATTTGGGGAGAGGACAATAAGGAAACCACGTGCCCCTCTGCTCTCAGTTCCCTGCTCACGACTGAGGGTAACATTTTCATTCGAAACCATCATGGTCACAGGGATCCAGGCTCCTCTGTCCCTCTGGTGGAAGGAAGACTATGTCACTTACCTGGTCCTCCTTCTCAGGTGGCCACAGCTCCCTCTGTGGGGATAAAGTCACAGATGAGCCAGGAGCCTCCAGATCCCCACACCTAGGACAATTCAGCTCATGGAAGGCAGACATTGGTGACCCATGCCCTCCCTCACCCTCAGCAATGAACCCATGAACACTCTCCCAGTGCCCACCTTTCGCTGTATGACGCAGTCCTCAAACCACTCAGCCTGGTTGGCAATCCAGAACATAGCCACAGGGAAGGTGAGGTAGAGTGTCATCTGGAAGGGGAGGTGATGAGCAGCAGGTTGCTCAGAGCCTGGAAGACCATCCTCTAGCACAGCCCAGCAGCGCCTGCTCCTCCCCCCCCCCCAAGAACTCATGATTGTGGGAGTCTGGCCCCCATAATCCAAGAGACCTTATTTCTGAAAGCTCCCACGGAGTCTGGGGGACTCCATCTCAAAGGACACACACATACCCTGGCCCCAGGAGCACAAGAGATCCTACCTCATTGCCCCCGCCCCCAAGGTCAGATCCCAGGAGCACTCCAAACCCCTCATTCTTCAGAGTCTACTCCCCTAGTCTAGGAGTCTCCCTAACGGAGACACACGCCCACTCATCTATCCTGAGCCCAAGAGCTTCCTCTGAGTCTGGAGCCTTCTTTCTAGAGCCCCCTCCTCTTATCACCCCTCTCAGAGGCCCTTTCTCACACCCTCCGTACTAGAGCCACCCTAATCCGGCGCCCCCTTCTCTGGGTTTCCAACCCGAAACGGCCTTCTCAAATCTCAGGATCCTTCTCCCCAGAGCGCCCTCTCTTGGAATCTCTCCTTTTCGAAGCCTCCTCCTCAGATCCAGGAAGACGCCCCCGCCCACAGGCTCCGGTGCCCACTGACCCGAAACACCTCCAACTTCACCCCCATTTCGCTTCCCTGAGGCTACAAAGTCGCTTCGGTCCAAAGCCAACCCTCCAAAACGACTAGCTTATTAGGAATTCACGAGCTCGACCACTGAAGCTGACTGGCCGAGGAGCTCCAGGATTACATCATCTTCGGGCTCCTACTCCGCTTCTGGTCATTGGAGAAGCCTAAAGGGTAGTCAAGACCGAACCGCACTCGCGAAAAGGGTCAGCCAATAGGAAATGAGTTTGGTTCGGGGAGCGGGCCTTCAGAAGGAGACGTCATAAGAACGCGACCTCTGCCTGTATCTGGAGAGCTAGGAAAATGGTGGTAATGGCGCGATTCTCGCGGCAGGAGCGGCCGGACCTTGTATTTGTGAGTTCGTTGCGGAACTGGGGGTAGTAGCCTGCGTAGGGACATAGAGCCTGGGTACTTCAGGGGATCTACGTCAAAGCTATGTCGGCTCAAGGGCGGGAGGAATCTACCGGGCTGGAGGCCGTATGGTGATGTCCGGACCTTACTGGTGCCGGAGCCCAGGTGGCCTGAGTAAAGGACTGCTGTGAAGGTTAAGGGCCTGGCGTCCCGAGCCTGGGGCGGAAGTGGGAGCGCTCGGGGAGTGGAAGAGGAGAGACATTCGAATAGCTGAATCTTGAGAAGTAAAGGCACAGTGATCAAGCCAGGGCTCTGGTTTCTGTGGTAAAGACTTGGTGTTCTGAGTAGCGGTGCAGAGTGTTACAGTTTCTGGGATAAAGGCTTGGTGTCTGGCTTAGAACCCTGGAGTTAGAAGTGAAGACCTGCTAACGTGGAGCAGGTCAGGCGATGGCCAGTGGGATCTTGAAGAGTCAAAGACTTGATACGATTGGTCCAGAACAGTTGTCAGTCAGATGGTCTGGATGATGGGCACCAGGTAGTCTGGAGGATGGGTGCCAGTGGCAGGAGGTCTGGTCATGTCAGGTGATCTAGATAATGGATGTCAGGTGGTCTGGCTACTGAGTCCTTCAGAGGGTAGTAAGAGGGGTATTTGGAGGTCTGGTGTGACACAAGACTGGAAAGTTCAAAAGGTCAAGTTCCCAGAGTAGTTGAAAGAACAGAATTGTTTGCTCATGTCTCAATCTACTTGATTTTAGTAATTTAGCAGCTTGACTATATTTACTTTTTTTTCCCTTGTTTTTTTTTTTTTTTAATCCATCCCCCTACCTCTTTTCACTTTGGCAACCATCAGACCATCAGCTTGTTCTTGTTCTTTATTTTTATGGTCTGTATTCTGTTGTTTATTCATATGTTTTGTTTTTTTAGATTACACACATAAGTGAGATCATACAGTATTTATCTTTCTCTGACTTACTTCACGTAGAATAATATCCTCTAGGTCCATCCACGTTGTCCCAAATGTCAAGATTTCATTCTCTTTTATTGCTGAATAATATATTTTTTAAAAATAACATCTTCTTTATCCATTTATCTATCAATTAACACCTAGATTGCTTCCATATCTTGGCTATTGTAAATAATGCTGCAGTGAACATACAGGTGCATATGTCTTTTCAAATTTGTGTTTTTGTTTTCTTCAGATACATACCCAGATGTGGTCATAAGATAATTCTATTTTTAATTTTTTGAAGAACCTACATACTGTTTTCCATATTGGCTGTACCAATTTACAACCCACCAAAAGTGCATGGAGGTTCCCTTTTCTTCATATCATCACCAGCACTTGTTGTTTGTTGCCTTTTTGATGATAGTCATTCTGACAAGAATGAGGTGATATCTCATTGTGGGTTTCTTTTTTAATCTTCACTCGAGGATATTTTTTCCATTGACTTTTTTTTTTTTTTGCATTTATCTTCAGATAGAGTGGGAGGGAGAGAGGGAGGAAGAGGGAGAGAAACATCAATGTGAGAGAGACACATCAACCGGTTGCCACCCACAGGACCCCAACCGGGGCCAGGGACAAACTGCAACTGAGTTTGTTCGGTTTCCTTAGCGGGAACCGAACCTGGACCTCTCTGGTCCGCGGGCCGACGCTCCAACTGCTGAGCCAAAACAGCCAGGGCTTTTCCATTGACTTTTAGAGAGAGTGGAAGGGAGGGAGAGAAGGAAGAGGTGGGAGACAGAGAGAGAGAGAGAGACATTGATGTGAGAGAGACACGTTAATTGGTTGCCTCCAGCATGCACCCTGACTGGAACCAGGGATCAAACCTGCAACCCATGTAAGTGCCCTTGACCATCAATCAAACCCTCGCCCCTTCTGTGCACAGGCTGATGCTCTAACCACTGAGCCACGCCAGGCAGGGCATCATTGTGATCTTGATTTGCATTTCCCTGATGATTAGTGGCACTGAGCATTTTCATGTCTGTTGGCCATTTGTGTGTGCTCTTTTTTAAAAGAATTTATTTTTATTGTTGAGAGTATTACAGATGTCCCCCATTTTCCCCCTCCCTTTGACTCCCCTCCACCTGGCTCCTGCTCCACCCCAGGCCTTTCCTGCACTATTGTCTGTGCCCATGGGCTATGCATACATGCATGTAAGTTCTTTGGTTAACTTCTTCTTGCTCCCCCATCTTCCCTCTGAGATCTATTAGTCTGTTCCATGCTTCCATGTCTCTGGACCTGTTTTGTTCGTCAGTTTATTTTGTTTATTAGATTCCACATATAAGTGAGATCATGTGATATTTGTCTTTCTCTGACTGGCTTATTTTGCTTAGCATAATAATCTCCAGGTCCATCCATGCTGTCTCAAAAGGTAAGAGATCCTTCTTTTTTTTACTTTTATTATTCCTCACCTGAGGATATTTTTCCATTTATCATTAGATAGAGTGGGCGGACGGGGAGAGAGAGACAGAGAGAAACATCGATGTGATAGAGCCACATCGACTGGTTGCCTCCCGCACGACTCGATCAGTGCTGGGGGCTGGGGACGGACCGCAACCGAGTCCTTTTTTTTTTTCTTTATTGATTTTTTAGAGAGAGAGGAAGGGAGAGGGAGAGAGAGAGAGAAACATTGATGAGAGAGAACAGCGATTGGCCGCCTCCTGCATGTCCCCCACTGGGGATTGGGCCCACAACCTGGGCATGTGCCCTGACCGGGAATCAACTGGCGACCTCTTGGTGCATGGGTCGACGCTCAACTGCTGAGCCACACTGGCTAGGCCGAGTCCTTCTTTTTTACAGCTGCATAGTATTACATGGTGTAAATGTACTACAGCTTTTTTTTTTTTTTTTTCATTTTTTTTAGAGAGAGAGAGAGAGAAACATCGATCGGCCATCTCCTGCACGCCTGTAGCCCTGTACTGGGGATCAAGCCCTCAACCTGGGCATGTGCCCTGACTGGGAATCGAACTGGGACCTCATAGTCCATGGGACTGGGACAACACTCAATACTCTGAACCACACCAGCTAGGCTACCACAGATTTTTTTATCCACTCATTTACTGATGGGCACTTGGGCTGTTTCTAGATTGTAGATATTCTAAATAACTCTGCTGTGACCATAAGGGTGCATATATTCTTTGTGATCGGTGTTTTGGGATGTATGTCCTCTTTGAAGAAATGTCTATTCAGGTCTCCTGCACATTTTTTTTTTAATCCTCAACCAAGGATATTTTTTTCCATTTATCTTCAGATAGAGTGGGAGGGAGGGAAGGAGGGGGAGAGAGAGAGAGAGAGAGAGAGAGAGAGAAACATCGATGTGAGAGAGACACACTGACTAGTTGCCTCTCGCACGACCCAACCAGGGCCGGGGACTGAACTGCAACTGCAACCGAGGTACGCGTCCTTGATCGGAATCAAACCTGCAACTCTTTGGTCTGTGGGCCAATGCTCTAACCGCTGAGCCAAACTGGCCAGGGCACTTTTTTAAATTGGATTGTTTGGTATTTTGGTGTTAAGTTGTATGCATTTCTTATATATAATGGATAGTCACACATTATTGGATATATCATTTGTGAATATCTCCTCCCATTCAGTATGTTGGTTTTTAGGTTGTTGATGGTTCCCTTTGCTGTGCATAAACTTTTTTGTTTGATGTAGTCCCGTTTATTTTTGTTGTTGTTGCCCTTGCCTGAGGAGACATATCCAAAAAGGTATTAAGACTAATGTCAAAGAGTTTATATTTTCTTCTAGGAGTTTTATGGTTTCATGTTTTACATTTAAGGGTTTAATCCATTTTGAGTTTATTTTTGTGTATGGTGTGAGAAAGTGGTCCAGTTTCACCTGGCCAGTGTGGCTCAGTTGGTTGAGCAATGTCCCATGCACCAAGAGGTCACTAGTTCCATTCCAGGTCTAGGTTTTGGGTTTGATCCCCAGTAGGGGGCGTGCAGGAGGCAGCCGATCGATATTTCTGTCTCTCCCTCTCCATTTCTCTCTCTCTAAAATAAATAAAAACATATATATGTATATATGTATAAATATACATATATATGTAAAAAGTGGTCCAGTTTCACTTTTTTGCATGTATCTGTCCAGTTCTCCCAGCACCAGTTATTGAAGGGATTTGTCTCAAGGTTGTTGATTTCCTCTTTGATCCATTTGTTGTTTAGTAGCATGTTGTTTAGTCTCCACATATTTGTGTGCTTTCCAATGTTCTTCCTGTAGTTGATGTCTAGTTTCATGAAATTGTGGTCGGAAAAGACACTTGATATTATTTCTATCTTTTTTAAGTTATTGAGGCTTGTTTTGTCACCTAATATGTGATTTATTTCACTTTATTTCTTCACTCTATTCCTCAATGTCCAGGGCTAAAGGCTTTGTGTCTGATCCGTACCTGTCTTCTGAGATAAAGTTCTAGCTTCCAAGTTCTGGGGCACAGTTGAGCTAGACTCTGGCTAGTAGGAGCTTGAAGAAGTGCCAAAGACCTGGTGTCTAGGAAAAGGCATGTTGTAAGGAGATAAGGCTTGTTGTCCAGGACAGAGGGCTGGTATTGGACCAGAGAGCCTAAGGAGTCTGGTGATCTGGGCCAGAGAGTAGGTAGCTTGATTTGGAAGGCCAAAAGAGTGTTGTATAGATGACAGTCTTATGTCTGGCCTAGAACCCTATGACTCAGGAGTCTGATGATCTGGGTCAGATTGTGGGCAGAATTCTGAGAGTAAGTATAGACCACAGTCCTGTTATCTGGGCATCTAGTGACCTGGCTCTGAGGGTGGGCAGCAGGATCTAGGTAAGGGTCTAGAGTCTGGAGTGGGTGGTGCTGTGTTGAGATTCTGAGGACAGTTCTCCCTTCTCCCTATTACCTGTCCTGGTAGGATGAAGAAGACCTCCCCTATGAGGAGGAAATTATGCGGAACCAGTTCTCCGTCAAATGCTGGCTCCGCTACATTGAGTTCAAACAGGGGGCCCCGAAGCCCAGGCTCAATCAGCTGTACGAGCGAGCGCTGAAGCTGCTGCCTTGCAGGTGGGAACTGCTTCAACTGCCGTACTTGCCCTAGCCCTAACCCCACCTGTCCACTTGTAGAACTGGCCAGCATGTCCTGGGTGGTTGCTATGTGTTCCGTCACTGAATATACATCCTCTGATGGGTCAGTACACCCTCCCTGATATCCCAGACCATCCACCATTGCTGGTATTTGTTGCCTCTCTCAGGTTCTTTCTCCCAGCAGTTGCCTCATGGGGCAGGGTGAAGGATTCTGGGGCTTCAACCAATGTCTGTCCCCTCTCCCCATTCCCCAGCTACAAACTCTGGTACCGCTACCTGAAGGCACGCCGGGCACAGGTGAAGCATCGCTGTGTGACTGATCCTGCCTATGAAGATGTCAACAACTGTCATGAGAGGGCCTTTGTGTTCATGCACAAGGTTGGGGATAGGGGTAACTGGGCCAGGGGATGAGTGGGGAGGTGGGGCTCAGAGTCCATGGAGGTGGATGAAGCAGGAGGGTTGGAGTCCTGTTGCCTCTGCACTTGAGGTTGAGCTAGACTTAGTCCCAGAGGGATAGGGTTCTGGGTCCTGCTGCATTTTGGCTTGGCTGTAGGACTTCTGGTGTCTTTGTGGCCATGCTATAGTGCCAACAACTCAGACCCTGCCTCTCCTCATGCTTCCAGATGCCACGTCTGTGGCTAGATTATTGTCAGTTCTTGATGGACCAGGGCCGTATCACTCACACCCGCCGCACTTTCGACCGTGCCCTCCGGGCACTGCCCATCACACAGCACTCTCGTATTTGGCCTCTGTACCTGCGCTTCCTGCGCTCACACCCACTGCCTGAGACGGCTGTGCGGGGCTACCGGCGCTTCCTCAAGGTAAGCCCATGGAGGGGTGAGGTGGGGTCAGCCTCAGGCAGATGGACTAGTTCTCTGGGTCAAGAGTTTCCCACTGGCTCATTGGGCCATTAGTCCCATGCAGGATTTCACTTAACAGATAGGATATGGGGAAAAGTCTCCTTGGGACAGGCTGGATTTTGTTTGTAGTTTATTTGTTTATTATTTAAATCATTTGGGGCAGTGTGACTAAACAGTCTCTGCCTGTAGAGAGCTTTTAGTCTAACTGGCACATGAGCTGACCATATTGTAAACCAAAGTAAAACTGTAGCCGTGGGAGATATACACCTTTGGAAATGTATAACAGGCAGTGTGGAGAGTCAAGGTGCAAACACGGTGGGGTTGTATGGTTTTCTCAAACTTATAATTTCTGATACACATTGTGAAACCCTTAGTGTAGTACTGTTTAGGTAGGGGGCTTGTGATGAAATCAGGGCCTGTCCTGTGCAGGTTAGACTGTTGGTGTTTAAGCCAGACTAGTCAGGGCTGGGATTGGACCAATGGTGCCTAGTCTGGAGCAATCAGGACTGAGGCTAGACCAGTGAGGCCCAGAGTGTATCCGTGGGGCTGAGGCTGGATCAGTAGAGCTCAAGCTGGACCACTGTGACCCAGACTGGATCGATGGGACCAAGGATGGGCCAGTGGGGCTGAGGCTGGACCAGTGTGATTCGGACGGGATCTATGGGACCAAGGATGGACCCATGGGGCTGAGGCTGGACCAGTAGGGCCTAGCCTGGACAGGTGTGGCTAAAGCTGGCTCTTAGACAAGACAGTGGTAGTAGGCTAACAGGTGGCCCAGAGCCTCTGAGTGGGGAGGTAGGAACAACAGTGTAGCCCTGTGACCCCACTGACTACCGGCATGGTGGGTTGGTGCTCAGCTGAGCCCTGAGAGTGCAGAGGAGTACATCGAGTACCTCAAGTCAAGTGACCGGCTGGACGAGGCTGCACAGCGCCTGGCAACTGTGGTGAATGATGAGCACTTTGTGTCTAAGGCCGGCAAGTCCAACTACCAGGTGGGCCTGTGAGGAGACAGGGGCCAGGTGGGAGGGTTTACCCCATCAGGGACTGAGGCTGAGATTCCTTCCTGGACCCTGCAGCTGTGGCACGAGCTCTGTGACCTCATCTCCCAGAACCCAGACAAGGTGCAATCGCTCAACGTGGACGCCATCATCCGAGGGGGCCTCACCCGTTTCACCGACCAGCTGGGCAAGCTCTGGTGCTCTCTGGCTGACTACTACATTCGCAGTGGCCACTTTGAGAAGGTGTGTGGGGATACTGGGTGCAGGGCAGGCTCTCCTGCCAAAGCACGGTACTCAGGACACATGTGGACATAAGTGTGAACAGGAAACACCTGCAAATGTGCCGGCATGCTCACACGTGCAGCTCATGCACACATTTACCCTGCTGAAGGCCTGCTGGCAAGTGCACCCACCTTGGGGTCTTCTAGATCCGGGTCCTCCATGGCTGTATGGCCCTGGATACTCTAAGCCTGGTGTGAAAAACTGAGAGTAACAGTCGTATACTCTCACCTGTGGGGAATCAGGTGCTGAGCAGGTGCCTGACTTGAGGATCAGTCCCGAGGGGTTAGTGTTGTTAACCTAACGATAAAAGGCCATAGTGAGAAGCAACAGCATTTATTTGAAATCCAAAAAAATAGCTATTCGGGAAGCACTGATTCAGGCAAAAACACAAACTATTCTGAATAGGAGTAAAAGCAAGGAGTATTATGAGAAAAGGAAGAGGAACAACTATGTCAGTAGAAGGGAGGAATATCTATAGGGGCAAATAAGCTAACAGTGATGCTAATTCTAAAGAATGTTTTTAATTTTTAGTCTGGTAGTCATTATATCTGTGCTCTTATCTTTATAAACATTTGTTTAGGCCCAGTCCATAAGTTATTTTGCCCTGTTTTAACCTTCCAAAGGTTTGAGGAGTAAGATGTGCATGGCAGTCCCTCTGGGATGGCAGCGCCAATTCCTTTTTTTTTTTTTTTTTATTAAAAAATTTTTTTTTCTATATTGATATTATAAGGAGAGAGAGATAGAAACATCGATGAGACAGAACATCGATTGGCTGCCTCCTGCATGCTTCCCACTGGGGATTTGGCCCACAACCTGGGCATATACCCTGACCGGGAATCAAACTGGTGACCTCTTGGTGCATGGGTCAATGCTCAACCACTGAGCCACACCTGCTGGGCTCCAATTCCATTTTAAAGTGTCTCTGTTTATGTTGTTTTTTTACATTTTCTTTCTTTTGATTGCGATCTTTCCTTGAAAGTATCACTGATCAATTACTGGAAAGCAATACTGATCAGTTATTAAAAGCACTGTGTGCCCGGCCGGTGTGGCTTAGTGGTTGAGTGTCGAACCATACACCAGGAGGTCGCCGGTTCAATCCCCGGTCAGGGCACATGCCCAGGTTGTGGGCCCAATCCCCAGTGGGGGGCATGCAGGAGGCAGCCAATAGATGTTCTCTCTCATTGATGCTTCTCTCTTTCTCCCTCTCCCTTCCTCTCTCTCTAAAATCAATAAGAAAAAAAAAAAAGCACTGTTGGTCCTTCATTGCTGGGAAGGCTCATTTTCAGTATGTCATGCCATTGTCAGTCCCTCATCACTAGGAAGGCTCATTGCTGGTATGTCATATCTCACATAGACGGGAAATTGTTTTTTTAGGAGTCTTAGGCCACATTAAGCAACAAGAGTGTCAGAACAGAGAAAAGCTTTACTTTCATGTTCCTCTATGGGCGAACATCTTTTTTAGTTTCTTAAGGCTTTTCCTATGAAGTCTCACAAGGCTTAGTGATAATTTCAAAATGTTGAGCAACCATTATCAGAATGGTGGTTTTGAAACACTGAGCTGTGCAAAACAAAGTTTATAACAGCAAACATTTCTATAATAAATAAAATGTTAAGTTCAAATTTGAAGAATAGATCTGAACTTGAGAGAAGTCAGCTAAGGTATTAGAGAACCATGAGGTGTTAGTAGGCACTGTATTTAATCATTTGAATTATGTATTCATTAATTGTAGTACCTGCCCAAGGAAAAAGTATTCTTCCAAAATGGGTAATTTCATCGGGGTTGACATCACCAGGCATTGACCATCCTTGACTATATGTGCAACCAGTTGCACATTTTGGCCTGTGAACTAGGTGTAAAGATGATGCCCAATGTTGAGTTATTTTTCCAGGTAGAAATGAAGGGGAAAAGGGAATAACTATTATAAGTGAGTACGTGGCCTTGCATATTATTTTTGACATACTAAAAGAAATAGAAAGGAACTAAAGTAAGGGGGAAAAAATGAAGGTGTAGATTATACTAAGAGTTTATAGATTTTGGAGGGATCAGATAGGGAGGAAAAGATAAATGTTTCAAATATGCTTACAAAGGTATGATTTACTAAACTGTAGGTCAGAGATAGCTTAGGAGAAAAAAATTTTTATATCTGAAAACAAAGATTCTAAAAAAACCCCAGTAATATTTCATATAAAAATAATAATCATCTTCATCAGTTCATTCAGTCCCATGCTATTAATTCCTATTGATCTTGAATTTTTTTGTCAGCAGTTTTATGAATTCAGTTTTTCTTAGTGTTCTGCAAATTCCCATCCAGTTTAATGGTATGATCTGAAAATTGATCAGAAACCTGTGTTTTATTTATTATTATTATTATTATTATTTAATATTTATTTTTGTTACAGATGTTTCTCCATTTTCCCCCATTGACTCCCTCCTCCCCCTCCCTCCCTGCCCCGTCCCCAGTTTTGTCATCCATGTCCATTGGTTATGCGTACATGCGTATAAGTTCTGTGGTTTATCGCTCCCCACCCCCACCCCCTCTTCTGGCAGTTATCAGTCTGTACCCTACTTCCACGTCTCTGGGACTACCCTGTTCCTCAGACTGTTATGTTCATTATATTCCAGAAATAAGTGAGATCATGTGGTATTTGTCTTTCTCTGCTTGGCTTGTTTCGCTTAGCATAATAGTTTCCAGGTCCTCCCATGTCATCTCAAAGGATAAGAGATCTTCTTTCTTACAGCTGCATAGTACTCCATTGTGTATATGTACCACAGCTTTTTTATCCATTCGTCTACTGATGGACACTTGGGCTGGTTCCAGATCTTAGCTATTATAAATAGTGCTGCTATGAACATGGGGGTACATATATTCTTTCTGATTGGTGTTTCAGGCTTCTTGTTTTTTTTTTAAACTTATCTTTATTGTTGAATGTATTACAGATGTTCCTCATTTTCCCCGCATTGCCCCCCTCCTCCCTATTCCCGACCCCTCCTGCCTTTCCCCACACTGTTGTCTGTGTCCATTGGTTATGCATATATACATATAAATTCTTTGGTTTATTTCTTCCCACCCCCCTACCCCCCTTCCCTTTGAGGTTTGTCAGTCTAACAACCAATTTATACTTCTTAATCCCTTCACCTTTTTCACCCATCCCCCCAGCCCCCACCCATCTGGTAACCAACAAAAGTTCTCTGTATCTATGAGAATTTCTCTGTTCTGCTTGTTCATTTTGTTTGTAGATTCAATTGTTGATAGATGTGTATTTATTGCCATTTTATTTGTTCATATTTTTTTATCTTTTTCTTCAAGAAGACCCTTCAACATTTCATATAATAATGGTTTGGTGGTGATGAACTCCTTTAGCTTTTCCTTGTCTGGGAAAATCTTTATATGGTCATCGATTCTAAATGACAACTTTGCAGGATAGAGTAATCTTGGTTGTATGTTCTTGCTTTTCATCACTCTGAATATTTCTTGCCACTCCCTTCTTACCTGCAAAGTTTCTTTTGAGAAATCAGCTGACAGTCTTATGGGAACTCCCTTGTAGGTAACTAACTTCTTTTCTCTTGCTGCTTTTAAGATTCTCTCTTTGTCTTGAACCTTTTGCATTTTGATGATGATGTGTCTTGGTGTGGGCCTCTTGGGGTTCATTTTGTTTGGGACTCTCTGTGCCTCTTGGACTTGTATGTCTGTTTCCTTCACCAAGTTAGGGGAGTTTTCTGCCATTATTGTTTCAAATAGGTTTTTGATTTCTTGTTCTCTCTCTTCTCCTTCTGGCACCCCCAAGATGCGAATGTTGGCACGCTTGAAGTTGTCCCAGAGGCTCCTTACACTATCCTCATTTCTTTGGATTCTTTTTTCTTTTTGCTGTTCTGATTGGGTGTTTTTTGTTTCCTTATATTCCAAATCAATGGTTTGCTTCTTGGCTTTACCTACTCTACTATTGAATCTGTGTAAACTATTCTTTATTTCAGTTAGTGCCTCTTTCATTTCTAACTGTGCATCCTTCATCTCTGACTGGTCCTTTTTTATGCTCTTGAGGCCCTCTCTAAGTTCACTGAGGTTCTCACTAAGTCCATTGAGCATCCTTATAAGCAGTGTTTTGAACTCAGCATCTGTTAGGTTGCTTAACTCCATTTCACATAGTTCTTTTCCTGGAGTTTTGTTCTGTTCTTTCATTTGGGACCTGTTTCTTTGTTTCCTCATTTTGGCTGCCTCCCTGTGTTTGTTTCTATGTATTACTTAGCGAGAGGTATGGGACTAGCTGAGACCAGATGCTGCTTATTTGAAAGAATTTAGGAAAAGCTGAAGCAGGATCCAAGACAGGCCAATCCTATGGTAAAGCAACTGGCAACAGCTTGGGTGGGCCTGAAAGTTGGGTGGGGCGGGGCTTCAGGGAATCACCACGGGCGGGGCAAACAGTGTGAGCCAGGTTGCTGGAGTCCCAGATATGGCGGCTGTCTGCCGCCCCAGGGAAGGGCTCACCAAAGGAACAAAGGCCTCTGATAACATGCCTGTCCAGGAGAAAGCTGCCTCTCCAGCCCTCGCTCCAATGCCAAACAACTCAGTTCTTCCCCATATGACTCTGGTGCCTTTCAAGCTGCCTCCCGTGCAGGCTGGAGCCTGGAGGGTGCGAGTCTGAGTAAAGTCCGTGCGCGGGCCCTTTAAGAGGAGCTGCTGGGGGCTCCAGCTGCCTCAGCCTCAGTTCCCGCTGGTTTTTCCAGCCAGAAGTTATGGGGTCTTCTCTTCCTGGCACTGGAACCCTGAGCTGGGCGCCTGGTGTGGAATGGGGACCCCTCAGTCCTCAGGGAGGACCTTCCCAGCCGAGGTGTCCTCCTAATTTTTATCCGCCACACGTGGGTGTGGGGCCAGCTTGTCCATGCCTCCGCCCCTCCTACCAGTCTGGATGCGGCTTCTTTAATTTCGTAGTTGTAGGACTTCCATTCAGCTTGATTTCAGGTGGTTTTGTTTTTTTTTATTTTTTTATCCTCACCTGAGGACATTTTTTCATTTTTTGTTCAGATAGAGTGGGAAGGAGAGAGAGGAAGAGAGAGAGAGAAACATCGACGTGAAAGGGACACATCGAGTGGCTGCCACCCGCACGACCAACCAGGGCCGGGGACAAACTGCAACCGAGGCACATGCCCTTAGCAGGAACCGAACCCGGGTCTCTCTGTACTGCAGGCCCACGCTCTAACCGCTGAGCCACACCGGCCAGGGCTGATTTCAGGTGGTTTTGAATGATGGTTGTTGTGTAGTTTAGTTGTAACTTTGATGTGGTTGTGGGAGGACACTATACCGCGTTTACCTATGCCGCCATCTTGACCAGAAGTCCTGTTTCAGGCTTCTTAGGGTATATTCCTAGGAGTGGGATCACTGGGTCAAATGGTAATTCAATTTTTAGTTTTTTGAGGTAACACCATAGTGTTTTCCATAGTGGCTGCACCAGTCTGCATTCCCACCAGCAGTGTACTAGAGTCCCCTTTTCTCCATACCCTCCCCAGCACTTGTTGTTTGATGCTTTGTTGATGATGGCTATTCTGACAGGTGTGAGGTGATACCTCATTGTTGTTTTAATTTGCATCTCTCTGATGATTAGTGATGTTGAGCATTTCTTCATGTCTCTTGGCCATTTGTATGTCCTGTTTGGAGAGGTGTCTATTTAGTTCCTCTGCCCATTTTTTAATTGGGTTCTTTAGAAACCTGTGTTAGAGTAAGTGTCAGAGTTCTCTCCATGAGTCCCCTGGAAGATGAAGCATGTTGGTAGGAACACTTTTATAAAAGCATCAGAGTAAAAGAATAACTGTCTGTAAATGACAAAAGAAATAAAAATGGCCATGGTTAAAGGTCTGATGAGTGTTCATACTCACACACACATAAATGATGCAGTTGACTTAGTTATTCATTCCAATCTTAACTTGACCACACATAAAATTCTTTTCTCAAGATCCCTTTTCCATTTACCTTCTGTAACTTCCACAAACTTTCTGCAACTTGCATACACCTTTCAGCTTCTGTCCCATTTTTATTCTTATTTTGAAACAAAATAGAACAAAATTACTTTCCTTTTTCTTCCTTTACCAAAAAGATGAAAACAAAAAAACCTCATATCCTTTATATCTTTCCTTATTCAAAAAACACATCTATTGTCTGACCGGTGTGGCTCACTGGTTGAGCATTGACCCATGCACCAAGAGGTCGCTGGTTCGATTCCCAGTCAGGACACATGCCCAGGTTGTGGGCCCGATCCCCAATGGGGGCATGAAGAGGCGGCCAATCGATGTTCTCTCTCATTGATGTTTCTATGTCTCTTTCCCTCTCACTTCCTCCCTCTCTAAAATCAATAAAGGGAAAAAAAAACACACACAAAAAAACATCTATTTTCCTTTCCCTCAACAAAGTGCATCTATTATCATAAGCTTCTTTTACTGAAAACATACATCCTACTTTCCATATACAGTAATTTTTCTTTCATCTTTATTTTTTTTAATAGTTTTGTAGAAAAAAAAGAACCTTAGCTGTTTTACTAGTCAATTTTGGCAAGGGAACTTCTATAGTAATCTGTATTTTTAAAAAGCTTTTAATTTTTTCCTTCAGTCTTTGTGGGCAGTGTTTTGGTTAGCTCCTGGATATTTACAATTCAAACACATGATAAGATTTATAACTTTAAGATGGAAAGACAATTAGAGACAGAAAGAATGTAAGTTTTCTAACATATTAAGACATCACATTTTTTGGAATTTTATATAATTTCTAGAACATTGTTGTATGAGTTTCTTATATATATATTTGGTATTAACGTGTTATTGGATGCATCATTTGTGAATATCTTCTCTCATTTAGTATGTTGTCTTTTTGTTTTATTGATGATTCCTTTTGCTGTGCATAAAATTTTTAGTTTGATGTAGTCCCATTTACTTTTGTTGTTGTTGCCCTTGCCTGAGGAGACATATCCAAAAAGATATTAAGACTGATATTAAAGAGTTTACTATCTATGTTTTCTTTTTTTTTTTTAATCCTCATCCAAGGATATTTTTCCATTTATCTTCAGATAGAGTGGGAAGGAGGGAGAGAGAAAGAGAAAAACATTGATGTGAGAGAGACACATCGATTGGCTGCCTCCTGCACAACCCCAACCAGGGCCAGGGACGAACTGCAACCAAGATATGTGCCCTTGGCCGGAATCGAACCCGGGACTCCTTGATCCGTGGGCCAACGCTCTAACTGCTGAGCCACACTGGCCAGAGCTGCCTATGTTTTCTTCTAGGAGTTTATGGTTTCATATCTTAAATTTAAGGGTTTAATTCATTTTTACTTTATTATTTTATATGGTGTGAAAAAGTGGTCCAGTTTCACTTTTTGCATGTATCTGTCCAGTTTTCCCAGCACCAGTTTTTGAAGGGATTTGTCTCAAGGTTATTGATTTCCTCTTTTTTCTAAAATATGTTTTTACTGATTTTTAGAGAGAGAAAGGGGGAGAGAGAGAGAGAGAGAGAGAGAGAGAGAGAGAGAGAGAGAGAGAGAGAGAAGCATCGATGTGTGAGAGAAATAACAATCTGTTGCCTCCCATGTGCACCCCTACCTGGGATACTGCAACCTGGGCATGTGCCCTGACAAGGAATCAAACCTGTGACCTTTTGGTGCACAGGATGAGGCTTAACCAACTGCACCTGAGTCACACCAGCCAGAGCTTGATTTCCTCTTTGATCCATTTGTTGTTTAGTAGTAGTTGTTTAGTCTCCACATATTTGTGTGATTTTCAGTGTTCTTCCTGTAGCTGATTTCTAGTGTCATGAAATTGTGGTCAGAAAAGATGCTTGATATGATTTCAGTATTTTTTAAGTTATTGAGGCTTGTTTTGTAGCTTAATGTGTGTGATTCATTTCACTTTACCCATTCTATATCCTTGTTTCATTTCCCATAAATTAATTGATTTTATAAGTGAGGATTTACTTCTGGGGTCTCTATTTTATTCCATTGATCTATATATCTGCTTTTATACCAGTACCATACCGTTTTGATTATTGTAGCTTTGTTTCAAATCAGGGAGTGTGATACCTCCCACTTTGTTCTTTCTCAAGGGTTCTTTAGGATCTTTTGTAGTTTCATGTAAGTTTTAGGATTAGTTCTAGTTTATATTTTATTTTATTTTAATTTTTTTATTTATTTATTTTTGTTATAGATGTTTCTCCTTTTTCCCCCATTGACACCCTCCTCCTCAATTAAAATTTTTTTTTCTTTATTGATTTTTTTTTTTAATTTTATCCTCACCTGAGGACATTTTTCCATTTTTTGTTCAGATAGAGTGGGAGGGAGAGAGAGGAAGAGAGAGAGAGAGAGAAACGACGTGAAAGGGACACATCAAGTGGCTGCCTCCCCATGACCAACCAGGGCCGGAGACAAATTGCAACCGAGGTATGTGCCCCTAGCAGGAACCGAACCTGGGTCTCTCTGGACCGCAGGCCGACTCTCTAACTGCTGAGCCAAACTGGCCAGGGCAAGTTTTTAGAAGAATATCATTGGCATTATTTTATTTTATTTTATTTTTTTATTTATTTTTATCCTCACCCAAGGACTTTTTTTTTTTTTTTTTGCATTTATCTTCAGATAGAGCGGGAGGGAGAGAGGGAAGAAGAGAGAGAGAGAGAAACATCGATGTGAGAGAGACACATCGACTGGTTGCCACCCACATGACCCCAACCTGGACGGGGACAAACTGCAACCGAGGTACATGCCCTTAGCGGGAACCAAACCCAGAACTCTCTGCTCCGCAGGCCGACGCTCTAACCGCTGAGCCAAACCGGCCAGGGCATCATTGATATTTTAACACGTATTGCTTTGAATCTGTATATTGCTTTAGGTAGTAAGGACATTTTAACAATATTAATCCTTCCAATCCGTGAGCATGCTATCTCTTCTATTTATTTATATCTTCTTTAGTATCTTTCTTCAGTGTCCTATAGTTTTCAGAGTACAAGTCTTTCACTTCTTAAATTTATTCCTAGGTATTTTATTCTTTTTGATGCAATTGTAACTGAGATTGTTTTCTTAATTTCTCCTTTTGATCATTTGCTATTGGTATATAGAAACACAGCAGATTTCTGTATATTGATTTTGCATCCTGCATCTTTTCTGAATTCACTTATGAATTTTAATAGTTTTTTGATGGAATCTTTTCTACCTATAGCGTCATGTCACCTGCAAACAGTGAGAGTTTTACTTCTTTCCTATTCATGTGTCTTCGTGTATGTATGTGTGTGTGTCTGATTGTTGTGGCTGGATTTCCAATACTATGTTGAATAGAAGGGTGATAGTGGGCATCCTTTTCTTGTTCCTGACCTTAGAGGAAAAGCTTTCAGCTTTTCACCATTGAGTATATATGATATTAGCTGTGGTTTTGTCATGCATGGCCTTTATTATGTTGAAGTATGTTCCTTTTATACCCACTTGTTGAGAGTTTTTATCATAAAGGGATGTTGAATTCGTCAAATGCTTTTTCTTGTCTATTGAGATGATCATGTGATTTTTTAAGCTTTATTTTGTTAATGTGATGTATCACATTGATTGATTTATGGGTGTTGAACTATCCTTGTACCCATGGTATAAATCCTACTTGGTCATGGTGTATAATCCTTTCAAGATATTGTTGAATCTGGTTTGCTAATATTTTTTTGAGAATTTTTGCATCTATGTTCATCTAGGTTATTGACCTGTAATTTTTTGTTGTTGTAATGTTCTTGTCTGGTTTTGGTATCAGAGCAATGCTGGCTTTGTAGAATGAGTTTGTAAGTGTTTTTTCATCTTTAATTTTTTGAAATAGTTTAAGAAGGATAAATATTCTTCTTTAATGTTTGATAGAATTCACCTATAAAGCCATCTGGTCCCACACTTTATTTGTTGGGAGTGTTTTTTGTTATTGCTTCAATTTCATTGCTACTAATTGATCTGTTTAGATTTTCTATCACGTCCTGGATCGGTCTTGGAAGGTTATATGCTTCTAGAAATAATCTATTTCTTCTAGATTGTCAAATTTGTTTACATTTAATTGTTTGTAGTATTCTTTAATGATTCTTTGTATTTTTGTTGTTTTTTGAGGAGTTTAGCTAAAGGATTTTTCACTTTTGTTTATCTTTTTAATCTCTACTTTGTTTATTTCTGCTCTGATCTTAATTGTTTCTTTACTTCTGCTTACATTGGGTTTTGTTTGTTGTTCTTTTTCTAGTTTCTTTAGGTGTAGAGATTGTTTATCTGGGATTTTTCTTGTTTCTTGATGTAGGCCTGTATAGCTATGAAATTCCTTGTTATAACTACTTTTGCTGCATAACTTTGAAAAGTTATTTTTTTTATTATTATTATTTTTTTTTATTTTCACCCGAGGACATTTTTGCATTTATCTTCAGATAGAGCGGAAGGGAGAGAGGGAGGAAGAGAGAGAGAGAGAAACATCGATGTGAGAGAGACATACTGAGTGGTTGCCACCCACACAACCTCAACCAGGGCTGGGGACAAACTGCAACCAGAGTGCCTCCCACATGACCCCTACCAGGGTTGGGGACTGAACCGCAACCAGAGTACGTGCCCTTGACCGGAATCGAACCTGAGACTCTTTGGTCTGCAGGCAGACACTCTAACCTCTGAGCCAAACCAGCCAGGGCTCACATTGGGAGAATCTTTATCCTTCAGTTCCGAATGATAAACCTTCCGAAGTAAATTATTCTAGGTTATAGGTTTCTTTCAACACTGTAAATATGTCCTACCACTCTCTTCTGACCTATAAAGTTGCTGCTGAAAAATCAGCCGAGCCCTGGCCAGTTTGGCTCAGCGGTTAGAGCATTGGCCTGAGGTCCAGAGAGACCTGGGTTCGATTCCCGCTAAGGGCACGTACCTCGGTTGCAGTTTGTCCCTGGCCCTGGTTGGGTCATGTGGGAGGCAGCCACTCGATGTGTCTCTTTCATGTCGATGTTTCTCTCTCTCTCTCTCTCTCTCTCTCTCTCTCTCTCTCTCTCTCTCTCTCTTCCTCTCTCTCCCTCCCACTCTATCTGAACAAAAAATAGAAAAATGTCCTCAGGTGAGGATGAAAAAAAGAAAAATCAGCCGAAAGCCTTATAGGGTTTCCTTTTTACATAATTCACTGTTTTCTCCCTGCTTCCTTCAAGATTCTCTATCTTTAACTTGCTACCTTAATAACAGTTTGTCTTGGTGTGGGTCTCTTTGGATTCATCTTGGTTGGATCTCTCTCTGCTTCCTGAACTTGGATGTCTGTTTCCTTCTCAGGTTAGGAAAGTTTTCAGCCGTTATTCAAATAAAGGTTCTGTTCCTTTCTTTTTCTTCTGGGATCCTTATAATGCAAATGTTTGGGCACTTGATGTTATTCCAGAGGTCCCTTAAACTGTCCTCATTTTTTAAAATTATTTTTCTTTCTTACTGTTCTGATTGGTTTATTTCACTAGACTGCCTTCCGGGTCACTGATTTATTCTTCTGTATTGGCTAACCTGCTGTTGATTCCTTCTAGTGTATTTTTCACTTCAGTTATTGTATTCTTCAGCTCTACCTGATTACTTATTATACTTTCTAACTCTTTATTGAAGTTCTAAGTTCCTTTATTTCACTCTCAAGTTTGGTGAGCATCCTCATGACTGTTTCTTTGAATTCCTTTTAAATTTAATTTATTATTATTTTAAAATTTTATCTTTATTTTTGAAAGAACTACAGATATCCCTCTTTTTTCCCCCATTGACCCCTTCCTCCCCACTTCTGTCCCCCTCCTGCCTTCCCCACACTGTTGTCTGTGTCCATTGATTATGCATATATGCATATGAGTTCTTTGGTTTATCTCTTCCTGCCCTTCCTCCCCCTTCCCTCTGAGGTTCATCAGTTTAACAACCAATTTGTACTTCTTAATCCCTTCATCTTTTTTGCCAATCCCCCCAACCCCTCTCCCATCTGGCAACCAACAAAAAGTTCTCTATGAACCTGTTTCTGTTCTGCTTGTTCATTTTGTTTGTAGATTCAATTGTTGATAGATATGTATTTATTGCCATTTTGTTACTCATATTTTTTATCTTCTTCTTCAAGAAGACCCTTCAGCATTTCCTATAATACTGGTTTGGTGATGATGAACTCTTTCAGCTTTTTCTTGTCTGGGAAGCTCTTTATATATGTCCATTGATTCTAAATGGTATCTTTGCAGGATAGAGTAATCTTGGTTGTATGTCCTTGTTTTTCATCACTTTGACTATTTCTTGCCACTCCCTCCTGGCCTGCAAAGTTTCTTTTGAGAAATTGGCTGACAGCCTTATGGGAGCTCTCTTGTAGGTAACTACCTGCTTTTCTCTTGCTGCTTTTTTTTGTTGTTGTTGTTGTTCAGATAGAGTGGGAGGGAGAGAGAGGAAGAGAGAGAGAGAGAGAGAGAAACATCGATGTGAAAGGGACACATTGAATGGCTGCCATCCGCACGACCAACCAGGGCCGGGGACAAACTGCAACCGAGGTACATGCCCTTAGCGGGAACCGAACCCGGATCTCTCCGGACCGCAGGCCGATGCTCTTAACCGCTGAGCCAAACCGGCCAGGGCTCTCTTGCTGCTTTTACGATTCTCTCTTTGTCTTTAACCTTTTGCGTTTTAATTATGATGTGTTTTGGTGTGGGCCTCTTTGGGGTCATCTTGTTTAGGACTCTGTGCTTCCTGGACTTGTATGTATGTTTCCTTCATCAAGTTAGGGAAGTTTTCTGTCATTATTTTTTGCAAATAGATTTTCAATTTCTTGTTCTCTCTCTTCTCCTTCTGGCACTCCCCATGATGCAAATATTGGTACACTTGAAGTTCTCCCGGAGACTTCTTTATACTATCCTCATTTTTTTGGATTCCCTTTTCTTTTTGCTGTTCTGATAGGGTGTTTTTTGCTTCCTTATATTCCAAATTGATGACTTGCTTCTTGGCTTCACCTACTCTACTATTGATTCACTATAAATTATTCTTTATTTCAGTTAGTGCATCCTTCATTTCTGACTGGTCCTTTATTACACTCTTGAGGTCCTCACTAAGTTCATTGAGCATCCTTATAACCAGTGTTTTTAACATTGCATATGTTAGATTGCTTATCTCCATTTTTTTTAAAGTTCTTTTCCTGGAGTTTTGTTCTGTTCTTTCATTTGGGACATGTTTCTTTGTCTCTTCATTTTGGCTGCCTCCCTGTGTTTGTTTCTATGTATTAGGTAGAGCTGCTGTGTCTCCTAGGCTTGGTAGAGAGGCTTATTGTAGTAGGTGTCCTGTAGGGTCCAGTTGCACAGCCTCCCTGATCACCCCAGCTGGGCACTCGAGGTGCACCCCCCATGTGGACTGTACACCCTTCAGTTGTAATTGAGTCTTGATTGCTATTGGCACATCAGTGGGAGGGATTTACTCAGGCTGATCAGCTACAAGGACTGGCAGTGCCCACTGACCTCCAACCTCTGACCACCTTGGATGATCAGCTGTGCAGAGGCCCACCACACAGAGTAAGACTTACTTCAACAGGGCTCTGGTACCCACTGAGTCCACACCTTGAATGTGTTGCTTGTGGAGGTGGTTGGGTGGTGATGTTTCGGTGTGATCTGAAACCATCCACTGGTGTGTTGGCTCTGGGGTGTCCCACGAGGTGCAGGCCAAGGTCAGCCACTGCCTGTGTTCTACCCAGGGCCACCAGGCACAAGCTACAAAGCTATCTACAGATGGCTGCTTCTTATCTGAGCTTGAAGGTACCCAGGCAAGACAGAGCTGTGATCCAAGGCCAGTGGATGCTAGTGCTGGGCCTGGGGCCACTTAGCAAGAGATATGGGCCTCCACTGAGGCCAGATGCTGCTTGTTTGAGAGATTTTAGGAAAATCCTAAGCATGAGCCCAGACAGGCTATTCCTATGGTAAAGTCAATGGAAACAGCTTGGGTGGGCCCAAAATTGGGAGGAGCAGGGCCTCAGGGAATCACCAGGGCGGGGCAAACAGCATGAGCCAAGTTGCTGGAGTCCCAGATATGGCACCTGCCCAGTGAGGGAAGGGCTCACCAAGGGAATCCCAGCCTACACGAGCATGTCTGTCTGGGAGAAAGCTGCATCTTCAGCTCTCGCCCTGATGCCAAACAACTCAGGTTTTCCCCTCTATGTCTCTCTCTGGTGTCTTTCAAGCTCCCTCCCCTGTGCTGAAGCCCAGAGGGAGCGAGTCCAAGTAAGTCCATGCACGGGCCCTTTAAGAGGAACTGCCTGGGACTTCATCAGCCTCAGCTACCCTGAGCCTCAATTCCTTCTGGTTTTTACAGCCAAAAGTTATGGGGACTTCTCTTCCTGGCACTGGAACCCTGAGCTGGGGGCCCTGGTGTGGGACGGGGACCCCTTGCTTCTCGGGAAGGACCTTCACAGCTGAGGTATCCTCCTGATTTTTATCCACCATGTGTGGGTGTGGGAGCAGCCCTTCTGCACCTCCGCCCCTCCTACCAGTCTTGATGTGGCTTCTTTAATTTCGTAGTTGTAAGACTTCCGTTCAGCTCGATGTCAGGCTGTTCTGAATGATGGTTCTGTAGTTGTAATTGTGATGTGGTTGTAGGAGGAGGCAAGTACCACGTTTACCTATGCCACCATCTTGACTGGAATTCTCTTTGAATTTTTTATTAGGCAAGTTACTTATATCCATTTCATTAGAATTTTTTTTTCTGGAGATTTGTTGTTGTTGTTGTTCTTTCATTTTGTCTTCTCGTTGCTTGACTTTTTATGTTTGTTTATGTGAATTAGTCTTGAAAATATGGCCTTGTGTGGAAGCAACCTCTGTGTAGGCTGTGTGCGCTGAGTTTCTTTTCCAAGGTAGTTGGAGGTGATCTGGTGCCTATGGCGTCCAGGGTGCCGGCCTGCTGGGCTAGAGCGGCTTCAGGCAGGGAGGCTGGATGTGTGTGGTGATGCCCTGTTGATCCTAATTGCTGCCTTTGCTCAGAGCCAAAATGGGCTCTGGGAAGTGTGTCTGGGAATGTGCTGTAGCAGTCTTGGAAGTAGGCCAAAGCACCCAGATAGAGCTCCTGCCTACCCTATTGAGGTGGAAGGAGACATAAATAATGGCACTCATCAGCACCTCTGATTCTAGAGAGTTCCTACAGATCCCAAAGAACTGTTTTCTAGCCTTCTCTATTTGGTCTCTTTCTCTCATTTGTTGTTTGGAAGCTGTTCAGTCAGCCCTCAATTGTCTCTCAGTAGTAACCTCAGAGTATATAGGTGTGTATTTCAGTGTGCTCGTGGGAGGGGGTGAGTTCAGCATCTTCCTATGCCACTGCCATTTTGGACCATGTTTTGTCCTTTAGAAGCTTCTGCATATCAATTAAAGAATGTATTTTATTGTCCCAGTAGGTTTGGGATCTTCTCTTTTAAGCGAAGGGAGAGTTGCGGTAGAGGTAAAATAAAGGTTTTTCTGAATGGCTATTAGAATTTTAAATTATTTGGGCTAATTTGGCCTATTTTATTGAAAAGGCACAAGAGGAGAGACCAAAATGTTTGTACATATAATTAGCTAGAGTTTCTAAGGAATATACTTTTTGAGGACTTTTGGAAGGTGAAGATCCAATGGTAAAGACAAATTACCCTGGAAGTTGTCATGACTGGACATAAAGGTAAAAGTGATGTTAATTGAAAGCCCCAGATAGTTGTTTAAATAGTTACCAATCTGGTGAGATCTGTAAACTCATCATTTTCCAGGACCAGCCTGTTCAACAGGTTCATAGGATTCATGTGTCTTACTCTATGAAATCTTTCTTATGACAACATAATAAACAGAGAAAAGGAATAGAAACAAAATGAGTGCTCATCTATCAGAGAAGGATCCCTCCAGGCTGCTCACCCCCTCCCACCCCACCTCCGGCACTTCTTATAAGCGTCAGGGTCATGAAAAATCCCTCTAGAGAAAAAAAAGATTATTTCTCATGTGGTAGCAGGCTCCAAGTTGCATCCCTCATGCAATAGCAAATTCCTGCTGGCACCAGGACAGTCGTCCCTGAGGCAATCACCCCCCCCATTAAGGGGAAAACCCTTCCCAATCTCAGTCATTTACCTCAATCAAAAGGAGGGATATCCAAACCAAAGAGGGTTTCATGGTTGGGGAGGCAGCTATCCATGAAAGCTATGTGCACAAAAGAGGTTTGGTAGGTACCATACCCGGTACCAGGGAACACGTCCATGGAGATGAGGTCACTTTAGATCCCATTTCTAACATCAGATATGTTAACCTAAGAATAAAAAGCCAAAGTGAGAAGCAATAAACATTTATTTGAGATCCAAAGGAATACATATTCAGGAAGCACTGTTTCAGGGCAGAAGTCCAAACAGTGTTCTGATTAGGGGTATTTATGAGAAAGGGTGCAGATAAGCTAACATCATGCTGCTAATTCTAAAGAATGTTTAACTTTCAGTCTGGTAGTCATACCCACTTTCTTGCTGTTTTTGCAAACAGTTATTTGGTATATAATTCTGCTGTAGGCTCAGTCCAAAGGTTATTTACCCAGTTTTATTTATTTATTTATTTTTATTTTATTTTTTTCATTTTTTTTTTTTTTGTTCAGACAGAGTGGGAGGGAGAGAGAGGAAGAGAGAGAGAGAGAAACATCGTTGTGAAAGTGACACATCGAGTGGCTGCCACCCGCACGACCAACCAGGGCCGGGGACAAACTGCAACCAAAGTACATGCCCCTAGCGGGAACCG
Source organism: Tadarida brasiliensis (assembly GCA_030848825.1). Classification (NCBI taxonomy): domain Eukaryota; kingdom Metazoa; phylum Chordata; class Mammalia; order Chiroptera; family Molossidae; genus Tadarida; species Tadarida brasiliensis. The sequence goes on along the minus strand of CM061259.1, from coordinate 72,339,950 downwards.
AACCCGGGCCTCTCTGGACCGCAGGCCGACGCTCCAACCGCTGAGCCAAACCGGCCAGGGCTATTTACCCAGTTTTAACATTCCAAAGATTTGAGGAGTAAGACGTGATAGGCAATTCCTCTGGGATGGCAGCTCCAGGTCCATTTTAAACTGGCTCCATTTATTTATTTATTTTTTACATTGTCCATGTTATCTTGCTCTCATCCTTAGGGAGAGGAGTAGTGTAGGGCTCTGAGAGGTCCCCAGAGGAGCTACCTTGGGTTTTGGAGCTTTGGGGAAAGTGGGAGCAGATGGGAGCTGGGCTGAGTGGAGAGAGTAGACAGTGAAATGCTAGGGAATGGGGTGGAGGTTGGGGCTTTGCAGGCTGAGGAGAGGCTGGCTGTGTCCAGCTCAGCAGAGCCATGAGCCAGGCTTGAGGCATGACCAGGTGTCCATTTTACAGTAGCCATTTAGGCTGCCACTTCTAGTAGAATGCATTGGCCAAGGCTATCAGCAAGAGGTAAGCCAGCGGGTGGAGGCAGAGGAACAGGACCAGCCAGAGGCAGGGGTGGAGAGACAGGGCTTGAGCTTGGGGGAGCCTGGGTGACTGGGAGAATGTGAACTGGAGAAGTTGGGTCAGGTGGGCATAATGGGTGCTTAGTAGCAACGATTGAGCCCTCTGTGGCCAAACTGAGTTTAGGGTCCCTGCTATGTGGGCCTGAGTACCAGGTTCTTGACACATGTCTTTCTTGAACCTCAGTGACTGTGTATGAGGGGCTGTCATTCTCAGTTTACTGAGAAGAAGCCAAAGTCCTCAGATCATTCTATCAAAGCAGGGGAAGGCTCCAACCTGGTTCTGCTGAGCGTCACTGCTCAAAGCCTAATGGAGCTGAGCAGACCCTAGGGAGCAAGCAGGCCCAGGGAAAGGCCCTGTGGGGTACCAACTTGGGACTGGTGCCAAGGGCAGTGCTGCTGTATTCCCTTTGTCCGTTTTGGGGGGGAAGACATGCCTATTCCCTGCCAGCACTTCACCTCTCCCCATCACCCACCCACAGGCTCGGGACGTGTACGAGGAGGCCATCCGAACCGTGATGACCGTGCGGGACTTCACCCAGGTGTTCGACAGCTATGCCCAGTTCGAGGAAAGCATGATTGCAGCTAAGATGGAGACCTCCTCAGAGCTGGGGCGGGAAGAGGAGGGTGAGCTGCTGGGGCAGTCCTGGGCTGCTAGGGAGAGTGGGCTAGGGTAGCCAGCATGTGTTAGGGGAGTCCCAAGGGGCTGGGGCAGTGAAGAGGTGTGTCTTGGGGTCAGTCGGGTCAGCAGGGAGGAGGCTAGATAGACAGTGCAGGGGGATCTTGGTAAGTAGCCCCAATTGAGCATACATCTTGGGCTTGAGCTGGACACAGGCTGGGTGGAGAAGGAGTGCTGGGTGGATGGCAGAGGGTGGCAGGGAAGGAGGGCTAGGGGGAATGTTTTGGGCCAGGGGTGAATCTGGGGTCAGGGTGGCCCTGGAGCAGCTCAGAGAGGGAGTGCAGGGTGGGCAGTGGGGTGAATCTGGAAGGTCAGAGCACTTGGCCAAGGGCTGGAGGGAAAGAGGGCTAGGAAATGAAAGTGGCTGTGTACTGAGGCCCTCGACTCCACTCCCATGGCCCTCTGCATGGGTCCCAGATGATGTGGACTTGGAACTGCGCCTGGCCCGCTTTGAGCAGCTTATCAGCCGGCGGCCCCTGCTCCTCAACAGTGTCTTGCTGCGCCAGAACCCACACCATGTACATGAGTGGCACAAGCGTGTGGCCTTGCACCAGGGCCGACCCAGGGAGGTGCGTGATGGCCCTGCCCCCTCAGAGCCCCACCCCACCCTCACCTGCTATTGCCCCAGTTGTCCAGCCTGACCCCCTCCCCCTGCACAGATCATCAACACGTACACAGAGGCCGTGCAGACAGTGGACCCCTTCAAGGCTACGGGCAAACCCCACACGTTGTGGGTTGCGTTTGCCAAGTTTTATGAGGACAATGGGCAGCTGGATGATGTGAGTCCATTTGCATGTGTGTGTTGCATGTGTATGAGTACGGACACGTCCTTGTTCAGAGAACCCAGGGGCAGGGGAATGGGCAGGGTCTCAGTCTAGCCTCTGCCCACCTCAGCAGGCTCGCATCATCCTGGAGAAGGCCACCAGGGTGAGCTTCAAGCAGGTGGATGACCTGGCAAGTGTGTGGTGTGAGTGTGGTGAGCTGGAGCTCCGGCACGAGAATTATGACCAGGCCTTGCGGCTGCTGCGGGTAAACACCACCAGGGTTGTGGAGAAGGGAGTATGCGGTATGTGACTCAGTCTGGGACCCACCCTCCCAGCTTCCCCCTCCTCTGGTATGTTTCTGCAGAAGGCAACAGCACTGCCCGCCCGCCGGGCTGAATATTTTGACAGCTCAGAGCCTGTGCAGAACCGTGTATACAAGTCACTGAAGGTGTGGTCCATGCTTGCCGACCTGGAGGAAAGCCTTGGCACATTTCAGGTAAGCTGCCGGGACCCAACACATCATGGGAGAGTGGTGAGGCTGCCAACTCAGCCCCAGGATGTGCTCTGACCTGCCTCTGCCCCTATAGTCCACCAAGTCTGTGTATGACCGTATTCTGGACCTGCGCATTGCTACCCCCCAGATCGTCATTAACTACGCCATGTTCCTGGAGGAGCACAAGTACTTCGAGGAGAGCTTCAAGGTGAGTAGGGCCAACCAGGAGGTCCCAGGCAGCAGTGTCCCCTTTCCTAGTGCTTTGAGCACTATATTAGTCTGCTCAGGCTACTGTAACAAAGTACCATGGGCTTATACAACAGCAATGTATTATCTCACAGTTCTGGAGGCTGGACATCTGAAATCAAGGTGTTAGCAGGGTTGGTTCCTTCTGAGGCCTCTTTCTTTGGTCTGTAGATGACCATCTTTTTTCTTGTCCTCACTTGTTCATCTGTGTCTGTGCATGTTTCTGGTGTCTCGCCATATGTTCAGATTTCCTCTTATAAGGACACTCATTATATTAGATTAAGGTCCACCCTAATGACCTCATTTTAACTTAGTTACTTCTGTAAATACCTTTTCTCCAATTATAGTCACATTCTAAGATGCTGGAGTTAAGGCTTCAACATGAATTTCAGGGGACACAGTTCAGCCCGTCCCAGGCGCCGAGTCCTACCTCTGTGTATGAGGTGGAGGGAAGGTGTTGGTGTGGGTACGTGTGGGCTGTTCCTGCACTGCTGCTCAGGTGACGGGTCGTAGGTATGTGGGGTGTTTTATGTGTGCATGTGTACATGTGGATACTGCATATACATGGACAGGGAGGTCGTACACATACATGTGTGCTGCCCCTTGGCCTGGGCTCTAGTGTCTTCAGAGCTGAGGATCCATCCCTCTCTCACCCATTATGTCACCTACTCTTGACTTAGTAAATTCTAGTTCATCCCTGTCCTTGTTGTCTTATAGTTTGTTGAGGGAGACCGGCAGCATACAGACACTCCTGACTGTGCCACAATTTTAGGCAGGGGTAGACAGGAAAGAGGCCACCCACTGAACTCGAAGGAGACTTGGACAATGTCCTGGCAGATGGTGCCAAGGGGTATCGCCCTGCGGATTCACACATGACTCCCCCTCTCTGGGCAGGCATATGAGCGTGGCATCTCGCTGTTCAAGTGGCCCAATGTGTCCGACATTTGGAGCACCTATCTGACCAAATTCATCACCCGCTATGGGGGGCGCAAGCTGGAGCGGGCGCGGGACCTTTTTGAGCAAGCACTGGATGGCTGCCCCCCCAAATATGCAAAGAGTGAGAAGGGCCAGGTGGCTTGGTGGAAGGTGGTAGGGTGGGGGGCCAGGCAACAGACCTCTGACCGCCCTTGGTCCTGCCATAGCCCTGTACCTGCTGTACGCACAGCTGGAGGAGGAATGGGGCCTGGCCCGGCATGCTATGGCTGTGTATGAGCGTGCCACCCAGGCTGTGGAGCCTGCCCAGCAGTATGATATGTTCAACATCTACATCAAGCGGGCAGCGGAGATCTATGGAGTCACCTACACTCGTGGCATCTACCAGAAGGCCATCGAGGTACCCATGGCAGAGCGTGGGGTGGGGGCTGCAGGTCCCTTAGAGATGGGAGGGATCCTACAGGCTGCAGATCTGAGCATGCGTGTATCTGGGGGCTGGGAGGGAACATTCTGGAAGCTCAGGGACCAGCCTGGTGTGTTGGGATACCCTGTGGCAGCTCTCTTCCCACCTCATGCTGTTCTTTGTGACCCGCATCACCCAGGTGCTGTCGGACGAGCATGCCCGGGAGATGTGCTTGCGGTTTGCGGACATGGAGTGCAAGCTTGGAGAGATTGACCGCGCCCGAGCCATCTACAGCTTCTGCTCCCAGATCTGTGACCCCCGGGTAGGCATGAGCCCAGGGCAGGTGGATGAGTGTGGGGAGGCTCTGCAGCTGAGCTGACAAGCTCCTACATAGGCACCCCCCACCCTCCACAGACGACTGGGGCCTTCTGGCAAACGTGGAAGGACTTCGAGGTACGTCATGGCAACGAGGACACCATCCGGGAGATGTTGCGTATCCGCCGAAGCGTGCAGGCCACATACAACACGCAGGTCAACTTCATGGCCTCGCAGATGCTCAAGGTGTCAGGCAGTGCCACGGGCACTGGTGAGCAGCTGCAACTACCCTTCACCCTGGCCAGGTCCACCCTGGGGCAACACAGTTCCCTGTCTCAGGGCCTGTGGGTTCTGACTCCACCCTCTGCCGAGCCTTGACCTCCTGGGACTGGGAGCATCAGGAGTCAGCTCTGCCTCCCCACCTGAAACTGGGAACTCTTTGAGGGCTAGGGCCTTGGGGACAGGTGGGGGTCATCCGGCACCTGATGTGGCTGTGGAGAGGGCCCATCCACCGTGTCTGACGTCCTCCCTTCCCACTTTCCCACAGTGTCTGACCTTGCCCCTGGGCAGAGTGGCATGGATGACATGAAGCTGCTAGAGCAGCGGGCAGAGCAGCTGGCAGCCGAGGCTGAGCATGACCAGCCCCCACAGGCCCAGAACAAGATCCTTTTTGTGAGGTGAGGATGAGGGTCTGGGGGTTGGGAGCAAGCCACTTCTTCCTCAGTAGGGGGGTTCCTGGGGAGGCTGAAGAGGTGGCCAGGCCCACCTGAACAGTGTGACTTCCATCCACCCCAGGAGCGATGCGTCCCGGGAAGAACTGGCTGAGCTAGCGCAGCAGGCCAACCCAGAGGAGATTGAGCTGGGCGAGGATGAGGATGAGGACGAGATGGACCTGGAGCCCAATGGTGAGAGGCCAGCCAGCCCAGCAGGGTGGTGAGGGGAGGCAGGAGCAGGACCCCCTTCTGGAGAGTTGCAAAGTGACCGTATCTTTCCCCCCACCCTCCCGCCCTAAGAGGTGCAGCTGGAGCAGCAGAGTGTGCCGGCTGCTGTGTTTGGGAGCCTGAAGGAAGACTGATGTGTGCACCACTCCCCATCCCCTGCAATGAAGCCTTTGTTTGTGTGACATGGTCTGAGCCTCCTTCCTGCCTGTCCCTCCTGCCACCTCATTCTCACTCTGGCCCTGGGCCCAGCCCCTTCCACTCCTCGATTGGCTGGTGTAGGAGGTGGTACAGCTGGGCTCCGGGCCAGGGCACACACCCATCCTCACCCTGCAGAGCCAGTTCTGGACTTGGAGGCTGCCAGAGGCCTCCTTGATCCCTGAGCCTTGGGGGAGGTAAGGCCTTGCCCCCAACTGCCCTGGTCTCACCAGCCCATCCCCCCAGTTAGCAGGTAGAGATTCCCAGCCTCCCCTCAGGAAGACTGGTCAGCAAGCTTAAGAGGTAGGCAGTCCCTGGGACTTAGTTAGCAAGGCACCTCTATCCTGGACAGAAGTCAGGAGCCAACCTCGGCCATGGGCCACCTGAGGGTGTGGCCCTTATTTAAGCTCTGGGAAACCATTATCGGGTTCTAAGCTATTAAGGGATTTTAAGCATTTAGGGACGTAATCAGATTTGTCCTGAATAGTCCACAAAGTCTGCTGTGGGAGATTGGCTTGTGATAGGAGGTGGCTGGGAAAGTGGGGAATTTCAGGCTGTTGACTTGGACTAGGGGTGGTCATGGGGACAGAGAGAAGCAATAGAGACAGAAGAGGGCTTTAGAAGGTGAAATGTGCAGTATTGGATGGCATTGGGAAGCTGGTCCCTCACCTGGCATGCCAGAGCTGTAGGGAGACCGAGAGCTCAGCATGGCTTAAGCTTATGGTATGGGGCCTATATCAGGCATCCAGAGGCCATGCCAGGAGGCAACTGGAACCTCATATGTGGAGCTCTGAGAAGGGAACATGGGAATCCCTGACTCAGGGGCGGTAACCGAGCCTAGAAACATAAGCAGGCAGCTGGAGAGAGACAATCAAGTTTAGCAGTTGGCCACAGACCAAGTGCCAGGCGAGGCAAATTATAACAGGCACACTGGCGAAGAAAACGAAGTGAGCAGGGATGGGGAAGGCCATGGGGAGAGGAGGGCTGGTCAGAAGCCTCCTGTGTCCAAGAGGTCAGTAAAATGGCTGAAAAATGGGGATGGGGTGGGGGCGTTAGCAGGGAAGTCATGACCTTGGCCAACAAGGGAGCTGAAGAGGCTGGAACAGGTTCAAGAGCAAACAGGAGACGGTGTGGAAAACTCAGGCAGATATCACCAGGCGCCCCAGCCACCCTCAGGGAGATGCTAATGCTCAAGGTCACTTTAAATTATTTTATTCAAGAAGGGAGGACAGACTGGGGACTAAGCTGAGCCCTGAGTCCCTGAACCTCCCAGCTCAGCCCCCACAGCAGGACTAGACAAAAGTTAGAGGGTGGGGACTCCAGCCCCACCCAGACAAGGTTGGGGACAGACAGGACCCAGGAATACCCACTGAATGTCCTATGAGAGGGTGGTGGCCAAGCACCACCCAGGGCAGGGCTATTTGGGGGTACTACTCCCTTTCTTGGGAGTGGTGGGCTTCTTGCTCTGCCAGAGGTGTCCCTGGATGGTGAAGGCATCCACACTCATGGACATGGTCTTGGCCGGGATCTGGGTGAAGCGCTTGCGGTCTGAGTTGTACTTGTAGATGCCTTCCACCATGGCAGGTGTGACTGTGCGGGGGCCGTAGCCTGCTAGCCGAGATAGCTCCTCCGTCTCCCCTGACAGGGTGTAGAGGGCTCGGAACTGGCAACTTGAGTCCCGAAAGAGGATCAGAAAGTGGTTGGCCTTGCTCTTTTCAATTTCCTGGAGGGCAGGGGAGACAGTCAGCCAGCACAGCAAGGCCCCCCAACCCTCCCACTGAACCCCCACCCCTGGGCACAGACTGACCTCAAGAATGCGGTTCTTCTGTGGCTCATTCACCTTGCCTGCCAGGCAGCAGTGTGACAGGGCGTTGTGGATGATGAACTTGTTGGACTTAGCACTGGGCTCCTTGTACAGCCGGGGACCTAAAGGGCGGGGCAGTCAGCAGAAATGACAAGGGAAAGGTAGGGCCCAGCACCAGCCACCTAAATCCCACTTACCTGTATATTCAGGCACTGATGCAGGGGAAGAAGCATTGCTGCCATTCTCCCAGTCACGGCTACTAGGCAGGCGGCTTGGGGACATGAGGCCTGATGGGGATGGAGCCCTACAGAGAAAAAGGGATGGGATGGAGATGTAGTCAGTGGAGGGGTTAGGGGTGTGTGTGTATTAAGCTGCCCAACATGCAGTGGGACTAGAGAAGGAACAGCCTGGAACCCTCTGTAGAGTGGGAGACATATGTGTACGTTGTATATACTCCCAAGTTCACATAATGCCCTCGCTCTCTCGGCCTCAAGCAAGCTGAACACTCAGGTGCAGAGGGACATTCGTAGGTCCTGTCCATCATGTACTGACAATCCCACTGTACACATGTGTTCTTTCAGCCCTTTAGTGGCAGATACACACTCATGCCATATCACACTCAAAAGCTCACCGACATGCACACACACACACACACACACACACACTTTGAGGGGCATCTGCCCAAGCCAAACTCACCGAGATGTGGACCTTTTCATGCCAAGGTTACTGGGGGCCTCATTGGCCACTGTTGACAGTGACAGGGTAGACTGGGAGTAGACCTTGCTGAGCCGAGAACCTAGGGATAGAGTGTATTGGGTCAGACCCCACCCAAAGCCCCCTTACCTCCAGAAATGCCCAGTGGGGCCTTGCCTGGCAGACTGGGGAGGGAATGTGAGGTCATGGCTGTCCAAAACCCTCACTCTGTGCTGCCCAGAGCAGAAATCTCTCACCCTCTATGTACCTGAGGGTATCCATTAAGCCAGCTCAGCCCAACAGCTCTTATCCTACTGCAGCCCCCACATCCCTCTGGAAGTCTTCATCCAGCAGGCACAATACTCCCACCTGAGACCTTTATCACCCACACATGGCCCCCCTGCAATATATCCACCTTCTCCCCCCAGGGGCCTCATTTAGCAAGCCCTGGAAAGGGGTGTTGGGCAGGCCACATCCCACAGGGTCCTCACCCAGCAGGCCACGGGCTGGGCTTCGAGTCAGGGCGGAATCATCGTAGCAACCAGAACGTGGCCGAGGGGCCCTCCGTCCACCCCGGCCTGGCCCTCCGGTCCCTGAGGCCCTCGGTCGCAGCACCTTGTCTAGGTCATCCATCAGCTTCAGCTGGGCCCGGCGTTCATACTCAAGCCTCGTAAATTCCCCCCGCCGGGGACCCACCTCTTCTTCAGCTGGGGCCCTGGTGGTGGGGCCAAGGGGGCCAGGGGGCACCTCTTCTTGGGCCAGCCTACAGGTGGAGGGAATGAATCAGTCAGACAGGTCATGGGATCACTAGTGTCAAGGGTCCCTGGGGCTGTGCCCTATCTCACCGTGCAGCCTCCTCCCTCTGCTGCTCTTTCTTGGCCTCCTGCCATTGTTTCCGCCGCTGCACCTCCTCTGCCCGTCGCTGCTGCCGCTCTAGCAGGCTGGCCCGCTTTTGGGCCATCTCATCCTCGGGCTTGTCTTCATCCTGGGGGCAGGCACTCAGTCCAGCTGGCTGTCCCTCCCCTGGCACAGCTATAGTCTGATCATTCAACCCAACTCACTTGTCCTTTTGGTTTTGTAATTGTTCTAAAGGCATTTAGTTGGCGCCCACTTTATGCATAGCACCATGTGCTGGGTACTGACACAACGGGCAGAGCAGATCTGGGTGCTGCTCTCACAAAGTGCTTAACCCAGTGGGGAGACAATCTGATACCACACCTAGAGGCAGCTACCAGTCTACACTGCACAGAGGCACCAAGCAAGGCTTCCTGGAGGAAGCAACCCAGAGAATGAGGAGGAAGACTTAACTGGGGAGGGGTGAAGAGAATGGTCCAAGCAGAGGGAACAGCAAGTACAAAGGCCCTGAGGACAGAACAAACCTAGCAAGCATGTGGAACAGCAGAGAGGCTAGTGTGGCTGGGACGCAGAGCTGGGGGGGGGGGGGGATGGCATTGGACAAGATCAGGGTGACCAGAGCCTAAGGACCGGTTTTAATTCTAAGAGCAAGGCGGGAACTAGAGAAGGGTTTTAATAGAGTGGTGACAAGGACCAATCTGCATTTAAAAAAAAATCTCTCTGGCTGCTCAGTTGGAAATTGCCAGGTATTTGAAGGAGGGGAGTCAGTATAGACCAGTCAGGATGTGACTGCAGGTGTCCAGGTAAGAGATGGTGGCCCAGGCTGGGGGTACCATGAGGATGAAGAGTAACTGGATATAGAACAGGATCAGAAATGGGAATTGGCAAGGCTATTGGGGGAGGAAGGAGTGTGAAGGAGATAGCAGGAGGGAGAAGGAGAGGCCATTGAAGACCATTGCCCTATTTGTCTGTTCTGTCCATCACCCACCCATCTATCCATCTGCACACCCTCATCTGTCTGCCTACCCATCTATCCTCCATGTGTCCGCATACCCCACCTATCTGCCTGTCTAACCACATAACACCTTGTCTGCCCACTCCCACGTGGCCCCTAGCCATCATCCACCCATCTTCTGTCCATCCACCAGCTCCATCTATTTGTCCATCCATTGGAATGCCCTATCCACCTGACCACCCATCCATCTAGCCCCATGGATGCCCACCCCCTGACCATTCATTCCCCCCCTACCCGCTAAGGTGGCTCACCTTATAGAAGAAGCCCAGCCCGGTACGGGGAACTTCCTCTGAAGAAACATCTTCCTCTAAGGAATCGTCAGCACCAGGGGGACTCCCATTTCCCTCATTCTTAGCCAAGGGCTCTTCCAGACTGCCCAGTGGGATCTCAATGAGGCCTGGCCTGGCCACGGGCTCCTCAGGAGGTGGCCCTTCTGCCAGGAGGATGGAGGAGCGTGTCTGCACAGGCACCTGGCTCGGTGAGAACTTACGAAGGTGGGGGAGGCTGTCTACATCATGGGGAGGTGTGAGCACCCTCGTCAGGGGTGCCAGTCGTAGCTCCACTGGCCGCGCGTGTTTTGGGCTGCGGGGTGTTGGGCTGGGACCAGGCCCGGGGCTGCGCCGGACAGGTGGGGCACGCCGTGTAGGACTGGCAGATCCAGCTTTGGGGACAGGGATGACCCACGCAGCAGGAGGTGGGGTGGGTCCAGGGACCTCAGGTGGGGCCAGTAGCCGCTGCTGCTGATCCGTGAGCCTCTGCATATCCCGTTGCAATGAGCTCAGTGCAGCACTCAGCTTGCTGACTGCCCGGTTATAGTCCCCCAGACCTTCAGGAGGTACTGGGCCCAATTCTGATGAGAAGGTCACTGCCTTGGGCCTTGGGGATGGCTCACCCTGGCCCTCGCCTGCTGGCCGCTCCCCACCAGGGGCTGGACCTGCCTCTGCCTCCCCTCCAGCCTCCCGTGGCTGCACCTGCAGGAAAGCGCTCTTGCCCAGTCGTTGGCGATGCTTGGCAAAGATGGCTTCTATCCGTCGCTTCTGAGATTCTATGGCCCGCCGTTTCTCCTCTAGCCGGGCTCCAAGCTCACTCATCTCTGAGCTCAGGGCCTCTGGTTCTGCTGGGGTGTAGACCGGTGAGCCCACTCCAGCCTCTGCCTCGGCCTTCACCAGCTGCTTCTTGCGTTCAGCAAAGCTAGTCATCTTCACTTCAGAGTTGCTGGCAGCTAAGGATGAAGCCCCCACCTTCGGGGAGCCCTCAGACAGGGCTGGTGGTTTCAGTACGTCCCCTGCCAGGCAGGGAGACTGTTTTGAGGGGCTCTCAAGGTGGGGCAAGTAGGCAGGTGCTTTGTCGGGTGGGTAGGGGGAGACCAGTGGGGGTTTGGAGGGCCCCTCAGGTGAGTGGAGGTAGAAGCTGCCATCGGCAGCCCCATCTGGCAGTAGCCGGGGCTCAGCACTGTGGATGATCTGCAGGGCCTCCTCAATGGTAGGCAGATCGCCAGGCTCTGGTGGTGGGTGGGCGGGGGTCGGGGCCGGCACAGGGCGCAGGGGACCCAGGCTGTCTGAGCTGACAGAGCGGAGTAGGACAGGGTCTCCCATGACGACATCCACATCGCTGTCCAGGCCAAAGGGGGTGCTGAATGACACAGCCTGGGAAAGGGGACGGCTGAGCAGCCACAGGGAGGGATCAGTCCTGGGTCAAGCCCTGGACTTGCCCAGCCCGGCCCAGCCCTCTCCACTGCCCAGGCCCTTGAGATGTGCTCACCTGAGCTGCCGGTTCCAGGCCTTGCCCAGGGCCTCCATGTGGGACGTGGATGGAGAGGACTTCAGTGAGCCTGGGGAGGGGTCACTCAGTGGTCACTATGGGGGAAGGTGGCTGCAGCAGAGGGGACCCTGGGTGGGTTTAGCCAGGGAGTGTCACTGGGTGAGTCACTGATGGGTCACTATGTGGATGGATACCTGGAGGCCACTTAGTGTTACTAGGGAGTCCTGTTGAGCCACTGGGTTAACGAGTGTCACCATATGCCAAAGACTCCCAATGGGAGGGTCACAAGGTGACAACATGAAGTCAGGTGGGACAGTCTTTGGGTGGGGGTTTCCAGGGACAAGCCATCCCCCTGCCCTCACCTGTGGATCCTTGGAGTGGGGACTGAGGGCCGCCAGGTGACAGGAGTGGATGGCGGAAGTTGAAGACAGGAGAACTGCCAAGAGATGCACATCAACCACAGGACCCCCTCCCTCACCTCTCCCAGGGTAGAGCACAGAGCATCCCTTAGGCCCAGCTCATTGACCAACCAGGAGGAGGGGCCCATCATGGCCTTGGACACTCACCCAGCAGGAAAAGCATACCTACTGCCACTGCTGTTCTGAGGGGTGGAGGCCTCTGTGGCCTGGGGGGAGGTGGCTGCAGCAGAGACAGGAGAGTCAGTGAGAGCTTGGCCTACCTATCCCCAACTAGACCCGGGGCTAGGCCTCACCGTGACCATCAGGCAGGTCCTTGGCCTGCACGAAGTCAGGTTTCAGCACCTCAAAGGACATGAACATCTCAGCCAACAGCACCACAAGGTTGATCTGGAGGCAGAAGGTGGGGTCAGTCCATGGGACCCATGGCCCTGGACGCTCACACTGGCCCACCAGGCCCCGAGACAGCCTTACCTTGAGAGGCGGTGGCACATAAAGCAGGTCCTCAAGGGACAGTGGGCAGCCACGAGGAAGGTGGGAGGCGCAGAAATCCTGCACCAGCTGGAGGTTGTACAGGCTGTCTGCCACAGACATGGGGTCCTTGAGGCACACCTCTGTAGGGACACAATGCCCAGGTCTATGAGAAGGAGAAGGGGGACCCCGGAAAAAGGAGGGCCTCCTGTAGGTCTGGTGTCAGGCACTCTTCACAAGGTGGGCACTGTGATAAGCTATTCCTCAGGCCTCTTCATCTGCTACTTCCAAAACCTAGGGCACTAATCCCCCAAGAACCCAACTCAAAGAACTTTTCCTGCCTGGCTGGTATGGCTCAGTGGGTTGGGCATCTTCCGGTGCACCAAAAGCTTGCCAGTTGAATTCTGGTCAGGGCACATGCCCAGGTTGTGGGCTCGATCCCTAGTAGGGGGCATGCAGGAATCTCATTCTGGCATCTCTCTCTCTCCCTCCCTCCCTCCCTCCCTCTTGCTCTTCCTCTCCCTCTCTCAAAATCAATTAAAAAATATTTTTTAAAAAGCTTTTCCTGATTACCCAGTATCCTTCTGGGCACCTAAAATTGGGAATGTTCTTCTGGATGAACTTACTGTCTTTCTCTCCAAACTAGAATGGGAGCCACTGAATCCCTGGCCTATTAAAATGAAGTCTGGCACACAGTTCACTCTAGAAATATTTGCTGCAGGAATGAATTGTATGAAGAGCAGAAAAATTTAGACACTTATGTGAAATCACACCGCTAATTAGGGGAAGAGAGAGGTTTAAACCCAGGTCTGCCAATTCTGGAAGCTGCACTCATAATGACTGCACCATTCTGGGAACAGACTCCTGGGTGCTGCGTCTCAGGACACTGGGCTTCCGAGGGCAGGGTCTGGCCCAGGCCTATTCACTCACCCTCAAGTCTCAACAGCTGGGGACAATAGCAGTGGATTGTGGCAGCCAGTGCGGCCCCACTAGCCAGGTCCTGGAGGCCAGTCACAGTGGGAAAGCAGGGGGCACATCGGGCCACAGTACGGTCCTTGCGGTATCGGATCTGCAGATGGGAGCCAGGTCAGGTCAGAGGTCAGGCTGGCCCCCAAGTCACTGGTCATGCAGGCTGGGCGGGGAAGCCTGGGGTTTCCGCCACGAGGTGGGACGTGAAGCTGGAGGTCCCAGAGCCAGAGTTAGGGCCAGCCTGGAGCGGGAGAAGGGCAGCAGCTAGGCAGAGGAGGTGTCTTCGAGCAGCCAGGCTAGAGTGAGGGCTGGGGCAGGGGCTCCTGGGACCCTGGGGTGGGGGATACATTACCATGGGGGGTTTGCTCCCCGACTCCTTCAAACAGAAGGCAATTGCGTGCTGGGGGGAGAGGAGCAGCCATCAGCATCAGCGGGGCAGGAGGGGTGCTGACTTGCTGGGCACCCAAGCATACTTCCGGGAGCGGGGAGAGGACAGCCCTGAGCCCAGTCCTGAGCCCTTGGCCATCCAGCTCCCTGAATGCACTCTGACCAGCTGTGGGGATCCCAATTCCTCCCAGCCTTGGAGGGACCCCACAGAGCAGCCTCCATGCAGGGAGTCCTCCCCCAACAAAAGACCCAGGCCCCAGCATAGGGAAAGGAAGCAGGTAGGCAGAAGGAAAGGAACCCCCAACCTAGGCCCCAGGGTTGGGGGAAAGAGGCCCTGGAGTGAGAAAAGGCAGGGACTCCATCCAGCCCAAAACTTCTCCCAACATGCAGCGGTCACTTTTCCCTTGTGCTTCAGGGATGGGCACCTCCCACCTCCCAAAGTTGAGATCTATCCTTAGGGAAGCTGGAGTCTCAGGAAGAATCTGCCACCTTCTTCTGGGTTTGAGGGCCTTCCTCTTGGCTAGGAGGGGTCTTTCTCCATGTGCCTGGCCCATTAGGGTCAGGACCATGTATCTGGTGGGCTGGGGTCCTCCTTTCAGAAACACTGGAGGACTCCCCACCTCTGCTCGGGTGGACAAGCTAAGGGAGTTCTACCCTCTTGATAGATGGGAGGGGAGGTTCATCCCGTCAGGTAACCAGGTAATGGGAGGGGTCTTCCCTCTGAGTGAACAGCAGAGATTTCCCTCTTGGTTCACAGAGGGATTCTCTCTGTCCCACAGGGCTGGGGGTCACACCTCCTTTGCTCACAGCTGGGGGAAGGTAGGAGAGGGAATAGAGAGGCAGACAGACACAGAGCGACAAGCAGGGCAGGCAGACGGGGCAGAGAGAGCCCCACTTACAGGAACCAGCTTCCAGTACCAGCGTGTGGGGCACTGATGCCAGAGAGGAGATGAGAAGAGCAGGCACAGGGGAGGGGAGAGAGGGAGGGAGGGAGGGAGGAAGACAGAGAGAGAGAGAGAGAGAGAGAGAGAGAGAGTCACCTCCAATACCCTCAATGCAGGAATGGCCACAAGGTAAAGTCCCGCTCTGCCCACCCAACCCTCTCATTGTCTATCCTTCCATCCATCTATATCGCCTTAGTCTTACCGAGGGTTGTGCTGGGGCCACACCATCTGCAGGGGCTGCAGGAGATGCTCTCTGGGCAGCTTCCTGCTCTGTCTTCTCCTGCAGCCGCCGGATTGTCTGGGGGGCCAGGAGAGGTCAGTGATCTGGTCAGTGGGCGATCCTGGCCCCCAGCCCACCCTGGCCCAACCCCACCTACCGTGTCCACCCAGAAAAGGAGCTTATGCTCCAAGCTGGCCAGGGCCAAAGGACTGGGCAGTGTCTTTGTCCACTCTAAGGCGAAGGCAACCATGAGGGCGTCAATGACAGCTAGGTGGGCTCCCTGTGGGGACAAGGGCTGAAAGGTGAGACCAGAACGGAATAAAGGAGAACCTGGAATTGGGAGGAGCTTGAGAGGCGGGGCCAGGGTTAGTGGGTGGGGCCTCAGGAAAGGAACCAAAACGGGTCCTGAAGAACCACTCCTGGTGGGCTAGGCTTTGAGGTCACATACTAGGTCTTAGGATCTGGTGGGCCATGTAGGCAAATCCTCAAGGGCCACGCCTGATGGGAGGAGTACTGATGGGAGGAACCTGGTCTGGTAGGAGGAGCCTTGGGGGAGGAGCCAGGCCTGGTGGGTGGAGTCCTATAAAGTGGCCAGGTCCGGTTGGCGGAGCCTACCATGAGGATAGGCTGGTGTCTTAGGTCAGCCTCCTGAACAGGGCGCTCTGGCAGTGCAGGCGCCATGCCCCTCCGTGCCAGCAGGGCCAGCAATGCAGAGGGGTTGGGGGGTGTCTCGAGCTGCGGCAGCGCCTGGCGCCAGGCCCGGCAGTACAGCTCGGCGGAGAGCAGCAACCGGGTCACCGGGGGCTTCACGTGCTCCTGTGCATACTGGTCTGTGTAGAAGGGTTCCCACAGCTCCGAGGGCACGTGCTCTGTGCAGGCGAGAGGGGTGAGGGCAGGTCAGGGCCGCCGCGGAAACCCCCCCCCCGCCCCCGCCCCAACACACACACACACACACAATTACATGGCTCTAATTAAGGGGGGTTCTAGACCAGAGAGGATGGCACCGGGAAGGGAGAGTTGGGACCTGGGTTGAGACAAGAAACGCAAGTGTGGAGGAGTTTGCGAGAGGAAGGGGTCATGGTGTTCCAGGCAGGAGGGAGGGAGCTATGCAAGCAAAGGTCAGGAGGTGGAAAACAACATCATGCCTCTGGAAGAGGGCATGCTGGGAGATGTCTTGAGGGAGGAGAGGACAATAACAATGACAATATGCTTAATTGCTTGCCCTGGGTGCTCTACAAGACCCCTATAGACTCATTTATAGCTTACTGCAACCCTAGGAAGCAGCAGCCAGGTAAAAATTGGTAACTCCAAAACCCAGGCACAGAGAAGAAAAGTAACCTTAAGGCCACACAGCTAGGCAATGATGGAACTGGCATTCAAATCCAGGCCTTAAGCAGACTACACACTCTCAGCTTGGAGGCTGGAGTGGGATGAGCTGGTAGGGCACCAAATAGGGGAGATGGACAGACTGCAGACACTTTGAGGTGGGGTGAGTGGTCTGAACTTGGTGACTGAAGAGAGAAGGTGGAGGAGGGAGAGGGAGACGTTCAGGGCCCCGTAGGGTGTGAGGAGAAGATGGAGAAGAGAGGGTTGTGACTGAGATGGGGCTCGGGCTTAAGAGAGCAGTGAGGTCATGTTATAGAAGCAGCCATGAAAACTCTGAGACAGCAGAGTAGGAAGAGGCTTAAGGAAGGCCCACATGGCAGTGGTGGCAGGACCTGAAGTAGGACCCAAGGGTGGAGAGGAGAAAGATCAGAAAGCTGCCAGAAAAATCCAAGAAGGCCGAGGGAGAGGTGACTGAGGCCAACGTAGGGAGACCTGCCCTCGTGGAGTTCTTCCAGGGAGGCCAAACTCTCATTCCAATCAGAGAAGCTGTTTTGTATATTGGGGTTCTGTGTCTGAAAGAATGGGGGCAGGATTCTATTGCTTAGAACATTTTAACATGACCAGACCTTCCTCTGGTGCCTCTTTTCACAGCCATACTCCCAAATTATTTCCCATCCACATCCTGGGCTTCAGTCCCTCCCTGGCCGGGCTCTTTCCCCACCCCCTAAATCACACTTGACCTTCCCACTTAATGGCTCATCTCTGTGGCGTTGTGCCTATTCCTGCCCCTCTTAGCTTAGCTCCTTGAAAGAAGTTCTCCAGGCTTCACTTCCTTCCAGTCTACCCCCACCCCAACCTCAGTGATCTGACTTCTGCCCTTCCAGTTCTCAGACTCCTCAAGGTCAGCAGTGGCCATCCAACACACAATCGTTGGCCCTATCTCACCTGGGCTTCTTCCAGAAGCTTTCCTCCCCACAGTGTCTCCCAGTTTCCCAACACTCAAACTAAGGCCCGTCCACACATGCCCCTTCAAGGCAGAGCTCCTGACATCTCTGTCTCAGTAGCCTTGTAAATGCACACGCCCCACCACACACACACACACACACACACGCACTATGATGGCTCCATTGCCATCTGAGCACCTGCTGTAGCCTTGACATCTCCCATAATCCTTAGCATCTTGCTCCAAATCTGCTCCTCTCTGTTCCCATTGCAGTGAGAAATCACCATCCCTCCTTCACTCAACCAATTTCGACCTGCTGGCATCTTTCAAAGACAAACCCTCCTCCCTATCTCTCCAGCTCCTACTCATTCCCTGCTCCCATCAACAAAAATTAAACAAGTTTCTTTTCTGTGGGACATGTCAGGGCCTTCAAAATGAAAACGTGAGGTGAGATATTGCTACCAATAGCTAATGTTTAACAAGCACTTCCTCTATACCAGTGTCTTCACCTCTGCTCTATTGGCATGTGGGGCTGGATAATTCTTTGTGTTCAGCAAGGGGTGGAGGAGGCTGTCCTGTATTGTAAGATGGTTAGCAGAATCCCTAGTCTCTAATCACTAGATGCCAGTAGCACCTTCCTCCCAAGTAGCGACGACCAAAAATGTCTCCAGACAGTGCCAAATGTCTCCCGAGAGCCAAAATCAACCCCTACCCCACCTCTGGTTAAGGCCCACTGCTCTATACTTTTAAATGTTTATTAAGCATTTACTATAGAGCAGTGCTGTCCCATAGAAATATAGTGCAAGTCACATATGTAGTTTTAAATTTTCTAGTAACCACATTTAAAAAGTAGAAACAAGCAACATTAAAGTAGTAATATATTTAACCTAATATACAGTTGACCCTTGAACATCATGGGTCCACTTATATGTGGGTATTTTTCTTTTTTAAATAGTTGTCATTTTATTTTATTATTTTATTATTATTATTTTTTAACCCCTACTGAGGACTTTTTTCCATTTATCTTTAGACAGAGTGAAGGGGAGGGAGTGAGAGAGACACATCGACTGGCCACCTCCCACATGACCCCGGGCAGGGCCGGGGATGAACCGCAACCGAGGTACGTGCCCTTGGCCGAAATCGAACCCAAGACTCTTTGGTCCGCAGGCCAATGCTCTAACCACTGAGCGAAACTGGCCAGGGCTACGTGGGTTTTTTTCAATAAATACTGTAAATGCATCTTCTCTTCCCTATGATTCTTAATAACATTTTCTTTTCTCTAGCTCACTTTATTGTAAGAATACAATATATAATACATAGAATATACAAAATATGTGTTACTCGATTGTTTATGTTATCAGTAAAGCTTCCAGTTAACAATAGGCTATTAGTAGTTAAGTTTTTGGGTAGTCAAAAGTTATCCACAGATTTTCAACTGTGCCCCTAGCTCCCGTGTTGTTGAAGGGTCCCCTGTACATTCAAAATATTATCATTTCAACATGTAACCAACATAAAAACATTATTAATGAGATATTTCATGTTTTGTTTTTTTTATACCAAGTCTTCAGAAGCCACTGTGTATGTTACATTTATAGCACATTATGGTTCAGACCAGCCATGTGTGCCCCGTGGCTGCCACAGGGGACAGCAGCTCTAAGCACCACTAGCATTTATTTACACCACGAATACCTTCATACATTTGGTCATTTAATCATTATAGCACTTACATTCTTATCCCCATTGTGCAGATGAGAAAACCAACGCCCAGACAGCTGACAGAACTTGCCGAAGCTCACATAGCTAGTAAATGGCAGAGCTGACACAAACCCAGTTTCCCTATGCAACGCACTGATATTCTGAAGGCATAAGGGACTGCATGTGCTGTTTCCCAAACTAGCTTAAAGATGACACCCTTTCTATCTTTTCTCTGAGCTAGAGTTCTGCTGACCCCACCTGCCTGCATTGCTGCCCAGCCTCCTCACACCTGTGTCTTGGAGTCACCAGAACTATCCCTTCCCTGGCCACAATTCCTCCTGGCCACTTGCACTTCTGATCTCATCTCATCAGTCCCCAAACACTTTCCACAACTCCCCAGTGCCCTGAGATCCTCACCCATGGCCTGAGAGGCCCTCCTCAGTCTCACCAGCCTCCCTCATTCCCAGCCTGCCTAAGTTACCACCAGGATCCCCATGTTTTTCTTGGAGAACAACTTGTTCGTCCATACCCCATGCCTTAGTATCTGTGATCTCCTCCCCCTGGCAAATTCCTATGCTTACTTCAAGGTTCAAGCCCTCCTTCTGAGGAGCCTTCCCTTTTCCTCCCCTCCCTGGAAGATTTCAAGGATTTCCTCCCCATTCCCACCCCGAAGCTCTGCTGCACGCCTCTACTTATCACTCAAGGCAGCAATGATCTGGTTTTATGTCCCTTATCTCACTCTCCCACGTCCAACCCCCAATCCATCCTGAGGACCCAGCACTGGCCTGGCACCCAACAGGCATCAGTAAAAAATCCCAGAGTTCATGAACCAAGCAGAGTTCTGTTCCCCACTTTCCTGTCAGGGCCTGGTGTCCCACCTTCCTCAGCCTCCTCTGTTTAGAGAAAGTGGGTGGGGAACAGATTGAACTTGATCCTCAGGGAGGGTGTCACACAGTGCAGAGAGCTGGGTCAGTGAATCAGTGCATCTCCTCAGGGGACCTTAGTTTTCTTTCTGTGAAATGGAATAGTAATTTCTGCTGTCCCCTGGCCAGGGGACAATTAATAATATTAATATTATTAATAAAACATCACACCGATGCCAGCAGCAGTAATAGCAAGCATCTATGTAGCGGGTACTGTGTGCCAGACACAGTACAAAGAATTCTGTAGTCCGGCTCTCTCCTCTGCCTACCAGCAACCTTGTGAAGAAGGTACTGACTGGGATTCCAATCACTTTTGCACTGTCCTGGCACAGTGGGTGTCCCACAGACATTTGCAAAATGGAAAAATAAGTGATGGAACGCGGTCTTTAACAGATGGGGAGATGGGAGCTTAGAGAATTGGGATAATTTGTCCATAGTCTGGTGGAGCGAGGACTCAAACCCAATTCTGATTTCCAAAGTTGAGCCCTCTATGGCCTTATAACCTGGGATGTGAGGAACTGGGGCCACATGTCTTTCCCCACCAACCACCTTTCTTCCTCAAGCAGATCCAGAGTGGGCCCTGCATGGGAGAGTGCAGGGAGAGAAACCAGGAGAGGGACAGCTATCATGAAGACCCACACCCAGAACAGGTTGATCTGGGAAGGCCACTGAGGGAAGGATGGGCTGCGCCCAGCTGCTGCCACGACCAGTGGGCAGGACCAGTGGGTAGGTAGGCAGGGCGTCCCCCCAGGAAGGCCCAGTCCTTAATTAACTCCTTCTTCCCATGGCCAGGCCCTACCTCTTAGCTCTGGCAAGTGGCCCTCACTGAGCCTGCCCAGGGCCTCCAATGCTGGGGATCCACCCACACCCTCTCCCTCCGGGTGGCCCGACTTCTTCACACAAGTGGGCCTGGGGAGGGAGTGGGAGAAGGGCCTGCACCTGGGCTCCTGCCACAGGCGATCTTGGACAAGCCATTTCCCTTGTACTGGGCTCGCCCGCCTCCTAGGCAAAATGGAGCAATAAGTCACAGCTGCCAGCCCTGGCTAGGGCGGTGGAGGTGAAAGAGTGTATTCCCGGAGCTCCCAGCGCCGCCCGCAGCGCAGGCAGGGCGGACGCAGGGTGTGAGTCCGGGGGTCCTCGCGCGCATATGAGCGTGTAAAGAGGAGAACGGCGTGCAAGACAAGGCCCACACTGGAGACCTCAGGCGGCCCGCAGACACCGTCCGGCTCACCTGGGGCCGCGATGTCTGGGTCTCGGCACGGAGCTGGGCCGCCGGCCCCACCCCCACCACGCTCCTGCAACTGGGCGACCAAAGTCCACGGCCCGGGCCAAGCAGCAGCCCGGAGGTCCAGGGACCCCGGCGGCCCACGCTATTGTTCCCACGATCCCGACCTCCCAGGCCCGCCCCCCGCACCTGCCGACCCCCAGCGGGTACCTGCGCCCCCGAACGCGGCCCGCAGCACCCACGCCAGGCTGGCCGCTGCCTTGGCCCGCGAGAAATCGTACTGGTCCAGAGACTTGATCTCGGGTACCAGGAAGGTCCTCCGCAGCGGCCCGGGGCCGGGGGGCGCCGCCTCCACCATGGCGCTGCCGGGGCTGCGGGTGCCCGCTCTGCGATTGCTCCCGCAGGGCTGCGCTGCTCTCGCACCGGGGACGCCGCCACCGCCTCTGAGCCAGGTGCGGCCGCGAGCGTTCGCGACGCTGCGTCGGCCCCGCCCCGGGGCGGAGCCCAGGTGCGCTCCGCCCCCGGCCCGGTGCCAGTGCCAAGCTTGGGTCCTCGCCGCAGGGTGGGGCGGGGAGGCTGCAGAGGAGCGTGTGTGCGCGCGCGCGCGCGCTCGTGTGCGCGTATGTGTGTGTGCTTATGAGCGCACTGGAGAGGATGAGGGACCCTTTGTGAAAGTGTGTGCTGGCCCAAGTGTGTATCCTTAGATGTGAGTGTGAGAATTTGTGCGGGCTTGTCTTCCCGTTCAGGAGTCAGCTGTGCGTGGGTGCACCTGTTTCTGATTGTGTGTTATGAGCGTACAAAAATGTGTGTATTCGTATCTGTGTGTGTGTGTCCCTAAATGTATTTAGGTGCTGAACGAGTATATTTGAGGATGTCTGCAGATGTGCATATGTGTGTGGGGGTGTCTGTTTTTCATGTGTGTTGTGAGTATGAAGATCTGTATTGTGTAAGTGTCTGTCCTGAGGATATAGGAGTGGTGAGTGAGTGTGTGTGTGTATCTGTGTTTTGTCAATGGCTTTGTGAGTGTGTGTATTTGTGAACATCTAAATGTACTTGTGTTTTGTACAAGGATTTGATTAAGGTCAATGAGGGAATATGTGAGGGACACTGAAAGTGTGTGTTCTTGTGACTACTTGTATCTATTAGTGTGTTTGAATGTCTGTTACTGGGTATAATTGTAAATGTCTGCATGTGTATTTGTGTTATCAACAGAATTTATTGGGGGCTCCAGTTGTGTGCAGGTGGGGATGTATTTGTGTCCAAGTATATTTGTGTAATGAGTGTTTGAGTGTGGTATGTACACATATGTGTGTATGTGGGGAGCAGTTTGGAATATATTTTTATGCATTATGTGTATTTACATATGAGTGTATTTGTGGGTGACTGCGTGTGAGTGTATGGTGTCAGCCTAATGTGACAGGATATGTAAAATGTGGAAATGGATATAATTATGTAAGAATGTCCATTTCTGGATGTATTAATGAGAGTGCAAGTGTGCATATTTATTTAGGAACTGCATGTTTGTGTGAGTAAATATATTTGTGCGTGGCATGAGTCTGTGTATGTCAGTATGTATGTGAATATAGTTGTGTACATAGTGCAATTATGTGCATGTTGGGTATATTTGTAAATGTCTGAGTCCCTATTTGTGGATATTTGTTTAATATTTGCTTGTGTGTTCCATTGTGTATTTGCATCAACACATCTGCTGTGTGCCTCTTAGCTGTATGTAATAGTGAATGCAGTGTTTGTGTGTTAGGTCTTTGCGGGCCTGTATGTCTAGGTGTGTATATCCAGGTATAGCTGTGTGTGTATAATAAGTATACATATGTGTTTCGGTTTGTGTGTTACCTGTTTATATGAGTGTTGACATGTATCACTTTCTGAGCTTATTTGTGTATATGAAGCTGGTGTTCACATCTGTGAATTTGTGGATGTTGCATGGATCTGTGTATGAATGTGACAAGGTGCACATGTACCTGTTTTCTGAATGTAATTGAGTATCTGAACACATCTCTTTACATGTGAGTACATTTGTGGTTGTCTGGATGTGCCTGGTTGTGAATATACAACTGTAATTGTATGTAGGTATGTGTGTACAGTATAAGTAGTTGTGTTTGGAATGGTTTGTGGGTGTATATGGGTATTTTTGTGTGTCTAGGTGCATTTGTGTATCACATATAAGTAAGATTGGGTGAGTGATCTCTGCATGAGGGGATGTAAGTGTGAGTTTGTGTATCTATAACTACAGAGGGGTTTTCATCAACACACAGAACAATCTGTGTTTTCTTGACTATATGAAATTCTGAGATGAGAAAGCATGACAGCCAGTCAATTTCCTGAGATTCCCCCCCTGCCCCAACCCCAGATGGTGGTCCTTGAGTGCCACCCTTTGTAGGAAGTTCCAAGTCTCTTTAACATACATTACACAGGTGTGTTTGAGGCCAGGTCTCATGGTCCAGAGTGTATGACCAGGCATAGGTTGGGTGTGCCCGAGGGAGGAGAGCTGGGGCGTGGGCCCTCCTGTCTGGATATGCCTGTGCAGGAGAGGGTGTGGGCGCACAAAGAGGCCAGTGTGTATGCATTTGAGCACACCTTAGGATGTGTGTGATACACGTGCCCCAGCTCTTGTCCCAGTCCCCTGAAAGACCTGGACAAATCCTTTCCCCACTGGGCCTCAGTTTCCTCATCTGTGGCACAGTTGCGGTATCTGGGACTCCTAGCATGGGGAGGCATCCTGGTACTCACAGAGTGCCTGCTATCATGCTCTGCTCCTCCTATGAGTGTGGCATGTCCAGCCGGCTCATATGCATGTTTGCTTTTCCTGGGAAGGTTCTCATGACCTCTGTGTACTCAAAAGCCAATCACAGGTGAAGGCGATGGTTGCTACTCACTAACATACACTCCCAGGGGGATGCATGGTGAACACTCAGACACAGGTTCCAGCCCCTGGAGAGGACCCACAGGCCCTCACCTCTCCAGGGCTGGGAGAGCCTGGAGGCATCAGGAGCAGGAGCTGGGCCAGTATCCTTTCAGCCAGCGCCAAGGACCTCATGGGGCCCAGCCCCCACACTGGGCCAACTGGAACGCCTGGCTGGGCTAGACCTCCCCACCCACACAGGGCCTCTAGAATCAGGTCCCACCTGCCCCTGGGGGTCAGTTTCCTGGGCCTAGGCAGGTGCAGACATACTGGCTCCCCTGAGTCCACGAGGCAGCCCCCTCCCTGAAACCCCCTTGGGCCCACACCATTCCTTGCCTCCTGCCTCCTCCCTACCTGGGGCTTCCTTCAGCTGTCATGCCTCCTAACTCTTTAGGCCCTGGTGATTAAGCTGAGGGGTGGGGATAATTTCTAGTGTTTGTAGGTCAAGGGCTTAGGAATAGATTTGGGGGAGTGTATGAAAACCTCCAAAATCATCTGTACAGTTCTGTGTGTGTGTGTACTTCTGGAATCATACTAACAAGTAACAATTTTTGAGGTTTTTTTTTCCCTCACCTGAGGACATTTTTGCATTTATCTCCAGATAGAGCAGCAGGGAGAGAGGGAGGAAGAGAGAGAGAGAAATATCGATGCAAGAGAGACACATTGGTTGCCACCCACATGACCCCAACTGGGGCCAGGGACAAACTGCAACCGAGGTGCCCTTAGCGGGAACCGAACCCAGGTTTCTCCGGTCCGCGGGCCAACGCTCTAACCGCTGAGCCAAACCAGCCAGGACTTTTTGAGGGTTTTTATGTCCAGTACAATCTCACTTAATCCTCACAACATCCCTAGGCAAGGAGAATGGTAGGAGACTCTGAGTCAGTCACCTGGATCAGGGATCCACCGCTGAATCAGTTTACTGCCCTTCCATTCTGTGGCTGT
The DNA here is from genome assembly GCA_030848825.1 of Tadarida brasiliensis. Taxonomy (NCBI): domain Eukaryota; kingdom Metazoa; phylum Chordata; class Mammalia; order Chiroptera; family Molossidae; genus Tadarida; species Tadarida brasiliensis. The sequence goes on along the minus strand of CM061259.1, from coordinate 72,314,920 downwards.
GCCTTCTTTAAACATCTCAACTCTCAGATGGGGTTGGGTGAGGCTTGTGGTTGTGGGGATCTTAAAGCAGAGGAGATTGGGGTCCCCTCTCCATACCTCCAGCCCATAATGAGCTGTAGTGATGGGATTTGGGTCCAGCCACTGTTTTTGCCCTCCCCACCCACACAGTGTCCTATGGTGGCCTCTCTGAAGTTTGACCAAAGTAGAGGAAGTTTATTATCAGACCTCCAGGGATCTCTGAGAGACATTTCTGAAATATCTCAAAATAATTAAAGGAACAAACAATATTGTGCATGTTAAGGGATGGCTGCCCCTGTCCTTATGACACTTGTGTTTAGAGGCAATAAATATGTCAAAAGAGATTATTTCACCAAGGAACAAAGTATCAGGATGAGAATAAAATAAAGCAGGGCTGCTGGAGACAGTTGGGGTAGGGGCTGCTTAGGTTTGGATGGAGGAGACTTTTTGGGGGAGGGAGAGATGGGCAGAGATAGGAATGATGTAAAGGAGCAGTTGGGTGGCTTTGTGTGTTTCTGGTTGAGCCAGAGGGGCCGCTGTCCCTGAAGGTGTGGACTCGGCTGCTTTCCTAACTCCTCCGGGAAGATGTCCTATCACATCTCCCTGGAGCACGAGATCCTGCTGTACCTGCACTACCTTGGCCCCAACCTGCTCAAAATGGTGAATCAAAAGCTCTTCACCCAGGTGGACGGGACCTGCACCAGCAAGTATGGCTTTGTAATTGCTGTCACCACCATCAACAATATTTGTTGGTGTCATCCAGCCAGGCTGAGGCTTTGTCTTTTATCCAGTTAAGTACAAGGCCAATGTTTTCCAGCCCTTTAAAGAGGAAGTCCTGCATGCTGTTGTCACTCAGGTCAACAAAGTTGGACTCTTCACAGAAATTGGATCTATGTCCTGCTTCATCTCTTGACATTCCATCCCATCAGAGACGGAGTTTGATCCTAACTACAACCTACCATGTTACAAGACAATGGATGAGGACGTTGTGATTCAGCAGGATGATGAGATTTGGTTCAAGATTGTGGGGAGACCCATGTGGATAAGAATAACATCTTTGCTATCGCTCTCTGATGGACAATTACTTCAGACTTGTGAGCTGAACCCCGGAACCTCCTACCATGATTGGTCCTTATCTAGGAGGTGTGATTGTCGCTCTTCCCATCTTTTCCAGAGGCCCAGTCTGGCTGCTATCAGGGAGGCAAGGAAGGTTCCTTGTCCCAGAAGACATCTGGCTCTTTTTGAAGCTTAGCAGCTACTCCCAGATTTTGACTGTGTTCTAACCATAAATGGTCCTTGGTTCTCAAAAAGAAAGAGAAAGAGAGAGAGAGAGAGAGAGAGAGAGAGAGAGAGAGAGAGAGAGAGAAAGGAAGGAAGGAAGGAAGGAAGGAAGGAAGGAAGGAAGGAAGGAAGAAAGAAAGAAAGAAAGAAAGAAAGAAAGAAAGAAAGAAAGAAAGAAAGAAAGAGAGAGAGAGAGAGAAAGAGAGAAAGGTAAGGAAAGAAAGAAAAGGAGCAGTTGAAGGAAAATCATTCCAGGCAGAGGAGACTGCAAGGGCAAAGGCCCTGGGGCAGGTACGAGCTTGGTAGGCTTGGGAAGGTCACTATAGCTGGAGTATAGTGAGGCACATGGAGGAAGATGTGGGAAGGTTTTGAAGTCCTTCTCAAATTCTCTCCAGTGAAGGGACCACTTTTGTTTCCAGTCCATTAAGTGCAATAAACATTAATATCTCATTAATATCTAGGAACATGAAATTGAAAATACATGCATAGTGCCAGAAAGCGAGGAACACCTAACCATTACAGGGCATGTCAAAGGTCCATGGGAGCCAACTGAAAAAGCTCCCAATGACCAAAGCTGGAGTAATTTGAACAACAAAATTAATATAGTGTTGGCTTATAACCCCAAGAATAAAATAAATATCCATGAGTCCAGACTGATATAAATAAATGATTGAATACATTAACAAATGAAGGACAAGAGACAAACCTGAAGTTCAGGAGAATTCCAAATTTTTTGTGTAAATACTCTACCCTGAAGGAGGGGTAGAACTTCATTTAGCAATTTTCTTTCAAAAGATATAGTTTGGAAGGAAGGTAAAAAGAGTAACTTTTCAGTGGAGAAATCTGACAAACACACTATGTCACCTGGCTAAGTGATCAAGGTCAACATTAACAGTCATAATTAGGTTGATAATATATACTTGTGATACGATGTGATGAAAATGGCACTTTGTCTCTGTGAACCTTCTCCCCTCAAACCCATAACGCTAATTTAATCATGAGGGAACAATCAGAAAAATTCCCTCAGGGAGGCATCCTCCATTGTATCTGATCAATATGCCTCAGAATTGTCAAGGTCATCAAAGACAAGGTAAGCTCAAGAAACTGCCCCAGCCAAAAGGAGCCTAAAGAGACATGACAACTAAATGTCATGTGGGATCCTGGACCAGAAAAAAAAAGACATTAGGGGAAAACTGAAGAAACCTGAATAAAGCATAGGCTTTAGTTAATAGTAATGTATCGATATTGGTTCATAAATTGTAACAAATGTCCCATACTAGCATAAGGTGTTACAAATAGAGGGAAACTGTGTGTTTGTGTGTGTGTGTGTGTGTGTGTGTGTGTGTGTTGGTGGAGGGGGTATATGGAAACTGTACTATCTGCTCAATTTTTCTATAAATTTAAAACTGTTCTAAACAATCTATTACTAAGAAAGAATTTTTTAAAATACAAAACATGAGCCCAACAGTAATAAAATTACTATGTTAAGATAATATTAAATTTCTAAACACTTATTATTTTCTGTCTCATCTGGACAGGTAATCAGTGGGCCTCGACCAGCACCAGTATGTGTATCACTTTGAGTAGTTCTAGAACAGTGTTCTTACTCTCAGCTCTACTGACATTAGGGGACAGATCATTCTTTATTGTGAGGGCTGTCCTGTGGATTGTAGGGGGTTGAGCAGCATCTCTGACCTCTATCCATTAGATGCCATTAGCACTCCCCTTCAATTGTGACAACCAAAAATGTCTCCAGACATCACCAGCTGTCCCCTGGCAGGTTGAATCACTCTCCTGTTGAAAACCATGCACATGTGCAGGGGACAAAATCAAATCTGTTAAGTTGTTCTGGAAAGAGCCATGCACATCTGTGAGCTTAAGGGCTGCCTTGAGAGGCCTGGTATCTCCAAGACAATGTGACTGGAGCCAGGTGGACCATTGAAGCTTCCCTCAGGAGGCCAGTCTTGGGGTGTAGCTTTGGGGATAGAGAGAACACAAGAATTCAGAATGCATTTGGGAAAGGACTTGCTAATTGTTGGAGGCAGGAGTCAAGGACAAGAAGGAAGGAGTTTTGGAAGATGCCCAGATCTCCATCTTTCACAACTGGGTAAATGGTGGTGTCATGTGCTGAAATGGGCACAGGAGATGAGGGGCCAGATTGGGTGAAGGAGGGGAAGATGATGAATTTCACCTTGAACAGGTTGAGTTTCAGGTCCCACAGGGACCAGGAGGAGAGCAGAAGTTCACAATCTTTTCATATGTTGTGATGAGAGATGCCTGTGTGCATCTACAGGTGTACAATACTCCAAAGGGCAGCTCGGCCCCATTCCTATCTCACACACACACAAAGACACAATGGGACTTGGAAGCCACCAACATGTCTTCCAGCTAGTGAATAGATACATATACTGTAGGACATCTAGACAATGGGATATTATTCAGCGCTAAAAAGAAATGAGCTGCCAGGCCATGAAAAGAAATGGAAGAAGCTTAAATGTATGTTACTAAGTGAAAAAATCCAGTCTGAAAAGGCTATGAACTGCGTGATTCCAACACTATGACATCATGGAAAAGGTGAAACTATGGAGACCATAAAAGGATCAGTGGCTGCCAGGGGCTGGGAAGGTAGTAGTGGGAGAGAAGGAATGAATAGGTTGGGCACAGAGGACTTTTAGCACCATGAAAATACTATGTGTGATACCATAATGATGAATATAGGTCATGATATATTTGTCCAAACCCACAGAATGTACAACACCAGGATGAACCCTAATGTCAACTATGGATCTAGGTGATGATAACGCATCAGTGTAGGGTAATCAATATTAACAAATGCACTATCTAGTGCAGGATATTGATAAAGGGGAAGATTATCCCTGTGTGTGGCAGGAGCTTTATGGGGAATCTCTGTATTTTCTGCTTATTTTTGTTGTGAATCTAAAACTGTTCTGAAAATAGTCTATTATAAACACACACACACACACACACACACACACCACTCATGCATGTACTCTGTATTCATGCCAGTCAAGGGAGAGAGATTATCTCAAAGGTTCCTCTCTCCTTTGCATGTCCTTGAAGGGAAGAAATGTTCTGTCTGCTTCATCCCTTTCTTCCTTTCCCTCCCTCTGGTATAAGGAGGTCTTTGGGCAGATGGAAATGAGGCAGTGATTTCACAAGTATAAAAAACGAAGACTACCCTGGACAGTGTGGCTCAGTTAGTTGAGCATTGTCCTGCACACTGAAGGTTGCCAGTTTCATTCCTGGTTGGGGCACATGCCCAGGTTGCAGGCTCGATCCCCAGTCATGGTATGTGCCGGAGGCAGCGATTGATATTTCTCTCTCTCTCTGTCTCTGTCTCTCTCCCTCTCCTTTCCTCTCTCTCTAAAATTAATAAAAACATATTTAAACAATAAAAACAAATGAAGACCAAGGCGACTGTAGGGAAAGGAGAGCGGAGGAAGCAGTGTAGAGAGAAGGGGGTTCTGGCTGCTCTTGTGATGTTGGTGAAGCCAGTGGGGACCCGACACAGAATAAGGTTCCTGAATCAGCCTCTGAAGTCATCGCTGTGCCTACTGACCCTTGCCAGCCCCGAGGGTACAGGGAGGGGATACAAGGGAAAAAATCAAATCACATACAAACTTTGGGGTCTCATGTTGTTCTGGTCTGACAAGACTCCATAGTTCAGGAGATCCTGGGCTCCTCCATGCCTTTCTTCTGCTTCTCTCCAAAGCTTTTCTCCCCCCAGTCCCATCTTTCCACCTTCTGAGGTCATCCCTTTGTGTTCCTATTCTACTTCTTAGGTTCCTCAAAACTCTGTCCCTGCTGGGGAGTTGTAGATTATCAGAGATGAAAGGAACAGTGAACACCAGCTAGTCAAAACCTTCACCCAGAGGTCAAACAAGCCCCTTCTGTCTCCTCTTATCCAGCCCATCCTTGATTCTTTTCATGAATAGGGAGCTCACTACTAAGAGAAGCAGCCCTTTCTAACTCTGCTGGACACAGAGTTACTCCTTTAGCAGAATCATGCATGTAGTAGGTGCTCAATTTATGTTTGTGGAATCTGTTTCACTGACACTCTCCTCATTTATCAACTTTTCTATTAAATTATGTATCCCAGACATGAAGATAATTTTCAAGGTATAGCAATGTAGGCTTTCATTTAGAATACATTAATTAATAGAATATCTACTATATGCTAGGAACTAGGGATTCAACCTGGACAAAGACAGTCTCTGTCCGCATAGAGCTTCTGTTCTACTGGGAACACAAACTTTGAACAGCTAAAGACATAATTATTTAATTACAGTTGTGGTGAGTGCACTGGGAGTAAAAGGTGTAGGGTGAAGTACAGACAGGTAAACCATATAACAATGTAGTCTTGATGTATGTTCAATACTCTTGTTACACCTACATAAGTAAAACTGGTCACACAAAATCACTAAGTGACTAATGTGAACAACTCTGTTTCTTAGGGGCAGAAACCACTAAGGGGGACTGTGTGTGGTAGATTGTTGAAATAATGGCTCCCAATTTGTTCACATCTGCCTGTCTCTGCACACTCAGGAAGGTACCTCATCATACACTGATTCAGGACTTAGCCATGTGACTTATTTGGGCCAATGGGACAATAGGAAATGTGACAGAAGCAGAGGCTTGCAAAGCACTTGCACTCTCAAATAAAAGATGGGAGGTCAGTATAGACCTTTCAAACAGTAACAGGATTAAAAGGGAATTTTATGAACAACTTCACATTAATAAATCTGACAACTTAGAGGAAATAGACAAATTGAAATGTAAAACTACAAAAACTTACTTAAGAAAAATAGATAACCTAAATAGTCCTATGTCTATTTTAAAATGGAATTTGTGATTAATAACCTTCCCACAAAGCCCAGCCTGTGTGGCTCAGTGGTCAACCATGCACCTAGAGGTTGCTAATTCAATTCCTGGTCAGGGCACATGCCCAGGTTGTGGGCCAAATCCCCAGTGGGGGGTATGCAGGAGGCGGCCAATCGATGTTCTCTGTCATTGATGTTCCTATCTCTCTCCCTCTCCCTTCCTCTCTCTTTAAAATCAATAAAGACAAAAATTAAGAGACAAACAAACAAACTTCCCATAAGGAGATTCCATGCCCAAATGGCTTCACTGGTGAATCCTAATAAAATGGAGGAATGAAATAATACTGATTCTACACAAACACTTTCAGAAAATATAAGAGGAGGGCACACTTCTCAGTTCATTCTATGAAGTTAGCATTATCCTGATACCATAATCAAATAAGGACATTACAAGAAAAAAAATCACAGATCAATATCTTTCATGAACATGGACACAAACAATCCTTAACAAAATATTAGTACATAGAGTCCAGCAATATATGAAAAAGAAAACACATCACGATCAGGTGGGATTTATCCCAGAAATGCAAGGTGGATTTAGCCTTTGAAAATCAATCAAATTTGCCATATCAAGAAATTAGAAAAGAAAAATCAGATGATAATCATCATCTCAGTAGATGTAGAAAAATCATTTGACAAAAATCAATACTTATTCATAAAGAAGAAAAACCTCTCAGCAAACTACAAATAAAAGGTAATTTCCTCTACCAAAGAAAAAGTGTCTATGAAAAACTTACAGCTATATCATATTTAATAATGAAAGAACAAATATTTTACCCCAAGACTGGGAACAAAGCAAGGATATCTGCTTTAACTGCCTCTATTCATCATTGTATTGGAAGTCCTAGAATGTGTAATAAAGCAAAAATATATATAAAAAGCACACAATTTGGAAAAGAAGTTAAATAATTTAATCTACATAAACAAAAAGAAAGAAAATAAGTAAAATATGATTATCTACATAGACAATCACAAAGAAAGCACAAGAAGACTCCTGGACCTAAAGTGAATTTAGGATACACTTTAGGACCTTGTAGGATACAAGGTCGATATGTAAAAATGAATTCTATCTCTACATACAAAAAACAGACAATTGGAAATTTAAAAAATCAATACCGATCAGCATGGGAGTTTTGACCTGCTCCGTTTCCGACCTGGGCCAGTTCACCCCTCCTTAGGCAACCTGGTGGTCCTCCACTCCCGGGAGGTCACCATATTGATGCTGAACTTAGTGCGGACACCCGATCGGCACAGTGCACTGCAGCCCAGAACTCCTGGGCTCAAGCGATCCTCCAGCCTCAGCCTCCCGAGTAGCTGGAACTACAGGCACACGCCACTGTGCCCGGCAAAAAATCAATACCATTTTCTTTTTTAAAAATATTTTTTTTTAATTTTTTTTTTCTTTTTTGATTTTAGATAGAGAGGAAAGGAGCGGGAGAGAGAGACATAAACATCGATGAGAGAGAACATCGATTGGCTGCCTCCTGCATGCCTCCCACCGGGGATTTGGCCTACAACCTGGGCATGTGCCCTGACCGGGAATTGAACCGGCAACCTCTTGGTGCATGGGTCAACACTCAACCACTGAGCCACACCGGCCGGGCTTATTGATTTTTTTTTTAATCCTCACCCAAGGATATTTTCTCAAATATCTTCAGATGGGAGGGGGGGGAGAGAGAGAGAAACATCAATGTGAGAGGGACACATGAATTGGTTGCCTCCCGCATGAGCCCAACCAGGGCTGGGGACGAACCACAACCGAGTTACATGCCCTTGGCCGGAATCAAACTCTCGACTTTTTGGTCCACGGGCCGACACTCTAACCACTGAACCAAACCGGACAGGGTGGGCTTATTGATTTTTTAGAGAGAGTAGAAGGGAGAGAGAGATAGAAACATCAATGTGAGAGAGAAACATCGATCTGCTGCCTCCTGCACACCCCCCACTGGGGATCGAGCCCAAAACGCCCAAAACCTGGACATGGGTGCCCTGACTGGGAATCAAACTGAGACCTCTCAGTTCATGGGGTAACACTCAATCCACTGAGCCACACTGACCTGGCTCTTTTTTCTTTTTTTAAATTCTCACATGGGGATTTGTTTCCACTGATTTAAGAGAGAAAGAGGAAGGGAGAGAGATTAAGAGAGAGAGAAACATCAATTGGTTGTCTCCGTACACACCCCGACGGGGGATTGAATCCATAACCTGGGTATGTGCCCTGATCAGGAATCAAACCCACAACCTTCTAGTGTATGGGATGACTCTCCAACCAACTGAGCCACACCAGCCAGGGAAATTCCATTTTCAATAGCATCAAAAACATAAAATACTTAGAGATAAATTTAACAAAATGTGTGTAAGACCTCTGCATTGAAAACTAGAAAACACTGTTGAGAGGAATCAAAGAAGGCCAAAATAAACATAGAGATGAACTATGCTTATGGATTAGAAGATTCAATATTGTTAATATGTCAATTCTCCATAAAATGATCTATAGATTAAATGCAATCCAATAAAAATTCCAGTAGTTTTTTTGTTATAGAGATTGATAAGCTCATTCTAAAATTTATTCAGAAACGTGAAGGACCTATAATAGCCTAAGCAATCTGAAAAAGAAGAATGAAGTTGGAGGGCTTAAACTACCTGATCTCAAGATGTATTATAAAGTTTGAATAAGTAAAACAATATTATATTGATATAAGAATAGATATATATCAACGGAACAGGTTAAAGAGTCCATAAATATAGACTCACACATACATGATCAGTTGCTCTTGACAAAGGTGTCAGAGTAATTCAATGAGAAAAGGATAGTTTAAAAAAATTTTTTGTTGTTGTTAATCCTCACCTGAGGATACATTTAGAGACAGGAAGGTGGGGGAGGAGGGAGAGAGAGAGAGAGAGAAACATTGATGTAAGAGAGAAACATTGATTGATTGACTCCCATACATCCCATGTGTTTCTCTACCAGGGATCTAACCCACAACCTAGGTATGTGCCCTAACCGGGAGTCAAACCTGCAAACTTTTGGTGCACAGGATGACACTCCAACTATCTGAACCTGGTCAGGGCTAAAAAGGATAGTTATTTTTTTAATCCTCACCTGAGGATATTTTTCCATTGATTTTCAGATAGAGTGGAAGGGAGGGAGGGAGGGAGGGAGAGAGAAAGAGAGAGAGAGAGAGAGAGAGAGAGAGAGAAACATTGATGTAAGAGAGACACATCCATTGGTTGCCTCCCACATGACCCCAACCAGGGCTGGGGATCAAACTGCAACTGAGGTATACACCCTTGTCCGGAATCGAACCTGCAACTCTTTGGTCCACGAGCCAATGCTCTAATCGCTGAGCCAAACTGGCCAGGGCATAGGTTTTTTGACAAATTATAAAAACCAATTATGTATCTATATGCAAAAAATGAACTTTGACCCTTACCTTCAAGCATATATATATAAAAAAAAAATCACTCAAAATAGATCATAGACCTCAACCTACAAGTAAAAACTATAAAACTTGTAGATAAGCCTTGGCCAGTTTGGCTCAGTGATTAGAGCATTGGCCCACAGACCGAAGGGTTGAGGGTTCAATTCCTGGTCAAGGGCACGCATCTGGGTTTCAGGTTCGATCCTCAGCCTCTGTCAGGGTCCTGCGGGAGGCAACCAATCAATGTGTCTCTCTCTTTCTCCCCTGCCCCTTCCACTCTATCTAAAAATCCATGGAAAAATATCCTCTGGTGAGGATTAACAACAACAACAAAAACAAAACAAAAAAATTTGTGGATGAGAATATAAGAGAAAATCTCCATGCTGTAGGTAGGTTTAGGCCAATATATTTTAGGTAGGACACAAAAAAATAGATCATTCAAAATGATTAATTAAACTTAATTAAAATGTAAAATTTTTTGGCCTTTCAATGTTACTGTCTGGAAAATGAAAATACAAGTGAGAGAATGGGGAAAATGATCTCAAAGTACATATATGATAAAAGACTTGTATCCAGAATATATTAAAAAACTCTTACAAATCAATAATGACAAACAACCCATTTTCCCTCATGGGAAAAACATTTAAATGAGCATTTTACCAAACAAGTTATATAAATGGCAAATAAATATATAAAAAAATGTTCAGCATAAGTAGTCATCAGAGAAATTCAAATTAAAACTATAATAAGACACCACTACATGCCCACTAGAACAGGGAAAAATATATAAAATATGACAGGACCAACAGTTGGCAAGTATAATTACTCATACATTGCTGCTGGAAATGTGAAATGGTGTGGCCACTTTTGAAAAACAGTTTGGCAGTTTCTTACAAAGTTAAACATACACTTATCATATGACACAACAATTTCACTTTCCCACAGGGACTTTTAAAAAAATTTTCTCATCACTGTAAACACAGATTCCAACATGGTAGTTGCACATAATTGGTGTAAACATCTGTTGAATGAATCAGGAGAGCCTGTTTAACTCTTTGATTAAACTCCAGTTTTATACACTTACTGGTCCACAGACCCTCTTTACCTAACTCCTAGAAAGAACTTAGGGAATTCAGTTTGGGAAATTCTGATCTAAGTTCATTCAGCGAGACAATCCTGAGATGGGGCCTCTCTCAGAATCCATGAGAGGTGAGAGGATCCCTAGATAATAGAGACCACCTTCAAATGAAACTCTAATAGCCCAGCTCACCTGCCATACCTGTCAATACACATTAGAGTCAGTCAATTTAACACTCTTTCCTTATTAAAAACTCTTAAATCAAAGCCAACACCATGCTGGCCTGTGTGGCTCAGTGGTTGAGTGTCGACCCATGCATCCAGAGGTTGCCGGTTTGATTCCTGGTCAGGGCACATGCCCAGGTTGTGGGCCTGATCCCCAGCGTGAGTCATGCAGGAGGCAGCCAGTTAATGTTCTCTTTTATCGATGTTTCTATCTCTCTCTCCCGCTCCCTTCCTCTCTTGCTAAAAATCAATAAAGAAAAAAAAAAAAGGCTAACATCATGTTGAAGGTGAATTCCCACAATTAAAAAGAAATAAGAAAAAAAAAGGGGAACATCTATAATACTCTCAACAATAAAATTAAAAAAAAGAAATAATAGCCTTGCCAAGTGGCTTAGTTGGTTGGAGTGTTGTCCTATACACCAAAGGTTTCAGGTTTGATTCCCGGTCAGGGCACATACCTAGGTTTCGGGTTCAATTCTCGTTCGAGACAATGGATCACTGTTTCTCTCTCATATAAATGTTTCCCTCTCTCTCGCTCTCTAAAATCAATAATATATACCCTCAGGTGAGGATTAATAATAATAATGATGATGATGATGATGATCAACATCATCTCTAGTGTTCAGCTTTGTTTCTACAAGTGCTAGCCAATGCAATACAGCAGGAATCAGAAATGATATGCAATTATTGGGGAACAGAGATGATTCATCAATGACATGATTATCTACTTAGAAAACCAACTGAAAATGATTGCAACAAATAAGTGTGGCCAGCTACAAAATAAAAATAGAACATTCAATAGTTTTTCTAAATGCCAGAGAAAATTGATTCATTTATATAGGCTCATTCACAACAGTAACAAAAATTAAGATAAAATTAAGAAGTGGGTAGGGCCCTGGCCGGTTTGGCTCAGTGGTTAGAGCATCAGCCCGCAGACCAGAAAGTCATAGGTTCGATTCCAGTCAAGGGAATATGCCTCCGTTGTGATTCGGTCTCCAGCCCTGGTTGGGGTCGTGTGGGAGGCAACTAATCTATGTGTCTCTCTTGAATCGATGTCTCTCTCCCTCTCTCTCTTTCTCTCTCTCTCTCTCTCTCTCTCTCTCTCTCTCTCTCTTTCTCTCTCTCTCTCTCTCTCCCTTTCTTTCTCCCTCCCTCCCACTCTATCTGAAGATCAATGGAAAAATATCCTCAGGTGAGGATTGAAAGAAAAAAAAAGAAGTGGGTAGAACACAATATTATGAGAGACATAAATGAAGGCTTCAATTAAATGGAGAACTAAAACCATTACTGGATTGGTGACTTTATGTTATAAGGTTGCTAATTTTCTATGAATGGATTTATAGGTTTAAAATACTCTCAAATAAAAATTGCAGTGGGCTTGGGAGAAGATATTTGGAGAGAGCCCTGGAAGATTGATCTAGAATATTGGAAGGATAAACAGGTGAGAATACCACAGTAAACTTTTCAAAAAGAAGAATGAAACTACCTTAAAATGACAATAATATAAACAGTGTGGTACTGTTATAAAAATGAAAAAACAATAGAAAAGAACAGATGTTACCAAACTGAAGGGGTTCATTTGCCCAGGTGCATCAAAGCCCAATAAAATCCTAAAAGAGTTTGCAGCAAAAAAGTAAAGGTTTATTTAAGGAAATGGCACCAAGCCCTGGAGACACAGGTGAGCTATTGCTCTAAGACCTGGCTCCTCAATGGTCTGCACAGGGACAGATTATATACAGGAAAAATTATTAATCATGGTGACTAAGGGAGTTGGGGTCATAGGCTCTACTGATTGGTTGGGGCCAAGTTAGGGAGTAGTTAATCATTGTATCAGATCCTGATGTCAGCCATGGCACAGTTCTGTCCGGTTTCACTAGGGTGTGGTTGGTAGGGTCAGTTCCTGCTTTCAAGGGCCCAAGGCTGAAAAACAACTGAGGTCAAGATATTATCTTCCATTTGACCAAAAGTCTATTCCCTTGATCAACAGACCTGAGGCTTTATTCTTTTTTTTTTTTTTAACGTGTTTAACTTTATTTTTAATATGTTTCTATTTATTTATTTAGAGAGAGAGGAAGGGAGAGATAGAAACATTGATGTGAGAGAGAAACATTGATCAGCTGCCTCCTGCACATCCCCCACTGGGGATCGAGCCCAAAACACCCAAAACCCAGGCATGTGCCCTGACCAGGAATTGAATTGTGATCTCTCAGTCCATGGGACAATGCTCAATCCACTGAGCCACCCTGGCCGGGCTGAGGCTTTATTCTTAAGACATTTTGATGTTGACCAGAACCTGATGTCCTAAGAGCTTAATAATTAAAGAAATGGATGTGCAGTATGTCATGGAGTTATTAGACTGGACAAAGCTAGCCTGAATTAAGGAAAACGTCATATTAAAGAAATGAAGTTCTAGCCTTGGCCGGTTTGGCTCAGCGGTTAGAGCGTCGGCCTGCAGACCAGAGAGTCTCGGGTTTGGTTCCCGCTAAGGGCATGTACCTCAGCTGCAGTTTGTCCCCGGCCCGGTTGGGGTTGTGTGGGTGGCAACCAGTCAATGTGTCTCTCTCACATCGATGTTTCTTTCTCTCTCTTCCTCCCTCTCTCCCTCCGGCTCTATCTGAAGATAAGTGCAAAAATGTCCTCCGGTAAATATAAAAAAAAAAAGAAATGAAGTTCTTATGTGGTTACACAGATTCTAATTTTAATCTATCTATATATCATTCTTCTTACCTATAAAACATAGTATAATGCAGTTTAACAATATTTAATATTTCAGCCCTGGCTGGGTAGCTCAGTTGGTTGGAGTGTCATCCTGAAGCCCCTGGTCAGGGCACATATGGAAACAACCAATGGGTGCATGGCTGAGTGGAGCAACAAATCAATGTTTTTCTCTCTTCCTTCCTCTCTCCCTCTAAAAATTCATTTTAAAAGTTTATTTAAAATAATAATTCTTTTTTTTATAATTTATTTTATTATTAATTTGTTTTTGTTACAGATGTTTTTCCTTTTTTCCCCCCATTGACACCCTCCTCCCCCTCCTGTCCATGTCCATTGGTTATGCACCCATGCACATAGGCTCTGTGATTTATCTCTTTCCCCCGCCTCCCCCCCTCCTCTGAGGCCCGTCATCCCGTACTCCACCTCCATGTCTCTGGGTCAATTTCGTTGTTCAGTTTGCTCAGTTCTCCTGTGTGTTGCCAGCTTCCTCCGTTGGTGTGGGGGTCGCTCAGCTCCCTCCCTCCGCCTGGGTTCCTCCGTGGTGGGGGGTCGCTCAGCTCCCTCCCTCCGCCTGGGTTCCTCCGTGGTGGGGGGTCGCTCAGCTTCCGCAGGCGCCCCTGGCTGCAGGATCTCGTTTCCTTTCAGGCGACAAGGAGGGTCCTGGAGGGCAGTATGCCGTCTCCATTCTGTTGCTTCTTTAATTTTGTAGTTGCAGGGCTTCCATTCAGCTTGATTTCATGTGGTCTTTAAGTGATAGTTATTCTGTGATTTAGTTGTAACTTTGATGTGGTTGTGGGAGGACGCGATTCCGTGTCCACCTAGGCCGCCATCTTGACCGGAAGTCCTAAAATAATAATTCTTTATATTTCCTAATAAAGATAGCATTTCAAATTTGTGGGGAAAGGAGAGAATGGCTTGAACAAACTGGTTGACCATTTGGGAAAATAATTAATTCAAACCCTATCACACATCATATAAAAAAATAAATTCAAGATTAATGAAAGAACTATAAGTAAAAAAAAAAATGAAGCCATAAAATAAGTTCGTATAAAAATATTTACAACACAAATTATAATGGGTTAATATCTTTAATATATAGTGAACTAAAATAGAGATGGGAGAACTATGACTCATAGACCAAAATTGTCCACCGCTTGTTTTTGTATGGCCTGCAAGCTAAGAATGACTTAGACATTTTAAAATAGTTTTTTAAAATCAAAAGAATACTTGCCAGTACCTGAAAATTACAAAGAGTTCAAATTTCACACATAAAGTTCTACTGGAGCACAGCAATACCCACTCATTTACATTTTTTCTGGCTGCTTTCAAGTTACAGTGGCAAAGTGGAGTGATCATGACACAAACTGTATGGTCCACAAAACCAAAAATATTTACTTACTGACACCTTACAGAAAATGTTGAGAAGACATTAATGTTAGAGAAGTCATGAACTCAGAGCCTCAAGCCATTCTGCCTAACTTTGGGCTTCTTTTTTAAAAGTTAGACTGCTGACCAAGTTATTTGAGTATTTTGTGCCTCCCTTTATCTACAAAAAGCAAAGTAGGATTGTGGCAAGGAATAAATAAAAAAGTAAGTGTGGAACACTTAGAATGGAGCCTGGCATATAATACCCCTATATGGATGTCAGACATTCTGTTTCAATTGCATCAGTAGATATTTTAAAATTGCTATCCTGCCTGGTGCTTTCAAGTGCTCTATGAAAGCAGGACTTTGCATCCACTCCTGGGGATGTGGACCACTTTTCTGAGGGCAACTTGGCAAAATGCATCAAGAACTATAACAAAACCACTTAGATCCTGCATTTCTACCTCTGAGATTTTTTTTTCTATAATATGTGCTTGTCCATTTATTTCTTCTAATGAAGTGGGGGTGGCATAAAGAAATCATCAGCAAGGCACACGAAGATTAATGTACAAGGATATCCATCCCAATTTCATGTCTAATGGTGAACAGTTGAAAACAACCTAAATACCCAACCAGGAAGAACTGGTTAAATAATGATGTAGTGCCATGGGGATGGGTGAGAGAGGGAGGAGTCTTTTTTTTGAGGCCAACTCAGGCTTTATTATTATTATTACTTTTTAATTAATTAATTAATTAATTTTTGTTACAGATGTTTCTCCTTTTTCCCCCCAGACACCCTCCTCCCTATCCCGTCCCCCCCCCCCAAGCATTGGTGTCTATGTCCATTGGTTACGCATACATGCATATAAGTTCTTTGGTTTATCTCATCCCTCCCCCTTGCCCCCCTGCTCTGAGGTTTGTGAGTCTGAACCGTACTCCTTTCTATGTCTCTGGGTCTATTTTGTTCATCAGCTTATTTTGTTCATTATATTCCACAAATAAGTGAGATCATGTGTTATTTGTCTTTCTCTGATTGGCTTATTTTGCTTAGCATAATAGTCTCCAGATCCCTCCATGTTGTCTCAAAGGATAAGAGATCTTTCTTTTTTTTAAAAACTTATCTTTATTGTTGATTGTTGAATGTATTACAGATGTCCCTCTTTTTTCCCCCCTTGACCCCCTCCTCCCCAATCCCTCCCCCCTCCTGCTTTCCCCACACCATTGTCTGTGTCTATTGGGAATGCATATATGCATATAAGTTCTTTGGTTTCTCTCTTCCCACCTCACCTCCCCCCTTCTCTTTGAGGTTCATCAGTCTAACAACCAATTTGTACTTCCTAATCCCTTCATCTTTTTCTCCCAACTTCCCTCCGATCTGGCAACCAACAAAAAGTTCTCTGTATCTATGAGTCTGTTTCTGTTCTGCTTGCTCATTTTGTTTGTAGATTCAATTGTTGATAGATATGTATTTATTACCATTTTATTGTTCAATTTTTTTTATCTTGTTTAAGAAGACCCGTCAACATTTCATATAATGCTGGTTTGGTGATGATGAACTCCTTTAGCTTTTTCTTGTCTGGGAAACTCTTTATATAGCCATCGATTCTAAATGATAGCTATGCAGGATAGAGTAATCTTGGTTGTAGGTACTTGCTTTTCATCACTTTAAATATTTCTTGCCACTCCCTTCTGGCCTGCAAAGTTTCTTTTGAGAAATTGGCTGACAGCCTTATGGGAGCTCCCCTGTAGGTAACTAACTGCTTTTCTCTTGCTGCTTTTAAGATTCTCTCTTTGTCTTGAACTTTTTGCATTTTGATGATGATGTGTTTTGGTGTGGACCTCTTTGGGTTCATCTTGTTTGGGACACTCTGAGCTACCTGGACTTGTATGTCTGTTTCCTTCACCAAGTTAGGGAAGTTTTCTGTCATTATTTTTTGCAAATAGGCTTTCAATTTCTTGCCTTCTCCCTTCTCCTTCTGGCACTCCCATGATGCGAATGTTGGTATGCTTGAAGTTGTCCCACAGGCTCCTTATACTAACCTCACTTTTTTAGATTGTTTTTTTCTTTTTGCTGTTCTGATAGGGTATTTTTTGCTTCCTTATATTCCAAATTGATGGTTTGCTTCTTGGCTTCACCTACTCTACTATTGATTCCCTGTAAATTATTCTTTATTTCAGTTAGTGCATTCTTCATTTCTGACTGGTCCTTTATTATGCTCTTGAGGCCCTCACTAAGTTCATTGAATGCCCTGATAAGCAGTGTTTTGAACTCTGCATCTAATTGAGTGCTTATTTCTATTTCATTTAGTTTTTTTTCCTGGAATTTTGTTCTGTTCTTTCATTTGGGACATATTTCTTTGTCTCCTCATTTTGGCTGCCTCCCTGTGTTTGTTTCTATGTATTAGGAAGAGTTGCTATGTCTCCTAGGCTTCCTAGGGTGCCCTGTTTTAGTAAGTGTCCTGTAGAGTCCAGTGGCACAGACTCCCTGATCACCTAGCTGGGCCCTCGAGTGATTCCCTCGTGAAGGCTTTACACCCTTCTGTTGTAATTGAGTCTTGATTGCTGTTGGCACTTCAGTGGGAGGGTTTTACTCAGGCTGATCAGCTGCAAGGACTGGCTGTGCCCTCTAACCACTGACCTCTGACTACCTTGGGTGATCAGCTGTGCAAGAGCCCAACACACAGAGCAAGACTTACTTCAAGTGTTCTGGTACCCCCTGAGTCCATTCCTTGAGCTTGTCACTTATGGAGGTGGTTGGGTGGTGGTGCCTTGATGTGGTCTGAAGCTGTCCACTGGGTGTGCTGGCTCTGGGGCAAGGTTAGCCACTGCCTGTGTTCTACCCAGGGCCACCCGACATAAGCTACAAAGCGATCTGCAGATGGCTGCTTTTTGTGCTGGGCTTGGAGGTGTCCAGCAGAAGCCAAACTGAACCAAGGCTGGCTGCTTCTAGTGCTGGGCCTGGGGCCACTTAGGGAGAGGTATGGGGCTCGCTGTGGCCAGATGCTGCTTGTTTGAGAGAATTTAGGGAAATCTGAAGCAGGAGCCAAAACAGGCCAATCCTATGGTAAAGCAACTGGAAACAGCTTGGGTGGGCCTGAAAGTTGGGTGGGGCAGGGCCTCAGGGAATCACCAGGGTGGGGCAAACAGTGTGAGCCAGGTTGTTGGAGTCCCAGATATGGTGGCCATTTGCCTGCCCTGTCCGGGAAGGGCTCACCAAAGGAATAACAGCCTCCACCAGCATGTCTGTCTGGGAGAAAGCTGCCCCTCCAGCTCCCTCCCTGATGCCAAAAAACTCAGTTCTTCCCCATATGTCTCTGGTGCCTTTCAAGCTGCCTCCCTTCCATGCTGGAGCTCAGAGGGAGTGGGTCAGAGTAAGTCCATGCACAAGCCCTTTACGAGGAGCTGCCTGGGGCTCCAGAAGGCTCAGCCTCCCTCAGCCTCAGTTCCCGCTGGCTTTTACAGCCAGAAGTTATGGGGACTTCTCTTCCTGGCACTGGAACCCTGAGCTGGGGGGCCTGGTGAGGGATGGGGACCCCTCACTCCTCAGGGAGGACCTTACCTTCCGAGGATCTCTCCTGATTTTTATCCGCCACACATGGGTGTGGGACCAGCCCGACCTGCGCCTCCACCCATCCTACCAGACTCAGTGTGGCTTCTTCTTTAAATTTGCAGTTGTAGGACTTCCATTCAGCTTGATTTCAGGCGTTTTTGAAGGATGTTTGTTTTGTAGTTTAGTTGTAATTTTGATGTGGTTGTGGGAGGAGGTGAATACCGCATTTACCTACACTGCCATCTTGACTGGAAGTCTCCAAGAGATCTTTCTTACTTACAGCTGCATAGTGTTCCATTGTGTATATGCACCACAGTTGTTTTATCCACTCATCTGTATATGAACACTTGGGCTGTTTCCAGATCTTAGCTATTATAAATAGTGCTGCTATGAACATAGGGGTACATCTATTCTTTCTGATTGGTGTTTCAGGCTTCTTAGGATATATTCCTAGAAGTGGGATCACTGGGTCAAATGGCAGATCAGTTTTCAATTTTTTGAGCAAACACCATATTGCTCTCCATAGTGGCTGCACCAGTTTCCATTCCCACCAGCAGTGTACTAGAGTCTCATTTTCTCCACATCCTTGCCAGCACTTGTTGTTTGATTTGTTGATGGTAGCCATTCTGTCTAGTCATTTTAATTTGCATCTCTCTGACGATTAGTGACGTTGAGCATTTTTTCACATATTTCTTGGCCATTTGTACGTCCTTTTTGGAGAGATGTCTGTTTAGGTCCTTGCCCATTTTTTAGTTGGGTTCTTTGTCTTCCTTTTGTTGAGTTGTATGAGTACTCTGTGTATTTTGGAAATTAACTCCTTATCTGATGTATCATTGGCAATTATGCTCTCCCATATACTGGGTTCACTTTCCATTTTGATGCTAGTTTCTTTTGCTCTGCAGAAGCTTTTTAGTTTGATGTAGTCCCATATATTAATTTTTTTCTTTGGTTCTCTTGCCTTAGGCATCATATCAGTGAAAATTCTGCTGAGTGTGATGTCTGAAACTTTGTTGCCTACATTTTCTTTCAGGATTTTTATGGATTCATGAGTCACATATAAGTATTTTATCCTTTTTGAGTTTATTCTTGTGTATGGTGTAAGTTGGTGGTCTACTTTCATTTTTTTTCATATAGCTGTCCAATTTTCCCAACACCATTTATTAAAGAGACTGTCTTTACTCCATTGTATGCTTTTGCCACCTTTGTCAAATATTAATTGAGCATAATGTCTTGGGTCAACTTCTGGGTTCTCTGTTTTGTTCCATTGATCTATATGCCTCTTCTTGTGCCAGTACCAGGCTGTTTGGCTACAATGGCTTTGTAGTATAACCTGATATCTGGTATTGTGATCCCTCCTTCTTTGTTCTTCTTTTTCAAGATTGCTGTGGTTATTCGGCGTCTTTTTTGGTTCCATATAAATTTTGGAGTGTTTGTTCTAGTTCTGTGAAATATGTCGTTGGTATTTTAATGGGGATTGCACTGAATGTATAGATTGCTTTGAGTAGTATGGACATTTTAATGATGCTGATTCTTCCAATCCATGAACAAGGTATGTGCTTCCACTTTTCTTTTTTTTTAATTTATTTTTCTTTATTGATTTTATTTTATTTTTTTAGTTTTATTAATTCATTTTTGTTACAGATATTTCTTTTTTCCCCCCATTGACACCTTCCTCCCCATCCCCCCCACCCTGACCCCAGCTTTGTTGTCCATGTCCATCAGTTATGCATACATGCATATAAGTTCTGTGGTTTATCTCTTCCCTCCTCCCCCTACCCCCTCTTCTGAGGGTTGTCAGTCTGTATCCTACTTCCATGTCTCTGGGTCTACCCTGTTCCTCAGACTGTTATGTTCATTATATTCCACAAATAAGTGAGATCATGTGATATTTGTCTTTCTCTGCTTGGCTTGTTTCGCTTAGGATAATACTCTCCAGGTCCCTCCAAGTCGTCTCAAAGGATAAGAGATCTTTCTTTCTTACAGCCGCATAGTACTCCATTGTGTATATGTACCACAGCTTTTTTATCCATTCGTCCACTGATGGACACTTGGGCTGTTTCCAGATCTTAGCTATTGTAAATAGTGCTGCTATGAACATGGTGGTACATATATTCTTTCTGATTGGTGTTTCAAGCTTCTTAGGGTATATTCCTAAAAGTGGGATCACTGGGTCAAATGGCAATTCAATTTTTAATATTTTGAGGTAACACCATAGTGTTTTCCATAGTGGCTGCACCAGTCTGCATTCCCACCAACAGTGTACTAGAGTCCCCTTTTCTCCACACCCTCGCCAACACTTGTTGTTTGATGATTTGTTGATGGTGGCCATCTGACAGGTGTGAGGTAATACCTCATTGTTGTTTTAATTTGCATCTATCTGATGATTAGTGACATTGAGCATTTTGTCATATGTCTCTTGGCCATTTGTATGTCACGTTTGGAGAGGTGTCTATTTAGTTCCTCTGCTCATTTTTTAATTGGGTTTTTTGTCTTCCTTTTGTTAAATTGTATGAGCACTCTATATATTTTGGAGATTAACCCCTTATCTGATGTATCATTGGCAATTATGCTCTCCCATACAGTGGGTTCCCTTTCCGTTTTGATGGTTGTTTCTTTTGCTGTGCAGAAGCTTTTTAGTTTGATGTAGTCCCATGTGTTCATTTTTTCCTTTGTTTCTGTTGCCTTAGGTGATGTGTCAGTGAAGATTCTGCTGCATATGATGCTTCCACTTTTCTATATCTTCCTCTATTTCTTTTTTCAGTATCCTGTAGTTTTCTGCTAATAGGTCCTTTACTTCTTTGGTTAAGTTTATTCCTAGATATCTTAATTTTTTTTTTACTGCAATGGTAAATGGGATTTTTTTTGTTTGTTTCTCTTTCTATGAGTTCACTGTTGGTGTATAAGAATGTCGTCGATTTCTTAATGTTAATTTTGTATCCTGCGACTTTGCCAAATTCGTTTATTAAATCTAGTAGATTTTTGATAGAATCTTTAGTGTTTTCTATGTACAATATCATGTCATCTGCAACTAATGACAGTTTCACTTCCTCCTTTCCAATTTGGATGCCTTTTATTTTTTCTTCATGTCTAATTGCTGTGGCTAAGACTTCCCAGTACTATGTTAAGTAAGAGTGGCGAAAGTGGGCAACACTGTCTTGTTCCTGTTCTTAAGGGAAATGTTTTTAGTTTTTGCCCATTGAGTATGATGTTGGCTGTAGGTTTTTTATATATGGACTTTATTATGTCGAGATATGATCCCTCTATTGCCACATTGCTAAGCTTTTTTATCAGAAATGGGTGCTGGATTTTGTCAAATGCTTTTTCAGCATCTATTTATATGATCATATGGTTGTTTGTTTTTTTTTTTATCCTCACCTGAGGACATTTTTTCATTTTTTGTTCAGATAGAGTGGGAGGGAGGGAGAGGGAGAGAGAGAGAGAGAAACATCGACGTGAAAGGGACACATCGAGTAGCTGCCACCCGCACAACCAACCAGGGCCGGGGACAAACTGCAACTGAAGTACATGCCCTTAGAGGGAACCGAACCCGGGTCTCTCTGGACCGCAGGCCGACCCTCTAACCACTGAGCCAAACCGGCCAGGGCGATCATATGGTTTTTATTTCTTATTTTTTTTATGTGGTGTATCACCTTTCTTGATTTGCGAGTATTGTACCAGCCTTGCATCCTTGGGATGAAGCCCACTAGGTCTTGGTGAATTATTTATTTATTTATTTTTATTGATTTTAGAGAGAGAGAAGGGAGAGAGAGAGAGAGAGAGATAAACATCTCTTAGCATTTTTTGTTTTTGTTTTTGTTTTTGTTTTTTGTCTGGCAAGCTCTTTATTTCACCTTCTATTTTGAATAATAGCCTTGCTGGATAAAGCAGTCTGGGATGCATATTTCTGTTTTTCATTACCTTGATTATTTCATGTCATTCCCTTCTGGCCTGTAGTGTTTCTGTTGAGAAGTCAGCTAATAGCCTTATGGAGAGTCCTTTGTAGGTAAGCTCTTGCTTATCTCTTGCTGCCTTTAGGATTCTCCCTTTGTCTTTAATTTTTGGCATTTTAATTAATTACTATCTGTCTTGTTGTGGGCCTCTTTGGGTTCTTCTTACTTTGAGCTGTCTGAGCTTCTTGAACTTGTATGCCTTTTTCCTTCACCAAGTTAGGGAAGTTTTCTGTCACTATTTCTTCAAATATATTCTCTAACCTTTGATCATTTTCTTCTTTTTCTGGAACTCATATGATGTGGATGTTGTTATGTTTTATGGTATCCCAAAGTTCTCTTAAGCTGTCTTTCTGTTTTATAATTGTTTTTTCTTTTTGGTTCTCTGATTGGGTAATTTTTTTCTACCCTGTCTTCTAATTCACTGATCTGATCCTTGGCTTCCTCTACTCTGCTGGTTATTCCTTCCAATGTGTTCTTTATTTCTGCTATGTCATTCTTCATTTCTGTCTGGTGGTTTTTCATTTTCAACTGGTTGATTTTCAATGTTTCTATATCTTTACTCATGCTGTTGAGCTTCCTCATTATCATCACTCTGAACTCTACCTCTGATAACTTACTTATCTGCATTTCATTTATCTCTTTTTCGGTAGAATTCCCTTGTTCTTTCATTTGGGATTTGTTTTTTTGTTTCACCATTTTGGCTGTCTCAGTGGGTTTTGGAGCCTGCCAAATTTTCCTTGTGGGTGTTGGTGTTCTGCTGGTTGTGGCTCCCTCTACTGCATTTGGATGAGTGTCGGAGGACCCCCTTTAAACACTACTGTCAAGTCTTAATTTCCTGGGTAGATTTTCAAGCCCAGGAAAGTTTCAGTTATCCTCTAGCTTTTTGCCTGGAGGCTATTAATCTTAGTTACTTGATGAGCCTTGATTTGTAGCCCACAGCTGAATGAAAAATCCCTCAGGTGTAAGAGAATTTTCAGCGGGTAGTGCACTTGCTTGCTCTCAAACTCAATGTTATTGAGCCTCAATTTGCATTTCTCTTGCCTGGCTGGGTGGTGTTAAATTCCTGAGGGAGGGGCTGTTGCTTCTCCCCAGGGCTCTGGGAAGGGGCTCTTTGAGTAATATGGCTACTGTCCTGTGAAGGAATGATTCAGCACAAAACTCCCTGTGCCCTCCCAGCTCTCCAAGCTCCCAACTCTCTCCACACAGTTCCAATTCAGTCTGCCCTCCCTCTGCCAAAGCCCAAGGTGAGTGGCTCTAGCTAATTTAGTGCTCTGTCCTGGCCCTCTGCACTGTGGAGCCAGCTTGGGATTTTAACCCAGAGGGAGCTGCTCACAGCTAAAACAGCTGCTGTCCATGGGCTCCCAGCCTGCCCTCTTGTGCCTCCGCATTTCCTACGAGGCTTGATTTAGTGTAGTCTTTCCGTCCTTGGTTATACAGGTCCTCTCCAGCTGCTTTTCTGTTGTTTTTTTTTCCCAACGATTTATCTTTGTTTGAGTTGTAATTCCAGTTTGGTCCTGGGTGATGGTCTGTGTAACTTCCATTCACTCCGTTGCCATTTTGGAATCTCGGAGTCATGCTTTAAAGGAATATTTAACAACAAGATATTTTCTAGGGCTTTAAAAAATATCAATATAATACAATCTCATTGTAAAATTGAAAATACGGAATTTCCCCTGAATCTCTCACCCTCACAGTTCTTCACAAGAGGGAACCACTGTTGACTAGAACACAATTTTAGGGCCTCTTGTACATGTACATATGTGTGTGTCATTCCTGTTTTTTAGCATAAATGCAATCATGGTGTACATAGTGTTCTCTGGCTTTTTGTCTCATGGAGCAATACACCTAGGGATTTTTCTATGTCAGGAAATGCAGGTCTGTCTCATTTTTTTGTTTTGTTTTGTTTTTTTTTTTGTTTGTTTTTTTAAATGGCTGCAGAGTGTTCCCATAGCATGCTGTACCTTAATTTGTATAATTATGCCCCTATTGTCAATCATTGAGACTGTTTTCCCTATTTCAGTTTTATGAGCAATGGCATCATTGCAAGTTAGGTTGCAATGAGCACATATCATCAGGCACCTATATTAATGGAATTAATTGTTGGATATAGAATGGCTGAGTCAGTGATGTGCTTTAAATATTTTGTTCAACCTCAATCAAATTCCCTTCCAAAAGTTTCAATAATTTATAGTTTCCTTACCCAACAGTATGGCAATGCTTATTGTTCATCCAATTCTCTGTTAAAACTTGACGTTTTAAATATATATATATATATTTAATCCTCACCAGAGAATTTTTTTTTCCATTGATTTCCAGAAAGTATGGAAGGGAGGGAGAGAGAAATTGAGAAAGAGAGAGGGAGACACAGAGAGAGAGAGAGAGAGAGAGAGAGAGAGAGAGAGAGAGAGAGACATCAATGTGTCTCTCTCACATAGATTGGTTGCCTCCCACACACACCCTGACCAGGGCAGGGGATCAAACCTGCAACCCAGGTATGTGCCCTTGACCGGGAATTGAACCTGGGAACTTTTAGTCTGCAGGCAGACACTGTAACCACTGAGCCACACCAGCCAGGGCTTACATATTTTTAACGTTTGCTAAATTAAAGAATAAAAACTATAGCCCAGCCGGTGTGGCTCACTGGTTGAGCATCGACCCATGCACCAAGGGGTTGCTGGTTTGATTCCTGGTCAGGGCACATGTCCAGGTTGTGGGCCAAATCCCCAGTGGGGGGCATGCAGAAGGCGGCCAATTGATGTTCTCTCTCATCGATGTTTCTATCTCTCTCTGTTTCTACCTTCCCCTCTCTCTCTAAAATCAATAAAGAAAAAAAATTTTTTAAAAAACACAAAAAAACTATAGGTCAGAGTTAGGGAATAAAAAGAGAAAAAATAGCCTGGCCGGTGTGGCTTAGTGGTTGAGCATTGACCCATGCACCAAAGGGTCACCAGGTCGATTCCCAGTCAGAGCACATGCCCAGGTTGTGAGCCTGATCCCCAGTGGGGGGCATGCAGGAAGTGGCCAATCGATGTTCTCTCTCATCAATGTTTCTGTCTCTCTCTCTCCCTCTCCCTTCCTCCCTCTCTAAAAAGCAATAAAAAAAAAATTAAAAAAAAATTTTTTTAAATAAAAATAAATTCAAGAAAGAAAACTAAATTTGTCTGATTACTAGGAAGGTTTAGCACATTGTTGTTATTTATTTTTTGTTGTTTGTATTTCTCCTGTTATATATTGTTTATATTTCTACTGTTTACATAGCCCCAGTGTCAACCTAAACTATATAAAGATGCAAATGATATAGGGGTTAAGAGTATGAACCATGGGGCCAAGCTGCTTTGATTCAAGGTCTGATGTTTACTGGCTGTGTGACCTTGCGCAAGTTATTTAACTTGTCTGTGTCTGTTTCTCATCTGTAAAATGGAGATAATAATAGTATCTATCTCAAAGGACTGAGCATTAAATTACTTTGTGTATATAAAGCACCTAGAGCAGTGCCTGGTATGCAGTAAGCATTCAATAAACATTAGCAATTATCAACCTTTTGCCTGTAATTTATTTTGCAAATATTTCCTTCCAGGCTGTTGTATTGTTGGTCTCTTGTCTTTGTCATGTCATCAGATATGTCATCTTTCATGGCTTTGAGTTTCAATAAAAGCAAAACCAGATATTTAAACTGAATGTAAAGTAAGAAACTGGGAAAATAAAAGAAAATAGTAGCAATGTTCATATCTGGACAATAAACTTTGAATGACTTGTTTTCATTTTTTATACTGTTTTCCAAATGTTCTAATAAACATATATCATGAATATATATTTTCAAATAAACACATATTAACTTTACTTCTATGCTTTGTTTTAAATTTTTATTTTAAGCACATGGTAATCATTTAATACATAATGAAAAAAAAGCACTACCCATTCCCCAATAACTGTTGTTTACCCTAAAGGACAAAAAAAAGCAGGGATTTAGTCAACTGCTCCACATTTATTCTTCCACAGCCCAAAGAGGAAAGCTACATGCCTGAAATCTCCATTCTTGGGCAACATACCCAAACATTACAGCAGGATTGCTCCCTGGTGGCAGAGAAATAAGCTGATGCAGGATGGGGTGTGTGTGTGTGTGTGTGTGTGTGTGTGTGTGTGTGTGTGTGTACGTGTATACACATGTGTCCCTTCCTATAAGAATCTCTGTTTCATTTTATCTAAATCACAAAGCAGTCCTTTGAGTTGGGGACTAAAATTATGTAGAAGACAGGTGAGAAATCTTAGTTACCCACCTGACAAGGGGCAGAGTCCCCTCAGTCTGAGAAAAGTCCAAGTCCTGTTTTGTTTTTTATCTTTAATCCTCACCTGAGAATATGTTTTGTTTTATTTTTTTATTGATTTTTAGAGAGAGAGGAAGCGGGGGTGGGGGAGAAAGAGAGAGAAATTGATCGGCTACCTCCCACAAGCACCCCTAACGGGGATGGACCCACACCCTAGGTATGTGCCCTGACTGGAAATCAAACTGGCAATGTTTTAGTGTATTGGACGAGGCTCCAACCAACCGAGCCACCAGTCAGGGCCAGGTTCCTGTTTTTAATCATTGAGTTCTCTGCTCCCAAAGGTTCCCTGCCCTGTCTGTGGATCTAATTCACATACCACATAATTCACCCATTCAACGTGTACGATTCAGTGGGTTTAATTTTTTTTTTCTTTATTGATTTTAGAGGGAGAGGAAGGGAGAGAGAGATAGAAACATTGATGAGAGAGAACATCGACTGGCCACCTCCTGCATGCCCCCCACTGGGGATTTGGCCCACAACCTGGGCATGTGTCCTGACTGGGAATTGAACCCGTGATCTCTTGGTACATAGGTCGACGCTCAACCACTGAGCCACACTGGCCAGGCAGTGGGTTTTAGTGTATTCACAGAGTTGTGCAACCATCACCACTATCTATTTGAGAACATTTCCATCACAGGATGTGGAGAAAAGTGAACCCTCATGCACTGTTGGTGGGGATATAAATTGGTGCAGCCACTATGGAAAACAGTGTAAAGTTTCCTTAAGAAATTAAAAATAGAGCTACCATATGATCCAGGAATCTCACCTCTAGATATATATGCAAAGGAAATTAAATCTTTATCTCAAAGAGAGATCTGTACCCGTATTCATTCTGGCATTATTCACAATGGCCGAGACATGGAAACAACCTAAGTAGCTGTGGATGGATAAAGGGGTATATATACAAAATGGAATACTATTCAGCCTTTAAAAAGAAGGAAATCCTGTCATTTGCAAGAACATAAATGAAGCTGACATTGTGCCAAGTGACATATGTCAGGCAGAGAAAGACAGTACTTCATGGTATCACTTATATATGGACTCTAAAATAAAAAAAGTAAAACTCATAGAAACAGAGAATAGAGAAGTGGTTGCCAGAGGCTGGGAGATGGGTGGGAGAAATAGGGAGAGGTTGATGAAAGGGCACAAAATTCCAGTTATATGATGAGTAAGTTCTGAGGACTTGATGTTAAACATGGTGATAATATTGTATAGTGTAATTGAAATTTACCAAGAGAGTAGAACTTAAATGTACTAAACAAAAACAAGATAAATATGTGAGGTGATGGAGGTGTTAACTAACTCAATGAGGGGATCCTTTCACAGTGCATACGTATCATCATATTATACAGTTTTGTTTGTCGATTATACAACAATAAAACTGGAAAAAAAAAAAAAAAGAACATTTCCATCACCCACAGAAGAAACCCTATACTTATTAGCAGTCACTCCACATTTTCCCTGTCCCATCTCCTGACAACTCCTCATCTACTATCTCTAGGGATTTGCCCATTCTAAATATCATGTATACAAATGGGATCATACAATATGTGGCCTTTGTATCTGACTTCTTTCATTTAGCATAATGTTTTCAAGTTTCATCCAATTTGTGGACTGTATCAGGACTCCATTCCTTTTTTATATTTAATATGTTTTTATTGACTTTTTAGAGAGAGAGGAAGGGAGAGAAAGATAGAAACATTGATGTGAGAGAGAAACATCAATCGGCTGCCTCCTGCACACCCTCAACTGGGGATTGAGCCCGAAACCAGGACCTCTCAGTCCATGGGATGACTCTCAATCCACCGAGCCATATTGGCCAGGCTGGACTCCAGTCCTTTTTATGGCTAAATAATATTCCAGCCCTGGCCAGTGTTGTTCAGTGGTTAGAGTGTCGGCCCGAAGACCAAAGGGTTGTGGGTTCAATTCCCGATCAAGGACATGTACCTGGGTTGCAGGTTCAATCCCAGCCCTGGTTGGGGCATGTGGGGGAGGCAACCAATCCATGTGTCTCTTTAACATCAATGTTCCTCTCTCTCTCTTTCTCCCTCCTCCTTTCCATTCTCTCTAAAAAGCAAAGGAAAAAATATCCTCAGGTGAGAATTAACCAAAACAAAAGAAAAAACAAACAACCCGGCCAGTGTGGCTCAGTGATTGAGTGTCGACCCATGCACCAAGAGGTGGCCAGTTTGATTCACGGTCAGGGCAAATGCCCAGGTTGTGGGCCTGATCCCCAGTGGGGGCGGCCAATCGATATTCTCTCTCATTGATATTTCTCTCTCTCTTTCCCTCTCCCTTCCTCTCTTTCTAAAAATCAATAAAGAAAAAGATAATGCCCTGGCTGGTTTGGCTCAACGGTTGGAGCGTCAGCCTGTGGGCCAATGGTTTGTGGGTTTGATTCCAGTCAAAGGCACATACCTTGGTTGAGGTTCATCCCCAGCCTTGGTCAGGGTCGTGTGGGAGGCGGCCAGTTGGTGTGTCTCTCACATCAATGTTTCTCTCTCTCTCCATCTCTCCCTCTCTCTTCCTCCCTCCCACTCTATTTGAATATAAATAGAAAAATATCCTCAGGTGAGGATTAAAAAAAACAAAACCATTGTATGGGTAGACCACAATTTGTTTATCCATTTGATTGGCTTATATTATAAATAATGCTGCTATGAACTTTCAAATACAAGATTTCGATGGACATGTGTTCTCATGTTTCTTGGGTAGATACCTAGGAGTGATTTGCAGGGTCATATGGTAACATTATGTATGAGAGGCCTTTTAACTTAGCTTCCTAGGTCTTGGGGTCTGATCTGGTTGTCAGTTCCCTGTCTGACCTCTATATGACCATTTCCAGAGACCAGGCCAGAAACACACCAAGTAAACCCTCTTGTGAGCCTGACCCCATCAGTGTCCTCTGATTCCACTCTTCTTGGCCAACTCCTGTGAGCTGCATTCAGGGGAGATCCTCTGATCCAGAATCCAGGCCCTCCCTGGAACCCCAAGATTTCTTGGCATTAGCTGAGCCTCAAGCTCTGGAACCAGAGAGAAGCAGTCTGGAAGCTCCAGTGGAAACCCAACTAACTCTGTTAGTTATGAATGATGTTAACCAAACATTTACATTGCTCTCTCCTGAGCACATTAGTAGGGTATGTCCTCTCTAGTTGGGCAGGGCCATGTGACTTATTCTGACCAATGAGCAGTGAGCAGAACTGTAGTGTCATTTCCAGGCCAGAGTATTTAATTGCTGGTTCAAGGACCCCTGGGGAATTCTTTCCTCTGCTACAGTGACCTGAACCATTTCAGATAGTGGCTGCTTCATCACTTTGGTGGAGTAGGGCACATGGGAAAAAATTCTCAGATGATCTGTTATGGGTATATCCTGAGAGCAAAACATTAATTTTGCATTGTTTTAGGCCCCCAAGTCTTTGGGGTCATTTGTTACTGTAACATCCTATCTGATACACCAATCCATCCACATCATGGCACTTGGCTCCAGCCAAGGGCTCTATATTAGTTTTCTGGGGCCGTCATAACAAAGGACTACAGATTCAGTGGCCACAACAGAATTATATTGCTTCACAGTTCTAGAGGATGAAGTCCGAGATCAAGGAGTTAACAGGGTTGGTTCCTTATGAGGCTGTGAGGGAGACTGTCCCATGCCTGCCTCTCTCCTAGCAGCTGGTGGTCTTGGCATTTCTTGGTGTATAGATGATGCTCCCTCTGTCTTCTCATTGTCTTCCGTGTGTGTGTGTATCCAAATTTCCTCTATGTATCAGGATACCAGTCATAGTGGATTAGGACCCACCCTGAAGACCTCATTTTATTTTTTTATTATTTTTAAAAATATTTTTTTCTTTATTGATTTTGGGAGAGAGAGGAAGTGAGAAGGAGAGAGAGATGAAAACATCGACTGGCTGCCTTCTGCATGCCCCCCACTGGGGATCGGGCCCACCACCTGGGCATGTGTCCGGACCGGGAATCAAACCGGTGACCTCTTGGTGCATGGGTCGATGCTTAACCACTGAGCCACACCAGCCGGACCTCGTTTTATTTATTTTTTTAAAATATGTTTTTATTGCCCTGGTTGGTTTGGCTCAGCGGTTAGAGCATCAGCCTGCAGACCAGAGAGTCCCGGGTTCGGTTCCCGCTAAGGGCAAGTACCTTGGTTGCAGTTTGTCCCTGGCCCTGGTTAGGGTCATGTGGGTGGCAACCAGTCGATGTGTGTCTCTCTCACATCAATGTTTCTCTCTCTCTTTCTTCCTCCCTCTCTCCCTCCCGCTCTATCTGAAGATAAATGCAAAAATGTCGAGTGAGGATTAAAAAAAGAAATGTTTTTACTGATTTTTTTTTTTAGTGAGAGAGGAAGGGAGAGAGAGATAGAAACATTGATCAGCTGCCTCTTGCATGTCCCCCACTGGGGATCCAGCCTGCAACCCTGGCGTGTGCCCTGACTGGGAATTGAACCAGGACCTCTGTCCATGGGACAGCACTCAATCCACTGAGCCACACCAGCTGGACAAGACTTCATTTTAACTTAATTATTTTTTTTTATCCTCACCTGAGGACACTTTTGCATTTATCTTCAGATAGAGTGGGAGGGAGAGAGGGAGGAAGAGAGAGAGAAAGAAACATCAGTGTGAGAGAGACACATCAACTGGTTGCCACCCACACAACCCCAACCGGGGCTAGGGACAAACTGCAGCCAAGGTACGTGCCCTTAGCGGGAACCAAACCCGGGACTCTCTGGTCTACAGGCCGACGCTCTAACTGCTGAGCCAAACCGGCCAGGGCTATCTTTTTTTTTAATTGTTTTTTTCTTTATTGATTTTAGAGAGAGAGGAAGGGAGAGGGAGAGAGAGATAGAAACATCAATGAGAGAGAACATCGATTGGCCACCTTCTGCATGCCCCCCACTGGGGATTTGGCCCACAACCTGGGCATGTGCCCTGACCAGAAATCGAACCGGTGACTTCTTGGTGCATTGGTCGATGCTCAACCACTGAGCCACACTGGCAGGGCTTAATTATCTTTTTAAAGACCCTACCTCCATATAGAGTCACATTCTGAGTGCTTGTGTTTAAGACTTCAACATATGAATTGAGAGGCACAATTCAGGTAATAACAGACTCCATTCCAACTCCAAGGTACCAGGGGTCCTAGAATGAGAGAAGGTAGGGGAAGTTGATGCCAGTCTAAATTGGTGAGACTTGGGCACCCTAGCAGTAGGTTCTAGGGGGATCTTCTAGGTCTATGGAGGACTTCTGTCCTGAGGACCAAGTGCTGCTCCCAGGACTGCAGACTACAGTGAAAATTTCAACAAACCCACTTCTTGGGGAAACAGCATAGGATGGTGAGTAGACTTATGAACATGAATCCTGACCCCATCTCTTAACACTGTGCAAGTTAGACACCTCTCTGAGCCTGTTTTCTCTTCTATAGGATCATAATGTGTTCTCCATAGAGCTACTATGAGAAATCAAAGAGAGAATATGCCCAATATATGACAATCTTGTCATAAATTACTAGTGCCATTGCTGGTGGTGGTGTTCATATGTACCTGAAAGAAAGGGAAGATTATGTGATTTCAGCGTGAGATTTCAAGGTTCCTAGAGAGTGGGAGATATCTCAGGCTTCTATTGTTTATCTTCAGAGCTTGATCTCACGCAACAAACATTGACTGAGCACCTAAGAGCCAGGAGTACTTCTGTGAAGGTTTCTCCAGTGAGGGAACCAACATTCAAGCATGTCTGGTAGAGAGATGATAAGTAAAATGACTGATTTAGAGGCAAGGAAGGAAAGGGCAGGCAGAGATGTAGACAGCAGCTTCAGACAGTCTGAAGAGGTGATATTTGAGAACAGACTTATTTAGCTACTCAGAGCACAGAACAAAGAACTTCAGGACATGAATTAATAAAGTTTGGGGAACAGAAAAGATATTGTTGTGCCCTGGCCAGTGTGGCTCAGTTGGTTGGAGCATTGTCCTGTGCACCAAAGGGTTGTGGGTTCTATTCCCAGTCAGGGCACATGCCCAGGTTGTGGGTCCCCAGTCGGGGTGTGTATGGGAGGCAACCGATCGATGTTTCTCTGTCACATCAATGTTTCTCTCTCTCTCTTCCTTTCCCTTCCTCTCTCTAGAATCAATGAAAACATGTTCTTGGGTGAAAGGATATTGGTGCAATTGGAGCAGCAAGAGTGAGGGTGGGGTGGAGGGCAATTAGGGTGAAGACATTGACAAGGGCCAACTTGGTCTGAATTTTCAGCTTAATGTGCCCTTCAAAATCTGGAAGGTCAGGGATGCTGGGAGTTTAGAGGGGAAAGCAGAAAGGGGGGCCTCTGTAGCACCTGGCACAGTGTCCTTGCTGTCCGTGGTGCTGACACACTGAGACCAGGTTCCCCAGAAGGGAGAAGTCATTAATTCAACATTCTGCCTTCCAGAACTGTAAGAGAATATGTGTTGTTATTGAAGTCACCAAGTTTGTGGTCGTTAGTTATAGAAGTGTAAGAAAACTCATACTGGAGCCAAACCTCAGAAAAACCAGGTATTTTCTCGCAAAATCTAGGAATTGGTAGAAATAGGGATTCAAATCAGGTGGTTTGACTCCAGGCCAGTGCCCTGTGCTACCTTATCATGCTAGAAATACTCCCTGGTTTATGGGCTGAATTATGCAACCCCCTCCTCCAGTTCATATGTTGAAATCCTGATCCTCAGGACCTCAGAATGTGAGTGTATTTGGAAATAGAGTGTTTAATAACATAATTAAGTTAAAAAAAAAAAAAAGGAGCCTGTTATGGTGGGCCCTGATCCAATATAACTGATGTCCTTATAAGAAGAGATTAAGACACAGACCCACACAGAGGGAAGACCATGTGAGGACACAGGGAGAAAATGGCTGTCTGCGAGCCAAAAAGGAACCAACCCTGCAGACACCTTGATCTCAGACTCCCAGCCTACAGAACCATGAGATAATAAATTTCTGTTAAGTCCCCAGCCTGTGGTACTTTGTTACAGTAGCCCCAGAAAGCTAATACACCTGGGGACTCTGGGATGCTCCAGTCCCTCTCCAGCTCAACACAAGCCTCCCTTGAAGAGTAGCACCCCCAAACCCAGAGTCACCAGAATTAGGAAGCCCAACCCACCCCAGCAGGTTTAAATCACCAGGCTATTTCAAGGCCAGTAGGGAAGCTTAGAGGAACATGTAGAGACAGCACCTGCACACAGTAGGACCAGGACACACACAGCCCTCAGGGCCGTTCTTACTTGCCACATTCTCCCTGGAAGTCAT
The DNA here is from genome assembly GCA_030848825.1 of Tadarida brasiliensis. Classification (NCBI taxonomy): domain Eukaryota; kingdom Metazoa; phylum Chordata; class Mammalia; order Chiroptera; family Molossidae; genus Tadarida; species Tadarida brasiliensis. The sequence continues at coordinate 72,280,817 of CM061259.1, read as the reverse complement.
CTATCCCCACAGTATCAGTCTCCACCATTGTCCTGAAACCTCCAGACTTGTTCCTGGCACAAATCTCTCCTAAGTTCCTATCCTGAAATGTCCAGAGCCCCTGCAATCTTCCCTGATGGTCCCTTCGGCTCCTCAAACTCAGAGTTCTAAATGGAGCCTGACATCTACCCTGCTACTGCTCCCTTTCCCTCATTCGGTCTCCATAAAGATGTCCCCCCATCACCTATGCCAAGCTCCCCTTATCCTCTTCAGCATCCCCAGCCCTGCCTTCCCCACTGCCCACCAATCTCTATGTTCTGCCAAATTTAATTGTAAATGTTTTTTGGCAACTGTCCCTCCTCACTGTCTCCACGACCACTGCCCTAACTTAGGCCTTGTTATCTCTCCCTGGTCTCTGGCCTCCAGCCTTGCCCCCCTGCCCCCCCACCCCCGCAATCCATCCCCTTCTGGCAATAGTGTTCAGTAATAGAAACACCTGATGAGGCAGATACTAGCTCCACTTCACAGGTGAAGCAACTGAGGCCCAAAGTTTTGGTAAGGAGCCCAGGGCCACTGATAAGAGGCCAGACTAGGGTTTCACACAAGGAAGTTTGGCTCCATAGTCTTAAGCTCTTAACCAACATGCCAGGACAGTGAGTGAGAGCACACAGTAGGGACTGGCTCATTTTATGTGACCTCAGCTGAGCACACAGTAGGGACAATGCCTGGGAAACTCTGAGAATAAAGTTATTGAGCCCTATGCCTGAGTGTACGTGTGTGTGTACATGTGCATGTACATGCAGTAGGTATGTTTCAGGAACCAGGCTCAGCAGTGCACACAGTAGGAACATAGAGAAAATTTGGAGTACCTGCACACAGTACGACCAGCCCAGGGGCAGAGGCTGTGGAACCTAGTAGGGAAAATGAGTGGTGTCAGGACTGGTACCCAGGGACATCTGGGACCCCCAGGGGGTGCATGTAGCATTTGGAGGCCCTGTGGTCTGGAGCCAGCACTGAGTGGGACTACAAGTGAATTCTGGGAAGGTACTCATAGTTCATGGAGTTCAGCCTGAGGCTAGGTGCATGGATCATTGTGACAAGCTCCAGCCTTGGCCATCCTGAGTATGGAAGGTGGGGCGAGATAGCCCCTGAACCCAAAGATGACATGATGCCACTTCCGAGAGTAGAAGGTTTATTGGGAATGACTGTTCAAGGGTCATCAGGGTAGTGCTGCCCCTCCTCTTGGAGGTGCAACAATCCAGTGTGTGGGCCCTGGAGGTCCAGGAGAATCCAGGGAGGTCACAGACATAGCAGCAGGCAAAGGGGGAACACCCCCCACAAAGCCCACCCCCAGCTGAGCTCAGGGGGGACCCCTCTGCAGGTCCTCAGGCATCTGCAGTTGAACTGGAAGGGTGCTGTGGCAGACAGTGCCGGTGCCTTAGAATTGACTTCTCTTCCTCCTGTAGAAACAGGAGTGACGCACACCCACATGTGTCACACAGAGCAGGTCCCAGGTACACGTCACTCAGCACACAACCACTGTGTCATCCCACCTTGTGGGGCCCTGGGCAGCCCACTCTCACCATCTCAGAGGCAGTGCTGGGGCTGGCACCCTCGGGAGAGCCACCTTCATCCCGTGAGCAGTCAGGTCCTGCATCCTCTTCATATTCTGTCAGGCAATCTGACTCCTCCCCTAGAATTTGGGGAGCAGTGTGAAAGGGGACAAGGGCTGGTCTGGCATTTCCAGCCATATCCCATCGACCCCAAGCCTAGCCCCACCCCTGGAGGTACCCTCACCATCAGCACAGCCATCGGAAACATAGCTGGGGGGGGGCTCGATCCGGGACACAATCTCCGCCAAGTCAGTGAAGCCAGAACTGGGGAAGGCCAGCACCTGTGAGGTGGCATGGGTGAGGGTCTAAGAGGCTCTGTGGTATCCTGGGGTGTTGAGGGACTGGGTGGAGGAGCTCAGCGAAACCCAAGGAGATCTGGGGTCATCTGAGGTTTGAGAAAGGCCCAGAGGGGCTGGGGAGTCCCAGGCTTACATCTGCACGGCGGCTCTCTATAAGGTCAGCAGACCTCCGGTCTGTGAGCATCTTTTCAATGATGTTGCCCCGGCTCCAGCCCCCAAACACAGCCTTTCCGTACTGGTAGCCCACATCCTGCAGGAAGCAAGGGGACTAAGGCTATCCATGCTGCAACTCCCCCAGATGTTCTCTGCCTCGTCCTCTATGCTTATTCCCACTTTCTGCCCCTTCCCTGGCCCCTCAAAAGCCTGATGCTCTGGAGAGTTGGCATTTGAGACTAACCCTATTTCAGATTCAGCCATATGTAGCACACTTGCCCTCATGTCCCCTATCCTGTGCCCCTGCCAGACATTACCAGTCAATCACTCCATGTTCTTTCCCACTCATCCCCATGCAGTGTGCCAAGTACCAAATGATACAAGATGGTGGTGGCAACCTTATTTTAAGTTCTCCAAATATGTAGTATATTTGTGGATAGCGCCACCTCCCATATGCATAATAGATATCACTAATCCATCAGGGCACACTTCCCCAGTTAGCCCTGGGAGAGAGCATCAGACATTTTTTTACTCAGGTCTCTGGGCAGCAGCTAGCAATCAATTTTAGGTGGCATTGGCTATGGCACATTTTTCAGGGCCAGTGGCACATGACATACACACCGCTCCATCCCTCACTGACTTGTGGAAGACATTACTAGTTGATCACTGTTCTCATTCCCACCAATGCAGAAATCTCTACATAGTGCTTCAGGGAGTGCAGCTGGTACATAAGAAGCTTAGTTCTTACACAGCATGTGGGCAGCATATTCCATTGCCACACTCAATGCAGACATCACTAACTATCATTTTATTGCTCACAGTTCTCATTTGGGAATGGAGACCTAGAACCCTTCCTCTCGTGTTGCTCTGAGCTTTCAGTAGTCAAGCTCTGCAGCCTCCTCACCCCCCTCCACTGACACCAGGCCACTCCCACACACTCACATAGATCTGGTCGAACTTTCCGAAATCCATGGTCTTGAAGCAGTCAATGGGAGGGCGCAGGTACTCGCAGTAGGAGCTAGACTTGACAACCTCCAGCTGACGTACACAGGACACGTAGGCCAGGCGAGACTGAATCTCAGCCATATCTGGAACCTTGATCTTGTCTGCCCAGGGGTTTAGCCGCTTCCACAGTAGCCACCAGCCAGACAGGCTATCCCCGTAGGTGCTGAGGTCTGTCTCATCTTGGCTCCCCACATCAATGGCAATGACAGTCTTGGCACCCATGCTGCGAGCGATGTCCGCTGTGGGGCCAGGGGGTCAGCGGGTGGCTCCCCACCAGGGCCCAGAGCAGGAAAGTTGAACCCAGTCCCACAGACACCATCATGCAAATGGTCACGCAAAACAGCCCATGCAAACAACATGCCAGCATGCAAATGGCATGTAAAGTGATGCCAATGATGTGAAGGAGGTGGGATCAGATGTTGGAGCTTTTAAGTGAGGAATCATGGCCAGAAGGATGTAGAGGACAGAAACAGAGGGATGAAACTGCTAGGGAAAAAGATGAGAACAGAGATGTGGAAAGAGAGTGATGCAGAGAGACAGAGTCATAAGGACACCTGGAGACAGAGATGGAAGGATCAGAGACACAGGGAGACATAAAGAGATACAGGGAGACTGAGGGATAAGAAAACAAACATGGAAGTAAAGACAGCAGGAGACAAAACCACAGAGAGAGATATGCAGGGGAGCAGAATTAGCAAGAGATTTGGGAGGGAGAAAGAGAGCAAGAGTTAGAGATATGGAAGAGAGAATCTGGGTACAAAGAGGAATCTTGGAGTTGTGACAAGGGACAGAGAGCCAAGAGCAGAGATAAAGAGTAGGAAGGCAGGACAGAGGAGGTGATGGGGAAGGGCCCAGCAGAGAGGGTGGTGTGTCCGTGGGTCTGTGTGGCCCACTGAGGGCACCTAAGTGGGTCCGGGGGAACCTGGGAGAACAGGAACAGGATCCTACAACCAGGCTCAGCCCAGAAAAACACTGAGTCTCTGTCAGACTTTGCACGTGTCCCTTGTGATCACGTTTGTTTTTATGTCTGAGTACACGTGCCCACGTCCATGTGTCTTTGTGCATGTGCACATGTCCTTGTCATCTGTGTGCATCTCCTGTCCCCATGTGTATTTGTTAACACCCACACCTCTGGGTGTGCCTACATCTCTGTACACATCCCTGGGCATGTCTGTATTCATTTAAGTCCTCGTGTACCTAGATCAACGCCTATGTTTCCTTGTGTGCCCAAGTATGCCTGTCCACCTATGGGTTTGCACACATATGAAGGTGTGTGGTTGTATCAGTGCAGGTATGTATACAGAGCACCTATACAAGAGCTGGAAATTTTTTTCTGGAAAGGGTCAGAGAGCAAATAATTTCGGCTTTGCAGGCCACATGGTCTGTGTCACAACTACTCAATTATGCCATTGTGGTGCAAAAGCAACCACAGACAGTAAGTAAATGACTGGGTGTAATTGTGTGTCAATAAAATTGTATTTATAAAATCAGGCAGGGGCCAGATTTGGCCTACAGGGGCCAGAATTTGCCAACCCCTGGCCTATGGGACTGCAAGTGTGTGTGTGTGTGCGTGTGCGTGTGCATGAGTGCTCAGCTAGTGAGTGTGTCTACTTGTATATGCATGTTTCTGGGCATGTAAAATTTTAAGTTGCAAAACCCACCTGCCTCTCATCTGCACACAAGTCAGAGGGATGTGAAAGAAAGCTTAACTTGGTCTTGTAGGTGCCCCACCTATCTCCATGTGTACACTTATGCATATTTTAAAGTGTTTTTTTTTTAATCTTCACCTGAGGATATTTTTCCATTGATTTTTAGAGTAGAAGGGAGAGAAGAGAGGGAGGGAGATAGAGAAACAGAGAGAGAAACACTGATGAGAGAGACACATCTACTGATTGCCTCCCACATGACCTGGACCGGGGCCAGGGATCAAACCTGCAACCCAGGTACATGCCCTTGACCAGGAGTGTTCTGGAACCCGAGACCCTTCAGTCTGCAGACTGATGCTCCAATCACTGAGCCAAACCAGCGAGGGTTTGCACATTTTAGAAAGCATGCAGGGTGAGTGTGGACAGACTGGCATGGGAGAACATATGCCCAGTTTCATTAACGCATGTGTTTATATCTACACAAGTACATCTGACCTTGTGCACATGAGTACCCTACCAGCCACCTGAGCATCTGTGACAATGTGCGTGTGAGCACATGCATAGCTGCTGTGTATGCATAAAGATGTCCTGTTCTATCCCCATGTCCCGTGCTGTGTATGTGTCTGTGTGCATCTATTTGCATCTTACATATGGGTATACTTGCCAACTGCACATTCCTGTCCTTGTCTCATCCACATATTTGCTTGTGCATGTAAGTGTGTGTGTGTCCATAGCCCTGCACAGGTCTGCTTGCACAAATGTCCTCCTGGGCCTGTGCCTGGACCTACTCACTCACTGTTTGCCTGTGTGCACATGTATGTATATGAGTGAACGGGCAGCCACTTGCCTGGCAGGTTGTTGATGTAGCCGCCGTCCATGAGGAGGTGCCCGTCCTTGGGGTCGCACAGCGGGGGCAGGTAGCCTGAGAGCGTCATGCTGGCACGCACGTATCGCCATAGGGAGCCTGCCCAGCGGGATACACAGACACAGACACGCACAGACACTCTCAGACACGCTCAGAGGCCCGGCCAGCCCGGTGGGCTCGCTGACCTGGCACGTTGTTGACATAGCACCCGTCCACCAGCAGGTGCCCGTCCTTGGGGTCGCAGAGTGGGGGCAGGTAGGGGCAGTAGGAGGCACTGGCCCGGACGTAGCGCCACACGCAGCCTGCAGGGATGGTGTGAGGGGGTGAAGTGCCTGACTAGTCTCTCGGTCCCCACCCCTGAGGACAAACATACCTGGGACCTCTGGGGCATTAGTGGGTGACTGTTAGTGCTCAGCATTCAGGTCAGGACGGATGATCACACATGTTAACAGTGTCCCAGACACTTGGCTGCCCTCCCAGCATCCCCTCCCCACATGGCGACTGTGGATATTGTGGGTCCAGCCAGGGGCACCCACCATCTTTGTGAACACGCATGGCTGAGGCGGTGATGTCAGTAGTCACATTGAAATATGGCAACCACAGGTCCTATGGGGACAAGGACAAAGGTTGAAGAGGAGTGGGGATACCTGTGGGAAGGGGCAGGGACAGAGCAATGGTGGGGAGGGGGCGCACCTCAATCTGCTTGTTCTGGAAGACACGGTGGATGCTGCGGTTGAAGGCTGACCCCGTGAACATGGACGTTACAGGGTATGTGAGGTCCAGCATGGGCTCTATCACGGAAGTCATGCTCTAGGGACAAGGGGGCCAGCTGGGGTGAAACAGGAATCACTTGGGGTCACTAACAAGTGGTCACTAAGAATGCTGATTGTTCAAGCTGGGAATTGGAGACTGGGATCACTAGCCAAAAGGTGACAAGGGTCATCCAAAGTCCCACAAATTAAATCAGGAAAAAATCAGGAGAAACCCAGAAACCCCCATGGGATTGTGTTTTAGGGTGTTCCTGGGGTGGGGAGGCCCCCCCAACACATACCTTGGCCCACTCCCGGGCCCGCTGCTTAGTTCGGCTGGCGCTTCGCTCTTCAGCATACAAGGCCCCAATGAAGGAGCCGATAGAAGTGCCACCCACTAGGTCGACAGGGACCCCTGCCTCCTCTAATGCCTTCAGCACCCCAATGTGTGAGCAGCCCCTGCAAGGGAGAGGAGACCCGATGACCTGCTGGGAATCTCTTTGGCTGTACCCCCAGGAAGGAGAGTCCCTTCTCCCAACTCCCTCACTGGCCATGAACAAGGTGCCAGTCCCACCCCTATGGGATCTCACCCAGAGTAAGCTCCACCCCTCAGGGCCAGGGCCCCGCCCATCACCTGGCTCCACCACCACCCAGTACCAGGGCGATGGTGTTGCCTGTGAGCACCCGCGCTAAGCGGGAGAAATCACTGTGTCGGTCCGCACGCCTTGAGAACACCTTCTCGTACAGCTCATGCTGGGATAGGAAGAGAGAGACAACTCATGAGAATGGGGGTGTAAGAGATAGCATCCAGACATCAGTCTCCAAGTCCCCAAGCCATGCCCCTTCCGTAGCCACACCCCAGAAAGGTCTAAAGAGGGCCCTTTTCTTTGGATCCCCCCCTCACCAGCTTGGCAGGACTGCGGCGTGAGAAAAGGCGGCGGGGACAGCGCAGGTGCAGGTGTCCAGAGCACCAGCTGCGCATGTTGAGCCACTCCACAGTGCGTGTGGGGCCCGGGCCCTCCTCCCGGTGCAGCAGGACAAGCTGCTTGAGGGCGCGAACTGCCGTGTTCTCCAGCATCTGCTCCAGCTGCAGGAGAGCGGACAGGTGTCACCAATCACCAGTTTCCTCCCCAACGCACCTAGCTTATGCCTCACCCCACAGTGAGGGTCTGTAGGGTTTTGCCTAACCCCACAAGTCAAGATGTATGTGGCCTGATGCAGGCAATGGAGGGGAGGGGACAGGTCCTTGGAGTGGGGTAACTGTGCATGGTCTCCAGACCTGGCCCAGTGTGGGCTCCTGGTCGCCCAGGCCCACGATGAGAATGCAGTCAGCCTGGCGCAGGCAGCGCACAGTCCAGGGCGTCAGTGATGAGTCTGTCTGGTAGAGCACGATGCGGTGGGTATCCTCCTGCTGGGCCAGCCACCCTGATAGCCGAAACTCTTGGATGCTGGGGTTGGGGTTGGGGAGAATCATCCTGGGGCTGGTCAGGAAGTCACATGCCCCCAGAGACCACTATAGCTCCACTGTTGGGGGAGAGGGACTTAGACACCCAGGCTCCCGCAACACACGCCCTCCAGGGGCAGATTCGCCCCATTGACAGGATAGGTGGGAAACATGCTCCTCAGTTCACAGCCTAGATCTGGAACTGGATCTGAAAGAATCCTAGGCTTCAAGCTCATTCGTTGCATCCCCACCTCCTGCACCCCAACACACACCTGTCCAGTGCGGAGGCGCCCAGGCGCACCCGGATGATGTCACTGTTCAGAAGGAGTGTGGGGCCTGAGAATGGGTGAGGAAAGTGGGTTAGGAACCCAGGTCAGTCAACAGAGTTGGGACATCTCCCAGAACAGAATACCCTCCACCCCACTCCAGTGGCCCTGTTCTGCCCTACCTCCCCTCTGGACCTGTTGGGCATCTCCACTCATTGGCCAATGCCCCACCCACATGCACCTTGCCCCAGAGAGACCAGTGGTCAGACCTCAACCACACCCCTTTACCCGACTGACCAATAGCTTGCAAAGCATGCTGTAGCTCCAGTGTGAAGGCCACCATAGGCACTTCGGCACACACAGGCAGGACTGCTACTGTTGCCAAGTTGCTGGCTGGGTTGGTGAGTTCCGAGTGAGGGGGGACACCTAGCCCCGAGCCTGCTGAGATCCCCAAAGGATGAAGTCTGCAATGCAGTCCTGTGTCTGGAGAGAGAGACCCTCCTCCTCCTCCTCAGAAATCCCTGCCCATGTCCCTCAGCTGAGGCTTAATGAAACCATAGTGAAAGTCCTGGACCCACAGCTTGATAAGACTTGGCCATTTAACCTTCAATTTTGGCACTAATGTCCTCAATGGCATCCACTAAACAACTCTACAACCATTCTGATTCCTCACTGTGCCTGCATGTACCTATCAGTGCCCCACCCCATTCTGGCCTGGGTGCCTCTGTCCACTGAAGGGACTTGAACAAAAAACTAAGCAGAAACAAATATATCTTTGACCCATCTACTGCTTCCCAGCTTCTCCACTAACACCCCAGAACCCCATTAACCTCCATCGCTTGCGTGAACCTCTCACTGCCTCCAGCTGCTTCCCATGTTTGAATAGGCTCAAATGCCTTTCCAGGGCTCCTAGCTCCTATGCGACTTGCCCCTGGATCAGTTTCTCCCCATCACTCACTTTTCTCCTCAAAGTGTTTCAAAACCACCAAATCCTGTGTATAGAACCTTCAATGTCCTTCTCTTCAGTGTCCAGCCCCATTTCATTTATCAAGTCTCAGCTCAGTGTCCTTTGAAAAACTAGTCACCCTCAATCAAGACCCTCTTTGTTTTCTGCACAGTACTTGTCTGATGTTTTGCCTGCCAGGCAGTAAATCCCTCTAAGGCCTGTCTGCCTGTGTACTCTCCCACCCCTGTGCCAGGCATAGTGCCTAGCACATACTAGGTGCTCACTGGAAAATCCTATTCTGTAGAGCATCAACAAGAGGCTCTCAGGAGACCAAGATCTTAACGTCCCTGGCCCCACGGCTGCCCAAAAATCACATCAATGGCAGCTTGAGCAGCTGGGAGGGAATGAACAGGCATTTGTACACGATTCAAGACTGTGGGGAACCCCGCCAGCATAGCTCAGTGGTTGAGCATCAACCCATGCACTGGAAGGTCAAAGGTTTGATTCCCAGTCAGGGCACATGCCTAAGATTTGGGCTCGGTCCCCAATGGGTAGTGTGCAGGAGGCAGCCGATTGATGGTTCTCTCACACATTGATGTTTCTGTCTTTTTCCTTCTCCCTTCCTCTCTCTAAAAATCAATAAAAATATATTTAAAAAAAAAAAAAAACCTGACCAGGAAAGACCCTGGGCGTGAAGCTGATCTTCGGCACTGCTCACCACTGCTACCAACCCGGGGAACCAGGAGTCAAGGCTGATGGGGCAGAAGCCCCTGGGGTCAAAGGAGCATGAAGGCTGCTAATCTCAGTCTCGTATTTCCATACACCTCAAATCCAACTCCATCCAGTCTCGTATTTCCATACACCTCAAATCCAACTCCAACTCCATTTCCATACACCTCAAATCCAACTCCAAATCCAACTAGCTCATGGAAATCACACCTCCCAGCATGCTGGTAACTTCAGAGGCCACTTCTCAATATGCCCTGGAGTCCAAACACCACCCTACAAACTCCATTTCCCAGCATACTCTGTCCAGTAGGATGTCTACTCTGTTGGGAGTGGTGTCACTGGAACAGCGACCACCACAGTTTGACATAGTCATGGGTGAACTCCATGGTTTGACATAGTCACTGGAGAAGTGAATTCACTGTGTGGCAGGAATCACGAAGAACAGTGACTGAAGATATAAAGTAATGGGAAAATAAAAATGCAGGATGGCAACTGAAGGAGACTAATCTTTGCTTTCTCTGTCTATCTGTTAGCTGTCTGTTAGGAATCATTATAGAAGTAACATGTAGATGGTTAATGATGTAGATGGTAGAAAAGATTGCAGGAAGAAAAGCAAGAAAATAATAAAGATTTAGCCCTGGCCAGTTTGGCTCAGCGGTTAAAGCGACGGCCTGCGGTCCAGAGAGACCCGGGTTCGGTTCCCGCTAGGGGCACGTACCTCGGTTGCAGTTTGTCCCCGGCCCTGGTTGGATCGTGCGGGAAGCAGCCACTCGATGTGTCCCTTTCACGTCGATGTTTTTTTTTTCTCTCTCTCTCTCTCCCTCCTACTCTATCTGAACAAAAAATGGAAAAATGTCCTCGGGAGAGGATATAAAAATATATATATAATAATAATAATAATAATAAAGATTTGGAATAGGAATGTGGAAGCTTGGAAGAACCTTATAGGAGGAAAGGTCAGGAGTCTAAGAGAATGTCTGGGGGAAGGATAAAAATAGTTGGTAATTAACATGTAATATACCTAAGAGTTGGATAAACAACCAAAAGAATGTCTGTACTTAATTGTCTAAAAGGTTTAGGAGAAACAATGTAACCTGCAGATGTATATATAAATAAAGATTTTGCTAGCCTTAAGCAGAAGAAGGATCAAGCACCTTCTGTCTCACATGTCTTTCTCTCTCTGACTCTGTCCACACCTTCGGGAACCCCTGGACCTGCTGAGGCTGGACCCCGGCACTACTCCATCATTCAACCAAGTCCTGAAACCCAGAACAAAGCTCACCCCTTGAAACTCTGCCCTCTCAAAACGACTATTTTTTTAATTGATTTTTTAGAGAGAGAGGAAGGGAGAGGGAGAGAGAGATGGAAACAACAATATAAGAGAAACATGGATAAGCTGCCTCCTACATGCCCCCTACTGGAGATTGGACACACAACCTGGACATGTGTCCTGACCAGGAATCAAACCAGCGACCTCTTGGTTCATGGGTGGACACTCAACCACTGAGCCACACCAGGCAAAATGACTGATATTTTAGATTCCACAAACAAGTATGCCCTACATGCAAGTATGCCCGGCATGCTCAGGAACCCTAACTCCCTCTCTACAGCATGCCCAGGAGCTGAAATCCCACTTCCTTCTTCAAACTCGCCAAGGGCTGGATTTAGTTTCCCAGCATGCCCTGGGTTCAGGGCTCGGGCTCTCTCCCTCTCCCTCTATCACCACTGCGAGCTCTCTCTCCCCCTCTCCCTTCCTCCCTCCTCCTCCCTCTTCCTCTCTCTCTCTCTCCTCTCCCTCTCCCTCCCTCTCCCCCCCCCCTCTCTCTCCCCCCCCCCTCTCTCTCCCTCTCCTAGCATGTCCTAAGCTTTGGACTACATACCCCAGCATTCCTGGGTACCTGCCGGATCTCACCTGGGAAAGGTCCTTGCAGATTCTGCAAATTCCCCAGAATTTTCTGGCTCAAGAGGTGAATGAGGCGGGTCACGACCTGGAGTGTTGGAGGTTGGAGGCCCAGTGAGACTAGAGGGGCAGCTGTGCGAGCCCCACCTTCCCCTCCTGTCCCTTGGACCTCACTTCTAAGAGTTCCACCTTCACTTCCCCACTTCCAAACATTAGGCCCTGCCTCTCTAGGGCCCCGCCCCAACCTCATCAGCCCAACCCCCACTGGGAAACCAGCCCACATTCCAGAGTCGCACCTGCGGGTACCGTCGTTTGATGTGGCCCAGGGTGCCCTCGGGAAGTTTGGCCAGCTCTGTGTCGCGCACTGCATGCACTGTGGTGGCACGCGGCTGCCGTGTCAGTGCTTCCACCTGGGGAACCGCGTGCATGACCAGAGCTGCTTGGGCCAGGAGGCTCCAGATAGGTAAGGGGGAGGCGGAGGAGCCAGTGCCACTCTACTCAGTATTCCCCAAAATGGGGGGTGGAAGGAACCAAGCCTCGCTACCCATTAGGGCTCCAGTGAGAGGGTGAGTACAGGGATCCGCCCAAGCCGGGGTCCCCTCTTCTGATGGAGAGCGGTCTGGGGGACAGTCAGATCAGAATCACCACCCGGATGAGGTTCTCCCACCCCCGCCCACGGAAAGGTGCTGGGAAAAGTGGACTGGGCGAGGTCACAGGTCCAGCTGTGTTCACCACCTCATCAGATTACCCGGAATTTTGTGTGTATGTTGGGGGTGGGGAGAAAAACTGGATTGGGAGAGATCAGAAGTCAGTGGGTACGGCCACGCTCACCACGCCGATGAGATCCCCACGGCCGTACTCGCCCACCAGCTCCTTCTTGCCACTGCCGCGCTGGATGACGCTGCGCAACCGCCCATTAAGCACGATGTAGGTGCAGTCTGACCGGTCGCCCTGCCTGCGGTGGGGGGGGGGCGGGTCAAACTGAGTCAAGCTGGCTCTTAGGCAGGGCCTGAGCTGCGAGGTGGGGGCAGGAGCGGGGGCCACACCTGTACAGAGCTCGTCCAGCCTCTACGGCTGTCCAGTCGATGGCAAAGTCCATCTGGCGCACAAAGGGTGACATCCTCACAGCCACCGTGTGCGCAGCACTCAGTACCACACTGGGCTGTGCACGCATGATCCTGTAGATGAAAGGTGGGGATGTCCTGGAGCTGCCCTTAGTTAGTGGACAGGGTGGGTGATGGCCTGGAGGTGGGACTGGAAAGGCTCAAAGCTGCCTTGTTAACGTGTAAGTCGTTCAAATGGATTGCCTCTCCCATGGCAGAATGGAGTCAGGGTCCTCTAAGTGCCAGCCCCACCCCAACATAGGGCCCAGTCATACTCATAGAAGTCACACTTAGAGATCCGCAGGAAAGTGCAGTCGCGCTGGGCTCGAAGTGTGAAGATGAGGGGCTCCCCAGTGAGCACAGCCAGCTGCCCAACCAGCTCCCCAGGCTGTGCGATGAACAGGCACACCTCCTCAGCCTTGTCAATCATGCGCTGGTAGACATGCAGACAGCCCCAGAGCACGAAGTGCAGACTCACGTCCTATGGGGGCAGGGACCAGGAGATGGGCACAGGGCCAACACTTCCACCCCCAACTCAGGTCAATTCACTCCACAGGAAGCCCCCAAAAAGGGAGTGAAGGCTTTGCATAGCTCAGCAGAGCAGCTTATATAGCTTCATAATATTCAGCACCCAGGGCAGACATTGCTAATGGACCACCAAACTCCTGAGCCCAGATTATGGCCCAGGAATTCTTTTTTTATTGATTTTAGAGAGAGAAGAAGGGAGAGGGAGAGAGAGAGAGAGAAACATTGTTGAGAGAGAACATCGACTGGCCACCTCCTGCATGCCCCCCACTGGGCATGGCCCACATCCTGGGCATGTGCCCTGACCGGGAATCGAACCAGTGACCTCTTGGTACATGGGTCAACGCTCAACCACTTAGCCATGCCTAAAGTAAATTTTTTTTTTTTAATCCTCACCCGAGAATATTTTTCTATTTATCTTCAGATAGAGCGGGAGGGAGAGAGGGAGAAAGAGAGAGAGAGAGAGAGAAACATCGATGTGAGAGAGACACATCAATTGGTTGCCCCAATGGGGGCCAGGAACGAACCGCAACTGAGGTACGTGCCCTTGGCCGGAATTGAACCTGGGACTCTTTGGTCCATGGGCTGACGCTCTAACCGCTGAGCCAAACCGGCCAGGGTTGGCCCAGGAATTCTTTACAACACAGCCAGTAAGAGGCTGCAAGGACTGGCTATATAGGGGCATGGCTGAGCTTAAATCCTCTTTGCTCATCTGGGCAACTGGATAGCCACATGGAAGAATAAAATTGGAGCCTCACCTTAAACCATATCAAAATGGATCAAATATATTAATGTTAAGAACACTAAAACTCTGAAAAAAATATAGAAGTCCATCTTCATGACCTTGAATTTGATCATGGATCCTTGGATAAGACACCAAAAGCACAAACAACAAAATAAAAAATAGATGAATTGGACTTTATCTAAATAAAAACTTTTGAACTTCAAAGGACACTATCAAGAAACTGTATGGGAGAAAATATTTGCAAATCGTACTATCTGCTAAGGGTCTTAAATCCAGAATATACAGAAATCTTATAACTCAATAATAAGACAAATAACCCAATTTTAAAATGGGCAAAGGATCTGAAAAGACACTTCTCCAAAGAGATATAAGCCCATGAAAAGATCACGAATCATTAGGGAAATGCAAATGAAAACCAAAATGAGATGCCACTTCACACCCACTAGGAGAGCTAGGATCAAAAAATGTTAAAGAGAACAAGGAGAAATCAGAACCCTCATACACTGCTGGTGGGAATGTAAAATGGTGCAGCTACTGTGGAAACCGGTACTCAAAGAGTTAAAAGTAGAGTTGCCAAATGACCCAGCAATCTGACTCCCAACAGAAATGAAAACAGAAATTTGTGTATAAATGTTCATAGCAGCATTATGCATAATAGCCAAAAGGTAGAAATAACCCAAATGTACATCAACATATGGATAAGCAAAATGCCGAATATACACACAATGAAGTATTATCCTGCCATAAAAAGGAGTGAAGCACTGATACATGCTACAACGTGGATGAACCCTGAAAACATGATGCTCAGTGAAAAGCCAGACATAAAATGCAGAGTACTGTGTGATTCAATTTTTATGAAATGTCAAGAACAGGCAAATCTATAGAAAAAGATTAGCAGTTGTTTAGGGCATGAGGTGGGGTCAGGAGGTAGGGGATTGATAGCTAAAGTGTATGGGATTTCTTTTCAAGGTGACAAAAATGTTCTAAAATTGATAGTGGTGATGGTTGCACAACTCTATGAATATACTAAAAACCACTGAATTGTACTCTTTAAATGGGTGGACTGCATAGTATGTGAATTACATCTCAATAAACTATCAGCAAAAAAAAAAAAAAAATCCCCTTTGTTCCCCCTTCTGTTGTTCCACTCCATACCTGTTGACTTCCTTGTTTTCTAGAGATCAACACCCCACCACAGGATACTGCCCTGCCTGAGCCTGATACTGTACAGCCGAAAACAGCTCCTTACGTCTATGAACTAAGCACATACAATTTTACATCCTTTGAATGTAATATCCACCAGAACTGTGGGCTTCACAAGGACAGAGACCTGGTTTTTCTGCCTCTGCAGCAGACAGCACAGGGCCTGGGACATCTGTCTAGCAGGACCTGGGACACAGCAAATACTCAGTATGAACAGGTGCCCCTCTCCTCCCTGGTTAGCCTGCCTACCCAGACACCTGCCTTTTCCACCCTTTTATAAATAGGGAACTGAAACTGCCCAGATATGAAAGATTTTTTCCTCACCCACCATAAGAACCTGTCTGGCACCTCACAAAGCCCCAGTGAGCCCCAAAACTCTGCTGGGGCCCCTGGGAGGGGCACAGCCCCAGGAGATATACACATATGCTGGAACCTTCTAAGACAAAATTTCTAGGCTGTGTCTGAGATATGAATGGAAGTTACTAATATTAGGCTACCATTTACCATCAGGTAGGGAAACAAGTTTCTTTATTGCAGGACTCCTAAGAGCCTTGAATATGCTAATGATGTTCAATGGGAACTTTCACAAAGAGAGGAAACAATAGGCCCAAACCTATTTGTTGGCCGGGGATCCCTTGTGATATAGGTGTTTCATAAAACACACTTTGAGAAATACTTGTGTAAAGCAGGGTTTCTCAACCTTGGCGTTACTGACATTTTAGACTGGATAATTCTGTTGTGGGGGGCTGTCCTGTGTGTTCTGATATCCCTGGCCTCTAACCATTAGATGCCAGTGGCACCCTCTCAAGTCAATAAAAAATGTCTCCACGTTGCCAAATGTCCACTGAAGGACAAAATTCTCCCAGGTAGAAAACCATCAGTGTGAAGTTTCAGAGGGAGGGACAGCACAGTAACGTCCCTAACAAAGTCAGGAAGACCCTGAGAAGCCTTGAGTGGCTGTAAGTCAGCGATCCATTAGCAGCCAGGGCTGTGTTGAGCCCAACACGGTCTCCCAGGTAAGCAGGGCCCAAGAGCCCCCACAAGAGCCATGGTGCAACCACACTTCCTCAGCTCATTCCCAAGAACCACAAACAACTGGCATAAGCATCACCCAACTTCCTCTGCAGAAAGGAGCCCACCCCTGCAATAAGCAGCTGGAGGTGACAGTTGAATCAGCTGATCAAATGAAATAACAATACTCCAGCCAGCTAACAGACCAGGCACCCCTCATTCTATCTCCCAAGCAGTGCTTCAGTCTCAGTACCTATGTCATGTTGCCCTCCATGTCACCCCCTGAGCTGCTGCTCCACACCCTTCCCTGAGCTTGTCACCCTTGTAAATCTTAGGCAACTATTTCCTCTTTAATGCTAGTGGGCAGTTACTGTAATTATTCCCATTCCACAGATGAGGAAGCAGAGAACTTCTTTCTAGATGACTTGCCCAAGGTCACACAGGGAATCTGGGCAGAGTCCGGATTTCAAATCTAGCCCCTCCCTCCAGAACCCTCCTCCTCTGTGCTTCCTTTTATGAGAGCATGGCCTTGGTGGCCCCATATGGAGAGCGATTCATGGGGCAGAGTTTCCTACATCTCCAGGTGCCATACCAGCAGGCACTAAAGTCCAGCTCTTGGAGCCAGTTCATGGCCTCCAGGTCCTGATTCTAATTTGTACACATTTATCAAGTACCCATCCCAGCAGGGGCCCAGGATTAGAAGTTAGGACATCAGGGTTCAGATCAAAGGTTCAGAAAACAGGTTGTGGGAAAGCCCAAGGCAGGTAAGAGAGATCTAGGGGTTGGGGTCCTAGCAAAAAGGTTTAGGGGTTGGAGATCAAAGGTTGATTGGTCCAGAGAATAAGGGGTGTGTGAGACGGGGGTCAGTCATAGGATCCAAAGGTCAGGGACTAGAAATCATAGACTAAGAGTTCTACATGTAGGGTCAAAAGCAAGGATCAGAGATCAGAGAGAGGTCTCGGGTCAGTTGTACAGTTAAAGATCAGGGGTCAACCTCACCTGGTCCCCCTGCCGGGCAATGATGGTGCCAGCTTTGGCATGATGTAGCAAGACTCTGCTGTTCAGGAGGGAGGGGTCCTAGGGAGGGAGGAAGGTTGAGACTGGTCCAGCCAGGCCTCCCCAACCCTCCACCTAATCCCCCAGCCCCTGGGCCAAAGCGACCCACCTCAATTCGCATCAACTTGGCCAGCTCCCGCTTCGCCGCCTCAAAGATGCTACTGGTCTGGCGGCCCTGGTAGGGCCCAAAGGGGCAGCCGCCAGTGGCTGATTCATCCTCACAGTAGCTATACTCACAGGCACCTGCTGGCTGCTCCCGGGGCTCCTGAGTAGGGGTCTGTGTGAGACAGGGCCTGTGACCTCCCTGCTCCCACCCAACTTTCCTCCTCAAGGGCTTCCACAAGGGGAAAGGCAGAGAAGGCAGGGCCTTACCCGAAGAGGGGCTACCTGCGGCCCCCCTGAAGCCTCCTCTTGCAGAGACACAGAAATCCGGCCACGTTCACATGCCATGTCAAAGTCCGAGCGGGGACCTCCCTGCAAGCCTGCAGTGGGCAGGGGACAATAAAAGCAATAAAGACTGGCCACAACTGCAGTCTAAGCAAACAGTACCAAAGTGCCACTGCCACATCCATGCAGATGTGACTAATCAATGACTGCACTACCTCGGAATCCTCACCACAGTTGGAAAGGCATCATTTCAAAGAGCACCTATGAAAAAGTCACAGACAGTGCTGCCAAGGTTTCCACTTCACAGATAAGAAAAGTCGCCCTGGCCGGTTTGGCTCAGTGGTTAGAGCGTCGGCCCGCAGATCAAAGTGTCTCGGGTTCGACTCTGGTCAAGGGCACGTACCTCAGTTGCGGTTCCCCCCCAGCCCTGGTCGAGTCATGTGGGAGACAACCAGTCTGTGTGTCTCTCTCACAGCGATGTTTCTCTCTTTCCCTCTCTCTCCCTCCCTCCCTCCCACTCTATCTGACGATAAATGTAAAAATATCCTTGGGTGAGGATGAAAAAAAAAAAGTGAAAAAAAAAGAAAAGTCAAGACTGACCAGCTTGTACTACAACCCAGAAGTTTGATGGCCTCCCCCTCCCGGCCCAAGGCCCCAGACCTGAGATGTCCACTGGCATGGAGATGCAGCGGCTTAGCAGGGGGGCCGAGGGGGCTTCCAGGGATGTGGGCTTCACCAGGTCCCCTAAGGGAGACACATATTCAGGCTCCTACAATTGGGGGTGGGGAACTGAAGGGGGACTGGGAGCAGTCAACTTGTAGAGTCCCTAGGGACTGGGAGACTAGGGAAAGTAACTCCAACAAGTCCATGGGGCTGAGGTCACGGGTCCCTGGGCAACCAGACAGGAGTCAGATCTCGGTATCTAGTGAAGAGGACACTGGGGCTCCAGCATGGGTCATCTCAGGTACCTGCAGGTCCCGGCAAAGGGGCCCCAGTGGGGTCAGGTGGCCGGCCAGGGGCCTCCCTCGGCTCTTCAGTTGCTGAGGTGCTGACAACACGCTTGGAGCCTCGCACAGGGCTGGTGCGGGCTGGGAGGCCAGGGCTGGGGAAGAGGCGCAGGGGTTGGATCTCCTGGGAGCAGAGAGCAGTATTATGACAAATCCTGTGAGGCATGTGCTGCTTCACCCTTCCAGCCCCCTGTGCTCTCTGGGTAACTCACGTGGCTGAAAAGCTCATTGGTCAGACCCAGGTAGTTGTGGAGGGCCAGGAAAGTGACACGCTGCAGTCTCACCATGATGATCTGAAGGGGCATAGTAAGCAGGGGCGGGGCCAGAAAAGGGGCAGGGCCAGGAAGCAAGTGAGTCAGAAAGTTGGGACTAAATATTAAAGGGGTGGGGCCATGAATGGGGAGGAGGTTGGGTGGAGCCGAGGCCAAGGCTGGGAGCACTAAGGGGAGAGCAGAGAAACAGAGGTGCCAGGAAGAAATCCACAATGAGGTAGCAAAAGCCTGGGAAGATGGGTCTAGACAGCTAGTGGGAGGAATGGGGCAGCTCAGAGGTCTGGCTGCTCAGGGCTGATAGTACAGCTTAAGAGACTGCTGGGTCCTAGTCCATCTGTGCCTGTGATGGGTGGGGGTCAGTGGAGGGAAGTGAAAGGCCCGCTGACCTGCACCACCCGAACCAGGCTCTCAGGGTACTTGGTGAAAACTGCAGAGAAGGCCTCCACTGGCAGCCGCAGCACAGTGGAGTCTCGGGCTGCACGGGCAGACACAGTACGCTGGGGGTGCTGGTGACCCTGGGGATGCAGGGGGCATGAGGAAAATCAAGGTCAGGGGCTGTGAGCCCTTCATTGCTCCCCCAGCTTTTCCTAACTCTAGTGCTTTGAGGGAGCACCAGCAGCATCAGGGACATAACAGAGATTGGGGCCCCTCCAGGGGGACCCTCTCCAACCCAGTCCACTGGGTGTGGCATTGTACTCCAACCTCCTTGCCACCCCCAAATTGGTCACTCACAGTGATGACATCCAAGATGCTCAGAAGGCTGTTGACACTGTCCCCAGGGACCACTTCCTTCACCACACACTCCTTCCCATCCTGTAACACATGGGGGTGGGAGTTGGAGCAGTGACCAGGACTGCCAACCAACATTCCACCTCTGACCACACCACTGGCCCTCACACTCACCCACCCAGTGATCTCTAATGCCCTGATTTGTGACCTCACTAAAACTTCCAAGCACCCATTTCTTGGCCATAACTAACTGCAACCACAGACTACCCAGATACCCTTGGGTATCTGTTCCCAACTTCTACCTATGCATCTCAAAAGACCACCAACCCTACTGACTAAAAGCAGTGCCTATCCCCTATGGCCACTGCATCACTGCCTATCTCCCTGCAGTCCCCCTGCAGGTGGCCCACTTACAGGCCCTGGCAGGCAGAGCTCCAGCAGCCCATCTTGAACCACGTAGATGCTGGCATCTGGCTGGCCTGGCCGGAAGACGTAGTCCCCCTGGCTGAGCCGCTGGAAGATCATATGCCGGCAGAGCTCCAGGAAGAGCGGCTTCTCGAAGTGGCCCAGCACCCTGTTGGATGGGGGAGGGGGAAAAGGAATGCAGGAGGTCAGATCAGCACTCAGCTCTGCAGCCCCCAGCCTACACCCCGACACTGACCGGACAACACTGACCGGACGTTCTTGAGCATGTATAGCACCTCTGAGGGCAGGTGGGAGTTGGCCAGGTCACCCTCTGTCAGGTCAGCCTCTAGCACTGCAGGTGGGGGCTCCTTCCGCTGCAGTATTGGAGTCTCTTTCTGGATGCGTAGGATCCTGGTGGGAGGAGAGAGGTAGTATGGGGGAGCAGGGAGAAGGCACAGGCCGACCTGAGACCCCCCACACACCCCTTCCTCTGGGTCACAAAGAACAGGGGTCAGCACATTCTGTCCTATTGGCCAAATCAGGCCCTCCACTTTTTTTTTGTACATAAAGTTTTACTGGCACATAGGCACGTTCATTCATGTACATCTGTGGCTGTTTTCATGCTACAACAGCAGAGTTGAACAGTTATAGCAGAATTCTACGTGGCCTGTACAGCCTAAGATGTTTACTCTCTGACTCTACAAAGAAAAAATTTATTGACATGAAACCCTGAGATTACCCCTCCACTAGTCATACGCCTCTAAGATGGACCCTCTAGTGAGACCCCTGACATAGCTTCCAACCACTGAGCAACACCGGCCGGGCAGCCTCTCTGTTCTTTATAAGATCCCTGAGATAACCCTTTTTCCCAGGTCTCAAAGAACCCTGAGATAGCCCCTTTGATGGTCACAGAAATTCCTGAGATATCCCTTATTACATGTGGAGAATCTAGATATAGCCTCTTTGCTATTCATGGACCCGGGAGAGCCCTTCACTGCAAGTCAGTTACTGCTATGATAGCCCCTGCACTGGTCACAAGATACTTGAGATAGACCCTCTAGTATGAGCAGTCCCCAGAATTAAACTCCGTAATATAGAGAAATCCAGATATAGCTCCTCTTCTGAACAGGGAGGTCCTTGGGCTAATCCTTCCCCAGGTCACAGATTCCTGAGATAGCCCTCTGATGGCAATGACATTAGGGTAGCTCCTCGAGGGTGTGCAGACACTTAGATGTAGAGAGACTCAAGATACAGTGTCTGATCATGGAGAACTAGAGACAGTTCTTCTCAAGTCACAGAAAGTCATGTGAGAGGACATCTGTTGGTCATGGACAGCCCTGGGATGTCCCCTTAGTGTAAAAACACCCTTGAGACAGATTTTCGACAGATTTTCATGTCTCATGAAGTGAACCCCATGGAGACCCCACAGCCAGCTCCCACCTTAGAAAAATCCTTGGAAGAGCCTTCCTCAGAGACCCTGAGGGAGTCCTTTACTAATGACAGGCACACCTGAGATGTCCTTCCTATGTTTCTAGTGCAAGAAGATTCTTGAGATAACTGCTAGGGAACACAATCCCTGACATAGCCTCCTTAGTGTGGGAAGAATTCCAAGTAAGTGACATGGAGAGATGTTTTCTGATGTGGCAAGACTGCTAAGATAACCCCTGGAGAACAGAAGCTAAAGATAGCCCCTCCAGCTGGTCACAGAAACACCTGAGATAACCCCAATGAGGCACCTCTTGTGTGAGGAGACCCATGAAATAGCCTACACTGAAACCCCAGATATAGATGCCTTCTACATGACAAGGTGTCAGAGATACTGATTGAAAAGCAAATAGCCCATAGGTACCTCAGGGAGAGAGATCACTGGTAGGAGATTATCACTAAGATAGCCCCTAGGGGACAGAGACAGCCTGTCTGGTGTAGGGGAGCTCTGAGATAGCTCCCCTCATATGGGAAAACTCCCAAAACAGTCCATAAGGTTGAAAGAAACTCGAGATACATGGGTTGATCACTCAAAAAGGCCCATGAGATAGTCCCCAGAGCCAGGTATACTCAACACAGCCTTACTTCTTGGCAATGTTCAGCATCTTGAGTTTCTTTTTCATGCGTGGCCTGGAAGTGGTGGAGACGGAGGCGTCCACCAGGGAGGAAGTGGACTGTGACACCTAGGATAATTAAGGGAGAGGATAGGTCAACTGCCAGTTCAGACCCTGGGGAAGAGGGGTTTCAGATACACAAGCCCTTAATCAATGAGGGGTTTACAAAGAGTTGTAACTATGTAAAGAACAGGGCTTCTATGTGGTCAGCGGGAGCCTCAGTTGATCCTAGACTCACCTTCCGCATAATCTTCCGGCCATAGAAGAGCACTTTGTCCCTCTTCCGGAATCGATACCGCGGGCCATCCGGGGCTGGAGTTTCTGGGATAAGAGAGGGGCACTCTGAGCTCTGCGCAGACTCCGCGCGGCCAGAGATGGGAACACTGCGTGCACCAGCAAGTCCAATCTCTACTGCCTCCGGAACCCGACATTTCAGCTACCCACAACGCAGCCTCCCCAGAGGGGCCCTCCGGGTTCTCACTCGGCACTCGAAGCCTCCTCACGAGCAGGAGAATGAGCACAGCCGTGAACAACACTGCGACTCCGGCCCCGAGCATCACGCCCAGCACCTGCGGGACGAAAGGCACTGGCTGAGCATCGCATACCCGCCCCACTGAGCCTGCCACATGCGCCCCCGAGAAGTTCACAGCAACCAGCGGCCTCCGTGTCTCCATCTGCAGAATGGGCCAGCGCAACTCCCTCCCAGGGCGGGGGTGGGGAGCGGCGCAACTCTTCCCTGTGACTCCGCGGCCCGCGGTGCACGCCGGGACACACAGTTCCGCCTGAACCGGCGCAGCTCAGTCCTTGCGGGACTTCGATAGTGCGCGCTGAGCACGTCGGGAATTGTAGTCCCCGGGGCGCTTCACAACCTTCGAGCTTTACCTTGCTTGTTTGCAGCGGGGCCTCCATCAGCTGTTTCCGACTGGTTTGGTAGCCCCGAGTCCTGGGAATAAAGAAGCAGGAGGAATCCGCGCAAGTCGTCACTCTGGGTCCGCCCCTCCCCTGCCACAAGCCTTGCCCCTTTGTACTGGCTGCCTGGGCGGGGAAGCTAGCTAGAGTAGTGAAGCGGTGCAGAGGGGTGGGGCAAATTGACCTCAGGGTCCGGGCTAGAGAGTGAGGCGGGTCTCCGGCGCCTCATCTATGTACCGGCCCGACCAGCCGCTCTACCTGTCCAGCCCCCACCCCACGGCCAAAGGGCAGCCGGCCGGGCACCCACAGTCAGCAACCAGCGCACGGGTTCCCGAAGAGCACGTCTCCACGCAGGCCTCTACCCTACGGGATTGATCAATCCTGACCCACCGACCCCTAGGTTGCACCCCTGTACTTCCCGCGAAAACTTGAGCCATAAGCTAAGGGGTCGGGGAGATGCCTGGCTCCTGGCTCAAGCCTGCCTCGGGGAAGACCTATGGGCTGGGGCGCGTGGGAGTGCTGCTGGGACCTTCTACCCAAGGGATCTTGGCTGATGCCGAGATCTCGGAAGGGTCCTGGGACGCCCTGAGTGGGGTGGGCTCCCAGGATGTTACTGGTTGATGCTGGAGATTTACTGTCACGTAACAGTAAAGTTATGGGGTCTCTGACGGTGCGGAGCATCACTGGGACTCGATGCTGGCGCCATTGCTGGGCGACGTAACCGGGGACACTGGAATTACTGGGGCACTAGAAAATTAATGAAAGATTCTGAGGAAAACAAAACGATTACTGGGAAAACCCGGGAGCTGGGTGGGCACGTCCCTGGGATCGTTCGAGCATGAGAGTGTACCTGGGGAGGATGCCCGGGCTCCTTGGAAGATACTGAGGAATGCTGGAATATTACTGGGACTTTTCTGAGACTGAGAATGTTTCTGGCTTTGCTAGAGTATTAGTGGGAATTTAGGGTAACAACTGGACCCTTTAGACATTACCTGGAAAATGTCCCCTTCCACTCTAGGGTGCACCTGTCTACCGGTGCGTAAACACTTGCTGGGAACCCAACCCGGGGGATGAGAGCATCAGAAAGACGGAGGCTACCAAGAAATCAGTGGAGGGCAGATCTTGGGAAAGCCGAGGACTCGCTAACGCCCCCAAAAGAACACCCCTGCGGGGGTGATGGAAATCTGGACTCACCCAGAGGCCGCGGCCAGGGTCCACTCTGCTAACAGCACTACAGTTCTGCCCAGCACCACAGGCATAGCCCCTTTAAGTTATTCACAGCAAGGCGCACCGAAGCCCCGCCCCCCGCCTTGTTTGGAAGGTCACAAGGAGCCTGTCCTGCTGAATGTAGCGACTGCTTTAAAGGGGCTGAAAACAAGTTGGCTCAGGGAATGCCCCTCCCGCTAGAAATGTGAACAAGAAGTTTATTTACCAGTTTTATTTAATATCCACCCTACCCTTGTCCCACCCCAGTGTCCCACCCAACTGGCCCACGCCCTCACAGGGTGCTGCAGGGAGCCAATCCATAAAAGCAAGACTTAAAAATAAATAGGCAAGGCTCTCCCCAGTCTGGGCTCCTGGGGCTAATGTCCAGTGGCAGTCCTGGTCCGGGTCAATTCACCAGCAGCGAATGCTCCTCTGAGGCGTCACTGGAGGAGGGGGCAGTGTCATGCAGGAAGGAAGGCAGCAGTTCCCTCTGGCACCACCCCTTCCCCCAATCCCACCCGGGATTCAAACCTGCCCCTGCCGCAACAGCAGAGACTGCAAGCAGAGCCGCTCCCGCGGCGGAACTTGCCCGAGGTGGGGCTGTCCTGGCACTGCGCGATGTAGGCCTGGAGCTCACTTTCCTCCGCACCAGCACCTCCCGGGTGCTGAGGAGAGATGCAGGATGGCCAGCATGAAAGGGGCACCTTGAGATCTGCCCTCCCCTTCACCTCCTCTCCAGCCATCTGGGTTTCCCTGCCGTTCCTCACTGGCCAAGTGGGCTCCCACCGCTGGACCCCTTTTGTTCCTCACAGTTTAATTCCAGAAAGACCTTTTCTGACTCCTGAATGTTTTGTACACCCTGCATCTTGGTCAGCTGGTGCCGTATCTACATCCTCAGCAGGCATGAACATTGTAGCTTTCAGCTGAGCCTGAGTCTTTGCCCCTCCCCACCTCATGAAGTAGCCACCATCTACCTCTTCCCCAAGTTCTTTCTGGCTACTAGGCCTTTGCTCCAGTTGTTTCTTCCCCCCTGGTGCTCCCTTACTTGGGATCCCACCTCTTCAATCCAGAACTTTGTGAGATGATGGAAACGTTTGATTCTGTGGTGTTCAATCTGGAAACCACTAGCCACATTGGCTCCTGGGCACTTGGTATGTGGATGGTGTGAGTTAGGAACTGAATGTGGAATTGTATTTCATTTTAATTAAAATAAAAATTTAGCCTGGCCAGTGTG
This sequence comes from Tadarida brasiliensis, assembly GCA_030848825.1. Taxonomy (NCBI): domain Eukaryota; kingdom Metazoa; phylum Chordata; class Mammalia; order Chiroptera; family Molossidae; genus Tadarida; species Tadarida brasiliensis. The sequence goes on along the minus strand of CM061259.1, from coordinate 72,255,332 downwards.
GTTGTTGAGTGTCAACCCATGCACCAAGAGGTCGCCGGTTTGATTCCCGGTCAGGGCACATGCCCAGGTTGTGGGCCAAATCCCCGGTGGAGGGCATGCAGGAGGTGGCCAATTGATGTTCTCTCTCTCTCACTGATGTTTCTAGCTCTCTCTCCCTCTCCCTTCCTCTCTCTAAAATCAATAAAGAAAAAAAATAAATAAAAACTTAAATAGTCCCATGTAGTTAGATACTAGTATTGAATAGCACATTCTAGAAACTTTCCTTCCTTCATACCTCTCACCAGTCGGTCATCATACTTCTGTTCATGCATCATCCATCTTGCCCACTGGCCCTGGACAGACCATGTTCACCTCACCTTGTTCCCTAGATGTCTGGTGCTCAGCACAGGGCTTGGCTCACAACAGGCCCTTGGACATGTTGGCTGAAAGAATCCACCTGCCACCCCCACATTCTGCTCTGACCCCTTTCTTTCCTCTAATCCCCATAGCCTGCAGGACAACCACCATTCTCCAGATCCAAAAAGCTCCTGCCCTGACCACCCCACAGGACAGAGGGCTTAGGAGCAAGGCTTCCTGGACTGAGCCTAGTTTCACCACTTAGTTGCTGACCTTGGGTAAGTTACTGAAACTCTACGACCTGGTACCCCTGTTGGTAAAAGTGGATGCAAGAACCCTACCTGTCCAGAGCTCCAACTTGATCAAACTGAAAATGTGGCAGCTGTGCCCATGACATCAGTCTTGCCTGTGCCCAATTTCAAGCTGCCATCTCCTTTGGCTTTACAGTCCCCCACATTATCTCCCTGCGTCCTTCTCACCCCGCCATGTCCCCTGAGACCCCACCATGGCAGTCTCCAAGTGACACAGAGCCCAAGTTGGAGCTGTGTGTGATGCAGGTTGGCTCCATGGGGAGGCAGGCTGGAGGGGAGGAATGACTAACCTTGATGGTGTCATAGGCACCAGTGATGAGTGCGATGAAGAGGCTCAATACCATGTAGATGAAGAGGCTGATGAAGGAGTAAAGGTAGAGCTGGGAGAAGAGCCAGACAAGGCTGCTGCGGCCCTGCTGCGTCTGCATTGCCGCAAATGTCACGAACATGTCATCCCCATTGATGAGCGAGAACAGACACTCCGACACCATGGACAGCGAGCGGAACTGTGACCGGGTAGCAAGGTCAGTGGGATTGTAGGGACAGAGGGAGCCATGGGCATGGCTGGGGGCTAGGCAAGGGCAACAGGGGTCAGAGGGAACAGCAGACAGAGTACCAGTAATTACATTGGGGCCACCTGGGGGTCGCTGTATAATGACAGTATGATAGGATCAAGGCCAGGGTTACTAGGGGTCAGAGGGACAGTGGGCAGAATACGAGCAGTTACAATGTGGTCATTTAGGGGTCATTGTGTGAATGATAAGGTCATAAGTTCAGCACCAGAGTCAGGGGGCAGAATCGCTGCAGATAAACCAGGGATCTGAGGGCTTAGGATGTAGGCTTGAGGCAAGGGAGCCAGGGAACCTTCACCTGTGGGTCACGAGCACCCCCCACCAGCCCTAGCTAGCCCCTACCTTCACATGGTAGGGCCCCAACACAATCCAGCCACAGAAGCAATAGCCCAGGTAGATGACAGCCACACAGCAGCAGAAGCGCATGACGCTGGGCAGGGCCACCCTCAGTGTGGCAATGAGGATCTGCAGCGGGAAGATGGCTGATGAGGGCATAGCCACAATCCCAGTCGTCAGTGTGCATGGGGTGAAGTAGGCAGGGCCTGGCTGAGGGCACTGCTAGGGGAGCTGAGAAGGGGCAGCCTGGAGCTGAGGTTGCCATGTTACTGTACTCAGCTGGATGGCTATGAAGGGGCAGACTCACATGACCCCTGCTCAGATTCAGTGACAGGTACATCTGGGATGGACAGGTAGGTATAGGGCTAAAAGACTCATGATAGGTCATCTGCAAGGGCTGGTGATTACCAAATGTGTATGAATTTGGGACGTGAGAATTGGGGAAAAAGTGGCCACCACCCAGAGGGAGGGCTCGGCCTGAGCACACAGGCTTACGTTGTATTTATGAAAGAAGGTCAGGTAGCGGATGACACCGACCCAGACGAGCAGCGTCGAGGTGCCCAGGAGGATGCTGCAGACATCGTAGCTGGCCAAGTTCTAGGGGCGGAACCAGTGTCAACCCCATCTGGTTGGGGAATGAGGTCCCAGGTGGGCATCAGTGGGGACAGTATAGGGGCCAGGGTCTGGAAGGGGCCACCAGGGCCTCAGGCAGGGTGTGAGCAGGACCCACCTTAGCTTCAATGCCAATCTTCATGATGGTGCCTGAGATGGTGAGCACATCGCTGATGACCAGCAGGATATACCAGCCATTGACAAATTCCAGCCGCTCCCACAGGCTGATGGCCCGTCCCCGCTGCTGCCACATGAACCCCACAAACTCCTGCAGGAGGCAGGTGGGGTGAGGACCTCTCCAGGAATAGGAGCTCTGTGACACCCCCAGCCCTTATGGCCCCAAAACCGCGCAAGGCTGGTTTGGGTACATGTGACACTGGGATGGCTCTCACATTCTGCAGCAGGAAGCCACGGAGCAGGGAGCGGGCACACAGCAGGAAGGAGAGGGAGCAGGTGAGGATCACTACCACATCAAACAGGAGCCGGAAGCTGTTGTCTCCTGTGGGAAGCGGGCCTTGGGTAGAGGTGGGGTGGCTTGGGGCCTTCGGAGGCCAAGGCCGCAGCTGGGCCAGGCCAAGGGGACTGCAGGGCTGGTTTGGGCTGGTCAGTAGGCTCATGGGTTATTCTGAGTCAGAAGCTCAGTCAGTGCTGGTCTGGGGTTTGGGAGATCCCTCGGCAGGTTAGTGTCCCTGGTTGATGTTGGTTTGGGGCTTGGAAATACCTGGGCAGTTCAGGGTCCCTGGTTGACACTGTTCTGGGGTTTGAGGGCTCACCATGCCTGAAGATGCTGGGGTGCTTACACTCCTGGATGTGGGCCTGGGTCTCCAAGCTGATGGGGACACGCCCGCTGTATGCCTTATTGTCAAACGTGATCTGTGGTGGGGTGCAAAGTAAGCCTTGGCAGGCCTAGGCTCCCAGACCTGCATGAGATGGATGGTCTGTCTAGCCCCAGCTTCTCCATCACCCACATGCTGCCCTTGGCCAAAGGTCCCCAGCCCTAGAACTCAGGAGTCCTGTGGTACCATCCCCTGCTCCCCACCCCAGATCACTAGTGGGTCCATGCTCTTACCCTGGACACCATGGTCTCACCAGGATACTGAAGGTGTAGCAGTCTGGGATCTCATTATTGATCAGGCTTTGAAGATTGATGGTCTTCAGCTGGAAGTGGATGGTGACGTTGATCAGCCTGAGGGGAGGGGTCTGGTGAGGCGGAGGAAGCTCCACAGCTCCCTCAGGCCCTAGAGTGCCAACACTCCTGCCCCATTCGGACTCTGCAGCTGGCAGAGGGAAGTGCTCACTCAGCAGGCATCAGCCTGGCCCACCCCTTCCCCCACCTTCAGGGAAGTGGCTGCCAGGGGGTCCCCAAGGACACCTGGCCTCCTGCCTCCCCCCACCCTCGGCCCAGCCCTGGGATGGCTCCCTTCATTGGGCAGTACTTGTGGAATTTGAGCGTGAGGTTCTTGTAACTGTTGCTGCCATCCAAGAGGGAGAAATCATCACTGGGGGGCACAAGGGGTCTCTCAGGGGGGTCCACTCGGATGCAATCTGAGGACAGGGAGTCAGGGAAGGGGCACAGGATGGGGGAGGCAGAGGCAGGTCTCCCAGAGTTCCTGACAGACCCCTTCCCTGGTTCACTTTGTATCTGAACATTTGCTGTTTGCAGCCCCCCCCACCCCGTGTCTTCCCAGGGTAGGGCCCAGTATGTCTATTCCCTGCACAGACCTTAGGGCTTGGATCTCTGTAGGCCCCCAAATGTTTAGTGAATTAATGATATTAAACACAATAACTGGCTCTTTCTATACACCAAGCATTCTTCTAAACACATTTTATACATCAAATTATTAATACTCAAGACAACCCCATCTCCTGGATGAGTGAGGGTAGAGCTGGGATTTTAATCCCAGCAGCCAGGCCTGTCTTGTCCACTCACCAGTGACGACCACTGGGTCAATGTCAAAGGTGTCATTGGCTGGGTCCACGTGGCCACGGTGGTAGTACTGCTGGCAAAGGGCCAGGGCTGAGCCATTGGCCCAGGGGCCGCCCCCGCCCCGCACATATGCATAGTGGCCCAGCGACACATCAGGGAGCATCAGGTACTGTGGGCAGAGAAGGGAAGGTTCCTTCAGCCCCCCCCCCCACCTGCCCACCTGCCCACCTGCCCCTAGCTGCCCGCACCTGGTCCACAGCGTAGAAGATAGCTTGGTAGAGCTGCTCCCGTGTATAGGCTGCAAAGGTGTCATCTGCCCCATCAGAGTAGCCCAGAAGGAAGAGGTGGCGGAAGGCGATGGTATTCTCTTCTCGGAACGTCACTGCCAGCTGGTTGCTGAGCCCGAACAGGATGAGCTGGCGGGAGGGACTGGGGGTTGACACTACTGGGATGGGATCTCCCTCAGTGCATGAGTGGAGGAAGATGAGAGGACCCAGTCCATGAAGTCATATGTCCCCATCTTCCATGACCACCATTTGTTCCCAATGCATAGCACACAGTGGGCACTCATATATCTCAGGGTAGCAACTAATGTTTATGAAATGTTTACCTGATGCCAATTTCCATGCTAAACCCAAACCTACAGGGTAAGTACCACAGTGCTGAGCCCCTTTACCAAGGGGAAATTGGAAGCATAGTTACATACCCAAAGTCATAGGTCCCTAGGGCAGGGGCAGGGTCTGACTCATCTTGGAATCACTAGACCCCAGTTCAGGGCCTGGCATGGGAAAGGGGGGCAACTATCTGTTCAGCCACTGGGTCAGTTCTCATGGCATCAGATTGCTTGGTTCAAGTGCCATAAAATCCTAATGCTTGGTTGCTATGACACTATGAACAAGTCCCTTAACCTTGCTGAGCCTCAACTGCCTCATCTATAAAATGGAGGCGTGTGTGAGGTTAAAAGGAGCTGCTTACATACAGAGCTCAGAGGGTTTTCTGATTTATCACTGCCATTGTTACTGTCATGCTGCTGCAGGGTCAGGAAAAGATTCTGACTCCCAAACTCTCCTTCAAGGAAAACAGTGGCCACAGGCAGCATTCTGTTGGGACTCCCACAGTTCTCACCTGTACAGTGACTACCAAGATCTTAACCACTTGCAGCATCAGCTTAAAGGGCTTGCGGCCCTTGGCCCGAAATTTGTCACAGGGACTCATGAAGAAGTACTTGAGACGGCGGCGGAGATCTTCCTCTTCCAGCAGGGTTGAAGGGGCTGGTGAAGCCCCTGCCTGGGTCCCATACCCGAGGCTGGAGGTTAAGAGGTGCTCGGTCTCTGTGGGAATGGGAAAGAACAGTAGGGATCGGGCCCAGGCACACCCACCTCCCAACAGGGAAGGCAGATCTCACATTCCAGCCAAGAAAGAATTCTGGGAGATCTAAGAAAACCAAAAAGCTACCACATTGTTTGGATATATGCAGCAGTACTGCTCAGAGGTTGCAAATTTGGGTTTGGGACTCAAAAGGGCCTGAGTTGATTACGGACCCTGATGCTCACTGGCACAGACAGGGCACCCAGCCTCTCTGGGCCTCAGTTTCTCATCTGGAAAATGTGGCAATAGCATCTCTCACAGAAAGCTGACGATTTGAAGCTTACAAAGTATTTGTCACAGGGGCTGGTAGGTGGTAAGAATGTTCCTGTTGATATGTGGGGAGAGAATGAATTGCTTCCACTGGCTTCTCAAAGGGCACTCAAGGCTCTGGGCCCATCCCAACTCCAGCCCCCAGGCATGAACATGGAACTCAGCAACATTCCAGTATTTTCTGAACAAACCCTTCCCACTCATCATGACCTGGTCTGTCCAGCTGACACTCTCACAAGCCACAGGCCTGGAGAAGGGAAGATCAACAATTATGGTAATAAGGGAATGCATTTGCTGAAGACTCACTGTGTGTCAGTAGATGTTATTACAGCACTGTCCATGTCAGTTTATGAGCTAATATGGCATATTCGTTAAGGCTACCAGCTCCTGGAAATCACACAGCCCTAGGACCAAATCCCAGACCTGCTACTTCCTGATTGGGGGGCCCCAGGACCTTTCTAAATCACAGTCTCCTCATCTGAAAAGTGGAAATTTAAAAAAAGTCTCCCCTGAGGCTAAAACCCTGAAAATGCTTCCAGAATGGAGTGAGACAAAGCAGCTCAGCCCAAGTCTCAGAAATTCTCAGGAAACTGAGGCTATTCTAAGCACTGCTTATTCCCTTCAATCCCAACCAGCCTAAGAGGAAGGTCCAAGGTTTCAGCAACTGCTGGGGTCATAGCTGGTCACAGCAGCCCAGAATTGTCCCTGACACACCCCCTTGACCCCCCCACTGGGAGAATCCAACTTCTTTCCAGGGACTGGCTGGCCCCCTGCCTGGCACTGCCACCAAGATGATCATGGGCACTGCCAGAACCTGTTCTACAGGGAGGGCCAGCTCCTGACTGGTCCCTTTAGACTCAACCTTTCTAATGCCGCGACCCTTTAATACAGTTCCTCATGTTGTGGTGACCCCCAACCATAAAATTATTTTCATTGCTACTTCATAACTGTAATTTTGCTACTGTTATGTCTTAGCAAAAGGGTCGTTCGACCCCCAAAGGGGTCGCAACCCACAGGTTGAGAACCGCTGCTTTAGAGCTTGGATGCTTTTGCGGTTGTTTATAAGAGAGCTGCATGGAAGCCAGAGAGTAGGCCTGCCTCTCTAGCTTGGATCTTAGCTAACCCACCCCAGATCCTACCAGTTGAGACAACTTTTAGGTGTCTCCAGCTAGGTCAAGAAGGGAAGACCAACACAAAGGGTCTTCCTCCAGGCTCCCCCATGAGAAGGGGAGACTGAAGAGACTGGAGGCTGGCACCCAACTCCTGAGTTCAGGAAAACTGAGCTTCCATGGGTTTGGAGATCTGAAATCGAGTTAGGCGCCTAGGTTCAAGGAGGAATCCCCCCAGTCCTCATTCAGCCTTAGTTTAAAGAAGCTGAGCATTTACTTCCTAGATTAGGGAAGGAAATCCTAGAAGTCTCATGTGGGTTGGAGAAGCTGGTGCCTCCTGAGCTCCAGCAAAGCTGGGCAATTGCAGCCTAGGCTCAGAAAGGGAACCTCGCTGCCCCGAGTTGAAGAAGCTAGCGGCCCGCCCACTGTCTGAGTTTAGGAACTCCGAGCACAGCCTGGGTCCGGGAAAGGCAACCGGGAGTCCCACCACTCAGAGGTAGGAGAAGCTGGTGCTAACCCACCTCCCAGGTTCTAGGAGCCTTACGTCCAAATCTCCACCGCGGGAAAGCTGAGAGGTCAGCACCGGAGTTCGGGAAAGGGAAACTGGGTACTCCGCCGCCCCAGGTCAGACAGCGGACCCGCCCGCCCGCGGCCCGCAACCTCACCTGAGCCACACCGGCCCACGCGAGCTGCCATACCGGGGCCTCGAGCGCCGGAAACCGGCGGGCGCGACGGAGCAGCCGGGGCACCAGCGCCCGCCGCTGTCACTACGGACTCGTTCCCTCCGGGATGCTGCCTCAGACTCTGGCGCATCAGCTGACTCGCGCCCCGGTCACGTGCCCAGGCAGCCCTTGGAGGCACGTGACCGGATCCAACCCTGTCCCCTGCTCCACGACCCCACCTGCCAGAGCGGCGTGCGCGCGCGCCTCTGCGGGCCACTTGCCAGTCAAGGGCGGTCGCGAGGCCCTAGCGCCGCAGGGCGAGCAAGATGCTGGGGGATGGGCTGGCTCTGAGCGTGCCAATGTAGGACTGGCTCCGTCATGCCCGCGTTCAGTGCCAACAACTTGACTTTCATGTCCGCGATGTCCGGTGATGATCCTACATCCTTCTCAGGGTTGTTTCCTTCCATCCTTTCAGAAATTCCCAGGTTACTCTCAAACTCTTCCTCTTCTGCCCCCTCTCATATGACCAACAGCGAATCCTATTTCATTTCCTAATTATATTCCAAATAGGACCACTTATTCCTACTTTTATGGCCCTCAGCCCAGAGTCTCCCACCATTCCTGGCCTGTGGCAACCTCCTCTCTGATCTTAGACTCTCACTCCTGGCCCCTTCCATTATACTCTCCATCTAGCAGCCAGAAGAATCTGCAAAGAATAATTCACCAGTCTTCCCCTAGAACCGGCCGGTGACTTCTCATTTTTCTGGGACAAAAAATTCCTTACTGCAATCTACCAGCGTTTTCTGGTCCTCCCCTAGCTCATCTTTCAGTGGTCCCTGGGCCTTTGCACATTCTTGCCCTGGAGCATAATGGTTAAGAACACAGACTCTGGAGGGCAGACAATTCAGGTTTAAATCTAGGCTCTGCCAACTGCCAACTGCCTTCCAAAGAGTCCCTGAAACTCCATGTACCTGATTTTCATCATTTGCAAAATGGGGATGCTCAATCATAGTTGCCTGCTTCATGCAGCTGTTGAATTAAATGAGAAAATGCAAAAGCATACCACAAGACTGGGCAAACAGTGCTGATGATTAAATTAGAGGTTACTGGGATTATAGCCCTTCCTTGAGAAAGCTGTCCCCGACTTAAATCAGAAGTCTTGTAGACTTTCATTTATTTTTTGTTAATCTTCATCCGAGGATATTTTTCCATTGATTTTTTTTTTTTTTTTTTTTAGAGTGGGAAGGAGAAAGAAACAGCGATGTGAGAGAGACACACAGACCGGTTGTCTTCCATATGACGCCCAAGGATCCAACCTGCAACCGAGGTACATTAACCCGACTGGAATTGAATCTGCCACCCTTTTTGGTCTGTGGGCTGATGCTCTAATCACTGAGCCAAACCGGCAGGGCTCTTGTATACTTTTAGAATGTACCATACCCTGTAATGACTTTTTAAAAAATTTTTTTCTTTTATTGATTTTAGAGAGAGAAGAAGGAAGAGGGAGATAGAAACATTGATGAGAGAGAACATTGATTGGCCGCCTCCTGCATGTCCCCCACTGGGGATTTGGCCCACAACCTGGGCATGTGCCCTGACTGAGAATCAAACCGGCCATCTCTTGGTGCATGGGTAGATGCTCAGCTACTGAGCCACACCAGCAGGGCCCCTGTAGTTACTTTTTAAACCTTTCCATCTGTGAGCTCTCAACAGATGTTAGTTGAATGCATAAATGAGCAACCTCCATTGTCCAGTGGTATACTTATAATGTGGACTTTGAAGGGCAAAGGGTAAGTTAGGGGGGCAAGGTAGGACTGCCCACATGGCTTCATATCAGCCCACTAATTTCAATATGTCATAAATCCAACTATTCAGATAAAGCAAAGGGAAGTGGTGCTGCTCAGAACACCTGCAGGGTAAGTCTGCTCCTGACTAAGGTGACCAGGTCTGGGGGAGCACAGTGGTGACTGCTGAGATGGGGGAAGCTGGGAAGCCTGGAGGATGTTGGGGGAAGCCAGAACATTGGAATTCCTGATGTATGGCTGGCTCAGGCCACACCTTCCCATTTCCCAAGGAGCTGTGCATTAGGGGAAAAAGAAATAGAACCATGAAACAGAGCCAGAAGGCAGTGGGAGGATTTTACTAACTGCACAACACACAACTTCACCAGGCCTCCGTGGGTGCCGGCGTCCCCTTCAGCCATCTGGCCCCAGTAGTGCCCCTCGCTCCTGCACCCACTTGGGACTCCCACAGGTAGTGAGGGCTGAGCTGTCATGGGTGGGAGAGCTGGGGTCAGGGTGGGACTCAGGGTTGGGGTTGGGGCTGGGCACAGGATCTGGGTCCCAGCTGTGATCAGATCCATGGTCAGGGCTGGCCACAAGGTCAGGATTGGCATCGTGACCAGGCTTAGCATCAGAAGACTTGACAGGATCTGGGGTGGGGGTAGATCCAGAGTCAGGGCCAGGTTTGGGACTGGGATTGGGGAGGGAGGCCAGCACAGTGCCAGGGTCAGGGCCCAGGCCAGAGCTGGGGCCCAGGCCAGAGCCAAGCATAGAGACAGCATCAGGACTCTGCAGGGAGACCTGCTCAGGCCGCAACATCGAAGCAGGGCTAAGGCCCAGGCCAGCGGCAGCAGCTGTAGCTGCTGCAGCTGCCGCAGCTGCAGCAGCTGCACCTTCATGCACTCGCTTGTGCTTGGTGAGGCTGGACGCTTGGCCGAAGGCCTTGCCACAGAGCTGGCAGCGGTAGGGGCGCTCTCCGGAATGCACGTGCAGGTGCTGCAGGAGCGCGGAGCTCTGCCCAAAGGCCTTGGAGCAGTGGGGACAGGCATAAGGCCTCTCGCCAGTGTGGATGCGCAGGTGATGCTGCAAGTTGGAGCTCTGGCCAAAGGCCTTACCGCAGTGGGGACAGCGGTAGGGGCGCTCAGCTGTGTGCGTGCGCTGGTGCTGTAGCAGCGCCGAGCTCTGACCGAAAGCCTTGCCACACTGAGGACACGGGTAGGGCCGCTCGCCTGTGTGCGTGCGGAGGTGCTTCAGCAGCGCCGAGCCCTGCCCGAATCCCTTGGTGCACACTGGGCACTTGTGTGGCCGCGGTCCGCCGTGAGTGCGCAGGTGCTGAGCCAGCAGTGAGCCATGCCCAAAGGCCTTACCACACACCGGGCAGTGGTGGGGCTTCTCGCCGCTATGGCTGCTGCGGTGCTTCAGCAGTGTGGAGCGCCAACCAAAGGCCTTGCCACACGCGGCGCACTGGTAGGGCCGCGCGCCTGTGTGGATGCCCCGGTGCTGGGCCAGAGTGGCGCCATGGCTGAAGGACTTGCCGCAGTCAGGGCAGCGGTAGGGCTTCTCGCCACTGTGGGTGCGGCGGTGCTGGCTGAGCCCCGAACTGCGACGGAAGGCTCGCCCGCAATCGGGGCAGGAGAAGGGCCGGGGAGGACTAGCAGGTGCAGGGAGCACCACCTGGCTGGTGGCCCGGCCTTCTGGGGTGGCAGTGAGGCTGGATGAGAGGGGGTCCAGGTCTGGGGCTTCTGGGGGACTGAGGGTGTCGCTGTTAGGGTCAAGAACCAGGGGGACAGGGCCAATGACATCTGGATCAAGATCAAAACTTGAAGACATGGGGTCAAGATCTTGGGGATCCACGGCACGGGTCCCTAAGATGGAACTTGGAGCTTCCGCACTGGGGTCCAGATCATCAGAGACGGGCTCCAGATCTTCATAGCTGGGGTCCACATCTTCAGAGACAGTGTTGAGGTCTTCCAGGTTAGGCTCTGGGTCTTCGGGTTTGGGGTCCAGGTCTTCTGAGTCTGAGTCAAGTTCTTCAAAAGCAGGTCTCGGGCCTTTGTGACCTGGGTTCCTGACCAGGACTGAGCGCCGCATCCCAGGTGTGGAAGTGCCAGCTACTTCTAGGGCAGGATCTGCAGGGCGAGGACAGGGTGGGCAGAGGTAGGTTCTGGGGAGCAGGAGGTCTCTTTTGGAGCCTGGGCAGGGATGGGATAGGTGGCCAAGCTGTGCCCCCAAACCCACTTCTGAACATACACATGGATCCTTCTCTTGTTTCAGACCACAGGGAGACTTGTGACTCCCCTTAGCCAGGCAGGGAGAACCTTGGTGGGACATGGGGGGCCCCTCCCTTCTTAGCCCCACACCTGGATGGAAGTCATGGGATATGGCACTAGAGGTCTCCAGTACCCAACTCCATGGCTCTGCCCCTGTCTCCATCCTGGACTCCTCCTCTTGTGGAAAGCTTGGGTCCTGTGGAAAGAGAGTCCTAGGTTCCTACCCCTCGTGGGGAAGAGGGTAGGTGTCAGGGTTCCTGTGCTTGCTTCTAAGTAAATGGCCTGAATTCCTGTCCCATAATTGGGGGTGGCATATTTGGGAGTTTCTGGTAGGGAGGGGGACCTCTGGCTCAAGTTCTAGAGAGAAAGCATCCTGAACTTAGAAGCCTATATCGAAGGGATGAGGGTGGGGGACAAACCACATCTGGTAGTGCTCTTGGGTCCTTGGGGGCGTGCAGGGGCAGCCCTGGCTTGCTTCCTGGGGAAGAGACCACCTGAATGCCAGGCCCTGCCCACAGTTCCAGGGTGGGAGTAACTGCCTAAACACCTGTGTTCCCAAATGCCAGTTCCTAAAGCTAAAGTAGGAGGTGGGGAATTGGATAGAAGATCCTGAATTCTAACCCCTAACTGGGAGCTGGGCAGAAATAATACCTGGGGTCCCTCTTGGGTGACTGGGGGGACCCCTGAGCCAACTCCTAGTAAGGGGAGATTCCTGAGTGACTGGCCCTATGGATGGGGTATGCGGATGTGTGTCAGGACACTTTTGTCCCCTCCTGGAGGAAAGATCCTGAATTCCAGGCTGGAGGTAGGGAAGGGAGTGGAAAAACAATAGCTGGGACCCCTTCTGGGGAGCAGGGGGAGCTCAGGATTATATGATGGGAGGTTATGCCTTAAGATACCCACCCCATGGCTGGGCATGGGGGTGGGGGCACACACAAATAGATCAGTTCCTGAGGGACAGGGGGACTTCTCCTGGGAAGGGAGACAGCCTGGGCTACAATCCATAGCTGGGAGTGGGTAAGCAAATGGAGGGGGCTAAGTTCCTAGATCACCTCCTCTATCCTGAACCCCAGGTTGGAGGGTGGGGGGAAAATGCCTGGGTCCCCTCCTGGGTTCCTGGATCACCTCTGGGAAAGTCGCTTCCAGAACTCTGGACTCCCAGACTGGAGAGTGAGAGGAACAATAACTGGGGTCCTGGGGGAGAGAGGAAATCCCTGGATCCCCCTCTTGAGAAAGGGCCTCCTGAACTCACAGGTTCAGGGTGGGGAGAACAATACCTGGGGCTCCTCCTGGGTTCCTTAGGGGCGAGGGTCTGAATCGCCTCTAGAGGAGGCGGAGTCCTGAACACCCGACCCCACAGCTGAGGGGTGCCCCCCCCATCCTTCCCTATCTAAGGCGCCCGCTCGTGCCAGGCCCTCCCCGGTGCCGCAGCGGCGGACTGGGCGCGCTAGGCCTTCAGGGCGTTGGGCCCCTAGTATCGCGCCAGGACCCTGCTCTCCAGGCCCGGGAGGGCGGCGGGGGTCGCGCGGAGGTCGCACTGGGCCGCACCATGCATCGGGGTTCCCAGCCCACCCCCACCCAGGCCCTCGTCCGCCGACCCGCTCGCGAGAACACTCACCCGGTGCCCCTCGCCCCTTCCCGGCCCGCCACGCCCGCCGGTGCCCCAGGGGCCCGCAGATAGCGCCCCGCCCGCTAGCCCTGCCAGCAGCACCTTCGGCCCAGCGGCCCCGCCAGGCGCTCCCGGGGATCGAGAGGGGCCGGCCGAAGGCCGCAGCGGGAGCTGCTGGGACTTGTAGTTCTCCCTCGCCCGCCGCGGCCTTCGCCATCGCTGTCCGCCCCTCTACCCCCACCCCCGCCAGCCTTTGTCCCGACCCGGCAGCCCAGACCGCGCGACCGCGCACTTGTCTGCGCCGTGCCCCTCCTGCGCAGCCCTCGGCTCGTCCTCTGCTGTGCCTGTGTTCCTCTCTGTCCCTTTCTCCATCTCCGTCCCTGATGATCTCTGCCCGTCTCTATCTCTGTTCCTGTCTCTGTGTCTCTATTTCCATCCTTTTGCCTCTGAACCTGTCACTTTTTTCTGCCTCTGTCCCCCCAACCCCACCCCCCTCCCTCTTTGTTTCTACCTCCTGCCCATGTCTCTGACTCTGTCTGTAACACCAAACATTTTGTCTTTCTCTTACAGACTGGCAGTGCACATAAGCATAGTCAGGGCTCTGAGAAGCCCTGCAATTTACAAACTTCTTTATCTTTGCTTAATACAGGGTTTCCTTTTTAAGGCTCTCCAAGGAAGAGCTGGAGATTCTGTTCCTGAGTGTTTCCCTCTTCCTACAAAGTTGAGGGTTACTCACTGCTGTCACCCTGTGCCTGGACACTCCCTGGAGTGATGGTCTCTGGGAGAAGCACGGGCTGAGACTGGGAAGGACTCTGGGCAGACTTTACCTGGAGACAAAGATTACTGTGAAGGAATGAAAAACAGGTCGCAGCTGGCAGCCATGATGTTCTTTGAACATAAACAACAGTCACAGAATATAAACAATGATCATGCAAGGCCACTCTGTGACCATGTCTGCACCAAGCCAGAAACAAGGGCACTCTGCAACCACAAAAGTGAATACACATCCCCTCCTGACTAACTGAAATGACTGCTACTTCTTACCAATGACAGCTCCACTTTTGAGATTAACAGCTCCCTGCTTCCCAACAGCACCGAGAATTGCTTCTACTCTTAACTCTCCTCAAAACTATCCAGCACATGTCCCAATCCTATAAGATGCCCTCCTGCTCCTAACACTCTCTTACAGAGGTGCTCCATGGTTCCCTAGTATGTGGTCTTGCTTGCTGGAGCAAGCTAAAAATTTTTTTTTTGGTCACAGGTGTGTTTCTGATGGTCTTTGCCTGGTGAATTTTGTCGTCACCTACCCTAGAATATAGCCTTGAGCAAATCAGTTCTCTAGGTGTTGTCTCTCTTCCTTCCTGAACCTTCTAGATCTGTGCTGAACTTGGGGCCTGAGACCTGCTTTTCACCTCTTTGTGTTAAAGCCTGCAGCACATCTGAGAGACCCGAGACTGCAGTTGGATTATGTTGCTGGTTCTTCACCCTGCTACCTCCTAGATGACCCTATTGCAAATAATACTTGTAATGACAACTGTTGTTTATGTCTGCTTAGTATCTTTACCAACACCTTGCTTTCCCTTTGTGGATCCCCCTCCACTACTCCAGATGAACCCATATTTAACAAAACTACCCTGTACCATGTGATCTACACTTATCAAAGAACCCCACCTCCTGGCCACAATAATTAGGTCTGAGATGAAAACATAACTTTGGAGGGTCTCATTCTTCTGGGATCATGACCTTTATATAGAGCCTCATTCTACCTGCAGCCACCTTCCTTGTTGTCTGGAAGAATAGTTTGCAGACTGAAGCCAATCTACACCAGGATGTAAAGGTGAGAGAGACATCTCTGGCTATATTGGTTGAGCTCTTGGTTATAACCATACCTGAAGCCAGAAGCCATCATTCTTTCCAATATTACGAGCCAACAAATGTCATGGATATTTGAGCTACTTTTATTAGGTTTCTGTCCCTTGCATCTATGACAGTCTTGACTAATTTAGAAATGAATACCTGGAAAGGGGAGAGTGTTAAAGGAAATAACTTTAAATGTGAAATTGGCTGAGCAAAGGTGAGGTAGGGGGCCAGGGCCACCACATACATACATATTCACTGTAAAGTGAATAGGACTTCTAAGATTTGTGCTGTGCACAACCTGCCCAGGTGTATATGGCATCCCTGTAAAATAGTCCTCCTCAGGAAACTGGAAATCTCTGTTATGTGGAAGAAAAATAGCTGATTACATTGTTGCCTATTTTATCTTGGGGACTCTAATCATGTCTCCTGAGATTGTGGCTTATGGGGCTTTAGAGAAAAATATCAGGATGTGATAATATAAACAGAGATTAGCATCTACTCAACTTTGTGAGATTGCCAGAGTTGAATTCTCTGCCCCAAGCTAAAAGAGGAAGTTAGTAATGAGGTAGGAGATAAAATTGGGATTATCAGAGCACTGGGATGGGGGTAGGGGTCTCAAACACTGAACATGCCCTGTCTATAAAGGAAATAATTACCTTCACAAGGAAGATCCTATTAGCTGTCTTTCCGCCTTCCAGATTATAACCTGGGGTAAAATAGATCTTAAGAGGATGGAAGGCCTGTTGCTAGACAGAATCTACAGGGGTTGTGCTTCAGACTCAAAGATCCTCCTGTGAACTGGGGAATCAAATCACCCTGGGTGGGTTAGTGAGATGGGCCATCCAATCACAGCAGTCCATCTTTCCCAGCACAGTGAGTTTACAGCTGTGCATATGACTTCAATGGGCCAATCAGAGCATTCCTTAAATTCTAATATGAGTTGGGAGGGAGAGAGGACCCTCTTTCCTTTGAGGCTTTAATCTCAGGATTTGGGATACCAGTATCCTTATTTGCCACCACTTGGAGGGACTTGGGATTGTTAGATTGAGAGGAAGAGTCCTGATGTGGAACCAGCATGTCTAATGTTAGACAAAATTCCAGCCTGTCTTAATTCTAAGTCAATAAAACCCCTTTCTACTTGAGCTAGAGCTGGGTTTTTGTCACTTGCAACAAAAATGATTTGAGGCATTAACAAAACTTAGGCACCATTCATTAAACTACAGCAGAGTACTGGGCCATGTTCTAAGCATGGTTCGTGTGCATTTTATTTAACCCTTGTTACCACTCTATGAAGGAAGAACTATTGTCATCCCCATTTTACCAATGAGGAAAATGAATTTCAGCATGACATCACTTGTTGAAGGACAGAAATATAGGTAAATGGCAGGTCTGAATTCTGCTGCTTAGTGATGCTTACCATTGACAAAGTTGTTTTCCTTTATATTCAATCCTATTCATCTTATTTCATAAGCCTTTTTTCTTTTTTCAGTTCACAGGAAATGCCTTTTTTAGGAGGGGAGTGGGATATGGGAAGGATCAACATAAAGTACGTCCAGAATCATCATGATGTTGTGTTTTTCTGCACTGATTAGATATTTCCAGTAAGATTTCTCTTCTTTCTTGGCAACCCATCCTGGGGCTGGTCAGTTTCATTGTTAGAAAATGCTTCAAGTTTTGCTGAAATCTGCTTCCTTGTAACTCCTACCCATTGTTTCTCACCTGGTGTCTGGGTTGCTTTAAACCATTCCTACGACCAGGAAGGAGCACACAAAAAAATCCTGCAACTGGAGCTACATGGAACTGAACTCCAAAACAAGCTTTCTGAACTTTCTGGCAGGCAAGGCAAAAAGGAAAAGCCTTTTTGATTGAGTACTCTGGTCAACAAGCAGACCAGCTTCATCAGGAGAACCTGATTTTGTTCTGGGAATCATTGTAGGATGAATTTATTGCAGTGGTTCTCAACCAGGGCAATTCTCCCCCAGAGGACATTTGGCAATATCTGGAGACCTTTTCGGTTGTCACAACTGGGTGGGGGAGAGGGAGTGTGCTAATGGCATATAATAGTTAAAGGTCAGGGATGATGCTAAACATCCTACAAAGCACAACATGTCCTCTGACAACAAAGAATGATCTTACTCAAAATGTCAATAGTGCTGAGACTGAGAAACCCTGGTTTATCATGAAGTAATTCAGGAGAGTGCCATGTACATCTTTAATGGAAGCAAGCAAAAGAGTGTTCTGCAGCTAGCAGATCCTCTCATGGTCAACAGGGATACCAGAGTGCAGCCAAAATGGCCATCTTGTCTCTATAGGACTGAAAACTGAACTGTCATTTCTGTGGAAATGACATAGCCTCACAGAATGCTGCCCATGGGGAAACGGCTCCTGGCCAGGCTTGGGTTAGCTTTTAGTGGCCCATGGGATTGGGGGCCTTAGTCTTTTTTTTTTTATCCTCACCCTAGGATATGTTCATTGATTTTAGAGAGAGAGGAACATCGATGTGATAGAGAAACACCGATCAGCTGCCTCCCAACTGGGAATCAAACCCACAACCTAGGTATGTGCACTGATCTGTAATCAAACCCACAACCTTTTGGTGTGCGGGATGACACTCCAACCAACTGAGCCACCTAGCCAGGGCAGGGGGCCTTGGTCTTTTGAAGATCTAACTACAGGGTCAGGAAGTCATATTCATTCTTTGAAATTGATTCTCAACAGCCTACAGAGGCAGGCCATGGTATGGCCACCAAGACCCATCTTATCCCAGAGTGAACCAACCGGCTTCTTCCTCCCCTCTGACCACCCGCCCCCCCACCCAAAAAAAGCACATTTATTTTAATAGCTTGAAGTGCAAATACAAGTTAGTTCACAAAGTTTCAAGATATGGCTTTAAGTGTAATAAAAATCTGATTTTCAAAAATTAAAGGGTAGCCCAGTTAGTGTGGCTCAGTGGTTAAGCGTTGACCCATGGTTGCTAGTTGGATTCCGGTCAGGGCACATGCCCAGGTTGCCAACTTGATCCCCAGTAGGGGGCGTGCAGGAGGCAGCCAATCGATGCTTCTATTTCTCTCTCCCTCTCCCTTCCCCTCTCTCTAAAATAAATAAATAAATAAATTAAAATCAATAAAACATATTTTTAAAAATTAAAGGGTAAATGGCAGAAATAAAGCTTCATATTTTTAAAAAATTCAAGAAACGTTAAAACTTTTAGACTAAAATATTCCACTTATATTAATTCAGAAATACCCTAATGTATAGATGCTAGTAGTACATTGGAATCCAAAAGGACTTCTCAAAGAAAGAAAATCACCCCAAACTGGTCAGCTCCAGATAAGATTGGACATTCTTGGTGCTGGTTAGTCCTATTTTGCAGCCTCATTCATACCATATCAATTGATGTCAATCAACCCATGGCATTTTGACCTGTAGGCAAACTTTAAAAAAATGTCTAAAGTTCAATATGAGGCCAACATCCACTATTAATAGTTTTTGAAGTGGTCACTATATATTTAAAAGATTTAAAGAGCAATTTCCACTTCAGGCCTATGGTGTTACTGAGGGGAAAGACATAGATTAATACTTCTTCTATTAAAACCTTTTTGTCTTTAAAACTCCCTTACTTGCCTGGCCGGTGTGGCTCACTGGTTGAGCATTGTCCCATGCACCAAGAGGTCGCCAGTTCGATTCCCGGTCAGGGCACATGCCTAGGTTGTGCGCCAAATCCCCAGTGGGGGGCATGCAGGAGGCGGCCAATCGATGTTCTCTCTCATTGATGTTTCCATCTCTTTCTCCCTCTCCCTTCCTCTCTCTCTAAAATCAATTAAAAAAAAAAAGAATAAAAACAACAAAAAACAAAAAACAGAAAAAAACTTCCTTACTTATTTCTACACATACAGAACTTGAATAGAAAGTAGAAAAATTTCCCACTAGGAAGATAAAGGTTGTTAATTTTTTTAAATCACTCAACAGCCAAAACACGTTTATGTCTGCTCCCCAGAAGCAATGTTAGCTACTAGTTATGGTTCAGGCAAATGTATATCTTCAGGAATGTTTACATAAATATTTATTCAGTCTTTTTCTCAATCTTTATCCTTTCAGTGTAGGCAGTAAATTGAATCTGTTCCCAAAATTCTATCCCACCATGTAAATGTTGAAGCATAGTTTCCAATGAAGTTCATGTGGTGAAAATCATGATGCCAAGAACCAGCATACCCCCTCTGAGCCCTACCCAGTCTTATTATTTTTTTTAAGCCTCACCTGAGCATATTTTTTTCCATTGATTTTCAGATAGAGTGGGTTGGAGAAACATCGATGTGAGACACACACATTGATTGGTTGCCTCTCACATGACCCCAACCAGAGCTGGGGATCAAACCGCAACTGAGGTACATGCCCTTGACTGGAATCAAACCCATGAGTCTTTGGTCTGTGGGCCGATGCTCTAACTGCTGAGCCAAACCGGCCAGGGCCCTACCCAGTCTTTTAACAATTGGAATCTCCTCCCACCTTCATCTTTCTTTCCCCTAGTCACATTCATCTTCAGAAGGTAAGCTCTCTCCCTCCTTGACCCCCAGACACAAACAATGACACGTGTGTCCATTTCTCATTTATAACATTCAATGAGAGAGCTACTATTTATCTCAATTTTACAGATGAAAAAACTGAGGCTAGAGAGATTAAATTACCTGCCCAAGGCTACTATTCAGGACATGGAGAAGTCAGGATTTGGACTTTGTCCATCAGCCACAGGAGCCTGCATTCTCAACATCTCACCACATTGCCTCTGTTCAATACTAACTCCATTCTCTCCATGTCGTTCATAAATTGTCGTGGCACCTGAACATCCTATACTGAATCTGTCTGCCAAGTCTTTGCACAAGCTGGCAAGGCCTCTCTGCTCAGACTGGGGTGACCTCTAGAGTCTTCTGATGGAGTCAGTCTCCCCTGTATGTACAATCCCCATTCGTCCAAGCATCATTTCATGACTGATTGATGGAGAGGGGTAGGATGTTGCCAAGGTGGTGTTTATTGCTGGCTAGGGCATGGGTAGGTAAGGGTCTGAGGGGGCTGAGGGTCTACCTTCCCACCCCTGTAGCCCCACTGGTGACGGGAGCCCAGTGGCACATGGCTCTCCTGGAAGTTGCCCAATCTCAGCACTGCTGGGCCCTGGTACTTGAAGGCAAACTCGTCCTCATATTGGGTTGAGAAGAAGTGCTGTCTACCCAGCGGGGGCTCCATGTGGCTATACTTGCACTGTGGAGTCAGTGTGGGTAGCCTGGAAGAGCAGCCTGGAGGATGGCTGACCCACCCGGGCCACCCCATGGTCCCCGTACCACCCTGGGAGGGTCAAAGCTTGGTCATGGGCAACAGGGGCCCCAAATTGGGCTGACCCAGGAGCTGGATGAGAAACTGGGGGAGTGGCTGGAATGACCCCAAGGGTTGGGATGACTCCAGTGACCCTGAGCTAACCCTCAGCTTGTGGTATAACCGTGGCTGGTAATATGAAGATGTCCCTGAGATGACCCTGACATGGCCTTGGGAATGAGCTTGGAATGACCTTAAGGCTGGGATGACATTAAAATAACCCTGAGTTTGGGTGACTCTAGAGTGACCTTGAGCGGACTTGACACTAATTCTGAGTCTGAGGTGACGGTAAAGGCATTCTGAGATCACTGATTGAGGGGGTTACCTGGTCAGGGAGGTGACCCTCTCCCTCCCTCACCCGCTGTAGCATTTCCTCAGTGATGGAGGCTGGAGCTGTTCTGTGTGGTTTCAGCATCTTCTGGTTCGTGGTTAAAAAATCTGGTTCTGGAGATTTGGGTGTGGGTGACTGAACTGAGGGGCTGAGGGAGGAGAGGCAGACCCCAGCGGGCAGGATATAGGAGATTAAGAATGGGATAGGGGTTCAGGGCGAAACCCGAGCCAGCGCTGAAGTTGGGTTAGGAGGTGGGAAGGAGGGCGGAGCCAAGCAAGGACGGGTCTAGTGCAGACTTGTCTTGGCGGTGGGGCCAGGTAGGGTAAGCTAGTGAGTCAGGGAACCGAGCCAGAGTCTGACTGAGGAAAAGCGCAGAGCTTTGGTCGCATAGGGGGCGGTGCAATGGCTGAGTTGGAGAATGGGGTAGGTGGAATCATGACCACGAGGGGGCGGGGTTGTCTAGGGACAAAGTTGGGATCTTGGTCGATAGGGTGGGATCTAGCCCTACTGGAGGTGGAGGTGGAGCCAGAGTCGAGAAGTGGGCAGGGCCAGAGCTGTGGCAGGGACAGGCCTTCTGGGGTAGGGTCGCGCTCACCGCCGGTGCCCTCCGGCAGGTTGCTACGTAGCAAGTGTAGGTTGAGTGCTTTCTGCCGCTGTTGCGTGCCAGTGGGGTAATAGTCCATGCCCATGGAGGTCTGGAAGAACTGTCCGAGCAGTTTCAACTCCCCTAGGGTCACGTGGCTCTGCAATTTCTCATGAGGCACGTGGCGGCTGTGTGGGTTGGTCACTGGTGGCGGCTATAAGACCACATGGCATCTAGAAAGCTTGTGTGTCCAGGATGTCCCAAGGCCCGGTTGGAGGGAAGAGTTGGGTGCTGTATGGTCTTGAACGGCTGACACCCTCTCTGGACCCTACTTGATGGCTTCAGAGTTGGTATTTTCTCATTTTACAGACAGGGTCACTGAGGCTGGGAGTAGTTAAGGGATTTACCCTAGATCACGCAAATAGATCCAGGAGATCACCGCACACATGTCAAGCTTACTCCTACCTTTGGGCCTTTGCACATACTATTTGCTCTACCAGGGAAGCCCTTTACCCTGATGAGCACTGCCTCCTCCCCCAGTTCCTACTGACCTGGCTATAGAAGAAATGCATGGAGGTGGTGAGGCTGCCTGGGCCAGGGCACCAATTTCCTTCCAGGATGTGTGACTCTGGAGTCTGGTCATTGTGAAGAACAAAAGGCTCTGCCAGTGGCAGAGTAGGTGCTGAGCAGCTCTAGGAGGCTGCTGTGGGGGCCAGGGGCAGGCAGCCAACAGGCTCTCACCTGGTTCCGGGGCATAGAAGTGTTCAGCGTTGGTGGTCCTATCATGGAAGAGGCCGTCTCCAGGACCAATATTCACATAATGGATGTAGGCAGAGGCCTGGGCCTTGTCATACCTGCATATAAATGTGTGTGTGTGTGTGTGGTGGGGGGGGGGTATCCATCTAATCTGGACCCTCGAAACTCCCAGGAAAAGGAATGGGGGCAGGCTTCCTAGTGGCCAAGCATGCGGTGCTAATGGTGGGAGATCTGGCATTATAGTGGGCCTTGCCTGCAGGTAGTAGAGACCTCAAAGGCACAGTATTGGCCTTACAGCCTTTGGTGGCACACTACACATGTCGCTGAGAGCCCTTTGCCTTGTCTTGGTGGTGGAAGGTCATGGTCCCTTTGTACCTGTCACGAGGCAGACCCTTGGGCCTGTAGGCTTGTTTCTGCTCCGAACACATGGGCCCATAGCCAATCTTGAAGTCTCCCAGTGCCACACTGGAGGAGTCCTGTGAGTGGACAGGGGTGGGAAGGGCAAGGCCAACCAGCCCCATACTGCCCTCCCCAGCAGCACCAGCAGACTTAATTTACCCTCTTACACATCAAGGCAGGTGGGCCCATCAGGGCCTGGAACTGTCTCTGGTAGGAGGTCTCGTCACCCCTTCTCCTGTGGTCCCACTTGAGGGGGGTGGAGCCCCCTGAGGATGGCAAGATGAAAGAGAGAATGGGATTAAGTCCTGCAGCCTCAGGCCCACTGCAATTCAATTCCTTGTCTGAGGAGAGGTGTGCAGTCCTGACTAGCCTAGCCTGAGGGCTATCTGGCAAACACTAAAAATAATAAAAATAACAAGAATAACTACCAAGTATTGAGCCAGATATCTAGGTTAAGTGCTTTGACCTCATTTTGGGGGGCTGGTATTATCCCCCTCCTCCACTTTACAGCCTCTCTGAGGCTCAGAGACGTTAGAAATAACAGAAATTCAGCCCTGGCTGGTGTGGCTCAGTTGGTTGAGCATTGCACTGAAAGGTTGCAGGTTGGATTCTCAGTAAGGGTACATGTTGGGGTTTTGGGCTCGATCCTTGATAGGGGGTGCGCAGGAGGCAGCCGGATCGGAGTTTTGCTCTCACATCAATGTTTCTGTCTCACTCTCCCTCTCCCTTCCTGTCTCTCTGAAAATCAATTTTAAAAATCTTTTGAAAAAAGAAAGAAAGAAAGAAAGAAAAAAAGAAAGAAATTCAGAACCAGAACTGAGTTGGATCCAGGTCTGACAATCCCTAGACCCAGATTGGAGGGACTCTGACTAGTGATATCTACCAGGAGTTCCCCTGGAGTCACAGAATTGAAAAATCACAAATGACAGCTACTCTTTGTTGAGTACTCACTCAATGCCAGGCGCATAATGCACTCTGGGCTCTTTTTGCTTCACCAGCTCCTGTGAAGTGAGACCCTGTTATTGCATTCGTTTTTGTTGTTATTAATCTTCACCTGAGGATATTTTTCCATTGCTTTTCAGAGTGGAAAGGAGGGAGGGGAAGAGAGATAGAGAAACATCATTGTGAGAGAAACACTTAGATTGGTTGCCTCCCGCACGACCCCGACTGGGGCCGGGGATCAAACCTGCAACCCAGGTATGTGCCCTTGCCAAAATCGAACCCATGACCCTTTGGTCCGAAGGCTGACGCTCTAACCGCTGACCCAAACCGGCCAGGGCTGCATTCATTTTTTGAGGCTGAGAGGTCAACTGCTAATAGTTACTTGAATACTAAGGCAGCAGGGCTAGGGTGGGAGTAGGGCACTTAGATTCATCTGACCCCCAAACTACCATTCATGACTTCTGCCCACTGTATAGCCCCTGAAAGGATTCAGGAGATATGCCCATGCTGTGGATGCAAAAAGCAAGACTCAAGGAGGTTCCAGGATTTTTCAACCTCACACTAATTGTCCTTTGGGGCTGGATAATTATTGTGGGTGGCCGTCCTGTGCATGGTAGGATGTTTAGCAGCATCCCTGGTCTCTATCCACTCGCTGCCAGTAGCACCCCCTCTCCCAATTGTGACAAACAAAATGATCTCTGGGTTGAGCAAATAGCGCAGGGCGTCGGGGGCGCGCTCACCGAGGTGGCGGCAGGACGCGCGCGGCTGCGGGCACGGGTCGTGGGGCGGGAAGAGCGCCTGGTGAGTGGTAGGCGGAATGAGCAGCTTGGCTCGGTCGCCAGGTGGCACCGAGTCGCGGTGGAAGATGAGGCGCGCGCCGGGGCTCTGCTCGCTGTCGCGCGCCGGTAGTTCTGGCCAACCGAAGTCGGCGCATGCAGTGGAGAGAAAGGCGCGTCCGCGCGTGTCCGCGTGCACGTGCAGGTGACTGGCCTGCATGGCGAGTGTGCGCGCCCGCGTCTGCGCCCGCTCCCGCTCCCTCAACGGCGTGGGCGGCGGCACCAACGCATTGTGCGCCTCGGTCACGCGGTCCTGGCTGGCCCAGCGCGCATCCTGCTGAAAGAGGGTCCCTCGGGGCGGCGGCGGACACGGCGGCGCGCGAGAGAAGTCACCGTATGCCGGATAGTCCCGGTGCATCGTGGAGTGCGTGGCGCCCATGTGCAGCCGCGGGTCCGGCCCCAGAGTGAAGTGTGAGGCCTTGAGGAAGTCCAGCCCCGCCATCGGGCGCGGCAGCAGGGCGCCCGCGGCCATCGTGGGATGAAGGGCCACCTGTGAGGAGGTGGGAACACAGGACTGAGCAAAGTGCTCTCCAGGACCATGCTGTCTTTTACTCCTTGTGTGCCAGGCACTGGGCTGGGGTTAGGGACGTAGTAAGAAACAGGCGCAGCCCTTGTGCTGCCCCCAGGGAAAGTAAGATACGAATTTATTTGACAGTTATTTCACACCAGTCCGGGATGTAGGCCCTTGGAAAGGCGTACATCAGTTAACAAAACAGACCAAGAGCCCTGCCCTTGTGGAGTTGACAATGGGGCAGGGAGGTGACAGACAATATAATAATATAATATATTAATATAATACAATACAATAAATAATTGTAACCATAATTGTAATATATTATAATACATTATAAAATTATATTCCTATAATTATAATATATATGTTGATACATTCATATTACATAATATATAATAATATAACAACATAAATTGCAGTGTAAATAGAAGGTGACCAGTACTGTGGGAAGAAAAGTCACACAGGGTAGAAGGATGGGGGGTTCAGGGTGGGAGGGTTACAGTTTTTAAAAGGAAGGCATCACTGAAATGACAGTTAAGCAAAGACCTGAAAAAGGTGCATTTGGGTATCTGGAGAATAGTGTTCCTGGCAGATGAACAACAGGTGTAAAGGCCCTGAGGCTGGCACAGAATGAGCAATGGGGAAAGCCACAGCATTACTCTCTGCATTCTACAGTCTGTATGATATGGGAACTCCTCTCCTCACCCTCAGTCAGTAATCAAGGCCATGGCTCTCCCTTCCATGTCTGGGAACCCACTTCTATCTATCTGCCATACCCCTCCC
This sequence comes from Tadarida brasiliensis, assembly GCA_030848825.1. Taxonomy (NCBI): domain Eukaryota; kingdom Metazoa; phylum Chordata; class Mammalia; order Chiroptera; family Molossidae; genus Tadarida; species Tadarida brasiliensis. Next base: position 72,229,801 of record CM061259.1, on the reverse strand, counting down.
TCCTCACTGGTGCTCCTGCCCTCTGCAATTGTCCTGGGCCTTGACTATTCCCTTGGATCGCTTCCTATCCTCAGACTGTCGAGAGTTTTACATACCTTGCACTCACTTCTCTGACCTTCAGCTCCAGGCTCCCAGCATCTTGTTTAGCTGTCTGGGACTTTCTTGCCTTCTTCAGAGCAGATGTGTCTCTCCCACTGTCCTCCCTGCTCCTTGGAGATCAGGCCCTTCGTTGCCAGCAGCCCCACTAGCTCAGGCTCACCTCCTGCAGGAAGCCCTCCTCGGCCCACTTCAGCCCACTACTACTTGCTCATGTTGACCTCTTTAAAAAACATGTATCAGGGTTTTAATGAAATCACAGTTTTTCAGTGTCTAAGTTTGTTGCGTTTTTCATAATTTTGCCACCTAAAATAGTTGACAGTTAAGAAGGTGTCAAATGGTTTATGGAAGAATCTCACAATTGAAATTACTAGCTGGTCACCTTGGAATAAGTAACTGGGCTCTTGTGAACTTCAGTTTCCTCATCAGGGATGAAGAAATAGGGTACCTACCTTGAGGGATGGCATGAGAGCTAATGAGTCTTAGAAAATGCGCTTGGCACAGGGCTGACCCTCAAGACTCCCTCTGTACCCAGTCTCCCAGAAGACCCTCACATGCTCCTTCCAAGGCTGCATTCAAGAGTGGTCTAGCCCTGCCCATTGTGACTCAAAGAACTTCCCAGACAACACTGTCACAGTGGTCCCCCAGCAACTCTGGGGGCAGCTGGGAGAAAAGTCAGGAGCAAGGACAGAGGACCCTGTCTCCTGGGACTTCAGGGAGCCTTCTTTAAGTCTCAGTTTTGTCATCTGCAAAAGGAAAGCAGCAGTGAGATTTTGCTGCAGTAGGCTGCTGGTGTTTCTTATTACCATTTTCCCCCTCATCTGCTTCCTAAATCTCCCCATGCAAGATGGGCAATCTCTCTGTCATTGTGTTGCTTACTGTTACTCCAGTGCTTGTAGACCTCCAAGGTACCCTTAAAAACACCAGTGCCCAGCCCCAAGACCATCAGGAACACACCTGTGGTTGAACAAATTTGGGCTTATTACTCATTGCAGCTAGGAAGAGCACACTCCATGGGGAATTGTGGGCATCTCAGGAGAGTGTAAAGGGACTTATCAGACTTGGATTTGTCTTAGGTGCTTCTGGGGAGGTTTAAGGAAATTGGGCTTTGCTCTGCATTGGAGGCTTTTACTGGTTGGAAAGTTTGACTTTCTTTTTTTGAGATGACCTGACAAAAATAATATATACAACAGGAAAGAGGGGCTGGGGAGTTAGTGTTTAATGGGAACAGAGTTTCAGTTTGGGATGACAAAAAAGTTCTGGACGTGAATGGTGGGGATGATTGCACGACAATGTGAATGGAATTAATGCCACTGAACTGGACACTTAAAGATGATTAAAATGGTAATTGTATATTTTGTATATTGTATGTATATTTTACCACAATAAAAACAGTTTTAAACGAAGACAAACATGCCTGGCCGGTGTGGCTCAGTGTTTCAGTGTCAACCCATGCACCAAGAGGTTGCCGGTTCGATTCTCAGTCAGAGCACATGCCCATATTGTGGGCCCAATCCCCAGTGGGGGGCTTGTAGGAGGCGGCCAATCGATGTTCTCTCTCATCGATGTTTTTTTTTTTTTTTTTTTTTATCCTCATCCGAGGACATTTTTTCATTTTTTGTTCAGATAGAGTGGGAGGGAGAGAGAGGAAGAGAGAGAGAGAGAAACATCGACGTGAAAGGGACACATCGAGTGGCTTCCACCCGCACGACCAACCAGGGCCGGGGACAAATTGCAACCGAAGTACATGCCCTTAGCGGGAACTGAACCCGGGTCTCTCTGGACCACAGGCTGATGCTCTAACCGCTGAGCCAAACCGGCCAGGGCTCATCGATGTTTTTATCTCTCTCTCCCTCTCCCTTCCTCTCTCTCTAAAAGCAATAAAGAAAAAAAAAATACTTAAAAAAAAAGAAGACAAACATGAAATAAAGATATAAATGTAGTCAACCTGTCTTAGTACATGAGTTCTACTGAATGAGTTCTTTCTTTTTTTTTTCCAGTTGAGATATAATTGACATATAACATTATGGAAGTTTAAGGTTTACAACCTATTGATCTGATACATTTATATTGTATTATGATTACCATTGTAGCTAACACCTCTATTGTGTCACATAATTATCATTTCTTTTTTTTTTTTATTGTTGAAAGTATTACAGATGTCCCCCCTTTTTCCCCATTGACCTCCTCATTCCCGCTCCCACCCAACTCCTGCCTTCCCCAACCTAATGTTTGTGTCTATTGGTTGTGCATATATGCATATCAGTTCTTTGGTTTATCTCTTCCCACCCCTCCCAGCCCCCATCCCTCTGATGTTTGTCAGTCTGTTCCCTACTTCCATGATTCTGGATCTCTTTTGGTCGACAGCTTATTTTGTTCATTATGTTCCACACATAAGTGAGATCAGGTAGTACTTGTCTTTCTCTGACTGGCTTATTTCACTTAGAATAATATTCTCCAGGTCCCTCCATGCTGTCTCAAAGGGAAGAGATCTCTTTCTTACAGCTGCATGGCATTCCATTGTGTAAATGTACCACATCTTTTATTTATTGATAATTTTTTTCTTTATTGATTTTTAGAGAGAGAGGAAGGGAGAGGGAGAGATAGAAACATCGATGAGAGAGAACATCGATTGGTTGCCCCCAGCATGCCCCCCACTGGGGATCTGGCCCACAACCTGGGCATGTGCCCTTACTGGGAATTGAACTGGTGACCTTTTGGTGCATGCGTCGATGCTCAACCACTGAGCCACACTGGTAGGGCTATTTTTTTTAATTTCATTTATTTATTTATTTATTTATTTATTTATTTATTTATTTATTTATTTATTTAATTTATCTTCAGATAGAGCAGGAGAGAGAGAGGGAGGAAGAGAGAGAGAGAGAAACATCGACGTGATAGAGACACATTGACTGGTTGCCACCCACATGACCCCAACTGGGGCCGAGGACAAACTGCAAGCGAGATACGTGCCCTTAGCGGGAACCGAACCCGGGACTCTCTGGTCCACGGGACAACGCTCCAACCACTGAGCCAAACCGGCCAGGGCTATTTTTTAATTTTTTAATTTTATTAATTTATTTTTTTATCCTCACCCGAGGACATTTTTTCATTTTTTGTTCAGATAGAGTGGGAGGGAGAGAGAGGAAGAGAGAGAGAGAGAAACATCGACGTGAAAGGGACACATCGAGTGGCTGCCACCCGCACAACCAACCAGGGCCGGGGACAAACTGCAACCGAGGTACATGCCCTCAGCGGGAACCGAACCCTGGTCTCTCTGAACCACAGGCTGACGCTCTAACCGCTGAGCCAAACCGGCCAGGGCTATTTTTTTATTTTTAAACTCATCTTTATTGTTGAATGTATTACAGATGTCCCCCCCCTTTTTTCCCCATTGACCCCCTCCTCCCCAATCCCGCCTCCCTCCTGCCTTCCCCACACTATTGTTGGTGTCCATTTATGCATATATGCATAGAAGTTCTTTGGTTTATCTCATCCTGCCCTCCCTCCCCACTTCCCTTTGAGGTTCATCAGTCTAACAGCCAATTTGTACTTCTTAATTCTTTAATCTTTTGCACCCATTCCCCCAGCCCCCACCCATCTGGCAAGCAACAAAATGTTCTCTGTATCTAGGAGTCTGTTTCTGTTCTGCTTGCTCATTTTGTTTGTAGATTCAATTGTTGATAGATATGTATTAATTGCCATTTTATTGTTCATATTTTTGTTCTTCTCCTTCAGGAAGACCCTTCAACATTCATATAATACTAGTTTGGTGGTGATTAACTCCTTTAGCTTTATCTTGTCCGGGAAACTCTTGATATGTCCATCGATTCTATATGATAGCTTTGCAGGATAGAGTAATCTTGGTTGTAGGTCGTTGCTTTTCACCACCTTGAATATCTCTTGCCACTCCTTTCTGGCCTGCAAAGTTTGTTTTGAAAAATCAGCTGACAGTCTTATGGGAGCTCCTTTGCAGGTTACAAACTGCTTTTCTCTTGCTGCTTTTAAGATTCTCTTTGTCTTTAACCTTTGGCATTTTGATGATGATGTGTCTTGGTGTGGACCTCTCTGGGTTCATCTTGTTTGGGACTCTCTTTGCTTCCTGGACTTGTATGTCTGTTTCCTTCACCAAGTTAGGGAATTTTTCTGTCATTATTGTTTCAAGTAGGTTTTCAATTTCTTGTTCTCTCTCTTATCCTTCTGGTACCCCTATGATGCGAATGTTGGTATGCTTGAAGTTGTCCCAGAGGCTCCTTACACTATCCTCATTTTTTTTGGATTCTTTTTTCTTTTTGCTGTTCTGATTGGGTGTTTTTTGCTTCCTTATATTCCAAATCAATGGTTTGTTTCTTGGCTTCACCTACTCTACTATTGAATCTCTGTAAATTATTCTTTATTTCAGTTAGTGCATCCTTCACTTCTGACTGGTCCTTTTTTATGTTGTTGATGTTCTCACTAAGTTCCTTGGAGGGCTCCTTAAATTCCTTGAAGGTCTCACCAAGTTCCTTGAGCAATCTTATAACCAGTGTTTTGAACTCTGCATCTGATTGATTGCTTATCTCCATTTTGTTTAATTCTTCTCCTGGAGTTTTGTTCTTTTCTTTCATTTGGGACATATTTCTTTGTCTCCTCATTTTGGCTGCTTCTCTGTGATTGTTTCTATGTATTAGGTAGAGTTGCTATGTCTCCTAGACTTCGTAGGGTGGCCTCTTGTTGTAGGTGTCCTGTAGGATCCAGTGGCACAGCCTCTCTGATCACCCCAGCTGGGCCCTTGAGGTGCACCCCTAGTGTGGACTGTACACCCTTGTGTTGTAATTGAGTTTTGATTGCTGTTGGCACGTCAGTTGGAGGGATTTACTCAGGCTGATCAGCTGCAAGGAATGGCTGTGCCCACTGACCACTGGCCTCTGACTACCTTGGAAGATTAGCTGTGTTGGGGCCCACCACACAGAGCAAGACTTACTTCATCAGGACTCTGGTACCCCCTGAGTCTGCTCAGTGAGTGTGTCACTTATGGAGATGATTGGGTGGTGGTGTTTTGATGTGGCCTGAAGCTGTCCACTGGGTATGCTGGCTCTGGGGCAAGGTCAGCCGCTGCCTGTGTTCTGTCCGGGGCCCAGCATAAGCTACAAAGTGATCTGCAGATGGCTGCTTCTTGTGCTGGGCTTGGAGGTGCCTAGGCAAAGCCAAGTTGTGAACCAAGGCTGGTTGCTTCTAGTGCCAGGCCTGGGACCACTTAATGAGAGGTATGGGGCTTGCTGAGACCAGATGTTGTTTGTTTGAGAGATTTTAGGAAACTCTGAAGCAGGATCCAAGACAGGCCAATCCTATAGTAAAGCCATTGGAAACAGCTTGGGTAAGCCTGAAAGCTGGGTGGGGCAGGGCCTCAGGGAATCACCGGGGTGGGGCAAACAGTGAGAGCCAGGTTGCTGGAGTCCCAGATATGGCGGCTGTCTGCAACCCTGGGGAAGGGCTCACCAAAGGAACAAAGGCCTCCGACAGCATGTCTGTCTGAGAGAAGGCTGCCTCTTCAGCCCTAGTCTCGAGACCAAACAGCTCAGTTCTTCCCTGTATCTCTCTGGTGCCCTTCAAGCTGCCTCCCCTCCGAGCTTAGAGGGAGCAAGTCTAAGTCAGAGCGCGGGCCCTTTAAGAGGAACTGCCTGGGGCTCCGGCAGCTGCAGCCTCCCTCAGCCTCAGTGCCTGCTGGTTTTTCCAGCCAGAAGTTATGGGGACCTCTCTTCCTGGCACTGGAACCCAGAGCTTGGCGCCTGGTGTGGGAGGGGGACCCCTCACTCCTCAGGGAGGACCTTCACAGCTGAGGTGTCCTCCTGATTTTTATCCGCCACACGTGGGTGTGGGACCGGCCTGTTCGTGCCTCCGCCCCTCCTACCAGTCTCGTTGTGGCTGTTTCTTTAATTTCATAGTTGTAGGACTTCCATTCAGTTTGATTTCAGGCGGTTCTGAATGTTGGTTGTGTTGTAGTTTAGTTGTAATTTTGATGTAGTTGTGGGAGGAGGCGATACCACACTTACCTACACCGCCATCTTGCCACCACATCTTCTGGTATATCACATTTATTGATTTGTAAATATTGTATCAGTCTTGCATCCCTGGGATGAATCCCACTTGGTCATGGTGAATAGTTTTTTTATTGCGTTGCTGGATCCGATTTGCTAATATTTTGTTAAGGATTTTGGCATCTGTGTTCATCAGGGATATTGGCCTGTAGTTTTCTTTCTTTGTAGTGTCTTTATCAGGTTTTGGAATTAGGATTATGCTGGCCTCATAAAAAGAGTTTGGATGTCTTCCTTATTGAATATTTTGGAATAATTTGAGGAGAATGGGTGTTTAATGTAAGAGGTCTGAGCCGGCAGGAGATCACATCCTCAACGTAAGGCCAGTGTAGAGAAAGGAGCATTTTATTACATCGGTGGGCTGTTACACCGGCGGGCTGGGGGGGTACAGCTTCCCCAAATCCTCAGCCCCGAGCTTCCTTTGTTCTTTGCTTATATAGGCACAAACTACAGAAAAAAACTACATTAAAAAAACCCCACATTCTCTTGGCACCGCGTAATTGGTGTCTGGGTTGGTAGGAGTTGTCTCAGAGGTAAGGAGTCTGTTCAGGAAGAGGTCAGGGCCATCATTAATCTCTTTTTTCTTATGGTTCCTCTGAGTTTCTCAAGGCCTTCATTAACCCCTTATCTTTGGGTTTCTCAAGGCCCTTATGTTTACAAAAAAGAAACTGCCAGGGTGCGTACATGCAGTAACTGAGGGTCAGAATGGAGTTTAGTTTTGTTAAAACATTATTAACCCTTTCATAATGATCATTTCTTCTAGTTTGGGAACAAGATCTAGTCTCTGAACAAGTTTAATGTTTATGATGCAGTTTTGCTGTCTGTAACCACTCTACTGACTCTTAGGTCTCTAGGACTTATTTACTGAGTGGGTACCTTTTCACTAAATTTAAGTAAATTGTTGTTTTGTCTATTGAGTTGAAGTCCCATCACCTGCTCCTCAGCACTGATTTCCACAAAAAGGGCTTTGGTGCAGCCCGGTGGATACAAATATACAGTTCAGCCTAGTCCTACTGCCTGCTGGGAAAAGTAAGACCCATGAGTTGGATCCTGGGTACTGCAGGAAGCAAAGGGGAGAAGTAACTGTTATTGAGGATCTTAATTTTTATCTAGCAGTCCAAGGAATGAAGCACAAATAAAGGTGTGATTGGTAAAGGAGCAGCAGTGACTTGACTTAGCCAGGAGAAGCAAATGTCTGTCTGGTCACTGTTATTGGACAATGTTCACTTTTTGCCTGTGTTCAAACATGACAAGTAGGCTTGTTTTGTGTTGTTCCACCATGGTCACTGAGTGGCCTTGTCCGATGATGGCATTCTGTGAAATTATTTATGTTCCGCATGAGCAGAAGAATATCAGGGCCTTGCTGTGACTGCCAGGCCAGCTCTTAGCAACACCAAGGTCAGCTGGGAACACTAGGCCAGTTCCTGTCTCTTTCTCAAAGGTCAAGCTCAGCCCTAACCAGATGGTGGAGGATGCTGGGAGGGCTGGGCAGTGTCTGCTATACCCTTGGTGCCTAGAGCAGGGCCTGGCATACAGTAGGCTGTTACAAGGTGGTTGGGGACAGTACAGGCTCAAGAGAAGGGACCCAGTTGCTCATGCAGACTCTGTAGTCTTAGATCCTCTTTCCTCTGCAGGCCTAGAACTGGGCTTAGATTTTTTTCTGGGAAGGAACAGTGTCCCCAGTTGAGGGGTACACAAACCCCTGCACCCCAGTCTTAATCAAGGAGGGCTGCAGTTGGATGTGAGGATTAAAGAATCTCTTGGGATGTTGTGGGGAAGGCAGGCCTGGGGATGGCAGGGGCTTGGGGTCCAGGTGAGAGAAAATGGGGGTTCCTTATGGAGGGGGATGTGGTCTGGGAAGAATTGGATAGATTCAAGGGACATTTTGGTGACTGCTGGGACATGGGTGGAATGTATGTGAGGGAAAGAGTAAGCATGATGTCTAGGTCTTCTGTTGGCTGGGTGGCTGTGGGGCATCCCTGAAATGGGGACATGGGAGAACAAGATGTTTGGGGATGATGCTGTGGTCAGTCTGGGGCTTGATGAGTGTGAGGGGGCTTGTGGGATGCACAGGGGAAATATTCAGATGGCAGGTGGGAGCAGGAGATTGAAAGGGTTAATAATGTTTTAACAAAACTAAACTCCATTCTGACCCTCAGTTACTGCATGTACGCACCCTGGCAGTTTCTTTTTTGTAAACATAAGGGCCTTGAGAAACCCAAAGATAAGGGGTTAATGAAGCCTTGAGAAACTCAGAGGAACCATAAGAAAAAAGAGATTAATGATGGCCCTGACCTCTGCCTGAGCAGACTCCTTACCTCTGAGACAACTCCTACCAACCCAGACACCAATTACGCGGTGCCAAGAGAATGTGGGTTTTTTTTTTAATGTAGTTTTTTTCTGTAGTTTGTGCCTATATAAGCAAAGAACAAAGGAAGCTCGGGGCTGAGGATTTGGGGAAGCTGTACCCCCCCAGCCCGCCGGTGTAACAGCCCACCGATGTAATAAAATGCTCCTTTCTCTACACTGGCCTTACGTTGAAGATGTGATCTCCTGCCGGCTCAGACCTTTTAGAGATAGGTCAGGATTTGTGAGAGTTGGAGGAGAGGCCAGTGAAGAGGTGGCTGGGCAAGTTGTGGGAGTGGACAAGGTCTCCCAGGACAATGTGGGTATAGCATGAGCAAAGAGAGTTTGGACAGGCAGCTGAGCCCTGCAGGCAATGACACTTATTGAGAACTAGTTTTGTGCCAGGCCATGGGGATATAGCTGTGACCAAGACAGATAAAAATCCCTTCCCTGGTATAGTTCACATTCTGTTGAGGAGAGACAAATAATTAGACAACTAGATAAAGCAGCAAAATATATAGTTGCATTTGATAGTGTTACAAGCTAAGGAGAAAAATGAGACAGCAGGAAATGTGGATAGGAAGTGCTGCAGTGTGATGGGGAGGTCCCCTAGAAGATAATGTTTGAGTAAACATGAGGAGGAGGTGAGTGAGGGAGCCATGTGGGTATCTGGAAGGAGAGCATTACAGATAGAGGGAATAGCAAATACAAACGTCCTGAGGTAGGTTGTGCTGTAACTTCAAGGAATAGGAACAAGGCAAGTGGTTGGAGAGGAATGAGTGAGGCAGAAAGAATAATAGGAGTTGAAATCAAGAGGAAATATTTTGCAAAAGGCAATCAGTCAACATCATTAGTCATTAGGAAAAGGCAAAACAAAGTTACGGTGAGATACCACTTCACATCCAGTAGGATGACTATAATAATTTTTATTTCATTTATTTAATTTTTATCCTCACCTGAGGATATTTTTTTCTATTGATTTCAGAGAGTGGAAGGGAGGGAGGGAAGGAGGGAGAGAGAGAGTAAAGAAAGAGAGAGAAACACTGAGTAGTTGCATCCTGCATGCACCTGGACTGGGGCCAAGGATCCAACCTGCAACCCAGACACGTGCCCTTGACTGGGAATCCAATCTGAGAACTTCTGGTGCACGGGATGATGTTCCAACCAACTGAGCCACACTGGCCTGGCTATAATAATAATTTTTAAAATGCAAAATAAAAGTGTTGGCAAGAATGTGGAGAATTTTTTGTATCATTGGTGGGAATGTAAAATGGTACAGCCACTGTGAAAAACAATCTTTTGATTTTTCCTCAAAAAGTCAAACATAGAGTTACCATATGATCTAGCAATTCCACTCTTAGGTTTCTACCCAAAGCACTGAAAGCAGGGACTCAAACAAGTACATGCACACCCATGTTCACAACAGCATTATTCACAATAGCCAAAAAATGGGAACAACCTCTATGTCCATTAGCTAATGAATAGATAAACAAAATGTGGTCCATCCATATGATGGAATAGTATTCAGCCATGAAAGGAATGAAGTACTGATATAAACTCCAACGTAGACGAACCTCAAAAACATTACAGTCGTTCCTCGCCACTTCATGCTTCGACTTTCACGGCTTCACTCTATCGCGGTTTTTTTCAAATATTGTATAGTATTTGGAAAAATTGCGATAGAGTGAAGCCGCAAAAGTCGAAGCACGACACGGCAAGGGGCGACTGTATAGTAAATAAAGAATCCTACTTCGTGGAAATTCATTTATTGCCATAGAGTCTGGAACTGATTAACCACGATAAATGAGGGCCGACTGTATGCTCAATGAAAGAAGCCAGACACAAATGGTCACATATTGCATGATTCCATTTAAATGAAATGTCCAGGACAGGCAAATCCAGAGACAGAAAACAGATGGTGGTTGCCAGGGGCCAGGGGAGGGAGGAATAAGAGTGACTGCTTAAGTGACAGGTTTCCTTTCAGGGTGATGCAAATGTTTTTTTTTGAATCCTCACTCGAGGATACTTTTCCATTTATCATCAGATGGAGTGGGAGGGAGGGAGAGAGAGAGAGAGAGGGAGAGAGAGAACATCAATGTGAGAGAGACACATTGACTGGTTGCCTCCCGCACGACCTGACCAGGGCCAGGGACGAACCGCAAGGTACATTCCCTTGTCCAGAACTGAACCTGCGACTCATTTGTCCACGGGCTGATGCTCTAACCACTGAGCCAAACTGTCCAGGGCAGAGATGCAAGTGTTTTGAAATTAGAAAGGAGTGATGTTTGTACACCATATGAATGTACTAAATGCCCCTGAATCATACATTTAAAAATGGTGACTTTTATCTCAATTAAAAAAAAAGTAAACAGGTCAAGTTAACTTTTTGAAAAAACGTATTTGACTTGTTGAAATAATACATGCATAATGCACAAAATTCAAAAGCTACAAAGTGGTATAAAAGTGAAAATTTAGTCCTGGCCAGTTTGGCTCAGCGGTTAGAGCGTCAGCCAGGGGACCAAAGAGTCTCGGGTTCGATTCTGGTCAAGGGCACGTACCTCCGTTGTGGTTTGGTCCCCTGCCCTCGTTGGGGTCATCTCTCTCTCTCTCTCTCTCTCTCTCTCTCTCTCTCTCTCCTCTCCCTCCCACTCTATCTAAAGATAAATGGAAAAATATTCTGGGGTGAGGATTTAAAAAAAAAAGTGAAAATTTAATTTCCTTTTTCTAGCCACCAGTTACCCTATCTGGAGGAGACTCCAGTTATCAGGTTTGTTTTTTTTTTTCCTTTATTGATTTTAGAGAGAGAAGAAGGGAGAGGGAGAGAGAAATAGAAACATCAATGAGAGAGAACATCAACTGGCCACCTCCTGCATGCCCCCCTCTGGGGATTTGGCCCACAACCTCGGCATGTGCCCTGACTGGGGATCGAACTAATTACCTCTTTTTTTTTTAATCCTTACCCAAGGATATGTTTACATTTATCTTCAGACAGAGTAGGAGGGGGACAGACAGAGAGAAACATCGATGTGAGAGAGACAGATTGGTTGCCACCTGCATGACCCCAACTGGGGCTGAGGACAAACCACAACCGAGATACGTGCCCTTAGCCAGAATCCAACCTGGGACTCTTTGGTCCGCAGGCCAGTGCTCTAACCGCTGTGCCAAACCGGCCAGGGTGTGGTGCGTGGGTCCACACTCAACCACTGAGCCACTCCAGCTGGGTGGTTACCACACTCTAATTTACTCTTCTAGAATGGATCTGTGCACTTCCTTAATTAAAATTTTTTTTTCTTTATTGTTTAGAGAGAGAGGAAGGGAGAGAGAGAGAGAGATAGAAACATCAATGAGAGAGAACATTGATTGGCTGCCTCCTGCATGCCCCCCACTGGGGATTTGGCCCACAACCTGGGCATGTGCCCTAACTGGGAATCAAACCGGTGACCTATTGGTGCATGGGTCCACGCTCAACCACTGAGCCACACCAGCCGGGCTCACTTCCTTAATTAAAAAAAAAAAATGCCTTATATATTACAACGACCACACATGCTCACTATACACAAGCAAAAAATGCAGAAAGGGTGAAAGAGAAATTAAAAAAGAAAACTCTCTCTTTGAATCCGAACTAACAGGTTGGTTGGTGACTTTGCTGGGAATAATTTTTGTGTGTGTGGGTAGTTAGGGGTTGGTTAAACTTGTGCTTTGGTTAACTTTAAAAAGAAGCCGCTGTGGGGCCGTCAGGTGTGAGCTCCCGCGGGCGTGAGGTGGAAGGCAGCGAGCTCCCGGGACAGTCCCGGGTGCACAGGCCGGTGGGAGCCACAGGTGACTGCCCCATTCTAGCAAATTCGGTCGGCGGATACCACAGCCAAAGGGCCCGTTCAAGGACAAAAATGTTGCCGCCGCGCCTGCGCAGAACGTTCTGGGTAGTGACCTCACGACAGGCCACGCCCCCTGGCGCGGCGCGGTGACATCACGGCGAAGTCGCAATGGCTGCACTGAACCGGCTGACGTCGGCGCTGGAGTCGTACCGAGGCCGGGACCGCCTGGTGAGGCTGGGGCTGAGCTTGGCCAGAGGTCCCGGAATTGGACCAAACCTCAGAGACGGGGAAACTGAGGCCAGAGAGGGGGCGGGGTCGCTTAGGATTCCACCGTCGCAGAGGGCCTTGTCCAAGCTGGGCTCCAACCCCGTCCCCTGGCGGTGGACATTTAGCTTGTTCCTGCCTACCCGTCGTGGCTAGACATTTACAGTGGTACCAACCAGATCCTCACGTTTGGACATTTGGGATCCAACTAAACCACTGGAGTAGTTCACTAGGTTGTCCCAAACAGTCTCATATGAAGACTTAGGATGTTGCGGGCCTTTCCCTATGTCTGAACGTTTAGGTTGAGACCAAATCCCCTATAGTTGGGGCATTTAGGTTGTTCCCACCAACTCAACTTGGCTGGACATTTACATGCCAACCAAATCCCCAAGTTTGGACATTCAGGATCTGACTAGGCCACTGTAGTTGGTCCCTGGGTTGTTTGGAAAAATCTCACAGGGATTTAGGGTTTTGTAGGGCTTCCCCTGGGTTTGGATATTTACAGTCTGACCACATCCCCTCTGGTTGGGCATTTAGGTTATTCCATCGAAGCCCCTAAAGTCAGACTCTCCACTTGTCCTAACCAGTCTCTAACGTAGGTATTGAGGCTGTATCAGAGTATTTACTGGTGTCTGGGCAATTAGGTTCCAACCCAGGCATTCAAGTTTTAACACCCTCCACCCTTGACCAAGTTGGACATTTAAATTGTAGTATTTTGTTTTTCCAAAGGGGCTGAACAGGAATTATACATTAAAATAGTATGTAAAACAACTGGAAAAGTAATTTCTGAAAAGCAGATGAAATCAAGATAGAAGGGTGGTGAAGCTGATCCATTTCACAATGACCTAAATCACCCACTAAATGGGTTCCTTCTCACTAAAATAATTTAAGCATATTATCCTTTGTCCACTGGACTGAGGCTGGATCTTGTCCCCAGTTCCCAGCCCAGCCGGGGTGTTGGTAACAGCCAGGTAGATGCAAATATACATTTCTACCTAGTACTTTTGCCATCTGAGAAAAGGAAGACCCAGGAGGTGGTAAATTGGGTTTCCTTTTCTTGTCCTTGTCACATCTGTCTCCAGAGGCTGTGCCCTCAGTGACGTGAGCCAGCACTTCATTAGAGTCTCCACAGTGCCTTCTGGACAATGGTGGCATGTTTTTCCATTTGTCCTACACATTTCTTTTTAAACTTTCAGCTTTTATTAAAACATTGTTGATTTAGATTCTTCTGCCTGCTCATCCCACAGGGCCGATGGCCAGGTGATCCAGCTCAGTCCAGGAGCAGGGCCATGCTGACAGTTTCTGCTTTCCCACAGATCCGTACCCTGGGGTACTGCTGCCAACTGGTTGGTGGGGTCCTGGTGGAACAATATCCAGCCAGGTCAGAAGTGGGGACACGCCTACTGGTACTGTCCTCTCAACTCAGCCGCTGTAGGACCATCCTTCGACTCTTCGATGACTTGGCCATGTTTATGTACACTAAGCAGTATGGCCTGGGGGCAGAGGTAATGGGGTGCAGGGCTGTAGGGACTTGTTTAAAGGCAACTGCGTGGGCATTTATTTTTTTCAATTTTACTTTCTTTTTTGAGATGATAAGATGTTCTCATTTTAACATAAATTTAAAAAATAGCTAATATGTTCACACATTCCTAGACTGTATAATTTAAAGTCTCTTTTTCCTGATCCCCCAGTCCCCAGTTTTTCTCCTTGAAGGCAGCCACTGTGGTCAGCTTCTTGTTTCCTTCCTGAGATCTCATGTACCCTCACAGGCAAATACACAATTTTTATGTAAATAGTTGTGTGCCACTGCCACTCTTTGGCCACTTGCTTTTTCCACTTACCAGTACAACTTGGAGGGCATTCCATATCAGTCCAAAAAGAGTTCCTCCCTTTTTTATGGCCATGTATGTAGTATTCTGTTATGTAGCTCAACAGTGATTTATTTAACCAATCCCGTGCTGATGGACATGTAGGTTATTTATAATATTTTGCTGGTTTAGCAGTACTGCATTATTCCACATGAGTGCCTGTAGATCTGTGCTCCTTACTAGGGAGCAAACTTACCCACCCCCAGGGGATATTTCCTCAGAGAATGGGCTGAGAGGTTGCCTTGCCCATTCCCCCTGCCCTCCCAGGGGCCCCCTCTCTGAGCTGCTGGATACTCAGATGCCCCTGTTTTGCCCCAGTGTCCATGGCCTGATCATCCCAAATATCGAATTTTTCCTTGGACCTTCCTCCAGTTTTGACACCCATCTCCTATCCTCTTATTTGGTTAGGGCATACTTCCTGTACATCCCTGGAGGACCTCCAAACATCTCTGCGATTTTCCTGAGTCCCAGGCCAGGGGTGGGGGCCTCTGTACCTCCTATATCCCTTGGCCAGAACAAAAGCCTCTTTTGTTGGTCCATTGTTTGTGTTGGTCTCCTCTGCCCTGTGAGTATCTCTTCCCTGCACAGGTGTGGGGCCTCGCCAGATTGAAGGCCTTGAGGGGGCAGGGTCCAGGAATGCAGCCCTAAGGACCAGGTTCCTGCAGCCTCAACTGGCCCTGCCTGGCTGGGTGCAGGTTGTGTGGTTCAGAACTCAGGGTTGGAGGGCAGGGGTACAGTGTGGGATGTTGAACCTGTGAAGATTCTGCAGTTTGATGGCCAGAGGCCTGTCCCTATGAGATGGGGCAGGGGGCAGCTTACCCTAAGCACTTCAGTTTGCCTGTTTGCCAGGATGGTGACCACTCCTCTTTGGTTTGGGAGGGATGACCCAAGTCATGCAGCCTGATGTTACCACCCACCCAGCTCTGCCTCATCAGGTTTCTCTGTGGGGCTGCCTGCCCTGCTTCCCTGTCAGGGTCCTGCGCCAGAGGGCCTGGCCTGGAGACCCCTTGGCTAGGACCTGGAAGCCTGTGGCAGGACAGGAAGGCTCTGAGGCAGGGCATCCCAAGTCGTAGTATATGTGAATCATCTGGGAACTTTAAAAAATTTAAGGTTTTATTTTGGGCATGGCCTGGGCCCCTAATATGAGGAGTGGGTAGGTCTGACCCCAGGCCCATCCCCCCCTCTCTCCTGGTCCTGCAGGAGGAGGACATCTTGGTCCGCAGTGTGTCTGTCCTGGGCAACCTGGCTGATCAGCTATACTACCCCTGCGAGCACATCGCCTGGGCCGCTGATACCAAGATCCTCCACGTGGACTCTGCTCGGTGGTGGATGCTGAGCATGACTTTCTGGGGCCTCTCCCTGCTTCTGGGGATTGCCAAGTAAGCATTGTCACTGCTCCCAGCAGGCTAGAAGGGAACACTTAAGATCTCTGGTCCGTTTGGCAGACAGGCTGGAATAGTATGGGTCTTTGTTGCTCCTGCTTTTCCTCCACTTGTTGCCACCTTACTGTATGTATCCCTTATCACATCACCACAGACTTGGCTTTAAACAACACAAATTGATCATCTTACAGTTCTGGAGGTCAGAAGTCCAAAATGGGTCCAAACTGGGCCAAAATCAATGTTTCTGGAGGCTCCAGGGGAGACTGTGTTCCCTGCCTTTTCCAGTTTCTAGAATTCCTTCCTGCATTCCTTAACCCAGGGCCCCTTCCTTTCTGTCTTTGAAGCACATTACTGCAGCCTCTGCTTCTGTTGCTGCATCTGCTTCTCTGACCCTCCTGTCTCCCTCTTATTAGGCTCACCTGGATAATCTCCCATCTCAAGACCCTTAACTCAGACCTATCTGCAAAGTCCAAAGTTCACATCAGGGAACACACTCATGGATCCTGGGGATTAGGACGTGGGCATTCTTGGAGATTGTGCCCACTGGACTCAGGAAGAAGAAATAACTTTGTGGCCTGGACAGAAGTGGCTGCTGTGGCTGCCTTTACCTGGGTCCCTGAGTCCGGCTTGCACTGTCATCAGCAAACATCTCCAGATAAAACACCCAGGAGTTTCCTGGCTGGCTCTATGCTTCCAAAAACTGTGAGGTTTCTAGAACTTTAAAATAATGGTTTGCTCCCAAACATTTTCTTCTTTGCAAATTTGCTGAGTGGGTTTGTTCAGTCTCTCACCCCAGAAAGCACAAGGGGTGAAGGACCTCCTGTGGCAGAATTTCATGCAGCAAAGGTCTCTTGGATCCCAGAAGGGAGGTGGGTGACCCTTGACCTTGAGGGTTGGGTGGAGGTGGGCAGTGTCCACTTCTGCTGTCACTTGTCCCTGGGCTAGACACTGACACTCAGTTATCTCAGTCTGGAAAATGAATGGAAGATTCAAATCACCCACAATCCAGAGATCCCCACTGTTTATATTCTGATGACTTTTCTACCCTTTAACCTTACACTCTTCGGACACATTTTCACTTGCTCTGATCCCCGTTTCATGGACGGCACTTTTTCTTAATTTGAGCTCTCACGTTCATGGTCACTGTGTCTGTTGACTTTCCTGTGTGCTTGGGAACTCCCGACAGGTCTGGGCTGGGCTCTGGATACTCCTGAGGCTGCAACTTCCAAGGGGCCTTGTGATCTCTGGTACCAAGAGATCTACCACTCCTGTTTTAGGGGAAGCCTTGATTCCATTCATTTTTTTAAAAAAGACTATATTTTAGAGCAATTTTAGGTTCACAGCATAACTGAGCGAAAGTAGAGAGCCCCCCCCCCCCCATGCACAGCCTTTCCCACTGTCAACATGGTGAGAGTGGGACATTTGTTACAACTGATGAACCTACATTGACATGTCCATCATCACCCCAAGTTCATGATCTACGTTAGGGGTCACTGTTGCACATTTCCTGGGTTTCATCAAATGTAACATGACTTAAACCCACCGTCCACCACTACAGTATCACACAGAGTAGTTTCACAGCCCTGAAAATCCCGTGCTCTGCCTATGATTCCACTCATTTTTAGAGCATGTTGTTTTTCCATGATTTCTCTCTATTTGATGTTAGCAAGGGTGAGGGGGTGGGGAGTGTGTGTGCTCATCATGAACAGGTGTCCTTAAGACCCCAGGATGCCAGACAGTCACCTGGAAGGTTGTTGGAATGCAGTTGCCTGGGGCCAGGTACCTAGAAGTTCTGATTCCACTGGTCTGGGGACCCAGGACCCAGGACTTGGTGTTTTGCCTTAGTCCTCCAGGTGGCTCTGATGCAGATCCACTTATCTCACTGAGGTGCTGCCCTGTGCCCCATACTCTATGGGGACATGTCACCTGGATGGGCTCACAGTGGCTGGGGAGATGTGACCAGGACTTGGACCTCCCAATCGTGAAATCTGGCTGTGTGGTTAGCCCTCCAACAGGCAGGGCTTAACACATTCACTTACCTGCCCACCCCCCCAGCCCCTGGTGCAGGGGCCAGGCGGGGTACTCTGCGTGGGCACTCTAAAGGGCCTGAGAGTCCTGAGGGAGCATTAGAGGCTGCCCACCTACTGGTTTACAGATGCCAGCCCTCAGAGTCCAGAAAGTTGTCAGACTCACTTCACACAGGTTGGTTGGGGCCACTTATTTGTAGAGCTCAGCACCCATTATGAGTAACCTGTGGCCACAGTGGCAGGAGGCAGAGCCTCCCCGAAGGCCAGTGTTGGGGATCGAACCCCTGCACTCCCACCCTGCTTCTCTTGCCCCTCCCATCCTCTCTGGTGTTGCAGGTCCCTGTGGATGGTCCTGAAGCTGAGACAGCGGCTGAGGAGCTCTACAGTGGCCTTCACCAGGTATTTCTTCCAGGAGAAAGGCTGACTTTCCCTCCCACAAGTCCTAGGGTTTTTCCCCAGACCTGGGGGAGGGAGGTGTTGAGGAGGGGGTGCTCTGAGTTGCCAGCAGTTGTCAGGTCTGCCCCTGCACAAGGCCCATGCTGGGGTGTTGTGGCTGGGCCATCGGGCCTCACAACAGCCTCCAGGTGGATGGTATGAGTCTTACACATGGGGAAAATGAGGCTTGCTTGAAACAGCAGAGCCAGGACTCCAGGACTGAGCCTTCACAACCATGCCCCCAGCAGAGAGCATAATAGGAGTCAGTTTACTGAGAACCAGTCAATGTCACTCTTTCATCCTGGGAAAGGACTGTGCTTGGCTGGCATAGGCCTGGAACCTGCCCAAAGACCAACACCCCCTTCCCCACGGCTCCCTGATTCCAGGGGGTTAGGAGGCCTGAGATTTGGACTTGAGACTTTCCACACAGGTCTGTGTCCTGTTCATGTTGTGGGCTCCCTCGAGGGATGTGTGTGTGTGACAAGGACTCCTCCTTGCTCACAAATAGGGTCTATGGTCATTCCTTTCCCTGCCCATTTGGGTGAGCATGGGCACACCTGGGCCCTCCCTGAACGACTCCTCTTTGATCCCACAGCCAGCTGTCCTGGAGCAAGCGGAGGGCCATGGAGGCCCAGATTCAGTCAGAGCTGTTGATTCTCCTAAGCAACCTGGCAGACCTGGCCAACGCCGTGCATTGGCTGCCTCCAGGTGTCCTCTGGGCAGGCCGCTTCCCCCCGTGGCTGGTGGGCCTCCTGGGCACCATCTCCTCCCTCCTCAGTGTGTACCAAGCAGTCCGGGCCAGTGGCTGGGCTGACACAGCCACATCCTGACATGGTCTGGGGGTGGTGGACACAGCCAGGACCCCACTGGAGGACCCCTCCCCACAGAGCAGAAATCACTTGGGCAAGGGGCTGGATCTCTAACTAAGCAAATCAAGGCCATGTGAGGGGAGATGCAAACCAGAGGACACAGGGAGTGACCTGGGGCACAAGCCCACAGTGGGGCAGGGGTAAGGTCCCCTAGGTGCTGAGGGTCAGAGCCTTTCCACCCAGGCCCCACCTCTTGGGGGAGGTGTCTCTCAGGACCAGAGCAGAGGACCCCTGGCTCCCATGCAGAGCCTCACTTCCATCCCTGGCATCCTGTATTCAGATAAAGACAAGCAGGAAGGAATAATGGTATGTGCCAAGTGGGCCTTAGAAAAGGTGAAGTAAGAATTAACAATGTGGTGCTGGTTCTTTTTCCTAAACTCACCAGCTCTGTCCCCCTGTCTGCAGGTCACTCACTTCCATGCCCTCTCCTACTGGTAGGGGCACCCCTGTCCCTTTATTTTAGGGGGGCATGCAGGTGCCACCTCTGGATGTGGCAGCCTGTGTGCCTGTGGTGTTTCTTATGGGACAGAGCTGCAGTGGGAAACTATACCTCCCAAGTTGCCTTCTGGAACATCTTTGGCCAGGGTCCTCTCTGGTGAAGGCTGCTCGGGGGCAGCAGGCTGTGCTGGCCACCCTCGAGTGGCCTTCACCCACAGATGTCAGTTCACTCTCCTGCAGTCACAGGTACCCACCACCCATGCTGCCTCCTGCCAGGCCACACCCACATCACATACTTTTCTTCCTGGTCATTGTGCAGTGCTTGTTGTGGCCAGAATAGCTGACAATCAGCCACAGCTTCGACCAGGGCTGTCATCCATTCAGGGCCAGTCTGAGCATTTCACAGGTTCCTGGCTGGGGCTGAGCAGTGCAGGCTGGTGTTTGAAGATGCCATGGCTCTGTTTCCAACCTCATGGAGATGATTGCAGGATGGGTGCCTTTGTTTCCAGGCTGATATTAGAGAGGCTGTGTGTGTGTGTATGTGGCACTGGTAGATGGTGGCCGGCCCATGCCTACCAATCAATCTTCATGTGTCTTTGGACCACCCCCACCTTAGTCCCAGTGGGAAAGAGGAAATCAGGCTCTACCTTATGTCCCCCAAGTGCCTGGAAGATTCAACAAGACCTGTGTTTCAGTCCCTGAAGCCTCAAGTGATTTCAACCACAGATTGTTCTTTTATGGGGAAGATAAGTGGCTGGGAACAGCTGGGATGGAGGGCTACTTGGGGTAACATGGGATTCAGAAGAAACCCCACCCTGCCACTGGTCTAGTCTCCCCTTCCCTATTGCAAGATGGGGTGGGGGTGGGGCACGCTGGCATATCACAGTGCCCAGGGAACCAGTGAGATTAGGGTGGGAGTCAGAGCAGCACTTGCCTGCCTGTCTGGAGACTCGGAGTGAATATCTGTAAGTGTAGCATGTCTGTGGGGAAGCCATGTGAACACCTGGATTTGTGACACATTATGTCACAGGTACCCCAAAAGGCTGGCATCCCTGTGGACCCAGGCAGAGCCAGGTCTCAGGGCTCTGGCTGCAGCTTCCAAGCAGTCAGGGCTAGCCAGGTGTCGGGGCCACAGCTGGGCAGTTGAGATTACCCTGCCTGCAGTGTGGCCACACGCCCCTGCCCACTGCCCTTCTTGGGCCAGCAGCTTAGCCTCTTCAGGTTGACTGGTCCTAGGAGCGTGTCTGGCAAACTCTCAGCTTAGGGAGCAAGGGGCTGATATCCCAGGACCACAAGGACAGGAAGAGACCCAGCAAGAGTGGGAGGGCTTGGTGGCATTCCCCAAAAGGTACTTCTCCCGGGTCTTTTGCCTCTAGCTTTGAATGTCCAATCAATCATCTGGGGATTCCTCAGAGGGAACCAGAGCAGGCTAAAGGGCCCAGGTTCCTCTGTGTGGTTTCCTGATGGATCCCTTCACTCACCAGAGGTGTGGGGTACAGGCAGCTGGTCACAGCAGGTGCTGAGGCCATTTCACTTGCCTGGGGGTGTCCTCACCCCCTTGCATTCCCCACCCTAGCTACAGGGAAGAAGTGATAGTAGACGAGGGGGCTCTTATGGTGCTAGGCCCATTGGGAGGGATGGGACATCACACCCTGGTTCTCAGGCTCCTGCAAGGCCCTGGATCTGGTGTCCAGGCCTCCCTAAGGTCCTATTGCAGCAGATGGTCTGAAGGGCCCTGCCTGGTGAGGTGAGCCTTGGGGAGCCCCCACCAGTACAGCATGATTCTACAACACACCTTGAAGAACAGCCACTCCTATCAGCTCATCTTAAGACATTTTTATTGCTAGAATCAGGTCTTAAGTTCTAAGGTAGTTCTGAAACATCCTGCATGAGGAAATGCTACAATCATAATAATCATTGGGTGGTCTAAGATCATGTCAAAATTACTGAAGATGTGCACAGATCCCACAGGAATAACATCTGCTTGGCCACCAACTTTACAAATAAAGTTGGGCCCTACCCTGAAGTGACTGCAGGGTACTGGCCAGAGAGAATGTGCCAAACACCTGCCCCACTGTGTGGAATGACTGGAGACCCCCTCAGCTGAGAGGAGGTGTCCATTCCCACCACATGGCTGAGGGGAATCCTTTGGACTTATCGTCGGAGGAACTGTGGTGTCTGAGGCACAGGAATGTTTTCTTCACAACAGGACAGGAAGTAGAATTTTCTAAAGTGCTCTGGTTTGTCTCAGTACAAAACAACAAAACGCTAGTTATAGACATAGCACAGATGAGCTCTGATGTGTCACAGAATGGAGGAGGATACTTCTCTTTGGTCCTTGCTGATGCCGGTCCGGTAGGCAAAGTTGAGAGTAGGGGGAGAGGTTTTTGGAGGGGCCAGTGGGGGGCTGTGCTTGGGTGTGATTCTGAACTGCTGCTTCAGTTCCTTGTCACTGACTGGCTGTGTCACCTTGACCCTACAGTGCCCTAATTCTTGGGTAGTCCAGGACCCAGTCCTCTTGCCAATGCTTTGGGAGGTGCTGGGCTCTGGGCCCAGTGGAGGGAGCCTGGGGTGCAGAAAAAGTGTGTAATGTCCCCTTTCCTGCACCAGCACTCAAGCTTGAGTTTGACCAGAGGTAGAACACAGACCTGACCCAGTCACCACCCCTGGATATGTGACACCATCCCCAACATCTACAGCCATGTAGGTGGACTGGTGGCCCTTGACCTCCTCCAGGGGCAAGTTGACAATCAGCTACAGTGACTCACTGGATGTGAGGTGCCTGTAAGGTGGCCACTTATCTATTGGAGGTCTCCAGGCCCTGTGTGATCCCTCTAGCATTTTACCCACATCGGCGCAGCCCCACCTCTCTGCTCCATGTTGTACCACCATCAGCCCATCAGCACCAGATACCAGCCCTAGGGGCTCCCTCCTGGAGGCCCTGGGAAAACCAGCCCATCTTATGGGGACTGAGGCCAGGACTTTGGGGTGTGCTGACCCTGGCTGAACCCATAGGCTGAGCACCAAATAAAACCCCACCAAATTAAAATGAGTTACAGTCAGACCCTTTCAAGATGAGCTTCTGACCCTGAAGAATTCCCCTTGAGTGCTATTGGCCATCCTTTCTAGACAATCTGCCCTGTGGGCCCTCTGTCCCTGGTGAGCTGTGTGCCACCCTTGTCTTGCCCATGCCCTGGCCTTGGGGTTCACCATGAACCCATGTAGATCTCTGCTTTGATTCTGCCAAGAAGAAACACAGCTGACACTACCCTGTCCCTTCTGATGCCCTAATGATACAGTCCAGCTCCAGTGTTTCTTAATGGCTGTGGGGCTGGCACCTTCTCCTGAGACTGGGGTCTGCCTGTCATCAGGCTCCATGTAGAACCACCAGTTAGTCACTACCTTGGAAAAATTGCTTGGAGTCTATCTCTCCCTATAAAAATGGGGTGCTACAATTTAAAATAGCTCCTTGGGTTAGCTCTGGTTCAACCTTCAATTAAAAACATTCCTTTTTGTATATATAAAAAAAAAAGGCACCACTCTTAATCCTACAGAAAGAGCCTGGAGATGACAGGTGGGCCCTGACCCCAACCTTGGCCAGGTAGTCATCCATGGTGGTGTGCCAGGCAGGGACGAGGGAGAGCTGGCAATTCCCCAGAGAGCACAGGGGACACACAGGACAGGGAGGGTTCTGCACCTCAAGCCACGCTGCCCCTAGAAGAAGATGACGTCTTCCTTGCTCACTTCTTCTTTGTTGAGTGGTGTAAGGGGCCGTGGCATGGGCAGGAAGGGGAAGTACTCAGGGGACATGTCAGCTGGGGCTGGGCTTGGAGCCTGGCAGGAGAGGTCTGGAAGACAGAAGGGTGCTGGTGTCAGCAGCCAACAGGCATGGTGGGTGGTCCTGCCACCTGGGTGGCTGTACTCACCTGGGGGGACTGCGACACTGTGGCTGCCTAGCTGGACAGGACTCAGTGAGCAGTGGCTCCGAGAGGCATACTCGTCCTTGCCCATGAGCTTATTGAAAAGTAGCTGCTGCTTCAGGTCGAACGAGGCTGATAAAGGGAAGAGGGTACAGCCTGGGGTGCTCGGCCTCGCTCCAGGCACACAGCAGCCCCCCACCTCTAGCAGCCCCCCACCCCCACCCCTTAGCACGTCCCACGGCACCTGTTCCAGGGGATGGACCCTGCTGAGACAGTAAGCTCCACATGTAGTGACACAAAAACAGGGAGAACAGCCCCCAACCAACCCCAGAAAGCCGCTGGAATAAGCCAATCTCTGGACCCAGTCATCCTGGGACACAGGCCCTGTTCCTGAGGAGTGTCCCAGGAAGGGCTCCCCTCACAGCACCCAAGGGAACCCCGGAACTTTACAGGAGACACACCCACTGCAGGGTGCTCTGGGGCAAGGGCCTAGTGTCCCCTATGTGGAAGGAGGACACTGGGTAGAGCCCCTGGCATTTAGATCAGCACCGAATGTGGGCTGCGTAGGTAGGGAGCACTAGCATCAGTCACCAGTGTTGTCTCTGAGTGACTAGGGTGCTCTGACTCCTTGCCTCTGGTGACCACTTCACCTCTAAGGGTCTCCCAGGTCCCTTCCTTCTGAATTATCAAGACACTCCCTTGCCTATGTTCCAGTTTGAGGACTGAGGTGGGAAAAGGACCTGGGGTCTGTCATGTCAATATTGATTCTTCAGATGAAAAACCTCCACATGGGGAGTTGGGGAGGGGCCTCAGCTATGTTGCCAGCCGTGCCTTCTGGTTTCCTTCCAGCATCTCTGCAGGATGGCCCTGGGGTCCTGTTGTTTGCCTACCAGGAGCTTCTTTGGTGTCACAATTGCTCACGATTGGATCTCCCTATCTAGGTTGAGGGGCTGGGAAGTCACCCACATCCCATAGATCACCCATTCCTGAAGACTGAGTTTGGCTCCACCCCACCTACACCTTGGCCCCAAGCACAGAACTCACCAGAACTCTCACTGCGCTGGGAACCCCTGCTCTTGCCACCCTTGTCCTTGCTGCCCTTGGTGAAGGCAGCCAGCTTGGTGGGGATCTGCTGCTGTACGGCTGCTTGCCTCTGGATCTGGTTGGTGGCACTGAGCAGCTGGATAGGCACATCACTCTTGGCTGGCCGGTTCTCAGCTGGGGTGCTATCCCGGCGAGCCACCTCGGGGCACTCGGGCCCTTCTAGCCCTTCCCCGTTGAAGCTGGGGGGGTGGCTTGGGGGCTGAACCTGAAAGAGCGACAGAAGACACATCCCAATGACTGTTCCTCCTGGAAACCCTTCCTGGGATGGACAGGGAGGTGCTCTCCTCAGCACCACCCATTCCAAAGGACTTGGCTAGGGCAGAGCCTTGCCCACCCACCCTGATCCTGGGCCAGGGTTTCACAGCTTCTTAGTTGGAGAGGGTCTGATCTGGGAGCAGAACCCCATGCAGGGCCCAATGGAGCTGCCATTCACTCCCTGTCCTCCCCAAAACATACTCACCATGCTCACAGCCCCAACACGTGCACGTGCATGGTTACACTGACATTCCCTCTTCCACCAGCACGTTCCCACAGGCACTTTTATAATCTTCCCAAACATGCAGGCTGCATTCTCCCTTGCTAACCTCTTTGGGCAGCTCAGGTGGCAGTGCCCCGGGCGCTGTGTTCTGCTTCTTGAGCCTCCGCAGCAGCTCAAGCCGCTCGCGCTCCCGCTGCACGGTGCGTTGGGCCTCGCGAAGCCGTTCCAGGTCGTGCTGGTAGGCCTGGCGCTGCTGCTCCAGCTCAGTGCGCTCCTGGGCCAGCCACTCCTGCAGCCGCGCTGTCTCGCTCTGGCGTTGCTCTAGGCGGGCTGAGGCCAGGTCCAGCTCCTGCCGCTGGTGCTCCCGTTGGCGCTCCCAGCGCTGCTGCTCCAGCCGCAGTTGGCTCTGCAGCTTCTGCACGCCCGCCAGCTCCTCTCGTTGCTTCTCAAAGTTGCGCTGCCGCTCCTGCTCCAGCAGCAGGCTCCCGCGCGTTGACTGCAGCCGGAACTGCTTCTCGCGCTCCTGGATGGAGGCCCTCTGCATCTCCACATAGCTGTCCTGCTGAGTGATGACCGCCTGGGGGAAGTGAACCCATGAGGGGCCATGTCCTCTTCCAGATCCCAACCTCAAACAGGAAAAGGCCAGTGCAGCCTGTCACTGCCCACCAAGCCCTGTACCTGGAGGCTGAGGAGCAGCTGGGACAGTGTCTGGATTCGCTGGACAAGCTGTGGAGAGAGGGGGTGCTGGCTTTCTGCCTGAAGCCCTAATGGTGTGCATGCCAGTCCCTGGGGAGATGGACAAGCCCTGAGCCTACCTCCAACTCCAGGACAGTGGGCAGACCGGGGCCAGACTCAGTGCCTGGTGCCTCCACCTGTGGAAACAATGTCAAAGCACAGAGCTGCTATAGAAGCGAGCCAGATTCAATTATTGATGAGATACTGTCTTAGTATGAGACAGGTCCTGCCTAGTTGTTTGGAAAAATGAGGGTGCAGAGTGGCTCCAGGAGGTGGGAGAGCAGCTGCTGTGGGCCCACCATGCGGAAGGGTTGGAGGTGAAGTAGGCCTGGCCATGGCACTGGCCAAAGGCAGCTGGCCTTGAATTCTGAGCATACCGCCTGACCCTGCTCTCTCACCCTGATGCTTGGCAAGGGTAGGCCTTCTGAGTTGAAGGGGAGGGAGCAGTCAGCGTGACTTTGGCATCTGTGGTTGTGAGGACACTAAAAGCTCATGGTCCCCATGTGGTGTTTCTCACCTGTGGAAGGAGGCCATGGCTACTGCCCTGAGCTTGTCCCCTCCCTGGCCTCCCACCATTGCTGGGGCCTGCAGGAAGAAACATGGAGGTTCACTTGCCTGCATGTTAGCCTGAATAAAACATTACTATTCACCATGAAATGAATGGCACATGTCACTATTTGCTATAAGATGGAAAGACTAAATGGCCAAAACATAGGCTGTTTACACTTGCTAACAGAAGAACTTGGGCCGACTCTGTACTGAGCTCAGGAATGTCCCAAGGAAGCAACATACCGTCCATGGTGCTTCTTCAGAGGCCCCTGAGGTGTCGCCAAGCTTCACATCCGGACTGCTCACAGGGTCTTGCCAGTCTTGGGGGCTTAGGTCATTGCTACACACCTTCCTAAAGCTGTCATCTAAAAACCCCAAGCCAGGAACATGAGGATGCTTGGGGTTCCGCAGAGGTCTAGAAACCCCACCCCAGCCCAGACAGGACATTGTGGCTAGGCTGCTGCCTTAGGCCCTGTGCTGATATGGTGACATTTGTGGCACAGAGATTAGCAGGAGCAGGTCTGGGTGTGGTCAAAACATGACCAACAACATGTGAAAGGTCCCAGAACCCTGACCACTGAGAATTTACAGATGTCGACAGGAAGTAGCAGAAGAGATGCCAAACAGCAAATGCCTGGCTTTGCTAAGGATGTGTGCCAAGGGAACATCTGAAGAAACTGAACCTCCTGCTGCTACTGACCTTCCTGAGGGCCCCAGAAGCCCCAGCCCTTGGGCGAGGAAGCACCACTCACTCTTGCCAGGGCCACTGGCACTGTTATAGCCTCCAAAGTTCACTGCCCTCTGGCACAGGCCCGTAGAGGAACCCCCATCTTCTGCCTGGCCATTGGTACTGCCCAGCCGCCTGCAGATCAGGCTCTGGATGTCCTCAACTGTGGAAGGAGACAGGAGGAACCCAGTCACTCTGTGGAGTCACACTGTAAGCGTCAGGGTATGGTGGAGGACCAGGGCAGAGGACTGTGGGGGACTTCAGCCCCACTGATTCTGCACACTCCCTGCAAAGGTAGTCTGACCAGGACAGGCCAATTTGTGTCTAAAGGAGAGACCAGCCCATGGGGCAGCATGTGGATGGGGTGTGCTGGACCCTGGGCCTGAGGTTGTGCTGGGTTCAGTAGGGAACTCAGTGTGGTTGCTGCTAGTGTGATGACAGTCCTACAGAATGTTGGGGACCACAGGAGGGCAGATTTGGGGACAGGGCTGGTCATACAAGGTGCTCTAGGACAAACAGGCTTTGGCCAGGTGAGGACGTTGGGAGAACATTCCAAGCTGAGGTACAGGACATGAGAAGACCTCAGGGGGCCAAGAACAATAGCCATTGGAGAAATGGGAGGAAGAAGAACATTGTTATGGCTGGGGAAGCAAGACCGAATGGGGGCAGAATCCATGTGGGACTCCTCTGCTCTGTCATCTTTTACACTGTGAAGGTGAAATACTGTGTCTATCTTGTTTGCTGTTGAAAGAGGGGTACAGGCTGTCCTTTTATGTGTCCTGGTCAGCAGGGGGCTCAGTAGCTGCATGGAAGCTACCAGGGGCTCTGGCGTGGACCCTGACTGCTCCATGAAGCAGGCCTGGGCAGGGTGCACAGAGGAGCAGGCCACCTATCAGCCAGCGCCTTCCCATGGCTGTTGGTGCATCCTCTCACTAGACCTTGAGCCAGCTCCTAGGAGGGCTGCTGGGCCCAAGAGCCCTTGGAAATGACCCACTAAATGTGTATGTGTGCACTTTTCTGGATATATCACCAGGGACTACACTACTCAGAAAGAAGACTAACCTCTTGAATGTGGGGAACTCAGTTGACTTCAGATCCCTGGGGCCCAGAACAGCGTCTTACATGTGACAGGCATGGGGAAGTTTTTCAAATGTGTGAGAACGTGGTCTAAGTCTGCAACCAAGGGTTTGCACAGGGGTCGTGTCTAACGACCCTTTGGCTCTAACAGGTGCTGGTGGGGGTTAACGCTGCTCTGAGCACGCAGCTGCCCAGCCAGATAGAAGTGTGCCCCAGAGATGGTGACAAGTCAGCCACACTGGGTCATGTGCCCTGCCTGTGGTTCCCCAAGGAGGCCACCCGGGCAGAACAAGTGCTTGAGAGCAAGGTACTGCCCCATGAGGACCCTGGGGCAAGGCTACTTACTCTCAGTCATAGCTGACTTCAGGATCAGCTCTCCCTGCAGGTTCTCTGAGAGGTCCCCTCCTCGGAAGAGGAGGCGTGATTGAGCCAAGTCTTCCAGTCCACTCATCTCGGCCATCTCCAGGTAGATCTGTTGCTTCTCTCTGAGGCTCTGTGCAATCTGCTGGTCTTTCATGCTCAGTCGTTCTGCAAAGCCATGTAGATGGAGGTGGCAGTCAGGCTCTCTGGGATTGTTCCCTAAGAGTCAGCACTGGGGGGCCTCACAGAATAAGGCTGGCCTCTGGGGACCCCTGCTCTCACCTCACCCCAGTAGACTGCCCCCTCCATCCAACCTTTCTGAGGCAGTGAGGGCCTGGCCCTACCTCTGATCACTTCCCACAGTTATAAATATCAAACACAGTAGGGTATGGTGAAACCAT
The DNA here is from genome assembly GCA_030848825.1 of Tadarida brasiliensis. Classification (NCBI taxonomy): domain Eukaryota; kingdom Metazoa; phylum Chordata; class Mammalia; order Chiroptera; family Molossidae; genus Tadarida; species Tadarida brasiliensis. Next base: position 72,200,836 of record CM061259.1, on the reverse strand, counting down.
TAACAGGCCAATTTATCAATTTGGGACAAACTGAGAGCATTGTAAAACTTAGTTTTCTAATCCTGAAAGTCCACCTTCAGGCATTTAGGTCAAATTCCTTCTTACAAGTCCTCCTGTTTTATATTTTTATGGCTGCTGTGACTTTGACTTATTTTATTAGACTTCCTCACTGGTGATTGTTAGTAACATCTACATCACGTTCAGATAAACAAATGACTCTATTATCAGTTCCAGTCATTGTCCAGTTGATTCTATTGTATTTTGTAAGCAAATAATCACGTCACATGCAAAAACATAATTCTGTTGTCTACCTTCCAATCATATCTTACTTCAGTCTCTCCCAATATTACCCTGGCTGGGACTTCCAAGATGAAGATGATAATGAAGAGTGTGGATGGCCCTGCCTGGCTCCTGTTTTCTTTTTTAAAATTCTCACCACAGGATATATTTTTATTGATTTTAGAGAGAGAGGAAGGGAGAGAGAGAAACACTGATATGTGCCCTAACTGGGAATCGAACCCACAACCTTTTGATGTATAAGACGATGCTCCAACCAACTGAGCCATCTGGCTAGGGCTGGCTCCTGGTTTTGATGGGAATGCCCCTGATGTTCCAAAGTTAAGGGTGAGTTCAGCTTTTGATTCAATATGGGAAAGAATATCTTGATAAAAAAATATTTTTGTATTCCTAATTCACTAAGATCTTGGGAATGTAGGACATATATTTCCTTACCATCGGAGGAAATGATGAGTTAGAATGAGATGAAATGAACACTATGTTAGGATTATACTTTCAAGGTTCAGTGGGATTTCTTCCCCTTTCTTTTGGACATTTTAAAAAATTAAATAATACCTTTAAATGTGCACCTTCCCACAAAGAGAAATAAAATATATACTACCTAATTTTATATACTTATTGCTTAAATGTTACCTATTTTAAAATAATAGGTAACACTTAGTGAGAGGGAAGAGGGAAGTTGATTGAGATCAGAGAATTGTTCTTGGCAATGACCTTGCTGAAATCTCAGGAATCTGTTGAAACTGAGAGGAGAATAAATAAGCACAATGTGTCACATTCACACAATGGAATATTAGTTGTAAAAAGGATGGAAATCCTGACATCTGCGGCAATGTGATGGACCTTGAAAATATGCTAAGTGAAATAAGCAAGATGCAAAAGGACAAATGTTTCATGACTCCATCTATACGGTCCTGAGAATAGCCAAATTCATAGACAGTCAACTAGAAGTTACCAGCAGCTGGGGGAGGAAGGAACAGGAGTGACTGCTACCAGGGACAGGGTTTTTTTGGGGGTGGTAAAAATGGTCTAAACTTGATTGTGGTGATGGTTGTGATATTGTGATAAAAGCCACTGCATGGGACACTTTAAATGGGTGAATTGTATGGTGTGAGGATTGTATCTCAATAATCTAGCTGGAAAATTAAAACAGGGAGGAGAAAACCAAGGTCCCTCGCCGCAGGGCTGGTCTGGGTCTGTCTGGCTATAGAAGGAGGCTGTGGGGTCCTGTGCTACAGCGCCCCTGTGTGGGTCCTTCGTATGTTACCTGGGACACTCATAGTGAGCTCTTCCCTGAATGGGGTCTGCGGGAGGAGGCATTGTGTGTAGGAAAGCAATTGTGTTTGGAAGGGGCTCAGGGACCCTGAGAGTCACTGTCTCTCTTTTCCATACACCCCTGGAAGGCCACTTCTGCATCTCATGACAAAAAGCTGCTGCTCTCTGCAGAGCTCTAGACCATGATGAGGCAGCCCACAGCAAGACTCCCAGTGACTTGTGCAGTGAATCTGCTCCATGGCCAATCCCAATGGGACAGAACAGAAATGCCACTGGTGGACCCAGGGTCTACTGCCTAAGAACTCTTCATGGCTATGTCACCACCATTTAGGAGGCACATCTGTGGGCATGGAGGTCCAGACTTACTCCCTCTTACCTTGGAAGTCCCTCAGCCTCATTGCGCGGGCCTCAACCACCTTCCTCTCCTCTTCGGCCTCAATGAAGGGCCCTTCCTCCTCATCCGGACAGCTGCAGGGAGAGGGGACAAATGGATGAGAATGCCTCACAAGTTGACTGGCCTCTGAAATGGGCACTAAGAGGCTTATCTGCAGAACTGGCTGCTAAAGTGTGTCTCGTTTTGTGATAGATTTAGCTTGTTAATGGTGTAGGAGAAAAAGAAAAAGGTAGAGAAAGATAACCATTAGCATTTATCTAGTCTCAGTGTTGGGATGTAACCAGCCACAGGTTTTATTTATTTATTTAAAATGCCTTGAAAGCCATGCCACAGCTTTTTTAAAAAATCGTATTTATTGATTTTTAGAGAGGAAGGGAAGAGAGGAAGAGAAGGAGAGAGGGAGAGAGAGAGAGAGAGAGAGAGAGAGAGAGAGAGAGAGAGAGGGGCATCAATTTGTTATTCTACTTATTTATGCATTCATTGGTTGACTCTTGTGTGTGCCCTGACTGGCGTTCAAACCCACAACCTTGGTGTATTGGGACGATACTCTAACCCAGTGAGCTACTTGGCCTGGGCCAGCCACAAGTTTTAAATGCCTGGCCACCACTTGGAGGAAGACACTAGGGACAGTTCATTTCCTAGGGACCTGCCCAGTACTGGAGGCTCCAAGCCTAGCAGAGCTGAGGTTGAGAATGGAGGGAACTTCAAGCAGGCTAAGGCTTTGGGAAGTTTCCAGGCATAGAGAGAGGGGGCAGCAGGCTGGCTAGGTGTGGGGGCTGAGTGACCTTTTCCTGTCTGTTGGGTGGACTGGGAACCAGGCATCACACAGAGCCACAGGGCTGAAGTTCTGAGGGGTCCCCTGGCCCGAAGAGGAAGGACAGAATGCCATGACCTGCTCCAACAGGTCTGGCCCCATACAGGGATGGAGGGGTGTGGACAGCCTGCATTTCAGGTGGAGTGTCCCACCAATATAGAAGTTAGAACTGCCTGGCCCCATGCCCCCTGGTCAGAGACACTGGGGCCTTTTTAGCATCTGACAAGTTTAGCCATTGTTGTAAGGAACTGGAATGGTGCCATCTGTCCCCTTTAAATAAAGGGATGGAAAAAGCACCAAGGTGGAAAAGGAAAAGCAAAGGGGTCTCCTGTCTGCCTGTGATTTCTGGTGCTCTCCTGGACAGTTCAAGGTCACAGCCAATTTGCCGACCATCTAAGCCAAGGGGAAAATGGCCAGCAGAGGAAACACACATGCCCTGCTCACCTCTCAACAGCCCTTCGGATATGGGCCATCCAGGTGTTCCTCTCCTCTTTGGAACTGGTGTAAATCTCGTACATCTCAGGCCCTTGCAGGGAGGCACTGATCAGAAACATGGCTTTTTCCTCGTTGGCTACTTCCCTCACAATGAGCTTTTGTAATGAGATGATGGGGCGCTTCGAGTCCTACATGGGTGGAACATGATGGGGAGGGTCACCTTTTACCCTACTGCAGGGTGCCCCATTTATTTTCAAACAATTCAAAGCAAAAATATTTTACCATCTGGGGAAAAAAGACACTATTGCAATAACATTCTTGTATCCTTTAATGTGTCTGTTTAATGTGCTTAAACAACTGTTTTATAATCAGTAACGCATGTACACAGTACAAAACTCAGAAGAAACAAGAGTAGATAGTATATAACAAATAAATCTTTCTCCTGACCCTGTGTCCCAAACACCCAGAGCAGACCCAGGCTGTGTGTCCCATAAGATATAATGCTTCAATGGACCAGTAAAATACACGTTTTTAAAAAATCCTCACCCAATGCACTAGTTGGTTTGGCTCAGTGGTTAGAGTGTTGGCCCATGGACGGAAGAGTCGTGGGTTCAATTCCGGTCAAGGGCACATGCCTCGGTTGTGATCCATCCCCGGCCCTGGTCAGGGTCGTGCGGGAGGCAACCAGTCAATGTATCTCTCTCACATTGATGTTTCTCTCTCTCTTGCTCTCTCTCTCCCTCCCTCCCACTCCATCTGAAGTTAAATAGAAAAAATATCCTCAGGTGAGCATTAAAAATAAATAAATAAAATCCTCACCCAAGGATACTTTTCCATTGATTTTTAGATAGAATGGAAAGGGGGTGGGGAGAGAAACATCGATGTGAGAGAGGAACATCGATTGGTTGCCTCCCACACGACCCCAACTGGGGCAGGGGATCAAACCTGCAACCCAGCCTGGCTGGTGTGGCTCAATGGATTGAGCATCCTCCCATGGACTGAGAGGTCCCAGTTTGATTTCCGGTCGGGGCACATGCCCGGGTTGTGGGCTCAATTCCCAGTTAGGGGTGTGCAGGAGGCAGCCAATCGATGTTTCTCTCTCACATGGATGTTTCCATCCCTCTCTCCTTTCCTCTCTCTCTAAAAAAACCCAATAAAAACATATTTTAAAAACAACAACAACCCCCCCCGCCCCGTAACCCAGGCATGTGCCCTTGACCAGGAATCTAACCTGCGACGCTTTGGTCTGTGGGCTGATTTCTAATCGCTGAGCCAAACTAGCCAGAGCAAAATACACATTTTAAACTGGTTGTTATGGGCTGAATGGTGTCCCCTCAAATCCATATGTTGAAGCCACCACCTCCACTCCAGCACTCAGATTGTGACTACTTGGAAATGGGCCTTTACATAGGTGATTAAGTTAAAATGAAGTCATTAGGGTGGGCCCTGATTCAATCTGACTGGTGTCCTTACAAAAAGAGACAGACAGTCACAGAGGGACAACCAGGTGAGGACATGAGGGAGCAGACACCAAGCAGATTATGGCATCATATCACCCTCAAGTGAGGGCACAGACTGCACACACAAGATGATGGTTTGACAAAGCAGCCTGACCCCATTTGTGGTGCTGGGTAACCTCTTGAGAGGCTCTTCAATCTCTGGGACAGGTACATGATTTTATAGTTCAGTCATAGAGGCTGCCTTCCTCATCAAGTGAACCTGGAGGCAAATTGGTTCTTTGAATCCCTCAGTCATGGGGGGAAGGACTGACACCCTCCCCTGCAGTGAGGTCTGCACTGTTAAACACTGAAGGACCCAGGGGTTACCCAGGCAAGCAGGGGAGGAAGCCAAGTCCCTGGTGGATACGGGCCAGGAGGGATGACTGGCATCCCAACCTGACTCCAAGTCCACCGGCTATGGGGAGTTCCCAGCAGGCTTGGTTCCCACAACAAATATCTTCTGTGGTCAGCGTGCTAAGGAATCAGCACGGTCATAACACAAAGGGTGGTGGCTGAGTGAGTTTGTGTTCTCAGTGATGAGCCAACAAGTCCCTGGGAAGAATGGAGGGGATTTCCTGGCAAGGATGCCTGTGAGAATCTAAGTGCTTGTGACAGAAAGAACCACAGAAATACAGAAGGCTGAAACTACAGAAGATGCTAGCATGAGCCCTTGAAGGCTAGTCAGGCCAACTAGACAGGACCCCTGTTCTCGGAAAATTCTACTCCCACCTTGCTGGAACCTTCTGGCCCTGGGGAGGACCTGGGACAACAGGTGACTTACGAATGGGCTTTTTTTCTAGCCACTTTGCTCTGTGCTGTTCCTGTCTTGTTGATGCAGCCCCCCGCCAACCCTCCACCCAGCGCCTTCTGCGTAGTCAGCTTTAAAGCAGCTCTTTGTGTGAAGAGAGGGACACATACCACAGAAGCAAAGACATACTTCTGGTCCTTTTCTTGTAGCAGCAACAGAACATCGGTCAACAGGACAGCAAGGACATCTAAGGAGAGAGGACAGGAGAAAATGTATGGGGTGACATGGAACCTCAGGAAGCCTTTGGTACCATGGGAAGGAGCCTGGGTCATTCTCAGCCCAGAGCCATGATGCTTCTGCATGAGCCTAAGGGTTTCCTTTCTACCTCATGCTTTTCACCACCTCCCTGGGTTTTAACATTTCTGCTGCTACACTGCCAGGCCCTGTGCCCTGACATCCCCTGTTGTAACAGTGCCTGCTGAGTCTGGTCTTTGAGGTTCTCTCACTATGATTTCTCAAATGTGAACTCACCTTCCCACCCCCTGTTCTACCCATTCCGAGGCCACCCAGGACCTGGGCTGCTGGATGCTCGAATCTGCCTCCTACTGTAGTGATGCACTCTCGTCCCCTCGTGCCCTTGAACTTCCTTCCAGATGGCAGCAAATGGGTGTCTTGTCCCTGTAGGTATATCTTACAGCCACCTGCACAGCAGAGCTTTCGTACTTGGGTGCAAATCCTGAATACATTTCTAACACAAGCACTCTTATCATGGACAATACTGCCTTCTCAGGGAGAATCAAACACCTCATCTCAATCCATACACTCTCTTGGTGTAATTCTCTTGCATTGAAGCCCTCTGGCTTCCTCAAAAGCATTCACTGCACTTTTCACAATTTTTCTGTTTACTAGTTTCTCTCTCTCTGCTCGCTGACTGGAGGAGCCCCATGAGGGCAGGGGGCCTTCTACCACCCATCTCAGGGCCTAGCACTCAGAAGGCACTAAACTGTATCTACTGGACGCATGTTACACAAAATACGAACAAACACATTGTGTCGTTTGACCACCCAAAGATTCTGCCACTCTTTTTAGGATCTTTATAGTTGCTGATACCAGTGGACAGGTCAGGATGCCTCCAGAGGTTCATGAAATGGATAGGAAACTAGAGCGTGAGTCCTGAGTGCTCTCTGGTCTGGAACCGCACCATGGATTTTGAAAGCTGGGCTCAGAGCACATCCTGGGCAGTGACTGGGATGCTTAAGGACACTGAGGTTGGAAGTCTGAGTGGCGTTTTCTACTTATACCAAGCTTGTTGGTGGTTGGGCCCACTGCAGGTGCACCCATTATGGCTTGTTTGGAAGAAACCCTGGGGTCTCAGGAAGCTTTGGGTTTCTATTCAGAAGTCAGTGAGTCCCCCATGCCCTCCTGGTGTGCATCACACCATCTCAAACCCCTGAGGAAGAGGGTACTGGTGTGACTATTATCTCATTCTTACTACACTCCTGGCTGCCTGTATTCATCCTGACTCTGTATGCAACCTCCCGTCAGTCATGAAGCAGCCAGGCTACAGTGGCTCTGTGCCAGCTGGCACCCACCAACCCAAAATGATGCTCACTGATCCAGAGGGACGCCCCCGACTCCAAGGTGGTGGCACCACTCCAAGATGGCAGCACCAATTCAAGAAGGTGGTATTAACCCAAGAAGGTGCCACCAATCTAAGATGGAAGCCTCTATTCCTAGATGGTACCATTCATGTAGAGGGTGCCCACCACTCTAGGATAGTGTCCCTTACTCCAAAATAGTGCTCAGCATTCCAAGAAGGTACCATGGATCCTACATGGCACCACCATTCCAAGATAGTACTGCCACTCTGACATGGTGGCTAGGATTTTACCTTTCAAGCGCCCTGATGTACTCTTCCAGCACAGTGTGCCTTCCAGGTGGAGCTGCCGCTGCAGCATGTCCTCCTTGCGGAAGGTCAGCCCATTCTTGAGCTTGCTGGAGGACTTCAGGTCCATCTTCCCTGTGATCTCTCTGAGGCGCTGGCCTTTCTCGCACTCGCTGACCTTGGCATCCACTTGTGAGATGATGTCTTTGATGAGGTTAAGGGCCTGGGTCAGGTCTTCGTAGTCCTTGCAGCCAGCTGCCACACACAGCAGAGTTAGTGCTTTCTTTTGTCTGCATTCATGAATATGACAGAGGTGGACACACTATGGGGTCCACCTGAGGTGCTTCCCTGAGGCCACTGCTTGGAGGATCCTCAAGAATCACCTCCCAACTTGAATTTCCCAAGACACGGATGCTTCTCCAAAGTAAATGCAATAGCTTAGTATTTGGTTTTTACCAAGACAGAGCTTCTGTTGAATGCAGAAGCTAAGGTGCAATTCATGTGATAAAAACAGTCCTGCATAGCTGTTGGACACTCCTTGGTAAACAGACTCCCCTGTGCCCTCCAATTCTCCATAAGATTCCCTCCACCTCTTGCCATTATCAAGAGCTAAGGATGTGGTTATCACAGTGGGGAAACTTGCTCTTTCTCCCATGGCTCAAATTCCTTAGAGATGAGGAAGGTGTGGTCAGCACTGCCCTGGCCTCTGAGAACTCCCAGGTGGGCTGCGTGCTTTTTCTCCTCTGTTCTCCATGTTATAGGCATGTCCCTCTCGTGGCTCTACCATGGACTCTATGCCTGTCTGGATCACTCAGGAGTGACCTTAATAAGGGCACTTTCTCCACCATTCATCCACTCTCCAAGTGCCTGTGCCAAGGGTGAGGGTAATGGTAGGAAAATGAGACTCGATACCCATCTTTTTTGTTGGAAACCCCATCACCCAACACAGTGGATTTGCATGGTGGCAACTCAGTTCATGATCACCAAACTCAGCTGAACCCAGAGAACCAGGGACAAATCAGAGAGGGGCACTTATCCAATCCACTGCCAAAAGGGGTCAGGGAGACAGAAACCACCCCTAAGCACCAGTGGGCAAGGCAGTGAAGTGGCTACTGCACCTTCCGTGTTCTGAATGATGCGTTCTACCAGCACGGGGTACTTGGTTATGCGCTGAGTGACCAGAAGAATGCACTCCTGCATGCCAAGTCGTCTCACGATGGAAAAGTTGCTGATTTTCTATGAAATAGAAAACAAAACCATGACATACTGACATTTTATCTCCTGCCCAATCAGTTAATTTAACTTGGTGAGATACTGAAGCTGGAAGCTCCTTCCTCTTTTGGCTGGTAGAGACCTTTTCTTTGCCATTTCACCAGGCATTTAAAAGCAGGGATCCCCTGCCATACACGTAAAGGCAACAAAGGCATGTCCTCCTTGCGGAAGGTCAGCCCATTCTTGAGCTTGCTGGAGGACTTCAGGTCCATCTTCCCTGTGATCTCTCTGAGGCACTGGCCTTTCTCGCACTCGCTGACCTTGGCATCCACTTGTGAGATGATGTCTTTGATGAGGTTAAGGGCCTGGGTCAGGTCTTCGTAGTCCTTGCAGCCAGCTGCCACACACAGCAGAGTTAGTGCTTTCTTGTTGTAAAGACAGCCTTGCTTGTTGTAAAGATGGCCCCTAAGAGACCAGCTGAGAAGAAACCAGAACTAGCTAGGGGGGCAGTTATGGGAGCCACCTGGAGACCAGCATGATGCACCCATGTGTGAGAAGATCCCAACCCAATGACTGCTGGCTGTTGGAACCTTCCAGAACTAGACTGGGCCTGTGCCTTCAGAACTGGTTCCCTGCTGGCTTCTGATGTACACTTCTGACTAAGAACCCAAGGAGTGGTCTTCGGAAGCCGTTTCCTAGTGGGGGCTGAGAATAGCTCCCCAAGCATACCATACACTCTGCCTTTCTGCTCGCACCACTTGTCTATATTTCAGAAATGCCAGCATTGCAGACAGGACCAGGAGAGTCACTGAGATGTATGAGATTCTGGGACAATGCTCTGCTCTATTTCCTTCTTTCTCATCAGAACCTTCCCACTTTCTAGGCATTTCTAGCTCATGATGTTGGGTGGCCTGTCCCACTGCTCATCACAAATTCAGGCCCTGAAGTGCCCCTCTCGCTTTCATGAATATCCACTAATGTAGTGAAATGAAAAGCACCTCATTCTTAATTCCAGACCATTAGTTATAGAATGCCACTTCAGAATGAAGCCCTCAGGGTGCAGGTGGTAGGCGGTGGAGCCCTTTTGGAATCAGGTGGCAGGGGCTGCTGTGAAGCCATACTGATAAAGCCCAGTGGCCTCAACCAGGTACACTTTCTAGAACATGAGCACGTTCTTGCCCAACCCAGTTAATTCAGGATGGGTGAAGTGTTTTTAGTTTTGAGCTTTGAATGTTCACACACTGTTAAGCAAAAGATGGGTGTGGGTCATTCCACAGGCTATGGGGGAACAAATGGGGACCAGAGAGGGGAGGAGGCAAAGGTTTAGAGTAAGGCACACCTTGCATTAGCCGGAGTGTTCGAAGGCACAATAGGTGATTCTGGAGGGGGTGGTTCCCAGGCAAGGATGGCCCCTTGAAAGCACACTTGTGTCACCTCAACATTTTGAGAAAGATGGTCAATGGGTTCTACTTTGGGGCATCTCAGGGGCCACCCTGGTGTGTCTAGGAACAAAGCTCTAACTCTATACCTTGGAATTCTCCAGAAAATTTCACTGACATGTTCTGAATGAGTTTGTCATTAAGAATGGAATAAAAACTTGAAAATCATTAGTTTATAACAGGTACCTTAATCTCAAGATCTCCAAACAGTTTTGTGGGGAAAAAAACTAGAGTAAAGAGGATACATTTTTTTTTTATCCTCACCTGAGGACATTTTTTTGCATTTATCTTCAGATAGAGCAGGAAGGAGAGAGGAGGGAGAGAGAGAGAAGCATTAATGTGAAGAGAGACACACTGAGTGGTTGCCACCCACACGACCCCAACCGGTGCTGGGGACAAACTGCAACCGAGGTATGTGCCCTTAGCGGGAACTGAACCTGGGACTCTCTGGTCCGCAGGCCGACGCTCTAACCGCTGAGCCAAACTGGCCAGGGCAAGAGGATACATTTTTAATTAAAAAAAAAAATTTTTCTTTTTTACCTTGATCAAGTTTTGAAATTTCTTATTTTGCTGCAGTAGCAATTTGTAATGACTGACCGCTTCATTGTGGCCACTACAAAAGGCACCATATTTTTCTTTCATTCTCTCTCCATTTTCACCTGAAAACTGAAGAAAGACAGTGGAGATGTCATGGAAATGAAACATGAAAACCACGAGGGAAAGTTTTTTTCCAGTTCATCTGACTCCACTAAAACAAATACTGAATTCATATGCAATTTCACTTTCTTCTCTAACACATACTCAAACACAGAAATGCTTGATTACGAGTATTTCATGGCAAGGTACAATAAAGGTAAAATAAGAAAACTTTCTGCTCATGGGCTTTATGCCATCACAGGTGCTGTTAACAACTTCCTGAAATCTGAGAAGGAAAAATAAATTTAAGCTAAAGAATGTTAGAAAAATTTAAAAGCAAAAGGGTATTCTTCTAATTAATTCTAATAAGCCAACTCAGAAATCTTGGAGCACTCTGAGGTTAGACGAGGGGTTACGAGATCCTCTGTCAATATTGGCCAAAATTCAGAGGTTGACCTAGAAGCCAATTCAGGGTCAGCACCCCTCCCATGAATGGCATTGGTTCATCGATACACTTCTAATAGCCAAAAACACAGCCACCAAGACAATAAAATAAAGACCAGCCAATCAACTAAAGAAAAGCCCAGAATGCAATAATGGACAGTGATTGTACAAGTGTGCTGCTATTTAGGTGCCTGTGGTGTTAGACCATTAGCTGCACGTACAGTTGGAAGGGACCAATTCCACAACCAATGGAGGGAAAGGGTTCCTGGACCCAATTCCAATGTGGGGGTGGTTCCCCCACATCAATTATTCCCAGACAACAGCAGGGTCTGACACTATCTACCTGGAGACAGCATCAGATTCCACAGGTTAAGGGTTCAGTCCCACAAAAGTGTCCCCCTCCCCCAAGACACCAGTTGTCACCTGAGCTCCTGACAGAGTAGCTATACATCAGAAGTTCCCACTACCCCCTTCTCAGGTTAGATGAATTTGCTAGAGCGGCTCACAGAACTCAGAGAGACTTGTTACTTACTAGATCACTGGTTTGTTATAAAGGATATAACTATGGAACAGCCAGATGGAAGAAATGCATAGGGACAGGTATGGGAAAAGGGCACAGAGCTTCCATGACCTGCTCAGGCACCACTCTCCCCAAATCTCCATGTGTTCACAACCTGGAAACTCACCAAACCATACTGAGTTTTTGTGGAGGCTTCACTACACAGGCACTATTGATGAACTCATTGACCACTATCAGTCGATTCAACCTCCAGCCCCTCTTCCCACCCAAGGTTGGGGGGTGGGGCGATAGTGCCAACCCTCTAATTATGTGCTTGGGTCCCCTGGCAATCAGCTCCTATTCCTTAGGTTCTTTCTAAAAGTAACCTCATTCATATAATCAAAGATACCTTTATGCTCTCTTCAACTTAGGAAATTGCAAGGGTTTTGGGAGCTGTGAGCCAGGAAGTGTGGATGAAGACCAAATGTATATTTCTTATGAATTATAATATTGTAGTGAGCCATGATTTTGTTATTGGGAGGAATAGAGCTGGGGTGAGGGCTTGTCCTGGCCTTGCCCACCTGCTGTAACAGGAGGTCCCCAATTTTCTGGATGATGTAATTCCGGTCGCTGCCCTCTTCCAGGGACTCCTGGCGGCGTTCCTTCAGCCGAGAGAGAAAGTGGCCATGCATCTCAAGTAGGTCATCTGCGCATGGGAAGAGGCGGCTGATGGCCTTGCTGCTCAACTGCAGCTCCTCCTGCAGGGCCCTGGAGTAGACCTTCAGCATGATCTTGAGTGTCCGCACATGGTGCACCTCTGTCTGTATCAGCTCTGTAGGAACACAGATGACAGGACTTACCCACAGCAGGGAGCATACTCTGGCTTTGTTCTTCTCTCTCTTTTTTTTTAATCGTAACCCAAGGATACTTTTTCCACTGACTTTTTTTTTCCAGATAGAGTGGAAGGAAAAGAGTGAGGGAGGGAGGGAGAGAGAGAGGGGGAGGAAGAGAGAGAGCGAGAGCGAGAGAGAAAATCATCCCTGTGAGAGAGACATATCGATTGGTTACCTCCCGCATGACCCTGACTGGGGCCGGGGATCAAACCTGCAACTGAGGTACATGCCCTTGTCCGGGAATCGAACCCTAGACTCTTCAGTCCGTGGGCCAATGCTCTAACCACTGAGCAAAACTGGCCAGGGCAAGGCTTTGTTCCTCTTATGTCTCATGGGGGCACTCCTGTGTACTGCCCGCCCACCATGCACATGGCTGATTTCTCAGTTCTCCACAAAAGTCCTCATTCTTATGGCCTTACTGCCCAGGGGACAGGCTTCCCATCCCAGTGCTGCAGGGGTCTCAGCTCAAGGGAGCAGTGAGGGGTGGAGTAACATAAAGAAAGAGGACCCAGGATATGCAATGGGACCTCAAATTCACAGGAGGGTTTTGTGCCTAGAGTCAAACAAAGATATTTCAAGGCTATTTTAAGCCAAAAGAGTGTTTGGATAAACACCACTCCTTGTGTGAAACTGACACATTTGTGTACGTCAGTGGCCAGACTCAGACTATAACTCTTAACAGATGCAAAATAAGAGCTCAAGTGAGATTTTTTAAAATCCTCACCTGAGGATATGTTTTTATTTTTATTTTTTTAGAGAGAGGAAGGGGGAGAGAGAGAAACATCAATGTGAGAGAGAAACATTGATTGGTTGTCTCCTGCACCTGCCTGACAGGGGATTGAACCTGAAACCTAGGTATGTGCCTGACCAGGAATCGAACCTGCAACCCTTTTTGGTGTACGGGTCAACGCTCCAACCAACTAAGCCACCTGGCCAGGGCAAGTGAGATTTTAATTCATTGCAAAAGACAAATAAAGATTAGGTTTTGTGTTGGAGTTTTTGACATTCAAGTCAAGGCCTTAAAGCTATTAAAAACAAAACCAAGGTCAACAGCACTGTGCCCCAGGTTCCCAGAGAGGGGGCCGGAGGAGGATGTGTTTGCCCAGCTGCCCAGATAGAAGTGTCTAGCCTGGTTCTCCTATCCCTCTCTGCAGGATCTCTGGCCTATCTCTGAGACCCTGAGGGGAAGCATCCACCAAGGTTTTCCTCCACATCCACACCCCACCTTACTCTGGCCTGGGCAGGGAGCTCAATGAAATGTGGAAGTTGGTGCCAGTGGACACCACCAAGGGGCACGCAAGGATCCCGGAGACCTGCCATGTGGCTTAAAGCGAGGACGCTTCTAGAAATGCTAGACTTTCCTCCCAGAATGCCAATGAGGGACAAGAAAATTCCTCCTCAGGTGACACAACACTGTCATTCTTGGGGGATGGTTCCCATGAAGAGAGGATCATAAGAAGAACAAGTAAGAGCCCTGGCTGGTGTGGCTCAGTTGGTTGGAGCATAGTCCTATACACTGAAAGGTTGCGGGTTCGATTCCTGGTAAGGGCACATACCTAGGTTGTGGGTTCAGTCCCTGGTTGGGGTACGTGCAAGAGGCAACCAATCGATGTTTCTAGAAAGTCAATAAACATATCCTCAGGTGAGGATTGAAAAAAAAGAACAAGTAATAACTTTGAGGAAAGAAAGGCCTCAGGTTCCAGTACATTACCGTGGGCCTTTGTCACCCTGCTGAGGGGCCTGGAGGGAGGTACATGGGGCACCCAGCACAGCCCCCGCTTGGGGATGGGCTCTGTGTCTAAGAGCTGGGATTTTCACTGTAACCTGCAATATCCCATCTCACGACAGTGGCTGCCCATGGCCAGGTTTTCCGATAGCCAGTAGGAAGGGGTGCCTACCATGAAGCTGGTGCTAGAGTCACATGGGGAGAAAGGGACATGCCTCCCAAATACCCCGATCACAGCCACGCTCGGGCCTGTCTTCTCTCTCAGGGTCACCAACAAGGTAAGGATGAGTCAGGCCTCGGCATTCGGCCATCCTCGTTCTTGGGGATGTTCTTGGTCACCTCTTCCCTGGCTCAAAAGGTAGGGCTGTCCTGGGGGAGAGCAGGGAGCAGGTGACACAGTCTCAGGGGGCATCAGCAATGGAGCCCAGACTCCCAGGTGGAAAATTTTGAAAAAAAGAAAAAAGGAAAGAAAAGAAGTGGTGTGCTACTGTGGGTGCGTAGGATTTCTTACCGTAAAGAACATCCTGTCTCTTTACTACCTCCTTCTTTTGTTCTTTTGCGTACGCTGGGTCCACAGACAGGCTCCAGGACTCGGCTTCGAACTCGTGGGTGTCCAATTCTATTTCACTCCTCAGTGAGGCAGTGTAGGGATCTGGGGGAAGAGCAAGAGGCCACTGCTCAAGGCTCTCAGCCTGGCTGGCTCAGGGTGCCCTAGTCTTCATCCCGTGAACAAACTGATGTGGGTCCTAGCACTTCCCAGGGTGGATGGAGACCACGTGTTACCAGTGAAGGAATCAGGATGACTATACCTTCTATAAAAATGGACTCAGCATTTGAAGATGTAAGTGAAAGGGAGTCATCAGCTGCCTGCTTAAATTTCAAAAATACAGAGTCAGCTTCATCCATCTCTTCTGTTCTAAATAAAATCATAAAAACAATTATTTCAAAATATTGAATTAAACACACACAACCCATTCTATAAAGGCAAATTAGACTGTTAATCAATCCACTTAAATACTATGAGAACTTTATGAATTTCTTTTTTTTTTGTTAATCCTCACCCGAGAATATTTTTCCACTGATTTTTAGATAGAGTGTAAGGGAGGGAGGAAGAGAGAGAGAGAGAAATATCGATGCGAGAGAGACGCATCAATTGGTTGCCTCCCACATGACCCCGACTGGGGCCGGGGATGGAACCTGCAACCCAGGCATGTGCCCTTGACCAGGAATCAAACCTGTGACCCTTTGATCCTTGGGCTGACACTCTAACCACTGAGCCAAACTGGCAGGGCTGGATTTCAATATATGCCTTAACAAATCACTTTTGAAAATTAGAAGACTATCTGTCAACACAATATCAGGACTTCTCCCATCATAATAAACTTCAATGTTCAGATATAGTCAAAGTGTGAGTTAATTGTATCCCTCCTTTACTGGCCACTGGAGCCCCCCCAAATTCCTTCAACCAAGAGTTAGGTGGACAAAGCCTCACTCAGTGGAGGGTGGAGGGAGAATCCTTTCAGAGGAAAAAGATAATCAGCTTCTTTCCCCACCATTATACAAGGATCACCACAATGACATTTTTTTAGCATTAGGTTTTCTCCCTGAACACTGCTGAAAACAATATTAAGTGAACCACCTTGGAGTCCTTGAAACACTGGGTTAGGGCATAAATAACAGGACATAGCCTCCGCGGCAACCTCAGTGGGACTTTTAGCCTTGTCTTGAATAAAGAAAGGGACTCTGGGCAAGGGTCCTTCAAGGGCATGAAGTAAAAAACAAAACGTTTTAAAAAAGGGAAAGGAATGACTCTGAAACAAATGTTAATGGGAAATACACCATTTGGTTGGGGGCTCACAAGCAGATTCACACACCCAAGGGTCTCCTTTCAGACAGGCTGTAAGCAGGGTCCCCGTAGAATACCATACCCTGAGCTCCCTCCCTTCATCTGCACCTGACAGCAGAGAGGACCCAGCTTACCCGAGTCTTGTCCCTGTTCCCACTGGACTGGGTGCTGGCTGTGGACCCCCCTTTTGTGAGACCGTCATGCCGACATTCCTGGACGGAGCCGGGCTGCCATCAGACAAGAGGGTGGCCCTAGAGTGCTCCTTCAGGGATGCTGTTACAGAAGCAAATACAGAGTTGGTGCTGAGAAAGTGGGCACGGTAGTGGAGGTGGCCCGTCCTGAAGCCCTGCTCTGACTGTGGCCGCAACACTGACAGGATCTTGGAGGTCAGAAGCTCGTTATCTAGAAAGACATTCTCGCTCCATTTCTTAGTAAAGGAGCCACAGAAAGACAGCTCAGGGTGGTGCAGCGCGCTGCCTCTGTTGCTGCCTTTGGAATGCGTGTTCCCCATGTTCTCGGTTGGAGCTCCCAGACTCTGGCTGTGTGCTGTTTTATGCCTCCGTGGGATCCTTCTAGAAATGTGAAGCTGCGTCTGCTCTTACCTTATTGGCTGAAGCAGCCGCTCTGGAGGACAGGAAATTGGTCCCTACTGTGACCATTTAGGGTGCAAATCGCACCATATTTTTTCCTTGGGTAAAATAATAGCAACAAAGCATCCTGACACCTCTTTCATCTTAGCAGGGAGTCAAAAGCAGAGAGCAGTTCTGTTCACTGTAAAGAAGCTAAGATCACGAAATAGGGAGCTCTGTGTTTGGTGTGGCTTGGGCTGACATCACACACACACACACACACACACACACACACACACACACACAGGCTCAGAGACTACAGGGTGTGGTGTTAGTGGCATGCACTAAGGTTCCTAAGAACTCTAGTAGAATCCAACCACCAAAATGGACGGTAGGCTCTGATCCTATTTCATATGGTGACTGTAAACCAACCTAACATGCAATGGGGGATGCAAAGGGTTGTCTACTCTAATCTGCTCATTAATTTAAGAGCTGAGCTATTAGTGTTGTGGGCTCCAAGGCTAAGGCAACTAGATTCCATTTTATGTAGGCCCCTTGGTTAAGGCGACTAAAAGACTCCATTTTGTCACCAATAGACATTCCTCGATATTCTTCCAACAATAGGTTAATTACCCCTAGACAGAAAGGAATTTTGCCTAAGATTATAGTGGCCCCAGGAGTTGGGAGGCATTTGCAGTTTCCTGAATATTAGGTATTTGCAGGTACTTGTAAGTGCTTAGGCCGTCGGTAAATAATGCTAATTTTGACTTCTGTGGTCTCTGTCACTCCCACTATTGTACTGGTTCCCTGAGGGGAGGGGGCAAAAGGAGGAGGGAGTTTCTGTCTTTAAAATGGGACTAGCAAGGAGAATCGTGGCTGTTGATCTGAGGGGAAACTATGCCCTCCGCAGCCCGCCGGCGAAATAAAGTGCTCCTTTACAATTCGGCCATGCGTCTCTGGTTATCTCTCCGTCAGGTTATAACATTAGGAAGCACATACCCTGTGATTACTTTTCCCACTGATAGAAAGATACAACTCTTTGAAAACCAAGCTATCATTAATTAGGCTGATTTTCCCTTCCTATTTAATAGGTCAACCATTTAACTCAAACCTAGTTGAGCCAGGCTACTTGGTTAATTTATTCTCAGGGTGAAAGCCATATTGGAAAGCTTTGCTCCAAGACCAACAGCAGCATTAAAAAGAAATCTGTTCAGTGGCCTTCTTGACCTGGCTCCTAGTTCCCCAATGCATCCACCCATCAAGGTTTCTCTATGTTATATGAAGAAAGCAGCTAGAACTCTGGTCTCAGCAGCAGAGAGACTGTCACCCTAGGGGTGGGCACAGGGCTGGCCTTAGAGGAAACTGTACTTTTTCCAGGAGCTTTACTGGGGAGAAGGGTTCAGCATGCTGAGTGAGTTTTAATTTTGGTGAAAATTTAGGAAGGCTGCTAGGGTGCAAGTGGGCACATGTCCAAGAGAACATTTCTGGTAGAGGAGTAATGAAAAAGCTTGTAAACTGCGACTTCAATGCTAAGTGGTGTGGCACTGTGTTACACACAGAGAAAGCATACTATCCCAGCTACTCATTCTTTTTCTTTCTTTCTTTTTTTTGGTTAATCCTCACCGGGGGATATTTTTTCCATTGATTTTTTTACATAGAGTGGAAGGGAGGGAGGGAGAGAGACAGACATCAATGTGAGAGAGACACATTGATTGGTTGGCTCCTGCACAACCCTGACCAGGGCCAGGGATGGAATCTGCAACCCAGGTATGTGCCCTTGATCAGGAATTGAACCTGAGACTCTTTGGTCTGCAGGCTAATACTCTAACCACTGAGCCAAGCTGGCCAGGGCCTAGCTGCTTCTTTAAAGCAGCTCAGCATGGTGAGGATGCCATCTGCACGGTGACCCACTCCCCCGAACATTGCAACATCATGATCCTAAGTGGCTACAATCATTACAGTATACCAAGGTAATGAAGCTGTCACTCATACATAAACTCCCATTTACAAAGGCGAAAATCATAAAATGGAGGCCTTCATGGTCCAGAGCAGGTATTTCCTGCCATTTCTGCACCGCATTAAACCTCACCCAGGCTATTATGACCTTATGGTACAAATACAAGACAGATCCTGAAATTCATCCATTGCCTAGCATCCTGGTATGACTGAAACATTGTTCCTGTGGTCCCAGGTCTTGCCCGAAGTGGGATGGAGGGATGGATTCTACTTTAATCAGATAGTCCATAGAAGAAAAACACTCTCTAAGAATCACCAGTTCCAGAGGTTGTTCAAAGGTCAACTGTATTTATTTATTCTGATTATTGTCTGTTTCCCCCAAGAGAATGGAGAATAGTGCCTCCCACAAAACAGGCAAAGGAATAATTTTTTTTTCATGAAATTTTATTCAGTCATAAAAAGGAAGGACATTCTAACACACACTACAACATCGATGAACCTTGAGGACATTACGCTTTGTGAAATAAGCCAATCACAAAAGGACAGATATTGTAGGATTCTACTCATGTGAGGTTCCTAGAGAAGCAATTTTCAACATGTGCCACAAGAATTTTTAAAACATGAAATACCTGACTATTTAGTCAGGGGCACTGACTAAATAAAAGAAAATGACAACAGCTAATACAATAACACCCACCTTGTGTGAATGAATCAAAATTATATCTATTTTTTTATCAGATCAGCAAAATATATATTTTTTCGTGTGCCACAGAATTTTAGTAGTTTATGTGTGACATGAGATGAAAAAGGTTGAAAATCTCTATCCTGGGGGAGTCAGATTTATAGAGACAGAAAGTAGATGGTGGGAGCCAGGGGGATACAAAGTTTAATGGGAACAGAGTTTCTTTCAGTATGGGAAGATGAAAAAGTTCTGGAGATGAATGGTGGGGACGGTTGCATGACAATGTACTAATACCATTGAACTGTACTTGTATATATTTTATTACTATTAAAAAAATGATTGTTTCTTTGGGGTGGTGGAATGCTTCTGTATTTTGACTGTGGTGTTGGTTACTTAAATCTATACATGGGATAAAATTTCATAGAACTATATACTCACCTTTCCCCCACAAGAGTACATGTAACAACTGGCAAAATCTAAATAGGGTTTATCCTCCAGTTAATAATTGTACCAACATCAGTGTTCTAGTTTTGACAATGGATTATGGTTACATTAGATATTATCATTGGGAGACACTCAGTGGTAAGTACACAGGGACTCTACTTTGCAACTTCTTATGACTCTTAAATTATTTCAAAATAAAAAATTACAGTCAATTCTCATTATTCACAGTAACGATGTTCTAAAAAGTCACAGTGGACACTGAATTAGGGAATACTGAACCACTGCTCGTAGAAGTAATACAGGATTAGGGTCCTGTCCATTTCTAGCTATACCTTTTCAACAACCAATCAATACATCACCTTTTGTTACATGTGTTTCTGTTAAATGATACCTTGTTTAATACACATTGTCAATCTATTAACACTGAACTCATGCCTAACAGCACTGTAACTCTTGTCTGAGGGGTGTGTGTCTGTCACATGAATTTCTATGTAAGGCACACTGCAGCCTTCTTGTACTCGGGAACACTAGAAAGCACTGCTCTTGGGGCTATTTTAAACAGTGAGATCATCAACAAGAGTACAAAATTGAGGGGAAAAATGCATTAAATACACTGCAAAACGGGCACTTGTTTACAGCATGAACTGCAACAACGAGGCAAATTTTTGCCATGTTCCATCTTTGCTGGGAATGTGCATATTGGTCTAATCAATTTTTTTGTTGTTCTGCAAGTCTGCAAATGCACAAAAACCCCATTAAATATCGATTTAGGGGTTACAAATACATGTTAGAAAATAAGTGAATTCATAAATACAGAATCTGTGAATAATGAGGATTGACTATATTAAGTGTTAAATGAGAAGTTATTATATTTTAGAACACCTGTATTTGCTCAAACACACACCACAGAGCACTGATATTCTTTGATTTTCTTTATAATTCATTATACACACACTTCCAAAAAGTATCTGAGTTGGCCTTTTATTTGGGGGAACATCTTACAGAAAAATTTAATGATGTCTTTTGGTGGCAATGTGACCTAGTGAGATAAATTATTATTTTCCCTCTGCAGCAGTCTAACCACCACACACACCACTCAAGCTACTTAAGACTTTTAAAATAAGAGATACACAACCACCAATCAAATCTTTCTGTAACATATGCAGCCTTGGAAATAACTGCTTGATCAAGACATGAATCAGTAACTCTGCCACAGACCAGCTGTATGAATCATGTTCTTTTATTCTGTATTTTTGATGGTCTGACATCTGAGGCCTAGCTTACCTGGAAGGACTGCTAGGGGTAGCCAGTCCCTAGAAACAGTAAGGACTCACCTACAAGAGCTCCTTTCACATGCAAACCAATCAATCCAAAGCCCATACCCCCAACCACTTCCTTTATAGACCTCTCACTCAGAATCACTATCCATCTGCCTTAATCATTAATCATCCAAGGTCCCTGGGCCCCAGATTTAGCTGAAATTATTCACAGGAGCCAATCCTAATCCCTAACCCCATCTCACCCTTTCCTCCCCATGGAAATTACAATCAAGGCTCTGGCCAGGTGTACCACCTCCCCGCCCCCCGCCTTCTGATAGACTCTGGTGGTTCCCTGTGTGGCCCTAACATATGCTACAATGTGGGTGAACCTTGAAAATATGCTACAATGTGGGTGAACCTTGAAAATATGCTGAATGAAAGAGGTCAGCCACAAAAGACCACATAGTATAGGATTCCCTCTATAGGAAATGTGCAGAACAAGCAAATACACAGAGGCAGAAAGTAGATTGGTAAGAGCCTAGGTCTGGGTGTCTCGTGGGTGTGGGGTTTCCTTTTTTGAGTTCTAAAATTAATTGCGTTTACTGAATATACTAAAAGCTACTGAATTAAACACTTAAATGGATAAATTGGATGGTATGTGAATTACATTTTGGTACAGCTATTAAACAAACTCTGGTGAGGACCAGCCATCTTTCTGCAGGAGAACAAGCCATTTCAATACACTGTATGAGTTAGTCATCGTGATCTTGGCTGTGAGATAGAAACGCACAGTTATCCTGCTCTCATGTTTTGCTAAACCAGGCAGCCATGGTGGGACAGATGGGCAGTGGTATGGCGCTGGGCCCCAGGCCCCAGAGTGGACTTCAGCAGAGTGATGCCTCCCACTGTCTGCAGTGCCATAAAAGCCCCTTCAGAGCCTAATTAGCACTGTCTGCCCACTGCTGAGAGATGCCATCGACTAGCACACAGAGCTATGTGCTAGGGGACCCAGACGAGCAGCAGGGACAAAAATAAGAACTGAATAGTGAAAATGGAAAAAGTTCTTTGCCTGGAGGAAAATACATACCTCATTCTCAACAACAAACATAGATGGAAGCCTATTCTCACGATTTTTTAAAAGCCTGTTCTGTCTTGGTTTCTTGAACCAAAGAGTGGACTCTGAGCAAATTAGACCAAGCTGTGTGATAGATACCAAGATCCTACCTTAATTTACTTGGACAACAGACTCCATACCATGAAGTTCAGGTTAATAGGGGCTATTTTCTAGTGTAGTTATACTTCACATGTCTATCCTAAGTCCTTAAAGTCATAAATTTTCCCCTCTGAAACACAAGCATAACCCCATTAGCCTTTGTAGGAATCCTAAGGACCCATACGGAAATTCTATGAATGAGATTTAATAGTTACAAATCTTTTGAAAGTCATTTTTCAAGAAAGCTTATCATATGACATATCAAGTGATAATCTTAATTGGTTTTAAATTGTCCTTTATAATCTCAAAACACACTAGCTTCTAGAAAAATTGACTTTCAAGAAAGAATGTTACATTCTAAATGGCAGATTCCTCCTGCTGTTTGATGGGAAAGCAACTGGAAACATCTTTTGAAGGCAGCTGGACCTTGGCCTCTACAGAGGTTCCTGCATTCTTCTGCAAAAGGTCACACAAATGGACCAGACAAGTGGGATCTTTAGGTGGAAACAACCATCCTCAGCCACACAGCAGTTCCAAAGGCTTGGATTCGAAATAACTGCTCCTTTTCTCATATTTAGTGAGGTCCTCCCTGCCCCCATTCTTTATCTCAGCAAAGACTTTTCTTTCAGGCTGAGAGTGTTGCCTGTCTCTGGAGAGTTCTAGCAAGCACGAGCTATGGGCAAGTGTGAGAAAGACAATTAAGAAAATCTGATAGAAGATGAAGTCTTCAGTTCACAGTTCCTGGCTTTTCTGATGCCTGAGAATAGACTGAATCGATGCCAAGATGACTCATTGATTTCTCTATCCTGCTTCATTTTGATATTATACAAGCAAGATGGTGTAAAAAAGAATAAAACGATAGGAGGAAAAAAACCCTTAAATCCATGTTTTAGGACACAAAGAAAAAAAAAGGTATCTTGCGGCTTAGAAGATAATGTGAGCCAGAAAGAATACTCTTTTTTTTTAAAAAAATAGAAGTTTATTTATTTATTTTTTGTTAATCCTCACCCAAGGATATTTTTCCACTGATGTTTAGATAGAGTGGAAGGGAGGGAGGGAAGAAGGGAGAGGGAGAGAGAGAGAGATTGAGAGAGAAAGAAAGAGAAACATTGATTGGTTGCCTCCCGCACGTGCCCGGACCAGGGCTGGGGATCGAACCCGCGATCCAAATACATGCCCTTGACTTGGAATCGAACCCGAGACCCTTTGGTCCCTGGGCCAACGCTCTCACCGCTGAGCCAAACCAGCCAAGGCAAGAATACTCTTTCTAAACCTGATCTTACCCAATAAAAAACACACGAGCCCCCCTATTCCCAAATTATATTAAACTCAGCAAACAACATTAAAAAAATTGTGATATCTTCTTGACAACATGTACAGAAAACTTAAAAACCATAAAAAGGTATAAAAGCAGAAGTAATCCACAATGCCACCATCCACAGTTAATTGCTGCTGGTATAAATAGTTGTATAAGTTGAAAAATAATGTTTAATAATGATGATTCTGAGATTTGTGTTGAAAAATCTCTCACAAATAGCAAAATGATAATACCAATAGTAAATATATAGTTTTTGCATAAATATCATACAGGACACGTATGTTATGCCATTCACTGAGTGACTGAGGGTTAGGGGCGCCAATCCCGGCAGTCCAAAATTGCATATAACTTTTGACTCCCCCAAAACTTAACTACTAATAGCCTACTGTTGATAGTAAGCCTTACTAATAACATGAGTAGTTGTGTAACACCTATTTTGTATGTTCTATGTTTTATATACTATATTATTACAATAAAGTAAGCTAGAGAAAAGAAAATGTTTTTAAGAAAATCATAAGAGAAAATACATTTACAGCGCTCTATTGTATTTATCGATACTGTAAGTTTATGTTGTCTGTTTATAAGATGAATCGTCTGTCAGCACCTACATCAATATTGTCTTCTATGATACAAAACACTGTAGATGTTCTATGTATTACTAACACTAGACCTTGAAAATGAAAAGACAATGTGAAAAAGGCATTCATATTTACATGTGTAACAATTCAGGCATTGATAACGAAGAAGCAGCAATATGACTGCTTTATGGTGGTCTAGTGTGATTGATACAATTGCTTCACGGTAGTAAGGAAATCTCAAAAATATTTTCCAATGTACTTTTTGAAAAAAACTTGCATGTAAGTGAACCTGTGCAGTTCAAACCCATATTGATCAAGGATCAACTGTACAATACCACAAAACCATACTCTGCATTACTCTATGGATAATTCTGGAAGTTAAAATAGAAAGAACTATGCTCATGTCCTTAGGCATAAAAATAAACCTCAACCTAAACATCATTCTTTTCACATAAATGAACTCAAAATGGACCACAAATTTATATGGAAAATGTAAAACTATAAAACTTTCCATAGATAATAGGAGAAAATCTTCAGGAACTAGAACTTGGATAGTGAAGAGTTCTTTGATACAATACCAAAAGCCCAATCCACAAAAAAAAATAAAACAAAAAATCTATAAACTTACTTAATCATAATTAAAAACTTTTGCTTGTAGAAAACTCTGTTAAGAGGATGAAATGACAAGCTACATGGAGGGAGGAAATATTTGCAAACCACCCATGTGACAAAAAATTCTTGAAACTCAAAAGTAAAAATATAAATAACCCATTTAGAAAATGAACAGAAGAGAAGATACATTTCACTGAAGTAGATAGATGATCTAACTGTATAAGAGGTGTTCCATATCATTAGCCATTAGAGAAATGCAAAATAAAACCACCTTGAGTTAACATTAGCAGAATGATGAAAATAAAAATGTAATGACTCTGAAACAGCAGGAAAAGATGGCGGCAGGCAGGACCAGAGCGAAGGTGAGTGTGTGAGAGAGAGTGTGAGTGGACAAGAGTGTGGACAAGCAACTTCGAGCAGTGCAGAAATGTGGGGCAGAGGGTTTCTGCGCTGTGCATGGGGAGCAGGCAGCTATCACGGTAAGAGGCTTGTCAGGGCGCTTCTCCATGCCCAGTGGGAAGGCCCCGCCATCTTGGAAGATCCCTGGTCTTCTCTGGGAGGAGGCAGCGGGAGCAGCTATGGCAGAGTGACCTGAGTCCACCAGTGTGCTTTGCACCATTGGACCAGTGGACCCCGCTGTGTCAACACGGACCACTGCACAATAGCTGAGCACCATGCCCTACAGCAGCAGCCTGATCAGAGCTGAGCACTATCCCCCAGAGCAGCAGCCTGATCAGAGCTGAGCACCCCCCACAGCAGTACTGGTGCCAGCAATTTCCCCCATAGCAACTGAGGCTTGGGAACCAAGATACCCACCAGCAGCAGAGGCTCAGGAGTGAACATCCATCCTCAGGCAGCAGCAGCACAGATCGGCAGCTGATACCCATCCCCAGCAGCATTAGCAGAGGCTGATAAGGGGCGGTGTCCCACCCCAAGCAGCAGCAAGGCTGGGGCAGCCAAGACCCACCCCTGACAACTGTAGCAGCAGATTTGGAATGGAGCCCCTACCCCAGCAGCAGCAAAACCTGGGGAGCTGAGCATCCTCAGCCCCCAACAGCAGCAGAGGATTGGGAGCTGAGAGCACCTCCTGGCAACAGCAGCAGCAGTAGCAGTGCAAACCAGGAGCTGACACTCGCCCCCAGCATCATCAGCAGTGACTGATCAGGAGCTGAGCCCCACCAGGCAGCAGGGCACGCCAGCAGGGCACCAGCAGGACCCACACATCACAGCAGTGCACCAGTGGGATCCATGTGCCTCAGCAGTGCACCGGCTAGACCCACGCATCCCTGTAGCGCCTACCACGACAGACCAATACCAGCTGCCAGTTGCCAATCCTCCAAGACCCACAGCAGTCAAGAGGGGCCACACACCAAACAGTCTGGGAGGCAGAGTAGACTTAATTGATACATAATGTCCTGCCTACACATCCCAGCATCCCTCACCGGGCCTAGAACTACCAGATTGCTAAAATGGTGAGACAAAGAAACAACACCAAAATGAAAGAAAAGCATGAATCAACAGAAAAGGAACTACATGAAATGGAAGAAAGCAATTTGTCAGATAAACAATGAAAAGCAATGATTTTAAGGGTGCTCAAGTAACTTAATGAGAATCATAAAGAGCTCAGTGGGAACTACATCAGCTTAAAAAAAGATGCAGAAGCTATGAATAATAATCAAGAGGAAACAGAAAATGACATAGCTGCTATGGAAAATACCTTAGAAGGGTTCAATAGTCGATTAGAAGAAGCTGAAGACCAAATCAGAGAGTAAGAAGACAAGGTAGAAAGAAACACCCAAATACAGCAGGAAATGAAAAAAAAAAAACAGTAAAAAGCAGGAGGAGAGTTTAAGGGAGCTTTGAGACAACATTCGTATCACAGGAGTACCAGGAGAAGAATTGGATAAAGGAATAGAGAACCTGTTTGAAGAAATAATGACAGAAAACTTCCCTAATCTGGTGAAGGAAAAAGTCACACAAGTCCAGGAAACACAGAGAGTCTCAAGCAAGATGAACCCAAAAAGACCCACAGCTAGACCCATCATAATTAAAATGGCAAACATTAAAGACAAAGAAAGAATCTTAAAGGGAGCAAGACAGACAGAAAGTTACAAAGGAGCTCCAAATAGACTGTCAGCTGATTTCTCAATAGAAATGCTGCAGGCCAGAAGGGAGTGGCATGAAGTATACAAATTAATGAAAGGCAAGGGTCTGAATCCAAGACTACTCTATCCAGCAAGGCTGTCATTCAAAACTGAAGGGCAAATAAACAGCTTCACAGACAAAAAAAAAAAAAAAAAAAGCTAAAGGAATTTACCACCACCAAATCAGCACTGTAAGAAATGCAAAAGGGACTACAAGAAGAAGAAGAAGACGAAGAAGACAAAGAAGAAGAAAGAAGAAAGAAGAAGAAGAAGAAGAAAAGAAGAAGAGAAGAAGAAGAAGAAGAAGAAGAAGAAGAAGAAGAAGAAGAAGAAGAAGGAGAAGGAGAAGGAGAAGGAGAAGGAGAAGGAGAAGGAGAAGGAGAAGGAGAAGGAGAAGGAGAAGAAGAAGAAGAAGAAGAAGAAGAAGAAGAAGAAGAAGAAGAAGAAGAAGAAGAAGAAGAAGAAGAAACAGAAAGAGACACACACAGGCATAAAATAAATATGGCAACTAGAGTAGCTGATTGGATAAGAAAACATGACCCATATTTATTCTGTCTACAAGAGATCCACCTCACAACAAAAGACTCACACAGGATGAAAGTGAAGGGAAGGAAAAATATTTTCCAGGCAAATGGAAAAGAAGAAGAAGAAAAAAAGCTGGTGTAGCAATACTCATATCTGACAAAGTAGACTTCAAAACGAGGGCCATAATAAGAGACAAAGAAGATCACTATATAATATTAAAGGGATCAATCCAAAAAGAGGATATAACCCTGGAAAACACATATGCACCAAATACCAGAACACCAAAATATATTTAAAAACTTCTGGAGGACTTCAAGGGAGAGATCAATAGCAATACAATAATAGTGGGTGAATTTAACACCTCACTGACACCACTGGACAGATCTTCTAGACAAAAAATTAACAAGGACACAGAGTCCTTAAATGATGAACTAGATCAGTTGGACTTAATTGATATTTAAAGAACATTTCACCCCAAATTTGCAGAATATACATTCTTCTCAAGTGCACACAGGATATTCTCGAAGATAGACCACATGTTAGAACACAAAGAAAGTCTCTACAAAATCAAGAAGATTGAAATCATATCAAGCATCTTCTCAGATCACAATGGCAAGAAACTAGAAATCAATTACAACAAAAACACGCACAAATATTCAAACACATGGAGGCCAAATAGCATGTTATTAAACAATGAGTTGGTTACCAAGGAGATCAAGGAAGAAATTAAAAACTCCCTGGAAACCAAGGAAAATGAACACACAACAACACAAAATCTATGGGACACAGTGAAAGCAGTCCTGAGAGAGAAGTTCATAGCACTACAGGCCTACATCAAGAAACAAGAAACATCCTAATTGACTTTCTAACCCTACAACCAAAAGAACTAGAAAGTAAACAAAAAGAAAAACCCAGAGCAAGTAGAAGGAAAGAAATAGTAAAGGTCAGAGCTGAAAAAAACGACATAGAAACTAAAAAAAAAAAAATTCAAAAGATCAATGAAACAAAGAGCTGGTTCTTTGAAAAGATAAACAAGATTGATGGACCTTTAGCCAGACTCACCAAGAGACAAAAAGAGAGGATTCAAATAAACAAAGTCAGAAATGATACAGGAGAAGTAACAACTGACACCACAGAAATACAAAGGATCATTAAAACATACTACGAATAATAATACGCCAACAATTTGGACAATCTAGGCGAAATGGACAAATTTCTAGAAACACAAAGTCTCCCAAAACTGAACCAGGAAGAGATAGAAAACTTGAACAGACCAATAACAACTAAGGAAATTGAAGATGCAACCAAGAAACTACCAGCAAACAAAAGCTCAGGCCTGGATGGCTTCAACGAGGAGTTTTACTGAACATTCAAAGAAGATCTAACACTCATTCTCCTCAAACTATTCCAAAAAATCCAAGAAGACAGAAGACTTCCAAACTCATTTTATGAGGCCAGCATAATCCTAATTCCAAATCCGGATAAAGACACTACAAAGAAAGAAACTGCAGGTCAATATCCCTGATGAACACAGATGCCAAAATCCTTAACAACATATTAGCAAATTTGATCCAGCAATACATCAAAAAAATAATTCATCACGACCAAGTGGGATTCATCTCAGGGATGCAAGGATGGTACAATATTCGCAAATCAATAAAGGTGATACACCACATAAACAAAATGAAAGATAAAAACCATATGATCTTATCAATAGATGCTGAAAAAGCATTTGACAAAATCCAGCACCCATTTCTGATAAACACGCTCAGCAATGTGGGAATAGAGGGATCATATCTCGACATAATGAAGGCCATATATGAAAAACTTATAGCCAGCATCATACTCAATGGTTAAAAACTTAAAGCATTTCCCTTAAGAACAGGAACAAGACAGAGATACCCACTTTCGCCACTCTTATTTAACATAGTACTGGAAGTCTTAGCCACAGGCATTAGACATGACGAAAACATAAAAGGGATCAAATTGGAAAGGAGCAGGTAAAACTGTCATTATTTGCAGATGACATGATACTGTACATAAAAAACACTAAAGATTCCATAAAAAATCTACTAGATTTAATAAATGAAATTTGGCCAAGTAGCAGGATACAAAATTAACGTCAAGAAATTGACAGCATTCTTATACAACAACAATGAACACACAGAAAAACTAAAAAAACAATCCCATTTACCATTGCGGCAAAAAAATTAAGATACCTAAGAATAAACTTAACCAAAGAAGTAAAGGACCTATTTGCAGAAAACTACAGGTCATTGAAAAAAAAAATAGAGGAAGATATAAAAAAGTGGAAGCATACACCTTGTTCACGGATTGGAAGAATTAACATCATTAAAATGTCCTTACTACCCAAAGGAATTTATAGATTCAATGCAATCCCCATTAAAATACCAGCAACATATTTCAGAAAACTAGAATATAGAGTTCAAAAGATTATATGGAACCAAAAAAGACCCCAAATAGCCACTGCAACCTTGAAAAAGAAGAACAAAGTAGGAGGGATCACATTACCAGATATCAGGTTATACTGCAAAGCCACTGTAATCAAAACAGCCTGGTACTGGCACAAGAACAGGCATATAGATCAATGGAACAGAACAGAGAACCCAGAAATTGACCCAAATCATTATGCTCATTAATATTTGACAAAGGTGGCAAGAGCATACAGTGGAGTAAAGACAGCCTCCTCAATAAATGGTGCTGGGAAAACTGGATAGCTACATGCAAAAATGAAGCTAGAGCATCAACTTACACCATACACAAGAATAAACTCAAAATGGATAAAAGACTTAAATGTGACTTGTGAATCCATAAAAATCCTAGAAGAAAATCTAGGCAACAAAATTTCAGACCTAACACTCAGCAGAATTTTCAAGGATACAATGCCTAAGGCAAAAGAAACAAAGGAAAAAATGAACACATGGGACTACATCAAACTAAAAAGCTTCTGCACAGCAAAAGAAACAACCATCAAAATGGAAAGGGAACCCACTATATGGGAGAGCATAATTGCCAGTGATACATCAGATAAGGGGTTAATTTCCAAAATATAGAGAGTACTCATACAACGCAAAAGGAAGACAAAGAACCCAATTAAAAAATGGGGAGATGACCTAAATAGACACCTCTCCAAACAGGACATACAAATGTCCAAGAAACATAAGAAAAAATGCTCAACGTCACTAATCATCAGAGAGATGCAAATTAAAACAACTATGAGGTATTCACCTCACACCTGCCAGAATGGCTGACATCAACAAATCATCAAACAACATAGCTGGCAAGGGAGTGGAGAAAAGAGGACTCTAGTACACTACTGGTAGGAACGCAGACTGGTGCAGCCACTGTGGAAAACAACATGGCACTTCCTCAGATAATTAAAAATGGAATTGCCATTTGACCCAGTGATTCCACTTCTAGGAATATATCCTAAGAAGCCTGAAACACGAATCAGAATGAATATATGTACCCCTATGTTCATAGCAGCACTATTTACACTCGCTAAGATCTGGAAACAGCCCAAGCGTCAATCAATAGGTGAGTGGATAATAAAGTTGTGGTACATATACACAATGGAATACTATGAAGGTGTAAGAAAGAAAGTTCTTTTATCCTTTGAGATGACATGGAGAGACCTGGAGAGTATTATCCTAAGCGAAACTAGCCAGAGAAAGTCAAATATCACATGATCTCACTTATCTGTGGAATATAATGAACAAAACAAACTGATGAACAAAATAGACAGAGACATGGAAATAGGATACAGACTGACAAACCTCGAAGAGGGGACGGGGCGGGGGGAAGGAAGAGATAAACCACAGAACTTATATGCAGGTATGCATAATCATGGACATAGACAACAATGCTGGGGGCGGGGGGATTGGGTGGAGGGTGTCAATGGGGGACAAAGGAGAAATATCTGTAACAACTACAACAAAATAAATAAATACAAAAAAAAAAGTGATGACTCTAAATACTGACAAGGATGTGGAGAAACTGGAATACCTGAACGTTGCTGGTGGGAATATAAAATGGTACAGCCACTTGGAAAATATTTGGGTGGTTTGTAAATAAAACAAAATAATTGCACCCCTGGGTATTTATCTCAGAAATGCAAAACTTATGTCCAGACAAAAATTTGCACATGACTTGTTTGTAGCAGCTTTATTTGTAATAGCCCCAAACTGGAAGCAACCTAGCTAGATGTCCTTCATTGGGCAAATGGTTAGACAAACTGTGGTCAATCTGTACCATGGAATACTACTCAGCAAGGAAAGAAACTATTGATAACACACAACAAACTAGATTGATTTCATGGGCATTATTCTGAGTGAAAAAAGCCAATCTCAAAGGTCACTGTATGATTCCATTCACGGAACATTCTTTTTTTTTTTTTTAATGTTTTTATTGATTTTAGAGAAAGGAAGGGAGAGGGAGGGAGAAACATTGATAGGCTGCCTCCTGCATGCATCTTACTGGGGATTAAGCCTGAAACTCAGGCATGTGCCCTGATCGGGAATCGGACCGGCGACCTCTCAGTGCATGGGGCAATGTTCAACCAACTGAGCCACACTGGCTAGGGCTACAGAACATTCTTGAAATGAAAAAATTAAATTATAGAGATGGAGAACATATAAGTGATTGCCAGGGGTTATCGATGGTGGGGAGCGGGTATGACCATAAAGCAGAAGTTCAAGGGTGATCTTTATGGTGATGGAATAGTCCTGATCTTGATAGTGGTGGTGATGGGAACCTGCCTGCGTGATCTAGTTCTGCACACAGAATTAGATTTATACATTGTCTCCATGATAATTTGCTGGTTTTGATATCCTATATAGTTACCTAAGAAGTAAGCATTGGTGCCTGGCTGGTGTGGCTCAGTGGTAGAGCGTAGACTAATGCACCAAGAGGTCACCGGTTCGATTCCCAGTCAGAGCACATGCCCATGTTGTGGGCCCAATCCCCAGAGGGGGACATACAGGAGGCGGCCAATCGATGTTCTCTCTCATTGATGTTGTTATCTCTCTCTCCATCTCCCTTCCTCTTTCTCTAAATTCAATAAAGAATATTAAAAAAAAAAAAAAAAGCATTGGGGAAACTGGGTGGAGAGGACACATGACTCCTCTGTACCACCTTTGCAATTAACTGTGAATCTATAGTTATTTTGAAAAGAAAAGTTTGAAATAAACAAAAGCACCACCAACAAAAAAATAGAAATAATACTCACGGCCATTGTCTTAGTTAGCTCTGACTGCCATAACAAAATACCACAGAATGTGCGGCTTAAACATTAGAAATTTATTTCCTACAGTTCTGGAGGCTGAGAAGTCCAAGATCAAGGCTTATTTGGTCCCTGGAGAGGACTCTCTTTCTGCCTTGCAGACAGCAGTGTCCTCACATGGTGGAGAACAAGCCCTCTGCTGTCCCTTCTTATAATAGAACTAACCCCATCATGAAGCCCCACTCTCATCAAACCCTAATCACCTCCCAAAAGCCACACCTCCAATGTGGCAAAATGGGGGTGGGGGGCACAATTCAGCCCATAGCACCCAACAATGAATAAAACCATGTTTCCTGAGAGCTAAATAGATGGCTCAGCAGAAAGAGCAAGCAGCCTTCTGCTTCCTGCCTTCCCTTCACCTCTCAGTGGGAAGACCAAAGGGCATAGCCTCTTAGGAACGATTACTGGAGAAGTGATGGACACACAACCAAGACTTCAGACAGGTGTTCTGAAGGCTAAGGAGGAGGGTCTGGGAATGATTCTTTGTAAGAACATAGGCTTCAAAACATTTAGAGAGGGTTACTGAGAAAATGAGAAATGCCTGGGGACCTCACAGCAAAGTACTTTAATTTTGGGAGACAACTAAAACTGTGATGAATATAAAAAGTCATGAGAAACCCTGGCTGGGTAGCACAGGTGGTTAGAGTGTTGTCCTGATACACAAAGGTTGCAGGTTCGATCTCCACTCAAGGCACATACAAGAAGCAACTAATGAATGCATAAATAAGTGGAACAACAAATTGATATTCTTTTCCTTTCTCTCTCTCTCAAAAAAAAAAAAAAAAAAAAAAAAAAAGAAAGAAAGAAAAGAAAAAGAAAAAAGCCATGAGAAAACACAGGAAGATAAACAGCAATCCAGTAGGATGTGTGAGAGCTGGCTGAAAGCAAGACTTTCTCCTGGGTGGGAACCAGGGGACTTTGTGCAGCAGCCTCCCCAGGGGGCTACCATGGGAAACAGAAATGGGCAAATGTGTGGATATTAAAGAATGACCCCTGGCTGAGAGAGCTACCAGTGGGCCCAGCTCAGCAGGCTTGAAACCAAGCACCACCTGGGAATAATTTGGAAGAGCACCTCAGACAGGTGGCCAGGCCAGAGCCTTGGGTCTCAGGTGTCCCCTTCTTCTGGCATATGATGCCTTTGGCTGAGGAATCCCTGGGCCCACTAAGACTCCCATAATGGGGCTGTTCTTTGCCAATCAGGGTGCCTCTTCTGCTACCAAGGGAACTGAGTATTGTTGAGTCTCCCTTTTTCTTTTATTTTTTTCATTGTGGTAAAATATACATAATATTTATTGTCTTGACCATTCATAAGTGTACAATCTGGTTGCAATAAATACATTCACTATATTGTGTAACCATCACCACTGTCTATCTCTAACCAAGACTTTTTGATCATCTGAGACTTCTGGTCAAGATGGCGGAGTAGGTAAACGCGGTATTGCCTCCTTGCACAACCACATCAATTTACAATTAAACTGTAGAACAACCATCATTCAAAACTGCCTGAAATCAAGCTGAATTGAAGTCCTACAACTACAAAATTAAAGAAGCAGCCACATCGAGACTGGTAGGAGGGGCGGAGGCACAGATGGGCTAGTCCCACACCCACATGTGGCGGACAAAAATCAGGAGGGATACCTCGGCTGGGAAGGTCCTCCCTGAGGAGTGAGGGGTCCCCATCCCACACCAGGCGCCCAGCTCAGGGTTCCAGTGCCAGGAAGAGAAGTCCCCATCACTTCTGGTGAGAAAAACCAGCAGGAACTGAGGCTGAGGGAGGCAGAGGCTGGGGCTCCGCTTAAAGGGCTCGCACGCGGACTTACTCAGACTCTCACCCTCCAGGCTCCAGTGTGGGGTAGGCAGCTCGAAAGGCACCAGAGACATACGGGAAGAACTGAGTTTTTGGCATTGGGGCGAGGGCTGGAGAGGCAGCTTTCTCCTGGACAGACATGCTGTCGGAGGCCTTTGTTCCTTTGGTGAGCCTTTCCCCCACCAGGCCAGCATATGGCAGCCATATCTGGGACTCCAGCAACTTGGCTCACACTATTTGCCATGCCCTGGTGATTCCCTGAGGCCTTGCCCCACCCAACTTTCAGGCCCACCCAAGCTGTTACCAGTTGCTTTACCATAGGAATGGTTGTCTTGGATCCTGCTTCAGATTTTTCTAAATTCTCTCAAATAAGCAGCATCTGGTCTCAGTGAGCCCCATACCTCTCATTAAGTGGCCCCAGGCTTGGCACTAGAAGCAGCCAGCCTTGGTTCACAACTTGGCTTTGCCTGGGCACCTCCAAGCTCAGCACAAGAAGTAGCCATCTGCAGACCGCTTTGTAGCTTATGCCTGGTGGCCCCGGGTAGAACACAGGCAGTGGCTGACCTGGCGGCAGAGCCAGCACCCAGTGGACAGCTTCAGAACAATGCGAAGCACCACCACCCAACCACCTCCACAAGTGACACACTCAAGGAATGGACTCAGTGGGCACAAGAGCCCTGCCGAAGTAAGTCTTGCTGTGTGTGGTGGGCTGCTGCACAGCTTATCATCCAAAGTAGTCCGAGGTCGGTGGATAGTGGGCAAAGCCTGTCCTTGCAGGTGATCAGCCTGAGTAAAACCCTCTCACTGATGTGCCAACAGCAATCAAGGACTCAATTACAACAGAAGAGTGTAAAGTCCACACGAGGGGTACACCTCGAGGGCCCAGCTGGGAGATCAGGGAGGCTGTGCCACTAGACCCTACAGGACACCTACTACAACAGGCCAGCCTAGGAAGCCCAGGAGACATAACTCTACTTAATACATAGAAACAAACACAGGGAGGCAGCCAAAATGAGGAGACAAAGAAACATGTCCCAAAGGAAAGAACAGAACAAAACTCCAGGAAAAGAACTAAGTGAAATGGAGATAAGCAACCTAACAGATGCAGAGTTCAAAACACTGCTTATAAGGATGCTCAATGAACTTAGTGAGAACTTCAATGAACTTAGTGAGGGCCTCAAGAGCATAAAAAAGGACCAGTCAGAAATGAAGGAGGCACTAACTGAAATAAATAATAATTTACAGAGATTCAAGAGTAGAGTAGGTAAAGCCAAGAAACAAACCATCGATTTGGAATATAAGGTAGCACAAAACACCCAATCAGAACAGCAAAAAGAAAAAAGAATCCAAAAAAGTGAGGATAGTGTAAGGAGCCTCTGGGACAACTTCAAGCGTGCCAACATTCACGTCTTGGGGGTGTCAGATGGAGAAGAGAGAGAACAAGAAATCGAAAACCTATTTGAAACAATAATGGCAGAAAACTTCCCGAACTTGAAGGAAACAGACATTCAAGTCCAGGAAGCACAGAGAGTCCCAAACAAGATGAACCCCAAGAGGCCCACACCAAGACACATCATCATCAAAATGCAAAAGGTTCAAAACAAAGAGAGAATCTTAAAAGCAGCCAGAGAAAAGCAGGTAGTTACCTACAAGGGAGCTCCCATAAGACTGTCAGCTGATTTCTCAAAAGAAACTTTGCAGGCAAGAAGGGAGTGGCAAGACATATTCAGAGTGATGAAAAGCAAGAACCTACAACCAAGATTACTCTATCCTGCAAAGCTATCATTTAGAATCGATGACCATATAAAGAGTTTCCCAGACAAGAAAAAGCTAAAGGAGTTCATCACCACCAAACCATTATTATATGAAATGCTGAAGGATCTTTTTGAAGAAAAAGAAGATAAAAAATATGAACAAACAAAATGGCAATAAATACATATCTATCGACAATTGAATCTACAAACAAAATGAGCAAGCAGAACAGAAACAGACTTATAGATACAGAGAACTTTTTGTTGGTTGCCAGATGGGAAGGGGGTTGGGGGAATGGGTGAAAAAGGTGAAGGGATTAAGAAGTACAAATTGGTTGTTAGACTGACAAACCTCAAAGGGAAGGGGGGTGGGGTGTGGGAAGAAATAAACCAAAGAACTTATATGCATATATGCATAACCAATGGACACAGACAACAGTATGGGGAAAGGCAGGAGGGGGAGGGAGTAGGGAGGAGGGGGGTCAATAGAGGAAAAAGGAGGAACATCTGTAATACATTCAACAATAAAGATAAGTTACAAAAAAAGACTTTTTGATCATCCCAAACAAAATTTGTCTACATTAAACACTAACTCTCCATCCTCCTCTCCCCACCCAAGACCTGGTAACCACACCATCTACTTTCTGTCTCTATGAATTTGCCTCTTTTAGGTCCCTCATATAAGTGGAATCACACACATTAACCAATCTCATGTAGAAAGAGGGTCTCTAATGGAATGCCAAAGGGCTCTGTCCTCAGTGTTGCCTGAGATGAGGACACAGAAGGCTCTCTTACTAGATTTACAGATGACATGAAGCAGAGAAGCTGCCTTAAATGATGTTTGGAAATGAAGAAAGGGAGATGAGTTAACACAAAACGATCCTACAGGTTACAATGAAGGAAATCTCAAGAGAGTCAGCAAGATGGGTTGGGTGGGGAGCTCCCATCTGCATCAGCAGTACGGGTGAAAAAAAACCAAGAGGGTTGTTGGGTATCTGCTGGAAGCCTCAATAAATCAACAGTATGGCGCACACAGGGCTGGGTCACCTTAGGTTGCATCATTATTAGGGCAATTACAAGATGCAGGACAGCTAAGGTGATTGCCAGTCAAACCTGCCAGGGAGTTTATCTCCGGCCTAGCACAAGTTCAATGAGTAGATGGTTCACTGGCCAGGAGCAGCACCCAGAAAGGTGTTGTGACAAGTGCCATGGAGGGTTGGATGCAGGTGGACCAAGGACCCCTGGGGGCCAAATTTGAGCCAAGGGGAACATGCCCAGAGGGTTGATAGAATAACCGAGGACCCCCCTCCCCCCACCCATGACTTGAGAGGAAGGGTAGAGAACGTAGATGTTGCTCGGAGGAAAGGAAGTCCAGTGGGAATGGGTCCTGGAGAATCAGTCTCTCTTGTCGGGGGATGTTTGTGCAGGTGAAGAATTTCTAGTTTTAAGTAATTATTAAACAGCAATCACTGGTATTTCACAATCAAAAGAACCACCACTCCTATTTTAGCAGTCCTTTCCATTCTTATGGCTCTTAATTTCAACTATGTTGACTGTTGCTGATAATCATTTCTGATCTACAAAAATGACCATTTCACATGGTTCGACCTGATATACAGGTGAGCTCCCACTGAATATACAACTTTGCACCCTGCCTTTCTGCTTAAGATGGTATTGTAAACATTCTGCCATACTGTAAAATATATTTCAGAAATATTTTACAATGGCTGTAAAGCCATTTATTAAACAGTAATATTCTTCCCTGACCAGGTGGCTCAGTTGGTTGAAGCATCGTCCTGTACACTGAGAGGTTGCGGGTTAGATTCCCAGTTAGGGCACATACCTACGTTGTGGCTTTGATCCCCAGTTGGGGTGCATATGGGAGGCAGCCAATTGATGTTTCTCTCTCACATCAATGTTTCTCTCTCTCTCTCTAAAAATCAATAAACATATCCTTGGGTGAAGATTAAAACATTTTTTTAAACAGCAACATTCTTGCAATGTCACATTTCTGGGGTGCTCCCAACATTTCAGGTAGTTATAAATAAAACTGTGATGGAATTCTGCATGAAATCCTTCATCGGCATTGAATAATTTCTTGGGATAAATTCTTATAAGTGGCTGGGTCTCCCTGCCCTGTGTTTCCACAGCCCAACATTCCAGCATCATGGCATAGACTGTTGGTGCTTCCCATTGGCCAGAAGCTTCCTAGAGCAGGCCAGTATCTGCCTGGTCAATGCTGTACTCCAGCTGCTGGTGAGCATACTGGGGTCTGGATCCTCAGACCCTTTAGCATCAACTCAACAGATTTCTACTGAGCACCTTGGTGCACTGGGAACACATGGCCCTCAACTTGTGTTTGACACTTGGACTTGGACTCGACACTCACTTCCCAGGAGAGGTCCCCCCTACTCTGAATTACTCCACTCTCTCTCCCATTTTCATGGTGGCCCTGCCCCATACTCTCACGGAACCACTTCCTATCTGTGTAGGGCCCTTCCCTCATGCCAGCAGCACAAGACCTGGTCATTTAGCCAAGGCTGTGACCACCCTGGGTGGCCAGTTCAGTCTTACCATTCCCATTCCTCCTCCTCACCTGCTGCCTGAGTGTCTCACCAATCACCTGACCAGTGTGTCCGGCTTTGGTATGAAGTCCTGACTCCCTGGCCTGCTCATGCCACTCTTTGGGATATAGGCCCCTCCCAGGCCTCATCTCTTGCTACTATTTGCACCCTGTACCCCAACCACACTGACATGCAGCACTGGGAGCCTCAGATTCTGGCTTTGGGGTGAGGCCAGAATTCCTCTGGGCCACTTTCCCCTACTCCCCACCCCCACGGCCTAGGCCTTCCTGCATGCTTCCTTTACCCTGTGTCACCCAATGACTTTAATTGCACTGCCTCATTGAACCTTGACCTCCTGGAGGGCAAGGGTCTGGTGCTACTCATCTGTAGGTGGTAGCATTGCCTTCAATCTATGTGCTCTGTCAGCCCACTTATGGGTACACAGACCTGGTCTCTGCCAGGGAGGGCAGGGGGCATACAGAGGAGAGGGATTGGGGAGGGCACCCAAAGGTGAAGGTACAGGGGCCCAGTGCAAACCCATTCTTGGCTATTTCACTTTAAAGACAACCTGTTGCCTTAAGGACTATTCTCTTTGGTTAAAAAAAAAAATCTCTACACAACAGGCTGTGTAATTGCTGCACTCTGATGGAAGGTGGAGGTAGGAGATGGTCAGGAAGTGAGTGACTATTAACCTTCATGGCTCATGTCTTAATGAATTATTTCATCTACTGGAACATCACGCTGCATGCTGACCCAGCTCCTGCCCCTGTCCTGGGTAACCGGCAAGCTGACCTCTCTCAGCCCCCTCTTCTCCTTGGGTCTCAGGGGGATGTTTGCTGCCCTGGCTGATCTCACAAGGACAGGCCTCCTCCTCCTCCTCCTTCTCCTCTGTATGTGCCTACAGACATACCCACCCTCAGAAACTGGGCACACAGCCCTGAACTCAGCCTCAATGTGTGGGCCTTCCTGGCAGGTTTTTATTTTTATACTTTTAAATTAATAAGGGTATGTTTTATTGTCTACAATGGTGTCTATTTTAATGAACAGTTCATGTGCACTTGAAAAAAAAGTGAATTCTGCTGTTGTTGGGTGGATTGTTCTACAAAAATAAAGGAGGGGACACTGGTGGTTTCATCTCTAATCCCTAAGATCTCCCTCAGGTTCCTCCAGCCCCAGAATTCTCGAGTTACCTTTCTTTGAGATTCAAAGGCTCTACAGCACTTTTCAAAACTGTAAGTGATTTATGATTAAAAAAAATTTTTGCCCTGGCCAATGTGGCTCAGTTGGTTGGAACTCTGTCCCATACACATCAAAAGGCTTCGGGAGTGTACAGGAAGGCAACCAATTGCTGTTTCTCATATCGGTGTTTTTTTTCTCTCTCTCCTTTCCCTTCTCTCTAAAATCAATAAGCAATGTTGTTGGGTGAGGATTTTTTAAAAAATGTTTTGCTAGCACACTAAGAAAAAATTTGAGGTCTGTGGTGAGAAACCACAAGTCTCCATGAAAACCACCTGAAGTTGCTTTTCCTTCTGGAACATCTAGAAGTCAGAGGCACTTCCTGCTATAAAACATATGTGTTGCTAACTGGAAATATTAACATAAGACTTTTATCCTGGCAGAAACGATCCACTCTGTATCAATGTTCCCTCAAGCAATCTAGCATCATTTCTGCGACATGATGTGTAGAAAAATATTACTCTGATTTTGTGTAAGGGGAAAACAGGTTGAAATAAGAGTCAGGCAGAGAGATAGATTTTAGTGCCCAACTCTCCAGATGTTGGTTAAGTATCTGGTATACTGCCTAG
Source organism: Tadarida brasiliensis (assembly GCA_030848825.1). Taxonomy (NCBI): domain Eukaryota; kingdom Metazoa; phylum Chordata; class Mammalia; order Chiroptera; family Molossidae; genus Tadarida; species Tadarida brasiliensis. The sequence continues at coordinate 72,160,265 of CM061259.1, read as the reverse complement.
GACTGAATTCTCATTGTCAATAAACCTAACTTCAAAGGTTTTTTTGGGGGGAGGGCAGAGACCACCAGCTTAATTATTTTATTGATAAATAAGGTATGTCTCTAAATTAATGTCTAATACTAAGATGGCATTTCTCTAAGTTATTCTTGTTTAATAAAGATAAGAACTGAGGTGCCCTAGCTGGTGTGGCTCAGTTGGTTGGGCGCTGTCCTGGGCACCCTACGGTTGATGGTTCCATTCTTGGTCAGGGCAAATGCCTGGGTTGCAGGCTCAATCCCAGGTAGGGGGTATGCAGGAGGCAGTTGGATGTTTGCTCTCACATGGATGTTTCTCTCTCTCTTCCTCTCCCCTCCTCTCTCAAAAATCCATTTAAAAATCTTAAAAAAAAAAAAAAAAGGTGTAAGAACTAAGGCAAACTGCTATAGGCAAATCATCTTAGGGGAAAAAAAATAGAAGGTGGAAGGAACATTCTTAGGCATAAATCCAGGCAGCTGCATGTTATGCATGGTCCTGAAGTACAACTGAGGTCCCAACTGCTCACCCACAAAGATTCCTGGCCGATAAGAAATGGTCCTCATGAAACATTGATAAGGGCACATGAAAACATGTCACCTATGTCACTACTACCTGAATTTGATCCTTCTTGATTAACAGTACAAGAGTGAACTTCAAATGTGAAAAAAGGAAAAATTAAAATGAAAATTAACAGTATTCCTATTATCACTTACAAATGTCTCTGTGCCTCACCTTTATTTGCATGGGTGTGTATGTTTATAATCACACTGACTACACAAACCTTTCCCATGTTTCATGGTTCTATGATCTTTGTAAGTAATGCTTTAATCATTTGCCTTCCAATTACATGCACCAGTCTCAGAGACAGAAGGCAAAGGTTAGAAATGCTTTATGATTTTAGGTATGCATCACCAAACTGTTTTTCCAAAGTGCTGCACAAACTAGTACAACACCTTGCAGGAAAATATGTACAAAGAAAGAAATTCCTGGAAGATGATACAATAAAAAGACAATTGTAGTTGCACGGGATTATGGGTGTTTCCCCTTATTTATCTATTTTCCCAATTTCCTGCAATGGTTGTGTGACTTTTATAATTTTAAAAAGTTAATAGCAGGAGGAAGCTAGGTAGTGGGTTTATGGGAACTCTCTGCACAATCTTTTAAAAAAACTCTTCTGTAAATCTAAAATTATATCAAAATAAAAGTTTGAGAAAAAGCTTGAAGCAGATGGCAACAATTTTTGGTGCCACCTAAAGTCAATACTGCATCAGTTGTGTAAGATCCACTACTTCAGTTTTTTCCCCAAGTGTGGGTTGCAGAATTAGGTACATTTTCTTATAAATTGTTCTCTTCCAAGACTGAGTCCGGTGGAACAGGAGTTTGAATCTTGACTCTGTCACCTGCTATTACTACCTCTTCCATCTGGGCCAATTACTTAACGCCCCCCGAGACTGTTTAGTTATCTGTGCAAAACAATAAATGGAACCTACCTCAAGAGCTCTTGGGAGGATTACATGAGGAAATAAATCTAAGTAGTCTAGGAATAGAGCATGCAGTAAACTGTTAGCTTCCTCATCCCCAAGCTCATAAAAACAGACTGACATTTTCCTGAATACAGACATGACCATTGACCTAGGTTTGATACCAGAATACATGACACCCTAAAACACTGGGAAATGGAAGAATGGGGCTTAGCTCCATCCAGCTGACCTCTACACCGTCCAGGCTGTCACAGCTTATGAAGGACCTGTGTTTGCCCCTAAATAATAACCGTAATAATAATAATAATAATAATAATAATAAAAAAACTTACAAAGCTGTTTAAAAAACTTAAAACACATCTCTTTGTGGGAATAATGGTATCTGAGTGAGATGGATCCCCAGTCCAGAGGAGCCCAGGTGATCAGGGAGGTGTTATGGTAACAAATAATTATGGGATTTCCAGCAGTGGGAGCTGGGAGTGTCCCAAGAAGGAAGGCAAGTCATTCTGTCTGGGGGTGGGGTGGGGTGGGGGTGTCACAGCATGGCATCATCTGTATTGGGTCTTGAAGGATGAGTAGGAGGTCCTTAGGAGAAAGAAAAGGGGAAGGCCATTCCAAGGGAGGGCAATGAACAGAAGTGGAGGTGATACAAAGGGATGATGTCATATTGGATGAAGATAGTTAAAGCACAGGGGGATGGGTGCACAGAGAGCATGGGAGTAGGGAGGCAGAAAGAAGATAAAAAAGCAGACTGGGCTAAGTGTGTGCCACCCTAAGGCACTTTTACTTCCTGACCGGAGGAGCCATAGGGCAGATTTTAGGTGAAGGAGATACACAGTTAGACCTGTGTTTCATGAAGATACTGATGGTAATACAGGTAAGCAATTAGACAGGGACAGAGAGATGACAGAGGCAGGGAACCAGTTCAGCAGCCTGAGTGCCAGGTGATTATGTCCTTAATGCAGGCAGAGGGAGGAAGACAGAATGGAAGTTCCAAGGCAGGATCAGCAGGGTATGGTACTCTGTTAAAGATGGGGTGAATGGAGGAGACCAGAATGACTGGGACATCTGGTTTGGGCCTCTGAGCTCTGCTTTCAATGAAGTGAGACTAGATGAAGCAAGGGAGGGGAAAGAGGCAGAAGAACTCCAGAATTCTCACTGCAGACACAGCCTCAACCATCCCCAGGGCACTCTGGTTACAGAAGTCCTGAAGGCAGCTGAAAATACCTCTGGAATGAGGATAATGGTCAACCTGGAGATACCTGGGAGCAATCTATGTGTAGAAATAGCTGGAACACACATAGAGATAAGATGAGAAGATTGGTGTACCTTGCTCTATTGTGCTTTGCAGACACTGCATGTCCATCAGCATCAGGGCAAGACCTCAACCAGCAAAAAGTTGGCAACTTGCTGAAGGCTCAGATGATGGTGAGCATTTTTTAGCAATCAAGTATTTTTATTTTTATTTTTTATTTTTTAAATTGTTTTTGGTACGTGCCCCTAGCAGGAACCGAACCCGGGACTCTCTGGTCCATAGGCTGTTTGGCTCCAACAGCTGAGCCAAACCGGCCAGGGCAGTATTTTTAAATTAAGATATGTACATTGCTTTTTTAGATACAATGTTACTGCACACTTAATATGTTAACATGTATTTGTTGATTCCAGTACATGTAAACATAACTTTTACATGCACTGGGAAATCACAAACTTTTTGTGACTTGCTTTATTGTAATATTCACTTTATTGCGGTGGTCTGGAACACAGCCCGCAATATCTCCAGGGTCACCTGTAGTTGAAGACAGAGAGTCTGAAGAATGGTATTTAGTAAAAGCAGGGTGTGGATATAACTAAGTTCTCTACTGTTCATCCTGGGTGAACAGGTACATCTGTAAGCAACACATTCTAGAGCAACTTCCATTTAACAGGTCCACCCCGATAAGGGAAGCCTCTCCATCCATATGCACAACTCAGGACTGAGGCAAATGATGGCAGACATGATACCCTGAAACCCTCTGCCTGTAAACTTCTGCTTAACGGAAGCCATTTTTATTTGTTTCCAGAGCTGTGTATGCCATCAGTACTTGCTATAATAATTATGTTCTCTAATGTTACAATGTGACCTAAACTCATGACTCACCAGGGCAAAAAAAGTTAGTGTTTTTATGAAATAAAGTCATTTGTTCTAGAAAAGTATATAAGCAAGTTGCTTAAAAACAAACAAAACAAAATAGGAGAAGGTGAATAAGGGCCAAAAAAGGGGGGGGGGGGTGTACGATCACAGAAACCTAGAAGGACTCAGCATTTGGATGGCTTCTAATTTCTTTAAATTCTCATTAAATAGTTATCAGAGAGCACCATCTATATTGTAAGTCTGGGTTAAAGCAAGAAAGATGACAGTGTGGATTTTCATTCCCAAAGGAAAGGCTGTTACACCAAAAGATTGGCAAATAAAAATACATTTATCTACTTTTAAGTGAAACAAAGTATTTAAAGCACATAACTTTAAAAAATAATTGCTGGACAAAAAGAAAAAAGAGAACGAACTCATGGAAAACAGTGTGGTGATTGTAGGGGTGGAGGGAGATGGGTACACGTGGAAGACGGCATAGAGGGAGTAAATGGTGATGGAAAAAATTAAATTAAATTTTAAAAAATTGCTGGCCTTGCCCTGGCCGGTTTGGCTCAGCGGTTAGAGCGTCAGCCTGCGGTCCAGAGAGACCCGGGTTCGGTTCCCGCTAAGGGCATGTACTTCGGTTGCAGTTTGTCCCCGGCCCTGGTTGGTCGTGCGGGTGGCAGCCACTCGATGTGTCCCTTTCACGTCGATGTTTCTCTCTCTCTCTCCCTCCCACTCTATCTGAACAAAAAATGAAAAAATGTCCTCGAGTGAGGATAAAAAAAAAAAAAATTGCTGGTCTTTTACAATTAGTTGGTGATCTCTGAGTGCTCACAGGCTGCAGCTGAGGCCTGGGCTGGGTTCAGTCCTCACGCAGGCAGCCACCTACCATGGGGCGTATGTAGATGAAAAGAGTGAAGTCACTATGGAAAAGAGCACCGAGGTTCCTCAAAAAAAAAAAATTAATAACAATTACCATGAGATCCAGCTATTCCATTTCTGGGCATTTATCCAAAGAATATAAAAACAGTAATTTGAAAAGATATATGCACCCTATGTTCACTGTAGCATTATTTAGAATACACAAAATAAAATAACCTAAGTGTCCATCGGTGAATGAATGGATAAAGAAGAGGTGTTATATATACAATGGAACACTACTCAGCCATAAAGAGAAGGAAATCTTGCCATTTGCGACAACATGGAATGACCTTGTGGGTATAATGCTAAGTGAAACAAGTCAGACAGAGAAAAAGACAAATACCATATGATTTCACTTATATTTAGAATCTACAAAACAAACAAAAGAACAACCAAACAAAATGAAACAAAAACAAGCGTATAGATAAAGAGAACAGCTTGGCAGTTACCAGAGGGGAAAGGGATAGATGAAAGGGGTGAAGGGGCTCAAATGCATGATATTGAGTGGTAACTAGACTTTCGTGGGTGATTGTTTTGTTGTGTATGCAGATGTTGAATTATAATGTTGCAAACTGAAACTTATAAAATAAAAATAAAACAAACCCCAAAACCAACACTGAAATGATGAGAGCTGCTTGTGATAGGGGAGGGTCTTGTAATAGAAATAGAATCACAGTTGTTTAATGATTATTCACCTTACTAACTATAGATAATAGGTTTTCTTACAGACCATGGGAAATTGGGAGGATGTGCTGCAATAAAAATGGCTGTAAAAAGCTCAGAAAAGAAATACATTTTGAGAACAGACCAAGGATAGGACATGCTTTGATTTGATTGCTGTGCCTGGACCCTGACCCCCACCCCCACCAGGAGTTTGCCTTGGAAATGCTGACCATTCTCAGGTCCCAGGAATGGGCTGAACTGTTTGTAACATCACAGAAGATTAGCCACCTTGTTAATTGGACTTTGAGCTCCTGAAGGTCGACTGCAGACCCTCCCCTCCCCTTTCCCTGTTACACTCGCAGCCTGCTGCTGCACCTAGTTATCTTCTTCCTCACCAGTATATAATCAGCCAACTGGTGAGGCGGGAGTCAGAGCAGACTTTACAGGGTTGACTGACTACTCCCCCCATACTGCCAACATTACTGGAATAAATACATGATTCAACCCTGTCTCTGCTTAATTTGGCTCAAGTAGTGACAGGCGGCCTCAGACTTGTGTCTGGTATCATTTAACCAAGCTCAGGGTTAAAAAGTCTGTGACTAGGGAAAAGGGCCCTGCCCCAGACCTCCTGTACAGCTAGCTCACTGACACCCTACATAAATCTGTCCTTGAGCTGGCTGGTCCAGGGCATGTGGAAGAACCAGCCTTAGGCAGGTACTATGCAAGTGATGGGTTACAAGCTGGGGTGGCTCTATGGAATGAGGAGGGAAGAAGGGAAAAGGGGTTTGGAGCGGGTGGATCGGAGAGAACTAGGGAGATGCAAAAAGCAGGCTCCAATTAAAGGCAGCCCATGAAGGGCATGCTCCTGAGACAGGCTGGAGACCCCTTCAAGCAGATAGGGCTCCTCAAATTGGGGTGAAGGGACTGCAGGTGTGCCTGGGGTGCAGGGGACAAATGTAGGTTGAAGAGGAGACACATCTGTAATGCAGAAGTGAAGGGGAAGGTGTGCCAGAAGGTGCAAACTCTCCATTCACTAGTTCAGAAAAGACCTCCCCTGCCCCAAAACAAGTATAGATGCTCCTCGACTTACAATGGGGTTATGCCCTGATAAATCCATTGTAAGTTGAAAATATCATTAGGTCGAAAATGCATTTGATACACCTAACCTATTGAACATCACAGCTTAGCCAGCCTAGAACACTTACATTAGCCTCTGTCGGGCAAAATTCTCTCGTTGCTGCTGCCCAGTACCACAGAAGAGTATCAGACCACGTATCACTAGCCCAGAACAAGATCCAAATTCAAAACTCCAAGTATGCATATTAATTTTGCACCAATGTAAAGTCAAAAAACCGTAAGTCAAATCACAGTAAGTCAGGGACCATCTGTATTTGGGGAAACTCAAAAGAACTACCACACCCCCACACTGTATCTACTTCCTCTCCTCCCTCTTTCTCTCTTGAATCCACAAGATCAGATGGTCACCCCTTGTCCACATTTCTAAATCCATTTCAGTCCTTACTTTACTGGCAAACAGTTCAAGGCAGTTCAGGGCAGTGTTAGGAATCCAGGAGCTGCAGCCAGATCCAGGAACTGGCGCCAGACTCCTCAGGTTCAAATCCCATCCTATGAGATCCTGAGCCAGTGACCTAATTGCTCACTGCCTCCATTTTCCCATCTGTAGAATGGGGATAATAGAAGCACCCTCTTCAGAAGGTGGCTGTAATAGATGGAGAACATTCTAGAGTAGTGTCTGGCACAATGTAAACATTAGTGTTGTCTACTTGTACTACTGCTCACTCCCAAGCAACTGCCAGAATGAAGTCATTAACACCAAGCCAGTAGATCCCTCCCCTGCTCAAAGCCCCTGCAGGGCTCCCAACTCTCTCATGAGCTCCTGCGGTGGTCTCCAAGAGGGGATGACAAAATGTGGCCCTAGGACCAAATCCAGCACCTCTGTGTGCCAAGAATATGTTTTACATTTTGTTGTTGTTGATTCTTACCTGAGGATATTTTTCCATTGATTTTTAGATAGAATGGAAGGGAGGAGGGCGCAGAGAGTGAGAGAGAAATATCGATGTGAGAGAGACACAAGATTGGTTGTTTCCTGTAATACCCTGACCAAGGGTGGGGATAGAACCTGCAACCCAAATATGTGTCCTTGACTGGGAATTGAACCTGTGGCACTTTGGTCCACAGGTTGACGCTCTAATGTCTGACCCAAACGAGCCAGGGCTAGACTTTACATTTTTAAAAGGTTGTTAAAAAAAAAAAAAGAAAAAGAATATGTGACAGAGATGGAAGTGGCCCACAAAGCCTAAATTATTTACTATGAAGCCTTTATGGAAAATCAGCTGGCCTCCGGCCTACAAGGTCCTATGTTATCTCCTTGCTCTCATCTCTCCCCACTCCTGGCTCCAGCCACCTCAGCCTCATCCATATCCCTCAAACACGCCACCACCCCTCTGGGACTCCTGCAATCACTGTTCCTTCAGCCTGTTCCCCACCTCCACAGGGAGGCCCCATGGGGAAGGAACCCAACACATACACACACATATCTTCATTCCCTCTGGTTTTATTTTCCTCTTAGCACTCATCCCCATCTTGTATACTACAAATAGTTAATGCTCATTATTTGTAGTAGTTACATCTATAAAGTTGCTGTGAACACTGAACGGGTGAATACCCAGACTTTGCTGCTCGGGGAAATCCAGGGTCAGGTTCCACAAGCCTCTCATCATGTTTTTGTCAACCCATCAATTCATCACTTGTGTTATGTGTATTTTGGTTGAAATATGCCTCATTTAATATGCACTGTCGATTCATTTGAACTGATGGCCAAAAGCAGGATAACTGAGATATCTAAGTTTGTCTAGCAGACATGTGTTTTCTCTGCAAGGTGTCCCCTCAGCCTTCGTGTGCTCAGGAATGTTAGACAGAGCTTCAGCACTATGTTCAGGGCCATTTACAACAATGAAATCACCAAAAAAAAAAAAAAAAAAAAAAAAAGCACAAAACTGTGAAAAGCGTGGCACCAAATACACCACAAAAAGTACTCTTGTTTATAGTTGAATCTGAAGCAAGAAGGCAGCTGTCCCAGTGCTCCGGCTCAGCTGGGAATGGCTTGTCGAGCGACTCATATTTTGCCGTCCTGTGTGCATCACTGAATGACCCAGAAAGCGCTGACAGTTTTGATTTGGGGGTTACAGAGAAATTTCAGGATGTAGGTGAATTCATAAATATGGAATCCACAGATAAAAGAGGATCGAGAAATTGCAGGACTTCCGGTCAAGATGGCAGCGTAGGTAAACGCAGTATCGTGTCCTCCCAAAACCACATCAAAGTTACAACTAAACTACAGAACAAACATCATTCAAAACCGCTTGAAATCAAGCTGAAAGGAAGTCCTACAACTACGAAATTAAAGAAGAAGCTGCATTGAGACTGGTAGGAGGGGCGGAGGCGCGACGGGCTGGTCCCACACCCGCATGTGGCAGATAAAAATCAGGAGGATACCTTGGTTGGTAAGGTCCTCACTGAGGACTGAGGGGTCCCTGTCCCACACCAGGCACCCAGCTCAGTGCCAGGAAGAGAAGTCCCCATAACCTCTGGCTGGAAAAACCAGCGGGAACTGAGGCTGAGGCGGCTGGAGCCCCCGGCAGCTCCTCTTAAAGGGTCCACGCACAGACTTACTCAGACTCGCTCCCTCTGGGCTCCAGCATGGGGGAGGGAGCCTGAAAGGCACCAGAATCATATGGAGAAGAACTGAGCTGTTTGGCATTGGAGCAAGGGCTGGAGAGGCAGCTTTCTCCTGGACAGACGTGCTATCAGAGGCTTTTGTTCCTTTGGTGAGCCCTCCCCTGGGGCAGCAGACAGCCCCCATATCTGGGACTCCAGCAACCTGGCTCACTCTGTTTGCCCAGCCCTGGGGATTCCCTGAGGCCCCGCCCCACCCCAACTTTCAGGCCCACCCAAGCTGTTGCCAGTTGCTTTACCATAGGATTGGCCTGTCTTGGATCCTGCTTCAGCTTTTCCTAAATTCTTTCAAACAAACAGCATCTGGTCTCAGCTAGCCCCATACCTCTCGCTAAGTAATACATAGAAACAAACACAGGGAGGCAGCCAAAATGAGGAGACAAAGAAACGGGTCCCAAATGAAAGAACAGAACAAAACTCCAGGAAAAGAACTAAGTGAAATGGAGTTAAGCAACCTAACAGATGCTGAGTTCAAAACACTGCTTATAAGGATGCTCAATGGACTTAGTGAGAACCTCAGTGAACTTGGAGAGGGCCTCAAGAGCATAAAAAAGGACCAGTCAGAAATGATGGAATCACAGTCAGAAATGAAGGAGGCACTAACTGAAATAAAGAATAGTTTACACAGATTCAATAGTAGAGTAGGTAAATCCAAGAAGCAAACCATCGATTTGGAATATAAGGAAGCGAAAAATACCCAATCAGAACAGCAAAACGAAAAAAGAATCCAAAGAAATGAGGATAGTGTAAGGAGCCTCTGTGACAACTTCAAGCATGCCAACATTCGCATCTTGGGGGTGCCAGAAGGAGAAGAAAGAGAACAAGAAATCAAAAACCTATTTGAAACAATAATGGCAGAAAACTTCCCGAACTTGGTGAAGGAAACAGACATATAAGTCCAGGAAGCACAGAGAGTCCCAAACAAGATGAACCCCAAGAGGCCCACACCAAGACACATCATTATCAAAATGCAAAAGGTTCAAGACAAAGAGAGAATCTTAAAAGCAGCAAGAGAAAAACAGTTAGTTACCTACAAGGGAGTTCCCATCAGAATGTCAGCTGATTTCTCAAAAGAAACTTTGCAGGCCAGAAGGGAGTGGCAAGAAATATTCAGAGTGATGAAATGAAAGAACCTACAACCAAGATTACTCTATCCTGCAAAGCTGTCATTTAGAATCGATGGCCATATAAAGAGTTTCCCAGACAAGGAAAAGCTAAAGGAGTTCATCACCACCAAACCATTATTATATGAAATGTTGAAGGGTCTTCTTGAAGAAAAAGATAAAAAAAATATGAACAAACAAAATGGCAATAAATACATAGCTATCAACAATTGAATCTACAAACAAAATGAACAAGCAGAACAGAAACATTTTCATAGATACAGAGAACTTTTGTTGGGTACCAGATGGGTGGGGGCTGGGGGGAGGGGTGAAAAAGGTGAAGGGATTAAGAAGTACAAATTGGTTGTTAGACTGACAAACCTCAAAAAGAAGGGGGGTTGGGGGATGGGAAGAAATAAACCAAAGAATTTATATGTGTATATGCATAACCAATGGACACAGACAACAGTGTGGGGAAAAGCAGGAGGGGGGCAGGAATGGGGAGGAGGGGGGCAATGGGGGAAAAATGAGGAACATCTATAATACTTTCAACAATAAAGATAAGTTTAAAAAAAAAAAGAGGATCGACTGGCTCGGCTAGTGTGGCTCAGTGGATTGGGTGTTGTCCCATGGACTGAGAGGTCCTGGTTCAATTCCCAGTCAGGGCACATGCCTGGAGTTGCGGCTTGATCCCCAGTAGGGGGTGTGCAGGAGGCAGCCAATCAATGTTTCTCTCTCTCTCTAAAACATCAATAAAAACATTAAAAAAAAAAAGAGGATCGACTGTATTTATGCCTACTTAGAGAGGAAATTCACATGGATGGAAATCTCTGTGCTGTTCATTGTTGGCACAGCACCTGGTGCATGGTGAATGCTTAATAAACATTTGTTGAAGGGAGAGAGGGAGGGAAGGGAATGTCTGGGAGGTACCTGGTCTGGGATATGTCACAGGAGAAAGGAAAAATGAAGTAGACCAAAGGGCAGGGTGGAGGGAACCTCTTGTGTGTATGAAGGTTCCATCATGGGCCTTAGGGGCCCTTGGAGTTTATAGTTTACCCTTGAAAGGAAGCCACAGAAAGGTTTATGCACAGGTATTAGATCTTATTTGCCTCTGGAAGGGGCTGCAGGTGGACACAGGGAGACAGAGGACCTGACATAGGTGACCCAGGAAGGGCAAACTCAGACTGGGAGAGGGGAGAGGTGGCAAGTTCAATTTCAGATTTGAATCACCTAAGCTGCCCATGAGGACTCAAGGCAATGGCAGGTGACAGCTGGACATGAGAGTGTGGTGCTCAGGAGAGAGGTTTAGATAAGGGATGGAAATTTGGGCACAGAAGGTATCTGAAGCCAAGTAGTAGATGAGATTCCAGGGGTAGGGAGACTGTTTTGCAGAGCTGCCTGGGGACTGAATGGGATGGCATGGAATTAACTGTCCTTTTTTTGCAGAAGTGGGAGGAGGAGTGGGAGAGGACTGCTGTATCACAACCACTGGCTCAAACTATTATTATTATTGTTGTTATTATTATTATCAACTGAAATCTTTAAGTTGTTTTGCTATAGGCTGTCACTTGGTCCTATTTCATCATCCTATACTTATGTAGCGGCTTTTTTAGACATGTGTTTCTCAACTCGGGATGATTCTGTCCCCCAGGGGACATTTGGCAAAGTTTGGAAACATTTTTGATAGTTACTACTGGGGGGGAGGATGCTGCTGGTATTGAGTGGGTCACCACCAAGTATGCTGCTCAGTGTCCTACAACCACAGGACAGTCCCCACCACAGAGAATTACATGGTCCCAAATGTCTACAGGCCAAGGCTGGGAAACGCTGATTCAGACCCAGGCACGGAAATGGAAACACCCATCACACTCAAGTCCACTTTGCTGGCTGCAGCAAATACTTTAAGTCCCTGAGATTTTTGGGTCATGATTCTATGACAATGAGATGAAGGCCACCCCTGCAGTTGTCATCTCCAGCTTTGATAAGCACACTTTGTCTAAATCTTTGTCTTTCTAAATTACATGGTAAACAGACAGTCAGGACAGAGCAGAGGATGGAACCCAGGTGGTCTACCTCAAAGCTGACATTAGTGCAATAATTAACGCCATTTGGGAACTTTTATCCAACTAGTTGTGAGTTTAGATAAAGGATGATTAGCTCAGAATTATGTTAATATTTTTGTGGGCTTCTCTTCCTGCCCCCAAGAGCAGGGGGACGCAATTGTGGGGGACGCAATTAGGTGCTTTCCACTTCCTCATGTCCCACCTATTTTCCTGGTCTACTGGACTAGATATTTTCCCATCTGTCAGAAGAGGAAATGAGGGTGATGTGACATGATTTCTTTCTAGTGATTCATGCTTGTTTCAAAGCTCATGAATGCAGTTGCCTCTTTAATAATTCCATTCTTCAGAGTGAAAGGAGGATGACAGTGAGTGGGCGTCCAGAGATGAACGGTGGGGATGGATGCACAGCAATGTTAATGTACTTAATGTCACTGAACTGGACACTTAAAAATGGTTAGAATGATTTTTTTTAAAAAGGTACAATTAGTGCTGTAAGAGACTTGAACTTCAGAGTGGCTGCTCCTCAGCCATGGTGGATTGAGGCTTTTCCCCACAAACATGACATTCACCATGACAGAAGGCACAAAGCGGCCTTAACTTCTTTCTGCTTTCTCTACTGACAACTGTCCTGAATGACAGATCTGAGCAGCTTCATCAAGAGACTGGTTCCGCCTGGCCAGTGTGGCTCAGTGGTTGAGTGTGGACCCATGCACCAAAAGGTCCCTAGTTCGATCCCCAGTCAGGATACACGCCCAGGTTGTGGGCCCAATCCCCAGTGGGGGGCATGCAGGAGGCGGCCAATCGATGTTCTCTCTCATCGATGTTTCTATCTCTCTCTTCCTCTCCCTTCCTCTCTCTCTAAAGATCAATAAAAAAAAAAAAAAGACTGGTTTGGACTTCTGGTCAAGATGGCGGTGTAGGTAAACTCGGTATCGTGTCCTCCCACAACCACGTAAAAATTACAACTAAACTTCAGAACAACCATCATTCAAAACTGCCTGAAATCAAGCTGAATGGAAGTCCTACAACAATGAAATTAAAGAAGCAGTCACACTGAGATTAGTAGGAGGGGCTGGTCCCATACCCATGTGTGGCGGATAAAAATCAGGCGGGACACCTTGGCTGTGAAGGTCCTCCCTGAGGAGTAAGGGGTCCCCCTCCCATACTAGGCGCCCAGCTCAGGGTTCCAGTGCCAGGAAGAGAAGTCCCATAACTTCTGGCTATAAAAACCAGTGGGAACCGAGGCTGAGGGAGGCTGAGGCTTCTGGAGCCCCAGGCAGCTCCTCTTAAAGGGCCCGCACTGGGACTTACTCGGACTTGCTCCCTATGAACTCCAGTGGAGGCAACTCAAAAGGCACCAGAAACATACGGGAAGAACTGAGTTGTTTCGCATTGGGGCGAGGGCTGGAGAGGCAGCTTTCTCCTGGACAGACATGCTGTCGGAAGCCTTTGTTACTTTGGAGAGCCCTTCCCCCAGAAGGCCGGCAGACGGCAGCCATATTTGGGACTCCAGCAACCTGGCTCACACTATTTGCCATGCCCTGGTGATTCCCTGAGGTCCTGCCCCACTCAACTTTCAGGCCCACCCAAGCTGTTACCAGTTGCTTTACCATAGGAATGGCTGTCTTGGATCCTGCTTCAGATTTTTCTAAATTCTCTCAAACAAGCAGCATCTAGTCTCAGTGAGCCCCATACCTCTCGTTAAGTGGCCCCAGGCCCGGCACTAGAAGCAGCCAGCCTTGGTTCACAATTTGGCTTTGCCTGGGCAACTCCAAGCCCAGCACAAGAAGCAGCCATCTACAGACTGTTTTGTAGCTTATGCCTGGTGGCCCCAGGTAGAACACAGGCAATGGCTGACCTGGCCGCAGAGCCAGCACCCAGTGGGCAGCTTCAGAACAATGCAAAGCCCACCATCCAGCCCCCTCCACAAGTCACACACTCAAGGAATGGACTCGAGGGCACCAGAGCCTTGCTGAAATAAGTCTTGCTCTGTGTGGCGGGCCCCTGCACAGCTGATCATCCGAGGTAGTCAGAGGTTGGTGGACGGTGGGCACAGCCAGTACTTGCAGCTGATCAGCCTGAGTAAAACCTTCTCACTGATGTGCCAACAGCAATCAAGGACTCAATTACAACAGAAGGGTGTAAAGTCTACACGAGGGGTGCACCTCGAGGGCTCAGCTGGGAGACCAGGGAGGCTGTGCCACTGGACCCTACAGGACACCTACTATAATAGGCCAGCCTAGGAAGCTCAGGAGACATAGCAACTTTACCTAATACATAGAAACAAACACAGGGAGGCAGCCAAAATGAGGAGACAAAGAAACATGTCCCAAAGGAAAGAACAGAAAAAAAAACTCCAGGAAAAGAACTAAACGAAATGGAGATAAGCAATGTAACAGATGCAGAGTTCAAAACACTGCTTATAAAGATGCTCAATGAACTTAGTGAGGGCCTCAAGAGTATAAAAAAGGACCAGTCAGAAATGAAGGAGGCACTAACTGAAATAAATAATAATTTACAGAGAATCAGTAGTAGAACAGATAAAGCCAAGAAGCAAACCATCGATTTGGAATATAAGGAAGCAAAAAACACTCAATCAGAACAGCAAAAAGAAAAAAAACAAAAAAACAAAAAAAATGAGGATAGTGTAAGGAGCCTCTGGGACAACTTCAAGTGTACCAACATTTGCATCATGGGGGTGCCAGAAGGAGAAGAGAGAACAAGAAATTTAAAACCTATTTGGAATAATAATGACAGAAAACTTCCCGAACTTGGTGAAGGAAACAGACATTCAAGTCCAGGAAGCACAGAGAGTCCCAAACAAGATGAACCCCAAGAGGTCCACACCAAGACACATCATCATCAAAATGCAAAAGGTTCAAGACAAAGAGAGAATCTTAAAAGCAGCAAGAGAAAAGCAGTTAGTTACCTACAAGGGAGTTCCCATCAGAATGTCAGCTGATTTCTCAAAAGAAACTTTGCAGGCCAGAAGGGAGTGGCAAGAAATATTCAGAGTGATGAAAAGAAAGAACATACAACCAAGATTACTCTATCCTGCAAAGCTATCATTTAGAGTTGGTGGACATATAAATATTTTCCTAGACAAGAAAAAGCTAAAGGAGTTCATCACCACCAAACCAGTATTAGATGAAAGGTTCAAGGGTTTTCTTGAAGAAAAAGATAAAAAATATGAACAAATGAAATGGCAATAAATACATATCTGTAGACAACTGAATCTACAAACAAAATGAACAAGTATAACAGAAACATTCTCACAGATACAGAGAACATTTTGTTGGTTGCCAGATGGGAAGGGGGTTGGGGGAATGGGTGAAAAAGGTGAAGGGATTAAAAAGTACAAATTGGTTGTTAGACTGACAAACCTCAAAGGGAAGGGGGTTGGGGTGTGGGAAGAAATAAACCAAAGAACTTATATGCATATATGCATAACCAATGGACACAGACAACAGTGAGGGGAAAGACAGGAGGGGGACAGGAGCAGAGAGGAGGGGGTCAATAGGGGAAAAAGGAGGAACATCTGTAATACAGTCAACAATAGAGATAAGTTTAAAAGAAAAAAAAGAGAGAGAGACTGGTTCCAACACACAGGGAACTCCACAGGGCTGGAAGGTCCCTGTCTCTGCCTCTTAGCATTCACTCCCCAAAACTGCTTTAGAAATTCAAAGGATGGTTAATCGAAAATATGGGAATGAAACTCGCTCCATTTGGTGTTTTGAGTCATTCTGATGAACAAGTTTAACAATCACACAACAGGCTTAGTAGAGGTGACCCTGGAACTTTTTACCAAGGTTGACCTAGTAAGAATTACTCCTACAGGATGACATCAACCACCTAGTGGAAATACCTTTTGATGAGAGGCTGAAATGGGGCAAATCCGGACAGGAGGACAGAGGTGTGACCTCAAGACTAGAAGGTAAGTAATAAAAAAGAGAAGCTCAGTGTTCTGTTTCTTTATTAACATATCTGAAAAAGAATGTGCAAAAGACCAAGGACGGGAGGAGATGCTCCTGCATCGTCCAGGCTTGTCCTAGAGGTCACCTGCTGGCCCCTTGCTCAATTTCACACTATTTTCTGTTGTCAGGAAGTAGGCACCTTCAACATCATGCACAGGTAGTTCAGACCCAGAAAAAGCATTTGCCTTGTAAGTATTTCTCGTGACTCTGGGCACAAGGCCAGATGCTGAACTGTAGGGGCTGCAACAAAACATTCCTTGCCATACCCTCTGAGGCCTTGCTAGGAAGTGCAGTTGACTTTCCTTATAGGCATTTAAAAAATAATTATGTAACACCAGAAAGAATATATGCACCCTTATGTTCATAGCAGTGCTATTTACAATAGCTAAGATCTGGAAACAGCCCAAGTGTCCATCAGTAGATGAGTGGATAAAAAAGCTGTGGAGCATTTACACAATGGAATACTATTGCAGCTATAAAAAAGAAAGATCTCTTACCCTTTGAGACAGCATGGTGGGACCTGGAGAGTATTATGCTAAGTGAAATAAGCCAATCAGAGAAAGACAAGTATCACACGATCTCACTTATTTATTAAATATAATGAAAAAAGTAAGCTGATGAACAAAATAGATTCAGAGACATAGAAGTAGGGAACAGACTGACAAACCTCAGAGGGAAGGGGGGGGCAGGAAGAGATAAACCAAAGAATTTATATGCATATATTCATAACCAATGACACAGACAACAGTATGGTGAAGGTGGGGGCGGGGGACAGCAAGAGCAGGGAGGAGGGTTTCAAAGGGGGAAAAAGGAGGGATATCTGTAATAAAAAATATTAATAAATTAAGTATTAAAAAATAATTATGTTGCCCTGGCCAGTGTTGCTCAGTGGTTAGAACAATGGCCCAAACACAGAAGGGTTGTCAGTTCAATTCCTGGTCAAGGGCACATACCTAGGTTGTAGGTCCAATCCCCAGTCCAGATCAGGTGTGTGGAAGAGGCAACCAATCGATCGATGTTTCTCTTTCTCTCCCCCACTCCCTCTTCCACTCTCTCTAAAATCAATGGAAAAAATATCCTCAGGTGAGAATTAACAACAACAAAATTATGTTAATTCAACTGACTTTACAGAAATAAAAATGACATGGCTAAAAAATATTTTAATGAAAAGAAATTATTTTGAGCAGATTAATATACCTGTGGCTACTATACATCTGAAATCTTCCGGAAAAACCCCAACTGGCCTTATTACTTTTTTTGAAAACCTCTGATGGGAGAAATAAAGAGCAAATGTTAGCAGAAGTGGCTGTAAGGAGGGCAGAGGAAATCAAACACTTGACAGAAGCCAGTGGGTTTCTCTTTCAGCAGATAAAAAGCATTCTGTTAAAGGCAGAAGGCAGGAAAGAAAAACATGCACGGACAATGCCAGAAAAAAACCTGTTTGCTTTCAATGGCCTGGGAAATTATTCAAGAACACTGCATTTCTGTAAAAAGACAACTGAAATGGTGTCAGGGTCTGTGAGGCTTAGAAAAACCCTCCACAGGGAGTTCTAAGTGCGAACTCACACCTCTCCCTTTCACCTGTGTTCCTCACCAAGTTTACAAGATCAGAGTCATGGACCTAGAAACAGAATGGTAACAATCATGGATCTACTATAAGGGTTGGCAAACTGGGCCCTCAGCAAGCCACCTGTTTTGTGAATAAAGTTTTATGGGAACATAGTCATGCCCGCTTGTTTCCTTGTGGTCTGGGGCTGCTTTTTCCAATAGAGTAGCTGAGACAAGGACTGTGGTCTGCAAATCTCTGCTTAACTGTATCTAATCGGTTTGCTCTGGAAGGGAGAACTATTCCCAACAATCAAAATGCAGCCTGCTGGACTCATGGGAAGCTCCCATTTTTAATCTCTGACATGCAGAAGGGAATGGAATAAAATGAAGTGACTGACTGTGTGCAATCATTACTGAATTCCAAAGGTCTGAAATACCCTGTGATGGTAGCAAACAGGTACAAGGTTGGTTTCTAAGTATTTCAAGATCCTACAATCCTAAGGATACTGGCTATAACTATTAAAGGAAATCAGCAACCAGCTTCTACAGTAGGAAAATTCCAGAAGCTCACAAAGATCTTCATTAGTATTCCTTTTAGAACTGCAAAGGTGTGAGCTTGAATACATTTTACAACTCACGTCTCAAGGTCAGGAAGAAAACAATGTCATGTGCTAGGTGAAGGCTAGGCAGATGGAACACTTTTTTCCCCTTAAATCTACAAAACTTTTGTATTTGGTGAAATGGTAATGCATGGAGAAGGAATATATTCTATAATATAGTATATAGGTAAATAGCCAAACATTTGACAGGCATCTTTTTATACAGTCACATGCCACATAACAGTTAACGACAGACCAAATACATGACCATGGTCCCATAAACTTATAATGGAGCTGAAAAATTCCTATCACCTAGTGACACTGTAGCCAACATAATGTCATAGTGCTATGCATTACTCACGTGTTTGTGGTGATGTTGGTGTAAACAACCCTACTAAGCTGCTTGTCATATAAAAGTATCGCATATACAATTATGTATAGTACATAATACTTGATAACAATAAATTACTATGTTTGTGGCTTATGTATTTACTATATTATACTTTTTATTGTTATTTTAGAGTGTATTCTTTCTACTTATAAGTAAAAAGAAATTTGTTACACTGGCAGCAGCCACATGCATCTCATGTTTACCGCCTCTCTTGATGGTATCATTTTCTCTTGTGCTTGATTTAATCTTGGGTTGTTTTATAAATGTAGTGTAGCCTAAGTGTACAGTGTTTATAAAGTCTACAGTAGTGTGCAGTAATGTCCTAGGCTTTCACATTCACTCCCCTTCACTGACTGATTCACTCAGAATAACTTCCAGTCTTACAAGCTTCATTTGTGGTAAGTGCCCTATACAGGTGTACCATTTTTTATCTTTTACACTGTATTTTTACTTTACCTTTTCTACGCTTAGGTCTGTTTAAATACACAAATACTTACAATGGTGCTACAACTGCCTACAGCATTCACTACAGTAACATGCAGTACAGGCTACAGCCTAGGAGCAGTAGGCTGTACCACTAGTCTAGGCATGTAGTAGGCTGTACCATCTAGGTTTGTGTAAGTGCCCTCTGTGATGTTCGCACAACAACGACATTGCCTGGTGACACATCAGATTTAGAAGCTTTTCAAACAAGAAGCTAGTTCTTCTTAAGATCTCCCCTTTCTTCTCTTCACTTAATGGGTTCCTAAGAGTGAGCCCAAGTTCAACATTTATTTTAACTTTAAAATATCTGAAAATAACGTGTTGAAAAGAATCTAAGAAACGAGTACTAGTTACTTGTAAACTAGTTCTCATTTATGAGTAACCAGAAATAGAAGATTCCTGTGGTGGGTTGAATAGGGTTCCCCCCAAATTCCCGTCTACTTAGAACCTCAGAACGTGGCCTTATTTCGAATTAGGGTCTTTACAGAAGTAACTGAGGATCTCAAGATGAGATCATCTTAGGATGGGCCCTAGATCCAATGACTGGTGTGTTTATAAGAGAAGAGAAAGAGATTTGGACACAGAGAGACACACAGATACAGAGGAGACAGAAAGATACAAACAAACAGATGAGAAAGCCAAGTGAATATGGAGGCAGAGACTAGAGATGAAGCCACAAGCCAAGGAATGCCTAGAGACACATTCTAGAAGCTGGAAGAGGCAAAGGATTCTTCCTGAGAGCCTTCTAAGGGAATGTGGCCCTGTAGACACCTTGATTTCAGACTTCTAGCATCCAGAACTGTGAGAGAATAGATTTCTGTGATTTTAAGCTACCCAGTTTGTAGTAATTAGTTACAGCAGCGCTAGGAAACAAACGCAGTTCCTCAATAGTCAAAGCTAATCAATAGCTTTGTATTGCCAGTGCTTATTTTTTTCTAAACATTTTCTTACTGTATGGTGTGCTGGGATTCCAAGGCCGCATTTTGACACTGTAGACTGTGACCCATTAGTGAACTGGGAAAACAGTTTCTCACAAAACAGAACAGAAAATACTAGTGTCTATCATGAGTAATGAAAATGAGTGTTCTTTGGTAAAACCTTGGATGCCCTCATGTGTGTGGGCACTTACAGGGTCACTGGGTAAAGTATTAGTTTTCATTATGATCACATGGACTGTGCTATACAGAGTCCCAGAAGCCCCCACATTTGAGCCATCTATCTATAAGATGAACATTCCGACTAATGGAAAGCACCCCTAGTTTTTTAAATCTCCAGGGACAAAGATGCTCAGTGTTCAATTAGTTTTCCCATTTGGAAGGCCTTTATATTTCACCTTAACTGTGTTTCTGCTTATTTTGACTATAGATCAGTGGTCCAATTCCCTAAGTATTTATGGGACAGCATAGGTAGGACCCAGAAGTAGAGGTAGAGGCAGTGGCCGTGATGCCCCTCAAGCAAGGAGTCAGGATTGGAAACTAATCAACACCCATTAGAGGACACTGAGTCAGGTCAACTGATGAAACAGGAGGATACTGCCCCTGGTGGCAGACTGTGCCCACCTCTGACATGTCCCATGTCACTATTCCTTTAAAGGTCATGTTGTTCCAGATTTTTTTTTTTTTTTTTTTTTTTTTTGCACTTATCTTCAGATAGAGTGGGAGGGAGAGAGGAAGGAAGAGAGAGAGGGAAACATCGATGTGAGAGAGACACATCGACTGGTTGCCACTCACACAACCCCAACCAGGGCCGGGGACAAACTGCAACCGAGGTACGTGCCCTTAGTGGGAACCGAACCCGGGACTCTCTGGTTCGCAGGCCGACGCGCCAACCGCTGAGCCAAACCGGCCAGGGCACAGATTTTTTAATTTAATTATTATTATTTGTTTAATCCTCATCCAAAGATATTTTTTCCATTTACCTTCAGATAGAGTGGGAGGGAGGGAGAGAGAGAGAGAGAGAGAGAGAGACATTGATGTGAGAGAGACACATCAATTGGTTGTCTCCCGAATGACCCCAACCAGGGCCGGGGACTGAACCACAACCGAGGTACGTGCCCTTGACCAGAATCGAACCCAAGACTCTTTGGTCTGTGGGCCGACACTCTAACCGCTGAGCCAAACCGGCCAGGGCTATTACAGGTTTTTAAAAAATAGCTAGATTCAGACTACCACATGGTTGAACCTTGAAGACATTAGTAAATGAAGCCACATGCAAAAAGCCACATACTGTGGAATTCCATTTATAGGAATTTGTTGAGAATAGGCAAATCTACAGAGATAGTAAGTAGGCTTGGGGACAGGGAAGTTGGAAGTGACTGCTAATGGGTACGGGACTTCCTTTTGGATAAGAATGTTCTGGAATTAGACAGTGGTGATGGTTGCACAACTCTGTGAATATATTTTTTAAAAACCACTGAACTGTACACTTTAAAAGGGTGACTGTTGGCCAGGCTGGTGTGGCTCAGTGGTTGAGCGTCGACCCATGCACCAAGAGTTCGCTGGGTGGATTCCCGGTCAGGGCACACGCCCAGGTTGTGGGCCTAATCCCCAGTGGGGGGCATGCAGGAGGCAGACAATTGGTGTTCTCTCTCATCAATGTTTCTCTCTCTCTCTCCCTCTCCCTTCCTTTCTCTCTAAAATCAGTAAAGAAAAAAAATTTTAAATGGTGACTGTTGTGGTATGTGAATTATAATATTCCATTTTTTTAAATTTTGTTAATCCTCACCTGAGGATATTTTTTCCATTTATTTTTAGAGAGAGTGGAAGGGAAGGGAGGGAGGGAGAGGGAGAGAGAGAAAGAAACATTGACGTGAGAGACACATCGATTGGTTGCCTCCCACATGCGCCCCAACTGAAGCCGGGGATCAGATCTGCAACCTAGGCACATGTCTCTGACCAGAAATCGAACCTGCAACCCTTCAGTGGGCGGGCTGGTGCTCTAACCACTGAACCACACCAGCCAGGGCTAATTTTAAAAAGCAGCAGAATGGCTGACCCTATGGACAGTAGGGCTCTCCCCAGTAAGTGGAAGCTGGACGGCCTTTCCCTTAGGAGCTTTTGGAACATTCTACAAGAGGGAGAAACACCAAAAGGAAAATTTTTAGCTTCCTGATAATAGGCTAGGTGGAGCTAATGACAAACTTAAAAGCAGTAATTTACAAGATGTGACATATAATTGTTCCTCAAATTTCTGGAGCCCACTGTGGATGCACTTCATTTTTTAAAAAATTATTTTAATTTACTTATACATTTATTTTGTACTTCATTAATAAAGTTATATTTTTAAAATAGAAAAAAAAAGAGAGCTAAGTTGTGTTCACTGTTGCAACCCTTGTACCTGGTACACAGCAGGTGCCTGGTGATAATCTGCTGAATGATGAATGAACACACCCAACTACTGAGTGCTCCACAAGCAATAATATCCCTCTGTTATGCTTCTAATTTTATGGACAGAAAACTGAGGAGGATCAGCGAGTGTAAGTAGCATCTTCAATGACCTGAACTCTCTGCTACCACCTTTGTGTTCACGTGCTCATGGGTGTATGGGTGTGTGTGTAGAAGCAGCCATGACCCCTTCCTCTACCTTCAAAGCCTATGGTGTAGCCTCTTCTAACCTCTCTCTCTGACTTTGCTTCCATTCTCACATCTCCTTCTCAGACTTGACCCTCCTGCCTCCCTTTCTTTCTTTTTTTTTTTTTTTGTGATCCTCACCCAAGGATATTTTTCCATTTATCTCCAGACAGAGTGGGGGAGATAGAGATAGAGATAGAGAGAGAGAGAGAGAGAGAGAGAGAAACACATTGATTGGTTCCCTCCTATGCAACCCCGACCAGGGCCAGGGACCGAACTGCAACTCTTTGGTCTGCAGGCTGACACTCTATTGCTGAGCCAAACCGGCCAGGGCCTACCTCCCTTTCTTAAGGACCCTTGTCATGACACTGGGTCCACCTGGATAATCCATGAAAATCTTCCCATCTCCAGATCTTTAATTTAATCAGAACCGTAAAGTCCCTTCTGCCCTGTAAGGTCACATATTCTAAGTTCTCAGCAGTTAGGATGTAGGTGTCTCTGGGGGGCTGTTATTCTGCCAACCACACTGGTTATAATGTTTCATCAGATCAATGTGGTGGGAGAGGCCAACTATAAATTACAGAACAGAACAGAGGAAAAATGCAGATGTCCCTTGAGTCTGTGAAGCCACAACTCTCCATGCATAATGTGACTCTCCATGTATAATGCACTGTGGGGGGACATGGGTGGCTGATACCTGCTGGAATGAACAAAAAAGCCCCAGAACTGCAAGGGCATGGAAACCGCTGGGCTTACAGGAGGCAGAATCTTGAGACTTAGGCCTCTAGTTACCAAACGTATTAACCAGCCCTGGCTGGTTTGGCTCAGCGGTTAGAGCATTGGCCCTCAGACCAAAGGGTCACAGGTTCGATTTCTGGTCAAGGGCATGAACCTGGGTCCCAGGTTTGATCCTCTGCCCTAGTCGGGGTCGTGCGGGAGGCAACAAATCGATGTGTCTCTCACATCAGTGTTTTTTTTTCTCTCCCGCCTCTCCCTTCCACTCTATCTGGAAATTAATGGAAAAATATCCTTGGGTGAGGATTAACAAAAACAAAAAACAAAAAATGCATTAACTAGATCACTGCTTTACTGTCAGACTGACTTTGTTTTCATTTCTGGTAGATTTTGCATTACTCAGCTGGCAAATTTTCTGCCCCTCTCCTTCGTCCCTCTACCACCAACCTCTAGAAGGTAGTGAAGGCTTTCTAAACCTTGTTCATAGCCTTCTGCCCTGCCCCTACTCCACCCCAAAGGGCTACCACCCTAGGGTCCCAGAAGGCCTATAAAGGGCTACTCTTCACTGTTCTTGAATCCTGAAAAACCTTGGGATGGGGTGGAGGTAGTGGAAAAGAGACTCCTGATCCAAGGGCAGGGAACAGTTTTCCCCTTCTCCGATGCAAGATAAATTTGAGAGGAGTATGAACAGGTCATCTACTAGCTGCAGGGGGCCCATACACTGCAAGAAAGAGTTCAACTAGCTGATGACTTCAGGGCCCACCATCTGCCCGGTCACCTATGTTATACTCTTTCCCACACTGTCAACTAAGCCCCAACATATCTGTCTCTGAATAGATTGGAAGTCTGACCTCTTTCCACACTGTTTAGATTCAAGTTATCTCCCAATGGTCCACTCTGTCTCCAGCCTCTGCCCTTTCCAAGCCCACTGATGGAAATAGTCATAAAGTCCTCCATAATAACACCCCAACCTATAAAATGCCTATGTCAGCTCTACCTGATCAACAGCATGTTGTGTCCTGACGCAGCCTTCACACGTGCTGTTCTCCATGTGCCAATAGCTGCTGCATGGCCTACCCATCACTCCTCAGGAGAAAGAGGGCTTTCCTGCCCATGTCTGGGCTATCTATGTCTAAGATGAAATTCTGACCCCACAGCTCTGTCTCAATCCCTGTTTCAATGGATGGCACAGAGGACTTTGTAACCATCTGCTACATGGCAGGGACCCGAGTCTATACACTTTAGGAAAATAAGAATCTTTTCATATCAATAATCCAGCCGCATATCATGATGTCGGCAAGCTGTCCCTTTTTCTTCAGAGCTGTCTGATCTTTGCCCCTCAACCTCTA
Source organism: Tadarida brasiliensis (assembly GCA_030848825.1). NCBI lineage: Eukaryota > Metazoa > Chordata > Mammalia > Chiroptera > Molossidae > Tadarida > Tadarida brasiliensis. The sequence continues at coordinate 72,135,502 of CM061259.1, read as the reverse complement.
GCTTTCCCGTCTGAAACGGTTTCTTACAATTCTGCCCCATGTCCATAGCCACTTCCACTTAGCTCTACTTCTCGTGCCCATTCTTATCTAACAGTAAGATGGAATCCACATATTCCATAATCCACCCTTTTAAAGTGCACAATTGATGGCTTTTAGTACAGAGTTGTACATCCATCACAATAAATTTTAGAACATTTTTAATACACCCAAAAGAAACCCTGCACCTCTTAGCGGTCACTCCCCACTTACCTTTCCCTCTAGCCCCAAGCAACCACTAATCTACTTTTTGTCTCTATGGATTTGCCTGTTCTAGATATTTCACATAAATGGAATCAGACAACATGTAGCCTTTTGTGTATGGCTTCTTTCACTTAGCATAACATTTTCAAGGCTCACCCATGTTATAGTATATATCAGAACTCTATTCCTTTATGTGGGTGAACAATTTCATTGCATGGATAGACCACATTTTATTTTTCCATTCATTAGCTGACAGACATTTGGGTTGTCTCCACCTTTTGGCTATTGTGAATAATGTCCCTATGAACATTTGTGTGCCAGATTTTGTGTGGAGGACCTATATTTTCCTTTCTCTTAGGCACATACCTAGGAGTAGAATTGATAAATCTTATGGTAATTCTGTGTTGAACCTTTTGAGGAACAGTCAGATTGTTTTCCAAAGTGGCTGCACCATTCTACAATTCTGACAGCAGTGTTGAGAGCCTCAATGTTTCCATCTTCCCATCTCTCTTTAAATTCTTTCATTAGGAGCCCCCAGATGGACACTGCAAAGGGTCACAAGAGCCTGCCATTGATCACCATACCCTGGCATCAAGAATGCCACGGAACTGACTCTCTCACTGCTCGCGATGTCCAACAAATAAATGCTGACTATTTTGCTCTACATTGTGTCTGTACAGTCATTTATCTACTTCACTCAGTAGAGAGTATTCTAACTGCTAACTGTGGATTTATTATTCTTTCTAAATTCATTTTCACTTTGCAAATTAATCTCAGCAAATTAGTTATCCATACACAGCGCATAACTGTCCTCGTGTGCAGGATCCTGCCTGATTCCAGCCAAGTAATTTGCTGTGGTCCTTCCCTCCCTCCATCCCATGCTGCAATGGAGAGGCACCTGCCTAGATCACCTCTCTGTTTTGCCTTTCTCTCCTGCTGATACCCACGCCTAAGAATAACCAGTTGATAAAATGTTCTGGAATTAGACAGTAGTGACAGTTGCATAACTCTGTGACTGTACTAAAAACCACCGAATGGCACACTTTAAAGGGGTGAATTATATAGTACGTGAATTATATCTCTATAAAGCTGTTATATTGAAAAAAAAGAGTGACATGATTTTATTTTATTATTTAAAAAAAAATTTTTAAATCCTCATCCAAGGATATTTTTCCACTGATTTTTTTTTTTTTTCTTGATAGAGTAGGAAGGAGGGAGGGAGGCAAGGAGAGAAACATCGATATGAGAGAGGCACATCAATTGGTTGCCTCCTGCACAACCTCGGCCAGGCCCGAGATCGAACACGCAATCCAGATACAACCCTGGTACGTGCCTTTGACCGGCAATCAAACCCGAGACTATGGTTTGCAGATTGACGCTCTCTAACCACTGAGCAAAATCGGCCAGGGCAAGTGACATGACTTTAAAACATAACCACCCCACAATGTGTTAAATGTATACACTCAAACCTTTAGAATATTTTTTTCAAAAGATGGTATAAATCAGTAAGGGTATTTGCTACTTTGAACACAACCAACTGCAACTTTATCCTCAGTGGAAACTATGAACCTATTTAAGAACAAAAGCAGAGAAGGCAAGCAAGTTGAGTTTAACTTATACCCAAAGCAATTTTAACAACAAAAAATGAGCAGAGTTGCAGGGGTCCTTTCACTGAGATTTCCCAGCAGTACACAATTTTAATCAGTTTGCACCTTACCCCATCAGCCACATATTTCCTCCAAAAAGGTCCTACAGGTAGCTCTGGAGCTGTGACTGCAATTATTTTGCACCTGGAGAGGGTTTTGAAAACATAGCAGCTCTTCACTATTTTCATGAGAAAAGTAAAGTTTAACTAACAAATAAAAAAACAATTGTTTGAACTTACTAAAGCTCTCTGGGCTTTAAATTATTTTAAAAAGCTGTGATGAAAATATTTTAAAAGTCAGATGGAATCTGAAGAAATGGAAATAGGTCCCAGGATAAGTGAGGAAGAATGAAGGAGACTTCCACTTAAGGATCAGAAATATGCTAAACATTTGGAAAGTAAACACCCAGGGAGGCACAGCTGGTGACCTAGTCCCAGTGGCTGGTGACAAAGGAAATGGTAATTGCTACTGTGTGACCAAAATAAAAACTACATCCTGGCTTATGCCAGAAACAATGTAGGTTCACTGCAGCTTTCAAAGTGGGGGTATTCTAAAATCAACTTAAAAAAAAAAAAAGAAAGGAGCCCAGCCTGGTGTTGCTCAGTGGTTGAGCATCATCCATGCACCAAGAGGTGGCCAGTTCAATTCCCAGTCAGGGCACATGCTCAGGTTGTGGGCCTGATCCCCAGTGGGGGGCATGCAGGAGGTGGCCAATCAATATTCTCTCTCATCGATGTTTCTATCTCTCTCTCCCTCTCCCTCTAAAATCAATAAAGAAAAATAAATAAATAAAAATTATAAAAAAAAAAGAGAAAGGAATCACAGAATTGCTTTTCTATTTCTCTTACATATGCCATTTAAAAGTGAAAAGCTAATAGAAAGTAAAACAAAGTACATTTACAAGAACTAAATTTATTATGCCTTCTGGCTGTATGCTCTTATTTGCTTTAAAACAACTTTTTTCTCAAAAGGACTTGACCCATATAAATTGTAAACTCTTGATAAAGTGTAAACTCTGACCTAGTCCAAACGACGAAGATGCTCAAATTTTCCAGACTCTGTTACCTGGGATGTCAACCTAAAAATACAACCTAAAGATACAGGGCATGAACATATGCACAAAATATATCACATTTATTGAGCACTCACCATTTCCCAGGCATTCTGCTATGCACCTTACACATATTACCTCATCAAATCCTCAACCAATCCCTATTCCCGGTTTAAAGATGGGGAGACTGAGGTTCTGCGAGGTTATATGACTAATATGTGGTAGACACTGGGACCAGAACCCAATTCTGATTTGATACTCAAGCTGGGGTTCTTGACACTTTTCCATATAGCTCCAGGATTAATCATTCACCCGGAAACGTGCAAAATCAATCATCCTCAAATCACCCTTGGCCCATGGGACTGTTCACACTATCCTGGACTCGCTCTAGTCAACTATAAGAGAAGGGCCCTTTAGCCTCCTGGCTGGAGTTCCACTCTCCAGCAAAGAGGCAAAGGCGGAAAAAGTCATTTTCTTCACTTCATAGATAAATCTTCAGGGAAACGTCCTTCTGGACCAATCATCTCTTCTACCGCTTCAATCTCAACAGAGCAACAGGTGATAAAGACAAGAAGTCAGCTACAACAAACCGTGCAAGAACCAAGGGCCTCTCATTTCTGCCCGCAATGAAACCTGTACCGCACCATCTAAATTCTTCCGCCAGAAACTAGAGAGAGGAGTAAGGCGTATGTGTACCCAAAGTACACACACACTTTGGGATTTTGTTACTCAAGCACTCACCGGCACAGAAAATCTCTGCTCCATCAAGTGAGTTCTCCATGGAGGACTTAAGTATCACGGTGCTGGTTACTGTTAATGGTTGTTATCACATCCCCGCGTCCTGCCCCAGGTACCTCTGAACCTGAAGCCCGATGACCTTTCCCTCTCGATCAAGGGGACGTTGCACCGTCCAAGGGCTGGGGCTCGGATGGGGCAGGCGGGCATCGCCTGCACCTCTGCATTCGCCAGAGACCCGCCCGCCAGCTCGGAGTCCACGGGGCCCAGCCTGAGGCCGAGGCCACCCCGGTGCCCTACGGCGCCTCCTGGGACTCGAGGCCTCCCTCCCGAGCGCCCGTCTAGCCGCCCTCACCTCTGCTCGGTTCCCGCAGGCCGCTCGCTGGCAGACGCTCAGCCAGTCTCCGGGACACCGCCCACCGCCGGCTGATTCACAGCCACCTGTAGCGCGGAGCCGGAAGCGGAAAGCCACGCGGACGAATCGCGCAGGCGCGGCCCCGCCCCGAGCGCAGATTAGCGGGGGTGTCCCCGGAAGGGGCGGGGCCTCGCGGGCTGGTCAGCCTGCAGAATTTTGCTTCAGGCTGAGCCTGGAGTTGCAGGGACGGGCGTCCGCTCTGTTTGTGGGGCGTGTGGGGACTGCTGAGGAGGGTACTTGCGAGGAGGGCGAAGGCGATCCTTGAGGGGCGAGTCAGCGGGGCGGAGGGTCAACGGCGGCCCGGGTAATTAGCGGGGCAGGGTTCTGGGTGGGGAGGACAGTGGGGCTGGGGGGCGTTTGCGGGGAATCCGGTACCTACGGGGGCCATTAGGCAGCTGGGGACGTTGGCGGAGGTGAGGGCGAGTCTGGGGGCAAGAAGTCGGAGAGTACAAGAAATGGAGGGAACAGATTTGTCACCTGTGAAGAAGGGGCATTGTTGACTAAAAGTCAGGTGATCCCAGACACCTCAACATAGGTACCCCAGATATCCTAAACACACGTCAGACACCCAGGCATGTGCCATCAGATACCCAAAAAGCTTTCAGGCACCAGAAAATTGTTCAAACACCCCACCTAGGTCTGTTAGATTCTGAATACTAACATTCAGAATCTGAAAAATATGCCAAATACCCCAATGTGCCAAGCACGCCTTCATCCAGGGTAGCCATCAGATACCCCCAAAGAGGCTTTCAGGCACCCAGAAACGTGAGACCCTACACAGCAACTTTTAGATCCTCCCCCAAAACACAAACCAGATACCCCCAATACAGATGTGATCAGATACCCTGAAACAGGTGTTCAGAGTCTGAAACACATGCCAGACATCCCCACACAGGTATTCTTAGACACCTGTAGACTGTCAGATGCCCCTCCCAGTGCTAGCACCTCCTCAGGTACCATCAGGCATCTCAGCCCTGAGGCTGCTGGTCTAATCCAGGTCCTTCCCAGGTGTGTGTGTGTTGGGGTTGGGGGGGGGGGGGCTTTGGGCAGTAACCAGGAGAGGAGCCAAGTACCTCTCACCCAAGGCTCAAGCTGGTCCACCAGGCCAAGATCTCCCCAAGTCAAACTCAATTCAACACACACACATAATCTGTGGTCAAGAGCCCTCACTTCAGAAACGGGGGGTGAGGGTGGGGGGTCCTCAAGTGACCTGCCTTCAGTTTAAGTTCAGTCTTCATGGTCAAGAGAAGGAGCATGTCCAGGGAACTGGAGACTCTAGAAGTACAAGGACATGCTTCAACAGATACCCAACTCTGACTGAGTTGAGAAGCCCCAATTCGGGTCCTTTGAGGTCTTAATGGGTTGGTAAATGTTCACTCTCTGAATTCCTATGACTTTTGGACTTTATCCCAAAGGCATTGGGGAGCCATTGGAAATTTTAAGCAGGAAGAATGGTATGACCCTTATTTCTATAGCCATCTTGGTTATAGAAACCTTCAGGTGACACAACTCTCCTCTAAATGTAGAAACTGACTTCTTCAAAGAGTCTGGTAAGGAGAGGTATCTTGTCTGTCTTTTACCCATCCAACCATTCTGCACCTATTGAGTCCTTACCATGGGCCATGGACTCTACTAAGAGCTAAGAAGACTGTATAAGACAGAGAGCTTAAGTCTAAAGCAGTGTTTCTTAGTTTTAGCATTATCAACAATTGGGCTGGATAATTCTCTGTTGTGGGAGGCTGTCCTGTTCATTGGAGGATGTCAAATAGCATCCTTGGCCTCTACCCATTAGATGTAAGTATCATGCCCAGTTCTGACAATCAAAAAATGTCTGCAGGCATTGCCAAATGTCTCCTGGGGGCAGAATGACTCTTGGCTGACAACAACTGGCCTAAGAGACACTCAGATACATACAGTCATCTAATATAGGTTTCACAGTGGAAGTGGATCTGCACTATGTTTTAAAGGGTAAGAGTTAGATGGCCCAGACAGTTCCAGGAACAGCACTGAATGAGCAAGGCTCTGTGCATGGGCAGCCACAAGACTTCAGGGTGGCTGGGCTTTGGATGCAGGGTGGCTGAATAGTGGGAGAGAAGGGTGGAGGGGTAGATGGGGTCAGACCATAAAGGGCCTTAGAGGTCAAGGCCAGGAACAGGACTGTCTGGAATGGTATTCCTTTAGAGGGGGTGGTCTCTGGGAAAGCATGTCAGCTTTACCCTGGAGACTCACCTTCTGTAATTACCTGGAGAGTGATTCATTCCCAGTTCTGTTTAACTTACTGTAGGGCTGTTTCTTCTAGGGGACAGACAGTGATATGTGACTTTAAATACCTCCAATAGTAGATAGGCTTATGTTGAGTTATGCCCTGGAGGTGCCTGCTCTCAGCCTGTTGGGAGTGAGACACAGCTGTTCTGGCCTCATATGCCTCTTTAGAAAAGTGTGGGGGCTGTGGTCAAAGCCCAGGCTTAGGGTCTATGATTTAGATGCTAGCTTTTTCCTAACAATAACAACAAATAGTGATGATGATGATGATGATGATGATGATAATGATGATAGACGTTACCTTAACCAGAGGATGAAGATTAACATCCCCAGGGATGTTAATGCACTTGCCCTCTGATATAATGAGGCAAGAAGTTTCCTCAAACCCATAACTCCTGTGTCTAATTATGAGAAAACATCAGACAAACTTAGATTTGGGAACACTGTATGAGACACATGGCTAATACTTCTCAAGACTGTCAAGTCATGGACAATAAGGAGAGACTGAGAAACTCACAGACCAGAGAGATGGGAGAGGCAGGATGATTAAAGATAATGTGTCCTGAGTTGTATCCCAAAATAGAAAGAGAACCCTAATGAAAAAAACAAAACACAACAATAGCAATAACCTGGTGAAATCTGAAGTTGGAGTTTGGTAAATAATATTGTACCAATGTTAGTTCTTAAATTGTGACCAGTGTACTGTGGTCATATAAGAGGTTAACATGAGGAGAAGCAGGGTGAAAGGTGTAAGGGGACCCTCTTTGTTCTTTTTGCACCTTTCTGTAAATCTAAAAAGTTTGGGGGAGAGCCCGACCAGTGTTGCTCAGTGGATTGAGTGTCCTCCCATGGATTGAAAGGTCCTGGTTTGATTCCTGGTCAGGGCACATGCCTGGGTTGCAGGATTGATCCCTAGTAGGGGGCATGCAGGAGGCAGCTGATCCATGTTTCTATCTCTTTCTCCCATCCTCCTCTCAAAAAATAAATGAAAACATAACAAAAAATTTAGGGGAGAGAGGGGGTCCCTCCCATTATGGAGGGTAGGAGGAGTTAGTTTTGTTAATTGTCCTCAGATAGTTGTATACTCTTAAGTGAGGGTATATTGCCAAAATGCAGCAAAATATCCCACCTACAAGTTACAAGCCAGGTCATTTTGAAGTTTGACCTTTTGGTTTGCTATAATGTTAAAAATCTCTACATAGGAATTAGTTTCTCTAGAGTATATAATTAGTATTGATTTTTCCTCTAACAAAACAAAACATTAACTTATGGCTCCCGCCCTGCCTTGCATTGTATTCTAGACTTGGTTATGAAAGGGTAATAATGTTTTAACAAAACTAAACTCCATTCTGACCCTCAGTTACTGCACGTACGCACCCTGGCAGTTTCTTTTCTGTAAACATAAGGGCCTTGAGACACCCAAAGAAAACTGTACAGATAAGGGGTTGAGGATGGCCTTGAGAAACTCAGAGGAACCATGAGAAAAAAGAGATTAATAGTTACCCTGCTCCTCTCCCCCCCTTCTCTGTATCAGCCCCCTTAACGGTGCCAAAAGCGGCACCAAGAGAATGTAGTTTTTTTTTCTGTAGTTTGTGCCTATATAAGCAAAGAACAAAGGAAGCTCGGGGCTGAGGATTTGGGGAAGCTGTACCCCCCCAGCCCGCCGGTGTAACAGCCCACCGGTGTAATAAAATGCTCCTTTCTCTACACTGGCCTTACGTTGAGGATGTGATCTCCCACCAGCTCAGACCTTTTATTTGGTGCCGAAACCCGGGAGGTCTGTGAGGATCCCACATTGGGGGCAACCGCGGGCCCCTGGAGTCCTCCGGGCCTCCTGTCGGACCGGGATCGATCACATCCTCAGCCGGATACCGGACCTCCAACCTTTCCTGCCGATCCAGCATCAACACCGGACACTAATTTATGGGTGAGTGTTTATTTGCCTACCGGTCTGATTCTCCGGGCTGTCTCGTTATCCTCCGTCCGGGACAAGAGAGCCAGGCTCTCAGTCACTACTGTGTGATCGTCCCTCCGAAAATCCAGCGCTGGTCGGGACATGCTCCTCGGGAACCAGGTTCCCTCAGCTCACCATATATCTGGGGACGCCTGGTATAGGTGAGTTGCACGTCTCTCTACTCTAGGGGAGAAGCGGGGACGCCTTCTTCTTCCTCTAGAGTATCCGTCCGTCGGACCGCTAGGCCGCAACATCTCACACCGCAACATGAGACAACACCCCTAGGATGTCCCCTAAAAAGTCTACAGACCCTAGGGCGCGCTTAGGACCTACGTCCCAAGCGACTCATTTTTTACTGTAACACTGTGTGGCCTCAGTACAATGGGTCACAATAACCTAAAATGACACTTTCAACATTCTACCAACATAGACAATTTCTGTCAAAGGCAAGGAAATGGTCTGAGGTTCCTTACATCCAGGCCCCTTTGCACTCACAACACAACACTCTGTATGCATGCAACTCTTACTCCCCCTCCCAAATCTTCCTGCTACACTCTAATCCTCCCAAATCTCTCTCTGAAGATAGCGCGCTAACTTCTCCTGTTTCCTCCTTTGACCCAACCGATCTCGCTCCACCACCTCCTCCCTCAGCCCCTCCGGCAGGGTCTCCTCCTCCGGCCCCTTCTGTGGGCCCCCGCCCTACCCTGAGCCTCCTACTCCGGTTTCAACTCCTCTACCTCTGCAAATGACTCCCTCACACACGATCGGGATCCATCTCTGGCCCCTATCCGTCCACTACCTCAGCCCCCATTTTAGAATGCCTCCCCAGGGAAGCAGCGAGAACTGGAGGGACTGTCATTTTAAACCTGAGATTTAACTCTCAGTCAACCCTGGACAAAAACTTAAAAATGGCCCTCAAACCCCTCAACAGAAACTTCTAAATCTAACCTTTAAGTTCAATAATCGTGATGAAGAGGCTAAACAGCAAAAAATAACAGAATTCCAAATGCTTGCCTCTGCCATCAGAGCCCCCACCAATAAAAGGGGTCAGCAAACCCCCTTCAGGGGACAGAAGAAGGACACCCACCAGGATCAGCAAAGCGAACCCCCAGGTCCCTGCTTTAAATGCACTCAGATTGGCCACTGGGTGAGACAATGCCTCAATCCCCGACCACCGCCTAAGCCATGTCCTCAATGTGGAGGGCCCCACTGGAAGTCGGACTGCGGACAGACTGCACAGAGTCGGTCCTCATCCCTTCCTCTGGCTGGCGGATTGGGCAATCCAGGCCTTGATCTGATTGGCCTCACGGCTGAAGACTGAAGGTGCCCAGGAACGGACGCCCTGACCGTCATCTCGAACCCCGAACCTCGGGTAACTCTGGTGGTAGCAGGTAGGCCAATTTCATTTTTAATTAATACCGGGGCAACCTACTCTGCCCTCCCCAAGTTCAGGGGACCTCTTCAACACTCTGGGGTTTCAGTTGTGGACATTGACGGCCAAATATTGCAACCCAGGGCCACCCAGACACTCACTTGTTCTTTAGGTCTTTATATCTTTCTCCACTCTTTTTTCTTACATTACCAGCCTGCCCCACTCCCTTGTTAGGGTGGGACATTCTATCTAAACTCCATGCTACTTTAACCTTACTCCTTCTCTCCCCACCAACCACTCTCATTCTTTACTTTGTCTCCTCCAAGAATCTGCTTCCTCTGCTAACAAAAGCCTTTGGCGCCCCTCCTCCCCTTGTGGGCCACCGCTGAAGCACCACTACTCTTATCGGTTTTTTCAATGACCCAGTAAGATGAGGGGAAGGGGGGCGAGGCCCAGGGGCTCTTGCTTCTGGCGCCAAGCGCTCAGCTGCCCCAGCTGGACGTGGCCTGCTCCAGGAAAAGTGCTAGATAGGAAATTTGACTGGGGCGGTACACCTGTCAATCAATAACACAGGTATCCTAAGGCATCTCAGGGAGGACAGAAACCTCCTGTGGAGAGGGAAAACTGGGGAACGTGCAGACTGCAAATAGATGGAGCAAGCTCTCAGGTTTATGTCAGGGGAGGGACTAGGAAAGTCGTAGAGGGTCTGTGTAAGTTGAAGAAGGATTGTGTAAGTCATAGAGGGTCTGTGTAAGTTGAAGAAAGTTTGTGGAGAAGGGAAGAAATAAAAAAAAAAAAAAATTATGCAGAGGAAGTAAAAAGATAAGAAAGAATAAAAAAAAGGGTCACTGAGAGGGAGAGCTTGCCCCTGGTAATGGAATAACAGTCTAGGATGTAATAAAAAAAGTAACAGGTTTAGGCTACTCCTGACCCTTAGATCAGACAACAGCCTCGCATTTATAGCAAAGATATCACAGGATATCTCTAAGGAGTTAGATATAAATTGGAAGCTCAATTGTGCCTACCGCCCACAGAGTTCTGGGCAGATGGAGCACATGAGCGGGACCTTGAGGGAAACCTTAACCAGGTTTGCTTTGGAAACTGGTGAGGGCTGGACCACTCTGCTCCCCCTCGCCCTCTTACAGTTCTTGCAGGCCCTGCAGTCCACCCAGAAAGCTGTCCATAAACACGTCTGCGACGCCCTGCCTGTGCCCACCTCGGACCCTGTGCACTCTTTCCAGCCCGGGAACTGGATGTGGGTAAAGAAGTTCACCACCCAGGACATTGTCATCCTGCCTGCACCAACAACGTCTGTCAAGGTCAACGCCATCCCGATCTGGCAGCACCGTTCCCAGCTGAGAGGAAAAAGCAAAATGGACAGTTCAGGCCTCTCCAGATAAGACTCTTGCGTTTATCGGGACTTTGATCTTTCTGGTTATGACTGTTCAAGAGAATCCTTATAGACCTGGGCCCCAGTGGAACTGGGAACTTAGAAATGAAATATTGGGGAAAATCTTAAAAAATGTTACTACAAAGGAAATAGAAAAATCTGTCTTCAACCTTGATCTATGTGACCCCTTAAGGGGGACCTTCAGGGTCACAAAGGTCCCTGATGTCTGGGTCACATATGGAGGGATTAGCCCCCAACTAGAAGACACCCCAGCATGGAGCTGTAGAACATCTGCTGCAGAATGGGGATTGCAAGGGATAGGCTTTTTAGGAGTCCACGACAACCCCATACCTGCAGGAAGTAGACAAAGAGAAACTTCGCCCCTTTTCCCTTTTTTTTTTTATCATTATAAGGTGGGAATGAAAGGGTAATAATGTTTTAACAAAACTAAACTCCATTCTGACCCTCAGTTACTGCACGTACGCACCCTGGCAGTTTCTTTTCTGTAAACATAAGGGCCTTGAGACACCCAAAGAAAACTGTACAGATAAGGGGTTGAGGATGGCCTTGAGAAACTCAGAGGAACCATGAGAAAAAAGAGATTAATAGTTACCCTGCTCCTCTCCCCCCCTTCTCTGTATCAGCCCCCTTAACGGTGCCAAAAGCGGCACCAAGAGAATGTAGTTTTTTTTTCTGTAGTTTGTGCCTATATAAGCAAAGAACAAAGGAAGCTCGGGGCTGAGGATTTGGGGAAGCTGTACCCCCCCAGCCCGCCGGTGTAACAGCCCACCGGTGTAATAAAATGCTCCTTTCTCTACACTGGCCTTACGTTGAGGATGTGATCTCCCACCAGCTCAGACCTTTTAGGTTACTCAATGGTTTCTGCTAGCCACAGAAAACAACCACTAACAGTGTCATGTTTGTACCAAAGAATTAAATCTGATCTTTAATATCTGGTATTTCACCAGTAATTCTACTGGCAAGAGATTATATAGGAAGCCAGCCATAAAATTTTAAAATAAACTCTAGTCTCTCCTTAGCTATTTTAGGCTTTTATAGAAGGCAAGAACTCATTGCAAAACATTTTTGCAAGTCTGAATGCTTATATTCAGATGTTTTGCCTGATTTAGAATTACTGGTAGTGTTGTAACGTGTCGGGGAGATAACCAGAGATGCACAGCCGAATTGCAAAGGAGCACTTCATTATCCCCAGCGGGCTGGGGGGGTACAGCTTCCCCAGATCCTCAGCCCAGATTCCTCTTGCTCATCTGATTTTAAAGACAGAAGCCCCATCCCCCATTTGGCCCCCCTCAGGGGACCGGTACAATAGCAGGTGTGACAGCGATTACAGAAGTCAAAAGGGCTCACAAGTACCTGCAAATGCCTGCAAATACTGATACTCAGGAAACTGAAAATGCCTCCCAACACGTGGGGCAACTATAACCTTAGGCAAAATTCCTTTACTTCTAGGGGTAATTAATCTATTATTGGAAGAATATAGAGGAAAGTCTATTGATGATAAAAATGGAGTCATTTAGCCCTGGCCGGTTTGACTCAGCGGTTAGAGCTTTGGCCCGCAGACCGGACCGGAGAGTCCTTCCTGGGTTCCGTTCCCGCTAAGGGCACGTACCTCGGTTGCAGTTTGTCCCTGGACCCGGTTGGGGACGTGTGGGTGGCGGCCACTCGATGTGTCTCTCTCACATCGATGTTTCTCTCTCTTCCTCCCTCTCTCCCTCCCGCTCTATCTGAAGATAAATGCAAAAGTGTCCTCTGGTGAGGGTAAAAAAAAAAATGGAGTCATTTAGTCGCCTTAGCCAAGGGGCCTACATAAAAATGGAATCTAGTTGCCTTAGCCTTGGGGCCCAGATCAGTATCTTATTTTAAAGCAAAGGAGAAACAATTGAATATGAGTTCACTGTCTTTAGAACAGTTTGAGAAAATATGGTATAACGTTGCTTTCAATTTCCTATTATTTTAAATATTATTATACACAGCTATTATTAATACTATTCTGGTGGGAAAACCTTAAAAATTTCCCCCAAATATTAACAATAAAGCACATCAAACAACGAAATGTCTTTGATATATTAAATTTTTGCTCTTCATGTGTTGTAACCCAGTAGATCAACCTCACTTGGACACCAAAATTATAAGTTTTAGGAGCTTTATTAACCTGCGCAGGGACTGCAGCCAACCTACTCAGAGGAGAACTGCAGCCCCGAGCCTCTAAAATGGCAGCCTTTTATAGCAAGCAAGCAGCATTCACAGAAGCAGATATCAGCAGTTAGCAGTTGTTTGATTAACATTTCTCAAAATCCATATCTAACAGTTGCCCGGGGGGTCTCCTGTTTGTCAAGCAAACAGAATAGGCCTCCCTCCCCTCAGGGAACCAGTACAATAGTGGGAGTGACAGAGATCACAGAGGTCAAAATTAGCATTAAGTACTTGCAAATACCTATACTCAGGAAACTGCAAATGCCCCCAACACATGGGGCAACTATAACCTTAGGCAGAAATTCCTTCCCGTCTAGGGGCAACCAACCCATTATGGGAAGAATATCGAGGAATGTCCACTGGTGACAAAATGGAGTCCTTCAGTCGCCCTAACCAAGGGGCCCACATAAAATGGAATCTAGTTGCCTTAGCCTTGGGGCCCACAACACATGCAGCTGTAATTTAATTTTCTTTTTTTCTCCGTGTCTTTTTATTTACTTATTTTTGTTTTTGTTGTTAATTCTCACTCGAGGATATTTTTCCATTGATTCCCATAGAGAGTAGAAGGAAGGGGTGGGGTGGGGGGGAACATCCATGCGAAAGAGACACATCGATTGGTTGCCTCCTGCATGACCCCGGAGCCGAGGATTTAACCTGCAACCCAGGTACATGCCCTTGACCAGAATCGAACCTGAGACCCTTCAGTCCACAGGCTGATGCTCTAACCACTGACCCAAATAGGCCAGGGCTCCATGCCTTTTTTTTCTTTAATTGAGGTATTTAATTTCTTTTAAAATATAAAATGTTGTTTTTGGTACTGAAGCCGGACAACAAATGGGTTCAGACTGCTTGTCACTTCTTGAGCCAATTAAGTAGAAGCAAGGTTGAATTGTATATGAGTGTTTATTCCAATATTGCCAGAAGTATGGGAAAGCAGCCAGGTCATCTTGCAAAAATCTGCTCTCTACTCCCTCCGTAGTGCTTATATTGGGTATTACATGGGGAAGTAGGCAAAAGGAATAACAATGGGTAAAACAGTTCTATTTTATTTTTAATCCTCACCAGAGGACATTTTTGCATTTATCTTCAGATAGAGCTGGAAGGAGAGAAGGAGGAAGAGAGAGAGAGAGAAACATCTATGTGAGAGAGACATATTGACTGGCCACCACCCACACAACTCCAACTGGGGTCGGGGACAAACTGCAACCGAGGTACGTGCCCTTAGCGGGACCCGAACCCGAGACTTTCTGGTCTGTGGGCCGATGCTCTAACCGCTGAGCCAAACCAGCCAGGGCAACAGTTCTAGATTATAGACATGGAAAGTAATTCGGGCTTGGGAATGTGGGCTGGAGGATGTGGGCTGTCTCCAGTGCAGTGCCTTCAAGACTACAATATTGTTAGTCTTTCCATGATGAAGGTGGGCAGCTCTCAGGTAAGGAGAATGGACAGCATTCCCAAGGTCAACTCCCAGGGCGTACAGCTCCCAGCCAGATCAGAATAGGCTTTCTTTAACGAGTACAAAGCAATCATGATTAACAGAGCAAGGATGTTCAACATTTTTTATAACTATGGCTAGCACCCCACTATGATCAGTTCTCCATTATTCTCTCCCTTCCCTTTCAGTACAACTAAAAAATTAAAAAATTACTTTATTATTATTTAAAGAATATCAAATAGTCCAGCCGGTGTGGCTCAGCGGTTGAGCATCGACCTATGCACCAGGAGGTCGCCAGTTCGATTCTAGTCAGGACACATGCCCAGGTTGTGGGCCCAATCCCCAGTGGGGGCATGCAGGAGGCGGCCAGTTGATGTTCTCTCTCATTGATGTTTCTATCTCTCTCTCCCCCTCCCTTCCTCTCTCTCTAAAATCAATAATGGGAAAAAAAATAAAAATAAAGAATATCAAATGGTATGATGTGGCAGTGGATTGGTGATCAGGTGCTCAGGCTCTGAGCTGGAATCCTGCCTATGGGACCTTGGGCAAGAACTTAACTCCTTTGGGCCTCTACTTCCTCATCTGTGGAAAGGGGAAGAACTAGTGCCTGTCTTACAGAGTTGTGAAGTTTAATGAGAAATCCATTTAAAGCACAGAATGTTTGGGATATTTTAAATGCCCAGTGAGTGATGTAATGTAATCCATTATTCTTAGTATTAGGGGGATCTGAAAGTAATGTCGTGTTTTTACGACATTAATTCAAACAGATAAATTTTTAACAAGTTTTTATTTTTAATCAATGATATGATCACCCTCATTATCAACAACCTTTTGCCATCTAGTGTACAAAATTTCAATGCCAGATTGATAAATATCAATTGGTTTTTGAGCAAAATATCTGGAGATGGCATTTTAGACATCATCCAAATTGTCAAATTTTTTGCCACTTAGAAAATGTTATAGCGATCGGAATAAATGGAAATCCAATGGCGCAATATCAGGCGAGTATGGTAGGTGAGACAATACCTCCCACACCAATTCATTAATTTTTTCCAGGGTTCGTCTTGCGCAGTACAGTCTTGCATTATTGTGTTGCAGAATAACGCCTTTTCTGTTGACAATTGCTGGGCACTTTTCAATTAAAGATTGATTTACTCGATCCAATTGTTCACAGTAAAGGTCTGCATTCAGTTTGTCCATGTTTCAGCACTTCAAAATGAACGACCCCGCAAATACTCCACCAAACACACAAAAGTGCCTTTTTGGGGTGTAAACCTGGCTTAGCTGTACTTTGTGGCAATTCCTTCAGACAGAGCCACTGCCTTTTGCGTTTTGGATTATCATAGAGGACCCATTTTTCATCTCCAGTGATCAAGCGATCAAAAAACCCTTCTATATTGTGCTGCTGAAGCAATAAGTTGCATGTGGTGGACCAGTTAGCTTTGTTTTCTTCGGACAGATTATGTAGGACCCAAACACCTGCTCTGTTTACTTTACCAATCTGCTGCAAATGTTCTTGGATGGTCAACCAAGGTTGGTTAGAGTGTCTGACAGTTCCTCGATTGTCTGACACAGATTTGCTTCCACTTCTGCCCTTAACATGTCATTGTCTAAAGTTGTTGGTCTTCCTGATCGATATGAGTCAGGAAGATCAAAATTACCGGATTTGAACTTAAAAAACCACCTTTGGCATTTACGAACGTCTAATGCACTTGGATAAACATCGCAAATGTTTTTGGTAGCAACTGTTGCGTTATTACCCTTGTGAAACTCAAAAAGCATACAATGCCAGATATGTACCTCTTCTGGTATTTGGCTGGCCATTTCACTATAAATTGCAAAAAAAAATAATAATATTTAAGATTTAATTATTTACGAGTAAACAAGTCACTCTAACCTTAAAATGTCTTTGGCACGATTTTGAAGAACACAATGAACTGATAAATGACAACTTTTTTTCTGTCAAGAGCCCCACAGCAAATATTTTCAGCTTTGGGATCATGCTGCAAAATACTCCACACTGCCTCTGTAAGTGTGAAAGCAGCCACTCACTTATGTACTGTCTATGGCTGCTTCTAGATCTTTGGCCTTACCCTTCTTTCTTTTAACTTCTTACCTGCCCCTTGAATCAGATGCCTGAGATAGGGCTTTGGAATCTTGATCCTGGCCCTCGAGGAAGGCCCCCTGTAACCAGCCAAACTCAACCCCCTCAGAAGAGCACAGGAAGTCAGCAGAAACAGGAAATAACCTGCTGCTTAAAAGCACTTCAAGACGCTGAAGTTATCAGTGCATTTTGCACTTTGCATAGCCCAAGCCAGCCTCAGCTAAAGACAGGTTGTGTGTCAGAAAGTGGGTTGGAGCTCCTTCAATGGACAGAAAGTTCAAAACAGCACACCCCTGACAACAGCAGCCACCAGCAGGTGTACACAAAGCAAAAAAGCAGTGGGGTTCCAAAAAGAGGAAGGAATGAGGAAGAAGGAACTATTGCCCCATGTTGAGCCAAGGAAAGGCAAGAAATGCAAAATCAACCCTAACCTGCCCTGGGGGTGGAGGTATGACTTGTAGGTCCTGCTTTCTATCTCTCCAGACCACTGATTTTCACCCAGGGCAATCCTGTCCTCCAGGGAACATTTGGCTTTGTCTGGGGCCATTTTTGGTTGTCCTGACTCATGGGAGGGGTACTACTGGCATCTAGTGGGTGGAGGCCAGGTATGCGGCTCAACATGCTACAGTGCATCAGACTGCCCCCCACAATAGGGATTTGACTGTTGTAATGTGACAGCGAGATAACCAGAAACGCACAGCCGAATTGTAAAGGAGCACTTTATTTCGCTGCGGAGGGTATAGTCTCACCTCAGATCAACAGCCCTAATTCTTCTTGCTCATCCCATTTTAAAGACAGAAGCCCCCTCCTCCTTTTGCCCCCTCCCCTCAGGGAACCAGTACAATATTTTGAGTGACAGAGAGTACAGAAGTCAAAATTAGCATTATTCACCGACAGCACAAGTACTTGCAAATACCTATATTCAGGAAACTGCAAATGCCTCCCAATACATGGGGTAACTATAATCTTAGGTGAAATTCCTTTACGTCTAGGGGTAATTAACTTATTATTGGAAGAATATCGAGGAAGGTCTATTGATGATAAAAATGGAGTCATTTAGTCGCCTTAACCAAAGGGCCTACATAAAATGGAATCTAGTTGCCTTAGCCTTGGGGCCCAGATCATGACCTGGAGAATGGATTTGTGGAATGTGTGGAAAACATCCCTCTCTGACATTGTTATCTCCCTAATATTCAGGAAACTCATTCTCAGCCTCCAAACCAGCACTCTGAGGATGAAACAGCAGAAGAACTATTTCTGTGTCCAGAACTATTTCTGTGTCCAGAAGCTGATTGGGACCCTAAGTGCCTGCAGTCATTCCAGCTGCATCTTGCCTGCACCAGGAAGGATAAAAACCTGGCCTGGATTCTCTGGATTCTGGTGAGATGAAACCTCACCTCCCAAAACAGGGAGTGGGGAGGTTTGTTCCTCATTTGCTCCTCTCTCTCTCTCTCTCTCTCTCTCTCTCAGGTCCATTTCCTAGTCTCAGCCCTACACTGCCTCTGGCACTGCCTGTAGGGCCCGGGTGCAAAGAATCCAACAGCTTGGGCCTGAAGGGACAGCCACAGGAGATGCCTTCGAAGGCGGCTCCGGCTCCAGAGGGATCTCTGGTTACTGATCCCTAGGTCCCAGGTGTGGGGATTGGGGGGAAGGGGAACTTAAGGGCGGCTCCCCAGCCAAGAAAACCCCCAAGCTTCTTTAAGCCCTGGGAAGGTCCCGAAACCCCATGCTCCTATTGGGGGATTTAGGAAATGGCTCACAACCCAAATGCCAGGAGCCAGGTCACACTGTCTACTTCCTTGAAATTTACTCATGGGGTGTGAAACCCCAAGTGCCTGCAGCCTGCTTAGGCCCAGGAGGGGCCGCCAAACCTTGCACCCCCTTGCCTGGTACTTAGGGTGGCCCATAGCCCCCTGCGAGTTCCCCAGCCAAAGTGCCCCTCAGACATAGCTGGATGCCAGGGGGTAGGGGGGAGGGAGCAACAGAGAAAGCCTGGACACAGAGAAAAGCCAGCAAGAAAAGCTACTGCAATGGCTCTGCCCTTTCTGCTCTATTGCTAAGAAGCATGAACCACAATGGTGCTATTCTGCTTAGGCAGTCATTTTGTTTGAGGGCAGAAGTCACTGAAGCCACGTTGGCAGCCATTTTGCATAAGGGCTAAAATCCTGTCCCTCGTGGCCATCTTGATAGGGAAAAAATTCATACAAATGTTACTGCTTGTCAATTAATGCTTCTTCCACAGGTATAGCTAGTAGAGAAAAACCTCAAATGTACAGGTGCTCAGAGAAATAAAAGGTTTTTGTTACCTGATCTTGGAAACTGGCTGGAAAAGTAAACAAATGGAATTGAACATCTTTGCTACATCGTTCCATGTGGAACCAACTGATGTGCCTGATAACCTACAACACAAAATCATTCAGCTGCAAAGTGATAATAAGCTGAAAGCTAGGTACAACAACCTCCCACTGCTTGTGTTTTATAAACATTACATAAATAATGATGAATTTCCCACTTTGAGGAGACATGCATTGAAATATGCATCTGTGTTTGGAACAACTTACTGCTGTGAGTAGTTCTTTTCAAAACTTACCGTCACAGAATTGACTGCACTGCAGACTAACCAATGCAAACCTGGAAAAGCAGTTGTGAATAGCAACATCATCAATACCAGCTAACATCACACACCTCACCAAAAAGAAGTAGTTCCAGCTATCACATTAGGGGTGAGTTAATCAAATGTTTGACCAAATGTAGCAGGCTAATTTTTAAGTTAATAATTTTGAATGACCTGTGAATAATTTTATAAATATCTAAATGGCCATTGGCAGAAAAAAGGTTCCCCAACCCTGGTCAAATGGAACTATCTGGACTTACGGTCAAGATGGCGTAGGTGGACATGGAATCGCGTCCTCCCACAACCACATCAAAGTTACAACTAAATCACAGAATAACTATCACTTAAAGACCGCATGAAATCAAGCTGAATGGAAGCCCTGCAACTACGAAATTAAAGAAGCAACAGAATGGAGACGGCATACTGCCCTCCAGGACCCTCCATGTCGCCTCAAAAGAAATGAGATCCTGCAGCCAGGGGTGCATGCGGAAGCTGAGCGACCCCCCCACCACGGAGGAACCCAGGAGCGAGGGAGCAGAGCGACCCCCACACCAATGGAGGAAGCTGGCAACACACAGGAGAACTGAGCAAACTGAACAACGAAATTGACCCAGAGACATGGAGGTGGAGTATGGGATGACAGGCCTCAGAGGAGGGGGGGAGGCAGGGGAAAGAGATGAATCACAGAGCCTATGTGCATGGGTGCATAACCAATGGACATGGACAACAGGGATGGGGAGGAGGAGAAGGGGAGGGGGAGGAGGTGTCAATGGGGGAAAAAAAGGAAAAACATCTGTAACAAAAACAAATTAATAATAAAATAAATAAATTTTTTAAAAAAAGGAACTATCTGCTTTGGTAATGCAAATACCCGATCTCCAATAAATAAATATCTATTGAAATACAGATTTAAAAAAATACATCTTATCTGAGCCTAAGCTATCTAAGCCAATCAGTTTAATTCAGTTCACCTAAGGATTTGGCAGTTCTTAATGAAAGTCATGGCAATATATTTCTTTCATTTTTTAAATCATTTTTTATTTTTCAATTATGGTTGACATACAATATTATATTAGTTTCAGGTATATACCCCAGTGATTACATATTTTAAAACTTATTAAGTGATCATCCCCAAAAAATCTCATACCGATTTGACACCATACAAAGTTATTAGAATATTATTGACTATATTCCCTATGCTGTACTCTATACCCCCATGACTACACTAATTTGTACTTCCAAATCCCTTTCCCTTTTTCACCCATGCCCCAACCCTGCTCCCTTCTGGCTACCATCAAAATGTTTTCTGTATCTATGAGTCTGTTCCTGTTCTGCTTGTTCATTTATTGTGATTTTTAGATTAAATTATTAATAGACATATATTTATTGCCATTTGTTCATTAAAGATTGTTCATATCTTTAAATCTTTTTTTCTTCTTCTTAAAGAAGATCCTTTTAACATTTCATGTAATACTGGTTTGGTGGTGATGAACTCCTTTAGCTTTTTCTTTTCTTTTTTTCTTTCTTTTTTATTAATTAATTAATTAATTAATTAATTTTTGTTACAGATTGAAAGGGTTTGTAACGTTTTAAAGGATAAAGGTAAAAGCTTGCAAAAGGTGGAAACAGAAAAATGCGTTGCTTGAATCACCTTTGCTCAGCCTTCTGTTGAGTACGGATTATCAGACTATCTGCAAGGCAATGAATCACCCAGCAGATGCAGGATGAGATACTGGACCAGTCCAACTGCCAAGTGGACAATGGGCCAGGCAGAGTTTGTCACCAGGAGCTGCCAGAAACTAGAAGTAGAGTATATAACCTACACCCCAACTGTTATTTGAGGCTGACCCCTTTTTGGGCTCAGCCCGCCTGTACCTAGGTGCATGCAATAAAATCATTTTGCTCTACATTGCCCTTGCATTGTAGATGTGCTCTCCTGCTGGCTCAGACCTTTTATTTGGTGCTAAAACCTGGTAGGTCTGTGAGGATCCCTCATAGGGGTCAACTGTGGGTCCCTGGAGTCCTCAGGGTCTCCTTTCGGACTGGGATTGATTACATACTCAACCGGATACCAGACTACCAACCTTTCCTGCTGATTGAGCATCAACACTGGACACTAATTTGCTGGTGACTGTTTTTGCCTACTGGTCTGATTCTCTGGGCTGTCCTAGTATCCCCCTTCTGGGACCTGAGAGAGCCAGGTCTCTCAGTCACGCCTGTGTGATCATTCCTCCCAAAATCCAGTGTTGGTTGGGACACGCTCCTCGGGAACCAGGTTCCCTCAGCTCACCATATATCTAGGGATGCTTGATATTGGTGAGTTGCATGTCTCTCTACTCTAGAGGAGAATGGGGGATGCCTTCTTCTGTCATTAGTGTATCTGTCAGACCACTAGGCCATGACATTTCACACTGCAACATGGAAAATGCTCAATCTTTTAAAAAAAAAATTTTTTTTTTCTTTATTTTTAGAGAGAGAGGAAGGGAGAGGGAGAGAGAGATAGAAACATTGATGAGAGAGAACATCAATTGGCCGCCTCCTGCATGCCCCCCACTGGGGCTTTGGCCCACAACCTGGGCATGTGCCCTGACTGGGAATCAACTGGTGACCTCTTGGTGCATGGGTTGATGCTCAATCACTGAGCCACACCAGCTGGGCGAAAATGCTCAATCTTTTATCCCTCATGCAACATCCCTAGGCTATCTCCTAAAAAATCTATAGACCCTAGGGCTTGCTCAGGACTTACGTCCCAAGTGACTTATTTTTTACTGCAACACTTCATGGCCTCAATACAAATTAGACAATGGGTCACAATAGCCTGAGAATGGAAATTTAGACATTCTCACTGACCTAGACAATTTCTGTCAAAGGCAAGGAAAATGGTCTGAAGTTCCTTATATCCAGTTCCCTTTGCATCCAATCTATTTGGACAAGTATAGAAGAAGCCTTGCCTAAACTAACCTGGCTACTCCTCTTTATGCAATTCTTGCTCTCCCACCCAAATCTTACTACTCCACTCTAATCCTCCCAAACCTCCCTCTGAAGATGATGCACTAACTTCTCCTGTTTCCTCCTTTGACCCAGCCGATCTTGCTCCACCACCTCCTCCCTCAGTCCCCCTGGCAGGGCCTCCTCCTCCAGCCCCTTCTATGGGCCCCACACCCTACCCTGAACCTCCTACTCTGGCTCCAACTCTTCTACCACTGCAAATGACTCCCTCAAACACATGATCAGGAACCATCTTTGGTCCCTCTCCGTCCCCTACTTCGGCCCCCCTTTTAGATTGCCCCTGAGGGAAGTAGTGGGAGCTGAAGGGATTGTCAGAGTTCACGAACCCTGTTCTCTCTCAGATTTGTCCCAAATAAATAAAAGACTAGGATCCTTTACTGATGATCCCACCAATTATATTCAGGAATTCGAGTACCTTACCCAGTCCTATGATCTAACTTGGAATGATATTCATGTTATTTTCTCTTCCACCCTTAATCCAGAAGATAAAAATCAAGTCTGGGTTAAAGCCCAGGGCCATGCTGATAATCTGAGATGACAGGTCCCCACAAACCCGGTAGGGGCCAAAGCAGTCCTTAACTAGGACCCCAGGTGGAATTATCAAGACAATGGGGTGGGTAGGAAAGCCAGGGACCATATGGTAATATGTCTCATTGAGGGACTTAAAAAAGCCTCACATAAGGCCTTTTATTATGAAAAACTGTCTGAAATAATCCAGGAAAGGAATGAAAACCCTGCAACCTTTCTATCCCTCCTTACACAGGCTATGAGAAGATACATTAACTTAGACCCCACTAGCCCAGAAGGAACTGTCATTTTAACCCTGAGATTTATCTCTCAGTCAGCCTCAGACATTAGGAGAAAATTACAAAAACTTGAAGATGGCCCTCAAACCCCTCAATGGGAAGTTCTAAATCTAGCCTTTAAGGTTTTTAATAATCATGATGAAGAGGCTAAACATCAAATAATAGCAGAATTCCCAATCTTGCCTCTGCTATCAGAGGCCCTACTAATCAAAGGGGTCAGCAAAACCCCTTCAGGGTACCCACCAGAATCAGCAGAGTGTACCCCCGGGTTCCTGCTTCAAATGCAATCAGACTGGCCATTGGGCAAGACAATGCCCCAATCCCCAACCACTGTCTAAGCCATGTCTTCAATGTGGAGGGACCCACTGGAAGTCGGACTTCGGACAGACTGCACAGTCGGTCCTCATCCCTTCCTCTAGCTGGTGGAACAAGCAATCCAGGCCTTGATCTGACTGGCCTTGCAGCTGAATACTGAAGGTGCCCAGGAAGAGATGCCCCAACGATCATCTAGAACTCTGAACCTTGGGTAACTCTGATGGTAGCAGGTAGGCCAATTTCACTTATTTATTTATTTTTTATTAATTTTTTTCTTTACTGATTTTAGAGAGAGAGAGAAAGGGAGAGAGATAGAAACATTGATGTGAGAGAGAACAGTTGGCTGCCTCCTGCATGCCCCCCCACTGGGGACTTGGCCCACAACCTGGGCATGTGCTCTGACCAGGAATCAAACCAGCGACCTCTTGATGCATGGGTTGATGCTCAACCACTGAGCCACAGTGGCCGGGTGCCAATTTTATTTTTAATTGATATGGGGCAACCTACTCTTCCCTCCCAGAGTTCAAGGGACCTCTTCGACGCTCTGGGGTTTCAGTTGTGGGAATTGATGGCCAAATATTGCAACCCAGGGCCACCCAGACACTCACTTGTTCTTTAGGCCCTATATCTTTCTCCACTCTTTTTTAGTGTTACCAGCCTTCCCCACTCCCTTGTTAGGGTGGGACATTCTACTAAACTCCATGCTACTTTAACCTTTGCTCCTACCCTCCCCACCAACCACTCTCATTCTTTACTTTGTCTCCTCCAAGAATCTGCTTCCTTTCCTAACATAACTCTCTACCCCCAGTGCCCCTGCCTCCCCTCATGGGGGCAGGGTGGCATCCTCTGGCCTTTTGGGCTGCTGGTGAAATACCACTACTCTTATTGTTTTTTCCTGACCAGGGAGAGGGGACTGGGGGGGTGGGTGAGGAGATGGCGGGGGGCAAGCTCTGCTTCTGGTGCCAAGCTCCTGGTCATGCCTGTGGGGCCTGACCTGCTCTGGGAACAGTGCCAGGTGGGGAGTTTGACTGGGGTGGTACACCTGTCAATCAGTAATGCAGGTGTCTAAGGCAAGCTCAGGGAGGACAGAAACCTCCTGTGGAGCATAAGGGCAAAAGCTCACTTGATCTTGATTTTTAGTATGAATACAGACCGTGAAAGCAGGCACTACGTATAATATCTCTCACTATAACCTTATGAAGTGTACCTGTAATCTAACTATTCATGATATGTTTAACCTCTGCAGTTGGAGTTTATATGTGCAAGCTCAGAGGGACTTGATGCAATACCAAAAAAATCGTACCAGCGAAATCAGTCTCTATCCAGAGTGCAGTTCTGCCAGTAGCACTCTCCCTATCATGGTTTAATCATTCGAGCCTTACTGTGGGAACACCTCCCTAGGCCCAAATATGACTGAACTACTTTGCTTACCAGCAGGAATGATGTTTTAAGGTGCACTAAACATTTCTGCCCCCAGGAGAGGAATTGCCTAAGCCCAGAAAAACAGGGTGGCTTATGGGCAGTAGAATATGTCACCCCAGCCAATACCTTAATCCATTCCTTTATCCCTAATTCAACCTTATCAAGCCCTGAGCCTAGAAGCCATCATGGGGTAAAAAGAGAAGTCAGACTCCTCAGAGCAGGAATCATAGCTGCAATTACCACTGTGGGCCTTGTGGGAGGAATTACTTATAATGCCATAACAGCAAAAAACATAACCGCCACAATGGCAAATATAGGTAGAGATACAAGTGAAAATTTCAAACTTCTTTCAATATCCCTTAACTCTCTTGCCTGCATGGTAATAGAACACTGCATTGCACTAGACTATTTACTAGTCAAAGAAGGAGGTGCATGCATGATAGCAAATACATCTTGTTGCTTCTATGTTAACTCAACCGGCCAGGTCGAGGAGAGGGCAAAGAATTCTACATAATGCCCAGTGGCTAAAAGAATTCTGTCAGGATCACATAGCCCAATCTATCTGGACAAGTATAGAAGCAGCCTTGCCTAAACTAACCTGGCTACTCCCCTTTATAGGGCCACTAGTATTAGCCTTCTTATTATTGCTATTTGGACCCCGCCTCTTGCACCTGATTACTAGGTTTGTATAAAATTGAATGCAAATTTTAGTCAACCAGATGGTTGGACATTTTGTTCTAGCACTGGTACAAGGACCCTATCACCCCATTCCCAAGAAGTTATCTAACAAATTCTTTTTAGGAGTCCATGATGACCCCACACATGCAGGAAGTAGACAAAGATAAACTTTGCCCCTTTTTCCTTTTTATCATCATTATAAGAAGGGAATGAAAGGGTTAGTAATGTTTTAATGGATAAAGGTAAAAGCTTCCAAAAGGCAGAAACTGAAAAATGCATTATTTGCATCACCTTTGCTCAGCCTTCTGTTGAGTATGGATTATTGGATTATCCACAAAGCAATGAATCACCCAGCAGATACAGGACAAGATACTGGACCAGTCCAACTGCAAAGTGGACAGTGGGCCAGGCAGAGTATGTTAGCAGTAAAAGGTCTGAGCCCGTGGGAGATCACATCCACAATGCAAGGCCAATGTAGAGCAAAATGGCTTTACTGCATGTGCCTGGGTGCAGGCAGGCTGAGTCGCAAATTTTGAGCTCAGCATCAGAATCTCTTTGTTCTCTGGGTTTTATAGTCACAAAGTACAGAAACTAAAAAAAACTACCTTAAAAAAAAAAAACCCACATTCTTGGCACCGTGTAATTTGGTGTCTGGGTTGGTACGAGTTGTCTCAGAGGTAAGGAGTCTGCTCTGGCAGAGGTCAGGGCCATCATTAATCTCTTTCTTCTCATGGTTCCTCTGAGTTTCTCAAGGCCTCCATTAACCCCTTATCTTTGAGTTTCTCAAGGCCCTTATGTTTACAAAAAGAAAGTACTAGGGTGTGTACGTGCAGTAACTGAGGGTCAGAATGGAGTTTAATTTTGTTAAAACATTATTAACACTTTCATTCCCACCTTATAATGATAAAAAAAGGGGAAAGGGGCGAAGTTTCTCTTTGTTTACTTCCTGCAGGTATGGGGTTGTTGTGGACTCCTAAAAAGCCTATCCCTTGCAATTCTCATTCTGCAGCAGATGTTCCACAGCTCTATGCTGGGGTGTCTTCTAGGTGGGGACTAATCCCTCCATATGTGACCCAGACATCAAGGATCTTTGTGACCCTGACAGTCCCCCTTAAGTGGTCATATAGATCAAGGTTGAAGACAGGTTTTTCTATTCCCTTTGTAATGTTATAACCTGACGGCGAGATAACCAGAGACGCATGGCCGAATTGTAAAGGAGCACTTTATTTTGCCGGTGGGCTGCGGAGGGCATAGTTTCCCCTCAGATAAACAGCCCTGATTCTTCTAACTCATCCCATTTTAAAGACAGAAACTCCCTCCTCCTTTTGCCCCCTCCCCTCAGGGAACCAGTACAATAGTGGGAGTGACAGAGACTACAGAAGTCAAAATTAGCATTATTTACCGATGGCATAAGTACTTACAAGTACCTGCAAATAGCTATACTCAGGAAACTGCAAATGCCTCCCAACTCCTGGGGCAACTATAATCTTAGGCAAAATTCCTTTCCGTGTAGGGGTAATTAACCTATTGTTGGAAGAATATCTAGGAATGTCTATTGGTGACAAAATGGAGTCTTTTAGTCGCCTTAACCAAGGGGCCTACATAAAATGGAATCTAGTTGCCTTAGCCTTGGAGCCCAGATCAGTAGTAACATTTCTTAAGATCTCCCCAATATTTCATTTCTAAGTTCCCAGTTCCATTGGGGCCCAGGTCTATAAGGATTCCCCTGAACAGTCATAACCAGAAAAATCAAAGTCCTGATAAACGCAAGAGTCTTATCTGGAGAGGGCCTGAACAGTCCATTTTGCTTTTTCTCCTCAGCCAGGAATGGTGCTGCCAGATCGGGACGCCGTTGACCTTGACAGCTGTTGGTGTAGGCAGGATGACAGTGTATAGTCCAGGCCAGAGTTAGTCCCTGGGTGGTGAATTTCTTTACCCACACTGAGTCCCCGGGCTGGAAAGGGTGCACAGGGTCTGAGGTGGGCACAGACAGGGCATCACAGACATGTTTATGGACAGCTTTCTGGGTGGACTGCAGGACCTGCAAGAACTGTAAGAGGGCAAGGGGGCAGAGTGGTCCAGTTTTCATGGGTTTCTAAAGTAAATTTGGTTAAGGTTTCCTTTAAGGTCTTGTTCATGTGCTCTACCTGTCCGGAACTCTGTGGGTGGTAAGCACAATTGAGCTTCCAATTTATATATAACCCCTTAGAGATATCCTGTGATATCTTTGCTATAAAGGTAGGGCTGTTATCTGATCTAAGGGTCAGGAATAGCCTAAACCTGTTATTTTCTTTATTACATCCTAGACTGTTATTCCATTACTAGGTGCAAGCTCTCCCTCTCTCAGTGTCCTATCTTCTTCCCTTCTTGAGTATTCCTCCAATATCCTGTCTTCCTGTAATATGTATGTCCCTTTCTTTTATCCTTTTTTTTTAATCTTCTTATTTCCTCTGCACAATCCTTCTCTTTTTAATTCTTTCCTTCTCTACAATCCTTCTTCAACTTACACAGACCCTCTGTGACTTACACAGTCCTTCTTCAGCTTCACAGACCCTCTGCAACTTTCCTAGTCCCTCCCCTGACACGAACCTGAGAGCTTGCTCCATCTATCTGCAGTCTGCACATCCCCCAGTTTTTCTTCTCTGCAGGAGGTTTCTGTCCTCCCTGAGATTCCTTAGGACACCTGCGTTATTGATTGACAGGTGTACCACCCCAGTCAAATTCCCCACCTAGCACTTTTCCCAGAGCAGGCCACGCTCACCTGGTGCAGCTGAGGGCTTGGCACCAGAAGCGAGAGCCCCTCAGGGCTCGCCCTCCTTCCCCCACCTCACTGGGTCATTGAAAAAACAAACAAACAATAAGAGTAGTGGTATTTCAGCGGTGGCCCACAGGGGAGGAGGGGCTCTGGGGGCTTTTGTTAGGAGAAGAAGCAGATTCTTGGAGGAGACAAAGTAAAGAATGAGAGTGGTTGGTGGGGAGAGGAGTAAAGGTTAAAGTAGCATGGAGTTTAGATAGAATGTCCCACCCTAACAAGGGAGTGGGGCAGGCTGGTAATGTAAGAAAAAAGAGTGGAGACGGATATAAGGGCCTAAAGAACAAGTGAGTGCCTGGGTTGCCCTGGGTTGTAATATTTAGCCATCAATTCCCACAACTGAAACCCCAGAGTGTTGAAGAGGTCCCCTGAACTCAGGGAGGGCAGAGTAGGTTGTCCCAGTATTAATTAAAAGTGAAATTGGCCTACCTGCTACCATCAGAGTTACCCAAGGTTCAGAGTTCAAGAGGACGGTCGGGGCATCCGTTCCTGGGCACCTTCAGTCTTCCGTCACGAGGCCAATCAGATCAAGGCCTGGACTGCCCAATCCACCAGCTAGAGGAAGGGATAAGGACCCACTCTGTGCAGTCTGTCCGCAGTCCGACTTCCAGTGGGGCCCTCCACATTGCGGACATGGTTTAGGCAGTGGTCAGGGGTTGGGGCATTGTCTTGCCCAATCACCAATCTGATTACATTTAAAGCAGGGACCTGGATGTTTGCTCTGCTGATCCTGGTGGGTGCCCTTCTTCTGTCCCCTGAAGGGGGTTTGCTGACCCCTTTGATTAGTGGGGGCTCTGATGGCAGAGACAAGCATTTGGAATCCTTTGCTGTTTAGCCTCTTTGTCATGATTATTGAATACCTTAAATGTTAGATTTAGAAGTTTCTGTTGAGGGGTTTGAGGACCATTTTCAAGTTTTTGTCCAGGGGCGACTGAGAGATAAATCTCAGGTTTAAAATGACAGTCTCTTCAGTTCCCGCTGCTTCCCTCGCGGGGCATTCTAAAGCGGGGGCTGAGGTAGAGGACTGATAGGGACCAGAGACAGTTCCCGATGGTGTGTGTGAGGGAGTCATTTGTGGCAGTAAAGGAGTCGAAACTGGAGTAGGAGGCTCAGGGTAGGGTGAGGGCCTGCAGAAGGGACTGGAGGAGGAGGCCCTGCTGGAGGGGCTGAGGGAGGAGGTGGTGGAGGAGATCGGAGGTGGTGGAGCAAGATCGACTGGGTCAAAGGAGGAAACAGAAGTTAGTGTGCAGTCTTCAGAAGGAGGTTTGGGAGGATTAGAGTGCAGCAGGAAGATTTGGGAAGGGGAGTAAGAGTCGCATACAGAGGGTTGTGTTGTGAGTACAAAGGGGCCTGGATGTAAGGAACCTCCGATCATTTCCTTGCCTTTGACAGAAATTGCCTATGTTGGTAGAATGTCAAAAGTGCTGTTTCAGGTTATTGTGACCCATTGTATTGAGGCCACGCAGTGTTGCAGTAAAAAATGCTTGGGACGTAAGTCCTGAGAGCACCCTACGGACTGTAGATTTTTTAGGAGATATCCTGGGGTGTTGTCTCATGTTGCAGTGTGAGATGTTGTGGCCTAGCGGTCTGACAGATGCACTAGAGGAAGAAGAAGACATCCCTGCTTCTTCCCTAGAGTAGAGAGACGTGCAACTCACCTATACCAGGCATCCCCAGATATATGGTGAGCTGAGGGAACCTGGTTCCCGAGGAGCGTGTCCTGACCAGTGCTGGATTTTCAGAGGGATGATCACACAGTAGTGACTGAGAGCCTGGCTCTCATGTCCCGGATGGGGGATAATGAGACAGCCCAGAGAATTAGACAGGTAGGCAAAAAACACTCACCAGTGAATTAGTGTCCAGTGTTGATGCTGGATTGGCAGGAAAGGTTGGAGGTCCAGGATCCGGCTGAGGATGTGATCAATCCCGGTCTGACAGGCGGCCTGGAGGACTCCGGGGGCCCATGGTTGCCCCCAGTGTGGGATCCTCACAGACCTCCTGGGTTTCGGCACCAAATAAAAGGTCTGAGCCAGCGGGAGATCACATTCACAACACAAGGCCAATGTAGAGCAAAATGGCTTTACTGCATGCGCCTGGGTGCAGGCAGGCTGAGTCACAAATTTCAAGCTCAGCATCGGAATCTCTTTGTTCTCTGGGTTTTATAGTCACAAAGTACAGAAACTAAAAAAAACTACCTTAAAAAAACCCCACATTCTCTTGGCACTGCATAATTTGGTGTCTGGGTTGGTACGAGTTGTCTCAGAGGTAAGGAGTCTGCTCTGGCAGAGGTCAGGGCCATCATTAATCTCTTTCTTCTCATGGTTCCTCTGAGTTTCTCAAGGCCTCCATTAACCCCTTATCTTTGAGCTTCTCAGGGCCCTTATGTTTACAAAAGAAAGTGCCAGGGTGTGTACGTGCAGTAACTGAGGGTCAGAATGGAGTTTAATTTTGTTAAAACATTATTAACCCTTTCAAGCAGGAAATGCTGGAAGCTAGAAATAGAGTAAATAAGACTTCCGGTCAAGATGGCGGCGTAGGTAAATGCAGTATCACCTCCTCCCATAACCACATCAAAATTACAATAAACTACTACTCAACCATTATTCAGAACTGCCTGAAATCAAGCTGAATGGAAGTCCTATAACTACGAAATTAAAGAAGTAGTCACACCGAGACTGGTAGGAGGGGTGGAGGAGGAGACAGGCTGGTCCCACACCCACGTGTGGTGGACAAAAATCAGGAGGCTAACTTGGCTGGAAAAGTCCTCCATGAGGAGTAAGGGGTCCCTGTCCCACACCAGGCACCCATCTCAGGGTTCCAGTGCCAGGAAGAGAAGTCCCCATAACTTCTGGCTGTAAAAGCCAGCGGGAACTGAGGCTGAGGGAGGCTGTGGCTGCTGGAGCCCCAGGCAGCTCCTCTTAAAGGGCCTGAGCTTAGACTTACTTGGACTTGCTCCCTTTAAGCTAGGAGGGAGGCAGCGTGAGGGGCGCCAGACATGCAGGGAAGAACTGAGCTGTTTGGTCTCAGGATAAGGGCTGGAGAGGAGGCTATATCCTGGACAGACGTGCTGATGGAGGCTGATGTTACTTCCGTGAGCCCTTCCCTAAGGCTCCCTAAGGTGGCAGATAACTGCCTTATCTGGGACTCCAGCAACCTGGCTCACATCACACTGTTTGCCCCGCCCCAGTGATTCCCTGAGGCCCTGCCTTATGTAACTTTGGGGCCCACCCAAGCTATTTCCAAAGGCTTTGCCATAGGAATGGCCTGTCTTGGATCCTACTTCAGAGTTTCCTAAAATCTCTCAAACAAGCAGCATCTGGTCCCAGAAAGCCCCATACCTCTCGTTAAGTGGCCCCAGGCCTGACACTAGAAGCAGCCAGTCTTGGTTCACAACTTGGCTTTACCTGGGCACCTCCAAGCCCAACACAAGAAGCAGCCATGTGAAGATCACTTTGTAGCTTATGCCGAGTGGCCCTGGATAGAACACAGGCAGTGGCTGACCTTGCCCCAGAGCCAGCACACCCAGTGGACAGCTTCAGACCACATCAAAACACCACCCCACAAGTACCTCCACAAGTGACATACTTAATGAGTGGACTCAGTGGGTACTAGAGATCTGATGAAGTAAGTCTTGCTCTGTGTGGTGGTTCCCTATACAGCTGATCCTCCAAGGTTGTCAGAGGGCAGTGGCCAGTGGGCACAGCCAGTCCTTGCAGCTGCTCAGCCTGAGTAAATCCCTCCCATTGACATGCCAACAGCAACCGAGACTCAATTACAACAAAAGGGTGTACAGTCCACTCTAGGGGTGCACTTCCAGGGGTGCACCAGCTGGGGTGATCAGGGAGGCTGTGCCATAGGATCCTAAAGGACACCTACAACAAGAGGCCACCCTACAAAGCCTATGAGACATAGCAACTCTACCTAATACATAGAAACAATCACAGGGAAGCAGCCAAAATGAAGAGACAAAGAAATATGTCCCAAATGAAAGAAAAGAACAAAACTCCACAAAAAGAATTAAACAAAATGGAGATAAGCAATCAATCAGATGCAGATTTCAAAATACTTGTTATAAAGTTGTTCAAGGAACTTGGTGAGACATTCAAGGAACTTAGTGAGACCTTCAAGGAACTTAAGGAGACCTCCAAGGAACTTAGTGAGAACATCAACAACATAAAAAAGGACCGGTCAGAAATGAAGGATGCACTAACTGAAATAAAGAATAGTTTACAGGGAATCAATAGTAGACTTGGTAAAGCTAAGCAAACCATTGACTTGGAATATAAGGAAGCAAAAATCACCCAATCAGAACAGCAAAAAGAAAAAGGAATCCAAAAAGTGAGGATAGTGTAAGGAGCCTCTGGGACAACTTCAAGTGTACTAACATTCACATCATGGGGGTGTCAGAAGGAGAAGAGAGAGAACAAGTAATTGAAAATCTGTTTGAAACAGTAATGACAGAAAACTTCCCTAACTTGGTGAAGGAAACAGACATACAATTCAGGAAGCACAGAAAGTGCCAAACAAGATGAACCCAAAGAGGTCCACACCAAGACACATCATCATCAAAATGCCAAAGACAGAATCTTAAAAGCAGCAGAGAAAAGCAGTTTTAACTTACAAAGGAGCTCCCACAAGACTTTCAGCTGATTTCTCAAAAGAAACTTTGCAGGCCAGAAGGAGTGGCAAGAGATACTCAAGGTGATGAAAAGCAATGACCTACAACCAAGGTTACTCTATCCCACAAAGCTATCATTTAGAATCGATGGACATATCAAGAGTTTCCCAGACACAAAAAAGGTAAAGTAGTTCATCACCACTAAACCAGTATTATATGAAATGTTGAAGGGTCTTCTTGAAGGAGAAGAACAAAAATATGAACAATAAAATGGCAATTAACACATATCTATCAACAATCGAATCTACAAACAAAATGAGCAAGGAGAACAGAAACAGACTCCTAGATACAGAGAACTTTTTGTTGCTTGCCAGATGATTGGGGGCTGGGGGAAATAGGTGAAAAAGATAAAGGAATTAAGAAGTATAAATTGGTTGTTAGATTGATGAACCTCAAAGGGAAGTGGGGAGGGAGGGTGGGATGAAATGAACCAAAGAACTTCAATACATATATACATAACAGATGGGCACTGACAGTAGTTTGAGGAAGGCAGGGGAGGGGGTGGGATTGAGGAGAAGGGGGTCAATGGGAGAAAAAAGGGGGATACCTGTAATACATTCAACAATAAAGATGAGTTTTTAAAAAAAGAAGTAGAGTATATAACCTATATCTCAACTGTTATTTGAGACTGACCCCTTTTTGGGCTCAGCCAGTCAGCACCCAGGCACATGCAATAACATCGTTTGCTCTACATTGGTCTTGCATTGTGGATGTGATCTTCCACTGGCTCAGACCTTTTACAGATGTTTCTCCTTTCCCCCCCATTGACACCCTCCTCTTGATCCTGCCCCGCACCCCAAGACATTGTTTTCTATGTCCATTGGTTATGCATATATGCATATAAGTCCTTTGGTTTATCTGTTCCCTCCCCCCAAACTTCTCCTCTGAAAGTTGTCAGTCTGTACCCTACTTCTATGTCTCTGGATCTATTTTGTTCATCAGCTTATTTTGTTCATTATATTGCACAAATAAGTGAGGTCATGTGGTACTTGTCTTTCTCTGATTGGCTTATTTCCTTAGAACAATGCTCCCCAAGTCCTTCCATGTCATCTCAAAGGATCTTTCTTTCTTACAGCTGCATAGTATTCCATTGTGTATATGTACCACAGCTTTCTTATCCACTCATCTATTGATGGACTCTTCGGCTGTTTCCAGATCTTAGCTATTGTGAATAGTACTGCTATGAACATAGGGGTGCATATATTGTTTCTGATTGGTGTTTCAGGCTTCTTAAGGTATGTTCCTAGAAGTGGGATCACTGGATAAAATGGAAGTTCAATTTTTAATTTTTTGAAGAAACACCATATTGTTTTCCAAAGTGGCTGCACCAGTGTGCATTCCCACCAGCAGTGTACTAGAGTCCCCTTTTATCCACACCCTTGCCATCACTTGTTGTTTGATGGCAGCCATTCTGGCTGGTGTGAGGTGATACCTCATAGTCATTTTAATTTGCATTTCTCTGATGATTAGTAACATAGAGTATTTTTTCATATGTCTCTTGGCCATTTTTATGTCCTGTTTGGAGAGCTGTCTATTTAGGTCCTCTGCCCATTTTTCAATTGGGTTCTTTGTCTTCATTTTGTTGAGTTGTATGAGTACGCTATATATTTTGGAAATTAACCCCTTATCTGAAGTATCATTGGCAATAATGCTCTCCCATATAGTGGGCTCTCTTTCCATTTTGATGCTTGTTTCTTTTGTTGTGCAGAAGCTCTTTAGTTTGATGTAGTCCCATGTATTAATTTTTTCCTTTGTTTCTCTTGCCTTAGGCATTGTATCAGTGAAAATTGTGCTGTGTGTGATGTCTGAAATTTTGTTGTTTACATTTTCTTCTAGGGTTTTTATGGATTCCTGATTCACATTTAAGTCTTTAATCCATTTTGAGTTTATTCTTGTGTATGTTGTATGTTGGTGGTCTAATTTCATTTGTTTCCTGTAGCTGTCCAATTTTCCCAACACCATTTATTAAAAGAGGCTGTCTTTACTCCATTGTATGCTCTTGCCACCTTTGTCAAATATTAATTGAGCATAATGTCTTAGGTCAATTTCCGGGTTTTCTGTTCTGTTCCATTGATCTATCTGCCTGTTCTTGTGCCATTACCAGGCTATTTTGATTACAATGGCTTTGTAGTATAAACTGATATCTGGTATTGTGATCCCTCCTACTTTGTTCTTCTTTTTCAAGATTGCTGTGATTATTCAGGATCTTTTTTGGTTCCATATAAACTTTTGGAGTATTTGTTATACTTCTGTGAAATATATTATTAGTATTTTAATCGGTATTGCATTGAATTTATGGATTGCGTTTGGTAGTGTGGACATTTTAATGATGTTAATTCTTCTATTCCATGAACACGGTATATGCTTCCATTTTTTTATATCTTCCTCTATTTCTTTTTTCAATGTCCTGTAGTGTTCTGCGAATGGGTCCTTTACTTCTTTGGTTAAGTTTATTCCTAGGTATCTTAATTTTTTTTCTGCAATGGTAAATGGAATTGTTTATTAAGTTTCTCTTTCTGTGAGTTCATTATTGCTATATAAGAATGCTGTTGATTTCTTGATGTTAATTTTGTATTCTGCTACTTTGCCAAATTCATTCATTAAATCTAGTAGATTTTTGATGGAGACTTTAGGGTTTTTTTATATACAGTATCACGTCATCTGCAAATAATGACCATTTCACTTCCTCTTTTCCAATTTGAATCCCTTTTATTTTATTTTTTCATGTCTAATTGTTGTGGCTAAGACTTCCAGTACAGTACTATGTTAAATAAGAGCGGCGAAAGTGGACATCCCTTTCTTGTGCCTGTTCTTAAGGAAAATGCTTTTAGTTTTTGCCCATTGAGTATGATGTTGGCTGTAGTACATTTTTGATATATGGCCTTTATTATGTCGAGATATGATCCCTCTCTTTCAACATTGCTGAGCATTTTTATCATAAATGGGTGCTGGATTTTGTTGAATGCTTTTTCAGTGTCTATTGATATTATCATATGGGTCTTATCTTTTATTTTTATTTATTTATTTATTTATTTATTTTTATTCTCACCCGAGGACATTTTTTTTTCCATTTTTTGTTCAGATATAGTGGGAGGGAGAGAGAGGAAGAGAGACAGAGAGAAACATCGATGTGAAAGGGACACATGGAGTGGCTGCCACCCGCACGACCAACCAGGGCCGGGGACAAACTGCAACCAAGGTACATGCCCTTAGCAGGAACCGAACCCAGGTCTCTCTGTACCGCAGGCTGACGCTCTAACCGCTGAGCCAAACTGGCCAGGGCAGGGTCTTATCTTTTATTTTGTTTGTGTGGTGTATCACATTTATTGATTTGCGAATATTGTACCAGTCTTGCATCCCTGGGATGAATCCCTCTTAGTCACGGTGAATAATTTTTTAAATGTATTGCTAGATCAGATTTGCGAATATTTTGTTAAGGGTTTTGGCATCTATATTCATCAGCGATATTGGCCTGTGGTTTTCTTTCTTTGTAGTGTCTTTATCTGGTTTTGGAATTGGAATTATGCTGGCCTCATAAAACGAGTTTGGAAGTCTTTTTTCTTCTTGAATTTTTGGAATAGTTTGAGGAGAATGGGTGTTAGTTCTTCTTTGAATGTTTGGTAAAACTCCCCCTTGAAGACATTCTGGCCTGGACTTATGTTTTATGGGAGTTTCCTGGTTCCATCTTCAATTTCCTTAGTTGTTATTGGTCTGTTCAAGATTTTTATCTCTTCCTGGTTCAGTTTTAAGAGACTATGTGATTCTAGGAATTTGTCCATTTCATCTAGATTGTCCAATTTGTTGGTGTATAATTGTTCATATTGTTTTTAAAATGACCCTTTGTGTTTCTGTGTTGTCAGTAATTACTTTTCTTCTTTCATTTCTGATTTTGTGTATTTGGCTCCTCTCTTTTTGTTTCTTGATGAGTCTGGCTAAGGTTACATCAATCTTGTTGATCTTTTCAAGAAACCAGATCTTTGTTTCATTGATCTTTTTTAAAAAACTTCTCCCCTGAGGATATTTATCTATTTGTCTTCAGATAGAGTGGGAGGAAGGGAGAAGGAGGGCAAGAGAGGGAGAGAGAGGAAAAGAAAGGACAGAGAGTGAAACATCAATGTGAGAGGGACACATTGAGTGGTTATCTCCCACATGACCCCAACTTGGGCTGGGGACAAACTGCCACCGAGGTAAGTGCTTTTGACCTAAATCAAACCCGCGACTGTATTTCGTGGGCTGACGCTCTAACTGCTGAGCCAAGCCAGTCAGGGTTCATTTATTTTTAAATTTTTTTTTAGTTTCTATGTCATTTATTTCTGCTCTGATCTTTACAATTTCTTGCTTTGTACTTTCTCTCGTTTTTTTTTTTTTTTGTTGTTGTTGTTTGTTTGTTTATTTTCTAGTTTTTTAAGTGTAGGTTAGATAGTCAATAAGAAAATTTTTTTGTTTCTTGAGGTAGTCCTGTAGTGCTATGAACTTCTCTCTCAGGACCGCTTTTGCTGTGTCCCATAGATTTTGTGTTGTTGTGTTTCATTTTCATTGGTTTCCAGGAGTTTTTCATTTCTTCCTTGATCTCTTGGTAACCCATCCATTGTTTAACAACACACTATTTAGCCTCCATATGTTTGAATGTTTTTGAGTGTTTTTATTATAATTGATTTCTAGTTTCACGCCATTGTGACCTGAGAAGATGCTTGATATGATTTCAATCTTCTTGAATTTGTAGAGACTTAGTTTGTGTTCTTACATGTGGTCTATCTTTGCAAATATCCCATGTGCACTTGAGGAGAATGTGAATACTGCAGTTTTAGGGTGTAATTCTCTGTAGATATCTATTAAATTCATTTTATCCAATGCATCATTTAGTGTCTCTGTTTTCTTGTTAATTTTTTGTCCAGCGGATCTGTCTAGTGATGTCAGTGGGGTGTTGAAGTCCTCTGCTATGACTGTATTGCTGTCAATTTCTCCTTTGAAATCCTCCAGAAGTTTAAAAATATATTTTGGTGCTCCTATGTTGGGTGCATATATGTTTACCAAGGTTATATTCTCCTGTTGGATAGATACTTTCAATATTATGTAGTGGCTTTCTTTGTCCCTAGTTATGCCCTTCATTTTGAAGTCTATTTTATCAGATATGAGTATTGCAACCCCACCTTCTTTTTCTTTTCCATTTTCTTGGAAATATGTTTCCCATTTCTTCACTTTCAAGCTATGTGAGTCTTTAGTTGTGAGGTGGGTCTCTTGTAAACAACATATGTATGAGTCATGCTTTCTTATCCATTCAGCTACTCTGTGTCTTAAGAAAATTTTTTTTCTTTATTGATTTCAGAGAGAGAGGAAGGGAGAGGGAGAGAGAGATAGAGACATTAATGAGAGAGAATATCGACAGGCTGCCTCCCACATGCCCCCCACTGGGGATCGGGCCCACAACCTGGGAATGTGCCCTGACTGGGAATTGAACAAGCAACCTCTTGGTACGGGGTCAATGCTCAATCACTGAGCCACACCGGCCGGGCTACTCTGTGTCTTTTGATCAGAGCATTTAACCTATTTACATTTAAGATTATTATTATTTTTTTAAACCCTCACCTGAGGACATTTTTGCATTTATCTTCAGATAGAGTGGGAGGGAGAGAGGCAGGAAGAGAGGGAGAGAAACATCGATGTGAGAGAGACACATCGAGTGGTTGCCACCCACACAACCCCAACTGGGGAGGGAACAAACTGCAACTGAGGTACGTGCCCTCAATGGGAACCAAACCCAGGACTCTCTGGTCCATGAGCCGATGTTCTAACTGCTGAGCCAAACCAGCCAGGGCTAAGATTATTATTGATATGTACTTATTTATTGCCATTTTTGTTTAATGTCGTTTTGTTTCTTTTTATATTTCTTTTGCTTCTTACAGCAGTCCTTTTAACATTTCTTGCAGTGCTGGTTTTGTGCTAATATTTTCCCTTAACTGTATTTTGTCTGTGAAACTCTTTATTTTACCTACTATTTTAATGATAGTCTTCCTGGATAGAGTAGTCTGGGATTCAGATCCTTTTTTTTTTTTTTTTTTAATTTTTTCCTATATTGATTTTAGAGGGAGAGGAAGTGAGAGGGAGAGAGATAGAAACATCGATGAGAGAGAACATCGATTGGCAACATCCTGCATGCCCCCCACTGCAGATTGGGCCCACGACCTGGGCATGTGTCCTGACTGGGAATTGAACAGGTGACCTCTTGGTGCATGGGTCAATGCTCAACCACTGAGCCACACTGGCCAGACAAATCCTTGTGTTTTTTTTTTTGTTTTTTTTTATCACCTTGATTACTTAATGCCATTGTCTTTTGGCCTGTAGTGTTTCTGCCTTTTGGCCTGAAGTCATCTGATAGCTTTATGGTGGTTCCCTTGTAAGTAATCTGTTGCTTATCTCTTGCTGCCTTTAATATTCTCTCTTTGTCTTTAATTTTTGGCATTTTAATTATGATGTGTCTTGGTGTGTGCCTGTTTGGGTTCTTCTTACATCGGTTTCTCTGTGCTTATTAAACTTGTATGCCTTTTTCTTTCACCAAGTTAGGGAAGTTTTCCGTTACTATTTCTTTTTTTTTCTTTCAAGGGTAAAAAAATATGGAACACTTCACAAATTTTCATGTCATCCTTGCTCAGGGGCCATGATAATCTTCTCTGTATTGTTCCAATTTTAGTATACTGCTGCCGAAATGAGCACTGTCACTATTTCTTTAAAAAATTTTTTTAAAATTGATTTTTAGAGAGAAAGGAAGGGAAGAGGGAGAAAAATGTAGAAGCATTGATGAGAGAGAACATCCACTGGCTACCTCCTGCATGCTCCCAACTGGGGATTGGGTCCACAACCTGGGCATGTGCCTGACTGGGAATTGAACCAGTGACTTCTTGGTGCATGAGTCAATGCTCAACCACTGATCCACACTGGCTGGGCTGTCACTATTTCTTCAAATATATTCTCTAACCTTTGCTCATTTTCTTCTCCTTCTGGACCTCCTATGATGCGAATGTTGTTACGTTTCATGTCTTCTGACAGTTCTCTTAAGTTGTCTTACTGTTTTTCAATTGTTTTTTCTTTTTGGTTCTCTGATTGGGTGTTTTTTTCTACCCTGCCTTCTAATTCACTGATCTGATCGTCAGCTTCCTCTACTCTCTTTGTTATTCTTTCCAATGTTTTCTTTATTTCTTCTATGTCATTCTTCATTTCTGCTTGGTGGTTTTTCATTTCCAATTGGTTGATTTTCAATGTTTCTATATCTTTACTGATGTTGTTGAGCTTCCTCATAATCATTACTCTGAACTCTACCTCTAATATCTTGTTTAATTACATTTCATTTATCTCTTCTTCTGTAGAATTCTCTTATTCTTTCATTTGGGATTTGTTTTTTTGTTTCACCAGTTTGGCTGTCTCAGTGGGTTTTGAAGCCTGACAAATTTTCCCTGTGGGGTTGATGTTCTGCTGCCTGTGGCTCCCTCTCTTAGGTTTGGATGATTGTGGGAGGCCCCAAGTTAAACACCACTGTCAAGTCTTACTTTCCTGGATAGATTTGCAGGCCAAGCAAAGGTTCAGTTATCCTCTAGCTTTTGCCTACTGGCTATTAGTCTCAGTTACTTGATGAGCCTCGGGTTGTAGCCCTCAGCTGAATAAATATCCCTCAGGTGTTCAGGATAAGTGGACTTCCAGCAGGTGGGGCAATGGCCTTTCCCTCCACCACTCCTTGCTTGCTGGTAGTCTCTAGCTGTTAATGAGCCTCATTTTGCATTTCTCTGGCCTGGATGGGTGGTGTTAAACTCCTGAGAGAGGGGCTATTGACTCTCACCAGGGCTCTGGGAAGGGGATCCTTGAGTAAGATGGCTACTGTCTTATGAGGGAGTGATTCAGCACAATACTTCCAATGTCCTCTTTCCCAGCTTTATCCCCTAAGACTCTCTTCACAGAATTAAGTCCAGTCCATCCTCCATCTGCCGGGGCCCATGGTGAGTGACTGTAGCTGATTCAGTGCTCTATCTTTTCAGGGATGTGCCTTTTTTTTTTTTTTTTTTTACTGCACCTCTCCTTGCTGGACAAAGCCTCAGCTCTGGTAATCTCAGACAGGTGTTATGCAGGCACTTTTCCCTGTCCTACTACTCTGTGTTGGGGCAGCCGCCACTCTGTGCTGTGGAGATGGCTTGCGTTGTTTTTTTTTTTTTTTTTTATCCTCACCCGAGGACATTTTCCCACTTTTTGTTCAGATAGCGTGGGTGGGAGAGAGAGAAAGAGAGAGAGAGAGAGAGAGAGAGAGAGAGAGAGAGAGAGAGAGAGAGAGAAACATTGACGTGAAAAGGACACATTGAGTGGCTGCCTCCCATATGACCCAAACAGGGCCAGCAACAAACTGCAACCGAGGTACACGCCCTTATCAGGAACCAAACCCGGGTCTCTCTGGACTGCCGGCCGACCCTCTAACAGCTGAGCCAAACTGGCCAGGGCTGGCTTGGGTTTTTTTTTTTTTTTTATCCTCACCCAAGGACATTTTCCCACTTTTTGTTCAGATAGAGTGGGAGGGAGAGAGAGGAAGAGAGAGAGAGAAACATTGACATGAAAGGGACACATCGAGTGGCTGCCACCCGCACGACCAACCAGGGCCGGGGACAAACCGCAACCGAAGTACATGCCCTTAGCGGGAACCGAACCCGGGTCTCTCTGGACCGCAGGCCGATGCTCTAACCGCTGAGCCAAACCGGCCAGGGCTGGCTTGGGGTTTTAACCCTCGAGTTCTCAGAGGGAAATGCTCACAGCTAAAACAGCCCTCAGCTGCTGTCTGTGGACTTCCAGCCTGCCCTCTTGCACCTCTGCAGTTCCTACCAGGCTTGATTTGGTGTTCTCTTTCCATTCCTGTTTATAAGGTTTCTCTCCAACTGCTTTTCAATTGTTTTTTCCTGATTATTTGTCTTTATTTTATTTTTTAAACTTTTATTATTTTTATTAATTTATTTTTGTTACAGATCTTTCTCCTTTTCTCCCCATTGACACTCTCCTTCCGACTGCCCCCCACCCCATCCCCAGCACTGTTGTTTAGGTCCATTGGTTATGCATACATGCATATAAGTTCTGTGGTTTATCTCTTCCCTACCTCCCCCACCCCCTCTTCTGAGGTTTGTCAGTCTGTACCCTACTTCTATATCTCTGGGTCTATTTTGTTGATCAGTTTGTTTTGTTCATTATATTCCACAAATAAGTGAGATCATGTGGTATTTGTCTTTCTCTGATTGGTTTGTTTTGCTTAGGAAAATACTCTCCAGGTCCCTCCATGTCGTCCCAAAGGATAAGAGATCTTTCTTTCTTATAGCTGCATAGTATTCCATTGAGTATATATACCACAGCTTTTTTATCCACTCATCTACTGATGGACACTTGGGCTGCTTCCAAATCTTAGCTATTGTAAATAGTGCTTCTATGAACATAGGGGTACATATATTCTTTTTGATCGGTATTTCAGGCTTCTTAGGGTATTTTCTTAGAAGTGGGATCACTGGGTCAAATGGCAGTTCAATTTTTAATTTTTGACGTAACACCATAGTGTTTTCTATAGTGGCTGCACCAGTCTGCATTCCCACCAGCAGTGTACTAGAGTCCCCTTTTCTCCACACCCTTGCCAGCACTTGTTTGATTTGTTGATGGCAGTCATTCTGGCTGGTGTGAGGTGATACCTCATAGTTGTTTTAATTTGCATCTCTCTGATGATTAGTGACACTGAACATTTTTTCATATGTCTCTTGGCCATTTGTATGTCCTGTTTGGAGAGGCGTCTCTTTAGGTCCTCTGCCCATTTTTAAATTGGGTTCTTTGTCATCCTTTTGTTGAGGTGTATGAGTACTCTCTATATTTTGGAAATTAATCCCTTATCTGATGTATCACTGGCAATTATGCTCTCCCATATAGTGGGTTCCCTTTCCATTTTGATGGTTGTTTTTTTTGCTGTGCAGAAGCTTTTTAGCTTGATGTAGTTCCATATGTTCATTTTTTCCTTTGTTTCTCTTGCTTTAGGTGATGTATCAGTGAAGATTCTGCTGTGTATGATGTCTGAAATTTTGTTGCCTACATTTTCTTCTAGGATTTTTATGGATTCACGAGTCACAATAAAGTCTTTTATCCATTTTGAGTTTATTCTTGTGTATGGTGTAAGTTGGTGGTCTAGTTTTATTTCTTTGAATGTAGCTGTCCACTTTTCCCAACACTATTTATTGAAGAGACTGTCTTTACTCCATTGTATGTTGGCACGCTTGAAGTGGTCCCAGAGGCTCCTTACACTATCCTCATTTTTTTGGATTCTTTTTTCTTTTTGCTGTTCTGATTGGGTGTTTTTTCTTCCTTATATTCCAAATCGATGGTTTGCTTCTTGGCTTTACCTACTCTACTATTGAATGTGTGTAAATTATTCTTTAGTTCAGTTAGTGCCTCCTTCATTTCTGACTGGTCCTTTTGTATGCTCTTGAGGCCCTCACTAAGTTCACTGAGGTTCTCACTAAGTCCATTGAGCATCCTTATAAGCAGTGTTTTGAACTCAGCATCTGTTAGGTTGCTTAACTCCATTTCACTTAGTTCTTTTCCTGGAGTTTTGTTCTGTTCTTTCATTTGGGACCTGTTTCTTTGTCTCCTCATTTTGGCTGCCTCCCTGTGTTTGTTTCTATGTATTACTTAGCGAGAGGTATGGGGCTAGCTGAGACCAGATGCTGCTTGTTTGAAAGAATTTAGGAAAAGCTGAAACAGGCTCCAAGAC
This sequence comes from Tadarida brasiliensis, assembly GCA_030848825.1. Lineage (NCBI taxonomy): Eukaryota > Metazoa > Chordata > Mammalia > Chiroptera > Molossidae > Tadarida > Tadarida brasiliensis. The sequence continues at coordinate 72,091,582 of CM061259.1, read as the reverse complement.
AGGCCAATCCTATGGTAAAGCAACTGGCAACAGCTTGGGTGGGCCTGGAAGTTGGGGTGGGGCGGGGCCTCAGGGAATCACCAGGGTGGGGCAAACAGTGTGAGCCAGGTAGCTGGAGTCCCAGATATGGCGGCATCTGCCACCCCAGCGAAGGGCTCACCAAAGGAACAAAAGCCTCTGATAGCACGTCTGTCCAGGAGAAAGCTGCCTCTCCAGCCCTCGCTCCAATGCCAAACAGCTCAGTTCTTCCCCATATGACTCTGGCCCCTTTCAAGCTGCCTCCCCCATGCTGGAGCCTGGAGGGAGGGAGTCCGATTAAGTCTGTATGCGGGCCCTTTAAGAGGAGCTGCCGGGGGCTCCAGCAGCCTCAGCCTCAGTTCCCACTGGTTTTTCCAGCCAGAAGTTATGAGGACTTCTCTTCCTGGCACTGGAACCCTGAGCTGGGCTCCTGGTGTGGGACGGGGACCCCTCAGTCCTCAGGGAGGACCTTCCCAGCCGAGGTGACCTACTAATTTTTATCTGCCACATGTGGGTGTGGGAGCAGCCCGTCGCGCCTCCGCCCCTCCTACCAGTCTCGATGTGGCTTCTTCTTTAATTTTGTAGTTGTAGGACTTCCATTCAGCTTGATTTCAGGCGGTTTTGAATGATGGTTGTTCGCTAGTTTAGTTGTAACTTTGATGTGGTTGTGGGAGTACGCGATACCACATTTACCTACACTGTCATCTTGACTGGAAGTCCTGCCCAATTCTTAATTTGGTTCTTTGTCTTCCTTTAGTTGAGTTGTATGTGCACTCTACATATTTTGGAGATTAACCCCTTATCTGATGTATCATTGGCAATTATGCTCTCCCATACAGTGGGTTCCCTTTCCAATTTGATGGTTGTTTTTTTTTTTGCTGTGCACAAGCTTTTTAGTTTGATGTAGTCCCATGTGTTCATTTTTTTTTCTTTCTGTTGCCTTAGGTAATGAATCAGTTTAGATTCTGCTGCGTATGATGTCTGAAATTTTGCTGCCTAGATTTTCTTCTAGGATTTTTATGGATTCATGAGTCACATTTAAGTCTTTCATCCATTTTGAGTTTATTCTTGTGTATGGTGTAAGTTGATGGTCTAGCTTCATTTTTTTTCATGTAGCTGTTCACTTTTCCCAACACCATTAATTAAAGAGGCTGTCTTTACTCCATTGTATGCTCTTAACACCTTTGTCAAATATTAATTGAGCATAATGTCTTGGGTCAATTTCCAGATTCTCTGTTCTGTTCCACTGGTCTATATGCCTGTTTTTGTGCCAGTACCAGGCTGGTTTGATTACAATAGTTTTGTAGTATAACCTGATATCCAGTAATGTGATCCCACCTACTTTGTCCTTCTTTTTCAAGATTGCTGTGGCTATTCGGGGTCTTTTTTGGTTCCATACGAACTTCTGAAGTGTTTGTTCTAGTTCTGTGAAATATGTCGTTGGTATTTCGATAGGGATTGCATTGAATCTATAGATTGCTTTGGGTAGTATGGACATTTTAATGATGTTAATTCTTCCAATCGAGGAACAAGGTATGTGCTTCCACTGTTTTATATTTTCCTCTATTTCTTTTTTCACTGTTCTGTAGTTTTCTGCAAATAGGTTCTTTACTCCTTTGGTTAAGTTTTTTCCTAGGTATTTTAATTTTTTTGCTGCAGTGGTAAATGGAATATTTTTTTTCGTCTTTCTGAGAGTTCATCATTGGTGTATAAGAATGCCATCAATTTCTTGACATTAGCTTTGTATCCTGCTAATTTGCCAAATTCATTTATTAAGTCTAGTAGATTTTTGATGCAGTCTTTAGGGTTTTCTATGTATAATATCATGTCATCTGTGAATAATGATAGTTTCACTTCCTCCTTACCAATTTAGATCCTTTTTATTTTTTCTTCATGTCTGATTGCTGTGGCTAAGAGTTCCAGTACTTTGTTAAATAAGAGTGGCAAAAGTGGGCATCCCTGTCTTGTTCCTGTTCTTTTTTGTTGTTGTTGTTTAGATAGAGTGAGAGGGAGAGAAAGGAAGAGAGAGAGAGAGAAACATCGACGTGAAAGGGACACATCAAGTGGCTGCCACTTGCATGACCAACCAGGGCCGGGGACAAACTGCAACCAAAGTACATGCCCTTAGCAGGAACTGAACCCGGGTGTCTCTGGACCGCAGGCCGACGCTCTAACCGCTGAGCCAAACCATTCAGGGCTTGTTCCTGTTCTTAAGGGAAATGTTTTTAGGTTTTCCTCATTGAGTATGATGTTGGCTGTAGGTCTTTCATATATGGCCTTTATTATGTTGAAATATGATCCTTCTATTCCCACATTGCTGAGCGTTTTTATCAGAAATGGGTGCTGGATTTTGTTGAATGCTTTTTCAGCCTCTATTGATATGATCATGTGATTTTTATCTTTCATTTTGTTTCTGTAGTGTATCACATTTATTGATTTGCGAATATTGAACCAACCTTGCAGCCCTGTGATGAATCCCACTTGGTCATGGTGAATAATTTTTTTGATGTGTTGCCGGATCCAATTTGGTAGTATTTTGTTAAGGATTTTGTCATCTATGCTCATCAGGGATAATGGCCTGTAGTTTTCTTTCTTTGTAGTGTCTTTTTCTGGTTTTGGAATTAGGATAATGCTGGCCTCATAAAACGAGTTTGGAAGTCTTCCTTCTTCTTGAATTTTTTGGAATAGTTTAATGAGAATGGATGTTAGTTCTTCTTTGAATGTTCGGTAAAACTCCCTTGTGAAGTTGTCCAGGGCTGGCTTTTGTTTGCTGGGAGAGTCTTGACTACATCTTCAGTTTCCTTAGTCCTTATTGATCTGTTCAAGTTTTTTATCTCTTCGTGGTTCAGTTTTGGGAGACTATATGTTTCTAGAAATTTGTCCATTTTGCTTAGATTGTTGAATTTTTGCTATATAGATGTTCATAGTATTTGTTAACGATCCTTTGTATTTCTTTGGTGTCAGTTGTTACTTCTCCTTTTTCATTTCTTATTTTGTGTATTTGGGTTCTTTCTCTTTGTTTCTTGGTGAGTCTAGCTAAGGGTCCGTCAATCTTGTTTATCTTTTAAAAACACCAGCTCTTTGTTTCATTGATGCTTTGAATTGTTTTTTGGTCTCTATGTCATTTATTTCTGCTCTGATCTTTACTATTTCCTTCCTTCTACTTGCTCTAGGGTTTTCTTTTGTTTGCTTTCTAGTTCTTTAAGTTGTGAGGTTAGATAATCTATTAGAAATTTTTCTTGTTTCTTGAGGTAGGCCTGTAGTGCTATGAACTTCCCTCTCAGATCTGCTTTCACTGCATCCCATAGATTTTGTGTTGTTTTGTGTTCATTTTTGTTGGTTTCCAGGAAGTTTTTAATTTCTTCCTTGATCTTCATGGCAACCCATTCATTATTTAATAAAATGCTATTTAGCCTCCATGTGTTTAAATGTCTTTGCATGTTCTTGTTGCAATTGATTTCTAGTTTCATGCCATTGTGATCTGAGAAGATGCTTGATATGATTTCAATCTTCTTGAACTTGTGGCGACTTAGTTTGTGTCCTTACATGTGGTCTATCTTTGAGAATGTCTCATGTGCACATGAGAAGAATGTGAATTCTCTAGTTTTTGGATGTAATTCTCTGTAGATATCTATTAAGTCCATTTGGTCTAGTGCTCGATTTAGAGTCTGTGTTTCCTTGTAAATTTTTTGTCTAAAGGATCTATCCAGTGATGTCAGTGGGGTGTTGAAATCCCCTGCTATGATTGTATTGCTGTCGATTTCTCCTTTGAAGTCCTGCAGAAGATTTTAAATAAATTTTGGTGCTCCTATATTGGGTGCATATATGTTTTCCAAGGTTATATCTTCCTGTTGGATAGATCCTTTCAATATTATGTAGTGACCTTCTTTGTCTCTTTTTATGGCCTTCATTTTGAAATCTATTTAATCAGATATGAGTATAGCCACCCCAGCTTTTTTTTCCTTTCCGTTTGCTTGGAAAAATTTTTTCTATCCTTTCACTTTCAACCTATGTGAGTCTTTTGTTGTGAGGTGTGTCTCTTGTAAACAACATATATCTGGGTCATGCTTTCTTATCCAATCTGCTACTCTGTGTCTTTTTATCGGAGCATACAATCTATTTACATTTAAGGTGATTATTGATATGTAATTATTTATTGCCATTTTTGTTTAGTGTGGTTCTATTTCCTTCCTATTTCTTCTACTAATTACAGCAGTCCTTTTAACATTTCTTGCAGTGCTGGTTTGGTGCTAATGTATTCCCTTAGCCTTTTTTTTTTTTTTTTTGTCAGGGAGCTCTTTATTTGACCTTCTATTTTGAATGACAGCCTTGCTGGGTAGAGTAGTCTTGGATTCAGATCCTTGTTTTTCATGACCTTGATTACTTCATGCCATTCACTTTTGGCCTGTAGTGTTTCTGTTGAGAAGTCAGCTGATAGTCTTATGGGGGTTCCTATGTAGGTAACCTGTTGCTTATCTCTTGCTACCTTTAGGATTCTCTCTTTGTCTTTAATTTTTGGCATCTTAATTGCTATGTGTCTTGGTGTGGGCCTGTTTGAGTTCTTCTTACTTTGGGCTCTTTGTGCTTCTTGAACTTGAATGCCTTCTTTCTTCACCAAATTAAGGAAATTTGCTGTCACTATTTCTTCAAATATATTCTCTAACCCTGCTCCTTTTCTTCTTCTTCTTCTGGAACTTCTATGAGGCGAATCGTGTTATGTTTCCAGTTGTCCCACAGTTTCCTTAAGCTGTCTTCCTGTTTTTTAATTGTTTTTGCTTTTCTGATTGGTTGATTTTTTTCTATCCTGTCTTCTAATTCACTGATCTGGTCCTCAGCTTCCTCTACTCTGCTAGTTATTCCTTCCAATGTGTTATTTCTTTCTGCTATGTTGTTCTTTATTTCCTCTTGATTGGTTTTCAATGTTTCTATATTTTTACTCATGGTGTTGAGCTCCTTACTCATGTTGTTGAACTTCCTCAAGATCATCACTCTGAACTTTACCTCTGATAATTTGCTGAACTGCATTTCATTGATCTCATCTTCAGTAGAGTTCTCTTGTTCTTTCATTTGGGATTTGTTTTATTGTCTCACTTTTTGGGCAATCTCAGTGGGTTTTGGAACCTGCCAAATTTTCCCTGTGGGTGTTGGTGTTCTGGTGTTTGTGGCTCCCTCTGCTGTGTTTGGATGAGTGTGGGAGGATCCACCTTAAACACCACTGTCCTGTCTTACTTTCCTGGGTAGATATGCAAGTTCAGGAAAGGTTCAGTTTTCCTCTGGCTTTTTCCCCGGAGGCTATTAGTCTCAGGTACTTAATGATCTTGGATTGTAGCCCTCAAATGAATGAAAAACTCCCTCAGGTGTTCAGCATAAGAGGATTTCCAGAGGGTGGTGCAGATGCTCATTGTTAATGAGCCTCAATTTGCATTTCTCTGCCCCAGCTTGGTGGGGTTAAATCTCTGAGGGACCATCTGCTGCTTCTCCCAAAGGCTCTGGGAAGGGGTTCCCCAAGCAAGATGGCCACTGTCTTGTGAGGGCATGACACAGTAAAAACTCTAAGCGCCCTCCAAATCCTGAGTCTCCCCACACAGTTCCAGTCCAGTCTGCCCTCCCTTTGCCAGAGACCATGGTGAGTGGCTGTAGCTAATTTAGTGCTCTGTCCCAGCCTTCTGCACTGTGGAGCTGGCTTGGGATTTTAACCCTGAGGGAGCTGCTCACAGCTAAAACAGCTGCTGTCCTTGGGCTCCCAGCCCACCCTCTTGCTCCTCTGCAGACCTACCAGGCTCGATTGAGTGTCCTTTTTTTCTGTTCCTGGTTATATGGGTCTGCCCCAGCTGCTTTTTTTTGGCTTTTCCCCAACGATTTGTCTTTGTTTTAGTTGTAATTCCAGTTTGGTGCTGGGAGATGGTCTGTGTAGCTTCCATTCACTCCATTGTCATTTTGGAATCCCCAAGAATGGTTTTTCCTAGTCCTTGTAGGTGTTTTTGAATTTCCAAATTTCCCAGTTCTTTTATATCCTCTTTGAATTTGATCAGTGGGGGAGGTCTCTCATATAACATTTCAAAAGAGGGGAACTCTATCTTTGTCCGAGGGGTACAACATACCCGCAGGAGAGCTAGGGGCAGTATGTCAGTCCAGGGAAGGTTGGTTTCTTGACATAGTTTTGCCATGATCTGGTTAAGAGTCCAATTCATGCATTCTACTTTCCCTGATCTCTGGAGCCGGTAGGTCATATGCAAATTCCATTGGATGCCTAGAGTTTTAGCTACCCACTGTATTATTTCTGCTATGAAGGCTGGACCATTGTCTGATCCGATAGTCAATGGCATTCCATATCTCAAGATGATGTCTCTCAGTGGAGCTTTGGTTACTTCTCTTGCCTTTTCCATATGTGTGGAGTAAACTTCAACCCAGACCAAGAAAGTACAGATGAAAACCAGGAGATATTTATTTCCTCTACTGGGTCCTATTTCTGAGTATTTTATCTCTAGATCTTCAAAGGGTGCTTGGTTGCAGTGCTGGATCCCAGCTGGCCTGATGGAGCCTTGTCTGGCATTGTTTGTTTTTTTAAATTTTAATTTAATTAATTTATTTTTTATTAATTTGTTTTTATTACAGGTGTTTCTCCTTTTTCTCCCATTGACACCCTCCTCCCCATCCTCCCCGCCCATCCCCAGCTTTGTTGTCCATGTCCATTAATCATGCATACATGTGTATAAGTTCTGTGGTTTATCTCTTCCCCCCCAAACCCCCCTCCTCTGAGCCTTGTCAGTCTGTACCCCACCTCTATGTCTCTGGGTCAATTTTGTTCATCAGTTTGTTTAGTTCATTATATTTCACAAATAACTGAGATCATGTGGTATTTGTCTTTCTCTGCTTAGCTTGTTTTGCTTAGCATAATACTCTCTAGGTCCTTCCATGCCATCTCAAAGGATAAGAGATCTTTCTTTCTTACAGCTGCATAGCATTCCATTGTGTACATGTACCAGAGCTTTTTTATCCATTCGTCTACTGATGGACACTTGGGCTGTTTCCAGATCTTAGCTATTTTAAATAGTGCTGCCATGAACATAGGGGTAAATATCTTCTTTCTGATTGGTGTTTCAGGTTTCTTAGGGTATATTCCTAGAAGTGGGATCACTGGGTCAAATGGCAATTCAATTTTTAACTTTTTGATGTAACACCATAGTGTTTTCCATAATGGCTGCACCAGTCTGCATTCCCACCAGCAGTGTACTAGAGTCCCCTTTTCTCCACACCCTCACCAACACTTGTTGTTTGACGATTTGTTGATGGTGGCCATTCTGACAGGTGTAAGGTGATACCTCATAGTTGTTTTAATTTGCATCTCTCTGATGATTAGTGACGTTGAGCATTTTTTCATATGTCTCTTGGCCATTTGTATGTCCTGTTTGGAGAGGTTTCCATTTAGGTCCTCTGCCCATTTTTTATTTTTATTTTTTTTATCCTCACCCGAAAATATTTTTTGCATTTATCTTCAGATAGAGCAGGAGGGAGAGAGGGAGGAAGAGAGACAGAGAAACATTGTTGTGAGAGAGACACATTGAGTGGTTGCCTCCCACACAACCCCAACCGGGGCCGGGGACAAACTGCAACCGAAGTACGTGCCTTTAGCGGGAACCAAACCCAGGACTCTGGTCCGCAGGCCGATGTTCTAACTGCTGAGCCAAACAAACCAGCCAGGGCCTCTGCCCATTTTTTAATTGGGTTCTTTGTCTTTCTTTTGTTGAGTTGTATGAGCACTCTATATATTTTGGAAATTAATCCCTTATCTGATGTATCATTGGCAATTTTGCTCTCCCATATAGTGGGATCCCTTTTCATTTTGATGGTTGTTTCTTTTGCTATGCAAAATGTTTTAGTTTGATGTAGTCCCATGTGTTCATTTTTCCCTTTGTTTCTCTTGCCTTAGGTGTTGTATCAGTGAAAATTCTGCTGCGTATGATGTCTGAAATTTTGTTGCCTGTATTTTTTTTTAGAATTTTTATGAATTCACGAGTTACATTTAAGTCTTTTATCCGTTTTGAGTTTATTCTCATGTATGGTGTAAGTTGGTTGTCTTGCTTCATTTTTTTTGCATGTAGTTGTCCAATTTTCCCAACACCATTTATTGAAGAGACTTTTGACTCCACTGTATGTTCTTGCCACCTTTGTCAAATATTAATTGAGCATATTGTCTTGGGTCAGTTTCTGGGTTCTCTATTCTGTTCCATTGATCTATCTTCCTGTTCTTGTGCCAGTACCAGGCTGTTTTGATTACAGTGGCTTTGTAGTATAACCTGATATGTGGTAATGTGATCTCACCTACTTTGTTCTTCTTTTTCAAGATTGCTGTGGCTATTCGGGATCTTTTTTGGTTCCATATAAACTTTTGGAGTATTTGTTCTAGTTCTGTGAAATATTTTGTTGGTATTTTGATTGGGATTGCATTGAATGTATAGATTCCTTTGGGTAGAATGGACATTTTAATGATGTTAATTCTTCCAATCCATGAACAAGGTATGTGCTTCCACTTTTTATATCTTCCTTTATTTCTTTTTCCAGTGACCTGTAGTTTTCTGTGAAAAGGTCCTTTACTTCTTTGGTTAAATTTGTTCCTAAGTATCTTAATTTTTTTGCCACGGTGGTAAATGAGATTTTTTTTTAAGTTTCTTTTTCTGTGAGTTCATCATTGGTGTATAAGAATGCCATCAATTTCTTGACATTAATTTTGTATGCTGCTACTTTGCCAAATTCATTTATTAAGTCTAGTAGATTTTTGATGGAGTCTTTAGGGATTTCTATGTACAATATCATGTTGTCTGCAAATAATGACAGTTTCACTTCCTCCTTACCAATTTGGATCCCCTTTATTTTTTGTTTATGTCTAATTGCTGTGGCTAAGATTTCCAGTACTATGTTAAATAACAGTGATGAAAGTGGGCATCTCTGTCTTGTTCCCATTCTTAAGGTTAATGCTTTATTTTTTGCCCTTTGAGTATGATGTTGGCTGTAGGGTTTTCATATATGGCTTTTATTATGTTGAGATATGATCCCTCTATTCCCACATTGCTGAGCATTTTTATCAGAAATGGGTGCTGGATTTTTTGAATGCTTTTTTAGCATCTATTTATATGATCATATGGTTTTTATCTTTTATTTTGTTTATGTGGTGTATTACATTTATTGATTTGCGAATATTGTACCTTCCTTGCATGCCTGGGATGAATCCCTCTTGGTCATGATGATTAATTTTTTTGATGTATTGCTGGATCTGATTTGCTAATTTTTTTTTTTTAATTTTTTTTATCCTCACCCGAGGACATTTTTTTTTCCACTTTTTGTTCAGATAGAGTGGGAGTGAGAGAGAGGAAGAGAGAGAAACATCGACGTGAAAGGGACACACCGAGTGGCTGCCTCCCGCATGACCCACCAGGGGCCGGGGACAAACTGCAACCGAGGCACGCGCCCCCAGCGGGAACCGAACCCGGATCTCTCTGGACCGCAGGCCGACGCTCCAACCGCTGAGCCAAACCGGCCAGGGCTGATTTGCTAATATTTTTAAAATGATTTTGGCACCTGTGTTCATCAGGGATATTGGCCTGTAGTTTTCTTTCTTTGTAGTTTCTTTATCCGGTTTTGGAATTAGGATTATGCTGGCCTAATAAAATGAGTTTGGAAGTGTTCTGTCTTCTTGAATTTTTTGGAATAGTTTGAGGAGAATGTTTTTTGGCATTGCTTTGAGCACAGAGGAGACAGCATTGGGAGATCAAGGCACAGAGGGATAAAAGTCAAGCATTCAGGTAGTACTGGCTTAATTAGGCTTTTAGGGCAGTTTTTCCCAGATGAGTGAGTTTATGTTGTTGGAGAACTAACTGATGGGCTAATTGTTCTGGCATTTAGATTCTGTGGTCTGGGAGTACCCACCATCCTTCCTTCATTATATTTCTTCCTTCCTGTTGTGCCCATTCTTCTTCCTGGTCCATGTGCAGTCCTGGGAGGAGAACTGGACACTGCCCCCACAGCTCTGAGAGTAGTCACCCCAGAATCCCTAAGGACCCCAGCCACCAGCCTGTCAGACCTTAAAGTCTTGGAGCTGGTCCACATGGAGACAGCAGCCACCCATGCAAGCCTGTGAGGGCTCACACGGGGTGCCATCAGCCCACAGTGAATGCTTGGTCTGGCCTATGGCATGACCATTGAGATGCCCAGAGCACCAGAGGGCAGCACAGGGTGGCGGCAGCTGCAGACAGTGTTGTGAATTGGGCCCAAAGCTCAGCTGGCACTGGTGGTCTGCATCATATTCTTTGCCAGGGAAAGTCACAAGCAGATGCAGGGGAGCTTCTGGCTTGTTTAAGAGACAGTGCCCATAGCCATTGTCCAGGAAGTCTGTGATGAAGTGGGCACTTCACAGGGACCAGGGCTACTCGGGATCCATGTGAGCTATCACGGGATCCCTGACATGACAAGAGGCTCTCCCAGGCTTGTTCAGACCAACACATGGCTTTGCCCTGTTCATGAGTAGCAGTGAAGGCCAATTGAAGCCCATCATCCTACATGATAACACAGCTCTGAGCCAGGTCACACACAGGCCCATGTCAGCCATGCCCAGGGTGTCACAGGTAGAGATCCCACACAGGTCCTGATGGGTAAACAGAATGGCTATATTAAAGTAATCTGGGTCTGAGTCCTCAGGGGTGTTGAGTCCTCACTGCCAGGCACAGAAGCTGTGCAGGGTCTGGGTGGCACTGGGTCCCACCTAGGGCCCTTCCTCTCCTGGCCCTAGAACCACTAGCCAAGTCACCACCAAGCTGACAGGGTTGCAGATGCTCAAATGCTTGAAGGCCTTGACTGTGGCCGCCATGACTGTGAGCAGGCAATTCTTCAGCCCTGAGCCGTAAAATACTGCCATCTTGTCATCTGCCACCACCAGGGTCTCCACAAATCTACTCTGGGAAGCAAAGTGCTTGGATCTTCGGGGCTGGCCTAGGGTTCCCTGGAGGAGTGTTGATGCTGCACATGGGGTCCTGTCTGCTGTTGGGACTCTTCTGGCATAGGATGTGATATCCAGGCCCTCCTGCAGAGTTAAGGGTGCCTCCCTCCAGGGGCTGGATGTGAAGTTTGGTCCCCCAATACTGCAGCTCCCCTAACAGGGCTCCCTTGTCCCAATGCAGAGATACCACTGACTCTGGATCTCCGATGATGATGCCAGTGAGGTAGGTGCCAGGCTTCACCCCACCCAGCAGCTCAGGTACCTGGCCGAGGTACTGCACTGTCAGCTCCTCAACCTGCACACCCAGGTTTGCTCCAGCCCTAGAAACAGTGTCTCCACAAAAGTAGGCAAATGGTAGCACAGCCTTGCAGGGATGCCCAAACCAGGCAGGCTGCTGCTGTTGTTTCTTGGGAAATGTGATCTCCTCTTCCTGAAGGAGGGGGATGGCCAGCTGGGCTAAGGGCAGAAGGGAGGCCAGCAGCAGCAGGAACAGCCAAACCAGCCCAGGGAAGGTCACAGTGGGGAGCAGCAGATGGGGTTGGGCTCCCCACAGCCAGCTGCCCATCCAATCCCTCGTGGAATGTGGGTCCAGCTGGGACAAGGCAGGGAGCTGAAGCGGGGAGGGACTGAGGACATCTGGGCACTGTGTCCTTCACACCCTGGCTTCGTGGAAAGCTCCTCTCTGCAGTCTGTGGCTTGGACTAGTGCCAGGATCAGAGGCAGAGTTTCAGAGGGGTTTGAGACCTTCAGATGAGATGGAGAAAACTTTCCTCTTGGCTTGGGAGAGATGCTTAGTGGCCTGGCTCCTGCAAACCCTCCTCTCCTACATCTTTGTCTCTCCCTGTCTATGTCTCTCACAGCTTCTCTGGCCTCTCTCTGTCTGCCCCAAACTCTGGCTTCACCTCTGTGCCTTTGTATGTCTTTCTCCTGCCCTCTCCTGTGTCTCTGTGTCTGCAGGTCTCTCTGAGGGTTCCTCATCATGTAAGTCCTCTTGTGCCCAGGCTTCTATGTCTAGATGTCCAGCTGGTGCCTTGGTCTGGAGCCCCTTTCTTGCTTCTGTGACAATCTGATGGCATTCTTCTGTGTTGAATAAGGTGAGTAAGAGTTGTTTACAGTTGACCCAGGTTGGGCGATGAGTCTGGAAGACTGATCCCCAATCTTGTAGAGTCCTGTCAAGGCCCATCCTCTGTGGATCCCTTGTCTCCTGCAGTGGTAATTGCATTTCTGCTCAGGGTTTTGTTTTCTGGATCACTGACCTGAGATGTCTTCCCACTGGCTCTGGCGACCCTGGCGGCAGTGACCCTGGCTCCAGCGGCACATTGGCCTGTTGTGGGGGTGAGACAGATGGAAGTGGGCTGTTGGGTAGGTGAGGTTCCCCATTCTTAGGTAGTGGGGCATATGGTGGTGGCTGTGGAGGGGCCTCTTCCAAATCTCCTTGTAATATAGGAGGCCACTTAATTCACCATGAGGTTTTCCTTTCACCTTGTGCCACAAGGACCTTACACTGTCCCTGACTAGTAACACAGAATTGGACCCAAGGAGACCTGATTTGTTCTATTTACAACCACTGGTCGATGTAGAAAATTGGTCAGATGGCCAGAGTCTCTGGTGACTACCCTATACATGGCCTGGACTGTGGGGACATCAAGGGTGTCTTCAGAGGGCCATCCCACGCCAAAGGTGGGCCATTCTAATTCACAGAGGGTGAGCATTTTTCCAGGGATCAATTTGACCCCATAATCTCCTGAGAACCACTTTATAAAATTCTTTATCATACATTCCAGAAAAATGAATTTAGAGGAACTCCTCCCCCCCATAATTATATCTAAGATGGTTAAGCAAACCTCCCAGTGAACAGAGTTGCAAGACAAACAGGAGGAAACTCGTGTTTTGTTCGCCTGGCTGCTCCCCTCACAGGGATTTTGGCACCTCTTGGCATTAGCAGGTCAGTATAAGCCCCTGACTCGGATCAGGTTCAATGGTGGCAACAATGTCCCCAAGAACCTGATACTGCCCTTAGCCATATGAAGTCACCACGGACCTGTAGGTTGGGACTCACGCAGGCTCCATAATAGATGTTGTGGAGCACAGTCACTCTGACACAATCACACAGAATTTAAACTTTCCACCCAGGAATTTCCTATCCTGTGTGGTGTCTATGTCGCCTGGGAGGTGATCAAGCTCCCTTTCCACTTTAGAGGTGGGCCTGAACTTGGTCCTGGGTCCCCGGGGACACTTACTGATCTGATGTCCTGGCAGGCTTTTCTATCCCCCCCAGAGTCTGTTCAAGCACAGTGGTGGCTGACTACAGTCAGGCCTGGCGAGGGTCAGGGTCCAGTGAAATCACCAGTGGTGCACCTTTTTTCCCATCACAGGGGCCCAAAATTAGTGGCTCCTTCCCACTGGTTTCCAACAAATGTGGCTCAAGGGGCCAGTGTGGCTGTTGGCTTCCTGGTCAATGCGCCAAAATGCTGTGACAGAAATTCGATCAGTGGGAAGAGAGAGACTACACACACTCAGAGGATTAGAAAATGACTGTTTAATGTGCACTGGTGCTGGCCCAGTGGAGTCACCTCCAATGGCTGAGCCCCAAGCCTGGGTTCCAGCCATGTATTATGCATGATAAACTTCTGGGTCTTTGGTGGCTTTCTAGTTGTGCTGTAGTTTAGGCAGCTGGTGGATGTAAGGGGATTACAAAAGCCAGGGGTGGGGTCTTTGCACTACCTAAGGAGGTTGTCTGCAGAAAGCTTGCCTTCTTTTTTTTTTTTTTATCCTCACCTGAGGACATTTTTGCATTTATCTTCAGATAGAGCAGGAGGGAGAGAGGGAGGAAGAGAGACAGAGAGAGGGAGGAAGAGAGAAAGAGAAACATCAACTGATTGCCACCCACACGACCCCAACAGGGTCTGGGGACAAACTGCAATCGAGGTACATGCCCTTAGCGGGAACTGAACCAGGGACTCTCTGGTCCTCAGGCTGAGGCTCTAACCACTGAGCAAAACCTTCTCACAGTTAACATATTATCTCATAATATGTTATGAGATAATAACATATGTTAATATGTTAGGCTTGCCTTCTCATAGTTAACATATTATCTTATATAGATACAAAAAAGGAAAATAAGTGTCTTTTTTGTTGTTGTGATGAGAACTCTTAAGATTTACTCTCAGAAACTTTCAAATATACTAAAAAGTCTGAGCTGGTGGGAGATCAAATCCACAATGCAAGGCCAATGTAGAACAAAACAATTTTATTGCATGTGCCTGGGTGCAGGCAGGCTGAGCCAAAAAGGGTCAACCTTGAATAACAGTTGGGGTGTAGGTTATATACTCCTAGCTTCTGGCAGTTTCTGCTGACATACTCTGCCTGGCCCACTGTCCACTTTGCAGTTGGACTGGTCTAGTATCTTGTCTTGTATCTGCTGGGTGATTCATTGCCTTGTGGATAATCCAGATAATCCATACTCAACAGAAGGCTGAGCACAGGTCATGCATGCAACACATTTTTTCACAGTTTCCGCCTTTTGCTAGCTTTTACCTTTACCCTTTAAAACATTACTAACCCTTTAATTCCCATCTTATAATGATGATAAAATGGGAAAAGGGACAAAGTTTCTCTTTTTCTACTTCCTGCAGATGTGGGGTGTTGTGGACTCCCAAAAAGAATTTGTTAGATAACTTCTTGGGGAATGGGGCAATAAAATCCTTTTACCTGTGCTATAACAAACTGTCCAACCATCTGGTTGACTAAAATTTACAGTCGATTTTGTACAAACCTAGTAATCAGGTGCAAGAGGCAGGGTCCAAATAGCAAATAATAAGAAGGCTAATACTAGTGGCCCTATAAAGGGGAGTAGCCAGGTTAGTTTAGGCAAGGCTGCTTCTATACTTGTCCAGATAGATTGGGCTATGTGATTCTGACTGAATTCTTTTAGTCACTGGGCATTATCTAGAATTCATTGTGTTCTCTCCTCAACTTGGTCAGTTGAGTTTACATAGAAGCAATAAGATGTATTTGCTACCATGCACACACCTCCTTCTTTGGCTACTAAATAGTCTAGTGCAATGCAATTATCTATTACCATACAGGCAAGAGAGTTGAGGGATTTTGAAAGAAGTTTGAAAATTTCACTTGTATCTCTCTAACTATATTTGCCATGGTGGTGGTTATGTTTTTTGCTGCTATGGCATTATAAGTAATTCCTCCCACAAGGCCCACAGTGGTAATTGCAGCTACGACTCTTGCTATGAGGAGTCTGACTTCCCTTTTTGCTCTATGATGGCTTCTGGGCTCAGGGCTTGATGAGGTTTAATTAAAGGTGAATGAATGGATTAAGGTATTGGCTGGGGTGACATATTCTACTGCCCATAAGCCACCCTGTTTTTCTCGGTTTAGGCACTGAATAGCAATTCCTCTCCTGGGGGCAGAAATGTTTAGTGCACCTAAAAACATCATTCCTGCTGGTAAGCAGAGTAGTCCAGCCATTTTTGAGCCTAGGGAGGTGTCTGATAGACCCACACTAAGGCTCAAATGATTAAACCATGATAGAAGAAGGAGAGGGCTAGTGCCACCAGTAGAACTGCACCCTGGATAGTGAATTTTCCTGGTATTATTTTCTTGGTATTACTTTAAGTCCCTCTGAGCTTGCACATGTAAACTCCAACTGCAGGGGTTAGACACATCATGAATAGTTAGATTACAGGTACCCCTCATAAGGGATATGAGAGATATTATATGTGGTGCCTGCTCAGTATGTTTGGTTGAGTACAGCGTGTCTAGGGTTGGAGGTGTTAAAGATTGTCATGTAGCCATTATATTGGAAACAACATAAAGGTGTTCTGGTGCTGCCCATCCTTAGTAAATAAGGTGGGGTTCAAGAATGCCTGTCCCTTGGGTTGAGAAAAAGCTCCTTTCATCTCAGAAGGAAGCATGTGAATGTAGGATATGAAAAGCAAATTTAGAGTCAGTGTAGATGTTTGCCCTTTGGCCCTTTGCTAGGGTTAGAGCTCTGATTAAGGTGATTAGTTCTGCTTTTTGAGAGGTTATGCCTCACAAGGAGGGAACTGATCTCAATAACCTCTTTAGGCTGGAGGGTTACAACTGCATAACCAGCATAGGAGGCACCCTGCTTACTGTAGGTGCTGCCATCAATGAACCACATATGATCTGCCTTTGGAAGAGGGTTGTCTTTGATATGGGAAAAGGGAGATAAACAGGAGTCTAAAATTTCTAAATAGCAGTGTGTCTCTTCCTTTCTCCTTTGGATGGTAAAGGAAGTAAAGTCACTGGATTAAGGGGAGAGGTAGATGCTACTGAGACGTGAGGCATTTGGAGGAAAAGGGTGTGTAGCTGCTGAATGCGAGAAGGTGACATTAAATTTTGCAAATGTCACTGAGATAGCATATCCTTTAAATTATGAGAGGAATGGACAGTGACTGGGCTATAAAAGGTAATTAGGTTCTCTAGGGTGAGGACTGCGCCCACTGCTAAAGCCCTAAGGGCTGGTGGCCATCCCAGAATGGTATTATCTAGCTGTTTGGAAAGACATGCTACAGACTGGAGAGTGGGCTCCTTCAACTGCCCTAGGAGTCTGACTGTCACTCCTTGTCTTTCATGTATGTAAAAAATAAATGTCTTTGTTAAGTCTGGCAGAGTGAGGGCAGGAGCCTGGGTAAGGGCTTGCTGTAATTTCTGAAAAGGAGCTTTAGTGGGAATGACAGGATTTAAGGGTTCATCAAGCTCCCCTTGGTGGCCTGATAGAGAGGTTTAGCTAAAAGTGTGAAATTATGAATCCACAGCCTAAAGTAACTCGCTAAACCTAAAAATGAAAGAAGCTCTTGTTTAGTCTCTGGGACTGGGGTTTCAAAGATGAGGGAGATTCAGCCTGCAGGGATCCCTAAGTAGGTTGCTTGAGGAGTTGTAAATTGAACTTTTTAAAGGGAAAACCCAGTACCCTTTTTCTGCAAGGAAATTCAATAAACAGGTGGTATGATTTTCAGAATCCTCTCTGGTGGGAGTACAAAGGAGAAGGTCATCTACATACTGAAGAAGAGTGGATGCTTTTATGTCTTATTGCTGCAAATCACTGGCTGTGGCCTGCCCAAAGAGAGGGGGACTGTCCCAAAATCCTTGAGGGAGAATGGTCCAGGTTAGCTGTGGGGACTGCCCAGTGTCTAGGTCATTCCAGGTAAAAGCAAAAAGGTTTTGAGAATCTGGATGTAAGGGAATAGTAAAAAAGGCATCTTTAATGTCTAGGACAGTAAAGAATTGTGTGTCAGCTGGGATTTTGGAGAGAAGAATATATGGGTTAGAACAACTGGGTGTATTGGCTTTATGGCCTGATTTATGATGTAGAGGTCCCATACTAGATGGTAAGATCCATCAGGCTTGTGTACAGGCAAAATGGGAATATTATAGAGAGAATTTGTAGGGTGGAGTAAATTTTTTTCTAGGAGTCAAGACAGGTTTTAGTCCTTTTTGGGTTTCTGGAGGGATAGGGTATTGTTTCTGGGACAGGAAAAATGAGGGATCTTTGAGAGATAGCTTGATTGGTGTATGGTGCTTAGCTACAGAAGGAAGGGATGTGTCCCACACTATGGAGTTAACTAGTTCTGGAGGTAATGATAGGAGGATTATGTTAGGAGAGGAAATAGATTCTTGGAAGAGGCAAAGTAAAGAATGAGAGTGGTTGGTGAGGAGAGAAGGAGCAAAGGTTAAAGTAGCATGGAGTTTAGAAAGAATGTCTCACCCTAACAAGGGAGTAGGGCAGGCTGGTAACACTAAAAAGAGTGGAGAAAGGTACTAGGGCCTAAAGAACAAGTGAGTGTTTGGGTTGCCCTGGGTTGCAATATTTGGCCATCAATTCCCACAACTGAAACTCCAGAGCATTGAAGAGGTCCCCTGAACTTGGGGGAGGGCAGAGTAGGTTGCCCTGGTATCAATTAAAATGAAATTGGCCTACCTGTTACCATCAGAGTTACCTGAGGTTCAGAGTTTGAGATGACGGTTGGGGAATCTCTTCCTGGGTACCTTCAGTCTTCAGCCTCAAGACCAATCAGATCAAGGCCTGGAATGCCCATTCTGCCAGCTGGAGGAAGGGATAAGAACCAACTGCACAGTCTGTTCTAAGTCTGACATCCAGTGCC
This sequence comes from Tadarida brasiliensis, assembly GCA_030848825.1. Taxonomy (NCBI): domain Eukaryota; kingdom Metazoa; phylum Chordata; class Mammalia; order Chiroptera; family Molossidae; genus Tadarida; species Tadarida brasiliensis. The sequence goes on along the minus strand of CM061259.1, from coordinate 72,073,429 downwards.
GTCCTCCACATTGAGGACATGGCCTAGGCTGTGTTGGGGATTGGGGCATTTTCTTGCCCCATGGCCAGTCTGATTGCATTTGAAGCAGGGGCTCTGGGGCCCACACTGCTGATTCTGGTGGGTGCACTTCTTCTGTTCCCTGAAGGGGATTTTCTGACCCCTTTGATTAGTGAGGCCTCTGATGTCAGAGGAAAGATTTGGAATTCTGCTATTCTTTGCTGTTTAGCCTCTTCATCACGATTATTAAAAACCTTAAAGGCTAGATTTAGAACTTCCCATTGAGGGGTTTGAGGGCCATCTTCAAATTTTTGTAACTTTCTCCTAATGTCTGAGGCTGACTGAGAGATAAATCTCAGGTTTAAAATGGCAGTCCCTTCTGGATTAGTGGGGTCTAAGTTAGTATATCTTCTCATAGCCTGTGTAAGGCGGGATAGAAAGGTTGCAGGGTTTTTATTCCTTTCTTGGATTATTTGACAGTTTTTCATAGTTAACTGCCTCATGTGAAGTTTTTTAAATCCCTCAATGAGACATATTACCATATGGTCCCTGGCTTTCCTACCCACCCTATTGTCTTGATAATTCCACCTGGGTCCTGGTTAGGGACTGCTTTGGCCCCTACCCGGTTAGTGGGAGCCTGTCATCTCAGATTAACAGCATGGCCCTGGGCATTAACCCAGACTTGATTTTTATCTTCTGGATTAAGGGTGGAAGAGAAAATAACATGAATATCATTCCAAGTTAGATCATAGGACTCGGTAAGGTACTCAAATTCCTGAGTATAATTGGTGGGATCATCAGTAAAGGATCCTAGTCTTTTATTTATTTGGAACAAATCTGAGAGAGAGCAGGGGACATGAACTCTGACAACCTCTTCAGCTCCTGCTACTTCCCTCAGGGGGCATTCTACAGTGGGGGAGGAGGTAGAAGATGGTTAGGGACCAAAGATGGTTCCTGATCAGGTATGTAAGGGAGTCATTTGCAGCAGTAGAAGAGTTAGAGCCAGAGTAGGAGGTTCAGGGTAGGGTGTGGGGCCCATGGAAGGGGCTGGAGGAGGGGGCCCTGTTGGCTGGGGCTGAGGAAGGAGGTGGTGGAGCAAGATCAGCTGGATCAAAGGAGTAACCAGGAGAAGTTAGTGCGTCATCTTCAGAAGGAGGTTTTGAAGGATTAGAGTGGAGTAGGAAGATTTGGGAGGGAAAGCAAGACTCGCATAAAGAGGGGTGTGATCTGAGTGCAAAGGGGACTGGATGTAAGGCACCTCAGACCATTTTCCTTGCCTTTGACAGAAATTGTCCAGGTCAGTGAGAATGCGAAAGCGCAGTTCTCAGGCTATTGTGACCCATTGTCTAATTTGTACAGAGGCCATGCAGTGTTGCAGTAAAAAATGAGTCGCTTGGGGTTATAAGTCCTGAGCTGGCACTAGGGTCTGTAAATTTTTTAGGAGACATCCTAGGTGTGTCCCCATGTTGTGGTGTTAGATGTCTTGGCCTAGTGATCAGACAGATACACTAGTGAAAGAAGAAGGCCTCCCCCCTTCTCCCCTAGAGTAGAGAGATGTGCAACTCACCCACATCAGGTGTCCCTAGATATATGGTGAACTGAGGGAACCTGGTTCCTGAGGAGCATGTCCTGACCAGCACTGGATTTTGGGAGGGACAATCACACAGACATGACCAAGAGACCCGGCTCTGTTATGTTCCTGACAGGGGATAACAGGACAACCCAGAGAATCAGACCAGTAGGCAAAAACACTCACCAGTGAATTAGTGTCTAGTGTTGATGCTCAATCGGCAGGAAAGGTTGGCGGTCCAGTATCTGGCTGAGGATGTGACCAATCCTCATTCGACAGGAGGCCTGGAGGACTCTGGGTGCCCATGGTTGCCCCCGGTGTGGGATCCTCACAGACCTCCCGGGTTTCAGCACCAAATAAAAGATCTGAGTCATTGGAGATCACATCCACAACACAAGGCCAATGTAGAGCCAAACGATTTTATTGCATGCACCTGGGAGCAGGTGAGCTGAGCCGAAAAGGGCTCAGCCTCGAATAACAGTTGGGGTGTAGGTTATATACTCTACTTCTAGCATCTGGCAGTTTCTGCTGACATACCCTGCCTGGCCCATTGTCCACTTTGCAGTTGGACTGATCTGGTATCTTGTCCTGCATCTGCTGGGTGATTCATTGCTTTGTGGATAATCCAGATAATTCATACTCAACAGAAGACTGAACAAAGGTCATGCAAGCAACACATATTTTCAGTTTTCGCCTTTTGCAAGCTTTTACCTTTACCCTTTAAAACATTACTAACACTGTCCAGTCTGTGTGGCTCAGTGGTTGAGCATCAACTCATGCACCAAAAAATCACCAGTTTAATTCCTGGTCAGGGCACATGCCCAGGTGTGGGCCAGATCCCCAGTGGGAAACATGCAGGAGGCAGCCAATCTATGTTCTCTCTTATCAATGTCTCTATCTCTCTCTTCCTCTTACTTTCTCTCTCGCTAAGATCAATATAGGGAAAAAAATTTTTTTTTTAAAGTAAAACATCACTAACCCTTTCATATATCATACAGCAGTCACCATGCTGTAACTATATCCTCAGGATTTATTAATCTTATAACTGGAAGTTTGTACCCTTTGGCTACATTTACCCCTTTCCTCCACCAACAACAATCACAAATCTGATTTTTTTTATGAGTTTTAAAAAAATTTAGATTCCACATATAAGTGAGATCATATAGTTTTTATTTTATTAATTTATTTTTGCTACAGATGTTTCTCCTTTTTCCTCTATTGACACCTTCCTCCCCATCACCCCTGCCCCATCCCCAGCTTTGTTGTCCATGTCCATTGGTTATGCATACATACATATGAGTTCTGCGGTTCACCTCTTCCCCCACACCACCCCCTCCTCTGAGTTTTGTTAGTCTGTACCCCACTTCTATGACTCTGAGTCTATTTTGTTCATCATTTTATTTAGTTCATTATATTCCACAAACAAGTGAGATCATGTGATATTTGACTTTCTCTGCTTGGCATGTTTCACTTAGGATAATACTCTCCAGGTCCCTCCATGTCGTCTCAAAGGATAAGAGATCTTTCTTTGTTACAGCTGCATATTATTCCATTGTATATATGTACCAAGCTTATTAATTTTTTATTTAATTTTTAATAATTTGTTTTTTTACAGATGTCTCCCCCCCCACTGACACCCTCCTCCCCATTCCCCCTGCCCCATCCCCAGCATTGTTGTCCATGTCTATCAGTTATGCATTCATGCATATAAGTTCTGTGGTTTATCTCTTCCCTCCCCACCCCACCGACCCCCTCTTCTGAAGGTTGTCAGTCTGTATCCTACATCCAAGTCTCTGGGTCTACCCTGTTCCTCAGATTGTTATGTTCATTATATTCCACAAACAAGTGAGATCATTTGATATTTGTCTTTCTCTGCTTGGTTTGTTTCACTTAGGATAATACTCTCCAGGTCCCTCCATGTCGTCTCAAAGGATATGAGATCTTTCTTTCTTACAGCTGCATAGTACTCCATTGTGTATATGTACCACCACTTTTTTATCCATTCATCTACTGATGGACACTTGGCCTATTTCCAGATCTTAGCTATTATAAATAGTGCTGCTATGAACATGGGGGTACATATATTCTTTCTGGTTGGTGTTTCAGGTTTCTTAGAGTATATTCCTAGAAGTGGGATCACTGGGTCAAATGGCAGTTCAACTTTTAACACTTTGAGGTAACACCATAGTGTTTTCTATAGTGGCTGCATCAGTCTGCATTCCCACCAGCAGTGTACTAGAGTCCCCTTTTCTCCACACCCTCGCCAATACTTGTTGTTTGATGATTTGTTGATGGCGGCCGTTCTGACAGGTGTGAGGTGATACCTCATAGTTATTTTAATTTGCATCTCTCTGATGATTAGTGATCTTGAGAATTTCTTCATATATCTCTTGGCCATTTGTATGTCCTGTTTGGAGAGGTGTCTCTTTAGGTCCTCTGCCCATTTTTTAATTGGGTTGTCTTCCTTTTGTTGACTTGTATGAGCACTCTATATACTCTGGAAATTAATCCCTTATCTGATGCATCATTGGTGATTATGGTCTCCCATATAGTAGAATCCCTTTCCATTTTGATGGTTATTTCTTTTGCTGTGCAGAAGCTTTTTAGTTTGATGTAGTCCCATGTGTTCATTTTTTCCTTTGTTTCTCTTGCCTTAGGTGTTGTATCAGTGAAAATTCTGCTGCGTATGATGTCTGAAATTTTGTTGCCTACATTTTCTTCTGGAATTTTTATGGATCACGAGTCACATTTAAGACTTTTATCCATTTTGAGTTTATTCTCGTGTATGGTGTAAGTTGGTGGTCTAGCTTCATTTTTTTGCAAGTAGCTGTCCAATTTTCCCAACACCATTTATTGAAGAGACTGTCTTGACTCCACTGTATGCTCTTGCCAACTTTGTCAAATATTAATTGAGCATATTGTCTTGGGTCAATTTCTGGGTTCTCTATTCTGTTCCATTGATGTATTTTCCTGTTCTTGTGCCAGTACCAGGTTGTTTTGATTACAGTGGCTTTGTAGTATAACCTGAAATCTGGTAATGTGATCCCTCGTACTTTGTTCTTTTTTTTCAAGATTGCTGTAGCTATTTGGGGTCTTTTTTGGTTCCATATGAACTTTTGGAGTGTTTGTTCTAGTTCTGTGAAATATGTCGTTGGTATTTTGATGGGGATTGCATTGAATCTGTAGATTGCATTGGGTAGTAAGGACATTTTAATGATGTTAATTCTTTCAATCCATGAACATGGTATATGTTTCCACTTTTTTATATCTTCCTCTATTTTTTTTTTTCAATGACCTGTAGTTTTCTGTGAAGAGGTCCTTTACTTCTTCAGTTAAGTTTATCCCTAGGTATATTAATTTTTTTGCTGCGATGGTAAATGGGATTGTTCTTTTAGTTTCTCTTTCTGTGATTTCATCATTCATGTATAAGAATGTCTTCAATTTCTTGGCATTAATTTTGTATCCTGGTACTTTGCCAAATTCATTTATTAGGTCTAGTAGATTTTTGATGGAGTCTTTAGGGTTTTCTATGTACAATATCATGTCATCTGCAAATAATGACAGTTTCACTTCCTCCTTTCACTTCCTCCAATTTGTATTACTTTATTATTTCTTCATGTCTAATTGCTGTGGCTAAGACTTCCAGTACCAAGTTAAACAAGAATGGCGAAAGTCGGCATCCCTGTCTTGTTCCCGTTTTTAAGGGGAATTCTTTTAGTTTTTGCCCTTTGAGTATGATGTTGTCTGTAGGTTTTTTATATATAACCTTTATTATGTTGAGATATGGACCCTCTATTCCCACATTGCTGAGCCTTTTTATCAGAAATGGGTGCTGGATTTTTTGAATGCTTTTTAAAGCATCTATTTATATGATCATATGGTTTTTATCTTTTATTTTGTTTATGTGCTGTATCACATTTATTGTTTTGCAAATATTGTATCATCCTTGCATGTTTGGGATGAAACCCACTTGGTCATGATGAAAAATTTTTTTGATGTATTGCTGGATCTGACTTCCTAATATTTTGTTAAGGATTTTGGCATCTGTGTTCATCAGAGATATTGACTTGTAGCTTTTTTCTTTTTGTAGTGTCTTTATCTGGTTTTGGAATTAGGATTATGCTGGCCTCATAAAATGAGTTTGGAAGTGTTCCGTCTTTTTGGATTTTTTGGAGTAGTTTGAGGAGAATGGATATTAGATCTTCTTTGAATGTTCGGTAATACTCCCCCGTGAAGCCATCTGGGCCTGGGCTTTTATTTGCTGGGAGAGTCTTGATTACATCTTCAATTTTCTTTGTTGTTATTAGTCTTTTCAAGTTTTTTTTTTTATCTCTTCCTGGTTCAGTTTTGGGAGACTGTGTGTTTCCTGAAATTTGTCCATTTTTTCTAGGTTGTCCAATTTGTTGTCGTATAATTGTTCATAGTATTTTTTCGATGATCCTTTGAATTTCTGTGGTGTCAGTTGTTATTTCTCCTCTTTCATGTCTGATTTTGTTTATTTGGTTCCTTTCTTTTTGTTTCTTGGTGAGTCTGGCTAAAGGGCCATTGATCTTGTTTATCTTTTTAAAGAACCAGCTTTTTGTTTCATTGATCTTTTGAATTGTTTTTTTAGTTTCTATGTCGTTTATTTCTGATCTGACTTTTACTATTTCCTTCCTCCTACTAGCTCTGGGTTTTTCTTTTTGTTTACTTTCTAGTTATTTAAGTTGTAGGGTTAGAAAGTCAACTAGAAATTTTTCTTGTTTCTTGATGTAGGCCTGTAGTGCTATGAACTTCCCTCTCAGGACTGCTTTCGCTGTGTCCCATGGATTTTGTGTTGTTGTGTGTTCATTTTCATTGGTTTCCAGAAAAGTTTTAATTTCTTCCTTGATCTCGTTAGTAACCCATTTGTTGTTTAATGTACCACAGCTTTTTTATCCACTCATCTACTGATGGACACTTAGGCTGTTTCCAGATCTTAGCTATTGTAAATAGTGCTGTTATGAACATAGGAGTGCTCACATTATTTCTGATTGGTGTTTCAGGCTTCTTAAGGTATATTCCTAGAAATGGGATCACTGGGTCAAATGGCAGTTCAATTCCTAATTTTTTGATGTAACACCATAGTGTTTTCCATAGTGTTTGCACCAGTCTGCATTCCTACCAGTAGTGTACTAGAGTCCCCTTCTCTCCACACCGTGGCCAGCACTTGCTGTTTGATGATTTGTTAATTTGTTAATGGTGGCCATTTTGACAGGTATGAGGTGATACCTCATAGTTGTTTTAATTTGCATCTCTCTGCTGATTAGTGATGTTGAACATTTCTTCATATGTCTCTTGGCCATTTGTATGTCCTGTTTGGAGAGGTGTCTCTTTAGGTCCTCTGCCAATTCTTTTTTTTTAAAACTTATTTTTATTGTTGAATGTATTACAGATGTTCCTCATTTTTCCCTCATTGCCCTCCTCCTCCCCATTGCCCCCCTCCTCCTGCTTTTCCCCACACTGTTGTCTGTGTCCATTGGTTATGCATATATACATATAAGTTCTTTGGTTTATTTCTTACCACCCTCAAACCACCCTTCCCTTTGAGGTTTGTCAGTCTAACAACCACTTTGTACTTCTAGATCCCTTCACCTTTTTCACCCATCCCCCCAGCCCCCACCCATATGGTAACCAACAAAAGTTCTCTGTATCTATGAGAATGTTTCTGTTCTGCTTGTTCATTTTGTTTGTAGATATAATTGTTGATAGATATGTATTTATTGCCATTTTGTTTGTTCATATTTTCTTATCTTTTTCTTCAAGAAGACCCTTCAACATTTCGTATAATTATGGTTTGTTGGTGGTGAACTCCTTTAGCTTTTCCTTGTCTGGGAAACTCTTTATATGGCCATCGATTCTAAATGACAGCTTTGCAGGGTAGAGTAATCTTGGTTGTAGGTTCTTACTTTTCATCACTGTGAATATTTCTTGCCACTCCCTTCTGGTCTGCAAAGTTTCTTTTGAGAAATCAGCTGACTGTCTTACGGGAACTCCCTTGTAGGTAACTAAATGCTTTTCTCTTGCTGCTTTTAAGATTCTCTCTTTGTCTTGAACCTTTTGCATTTTGATGATGATGTGTCTTGGTGTGGGCCTCTTGGAGTTCATCTTGTTTGGGACTCTCTGTGCTTCCTGGACTTGAATGTCTGTTTCCTTCATCAAGTTCGGGAAGTTTTCTGCCATTATTGTTTCAAATAGGTTTTCGATTTCTTGTTCTCTCTCTTCTCCATCTGACACCCCCAAGATGTGAATGTTGGTATGCTTGAAGTTGTCCCAGAGGCTCCTTACACTATCCTCATTTTTTTGGATTCTTTTTTCTTTTTGCTGTTCTGATTCGGTGTTTTTTGTTTCCTTATATTCCAAATCGATGGTTTGCTTCTTGGCTTTACCTACTCTACTGTTGAATCTGTGTAAACTATTTTTTATTTCAGTTAGTGCCTCCTTCATCTCTAACTGTGCATCCATCATTTCTGACTGGTCCTTTTTTATGCTCTTGAGCCCCTCACTAAGTTCACTGAGGTTCTCACTAAGTCCATTGAGCATCCTAATAAGCAGTATTTTGAACTCTGCATCTGTTATGTTGCTTAACTCCATTTCACATAGTTCTTTTCCTGAAGTTTTGTTCTGTTCTGTCATTTGGGACCTGTTTCTTTGTCTCCTCATTTTGGCTGCCTCCTTCTGTTTGTTTCTATGTATTACTTAGCGAGAGGTATGGGGCTAGCTGACACCAGATGCTGCTTGTTTGAAAGAATTTAGGAAAAGCTGAAACAGGCTCCAAGACAGGCCAATCCTATGGTAAAGCAACTGGAAACAGCTTGGGTGGGCCTGAAAGTTGGGTGGGGTGAGGCCTTAGGGAATCACCAGTGTGGGCAAACAATTTGAGCCAGGTAGCTCGAGACCCAGATATGGCAGCATCTGCCCGCCCAGGGAAGGGCTCACCAAAGGAACAAAAGCGTCTGATAGCACATCTGTCCAGGAGAAAGCTGTCTCTCCAGCCCTTGCTCCAATGCCAAACAGCTCAGTTCTTCCTCATATGATTCTGGTGCCTTTCAAGCTGCCTCCGACACGCTGGAGCCTGGAGGGGACAAGTCTGAGTAAGTCTGTGTTCGAGCCCTTTAAGAGGAGCTGCCAGGGGCTTCAGCCTTCTCCGCCTCAATTCTCACTGTTTTCTCCAGCCGGAAGTGATGGGGATTCTCTTCCTGGCACTGGAACCCTGAGCTGGGTGCCTGGTGTGGGATGGGGACCCCTCAGTCTTCAGGGAGGACCTTCCCAGATGAGATATCCTCCTAATTTTTATCCACCACTTATGGGTGTGGGACCAGCCAGTCGCACCTCCGACCCTCCTACCAGTCTTGATGTGGCTTGTTTTATAATTTCGTAGTTGAAGGACTTCCATTCAGCTTGATTTCAGGAGGTTTTGAATGATAGTTGTTTTGTAGTAAAGTTGTAACTTTGATGTGGTTGTGGGAGGACGTGTTACTGCATTTACCTATGCCACCATCTTGACCAGAAGTCCCCTCTGCCCATTTTTAAATTGGGTTCTTTGGCTCTCTTTTGTTGAGTTGTATGAGTACTCTATATATTTTGGAAATTAACCCCTGATCTGATGTATCATTGGCAATTATGCTCCCCCATATAGTGGGATCCCTTTCCATTTTGGTGGTTGTTTCTTTTGCTGTGTAGAAGCTTTTGAGTTTGATCTAGTCCCATGTATTCATTTTTTTCTTTTGTTTTTCTTGTCTTAGGCATTTTATCAGTGAAAATTCTGTTGCGTATGCTGTCTGAAATTTTATTGCCTACATTTTTTTCTAGGATTTTTATGAATTCATGAGTCACATTTAAGTCTTTTATCCATTTTGAGTTTATCCTTGTGTATGGTGTAAATTTGTGGTCTAGCTTTATTTTTTTTTTTGCATGTAGCTGTCCAATTTTCCCAACACCATTTATTAAAGAGACTGTCTTGACTCCACTGTATGTTCTTGCCAACTTTGTCAAATATTAATTGATCATATTGTCTTTTCTCAATTTCTGGGTTCTCTGTTTTGTTTTCTTGATCTATTTGCCTGTTCTTGTGCCAGTACCAGGTTGTTTTGATTACAGTGGCTTTGTTGTATAACTTGATGTCTGGTAATGTGATCCCTTCTAGTTTGTTCTTCTTTTTCAAGATTTCTGGGGTATTTGGGGCCTTTTTTAAAAAATAAACTTTGGGAGTATTTGTTCTAGTTCTGTGAAGTATATCATTGGTATTTTGATGGGGATTGCAGTGAATCTATATATAGCTTTGGGTAGCATGGACATTTTAATGATATTAATTATTCCAATCCATGTACAAGGTATATGCTTCCACTTTTTTTTATATCTTCCTCTATTTTTTTTTCAATGACCTGTAGTTTTCTGTGAAGAGAACCTTTACTTCTTTGGTTAATTTTTTTTTTTTTATGTATCTTAATTTTTTTTGCCACGATGATAAATGGGATTGTTTTCTTATTTTCTTTTTTCTGTGAGTTCACTGTTGGTATATAGGAATGTCATCAATTTTTGACATTAATTTTGTATCCTGCTACTTTGCCAAATTTATTTATTTAGTCTAGTAGATTTTTGATGGAGTCTTTAGAGTTTTTTTATGTACAATATCATATCATCTGCATATAATGACAGTTTCACTTCCTCCTTTCCAGTTTGGATCCCCTTTATTTTTTCTTTATGTCTAATTGCTGTGGCTAATTCTCCCAGTACTATGTTAAATAAGAGTGGTGAAAGTGGACATCCTTGTCTTGTTCCTGTTCTTAAGGGAAATGTTTTAGTGTTTGCCCATTGAGTATGATGTTGGCTGTAGGTCTTTCATATATGGCCTTTATTATGTTGAGATATGATCCCTCTATTACCACATTGCTGAGCATTTTTATCAGAAATAGGTGCTGGAGGGACTTCCAGTCAAGATGGTGGAATAGGTAAACGTGGTATCGCATCCTCCCACAACCACATCAAAGTTACAACTAAACTACAGAACAACCATCATTCAAAACCACCTTTAATCAAGCTGAATGGAAGTCCCACAACTACGAAATGAAAGAAAAAGCCACATTGAGACTGGTAAAAAGGGCGGAGTCATGATAAGCTGGTCCCAAACCCGCAAGTGGTGGATAAAAATCAGGAGGACACCTCAACTGGGAAAATCCTCCCTTAGGACTGAGTGATCCCCATCCCACACCAGGAGCCCAGCTCAGGGTTTCATTGCAAGGAAGAGAATCCCCATCACATCTGGCTGGAAAAACCAGCAGGAACTGAGGCTGAGGCGGCTGGAGCCCCCGGCAGCTCCTCTTAAAGGGCCCGCACATGGATTTACTTGGACTCGCTCCCTCCAGGCTCCAGCATGTGGGAGGCAGCTTGAAAGGCATCAGAATCATATGGGGAAGAACTGAGCAGTTTGGCATTGGAGTGAGGGCTGGAGAGACAGCTTTCCCCTGGACAGATGTGCTATCAGAGGCTTTTGTTTCTTTGGTGAACGCTTCCCTGGGCCGGCAGACGCCACCATATCTGGGACTCCAGCTACCTGGCTCAAACTGTTTTCCTCGCCCTGGTGATTCCCTGAGGCCCTGCCCCACCCAACTTTCAGGCCCACCCAAGCTGTTTCCAGTTGCTTTACCATAGGATTGGCCTGTCTTGGAGCCTGTTTCAGCTTTTCCTAAATTCTTTCAAACAAGCATCATCTGGTCTCAGCTAGCCCCATACCTCTCGCTAAGTAATACATAGAAACAAACACAGGGAGGCAGCCAAAAAGAGGAGACAAAGAAACAGGTCCCAAATGAAAGAACAGAATAAAACTCCAGGAAAAGAACTAAGTGAAATGTAGTTAAGCAACCTAACAGATGCAGAGTTCAAAATACTGCTATAAGGATGCTCAATAGACTTAGTGAGAACCTCAGTGAACTTAGTGAGGGGCTCAAGAGCATAAAAAAGGACCAGTCAGAAATGATGGATGCACAGTTAGAGATGAAGCAGGCACTAACTGAAATAAAAAATAATTTACACAGATTCAATAATAGAGTAGATAAAGCCAAGAAGCAAACCATCTATTTGAAATATAAGGAAGCAAAAAACACCCAATCAGAACAGCAAAAAGAAAAAAGAATCCAAAAAAATGAGGATAGTGTAAGGAGCCTCTGGGACAACTTCAAGCATGCCAACATTCACATCTTGGGGGTGTCAGATGGAGAAGAGAGAGAACAAGAAATCGAAAACCTATTTGAAACAATAATGGCAGAAAACTTCCCGAACTTGATGAAGGAAACAGACATTCAAGTCCAGGAAGCACAGAGAGTCCCAAACAAGATGAACTCCAAGAGGCCCACACCAAGATACATCATCATCAAAATACAAAATGTTCAAGACAAAGAGAGAATCTTAAAAGCAGCAAGAGAAAAGCATTTAGTTACCTACAAGGGAGTTCCCGTAAGATAGTCAGCTGATTTCTCAAAAGAAACTTTGCAGACCAGAAGGGAGTGGGAAGAAATATTCAGAGTGATGAAAAGTAAGAACCTACAACCAAGATTACTCTATCCTGCAAAGCTGTCATTTAGAATCGATGGCCATATAAAGAGTTTCCCAGACAGGGAAAGCTAAAGCAGTTCATCACCACCAAACCATTATTATATGAAATGTTGAAGGGTCTTCTTGAAGAAAAAGATAAAAAAAATATGAACAAACAAAATGGCAATAAATACATATCTATCAACAATTATATCTACAAACAAAATGAACAAGCAGAACAGAAACATTCTCATAGATACAGAGAACTTGTTGGTTACCATATGGGTGGGGGCTGGGGGGATGGGTGAAAAAGGTGAAGGGATCTAGAAGTACAAAGTGGTTGTTAGACTGACAAACCTCAAAGGGAAGGGTGGTTTGGGGGTGGTAAGAAATAAACCAAAGAGCTTATATGTATATATGCATAACCAATGGACACAGACAACAGTGTGGGGAAAGGCAGGAGGAGGGTAGAAATAAGTGAGGAGGGGGACAATGGGGGAAAAAATGAGGAACATCTGTAATACATTCAACAATAAATATAAGTTAAAAAAAGAGAAAGAAAGGGGTGCTGTATTTTGTCGAATGCTTTTTCAGCATCTATTGATGTGATCATATGGTTTTTGTCTTTTATTTTTTTTATGTGATGTATCACATTTACTGATTTGCAAATATTGGACCGTCCTTGCATTCTTGTGATGAATCTCACTTGGTCATGGTGGATAATTTTTTTGATGTATTGCTGGATCCATTTTGCTAATATTTTGTTAACAATTTTGGCATCTGTGTTCATCAAGGATATTGGCCTGTAGTTTTCTTTCTTTGTAGTGTCTTTATCCGGTTTTGGAATTAGGATTATGCTGGCCTCATAAAATAAGTTTGGAAGTCTTCTGTCTTCTTGGATTTTTTGAATAGTTTGAGGAGAACGTGTATTAGATCTTCTTTGAATGTTCACTAAAACTCCCCGTGAAGCCATCTGGGCCTGGGCTTTTGTTTGCTGGGACTTTCTTAATTACATCTTCAATTTCCTTTGTTGTTATTGGTCTGTTTAAGTTTTCTGTCTTTCCTGGTTCAGTTTTGGGAGACTGTGTGTTTCTAGAAATTTGTCCATTTCTCCTAGATTGTCCAAATTGTTGGTGTATAATTGTTCATAGTATGTTTTGATGATCCTTTGTATTTCTGTGGTTTCAGTTGTTACTTTTTTTCTTTCGTTTCTGATTTTGTTCCTCCCTTTTTTTTTCTTAGTGAGTCTGGCTAAAGATCCATTGATCTTGTTTATCTTTTCAAAGAACCAGCTTTTTGTTTCATTGATCTTTTGAACTATTTTTCTTTTTTAGTCTGTATGTTGTTTATTTCTGCTCTGTCCTTTACTATTTCTTTTCTTCTACTTGCTCTGCTGTTTTCTTTTTGTTTACTTTCTAGTTCTTAGAGTTGTGATGGTAGGTAGTCTATTAGGAATTTTTCTTGTTTCTCAGGACTGCTTTCACTGCATCCCATAGATTTTGTGTTGTGTGTTCTTTTTCATTGGTTTCCATGAAATATTTAATTTCTTTCTTTATCTCATTGGTAACCCATTCATTGTTTAATAACATGCTATTTAGCCTCCAAGTGTTTGAATGTTTTTGTGTGTTTTTGTTGTAATTGAGTTCTATTTTCATAGCACTTTGATCTGAGAAGATTCTTGATATGATTACAATCTTCTTGAATTTGTAAAAACTTACTTTGTGTCCTAACATGTCATCTATCTTTGAGAATGTCCCATGTGCACTTGAGAAGAATGTATATTATGCAGCTTTGGGGTGACATATTCTGTAAATATCAATTAAGTCCAGGTGATCTAGTTAATCATTTAAGGACTCTGTGTCCTTGTTAATTTTTTGTCTAGAAGATATATCCAGTGGTGTCAGTGGCGTGTTAAAGTCACACGCTATGATTGTATTGATGTTGGCCTATCTCTTGAAGTCCTCCAGAAGTTTTAAAATATATTTTGGTGCTCCCGTATTTGGTGTATATATGTTTACCAGGGTTATATCCTCTTGTTGTATTTATCCCTTTAATATTATGTAGTGACCTTCTTTGTCTCTTATTATGGCCCTCATTTTGAAGTCTATCTTTTCAGATATAAGTTTTGCTACAACAGCTTTTTTCTGATTTCCATTTGCTTGAAAATTTTTTTTTCCATCCCTTCACTTTCATCCTGTCTGAGTCTTTTGTTGTGAGGTGTGTCTCTTGTAGACAGCATATTTATGGGTCATGTTTTTTATCCAATCAGCTACCCTATGTCTTTTGTTTGGATCATTTAATCCATTTACATTTAAGGTTATTATTGATTGATACTTATTAGATGCCATTTTAATTTTATGCCTGTTTCTTCTCTCTCTCTCTTTTTTTCTTATTATTACTACGGTGCCTTCAGCATTTCTAAGAGTGCTGGTTTCATTGTGGTAAATTTTTTTAGCTTTTTTTTTTTGTCTTTGAAACTTTTTATTTCTCCTTCAATTTCGAATGATAGCCTTGCTGGATAGAGTAGTCTTGCTTTCAGATTCTTGCCTTTCATTACTTTGCATGCTTCATTGCATTCCCTTCTGGACTGCAGTGTTTCTGTTGAGTAATCAGCTGACAGTTTAACTTGTAGGTAACTTTCTATCTCTCTCTTGCTTCCTTTAAGATTCTTTCTTTGTCTTTAATGTTTGCCATTTTAATTATGATGTGTCTAGGTGTGGGTCTTTTTTTGGGTTCATCTTGTTTAGGACTTTCTGTGTTTCCTGGACTTCTGTTACTTTTTCCTTCACCAGTTTATGAAAGTTTTCTGTCATTATTTTTTAAAACAAGATCTCTACTTCTTTCTTTGATTCTTCTCCTTCCGGTACCCCTATGATGCAAATGTTTTTACCTTTTGTATTGTCCCAAAGCTCCCTTAAACTCTCCTCCTGCTTTTTAATATATATATTTTTTCCATTTGCTGCTCTATTTGGGTGTTTTTTTCTACCTTGTCTTCTAAGTCACTGATTTGGTCTTCAGCTACTTCTAATCAACTATTGAATCCCTCTAAGGTATTTTTCATAACAGCTATGTCATTCTTTATTTTCTGTTGATTTTTATTCATAGATTTTACCTTTTTTTTTTTAAAGCTGATGTAGTTCCCACTGAGCTTTTCTTAATTCTTATTAAGTTGCTGTTGTTCTCACTAAATTGTTTGAATATCCTTATAATCATTGCTTTGAATTCTTTATCTGACAAATTTCTTTCTTCCATTTCCTGTAGTTCCTTTTCTGGTGATTCCTCCTTTTCTTTCATTTGGGTGTTGTTTCTTTATTTCACCATTTTAGCAGTCTGGTAGTTCTAAGCCCGGTGAAGGATGTTTCAATGTGTAGGCAGGTCAGTGTGTATCAAATAAGGCTGCTGTGCCTCCCACACTGTTTTGGTGTATGTTGCCTCTTGCCTGCAGTGGGTCCTTAAGGATTGACAACTGGCAGCTCATATTGGTCTGTTGTGCAGGTCTCACCTGCCCGTGTTTTGCTGCTGCTTGGGTTGGGGCATGACTCCTGATCTGCCTGTGCTGATGCAACTGGGGATTGGTCTCAGCTGCCAATCTGTGCTGCTGCTGCCTGGGGTGCGTGGGTCCAGCTGTTGCACTGCTGGGGTACGTGGGTTCTGCTGGTGTGCTGCTGCAGTGTGTGGGTTTCTCTGGGTTCTGCTGGTGTACGCTGCTGCCTGGTGGGTCTCAGCTCCTGATTAGTCGCTGCTGGAGTTGGGTGTCAGCTCCTGGTTTGCACTGCTACTGCTGCTGCTGTTTCCAGGGGGTGCTCAGAGCTCCTAATCTTCTGCTGCTGTTGGGGTCTGAGGATGCTCCACTCCTGGGGCTTTGCTGCTGCTTGGGGAGGGGCTCCACTCCAAATCCACTGTTGTAGTTGTCAGGGGAAGGTCTTGGCTGCCTGAGTCTTGCTGCTACTTAGGCTGGGGCACCACTTTTGATCAGCCTTTGCTGATGCTCCTGGGGATGGATCTCAGCTGTTGATCTGTGTTGCTGCTCCCTGGGAATAGATGTCCATTCCCAAGCCTCTGCTGCTGGGGTTGTCTCACCTCTGGAGCCTCAGCTGCTGTTGGGGTGGGCTTCACTCCCGGTCAGTCACTGCTGCTGTGGAGGAAGGTGCTGGGCTCTCAATCTGGCACTAGTCCTCCTGGGAGTGTGTCTTGGCTCTTAAGCTTCAGCTGCTGTTGGGGGTGGGGCTCCATTCCCACCCAGTTACTGCTGCTGTGGAGGAAGGTGCTGGGCTCCAATCAGGCTGCTGCTGTGGGGGATGGTGCTCGGGTTCTCATTGACACAGTATGGTCCACTGGTCCAATGGTGCAAGGCGCACTGTTGGACTCAGGTCACTCAGCCCTAGCTTCTCTCGCTGTCTCCTCCCAGAGAAGACCAGGGATCTTTTAAAATGGCGGGGCCGGTTGGAGGAGAAATGGTCGTGGAGTGAATGGAAGCTACACAGATGATCTCCCAGGATCAAACGGGAATTACAACTAAAATAAAGACAAATCATCAGGAAAAAGCAACAGAAAAGCAGCGGGAGAGGACCATACAACCAGGGACACTGAATGAGCCTGGTAGGATCTGCGGAGGCACGTGAGGGTGGCGGGCTGGGAGCCCACGGACAGCAACGGCCTTGGCTGTGAGCAGCGGCCTTGGCTGTGAGCAGCAGCCTTAGCTGGGAGCAGCGGTGGCGGTGTCCGCCCTCGGGGTTAAGAGCCCCAGCTGCTCCACAGCACAGAGGACCAGGACAGAGCGCTAAATAGCCACAGCCACTCACCTGGGGCTCCGGCAGAGGGAGGGCGGACTGGACTGGAACTCTGTGGGGACACCTGGGATTTGGAGGGCTCTCAGAGTTTGTGCTGAGCTGTGGCCACAAAGGGCGGGGGTGGCCAGCCCCTCCTTCCCGGTTGCACAGACCCTCAGCCAAGTTTTCTCCTTTGTGGAGCTGTGGAAGCCCCTCCCTCGGAGATTCCCAGGTGAGGTAAAGAGGTAAAGAAATGCAAATTGAGGGTCATTAACAAGCAGCATTGGCCACACCCTCGTGAAATCCTCTTACACTGTAAACATCTGAGGGAGTTTCTCATTCAACTGAGATCCTAAGGCTTTTCAAGTAACTGAGGCTAATAGCCTCCAGGCAAAAAGCTAGAACATAACTAAACCTTTCCTGAGCTTGCAAATCTACCCAGGAAAGTGAGACTTGACAGTGGTGTGGAAGGAGGGCCCTTCACACTCATCCAAACCCAGTAGAGGGAGCCACAAATAGCAGAACACCAACACCCACAGGGAAAATTTGGCAGGCTCCAAAACCCACTGAGATAGCAAAAATGGTGAAACAAAGAAACAGATCCCAAATGAAAGAACAAGAGAACTCCACCGAAGATGAGATAAATGAAATGCAGTTAGGCAAATTATCAGAGGTAGAGTTCTGAGCCATGATCTTGAGGAAACTAAACAGCATGAGTAAGGACATCAACACCATGAGTAAAGATATAGAAACACTGAAAACCAACCAAGTGGAAATGAAGAATGACATAGCAGAAATAAAGAACACATTGGAAGGATTGACCAGCAGAGTAGAGGAAGCAGAGGACCGGGTCAGTGAATTAGAAGACAGAGTAGAAAAAATGAATCAATCAGAAAACCAAAAGGAAAAAACAATGAAAAAACAGGAAGATAGCTTAAGAGAACTGTGGGACAACTGGAAACGTAATAACATTCGCATTATTGGAGTCCCCGAAGAAGAAGTAAATGAGCAAGGGTTAGAGAATATATTTGAAGAAATAGTGACAGAAAACTTTCCTAACCTGGTGAAGGAAGAAAGCATTCAAGTTCAAGAAGCACAGAGAGCCCCAAGTAAGAAGAACCCAAACAGACCCACACCAAGACACATAATAATTAAAATGCCAAAAATTAAAGACAAAGAGAGAATCCTAAAGGCAGCAAGAGATAAGCAACAGGTTACCTACAAAGGAAACCCCATTCGGCTATCAGCTGACTTCTCCACAGAAACACTACAGGCCAGAAGGGAATGGCATGAAGTAATCAAGGTCATGAAAAACAAGGCTCTGAATCCAAGACTACTCTATCCAGCAAGGCTATCATTCCAAATAGAAGGTCAAATAAAGAGCTTCCCAGACAAAAAAAGGCTAAGGGAATATATTAGCACCAAACCAGCACTGCAAGACATGTTAAAAGGACTGCTATAATTATTAGAAGAAATAGAAAGATAATTAGAACCACACTGTACAAAAATGGCAATAAATAAGTACATATCAATAATCACCTTAAATGTAAATGGACTGAATGCTCTGATAAAAAGACACAGAGTAGCTGATTGAATAAGAAAGCATGATTCACATATATGTTGTTTACAAGAGAACCACCTCACAACAAAAGACTCACATAGGTTGAAAGTAAAGGGATGGAAAAAAATCTTCCAAGCAAACGGAAAGAAAAAAAAAGCTGGGGTAGAATACTCATATCTGATAAATTAGATTTCAAATTGAAGACCATAACTAGAGACAAAGGAGGCCACTACATAATATTGAAAGGGTCTATCGAACAGGAAGATATAACCTTGGTAAACATATATGCACCCAATATAGGAGCACCAAAATATATTAAAAATCTTCTGGAGGATTTCAAAGGAGACATCAACCGCAATACAATCACAGCAGGAGACTTCAACACCCCACTGACATCACTGGATAGATCATCTAGACAAAAAATTAACAAGGAATCAGAGACTCTAAATGAAGCACTAGATCAAATGGATTTAATAGATATATACAGAGAATTACACGCCAAAACTGCAGAATTCACATTCTTCTCAAGTGCACATGGGACATTCTCAAAGATAGACCATATGTTAGGGCACAAACTAAGTCTCTACAAGTTCAAGAAGATTGAAATCATATCAAGCATCTTCTCGGATCACAATGGCATGAAACTAGAAATCAATTGCAACAAGAACATGCAAAAACATATGAACACATAGAGGCTAAATAGCATGTTACTGAACAATGAATGGGTTACCATGGAGATCAAGGAAAAATTTAAAAAATTTCTGGAAATCAATGAAAATGAACACACAACAATGCAAAATCTATGGGATACTGCGAAAGCAGTTCTGAGAGGGAAGTTCATAGCACTACAGGCCCACCTTAAGAAAGAAGAAAAATTTCTAATTGACTACCTAACATCACAACTTAAAGAACTGGAAAGCAAACAAAAAGAAAACCCTAGAGCAAGTAGAAGGAAGGAAATAGTAAAGATCAGAGCAGAAATAAATGACATGGAGACCAAAAAAACAATTCAAAGGATCAATGAAAGAAAGAGCTGGTTTTTTGAAAAGATAAACAAGATTGATGGACCCTTAGCTAGACTCACCAAGAAACAAAGAGAGAGAACCCAAATACACAAAATCAGAAATGAAAGAGGAGAAGTATCAACTGACACCACAGAAATACAAAGGATCATTGGCAAATACTATGAACATTTATATGGCAAGAAATTCGACAATCTAAGCAAAATGGACACATTTCTAGAAACACATAGTCTCTCAAAACTGAATCGGAAAGAGATAGAAAACTTGAACAGGCCAATAACAACGAAGGAAATTGAAGATGTATTCAAGACTCTCCCAGCAAACAAAAGCCCAGGCCCTGACGGCTTCACGGGCGAGTTTTACCGAACATTCAAAGAAGAACTAACACCCATTCTCCTCAAACTATTCCAAAAAATTCAAGAAGAAGGAAGACTTCCAAACTCGTTTTATGAGGCCAGCATAATCCTAATCCCAAAACCAGAAAAAGACACTACAAAGAAAGAAAACTACAGGCCAATATCCCTGATGAACATAGATGCCAAAATCCTTAAGAAAATACTAGCAAATCGGATCCAGCAATACATCAAAAAAATTATCCACCATGACCAAGTGGGATTCATCCCAGGGATGCAAGGCTGGTACAATATACGCAAATCAATAAATGTGATACATCACATAAACAAAATGAAAGATAAAAACCATATGATCATATCAATAGATGCTGAAAAAGCATTTGACAAAATCCAGCACCCATTTCTGATAAAAACGCTCAGCAATTTGGGAATAGAGGGATTATATCTCAACATTATAAAGGCCATTAATGAAAGACCTACAGCCAACATCATACTCAATGGACAAAAACTAAAAGCATTTCTCTTAAGAACAGGAACAAGACAAGGATGCCCACTTTCACCACTCTTATTTAACATAGTACTGGAAATCTTAGCCACAGCAATCAGACGTGAAGAAAAAATAAAAGGGATCCAAATTGGAAAGGAGGAAGTGAAACTGTCATTATTCGCAGATGACATGATATTATACATAGAAAACCCTAAAGACTCCATCAAAAATCTACTAGACTTAATAAATGAATTTGGCAAAGTAGCAGGATAAAAAATTAACATCAAGAAATCGACGGCATTCTTATACACTAATGATGAACTCACAGAAAGAGAAACTAAAAAAACAATCCCATTTACCATCGTGGCAAACAAATTAAGATACCTAGGAATAAACTTAACCAAAGAAGTAAAGGACCTATTTGCAGAAAACTACAAGACATTGAAAAAAGAAATAGAGGAAGATATAAAAAAGTGGAAGCACATACCTTGTTCATGGATTGAAAGAGTTAACATCATTAAAATGTCCATACTACCCAAAGCAATCTACAAATTTAATGCAATCCCCATCAAAATACCAATGACATATTTCACAGAACTAGAACAAATACTTCAGAAGTTCATATGGAACCAAAAAAGACCCCGAATAGCTACAGCAATCTTGAAAAAGAAGGACAAAGTAGGCGGGATCACAATACCGGATATCAGGTTATACTACAAAGCTACTGTAATCAAAACAGCCTGGTACTGGCACAAGAACAGGCACATAGACTAGTGGAACAGAACAGAGAATCCGGAAATTGACCCAAGACATTATGCTCAGTTAATATTTGACAAAGTTGGCAAGAGCATACAATGGAGTAAAGACAGCCTCTTCAATAAATGGTGTTGGGAAAATTGGACAGCTACATGCAAAAAAATGAAACTAGATCATCGACTTACACCATACACAAGAATAAACTCAAAATGGATAAAAGACTTAAATGTGACTCATGAATCCATAAAAAGCCAGAAGAAAATGTAGGCAACAAAATTTCAGACATCATACGCAGCAAAATTTTCACTGATATATCACCTAAGGCAACAGAAACAAAGGAAAAAATGAACACATGGGACTACATCAAACTCAAAAGCTTCTGCACAGCAAAAGAAAAACCATCAAAGTGGAAAGGCAACCCACTGTATGGGTGAGCATAATTGCCTATGATATATCAGATAAGGGACTAATTTCCAAAATATATAGAGTGCTCATACATCTCAACAAAAGGAAGACAAAGAACCCAATTAAAAAATGGGCAGAGGAACCAAATAGACACCTCTCCAAACAGGACATACAAACGGCCGAGAGACATATGAAGAAATGCTCAGCTTCACTAATCATCAGAGAGATGCAAATTAAAACAACAATGAGGTATCACCTCACACCTGTCAGAATAGCTGCTATCAAGAAAACATCAAACAACAAGTGTTGGCGAGGGTGTGGAGAAAAGGGGACTCTAGTACACTGCTGGTGGGAGTGAAGACTCGTGCAGCCACTATGGAAAACACTATGGTGTTACCTCAAAAAATTAAAATTGAATTACCATTTGACCCAGTGATCCCACTCCTAGGAATATACCCTAAGAAGCCTGAAACACCAATCAGAAAGAATACATATACCCCCACATTCATAGCAACGCTATTTACAATAGCTAAGATCTGGAAACAGCCCAAGTGTCCATCAGTAGATGAATGGATAAAAAAGCCATGGTACATATACACAATGGAGTACTATGCAGCTGTAAGAAAGAACGATCTCTTATCCTTTGCGTCGACATGGGAGGACCTGGAAACTATTATCTTAAGTGAAACAAGCCAAGCAGAGAAAGACAAATATCATATGATCTCATTTATTTCTGGAATATAATGAACATAACAGTGTGAGGAGCAGGGTAGTCCCAGGGACGTGGAAATGGGGTACAGACTGACATTTGCCAGAAGAGGGGGTGGGGGAGGGGAGCGATGAACACAGAACTTGTACGCATGTATTCATAACCAATGGACATGGACAACAAAAATGGGGACGAGACAGGGAGGGAGGGGGAGGAGGGTGTCAATGGGGTAAAAAGGAGAAACATCTGTAACAAAAGTAAATTAATAAAAAAAAAAGAATGTGTTAAAATATGATGGGAATGAAGGATTGTAAATTAATAACTTTAAAAATTTTTTCTAGTTTGTAAAAATAAATAAATAAATAAATAAATAAATAAATAAATAAATAAATAAAAAATAATATGGCGGGGCCTCCTGGCTGGGCAGGGATAAGCTCCCTGATGAGATGCTTATTGAGGTAGCCAGCTGCATTCCGTCCACAGCACAGGAACCCTCTGTCCCACGTTTCTGCACTGCTCAAGGCTGCTCATCCACACTTATGTCCACTCACACTCTCTCTCACACTTGCTCACAATCTCACTCACTCACCCTTGCTCTGGTCCTGCCCACCTCCATCTTCTCCACCTCTCACAACCTAAACCCAATTTCTTGATGTTAACTATGTATCCTGCTACTTTGCCAAATTCATTGATTAAACATAGTAGATTTTTGATGGAGTCTTTAGGGTTTTCAATGTACAATATCACGTCATCTGCAAATAATGACCTGTTTCACTTCCTCTTTTCCAGTTTGGATCCCTTTTATTTTTTCTTCATGTCTAATTGCTGTTCCTAAGACTTCCAGTCTATGTTAAATAAGATTGGCAAAAGTGGGCATCCCTGTCTTGTTTCTGTTCTTAAGGGAAATGCTTTTAGCTTTGGCCCATTGAGTATGATGTTGGCTGTAGGTTTTTCATATATGGCCTTTATTATGTTGAGATATGATCCCCATATTCCCACATTTCTAAGGGTTCTTATTACAAATGGGTGCTGGATTTTGTTAAATACTTTTTCAGTGTCCATTGATATGATTATATGGTTTTCATCTTTCATTTTGTTTATGTGGTGTATCACATTTTATCAGACTTGTATCCCTGGGATGAATCCCTCTTGGTCATGGTGAATAATTTTGTAAATGTATTGCTGGATCCAATTTACTAATATTTGGTTAAGGATTTTGGCACCTATGTTCATCAGCGGTATTAGCCTGTAGTCTTCTTTCTTTTTAGTGTCTTTATTAGGTTTTGGATTTAGAATTATGATGGACTCATAAAACAAGTATGAAAGTCTTCCTTCTTTATGAATTTTTTGGAATAGTTTGAGGAGAATGGGTGTTAGTTCTTCTTTGTATGTTTGGTAAAACACCCCCTTGAAGCCGTCCAGGCCTGAGCTTTTGTTTGCTCCAAGTTTCTTAATTAAATCTTCAATTTCCTTAGTTGTTATTGGTTTGTTCATTTTCTATCTCTTCCCAGTTCAGTTTTGGGAGATTGTGCCCTTCTAGAAATTTGTCCATTTTGCCTAGATTGTCCAATTTGTTGGTGTATTTGTTCATAATTTTTATAAAGATCCGTTGTATTTTTCTGGTGTCAGTTGTTACTTCTCTTTTGTTTCTGATTTAGTTTATTTGGGTTGTCTCTGTT
Organism: Tadarida brasiliensis; assembly: GCA_030848825.1. Lineage (NCBI taxonomy): Eukaryota > Metazoa > Chordata > Mammalia > Chiroptera > Molossidae > Tadarida > Tadarida brasiliensis. The sequence goes on along the minus strand of CM061259.1, from coordinate 72,049,573 downwards.
TCTTCTTTCTTTTTTATTTCAAAAACTTATCTTTATTGTTTAATATATTACAGATTTCCCTTTTTTCTCCCATCAAACCCCTCCTCCCCACTCTCACCCCACTCTTGCCTTCCCCACACTATTGTCCATGTCCACTGGTTATGCATATATGTATAGAATTTCTTTCTTTTATCTCATCTCACCCTTTTTCGCCCCTTCCAATTGAGGTTCATCGGTCTAACAACCAATTTGTACTTCTTAATTCCTTCAGCTTTTTCACCCATTCCCCCAGCCCCCTCCCATTTGGAAACCAACCAAAATTTCTCTGTATGTATGAGTCTGTTTCTGTTCTGCTTGCTCATTTTGTATGTAGATTCAATTGTTGATAGATATGTATTATTTGCTATTTTATTGTTCATATTTTTGTTCTTCTTCTCCTTCAAGAAAACCTTTCAACATTTCATATAATACTGGTTTGGTGGTGATGAACTCCTTTAGCTATTTTTGGTCTGGGAAACTCTTTATATGTTCATCAATTCTAAATGATAGCTTTGCAGGGTAGAGTTATCTTGGTTGTAGGTAGTTGCTTTTCATAACCTTGAATATCTCTTTCCACTCCTATCTGGCCTACAAAGTTTCTTTTGAGAAATCAGCTGACAGTCTTATGGGAGCTCCTTTATAAGTTAAAACTGCTTTTGTCTTGCTGCTTTTAAGATTCTCTCTTTATCTTTAAACTTTGGCATTTTGATGATGATGTGTCTTGATGTGGACCACTTTGGGTTCATCTTGTTTGGGATTCTCTGTGCTTCTTGGACTTGTACGTCTGTTTCCTTCACCAAGTTAGGAAAGTTATCTGCAATTATTTTTTCAACTAGGTTTTCAATTTCTTGTTCTCTCTCTTCTCCTTCTGGCACCCCCATGATGTGAATGTTGGCATGCTTGAAGTTGTCCCAGAGGCTCCCTACACTCTCCTCATTTTTTTGGATTCTTTTTTCTTTTTGCTGTTCTGATAGGTTGTTTTTTGCTTCCTTATATTCTAAATCGATGGTTTGCTTCTTGGCTTTACCTACTCTACTATTTATTCTCTGTAAATTATTCTTTATTTCAGTTAGTGCATCTTTCATTTCTGACTGGTCCTTTTTAATGTTGATGATGTTTTTTCCTTCTACTTGCTCTGGGTTTTTCTATTTGTTTACTTTCCAGTTCATGAAGTTATAGGGTTAGATAATCAATTATAAATTTTTCTTGTTCCTTGAGGTAGGCAGGTACTGCTATGAATTTCCCTCTCAGGACTTCTTTCATCTGTCCCATAGATTTTTTGTTGTTGTGTGTTCATTTTTATTGGTTTCCAGGAAGTTTTTAATTTCTTCCTTGATCTGCTTGGTAACCCATTCATTGTTTAATAACATGCTATTTAGCCTCCATGTCTTCAAATGTCTTTGCATGTTCTTGTTGCAATTGATTTCTAGTTTCATGCCATTGTGATCCGAGAAGATGCTTGATATGATTTCAATCTTCTTGAACTTGTAGAGACTTAGTTTGTGTCATAATATGGGGTCTATCTTTGAGAATGTCCCATGTGTGCTTGAGGAGAATGTGAATTCTGCAGTTTTGGGGTGTAATTCTCTGTAGATATGTATTCAATCCATTTTATCTAATGCATCATTTAGAGTCTGTATTTCCTTGTTAATTTTTTATCTAGCAGATCTGTCCAGTGTTGTCAGTGGGTTTTTGAAGTCCCCTGCTATGATTGTATTGCTGCTGATTTCTCCTTTGACGTCCTCCAGAAGTTTTAACATGTATTTTGGTGCTCCTATGTTGGGTGCATATGTGTTTACCAAGGTTATATATCCTCCTGCTGGATAGATTTTTTTCAATATTAGGTAGTGTCCTTCTTTGTCTCTAGTTACGGCCTTCATTTTGAAGTCTATGTTATCAGATATGAGTATTGCTACCCCAGCTTCTTTTTCCTTTTTGCTTGGATGGAAAGCATTTTCCCATCCCTTCACTTTCAACCTATGTAGTCTTTTATTGTGAGGTGGTTCTGTGGTAAACAACATATGTATGAATTATGCTTTCTTATCAACTCAGCTATTCTGTGTCTTTTGATCAGAACATTTAATCCATTTACATTTAAGGTTATTATTGATATGTACTTATTTATTGCCATTTTTGTTTATTGTTGTGGTTTCTCTTTCTATTTCTTATGCTTGCTACAGCAGTCCGTTTAACATTTCTTGCTGTGCTGTTTTGGTACTAAATAGTTCCTTAGGCTTTTTTCGTTTGGCAAGCTCTTTATTTCACTTTCTATTTTGAATGACAACCTTCCTGAATAGAGTAGTCGTCTGGGATTCAGATCCTTCTTTTTCATTATCTTGATTACTTTATGCCATTGCCTTCTGGCCTGTAGTGTTTCTGTTGAGAAGTCAGCTGATAGCCTTATGGTGGTGCCTTTGTAGGTAACCTGTTGCTTATCTCTTGCTGCCTTTAGGATTCTCTTTTTGTCTTTAATTTTTGGCATTTTAATTATTATGTATCTTTGTGTGGGTCTGTTTGGGTTCTTCTTACTGAGGCTCTCTGTGCTTCTTGAACTTGTATGTCTTTTTCCTTCACCAAGTTAAGAACATTTTTTGTCACTATTTCTTCAAATAAGGTCTTTAACCTTTGCTCATTTTCTTCTTCTTTTGGAACTCCTATGATGCAGATGTTGGTACGTATTATGTCCCACAGTTCTCTTAAGCTGTCTTCCTGTCTTTAAATTATTTCCTTTTTTGTTCTCTGATTTTTTTTTCTACCCTGTCTTCGAATTCACTGATCTGATCCTCAGCATCCTCTACTCTGCTGGTTATTCTTTCTAATGTGTTCTTTATTTCTCCTATGGTATTCTTCATTTCCACTTAGTGGTTTTTCATTTACAATTGGTTGATTTTTTCAATGTTTCTATATCTTTACTCATGCTGTTGAGCTTCCTCATTATTATTACTCTGAACTGTATTTCTGATAACTTGGTTAGTTATCAGAATATGCATTTCATTATCTCTTCTTCTGTAGAATTCTCTTGATCTTTCACTTCGGATTTATTTCTTTGTTTCACCATTTTGGCTATCTCAGTGGATTTTAGAGGCTGTCAAATTTTCTTTTTGGGTGTTGGTGTTCTGCTGCTTGTGGCTCCGGCTACTGGGTTTGAATGTGTGCAGGAGGTCCCACGTTAAATACCACTGTCAAGTCTTACTCTCCTGGGTACATTTGCAAGCCAATCAAAAGTTCAGTTATCCCCTAGCTTTTTCCTGCAGGCTATTAGTCTCAGTTACTTGATGAGCCTTGCGTTGTAGTCCTCAGCTGAATGAAAATCCCTAGGTGTAAGAGGATTTCCAGCGGGTGGGGCAGTTACTTGCTGGCTGACTCTAACTGTTAATGAGCTTCAATTTGCATTTCTCTGGTCTGGCCTGGTGGTGTAAATTCTTGAGGGAGGGGCTGTTGCTTCTCTCTGGGGCTCTGGAAAGGGGTTCGATGAGCAATATGGCTACTCTTCTATTAGGGAGTGATCCAGCATAAAACTCCTGATGTCCTCCCTCCCAGTTTCCAAACCCCCACGTCTCTCCACACAGTTACAGTCCAGTCTGCACTCCTTCTGCCGGAGCCCAATATGAGGGGCTGTAGCTAATGTAGTGTTCTGCTGATTTTGTTCTCTTGTGCCTTTCCATGGTGGACAAAGCCTCAGCTCTGGGTGATCTCAGCCAGGTGTTTAGTGGGTGCCTTTCCTGTGCAGCCACTCTAGGCTGTTGAGCTGCCTTGGAGTTTTAACCCTGACTACTAAGAGGGAAATGGTCACAGCTAAAACAACCCTCAGCTTATCACTGTGGGCTTTGAGTTTACCATCTCATGCCTCCGCATTTCCTACCATGCCCGATTTGGTGTCCTCTTTCCATCCATGGTTATACAGATTCTCTCCTACTGCTTTTCTGTTGGTTTTTCCTCATGATTTTTCTTTCTTTTAAAAAAAAATTCTCACTCAAGGATAATTTTCTGTTTATCTTCAGATAAAGTGGGAGGGAGAGAGAGGGAGAGTAAGAGAGAGAGAGAGAAACATTGATGTGAGAGGGACATGTCAACTTGTTGCCTCTTGCATGACCCTGACCAGGGCTGGGGACAAACTGCGACCTAGATATGTGCCCTTGGCTGGAATCGAACCTGTGACTCATTGGTCCAAGGGCTGATGCTCTACCACTGAGTCAATCTGGCTAGGGCCTGATGATTTTTCTTTATTTTACTTGTAATTCCAGTTTGGTCCTGAGAGAAGGTCTGTGTAGCTTCTGTTCAATCTGTTGCCATTTTTCAAGTGCTAATTATTATTATTATTATTATTATTATTATTTTTTACATTTAAAAAATAAAATCCTCATTCAAGGATATTTTTCCATTTATTTTTCAGATAGAGTGTGAAGGGGAGAGAGAGAGGGAGAGGGAGAGAGAGAGAAACATTGATGTGAGAGAGATACATTTATTGATTGCCTTCTGCACCACCCAGACCAGGGCCAACAACCAACAGCAACTGAGGTATGTGCCCTTGACCAGAATCCAACCCACAACTCTTTGGTCTGCAGGCCAACTCTCTAACTCCTGAGCCAAACTGGCCAGGGTGAGTTGTATAATTTAAAAAAATAATAATTTTAAAACACATTTATTTTTGTTACAGATGTTTCTCTCCCCCCCCAATTGACACCCTCCTCCAAATTTCACCCCCTCCCCAGCATTATTGTCTATGTCCTTATTTACACATACATGGGTAAAAGTTTCATGGTTTATCTCTTCCCTCCCCCCACATTCACCTCTTCTGAGGTTTGTCAGTCTGCATCCCACTTCCATGTCTCTGCGTCTATTTTGTCCCTCAGCTTGTTTTGTTCATTATATTCCACAAATAAGGGAGATCATGTGATATATGTCTTTCTCTGATTGGCTTGTTTCGCTTAGGATAATACTCTCCAGGTCCTTCCATGTCGTCTCAAAAGATAAGAGATCTTTCTTCCTTATGGCTGCATAGTATTACATTGTGTATATGTACCACAGCTTTTTTATCCACTCATCTATTGGTGGACACTTGAGCTGTTTCCAGATTTCAGCAATTGTAAATAGTGCTGCTATTAACATAGGGATACATATATTCTTTCTGATTGGTGTTTCAGGCTTCTTAGGATATATTCCTAGAAGTGAGATCAGTGGATCAAATGGCAGTTTAATTTTTAATTTTTTGAGGAAACACCATATTGTTTTTCATAGTGGCTGCACTAGTTTGCATTCCCACCAGCAGTGTACTAGAGTCCCTTTTTCACCACACCCTTGCCAGCACTTGTTTGATGATTTGTTGATGACAGCCATTCTGACAGGTGTGAGGTGATACCCTATTGTTGTTTTAATTTGCATCTCTCTGATGGTTAGTGACGTTGAACATTTTTTCATGTGTCTCTTGGCCATTTTTATGTCCTGGTTTCAGAGGTGTCTATTTAGGTCCTCTGCCCATTTTTCAATTGGGCTCTTTGTCTTCCGATTTTTGAGTTGTATGAGTATTCTATATATTTTGGATACTAACGCCTTATCTGATGTATCATTGACAATTATGCTCTCCCATATAGTGGGTTCCCTTTCCATTCTGATGGTTGTTTCTTTTGCTGTGCAAAAGCTTTTTAGCTTGATGTAGTCCCATGTATGTATTTGTTCTTTTGTTTCTCTTGCCTCTGCATTGTATCAGTGAAAATTGTGCTGCGTGTGATGTCTGAAATTTTGTTGCCTACGTTTTCTTCTAGGATTTTTATGGATTCACGAGTCACATTTAAGTCTTTTATCCATTTTGAGTTTATTCTTGTGTATGGTGTAAATTGGTGGTCTAGTTTTATTTTTTTTTCATGTAGCTGTTCAATTTTCCCAACACCATTTAGTAAAGAGGCTGTTTTGACTACATTGTATGCTCTTGCCACCTTTTTCAAATATTACTAAGCATATTGTCTTGGATCAATTTTTGAGTTCTCTGTTCTGTCCCATTGATCTATATGCCTGTTCTTGTGCCAGTACCAGGCTGTTTTTATTACAATGGCTTTTTAGTATAACCTGATATTTGGTGTTGTGTTTCCCTCCTACTTTGTTCTTCTTTTTCAAGATTTCTGTGGCTATTTGGGGTCTTTGTTGGTTCCGGATAAACTTTTGGAGTGTTAGTTCTAGTTCTGTGAAATATGTCGTTGATATTTTCATGGGGATTGTATTAAATCTATTGATTGTTTTGGGTAGTTTGGAGATTTTAATGATGTTAATTTTTCCAATCCATGAGCAAGGTATACGCCTCCACTTTTTTTTATAGCTTCCTCTATTTCTTTTTTCAATGTCCTGTATTTTCCTGAGAACAGGTCCTGAATTTCTTTGGTTAAGTTTATTCCTTGGTATCTTAATATTTTTGTTGCAATGATGAATGGGATTTTTAAAAAGTTTTTCTTTCTTTTTGTTCATTTTTGGTATATAAAAATGTCAAGGATTTTTGGATGTTGATTTTGTATCCTGCTGCTTTGCTCAATTTGTTTACTAAATTTAGTAGTTTAAAAAATATATATATTTCAAAAAAATTTTTTATCCTCACCCAAGGACATTTTTGCATTCATCTTCAGATAGAGCAGGAGGGACAGATGGAGGAAGAGAGAGTGAGAAACATTGACATGAGAGAGACACATCGACTCGCTGCCACCCACACGACCCCAACCAGGGCTGAGGACAAACCACAACTGAGGTACATGCCCTTAGCAGGAACTGAAGCCAGGACTCTCCAGTCCGTGGGCCAATGCTCAAACTGCTGAGCCAAAGTGGCTAGGGCAAATCTAGTAGTTTTTTGATGGAGTCTTTAGGATTTTCTGTGTACAATATCATGCCATCTTTGAATAATGACAGTTTTACTTCCTCCTTTCTAATTTGGGTCCCTTTTATTTTTTCTTCATTTCTAATTTCTCTGGCTAAGACTTCCAGTACTATGTTAAATAGGAGTGGTGGAAGTGGATATCCCTGTCTTGTTCTTGTTCTTAAGGGAAATGCTTTTATTTTTTTTTCTCATTGAGTATGATGTTGGCTGTAGGTTTGTCATAAATGGCCTTTATTATGTCAAGATATGATCCTTCTATTTTCACTTTGCTGAGAGTTTGTAGCAAAAATGGATGCTGGATTTTGTCAAATCGTTTTTCAGCATATATTGATATGATCACATGATTTTTGTCTTTCATTTTGTTTATGTTATGTATCACAATCATCAATTTACAAATATTGTACCAGCCTTTCATCCCTGGGATAAATTCCACTTGATTGTGGAGCATAATTTCTTCAATATATTGCTTGATTCGATTTGCTAAAATTTTATTGTGGATTTTGACATTCACATTCATCAGGGTTATTGGCCTGCAATTTTCTTTCTTTGTAGTATCTTTATCTGGTTTTGGGATTAGCCTCCTTAAAAGAGCTTGGAAGCCTTTCTTTTGAAATTTTTGGAATAGTTTGAAGAGAATAAGTGACAGTTTTTTTTGAATGTTTGGTAAAACTCCCCTTTGTAGTCTGGACCAGGGCTTTTGTTTATGGGAATTTATTGATTACTTCTTCTGTTTCCTTAATTGTTACTGCTCTGTTTAGGTTTTCTGACTCTTCCCAGTTGAGTTTTAGAATAATATATGATTCTAAGAATTTGTCCATTTCACCTACGTCGTCAAATTTGTTGGCATATAATTGTTGATAGTATTTTCTTACAATCCTTTTGTTTATATGGTGTCTCTTGTTACTTCACTTCTTTTATTTCTGATTTTATTAATTTGGGTTCTCTCTCTTTGTTTCCTTGTGGGTCTGGCTAAAGGCTGATCAATCTTTTTTTCTTTTGAAAGAACCAACTCTTGGTTTCATTGATCGTTTGTATTTTTTTTTTTTTTTTTAGTCTCTATGTCATTTATTTCTTCTATGATTTTATTATTTCCTTCCTTCTACCAACTCTGGGTTTTTGTTTTGTTCTCTTTCTATATATTTTAGTTGTTGGGTTAGATAGTTTATTAGAAATGTTTCTTATTTCTTGATGTAGACCTATAGTGCTATGAACTTCCCTCTCAGGCCTGCTATTGCTGTGCCCCATAGATTTTGTATTTTCATTAGTTTCCAGAAAGTTTTTTATTTCTTTGTTCATCTCATTGGTAACCCATTCATTGTTTAATAACATGTTATTTAGCCTCCATATGTTTGAATGTTTTTGAGTGTTTTTATTGTAATTGATTTCTAGTTTCATGTCATTGTGATCTGAAAAGATGCTTGATATGATTTCAGTCTCCTCGAATTCATAGAGACTTACTTTGTGTCCTAATATGTGGTCTATCTTTGAGAATGTCCCATGTGCACTTGAGAAGAATGTACGTTCTGCAGCTTTGGCATGACATGTTCTTTAAATATCCATTATGTCCACTGATCTAGTTTGTCTTTTAAGGACTGTTTCCTTGTTAATTTTTTGTCTAGAATATCTATCCAGTGGTGTCAGTGGGGTGTTAAAGTCACCTATTATGATTGTATTGCTATTGTTATCTTGCTTGAAGTCCTCCAGAAGTTTTAAAATATATTTCGGTGCTCCCGTATTTGGTGCATATATGTTTACCAGGGTTATATCCTGTTGTTGGATTGATCTTTTTAATATTATGTAGTGACCTTCTTTGTCTCTTATTATTGCCCTCGTTTTGAAGTCTATCGAGTCAGATATGAATATTGCTACACCAGCTTTTTTTCCTTTTCCATCTGCCTGGAAAATTTTTTTCATCCCTTCACTTTCATCTTGTGTGGTTCTTATTTTGTGAGGTGGGTCTCTTGTAGACAGTATGTGTATGGGTCATGTTTTCTTTTCTTTCTTTTTTTTTTAAACTTACCTTTATTGTTGAATGTATTACAGATGTTCCTCAGTTTTCCCCCATTGACCCCCTCCTCCCCATTCCTGCCCCCCTCCTGCCTTTTTCCACACTGTTGTCTGTGTCCATTGGTTATACATATATACATATAAGTTTTTTGGTTTATTTCTTCTTCCCCTATAACCCCCCTTCCCTTTGGGATTTGTCAGTTTAACAACCAATTTGTACTTCTTAATCCCTTCACCTTTTTCAACCCTCCCCCCAGTCCCCACCCATCTGGTACCCAACAAAAGTTCTCTGTGTCTATGAGAATACTTCTGTTCTGCTTATTCATTTTTTTTGTAGATTCAATTGTTGATAGATATGTATTTATTGCCATTTTGTTTGTTCATATTTTTTATCTTTTTCTTCAAGAAGACCCTTCAACATTTCATATAATAATGGTTTGGTGGTGATGAACTCCTTTAGCTTTTCCTTGTCTGGGAAACTCTTTATATGGTCATCGATTTTAAATGACAGCTTTGCAGGATAGAGTAATCTTGGTTGTAGGTTCTTTCATTTCATCACTCTGAATATTTCTTGCCACTCCCTTCTGGCCTGCAAAGTTTCTTTTGAGAAATCAGCTGACATGTCTGATGGGAACTCGTTTGTAGGTAACAAACTGCTTTTCTCTTGCTGCTTTTAAGATTCTCTCTTTGTCTTGAACCTTTTGCATTTTGATGATGATATGTCTTGGTGTGGGCCTCTTGGGGTTCATCTTGTTTGGGACTCTCTGTGCTTCCTGGACTTGTATGTCTGTTTCATTCACCAAGTTAGGGAAGTTTTCTGCCATTATTGTTTCAAATAGGTTTTCAATTTCTTGTTCTCTCTCTTCTCCTTCTGGCACCCCCAAGATGCAAATGTTGGCATGCTTGAAGTTGTCCCAGAGGCTCCTTACACTATCCTCATTTTTGGGGATAATTTTTTCTTTTTGCTGTTCTGATACGGTGTTTTGTGCTTCCTTATTTTCCAAATCGATGGTTTGCTTCTTGGCTTTACCTACTCTACTGTTGAATCTGTGTAGATTATTCTTTCTTTCAGTTAGTGCCTCCTTCATTTCTAACTGTGCATCCATCATTTCTGACTCGTCCTTTTTTAAGCTCTTGAGGCCCTCACTAAGTTCACAGAGATTCTCACTAAGTCCACTGAGCATACTTATAAGCAGTGTTTTGAACTCAGCATCTGTTTGGTTGCTTATCTCCATTTCGCTTAGTTCATTTCCTGGAGCTTTGTTCTGTTCTTTCATTTGGGACCTGTTTCTTTGTCTCCTCATTTTGGCTGCCTCCCTCTGTTTGTTTCTATGTATTACTTAGTGAGAGGTGTGGGGCTAGCTGAGACCAGATGCTGCTTGTTTGAAAGAATTTAGGAAAAGCTGAAGCAGGATCCAAGACAGGCCAATCTTATGGTCAAGCAACTGGCAACAGCTTGGGTGGGCCTGAAAGTTGGGTGGGGCGGGGCCTCAGGGAATCACCAGGGTGGGGCAAACAGTGTGAGCCAGGTTGCTGGAGTCCCAGATGTGGTGGCTGTCTGCCGTCCCAGGGAAGGGCTCATCAAAGGAACAAAGGTCTCTGATAGCACATCTGTCCAGGAGAAAGCTGTCTCTCCAGCACTCGCTCCAATGGCAAACAACTCAGTTCTTCCCCATGACTATGGTGTCTTTCAAGCTGCCTCCTGCTTGCTTGAGCCTGGAGGGAGCAAGTCCGAATTAGTCTGTTCACGGGCCCTTTAAGAGGAGCTGCCGGGAGCTCCAGCCGCCTCAGCCTCAGTTCCCGCTGGTTTTTCCAGCCAGAAGTTTTGGGGATTCTCTTCCTGGCACTGGAACCCTGAGCTGGGCGCCTGGTGTGGGACGGGGACCCCTCAGTCCTCAGGGAGGACCTTCCCAGCCAAGGTGTCCTCCTAATTTTTATCCACCACTTGCGGGTGTGGGACCAGCCCGTCGCGCCTTCACCCCTCCTACCAGTCTTGATGTGGCTTCTTTTTTAATTTTGTAGTTGGAGGACTTCCATTCAGCTTGATTTCAGGCGGTTTTGAATGATGGTTGTTCTGTAGTTTAGTTGTAACTTTGATGTGGTTGTAGGAGGACGCGATACTGCGTTTACCTACGCCGCCATCTTGACCGGAAGTCTAGGGTCATGTTTTCTTATCCAGTCAGCTACCCTATGTCTTTTGATTGGAGCATTTATGCCATTTACATTTAAGGTTACTATTGATAGATACTTATTAGTTGCTATTTTTATTTTATGCCCGTGTTCCTTTCTCTCTATTTCTTCTTCTTTCTTTTTTTTTTTTTCAGATAGAGCAGGAGGGAGAGAGGGAGGAAGAGAGAGAGAGAAACATCGATGTGAGAGAGACATATCAATTTTTGCCATCTGCGCAACCCCAACTGGGGCTGGGGACAAACTGCAACTGAGGTATGCGCCCTTAGCAGGAGTTGAACCTGGGACTCCCCGGTCCACAGGCCGATGCTTTAACCACTGAGCAAAGCTGGCCAGGGCTCTTCTTGTTCCAGCAATCCTTTTATCATTTCTTGCAGTGCTGGTTTGGTGGTGATAAATTCCTTTAGCTTTTTTTTTTTTTTTTTTTTGTCTGTGAAGCTCTTTATTTCACCTTCATTTTTTAATGATAGCCTTGCTGGATAGAGTAGTCCTGGATTCAGGTCCTTGCTTTTCATTACTTCATATACTTCATGCCACTCCTTTCTGTCCTGCAGTGTTTCTATTGAGAAATCAGCTGACAGTCTATAGGGAGCTCCCTTGTAGGTAACTTTCTGTCTCTCTCTTGATTCCTTTAGATTCTATCTTTGCTTTAATGTTTGCTATTTTAATTATAATGTGTCTAGCTGAAGGTTTTATTGGGTTCATCTTGCTTGGGACTCTCTGTGTTTCCTGGACTTGTGTGACTTTTTTATCCACCAAATTAGGGAAGTTTTTTGTCATTATTTCTTCAAACAGGTTCTCTATTTCTTTCTCTGATTCTTCTTCTGGCACCCCTGTGATGCGAATGTTGTTATGTTTGGTGTTGTCCCAAACTCCCTTAAACTCTCCTCCTGAATCCCCCCCCCCCATTTGTTGCTGTATTTGGCTGTTTTTTATTTTCTATCTTGTCTTCTTACTCCCTGATTCAGTGTTCAGCTTATTCTAATCTTTTATTGAGACCTTCTAAGGTATTTTTCATGTCAACTATGTCATTCTTTACTTCCACTTCATTTTTATTCATAGATTCTACCTCTTTTTTCAGGCTGATGTAGTTTCCACTGAGCTCTTTATAATTCTCATTAATTTGCTTATAGTTCTCACTAAATTGTTTGAGTACTCTTATAATCACTGCTTTGAATTCTTTTTTTTTCTGAAGTATGCTATTCTATTTTATTTTATTTTCATTTTTTTAATTAATTTATTTTTGTTACAGATGTTTCTCGTTTTCCCCCCATTGTTACCCACCTCCCCCTCCCTCCCTGCCCCATCCCCAGTTTTGTTGTCCATGTCCATTGGTTATGAGTACATGCGTACAAGTTCCGTGTTCATCGCTCCCCTCCCCCCCCCCGCCTCTTCTGACAATTGTCAGTCTGACCCTACTTCCACATCTCTGGGACTACCCTGTTCCTCAGACTGTTATGTTTATTACATACCAGAAATAAGTGAGATCATATGATATTTGTCTTTCTCTGCTTGGCTGGTTTCACTTAGGATAATAGTTTCCAGGTCCTCCCATGTCGTCGCAAAGGATAAGAGATCTTTCTTTCTTACAACTGCATAGTACTCCATTGTGTATATGTACCACAGCTTTTTTATCCATTCGTCTACTGATGGACACTTGGGTTGTTTCCAGATCTTAGTTATTATAAATAGTGCTGCTATGAACATGGGGGTACATATATTCTTTCTGATGGGTGTTTCAGGCTTCTTAGGGTATATTCCTAGGAGTGGGATCACTGGGTCAAATGGTAATTCAATTTTTAATTTTCTGAGGTAACACCATAGCGTTTTCCATAGTGGCTGCACCAGTCTGCATTCCCACCAGCAGTGTACTAGAGTCCCCTTTTCTCCACACCCTCGCCAACACTTGTTGTTTGATGCTTTGTTGATGGTGGCCATTCTGACAGGTGTGAGGTGATACCTCATTGTTGTTTTAATTTGCATCTCTCTGATGATTAGTGATGTTGAGCATTTCTTCATATGTCTCTTGGCCATTTGTATGTCCTGTTTGGATAGGTGTCTATTTAGTTCCTCTGCCCATTTTTTAATTGTTTTTTTTTGTCGAGTTGTATGAGCACTCTATATATGTTGGAAATTAATTCTTTTCTGATATATAATTGGCAATTATGCTCTCCCATACAGTGGGTTGCCTTTCCACTTTGATGGTTGTTTCTTTTGCTGTGCAGAAGCTTTTGAGTTTGATGTAGTCCCATGTGTTCATTTTTTCCTTTGTTTCTGTTGCCTTAGGTGATATATCACTGAAGATTCTGCTGCGTACGATGTCCGAAATTTTGTTGCCTACATTTTCTTCTAGGATTTTTATGGATTCATGAGTCACATTTAAGTCTTTTATCCATTTTGAGTTTATTCTCGTGTATGGTGTAAGATAGTGGTCTAGTTTCATTTTTTTGCATATAGCTGTCTAATTTTCCCAACACCATTTATTACAGAGGCTGTCTTTACTCCATTGTATGCTCTTGCCACCTTTGTCGAATATTAATTGAGCATAATATTTTGGGTCAATTTCTGGGTTCTCTGTTCTATTCCATTGATCTATGTGCCTGTTCTTGTGCCAGTACCAGGCTGTTTTGATGACAGTAGCTTTGTAGTATAACCCGATGTCCGTTATTGTGATCCCGCCTACTTTGTTCTTCTTTTTCAAGATTGCTGTAGCCATTCGGGGTCTTTTTTGGTTCCATATGAACTTCTGAAGTATTTGTTCTAGTTCTGTGAAATATGTCGTTGGTATTTTGATGGGGATTGCGTTAAATCTATAGATTGCTTTGGGTAGTATGGACATTTTAATGATGTTAATTCTTCCAATCGAGGAACAAGGTATGTGCTTCCACTTTTTTATATCTTCCTCTATTTCTTTTTTCAATGTCTTGTAGTTTTCTGCAAATAGGTCCTTTACTTCTTTAGTTAAGTTTATTCCTAGGTATCTTAATTTGTTTGCCACGATGGTAAATGGGATTGTTTTTTTAGTTTCTCTTTCTGTGAGTTCATCATTAGTGTATAAGAATGCCGTCGATTTCTTGATGTTAATTTTGTAACCTGCTACTTTGCCAAATTCATTAATTAAGTCTAGTAGATTTTTGATGGAGTCTTTAGGGTTTTCTATGTATAATATCATGTCATCTGCGAATAATGACAGTTTCACTTCCTCCTTTCCAATTTGGATCCCTTTTTTTTTTTTTTCATGTCTGATTGCTGTGGCTAAGACTTCCAGTACTATGTTAAATAAGAGTGGTGAGAGTGGGCATCCTTGTCTTGTTCCTGTTCTTAAGGGAAATGCTTTTAGTTTTTGTCCATTGAGTATGATGTTGGCTGTAGGTCTTTCATTAATGGCCTTTATAATGTTGAGATATGATCCCTCTATTTCCAAATAGCTGAGCGTTTTTATCAGAAATGGGTGCTGGATTTTGTCAAATGCTTTTTCAGCATCTATTGATATGATCATATGGTTTTTATCTTTCATTTTTTTATGTGATGTATCACATTTATTGATTTGCGAATATTGTACCAGCTTTGCATAACTGGGATGAATCTCACTTGGTCATGGTGAATAATTTTTTTGATGTATTGCTGGATCCGATTTGCTAGTATTTTGTTTAGGATTTTGGCATCTATGTTCTTCAGGGATATTGGCCTGTAATTTTCTTTCTTTGTAGTGTTTTTTTCTGGTTTTGGAATTAGAATTATGCTGGCCTCATAAAACGAGTTTGGAAGTCTTCCTTCTTCTTGAATTTTTAGAAATAGTTTGAGGAGAATGGGTGTTAGTTCTTCTTTGAATGTTCGGTAAAACTCGCCCTTGAAGCCATCAGGGCCTGGGCTTTTGTTTGCTGGGGGTGGGGTGGGGTGTTGATTACGTCTTCAATTTCCTTTGTTGTTATTGGCCTGTTCAAGTTTTCTATCTCTTCCCGTTTCAGTTTTGGGAGACTATGTGTTTCTAGAAATGTGTCCATTTCGCTTAGATTGTTGAATTTGTTGCCATATAAATGTTCATAGTATTTGTTAATGATCCTTTGTATTTCTGTGGTGTCCATTGTTACTTCTCTTTCATTTCTGATTTTGTGTATTTGGGTTCTCTCTCTTTGTTTCTTGGTGAGTCTAGCTAAGGGTCCATCAATCTTGTTTATCTTTTCAAAAAACCAGCTCTTTCTTTCATTGATCCTTTGAATTGTTTTTTTGGTCTCCATGTTGTTTATTTCTGCTCTGATCTTTACTATTTCCTTCCTTCTACTTGCTCTGGGGTTTTCTTTTTGTTTGCTTTCTAGTTCTTTAAGTTGTGAGGTTAGGTAGTCAATTAGAAATTTTTCTTCTTTCTTGAGGTGGGCCTGTAGTGCTATGAATTTCCCTCTCAGAACTGCTTTCGCTGCATCCCATAGATTTTGTGTTGTTGTGTGTTCATTTTCATTGGTTTGCAGGAAGTTTTTAATTTCTTCCTTGATCTCCATGGTAACCAATTCATTGTTCAATAACATGCTATTTAGCCTCCATGTGTTCAAATGTCTTTGCATGTTCTTGTTGCAATTGATTTCTAGTTTCATGCCATTGTGATCTAAGAAGAAGTTTGATATGATTTCAATCTTCTTGAACTTGTAGAGCCTTAGTTTGTGTCCTATCATGTGGTCTATCTTTGAGAATGTCCCATGTGCACTTGAGAAGAATGTGAATTCTGCAGTTTTGGGGTGTAATTCTCTGTATGTGTCTATTAAATCCATTTGATCTAGTGCTTCATTTAGAATTTCTGTTTCCTTGTTAATTGTTTGTCTAGATGATCTATCCAGTGATGTCATTGGGGTGTTGAAGTCTCCTGCTATGATTGTATTGCTGTCGATTTCTCCTTTGAAGTTCTCCAGAAGATTTTTATTATATTTTGGTGCTCCTATATTGGGTGCATAAATGTTTACCAAGGTTATATATTCCTGTTTGATAGACCCTTTCAATATTATGTAGTGACCTTCTTTGTCTCTAGTTATGGTCTTCAATTTGAAATCTAATTTATCAGATATGAGTATTGCTACCCCAGCTTTTTTTTCCTTTCTGTTTGCTTGGAAGATTTTTTTCCATCCCTTGTCTTTCAACCTATGTGAGTCTTTTGTTGTGATGTGGATCTCTTGTAAACAACATATATGTGAATCATGCCAGTCAGCTACTCTGTGCCTTTTATCGGAGCATTCAATCCATTTACATTTAAGGTGATTATTGATATGTGCTTATTTATTGCCATTTTTGTTCAGTGTGGTTATATTTTTCTTCCTTTTTCTTCTACTAATTACAGCAGTCCTTTTAACATTTCTTGCAGTGCTGCTTTGGTGCTAATATATTCCCTTAGCCTTTTTTTGTCTGGGAAGGTCTTTATTTTTCCTTCTATTTGGAATGATAGCCTTGCTGGATAGAGTAGTCTTGGATTCAGATCCTTGTTTTTCATGACCTTGATTACTTCATGCCATTCCCTTCTGGCCTGTAGTGTTTCTGTTGAGAAGTCAGATGATAGCCTAATGGGTGTTCTTTTGTAGGTAACCTGTTGCTTATTTCTTGCTGCCTTTAGGATTCTCTCTTTGTCTCTAATTTTTGGCATTTTAATTATTATGTGTCTTGGTGTGGGCCTGTTTGGGTTCTTCTTACTTGGGGCTCTCTGTGGTTCTTGAACTTGAATGCCTTTTTCCTTCACCAGGTTAGGAATGTTTTCTGTCACTATTTCTTCAAATATATTCTCCAGCCCTTGCTCATTTTCTTTTTCTTCGGGGACTCCTATAATGCGAATGTTTCCAATTTTCCCACAGTTCTCTTAAGCTAGGTTCCTCTTTTTTCATTGTTTATTACCTTTTGGTTTTCTGATTGATTGATTTTTTCTACTCTGTCTTCTAATTCACTGATCCGGTCCTCCGCTTCCTCTACTCTGCTGGTCATTCCTTCCAATGTGTTCTTTATTTTTGCTATGTCATTCTTTATTTCCACTTGGTTGGTTTTCATGGTGTCGATATCCTTACTCATGCTGTTTATTTTCCTCAAGATCATGACTCTGAACTGTACCTCTGACAATTTGCTTAACTGCATTTCATTTATCTCATCTTTGGTAGAGTTCTATTTTTCTTTCATTTGGGATCTCTTTCTTTGTTTCACCATTTTTGCTATCTCAGTGGGTTTTGGAGCCTGCCAAATTTTCCCTGTGGGTGTTGGTGTTCTGCTATTTGTGGCTCCCTCTACTGGGTTTGGATGAGCGTGGAGGGCCCTCCTTAAACACCACTGTCAAGTCTCACTTTCCTGCGTAGATTTGCAAGCTCAGGAAAGGTTCAGTTATGCTCTAGCTTTTTGCCTGGAGGCTATTAGCTTCAGTTACTTGAAAAGCCTTAGGATCTCAGTTGAATGAGAAACTCCCTCAGGTGTTTATAGTGTGAGAGGATTTCCTGAGGGTGGGGCCAATGCTGGTTGTTAATGAGCCTCAATTTGCATTTCTTTACCTCTTTTCCTCACCTGGGAATCTCCGAGGGAGGGGCTACCACAGCTCTGGGAAGGAGCAAACTTGGCTGCCGTTCTCTGTAACCGGGAAGGAGCGGTCAGCTACCACTGTCCTTTGTGGCCACATCTCAGCACAAACTCTGAGCACCCTCCAAATCCCAGGTGTCCCCACAGAGTTCCAGTCCAGTCTGCCCTCCCTCTGCTGGAGCCCCAGGTGAGTGGCTGTGGCTATTTAGGGCTCTGTCGCGGCCCTCTGCGCTGTGGAGCCGCTGGGGCTCTTACCCCGAGGGCGGGCGCTGTTGCTCCCAGCTAAGGCCGCTGCTCACAGCCAAGGCCGCTGCTGTCCGTGGGCTCCCAGCCCACCACCCTCACGTGCCTCCGCAGATCCTACCAGGCTCATTCAGTGTCCCTGGTTGTATGATCCTCTCTCGCTGCTTTTTTGTTGCTTTTTCCCAACGATTTGTCTTTATTTTAGTTGTTATTCCCATTTGGTCCTGGGAGATCGTCAGTGTACCTTCCATTCATTCCATCGTCATTTCCCCCTCCTCTGCTTTGAATTCTTTATCTGACAAGTTGCTGTCTTCCATTTCATGTAGTTCCTTTTCTGGTGATTCCTCCTTTTCTTTCATTTGGGTGTTCTTTCTTTGTCTCACCATTTTAGCAGTCTTGTAGTTCTAGGCCCAGTCAGGGATGTTGGGATGTTTAGGCAGGTCAGTATATATCAAATAAATCTGCTGCGCTTCCCAGACTGTTTTGGTGCTTGGTGCCTCTTGCCTGCTGTGGGTCCTGGATGATTGACAACTGGCAGCTCTTTTTGGTTTGTTGTGGTTGGTGTTGCTGGGGTCTGTGCATCCAGCTGATGTGGTGCTAGGGTGCATGGATTCAGCTGGGGCACAGCTGGGGTGCTGAGTCCACGTGGTGTGCTGCTGGGGTGTGTGGGTCTAGCTGGTGCACTGCTTGGGTGTACTGCTGCCTGGTGGAACTCAGTTCCTGATTAATCACTGCTGATGCTGCTGGCGGTGAGTGTCAGCTCCCAGTTTGCGCTGCTAGTGCTGCTGCTCTTGCCAGGGAGTACTCTCAGCTCCCAATCCTCTGCTATTTGGGGCTTAGGATGCTCAGCTCTGGGACTTTGCTGCTGCTTGGGGATGGGCTTCATTGCAAATCTGCTGCTGCAGTTTTCAAGGGTGGGTCCTGGCTGCCTGAGCCTTGCTGCTGCTTGGGCTTGGGCACTGCTCCTGATCAGCCTCTGCTGATGCCGCTGGGGATGGGTCTCAGCTGCTGATCTGTGCTGCTGCTGCCTGGGGATGGATGTCCACTTCCAATCCTCTACTGCTGGGGGTGTATCTCAGCTCCTGAGCCTCAGCTGCTGTTGGTGATAGGGCTCCACTCCCGCCCAGTCACTGATGCTGTGGGAGAAGGTGCTGAGCTCCCAAGCTGGTGCTACTGGTGCTGGGGGTGGTGCTCAGCTCCAATCTAGCCTCTGTTGCTGGGGATAGTATTTGGTTCTGATCAGCCTGCTGCTGTGGTGGATGGTGTTCCGCTCCTGGCTGGTTGCTGCTTCCCTGAGCAGGTACTTTGAAAGTGCCACTACTGTGCGCTGGTCTGCGTTGGCACAGTGGGGTCCACTGGTCCGATGGTGTAAGGCACACTGGTGGACTCAGGTCACTTGGCCCTAGCCGTTCCCTGCTGCCTCCTCCCAGAGAAGACCAGGGATCTTCCAAGATGGCGGGGATTTCTGGCCTTGCAGGGGGAAGTGCCCTGACAAGCCACTTACCATGGTAGCTGGCTGCTCCCGATCCACAGCACAGAAACCCTCTGCACTACTTTTGTGCACTGCTTGAGGTTGCTTGTCCACACTCACATCCACTCACACTTTCTCTTACACTTGCTTACACTCTTACACTCACCCTTGCTTGGGTCCTTCCTGCTACCATCTCTTTCCAGTCTAGAATAAAAAAAAAAAAAAATTTGAATACTAACCTGTTGTGAGATATATCATTGGTAATTATGTTCTCTCATTCAGTGTGTTGTCGTTTCATTTTGTTGATGGTTTCCTTTGCTGTGCTAAAACTTTTTAGTTTGATATAGTCCCATTTATTTTATTTTATTTTTATTTATTAATTTTTTTTCTTTATTGATTATAGAGAGTGAGGAAGGGAGAGGAGAGAGAGATAGAAACATCGATGAGAGAGAACATCGATTGGTTGCATCCTGCATGGTCCCCACTGGGGACTGGGCCCACAACTTGTGCATGTGCTCTGACTGGGAATTGAACCAGCGACCTCTTTGTGCATGGGTCCATGCTCAACCAGTGAGCTACACTGGCCGGGCTATAGTCCCATTTATTTATTTATTTTTGCTTTTGTTTCTTTTTGCCAGAGGAGATATATAGAAAACAATATTTCCCCAAGAAATGTCCAAGATTTTACTGTCTGTTTTCTTCTAGGATTTTTTATGGTATCGAGTCTTACATTTAAGTCTTTAATCCATTTTGAGTTTATTCTTGTATGTGTTTTAAGAAGGTGGTCTATTTTCAGTTTTTGTATATTTCTGTCCAATTTTCCCAACACCATTTATTAAATAGACTGTCTTTACCCCATTGTGTGATCTTGCCTCCTTTGTCAAATATTAGTTGACCATATAAGAATGAGTTTATTTCTGGACTCTCTATTCTGTTCCGTTGATCCTTATGTCCATTTTTATGCCATACATGCTGTTTTGATTACAATGGTTTTGTAGTATATTTTGACATCAGGTAGTGTGATTCCTCCAACTTTGTTCTTCTCTCACAAGATTGCTGTGGCTATTTAGGGTCTTTTGTGGTTCCATATGAACTTTTGGATTATTTATTCTAGTTCTGTGAAGTACACCATTGGTATCGTAATAGGAATTGTGTTGAAGATATAGATTGCTTTGGGTAGTATGGACATTTTAACAATGTTTATTTTCCTATTCATGAACACAGCATATACTTCCCTTTATTTGTATTATCTTCAAATTTTTTCTTCAGTGACATAATTTTCTGAGTACAGATCTTTTACCTCCTTGGTTAAATTTATTCCTAGGTATTTTATTTTTCTTGATGCAGTTATAAATTGGATTGTTTTCTTAGTTTCCTTTTCTGATAGTTCATTATTGGCAGATTGTAAATGCAACAAATTTTTGGATATATATTTTGTATCCTGCTAACTTTACTGAATTTATTTATCAGTTCCAGTAGTTTTTTGATGGAATCTTTAGCGTTCTCTCTATATAGTATCATGTCATCTCAAATGATGACAGTTTTATTTTTTCCTTTTCAATTTGGATGCCTTTTGCTTCTTCTTGTCTGATTGCTGTGGGCAGGACTTCCAGTACTCTGTTGAATAAGGTGATGAGAGTGGACATCCTGTCTTGTTCCTGATCTTAAAGGATATGTTTTTTAGTTTTTCCTCATTAAGCATAATGTTAGCTGTGGGTTTGTTATGGCCTTTGTTGTGTTGAGATATGTTTCCTTTATTCCCACTTGGCTGAGTTTTTTTTTTTTTTTTTTTTTTTTTTTATCATAAATGGGTGCTGGATTTTGTCAAGAGCCTTTTCTGCTTCTATTGATATGATCATATGATTTTTAGCCTTCATTTTGTTTACATGATGTATCACGTTAATTGATTTGCTGATATTGTACCAGCCTTGCATCCCAGGAATAAATATCTCCCAGTTTCTGCTTTTCTTTCTGTCTCTTATCTTATTCTCTCCTTTCTGGTCTCTCCCTGCCAGAATTTAGGCTCTCTCAGGCATCTCCCCTGACTTCACTGCTCCCTTCATGCCTCCCTGTCATTCTCCTTCTTCTTATGGTTCAAATGCTTCAGAATGCTCTCTTCACTCTCTGTCCCTGTTCCTCACCCTCTGCATCCCAGCCTCCCTGCCCACTGCTAAGGTCCCCACTAGCCTCCTGAATGTGTGCATGTGGCCTCCCCTGTCCCCTCCACTACTCCATCTCATCTCCATGGAGGCCCCCTATGCCCACACTACCCTTTCCTACTTTTCTTGGTGGTAAAATAGACATGAGATAAGATTTACCATTCAACCATTTTAAGTATACAGCTCAGTGGCATTAAGCACATTGACATTGTTGTGCAGCCATCACCACTATCCATCTTCAGAATGTTCTCATCTTCCAAAACTAACACTCTGTCCCCATTAAATACTAACTCCCCATCCTCCTCCCCCAGCCCCTGGCATCCATCATCTACTTTCTGTCTCTATTGATCTGACTTCTCTGGGGACTTCACAATGTGAGTGGAATCACACAGTATTTGCCCTTTATGTCTGCTTTATGTCACTGAGAATAATGTCCCTAAAGTTCATCCACATTGTAGAAAGTGTCAGGATTTCCTTCTTTTTTATTTTATTTTATTTATTTTTAATCCTCACCCGAGGACATTTTTGCATTTATCTTCAGATAGAGTGGGAGGGAGAGAGGAAAAAAGAGAGAGAGAGAAACATCAATGTGAGAGAGACACATGGAGTGGTTGCCACCCACATGACCCCAATCGGGGCTGAGGACAAACTGCAACTGAGGTACATGCCATTAGTGGGAACCGAACCTGGGATTCTCTTATCCGTGGGCTGACGCTCTAACCGCTGAGCCAAACTGGCCAGGACTTCCTTCCTTTTTAAAATTGAATAATATTCTATCGTATGGATGGACAACACTGTATTTATCCATTCATGTGTTGATGGACACATAGGTGGTTTTCACTTTTTGACGATTGTGAATAATGCTGCTATGAATATAGGTGTGCAAATATCTGTATAAGTTCCTGATTTTAATCCTTCTGGGTATATACTCCTGGAGAATTTTAAGCCTGACATGAACAGATCCATTCAGCTTTCAGAGATGGCTTTTTCTTCAGATCGTAGTTGCTATTACCATAATTGCCTCTAGAGAGCAGTGCTTTCCCAGGACTTCTCCGACCAAGCTAAGACCATAGGTTAAAAACAGAAAACCAGGCCAGGGATGGAACACCCCCACCACCTAAGGGCCAGGTCATGGCCTGAGTTAGTGAGGTATATTGGTGTGGGACACAGGAAACCATTAGGTTTACCTTTCCTTTTCCCACTTTTAATAGAGGCGTGGTTGAGTGAAATATATCTGTGTTGCAGAAAAAAAAATAATTTTCAGATGGGCTAAAGATAAAATGTAAAAAAAACAAAACTAATGAAAATTGTTGAAGGAATTTACAAGGCCATTTTTACAACTAAGGGTTACAAACCTTTCTAAAAAGAAAAACAAGTCCCAGCTGGTATGGCTCAGTGGACTGAGCATTGTCCCATGGACTGAGAGGTCCTGGTTTGATTCCTGGTCTGGGCACGTATCTGGGTTGCCAACTTGATCCCCAGTGGGGGTTGTGCAGGAGGCAGCCAATCCATGCTTCTGTCTCACATCAATGTTTCTATCTCTCTCTCTAAAAAAATCAATAAAAACATGTTTTTAAAAAACCTCACAAAAACTAAGACCGGAAACCAATAAGCCATAAATTAAAGGAGAGAAATAACTGGTTGTATATAAACTAACAAAAATTTTAGAGAAATAATATTATAAACAAAACCAATAAGATCATTTTTTTTTTGGTCTGAGAAGGGTTGATACCTTCATATATAGTTTCCACATATCAAGAAGAAAAAAACAACAAAAATAGAAATTGAGAAAGGATATAAACAGGCACATCTTAGAACCAAGAACAAAAGGACATATGAAAATACAGTCCTAGGAGCCCAGAGAGTGTGAATTTCAGTAACAATGAGCAACATGTCATTTCACACCCAAGAGAGTGGCAACAGCAACAAGAGAGTATCGGTATGATTATCATCTTATTATAGTAAAAATCAGAAAATGTATGAAATTCTACAAGTTTAATTTGTCCATGATTTATAATATTTTGTAAAATTGAACAAAAGTTTTCAAGAAGTTATCATAAAACATGTAAAAAAAGTGCTAAGAAACCTAAAAAGGCCACTTCTAGTGCAGTAGAGGCCCGGGTGGTGAACAGTGTACGGCCCTGCGTCAGATTTGTCTAGCTCACAACATCAGCATTACCCTTGCCAATTAGCATGACTACTTTTGCTCCTGCTCAGCTCAGCCCTTGCCATCTCCCTCTATCTGCCTGTTAACCCCTGCAAGTGCCTCACAAGGATCTGCTAGTGACAGGCACATCTGAGATCACCCACCACTCTGGGGATGCTTGTGACCTGCTCACCCACCTCAGGATCACAGATTTTGCTGTCCATATTCTGTACTCCAAAGACGATGCAACCAAGGAGAAATTTCCATTTACCACTGAAGATTATGACATGTTTGAAAGTGTTTTGAGAGGAACAGGGCAATACCTGACTACTTCGTGATCCTAGACATGAAGCATAATGCAGGTGAAAAATTATAAAGAGACAGCAAAAGCTGAGGATCTCAAACCTTTAGAAGTGGAGCTATGATGCCTAGAAGACCTTTTGGAATCTATCATTAATGATTTTGCCTATACGAAGAAGCAAGAGGAGGAGATGCGTAATATCAATGAGTCATAAATATTCGGGGCCTGCACTTCAGCATCTTTTCAATGCTTTAGTCTTCTACTTGCACTGCTTCTTCAAGGTCAAGAAGATGATTGAGTAATAAGGCCCACTCTCTTCCCACCTGGTATCTCAGTCACCAGAGCATCACTGGTATGTGACAGGCCTCTGGCATCCTACCAACAGCACCATGCAGGCATTTTGAAATGTTCTTGCCAGAACTGATCTGTCTTGGTGTGGGAGGACATGGGTTACAACCTACAACCAACACGTTGACAAGGGACTTCTTTTTAACTTGATAGGATTTGGACTAGTTTAGTAACAACAAAACTATTACTAGAATTATCTGTGACAAAAAATAGGGGTTATCTAGATAATGCCAAAGCCAGCATTTGTACCAGGTTTCTTCATGTCATCTGTTTGAACCATGTTTTTCTTACCCTCTCCTTCTTGCTTACCAGCTTGGGCTTCCACTCTAGTTCCTTTACCAAGATTTGCATGACCATGTGGAACTTGTTTCATTCTGATTGTCCTCATTGGATTTCCACATGAAAACACCCTTAACTTTATCTTAACTCTTAACTGAAATGTTGAAGTAGCTTCTGGTGATATCCTTTTATAATTTAAAAAAAAAATGCTTTTTATGGATTTTTTAGAGAGAGAGGAAGGAGAAGAGAGAGATAGAAACATCGAAGTGACAGAGAAACATTGACTGGCTGCCTCCTGCTCTGCCCTCTACTGGGGATCCAGCTAGAAACCCAGGTATGTGCCCTGCCCAGGAATTGAACCAGGACCTCTCAGTCCATGGGACGACGTTCAATCCACTGAGCCATATCAGCTGGGCTGCTTTCATAATCTTATATCTCTTAAAAGGGTGATGAATGTGACACCTCACAGAAATGAGCTTTGAACTATAGTTAACTCTGAAAGAAAATGCCATTTTTTTTTCATTTTAAAAATCTTTTTTGTCTTTTCAATTTTTTTTTTCTATCCTCACCTGAGGACATTTTTTCATTTTTTGTTCAGATAGAGTGGGAGGGAGAGAGAGAGAGAAACATCGACGTGAAAGGGACACATTGAGTGGCTGCCACCCGCACAACCAACCAGGGCCAGGGACAAACTGCAACCGAGGTACACGCCCTTAGCGGGAACCGAACCCGGGTCTCTCTGGACCACAGGCCGACGCTCCAACCGCTGAGCCAAACCGGCCACGGCTCTTTTCAATTTTTATTAATTTATTTTTGTTACAGATGTTTCTCCTTTTTCCCCCATAGACACCCTGCTCCCCATCCTGCCCCCCTCCCCAGCATTGTTGTCTATGTCCATTGGTTATGCATACATGCATATAAGTTCTTTGGTTTATCTCATCCATCCCCTCCACCCCCTTCTCTGAGGTCTGTCAGTCTGAACTGTACTCCTTTCTATGTCTCTGGGTCTATTTTATTCATCAGCTTATTTTGTTCATTATATTCCACAAATAAGTGAGATCATGTAGTATTTCTCTTTCTCTGATTGGCTTATTTTGCTTAGCATAATGCTCTCTAGGTCCCTCCATGTCATCTCAAAGGATAAGAGATATTTCTTTCTTACAGCTGCATAGTACTCCATTGTGTATATGTACCACAGCTTTTTGATCCACTCATCTACTAATGGATATGATACACAAACCTCAGGGGATTGAGCTTCACTCTGAAATAAGATGTCATAGAGCAGAGGCTGCTGACAGGTGGCCTCAGCTGTGACTGTGAATAGAAAATGCCATTTTACATACTGGTGCAGCCACTATGGAAAACAGTGTGGTGTTTCCTCAAAAAGTTAAAAATTGAATTGCCATTTGACCCAGTGATCCCATTTCTAGGAATATAACCCAAGAAGCCTGAAACACCAATCCAAAAGAATATATGTACTCCTATGTTCATAGCAGCATTATTTACAATCGCTAAGATCTGGAAACAGCCTAAGTGTCCATCAATAGATGAGTGGATCAAAAAGCTGTGGTACATATATACAATGGAATACTATGCAGCTGTGAGAAAGAAAAATCTCTTATCCTTTGAGATGACATGGAGGGACCTGGAGAGTATTATGCTAAGCGAAATAAGCCAATCAGAGAAAGAAATACCACATAATCTCACTTATTTGTGGAATATAATGAACAAGGTGGGCTGATGAACGAAATAGACCCAGAGACATAGAAAGGAGTATGGTTCTGACTGACAAACCTCAGGGTAGGGGGGTGGGGGGGATGGATGAGATAAACCAAATAACATATGCATGTATGCATAACCAATGGACATAGACAACAATGCAGGGGAGTGGGGGGGCAGGATGGGGAGGAGGGTGTCTAGGGGGGAAAAGGAGAAACATCTGTAACAAAAATAAATTAATAAAAATTGGAAACAAAAAAAGAAAATGCCATTTTATTTTATTTATTTATTTTATCCTCACCTGAGGACATTTTTTTTTTTTAACATTTATTTTTAGATAGAGTGGGAGGGAGAGAGGGGGGAA
The DNA here is from genome assembly GCA_030848825.1 of Tadarida brasiliensis. NCBI lineage: Eukaryota > Metazoa > Chordata > Mammalia > Chiroptera > Molossidae > Tadarida > Tadarida brasiliensis. Next base: position 72,022,944 of record CM061259.1, on the reverse strand, counting down.
GAGAGAGAGAAACATCGATGTGAGAGAGACACATCGAGTGGTTGCCACCCACATGACCCAAACCAGGGCCGGGGACAAACTGCAACCAAGGTACGTTCCCTTAGTAGGAACCGAACCCGAGAGTCTCTGGTCTGTGGGCCGATGCTCTAACCGCTGAGCCAAACTGGCCAAGTCTAGAAAATGCCATTTTAAAGAATTAAAATATCTGTGCTCAACTGCTTGAAAAAAACCAACAACCCTAAAAAGGTGATAATATCTCCTTCTGGCAGAGATGCAGAGAAAAAGGTACAGGTGCATATTGTCATATAATGAGAAACTCTTTCTCTAATGAGTATAGACCATAAACAGTCACAGCTGAGGCCACCTGTCAGCAGCCTCTGCTCTGTGAACTCTTATTTCAGAGTAAAGCTCAATCCCCTGTGGTTTGTGTATCATTTCCCATCCCATTCATGTAAGACCAGAGGAGGAAGATACCCAGTAGGGTTTAATTTTATTTCTCAGTAAAGGCCTTCCTCTTCTTTCAATGTTTAAATAATGAGATATGATTTATGTATAGTAAAATTCAGCCCTTTAGCATATGTTTCTATGAGTTCTGACTAATTCATACAGTCATGTATTCACCACCACAATGAAGATATAGAACAATTCCATTGCCTAACCCCAAATTCCCTACTCCTGAAATCCCTGACTTTTTCTCTGTCCCTATATCTTTGTCTTTTCCAGAATATCATCTAAGTGGAATTGTAGTCCCATTTGAGTCTGACTTCTTCCACTTAGCATGAAGAATCTGAGAGTCATCCATGTTGCTGTGTGTATCAGTGAGTCCTTTTTTCCCACCGAGTAGTGTTCCATTGTGTGGTATATCACTGTTTGTTTATCCGTTCACCCACTGAATGTCATTTAGCTTGTATCTAGTTATTGGCAATGATGAATAATGCCACTAAACATTTGTGAGGAGGTTTCTGTGTGAACATACGTTTTCATTTCTCTCGGAAAAATTCCTAGGAATGCCATTGCTGGGTCACATACATGGTAAGTGTACCACATTTAACTTTATAAAAACATTTAAACTATCTTCCAAAAATGGTGTGAAAGATGCACCATTTTGCATTCACACCAGCCACACCCTTGCAGCATTTAGTGTTGTCATCTTCTAATTTTAGCCATTCTCATTGGTATGTAGTGGTTTCTCCTTGTGTTAAGGTCCCTTTATAACATCAGAAAACTTGGATGTTCACCTCTGAGTCTTTTGATATTTCTAAATGGAGAATGGAGGTAATAGAGTCTGTGGGGGCTAAGAGTATGGGGGCCAGGGCTCACCTCATCCTGTCAATACTTACTGTGAGCCCTGTGTGGGCATAACTCTGTCTTTGTTGAAGTTCCTTCTTTGGTACTATTCCCATGTCATAGGTTTAGATGAGACGATGCAGGTGAAAGGCCTGCAACAGGATTTGGCACACCATAGACAGCAGCCTTTGTGCAGCTTCTTCTGACAATAGCTTTCCAGGCTCAGGGCTTTGGAACTTGCAGTTTCCTTCATTGGAATAGTATTCTTGTCTCCTTTCAACTGCATAACTCCGTGTGTGTGTGTAGGCAAAAAGCTTAGTTCATTAATGCCTTTAATCCATTTGCAATTCAAAAAACAAAAATTATACCTGCCCACATTACAAAAAGTAGACTTACAAATATGCAGGAGACATTATTTATTCTGTCAAGAGAGGGTCCCCAGCACAGCTGAGGACTCAGGGTTGCAGATAAAATATATCTTTATTTGCTAATTGTGACAATTAGCTAACAAGGACACTACTCAGGGACTTTTTGTGGTAATCTCTGAGACCCTGTTTCTGGTTTCCCAAGTTTAGATAGAAATATGAGGTTGGGGGAGACTGGATCCCTTCTCCTGCCCACTCCTTGCTGAGGAACCACCCCTTCCCCTGCTGTGGAAAACCCAGGGTAATTCAGGGATTTCAACAAGAAAAACCACATCTTAATATAACCCAAGAACCCAACGTTCCCAAAACAAGATGCCCACAGAAGCACAGATCTCCTGAGCTTCAGCACTGCCTGATTTCAGACCCAGAGAAGAGCCTGGCTCACCCAGCCTCCCTCCCTTCCCCAGCCTTGATCCTGAGTCTCTTTTGCCTTCCCCTAAACCCAATGCTCCTTCAAAGAACTAGAATGCAGTGAAGGAAATTTATCCTGGAAGTCCAAGCTTCCAGGCATCCTGGCAGCCAGTATGGAGGGTTCCACAGCTGTCTAGAGTGGGAAGAGTATTCTTGGAAAGGATCCCTGGCTTCCAGGGGCAAGAGCTGGGGCCACTCTTCCTGGGATGTTCAGGGGCTGGTTCTGCCAGCAGAATTCAGCTCCATTACTTCACTGCCAAGTCCAGACATGGAACTGGATGCTAGTAACAAAACAGGTGCAATCTATTGGACAACTGGTGTGCATCTGGATGGTGCATTCAGGAGGCTATATGGCACCTTGTGGGGCAGTGTCAGTAGTATTCCCATTTCAGAGCTAGAGAGACTCAGAGGGCAAGATTTAATTCAAGTGTGGGTGACTCTAAGTCAGTGGTTTTCAACTCGGCGGGTGATTTTGTCCCTCCAGGGGACATTTGTCAGTGTCTAGTCTGGAGATGTTTTTGGTTGTCATGTCTGTCAGTGGGGAGGAGTACTACTGTCATGTAGTGGGTAGAGGCCAGGGATGCTGGCTCAATATACAACAAGGTGCAGGGCAGCCCCCCTTGGCAAAGAGTGGTCCAACCATAAATGTCATTAGTGTTTAGGCTGAGAAACTTTCCCACAAGGCTTTCAGGAGCATAAAGGGAAGTAGACAGGATCCTGAAAAACAGGCTGAGTTTAGGGACATAAAAGGTATTTCAAGTGCAGAAGACTTGACAGATGATTCAGGATAAAACAAACAAACAAACAAACAAACAAATAAATATCCAGTCAGTTTATGAAAAGATGCAAATAAGGACCACCAGGAGATACCACTACACACCTACCAGAATGACCAAAGGAGAAAATTCTAAGACTACCAAGTGTTGGCAAAATTATGGAGCAAATGGAACTCTTCACTTTTGCAAGTGGGATGTTACATGGTATAGCCAAATCTATCGGTCACATGGAGGCATAAAGTCAGATGGCCAGCCAAGATTCAGGAGCTGGGGAAGTAGGTTGCATTTCCTAACAGACTTGTAAAGAATTGCAGCCACATTTTCTGATCAATCAGAATATCGCTTGCCCAGGTTTTTCTTTTTCAAGATTGCTGTGGCTATGTGAGGTCCTTTTTGGTTCCATATAAACATTTGAAGTATTTGTTCTAGATCTGTAAAATATGCTGTTGGTATTTTAATGGAGATTGCATTGAATCTATAGACTGATTTGGGATTTCAACAAGAAAAACCACATCTTAATATAACCCAAGAACCCAACGTTCCCAAAACAAGATGCCCACAGAAGCACAGATCTCCTGAGCTTCAGCACTGCCTGATTTCAGACCCAGAGAAGAGCCTGGCTCACCCAGCCTCCCTCCCTTCCCCAGCCTTGATCCTGAGTCTCTTTTGCCTTCCCCTAAACCCAATGCTCCTTCAAAGAAGGACATTTTAATGATGATGGTTCTTCCAATCCATGAACATAGTATATGCTTCCATTTTTTTACATCTTCCTCTATTTCTTTTTTCAGTGTCCTATAGTTTTCTGAGAAGAGGTTTTTTACCCCCTTGGTTAAGTTAATTCCTAGGTATCTTTTTTTTTAATTTTTAAAAATTAATTTATTACTTGAGGTGCACCCCTCATGTGGACTGTACACCCTTCTGTTGTAATTGAGTCTTGATTGCTGTTGGCATGTCAATGGGAGGAATTTACTCAGGCTGAGCAGCTGTAAGTACTGGCTGTGCCCACTGACCACTGGCCTCTGACTACCTTGGAGGATCAGCTATGTAGGGGCCCACCACACAAAGCAAGACCTATTTTAGCAGGGTTCTGGTACCCTCTGAGTTTACTCATTGAGTGTGTCACTTGTGGAGGTGGTTGGGTGGTGGTGCTTTAATATGGTCTGAAGCTGTCCACTGGGTGTACTGGCTCTGGGACAAGGTCAGCCACTGCCTGTGTTCTACCCAGGACCACCTGGCATAAGCTACAAAGTGATCTGCTGATGGCTGCTTCTTGTGCTGGGCTTGGAGATGCCCAGGTAAAGCCAAGTTGTGAACCAAGGCTGGCTGCTTCTAGTGCCAGGCCTGGGGCCAGTTAATGAGAGGTATGGGGCTTGCTGAGACCACATTTCTGCTTGTTTGAGGGATTTTATGAAAATCTGAGGCAGGATCCAACACATGCCAATGCTATGTTAAAGCCATTGGAAACAGCTTGGGTGGGCCCGAAAGTTGGGTGGGGCAGGACTTCAAGGAATCACCAGGGTGGGGCAAAAGTGTGAGCGAGATTGCTGGTGTCCCAGATATAGCAGCCATCTGCCTGCCCTGTGGAGGAAGGGCTCATCAAAGGAACAATGACTTCTGCCATCAAGTCTGTTTGGGAGAAACTTGCCCCTTCAGCTCTGGCCCAAATGCCAAACAACTAAGTTCTTCACTGTATGTCTCTGGTGTCTTTCAAGCTGCCTCCCCCATGCTAGAGGCTGGAGGGTGTGAGTCCAAGTAAGTCCCTGCATGGGTCCTTTAAGAGGAACTGCTTGGGGCTCCAATATCCTTAGCCTCCCTAAGCCACAGTTTCCACTGATTTTTACAGCCTAAGTTATGGGGATTCTCTTCTTGGTCCTGAAACCCTGAGTTGGGCACCTCATGTGGGACTGAGACCCCTCACTCTTCAGGGAGGACCTTCACAGCTGAGATGTCCCTCCTGATTTTTATCCGCCACACGTAGGTGTGGGACCTGTCCGTCTGCGCCTCCACCCCTTTTATCAGTTTCAATGTGGCTTCTTTAATTTGGTGGTTCTTGGACTTCAATTCAGCTTGATTTCAGGCAGTTCTGAATGATGGTTGTTCTGTAGTTTAGTTGTAATTTTGATGCAGTTGTGGAAGGAGGCGATATGCTGCCATCTTGACCGGAAGTCCAACACAATTTATTAAAGAGACTGTCTTTACTTCATTCTATGCTCTTGCCTCCTATGTCAAATTTAATTAAGCGTAATGTCTGATGTAGATTTCTGGGTTCTCTGCTCTGTTCCATTGATCTATACGCCTGTTCTCGAGCCAGTACCTGTGTGTGTGTGTTTTTTTTAATATTTATATATTTTATTTAGTTATTATCATAGTAAACACATTTCAGCCAGCAAAGTTTTGTAAATAACGTTTTAAAATCTTTAATAAATACATTGTAATAGACTAGGTTTTAATTTTCCCACTGTCCTAATTCTTAAAGAAATCAGTGCTCTTAAATGGTTAGAAATAGGATATATCTACTGACTTATTTTTATTTTTTAAATTTATTATTTTATTTTATTTTATTTTTTATTAATTTATTTTTGTTACAGATGTTTCTTCTTTTTCCCCCATTGATCCCTCCTCCCCCTCCCTCCCTGCCCCAAGCCCAGCTTTGTTGTCCATGTCTACTGGTTATGCGTACATGCATATAAGTTCTGTGGTTTATTGCTCCACTCCCCCACCCCCTCTTCTGGCATTTGTCAGTCTGTACCCTACATCCACGTTTCTGGGACTGCTCTGTTCCTCAGACTGTTATGTTCATTATATTCCAGAAATAAGTGAGATCATATGATATTTGTCTTTCTCTACTTGGTTTGTTTCGCTTAGAATAATAGTTTCCAGGTCCTTCCATGTCGTCTCAAAAAATAAATGATCTTTCTTTCTTACAGATGCATAGTACTAGATTGTGTATATGTACCACAGCTTTTTTATCCATTCATCTACTGATGAACACTTGGGCTGTTTCCAGATCTTAGCTATTGTAAATAGCGCTGCTATGAATGTGGGGGTATATATATTCTTTCTGATTGGTGTTTCAGGCTTCTTAGGGTATACTCCTAGGAGTGGGATCACTGGGTCAAATGGCAATTCAATTTTTAATTTTTTGAGGTAACACCATAGTGTTTTCCATAGTGGCTGCACCAGTCTGCACTCCCACCAGCAGTATACTAGAGTCCCCTTTTCTCCACACCCTCGCCAACACTAGTTGTTTGATGCTTTGTTGATGGCGGCTATTCTGACAGGTGTGAGGTGATACCTCATTGTTGTTTTAATTTGCATCTCTCTGATGATTAGTGATGTTGAGCATTTCTTCATATGTGTCTTGGCCATTTGTATGTCCTGTTTGGAGAGGTGTCTCTTTAGATCCTCTGCCCATTTTTTAACTGGGTTCTTTGTCTTTCTTTTGTTGAGTTGTATGAGCACTCTATATATTTTTGAAATTAATCCCTTATCTGATGTATCATTGGCAATTATGCTCTCCCATACAGTGGGTTGCCTTTCCGCTTAGATGGACGTTTCTTTTGCTGTGCGGAAGCTTTTGAGTTTGATGTAGTCCCATGTGTTCATTTTTTCCTTTGTTTCTGTTGCCTTAGGTGATATATCAGTGAAAATTCTGCTGTGTATGATGTCTGAAATTTTGTTGCCTACATTTTCTTCTAGGATTTTTATGGATTCACGAGTCACAATAAAGTCTTTTATCCATTTTGAGTTTATTGTTGAGTATGGTGTAAGCTGATGATCTAGTTTCATTTTTTTGCATGTAGCTGTCCAATTTTCCCAACACCATTTATTAAAGAGGCTGTCTTTACTCCATTGTATGCTCTTGCCACCTTTGTCGAATATTAATTGAGCATAATGTTTTGGGTCAATTTCTGGGTTCTCTGTTCTATTCCTTTGATCTATGTGCCTGTTCTTGTGCCAGTACCTGGCTGTTTTTGATAACAGTAGCTTTGTAGTATAACCTGATATCCGGTATTGTGATCCCGCCTACTTTGTCCTTCTTTTTCAAGATTGCTGTAGCTATTTGGGGTCTTTTTTGGTTCCATATGAACTTCTGAATCTTTTATTCTAGTTCTGTGAAATATGTCACTGGTATTTTGATGGGGATTGTGTTGAATCTATAGATTGCTTTGGGTAGTATGGACATTTTAATGATGTTAATTCTTCCAATCCATGAACAAGTTACGTGCTTCCACTTTTTTGTATCTTCCTTTATTTCTTTTTTCAATGTCCTGTAGTTTTCTGCAAATAGCTCTTTTATTTCTTTGGTTAAGTTTATTACTAGGTATCTTAATTTTTTTGCTGTGATGGTAAATGGGATTGTTTTTTTAGTTTCTCTTTCTGTGAGTTCATCATTGGTGTATAAGAATGCCATCGATTTCTAGACGTTAATTTTGTATCGTGCTACTTTGCCAACTTCATTAATTAAGTCTAGTAGATTTTTGATGGAGTCTTTAGGGTTTTCTATGTATAATATCATGTCATCTGCGAATAATGACAGTTTCACTTCCTCCTTTCCAATTTGGATCCCTTTTATTTTTTCTTCATGTCTGATTGCTGTGGCTAAGACTTCCAGCACTATGTTAAATAAGAGTGGTGATAGTTGGCATCCTTGTCTTGTTCCTGTTCTTAAGGAAAATGCTTTTAGTTTTTGTCCATTGAGTATAATGTTGGCTATAGGTCTTTCATATATGGCCTTTATTATGTTGAGATATGATCCCTCTATTCCCAAATCACTGAGTGTTTTTATCAGAAATGGGTGCTGGATTTTGTTGAATGCTTTTTCAGCATCTATTGATAAAATCATATGGTTTTTATCTTTCATTTGGTTTATGTGATGTATCACATTTATTGATTTGTGAATTTTGTACCAGCCTTGCATTCCTGGGATGAATCCCACTTGATCATGGTGAATAATTTTTTTTATGTATTGCTGGATCCTATTTCCTAGTATTTTGTTAAGGATTTTGGCATCTATGTTCATCAGTGATATTGGCCTGTAGTTTTCCTTCTTTGTAGTGTCTTTCTCTGGTTTTGGAATTAGAATTATGCTGGCTTCATAAAACGAGTTTGGAAGTCTTCCTTCTTCTTGAATTTTTAGAAATAATTTGAGGAGAATGGGTGTTAGTTCTTCTTTGAATGTTTGGTAAAACTCCCCCATGAAGCCCTCTAGGTCTGGGCTTTTGTTTGCTGGGAGGGTCTTGAGTACATCTTTAATTTCCCGTGTTGTTATTGGCCTGTTCAAGTTTTCTATCTCTTCCTGGTTCAGTTTTGGGAGAATATGTGTTTCTAGAAATTTGTCCCATTTCGCTTAGATTGTCCAATATTTTGGCGTATAATTGTTCATAGTATTTGTTAATGATCCTATGTATTTCTGTGGTGTCAGTTATTACTTCTCCTCTTTCATTTCTGATTTTGCGTATTTGAGTTCTCTCTCTTTGTTTCTTAATGCGTCTAGCTAAGGGTCCATCAATCTTTTTTATCTTTTCAAAACACCAGGTCTTTGTTTCATTGGTCCTTTGAATTGTTTTTTTGGTCTCCATGTCATTTATTTCTGCTCTGATCTTTAATATTTCCTTCCTTCTACTTGCTCTGGGGTTTTCTTTTTTGTTTGCATTCTAGTTCTTTAAGTTGTGAGGTTAGGTAGTCAATTAGAATTTTTTCTTCTTTCTTGAGGTGGGCCTGTAGTGGTATGAACTTCCCTCTCAGAACTGCTTTCGCAGTATCCCATAGATTTTGCCTTGTTGTGTGTTCATTTTCATTCGTTTCCAGGAATTTTTAAAATTCTTCCATGATCTCCATGGTAACCTATTCATTGTTCAATAACATGCTATTTAGCCTCCATGTGTTCATATGTTTTTGCATGTTCTTGTTGCAATTGATTTCTAGTTTCATGCCATTGTGGTCTGAGAAGATGCTTGATATGATTTCAATCTTCTTGAACTTGTAGAGACTTAGTTTGTGTCCTAACATGTGGTCTATCTTTGAGAATGTCCCATGTGCACTTGAGAAGAATGTGAATTCTGCAGTTTTGGGGAGTAATTCTCTGTATATATCTATAAATCCATTTGATCTAGTGCTTCATTTAGAGTCTCTGTTTCCTTGTTAATTTTTTGTCTAGAGGATCTATCCAGTGATGTCAGTGGGGTGTTGAAGTCTCCTGCTATGATTGTATTGCGGTCGATTTCTCCTTTGAAGTCCTCCAGAAGATTTTTAATATATTTTGGTGCTCCTATATTAGGTGCATATATGTTTACCAAGGTTATATCTTCCTGTTGGATAGACCCTTTCAATATTATGTAGTGGCCTTCTTTGTCTCTAGTTATGGTCTTCAATTTGAAATCTAATTTATCAGATATGAGTATTGCTACCCCAGCTTTTTTTTCCTTTCCGTTTGCTGGAAGATTTTTTTCCATCCCTTTACTTTCAACCTATGTGAGTCTTTTGTTGTGAGGTGGGTCTCTTGTAAACAACATATATGTGAATCATGCTTTCTTATCCAGCCAGCTACTCTTTGTCTTTTTATCGGAGCATTCAGTCCATTTACATTTAAGGTGATTATTGATATATACTTATTTATTGCCATTTTTGTACAGTGTGGTTCTAATTTTCTTTATATTTCTTCTATTAATTACAGCAGTCCTTTTAACATGTCTTGCAGTGCTGGTTTGGTGCTAATATATTCCCTTAGCCTTTTTTTTGTCTGGGAAGGTCTTTATTTGACCTTCTATTTTGAATGATAGCCTTGCTGGATAGAGTAGTCTTGGATTCAGATCCTTGTTTTTCATTACCTTGATTACTTCATGCCATTCCCTTCTGGCCTGTAGTGTTTCTGTTGAGAAGTCAGATGATAGCCTAATGGGGGTTCCTTTGTAGGTAACCTGTTGCTTATCTCTTGCTGCCTTTAGGATTCTCTCTTTGTCTTTAATTTTTGGCATTTTAATTATTATGTGTCTTGGTGTGGGCCTGTTTGGGTTCTTCTTACTTGCGGCTCTCTGTGCTTCTTGAACTTGAATGTTTTCTTCCTTCACCAGGTTAGGAAAGTTTTCTGTCACTATTTCTTCAAATATATTCTCTAACCCTTGCTCATTTTCTTCTTCTTCAGGGACTCCAATGATGCGAATGTTATTACGTTTCCAGTTGTCCCACAGTTCTCTTAAGCTGTCTTCCTGTTTTTTCATTGTTTTTTCCTTTTGGTTTTCTGATTGATTGATTTTTTCTACTCTGTCTTCTAATTCACTGATCCGGTCCTCCACTTCCTCTACTCTGCTGGTCATTCCTTCCAATGTGTTCTTTATTTCTGCTATGTCATTCTTTATTTCCACTTGGTTGGTTTTCATGGTGTCGATGTCCTTACTCATGCTGTTTAGTTTCCTCAAGATCATGACTCGGAACTCTACCTCTGATAATTTGCTTAACTGCATTTCATTTATCTCATCTTCGGTGGAGTTCTCTTGTTCTTTCATTTGGGATTTGTTTTTTTGTTTCACCATTTTTGCTATCTCAGTGGGTTTTGGAGCCTGCCAAATTTTCCCTATGGGTGTTGGTGTTCTGCTCTTTGTGGCTCCCTCTACTGGGTTTGGATGAGTGTGGAGGGCCCTCCTTCCACACCACTGTCAAGTCTCACTTTCCTGGGTATATTTGCAACCTCAGGAAAGGTTTAGTTATGTTCTAGCTTTTTGCCTGGAGGCTATTAGCCTCAGTTACTTGAAAAGCCTTAGGATCTCAGTTGAATGAGAAACTCCCTCAGTTGTTTACAGTGTAAGACGATTTCCTGAGGGTGGGGCCAATGCTGGTTGTTAATGAGCCTCAATTTGCATTTCTTTACTTCTTTTCCTCACCTGGGAATCTCCGAGGGAGGGGCTTCCACAGCTCTGGGAAGGAGCAAACTTGGCTGCCATTCTGTGTAACCAGGAAGTAGGGGCTGGCCACCACCGTCCTTTGTGGCCACATCTCAGCACAAACTCTGAGCATCCTTCAAATCCCAGGTGTCCCCACAGAGTTCCAGTCCAGTCCGCCCTACCTCTGCTGGAGCCCCAGGTGAGTGGCTGTGGCTATTTAGCGCTCTGTCCCGGCTCTGTTCTGTGGAGCAGCTGGGGCTCTTAACCCTGAGAGCGGGCGCCACTGCTGCTCACAGTGAAGGCCGCTGCTCCCAGCCAAGGCCGCTGCTCTCCGTGGGTTCCCATCCTGCCACCCTCACGCGCCTCCGCAGATCCTACCAGGCTCATTCAGTGTCCCTGGTTGTATGGTCCTCTCCCGCTGCTTTTCTGTTGCTTTTTTCCGACAATTTGTCTTTATTTTAGTTGTAATTCCCGTTTGGTCCTGGGAGATCGTCTGTGTAGCTTCCGTTCACTCCACCGCCATTTTTCGACCTTCTTTTGGTTTTCTGATTGATTGATTTTTTTCTAGTCTGTCTTCTAATTCACTGATCCAGTCATCCGCTTCCTCTACTCTGCTGGTCATTTCTTCCAATGTTTTCTTTATTTCTGCTATGTCATCCTTCATTTCCACTTGGTTGGTTTTCAGTGTTTGTATATCTTTACTCATGGTGTTGATGTCCTTACTCATGCTGTTTTGTTTCCTCAAGATCATGGCTCTGAACTCTACCTTTGATAATTTGCTTAACTGCATTTCATTCATCTCATCTGTGGGAGAGTTTTCTTGTTCTTTCATTTGGGATTTGTTTCTTTGTTTCACCATTTTGGCTATCTCAGTGGGTTTTAGAGTCTGCCAAATTTTCCCTGTGGGTGTTGGTGTTCTGCTATTTTTGGCTACTTCTACTGGGTTTGGATGAGCACAGAGGGCCCTCCTTAAACACCCCTGTCAAGTCTCACTTTTGTGGGTAGATTTACAAGTTCAGGGAAGGTTCAGTTATCCTCTAGCTTTTTGCCTGGAGGCTATTAGCCTCAGTTACTTGAAAAGCCTTGGGTTCTCAGTTGAATGAGAAACTCCCTCAGGTGTTTAGTGTAAGAGGATTTCCCAAGGGTGAGGTCGATTCTAGTTGTTAATGAGCCTCAATTTGCATTTCTTTGCTCACCTGGTTTGGGTCAAATCTCCGATGGAGGGGCTTCCACAGCTCTGGGAAGGAGCAAGCTGGCCACTGTTCTGTGTGAATGGGAAGGAGCAAGCTGGCCACTCTCCTTTGTGGCCGTGACTCAGCACAAACTCTGAGCGCCCTCCAGATCCCGGGTGTCCCCACAGAATTCCAGTCCAGTCTGCCCTCCCTTTGACAGAGCTGCAGGTGAATGGCTGTAGCTATTTAGTGCTCTGTCCCGGCCCTCTGTGCTGTTGAGCAGCTTGGGATCTTAACCCCGAGGGCACACTGCTCACATGTAAGGCTGCTGCTGTCCGTGGCCTCCCAGCCCGCCACCCTCCTGTGCCTCCGCAGATCCTATCAGGCTCATTCATTGTCCCTGGTTTTATGGTCCTCTCCTGCTGCTTTTCTGTTGCTTTTTTCCAATGATTTGTCATTTTTTTTAGCTGTAATTCCCGTTTGGTCCTGGAAGATCATCTGTGTAGCTTCCATTCACTCTGCCGCCATTTTCTCTCTCTTCCCCTGTGCGTTTGATTACAATGGCTTTGTTGTGTAACCTGATATCCAGAATTGCGATCCTACCAACTTTGTTCTCATTTTTCAAGATTGCTGTGGCTCTCTGGGCTTTTTTTTTGTTCCATATAACCTTTTGAAGTATTTATTCTAGATTTATGAAATATGCCATTGGTATTTTACTAGGGATTGCATTGAATGTATATATTGCTTTGAGTCATATGAACATTTTAATGATGTTGTTTTCCAATCCATGAACATGGTATGTACTTTCACTTTTTATATCTTCCTCTATTTCTTTTTTTCAATGACCTCTATGTTCTAAGGACAGGTTGTTTTACCCACTTGGTTAAGTTTTTTCCTACATATCTTAAGTTTTTTTTGTTGCAATGGTAAATTGGATATTTTTTTAGTTTCTCTTTCTGAGTGTTCATTATTGGTGTATGTAAATGCCATCAATTTCTGGATCTTAATTTTGTATCCTGCTCCTTTGCTGAATTTATTTATTAAATCTAGTAGTTTTAGGTGGGCACTTTAGGGTTTTCTATGTAAAATATTATGTCATCTGTGAAGAATGACAGTTTCACTTCCTTTTTTCAATTTGGATGGCTTTTATTTTTTCTTCTTGTGTGATCACTGTAACTAAGAATTCTAGTACTATTTTGAATAAGAGTGGTGAAAGTGGACATCCCTGTCTTGTCCTGTTCTTAAGGGAATTTCTTTTAGTTTTTTCCCATTGAATATGATGTTGGCTGTAGGTTTGTCATATATCACCCTTATTATTTTGAGGTATGATCCTCTATTCCCACTTTGCTGAGAATTTTTATCAAAAATGGTTGCTGAATTTTGTCTAATGCTTTTTGGTATCTATTGATATGATCATATGATTTTATATTTTATTTTGTTTATATGGTGTAATACATTTATTAATTTGAGAATATTGTACCAACTTTGAATTCCTGGGATAAATCCAACTTAGTCATGGTGAAAATTTTAGAAAATATGTTGTTGGATCTGATTTGTTAATATTTTATTGAGGATTTTGGTGTCTATGATCATCAGGGATATTGCTCTGCAATTTTCTTTTTTTGTAGTGTCTTTATCTTTCTTTGGAATTAGGATTATGTTGGTTTCATATGATGATCTGGGAAGTCTTCCTTCCTCTTAAATTTTTTGGAATAGTTTGAGGAAAATAGGTATTCTTTGAATGTTTGAAAAAACTCCCCAGTGAAGTCGTCTGGACCAGGGCTTTTGTTTGCTAGGAGTTTATTGATTACTGCTTCAATTTCCTTAGTTTTTATTGGTCTGTTCAGGTTCTCTGACTCTTTCTCATTGAGTTTTGAAAGAGTGTATGATTCTAGGAATTTTTCCATTTCATCTAGGTTTTCCAATTTGTTGGCATGTAATTTTTTATAGTATTTTATTACAATTCTTTGTATTTCCGTGGTGTGAGTTGTTACTTCACCTCTTTCATTTTTGATTTAATTATTTAAGTCCTCTTTCTTTTTTCCTGGTTAGTTTTGCTACAGGTTTATCATTCTTGTTTATCTTTTAAAAAAATATTTTTTCTTTATTGATTTTAGAGAGAAAGGAAGGGAGAAGGAGAGAGAGATAGAACCACTGATGAGAGAGAACATCTATTGTCTGCCTCTTGCTTGTCCCTCACTGGGGAATGGGCCCACAACCTGGGCCTGTGCCCTGACTGGGAATCAAAATAGCAAGCTCTTGGTGCATGGGTTGAGGCTTAACCACTGAGCTACACTGGCCAGGCTTGTTTATCTTTTCAAAGAACTAGCTCTTGGTTTCATTGTTCTTTTATATTTGTTTTTAGACTCTATGCCAGTTATTTCTTCTCTGTACTTTATTATTTCCTTCCTTCTATTTACTCTGGTTTTATTGTTGTTGTTCTCATTCTAAATATTTAAGTTGTAAAGTTAGATAATTTAATACTAAAAGTATCAGTCCAACAAGAGACTATAACCCTAGTTAACATACATGCACCCAATAAGGAGCATCCAAGTATATTAAAAAAACTTAGTGAACTTTAAGAAAAAGATCAATAGCAATATAGTCATAGTAGGGCACATTAACAGCCCACTGACACCATTGCATAAATCTTCTAGGCAAAAAATTAACAAGAAAACAGAGACCCTAAATGACACACTAATCAGGATTTAATTGATATTTACAGAACATTTTACACCAAAGCTTCAAAATATACATTCTTCTCAAGTGCAAACAAGATATTTTCAAAGATAGACCATATGCTAGGACACAAACTAAGTCTCTACAAGTTCAAAAAGATTGAAATCCTATCAAGCATCTTCTCGGATCAATGCCATAAAACCAGAAATCAATTACAATGAAAACACTCAAAAACATTCCAACACCTGGAGGTTAAACAGCATGTTATTAAACAATGAATGAGTTACAAAAGAGATCAAGGAAGTATTCAAAAACTTCCTGGAAACAAATGAAAACGAACCCACAACAACACAAAATGTATGCGACACGGAAAGCAGTCCTGAGATGGAAGTTCATAGCATTACAGGCCCAACTCAAGAATATTATGAAAGGGCAGAGGTAAAAGAAATAAAAAAAGAACAGAAAATAAGGGAATGAAAAGGTATAAAAAGAGGAGAGGGAGGTGCTGTTCAGTTTTCAAAAAATGTGGTGGGGGTGTTTCTCCGTCCCAGAGCTAGAGTTCCTCTGAGAGTGATCCAGAATACTTACCTGCCCTCAGTTGGGCAGAGATTCTCACTTTCAGTCCAGTTGGAAACCAGAAGTCTCTATCAGCTCTCCCGCACAGGGAAAGCACCAGTCAGTTTCCCAGGGCAGTGGGGCTGATGGCCCTATCCCCAAGCCAGTCACTGATGCTCCCTGAGTCTGTTCAAGCCCATAGGCTTGGTCCTCTACTGCTGTCTTTTCTGGTAGGTTTGAAATCAGGGTGTGACAGGCAGTGTTCTTGAGAGTGGGATGAGCTGTATTTTCTAGGGTGGATTTTTTTTCCTTCACCTGAGCTGTGGTTTCTGGGAGGGGCCAGTGCCAATCAGAAGAAATGACCACTTTGGTTTGGGGAAAGTATGACCAGATTGAGGTCACCAGGTGGCTACCTTTCCATGCCCTTTCCCAATACTTTTGGGCAGCCAAGACCCTCCCCTGACAACTGCAGCAGTGGACTTGGAGTGGAGCCCCCTCCCCAGCAGCAGCAAAATCTCAGCAGCTGAGCATCCTCAGCCCCCAACAACAGCAGAAAATTGGGAGCTGAGAGCACCCTGTGGCAACAGCAGCAACAGTAGAGTGCAAACTGGGAGCTGACACTCACCCCCAAGAGCATCAGCAGCAACTGATCAGGAGCTGAGCCCCACCAGGAAGCAGTGCACACCAGCATCACACCAGCTGGACCCACGCACCCCAGAAACACACCAGTAGGACCCATGCACCCCAGCAGCACATACCATGACTGATGAATAAGAGCCACTAGTTGTAAATCCTCCAGGACCCACAGCAGGCAGAAGGCACCATGCACCAAAACAGTCTGGGAGGCACAGCAGCCTTATGTGATACACACTGACCTGTCTAAAGAGCCCAATGTCCCTCACCAGGCCTAGAACTACAGACTGCTAAAATGGGGAGACAAAGAAACAACAAAGAGGAAGAAAAGGAGGAACCACCAGAAAAGGAATTACATGAAATGGAAGCATGCAATTAGATAAAAAGTTCAGATAAAGAATGCAAAACAATGATTTTAAGGGTGCTCAAACAATTTAGTGAGAACTACAAGCAAATTAATGGGAATTATAAAGAGCTCAGTGGGAACTACATCAGCATGAAAAATGAGGTAGAAGCTATGAATAACAATCTAGTGGAAATAAAGAATGACATAGCTGATATGAAAAATACCTTAGAAGGTTTAAATAATAGATTAGAAGAAGCTGAAGACTGAATCAGTGAGTTAGAAGACAAGGTAGAAAATACACCCAAAGAGAAGATTCTAAAATGGTGGCAAAGTGAATGGAAGCTACACAGATCATCTCCCAGGACCAAATTGGAATTACAACTAAAATAAAGACAAATCATCAGGAAAAACCAACAAAAAAGCAGCTAGAGAGGAACCATATAACCAGGGTCAGAAAAAGGGCCCTAAATCGAGCCTGGTAGGAATGGCAGAGGCACAAGAGGCAGGGCTGGGAGCCCATGGACAGCAGCTGTTTTGGCTGGAGCAGCTCCCTGGGGTTAAAATCCCAAGCTGGCTCCACAGTGCAAATGGCCAGAACAGAGCACTAAATTAGCAACAGCTACTCATCTTGGGTTCCAGCAGAAGCAGGACAGACTGGACCGGAACAGTATGGAGAGACTTGGATTTTGGAGGGCACTGGGAGTTTTGTGCTGAATCATTCCCTCACAAGAGAGTAGCCATCTTACTCAAAGAGCCCCAGAGCCCAGGGAGAAGAAACAGCCCCTCCCTAGGAATTTAAAACTACTTGGCCAGGCCAGAGATATGCAAATTGAGGCTCATTAACAGCCAGCAAACATCTGCCCCACCCACTGAAAATCCTCTTACCCTGAACATCAGAGGGATTTTTTCACTCAGTTGAAGGCTACAACACAAGGCTCATCAAGTAAGTGAAAATAATAGGCTCCAGGCCAAAAGCTAGAGGATAACTGAATCTTTTCTGCACTTGCAAATCTACCCAGGAAAGTAAGACTTGACAGTAGTGATTAACGTGGGTTTTCCCACACTCATCCAAACCCAGTAGAGAAAGTCAAGCCAGTGGAACACCAACACCAACAGGAAAAATTTGGCAGGATCCAAAACCTACTGAGACAGCCAAAATGGTGAAACAAAGAAACAAATTCCAAATGAAAGAACAAGATAATTCGACAGAAGATGAAATAAATGAAAGAAAGATGAGCAAGATGTCGGGAGGAGAGTCCAGAATAATAATCACAAGGGAGTTCAACAGCATGAGTAAAGATAAAAAACCATTGAAAACTAACCAACTGGAAATGATGAATGATATAACAGAAATAAAGAACACACTGGAAGGAATAACCAGCAGAGTAGAGAAGGCTGAGGATCAAATAAGTAAATTAGAAGACAGGGTAGAAAAAAATGGCCCAATCAGAGAACCATAAAGAAAAAACAATTAAAAAACAGGAAGACAGCCAAAGAGAACTGTGGGACAATATGAAATGTAACAACATATATATCCTAAGATTTCCAGAAGAAGACAAAAAAAGCATAGGTTAGAGAATATATTTGAAGAAACAGTGACAGAAAATTCCCTAACTTGGTTAAGGAAAAAGGCATACGAGTCCAAGAAGCCCAGAGAGTACCAAGTAAGAACACAAACAGGCCCACAACAAGACACATAATAATTAAAGACAGAGAGAATCCTAAAGGCAGCAAGAAATAAGCAACAGGTTACCTACAAAGGAATCCCCATAAGGCTATCAGCTGACTTCTCAACAGAAACACTACAGGCCAGAAGGCAATGGCATGAAGTAATTAAGGTCATGAAAAACAAGGATCTGAATCCAAGACTACTCTGTCCAGCAAGGCTATCATTCGAAATAGAAGGTGAAATAAAGACCTTCCCAGACAAAAAAAAGCTAAGGGAATATATTAGCACCAAACCAGCACTGCAAGAAATGTTAAAAGGACTACTGTAATTAGAAGTAGAAATAGGAAGAAAACTATAACCACAATAAACAAAAATGGCAATACATAAGTACATATCCATAGTAACCTTACATGTAAATGGATTAAATGCTCCAACCAAAAGACGCAGAGTAGCTGATTGGATGACAAAACAAGACTACTATGTATGTTGTTTACAAGAGACCCACCTCATAACAAAAGACTCACATAGGTTGAAAGTAAAGGGATGGAAAAAAAATTTCCAAGAAATATGGAAAGGAAAAGAGAGCTGGCGTAGCAATACTCATATCCAATAAAATAGACTTCAAAACAGAAGCCATAACTAGAGACAAAGAAGGCCACTACATAATATTGAAAGGATCTATCAAACAGGAAGATATAACCTTGGTAAACATATGTGCACACAATACACGAACAACAAAATATATTTTAAAATTTCTGGAGGACTACAAAGGAGAAATCAACATCAATACAATCATAGCAGGGGACTTCAACAACCCTTTGACAACACTGGACAGATCTTCTAGAAAAAAATTAACAAGGATACAAGGACTATAACTGATGCACTGGATCAAATTGATTTAATAAATATCAACTGCAGAATTCACATTTTTCTCAAGTGCACATGGGACATTCTCAAAAATAGACCACATTATAGGACACAAACTAAGTCTCTACAAGTTCAAGAAGACTGAAATCATATCAAGGATCTTCACATATCACAATGGCATGAAACTACAAATCAATTACAACAAAAACACGCAAAAACATTCAAACACGTGGAGCATAAATAGCATGGTATTAAATAATGATTTACCAAGAAGATCAAGGAAGATATTAAAAACTTCCTGGAAACCAATGAAAATGAACACACAACAACACAAAATCTATGAGACACAGTAAAACAGTCTTGAGAAGGAAGTTCATAGCACTACAGGGCTACCTCAGGAAAGAATAAAAATTTCTAATTGCCTATCTAATCTTACAGCTTAAAGAACTCGAACAAAAACAAAAAGAAAAAGTCAGAAGGAAAGAGATAGTAAAGATCAGAGTAGAAATAAACGACATAGAGACTAAAAAAAAAAAAATTCAAAAGATCAATGAAACAAAGAGCTGGTTCTTTGAAAAGATAAAAAAGATTGATGGACCTTAGCTAGACTCACCAAGAAATAAAGCGAGAGGACCCAAAAAAACAAAATCAGAAATGCAAGAAGAGAAGAAACAACTGACACCACAAAAATACAAAGGATCATTAACAAATACTATGAACAATGATAAGCCAACAAATTGGACAATCTAGGCCAAATGGACAAAACTCTAGAAACACAGTCTCCCAAAACTGAATGAAGAGAGATAAGTAACTTGAACAGACCAATAACAACAAAGGAAATTGAAAATGTAATCAAGAATCTCCCAGTGAACAAAAGCCCGGGCCCAGAAGACTTCAAGGGAAAGTTTTACCAAATATTCAAAGAAGATCTAACACCCATTCTCCTAAAATTATTCCAAAAAAATTCAAGTAGGAAGACTTCCTAACTCATTTAATGAGGCCAGCATAATTCTAATTCCAAAACCAGATGAAGACACTACAAAGAAAGAAAACTACAGGCCACTATCCCTGATGAACATAGATGCCAAAATCCTTAACAAAATATTAGCAATCGGATCTAGCAATACATTAAAAAATTTATTCACCATGACCAAGTGATATTCATCCCAGGGATGCAAGGCTGGTACAATTTTTGCAAATCAATAAATGTGATACACCACATAAACAAAATGAAAGATAAAAACTATATGATCATATCAATAGACACTGAAAAAGCATTCAACAAAATCTATCACCCATTTCTGATAAAAACGCTCAGCAATGTGGGAAAAGAGGGATGCTATCTCAACATAATAAAGGCCACCTATGAAAAACCTACAGCCAACATCATACTGAATGGGCAAAAAATAAAAGCACTTCCCTTGATAGCAGGAACAAGACAGGGATTCCCACTTTCGCCACTGTTATTTAACATAGTACTGGAAATCTTAGTCACAGCAATTAGACATGAAGAAAAAAATAAAAGGGATCAAAATTAGAACAAGGATTGAAACTGTCATTATTTGCAGTTGACATGATATTGTACACAGAAAACTCTAAAGATTCCATCAAAAATCTACCAGATTTAATAAACAAATTTGGCAAAGTAGCAGGATACAAAATTAACATCAAGAAATCAATGGCATTCTTATACAGAAATAATGAACTCACAAATAAAGAAACTAAAAAAAAATCCCATTTATCACTGTGGCAAAAAAATTAAGATACCTAAGAATAAACTTAACCAAAGAAGTAAAGGACCTATTTGCAGAAAATTACAGGACATTGAAAAAAGAAATAGAGGAAGATATAAAAAAGTGGAAGCATATACCTTGTTCATTGATTGGAAGAATTAACATAATTAAAATGTCCATACTACACAAAGCAATTTATAGATTCAATGCAATCCCTATTAAAATAACAGCAACATATTTCACACAACTGGAACAAAAACTTCAAAAGTTTATATGGAACCAAATAAGACCCCTAATAACCACAGCAATCTTGAAAAAGAAGAACAAAGTAGGAAGGAGCACAATAACGAATATCAGGTTATACTAAAAAGCCATTGTAATCAAAACAGCCTGGTACTGGCACAAGAATAGGCATATAGGTCAATGGAACAGAACAGAGAACCCAGAAATTGACCCAAGACAATATGCTCAATTAATATTTGACGAAGGTGGCAGGAGCATACAGTGGAGTAAAGACAGCCTCTTTAATATATGGTGTTAGGTTGGGGTCGTGTGGGAGGCAGCCAGTTGATGTGTTTCTCTCACATTGATGTTTCTCTCTCCCTATCTCCTCCTCCTTCCAACTCCATCAGAAAATAAATGGAAAAACGTCCTCAGGTGAGGATAAAAAATTAATTAATTAATTAATTAATGGTGTTAGGAAAATCAGACTGCTACAGGCAAAAAAATAAAACTAGACCACCAACTTACACCATACACAAGAATAAACTCAAAATCGATAAAAGACTTCAATGTGACTTGTGAATCCATAAAAATCCTAGAAGAAAATGTAGGTAACAAAATTTCAGACATCATATGCAGCAGAATTTTCATTGATACAATGCCTAAGGCAAGAGAAACAAAGGGAAAAATGAACACATGGGACTACATCAAACTAAAAAGCTTCTGCACAGCAAAAGAAACAACCATCAAAATGGAAAGGGAACCCACTATATCGGAAAGCATAATCGCCAATGATGAATCAAATAAGGGGTTAAGTTCCAAAATATATAGAGTACTCATACAACTAAAAAAAAGGAAGACAAAGAACCCAATTAAAAAATGGGGAGAGGACCTAAAGAGACACCACTCCAAATAGGACATAAAAATGGCCAAGAGAGATATGAAAAATGCTCAATATCTTATCAGAGAGATGCAAATTAAAAAGACAATGAAGCCCTGGTCAGTTTGGCTCAGCGGTTGGAGCATTGGCCCATGGACTGGAGAATCTTGGGTTTGGTTCCCACAAAGGTCATGTATCTCCGTTGCAGTTTGTCCTGGCCCTGGTTGGGGTCGTGTGGGTGGCAGCCACTTGATGTGTCTTTCTCACACCGATGTTTCTCTTTCTCTTCCTTCCTTTCTCCCTCCCGCTTTATCTGAAGATAAATGCAAAAATGTCCTCAGGTGAGAATAAAAAAAAAAAAAAAAAGACCATGAGATGTAACCTCACACCTCTCAGAATGGCCATTGAACAACAAGTGCTGCTGAGGGTGTGGAGAAAAGGGGAATCTAGTACACTGCTGGTGGGAATGCAGACTGGTACAGCCAGTATGGAAAACATTATGGTGTTAACCTCAAAAAGTTAAAAATTGAACTGCCATTTGACCCAGTGAACCCACTTCTAGGAATATACCCTAAGAAGCCTGAAACACCAATCAGAAAGAATATATGTAGCCCTATGTTCATAGTAGCATTATTTACATTTGATAAGATCTGGAAACAGCCCAAGTGTCCATCAATAGATGAGTGGAAAAAAAAGCTATGGTAAATATACACAATGGAATACTATGTAGCTGTAAGAAAGAAAGATCTCATCCTTTGAGATGACATTGGGGGACCTGGAGAATATTATGCTAAGTGAAATAAGCTAATCAGAGAAAGACAAATGCCACATCACCTCACTTATTTGTGGAATATAATGAACACAAAAAGCTGAAGAACAACATAGATCCAGAGACATAGAAAAGAGTACAGTTCAGACAAACAAACTTCAGGAGAGGGGTTCAGGTGGCAGCAATGAGATAAACCAAAAATCTTATATGCAAATATGAGTAACCAGTAGACATAGACAATAATGCTAGGTGGGGGGCAGTCATGATAAGGAGGAGGATGTGTGTGGGGGGGAAAGGAGAAACATTTGTAACAAAAATAAATTAATTAATAAAAAAACATCTAAATAGAGTCACAATTGGGAAAAAAATTAAAAAGCAGGAAGAGAGTTTAAGGGAGTTTTGGGATAACATGATATGTAACAACATTTGCATCCTAGGGGTACCAGAAAGAGAGGAATCAGAGAAAGGAACAGAGAATCTGTTTGAAGAAACAATGACAGAAAACTTTCCTAAACTGGTGAAAGAAAAAGTCACACAAGTCCAGGAAACACAGAGAGTCCTAATCAAGGTGAACCCAAAAAGACCCACAGTTAAACACATCATAATTAAAATAGCAAACATTAATGACCAAGAAAGAATCTTAAAGGCAGCAAGAGATAGACAAAAAGTTACCTACAATGGAGCTCCCATTAGATGTTAGCTGATTTCTCAATAGAAACACTGCAGGCTAGAAGGGAGTAGCATCAAGTATAAAAAGTAATGAAAGGCAAGGGCCTGAAACCAAGGCTATCATTCAAAATTGAAGGTGAAATAAAGAGCATCACAGACAAAAAAAAGGTAAAGGAATTTACCAACATTAAACCAGCACTGCAAGAAATGCTAAAGGGACCACTAGAAGAAGAAGAAGAAGAAGAGGAAGAAGAAGAAGAAGAAGAGGAAGAAGAAGAAGAAGAAGAAGAAGAAGAAGAAGAAGAAGAAGAAGAAGAAGAAGAAGAAGAAGAAGAAGAAGAAGAAGGAGAAGAATAAGAAGAAGGAGAAGAGGAAGAAGGAGAAGAAGAAGAAGGAGGAGAAGAAGAAGAAGAAGGAGAAGGAGAAGAAGAAGAAGGAGGAGAAGGAGAAGAAGGAGGAGAAGAAATATATATACAGAGAGGAGCACAGGCATAAAATAAATATGGCAACTAATAAGTATATAAATAATAACCTTAAATGTAAATGGCTTAAATGCCCCAATCAATAGACATAGGGTAGCTGATTGGATAAGAAAACACAACTTATATATATGCTCTCTACAAGGGACCTCCCTCACAGCAATGGACTCACACAGGTTGAAAGTGAAGGGATGAATAAAAAATTTTCCATGTAAATGGGAAAAAAAGCTGGCATAGCAATACTTATATCTGATAAGATAGACTTCAAAATGAGGGCCATAACAAGAGATAAAGAAAGGGACTACATAATATTAAAGGGATCAATCTAACAAGAGGATATAACTCTGGTAAACATATATACACCAAATATTAAAGCCCCAAAACATATTAAAAAACTTCTGGAGGACTTCAACGGAAAGATCAATAGCAATACAATCATAGTGGGTGACTTTAAGACACCACTGGATAAACCTTCTAGACAAAAAATTAACAAGGAACAGAGTACTTAAAGGACAAACTAGGTAAATTGGACTTTATTGATATTTACAGAACATTTCACCCCAAAGCTTCAGAATATGCACTCTTCTCAAGTTCACGTGACACATTCTCGAAGATAGACCACATGTTGGGACACAAATTAAGTCTCTACAAATTCAAGAAGATTGACATCATATTAAGCTTTTTCTCAGATCACAGTGGAATGAAAACAGAAATCAATTACAATAAAAACACTCAAAAACATTCAAACACTTGGAGACTAAATAGCATATTATTAAACAACAAATGGGTTACAAATGAGATCAAGAAAAAATAAAAAACTTCCCAGAAACTAATGAAAATGAACACAAAACAATAAAAAATCTATGGGACACAGCAAAAGCAGGCCTGAGAGGGAAGTTCATAGCAATACAGGTCTCCCTCAAGAAAAAAGAAAAATTTCTAATAAAGTATCTAATCCAACAACTTAAAGATTTAGAAAGAGAACAAAACAAAAACTGCCCCAGACAGTTCCTGTTAAAGGGCCCACACATGAACTTACTCGGACGTACTCACTGTAAGCTTGGAGGGGAGGCAACTTGAAGGGTGCCAGAGACATATAGGAAAGAACTGAGCTGTTTGGCCTTGGGACGAGGGCTGGAGAGGCAGCTTTTTCCTGGACAGACGTGCTGGCAGAGGCTGATGTTCCTTTGGTGAGCCCTCCCCTGGGGTGGCAGATGGCCGCCATATCTGGGACTCCAGCAACCTGGCTCACAATATTTGTCCTGCCCTGGTGATTCCCTAAAGCCCTGCCCCACCCAACTTTCTGGCCCACTCAAGCTGTTTCCAAAGGCTTTACCATTGGATTGGTCTGTCTGGGGTCTTGCTTCAGAGTTTCCTAAAATCTCTCAAACAAGCAGCATCTGGTCTCAGAAAGCCCTATATTTCTCATTAAGTGGCCCCAGGCCTGGCACTAGAAGCAGGCAGCCTTGGTTCACAACTTGGCTTTGCCTGAGAACATCCAAGCCCAGCATAAGAAGCATCCATTGGCAGATCACTTTGTCACTTAAGCCTGGTGGCCCCAGATAGAACACAGGCAGTGGCTGACATTGCCCCAGAGCCAGCACACCCAGTGCCAAGCTCCAAACCACATAGAAACACCACCACCCAACCACCTCCACAAGTTACACACTCAATGAGTGGAATCAGTGTGTACCAGAGCCCTGATGAAGTAAATCTTGCTCTGTTAGCTGGGCCCCTAACAGCTGATCCTCCAAGGTAGTCAGAGGCCAGAGGTCAGTGGGCACAGCCAGTCCTTGCAGCTGATCAGCCTGAGTAAATCCCTCCCATTGACGTGCCAACAGCAATCAAGACTCAATTACAACAGTAGGGTGTACAGTCCACAAAAGGGGTGCACATCGCCCCAACTGGGGTGATCAGGGAGGCTGTGTCACTGGATCCTACAGGACATCTATAATACAACAATAAGCCACAATATGAAGCCTAGGAGACATAGCAATGCTACCTAATACATAGAAACAATCAGAGGGAAGCATCCAAAATGAGGAGACAGAGAAACATGTCCCAAATGAAAGAAAAGAACAAAACTCCAGGAAAGGAATTAAACACAATGGAGATAAGCAATCAATCAGATGCAGAGTTCAGAAAACAGGTTATAAGGTATCTCACGGAAACTGGTGAGACCTTCAAGGAACTTCAACAACATAAAAAAGGACCAGTCATAAATGAAGAATGCACTAACTGAAATAAAGAATAATTTTCAGGGAATCAATAGTAGAGTAGGTAAAGCCAAAGAAGCAAACCATTGATTTGGAATATAGGAAAGCAAAAAAAAAAAAAAAAAAAAAAAAAAAAAAAAAAAAAAAAAAACCAATCAGAACAGCAAAAAGATAGAAGAATCCAAAAAAATGAAGATAGTGTAAGGAGCTTCTGGGGCAACTTCAGACGTGCCAACATTCATATCATAGGGTGTCAGAAGGAGAAGAGAGAAAAAAAGAAATTGAAAACCTATTTGAAACAATAATGACAGAAAAAATCCCTAACTTGGTGAAGGAAACAGACATACAAGTCTCAGGAAGCACAGAGAGTTCCAAACAAGATGAACCGAAAGAGGACTACACCAAGACACAACATCATCAAAATGCCAAAGGTGAAATACAAAGAGAGAATCTTATAGGCAGCAAGAGAAAAGCAGTCTGTAGCCTACAAAGGAGCTCCCATAAGACTGTCAGCTGATTTCTCAAAAGAAATTTTGTAGGCCAGAAAGAAGTGGCAAGAGAAAGATGAACAGAAATATGAACAATAAAATGGCAATTACATATCTATCAACAATTGAATCTACAAACAAAATGAGCAAGCAGAAGAGAAACAGACTCACAGATGCTGAGAACTTTTTGTTGCTTGCCAGATGAGTGGGGGCTGGGGAGATGGGTGAAAAAGATGAACGAATTAAGAAATACAAACTGGTTGTTAGACTGATGAACCTCAAAGAAAAGGGGAAAGGGAGGGCGGGATGAGATAAACCAAAGAACTTCTATGCATATATGCATAAACAATGGACACTACAATAGTGTGGGGCAGGCTGGAGAAGGGTAGGATTCGGGAGGAGGGGGTTAATGGGAAAAAAGGGGGGAAATCTGTAATACATTAAAAAATAAAGATCAGTTTAAAAAAAAATTCAAGAGGAAGGAAGACTTCCAAGCTCTCTATATGAGGCCAGCATAATCCTAATCCTGAAACCTGATAAAGACACTAAAAAGAAAGAAAATTACAGGCCAATATCTCTGACGAACATAGATGTCATAATCCTCAACAAAATCTTAGCAAATTGAATCCATCAATATATTAAAAAAATTATACGCCATGACCAAGTGGGATTTATCCCAGGGATGCAAGGCTGGTACAATATTCACAAATCAATAAATGTGATACACCACATAAACAAAATAAAAGATAAAAATCATGTGATCGTTTCAATATATGCTGAAAAAGCATTTGACAAAATCCAGCATCCATTTTTGATACAAACTCTCAGTCAATTGGGAAAAGAAGGACCATGTCTCAACATAATAAAGGCCATTTATGACAAACCTACAGCCAACATCAGACTCAATGGGAAAAAAATTAAAGCATTTCCCTTAAGAACAGGAACAAGGCAGGGATGTCCACTTTCATCACTCTTATTTAACATAGTACTGGAAGTCTTAGCCACAGTAATCAGACAAGAAGAAAAAATAAAGACATCCAAATTTAAAAAGAAGTGAAACTGTCCTTATTTGCAGATGACATGAAATTGTACATAGAAAACCCTAAAGACTCCATAAAAAATCTACTAGATTTAATAAATGAATTAGGCAATGTAGCAGGATACAAATCAACATCCAGAAATCATTGGCATTTTTATACACCAATAATGAACACACAGAAAGAGAAATGAAAAAAAAAAAAAAACCAAAAACAATCCCATTTACCATTGCAACAAAAATGTAAGTTAACAAGGAATAAATACCTAAGAATAAACTTAACCAAAGAAGGACCTATTTGCAGAAAACTACAGGACATTGAAAAAAGAAATAGAGGAAGATATGGAAAATGGAAGCATGTACCTTGTTCATGGATTGGAAGAATGTCCATCATTAAAATGTCCATACTACACAAAGTAATCTAGAGAATCAGTGCAATTTCCAGTAAAATACCAATGACATGTTTCACAGAACTAGAACAAACATTCCAAAAGTTTATATGAAAAAAAAAAAAAGACCCTGTATAGCCACAGCAATCTTGAAAAAGAAGAACAAAGTAAGAGGCATCAAAGAACTGTATATCAGGTTATACCACAAAGCCATTGCAATCAAAACAGCTTGGTACTGGCACAAGAACAGGCCTATAGGTCAACGGAACAGAGCAGAGAACCCAGAAAATGACCCAAGACATTATGCTCAATTAATATTTGACAAAGGTGGCAAATGCATACAATGGAGTAAAGACAGCTTATTTAATAAATGGTATTGGGAAAATTGGACAGCTACATGCAAAAAAAAAAAAAAAAATGAAGCTAGACCACCAATTTACACTATACAGAATAATAAACTCAAAATTGATAAAAGACTTGCCTGGCCAGTGTGGCTCAGTGGTTGAGCATCTCCCTATGCACCAAGAGGTAGTCGGTTAGATTCCCATTCATGGCACATGCTCAGGTTGTGGTCCCAATCCCCAGTGTGGGGCATGCAGGAGGCAGCCAATTGATATTCTCTCTCATCAATGTTTCCATCTCCCCCCATTCCTTCTTCTTTCTCTAAAATCAATAAAGGAAAAAAAAAAAATGGAAAGATAAAAGACTTAAATATGACTCATGAATCCATAAAAATCCTAGAAGAAAATGTAGGCAAAAAATTTCAGATATCACATGCAGCAGAATTTTTACTTATACTACATTTAAGGCAAGAGAAACAAAGGCAGTACATCAAAATAAAAAGCTTCTGCATAGCAAAAGAATCAACCATCAACTCTTTGTTTCATTGATCCTTTGAATTGTTTTTATTTGGTGTCTATGTCGTTTATTTCTGCTCTGATCTTTACTATTAGCTTCCTTCTACTTGCTCTGGGGTTTTCTTTTTGTTTGCTTTCTAGTTCATTAAGTTGTGAGGTTAGATAGTCTATTAGATATTTTTCTTGTTTCTTGAGTTAGGCCTGTAGTGTTAGGAACTTCCCTCTCAGAACTGCTTTCGCTGCATCCCATAGATTTTGTGTTGTTGTGTGTTCTTTTTCATTGGTTTCCAGGAAGTTTTTAATTTCTTCCTTGATCTCCTTGATAACCCATTTATTGTTTAATAACATGCTATTTAGCCTCCATGTGTTCAAATGCCTTTGCATGTTCTTGTTGCAAGTAATTTCTAGTTTCATGCCATTGTGATCTGAGAAGATGCTTGATATGATTTCAATCTTCTTGAACTTGTAGAGACTTAGTTTGTGTCCTAACATGTGGTCTATCTTTGAGAATGTCCCATGTACACTTGAGAAGAATATGAATTCTTCAGTTTTGGGGTGTAATTCTCTGTAGATATCTATTAAATCCATTTGATTTAGTGCTTCATTTAGAGTCTCTGTTTCCTTGTTAATTTTTTGTCTAGAGGATCTATCCAGTGATGTCAGCGGGGTGTTGAAGTCCCCTACTATGGTTGTGTTGCTGTCAATTTCTCCTTTGAAGTCCTCCAGAAGATTTTTAAATAAATTTTGGTGCTCCAATATTGGGTGCATATATGTTTACCAAGGTTATATCTTCCTGTTGGATAGATGCTTTCAATATTATGTAGTGACTTTCTTTGTCTCTAGTTATGGCCTTCATTTTGAAATCTATTTTATCAGATATGAGTATTGCTACCCCAGCTTTTTTTTCCTTTCCGTTTGCTTGGAAGATTTTTTTCCATCCCTTCACTTTCAACCTATGTGAGTCTTTTTGTGAGGTGGGTCTCTTGTAATCAGTATATATATGAATCATGCTTTCTTATTCAATCAGCTACTCTGTGTCTTTTTTTGGGGGCATTCAATCCATTTACATTTAAGGTGATTATTGATATGTACTTATTTATTGCCATTTTTGTTTAGTGTGGTTATATTTTTCTTCCTATTTCTTCTATTAATTACGGCAGTCTTTTTAACATTTCTTGCAGTGCTGGTTTGGTGCTAATATATTCCCTTAGCCTTTTTTTTTTGTCTGGGAAGCTCTTTATTTCACCTTCTATTTTGAATGATAGTTTTGCTGGATAGAGTAGTCTTACATTCAGATCTTTGTTTTTAATGACCTTGATTACTTCATGCCATTCTCTTCTGGCCTGTAGTGTTTCTGTTGAGAAGTCAGCTGATAGCCTTATGGGGGTTCCTTTGTAGGTAACCTGTTGCTTAGCTCTTGCTGCTTTTAGGATTCTCTCTTCGTCTTTAATTTTTGGCATTTTAATTGCTATGTGTCTTGGTGTGGGCCTGTTTGGGTTCTTCTTACTTGGGCCTCTCTGTGCTTCTTCAACTTGAATGCCTTCTTCCTTCACCAAATTAGGGAAGTTTTCTGTCACTATTTCTTCAAATATATTTTCTAACCCTTGCTCATTTTCTTCTTCTTTGGGACTCCTATCATGCTAGTATTATTACATTTCCAGTTGTCTCACAGTATTCTTAAGCTATCTTTGTGTTTTTTTAATTGTTTTTTCTTTTAGGTTGTCTGATTGGTTGATTTTTTCTACCCTGTCTTCTAATTCACTGATCCAGTCCTCAGCTTCCTCTACTCTGCTGTTTAGTCCTTCCAATGTGTTCTTTATTTCTGCTATGTCGTTCTTCCCTTCTTCTTGGTGGTTTTTCATTTCCAATTGGTTGATTTTCAAAGTTTCTATATCTTTACTCATGGTGTTGATGTCCTCACTCATGCTGTTGAGCTTCCTCAAGATCATGGCTCTGAACTCTACCTTTGATAATTTGCTTAACTGCATTTCATTGATCTCATCTTCGGTAGAGATTTTTTGTTCTTTCATTTGGGATTTGTTTCTTTGTTTCACCATTTTGGCTATCTCAGTGGGTTTTGGAGCCTGCCATATTTCCCCTGTGTGTATTGGTGTTCTGCTGTTTGTGGCTCCCTCTAATGGGTTTGGATGAGCGTGGAAGGACCCACGTTAAACACCCTTATCAAGTCTTACTTTCCTAGGTAGATTTGCAAGCCCAGGAAAGGTTCAGTTATCCTCTAGCTTTTTGCCTGCATTCTATTAGTTGCTGTTACTTGAAGAGCCTTGGGTTCTCAGTTGAATGAAAAATTCCTCAGGTGTTCAGTGTAAGAGGATTTCCTGAGGGTGGGGCAGATGCTGGTTGTTATTGAGCCTCAATTTGCATTTCTTTGGCCCAGCTGGGTGCAGTTGAATCTCTGCAGGAGGGGGTCACTGCCTCTCCCCAGAGCTCTGGGAAGGAGCATGATGGCCACCATTCTGCAAGGCTGCAAGTAAGAAAACACTTAGTGCCCTCCAAATCCCAAGTGTCCCCACACAGTTCCAGTCCAGTCCACCCCCCCTCTGCCAGATCCCAAGGTGAGTGGCTATAGCTAATTAAGTGCTGTGTCCCGGCCCTCTGCACTGTGGATTTGGCTTGTGGTTTTAACCCTGAGAGCACTGCTCTCAGCTAAGACCACTGCTCTCTGTGGGCTCCCAGCCCCCCTCTCATGCCTCCACAGACCTACCAGGCTTGATTCAATGTCCCTGGTTATATGGTCCTCTCAAGCTGCTTTTCTGTTGCTTTTCCCCAATGATTTGTCTTTATCATCTGTGTAGCTTCCATTGACTCTGCTGCCATTTTGAAATCCCTTTCTCTTTACTTTCAAGTGTTTCTTACAGGCTATAGAAGAGATGATTAGAACCCCCCTGGCACATCAGCCAGACTGTCTCCTGAAGAACCAACAAACCGAAACTCAAGGCAACCAACCCCTGGCATCTGTGTGACTTAAAATACAACCCCTTTCAATAAATGGGCAACCCACCCATTTTTTGTTGCACAGTGCCACCTGGTACTTGGTCCTTTCCCTGTCTATGGGGAAAGACAAAGTAAAATTCCTCCCTTTTCTCTCTTCTCTCAGTTGTAAATTCTTTCACAAGCCCACAAAACCCTAACACTATTGATGGTTATTCCTGAATGGGTAAAGAGTTTGTGGAAATTATAGAAGATTGTGAAGATTGTAAAAGTTTTAAGCCCATAGAAAAACCCAAGTCAGGCTTCAGTCCCCTTCCTCTACCTAATTTCTCTCAGATGAACCTGGAATTGCTTTAATTATACTTTCTACTGCCCTCATAGGTGTGGGGGAAATCTACTTGCCAGCTGCAGAGTAAGTCCTTCCTGAAGATGCATCAATGCTGAGATGGAAGGTAAACCTGTCCTGTGGACATGGAGTCACCCACCAACATGACCTACCCCAGGTGATACCTGGGTGACAAGGTCTGGTGAGTCAGAATCTGATCACCCCTGACATCTGAAGGAACCCCTTCTCTTCTGCTTGTTTGACTGGTTGAAGTTGAGTCCCCTGCATGAGTGGGGTAAATCCATTTCCAGTGGCACCTGGCTAATGCCTTGATCGTTGGTAAGGCCACCCTCAGTACATAGCATAATCACATCCACAGGCTACTCATATCTGGAGCATTTATGACATCAATTTTGACAACCTCACTCTTGTCATGTCACATCTTATGTCACCGGGGTTTCTGACTTCAGTGAGCTAAAGCAGCCCCTCCCCGGCTCACTTTTTTTCTATATCATTTCTAGGGAGCTGAAGCAGCCCCACCCAGGCTCTCTTCTGTTACTTAATTCCTTAGATTGAAGCCTAGACTTTCTTTATGTCCACCGCTCATTCACAGCCCTTAACACTTCCATTGAGAGCCTTAACAGGTCTTCCTGCTTGGTAATTAGGACCTTCTATTCCCTTTCCAGACTTCTTAAAAGTCATCAAAAGCAAATGAGAAAAATCTTTCAACTTCTCTATAAAAATTAGTAATTCAGATTACATGTATGGTCTTCATGTGTATGATCTCTATGTGATACATATTTGTCTGTGTATTGTATGTGGTGTGTTTTCTGCATCCAGGATGGCATTACTAAGAGATGATATTTTATTGACCTAAAGAGATTAAATAGTTATGTAGGTTAAACAGGATTCTGTGGTCTAGACAAAATATTTGATATCAAAACCAGTTTAAGTTTGATGGATGTCTTTTAGAGTTATTACCATAAAGTATGTGTTTGTTTTATCTAGATTTACAGAGTTTATGTCATGATCTTTTGGTGAAATATATTTGACAACCTTCCCAAAGTTTAAATGTTAAGGTACTTGTTTTAACCAAGAAATGACTTTGAGTTATTCCTATGGACTCTGGAATACCTCAAAGATTTATTCTCTCTCCTTATAAAAGTGTTTATGCAAATCAGGCCTGTTTAATACACTTGAAATTATATAGGAAGCTTTGCCAAATACAATTTAGTAATAATAACTATGTTTAATTTGTATACATATTTTTATTAAAATGGATGTTCTAGAAATTTTTGTCTGCTCTAGGAAGGAACTTACAAAGATTCAAAGCCAAGTTCAAACAGGAAACCCTCAGGGGTAGCAGGTGTCCAGTCAGTGACAACAGGCAAGCCAAGGGTGATGGTTCCCTGTGGGGGTATCTGGCAGTGATACTCCGGGTGTTTGTGATCCATACATTGGGATGTTTATGAATTGTTTCCAGTGCACTCTTCCAATGAGCCATGTGCGGTATTTTAAAGTCTTGCATATATTATTTGTTCCAAGAAATTGTTATCTTTGAATATTATATCTTATAGAAAAGCAAAGTTCTTCATCAATTGTATTATAATCAAGTTTATAACCATGTAATTTTAAGTTTTGTCTTTTATAGGCAGTCATTGTTTTACTCTAATACATTGGCAAATATGTTACACCTTTGGAAGGGTTCATGAAAAGGACTCTGACTTACTCTAAATTATAGGTTTCTAAGCAGGTCATCCCTTTGAATTAAATAAAGATTTATAAAACTTTAAGAAATAACTGGATTCAGTGAAATACTGGTGAATAATCAGGACAAACAAAAATTTGTCATATGGGACTGAATGAACTGAGAATAATTATTATTCTTACGACTTTGTCCAAAACATTGCTAATTAAAAAAATCTTTCTGTTTTTCAGACATAAAAAAGCTTGTTTTTATTTCCCTAGAACAATTTGGTAAATTATATCCTCAAGCAGTATTAAAGCATTTCTATTTTTTCTCCCCACCTAATCCCTCCAGAATTTGGCAACTCTCAATGGGTATTATTTTTATAACAATATATTTATTTGCATAAATACAATAAGAATCAGTTCTCTTTATAATACAACACATGAAACCAGGTTGCAATTGTGGTTTTATTAATTGAATCTTTGACTGGAATGTCATGATCATGAGAGACATGCCTGGACTCTGGATGTCACTAAAAAGTGTAAGGAATTGAGATTGACTTTCAAGATTGCTTGAAGCCAATCAGAAGCCACTTGAGGAAAATGGCCTGATACCTTGCTTGGTTAGTGGTTCATGGCAATCCTTCCAGTTAAGAAATGAATGTTGCTCTCCTGAAAGATGACAAGGAAAGAACATCAAGACATTTGGGGAACCTCAAGAACTTGAGGAATACACCCAAACCTGTAGGTATTGCAGGCAAAGCCAGATGGCAACTCTGTGGCTTGGCTTCTGTGCTCTGAAAGACTAAGACTAAATCTGAAGATTTCTTTCTTCAAAGTTTAAAGTTTTATTTTTACCTATAAACTGAACTGATTTCTGAATTTTCCTAGTTGTCTTAAACCCTCCAAGCTAATGTTTTATTTTTCTCCCATCCTTTGACTAGGAATTACTGAGAACTACTGATGCAATGCCAACCATACAAAATTTACTTGAGCATCTGTTGATATCACCAGAGATATTTAAACTACAGATAAAGAGGATCTGCCAGATTGTCACTGCTTGCTTTTATTCCAGCAAAAGAAACTCTAAACCTTGTAGACTGACAGTCTTACAGACTCAGAAACTGGTTTATAATTTGCTGTGATCATAAACCTTTTTGTTTGTTTGTTTTCATAGGCATACTTCTTATTAAATACATGATTAATTGTTTATACAGTATAAGTCTCACTTTGGAACCCATCTGCTTCATTGTCTCCTGAAGTAAGATTCAACAATTTAACTAAACTGACTTATTTTCAGGACCAAATAATTGAATCAAAGAAATATGGAGCAATCTATAAACTTCACTTCTGGAATGACACAACAATTCCATATCAAGATAATTCCAGCCTATCCCCACTTTGGAAGAATCAGCTAACAGTCTCTCTGCTCTAGTCTCTGTTTCCATTCCCTCATCCCCCTTAGATCAGGCAGAGAGAAACTTACATGCCCTATATAGGCAGAGACCACAACCCTTGTCAGCAAAAAGCAGTTACTGAAGGCAGAACCTCCTCCCTCATCACCCATGAAAGATTTTAGAAATGGAAGTCTCTGAGGTGGAATGACATAGGCCAGAAAGCCAGGACAAGTGGAATAAGGAAACTGAGACAGATAGCTGAACAAACTGAGAAATTTACAGTAGATACAGAAGATCACTTCCCTAGAATTAATTAGGTCTCAGTTGTATTTCAGCTCCAGACCCAGAAGAGCAGCAAAACCAGGTAGACAACACCAGGACCAGCTGTATTAACTAAAAAACTCCTGCCCTGACACTGATCAATCAGTGAGGACCATGATCCTGAAGGAGCACACCTAGAAAACTGATGAATATTCTGTTGAAACCCTCCTGTGATACCTCCCCTAAGATTCCTGCCTACAAGAGAGAAATAAAAGCCTCAGGACTAAGGACCAAGCATGTGCTCTCCTTACCAGGAACATGTCTGCAATCCCCCTCTTCTTTTCACTCCCACCACAGGCATGCATCTTCTTAACTCTAAGGGACCCCAATGAGGCTTGCAACTAGGGTAGCAATGGGCAGTGTCAGTTCATCCCAGACAACTCCCCTGAACCTGTCCCCAAGGCTCCCTTTTCTCTGACTTCTTAGTGAGCCAAAGCAGACCAATCTAGGCTCATTTCTCCAGTCCTTTCTTGTTTCACTGTCTCCAGCTTTAATAAGTGTCCTCTAAAGTTCACCTGGACTCATATTGTGAAACTTTTCCTGCACAAAGTTCAGAACCCACACACTAGGGCCCAGCCCTAGGCAAACCCACTCAGGGCCAGGTCCCATGTATGGTAACACTCTCAGGCTCTCTCCTATTACTTAATTCCTTAGATTGGAACCTAGACTTCCTTTGTTTCTACCAATCATTTACAACCTTTAATGCCTTCATTAAAAGTTTCAACAAATCTTTTTACTTGGTATTTGGGAATTTATTTTTTCCCTCAGCCTTCATAAAAGTCATCAAAAGCAAATAAAAATATCTTACATATTATTCATTCTTTATATATTAAAAGTTGTGTATTGCACAGCAAAGTCTGAACAGGAGGTGAGCCCCACTGGGCAGCAGTGATTCCCAGCTGCCAGCTGCAGGACCTGGGGCTCCACAGGGGCCTATGCAACCCAGCTGCCCACAAGAGTGGTGGGGATCCAGGGCTCCAGAAAGGCCTGTGTGACCCAGCTGCCCACAAGAGTGGTGGGGAGCCAGGGCTCCAGAGAGGCCTTTGTGACTCAGTGGCACATAGGAGCAGTGGGGAGCTGAGGCTCCAGAGAAGCCTATGTGACCCAGATGCAAACAACATAGATGTGGAACCGGGTCTCCAGAGGGGACTGTGCAATCAAGCTCCCTATGGGATCAGCAGAAAGTAGGGGCTCCAATGGAGCCTGTACAACCCGGCTGCCCACTAGATCAGCAGGGAGCCAGGGCTCCAGTGGGGCCTGTGTGACACAGCTGCCCATGGGACTTGTGAGGAGCTGGGCCTCTAGAGGGGCCTGTTCAACCCAGCTGCCCACAGTGCAGGCAGGGAGTGCAGTTCAAGAAGGGCCTGAGCAATACAGCTATAGGTGGCACCAGCAACCAGTAAGGAACACAGTTACAAAGATGTACATATGATCCAGCAGCAGCACCTACCAGGATACACAAATAACAGCACCCAGTAGTCAATCCTCCAGGATCCACAGCAGGCAAGAGGTGACACACAACAAAACTGTCTGGGAGGCACAGCAGACTTATTTAATATACAGTGAGCTGCCTACACATCCAAACATTCCTCACCACCTCTAGAGCTACCAGACGGCTAAAACGGGGAGACAAAGAAACAACACCCAAAGGAAAGAAAAAGAGGAATCACCAGAAAAGGAACTACAGGAAATAGAAGAAAGCAACTTCTCAGATAAAGAATTCAAAGCAATGATTTTAAGGGTGCTCAAACAATTTTGTGAGAACTACAAGCAACTTAATAAGAATTATGAAGAGCTAACTAGGAACTACTTCAGCTTAAAAAAAGAGGTAGAAGATATGCATAGAAATCAAGAGGAAATAAAGAATGACATAGTTGTTATGAAAAATACCTTAGAAGGGTTCAATACTAGATTAGAAGAAGCTGAAGACTGAATCAGTGACTTAGAAGACAAGGTAGAGAAAAACACCCAAATAGAACAAAAAAATGGGAAAAAAAATTAAAAAGCAGGAGAACAGTTTAAGGGAGCTGTAGGATAATACAAAACGTAACAACATTTGCATTATAGGGGTACCAGAAGGAGAAGAATCAGAGAAAGGAATAGAGAACCTGTTTGAAGAAATGACAGAAAACTTCCCTAAACTGGTGAAAGAAAAAGTCACACAAGTCCAGGAAACACAGAGAGTCCCAAGCAAGATGAACCCCAAAAGACCCACAACTAGACACATCATAATAAAAATGGTAAACATTAAAGACAAAAAAAGAATCTTTAAAAAAAACAAGAGAGAGACAGAAAGTTACCAACAAGGGAGCTCCTATCAGATTATCAGCTGATTTCTCAACAGAAACGCTGCAGGCCATAAGGGAGTGGCATGAAATGTACAAAGTAATGCAAGGCAAGGGTCTGAATCCAAGACTACTCTATCCAGCAAGTCTATCATTCAAAATTGAAGGAGAAATAAAGAGCTTCACAGATTTAAAAAACAGCTAAAAAAATTTACCACCACCAAACCAGGACTGCAAGAAATGCTGAAGGGACTGTTGTAAGAAGAATAATAAGAAGAAACAAAGGGGGGGGGGACACAGGCATAAAATAAAAATGGCAACTAATAACTATCTATCAATAATAACCTTGGATTCCAAAATTGCAGCAGAGTGAATGGAACCTACACAGATCATCTCCCAGGACCAAACTGGAAATACAACTAAAATAAAGACAAATGGGAAAAAGCAACAGAAAAGCAGCTTGTGAGGACCATACAACCAGGGACAATGAATCAAACCTGGTAGGATTGTGGAGGCACGAGAGGGGGGCTGGGAGCCCACGGACAGCAGTGGTCTTAGCTGTGAGCACCGCCCTTGGGGTTAAAGCCCAAGCCGGCTCCACAGCACAGAAGGCTGGAACAGAGCACAAAAATAGCCACAGCCACTCACCTTGGGCTCCAGTAGAGGGAGAGCAGACTGGACTGGAACTGTGTGGGGACACTCGGGATTTGGAGGGAACTCAGAGCTTTTGTTGAGTTTCGGCCACCCAAGACGGTGGCCATCTTACTCCTTCCCAGGGCTCTGGGGAGAGGCGGCAGCTCCTCCCTAGGAGATTCAACCACACCCAGGTGGGCCATTGAAATGCAAATTGAGGCTCATTAACTACCAGCATCTGCCCCACCCTCGGGAAATCCTCTCACGCTGAACACCTGAGGGAGGTTTCATTCAACTGAGAACCCAAGGCTCTTCAAGCAACAGCCTAATAGCCTCTAGACTAATAGCCTCTAGACTAATAGCCTCTAGGCAAAAAGCTAGAGGATAACTTAACCTTTTCTGGGCTTGCAAATCTACCCAGGAAAGTAGGACTCAACAGTGTTCTTTAATGTGGGTCCTTCCACGCTCATCCAAACCCAGTAGAGGGAGCCACAAACAGCAGAACACCAACATCAACAGGAAAAATTTGGCAGGCTCCAAAACCCACTGAGATAGCCAAAATGGTGAAACAAAGAAACAGATCCCAAATGAAAGAACAAGAGACCTCTACCGAAGATGAGATAAATGAAATGGAGTTAAGCAAGCTGACAGAACTAGAATTCAGAGCCATGATCTTGAGGAAGCTCAACAGCATGATAAGGACATCAACACCAAAAGCAAAGACATAGAAACATTGAAAACCAACCATTTGGAAAAGAAGAAGCACCAAGAAGAAATGAAGAATGACATAGCACAAATGAAGAACACATTGGAAGGACTAAACAGCAGAGTAGAGGACGCTGAGGACTGGATCAGTGAATTAGAAGACAGGGTAGAAAAAATCAACCAATCAGAAAACCAAAAGGAAAAAACAATGAAAAAACAGGAAGACAGCTTAAGAGAACCGTGGGACAACTGGAAATGTAATAATATTTGCATCATAGGAGTCCCAAAGAAGAAAATGAGCAAGGGTTAGAGAATATATTTTGAAGAAATAGTGACAGAAAATTTCCCTAATTTTGGTGAAGAAAGAAAGCATCCAAGTTCAAGAAGCACAGAGAGGCCCAAGTAAGAAGAACCCAAACAGGCCCACACCAAGACACATAGTAATTAAAATGCCAAAAATTAAAGACAAAAAGAGAATCCTAAAGGCAGCGACAGGTTACCAACAAAGGAACCGCCATAAAGCTATCAGCTGACTTCTCAATAGAAACACTGTAGGCCAGAAGGAAATGGCATGAAGTAATCAAGGTAATGAAAAACAAGGATCTGAACCCAAGACTACTCTACCCAGCAAGACTATCATTAAAAATAGAAGATCAAATAAAGAGCTTCCCAGACAAAAAAAGGCTAAGGGAATATATTAGCACCAAACCAGCACTGCAAATATGTTAAAAGGACTGCTGTAATTAGTAGAAGAAATAGGAAGGAAAACAGAACCACACTAAACAAAAATGGCAATAAACAAGTACATATCAATAATCACCTTAAATGTAAATGCATTGAATGCTCCAATAAAAGGACAGAGTAGTGGAATGGATAAAAAAGCATGACCCATATATATGTTGTTTACAAGAGACCCACCTCACAACAAAAGACTCACATAGGCTGAAAGTGAAGGGATGGAAAAAAATCTTCTAAGCAAACGGAAAGGAAAAAAAAAAAGCTGGGGTAGCAATACTCATATCTGATAAAATAGATTTCAAAATGAAGGCCATAACTAGAGACAAAGAAGATCACTACATAATATTGAAAGGCTCTATCCAACAGAAGATATAACCTTGGTAAACATATATGCACCCAATGTAGGAGCACCAAAATATATTAAAAATCCTCTGGAGGACTTCAAAGGAGAAATCAACAGCAATACAATCATAGCAGGGGAATTCAAAACCCTGCTGACATCACTGGATAGATCCTCTAGACAAAAAATAAACAAGGAAACAGAGACTCTAAATGAAGCACTAGACCAAATGGATGTAATAGACATTTACAGAGAATTACACCCCAAAACTACAGAATTCATATTTTTCTCAAGTGCACATGGGACATTCTCAAAGATAGACCACATGTTAGGACACAAACGAAGTCTCTACAAGTTCAAGAAGATTGAAAGCATATCAAGCATCTTCTCAGATCACAGTGGCATGAAACTAGAAATCAATTGCAACAAGAACATGCAAAGACATTTGAACACATGGAAGCTAAATAGCATGTTATTAAACAATGAATGGGTTGCTGAGGAGATCAAGGAAGAAATTAAAACCTTCCTGGAAACCAATAAAAATGAACACAAACAACACAAAATCTATGGGATGCAGTGAAAGCAGTTCTCAGAGGGAAGTTCATAGAACTACAGGCCTACCTCAAGAAAGAAGAAAAATTTCTAATAGACTATCTAACCTCACAATTTAAAGAACTAAAAAACAAACAAACAAACAAAAAAACAAACCTCAGAGCAAGTAGAAGGAAGAAAATAGTAAAGATCAGAGCAGAAATAAATAACACGGAGACCAGAAAAACAATTCAAAGGATCAATGAAACAAAGAGCTGTTTTTTTAAAGATAAACAAGATTGATGGACCCTTAGCTAGATTTACCAAGAAACAAAGATAGAGAACTCAAATACACAAATCAGAAATGAAAGAGGAGAAGTAACAACTGACACCACAGAAATACAAAGGATCATTAACAAATACTATGAACATTAATATGGCAACAAATTCGACAATCTAAGTGAAATGGACAAATGTTTAGAAACACATAGTCTCCCAAAACTGGACCGGGAAGGGATTCAAAACTTGAACAGACCAATAACAAAGAAGGAAATTGAAGATGTAATCAAGAATCTCCCAGCAAACAAAAGCCCAGGCCTGGACGGCATCACGGGGGAGTTTTACCGAACATTCAAAGAAGAACTAACACCCATTCTCCTCAAACTATTTCTAAAAATTCAAGAAGAAGGAAAACTTCCAAACTTGTTTTATGAGGACAGCATAATTCTAATTTCAAAACCAGAAAAAGACACTACAAAGAGAAAATACTACAAGTCAATATCCCAGATGAACATAGATGCCAAAATACTAAAAAAAAAAATACTAGCAAATCAGATCCAGCAATACATCAAAAAAATTAGGAAAAGTGGTCTCTAGTACA
The DNA here is from genome assembly GCA_030848825.1 of Tadarida brasiliensis. Lineage (NCBI taxonomy): Eukaryota > Metazoa > Chordata > Mammalia > Chiroptera > Molossidae > Tadarida > Tadarida brasiliensis. The sequence goes on along the minus strand of CM061259.1, from coordinate 71,981,713 downwards.
TTGCTGGTGGGAATGCAGACTGGTGCAGGCACTATGGAAAACAATATAGTGTTACCTGAAAAAGTTATAAATTGAACTGCTATTTGACCCAGTGATCCCACTTCTAGGAATGTATCCTAAGAAGCCTGAAACACCAGTCAGAAAGAATATATAGGCGGAGGGGAAATGGCGGCGGAGTGAAAGCAAGCTACATTGACCATCTCCCAGGACCAAACGGAAATTACAACTAAAATAAAGACAAATCATAGGGAAAAAGCAACAGAAAAGCAGCGAGAGAGGATCATACAACCAGGGACACTAAATGAGCCTGGTAGGATCTGCGGAGGTGCGTGAGGGTGGCCGGCTGGGAGCCCACAGACAGCAGCGGCCTTGGCTGTGAACAGCGGCCTTAGCTGGGAGCAGCAGCGCCCGCCCTCGGGGTAAGAGCCCCAGTGGCTCCACAGCGCAGAGGGCCGCGACAGAGCCCTAAATAGCCACAGCCACTCACCTGGGGCTCCGGCAGAGGGAGGGCAGACTGGACTGGAACTCTGTGGGGACACCTGGGATTTGGAGAGCACTCAGAGTTTGTGCTGAGCTGTGGTCACAAAGGACGGTGGTGGCCAACTTCTCCTTCCTGGTTACACAGAACGGCAGCCAAGTTTACTCCGTACGGGAGCTGTGGTAGCCCCTCCCTCGGAGATTCCTAGGTGAGGAAAAGAGGTAAAGAAATGCAAATTGAGGCTCATTAACAACCAGCGGCGGCTCCACCCTCAGGAAATCCTCTCACACTATAAACACCTGAGGGAGTTTCTCATTCAACTGAGATCCTAAGGCTTTTCAAGTAACTGAGGCTAATAGTCACCAGGCAAAAAGCTAGAGCATAACTGAACCTTTCCTGAGTTGGCAAAACTACCCAGGAAAGTGAAACATAACAGTGGTGTTTAAGGAGGGCCCTCCACGCTCATCAAAACCCAGTAGAGGGAGCCACAAATAGCAGAACACCAACACCCACAGGGAAAATTTGGCAGGCTCCAAAACCCACTGAGATAGCAAAAATGGTGAAACAAAGAAACAGATCCCCAATGAAAGAACAATAGAATTATACCGAAGATGACATAAATGAAATGCAGTTAAGCAAATTATCAGAGGTAGAGTTCAGAGCCATGATCTTGAGGAAACTAAACAGCATGAGTAAGGATATCGACACCATGAAAACCAACCAAGTGGAAATAAAGAATGACATAGCAGAAATAAAGAACACATTGGAAGGACTGACCAGCGGAGTAGAGGAAGCGGAGGACTGGATCAGTGAATGAGAAGACAGAGTAGAAAAAATCAATCAATCAGAAAACCAAAAGGAAAAAACAATGAAAAAACAGGAAGATAGCTTAAGAGAACTGTGGGACAACTTAAAGAACTAGAAAGTAAACAAAAAAACCCCCTAGAGCAAGTAGAAAGAAGGAAATAGTAAAGATCAGAGCAGAAAGAAATGACATGGAGCCCCAAAAAACAATTCAAAGGATCAATGAAACAAAGAGCTGGTTTTTTGAAAAGATAAACAAGATTGATGGACCCTTAGCTAGACTCACCAAGAAACAAAGAGAGAGAACCCAAATACACAGAATCAGAAATGAAAGAGGGAAGTAACAACTGACACACAGAAATACAAAGGATCGTTAACAAATACTATGAACATTTATATGGCAACAAATTCGACAATCTAAGTGAAATGGACACATTTCTAGAAACACATAGTCTCCCAAAACTGAACTGGGAAGAGATAGAAAACTTGAACAGGCCAATAACAATGAAGGAAATTGAAGACGTAATCAAGACCCTCCCAGCAAACAAAAGCCCAGGCCCTGACGGCTTCAAGAGGGAGTTTTACCGAACATTCAAAGAAGAACTAACACCCATTCTTCTCAAACTATTCCAAAAAATTCAAGAAGAAGGAAGACTTCCAAACTCATTTTATGAAGCCAGCATAATTCTAATCCCCAAACCAGAAAAAGACACTACAAAGAAAGAAAACTACAGGCCAATATCCCTGATGAACATAGATGCCAAAATCCTAAACAAAATACTAGCAAATCGGATCCAGCAATACATCAAAAAAATTATTCACCATGACCAAGCGGGATTCATCCCAGGGATGCAAGGCTGGTATGATATTCGTAAATCAATAAATGTGATACATCACATAAACAAAATGAAAGATAAAAACAATATGACCATATCAATAGACACTGAAAAAGCATTCGACAAAATCCAGCACCCATTTCTGATAAAAACGATCAGAAATGTGGGAATAGAGGGATCATATCTCAACATTATAAAGGCCATATATGAAAGACCTACAGCCAACATCATACTCAATGGACAAAAACTAAAAGCATTTCCCTTAAGAACAGGAACAAGACAAGGATGCCCACTTTCACCACTCTTATTTAACATAGTACTGGAAGTCTTAGCCACAGCAATCAGACATGAAGAAAAAATAAAAGGGATCCAAATTGGAAAGGAGGAAGTGAAACTGTCATTATTCGCAGATGACATGATATTATACATAGAAAACCCTAAAGACTTCATCAAAAATCTGCTAGACTTAATAAATGAATTTGGCAACGTAGCAGGATACAAAATTAATGTCAAGAAATCGACGGCATTCTTATACACCAATGATGAACTCACAGAAAGAGAAACTAAAAAAACAATCCCATTTACCATCGCAGGAAAAAAATTAAGATACCTAGGAATAAACTTAACCAAAGAAATAAAAGAGCTATTTGCAAAAAACTACAGGACATTGAAAAAAGAAATAAAGGAAGATACAAAAAAGTGGAAGCACATACCTTGTTCATGGATTGGAAGAATTAACATCATTAAAATGTCGATACTACCCAAAGCAATCTATAGATTTAATGCAATCCCCATCAAAATACCAACGACATATTTCATAGAACTAGAACAAATGCTTCAGAAGTTCATATGGAACCAAAAAAGACCCCGAATAGCTACAGCAATCTTGAAAAGGAAGAACAAAGTAGGTGGGATCACAATACCAGACATCAGGTTGTACTACAGAGCTACTGTAATCAAAACAGCCTGGTACTGGCACAAGAACAGGCACATAGATCAATGCAATGGAACAGAGATCACAGAAATTGACCCAAAACATTATGCTCAATTAATATTCGACAAAGGTGGAAGAGCATACAATGGAGCAAAGACAGCTCTTTAATAAATGGTGTTGGGAAAATTGGACAGCTACATGCAAAAAAATGAAACTAGACCACCATCTTACACCATACACAAGAATAAACTCAAAATGGATAAAAGACTTAAATGTGACTCATGAATCCATACAAACCCTAGAAGAAAATGTAGGCAACAAAATTTCGGACATTCATATGCAGCAGAATCTTCACTGATATATCACCTAAGGCAACAGAAACACAGGAAAAAATGAACACATGGGACTACATCAAACTCAAAAGCTTCTGCACAGCAAAAGAAACAACCATCAAAGTGGAAAGGCAACCCACTGTATGGGAGAGCATAATTGCCAATGATATATCAGATAAGGGATTAATTTCCAAAATATATAGAGTGCTCATACATCTCAACAAAAGGAAGACAAAAAACCCAATTAAAAAATGGGCAGAGGAACTAAATAGACACCTCTCCAAACAGGACATACAAATGGCCAAGAGACATATGAAGAAATGCTCAACATCACTAATCATCAGAGAGATGCAAATTAAAACAACAATGAGGTATCACCTCACACCTGTCAGAATAGCCACCATCAACAAAGCATCAAACAATAAGTGTTGGGGAGGGTGTGGAGAATAGGGGACTCTAGTACACTGCTGGTGGGAATGCAGACTGGTGCAGCCCCTGGGAAAACACTATGGTGTTACCTCAAAAAATTAAAAATTGAATTGCCATTTGACCCAGTTATCCCACTTCTAGGAATATAGCCTAAGAAGCCTGAAACACCCATCAGAAAGAATATATGTACCCCCATGTTCATAGCAGCACTATTTACCATAGCTAAGACCTGGAAACGGCCCAAGTGTCCATCAGTGGATGAATGGATAAAAAAGCTGTGGTACATACACACAACTGAGTACTATGCAGCTGTAAGAAAGAAAGATCTCTTATCCTTTGAGACGACATGGAGGGACCTCGAGAGTATTATCCTAAGCGAAACAAGCCAAGCAGAGAAAGGCAAATATCACATGATCTCATTCATTTGTGGAATAATGAACACAACAGTCTGGGGAACAGGATAGACCCAGAGATGTGAAAATAGGGTAGATACTGACAACCCTGAGAAGAGGGGGTTGGGGGGGAGGGAAGAGATAAACCACAGAACTTATATGCATTTATTCATAACTGATGGATATGGACAACAAAGCTGGGGACGGGGTGGGGGGGGTTGGGGAGGAAGTTGTCAATGTGGAAAAAAGGAGAAACATCTGTAACAAAAATAAATTAATAAAAAAAACCTGTGGTGCCTATACACAATGGAGTATTATGCAGCTGTAAGAAAGAAAGATCTCTTAACCTTTGATACGACATGGAGGGACCTCAAGAGTATTATCTTAAGTGAAACAAGCCAAGCAGAGAAAAACAAATATCACACTATCTCACTTATTTATGGAATATAATAAACTTAGTCTGGGGAACAGTGTAGACCCAGAGATGTGGAAGTAGGGTACAGACTGACAATCCTCAGAAGAGGTGGTGGGGGGAGGGAAGAGATAAACCACAGAACTTATACACATGTATGCATAACTGATGGACATGGACAACAAAGCTGGGGACGGGGTGGGGGGATAGGGGGAGGGTGTCAATGGGGAAAAAAGAAAACATCTGTAAAAAAAAAATAAATGAATAAAAAAGAAAAAAAAAATAATGACCTTAAATGTAGATGGCTTAAATGCTCCAATCAAAAGACATAGGGTAGCTGATTGGATAAGAAAACATGACTCATGTATATGCTGTCTACAAGAGACTCACCTCACAACAAAAGACTCACACAGGATAAAAGTGAAGGGATGAAAAAATTTTTTCCAAGCAAATGGAAATGAAAAAATAGCTGGTGTAGCAGTACACATATCTGACAAGATAGACTTCAAATCGAGGGCCATAATAAGAGACAGAGAAGGTCACTATATAACATTAAAAGGATCAATCCAACCAGAGGATATAACTCAGGTAAACATATACGCACCAAATATGGGAACATCAAAATATATTTAAAAACTTCTGGAGGACTTCAAGGGAGAGATCAATAGCAACACGATCATAGTGGTTGACTTTAACACACTACTGACACCACTGGATAGATCTTCTAGACAAAAAATTAACAAGGACATAGAGTCCTTACAAGACAAACTAGATCAGTTGGACTTCATTGATATTTGCAGAACATTTATCCCAAAGCAGCAGAATATAAATTTTTCTCAAGTGAACATGGGACATTCTCAAAGATAGACCACATGTTAGGACACAAAGTAAGTCTCTAAAAATTCAGGAATATTGAAATCATATCAAGCATCTTCTCAGATCACAGTGGCATGAAATTAGTACTCAATTACAATAAAAACACACAAAAACATTCAAACATTGGAGGCTAAATAGCATGTTATTAAACAACAAATGAGTTACTAACAAGATCAAGGAAGAAATTAAAAACTTCCTGGAAACCAAAGAAAATGAACACACAACACAAAATCTATGGGACACAGTGAAAGCTGTTCTGAGAGGGAAGTTCATAGCACTACAGGCCTACCTGAAGAATCAAGAAAAATTCCTAATTCAATTTCTAACCTTACAACTTAAAGAACTAGAAAGTAAACAAAAAGAAAAACCCAGAGCTAGTAGGAGGAAGGAAATAGTAAAGGTCAGAGCAGAAATGAAAGACATAGAGACTAAAAAAAAAACAACTTAAAAGATCAATGAATGAAAAAGCTGTTTCTTTGAAGAGATAAACAAAATCGGTGGACCTTTAGCCAATTCACTAAGAAACAAAAAGAGAAGAACCAAATAAACAAAATCAGAAATAGAAGAGCAGAAGTAACAACTGACACCACAGAAATGCAATGGATCATTGAAACATTCTATGAACAATTATATGCCAAAAAATTGGACAATGTAGGAGAAATGAACAAATTTCTAGAAACACAGTCTCCCATAACTGAACCAGAAAGAGATAGAAAACTTGAACAGACCAATAACAACAAAGGAAATTAAACATGTAATTAAGAATCTCCCAACAAATAAAAGCCCAGGCCCGGATGGCTTCATGGGGGAGTTTTACCGAACACTCAAAGAAGATCTAATACCCATTCTCCTGAAACTATTCCAAAATATCCAAGAAGACGGAACACTTCCAAACTCATTATGAGGCCAGCATAATTCTAATTCCAAAAACCAGATAAAGACACTACAAAGAAAGAAAATTACATGCCAATATCCCTGATTAATACAGATGCCAAAATCCTTAACAAAATATTAGCAAATCAGATCCAGCAATACATCAAAAAAATTATTCATCATGACCAAGTGGGATTCATCCCAGGGATGTAAGGATGGTACAGTATTTGCAAATCAATAAATGTGACACACCACATAAACAAAATGAAAGTAAAAACCATGTGATCATATCAATAGATGCTGAAAAAGCATTTGACAAAATCCAGCAACCCTTTCTGATAAAAATGCTCAGCAATGTGGGAATAGAGGGATCTTATCTCAACATAATAAAGGCCATATATGAAAAACCTACAGCCAACATCATACGCAATGGGCAAAAACTAAAAGCATTCCCCTTAAGAACAGGAACAAGACAGGGATGGCAACTTTCACCACTCTTATTTCACATAGTACTGGAAGTCTTAGCCACAGCAATTAGACATGAAGAACAAATAAGAGGGATTCAAATTAGAAAGGGGAAAGTAAAACTCTCGTTATTTGCAGATGACACGATATTGTTCATAGAAAACCCTAATGACTCCATCAAAAATCTACTAGAATTAATAAATTTGGCAAAGTAGCAGCATACAAAATTAACATCAAGAAATTAATGGCATTCTTATACAGCAATGATGAACTCTCAGAAAGAGAAATGGAAAAAAAAATCACATTTACCATCGCAGCAAAAAAATTAAGATACCCAGGAATAAACTTAACCAAAGAAGTAAAGGACCTGTTCAGAGAAAACTACAGGTCATTGAAAAAGAAATAGAGGAAGATATAAAAAAGTGGAAGCATATACCATGTTCATGGATTGGAAGAATTAACATCATTAAAATGTCCATACTACCTAAAGCAATCTATAGATTCAATGCAATCCCCATCAAAATACCAAAGACATATTTCACAGACCTAGAACAAACATTCCAAAAGTTTATATGGAACCAAAAAAGACTCCGAATAGCCACAGCAATCTTGAAAAAGAAGAACAAAGTAGGAGGGATCACATTACCAGATATCAGGTTATACTACAAAGTCACTGTAATCAAAACAGCCTGGTACTGGCACAAGAACAGGCAGATAGATCAATGGAACAGAACAGAGAACCCAGAAATTGACCCAAGACAATATGCTCAATTAATATTTGACAAAGGTGGAAGAGCATACAGTGGAGTCAAGACAATCTCCTCAATAAATGATGTTGGGAAAATTGGACAGCTACTTGCAAAAAAATGAAGCTAGACCACCAAATTACACCATACCCAAAACTAAACTCAAAATGGATAAAAGACTTAAATGTAACTCATGAATCCATAAAAATCCTAGAAAAATATATAAGCAACAATATTTCAGACATCATATGCAGCAGAATTTTCACTGATACATCACCTAAGGCAACAGTAACAAAGGAAAAAATGAACACATCAAACAAAAAGCTTCTTCATAGCAAAAGAAACAACCATCAAAATGGAAAGGGAACCCACTATATGGGAGAACATAATTGCCAATGATACATCAGATAAGGGTTAAATTTACGAAATAAATAGAGTACTGATACAACTCAACAAAACGAAGACAAAGAACCCAATTAAAAAATGGGCAGAGAACCTAAATAGACACCTCTCCAAATAGGACATACAAATGGCCAAGAGACATATGAAAAAATGCTCAATGTCACTAATCATCAGAGAGATGCAAATTAAAACAACTATGTGGTTTCACTTCACACCTGTCAGAATAACCGCTATCAATAAATCATCAAACAACAAGTGTTGGCGAGGGTGTGGAGAAATGGGGACTCTAGTACACTGCTGGTGGGAATGTAGACTGGTGCAGCCGCTATGGAAAACTATGTAGTGTTATCTCAAAAAGTTAAAAATTTAACTGTCATTTGACCCAGTGATCCCACTTCTAGGAATATACCCTAAGAAGCCTGAAACACCATTCAGAAAGAATTTATGGACCCCTATGTTCATAGCAGCACTATTTACAATCGGTAAGATATGGAAACAACTCAAGTGTCCATCATTAGATGAGTGGATAAAAAAGCTGTTGTACATGTATGCAATGGAATACTATGCAGCCATAAAAAAGAAAGATCTCTTATCATTTGAGATGTCATCGAGGGACCTGGAAAGTATTATGCTAAGTGAAACATGCCAAGCAGAGAAAGACAAATATCACATGATCTCACTTAGTTGTGGAATATAATGAACTAAACAAACTGATGAACAAAATTGACCCAGAGACATAGAGGTAGGGTACAGACCGACAAACCTCAGAAGAGGGGATGTTGGGTGGGGGAAAGTGATAAACCAAAGAACTTATATGCATGTATGCATAACCAGTGGACACAGACAACAAAACTGGGGATGGGGCGGAGGGGATAGGGAGGAGGGTATCAATATGGGGAAAAGGAGAAACATCTGTAACAAAAACTAATTAATAAAAGTAATTAAAAAATAATAAATAAAAGTTGTGTATGGAATCAAAATTGTGAACTTTATATTGTTCTCTTATGTCATCTCATAATAATTATTATTTACCAAGAAATTACTATCTTGAAATGTTATATCTTACAAAAAAGAAAAATTCTTTATCAATTGTATTATAATCAAGTCTATAACCATGTTTTAAATTTTGTCATTTATAGGCAGTCATTGTTTTACTCTGATTCATTTGTAAATGTATTTCCTCTTTGGAAAGGTTCATTAAAAGTACTCTGACTTACTCTAAATTACAAATTTCTCAGCAGGTCATCTTTTTAAAATATGAACTTTAAGAAATAATTGGATTCAAGGAAAAATCTTTTTTACTTTCCAAATATAGAAAAAACATATTTATTTCCCTAAAACTATTTGATAAATTATATCCTCAAGCAATATTGAAGCATTTATATTTTTCTCCCTATCTAATCCCTCCAGAATTTGGCAGCTCTCAATGAGTGAATATTATTTTCATGACAATATATTTATCTGCATAAATGTAATGATAATCTGTTCTCTTTATAATAAAAAACCAGCTTCCCATTATGGTTTTGTTATCCTAGACTTTGGAAGGTCATGTCTGAAAAGACATGCCAAAACTCTGAATGTCACCAGAAAGCTTTAAGGAATTGAGAGTGACTTTAAATCCAATATGAATGCCTTGGAAAATGTCCTGATATCTTGCTTGGTCAGTGGTTTACTGCAGTCTTTCTAAGGAACAAAGGTTGCTTTCCTAAAAGATAGCAAGTAAAGAAACGGAATGCATTTTGGGGACCTCAAGAATTTGAAAAAATTGCCCAAACACTTGCAAGCCAAGCCAGATTGCAACTATGTGGTTTGGCTTCTGTGCCCTGGGGGGCCAACTACAAACTCAATCTAAATATTCCTTATAAATATAATTCCAGTAATATAAATTAGAGAGCCTATATAATCAATTGCTATTCTTATTGTATTTATACAAATAATCAGGCCAAATTAAAACCAGACTTAATACAATCTCTTTAATAAAAACAAGAGTGATTTTAGGGAGAGAATTATGTTTCAGTAGAAATCACAATACCCAATTGTGGATATTGGACTCTAATACAATTGATTGTCTTCAAAGTTTAAAGTTTTGTTTTTATTTATGAACAAAACTGTTTCCTGAATTTTCCTAGTTGTTTTCAACCTTCCAAATGAATGTTTCATCCCCCCCATCTTTTGACTTGAAATTATTAAAACTACTAATACAATCTTAACCATACAAAATTTAGCTGAGCATCTGATGCTGTTAAATTGTCACTGCTTGCTTTTATTCCAGCAAAAGAAACTCTAAGCCTCATTGACTGACAGTCTTGGGGACTCAGAAACTGGTTTATAATTTGCTATGTTAATTAACCTTGGCATTCTTCTTTCTGTTTTTATAGAATATATACCTATAACCTTATTAAACACCTAATTACTTGTTTATACAATATAGGTCACTTATCTCTAATTAAATCTATTTCTTATAAGTCCCCACAGGAACCTCAACCTGAGACCTACTCTTGTGAACCAATGAAGGACCTCAAGCTCCTCTTAAAAAAAACAACAAAAACCTGTTACAAATAAGTAATATAATGATGAAACATTAATAAAAATTTTCTCCACTCCTTACAACATAGCCACCTTCCTGCCCCAGATATAGCCTTCAACACTATCCATTACCAGCCCCTCTCTCTAGGTGACTCCTGTCAGGACTCACAGGCAGGAACAGCTACAAGTCCTAACTAAGTCTGAAGAAGTTACAGAAGAATTACTTTTGCCCATGCTCCCTAGTTTCGAGTCCATTGTTAAGAAAAGCAATTCTAATGTTTAGAGGAGGGGAGTCGTAAGGACAGAAAACAGGACTTTCCTTTTTGTTATGATTTTTCCCACAATTTATGGGAAGCACCTGATAATTAAACATTGAGATTGCTGGTGTCTGCAACTTCAAACTGCCTTTCTACCCAAACAGTAAAATAGATAAGTACTGGGCTCTCCCCAGCCACTTTTAGCATCAAAAGTAATTCACACCAAAGAGCTTCTAATGAATAGAAACTTTTCTTCCCCCTTCAAACAAAATCTCTCTTTCCCAAATTCTTTATAACTCCATCTGGCGAAGCTCCTTTTTACACTCTTGGTAACTCTCTTTACTCCAAAACACATTTTACAGGCTAAAGAAGATATAAGAAAAACCACACCTCCTGGCACATCAGTGGGACTGTCTCCTATGAACAAACAAACTGTAACTCCTCAAAGACCCAGACATCTGTTCAACTTCAGTATGACTGCCTCCCTAAAGCCCCCAATAAAAGAGCAACTCATTCTTTCTTCCCTGCCCTTATATTGCCAGTCAGTACATGGATCCTTTCCCTGTCTATGGGGGGGGGGGCATTTTCTCCCTTTTTTCTCTTCTCTAAATTATGAATTCTTTCACAAGCCCACATCATCAGTCCAACCCCCCCCCCAATTTAGATGCTAATATCCCCAACAAAATATTAGCAAACCAAATCCAACAATACATTAAAAAGATCACACATGTTTAAGTGGGAAATATTCCAGAGATGCAAGTTTGTTATAATAGTCAGGAATCAATAAATATGATACACTCCAGAAACAAAAGAAAGGTATTAATCACAGGATCATTATCAGTAGATGCAGAAAAAACATTTTATAAAATCCAGTACCCATTTATGATAAAAAAAACTCTCAGAAAAGTTGAAATGGAACATACCTCAACATAATAAAGGCCATATATGACAAACCCACAAGAAGCATCATACTCAGTGGACAAAATAAAAAGTGTATCCTTAAGATTGAGAACCAGACATGTCCACTTTTACTACTCTTATTCAACATAGTATTGGAAGTTCTAGCCTCAACATTCAGACAAGAAGAGGAAATAAAAGGCATCCAAATTGGAAAGGAAGAAGTAAAACTATCATTATTTGCAGATGACATGACACTGTATATGGAGAATCCTAAAGATTCCACCTAAAATCTACTAGAACTGATAAATGAATTAAGCAAAGTAGCAAGATACAAAATAAATATTCAGAAATCAGTTGCACATTTTTATTAATTTATTCTTGTTACAGATATTTCTCCTTTTTTTCCCCATTGACACCCTCCTCCCCGACCCTCCACCCCTTCCCCAGCTTTGTTGTCCATGTCCATCACTTATGCATACATGCGTATAAGTTCTGTGGTTTATCTCTTCCGTCCCCCAACCCCCTCTTCTGAGGGTTGTCAGTCTGTACCCTACTTTCACATCTCTGGGTCTACCCTGTTCCCCAGACTGTTATGTTCATTATATTCCACAAATGAGTGAGGTCATGTGATATTTGTCTTTCTCTGCTTGGCTTGTTTCACTTAGGATAATACTCCGAGGTCCCTCCATGTCGTCTCAAAGGATAAGAGATCTTTCTTTCTTACAGCTGCAAGTATTCCGTTGTGTATATGTAGCACAGCTTTTTTATCCATTCATCCACTGATGGGCATTTGGGCTGTTTCCAGATCTTAGCTATTGTAAATAGTGCTGCTATGAACATGGGAGTACATGTATTCTTTCTGATTGGTGTTTCAGGTTTCTTAGGGTATATTCCTAGAAGTGGGATCACTGGGTAAAATGGCAATTCAATTTTTAATTTTTTGAGGTAACACCATAGTGTTTTCCACTGTGGCTGCACCAGTTTGCATTCCCACCAGCAATGTACTAGAGTCCCCTTTTCTCCACACCCTCGCCAACACTTGTTGTTTGATGATTTGTTGATGGCGGCCATTCTGACAGGTGTGAGGTGATACCTCATTGTTGTTTTAATTTGCATCTCTCTGATGATTAGTGATGTTGAGCATTTCTTCATATGTCTCTTAGCCATTTGTATGTCATGTTTGGAGAGGTGTCTATTTAGTTCCTCTGCCCATTTTTTAATTGGGTTCTTTGTGTTCCTTTTGTTGAGTTGTATGAGCACTCTATATATTTTGGAGATTAACCCCTTATCTGATGTATCATTGCAATTATGCTCTCCCATGCAGTGGGTTCCCTTTCTGTTTTGATGATTGTTTCTTTTGCTGTGCAGAAGCTTTTGAGTTTGATGTAGTCCCATGTGTTCATTTTTTCCTTTCTTTCTGTTGCCTTAGGTGATGTATCAGTGAAGATTCTGCTGCGTATGATGTCCAAAATTTTGTTGCCTACATTTTCTTCTAGGATTTTTATGGATTCACGAGTCACATTTAAGTCTTTTATCCATTTTGAGTTTATTCTTGTGTATGGTGTAAGTTGATGGTCTAGTTTCATTTTTTTTGCATGTAGCTGTCCAATTTTCCCAACACCATTTATTAAAGAGGCTGTCTTTGCCCCATTGTATGCTCTTGCCACCTTTGTCAAGTATTAACTGAGCATAATGTCTTGGGTCAATTTCTGGATTCTCTGTTCTGTTCCACTGGTCTATATGCCTGTTCTTGTGCCAGTACCAGGCTGTTTTGATTATAGTAGCTTTGTAGTATAACCTGATATCCGGTATTGTGATCCCACCTACTTTGTCCTTCTTTTAAAAGATTGCTGTGGCTATTTGGGGTCTTTTTTGGTTCCATATGAACTTTTGGAGTATTTGTTCTAGTTCTGTGAAATATGTTGTTGGTATTTTGATGGGGATTGCATTAAATCTATAGATTGCTTTGGGTAATATGGATATTTTAATGATGTTAATTCTTCCAATCCATGAACAAGGTATGTGCTTCCACTTTTTTATATCTTCCTCTATTTCTTTTCTCAATGTCCTGTAGTTTTCTGCAAATAGATCCTTTACTTCTTTGGTTAAGTTTATTCCTAGGTATCTTGATTTTTTTGCTGCGATGGTAAATGGGATTGTTTTTTTAGTTTCTCTTTCTGTGAGTTCATCATTGGTGTATAAGAATGCCATCGATTTCTTGACGTTAATTTTGTATCCTGCTACTTTGCCAAATTCACTTATTAGGTCTAGTAGATTTTTGATCGAGTCTTTAGGGTTTTCTATGTATAATATCATGTCATCTGCGAATAATGACAGTTTCACTTCTTCCTTTCCAATTTGGATTCCTTTTATTTTTTCTTCACGTCTGATTGCTATGGCTAAGACTTCCAGTACTATTTTAAATAAGAGTGGCGACCGGCCAGTGTGGCTCAGTGGTTGGGCGTCGACCCTGCACCAAGAGGTCGCCAGTTCGATTCCCGGTCAGGGCACATGCCCAGGTTGTGGGCGTGATCCCCAGTGGGGGGCATGCAGGAGGCAGCCCATCGATGTTCTCTCTCATCGATGTTTCTAGCTCTCTCTCCCTCTCCCTTCCTCTCTCTCTAAAATCAATAAAGGAAAAAAATTAAAAAATAAATAAATAAATAAATAAATAAATAAATAAATAAATAAATAAATAAAAAGAGTGGCGAAAGTGGGCATCCCTGCTTGTTCCTGTTCTTAAGGGAAATGTTTTTAGTTTTTGCCCATTGAGTATGATGTTGGCTGTAGGTCTTTCATATATGGCCTTTATTATGTTGAGATATGATCCCTCTATTCCCAAATTGCTGAGCGTTTTTATCAGAATGGGGTGCTGAATTTTGTTGAATGCTTTTTCAGCGTCTATTGATATGATCATGTAGTTTCTATCTTTCATTTTGTTTATGTGGTGTATCACATTTATTGATTTGTGAATATTGAACCAGCCTTGCATCCCTGGGATGAATCCCACTTGGACATGGTGAATAATTTTTTTGATGTATTGCTGGATCCTATTTCCTAGTATTTTTTTAGGATTTTGGCATCTATGTTCATCAGGGATATTGGCCTGTAGCTTTCTTTCTTTGTAGTGTTTTTTTCTGGTTTTGGAATGAGAATTATGCTGGCCTCATAAAATGAGTTTGGAAGTCTTCCTTCTTTTTGAATTTTTAGAAACAGTTTGAGAAGAATGGGTGTTAGTTCTTCTTTGAATGTTCGGTAAAACTCCCCCGTGAAGCCGTCCGGGCCTGGGCTTTTGTTTGCTGGGAGAGTCTTGATTACATTTTCAATTTCCTTAGCTGTTATTGGTCTGTTCAAGTTTTCTATCTCTTCCCGTTTCAGTTGTAGGAGACTATGTGTTTCTAGAAATTTGTACATTTCACTTAGATTGTCGAATTTCTTGCCATATAAATGTTCATAGTATTTGTTAATGATCCTTTGCATTTCTGTGGTGTCCATTGTTACTTCTCCTCTTTCATTTCTGATTTTGTGTATTTGAGTTCTCTCTCTTTGTTTCTTGGTGAGTCTATCCAAGGGTCCATCAATCTTGTTTATCTTTTCAAAAAACCAGCTCTTTTGATCCTTTGAATTGTTTTTCTGGTCTCTATGTCATTTATTTCTGCTCTGATCTTTACTATTTCCTTCCTTCTACTTTCTCTGGGGTTTTCCTTTTGTTTACTTTCTAGTTCTTCAAGTTGTGAGGTTAGAAAGTCTATAGAAATTTTTCTTGTTTCTTGAGGTAGGCCTGAAGTGCTATGAACTTCCCTCTCAGAACTGCTTTCGCTGCATCCCATAGATTTTGTGTTGCTGTGTGTTCATTTTCATTGGTTTCCAGAAAGTTTTTAATTTCTTCCTTGATCTCCTCGGTAACCCATTCATTGTTTAATAACATGCTATTTAGCCTCCATGTATTCAAATGTCTTTGCATGTTCTTGTTGCAATTGATTTCTAGTTTCATGCCATTGTGATCTGAGAAGATGCTTGATATGATTTCAATCTTCTTGAACTTGTAGAGACTTCGTTTGTGTCCTAACATGTGGTCTATCTTTGAGAATGTCCCATGTGCACATGAGAAGAATGTGAATTCTGTAGTTTTGGGGTGTAATTTTCTGTAAATATGTATTACATCCATTTGGTCTAGTGCTTCAATTAGAGTCTCTGTTTCCTTGTTAATTTTTTGTCTAGAGGATCTATCCAGTGATGTCAGCGGGGTGTTGAAGTCCCCTGCTATGATTGTATTGCTGTTGATTTCTCCTTTGAAGTCCTCCAGAAGATTTTAAATGTATTTTGGAACCCCTATATTGGGTGCATATATGTTTACCAAGGTTATATCTTCCTGTTGGAGAGATCCTTTCAATATTATGTAGTGGCCTTCTTTGTCTCTAGTTATGGCGTTCATGTTGAAGTCTATTTTATCAGATATGAGTATTGCTACCCCAGCTTTTTTTCCCTTTCTGTTTGCTTGGAAGATTTTTTTCCATCCCTTGACTTTCAACCTATGTGAGTCTTTTGTTGTGAGGTGGGTCTCTTGTAAACAACATATATATGGGTCATGTTTTCTTATCCAATCCGTTACTCTGTGTCTTTTGTTTGGGGCTTCAGTCCATTTACATTTAAGGTGATTACTGATATGTACTTATTTATTGCCATTTTTGTTTAGTGTTTTTCTATTTTCCTTTCTATTTCTTCTACTAATTACAGCAGTCCTTTTAACATTTCTTGCAGTGCTGGTTTGGTGCTAATGTATTCCCTTAGCTTTTTTTTGTCTGGGAAGCTCTTTATTTGACCTTCTGTTTTGAATGATAGCCTTGCTGGGTAGAGTAGTCTTGGGTTCAGATCCTTGTTTTTCATTACCTTGATTATTTCATGCCATTCCCTTCTGGCCTGTAGTGTTTCTGTTGAGAAATCAGCTGATAGCCTTATGGGGGTTCCTTTGTAGGTAACCTGTTGCTTAGCTCTTGCTGCCTTTAGGATTCTCTCTTTGTCTTTAATTTTTGGCATTTTAATTACTATGTGTCTTGGTGTGGGCCTGTTTGGGTTCTTCTTACTTGGGCCTCTCTGTGCTTCTTGAACTTGAATGCCTTCTTCCTTCACCAAATTAGGGAAATTTTCTGTCACTATTTCTTCAAATATATTCTCTAACCCTTTCTCATTTTCTTCTTTATAGGTGACTCCTATGATGCGAATATTGTTACATTGCCAGTTGTCCCACAGTTCTCTTAAGCTGTCTTCCTGTTTTTTCATTGTTTTTTTTCCTTTTGGTTTTCTGATTGGTTGATTTTTTCTACCCTGTCTTCTAATTCACTGATCCGGTCCTCAGCTTCTTCTACTCTGCTATTTAGTCCTTCCAATGTGTTCTTCATTTCTGCTATGTCATTCTTCATTTCCAATTGGTTTATTTTCAATATTTCTATGTCTTTGCTCAATATGTTGATGTCCTTTCACATGCTGTTGAGCTTCCTCAAGATCATGGCTCTGAATTCTAGTTCTGTTAACTTGCTTAACTCCATTTCATTTATTTCTTCTTCAGTGGAGGTCTGTTGTTCTTTCATTTGGCATCTGTTTCTTTGTCTTACCATTTTGGCTATCTCAGTGGTTTTTGGAGCCTGCCTAATTTTCCCTGTGGATGTTTGTGTTCTGCTGTTTGTGGCTTTCTTTATTGTGTTTGGTTGAGCGTGGGAGGACCCACGTTATACACCACTGTTGAGTCTTACTTTCCTGGGTAGATTTGCAAGCCCATAAAAGGTTAAGTTATCCTTTAGCTTTTTGCCTAGAGGTTATTTATCCCGGTTACTTGAAGAGCCTTGTGTTCTCAGTTGAAAACCTCCCTCAGGTGTTCAGCATGAGAGGATTTCCAGAGGGTGGGGCAGATGCTGGTAGTTAATGAGTCTCAATTTGCATTTCAATGGCCCACCTGGGTGTGGCTGAATCTCTGAGGGAGGGGCCGCCGCCTCTCCCCAGAGCCCTGGGATGGAGTAAGACAGCCAGGCCACAGTCCTGCATGGCCGCAACTCAGCAAAGGCTCTGAGCGCCCTCCAAACCCCGAGTGTCCCCACTCAGTTCCAGTCCAGTCCGTTCTCCCTCTGCCGGAGCCCAAGGTGAGTGGCTGTGGCTATATTAGCGCTCTGTCCCGTCCCTCTGCGCTGTGGAGCTGGCTTGGGCTTTAACCCTGAGGGCGGAGTGTTGCTCACGGCTAAGGCTGCTGCTCTCCGTAGGCTCCCAGCCCCCCTCTTGCACCTCCACAATCCTACCCGGATTGATTCAGTGTCCCTGGTTGTATGGTCTTCGCAAGCTGCTTTTCCGTTGCTTTTCCCCGATGATTTGTCTTTATTTTAGTTGTATTTCCAGTTTGGTCCTGGGAGATGGTCTGTGTAGCTTCCGTTCACTCTGCCGCCATTTTGGAATTCTCTTAGTTGCATTTTTATACACCAATAATAAAGTATCGGAATGGAGACTAAGAAAACAATCCCATTTACAGCTGTATCAACAAAAATAGCCCTGGCCAGTTTGGCTCAGCGGTTAGAGCATCGGCCTACGGTCCACAGAGACCCGGGTTTGGTTCCTGCTAAGGGCACGTACCTCAGTTGCAGTTTGTCCCTGGCCCTGGTTGGGTCGTGCGGGAGGCAGCCACTCTATGTGTCCCTTTCACGTCAATGTTTTTCTCTCTCTCTTCCTCTCTCTCCCTCCCACTCTATCTGAACAAAAAATGGAAAAATGTCCTCGGCTGAGGATAAAAAAAAAAAAAAAAAAAAAGGACAAAAGGAAAAAAAGCATGAGGAAACTCTCTCTGTAATGATACTGAAATTGCCACAACCCATTGTTCAGTGAAAAAAAATAAATAAATAAATAAAAGAAAATAAAATTTAACCAAGGTGTAATAGACCTGTATTTGGAAAATTATAAGACAATGTATAACGAAACTGAAGAAGATACAAATAACTGGAAACATATACCGTGTTCATAATAGAAAGAATTAACATCATTAAAATGTCCATACTAACCAAAGTATCCTATAGATTTCAAGCAATTCCTATCAAGATACCAATGTTGTATTTCACAGAACTAGAACAAATATTCCAAAAATTTATATGAAACCACAAAGACCTGAACAGCCACAGCAATCTTGAGAAAGAAGAACAAAGTTGGAGGAATCATGTCACCTGATATCACACTATGCTATAAGGCTCTAGTAATCAAATAAGCTCATAAAATATTAATTTATGGTTAATTAATTAATCAATGGTCTATTAATATTTGACAAAGGAGGCAAGAACATAAAATGGGGTAAAGAGAGTCTATTCAATAAATGGTGTTGGGAAGATTTGAAAGATACATGCAAAAAACCAAAAAACAAAACTACACCACCTTCTTACACCATACAGAAGAATGAATTCACAATGGATTGAAGACTCTAATGTTAGATTTGAAACCATAGCAATCCCAGAAGAAAGTATATGCAGTAAAATCAAGGACATTTGTAGCAATATTTTTTTCTGATACATTTTATTGGGCAATGAAAACAAAAGAAAACAAACAAACAAATGGGACTACATCTAACTAAAACTTTTTGCATAGCAAAGGAAGTCAATGCACTTTGAAAATGAAAAGACAACTTACTGAGTGGGAGAACATATTTACCTATGATACATCTCATAAAGGGTTAATATGCAAAATTTATAAAGAACTTATAAAACTCATTTAAAAAAACGAACAATTTAATTAAAAAATGGGCAAAAAATCTGAATGGACACTTCTCTAACCAAGACATACAGATGGCCAATAGATATATAAAAAGATGTTCAAGGTCACTAATCATCAGAGAAACGCAAATTAAAACCACAATGAGATATCACCTCACACCTGTCAGAATGGCTATCATCAATGATAGTGTTGGCAAAGATGCAGAGTAAAGGGACCCCTTTGCACTTTGGGATGGAATTTAGACTGGTGCAGCTACTGTGGAAAGTATTATGCAATTATTTCAAGAAATGAAAAATAGAACTGCCTTATAACCCAACAATTCCAATTCTGAGAATATATCCGAAGAAACCCAAAACACAATTCAAAAGAAAATATGCACTCCTATGTTCACTGCAGCATTATTTACAATAGCCAAGATTTGGAAGCAGCCAAGTGCCCATGAGGAAATGAGTGGATAAAAATGCTGTGGTACATTTATGCAATAGAATACTACTCAGCCGTAAAAAAAGAAGAAAATCTAACCTTTTGGGACTGCATGAATGTACCTGCAGAGTATTATGCTAAGTGAAATAAAGCAGTAAGAGAAAGACAAGTACCATATAATTTCACTTATATGTGGAATCTCCTGAACAAAATAAACTAACAATATTATAGAAACAGACTCTTAGATACAGAGAAGAGACTGACAGCTGTCAGATGGAATGGGGGTTGCTGTGCTGGGTGAAAAAGGTAAAACGATTAAGCAAAAAAATTTTAAAAACCACTCTCATAGACACACAAAACAGTATGGTGATTACCAGAAGGAAAGGGGGAGGAGTGGGAGTGGTAGAAGAGGATAAAGAGGGCATAACTGGTGACAGAAGGGAGCTTGATTTGGGTGGTGAACACAATACTATATAGAGATGATATATTATAAAATTGTACACCTCAAGCCTATATAATTTCATTAACTGTGTCACACCAATAAATTCAATAAAAATCTACTACATAGGGACTTCAACACCCCACTGACATCACTGGATAGATCCTCTAGACAAAAACATAGCAAGGAAACAGAGACTAAATGATGCACTAGATCAAATGGATTTAACAGATATCTACAGAGAATTACACCCAAAACTGGAGAATTCACATTCTTCTCAAGTGTACAGGGAACATTCTCAAAGATAGAACACATGTTAGGACACAAACTAAGTCTCTAAAAGTTTAAGAAGATTGAAATCATGCCAAGAATCTTCTCAGATCACAATGGATGAAACTAGAAATCAATTACAATAAAAACACTAAAATGATTCAAACACATGGAGGCTAAATAGCATGTCATTAAACAATAAATGAGTTACAAAGGAGATCAAGGAAGAAATTAAAACCTTCCTGGAAACCAATGAAAATGAATACACAACAACACAAAATCTATGGAATACAATGAAAGCAGCCCTGGGAGGGAAGTTTATAGCACTATAGGCCAACATCAAGAAACAAGAAAAATTTCTAATAGACTTTCTAACCTCACAACTTAAAGAATTAGAAAGCAAATAAAAATAAAAACCCAGAGCAAATAGAAGGAAAGAAATAGTAAAGGTCAGAGCAGAAATAAATGACATAGAGACTGAAAAAAAAAATTCAAAAGATCAATGAAACAAAGAGCTGGTTCTTTGAAAACATAAACAAGAGTGATGGACACTTAGCCAGACTCAACAAAAAACAAAGAGAGACCCAAATAAACAAAATCAGAAACGAAAAAGGAGAAGTAACAACTGACACCACAGAAATACTAAGGATCATTAAAAAATACTATGAATAAATATACACCAATAAATTGGACAATGTAGGTGAAATGGACACATTCTAGAATCACACAGTTTTCCAAAACTGAACCAGGAAGAGATAGAAAACTTGAACAAATGAATAACAACTAAGAAAATTGAAGATATAATCGAGACTTTCCCAGCAAACAAAAGCCCAGGCCCAGATGACTTCATGGGGGAGTTTTACCGAACATTCAAAGAAGAACTAACACCCATTCTCTTCAAACTATTACAAAAAATTCAAGTAGCCCTGGCCAGTTTGGCTCAGTGGTTAGAACCTCGGCCTGCGGTCCAGAGAGACCCAGGTTCGGTTCCCGCTAAGGGCACGTATCTCGGTTGCGGTTTGTCCCCGGCCCTGGTAGGGTTGTACGGGAGGCAGCCACTCGATGTGTACCTTTCATGTCGATATTTCTCTCTCTCTTCCTCTCTCTCCCTCCCACTCTATCTGAACAAAAAATGGAAAAATGTCCTCGGGTGAGGATAAAAAAAATAAAAAAATAAAAATAAATTCCTTCCTTCCCCTCCCCTTTTAAAAAAAAATTCAAGTAGAAAGAAGACTTCCAAACATATTTTATGAGGTCAGCATAATTTTAATTCCAAAACTAGATAAAAATACTACAAAGAAAGAAAATTATAGGCCAATATCCCTGATGAACATAGATGCTAAAATCCTAAACAAAATATTGGCAAATCAAATCCAGTAATACATTTAAAAATTATTCACTATGACCAAGTGGGATTCATCCCAGTGATGCAAGGATGGTACAATATCCACAAATCAATAAATGTGATACACTACATAAACAAAATGAAAGATAAAAACTACATGATCATATCAATAGATGCTGAAAAAGCATTTGACAAAATCCAGCACCCATTACTGATAAAAACGCTCAGCAATGTGGGAATAGAGGGATCATATCTCGACATAATGAAGGCCATATATGAAAGACCTACAGCCAACATCATACTCAATGGGCAAAAACTAAAAGCACTTCCCTTAAGAGTAGGAACAAGACAGTGATACCATCTTTCACAACTCTTATTTAACATAGTACTGGAAGTCTTAGCCACAGCAATTAAACAAGAAGAAAAAAATAAAAAGGATCCAAATTAGAAAGGGGAAAGTGAAACTTTCATAATTTGCAGATCATATGACTCTACATAGAAAACCCTAAGACTCGACGCAAACACTGCTAGATATAATAAATGAATTTGGCAAAGTAGCAGGATACAAAATTAACATCAAGAAATCGATGGCATTCTTAAACATCAATAATGAATTGACGGAAAGAGAAACTAAAAAAACAATCCCTTTACCATTGTGGCAAAAAAATGAAGATACCTAGAAATAAACTTCACCAAAGAAGTAAAGGACCTTTTTGCAGAAAACTACAGGACATTGAAAAAAGAAATAGAGGAAGACATAAAAAACTGGAAGCACATACCTTGTTCATGGATTGGAAGAATTAACATAATTAAAATGTCCATACTACTCAAAGCTGTCTATAACCAAATGCAATCTCCATTAAAATACCAACGACATATTTCACAGAACTAGAACAAATACTCCAAAAGTTTACATGGAACAAAAACAGAACCCAAATAGCCACAGCACTCTTGAAAAAGAAGAACAAAGTAGGAGTGATTCCAATACCAGTTAACAAGTTATACTACAAAGCAATTGTAATCAAAACAGCCTAGTACTGGCACAAGAACAAGAATATAGATCAATGGAACAGAACAGGGAAATTCACCCAAGACATTATGATCAATTAATATTTGACATGGTGGCAAGAGCATACAATGGAGTAAAATAGTCTCTTTAATAAATGGTGCTTGGAAAATTGGAAAGCTACATGCAAAAAAATGAAACTAGACCACCAACTTACACCATACACAAGAATAAACTCAAAATCGATAAAAGATGTAAACGTGGCTCTTGAATCCATAAAAATTCTAGAAGAAAATGCAGGCGACAAAATTTCAGACATCACATGCAGCTGAATTTTCACTGATACAATGCCTAAGGCAAGAGAAACAATGGAAATAATAAATAAATGAGACTACATCAAACTAAAAAGCTCTGCACAGCAAAAGAAACAACCATCAAAATGGAAAGGGAACCCACTATATGGGAGAGAATAATTGCCAAGGATACGTCAGATAAAGGGTTAATTTCCAATATACATAGAGTACTCATACATCTCAACAAAAGGAAGACAAAGAACCCAATTAAAAAATGGGCAGAGGTGCCCATTTTGCTCAGTGGTTAGAGCGTTGGCCCGCGGACCAGAGAAACCCAGGTTCGGTTCCCACTAAGGGCAGGTATCTCCGTTGCAGTTTGTCCCTGGCCCCGGTTGGGATCGTGTGAGTGGCAATCACTCGATGTGTCTCTCTCACATCGATGTTTCTCTCTCTCTCTTCCTCCCTCTCTCCCTCCTACTCTATCTGAAGATAAATGCAAAAAAAAAAAGTCCTCGGGTGAAGATAAAAATTAAAAAAAAGAAAAAAAATGGGCAGAGGACCTAAAGAGACACCTATCCAAACAGGGCATACAAATGGCCAAGAGACATATGAAAAAAAGCTATATGTCACTAACCATCAGAGAGATGCAAATTAAAATGACTATGAGGTGTCACCTCACAGAATGGCTGTCATCAACAAATCATCAAACAAGTGCTGGGATGCTGTGGAGAAAAGGGGACTCTGGTACACTGCTGGTGGGAATGCAGACTGGTGCAGCCAATATGAAAAACACTATGGTGTTACCTCAAAAAATTAAAAATTGAACTGCCATTTGACCTAGTGATCCCACTTCTAGGAGTATACCTTAAGAAGCCCAAAACATCAATCAGAAAGAATATATGTAGCCCTATGTTCATAGCAACGCTATTTAAAATGGCTAAGATCTGCCCTGGCCAGTTTGGCTCAGCGGTTAGAGAGTCGGCCTGTGGTCCAGAGAGACCCGGGTTTGGTTCCCGCTACGGGCATGTACTTCGGTTGCGGTTTGTCCCCGGCCCTGGTTGGTCGTGCGGGTGGCAGCCACTCGATGTGTCCCTTTCACGTCGATGTTTCTCTCTCTCTCTTCCTCTCTCTCCCTCCCACTCTATCTGAACAAAAAATGAAAAAATGTCCTCGGGTGAGGATAAAAAATAAATAAATAAATAAATAAATAAATAAATAAATAAATAAATAAATAAAATAAAATGGCTAAGATCTGGAAATAGCCCACATGTCCGTCAATAGATGAGTGGGAAAAAAAGTGGTGGTACAGATACGCAATGGTACACTATGCAGCTGTAAAAAAGAAAGATCTCTTATCCCTTGAGATGACATGGAGAGACATGGAAAATATTATGCTAAACAAAATAAGCCAATCAGAGAAAGACAAATATCACATGATCTCACTTATTTGTGGAATATAATGTACAAAATAAGCTAATGAACAAAATAGACCCAGAGATATAGAAAGGAGTATGGTTCAGTCTGACAAACCTCAGGGGAGGGGACCAGGTTTGGGGGATGAGATAAACCAAAGAACTTAATATGCATATATGCATCATCAATGGACATAAACAACAATCCTGTGAGGGGTGGGGGTGGGATCAGGATGAGGGTGTCTGGGGGCGGGAAAGGAGAAATATTTGTAACAAAAATAAATTAATTAATAAAAAATCCACATACTTAAAAAACAAATTACTAAAAACTGGGGTATATCACTAGGTGACTCATTCTGATAAATTGGTTCAACTGCTTAACCTTGTGCCTATGTACATTATTTTAGCTTTATAGAATTAAAAATTTTTTTGCAGGGATTTTATTTTATTCTTTTACTTATCTTTATTGTTCAATGTATTACAGATGTCCCCTCCGTTTTTTCCTATTGACCCTCTCTTCCCCAATCCCTCGTTGACTCCTGCCTTCCCCACACTATTGTCTGTGTCCATTGGTTACACATATATGCATAGAAGTTCTTTGGTTTATCTCAGACCGCCCTCCCTCTACACTTCCCTTTGAGGTTCATCAGTTTAATAACCAATTAGTACTTCTTAATTCCTTCATCTTTTTCACCCATCCACCCAGCCCGCTCTCATTGGCAAGCAACACAAAGATCTTTGTATCTAGGAGTCTGTTTCTGTTCTGCTCTCTCATTTTGTTTGTAGATTCAATTGTTAATAGATATGTATTAATTGCCATTTTATTGTTCATATTTTTGTTCTTCTTTTCCTCCAAGAAGACCTTTCAACATTTCATGTAATACTGGTTTGGTGGTGATGAACTCCTTGAGCTTTTTCTTGTCTGGGAAACTCTTGATATGGCCATTGATTCTAAATGATAGCTTTGCAGTATAGAGTAATCTTGGTTGTAGTCATTGCTTTTCATAACCTTGAATATCTTTTGCCATTCCTTTCTGGCCAGCAAAGTTTCTTTTGAGAAATTAGCTGACAGTCTTTTAGGAGCTCCTTTGTAGGTAACGAACTGCTTTTCTCTTGCTGCTCTTAAGATTCTATCTTTGTCTTTAACCTATGGCATTTTGATGATGATGTGTCTTGGTGTGGACCTTTTTGGGTTCATCTTGATTGAGACTCTCAGTGTTTCCTGGACTTGTATGTCTGTTTCCTTCACCAAACTAGGAAAGTTTTCTGTCACTATGTTTTCAAATAGATTTTCAATTTCTTGCTTTCTCTCTTCTCCTTCTGGCACCCCATGATGGAAATGTTGGTGTGCTTGAAGTTGTCCCAGAGGCTCCTTACACTATCCTCATTTTTTTGGATTCCTTTTTCTTTCTTTTTTTTAAATTTATTTTTATTAATTTGTTTTTGTTACAGATGTTTCTCCTTTTTCCCCCACTGACACGCTCCTCCCCATCCCCCCGACCCCTTCCTCAGCATTGTTGTCCATGTCCATCAGTTATGCGTACATGCATATAAATTCTGTGGTTTATCTCTACCTCCCCTCTTCTGAGGGTTGTCAGTCTGTACCCTACATCCACGTCTCTGGGTCTACCCTGTTCCTCAGATTGTTATGTTCATTATATTCCACAAATAAGTGAGATCATATGATATTTGTCTTTCTCTGCTTGACTTGTTTCATTTAGGATGATACTCTCCAAGTCCCTCCATGTCGTCTCAAAGGATATGAGATCTTTCTTTCTTACAGCTGCATAGTACTCCATTGTGTATATGTACTACAGCTTTTTGAT
The DNA here is from genome assembly GCA_030848825.1 of Tadarida brasiliensis. Taxonomy (NCBI): domain Eukaryota; kingdom Metazoa; phylum Chordata; class Mammalia; order Chiroptera; family Molossidae; genus Tadarida; species Tadarida brasiliensis. Next base: position 71,955,300 of record CM061259.1, on the reverse strand, counting down.
CCATTCGTCTTCTGATGGACACTTGGGCTGTTTCCAGATCTTACTTATTTTAAATAGTGCTACTATGAACATAGGGGTACATATATTCTTTCTGGTTGGTGTTTCAGGTTTCTTAGGGTATATTCCTAGAAGTGGGATCACTAGGTCAAGTGGCAATTCAATTTTTAACTTTTTGAGGTAACACCATAGTGTTTTTCCACAGTGGCTGCACCAGATTGCATTCCCATCAACAGTGTACTACAGTCCCCTTTTCTCCACACCCTCGCCAACACTTGTTGCTGATGATTTGTTGATGGCGGCCATTCTGAAAGGTGTAAGGTGATACCTCATAGCTGTTTTAATTTGCATCTCTTTAATGATTAGTGACATTGAGCGTTTTGTCATATGTCTCTTGGCCATTTGTATGTCCTGTTTGGATAGGTGTCTATTTAGGTTCTCTGCCCATTTTTAAATTGGGTTCTTTGTCTTCCTTTTGTTGACTTGTATGTGCACTCTATGTACTTTGGAAATTAACCCCTTATCTCATGCATCATTGCCGATTATGGTCTCCATATAGTGGGATCCCTTTCCATTTTGATGGTTGTTTCTTTTGCTGTGCAGAAGCTTTTTAGTTTGATGAAGTCCCATGTGTTCATTTTTTCTTTTGTTCTCTTGCCTTAGGTGTTGTATCAGTGAAAATTCTGTTGCGTGTAATGTCTGAAATTTTGTTGCCTGCATTTTCTTCTAGAATTTTTATGGATTCATGAGTCACATTTAAGTCTTATCCATTTTGAGTTTATTCTCATGTATGGTGTAAGTTGGTGGTCTAGCTTCAGTTTGTTTGCCAAGTAGCTGTCCAATTTTCTCAACACCATTTATTGAAGAGACTGTCTTGACTCAACTGTATGCTCTTGCCACCTTTGTCAAATATTAATTGAGCATATTGTCTTGGGTCAATTTCTGGGTTCTTCGTTCTGTTCCATTGATCTATCTGCCTGTTCTTGTGCCAGTACCAGGCTGTTTTGATTACAGTGGCTTTGTCGTATAACCTGATATCTGGTAATGTGATCCCTCCTACTTTGTTCTTCTTTTTCAAGATTGCTGTGACTATTCGGGGTCTTTTTTGGTTCCATATAAACTTTTAGAGTGTTTGTTCTAGTTCTGTGAAATATGTTGTTGGTATTTTGATGGGGATTGCATTGAATCTATAGATTGCTTTGGGTAGTAAGGACAATTTAATGATGTTAATTCTTCCAATCCATGAACAAGGTATATGCTTCCACTTTTTTATATCTTCCTCTATTTCTTTACTCAATGACCTGTGGTTTTCTGTGAAGAGGTCTTTTACTTTGGTTAAGTTTATTCCTAGGTATCTTAATTATTTTGCCACGATGTAAATGGGATTATTTTTTTAGTTTCTCTTTCGGTGATTTCATCATTGGTGTATAAGAATGCCGTCGATATATTGACGTTAATTTTGTATCCTACTACTTTGTCAAATTCATTTATTAAGTCTAGTAGATTTTTGATGGAGTCTTTAGGGTTTTCTATGTACAATATCATGTCATCTGCAGATAACGACAGTTTCACTTCCTCCTTTCCAATTTGGATCCCCTTTATTTTTTCTTCATGTCTAATTGCTGTGGCTGAGACTTCCGGTACTATGTGACATAACAGTGGTGAAAGTGGGCATCCCTGTCTTGTTCTCGTTCTTAAGGGGAATGCTTTTAGTTTTTGCCCATTAAAAATGATGCTGGCTGTAGGTTTTTCATATATAGCCTTTATTATGTTGAGATATGGACCCTCTATTACCACATTGCTGAGTGTTTTTATCAGAAATGGGTGCTGGATTTTGTCGAATGCTTTTTCAGCATCTTTTGATATGATTATATGGTTTTTACCTTTCATTTTGTTTATGTGGTGTATCACATTTATTGATTTATGAATATTGGACCATCCTTGCATGCATGGGATGAAACCCACTTGGTTATGATGAATAATTTTTTTGATGTATTGCTGGATCCGATTTGCTAATATTTTGTTAAGGATTTTGGCATCCGTGTTCATCAGGGATATCAGTCTGTAGTTTTCTTTCTTTGTAGTGTCTTTATCCGGTTTTGTAATTAGGATTATGCTGGCTTCATAAAATGCATTTGGAAGTCTTCTGTCTTCTTGGATTTTTTTGGAATAGTTTGAGGAGAATGGGTATTAGATCTTATTTGATTGTTCGGTAAAACTCCCCTATGAAGCCATCTGGGCCTGGGCTTTTGTTTGCTGAGAGTTTCTTAATTACATCTTCAATTTCCTTTTTTGTTATTGGTCTGTTCAAGTTTTCTATCTCTTCTCAGTTCAGTTTTGGGAGACTGTGTTTCTAGAAATTTGTCCATTTCTCCTAGGTTGTTCAATTTGTTGGCGTATAATTGTTCATAGTATGTTTCGATGATCATTTGAGTTTGTGTGGTGTCAGTTGTTACTTCTCTTTCATTTCTGATTTTGTTTATTTGATTTCTCTCTTTTTGTTTCTTGGTGAGTCTGGCTAAAGGTCCATTCATTTTGTTTATCTTTTCAAAGAACCAGCTTTTGGTTTCATTGATCTTTTGAATTGTTTTTTAGTCTCTATGTCTTTTATTTCTGCTGTGACATTTACTGTTTCCTTCTTCCTACTAGCTCTGGGTTTTTCTTTTTGTTTACTTTCTAGTTCTTTAAGTTGCAGGGTTAGGAAGTCAATTAGGAATTTTTCTTTTTTCTTGAGGTAGGCATGTAGTGCTATGAACTTCCCTCTCAGTACTGCTTTCACTGTTTCCCATAGATTTTGTGTTGTTGTGTGTTCATTTTCATTGGTTTCTAAAAAATTTTTAATTTCTTCCTTGATCTCGTTAGTAACCCATTCGTTGTTTAATAGCATGCTATGTAGCCTCCAAGTGTTTGAATGTTTTTGTGTGTTTTTATTGTAATTGAGTTCTAGTTTCATGCCACTGTGATCTGAGAAGATGCTTGATATGATTTCAATTATCTTGAATTTGTAGAGACTTGCTTTGTGTCCTAACATGTGGTCTACCTTTGATAATGACCCATGTGCACTTGAGAAGAATGTATATTCTGCAGCTTTGGGGTGAAATGTTCTGTAAATATCAATTAAGTCCAACTGATCTAGTTTGTCTTGTAAGGACTCTATGTCCTTGTTAATTTTTTGTCTAGAAGATCTATCCAGTGGTGTCACTGGTGTGTTAAAGTCACCCGCTATGATCGTGTTGCTATTGATCTCTCCCTTGAAGTCCTCCAGAAGTTTTTAAATATATTTTGGTGCTCCCATGTTTGGTGCGTATGTTTACCAGGGTTATATCCTCTTGTTGGATTGATCCTTTTGATATTATGTAGTGACCTTCCCTGTCTCTTATTATGGCGTTGTTTTGAAATCTATCTTTTCAGATATGAGTATTACTACACCAGCTTTTTTTTCATTTCCATTTGCCTGGAAAATTTTTTTCCATCCCTTCACTTTCATCCTGTGTGGGTCTTTTGTTGTGAGGTGGGTGTCTTGTAGATAGCATATATATGGGTCGTGTTTTCTTATCCAATCAGCTACCAAATGTCTTTTGATTGGAGCATTTAAGCCATTTACATTTAAGGTTATTATTTATAGATAGTTATTAGTTGCCATTTTTATTTTATGCCTGTGTTCCTCTCTCTCTTTCTGTTTCTTCTTCTTCTTACGACAGTCCCTTCAGCATTTCTTGCAGTGCTGTTTTTGTGGTGGTAAATTCCTTTAGCTTTTTTTTTTTTTTTTTTAAGCTGTGAAGCTCTTTATTTTTCCTTCAATTTTGAATGATAGCCTTGCTGGATAGAGTAGTCTTGGACTCAGACCCTTGCCTTGCATTTCTTTGTACACTTCATGCCACTCCCTTCTGGCCTGAATTGTTTCTATTGAGAAATCAGCTGACAGTTTAATGGGAGCTTCCTTGTAGGTAAATTTCTGTCTCTCTCTTGCTTTCTTTAAGATTCTTTCTTTGTCTTTAATGTTTGCCATTTTTATTATGATGTGTCTAGTTGTGGGTTTTTGGGGGTTCATCTTGCTTGGACTCTCTGTGTTTCCTAGACTTGTGTGACTTTTTTTTCACCCGTTTAGGGAAGTTTTCTGTCATTATTTCTTCAAACAGGTTCTCTTTTCCTTTCTCTGATTCTTCTCCTTCTGGTATCCCTATAATGCAAATGTTGTTACGTTTTGTATTGTCCCACAGCTCCCTTAAACTTTACTCCTGCTTTTTAAAATTTTTTCCATTTGCTGCTGTATTTGGGTGTTTTTCTCTACCTTGTCTTCTAAGTCACTGATTCGGTCTTCAGCTTCTTCTAATCTACTATTGAACCCTTCTAAAGTATTTTTCATAACAGCTATGTCATTCTTTATTTCTTCTTGATTTTTATGCATATCTTCTACCTCTTTTTTTAAGCTGAAGTAGTTCCCAGTGAGCTCTTCATAATTTTTATTAAGTTGTTTGTAGTTCTCACCAAATTGTTTGAGCACCCTTATAATCATTACCTTCAGTTCTTTATCTGACAAGTTGCTGTCTTCCATTTCCTGTAGTTCCTTTTCTGGTGATTCCTATTTCTTTCCTTTGGGTGTTGTTTCTTTGTCTCCCCATTTTAACCGTCTGGTAGCTGTAGACGTGGTGAGGAATGTTTGGATGTGTAGGCAGCTCACTGTATATCAAATAAGGCTACTGTGCCTCCCATACTGTTCTGTTGCGTGTCACCTCTTGCCTGCTGTGGATCCTGGAGGATTGACTACTGGGGCCTGGTATTGGTGTGTCCTGGTAGGTGCTGCTGCTGGATCACTTGGGCCCCTCTGGAGCTGTGTTCCCAGCTGGTCACAGGTGCCACCTGTAGCTGTATAGCTCAGGCACTTTTGGAGCCACACTCCCTGCCCGTACCTTGGGCAGCTGTGTTGCACAGGTCTCACTGGACCCTGGCTCCCTGTCGATCTTGTGGGCAGTTGGATCATACAGTCCCTTTGGAGGCCAGGCCCCACGCCTATCTTGTGGGCTGCTGGGTCTTGCAGGACTCTCTGGTGCCCCAGCACTCCACAGGTCCTGAGGGTGGTTGGATCGCACAGTGCCTTTGAAGACCCAAATCCACGCCTATCTTGTGGGCTGCTGGGTCACGCAGGCTTCTCTGACACCCCAGCACCCTGCAGGTCCCGCGAGTAGCTGGTCCACACAGTTCCTTTGGAGACCCAACTCCATGCCTATCTTGTGGGCTGCTGGGTCACGCAGGCTTCTCTGGTGCCCCAGTACCCTGCAGGTACTGCAGGCGGTGAGATCGCACAGGTCCCTCTCCAGCTCTGGTTTCCCACAGCTCTTGTGGGCCGCTCGGTCACACAGGTCTCTGTGGAGCCCCAGGTCCTGCCGCTGGCGGTTAAGGAGTGCTGCTGCCCAGGGGGGCTCAGTTCCTGCTCAGCCTTTGCTGTAGTTTTTGGGGATGGGTCTGTGCTTCTGTTGCCTGGGGATGGATGTCTGCTCCCCAGCCTCTGTTGCTGGGGGTATATCTCGACTCTGATTGGGCTGCTACTGTTGGGGATGGTGCTGGGCTCCCGGCCGTTTGCGGCTTCCACAGCCAGCACCTTGGCAGCTCCACTACTCTGCACTGGTCTGTATTGACACAGGGGGTCCACTGGTCCAATGGTGCCAGGTGCACTGGTGGGCTCAGGTTGCTGGGCCCTAGCTGCTCCCACTGCCTCCTCCCAGGGAAGACCGGGGATCTTCCAAAATGGTGGGACCTCCCTGCGGTGCATGGAGAAGTGCCCTGAAAAGCAGCTTACTGCGATAGCCAAGTAGCCAGCTGCTCCTGTCCACAGCCAGGAACCTGCTGCTCCGCATCTCTGCACTACACAAGTTTTGTCGTCTACCTTCACGTCCACTCACACTCTCTCACACACTAGCTCACTCTCTCATGCACTCACCCTCCCTCCGGCCCTGCTCGCCACCATCTTTCCCTCTCTTTTTTCTTTTTGATGATCTGATTGGGTGTTTTTTGCTCTCTTATATTCCAAATCGATGGTTTGCTTCTTGGCTTTACCTACTCTACTATTGATTCTCTGTAAATTATTCTTTATTTCAGTTAGTGCATCCTTCATTTCTGACAGGTTCTTTTTTTATGTTGTTGATGTTCTCACTAAGTTCCTTGGCGTTCTCCCTAGGTTCCTTGAAGTTCTCACTAAGTTCCTTAAAGTTTTCACTAAGTTCCTTGAGCATCCTTATAACCAGTGTTTTGAACTCTGCATCTGATTGATTGCTTATCTCCATTTTGTTTAGTTCTTTCCCTAGAGTTTTGCTCTTTTCTTTCACTTGGGGCATGTTTCTTTGTCTCCTCGTTTTGGCTGCTTCCATGTGTTTGTTTCTATGTATTAGGTAGAGTTACTATGTCTCCTAGGCTTTGTAGGGTGGCCTATTATTGTAGGTATCCTGTAGGACCCAGTGAGACAGCCTCCCTGATCACCCCAGCTGGGCCCTTGAGGTGCATCCCTAGTGTAGACTGCATACCCTTCTGTTGTAATTGAGTCTTGATTGCTGTTGGCACATCAATGGGAGAGATTTATTCAGGCTGATCAGGAGAAGGGACTGGCTGTGCTCAGTGACCACTGGCCTCTGACGACCTTGGAGGATTAGCTGTGTAGGGGCCCACCACACAGAGCAAGACTTACTTCAGCAGGGTCTGGTACCCACTGAGTCCACTCATTGAGCGTGTCACTTGTGAAGGTGTTTGGGTGGTTGTGCTTTGATGTGGTCTAGATGTCCACTGGGTGTGCTGGCTCTGGGGCAGGGGCAGCCACTGCCTGTGTTCTATCCGGGGCCACCTGGCATAAGCTACAAACTGATCTGTTGGTGGCTGCTTCTTGTTCTGGGCTTGGAGGTGCCCAGGAAAAGCCAAGTTGTGAACCAAGGCTGGCTGCTTCTAGTGCCAGGCCTGGGCCTCTTAATGAGAGTTATGAGGCTCTCTGAGACCAGATGCTGCTTGTTTGAGTGATTTTACAAAAATTTGAAGAGGATCCAAGACAGGCCAGTCCTATGGTAAAGCCACTGGAAACAGCTTGGGTGGGCCCAAAAGGTGGGTGGGGCATGGCCTCAGGGAATCACCAGGGTGGGGCAAACAGTATGAGTCAGGTTGCTGGAGTCACAGATATGGCAGCTGTCTGCTATGGTGGGAAAGGCTCACCAAAGGATCAATGACCTCTAATAGCAAGTCTGTCCAGGAGAAAGCTGCCCCTCCAGCTCTTGCTCCAATCCCAAACAACTGAGTTCTTCCCCATATGTGCCTTTCAAGCTGCCTCCCCCACACTTGAGCCTGAAGGGTGTGAGTCCGAGTATGTCCATACACAGGCCCTTTAAGAGGAACTGCCTGGGGCTCTAGAAGCCTCAGCCTCCTGCAGCCTCAGTTCCTGCTGGTTTTTACAGCCAGACATTATGGGGACTTTTCTTCCTGGCACTGGATCCCTGAGCTGGGAGCCTTGTGTGGGATGGGGACTCCTCACTCCTCAGGGAGGACCTTCCCAGCCGAGGTATCCCTCCTGCTTTTTATCCACCACACGCGGGTGTGGGGCCATCCAGTCTGTGCCTCCACCCCTCCTACAAGTTTCCATGTGGCTTCTTTAATTTTGTACTTGTAGGACTTCCATTCAGCTTGATTTCAGGTGGTTGTTTTGTAGTTTAGCTATAATTGTGATGTGGTTGTGGGAGGAGGTGAGTACCACGTTTACCTATGCCACCATCTTTACTGGAAATCTCAAGTTTTAAATATTTTTATATCTGAGAATGTTATTGCCTTTCCCAACTACTCTTCTTTTCCAGATCTTTTTTTTTCTTGATGCTTATTTAGTTATTCTTTTAGAGCAGTGCTTCCAACCTGGCTTTTGCCTTCCAGGTAACACTTGGCAATGTCTGGAGACATTTTTGATTATTACAACTGGAGAGTTGCAGAGACCAGGGATGCTGTTCATCATCTTAAATGCATAAGACAGCCCCCGGACAAGGAATGATCAGGCCCAAATGACCATAGTTCAGAGGTTGAGAAACCTTCCTGCAGATGAATTTCAGAATAATTTTCCTACATTCTTTTAGATATGAATATTTATTTGAATTGGATTTATAAATTATTTTCTGGTTTGGGAGTGAAAAATATTCTGGTTTTTAATCCAGAAACAAGGTATATTTATTTATTCTCATCCTATATTATGTTCCCCTATAAAATACTATAGTTTTTAAAAAATGAGTCAAAGGCATTGCTGTTAAAATTTTTCCTCTGTATTTTATTTTATTTGTACATATGTTGATGCTATTCTGAAAAAAGATGCTGATTTTAATTTCAATTTTATTTTTTTCATCTTCATATGTTTATTTATTTTTAGAGAGAGAGGAACGTGGGGAGGGGGTGGGGGAGAGAGAGAAACATTGATGTGAGAGAGAAACACTGATCAGTTTCTTCCACATGTGCCCCAACCGGGGACTGAACCTGCAGTATGGGTATGTGTCCTGACCGGGAATCGAATCCACAACTTTTTGGTGTATGGGATGATGCTCCAACTAACTGAACCACCCAGCCAGTTGATTTTTATTTTTACTATTATTTTTTTAATTTAAATTTATTTATTGATTTTGGAGAGAGAGGAAGGGAGAGAGAAACATTCATTTGTTGTTCCACTTATTTATGCATTCATTTGTTGACTCTTGTATGTACCCTGACTAAGGATCAAACCCACAACCTTGGTGTATTGGGATGATGTTCTAACCCACTGAGCTATCTGGCCAGAGCCTTATGCTGATTTTTGGAAAGAGAATTAACATACATTGTTAAAATAATCTGAACAGACAAAACGGATTGCCAGTTTCCTGTGTATTCTTAGAGAGGTATTTCATAAATCTAGAAACATCTGTGAATGAGTATATGTGAATCTGTGTTGTTGTACCTCTTTTAAAGCACAAATGGTAATATTCCACTTTTACTCTTCATTTTATTTTATTTTTTATGCAATGAGATATATCTTGGAGATTTTCTCATCTTAGTACACATAGATTTAACTCATTTTATTAAAAGGTCATGGTTTTTATTAAATATTTTCCCATTTTAAAATGTTAGAAAACAATTTTCCTTTAAATATAAATTTTTACATAATACTTTTCTACCTAGATTTGGGTACCTGTTATGCTCAGCCAGTACATTGCAACTATGAAAAGAAATGCTTTTGAGAAATAGAAATACTTTTATATGGGTTTCATTACATCTTTTATCTATCTTGAAAACTACACTGTGCCTAGGGAGGGGGGGTGTGGTGAGTAGGCAGAAGGAGAGGCAAACCACAGTAGTTGTATCTTCGAATAAGTTGGTGGTATTTTCTTAATATTTTTGTCCTATTCAGGTACAAATAAATATTTGTAAAAAGAAGCTTCCCCATTGTGTAAGCATTTTATTCGATGAGTTTAGTTGTTATTTAAATTATCTGAAACTTATTATGATGAAGCCTCAGCTTTGACAGTGGCCCCAGCAGCATCAGAAAACAGAAGAAGCCCATCATCCCAATCCCTGTGGGTTGCACCTCAGCCACACTGCAGGCTTTCGAAAGTGTAGGTTCAAGATAAGAAAAAGGAGCGGCTCTGATAAGCCAAAGTCCAAGCGGATAATGAAATGTCATTCAGCCATAAAAAAGAATGAAGTACTAATCCACCTACAAAATATGGCTGAACCTTGATTATGCTAAGGAGTGAAAGTAGTCACTCACAAAGGGTCACATATTGTATGATTCCATTTATAAAAAACATCTAGAATAGGCAAATCCATAGAGATAAAAAGTAGATTAGCAGTTGCCAGGGATTGAGGGGAGGGGGAATGAGAAGTGCTTGCTTAATGGGAATGGAGTTTCCATTTGGGGCGATGAAAATAGACCATGGTAACAGTTGCACATCATGTGCTGAATATCACTGAATAGTACACTTTAAAATGGTTAAAATGGTAAATTATATATTATGTGTATTTTACCACAATAAAAATAATCAAACAAAAACAATAATCCAAAGGATTTGAATAGGGTCAGAAATAGAGATTTTAAGAATAACAAAGCTCCATGGAAGTGTTGAAATATACCCCTGTGGGGAAGAGGATGGACAGACATCCAGGTGTGTAAGTATAAGATGTCTGTTTCTTTTTGCCTTTTAAACAAATTGTGATATAATAGACATATAACACTGTGTATGTTTAACATGTACAGTGTGTTGGTTTGATACACTTATATATTGCAAACTACTACAGTAGTGTTAGCAAACACCTCTATCGTGTCATATATTATCATTTTTTTTTCTGTGTGTTGAGAACAGTTAAGGTGTAGTCTCTGAGCAACTTTTTAAATTTTGTTTTATTTTTCCTTTATTGATTCTAGAGAGAGAGGAAGTGAGAGGGAGAGAGAGAGAGAAATATCGATGAGAGAGAACATTGATTGGCTGCCTCTTGCATGCCCCCCACTGGGTATCAGGCCCACAACCTGGGCATGTGTCCTGACCTGGAATCGAACCGGCGACCTCTTGGTGCATGGGTCGATGCTCAACCACTGAGCCACATCGGCTGGACTCTCTGAGCAACTTTGAAGTTGATAGTGTAGTATCATTGACTATAATCACAATGTTGTTCATTACAGCTCCAGAACTTATCTACTAGTTGGAAGTTGTGACCTTCAACAATATCTCCCTAATCCGCTACCCCCCACCCCAACCTCTGGTAACTACCATTCCACTGTTTTTACAAGTTCAAGATGTCCATTTTCTTATACCAATTTCACAGCCTGGCTTTATATCTTCAAAGTTTCAAAAAGGGAAAAAGAAAACCCATAAAAAATATAAGAGAATATTGCATGTTACTATAAGAATTTAATGATGCAAATCATAGGAGAGTGGTATCAGAGAAGAAAGAAAAGAGAGAAAGAGCAAGGAAAAATTGAAACTGATTAGTTTTTGAGGAGAATGTATAGGTCTCCCTGTCTCTTGGGAAAAAAGTTATTTAGGTTGAATATCCTTGTGAACACTTCTTTTTACACTATGGGATTATATTTGTACAGCATATAAATTGCTAGAAGTGGGAAAGAGGGTCAATGCAATTAAATGTTGAAAGTTAATGTCAAATTGTCATTGGAGATTGAACTGTTTATATCAGTAATTCCAAGAGTGTCTGTTATCTCACACATTTCCACACTGTGTTGCCTGTTTTTCTGAGTGTTGACAAACTCAGTGACATGGGGGCAGGCTAAACAGTGTTTTCTATGTTTAAATACCTTTGTATTTCTTCTTTTTTTTTTTTTTTGCATTCATCCTCAGATAAAGCAGGAGGGAGACAGGGAGGAAGAGAGAGAGAGAAACATCCACGTGAGAGAGACACATCGAGTGGCTGCCACCCACACAACCCCAACCGGGGCCGTGGACGAACTGCAACCGAGGCACGTGCCCTTAGTGGGAACCGAACCCGGAACTCTCTGATCCGCAGGCCGACGCTCTAACCGCTGAGCCAAACCAGCCAGGGCCCTTTGTATTTCTTTTCAGTGGTCTGTTTCTATGGGCTGCCTGTTCATATCTTTTGCCATTAAAATTTTTGAAAACAAGAGTTTTGATGATTTTTCTCATTGAAAAAATTAATATTATGTATTTTAATATAATGCATGCCCTTTATCTGTCATTTAAATTGTATATTTTTTCTCACTTTAAAAGTGACTTTTGACTTTATGTACGATTTTTTTTTTCTAGTCATATAATCTTAATGTCTACATAGCCAAGTGTTTTATTTCTATATTTGGGATTTGTGTTTTGCTTAAAGAGATATTCCCTACTTTGAAATTATAAAACAAAATTTCCACAATGTAGAATCTTATGGTTTCATTTCTGAATGGCAACAGAATTCACCAAACACATTTTTATTTATTTTTAATTTTTTACATCCTCACCCAAAGACATGTTTATTGATTTTAGAGAGAGGTGGGGAGAGAGAGAGAGAAAGAGAGAGAGTGAGAAATAGACGGGGGAGAGAGAGAGAAACATCAAAGTAAGAGAAACATTGATCAGTTGCTCCCCTATGCTCCTCGACAGGGGATTGAAACTGCAACCTAGGTATGTTTCCTGACTGGGAATCTAACCCGAAACCATTTTTTTTTTTAGGTGTATGGAAGGATGCTCCAGCCAATTGAGCCACCTGGCCATGGCTGTCAAATACATTTTTAGTAGCAGAGACATGCCCATGAGCCTTCTGTCCTCTGGCCTATGAGTACAGTGATCTCAATGACTAGACTTCCTAGCATTGAACCATCTTTGCACTCCTGGTCTGAGTTCCACTTGATCCTGGTGTTGTGTTGTGTTCTTTTCATGTTCTGCCTGGTTCTGTTGTAAATTCTTGATGCTGTTTTTTTGCACTGTTATTGACATGTAATGTACTAAGCAGGCTTCAACAACAACCCAGGAGTTAGGATTTACATTAAATTTCCTGCTTTAATGAAATACAAAGCAGCTAAATGGAGGAACATTGTGCCAAAGGGACAGGCTAAGGAAGGACCCCAGGTGGTGGTGGAAGTCTTCCCAAGCTCTCCTTGATGGGAAACAAAAGCAAAGTTTTAGGTGCTGATGTTCATGAACCATGAAATTGTTAGCATAGGCAGTTGAACATTAACAAAGGAAGGGAACAAAGGGAACCAGATATTAAGAAGCCCAATCAGAAAGAATTAACATAATTAAAATGTCCATACTACCCAAAGCAAATACCAAAGACATATTTCACAGAACTAGACCAAATATTCCAAAAGTTTATATGGAACCAAAAAAGACCACGAATAGCCACAGTAATCTTGAAAAAGAAGAAGATAAATACAAAAAAAAAAAAAAGGGCAGAGGACCTAAAGAGACACCTCTCCAAACAGGACATACCAATGGCCAAGAGATATATGAAAAAAAGCTATATGTCACTAATCATCAGAAAGATGCAAATTAAAATAACCATGAGGTGTCACCTCACACCTGCCAGAATGGCTGCCATCAATAAATCAACAAACAAGTGCTGACCAGGGTGTGGAGAAAAGGGGACTTTAGTATACTGCTAGTATACTGCTGGTGGGAATGCAGACTGGTGCAGCCACTATGGAAAACAAGATGGTGTTCCCTCAAAAAATTAAAAATTGAACTGCCATTTGACTCAGTGATCCTGCTTCTAGGAATATACCCTAAGAAGCCTGAAATACCAATCAGAAAAAATATATGTACCCCTATGTTCATAGCAGCATTATTTACAATTGCTAAGATCTAGAAACAGCCCAAGTGTCCATCAGTAGATAAATGGATAAAAAAGTTGTGGTACATATACACAATGGAATACTATGCAGCTGTAAGAAAGAAAGATCTCTTATCCTTTGAGATGACATGGAGGGACCTGGAGAATATTATTCTAAGCGAAATAAGCCAATCCAAAAGAAAGACAAATATCACATGATCTCACTTATTTGTGGAAAATAATGAACAAAACAAGCTGATGAACAAAATAGACCCAGCAACATAGAAGTAGGGTACAGACTGACAAACCTCAGAAGAGGGTATCGGGAGGTGGGGGAAGGAAGAGATAAACCACAGAACTTATATACAGGTATGCATAACCATGGACATAGACAACAATGCTGGGGGTGGGGGAGGCGGGATCAGGAGGAGGGTGTCAACGGAGGGGAAAAGGAGAAACATCTGTAACAAACATAAATTAATAAAAATTGATAAATTTTGAAAAAAATTAAAAGAAGCCCAATCAAGGGGATTAGTAACACTCCCACCCCCCACCCCAGAAAGGAAGGGCCAGGTTTTCAATCTCCCTAGGGTACAACTGGTCCACTTGCCCAGACTATGGAGGGGAAGGAATGAACAATAAGGGGGATCTCCTGGGCACATGCCCAGTAGAAGCCAAGATGGTGGTGGTGGGGGTGGGTTCTTCTACTATGAGACATGTGCAGTAGGAACCAAGATGGCCACCATAAATTGGCAGAGCCTAGTCTGGGGAAAGGATATTATTGGATAAGGAACACTGAACTTCTAAAGATCTAGGAAATGGATTGATTTGGGGGAGGGGCCAACCCTAACCAGGAAGGATTGGGAAATTAATCAGTTAGTTTGAAAAAGCACCTAGTCCTTGTCAAGCCAAAGATAATATAATCCAAGTGCAACAAAGCACCTTCTCTCTCTCTCTCTCTCTCTCTCTCTCTCTCTCTCTCTCTCTCTCTCTCTCTCTCTCTGTCTCCCCCTCTCCCAGTAATGTGTGCTTGCCCCATTTGTTCATGCATTTTCTCTCCATAGCAGCCATGCAGCCCATGGCCAGCAGCCCATGTGGTATCTGAGGGCAGGCTCCAAGCCCAGCCTGGGTATGGCAATGCAGCGCCAGCTGGAGTATAGCTGGGAACAGAGATTATGCTAACTGGACAAGGACAGAGGCTAAACTGGACTAAGCTTTGGCATGGTACACATTTTTTGGACACTGGCCTTTGTTCTGGGCCTAATGAAGATGAGGTTGGGATAGTGTTTTAACGTGTCCTCAAGATAACCAGAGATGCACAGCCGAATTGTAAAGGAGCACTTCATTTCGCCGGTGGGCTGGTGGGGGGGGGGGTACAGCTTCCCCAGATCCTCAGCACAGATTCTTCTTGCTCGTCTGATTTTAAAGACAGAAGCCCCCCACTCAGGGGACCAGTACAATAGTGGGAGTGACAGCGACCACAGAAGTCAAAATTAGCATTATTCACCGACGGCACAAGTACTTGTAAATACCTGCAAATACCTATACTCAGGAAACTGCAAATGCCTCCCAACACATGGGGCAACTATAATCTTTGGCAAAATTCCTTTACTTCTAGGGGTAATTAACCTATTATTGGAAGAATATCGAGGAAGGTCCATTGATGATAAAAATGGAGTCATTTAGTCGCCTTAGCCAAGGGGCCTACATAAAAATGGAATCTAGTTGCCTTAGCCTTGGGGCCCAGATCAATAGATGGAGATGGACATTGGGAAACTGGGGGCAGCCTTCTATTTTTATTGCAATAAATCTTACCACTACAGCACAACCTCCTATGTGTGGGTCCTCAGAAATGCTTTTCTCCCTGACTCTGTGAAAAAACCCTATTTCCACATGCAACAAAACGATCTCTCTCTTTAGATCATGCATCAGAGTACAATATGTTTAAGTGTCAAATCAAAGCAGAGTATAATATGTTTAAGTGTCAAATCAAAGCAAATTAAGAAATAAACAAAACAAAAAGCCCCAATTAGTTTTTCAAAACTTTTTATATGCATATATGCATAATTAATGGACACAAACAACAGTGTGGTGAAGGCAGGGGTGGGCAGGAACGAGGAGGAGGGTGTCAATGGGGGAAAAAAGGAGAGACATCTGTAATATTTTCAACAATAAAGATAAATTTTAAACAAGAATTCAAACAAAATCTAAATTTAGAAAAACAAAAAAAAAGTTTTTAAACTTTTAATGTAGAAATAATGACTCTAGGAAAGCTGCATAAATACTATAATGAACCCATGTACATCCTCTTCTCCATTCATCAGTTTTATCTCTTTTATGACATCTGCTTTGTCCGCTCTCTTTTTCTGTATCATTTTTTTTTCTGAAACATTTGAGAGTAAATTGCAGACATTATGCCCCCTTACTCATACATACTTCGTTCATGTGCATTTCCTAAAACCAGGGACATTCTCTGATATCACCTCAGTACAATAATCAAAATTAATATTGATACAATATTATTATCAAATTGACCTTTTCAGTCTTCAATTGTCCCCTTAATGTATTTTATTACAAAAAAAAAAATCCAGAACCAACATTGATCACTTATTTAATTACCATTTTTTCTTTTTTTATTGTTGACAGGTATTTTGCAGAGGGTTACTTGAAGACCATGGAAATATCCTGTTACTTCTTAAACTTCTAACCACTAGTTTTAGCATTCATTGATGGTTCCTACCTGAATCAATTATTTTGTAGATTGCCAAATGGTGATTTTTCTATTTCAAGGATTTTAATGAAAGGTAGAGGTTGACTTTCAATTTCTAGATGCTTGCTTTTTTGGGGGGTTGGGGTGGGAGGAGGGTTACAAAAGGAACAATGAGTGGTTGTTGGAAGTGGTGATGTTTTAATTTTCTCCCAGCAAGTTACAACTGAAATGATTCTTTTGACTTTATACCCAACACAGAAGTCCTGTGTTATAAAGGATTTCAGAAGATAGCATGTTCCGTTTCATGCCTTTTTTAGCACATGCTGCCTGCCTGGAGTTGTGGTGGCTTTTGGGGCTCCCATGGGTCAGAGGGAAGCCACAGCTCTGGACAGGTTTGTACAAAAAGAAAGGGAAACAACAGTATCGAATGCATACTTCTTGATACTCTGGGACTGTAGCAGCCTTCTATTTCTTCTCCTTGGGTCCATTCTTGCCCTATAACAGATGGTGGGAAAAAAGCTATGTCAACCCTTTTGTGTAAACCTTCTAATGCCTACCCATTGCTTTTAGGATAAGGGTGGTAGGAATTTTTAATATTTGTATTTGTATCTGCCCCTTCTAGTTCCACCCCTGAGTTCAGTTTCCTCTCTTCTGTGCTCCAGCTACAGTGCCTGGTTCAGTTGCAAGAACACTTGTTTATCCTTCTCTGGGCCTTTGCACATGCTGTTTCCTCTACCTGGAACACTTTTCTGATACTTCCCTTGGCTGGGTTACTCCTCATCTTCAGATTTCCCTTCAAAATCACTTCCTTGCAGGTACCTCTCCTCCCATATGTTTGTTTAATTAATGGCCCTCTTTCCCCACTAGACCAGGAGTCTACAAGGAAATGGATTCTATTATTTTGCTTACTGTAAGTCCCCATTACTTATTGGATGTTGAATCTTTCATTCAACAAATATTTATTAAGCAACAGAAATGTCAGGCATTGGGTATAAAATAGTGAACAAGATGGACAAGATTTCTGCCTTCACAGGGAGGGGAGAAGATATACACATTCAAAACAAATAAAAATTTCAGGTAGAGATACAGGTATAATGTAAATAACAGGGAAGGGAACAAAAGGATTAGAGGAGAGGTATTTACAAAGTGTGCTCAGGGAAGGCTCACTGGAGCAGAGGTGGAGCCAGGCACTGGAGATACAGGCAGGGGGAACTGCTAGGGCAAAGGTCTGGAGGCAGGAATAGCTTTGGTGCCTTAGAACAGCCCGACAAATTCCTGGCAAACTAAAAATGCATGCCCTGGGCCTAGAGCTGTGCTGGGTGGCTTCTCATGCTCTATTTCTCCTGCAACTCACAAAATCTGACAGGCCAGGCTTGTTACATCCATCATGCAGGAGAGACCAAGTCAGTGGTTAAAGGTCACACAGGAAGTGAGGGGTATGACGGATACCTAGGATGTCTAGATCCTGGTTTGCACTTTGGCGAGGTCTGCACTTTTTCCCAGCTGTCATTTCTCCAACTTGAACCACAGCCCGCCGGGAGGGGCCCGGGCCAGGAGCATATTGAGCGCAGGGGGCGCAGGAGCGCAGGTACACGTGGCTGCCCCCAGGCGCCTGGCGCTGAGCTGGGGCGCACGCAGGGCAAAGCCTATGGGGTGGGGTAGGGGGCTCTAGGGGCAGGCTAGACTGGGAGGACATTTAAGGGAGTATAAAAAACCCAAGTAAGCAAGATAAATAATATTTTAATGCAATATTAAAAAAAATGAAAACAATGCCCAAAAGGCCACTAAGAACAATAGAGCAAAATGTTAAACACGGGATCTGTCTCCCTGGGTTGGGCATCTGGGGCGCCCCCAACTTCTGAGACAGGCCCCCCCAGGCCGGGCAGGGATCTGGGGCCCCCCCCTGCGCTTGGGCGCGCCTGGGGCCTCCACTGTGGAGCCCAGGAGAGCGAGGCGGACAGGAGGGGAGGGGCGACACCTCCCTCTGCCCGGCCTCGCTCCACCCCACCCAGGCTTCTCCTAGGGTGCCGAGTCCCGTCCGAGTTTGGATCCGCGCCGTCTTTTCTCGCCGCCTGCACTGGGCCCAGTTGACGCGCTGTGTTGTTTACTGGCCGAGCAGCCCTTGCTCCCGCCGCCCGCTAGTCACCCGCCACCTTGGGTACTCGCCCGTCCGTCAGCCTTTCTGTCCGCGTGTCCGTTTGTCCGGGCGTCCGCAGATCGTGGCCCAGAGCGTTCCGGGCCGAGAGCGAAAGGTCCAGGGCGCAGCGCAGGGATCTAGGCCCTGAGATTTCGGGCCGGGCCTTGGCGGTGCTGCCGGATTTGTAGTGGCGGAGGCCGCAAGCCCCTCCGAGTGCTGAATCAAGGACCCTCCGGGGCGGCGTCTGCGGACCGTGGGCTGCCGGCGCGGAAGACGAGAACCCACGGCGCCTCCCAGGCGGCCACTTCGGAGTATGACCCCAGCGGTTCCGCGCCGCGCGCTCTGATCAGCCAGGACCCCGCGCTCCCGCAGCCATGGGTGCCGGGGGCGGGCGGGAGGCTGCGGCCGCGCGGATGCTAGTGGCACTGGCCGCGCTGCTGGTGGGCGCCACGGGCCACCTGTACCCCGGAGAGGGTGAGTCTGGGGTCCAGGAGTGGATGGGGAGCATCGCGGTGGGGAGGGGACTCCTTGCCAAAATGGAGACGCCGTTGGGGACCCAGAGCCCTCCTCGGTGGGGGCCGGGTGGACTGGATCGTCACTCCGGCCCCGCGTGGGGTGGGAAGCAGCTGACCTTGGCCTTTTTGGCCTTTGCTCGCCTGGGCTCGCGGCTCCGCGCCCTTTGTGCGGCCCCCAGACTGGAGGAACCTTCCCTCAGTGCCCGCCCTGCCGCGGGCGTCTGTCTCGAGCACGCCTCTCACCCGTGCCTGGTCTTCTCTGGATCGCTTTTGAGAAGTGGGATTCCGGGGTGCGGTCGGCCTCAGATAACCCAGTGCCTAGGTACACACATTGGGTGGTTCTTTGGGGTCCCTGCTGGTAGGTGACGCTGCCGGCGGTGGGAAATTGTAACTTACCCCCTCTTCCTGAGATCTAGGCCCTTGCTTGGCCACCTGGGACTTCATGTCCATATTTACACTTTTGGCTTCTGTTTCCAGATGTCCGGAGGCAACTCTAGTGCTGTGGCAACAGCACAGTTGTACTATCAGAAGCAGTGGCGGTTGTTACCATGTTTATTATAATTAGCGTCTCTCCGAATGCCACTGCGCTGGTACATCTTATCTGTCTGGATTCTCACAGTGGCCCCTGGAGGCAAATACTCTTGTTCACCCATTTCATAGAGGAGTAAACAGGCTCAGGGAGGAGACATAACTCACTTGCCCCAAAGTCAGTGCCAGAGGGAGGACTTGAACCTCTCTGTGTGCTGACTGGTGTCTCATGTCTCCCTGGTAACCTTCCCCCTACAGCTCTGCCCTTCCTTCATGAAGGGAGCTTTAACCGTCAGCCTCAGGAAGTCTCTAACCTTGTGTGAGCCTCTCATACCACCCAGTCCCTACTGGCCTCTCTGTGCTGGCAGTAGAATGAGGCAAATCCCAACCCCAGCATCCTCCTTGGTGCTTGATAGCAAGACTTTCTAAGGGTTGTGGAACAACGACCGAAGAATCATTTATGAGGATATAGCTGGGCTGTTTGTTTCACCATCATGTCTGAGGCCCTCCTTTAAAAATATCTGTTGGGTTCCTTCAGATTTGTCCATGAAAGGAAATCGGTTATGGTGAGGAAGGGGTTGAGGAGGGAAGGGACAGAAGCTCCTGAATTCCCTAATGGTGAATGAGGCATATGAGAAAGCACACACAGATTCTGGAGTTGACAAACTGGGCTTGCTGAATGCCTCTGCCAATCACAGTGTCTTGAAGCACCCTTCATACAGTAGGCACTCAATGAAGGGTGGCAGTTGTTTTGGTTCTTGTTAGGAAAATCCATCACGTGGTGTTAGACCTACTCCAAGCTTTGTGTCCGTGTGTGCATGCGTTCATGTGTGCGTATGTGTGGTTCCCTGCTTCTCTATTCCTTGCAGCTTTGGTAATTAATTGTGGATTTGTGCCTGGGCTTCCGGAGGTCAGTAGATAGCATTATCACTTCTTCAGGTGTTTACAGTTTCCACAAGGGCAGAACTTTAGGTTTCTTTCGTTGACTGCTGCTTTTCCAGAGCCTAGGACAGTGCCTGGTGCCTAGTAGGTATTCAATAAATATTTGTTCTTGATTTAGCTGCTGTCCTTTAGCTCTCACCGGTACTCCTTTATTTTCCAGACAATACTGAACTAACAATAATAGCAAATACGTGGAGGGCGCTGTTCTATATGTTTTGCATATATAATCTCAGTTAATCCCCACTACAACCCTATGAGGTAGGGTTTATTATCCATTTTCCAGAAGGTGAGGAAATTGACTAAGTTACAGAGCCAGCAGGCAGCAGAGCTGGGATTAGAACCCCAGCTAGTCTGTCTTTAGAGTCACTGGTTTCTATTTTTGAAAAAAATTATTTATTATTATTTTTTCAATATGTTTTCATTGACTTTTTAGAGAGAGAGGAAGGGAGAGAGAAATAGAAACATCTATGTGAGGGAGATACCATCCATTGGCTGCCTCCTGTATGCCCCCTACTGGGGATCCAGCCTGCCACCTGGGCATGTGCCCTGACCAGGAACCGAACCAAGACCTCTCAGTCCATGGGACGGTGCACAATCCACTGACCCACACCGGCTGGGCTCTATTTTTTTTTTTTTAAATTAATTTATTTTTGTTATAGATGGTTCTCCTTTTTCCCCCATTGACACCCTCCTCTGAGTCCCCCCACTCCCAGCATAATTGTCTATGTCCATTGGTTACCCATACATATGTATACGTTCTGTGGTGTAACTCTTCCCTCCCTCCACCCTCCTCTATTGAGGTTTGTCAGTCTCCATACCACATCCATGTCTCTGGGTCCAGTCTGTTCATCAGTCTATTTTCATTATATGCCACAAATAAGTGAGATCATGTGATATTTGCCTTTCGCTGATTGGCTTATTTTGCTTAGCACAATACTCTCCAGGTCCCTCCATGTCATCTCAAAGGATAGAAGATCTTTCTTTCTTACAGCTGCATAGTATTCCATTGTGTATATGTACTACAGCTTTTTTATCCACTCATCTATTGATGGACACTTTGGCTGTTTCCAGATCTTAGCAATTGTAAATAGTGCTGCTATGAACATAGGACTACATATATTTTTTCTGATTGGTGTTTAAGGCTTCTTAGGATATATTCCTAGGAGTGGGATCACTGGGTCACATGGCAGTTCAATTTTTAATTTTTTGAGGTAACACCATATTGTTTTCCACAGTGGCTGGACCAGTCTGCATTCCCACCAGCAGTGTACTGGAGTCTCCTTTCCTCCACACCCTGGCCAGCACTTGTTGTTTGATGATTTGTTGATGGCAGACATTCTGACAGGTGTGAGGTGATACCTCATAATTGTTTTAATTTGCATTTCTCTGATGATTAGTGACACTGAGCATATTTTCATATGTCTCTTGGCCATCTGTATGTCCTTTTTGGAGAGGTGTCTGTTTAGGTCCTCTGCCCATTTTTTAATTGGATTTTTTGTCTTCCTTTTGTTGAGTTGTGAGTACTCTTTACATTTTGGAGATTAACCCCTTATCTGATGTGTCATTGGCAATTATCCTCTCCCATACCCTTTCCATTTTCATGGTTGTTTCTTTTGCTGTGCAGAAGCTTTTTAGTTTGATGTAGTCCCATGTGTTCATTTTTTTCTTTGTTTCTGTTGCCTTAGGTGATGTATCAGTGAAAATGCTGCTGCGTATAATGTCTGAAATTGTGTTGCCTATATTTTCTTCTAGGATTTTTATGGATTCACAAGTCACATTTAAGTCTTTTATCTATTTTGAGTTTATTCTTGTGTATGGTGTAAGCTGATGGTCTAGCTTCATTTTTTTACATGTAGCTGTCCAATTTTCCCAGCACCATTTATTAAAGAGGCTGTCTTTACTCCACTGTATGCTCTTGCCACCTTTGTCAAATATTAATTGAGCATAATGTCTTGGGTCAATTTCTGGGTTCTCTGCCCTGTTCCATTGATCTATATACCTGTTCTTGTGCCAGTACTAGGTTGTTTTGATTACAGTGGCTTTGTAGTATAACCTGATATCTGGTATTGTGATCCCTCCTACTTTGTTCTTCTTTTTCAAGATTGCTGTGGCTGTTCAAGATCTTTTTTAGTTCCATATAAACTTTTGGAGTATTTGATCTAGTTCCATGAAATATGACATTGGTATTTTAATGGGGATTGCATTGAATCTATAGATTGCTTTGGGTAGAATGGACATTTTAATGATTTTGATTCTTCTAATCTATAAACAAGGTATATGTTTCCACTTTTTTATATCTTCCTCTATTTCTTTTTTCAATGTCCTATAGTTCTCTGAAAACACATTCTTTACTTCTTTGGTTAAGTTTTTTCCTAGGTATCTTAATTTTTTTGCTGCAATGGTAAATGGGATTGTTTTTTTAGTTTCTCTTTCTGTGAGTTCATTGTTGGTGTACAAGAATGCCGTTGATTTCTTAATCTTAATTTTGTATCCTGCTACTTTGCCAGATTCATTTATTAGCTCTAGTTGATTTTTGATGGAGTCTTTAGGGTTTTCTATGTACAATATCATGTCATCTGCAAATAATGACAGTTTTACTTCCTCTTTTCCAATTTAGATACCCTTTATTTTTCCTTCTTGTCTGATTGCTGTGGCTAAGACTTCCAGTACTATTTTAAATAAGAGTGGCAAAAGTGGGCCTCCCTGTCTTGTTCTTGTTCTTAAAGGAAATGCTTTTAGTTTTTGCCCATTGAGTATGATGTTGGCTGTAGGTTTTTCGTATATGGCCTTCATTATGTCGAGATATGATCCCTCTATTCCCACATTGCTGAGCGGCTTTATCAGAACTGGGTGCTGGATTTTGTCGAATGCTTTTTCAGCATCTATTGATATGATCATATGGTTTTTATCTTTCATTTTGTTTATGTGGTGTGTCACATTTATTGATTTGCGAATATTGTACCATCCTTGCATGCTTGGGATGAATCCCACTTGGTCATGGTGAATAAATTTTTTGGTGTATTGCTGGATCCAATTTGCTAATATTTTGTTAAAAATTTTGGCATCTATCTTCATCACGGATAATGGCCTGTAGTGTTCTTTCTTTGTAGTGTCTTTATCTGGTTTTGGAATTAGAATTATGCTGGCCTCATAAAACAAGTTTAGAAGTCTTTCTTCTTCTTGGATTTTTTGGAATAGTTTGAGGAGAATGGATGTTAGATCTTCTTTAAATGTTTGGTAAAACTCCCCCGTGAAGCCATCCGGGCCTGGGCTTTTGTTTGCTGGAGTTTCTTGATTACATCTTCAATTTTCTGTGTTGTTATTGGTCTGTTCAAGTTTTCTATCTCTTCCTAGTTCAGTTTTGGGAGACTGTGTTTCTAGAAATTTTTCCGTTTCGCCTAGATTGTCCAATTTGTTGGCGTATAATTGTTCATAGTATTTTTAAATGATCCTTTGTATTTCTGTGATGTCAGTTGTTATTTCTCCTCTTTCGTTTCTGATTTTATTTATTTGGATCTTATCTTTTTGTTTCTTGGTGAGTCTTGTTAAGGGTCCATCAATCTTGTTTATCTTTTCAGAGAACCAGCTCTTTATTTCATTGATCTTTTGAATTGTTCTTCTAGTTTCTGTGTTGTTTATTTCTGCTCTGACCTTAACTATTTCTTTCCTTCTACTTGCTCTGGGTTTTTCTTTTTGTTTGCTTTCTAGTGCTTTAAGTTGTGAGGTTAGATAGTCAATTAGAAATTTTTCTTGTTTCTTGAGGTAGGCCTGTAGTGCTATGAACTTCCCTCTCAGGACTGCTTTCGCTGCGTCCCATAGATTTTGTGTTGTTGTGTGTTCATTTTTATTGGTTTCCAGGAAGTTTTTAATTTCTTTCTCAATCTCCTTGATAACCTATTTATTGTTTAATAACATGCTGTTTAGCCTCCATGTGTTTCAATGTTTTTGCTGTAATTGATTTGTAGTTTCATACCATTGTGATCTGAGAAGATGCTTGATATGATTTCAGTCTTCTTGTAGAGACTTCGTTTGTGCCCTACATGTGGTCTATCTTTGAGAATGTCCCATGTGCACTTGAGAAGAACGTGAATTCTGAAGTTTTGGGGTGTAATTCTCTGTAGATATCTATTAAATCCATCTGATCTTGTGCATAATTTTTTCCCCCCTCACCTGAGGACACTTTTGCATCTATTTTCAGATAGAGTGGGAGGGAGAAAAGGAGGAAGAGAGAGAGAGAAACATTGATGTGAGAGAGACACATTGAGTGATTGCCACCCACACGACCCCAACCAGGTCCGGGGACAAACTGCAACTGAGGTATGTGCCCTTAGTGGGAACCAAACCCGTGACTCTCTGGCCTGCAGGCTGGCACTCTAACCACCGAGCCAAACTGGCCAGGGCTTGTGCATCATTTAGAGACCTTGTTTGCTTATTAATTTTTTTGTCTAGAAGATCTATCCAGTATGTCAGAGGGGTGTTGAAGTCTCCTGCTATGATTGTGTTGCTGTTGATTTCTCCTTTGACGTCCTCCAGAAGTTTTAAAATATATTGGTGCTCTTATGTTGGGTGCATATATGTTTACCTAGGTTATATCATCCTGTTGGATAGATGTGTTCAATATTATGTCGTGGCCTCCTTTGTCTCTAGTTATGGCCTTGATTTTGAAGTCTGATTTATTGGATATGAGTATTGCTACCCCAGCTTTTTTTCCCTTTCTGTTTGCTTGGAAGATTTTTTTTCAATCCCTTCACTTTCAACCTATGTCAATCTTTTGTTGTAAGGTGGGTCTCTTGTCAACAATATGTAAGTCATGCTTTCTTATCCATTCAACTACTCTGTGTCTTTTGATCAGAGCATTTAATCTGTTTACATTTAAGGGTATTATTGATATGTACTTATTTATTGCCATTTTTGTTTATTGTGGTTATAGTTTTCTTCCTAATTCTTCTACTAATTACAGCAGTCTTTTTAACATTTTTTGCAGTGCTGGTTTGGTCCTAATATATTCCATTATCCTCTTTCTGTCTGGGAAGCTCTTTATTTCACCTTCTATTTTGAATGATAGCCTTGCTGGATAGAGTAGTCTTGGGTCCAGATCCTTTTTCATTACCTTGATTACTTAATGCCATTCCTTTCTGGCATGTAGTGTTTCTGCTGAGACATCAGCTGATGGCCTTATGGGGGTTCCTATGTAGGTAACCTGTTGCTTACGTCTTGCTGCCTTTAGGATTCTCTCTTTGTCTTTACTTTTTGGCATTTTAATTATTATGTGTCTTGGTGTGGGCCTGTTTGAGTTGTTGTTACTTGGGGCTTTCTGTGCCTTATGGACTTGTATGCCTTTTTCCTTCACCAAGCTAGGGAAGTTATTTCTTCAAATATATTCTCTAGCCCTGCTCATTTTCTTCTTCTAGCACACCTATGATGCGTGTGATGTTACGCTTCATGTTGTCCCACAGTTTTCTTAAGCTGTATTCCTGTTTTTTAATTGTTTTTTCTTTTTGGTTCTCTGATTGAGTGATTTTTTTCTACCCTGTCTTCTAATTCACTGATCCAGTCCTCGGCTTCATCTACTCTGCTGGTTATTCCTTCCAATGTGTTATTTATTTCCCCTATGTCATTCTTCATTTCCAATTGGTTGGTTTTCAATGTTTCTATATCTTTGCTCATGTTATTGAGCTCTTTACTCATGCTGTTGAGCTTCCTCATGATTATTGCTCTGAACTCTCTCTCTGATATCTTGCCTAATTCTATGTTATTTATTTCTTCTCCTGCAGAATTATCTTGTTCTTTCATTTGGGATTTGTTTCTTTGTTTCACCATTTGGCTGTCTCAGTGGGTTTTGGAGCCTGCCACATTTTCCCCGTGTGTGTTGGTGTTCCGCTGGTTGTGGCTCCATCTACTGAGCTTGGATGGATGTGAGAGGACTCATGTTAAACACCACTGTCAAGTCTTACTTTCCTGGGTAGATTTGCCATCTAAGGAAAGGGTCAGTTATCCTCTAGCTATTTGCCTGGAGGCTATTAGTCTCAGTTGCTTGATGAGCTTCAAGTGGCTCTTGCTAGCCTATCAATTGAGATGTTAATAAACCTCAATTTGCATTTCTCTTGCCTGTCCTGGTGGTGTTGAATTCCTGTGAGAGGGTCACTTGCTCCTCCCCAGAGCTCTAGGAAGGGGCTCTTTGATTAAGATGGCCACTGTGCCATGAGGGAGTGACCCAGCACCAAACTTCTGGTGTCCATCCCTCCCGAGCCGGGAGTTCTGGACTTTCTCCACTCAGTTTCAGTCCAGTTCGCCCTCCCTCTGTCTGCGCCCAAGGTGAGTGGCTGTAGCTGGTTTGGTGCTTTTTTTTTTTTTTTTTTTTTTAAAGTTCCGCTTTCTCAGCGGGAAGCGCACAGCGCTAATACAGCTCTCGGCTGCTTTGAGGACTCCCAGCCCACGACCTGTGCGCCTCCACAATTCCTATCAGGCTTGATTTGGCGTCCCTAGTTGTAGTGGTTTTGTCCAGCTGCTCTTCAATTGGATTTTCTGATGATTTGTCTTTATTTTAGTTGTAATTCCAGTTTATTCCTGGGAGATGGACTGTGTAGCTTCCATTCACTCTGCCACCATTTTTTCTCTTTCATATATATATGTATTTTTAATTCTCTTCTGAGGATATGTTTTTTTAAAAATTGATTTTAGAGAGAGAGGAAAGGGGGAAGAGAGGAGGGAGAGAGAGAGAGAGAGAAACATCAATGTGAGAGAAACATCGGTTGGTTGCCTCCCATATGCTCCCCAACTGGGGATGGAACCCACAACCTAGGTATGTGCCCTGACTGGGATTTCAACCTGCAACCTTTTGGTGTATGGGATGACCTTCAACCAGCTGAGCCACCTGGCCAGGGCCTGAGCACTGGTTTCCTACCAAGCAGTTCTTTTGTGTCTGGGCCTCTATACCCCAGCCCTGCAGTAATGGTTAACAAAATCCTATCAAATGAATAAGACATCATGCTCCTTGGAGGTTTGGGGAGGGGGGAGAAACTTTATAGATCATTAATCTCTAATGTCAACCAATAAGGCATTCTGTCTGGGGTGGGATTGTAGGGAAATCACTGTGATTTTTAAGGAATGAGGGACTCTTTCTCAGAGTTGTCATCCCAATTCATCTTCTGTGGAGTTCCCTGTTGCTTTGCTGAACTGGGCAATGGCTTCTGTTTCCATTTCTCCTTGGGTTAGCTGTCTCTGGCCCAAGAATACCCCTGGGCATTGCTGAGTTAGAGAATGAAGGTAATGTGGGATGAATTAAAATAAAAACCTATAGAACTTTGGAGGGTCTGATGAATGGGCTAATTGAGGTGGGAGATGCTTGCTTCCAGATCTCCCTAATTTTTAAAGGCAGCATGAGATTTTTCTGTTGTGTCTTGCGTGCTTCAGGACCCTAGGAGCAGAACGTCTACCTGCTCAGTCACCTCCCTGGGGTTACTCCTAACCTTTGCTTCTCTCCTGGAGACCTACTCCTTGTTCCTGCCCAACTCATAGAGGTCATTGGGGTGAGCCTCCTGGGGTCCCCACCCCACTCCATCATTGGCTTCCACTCTTATTTTGTTAGAACGCAACCTCTTAATCTCAATGATTTTGACATTTGGGTTTGGATAGTCTCGGTTGTGGGTGGGGGTTGTCCTGTGTGTTGTAAGATGTTGAGCAGCCTCCCTAGTCGCTACCCACTAAGGTGCCAGTAGCACCTCTCCTCTCCAATTCATGACAACCAACAACAGTGTATCCAGACATTGTCTCATATTGAGAGCCACTGCATTTGGGAAGATAACTTCTTTCTCATTTAGTGCACTTAACCACCTGGGTCCTTGTTTGTTCTCTCCCCTGTTTGTTCAGGGATCTCCATCTGCCTGGGAGCCTTACTCTTTCCCCTGAACCCCATTACCCACCACTTACCTCTGGCCTTGTCCTGTCATCTCCACCCTTCTTACTACAGTGGTTGTCCAACCTTTCACCCAGTGCTCTGTCTACTCCATCTGGCTTGTGTCTCCGTGTCTCCATTGCTTTGCTGTCTGCTCTAGAGATGGTAATTTCTCATTTTCCAATTTTGTTTCCTGCAGCCTCATCCCATTCGACATCTCTTTGTTTGCCACTGCCCACTCCCTCTTGGAAGGCACTGGCTCCTGGTGAATTTTCACCTCTGACTGGCTTCTCCTGGTCCTCTCTCTTCCCTTCCTCTGTTCTCTTCTTGGGCTAAGATGTTAGCATTCTCTTCATAGCTGGCCAGTCCCTACTCTGACCCTCTTTCAGTCCACTTTTTAAAATTATATACAGTTAAACTCTTTCATCTAGAACAGGAGCCAGCAAACTGAAATCGGAGAGCCACATCCTGCTCACCTATGACTGTTTTTGTAAATAGTTTTATTGGTAGTAGCCACACTCATTCATTTATACATTACCTATGGCTCCTTTTGTTCTCCAACTCAGAGGATTTTTGTGATCACATGGCCTGCGAAAATGTTTACACTTTGGCCCTTTATAGAGAAAGTATGCTGACTCTTGATTTAGAACAGATTCCTTGAGGATCACGATGACATGCCTAATAGCTCCGTGGTCCCTGGTACGACTAGAATGAATCAAGTTAAATGAATCGCCCAGGGATGCTGTATTTTTTTCGGTACAGAGCAAACCCTATTAAATAAATTTATGCATTTGCTGTGCTGAATATATGCGTGCTGATGATGAGAAAATAACAGTGATGTTCCCTCATTAGCTGTATGATCTTAGGATTTATTTATTTCAAGTTATCTTGGTCTTGAAGGGGAATTCTGTGACATTGGCTCTGTCTCTAGAACCCAAAAGAAAGTGGTGTCTGCTATGAGATTTTCTGTCAAGACTCCTTGTGTTAATTTCTTTTAAGAATAAGGAGGGGCTTAGTTTATGTTTTGCAATCAGACTGAACTTATGTTTTTAGAATTAGAATAATAAGTAATGCAATCTCACTGCAAAAAAAAGAGAGAGAAAAGTATAGAGAGGAAACAAGTTATTAGTTTTGCATGTATCCTTTTAAATTTTTATTTTTTAAAAATATTTTTGCCTAATTTAATTAATTAATTAAATTTTATTTTTCTCTTAATTGTTCTTTTTTAAAATATATCTTTATTGTTGAAAGTATTACAGATGTCCCTCCTTTTTTCCCCTGTTGACACACTCCTCCCCCTTTCGGTCCCTCCTTGCCTTCTCCACACTGTTGTCTGTGTCCATTGGTTATGCATATATGCATATAAGTTCTTTGGTTTATCTCTTCTCACCCCCCCCCCCTCATTTTCCTCTGAGGTTTGTCAGTCTGTTTCCTACTTCCGTGTCTCTGGATCTGTTTTGTTCTTCAGCTTATTTTGTTCATTATATTCCACAAATAAGTGAGATCATGTGATAGTTGTTTTTCTCTGACTGGCTTATTTCGCTTAGCATAATTCTCTCCAGGTCCCTCCATGCCACCTCAAAGGGCAAGAAATCTTTCTTTTTTAGAGCTGCATAGTATTATATTGCGTAAATGTTCTACAGCATTTTTATCCACTTATCTGCTGATGGACACGTGGGATGTTTCCATATCTCAGGTACTGTAAATAGCGCTGCTATGAACATAGAGGTGCATATATTCTTTCTGATTGGTGTTTCAGGCTTCTTAGAATATAATCCTAGAAGTGGGATCACTGGGTCAAATGGCAGTTCCATTTTTAATTTTTTGAGGAAACTCCATATTGTCTTCCATAGTGGCTGCTCCAGTCTGCATTCCCATCAGCAGTGTACCGGAGTACCCCATTCTCCACATCATTGCCAGCACTTGTTTGATGATTTGTTGATGGTAGTAGCCATTCTGGCAGGTGTGAGGTGATACCTAATAGTTGTTTTAATTTTCATCTCTCTGATGATGAATGACATTGAACATTTTTTCATATGTCCCTTGGCCATTTCTAAAATATATGTTTTTATTGATTTTTTTAGAGAGAGAGGAAGGGAGAGTTAGAAACATTGATGTGAGAGAGAAACATTCATCAGCTGCCTCTTGCACACTCCCTACTGGGGATTGAGCTGGCAACCCGGGCATATGCCCTGACTGGGAGTTGAACCGGGACTGCTCAATCCATGGGACGATGCTCAATCCACTGAGCCACAGTGGCCCGGCCCTTGGCCATTTTTATGTCCTATTTGGAGAAGTGTCTATTCAGGTCCTCTGCCCATTTTTTAATTGGATTGTTTGTATTTCTTTTGTTGAGTTGTAGGAGTACTTTATATATTTTGGAAATTAACCCCTTATCTGATGTATCATTGACAAATATGTTCTCCCATAACAGTGGGAGAACCAGCATTTTGATGGTGGTTTCTTTTGCTGTGCAGAAGCTTTTTAGGTTGATGTAGTCCCATTTATTAATTTTTTCCTTTGTTTCTCTTGCCCTAGGTGATGTATTGCTGAAATTCTGATATGCGTGATGTCTGAGATTTTGCCGCTTACATTTTCTTGTAGGATATTTATGGTTTCATGATTAACATTTAAGTCTTTTATCCATTTTGAGTTTGTTGTTATATTTGGTGTAAGTTGGTGGTCTAGTTTCATTTTTTCCCCCATATTCCTGTCCAATTTTCCCACCACCATTTATTGAAGACACTGTGTTTACTCCATTGTATTCTCTTCCCTCCTTTGTCAAATATTAATTGAGCATAATGTCTTGGGTCAATTTCTGGGTTCTCGCTTCTGTTCCATTGATCTATATGCCTGTTTTTGTGCCAGTACCAGGCTATTTTGATTACAGTGGCTTTGTAGTATAACCTGATATCCAGTATTGTGATCCCTCCAACTTTGTTCTTCTTTTTCAAGATTGCTGTGGCTATTTGTGGTCTCTTTGGTTCCATATAAACTTTGGAGTTATTGTTCTAGATCTGTGAAATATCCTGTTGGTATTTTAATAGGGATTGAATTGAATCTATAGATTGCTTTGGGTAGTATGGACATTTTAATGTTGATTCTTCCAATCCATGAACAAGGTATATGCTTCCACTTTTTTATATCTTCCTCTATTTCTTTTTCCAATGTCATGTACTTTCTCTGAGAACAGGTATTTGACCTCCTTGGTTAAGTTTATTCCTGGGTATCTTAATTGATTTGTTGCATTGGTAAATGGGATTGTTCTTTCAGTTTCTCTTTCTGAGTGTTCATTATTGGTGTATAAAAATGCCGTTGATATCTTGATATTAATTTTGTATCCTGATACTTTGCCAAATTTATTTATTAAATCTAGTGGTGTTTGGGTTGAGTCTTTAGGGTTTTCTATGTACAATATCATGTCATCTTTGAATATTGACAGTTTTACTTCATCCTTTCCAATTTGGATGCCTTTTATTCTTTATTTTATGCTGATAGCTGTGTCTAAGAATAAGAGTGGCAAAAG
The DNA here is from genome assembly GCA_030848825.1 of Tadarida brasiliensis. Taxonomy (NCBI): domain Eukaryota; kingdom Metazoa; phylum Chordata; class Mammalia; order Chiroptera; family Molossidae; genus Tadarida; species Tadarida brasiliensis. The sequence continues at coordinate 71,923,791 of CM061259.1, read as the reverse complement.
CAGACATCCCTGTTTTGTTCTTGTTCTTAAGGGAAATTCTTTTAGTTTTTTCCCAGTGAGTATGATGTTGGCTGTAAATTTGTCATGTATGACCTTTATTATGTTGAACTATGATCCTTTTTATTCCCACTTTCCTGAGAGTTTTAATAAAAAATGGTTGCTGGATTTTGTCAAATGGATTTTCAGCATCTATTGATATGATCATATGATTTTTATCTTTCATTTTGTTTATGTGGTGTATCACACTTATTGATTTGTGTATATTGTACCAGCCTTGCATCCCTGGGATAAATCCCACTTGGTTGTGGTGAATAATTTTTAAAAATATATTGCTGGATTTGATTTGCTAATATTTTGTGAAGGATTTTGGCATCTGTGTTCATCAGGGATATTGGCCTGTGATTTTCTTTATTTGTAGTGTCTTTATCTGGTTTTGGAATTAGGATTATGCTGGCCTCATAAAAAGGTCTTGGAATTCTTTCTTCTTCTTGAGTTTTTTTGGAATTGTTTGAGGACAATAGGTGTTAGTTCTTCTTTGAGTGTTTGTTAAAACACCCCTGTGTAGCTGTCCAGACAAGGGCTTTTGCTTGCTGGGAGTTTATTGATGACTACTTCAATTTCCTTAGTTGTTATTTGTTTGTTCAGGTTTTATGACTCTTCCTGGTTGAGTTTTCAGAGCTTATATGATTCTAGGAATTTGTCCATTTTGCCTAGATTGTCCATTTTGTTGGCATGTAATTATTCATAGTATTTTCTTACAATCCTTTGTATTTTTGTGGTGTATGTTGTTACTTCACCTCTTTCATTTCTTATTTTATTTATTTGGGTCCTCTCTCTTTGTTTCTTGGTGAGTCTGGCTAAAGGTTCATCAACCTTATCTATCTTTTCAAGGAACCAGCTCTTGGTTTCATTGATCTTTTGTATTGTATTTTTAGTCTCTATGTCATTTATGTCCACTCTGATCTTTCTTATTTCCTTCTTCCTACTTACTCTGGATTTTTCTTTTTGTTCTCTTTCTAATTCTTTAAGTTGTAGGGCTAGATAGTTTATTAGAAAAATTTTTTTTGTCTTGTGGTAGGCCTGTAATTCTATGAACTTACCTCGTGGGAATGCTTTTACTGTGTCCCATTAAAAAAAATTATCTTTATTGTTGAAACTATTACAGGTGTCCCTTCTTTTTACCCCCATTAACTACCTTCTCCCCACTCCTGCCCCCCTCCTGTCTTCCCCACACTGTTGTCTGTGTGCACTGGTTATGCGTATGTGCATATAAGTTCTTTGGTTTATCTCTTCCTGCCTCCCCCTCCTTCTGAGGTACATCATTCTAATAACCAATTTGTACTTATTAATACCTTCACCTTTTCACCTATTCCCCCAACTCCCCTTCCATATGGCAGCCAACAAAAAGTTTTCTGTATCTATGAGTCTGTTTCTGTTCTGATTGTCCATTTTATTTGTAGATTCAATTGTTGATAGGTATATATGTATTGCCATTTTATTATTCATACTTTTTATCTTCTTCAAGAAGACCCTTCATCATATCAGATAATACTGGTTTGGTGGTGATGAACTCCTTTAGCTTTTTCTTGTGTGGGAAACTCTTTATCTGTCTTGTTGATTCTAAATGATACCTTTGCAGGATAGAGTAATCTTGGTTGTATGTCCTTGCTTTTCATAACTTTGAATATTTCTTGCCACTCCCTTCTGGCCTGCAAAGTTTCTTTTGAGATATCAGCTGGCAGTCATTTATTTATTTATTTATTTATTTATTTATTTATTTATTTATTATTCTAATTTTTTCATTATTGATTTTAGAGACAGAGGAAGGAAGAGGGGGAGAGAGAGAGAGAGAAAAACATCGATCAGAGAGAACATTGATTGGCTGTCTCCTGCATGCCCCACACTAGGGATTTGACCAACAACCTGGGCATGTGCCCTGACCAGGAATTGAACTGGTGACCTCTTGGTGCATGCATCAGTGCTCAACCACTGAGCCACACTGGCTGGGGAACTGGCAGTTTTATGGGTGCTCCCTTATAGGTAACTAACTGCTTTTCTCTTGCTGGTTTTATGATTCTTTTTTTGTCTTTAACCTTTTGCATTTTAATTTTGATGTGTCTTGGTGTGGGCCTCTTTGGGTTCATCTTGTTTGGACTCTCTGTGCTTCCTGGACTTGAATATCTGTTTTCCTCACCAAATTAGGGACGTTTTCTGTCATTGTTTTTCCAAATGGGTTTTTAATTACTTGTTCTTTCTCTTCTCCTTCTGGCACCCCCATGATGTGAATGTTGATAAAGTTGTCCCAGAGGCTCCTTACATTATCCTCGTGTTTTTTTTGTTTTTTTTTTTATTCTTTTTATTCTTTTTTCTTTTTGCTGTTCTGATTGGGTGTTTTTTGCTTGCTTATATTCCAAATTGATGGTTTGCTTCTTGGCTTCACCTACTCTGCTATTATTGGTTTCTTAAAAATTATTCTTCATTTCAGTTAGTGTATCCTTCATTTCTAACTGGTACCTTTTAATGTTCTTGAGGTCCTCACTGAGTTCCTTGAGCATCCTCGCCACCCCCCCCCCCCCGCCCAATGTTTTTATTGATTTTTTAGAGAGCGAGGTAGAAACTTCGATGAGAGAGAAACATTGATCTGTTCCTCCTGCATGCCCCCTACTCGGGATTGAGCCCACAACCCAGATATGTGCCCTCCCCAGGAACCGAATTGGGACCTCTCCATCCACGGGACAAAGCTCAATCCACTGAACCACACCGGGCCAGCGCATCCTTTTTAAATTTATTATTAATTTTTTGGGGGCTATTACCTTATACTTTTATTTTTTTTTCACTTTTTATTAATTTGTTTTTGTTACAGATATTTCTCCTTTTTCCCCCCAGACCATTTCCTCCCATCCCACCACCAACTCCCCTAGCATTGTTGTTTCTATCCATAGGTTATGCATATATGCATATAAGTTCTTTGGTTCATCTCATCCATCCCCCCTTCCCCCCTAGGTTTGTCAGTCTGAACCATACTCCTTTCTATGTCTCTCGGTCTATTTCATTCATCAGCCCACCTTGTTCATTATATTCCACAAATAAGTGAGATCATGTGGTATTTGTCTTTATCTGATTGGCTTATTTCGCTTAGCACAATACTCTCAAGGTCCCTCCATGTTGTTTCAAAGGATAAGAGATCTTTCTTTCTTACAGCTGCATAGTACTCCATTGTGTATATGTACCACAGCTTTTTTATCCATTCGTCTACTGATGGACACTTGGGCTGTTTCCACATCTTAGCTATTGTAAATAGTGCTGCTATGAACATGGGGGTACATATATTCTTTCTGATTGGTGTTTCAGGATTCTTAGGGTATATTCCTAGAAGTGGGATCACTGGGTCAAATGGCAACTCAATTTTTAAATTTTTGAGGTAACACCATAGTGTTTTCCATAATGGCTGCACCAGTCTGCATTCCCACCAGCAGTGTACTAGAGTCCCCTTTTCTCCACACCCTCTCCAACACTTGTTGTTTGATGCTTTGTTGATGGCGGCCATTCTGACAGGTGTGAGGGGATACCTAATTGTTGTTTTAATTTGCATCTCTTTGATGATTAATGATGTTGAGCATTTCTTCATATGTCTCTTGGCCATTTGTATGTCCTGTTTGGAGAGGTGTCTATTTAGGTCCTCTGCCCATTTTCTAACTGGGTTCTTTGTCTTCCTTTTGTTGAGTTGTATGAGCACACTATATATAATTTTGGAAATTAACCCCTTATCTGATGTATCATTGGCAATTATGCTCTCTCATACAGTGGGTTGCCTTTCCATTTTGATGGTTGTTTCTTTTGCTGTGCAGAAGCTTTTGGGTTTGATGTAGTCCCATGTGTTCATTTTTTCCTTTGTTTCTGTTGCCTTAGGTGATATATCAGTGAAAATTCTGCTGCGTATGATGTCCGAAATTTTGTTGCCTAGATTTTCTTCTAGGATTTTTATGAATTCATGAGTCACATTTAAGTCTTTTATCCATTTTGAGTTTATTGCGTACGGTGTGAGTTGGTGGTCTAGTTTCATTTTTTGCATGTAGCTGTCCAATTTTCCCAACACCATTTATTAAAGAGGCTGTCATTACTCCATTGTATGGTCTTGCCACCTTTGTCGAATATTAATTGAGCATAATGTTTTGGGTCAATTTCTGGCATACAGATCTCTGTTCTATTCCATTGATCTGTATGCCTGTTCTTGTGCCAGTACCAGGCTGTTTCGATTACAGTAGCTTTGTAGTATAATCTGATATCCGGTATTTTGATCCCACCTACTTTGTCCTTCTTTTTCAAGAGTGCTGTGGCTATTCGCGGTCTTTTTTGGTTTCATAAGAACTTTTGAAGTGTTTGTTCTAGTTCTGTGAAATATATCACTGGTATTTTGATGGGGGTTGCATTGAATCTATAGATTGCTTTGGGTAATATGGACATTTTAATGATGTTACTTCTTCCAGTCCATGAACAAGCTATGTGCTTCCACTTTTTTATATCTTCCTCTATTTCTTTTTTCAATGTCCTGTAGTTTTCTGCAAATAGATCCTTTACTTCTTTGGTTAAGTTTATTCCTAGGTATCTTAATTTTTTTGCCGTGATGGTAAATGGGATTGTTTTTTCAGTTTCTGTGAGTTCATTATTGGTGTATAAGAATGCCGTCGATTTCTTGACATTAATTTTGTATCTTGCTACTTTGCCAAATTCATTTATTAAGTCTAGTAGATTTTTGATGGAGTCTTTAGGGTTTTCTATGTATAATATCATGTCATCTGCGAATAATGACAGTTTCACTTCCTCCTTTCCAATTTGGATCCCTTTTATTTTTTCTTCATGTCTGATTGCTGTGGCTAAGGTTTCTAGTACTATTTTAAATAAGAGTGGCAAAGGTGGGCATCCCTGTCTTGTTCCTGTTCTTAAGGGAAATGCTTTTAGTTTTTGCCCATTAAAAATGATGCTGAGTATAGGTCTTTCATATATGGCCTTTATTATGTCGTGATATGATCCCTCTATTCCCACATTGTTGAGCGTTTTTATTAGAAATGAGTGCTGGATTTGTGGAATGCTTTTTCAGCGTCTATTGATATGATCATATTGTTTTCATCTTTCATTTTGTTTATGTGTTATATCACATTTATTGATTTGCAAATATTGTACCAGCCTTGCAGCCCTGGGATGAATCCCACTTGGTCGTGATGAATAATTTTTTAAATGTATTTCTGCATCCAATTTGCTCATATTTTGTTAAGGATTTTGGCAACTATGTTCATCAGGGATATTGGCCTGTAGTTTTCTTTCTTTCTAATGTCTTTTTCTGGTTTTGAAATTAGAATTATGCTGGCCTTATAAAACGAGTTTGGAAGTCTTCCTTCTTCTTGAATTTTTTGGAATAGTTTGAGGAGAATGGGTGTAAGTTCTTCTTTGAATGTTCTGTGAAACTCCCCTGTGAAGCCATCTGGTCCTGGGCTTTTATTTGCTGGGAGAGCCTTGATTACATCTTCAATTTCCTTAGTTGTTATTGGTCTGTTCAAGTTTTCTATATCTTCCCGGTTCAGTTTTGGGGGACTATGTGTGTCTAGAAATTTGTCCATTTCACTTAGATTGTCTAATTTGTTGCCATGTAATTGTTCATAGTATTTGTTAACCATCCTTTGTATTTCTGTGGTGTCAGTTGTTACTTCTCCTCTTTCATTTCTGATTTTGTGTATTTGGGTTCTCTCTCTTAGTTTCTTGGTGAGTCTAGCAAAGGGTCCATCAATCTTGTTTGTCATTTTGAAAAACCAGGTCTTTGTTTCATTGATCCTTTGAATTGTTTTTTTGGTGCCTATGTCGTTTATTTCTGCTCTGATCTTTACTATATTTCCTTCCTTCTACTTGCTCTGGGGTTTTCTTTTTGTTTGCTTTCTAGCTCTTTAGTTGTGAAGTTAGACAGTCAATTAGAAATTTTTCTTGTTTCTTGAGGTAGTCCTGTAGTGCTATGAACTTCCCTGTCAGAACTGCTTTCACTGCATCCCACAGATTTTGTGTTGTTTGTTCATTTTCATTGGTTTCCAGGAAGTTTTTAATTTCTTCTTTGATCTCCTTGGTGACCCATTCATTGTTTAATAACATGCTATTTAGCCTCCATATTTTCAAATGTCTTTGCATGTTCTTGTTGCAATTAATTTCTAGTTTCATGCCTTTGTGATCTGAGAAGATGCTTGATATGGTTTGTCTTCTTGAACTTGTAGAGACTTAGTTTGTGCCCTAACATGTGGTCTATCTTTGAAAATGTCCCATGTGCCCTTGAGAAGAATGTGAATTCTGCAGTTTTGGGGTGTAATTCTCTGTAGGTATCTATTAAATCCATTTGATCTAGTGCATCATTTAGAGTGTCTGTTTTCTTGTTAATTTTTTGTCTAGAGGATCTAGCCAGTGATGTTAGTGGGATGTTGAAGTCCCCTGATATGATTGTATTGCTGTCAGTTTCTTCTTTGAAATCCTCCACAAGATTTTTAATATATTTTGGTGCTCCTATGTTGGGTGCATATATGTTTACCAAGGTTATATCTCTCTGTTGGATAGATCCTTTCAATATTATGTAGTGGCCTCCTTTGTCTCTGGGTATGGCATTCACTTTGAATTCTATTTTATCAGATATGAGTATTGCTACCCCAGCTTTTTTTTCCTTTCTGTTTGCTTGGGAGATTTTTTTTTATCCCTTCACTTTCAATGTGTGTGAGTCTTTTGTTGTGAGGTGGGTCTCTTGTAAACAACATATAATATATATGGGTCATGCTTTCTTATCCAATCAGCTGCTCTGTGTCTTTTTATTGGAGCATTCAATCCGTTTACATTTAAGGTGATTATTGATATGTACTTATTTATTGCCATTTTTGTGTAGTGTGATTATCTTTTTATTCCTATTTCTTCTACTAATTACAGCAGTCCTTTTAACATTTCTTGCAGTGCTGGTTTGTTGCTAATAATTCCCTTAGCTCTTTTTGTCTGGGAAGCTCTTTATTCACCTTCTATTTTGAATCATAACCTTGCTGGATAGAGTAGTCTTGGATTCAGATCCTTTTTTTTTAATGACCTTGATTACTTAATGCCATTCCCTTCTGGCCTGTAGTGTTTCTGTTGAGAATTCAGTTGATAGCCTTATGGGGGTTCCTTTGTAGGTAACCTGTTCCTTATCTCTTGCTACCTTTAGGATTCTCTCTTTGTAATTTTTGGCATTTTAATTATTATGTGTCTTGGTGTGGGTCTGTTTGGGTTCTTCCTTGGGGTTCTCTGTGCTTCTTGAACTTAAATGCCTTTTTCCTTCTCCAAGTTAGGGAAGTTTTCTCTCACTATTTCTTCAAATATAGTCTCTAACCCTTGCTCATTTTCTTCTTTTTCGGTGACTCCTATGTTGTGAATGTTTTTACGTTTGTAGTTCTCCCACAGTTCTCTTAAGCTGTCTTCTTTTTTTCATTGTTTTTTCCTTTTGGTTTTCTGATTGGTTGATTTTTTTTTCTACCCTGTCTTCTGATTCACTGATCTGCTCCTCCGCTTCCTGTACTCTGCTGGTTATTTCTTCCAATGTGTTCTTTATTTTTGCTATGTCATTCTTCATTTCCACTCAGTTGGTTTTCAGTGTTTCTGTATCTTACTTATGGTGTTGAGGTCCTTACTCATGCTGTTTAGCTTCCTCAAGATCATGGCTCTGAACTCTATCTCTGATAACTTGCTTAACTGCATTTCATTGATCTCATCTTCAGTAGAGTTCTCTTGTTCTTTCATTTGGGATTTGTTTCTTTGTTTCACCATTTTGGCTATCTCAGTGGGTTTTGGAGCCTGCCAAATTTTCCCTGTGTGTGTTGGTGTTCTGCTGTTTGTGGCTCCCTCCTTGGTTTGGATGAGTGTGGGAGGACCCACGTTAAACACCCCTGTCAAGTCTTACTTTCCTGGGTAGATTTTCAAGCCCAGGAAAGGTTCAGTTGTCCTCTAGTTTTTCCCCTGGAGTCTATTAGTCTCAGTTACTTGATAAGTCTTGGGTTGTAGCCCTGAAATAAAAGATAAACTCCTTCAGGTGTTCAGCATAAGAGGATTTCCAGAGGGTGGGACAGATGCTCATTTTTAATGAGCCTCAATTTGCGTTTCTTTGACCCAGCTGGGTGAGGTTAAATATCTGAGGTAGGGGCTGCTGCTTCTCCCCAGAGCTCTGGGATGGAGCAAGATGGCCACAACTCAGCAAAAACTCTGAGCGCCCTCCAAATACCGAGTGTCCCCACACAGTTCCAGTCCAGTCTGCCCTCTCTCTGTTGGAGCCCAAGGTGAGTGGTCGTAGCTAATTTAGTGGTCTGTCCTGGCCCTCTGTGCTGTGGAGCCTGCTTGAGATTTTAACCCCGAGGGAACTGCTCACAGCTAAAACTGTTGTTTCCGTAGGCTCCCAACCCACCCTCTGGAGCCTCCGCAGACCTACCAGGCTCGATTTAGTGTCCCTGGTTATATGGTCCTCTCCAGCTGCTTTTCTGTTGCTTTTCCCGATGATTTGTCTTTATTTAATTGTAATTCCAGTTTGGTCCTGGGAGATCGTCTGTGTAGCTCCCAGTCACTCTACCGCTATTTTGGAATTCCCGCATCTTTTTTTAAAATCCTCACCTGAAGGTATTTTTCCATTGATTTTTAGACAGAGTAGAAGGGAGGGAGAGAGAGAGAGAAAGAAGAGAAACATTGATTTGAGAGAGACAACTAATTCATGGCCTTCTGCATGACCCTGATGGTGGTCAGGTATCAAACCTGCAACCCAGGTACATGCCCTTGACTGGGAATCAAACCTGCGACTCTTCGTTTTGTGGGCCGAGGCTCTAACCACTGGCCAGAGTTCCTTCAGCATCCTTATAACCAGTATTTTGAACTCGGTATCTGTTAGATTGCTTATCTCCATTTTGTTTAGTTCTTTTCATGAGTTTTGTTGTGTTCTTTTATTTGGGACATTTTTCTTTGTCTCCTCATTTTGGCTGCCTCCCTGTGTTTGTTTCTATGTATTAGGTAGAGCTGCTATGTCTTCTAGGCTTGGTAGGGTAGCCTATTGTAGTCGATGTCCTATAGGTTCCGATGGCACATACTCCCTGATCACCCCAGCTGGACACTCGAGGTACACCCCCCATGTGGACTGTATACCCTTCAATTGTAATTGAGTCTTGATTGCCATTGGCATGTCAATGGGAGGGATTTACTCAGGCTGATCAGCTGTAAGTACTGGCTGTGCCCACTGACCACCAACCTCTGACAACCTTGGAGGATCAGCAGTGTAGGGGCTCGCCACACATAACAAGACTTACTTCAGCAGTGTTCTGGTACCCACTGAGTCCACCCCTTGAGTGTGTTGTGTGTGAAGGTGCTTGAGTGGTGCTGCGTCCACGTGGTCTGAAGGTGTTCACTGGGTGTGTTGGCTTTGGGTCCTCCCAGTAGGTGCAGACCAAGGTCGTCCACTACCTGTGTTTTACCCAGGCACACCAGGCAGAAGCTACAGAGCGATATGCAGGTGGCTCCTCCTTGTGCTGAGTTTGAAGGTGCCCAGGCAAGGCCAAGCTGTGAACTAAGGCCGGCTGCTGCTAGTGCTGGTCTGGGGCCACTTAACAAGAGGTATGGGTCTTGCTGAGGCCAGATGCTTCTTGTTTAAGAGAACTTAAGAAAACCCAAAGCAGTAGCCCAGACAGGCCATTCCTATGGTAAGGCCACTGGGAATAGCTTGGGTGGGCCTGAAGGTTGGGTGGCGCATGGCCTTAGGGAATCACCAGCATGGGGCAAACAAGGTTATTGTAGTCCCAGATATGGTGCACAGTGTAAGCCAGGTTGTTGGAGTCCCAGACATGGCACGCGTCTGTGGGCCCCATGAAGGAAGGGCTCATCGAAGGAACAATGTCTTCCGCCAGCAAGTCTGTCCTGGAAAAAGCTGCCTCTCCAGATTTTGTCCTGATGCCAAACAATTCAGTTCTTCCCCTTATGTCTCTGGTGCCTTTCAAGTTGCCTCCACTGCACTGCAGTCCAGAGGGAGTGAGTCTGAGTAAGTCAGTGCATGAGCCCTTTGAGAGGACTGGCCTAGGACTCCAGCAGCCTCCACCTCCTTCAGCCTCAATTCCTGCTGGTTTTTACAGCCAGAAATTCTGGGAACCTCTTTTTCTGGCACTGGAACCCTGAGTTGGGGGGCCTGGTGTGGGACTGGGACCCCTTGCTCCTCAGGGAGGACCTTCACAGCCGAGGTATCCCTACTGATTTTTATCTGCCACACATGTGTGGGACTAGCCCTTCTGTGTGTCTACGCCTCCTACCAATATTCATGTGGCTTCTTTAATTTCATAGTTGTAGGACTTCCATTCAGCTCGATTTCAGGTGGTTCAGAATGATGGTTGTTCTGTAGTTTAGTTATAATTTTGGTGTGGTTGTGGGAGGAGGCGAGCACCCTGTTTACCTACACTGCCACCTTGACTGGAAGTCCCATTCTTTTTAAATTTAAAATTATCGCCCAGGCTGATGTAGCTCAATGGTTAGAATGTCTGCCTGCTAATGGAAGGGTCACAGGTTCAATTCCCGGTCAAGGGCATGTTCCCTGGGTTGCAGGCTCAATCTCTGACCCCGTTTGGGGTATGTGTGGGAGCTGACCAATTGATGTGTCTCTCACAACGATGTTCTTTCTCTCTCTCTCTCTCACTCTCCCTCTCTCCCTCTCTCCCTCTACCCTCCCTCCCTTCCACTCTCTAAAAATCAATGGAAAAATCATCCTTGGGTGAGGATTAACAAACAAACAAAAACTATCATATAGCAAAATTGAGTCTTTTTTATTGGTGCATTGTTTTTTAAAAAATTTATTTTTATTTTTTATTGTTGAAAGTATTACAGATGTGACCCTTTTACCCATTGACCCCATCTTTTCCACTTCCACCTCCCCCCCCCCCCCCAGTTTTTAATTTTAACCCATGGCTGACCCACAATCAGGATACATCACAATCTCTTCCATCATTGCCTGAACTCCCTTGGGCCCTCCTTTCATCATTACACCATCCCCACCCCTCATCCCTCAACCCTGTCATCTCTAGTTTTCTCCAGACTTTAAAAAATGTCTTATAATTGGATTAATACTCGTAAAGTTGAAAATTTTAATTTAAGTACTCATAAGATCTTCATTTGTTCCATAGGATTCCATATTTGTGAACTTGCCTGTCTGCTAGAATTTATTTGTAACTCTATAATCAATATTCAAAGCACCTTTATGGTTACTCCCAGACACATGCAAAACTGGAAAATTTGACTTGATAGTTCCACCTGAGATCAACCATGGCAGTGCTGTGCTTTCTTGTTTTACCTTTCCTCATGTGGATTCATACTATCCTCAAGAATTAAAACAGGTGCCTTTTTTGTGATATTGAGTGCTATGTTTTCCTCATTTTTGTGTTTTTTTGTTGGTGGTTTTGTTGTTTTAAATGGCCCCCATGCACGGTACTGAAGTGCTGTCTAGTGTTTGTAAGCATGAGAAAGAAGTGTGCCTCACGGAGAAATGCATGTGTTGGGTAAGCTTTGCTCAGATGAGCTATAGTGCTTATTGCTTAATGCTGAATCAATAATGTATATGAAATAAGGTGTTTCAAGGAGGGTCTCCCTGTGTTCGTTAGACCCTGTTTTTTTTTTGGGGGGGGGCGGGGGTTGTGCCCCAATGGCCTTTGGAATTTTAGAAACATATTTTATTTACAACAGAACAAGTTTTCCTGTTCTGTGTTGCTAAATGTTGACAGGGTATGAGTTCCAGTTTGAGCTTAAGGCAGGCTTGTGAGGATTAAATTTTGATTTCAAATCTGGGTTTTTCTTCCAATTTCATAAGGGTATGGTGTCACATCACAGTTGTACAGTCACCTGAGAGATGCTTACTTCTCTCCCAGCCTTTGTGGGAATGTGGAAAGCATAGGTTCTTCCCCAAAACTTTGTTCTTTAAATGTGGGAAAAACTAGTGGTTGGACACAAAGGGATAAAGGCAGTGGGGCCACAGTGTTTTCTGAGACCTTTTCATAATTCCTTATTGATAATTTGTTTCAAAGACGTGTCCTCTCTTGCAGAAGGTCAGAGAAGGGATGTGTTTTGAGTTGTTCCTTTCTAGTTATACCCAGGTGCATTGTGCAGAAGCCACCTGCTGCTCATTTCTCCTCGCTTTTTTTTCCTGTCTTCTCTGGCACTCTCCATCTCCACGTGTAAACGAGGAGTTAGGACTCCCGAGATGGCTTGGGTGCCCCTATGATCCTGTGATGTGTTGTGCAATGTCCTTAGATTTACAAAACTATGGTACTGACAGGAGGATTTAGCTTAGGTATTCCTAGGTTTTCCAGAATTTTCAGATATAGAAGGTGTTGGTGTCAGGGTGACTGCAGGTTTTCGGTCCCCTCTCTAGTTCCCTGTCCTTAAATATTGTGCTCCCCTAAACCTCACCCTAATCCTTTTCTCCTCTCAGTTGCTCCATCTCCTCCTGGTTATGTCAGCTATTGTCACCACTTCCACCAGCATACACTTGCCCCTTTTCCCAAGCTCCAGACACCTTCCCAACGACCTACTTCCATGAACATCCCAAAGACCTCACACACTCAACATGCCCTCAAACTGAGCTTGTTGTCCTTGCCACCCCAAACTGGTACTGTCTCAGCCTCTCTGGGTTCTTTAATGACCTCCCTTCTCCTTCCTCTCCTCCACCTCTCTGAGGACCAAGTCCTGTTGATTCTAATTCTCCAGTGTCTCCGTAGTCTTGCTCCTCTTCTTGTACCAACCTCCTGAGATAGACCACCTAGGCTAGGCCATTTGTAGTGGTGGTTCCAGCGTGCCCCATTCAGTTCCTTCTCCACTGTGTTGCCAGATTGATTTTTCTACTATTTCCTTGGGTCCTTCCCTAGCTTCCAGCTAGATCCCTTCCCGTGGCATCTGAGTCTGGCCGCAGTTGTGTGTAGTCTTACTTCCTGAAAGTCATGCTGCAGTTCCTGGGGTTCCCTGTTGTGCATGCCCCTCTGCATTTTTGCTTGCGTTTTCTGTGCCCCAAGCATCCTTCTTCCCCCTTTTCATCCATGGCCACCTGCTTCTTCCTCACAGAAGCTGGTCAGAGGTTTCCCTCCATTCTTCCCTGGCTTCATTATGCATCCCTTCTTGTTTTCTTTCAGCACAGACTTGGGAGTACCTCTCTGGGTCCCCATAAACATTGGTCTGCCCATTGGAGATGTGTTCCAGGACTCTTCTGGTCCCCAGCTATTCATTTCCTCTCCCCAGAGACAATCAGTTTTGCAGTTTTCTATTTTGGTACATGTTTACCCTTCTAGAGACTACTGTTTCCCTGTATAAGCTGGCATGTATCTGTATTTCCACATAACTAATAGCATATCATACAGACTGACCATCTTGTTCTTTACTGTTAAGATCATATCCTGAAGATCATTCTGTATCACTCATAAGGAGCTTCCTTACTCTTTATTACAGCTGTGTAGTATTCCATCTCATCAGAGGTTGGCAAACTACAGCCCATGGGCCACATGTAGTGCACCACCTGCTTTTGTACAGCCCGAGCTGATTTTTAAATGGTTGAACAAAAACTCCAACCATGATTTTGTGACACATAGATTATATGAAATTTGAATTTCAGTGTCTCTAAATAAGTTTAGTTGGAGCACAACCATGCCACATGTTGTCATGGTTTTAGCACTACAAATACAGAGTTGAGTAGTGACTGAGACGATATTGCCCACAAAAGCAAAAATATTTACTATCTGACTCTTTATAGGAAAAGTTGCTGACTTCTGCATTTTATCATTGGTTCTTGGACCTTGAGCATGCTTCAAGATAACCTGGTGGGTATGGTAAAATGCAGATCCCTGGGCCCCACACCCCCAGAGTTGCTGGTCCAGGGACCCTACTTTGAGAACCACTGCACCACGTGGATGGATCATCATTGATTCTGGTCCCTTTTTGATGGACAGCTATGTTGTTTTGGTCTTTGGCCATATGGACTGTGCTGGGTTGAATGACCTGGCACAAGGCTCATACTGCATCTCTGTCTGCAGATTTCCAGAACAGGAATCTTTGGGGACTGTAAGGCTCTCACCTTATCTAGCTTGACAGTCCCTGTGTCCAGCCTGATGCCCAGCAAACATTTGTTGAATGAATAAAGGAGTGACCTTCAGTTCCAGAACCTGCCACCTGCCGCAGCTCCCCCATGTTTCCTTTGTGGAAGTCAATTTTAAGAGCCAGTTTGTCAGGCAGGCAGAGAATCTTAAGGGTATCTGATAATGTGATGTGCCCAAGTTTTAATTTCTGAAGGTAATAAATCTGGGAATTGGTTCCATGTTGCTTGGAGGGAAGAACGAACACATGTATGTGGCCAGATCTCACTTCTCTTCTACTCCTCATAGCTTTTATCATGCTATTGTCATTGTTTACAGGTGAGGAAACAGGCATGCAGCAATTGAGAATGTGACCCAGGATCACACAGATGGCAGGTGCCAGTGCTGGGGTGGGAAGCCAGATCTTTTGGGTTTCTGTTGTGCCCCAAAAGTGGTACGGTTGGTGGCCTGACCCCTGCACCCAGGCTTGTTAGTGCAGGGCCCCTGAATTTTGGAGAGAGCAGTGTTAAGACTGGAAAGAATAATGAGAGGAACATGTGACTCCAGAATAGGTTACTGGGGAGCATTTTAAGTATGCTGATTCTAAGGAATGAGTATATTCATAATTGAAAGCAGAAAGTGTAAAACTCTTAGCATTGTAAAGGATTTTCAGAATCTTCTAGATACCTCCTTCTCTGCCCCCTTGCACTTGTCCTTTGCTTCTTTCATGTCCTTTACTGCTTTCATGGTGGGAAGAAAACTGGAGCAAAGGGAACACTTTCCAAGACAGCTGTCATGTCAGTCTTCTTTTCTGGAAAATTCTCAGATTCCTCTGGCAGTGGGGGAAATTCAGACCAGCACTGTCCAGCAGAAAATTCTGGTGATGGACATGCTCTGTATCTGCACTGTCCAATATGGTGCCACTGTCCACATTAGGGCTCTTGAAATTGTGACCAGTGCCAGGCTGAATTTTTACTTTTATTTAATTTTAATTCTTTTAAATGCAAATGTAAAGTTTTATTTAACTTTAGTTTATTTACATTAAAAAAATTAATACTTGATTCTATTATTGGTAAGCACTTTCGCATGTTTGAAACAGCTTGGGGATATGAACCTACATTTTCAGTGATTCACTTTGTGAAATCTGCCTATACAGATCAAACATTTCTGATGAAAATATAGCATCTGAATTGAGATATGCTGCATGTGAAAAACACAATGGCATTTTGGAGGCATATGTGAAAAAAATCCTGTAGAGGATCTCATTAACATTTTTTTTAGTATTGCTCACATGTTGAAGTTTTTTGATACACTGGAGTAAATAAAATATTGAATTTCATGTTTCTCTTTATCTTTTTAGAGACAATTTAAAATGCCATATGCAGCTCACATATTTCTACCAGATAGTGCTTTCTCTAGATCCTACACACCCTGGCCATTCAGAGGGATGAGTTATAATTTGCCATTGCCCCTGACCTTCCAACAAAGTAGGCAGAACTGAATAATTGTTACTGCATTGTTTGTTTAGGTTTTAGTCCTGGTGTCACCTCCTCTGAGAAGCCCTCCTTGATTGTCCCAGACCAAGTCAAATAGGTTGTTTTTATGATCTCTCCGATGGCATCCTCCTCAGTTATATTTTAAGTAGATTTGGGTAATGGTGACTACTAGTCTATGAGGTCAAGGGCAGCACCTGTCCTAGTCTCTCTAGAACTGCCAGTACCTGGAACAGCATCTGGCATGGAACAGATCCTAGGCAGATATTTGTTGAAAGAGTGAATGAAGGAAAATATTTTTAATGAGCTTTCTCCAGGTTGTCACTGCGTGACAACTATTTCATTGTTTCCTTAAGTCCAATTCACAAGCTTTTTCATTAGGCATATTTTTGAAGAAACAAACATAGTGAAACTGTGACATAGCAGTTACAGCACAGACTTTGCATTCGATTGCAGGATTGCAATCCTAGTGGCACCACTTCAAACAGCCTGTGTGAGTCTGCGTGGAAAAGGCACCTCCTCTGGAGGTGATTTTTAGAATTCAACAAGAGAACATGTGCTCCAGAGCATGGGCCAAGTGCTTCACATAGAAGGTGCTCAGAAAATATTAGCAGTCACCAGGATCCCCCTCCTCCTCTTGCTTCTCATTGTCCTTCTCCACCTGTGTGTGGAGTGGTGATTAGCCAGATGCCACTTATTAAGAACTTGAAGCATCTTTGGTTTCCAACCAGAGGCATTAAAAGCCAGCAAAGGCCTTACATCTATTTCTGGCATCATTTCTGACATCCTCTGGGTAATTTCTGTCCCAGCAGTAAATTTGTCTATTGTCTTAGACTAATAAGGACACATATGGCTTTAATGAATTGAGTCATTTGAAATTTTAAAAAGGCAATTCTTTATTGTCCCTTATAATTATAGTCATGTAATTTTTTAAATAACAACTTTATTGAGTTATAATTCAATAGCATACAATTCACCCATTTAAAGTTTACAATTCATCCCGGCAGGTGTGGCTCAGTGGTTGAGTGTCAACCTATGGACCAAGAGGTCACTGGTTCAATTTCCAGTCAGGGCACATGACCAGGTTTCAGGCTCGATTCCCAGTAGGGGGCATGCAGGAGGCAGCCGATCCATGTTTCTCTCTCATTGATGTTTCTATCTCTCCCTCTCTCTTCCTCTCTCTCTAAAATAAAAAATCAATAAAACATCTTTAAAGTTTATAATTCAGTGATTCTAAGTACATTCACAGAGTTGTGTAACCATCACTACAATCAATTTTAGAACATTTTCATCTCTTCCAGAAGAAATCCCATCCTCTAGCTGTCACTCCTCAGCCCCTCGAAATCACTAATCTGTTTCTGTCTCTATGAATTGTCTGTTCTGAACATTTTATGAATCATATCCCATTGTGGTCTTTTGTGAGTGGATTCTTTTACTGAGTATCATGTTTTCAAGGTTCATCCATGTTGAGGTGAGTGTCTGCTTCATTCCTTGTTGTGGCTGAATAATCTTTCACTGTACGAATGGACCACATTTTGTTTATTCATTCATCAGTTCTTGGGCATTTGGGATGCTTCCACTTTTTAGCTATTATAGGTAATGTTGCTACAGGCATTTGTATATAGTTTTCTGCTTGGATGTGTTTTCATTTCTTTTGGGCATATTCCTAGGAGTGGAATTGCTGGGTCATATGGTAATTTATTTGCTCAACCTTTTGAGGAACTGCCACACTGTTTTCCACAGCAGTCCCACCATTTTGCATTCCCACCAGTAATGTATGAGGGGTCCAATTTCTCTACATCCTTGTCAGTGCTTACTATTGTCCAACCTTTTGATTTTAGCAATCCTTGTGGGGTGAAGTGGTATCTCATTGTGGTTTAAATTTGCATTTCCCTGATGTCCAACAGCTGGTTGATCATGGAATGCATGATCATATCTTATTTTGATCCTATCATGGCCTGGAGAGGATGGTGGGCAGGTGTTCTTTGCATCTGCACCAATTTTGTGTGTATGTGTGTATGTGTGTGTGTGTGTGTGTGTGTGTGTGTATGTGTGTGTGTGAGAGAGAGAGAGAGAGAGAGAGAGAGAGAGAGAGAGAGAGAGAAAGAGAGAGGAGAGAGAGGGGAATAATAGAGTGTGAAGCTCAGGCTTGAGGAGCCCATAGCTATGGCTGAATCGAAGCTATATTTTGCCAGGTAAAAGACAGGACACAATGAGTAATTTTTTAGGGTAGGTATATCCCAAATGTTGCATGGGTTATATTTATTCTAAGAAAGTATTTGTTGTTTATCTGAAATTCAAATTTAACTGGGTGCCCTGTATTTTTATTTGCCAGATCTGGCAACCATGCCTGTCACTGGTGGGCTGTATGCTCTTGGGTGATTGGCTTTGTCTCTCGGAGGTCCAGTTTTTCCATCTGTGGGGTGGGGTTGGGGTTTGTTGAGAGGTGTCAATGTCTCAGTACCTGTAGAGCTCTCTGTATCTGCGTGCTGTTGATGTGACTGTAACAGAGAGCTTTAGACTGGGCTTGGGTGGCCTGAGTGTGTGGGGCTGGAACTGGTGTCCTTGTCCTCTCCCAACTTCCTAGTGAGGGAGGGAGTGAATGAGTATGTGTTTTTTTCTTAATTTAGCCTAATCTGTTCGCAATGTGACCCAGGAACATTGTTGCTTTGTTTTCCCAAATTTTTTGCTTGGCTATTTCCTTTCTAATTTATGTTTTTTTTTGTCAGTCATTCTCAGGGTGCATATTTTGCGGGGAATTCTCAGTCGAAGATCTTTTTCCCTTGATTTTTTAGGTAGAGTAGAAGAGAGAGAGGGAGAGAGAGAAACATGGATGTGAGAGAAACACATCAATTGGCTGCCTCCTGTACTACTCCAACCATGGCTAGGGATCAAACCTGCAACCCAGGTATGTGCCCTTGACAGGGAATTGAATCCATGATCCTTTGGTCTGGGCTGATGCTTTAACCACTGAACAAAACTAGCTAGGGCTCAGGGTGCATTTTAAAGAGGATTTTTTTTCTTTGTCTAGAACAGTGTGTTTGCTTCAAAGATATTAGGGGAAACTTTAGTGTCTTGGAATACAATAAGTAGGGGTTGTGTACTGGGTCTTATAGCCCAAGTGCTGAGAGCTGTGTGTGTGTGTGTGTGTGTGTGTGTGCGTGTGTGTGTGTATGTTCTCATGTGCATATGTATGTTTTGGCAAGGATAAACTGTTTAAAAAGAGTTTGATTCTGGTGAATGTTAACTTAAGTATAGAGGGCACAAGAAGAGGAGAAAGATCCAAATAGGTATATGGGAAGGAAATCAAGAAGGCTGCCTGGAGAAGGTGGCATTTGAAATGGATGTTGAAGGATGATGGACTGGATTGAGAAATAGGGAACTAAGGTATAAACGACTTTGACAGCCAACAGGGCAAGGTCTCCCCTGTCCAGTGTAGTAGTCACTAGCCTCATGTGTCTATTTACATTTAAGTTAGCTAAAGTAAAATTAAATATTCAGTTCCTCAGTCTTACCACATTTTAAGAGTTTGAGAGCCACAAATGGCTGGTGGCTTCCAGAGTGGATAGCTCAGATACAGGATATTTCCATTACCACAATAAGTTGTTGGACAGCGTTGGACTAGGGCAAGAGTGGCCAAATTACAGCTAGAGGGCAAAACTCTGGCCTGCTGCCTGTTTTTGTAAATAAAGTTTTATTGGAACACAGTCAATTTCACCCACTCACATATTGTCTCTGGCTGCTTTCAGGCTATAATGGCAGAATGGAGTAATCTCAATGCATACTGACTGCAAAGCTAAAAATATTTATTATCTGAGCTTTTATAGAAAATGTCTGCCCATGCTTGGTTTAGGGGAATGAAGTCACAAAGTCTAGAGATGATTGATAATGTTTGGGAAAAATAAACAATAACAAAATAGTTGACACTAATAAGCACCTACTATGTGTCAGGCACTGCTTGCAGGCCTGCCCTGCATTATTTTACTCACAGATTATGTTCCGGGGGTTGAAGGGTGGTGGTGCACAGAGCCTTGGAATTGTGTGAGGATGGTGGGATGGTCTGTTTAGTGTGGTACAGGAGAGGGAGAGACAGAACCTTGAAGTCTGCATGAGGAAAGTGCAGGGTCATGGGGAGTCATGGAGGGTGTCAGAGCCTGGGAGGAAACACCTGCAGGAGAATGGGCACACTGGGTATTTGTGAAGGAGAGATCAAACTTGCTGGGAGGCCTTTGCCACACTCAGGTAAAAGGTAATGAGGCCTTGGCTGCTTGCCTGGAAGGAAGGCAAGTTGAGGAGAGTCAACGAGGTGGGAAAACTGACAAATTCAGCTCTCCTTGTGGGCACCTTGATCCCCATAAATCAATTTCCTAAATATCTTCACCTTTGACTCCGTGGAGACGGCTCCCCTTTCCCCTTCTGCACCTGCTGCATTATGCAATGCCCTGTAATCCCTCCCAGTGTCTCCATTATGTCATATTCCATGTGATGACATTAAGGCTTCTAACAGGTACTGCCAAAGGAGTTATTTTCTTGGCCTTTCAAAAGTAATTACTTAGACATGGACACTGCTGGAAAAGCCCCCACTCAGAATTAGCTATAGAATTTTTAGGTCTCAGTGCAGAATGAATACTTGGAGTGGGGCCCCTTGTGCAAAAACGATTTTAAGATGGATGGAAGAGGATTAAGCCAAGGGCACGACCCTTCTGAGCAAATTTGGGACTCAGATTTGATGCCCATGAAGCTAGCCCTGATACTAATTCTTATAACCCATCCATTGCGTGTTTGTTCACCTGTCATGCTTTCTGCATGTTTTTACTTCTAGTGTGTCCCGGCATGGATATCCGGAACAACCTCACGAGGCTGCATGAGCTGGCCAACTGCTCAGTCATCGAAGGACATTTGCAGATACTGTTGATGTTCAAAACAAGGCCTGAGGATTTCCGAGACCTCAGTTTCCCCAAACTCATCATGATCACTGATTACTTGCTGCTGTTCCGGGTCTATGGGTTGGAGAGCCTGAAGGACCTATTCCCCAACCTCACAGTCATCCGGGGCTCCCGTCTCTTCTTCAACTATGCACTGGTCATTTTCGAGATGGTTCACCTGAAGGAGCTTGGCCTCTACAACCTGATGAACATCACCCGGGGGTCTGTCCGCATTGAGAAGAACAATGAACTCTGCTACCTGGCTACCATTGACTGGTCGCGCATCCTGGATTCAGTGGAAGATAATTACATTGTGATGAACAAGGACGACAATGAAGAGTGTGGGGACATTTGTCCAGGCACTGCGAGGGGCAAGACCAACTGCCCTGCCACAGTCATTAATGGCCAGTTTGTCGAGCGGTGTTGGACTCACAGCCATTGCCAGAAAGGTACGCTGGGGTGTGCAGGGTTCTAAGCTGTTTCTCATGCCTTGTTTATTGGAGAAGTTAGACGCATTCCCTAGACCAGGAGGTGGCAAACCTTTTCTGCAAAGGCTCAAATATTAAATACTTTAGACTTTGTAGGCTGTACGGTCTCCATCACAACTACTCAGCCATTGCCATCGGAATGGGAAAGCAGCCACTGGCAACACATAAACGAGTGTACAAAGCTAGCTGTGTGTGAGTAAAACTTTACAAAACCAAGTGGTGGGTGGAATTTCTCACTCCTGTGCTAGACAGTTGAATGTTCCTCTTGCTTGACAGAAGGATAGGAGTAGATGAATATAGACTTTGTTGTAGAAAAAACAAACTTCTTATCTGATTATAGAAGTAACATTGCACCTGAAAGACATTTGGAAAAAGAAATGAACAAAGAAAAGCAAAATAGCGATCTTTATTCCACAATTATTGGTGTACTTTATTCTAGTGGTGCTGTTGTATCTTAACATTTCCTGTTGTTGGGTATTTAGATTATTTCCAATTTTCACAAAGAGGGGGATGAACATTCTGGGATCAAAGCTTTATCGAACATTTGTTTCTTTAAGCCTTGCTTTTCCAGAAGTGAAATTTCTGGGTCAAAGGTTCTTGATCCCAATTGCCAAATTGCTTTCCGGAAATGTTGTACCAGCAGGAGCTCCTCTTAGCATTAGCTTAGAGGGAACACCTTGGCCAGCTTTGAGTGTTGTTTGAAAAATTCTTTCATAATTCACTGGAGGGAGGAGCTGATGTGTTGTTACTGTTCTATTTGCATTTCTTTGATTGTTATCAGGGTTGAACCTTTTAAAACATGTGTGTCCTTTGGGTTTCCCTGTTTATATCCTTTGTCCATTTATCTTTTAGGGCCTTAGTGCTTTTTGACATATTAATCTGTATGCGGTTTTCATAGATGCAGACTATTAACCTTTTACCAATTGTGTTTTTAGGCATTTTTGTTCAAATGCTCTAGCTGTCAGTTGACAGAGAAGCTTAAAGGGTTTATGGAGTTCAGAGCAGGATTTTCACATGCCTCTTTATGTTTAGAGAGTCCCTTTCTATCCATAAAAATAAATGTTTTTTTCTCAGAGTTTCTATTTCAGTTAATCATCGTTAACAAAACTCACCCTAGACATTTGGGATCTATTTGTGTGCATGATTTGAAGGGGCGTGCATTTCCCCCAAAGTAACAAGTTGGGATCTCAGTGCTGTTTATTGTAGAAATCTACCCGTTCATCATTGATTTGGGATCTGGTTCTGGGTATTTGTAAATACATCTGTCTTTCCTTGCACCAGGGCTCTTACTGTTCTAATCACTGTAGTTTTATAATGTTTTGATATCCAGGGAGGGAAGTTACACACACACACACACACACACACACACACACACACACAGACACAAGTTACTTGTTTATTGTCTCATTGATCCTTTCCTACATTGTGAAATTCCCTGGGAAGAATTAGTGAACATGAGATTGAGGTGGAAGAAAGTGAGTAAAAGGGTTATATCACAAAAGATAGGGGAAAGGAGAAAGGAAGGTCTTCTCACCTGAGCCCAAAGCTACCAGGAAGCTGTACAGGATGAGTCCTGAATAGAATCTGTGGAATTGTCAGTGAGGACTCCATCAGAGCCCCAAGGAGGAGCCTTTCCACTGCACAGATGTTGGATGGTAGGAAACATCTGTGAGATGGTGAGAGAGCCGAGAGAGTGAAGACCACCACATCTCTTCTGAGAGGTTGGGCAGTGAAGGGAAAGAGAACCTGTAGGTTTGTGGTTGGAGGAAGGGATGGTGGTTATTATATTGTGGAAAATTCTTGAGAATGTTGATAGGTCAAGGGCAGAGAGAAGCTAAACTACAGCTGCAAGGGGAGCTGTTACCCTTGATTTAGAGACCAGAGAGGTTACTTAATTTGTCTAAGACCATACAACTAATAAAAGACAGCTGGGGTTTGCACCAAGTCTAAGACACAAAAAAGCATGTGTATTTTTTTGCATGGTAGCGTTGACCCCTTTGTTTAGAAACGGGAGAGCCACCTCTAGATGGGACACCAAGTAAAACAGTGAACAATCTTTTATTCCAGGGCCGAGTTCTCCAAATGTAGGAGCTTGTTTGAAATGCTCTGGGCTCATATGTTTTAGGATATAATTTAAGACATTCTTCTGTGGGTTTATTTCTGTTTCCATTTTAGTCATAACCTCTAGGATGGTATTATCAGCATATGCCCCTGATATTTGCAACAGGCTTTAAAAAAATTTTTTTGCTCTTGAGAACAAAGCCTGTTTTTTCAGCACTCGGAGTTTTGTCACCAGGGGAAGGTGCTGCTCCACATGCATTGCTGTGACCAACACCTGCTAGGGTCCTGAGTTCCTGGCATCTGGCCTCCGTGTCAGCTGGTCCTGGTTCATAATCAGTGGTGCGGTCCTGTAGATGAAGCATTGTCCTGTTCTGGTGACAGATGCCAACAAGTGATTGTTCTTTGAACCGGTGCCCTTGTCTTTTGAGTACAACTCAGCTCTGGTATTTTCCTTTTTTTTTTTTAACTTTTATGTTGTGGTAAAACACACATAACAAAAAGTTTATCATTTTAGCAATATTAAGCGCACAGTTCAGTGGCATTAAGTTATATTCACATTGTTGTACAACCACCTTTTTTTTTTAAAGCTTAGAGAAAGAATATTTCATTCTTTTTTTTTTTTTTCCTTTTATTGATTTTAGAGAGAGAGGAAGTGAGAGGGAGAGATAGAAACATCGATGAGAGAGAACATCGATTGGCCGCCTCCTGCATGACCCCCACTGGGGACTGGGCCCACAACCTGGGCTTGTGTCCTGACCGGGAATCGACCTCTTGGTGCATGGGTCGACACTCAACCACTGAGCCACACCAGCCGGTCTGTTGTGCAATCATCTTCATGATCCATCTATAGACGTTTCTCATCTTCCCAAACTGGAATTCTGTCCCCATTAAACACTAACTTCCCCTTCCCCTCCCCCAGCTCCTGGCTCCCATTATCTACTTTCTGTGTCTATGGACCTGATTCCTCTAGGGACCTCCTGTGAGCTGAATCCTACAGTATTTCTTTGTCCTTTTGTGACTAGCTTATTTCACTGAGCATAATGTCCTCAAAGTTTATCCATGTTGTAGCAGGTGTCAGCATTTCTTTCCTTTTTAAAAAATATGTTTTGTTTTATTTTATTTTATTGATTTTTCAGAGAGAGAGGAAGGGAGAGAAAGATAGAAACATCAATGAGAGAGAAACATCGATCGGCCGCCTTCTGCATGCCCTTCACTGGGGGTCGAACCTGCAACCTGTGCATGTGCCCTGACTGGGAATTGAACTGGAACCTCTCAGTCCATGGGATGATGCTTAGTCCACTGAGCCACACCGGCCGGGCTTCTTTCCTTTTTAAGGGTGAATAATATTCCATTGTATGGATGGACCACATTTTGTTTATTCATTCATTTATGGATGGGCACTTGGATTATTTCCATGTTTTAGCTATTGTGATTAATGCTGCTGTGAACATGGGTGTACATCTCCAGCTTTTTAAAATGCTTACCTTACCTGTTGCTGTGGCTTTAGAAGTCATATTTAATGTTTCATGGGATTTTTGAATGCAAAGCAGACTGAAATGAGCCCTTAGAAGATAATCCCCTGTCTAGGGGATTATTTTGTGAAAACTGTTAACTCATCTAGTCCCCTAGAATCCTCTCAAACACTTCCTCAAGCATCCATTGCCTTTGTCTTTTTCTTGCATGTTTGCAAGGCCCTGGGAGCTTCTGGGAACTGGTCAGCATTTGGGATGAAGGTGTTGGGTTGTTCTTTGGACCCAGTTTAAGCATTCTCTACAGTGTCCCTTTTTCCACCTGTCCCTGAAACAATAATGCTTTAGGCAAGAGAGCAAAGGAAAATTCTTAGTGGTTAGGGTAATCAAAAAGATTGTCACTGTGGTATGTGGCTTGATATTGTTCTCCATCACCCTGTCTATAGATTTTGGACGAAGATGCCAGGAGAGACCAAATACAAGGAGCCCTGGATGTGCAGGGAGGAGAAGCCCAATCAGGAAACGTTCATCAAGAGCTGACTATGTGCCAGGCATGGGGAGGGGGGAGTCTTTGGGGTCCTAGGAAGGGTCAGCCCCTGCTTCCTTGGAGAGGATCTTCTGGTGGCAAATACAGACACTGAATACATGATTGCGTACACTTGTGGGGAGAGTTATAACAGTGAGATTATTGTGGGTGAAAGCGTGATTGAAGCCCTAAACTCATCTTTGGGGTCACATAATTGGTGTGTCATTAAGGCCCTGAAATTGGCCTCATTGGGTCTGTTCCAAAGTGTTTACAGGAATGTTCAGGGTCTGGCAGAATTGCTTTGAAGTCCTGTTCAGCCATTCATGGGTCATGATCTGGATCAAGCCTCAGTTTCCTTATTTGTAAAATGGGGATAATTATGGAACCCACTTGTTAGGGTTGTGGTTAGAGGGTTAAATGAGATGGTGCAGAGGGTGTACTTATCCCAATGCCTCTGTGAGTGTTCTGGAAGCTTCTCCTAAGTGCCATGGGTCTACCACCCTTTCTGGGCAGATAAACCACTGAGTGAATGAATATCTGCTAAGTCTTGGCTGCATTTCTGACTTTGGTCTTGGGTTGGGCAAAGGAGAGCCCACCATATGATGAGGGTTGGGTGCTGGACCTATAGCCCGAGAGGGAGTACCACTCTGCTCACCTGGTGCCTCAGCTTTCAATGCTCTGAAGACCCCAAACTGGGCTTTTGGGGGTACTAGAAACCATAGAGCTTGCTTGACCAGCTGCTCTAGCCAGACTTATTGGTATTTTGTTTCCTAGGAGCCCACCCCAGCTGCTTGTTGCCAGTCAGAAGGGTGGGTGAGGCTGGGGCATGCTGGGTACTAGAAAGATGGTTGGTAATGTCACCTACAGATAGCGAGAAAGCAGAAGCTGGAGGCCAAAGGGGACAGGTTCCTCCTCCCTGAGTTTGCATTTTCATTTGTGTTTCAGATCCTCTGAAAGTTGGGTGCTCTATTTACATTGAACTTTAAATATTTAAATGTATGCCTACTCTTGAAAGTTTTGCTTTTAGGCAGAAGTTTTAGCCTCACATTGAAACTTTTTATTCCTTCGTTTATGTTTTAGCTCGCCTTTGATGTTTTAATAATCAGAATCTCCTTGGCAACCAGTGCTTATTTTGTGCAGGGCGCTGTTGTAAGTGCTTTGCTTATGATACTGCATTCAGTCCTGCCAGCAATTCCTGTCACAGGTGAGGCCACTGAGGTCCTGAGAAATAAAGCCGCATGCTCCAGGTCATATCCCTAGTAAGTAAAAGAGATGAGATTCGAACTTGAAACCTGGATATTCTGGCTCAGAATTGGAGCTCTTAACCAGCAGAGAATAAAGAACCTCGGGGGTGGGCAGTCCCCTAGAATTAGCCCCTGACAACATTCTGGCTGCCTCCTCTTGAGTATGGGGACTGTGGCATTTATTGTGTCCCCAGAACCTATCATGTAGATAAGTAGTGACATCTTTGACCATTCATGACTAATGTTATTGAGCACTTACTATGTGCTAAGAACTCACAGAATCCTCACCGCAGCCTAAGAGAAGATGTTACTCGGATTTTTGTAGAAGAGAACACTGAGGCTTGAAGAATAATTAATTCCTTTAGGAGACCTTGCTGGGAAATTGGTTGACCTCAGGCTTATCTGGTGCCCTTAACCAGAGGACAGCAAACTACTATGCGTGGTCCAAATCTAGCCTGCTGGCAACTTTTGTATGGCCCAGGAGCTTAGAATGCTATTTATACTTCAAAAAGTTTAGGGGCAAAGTCTAAAGGATAATATTTTGTGAGAGGTAAAAATGATATGACATAAACATTTCAATGTCCCTAAATAAAGCTTCACTGGGACCCGGCAATGCCTTGCTCATTTATTCATTTAAGTATTGCCTGTGGCTGCTTTAGTGCCATGAGGAGAGAGTTGGGTAGTTGTGACAGAGGCTGTATGGCCCTTTACAGAAAAAAAAAATGCCGACCCCTGATTTTGGCTGTGTACTTTATAAAGATGAGAGGGGCATTTGGAGGTAGAGGCTGTTTTCAGAAGAAGTTGGGAGCACCACCGCATCAGGCCAACACAGTCTGCCTGCCCCTTTCTGACCTTGAGGAGGCTACAAAGTATAAGATGTCATCCATGACCCTCACGAGCTCTTCATTTAGCTGGGGAGTTAGAAGACAGGAGTAAATTAACCATTCAAGGCAGGCAGCCAGCAGGAGATATCACAAGACAAGGTAGGTCCCCTTTTCCCTCTAATTAAGTAATTTGGTTGGTGGTTCTAGATACCTTTGGAGCTGGAACACCTGGAATCATGACATTCTCTAGACAATGTGGCAGAATATTGATAAATTAAGTTCCTTTGTCGTTATGTCACTGTGGTCCCTGCAGAAAATAGAAGAGTTTAGCATGTGCACATGGATACTGAATGGTGATAATAATTTTAAAAATGACAATAGAAAGTGTAGCGTGATGGGTCATGTGAGTTTCTTTTTTTTAATTCATATTTATTCCTTTTTGTATTGTTACAGATCTTTTAAAAAATCTAGGACATAATTAAAAGCTGAAAAAAGTCTGTGGCCGTTGTAATTTCTTTAAGATGATTGGAATTTTTAAAATGAAATTTTAGTTTTGGAGATGATTAGATTTTGTATAGCAGGAAAGAAGAAGTGCCCTAGTGTGTATGTTTCTGAGCCTTCCTCCCCTCCCCAGGACTGATAATAAATAAGATGCCATTGGCATATGTGGAAAGAGATTGTTCCAGATGGGGGTGGCTATAAAGATGTGATTTGGTTTGGATGGCAATAATGCCCAGAAAAAGAATAAGAGGGAAGGATGTTCAGGTAGGTGGGAAGGCAGTGACAAAAGCAGAGGTCTTTTGTGGACAAGAGTAAGGAGGCTGCCTCATGCTGTGAAGAGAGGCTTGGACCATTTTGTGTGTTGAATGGCAGACATTTTCCTCTAGTTGTGATGGAGAAATCATGCAGGTAATACTGGGGCTGTGTTCAGCATGGGCTCTTTTCACTAATTGATATGTGCTTAGTCAGGCATGTTACTAGGATCCCAGAGTCCTTGATGAGTTGGGGAAAGTCAAAGAAAAAGCTAAGATTATAAGCCAGGTAGGCATAAAGCCTTTAAGTAGGCTCAAAGGTACGCTGAAGAATGGTAGACCAGTTGGCCACATGAGCATCCTGGAGACAGTAATGTCCAAGTCTTCAGTAGTGAAGACCCAGACTTACAGTTTTAACAAGAGCCCCGCTTCTTGGAGGGGGTTCAGGTGATACCAAAGGGGAGACTAGATAATATAGGCATACCATTTGTATAGCTTTGCCAGGAAGCTGCAGTTTAACATTCTCCGGGTCTGTTCCCCACAAATGGCTGGGGGAGCGAACTGGACAATAGACAAATGCCCAGTGAGGTCTGGGTGACGTGGAAAAGTGCTTGCTTGTCAGTAACACCTGGAAACAGATAATTGGCCAGAATAGGTGTGGGCACTACAAGGGCTCAAAATCTGAGATACTTAAACTCCTGAATAAAGGAGTTCTCCCCTTGCTGTCTTGCTGCTATTGCCTGACTTCTGGCTTTTGGGACTCTCACGCTCCTGCATTCACCCACGTGGCCTATAGCCATGTGGACCCCCACACAATGGACTAATGGACTGTGATTAGCCTGATACTACACTGGACTTAACTCCATCATGGAATGGAAACTTTGGACACTGGCTTTACTTCTACTTCTGCTAAAACCCCAGCTGTCCCTTTTCCAGGACTGACTTAAGGGAACTGGGACTTTAGAAACTGAAATATATAACTTTCATGTAAATAAAGATCACTCATTCTCCCATGCAAGTCTTAGAAAATTCTTTTTCTCAAGATATTGTAAAAACCCCACTTCCACCAGCAATGGAGAAAGGCAATTCACACAATTCTCTGGTAACACAGGGATACCAATTTAGGTAACTTTTTGCTTAGAGAACTAAATTGGCCCAATCCTTTGGCAGAAGGTGGGATTGAGGTGGCTGTCTTGTTAACTTGGTAACTGGTCTGACGAGTTTTTCTTTTTCCCCCTGCATACTTGATAAACTTCACTGACCAGTTATTTCCTACTGTGTCACCAGACCTTTTGTCAGAATTAAGATCTGTTCTTTGTGACTGAACACCTGAAATGCCCCAGGGAAGTCCTGGGTCCCTCAGCTCCTATCAGGTTGGGAGCCCAGGTGCCCACTGTAGTCTGTCCTCTCTCCATGCACTTGTACCTGATATAATGTTCTCTCTCCCAATAAAGAGAACTGGTGTGGGTGCTGAGGTTTCCAAATCGTATCCCTTATCTCCTCTTTCCCCTCACTTCTCCCTTCTCTCCTTCCTCTCCTCTGCCTAAAACATCCTCTCCCACTCTCTCTTTCTCTCTCCCCCCTTCATCTCCCCTCTCTTTCGCTCAGGCTAAATGTCTACACATACTTATAAATGATGTTGGCAGTGGGAAACAAATTAACAAGAGACTTGCTTTTCTTTTGGCCCACATTGTCTGCTGTGGGTGGGGCCATATCAATAGCAGCAGATTGGGCTACTTTCTTCCAATTCCAGGTTTGGGAAGTGGACCTAGCCTTAAGCCACAGGACACCAAAGCAGGAAATGGAGCACCATCATCAAACTGGTGCTGGGTTGTAGGTTGGGGAGAGGTCTTTGGTCTTTAATGATGACTGTAGTCTAGAAAGAGGGTTTGCTTGGTGGGCTTTAACTATGGAGTGTTTCCAAGTGGTCATCTATGAAGGAAACTTCTCATTGGAAGATCTGATAAGAACAGGGTTTCTTTTATTTTATTATCCTCACCTGAGGACATTTTTCCATTTTTTTGGTTCAGATGGAGTGGGAGGGAGAGAGAGGAAGAGAGAGAGAGAAACATTGACGTGAAAGAGACACATCGAGTGGCTGCCTTCCGCACGACCCAACCAGGGCCAGGGACAAACTGCAACCAAGGTACGTGCCCCTAGCAGGAACCGAACCCGGGTCTCTCTCGACTGCAGGCTGACGCTCTAACTGCTGAGCCAAACCGGTCAGGGCAAGAACAGGGTTTCAAGAGCTGCTACCTTGTCACATTGGCACAGAATGTGTGCAGCCCTGATATTATTGACCACTTGCAATGCTTGTTTACATGCAAATGGGATTCCTGTCCAAGGCTACCTCATTCGTGATGGTGAGGTTAAGGGTTTTCACATTTGCAAAGCAATTGGATATAGCAGAGATACATAAAATAAGGTTGGATCTGGAGCATTTAAGATTTCTCTTTAAAAAAACAATGATTTTGTTTTTTCTTTTTAGTTACAGTAAAATACACATAAGATTTACTGAGTGACATTTAGCACATTTGCAGTGCTGTACAATCATTGACACTGTCTAGTTCCAGAACATTTCATTGTTATTGGTGGATGGGGGTATCCCTTTCACCACTTAGTGCTGGGAGTACAGTCCTTACAATATATTGAGAAGAAGAATTTTCTGAGACTTGTGTGGGAGGATGAGTGATTTTTATTTGCGTGAAATTACATCTCTGCATTTCCAAAGTCTCATTTCTCTTAATCCAGTTCTGGAAGATGTGCAGCTGGGGATTCAGTAGAGCTAAAAGCAAAGCCAGTGTCCAGAGTTTCCATTCCATGTTGTAGCTGGGTCCTGTTCAGCATCAGGCTAGTTGCAGTCCATTAGTTCACCATGTGTGGGGTCCACATGGCCAGGGGCCATGTGTGCAAATGCAGGGGAGCCAGGAGTATGAGAGCCCCACAAGCCAGGAGTCAATCAAGAGGAACCAAGAGAGCCAAGAGCATGAGAGCCAAGAGAGGGAACTCCTTTGTTTAGGGGATTAAATATCTCAAATCTTCTCACACTTGCAGTAGCTTTGCCTACTCTGGCCAATGATCTATTCCAAGGTGTGACTGGCAGCAAGCACCTTCGTTAGTCTCCCCAACTTTACTGGGCTTGCATCTATCTCCTCCTTGTCCAGTCCCTTACCCCAGTGACCTGGGGGGAATAGACTGGTGGTTCCCTGGGGAGTGTAAAGCTTTAGCTTTCTGCCGAAGCTGCCTAAATGACATGTCTATAATATCTGGCCTTTCCTGTTATTAATAAATAGGCTAATTACAACAGTATCATCATCACCTCACAAAGAAATTCTATGCCCATGAGTAGTCAGTCACTCCCCACTCCGCATCCCACCAGCCCCTGTCAACCACTAATCTACTTTCCTTCTCTGGATTTACCTCTTTGGGATGTTTTCTATACATAGAATCACATATTATGTGACTTTTATGTCTTCTTTCACTGCATATAATTTTGAGATTCATCCACATTGTAGCATGTATAAGGACTTCATTTCTTTGTATTGCTGAATAATATTTCATTATGTGGATATATTGTGTTTTGTTTCTGCCGTTTGGCTATTGTGAATAGTGCTGATGCAGATCTTTGTTTGAATACTTATTTTCAATTCTCCTGGGGGAATATATCTAGGAGTGGCATTGATGAGTCATTTGGTAATTCTGTGTTTAACATATTGAGTTAAGGTTCCTTTTCTTTCTTTTTTTGCTTTTGGTTTTACTTTTTAAAAAGCCATTTTATTGTCAAAGAAAACAAAGATGCAGAAAACCACATAAAACAAATGTATAGTCTAAATGAATTGCTCTAAGGCGAACAGCCCCCATCTTGGTTGAGAAATTGCACTTTGCTGACACCCCCTTCCCCTCCCAAAGCCCTTTCATGAGCTTCATCCCAGTCACAGCCCCCTCCTTCCTCCCCAAAGTGGTCACTGTCCTGTCTTTTCTACTGCTCACTTCTTTCTGTATAGTTTTAGCACTCAAGTGTGAATGTCTAGTCAATATGTTTTAGTTTTACCCATAAAAAAAAATTGATATGTCTCTTCAGATGTACAGCAGTGATTCTCAACTAGGGGTGATTTTGCTTCCCAGGGGACATTCGGCAATGTCTAAAGACATTTTTGGTTGTTACAACTGGGGAGGTTGTGCTTCTGGCACTGAATGAGTGGTGGCCAGGGATGCCACTCAGCACCCTGCAATGCAGAGAATGTCATTACCGCCAAGCATGATCTAGCGCCAAAGCCCTAGTGCCTAGAAGCTCTAGTCTGCAGGTTTCCTCTCTGTCCATTTTATACTCTCCCTGTTGGAGAACTGGGATGTTTGGCCTGGGGCATGTGTCCAAGTGTGAGTGTTGCTGACTGTACTCTCATGGCCCTCAGTCCTCTGGACCGAGAGTCAGAGTCAGGGTCAGAGTCTGGTTCTGTCCCTTCAGTAGATTTTATTTAACATGTGCTGCCCCCACCCCAGCCCTGTTTGCAATCAGCCATTTTCAGAGGTTATCCTTCTGCTCCTTCCCTTGAGCATGGTGATAGATGGTGGTGTGCACTTTGGATATTTTTTTCTTTTTTAAAATCTGCAAATTTTTTTATTCAGTCCGGTGGTACTCATGGGCCTCCTTTTTTTTAGTTTTGGTAAATAAGGCACAGATTGACCTTTATAGTGAAACTTTGTCGTCTTCTTTTTTTTTATCCTCACCCAAGGACGTTTTTGCATTTATCTTCAGATAGAGTGGCGGGAGGGAGAGAGAAACATCCATGTGAGAGAGACACACCAACTGGTTGCCACCCACACGATCCTAACCGGGGCCGGGGACAAACTGCAACTGAGGTATGTGCCCTGAGCGGGAACTGAACCTGGGACTCTGGTCCGCAGGCCGACGCTCTATGCTGAGCCAAACCGACCAGGGCAAAACTTTGTCTTCTTTACAAAGACAAGTTTTGCTAAGAAAATTACTTTTATACAGACTCAAGGTATGAGGGTGATTTGCAAAGGAATTTTACAAGGGCAAGAAAAAAAACAAGTTGATCTTAGGGTTGGTGGTTGTAAGAAAGACAGAGTAGGCAGCTGACCTTGAGATACATGGCAGAAGGAAAGCAATAGATCTGACAAAGGAAAGATGTCTCATGTAGGGACGAGTGTGATGAAGAAAGAAGTTGGAGAGTTGTCTTAAGGATGCTCACATAGAATTCTTCACAGACTGTCGTCACAGTTTTGAAAGGGTGCTTTTGAAAGAGATCCACAAGCACTGCTTGACTTGATTTGGAAACTTTTTACCGTTGGGAGGGTTATATTTACAAGTATTTCCTGATGGGGATTGCAAGTAACAACACTGGGTATTTGGCAGAATGAAAAATAGGAGTTGGGGGATGTGAGACATGAAGGACATGTGGCCACATTAGCTCTGAGTTCTTGGTAGGAGGGATGAAGAAAGCTCAAGTAGACCCAGGTCATAAGAGTTGCAAATTCAGAATCAAAGAAGTCAGAAAATGAAATAATTTGTTTCCCCCTTGACCCAAAGAAAGTGCAAATGTTGCCACATTTTTAAGTTTTTCCTAAGTCCATGAAGGAAATCTTGAAAAGGGTGTAGCCAGCCTGGAATGGTCAGTGGGAATCAGTTCTTCAGGACCTGTTGTTGCTAACTGAATGAGTGTAAAATGGCATGGGTTGTCTCTATTTTATTTTAGATGACATTAGAATACTTATAGAGGGCTTTCCTAGGTTTGGTGGTAACCCTGTTTCCCTCATGCTATTTTCCCCTTAAGGTCTTACCTCTTTCAATTTTCATTTCTCCTGGGTGGGTGAGTGGGATTTAGGAGGGTAAGGATGTTGAGGGTCCCACCTTTGATGGTGGTGTAGAACCAACTTGGTAGCATTCTAGAGCTGCACCATCCAGTAACCCCCTAGCCCCATGTAGCTAAGTTTACATGCATTAAAATTAAATAAAATCAAACCTTTGTTCCTCAGTTACATTCACCATGTTTAGACAATGTAGATGTAGAACATTTTCATCATTCCAGAAAGTACCATTGGGCAGCACTGCTCTAGGGCATTGCATTTTGTGTTAAAAGATAGCTCTGTGATCAGACAGACCTGGATTTGAATCCTGTATCTGTTGTGTGACCTTGGGACAAGTTGTCTAGCTTTTCTCAGCCTCTGTTTCATCATATAATAAGGAAATCATAAGAGAACCAGTCTCAAAGTTTTTTTCTCAACTTTTAACTGATATCCCCTCTTTTGATGAAAATAAAAATCCCATTTTCCTTCTCTGAGTTTGATTTTTCACCTTAAATATAAAATATAACAATGAAAGTTTTCTTCCCAACCTCTGTACCCCTTTGAGAGTCCCTGGAATAGACAGAAAAGTGTCTTGGGAAAGTTGAACAAAACAAAGAGGCCATTATAGGTATGTTGGAGCGAGAAGAAGAACAAGGAAGGGGTAGGTGTGTTGACTGGGACTGAGAGTGTCATCATGTCTGTGGGTGACCAAGAATAAGGAATGTGTCAACTCTTTCCTGGCTTCTCCTCTCTCTCTGGGGAACAGGGAACAGAGTGCTTTTCAGTGTAAGCAGAATAGAATGGGTGTGGGTCGAGAGGAAGCAGAGTCAGGATGGGGAAGAGACTGAGGGAAGGAACCTCAGCCAGAGTTTGCCTCCCTGGCTTAGAATTGAGAATCTCAGTAAACTCGCGATTGTCAGTAATGGGAATTTACTCAGACTAACTTAAACCGCAGGGAGTGGCAGTTTATTGGGAGTAAATAGGGCCTTCTTTTGGAACTTGTATCAGCTGCCCTTTGCTGTGTAGCAGACCCCTCTTAGACATATGGCTTTATATAATTGTTGTTTATTTCGCTCATGATTCTCTGGGTTAGCTGGACAGATTTTCTGGGCTGGACCACCAGCTAACCACAGACATGGGCTCAGCTCTCTCTTGGACTGGGATTAGCTGGTGAGATGGCTGGTGGCTGGATGAGGTAGCATGGCCACACTCCTAGGGCTGGTGGTCTGTGCTGGCTGTCAACTGGGATGTTTTGGTTTTCCTCCCTGTGGCCACTCATCCTACAGTAGGCTAGCTTGTACTTGGATCTCATGATAGTTTTGCGGTTCCAAGAGCAGTAAGAGATGAGTCCTTAGTGCTTTTCTCTGTGTGCATCAGGTATTCTAATGTCCTGATGGTCAAAGCAAGTCACGTGGCTAAGGCAAACTTGAAGGAAGAGGGAAGATATAGTCTCCATCTACTGATTGGAGTGTGTCAACTGATGGTCTTTGGCATCAATCCAACACCTACAGGAACCCCCAATTTGGGGTGCAGTGAAGAAGGAAACTTGTTCAGTGTAAACAGCTCAATTGTGATATAGCATGGCTGTGAAACAGCTTAATAGGGTTAACAGCTCAATTTTGAAGCAGCATGGCTATGAGGAGGCTCTGGGGCCAGTCCCCTCTCTGGCTAGACTGCTCTGCTTCTCTCTGGTCTGCCCTGCTTGCTTTTCTCTGCTTTCCTCCAGTGACACCTCTCTGGTGTTTTATCTTTGGTGTTTCTGCTCCAACCAGGGAAGTGCATCTGTAGTCTTTGGTGGAAAGGGAAAATTCAGGCTTCCTAAGCCAGAGGGGAGCTGATTTATATAGATAGAAGTCCTTGCCCCTGGTCCCTGATTGGTCTGTCCTCATGCAAATAAGGACTTCAAGTCCTCTCAGTTTGATTGTTCAAAAAAGCACTGTCCTGATTGGTTGGAATAGAGACACTCTGATTGGTCTGAGGATATAGGTGCACAGCTTCATTTAGGTGGAGAAAGCCTCAGTCTTATTGGTTGAAATAAGATTCCAGAAACTGGAAACAGGGCTGGCTCAAGACAGCAGGAACACAGTACAAGAAAGCACTTTAGTGCTGAAGTCAAGGTAGCTTAGTGCAGGTTTCTCCCTAAAGTGTGCTTTGTGTGAGGGACCCCTGTTTAGAAATGTCCACTGGGCTCTGCTCTTAAATTTGAGCCCAGTTAGCCACCAGGAGCCCTTCCTTTGTAGATATCTTCTTTCTCATCATCCACAAGGTGAGAATTTCAGGCCATTTTTTGCTATCTACAACAGAACCCCAGGTGGGAAACACAATGGGAGTCATAAAACATTTTAACCAGGATTTAGAGCTCGATCAAACACCCAAGTCTGGGTATGGTATAACTGAGAACCCTAAATTACTTTCCTGAGTAGTTATTTAATTTCCTGAATTCCAGTTACTGAATAATCAATTGCTTTCCCAATGACTCTATGTTTTTTTTTTTAATGACCTTAAATTCAACCAAAAACCATGGTCTGCTCCTGGGATATCAGTTCTATTTCACTCATCTGTGTCTATTATCCCAGTGCCATACTGATTTAATTACTGTAGATTTAGAAGATGTTTTATTGTGGTAGATCCATTCTTTTCCTGTTAGAGGTTTTCAAAGTGTGTAGTTTTCTTTTTCTTTTTTAAATCCTCACTGGAGGACATTTTTGCATTTATCTTCAGATAGAGCGGGAGGGAGAGAGGAAGGAAGAGAGAGAGAGAGAGAGAGAAACATCGATGCGAGAGAGACACATCAAGTGGTTGCCACCGACACGACCCCAACCAGGGCAGGGGACAAACTGCAACTGAGGTACGTGTCTTTAGCGAGAACTGAACCCGGGACTCTGGTCCACGGACCGATGATCTAACCACTGAGCAAAACTGGCCAGGGCCAAAGTGTGTTTTTTTCTTTTTTCTTTTATTTTCTCCATCACCAATTATCCCCTCTGTTCCCTCTTCCACCACCCCATCCCTCCACAATCACTACACTGTAGTCCATTTCCATGAGTTCTCTTTATTACTTTTTCTTTTTTGCTCAATTCATACTCCCCCCTCACCATCCGCCCTGAGCATGCTGCCTATTCAGTAGATCAATTTGTTCATTAAATTTTATATATGAGTGAAATCATCTGGTATTTGTCTTCTCTGACTGTCTTATTTCACTTAGCATAAGGTTCTCCAGGTCCATTCATGCTATTGCAAAGGGTATAAAATGCTTCTTTCTTTTTATGGCAGAGTAGTATTCCATTGTGTAAATGTACCACAGCTTTTTTATCCACTAATCTATGGATGTACACTTGGGCTGCTTTCATATCTTGGCTATTATAAATAATACTGCAATGACATATGGGTACATATATTCTTTTTTTAAAAAATTAATTTATTTTTGTTACAGATGTTTCTCCTTTTTCCCCATGGACAACCTCCTCCCGATCTGCTCCTGCTCCCCAGCATTATTGTCTATGTCCATACATGCATATGAGTTCTTTGGTTTTTCTCTTCCTCCCTCCCCCTCCCAGTCCCCCTATTCTGAGGTTTGTCAGTCTGTATCCTATTACCATGATTCTGGGTCTGTTTTGTTCATCAGCTTATTTTGTTCATTATATTCCACAAATAAGTGAGATCATGTGGTATTAGTCTTTCTCTGATTGGCTTATTTTGCTTAGCATAATACTTTCCAGGTCCCTCCATGTTGTCTCAAAGGATAAGAGATCTTTCTTTCTTACAGCTGCGTGGTACTCCATTGTGTATATGTACCACAGCTTTTTTATCCACTCATCTATTGAGGGACACTTGGGCTGTTTTCAGATCTTAACAATTGGAAATCGTGCTGCTATGAACATAGGGGTACATATATTCTTTCTGATTGGTGTTTCAGGCTTCTTAGGATATATTCCTAGAAGTAGGATCACTGGGTCAAATGGCAATTCAATTTTTAATTTTTTGAGGTAACACCATATTGTTTTCCACAGTGGCTGGACCAGTTTGCATTCCCACCAGCAGTGTACTAGAGTCCCCTTTTCTTCACACCCTCATCAACACTTGTTTGATGCTTTGTTGATGGCGGCCATTCTGACAGGTGTGAGGTGATACCTCATAGTTGTTTTAACTTGCATCTCTCTGATGATTAGTGATGTTGAGCATTTCTTCATATGTCTCTTGGCCATTTGTATGTCCTGTTTGGAGAGGTGTCTATTTAGTTCCTATGCCCATTTTTTAATGGGGTTCTTTGTCTTCCTTTTGTTGAGTTGTATGAGCACGCTATATATTTTGGAGATTAACCCCTTATATAATGTATCATTGGTAATTATGCTCTCCCATACAGTGGGTTCCCTTTCCATTTTGATGATTGTTGCTTTTGCTGTTCAGAAGCTTTTGAGTTTGATGTAGTCCCATGTGTTCATTTTTTCCTTTGTTTCTCTTGCCTTAGGTGTTTATCAGTAAAAATTCTGCTGCATATGATGTCCGAAATTTTGTTGCCTACATTTTCTTCTAGGATTTTTATGGATTCACGAGTCACATTTAAGTCTTTTATCCATTTTGAGTTTATTCTTGTGTATGGTGTAAGTTGATGTTCTAGTTTCATTTTTTTTTCATGTGGCTGTCCAATTTTCCCAACACTGTTTATTAAAGAGGCTGTCTTTACTCCATTGTATGCTCTTGCCACCTTTGTCAAGTATTAATTGAGCATAATGTCTTGGGTCAATTTTCGGATTCTCTGTTTTGTTCCACTGGTCTATATGCCTGTTCTTGTGCCAGTACCAGGCTGTTTTGATTACAGTAGCTTTGTAGTATAACCTGATATCTGGTATTGTGATCCCATCTACTTTGTCCTTCTTTTTCAAGATTGCTGTGGCTATCCGGGGTCTTTTTTGGTTCCATATGAACTTCTGAAGTATTTGTTCTAGTTCTGTGAAATATGTCACTGGCATTTTGATGGGGATTGCATTGAATCTATAGATTGCTTTGGGTAATATGGACATTTTAATGATGTTAATTCTTCCAATCCATGAACAAGGTATGTGCTTCCACTTTTTTATATCTTCTTCTATTTCTTTTTTTCAATGTCCTGTAGTTTTCTGCAAATAGGTCCTTTACTTCTTTGGTTAAGTTTATTCCTAGGTATCTTAAGTTTTTTACCACGATGATAAATGGGATTGTTTTTTTAGTTTCTCCTTCTGTGAGTTCATCATTGGTGTATAAGAATGCCGTTGATTTCTTGACATTAATTTTGTATCCTGCTACTTTGCCAAATTCATTTATTAAGTCTAGTAGATTTTTGATGGAGTCTATAGGGTTTTCTATGTATAATATCATGTCATTTGCGAATAATGACAGTCTCACTTCCTCCTTTCCAATTTGGATTCCTTTTATTTTTTCTTCACGTCTAATTGCTGTGGCTAAGACTTCCAGTACTATGTTAAATAAGAGTGGCAAAAGTGGGCATCCCTCTCTTGTTCCTGTTCTTAAGGGAAATGTTTTTAGTTTTTGCCCATTGAGTATGATGTTGGCTGTAGGTCTTTCATATATGGCCTTTATTTTATGAAGATATGATTCCTCTATTCCCAAATTGTTGAGCGTTTTTATCAGAAATGGGTGCTGGATTTTGTTGAATGCTTTTTCAGCGTCTATTGATATGGTTATGTGGTTTTTATCTTTCATTTTGTTTATGTGGTGTATCACATTTATTGATTTGTGAATTTTGTACCTGCCTTGCATCCCTGGGGTAAATCCCACTTGGTCATGGTGAATAATTTTCTTGATATATTGCTGGATCCAATTTGCTAGTATTTTGTTTAGGATTTTGGCATCTATGTTCATCAGTGATATTGGCCTGTAGTTTTCTTTGTAGTGTCTTTTTCTGGTTTTGGAATTAGCATTATATTCCAAATATATATATATATATATATATATATATATATATATATTCTGGTCTCATAAAACGAGTTTGGAAGTCTTCCTTCTTCTTGAATTTTTTGAAATGGTTTGAGGAGAATGGGTGTTAGTTCTTCTTTGAATGTTCGGTAAAACTCCCCTGTGAAGCCGTCCGGGCCTGGGCTTTTGTTTGCTGGGAGAATCTTGATTACATCTTCAATTTCCTTCGTTGTTATTGGTCTGTTCAACTTTTCTATCTCTTCCTGGTCCAGTTTTGGGAGACTATGTGTTTCTAGAAATTTGTCCATTTCGCTTAGATTGTTGAATTTGTTGCCATATTAATGTTCATAGTATTTTTTAACAATTCTTTGTATTTCTGTGGTGTCAGTTGTTACTTCTCCTCTTTCATTTCTGATTTTGTGTATTTGGGTTCTCTCTCTTTGTTTCTTGATGAGTCTAGCTAAGGGTCCATCAATCTTGTTTATCTTTTCAAAAAACCAGCTCTTTGTTTCATTGATCCTTTGAATTGTTTTTCTGGTCTCTATGTCATTTATTTCTGCCCTGATCTTTACTACTTCCTTCCTTCTGCTTGCTCTGGGGTTTTCTTTTTGTGTGCTTTCTAGTTCTTTAAGTTGTGAGGTTAGATAGTCTATTAGAAATTTTTCTTGTTTCTTGAGATAGTCCTCTAGTGCTATGAACTTTCCTCGCAAAACTGCTTTCGCTGCATTCCATAGATTTTGTGTTGTTGTGTGTTCATTTTCATTGGTTTCCAGGAAGTTTTTAATTTCTTCCTTGATCTCCTCGGCACCCCATTCATTATTTAATAGCATGCTATTTAGCCTCCATGTGTTCAAATGTCTTTGCATGTTCTTGTTGCAATTGATTTCTAGTTTCATGCCATTGTGATCTGAGAAGATGCTTGATATGATTTCAGTCTTCTGGAACTTGTAGAGACTTAGTTTGTGTCCTAACATGTGGTCTGTCTTTGAGAATGTCCCATGTGTGCTTGAGAAGAACTTGAATTCTGTAGTTTTGGGGTGTAATTCTCTGTAAATATCTATTAAATCTATTTGGTCTAGTGAATCATTTAGAGTCTCTGTTTCCTTGTTAATTTTTTGTCTAGAGGATCTGTCCCGTGATGTCAGCGGGGTTTTGAAGTCCCCTGCTATGATTGTATTGCTGTCGATTTCTCCTTTGAAGTCCTCCAGAGGATTTTTAATATATTTTGGTGCCCCTATATTGGGTGCATTTATGTTTACCAAGGTCGTATCTTCCTGTTGGATAGATCCTTTCAATATTATGTAGTGACCTTCTTTGTCTCTAGTTATGGCCTTCATTTTGAAATCTATTTTATGAGATAAGAGTATTGCTACCCCAGCTTTTTTTTCCTTTCTATTTACTTGGAAGATTTTTTTTCCATCCCTTCACTTTCAACCTATGTGAGTCTTATTGTGAGGTGGGTCTTTTGTAAACAACATATATATGGGTCATGCTTTCTTATCCAATCCGCTACTCTGTCCTTTTATCGGAACATTCAATTCATTTACATTTAAGGTGATTATTGATATGTGCTTGTTTATTGCCATTTTTGTTTAGTGCGGTTCTGTTTTCCTTCCTATTTCTTCTACTAATTACAGCAGTCCTTTTAACATGTTTTGCAGTGCTGGTTTGGTGCTAATGTATTTCCTTAGCCTTTTTTTTTTTGTCTGGGAAGCTCTTTATTTGACCTATTTTGAATGAAAGGCTTGCTGGGTAGAGTAGTCTTGGGTTCAGATTCTTGTTTTCCTGACCTTGATTATTTCATGCCATTCCATTCTGGCCTATAGTTTTTCTATTGAGAAGTCAGCTGATAGCCTTATGGGGGTTCCTTTGTAGGTAACCTGTTGCTGCCTTTAGGATTCTCTCTTTGTCTTTCATTTTTGTCATTTTAATTACTATGTGTCTTGGTGTGGGCCTGTTTGTGTTCTTACTTGTGCCTCTCTGTGCATCTTGAACTTGAATGCCTTCTTTCTTCACCAAATGAGGGAAGTTTTCTGTCACTATTTCTTCAAATATATTCTCTAACCCTTTCTCATTTTCTTCTTTGGGGTCTCTATGATGCGAATATTATTACGTTTCTAGTTGTCACAGATGGTCACCCTTTTTTCTCCTCATTGACACTCTCCTCCCTACTCCCACCCCCTCTGCCTTCCCCACACTTATTGTCTGTGTCCATTGGTTATGAATATATGCATATAAGTTCTTTGGTTTATCTCTTCCCACCCTCCATCCCCCTTCCCTCTGAGGTTTGTCGGTCTGTTCCCTACTTCCATGTCTCTGGATCTATTTTGATTGTCAGCTTATATTGTTTATTATATTCCATAAACAAGTGAGATCATGTGGTACTTGTCTTTCTCTGACTGGCTTATTTTGCTTAGCATAGATCTGTGAAATATACCCTTGGTACTTTAATAGGGATTGCATTGAATCTATAGATGTCTTTGGGTAGTATCAACATTGTAATGATGTTGATTCTTCCAATCCATGATCATGGTATATGCTTCCACTTTTTTATATCTCCCTCTATTTCTTTTTTTAATGTCTTACAGTTTTCTGAGAACAGGTCTTTTACTTCCTTGGTTAAGTTTATTCCTAGATATCTTAATTTTTTTATGCAGTAGTAAATGGGCTTTTTTTTTTTAAGTTTCCCTTTGTGAGTGTTCATTATTGGTGTATAAGAATGCCATTGATTTCTGGATGTTAATTTTGTATCCTGCTACTTTCCCAAATTCATTTATTAAATCTAGTAGTTTTTTGGTGGAGTCTTTAGGGTTTTCTGTGTAAAATATCATGTCATTTGTGAATAATGACAATTTCCTTTCTTTCGTTCCAATTTGGCTACCTTTTAATTTTTCTTCTTGTCTGTTTGCTGTTTCTATGTTGAATAATGGTTATGATAGCAGAATCCCTTTCTTTCTATTCTTAATGAAATTATTATTTTTTTGCTCATTGAGTGTAATTTTGGCTGTAGGTTTGTCATACATGGCCTTTATTTTACTGAGTTATGATCCTTCTATCCCACTATTGAGAGTTTTTATCAAAAATGGATGTTGGATTCTGTCATATGCTTTATCAGTATCTAGTGATATGATCATATGATCTTTATGTTTAATTTTATGTGGTGTATCACATTTATTGATTTGCAAATATTGTACCTGCCTTGTATCTCTGGGATAAATCCCACTTGGTCATGGTGGATTATATTTTTAATATATTGCTGGACCCAATTTGCTAATATTTTGTTGAGGATTTTGGCGTCTATGTTTATTTGGGATATGGCTGGTAATTTTCTTTCTTCGAAGTGTTTATCTGGTTTTAGAATTAGGATAATGCTGGCCTCATTAAAAGCTTGGAAGTCTTCCTTCCACTTAAAATTTTTGGAATAGTTTGAGGAGAATAGGTGTTAATTCTTCTTCTTTGAATGTTTGGTAAAACTCCCCTGTGCAGCCACTTGGACCAGTGCTTTTGGTTGCTGGAAGTTTATTGATTACTGCTTCAATTTCCTTAGTTGTGTTTTGTATGTTCAGGTTTTCTGCCTCTTCCTGGTTGAGTGTTGGAAGCTTATATGGTTCTAAGATTTGTGTATTTCCCCTAGGCTGTCCATTTTGTTGGCATATAATTGTTCATAGTAACTTTCTTACAATCCTTTGTATTTCTGTGATGTCAGTTGTTACTTCACCTCTTTCATTTCTGATTTTACTTATTTTGGGCTTGCTCTTTGTTTCTTGCTCAGTCTAGCTAAAGGGTAATAAATCTTGTTTTTCTTTTCAAAGAACCAGCTCTTGGTTTCATTGGTCTCTTTTATTGGTTTTTAGTCTCTATGTCATTTATTTTATCTCTGATCTTCATTATTTTTTCCCTTCTACTTACTCTGGGTTTTTCTTTTTGTTGTCTTTCTAATTCTTTAAGTTGTAGGGGTAGATGATTTATTAGAAATTTTTCTTGTTTCTTGAGGTAGGCCTGTAATACTATGAACTTTCCTCTCAGGACTGCTTTTGCTGTCTCACAGATTTTATGGTGTTGTGTGTTCATTTTCATTAGTCTCCAGGAAGTTTTTGAATACTTTCTTGATCTCTTTTGTAACCCATTCATTGTTTAATAATGTGCTATTTAACCTGCATGTGTTGCAATGTTTTTGAATGTTTTTATTGTAATTTATTTTTAGTTTATTGCATTGTTATCTGAGGTGATGCCTGATACCATTTCAATCTTCTGGAACTTGTAGAGACTTTGTTTGTTTCCAAACATATAATCTACATTTGGCAATGTCTTATGTGCACTTGAGAAGAATATATATTCTTCAGCTTTTGGGTGAAATGTTTTGTAAGTTGCACTTAAGTTCATATGATTTCGTTTATCATATAGAGTCTTTATTTCCTTGTTTATTTTTTTTTCTGTCTAGTGGTTTCATCCAGTGATGTCAGTGGGGTGTTAAAATTCCCTACTATGATTGTATTGCTGTTGATCTCTCCCTAAAGTCCTCCAGAAGTTCTAAAAAATATATTTGGGTGCTCCTGTATTGGGTGCATATATTTACCAGGGTTATAGCCTCTTGTTGGATCGATACTTTTAATATTATGTAGTGCCCTTCTTTGTCTCTTGTTATGGCCTTCATTTTGAAGTCTGTTTTATCAGATATGAGTAGTGCTACCTCAGCTTTTTTAAAATATCTATTTGCATGGAAATATTTTTCCATCCCTTCATATTCATCCTGTCTGAGTCTTTTGTTCTGAGGTGTGTCTCATGTAGAGAGTATATGTATGGTTCATGTTTTCTCCT
This sequence comes from Tadarida brasiliensis, assembly GCA_030848825.1. Taxonomy (NCBI): domain Eukaryota; kingdom Metazoa; phylum Chordata; class Mammalia; order Chiroptera; family Molossidae; genus Tadarida; species Tadarida brasiliensis. The sequence goes on along the minus strand of CM061259.1, from coordinate 71,879,356 downwards.
CCATTCAGCTACCATATGTCTTTTGATTGGAACTTTTAAGCCATTTACACTTAAGGTTATTATTGATAGGTATTTATTTATTTAGGTAAATGTTCACAAATTTATTGCAGCTATGAAAGTACAATTTATATACATCATTGTTAGAATTCTGGTAACACTTTACAGTTAACCGCCACATCTGTTAGTTCCCATAACATCTCTGTTGATATTGAAACAAAATTTTAAAAAATAGGAAAATAGGAAAAAACTTTCCTAATGTATATTAAGTCAAATAAGTATTAAATATTTTTTCTTGGTGCTAGGTTCACTGATAGTTGTACAAAATTCTACCTACTGTCCATAAATCACAGGAAGAAAATGAAGCAACCTCACAGTTCATCCTTCATAATCTTTTTTTTTTTTTTTTTGATCATTTCACTTCTTTATTCTTGTCATTTTTTTTCTTTTGTTGGCTTTTCCTTTCTTTCCAAGTTTTTTTTAATTAATTTATTTTTCCCCCCATTGACACCCTCCTCCCCATCCCCCCCCCCACCCAATCCCCAGCTTTGTTGTCTATGTCCATCGGTTATGCATACATGCATATAAGTTCTGTGATTTATCCCTCCCCCCCCACCCCCTCTTCTGAGGATTGTCAGTCTGTACCCTACTTCTATGACTCTGGGTCTGTTTTGTTCCTCAGTGTGTTTAGTTCATTATATTCCAGAAATAAGTGAGATCATGTGATATTTGTCTTTCTCTGTTTGGCTTGTTTCGCTTAGCATAATACTCTCGAGGTCCCTCCATGTCTTCTCAAAGGATAAGAGATCTTTCTTTCTTACAGCTGCATAGTACTCTATTGTGTATATGTACCACAGCTTTTTTATCCACTTGTCTATTCATGGACACTTGGGCTGTTTCCAGATATAATCTCTTACATCACAGATTGGAAGAGGTTTAGGATCACAGCCGATATTGAAGCAAGGCGTTAGCACTTCAGAAAATTTATTCATGAAAGAATGGATGTGAGACCTGTCATTCGTACTGTAAAAAGAAACCTGACCCAACTCATGGTCCAGATAGATACTTATCCCTCTGGGCTTTTCCTTCAGCATAAGCACGACAGGAACAGGCCCTTCTGCGACATAATCACCATTCTGCAGCTGAATCATCCAACATCTGTTCTGTCTTGGTGGGGGGCTGCTTTCTCTCCTTGGTGAGGGAGTCTTTACAAACCCCTACAGCCCACTCAGGCTTGTCATCTACCTGGACCTCCCAGTAATGTCAGCCAAAGTCAAACCCATCAGAACCCAGGACAACTGGATTGACTGCAAATCCCTTTGAATTCCGAGGAACTCTTTGCTTTTTCCTTACAGATGTCACAGACTTTTTATCCTCAGACACAAGCAGATAAGGATGTGCTGTCTCGGGATCCAGATTAACTTCTCTAATTTTCTGTATAATTTTCTGCAGAGCTGAATACTGTAGAAGAAGACTGCATTCTTCTCACCGGACCCAGTAGACAGCTGGGGGTCTTAGGCTTTCATAACTGTGGAGGACACTCTTGATATCCATCAGCAATTTAACATCTGACATCACACTTTTCTCTGCCACCTCCTTTGGTAGACCTTTGAGGGTGGAAATGTGGTCTGAAAATGCATTTGTGCTTACAATGACTATCTGTTGAATGTCCTTCTCTTCTTCAACTAGCCTTGAGAGAACTTCCTCTTGCTCACGATCTATAGATTGTGTCAGATGCTCAAATTCAGAGGCTAACTTTGATCTCTGAATTTTCACCTTCTCTCTAAATTCTAATATTTTCCTGTCTTGGGTGGCTGCTAGTTTTTGAACATCTGCCATCTGCTTCTTCAGGGGTTCAGTGTAACTGATGAGCCTTTGCCTGTGATGAGAGGCAGCCTTCTCCATGGGCCTCACCTGGTGGCCCTGCTGGTCAGGGGGCTCAGTGCAAAGGGGACACAACACCTCTAGGTCCTCCTCACAGAAGAGGGTCAGGACCTGGTTGTTCTTCTCACACAAGCTCTTCTCTTTCTGCCTCTTCTTCTTTCTCCTGGTGATCTAGAGGAACTTGGCAATGCTGATCATCCTTCCCAGCTAGGTGTTGCTCCTCAAATGCCTCTTTTGGCATGGGTGATGGCACACAGAGCAAGAGAACCTGTCCTGTAGATCAGCCCAGGACTGCTGGATGCAGGAGTGGGAGAAGTTGTGCCCACATTTGATGGTGACAGGGTCTCTCAGGTCATCCAGACAGATGGGACAGTTGACTTCTGCCCAGAGTCCTGCCAGAGCTCCTTCAATTCCCATTGGACCCTGAATGAAGGACTGGACTGAGGTGGGTTTTCTTCAGGAAGTTGGGCTCTGTGATTTGTCTCCACTGAGAAGCAGAGGCACCCTCAGATCTCACTGTCCTTCCAGTCCTGAGTGATTCATTCCTATGAGACCACTGGCCGCAGGTGTCAGAGGAGCTCCATTTACCACCTTCAGCCTATCAGAGTAGTTGAATCCAAGCTCAGAAATACTCTGGGTCAGAAAGCAGATGTGGTTCTAAAGTACATATTCTTTTCTTGAATTTGGATTCCCTTTTGAGGTATGCTGTCTCCTCAGCTGGGTACAGAGCAGGTGCTCAGGAAGCCACTGGCCTTACCTCCTGCAGCCACATGGCCCCATCTCCCGACTCATCCAAGCTTCAGGTCTTGGGCTGGTTTAAGTCTGGTCTCCCAGAAAGGTCCTTGAAGCCAGTCTGATACCAGATTGTGTGATAGGTACTTATTTTTATTCTTTATGCCTGTGTTCCTCACTCTCTGTCTATTTCTCCTTTTTACAACAGTCAGTTCTTGCAGTGCTGGTTTGGTGGTAATAAACTCCTTTAGCCTTTTTTTGTCTGTGAAGCGCTTTATTTAACTTTCAATTTTGAATGATAGTCTTGCTCGATAGGGTAGTCTTGGATTCAGTCCCTTATTTTTCATTAGTTTGTATACTTCATACCTCTCACTTCTGGCCAGAAGTGTTTCTATTGAGAAATCAGCTGACAGTCTAATCAGATGTCCTTTTTAGCTAATTTTCTTTCTTTGGCTTCCTTTAAGATTTTTCTTTGTCTTTTACATTTGTCATTTTAATTATGGTGTGTCTAGGTGTGTGTTTTTGGGGGTTCATCTTGATTGAAGGAAACTGTGTTTCCTGAACTTGAGTGACTTTTTCCTTCACCAGGTTATAGAAGTTTTCTGCCATTATTACTTCAAACAGGTTCTCTATTCCTTGCTCTGATTATTCTCCTTCTGGTACCCCTATAATGTGGATGTTGTTACATACTATTTTGTCTCAAAGCTCCCTAAAACTATCCTCCAGCTTTTTAATTGTTTTTTTCTATTTGTTGCTCTGATTGGGTGTCTTTTTTCTACATGGCCCTCTAATTTGCTGATTTTGTCCTCAGCTTCTTTCAATTTACTATTGAATCTTTCCTGGGTATTCTTTATTTGAGCTATGTCATTCTTCGCTTCCAATTTGTTCTTATTTATTGTTTCTTTTCTTTTCTTTTTTGTTAATGCTTAACCGAGGATATTTTTCTATTGATATTTAGATAGTGTGGAAGTGATGAAGGGGAGAGAGAGAGAAACATCGATGTGAGAGAGACACGTCGATTGATTACTTCCTGCATGACCCCAGCCAGGGCTGGGGATTGAACCTGCAACCCAGATACATGCCCTTGACTGGAAATCGAACATACCACCTTTTGGTCCAAGGGCCGATGCTCTAACCACTGAGTAAAACTGCCCAGGGCTATTTATTGTTTCTGTATCTGTTTTCATGCTGATAAAGTTTCCAATAAGTGTATTGTAGTTCTCATTAAGTTGTTTGAGCATCCTTATAACCATTACTTTGAACTCTATATCTGATAAATTGTTTGCCTCCACTTTATTTAGCTCTTTTTCTGGAGATTCCTCCTATTCTTTATTTGGGTCCTCGTTCTTTACTGCCCTCCCCCCCACCTTTTTGTATTTTTTTTTTCTTTTTTCTATTTATCCAACAGGACTGCTATGCTTCCCATAGCATAGGGTGGCCTTCTTGTGGAACCCAGTGGAGTCGTCATCTTGATCTTCCCAACTGGTGCTCTAGGAATGACCTTTGGGTGGATTATGCGGGCTCTTCTGGTGAATTTGGGTCTTGATTACTGTTGTACATTTTTTGGTTGGCTCAGCCCTAGGGTTGGTGACTCTGAGTCTTAACCCTGACTCTGTCCTTCCAGCTGTTATGTAAGTATTGACAGAACAAAACAAGGCAAATCCAGACCAAACCAAAAGACCTGAAAAAAATACCAGCAACAACAATAATAAAAGCAACAGCCTCAACAAAAAGATTAAAAGACAAACAAGCAATCAAAACATGCACACACACACACACACACACACACACACACACACACACACTACTAGAAGGAGGGTGACCAAAAGAATTAGGGGGGAGGGGTAAAAAGGAATATGAAAGGAAAGAAGGGAGAGACCAGAAATAGGGCAAGTATAAAAAGTAGAAGGTATAAAGTAATAAATGAAATAATAATTTTAGGAAGTAATAATGCTAAATAAAATAATATATATAATAGTAAAGAATGGGAAAAGAAAAGATGAAAAAAATTGAATTAATAGAAAACACAAAAACAACCCCACAACCAAAAAAACAAAAACACCCTTGGATTGCTATTTGTGGAGTTCACTAGATTTTGCTGTGATGTTGTTGGATCTGGCCTCTTGGTGTGCCAGTCCCTGCCCTCTTGGGCAGTTCTCTGGTGCAGGCCAATGTGAAGCACTGTCCCTGCCTGGCCCTGGGCCACCTTGCTGAAGCCCGCAGGGCTGGTGGGCGAGGCTTCCCTAGCCCAGAAGCTGGGTCTGCTTCAGGGCTCCCCCTTTGAATGTTGTTGGTCTAGGCTGCTTTCCCTTCCCCCACGCAAATGGGCTCTGCAACTTGGCTCTGCAGGGTATCAGGTCCTGTCAGGATGGTTTAAACAGATATGTGTTGGTAGTGGTGCCTGTAGCTTATAGAGGGGTGGAGGCAGTTGCTTCCTCTCCTTCCAGTGCCTCAGCTCTGCCTGGGTTGCTGGCATCCACTGGTCACCACTCCAGGCAGGGGAGGGTAGAATTAAAAAAAACAAAAAGCAAGAAAAAGGAAAAAACTGCCCTGCCTTGTTGTCTATTCTTTCAGCATGGATGGCTCTCACTGGGCGGGGCTTCTGCCCAGGCTCCCACCATGCCAGATGTTTGAATCCCCAGGGAGGTGAGGCCCAGCCCCTGGGGTACTGATTTTCAGCCCAGAGCTGTTCCACGGGTGGGGGAAGGAAGGGACACCTCCTCCTTGCTCAAGGTGGGGAGGATTGTGCCTCTTTCCCAGAGCACTCTTACTAGCCCCCATCAAAGTTCTTTCAGTGAATAATCAGCCCCTCAGATTCACTGCTGGGTGATTTGTTCAGACCCCTCCTGCCTACCACAATCAGGGTAAGCTGGTGTAACCAAGCATTCGCTTTTAGCCTGGAATAGTGCCGTCTGAGTTCCTGCAGTGGGCCAAATCACCTCTGATTCCCACTGTCTGATGCCACTTTTCAAGTCAAATGTTCTGCAGTTTAGCCTCAAGTCTGGTCCAGTGCTGGCTGCCCACTGCCCGCCCCTCTTTGTTGCTTGATGAGTCTGCCTAAAGGTTCATCAATATTGTTTACGTTTTCAAAGAAACAGCCCCTTGGTTTCATTGGTCTTTTGTATTGTTATTTTAGTCTTTATGTCATTTATTTCCCCACTGATCTTTATTATTTACTTCCTTCTACTTAATCTGGGTTTTTCTTGTTGTTCTCTTTCTAATTCTTTAATGTGTAGGGTTAAATAGTTTATTAGAATGTTTTCTTGTTTATTGAGGTAGGCCTGTAGTGCTTTGAACTTCTTTCTCAGGACTGCTTTTGCTGCACCTCATAGATTTTGGGTTGTTGTGTGATCATTTTTATTTGTTTCCAGTAAATTTTTGATTTCTTCCTTGATCTCATTGGTAACCCATTCATTGTTTAATAGCATGGTATTTAGCCTCCATTTGTTGGAATGTTTTTGAGTGTTTTTTGTTGTAGTTGATTTCTAGTTTTGTGCCATTGAGATTTGAGAAGATGCTTGACATTATCTCAAACTTCTTAAACTTGTAGGGACTTAATTTGTGTCCTAAATGTGGTCTGTCTTTGTGAATGTTCCTTGTGCACTTGAGAAGAATGTATATTCTGCAGCTTTTGGGTGAAATGTTTTGTAAATATCACTTAAATCCATCTGATCTGGTGCATCATTTAGGGTCTCCGTTTCTGTGTTGTTTTTTGTCTGGAAGATCTATCCAGTGATGTCAGTGGGGTTTAAAAGTCCTCTACTATGACTGTATTGCTGTTGATTTCTCCCTTAAAGTCCTCCAGGAGTTTTAAAAAATATATTAGGGTGCTCCTATAATGGGTGCATATGTTTATCAAAGTTATGTCCTCTTGTTGTAATGATCTCTTTAGTATTTTGAAGTGACCTTCATTGTTTATTGTTATGGCTTTCATTTTGAAGTCTGTTTTGTCAGATAAGAGTATTGCTACCCCAGCTATTTTTTCATTTCCATTTTCATTTAAGATTTTTTTCCATCCCATTCACTTTCATCCTGTGTGAGTCTTTTGTTCTGAGGTGGGTCTCATGTAGACAGCATATGTATGGGTCTTGTTTTCTTATTTATTCAGCTACCCTATGTCTTTTCATTGGAGCATTTTAACCATTTACATTTAAGGTTATTATTGATAGGTACTTATTTGTTGCCATTTTTATTCCTTATGTCTGTGATCCCCCCCCCCCATTTCTTCTTCTTCTTCCAACAGTCCCTTTAACATTTCTTGCAGTGTTGGTTTGGTGGTAATAAACTCCTTTAGCATTTTTTTTTTTGTGTGTGTGTGTGTGTGTGTTTTTGTCTGTGAAATTATTTATTTCTCCTTCAATTTGGAATGATAGTCTTCTGAATAGAGTAGTCTTGGATTCAGTCCCTTGCTTTTCATTGCTTTGTATACTTCATGCCGCTCGCTTCTTACCTGAAGTGTTTCTATTGAGAAATCAGCTGACAGTCTGATGGGAGTTCCTTTGTAGTAACTTTCTTTCTCTTGCTTCCTTTAAGATTCTTTATTTGTCTTTAATGTTTGCCATTTTAATTATGGTGTGTCTAGGTGTGCATCTTTTTGAGTTCATTTTGATTGGGACTCTCTGTGTTGCCTGAGCTTGAGTAACTTTTTCCTTCACAGGTAATGGGATTTCTCTGTCATTATTTCTTCAAACATGTTCTCTATTCTTTGCTAAGATTCTTCTCTGATATCCCTGTTATGAGGCTGTTTTTATATTTTATGGTGTCCCAAAGTTCCCTTAAACTATCCTCCTGGTTTTTAATTTTATTTTTTTTCCATTTGCTGTTCTGATTGGGTGTGTTTTTCTACCTTGTCTTCTAATTTGGTGATTTGATCTTCAGCTTTTTCTAATCTACAATTAATTTCTTCCAGGATATTTTTATTTCAGCTATACCATTTTTCATTTCAGATTGATTCTTGTTCATACTTTGTACATCTTTTTTCATGGTGGTGAAGTTTCCACTAACTTCCCTTATAGTTTTCATTAAGTTGCTTGTAGTTCTCACTGTTGTTTTGAGCACCCTTATAACCATTACTTTGAATTGTTTACCTGATTAATTGCTTGCCTCCATTTCATTTAGTTCCTTTTTTGGTGATTTCTCCTTTCTCTCATTTGAGAGTTGTTTCTTCGTCTCACCATATTAATGGTGCAGTAGTCCAGGGCTCTGAGTGAGGCGGGGCTGGTTGTGGGGGCAGGTCTGTGCATCCGGCGCTGTCAGGTCATGGCAGCGGAGATGCAGGGAGATGCAGGTGGGGCTTGGAGGAATAGATCAAGGCTGCCCCCTCTGCTTGGGGAGGTGCCAGCTCTTGGTGGGGAGAGAGCTTGTTGCCCTCTTCTATCTCTTCAGCTCACTGTCAGAGGCCCTGATGGAGGCCTCCAAGGGCTGGCTCCAAATGTCCTCATTCTGATTTGCACTTCCTTTCCTCTGTGGGACTGCGCTTGGCTGGTGTTGCCAGCAGATTTTGGGAATGCAAATCCAAGCAGTCCTTTGTTGGGGGTGGCACGGGCTCTGGGTTGGGAAGTTAGCTGCTGGCTTACTAGCTTGGTGGCACTCTGTCAGGATTCTGAAGGGAGTCTTGGAAGTGCACACCTCCCCCTAGCTCTTCAGCTTCCTACTGCTTGAGGCTCTGACCAGGGTGCCTTCCATAGGGGATGGTGCTGCCTAACCCATGGTGAAGGGGAAACATTGACTCCTGTTCCCAGGCCACTCAGTTCAGTGTTTGTCTGAGACTGTCTATAGTTTCTCCAGAAAAAAGCACACCTCAGTTCCCTTTTGAGTATAGCCAGCAGTCCTTTATGCCCAATTTGAGCCTGGCAGGGAGGGTATTGTCAGTATTTGGTAGACAGGGTTAGTGCACTTTTTCCAGCTGGACAAAGAATAGAAGTGCTGGACCCTGGGAGATGGCGTTTGAAGGCAGCATGGGATGTTGGCTCAGGACTGAGACATCAGAAGCCAACCTTCCAGCTCTCCAGCGCTATGCCACCCAGATCTTCTCCTTGTGGTTTCCATAGGCCCTGAGTCTTCTTCCCTCTTCCAGTGCCCTGGGCGAGTGCCTGAGATTGTGCTTGTTAGCCCTTAAAGAATTTACCTAGGATTTAAGTAGACTCCCTTCTCCTTCCAGTGGACAAAGTCCCTGCTTATTTTTGCTGCCAAATGTTATGCAGGTTCTTCTTCCAGGGCCTGTTGTTATGGATTGGGGGTGGCAGTATGGAATTGAGACCCCACTTTCCTGTGGGAGCAGCTTTTGCAGCTGCTGTATTTCTCCAGCTTCACAGCTGCTGCTCCTGGGTGCAAGGACCAGCCCTTTCTGTGTCTCCACCCTTTGTACCAGTCTCTGTGTAGCTTCTTTTTTTCAATTCTTGGACATAATACTCCTGTTCCAGTGTCCTTCTGTTGTTAATTCAAGTTAATTGTTCTAAATTTTTGCTGTAACTCCAGTTTGGCACCGGGAGGAGGTGTGTGTTGCTTTCACCTATTCTACCACCAGTTTTGAACCTGTAATTAAGTCTTGATTGGTATTGGTCTGTTTGTGGGTGGGCTCGACACTCAGGCTGGCTGACATTGAGGCTCAACCCCCAACATGGTGTGCAGGTTGCTGTGCAGGTGTGATCACGTGAAGCAGAACTCACCTCACCAGGGTTTGGTCCCTGCCAATATCTCCTTGTGGATATGCTACTTATGAAGCTTACTGAATCCTGATCTGTTGTTTCTGTAGTTGGCCACTGGGTATATTGTATTGGTTCTGGGCCTCTTTGGAGGTATTCCTGTGCAGACCAATGTATGATGCTGTCTGTGACTGGCCCTGAGCAACCTGTTTGGAGCTGTCAGTGATCAACAGCTTGTGGCTGTATTGAGGTACATGTGGAAAGGACCAAGGTCTGCTTTTACTAGCCCCAGCCCGGGAGCAGGTCAGGCAAATACTCAGAGCACACAGAGATCAGTGTGTGCCTGCAGGCTATCTGTTAGTATCAGTCACTTAATAAGCCTCTGGTTGTAGTCCTCAGGAGGGTGTAAACTCCACAGGGTTGGGCCAGAGCTATTGCTTACCCCCAGGCTAATGCTTATGGATGGGAAATCTCTGCCTGAGAAAGAGGGATGACTCAGCACAGGGATCCTGCCCTCTCAGCTCTCTCCCCAGAGTCACCAAACCCTGACTCTCCTCATGTAGCTCTAGTCCACTCTGCCCTCCCTCTGCTGGAGCCCAAGGTGGGTGACTGCAATCAAAATTTTGTATGTTTGCCCTTTAAGAGGGTGCCTCTGTTTCTAGCCATTTCTCTGTGGACAGACAGCTACCCCGCTGCTTTTCACAGCCAGATGTTGTATGGGTACCTTTCCTGGTTATGGTGGTCTGGGCTGGGGAGCCTGGCTTGGGGTTTAGACCCCAGACATCTCTGGGGGAACCCCTACAGCTGAGATATCCTGCCCGAAATTCATCTGCTGCCAGGGGGAACCCGGCCCGTCCTCTCATGCCTCCGTACTTCCTACCTATCTCGAGGTAGCCCCCTCTCCAAGTCCTTGGTCATAAGGCTTCTCTACAGCTAGTCTTCAGTTGGTTATTCAGGATGTTTCTTCTAATTTAGTTGTAATTCCAGATTGGTTTTTGGAGAAGATCTGTGTAGCGTTTACATACTCCTCTGCCATCTTGTAATCTCTTCATTGACTTAAAAAAATTTTTTTTTCTTTATTGATTTTTTTTTAGAGAGAGAGGAAGGAAGAGGGAGAGAGAGATAGAAACATCGATGAGAGAGAACATCGATTGTCTGCCTCCCTCATGCCCCCCACCAGGGACCAGGCCCACAACCTGGGCATGTGCCCTGACCAGGAATCGAACCAGCGACCTCCTGGTGCATGGGTCAACACTTAACCACTGAGCCACACCGGCCAGGCTCTTTATTGACTTTTTAATGTTTCTAGGTAATAGGTTAGGGACCAGCACTCAGACCAAGAAACAAAAGCCATGAGTCCCTCAGAAGTGCCCTTGTCCACTTCCCACTGACTTCTGTCTTCTCATCTAGCAGGAGTCAGCAAATTCTGTCCCTATCCTTCACACCAGCATCTCTTCTCCTCTCCTAATTTAGTCCAGCATCAAAAAGGGCTTGCACAATTTATCTTCTCTAGTAGGAGTTCAGAAGTTTCTGGATCTCTCCTGTTCATCTTGCATAGGCCCTCCCCACAGGTCTCAGAAGCAGGGGATGACCAGCAGCCTGGTGCGTGGCGAGGTTTCACAACCGGGGAGGAGCAGCCAAAGTGTATATTTTTCTTGTTGAATTTAAGAATCTCCAAATCTGCCTGTTCCAGCACACACAAAAACAATTGAGATTTTGATGATAAAACTGTATTGAATCTGTAAATTAATTGGAGAAATCAATACCTTAATATTTTTCCTTTCCATGTAGATATATGATTAGTCTCTCCATTTGTTCATATCTTTTCATATTGTGCTTTTAAAGATGTTTATTCCATGTCTGGCCAGTGTGGTTCAGTGGTTGAGCGTCGACCCATGCACCAACAGGTTGCCAGTTCGATTCTTGGTCAGGGCACATGACCAGGTTGTGGGCCAAATCCCCAGTGGGGGACATGCAGGAGGCGGCCAATCGATGTTCTAACTCTCATCAATGTTTCTATCTCTCTCTCCCTCTTACTTCCTCTCTCTCTAAAATCAATAAAGGAAAAAAAAATATTTTTAAAGATATTTATTCCATCTATTTCCTGCTATGATTGTTTCTGATTCCTATATCACAAAATTTTTGGTGTTAGTTGCTGCTACTGTGAATCAGCATATTTATACTGAATCCTTTAGTGAAATTGATTAGTAGGTTTAAACGTTTTTTATTCATTGTGTGCAATTTTATGCTGTAGAACTTTTGAACATTTTTTACAAAATCTTGTGTAAATGTTGTACCTCTCATTTCAGTTTTAAATCTTATTCTGTCGATGAGGGCTTCAAGACTCATAATAAATTTTTAGCAGTGGTATTACCTGACCTCCATGTTTAATAGATTTCCTAATATAAAATTGTTCTTACTTTCCTTTGGTAAAACCTACTTGAGTGTGATGAGTTATTCTCTTAGCATAATGTTGATTTGATTTGCTAAGTTTGCTTAGTTTTAAAAATTTTTTTTTATTTTTTATTTTTGCCATCTGTGTTTATGAGTGAAATTGTGCTATGTTTTTTGTCTGTTTTATTTTGTGATCTCTTTAGCACATTTTATTTTCTGATAATCTGGCCACATAAAATGAACTAGTTAAGTTTTTATTTTAAATGTTTTAAATTATGGCATCAACACTTCCTTGAAAAACTGGTCATTTGCTGCAAAAACCATGATGCTCTATCCTTTTGGGGAATTCTTTGATAATTAAAAAATTTTCATACTGTTAGTTTGAGAATTCAGCTTAAACATTTTTTTAAAAAAATGTTTTTATTGATTTTTAGATATAGAGGAAGGGAGAGGGAGAGAGATAGAAACATCATTGAGAGAGAAACATCGGTTGGCTGTCTCCTGAATGCCCCATACTGGGGATGGATCTCACAACCCAGGCACAGGCATGTGCTCTGACCAGGAATTGAACCAGTGACCTCTTGGTGCATGAACTAATGCTCAGTTCACTGAGCCACACTGGTCGGGTGGCTTAAACCTCTGGTAAGATCTTTTTAAGTCAATTAAGAAGAAAAAGTTTTTTTTATTTTCCAATTACACTTAACAGACAGTATTTTATTATTGTGTTAGTTTCAGGTTTACAACATAGTGATTAGACATTTATGTGACTTATGAAGTGATCACCCTGATAATACTATTACCCATCTGACACCATACATAGTTATTACAATATTATTGACTATATTTCCTATGCTGTACTGTACATCCCAATGACTATTTTGTAGCTACTAATTTGTACTTCTTAATCCCTTCACCTTTTTCACCCAGTCCCCCAACCCTACTCCCATCTAGCAACCATCAAAATGTTCTCTTTATCTATGAGTTTGTTTCTGTTTTGTTTGTATTTATTTTGTTTAGATTCCACATATAAGTGAAATATATGGCATTTGTCTTTCTCTGTAGGTCTTATTTCATTTAGCATTAATACCGCCTAGATCCATCCATGTCGTTGCAGGTGGCAAGAGTTCATTCTTTTTTATGGCTGAGTAATATTCCATTGTATATTTGCACTACTTCTTTAACCATTCATCCATTGATGGGCAGTTAGGTTGCTCCCATATGTAGCCTATTATAAATAATGCTGCAATGAACATAGGGATGCATATGTCTTTTTGAATTTGTGTTTTGGGTTTTTTTGGATAAATACCCAGAAGTGAAATTTCTGGGTCTTTCTTGGAAGCTGGAAGAGTTGGAAAATTTAGAATCAGAACTCAAAATCTGCAGTTCCATAAGGAAAACATCCCTGGGACTTACATGCACGTAGAGGGTGAAAACAAAGGCTTAACTTTGCTGGCAAAATGTCTCTGGCCCAGCAGTTATGAATTGTTTCTGGAGAGTTCATACTCCACACTTGCTCTGTTATCCCAGCCACCTCCTAAGATAGTTGGAACTATTTTTTCCAAATACACTTTCTCTCTTCTTCTGTCATCATGTGCTTATGGTTTTGTGAGGCTGGCTCATGAGAGTGAGGGCCGGGCCAGGTAGGGACTTGACCTGTGTACTGACCTGCCTTTTAGCCCTTGGTTCTATTTCTGGGTCTTGCTTTCAGTATGACTTGCTGTAAGTCAATGTGACTTGTTGTGATGTAATGTGGTTAAACATTTCCCTTAAATTGGGCTGGATTCATCTTTATTTTTTATCATGTTAAAAGTAGTATTACAGTAGGAGTTTTTGGTTCTAATAAAGGTTTTAATCTGCCATCTGGAGTCTTTGTTCCTTACACTCTTTTATTGTTCATGACTAAGAGAGGTGTTGAGGGGAGGGTTGGGAAATGGGTTAGGCTGTGGTGTTAACATCTGCCCAGAAGATTGATTCCATTAATTACCCCAAACCTCATTTTGTCAGTCTTGGCTGTGAGGGGAGACAGAGAGCAGGTTGCTGGTCCTAAAGGGGTCCTGCCCTGGATTTCTTTTCTTTTCTTTTCCTTCCTTCCTTCCTTCCTTCCTTCCTTCCTTCCTTCCTTCCTTCCTTCCTTCCTTCCTTCCTTCCTTCCTTCCTTCCTTCCTTCCTTCCTTTTCTTTCTTTCTTTCTTTTCTTTTCTTTTAATAGAAATTAAAATGCAACATGCAAATGTTTCCAGTGTTACAATTTTACATAATAAGTTTTGTCTTATTTAATATAAAATCATAGACAGGTTAAAGTTTTTAAAATTAAATACTGAGCCCTGGCCAGTGTGGCTTGGTTGGTTGGGTGTCATCCCATGCACCAGGAGGTTGCTGGTTTGATTCCTGGTCAAGGGTACATGCCGGGGTTGTAGGGGCTCTCACATTGATGTTTTTCTCTCTGTCCCTCCCTCCCTCCCTCCCCTCCTCCCCATCTCTCCTGGTCTCTCTAAAAATCAATAAACTATTTAAAAAAAATTAAATATTGAACACAGAAAGAAGAACAAAATGGAGAATGATGATTTCTCTAAAGTTATCAACAACGAAAAAATTGTTAATTTTTGCCCACATTGGTAGGGAATAAAAGTCACCATTTTTTCCACATCTTTCCTCCAAATTAATAATGTGAGACTTTTTAGTTTGGGTGAGAGTGGAGGGTATGGATGGCATTATATTGATCACTAATAAAGTTGGCTATTTTTTTGTTTGTTTGTTTTGTTAATCCTCTCCTGAGATATTTTTCCATTGATTTAAAAAAATTTTTTTTTAAGAGAGGCTGGAATGGAGGGGGAAGAGAGAGAGAGAAACATTGACATAAGAGAGACACATTGATTGGTTGCCTGCTGCATGACCCCGACCAGGGCCAGGGATCGAACTTGCAACCCAGGTATACATACACCCTTGACTGGCATTGAAGACGAAACCCTTTGGTCCACAGGCTGACACTCTAACCGCTGAGCCAAACTGACCAGGGCTAAGTTGGTCTTCTTTTAATGTGTTTATTGACCATTCATGTTGTCTCTTGTATTTTTTTAAGTGTAATTACTTTATTCAGTGTTTCTGAACCACAACACTACTGATATTTGGGCTGGATGATTCTTTGTCCTGGGGGCTGTCCTGTGTATTGTAGGATGTTGAGCAGCATACCTGGCCTTCATCCTCTACATGCCAGTAGCATCCCTCAAGTTGTGACAACCACAAATGATCTCCAGACATCATTGCCAGAAGTCCCCTGGTTGAGAACTACTGCTCTATGGTGAATACCCTCATTACCTTCATTAGTTCAAGAAATAGCACTTTGCCAATTCCCACTTAAGCCCAGCCATGGGCCTTGTCTGGTCCAAGTACCTGTCACTCTCCCCAAATTAACCACTGTCCTGACTTTTATAGTAATCACCACCTTGTGTTTCTGTATAGTTTTATGAACAAAGTTGCATCCTTAGACACATTATTTAATCTGGCCCACTAAAAAAACATATTGTGTCTTTAGAAAAATGCTGCGTGTGATGTCTGTAACTTTGTTGCCTGCATTTTCTTCTAGGATTTTTATGGATTCATGAGTCACATTTAAGTCTTTTATCCACTTTAAATTTATTCTTGTGTATGGTATAAGTTGGTGGTCTAGCTTCATTTTTTTTGCGTGTAGTTGTCCGATTTTCCCAACACCATTTATTGAAGAGGCTGTCTTAACTCCATTGTATGCTCTTGCCAGCTTTGTCAAATATTAATTGAGCATAATGTCTTGGGTCAATTTCTGGGTTCTCTGTTCTATTCCATTGATCTATATGCCTGTTCTTGTGCCAGTACCAGGCTATTTTGATTACAGTGGCTTTGTAGTATAACCTGATATCCGGTATTGTGATCCCCCCTACTTTGTCCTTCTTTTTCAAGATTGCTGTGGCTATTCGGGGTCTTTTTTGGTTCCATATAAACTTTTGGAGTATTTGTTCTAATTCTGTGAAATATGTCATTGGTATTTTAATGAGGATTGCATTGAATCTATAGATTGCTTTGGGTAGTGCGGACATTTTAATGATGTTAATTCTCCAGCCCATGAACAAGGTATATGCTTCTACTTTTTTATATCTTCCTCTGTTTATTTTTTCAGTAACCTGTAGTTTTCTGAGAACAGGTCCTTTACTACTTTGGTTAAGTTTATTACTAGGTAAATTAATTTTTTTGCCACAATGGTAAATGGGATTGTTTTTTTAGTTTCTCTTTCTGTGAATTCATTGGTGGTGTATAAGAATGCCATCGATTTCTTGATGTTAATTTTGTACCCTGCTACATTGCCAAATTCATTTATTAAATCTAGTAGATTTTTGATGGAGTCTTTAGGGTTTTCTGTGTACAATATCATATCATCTGCAAGGAATGACAGTTTCACTTCCTCCTTTCCAGTTTGGATCCCTTTTATTCTTTCTTCATGTCTAATTGCTGTGGCTAAGACTTGTAGTACTATGTTAAATAAGATTGGGGAAAGTGGACATCCCTGTCTTGTTCCTGTTCTTAAGGGAAATGCTTTTAGTTTTTGTCCATTGAGTATGATGTTGCCTGTAGGTTTTTCATATATGGCCTTTATTATATCAAGATATGATCCCTCTATACCCACATTACTGAGCGTTTTTATCAGAAATGGGTGCTGGATTTTGTCGAGTGGTTTTTTCAGCATCTATTGATAAGATCATATGGTTTTCATCTTTCATTTTGTTTATATGGTATATCACCTTTATTGATTTGCGAATATTGTACCATCCTTGCGTCCCTGGGATGAATCCCACTCGCTCATAGTGAATACATTTTTTTAAAAAAATTTTTTCTTTATTGATTTTTTAAATTTATTTTTATTTTTTTTATTAATTTGTTTTTGTTACAGATGTTTCTATGAATAATTTTTTTGATGTGTTGCTGGATTCAATTTGCTAATATTTTGTTAAGGATTTTGGCATCTGTGTTCCTCAGGGATATTGGTCTGTAGTTGTCTTTCTTTGTAGTGTCTTTATCTGATTTTGGAATTAGGATTATACTGGTCTCATAAAATGAGTTTGGAAGTCTTCTGTCTTCTTGATTTTTTGGAATAGTTTGAGGAGAATTGGAGTTAGATCTTCTTTTAATGTTCGCTAAAACTCCCCCATGAAGCCATCCGGTCCTGCGCTTTTGTTTGCTGGTAGATTCTTGATTACATCTTGAATTTCATTAGTTGTTATTGGTCTGTTCAAGTTTTCTATCTCTTCTTGATTCAGTTTTGGGAGACTTTGTGTTTCTAGATGTTTGTCCATTTCGCCTAGATTGTCCAATTTGTAGGCATGTAATTGTTCATAGTATTTGTTGACGATGCTTTGTATTTCTGTGGTGTTAGTTGTTACTTCTCTTTTGTTTCTGATTTTGTTAATTTGGGTCCTCTCTCTGTGTTTCTTGGTGAGTCTGGCTAAGGGTCCATCAATCTTTTCAAAAAACCACCTCTTTGTTTCATTGATCTTTTGAATTGTGTTTTTTGTTTTTGTTTGTTTCTATGTCGTTTATTTCTGCTCTGATCTTTGTTCTTTCTTTCCTTCTACTTGCTCTGGGTTTTCCTTTTTTTTTTTTTTTTTGCTTTCTAGTTCTTTAAATTGTAGGATTAGAAAGTCAATTAGGAATTTTTCTTGTTTCTTGAGGTATGCCTGTAGTGCTATGAACTTCCCTCTGAGGACTGTTTTAGCTGTGTCCCATAGATTTTGTATTTTTGTGTGTTTGTTTTCATTAAAATAAAAACTTTCCAGGAAGGTTTTAATTTCTTATTTGATCTCCTTGGTAACCCATTTGTTGTTTAATATAATAATATGCTATTTAGCCTCCATGTGTTTGAATGTTTTTACTGTAATTGATTTCTAGTTTCATGCCATTATGATCTGAGAAGATGCTTGCTATGATTTCAATCTTCTTGAATTTGTAGAGACTTCCTTTGTGTCCTAATGTGTGGTCTATCTTCGAGAATGTCTCATGTGTGCTGGAGCAGAATACATACTATGCAGCTTTGTGGTGAAATGTTTTGTAAATATCAATTAAATCCAACTGATGTAGTTGTCATTTAAGGACTCTGTGTCCTTATTAATTTTTTGTCTAGAAGATCTATCCAGTGGTGTTAGTGGGTTGTTAAAGTCACCCACTATGATTGTATTGGTATTGATCTCTCCCTTGAAGTCCTCCAGAAGTTTTTAAATATATTTTGTTGCTCCTGTATTTGGTGCATATATGTTTACCAGGGTTATATCCTCTTGTTGGATTGATCCCTTTAATATTATGCAGTGACCTTCTTTTTCTCATATTATGGTCCTCCTTTTGAAATCTGTCTTATCAGATATGAGTATTGCTACACCAGCTTTTTTTCATTTCCATTTTCTTGGAGAAAAATTTTTCATTCCTTCATTCTGTGTGAATCTTTTGTTGTGAGGTGGGTCTCTTGTAGATAGCATATTTATGGGTTGTATTTTCTTATCCAATCAGCTACCCTCTGTCTTTTTTTTTTTTTTTTTTTTTAGTATTTACCTTTTTTTTTTATTATTAATTTACTTGTTACAGATGATTCTCCTTTTTTCCCCCATTGACACCCCCCTCCCCCTCCCTCCCTATCCCGTCCCCGTTTTGTTGTCCATGTCCATTGGTTATGAGTACATGCGTACAAGTTCTGTGTTCATCGCTCCCCTCCCCCGCACCCTCTTCTGGCAGATGTCAGCCTGTACCCCACTTCCACGTCCCCGGGACTACCCTGCTCCTCACACTGTTATGTTCATTATACTCCAGAAATAAGTGAGATCATATGATGTTTGTCTTTCTCTGCTTGGCTTGTTTCACTTAGGATAATAGTTTCCAGGTCCTCCCATATCGATGCAAAGGATAAGAGATCATTCTTTCTTAAAGCTGCATAGTACTCCATTGTGTATATGTACCACAGCTTTTTTATCCATTCGTCTACTGATGGACATTTGGGCTGTTTCCAGATCTTAGCTATTGTAAATAGCGCTGCTATGAACATGGGGGTACATGTATTCTTTCTGATTGGTGTTTCAGGCTTCTTAGAGTATATTCCTAGAAGTGGGATCACTGGGTCAAATGGCAATTAAATTTTTAATTTTTTGAGGTAACACCATAGTGTTTTCCATAGTGGCTGCACCAGTCTGCACTCCCACCAGCAGTGTACTAGAGTCCCCTTTTCTCCACACCCTCGCCAACACTTGTTGTTTGATGCTTTGTTGATGGCGGCTATTCTGACAGGTGTGAGGTGATACCTCATTGTTGTTTTAATTTGCATCTCTCTGATGATTAGTGAAGTTGAGCATTTCTTCATATGTCTCTTGGCCGTTTGTATGTCCTGTTTGGAGAGGTATCTATTTAGTTCCTCTGCCCATTTTTTAATTGGGTTCTTTGTCTTCCTTTTGTTGAGATGTATGAGCACTCTATATATTTTGGAAATTAGTCCCTTATCTGATATATCATAGGCAATTATGCTCTCCCATACAGTAGGTAGCCTTTCCACTTTGATGGTTGTTTCTTTTGCTGTGCAGAAGCTTTTGAGTTTGATGTAGTCCCATGTGTTCATTTTTTCCTTTGTTTCTGTTGCCTTAGGTGATATATCAGTGAAAATTTTGCTGCGTATGATGTCTGAAATTTTGTTGCCTACATTTTCTTCTAGGATTCTTATGGCTTCATGAGTCACATTTAAGTCTTTTATCCATTTTGAGTTTATTCTTGTGTATGGTGTAAGTTGATGATCTAGTTTCATTTTTTTGCATGTAGCTGTCCAATTTTCCCAACACCATTTATTGAAGAGGCTGTCTTTGCTCCATTGTATGCTCTTACCACCTTTGTCAAATATTAATTGAGCATAATGTCTTGGGTCAATTTCCGGATTCTCTGTTCTGTTCCACTGGTCTATGTGCCTGTTCTTGTGCCAGTACCAGGCTGTTTTGATTACAGTAGCTTTGTAGTATAACCTGATGTCCGGTATTGTGATCCCTCCTACTTTGTACTTCTTTTTCAAGATTGCTGTAGCTATTTGGGGTCTTTTTTGGTTCCATATGAACTTCTGAAGTATTTGTTCTAGTTCTGTGAAATATGTCGTTGGTATTTTGATGGGGATTGCATTAAATCTGTAGATTGCTTTGGGTAGTATGGACATTTTAATGATGTTAATTCTTCCAATCCATGAACAAGGTATGTGCTTCCACTTTTTTATATCTTCTTCTATTTCTTTTTTCAATGTCTTGTAGTTTTCTGCAAATAGGTCCTTTACTTCTTTGGTTAAGTTTATTCCTAGGTATCTTAATTTCTTTGCCGCGATGGTAAATGGGATTGTTTTTTTAGTTTCTCTTTCTGTGAGTTCATCATTGGTGTATAAGAATGCCGTCGATTTCTTGATGTTAATTTTGTATCCTGCTACTTTGCCAAATTCATTTATTAAGTCTAGTAGATTTTTGATGGAGTCTTTAGGGTTTTCTATGTATAATATCATGTCATCTGCGAATAATGACAGTTTCACTTCCTCCTTTCCAATTTGGATCCCTTTTATTTTTTCTTCACGTCTGATTGCTGTGGCTAAGACTTCCAGTACTATGTTAAATAAGAGTGGTGAAAGTGGGCATCCTTGTCTTGTTCCTGTTCTTAAGGGAAATGCTTTTAGTTTTTGTCCATTGAGTATGATGTTGGCTGTAGGTCTTTCATATATGGCCTTTATAATGTTGAGATATGATCCCTCTATTCCCAAATTGCTGAGCGTTTTTATCAGAAATGGGTACTGGATTTTGTCGAATGCTTTTTCAGCATCTATTGATATGATCATATGGTTTTTATCTTTCATTTTGTTTATGTGATGTATCACATTTATTGATTTGCATATGTTGTACCAGCCTTGCATCCCTGGGATGAATCCCACTTGGTCATGGTGAATAATTTTCTTGATGTATTGCTGGATCCGATTTGCTAGTATTTTGTTAAGGATTTTGGCATCTATGTTCATCAGGGATATTGGCCTGTAGTTTTCTTTCTTTGTAGTGTCTTTTTCTGGTTTTGGGATGAGAATTATGCTGGCCTCATAAAACGAGTTTGGAAGTCTTCCTTCTTCTTGAATTTTTTGGAATAGTTTGAGGAGAATGGGTGTTAGTTCTTCTTTGAATGTTTGGTAAAACTCGCCCGTGAACCCGTCAGGGCCTGGGCTTTTGTTTGCTGGGAGAGTCTTGATTACATCTTCAATTTCCTTCGTTGTTATTGGCCTGTTCAAGTTTTCTATCTCTTTCCGATTCAGTTTTGGGAGACTATGTGTTTCTAGAAATGTGTCCATTTCGCTTAGATTGTCGAATTTGTTGCCATACAAATGTTCATAGTATTTGCTAATGATCCTTTGTATTTCTGTGGTGTCAGTTGTTACTTCTCCTCTTTCATTTCTGATTTTGTGTATTTGGGTTCTCTCTCTTTGTTTCTTGGTGAGTCTAGCCAAGGGTCCATCAATCTTGTTTATCTTTTCAAAAAACCAGCTCTTTGTTTTATTGATGCTTTGAATTGTTTTTTTGGTCTCCATGTCGTTTATTTCTGCTCTGATCTTTATTATTTCCTTCCTTCTACTTGCTCTAGGGTTTTCTTTTTGTTTGCTTTCCAGTTCTTTAAGTTGTGAGGTTAGGTAGTCAATTAGAAATTTTTCTTCTTTCTTAAGGTGGGCCTGTAGTGCTATGAACTTCCCTCTCATAACTGCTTTCGCAGTATCCCATAGGTTTTGCGTTGTTGTGTGTTCATTTTCATTGGTTTTCAGAAATTTTTAAAATTCTTCCTTGATCTCCATGGTAACCCATTCATTGTTCAGTAACATGCTATTTAGCCTCCATGTGTTCATATGTTTTTGCATGTTCTTGTTGCAATTGATTTCTAGTTTCATGCCATTGTGGTCTGAGAAGATGCTTGATATGATTTCAATCTTCTTGAACTTGTAGAGACTTAGTTTGTGCCCTAACATATGGTCTATCTTTGAGAATGTCCCATGTGCATTTGAGAAGAATGTGAATTCTGCAGTTTTGGGGTGTAATTCTCTGTATATATCTATTAAATCCATTTGATCTAGTGCTTCATTTAGAGTCTCTGTTTCCTTGTTGATTTTTTGTCTAGATAATCTATCCAGTGATGTCAGTGGGGTGTTGAAGTCTCCTGCTATGATTGTATTGTGGTCGATTTCTCCTTTGAAGTCCTCCAGAAGATTTTTAATATATTTTGGTGCTCCTATATTGGGTGCATATATGTTTACCAAGGTTATATCTTCCTGTTGGATAGACCCTTTCAATATTATGTAGTTGCCTTCTTTGTCTCTAGTTATGGTCTTCAATTTGAAATCTAATTTATCAGATATGAGTATTGCTACCCCAGCTTTTTTTCCTTTCTGTTTGCTTGGAAGATTTTTTTCCATCCCTTTACTTTCAACCTATGTGCGTCTTTTGTTGTGAGGTGGGTCTCTTGTAAGCAACATATGTGTGAATCATGCTTTCTTATCCAGTCAGGTACTCTGTGTCTTTTTATTGGAGCATTCAGTCCATTTACATTTAAGGTGATTATTGATATGTACTTATTTATTGCCATTTTTGTACAGTGTGGTTCTAATTATCTTTCTATTTCTTCTAATAATTATAGCAGTCCTTTTAACATGTCTTGCAGTGCTGGTTTGGTGCTAATATATTCCCTTAGCCTTTTTTTGTCTGGGAAGCTCTTTATTTGACCTTCTATTTTGAATGATAGCCTTGCTGGATAGAGTAGTCTTGGATTCATATCCTTGTTTTTCATGACCTTGATTACTTCATGCCATTCCCTTCTGGCCTGTAGTGTTTCTGTTGAGAAGTCAGATGATAGCCTAATGGGGTTTCCTTTGTAGGTAACCTGTTGCTTATCTCTTGCTGCCATTAGGATTCTCTCTTTGTCTTTGATTTTTGGCATTTTAATTATTATGTGTCTTGGTGTGGGCCTGTTTGGATTCTTCTCACTTGGGGCTCTCTGTGCTTCTTGAACTTGAATGCTTTCTTCCTTCACCAGGTTAGGAAAGTTTTCTGTCACTATTTCTTCAAATATATTCTCTAAGTCTTTCTCATTTTCTTCTTCTTCAGGACTCCAATAATGCGAATGTTATTACGTTTCCAGTTGTCCCACAGTTCTCTTAAGCTATCTTCCTGTTTTTTCATTGTTTTTTCCTTTTGGTTTTCTGATTGATTGATTTTTTCTACTCTGTCTTCTAATTCACTGATCCGGTCCTCTGCTTCCTCTACTCTGCTGGTCAATCCTTCCAATGTGTTCTTTATTTCTGCTATGTCATTCTTTATTTCCACTTGGTTGGTTTTCAGTGTTTCTATATCTTTACTCATGGTGTTGATGTCCTTACTCATGCTGTTTAGTTTCCTCAAGATCATGGCTCGGAACTCTCCCTCTGATAATTTGCTTAGCTGCACTTCATTTATCTCATCTTCGGTGGAGTTCTCTTGTTCTTTCATTTGTGATCTGTTTCTTTGTTTCACCATTTTTGCTATCACAGTGGGTTTTGGAGCCTGCCAAATTTTCCCTGTGGGTGTTGGTGTTCTGCTATTTGTGGCTCCCTCTACTGGGTTTGGATGAGTGTGGAGGGCCCTCCTTCAACACCACTATTAAGTCTCAGTTTCCTGGGTAGATATGCAAGCTCAGGAAAGGTTTAGTTATGCTCTAGCTTTTTGCCTGGAGGCTATTAGCCTCAGTTACTTGAAAAGCCTTAGGATCTCAGTTGAATGAGGACCTCCCTCAGATGTTTACAGTGTAAGAGGATTTCCGAGGGTGGGGCCAATGCTGGTTGTTAATGAGCCTCAATTTGCATTTCTTTACCTCTTTACCTCACCTGGGAATCTCTGAGGGAGGGGCTTCCACAGCTCCGGGAAGGAGCAAACTTCGCTGCAGGTCTGTGCAATCGGGAAGGAGGGGCTGGCCACCACTGTCCTTTGTGGCCACAGCTCAGCACAAACTCTGAGTGCCCTCCAAATCCCAGGTGTCCCCTCAGAGTTCCAGTCCAGTCCGCCCTCCCTCTGTCGGAGCCCCAGGTGAGAGGCTGTGGCTATTTAGCGGTCTGTCCCGGCTCTCTGCGCTGTGTAGCAGCTGGGGCTCTTAACCCCGTGGGCGAGTACCGCCACCGCCGCTCCCAGCTAAGATCGCCGCGCCGGGGCGCTGCTCCTACCTGGGGCTGCCGCTCCTAGCCGGGGCTGCCGCTCCCAACCAGGGCCGCGGCTCCTAGCCGGGGCCGCAGCTCCCCACCGAGGGCGCCACTCCCAACCGGGGGCGCCGCTCCCAGCTGAGGGCGCAGCTCCCAGCCGGGGCCGCAGTTCCCCACTGAGGGCGCAGCTCCCAGCCCGGGCCGCAGTTCCCCACCGAGGGCGCAGCTCCCAGCTGGGGCCGCACCTCTCAGCCGAGGGCGCAGCTCACAGCCGGTGGCGACGCTCATAGCCGAGGGCGCAGCTCACAGCTGGGGCCGCAGCTCACAGCTGAGGTCGCTGCTGTCCGTGGGCTCCCAGCCCGCCACCCTCACGCGTCTCCGCAGATCCTACCAGGCTCATTCAGTGTCCCTGGTTGTGTGGTCCTCTCCCACCACTGCTTTTCTGTTGCTTTTTCCCGATGATTTGTCTTTATTTTAGTTGTAATTCCCGTTTGATCCTGGGAGATCGTCTGTGTAGCTTCCATTCACTCCACCGCCATTTTCCAAGCCTACCCTCTGTGTTTTGATTGGAGCATTTAAGCCATTTACATTTAAGGTTGTTATTGATAGATACGTATTAGTTGCCATTTTTATTTTATCCCTGTGTTCCTCTCTGTCTCTCTCTATCATCTTCTTCTTAAAATAGTCCCTTTAGCATTCTTGAAGTTGTGGATTGGTGGTGGTAAATTGCATTAGCTTTTTTTTTTTTCCCTGTGAAGCTCTTTATTTCTCCTTCAATTTGGAATGATAGCCTTGATGGATAGAGCAGTCTTGGACTCAGACCTTTGCCTTTCATTACTTTGTATACTTCATGCTACTCCCTTCTGGCCTGCAGTTTTTCCATGGAGAAATCAGCTGACAGTCTAATGGGAGCTGCTTTTTAGGTAACTTTCTGTCTCTCTTGCTTCCTTTAAGATTCTTTCTTTGTCTTTAATGTTTGCCATTTTAATTATGATGTGTCTAGCTGTGGGTCTTTTTGGGTTCATCTTGCTTGGGACTTTCTGTGTTTCCTGGAGTTGTGTGAGTTTTTCCTTCACCAAATTAGGAAATTTTTCTGTCATTATTTCTTTAAACAGGTTCTCTATTCCTTTCTCTGATTCGTCTCCTTATGGTACCCCTATGATGCAAATGTTGTTACATTTCGTTTTGTCCCAAAGCTCCCTTAAACTCTCCTCCTGCTTTTTAATTTTGTTTTTCCCATTTGCTGCTGTATTTGTGTGCTTTTTTCTACCTTGACTTCCAACTCGCTAATTCAGTCTTCAGCTTCTTTTTATCCACTATTGGATCCTTCTAAGTTATATTTTTCATGACAGCTATGCCATTCTTTATTTCCTCTTGATTTTTTTAATAGTTTCTGCCGCTTAAAAAAATTTTTTTTTCTTTATTGATTTTAGAGAGTGAGGAAGGGAGAGGGAGAGAGAGATAGAAACATCGATGAGAGAGAACATTTTTTGGCCACCTCCTGCATGCCTCACACTGGGGATCGCGCCCACAATCTCGGCATGTACCCTGATCGGGAATAGAGCTGGCGACCTCTTGGTGCATGGGTCGACACTAAATCACTGAGCCACACCGACAGGGCACTTCTACCTCTTTTTTTAAGCTGATGTAGTTTCCACTGAGCTCTTCATAATTTAAGTTGCTTGTAGTTCTCACTAAATTGTTTGAGCACTAAAATCATTCCTTTGATTTCTTTATCTGACAAATTGCTTTCTTCCATTTCATGTAGTTCCTTTTCTGCTGATTCCTCCTTTTCTTTTATTTGGGTGTTGTTTCTTTGTCTCACCATTTTAGCAGTCTGGTAGTTTTAGGCCCAGTGAAGGATCTTGGATTGTGTAGGCAGGTTGGTGTGTATTTAATAAGGCTGCTGTGCCTCCCAGACTGTTTTGGTGTGTGGTGCCTCTTGTCAGCTTGGGTCCTGGAGGATTGACAACTGGCGGCTTGTATTGGTCTGTCGTGTTAGGCACTCTTGGGGTGCGTGGGTCCTGCTGGTGTGCTTCTGGGGTGTACTTCTGCCCGGTGGGGCTCAGCTCCTGATCAGTCATGCTGATGGAGGTGAGTGTCAGCTCCCGGTTTGCGCAGCTACTGCTGCTGCTGTTGTCAGGGGGTGCTCTCCGCTCCAAATCTTCTGCTGCTTTTGGGGGCTGAGGATGTTCAGCTCCCGGGACTTTGCTGCTGCTGGGGGAGGGGCTCCACTCCAAATCCACTCGTGAGTTGTTAGGGGCAGGTGTTGGTTATCTGAGCCTTGCTGCTGCTTGGGCTGGGGCACCGCTCCAGATCAGCCTCTGCTGATGCTGCTGGGGATGGGTCTCAGCTGCCAATCTTTGGTGCTGCTATCTGGGGATGGATGTCTGCTCCCAAGCCTCTGCTGCTGGGGGTGTGTCTCAGCTCCAGAGCCACAGCTGCTGTTGAAGGTGGGGCTCCACTCCCGCCCAGTTACTGCTGCTGTCGGGGAAGGTGCTGGGCTCCCAAGCTGGGGTTACTGCTGCTGGGAGTGCTGCTGAGCTCTGATCAGGCTACTGCTGTTGGGGATGGTGCTTGGTTCAGATCAGGCTGCTGCTCTGGGGGATGGTGCTCGGCTCTCAGCCGATTGCCAGCTACTGCAGCGGGCACCTTGATAGTGCCACTACTGTGTGCTGGTCCGTGTTGACACAGTGAGGTCCACTGGTCTGATGGTGCAAGGCGCTCTGGTGGACTCAGGTTACTCAGCCCTATCCGTTCCCTGCTGCCTCCTCCCAGAGAAGATCAGGGATCTTCCAAAATGGTGGGGCCTTCTGGCTGCGCAGGCAGAAGTGCTCTGACAGGCCGCTGACTGCGGTAGCTGGCTGCTCCCTGTCCACTGCACAGGAACCCTCTACCCCACGTTTCTGCACTGCTTGAGATTGCCCGTCCACACACACTCTCTTTCACGCTTGCTCACACTCTCACACACCCTTGCTCCAGTCCTGCCCACTGCCATCTTAGTCTAGTCATTTATTTTTAATACGTTTTTATTGATTTTTTTAGAGAGAGAGGAAGGGAGAGAGAGAAACATTGATGTGAGAGATAAACTTCAATCAGCTGCCTCCTGCATGCCCCCTACTGGGGATGGAGCCTGAAACCCGGGCATGTGCCCTTACCAGGAATCAAGCTGGGGCCTCTCAGTCCAACGGACAGCACTCAATCCACTGAGCCACACTGGCTGGGCAGCATAACCTTTTTAAAATTGCTGAGGAGTACTTACTGTGTGGACATACAGTATGTTGTATTTATCTGTTGAAGGACATTTGGTTTCTTTTCGGTTTTTGGGTGTTATGCATAAACCTGCTATTACCATTTGTGTGGGAGCCTTTGTAAGGATGTAGGCTTTCATTTCTCTTAGATACACACCTAGGAATGGTATGGATGTTTCAGAAACTGCCAGACTGTTTTCCTACGTGCTTGTGTCACGTTACACTCCCACCGGCAATATGCGAGAGTTCTGGTTGCTCCTTGTCTTCTTTAGCACTAGTACTGTCAATATTTTTAATATTAGCCATTTTAGTAGATGTGATTTGGTGTTCACTGTGGCTATAATTTGCATTTGTCTGATGACTCGTGATGTCGCACATCTTTGATGAGTGTATTGGGACTTGTATATATTTTATGGAGTGAATATTAAAATCTTTTGCCTGTTTTTCTTTTGGGGTTTTTGTCTCATTGTTTATACACTTTAGAGTAAAGAATGTTCTCGGAAGAGGTATTATGCATATATTCTCTCATTTAGTGGCTTAACCCTTTCATTTTTCTCAACTGTCTTTTGTGTTTTAAATGTAATCTATTGGGGTGACATTGGTTAATAAAATGATGTAGGTTTCAGGTATACAATTCTATATAATACATCATCTGTATATTGTATTGTGTGTTCACCATCCCAAGTCAAGTCTCCTTCTGTCACCATTTGTCCCACCTATACTCTCTTCTACTTTAACTGTCTTTTGAAGAACAGCTAGTTTTTTAATGGCGAGGCTATTAATTTAATTAGCTCCAGTTGTGGATCTGAGAATTTTCCAGAAGCTCTAGCTCCAGACACAGAGACATTTGCAGAATTATATCCTTTTTTGTTTGTTTATTAAAAGACTTTACTTATTTATTTTGTTAACCCTCACCGGGGATATTTTTCCATTGATTTGTTTTTTAGAGAGAGTGGGAGGGAGGAGAGAGAGAGAAAGAGAGAGAGAGAGAGAGATGTGAGAGAGACACATCAATTGGTTGCCTCCTGCACGACCCCAGCCGGGGCTGGGGATCAAACCTGTAGCTCAGGTACCTGCCCTTGACTAGAATCGAACTCACAACCCTTTGGTCCACAGGCTGATGCTCTAACCACTGAGCAAAACTGGCCAGGGCTAGACTCTTTTTAAAACAAGTTTAAGGTTTACAGAAAAACTGAGCAGAAAGTTAAAAAATATTTCCATATAGTCCCTCATTCTCCCCAACAGTTTTCCTTGTTATTAACACCTTTATTAGTGTGGTAATTAAAAATTTTATTAGTATGATTTGTTATAATTGATGAGCCAATATTGACACAGTATTATTAACTACAGTCGATAGTTTATATTAGGGTTCACTCACTGTTGTACATTCTCTGGGTTTTGACAAGTGTGTAAATGGCACATATCTACCATTACAATATCAAACATTGCCTGTGTTCCACCTGTTCACTCCTCCCTCTTTCCCACAATTTTATTTTATTTTTTAAAATTGAGATATAACTGACATGTGACATTATATTAGTTTCAGGTCTACAACTTTCAAATATACAATACATTATAAATTGAGATATAACAGATATGTAGCATTATATTAGTTTTAGGTCTACGACTTTCAAATATACTATACATTATTATTAACTGTAGTTACCATGCTATTAATTATATACATTACATCCCAGGACTTGTATCTTTTGACCCCTTTACTCATTTTGCCCGATCCCCATCCCCCTACCTTTGGCAGCCACACACCTGTTCTCTGTATCTATGAATTTGGTATTTTTTTTATTCCATATATAAGTGAAATCATATGATTTTTGTCTTTCTCTGTCTTACTTATTTCATTTACAGTAATACCCTCAAGTCCAGCAATTTTTTTGCAAATGTCAGGATTTCCTTCTTTTTTATTTGCATCTCTGTGTATACATATATGTCTATATATACATCACATTCTATTTATCCATTCATCCACTGATGGACATTTAGGTTGTTTCCATGTCTTGGCTATTGTGAATAATGCTACAGTGAACATAGGGGTGCATATATCTTTTTGAGTAGTATTTTTGTTTCCTTCAGATAAATACCCAGAAGTGGAATTGCTGGATCATATGGTAGTTCTGTTTTTAATTTTTTGAGAAAACTCCCAGAATTTTATTCTATAGAGTAGTAGAAATTCTCTTTCATGTGTGAGAGAGTTTAGAGCAAAGATTTTAGGATGGTTTTCATCTGTAAGTACAAGGACTCAGAATTTAAGTAATTTAACACTATCTTTGAAGAGAGGGTTTGAAACATTTAGTGGTGGAATGATCTTCTCAGGGTCTTTTAAGGGTGTTTTGAAAGCTGGTGGTTGAACTTTGCCTTGTTTTTAGACTGTTGATGGGGTTTAAAGTTCAGCAATTGAGGGCAGAGACAAGTTAAGGCTGACTGATCAAGATTGATCTGATTCTGGCATGTGCTCTCATGAACATCTGTGAAAAATCTATTTCCAGAAATATTTTAAAAGGAGTAAAAAAACCCTCAAGCAAACCCTTGTTTTAATGATTTGAACATATGAACTTTTGAAACCTTATCCTTAGATCCTAACACTCTTGATTGTCAATATTCTCAGTTCTTTTGCTCCTGACTATGTTGTATTGTGAGACATGTCTACAGAGCAGTGCGTAGAACATTTGTACAGTTTTGCAAGTAATTTTAAAGAGTTGGACTCAAGTCAAGTATCGGAACATTCTGGGCTCTCTAGAAGACCCCCTTACCTGTCACTTTTAAATCAGAACTCCCTTCCTTTCCCCAGAGATAACTGTATTTTTAAGTGACCACCAAAGCTATATTTTCGACATTTAAGTGTTGACCTCCACACAGCACTGCATCCGTTATGAATCCTTCAGCATTCTACTAACTGTTCAAAATCTTGCAGCCCAATCAGGTGAATCTTACTGAGTTTGTTCTTTTTGTATATCAGGTACTTGGGTCTCTACAAGGGTCCCAGGTTGACAGTGACTTACTATCACATTTCAAACACAAAGCATGTATATGTGTCAAAAGGGTATATTGTGCTAAGCCCTAGGGAAATCTGGAGCAAAGATGTAAAGTAGTAAGCCTGGTACATAAAGGGGCTGGTACATTAAGAATGCATGGCTATATTTTTATAGGTTGTTCAGAAGTTTCCATTAACTGGCTTGTGTCCACAAACATCAAATTACCAAAATTAAAGATTAAAAGCCAAACAACCTGGCAACCATGTTCGAGGAACACTTTTCATTGTGATTAAGGGATTAGATGAGTTTAAATCGCAACCCATTGTTAATTGACAATAACTGGGCAGGTTGCTTATCCTTTTGAGGCCTCGGCTTTCCCACCTGTAAAAGGTAAAACATAATTCAGGCTTCCTCCTGGAATTGTAAAATAACACACATGAAACAGCACGTAGTGAGCAGTCATTTAGAGCTAGGGCATAACAGTTCAGGTTAAGGAATGTGAAGGAGAAAGCACTCCATATCAATCACGTTAAAAACAAATTTGGGCCCTGGCCTGTTTGGCTCAGCGGTCAGAGCGTCAGCCTGCGGACCAGAGAGACCTGGGTTCTGTTCCCGCTAAGGGCACGTACCTCAGTTGCAGTTTGTCCCTGGCCCCTGTTGGGGTCGCGTGGGTGGCAACCAGTCGATGTGTCTCTCTCACATTGATGTTTCTCTCTCTCTTCCTTCCTCCCTCTCTCCCTCCCTCTCTATCTAAAGATAAATGTAAAAAATGTCCTTGGGTGAGGATAAAAAACAAAACAAAAATTAAGGACTTCCAGTCAAGATGGTGGCATAGATGAACGTGGTACTCGCATCCTCCTACAACCACATCAAAATTAGAACTAAGCTACAGAACAGCCATCATTCAGAAACATCTCAAATGAATAAGCTACATTGTGACTGGTGGGAGTGGTGGAACAGGCTGCTCCCACATCCATGTGTGGTAGATAAAAAGTGGAAGGGGCCCGGCCGATGTGGCTCAGTGGTTGAGCATTGACCCATGCCCCAAGAGGTCACCAGTTGGATTCCTGGTCAGGGCACATGCCCAGGTTGATCCCCAGTGGGGGGCATGCAGGAGGCAGCCAGCCAATCGATGTTCCCTCTCATCGATGTTTCTATCTCTCCCTCTACCTTCCTTACTCTCTCCCTCTACCTTCCTCTCTGTCTAAAACCAATAAAGAAAAAAAATTTTTTTTTTTTAAAAGCAGAAGGGATATCTACGCTGTGGAGGTCCTCCCTGAGGATTGAGAGGTCCCAGTCCCACACCAGGCCCCCCCAGCTCAGAGTTCCAGTGCCAGGAAGAAAAGCCTCCATAACTCTCGCTGTACAAACTAGTGGGGATTGTGGCTGAGGGAGATGGTGGGCTTCTGGAGTTCCAGGCAGTTCCTCTTGAAGGGCCCACACATGGACTTACTTGGATTCACTCCCACTGAGTTCTAGGGTTGGGGCAGTAATTTGAAAGGCACCAGGACATATGGGAAGGAACTGAATTGTCTGGCATCAGGGTGAGAGCTGGGGGAGCAGCTTTCTCCCAGACAGAAGTGCTGACAGAAGCTATTGTTCTTTTTCTGAGTCATCTCCCAACAAAGCCAGCATGTGGGAGCTATATCTGAGTCTCCATCAACCTGGCTCATACTGTTTGCCCTGCCCTGGTGATTCCCTGAGACCCTGCCTCACCCAATTTGTGGGCTCACCGAAGCTGTTTGCAGTGGTTTTTCCATATGAATGGCCTGTCTTGGCTCATGCTTCAGACTTTCCTAAAATCTCTCAAAACAAGCAGCATCTGGCCTTGACAAGCCCTGTACCTCTCCTCTCTCTCACTAATTGACCCCAGGTCTGGCACTAATAGCAGCTAGCATTGGTTCACAGCTTGGCAATGCTTGGGCACCTCCAATTCCAGCACAAGTAGCAGCCATCTGAAGATCATTTTGTAGCTCATGCAGAGTGGCCCTGGGCAGAGCACAGGCGGTGGCTGACCTTGGCCTGCACCTCCTGGAAAGCCCTAGTGCCTGTACACCTGGTGAACAGCTTCAGACCACATCAAAGCACCACTGACCGACTCCACAAGCAATACATTCAAGGGACAGACTCAGCAGGCACCAGAGCCCCCAATGAAGTAAGTCCTGCTTGTGGGGTGGGTCCCTGCACAGCTGATCCTCCATGGTGGTTGGTGGTCACAGGCAGTACTTGCGGCCGATTAAGCCTGGGTGTAAATCCCTCCCATTTATGTGCCAGTAGCAACTAAGGCTCAACTACAACAGCAGGGCGTGCACAGCTTACATGGGATGGGGGAAGGTGCACCTGGAGTGCCCAGTGTGGGTGACTGGGGAGGCTGTGCCACTGGACCCTATAGAAGACCTACTATATAGGCCACTCTGCCAAGCCTGGGAGATGTAGCAGTTCTACCTAATTCATAGAAACAAACACAGGGAAGGTGCCAAAATGAGAAAACAAATGAATATGTCCCAAATGAAAGATTAGAACAAAACTCTAGAAAAAGAACTAAACAAAGTGGAAAAAAGCAATCTACTAGATGCAGAGTTCAAAACTGGATATAAGGATGCTCAATGAACTTAGTGAGAACTTCAACAGCATAAAATAGGATATGGAAATTATAAAAAGAACCAGTCAGAAATGAAGGATGCACTAACTGAAATGAAGAGTAATTTATAGGGAATGCAAAGTAGAGTAGATGAGGCAGATCATCAAATCAGCTATTTGGAATATAAGGAAGCAAAAAACACCCAATCAGAACAGCAAAAAGAAAAAAATATTAAAAAAAAAAAAATGAAGCTAGTGTAAGGAACCGTTGGGACAACTTCAGATGTACCAACATTTGTATCATGGGAGTGCCAGGAGAAGAGAGAGAGAGATAGACCAAGAAATTGAAAACCCATTTGAAAAAATAATGACAGAAAACTTCCCTAACCTTGTGAAGGAAATAAGACAAACAAATCCAGGAAGCACAGAGAGTCCCAGACAAGATGAACCCAAAGAGGCCCACATCAAGACACATCATAATTAAAATGCAAAAGGTTACAGACAGAGAGAATCTTAAAAGCATCAAGAGAAAAACTGTTAGTTACCTGCAAGGGAGCTCCCATAAGACTGTCAGCTGTTTTCTCAAAAGAAACATTGCCGGCCAGAAGCGAGTGGCAAGATATATTCAAAGTTGTGAAGAGCAAGGAGCTATAAGCAAGATTACCCAGCAAAGCTATCATTTAAAAATCAAAGGACAGATAAAGAGCTTCCCAGGCAATAAAAAGCTAAAGGAGTTTACTACCACCAAACCAGTATTACATGAAATGTTAAAGGGTCTTTTTTAAGAAAAAGAAGAAGGAGGGGAGGGAGGAGGGAGGAGGGAAAGAGGAGGAATAAAAAGATAAAAAATATGAACAATAAAATGGCAATAAATACATATCTATCAACCATTGAATTTACCAAAACAAAATAAATAGACAAGCAGAACAGAAACAACTCCTAGATACAGAGAACATTTTGATGGTTGCCAGATGGGAGGGGTTTGGGAAGATGGGTGAAAAAGATGAAGAGATTAAGAAGTACAAATTGGCAGATACAAAATAGTCATTAATTTAAAGCATAGAGAATAGAGTCAGTAATATTGTAACAACTATGTATGGTGTCAGATGGGTATGAGATTTATAGGGATGATCACTTAGTAAGTTATATAATGTCTAATCACTGGGATATACACCTGAAACTAATATAATACTGTATGTCAACTGTAATTGAAAAATAAAAAATGATTTAAATAAAAACAAACAAAAAAAAGAAATGAATTCCAAGATGATTGGCACATACACACTTTAAAAAAGTTGAGCAACTACTTAAAGTGCAGATCTTTACTCACACAAACAATAAAGCATATGGGTAGGCAGCCTCTCTGATATGGTCCCCAGTGATCCCTGCCTGCTGGTATTCATGCCCCTTATATCTTGCTTTTCTAGTTTGCTCACTGTCATATAGCCAGCTTTCATGTTGAGTAGCCCTATGGAGAGGCCCACATGACAAAGAACTGAGGGCAACCTCCAGCTAATACCAGCAAGAAACTGAAGCCCTCAGTCGAACAATCCATGAAGAAGTGAATCCTGCCAACATCCACTGAGTAACTTGGAAGTGGCTCTTCCTGCAGCAGAGCCTAGAGATGACTGCAGTCCCTGCCAACACCTTGATGGTAGCCTCATGAGAAATCCTTAGCCAGAGGATCCAACCAAATTGTTGACTCACAGAAACTGTGAGATATTTAATACTGTTTTAAGCCACAAAAAACCCCAAATTAGTTTTCTATAATTGTTTTGTTGAGAATAAAACATCATGCACACATGCATATGTACACACACACACAAATGTATGGTCTGCAGCTTTGGGTTACTAAAGAACTTTGTAAAGAGTCATAATAAATAGATCTTTCACTGTTTAGGAGGGAAAAAAAGATAGCTTTCCTGGGCTGCTCAAAGTTGCAAGGATCTGACGTTCTGGGTATGAAAGTGTTGGATATCCAGGGTGGTAGGGAGGTTCAGTGGGCAGTGTGTGTATGAAATGGGGTTTCTGTCAGTGATGGTGGCCCATAACACTTGAATAGGAAGAGAAATATATCACAGGATTGTAAGGATAAAGTAAGATAACGCAGGACGGTATTGACTCATCCCTTTGTCCAGTGTCCCCACGATATATACGATCTCTGCCTGTTAGTCACTTAGTAGCCTCTTCAGATATCAGATCAACTGTCATGGTATCACAATGCTTGTGTTCAAATGACCCTTATTTTACTTCATAAGGGCCCCAAAACACAAGAGTAGTGATGCTGGCAATTTGGACATGCCACAGAGAAGCCATAAAGTGCTTCCTTAAAGTGAAAAGATGAGAACAATACAGTAAGATATTTTGAGAGTGAGACCACATTCACATAACTTTTATTACAATATATTGTTATAATTATTCTGTTTTATTATTGGTTATTGTTGTTAATCTCTTACTGTGCCTAATTTATAAATTAGACTTTATCATAGGTATGTATGTATAGGAAAAAATAGTAGGTATAGGGTTGGGTACTATCCACAATTTCAGACATCTGGGGGTCTTGTAAGGAATCCCCTGTGGATAAGGGGGATATGACTGTAGTCATATTGCTATTGTTGTGTTATTCTTTTTAGTTAATTTTAACAATCAAGACATTTAACATATAATAAAATGCACAGGTCTTAAGTGTTTGGTTCAGTGAATTTTGACAAGTGTATATACTTGTGTAACCATGACCAAAACCAAGATAGAGAACATGGCCATTATCCCAGGAGTTCTTTTGTGCTCCTTTCCAATGAATTCCCCCACCCTCTGGACATTTTGTGTTCTTACGATTATTATTATCATCATTTTATTGTTCAGTTTGTTTTTTTGAAGAAGAGGAGAGTGGAGAAGGAGTGGGTAAATAGTGGGGGAGCTGGGAAAGGGTGGGAATGGTCTACCTAGGAATCCTTGGCATTGCAGACTTGTCATACTTTTCTTGCAAAAAATGCATGAGGAAACTGAGAAAATGGCCTAAGAAAAGTTTTGTTCAAAAGTTGAAGAGATGTCGGCAGTTGTGGTAGATGAGGTTCAGTGCCATGAGCCATGAGAACTCGGGGACAAGCATGTGGCAGAGGAGAGAATGGGTGGCAGATCATTGTGTGGTAGATATACAGTCTGGACACCCAGTGACTTTGAACTTTATCAGGACAACACAAAGCGTTTGAACCAAAACAGTGTTCACAGAAGCCAGTTCAGGATCAGAAAGTTTTTTTCCTCTTTGCTGACCAGCTAGAATGTTCTACGGAGATTCCCTGCTTTCCAGTTTTCCTCCATGTGTAGATGAAATGGACAGTTATGAGTTTCTGCAATTCAGCAGGCTGGTGCAGCAATCCCAGCTCTTGGCTGTTGCTCAGAGGCTGCCCAAGGTCTTGGGCCAGCCACAGGAGTAAATTTCTCAGTGCCCTGAGCCAGGCGGGGAAACTGGAAGCTTTTAAAGGCCACAGCTCCGGGTAAAGACACATGTTCCTTTGGCATTTGCTTTGTTGAAAACACTTTCCCTAGATAGTTTCTCTTCTCCACAGACCTCTAGGCTTCTTCTGCTGCAGGGCCTTGCTGTGTGAGAACAGCCTTATTTAATCTCGTAAAGGAGGCTGTGAGCTAACATTTATGGAGGGTGGTGTGCAGTGCTGCAAGCCAGACATTTTGCGTAAATTATCTCACTGACTCTTCAGGTGGACACCATTATATTCACTCCCATGTCACGAAGGAAGAAATTCAGGCTTAGAGAAAAATCAGGATTACACTCACAGGGACCCAACTGCTACCCAAATGGGCTGTAGCGTTTGCTTCTCTTTCACAGACTGACCTGGGCCCAGAGCTGGAAACTTATCTCTCCTTCACCCCTCTACCCAGTCAGTCACTGAGGCATATCCCTTTAACTCCTTAAATGGCCTTCAAATCCATCTTCCCTCCCCAACCTGCTCAGTTCACTTACTAAGTGCCAGGTGCTGGTCTAGGCTTTGAGGATGTGGTGGAGAATAGTAGAGACAAGGGTTCCTGCCCTTGTGAGGCTGACATTCCATCAGGGAAAGGATAGATGTCATTTATAAGCTGGAGGCCAATGAAGTGCCACTTTCACACCCACTAGAAAAACAGAAAATGAACAGTGTTGGTGAGGAGAAATTGGAACCCTTGTGCAATGCTGATGGGAATGTAAAATGGTGCAGCCACTGTGGAAAATATTATGGTGGTTCCTCAAAAAATTAAAGAGAGTTACCAGATGATCCAGCTTTTCCTTCTGAGTATATAACCAAAACAATTGAAAGCGGAGACTCAGAGAGATGTGTGTACACCCATACTTATAGCAGCATTGTTCACAATAGCCAAACAATGGAAGCAACCCAAGTGTCTACTGACAGATGAATAGATAAACACAATATGGAACACACACACACACACACACACACACACACACACACACACACAGGAATATCATTCAGCCTTGAAAAGGAAGGAAATTGTAACACCTGCTATAACATGGATGAGCTTTGAATACTTTATACTCATGAAATAAATTAGTCA
This sequence comes from Tadarida brasiliensis, assembly GCA_030848825.1. Classification (NCBI taxonomy): domain Eukaryota; kingdom Metazoa; phylum Chordata; class Mammalia; order Chiroptera; family Molossidae; genus Tadarida; species Tadarida brasiliensis. The sequence goes on along the minus strand of CM061259.1, from coordinate 71,842,102 downwards.
CAGAAAAGACAAATACTGTATGATTTTACTTATATGGGGTCCCTAGAGAAGTCAGATCCATAGAGACAGAAAGTGGATGGTGGATGTCAGGGGTTGGGGGAGGGGGAGTTAGTATTTAATGGGGACAGAGTTTCTGTTTGGAAAGTTCTGGAGATAGATGGTGGTTATGGTTGCACAATACTGTGAATGTACTTAATACAGTGAACTGAACACTTAAAAGTGATTATAATGGTAAATTTTATGTTATGTATATTTGATCACAATTTAAAAAATAAATTAAAAATATAAAAGGAAATAAGCTGTAGGCCATGGGAAGAAGTTGGCATTTTATTTCAGTGTGATGTGAAGCTGTTGACAGGCTTGGAAGTGTCTTTTTCACATTTTGTGTCTTCAGTATCCATGGGGGTAGCTACCACATGGCAATCAGTAGATTGAGGAGTGAGGAATTTGGGTCAGTTGGGGGAAAGAAGTGAGCACTATTAAGTTTACTCAGGGCAAAGGGGCTCTGTCAGACAGGAAAGTGGAGAAGAGAGAGGTGTGTTCTTGTGTTCTGTCACTGGTGGACTTGCTATGGTGCAGAGGTAGTGTTTGCCACATCCTGGGACCCTATCCACCACTGTGGCCCCAATGGACTCTGTTATGGGTTGAATTGTTTGTGCCCCCCAAAGATATGTTGGAGCCCTAACCCCCAGGACCTCAGAATAGGACCTTATTTAGAAACAGATTCTTTACAGAATGATAAAGTCAAAATGAGGTCATTGGGGTGGGCCCTAATCCAATATAACTGGTGACCTTATAAGAAGAGGAAATTGGACACAGAGACAAATACATACAGAGGGAAGATGATGATGTGAAGAGATATAGAGAGAAGAGAATCATCTACAAGTCAAGAGGCCTGAAACAGATCCTTTGCTTATAACCCTCAAAAAGAACCAACCCTGCTGACACACCTTGATTTTGGGCTTCTGGCCTCCAGAACTATGAGACACAATAAATTTCTGATGTTTTAGCCACTTAGTCTGTGGTGCTTTGTTGCAGCAGCCCTAGAACACTGATGCAGAGCTCATCTCTGAAAGGAAGTAAGTTGTAAACCTCCAAGGGACTAATGTGATTGGGGTCTGGAGTTTGCACTCACGTTTCCTCAATCTCCTAAATTTGCATCTGTCTCTCAGCCCTCCAGTTTATGATTTCATACCATTGCTTCTGTTTTGAAGTTCTTTCTCATCCCATGTGTAGGAAATATCCATCTATATTTTAGGGTTTTTGTTTGTTTGTTTGTTTTGTTTTATTGATAGTGCTATGCTTTTCACACGTGCTGAGAAGTGAGAGTGTGACATCATCAAATTTGTGCAGCATTATGGGTTGAATAGCCCACCTTACGGGCAGGAGGGTTATATTTCCTTTACTTTTTGTTTGTTGCATAGTTGTATAGCAGAATCTGCTTTTAGCCACTTACTCCAAACCATCAATCTTTGCACTTCTTTTTGCTTTCATGTCACAATTAAAATGATCCTAACAGTAACATCCAGATAGTTCTTCCTTCCCATTTTTGGACAGCACACCCTTGCTTTGTTTTTTCTTCTTAAAATGCAGAAACTAGAACAACGTTCCAAGAAAGAAAAAGGAAGAGAAAGAAAAACAAAAAAACAGATCTGGGGGCCTGTTGTGGGTTTTATTGTGGGATGGTAAACCTATAAATTGATTTGGAGAAAAGTGACTGACATCTTGACAGAATTTACTTGTACTTATGCATTTTTCCAAGGGTTCTTTACTGTTCTTGGAAATGTTTTATGATTTTTTTTCAGACAGAATCTAATTCTTGTGAGCATTGTTCTTAGGTTGACTGGCTTTCTGTCTATCCTTCCCTCCACCCATCTACTTATCCACCCATCCATGGGATAACAGTAGCAACTAACAGTGTTGGGAGAAATAGATAGTTAATAATTGGAACAGTGCTTGGCACACAGAGGACCCTGAGTGTCTGCAAGCCTGTGGCAACAGCCTGTCCTTTCTCCTACTGCCTTGATGGGACCGCTCACCTCTCTCTCTCCACTGTCCTCTTTCCTTTCCTTGGTGGGCTGTGACCTTTCTACTCCCAGCCCTGCCCCCCAATCCTGCCATTTCTCCTTCTCTGCCCTCTCCTCTGATACAATTAGGCCTCCCTCAGCTAGCCAACTTGGAGACAAGTGTCACCTGAATATTTAATGGAGTTTTGAGTCTTCTGCACAGCCCCCATGTCTCTGTGACAAAGGACCTGGTTTATCTATGCAAAAACCCACCTGCTATTGGTTATTCAGGCCCATCTCCACTTTTAGAGGTGAACTTCATCAGAACACCCTTCACTATATTTAACCACAGTGCATTTTCTCGGGATTGCCAGTGTTAGGGCTCCCTTGCCCCTTGCAACGTGTCCTGCCTAAGACCGACTTGTCCTCCAGCAGTGACAGTGTCTTCCTTTGTGCATTTTGGTTCCTTTGGTCAAGATGTGGCTTGGTGTCCTGGAGTGGGGCCGTTGGCAAGTCTCCTGGGCTTCATGGACGCTCCTTATCTCCATGGCTGATGACTCAGCTGCACAACCAGGCTGCCTGACACCTTTGAGCTGTCCATGAATGGGTTTTTAGAGCTTCTCTTTTACTTCGTTGCAACCTCTCTGTGGGCTCTTGTGCAATCACTGAGAGAGGAAAAGCCAAGTAGAAAACAGTCCTCCTTAGGGTCAGGACTTGAGGGTAATGGAGAAAGACTGAAGTGGAGATTAGTATTAATTAGTTTGCACATTACAAGGTTTTATCTTATTTTTTAAATTGTGTGCTAGTCTGTTTGGTGGTTCAGAGAAGGGAAGATAGAGTCTAATGGAGAACAAGGACAGGTAACAGATACAGTAAATTAAGGGCTCTGAAGTACCTGGAAACATTTGCAAGATATTCTCTATTAAGCACCATCTACCAGGTACGTGGCCCTCAAAAGGTCTTTTCATGGAGCTAGGATTTAAACATAGAGTTTAAACCCAGAAATTCAGGTTTTCCTGCTATATTCTGCCTTACGGAGGAAGGGGGGCTTTTGTACTGGGCTTTGAAAAGCAAATAGGAGTTTGTGGCCAATAATTGGAAACCAGAATTAGGCTACTAGGGTGACCAACATGTCCTGGTTTGCCCAGGACTTTCTTAGTCTTAGTTTTAAGAGCCCTGCTTCCTGGAAAACCCATCAGTCCCAGGAAAACCAGAACAGTTGGTCATCCAGAAGCAGAATTTTACACCAGAGCCTGGAGACATGTTGACTTCTCTTTTATTCATCCCTTACAATGATCATCTTCCAAAATGCTCTCTTGTATCTTCATGCTTGGCTTCTCCTTCTAGACTCTTCCATTTCTTGGTTTGGGTGAGAATTAAATGAAGTAAATTCATGTTTGTGATGAGTTAAGCAAAACACCTTACCTACACTAACCCCTTGAGTTTTAACCCTCTTTGCCTTCTCTATGTGGGAGCTGGCAGTTCTGTCCCTGGAGTGAGCAGGCTTTCTTGTAGTCTTTTAAAAATTTTTTAAATTTAATCTTTATTTTTTATTGATTTTATTAATTTATTTTTGTTACAGATGTTTCTCCTTTTTCCCCCATTGACACCCTCCTCCTGATCCTGCCCCCTGCCCCACCCCAGCATTGTTGTCTATGTCCATGGTTACTCAAACATGCATGTAAGTTCTGTGGTTCATCTCTTCCCTCCCCCACTCCCTGCCCCCCCTCTTCTGAGGTTTGTCAGTCTGTATCGTACTTCTATGTCTCTGGGTCAATTTTGTTCATCAGCTTGTTTTGTTTATTATATTCCACAAATAAGTGAGATCATGTGATATTTGTCTTTCTCTGATTGGCTTGTTTTGCTTAGGATAATACTCTCCAGGTCCCTCCATGTCGTCTCAAAGGATAAGAGATCTTTCTTTCCATTGTGTATATGTATCACAGCTTTTTTATCCACTCGTCTATTGATGGACACTTGGGCTGTTTCCAGATCTTAGCGATTGTAAATAGCACTGCTCTGAACATAGGGGTACATATATTCTTTCTGATTGGTGTTTCAGGCTTCTTAGGGTATATTCCTAGAAGTGGGATCACTGGGTCAAATGGCAGTTCAAGTTTTAATTTTTTGAGAGAACACCATATTGTTTTCCATAGTGGCTGCATCAGTCTGCATTCCTACCAGCAGTGTACTAGAGTCCCCTTTTCTCTCTTGTAGTCTTTTCTGAGGAAGCATAATTAGTTCAGCCTGGCCCTCCCCAAGAACATAGCTGTTTGTCCCAAAGAGCTATGGGTGAACATAGTCCCCATCAGTTAGGGAAGCACATGGGTGCTGGTGCTGCCCAGATGTCAGGTGTCAAGTGTTAGGCCTTAGTGGAGTAAATAGTAAACAGATTCAGGGTTAGGATCAGGGCCAAGACAGCTCAAGGTCATCAGAGGCCATATAAGGGCAGCCCAAAGGGTCAGTCTGGGCCAAGTGTTGGTCAAGAGTCCCTTTTTCTTTCAAACACTGGTGCCACCTTTCCTTTCTCATTGCTGCTATCAGCTGAGCAAAGAAGGCCTGCTGACCACTCATGTAAAGCATTTTACTTGGAGTCTTTCAAGTCACGACCTAGTGGAATAGGGAAAGACATATTGTGTGAGTAGGTATGGGGAGCAGTGGTGACAGCTGGCTGCTTTGCCTGGATTGAGACTCTGGAAGATAATTGTGGCGTTTCAGTCATGATTCTTTCCCCCAGATTTAGACAGTGACACAGGACATGTACAGGGGCCCATGACCTTCCCTGTGTCTGCCCTGGAAGCACCTGATATTCTGGAAGAATACTGGGTTGCCTGAGCTGACCAGTATTCACAATAACAGAAGTAGAAAGGAGCCCATAGTCCTGAGTTCAAATTCTGATTTTCCCACTTTCTTGCTGTGTGACCTTTGGACTTGCTTAACATCTTTGTTTCCTCTTCTGTGTAATTGGAATAAATAATCAGATCCGCTCCATATTGTATTTGAGTGGAGTACGTGAGACAGTCTTTGCAAACCACCAACCCCAGTGCCTGCCATGAAGCTGACCTTCGTTATTTTTCTTTAGGCTCTAGCTGTGGCAGGTTTAAAATCTCCAAACTTTTGGCCCTCTGCAAGATCATTTTCTATCCTGGATGAGCACAGTAGAGAGGAAGAAAGCCCTCAGACCAGGTTAGAGTCCTGGCTCCGTGGCCTTGGGAAGCTTTTAACATTTTTTAAAATTTGTTTATTTTTTAAATTTTTTTTCTTTATTGATTTTAGAGAGAGAGGAAGGGAGAGGGAGAGAGAGATAGAAACATCGATGAGCGAGAACATTGATTGACCTCCTCCTGCATGCCCCGCACTGGGGATTTGGTCCACAACCTGGGCATGTACCCTGACCGGGAATCGAACCGGCGACCTCTTGGTGCATGGAATGATGTTCAACCACTGATCACACCGGCCGGGCTCTTTGTTTATTTTTTTATTGATTTTTTTTTAAAGAGCTCAGAAGAGGAAGGGAGAGGGGGGAGAGAGAGAGAGAGAGAGGGAGAGAGAGGGAGAGAGAATGCATTCCAACCCACAACCTGGGTATGTGCCCTGACCCGGCATCAAACCTGCAAGCTTTTGATGTATGGGACGACACTCCAACCAAGTGAGACACACTGGCCAGGACAAAGCTTTTAACTTTTAACTAGAGTGCTGAGGACTGGTTCCCCCAGCTGACCGGCAGCTCAGGCATCTTGGGGTTTCTGTTGCCTCCAAACCCATTGATTTATTTGTTTAGTCCACGTTTGTGGAGGGCAGACACAGGGGTAAGTATGACTCAGACCTGCTTTCTCAGGTACTGGCAGACATGCAAGTAGATGAAAAGGCATTGGAAGAAGTGGGTTCAGAGCCTGTGGAGGGAACGAGATCACTGCCTCCCTCTATGCAAAATGTTTCTGCTCATACCTGTTTTTTTTTTTTAATCCTCATCTGAAGATATGTTTTTTAAATGTATTTATTATTATTATTTTTGTTTTAGATAGAGGAAAGGAGAGAAGGAGACAGAGAGACAGAGAGAAAGAGAGACAGACATCAATGTGAGAGAGAAACATTGATCAATTGCTTCCTGTATGCACCCCCATCAGGGATCAAACCCACAACCTAGTATATGCACTGATCCAGAATCGAACCCGCAACCTTTTAGTGTATGGGACAACACTCCAACCAACTGAGCCACCCAGCCAGGGCTCTGGTTTGCTTCTTAAATTGAATTTCCCCCTTTGGATGAGTATATAGTTTAATGACAGAGAAAACACTTTCATCAGGTTACCATCCTTAAAAGGAGCTGATTCAGACAATGTTTGGCCTGGCTGTCAATAGTCTGCCTTGAGTCTTAGGAAGTTCAAGTACCTTTATTCTATGCATTAGCTATTGTTGCCTTAAAAAAACACATATTGTTATTCATTACCCCTCTTTTACAGATGGGGAAACTGAGGCCCAGGGATGTTGACTCACTTGCCTGATTTCGCATAAGGGCAGAGTTGGTCATTGAACTTGGGTCTGCCTAACCTCGGCTGAGCTCTGAGCTCTGGTATTGACAGATGTTAAGAATGAAGAAGCCTAAGTTTGAAGACTACAGTGTGGATATTAAAAGTTCTGACTCCAGAGGCAGATGGCCTGGGTTAAAATCTAGGCTCCATCAACCACGTCCTTGGTGTGTGACCTTGCGCAAATTACTGAACCTCCTGTTTCCTCTTTTACAAAATGAGGATAATTTTGTACCTATTGTGGTTAGCAGAAAGGTGAGATCCCCTAATATATAGTGCTGGCATGGGGCTGGCTTCCATTATTACTCCTTCTATTACTTCTTTTTATTGTGGTAAGATGTACATAACATGAAATTTATCACTTTAACCATTTTTAAGTGCACAATTCAATGGTATTCACATTGTTGTGCAACCATCACCACCTCTAGATCTTTATCATCTTCCCAAATTGAAATTTATCCTCATTAAACACTCATTACCTAGACCATGGCTCCCAGCATCTACTTTCTGTCTCTCTGGATCTGACTCCTCCTGGAACCTCATATGAGTGGAATCACACAGTATTTGTCCTTCAGTGTGTAGCTTCTCTCACTGAGCACAATGTCTCCAAGGTTCATTCGTGTAGTAGGTGTCAGAATTGCCTTCCATTTTTTTTTCAACTTATCTTTATTGTTGAATGTATTACAGATGTCCCCTCTTTTTTCCCATTGACCCCCCTTCTCCCCAATCCCATCACCCTCCTGCCTTCCCCACACTATTGTCAGTGTCCATTGGTTATGCATATATGCATAGAAGTTCTTTGGTTTATCTCATCCCGCCCTCCCTCCCACCTCCTTGTGAGGTTCATCAGTCTATCAACTTATTTGTTCTTCTTAATTCCTTCATCTTCTTCACCCATTCCCCCAGCCCCTGCCCATCTGGCAAACAACAAAAAGTTCTCTGTATCTATGAGTGTTCCTGTTCCGCTTGCTCATCTTGTTTGTAGAGCCAATTGTTGATAGATATGTATTAATTGCTATTTTATTGTTCATATTTTTGTTCTTCTCCTTCAAGAAGACTCTTCAACATTTCATATAATACTGGTTTGATGGTGATGAACTCCTTTAGCTTTTTCTTGTCTGGGAAACTCTTGATATGTTCATCGATTCTAAATGATAGCTCTGCTGGATAGAGTAATCTTGGTTGTAGGTTGTTCCTTTCCATCACCTTGAATATCTCTTGCCACTCCTTTCTGGCCTGCAAAGTTTCTTTTGAGAAATCAGCTGACAGTCTTATGGGAGCTCCTTTGTAGGTAACGAACTTCTTTTCTCTTGCTGCTTTTGAGATTCTCTCTTTGTCTTTAACCTTTGGCATTTTGATGATGATGTATGTGTCTTGGTGTGGACCTTTTTGGGTTCATCTTGTTTGGGACTCTCTGTGCTTCCTGGACTTGTATGTCTGTTTCCTTCACCAAGTTAGGGAAGTTTTCTGTCATTATTTTTTCATATAGGTTTTCAATTTCTTGCTCTCTCTCTTCTCCTTCGGGCACCCTAATGATGCGAATGTTGGCATGCTAGAAGTTGTCCCAGAGGCTCCTTACACTGTCCTCATCTTTTTGGATTCTTTTTTCTTTTTGCTGATCTGATTGAAATAAAGAATAATTTACAGAGAATCAATAGTAGAGTAGGTAAAGCCAAGAAGCAAACCATCAATTTGGAATATAAGAAAGCAAAAAACACCCAATTAGTGCATCCTTCATTTCTGACAGGTTCTTTTTTATGTTGTTGATGTTCTCAATAAGTTCCTTGGAGTTCTCCTTAAGTTCCTTGAAGGTCTCAGTAAGTTCCTTGAGCATTCTTATCACCAGTGTTTTGAACTCTGCATCTGATTGATTGCTTATCTCCATTTTGTTTAATTCTTTCCCTGGAGTTTTGTTCTGTTCTTTCATTTGGGACATGTTTCTTTGTCTCCTCATTTTGGCTGCTTCCCTGTGATTGTTTCTATGTATTAGGTAGAGTTGCTATGTCCTCTAAGCTTTGTAGGGTGGCCTATATTGTAGGTGTCCTGTAGGATCCAGTGGCACAGCCTCCCTGATCACCCTAGCCCTTGAGGCCCTTGAGGTGCACCCCTAGTGTGGACTGTACACCCTTCTGTTGTAATTGAGTCTTGATTGCTGTTGGCACATCAATGGGAGGGATTTACTCAGGCTGATCAGGAGAAGGGACTGGCTGTGCCCACTGACCACTGGCTTCTGACTACCTTAGAGGATCACCTGTGTAGGGGCCCATCACACACAGCAAGACTTACTTCAGCAGGGTTCTGGTACCCACTGAGTCCACTCATTGAGCGTGTCACTTGTGAAGGTGGTTGGCTGGTGGTGCTTTGATGTAGTCTGAAGCTGTCCACTGGGTGTGCTGGCTCTGGGGCAAGGTCAGCCACTGCCTGTGTTCTATCCGGGGACACCCAGCATAAGCTACAAAGTTATCTGCCAATGGCTGTTTCTTGTGCTGGGCTTGGAGGTGCCCAGGAAAAGCCAAGTTGTGAACCAAGGCTGGCTGCTTCTAGTGCCAGGCCTGGGCCACTTAATGAGAGTTATGAGGCTCACTGAGACCAGATACTGCTTGTTTGAGAGATTTTAGGAAAATCTGAAGCAGGATCCAAGACAGGCGAATGCTATGGTAAAGCTTTTGGAAACAGCTTGGTTGGGTCTGAATGTTGGGTGGGGAGGGCCTCAGGGAATCACCAGGGCAGAGCCAGGTTGCTGGAGTCCCAGATATGGCTGCTGTCTGCTGCCCTAGGGAAGGGCTCACCAAAGGAAGAAAGGTCTCCACTAGCACGTCTGTCTGAGAGAAAGCTGCCTCTGCTGCCTCTCCAGCCCTCGTCCTGAGGCCAAACAGCTCAGTTCTTCTCTGCTTGTGTCTGGTGCCTTTCAAGCTGCCTCCGCTCCAAGCTTAGAGGGAAGAAGTCCGAGTAAGTCCGCGTGCGGGCCCTTTAAGAGGAGCTGCCTGGGGCACCAGCAGCCTCAGTGTCCTTCAGCCTCAGTTCCTGTTAGTTTTTACAGCCAGAAATAATGGGGACTTCTCTTCCTGGCACTGAAACCCTGAGCTGGGTGCCTGGTGTGGGATGAGAACCCCTTATTCCTCAGGGAGGACCTTCACAGCCGAGGTAGACCTCCTGAATTTTATCTGCCACACATGAGTGTGGGACCAGCCTGTCTGAGCCTCTGCCCCTCCTATCAATCTCTATGTGGCTTCTTCTTTAATTTCGTAGTTGTAGGATTTCCATTCAGCTCGATTTCAGGCAGTTCTGAATGATGGTTGTGCTGTAGCTTAGTTGTAATTTTGATGTGGTTGTAGGAGGAGGCGATACTGCGTTTACGTACACTGCCATCTTGACCGGAAGTCCGAATTGCCTTCCATTTTAAGGCAACATAATATTCTTTTCATTGTGGTATGGACCATGTTGTGTTTATACATCATCCATCAGTGATGTCCTTGGGTTTTATTTATTTATAAATTTATTTTTATTATTGAGAGTATTACAGATGTTTCCCATTCCCCCGCTTTGTCCCCCTCCACCTGGCTCCTGCTGCACTCTAGGCCTACACCACATATTGTCTATGTCCTTGAGCTCTGCATACATGCATCTAAGTTTTTTGGTTAATCTCTTCGTGCACCCCCTCACCCCTTTCCTCTGATATCTGTCAGTCTGTTCCATGATTCCATACTTCTGGAAGTATTTTGTTTGCCAGTTTATTTTGTTCAATATTTTCCACATTTAAGTGAGATCAGGTGATATTTGTCTTTCTCTGACTGGCTTATTTCGCTTAGCATAATACTCTCCAGGTCCCTCCATGGTGTCTCAAAGGATAAGAGATCCTTCTTTTTTTACAGCTGCATAGTATTCTGTTGTGTAAATGTATTACAGGTTTTTTTATCCACTCATCTACTGATGGGCACTTGGGCTGCTTCCAGATCTTAGCTATTATATAATGCTGCTATAAACATAGGGGTGCATATATTGTTTCTGATTGCTGATTTGGGATTCTTAGTATATATTTCCAGTAGTAGGATGGCTGGGTCAAACGGCAATTTCTTTTTTAATTTTTTGAGAAAATTCCATGCTATTTTCCTCAGTGGCTGCAACAGTCTGCATTCCCACGAGCAGTGTACTAGGGTTCCTTCTCCCCATATCTTTGCCAGCACTTGTTTAGTGATTTGTTGATGGTAACCATTCTGGGAGGTGTGAGGTGATAGCTCATTGTAGTTTTCATTTACATCTCTATAATGATTAGTGACATTGAGCATTTTTTCATATGTCTATTGGCCACCTGTATGTCCTCTTTGGAGAAGTGTCTGTTCAGGTTCTTTGTCCATTTTTTTTTTTTTACTTTCAAAAAGCTATTCATTTATTTTTTATAATGTTTATTTTTGTTACAGATGTTTCTCCTCCCCCATTGACACCCTCGTCCGAATATCGCCCCTGTCCCCAGCCTTATTGTCTATGTCCTTGTCTTCACATACATTTGTATAAGTTCTGTGGTTTATCTCTTCCCTCCCCTCTTGTCCACCTCCTCTGAGGTTTGTCAGTCTGCACCCCACTTCCATGTCTCCGGGTTTATTTTGCTCCTGAGCTTGTTTTGTTCATTATATTCCACAAATAAGTAAGATCATGTGATATTTGTCTTTCTCTGCTTGGCTTGTTTTGCTTAGGATAACACTCTCCAGGTCCCTCCATGTCATCTCAAAGGATAAGAGATCTTTCTTTTTTACATCTGCATAGTATTCCATTGTGTATATGTACCACAGCTTTTTTTATCCACTCATCTACTGATGCACACTTGGGCTGTTTCCAGATCTTAACGATTGTAAATAGTGCTGCTATGAACATAGGGGTACATATATTCTTTCTGAGTGGTGTTTCAGGCTTCTTAGGGTATATTCCTAGAAGTGGGATCACTGGGTCAAATGGCAGTTCAATTTTTAATTTTTTGAGGAAACAGCATATTGTTTTCCATAGTAGTTGCACCAGTCTGCATTCCCACCAGCAGTGTACTAGAGTCCCCTTTTCTCCACACCCTCGCCAGCACTTGTTTGATGATTTGTTGATGGCAGCCATTCTGGCAGGTGTGAGGTGATACCTCATTGTTGTTTTAATTTGCATCTCTATAATGATTAGTGACATTGAGCATTTTTTCATATGTCTTTTGGCCATTTGTATATCCTGTTTGGAGAGGTGTGTATTTCGGTACTCTCCCCATTTTTTAATTGGGTTCTTTGTTTTCCTTTTGTTGAGTTGTATGAGTACTCTATATATTTTGGAAATTAACCCCTTTTCAGATGTATCATTGGCAAATATATTTTCCCATACAGTGGGTTCCCTTTTAATTTTGAGGATGGTTTGTTTTGCTGTGCAGAAGCTGTTTAGTTCAATATAGTCCCATTTGTTTGTTTTTTTCTTTGTTTCTCTTGCTCTAGGTGATGTATTGGTAAAAATGTTACATTGAGATGTCTGAGATTTTGCTGCCTATATTTTCCTCTAGGATTTTTATGGTTTTGCGACTTACATTTAAGTCTTTTATTCATTTTGAGTTTATTCTTGTGTATGGTATACGTTGGTGGTCTAGTTTCAATTTTTTACATGTTCCTGTCCAATTTTCCCAACACCATTTATTGAAGACACTGTTTGTACCCCATTGTATGCTCTTGCCTCCTTTGTCAAATATTAATTGACCATAATGGCATGGGTCAATTTCTGGCATCTCTGTTTGGTTCCATTGATCTATATACCTCTTCTTTTGCCAGTGTCAGGCTGTTTTGATTATAGTGCCTTTGTAGTATAGTTTGATACCCTGTACTATGATTCCTCCAACTTTGTTCTTCTTTCTCAAGATTGGTGTGGATGTTTGGGGTCTTTTTAAGCTCCATATTAATTTTTGAAATATTTGTTTTAGATCTGTGAAACATTTCGTTGGTATTTTAATAGTTATTGCATTGAATCTATCGATTGTTTTGGTTAGTATGGCTATTTTAATCCTGTTAGTTCTTCTAATGCATCAACATGGTATATGCTCCCACTTGTTTGTATCTGCCTCCGTTTCTTTATTCAGTGTCCTATAGTTTTACAAGTGTCGGTCTTTTCCTTCTCAGTTATGCCTATTCCTAGATATCTTTGCAATGGTAAATGGGATTTCAATTTTTTAGTTTCTCTTTCTGAAATTTCATTATTGGGGTATAAAAATGCCATCAATTTCTGGATGTTAATTTTGTTTCCTGCTGCTTTGCCAAAATGATTTATTAAATCTAGTAGTTTTTTAATGGAGCCTTTAGGATTTTCTGTGTACAGTATCATGTCATCTGCAAATAATGACAGTTTCACTTCCTCCTTTCCAATTTGGATCCCTTTTATTTTTTCATGTCTAATTGCTGTGGCTAAGACTTCCAGTACTATGTTTAATAAGAGTGGTGAAAGTGGGCATCCCTGTCTTGTTCCTGCTCTTAAGGGAAATACTTTTAGTTTTTGCTCATTGAGTATGATGTTGGCTGCAGGTTTTTCATATACAGATTTTATTATGTCAAGATATGATCCCTCTATTCCCACATTGCTGAGCGTTTTTATCAGAAATGGGTGCTGGATTTTGTCAAATGCTTTTTCAGCATCTATTTATGTGATCATATGGTTTATCTTTCATGTTGTTTATGTGGTGTATCACATTTATTGATTTGCAAATATTTTACCATCCTTGCATCCCTGGGATGAATCCCACTTGGTCATGGTGAATAATTTTTTTAATGTATTGCTGGATCCGATTTGCTAATATTTTGTTAGGGATTTTGGCATCTATGTTTATCAGGGATATTGGCCTGTAGTTTTCTTTCTTTGTAGTGTCTCTATCTGGTTTTGGAATTAGAATTTTGCTGGCCTCATCAAATGAGTTTGGGAGTCTTCCTTCTTTTTAGAATAGTTTGAGGAGAATGGGTGTTAGTTCTTCTTTGAATGTTCAGTAAAACTCACCATTGAAGCCATCTGGGTCTGGGCTTTTGTTTGCTGGGAGATTCTTGTTTACATCTTCAATTTGCTTAGTTGTTATTGGTCTGTTTAAGTTTTCTATCTCTTCTTGGTTCATTTTTTGGAGACTCCATGTTTCTAGAAATTTGTCCATTTCGCCTAGATTGCCCAATTTGTTCGTCTATAATTATTCATAGTATTTGTTGACGATGCTTTGTATTTCTGTGGTTTCAGCAGTTGTACTTCTACTCTTTCATTTCTTTGGATTCTCTCTTTTTGTTTCTTGGTGAATCTGGCTAAGGGTCCATCAATCTTGTTTATCTTTTCAAAGTACCAGCTGTTTGTTTCATTGATCTTTTGAATTGTTTTTTCAGTCTCTATGTCGTTTACTTCTGCTGTGATCTTTAATATTTCTTTCCTTCTACTTGCTCTGTGTTTATCTTTTTGTTTGGTTTCTAGTTTTTTAAGTTGTTAAGTTATATAGTCAATTAGAAATTTTTCTTGTTTCTTGAGGTAGGCCTGTAGTGCTGTGAACTTCCCTCTCAGGACTGCTTTAGCTGCGTCCCACATATTTTTGTGTTGTTTTGTGCTCATTTTCTTTGATATCCAGGAAGGTTTTAATTTCTTCCTTGATCTTCTTGGTAACCCATTCATTGTTTAATAACATGTCATTTAGCCTCCACATGCTTGAATATCTTTACGTGTTTTTGTTGTAATTGATTTCTAGTTTCATGCCATTTTGATCTGAGAAGATGCTTGATATGATTTCAATCTTCTTGAACTTGTAGAGACTTAGTTTTTGTCCTGACATGTGGTCTATCTTTGAGAATGCCCTGTGTGCACTTGAGAAGAATGTATATTCTGCAGTTAATGTATATTCTGCAGTTTTGGGGTGTAATTCTCTGTTGATATCTATTAAATTCATTTGATCTAGTGCATTATTTAGAGTCTCTGTTTCTTTGTAAATTTTTGCTTAGAGGATCTATCCAGTGATGTCAGCAGGGTGTTGAAGTCCTCTGCTATGATTGTATTGCTGTTGATTTCTCTTTTAAAGTCCTCCAGAAGTTTTTATTTACCTATTTATTAAAAAAATTTTTTTTTTCTTTATTGATTTCAGAGAGAGAGGAAGTGAGAGGGAGAGAGAGTTAGAAAGATCGATAAGAGAGAACATTGATTGGCTGCCTCCTGCATGCCCTCCACTGGGGATTGGGTCTACAACCTGGGCATGTGTCCTGATCAGGAGTCTAACCGGTAACCTCTTGGTGCATGGGTCGACACTCAGCTACTGGGCTTCAATGGCTGGACTCCTCCAGAAGGTTTTAAATATATTTCGGTGCTCTTATATTGGGTGTATATGTTTACCCAGGTTATATCTTCCTGGTGGATAGATCCTTTCAATTTTATGTAGTGACCTTCTTTGTCTCTTGTTAATGGCCTTCATTTTGAAGTCTGTTTCATCGTGTATGAGTATGCTACTCTAGCTCTTTTTAAATTTCCATTTGCTTGGAAGACTTTTTTCCCATCCCTTCACTTTCCACCTATATGAGTCTTTTGTTATAAGGTGGGTCTCTTATCAACAATATACATATGAGTCATACTTTCTTATCCCATGAACTACTCTGTGTGATATGATCGGAGACCCCATGCTCCCAGGGGTCAGGGGCTGCACTGTCGTACCTTCTCTCTGGCTTCCCAGCCATGCTGTTCAGGTATGCAAGTTGACTCACCCACTCCATGTCTTCTCCTGTCCCCTTTCCATGCTCTCTGCTTACAGTATTTCAGATCAGCAATTTTTCAGCTAGTTTTTCAAGTTGAATGTTCTGCAGTTTAGCCACAATTCTGATCTGTTGCTGGGAGAAAGTGGATGGAACTTCTCTAGACTGCAGCCATCTTGCCTCCCTCTCAACTCTTCACTTTTTAATTAAGAAATTTTTATTATGGTAAAATACAGATAAAATTTACCATCTTAATCATTTTTAAGTGCACAGTTCACTGTCATTAAGTACATTCAGATTGCTGTGCAGCTATCCCCACCATCCATCTCCAGAAGTTTCTCATCTTTCCATACTGAAACTCTGTCTCCATTGAACATTAACTCCCCATCCTCCTCCACTAGCCCCTGGCAGCTATCATCTACTTTTCTGTCTCTGTGGATCTGATTCCTCTAGGGCCTCATAGAAGTGGAATCATATAGTATTTGTCTTTTTGTGTTTGGCTTATTTCACTGAGCATAAGTTCAGGGTCCATTCATGTTGTAGCAGGTGTCAGAATGTCCTTCTTTTTAAGGCTGAATAATATTCCATTGTCTAGATGTTTGTGAGAGATACATGTGTCAATCTCTATCTATCCAACTATCTATCTATCTGTCTGTCTATCTATTTGTCTATCTATCACATTTTGTTTGTCCATTCAACCTATTTTTTAAAGGTTACTGTACATACAGTGGTCAAAACCATTATTAAGACAAGAAAAAGTAAGACATTTCCATGTCTGCCCTCTCCCCAGAGGCAACCACCCCTCTGAGTGTCTTGTTCACCCAGAGAGAATTCTGTGTATTAATATATGTGTATATGGATGCCACACACACCTGCCTGCACCCCTTTTGCACAAATATTTTCCTTGCTGCTCTATGTCTTGGCTTTCTCCTTTAATGACATTTCTTGGAAATTGTCTGGATCTTTTTCTCTTGTGGCCATGTTAATTTCTAATGTCTTTCTCCAATCCACAGTCCATGGGCACCTCTAGCTCTTTGTTATTATGAATGGTGAAGCAGTTGGCTGCTGTCATACTTGACACGCACAGAATTTTTGTTTTGTTTTGTTCCCTGAGTGCCGAGAGCACCCTTAACTTTGCTCTTGAATTGAAGTAGGTGGAGGAAGTAGTATTTAAAGATGTGGGTGGGGCAGGACGTTCTGCATTTTACCCTGTAAATTATTCACACATTACAGTAAACCCTTGATTTTGTGGACCTCAATTTTATAGACTTCGGATTTAATGGACAAAGTTTCTAGTCCATATGTCGGTCATATGTAAAAATTAATACCCTGTTAATTTTGAAATATTTTTTAAATTTTCCACTTTTTCTCACAGTTTATTCAAAAATTTAAAAGTTAAAAGGTGGACATTTCCCCCAAAGACAAATTATCCCCTGCAACTCTCTAACACATAGACTATCACCAGTCCTGTTACATCTCCTTACCCATGCTTACCACATACTCTTGCCAAACATATGGGGGTCAACATCCCAACTATTTGGTAATACAAAGAAACTACAAAGTTATACAAAAGAATCTCGTTTACTTCCTTTTCACTAACAGACCATGAATGAAAGATTAAGGGACAGACACATCACCTTCATCCAGAGCTAATACTTCCTTAATATTATTATTTTTTCTTCCTCTAAGACATTAAAATCCAAAGCATTTCACTTACTACTGTAACTTTGAATTCTATTTTTCTTTTCTGAATGGCTAAGCTGGGACATACTTTGCTTTCAAAGCTGAAATTAATAACATCAAGACTGGCAGGAAGCAGTCCCCCAACTGTAGCTTGGCCATGACGCTCTGCAACAGATAAAGTTATCACACAGGTGCAAATGATGCTTTCAGAGTTATCAAAAACTTAAAAAGTAATAATGCATTAATATGGATCCTTCACAATTTTTTGACACAGCAAAATTCCTCTAAAGGTGGTGGCAGCTGTAAAAGAGAAGGTACTTTGTGCTAAAATTCAGAGGGTGTCTTGTGAGAGAATGCCACAGCATGGGCTCACTCAGATCAGGTTGCAGGCTACTCTTTAGGGTGGAGAGGACCATCCCCCAGGAAGGCATCTGCAAAGGAAATATCTGTAATCATAATTCTTAGACAAAATAGTACTTAAAGATGGGAGAGAATACCAAGAGAGAAGACAAAATGCAGTCATACCAAGGATTGAGGAGAGAACTTGACAAAGATCTGTAAGCTGGCTCTGCACTTTCCATTGGGCTGGTTCCTACACCACTTCCAAGGAGGTTCTGGAGACCCAGCAGGAGCAGCACCTCAGCCAAGAGGGTTCCAGGCCTCCTGCCTCTGCCTGGCTCTCCTTACTGTGTTCCCAGGAATAAATCAAGTTCCTATTGGCAGTACTTTACAGGTATTGCTGGTCCGTGGCAACATCCGACTTTGGGATTTTCTGATATAGCCCTTAAGAGAAAGTGAGGGTTTTCTACATGATCCAGGACTCCTTGGCAATGTCCAGTAGCTTTGGGGCCTTCTAAAGAGCAACAAGGGATCAAGCTGGTATTCTCCCATCAACTCTGAAAAGCAGCATAAGTATTTCAGATGGGTGGGAGGAGATAAATCAATGGGTTGAGGGTCTTTATCCTAGTACCATAAATAAAGTACACCATGAATGGAGGCTATAAAAAGCCACTCACCTGGGTTGAGGTATGGGGAGAAACTACCATCACCACCCCTCAGAGGATGGTGGATCATTTTTTTCAGCCAGTATGCTGGCTGCTGAGGCTTTCATTATTGCTGTATTTCCTTAATACTATGGACCTTTAAAAAAAAATTTTTTTTTTATTGATTTTAGAGAGAGAGGAAGGGAGAGGGAGAGAGAGATAGAAACATTGACGGGAGAGAACATTGATTGACGCCTCCTGCATGCCCCCCATTGGGGATTTGGCCCACAACCTGGGCATGTGCCCTGACTGGGAATTGAACCGGCGACCTCTTGATGCATGGGTCAGTGCTCAACCACTGAGCCACACCAACCAGGCATGGAACTTTTAGCTGTAAAGAAAAAAGAAATACTTGGTGGGCTTGGTAGAAAGTATATTACAAAATCACGGGAATTGGCTGATATTCAATAATTATACATTGCAATTTCAATAATACTGGATGATGGCTTCATTGGGTGAAACCATCCAATAATTGTTGGATTTCCCCTTCATTCTGATGAACTTAGAAAAACTAAAGTTTTTTTTTTTTTTTTTTTTTTTAAACATCTATCAAATTGGCTCATGACTCTTCTAAAGAAGCTGCTTATGGCCTATGTGGTAGAAATGGCTGTCTTTAATTTACGGCTTTGCAGATGCACTGTGGAAGAGAATCCACCCACTATCACATTTCAGGCAAGTTTACCTTGACATACAGTTGGGTTCCATAAACTTCTTGGAAGCTCTTGCAAAAGAGTGTGTAAGAAGAACACTATGATGTTGTACAAAGAACTCTGCTGCTTTTAGGGTTCCATTTCAAGGATACTATTTTGCGCCCCCCACGCAGTCAGGCCTTCAAAGCTCTTGTATGTGTAACTGATGAAGACCCAGTCCTTGTTCTTGTAGTCAGTCTCAGGGTGATTACTTGTTGCCACTGTTAGCTTAAGAATGTCAGATTCTGGAAACTAATCGAGTCTGAGGTATCATCAGTGTTTTCAATTTCAGTAGATATTGTAGCAGGTCTTTCTCTGATATGTTCCCAGTCAACACTTTCAAAAAAAGAATTACTTTGGATTTCCTCAACTCCAGGGGCTCCAATCCTGTGTTCCCACTCACAGCAGAATCTCGAAATTAAATTCTTGGCTTTCTCAGAGATAGGAACTTCTAGAGGAAAAGTCAAAGTTTCTTTTCAGTTCATCACCTTCTTATATGTCTCTTGATGGGTCTCAGAACAGAAACGTGAGTAGCTGATGAGCATCTCATACATGATCACGCCAAGTGACCACCAATCACAGAGCTTATTATACCCAGTCTGCATGAACACCTCGGGAGCAGTGTAGTCAGGAGTACCTGAAGGCTAGCTGACATCTATTTCTTTCCAGGTTTCTGCTTTCCTTTTGGAATTCATGTTCTGGAAAGTGAAATCACTGGGAAGGCTGTCATTCAAATGCCTATAAAATTCTGTCTATGTGCTTTTTTCAGGCCTGTGCAAAGGCCAAAGTCAGAAAGTTTCACATGGCCCTTGCTGTCCAGGAGATGTCTCTGTGAATGAATCCAAGTTGGTGAATGGAGTCTATGGCTAATACTGTCTCTGCTATATAAAACTGAGTCTCCTCCTCTGTCAAGGTGTCTTTTTTCATTAGTAGTTCCCCTCCAGGCAGGAACTCCATGATTAGGTAGAGGTTTAGCTTATTCTGAAAACTATAGAACATTTTCACAACCCACAAACTGTCTGCCTACACTAGAATGTCATGCTCCAGATGAATGTGGCCAACCTGCTCTTTTCAAGCATATCTGCTTTATAGAGTATTTTCATTGCATACACATGCCTTATTTCTTTCTTCTGAACAAGCTGCACCTTACCAAGTGCTCCTCTGCCTATTACTTTTAAGGACTCAAAATCTTCCAGTCCAAGTCTTGTTCTTTTCAAATGAAGAAACTCTGTTTCCTACCGAGCATGAGCTGATCTCCTGAGCCATTTCTCTTCATCCTTTCGGCCTTCTTCTTCCATCACTTTTTCTAACTCTTTTTTTGTCTCATTTCTTGTTCTTCATGTTGAGTGATAAGGTTGCTATAAAAATTTTCCAGCGTCACTCTGGTCATTGCCACCTTTTCTTTTGTGTGATTACTCATAGACGAGCAAGGTGTTGAACCTGTCATTGCCATGGTAGAGCCACTAGGGAGGCAGGGCTGGGGGTGGTGGAAAGCTGCAGACGCCAGCCAGGTCAGAGGTCTTGAAGTGTGGATAGGAGAAGTCCCAACCACAGCAACCAGTTGGCCAGAGGAGGGGAGGGGACAGTTGAGGTGCTCTGAGGTAGGGGACTAGGGGCGGTTGCCTAATTTTGAAATGCTTTAAAAAATTTTTTTTTCCTTTATTGATTTTAGAGAGAGAAGAAGTGAGAGGGAGAGAGAGATAGAAACATCGATGAGAGAGAACATCGATTGGCCGCCTCCTGCATGCCCCCGACTGGGGATCAGGCCCACAACCTGGGCATGTGTCCTGACTGGGAATTGAACTGGCGACCTCTTGGTGCATGGGTTGACGCTCAACCACTGAGCCACACTGGCCAGACTTGAAATGCTTTTAATCAAGATTTGCTTATAAGTAAATTAAAGGTTTTTAAAAAAATTATTTTTATTCCTCACCCGAGGATATTTTTTTATTTATCATTAGATACAGTGGGAGGGAGGGACAGAAAGAGAGAAACATCGATGTGATAGAGCCACATCGACTGGTTGCCTCCCGCACGACCTGACCAGGGCCGGGGATGAACTGCAACTGAGGTATGTGCCCTTGACTAGAATCTAACCCTTGACTCATTGGTCTGCGGACTGACGCTCTAACTGCTGAGCCAAACTAGCCAGGGCAACAGGTTATTTTTTTAACAAATTTTAACAAATAGGCCATATGTTAGAAAAACCACTAGTAATTTCGCCAACATAAATAAATATTACAAATCTACAACCATAGTCTACACATTTAAATCCAAGAGTCACTGCTTGTAAACAGTGTTTGGGGAGTGATTAGCATGTAATCACACCACATCATGCATAGCAAATGGTTCTGTTGTCATGTGCTGTGACTTTCTGCAGCAGTTTCAATGCATGCTGGCTGATGTTCCTGTGTATTCTAAGCCACACCCCAGCCCTGTGCATTTGTTTACTTGGGGTGACTGGTGAATGCATGCATTTACTAGACCTATTCAATATAAGTTTAAAATTACTATAATACATACAGAAAACTTTGTGAAATTAAACGTTTCATAGGTACTTAATTTAAATTACACAAATGTGTCTTCATAAATAAAAACGGGTAAACTAACTTATCTGTCAATTTTTTAACATACACATTCGGAAAACCTACTTTATTATATAACGGACACCCCCCTCGCCTGAATTCGTCCGTTATATCGAGGTTTTACTGTTTTATCCTCAAACCCATATGGATCATCTGGGGAGTAAAACGTACGACTTTTACAGAATCGATGTCAATATTTGCATACATGGAGAGCCGAAGCTGGAATTTCAAATACATGTCTGGCTGAGGCATGCTGCTGAGGTGAGGTGTGAGTGATACATGCTGTGCTCTCTACAAGGCATGCTTGGCGGAATTAAGGCTAAATTATTAAGGTGATGCCCAGGCTTGTGCTGAGACCCACATAGGCCCCAGGAGGGTGATGTGACCAAGCTCAAGGTATGGGTCGTGATCCTCAACACTCCCACTTGCTCTGACCTATTTCTGAGGTTGTATAAATGCTGGATTTGAAGACTTGGATTTGTTCCAACATATTAGTGGTGCTAAGGAACAATTTATACATGTTGCAAATTTCACCTTTGCTTCTGTGCAATGTTGTCTCTGATGAAAGGGGGTGAACTGAACTCAGAAAACTGCCACCAGCTGCACCAAGTCATGTAGGCAAAAATGCATGCATACATCTGAAACGTACACCCCTCCCTTGGACCCCCACATGGGTTATGAACCGCCACCAACTGCATCTGGGGTCCTGACTTTCCATCCATTTTAGACAACCGTCACCACCTCTTCACAATCACTCACAACTACAACCCTCTCACACCTACTTCCACATAAGCAAACTTCAGGCCCTTTGCAAGATCCAGTGTCTCATATTTTGTAGTTGTGTATTTCTTAACCATTTGGCATGTGCAGAACAGTGTTACTCTTTTTTATTAGATTCTCATTTTATTTTATTATGTGTCACTGATGACGTGTTTGAGTGCTGTGACCTAATCCTGATTTCCCCATAAGTGCGGGGATTTTTAGTAATGCTTATGTAGCAAAATGAGCTATACTTATTTCCCAGAGAGTAGTTGAGACCTGGCATTGCCCTGTAACCCAGTCCATCACCGGTAGGGCTTCAGTTTTGTCATTTTCAGGCTCTGTGAGCTGCTCCCAAGCTTACTGGGAGCTGGCAGAAAGTTTAGCCCATGAACACATTATTAAAAGCAGTAGCAGCTACTGTTTGTGCAGCTCTTACTCTTTTCTGGGCTCCGAGGTCTGCGGTGAATAGAAATCACAAGAGGCCTCATCTCCTGAAGCTCACGCTCCAGTGGGCCTGGCACTCAATAAACAAGTCAACAGACAGATGGAAAGGATAATTTCAGGTGGTGATAAGTCCTAGGAAGGAATTAAATCAGGGTGACAAGTTGAGGTGGGGTGGAGGGGGCTCCTTTACACACAGAGGTTGGGAGAGCCCCTCTGAAACTGACATTTAAACTGAGACCAGAAAAATAAAGGAGAAGCTGGTATGGGAGGCACTGCGGGGCAGAGTGAATTCTAGGTGGCCAGAACTGTATGTGCAAAGGCCCTGAGGTGACCTAGTGATTTTTCAGGAACAAGTTTTTATTGCCCATTATTCTGTGCCACTACTGAGTCATGGAATGAAACTCACAGCAACTCTACAAAGCAGGTGGCCTAATGACCTTCCTTTTTATAAAGGGGGAAATTGAGATTTTGCAAAACCAAGACACCTGCCCAAGAGCTCAGAGTCAAGGAGTGGCAGATTCCACCTTGGATCTTGTTCTCTGGACTTAGTTTTTAAACACTGGCACACTCTCCCCTAAATAGAATACCAAGTGGGGTGTCAGGACAGCATTGCCTTATATCCTTCCATTAGATCACCCTCCCTCAGCTTAGCAGCCGTCTCCTCTGCTTCTTTTGAAGGGATTGCTGGCTCTAGCACCAGTGGGCCTGGGCTTATCTTAACCTTCACCCAGCCCTATTTCCATGGCTCCATGGTTCCAGCTGTTGGTTTCTCACATTCGTGATAATTGTTCTCTGAAGCTGGTCAAGGTTATGATGCTAGTGTGTGTCAGACCTCATTTTTCTAATGCAAAGTTTCTATTTGGCTATCCGCTGTTTAATTTTCCAGAAGTTTTCTTTTTTGTTGTTGTTGTTGCTAAGGAAAGTGCATTGCATTTTATATTTGCATCCTGTGGTGGAACTCTTTGTGAATAATAGGCAGCTAGGAATGAGAATTGCCAAGGACAGAGGAAGTAAGTTCAAGGAGATGTTTTTTGAGAACCAAGATGCATCTTTGATCTTCAGATTTCAAAGTGCGGAACCCAAGGTGAGGTGGAGCTGGGTATTAGGAATCTACCTAGGGAGGCCAACCTTGCAGTTCTTCTTGGAGGCCACACAAGAGTTACATGGCACACTGGATCCTCAGAGGGCTTTGTTGTCTTTGCTGTGGACCAGTAACAAGAAGCAGAAGTTTATGAGCCAAACATGAGATGGTTTTCTGGGAGTACAAGGACAGGAACAGAGGGAGGAGGGCAGGTCTTCATCATAAATCTTTTTTTTATATCCAAGACCATGCTCCTTGCACCTCTCTTTTCCTTAGCTAGAGTGAGAAATGTAACTGGGTGGACTGTGTTTTAGTTGAGAACTTTATTTCTGTTCGTGAAGATTTCTTTTCAAACTCTTTGTGCCCATCCAGCTTTCTCTCCATGTCTCTGTTTGTGTGGAGGGACTAAGCTACACCTCTTGCTTTGAGTCTCACTCATTTTAGTTTGAACCCAAAGTTGCTCAAGGCCCAAATTCCCAACCTCTTCCAGCATTGTATAATCACAGGCCTTTGGGAGGAATGTGCCCAATAACTCTCCAATTATGGTTTCCCTAGGAGGCTATTCAATCATGATTTCTGAGAGGACCATTGGGCATCTTATATTTTCCCTTTCAGTCTGCTCTAGTAGGTCAGCTCTTCTGGAAACTTCCAAGTGGTTTCAAAGGTTGGTCATTGGGAAGTGTGGTTATTTTACGAAGTAGTTGGGCTTCAGAAAGAGTACATCACATGTTTTATTTAATAGTGCCTTGGAAAATTCTTTCAGGCTGTTTCCTTTGGGGGAAGATGTGAGTGTGGGGTTGATGGGAACATAGAGAGATTTTGGATTCAGATAGAAATGGACACACAAAAGTGTCTGGCTAGGACCTTTCAGGGATTGTGGGCTCCTGGAGGGCAGGGATAACCCCAGTTGCATCAGTATCTGGTGCCCAGCAGTATCTGTGGCTGCCTGGCACAGCGCAGATATTGACTTGCATTTGTTGAATTGAATGGAGCACAGCAATGGGCTGGATTTCCGGGACCAGTCACTAGTCTAGGATCATCAACAATACCAACCCTCAGTCATCCTCCCCCATAACCTGGCAGACTTGAGGAGTAACACATAATAGTGGGATGAACAGTTTCCCCAAAAAACACCTCAAGGAGAAAGAAATGAAATGTTCTTGGGGCATGCTTTAAATTTGGTAGTTTAACCTCCCTACCCCATGGCATGCAGGAGGAGTTAGTTACTGCTATTTTGTGGAGTCCAAAGTGGAGAGATGAGGTGCCTGAAATTGCTGCTGGTGCTGACACCTTTGAAAATTCTTTCTTGGGTTCTGCTAGGGACTCACTGTGCTGAGCTTGTTTCAGGCATCATTCCACCTGATCCTCAAGACAGACCAAGATACTATTACTGTCCCAATGCATACACGGGGAAACTGAGGCACAGAGAGTAGAGTCATGTGATCAGGAAGTGGTCTGCCTGACTCCATAATTCTTTGCCCTCCACAGTTGGGTGATTTGAACTGTGTATCCCAGGTCTGATGGGAGAGCTTGAGAGAACAGATCTGGACTGTGCAGAATTTCTCTGAGCCCATCATACTGTCCCCATCTCAGTCTTGGTGGCTGAAGGACTGGAGTGTGTGGCCAACTATCCCTATGTCTCTTGGCTTCATTGCATGGCAAAGATGGAGAGAGAAGCTGGGGGACTAAGACAGGCAGGTCAGCCAGAAGATGGCATTTGGCTGTCTGACTGTTCAGTGCAAGAAACACTATAGCGTTTACAGAATAACCTTTTGAGGAAACTAACAGCCCAGGTGTGTCACAGCCCCTTGTGAACTTACTTGGAGTATCAGCACAATTTGTACTAAATGTTCTTTAACATTTGTAACTAACTAAATGTTCTTGTGTTAGTGAGCTGATGTTGGTGAACTGATGTCTGTCTGCCTCCCCAGGAGGAGGTAGAACTGTCTGTGCTTTTCACTAGCTTGTATCCAGAGCTTAGCATGGTGCCTGCTCCTCCATAGGCTCTCAAATCTGTTAATTGAGGGTGATCTGGGCCCCTTGGCTAAGGCGACTAAATGACTCCATTTTTATCATCAATAGACCTTCCTCGACATTCTTCCAATAGTAGGTTAATTACCCCTAGAAGTAAAGGAATTTTGCCTAAGATTATAGTTGCCCCACATGTTGGGAGGCATTTGCAGTTTCCTGAGTATCGGTATTTGCAGGCATTTGCAGGTACTTGTACGCCAATGAATAATGCTAATTTTGACTTCTGTAATCCCTGTCATTCACACAATTGTACTGGTCCCCTGAAGGGGGGGTGCTGAAAAGGAGGAGGGGGCTTCTGGCTTTAAAATCAGATGAGCAAGAAGAATCTGGGCTAAGGATCTGGGGAAGCTGTATCCCCCCAGCCCGCCGGCGAAATGAACCACTCCTTTGCAATTCGGCTGTGCGTCTTTGGTTATCTCGCGGACACGTTACAACAAGGGCACTAGAAGGAAGATGGTGATGGGGCAGACTGGTGCTTTTGCTGCCTAGTAAACTTTTTCATGAAAAGAAGAGTTTGTAGTCAGGGAGCCTGTCTGAAAAGGTCGAAGGGGTTTCTAGGGCATGTCCGTGGTGCAGAAAACAACCTACCTATGAGTAAATATTGGCCAGAGAGCGAGGGTGTGGACATTGTTGATTCTGGTGAGGAAACACAATTCCTCCATGGTCCTAGTATGTATGTAAAAGAGGCATTTTACCAATAAGCTTTTTCCCCATCAGCTGACTTACTTTGGGTGTGTAAATGCTACCCATCTCTTAAGATGCTACCCAGCTTCCAGTCTGATGGGGAAGCATTTGCACAGCTTCATTTTCCTTCATGCATTTTCCCCATGTGTGTGCAAGGGCTGGGCAGCTTCCAGAGAGGGGGAGCCATGAAGTTCACTGGCTGTTTGCTCAGGTAGATGGAGGGCTGCAAAGTGGGTCCAAAGAGCCAGTAAAGTCTAAGGATCTGGCGGCCAAGGGGCAAACACATTCTTTTCTTTAGTCAAAATAAACATGGGCAGGAAATTGGTTTTCCCCCAAATCAGAGACCCTCCATCTTTTCAGAATAGAATAGCAGTGTCTGAGTTGTGCACATGGGAGTGTCTTAATAGCCACAAGGCTCCTGGCCTAGAGATGACACATAGAGTTTTTCATCTCTTCTAGATGGAAAATAAAGCGGCTAGACTGGCTTTAGGAGCGAACTCAATAAGGAACTAAGCAGAAAGGTCTCTCCCCCTTTGGTCACAATGGAATTTGAAATAGATGTGTTTTCATTGACATGTGATTCTATTTCATGGTGTCTCTGCAGAACTTTGGTACATCCTGCTGTTTACTCTTATCCTTTGGTTGAGGAAATTTTCTCCACTCCCTGTCACTGTGCCTAAATTCTGTTATTTTGTGGGTGTAGGAGCTCCTGGGAAACTGGCTTCTGTCGACCTGTGCACATTGAAGACCCCCTCGTACTTATTAAAAAGCCATTACCATTGGTCATGTGAGCAGACCTTTTTATAGTTGAGATTGTCCCCAGGGAAACTCTCCTTTCAATTCAGACCTTCCACAGCAACAGATTTCAAACTCTTGACATTCCCATTCTCACTTCCTTAGTCCCATGGAGGCTCCTCTTGCTCTCATTTCCCACTAGAAAATGGTTATACCTAATTCCAAAAATGACACAGAAAACTTAAACCTGTGGTTAAACATGAACAGAGAAAGAATAAAAATAATTCAAGGGAAAAGGCACTATTAGGGAGAAAAGGAAGAGTTTTGCATTGTGTGAAGGGCAATCATTAATACAGGTCAACTAGTATAGAACCAAGATTTAGAGAGCAAACTGTAGGAAATACAAGGAATATTGAAAAACATGGGGCTGGGGGTGGGGGACTCAAACACAACCTTGATCAGGTAGATAAACCTCAATTAGGGAACAAGGAGTTTGAATAATATGTTGGTAATAAGATCGTGATAACAGATATGGATGGAACTTTGTACTCTGCAAACAATACACATTTTAAAGTGCTCTTGGAATATTTAGTAAAACATCATCTGTTAAATCTAAAAAAACTCCCAAATCTAAAACTAAATACCCAAACTCAACCCAGTACATTCCAAAAAGCAGACATTGCAATGCTCCTAATCTGTCTGCAAGTAAATGTAACTGGAAATTGTTATTTCTTTTTGTTAATCTCACCCATGGATATTTTTTCCATTGATTTTTAGAGAGAGTGGAGGGAGGGAGGGAGGGGGGAAGGAGAGAGAAAAAGAGAAAAAGAGAAACAGGGATGTGAGAGAGACATCCATTGGTTGTCTCCTGCACACGCCCTGATTGGGGCCGGGCATTGAACCTGCAACCCAGGTATGTTCCCTTGACCGGAATCAAATGCGAGACCCTTCGGTGCCGACGTTTTTTACCACTGAGCCACACTGGTCAGGGCTAGAAATTAATTTTTAAAAACTTAAACAAGCATGCCAGACAAACTCCTACAATGTGATAATTAAAAACAAAACAAAACTCTTTAACTTTGGTTAAGGAAGATCTTAAAACTGCAAATGTAGTTTTGAGATTTAGTTGCAGAGACAAATGAGAGTGTTACATGATTATATAGATAAATGACAAATGAGGTAATGCATAATGAAACATATCTACACAGGAAGAGGAAATAACAAATTAATAGGGACTAGTTAGAAAACAAACAGAACTGACAAATTCAAGAGCTGGATCTTTTAGAGCTTCAGTGCCCAATAAGGTAGCCACTAGCTACAGGAAAATTAAGTTTTTCAGTCACATTACCCACATTTCTGGCACTCTGTGGCTACATGTGGCTAGTGACTACCAAATTGGACAGCACAGTAGAGAATTTTTCTGTCAATTCAGAAAGTTTATTTGACTGTGCTGTTTTAGCAGGAAGAATCTATATAGTAACTAAGAAAAAGGGAGAAAAGGGAGGGGAAGAACAAATATTGTATATAAAATTAAGAATGAAAATGGAGATGTGACTTAAAATCCATAAAAAATTGATAAAGACAGCTCTGATAAATCATTTGGAAATATTATTAAAATAATTTTATTTACTGGTTTAAGTACTTACTTTATTTAATCATTTCCTTTTGCAAGAAATTAAGGCTCTGAATTTGCCCCCACCCCCAAACAGCTATGCCTGCATCTCATAAGATGTGCTCTAGTGCCATCATTAATTTCTAAATAGCCTATAAAACTTAAATTGGCTCAAGAAGCAGAAAACCTGAGTAGGTTGAAACTCAACAACTTTTTAAAAGTCATTGCTATAGTAATTGTCTAAATTACACAAGTGAGGAAAAACTTTAAAAATGTCCACAACCAACAAAAAGGGACCCATGCACCTTAGCAAGAGTGGTTTGCAGGAGTGGACTGGGGTGTTTTGAGGCATGACTTAGCAACCACAACCACAATCAATTGTGTGCAGAAGCCCTTACACTCTGGACTCCACACCTCATACCCAGATTCTCCAAGTTTGAGCTTCTCTGTCTATAGTGTCAAGGTGGAAACTTGAGAGTCATCCAGGCGATGAGTCTTATGACCGCACCTCCTTGATGACTTTCAGAAGCCAGCCTCTTCCTCCCTGTACCCTGTGCCCTTGCCTTCCTCAGTCCTCCACCAGAGAGCCAGAAAATTGGCCCCAAACATGGATCTGGTGGTATCTTTTTTGGTTTGTTCCTCCTGTGGTGCAAAGTCTAAGACCCTCTGCTCTCTAACCCTTTTTTTCTGGCCTGGTCTCTCACACCTCTTCCCCTGTATTTTGCCCTTCTTCAACTCTGAACTGTTTAGAGTTTGCTGAAGGCAGCCCTGGTGATTCACACATTTGCAGGGACTGTCCCTCTCCTGCTGGGATAAAGCCAGTCACCTGTTCCCCCATCTTTATTATTATTTTTTGTATGAGCTTTATTGTGCACCTACTGTGTTCCTTGCTTTGGGATGCAGTAATAAAACAGACAAGGTCCTCCCCTTCATAGGGCTTACATGTTTCTGTTGTGCCTCCTGGGAGAGCAGAGCAGTATCTCCATCCTTTTCTGTATCCCAATGCCTAGAAGGGACCAGATCCAGGTGGGCCAGGGTGGGGAAACAGGTGAATTAAACCCACAGCCTAACTCCATGCCACAGCCAGTCCCAGTCTCCTTGGGAGACCTGGGTTCAGGTTTTAGCACTGCTGCTTGCTAGCTGATCTGATATTAGCAAAACAGCCCTTCCCTGCCTTTGTTTCCCCATCAGTAATAGAGATGGTTATTTGAATAATAGGGTTAATAAGAGAGTATTAACCGATATGGGTTGCACGTTGTATTCTGTAAATGTAATCCACATTTCCAATTGTATTCATTGGCGGAGGCGGGGGTGGGAGGTGGGTGGGTGTTAGAGATAATGGCCATTGGCTGCCTGTTTACTGGAATTGGAAATGTGCAGCATGAAGGTTTGCCATCTTCAATTGCACGGGAAACATTGGCTGGAGCACAGCCAAAAAAAAAGTATCCTGTAAGTTTTCTTAAGAATATAATTAATGAGTATGGCCCTTGATGTTCTGGGGAGTTGTGGGTGGAAACATTGCGGGGTAGGGTACCAGAGTGCACGTCCCCAGAGTGCAGACCCTCACTCCCCCCTAATTTGGGTGATACTGCTTTGTGACACTGGCGAGCTGCTGTCCCTCTCTGGGCCCCTCCCGAGTGTGGCCTGGGGCCAGGGTGCCGCTCAGCCGTCTCCCAGGAACTGCCAGGCCGTGACCCGATCTCCCTTGGGCTGCAGCACCGCGTGCCTGGCCCAAGCCGCCCGGTGGCTGCTTGGGGCGGCCCACACATTGGATTTCTCCTTTTCTTTAACTTTTTCCAGGGTGCCATCCTTCACAGGCCGGCCCTGCAGGGTCAGCGCCCTCCAGAGGCTCTCCTGGGCACCAGGCTCAGAGTACCCAGCGACTGTCACAACCACAGCGCCAGTTGGGCAAGTGGAGTTCTGCGCCCCTGGGGTGGGGCTAGCGCCCCGTCAGAACGCTCCCCTATTGGCTGAGCGCGAGGGCGGTGCCTCGGCCCCTGCCACGGCCTGGCCCGGATTCCATGGAGCGGATTCACGGAGCGGAGTGTGAGCTGGGCTCTCTGTTGAGTCCACGCCAACGGCTCCAGGGGGCGTGGCCTCGCAGGTCCTGGTTCCCGCCCCACATCGTGACCACAGAGTTACTTGGAACTGGCCAATCCTGAGGCTGCCTTAGTGGAGAGGCCTGCTGGCACTCCCCCCCTTCTTGGTGTCTGCACCTCTGTTTCCTCAAAGAACTCTTGCTACTCATTTGAAAATGCCTCTAGAAAGCAGTTCTACTCACACTGGGGCGACATTGTCGGAGGAGAAAACCGGGAGCGTCCGGGCTTCAAGGATCCGCGCTCTTTCTGCTGCCTCTTGGGGATCCAGACTTGAAAGGGCATCTGTTGATCACCCAGCTATCAGAAGTTCATCCATCCTGCTCCCCACCCCATCTTCAAATTATTTACTAGATTCCAGTGGGAGGAATTTCTATATAAGGTGCTTGCTCCCCGTGCCCGGGGCTTCAGGGACCCCAGCTTCAGGTCTCAGTGTCCAGGCTGGTGAGGGAGAGAAAAATCTTTGAATGAAACAAAGTAAATTACTTTTAGGAGTTTATGAATGCACACTTTGAGGGAGAGCTCTGGAGCACTGTGGCGAATGTGTCTGCAGGCCCACATGCAACTGTTCCGTTTGGAAATTTCTGGAAAGCCATATTTTTGGAATACTAACTCTTGAATTTTTTTCGTTTAAACTCCAGGCTTTGGAAACGAATGTAACAAAATGTTATTAACATATGTTGTGCTATGGAAACAGTAATAGTGGTTTTTTGTTTCATTTTGTTTTTACCACGAAGCTTAAGGAAAAACAGACTGAATTTTAAAACGCAAAGAAATCAAAGATGCTGTGTTTTTTTAGGCGCTGAGTTTGTCTTTCTTGCTATTGCTGTTGTCCATCACCAATAATATCTTTTCCTGGTCTGGGTTCCAATCTAGGATCACACTTGGTGTTTAGTTGCCTGACTGTTGGTTTTGTAATAAGGCAAAAATCATCTTAAGAAATCCTGTGTAAAAGCTCTCATTGGTGCCTATCAGCTATTCTTACACAATCACTACTTGAATTTTTGGGGGTAGAATTATATAATTTATCAATAACATTTATTGTCTAGCAGAGGCTTTTAGAAAATGTATTTTCAAATATATGTCAGTTTTAAAAGGGTAATACACATACATAATAAAATGTCAAAATCGGATTGTGCTTCCCATAGGCAGTCCTTGGGCACATTTCTGTAGCCCTTCCAGGGGGACTTTGTATCCCATTTCTGTTTTTCTTCCCCCTAACTCCATTTTAAGATACAATTTACATACAGCAGAATTTACCCTTTTTGTTGTAAAGTTCTGTGAGTTTTGACTATATAGTCATGTAACCACCACCATAGTCAAGATGTAGTGATCCCATCATCAGAAATTTTGCTGTGCCTCTTTGCAGTCAGCCACCTCCCCAGTTCTAGCCCCTGGTGATCACTGATGTGTCCACTGTCCCTGTAGTTTTGCTTTATTCCAGGATGTTATATAAATGTACTGATACAGTGTGTAGTTTTAGAGACCAGCTTCTTACAGTCAATGTAATACATTTGAAATTCACCCACATTGTTCTGTGGGTATCAGCACTTCATTCTTTTTATTTTATTGCTCAGTAGTGATCATTGTGGAGGTACTGGGTTTGTCAGTCCCCCAGTGAAGGACCGTTGGGTTGTTTCCAATTTGCAATGATATGAATATAGCCACCCATACAAGTCTTTGTGTGAACATGTTTTGTTTTTCATTTTACCTGGGTAAACCTGTAGGTTGTGTGGTAAGGATAGAAAGTATTACGCTTAACTTTATAAGAAACTAACAGACTTTTAAAAATTTAACTTTCCATTTTGTATTCTCACTATGTATATCTCTTTCCTTTTTCCACAAATGAGTGTTGTTCTTTAGACACTGCTCTGAATTTGCTTTTTTTTTACTTAATGCAGTCTTGGAAATGACTCCAGCAACCAGAATGCATAAGAGCCTCCTCCATTTTTACAGCTGTGTACTATGCTGATCCACAGTTATTCATTTACAAGTCTTCTGCTGTGGACCTTTGGATAGTTTTCAGTCATTTGCTGTTATGAACCCAAATGGCTAATGTCCTGTAGGGTGAAGAATATCTTTGTCCCAGAGTCTATGTACACATATGCTGTCTTGTCTATAGGTTAATTCCTCCAAGTAGAAATATTGGGTCACATTGCACTTGCCTCCTTTGCTTTGAAGTACTTCCCCCTCTTTTTTGAACTCATTTCTCTCTCGTTTTATATATACATTTTATTGTTGACAGTATTACAGATGTCCCCCATTCCATCCCATGCCCCCCTCCACCCAGCCCCTGCTTCACCCCAGGCCTTCACCACACTATTGTCTGTGTCCGTGGGCTATGCATATTATATATAAGTTCTTTGGTTAATCTCTTCTCCGTCTTCCCACCCCTCTCCCCGCTGAGATCTGTCAGTCTGTTCCGTGCATCCGTGCCTCTGGATATATTTTGTTTGTCAACTTACAATGTTCATTAGATTCCACATATAAGTGAGTTCATGTAATATTTGTCTTTCTCTGACTGGCTTGTTACATATTCTCCAGGTCCATCTGTGCTGTCTCAAAGGGTAAGAGATTGTTTTTTGTTTGTTTGTTTGTTTGTTTGTTTTTACAGCTGCATAGTATTCCACTGTGTATATGTACCACAGCTTTTTTGATCCACTCATCTACTGATGGGCACATGAGCTGTTTCTAGATCTTAACTATTGTACATAATGCTGTATGAACATAGGGTTACATATATTCTTTCTGATTGGTGTTTTGGGATTCTTAGGATATATTGCCAGAAGTGGAAATGTTGGGTCAAAGGCAGTTCCATTTAAAATTTTTTGAGTAAATTCCATACTGTTTTCTATAGTGCCTGCACCAATCTGCATTCTCACCAGCAGTGTACTAGGGTTCCCTTTTCTCCACATCCTCGCCAACACTTGTTGTTTGTTTATTTATTGATGGTAGCCATTCTGGGAGGTGGGAGGTGATACCTCATTGTAGTTTTCATTTGCACCTCTCTGATGATTAGTGACATTGAGCATTTTTTCATATGTCTATTGGCCATCTGTATATCCTCTTTGGAGAAGTATCTGTTCAGGTCCTGTGCCCATTTAATTGGATTATTTGTCTTCCTTTTGTTGAGTTCTTTGAATACTCTGTATATTTTAGAAATTAGCCCTTTATCAGATGCATCATTGGCAAATATATTCTCCCATGCAGTGGGTTCCATTCTCATTTTGAGGATGATTTCTTTTGCTGTGCAGAAGGTTTTTAGTTTCATGTAGTCACATTTGTTTGTTTTTTCCTTTGTTTCTGTTGCCCTAGGAGATGTGTTGGTGAAAATGCTATGTGAGATGTCTGAGATTTTGCTGCCTATGTTTTCTTGTAGGATTTTTATGGTTTTGCAACTTACATTTAAGTCTTTTATCCATTTTGAGTTTATTCTTGTGTATGATGTAAGTTGGTGATCTAGTTTCATTTTTTTGCATGCACCTGTCCAATTTTTCCAGCACCGTCTATTGAAGAGACTGTCTTTACTCCATTGTATGTTCTTGCCTCCTTTTTCAAATATTAATTGACCATAATCATGTGGGTCAATTTCTGTGGTCTCTGTTCTGTTACCTTGATCTATATGCCCGTTCTTGTGCCAGTACCAGGCTGTTTTGATTACAGTGGCTTTGTAGTATAGTTTGATATCTAGAAATGTGATCCCTCCAACTTTGTTCTTCTTTCTCAAGATTGCTGCAGTTATTTGGGGTCTTTTTAGTTCCAAATACATTTGGTATTTTAATAGGGATTGTGTAGAATCTTTAGATTGCTTTGGGTAGTATGGACATTTTAATGATGTTAATTCTTCCAAGTCATGAACATGGTATATGCTCCCACTTGTTTATATCTTTCTCTATTTCTTTATTCAATGTCCTGTAGTTTTCTGAGTGTAGGTCTTTTCCTCCTTGGTTAAGTTTTTTCCTAGGTATCTTATTTTTTCGTTGCAATGGTAAAAGGAGTTCTTTTCTTAGTTTCTCTTTCTGAGGGTTCATTATCAGTGTATAAAAATGTCATTGATTTCTGGATGTTAATTTTGTATCCTGCTGCTTTGCCAAAATTATTTATTAAATCTGGTAGTTTTTTTGGTGGAATCTTTAGGGTTTTCTATGGGCAATATAATGTCACTTCCTCCTTTCCAATTTGGATGCTTTTTCTTTTTGTCTGATCGGTGTAACTAGGGCTTTCAGCACTCTGTTGAATAAGAGTGGTGAAAGCATACATCCCTGACTTGTTCTTGTTTTTGACGGAAATGCTTTTAGTTTTTGCCAATTGAGTATGTTGTTGTCTGTAGGTTTGTCACATATGGCCTTTGTTACATTGAGGTATGATCGCTCTATTCCTGCTTTTCCAGGAGTCTGGCATTTCTGTAGATCACCTCTCTAGGTGCAGTGTCATTGGGTGGGGGCATTGCATTTAATTCAGAAAGTCCAACCAGAGGGTTCTGACACAGCAACTTCCTGCCCACTCCACCAATTTATTTAGATATTAGTTTTCAATCTTCTCAGCATGGTGTAGTGAAAAAGCCACTTGAGGTAAAAGTTTCAGGAAGGTAGTGGCTGTGTCTGCTAGTGGAAATAGAGGCCAGGGACTTTTGGAAACTTTAGGGGAGAATTGAGAAGAAATTGGGGCTAACAGCCCAAGAGAGCTTGGGCGCAGTGGGGGTGAAGGACAGGATGGATGGGCAGACAAAGAAACTGTATGGAGGGGAATGGCTGGTGCTTGCTGTCTCTGGGGAGGTCTGGGTCCATCTTCCCTACACACACAGCACACACCTAGCTTTTGAAAGTTGACGGCTCCTGGGTTGCTTGGCATTTTCTTGAAAAGGTTGCTATCCTGTTTGGCAGAAACAGCACTGGGGTAGTGGACCTCTGGAACTGGGATGCTGGGACTCATTTGGAATAGGGAGCAGGGCTAGGGACACCAGGAGAGGAAGTCAGCCCTGTCTTCCATTGGGACGTTCTTTTCATCTTCCACAATACATAGTTTTCTTAATTCAATCTGGAGG
This sequence comes from Tadarida brasiliensis, assembly GCA_030848825.1. Taxonomy (NCBI): domain Eukaryota; kingdom Metazoa; phylum Chordata; class Mammalia; order Chiroptera; family Molossidae; genus Tadarida; species Tadarida brasiliensis. The sequence goes on along the minus strand of CM061259.1, from coordinate 71,806,376 downwards.
TGGGTGGGCAATGAGAGGCCACCCTGAGTAGCATTTCTATTAAATAAGATAAAGTACTTGGAAACAGTGGGAAAGACACATGGAACTAGCTTATCGTTTCAAAGTTTAACTTTCTTCAAAAGTTAAAAACAGAACTCAGGTTAAAAAAAAAAAAAAAAAAAAAAAAGGACAGCCCCAAATAGGAAAGAACACCTGCCATTTTTTTAACCCTTAATGAGGGTGCCAGCATGATGGTAAAGCCAAAGCATTTGCAATCACTGAAGTAGGATTGCAAAATTAGATACAGGCTGCTAATGTCCTACAGGCAATAAAACTGCTGTTTGGGGGAGGTTATCTCTTCTATTGAGTAAAATGATTTACAGCAGATCCATCTGTAAGTTGACATCTGGATTCCCAGAGTCTAGGCCCTGAAAGAAACAGTAAATCTACCACAGATATGTCTCACTGGGTTAAGGGTTAGCAGCTGCTTTTGTAAATAAAGTTTTATTGTTCGCAGTGGACGTGGGGCTGCATTCACGTTACAGCTGCAGAGTGGACTAGTTGTGACAAAGACTGTATATCCTGAATATTTGCTTTGTGATCTTATGCAAAAAAAGTTTGCCAGCTCCTGTGCTAGATAATGAAGTAATTCTCAGGTGGGACTTTTAGTCGGGTTTTAGCATAAGATATATAAGTCCTGTGGTCGGCCTTCAGCCTGTTTGCTGGTGTTGCATCATTTTTTTAGCATTGTCTGGTCTGGAAGGCTTATGTGTTTGGAAAGTTTTTGTTAGGACTTTGCTGATGCCACCTCTGAATTTAAGGACTCACCCTCAGATGCAGCCCCAGCTCAGGAAATAGGCCCTTCCTGCTCTCACATATGACCTTCCAGAGGGTAGGGTCTGTGTGGCTCCTAGATCATTGTTCTCTGCCTTATATATATTGCTTCCTGCCACTGAGTTTTACCCTTGTGTCCTTGCATAAACATTAATAAGAATGATGATGATGATAATAACAAAAATACCCACAGTAGCTAACTGATATACCTACTGTGTCTCAAATAATTTAATGCTTTACCCACATCATTGCATTTAGTTACAAGAAGGAGTTAAGAGACTTGTTATCACCCCCATTTACAGACAAAAAACCAAGGCTACTATGGGTTCTTTTTTGTTTTTTTTCTTTATGATTTTAGAGAGAGGGGAATAGAGAGATAGAAACCTCAATGAGAGAGAACATTGTTTGGTTGCCTCCTGCATGCCCCCCAATGGGGACTTGGCCCACAACCTGGGCATGTGCTCTGACCAGGAATTGAACCTGCAACCTCTTGGTGTATGGGTCAACACTCAGCCACACCAGCCAGGCTGCTATTGGTTCTTTAAAGGAACCTTCATGGTATTCCTGTTGGGCAGCAGGCACTATGCCACTAAAGCTTAATTCACATCATCCTTCCCTCTGGACTGCACGGACCCTGGGGTATCTGATTCAGAGCCAAAAGAGCGAGGTTCCAGTTTGGGCCCTGCTGTATCTCAGCTGAGCCAGTCTTCTTGCCTTTGTTAAACGGACATAGTATTATTTATCTTTTCCCTGCTGGGGTCTTTGTTAGAATTAAGTAAAGAGCTTATGGGTGATATGTGAACCCTAAAAACACTACACAGACACTGGTGTGTTAATCTTCATCCTGTTCCTATTACAGCTTCTTAATGCTTTCTGGATCCATGGAGAAAATCAGAGTATGCACCTATGCATAGATGCTCCAAATTTTGCATGTCATTTTTCAGGGTGTTTGTGGAGCTCCTGCAACTGGGAGTTCTTGCAGGAATTCTTGAGCCATCGGCTAAAAATTGGGGACTTGGAACTGTTCCAAAGTCCTTCCTTTTGCCTCCTCTCTGGCTAATTGGACATGTGTCTACTGAGCTCCTGCTGGGTACAAGGAGGAGCCAGTACAGTGAATGCTCCAGACATGGTTCTGCCCCCTAAGCTTCCTTCTAGTCAGTCAATAAGAACCCAAGATAATCTTCCAGAGTGGTAAGTGCTATAAGAAAAACTTCACAAGATAATATGCTAGAACATGGTTTGAGAAGGAGGGAGTGACTTCCATTAGGGAGGTTAGGGAAGATCTTTCTAAGGTGTTGAGACCTGAAGAATGAGAAGGAGTCAGTCATGGGAGGATAAGGGGTAGTGTGCTCTAGCCAGAATAGCACATGCAAAGCTCCTGAGGTAGAACTGAGCCTGGGTATGTGAGGGGCAGAAAGGAGGCCAGAGTGGCTGCTGCCTGGGGCTGGGAGGTCTCAGAGGGGCCAGCAAGCACTAAGACCACGTGAGACCTCTTGGCCTTGGCAAGGAGTTTATTTTTATTCTCTAAGCCTCTGCTGTCCAATGTAAGAACCAGTGACCATAACAATTAAAATAGAAATACAATGAAAAGTTTGGTTTCTCAGTAGAAAATGGAACCTGTGTGTGCTCTTGGTGGGAATGTAAAATGATACAGTCACTGTGAAAAACAGTATGGTGGTTCCTCAAAAATTAAAAAATGGAATTACCATATGATTCAACAATTCTACTTTTGGGTATATACATAAAAGGGTTGAAAGCAGAGTCTCAGAGAGATATGTGTACACTCATGTTCACAGTAGCATTATTGACAATGGCCAAAAGGTAGAAGCAACCCAAGCATCCATAGGTGGATGATGGATAAACACAATGTAGTCCATCTGCACAATGGAGTATTATTATTCAGCCTTAAAAGGAGGGAAATTTGAACACACAGATGAACCTTGAGGACATTATACTCAGTGAAATATATCAGTCACAGAAGGACAAATACAGTACGACTCCACTCACAGGAAGTCCCTAGAGGAGTCAGATCCATAGAGACAGAAAGTAGATGGTGGGTGCCAGGGGCCAGGGGAGGGGATGGGGAGTTAGTGTTTAATGGGGACAGAGTTTCAGTTTGGGAAGATGAAAAAGGCCTGGAGATGGATGATTGCACGATAATGTGAGTGTCCTTAATGCCACTGAACTGTACACTTAAAAATAGTTAAGGTGGCAAATTTTGTGCTATGTGTATTTTGCCACAATTTAAAAAATATGGTTTCTCGTTGCATTAACCAGAGTCAACAGCCATAGAAGAGAAGTGGCTACTGTGTTAGACAGACAGCACACAGATTGAGAACATTTCTGTCATTGTAGAAAGTTCCATCAGACAGTGCTACTCATATGTGAATGTGGCTTCAGGGGATACTTCTGTTCCCTGGGTCTGGTAGGTGGGGTCCACTAGGGCCGTTTGCTGCACCAATCAAGAAGCCCTGAGGATTTGAAGTAAATAATACTCTTCAACAACCAAATCATGTTTCAAGCCATGCAGGGAGTGAGTGAAGAAAGTACCTCTGAGGACACGTTCTGCTGTGGCTGAGGCCTTTCCAGCCACAGGAAAGCCATTTGTCCATGACAGTCTGGGAGGGGAGGGCTAGTCATTGAGGCCCAGGCCAGATGCCAAGGGACCTGAAATCAAGGGGTAATTAGGAAGCAAAGAGTAGTGAGACATTGGGAGAAAGGGCATGTGTACCAAGCTGCTGGAGGAAGCCAGGAAAGAGGCCAGCCTTCAGTGGACAAGTTCAGTAGCATTGAACAAGACATTTTCTACAGCTACGAAATCCATGCACAGCATCTGCCCCTCATCTGCAGAGCCTTCTTTTTCCTACCCATCCATTATCTCCTTCAGGTCACAGCAGGAATGTTACCTCTCCTCACCTCTAGCACTGTGCGTGTTGTATATCCAATTACACATTTTTTTGAATAACTAATACGCCTTCTTTGTGTGACTGTGTGCTCCCGAAGGCAGGGTGTGTGGTCCTGAAGTGGCTGGCAGTTATCTAGATTAGTGCAAGCACATGTCTGTTGAAGCATTATGTGACTGTTGGGCAAATTGCTTAACCTTCTTGTACCTCAGTTTTTCGATTTATAAAAAGGAGACAATAATATATCAGTTTATACCTGTGCTGGAGCTGGCTTGCTGGAGCCAATTGTTAAATTTTCAGGGAATTTGTGAACTGGTTGTTAAACAAACTGTTATTAAAATTTAAATAACAAACTTAAATTAAATTAAAAACAAAGGTGATAAATACTCAAAACTCACTGCATCCTAGTGACTCACTACAGTTTTATATAACTAGTCCCTTCTTATCTACGTTTTCTCTTTCCACATTTTCAGTGACCCGTGGTCTGAAAATATTATAGAAAATCCCAGAATTAAGAAATTCACAAGTTTTAAATTGTGTGCCATTCTGGGTAGCGTGAAATCTCTTGCCATGCCACTCAGTCTTTCCCAAGATGTGACTCATCCCTTTGTTCAGTGTCTACCATATATGCACTCCCTGCCTGGTAGTCATTTAGTAGCTGGCCACATTATCAGATCGATTGTCGTGGTATTGCAGTGCTTGTGTTCAAGTGCCCCTTATTTTACTTTTAAAATAAAAATTTTAAATTAATTTTTACTGAACTTACTGGGGTGACATTGGTTAATAAAATTATATAGGTTTCAAGTGTACAGTTTTATAACACATCATCTATATATTGTATTGTGTTCACCATCCAAAGTAAAGTCTCCTTCCATGACCATTTATCCCCCCTTTACCCTCTTGTACCTCCTCCACCCCCCCCTTTCCCTCTTGTAATCACCATACTGTTGTCTATGTCTATGAGGTGTTTATGAGATGTTTCTTTTTTATTTTGCTTATTCCCTTTACCTTTTTCACCCAGCCCCCCAACACCCCTCCATTCTGACAGCTGTCAGTTTGTTCATTGTATGTATGAGTCTGTTTCTATTTTGTTTGTTTACTTTGTTCATTAGATTCCATATATAAGTGAGATCATGTGATATTTGTCTTTCTCTGACTGGATTATTTCACTTAGCACATTACTTTCCAGGTCCACCCATGCTGTTCCAAAGGTAAAATTTCCTTTTTTATAGCCAAGTAGTATTTTCATTGTATAAATGTACCACAGCTTTTTTATCCACTCACCTGCTGTTGGGCACTTGGGCTGTTTCCAGATCTTACCTATTATAAATAGTGCTGCTATGAACATAGGGATGCATGTATTCTTTCTGATTGGTGTTTCAGGCTTCTTAGGATATATTCCTAGAAGTGGGATCACTGGGTCAAATGGCAGTTCCATTTTTAATTTTTTGAGGAAGCACCATATTGTTTTCCATAGTGGTTGCACCAGTCTGCATTCCCACCAGCAGTGTACTAGAGTCCCCTTTTCTCCACATCCTCACCAGTGCTTATTGTTTGATGATTTGTTGATGGTAGCCATTCTGGCAGGTGGGAGGGAATACCTCATTGTCATTTTAATTTATTTCTCTCTGATGATTAGTGATGTTGAGCATTTTTCATGTCTCCTGGTCATCTGTGTATCCTGTTTAGAGAAGTGTCTATTCAGGTCCTCTGCCCACTTTTAAATTGGATTGTTTGTATTTCTTTTGTTGAGTTGTTTGAATACTCTATATATTTTGGAAATTAACCCCTTATCTGATATATCATTGGGAAATATGTTCTCCCAGAGAGTGGGTTCCCTTTTCATTTTGATGCTGGTTTCTTTTGCTGTGCAGAAGCTTTTTAGTTTTATATGTAGTCCCATTTATTAATTTTTGCTTTGTTTCTCTTCCCTTGGTGATGTATTGGTGAAAATTCTGCTACATGTGATGTCTGAGATTTTACTGCCTGTATTTTCTTCTGGGATTTTTATGGTTTCATAACTTACATTTAAGGTTTTTATCCATCTTGAGTTTATTCTTGTATATGGTGTAAGTTTCAATGGGCAAAATCTATGTAGTTTCAATTTTTTGCATGTAGCTGTCCAATTTTCCCAACATCATTATTGAAGACACTGTCTTTACTCCATTGTATATGCTCTTGCCTCTTTTGTCAAATATTAATTCAACATAATGTCTTGGGTTGATTTCTGGGTTCTCTGTTCTATTCCATTGACCTTAATACATGTTCTTGTGCCAGTATCAGTCTGTTTTTATTACAATGGCTTTGTAGTATAACCTGATATCCAGTATTGTGATCCCTCCAACTTTGTTCTTTTTCAAGATTGCTGTGCCTATTCAGGGTCTTTTTTGGTTCCATGTAAAATTTTGGAGTATTTTTTCTAGATCTTTGAAATATGCAATTGGTATTTTAATAGGGATTATGTTGAATCGATAGATTGCTATAGGTAGTATGGACATTTTAATGATGTTGATCTTCCAATCCATGAACATGGTATATGATTCCACTTTTTTATATCTTTCTCTATTTCTTTTTTCAATGTCCTGTAGTTTTCTGAGAACAGGTGTTTTACTTCCTTGGTTAAGTTTATTCCTAGGTATCTTCATTTTTTTGTTGCCATGGTAAAATGGATTTTTTTTATAGTTTCTCTGAGTGTTCATTATTGGTATATAAAAATGCCATTGATTTCTGGATGTTAATTTTGTATTTTTTTACTTTGCCAAATTCATTTATTAAATCTAATAGTTTTTTGGTGGAGTCTTTAGGGTTTTCTATGTACAATATCATGTCATCTGCAAAAATGACAGTTTTACTTCCTCCTTTCCAATTTGAATGCCTTTTATTTTTAATTCTTCTCTGATCACTGTGGCTAAGACTTCCAGTACTATGTTAAATAAGAGTGGCAAAAACAGACATCCCTGTCTTGTTCCTGTTCTTAAGAGAAATGCTTTTAGTTTTTGCCCATTGAGTGTGATGTTGGCTGTAGGTTTGTCATATATGGCCTTTATTATGTTGATGTATGATCCCTCTATTCCCACTTTGCTGAGAGTTTTTATCAAGAATGGGTACTGGATTTTGTCAAATGCTTTTTTAGGGTCTATTGATATGATCATATGATTTTTTTCATTCATTTTGTTTATGGTGGTGTATCACATTTATTGATTTGCAAATATTGTACCAGCCTCGCATCCCTAGGATAAATCCCACTGTGTCATGCTGAATACTTTTAAAAATATATTGTTGGATCCAGTTTGCTAATATTTTTTGAGGTTTTTAGCATCTATGTTCATAAGGGATATTGGCGTGTAATTTTCTTCCTTTGTGGTGTCTTTAAATGGTTTTGAAATTAGGATTATGCTGGCCTCATAAAAAGAACTTGAAAGTCTTCCTCTTGAATTGTTTAGAAGAGTTTGAGGAGAATAGGTATTAGTTCTTTTTTGAATGTTTGATAAAACCGCCATGTGAATCCATCTGGACCAGGGCTTTTGTTTGCTGTGAGTCTATTGGTTACTCTTTCAATTTCCTTTGTTGTTATTGGTCTCTTCAGGTTTTCTGACTCTTCCTAGTTGAGTTTTGGAAGCTGGTATGATTCTAACAATTTGTCCATTTCACCTAGGTTGTTGAATTTGTTGACATATAATCATTCATAGTATTTTCTCACAATCCATTGTATTCCCGTGGTGTAAATTTTTACTTCATGTCTTTCATTTCTGATTTTATTTATTTGGGTCCTGTCTGTTTCTTGGTGGGTCTAGCTAAAGGTTCATCAATGTTTTATATCTTTTCACAGAACCAGCTCTTGGTTTCATTCATCTTTTGCATTTTTTTTGTTTTGTTTTTAAGCCTGTATATCATATATTTCTGCTTTGATCTTTATTATTTCCTTCTTACTCTGGTTTTTTCTTTTTGTTCTATTTCTAATTCTTCGAGTTGTAGGGTTAGATAGTTTATTAGAAATTTTTCTCGTTTCTTGAGGTAGGCCTGTAATGCTATGAACTTCCCTCTCAGGACTGCTTTCATCGCATCCCATAGATTTTGTGTTGTTGTGTGTTCATTTTCATTGGTTTTCAGGAAGTTTTAAATTTCTTCCTTGATCTTCTTGCTAACCCATTCATTGTTTAATAGCATGCTATTTAGTCTCCATGTGTTTGAATGTTTGTGAGTGTTTACATTGCAATTGATTTCTAGTTTCATGCCATTGTAATCTGAGAAGGTGCTTGATATGATTTCATTCTTCTTGAACTTGTAGAGACTTAGTTTGTGTCCTGACATGTGGTCTATCTTTGAGAATGTCCTGTGTGCACTTGAGAAGAATGTATATTCTGCTGCTTTGGGTTGAAATATTCTGTAAATATCAATTAAGTCCATCTGATCTAGTTCGTCATTTAAGGACTCTGTTTCTTGTTAATTTTTTGTCTAGAAGATCTATCCATTGATGTAAGTGGGGTGTTAAAATCCCCTACTATGATTGTATTTCTGTCAATCTCTCCCTTAAATTTCTCCAGAAGTTTTTAAATATATTTTGGACTGGCCAGTGTGACTCAGTTGATTGAGCGTTGTCCCATGGACTAAGAGGTCCCTGTTCAATTCCCAGTCAAGGCTCATGCCTGGGTTGTGGGCTCAATCCCCAGTAGGGGGCATGCAGGAGACAGTTGTTTGATGTTTCTCTCTCACATAGATGTTTCTATCTCTCTCTCCCTTCCTCTCTCTCTAAAAAAAAATCAATAAATACATAGTTAAAAAAATTAAATATATTTGGTGTGCCTGGTTTGGGTTCATATATGTTTACCAGGGTTATATCCTCTTTTTGGATTGGTCCCTTTAATATCATGTATTGAATTTCTTTGTCTCTTGTTATAGACTTCATTTTGAAATCTATTTGATCAGATATGAGTATTGCTACCCCTGGTTTTTTTGTTGTTGTTTCCTTTTGTGTGGAATGTTGGTTTTTTTTCAACCCTTCACTTTCAACTTGTGTGAATCTTTTGTTCTATGTTGGGTCTCTTGTAGATAGCGTATATATGGGTCGTATTTTCTTACGTATTCAGCCACCCTGTGTCTTTTGATTGGCACATTTAATCCATTTACATTTCAAGTTATTATTGATAAATACTCATTTAAAGCCATTTTTTACTGTATGTTTATGTTTCATTCTCTCTATAGTTCTTCTTCTTTGTAAAGCAGTCCCTTTAGCATTTCTTGCAATTCTTGTTTGGTGGTACTGAACTCCTTTAGTGTCTTTTGTCTGAGAAGCTCTTTATATCTTCCTCAATTTTAAGTGATAACCTTGCTGTATGGAACAGTCTTGGTTTAGTTTCTTGTTTTCATTATTTTGTTTACTTCATGCCATTCCCTCTGGCCTGATGTGTTTCTGTTGCGAAATCTGCTGAAAGCCTTATGTGAGCTCCCTTGTAGGTAACTAACTGTCTCTCTCGTGGTGCCTTTAAGATTCTCTCTTTGTTTTTAGCTTTGGCAATTTGAATTATGATGTGTCTTTGCTTGGGTCTCTTTGGGTTCATCTTTGTGCTTCCTGAACTTGTGTAACTTTTCCTTTCACTAGATTAGGGAACTTCTATCCCTTGCTTGCATTCTTCTCCTATTACCCCTGTGATGAGGATGTTGTTATGTTTCATGTTGTACCAGAGTTCCCTTTAAATATCCTTATTCTTTTTAACTGTTTTTCTTTTTGTTGCCCTGTTTGGGTGTTTTTTTTCAACCTTGTCTTCCAAATTGCTGATTGTATGCTTGCTTCATCCAGCCTACATTTGATTCCTTCCAGTGTGTTCTTGATGTCAGATGTGCTATTCTTCATATCCGACTAGCTCTGGATCAGAGTTCCTTTTTTCATGTTGATGTGGTTTTCATTAAGTTCCTTATAATTATCACTATGTTGTTTGAGCAACCTTATAAACCATTATTTTGAATTCTGTGTCTGATAAATTGCTTGCTTACACTTCATTTAGTTGTTTTTCTGGAGATTTTTCCTTTTCTTTCATTTGGGGATTATTTCTTTGTTGCCCCATTTTAGTTGTCTCTTTGTGTTTTCTATGTGTTAGATAGAACTACTATGACTCCCAGTCTTCGTGGGGTGGTCTTATGTCATAACTATCCTGTGGAACACAGTGGTGAAGTCCCCTTGATATCCTGAGCTGACTGCTCTAGGAATGTCCCTTGTGTGGGTTATGTGGACCCTCCTGTTGTAATTGGGAACTGATTGTTTTTGGCTCCTTTGTGAGTGGGATCAACTTTTACCCCTTGGAAATAAGTTTAGCAGGATGGGGCCAGCAGGAGTTGGGAATGCAAATCTAATCAGCCCTTTGACTGGGATGACATGGGCCCTTGCCCTTCAAAGGTGAGATAGCTGCTTTCCTTCTAGCTCAGCTGTGCTCTGCCAGAGGCTTCGAGGGGCTCGCACCAGATACCTCAGTTTTGAGTTGTGTCTCCTTTCACCTGTGAGGCTGCATCAGCAGGGATGTGCCAGCAGGGCTTGGAGGAAGATAACAAGGCTGATCCCTCTGCTTGGGGTGGTGCTGGCCCTTGGGTGGGTAGAGAGAGCTGTTCGCCTTCTATCTCTGCAGTGCCAGAGGCCCTGGTGGAGTGCTCCAAGGAAATCACGTCCAGTGTCCAAGCTCTGATTTGCTCCCTCTTCCCCCCAGTGGATATGAATTTAGCAGGGTGGCGTCATGCATTCCAGTCTGCTCTTTGAATGGGGTGGCATGGGTCCTCTGCCCTCGAGAGGGGAGGTAGCTGCTCTCCTTCTAGCTTCATACCAGAGCTCCTGAAGAGAGGCTCCAAGAGGGTTGCACCAGATTTCACAGTTCTGAGTTGTGACCCCTTTCCCCCCGTGAGGCTGCACCTGCCAGAAGATGCAGGTGGGGCTTGGAGAAATACATGAAACCTGCTCACTCTGCTTGGGGTGGCGCTGGCTCTTGGGAGGTGTGAGAGCTTGTTGTCTTCTTCTGTCTCTGCAGCTCACTGTTAGAGGCCCTGATGGAGACCTCTGAGGGGATCGTTCCAAATGTCCCAGTTCTTGTTCGTACTTTTTTCCCCCTGCAGGACTGAGCTTTTGGAGGCAATGCCAGTAGATTTGGGAACTGCTAATCTAGGCAGTATTTTGTTAGGGGTGGTGCAGGCCCTGGGCCCTATGGAAGGGAGCTAGGCACTCACCTTCTAGCTCAGCGGTGCCCTGCCAGGACTCCTGATGGGGTGCTCCAAGGATGTCATGCCAGATTTCTCTGTTCTGAATTGTGACCCCTTTACCCAGGAAGGCTGCACCTGCTGGATAGTGCAGGTGGGGTTTGGAGGAATAGATCAAGGCTGTCCTGTTCGCTTGGGGTGGTGCCTGATCTTGGGAGGGGAGAGAGCTTGTCAACCCCTTCTATCTCTGCAACTCACTGCCAGAGGTCCTGATGGAGGCCTCCGAAGCGGGTGGCTCCAAATGTCTCTGTTCTGAATTGCACTTCCTTCCTCCCCCACCCCACCCCCACCCCCACCCTGTAGGACTGTGCTTTGAAAGGTGGTGCAGCAGATTTGGGGAATGTAAATCCAGGCAGCCTTTTGTTGGGGGTGGTGTGGGTCCTCAGTTGGGTAAGTTAGCTGCTTGCTTTGTAGCTCCACGCCCGCCCACACGGATCCTGAAGGGAGGCTTGCAAAGGTGTGCCTCTCCCTAGCTCTGAAACTGCCTGCTGCCTGAGGCACTGACCAGGATGCCGCCTTTTGGGGATGGTGCCTTTCTAACCCATGGGAAGAGGAGAAGACTGACTCCTTTACCCAAGCCACTCAGTTCATTGTGTATCTGAGACTGTCTATAGTTTCTCCAGAGAAGTAGTGCATCTCGGGTCCCTTTTGGGTACAGATAAAAGTCCTTTTTGAGCTTGGCAGGGCAGAGTCGCCAGTATTTGGAGGACAGGCTTAGTGTACTTTCTCCAGCTGGTGCTGTAAGACTAGACATGCTGGACCCTGGGAGATGGCGTCTGAGGGTGGTGTGGGATGTTGGCTCAGGACTGAGACCTCAGTAGCCTTCCTTCCCAATCTCCAGTGCTATGCCACCCAGATCTTCTCCTTATGGCTTCCATGTGCCCCGAGTCTCCTTCCCTCTAACAGAGCCCTGCGTGAGTGCCCGAGAGCAAGTCCTTGTGCTTTAGCCTTTTAAGAGATCACCCAGGAAGGATTCAAGCAGACTCCCTCCTCTTCTGGATAGACAAAGTCCCTGCTTATTTTTGCTGACAAATGTTATGCAACTCTTCGTCCTGGCCCTGGTGTTCTGGGTTGGGGGTCCTGGCATGTGATTGAGACCCTACTTTCCTCTTGGGGAGAGGGGGGCTTTTGCAGCTGCAATATTTCTCCGGCTTCACAGCCTTTGCGCCTGGGTACTGGGAGCAGCCCTTTCTGCATCTCTGCCCTTCTTACCATTGTCTGTGTAGCTTCTTTTTTCCCCCACTCCTTGGATATAATACAGTTCAGGTGACCTTCTGTTGTTGATTCAGGTTAATTGCTCTAAATCTTAGCTGTAACTCTGGTTTGGTGCCAGGAGAAGGTGTGTTGCTTTCACCTATTCCACTGCCATTTTTTAAGTCTCCCTTATTTTACTTCATAATGCCACATTCATATAACTTTTATTACGGTATATTGTTATAATTATTTTGTTTTATTATTTATTGTTGTTTATTTCTTACTGTGCCTGATTTATAAATTAAACTTTATAATAGGTATGTATGTACAGAAAAGAACATAGTATCTATAGTGTTGGGTACTATTCAAGATTTAGGCATCCACTGGCAGTCTTGGACTGTATCCCCCACAACTGTATTTATGCTTTTGTGGTTATTTGCTACTATTCTATCTATATGGTGGAAATACTCTTTATGCTGTGGTACCACCTATCTCTCACTAGCTCCATGTTCAGTAAGTTTAGGTTGGTGGTATTTACACTGTGGAAATTTGCAGATGCTACAAGTCAGATCCTTTCTTACCCCTTCTTTGAAGTAGTTGTTAAACATTTATAGCATGCCATTGCTTTGGGGGCTTAAATGAGTTTATGCTTTTGTTAATGGTTTTGTGCTGTAGAGGTGAGGCTGTTATTAACACTCCCTAATCCAGCATTGCTGTTCATGCAGACAGGAACTGGGCAAGCCATTGACCAGCTGTTTTTTTCTCTCTCCAGTCTGCCCGACCATCTGTAAGTCACACGGCTGCACTACTGAAGGCCTCTGTTGCCACAGTGAGTGCCTAGGCAACTGCTCTGAGCCCGATGACCCGACTAAGTGCGTTGCCTGCCGCAACTTCTACCTGGAGGGCAGGTGCGTGGAGACCTGCCCGTCCCCGTACTATCACTTCCAAGATTGGCGCTGTGTGAACTTCAGCTTCTGCCAGGACCTGCACAACAGATGCAAGAACTCGCGGAGGCAGGGCTGCCACCAGTATGTCATTCATAATAACAAGTGCATCCCTGAATGTCCCTCTGGGTACACGATGAATTCCAGCAAGTGAGTCCTGGGTGTGGGTTCTAGGGGTGGGACCAGCAAAGAGGGAAAGGAATGTGGGGTTGCTGATGGTAGTGCCACCTGTTAAAATCTAATGAACAAAATAAACTGGCAAACAATATAAACTGATGAACACAATGGAACTGGAAGCGTGGATACATGGAATGGACTGGCTGGTGCCCAAGGGGAGGGAGTTTGGGGCTGACTGGATAAATTAGGTGAAGGGATTAGCTAAAAAAACATATATGCATACCCCATGGACACAGACAATAATTTGGTAAAGGCCAAGGGAGGGGGACGGGGGATGGGTGTAGGTGGGCAAAGGGAGGAAAAGGGGAATACCTGCGATAATGTCAACATTAAAAGCTTTTAATAAAAGACAAAACAAAACAAAAAAAAACTGTGTGAAAAACCAGAATCCATTGTTATGAATGAGGGAGCTGTGATGACTAGGGGATATGCTTGGGTATCTTGGATGCCATTTCTGCTTCCTGTTTAGTCCTGGCCTTTGAAGCAGGAGTTGACAAACTGTCTTTGTAAAGGGCCAAAGAGTAAGTATTTTTGGCATCTTGCACATTTTTTAAAAACTTTCTATGCTTACCTTTGGGAATAGAAAGCACACAGACAGAAGTCCTTGGCTTCCCATAGAATCCTTCACATTTGTGGGATTGTTCCCACTGATGTGCCTTCCTAGCTTACACCCAAAATGGAACTCAAGTTTTTAAATGTTTCTTCTGATCTGGAGCTGGATGGTGGGTTGAGACTTGATTCTTGATTATTCCCAGGGTTTTCTTATACTTTGAAGCATAGTGCCATGAAACCATTTCCTATTATTTGAGTGAGAAAGAGCAGGGTTTTCTTTCTTTGTTGTGAGTCATATGTCCTATGCACATTGCAGATTTTTTGTTCATGTTGTTAGCGTAGAGGTTTAAAAATCTGTTTCCTGGTTTTTGTGTTGCGGGTTTGAAAAGAAGAACCTCCACAAAATAACACACAAACAAATCAGAAACAGATGCACACCGAGGGGCCTTGAGCTGACCTGCTTACGTAAAAAATCTTCCTTTTCAGACTTTGAGAATTAGCCAAATGAAAGTGTTCTGATGGGAATGTTGTTTCCCTGGGTAGGAAGGGTAGGAAAAACAATCTTTTTAATTTTTTTTTCCTTTATTTATTTTTTTAGAGAGAGAAGAAGTGAGAAGGAGAGAGAGATAGAAACATCAATGAGAGAGAACATCGATTGGCCTCCTCCTACATGTCTCACACTGGGGATTTGGCCCACAACCTGGGCATGTGCCCTGACTGAGAATTGAACCAGTGACTTCTTGGTGCATGGGTCGACGCTCAACCACTGAGCCACACCGGCCAGATGGTGAAAACAATCTTTATTTCAGTTTTTATGAGCCTCTCTTTGAGTGTTTATGAAACCTACAAGTATAACATATTTCGTTTTATTAGTTTTGACAAAAATCTGTCATGTGGCTTTGTTGACCAAAAATAGGTGACTATAAATCATTTTGCATGACAGACAGAACTATTTTTTTCCTTTCTTGGGGCCACTTTATCAGTAGGGTTGGGGAAATGACTGTATTCCTTTTGATTCATTTCTGTTTTTTTTTTTTTTTTTTCTTTTTTTCCCCCAATTAACATCTTCTGGTAAGATGTTTGTTTAAAAGACATTGGCTTTATCTGTAACAAAAATAAATTAATAAAAATTGGAGGAAAAAAAAAAGACATTGGCTTTAAATAAAAGGTATTCCCTCCTTTGATGTTCTCCTTATGGTGTGATAGCCCCTGGATCTCAAGCCTCAGGAAATGGACAATGTGCCTGCGATGCTTGTGACTTTTGCTGAGTGAGAGAGGGCAAAGCGAGCAAAGCTAATTATGACTCATTATGGCACAATTTTACTTCAAAGGTTTTAAAAAATTTTAATATTTTTCCTTGTGAAACTTTTATTTTATTTTATGAAAGACATTAGTCCTGTCACATTTTCTAATGTGGTTTGATATCAAATAAGACCAGATATGCTTTCTCCATTCTTGTGGCTTATCTGGAAATAGTCTTAGTGTTTTCAGAGCAGAGATCTAGGGTCACATGGGGAATTGTGGTCACTCTGAAACATTGGGTGGGAGTAACGTATGCTCTTCACTGAAATGATGAGTACTCGGTATTTGAGGTGAATGTTAAGTTTGTCCCTGTTCCCTCCCCCAGAATGCTGTGGCCCTTGATCTTTGCATGGCCAGTGTCTTCTTGACATCCAGGTCACAGCTTGCAAGTCACTTCCTCTGAGAGTCTTTCCCTGTCTCACCACCTTGTCTGAATTAGCTGTCCAGGCGCTTTTAGGCATAGCACTCAGTTTTAACTCTTTTCATGGCTTATATCACCAGCTGATATTGTAATTGTCAACTTATTAATTTCTCCAACTCTACCATATACTTCCCAAGGGAATCAGTTAGCTCCTGCTGCATAATAGAACAGCCAAGCACTTAGTGACCTAACACTCATTTATGATTTCTGATGGTTGACGGGTGGTTTGTCTGGCATGGGCAGGGTCAGCCCTGACTGATGGCATAAGGTAGCTGCTCATATCTTAGGTGAGCAGCCGGGGCCTCTCTCCATGTAGTTTCTTGTCCTGGCAGCCAGGAAGGGCATGTTCCAATGTGCAAGTACTTTTCAAGCCTCTGCTGACATTACATTTGCTAATGTCCCATCACCCAAAGCAATTCATCTGGCCAAGCCCAGATTCACTGGATGAGGAGATAGACCCCACTTCTTGATGGGAAAGCTGAAAAGAACACGTGGCCATTTGTAATATCTCACAGGGAAAGTCGGTTGTTTTGTTCACTCTCGTGTGCCTGTGGCTTAGAGCAGGCATTGGCAATGGACCAGAGAGTAAATATTTTTAGCTCTGAAGGCCATATGGTCTCTGCAGCAGCTACTCTGCCCTGATGGTGTGAGGACAGCCATGGATGATCATAAACCAATGAGTGTGATTGCATATAACGTTATTTAAAAAAACAGGTGGCCATCTGTATTTGGCATTCGGGCCATAGTTTGTGAATCTCTAGCTTAAAGTGTCACCTGTCACTCTAATAAATGCTCAATGAATAGTAGAACTGACAAAAGGACCCAAACATTTGGTTACAATTCTGCTTCTACTCCAGCTGTTCTGACACCAATGGGTGAACTGCACTACAATTCGACACTAACAACCTGGAGTTAGTATCAAACCACAGGTTAAAGACTCTGTTCTCCATAAGACTGCCCTCACTTCAGACGCCAGCCACACTTTGGTCCTTAGGCCACCCCCACTTTTGATCGACTGGCTATAAATTTGGGGGTTCCCACAAAACCTTTGGTTTCAGTAATTAGCTAGAACAACTCACAGAACTAAAATAAAGCTGTAATGCTCTGTGGGTCCCGAGCCTACTGTAATGGTAGGCCCCTCGGTTAGAAATGCCTGCCGCACACACATTACTTATAGCAGGCTCCATAGACATTCCCTCCACCGGGGGCCCCTGTTTATGGCTGGGCTGGCTCTCATGGTTCTTATTATGATCACAGGACACACTTCAAAATGAAACATCAGGGAACTTTGAGGAACAGATTTGTTCTCACAGGCTCGAGAGTGTACATGGTGCACTCGAGGGCCACAGAGCCAAGTTATGGGATGGCTGAGAGAAAGAGAGAGGGGGAAGGGACCTGGGGCTCTGTCTATAATAGGGTCTGAGGGTGGGACATCTAAGGTTTCCTGGGTTCTCTCTTTATTGTCGAATTTGAAGCATAAGAGCAGGAATTAAGGTTCAAGAAAGGGGAAGCAGGGTCAACAAAGTAGTCAGTTATCTAGGTGACCCAGGGATTTCTTCAAGAGGAAACTTCATGGGTAGGAGGATCCTGATTCCTTGTCTGGTTGTTTTACTACTAGCTGTATCATAAGGCTGCCATTGTGTTTATTCAAGATGGATGTCTTCTGAAGTGAATGCCTCAGCAATCAAAAAGCTTAATGTGAAGCATACACTACATGCACTTACAATTACAGCTTTATTATTAAGGATGCACATAAGGTGAGGTCTGGGAGAGTCTCTGACATAGAGCTCCCATGCCTTCCTGGAACCAGGGACATTAACCTCCCAGTATGT
This sequence comes from Tadarida brasiliensis, assembly GCA_030848825.1. Lineage (NCBI taxonomy): Eukaryota > Metazoa > Chordata > Mammalia > Chiroptera > Molossidae > Tadarida > Tadarida brasiliensis. The sequence goes on along the minus strand of CM061259.1, from coordinate 71,789,002 downwards.
GGATGTGTTCACCAGCCAGAAAAGTCCACTGAGTTTTTACTGGGTTTTCATTACCTAGGTGTGATTGACTGAATCCTGGACCACGTGCTGGAACTCCATCTATAGCCCCCTCGTCTCTCTTAAGGTCAAATGGCTAAAAGACCCAGCCCTCTAATTATATATTTTGTCTTTCTATTGACCAGCCCCTATCCTGAAGCCATATAGGACCAGCACAGGTCACTTCGTTAGTATAACAAAGATGCTCCTAGCACATCTCCACCTGAGAGGATAGGTACTGTCATTCTCTTCATTTCACAAATAAGGAAACTGAGACTTTGAGAATATAACAGTTGGTAATCTCGAGGCTGTGTGTAACAGAACTCCAACTCAAACTGGCTGAAGCAAGTTTAAAGGAGTTTATTGGTGCTTATAACCAAAAAGTTCAGGGTGTAGCTTCAGGTACAGCTGTATCCAGGAGCTTAAGTGATATATGTAATCTGTTTCTTTTCATCCTTGGCTTTATTTTTCTCTCCATCGGTTTTTTTAATCAGGCAGCCTCTCCCTGACTTCTTTCTCCATGCTAACAATATAGCAGCAGCCTCTTATATACCCTGGAAGGAGGACAACTTCTCCTTCTGGGAAGTTCTAGCAAAACCCTCACTTCACTGACTTGGTATGTGCCCACCTTTGAACCCCTTGAGATGGAAGATGGTGCCCAGCTTGGCCTGGATCCTGTGTCCTATCTGGACCTAGGAGAACTGTGCCATCAGCAACTGATCACAGAGACCCTATGTGGGGAGGGTTTCCAAAGGACTCCTGGGGTTATCAATTTGAGTGCATCAGGCTGCAGGCAGGCAAAGACAAAGTCTGCCCCCAGTTACCCCTCATCAAATGTGAAGTCCTGTAATAACCATGGTCACATCAAACCCCACAAAGAACAAACATCCTATCTCCTTGTAGTAACAACATGAGTTCTGCCACATTGGGGTGACAGGATCAGTTTTGTGCACTTTGGCATAACAGCAAAGTGAGTTCGCACGTAAGGCCCATTCGCTTAGCATTCTGTCACCATGATAACTCTAGGAGTCCCATCAATTCGGTGTAAAAGTATGACTCCTATCTCCACAGAGTAGAATGTGATCCTGTCTTCATGGGATTCATTGTAAACCCTATCAGTCTGGAGTACAGCAGGAACCCTGTCATTTTGGGGAAGAAGCATTAGTCCCCTGGGTAATGCTGTAGGACCTGCTGCTGCAGAGAAAGAGTATAAGCCTGCCATTTTAGGCAGTGGTTTTACCTGGGGTGATTTGCCCTCTTCTCTCCAAGGGACAATGTCTGGAGACATTTTTGGCTTTCATTTCTTGGGTGGGGGGTGCTATTGGGAATCAGTGAGTGAAGCCCAGTGATGCTGCTCAATACCCCTAATGCTCAGGGCAGCCACACAATGGAGAGTTCTTGGGCCTCAGATGTTAACAGTGCCACGGGTGTAGTAAGTACCTTGCTTTAGGGTAATGGCGGAAGTCCTGTCACTTGGGACCCTGTGCAACATGTTCTCTGCCATGTGTAGAGGGCGATCCTGTGTACCTTGACCCCTCTTTCTCTGTTTTTTACTCAGCTTGATGTGCACTCCGTGTCTAGGCCCCTGTCCCAAGGTCTGTCACCTCCTGGAAGGCGAGAAGACCATTGACTCAGTGACATCTGCCCAGGAGCTTCGAGGCTGTACCGTCATCAACGGGAGTCTTATCATCAACATTCGAGGGGGCAGTGAGTGCTGGGGGATGTCTTGCTGGGGTCCATGGTCCCTGGGAGTGGAGAAGGAAAATGGTCTAGACTTTGCTTCCTGCTCCTTAGGCGATTTTAATACTGTCCTTAGTGGTTCTCTGATCAGTAGAGCCACCCAACCATTTGCTACCATACCTGAAATTCATGGCTCCATCTGGTCTCCCACTATCCCTACCGAGATTCTGATTTTCCACATTGCTAGCTGGGACATCAAAAATTTGCATTTTTAACAAGCAGGCAACATGCCCTATTGCAGGTCTGGGGACTGTGTTTCCAGAAATACCATCACAAACAAAAAGACATTTCTTTGTTTATTTATTCAGCAAACATTTGTAGGATATTCACAGTGAACAAAGCAAAGTCTATACATGATGGGTCTTACAAATAAGCCGATCAACTTATGATGTAAACTCAGGCAGTGGTCCCACTATGAAGGGAAACAGTGGGGTAATGGAGGGAGTAGGTGGGCAACCGTTTCTTATAAAGGGCCATATAATAAATATATTCAGCTTTGCAAACCAGAGGGTGTCTGTTATAATTACTCAACTCTGCCCTTGTAGAGACCATGTGAACAAATGAGTGTGGCTCTGTGCTAATAAAATTTTATTTACAAAGCAGACTGGGTTTGGCCAGTGAGCTGGATTTTGTAAATCTATGAAACAGGATAAGAGGTTACTGTTTTAGAAGAGTTTCTGGTCACAGGAGCCATACTTTGAGTTGGTAATGGAGCAAACCAAGCTAACAGATGGGAGAATGATATTCTGGGCAAAGGAGGTAGCCAGGCAAAGTCCTGAGGCAGGCGTGTGCCTGGTTTACTAAAGGGATGCTGTGGAGCCCCATGTGTGTGGTGTCGGGGAGCAAGGTAGGAAATAAGAAAAAAAGAAGTGGTCACTTATTTAGGGACTTGCTGCCCTGTAGTAAGGACTTCAGATTGTATTTTAATTAAGTATGGTTCATTTTGAGCAGGATATGTCAACTTCATTTTTGGCTTGTAATTTAACTCCTTACTATGATAAATTATGGGAAGATTAAAATATTTCTGTAAAACTCACTGTGTATTTTCTCCTTTTCTTAGACAACTTGGCTGCTGAACTAGAGGCCAACCTCGGCCTCATTGAAGAAATTTCAGGATATCTGAAAATCCGCCGTTCCTACGCTCTCGTGTCACTTTCCTTCTTCCGGAAGTTACGTCTGATTCAGGGGGATACCTTGGAAATTGGGTATGTGGGCCTGAGTTTTTGTCTATGGCCTGATCACTAACCAGGAAGTTTGTGAGTTATAAAAAGTTAGCGGTTTTTGCCAAGACATGAAAACAACCTAAGTATCCATCAACAGATGAATAGATAAAGAAACTGTAGTGTGTGTGCGTGCGTGTGTGTGTGTGTGTGTGTGTGTGTGTGTGTGTATACAGGCTTATTATTCATAAAAAAGAATGAAATGCCACCATTTTGACAACAGATTGGACCTAGAGGGCATATGTTAAGTAAAATAAGTCAGGCAGAGAAAGACAAATACAGTATGATTTTATTTATATATAGAATCTTAAAAAACTCCCAAGATCATAGTTACAGAGATCAGATTGGTGGTTGCCAGAGGCAGGGGTGGGGGGTTTTGGGGGTGGTTGGGTGAAATGGATGAAGGTGGTCAAAAGGTACAAACTTCCAGTTATAAAATAAATCCTGGGTATCTAATGTATAGCATGGTAACTGCAGTTAACAATACTATATTATATATTTAGTAAGAGAATGGATATTAAAAGTTCTCATCACAATAGAAAAATATTTCCTAACTGTGTGAGGTGATGGATTTTAAGTAAACTTAGTGTGGTAATCATTTTTCAACATATACATGTCACATTATTATAATGTATACCTAAAACTAATAATATTAGATGTCAGTTATATCTCAGTAAAATCTCAGGGATGAATAGAAAAACTTAAGGGTTTTTCTATTGAGATATAATTCATGTATAACATTATATTAGTTTCAGGTGTACAACATAATGATTCAGTGTATATTGTGAAATGATCACCACAATAAGTCTCTTTAACATCCATCAGCATACATAGCTACAAAAAATTATTTTTTCTTGTAATGAGAACTTTTAACATCTGTTCTCTTAGTAGCTTTCAAATTTGAAAATACAGTGTTGTTAACCACAGTCACTACACTGTAACTTAGTGGTTTTTAAAGCCCCCCCCAAAAAACATCTATTAGGAGAAAGTGCCTGGAGAACCTTGAGAGGGAGGATTGTGTATTGGAACGTGTCTGAAGATCCAGCCAAGGAAAGTGATGCCCATTTTAGTCACTCTTGGAAGTCACAGGGGATATAGCCTAACTTTGTGCCCTCCCAGGGTGCTAGCTGGAATGAAACAGAGCATCTGGCTGTCTGGGCTTCTCTGTGAGGTGGAATGCAGTCCCGACCAGGACCCTTCAATTGCTGCATCTAGGACCTTCTCACGTTCTGCCTCCATTGATACTGACTGCACCGGTTCCTTGATGAAATCTCATGTCCTCTGGCCTGTAGGGGTTCTAGCTCCCCATGATATTCTGCTGGACTCCTGGATTTCCTTCCTTATTCCTCTTCCAGGCTCCTCTTTCTCCCCTTTGAGAGTCAGTGTCCTGGGCTTCTAGACCCAGCCATCTCTCTAGCGATTTCTAGATTTCCAGCCCTGGCTTACCCCCAAGCCTGTCTCTGGATGGGTGACCCTAGGAGCCTCAAATGTAATGTGTACAAAATGAAACTCCCATTCTTGTCCTAGTTGTCTGTCCATCCTTATTTCTTGGATCCCTTACCCTCAAGTTTGTGCTGACCTTATTTCAGTTAGTAAAACAACAGAAATCTAGACTAGTCATGTTTCATGCAGATTGAGATGGATTTATGGGCAAGAAATATGAGGAAGGCCATCCAACAATGCCATCAAGGATGGGACCCAGGTTTTTTCCATCTTTATGTCATCATGGTCACAAATTGGCTGCTCTACCCCTGAACATACATCTGTAGAACTGACAGGAAAAAGAGAAAGGGACAAAGATATATACCAATTGAGAATGTTTCTTTAAAACAAATGTTGCCTGGAATCTCCCACACTCTTACCCCCAACATTGATTTCTGTTTATATCTCTTTGGCCAGAACTGGGTTATGTGGCTGCTCCTAGCTGCAAGGGAGTCTGGGAGAGTGAATTTTTTCCAGTCTGTATAGAAGAGGAAGGCAAAGGAAAAGGGGGATGTGAATGGCTTTCAAGAAACCAATCCATAGAATTGTTTGGACTACCTTCTTGAGTAACTCATCAGCTCATGCTGATTTTTATGCCATAAAATTATCTTTTTGTTCAAGTGCAGACCTTGAACAAAGATCGTTGGTTTATTACAATGATCTCCTAAGCTGGGCATCCTAGAACTAGACCAGTGCTGTCCAACAGAAATCTAATGCAAGTCACATATGTGACTTTAAGTGTTCTAGTAGCCACATTTTTAAAACTTTAAAAGAAATAGGTTAAATGAATTTTAATAATGAATTTTACATAACCCATTACATCTAAAATGCCATTTCAACTTGGAACCAATATAAAAATTATAAAGAAGATCTTTTACACTCATTTTTTTTGTATGCTAAGTCTTCAAAATCTATTTTTTACCTCCAGCATAGTTCGAAATGGCTACATTTTAGGTACTCAATAGCCAGAGGTGGCAGCTAGTGGTTTCTGTATTGTATAACACAGGCTTAGATGCTTTCCTTTTCCCATTCATCATGTGCAGATGGCACATGGACACAGGTCTAATCAAGTTCCTGAGTTGTTATAACCTTCAGTGGCTCCCCTCTGCCTACTCAGGAAGGTCACATGTTCTTAGTCTTGGTTTGATATGCAAGGTACTAGAGAGTTTGACCCACTGCAACTCTCCAGTCTTGTTTCCTATCACCTACTGTCCAGAGCAGGCTACTTTGCTCTTAGTTGGGCCCAGCTCAGGTGCCTTTGTGTCTTCAGTCTTTCCCCTCTGTGAAACCCATATCTCAATTAATCACATTCTTACTCTTTTCCCCTATAAGATGGAGCTCAGATACCTTTCTGGCCATGAACATTTCCTCAAATTCCCTTGGCCTTCCCATCCCCTGTTTGACATTTACTGAGTATGTGCCAAGCAAATGGTTAGGGCTGGGTATGTACTGCTGAACAAGATCAACTCCAGCCATGGCCCCACCATCTTGGAGTTGGTGATTACAAGCTGATGAATGACTAGCTGTGTGTGTGTTTCCATAGGAACTACTCTTTCTATGCCTTGGACAACCAGAACTTAAGGCAGCTATGGGACTGGAACAAACACAACCTCACCATCACTCAGGGGAAACTCTTCTTCCACTATAATCCCAAACTCTGCTTGTCGGAAATTCACAAGATGGAAGAAGTTTCAGGAACCAAGGGACGCCAGGAGAGGAACGACATTGCCCTGAAGACTAATGGGGACCAGGCATCCTGTAAGTGGTGATCCCCTGGTACTTCCAGCCTGTGGACCAGATAGTATGGCTTCCTTTCCCTTCACCCACCACACTGGCCCCCAGGGGTATCATTATCCCTCAGAGAGCTTAAACAACTCTATGTGTTATAGGCTTTCTGAAATACTGAGGACAGGTGCTGTATACCTATCTTGTCTCTATGCTTACTGCACCAGATACAGTGCCTGATACTGGAAGCATGAGCATTGAATGAATGAATGAATGAATGAATGAATGAATGAATTAATGGTACATCCATATATATGACCTTGGCTCAAATGCTACAGCAGGTCCTGCATTTGCTATAGCTGGAGACTGTCAACCTACTGCACTCCTCTCACAGGTTCTCTCTTGAAGGGGTATCTGAGCATTGAGCTTCCATAATACCTTACAGCAGAATGTGGTCCACACTGTGGGAATTCGGGGGTGGAAGAGTGAGGTTGGGGTGGAACTTAAGGGAAGACTTGCATTCCAGGCAGAGGAAATTACTCTCTCCAAGGTATTGGAGAGCCAAGGAATTGTCTGTCCAAGGTACAATGGTCTGTACTCACTAAACTCACTTAGCATGTGCTCATTTGCACTGGAGTTACATGTCAGGCTTGAAAGTCCATGTGCATGACAAAATTGTGTCAGGACTCTTAAAAATCCGTAACTATTGGACAGTTTTTCTTGCATTGGTACCAATAACTGTTATTCAGTTGAGCATCTGGCCAGGTAATTGACTGGCAGTAGGCACCAACTGCCATGACCAGTTCTTGCCCTTACACACTGGGAGACATGTGGGAGCAAGACCTGCCCATGGAGCAGCAAGTTGACATCTCCTTTTCATGGACATTCTTGGGAGTGTAGGGTCACTGCTTTGGGCTGAAACAAATGATGAAATACTGATATTGCTTTTTTGAAAAAAAAAATTTCTAGGTGAAAATGAATTACTTAAATTTTCTTACATTCGGACATCTTTTGACAAGATCTTGCTGAGATGGGAGCCATACTGGCCCCCCGACTTCCGAGACCTCCTGGGGTTCATGCTCTTCTACAAAGAGGCGTAAGTAGAGAGTACAGAAGTTTGAGTGTGCGTGTGTGCTCATTGTTCCCCTCTGAACAGGCTCCTCTATATCTCTTTCCCACTTGTGGAATAAACATGTGGAAAAGCCAGAAATTGAAGCAGACAGGTTTCATTTGGAGGTCCAGATTGGCCAATTTTTTATAGCAATATGTACATCTCACCAGATGTGCTCAATGAAATTTTGCTCAGTGTACTTAATAGGTTTTTAAATTTTTATTTTTTACCTATTTTGTATTTTTCCAACATTTAAAAAATTGTAGGAAGGAAATCCAAGATGGTGGTGGAGTAGGTAGATGTTACACTCACCTCCTCCCAGGACTAAACTGGAATTACAACTGAAATATAGAGCAATCAGCCTGGATAACCAACTAAAGACTAGCCGAAGGAAAGTCTTATAACTAAGGATTTATAGAAAATCCACGTCGTGACTTGTAGGAAGGGCAGAAATGCAAAAAGGGCTGGCCCTGCTCCCATGAGTGGTGGCTGAAATTTTGGAGGGATATCTCAGTGGCAAAGGTCCCCCCTGAGAAGCATGAGGTCTCAACCCTAAGCTGGGCTCCCCAGGCCAGAGCATTAGAGCTGGGAAGAGGTGTCCACATAGCACATGGCTGTAAAAATCAGCAGGGAATCTTTCTGCCAGGGAGAGAGGGGAGTCTGCTAGAGACACAGGCACCCTCCTAAAGGGCCAGTGCACAAAATCTTGTTCTCAGCCACTCATCCTGTGCTTTGGTGGAGGGAAGGTGGAACAGATTAGAGTCACCTGAGGAGAGACTGGTGTTTGTGGGTCTGGAGAGAGAGCTGAAGGGACAGCTGGCAGGATTCCTGGGCTGAGTCCATCGTCTACACCACAGAGGGAATACAATAGGCCCACCTCTGGACTCCCTGTTTCTCCACCCTGCATAGCTTGGGTTCTGCAGAGTTAGCTGTCTGGGCCTAGGGGTAGATGTCCAGGCAGACTCAAGGACTCTGAGTTTTGTGGTGCTGGGATGGGTTCCATTTCCCCCACTTTCTGGTGAACCTGACTGGAGGCACCTACCTGCAGGGGAGATCCACTAGCCCACTGTCCTGACTTCTGGTAGGCAGAATCCAGGACAGACTGAGTTGTGTGGACCTGAGGTGGGGGACACTCCCACCACCTTTGCCCAAGCCTGACAACAGCTCCTCCAGGCTTGACTAACAGCTCCCCCTAATGGGAGATCCACTAGCCCCATCCTTCTGACTCCTCCCTGCTGCAATTGGACAGGCTGAATTGTGTGGCTCTAGTATGGGGGCCAATTTTTCTTCACATGCCCAACAGTTGCAGAGCCCTCCTTTCACAGGGCCAAATCTTGCTCTTTTAGGGCCTGATAAACTCTGCTGGCCTCACCCTGATGAGTCCCTAGACCCCACCGCACCACAAAAGGGTGTGAGCATCCAATGAGTGGCAGGTAGATTTGGTATACCCTGGGACATTTGCTCAGTGGCCTCGGACCCAGCACTGGCATCTAGTTTGAATAGTTTAAGGGACCTTTGAGACAACATGAAGCATACCAACATCTGCATCATAGGGGTACCAGAAAGAGAAGAGAGAGAGCAAGGGATTGAGAACCTATTTGAAGAAATAATAACAGAAAAATTCCCTAACCTGGTGAAGGAAAAAGACATACAAGTTCTGGAAGCACAGAGAATTCCAAACAAGATGAACCCAAAGAGGCACATACCAAGACACATCATAGTTGAAGACAAAGAGAATCTTAAAAGCAGGAAATGAAAGACAGTTACCTAAAAGGGAGCTCCCATAAGGCTGTCAGCTGATTTTTCAACAGAAGCTTGTCAGGTTAGAAGGGATTGTCATGTAATATTTAAAGTGATGAAAAGCAAGGATCTACTACAAAGACTACTATACTGAGCAAGGCTATCATTTAAAATTGAAGGAAAAATAAAGAGCTTCCCAGAAAAGGAAAAGCTGAAGAGTTTGTTTCCACAAAACCTGTATTACATGTAATGTTAAAGGGTCTTCTGGAAGAAGAAAGAGATAGGGAAAGAGGAGGAAGAGGAGGTGGAGAAAGAGGAGGAGGAGGAGGAGGAGGAGGGGAAGGAGGAAGAGGAAGAAGAAGAAGAAGGAGGAGGAGGAAGAGGAAGAAGAAGGAGGAGGAGGAGGAAGAGGAAGAAGAAGAAGAAGGAGGAGGAGGAGGAGGAAGAGAAGAAGAAATAGTAATAGAAGGACATAGGCATAAAGAATACAAATGACAATAAATACATACCTATTAGTAATCACTTTAAATGTATATGGCTTAAATGCTCCAATCAAAAAACATAGGGTAGCTGAATGGATAAGAAAACAAGACCCATATATATGATGTCTACAGGAGACCCACCTCAGAATGAAAGATACATACAGACTTAAAAGTAAAGGGATGGAAAAAGGTTTTTCATGCAAATAGAAAGGAAAAGAAGCTGGGGTAGCAATACTTATATCTGACAAAATAGACTTTAAAACAAAAGCTATATTAAGAGGCAAAGAAGGACACTGCATAATGATAAAGCAAGCAATCTAACAAGAGGATATAACCCTTGTAAATATTTTGCACCCAACACAGGAGCACCTAAATATATAAAGCAAATCTTGATGGACATAAATAAATTGACAGTACTGTAGTCATGGTAGGGGATTTTAATACCCAATCGACTACAATGGATAGACATTCCAGACAGAAAATCAACAAGGAAACAGTGGCCTTAAATGACACACTAGATCAGATGGATTTAATTGATAGCTCTAGAGCATTTCACCCAAAAGCAGCAGAATATACATTCTTTTCAAGTGCACGTGGAACATTTTCATGGATAGACCACATATTAGGACACAAAACAGGTCTCAGTAAATTTAAGAAGATTGAAATCATGTCAGGCATCTTTTCTGACCATAATGGTATGAAACTAGAAATCAATCATAAGAAAGAAACTGAAAACACATAAAGACATGGAGGCTAAATAACTTGTTACTGAACAATGAATGGTTAAACATTTAGATCAAAGAAGAAATCAAAAGATACCTTGAAACAAACAAAAATGAGAACACAACAACCGAATATCTTGGGACACCACGAAAGCAGTTCTAAATAGGAAATTGATAGCATTACAAGCCTACTTCAAGAAACAAGAAAAATCTTAAACAGTCTAACCTTACACTTACAAGGAACTAGAAAAGGAATGCCAAACAAAGCCCAGAGTGAGCAGAAGAAAGGAAATAATAAAGACCAGAGCAGAAATAAACAAAATGGAGTCTGAAAAACAATATAAAAAGATCAATGAAACTAAGATGTATTTTTGAAAAGATAAGATTGACAGACATTTAACCAGATTCATCAAGAAAAAAAGATAGAAGACCCAAATAAATAAAATCAGAAATGAAAGAGAAGTAATGACTGACAGCACAGAAATACAAAGGATTGTAAGAAAATATTATGAACAACTCTACACCAACAAATTGGACAATGTGGATGAAATGAATAAATTCCTAGAAACATACAATCTTTCAAAACTGAATCATGAAGAATCAGAAAATCTGATTAGACACATTAGAACTAATGAAATTAAAGTAGTAATAAAAAAACTCCATACAAACAAAAATCCTGGCTTGGATGGCTTCACAGGAGAATTTTACCTAACATTCAAAGAAGAACTAACACCTTTCCTTCTCAGACTATTGAAAAAAATTCAAGAGGAGGGAAGACTCCCAAGCTCATTTTATGAGGTCAGCAGTATCTTAAGTTTAAAACCAGATGAAGACTCTACAAAGAAATTATGCTAATCTCCCTGATGAACATAGATTCTAAAATCCCCAAGAAATCTTTCTTTCTTACAGCTTCATGTTATTCCATTGTGTACATGTACCATAGCTTTTTTATCCACTCATCTACTGATGGACACTTGGGTTGTTTCCAGATCTTAGCTATTGTAAATAGTGCTGCTATGAACATAGGGGTACATATATTCTCTCTGATTGGTGTTTCAGGTTTCTTAGGGTATATTCCTAGAAGTGGGATCACTGGGTCAAATGGCAGTTCAATTTTTAACTTTTTGAGGTAACACCATAGTGTTTTCCACAGTGGCTGCACCAGTCTGCATTCCCACCAGCAGTGTACTAGAGCCCCCTTTTCTCCACACCCTCACCAACACTTATTGTTTGAGGATTTGTTGATGGCGGCCATTCTGACAGGTGTGAGGTGATACCTCATAGTTGTTTTAATTTGCATCTCTGTGATGATTAGTAATGATAAGCATTTTTTCATATGTCTCTTGGCCATTTGTATGTCCTGTTTGGAGAGGTGTCTATTTAGGTCCTCTGCCCATTTTTTAATTGGATTCTTTGTCTTCCTTTTGTTGAGTTGTATGAGCACTCTATATATTTTGGAAATTAACCCCTTATCTGATGCATCATTGACAATTATGATCTCCCATATAGTGGGATCCCTTTCCATTTTAATGGTTGTTTCTTTTGCTGTGCAGAAGCTTTTTAGTTTGATGTAGTCCCATGTGTTCATTTTTTCCTTTGTTTCTCTTGCCTTAGGTGTTGTATCAGTGAAAATTCTGTTGTGTATGATGTCTGAAATTTTGTTGCCTACATTTTCTTCTAGAATTTTTATAGATTCACGAGTTACATTTAAGTCTTTTATCCATTTTGAGTTTATTCTCGTGTATGGTGTAAGTTGGTGGTCTAGCTTCATTTTTTATCCTTTGAGATGGCATGGAAGGACCTGGAGAGTATTATGCTAAGCAAAACAAGCCAAGCAGAGAAAGACAAATATCACATGATCTCACTTATTTGTGGAATATAATGAACTAAACAAACTGATGAACAAAATTGACCCAGAGACATAGAGGTGGGGTACAGACTGACAAGCCTCAGAGGAGGGGGTTGGGGGGGAAAGAGATAAACCACAGAACTTATATGCATGTATGCATGACCAATGGACATAGACAACAGGGCTGGGGATGGGGGAAAAAGGAGAAACATCTGTAACAAAAACAATAAAATAAAATAAAATAATAAAATAAAATAAAATAAAATAAAATAAATAAAATAATAAAATAAAATAAAATAAATAAAATAAAAAATAAAAAATTGCATCCAGTCAAAAAATAAAATAAAAAATAAAAAATAAAATCCCCAAGAAAATACTAGCACACCCGATCTAGCAATACATTAAAAAGATCATACACATGCTTAAGTGGGATTTATTCCAGAGATACATGGTTGTTACAGTATGTGCAAATAAATAAATGTGATACACCACGGAAACAAAAAGAAAGATATAAATCACATGATTATATCAATAGATGCAGAAAAAGTGTTTGATAAATTCTAGCACCCATTTATGATGAAAACTCTCAGCAAAGTAGGAATAGAAGGAACATACTTCAACATAATAAAGGCCATATATGACAGACCCATAGTCAACATCACAATATGAGGATGTCCATTTTTACCACTCTTATTTGATATAGTACTGGAAGTGCTATCCACAGTGATCAAGCAAGAAGAGAAAATAAAAGGTTTCTAAATTGGAAAGGATGAAGTAAAGCTCATTATTTGTGGATGACGTGATACTGTATGTGGAGAACCCTAAAGATTCCACCCAAAACCTACTGGAACTGATAAATGAATTCAGTAAAGTAGAAGATGCAAATAAATATCCAGAAATCAGTTGTGTGTTTATTTATTTATTTTTAATCCTCACCTGAGGACATATTTCCATTTTTTGTTCAGATAGAGTGGGAGGGAGAGAGAGGAAGAGAGAGAGAGACAGAGAGACAGAGAGACAGAGAGAGAGAGACATCGACGTGAAAGGGACACATCGAGTGGCTGCCTCCCGCACGACCCAACCAGGGTCGGGGACAAACTGCAACTGAGGTACGTGCCCTTAGCGGGAACCAAACCCGGGTCTCTCTGGACCGCAGGCCGACGCTCTAACTGCTGAGCCAAACCGGCCAGGGCTCAGTTGTGTGTTTATACACCAATAATGAACTATCAGAAATGGAAACGAAGAAAATAAACCCATTTACGATTGCTTCAAGAAAAATAAAATACCTAGGAATAAATTTAACCAAGAATGTAGTAGATCTGTACTTGGAAGATTATAAAACACTGTATAAAGAAATTGAAAAAAGTAAAAATAAATTGATGCATACACCACACTCATGGGTAGGAAAAATAAACATAGTTAAAATGTCCATACTATGCAAAGCAATTTATAGATTCAGCTGAATTCCTATCAAGATACCAATGTTGTATTTCAGAAAACTAGAACAAATATTCCAAAAATTTATATGGAACCACAAAAGACCCCAACTATCCACAGCAATTTTGAGAAAGAAGAACAAAGTTGGAGGAATCACATTACTTGATATCAATCTATGCTACAAGGCTATAGTAATCAAAACAGCATGGTATTCTCTTAATAACAGACACTTAGATCAATGGAACAGAATAGAAAGCTCAGAAATAAACCTATGCCATTTTGGTCAGTGAATATTTGGCAGAGGAGGTGAGAACATGCAGTGGGGTAAAGATAGTCTTAAATAAATAGTTTTGGAAAAATTGGACAGATAATTGCAAAAAAAAAAAAAAATGAAACTAGACCAACTTACACCATGCACAAGAATAAACTCAAAGTGTATTAAAGACTTAAATATAAGTTGTGAAACCATAAAATCTAGAAGAAAACATAGGCCAGAAAAGCTAGGACTGTTCTTGTAGCAATAATTTTTCTGATATATTTCCACAGGTAAGGGAAAGAAAAGAAAAAAATAAACAAAAGATACTACATTAAACTAAAAAATTTTAGCACAGAAAAGGGAACCAAAAAAAAGAAAAAGAAAACCCACTGAATGGGAGAACATATTCATTAATGATACATCTAATAAGGGGCTAATATCCAAAATTTATAAGGAATTCATGGAACTTAACACCAAAAAACAAACAATCCAATTAAAAATAGACAAAGGACTTGAATAGACACCTCTCCAAAGAGGACATACGGATGGCAAGTAGATATGTAAAAAATGCTCAATGTCATTAATCATCAGAGAAATGCAAATTAAGACCACAATGAGATAACATCTCATACCTGTCAGAATGGTCCATCATGGATAGATCTGGAGAATCCTATGCTAAATGAAATAAGCCACTCAGAAAATGACAAATACCATATGTTTGATTTCACTTATATGTGGAATCTAATGAACAAAATAAACTAATAAGCAAAAATAGAAATAGACTCATAGATGCAGAGTACAGATTGACAGCTGTCAGAGGGGAGGGGGGTTGGGAGGATGGGTGAAAACGTTGAAGGGATTAAGCAAAAAAAAACCAAAGTTCATAGATACAGTCACCAGTATGGTGATTACCAGAGGAAAAGGGAGCGGGAGGTTGGGGAGAGGTAGAAGAGGGAATAAATGGTGATGGAAGGAGACTCGACTTGGGGTGGTCAATACACAGTAGAATATATAATGTATTATAGAATTGTACATCTGAAACCTATGTAACTTTATTAACCAATGTCACCCCATAAATTCAGTGAAAAAATAAAGTGACAACTGAGAGAGTGCTTCAAAGGACAGGATCATGGAGAATTGACTTGGCACATAGGTCAGGAAGGGCTTCCCTGAGGAAGTGAGAATGGACCAGAGTCACAATATCAAAAAGGCCAGAGGAGTAGCAAATGCAAGAACTCAGGAGAGAGTGGGACACATCTGAAGAAGTGACAGAAGTAAAAAATAGGAATGTGAGGCATGGGGGGAGAACAGAATGGAGGGGTAATGGAGGGTCAGTCTTTACATGGTCTTGTTGACCATGTAAGAATTTTCATCTTTATACCAAAGCCACTGAAGAGAGAAAAAAAAAATTGCGAGAAAAGTAAATAACATAAAATTGACCATTTAAACTAATTTGAAGCATCCAGCTACGTGGCATTGTGTACATCCCCACCATCCATCTCAAGAATGTTCCATCTTCCCAAACTGAAACCTTGTCCACAATAAATAACATCTAATTTCAAGTGTACAACTGTGCTGAAATTTTAAAGGAAGATAATGGAAGTGGTGATAGTGTTAATGTCAATAATGGCTCCATTTTTCAAGATTAATTATGTGTCAGGCTGTGTGCTGAGAAATTGCACATTCTCTTATGTAATCTTATCAGTAATGCATGAGGTAACTGCTGTTAGTATTATCATTAACACTATTGTTGTTATCAGGAAACAATATTACTATTCATTAAATATTATTTCTTTCTTTCTTTTCTTTTTTTTTAATCCTCACCCGAGGATAGTTTTACATTTATCTTCAGACAGAGTGGGAGAGAGAGAGAGAGAGAGAGACAGAGAGAGAGAGAGAGAGAGAGAGAGAGAGAGAGAGAGAGAGAGAGAGAGAGATGTGATAGAGACACATCGATTGGTTGCCACCCGCACGACCCCAACCGGGGCCGGGGACGAACTGCAACCGAGGTAAATGCCCTTGGCAGGAATCGAACCAAGGACTCCCTGGTTCGCAGTCCGACACTCTAACTGCTGAGCCAAACCAGCCAGGGCTTGTTAAATATTATTTCTTATTAAACATTATTTAATGATATTTATTACTATAATTACATATATAATATTACGTATACTATATAACAATTATATAGTATATAATATAATTATGTAATGTTAAATAAAGTGTTATTAAATTATTAATCACTATTATTATTAAATATTATTATTATTGAGAAATCAGGGGAGATGGCTTCTTTTTCTTTGTCTGTTTCTGTGTCATTTTTCCTTGTGCATAAGGTTGTTGGTGAAGAGGATGCAACCCTATAGGATGTAATTTCCCCTGGCTGCATCTCTGTGGTCCTCAGAGTGATAGCTGAAAATGGTAACCATCTTCTCTTTAACCTTGAAAGCCCTTATCAGAATGTGACAGAGTTCGATGGGCAGGATGCATGTGGATCCAACAGCTGGACGGTGGTGGACATTGACCCGCCTCTGAGGTCCAATGACCCTAAGTCACAGAACCACCCTGGGTGGCTGATGCGGGGTCTCAAGCCCTGGACTCAGTATGCCATCTTTGTGAAGACATTGGTCACCTTTTCAGATGAACGTCGCACATATGGGGCTAAGAGCGATATCATTTATGTCCAGACAAATGCCACCAGTAAGTATATTGTGTGACTTATGAATTTGTGGAGGAATCAGATCTCTTGCCTGTAACATGCTGACATGGCGACATTGTATGAATTGCTTTTGTGCATGGTTATTGGTTTCTAGAAGAGCTGAGTGCTGAGGTTTATCATTTCAGAAGATAAGGCCACCTGAGGGTTATATATATTTCTTCTTCACACTGTGGAAAATTTTCAAATAGTCACAAAAGTAGAAAGAAAAGTAAACCCCATGAACCATCTCACAGCTTCAACAATTATCAACATTTTGCCATTTTTGTTTCATTCTGTGCCTCTTTCCCCATCCCCATTTTTTAGGGGGCTGGAGTATTTCAGAACAATTCAGTTATAGTTTTATAAAGCCCATGTTTTTCTCCTATAGCAGTGGTTCTCTGTTGGGGGTGATTCTGTCCCTGGGAGACATTTGGTAATGTCTGGGGACATTTGTGGTGGTTGTGATTATGCATTGAGTGAGTGGAGACTAGGGATGCTGCTCAGCATCCTACAGTGCCCAGGATGGCCCAGATGTCAGTAGTGCTGTGGGTGAGAAACCCTGTCCTATAGGATAGAATCCAAACTTCATGAATCAGTCTCAGCTTTTCAGCTAGTACCCTCTCATCTTGTGCCCTCCAGCAATACCAATGGACTTACAATTTCTGGAAACTTCCAGCTCCCAAGCCTTTCATTTTTTATTTTATTTTATTGATTTGAGAGAGAGAGTGAGGAAGGAGGAGAGAGAGAGACAGAGAGTGTGTGTGAGAGAGAGAAACATCGATTTGTTGTCCCACTTATTTATGCATCCAGTGGTTGATTCTTGTATGTGCTGAGTAGGGATCGAACCTGCAACTTGGCATATTGGGATGATGCTCTAAGCAACTGAAGTACTCGGCCAGGGTGTTCTGTACCCCATCCCTCACAAGTCTCAGTCACCTCCATCCTCAAGGGAAGGTTTTGTGGAGTCCAAAAGTGATGCATTGTTTTGGGCGGGGGGATGACAGATGAGCTGTCAGCTCCATGATACGATTGAATGGCATCTCGCTGCCAAAATTTGCCCTGTGACTGGGTTCAATTTGGGGTGTTAACCAGAAAATGCGAGTTTGTCTCTTCTCAAATCCTCCCTTTCCCCAGCGTTTTTTCAGTGCCCAAGCAGAGAGAGCTTGGCATAAATGTTTATTGCGTGAATGGATGGATGAATGCTCACAAGATCTGCATGATCTGTGATAGGAATGGACTGTGATTCTGTGCCCCATATCCTGGGTAAGCATTCCACGTCTCCAGTTTTCTCTGAAGTTGAATAGCACTATAGCAAACACCTTCATGGTTTCTCTAACCTGTGTGTCCCCTCACATCTACCCTACAGCTCACCCCTCCTCACAATGGACCTGTTTCCTTTTACCTTTCCAGATCCTTCTGTCCCCCTGGATCCCATCTCGGTTTCTAACTCTTCATCCCAGATTATCCTGAAGTGGAAGCCTCCCTCTGACCCCAATGGCAACATCACTCACTACCTGGTTTTCTGGGAGAGGCAGGCGGAAGACAGTGAGCTGTACCAGTTGGATTATTGCCTCAAAGGTGAGTGCCAACAGATGTGTGGGAGTGGCAGGTTTTACACACATCTGATCTCCTTTGTTCCACTTCCAGGGAAACATCTCTCCTCTTCCATTTCCCAGTGTGTGCAGGAGAGCAGACTTGCACACACACTCTGTTTATCTCATATGGAAACATACATACACATTTCTACACATCACAACATGAGTATACACTCTGAAGTCTCACGTGGAAACCAGGTATTTCCCATGTCTTGAAACCATTTCCTTCTGGAATTTTCTCCTCCTTTCCCCCTCTCCCCTCCCCCTCTTCTTCTTCCTTCCTGACACTCCGGCCCCAATGGGGATGTAGCTGTGTTGACCCACAGAAGACTTTCCTGCTGGACTGGAAATGACCAAGGTTGTTGAGGGGTGGTTGACAAAGTCAGGGAAGGATTTTGGCTCCTAAATTTAGATCCTTAAGTTTTAAAGATCCGAGACAGCAAGGAACGATAACCTATTTTCTCCTGTGCTTTCTATTAGAAATTTATACTGATGATAGTTTTTTTCAGTCTTTCATCTTACTTATTTAACGGGCTTCCATTTATCTACAGAAAAAAATGAAAAAATATTTGAAGCCTCAAACTAGTTTCTATAAATTAGTTCAAGGTTATTGTAAAAATAGGTTTTAAAAGACTCCATCAAACTGGAGAAACAGGTCATGTTTTTCTTCAGTTGGTTTTTGTTTGTATTTATTTTTCTTTAGATTTTTTTTGAGATAGTGATATCCTCAGCTCTTGACCTTGGGGTTGTTGGTGAGGTGTGGCTGAGGCCAGGAGTTCTTGGTAGGCTCTTAGTTGGACCTCTGACGTGCTGTAGGCCTCTGGGAAAGTCATCGAGCTTGTCACCAGCTGCCTTCTTTTTGGGAGAAGGGCAGAAGGCCAGATGATTTTTGGGAGCTGTCCCAGCTGTAGGATCATGGGCTATATGTGTGCCTGTGACCTCATTCCCTGCCTGAGCCAAGGGTTGCAAACTGATTTATCTCTTCGACTGCTTTATTTAACTCAAGAGCAAGCACAGTTGTGGGCTCAGCTGCGAGCTGTTGGCCCTGTAGTCAAATAACTGAAACTACCAGCAGCAGGACAGTCAGTGCTTTCCTTTTTAAAATTATTTATGTATTTATTTTTTTTACTTTTTATTCTGCAAGTCTAAATCTATCATTACAATGTGACTATTTAATCATGGTTTGTTTCTTATGATCCCACTGTTTATATAATTTAAAAAAAACTTTCTAAGGGCAGATATTGTATGATTCCACTCATATGAGGTCCCTAGAGGAGTCAGATCCATAGAGAGAAAGAGTAGATGCTGGGAGCCAGGGGATCGGGGAGAGAGAGAGGGATTTAATGTTTAATGGAGACAGAGTTTCAATTGGGGAAGATGAGAAAGTTCTGGACATGGATGGTGGTGATGATTGCTTGATAATGTGAATGTTCTTAATGCCACTGAACTCTACTCTTAAAAATGATTAAGATGGTAAATTTTATGTTATGTGTATTTTACCATAATTTAAAAGACCCAATGCATACACAAATATATAAACTTACTAACACAAAAAATAAATATATATACTAACCACGACCAGTAGTGGCTTCTTATTAGTATCAATAGTGTGTGTTTTTTAAGCTTTATTGAGGTATAATTGACAATTAAAATTGTAAGATATTTAAAGTATACATTGTGATGATTTGATATATGTATACATTATGAAAAGACTCCTCCCATCTAGTTAATTAACACATCCACCACCTCAAACATTTATCTTTTTTTCTTTTTGGTGAGAACATTTAGAACATATGTTAACTCTCCTGGCATATTTAAATTATACAATACAGTCTTACCAACTATATGGCTTTTTATTGTGGTAAAATATACATAACATAAAATTTACCATTTTAACCGTTAGTTCAGTGGCATTAAGTACATTCACACTGCTGTGCAACCATTACCACCATCCATCTCCAGAACTTTCTCACCTTCCCAAACTGACACTGTCCCCATTAAAAACTAACTCCTCATTCTCCTTCCCCAGCCCCTGGCTCCCACCATTCTACTATCTGTCTCTATGAATTTGACTCTCCTAGGTATGTCATTATGCTTTCCAGTCACAGAAAACCATGATACACCAAGTGTCATGAGTGGGTGCTGGAAGGGGTAACAGGTATCAGCCTGCACCTGATCAAAAGTGCCTTCCTCTCCAGAAAATTGTCAGGAACACCCCCCACCACTAAGGAAATCTGTATTTTTGTTTTTTCTATCTATAATGACATGACTAGCCCTCTAACAGTTATCTAGCCAGGTTATTCATTGTCTATTAATAAATGTAAGAAGTATTTTAGAGTCCCTTGCAGGCTTTAAAGCTGTGTAAGTATTTTGGCTTCTGAGTGGATACTCACCATTCACAGAAAGGTACTTAGAGCTCATTGTCTATGGCATCTGTTCAAGGGAGAGGAAGGATGGAATTTCCTTTGCTCAGTAGACACTAGTAGGCATCAGACACCGAAGGTTGGTAACAGGAAAGGAGGCTCTAAGGGGCTGTCATGAATTTTTCTTGTAAGGAGTAGTGTGTATTCTCGAGATTGTACCAGAAGTGTAGCTATGCGATTGGACCTCAGGGTTCAGGACACAGCCAGCCGTGTTACTTAAAAAAACAGCTTTGTATTTTTAAGACTGCTACCTTAAGAAGGTGGTTTTTTTTTTTTTTTAATTCCATTTTCTAAGCTTATTTAAAAGTTTTCTTCCCCCGATTTCCTCTCATGTCTTTAGTCCAAGGTTTTTCTACCTTGGCATTGTTGACTTTTTGGGCTGGATAATTCTCCGAGGTGAGGCTGTCTAGTGCATGGTAGGATGTCCAGCAGCATCCCTGGCCTCTGCCCTCTAGATGCCAGTAATCCTTTCTCCCCAACACCAGTCCTGACAACCAAAAATGTCTCCTGACCTCACCCAGTGTCCAGTTGTACAACATCACCCCTTGGTGAGAACCACTGCTCTAATCTGACTTATGGATTCCTGAATGAGCTATAGATTCTTTTATTTGTGCTGCACAGTTTGATGGCTTAGTGTAATCATTGGGTCTTTAAGCCAGGCCCCTTAGAATTCCTGGTAGAATTCAACTCTGCTCTCTGGTCTCTGGAGTTATGCAGTTGATTGATTGATTGATTGATTGATTGATTGATTCATTCATTCATTCATCCAACTGTGACTTGGCCCCTCTATTCTTTTCTAATCCTACCTCCCACCATTCTGTCCTACATTGTCTTCTTGCTACATTGGGTCCTTGGTGTCTTTTGACATATCAAGGACATTTCTACCTTGGGGCCTTTGCATGTGTTTTGTGCTCTGTCTGAATTGCTTTACACCAAGATATGTGTATGGCTCATTCCTGTACTTAATTTATGACTGCTTAGCAGTCACTTTCTCTGAGACCACCCCATGATATATAGCACCTCCAGAAGCCCTCTCCTTTGACCCTGCCATCTGACCCATGGCAGATTTATTTATTAGTTTACTGTATATTCCTTGCCCTTCTCTGCAGCCTTTGTGTACTAGAAAATTTCATGAGAGAAGGGACAAGCCTAGTTATCTTACAATATCCAGTCCCGTGGTGATATGGTATCTGACAGTGTCTGGAACATATTGACATGCATATTCTCAGTTGGCACTGACTGAACCCTCCCATGAAAGGTCTTACTTTTCATGGTAGAACTTGAAACCAGACCCCAGCCCTGAGCTCTTTCTTCTGTGCTCAGCCACTCTGAGCAGGTCTCCTGTGGTGTGTGTATGTGTGTGTTTCAGAGGGAGATTTGAGTCCACCTGCTCTGCCTTTCTCTAGGGTTGAAACTGCCCTCCCGGACCTGGTCTCCACCATTTGAGTCAGAAGGTTCCCAGAAGCACAACCAGAGTGAGTACGAGGAGTCTGCCGGCGAATGCTGCTCCTGCCCAAAGACTGACTCTCAAATTCTGAAGGAACTAGAGGAGTCCTCGTTCAGGAAGACATTTGAGGATTACCTGCACAATGTGGTTTTCGTCCCCAGGTCAGGGGTTTTCATTGGCTCGGGGTTGGGGGTTGTGTCCTAGGGAACAAGATGAGGAGGGGGCCCAGAGAGTGGGCAGAGTCCATTCTGAGCCTCTTCCCTAGATTGAGGAAGAGATCTTGTGATCTCAACAGGAACCTTACCAGGAATAGTAGATATTCATCAAAGAGGGGTCCAGTTTAAAAAGCTCAACTTTTGCCTTCCAATTTCTCCAGAACTCTTTACCCCAGTCTCCAGTCTCCATCCAAGTTCTGAGACAAATTTTGTAAGGTTATTTATTTATTTAAATATGTTTTTACTGATTTTTTTTTTAGAGAGAGAGAAAGGGAGAGAGAGTTAGAAACATGCATATGAGAGAGAAACATTGATCGGCTGCCTCCTGCCTACTGGAGATTGAGCCCACAACCCAGGCATGTGCCCTGACTGGGAATTGAACCAGGATCTGCCAGTCCATGGGACAACATTCAATCCACTGAGCCACACAGGCCAGGCAAACTTTGTAAGGTTATTGACTCCAGTCTTGAGAAATGCCTGCCCAGTCCAGGCTTGATTTGTCACCAAGTCCCAAGCTGAGAGCATTCTCTCTCTTTTTTTTTTTTATCCTCACCCAAGGATATTTTTCCATTTATGTTCAGATCGAGTGGGAGGGAGAAAGAGAGAGAGAGAGGAACATTGATTTGAGAGAGAGACAACGATTGGTTGCCCTCTGCACAACCCCGAACAGGGCCAGGGACTGAACCGCAACTGAGTTACATGCCCTTGACCAGAATTGAACCCTCGACTCTTTGGTCTGTGGGCCGACGCTCTACCCGCTGAGCCAAACTGGCCAGGGCAGAGCCTTCTTTCTTCTTAAAATCTTTGTAAGCTTCTCATCCTTCTGGAACTTTGTACAGCATTTTCAGACCCGGAGACTTCTCCTACTTAAATATGTTGCATTTTCCGTTGGTGTGTGGAGGGACTTGCTGATGTACATTTGATCTACCAGAGGATTTGGAGTAAAAATAACTCTAGGCTTTTCGTTCGTCCTTACTTCTCCTATAAGCAAGGACACTTAGGTAAAAGGCAAGTATTTGTGGGTCACAGGTTATTTCACCTCTCTCAGTGCGACAGTTACTCATCTGAGACAATAATAGTTCCTATCTTTTACGATATGAGATTGCCTGAGTCATACAGAGAGTCCCAACCTTGACACTACTGATATTTGGAGCCAGACCATTCTTTGTGCTGGGGCCGTCCTGTGCATTATAGGATGTTAAGCAGCATCCCTGGCCTCTCCCCCTTGAGGCCAGTAGCTCTGTCTGCATCATATTAGTTAATTAATCATCACAGTCACCCACAGAAGCAGGTGCCACCTCTCTTATATGGGTCCAAAGCCTGGGTTTCTGAGCTGATGAAGACTTGCCCCAAGTTATCCCAGTAAATGTACAGTGTGGGTTTTGAGCAGCCTCCTGCCTTTTTACCCTTAAAGACTTCAGCAAGATGGCTACCCAGAAATGTTTGATACAATTGGCCATTTCCAAAGTGGATCGAAACCCCAAAAGGTTTCCATTGGGATAAAACAAAATTCTAAAATGTGTCTCTTCAAACCCCCACCATCACTCCTGATCCAAGTAGGCTAGATGTTTCCTTAGATCCATCATGTAACATTTCTTTCTTTTTTTTTTTTCCTTGCATTTTCCTCCCATGACTCTGAGTCCAAAAGAGCACTAAATGGCACAGCAGGTATTGAGGCTGTTACTGTTTTACCCACTAGAAACAAAACACTGCTAGACTTGGGGAAATGGCATCCAACGGGAACCCCAGATGGCCAGATCTCTGGGGAGTATTTTCTCTGATTTTTTTCTCCCTCTTGCTGAGTTCTCCGTACCTGCAGGGGAAGATGTGGTTCAAGTGATAGGAAAAAGTGGTCCATGGTAAAGGTACCTTTGGGCTGTTTGGACAGAATGTAGCTTCCAGGGTGTTAGAAGCAAGAGGTCTGTTTCAAGAAGTTCTGTCTATACTCAAAGTGGTTGGTTTTGTTTTCACAGAAAAACCTTCAGGCCCTGATGCTGAGGACAGTAGGTACAACTTACTTGTGGGACATCTGTCCATGTGGCCCCTGGTGTCTGCTCAGTGCAGAGCCAGTGGATTAGGCAGAGCAGAAAGCATGTTGTGTGCTTTCAGGACTCCAGGGGCTTCTGTGGGTTGATGCATGCAAAGGGCCACTCTGCTAAGACTGGGCACTTCACAAATTCACACATTAAATGCCTTCACCCTGAAATGGGATCTGGGCATGAATGTGGGAAAAAATCTTTGCTAACACACTTATATTAAAACATAGGATCAAGGGGTACTTTCTGGGCATCTCCCAGATGCCACATGTTTCCCCCTTGCATTCATTCACTGAACATTTATCAACACTTACGGTGTATGCAGACCTGTGCCTGGCACCCAGAGTCTAAACCAGATAGTGGGGAAGACTGACCTAGAAACAGAACTTCTTTTTTTTTTGTACGTGCCCCTAGCGGGAACCAAACTCGGGACTCTCTGGTTTGCAGGCCGACGCTCCAACCACTGAGCCAAACAGGCCAGGGCCAGAACGTTTTTATTGGGGGTGACAAGTGTGGGACGACAGGTGTGAGCCAGGTTTGCCATGTTACTGAATTCCACTGAAGACAATAAGGTATGCTTCCTTTTGAATGAACTTCCTTTGTTCTTCTAAGACACAGCATTGTCCTAGAAGCGAGGATGGGCAGACAGAACATTAGGGGAAGGCAAGGTGGTGGGATGAATTGTGGGCTCTTGTGAGGAATAAGAGGCAAGACTGGAAAGGCAGGGTGGGGCCATACAAAGAGATTTTTAATTTTATTTTTATTGAGATATAACTGACATCAACATTATATTAGTTTCAGGTGTAATAACTTGATATTTATATCTATTACAAAATGATAATCACAATAAGTCTAGTGAACATCTGTTATCTCACATAGTCACAAATTTCTTTAGTCATAAAGAGTTCATAGTCACAAAAGTTCTTGTGATGAGAACTCTTAAGATCTACTCTCAGCAATTTTCAAATATACAATATAGTATTATTAACTATGGTCACCATTCTGTACATTTTTATACCCCAGGACGTATTTATTTTATTACTGGAAGTTTGTACCTTTTGATCCACTTCACTCACTCTGTTCACTCTGATGATTTTATTCTTTAAGCAGAGTATGTATTTATTTTATTTGTTTGTTTATTTATGTTCAGGCATCCGTGTGGCCCCAATCTTCCCTCTAGTGGCCACTTAGTATATAATCTTGTAGAAAAGAAAGGTATAGAATTTTGAGGCCTCTCGTCCTGGCTAGTTTGGCTCAGCAGTTAGAGCGTCAGCCCTCGGACCAAAGAGTCTTGGTTGGGTTCGATTCCAGTCAAGGGCACGTACCTTGGTTGCAGTTTGGTCCCCGGCCCTGGTCAGGATTTTGCAGGAGGCAAGATATTAATGTGTCTCTCTCGCATTGATGTTTCTCTCTCTCTCTCCCCACCTCCCACTCTCTCTGAAGATAAATGGAAAAAAATATCCTTGGGTGAGGATTATGAAAAAAAAAAAAAAAGAATTTTGAGGCGGTTCAGATCTGTTGGCTCTTGGGGCCAGATTATTCTCATTTATGGGGACTGCCCTGGTCTCTACTCACTTGATGCCAGTAGCACAACCCATCCCCCAAATAGTGACAACCAAAAATGTCTCCAGACAGGCCTAGTGTCCCCCTGTTGTTGAGACAATGGGTAAAATCACCCTGATTGAGCATCACTGGTCTAGTGTGAGGGTATGTGATAATAAAATGCTGTGTATGTAGGGAGTGGAAGGATCAGTTGATGTTTGATGGGTCTTTCATGACTAATTTGTGGTCTTTTGGGATATAATCCTTCTGGCATATATGTATTTTGCCTGTTTGACGAGATCATTTATTGTTCTCAGTTGTTGAGATATCAATTCCTTAGTTATTCATGAAGCATCAGCATCTGGGCAATTTTTTCAAGGGCCACTTGTAGCTGTATAGAAATGTTTGAGTCTTGCTAATATGGATATATCTTTGGTTTCCATCTGAGAATATCATTGGTCTTTTCATACAAAAAGACCACAATGAAAATCATAATGAGTAAACCCAAAGTAGGGTTTGTTTCCTGACCACAAGTTTTGTGATTACAGTGCAATAAAAACTGAAGTTGACTTCAAAAGTTTGAACAAAAAACTCTACTTTCTGGTAATTAAAAGCCAATTACTTAGCCCTGGCTGGTGTGACTCAGTTGGTTGGAGCATTGTCCCATGCACCGAAGAGTCATGGGTTCCTCCTCAGGACACATACCCAGGTTGTGGGTTTTATCCCAAGGTTGGGGCATGTACTGGAGGCAAACAATCGAGAAACATCAATCTTTCTCTCTCTCTCTTCCTCTCCGTTCCTCTCTTACTCTCTTTCTCTAAAACAAACAAACAAACAAACAAACAAACAAAAAATCTCACCCCCCCAAAAAAACCCAATCAGTTACTTAGATATCTATTGAGTCAAAGCAGAAATGAAAACTTTCATTAAAGTCTGTTTGAAAAATAATGGAAATATGAATCATATACCTTAACTTGTAGAATATTGCAAAGTTGGGCTTTGATGCAAATCAGTAGACATATATGGTTTCATAAATTAAGAAAAATTAAAATGTAAAAATATAAATGTATTAGAGAGGGAGAGGAAAATCAATGTGGCTAAATTTGTAAATAAAATCAAAGGGAAAAAAATCATAAATAACTAGAAGTAAAGAAGGTGACTAAACTAGGGTCTAAGGAAGATTTTAATATGTTGTATTCTGTTGACAATCCGGTGTTATGCAATTTGAAACTTTCAGTTAGGTGGGAAATTTTAACTTGTATGAGCTAATTCAAAAAGAAGTAGAGAAATTAAATATTCTAATAATTTTGAAAAAAGAATAAGAAAAGGTATCAATTAAGTTTCTAAAAAAAAAAAAAAAGACCCGGGGCCCAGAGAGCGTTACAGAGTTCTTTTAGACTTTGAAAGAGCAACTACTTCCTATAATATGGAAACTTTTCTAGAATATAGAAATATAAGGAAATCTAACCAAAATCTACCCAGTTTATTGTATGAAACTAACATAATACCTCTTAGCAAAACCTGACAAAGATGCTTCATTTTAAGAAAATCAGCTAATATGGGACTTGAGATCCAGATGTCCTAAATAAAACACTATTCTGGCAATACTGTTTATCTCAGAAGTGCAAGGACAGTTTAAGATCGAGAGATATGACAATGTAATCTAATTCATCAATAGGCCCAGTAAGGAAAATCATATAATTCATTTGATAATGTTAAGAAATTCTAATTTGGTGGGGGGAAAGAGGCAACAAGATAAATATTACCTAGATGAAACCAATAACCAAGCTAACATCATTCTTTTTTTAAAAAAATACTTTTTCTTTATTGATTTTAGAGAGAGAGAGGAAGGGAGAGAGAGATAGAAACATCGAGGAGAAAGAACATCGATTGGCCGCCTCCTACATCCCCCGCACTGAGGATTGGGCCCACAACCTGGGCATGTGCCCTGACCGGGAATCTAACCGGCAACCTCTTAGTGCATGGGTCGACGCTCAACCACTGAGCCACACCGTCCGGGCAGCTAACATCATTCTTAAAACGATTCCTGTTATAATTAAAAAGAGTCCAATGTCATGATTAGTAATTAACATTTATCTGAGTATCTTTCTAGCTAGTGCAGGTAGACACAAAACAGAAATTAGAATTTAAAAGAATGAATTGTGGGAAATAACATTAATATTTGCAGATATTCTAGTTTAGTGCAAGACTGGACAAATGCTAGCGAGAAGTGTTATTTGGAATGTAGCCACACCCATTTGTTTCATTGTGTTTATGGCTGCTTTCAAGCTACAGTGGCTTGAGAGCCATTGAAAGCTGAGTGGTTTTGACATAAACCACGTGCTCCACAAAACCCAAAATATTTACCCTCTAGTATTTATGGTAAAAGTGTGCTGACCTATTTTCTGGTGTGTTCCTTGAAAACCCCCAAAAATCAACTATGAAACTCTTTGCATGAGAGTATTGGAAAGCAGGGACAATATAAATGAACAAAAGCCCATGACTATACTAGCAATAATTAGTATATCAAACAAGGGGAAAGATCTCTTTTAGAATTGCCATAAAACCTAAGTAACCCCATATACAATTACCTATAAAGAAAAATTTAAAAATTTGCTGAGATATAAAATTTTACTGATAAGTGGTAAAAAGACTGTTTTAGGTCATTTAAAAAGAGCTAACTGGCAAACCAGAATAAGTCTTGCAACACGATTGATAAAGGATTAATATCCTTAGTGAATGGACAACACAGGAGCAAGAACCAGGAAAGCAGTAGAACTTCCTGGAAAAATAGGATAAGGTGGACAGTTGCCTAGAGAAACACAAAAAAAGCAATAAAGGAAAGACAAGTTCTCACTCAGCAGTACCAAGAGATACAAATAAAGCAGTAGAGTAATGCTTTAAAAAAAATCTGAAAAACAAACAAAAGAAAAGGAAGCCCCATTAACCTCACTCAGTGTTGCTGAAGTACAGTTTCATGGGCCACTGGTGAGACCACAAGTCAATATAAAGGTTGAGATAGAAATTTAGCCAAATGTATCAAGAGGCAATCCTAGTGATTTCTCTTTGAGGAATCTACTTTTAGGACCATTAAGACAATCAGAGAGTGATTTATAGTAGCAAAAAAGAATTGGAAAAATACTCTTATATTAAAAGTATAGGAGGAATGGTTAAATAAATTATGGCTCATGCATAAATTGGAATCTTTTACAGTTTTCCAAATTTTTTGCAATGAGCATGTGCTACTTTTGTAATGAGGAGGAAATACCTCATTTCACATTGAAAAAGAAAAAACAAAAATTCTGTTCTACTTAGTTTGTTTTAAGAAAAATATTTGATAAAATCTTCTAATACAACGAGTGAGTGAAGTGGATTATAAAACTAGCTTGGTCCTCATCATAGTCATACATAATATTTCTAGGAAGAAAATTGCCTACAGGAAACAGTAGGCAGTGGAATGATGAACAATTTGAATTTTCTTTATACTTTTAAACTTTTAGGCTACTGACATTTATTTTTTAATATAGCTTTTTAAAGGGGAAAAAGTGTGTCAGTTACATAGGCATTTTTTTGGAGTTACACTTACCAACCTGAATGGTAAGATTCTTTTACCAAAAATTGAAGTTGAATCACTCAAATTGCACAGGTGCCCTAACTGGTTGTAAGAATTAGAAGACACATTTCTCCTTTTTAAACTAATGGTGTCAGTCAGTAGCTTGGGCTATTGGGCAAATGCCATTTGACAGGGATTCCTGAAAAGCTTGATTCTTACAGGCTTTTGCCATCTTATTTTTAACACTGACTCTGGGTGGTCTGTTACTCTGCAAAATGAAAACCTGAAATCAAGCACATTGAGGGCAGCATCAGTTGTGTGTCTACAATGATGGTCCTGGTGCCCCACCCCAGCCCTCTCTGGGTGGGCCTGCCCCCATACTTCTGATGCTTCGAAGGGGATCTTGAAAGCTGCTCTGGAAAGCTGCTCTGGGTTGTAATTCCTGACAATTTGCATTTTAATTCACAATTCACCTGCTCCCTCGCATCCCACTGCTCCAGTCTTTTACTTTAAGCCTCTTATCCTCCAGCAGCATTTATTTAAAGGTGCTAATTGCATGACCCTGTGTGTCCTGCTGTTGTGACAGGCCAACGAGGAAACGCAGAGCCCTTGGTGACGAGGGGAATGTGACGACAGCTGTGCCCACAGCTCCAGGTTTCCCCAATACCTCCTCAACTAGCGTGCCCACAAGCTCAGAGGAGCACCGGCCCTTCGAGAAAGTGGTGAACAAAGAGTCGCTGGTCATCTCTGGCCTGCGCCACTTCACTGGCTATCGCATCGAGCTGCAGGCTTGCAACCAAGATTCCCCTGAGGAAAGGTGCAGCGTGGCAGCCTATGTCAGCGCCAGGACCATGCCCGAAGGTAGGAAGGCACATCATGAGGCCAGGATACACACACTGACCAAGGAGAAGCCCTCTACCCTCTTTAACTTATTTGCCTTTATCACTTTTTATTTATTTTTAGTTTTTCCCAGCTTTATTGAGATACAATTGACATATAACATTGTGTAAGTTCCTCTAACACAATGTACAACATGTTGATTTGATCCCCTTATAATATGCACTATGGTTATACTGCATCTACCACCATAACATCAACTAATACCTCCATCACGTCACATTATTACCAGTTCTGTCTTGTGGTGAGGACATTGAAGTTCTACTCTCTTAGCAACTTTCAAGTACACAATACAGTATTTTTAACTATAATTACCATGCTGTACATTAGATACCCAGAAATTATTCATCATACAACTGGAAGTATATACCCTTTGACCAGCATCTCCCCATTTTCCCACCACCTAGCCCCTGGTAGCCACCGATCTACTCTGTTTCTAGTTCAGCTTTTTTAGATTTTACATATAAGTGAGATCATACAGTATTTGTCTCTCTGTCTGACCTATTTCACTTAGCATAATGCCCTGAAGGTCCATCCATGTTGCCTTTCTTATTTTTAGTTATACTAGATATACAGAGCTATTATATAAACATTAGAAAATACACACAAGCTGTAAGAAAAATAAAAATTTAAAAATGCATATATGTAGTGTATTAGTCTGGGTTCTCCAGAGTAACAGAACCAATGACAGACAGACAGACATAGATATGTGGACAGCCCTTTGAGGTGAGTTTTACATGTTCATTCTCCAGTGAGGGAAATGGAACATAAGAAAGTTATGTAACCAGCTCGAGGTTGATAGCTGGTAAGTGGTGGAGGTGGGATTTGATCCAGGGGTCAGGTCCCTGCCTCTAATCACTGCTCCTTACAGCCAAGGCAGATGACATTGTTGGCCCTGTGACCCATGAAATCTTCGACAAAAACGTCGTTCATTTGATGTGGCAGGAGCCAAAGGAACCCAATGGTCTGATTGTGCTGTATGAAGTGAGTTATCGACGATATGGAGATGAGGTAAGACCCTTGATACTTGGGCATGAGCCTGCCAGGCTGTCATTGGTACCTCCCTCCTCATCTTAAGTTCTGGCTCAAATGCTTCTCTTATTAGATGCTTGACAATTAGAACTCAAAGCCTTAATACGTAACTTTCCAGGGAGATGGGTCAGAAATGCTAATCCACAAACTTTGTTCAGCAGTTTCTCACATTGTTTTTCAGCTCTGTCCTACAAGTTGAACGATGGCTGCCTGCATTTGTATCCCTCCTGACGTGACAGGAGATTCATGTCACTTTAGAGAGAGTTATCTGAATCTGGGAATACATAACTTAAAACCTTAATAAGTTACTTTTTGTTGGGTGCCTCTCTTTACTACCACATGCTGTGCTGGGTGATGGGTGAACACCAAGAAGCACAAGACATGGGATCGAAGAACAAAAAAGTAGCTAAGCTATCACGAAGGCTCATTGTGTGCCCTGCACATGTTAAGCTCTTTACATATAGTATCTCATTTATTGTATTTTATCACATCTAAGACATGATTAAGAGGCCAGTTATTTTTATGGACCGCTAAGAAACAAAATGACACTGCTGCCTCTAACTGTGAGGTGGCATTGCCTCTAAGATGTATTCCAATTTCAGAAATGTCAAAATGTGAAGATGATAGACTTCTTGGGTTCGATGAAGTGCAATAAATCAGAATAACTCAGTGAGCTTGGTACTGAGGCTTCTAGAATTTAAGTTGTGTCCAAGGTCATAAGAATAGAGTCGGGATTCAAACCCAAGCCTATCTGATGTTCTAATCCAGGGGTTGGCAGCTTTTTTTTGTAAAGGGCCAGATAATCTCTGTTGCAAAAACTCAACTCTGCCATTGTAGCTTGAAAGCCACCATATAGATGATATGTAAATAAATGGGCATGGTATGTGCCATGAAACTTTATTTGCAAAAATAAGCAGTGGGCCAGATTTAGCCTGTGGGCCATAGTTTGCCAGGACCTAACAGAGGTTATAACAAACTGTCTAATTTTTTGGAACTTTGGTGATCCTGTGGGCACAGCATGGCTTCCCCAAGCCAGAAAGGACAGGTGGGCCTCCCTCTGTCGACCCTTTCTGGGACCACATCTACTCTTGGTGCCCAGATATTCAGCTTTGACTGATTTAAAACTGAAATCAGCAAACTATGGACTGTGGTCCAGATCTGGCCTGAGATTTTTATATGGCTACAGAGAGTTGTAAAAAGAAACAAACAAGAATGTGCATCAGTGTGAGTACAATGTCTAGGCCCACCACTGGTATAGGAGGGGACCTCTCAGGGTTGCATAAAAGGAGGCATGACTCATAGAGGGCCATTATTGAAAGATTTATTCATATCTTATTCTGTATATATTAATCTTCTATGTCCTAAGGAAATAATTCAAAATTGGAGGGAGGTGTAAAAACTTTATTCATAAGATTTCATCACTAGCAAAAAGTATAAGCCACGAGATGTATGTTCATTGGAAATGGACACATAGAAAATGGTACATTCATAAAACAGGTGGATGTCCAGCCTTTTACAAGGGTGTTTGGGAAAACCTTTGTTGTTCAGTATAATGTAGAGCTTGAGATTACAGGCTCTGAGTTTTATTATTATTTATTTATTTTTTATTAATTAATTTATTTTTGTTACAGATGTTTCTCCTTTTTCCCCCAGACACCCTCTCCTTATCCTGCCCCTCCCAAGCATTGTTGTCTGTGTCCATTGGTTATGTATACATGCATATAAGTTCTTTGGTTTATCTCATCCCTCCTCCCCGCCCCCCTCCTCTGAAGTTTGTCAGTCTGAACCATACTCCTTTCTATGTCTCTGGCTCTGTTTTATTCATCAACTTTTTCTGTTCATTATGTTCTACAAATAAGTGAGATCATGTGGTATTTGTCTTTCTCTGATTGGCTTATTTCGCTTAGCATAATACTCTTCAGGTCCCTCCATCTCATCTCAAAGGAAAAGAGATATTTCTTTCTTACAGCTGCATAGTGTTCCATTGTGTATGTGTACCACAGCTTTTTTAACCACTCATCTATTGATGGATACTTAGGTTGTTTCCAGATCTTAGCAATTGTAAATAGTGCTGCTATGAACATAGGGATACATATATTCTTTCTGAGTGGTGTTTCAGGCTTCTTAGGATATATTCCTAGAAGTAGGAACACTGGGTCAAATGGCAGTTCAATTCTTAATTTTTTGAAGAAACACCATATTGATTTCCATAGTGGCTGCACCAGTCTGCATTCCCACCAGCAGTGTACTAGAGTCTCCTTTTCTCCAAACCCTCTCCAGCACTTGTTTGATGATTTGTTGATGGCAGCCATTCTGACAGGTGTGAGGTAACACCTCATTGTTGTTTTAATTTGCATCTCTCTGATGATTAGTGACGTTGAACATTTTTTCATATGTCTCTTGGCCATTTGTATGTTCTGTTTGGAGAGGTGTCTATTTAGTTCCTCTGCCCATTTTTTAATTGGTTTTTTTGTTTTCCTTTTGTTGAGTAGTATGAGTACTCCATATATTTTGAAAATTAACCCCTTAACTGATGTATCGTTGGCAGTTATGCTCTCCTATCTAGTGGGTTCCCTTAACATTTTGATGGTTATTTATTTTGCTGTGCAGAAGCGTTTTAGTTTGATGTAGTCTCATGTATTCATTTTTTCCTTTGTTTCTCTTGCCTTAGGTGTAGTACCAGTGAAAATTCTGCTATGTGTGATGTCTGAAATTTTGTGTCCTATATTTTCTTCTAGGATTTTTATGGATTCACGAATCACATTTAAGTCTCTTATCCATTTTGAGTTTATTCCTGTGTATGGTGTAAGTTGGTGGTCTAGTTTCATTTTTTTGCATGTAGCTGTCCAATTTTCCCAACACCATTTATTGAAGAGACTGTCATTTCTCCATTGTATGCTCTTGCCTCCTTTGTCAAATATTAATTGTGCATACTGTCTTGGGTTGATATCTGGGTTCTCTGTTCTGTTCCATTGACCTATATGCCTGTTCTTGTGCCAATACCAGGCTGTTTTGATTACGATAGCTTTGTAGTATAACTTATCTAGTATTGTGATCCCTCCACTTTGTTATTCTTTTTGAAGATTGCTGTGGCTATTTGGGGTCTTTTATGGTCCAAATACACTTTTGGAGTATTTGTTCTAGATCTGTGAAATTTGCTGTTGGTACTTTTAATAGGGATTGCATTGAATCTGTAGATTGCTTTGGGTAGTATGGACATTTTAATGATGTTGATTTTTTCTATCCATGAACATGGTATATGTTTCCAGTTTTTTATATCTTCCTCTATTTCTTTTTATAATATCATGTAGTTTTCTTAGAACAGGTCTTTAACTTCCTTGGTTAAGTTTATTCCTAGGTATTTTATTCTTTTGTTGCAATGGTAAATGGGATTGTTTCTGTTTGTTTGTTTGTTTCCCTTTCTCAGTATTTATTATTGGTGTATAAGAATGCCATCGATTTCTAGATGTTAATTTTGTATCCTGCTACTTTTCCAAACTCATTTATTAAATCTAGTAGATTGTTGATGGAGTCTTTAGGGTTTTCTCTGTACAATATAATGTTATCTGCTAATAATGACAGTTTCACTTCCTCCTTTCCAATTTGGATCCTTTTTTTTTTTTTTTCTTGTCTAATTGCTGTGGCTAAGACTTCCAGTACTATGTAAAATAAGAGCCGTGGAAGTGGACATCCCTGTCTTGTTCCTGTTCTTAAGGGAAATGCTTTTAGTTATTGCCCATTGTGTATGACTTGGTTGTAGGTTTTTCATATATGGCCTTTATTATGTTGAGATATGATGCCTCTATTCCTACTTTGCTGAGTGTTTTTACCAGAAATGGGTGCTGGATTTTGTCAAATGCTTTTTCAGCGTCTATTGATATGATCATATGTTTTTTTCTTTCATTTCTTTTCGTGGTGTATCACATTTATTGATTTGCAAACATTGTACCAGCCTTGCATCCCTGGGTTGTATCCCAGTTGGTCATGCTGAATAATTTTTTCAATGTATTGCTGGGTCTGATTTGCTAATATTTTGTTAAACGATTTTGGCATCTACATTCATTAGGGATATTGGTCTGTAGTTTTCTTTCTTTATAGTGTCTTTATCTGGTTTGGAATTAGGATTATGCTAACCTCATAAAAAGAGTTTGAAAGTCTTCCTTCTGCTTCAATTTTTTGTAATAGTTTGAGAAGAATGGATGTTAGTTCTTCTTTGAATGTTCAATAAAAGTTCCCCATGAAGCTGTCCCAGCCCAGGCTTTTGTTTGCTGGGAGTTTATTGATTACAGCTTCAATTTCCTTAGTTGTTACTGATCTGCTCAAGTTTTCTGTCTCTTCCCGGTTCAGTTTTGGAGACCGCGTGAATCTAGAAATTTGTTCGTTTCACCTAGATTGTCCAATTTGTTGGCTTATAATTGTTCAGAGTATTTTTTAACAATCCTTTGTATTTCTGTGATGTTACTTCTCTATTTTCATTTCTCATTTTGTGTATTTGTGTCCACTCTCTTTTTTTCTTGGTGAGTCTGGCTAAAGGTACATCAGTCTTGTTTACCTTTTCTTTTCTTTTCTTTTCTTTTCTTTTCTTTTCTCTTTTCTTTTCTTTTCTTTTCTTTTCTTTTCTTTTCTTTTCTTTTTCTTTTCTTTCTTTCTTTCTTTCTTTCTTTCTTTCTTTCTTTCTTTCTTTCTTTATTTATTTTATTTTATTCATTTATTTTTGTTTCTCCTTTTTCCCCCATTGACACCCTCCTCCCCCTCCCTCCCCGCCCCATCCCCACTTTTGTTGTCCATGTCCATTGATTATGCGAACATGCATATAAGTTCCGTGGTTTATCACTCCCCCCACCCCCTCTTCTGGAGATTGTCAGTCTGTACCCTACTTCCATGTCTCTGGGACTACCCTGATCCTCAGACTATTATGTTCATTATCTTTGAGAAATAAGTGAGATCACATGATATTTGTCTCTCTCTGCTTGGCTTGTTTCATTTAGCATAATAGTTTCCAGGTCCTTCTATGTTGTCTCAAAGGATAAGAGATCTTTCTTTCTTACAGCTGCATAGTACTCCATTGTCTATATATACCACAGCTTTTTTATCCATTCGTCTACGGATGGACACTTGCGCTGTTTCCAGATCTTAGCTATTGTAAATAGCGCTGCTATGAACATGGGGGTACATATATTCTTTCTGATTGGTGTTTCAGGCTTCTTAGGGTTCATTCCTAGGAGTGGGAAAACTGGGTCAAATGGTACTTTAATTTTTAATTTTTTGAGGTAACACCATAGTGTTTCCATAGTGGCTGCACCAGTCTGCATTCCCACCAGCAGGGTACTAGAGTCCCCTTTTCTCTACACCCTCGCCAATACTTTTTGTTTGATGCTTTGTTGATGGCGGCTATTCTGACAAGTGTGAGGTGATACCTCATTGTTGTTTTAATTTGCATCTCTCTGATGATTAGTGATGTTGAGCATTTCTTCATATGTGTCTTGGCCATTTGTATGTCCTGTTTGGAGAGGTGTCTATTTGGGTCCTCTGCCCATTTTTTAATTGGGTTCTTTGTCTTCCCTTTGTTGAGTTGTATGAACACTCTATATATTTTGGAAATTAATCCCTTATCTGATGTATCATTGGCAGTTATGCTCTCCCATACAGTGGGTTGCCATTCCATTTTGATGGTTGTTTCTTTTGCTGTGCAGAAGCTTTTGAGTTTGATGTAGTCTCATGTATTCATTTTTTCCTTTGTTTCTGTTGTCTTAGGTGATGTATCAATGAAAATTCTGCTGAATATGATGTCTGAAATTTTGTTGCCTACATTTTCTTCTAGGATTTTTATGAATTCATGAGTCATATTTAAGTGTTTTATCAATTTTGAGTTTATTCTTGTGTATGGTGTAAGTTGATGGTCTAGTTTCATTTTTTTGCTTGTAGCTGTCCAATTTTCCCAACACCATTTATTAAAGAGGCTGTCTTTACTCCATTGTATGCTCTTGCCACCTTTGTCGAATATTAATTGAGCATAATGTTTTGGGTCAATTTCTGGGTTCTCTGTTCTATTCCATTGATCTATGTGCCTGTTCTTGTGCCAGTACCCGACTATTTTGATTACAGTAGCTTTGTAGTATAAC
Organism: Tadarida brasiliensis; assembly: GCA_030848825.1. NCBI lineage: Eukaryota > Metazoa > Chordata > Mammalia > Chiroptera > Molossidae > Tadarida > Tadarida brasiliensis. The sequence goes on along the minus strand of CM061259.1, from coordinate 71,751,645 downwards.
CTGATATCCGGTATTGTGATCCTGCCTACTTTGTCCTTCTTTTTCAAGATTGCTGTGGCTATTCTGGGTGTTTCTGGTTCCATATGAACTTCTGAAGCATTTGTTCTAGTTCCATGAAATATGACATTGGTATTTTGATGGAGATTGCTTTGAATCTATAGATTGCTTTAGGTAGTATGGACATTTTAATGATGTTAATTCTTCCAATCCATGAACAAGTTATGTGCTTCCACTTTTTTATATCTTCCTCTATTTCTTTTTTCAATGACCTGTAATTTTCTGCAAATAGGTCCTTTTCTTCTTTGGTTAAGTTTAGTTTCTCTTTCTGTGAGTTCATCATTGGTGTATAAGAATGCCGTCGATTTCTTGATGTTAATTTTGTATCCTGCTACTTTGCCAAATTCATTTATTAAGTCTAGTAGATTTTTGATGGAGTCTTTAGGGTTTTCTATGTATAATATCATGTCATCTGCGAATAATGACAGTTTCACTTCCTCCTTTCCAATTTGGATCCCTTTTATTTTTTCTTCGTTTCTGATTGCTGGGGCTAAGACTTCCAGTACTATGTTAAATAAGAGTGGTGAAAGGGGGCATCCTTGTCTTGTTCCTGTTCTTAAGGGAAATGCTTTTAGTTTTTGTCCATTGAGTATGATGTTGGCTCTAGGTCTTTTATATATGGCCTTTATTATGTTGAGATATGATCCTTCTATTCCCAAATTGCTGAGCAGTTTTATCAGAAATGGGTGCAGGATTTTGTTGAATGCTTTTTCAGCGTCTACTGATATGATCATATGGTTTTTATCTTTCATTTTGTTTCTGTAGTGTAACACATTTATTGATTTGCCAATATTGTACCAGCCTGGCATCCCAGGGATGAATCCCACTTGGTCATGGTGAATAATTTTTTTGATGTATTGCTGGATCCGATTTGCTAGTATTTTGTTCAGGATTTTGGCATCTATGTTCATCAGGGATATTGGCCTGTAGTTTACTTTCTTTGTAGTGTCTTTTTCTGGTTTTGGAATTAGAATTATGCTGGCCTCATAAAACGAGTTTGGAAGTCTTCCTTCTTGAATTTTTTGGAACAGTTTGAGGAGAATGGGTATTAGTTCTTCTTTGAATGTTCGGTAAAACTCCCACGTGAGGCCATCTGGGCCTGGTCTTTTGTTTGCTGGGAGAGTCTTTATTACATCTTCAGTTACCTTAGTTGTTATTGGTCTGTTCAAGTTTTCTATCTCTTCCCGTTTCAGTTTCAAGAGACTATGTGTTTCTAGAAATTTGTCCATTTCACTTAGGTTGTCTAATTTATTGGCGTATAATTGTTCATAGTATTTGTTAATGATCCTTTGTATTTCTGTGGTGTCAGTTATTACTTCTCTTTCATTTCTGATTTTGTGTATTTGGGTTCTCTCTCTTTGTTTCTTGGTGTGTCTAGCTAAGGGTCCATCAATCTTGTTTATCTTTTCAAAAAACCACCTCTTTCTTTCATTGATCCTTGTTTTTTGGTGTCTATGTCATTTATTTCTGCTCTGGTCTTTACTATTTCCTTCCTTCTACTTGCTCTGGGGTTTTCTTTCTGTTTGCTTTCTAGTTCTTTAAGTTGTGAGGTTAGGTAGTCAATTAGAAAGTTTTCTTGTTTCTTGAGGTGGGCCTGTAGTGCTATGAACTTCGCTGTCAGAACTGCTTTCGCTGCATCCCATAGATTTTTGTGTTATTGTGTGTTCATTTTCATTGGTTTCCAAGAAGTTTTTAATTTCTTCCTTGATCTCCACGGTAAACCATTCATTGTTCAATAACATGCTATTTAGCTTCCATGTCTTCAAATGTCTTTGCATGTTCTTGTTGCAATTGATTTCTAGTTTCGTGCCATTCTGATCTGAGAAGATGCCTGATATGACTTCAATCTTTTTGAACTTGTAGAAACTTAGTTTGTGCCCTAACTTGTGGTCTATCTTTGATAATGTCCCATGTGTATTTGAGAAGAATGTGAATTCTGCAATTTTGGGGTATAATTCTCTGTATATATCTATTAAATCCATTTGATCTAGTGCTTCATTTAGAATATCTGTTTCCTTGTTAATTTTTTGTGTAGATGATTTATGCAGTGATGGCAGCGGGGTTTTCAAGTCCCCTGCTACGATTGTATTGCTGTCGATTTCTCCTGTGAAGTCCTCCAGAAGATTTTTAATATATTTTGGTGCTCCTATATTGGGTGCATTTATGTTTACCAAGGTTATATCTTCCTGTTGGATAGATCCTTTTAATATTATGTAGTGGCCTTCTTTGTCCCTAGTTATGGCCTTCATTTTGAAATCTATTTTATCAGATATGAGTATTGCTACCCAGCTTTTTTTTCCTTTCCATTTGCTTGGAAGATTTTTTTCCATCCCTTCACTTTCAATCTATGTGAGTCTTTTGTTGTGAGGTGGGTCTCTTGTAAACAACATATATTTGAGTCATGCTTTCTTATCCAGGCAGCTACTCTGTGTCTTTTTATTGGAGCATTCAATCCATTTACATTTAAGGTGATTATTGATATGTACTTATTTATTGCCATTTTTGTTTAGTGTGGTTATATTTTTCTTCCTATTTCTTCTACTAATTACAGTAGTCCTTTTAACATTTCTTTCAGTGCTGGTTTGGTGCTAATATATTCCCTTAGCCTTTCTTCGTCTGGGAAGCTCTTTATTTGACCTTCTATTTTGAATGATAGCCTTGCTGGATAGAGTAGTCTTGGATTCAGAGCCTTGTTTTTCATGACCTTGATTACTTCATGCCATTCCCTTCTGGCCTGGAGTGTTTCTGTTGAGAAGTCAGATGATAGCCTTATGGGGGTTCCTTTGTAGGTAACCTGTTGCTTATCTCTTGCTGTCTTTAGGAATCTCTCTTTGTCTTTAATTTTGAGCATTTTAATTACTATGTGTCTTGGTGTGGGCCTGTTTGGGTTCTTCTTACTTGTGGCTCTCTGTGCTTCTTGAACCTGAATGCCTTGTTCCTTCACGTAGTTAGGAAAGTTTTCTGTCACTATTTCTTCAAATATATTCTCTAAGCCTTGGTCATTTTCTTCTTTGGGGACTCCTATGATGTGAATGTTATTACGTTTCCAGTTGTCCCACAGTTCTCCTAAGCTATCTTCCTGTTTTTTAATAGTTTTTTCCTTTTGGTGTTCTGATTGATTGATTTTTTTCTACTCTGTCTTCTAATTCACTGATCCGGTCCTCTGCTTCCTCTACTCTGCTGGTCAGTCCTTCCAATGTGTTCTTTATTTCTGCTATGTCATTCTTCATTTCCACTTGGTTGGTTTTCAGTGTTTCTATATCTTTACTCATGGTGTTGATGTCCTTTCTCATGCTGTTTAGCTTCCTCAAGATCATGGCCCTGAACTCTACCTCTGATAATTTGCTTAACTGCATTTCATTTATCTCATCTTTGGTAGAGTTCTCTTGTTCTTTCATTTGGGATTTGTTTTTTTGTTTCACCATTTTTGCTATCTCAGTGGGTTTGGGAGCCTGCCAAATTTTCCCTGTGGGTGTTGGTGTTCTGCTATTTGTGGCTCTGTACTGGGTTTGGATGAACGTGGAGGGCCCTCCTTAAACACCACTGTCAAGTCTTACTTTCCTGGGTAGATTCACAAGCTCAGGAAAGGTTCAGTTATCCTCTAGCTTTTTGCCTGGAGGCTGTTAGCCTCAGTTACTTGAAAAGCCTTAGGATCTCAGTTTAATGAGAAACTCCCTCAGGTGTTTATAGTGTAAGAGGATTTCCCGAGGGTGGGGCCGATGCTGGTTGTTAATGAGCCTCAATTTGCATTTCTTTGCTCACCTGGTTTGGGTTAAATCTCCGAGCGAAGGGGGGGGGGGCTGCCACAGCTCTGGGAAAGAGCAAGCTGGCCACCATCCTTTGTGGTTGTGACTCAGAATAAACTCTGAGCGCCCTCTAAATCCCGGGTGTCCCCACAGAGTTCCAGTCCAGTCTGCGCTCCCTCTGCTGGAGCCCAAGGTGAGTGGCTGTAGCTATTTAGTGCTCTGTCCCGGCCCTCTGCACTGTGGAGCAGCTTTGGGATCTTAACCCCGAGGGCGTTGCTCACAGCTAAGGCCGCTGCTATCCGTGGGCTCCCAGCCCACCACCCTCTCGCACCTCTGAAGATCCTACCAGGCTCGTTCAGTGTCCCTGGTTGTATGGTTCTCTCCCGCCGCTTTTCTGTTGTTTTTTTCCGACGATTTGTCTTTATTTTAGTTGTAATTCCCATTTGGTCCTGGGAGTTCATCTGTGTAGCTTCCATTCACTCTGCTGCCATTTTCCTCTCCCCTTGTTTACCTTTTCAGAGAACCAATTGTTTGTTTCATTGATCTTTTGAATAGTTATTTATTTAGTTTCTATGTCATTTATTTCCCCTATGACCTTTCCTTCTACTTAGTCTGGGTCTTTCTTTTTGTTTGTTTTCTAGTTCTTTAAGTTGTAGGGTTAGATAGTCTATTAGAAATTTTTCTTGTTTCTTCAGGTATGCCTGTAGTGCTATGAACTTCCCTCTGAGGACTGCTTTTGCTGCATCAAATAGATTTTGTGTTGTGTGTTCATTTTCACTGATTTCCAGGAAGTTTTTAATTTCTTCCTTGATCTCCTTGGTTACCCACTCATTGTTTAATAACATGCTATTTAGTCTCCATGTGTTTGAATCTTTTTGAGTGTTTTTATTGTAATTAATTTGTGGTTTCATGCCATTGCTATGTGAGAAGATGCTTGATATGATTTCATTCTTCTTGAACTTGTAGAGACTTAGTTTGTGTCCTAACATGTTGTCTATCTTTGGGAATGTCCTGTGTGCACTTGAGAAGAATGTGAATTCTGTAGTGTTGTGGTGTAATTCTCTGCAGATGTCTATTAAATCCATTTGATCTAGTGCATCATTTAGAATCTCTGTTCCCCTGTTAATTTTTTTTCTAGAGGATCTGTTCAGTGATTTCAGTGGAATGTTGAAGTTCTCTGCTATTATTGTATTGCTGTCTATTTCTCCTTTGAAGTCCTCCAGAAGTTTTAAAATATATTTTAGTGTTCCTATATTGGGTACAAATATGTTTATCAAGGTTATTTCCTCCTGTTGGATAGATCCCTTCAATATTATATAGTTGTCTTCTTTGTCTCTAGTTATAGTCTTCATTTTTATGTTTTATCCGATATGAGTGTTGCTACCCCAGCTTTTTTTTTTCCATTTGCTTGGAAAAATTTTTTTCCATCCCTTCACTTTTCACCTGTGTGAGCCTTTTGTTTTTAGGTGGTTCTCTTGTAAACAACAAATGTGAGTCCTGCTTTCTTATCCATTCAGCTTTTGATTGGAGCATTTAATCCATTTGGATTTAAGGTTATTATGATATGTACTTATTTATTGCCATTTTATTTATAATGGTTATGTTTCCCTTCCTATTTCTTCTACTAATTACAGCAGTCCTTTTAACGTTTCTTGCAGTGCTGGTTTTGTGCTAATATATTTCCTTAACCCCCCCTTTTTTTTTTTTTTTTGCATGGGAAGGTCTTTATTTCACTTTCCATTTTGAATGATAGCCTTGCTGGATAGAGTAGTCTTGCCATTCCCTTCTGGCCTGTAGTGTTTCTGTTGAGAAATCATCTTATAGCCTTATGTGGGCTCCTTTGTAGGTAACCTGTTGCTTTTCTGTTGCTGCCTTTAAGATTCTCCCTTTGTCTTAAATGTTGGCATTTTAATTGTGATGTGTCTTGTGTCCCTGTTTGGGTTCTTCTTACTTGGGGCTCTCTGTACTTCTTGAACTTGTATGCATTTTTCCTTCACCAAGTTAGGGTAGTTTTCTGCCACTATTCAAATATATTCTCTAACCCTTGCTCATTTTCTTCTTTTTCTGTAACTCTTATGATGTGGATGTTTTTTATGTTATAAGTTGTCCCACAGCTCTCTTAAACTGTCCTCCTGTTTTTTCATTATTTTTCTTTTTGGTTCTCTGATTGGGTGATTTTATTCTACCCTGTCTTCTAATTCATTGATCCAATCCTCGGCTTCCTCTGCTCTGCTGGTTATTTCTTCTAATGTGTTCTTTATTTCTGCTATGTCATTGTTAATTTCTGCTTGGTGGTTTTTCATTTCCAGTTGGTTGTTTTTCATTGTTTCTATATTTTTACTCATGCTGTTGAACTTCTTCATAATCATTACTTTGAACTCCATGTCTGATAACTTGCTGAATTCCATTTCATATATCCCTTCTTCTGTAGAATTCTCTTATTCTTTCATTTGGGATTTATTTCTTTGTTTACCATTATGGCTGTCTCAGTGGGTTTTGGTGCCTGCCAAATTTTCCCTGTGGGTGTCCGTGTTCCACTGATTGTGGTTCCCTCTGCTGGGTTTGGATGAGTATGGAAGTTACCACATCAAACACCAATGTCAAGTCTTATTTTCCTGGGTAGAGTTGCAGGGCAAGGAAAGGTTCAATTATCCTAGAGCTTTTGCCTGCAGGCTGACTATTAGTCTCAGTGACTTAATGAATCTCAGGTTGTAGCCCTCAGCTGAATGAAAAATCCCTCAAGGTGGACAGGATAAGAAGATTTCCAGCAGGTGGGGCAATAATTGCTTTCCCCTGGTTTAAAGGTGCTTTGATAAGAAAGTGTTTCTGTAGTGTGAGTTATTGGCTCAGCACAGAGGCCCAGGCCTCTGCCTTCAGAGCTCAGTCCCCAGAGCCATGACCCCTAACACTGAGAGCCAGGTCCAAAGCTCAAAGCTTTCAGAGCCTTTTCTCTGCCTACTGTCTGGCAGGTAGCCTCTGGCTGTTAATGAGCCTCAGGTTGCACTTCTCCAGCAGGGTGGTGTTAAATTCCCAAGGAAGGGGCAGATGCTTCTCCCCCAGGATGAAATTGCTGTGATGGGGCTACTTGACAGAGATGGCTACTGAAGCCATGGGGGGGGGGGGCAGCATAGGAACTCAGGCCTCATCCTTTACAGCTCAATCCCCAAAGCCATGACCCCCAACATTGAGAGCCAGGTCCAAAGCTCAAAGCTTTCAGAGGCTTTTTTTCTGCCCACTGGCTGGGTGGTAGTCTCCAGCTGTTAATGAGCCTCAGGTTGCACTTCTGGCTGGGTGGTGTTAAATTCATGGAGGGGCAGTTGCTTCTCTCCCAGTGGGCTCTGGGATGTGGCTCTTTGAGTAAGATGGCTACTGTCCTATGAGAGAGTGATTCAGCATAGAACTCCCGATGGCCTCTTTCCAGCTCTCTCCCCAGTGCCATGAACCCCCGACTCTCCTCACACAGTTCCAGTGCAGTCTGCCCTCCCTCTGCTGGAGCTCAAGGTGAGTGGCTATAGCTGTAATGTAGCGTAGTAGCCCTTCAGGGAAGTGCCCGTGTTCCCTGTATCTCTCCCTGCTGGACAAAACCTCTGCTCTGGTGATTTTCTCAGCCAGGTGTTATGTGAGTGCCTTTCCCTGTTCTGCCACTCTGTGCTGGGGAGCCGGCTTGGAGTTTTAACTTAACCCTGACTTCTCAGAGGGAACTGCTCACAGCTAAGACAGCCTCAGCTGCTGCTCATGGATATCCAGCCAGCCCTCTTGCACCTCTGTAGCTCCTACCAGTCTTGATTTTGGCTCTTCTTTATGTCTCTGGTTATAAGGGTTCACTCCAGCTGCTCTTCAGTTGGTTTTTCCTGATTAATTTTATTTATTTTCGTTCTAATTCCAGTTTGGTCCTGAGAGACGGTCTGTGCAGCTTTCATTCACTCCACTGTCATTTTTCTCTCTCTTCTCGTGTACAAGCTTTTACGTGGGCATATGTTTTCAGTTCTCTTGGGTACATACCTAGGAGTGGAATTCCTGGGTCATATGGTAACTTGATGTTTAACTATTAAGGAAATGCCAAGCTCTCTTCCAAAGCAGCTGCACAATTTATATTTCCACCAGCATGTATTAGGATCCAGTTTCTGTACATCCTCGCCAACCCTGTTCAGGTCTATCTTTTTTATTATAGCCATGCTAGTGGGTGTGAAATAGTGTCTTATTGTGGTATTTATGCTGCAGACCGTCCTTGACTTTATTCCTGCTGTTGTGACCAACTCTACCCCACCTGCCTGGAATTTTCCAGGCTTGAGCCCTGAAGTCTTACATTCTAGCAACCCCTTGGTCCCCGGTAAACTGGGGCAGCTGGTTACCCTATTGACATTGGACCTAATCCTATTGTTCTCTCAGCTGCCTCTGCCTGGTCTGCTTCTCCTGTTCCTGGATCCAAAGGATCACCAGTGGGAATCCCCACCATGAATCCCCAGCAGCCTCTGCCCTGGCCCCAATCCCTGACAGACCAGTCCTATTCAACATTTAGGGGAACAGAGAGATGGGAAATTAGGAGAGAGTGAGAGGTTACAGGAACTTTTTTAAAAACCTGTTCATAGACAAGACTGGTCAGTGATCTCCAACATTTACCTTAATTTTTGTCTAGCATCTCCTTGATAAAGTACAAAACAAGGTAAAAATATTTTTACACTATTATGACTTTGCAGCTTTACAAAACTCTTGCCAGCTTTTTTTTCCTAAGTGTCTGTGGGGAGAGCTGTATCAGATTCTATTTCCTTCCATCATGTTCTCTTCTCAGTTCCCACTCCTGAGGCATCTGGAGCAAGTGACTGAGGCTGGAGGTTGCATGTCTCCTTTGTCCTGGATAGTTGTTACCTTTGGTTTCTATATTTGCTTATTTGTCCCTTTCTACTTGGTGACTCACCCTTGGAAGAACCTTTGGACTAGAGCTCCCTAGCCCTGACTCCAGCCCGATTTGTTTTCTAGTTGCTATTGTCACATGATGAGCATGGGAGCTTTTACATTTCTTTCCTCCTAAAAATTTCCAGGCCAGTTCTCTGCATGCACTGTGATCTTGGCGTTGTTTTGGAAAGTTTTCAAAACTTGGCATACCTTTCCTAATAAGCTCTGTGTTCATCTCTATTTATGTGTTTATCACTGAGGTGTATATGCTTATCTCTTTTATCAGACGTTATGTGGATCCCCAACTTTTTTAATGAAGGTAGAAGAAAGGTAACAGAGGTAAGGAAGGAAGGAGGTAGTATTTAAATTTGTTATTAAGACATTAAGCCCATGTATCTGTTTGGTTCTGATGAGGCAGAGGCCAGGAGGTGTAGGGGAAAAGCCTGGAAAAGTGATTTAGGTGATGTGGGTTCCTTCTTTCCTGCCCTTCTGAGACTTCCTAGAGGTCTGATAAAGCTATACTACAGTGGTTGCAAGAAGTTTTGGAGCCAGAAAGTTTGGAGTTGAAGGGTCGATCCTGCTACTCACCAGCTATGAGATCTCCGACTAATCATTTCACGTCCTCAGCCAGGGGTGGGCAAACTATTTTTGTATGCCTTATTTTGTACAGCTTGTGTGCTAAGAATTGCTTCCACATCTTAAAATGGTTGGAAAAAATGAAAAGAATAATAATATTGCATGAGGCATGTAAATTATGTCAAGTTCAACTTTCAGCTTCCACTGTGTTTCATGGACACACAGCATGCCTGTTTGTTTACAGGTGTTACAGATTTGGGATTTGTCTCTGGTTGTTTTTGCTGCTTTTTAATGACAGAGTTGAGTTGGTGACAGTGACTGTCTTGCCTCTTGAAGCTGAAAATATTTACTATCTGGCCCTTTACAGCAAAAGTTCACTGACTCCCCTAAGCCTCACTTTCCTCATCTTTAAGGAGAGACTAAGCCACGGGGTTCTAAGAATTAAATGAAATGATCTAGGTCAAATGTTTGGCCGTGGTTTAGGAAGATTGGCTGTTATCAATCATGATAACCTCTGTTTCTGTTTCCTTGTCTGTAGAGCTAAGGTTCTAAAATTCTAGGAGTCTCGAAGTTTCTTGCATGTTGCATTATGATTATGCCTTAACTCCTTGTGTGTCATTTCTGAGCAGATCATGTCCATGACATCCCAGCCTAAGTGGGACACTCCTGAATGTATGAAGCACAGCCCCCCACACTCCTCTCTCTCCTGTTTTCCAGGAGCTGCACCTCTGTGTTTCTCGCAGGCATTTTGCTCTGGAGCAGGGATGCAGGCTGCGTGGGCTGCCACCAGGGAATTACAGCGTGAGAGTACGGGCCACCTCCCTGGCAGGCAATGGTTCCTGGACGGAAGCCACCTATTTCTATGTGGCAGACTACTGTGAGTCTGCATGGTGACTTAGACAAGCTGGGTCTGTGCTTGCTGCTGGGAACAGCAGAACATTTCAGGGAATAGTGGCGGGAGGTTGGAGGCTATGTCTGCAGGCCCTGGACTTGACCTCTGGGTACACTGGCTGCTGCTATATGACTGGGGCAAGGAGCTTGTCCTCTCTGAGCTTGTACTTCCTCATCTGTCCATGGGCATAATAATAGGACCACCTCTGGAGGTGAAGGGAAGTTCCGATGACATGAACGTCATGTGGTTGGCACAGGGCAAGTCTGATAAACACAACAGCTCCTGTGAACTAGTGTTTTGATCTTTGTTATTAGATGGGCTATGTCCTCCAATGGAGTAGGTGAGAGCTTCCCTACTAAGCTTTGGGTGTGTTCTCAATGCAGTAAGTGCTGCCATGAGGCCAGCTTGACACACTGTGGACAGTAGGGTGGGATGATGTGAGGAAGGCTGAGCTGGTCAGAGAGTGCTTCCTGGAGGTGGTGACATCTTGACCAAGACATGGAAGAATGTAAAAGTGGGGGCAAAGAAGGTATTTGCTCTGGCTTATGGTAGGAATACAGACGCTAGAATGAGTGAACAAACAAATAACTTGGAAGGAGGGGATATCCTAGACCTGGAGGAGCAGGAGCTTGGTGGGCAGGGGTGAGATGTGGCCTCTGCTTGGCTGGCTGGAATTTTGCGTACCTGACATGGTGGGAGTGTGGAAAGCGGGGGTGATTCTTACTGGGATGGTTCTGGTCAGGGTCAGGACTAGGATGAGATTTTTTATAACAACTGGGTGTCCTGCACTATGATTCTATGCTGCCCACTGGAGTTAGCACAGAACCCACAGGTTAAGCGCACAATTTTCAACAAGACTGCTCTCACCTGTATGGCAGATGAAAGTTTCAGAGTTCTCCAGGCCACCTGCACTTCAGACCAACTGGCCACAAATTTGGGGGTTCCCACGACCCCTTCCTATTAGATCATTTGCTAGAATGGCTCACAGAACTCAGGAAAGTGCTATAATTACAAGGAGAGTTATACTGTAAAGAATATGTCAGGACCACCCAAATGAAGAGACACATAGGACAAGGGCCAGGAGGGTCCTGGACACAGGGCTTCTGTGTCCTTTCTCCATTGATCAGGAAATGTCATGTCACCCTCCCAACATACTGATGTATTCATTTTCTGAGCTTTGTCGTCAGAGTTTTTATTGTGGTTTCATTACCTAGGTGTGATTGATCAACTCATTGGCCATGTGACTGAACTTTATCTCAAGCCCTGCTCCTCTCTCTGGAGGTCAGGCTGGCTGAAAGTCCCACCCTTCTGATCACATGCTTGCTCTTCTGGTGACCAGCCCTCATCCTGAGTCATCTCACCTCCTAGCATAAATTCAAGTGTATTCCAAAAGGCTCATCAATAACAAAGGCACTCGTGCTACTCAGGATGTCAAAGACTTGGAATCTGTCTCTTAAGAACCAAGAACACCATGAATAAAACTCAAAGGAAAATATCAGAGTGGGAAAAATATTTGTAACATCATTGACAAAGAGTTAATATCGTTAATACAAAATGAATATATAGTTGACTCCTGAACAACATGGGTTTGAAAAGCCTAGGTATATACATTTTTTTTTAAATCCTCACCCAAGGCTATTTTTCCCTTTATCTTCAGATAGAGTGGGAGGGAGAGAGAAACATTGATGTGAGAGGGCTACATCGACTGGTTGCTTCCCATACAACCCCGACCAGGGCTGGGAACGAACTGCAACTGAGGTACGTGCCCTTGACCAGAATCGAACCTGAGACTCATTGGTTCGCGGGCCGACACTCTAACTGCTGAGCCAAACTGGCCAGAGCAGATTTAAAAAAAAAAAATAGAGTAAATGTATTTTTTCTTATGTTTTGCTTAATGACATTTTCTTTTCTCTAGCTCATTTTATTGTAAGAATACAGTATATAATACATATACATATATAAAATATGTGTTACTTATCTGTTTATGTTATACATAAGTCTTCCTGTCAACAGTAGGCTATTAGTAGTTGAGTTTTGGAGGAGTTAAGTTAGTTGTAGATTTTCAGCTGTGAGGAGGTCAGCGTCTCTCATCCCTGTGTTGTTCAAGGGTCACTTGTATATGTTATATGAGTAAAAGATAGATGTCCTAATGTAAAAATAAGCAAAGAACATAGATAGCCCATTTAAGAAACAGAAGACATGAAAAAATGTCCATTCTCACTCAAAACCACACTAAAAAAGAAAAAATACAAATTAAAACAAATTATAATTTTTCACTTATCAAATTGGCAAGGTTTTTATTGGTTTCTTTTTTTTATAATTACAGTACTTGGTGTTGTCCAAGAGTTCAGACACATGGAATTTTGTTTTTATAACTGTTGAATGCTAAAATGAAGTACTTTAATAATGTGCTTCAGAAATCTTATCAGGGATCTTCTATTTGAGCCAATAGTTCTTGTTCTAGAAATGTTTAGTAAGGAAACAATCAGAGATGTCTAAAAAAGGTACATGTTCAAGGAAATCCAGCACAGCATTACTCACAATAGCCAAAAATATGGAGCATTAAATGTTACACTTTAGATTACAGATGACCCTTGACCAGTGCAGGGGTTAGGAGTATGGACGCTCCTGTACCATCGAAAATCCTTGTATAACTTTCAATTCCTCAAAAAGATAACTACTAATAACCTATTGTTTACAGGAAGCCTTACTGGTAACAAACAGTTGAAGTAACACATATTTTGTGTGTTATATATATATTATTATTGTATTCTTATAATAAAGTGAGCTAGAGAAAAGAAAATACTAAGAAAATCATAAGGAAGAGAAAATACATTTAGAATGCGGTAGGTTACTTATTGAAAAAAATCTTTGTTTAAGTGGGTCCACGCAGTTCAAACCTATGTTGTTCAAAGGTCAACTATAGTTTTTAAAGAAATTCTTTATCATATAACAGGGAGGGAAGCAAGGCATCAGGGTGCAAAATTTAAGTAGGAACTCGCCCTCAGGGGTTGTCCCTGCCCTTGCATGACCCAGAGCAAGAGTTTCTTTCAGATTTGCTTCCTGGGGACCTCCCTCCTGTCACCCTAGTTTTGGCTGCCGCTGGAATCTGAGGAGGGAGCAGGGCTGTGGGGTCTGGGAAGCAGAGAAGGGGATGCATCATGGTTCTCAGATTCTGCCCTGAGACATGTTGAGTCCTAACCACTTGGTAGCCTCCAGCTTTCCTGCTCCTTAGGAAAAGGGGAGGGGTAGAGGGACATTTAAACAGCTGTACAAACAACTGCACATAACCAGACCATTTATATTTCTCATATCACATTAAATCACCAAACATTTATGGAGACTTTCAGCCTGCCAGGAGCCACTGGAGATGGCACTGACAGTTTGCTGTCAGCTAGGAGGTGCCCGAGGTCGAGATATCTCAGGATAGAGCTGGCCACCAAAGGCAGCCTGGGGCATTGATCAGAGCTCACTCTGATGGCCCTGGTCAAATGCATGCTGCTCTGTGGATCAGTTCTGGGACTTTGGGCAAGACCTTCTCCTCCCTGAGCCTCTGTTTCCAAATATGTCAGCTGGCATTAGTGTACTTCCCACCTTGTCTTATGGGACAGTTAAATAAAGTCACCACACAAAGCACTTCAAACAGTGCCTGGCTTTTAGTTAAGTGTTCAGTAAACTGCTATTATTAAAAGACCCAAATGACCAGATTCCCTTTTTGACTTCTCCAAACTCATTGTCTTCCTTGTCTTGGAAGAGTCTAAATAAGTGGGTGTTTTTACAATTTCTGACAATTTGGCCTTGTATGCAAATTTTAAAAATAAAGGCCACATAGCATTTCTTCAGCTAGTTTAAAAGGGATTCTCTGGGGCAAATGTACTTTATTTTGCCTGGTACTCTTCCTGGCAACTAGTACATACCCACCAAAGTCCGTGGGCCATCGAGTAAGAAGGAGCAGAACTGTCTAGCACACAGAGGACACTTCCTAGTGGAATTTTTATCTGTCAGAGCTGCTGTTCAGAATCAAGACAGGCTATTTAATTTGCAGGGCTCAGTACAAAATGAAAACACAGGGCCCTTGTTTAAAAATTAAGACTTTCTAGATGATGACCATGGAATATTAAACCCAGAGCATGGCCCTCCTGAGGGTGGGACCCTGGGTGATGGCCTGGGTTGCATGGCTGTGAGGCTGGCCCTGGGTGGGAAAGGAGAAGGCTGGCAGTGGGTCAAGGGTGTGCTTCCAGAATACAGACCTCTGAGTCTGCTGCCCAGCCCTAAGGAACCAAATGGTGTTTTAGGACTGCTGGGAAAGAAGGGTGTAGGATACGAGCAGAGAGAGGCTTAGGGACAAAAACAAGATGGGGAACAAGTGTATGTGGCCCACTATTATATTTGTAGATGTGATTTGTTATGTGAACACATTTTGATACGAAACATGTATTTTCTTATTCTATTTCAGTAGATGTCCCATCAAATATTGCAAAAATTATCATCGGCCCCCTCATCTTTGTCTTCCTCTTCAGTGTTGTGATTGGAAGTATTTATCTGTTCCTGAGGAAGAGGTTAGTGTGGCGGTAGATGCATAACAATCGACTGTTCAGAAAAATTAAATCTAGATACATAAATATAGATACAGCTGTATCTAAATTTGTTGTAAATTTTACTGATCTAAAGAATGTGTAGCATGCAATTTACAGGTAATGATTGTAATACAATATACAATTCAGTTTATCATAAATTCCCTTACCAAATACATTCGTTGATTTTTTTCCCCCTGAACCTTTGTAACTATAGCCAACCTATGGTTGCAATTGATAAACAGGTGTTCATGAATATTGATTAGTAGTTTGTTTATGTTAAAGAGTAGGACAGCCCATCCAGTGTGGCTCAGTGGTTGAGCATCGCCCCATGCACCAAGAGGTCGCTGGTGTGATTCCCAGTCAGGGCACATGCCCAGGTTGTGGGCCAAATCCCCAATGGGGGGCATGCAGGAGATGGCCAATCGATGTTCTCTCTCATTGATGTTTCTATGTCTCTCTCTCCCTCTCCCTTCCTCTCTAAAAATCAATAAAGAAAAAAAATTTTTTTTTTTAAAAGAATAGGACAAAAATGAAATAAGACATATGTGTTCATCAGTCATAAGAGTGACTTTGGGAAATCAGATAATTCTTAAATGTTTAATATTTTCTCATTGTTTTGTGCCATTTACAATATCATGGCTATAGATGACACATTTACATTTAATCTGCATTATTGTCATTTTTCTGTCACTTTCTCAAGTCTGGAGAAACAACAGAACAAGAAATCAAGTCTTGGTTTGTAGCATTTGCCTATGTTTGTGGTGGTGTAAATATTCCCACCGTGACTGATTTCAAGCTGCAGACATGATGTTACTAATTGCAGAGCTGGGAAGGGATGTGCGGTTGCTTACTATTGTATAGTGTCTCTGCCATACATATACAATAATGTAAATAAATGAGGTGACATAGATAGCCTTAAGAGTGCTGATCATAGGAAGATGTAGTATTATAATGAGGAAGTGGTGAGTTTTGAATATCATTACCTTTGCTTTTAATATAATTTATTTAATTGTAAGCCTGTGTAATTTATGTATTTATGTATGTGTATTTAGTTAGTTAGTTAATCCTCACCCAAGGATATTTTTTCCATTGATTTTTTAGAGAGAGTGGAAGGGAGGGAGGTAGAGAGAGAGAGAGAGAGAAACATCGACGTGAGAGAGACAAATCGATTGGTTGCCTCTCCCATGGGCCCGAGGGGGGCCCAGGATTGAACCTGCAACCCAGGTACATGCTCTTAATCGGGAATTGAACCATGACCCTTTGGTGCGTGGGCCTATGCTCTAACCATGGAGCAACACCAGCCAGGGCAATTTATTTTTGAATGATGGTTATATTTAACAACTGGCTTGCAAGTTTCCTGAAATTTAAGTTGTTTTTTGTGAGCTGGGACAAGAGGCTCCAGAACAGCACTGATGCGTGGATGCTGCTGCTAAGGGTGCTATTTACAGTGGGGAGGCCTGTAGCCTGTAGTGACCCATGAAGTGCCATGGGAATCTCAAGCTGGAATGTCTCCCTTTTTCTCTTCCAGGCAGCCGGATGGGCCGCTGGGACCGCTCTATGCTTCTTCAAACCCTGAGTACCTCAGTGCCAGCGATGGTGAGTACCGTCCTCTTCCCTGTGGGTGGCCAGAATCCTACTGTCCTGTTTCCTTTGCCATTATTGTCAAGTGAAAGTCAAGGGTTGAAACCCCAAGAGGCTGAGATGAGCCCTCTTATTCATTGGAGGTGAAGACCCTGACCCTTGCTGCAGAAACACCATCACTGGGAGCAGTCAGACACCTGCTGTCTTGCACCTGTTTGGATGGGCTGATTTAGCTCTTCTAGGACCTGTGGGCTGGGCTGGGCTGGGAGGCTGAGAATCTGGTACCCTAGCTGTGGGGGTGTGGAGCATGGGGCCTGTGCCAGAGATTGCTCAGAGTCAGAGCCAGAAAGCTGTGTCTGAACTTGATGCCCATGCTGGGAGGTGGGAATTGGAATCCAAAATGGGAGATTGTGAATGGAGTGAGATAGACAAGAAGCAGGGACAAGAGAGGGTGGGTAGGAGGCAGTGTAGATGCCAGGGACACATCTGCTGTTGGTGCCTGCTTAGAATGGATGTAATGCTGGTGGTGGGATCATAGGTCCGACACCCATGTTTCCCTTGATTGTACCAAAGGGCAGCGAGTGACCCCTGTAGATAAGGCTGGGCTATTCCTTCCCAGTGGAAGGCATCTGTTGATTACAAGTTTCTAAACTGCTTCATGAAGCAAAAATAAAAATAAAAAAGTGACTTTCAAGGCATGAGCACCATTGCCCATCAGGACACTGGCTTGGGATACAGAGGTGGGTGGTGTTTTTAAGGGTGTCCCAGATTTGTTTTAATCATGTCTGATAAGACATGCTGGCACAGAAGTGGCTGTCATGAAGGAAGATGTTTATCCTCCCAGTCCCCTGGAAATAGGATGCATGTACCATGCTGGGCCACATGAAGAAGCACCAGAGTCTGTCAGGAGGCAGAGGGAGAGGGAAAATGTAGGTGAGACCCTTTATTGTGGTTGCCACAACAAAGGCAAGGCAAGGCAGGGCAAGGCTAAATTTAGAAATTGGTTGTGTGAATAATTTCAGTGGGCTCTGGGGCACAGGGACTGCCCTAGTTGTCTGGCACCTGGCCCTGGGGTGGTTAATGATTAAGGCAGGTGGATAGTGGCCCTGAGTGTGGGAGCTCCGTAAAGGAGGTGGTTGGGGGTATTGACTCTGGATTGGTTGGTTTGCATGTCAAAGGAGCTTTTCTAGGTGAGTCCTTACCATCACTAGAAACTGGCTACCAGGGTAAGCAGGGCCCCCAGATGTCAGAGCATCAGAACAGAGAAACTAGAAAAGGTAGGTTATTGCAGGTGGGAATATGCAGAGAGAACAGGAGTGAGAGGAAATGAACATTGATTAAGGAGCCTCCTCTCCCTGTTTGGGAATGGCGTTGGTATTGCACGTCAGAGATGGGGAAGTTGATCCTCAGGGCTGCTGTTAGGTCCCACAATCAGGGGTGAGGCCTAGATGGCTGCTCAGGGCTGCCTCTCCACCCTACTATTCTGCTTCCTTCTGGTAATGCAGTAAAGGCTGAGGGCACAAGGGTACCTAGTCTGGTCTGGAAACTGTGCCTTGAGAGTCTTTAAGGTGTCGAAGGCCTGAACCAAGGGACACACACAGGGAAAGATCCAGGCTCAGGGTGCCCTTGTTGAGCATCTGTGAGTTCATTTGGGTGCAGAGCTCTTGTGTGATTCAGTGTCCTTGCATGAGCTTTTGGTGACTATGTGATTGGCTAGGTCTGCTATAACTATGTACCACACACTAACTATTTTAGAAAACAATTTAATTTTCTCACAGTTCTGGAGGCTAACTTTTGAAGTCAGGGTGATGGCAAGGTTGGTTTCTTCTGAGTCTTTTCTCCTTGGTGTGTAGATGGCTATCTTCTCCCTGTGTCCACATATAGCCTTCCCTCTGTGTGTTTTTGTCCTAATCTCCTCTTCTTATAAGGACACCAATCATGTTGTATTAAGGCTCACCCTAATGACCTCATTTCACCTTGATTATCTCTTTAAAGGCCTTATTTCCAAATATAGTCACATTCTGAGGTCTCAGGGGTTAGGGCTTCAACATACGAATTTGGAGAGGGACACAATTTAGCCCATCACAGTGACAGCACAGAGGAAGTCAGAAACCATTTGGGCTTTTCTTATGAGGCTTTCGAGCATTTGTTTGCATTTATTTACTGCATAATAAACCACCCCAAACAGTGGCTTAAAAACACCATTAATTAGTTCACAGTTTGATGGGTCTACTCCCAGGGCTGTGCTCCACTGCTCAGTTCTTCTGGTGTCACTCACGTGGCTGCATCTGCCTGTGGATCAGCTGATGCTAGGTGGTCCTGGATGCACTCACTTATGTGTCTGGTGTTTTGCAGGTTGGGTGGTCCCCCATCCCCTTGGCACTTTACGGAAACAGCAGCCTTAGATGAAGCAGCATTCTTAGGCAGTGGGTCTCTGAATCAGACAGACAGGATGGGGATGCAGGATCAGCTCAGCACTTACTGGAAAGGACCCTGGACTGGTATGGCTCCTTTCTGAGTCTCTGGCACCCCTTCCATGAGGGCAGGGACCCACACTTGTCTTGTTCTTGGCTATGTGCCTGGCATAGGTCCTGGATCACAAAAGTCACCTAATGAACATTTGCAGGGGACTTGGGTAGGAGGTGGCTGGGGATCCCCCAAGGATGCTGTGTAGATAAATGAGAAGTAGTGTTCCCATGTTCTGTCTACGTGCCGGATGAGTGGGAGGTGCCTCGGGAGAAGATCACCCTCCTGCGAGAGCTGGGGCAGGGCTCCTTCGGCATGGTGTATGAGGGCAACGCCAGGGACATCATCAAGGGCGAGGCAGAGACTCGAGTGGCAGTGAAGACGGTCAACGAGTCGGCCAGTCTGCGGGAGCGGATCGAGTTTCTCAACGAGGCCTCAGTCATGAAAGGCTTCACCTGCCATCATGTGGTGAGTCCTGTGTTTGCCCTGGGAGCAGACAAAGGCTACTTTTGTTAACCAAAGGAGAGGTTCAGACTGTAATAAAGAACAAAAGGCATGTATTTGAGCAAAAAATTACAACCCGAGAGACCCAGATTCAGGTAGTAACTACACTGCACTCCAGAGAGAGCAAAGAAGGGCTGGGTTTGTAAAGGTAAAACCCACCAAGTGTAATTCTTTCCTGCAAATGAAGAAGGTTGGCTAGGTTACCAGGGTTTGGTTACTTTCAGTATGCAATGGAGGGAGTGAAAACTATAAGGAGGAGATCAAACCCCTATGTAATTCCAGGATGTTTATGACTTGGCCTTGAGCTGATTTTAGCAGCAGGTTAGCAATTTAATAGCAGTTCTGAGAATTTAGGCACAAGACATGCAGAGACCCCACTTCCCTAAGAGCCTCTTGACTCTCTTTTAAGTGACTCTTTTAGCAATGCCTGTACCCTTTTATTTTTTTTCCATCATCACTTTCATGTTGGTTCCCTTCTCCAGCTCTGTTCCGCTGTTCTTCCTCCTCCTATGCACAGAGCATGAAGACAGTGGGTGCAGACGCCCTGCTCAGCCCCAACCCACTAAACATCCTAAAAGTGAGAGGAGGGTCTCTCCCTTCTCCAGTCCCACCTCATCTGGAGCCAAATTCTTTTTGTCCCAGTGCTTTCTGGAGTCTTCCATCTTATCTTCTCAGCACCTTTTTAACCCTTATACACACAGTGGTACACCTTCCCCCTTCCCCCACCCCTCAAGTCAGCACACACTCTTCCTGGCCTTCTGCTACCACATTGCCTAGTTTCTCCTTGAACCTTGAGTCCCTTCATCTTTGCCCCATGAATATTAATAGAGCACCTGCTCTGTGCTAAGACCTGTTCTAATCTCTCTGATGCAGTAGATTTCTGCCCTTGTGGAGCTTCCAACACAGCAGGTGCAGACAAACTCTAAACCCAATAGGTTCATTATTAGGAGATGCTGCTAGGCAAAATGAGAGGGGAGAGCAGAGTCAGGGGACTGGGAATTCAGGAGTGGGGAGGGTATATTTGAGCAAAGACATAAAGGATGTAGGGACAGCCATGTAACATGTGAAGGAACAGAGGGTCAGGCAGAAGAAACAGCTGATGCAAAGGCCTGAAGGTAGAAATGTGCCTTGTGTGCTCAGAAACATCAGGAACTCTCCATTGATTTGCCTGTCTGCTCCCCCACCCACCAGACTGTGAGTCCTGAATTATCCCTCTTCTTCTCCCTCCCCCAGATGTTGACATTTGAGCCAGACAGAACTAGGGTTTACCACACACCACCCAGGAGTAGGGTGCTGTGTGTGACCAAACCAGGGAGACCTCGGGGAGTTGAAATCTTCCCACAGATCCTCATCCAAGACCTGCCTCCACTCCCCCCAATACTTGCTCTACAGGTCCGCCTCCTCGGGGTGGTGTCCAAAGGCCAGCCTACGCTAGTGGTGATGGAGTTGATGGCTCATGGAGACCTGAAGAGCTACCTCCGTTCCCTGCGGCCTGAAGCTGAGGTGAGCTGCCTCTGGGTACTCCACAGGGCACTCACTCCTGGCCGTGTGCCCCAGTGTCACTGAATATAACCTCCTGTTTTAACTTTAGAATAACCCTGGCCGCCCTGCCCCCACCTTGCAAGAGATGATTCAGATGGCAGCAGAGATTGCAGATGGGATGGCCTACCTGAACGCCAAGAAGTTTGTGCACCGAGACCTCGCAGCTCGAAACTGCATGGTTGCCCACGATTTTACTGTCAAAATTGGAGGTTTGTCTGGCTTTCTGCTTTGGATTGTATGGCCCAGGCCACGTTTAGTTTCAGAAGTAATTGTCTATCATGGGTTAAAGCTTTTCCAATGGATGGGTACCTGATCCCTACACTGTATTTTTTTTTTTACTTTAAAATAAATAAAAAAAATTTTTTTTCTTTATTGATTTTAGAGAGAGAGAGGAATGGAGAGGGAAAGAGAGATAGAAACATCGATGAGCGAGAACATCGATTGGCCGCCTCCTGCACACCCCCACTGGGGATCGGATCCACAACCTGGGCATGTGCTCTGACCGGGAATCGAACCAGCAACCTCTTGGTCAACATTCAACCACTGAGTCATACCAGCTGGGCTACTTTAAATTTTTAAAAATGTAATTTTTAAATTACATTTTACATTCAATATTATTTTATATTAGTTTAGACAATCATATAGTTTACAAAGTTCCACACTGTAATTTAATTGCATTCATTCATTAACTTATACATTCACTTCTTTAAATAATATTAGTGTACCCTGTATGTGCAAGCCACTGAAGGACGTACTACATGTGCGATGATCAATAAGTCACCATGGTTTTTCTGCCCTCATGAGCTTGCAGTCTTTTTCTGCACCATCTAGCACAGTAGCCACTGGCCACATGTGCCCATTTACATTTAAATTAACTTACATTAAGTAAAATTAAGAATTCAGTTTGTTGGTTGCATGGGCCACATTTCAGCTGTTCAGTAGCCACCTTGAGCCCAGTGGCTTTCATATTGGACAGTGTGGGTATAGACCATGTTCATCACCACAGAAAGTTCTAGACAGAGCTGTTCTACATAAACAATAAAGTAGTTCATATTCATAACAAGATAAAGAAGATAGAAAAGAAGCACTGAAGGAAATGGACTTCCATGACAGAGAGGAAAGGCCTCTGTCTGAAAGGAGGCACCATTTCACCCAAGACTCGGAGGATTAAAAGTTGACCTGAATGACAGCATCCCAGAAGTAGTTACAGCGCATGCAAAGGCTGTGAGGCTGGAAGGATGTCTATAGTGTGAATAAAATGAATGTAGAGGGAACAGAACAGCATGAGATGTTAGGTTAGGGAGAGAGGCAGGAGCCAGACCCAGAAGGTCTTGCAAGTCATAGTAAACCATTTAGATGTTATTCTATGCAGCCAGTGCAAAGCAGGAAGTGATGTGATTCTATTTATGATCCAAAAAGATATTACCCTACATTAGCAGTCAGTGGAAAGCAAGAAATTATGTTATCCTATGTATAATCCCCAAAGATCTTATCCTATATCAGCAAGGTAAGCAAGAAGTGACAAAATGATGTCATTCTATTTATGTAGCTTCTCTTGGGCAATGGGCTGTCAGAGTCAGGATGGTGGGAGGATCCTGTAGGTGAGAGAAGGTTGTGGGCCTGGTTGGTTCCAGGGCAATGGGGAGGAATAGATAGTTAGAGAGGGATGTGGAGGGAGAGTGGATAGGATTCACCACTGTTTTGCATGTGGGGTGTGAGAAAAGGGGGTGGGTGGTCAAAGGAGAACCCAACTCTGGGTTTGGTGGGGCAATGGACTGTTTGGGGCCATATCCAATGGGGAGGAGTAGGTTGGCTGTGGAGAGTTGATAGTTCGATTTGGGTTGCTTATGAGTCATGGGTAGGAAGGAAGTGTTTCTGAGAATGGAATTCCCAAGCTCTGACTGGAATATCGCTTTTTTGCCACTTGGTGGTTCCTTTTCCTTCCCTTTAAATGGTGGCCTGTCCTCTTCCTCCACATCCCTTGAGCACCCTCAGAATCCATTCTCCCTGGATTTGGTGGCCACCCAGATGAGTGTACACCTGGACTAGGTGAGCCTATCTGAGGGCTCTGTCAGGGATGGGGCAGTGAAGATGGCAGATACCTGAGCCACAGGCTGAAGGGTAAGAGTTTGTGAACTGTTTTTTGTCAGACTTTGGAATGACCAGAGACATCTACGAAACGGATTATTATCGGAAAGGTGGCAAAGGTCTGCTTCCTGTGCGGTGGATGGCACCTGAATCTTTGAAGGATGGGGTCTTTACCACTTCTTCTGACATGTGGTAAGTTGTACGTGGGTTGGTGAATAGAACACTGGGCTTGAATTCCAAGTTGCTCCACTGGTCTGAGTAAGAGAGAGCAGTTAAAACCTGCCTTCCTCGTGGCCATTGAGAAAATGAAGGGACTGTCATATCTGAGGACTCTTGCACAGCTATTGTTACTTTCCAGTTGAGACTAATCTTATAGGCATTTCTAAATGCAGCATAAGTTATTTTTTTCATCTTTATTTATTTATTTGTTTGCTTGCTTTTCAATTACAGTTGACATTCAATATTATGTTAGTTCAGGTGTACAGCATAGTGGTTAGACATTTGTAATATTTATAAAGCGATCTCCCCTGTAAGTCTAGTACC
This sequence comes from Tadarida brasiliensis, assembly GCA_030848825.1. Lineage (NCBI taxonomy): Eukaryota > Metazoa > Chordata > Mammalia > Chiroptera > Molossidae > Tadarida > Tadarida brasiliensis. The sequence goes on along the minus strand of CM061259.1, from coordinate 71,728,180 downwards.
TACCCGGCAACATACATACTTATTACACTATTATTGACTATATTCCCTATGCTGTACTTTACATTCCTGTGACTATTTTGTAACTACCAATTGGTACCTCTTAATCCCTTCACCATTTCCACCCATTCCTCCAACCCCCCTCCCATCTTAACTCTCAGTTTGTTCTTTGTCTCTATGAGTTTGTTTCTGTTTTGATTGTTAGCTTATTTTGTTTTTTAGATTTCACATGTAAGTGAAATTAAAATGTATTTGTCTTTCTCTGCCCGATTTATTTCACTTAGCGTAATACCTGCTAGGTCCATCCATGTTGTTGCAAATGGTAAGATTTTATTCTTTTAAAAAAAATGTAATATGTTTTTATTTGATTTTATAGAAAGGGAGAGAGAGATAGAAACATGGATGTAAGAGAGAAACATCGATCAGCCGTCTCCTGCATGCCCCCTACCGGGGATCGAGCCCAAAACCCAGACGTGCCTAGACCAGGAATTGAACTGGGATGTCTCAGTCCATGGGATGATGCTCTATCCACTGAGCCACACTGGCCAGGCAGATTTCGTTCTTTTACATGGCTGAATAATATTCTATTGTGTACACGTATCATATCTTTATCCAATTTTCTATTAATGAGACTTAGGTTGCTTCCATATCTTGGCTATTGTAAATAATGCTGCTGTGAATGTAAGGGTGCATATATCTTTTCAAATTAGTGTTTTGGATTTCTTCAGATAAATATTCAGAGGTGGAATTGCTAGATGATAAGGTAGTTCTATTTCTAATTTTGAAGAACCTCCATACTGTTTTCCATAGTGGCCGCACCAATTTGCAATCCCACCAACAATGCATGAGGGTTTCCCTTTCTTCACATCCTTGCCAACAATTGTTTTTTGTTGATTTATTGATGATAGCCATCCTGACAGGTGTAAGGTGATATCTCACTGTGGTTTTAATTTGCATTTCTCTGATAATTAGTGATGTTGAGCATTTTTTCATATGCCTATTGGCCATCTGTATGTCCTCTTTGGAAAAATATCTATTCAGGTCCTCTGCCCATTTTTAAGTTGGATTGCCTGTTTTCTTGGTGTTGAGTTGTATGATTTCTTTCTAAATTTTGGATATTAACACCTTATCAGATGTGTCATTGGTGAATGTGTTCTCCCAATTGGCAGATTGTCTTTTTGCTTTATTATGGGCAGAAACTTTTAAATTTGATGTAGTTCCATTTGTTTATTTTTTCTTTTGTTTCCCTTGCCTGAGGAGTTACATCAGAAAAAATATTACTAGAGAAATGTCAGACATTTTACTGCCTATTTGTTTTTAGGAGTTTTATAGTTTTGAGTCTTACATTTAAGCCTTTAATCCATTTTGAGTTAATTATTGTACTTTATGGTGTAAGAAGGTGGTTTAGTTTCATTTTTTGCATGTATCTGTTCAGTTTTCCAACACCGTTTATTGGATAGACTGTTTTTACTTCATTGCATTTTCTTGCCTCCGTTTTTAATAGATTAATTGACCATATAGGTATGGATTTATTTCTGGGGTCTCTTTTGTTTCATTGATTTGTCTGTTTTTATACCAGTGCCATACTGTTTTGATTATTATAGCCTCGTAGTATAGTTTGATATCAGGTAGTGTGATACCTCCAATTTGTTTTTCTTTTTCAAGATTGCTGTGACTATTTGGGGTCTTTTGTGATTCCACACAAATTTTACAATTATTTGTTCTTATTTATTTATTTATTTATTTATTTTTTATCCTCACCCAAGGACATTTTTCCATTTTTTGTTCAGATAGAGTGGGAAGGGGAGAGAGGAAGAGAGAGAGAAAGAGAAACATCGATGTGTAAGGGACACATCGAGTGGCTGCCTCCTGCACGACCCAACCAGGGCCGGGGACAAACTGCAACCGAGGTACATGCCCTTAGCGGGAACCAAACCCGGGTCTCTCTGGACCACAGGCTGATGCTCTAACCGCTGAGCCTAACTGGCCAGGGCCAATTATTTATTCTTGTTCTGTGAAATACGTTGTTGATATTTTGATGGGGATTGCATTAAATCTATGGATTGCTTTGGGTAGTATGGACATTTTAATGATGTTAATTCTTCCTTTCCATGAGCATGGTATATGCTTCCATTTATTTGTATCTTATTCAGTTTCTTTCTTTAACATCTTATAATTTTCCAAATACAAGTCTTTTACCTCCTTGATTAAATTTATTCCTAGGTATTTTTTGTTGTTGTTGTTAATCTTCACCCAAGGATATTTTTTCCATTGATTTTCAGAGAGAGTGGAAGGGAGGGAGAGTAGTGTGTGTGGGGGAGAGAGAGAGAGAGAGAGAGAGAGAGAGAGAGACAGAGAGAGAGAGAGAGACACAGAGAGACAGAGATAGAGATCAATGTGAGATAGACACATCTATTGGTTGTCTGCTGCATGTGCCCCGACTGGAGCTGGGAAGCGAACCTGCAACCCAGGTATGTGCCCTTGACCAGCAATCAAACCTATGACCCTTTGGTACATGGGCCAACACTCTAACAACTGAGCCACACCAGCCAGGGCCTTAGGTATTGTTTTTATGCAATTGTTAATGGAATTGTTATCTTAATTTCTCTGTCTGATTATTATTGGTGCATAAAATGCAATTCATTTCTGAATATTAATTTTGTATGCTGCTATATTACTGAATTAATTTATCAGTTCTAATAATTTTTTTGTGGAATCTTTAGGGTTCTCTTTATGTAATGTTATGTCATCTGCTAATAATGACAGTTTTACTTCTTCCTTTCCAATTTGGATTCCTTTTATTTCTTCTTGTCTGGTTACTGTGGCTAGGACTTTTAGTACTACATTGAATAAAAGTGGTGAGAGTGGGTATACTTATTCTGCTTGTGATCTTAAAGAAAACACTTTCAGCCCCCCCCCCCTTTTAATCACTTGAGAATATATTTATTGATTTTAGAGAGAGAAAGAGAGAGAAACATTGATGTGAGAGAGAAACATTGATTGGTTGCCTCCCAAATGCACCTCGACCAGGGATTAGACCCACAACCTAGGTATGTGTCCTAACCAGAAGTCAAACCTGCAACCTTTTGGTGCATGGGACAATGCTCTCCCCAGATGAGCAACCCAGCCAGGGTTCTGTTACTTTTTTATTCATTCTTGGAAGATTGTGTGTTTCTAGGAATTTATCCATTTCTTCCAGATTGTCCAATTTATAGGCATATAATTGTTCATAGTATTTTCTTATAATCCTTTGTATTTCTGTGGTGTCAGTTGTCACTTCTCTTTCATTTCTGATTTTAATTATTTGGGTTCGCTCCCTTTTTTTCTTGATGAGTCTGGTTAAAAGTGTATCAATTCTGTTTATCTTTTTAAAGAACATGCTCTTGGTTTCATAGATCTTTGGTATTGTTTATTTAGACTCCAGTTCATGTTATTTCTGCTCTGATCTTTATTTTTCCTTCTCACTTAATTATTATTATCATCATCATCATCATCATCATTATTTTATTCCTCTCCCGAGGATATGATTTTATTGATTTTAGAGAGAGGAAGGGAGAGAGAGAAACATTGATGTGAGAGAGATTGCCTCCTGTACATGCCCCCACTGAGCATCAAACCCATAATTTAGGTATGTGCCCTGACTGGGAATTGAACCCCACAGCCTTTCAGTGCATGGGATGACGTTCCAACCAACTGAGCCACAATGACCAGGGCAAGAGTTTCTTCTTTTTTTACAGCTGTGTAGTGTTTCATTGTGTAAATGTATCTCAGCTTTTTTATCCACTCATCTACTGATGGACACTTGGGCTGTTTCCAGATCTTAGCTACTATAAATAATGCTGCTATGAACATGGAGATGAATATACTTTTTCTGATTGGTGTTTTGGATTCTTAGGATATATTTCCAGAAGTGGAACTGTTAGGTTAAACGGCAGTTCCATTTTTAATTTTTTGATGGAACTCCATATTTTTTTCTACAGTGGCTGTTCCCGTCTGCATTACCACTAGTAGTATACTAGGGTTCCATCTTCTCCACATCCTCACCAGCACTTGCTGTTTGGTGATTTATTGATGGTAGCCATTCTGGCAGTTGTGAGGTGATAACTCATAGTCATTTTAATTTGCATCTCTCTAATGATTAGTGACATTGAGCATTATTTCATTAGTCTATTGTCCATTTGTATGTCCTCTTTGGCAAAGTGTCTATTCAAGTCCTTTGCCCATTTTTAAATTGGATTTTTTGTCTTCCTGGTGTTGTGTAAGTTCTTTATATATTTTGGAAATTAATCCCTTATTAGTGGCGAATATGTTCTCCTATAGAGTGGGTTCCATTTTCATTTTGTTGATGGTATCTTTTTCTGTGCAGAAGCTGTTTAGTTTAATGTAGTCCTATTTGTTGCTTTTTGTTTGTTTGTTTCCCTAGCCCTCGGAGATGTAGCAGCAAAAATACTGCTACATGTACTGTTTATGATTTTACTGCCTATGTTTTCTTCTATGATTTTTATGGTTACATGACTTACATTTAAGTCTTTTATCTGTTTTGATTTTATTCTGTGTATGGTGTAAGTTGGTGGTCTGGTTTCATTTTTCTGTATGTACCAGTCACATTTTCCCAACATCATTTATTGAAGAGACTGTCTTTACTCCATTGTATGCTCTTGCCTCCTTTGTCAAATATTAATTGACCATAATGATGTGTGTCTCTGTTCTGTTTTATTGAACCATAAGCATGTTCTTGTGCCAGTACCAAGCTGTTTTGATTATAATGGCTTTGTAGTCTAGTTTGATACCCAGTATTGTGATATGTCCAATTTTGTTCTTCCTTCTCAAGATTGCTAAGGCTATTCCTGGTATTTTTTGAAGCTATATAAATTTTTGAAATATTTGTTTTAGATCTGTGAAATATGCCATTGGTATTTTGATAGAGATTGTTTGAATCTATATATATTGTTGTGGGTAGTGTGGACATTTAAATGATGTTAATTCTTCCAGTTTATGAACATGGTATGTGCTTCTACATATTTGTATCTTCCTCTAATTTTTTTTCAATATCCTATAGTTTTCATTGTACAGGTCTTTTACAACTTCTTGATTCAGTTTATTCTTAGGTACCTTTTATTTATTTATGTATTCATTTATTTATTTATTTTGCTGCAATGGTATATAGAATTGTTTTTCTAGTTTCTCTTTCTGAGAGTTCATTATTAGTGCATAAAAATGCCATTGATTTCTGGATGTTAATTTTGTATCTTGCTATTTTGCTGAATTAATTTATTAAATATAGTAGTTTTTTTGGTGGACTCTTTAGCATTTTCTTTGTACAATATCATGTCACCTGCAAATAACGCCAATTATATTTTCTTCTTTCCAATTTGGATGTCTATTTTTTCTTCTTGTCTGATTGCTGTCACTAGGACTTCCAGTACCATGTTGAATAAGAGTGGTGAAAACGGACAACCCTGTCTTATTCCTGATCTTAAGGGAAACTCTTTTAGTTTTTGCCCATTGGATATGATATTGGCTGTAGGTTTTTTATATACGGCCTTTATTATATTGAGGTATGATTACTCTATTCTCTCTTTGCTGAGAGATTTCATCATAAATGGGTGCTGGATTTTGTCAAGTGCTTTTTCTGTATTGATATGATCATGTGATTTTTATCCTTGATTTTGTTTATGTGATATATCACATATATTGCTTTGTGAATATTTCAACCACTCTACATCCCCTGAATAAATCCCACTTGTTTGTGATGTGTGATCTTTTTAATGTCTTGCTGGATTTGATTTGTAATATTTTGTTGAGGATTTCAGCATCTATGTTCATCTGGGATATTAGCCTACAATTTTCTTTCTGTGCAGTATCTTTATCTGGTTGTAGAATTAGGGTAATGCTGGCCTTGTAAAAAGAGCTTGAAGTCTTCCTTCCTCCTTAATTTTTTGGAGTTGTTTGAGGATGATAAGTGTTCATTCTTCTTTCAATGTTTGGTAAAATTTGCCTGTGAAGCCATGTGATCCAGGACTTTGGTTTGCTAGGATTTTTTTGATTACTGTTTACATTTCATTAGTTGTTTATGGTCTATTCAGGTTTTTTTGTTCTTCTTGATTGAGTATTTAAAGATTGTATGTTTCTAGGAATGTGTCCATTTTGCTCAGGTTGTCCAGTTTGTTGCCATATAGTTTTTCTCAGGAATGTCTTACAATCCTTTGTATTTTTGTGATGCCAGTTGTTACTTTGCCTCTTTCATTTTTGAATTTATTTATTTGGGTCCTGTCTCTTTGTTTCTTGATGATGCTGGCTAAAGGTTTATCAATTTTGTTTATCTTTTCAAAGAAGCAGCTCTTGGTTTCATTGATCTTTTGTATTTTTTTTTAGTTTTTATTTCATTTATTTCCACTCTGATCTTTATTAATTCTTTCCTTCTACTTACTCTGGGCCTTCTTTGTTGTTCTTTTTCTAGTTCTTTTAATTGTATGGGTAGATTGTTTATTTGAGCTTTTTCTTGCTTCTTCGGGTGGGCCTGTAAATGCTATGAACTTTCCTCTCAGGATAGCTTTCACTGTGCCCAATAGATTTTGGGTTCTTGTGTGTTCATTTTTATTTGTTTCTAGAAAGTTTTTTTATTTCTTTGATCTCATTGGCAACTGATTTATTATTTAATAACATGCTCTTTAGCCTCCATGTGTTTGAATATTTTTGAGATTTTTTTATTATAGTTGAGTTCTAGTTTCATGCCACTGTGATTCAAGATGTTTGATATGATTTCTGTCTTCTTGAATTTGTTGAGACTCATTTTGTGTCCTAACATATGGTCTATCTTTGATAATGTTACATGTGCACTAGAGAAGAATGTATGTTTTGTGGCTTTGGTTTAAAATTTTCTGTAAATATCAATTAAATCCATCTAATCCATTGTGTCATTTAAGGTTGCTGTTTCCTTGTTGACCTTTTGTCTGGAAGATCTATCCAGTGATATCATGGGGTTCCTCAGTCCCCTACTATGATTATATTGCTAACAATCTCTCCCTTAAAGTTCTTCAAGAGTTTTTTTTTATTTTTTTATTTAAGTGCTCCTATATTGAGTGCCTATATGTTTACCAGGGTTATATCCACTTGTTGGATTGATCCCTTTATTATAATGTAGTGACTTTCATTGTCTCTTGTGATGGCCTATATTTGAAGTCTATTTTGTCAGATATAAGTATTGCTACCCCAGCTTATTTTTGTTTTCATTTGCATGAAATATTTTTTCCATCCCTTCACTTTCATCCTGTGTGAGTCTTTTGTTCTGAGGTGGGTCTCTTGTAGAGAGCATATATATGGGTCATGTTTTATTATTCATTCAACTACCTTTTATTGAAATTTTTATTCTTTTTGCCTATGTTTCTCTATTTCTTCTTTTTCTTACAGCACTCCCTTTGATATTTCTCATAATGCTGGTTTGGTCATAATAAACACCTTTAGTCTTTCTTTTTTGGTTTGGGAAGCACTTTATTTCATTTTCAATTTTAAATGTTAGCCTTGCTGGGTAGAGTAGTCTTGATTTCAGATCCTTGCTTTTCATTCTTTGAATACTCCATGCCATTCCCTTCTGGCCTGCAGTGTTTCTTTTGAGAAATCAGCTGACAGCCTTATGGGAACTCTCTTGTAGGTAACTGCCTGTCTTTTTCTTGCTGCCTTTGAGATTCTTTCTTTGTCTTTAACCTTTGCCATTTTAATTATGATGTGTCTTGGTGTGGTTATCTTTGATTTCATCTTGATTGTGACTCTCTGTGCTTCCTGAACTTGTGTGACTTTTTTCTTAACTGGGTTAGGGAAATTTTCTGTCATTATTTCTTCAAACAGTTTCTCTATCCCTTGATCACTTTCTTCTCCCTCTGGTACCCCTATGATGCTGATGTTTTTATGTTTCATTTTGTCCCAAAATTCCCCTAAACTATCCTCATGCTCTTTAATCATTATTATTATTATTATTTGCTGCTCTGATTTTTATTTCTTGAAAAAAAAATTTTTTTTCTTTATTGATTTTAGAGAGAGAAGAAGGGATAAGGAGAGAGAGAGATAGAAACCAATTGATAAGGAGAGAGAGAACATCAATTGGTCACCTCCTGCATGCCATCCACTGGGGATCTGGCCCACAACCTGGGCATGTGCCGTGACTGGGAATCAAACTGGTGACCTCTTGGTGCATGGGTTGATGCTCAACCACTGAGCCAGACTGGCCAGGCTAATTGATTTTTTTCTAGCTTGTCTTCTCATTTGGTGATTCGGTCCTCTGCTTTCTCTAACCTACTCTTTATTTGTTTCATTATATTATTTATTTAAGATATGTTGTTCTTAGAGAACCCAGAAATTGACCCAAGACAGTATGCTCAATTAATATTTGACAAAGGTGGCAAGAGCATACAGTGGAGTCAAGACAGTCTTTTCAATAAATGGTGTTGGGAAAATTGGACAGCTACTTGCAAAAAAATGAAGCTTGACCACCAACTTACACCATACACGAGAATAAACTCAAAATGGATAAAAGACTTAAATGTGACTCATGAATCCATAAAAATTCTATAAGAAAATGCAGGCAACAAAATTTCAGACATCATAGGCAGCAGAATTTTCACTGATACAACACTTAAGGCAAGAGAAACAAAGGAAAAAATGAACACATGGGACTACATCAAACTAAAAACTTCTGCACAGCAAAAGAAACAACCATCAAAACGGAAAGGGATCCCACTATATGGGAGACCATAATCGCCAATGATGCATCAGATAAGGGGTTAATTTCCAAAGTATATAGAGTGCTCATATAAGTCAACAAAAGGAAGACAAAGAACCCAATTAAAAAATGGGCAGAGAACCTAAATAGACACTTCTCCAAACAGGACATACAAATGGCCAAGAGACATATGACAAAATGCTCAATGTCACTAATCGTCAGAGAGATGCAAATTAAAACAACTATGAGATATCATCTCATACCTGTCAGAATAGCCGCCATCAACAAATCATCAAACAAATGTTGGCAAGGGTGTGGGGACTCTAATACACTGCTGGTGGGAATGCAGACTAGACTGGTGCAGCCACTATGGAAAACACTATGGTGTTACCTCAAAAAGTTAACAATTGAAGTGCCATTTGACCCAGTGATCCCACTTCTAGGAATATACCCTAAGAAACCTGAAACACCAATCAGAAAGAATATATGTACCCCCATGTTCATAGCAGCACTATTTACAATAGCTAAGATCTGGAAACAGCCCACATGTCCATCAGTAGACGAATGGATAAAAAAGCTGTGGTACATATACACAATGGAGTACTATGCAGCTGTAAGAAAGATCTCTTATCCTTTGAGACGACATGGAGGGACCTGGAGAGTATTATCCTAAGTGAAACAAGCCAAGCAGAGAAAGACAAATATCACATGATCTCACTTATTTGTGGAATATAATGAACATAACAGTCTGAGGAACAGGGTAGACCCAGAGACTTGGATGTAGGGTACAGACTGATAACCCTCAGAAGAGGGGATGGGGAGGGGTAGAGATAAACCACAGAACTTATATGCATGTATGCATAACTTATGGACATGGACAACAATGCTGGGGATGAGGTGGGAGGGATGGGGAGGAGGGTGTCAGTGGGGGAAAAAGGAGAAACATCTGTAACAAAAACAAATTAATAAAAAAAAGATATGTTGTTCTTAATTTCAACTGGTTGTTTTTCATGGTTTCTGTGTTCCTTTTCATGCTGTTGAGCATTTTAAAGACCATTACTTTCTACTCTGTTTCTGATAAATTGCTTGTCTCCATTTTATTTAGCTCTTTTCCTGGAGATTCCTCCTGTTTTTTCATTTGGAGCCTCTTTCTTTTCCCCCCATGTTTGCTGTTTCTTTGTGTTTGTTTATATGAATTGGATAGAACTGGATTTTCTATCTGTTTTGGTGGGGTGGCCTTCTGTAGTGGGTGTCTTTTGGGACCCAGTGGTGTAATCTCCTTGATCTTTTGAACTGGCTGCTCCGTGAATATCCCTTTGTGGGTTATGTTGACCTTTCTGTTGTATTTGGGTCTTGGTTGCTGTTTTCTCATTTGTGGGTGGGCACAACCTTCTGGCTGACTGTGAGGTTCAACCCCAACCATATCCTATTAACTATTATATAGGTGCTGACAAAACAAATGAAGACAAAATAAGTTCCAACCCACAACAACGCAAAGAAAAAACAGAGCAACAACCTGAACAAAATAAAAGAAGAAAAGAAAAAAATTCTAAAAGACAAGAAATAAAAAAGTTAAAGAGGAAAATACAAACCAAAAAAGCGATTATGAAGGGAAAGAAGGAGGAGAAAAGATAAAATGAGATTAAAAAAGAAATAATAATAAGGAAAATAAGTAATAATAATGAATATAATAAAATATAGAATAGGGGAAGAGAAACGGAAAAGAAAAAAAAAGTAAAGAGAATGAAAAAATAGAATGAGAAATGGAAAGATGTAAGAGATATTAAAGAAAATAAAACAATGAAATATAAAAGAAGATTTAAAAAAGGAAGTGGAGTTTGCCTCTGCAGATTTTGGTGCCTACTATGTTCACCCTTTGGATCTGCTATTTGTGGAACTTGCTGGATTTTGTTCTGATGTTGTCCAAAGCTTGGTGTGCTGGTTCCGGGCCTTTTGGGAGGTTCTCTGGTGTAAGCCAATATCAGTCACTGTCCCTGCATGGCACTCAGCATCCTGTCTGAAGCTTGGCAGGGCAAGGCCCCCAAGTAGTTCAGTGGGTGGGGCATCTGGAACCCAGAGACTGGGTCTGTTTCTGGTTGCACCTTGAATGTCCCTGCTTAGTGCTGCTCTCCTTTCCCCCATGGAACTGCATTCTGTGGAGATATCTGGGACCTAGCCAGGGTTGTTTAAATAGACTCATGTTGCGGGTGTTGTGACCTGTAGGAGTGGTGGCAGGCACTTTTTCTCCTTTCCAGGGCTGTGCTGGCTGAATTCACTGGGGACCTCTGATCTGCTTTTCCCTAATGCAGCTGAAGAGCCCAGCCCATGCTTGTCTGTCTCCCAGACAGAAACTCACCTGGGAGACCTAGTTGCAATACCTTAGCTCTGCCTTGCTTTCTGACACTGTTAGCCACCACACCAAGTAGAAAGGGATTAAAAAAAATCAGCCCCACTTGGCACTTAAATCTTTCCATGTGGCCAACCCTGGCTGAGCAGGGCCTCCGCCCAGGCTCCACCCAGGCCAAATATTTGAGTCAGCTGTGTCATCAAACCAAGCAGTATGGGTACAGATTTACAGCCCAGAGCCCTTCCCCTTTGCCTCGGATCACAGCATGATGAGGCAGACCTAGCAGTTTTGCAGGTAGTGGGCAGGGCACTGCCTGTGTGCTCAAGGTCAGCAAGATTGGTCTTCTTTCCCAAGCCACACGGTCTAGCCCCCCTCTAGCTCTCTGCCTAAAGTTCTTCCAGGGAAAAGAGAGCCACTTAGAGTCACTGCTGGATGTACTGATCAGACCTCTCTACTGGCCCTGAGCTCTGCCACGTGGCCCCTCCAGTAGACACAGATCAGAGTGAACTTCCCAGGCTGGTGCTGTCACAAAGAAATTGCTTTTGCCTGGGATGATGTCGTCTGTCACTCCCAAGTGGACCAAATTCCCACTTATCCTCACCACCTGATGCTACACGTTTTCTCTTTCCTTCTCTGTTGTTCTGGATTGGGGATCCCTGTGTGGGGCTGAGATCCCATGCTCCCAGGGGGCAGGGGCTTTGCTGCCACAATATCTCTCCTGCTTCCCAGCTGCACACTTGCAGGAGATGGCTCACCCTCTCCATGTCTTTTGTCTTTCCTCTGTGTTCCCTGCTTTCAGTTTCAGATCAGCTATACTTCAACTGGGTTTTCAAGCTGCCTACTCTGCAATTTAGCCACAAGTCTGATCCAGTGTTTGGAGCAAGCAGATGGAGTTTCCAGCTACTCTGCAGTCGTCTTGGAATCCTATATTTATGACCTTTTAAAAATATTTTTCTTCTTAATGAAGTCCCTTTAACATTTCTTGTTATGCTGTTTTGGTGGCATTGAACTCCTTTCTTGTCTAGGAAGATCTTTGTCTCTCCTTCAGTTTCTGAATGATAGCCTTGCTGAGTAAAGTTGTCTTGGTTGTAGGTCCTTGTTTTTTATCTCTTTGAATATATCTAGTCTGCGAAGTTTCTGTTGAGAAATCAGCTGACAGTCTTAGGGTTATTTCTAGGTAACTAACTGCTTTTTTCTTTTTTTGCTTTTAAGATTTTATTTTTATCTTTAACCTTTGCCATTTTAATTATGACGTGTCTTGGTATGAGTCTCTTTGGATTTATTTTGTTTGGAACTCTCTGTGCTTCCTCAATTTGTATGTCTATTTCCTTCAGCAGGTTGGGAAGGTTTTCCATTATTTCTTCAAATAAGTTTTTAATCCCTTGGTCTCTTTTTTCTCCTTCTGGTACCTCTATGGTGTGAATGTTGTTACTCTTGGTGTTGTTCCAGAGATCCCTTAAACTATCCTCATTTTTAAAATTCATTTGTTTTTTCCTGTTTTGATTGGGTGTTCTCTACTACCTGGTCTTCCAAATTGCTGGCTCAGTCTTGTGCTTCATCTAATCTGCTGTTGATTCCTTCTAGTGTATTCTTCATTCCAGTTGTTGTAGTATTTCTGACTGGTTCTTTTTTATGGTTTCTATGTCCTTCTTTATGCTTGCTACATGTTGTAGTAGTTTTCACTGAGTTTATCTATTATTCCTCTAAGTTCCTTGAGCATCCTTATAACCAGTGTTTTGAACTCTGTATTTGGTACATTGTTTACCTCCATTTTGTTTAGTTCTTTTTCTGGAGTTTTCTCGTGTTCTTTCATTTGTGATATGTTTATTTGCATCCTCATTTTGGCTACCTCTCTGTGTTTGCTTTTACATATTAGATAGATCTGCTATATCTCCCAGTTGGCCTTATGTAGTAGGTCACCTGTGGGACTCAGTGGTTCAGTCTATCTGATTACCTGAGCTGGGTGCCCCAGTAATACCCCTTGTATGGGTTGTGTGTGCCCTCCTGTTGTAGTTGAGCCTTGATTGCTATTGTCATGTCAGTGTGGGATTGATCCTCAGGTTGACTGGTTAAGAGGATTGGCCATGACCACAGTGAATGAGCTTCTGTGTGGGTGCTGACCTCACAGATTGGGATTTGCTCACGTGGACTCTGATGCTAGCAGCTTTTTAAACTTATCTGATGGGTGTTGTAGTCTGAAACCAGCTATTGGGTATGTTGTTTTGAGGGCCTCTTGGGAGGGACTCTGGTGCAGGTCTATGTTAGCTGCTGCCTGTGACTGGCACGGGGCTAACTGGTAGTGTGGTGGCACGAGAGAACTGAGAGACCACCAGAGCCAAATTAAAGCCAAATAGAGAGCAAAGCCGGCCAGCGACTGATCCCCAGTTCTCGGAGATCAGCCCCGACTTTCAGCTATTTTTTTATTTTATAGGAGGTTTGTTACAAAATTCTGCAACTGGCAGTTCTTGTTGGCCTTGGAGAAGAGCAAGCAAGCAAGTACAGAAGCGGAGACAGCGATAAGTGGGAGGGAACTGAGGTGGGAGGGAGCTGAGGCAAAAAGGAACTGGGTGAACTGGGTCAGCACACATCTATCCTGCTATTCATTCTAAGTTCTAAAAACTAACAAATTCGCTTAGAGGACAAATTCATTTAGGGGGTACCTTGTCTCTGAAAGCTCCATAGTTGGCCTTTTGTATTATTTAATCAGGACGAGGTGTTATGAGCAGGGCAGGCCAGCACATTCCCCACTGGTTTTCAGGGGAATCAAATCATTGTTTCCTTTCTTGAATTTTGGATTCTTTCTCTGATATATTTAGTCAACTAATTAATAATTATGGGGCCCAAAAGTAGCCCTAAGAGCAATAATAGAAGAGGTCCTGCTATTGCTGATAAGAGGGTCGTTAACCATGGAGACCAATTATATAGACCCTCGAATCAGTTGCTTCCTGATTTTCTTAGGTCTTCTCTGTCTTAGAGTCTTAGCCTAACTAGGGTTAGGCAGTCTTGTGTTATGCCGGAGTGATTTGCATAGAAAGAGCAGGTTTCGCCCAGAGCCATACATAGACCTCCTTGTTTTAAGAAGAGGAAATCAAGTCACCGTCTATTCTGTAATGCTACTTCAGCTAGGGAATTTAGGGACTTTTCTAAATGGGTGATAGAGTTTTCCAGGTCTGAGAGGTCTCGATCTATCTGTTTACTAAGTGTCTTAAAATTCTGGTCTCCCGTGACTAATGCAGTCATACCAATGGCTGCAGAGCCTGCTATTCCTAAACCTACTAAGAGTGGAACTAATATGAGTATCGCTCATTTTTCCCTTCCTGCTGAGATTCCAAAATGTTCACGCCGCAGAGTAAAAGTAGACCTGTGGGATTACGTAAATTAGAATACATAGTCCAAAATCGTCATTATGTGAGTTAATACAGGGAGGCAGTCCGGTAGTGCAGGTGAACCAAGTCCCTTCTGGGGCTACAAGCAATCTGGGGCCTTCGTCTCCTTGGAGGTCCTCTGGTATAGGAATAGTTAATAGGCAAGACTCCTGGTAAGGCGATTTGTCCATCTCATAATTAGGGGATTTGAAATATAGTTCGTGTCCTTGTAAGTCCCCAAGTATAAGCTTTGGTTCATGGCCCCATTTGCATGTTTTTTCCTTTAGGGCATCTTCAATAGACAGGTTTCTCATCTTCAAAGGGTCGTCTGTCTGTTGAAGGGTCTATTTTTCTGGTATCTGGTCGGGGTGAGCCTTCTTTACCTGGGAGTGATGAATCCAAAAACGACGACCTGCTACCTTAAGGGCTGTCGGAGTGGTGAGGATTACAGGCAGGGGACCAGTCCATCTAGGTTCCAGCAAAGCAGGCTGAATTTTCTTGATCCAGATCCAATCTCTGGGCTGAATATTGTGGAGATCTGAGTCACCTGGAAGAGAAGGCTTAGGGAGAGAATCTCTTATTATCTGATGGTTCTTCTGTTGGACGAGTTGCAGTACCTGTAAGGACTTAAGAAGATAATGGTTATTTAGTTCAGCTAGGGTTTATTCTTCCAATTTGGGGAGGAGTGGTGGTGGTCTCCTGTACATTATTTCATAGGGAGAGAGACCCTTAATATAGGGAGTACATTGGACCCGCAATAGGGCAAAAGGAAGGAGGCTGACCCAATTTTCACCTGTCTCTAATTTTAATTTAGTAATAGTCTCCTTTAGTGTTCAGTTCATTCTTTCTACCTGTCCTGAACTCTGAGGCCTATATGCACAGTGTACTTTCCAAGTAATTTTTAATTATAGCTAAGGCTTGTGTGATCTGGGCCATGAACACCGGGCCATTGTCAGACCCCAGGGCTAAAGGGAGGCCAAATCGGGGGACTATTTCTGATATTAGTTTCCTAGCTACTGTCTGTGCTGTCTCAGATCTAGTCAGAAAGGCTTCTGTCCAACCTGAAAAAGTGTCAATAAAAGGAGGAGTTATTTGTAACCAAATTTTCCTGGAATTATTTCAGTAAAGTGTATTTCCCAATGTTCCCCTGGGTTCTGTCCACGTAGTCGAATCCCTTGTTGGTTTGTATTTATTTGTGCACAAGCAGGACAGCGGGCCGCAGTTTGCTTGGCATAATGGTGAAGTCTTGGAATATAATAATATTGATGAAGAAGTTCAATCAGTTTAGTTCCCCCTAGATGGGTACTCTGAGGAGTCTTAAAAATAAGATCTCATCCTAGTGCCTCAGGTAATAGAATTCTCTGATCAGGAAGTATGTACCAACCAGAAGAGTTTATGTTCTCCTTTAGTTTAATTCTGAGTTCCTTTTCCTCCTCTGTATAAGAGGGAACTTTGGGGAGACGTCGTGGAGATAGCACAGGTAAAATCTGGGGAGGCCCCACTGGTTTTTGGGCAGTCTGTCTTGCAGTCCGATCTGCAAAAGCATTTCTTTGGACTACCTCCTTTACAGTGAATGATGGCAACCTTTTGAGGCAACCAGATGGCCTCTAATAGGGCTGGGATTTCAGCTTTGTTTTTAATGTCCTTTCCTTCTTAGGTGAGGAGTCCCCGCTCCTGATAGAGGGCCCCACGTACATGAGCAGTAGCGAATGCATATCTACTGTCAGTATAAATGTTTACAGTCTTTTCCTTTCCCCAACGTAAGGCTTGTGTTAAGGCTATAAGTTCAGCCGTCTGTGCAGAAGTCCCATGTCCCAAGGCCTGTGCCCAGAGTACCTTATCTTATGTTGCCACAGCAGCTCCTGTGTATCTGGTGCCGTTTGACATGAAGCTGTTCCCGTCTGAATAGAGATCAGCATCTGGGTCCAGCTAGGGTGTGTCTCTGAGGTCCGTTCGAAGACCTCGAGGTGGTCATGAACAGGCTCTGCTGGGTCATCATCAGGCAGCAAGGTGGCAGGGTTTAGGGCAGTAGTTTTTAGGAATGTGATCCTTGGAGGGTCTAACAAAAGCACTTGATATTGGACAGTTCTGGCGTGGGACATCCATCGTTCAGGGGGATTCCTGAGTAGGCTTCCACAGCATGGGGTGCTATCATTTGTAAATCTTGTCCCAGGGTCAGCTTAGAGGCTTCCTTAGTGAACAGGGCTGTGGCTGCTGTGGCCCTTAAGCAGTGTGGCCACCCAGAGGCTACTGGGTCTAGTCTCTTAGACAGGTAGGCCACTGGACGTTTCCAGGGACCGAGGGCCTGTGTGAGTACTCCTTTAGTAATCCCCCGGTTCTCAGAGACAAATAATTGGAAAGACTTATTGAGGTCAGGTAGGGTCAGGGCCAGGCGCTGATGAGAGTCTCTTTCAATTCTTGGAAAGCCTTTTCCTTAGTTTCAGTCCCAGTTAAATCATCTGTCTTTCCTCCTGTACTGGTGTACAGGGGCTTTGCGATTTCTGCAAATCGGGGTATCCAGAGGCAGCATTACCCAACTGCTCCTAGAAATTCCTGGACCTGTTTCTTTGTTTGTGGTCGGGGTATTTTCAGAATGGCCTCAATGCGGCTTGTGGAGAGGGACCGTTTTCCTTCTCTCAGTTCATAGCCTAGATAATCGGTGGCATTCTCAGTGCATAACTGAGCTTTCCCTCAAAACCCTCTAACTTCTGTAGTTTCTTTCTAATGTCTGGGGCCGACTGGGTAGCAAAAACAATATTAATAGCTCTCCTATTATCGGGGGCTTCCGGGTCTATGGATGTAAACAACTGGTAAGCTTCCATCAAATGTTTAAGAAAGCGGCTGGTGACTCTCCTGGCTTCTGAATAGTCTTGCTTACCTTAGTTAAATTAGTTGGTTTCTTAGTTGTTCCCTGGATGCTCCGTAATAGAGTTAGGCAATATTGTTCGAGAGCCTCCTTACTTGGGGATGTGGGTAGCCGGTAATGGAGACGGTTGGGATCAGAGGTGGGTTCTCTGGCCTGAGAACAGCCTTAGCTGCTTCTCTATAGATTCTGTCCCTTTCTTCAGAGGTGAAAAGGACCTGCAGAAGCTGCTGACAATCATCCCAGGTGGGCTGGTGGCTGTGAAACACAGTTTCTAACAGAGAGATTAATCCTTGGGGTTTGTCAGAGAAAGAGGGGTTGTGTTGTTTCCAATTATATAGGTCATTAGTGGAGAAGGAGACATATATCATAAAAGGCCGGAAGACGATAGAGTAATAAGTGATTCAGGGGCCGGCACATCAATAGTTAAACAGCTTGCCTGTGAGAATGTTTATAAGCCTTGCAGAGAGGCGTGGAGCCCTCACTGCAAAGAAGCCAATACATCCATATCCATTCAGACATTGGGTCCTTCCATACATAGGGGGCCGCAACAGTCGAGGCTTTGAAAGAAGGCTTCTTTGCTGGTAAGGCAGGAGGAAGCAGTAAAGAATCCTCATCTTTTTTATTCTTTCATGTCAACTTCCCATCTATCATTTATAAATCCTAAATCTTTATTATTTTTATAATTTCCTTTCATAAAGCCCTTCTCAGGTGGAGACCCAAAGTACATCAGAGGTATCATTTTATCTATGTTACAGTAACCATAGCTCAGATTCATTTTTCTCTTTTTATATGTGAGTAAATTGTAGCACCATGAAAGAAAAAACTTTCTCAGTTAAACCAAAAAGAGCTTGATCCTCAGGCCTCTGGGGCTTAATCATGTTCTTTCTTTAAATAACCCAAGCATGACTTTACCAAATATCTTATATTATAAGCCCCTTGAGAGTAAGGACTGTGTTTGTATAATCCACAGCATTAGTAGAGACCCATATACAAGAGGCATTCTATGCATCTGTTAAGTGAACAAATAATCACTCTTAGTAGTGTGTATGTTCTTGCATTTGGAGTTTGTGTTTGTTTGTTTTCCCCTTATCTATACTCCAGTGGGGAAACAGACTTGTGTTAAGCCACCTGCACTGATTTGGTTTCCTTTCAAGATTTCTCTTAACAATCTTTTAACTTTCATAAACCTTTTTATCTATTCAGAAATAACCAGTTTTAGAACAAGTTTCTTTCTAATTTAATCTGAACTTTTAATTCTTAGAAATGTTGATTTTCTTTCTTGTGACAAGTAAGTAACATTCCTCAGATTGGCAAATATATTCATATTTTCAATAGACATTTTTCAAATCAGTAGATCCAAATCCATCCTCTAGCTTTTCTGTAATAAAAACCCAAAGTAGGCAAACTCAGATTAATTAACATTTTAGTATATCCTCAGGGGGGTCCTGGAGGATGGGATATAATTTCCTCAGGGGCTGGGAAGAGTTACTGTTCTTCAGGGCAGACTGAGGCATTGTTAACAAAACTGTTTTTCCTTTCTTTTGAACCTCTGGACATTGACTTTTTTTTTTTGTCTGTAGTTATATCAATCCAAATATCAATATATGGCATTTGATCTGGGTGTCCAGGGCTCCTGTATATTTCCTAATGGACCATAAAAGCCAATTGCAAATTGAAACTACCTTCGGGTGGCCAATTAACCCCATAGGTAGACCATATAAGTTCACATAGGGTCCGTAAGGTCCCAGAGCTTACCAGGACATTATAGCTCTTTGCTCATGCTTTGAAATCTTTAAAATTAGCCAATATGCATTGCAATGGAGTTTTTGTACCAGATTCACTTTGGCCCATGACAACAAAGGGAAGTGCAATCAGACACAACAGACAATCAGGAGGGCCAATAAACAAACAGAAAAAAATACAGACAGGGCTTAAACCGAAGTTACCGAAACCCAAAACCAAAAAAAACAGAACTGACAACTGACTGAAACCGAAGGTCCACCAAAAACCAGACAGATCTGAAGTTCAACCAAAAATCGGACTGAAGTTAAACCAGAAACCACACAGACTTGAAGTTCCTCACGACATCTTGCTAGGGAACCTGGCTGGGGAAGTAATGCAGTGTCCCGCCTTCCCCCTTGCCACCAAATGGCACCCACCCAGACTGAACAGAAAACAGTACTCACCGGTGAGATTCCAGATGACTCAAGATGAGTCCAGATGCTCTCTCAGAATTCAATTTAGAGCAGAATTTGAGACCAGGCTAGGGAAACTGGGAGGGCAGGCTTACTCCTGAGGCAGAAGAACATCCTTTGAGGCCTTCCCCTTGACCAGCTCCCCCTTACAGTTTCGATAGCTGGCCTAGTGGTCCGGTCTGGGGCTTCCCCATAAGGGAAGAATCTCGCTGGGCCCTCCAAATGTTATGGTGCGAGAGAACCCAGAGACCACCAGAGCCAAATTAAAGCCAAATAGAAAGCAAAGCCGGCCTGCGACTGATCCCCAGTTCTCGGAGATGAGCCCCGACTTTCAGCTATTTTTTTATTTTATAGGGGGTTTGTTGCAAACTTCTGCAACTGGCAGTTCTTGTTGGCCTTGGGGAGGAGCAAGCAAGCAAGTACAGAAGTGGAGGCAGTTAGGGATAAGCAGGAGGGGACGGAGGTGGGAGGGAGCTGAGGCAGAAGGGAACTGGGTAAACTGGGTCAGCACACATCTATCCTGCTATTCATTCTATTTTGTAAGTTCTAAAAACTAACAAATTCGCTTAGAGGACAAGTTCATTTAGAGGGGTGCCAGGCCAGCTGGTACGTCCTCAGTTTGTCTCTGAAAGCTCCATAGTTGGCCTTTTGTATTATTTAATCAGGACGAGGTGATATGAGCAGGGCAGGCCAGTACAGTAAGAGCTACAAAATGTTCTGCATTTGGTAGCTTCCTGTTCTGGGTCTGGAGGTGCATGGGCAAGGCCATGCTGTGAACCAAGGCCTCCTGCCACCAGTTACAGACTTTGGGCTGCTCAGTGAAAGGCACAGGGTTCCCCGAGGCCTGTAGCTGCCTGCCAGCTGGCCATATAGCTCAGCTGCTGAGAAGGCAGTAGATGAGTTGAGTGAGGCAGGGTCTCAGGGAGTCATCAGAGTGTGGCAAGTTGAGTTAATCAGGCTAATGCAGATTAAGATTTGGCCGTGTGGGAAGAGGGACAATTCAGGGACAATGTGGTTGTCCCTCCAGCCCTTGCTCTGAAGCCACATAACTTGCTTCTCCCTGTATGTCTCTGGTGTCCCTCCATCCTCCTCAGTTGCTGTCTCTCTGCCAGAGCCCATGGTAAGTGCCTGAGAGCAAGTGAGTCTGTGCATGGGCCCTTTAGGAGAATGCCTAGGTTTTCCAACAGCCTTTCATCTCATCTAGATGGACGGGATTCTCACTGATTTTCACAGCCAGATGTTTTGTGGGCTCTTGTTCCTAGCACTGGTGCTCTGGGCTTCAGAGCTCGATGTGGGCCTGGGACCCCTCACTCCTCAGGAGAGACTCTGTAGCTGAGATACCCTTCCTGATTTTCAACCACCACACAGGGGTGTGGGGCCAGCCTGTTCCGTCTCTCTGATCTTCCTTCCAGTCTCAACATGGGTTCTTCTTTATATCCTTATTTATAAGACTTCTGTTCAGCTAGTCTACAGATGGTTCTCCAGCTTGATTGTTCTATAATTTAGCTGTAATTTTCAAATGGTCATGGGAGGATACAAGCACAAGATTTACCTACTCCTCCATCTTGATAGGAAGTGAATCTTAATTATTTAATTAACTAGCCAGCCAGTTTCTAGTAAACCAAGAGAGTTGTGTGTGTGTGTGTTTAATGGCTTTTTTGTTACTCCTCTCAATTGTTGCTGGCAGGTCCTTTGGTGTGGTCCTTTGGGAAATCACCAGCTTGGCAGAACAGCCTTACCAAGGCCTCTCTAATGAGCAGGTGTTGAAATTTGTCATGGATGGAGGATATCTGGATCAACCTGACAATTGTCCAGATAGAGTGTAAGTATAGAAAGGGTGTTCATTTAAAAGGCATTGCATTTTACACACATGTTCGTGTTTGCATATCATGTCTACATGTGTGCTTGTTTTGCATCTCTTATGTCTACAAGTGTGCTTATGTTTGCATATATGTTTACATGGATGGGTGATTGTGTTTGCATATCTTATGTATATGTGCATGCTTGTTTTTGCACATCATAACTACATGTATGCTGGTGTTTGCTTATCATATGTCTACATGCATGCTTATATTTCTACATCATATGTTTACATACATGCTTGTGTTTGCATATTGTGTCTGCATGACCCTTGTGTTTGCATATCATACTTTTGGAAGGGAACTGGGGGGCTGTGGAGGGAGACTTATGTTTCACTCTCTATTTTTATACACTTACAGTTTTTTCATGAATCTAATATAATGTTATATTCAATAATATTGGACAAAATAAGTCAGTAAGCATAAATATTAAATTTTTTTGTTGTTTTAAATATCTGTTATGGGACCAAGTGGACAACACATGCCATTCAACATTTGCAAAATCATTCAGCCCTGCTAATAGTCCAATGAGTATAAAGTAAAATATAGGAAAGTACTCTCTCCTTAATTAGCAAATAAAGAAAGGAAGGAAGGAATGGAGGGTGGGAGGGAGAGAGGGGAAGGAAAACAGGGTGAGTCTTAACACTCAGTGTTAGCAATTGTATGGCTAGATAACCATTTTTTTTGTGTGTATGTGTGTGTATATGTTAATCCTCAGTCGAGGATATTTTTCCACTGATTTTTAGATAGAGTGGAAGGGAGGGAAGGAGAGAGAGAGGGAGAAACATGATGTAAGAAAGACACATCTTTGGGTGTGGGCCACCGGGGTGGGGTAGGGGATACTTGGCTGGACCCCTGGACTCATCCTCAAAATGTTCCTCTGTCCCACAGCAGCGAATTGATGCGCATGTGCTGGCAGTTCAACCCCAAGATGAGGCCAACCTTCCTGGAGATCGTCGACCTGCTTAAGGACGACCTGCACCCCAGTTTTCCAGAAGTTTCCTTCTTCCACAGTGAGGAGAACAAGGCACCTGAGAGTGAGGAGTTGGAGCTGGAGTTTGAGGACATGGAGAGTGTACCCCTGGACCGATCCTCACACTCTCAGAGGGACGATGTGGGATCCTCGCTGGGCCTAAAGTGGAATTACGAGGAGCCTATTTCCTACACCCACATGAACGGGGGCAAGAAAAACGGACGGGTCCTGACTCTGCCACGGTCCAGTCCTTCCTAACAGCACCTGTTTGGAGGAGGGGATGCCCGACTTTACTCTCCTCTGGTTTAAAGGTCTCCAGAAAACTCAGGATTTTCTCACAACTCTGCCAGTGTCCAATGGAGCTGAGAGATCATTACTCTCCATTTCTGTTCATTGTACAACTCAAAACACATCTGTTTGATTGCCAATCTGACTAGTGATCAGAGAATGTATCTGTGAACATAGAGAGGAGTTTCCACAGCTGCTGTCCTTTCCAGCAACTTCAGGGTCAATCCAGGATGTTACTTATTTTTCTAATCAATTGAAAGAAAGCACCTGTTTTTACAAAGGATTTTTTTTTTTTTTTTTTTGGCGGATGGAGGCTGGTGTCTGAGCTACAGTATAAAACAAAACTTGTTTGTGGAACAAAAATTTGAAAGAAAGAAAAAACACACAAACCCTGTTCCAAGCTTTATGGAGTGGACTTTAGGAAGGTTTTTCTCATCCAGGCTGAAGAATTTTTATTTTCCTTCACAAAAGTAGTTCCTCAAATTGACCAATAGCTGCTGCTTTTGTACTTTTGATAAGAATCTGCAGTCCTAGCGTGTGTGTGCATGTGTGTTCAGGGTAGAAATGGCTCATGTTTGTATGTGTGTGTGCAAAGTACTTATGCTGAGATGAAGGCTTGGGAATCAGCTCATGAAGGTTCCACTTTTCCAAGTGTGTGAGCATCCTTGTTCCCCCTCCTTCCTTCTTATCCACTGGGAGACTGTGCCCTCAACAGATTCTCATATGCCCTACTCTAGTCTCAGGAGTCTTCTCTCCCTTAACTTTGGTGAAAAATGTTTTTCAAGGAGCCAAGGGAGTGGTTTGAAGTAATAATGGGTCTTTTCAAGAATAAACAAAGCCAGGACATAAAAATGAAAAAGGAAAAAAACAAAACCAAAAACCTGAGATGATGAAGAGTTTTGAGAATATGTTTGTAACATATTACTTTTTAAAAAATCTCCAATCAGCCTCATAAGTTATTGACTGTTTCCTGGGTTGGGGGGAGGGCCGGTGGGTTGGTCTACCTGTGTGGCCATGGGGAGCTAGGCACCAGGAGACTCTTTGCTTGGTCTTCAAGGCATCTGTTTTTCTGGGAATAAAGCCACGTTTGCTGCTAGCCCTTTTGGATGTCATGTGGCCATGCTGAGGTGTGGGCAGTTGGGTTTGATGGATGGTTAGATTTCTGCTTGGGTAAGCTGGAAGCCACCTGGAGCTGAGGCCTGCCTTCAGTGCACTTGTGGCTCTTGGATCTCCTGCTTCCCTGTGTGTACCTCACACTCTTCTTCAACTGGGTGTGTACATCCTCCATTTATTCTGCAGACACGACAAAATCAGATCCCAAAGTGTGATGGCACAAATGGACTTAGAGAACACTAACCAATATGAAGCGAGAGGCACCTATCAGTCCATCCCCTCCATCCTCAGGGCATCCGACTGTCCTCAGAACTGACCGCCCAGAAGCTGCTCTGTGCTGTGACCTCAGCTGGGCCAGGTGTGGGGCCTGAGCAGAATTCTCAGGTGCTTACAATGTTGCAGTCCTTAAGAAAGTAGGGCCCAGGGGAGAAACTGCTAAGGACCTTCACACTCCCCAGAACTTCCCAACCAGCAGGAATCCAGTTTCTTCCCTTTAGGGAAAAGAACCACAGCCGCTCAAATAAAGAACACGGTGAACTTGTTACTGTGGTTCACTGGAATCATCACCCTGATTATCCCTGAGTGCATTTTCTCACAAGTTTTTTTTTTTTTTTTTTTTTTTATCCTCACCTGAGGACATTTTTCATTTTTTGTCCAGATAGAGTGGGAGGGAGAGAGAGGAAGAGAGAGAGAGAGAGACATCGACGTGAAAGGGACACATCGAGTGGCCACCACCCGCACGGCCACCCAGGGCCGGGGACAAACTGCAACCGAAGTACATGCCCTTAGCGGGAACCGAACCCGGGTCTCTCTGGACCGTAGGCCGACGCTCTAACTGCTGAGCCAAACCAGCCAGGGCTCTCACAAGTTTTTGATGGCTTCCTTCTCCTCTTCTCTTAAGAACTGTGGGTTTAAGAACAGATAGAGATTCAGTGGCGACCCCAGACTTCTCAATTCCCAGTTAAGAACACAGGTAGATATAAACCCCAATTGTCTATTGCTCTCTTATATATAAGATTTTAGAAATTAGAGCATGTAAAATATTTCTGGGGAGCCTCTGTGATGGGTACAAGGAGCAAGAGTACAGAAATTATTTTCACCAAATTTATTCTGTACATAGAAGAGAGTGTGTACGTACATTGAAAAAAAAACACACGTAGATCTAGGTAATTAGATAGTAAATTTAGTAGGGGCTGTAGAGTACACTTGCAGCAATTTTCACATTTTTCTAATTCAGAAAGGTTTTCTTACATTAGGGGAAATATTTTAATATATAAAATCACTGTAAAAATAATTTTTCTAAAAAATGTAGTGCACATAAATTTTTATCAAAGAAAAAATAAACAGGTGAATGTGGGGCAATGATTCTTTTCCAGCACAGTCTACCTCAGCATTGTTAAGATGAGGTTCAATAATGGACATTTTTTGAGACTTCAGAATTCTGCTAGGATCCAATCTGAATCAGGGAAAATCTGTATTGGCTGATTCCGATTGCCAGGGACCAGTCAGAAATTTGAGGGAGGGTTTTGAGATAAAGTGTGACCTTCTGTGAGCATAGATCCTTTTTCTGGCAGGTAATCATCTTCTCTGATTTTAATCTTTTTTTTTTTTTTTTTTTTTTAACTCCATTGACACCATGCTTCCCAAACAGCAACTAAATTTTAGGTCATTGTTATGTATCTGATGTGTGGGGTGCCCAGACCTGAGCTGCCCACCTTTGGAGGGAGCTGTTGCTCTCTCTGCCCCCTGAGTAAAGCAGTCTTTGTTGCAGAGCAGCTGGCATCCTCTTGTCTCACTGCATCCTCTTGAAGTGAGCACCAAGGTGCCCCAGCCACTCCCTGGCTTATCCTCACTCCATTCAGGCTGAGATGCTGTTTGGGGGTGGATCAAATCACACTCATGGGCACCTCACACACAATGCACTGTCTCCTAGGGGTATGTTGAGATATCTGAACCCCAAACCCACCAGCATACTGAATACATTTTTTAGCAACAAAACCTTGCACCCCTATGTTGTGGTTTGGTGATTTCAAGTTGATACTGTTTAAGCTTGTGGGGCTTTGAGAAAACCATGTATAAGTCTGGACAGGGCCAGCAGGGCTATTGAAATATTCACCAAACCTTGCTGCACTTTCATACTTTTAGGCACCACCCCAGCTGATTCACTTGTCTCCACTTGCCCTGGAGAGGTAGGGTAGAGTGCTGGGCACTCATTGTAAATGGGATTTTACAGACTTTATTTAGCTATCCCTGCTGTTGCAGTGAGAAGTGTGAGCAGCTGTTGGATCACAAACCTCCTTTTGCACCAGGTAATGTTGACCATACCAACAGAACTTTGGTCCTATAAAGTCATAGTTGCCCTGGGGGGTTGTAGTGATGGCTTATAAAACAACAAAGCCATCTTAGTTCGACACTTAGTATTTGTTTTTAAAGGTATCTCCTTATTATGAAAACCCTTTTCAGTCATGTGGTGAAATCCACATAGTTTTTTTCTGGGAAGAGAATACCAAACATTACTTTCTCCCTGGACCAGTCCAGTGATGTCAAACGTATGTCTGGGAATGTTCATATTCTGGGAGCTGTCCTGGGTGCTCTGTTGTTTTAAGCTGGTAGGAAGGGAGAAATGCTACTGATTCTCTTGGAGAGATGTTGAGCACAACTGAGAAAATGTGGGAATTGATGCAAGGGTCTGCACATGCAACTTGTGACCACAAGAGACTGCTGCCAATGGATGAACAGAGTTGTCACTGTCTCCCACAAGAGTAGACAGGGTTGGAAGGTGTTTATTTGTAGCCATCATAACATTGGTCAGTGAGCAGGAACATCATCATGCATGGTCCCTGCCAGCCATCTGAGTAAGTGGATGTGCTGTAGTCTCAATGACAATCATTTTCTACTTTGGTAGAAGTTTGGTGTTAAAAACTTTTGGATGCCTTTTGGCAAGTCCTTGACACTTCAGGCTCTTCAGAAAGTATGAGTTTTGTTGGGGGTGGGGAATGAGGAAATACTGATTGTATATAAATGGTGCATGTAGAATGGTGTCCTTTCAGAAAACCTTTCAGAATGTTTTTCAGAATATTGATTTACACCAGAGGTGGGGCTTGGAAATGGAAAGAACAGATTGGCATGTGTTCTTTTTAAACACACAAAATAAGTTTCATGGGCTGCAACTGAAGGCGAATGTTTCCTTAGCGCCCCCCTCCTCCCCGGAACAGAGGGAAACAATGACTTTTTGCCCTCTCTGTCACCTGATACCAGTCAAGATCCAAAACCAACCTCCAGCCAGATTTTTATCTGGGCATGGGCCCTAAAAGTCCTTGTTAAAAAACAGATCATGAATCTGAGGCTCTTTGTTCCATTTGAGAAGGAAGGAGTAGCCCCCAAAATGAATGTGTGTTCACTCATATATTGACAAATGGCTTTAGTCAGTTTCCCACTTCGTGTGTCTGGAGAGGGTGGCCCTAGCCTTGTGTGTCACCAGTACACACCTCCCATCCACCCTCAGCCTCACAGGATCAAATGTGCCTCAGCTTATGTGGAAAACAACTTGGAAACACAAAACACAACAATAGCTCAATATTATTTTCAATGTTTTCCTATAAGAGCCAACTAATGCCATGTACAGAATATGCCTTTTTTGGAGGAGAATATTGAAATTGTTCTGCATGTAAAACATGGTGTAATTACCTGTTTATATGAAAATTCTGAATAAATTATCTGAGAATAGTCTTGTTTTTGTGTGGTGTCCAAGCAAGGACCTGTGAACTTTGTGGTATTTTGTTATGGGGTGGACCGTGTTAAGGGAAATCTGGGAAGTTGTGGGACAAACCCCTAGGTTCTTCAAAGCAATGAAACAGGATGTTAAATATTGTTACCAGCAGGGCTGATGATCCACTGGTACCTACCTGTACAGCTGAAGTGGTGGTTTAAATAACGAACTGTTTCCACACCAGTTGGTATATAACTACTCCCTACCATGATCCAAGCACTAAGGGGTTAATTCCAAGAATACCAGGGGACCTCCAGGATCTTGCTTCATTTCAACATGCTAGAGACTTACATGCTAAATATTTTAAATGTCATCCTGGAAACATGGGCCTGTCCGCAGGGTGGATGGCCAGTGTGGCACTGCAGATTGCAGAAGGATTTTGAACAGCCTTCCTTGAGCTAAATACAGAGTGCTGTGGGGAAGGAGACAGACTCCCAGCCTTCAGCAACCTGTGTGACTGAACAAATCACATAATTTATTGTGTTAATTGCTGCTATGTAACAAACAGTCCCAAACCTTAGTGGCTTAAAACCATACACATTTATTTCTCGGTTCTGTGTGCTGGTTAGGCTGTTCTTGTCACAAGTCACAGTTTCACTGCTATGTCTGAGACCTCTACTGGGGCAGATGGGATGGCTCATCTTCCAGGAGGCTAGCTGGGGTTTGTTCATATGGTGGGGGTTGCATCATACCCCTGGACAAGAAAGTAAGCCCCAAATATGCAAACACTTTCCAAAGTTCCCGTGTGTAGTATTTGCTACTATAATGTTGCCCAAAGGAAGTGACATGGATGTGCTGAGTCAGCGTGGGGTGGGTGAGAGGAGGGGCTGTAAGAGGGTTGAATACAAGAAGGTGTGAACCAACTGGGAATCAATCCTGCAACAGTCACCTGAACTCATTTTATCCATCTATGATTGAAGATGATAGACCCTACTTCATATGACAGTAGTGAAGATCAACTGAGGTCAGGCTTATTCATGTTCCTCCCAGGATGTCCTTCCCACACCCCAAAAGCTCTCTAAGTTTCCTGTTCTCTAAGAAATTGATGCCACTGCTAATTGGAAGTGGTGGTAGCCTAAACTGTACTTCCTCAGGTCGGTGAAATTCAATAGAAGCCTCTTGGAAAATGAATATGCTTTTCTCCCCAGGAAGATTCTCAAGGGATGCTTGAGTCTCAGGATGAGCAGATGGGTGGATGATCTGTTTGTCCAGAGGGGCCACACAGGATCCTCAAACTCCTGGTCAAGTGACGTCAGTGCAGCTTAGCAGGGTCCCTGTGGCCCTGGCCTGGAGTGACAGGTATTTGTCTGTCCATGGGATCCTGAAGTTTCATCCTGGGCCTTGGATCTCAGAGGGACTGCTTGTCAGAGTCTCACCTGTTAACAACACTGGTGTCTTCCCAGGCCACACCCAGGCTTCCTCAGTGATCACCTATGGGCCAGGGCCTTGAGCCCCGCCTTTTTATTATTATTATTATTATTAATTTATTTTTGTTACAGATGTTTCTTTTTTCCCCATTGACACCCTCCTCCCCATCCTCCCCACCCCGTCCCCAGCTTTGTTGTCCATGTCCATCAGTTATGCATACATGCGTATAAGTTCTATGGTTTATCTCTTCCCTCCTCCCCCACCCCCTCTTCTGAGGGTTGTCAGTCTGTACCCTACTTCCATGTCTGAGGGCCCCACCTTTAATGACCTCCCTCTACCCCCAGTTGACTTGGCTGGCTCAGCTTCTGTTTTTGCCTGCCTGCCACCTGAAAAACTTTTTGTCTTAGTGTTTGAGGCATCCTCTCCAGAAGCCCTCTGCCTGGCTTTGAATCTCTGCTCTGCCATGAGGAGTTGTAAGGACTTCCCTGTGTTCCAATTCCTCATCTGTAAGGTGGGGTGATAATGATCCCTGCTTCTTAGGGCTGTTGTGGGAGATAAAACAAGTTTGTCTAAGTAAGGCATGCAAACAGGACTTGGCTGAACAAACCCATGGTTTCTTTTTAGGTACCCTATGACCATTAGTACCACCTGTTACCAAAACAAATCCACACCCCAAATACTGATGACTATAGAGTGTTCCAAATTTTTTTCTTTTTTGTTGTGATTTTGTAAAAGTTGTAGTGAGTATGCTGGTACATCATCTCAGTGCACAGGGTGATGAGGGATATGTGTGTGGGTGAGCTTTATTTGGCATTTTGTTGCTCTAGGGTTGGGTCCTGTGGTCAACTAACATGTATGTCGAAAGAGAAAGAATCTCCTGATTGAGTAGGTAAAGCAATTTGTACCCTAAGAAGAATAAGTATCTGCAAGTTACAAAATAGAGTACTCACCTCCTCATTGGCTGCTCACTGTGGTTCTAACAGGAGAACATGTTGGTTTGTGTTTTTAGGGTCACACACTGCCATATTCAGGGTGCATTTAGGAATTAAAAAGAACTCCAGAGGTATGTTAGCGTTCAGAAAGATGGATCAGACTAGCAGAAAATCCTAATTCAAACGGGCTGGAGCAGTGATTTTTCAACCTGTGTGTCACGACACACTGGTGTGCCGCAAGAATTTTTATTTTTTTTATTTTTATTTTTATTAATTTATTTTTGTTAGATGTTTCTCCTTTTTTCCCCATTGACACCCTCCTCCCCATCCCCCCACCCCGTCCCCAGCTTTGTTGTCTATGTCCATCAGTTATGCATACATGCGCATAAGTTCTGTGGTTTATCTCTTCCCTCCCCCCCACCCCCTCTTCTGAGGGGTGTCAGTCTATACCCTACTTCCACATTTCTGGGTCTGCCCTGTTGCTCAGACTGTTATGTTCATTATATTCCACAAATAAGTGAGATCATGTGATATTTGTCTTTCTCTGCTTGGCTTGTTTCGCTTAGGATAATACTCTCGAGGTCCCTCCATGTCGTCTCAAAGGATAAGAGATCTTTCTTTCTTACAGCTGCATAGTACTCCATTGTGTATATGTACCACACTTCTTTATCCATTCATCCATTGATGGACACTTGGGCTGTTTCCAGAACTTAGCTATTGTAAATACTGCAGCTATGAACATGGGGGTACATGTATTCTTTCTGGTTGATGTTTCAGGCTTCTTAGGGTATATTCCTAGAAATGGGATCACTGGGTCAAATGGCAATTCAATTTTTAATTTTTTGAGGTAACACCATAGTGTTTTCCACAGTGGCTACACCAGTCTGCATTCCCACCAGCAGTGTACTAGAGTCCCCTTTTCTCCACACCCTCGCTAACACTTGTTGTTTGATGATTTATTGATGGCGCCATTCTGACAGGTATGAGGTGATACCTCATTGTTTTTTTTAATTTGCATCTCTCTGATGATTAGTGATGTTGAGCATTTCTTCATATGTCTCTTAGCCATTTGTATGTCCTTTTTGGAGAGGTGTCTATTTAGTTCCTCTGCCCATTTATTAATTGGATTCTTTTTCTTTTGTTGAGTTGTATGAGCACTCTATATATTTTGGAGATTAACCCCTTATCTGATGTATCATTGGCAATTATGCTCTCCCATAGAGTGGGTTCCCTATGTTTTGATGGTTGTTTCTTTTGCTGTGCAGAAGCTTTTGAGTTTGATGTAGTCCCATGTGCTCACTTTTCCCTTTGTTAGTGTTGCCTTAGGTGATGTATCAGTGAAGATTCTGCTGCGTATGATGTCCGAAATTTTGTTGCCTACATTTTCTTCTAGGATTTTTATGGATTCACGAGTCACATTTAAGTCTTTTATCCATTTTGAGTTTATTCTTGTGTATGGTGTAAGTTGATGGTCTAGTTTCATTTTTTTGCCTGTAGCTGTCCAATTTTCCCAACACTGTTTATTAAAGAGGCTGTCTTTGCTCCATTGTATGCTCTTGCCACTTTTGTCAAGTATTAATTGATCATAATGTCTTGGGTCAATTTCCAGATTCTCTGTTCTGTTCCACTGGTCTATATGCCTGTTCTTGTGCCAGTACCAGGCTGTTTTGATTACAGTAGCTTTGTAGTATAACCTGATATCCGGTATTGTGATCCCACCTACTTTGTCCTTCTTTTTCAACATTGCTGTGGCTATTCGGGGTCTTTTTTGGTTCCATACGAACTTTTGAAATATTTGTTCTAGTTCTGTGAAATATGTCACTGGTATTTTGATGGGGATTGCGTTGAATCTATAGATTGCTTTGGGTAATATGGACATTTTAATGATGTTAATTCTTCCAATCCATGAACAAGGTATGTGCTTCCACTTTTTTATATCTTCCTCTATTTCTTTTTTCAATGTCCTGTAGTTCTCTGCAAATAGGTCCTTTACTTCTTTGGTTAAGTTTATTCCTAGGTATCTTAATTTTTTTGCTGTGATGGTAAATGGAATTGTTTTTTTAGTTTCTCTTTCTGTGAGTTCATCATTGGTGTATAAGAATGCCGTTGATTTCTTGACGTTAATTTTGTATCTTGCTACTTTGCCAAATTCATTTATTAAGTCTAGTAGATTTTTGATGGAGTCTTTAGGGTTTTCTATATATAATATCATGTCATCTGCGAATAATGACAGTTTCACTTCCTCCTTTCCAATTTGGATTCCTTTTATTTTTTCTTCACATCTGATTGCTGTGGCTAAGACTTCCAGTACTATGTTAAATAAGAGTGGTGAAAGTGGGCATCCCTGTCTTGTTCCTGTTCTTAAGGGAAATGTTTTTAGGTTTTGCCCATTGAGTATGATGTTGACTGTAGGTCTTGCATGTATGGCCTTTATTATATCAAGATATGATCCCTCTATTCCCAAATTGCTGAGCGTTTTTATCAAAAATCGGTGCTGGACTTTGTGGAATGCTTTTTCAGTGTCTATTGATATGATCATATGGTTTTTATCTTTCATTTTGTTTATGTGGTGTATCACATTTATTGATTTGTGAATATTGAACCAGCCTTGCATCCCTGGGATGAATCCCACTTGGTCATGGTGAATAATGTTTTTGATGTATTGCTGGATCTGATTTGCTAGTATTTTGTTCAGGATTTTGGCATCTGCGTTCATCAGGGATATTGGCCTGTAGTTTTCTTTCTTTGTAGTGTCTTTTTCTGGTTTTGGAATTAGGATTATGCTGGCCTCATAAAACGAGTTTGGAAGTCTTCCTTATTCTTGAATTTTTAGAAATAGTTTTAGGAGAATGGGTGTTAGTTCTTCTTTGAATGTTCGGTAAAACTCCCCCGTGAAGCCATCCGGGCCTGGGCTTTTTTTTGCTGGGAGAGTCTTGATTACATCTTCAATTTCCTTAGCTGTTATTGGTCTGTTCAAGTTTTCTATCTCTTCCCGGTCCAGTTTTGGGAGACTATGTGTTTCTAGAAATTTGTCCATTTCACCTAGATTGTCAAATTTGTTGCCATATAAATGTTCATAGTATTTGCTAACGATTCTTTGTATTTCTGTGGTGTCAGTTGTTACTTCTCCTCTTTCATTTCTGATTTTGTGTATTTGGGTTCTGTCTCTCTGTTTCTTGGTGAGTCTAGCTAAGGGTCCATCAATCTTGTTTATCTTTTCAAAAAACCAGCTCTTTGTTTCATTGATCCTTTGAATTGTTTTTCTGGTCTCTATGTCATTTATATCTGTTCTGATCTTTACTATTTCCTTCCTTCTACTTGCTCTGGGGTTTTCTTTTTGTTTGCTTTCTAGTTCTTTAAGTTGTGGGGTTAGATAGACTATTAGAAATTTTTCTTGTTTCTTGAGGTAGGCCTGTAGTGCTATGAACTTCGCTCTCAGAACTGCTTTCACTGCATCCCATAGATTTTGTGTTGTTGTGTGTTCATTTTCATTGGTTTCCAGGAAGTTTTTAATTTCTTCCTTGATCTCCTCGGTAACCCATTCATTGTTTAATAACATGCTATTTAGCCTCCATGTGTTCAAATGTCTTTGCATGTTCTTGTTGCAATTTATTTCTAGTTTCATGCCATTGTAATCTGAGAAGATGCTTGTTATGATTTCAATCTTCTTGAACTTGTAGAGACTTCGTTTTTGTCCTAACATGTGGTCTATCTTTGAGAATGTCCCATGTGCACTTGAGAAGAATGTGAATTCTGTAGTTTTGGGGTGTAATTCTCTGTAAATATCTATTAAATCCATTTGGTCTAGTGCTTCATTTAGAGTCTCTGTTTCCTTGTTAATTTTTTGTTTAGGGATCTATCCAGTGATGTCAGTGGGGTGTTGAAGTCCCCTGCTATGATTGTATTGCTGTCGATTTCTCCTTTGAAGTCCTCCGGAAGATTTTTAATATATTTTGGTGCTCCTATATTCAGTGCATATATGTTTACCAAGGTTATATCTTCCTGTTGGATAGATCCTTTCAATATTATGTAGTGACCTTCTTTGTCTCTAGTTATGGCTTTCGTTTTGAAATCTATTTTATCAGGTATGAGTATTGCTACCCCAGCTTTTTTTTCCTTTCCATTTGCTTGGAAGATTTTTTTCCATCCCTTCACTTTCAGCCTATGTGAGTCTTTTGTTGTGAGGTGGGTCTCTTGTAAACAACATATATATGGGTCATGCTTTCTTATTCAATCAGCTACTCTGTGTCTTTTTATCGGAGCATTCAATCCATTTACATTTGAGGTGATTATTGATATGTACTTATTTATTGCCATTTTTCTTTAGTGTGGTTCTGCTTTCCTTCCTATTTCTTCTACTAATTACAGCAGTCCTTTAACATTTCTTCCAGTGCTGGTTTGGTGCTAATGTATTCCCTTAGCCTTTTTTTTGTCTGGGAAGCTCTTTATTTGACCTTCTATTTTGAATGACAGCCTTGCTGGGTAGAGTAGTCTTGGATTCAGATCCTTGTTTTTTATAACCTTGATTACTTTATGCCATTCCCTTCTGGCCTGTAGTGTTTCTGTTGAGAAGTCAGATAATAGCCTTATGGGGGTTCCTTTGTAGGTAACCTGTTGCTTATCTCTTGCTGCCTTTAGGATTCCCTCTTTGTCTTTAATTTTTGGCCTTTTAATTACTATATGTCTTGGTGTGGGCCTGTTTGGGTTCTTCTTACTTGGGACTCTCTGTGCTTCTTGAACTTGAATGCCTTCTTTCTTCACCAAATTAGGGAAGTTCTCTGTCACTATTTCTTCAAATATATTCTCTAACCCTTGCTCATTTTCTTCTTCTTCAGGGACCCCAATGATGCGAATATTATTACGTTTCCACTTGTCCCACAGTTCTCTTAAGCTGTCTTCCTGTTTTTTCATTGTTTTTTCCTTTTGGTTTTCTGAATGGTTGATTTTTTCTACCCTGTCTTCTAATTCACTGATCCGGTCCTCAGCTTCCTCTACTCTGCTGTTTAGTCCTTCCAATGTGTTCTTCATTTCTGCTATGTCATTCTTCATTTCTTCTTGCTGCTTTTTCATTTCCACTTGGTTGGTTTTCAGTATTTCTATGTCTTTGCTCATGGTGTTGATGTCTTTACTCAAGGTGTTGATGTCCTTACTCATGCTGTTGATCTTCCTCAAGATCATGGCTCTGAATTCTAGCTCTGTTAACTTGCTTAACTCCATTTCATTTATTTCTTCTTCAGTAGAGGTCTCTTGTTCTTTCATTTGGGATCTGTTTCTTTGTTTCACCATTTTGGCTATCTCAGTGGTTTTTGGAGCCTGCCAAATTTTCCTGTGGATGTTGGTGTTCTGTTGTTTGTGGCTCCCTCTACTGTGTTTGAATGAGCGTGGGAGGACCCAAGTTAAACACCACCGTGGAGTCTTACTTTCCTGGGTATATTTGCAAGCCCAGCAAAGGTTAAATTATCCTCTAGCTTTTTGCCTAGAGGCTATTAGTTGTGGTTGCTTGAAAAGCCTTGGGTTTTCAGTTGAATGAAAACCTCCCTCAGGTGTTCAGCATGAGAGGATTTCCAGAGGGTAGGGCAGATGCAAGTAGTTAATGAGCCTCAGTTTGCATTTCAATGGCCCACTAGGGTGTGGCTGGATCTTCAAGGGAGGGGCTGCCGCCTCTCCCCAGAGCCCTGGGATGGAGTAAGATGGCCAGGCCACAGTCCTGCATGTCCGCAACTCAGCAAAAGCTCTGAGTGCCCTCCAAATCCCGAGTGTCTCCACACAGTTCCAGTCCAGTCCACCCTCCCTCTGCCGGAGCCCAGGTGAGTGGCTGTGGCTATTTTAGTGCTCTGTCCAGCCCTCTGCTCTGTGGAGCCAGCTTGGGACTTTAATCCCGAGGGTGGAGTGCTGCTCACGGCTAAGGCTGTTGCTGCCCATGGGCTCCCAGCCCCCTTCTCACGCCTCTGCAATCCTACCAGGGTCGATCCAGTGTCCCTGGCTGTGTGGTCCTGGCAAGCTGCTTTTCTGTTACTTTTTCCCGATGATTTGTCTTTAGTTGTAATTCTAGTTTGGTCCTAGGAGATGGTCTGTGTAGCTTCCATTCACTCTGCCGCCATTTTGGAATCCTCTTGCCGCAAGAATTTTTAAAACATGCAATATCTCTAACTATTTAGTCAGGAGCATTGACCTCTTTTCCCTTAGATTGTCAAAGAAAAAAATGACCACAGCCAACACAATAATAGCCATCCAGTGTGAATGAATAAAAATTACACTTATTTTTTTGTCAGATCAGCAAAAAATATATTTTTTGGTGTGCTGCAGAATTTTAGTAACTAGTTTTATGTGTGCCATGAGATGAAAAAGGTTGAAAATCGCTGGGCTAGAGTAACTACAAAATCATAATTATGAGGACCCTTTTGGATTTTGTTTTGGCTTTCTCATGTTCTCTTCTCTCTCTCTCTCATAGCAGAATGGTTAAGAGTACTGGTTCTGGAGTGAGACTGTCAGATTCTGAATTCCTGTGTGACCTTGGGTGAGTTACTTATCCCCTCTGTGACCTCATGTCTCAATTTCCTCATCTGAAAAATAGTGTGGTAGCTCAAGCCCTCCTAAAAGCTGACAGCAAAACAGAATCAGATGTGTGGATAAAGGAGGAGGGAGCAGAAGTTGTTCTCAGTACAGTCTGAGAAAGTCTCGGCCTGGCTGATGGGGCACCGCAAAGCAAATATTGCCTGTTGGAGGAATCCGCATTAGGTAGAAGTGACCTTGCTCTGGTACTTTATCAGGCTCAGTCATGCTTGGGAGAAGCCCAGGAACAATGTGGCTTTGGGTGAACCCGGCAGTTGGAGGTAGTTTACTGATACCCAGCAGGTTATCCTGTAGGGATACTTGAGCAGTGCACTTCCATGATGGCAGCAAGCAGGGGTGAAAACTCTTCTTCCTAGCAATGCTGGGAAGGTGAAATGAGGGAGCACCTGAAAACCCTTAGCACAGCACTGCGCTATGAAAACACTTCCATCGTTTGTATCCCATTTTCTATCCCACTGGGGAAGTGGAACATTAAGAAAATATTCTTGTTTTATTCATTGCTTGTTTATCAGAAGGAAGTTTGGGTTTTGATCAAATGTCGAGCTGATATTTTCTGTTCCCCTTCCCCAGGACCACTCTCCATACTTCTTCACCCTGTTCTCTGCCCCCAAAGGCTGACCATATGGATGTCAACAGGCACCCCTGCTGAGTTCTGACAATGACATTCTTCCTTCTCATCAGGGGGAAGCCTGCAGGGTAGAGGATGGGGAGACAGGATAGTGAGGGCAAGGTGTTTATTTCTCTGGTTCACTTCTTGCCCCATGTTTGGTCTCTGTGACTTGCAATAACAGTTGCTTTTCTTGCTCATGCTGCATAGCCATTGCAGTTTGGCTGTAACTTTGCTCCATGTCTTATTCACCCAGGATACAGGTTTGTGGAGAAGTGGGAGGACTGGAAGACAGAAGGCATATGTGAAAGAACATGCTCCATTCTGCAATGCCTATCTCTGGACTTCTTTCATATTTTTTTTAGGAGAAAGAATTGTAGGAGGAACTCTTTTATATGACCAAAACTTTTTATGTATGTTTAAATCAAGTGCTGTTGCTTGAGTCTTCCACGCAGAAATGGTTAAAACAGGGACTACTGGAACAAGACATGGGTAATGCCAAAGGTTCTGAAGTGATGTACAAGGTGTCTGTTTGTATTAACCATGTTTTTATTTTCTGCAATTTTATATTCTTGGACATTTGGCTGACCTAGAAGACACTGCTGTCACAGAGTTAGATAATGTATTTATTTTTCTCCAACAGATTTATTCTTTGGGGAAAAGAATGGATTTTTGAGGAGAAAAAACATGGGGCAGAGAGGTATGGAATAAAAAATAAATACAAGTGTAAGCTGTTTTACTAATTGTTTTATAACCACAACAAATGAGTACAGAGAATGCCCAGTGTAAAACAATACAATAAAGTTTCAAAATCAAGGTATTCCGTTAGGCAAGGCTACAGATTTTAGTCTCTGGTATTTGGAATTTAGGTTGCAATCCTTAATTTTGGATGGATCACTGGGTATGTGGTATAGTCCATGGTTTTAACCAGATTTGATCAGAAGAATGGCCTCTTGGCCCAGGTAAAAGTAGATGAAGTGTTTGGTTTCAGGTGTCACATAACGACCGAAGTTCCTCCCCATAGTACAATGCCAGGTGTGGTTGTACTGATGGGGAACTCAAGAAGTTAAAAAGTTTTAGTTTTAGTTATATAGTTAATAGGCTTGGTAATTAATGCATGTAGAAAGCTATTGTTCCAGGAACTGAAGTGTATGACCGGACATATCTTAACTTTGGGAGACCTGCAAGCAATTCCACCTTTGTGCCCAAGGAAGACTGAAAACTATCAAGATGTTATCTGAGCCTTCTGTGCCCCAGGGAGAGTATCTGAGCCATCTACTGCCCAGGACGCAGATAAAGAATCACCAGTCAGCAGATGAAGGGATACTAAGAAAATTGCCGGGCAGCTTTTATCTGATTAAACTTTTCCATGAATTCCAAACCCCTTACCTACACTTTTCTTCTCTTTATAAAAAAGGTTGACTTAAGATGAGATGTAAGATGGTCTTTAGGGTACATAACCCTCTGTCTTCTCAGATTGCCAGATATCTGAATAAAGCAGCCATAAAGATTCAATTCTTGTCTCTACTTACTGGTTCTGGTAGTTACTGGCAGCACGAATGTGGACTTTTCCAGTTTCATATTCTGGAAACTCTGGTGGGACAGGCAGGGAGTCCTCTTCCCTGCTTAGACTGGGGGACCCCATCATGTGGATTTGGGGACTCCCTAGCAGCTTCCAAGTGATTCTACTTGGGGACCTCTCCTTCTCTGATTCTTGGCACTCCCCATTGCCTTCATTTTCAATTGAATTGTTGTGCTTTCTGGTTCAGTTTTATAGTCCTGAGTTACAATTTAGATTAGTCATCAGGAATTAAGGTGCCTTCTGATTTAGTTTGTGTGATATTACAGAGCTGTGTCTGGTAGAATTGGGGAGAGAGCCTCCGTTCTGGGAAATAGCCCGTTGGGATGAGTTTTGGCTGATTGGTTGACCTATGCTTATAAACCTATGACTAAAAAGGAAATTATTTTTTATTATAACTGCTTGGCTTACAGATAGTCTGGACTCAGGAGAGTGCTGGCCACTGAACAGGTTTTTAAATTACTATACTATACTGCAATTGGAGTTGTTTTGTCAAAGATCAGGGAAATAGGATAAAATACTTTATGTACAAGCTTTTATGAATTTACATAATAAATATGCAGGATTAAAAGGAAATAGATGAATGGTCTAGAGAAAAGGGAATTTGCCTGTGGTAGATAGCAAAAGCTCAGAAGTGAGGGACCAGGAAAATCTGGATGTTATGGCTATTGTGAGCATGGAGAGGGTTTCCACGGTCCCTCCAGCCCTGGGGGAGCTTCCTCCTTACTCAGCTGAGGGAGCTGGAGGAGGTGAGCCTGAACTGGTCTCTCAGTCCCAAACCCACCAGGGAATCAAATACAGTGGAGGACAAGCCCCTACAGGGGGCAAGGCAATATCTTTTGTGAAGACTACCAGTGGGAGTAGGGCCAGAGGGCCATCCCACTGGATATTATTGATCACATACTCTATTTTATACATTGGATCTGTTAAACTGGAAAAACTCAAGTCCTTCTTATAGGGATAATCCTACTAAAATTACTGACTTAGTTACATCAATTTTTGCCACCCGCCATCCCAGTTGGGAAGACCTACAAGCCTTACTGAATATTTTGCTTATGGGGGATGAGCAGAGGTTGGTATTGAATAAGGCAAATGAAGAGGCTCAAAAACTGCACCAAGAAAATCCAGATGGGGTTCCCAACTCTACCAAGGCAATACCTTTAATTGAGCCCAACTGGGACCCTAATGAGAATGGCCTTCCTCTCTTAGAGCATTATAACAGGTGCATCCTGGAGAGACTGAAGAAAGGAGTCCCTAAGCAGAAATGTCTGAATATGGTACAAGCGGTACAACAAAAGCCCACAGAGGACTACTCTGAGTTTCTTGAAAGAATCTACCAGACCTATAGAAAATATACTTATTTGAATCCACAAGCCCCTGAAAACATTATAATGATGAATATGACCTTTATCTCTCAAAGTGAACCTGAAAGAAACTTCAGAAGTTAGAAGGAGGAGTAGACATGAATCCTTCCCAATTAGTAGACATTGCCTTTAAAACTTATGATAACAGAGAACAGAAAAAGGTCCAAGTGGTCACTATTTTCTTGGAACAAGTCTCAGGGCAATTTCATTGGCGGGCAAGAGGTGCTCAACCCTGTCTAAAACACTTGCCACTGATCAATGTGTGTATTGCAAAGGAAAGGGGCACTGGAAAAATGAGTGCCTCAAGTGAGGGAAAAGGAAGTCAGAGTCTGAGAAATCAAGAGTTATACTGGGAAAAGGAAATAGCTCCAATGATGAGTGATGGGGCCCAGAGTTTCAATGATTACAACAATCTATTAAAGTCATCCCCCAGCCCTGGCCGGTTTGGCTCAGCGGTTAGAGCGTCGGCCTGCGGTACAGAGAGACCTGGGTTCGGTTCCCGCTAAGGGCATGTACCTCGGTTGCAGTTTGTCCCCGGCCCTGGTTGGTCGTGCGGGTGGCAGCCACTCGATGTGTCCCTTTCACGTCGATGTTTCTCTCTCTCTCTCTTCCTCTATCTCCTTCCCACTCTATCTGAACAAAAAATGAAAAAATGTCCTCGGGTGAGGATAAAAATAAACAAATAAATAAAATAAAATAAAATTGTTTAAAGTCGTCCCCCAAAAACCTCCAGTAAAACAACAGTGTTAGACTTTTTGATTGATACCTTAGTGACGCATTCCATGGTCAATAGACCTCTAACTGAGTCCTCATGACAGGCTGTAAGTATAACTGGACTTTCTGGAAGCCCTGAATGCCAATTTTTCTTGAAGCCATTAGAATGTGCTGTGGGAGATACAGTTTTAATTCATAAATTTTTATATGTTCCTGAGTATCCAATTTCTCTTCTGGGAATGGAGTTATGTCAAAACTCCATGCTCAGATCACTTTCTCTCCAGAAGAACAAAAGCTCCACCTGCAAGTCCCTGTAGAGTGTGCTTAGCATTTCCTTATGAAACCATGAGGGGAAGAAGAAAAATGACCCTGACCAGAAGAAATTGAGAATCAGGTAAACCACATTGTTTGGCTGCTTGAAAGCCAGGTAGGGCTAAGCAAGCCTCCCCTGTTAAAATTGACCTCAAACCAGGCGCAAGGACTCCCAATAAGAGGCAATGTCCCTTGTGAAAAGAACCCCTAGAAGGAATATGCCCATAACATTAGAAGTTTCAGGAATATGGACTTATTCCACCCTGTTGCTCCCCATACAATACACCCATATTGCCAGTTAAGAAACCCCACTCAAATGAATATCGATTTGTACAAGATTTAAGGTCCATAAATGACATTGTACAGGATATTCACCCCACTTTCCCGAATCCTTATACTTTGGTGAACAGTATACCCAGCGACAGCTTCTGGTATTCAGTATTGGACTTATAAGGTGCCTTCTTTTGCATTCTGATTGATCAAGACTCTCAAACGTTGTTTCCTTTTGAATCTTGGGTCATGTGCAGTCTTACCACAAGAGTTTTGGGGAGACCCTGAGCTAGGACTTAAAGGACCTACAACTAGAAAGAGGAACTTTGTTGCAATATGTAGATGACCTCTTAATTACTGGGGCAGTATTTCAGCAATGTTTAACCAATACTATAGCTACCTTGAACCATCTGGCATCTTGTGGCTATGAATTATCAGTACAGAAGGCTCAGATTTGCCAACACACAGTAAGGTTTCTTGGATTCCTGCTTGAACCTGGCAGAAAGAGTTTTATTAGAAACAGAAAATAAACCATAATTCAAATGGAAGTTCCCAATAACAGGAAACAGTTAAGAGGATTCCTGGGAATGGCAGGCTATGCTGATTTGGATTCCAAACTTTGGGCTCATTTCTAAACAATTGTATGAAGCCCTGAAAGGACTGGAATATATATAGCCCTAGAGTGGATGAAGGAGTGCACTCAGGCTTTTGAGTCCCTGAAGGTGTACCTGGTTTCTGTACCTGCCTCGGGACTTCCAAACCTACTAAAGCTCTTTCAATTATATGTTCATGTTCTAGTTCTGTGAAATATGTTGTTGGCACTTTGATGGGGATTGCATTGAATCTGTAGATTGCTTTGGGTAGTATGGACATTTTAGTGATGTTAATTCTTCCAATCCATGAACAAGGTATATGCTTCCACTTTTTTATATCTTCCTCTATTTCTTTTTTCAATGACTTGTAGTTTTCTGTGAAGAGGTCCTTTACTTCTTTGGTTAAGTTTATTCCTAGGTATCTTAATTTTGTTACCGCAATGGTAAATAGGATTGTTTTTTTTTTCTTTTTAGTTTCTCTGTGAGTTCATTATTGGTGTATAAGATTGCTATCAATTTCTTGATGTTAATTTTGTATCCTGCTACTTTGCCAAATTCATTTATTAAGACTAGTAGATTGTTGATGGAGTCTTTAGGGTTTTCTATGTACAATATCATGTCATCTGCAAATAATGACAGTTTCACTTCCTCCTTTCCAATTTGGATCCCCTTTATTTTTTCTTCATGTCTAATTGCTGTGGCTAAGACTTCCAGTACTATGTTAAATAAGAGTGGCAAAAGTGGGCATCCCTGTCTTGTTCCCGTTCTTAAGGGGAATGCTTTTATTTTTTGCCCATTGAGTATGATGTTGGCTGCAGGTTTTTCATATATGGCCTTTATTATGTTGAGATATGATCCCTCTATTCCCACATTGCTGA
This sequence comes from Tadarida brasiliensis, assembly GCA_030848825.1. NCBI lineage: Eukaryota > Metazoa > Chordata > Mammalia > Chiroptera > Molossidae > Tadarida > Tadarida brasiliensis. Next base: position 71,685,502 of record CM061259.1, on the reverse strand, counting down.
GCGTTTTTATCAGAAATGGGTGCTGGATTTTGTTTAATGCTTTTTCAGCATCTATTGATATGATAATGATGTTTTTATCTTTCATTTTGTTTATGTGGTGTATCACATTTATTGATTTGCGAATATTGTACCAACCGTGCATCCCTGGGATGAATCCCACTTGATCATGATGAATAATTTTTTTGATGTATTGCTGGATCCGATTTGCTAATATGTTGTTAAGGATTTTGGCATCTGTGTTCATCAGGGATATTGGCATGAAAGGCATGGCATTGCCCTAGGAGTCCCCACCCAAATGCTTAGTAACATTCTACAATGCATCACATACTTGTCAAAGAAACTAGATCAGCCTGCTTGAGAGCTGTGGCAGCTACCTGTGAGCTTTTACAGGAAGCTGCAAAGTTTTTCTTGGGACAGCCTATCACCATTTATGCACCCCACCAAGTGTTCAGCCTGCTAGAGCAAAAAGGAAATTTGTGGCTCACTGCTGGAAGAATGGGCAGGTACCAAGCAACTCTTCTTGACAATCACAACATCTCCCTAGAAACTATAAGTTAAATCCTGCCTCCCTTCTCTCAGATACTGACTTAGCCACACTAATGCATGACTGTGCTGAAATAATTGATGACGTTTTATTTTTCTATTTTTTGTTAATCCTCACCTGAGGTTTTTTTTCCCATTGATTTTTAGAGAGGGTGGAAGAGAGGGAGGGAGTGGGAGAGAGAGACACACACACATCGATTGGTTGCCTCCCGCACATTCCCCAACTGGGGCCTGTGATTGAAACTGCAACCCTGGTACGTGCCCTTGACCGGGATTTGAACCCGTGACCCTTTGGCACAGGCTGACACTCTAACCACTGAGCCATACTGGCCAGGGTAATTTATGAAGTTTATTTTAGCAGAATTGATTTATAGAACCATCCTCTAGAAGAGGCAGACTGGACTCTACATGGAGATGGAAGCGGTTATATTGGACAAAGGAAAAAGAAAGGCTAGATATGCAGTTGTGACTCTTGAAGGAATAGTAGAGGCCAAGGCCTTACTTCCCGAACCTCTGCTCAGAAAGCTGAACTGATTGCATTGATGAGGGCATTAGAATTGTCTCATGAAAAGAGAATGAATGTGTACACTGACTCGAAGTACACTTTCCTAATTTTGCATGCATATGGTTCAATCTGGAAGGAAAGAGGACTATTAACCTCCAGTATAAAGAAAATTAAGCATGCAGCAAAATTTTAAAATTATTAGAAGTTGTCCAGGTACCTTTATAAGTGGCAGTTATGCACTGCCCTGGGCATCAGAAAGAGGACACTGAAGTGGCTAAAGGAAACAATCTGGCTGATCAAGCAGTGAAAGAGGTGGCTAAAGGAACGTTTATAATGCCTTTGGTACCTGTTCTAGACTTGCCACAATTTGACCCTGAATACTCAACTGCAGACTTAGAGAAAGTTAAGAGCTGGGGTTTTGATGATGAGGATTCCGATAGTAGATGGAGAAAGAATAAGAAAGGAGTTATACTGCTTCCTGAACATGAGTAGAGCAAGTCATGAAGCATTTGCATGAGGCCACTCACTATAGAAGATATTCATTAACCACCTATATTAACCTGTGGCTCACAGGCCCTGGAATTTCTAAAGCCATATGAAAATTAATAGCTAGATGTGTTGTGTGCCAGAAGACAACCCCAAGACAGACCTCCATCAAAAGAAAGAAGGGAAACAATACCAAGGACAATGCCTGTTTGAGGACTGGCAGATAGACTTTACCCAGATGCTGAGGGTCCAAGGGTGGAAATAGTTGTTAGTCTTTGTTGACACCTTTTCAGGATGGGTAGCAGCCTAACCTACCAGAACTGAGAAACCCTTGGAGGTAATGGAAGCCTTACTGAAGGAAATAATTCCTCACTTAGGCCTATCCAGCAGCATCCAGATTGATAATGGGTCTACTTTTCTTTCAGAAATTACACAGAAGGTCAGTAAATTCTTAGGAATCAAGTGGAGACTCCACACAGTATGGAGACCTCAGGCTTCTGGGAATGTAGAGAATATGAATCACACCTTGACGAAAACTATAGCCAAACTGCGTCAACAAACTCATCCCCATTGGGATCAAGTTTTACCTAATGCCCTGCTCAGGATATGGGTGGCTCCTCGAAGTGGGATTCAATATAAAACTTATGAAATTGCATGTGGGCAACCATTTCAGGCTATGATTGGGATGGGAGATATGTATGTAGATCAAGAAGGGAAGGTAGCCCTGGCTGGCATTGCTCAGTGGTTAGAACATTGGCCCGCACACTGAAGGGTCATGGGTTTGATTCCCAGTCAAGGGCACATACCTGGGTTGCAGCTTCAATCCCTGGCCCAGTTGAGGCATGAGAGGGAGGAAACCAGTTGATGTGTCTCTCACATCAATGTTTCTCTCTCTCTCTGCTCCCCTCTGAAAATCAATGGAAAAAATATCCTTGGGTGAAGATTAACAAACAAAAAAAGAAGTGAAGGTAAAGAACTATGTACATTTAAGTAAGACCTTAACTATAATTAACGACCTTGCTTGTATTAGAGACCTCTCCCCCACAGGTTTGCTACATTTCTTTGAGTCTGCTACTCAAGACTTTGAAGACAGGATCCCCAGAAAGCCAACTAGAAGAAAAGTGGACCAGATCTTGGGACGTACTCCTCATCATCCCTACCATGGTGAAATTGGCAGGAATAAAACCTTGGATTCATCACACCAGAGTAAAGAAAGCACTGGAAGAACAATGGACCCCAGAACCAGAAGACCTGAAAATCATCTTTCAAAAACAATGACATATTTTTTTTTTTTATCCTCACCCGAGGACATTTTTTCATTTTTTGTTCAGATAGAGTGGGAGGGAGAGAGAGGAAGAGAGAGAGAGAGAAACATCGATGTGGAAGTGACACATCGAGTGGCTGCCACCCGCACGACCAACCAGGGCAGGGGACAAACTGCAACCGAAGTACATGCCCTTAGCGGGAACCGAACCCAGGTCCCTCTGGACCGCAGGCCAACGCTCTAACCGCTGAGCCAAACCGGCCAGGGCCAAAAACAATGACATATTATTTTCATCACTATTGTTTAACCCCAAAGTTATGGACAACTTATTTCTTTCAAATGAGAGGAAAATATTTTGGTATATTTAGCAACAATTGTTCTAAACATCTCTGACTTTCATCTTGCAGGAGGCACCTACATTGAACATTCATTTCATGTGTTGTTTTTTTTTTTAATTATTTTTTTCTTTATTGATTTTTAGAATGAGAAGGAGAGAGAGATAGAAACATCGATGAGAAAGAACATCGATTGGCCACCTCCAGCATGCTCCCCACTGGGGATGGGGCCCACAACCTGGACATGTGCCCTGACCAGGAATCGGACCAGCGACCTCTTGGTGCATGGGTCAGTGCTTAACCACTGAGCCACACCAGCCAGGCTCATTTCACGTCTTGTAGGTGATTGTACTCCCCTGGAAAGCCTTCAAAATTATTCTTTGTTTTAGCATATCACTAAGATATTTATATTTGGGGACCTGTGGTTTCATTGTTCTTTTCTTTCTTTTTTTTTTTAGTTTCTATGTCACTTATTTCTGCTCTGATCTTTATTTCCTTCTTCTACTTTGGGCTTTTCCTACTACTCTTTCTCCAATTCTTTTAGGTGTAGGGTTAGATTGTTTCTAGAAATTTTTCTTGCTTCATGAGGTTGGCCTATAATGTTATGAACTTCCCTCTCAGGACTGCTTTTGATGTGTCCTATAGATTTTGGGTGGTTCTGTGTACATTTTTGTTTCCAAGTAATTTTTTATTTTTTCCTTGATCTTATTGGTAATTCATTCATTGTTTAATAACATGCTATTTAGCCTCCATATGTTTGAGTATTTTTGAGCTTTTTTATGGTGATTGATTTGTAGTTTTATGCCACTGTGGCTGGGAACGATGCTTGATAAGATTTCAGTCTTCTTAAATTTATTGAGACTTCTTTTATGTCCTAACATGTGGCCTATCTTTGAGAATTTTCCATGTGCACTGTAGAAGAATGTATATTCTGCTGCTTTGGGATGAAATGTTCTGTAATATCAATTAAATCCATCTGATCTAATGTAATGTGTCATTTAAGGTCCCTGTTTTCTTGTTGATATTTTGTCTGAAAGATCTATCTATTGATGACAGTGGGGTGTTAAAATCCCCTACTGTGACTGTATTGCTCTTGATTTCTCTTTTTTATATATTTAGGTCCTCCTATATTGGGTACATGACCTTATTTGTCTCCTGTTATGGCCTTTGTTTTGAAGCCTCTTATGTCAGATATAAGTATTGCTACCCAGGTTTTTTTTTTTTTTTTATTTCAATTTGCATGAAATATCTTTTCCCATCTTTTCGCTTTCAGCCTGTGGGTATCTTCTTCTGAGATGGGTCTCTTGTAGACAGCATATGTATGGGTCGTGTTTTCTTATTCATTTATCTACCCCATGTCTTTTGATTGGAACATTTAATCCATTTACATTTAAGGTTATTATTGATAGGTACTTATTTATTGCCATTTTTTCTATGGTCCTCTTTCTCTTTTTAAAATATGTTTTTATTGATTTTTTAGAGAGAGAGGAAGGGAGAGAGAGATAGAAACATTGTTATAAAAGTAACATCGATTGGCTGCCTCCTGCACGCCCCCTAATGGGGATCAAGCCCACAACCTGGGCATGTGCCCTGACCGGGAATGTAACCAGGACCTGTCAGTCCATGGGACGACTCTCAATCCACTGTGCCATGCCGGCCAGGTGATGGTCCTCTACTTTTCTTCTTAAGCAGTCCCTTTAGCAGTTCTTGCAATGCTGGTTTGGTAGTAATGAACTCCTTTAGTCTTCTTTTTTCTTTTTTCTGGGAAGTTCTCTATTTCACCTTCAATTTTAAATGATAGCCTTGCTGGATAGAGAAGTCTTGGTTGCAGTTTCTCACTTTTCATTACTCTGAGTACTTCATGCCAATACCTTCTGGCCTGAGAGATCAGCTGACAGCCTATAGGAACTCCCTTGTAGGTAACTAAGTGTTTCTCTCTTGCTGCTTTTAAGATTCTATCTTTGGGGGACTTCCGGTCAAGATGGTGGCATAGGTAAACGTGGTATCTCATCCTCCCACAACCACATAAAAGTTACAACTAAACTACAGAACAATCATCATTCAAAACAGCCTGAAATCGAGCTGAATGGAAGTCCTACAACTACGAAATTAAAGAAGCAGCTGCATCGAGACTGGTAGGAGGGGCAGAGGTGGGGACGGGCTGGTCCCACACCCACATGTGGTGGATAAAAATCAGGAGGATACCTCGGCTGGGAAGGTCCTCCCTGAGGACTCAGGGGTCCCTGTCCCACACAAGGCTCCCAGCTCAGGGTTCCAGTGCCAGGAAGAGAAATCCCCATAACTTCTGGCTGGAAAAACCAGCAGGAACTGAGGCTGAGGCGGCTGGAGCCCCCGGCAGCTCCTCTTACAGGGCCTGCTCATGGACTTACTCGGACTCGCACCCTCCAGGATCCAGCATTGGGGAGGCAGCTTGAAAGGCACCAGAGTTATATGGAGAAGAACTGAGTTGTTTGGCATTGGAGCAAGGGCTGGAGAGACAGCTTTCTCCTGGACAGACGTGGTATCAGAGGCCTTTGTTCCTTTGGTGACCCCTTCCCTAGGCCAGCAGACGCCACCATATCTGGGACTCCAGCAACCTGGCTCACACTGTATGCCCCACCCTGGTGATTCCCTGAGGCCCTGCCCCACCCCAACTTTCAGGCCCACCCAAGCTGTTGCCAGTTGCTTTACCATAGGATTGGCCTGTCTTGGATCCTGCTTCAGCTTTTCCTAAATTCTTTCAAACGAGCAGCATCTGGTCTCAGCTAGCCGCAAACCTCTCGCTAAGTAATACATAGAAACAAACACAGGGAGGCAGCCAAAATGAGGAGACAAAGAAACAGGCCCCAAATGAAAGAACAGAACAAAACTCCAAGAAAAGAACTAAGTGAAATGGAGTTAAGCAACCTAACAGATGCTGAGTTCAAAACACTGCTTATAAGGATGCTCAATGGACTTAGTGAGAACCTCAGTGGACTTAGTGAGGGCCTCAAGAGCATAAAAAAGGACCAGTCAGAAATGATGGATGCACAGTTAGAAATGAAGGAGGCACTAAACTGAAATAAAGAATAGTTTACATATATTCAATAGTAGAGTAGGTAAAGCCAAGAAGCAAACCATCAATTTGGAATATAAGGAGGTAAAAAACACCCAATCAGAACAGCAAAAAGAAAAAAGAATCCAAAAAAATGAGGATAGTGTAAGGAGCCTCTGGGCCAACTTCAAGCATGCCAACATTCGCATCTTGGGGGTGCCAGAAGGAGAAGAGAGAGAACAAGAAATTGAAAACCTATTTGAAACAATAATGGCAGAAAACTTCCCTAACTTGGTGAAGGAAACAGACATACAAGTCCAGGAAGCACAGAGAGTCCCAAACAAGATGAACCCCAAGAGGCCCACACCAAGACATATCACCATCAAAATGCAAAAGGTTCAAGACAAAGAGAGAATCTTAAAAGCAGCAAGAGAAAAGCAGTTAGTTACCTAGAAGGGGGTTCCCATCAGAATGTCAGCTGATTTCTCAAAAGAAACTTTGCAGGCTAGAAGGGAGTGGCAAGAAATATTCCGAGTGATGAAAAGCAAGATTACTCTATCCTGCAAAGCTGTCATTTAGAATCGATGACCATATAAAGAGTTTCCCAGACAAGGAAAAGCTAAAGGAGTTCATCACCACCAAACCATTATTATATGAAATGTTGAAGGGTCTTCTTGAAGAAAAAGATAAAAAAATATGAACAAACAAAATGGCAATAAATACATATCTATCAACAATTGAATCTACAAACAAAATGAACAAGCAGAACAGAAACATTCTCATAGATACAGAGAACTTTTGTTGGTTATAAGATGGGTGGGGGCTGGGATGGGTGAAAAAGGTGAAGGGATTAAGAAGTACAAATTGGTTGTTAGACTGACAAACCTCAAAGGGAAGGGGGGTTGGGGGGTGGGAAGAAATAAACCAAAGAACTTATATGTATATATGCATAACCAATGGACACAGACAACAATGTGGAGAAAGGCAGAAGGAGGGCGGGAATGGGAGGAGGGGGGCAATGGGGGAAAAACGTGGAACATCTGTAATACATTCAACAATAGAGATAAGTTAAAAAAAAAGATTCTATCTTTGTGTTAAATCTTGGCCATTTTAATTATGCTGTGTGTTGATGTGGGTCCCTTTGTGTTTATCTTGTTTGGCACTCTCCGTGCTTCCTGAACTTGTATGACATTTTTCTTCACCAGGCCAGGGAAGTTTTCTTCTATTATTTCTTCAAACAGATTTTCTATCCCTTGCTTGCTTTCTTCTCCTTCTGGTACTCTTATGATGTAGATGTTGTTATGTTTCATATTGTCCCTTATATTATCCTCTTACTTTTTAATCATTTTGTCATTTTTCTGTTCTAATTTTTTCCTGTTTTGTCCTCTAATTCACTAATTCAATCCTTTGCCTTGTCCAGCTGATTGGCTATTCCTTCCAATGTATTCTGTATTTCAGATATGCCATTCTTCATTTCTGACTGATTATTTTTCATGGTTTCTATATCCTTCTTCATGCTGTTGTTTTTCCAACTAAGTTCCCTGAGCATCCTTATAACCATTACTCCAAATTCTCTATCTGATAATTTGCTTGCCTCTGTTTCATTTAGCTCTTTTTCTGGAGTTTTCTCCTGTTCTTTCATTTGGGGTCTGTTTCTTTGTCACCTCATTTTGACAGTCTCTTTGTGTTTGCTTCTATGTTTTAGATAGGACTGCTATAACTCCCAGTCTTGGTGGGATAACTTTATGTTGTTGGTGTCTTGTGACTCCAAGTGGGGCAGTCTCCTTGAACTCCTGCACTGGGAGCTCTAGGGGTATCTCTTGTGTGGGTTGTTTGGACCCTCCTGTTGTAATTGGATTTTTTTATCCTCACCCGAGGACATTTTTTCCATTTTTTGCTCAGATAGAGTGGGAGGGAGAGAGAGGGAGAGAGAGGGAGAGAGAGAGAAACATCGACGTGAAAGGGACACATTGAGTGGCTGCCTCCCACACTACCCAACCAGGGCTGGGGACAAACTGCAACTGAGGTACGTGCTCTTAGTGGGAACTGAACCTGGGTCTCTCTGGACTACAGGCCGATGCTCTAACCGCTGAGCCAAACTGGCCAGGGCTGTAATTGGATCTTGATTGCTAATGGTCCTTTTGAGGTTGGGATCAACCCTCCGGCTGGCTGACTATGAGGCTCAGACCCGATCATGGTATGCAAACTGCTGTGCAGGTGCAGTCTTGAGGTGTCTTGATGGGCTCAGTGGCACTATCATTATCCCTGCAGGGTGGGTGTCTATAGAGGTAAACCTTTAACACCATATATGAGATGCTGTGCAGGGGCTCTCCTCACAAGGCAGGGTTGTCACCAGCAGGGTCTGGGGCATGCCAGAATCCACCTTTGGGAATGCCATTTGTTTGTCTAGTTGGGTTTGAGCTCTGGTGTGGTCTGAGGCCCATCAATCATTGGGATAGTTTGGGTTCTTGTGGGTGGGTTTCAGATGCAGGTCACTGTCAAATGTTGTGTATAACTGGACTTGGGATGCCTATGTTACCACTGTGTTCACTGTTTTTGACTGCATCTGCTAGACTGGAGGAATCAATCTGTGTAAATGGGTTGGCTTCTTTTAGCACAGAGCTGGGGGCAGATATGTGGTTGGACTGAGGCTCCCTGAGGTCTACCTCCACCTGTCAGCTGCTCAGCCTCCTCCTTGAGGTTGCCTGGTTTTCCTCCAATGCTTTCTGAGGGGAGTCTTTCGGATGGACCCAGGCTAGCCTAGCTAAGGCTAGTGGGCCCCCTACTTAGAGATTACACAGTCAGACACTCAATGAGGGGAAATTAGTCTCTGCTTGAGAGGTAAACTCCTCAGTCACCAGCAGTGACTCTGACTCTAGTTCCCCCTAAGGAGGCTTGCTGCAAGTTCAGGTTGGGTGCAGCTTGCAGTGTTCTGTACAGGAGCAGTTTCATCTGCCCTGGGCTGAGGGGGGCAATCAAAGATCTCCATTTGAGAATGTTGCCAGCCCAACCTGCAGGAGGGCAGTAAGCACTTCCTTCTGGTCCCAGACAATAGCCTCTGAGGGTCTCACACTAGGATTGTCTGGCTCTGAGCTGCTCTCATGTCCCCCACAGAACTGCACCCAGCAGCAGTATTCAGGACTTCACAAAGCTGAACCAGTCTCCTGTTGGAGGTGGTGTTTGCGGCTTACAGGAGGGCGAAACAGGCTCTACTTCTCCTTCCTGGCATCTGCCTGTCAGAACTCACAGCGAACTCTGATTAGCCTCCCTACAAAGCAATCACAAAGACCAGCACTCACTCTTCTGTCTAGAACCCTCCCTGGGAATATAGTCTGAAAGTCTCAGCTCTGAGCTGAACTGGTGTCCTTGCAACACAGGCCCATGTAAGAAGGGTGAGAAGATCAGCCCATACAGGACTCCAATTTTTCTGCACGATTAATCTCGGCAAAGTGGGGGCCAAATTTCCAAGCTCTGCTCGTGCTACCAGCTCTCCACAGTGCAGGCCTAAAATCCCTGATCTGCTCTGCTCCTCTGTGCTGCTTAACCTGCAAATCAAAGTAGTCAAACAAGCTCCACAGTTGGGGGCAGGGATTTCAACCCCACCCTCGAGGTGGGAGAATCCTTTTCCCTTGTTCTAAGCCAAACAGTTTAGTCACTAACTGTGGCTTCTGCATAATGCCCTTCAAGAAAGTAGAGGGTCCCTAAAAGTCACTGCTGTGGGCAGCCTGCAGATGGTTCTGCTGGACCCAAACACCTTGGCCCAGCCTTTCCAACAGTCAGAGCCTGATTAAACGTTTTAGGCTGGGGCTGCTAACAATAGGAGTGCTCCTTCACTGGGAAGATGTGATCCCAGACTCTCAGGCAAACAGAATTCCCCTGGTTCCATATGCCCAATGCTACATGAGCTCTTCTTCCAGTCTCTGCTGCTCTGGGTTTGGGATTCCTGTGTGGGATTGGAACCCCACACTCCCAAGGGGAGGGAGCTTTGCAGCCAATATCACTCAGTCTCTCAGCTTTGCACCTGCTCTAGGGGGGGCTCCCCTTTTCTGTGACTCCTCTACTCTCACCAGTCTCTACATTATTTCTTCAGTGTTCCTTAGATTTAATGTCTAGTCAGCTACATTTCTCTTGAGTTTTCAAGTTGATTGTGCAGTATTTTAGCTGTAAATCCAGTCCCTAGCTGGGAGGGAAGGCATGCAGCCTCCAGTTACTCTGCAGCCATCTTGCCTCCTGTTATAGTGTCTTATCTGGTTTTGAAATTAGGATAATGCTGGCTTTGTAAAATGAGCTTGGGAGTCTTCCCTTTCCTTGACTTTTTTTTGGAATAGTTTGAGAAAGATAAGTGTTTGTTCTTCTTTGAATGTTTGGTAAAACTTACCTGTGAAGCCATCTGGTCCGGGACTTTTGTTTGTTGGGAGTTTTTGATTACTACTTCAATTTCACTAGTTGTAATCTGTCTATTCAGATTATCTGATTCTTCCTGATTCAGTTTTCAAATATTGTATGTTTCTGGGAATTTATCCATTTTGTCCAGATTGTACAATTTGTTGGCATATAGTTTTCATAATATTTTCTTACAAACCTTTGTATTTCTGTGCTGTCAGTTGTTACTTCTCTTTCATTTCTGATTATATTTATTTGAGTTATCTCTCTTTTTTTCTTGATAAGTCTTATTAAAGGTTTGTCAATATTGTTTATCTAGTCAAAGAACCAGCACTTTGTTTCATTGGTCTTTTTTAAATGAAAATTATATTTTTCATTAATTGAATTTATTGGTTTGACATAGGTCTGCAAAACCATACATGTTTTAAGTGTACAACTCAATACATCATCTGCAAACTGCATCATATGCACATTTCCCCAAGCAAACTCTCTTTCTGTTACTATTTTTCTCCCCTTTGCCCACCTTCACTAAGCCCTTACCCTTTTTCTCTCTGACTATTACCACATTGTTGTCTTTGTCTATGTGTTATGTATATATACTTTATTCTAATACCTTCACTTTTTGTATTTTTTAAGACTCTGTTTTGTTTATTTCTGCTCTGATCTTTATTGTATTCTTTCTTCTACTCACTTTGGGCTTTGTGTATTGTTCTTTTTCTATTTCCTTTAAGTGTAAGGTTAGACTCTTTATTTGAGATTTTTGTTTGTTAGTTTCTTGAGGTAGGCCTGTAATGCTACAAAATTTTCTCTTAGGACTGCTTTCACTGTATTCCATAGATTTTGGGTTGTTGTGTTCTCATTTTCATTTGTTTCCAGGTATCTTTTGAGTTTTTCTTTGTTTGCATTGTTAACCCAGTCATTGTTTAATAACATGTTATTTAGCCTTCATGTCTTTGTGTGTTTTTCAGTTTTTTTTCTTGTAATTGATTTCTAGTTTCATATCATTATGGTTAGAGAAGATGCTTTATATGATTTCAAACTTCTTGAATTTATTGAGACTTGTTTTGTGTCCTAATATGTGGTCTATTCTAGAATTTTTTTCTATATACACTTGAAAATAATATATATTCTGCTGTTCTAGGGTGAAATTCTCTAAAGTTATCAATTAAATCTATCTGATCTAGTGGGTCATTTAAGGCCGCTGTCTCCTTGTTGATTTTCTGTCTGGCAGATCTATCCATTGACATCAATGAAGTGTGAAAGTTGTTCACTATGACTGTATTACTGTCAATCTCTGCCTTTATGCCCATCAAGATTTGCTTTATATATTTAGGTGCTTTTATATTGGGTGCATAAATGTTTATAAGGGTTATATCCTCTTGTTAGATTGCTCCTTTTATCATTATATAGTGTCCTTTTTCTCTTACAAAATATCCTTTGTTTTAAAGTGTATTTTGTCAGATATAAGTATTGCAACCCTAGCTTTTAAAAAAATTTCTATTTGCATGAAATATCTTTTTCCATTGTGTACTTTTAGTCTGTGTGTATCTTTTGTTTTGAAGGTGGGTTTCTTGTAGACAGCATATATATGGGTCTTGTTTTCTTATCCATTTAGCTCCCTTATGTCTTTTGATTGGAGCATTAAAGCCACTTACACTTAAAATAATTTTTGATAGGTATGTATTTATTACCACTTTATTCTTTTAACTATATTCCTTTGTTGTTGTTTTTTAATTCTTCTAAGGAAGACCCTTTAATACTGATTTTGTAATACTGATTTTATGGTAATAAGCTCCTTTTACTTTTTCTTGTCTAAGAAGCTCTTTATTTCTACTTCAATTTTCAATGATGGCCTTGCTGTTTAAAGTAATCTTAGTTGTAGGTTCTTGCTTTTTGTGCCAGTCCCTTTTGGCCTGAAATGTTTCTGTTGAGAAATGAGCTGACAGTTATAGGAGCTTTCTTATAGGTAACCATCTTTCTCTTGCTTTTGAGATTCTCTCCCTGTCTTTAACCTTTATTATTTTAATTATGATGTGTGTTGGTGTGCGACTCTGTGGACCCATCTTGTTTGAGACTGTCTACACTTCTTGGACTTGTATGTTGTTTTCCTTCACCAGGTTAGGAAAGTTTTATTCATTATTTTTTCAAATAGGTTCTTGATCCCTTGTTTGCTCTCTTCTCCTTCTGGTACCCCTTGATGCAAGTGTTGTTACACTTCATATTGTCCCAAAGGTCCCTTAAACTATCCTCATTTAAAAAAATTCTTTATGCTGCTCTAATTGGGTGTTTTTTTTTCTACCTGTCTTCCAAATTGCTTATTTAAACATTGTTTCATCCAACCTACTCTTTATCCCTTCTAGTTTATTCTTCACTTCAGATATTGTATTATTCACTTCTGACTGGTTGTCTTTTATGGTTTCTATTTTCTTTTTCATGCTCCTATAGTTCTCACTAATTTCCTTGTAGTCTTCACTAAGTTTCTTGAGTTCTTATAACCATTCTTTTGAACTCTGTATCTGGTAAATTGCTTGTTTCCATTTCATTTAGCTCTTTTTTCTGCAGATTTCTCCTGTTTGTTTTTTCATTTGTGACATGTTTCTTTGTATCCCCATTTTGGCTGCCCTTTTGGTGTTTATTTCTATGTATCAGGTAGATCTGCTATGACTCCTAGTCTTGGTACAGTGGCCTTATGTAGTAGGTGTCTTGTAGTACACAGTGGCACAATCTTCTTGATCACCTAAGCTGGGTATTTCAGAAATGTCTCTTGTGTTGGTTATGTGGGCCCCTCTCTTCTAATTGAGTCTTGTTTGCTATTGGCTTGTTCATGTGTGGGGTCAACACTCAGGCTGGCTGAATTTGAGGATCAACCCTGACCACAGTGTATGACCTGCTGTGTAGGTGCTGACCACATGGAGTGTAATTCAACTCATCAGGGTTTGGCACCTGCTGAGATCTCGCTTTCAATATGCTGCTTGTGAAAGTAATTGGATTCTTGTCTGAGGGAGGTCTGAAGCTTGCCACTGGGTGTTTTGGTTCTGAGACCTCTTGGGAGGGACTCTGTTGCAGGCCAATGTCAGATGCTGCCTGTGCCTAGCCCTGTGCAACCTGTTTCGAACTGTAAAGTGATCCACAGTTTGTGGCTGCCTCTTCTGGGCCTGATGTAGGAAGAAGAAAGCTGCACACCAAGGCTTGCTTTTCCTAGCACTTGGCCCAGGAGCAGGTCAGCAAAATTTCCAAGGAAACGTGAGATCTGATTTTGCCTGCTTTCTCTTGCTGACTTCCTGTTAGGCTCATTCAGTGAAAGACTGTCTGGTGGTACTTGAGTTGCATAAGGTATGTTCTCAGTGAGTCACAAGGTAAAGGTGAATGGTGTTTATGAGATCTATACAGGTTCAAATTTGGTGGTAGTGCTGAGTCTGAGGCCACTCCGCCAATATCCCAGGGTATACCAAGTTTAGCTGCCACCCACTGGGTGCTCACACACCTTTGTGGTTGATTGGGGTCTCAGGAAGTCATTGGGGTGAGGTGAACAGAGTTTGTAAGGCCCAAAGAGACCAAGGTCTGGCCATGTGAAGGGAGGGTTCTGTTCTGGTCTGGCATGTGAGGAAAAAATGGCCTGTGTAGTAGAGTCACAGAACTCAGTCTGTCTAAGATTCTGCCAGGAGCCAATCTTGGCAGGGTGGGGCTGCTGGGTGTCAGGAGAAGGGGAGTTGTCAGTTAGGCTTAGAGGAAAGTGGAGGGAGTTACCCCCACTCAGAGTCACACAACTTAGTCTGTTCTGGATTCTGTCCAGACTTCAGCAGGGTGGAGCCACCAGGAGTTGAGATGGTGGGTCTAGTGGATCTCCCATGCAGGGGAGTGCCAATGGTCAGGTTCACTGGAAAGTGAGGGGAGTGGCCTGCACCTCAAAACCACATAACTCTCCCTGGCTGGTTTGGCTCAGTGGGCGAGCATCGGCCTGTGGACCAGAGAGTCCCGGGTTCAGTTCCCGCTAGGGGCACGTATCAAAACAACAACAACAACAAAAACAAAATCTACATAACTCAGTCACTTATATGTCCTGAGTCTGCCTGGACCTCTACATTCAGACCCCAAGAAGCAGACTTCTCAGCAGAGCCTAATCTCAGCTTGAGCAGGAGGGAGTCCAGAGGGAGGGGCAATTTTCCCCAGGCTTTTGCCATATGGAGGGGCATGCTCCACCCAAGAAAGATGCTGTATGTGGTGTGGGAGATGAACTAAATACAGGAATCCTGGTGGCTGTACCTTCATCTATCTCCCCAGAGCCACAAACTCTGGTTTCTCTTTGCATGATTCTAGTTTTCTCTGCCCTCCCTCCACTGGAGTCCTGGATGAGTGGTTGCAACTGAGATTTCATGCATTGGACATTTCAGAGGGCCCCTATGTGTCTAGCAGTCTCTCACTGGCAGACAGGATCCCTGCTAATTTTCATAGCTGGATGTTATGTTTTTCCCAGATCTGGTGCTCTGGGTTGGGGAATCTGGTGTGAGGTTGCAGCTCCATGCTTCTCAGGGGGAGACTTTGCAGCTGAGATATCCTTCTGTAATCTCAGCTGCCACCTGTGGGAGCAGGGCCAACTTTTTTCTTGTCTCTGCCCTTCTTCTGTAAATCCATGGTTATAAGATTTCTCTTCAGCTAGTCTTCAGTTGGTTATTCAGGTTGATTGCTCTATATTTTAGTTGAAATTCCAGTTTGGCTCTATGAGGAGGTGAGTGTAACATTCACCTACTCTTCTGCCATCTTGGATCCTCCCCGCCCCCCGCATATATTTTCAAATGTGTATGTTTCATTCATTGACAGAACATCACATAAGTTCTATTTAATAAAACAACATAGTGCTGAACAGAGTTTGCTACTAGCATTTAAAAACCAGTCTTCTCTGACAAACCTCAGAAGAGGGGGATGGGGGGGGAGGGAAGAGATAAACCACAGAACTTATGTGCATGTATGAGTAACCAAAGGACATAGACAACAATGCTGGGGGGTGGGGCAGGATTGGGAGGAAGGTGTCAAGGGTGGGGGAATAAAAACCAGTCTTCTAAAACACTACTACATGCATTACAGAATGTGTAGCAATTTTTAAAAATATGTTTTTATTGATTTTTTTTTTTAGAGAGAGACGAAGGGAGAGAGAGATAGAAACATTGATGTGAGAGAGATACATTGATCAGTTGCCTCCTGCACACCCCCTACTGGGGATTGAACTCGCAACCCGGGCATGTGCCCTGACCAGGAATCGAACCGGGACCTCTCAGTCCACGGGATGACACCCAATCCACTGAGCCACACCAGCTGGGCCAAATGTGTAGCATTTTGTTCACTAAAAAAGTGTGTTGAACAGTGCATGAGAAAGCTGTTATAAACAGAAATTACAAATCACATTGAAACACAGTGTACTTTCAAATTAATTGAATCCATACACAAGGCTTGTGCTACACAAAGGTGAAACAAAATACTTGAAAGCAGTTTTTCTTTGCATAATGTCCTTTCAGTGAGTGGAACTTATACTCATTTAAAAATTCATGCAGTGAAATGTTTCACAAGGCTGGTAATGAAGGTAGATTTAACAGGACACTTAAAAGTTATCATAGTGTTCTCTCAGTGAGTGGGATGCATACAGAGTCTATAATGAATGTAGGAAAGTGCTTTTATAAGGTTTCTAAAAACGTTTCTAACAAGATAACTGAAAGTGGGTTTATCAGTGTTATTTTAAAGAATAAATTTAGTATTAGCTTTGACATGCATGTGCAGAAGTGTAGAACAAATGCTGTAAAGAGAGATTTTACAAAACTCTTGTAAATGGCTTTTCTAAGTAGTGTTCTTTCAGTGAATGGAACACCCACGCATTTTGTTTTGTTTTTATCCTCACCTGAGGACATTTTTCCATTTTTTTGTTCGGATAGAATGGGAGGGAGAGAGGGGAAGAGAGAGAGAGAGAGAAACATCGATGTGAAAGGGACACATCGAGCGGCTGCCTCCCACACGACCCAACCAGGGCCGGGGACAAACCGCAACCAAGGTACATGCCCTTAGCGGGAACCGAACCCGGGTCTCTCTGGACCGCAGGCTGACGCTCTAATCGCTGAGCCAAACTGGCCAGGGCCACCCATGCATTTTGTAGTACATATACTGAAATGTTTGGCAAAGATTGTAAAAAAATGGTTTGTTTTTTAAAAAAATTATTTTTATTAATTTGTTTTTGTTACAGATGTTTCTCCTTTTTCCTCCATTGACACCCTCCTCCCCATCCCTTCCATCCCCAGCTTTGTTGTCTATGTCCATTGGTTATGCATACATGCATATAAGTTCTGTGGTTTATCTCTTCCCCCCCAACACCCCTTCTTCTATGGTTTGTCAGTCTGTACCCTACCTCTATGTCTCTGGGTCAATTTTGTTCATCAGTTTGTTTAGTTCATTATATTCCACAAATAAGTGAGATCATGTGATATTTGTCTTTCTCTGCTTGGCTTGTTTTGCTTAGCATAATACTCTCCAGGTCCCTCCATGTAATCTCAAAGGATAAGAGATCTTTCTTTCTTACAGCTGCATAGTATTCCATTGTGTACATGTATCACAGCTTTTTTATCCACTCATCTATTGATTGACCCAAGACAATATGTTTAATTAATATTTGACAAAGGTGGCAACAGCATACAGTGGAGTCAAGACAGTCTCTTCAATAAATGGTGTTGGGAAAATTGGACAGCTACTTGCAAAAAAATGAAGCTAGACCACCACTTACACCATACACGAGAAAAAACTCAAAATGGATAAAAGACTTAAATGTAACTCGTGAATCCATAAAAATTCTAGAAGAAAATATAGGCAACAAAATTTCAGACATCATATGCAATAGAATTTTCACTGATACACCTAAGGCAAAAAAATGTTTTTTAGCAATAAACTTAAAAGAGGTATGTAGGAATAGTGTTACACAGAACTTGTAGTAGATGTCATTTAAACAAAACCTAGTAAATCTTATCTCAGCAGGGTGTCCTCTTTGTAATTGAATTAATACATATACCATGTAGTAAAATGTGTTAAAAATTAAAATAAATAATTTTTAACAAAATAGTTTTAGGTTTTTCTGGCATAACCATCATTGATACTTCCCTAAGAACAGTGGCATACTACATTCAGCATTGTCTTTATTTTAGTGAATTGGACTAAAACCAAATCTGAAAAGTATGTAGTATTGTGTTTCAAAAGGATTTGTAGTCTCTGTGTCTAACAAGATACTTGAAAGATATCAGTCCACTACATGCTACTTGAAAGTAATGCCACATTTTCTGTAATAAATGTAGTAAAACATTTTGTAAGACTTGATTTTTTAAAAAAATTTATTGATTTCAGAGAGAGAGGAAGTGAGAGGGAGAGAGAGATAGAAACATCGATGAGAGAGAACATCAATTGGCCGCCTGCTGCATGCCCCTCCACTGGGGATTGGGCCCACAACCTGGGCATGTGTCCTGATGGGGAATTGAACTAGCGACCTCTTGGTGCATGGTCAATGCTCAACCACTGAGCCACACCAGCTGAATGCAAGACTTGATTTTTAAAAGCTACATGCATGTCCTGCTCTAACCACTGAGCAGTGGTTAGAGCAGTGGCCCAAAGAGTCACGTGTTCGATTCCAGTCAAGGTCATGTACCTTGGTTGTGGTTCGGTCCTCAGCCCTGGTTAGGGTCATGCGGGAGGCAACCAATTGATGTGTCTCTCTCACATCGATGTTTTTTCTCTCTCTCTCCCTCCCTCCCACTCTATCTGAACATATATGGAAAAATATCCTCAGGTGAGGATTCACATGCAAACTTCACCCAGTAAATAAAACACACAATATGTGTTTTCAATGAATGAAAGCTGTACATATTCGAGAATGTATGTAGTGATGTGTTTGTCTAGACTTGTAAAATGGGTTTTTAATAATCTTTTAGCACATTTCTAGTTAAGTGTTCTTTTAGTAAACTAATGCAAACCAATCGTTTAATTATAAAGTTTTATACACACTTGTTATCAAACATTTCTAATGAGTTATTACTCAGTCTGTATTGGTCATAGTAAAATGTTTGACATGACTGGTAATTAATTTGTTTTTAAGCAGTTACTTGCACAGGTTATGTGGCACTATGCTTATTCAGTGAGTGCATGTATTAATGTATGGTTTGAATTGTAATGAATCCTTTCTAAACAGGTACTTGTGACCTGTACATATCACAGTGTTCACTCAGTAAATGGAACTGTAGTGTAGTAATGTAAAGTGTAGTAATTGTTTTACTGATATTGAAAAGAAGCTACCAGTAAACCAGCTCACTAGTTACATGGTAAGACACAATCAGTACATTTTAAAAACAAACTATGGGCACTCTGTTCAGAACAGTGTTGTTTTAGTAGTTTCACTGCTACACATTATGCCACACTGATTGCAATAATGTTTCCTCAATTTGGCACAAAATGTTCTGTGCTTTTCTTTTACTGAGAGAACACAGTATTGAAATCAATATAGCAATAGGTGATCAAAAATATCTTTTTAACTGTAATAGGGAACAAAAACTGTATACTACTCTGTTTAACCACGAAATGGAAGTAAAATAAAATGTACTAACAAACTGATAAAAAGAACTTGCATACTGACAGTTTCCTTATAAGCATATAGCAGGCATCAGCAGTTCCAGTTCCTGCTGTACAAAAAACAACCTTGACCACAACTTTGGTTGATGCAGATCACCCAACTGCAGGAACATATATGGAACTTATTTGGCTAGCACTGAACAGTTCCAGTATACTGACATTAACAATCCATATCAGGACCAGCAAAAACACTACCTGCTTGCCCACAGTCCCTCCTCCTGATCTCTTTGTTCTGCTTTTCCCCTCCCTCCCTATAAAAACCATTGCCTACACTGAGATGCTAAGATGGGCTTTGGACAAGAGTCCTCCATCTCCTCAAGATGCTGGCACTCAAATAAACCTCTTTCCTTTTTCACCAGCATCTGTCCCACAAGTTTGGTTTTTGTGGAGGCAGGCAGTAGAACCTTGGTTCCAATTACATAACTCTTAGGTCACACACTACATGTATTACATAATGCATGAGTTTCAGTTACTAAAAAAAATCTTATGCTGAACATAATGTGCTTGAGTATTAATATTGTCTTAGAGCTATCACTGTAACAATTAATGAAAACAATGTACTACATTTATTACTAAGTTCCATTAATTGAAAATCACTGTGTTGAACACATTGCAAGTACCTTTTTAGTTAATAGGTTTTTATTACTTCTGGGAGTATACACTTAACTATAATTATTATAAAATGAGCATGAGTTTTAGTCACTGAATGTACAATGTGCCAGAGCAGCTTTAAAAATTCCATTTGGTCTGTATTACTAAATTTGCATAATCAGTAACTTAAGCTTTATGGTTAAGGTTATGGTTGGAGTAAATTTTTTATTGAGTTTAGAATTATTCTTTGGTTCAGTGTTATGGTGAGAGTTAGCTTTGAGGTGGGGGCTTGAGCTCTAAAAATGGGTTAAAGTTAATGTTAGTATTAAGTTTAGTTTTAGTATTAAGGTATCATTTGTGTTGACATTAGGATTAAGGTTAACATTATTTGGGGTGATGATAGGATTAGGTTTAAGTTTACGTTTATGGGACTGTTTGGTTGGGGTTAATATTATGGATAATATTAGGGTTAGGGTTAAGGTGAGAGCTGAGGTTAGGATTAAGTTTTAGGTTAGGGTTAGGGCTAGGGTTATGATTTGCTTAATGTTATTATATAGTTGGACATTAGGATTAGGGTTAGGTTTATAGTTGGGTTTGATATGAGGTTAGAATGAAAATTAGTATGATTATACTTAGAATGTAAATTTAGGTTATAATTATGTTTAGGTCTAGGGTATTGTTGAGGTTAGGATTAAAGTTAGGTTTAGGATAAAGGTTGAATTTAATGTTTGGCATTAAGTTAGGAGTAAGGTGATGTTTATAATAAATTTTATTATTTGGCTTGTATTATTGCTAATGTTAAGTTTACAGTTCAGTTTGTGTTAAGGTTAAGATTAAGCTTAGTATTAAGTTTAGGGTTGAGGTTAGTATTAAAGTTAGGTTAAGGGTAAAGCTAAATTTAAAGATATGGTTAGGAGAGGGTAGGGTTACTATTAAAATTATAGTTTTGAGAGAATAAAATGGCAGCAGAGAGAAAGGAAGCTACACAGACTGTCTCCCATGACCAAACTGGAATCACAACTAAAATAAAGACAAATCATTGGGAAAAACCAACTGAAAAGCAGCTGGAGAGAACTTGTATAACCAGGGACAGAAAGAGGACACCAAATTGAGCATGGTGGGAACTGCAGAGCTGCAAAAGGGTGGGCTGGGAGCCCATGGAGAAATGCTGAGGGCTGTTTTAGCTGTGAGCAGTTCCTGCTGAGAAATCAGGGCTTTCAAAAAGCACCAAATCAGCTACAGCCACTCACCTTGAGCTCCAGCAAATGGTGGGTGGACTGGGCTGGAACTGTGTGGAGAAAGTCCGGGGCTCCTGGCTCATGAGAGAGCTGGTGGGGAGGACACTGGGAGTTTTGTGCTGAATCACTTCCTCATAGGACAGTAGCCATATTACCCAAAGAGCCCCTTCCCAGAGCCTGGGGGAGAAGCAACAGCACTCCCTCAGGAATTCAACACCATCAGGCCAGGCCGGAGAAATGCAAATCAAGTCTCATTAAAAGCTAGAGTCTGACAACAAGCAAGTGCCCCACTTGCTGGAAATCCTCTTACACCTGAGGGATTTTTTATTCAGCTGAGGGCTACAAATCAAGGCTCATCAACTAACTGAGACTAATAGCCTGCAGGCAAAAGCTAGAGGATAACTGAATCAGTCCTTGGCCTGCAAATCTACCCAGGAAAGTGAGACTTGACAGTGGTGTTTAACATGGGTCCTCCCACCCTCATCCAAACCCAGCAGAGGGAGCCACTACCAGCAGAACACCAACACCCACAGGGAAAATTTGGCAGGCTCCAAAACACATTGAGACAGACAAAATTGTGAAACAAAGACTGAAGTCCCAAATGAAAGAACAAGAGAATTCTACAGAAGAGATAAATGAAATGGAATTAAGCAAGATATCAGAGGTAGAGTTCAGAGTAATAATTATGAGGAAGCTCGACAGCATGACTAAAGATATAGAAACATTGAAAATCAACCATTAAGAAATGAAAAACTATCAAGTGGAAATGAAGAATGACATAGCAGAAATAAAGAACACATTGGAAGGAATAACCAACAGAGAAGAGGAAGCCAAGGATCGCATCAGTGAATTAGAAGACAGGGTAGAAAAAAATCACCCAATGAGAGGACAAAAAAGAAAAAATACAATTAATAAACAGGAGGACAGCTTAAGAGAGCTGTGGGACAATATGAAACATAATGACATCTGCATCATAGGTGTTCCAAAAGAAGAAGTAAATGAACAAGGGTTAGATAATATAGTTGAAGAAATAGTGGCAGAAAATTTCCCTAACTTGGTGAAGGAAAAAGGCATATAAGTTCTAGAAGCATAGAGAGCCCCAAAGAAGAACCCAAAGAGGCCCACAACAAGACACATCATAATTAAAATGCCCAAAATTAAAGGCAAAGAGAGAATCCCAAAGGCAGCAAGAGATAAGCAACAGGTAACCTACACAAGACCCCCCCCCATAAGGTTATCAGCTGACTTCTCAACAGAAACACTACAGGCCAGAAGGAAATGGCATGAAGTAATCAAGGTAATGAAAAACAAGGTTGTGAATCCAAGACTACTCTATCCAGCACGGCTATCACTCAAATAGAAGATGAAATAAAGAGCTTCCCAGACAAAAAAAAGGTTAATGGAATATATTAGCACCAAACCAGCACTCCAAGAAATGTTAAAAGTACTGCTGTAATAAGCAGAACAAATAGGAGGAGAAATATAGCCATAATAAACAAAAATGGCAATAAGTACATATCAATAATAACCTTAAATGTAAACAGATTGAATGCTCCAATAAAAGACACAGAGTAGCTGATTGGATAAGAAAGCATGACTCATATACATATTGTTGACAAGAGACCCACCACACAACAAAAGACTCACATGGTTGAAAGTGAAGGGATGGAAAAAAATCTTCCAAGCAAACGGAAAGGAAAAAAAAGCTGGGGTAGCAATACTCATATCTGATAAATTAGACTTCAAAATGAAGGCCATAACTAGAGACAAAGAAGGCCATTGCATAATATTGAAAGGATTTACCCAACAAGAGGATATAACCTTGATAAACATATATGAACCAAATATAGGAGCACCAAAATACTTTTATTTAACTTATTTATTTATTTTTATTACAGAGGTTTCTCCTTTTCCCCCCCACTGACACCCTCCTCCCAATCCCGCCCCCCCAGCATTATTGTCTATGTCCTTGTTGATGCATACATGCATATAAATTCTGTGATTTATCTCTTCCCTCCCCCCATGTCCACTTCTTCTGAGGTATGTCAGTCTGCACCGCACTTCCATGTTTCTGGGTCTATTTTGTTTCTCAGCTTGTTTTGTTCATTATATTCCACAGGTAAGAGAGATCATGTGATATTTGTCTTTCTCTGATTGGCTTATTTTGCTTAGGATAATACTCTCCAGTTCCCTCCATATCATCTCAAAGGATAAGAGATCTTTCTTTCTTATAGCTGCATAGTATTCCATTATGTATATGTACCACAGCTTTTTTATCCACTCATCTATTGATGGACACTTGGGCTATTTCCAGATCTTAGCAATTGTAAATAGTGCTGCTACGAACATAGGGGTACATATATTCTTTCTTTTTTTTTTTTTTCTTTTTTTTTTTTTATCCTCACCCGAGGACATTTTTTCATTTTTTGTTCAGATAGAGTAGCAGGGAGAGAGAGAGAGAGAGAGAAACATCGACGCGAAAGGGCCACATCGAGTGGCTGCCACCAGCATGATCAACCAGGGCCGGGGACAAACTGCAACCGAAGCACGTGCCATTAGCGCGAACTGAACGGGTCTCTCCGGACCACAGGCCGACGCTCTAACCGCTGAGCCAAACTGGCCAGGGCCATATATTCTTTCTTATGGGTGTTTCAGGATTCTTAGGGTATATTCCTAGAAGTGGGATCACTGGATCAAATGGAAGTTCCATTTTTAATTTTTTGAGGAAACACCATATTGTTTTCCATAGTGGCTGCACCACTCTGCATTCCCACAAGCAGTGCACTAGAGTCCCCTTTTCTCCACATCCTCTCCAGTACTTGTTGTTTGATGATGTGTTGATGGCAGCCATTCTGGCAGGTGTGAGGTGATATCTCACAGTGGTTTTAATTTGCATCTCTCTGATGATAAGTGACATTGAGCATTTTTTCATATGTCTACCGGCCATTTGTATGTCCTGTTTGGAGAGGTGTCTATTTAGGTATTCTCCCCATTTTTTAATTGAGTTATTTGTCTTCCTTTTGTTGAGTTGTATGAGCACTCTATATACTTCGGAAATTAGCCCCTTATCTGACATATTGTTGGCAATTATGCTCGCCCATATCGCAGGTTCCCTTTCCATTTTGATGGTTGTTTCTTTTGCTGTGCAGAAGCTTTTAAGTTTGATGTAGTCTCATGTATTCATTTTTTCCTTTGTTTTTATTGCCTTAGGCATTGTATCATGAAAATTCTGCTGTGTGTGATGCCTAAAATTTTGTTGCCTGCATTTTCTTCTAGGATTTTTGTGGATTCATGGGTCACATTTAAGTCATTTATCCATTTTGAGTTTATTCTCATGTATGGTGTAAGTTGGTGGTCTAGCTTCATTTTTTTGCATGTAGCTGTACAATTTTCCCAACATCATTTATTGAAGAGACTGTCTTGACTCCACTGTATGCTCTTGCCACCTTTGTAAAATATTAATTGAGCATAATGACTTTGGTCAATTTCTTGGTTCTCTGTTTTGTTCCATTGATCTATATGCCTGTTCTTGTGCCAGTACCAGGCTGTTTTGATTACTAGTGCTTTGTAGTATAACTTGATATCTAGTATTGTGATCACTCCTACTTTGTCCTTCTTTTTCAAGATTATTGTAGCTCTTTGGAGTATTTTTTTGTTTCATATAAACTTTTGGAGTATTTGCTCTAGTTCTGTGAAATATGTGGTTGGTATTTTGATGGGGATTGCATTAAATCTGTGGATTGCTTTGGGTAGTATGGACATTTTAATGATGTTAATTCTTCCAATCCATGAACAAGGTATATGCTTCCACTCTTTTATATCTTCCTCTATTTCTTTTTTCAGTGATCTGTAGTTTTCTGTGAATAGGTCTTTACTTCTTTGGTTAAATTTATTCCTAAGTATCTTAATTTTTTTTGCCACAATGGTAAATGGGGTTGCTTTTTTAGTTTCTGTTTCATTGAGTTCATTGTTGGTGTACAAGAATCCCATCAATTTCTTGCTTTTAATTTTGTATCCTGATACTTTGCCAAATTCATTTATTAAATCTAGTAGATTTTTTGATGGAGTCTTTAGGGCTTTCTATGTACAGTATTATTTCATCCGCAAATAATGGAAGTTTCACTTCCTCCTTTCCAATTTGTATCCCTTTATGTTTTCTTCATGGCTAATAGTTGTGGCTAAGACTTCCAGAAGTATGTTACATAAGAGTGATGAGAGTTGGCACCTCTGTCTGTTTCCTGTTCTCCAGGGAAATGCTTTTAGTAGTTGCCCATTGAGTATGATGTTGGCTGTAAGTATTTCATATATTGCCTTTATTATGTCAAGATATGATCCCTCTATTCCCACATTGTTGAGCGTTTTTATAAAAAATGGCTTCTGGATTTTTTCGAATGTTTTTTCAGCATCTATTGATATGATCATATGGTCTTATCTTTCATTTTGTTTATGTGGTGTATCACATTTATGGAATTGCAGATATTGTACCATCCTTCATCCCTGGGATGAATCCCACTTGGTCATGATGAATGAGTTTTTTGATGTATTGCTGGATACAATTTACTAATATTCTGTTAAGGATTTTGGCATCTGTGATCATCAGGGATATTGGCCTGTAGTTTTCTTTCTTTGTAGTGTCTTTATCTGGTGGGGTGTGTGAACACTCTTAAAATTAATTCATACCAAGTAGGATTTTGGCAAACTCTTTTTAGTACAAATTATAATTACTAAATTAAACTCCTACTAACAATGTAATAAATGTTCCAACATGCCTCCACGGTCAGTGGCATTATAATATGTCACAAAAAATATTAACTCTGAATCCATAAATGATATTCAACTGTTATTTACACAAAGAGTAAAACATGTTCCCAAGAGGTAATGCATGTATTAGTCTATGACATAATGTATAATCAATAGATTTGTAAATGCTACCAACAAACCCTGTCTAGTTAAGTCTGATTTTAGTGTGTTATAAAGCTACAGATTGTATAAAAACTGTAGTAAAGTGTTTGAACTCACAAAATGAATTCATACAAAGCAAGATTTTAGCAAAAAGTTTTAAATGCATACTATGATTACTAAATAAAACTCCTAGTATGTTATTAATGTTCCAACATGCTCCCCCAGCATTATTTTATAAATATTTTACAGGAGATAACAACCTCTCGACCACTAGGTTCAGCTGTGTATTTCTTCAAAGAATGAAACATATTCCCAAATGATAATGCATGTACTAGTCGATTCCATAATGTATAATCAATACATTTCTAAATGCTACTAGAAAACTATGTTTAGAACAGTCTACTTTTAGTGTTTCAATGAGATGTGAACTGTGTAAACCCTGTAGTGAGGTGTTTAACACAATTCTTTTTAGGAGAGTTTATAATTACTAAAGGAAACTCCTACTAATTATGTAATGAGTGTATGAATATGCTCCCACAGTAATTGGTATTGTAATATATTTCAGAAGATATCAGAATTCCACACAAAAATTAGCCTCTATATTTTCTCAAAGAGTGGAAAGTGTTCCCAACATGTAATGCATGCATTAGTCTATGTCATAAAGTATAATCAACACATTTGTAAATGCTAATAGTAAAGCCTGTGTAGAACAGTCTAGTTTTTGTCTTTCAATGAGCTTCTCATTGCAAAACACCTGTATAGAATTGTTGGAATAAACATACAATTCATTCGTATCAAGTGGGGTTTTGTAAAACGGTATTTGCACAGACCATAATTACTAAATGAAACACCTACTAACTTTGTAATGAATAGTCCAGCATGCTCCTCCAGTAAATGGAATAATATTTTGAAGAAGAGACATGCATTCCACACATTAGGATTACCTGTGTATGATTTCAGGCTTACCTACATTTATGGTTATTGTTAGGGATGGGTTTAGAATTAAATTTGGTGTCGTTTAGGGTTAGTTTTAATTCAGAATGGGGGTGAAGGTTTTGCCTTTCAGATAGTGTTTGTTCTTAGTTATAAGAGTCAGGGCTAAGATTAATAATGTGTGAATGCAGGTTGTCATAAAGTTAAAATTATTTTTAAGATTCAAATTAGGAAAAAATATGGAATAAGGTTTATAGTTATTATTTATAATAAAATTAATATTATGATTAGGGTGAGGTTTATGGTTTGGTTTCTTAACATAAGAATTAGAATTCAGTTTATGGTGAGTGTTAATTTTAGGGTTTGGTGAATATTAAGTGTTAAATTGAGATTTGGGATTAGCCTTAACATTAGAGCAAAATTAAGGTTTCATTTTAGGATAAAGGTTAGCATTATCTTTAGTGTTAGAGTTAAGGTTAGGGTGAGGTTTGTGTGCTAATGGGGTTTATACTGGTGTGATAACTTTGGTATATTTATGTAGTGTGCTTGTATTTAGGTTGTGTGTGTTGTTCATAATCTGTGTGTGTTCTTGTGTGGTTTGTGGAGGATGTGTAGGCTTGTGTTGTGTGTGTTGGTGTGTTTGCATATGTTTTATGTGGTGGGCTTGTGCTTCTGTGGTGTGTTTTGTGTGTGGTATAAATTTGTAATGTGTATTTATTATGTTGTGTGTAGTTCTTGTGTCATGTGTGGTGTTCAATTATTAATGTTATTCTTGAATGTAATTTTATTATTTTATATATTTATTTTCTATTGTGATGATTCATGCTTTATTTATTTTATTAATTTATTTTTGTTACAGATGTTTCTCCTTTTTCCCCCATTGTCACCCTCCTCCTGCTCCCTCCCTGGCCCGTCCCCATTTTTGCTGTCCATGTCCATTGGTTATGAGTACATGTATACAAGTTCTGTGGTTCATCGCTCCCCTCCCCCACCACCTCTTCTGGCAATTGTCAGTCTGTACCCTACTTCCACGTCTCTGGGACTACCCTGTTCCTCAGACTGTTAAGTTTATTATATTCCAGAAATAAGTGAGATCATATGATATTTGTCTTTCTCTGCTTGGCTTGTTTCGCTTAGGATAATAGTTTCCAGGTCCTCCCATGTCGTCGCAAAGGATAAGAGATCTTTCTTTCTTACAGCTGCATAGTACTCCATTGTGTATAAGTACTACAGCTTTTTTATCCATTCATCTACTGATGGACACTTGGGCTGTTTCCAGATCTTAGCTATTGTAAATAGCGCTGCTATGAACATATACTCTTTCTGTTTGGTGTTTAAGGCTTCTTAGGGCATATTCCTAGGAGTGGGATCACTGGGTCAAATGGTAATTCAATTTTTAATTTTTTGAGGTAACACCATAGTGTTTTCCATAGTGGCTGCAGCAGTCTGCATTCCCACCAGCAGTGTACTAGAGTTCCCTTTTCTCCACACCCTCGCCAACACTTGTTGTTTGATGTTTTGTTGATGGTGGCTATTCTGACAGGTGTGAGGTGATATCTCATTGTTGTATTAATTTGCATCTCTCTGATGATTAGTGATGTTGAACATTTCTTCATATGTCTCTTGGCCATTTGTATGTCCTTTTTGGAGAGGTGTCTATTTAGTTCCTCTGCCCATTTTTTAATTGGGTTCTTTGTCTTCCTTTTGTTGAGTTGCATGAGCACTCTATACATTTTGGAAATTAATCCCTTATCTGATATATCATTGGCAATTATGTTCTCCCATACAGTGGGTTGCCTTTGCACTTTGATGGTTGTTTCTTTTGCTGTGCAGAAGCTTTTGAGTTTGATGTAGTCCCATGTGTTCATTTTTTCCTTTGTTTCTGTTGCCTTAGGTGATATATCAGTGAAGATTCTGCTGCATATGATGTCTGAAATTTTGTTGCCTACATTTTCTTCTAGGATTTTTATGGATTCATGAGTCACATTTAAGTCTTTTATCCATTTTGAATTTATTCTTGTGTATGGTGTAAGATGATGGTCTAGTTTCATTTTTTTGCATGTAGCTGTCCAATTTTTGAAACACCATTTATTAAAGAGGCTGTCTTTACTCCATTGTATGCTCTTGCCACCTTTGTCGAATATTAATTGAGCATAATGTTTTGGGTCAATTTCTGGGTTCTCTGTTCTATTCTATTGATCTATGTGCCTGTTCTTGTGCCAGTACCAGGCTGTTTTGATTACAGTAGCTTTGTAGTATAACCTGATGTCTGGTATTGTGATCCCGCCTACTTTGTACTTCTTTTTCAAGATTGCTGTGGCTATTCGGGGTCTTTTTTGGTTCCATATGAACTTCTGAAGCATTTGTTCTAGTTCTATGAAATATGTCGTCAGTATTTTGATGGGGATTGCGTTAAATCTATAAATTGCTTTGTGTAGTATGGACATTTTAATGATGTTAATTCTTCCAATCCAGGAACAAGGTTTGTGCTTCCACTTTTTTATATCTTCCTCTATTTCTTTTTTCAATGTCCTGTAGTTCTCTGCAAATAGGTCCTTTACTTCTTTGGTTAAGTTTATTCCTAGGTATCTTAATTTTTTTGTCACAATGGTAAATGGGATTGTTTTTTTAGTTTCTCTTTCTGTGAGTTCATCATTGGTGTATAAGAATGCCGTCGATTTCTTGATGTTAATTTTGTATCCTGCTACTTTGCCAAATTCATTAATTAAGTCTAGTAGATTTTTGATGGAGTCTTTAGGGTTTTCTATGTATAATGTCATGTCATCTGCGAATAGTGACAGTTTCACTTCCTCCTTTCCAATTTGGATCCCCTTTATTTTTTCTTCAGGTCTGATTGCTGTGGCTAAGACTTCCAGTACTATGTTAAATAAGAGTGGTGATAGTTGGCATCCTTGTCTTGTTCCTGTTCTTAAGGGAAATGCTTTTAGTTTTTGTCCATTGAGTATGATGTTGGCTGTAGGTCTTTCATATATGGCCTTTATAATGTTGAGATATGATTCCTCTATTCCCAAATTGCTGAGCTTTTTTATCAGAAATGGGTGCTGGATTTTGTCAAGTGCTTTTTCAGCATCTATTGATATGATCATGTGGTTTTTATTTTTCATTTTGTTTATGTGATGTATCACAGTTATTAATTGGTGAATATTGTACCAGCCTTGCATCCCTGGGATGAATCCCACTTGGTCATGGTGAATAATTTTTTTGATGTATTGCTGGATCCGATTTGCTAGTATTTTGATCAGGATTTTTGGCATCTATGTTCATCAGGGATATTGGCCTGTAGTTTTCTTTCTTTGTAGTGTCTTTTTCTGGTTTTGGAATTAGAATTATGCTGGCTTCATAAAATGAGATTGGAAGTCGTCTTTCTTCTTGAATTTTTTGGAATAGTTTGAGGAGAGTGGGTGTTAGTTCTTCTTTGAATGTTCAATAAAACGCCCCCGTGAAGCCGTCAGGGCCTCGGCTTTTGTTTGCTGGGAGCGTCTTGATTACATCTTCAATTTTCTTCATTGTTATTGGCCTGTTCAAGTTTTCTATCTCTTCCCGGTTCAGTTTTGGGAAACTATGTGTTTCTAGAAATGTGTCCATTTCACTTAGGTTGTCAAATTTGTTGCCATATAAATGTTCATAGTATTTGTAAACGATCCTTTGTATTTCTGTGGTGTCAGTTGTTACTTCTCCTCTTTCATTTCTGATTTTGTGTATTTGGGTTCTCTCTCTTTGTTTCTTGGTGAGTCTAGCTAAGGGTCCATCAATCTTGTTTATCTTTTAAAAAAACCAGCTCTTTGTTTCATTGATCCTTTGAATTGGTTTTTGGTCTCCATGTCGTTTATTTCTGCTCTGATCTTTAGTATTTCCTTCCTTCTACTTGCTCTGGGGTTTTCTTTTTGTTTGCTTTCTAGTTCTTTAAGTTGTGAGGTTAGGTAGTCAATTAGAAATTTTTCTTCTTTCTTGAGGCGGGCCTGTAGTGCTATGAACTTCCCTCTCAGAACTGCTTTCGCTGCAACCCATAGATTTTGTGTTGTTGTGTGTTCATTTTCATTGGTTTCCAGGAAGTTTTTAATTCCTTCCTTGGTCTCCATAGTAACCCATTCATTGTTCAATAACATGCTATTTAGCCTCCATGTCTTCAAATGTCTTTGCATGTTCTTGTTGCAATTGATTTCTAGTTTCATGCCATTGTGATCTGAGAAGATGCTTGATATGATTTCAATCAGCTTGAACTTGTAGAGACTCAGTTTGTGTCCTATCATGTGGTCTATCTTTGAGAATGTCCCATGTGCACTTGAGAAAAATGTGAATTCTGCAGTTTTGGGGTGTAATTCAAACAACAAGTGTTGTTGGCGAGGGTGTGGAGAAAAGGGGACTCTAGTACACTGCTGGTGGGAATGCAGACTGCTGCAGCCACTATGGAAAACACTGGTGTTACCTCAAAAAATTAAAAATTGAATTACCATTTGACCCAGTGATCCCACTCCTAGGAATATACCCTAAGAAGTCTGAAACACCAAACAGAAAGAGTATATGTTCATAGCAGCACTATTTACAATAGCTAAGATCTGGAAACAGCCCAAGTGTCCATCAGTAGACAAATGGATAAAAAAGCTGTGGTACATATACACAATGGAGTACAATGCAGCTGTAAGAAAGAAAGATCTCTTATCCTTTGCAACGACATGGGAGGACCTGGAAACTATTATCCTAAGTGAAACAAGCCAAGCAGAGAAAGACAAATATCATATGATCTCACTTATTTCTGGAATATAATAAACATAACAGTCTGAGGAACAGGGTAGTCCCAGAGACGTGGAAGTAGGGTACAGACTGACAATTGCCAGAAGAGGTGGTGGGGGAGGGGAGCGATGAACCACAGAACTTGTACGCATGTACTCATAACCAATGGACGTGGACAGCAAAACTGGGGACGGGCCAGGGAGGGAGAGGGAGGAGGGTGACAATGGGGGATAAAGGAGAAACATCTGTAACAAAAATAAATTAATAAAATTAAATAAAAAAGGGCACCCTTAAAATCATTGCTTTGAATTTTTTTTTTTGTTGTTGGCCAGGTTTATTTGGGACTGTATTATGATATATATCACTGTAGCCTATTATTCCTCTGTAGATTGGACAAGTTTCAAGGTTAATAAAAATGTTCTGGCAAATTGTTATTTTGAAAGTGATTGAAGGAAATGTCCCACTCGAAGCGTATGTTTGACCTTCTGGGGGAAGAAATGGGAGAAAATGCCCATGGAAGCATTGTGCAGTTGGAGTTCTCAGACAGCTCTAAATTGTTCGGCACTTGTTGAGCTCTAATCTCCTCAGAGCCTGGCGTCTCCTTCCCAGTCTGCTTCCCACCACTTGGACCTGTCACGTTAGGTAATAATGATAATAATCAGTAAGTAATGGTAAGGTGCACTTTTCTTATTCGGGCCCATTGCCGTGCTCTATGTGTGTTATCTTGTTCAGGGCACCCACGACCCTGACAAGTCAGAACGTATTTGCCTCCGTTGTGCAGAAGAGGGAACTGAGGTTCAGAGAAACTAAATAACTTGTCCAAGGTCACAAAGGAAGTGGTGGTGCCTGGATGCAAACCCAGGTCTGTCCATCTCTATACAAATGGCCAAGAGACTTATGAAAAAATGCTCAATGTCACTAATCATCAGAGAGATGCAAATTAATACAACTATGAGGTATCATCTTGTACCTGTCAGAATGGCCACCATCAATAAATCATCAAACAACCAGTTTTGGCGAGGGTGTGGAGAAAAGGGGACTCTAGTACACTGCTGGTGGGAATGCAGACTGGTGCAGCCACTATGGAAAACACTATGGTGTTACCTCAAAAAGTTAAAAAATTGAGCTGTCATTTGATCCAGTGATCCCACTTCTAGGAATATACCCTAAGAAACCTGAAACACCAACCATAAAGAATATATGTACCCCTATGTTCATAGCAGCACTATTTACAATAGCTAAGAATTGGAAACAACCCAAGTGTCCATCAGTAGATGACTGGATAAAAAAGCTGTGGTACATGTACACAATGGAATACTATGCAGCTGTATGAAAGAAAGATCTCTCTTATCCTTTGAGACGACATGTAGGGACCTGGAGAGTATTATGCTAAGCAAAACAAGCCAGGCAGAGAAAGACAAATATCACATGATCTCACTTATTTCTGGAATATAGTGAACTAAACAAACTGATGAACAAAATCGACCCAGAGACATAGAGGTGGGGTACAGACTGACAAGCCTCAGAGGAGAGGGTTGTGGGGGGGAGCGATAAACCACAGAACTTATATGCATGTATGCATGACCAATGGACATAGACAACAAAGCTGGGGATGGGGTGGGGGGGATGGGGAGAAGGGTGTCAATGGAGGAAAAAGGAGAAACATCTGTAACAAAAACAACTGAAAAAATAAATAAATAAATAAAGATTGACAGACCTGGGTTTGCATCTGGGCTTCACCACTTCCTTTGCTTTGAATTCTTTATCTGAGAAGTTGCTTTCTTCCATTTTCTGTAGTTCCTTTTCTGGTAATTCCTGTTTTTCTTTTCCTTGGGAGTTGTTTCTTTGTCTCCCTATCTTAGCCATGTAATAGCTCTAGACCCAGTGAGGGATGTTTGGATGTGTAGGCAGCTCACTGTATATCAAATAGGTCTACTGTGCCTCCCAGACTGTTCTGTTGCATGTCGCCTCTCGCCTGCTGTGGATCCTGGAGGACTGACTACTAGGGGCTGGTATTGGTGTGTCCTGGTAGGTGCTGCTGCTGGATTTCGTGGGCCCCTCTGAAGCTGTGTTCCCAGCTGGTCACTGGTGCCACCTGTAGCTCTATCACTCAGGCCTTGCTGGAGCCGCACTCCCTGCCTGCACTGTGGGCACCTGGGTCACAGAGGCCCCGTTGCAGCCCCGTTCCCCGCTGATCCTGTGGGGAGCTGGATTGCACAGTCCTCTCTGGAGACCTGGTTCCAGGCCTATCTTGTGGGCAGCTAGGTTGCACAGGCCTCTCTGGAGCCCCAGCTCCCTGCAGGTCCAATGGGGAGCTGGATTGTACAGGCCTCTCTGGAGCCCCAGCTTCCCACCTCTCTTGTGGGCACTGGGTCGCACAGGTCCCTCTGGAGCCCTGGCTTCCCACTGTTACTGGGAGGAACTGGGTCACACAGGTCCCTCTGGAGCCCCAGTTCCCCATTGCTCTTGTGGGCAGCTGGGTTGCACAGACCCCTGTGGAGCCCCAGGTCCTGCCACTGGCGGCTTGGGAGCATTGCTTCCCAGTGGGCTCAGCTCCTGCTCAGCCTTTGCTGTAGTTTTTGGGGATAGGTCTCAGCTGCTGATCTGTGCTTCTGTTTCCTGGGCATGGATGTCTGCTCCCCAGCCTCTGTTGCTGGGGGTATATCTCCACTCTGATCAGGCTGCTACTGTGGGGGATGGTGCTGGGCTCCCAGATGTTTGCGGTTTCCGCAGCAGGCACCTTGACATCTCCGCTAATGTGCACTGGTGTGTGTTGACACAGGGTGTCCACTGGTCCGATGGTGCCAGGGGCACTGGTGGGCTCAGGTTGCTGGGCCGTAGCCGTTCTTACTGCCTCCTCCCAGGGAAGACCCAGGATCTTCCAAAATGGCAAGACCTTCCTGTGGAGCAGGGAGAAGTGCCCCGAAGAGCCACTTTACTGCTGTAGCCGGCTGCTCCCTGTCCCCAGCACAGGAACCTTCTGCTCTGTGTTTCTGCACTGCAGGAGTTTGGTTGTCCACCTTCACGTCCACTTACACTCTCTCTCACACTCGCTCACTCTCTCACGCACTCACCCTCCCTCCAGTCCTTCCCGCTGCCATCTTCTTTTTTTACTGTTTCTGATGAGAAGTCAGCTGATATCCTTATGTGGGTTTCTTTGTAGGTAACTTCTTGCTCATCTCTTGCAGCCTTTAGGATTCTCTCTTTGTCTTTAATTTTTGGCATTTTAATCATGATGTGTCTTTGTGTGGACCTGTTTGGGTTCTTCTTACTTGGGGATCTCTGTGCTTCTTGAACTTGTATTCCTTTTTTCTTCACCATGTTAGGGAAGTTTCTGGGACTATTTCTTCAAATATATTATGTAACCCTTGCTCATTTTCTAATTCTGGGACGTCTATGTTGTTTTTACATTTCATGTTTTCCCACAGTTCTTTTAAGCTTTCTTCTTGTTTTTTCTTTTTGGTTCTCTGATTGGGTGATTTTTTTCTACTCGGTCTTCTAATTCACTGATCCAATGATCAGCTTCCTCTACTCTGCTGGTTATTCCTCCCAATGTGTTCTTTATTTCTGCTATGTCATTCTTCATTTCTGCTTGGTGGTTTTTTATTTCCAATTTGTTGATTTTTAATGTTTCTATATCTTTACCTAGGCTGTTGAGCTCTTTACTCATGCTGTTGAGCTTCCTTATTTTTACTACTCTGAACTCTACCTCTGATAACTTGCTTAATTCCATTTCATTTATCTCTTCTTCTGTATAATTCTCTTGTTCTTTCATTTGGGATTTGTTTCTTTTCACCATTTTTCTGTCTCAGTGGGTTTTGGAGCCTGCCAAATTTTCTCTGTGGGTGTTGGTGTTCTGCTGGTTGTGGCTCCCTCTACTGTCTTGAATGAGTGTGGGAGGACCCATGTTAAACACCATTGTCAAGTTTTACTTTCCTGGGTAGATTTGCAGACAGGTAAAGATTCAGTTATCCTCTAGCTTTTCCTGAAGGCTATTAGTGTCAGTTACTTGATGAGCCTCTGATTGTTGCCCTCAGCTGAATGAAAAATCCTCAGGTGTATAAGATAAGAGGATTTCCTGAGAGTGGGGCAATTGCCTGATGGTAGTATCTAGGTGTTAATTAGCCTCAATTTGCATTTCTCTGGCCCCACTCTGTTGTAAATTCCTGAAGGAGGGGCTGTTGCTTCTCCCCTGGGCTCTGGGGAGGGGCTCTTTGGGTAAGATGGCTACTGTACTATGAGGGAGTGATTCAGCATAAAACTCCCAGTGTCCTCCTTCCTAGCTCTCTGAAACCGCAACTCTCTTCACACAGTACCAGTGAAGTCTGCTCTCCTGCTTCCAGAGCCCAAGGTGAGTAGCTGTAGCTAATTTGGTGCTCTGGCCTTTCCGGTGGGTGCCTTTCCCCCCTGCACCTCTCCTTGCTGGACCAAGCCTCAGCTCTGGTGATTTCAGCCAGGTGTTATGCAGGCACCTTTCCCTGTTTCACCACTCTGTGCTGTAAAACTGGCTTGGGGTTTTAACCACTGACTTCTCAGAGGGAACTATTCACAGCTAAAGCAGCCCTCAGCTGCTGTCTGTGGGCTCCCAGCCCTCCCTGTTGCACCTCTGCAGTTTCTACCAGGCTCAATTTGTTGTTGTCTTTCCATCCCTGGTTGTAGAGGGTCTCTCTAGGTGCTTTTCTGCTGTTTTTTCCTGATGATTTGTCCTCATTTTACTTGCAATTCCAGTTTGGTCCTGGGAGATGGTCTGTGTAGCTTCCATTCACTCTGCCACCATTTTTAAAGTTTTCACCTCCACCCCTTCACTTTTATTTTCTGTGTATCTTTTGACTTAAAGTCATTCTCTTGTAGATAACATATGTATGAATCTTATTTTCTTATTTACTCAGATACTTTATGTATTTTGACAGGGGCATTTAAACCATTTAAAGAATTTTTTTATAGATACATAATTATTGTCACTATTATTTGTACTCTTATCTCTTTTTTTTCTTATTATTATTGTTAAAGAGGTCTGTCTCTAACATTTTTTTTATAATACAGGTTTGGTGGTGATAAACTTTAGATTTTTCATTTCATTTCTTCTTCAATTTTATTTATTTTTATTTTATTTTTAAACTTATCTTTATTGTTGAATATATTACAGATGTCCCCCATTTATGCACCTATTGACCCCC
Organism: Tadarida brasiliensis; assembly: GCA_030848825.1. Lineage (NCBI taxonomy): Eukaryota > Metazoa > Chordata > Mammalia > Chiroptera > Molossidae > Tadarida > Tadarida brasiliensis. Next base: position 71,648,713 of record CM061259.1, on the reverse strand, counting down.
CCTCCCCATTCCCACCCCTCTCCTGCCTTCCTCACACTATTGTCTGTGTTCATTGTTTATGCCTTTATCCATATAAGTTCTTTGGTTTATCTCTTCCCATGCCTCCTTCCCCCTTCCGAGGTTCCTCAGTCTAACAAACAATTTGTACTTCTTCCCTTCACTTTTTTGCCCATCCCCCAAACCCTCTCCCATCTGGCAACCAACAAAAATTTCTCTGTATAATGGGTCTGTTTCTGTTCTGCTTGTCCATTTGATTTGTAGATTCATTTGTTGACAGATGTGTATTTATTGCCATTTTATTGGTCATATTTTTGATCTTCTTCATGAAGACCCTTCAACATTTCATATAATACTGGTTTGGTGGTGATGAACTCCTTTAGCTTTTTCTTGTCTGAGAAACTCTTTATATGTCCATTGATTCTAAATGATAGCTTTGCAAAATATTGTAATCTTGGTTGTAGGTCATTGCTTTTCATCACTTTGAATATTTCTTGCCACTCCCTTCTGGCCTGCAAAGTTTTTTTTTTTTTTTTTTTTGAGATACCCGCTGACAGTCTTTTCAGGAGCTCCCTTGTTGGTAACTAACTGCTTTTCTCTTGCTGCTTTAAGGATCTCTCTTTGACTTTAACCTTCTGCTTTTTATTATGATGTGTCTTGATCAGAAGAGTAGTCTTTGTTGGAGGTCCTTTCTTTTCATCACTTTAAATATTTCATGCCAATACCTTCTGGCCTGAAATGTTCCTTTTGAGAAATCAGCTGAGAGTCTTATGATAGTCCCTTGTAAGTAGCTGTCTTTCTCTCGAAACTTTTAAGATTCCCTCTTTGTATTTAACTTTTGCCATTAAAAAAAAATTGAATTTTTTTTAATTGAATTTTTCTATTGAATTTTTAGAGGGAGAGGAAGGGGCAGATAGAAATATTGATGGGCTGCCTTCTGCACACCCCCTACTGGGCATCAAGCCCACAACCCAGGCATGTGCCCTGACTGTGAATCAAACCAACACCTCTAAATACATGGGACAATGCTCAATCCACTGAGCCACACCAACCAGTCTAACTTTTGTCATTTTAATTATGATATGTCTTGGTATGGTACTCTGTGGGATCATCTTGTTTGGGACTCTCTGCACCTCCTGGACTTGTGTGTCTTTTTCCTTCACAGGGTTAGGAGAAGTTCTTGGTCATAATTTCTTCATGTTTTTAATCCCTTGCTCCCTCTGTCTTCTCTTTCTGGTACCCCTATGATGCATATGTTTTACACCCAATGTTGTCTCAAAGGTCCCTTAAACTATCCTCCTTTTTTAAAATTCTTATTTTCTTTTTTTAAAGTTTATTTTTAGAGAATGTTTATTAAAGATGGGGGCAATGATACAAGGAAGGGCCTAAGATAAAAGAAGCAACAGGAGAGGGACTCAGTGGGGAAATAAGCCTAGGCTGGGTTGCTTTGGCTCACTAAGATGTCAGAGAAAAGAGGGTCTTGGGGACAGGGTCAGGAGATTAGCTGCTGCTGCTCCTTGCTCCCTGGTTGCAAGTCTAGTGGTGCCCCTTAGAGTTTAAAAGATACATGCCAAAATATTTGGAGGTGGTGCCATCCTTAGCATGGACAACCATCAGCCCTGGCCATAAGACCTGCAGGGTGGGCACATGGTCTCCTAGGATACTGAAGGCTCCCACCTGAGTGGGTACATCCACCTGCCTGATGTTGGCTCCATTGAAGAAGAATTGTGGGGGTGAGGTAAAGGTAAAAGACATATGTCCTGGGCCCACAGCAGGGACTGGGGCAGCTGTGGCCTTGGCATAGGCACAGGACTGGCCCATGAGGCAACCCAGACTGGGGTGGCAGAGCAGCATGGTGGCAGCATGGCAGTGGTGGTGGCAGGTAGATGATGATGATGATCACACTTAGGAGGAGAGAGATAAAAACATTGATTCAAGAAAACATTGAGTCTTCTGAAAAATGGCGGCGGAGTGAATGGAAGCTACACAGACCATCTCCCAGGACCAAACTGGAATTACAACTAAAATAAGGACAAATCGTCGGGGAAAAAGCAACAGAAAAGCAGCTTGCGAGGACAATACAACCAGGGACACTGACTCGATCCTGGTAGGATTGCGAGGGCGCGAGAGGGGGGCTGGGAGCCCACGGACAGCAACGGCCTCAGCCCCTTAGCCAGAGAGGCGCCCGCCCTCGGGGTTGGAGCGGCGCCAGCTCCACCGCGCGGGGACGGGGCAGAGAGTGCTGAAGTCCGCGCCAGCCCCACTGCGCGGGGACGGGGCAGAGAGTGCTGAAATCCGCGCCAGCTACACCGCGCGGGGACGGGGCAGAGAGCGCTGAAGTCCGCGCCAGCTCCACCGCGCAGAGCCTGGACAGAGCGCTAAAATAGCCGCAGCCACTCACCTGGGCTCTGGCAGAGGGAGGGCGGACTGGACTGGAACTGTGTGGGGACACCTGGGTTTTGGAGGGCGCTCAGAGTTTTTGCTGAGTTGCGGCCACCCAGGACTGTGGCCTGGTCGTCTTACTCCATCCCAGGGCTCTGGGGAGAGGCGGCAGCCCCTCCCTCGGAGAACCATTCACACCCTAGAGGGCCATTGAAATGCAAACTGAGGCTCATTAACTACTAGCATCTGCCCTACCCTCTGGAAATCCTCTCACACTGAACACCTGAGGGAGGTTTTCATTCAACTGAAAACCCAAGGCTCTTCAAGCAACCACAACTAATAGCCTCTAGGCAAAAAGCTAGAGGATAACTTAACCTTTGCTGGGCTTGCAAATATACCCTGGAAAGTAAGACTCCAGGGTGCTGTTTAACGTGGGTCCTCCCACGCTCATCCAAACCCAGAAGAGGGAGCCACAAACAACAGAACACCAACATCCACAGGAAAATTTGGCAGGCTCCAAAAACCACTGAGATAACCAAAATGGGGAAACAAAGAAACAGAGCCCAAATGAAAGAACAAGAGACCTCTACCGAAGATGAGATAAATGAAACGGAACTAAGCAAGTTAACAGAGCTAGAATTCAGAGCCATGATCTTGAGGAAGATCAACAGCATGAGTAAGGACATCAACACCTTGAGTAAAGACATCCACACCATGAGCAAAGACATAGAAACACTGAAAACCACCAAGTGGAAATGAAGAAGCAGCAAGAAGAAATGAAGAAGCAGCAAGAAGAAATGAAGAATGACATAGCAGAAATGAAGAACACATTGGAAGGACTAAACAGCAGAGTAGAGGAAGCTGAGGACCGGATCAGTGAATTAGAAGACAGGGTAGAAAAAATCAACCAATCAGAAAACCAAAAGGAAAAAACAATGAAAAAACAGGAAGACAGCTTAAGAGAATTGTGGGACAACTGGAAACGTAATAATATTCGCATAATTGGAGTCCCTGAAGAAGAAGAAAATGAGCAAGGGTTAGAGAATATATTTGAAGAAATAATGACAGAAAACTTCCCTAATTTGGTGAAGAAAGAAGGTATTCAAGTTCAAGAAGCACAGAGAGTCCCAAGTAAGAAGAATCCAAACAGGCCCACACCAAGACACATAGTAATTAAAATGCCAAAAATTAAAAACAAAGAGAGAATCCTCAAGGCAGCAAGAGAAAAGCAACAGGTTACCTACAAAGGAACCCCCATCAGGCTATCAGCTGACTTCTCAACAGAAACACTACAGGCCAGAAGGGAATGGCATGAAGTAATCAAGGTCATGAAAAACAAGAATCTGAATCCAAGACTACTCTACCCAGCAAGGCTGTCATTCAAAATAGAAGGTCAAATAAAGAGCTTCTCAGACAAAAAAAGGCTAAGGGAATACATTAGCACCAAACCAACACTGCAAGAAATGTTAAAAGGACTGCTGTAATTAGTAGAAGAAATAGGAAGGAAAGTAGAACCACACTGAACAAAAATGGCAATAAATAAGTACATATCAATAATCACCTCAAATGTAAATGGATTGAATGCTCCGATAAAAAGACACAGAGTAGCGGATTGGATAAGAAAGCATAACCCATATATATGCTGTTTACAAGAGACCCACCTCACAACAAAAGACTCACATAGGCTGAAAGTGAAGGGATGGAAAAAAATCTTCCAAGCAAATGGAAAGGAAAAAAAAGCTGGGGTAGCAATACTCATATCTGATAAAATAGATTTCAAAACGAAAGCCATTACTAGAGACAAAGAAGGTCACTATATAATATTGAAAGGATCTATCCAACAGGAAGATATAACCTTGGTAAACATATACGCACCAAATATAGGAGCACCAAAATATATTAAAAATCTGCTGGAGGACTTCAAAGGAGAAATTGACAGCAATACAATCATAACAGGGGACTTCAACACCCCGCTGACATCACTGGATAGATCCTCTAGACAAAAAATTAACAAGGACACAGAGACTCTAAACGAAGCACTAGACCAAATGGATTTAATAGATATTTACAGAGAATTACACCCCAAAACTATAGAATTCACATTCTTCTCAAGTGCACATGGGACATTCTCAAAGATAGACCACATGTTAGGACACAAACGAAGTCTCTACAAGTTCAAGAAGATTGAAATCATATCAAGTATCTTCTCAGATCACAATGGCATGAAACTAGAAATCAATTGGAAAAAGAACACGCAACGACATTTGAATACATGGGGGCTAAATAGCATGTTATTAAACAATGAATGGGTTACCGAGGAGATCAAGGAAGAAATTAAAAACTTCCTGGAAACCAACGAAAATGAACACACAACAACACAAAATCTATGGGATGCAGTGAAAGCTGTTCTGAGAGGGAAGTTCATAGCACTACAGGCCTACCTCAAGAAACAACAAAAATTTCTAATAAACTATCTAACCTCACAACTTAAAGAACTAGAAAGCAAACAAAAAGAAAACCCCAGAGCAAGTAGAAGGAAGGAAATAGTAAAGATCAGAGCAGAAATAAACGACATAGAGACCAGAGAAACAGTTCAAAGAATCAATAAAACAAAGAGCTGGTTTTTTGAAAAGATAAACAAGATTGATGGACCCTTAGCTAGACTCACCAAGAAACAAAGAGAGAGAACCCAAGTACACAAAATCAGAAATGAAAGAGGAGAAGTAACAACTGACACCACAGAAATACAAAGGATCATTAGCAAATACTATGAACATTTATATGGCAACAAATTCGACAATCTAAGTGAAATGGACAAATTTCTAGAAACACATAGTCTCCCAAAACTGGACCGGGAAGAGATAGAAAACTTGAACAGACCAATAACAGCTGAGGAAATTGAAGATGTAATCAAGACTCTCCCAGCAAACAAAAGCCCAGGCCCAGATGGCTTCACGGGGGAGTTTTACCAAACATTCAAAGAAGAACTAACACCCATTCTCCTCAAACTATTTCAAAAAATTCAAGAAGAAGGAAGACTTCCAAACTCGTTTTATGAGGCCAGCATAATCCTAATTCCAAAAGCAGAAAAAGACACTACAAAGAAAGAAAACTACAGGCCAATATCCCTGATGAATGTAGATGCCAAAATCCTGAACAAAATACTAGCAAATCAGATCCAGCAATACATCAAAAAAATTATTCACCATGACCAAGTGGGATTCATCCCAGGGATGCAAGGCTGGTTCAACATTCGCAAATCAATAAATGTGATACACCACATAAAAAAAATGAAAGATAAAAACCACATGATCATATCAATAGATGCTGAAAAAGCATTCGACAAAATCCAGCACCCATTTCTGATAAAAACGCTCAGCAATTTGGGAGTAGAGGGATCATATCTTGATATAATAAAGGCCATATATGAAAGACCTACAGCCAACATCATACTCAATGGGCAAAAACTAAACACATTTCCCTTAAGAACAGGAACAAGACAAGGCTGCCCACTTTCGCCACTCTTATTTAACATAGTACTGGAAGTCTTAGCCACAGCAATCAGACGTGAAGAAAAAATAAAAGGAATCTAAATTGGAAAGGAAGAAGTGAAACTGTCATTATTCGCAGACGATATGATATTATATATAGAAAACCCTAAAGACTCCATCAAAAATCTACTAGACTTAATAAATGAATTTGGCAAAGTAGCAGGATACAAAATTAACGTCAAGAAAACAATGGCATTCTTATACACCAATGACGAACTCACGGAAAGAAAAACTAAAAAAACAATACCATTTACCATCGCGGCAAAAAAATTAAGATACCTAGGAATAAACCTAACCAAAGAAGTAAAGGACCTATTTGCAGAAAACTACAGGACACTGAAAAAAGAAATAGAGGAAGATATAAAAAAGTGGAAGCACATACCTTGTTCATGGATTGGAAGAATTAACATCATTAAAATGTCCATATTACCCAAAGCAATCTATAGATTCAATGCAATCCCCATCAAAATACCAGTGACATACTTCACAGAACTAGAACAAATATTTCAAAAGTTCATATGGAACCAAAAAAGACCCCGAATAGCCACAGCAATCTTGAAAAAGAAGGACAAAGTAGGTGGGATCACAATACCGGATATCAGCTTATACTACAAAGCCACTGTAATCAAAACAGCCTGGTACTGGCACAAGAACAGCCATATAGACCAGTGGAACAGAACAGAGAATCCGGAAATTGACCCAAGACATTATGCTCAATTAATATTTGACAAAGGTGGCAAGAGCATACAATGGAGTAAAGATAGCCTCTTTAATAAATGGTGTTGGGAAAATTGGACAGCTACATGCAAAAAAATGAAACTAGACCATCAACTTACACCACACACAAGAATAAACTCAAAATGGATAAAAGACTTAAATGTGACTCGTGACTCCATAAAAATCCTAGAAGAAAATGTAGGCAACAAAATTTCGGACATCATACGCAGCAGAATCTTCACTGATACATCACCTAAGGCAACAGAAATAAAGGGAAAAATGAACACATGGGACTACATCAAACTCAAAAGCTTCTGCACAGCAAAAGAAACAACCATCAAAACAGATAGGGAACCCACTCCATGGGAGAGCATAATTGCCAATGACACATCAGATAAGGGGTTAATTTCCAAAATATACAGAGTGCTCATACAACTCAACAAAAGGAAGACAAAGAACCCAATTAAAAAATGGGCAGAGGAACTAAATAGACACCTCTGCAAAAAGGACATACAAATGGCTAAGAGACATATGAAGAAATGCTCAACATCATTAATCATCAGAGAGATGCAAATTAAAACAACAATGAGGTATCACCTCACACCTGTCAGAATGGCCGCCATCAACAAATCATCAAACAACAAGTGTTGGCGAGGGTGTGGAGAAAAGGGGACTCTAGTACACTGCTGGTGGGAATGCAGACTGGTGCAGCCACTGTGGAAAACACTATGGTGTTACCTCAAAAAATTAAAAATTGAATTGCCATTTGACCCAGTGATCCCACTTCTAGGAATATACCCTAAGAAGCCTGAAACACCAATCAGAAAAAATACATGTACCCCCATGTTCATAGCAGCACTATTTACAATAGCTAAGATCTGGAAACAGCCCAAGTGTCCATCAGTGGATGAATGGATAAAAAAGCTGTGGTACATATGCACAATGGAGTACTATGCAGCTGTAAGAAAGAAAGATCTCTTATCCTTTGTGACGACGTGGTGGGACCTCGAGAGTATTATCCTAAGCGAAACAAGCCAAGCAGAGAAAGACAAATATCACATGATCTCACTTATTTGTGGAATATAATGAACATAGCAGTCTGAGGAACAGGGTAGACCCTGAGACGTGGAAGTAGGGTATAAACTGACACCCCTCAGGAGAGGGGGCGGGGGGGAGGGAAGAGATAAACCACAGAACTTATGCACATGTATGCATAAGTGATGGACATGGACAACAAAGCTGGGGACAGGGTGGGGGGATGGGGAGGAGGGTGTCAATGGGGAAAAAAGGAGAAACCTCTGTAACAAAAATAAATTAATAAAAAAAAAAAAAAAAAAAGAAAACATTGATCAGTTGCCTCCTGCATGCCCCCCACTGTGGATTAGGCCCACAACCTGGGCATGTGCCCTGACTGGGAATTGAAGTGGTGACCTCTTGGTGCATGGGTTGATGCTCAATCACTGAGCCACACTGGCCAGACCAGACATTTATTTTTTTAAATGTACTTTAATTAGCAAAGTGTTAAGACTTCTACTACTTAAGGGGAAAATATCTGTAGCTTAGAGTTCACCACCAGCCAGAAATGGACCGAGTATGCATAGGAAATGGTGTGTAGTAGGCTAGTCAAAAGGAAAAAGAACAAGCTCCCTCATCTCACATAACTACAATATAAATTGTATAGCAGGGTTTCCCATCATCAGAAATGTTGGCATTTTGGGCTAGACGAGTCCTTGTTGAAGGAGGCAGTCCTGTGCATCATGTGATATTTAACAGAATCCTAGGCCTCTACCCACTAAATAATACTAGAACACCCATCTCCTTAGTTGTGAAAATCAAAAATATTTCCAGGCATTGTCAAGTGTCCCCTGGGGGTAAAATATGCCAACTGACAACACTTCTCTAGATCAGCACTACCAGTACAACTCACGGTAACAAAAAATTAATAAGAAAATAGACATCCTAAATAATGCACTAGATAAGCTGGATTTAATTTATATTTACAGAACATTTCACCCAAAAGTTTCAGAATAGACATTCTTCTCAAGTGCACACAGAGCATTCTCAAAGGTAGACCATAAGTTATGAGAAAAATTAATTCTCTACAAGTTCAAGAAGATTGAAATCCTATCAAGCATTTTCTCAGATCAAAATGGCATGAAAATATAAATCAATTAAAATAAAGACACTCAAAAACATTCAAACATTTGGAGGCTAGATAGTATGTGATTAAATAATGAATGATTACCAATGAGATCAAGAAAGAAATAAAATACTTCTTAGAAACTAATGAAAATGAACACATAACAACACAAAATCAGTAGGACACAGCAAATGCAGTCCTAAGAGGGAAGTTCATAGCAATACAGGCCTACCTCAAAACAAGAAATATTTCTAATAAATTATCTAACCCTACAACTTAAAGATTTAGAAAGAGAACAAGAAGAAATAGTAGAAGAAAGAAAATACAAAACATCAGAGTGGAAATAAATGATGTAGAGTCTTTTTTTTTTTTTTTTGTAATCCTCAACTGAGGACCTTTTCTTTTGCATTTATCTTCAGATAGAGTGGGAGGAAGAGAGGAAGGAAGAGAGAGAGAGAAACATCGATGTGAGAGAGACACATCGAGTGGCCACCACCCACATGACCTAAACCTGGGCTGGGGACAAACTGCAACTGAGGTACACGCCCCTAGTGGCTACCGAAACTGGGACTCTCTGGTCCGCGGGCGACACTCTAACCGCTAAGCCAAACCAGCCTGGGCAAGATCTTAAAAATCAATACAAAATATCAATAAAACCTAGAGCTAGTTCTTTGAAAGGATAAACAAGATTGATCAACTTTTAGCCAGACTCAACAAGAAACAAAGTGAAGTGACCTAAATTAATAAAATCAGAAGTGAAAGCGGTGAAATAATAACTGACACCACAGAAATACAAAGGATTATAAGAAAATATTATGAATAATTATATGACTACAAATTGGACAACTAGAAGAAATGAATACATTCCTAGAATTACAGTGTTCCAATACTCAACTGGGAAGAGTAAGAAAACATGAACAGAGCAATAACTATTAAGGAAATAAAGCAGAAATCAATATACTTTCAGCAAACAAAAGCTGTTGGCCCACCAGCTTCAAAGGGCAGTTTTACCAAACATTCAGAGAATGAACATATATTCTCCTCAAATTATTCCAAAAAAATCAAGAGAAAGGAAGACTTCCATTCTCTTTTTGTGAGGCCAGCATAAACCTAATCTAAAACCAGATAAAGACTACAAAGTAAGAGCATTACAGCCAACATCCCTGATGAAAATAGACACAAAAATTCTCAGCAAAATTTTAGGAAATCAGTCCAGTGACACATTAAAAAAATTATTTGCCATGACCAAGTCAGATTTACCCCAGGGATGCAAGGCTGGTACAATATTCACAAATCAATAAATGTGATACACCACATAAGCAAAATGAAAGAAAAAAATCATATGATCATATCAGTACATGCTGAAAAAGCATTTGACAAAATCCAGCACCCATTTTTTTTATAAAACCTCTGAGCAAAGAGAGAATAGAAAGCTCACAACTCAAGATAATTAAAGCCAAATTTGACAAATTTACGTCCAACGTCATACTAAATGGATAAAAACTAAAGGCATTTCCCCTTAAGAACAAGAACAAAAGAGGGATTTCTGCTTACACCAGTCTTATTCAACATAGTACTGGGAATCTTAGCCACAACAATCAGACAAGAAGAAAAAATAAAAAGGATCCAAACTGGAAAAAGGAAGTGAAACTGTCATTATTTGCAGATGACAAAATATTGTCAAAAGAATACCACAATATTTGAAAAACATACAACCAACATCATAATCAATGGGCAAAAACTACAAGCATTTCCCTTAAGAACAGGAGTCAGACAGAGATGCCCACTATCATCACTGTTACTTAACTAAGTACTAGAAGTCTTAGACACAGCTATTAGACATGAAGAAAACATAAAAGGACTCCAAATTGGAAAGAAGGAAGTGAAACGTCATTATTTGCAGATGACATGATATTGTACATAGAAAACCCTGAAGACTCCATCACAAATCTACTAGATTTAACAAATAAATTTGGTAAAGTAGCAGGATACAAAATTAATGTCAAGAAATTGATGGCATCCTTGTACACCAACAACGAACTCAACGAAAGAGAAACTAAAAAAGCAACCCCATCTACCATTGCAACAAATAATTAAGATACCTAGCAATAAACTTAACCAAAGAAATAAAGGACCACTTTGCAGAAAACTACAGGTCACTGAAATAAGAAATATACGAAGATATAAAAAAGTGGAAGCATATACCTTGTTCATGGATTGGAAGAATTAACATCATTTAAATGTCCATATTACCCAAAGCAATCTATAGATTCAATGCAATCTCCATCAAAATACCAAACATATTTCACAGAACTAGAACAAATACTCCAAAAGTTTATATGAAGCCAAAAAAGACCCCGAATAACCAAAGCAATGTTGAAAAAGAAGGACAAAGTAGGTGGGATCACAATATCAAATATCAGGTTATACTACAAAGGACTGTAATCAAAATAGCCTGGTACTGGCACAAGAACAGGCATATAGATCAATGGAAAAGAACAGAGAACTTGGAAATTGACCCAAGACATTATGATCAATTAATATTTGACAAAGGTGGCAAGAGCATACAGTGGAGTAAGACAGCTTCTTCAATAAATGGTGTTGGGAAAATTGGACAGTTACATGCAGTAAAATGAAGCTAGACCACCAATTTACACCATACACAAGAATAAACTCAAAATGAATAAAAGACGTAAATGTGACCCATGAATCCATAAAAATCCTAGAAGAAAAATGAACACATGAAACTACATCAATCTAAAAAGCGTTTGCAAGAAAAATATAAAACCATCAAAATGGAAAGGGAACTAACTGTATAGGAGAGCATAATTGCCAATGATCAATCAGGTAAGTGGCTAATTTCTAAAATATATAGAGTACTCATACAACTCAACAAAAGGAAGACAAAGAACCCAATTTAAAAATGGGGAGAATACTTAATTAGGCATCTCTCCAAACAGGACATATGATAGCAAAGAGACATATTAAAAAATGCTCAATGTCACTAATCATGAGAGAGATACAAATTAAAACTATGAGGTATCATCTCACACCTGCCATAATGGCTGCCATCAACAAATCATCAAACAACAAGTGCTGGCGAGGGTGTGGTGAAAAGGGGACTGTAGTACACTGCCAGTGGAAACACAGACTGGTGCAGCTACTATGAAAAACAATATAGTATTTCCTCAAAAAATTAAAAATTGAACTGCCATTTGACCCAATGATCTCACTTCTAGGAATATACCCTAAGAAGCCTGAACCACCAGCCAGAAAGAATATATGTACCCCTAAGTTCATAGCAGCACTATTTATAATCACTAAGATCTGGGGACAGCCCTAGTATCCATCACTAGATGTGTGGACAGATAAGTTTAGAAGATGGCGGTGGGCAGGACAGGAGGGAGGGTGAGTATGTGAGAGAGTGAGCTAGTGTGTGAGAGAGAGTGAGTGGACGTGAAGGTGGATGAACAAACCCGTGCAGTGCAGAGACGTGGAGCAGAAGGTTCCTGTGCCATGGATGGGAAGTAGCCGGCTACCACATTAAGCGGCTCTTCAGGGCGCTTCTCCGTGCTCTGCTGGTAGGTCCCACCATTTTGGAAGATCCCAGGTCTTCCCTGGGAGGGGGAAGTGGGAGTGGCTAGGGCCTAGCAACCTGAGACTACTAGTGCACCTAGCATAATCGACCAGTGGACACCCTGTGTCAATGCACACTACTGCACAGTAGTGGAGCTGCCAAGGTGCCACTTGCAGAAACCACACCAGCCCCCACAGTAGCAGCCCAATTAGAGTGGAGATATACCCTCAGCAACAGAGACTGGGGAGCAGGCATTCATGCCCAGGAAACAGAAGCACAGATCAGCAGCTGAGGCCCATCCCCCAAAACTACAGCAAAGGCAGAGCAGGAGCTGAGCCTCATGGGGCAGCAATACTCCCCAACCTCCAGCAGTGGAACCTGGGGCTCTACAGGCCCCTGGGCAACACAGTGGCCCACAAGAGTGGTGAGAAGCAGGGGCTCGGGAGGGACCTGTGTGATCCAGCTGCCCATGGGACCTGATGTGAGCTGTGGCACCAGAGAGGCCTGTGTGACCCAGGTGCCCACAAGATGGCATGGAGCTGGGTCTCCAGAAGGGACTGTGTAATCCAGCTCCCCACAGGATCATCAGAAAGTGGGGGCTCCGATGGGGACTGTACAACCCAGCTGCCCACAATATTGGCAGGGAGCCAGGGCTCCAGTGAGGCCTGTGCAACACAGCTGTCCATGGTACAGGCAGGGAGCTTGACGCCAACAGGGCCTGAGCTATACAGGTACAGGTGGCACAAGCGACCAGCTGAAAACACAACTCCAGAGGGGCCTACGTGATCCAGCAGCAGCACCTACCAGGACACACCAATACCAGCCCCCATTAGTCACTCCTCCAGGATCCACAGCAGGCAAGAGGCGACACACAACAGAACAGTCTGGGAGGCACAGTAGCCGTATTTGATATACAGTGAACTGCCTACATATCCAAACATTCCTCACCAGGTCTAGACCTACCAGATGACTAAAATGGGGAGACAAAAAAACAAAACCTAAAGGAAAGAAAAAGAGGAATCACTAGAAAAAAAACTACAGGAAATGAAAGAAAGCAACTTCTCAGATAAAGAATTCAAAGCAATGAATTTAAGGGTGCTCAAACAATTTGTTGAGAACTACAAGCAACTTTATAAGAATTATGAAGAGCTCACTGGAAACTACTTCAGCTTAAAAAACAAGTAGAAGCTACACATAAAGGGGTAGAAGCTATGAATAAAAATCAAGAAGAAATAAAGAATGACATAGCTGTTATGAAAAATACCTTAGAAGGGTTCAATAGTAGATTAGAAGAAGTTGAAGACCGAAGGAGCGACTTAGAAGACAAGGTAGAGAAAAACACCCAAATAGAGCAGCAAATGGAAAAAAAATTTAAAAAGCAGGAGGAAAGTTTAAGGGAGTTGTGGGACAATACGAAACGTAACAACATTCGCATTATAGGGATACTGGAAGGAGAAGAATCAGAGAAAGGAATAGAGAACCTGTTTGAAGAAATAATGACAAAAAACTTCCCTAAACTGGTGAAGGAAAAAGCCACACAAGTCCAGGAAACACAGAGAGTCCCAAGCAAGATGAACCCTGGAAGACCCACAGCTGGATACATTATAATAAAAATGGCAAAAAATAAAGACAAAAAAAGAATCTTAAAGGAAGCAAGAGAGAGACAGAAAGTTACCTACAAGGGAGCTCACATTAGATTGTCAGCTGATTTCTCAATAGAAACGATGCAGGCCAGAAGGGAGTGACATAAAGTGTACAAAGTAATGGAAGTCAAGGGTCTGAATCCAAGATTATTCTGTCTAGCAAGGCTATCATTCAAAATTGAAGGAGAAATAAAGAGCTTCACGGATAAAAAAAAAGCTAAAGGAATTTACCACCACCAAACTAGCACTGCAAGAAATGCTGAAGGGACTGTTGTAAGAAGAAGAAGAAAGAGAGAGAGAGAAAGAGAGAGAGAGAGAGAGAGAGAGAAAGAGAGAGAGAGAGAGAGACATAAAATTAAAATGGCAACTAATAACTATCTATCAATAATTACCTTAAATGTAAATGGCTTAAATGCTCCAATCAAAAGACATAGGGTAGCTGATTGGATAAGAAAACACGACCCATATATATGCTGTCCACAAGAGACCCACCTCACAACAAAAGACTCACACAGGATAAAAGTGAAGGGGTGGAAAAATTTTCCAAGGAAATGGAAATGGAAAAAAAGCTGGTGTAGCAATACTCATATCTGACATGATAGACTTCAAAACAAGGGCCATAATAAGAGACAGAGAAGGTCACTACATAATATTAAAAGGATCAATCCAACAAGAGGATAAAACCCTGGTAAACATATATGCACCAAATACGGGAGCACCAAAATATATTTTAAAACTTCTGGAGGACTTCAAAGGAGAGGTCAATAGCAACACGATCATAGTGGGTGACTTTAACATGCCACTGACACGACTGGATAGATCTTCTACACAAAAAATTAACAAGGACATAGAGTCCTTACAAGATGAACTAGATCAGTTGGATTTCATTGATATTTACAAAACATCTCCACCCAAAGCTTCAGAATATGCATTCTTCTCAAGTGCACATGGGTCATTCTTAAAGATAGACCACATGTTAGGACACAAAGCAAGTCTCTACCAATTCAAGATAATTGAAATCATATCAAGTATCTTCTCAGAACACAGTTTATGAAACTAGAATTCAGTTACAAAAAAAACACACAAAAACCTTCAAACACTTGGAGGCTAAATAGCATGTTATTATACAACAAATGGGTTACTAATGAGATCAAGGAAGAAATTAAAAACTTCCTGGAAACCAATGAAAACAAACACAAAACAACACAAAATCTATGGGACACACAGAAAGCAGTCCTGAGAGGGCAGTTCAAAGCATTACAGGCTTACCTCAAGAAACAAGAAAAATTGCTAATTGACTTTGTAACCCTACAATTTAAAGAACTAGAAAGTAAACAGACAAACAAACAAACAAACAAACAAAAACCCAGAGCTAGTAGGAGGAAGGAAATAGTAAAGGTCAGAGCAGAAATAAATGACATAAAGACCAAAAAACAATTCAAAAATCAATGAAATAAAAAGCTGGTTCTTTGAATAGATAAACAAGATCAATTGCTTTGGCCGATTTGGCTCAGGGGTTAAAGCTTTGGCCTGTGGTCCAGAGAGACCCAGGTTTGGTTCCTGCTAAGGGCGCGTACCTCAGTTGCACTTTGTCCCCGGACCTGGTTGGGTTGTGCGGGAGGCAGCCACTCGATGTGTCCCTTTCACATTGATGTTTCTCTCTGTCTCTCTTCCTCTCTCTCCCTCCCAGTCTATCTGAACAAAAAAATGGAAAAATATTCTCAGGTGAGGATAAAAACAAACAAACAAACAAACAAACAAACAAACAAACAAACAAGATCAACGGACCTTTAGCTAGATTCACCAAGAAAGAAAAAAAGAGAAACCAAATAAACAAAATCAGGAATGAAAAAGAAATAACAACTGACACCACAGAAATACAAAGGATCATTGAAACATACAATGAACAATTATACACCAAAAAATTGGACAATCTAGGAGAAATGAACAAATTTCTAGAAACACACAACCTCCCAAAACTGAACCAGGAAGAGATAGAAAACTTGACCAATAACAACAAAGGAAATTGAAGATGTAATTAAGAAAGTCCCAGCAAACAAAAGCCCAGGCCCAGATGGCTTCACGGGAAGTTTTACTGACATTCAAAGAAAACCTAATACACGTTCTCCTCAAACTATTCAAAAAATCCGAGAAGACAGAAGACTTCCAAACTTATTTTATGAGGCCACCATAATCCTAATTCCAAAACCGGATAAAGACACTACAAAGAAAGAAAACTACAGGCCAATATCCCTGATGAACACAGATGCCAAAATCCTGAACAAAATATTAGCAAAACAGATGCAGCAATACATCAAAAAAATTATTCATCATGATCAAGTGGGATTCATCCCAGGGATGCACAGTTGGTACAATATTTGCAAATCAATAAATGTGATACACCACATAAACAAAATGAATGATAAAAACCATATGATCATTTCAATAGATGCTGAAAAAGCATTTGACAAAATCCAGCACCTATTTCTGATAAAAATGCTCAGCAATATGGGAATAGAGGGGTCATATCTCAAAATAATAAAGGCCATATATGAAAAACCTACAGCCAACATCATACTCAATGGGCAAAAACTAAAAGCATTCCCCTTAAGAAGAGGAACGAGACAGGGATGCCCACTTTCACCATTCTTATTTAACATAGTACTGGAAGTCTTAGCCACAGCAATTAGATATGAAGAAAAAAATAAAGGGGATCCAAATTGGAAAGGAGGAAGTGAAACTGTCATTATTTGAAGATGACATGATATTGTACATAGAAAACCCTAAAGACTCCATCAAAAATCTACTTGACTTAATTTAATAAATGAATTTGGCAAAGTAGCAGGATACAAAATTAACATCAAGAAATTGACGGCATTCTTATATACCAATGATGAAATCACGAAAACAGAGACTTGCGGTCAAGATGGTGGCATAGGTAAACGCGGTATCACGTCCTCCCACAACCACATCAAAGTTACAACTAAACTACAGAACAACCATCATTCAAAACCGCCTAAAATCAAGTTGAACAGAAGTCCCACAACTACGAAATTAAAGAAGAAGCTGCATCGAGTCTGGTAGGACGGACGGAGGCGCGACGGGCTGGTCCCACACCCGCGAGTGGCGGATAAAAATTAGGAGGATACCTCAGCTGGGAAGGTCCTCCCTGAGGAGTGAGGGGTCCCCTTCCCACACCAGGCACCCAGCTCAGGGTTCCAGTGCCAGGAAGAGAAGTCCCCATAACTTCTGGCTGAGAAAACCAGCGGGAACTGAGGCTGAGGCAGCTGGAGCCCCCAGCAGCTCCTCTTAAAGGGCCCGCTGATGGACATACTCAGGCTCCCTCCAGGCTCCAGCATGGGGGAGGCAGCTTGAAAGGCACCAGAGTCATATGGGGAAGAACTGAGTTGTTTGGCATTGGAGCAAGGGCTGGAGAGACAGCTTTCTCCTGGACAGACGTGGTATCAGAGGCCTTTGTTCCTTTGGTGAACCCTTCCCTAGGCCGGCAGACTCTACCATATCTGGGACTCCAGCAACCTGGTTCACACTATTTGCCCTGCCCTGGTGATTCCCTGAGGCCCCGCCCCACCCCAACTTTCAGGCCCACCCAAGCTGTTGCCAGTTGCTTTACCATAGGATTGGCTTGTCTTGGATCCTGCTTTAGCTTTTCTTAAATTCTTTCAAACAAGCAGCATCTTGTCTCAGCTAGCCCCACACCTCTCGCTAAGTAATACATAGAAACAAACACAGGGAGGCAGCCAAAATGAGGAGACAAAGAAACAGGTCCCAAATGAAAGAACAGAACAAAACTCCAAGAAAAGAACTAAGTGAAATGGAGTTAAGCAACTGAACAGATGCTGAGTTCAAAACACTGTTTATAAGGATGCTCAATAGACTTAGTGAGAACCTCATTGGACTTAGTGAGAACCTCAGTGAACTTAGTGAGGGCCTCAAGAGCATAAAAAAGGACCAGTCAGAAATGATGGATGCACAGTTAGAAATGAAAAAGGCACTAACTGAAATAAAGAATAATTTCCACAGAATCAATAGTAGAGTAGGTAAAGCCAAGAAGCAAACCATCAATTTGGAATATAAGGAAGCAAAACCCACCAAATCAGAACAGCAAAAAGAAAAAAGAATCCCAAAAAATGAGGATAGTGTAAGGAGCCTCTGGGACAACTTCAAGCGTGCCAACATTCGCATCTTGGGGGTGCCAGAAGGAGAAGAGAGAGAACAAGAAATTGAAAACCTATTTGAAACAATAATGGCAGAAAACTTCCCTAACTTGGTGAAGGAAACAGACATACAAGTCCAGGAAGCACAGAGAGTCCCAAACAAGATGAACCCCAAGAGGCCCACACCAAGACACATCACCATCAAAATGCAAAAGGTTCAAGACAAAGAGAGAATCTTAAAAGCAGCAAGAGAAAAGAAGTTAGTTACCTACAAGGGAGTTCCCATCAGAATGTCAGCTGATTTCTCAAAAGAAACTTTGAAGGGAAGGAGTGGCAAGAAATATTCCGAGTGATGAAAAGTAAGAACCTACCACCAAGATTACTCTATTCTGCAAAGCTGTCATTTAGAATCAATGGCCATACAAAGAGTTTCCCAGATAAGGAAAAGCTAAAGGAGTTCATCACCACCAAACCATTATTATATGAAATGTTGAAGGGTCTTCTTGAAGAAAAAGATAAAAAAATATGAACAAACAAAATGGCAATAAGTACATATCTAACAACAGTTGAATCTACAAACAAAATGAACAAGCAGAACAGAAACATTCTCAAAGATACAGAGAAATTTGTTGGTTACCAGATGGGTGGGGGCTGGGGGGATGGGTGGAAAAGGTAAAGGGATTAAGAAGTACAAATTGGTTGTTAGACTGACAAACCTCAAAGGGAATGGAGATGGGGTGTGGGAAGAAATAAACCAAAAATCTTATATGTATATATGCATAACCAATGGAAACAGACAACATTGTGGGGAAAGGCAGGAGGGGGGCGGGAATGGAGAGGAGGGGATCAATGGGGGGAAAATGAGGAACATCTGTAATTCATTCAACAATAAAGATAAGTAAAAAAAAAAAAAAAGAAATCACGGAAAGAGAAACTGAAAAAAAAATCCCAATTACCATCGCAGTAAAAAAATTAAGATACTTAGGAATGAACTTAACCAAAGAAGTAAAGGACCTCTTCACAGAAAACTACAGGTCATTGAAAAAGAAATAGAGGAAGATATAAAAAAAGTTTAAGCATATATGTTGTTCATGGATTAGAAGAATTAACATCATTAAAATATTCATACTACCCAAAGCAATCTATAGTTTCAATGCAATCCCCTTTAAAATACCAACGACATATTTCACAGAACTAGAACAAACACTCCGAAAGTGTATATGGAAACAAAAAGACCCGAAATAGCCACAGCAATCTTGAAAAAGAAGAACATAGTAGGAGGGATCACATTACCAGATATCAGGTTATGCTACAAAGCCACTGTATACAAAGCAGTCTGGTACTGGCACAAGAACAGGCAGATAGATCAATGGAACAGAATAGAAAACCCAGAAATTGACCCATGACAATAGGCTCAATTAATATTTGACAAAGTTGGCAAGAGCATACAATGGAGTCAAGACAGTCTCTTCAATACATGGTGTTGGGAAAATTGGAGAGCTACTTGCAAAAAAAATGAAGCTAGACAACCAACTTACACCGCAAATGAGAATAAATTCAAAATGGATAAAAGACTTAACAGTAACTCATGAATCCATAAAAATTCTAAAAGAAAATGCAGGCAACAAAATTTCAGACATCACATGTAGCAGAATTTTCAGTGATACAACACCTAAGGCTAGAGAAACAAAGAAAAAAATGAATGCATGGGACTACATTAAATTAAAAACTTCTGCACAGCAAAAGAATCAACCATCAAAACAAAAAGGGATCCCATTATATCAGAGACCATAATCGCCAATGATGCATCCGATAAGGGGTTAATTTCCAAAATATATAGAGTACAAATACAACTCAACAAAGGAAGATAAAGAACCCAATTAGAAAATTCGGTGGAGGACCTAAATAGACACCTCTCCAAACCGGACATACAAATGGCCAAGAGACATATGACAAAATGCTCAATGTCACTAATCATCAGAGAGATGCAAATTAAAAAAACTATGAGGTATCACTTCACACCTGTCAGAATGGCCGCCATCAACCAATCATCAAACAGCAAGTGTTGGTGAGGGTGTGGAGAAAAGGGGACTCTAGTACACTGCTGGTGGAAATGCACACTGGTGCAGCCACTGTGGAAAACACTATGGTGTTATCTCAAAAAGTTAATAATTGAACTGCTATTTGACCTAGTGATCCCACTTCTAGGAATATACCCTAAGAAACCTGAAACAGCAATCAGAAAGAATGTATGTACCCCTATGTTCATAGCAGCACTATTTACAATAGCTAAGATCTGGAAACAACCCAAGTATCCATCAGTAGATGAGTGGATAAAAAAGCTGTGGTACATATATACACAGTGGAATACTATGCAGATGTAGGAAAGAAAGATCTCTTATCCTTTGAGAAGACATGGAAGGGCCTGGAGAGTATTATGCTAAGTGAAACAAGCCAAGCAGAGAAAGACAAATGTCACATGATCTCACTTATTTCTGGAATATAATGAACTAAACAAACTGATGAACAAAATTGACCCAGAGACTTAGATGTAGGGTACAGACTGACAAGCCTCAAAGTAGGGGGGTGGGGGTGGGGGAGAAGAGATAAACCACAGAATTTATATGCTTGTATGCATGATCAATGGACATAGACAACAAAGCTGGGGATGAGGCAGGGGGTTGGAGAGGAGGGTATCAATGGGGGGAAAAGGAGAAACATATGTAACAAAAACAAATTAATTTAAAAAAATGAAGATAAGTTTAAAAAATGAAAAAAATAGATGAGTGGATAAAAAAGCACTGGTACATATACACAATGGAATACTATGCAGGTGTAAGAAAGAAAGATATCTTATCCTTTGAGACATCATTGGTGGACCTGGAGAGTATTATCCTAAGTGAAACAAGACAGTCAGAGAAAGACAAATATCACATGATCTCACTTATTTGTGGATAATAACGAACAAAAGGAGCTCAGGATCAAAATTGACCCAGAGACATGGAAGCGGGGTACAGACTGACAAACCTCAGAAGAGGTGGATGTGGGTGGAGGAAAGACATAAACCACAGAACTTATACAAATTTATGCATAAACAAGGACATAGACAATATTACTGGGCACTGGTGCCATTGGGTGGAGGGTGTCAATGGGGGAAAATAGGAGTAACATCTGTAACAACAACAAAAATATACCAGATTTAATAAATTTATTCTGCAGAGTAGCAGGATACAAAATCAACATCCAGAAATTGCTGGCATTTTTGTACACCAATAATGAACACAAAGAAAGATAATCTAAAATAAATCCCATTTACCATTGAACAAAGAAATTAAGATACCTAAGAATAAACTTAACCAAGGAATTAAAAGGCCTATTCTCAGAATACTACAGGACACTCATAAAAGAAATAGAAGAAGATATTAAAAAGTGGAAGCATATACCATGTTCATGGATTGGGTGAATTAACATAATTAAAATGCCCATACTACCCAAAGCAATCTATAGATGCAATGCAATCCCTCCAAAATTACCAACAGCATATTGGACAGATCTACAAAAAATATTCTAAAAATGTATATGGAACCAAAATTGTTCCTGAATAACCAATACAATCTTTAAAAAGCAGAAGAAAGTTGGAGGCATCACAATTCCGGATATCAGGTTATACTACAAATCCAATATAATAAAAACAGCCTGGTACTGGCATAAAAAACAGGCATATAGATGAATGCAACAGAACAGAGAACCCAGAAATTGACCCAAGACTGTATATGAACAGCTGAACTTATATTTGACAAAGTTTTCAAGAGCATACATTGGAGTCTCTTCAATAAATGTTATTAGGAAAAGTGAACAGGTATATAAAAAAAATGAAACTAGACCACCAACTTACACTATATACAAGAATAAACTCAAAATAGATAAAAGACTTAAATGTCACTCATGAAAACATAAAAACCCTAGAAGAAAATGTAGGCAGAACAATCTCAGACATCATACGTAGTAGAATTTTCACCAATACATCGCTTAGGGTAAGAGAAACAAAGGAAAAAAATGAATAAATGTGACTACATTAAACTAAAAAGCTTCTGGACAGCAAAAGAAACAGTATCAAAATGAAAATGAAACCCACTGTATGGGAGAACATAATTGCCAATCAGATAGGGAGTTAATTTCCAAAATATATAGAGTACTCATACAACTCAACAAAAGGAAGACAAAGAATCCAACTTAAAAAATGGGTCTGGCTGCTGTGGCTCAGTGGATTGAGCACCGTCCTGTGGACTGAGAGGTCCCAGTTCAATTCCTGGTCAGGGTACATGCCCAGGGTTGTGGGCTCAACCCCCAGTAGGGGGAGTGCAGGAGTCAGCTGATCAATGTATCTCTCTCACATTGATGTTTGTATCCCTTCTTTCCTGTCTCTCGAAAAAAATCAATAGAAACAGTTTTCAAAAAATGGGCAGCCTTCGCTGGTTTAGCTCAGTGGTTAAGGTTTTGGCCCACAGACCAATGAGTCACAGGTTCGATTCCAATAAAAGGGCACTTAACCTTTGTTGTGGTTCAGTATCCAGACACATTCAGGGTCGTGCAGTAGGCAACTAATCGATGTGTCTCATATCTATGTTTCTCCCCCCGCCACCACCACCACCACACCCACACAATAAAAAAATATCCTTGGGTAGGACTTTTTAAAAAAATGGGCAGAGGACCTGAATAGACACCTCTCCAAACAGGACATACCAATGGCCGAGAGACATATGAAAAAATGCTAAGTGTTGCTAATGATCAGAAAGAAGCAAATTAAAATGACTATGAGGTATCCTGCTAGAATGACAGCCACAAACAAATCATCAAACAAGTGCTGGTGAGGATGTAGAGAAAGGGTACTCTAGTACTCTGCTGGTAGGAATGCAGACTGGTGCAGCCACTATAGAAAACAATATGGTGTTTCCTAAAAAATTAAAAATGGAACTGCCATTTGACCCAGTGATCCCACTTCTAGGAATATATGCTAAGAAGCCTGAAACACCAATCAGAAAGAATATTTTCACCCCTATATTTGTTCATAGTAGCACTATTTATAATAGCTAAAATCTGGAAACACCCCAACTGTACATCAGTAGATGAGTGGATAAAAAAGCTGTGGTACATATACACAAAGGAATGCTATACAGCTGTAAGGAAGAAAGATTTCTTACCCTTTGAGATGACATGGAGGGACCTTAAGAGTATTAGGCCTAGTGAAAAAAGCCAATCAGAGAAAGACAAATATCTCATGATCTCACTTATTAGTGGAATATAATGAACAAAATTAGCTGATGTGCAAAATAGACCCAGAGACATGAAACTAGGGAAGAGACTGACAAACCTCAGAGGTAGGTGAGGTGGGAAGGTGGGAAGAGATAAACCGAAGAACTTATATGCATATATCCATAATCAATGGACACAGACAACAATACTGTGAAGGTGGGTGGGTGGGGTGAAAAGTGCTGGGGGGATGGGATTAGAGAGGAAGTTGTCAATGGAGAAAAAGAAGTGTCATCTGTAACAAAAATAAATAAATAAATAAAGGGCAGAGGTTCAGAATAGATACTTCTCCAAAGAGGACACACAAATGGCCAAGAGACATATGAAAAATTGCTCAGTGTCACTTGTCATCAGAGAGATGCAAATTAAAATGACTATGAGTTATCACCTCACACCTGCCAGAATGGCTGCCATCAACAAATCATCAAACAAATGCTGGTGAGGGTGTGGAGAAAAGGGAACCCTAGTACATTGCTGGTCAGAATGTAGAGTGATACAGCCACTATGGAAAACAGTATGAAGTTTCCTCAAAAATTAAAAATGGAACTGCTGCCTTGGTCGGTTTGGCTCAGCGGTTAGAGCACGGCCCACAGACCAAAGAGTCGTGGGTTCTAGTCCAGTCAAGGGCATGTACCTGGGTTGCTGTTCGGTTCCTAGCCCTGGTTGGGGTTGTGCGGGAGGCAAATAATCTGTGTGTCTCACACTGATGTTTCTCTCTTTCTCTCTTCTCCCACTCTATCTGAAAATAAATGAAAAAATATCTTCAGG
Source organism: Tadarida brasiliensis (assembly GCA_030848825.1). Taxonomy (NCBI): domain Eukaryota; kingdom Metazoa; phylum Chordata; class Mammalia; order Chiroptera; family Molossidae; genus Tadarida; species Tadarida brasiliensis. The sequence goes on along the minus strand of CM061259.1, from coordinate 71,624,453 downwards.
TGAGGATTTAAAAAAATAATAATGGAACTGTCAAGATGGCGGCAGGCAGGGCAGGAGGGAGGGTGAGTGCATGAGAGAGTGAGCTAGTGTGTGAGAGAGTATGAGTGGACGTGAAGGTGGACGACCAAACTTGTACAGTGCAGGGACGCAGAGCAGTAGGTTCCTGTGCTGTGGACAGGGAGCAGCCTGCTATTGCAGTAAGCAGCTCTTCAGGGCTCTTTTCCCTGCACAGGGGGAGGTCCCACCATTTTGGAAGATCCTGGGTCTTCCCTGGGAGGGGGCAGTGGGAGCAGCTAGGGCCCAGCAACCTGAGCCCACCAGTGCACCTGGCACCATCAGGTCAGTGGACACCCTGTGTCAACAAAGACCAGTGCACAGTAGTGGAGCTGCCAAGGTGCTGGTTGTGGAAGCCACAAACAGCCGGGAGCCCAGCACCATCCCCCACAGTAGCAGCCCAATCAGAGTTGAGATATACCCCCAGCAACAGAGGCTGGAGAGCAGACATCCAGCCCCAGGCAACAGAAGCACAGATCAGCAGCAGAGAACCATCCCCAAAAACTACAGCAAAGGCTGAGCAGGAGCTGAGCCCCACGGGACAGCAGCATTCCCCAGCCACCAGCAGCAGGACCTGGGGCTCCACAGAGACCTGTGTGACCAGCAGCCCACAAGAGCTGTAGGAAGACTGGGCATGAGAAGGACTGGTGCAATCCAACTGCCCACGGGACCTGCGGGATGCTGGGGCACCAGAGAAGCCTACACTACCCAGCAGCCCACAAGATAGTCATCAAGTAGGGTCTCCAAAGGAACTGTGTGATCTAGCTGCCCATGGGACCTGCGGGGTGCTGGGGCACCAGAGAAGCCTGTGCGACCAAGCAGCCCACAAGATAGGTTTGGAATCAGATCTCCAAAGGAACAGTGTGATCCAGCTGCCCATGGGACCTGCGGGTTGCTGGGGCACCAGAGAAGCCTGTGTGACCAAGCTGCCCAAAAGATAGGTGTGGAGACAGGTCTCCAAAGGACTGTGTGATCCAGCTGCCCACAAGATTGGCAGGGAGCCAGGGCTCCAGTGAGACCTGTACAACACAGGTGTCCAAAGTATGGGCAGGGAGCGCAGCTCCAACAGTGCCTGAGCTAACAGCTACAGGTGGCACCAGTGACCAGCTGGGAACAGAGCTCCAGAGGGGGCCAGGTAATCCAGCAGCAGCACCTACCAGGACACACTAATACAAGCCCCCAGTAGTCAATCCTCCAGGATCCACAGCAGGCAAGAGGTGACACGCAACATAACAGTCTGGGAGGCATAGTAGCCTTATGTGATATACAGTGAGCTGCCTACACATCCAAACATTTCTCACCACATCTTAAGCTACCAGATGGCTAAAATGAGGAGACAAAGAAACAACACTCAAAGGAAAGAAAAAGAGGAATCACCAGAAAAGAAACTACAGGAAATGGAAGACAGCAACTTGTCAGATAAAGAATTCAAGGCAATGATTTTAAGGGTGTTCAAACAATTTGGTGAGAACTACAAGCAACTTAATAAGAATTATGAAGATCTCACTGGGAACTAATTCAGCTTAAAAAAACAAGTAGAAGCTATGCATAAAGAGGTAGAAGCTATGCATAAAAATCAAGAAGAAATAAAGAACTACATAGCCGTTATGAAAAATACCTTAGAGAGGCTCAATAGGAGATTAGAAGAAGCTGAAGACCAAATCAGTGACTTAGAAGACAAAGTAGAGAAAAACACCCAAATAGAGCAGCAAATGGAAAAAAATTTAAAAAGCAGGAGGAAAGTTTAAGGGATCTGTGGGAGAATATGAAATGTAAAAACATTTGTATTATAGGGATGCCATAAGGAAAAGAATCAGAGAAAGGAATAGGGAACCTATTTGAACAAATAATGACAGAAAACTTCCATAAACTGATGAAAGAAAAAGCCACACAAGTCCAGGAAACACAGAGAGTCCCAAGCAAGATGAACCCCAGAAGACCCACAGTTAGACACATCATAATAAAAATGGCAAAAATTAAAGACAAAGAAAGAATCTTAAAGGAAGCAAGAGAGAGACAGAAAGTTACCTACAAGGGAGCTCCCATTAGACTGTCAGCTGATTTCTCAATAGAAACACTGCAGGCCAGAAGGGAGTGGCATGAAGTGTACAAAGTAATGCAAGGCAAGGGTCTGAATCCAAGACTACACTATCCAGCAAGGCTATCATTCAAAATTGAAGGAGAAATAAAGAGCTTCATGGATAAAAAAAAAAAAAACTAAAGGAATTTACCACCACCAAACCAGCACTGCAAGAAATGCTGAAGGGACTCTTGTAAGAAGAAGAAGAAACAGAGAGAGAGAAAGGAACACAGGCATAAAATTAAAATGGCAACTAATAACTATCTATCAGTAATTACCTTAAATGTAAATGGCTTAAATGCTCCAGTGAAAAGACATAGGGTAGCTGATTGGATAAGAAAACAATACCCATATATATGCTGTCTACAAGAGACCCACCTCACAACAAAATACTCATACAGGATAAAAGTGAAGGGATGGAAAAGAATTTTCCAAGCAAATGGAAATTAAAAAAAAAAAAAAAAGCTGGTGTCACAATACTCATATCGGACAAGATAGACTTCAAAACAAGGGCCATAATAAGAGACAGAGGTCACTACATAATATTAAAAGGATCAATCCAATAAGAGGATATAACCCTGGTAAACATATACGCACCAAATACGGGAGCACCAAAATATATTTAAAAATTTCTGGAGAACTTTAAGGGAGAGATCAATAGCAACGTGATCATAGTGGGTGACTTTAACACGCCACTGACACTACTGCATAGATCTTCTAGACAAAAAATTAACAAGGACATAGAGTCCTTACAAGACAAACTACATCCGTTGGACTTCATTGATATTTACAGAACATTTCACCCCAAAGCTTCAGAATATACATTCTTCTCAAGTGCAAATGGGTCATTCTCAAAGATAGACCACATGTTAGGACATAAAGCAAGTCTCTACAAATTCAAGATAATTGAAATCATTTCAAGCATCTTCTCAGATCACAGTGGCATGAAAATAGAACTCAATTACAGTAAAAACACACAAAAACATTCAAACACTTGGAGGCTAAATAGCATGTTATTAAACAATGAATGGGTTACTAATGAGATCAAGGAAGAAATTAAAAACTGCCTGGAAACCAATGAAAACGAACACACAAAAACACAAAATCTATGGCACACAGCCAAAACAGTCCTGAGAGAAATATTCAAAGCACTACAGGCCTACCTCAAAAAACAAGAAAAATTGCTAATTGACTTTTCAACCCTATAACTTAAAGAACTAGAAAGTAAACAAAAAGAAAAACCCAGAGCTAGTAGGAGGAAAGGAAATAGTAAAGGTCAGAGCAGAAATAAATGACATAGAGACTAAAAAAAAAACAATTCAAGAGATCAATGAAACAAAAAGCTGGTTCTTTGAAAGGAAAAACAAAATCGATGGACCTTTATTTTTTTTTATTTTTATTTTTATTTGTTTTTTTTTTTGAAGTTCTGCCTTATGCCCAAATTTGACTTCCTTTATTTTTTTATTTATTTTTTTTTTACTTATTTTTATTGCTGAATGTATTACAGATGTTTCTCATTTTTCCCCCATTGCCCCCTCCTCCCCATTCCTGCCCCCCTCCTGCCTTTCCCCACACTGTTGTCTGTGTCCATTGGTTATGCATATATATATAAGTTCTTTGGTCTATCTCCTCCCACCCCCCAACCCCCCTTCCCTTTGAGGTTTGTCAGTCTAACAACCAATTTGTACTTCTTAATCCCTTCACCTTTTTCACCCATCCCCCTAGCCCCCACCCATCTGGTACCCAACAAAAGTTCTCTGTATCTATGAGAATGTTTCTGTTCTGCTGTTCATTTTGTTTGTAGATTCAATTGTTGATAGATATGTATTTATTGCCATTTTGTTTGTTCATATTTTTTTATCTTTTTCTTCAAGAAGACCCTTCAACATTTCATATAATAATGGTTTGGTGGTGATGAACTCCTTTAGCTTTTCCTTGTCTGGGAAACTCTTTATATGGCCATCAATTCTAAATGACAGCTTTGCAGGATAGAGTAATCTTGGTTGTAGGTTCTTGCTTTTCATCACTCTGAATATTTCTTGCCACTCCCTTCTGGCCTGCAAAGTTTCTTTTGAGAAATCAGCTGACAGTCTGATGGGAACTCCCTTGTAGGTAACTAACTGCTTTTCTCTTGCTGCTTTTAAGATTCTCTCTTTGTCTTGAACCTTTTGCATTTTGATGATGATGTGTCTTGGTGTGGGCCTCTTGGGGTTCATTTTGTTTGGGACTCTCTGTGCTTCCTGGACTTGTATGTCTGTTTCCTTCACCAAGTTAGGGAAGTTTTCTGCCATTATTGTTTCAAATAGGTTTTCAATTTCTTGTTCTCTCTCTTCTCCTTCTGGCACCCCCAAGATGCGAATGTTGGCACCCTTGAAGTTGTCCCAGAGGCTCCTTACACTATCCTCATTTCTTTGGATTCTTTTTTCTTTTTGCTGTTCTGATTGGGTGTTTTTTGCTTCCTTATATTCCAAATCGATGGTTTGCTTCTTGGATTTACCTACTCTACTATTGAATCTGTGTAAACTATTCTTTATTTCAGTTAGTGCCTCCTTCATTTCTGACTGGTCCTTTTTTATGCTCTTGATGCCCTCTCTAAGTTCACTGAGGTTCTCACTAAGTCCATTGAGCATCCTTATAAGCAGTATTTTGAACTCTGCATCTGTTAGGTTGCTTAACTCCATTTCACTTAGTTCTTTTCCTGGAGTTTTGTTCTGTTCTTTCATTTGGGACCTGTTTCTTTGTCTCCTCATTTTGGCTGCCTCCCTGTGTTTGTTTCTGTGTATTACTTAGAGAGAGGTATAGGGCTAGCTGAGACCAGATGCTACTTGTTTGAAAGAATTTAGGAAAAGCTGAAGCAGGCTCCAAGACAGGCCAATCCTATGGTAAAGCAACTGGCAACAGCTTGGGTGGGCCCGAAAGTTGGGTGGGGCGGGGCCTCAGGCAATCACCAGGGCGGGGCCAACAGTGTGAGCCAGGTAGCTGGAGTCCCAGATATGGCGGCGTCTGCCGGCCAAGGGAAGGGCTCACCAAAGGAACAAAAGCCTCTGTTAGCACGTCTGTCCAGGAGAAAGCTGCCTCTCCAGCCCTCGCTCCGATGCCAAACAGCTCAGTTCTTCCCCATATGACTCTGGTGCCTTTCAGGCTCCTTCCGACACGCTGGAGCCTGGTGGATGTGAGTCCGAGTAATTCTGTGCGTGGGCCCTTTAAGAGGAGCTGCCGGGGGCTCCAGCCGCCTCAGCCTCAGTTCCCGCTGGTTTTTCCAGCCAGAAGTGATGGGGACTTCTCTTCCTGGCACTGGAACCCTGAGCTGGGCGCCTGGTGTGGGACGGGGACCCCTCAGTCCTCAGGGAGGACCTTTCCAGCCGAGGTAGCCTCCTAATTTTTATCTGCCACACGTGGGTGTGGGACCAGCCCGTCCGCCTCCGCCCCTCCTACCAGTCTCGATGCGGCTTCTTCTTTAATTTCGTAGTTGTAGGACTTCCATTCAGCTTGATTTCAGGCGGTTTTGAATGATGGTTGTTCTGTAGTTTAGTTGTAACTTTGATGTGGTTGTGGGAGGACGCGATACCGCGTCTACCTACGCCGCCATCTTGACCGGAAGTCAAAATCGATGGACCTTTAGCCAGACTCACCAAGAAACAAAAAGAGAGGAACCAAATAAACAAAATCAAAAATGAAAGAGGAGGAGTAACAACCGACACCACAGAAATTCAAAGAATCATCACAACATACTATGAACAATTATACGCCAACAAATTGGACAACCTAGGAGAAATAGACAAATTTCTAGAAACGCACAGTCTCCCTAAACTGAACCAGGAAGAGATAGAAAACCTGAACAGACCAATAACAACAAAGGAAATTGAAGATGTAATTAAGAAAGTCCCAGCAAACAAAAGCCCAGGCCCAGATGACTTCATGGGAGAGTTTTAATGAAAATTCAAAGAAGATCTAATACCCATTCTCCTCAAACTATTCCAGAAAATCCAAGAAGACAGAACACTTCCAAACTCATTTTATGAGGCCAGTATAATCCTAATTCCAAAACTGGATAAAGACACTACAAAGAAAGAATACTATAGGTTGATATCCCTGATGAACACAGATGCCAAAATCCTTAACAAAGTATTAGCAAATCGGATTTGGCAATACATCAAAAAAATTATTCATCATGACCAAGTGGGTTTCATCCCAGGCATGCAAGGATGGTACAATATTCACAAATCAATGTGATACACTACATGAACAAAATGAAAGATAAGACCATATGATCATTTCAATAGATGCTGGAAAAGCATTTGACAAAATCCAGCACCCATTTCTGATAAAAATCTCAGCAATGTGGGAATAGAGGATTCATATCTCAACATAATAAAGGCTATATATGGAAAACCTACAGCCAACATCATTCTCAATTGGCAAAAACTAAAAGCATTCCCCTTAAGAACAGGAACAAGACAGGGATGCCCACTTTCGTCACTCTTATTTAACATAGTACTGGAAGTCTTAGGTACAGCAATTAGACATGAAGAAAAAATAAAGGGGATCCAAATTGGAAAGGAGGAAGTGAAACTCTCATTATTTGAAGATGACATGATATTATACATAGAAAACCCTAAAGAGTCCATCAAAAATCTACTGGACTTAAAAAAATGAATTTGGCAAAGTAGCAGGATACAAAATTAACGTCAAGAAATCAACGGCATTCTTATACACCAATGATGAACTCACAGAAAGAGAAACTGAAAAAACAATCCCATTTACCATTGCAGTAAAAAAATTAAGATACCTAAGGATAAACTTAACCAAAGTAGTAAAGGACCTCTTCACAGAAAACTACAGGTCGTTGAAAAAAGAAATAGAGGAAGATATAAAAAAGTGGAAACATATTTTGTTCATGGATTGGAAGAATTAACATCATTAAAATGTCCATACTACCCAAAGCAATCTATAGATTCAGTGCAATCCACATCAAAATACCAATGACATATTTCACAGAACTAGAAGAAACACTCCAAAAGTTTACATGGAACCAAAAAAAGACACTGAATAGCTACAGAAATCTTGAAGAGAAAAAAAGAACAAAGTAGGAGGGATCACATTATCAGATTACAGGTTTAATACAAAGCCACTGTAATCAAAACAGCCTGGTACTGGCACAAGAACAGGCAGATAGATCAATGGAACAGAATAGAGAACCCAGAAATTGACCCAAGACAATATACTCAATTAATATTTGACAAAGTTGGCAAGAACATACAGTGGAGTCAAGACAGTCTCTTCAATAAATGGTGTTGGGAAAATTGGACAGCTGCTTGCAAAAAATGAAGCTAGACCACCAACTTACACCATACACGAGAATAAACTCAAAATGGATAAAAGACTTAAATGTGACTCGTGAATCCATAAAATTTCTAGAAGAAAATACAGGCAACAAAATTTCAGACATCATACGCAGCAGAATTTTCACTGATACAACACCTAAGGCAAGAGAAACACAGGAAAAAATGAACACATGGGACTACATCAAACTAAAAAGCTTCTGCGCAGCACAAGAAACAACCATCAACACGGAAAGGGATCCCACTATATGGGAGACCATAATCACCAATGATGCATCAAATAAGGGATTAATTTCCAAAGTATATAGAGTGCTCATACAAGTCAACAAAACAAGACAAAGAACCCAATTAAAAAATGGGCAGAGAACCTAAATAGACACCTCTCCAAACCGGACATACAAATGGCCAAGAGACGTATGACAAAATGCTCAATGTCACTAATCATCAGAAAGATGCAAATTAATACAACTATGAGGTATCACCTCACACCTTTCAGAATGGCCGCCATCAACAAATCATCAAACAATGAGTGTTGGTGAGGCAAGTACACTGCTGGTGGGAATGCAGACTGGTGCCGCCACTGTGGAAAACACTATAGTGTTACCTCAGAAAGTTAAAAATTGAGCTGCCATTTGACCCAGTGATCCTACTTCTAGGAATATACCCTAGAAACCTTGAAACACCAACCAGAAAGAATATATGTACCCTTATGTTCATAGCAGCACTATTTATAATAGCTAAGATCTGGAAACAGCCCAAGTGTCCATCAGTGGACGAATGGATAAAAAAGCTGTGGTATATATACACAATGGAGCACTATGCAGATGTAAGAAAGAAAGATCTCTTATCCTTTGAGATGACATGGAGGGACCTGGAGAGTATTATCCTAAGTGAAACAAGCCAAGTAGAGAAAGACAAATATCACATGATCTCCCTTATTTGTGGAATGTAATGAACATAACAGTCTGAGGAACAGGGTAGACCCAGAGACATGGATGTAGGGTACAGACTGACAACCCTCAGAAAAGGGGGTGGGGGGAGGGAAGAGATAAACCACAGAACTTATATGCATGTACTCATAACTGATGGACATGGACAACAATGCTGGGGATCGGGCAAGGAGGATGGGGAGGAGGGTGTTAGTGGGGGGAAAAGATAAACATCTGTAACAAAATCAAATTAAAAAAAAATAATAAAAATAAATAAATAAAACAATTGCCCAAAAGAAAAAAAAATGGAACTGTCATTTGAACCAGTGATCCCACTGCTAGTAATATATCCTAAGAATCTCAAACACCAACCAGAAAGAATATATACACCCTTATCTTCACAGCATGGTTTTTTACAATAGGTAAGAGCTGAAAACAGCCCCAGTGTCCATCAGTAGATGATTGGATAAAAATGCTGTGATATATTTACACAATGGAATATTATGCAGCTGTAACAAAGAAGGATATCTTACCATTTGAGACAGCATGGAGGAACCTGGAGAGTATTATGCTAAGTAAAATATGTCAGTCAGAGAAAGACAAGTATCCCATGATCTCACTTTATGTGTAAAATATAATGAACAGAATAAACTGATGAAAAAAACAACAACAAAAAAACAGATCCAGAGACATGGGAGCAGGAAACAGGCCGAGGAAACTCAGTGAAAACGTGGGGGGGCCTGGAAGAGATAAACCAAAGAACTTACATGCATATATGCATAACCAATGGACAGAGACAGTAGTGTTGTGAAGATGGGCAGGCAGGAGCAGGGAGGAGGGCATCAATGAAAGAAATAAGGGGGACATCTATAATACGTTCAACCATAAAGATAAATTTAAAAATCCAATAATAAAAAAAGACAATGAGGTACCACCTCATAGTAACCAGAATGGCCATCATCAATAAATCAACAAATAACAAGTGCTGGCAAGGATGTGGAGAAAAAGGGAACCCTAGTACACTGCTGGTCAGAATGCATAGTAGTGCAGCCACTATGGAAAATAGTGTGGAGTTTCCTCAAAAAAATAAAAATGAAACTGCTATTTGACCCAGTCCTCCCACTGCTAGAAATATATCCTAAGAAGCCTGAAACACCAACCAGAAAGAATATATGTACCCCTATGTTCACAGCAGCATTATTTACAATAGCTAGATCTGGAAACAGCCCAAGTGTCTATCAGTAAGTTAATGGATAACAAAGCTGAGCTATATTTACACAATGGAATACTTTGCAGCTGTCACAAAGAAGGATCTCTTACTCTTTGAGACAGCATGGAGGCACCTGGAGAATATTATGCTAAGCAAAATAAGCCAGTCAGAGAAAGACAAATATCACATGATCTCACTTATATGTGGAATCTAATGAACAATATAAACTGATGAATAAAATAGAACTAGAGGCATGGAAACATGGAAAAGACTGATGAATCTTAGAGGGAAGGGGGCAGGCGTGGGGTAGGAAGAGATTAACCAAAGAGTTTATATGCACATATGCATTGCCCATGGACACAGACAATAGGGTGGTGAAGGCCTGTGGCAGGGTGCTAACCAGGTGGAGCGTGGCAATGAGGGATAAAAGGGGGTGACATCTATAATACTCTCAACAATAAAGATGATAAAAGTAAACACCCCAAGAGGATATAACCTTTGTAAACATTTATGCACTCAACATAGAAGCTTCTAAACAAATAAAGTAATTGTTAATGAACATAAAGGGAGAGGTTGAGAGTAATACAGTCATAGCAGGGAAATTGCAAGCACTACTGACATCAATTAATAGGTGTTCCAGACAGAAAGTCAACAAGGAAGCAGTGGCCTTAATATTAGGGTCATTGGTGCATTCCAAAATGACTGCAGAGTAGCTGAAGCTCTGTTCACTTGTTCTCAGCCCCAAACCGGACTTACAACTTAAATTACAGAGCAATCAACTTGAAAATTAATTGAAGTATAGCTGATTTGAAATATTATATCCAAGAAGTACAGAAGAAGCCACATAGAGACTGGTAAGCAGGTCAGAGACAAGAACAGGAAAGCCCCTTCATGCAGGTGCAGAGGTAGCTGAAAAGCTGGAGTCAAATCATGGCTGTGGAGCTCCCTCCTCCCCCTAGGAGGGTGGGGTCTCAATCCCATGCAGGGAGCAGAGTGTGGGGTCTCAACTCAACCCAGAGCAACAGAGATAGGAAAAGGATCCCATGTAGTGTTATAACCTGATGGCGAGATAACCAGAGATGCATGGCCGAATTGTAAAGGAGCACTTTATTTCACCGGTGGGCTGCGGAGGGCATAGTTTCCCCTCAGATCAACAACCCCGATTCTTCTTACTCATCTCATTTTAAAGACAGAAACTCCCTCCTCCTTTTGCCCCCTCCCCTCAGGGAACCAGTACAATAGTGGGAGTGACAGAGACTACAGAAGTCAAAATTAGCATTATTTACTGATGGCATAAGTACTTACAAGTACCTGCAAATACCTATACTCAGGAAACTGCAAATGCCTCCCAACTCCTGGGGCAACTATAATCTTAGGCAAAATTCCTTTCCATCTAGGGGTAATTAACCTATTATTGGAAGAATATCGAGGAATGTCTATTGGTGACAAAATGGAGTCTTTTAGTCACCTTAACCAAGGGGCCTACATAAAATGGAATCTAGTTGCCTTAGCCTTGGAGCCCAGATCAGCAGCCTTGGGCAGTGAGAATCAGTGGGGATTCTGTCCACCTCCGAGACTTGGACCACACCATCCCATCTGAGGGATGGAGTGCTCCTATTTTTACAGCACAGGCCTGGGGAGTTCACTTGGGACTCTGACCACTGAAGAGATCATGCTGCCACGCTCAGGTCCTGCAGAGGGGTCTGCTGGCTACACCCAGCAGTGACTTTAAGGAGCCCATTATTTTCTGGAAGGGTTTTGAGTGAAGACTCAGATAGTGACTAAACTGTGTGGCTTGGAAAAGAGGAACAAACTCCCCCACCTCAATCACACAGTTGGCACACCTCCCCTCACCTGTTGAGCTGCTTGGCCTTCCCCATTCTGCTGGATTTGGCAGCACAGGGGAGCAGTGCAGGGCTAAGATTTTCAGCCCATTCTCCTGGGGCTGATAGCACAGCAGAGACAAACTTTTGAACCATCCTCTTGGATTTGGAACCAGAGCTGGGAATTTTGGCTCTGCCATGTTAAGATCAGCAGCGTGAAAAGATTGAAGTGCCATGCAGGACTGATTTTAGACACATCCTGTTTGGTTCTGTGATGCCAGGAAGCCATGCAGAGCTAAGAGTTTCAAAATGTGTCTCCCAGGGAGGCTTCTGTCCCAAAATCAGATAGAAGAGTGCTGGGCTCTGCAACTACATTGTGGGGAGGCACATCCAAGCTCTCCTACAAGTTCAGACCACACTACCCTCAGAAGGGGAAGAAGAGCCTGCCCTCCTCCTATAGGTTGTGGGTACCACCCTCAATGGGAAACTATTTGGATCAGCTCTATCATGTCCCAGATACCCCTGCCTCACCCAGTTTAATGGGGGGAGTGAGAGAGGCTTATTGTCTGGGACCTGGAGGAAGTACCGAGCCTCCTCCTATGAGCTGGGCCAATATCATCCTCAACAGGAGACTCTTGTGATCTATCTCCCTGAGCTCAGGGTGGCTGAACTTGCTCCTGCAGAGGAGATGGTTGGTTGTACCCAACATGAACCTGAAGTAAGCCCTCTAGAAGGAACTAGAGTTGGAGACTCTGGCAGAGACTGAAGGGTTTGGCTTTGAAGCAGGGTCTACTCTCCCTTCACTGACTGCATGACTGCATGATCCACAGGTAGGAGATACACTAGCTCTATCTCTGACTAGCATGGGCTCATTCTACAGTCTCTCATGAAAGGCTCTGGAGGAAGACCAGGCAACCTCAGGAGGAGGAGAAGTAACTGACAGGTGGAGGCAGATCTCAGGGACCCTTGGTTCTATCAGAGATCAGCCCCAAGCTCCAAGATGGAAGAAACTGAACCTTTTACACAGAGGGGCCCCTCCCATGCACGCGCAGGTCTAGTAGATGCAGTCACAAACATGAACAGTGTGGTAGTTAAAGACAGGTAGCCCAAGCCTAGTTACATACAATGTCTGACAGCATCCTGACCCTGAAACCCACACAATTGAACCCAGAACCAACACAACCAGTGGTGGGCTTTTGATGACACCAGCACTCAACCAAACTGGCCAGACAAGTGGCACAAAGAAAGGAGGATTGTGACAGACACCAGACCCTGCAAAGAACAACCCCATCTCAAAAGGCAGGCCCTGCAGTGTCTCATACATGGTGACCAAGGTTTACCCTAATAGTCACCCAGCCTGAAAAATTAACTCCGCCCACAAAATGTCCAACAGCAATCAAGCCTCAACTACAACAGGATGTGCACATAACCCACAAGAGACATCCCTAAAGCACAGAGCTCAGATGATCTGGAAGACTGTGCCACGGAGCCTAAGACACCTCGAGACTATACCTGCACAGTAACTTGCATGCTGTTATCAGGGTTAAGCCTAACAGTCAGCCAGCCTGAGGGACAATCCCACCAATGAACAGCAATCAAGAACCAACTACAACAGGAAGGCTCACATAAACCACACAAGAGACATTCTTAGAGCACTGAGCTCAGGATATCAAGGAGACTGCACTGCTGGGTCCCACAGGACACCTACTACATAAGACCAACCCACAAAGACTGGGTGTCATAGAAGTTCTACCTAATACACAGAAACAAACATAAAGAGACTGGCAAAGTGGAGAGACAAAGAAACAGTACCTAAATGGAAGAACAAGAAGAATCTCCATAAAAATATTTAAATAAAATAAGGGCAAACAAACTTATCAGAAATAGAGTTCAAAGTAATGATTACAAGGATGCTCAAAGAACTTAGGAGAACTACAACAGTATGAAAAGGACACAGAAACCATGAAGAAGAACAAATTGGAAATGAAGAATACCATATCTGACATCAAGAATACACAAGAGAAAATAAGAAATAGGTTTAAAGATGCAGAGGACTGATGTTTCTGTCTATCTCCACCTTCCTCTTGCTCTAAAAAAAAAAATCAATAAAATGTTTAAAAATTGCTTTTTAAAACAGAATATATAAAACTCAACACCAAGAAAACAAACAACCCAATTAAAAAATGAGCAAAGGACCTGAATAGACACTTCTCCAAAGGGATAGCCAACAGGAATGAAAAGATGTTCAACATCACTAATAATCAGACACATGCAAATTAAAAACACAATGAAATATCTCAACATAATAAAGGCTATATATGAAAAAACTACAGCTAATATCATTCTCAATGGGCAAAAACTAAAAGCATTCCCCTTAAGAACAGGAACAAGACAGGGATGTCCACTTTTGCCATTCTTATTTAACATAGCAGTGGAAGTCTTAGCCACAGCAATCAGACATGAAGAAAAAATAAAGGGGATCCAAATTGGAAAGGAGGAAGTGAAACTCTCATTATTTGCAGATGACATGATATGGTACATAGAAAACCCTAAAGACTCCATCAAAAATCTACTAGACTTAATAAGTGAATTTGGCAAAGTAGCAGGATACAAATTTAACGTCAAGAAATCGACAGCATTCTTATACACCAATGATGAAATCACAGAAAGAGAAACTAAAAGAACAATCCCAACAATCCCATTTACCATCGCAGCAAAAAAAAATTAAGATAGGATTCCAAAATGGCAGTGGAGTGAATGGAAGCTACACAGACCATCTCCCAGGACCAAACTGGAATTACAACTAAAATAAAGACAAATCGTTGGGAAAAAGCAACAGAAAAGCAGCTTGCGAGGACCATAAAACCAGGGACACTGACTCGATCCTGGTAGGATTATGGAGGCGGGAGAGGGGGGCTGGGAGCCCACGGACAGCAGCGGCCTTAGCCGTGAACAGCGCCCGCCCTTGGGGTTAAAGCCCGAGCCGGCTCCACAGCGCAGAGCCAGGGCAGAGCACTAAAATAGCCACAGCCACTCACCTGGGCTCTGGCAGAGGGAGGGCGGACTGCACTGGAACTGTGTGGGGACACTCAGGATTTGGAGGGCGCTCAGAGATTTTGCTGAGTTTTGGCCACACAGGACTGTGGCCTGGCCATTTTACTCCACCCCAGGGCTCTGGGGAGAGCCGGCAGCCCCTCCCTCGGAGATCCAGCCACACCCTAGTGGGCCATTGAAATGCAAACTGAGGCTCATTAACTACTAGCATCTGCCCTACCCACGGGAAATCCTCTCACCTTGAACACCTGAGGGAGGCTTTCACTCAACTGAAAACCCAAGGCTTTTCAAGCAACCATGACTAAAAAGCTAGAGGATAACTTAACCTCTGCTGGGCTTGCAAATATACCCTGGAAAGTAAGACTCCACGGTGGTGTTTAACTTGGGTCCTCCCACGCTCATCCAAACCCAGTAGAAGGAGCCACAAACAACAGAACACCAACATCCACAGGAAAATTTGGCAGGCTCCAATAACCACTGAGATAGCCAAAATGGTGAAAAAAAGAACCAGATCCCAAATGAAAGAACAAGAGACCTCTACCGAAGATGAGATAAATGAAACGGAACTAAGCAAGTTAACAGAGCTAGAATTCAGAGCCATGATCTTGAGGAAGATCAACAGCATGAGTAAGGACATCAACACCTTGAGTAAAGACATCCACACCATGAGCAAAGACATAGAAACACTGAAAACCAACCAAGTGGAAATGAAGAAGCAGCAAGAAGAAATGAAGAAGCAACAAGAAGAAATGAAGCATGACATAGCAGAAATGAAGAACACATTGGAAGGACTAAACAGCAGAGTAGAGGAAGCTGAGGACCGGATCAGTGAATTAGAAGACAGGGTAGAAAAAATCAACCAATCAGAAAACCAAAAGGAAAAAACAATGAAAAAACAGGAAGACAGCTTAAGAGAACTGTGTAACAACTGGAAACGTAATAATATTCACATCATTGGAGTCTCTGAAGAAGAAGAAAATGAGCAAGGGTTAGAGAATATATTTGAAGAAATAATGACAGAAAACTTCCCTAATTTGGTGAAGAAAGAAGGTATTCAAGTTCAAGAAGCACAGAGAGTCCCAAGTAAGAGGAACCCAAACAGGCCCACACCAAGACACATAGTAATTAAAATGCCAAAAATTAAAGACAAAGAGAGAATCCTCAAGGCAGCAAGAGCTAACCAACAGGTTACCTACAAAGGAACCCCCATAAGGCTATCAGCTGACTTCTCCACAGAAACACTACAGGCCAGAAGGGAATGGCATAAAGTAATCAAGGTCATGAAAAACAAGGATCTGAATCCAAGACTACTCTACCCAGCAAGGCTGCCATTCAAAATAGAAGGTCAAATAAAGAGCTTCTCAGACAAAAAAAGGCTAAGGGAATACATTAGCACCAAAGCAGCACTGCAAGAAATGTTAAAAGGACTGCTGTAATTAGTAGAAGAAATAGGAAGGAAAGTAGAACCACACTGAACAAAAATGGCAATAAATAAGTACATATCAATAATCACCTTAAATGTAAATGGATTGAATGCTCTGATAAAAAGACACAGAGTAGCGGATTGGATAAGAAAGCATAACCCATATATATGTTGTTTACAAGAGACCCACCTCACAACAAAAGACTCACATAGGCTGAAAGTGAAGGGATGGAGAAAAATCTTCCAAGAAAATGGAAAGGAAAAAAAAGCTGGGGTAGCAATACTCACATCTGATAAAATAGATTTCAAAATGAAAGCCATAACTAGAGACAAAGAAGGTCACTACATAATATTGAAAAGATCTATCCTACAGGAAGACATAACCTTGGTAAACATATATGCACCGAATATAGGAGCACCAAAATATATTAAAAATCTTCTGGAGGACTTCAAAGGAGAAATTGACAGCAATACAATCATAGCAGGGGACTTCAACACCCCGCTGACATCACTGGATAGATCCTCTAGACAAAAAATTAACAAGGAAACAGAGACTCTAAACGAAGCACTAGACCAAATGGATTTAATAGATATTTACAGAGAATTACACCCCAAAACTACAGAATTCACATTCTTCTCAAGTGCACATGGGACATTCTCAAAGATAGACCACATGTTAGGACACAAAGGAAGTCTCTACAAGTTCAAGAAGATTGAAATCATATCAAGCAACTTCTCAGATCACAATGGCATGAAACTAGAAATCAATTGCAGCAAGAACATGCAAAGACATTTGAATACATGGAGGCTAAATAGCATGTTATTAAACAATGAATGGGTTACCAAGGAGATCAAGGAAGAAATTAAAAACTTCCTGGAAACCAATGAAAATGAACACACAACAACACAAAATCTATGGGATGCAGTGAAAGCTGTTCTGAGAGGGAAGTTCATGGCACTACAGGCCTACCTCAAGAAACAACAAAAATTTCTAATAGACTATCTAACCTCACAACTTAAAGAACTAGAAAGCAAACAAAAAGAAAACCCCAGATCAAGTAGAAGGAAGGAAATAGTAAAGATCAGAGCAGAAATAAATGACATAGACCAGAGAAACAATTCAAAGGATCAATGAAACAAAGAGCTGGTTTTTTGAAAAGATAAACAAGATTGATGGACCCTTAGCTAGACTCACCAAGAAACAAAGAGACAGAACCCAAATACACAAAATCAGAAATGAAAGAGGAGAAGTAACAACTGACACAACAGAAATACAAAGGATCATTAGCTAATACTATGAACATTTATATGGCAACAAATTCGACAATCTAAGTGAAATGGACAAATTTCTAGAAACACATAGTCTCCCAAAACTGGACCAGGAAGAGATAGAACACTTGAACAGACCAATAACAGCTAAGGAAATTGAAGATGTAATCAAGACTCTCACAGCAAACAAAAGCCCAGGCCTGGATGGCTTCACGGGGGAGTTTTACCGAACATTCAAAGAAGAACTAACACCCATTCTCCTAAAACTATTTCTAGAAATTCAAGAAGAAGGAAGACTTCCAAACTCGTTTTATGAGGCCAGCATAATTCTAATTCCAAAACCAGAAAAAGACACTACAAAGAAAGAAAGCTACAGGCCAATATCCCTGATGAACACAGATGCCAAAATCCTAAACAAAATACTAGCAAATCAGATCCAGCAATACATCAAAAAAATTATTCTCCATGATCAAGTGGAATTCATCCCAGGGATGAAAGGCAGGTTCAATATTCACAAATCAATAAATGTGATACACCACATAAACAAAATGAAAAATAATAACCACATGATCATATCAATAGACGCTGAGAAAGCATTAAACAAAATCCAGCACCCATTTCTGATAAAAACGCTCAGCAATTTGAGATTTGAGGGATCATATCTTGATATAATAAAGGCCATATATGAAAGACCTACAGCCAACATCATACTCAATGGGCAAAAACTAAAAACACTTCCCTTAAGAACAGGAACAAGACAGGGATGCCCACTTTCGCATTTCTTATTTAACATAGTACTGGAAGTCTGAGCCACAGCAATCAGACGTGAAGAAAATATAAAAAGAATCCAAATTGGAAAGGAGAAAGTGAAACTGTCATTATTCGCAGACGATATGATATTATATATAGAAAACCCTAAAGACTCCATCAAAAATCTACTAGACTTCATAAATGAATTTGGCAAAGTAGCAGGATACAAAATTAACATCAAGAAATCAAGGGCATTCTTATACACCAATGATGAACTCACGGAAAGAGAAACTAAAAAAACAATTCCATTTACCATCGCGGCAAAAATATTAAGATACCTAGGAATAAACTTAACCAAAGAAGTAAAGGACCTATTTGCAGAAAACTACAGGACATTGAAAAAAGAAATAGAGGAAGATATAAAAAAGTGGAAGCACATACCTTGTTCATGGATTGGAAGAATTAATGTCATTAAAATGTCCATATTACCCAAAGCAATATATAGATTCAATGCAATCCCCATCAAAATACCAGTGATATATTTCACAGAACTAGAACAAATACTTCAGAAGTCCATATGGAACCAAAAAAGACCCCGAATAGCTACAGCAATCTTGAAAAAGAAGGACAAAGTAGGTGGGATCACAATACCGGATATCAGGTTATACTACAAAGCTACTGTAATCAAAACAGCCTGGTACTGGCACAAGAACAGACATATAGACCAGTGGAACAGAACAGAGAATCTGGAAATTGACCCAAGACATTATGCTCAATTAATATTTGAAAAAGGTGGCAAGAGCATATAATGGAGTAAAGACAGCCTCTTTAATAAATGGTGTTGGGAAAATTGGACAGCTACATGCAAAAAAATGAAACTAGACCATCAACTTACACCATACACAAGAATAAACTCAAAATGGATAAAAGACTTAAATGTGACTCGTGAATCCATAAAAATCCTACAAGAAAATGTAGGCAACAAAATTTCGGACATCATACGCAGTAGAATCTTCACTGATACATCACCTAAGGCAACAGAAACAAAGGAAAAAATGAACACATGGGACTACATCAAACTCAAAAGCTTCTGCACAGCAAAAGAAACAACCATCAAAACAGATAGGGAACCCACTCTATGTGAGAGCATAATTGCCAATGATACATCAAATAAGGGGTTAATTTCCAAAATATACAGAGTGCTCATATAACTCAACAAAAGGAAGACAAAGAGCCCAATTAAAAAATGGGCAAAGGAACTAAATAGACACCTCTCCAAATAGGACATACAAATGGCTAAGAGACATATGAAGAAATGCTCAACATCACTAATCATCAGAGAGATGCAAATTAAAACAACAATGAGGTATCACCTCACACCTGTCAGAATGGCCGCCATCAACAAATCATCAAACAACAAGTGTTGGTGAGGGTGTGGAGAAAAGGGGACTCTAGTACACTGCTGGTGTGAATGCAGACTGGTGCAGCCACTGTGGAAAACACTATAGTGTTACCTCAAATAATTTAAAAATTTAATTGCCATTTGACCCAGTGATCCCACTTCTAGGAATATACTCTAAGAAGCCTGAAACACCTATCAGAAAAAATGCATGTACCCCCATGTTCATAGCAGCAGTATTTACAATAGCTAAGTTCTGGAAACAGCCCAAGTGTCCATCAGTGGATGAATGGATAAAAAAGCTGTGGTACATATACACAATGGAGTACTATTCAGCTGTAAGAAAGAAAGATCTCTTATCCTTTGAGACGACATGGTGGGACCTCGAGACTATTATCCTAAGTAAAACAAGCCAAGCAGAGAAAGACAAATATCACATGATCTCACTTATTTGTGGAATATAATGAACATAACAGTCTGAGGAACAGGGTAGACCCAAAGATGTGGAAGTAGGGTATAAACTGACACCCCTCAGAAGAGGGGGTGGGGGGCGAGGGAAGAGATAAACCACAGAACTTATGCGTATGTATGCATAAGTGATGGACATGAACAACAAAGCTGGGGACAGGGTGGGGGGGATGGGGACGAGGGTGTCAATGGGGAAAAAAGGAGAAACATCTGTAACAAAAATAAATTAATAAAATGTTGAAAAAAAAATTAAGATACCTAGGGATAAACTTAACCAAAAAAGTAAAGGACCTGCTCATAGAAAACTACAGGTCATTGAAAAAAAATAGAGGAAGATATAAAAAAGTGAAAACATATACCTTGTTCATGGATTGGAAGAATTAACATCATTAAAATGTCCTTACTACCCAAAGCAATCTACAGATTCAATGCAATCCCCATCAAAATACCAATGACATATTTTACAGAACTAGAACAAACACTCCAAAAATTTATATGGAACCAAAAAAGACCCCAAATAGCTACAGCAATCTTGAAAAAGAAGAACAAAGTAGGAGGGATCACATTATCAAATTTCACTTTATACTACCAAGCCACTGTAATCAAAACAGCCTGGTACTTGCACAAGAATAGGCAGATAGATCAATGGAACAGAATAGAAAACCTAGACAATTTGCTCAATTAATATTTGACAAAAGTGACAAGAGCATACAGTGGAGTCAAGACAGTCTCTTCAATAAATGGTGTTGGGAAAATTGGACAGCTGCTTGCAAAAAAACGAAGCTAGACCACCAACTTACACCATACATGAGAATAAACTCAAAATGGATAAAAGACTTAAATGTGATTTGTGAATCCATAAAATTTCTAGAAGACAATATAGGCAACAAAATTTCAGACATCATACGCAGCAGAATTTTCACTGATACAAAGGCAAGAGAAACAAATGAAAACATGAACACATGGGACTACAGCAAACTAAAAAACTTCTGCACAGCAAAAGAAACGACCATCAAAACGGAAAGGGTTCCCACTATATGGGAGACCATAATCGCCAATAATGCATCAGATAAGGAATCAATTTCCAAAGTGTATAGAGTATTCATACAAGTCACCAAAAGAAGACAAAGAACCCAATTTAAAAAAATGGGCAGAGGACCTAAATAGACACCTCTCCAAACTGGACATACAAATGGCCAAGAGACATATGACAAAATGCTCAATGTCAGTAATCATCAGAGAAATGCAAATTAAAACAACAATGAGGTATCACCTCACACCTGTCAGAATGGCCACCATCAACAAATCATCAAACAACAAGTGTTGGTGAGGGTGTGGAGAAAAGGGGACTCTAGTACACTGCTGGTGGGAATGCAGACTGGTGCAGCCACTGTGGAAACACTATGGTGTTACCTCAGAAAGTTAATAATTGAACTGCCATTTGACCCAGTGATCCCACTTCTAGGAATATACCCTAAGAATCCTGAAACACCAACCAGAAAGAATATATGTACCCCTATGTTCATAGCAGCACTATTTATAATAGCTAAGATCTGGAAACAGCTCAAGTGTCCATCAGTAGAAGAATGGATAAAAAATCTGTGGTACACATACACAATTGAGTACTATGCAGATTTAAGAAAGAATGATCTCTTATCCTTTGAGATGACGTGGAGGGACCTGGAGAATATTATCCTAAGTGAAACAAGCCAAGCAGAGAAAGACAAATATCACATGATCTCACTTATTTGTGAAATATAATGAACATAACATTCTGAGGAACAGGGTAGACCCAGAGATGTGGATGTAGGGTACAGACTGAGAACTCTCAGAAGAGAGGGTGTGGGGCGGGAGGAAAGATATAAACTACAGTATTTATATGCATGTATGCATAACTGATGGACATGGACAACAATGCTGGAGATGGGGTGGGGTGGATGGGGAGGAGGGTGTCAGTGGGGGAAAAAGAAGAAACATTTGTAACAAAAACAAATTAATTTAAAAAAAAGAATAAAATAGAAATAAAATACAAAACAAATAATAAAAACTCAAATAAAATCCCAACTTTGTACATCAAGGAACAAGGAAAAAAGAATAAACTAAGCCCAAAGTCAGCAGAAAGATAGAAATAAAAGATTACAGCAAAAATTAATGAAATTAAAAACAGATAAACAATAGAAAATACTAAAAACGCTAAGAATTAGTTCTTTGTAAAGATGAAAACTGCCCAACCTCTAGCTAGACTATCCAAGAGAAAACGAGAGAAGACCGAAACAACAAATTTATGAATGAAAGAACATACATTATAAATGATACCACAGAAATACAAAGGACCATAGTCGCTACTATGAACAATATACCAATAAACTGGACAGCCTAGTAGAAATGGGTAAATTCTTAGAAACATAGAACCTATCAAGACTGAATCAAAATAAAATTTGAACAGTCCAATTACTTATACAGAGATTTGATCAGTAATAAAAAATTCCCCAAAGAAGAGACAGCATAGAATCATACAGATTCACTAGTAAATTTTACCAAACATTTAAAGAAGTAATGGCACTCCATGTCAAACTCTTGTAAAAAATCAGAGAAGGAAACACTGCCAAACTTATTGTACAAATTCAGCATTACTCTAATATCAACAAAGTCAATACAGACCTAAGAAAACTACAGAACAATATCCCTGATTAATACTGAATAAAAATTCTTTATAAAATACTATCAAATCAAATTCAGCAGCACAGTAAAAGGATCATACATTATGATCACGTGGGATTTACCCCTGGGATGCAAGAATGGTACAACATATGTACAATAAATGTGATACATCACATTAGCAGAATGAATAAAAAATCATATAATCATTTCAATAGATGCAGAAAAAGCATGACAAAATTCACCATCCTTTAAAGATAAAAACTCAACAAATTAGGTAAAGATGAAACATACCTCAATATAATAAATTATATATGACAAGCTATCATACTCAATGGTGAAGGTTAAAATCTTCTCCTCTCCATCAGTAACTAGGGTGCCCACTTGCAACACTCCTATTTAACATAGTACTGAAAGTCCTAGCCAGAGTAATCAGGCAAGAAAAAAAAATAAACAGCATCAGAATTGAAGAGGAAGAAGTAAAATTGTCTCTATTTTCAGATGACATAGTTTTATATATAGAAAACCCTAAAGACTCTATCAAAAAACTTAGATTTAATTCATCCCTGGGATGCAATAGATTTAATTAACAAATTCACTAATGTTGTAGGATACAAAATCAACATAAAAAAATAGAAATGTTTCTATACATTAACAATAAATTATCTGAAAAAAGATTAAGAGAATGATCCCATTTGCAATAGAATCAGGTAATATAGTACGCAGGAATAATTTAACAAAGGCAGGGAATGATCTGCACATAGAAAACTACATGAGAATGATGAAAGAAACTAAAGATGACTCAAATAAATTGAAGGATATTCCATGTTTATGGATTGCAAAAACTAATATTGTTGCAATGTTTATACTACCCAAAGCAATCTATATGTTCAATGCAATCTTTATTAAGATGCCAGTGACATTTTTTACACAAGTAAGACAACGATCCTAAAATTTGTATGAAACCATGAAAGACTCTGAACAGCCCTAGCAATCCTGAGAAAGAAGAATAAAGTTAGAAGCATCACGTTTCTTGATTTCAAACTATATTATAAAGCTATTGTAATCAAAACTATATGGTACTAGCATAAAAACAGAAACATCGGCCAACAGAACAGAATTGAGAGACCAGAAATAAATACACTAAAAAATGGTCAATAAATATTTTACAAGGGAGCCAAAAACACCAAGTGGAGAAAAGATAGTCTTCAATATATGGTCCTGAGAAAACTGAATATTCACATATAAAAGTATGAAACTAGACCCTTATCTTACACCACTAATGAATATGAACTCGAAAAGGATTAAAGACTTAAATGTTAAACCAGAAACCATAAAAATTATCTAAGAAAATACAGGGAAAAAGTTCCTTGACATAGGTCTTGGCAATTATTTTTTGGCTATGACACCCAAAGTACAAGCAACAAGCAAAAGTCAACCAATGTAACTATATCAAACTAAAAAGCTCCTGTATAGCAATAAAGATGATCAAAAAATGAAAAGACAAACTATGAAACAACAGAAAATATTTGAAAATCTTATATCTGATAGGGGTTAATATCCAAAATATATAAAGAACTCATATGACTAAATATGAGAAAAGAAATAATATAGTTTAAAAATAGGCAAAGAACCTGAATAGATATTTTTCCAAAGAAGACATTCAAGTGATAAACAGGTACATGAAAACATGCTCAAGATTACTAATCATTAAGAAAATGTAAATCAAGACTGCAATGAGATATCATCTTAGACTAGCTAGAAGGCCATCATAAACAAACAAACAAATAAACAAACAAATAAAAAACAAGAGATAAATGCTGGTGCAGATGTGGAGAACAAAGAACTCTGATGTACTGGTGGCACAAGTGTAAATGGCTACAGCCACTAGGAAAATACTATGGCGTTTCCTTGAAAAATAAAAAATATAACTACCATATAATCTAGCAGTTCCACTTTTGAGAATACAGTAAACCATCAATTTTGCAGACCTCGATTTAATGGACTTCAGATTTAACAGACAAAATTTTGGGTCCTCACGTTATATGTGAAAATTAACAACCTGTTAATTTTAAAATGCTTTTAACCAAGATTTGCTTATAATTAAACAGGTTTTTTGTGTTTGTTTGTTTGTTTTTGTTATTAATTCACTGTTATTTTAAACAACTTTAGTGAATAGGCTATATGATGGAAAAAACACTGCAGTAATTTTGCCAACATAAATAAATATTACATATCTACAACTACAGTCTACATATTTAAATTCAATGATTAGCATGTGATCACACCACATTGTGCACAGTAATCGGTTCTGTTGTCACGTGGCATGAATTTCTGCACCAGTTTTAATGTGTGCTGGCTGATGTTTCAATGTGCACTAAGCCATGCCCAAGCTGTGTGCCTTTGTTTACTCGCAGTGACTGGTGAATGCACACATTTACTAGACTTATTCATCATAAATTTAAAATTATAGTAATACATATAGAAAACATTTATCTGAAATTAAACTTTTTATACATAATTACTTTTAATTACACAAATGTGTCTACATAAGTAAAAGCAGGTAAACTAACCAATTTGTCAACTAAAAAGTTAAAAAAACATATACATTCACAAAACCTACTTAATTATATAACAAACTTTTGGCTTTAATGGACATCCCCTCACCTGAAGAGTCCATTATGTAGAGGTTTTATTGTATATCTGAAGGAAACAAAAACATTCTGTCAAAGAGATATCTGCATTCCTATGATAACAAGTAGCATTATTTGCAACAATCAAGACATGAAAATGTCCACCAATAGATGAATAAATAAATAAAATGTTGTATATATACAATAGAATATTGTTCATCCATAAAAATGAAGGAAATCCTGTGATTTGCAACATTAATGGACCTTGAGGGTATATGCTAAGTGAAATAAACTAGATAAAGATAAATATTGAATGGATCTTATTTATATGTTAAATCTAAAAAAAACAAAAAAACTAATAGAAAAATTAATCAGATTTCATTACCAGAGAGGTAGAGGATTGAGGAAGAGGGAATTGGAGGAAGGTGGTCAAAAGGTACAAAGTTCCTGTTTTAAGATAAATAAGTACTGGAAAAGTAATGCACAACTTGATCACTACTGTATGGTATATATTAAAGTTGCTAAGAGAGTAAAACTTAAAAGTTTTCACTACAGGACTTCCTGTCAAGATGGCAGCATCGGTAAATGCAGGTCTCATCTCCTCCCACAACCACATCAAAATTACAACTAACCTACAGAACAACCATTCTTTAGAACTGCCTGAAATCAAGCTTCACGGAAGTCCTACAACTACAAAATTAAAGAAACAGCCACATCTAGACTGGTAGGAGGGGCGGAGGCATGGGCAGTCTGGTTCTACATCCATGTGTGGTGGATAAAAATCAGGAGGGACACCTTGGCTGTGAAGGTCCTCCCTGAAGAGTGAGGGGCTCCATCCCACACTGGGCACCCAGCTCAGGAGTCCAGTGTTAAGAAGAGAAGTCCCCATAACTTTTGGCTGCAAAAACCGGGAACTGAGGCTGAGGGAGGCTGAGGCTTCTGGAGCCCCAGGCTGCTTCTCTTAAAGGACCTGTGCACAGACTTACTTGGACTCACACTCTCCAGGCTCCAGCATGGGAGAGGCAGCTTGAAAGAAACCAGAGACATACAGGGAAGAACTGAGTTGTTTGGCATCAGGGCGAGGACTGGAGAGGCAGCTTTATCCTGGACATATGTGTTGTCAGAGGCCTTTGCTCCTTTGGTGAGCCCTTCCCCCAAAAGGCCGGAAGATGGTCACCATATCTGGGACTCCAGCAACCTGGCTCACACTGTTTGCCTTGTCCTGGTGATTCCTTGAGGCCCTGCCCCACCCAACTTTCAGACCTACCCAAACTGTTTCCAGGGGCTTTACCATAGGATTGCCTGTTTTGGCTCTTGCTTCATATTTTTTTAAATTCTCTCAAACAAGCAGCATCTGGCTACAGCAAGCACCATACCTCTCACTAATTGGTCCCAAGCCCAGCACTAGAAGCAGCCAGCCTTGGTTTATAGCTTGGCTTTGCCTGGGCACCTCCAAGCCCAGCACAAGAAGGAGCCATCAGCAGATTGCTTTGTAGCTTATGCCTGGTGGCCCTGGATAGAACACAGGCAGTGGCTGACCTTTCCCCAGAGCCAGCACACCCAGTGGACAGCTTCAGACCACATCAAAACACCACCACCCAACCACCTCCACAAGTGACACACTCAAGGAATGGACTCAGAGGGTACGAGAGCACTGCTGAAGTAAATCTTGCTCTGGGTGGTGGGCCCCTACACAGCTGACCATCCAAGGTAGTCAGAGGTCGGTGGTTAGTGGGCATAGCCAAGTCCTTGCAGCTGATCAGCCTGAGAAAATCCCTCCCATTGACATGCAAACAGCAATCAAGACTCAATTACAGCAGAAGGGTGTAAAGTCCACATGAGGGATGCACCTTGAGGGCCCAGCTGGGTGATCAGGGAGGCTGTGCCACTGGACCGTACAGGACACCTACTACAACAGGTCACCCTAGGAAACCTAGGAGACATAGCAACTCCACCTAATACATAGAAACAAACACAGGGAGGCACTCAAAATGAAGAGACAAAGAAACATGTCCCAAATGAAAGAAAAGAACTAAACTCCAGGAAAAGAACTAAATGAAATGGAGATAAGCAATCTAACAGATGCAGAGTTCAAAACATTGCTTATAAGGATGCTCAATGAACTTAGTGAGGGCCTCAAGAGGATAATAAAGGACTAATCAAAAATGAAGGGTGCACTAACTGAAATAAGAATAATTGACAGGGAATCAATAGTAGAGTAGGTAAAGCCAAGAAGCAAACCATTGATTTGGAATATAAGGAAGCAAAAATCACCCAATCAGAACAGCAACAAGAAAAAAGAATTCCCCCAAATAAGGATAGTATAAGGAGCCTCTGGAACAACTTCAAGCATACCAACATTCACATCATAGGAGTGCCAGAAGGAGAAGAGAGAGGGCAAGAAATTGAAAACCTATTTGAAACAATAATGACAGAAAACTTCCCTAACTTGGTGAAGAAAACAGACATACAAGTCCAGAAAGCACAGAGAATTCCAAACAAGATGAATCCAAAGGGATCCAAACCAAGACACATCATAATCAAAATGCAAAAGGTTCAAGACAAAGAGAGAATCTTAAAAGCAGCAAGAGAAAAGCAGTTAGTTACCTACAGCGGAGTTCCCATAAGGCTGTCAGCCAATTTCTTTTTTTTTTTTTTTAATGTTTTACTTTATTGATTTTAGAGGGAGAGGAAAAAAGAGGGAGAGAGATAGAAACATCGATGATGTTACATCGATTGGCTGGCTTCCTGCATGCCCCACACTGGGGATTTGGCCTACAACCTGGGCATGTGCCTTGACTGGGACTCAAACCAGAGACCTCTTGGTGCATGGGTGAACACTCAACCACTTAGCCACACCAGCCAGACTACAATTTCTCAAAAGAAACTTTGCAGGCCAAGAGGGAGTGGCAAGAAATATTTAAAGTGATGAAAAGCAAGGACCTACACCCAAGATTACTCTATACTGCAAAGCTATCATTTAGAATCGATGACCATATAAAAAGTTTCCCAGACAAGATAAAGCTAAAGGAGTTTATCACCACCAAACCAGTATTATGTGAAATGTTAATGGGTCTTCTTGAAGAAGAAGATAAAATAATATGAACAATAAAATGGCAATAAATACATATCTATGAACAATTGAATCTACAAACAAAATGAGCAAGCAGAACAGAAACAGACTCATAGATACAGAGAACTTTTCGTTGGTTGCCAGATGGGAGGGAAGTTGGGTGAAAAAGATGAAAGGATTAGAAAGTACAAATTGGTTGTTAGACTGATGAACTTCAAAGGAAAGGGGGGAGGTGGGGTGGGAAGAGAGAAACCAGAGAACTTACGTGCATATATGCATGACTAATGAACACAGACTATAATGTGGGGAAAGCAGGAGGTTGGGGGAAGGGGGGCTGGGGAGAAGGAGGTCAAGGGGGGAAAAAGAGGGACATCTGTAATACATTCAACAATAAAGATAATTTTTTAAAAAGTTTTCACTGCAAAAAAATTTTTTTTAACTATAGATAGATGTTGACTAAATATTGCAGTAATCAATTTCAAATATATGTATGCTAAGTCATTATGTGGTATACCTTGAACTTAAACAGAGCTGAATATCAATGATATCACAAACTAAAAAAATAAGTAAAAAATTTTAACTTATCTTTAAAGCAATACAAAAAATTTTAGTTTTTGTCTCAACCGTCCCTGATTTACCCACATCCACCATTGTGGAAATGTTAGTGTTAAATAGGAAGAAGCTCAGTTCCCAGTTTTCTCCTCAAAGCAGAGGGGACAGAGCAAATGTTATTATTAATTATTATTATTTTTTATTATTATTAATTTACTTTTGTTACAGATGTTTCTTCTTTTTTCCCCCATTGACACCCTCCTCCCCCTCCCTACCTGCCCCGTCCCCATTTTTGTTGTCCATGTCCATTGGTTATGAGTACATGAGTACCAGTTCTGTGTTCATTGCTCCCCTCCCCCACCCCCTCTTCTAGCAAATGTCAGTCTGTACCCTACTTCCACGTCCCTGGGACTACCATGTTCCTCACACTGTTATGTTCATTATATTCCAGAAATAAGTGAGATCATATGATATTTGTCTTTCTCTGCTTGGCTGGTTTCACTTAGGATAATAGTTTCCAGGTCCACCCATGTCGATGCAAAGGATAAGAGATCGTTCTTTCTTACAGCTGCATAGTACTCCATTGTGTATATGTACCACAGCTTTTTTATCCATTCATCTACTAATGGACACTTGGGTGTCCAGATCTTTCCAGATCTTAGCTATTGTAAATAGCGCTGCTATGAACATGGGGGTACATGCATTTTTTCTGATTGGTGTTTCAGGCTTCTTAGGGTATATTCCTAGGAGTGGGATCACTGGGTCAAATGGTAATTCAATTTTTAATTTTTTGAGGTAACACCATAGTGTTTTCCACAGTGGCTGCACCAGTCTGCATTCCCACCAGCAGTGTACTAGAGTCCCCTTTTCTCCACACCCTCGCCAACACTTGTTGTTTGATGCTTTGTTGATGGCAGCTATTCTGACAGGTGTGAGGTGATACCTCATTGTTGTTTGAATTTGCATCTCTCTGATGATTAGTGATGTTGAACATTTCTTCATATGTCTCTTGGCCGTTTGTATGTCCTATTTGGAGAGGTGTCTATTTAGTTCCTTTGCCCATTTTAAAATTGGGTTCTTTGTCTTCCTTTTGTTGAGATGTATGAGCACTCTGTATATTTTGGAAATTAGTCCCTTATCTGATATATCATAGGCAATTATGCTCTCCCATACAGTGGGTTGCCTTTCCACTTTGATGGTTGTTTCTTTTGCTGTGCAGAAGCTTTTGAGTTTGATGTAGTCCCATGTGTTCATTTTTTCCTTTGTTTCTGTTGCCTTAGGTGATATATCAGTGAAAATTTTGCTGCATATGATATCTGAAATTTTGTTGCCTACATTTTCTTGTAGGATTTTTATGGATTCACGAGTCACATTTAAGTCTTTTATCCATTTTGAGTTTATTCTTGTGTATGGTGTAAGCTGATGATCTAGTTTCATTTTTTTGCATGTAGCTGTCCAATTTTCCCAACACCATTTATTGAAGAGGCTGTCTTTACTCCATTGTATGCTCTTGCCACCTTTGTCGAATATTAATTGAGCATAATGTTTTGGGTCAATTTCTGGGTTCTCTGTTCTTTCCATTGATCTATGTGCCTGTTCTTGTGCCAGTACCAGGCTGTTTTGATTACAGTAGCTTTGTAGTATAACCTGATGTCCGGTATTGTGATCCCTCCTACTTTGTTCTTCTTTTTCAAGATTACTATGGCTATTCGGGGTCTTTTTTGGTTCCATATGAACTTCTGAAGTATTTGTTCTAGTTCTGTGAAATATGTCCTTGGTATTTTGATGGGGATTGCATTAAACCTGCAGATTGCTTTGGGTAGTATGGACATTTTAATGATGTTAATTCTTCCAATCCATGAACAAGGTATGTGCTTCCACTTTTTTATATCTTCCTCTATTTCTTTTTTCAATGTCTTGTAGTTTTCTGCAAATAGGTCCTTTACTTCTTTGGTTAAGTTTATTCCTAGGTATCTTAATTTTTTTGCCGCGATGGTAAATGGAATTGTTTTTTTAGTTTCTCTTTCCGTGAGTTCATCATTAGTGTATGAGAATGCCGTCGATTTCTTGGCGTTAATTTTGTATCCTGCTACTTGGCCAAATTCATTTATGAAGTCTAGTAGATTTTTGATGGAGTCTTTAGGGTTTTCTATGTATAATATCATGTCATCTGCGAATAATGACAGTTTCACTTCCTCCTTTCCAATTTGGATCCCCTTTATTTTTTCTTCATGTCTGATTGCTGTGGCTAAGACTTCCAGTACTATGTTAAATAAGAGTGGTGAAAGTGGGCATCCTTGTCTTGTTCCTGTTCTTAAGGGAAATGCTTTTAGTTTTTGTCCATTGAGTATGATGTTGGCTGTAGGTCTTTCATATATGGCCTTTATAATGTTGAGATATGATCCCTCTATTCCCAAATTGCTGAGCGTTTTTATCAGAAATGGTGCTGGATTTTGTCAAATGCTTTTTCAGCACCTATTGATATGATCATATGGTTTTTATTTTTCATTTTGTTTATGTGATGTATCACATTTATTGATTTGTGTATATCGTACCAGCCTTGCATTCCTGGGATGAACCCTACTTGGTCATGGTGAATAATTTTTTTGATGTATGGCTGGATCCGATTTGCTAGTATTTTGTTAAGGATTTTGGCATCTATGTTCATCAGGGATATTGGCCTGTAGTTTTCTTTCTTTGTAGTGTCTTTTTCTGGTTTTGGGATTAGAATTATGCTGGCCTCATAAAACGAGTTTGGAAGTCTTCCTTCTTCTTGAATTTTTTGGAATAGTTTGAGGAGAATGGGTGTTAGTTCTTCTTTGAATGTTCGGTAAAACTCCCCCGTGAAGCCGTCGGGGCCTGTGCTTTTGTTTGCTGGGAGAGTCTTGATTACATCTTCAATTTCCTTCGTTGTTATTGGCCTGTTCAAGTTTTCTATCTCTTTCCGATTCAGTTTTGGGAGACTATGTGTTTCTAGAAATGTGTCCATCTCGCTTAGATTGTCGAATTTGTTGCCATATAAATGTTCATAGTATTTGCAAATGATTCTTTGTATTTCTGTGGTGTCAGTTCTTACTTCTCTCTTTCATTTCTGATTTTGTGTATTTGGGTTCTCTCTCTTTGTTTCTTGGTGAGTCTAGCTAAGGGTCCATCAATCTTGTTTATCTTTTCAAAAAACCAGCTCTTTGTTTTATTGATCCTTTGAATTGTTTTTTTGGTCTCCATGTCGTTTATTTCTGCTGTGATCTTTACTATTTCCTTCCTTCTACTTGCTCTAGGGTTTTCTTTTTGTTTGCTTTCCAGTTCTTTAAGTTGTGAGGTTAGGTAGTCAATTAGAAATTTTTCTTCTTTCTTAAAGTGGGCCTGTAGTGCTATGAACTTCCCTCTCAGAACTGCTTTCACAGTATCCCATAGATTTTGTGTTGTTGTGTGTTCATTTTCATTGGTTTCCAGAAATTTTTAAAATTCTTCCTTGATCTCCATGGTAACCCATTCATTGTTCAGTAACATGCTATTTAGCCTCCATGTGTTCATATGTTTTTGCATGTTCTTGTTGCAATTGATTTCTAGTTTCATGCCATTGTGGTCTGAGAAGATGCTTGATATGATTTCAATCTTCTTGAACTTGTAGAGACTTAGTTTGTGCCCTAACATATGGTCTATCTTTGAGAATGTCCCATGTGCACTTGAGAAGAATGTGAATTCTGTAGTTTTGGGGTATAATTCTCTGTATATATCTATTAAATCCATTTGATCTAGTGCTTCATTTAGAGTCTCTGTTTCCTTGTTAATTTTTTGTCTAGATGATCTATCCAGTGATGTCAGTGGGGTGTTGAAGTCTCCTGCTATGATTGTATTGCTGTCGATTTCTCCTTTGAAGTCCTCCAGAATATTTTTAATATATTTTGGTGCTCCTATATTGGGTGCATATATGTTTACCATGGTTATATCTTCCTGTTGGATAGACTCTTTCAATATTATGTAGTGGCCTTCTTTGTCTCTAGTTATGGTCTTCAATTTGAAATCTAATTGATCAGATATGAGTATTGCTACCCCAGCTTTTTTTTCCTTTCCGTTTGCTTGGAAGATTTTTTTCCATCCCTTTACTTTCAACCTATGTGAGTCTTTTGTTGTGAAGTGGGTCTCTTGTAAACAACATATATGTGAATCATGCTTTCTTATCCAGTCAGCTACTCTGCGTCTTTTTATTGGAGCATCAGTCCATTTACATTTAACGTGATTATTGATATGTACTTATTTATTGCCATTTTTGTACAGTGTGGTTCTAATTATCTTTCTGTTTCTTCTAATAGTTATAGAAGTCCTTTTAACATGTCTTGCAGTGCTGGTTTGGTGCTAATATATTCCCTTAGCCTTTTTTTGTCTGGGAAGCTCTTTATTTGACCTTCTATTTTGAATGATAGCCTTGCTGCATAGAGTAGTCTTGGATTCTGATCCTTGTTTTTCATGACCTTGATTACTTCATGACATACCCTTCTGGCCTGTAGTGTTCCTGTGAGAAGTCAGATGATAGCCTTATGGGGGTTCCTTTGTAGGTAACCTGTTGCTTATCTCTTGCTGCCTTTAGGATTCTCTCTTTGTCTTTAATTTTTGGCATTTTAATTATTATGTGTCTTGGTGTGGGCCTGTTTGGGTTCTTCTTACTTGGGGCTCTCTGTGCTTCTTGAACTTGAATGCTTTCTTCCTTAACCAGGTTAGGAAATTTTTCTGTCACTATTTCTTCAAATATATTCTCTAACCCTTGCTCATTTTCTTCTTCGGGGACTCCAATAATGCGAATGTTATTATGTTTCCAGTTGTCCCACAGTTCTCTTAAGCTATCTTCCTGTTTTTTTCATTGTTTTTTTCTTTTGGTTTTCTGATTGATTGATTTTTTCTACTCTGTCTTCTAATTCACTGATCCGGTCCTCTGCTTCCTCTACTCTGCTGGTCAATCCTTCCAATGTGTTCTTTATTTCTGCTATGTCATTCTTCATTTCCACTTGGTTGGTTTTCAGTGTTTCTATATCTTTACTCTTGGTGTTGATGTCCTTACTCATGCTGTTTATTTTCCTCAAGATCATGGTTCAGAACTCTACCTCTGATAATTTGCTTAGCTGCATTTCATTTATCTCATCTTCGGTGGAGTTCTCCTGTTCTTTCATTTAGGACCTGTTTCTTTGTTTTACCATTTTTGCTATCTCAGTGGGTTTTGGAGCCTGCCAAATTTTCCCTGTGGGTGTTGGTGTTCTGCTATTTGTGGCTCCCTCTACTGGGTTTGGATGATTGTGGAGGGGCCTCCTTCAACACCACTGTCAAGTCTCACTTTCCTGGGTAGATTTGCAAGCTCAGGAAAGGTTCAGTTATGCTCTAGCTTTTTGCCTGGAAGCTATTAGCCTCAGTTACTTGAAAAGCCTTAGGATCTCAGTTGAATGAGAAACTCCCTCAGATGTTTACAGTGTAAGAGGATTTCCCGAGGGTGGGGCCAATGCTGGTTGTTAATGAGCCTCAGTTTGCATTTCTTTACCTCTTCTCCTCACCTGGAATCTCCAAGGGAGGGGCTTCCACAGCTCCGGGAAGGAGCAAACTTAGCTGCCGTTCTGTGTAACCAGGAAGGAGGGGCTGGCCACCACCGTCCTTTGTGGCCACAGCTCAGCACAAACTCTGAGCACCCTCCAAATCCCAGGTGTCCCCACAGAGTTCCAGTCCAGTCTGCCCTCCCTCTGCCGGAGCCCCAGGTTAGTGGCTGTGGCTATTTAGCACTCTGTCCCGGCCCTCTGCGCTGTGGAGCAGCTGGGGTTCTTAACCCAAGGGCGGGCGCCGCTGCCAGCGCTCCCAGCTAAGGCTGCTGCTCCCAGCTCAGGCCGCCGCTGCCAGCTCAGGCCGCTCCTCACAGCCAAGGCCGCTGCTGTCCGTGGGCTCCCAGCCCGCCACCCTCACGCGCCTCCGCAGATCCTACCAGGCTCATTCAGTGTCCCTGGTTGTATGGTCCTCTCCCGCTGCTTTTCTGTTGCTTTTTCCCGACGATTTGTCTTTATTTTAGTTGTAATTCCCATTTGATCCTGGGAGATCGTCTGTGTAGCTTCCATTCACTCCACCGCCATTTTTTCGCCTCTCCGCATTTTCTTTCTTATAAAAGATGTTAAGTCAGTTGGCAAAATCTGAAATAAAGAGATGTAGCTTGGATAATAGTATTGTCTCAGTGTTAGCCTCCTGATTTTGTCAATTGTACTCCAGTATAATTAACAGAGAAATTCTCTGGGTTTTAAGAAACACAAACTGAAGTACTTAGAGGTAAAGCTGCTTAATCTCTGCAATTTTCAGAGCAAATATTATTTGCAAATTATTGTCTATATGTGTTATAACCTGAGAGACTGAAAAAGGTTACTCAACCATTTCACATGATTGGGAACTCACATGGGAAAAGCAACAGGTAGTATTAGTAAAAACTATGAGGCAGAATACAAATCCACTGATTTGTATCCAAGAAAGTATAGGTGGAGAGATATAATAGATCAACTAAGGCCCAAAGAGAAACTGTGGTGAGACTATTTGGAAATATAGGACATTTAAAAGCAGCCATATATATTGGGAAAGTTAGCCATGCATAAGCCCAGGAAAAACACATGCTCTAAAAACTCCTGAGAAGAACTTAAACTTTCACCTTGAGCTAATCCCCAAATCAACAATATCCTAGCTATGTGATGGAGAGCCCCAGCAAAGAGGGAATATGCAAAGACGGGAAGAGGTAACTATAATCTCTTTTTTGTTCTTCTCAGTGTGTTTTGTTTGTTTAAGCTCCTGACATTCAAGAAAATCTCTGTCAAAAAACACAGGCTGGAAATAGCCCAAGTGTCCATCAATAGATGAGTGGATAAAAAAAAAAAAAGCTGTGGTACATATACACAATGGAACAGTGTGCAGCTGTAAGAAAGAAAGATCTCTTATCCTTTGAGAGAACATGGAGGGACCTGGAGAGTATTATGCTAAGCAAAATAAGCCAATCAGAGAAAGACAAATATCACATGATCTCACTTATTTGTGGAATATAATGAACAAAATAAACCCAGAGATATAGAAAGGAGTACGGTCCAGACTGACAAACCTCAGAGGAGGGAGGTGGGGGGATGGATAAAATAAACCAAAGAACTTATATGCATGTATGAATAACCAGTGGAAATAGACAACAATGTTGGGGGATGAGGGTGGTGCAGGATTGGGAGGAGGGTTTCCGGGGGGGGGGGGAGGAGAAACATCTGTAACAAAAATAAATTAATAAAAATTGGAAAAAAAAAACAAAGCAAAAGAATAAAAGAATATTTGAAAAAATAGGCTGAACAAAAGCTATTGGAACAGAATCATCAGTATTCACACATGACAAGATATAGTCTTTTAAAAAGTTTGGAAAAGTCTCAAAACAAATAATCTACTACAGCCTTCAACAAAGAAAAAAGCATACCACGGGGAAAGAAAAAAAATCTAATTTCTAAAATTACCACATTATAAAAATGTTCAATTTTCAACAACAGAAAACCATAAGGCATATTAAGAAACAACAAAGTATGGTTCATTCAAGGAATCAAAAGAAGTTGACAGAAGCAACCCTGAGGAAATCTAGACATCAGATTCACTAAACAACAACTTTAAAATAACTAATAACTGTCTTAAATATTCTCAGAGAGTTAATGAAAAATATGGACAAAGAATTAAAGATAACAAGAAACACTTTATGAAAAAGCTGAAATGAAAAAATTCACTAAAGGAGTTCAACAGCAAAGCTGAGCAGAGAAAAAAAGAATTGAACATAGGACTATTAAAGTTGTCAACTCTTACAAACAGAAAGAAAAATATATGAGGAAAACTGAACAGAGCCTAAGAGCCTTGTGGGACATCATGAAGTGGACCAACATACATATTTTGGTACTTGCAGAAGAAAAAGAGAGCAAAAAGAGCACAGAGGGTATTTGAAAAATTAATAGCCAACAATTTCCCCAATTTAAGGACAGTCACATATGTATAAATCCAAAAATCTCAACAAACTTGAAGTAGGAGAAACTAAAAAATACCCACTCCAGGACACATTGTAATCAAACTATTAAAAGCCAAAACCAACCGAGCTGGTGTGGCTCAGTGGATTGAGTGTCGTCCCATGGACTGAGAGGTCCCAGTTCGATTGCCAGTCAGGGCACACACCTGGGTTGTGGGCTTGATCTACAGTAGGGGATGTGCAGGAGGCAGCCAATCAATGTTTCTCTCTCACATCGATGTTTCTCTCTCTCTCTCTCTCTCTCTCTCTCTCAAAAAAAAAAAAAAACAATAAAAAACATTGTAGGGTTATTAATAGGCTTAATTTCAATACAGGGTGGGGCAAAGGTAGGTTTACAGTTGTTTGTATGCAAAATAATACAATAAGTAATAGCCAATAACACAAGAATAAACTCTGTATTTCACATACTCACAACTGTAAACTTACTTTTGCCCCACCCTACATAATTATGTCTCAGAAAATAGAGAGGCCCAAAGAGAGGGACAGAGAAAAGCAAATAGCTGGTCACTGAAATAGTCAGAATACACACAATATTTATCGTTTGCCATCTTATATGGGTGCATTTCGTGGCACCCATAACAATTACAATAGTGACGTCAAAAATCACTAATCACATAACAAATGTGATAATTAGAAAGTTTGAAATATTGTGAGAGTTATCAAAATGTGACACAGAAACACAAAATGGTCAAATGTTGTTGGAAAAATTATGTCAATAAAAATGCTTGATGTAGGGTTCCCACAAAACTTCAATCCGTAAAAAAAAAAAAAAAAGAAAAAGAAAAAATTATCTGTGAATCATAATAAAGCAAAGCACACTAAAACAAAGTATGCCTGCGAAACTCCATAAATGAATCCTAAGGGAAAGAGAGATTGCTAAATTTTTTGACAAAATAATTTCTAAAAAAGTCTTAAAGATATTCAAGGAGCTAAAAGAGAATACAGATGTACCACTGAACAAAATCAGGAAATACATAAAAAAGTGAGAATATCAACAAAGAGATAAAAACTATTTTAAAAATCCCAGAAATTCTGCAGCTAAAAAATACAATCTGAGCCAGCATTACCCTGATACCAGAGCCAGAAAACTAAAGACTAACACTCTTGAAGAGTACTAATGTAAAATTTCTCAACAAAATACTGGCAAAGTGAATTAAACAGCACATTGCAAGGATTATATGTCAAAATGAAGTAGAATGTATTTCTTTTTTAAAAAGAAATTTATTAATTTTTGTTACAGATGTTTCTTCTTTTTCCCACAGACACCCTCCTCCCTATCCTGCAACCACGCGCAAGCATTGTTGTCTATGTCCATTGATTACACATACATGCATATAAGTTCTCTGGTTTAACTCATCCCTCCCCACCTTACCCCTCCTCTGAGATTTGTCTGTTTCTGGGTCTGTTTTGTTCATCAGCTTTTTTTGTTGTTGTTCATTATATTCCATAAATAAGTGAGATCATGTGGTATTTGTCTTTCTCTGATTGGCTTATTTTGCTTGGCATAATACTCTCCAGATCCCTCCATGTCCTCTCAAAGGAGAAGAGACCTCTCTTTCTTACAGCTGCACACTGTTCCATTGTGTATTTGTACCACAGCTTTTTCTTTCTATATAATTTATTTTATTATTAATTTGTTTTTGTTACAGATGTTTTTCCTTTTTTCCCCCCATTGACACCCTCCTCCCCCTCCCCTTCTCCTCGTCCCCATCCCTGTTGTCCATATCCATTGGTTATGCACCCATGCACATAGGCTCTGTGATTTATCTCTTTCCCCCACCTCCCCCCGTCCTCTGAGGCCCGTCATCCCGTACTCCAGCTCCATGTCTCTGGGTCAATTTCGTTGTTCAGTTTGCTCAGTTCTCCTGTGTGTTGCCGGCTTCCTCTGTTGGTGTGGGGGTCGCTCAGCTCCCTCACTCTGCCTGGGTTCCTCCATGGTGGGGGGTTGGCTCAGCTTCCGCAGGCGCCCCTGGCTGCAGGATCTCGTTTCCTTTCAGGTGACAAGGAGGGTCCTGGAGGGCAGTATGCTGTCTTCATTTTGCTGCTTCTTTAATTTCGTAGTTGCAGGGCTTCCATTCAGCTTGATTTCATACGGTCTTTAAGTGATAGTTATTCTGTGATTTAGTTGTCACTTTGATGTGGTTGTGGGAGGACGCGATTCCACGTCCACCTAGGCCACCATCTTGACTGGAAGTCTCATAGCTTTTTTTTTTTATCCACTCCTCTACTGATGGACTCTTGGGCTATTTCCAGATCTTAGCCATTGTAAATAGTGCTGCTATTAACATATATTCTTACTGCTTGGTTTTTCAGGTTTCTTTGGATATATTCCTAGGAGTGGGACCTCCGGGTCAAATGGCAGATCAATTTTTAATTTTTTGAGTAAACACCATATTATTTCCTATAGTGGCTGCACCAGTCTCCATTCCTACCAGCAGTGTAGTAGAGTTCCCTTTTCTCCACATCCTCGCCAACACTTGCTGTTTGATGCTTTGTTGATGGTGGCTATTCTGACAGGTGTGAGGTGATACCTCATTGTTGTTTTAATTTGCATCTCTCTGATGATTAGTGATGTTGAGCATTTCTTCATATGTCTCTTGGCCATTTGTATGTCCTGTTTGGAGAGGTGTCTATTTAGGTCCTTTGCCATTTTTCAATTGGGTTATTTGTCTTCTTTTTGTTGAGTTGTATGAGCACTCTACATTTTTTGGAGATTAACCCCTTATCTGATGTATCATTGGCAGGTATGCTCTCCCATACAGTGGGTTCCCTTTCCAATTTGATGGTTGTTTCTTTTGCATGCAGAAGCTTTTGAGTTTGATGTAGTCCCATGTGTTCATTTTTTCCTTTGTTTCTATTGCCTTAGGTGATGTATCAGTGAAGATTCTGTTGCATATGATGTCCGAAATTTTGTTGCCTACATTTTCTTCTAGGATTTTTACGGATTCATGAGTTACATTTAAGTGTTTTATCCATTTTGAGTTTATTCTTGTGTATGGTGTAAGTTGATGGTCTAGTTTCATTTTTTTGCATGTAACTGTCCAATTTTCTCAACACCATTTATTAAAGAGGCTGTCTTTACTCCATTGTATGCTCTTACCACCTTTGTCAAATATTAATTGAGCATAATGTCTTGGGTCAATTTCCAGATTCTCTGTTCTGTTATACTGGTCTATATGCCTGCTCTTCTCCCAGTACTAGGCTGTTTTGATTACAACAGCTTTGTAGTATAACCTGATATCTGGTATTGTGATCCCACCTAATTTGTCCTCCTTTTTCAAGATTGCTGTGGCTATTCAGGGTCCTTTTTGGTTCTATATCAACTTTTGAAGTATTTGTTCTAATTCTGTGAAATATGTCGGGGATTGCATTGAATCTATAGATTGCTTTGGGTAATATGGACATTTTAATGATGTTAATTCTTCCAATCCATAAACAAGGTATGTACTTCCACTTTTTATATTTTCCTCTATTTCTTTTTTCAATGTCCTGTAGTTTTCTGCAAATAGGTCCTTTACTTCTTTGATTAAGTTTATTCCTAGGTATCTTAAATTTTTTGCTGCTATGGTAAATGGGATTGTTTTTTTAGTTTCTCTTTCTGTGAGTTCATCATTGGTATATAAGAATGCCGTCGAGTTCTTGACATTAATTTTTTATCCTGCTACATTGTCAAATTCATTTATTAAGTCTAGTAGATTTTTGATGGAGTCTTTAGGG
Organism: Tadarida brasiliensis; assembly: GCA_030848825.1. Taxonomy (NCBI): domain Eukaryota; kingdom Metazoa; phylum Chordata; class Mammalia; order Chiroptera; family Molossidae; genus Tadarida; species Tadarida brasiliensis. The sequence goes on along the minus strand of CM061259.1, from coordinate 71,583,972 downwards.
TTTTCTATGTATAATATCAGGTTATCTGCAAATAATGACAGTTTCACTTCTTCCTTTCCAATTTGGATCCCTTTTATTTTTTCTTCATGTCTGATTGCTGTGGCTAAGACTTCCAGTACTATGTTAAATAAGAGTGGTGAATGTGGGCATCCCTGTCTTGTTCCTGTTCTTAAGGGAAATGTTTTTAGTTTTTGGCCATTGAGTATGATGTTGGCTGTAGGTTTTTCATATATGGCCTTTATAATGTTGAGATATGATCCCTCTATTCCCACATTGCTGAGCGTTTTAATCAGAAATGGGTGCTGGATTTTGTCGAATGCTTTTTCAGCATCTATTGATGTGATCATGTGGTTTTTATCTTTCATTTTGTTTATGTGGTGTATCACACTTATTGATTTGCAAATATTGTACCAGCCTTGCATCCCTGGGATGAATTCACTTGGTCATGGTGAATAATTTTTTTGATGTATTGCTGGATCCGATTTGCTAGTATTTTGTTCAGGATTTTGGCATCTATGTTCATCAGGGATATTGGCCTGTAGTTTTCTTTCTTTGTAGTCTCTGCCCATTTTTTAATTGGGTTCTTTGTCTTCCTTTTGTTGAGTTGTATGAGTACTCTATATATTTTGGAAATTAACTCCTTATATGATGTATTGTTGGCAATTATGCTTTCCTATATAGTGTGTTCCCTTTCCATTTTAATGGTTGTTTCTTTTGCTGTGCAGAAGCTTTTTAGTTTGATGTAGTCCCATGTATTAATTTTTCCTTTGTTTCTCTTGATTTAGGCATTGTATCAGTGAAAATTCTGCTGTGTGATGTCTGAAATTTTGTTGCCTACATTTTCTTCAAGGATATTTATGGATTCACGAGTCACATTTAATTTGTTTATCCATTTTGAGTTTATTCAATGGTGTAGGTTGGTCTAGTTTCATTTTTTTTTGCTAGTTGTCCAATTTTCCCAAGACCATTTATTAAAAATGCTGACTTTACTCCATTGTTTGCTCTTGCCACCTTTATCAAATATTAATTGAACATAATGTCTTGGGTCAATTTATGTGTTCTCTGTTCTGTTCCATTGATCTATATGCTTTTCTTGTGCTAGTACCAGACTGTTTTGATTACAGTGGCTTTGCAGTATAGCCTGATGTGGAGGGCGGCTGAGCCAAGGTCTCTTATTTCTCCTGTGATGTTTGCAAAGCTCACCCAGGAACAAGGCCCTGTGTTGTTTGCAAGGCTCATCTAGGATCTTTCTTCCCAAGGCCTCTTGTTCATCCTGCGTGCTGGCAAGGCCCCCACAGGAACATTCTTCCCAAGGTCTCCTGTTGATCCTGTGTGCTGGCAAGGCCCACGCTGAAGCCTTTTGAGCTGTGGGCAACAATGTATCAACAGTTTTGACCTTGAGCTCAGAGGCCAGTAGAAACATTTGGTGTTTGAAGATAATAAACTTTTGAACTTTCCCCCTTCAGTATTGCTATGTAATAAACATGCTGAGCTAGCTCAGGGTCACTGTTTCTCCATAAGACAGCAGTGTCCCACCTGGCCCCAGCTTGTCTCTCAAGTATGTCTCTGTGTCTTTCTTAGTCTCCCATTGCCCTTCCTCAGGTCTGATTCAGCTAGCCGTGCAGGTCCTGGCAACCTGATATCCAGTATTGTGATCCCTCTTACTTTGTTCTTCTTTTTCAAGATTGCTGTGGCTTTTTGGGGTCGTTTTTGGTTCCATATAAACTTTTGAAGTATTTGTTCTAGTTCTTTGAAATATGTCATTGGTATTTTGATGAGGATTGCATTGAATATCAATAGATTGCTTTGGGTAGTATGGACATTTTAATTATGTTAATTCTTCCAATCCATGACCAAGGTATATATTTTCACTTTTTTATATCTTCCTCTATTTCTTTTTTCAATGTCCTGTAGTTTTCTGCAAATAGGTCCTTTACTTTTTTGGTTAAGTTTATTCCTAGGTATCTTAATTTTTTTGCCTCAATGAAATAATATTTTTTTTTAGTTTCTCTTTCTGTGAGTTCATTATTGGTGTATAAGAATGCCATTGATATCTTGATGTTAATTTTGTATCCTGCTACTTTACCAAATTTGTTTATTAAATCTAGTAGATTTTCAATGGAGTCTTTGGGGTTTTCTATGTACAATATCATGTCATCTGCAAATAATGAGTTTCTTTTTCTCCATTTGGAACCCTTTTATTTTTTCTTCATGTCTAATTGCTGTGGCTAAGACTTCCAGTTAAATAAGAGTGGCAAAAGTGGGCATCCTTGTCTGGTTCCTGTTCTTAAGGAAAATGTTTTTAGTTTTTGCCCATTGAGTATGATGTTGGCTGTAGGTTTTTCATATATGGCCTTTATTATGTTGAGATAGGATCCCTCTATTCCCACATTGCTGAGCATTTTTATCAGAAATGGGTGCCGGATTTTTTTTTAATGCTTTTTCTGCGTCTATTGATATGATCATATAGTTTTTATATTTCATTTTGTTTATGTGGTGTATCAAATTTATTGATTTGTGAACATTGTACTAGCCTTGCATCTTTGGGATGAATCCCATTTGGTCATGGTGAATAATTTTTTTAATGTATTGCTAGATCCGATTTGCTAATATTTGGTAAGGATTTTGGCATCTATGTTCATCAGAGATATTTGCCTGTAGTTTTCTTTCTTTGTAGTATGTTCATCTGGTTTTGGAATTAGAATTATGCTGGCTTAATAAAACGAGTTTGGAAGTCTTCCTTTTTCTTGAATTTTTTGGAATAGATTGAGAAGAATGGGTGCTAGTTTTTCTTTGAATGTTCAGTAAAACTCCCCAAGAGAAGCTGTCCAGGCCTGGGCTTTTGTTTGCTGGGAGATTCTTGATCACATCTTCAATTTCTTTCATTGTTATTGGTCTGTTTAAGTTTTCTATCTCTTCCTGGTTCAGTTTTGGGAGACTATGTGCTTCTAGAAAGTCGTCCATTTTGACCAGATTGTCCAATTTGTGCGGTATAATTCTTCATAGTATTTGTTAATGATCCTTTGTATTTCTGTGGTGACAGTTGTTATTTCTCCCCTTTCATTTCTGATTTTGCTTATTGGGGTCCTCTTTGTTTCTTGCTGAGTCTAGCTAAGAGTCCATTAATCTTCTTTTTCTTTTCAAAGAACCAGCTCTTTGTTTTATTGATCCTTTGAATTGTGATTTTGGTCTCTATGTCATTTATTTCTTCTCTGATATTTTTATTTTATTTTATATCTTATTTTTTATTGTATTTTATTTTTAAAATTATTTTTATTAATTTGTTTTTGTTACAGATGTTTCTCTTTTTCCCACCATTGACACTCTCCTCTCCATCCCCCTCAATGCCTTCCCCAGCTTTGTTGTCTATGTCCATTGGTTATGCATACATGCATATAAGTTCTGTGGTTTATCTCTTCCCCTACAACACCCTGTCTTCTGAGGTTTGTACTCTACCTCTATGTGTTTGGGTCAATTTTTTTCATCAGTTTGTTTAGTTCATTATATTCCACAAATAAGTGAGATCATGTGACATTTGTCTTTCTCTGCTTGGCTTGTTTTGCTTAGAATAATACTCTCCAGGTTCCTCCATGTCATCTCAAATGATAAGAGATCTTTCTTATGGCTGCTTGGTATTCCATTGTGCACATGTACCACAGATTTTTTATCTACTCATCTACTGATGGACACTTGGGTTATTTCCAGATCTTAGTTATTGTAAATAGTGCTGCTATGAACATAGGGGTACATATATTCTTTCTGATTGGTGTTTCAGGCTTCTTAGGGTTTATTCCTAGAAGTGGGATCACTATTTCTTTCCTTCTACTTCCTCTAGGTGTTTCTTTTTTTCTTTTTTCTTTTCTTTCTAGTTCTTTATGTTGTGAGATTAGATAGTCAATTAGAAATTTTTCTTGTTTCCTGGTAGGCACGTAGTGCTGTGAACTTCCCTCCCAGGACTTCTTTGTGACCCATCCCGCAGGTCGAGCAATGAGGACTCTAGAGGGGGAGTGAGGATGGTAGGGGGCAAGAGGCACAAAGAATGGAGACAAGACAGGATTCTGATCAAGTCTCATTTATTGTAAAACAGGGGTAAGGTTTTATAGCATGAAAGCAGGAATGTTCCTGGGGCGTTAAAGTCGGGGCTTTACTGGTTGTTAGGAGACCAAACCCTAACGGCATAATCAATAAGGTCAGTGCTTGAGGCAAGCAGAAAACACCTGCTGCAGTTCCGAGAACTGTCATTTCTGCAGAGGTCCCTGGGGCATTGTGACCTGAGTCACGCCTGCCCAAGAGAATAATGCCAAGAATGTCTTATAGCCAGGGGTGAACTTTCCAGTCCCCCACAGGTCCCCCTTTTTTATTTTACTTAACTGGCTGAATTCCTTGAGAGGACTGTGCCTGTCTTAGGTCAGGATGTTCTCACACGGAGCCGACCAACCTTGCCCGTCATGGGAGACTGAGGCAGCGTGGGCCCAGTTCCTGTCTTAGGTGGCGGTCAGCGATGCGTGTGGACTCCAGTTGCCCATCATTGACTAACCAGTCCAGTTCACCAAGGTCTAGGCATGGTCAGCCATCTCTAGTTTGTGGTAATGGACCTGTATGGGCTGCATTCTTATGGCATCAATTTGTTGTTTCAGAAAGGCCAAACAACTTCTTTATGAGCTCTTCAGCATTTGGAGGGGGCTCAAAACTGCCTTCCGCGGTTCTGAGCAGGCTCAGCAATCCACCCAGGATGATAAATCTGACCTTCAGGTCCATTTCCTGAGGACAGAAAACAGGAGAAAATCTCAGGGCGAACTATCGACCCTGGAGGCAATTGTTAGATTATCCTCTATTTTTTGGACTTTATGAATTTGTTTTATTAAGCGTTCTGGTAACCATCTGGTAGATTTCATTTCTTTAGAATATATACATACTGAGCCTTGACCCCAGATAAGAACTGGGTCGGGACCGTGCCAAGCATTGGGCAAGGGATCTTTCCAGAGAACCGAAGCGAATTGCTTTTGAGTTTCTGAGTGCCAGAATCTACTAGCCGCTGATTGTCCATTGGCATCCAAATTTAAAAAATTGATTGAGAATGAATAGAGCATGTGAGAGAATATTTCTGGGTGTCCCCTTCGTGGGGTACCATTCCCCCTTTTTTATTTTAAAAATAGCGATTTTCAAGGTCTGGTTGGCTCGTTCAACTATTCCTTGGCCTTGAGGGTTGTAAGGGATTCCTGTAATATGTTGAATATTGAGATGCCGACAGAACTGTGAAAAACTGGAGCTGACATACCCTGGCCCATTGTCTGTCTTTAATTGTTGAGGACAACCTAATACAGAAAAGGTGGCTAGCATGTGGCTTATGACATGTCTGGTAGCCTCTCCAGATTGGAGAGAGGCATGTATGAACCCACTATATGTATCTATGGTGACATGCATAAATTTTAGATTACCAAATTCAAGAATATGAGTGACATCCATTTGCCAGAGAGCATTGGGTACCAGCCCCCTAGGGTTGACTCCCAAATGTGGGACTGGTAAGTGAGTAGCACAGGATGGACAGCTTTTGACAATCTGCCTAGCTTGTTCTCTGGTGATGCGATGCATGAGGCAGAGGGTTTTTGCATTCAGGTGGTGTAGTTGATGGCTATGTCGAGCTGCAGTGAGGTTGTTATCTATAGTATTAGTAGCTACAATGAATTGGTTTGGGTCCCTAGTAGCGAGGTCAGCCTTTTGGTTTCCTTCCGCGAGAGGCCCTGGCAGTCCAGAATGAGCCTGCAAATGCCCTATATAAAAGGGATGAAATCTTTTAGTAACTAATTTCTGCAGTTGCCAGAATAAGTCCCCAGCACTAGAGACAATTTTTATTTGCCCTGCAGTTTCTATTAATGGAACTGAATGTGCAATATATGCACTGTCTGTATAAATGTTCAAAGGTTGGTCAGGAAACACAGAGAACACAGCGATTACTGCTTGCAGCTCTGTTAGTTGGGCAGAAGAGTCATTGGTCATAAAGGAGACTGTTTTATCTAAATAAGTATAGGCGGCTCTGCCATTGGAGGACCTGTCAGTAAATACTAATAGGGCATTTCTGAGGGGTTCAGGAGCTGTCCTGGTAGGGAACACAAATTCATGCCGATTGGCAAAAGCAATGAGCTTATCAGGTGGATAGTCATTGTCTAAAAGCCCAATATAAGAGGCCAGAGAGATAGACCAGGATTCAGTATTGGGCATCAGCCAGTTTATTTGGTTGTTAGTGTAAGGTTGAATAATAGTATCAGGTTCTTTACCAAAATAACATTTGCCTTGATCCCTGCCCATCATTATTAGAGTGGCAACGGCCTGATAATAAGGTTCAATTACTCTTTTAGGTGTGGCAGGGAGGTGGAGCCACATGAGGGGCGCTGTCTGCCAAAAGACTGCAGTTGGTGAGAGCGCTGTTTTGCATATAATAAGCTTTAGAAGTTTGTTATAGTCTATAAATGTGGTAGCTTGAGAATGGATAGCTTGTTCTACAATATGTATGGCTTGTCTTCCCTCCGGGGTCAATTCCCTGGGGGAGGTGGGGTTAGCATCCCCATGTAAAATATCATATAATGGTTTAAGTTCCCCTTTGCTGATTTTTAGATAAGGCAGTAGCCAGTTAATGTCTCCCAGGAGCTTTTGGAAATCATTTAATGTTTTAAGTTTATCTAGCCTTAACTCTAATTTTTGGGAGGAGATTAAGGCTCCCTGCATTTGGAATCCTAGGTATGTGTAGGGGTCCGTGAGTTGGACTTTGTCCGGGGCTATTTGAAGACCTCAGCTTTGTAATGCCATGTGCATTTCATCATAGCACTTTAGGACTTTGGTTCCTATCTTTCCAGCTATTAAAATGTCATCCATGTAGTGGATGATATACATGTTTGGCCAGTGGTCTCTTACAACCTGGAGAGCTGAGGCAACATAAGATTGACAGAGGGTAGGGCTATTAGCCATACCTTGAGGCAGGACTCGCCATTGGAAGCGTTTCATGGGTGCTCTAAAATTAGTGGTAGGTAAACTAAAAGCAAAGCATTTTTGATCTTCTGGGTGCAATGGGATAGTAAAAAAGCAGTCTTTCAGATCAATAATAATCTTAAAATATCCCAGTGGAATAGCAACAGGGGATGGCAAACCTGGTTGTAAGGCTCCCATGAGCACCATAGTTTTATTTATGGCTCGTGAATCTTGTAAGAGCCTCCATTTCTTCTTAATTACAAATATAGTAGTGTTCCATGGAGAATTACTAGGAACAATATGGCCAGCTTCAAGTTGCTCCTGTACCAACTGTTGTGCAGCCATTAACTTCTCAGATGTAAGGGGCCATTGGTCAACCCATACTGGCTCCTCGGACAGCCAGGCAATTTGTTCTGTATGGGCCACAGGAGTGTCAATGGCCCCTATGTAAAATGGCCTAGTCCTGCTCGATCATTTTTTGGAGTTGCTTCGATAGGTACAGTTATACCTGTGTTATTTTTTCCTAGGCCCTGTCCTGGTAGGAATACGGTTTTCAACATTTGTGTGGTGATAACAGTATTTGGACTTCCCATTATTATTCCCAATTGGGAAAGGAGATCTCTACCCCAGAGGTTTATAGGTAGTCCGGCTATTACTTATGGCTGTATACTCCCTTGATTCCTTTTCTTATCTTTCCAAGTTAGTAATTTTGAGCTTCTTTCTGGGTTCTGACTCTGTCCTATGCTGTTTAAATGAGTCATAGTAGTGTCTAATGGCCAGGCTGTAGGCCAGTCTTCCCTCTTTATTATAGTAACATTGGCCCCAGTATCTATAAGACCTGAGAATTCCTTGCCATCTAACCAGAGGAGTCATAATAGGCTTTTAGGGGGTGATAACCTCTGCCCAATAAACATTAGAGGAGCCAAACCCTCCTTGGCCCCACTTCCCTGACATAACTTGGTTAGGTGTAGGGAGGAGGGGTAGTAGCAATAGCTGTGCAAATCTTTGTCCTAAAGTGATGGTGTTAATATTCTTGGGTGAGGATACCATGACCTTAATTTTGCCGGAGTAGTCATTGTCTATGACACCCAGGAGGACCTGTAAGTCATTCATGGTGGTACTACTACGCCCTAATATCAGACCGAATGTGTTTTCTGGTAAAGGCCCAAAAATCCCAGTAGGGAGGGCCTGAACCCCCATTTCAGGAGTTAGTACTGTGTGGGTGGTGGAACTGAGGTCCAGTCCTGCACTTCCTGTTGTAGCTCTGCAGAGGTCTGAAATGGATTTTTGGTTTCTGGAACAAAGCTGAGTGTCCCAAAGATTTGTTTGGGTTTGGGGGCCTGGGGATGGCCCCTGTTCCCATTTCCCTGCTGAGGTGTCAATGGATGGCCTTGTGCATCTTGCTTAGAGCGGCATTCATTAGCCCAATGGTTTCCTCTTTTGCATCTGGGGCAGAGACCAGGGGGTTTCCCTTTAGGAAAGTTTTTGTTTTGGTCATCAGAGTTCCCCTTACAATTCCTGGTCCGGTTTTCCCACAGTTAAAACATTTATTCTTGTTCTGTTGATTTTGTTGGGATAAGAATTGCTTAACTGTGTAGCCTTGTAATGCTGCAGCCATCGCAAGGCCCTGTTGGTAGCTGCCTGACAAGCGGCATTTGCATTCTCAAAGGATAGTTGTTTGACGAAATCAGTGCCTGCATCAGCATTACCAAAAATCCTACTGGCTGCAGTAAGTAATCTATGGACAAAGTCTGCAAATGGCTCATCCAGACCTTGTTTAATACTGGTAAGGGAGGAGCTCATATCACCTTTGGTGGGTAATTTTCTCCAGGCTCTCACCCCAGCTGCTTGAATCTGGGCAAAAAGTCCTGCATCATACTGCATTTGGTTGTTACTATTTGCATAATTGTCCTCCCCTATTAACATATCAAAATTCCATCCGTTGCCAGCTTGAGCATTACGTCTGGCAGTGTCTCTACATACCTCTACATATTCTGACTTCCAGAGGAGATAATCTCCTCCGGCCAGGGTGGCTCGGGCCAGTGTCTGCCAATCTCCTGGAGTGAGCCAGTTTTCTGTTACAGATTCTAAGATTGCTATAGTATAAGGGGCTGTAGCTCCATATTGGGCTACTGCTGTTTTTAATTCCTTTATGACTTTGAAATCAAACCCAGTGTGGTGTCTCCATGCTTGACCCTGTGCGTCCACAGTCTCTGATACAGGGAAGGCAAAGGCTTCTGCATCATTGGACCTCGAGAGCTCTGTTCGGGGGGAGATTTTGGGAGCAGCTCCTCTCATGGGAGGCCTTTGGGTAATTTGCGTCTCAGATCTCAGGGTATTTTCCCTTTTAGATTTCCCTATTTTTAGTTCTTCTAACTGGGCAATAAGGTCTTGATGTTCCTTCTCTAATTTAATCTGCTCTTTCAAATGTTCTATTTTATCTTCTAATTCCTTTTTTGGATCAATAACGGGAAAGGCTAAGGGGGGGAGCACTAGGTTTCTCTGGAGGAGAGGAATAAGGTGGGGGTCGCGTACCAAGTGGTGGCCAGTCTTGGTGATGATATCTGGCTGCTTGATCTGCTAAATCATCCCAGTTAACTTCCCCATCATCATCAACTGTTTCAAGATATTCTGATAAATTTGGATATTCTTTGGTTTTTGGCCTATTTTCTCTTGTTCTAAAGTCTCTTTCAGGTTTTTAGTCCTTCCCTTATCCCTTTTTATTCCCTTAACCTGTGCTTTCTTTTCAGGAGGTTTTGTTTGTTTTTGCTGTTCCTCCTCGGTGTCACTATCAAAAGACATAAGGTCCTCACAAACTTGATTCTCTGCCTCTTTTTGTTTATTGTCTTTTTCCTTCTGGAGGATATTTTCCCCGCTCTCTACAACATTAGCTATAACGGGGTCACAATGTTTTTGAGAAATAATTTCATCTATGAGCTTCCAGTAAGAGAAGGCGGTTACAGGGACCTTCTCAGGTCCAAAAGTATTATAGTAGTCTTTGAGTGCATCCCCTACTCTCTTCCATCTTTTCTGATCTATAGTTCCCTCAATGGGAAACCAAGGACATACTTCTTTGATATAATCAAAATAAGGACATAAATGTTTCATCTTAACCTTTACTCCTCGTGCCTTTAAAGCTTTAGTTAATTGTTCTACAAACAATCTATGCTGACTTAATTCTTGCCCCATAATCTCTGATCACTTACCGAGGTTCAGTAGATGCAGCAGGTTCCCGCGCCGCCTATGCCTCTTTCACTATGTATTTTCAGCCGGCCTCTCAAATCAGCATCCTTCACGGGGTCCCCCGTTCTCGAGCCCCATGTTGGGCACCACTTGACCCATCCCACAGGTCGAGCAATGAGGACTCTAGAGGGGGAGTGAGGATGGTAGGGGGCAAGAGACACAAAGAATGGAGACAAGACAGGATTCTGATCAAGTCTCATTTATTGTAAAACAGGGGTAAGGTTTTATAGCATGAAAGCAGGAATGTTCTTGGGGCGTTAAAGTCGGGGCTATACTGGTTGTTAGGAGACCAAACCCTAACAGCATAATCAATAAGGTCAGTGCTTGAGGCAAGCAGAAAACACCTGCTGCAGTTCCGAGAACTGTCGTTTCTGCAGAGGTCCCGGGGGCATTGTGACCTGAGTCACGCCCGCCCAAGAGAATAATGCCAAGAATATCTTATAGCCAGGGGTGAACTTTCCAGTCTCCCACACTTTGGTTGCATCCCACAGATTTTGTGTTGTTGTGTGTTGATTTTTATTGGTTTACAGGAAGTTTTTAATTTCTTCCTTGATCTCCTTGGTAACCCAATCACTGTTTAATAACATTCTATTCAGCCTCCATGTGTTTGAATGTTTTTGAGTGTTTTTATTGTAAGTGATTTTTAGTTTCATGCCATTGTGATCTAAGAAGATGCTTGATATGAGTTCAAATTTCTTGAACTTGTAGAGACTTAGTTTGTGTTCTAACATGTGGTTTATCTTTGAGAATGTTCCATGTGCACTTGAGAAGAATTTGAATTCTGCAGTCTTGGAGTGTAATTCTCTGTAGATATCTATTAAATCCACTTGATCTAGTGCATCATTTAGAGTCTCTGTTTTCTTGTTAATTTTTTGTCTAGAGGATCTATCCAGTGATGTCAGTTGGGTGTTGAAGTCTTCTGCTATGATTATACTGCTGTCAATTTCTTTTATGAAGTCCTCCAGAAGATTTTAAATATATTTTGGTGCTCCTATATTGGGTGCATATATGTTTACCGAGGTTATATCTTCCTGTTGGATAGATCCTTTCAATATTATGTAATGGCCTTCTTTGTCTCTAGTTATGGCCTTCATTTTGAAATCTATTTTATCAGATATGAGTAATGTTACCCCAGCTCTTTTTTTCCTTATCACTTGCTTGGAAGATTTTTTCCCATGCCTTCACTTTCAACCTATGTGAGTCTTTTGTTGTGAGATGGGTCTCTTGTAAACAACATATATGTGAGTCATGCTTTCTTACCAATTCAGCTATTCTGTGTCTTTTGATCAGAGCATTCAATACATGTACATTTAAGGTTATTATTGATATGTACTTATTTATTGAGATTTTCTTTTATTGTGATTATATTTTTCTTCTTATTTCTTCTACTAATTACAGCAGTCCTTTTAACATTTCTTGCAGTTTTGGTTTGCTGCTAATATATTCCCTTAGCCTGCTTTTGTCTGGGAAGCTCTTTATTTCACCTTTTGTTTTGGTTGATAGACTTTCTGGATAGAGTAGTTTTGGATTCAGATCCTTGTATTTCATTACCTTGATTACATCATGCCATTCTCTCCTGGCCTCTAGTGTTTTTGTTGAGAAGTCAGCTGATAGCCTTATGGGAGTTCCTTTGTAGGTAACCTGTTGCTTATCTCTTGTTGCCTTTAGGATTCTCTTTGTTTCTAATTTTTGGCATTTTAATTATTATGTGCCTTAGGGAAGTTTTCTGTCACTATTTCTTCAAATATATTCCCTAACTCCTGCTCATTTTCTTCTTCCTCTGGAAGTTCTATGATGCAGATGTTGTTACATTTTATATTGTCCCACAGTTCTCTTAGGCTGTCTTCCTGTTTTTTAATTGTTTTTTCTTCAATGTTTTTTAAAATTGATTTTTAGAGAGAGAGGAAAGGAGAGAGAGATAGATGTTTTTTTCTTTTTGGCTCTCTAATTGGGCAATGTTTTCTACCCTGTCTTCTAATTCACTGATCTAATCTTTGGCCTCCTCTACTCTGCTGGTTATTCCTTCCAATGTGTTCTTTATTTCTGCTACGTCATTCTTCATTTCCAATTGGTTGATTTTCAATTCTTCTCTATCTTTACTCATGCTGTTGAGCTTCCTCATGGTTATTACTCTGAAATCTCCCTCTGATATCTTGCTCAATTCCCTTTCATTTATTTCATCTTCTGTTGAATTATCTTGTTCTTTCATTTGGAATTTGTTTCTTTGTTTCATCCTTTTGGCTGCTTCAGTGGGTTTTGGATCCTGCCAAAGTTTCCCTGTGGGTGCTGGTGTTCTGCTGATTGTGGCTTCCTGTGCTGAATTTGGATGAGTGTGGGAGAACTCACCTCAAATCCACTGTCAATTCTTACTTCCCTGGGTAGATTTGCAAGCCCAGGAAAGATTCAGTTATCCTCTAGTCATTTTCTAGGAGGCTGTTAGTCTCAGTTACTTGATGAGCCTTTGGTTGCTGCCCTCAACTGAATGAAAAAAAAAAAACTCCTTCAGGTGTTCAGGGTAGCAGGGTTTCCAGCAGATGGGGAAGATGCTTGCTGGCTATTAATGAGCCACAATTTGCATTTCTTTGGCCTGGCTGGGTGGTGGTAAATTCCTGAGGTAGGGGCTTCTGCTTCTCCTAGGGGTTCTGAGAAGGGGCTCTTTGAGTAAGATGGCTACTGTCCTGTGAAGAAGTGATTTAGCAAAAATCTCCCATTGCCCACCCAGCTCTGCAAGCTCCTGAGTCTCTCCACACAGTTCCAGTCCAGTCTGCCTTCCCTCTGCCTGAGCCCAAGGTAAATGGCTGTAGTTAATTTAGTGCTCTGTCAGCCCTCTGTTTTGTGGAGTTGGCTTGGGATTTTAACCCTGAGGGAGCTTCTCACAGCTAAAACAGCTGCTGTTGGTGGGCTCCCAGCCCACCATCTTGCAACTCCACAGTTTCTACCAGGCTCGATTTAGTGTCCTCTTTCTGGCTGTGGTTATATGGGTCCTCTGCAGCTGCTTTTCTGTTGGTTTTTCCCCATAATTTTTCTTTATTTTAATTATAATTCCAGTTTGGCCCTGGGAGGTGGTCTGTGTAGCTTCCATTCACTCTAGAATTTATTTCTGAATACAAGAATAGTTCAATATGCCAAAAAAAATCAAACAATGTAAAACATTACATGAATCAAATGAAAGACAAAAATCTATGATCCTATCAATTGATACAGAAAAAGCATCCATCAAAATTCAACACTCTTTCATGATAAAAACACTGAAGAATCTAGGAATAGAAAAAGACCATCTCAACATAATAGAGGCTATATATGAAAAAAAAAATCATAGCATAGGAAATACTGGATGAGTGAAAGCTTTTCCTCTAAGAACGATCAAATCAAGGATGCCCACGCCACCCAGTCTACTACTAGAAATCCTAGCCAAAAAATTAGGCAAGAAAAAAATAAAAAGCATCTAAATTAGAAAGAAAGAAGAAGAATTATCTGTTTGTAGATGACAATCTTATATATAAGAATCCCTGAAGATTCAAAAAACTGTTCAAAAAAATTCAGGAGAGTTTCAGGAATCAAAATCTATACACAAAAATTTGGTTGCATTTCAAAACACATTAACAATGAATAATCTGAAGTAGAAATTAAGAAAGCAATTAGAGAGAGTAATGTCAGCATCATGGTGGACTAAAACAATCCCTTTGTCTGTCCCCTGAAATAAATAACTAATGAGACATCTATAACCCACTAAAGATTCCTCTGCTCAACACACTAGACACCTGAGAGAGCCACACATCCATACATTCATGGTGAGTGGATTGGAATGAATGAGAGGTGGAAAGAAAGAAAAAAACAGTGCCAATGCCACCAGTTCCTCAGCTACTGTGGCTGAGCTCCCAGCCTCAACATGGTAGCAGCAGAAAATATGGGGTCTGCAACTCTGGCCCATACACCATAGTCTTAGTGAAGAAAAAAAGTAGAGCAGTGGTGTCTATGCCCGAGACACCAGCTCCCTCCCCCAGGTACAGTGGTACTTATACCCAGAGAGCCTGATAGCAACAGCAGAGACAAAATAGTGACTCTGGCCTCCCAGCTATAGGGAGGTCAATGGCCAACCATAATTAACCAGGCAGCAGTGGCAACAGAGAGCTCAGGAACACAGCTACCCTCCCACCTGCCTTATAGCCACACCTTTGAGCTGTGCCCCAAGACCCATGCAACCTAGACAAAAAAAACAAAAGTCAAGGCTTCACTAGTGAATTCTACCAATATTCAAAGATTTCATAAATATCCTGGTCTAACTCATCCAAAAAATTGAAGAGAGAAGAATGCTTTCTGAGACAGAATATGGCAGTGAAGTGAATGGAAGCTACACAGACCATGTCCCAGGACCAAACTGGAATTACAACTAAAATAAAAACAAATTGTCAGGAGAAAGCAACAGAAAAGCAGCTTGCAAGGACCATACAACCAGGAACACTGAATTGATCCTGGTAGGATTGTGGACACGTGAGAGGGGGCCAGGGAGCCCATGGTCAGCAGCAGTCTTAGCTGTGAGCAGCACTATCAGGGTTAAATTCCCAAGCCAGCTGCAAGCGTAGAGGGCCAGGACAGAGTGCCAAAAATGCCACAGCCACTCACCTTGGGCTTCAGCAGAGGGAAGGCAGACTGGACTGGAACTGTGTGGGGACACTTGGGATTTGGAGGGCACTCAGAGTTTTGCTGAGTTGCAACCACACAGGATGGTGGCCATCTTACTCCTTCCCAGGGCTCTGGGAAGAAGCGGCAGCCCCTCCCTCGGAGATTAGGTCCCACCCAGGTGGGCCAAAGAAATGCAAATTGAGGCTCATTAACAACCAGCATCTGTCCCACCCTCGGCAAATCCTCTAACGCTGAACACCTGAGGGAGTTTTTCATTCAACTGAGAACCCAAGGCTCTTCAAGTAACAGACTAACAGCTTCCAGGCAACAAGCTAGAGGATAACTAAACATTTCTTGGATTTGCAAGTCTACCCAGAAAAGTAAGACTTGACAGAGGTGTTTAATGTGGGTCCTCCCATGCATATCCAAACCCAGTAGAGGGAGCCACAAACAGCAAAACACCAACATCCACAGGGAAAATCTGGCAGGCTCCAAAATCCACTGAGATGGCCAAAATGGTGAAACAAAGAAACAAATTCCAAATGAAAAAACAAGAGAAGTCTACTGAAGATGAGATGAATGCAATGCAGTTAAGCAAGTTATCAGAGGTAGGATTCAGAGCCATGATCTTGAGGGAGCACAACAGCATGAGTAAGGATATCAACCAGGAGTAGAGATATAGAAACATGGAAAATCAACCAATTGGAAATAAAAAACCACCAAGAAGAAATGAAGAATGACATAGCAGAAATAAAGAACACATTGGAAGGACTAAACAACAGAGTAGAGTAAGCTGAGGACCGGATCAGTGAATTAGAATAAAGGGTAGAAAAAATCAACCAATTATAAAACCAAAAGGAAAAAACAATTAAAAAACAGGAAGACAACTTAAGGGAACTGTGAGACAAATGGAAACGTAATAATATTCGCATAGTAGGAGTCCCAAAGAATAAGAAAATGAGCAAGGGTTAGAGAATATTTTTGAAGAAACAGTTACAAAAACCTTCCCTAATTTGATAAAGAAAGAAGACATTCAAGTTCAAGAAGCACAGAGAGCCCCAAGTAAGAAGAACCCAAACAGGCGCACACCAAGACACATAGTAATTAAAAGGCCAAAAATTAAAGACAAAGAGAGAATCCAAAAGGCAGCAAGAGTTAAGTAACAGCTTACTTACAAAGGAACCAGGCTATCAGCTGACTTCTCAACAGAAACACTACAGGCTACAAGGGAATGGCATGAAGTAATCAAGGTCCTAAAAAACAAGGATCTGATGCTAAGACTACTCTATCCAGTAAGGGTATCATTCAAAATAGAGGGTCTCATAAAGAGCTTCCAAGACACAAAAGGCCAAGGGAACATATTATCACCAAACCAGCACTGCAAGAAATGTTGAAAGCACTGCTGTAATTAGTAGAAGAAATAGGAAGAAAAATAGAACCACACTAAACAAAAATGGCAATAAATAAGTACATAGCAATAATCACCTTAAATGTAAATGGATTGAATGCTCCAATAAAAAGACACAGAGTAACTGATTGGATAAGAAAGCGTGAATCATATATATATATTGTTTACAAGAGACCCACATCATAACAAAAGACTCACATAGGTTGAAAGTGAAGGGTTGGAAAAAAATCTTCCAAGCAAATGGAAAGGAAAAAAAAGCTGGGTAGCAATACTCATATCTGATAAAATAGATTTCAAAGTGAAGGCCATAACTAGAGCCAAAGAAGATCACTACATAATATTGAAAGGATCTATCCAACAGAAATATATAACCTTGCTAAACATATATGCACCCAATATAGGAGCACAAAAATATATTAAAATTTTCTGAAGGACTTCAAAGGAAAAATCAACAGCAATACAATCATAGCAGGAGATTTCAACACCCCGCTGACATCACTGGATATATCCTATAGACAAAAAATTAACAAGGAAACAGAGACTCTAAATGAAGCACTAGACCAAATGGATTTAACAGATATCTACAGAGAAATACACTCCAAAACTAGAGATTTCACATTTTTCTCAAGTGCACATGGGACATTCTAAAAGATAGACCACATGATAGGACACAATCTAAGTCTCTACAAGTTCAAGAAGATTGAAATCATATCAAGCATCTTCTCAGATCACAATGGCATGAAACTAGAAATCAATTGCAACAAGAACATGCAAAGACATTTGAAGACATGGAGACTAAATAGCATGTTATTGAACAATGAATCGGTCACCATGGAGATAAAGGAAAAAATTAACAACTTTCTGGAAACTAATGAAAATGAACACACAACAACACAAAATCTATGGGATGCAGTGAAAGCAGTTCTGAGAGGGAAGTTCATAGCACTACAGGCCCACCTCAAGAAAGAAGAAAAATTTCTAATTGACTACCTAACCTCACAACTTAAAGAACTGGAAAGCAAACAAAAAGAAAACCCTAGAGCAAGTAGAAGGAAGGAAATAGTAAAGATCAGAGCAGAAATAAACGACATGAAGACCAAAAAAACAATTCAAAGGATCAATGAAACAAAGAGCTGTTTTTTTGAAAAGATAAACAAGATTGATGGACTGTTAGCTAGACTCACCAAGAAACAAAGAGAGAGAACCCAAATACACAAAATCAGAAATGAAAGAGGAGAAGTAACAACTGAAACCATAGAAATACAAAGGATCATTAACAAATACTATGAACATTTACATGGCAACAAATTCGACAATCTAAGAGAAATGGACACATTTCTAGAAACACATAATCTCCCAAAACTGAACAAGGAAGAGATAGAAAAATTGAACAGGCCAATAACAATGAAGGAAATTGAAGATATAATCAAAACCCTCCCAGCAAACAAAATCCCAGGCCCTGACGGCTTCACGGGGGAGTTTTACTGAACATTCAAAGAAGAACTAACACCCATTCTCCTCAAAGTATTCCAAAAAATTCAAGAAGAAGGAAGACTTCTAATCTCGTTTTATGAGGCCAGCATAATTCTAATTCCAAAACCAGAAAAAGACACTACAAAGAAAGAAAACTACAGGCCAATATCCCTGATAAACATAGATGCCCAAATCCTTAACAAAAGACTAGCAAATTGGATCCAGTAATACATCAAAAAAATTATTCACCATGACCAAGTGGGATTCATCCAGGGATGCAAGGCAGGTACAATATTTGCAAATTAATAAATGTGATACATCACATAAACAAAATAAAAGATAAAAACCATATGAGCATATCAATAGACTCTGAAAAAGCATTTGACAAAATTCAGCACCCATTTCTGATAAAAACGCTCAGCAATTTGGGAATAGAGGGATCATATCTCAACATTGTAAAGGCCATATATGAAAGACCTACAACCAACATCATACTCAATGGGAAAAAACTAAAAACATTTCCCTTAAGAACAGGAACAAGACAGGGATTCCCACTTTTGCCACTATATTTAACATAGTACTGGAAGTCTTAGCCACAGCAATCAGACGAGAAGAAAAAATAAAAAGGATCCAAATTGGAAAGGAGGAAGTGAAACTCTCATTATTCCCAGATGATATGGTATTATACATAGAAAAACCTAAGGACTCCATCAAAAATCTATTAGACCTAATAAATGAATTTGGCAAAGTAGCAGGATACAAAATTAACGTCAAGAAATTGACGACATTCTTATACACCAATGATGAACTCAGAGAAAGAGAAACTAAAAAAACAATCCCACTTACCATTGCTGCAAAAAAAAATTAAGATACCTAGGAATAAACTTAACCAAAGAAGTAAAGGATCTATTTGTAGAAAACTACAGGACATTGAAAAAAGAAATAGAGGAAGATATGAAAAAGTGGAAGCACAAACCTTGTTCATGGATTGCAAGAATTAACATCATTAAAATGTCCATATTACCCAAAACAATCTACAGATTTAACGCAATCCCCATCAAAATCCCAGTGACATATTCACAGAACTAGAACACATACTCCAAAAAGACCCTGAATAGCCACAGCAATCTTGAAAAGGAAGGACAAAGTAGGTGGGATCACAATACCGGATATCAGATTATACTACAAAGCTACTATAATCAAAACAGCCTGGTACTGGCACAAGAACAGGCATATAGACCAGTGTAACAGAACAGAGAATCTGGAAATTGACCCAAGACATTATGATCAATTAATACTTGACAAAAGTGGCAAGAGCATACAATGGAGCAAAGACAGCCTCTTTAATAAACAGTGTTGGGAAAATTGGACAGCTACAGGCAAAAAAATGAAACTAGACCATCAACTTACACCATACACAAGAATAAACTCAAAATGGATAAAAGACTTAAATGTGACTCATGAATCCATAAAAATCCTAGAAGAAAATGTAGGCAACAAAATTTCAGACATCATACGCAGCAGAATCTTCACTGATACATAATCTAAGGCAACAGAAACAAAGGAAAAAATGAACACATGGGACTACATCAAACTCAAAAGCTTCTGCACAGCAAAAGAAACAACCATCAAAACGAAAATGGAGCCCAGTGTATGGGAGAGCATAATTGCCAATGATACATCAGATAAGGGGTTAATCTCTAAAATATATAGAGTGCTCATACAACTCAAGAAAAGGCAGACAAAGAACCCAATTAAAAAATGAGCAGAGGAACTAAATAGACACCTCTCCAAACAGGACATACAAATGGCTAAGAGACATATGAAGAAATGCTCCACATCACTAATCATAAGAGAGATGCAAATTAAAACAACAATGAGATATCACTTCACACCTGTCAGAATGGCTGCCATCAAGAAATCATCAAACAACAAATGTTGGCGAGGGTGTGGAGAAAGGGGGACTCTAGTACACTGCTGGTGGGAATGCAGACTGGTGCAGCCACTGTGGAAAACACTATGGTGTTACCTCAAAAAATAAAAAATTGAATTGCCATTTGACCCAGTGATCCCACTTCTAGGAATATATCCTAAGAAACCTGAAACACCAATCGGAAAGAATACATGTACTCCCATGTTTATAGAAGCACTATTTACAATAGCTAAGATATAGAAACAGCCCAAGTGTCCATCAGTGGATGAATGGATAAAAAAGCTGTGGTACATATACACAATGGAGTACTATTCAGCTGTAAGAAAGATCTCTTATCCTTTGAGACGACATAGAGGGACCTGGAGAGTATTATCCTAAGCAAAACGAGCCAAGCAGAGAAAGACAAATATCACATGATCTCACTCATTTGTGGAATATAATAAACATAACAGTCTGGGAACAGGGTAGACCCAGAGATGTGAATGTAGGGTATGGACTGACAACCCTCAGAAGAGGGGGCCAGGGGGAGGGAAGAGATAAACCACAGAACTTTTACACATGTATGTATAACTGATGGACATGGACAACATAGCTGGGGAAGGGGTGGAGGGTCATGGAGGAGGGTGTCAATTGGGAAAAAAGGAAAAACATCTGTAACAAAAATAAATTAATAAAAATATAGTTCTCAAAAAATAAAAATAAAACCAGTTAAGAAGCCATAAAAAAAAAGAATACCATTGATTTCTTGACGTTAATTTTTAATCCTGCTACTTTGCCAAATTCATTTATTAACTCTAGTAGATTTTTTTTTTTTATCCTCACCCGAGGACATTTTTTTCATTTTTTTGTTCAGATATAGTGGGAGGGAGAGAGAGGAAGAGAGAGAGAGAGAAACATCGACGTGAGAGTGACACATCGAGTGGCTGCCACCCGCACGACCAACCAGGGCCGGGGACAAGCTGCAACATGCCTTTTGCGGGAACTGAACCCGGGTCTCTCTGGACTGCAGGCCGACGCTCTAACCGCTGAGCCAAACCCGCCAGGGCTAACTCTAGTCGATTTTTGGTGGCGTCTTTAGGATTTTCTATATACAATATCATGTCATCTGCAAATAATTACAGTTTCACTTCCTCCTTTCCTATTTGGATCCTTTTTTTTTCTCTTCATGTCTAATTGTTGTGGCTAAGACTTTCAGTGCTATGTTGAATAAGAGTGGTGAAAGTGGGCATCCCTGTCTTGTTCTCATTCTTAAGGGGAATGCTTTTAGATTTTGCCCATTTAGTATGATGTTGGCTGTAGGTCTTTCATATATGTCTTTTATTATGTTGAGATATGATCCCTCTCTTCCCACATTGCTGAGCGTTTTTATCAGAAATGAGTTCTGGATTTTGTCGAATGCTTTTTCAGCATCTATTGATATGATCATGTGGTTTTTATTTTTCATTTTTTTATATGGTGTATCATATTTATTGATTTGTGAACATTGTACCAACCGTGCATCCCTGGGATGAATCCCACTTGATCATGATGAATAATTTTTTGATGTATTGCTGGATCTGATTTCCTAATACTTTTTTAAGGATTTTGGTAGCTATGTTTTTCAGGGATATTTGTCTGTAGTTTTCCTTCTTTGTAGTGTCTTTTTCTGGTTTTGGAATTAGGATTATGCTGGCCTCATAAAATGAGTTTGGATGTGTTCCATGTTCTCGGATTTTCTGGAATAGTTTGAGGAGAATGGGTATTAGATCTTCTTTGGAATGTTCATTAAAACTTCCCCGTGAAGCCATCTGGGCTTTGGCTTTTGTTTGCTGGGAGTTTCTTAATTGCATCTTCAATTTCCTTTGTTGTTATTGGTCTGTTCAAGTTTTCTATCTCTTCCTGTTCAGTTTTGGGAGGCTGTGTGTTTCTAGAAAGTTGTCCATATCTCATTGATTGTCCAACTTGTTCATAGTATATTCATATAATTGTTCATAGTATGCTTCGATGATCCTTTCGTATTTCTGTGGTTTCAGTTGTTACTTCTTCACTTTTGTTTCTGATTTTCTTTATTTGGGTTCTCTTTTTTGTTTCTTGGTGAGTCTGGCTAAAGTCCATCGATCTTGTTTATCTTATCAATGATCCAAGTTTTTGTTTCATTTATCTTTTGGATTGTTTTTTTGGTTACTATATCGTTTATTTCTGCTCTGACCTTTACTACTTCGTTCCTTCTACTATCTGTGGGTTTTCTTTTTATTTACTTTCTAGTTCTTTAAGTTGTAGGGTTAGAAAGTCAATTAGGAATTTTTCTTGTTTCTTGAGGTATGCCTGTAGTGCTTTGAACTGCCCTCTCAGGACTGCTTTTGCTGTGTGGCATAGATTTTGTGTTGTTGTGTGTTCATTTTCATTGGTTTCCAGGAAGTTTTTAATTTCTTTCTTGATCTCATTAGTAATCCATTTGTTGGTTAATAACATGCTATTTAGCCTCCAAGTGTTTAAATATTTTTGTGTGCTTTTATTGTAATTGAGTTCTAGTATCATACCACTGTGTTCTGAGAAGATGCTTGATATGATTTCAATCTTCTTGAATTTTTAGACTTGTTTTGTGTCCTAACATGTGGTCTATCTTTGAGAATGTCCCATGTGCACTTAAGAAGAATGCATATTCTACAGCTTTGGGGTGAAATGTTCTGTAAATATCAATGAAGTCCAACTGATCTAGTTTGTATTGTAAGGACTCCATGTCTTTGTTAACTTTTTGTCTAAACTCTAGATCTGTCCAGTGGTGTCAGTGGCGTGTTAAAGTCACCCACTATGATCATATTGCTATTGATCTCTCCCTTGAAATCCTCCAGAAGTTTTTAAATATATTTTGGTGCTCCCGTATTTGATGCGTATATGCATACCAGGGTTATATCCTCTTGTTGGATTGATTCTTTAATATTATGTAGCGACCTTCTTTGTCTCTTATTATGGCTCTCGTTTTGAAGTCTATCTTGTCAGATATGAGTATTGCTACACCAGCTTTTTTTCCATTTCCATTTCCTTGGAAAATTTTTTCATCCCTTCACTTTCACCCTGTGTGAGTTTTTTCTTGTGAGGTTGGTCTCTTGTAGACAGCATATCTATGGGTCGTGTTTTCTTATCCAATCAGCTACCCTATGTCTTTTGATTGGAGCATTTAAGCCATTTACATTTAAGGTAATTATTGATAGCTATTAGCTACCATTTTAATTTTTGCCTGTCTGTCTCTCTCTCTCTCTCTCTCTCTCTCTCTCTCTCTCTCTCTCTCTCTCTCTTTCTTCTTCTTCTTCTTCTTCTTCTTCTTCTTCTTCTTCTTCTTCTTCTTCTTCCTTCTTTCTCCTTCTCCTTCTCCTTCTCCTTCTCCTTCTCCTTCTCCTTCTCCTTCTCCTTCTCCTTCTCCTTCTCCTTCTCCTTCTCCTTCTTCTTCTTCTTCTTCCAACTGTCCCTTCAGCATTTCTTGCAGTGCTGGTTTGGTGGTGGTAAATTCCTTTAACATTTTTTTTTCATTATTATTCGTGAAGCTCTTTATTTCTCTTTTAATTTTGAATGATAGCCTTGCTGGATAGAGTAGTCTTGGATTCAGACCCTTGCCTTGCATTACTTTGTAAACTTCATGCCACTCCCTTCTGGCCTTCATTGTTTCTATTGAGAAATCAGCTGACAGTCTACTGGGAGCTCCCTTGTAGATAACTTTCTGTCTCTTGCTTCCTTTAAGATTCTTTCTTTGTCTTTAATGTTTGCCATTTTTATTATGATGTGTCTAGCTGTGGGTCTTCTGAGGTTCATCTTGCTTGGGACTCTCTGTGTTTCCTGGACTTGTGTGACTTTTTCCTTCACCAGTTTAGGGAAGTTTTCTGTCATTATTTCTTCAAACAGATTCTCTTTCCTTTCTCTGATTCTTTTCCTTCTGGTATCCATATAATGCAAATGTTGTTACGTTTTGTATTGTCCCACAGCTCCCTTAAACTTTCCTCCTGCTTTTTAAATTTATTTTCTATTTGCTGCTCTATTTGGGTGTTTTTCTCTATGTTGTCCTCTAAGTCACTGATTCGGTCTTCAGCTTCTTCCAATCTACTATTAAACCCTTCTAAGGTATTTTTCATAACAGCTATGTCATTCTTTATTTTATCTTGATTTTTATGCATAGTTTCTACCTCTTTTTTTTAGGCTGAAGTAGCTCCCAGTGAGCTCTTCATAATTTTTATTAAGTTGCTTGTAGTTCTCACCAAATTGTTTGAGCACTCTTAAAATCATTGCTTTGAATTCTTTATCTGACAAGTTGCTGTCTTCCATTTCCTGTAGTTCCTTTTCTGGTGATTCCTCTTTTTCTTTTCTTTGGTTGTTGTTTCTTTGTCTCCCCATTTTAGCTGTCTGGTAGCTCCATCCCCGGTTAGGGATGTTTGGATGTGTAGGCAGCTCTCTGTATATCAAATAAGGCTACTGTGCCTCCCAGTCTGTTTTTTTGCTTGTCACCTCTTGCCTGCTGTGGATCCTGGAGGATTGACTACTGGAGGCTGGTGTTGGTGTGTCCTGGTATGTGCTGCTACTGGATCATGTCGGCCCCTCTGCACCTGTGTTCCCAGCTGGTCACTGGTGCCACCTGGAGCTGTAGAGCTCAGGCCCTGTTGGAACCATGCTCCCTGCCCATACCTTGGGCAGCTGTGTTGCACAGGCCTCACTGGAGCCCTGGCTACCTGCCAATTTTGTGGGCAGCTGGGTTGTATAGGCCCCATTGGAGCCCCCACTTCGTGCTGATCTTGTGGGGAGCTGGATCACACAGTCCCTTTTAGTGACTGGGCTCCACTCCTATCTTGTGGGCACCTGGGTTGCACAGCCCTCTCTGGTGCCCCAGCACCCCATAGGTCCCTTGGGTAGCTGGATCTCACAGTCACTTTGGAGACCCGGCTCCACGCCTATCTTGTGGGCAGCTGGGTTGCACAGGCTTCTCTGGTGCCCCATCACCCCGCAGGTCCCCATGGGCAGCTGGATCACAGTGGTCCCTCTTGAGCCCCGGCATTCCCACAGCTCTTGTGTGCCACTGGGTCACACAGGCCTCTGTGGAGCCCCAGGTCCCGCTGCTGGTTGCTGGGGAGTGCTGCTGCTTGGTGGGGCTAGCTCCTGCTCAGCCTTTGCTGTAGTTTTTGGAGATGGGTCTCAGCTGTTGATTTGTGCTTCTGTTGCCTGTGAATGGATATCTGCTCCTCAGCCTCTGTTGCTGAGGGTATATCTTGACTCTGATTGGGCTGCTACTGTGGGGGATAGTGCTGGGCTCCCAGCCATTTGTGGCTTCCGCAACAGGTATCTTGGCAGCTCCACTACTGTGCACTGATCTGTGTTGACACAGGGTGTCCACTGGTCCGATGGTGCCAGGTGCACTGGTGGGCTCAGGTTGCTGGACTCTAGCCACTCCCACTGTCTCCTCCCAGGGAAGACCCGGGACCTTCCAAGATGGTGGGACCTCCACATGGTGCAGGGAGAAGGGCTCTCAAGGGCCGTTTACCTCAGTAGCTGGCTGCTCCCTGACCACAGCACAGGAACCTTCTGCTCTGCGTCTCTGCACTGCACAAGTTTGGTCATCCACCTTCACTTCCAATCACACTCTTTCACACACTAGCTCACTCTCTCACACACTCACCCTCCCTTTGGTCTTGCCTGCCGCCATCTTCCTATTCATTCAAAAATAATGATTTTTAAAGAAACTTCCATGAGAGGAAAATAATCTTGAAACTGAACATTTGTTGCAGAATGTTCCAAGGCAACTTTGGGCCCTCTACAGCACAAATATTGGCAAGATCAAGTCACCATTCCCCTTAAAATAACTAGTGATAATACTTTGACTCTACCTATTATTTGCCAATATCCTTTAAGATAGGGGTGGGGAACCTTTTTTCTGCCAAGGGCCATTTGGATATTTATAACATTATTTGCAGGCCATACAAAATTATCAACTTATGGGGGAAAAAAGGAGAAACATCTGTAACAAAAATAAATTAATAAAAAAATTAGCCTGCAATTGAAAACCTATTTGAAACAATAATGACAGAAAACTTCCCTAACTTTGTAAAGGAAACAGACATACAAGTCCAGGAAGCACAGAGAGTCCCAAACAAGATGAACCCAAAGAGATCCCCACCAAGACACATCATCATCAAAATGCCAAAGGTTAAAGACAAAGAGAGACTCTTAAAAGCAGCTAGAGAAGTTTGGCCGGTGTGGCTCAGTGGTTGAGCATCGACCCATGCACCAAGAGGTCACCAATTTGATTCCCATTCAGGACACATGCCCAGGTTGTGGGCCTGATTTCCAATGTGGGGCATGCCAGAGGTGGCCATCGATGTTCTCTCTCATTGATGTTTCTATCTCTCCTTCTCACTTCCTCTCTCTCTAAGATTAAAAAAGAAAAAAAGTTAAAAAAACAAAACAAAACAAAAACAAAGCAGCAAGAGAAAAGCAGTTTGTTACCTACAAAGGAGCTCCCATAAGACTATTAGCTGATTTCTCAAAAGAAACTTTGCAGGCCAGAAAGGAGTGGCAAGAGATATTCAAGGTGATGAAAAGCAACAACCTACAACCAAGATTACTCTATCCTGCAAAGCTGTCATTTAGAATCCATGGATATATCAAGAGTTTCCCAGATAAGAAGAAGCTAAAAAAGTTCACCACCACCAAACCAGTATTATATGAAATGTTGAAGCATCTTCTTGAAGGAGAAGAAGAACAAAAATATGAACAATAAATTGGCAATTAATATATATCTATCAACAACTGACTCTTCAAACAAAATGAGCAAGCAGAACAGAAACAAACTCATACTTTTTGTTGCTTGCCAGATTGGGGGGGGGGGGGGCTACGGGATGGGTGAAAAAGATGAAGGAATTAAGAAGTACAAATTAGTTGTTAGACTGATGAACCTCAAAGGGAAGGAGGAGGGAGGGCGGGATGAGATAAACCAAAGCACTTCTATGCATATATGCATAACCGATGGACACCAAGAATAGTGTGGGGAAGGCCGGAGGGGGGTGAGATTGGGGAGGAGGGGGTCAATGGAGAAAAAAAGAAGGGAACATCTGTAATACATTCAACAATAAAGATGAGGTAAAAATATAAATAAATAAAAAATAAATTCTCCAAAAAAAAATTAGCCTGCTATATTTGGTTGGCTAATTTGGTGAAGCGTGTGATGTTAGGTGTATTGATTCATGGGCTTTTTGCAGCCTGCAGGCCAGACATTTTCCACCCCTGCATCTTAAAGTAAGATCTGATGCATTAGTTGGAATTAAGCCCATTATACAAGATTACTTAAAAACAGAATTTATAATTCCTTGTATAAGCCCCTGTAATTCTCCTATCCTTCCAATAAAGAAACCAAATGGAAAAGGATGGAGACTTATACAGGCTCTCAGAGCTATAAATAAGATAGTTATGGCCTGGCTGGTGTGGCTCAGTGGATGGAGCACTGGTCCATGGACTGAGAGGTCCCAGTTTGATTCCTGGTCAGGACACATGCCTAGGTTATGGGCTCGATACCCAGTGGGGGGTGTGCAGGTGGCAGTCAATCCATGTTTCTCTCTCACATCGATGCTTCTATCTCTCCCTTTCTCTCTCTCTAAAAACTCAATAAAAGCATTTAAAAAAATAAGATAGTTATTTCCAGACATTTTGTGGTTCCAAATCCATATACTTTATCAGCTGTTCCTGTGAACTGCCAACATTTTTCAGTAATAGGTTTATGTAGTGCTTGTTTCAGCATTCCAATAGAAAAAGACAGTCATATCTCTTTGCCTTCACCTGGGAAGATTAACAATTTACTTAGATCGTAATGCCCCAGGTATATACAGAAAGTCCCACTTATTTCTCCAAGATATTAAAAGCTGAGTTAAATTTCCTTGAGATTCTACTCTAATCCTGTATGTGGATGACTTACTTGTATGCTTTAGGACATTACTAGACTCCCAAAAGGACACAACTTGCCTGATGCAGCAGCTAGCTATAAAAGGACGTAAGTCCTCAAAGGATAAGCTTCAATTTTTCTTATCTCAAGTAAAATACCTTAGCCATCTCATAACTAAAGATGGGCTACTGATTAACCCTGAAAGACTTAGAGGAATTCTATCTTTATCTCTTCCAAAAACAAGAAAGCAGCTTAGAGGATTCCTGAGCTTGACTGGATATTGTCAAAATTAGGTTCCAAACTTATTATTAATAACCCAGCCTTTATATGCCCTATTAAAGTCTGATCAACCTGATCCAATTCAATGGAACCCTAAAGGGAAATGAGCTGTAAAGGCTCTAAAGAAAGTATTGTCTAAAGCTCCTGCTCTGGAACATACAAATTATAAATTCTTTTCTTCCTTTTTTTTTTTTTATCCTCACTTGAGGACATTTTTTTGCATTTATCTTCAGATAGAATGGGAGGGAGAAAGAGGGGAAGAGAGAGAGAGAAACTTCGATGTGAGAGAGACATACTGACTGGTCACCACCCACATGATCCCAACCGGGGCTGGGGACAAACTGCAACCAAGGTCCCTTAGCGGGAACCGAACCCAGAACTCTCTGGTCCGAGGGCCAGCGCTCTAACTGCTGAGCTAAACTGGCCAGGGCCCTTTCTTCCTTTTCACACATGAAAGTAAAGGAAATACTTTAGGGAATTCTAACTCAGAAACATGGAGATCATCATAGATCTATAGGATATTATAGTCAGCAACTAGACTCAGTAGCAAAAGGGCTCCCTTCCTGTATGAGGGCCATTTCTACTACAGCCATGTTATATAAACAGACAGAAGACATAGTTACAGGCTCTCCTTTAACTATTTATGTTCCTCATTCTGTTGAATCTTTGCTAAATTCTCATCACACTTAACACTTCTCTGTCAGTCGATTGGCTTCTTATGAAGTACATCTGCTCTCTGCACCTAATATCACTTTAATTCACTGTAATCACATTAACCCTACAACTTTGTTACCCTCTTTACAGAATGAAAGCACCCACAATTGTGTTTAGCTTACTGACTACCTTCTTGTTCCTAAGAATGATTTACAGGAAACTTCTGTTGATAAGGCTGACTTAATATGGTTCACAGATGGATCTTATCTGAAAGATGAACAGAGATATTACTGAGCTGGATATGCAAAAACTTCCATGGTGGACATAATTGAAAGTTATTACCCACCTGAAATAAGATCTGCCCAGCAAGCTAAACTAATTGCTCTAACTCAGGCTTGTCAATTGGCCAAAGATCAAGTAGCCAATATTTACACTGATAGTTGCTGTGTATTTGGTGTAGCTCATAGCTTGAGAATGTTTTGGAAGCAGCGAGTCTTCTTAACTTCCTCAGGGCAGCTCATAAAAAATGGAAAGCTGGTTGCAGAATTTTTAGATGCCATACAGCAACCAAAACAATTATCAAAATCCCAGGGCATTCTAAAACTATCACCATGAAAACAAAAGGAAATAATTGTGCCAATGCTGCAGCTAAGCAGCAGCATTAAGCAGTCATATTCTTTGCTTTCTATTAAATCAATAAAAGATTATCTTTTACAGTTTCACCAGACAGCTACAGAGGAAGAAAATAGAATATGGCAACAAAAAGGGGGAATTTTGGCCCAGACAGACAGACATGGCTTGGATCCAATCAGAAACCTATTTTACCTGTAAGGACCCAACTCCCTGTACTTCGACATGTACCTAAGCTAACACATTAGGGTTCTAAAAAGATAATTTCATAAAGTAAACAATATTACTGGAAACCTTCTCCTACTGTAGCTTATAAAGTGTACAGCAGGTCCTGGCTGGTTTGGCTCAGGGGTTAGAGCAGAAGCCTGCATACCATTGAATCAGGGTTCAGTTCTAGTCAAGGGTATGTACCTTGGTTGTGGTTTGACCCCGGCTCTTGTCGGGTTGTGCGGGAGGCAACCAGTTGATGTGGCTCTATCACATTTATGTTTCTCTCTGTCTCTCCTTCTCTCTCTCCCTCCTTCCCACTCTATCTGATGATAAATAGAAAAATATCCTTGGGTGAGGAATAAAAAGTGTACAGCAGATGTTCTATCTGTCCAAAATATAACCCAGGGAAACCACTCCATGGATCCAAAGGACATTTCCTACTTCCTTTAGGATCATTTGAGGTATGGCAATTGAATTTTTAATTCTCACCTGAGGACATTTTTCCATTTATCAGATAGAATGAGAGGGAGGGAGAGAGAGAGAGAGAGACATTGACTGGTCACCTTCCGCACAACCACGACCAGGGCTGGGGACAAACTGCAGCCAAGGGATATGACCTTAATCAGAATCAAACCCGCAACTCATTGGTCCACGGGCCAATGCTCCAACAGCTGAGCCAAACTGGCCAGAGCTGGCAATTGAATTGTATTCAAATGTCACGATTTCAGGAATACAAATATATATTAGTTATGATTTATATATCTTCTCATTGGGTTGAGACATTACCTTGCATGAGAGCAACAGCTTTAATGGTTGGTAAATTGTTATTAGAAAAAATAATTCCTAATTGGAATTACATAGTGACTGAGGGACTCATTTCACTGGGCAAATAATAAAATCCATCTGTTGCCTACATTTTCTTCTAGGATTTTTATGGATTCATGAGTCACATTTAAGTCTTTTATCCATTTTGAGTTTATTCTTGTGTATGGTTTAAGCTGATGGTTTAGTTTCATTTTTTTGCATGTAGATGTCCAATTTTCCCAACACCATTTATTAAAGAGGCTGTCTTTACTCCATTGTATGCTCTTGCCACCTTTGTCGAATATTAATTGACCGTAATGTTTTGGGTCAATTTCTGGGTTCTCTGTTCTATTCCATTGATCTATGTGCCTGTTCTTGTGCCAGTACCAGGCTGTTTTGATTACAGTAGCTTTGTAGTATAACCTGATGTCTGGTATTGTGATCCTGCCTACTTTGTCCTTCTTTTTCAAGATTGCTGTAGCTATTCAGGGTCTTTTTTGGTTCCATATGAACTTCTGAAGTATTTGTTCTAGTTCTGTGAAATGTGTCACTGGTATTTTGATGGGGATTGTGTTAAATCTATAGATTGCTTTGGGTAGTATGGACATTTTAGAAAATGTAGGCAACAAAATTTCAGACATCATATGCAGCAGAATTTTCACTGATATATCACCTAAGGCAACAGAAACAAAGGAAAAAATGAACACATGGGACTACATCAAACTCAAAAGCTTCTGCACAGCAAAAGAAACAACCATCAAAGTGGAAAGGCAACCCACTGTATGGGAGAGCATAATTGCCAATGATATATCAGATAAGGGATTAATTTCCAAAATATATAGAGTGCTCATACATCTCAACAAAAGGAAGACAAAGAACCCAATTAAAAAATGGGCAGAGGAACTAAATAGACACCTCTCCAAACAGGACATACAAATGGCCAAGAGATATATGAAGAAATGCTCAATTTCACTAATCATCAGAGAAATGCAAATTAAAACAGCAATGAGGTATCACCTCACACTTGTCAGAATGGCTGCCATCAACAGATCATAGAACAACAAGTGTTGGCGAGGGTGTGGAGAAAGGGGGACTCTAGTATACTGCTGGTGGGAATTCAGACTGATGCAGCCACTATGGAAAACACTATGATGTTACCTCAAAAAATTAAAAATTGAATTACCATTTGACCCAGTGATCCCACTCCTAGGAATATACCCTAAGAATCCTGAAATACCAATCAGAAAGAATATATGTACCCCCATGTTCATAGCAGCGCTATTTACAATAGCTAAGATCTGGAAACAGCCCAAGTATCCGTCATTAGATAAATGGATAAAAAAGCTATGGTACATATACACAATGGAGTACTATGCAGCTGTAAGAAAGAAAGATCTCTTATCCTTTGAGACGACATGGGAGGACCTGGAAACTATTATCCTAAGTGAAACCAGCCAAGCAGAGAAAGACAAATATCATATGATCTCACTTATTTCTGGAATATAATGAACATAACAGTCTGAGGAGCAGGGTAGTCCCAGAGATGTGGAGGTAGGGTACAGACTGACAATTGCCAGAGGAAGGGGTCGGGAGGGGAGCGATGAACCACAGAACTTGTACGCATGTACTCATAACCAATGGACATGGACAACAAAACTGGGGACGGGGCAGGGAGGGAGGGGGAGGAGGGTGTCAATGGGGGAAAAAAGGAAAAACATCTGTAACAAAAGTAAACTAATAAATAAAAATAAATAAAAATAAATCCATCTGTAACATTTGGCCTATACTACAGCATTTTTAATATGCCTATTACCCCCCGTCTTCTGGACTGGTAGAACATACTGATGGTACAATCAGAATTTAACTAGCCAAAATATCAGAAGCCTTTAATCTCCCCTGGACAAAAGCTCTCCCTATAGTACTCCTCAACCTGAGATCTACTTCTTTTGATAAACATAAACTTTCTCCTTGTAAAATAGTCACTGGCTATGCTATGCATCTGGATGGAGGGGCATATGAACCAACTTTGCTAAAAGGAGACATTTTAAATTATTGTTGAGGGGTAACTAATCAAGTTAAAGAAATTGATAAATTAGTAACCAATTCATTTCACAGTGTGCTCCTAGATGAAGATTTCAAAGATCATGGCTTACAACTAGGAGATTTGGGCTATTGGAAAAGACATCAAATAAAACTCTCTCCAACCTCATTGTGGTACGGTGTGGGGGGGGGGGGACTTACCAAATATTACTAACTAACCCATGTGCAGCCAATTTCAAAGAAGACTGGATTCACATTTCTCATTTTCAGAAGACACCTGACTGTGAATGGACATCTACTCCCATCTCTGACATGCACTTCCATCTACAGAAGAGATCAAAGACTTTTCAAGGTTGAGAAGCCACTGACCACAGAGGCAGACAGCTGTCCCAAGATGTCAACAAAGCCTGTATGCTCACAAATTGATGCTGCTAAAACCTTGTTTTTATATCACCTGTTATTGATTGAATGTACATAAAATAATTTTAAAATTTTTTTTATTCTTATGGTTTCCCAGGGGAAACAATATCTATCTCCCCAGACCACCTCCTTTATTAGATGTGAAAAGTTTAACTTGGATACCTGCTAATCTTTCCCATTAGACAATGATGTTCTGATTATCAGTTGTGATAATCAAGTTAATGCTTTGTTGGCCACACATTGGTCTTCTCCTACTATCAATATAAGCTTTGGTACATTTTTTTTCTTCCTGGACATATCTATATAAATAGATCTTGGGCAAATACCTCCAAGAACACCTCCCTGATAATTCCCCTGTCAAAATTATATGTGTATCTAATCTAGATGAGTAGTGTATAGCTATAGGAATGATGAAAAGCTAAGAAAAATACCTGGATATGATGGAAAAAGGCTTACAGCAACCTGCCCTGTCTGTCATAGTATATCTTGTCCTCAGATTCACCACTCATGCTCTTATAGCTGGATGTCCATGAAACCAGAAAAAAAAAATAAAAAAATCAATATATCTCCATTTCAAAAACTATTGGGATTATTTGGTGAGTATGTCTGTAACTACTCCACCCTCCTTGTGTCCTGGATGATTGTGGGAAGCCCTATGAAATATTCAAACTCTAGCTCATTTTGTGGTTACCTCTACCCATTTAACTATGGCATGGGAAATTCAACATTTTTTGGTCCATTTATTATACCCCAACTGCTTGCAAGCCATAGCTACCCAATGGCAACAACATTCCTGGTGGACCCAACAACATTGGCCCCCTAAAAGAAATAAAAGGGGAATACTTGGAAGAGTAGGGGTGGGCCTTCTTATCCTGGGAAAATTTGAACTTGCACCTAATGAAGAAAGTAATTCATTAGAAAAAGACTCTTTATCTAAAAAAAAAGGCTCTTTATCTAAAATAGGTCATATAGAGAGAATGCTGTTTCAAGAAGGAAAAGGGTGGGAAGCAACATGGAAAGACAATAAAGCATTAGCTCAATAGATAGAACAGACTCAATAGACCATAAAATCTCATGTACAAACCCAACAATGGGAATGTTCCTGTATCCTTACTCAATAGGGCCTAATATCTATGCTAAAGCAAATGGAATCTGAAATAGCTATGAAACAGTGGCCCACTATAATGGGTTCAGAAGCCCAGGCCTTACATGGGACATATATGGTTTCCTGGATTTTGGAAAATTTTGGATGGAAAATGCGATCTACAATGTTGTGTCTTAAAAGTCCAGGCACCTTGATTAGATCCTAAGCTTAAATTCTCAGTAGTTCAACTGGCTGGCATAGGGATCATCCTCAATAACACTAGAATACTTCCAAAGAGAAGTAGATGGACCATATTTAAAAATAATAAACAATAGGAATCCATCTCATTATCTGATAGTGAAAACTGAAAGGGTAAATTGTTGTGCCCCTGATCTATATAGAATACTGAATTCATTCAATCCTGGCCTATTGTAACTACCCCAACATATAACAATATATAGTATATGGGAAAGGGGCATTTTTGTTGGGAAGGATTAGAAAATTCTTGTTATGCTAAGTGATTTTTATTGTAATAACACCAAGTTTATATTAAACATTATGGGAATATGATATACTGAAATTATAGGCAAAATTACTTTGCCTGAGGTTAATAAAACCTATGATAATATCAATACTGAAAATCCAATATATTGGGAAATTGAACTTAATCTTCCTCATGAAGTCATTTCTATGAAAACTAACTGGCCAGAAGAAAAATTAGAGCTTGTGGATCATGAAATAGTAGAGAATCTTAATTCATCTGGTCAAACTTATCATAAGACACAAGTGACAGTGGATGAAGAAGGAAAACATATAATAAAAGTTATGATAATATATATGAAAGGTTTTTCTGTTGGCTGGGATGCTTGTTCCCCTCAGACACTTCCTTATTAATATTAGACATTTTCTGTTCCTAATTGGCGTTACTGGTTTAATGCTACTGCTTTTGGTCCTGGTCTGTAAATGTTATACTATATGCAGAAAAATAAAACTTAAGCCCTGGCCAGTTTGGCTCAGCGGTTAGAGCATCGACCAGCAGTCCAGAGAGACCCGGGTTCGGTTCCCACTAAGGGCATGTACCTCGGTTGCAGTTTGTCCCCGGCCCTGTTTGGGTCATGCAGGTGGCAGCCACTCGATATGTCCCTTTCATGTCGATGTTTCTCTCTCTCTCTCCCTTCCTAAAACAAACAAACAAACAAACAAAAAAACCTAAGACAAACAGCAAAAAGACTCAGATCATGGTAACTCAAAAATTAGAAATGATCCAGAATATTTTTTGACAAGGACATATAGAATCTGACTGCCTCCCATTCACCTTTTTATTTTGAATAATAATAATAATAATTCTACCTTGAATGCCATCTAAGATTATGATCTTGTCCCATCCCCATCCACTTGTTCAGTAAGACAAATACTAATGCTGAGACTCCCTGGGAATGAGCATTTCTAGCACCATGGGACCTCATTATCCAACCAAAAGGCATCTTTTGGATTGATTTTACAATTCAAAGAGGGACATGTGGATGAAAAGGGACCATATGCTAACCTGACAAGCTCAGAGGATGCTTTCGTGGCAGTCTTACAAACTCAGAGACCTAAAATAACCGAAAAGCATGGTCTGAAATTAAAACCTTTTTAACTAAAAGTAGTTTATGGTGGGTAGTCATGTCCTAGGTTGATATCTTCCCAAACAAAGGTCAATCTTTACCTTAACTGAACCTGTCTATTGTCTTTTTGCATCTATGATAACATATTTTTGGAATGTCCAAGTAATTTTTCTTTCGGACCCCTCAAAGCCCAGGCATAGTTCTGTGGAGACCACAAATTCCCTCATTGTTAT
Organism: Tadarida brasiliensis; assembly: GCA_030848825.1. NCBI lineage: Eukaryota > Metazoa > Chordata > Mammalia > Chiroptera > Molossidae > Tadarida > Tadarida brasiliensis. The sequence continues at coordinate 71,548,477 of CM061259.1, read as the reverse complement.
TGAGTTAATTGTTGACTGTTAACTATCCTATACCTACCTATATAAAAAAAAGTATCTGTCTATCATTTTATTTTTTATCCAATCCCAGTGGTTTCCCTACTTTTCTTTCTCCCACCTCCCTAATCTATCACCAGTGGATTTCATACAACCCACTTACATCTCTTCTTTTGATTGTAATATATAAAACAAGGTGCAAAACTGCCATTCTCTGGAGCATTATCTCAATGCATTGAGATTTTGCTTCCTGACAGTTGTGGACAGTTTGACTCAAATAAACTTACAAAAATTCTTCACAAGTTTGAGTGCTTCTTACGTTGACAGTACCAAGTTACACATCCACCAACACTGAGAGCTCCAGCTGTTCCACATGCTGGCCAGCACTGCCCACTATGGACAAGAAAAGCAGGGAACATTGCAATAAATCTAACTGAAAGTAACCTCACAGAGTGATCTGATCATAAATTCCTGTCACACCCGACCTATCACTTTTTAGTAAAATATTTACCTTTGCCTTAAGCAATGTGCATTGTTCTAGTGCATCTAGGTTAACACGCCTTTGAAATGCCAAAGTAATTCTATTTTTCAGACCCCTCAGGGGCATAAGCACCTCAAGAGAGCCCATAATCTTAACTATCCTATAATCTAATCCCTGCCTAGCTTTTTTCCACCTTCATGTAATCTTTCTTAGGTTCCCTTCTTAATATATAAAAGAAACTGAAAACTACCATTTTCCAGAGCATTTTAGATTTTACTTCCTGGCAATTGTCATCTGTTTGGTTAAAATAAACTCTTATAAAAATTATCTATAAGTTTAGACATTTCTTACATCAATAGCACTGCCATTATTTTAATTTTAGTCATTCTCTAATGACTAATGAATGTGAAGTGTGTTGCCATAAGAACATCCAAATCTATAGAAAATTTAATGAGTTTATTTGTGTCAAATTGACGACATACCTGGAAGCAAGATCTCATCTTAAGGTATTGAGAAAATACTGCCGAGAATAGTAATTTTGCAGTTCTTTTTATGTATATGTAATTAAAGGAGGGAACATAAGAAGATTACATGAAGTCTATTGGTGGTAGATTAAGGAGGCTGGAGAAAGCAAGTCAGGGAATCTCTATGACTGAATAAAAGTAAAATGGAGAGATATAATAGTTCATATTTACAGTAAACAAGGATAGTAGTATACAGGCAACAGGATAATGTGCTTCCTTGAGGGGTCTGGAAAAGAGGGTCACTCTGACATTTCAAAGGTGTGTTAACCTAGATGCACTAGAATAAAGAACAGGACTTGCTTAAGGAAAAGATGGACCTTTTACTAAGGAAGTAATAGGCCTCCGGTGTGACTGCCCATTATGGCCTACCAAATTAGGAATTTTTGATCAGTTAGGAATCTATAACCCTGTGAGTTCACTTTTGGTCACTGAGCTTGTCACATTTATTACAGAGCCCCCTTTTGGTTTGCAAGAGGAATCTCATTGAAATTTTAATCTGCATTCCCCCGAGTACTAATAACATTGCTGGTCCATCTACATGTCCTCTTGTGGAAGTTCTGTGTGTTTTGTTCTCTAAGGGATTACAACCACCTGGAGTAGTGTCTGATCTATTTAGGGTGCACAGTAAAGATGTATGGAAGAATGAATAATAAATAAACAAATGAACAAGGTTCATCAGAATAAGAAATTGTTGGACTTACCCTGACCCCTGGCTGGCACTATGAATTTCTTGAGGCCAAGAAACCAAAGAAAGAGTCTGAGGATGCTATGATTATAAGAGTTTATTATGGGAATTTACATAGGAGGCTCCTTTTGGGGATCAGCAAGACAACATGGATATCCTGCACAACCCATGGCAAGTGTTAAAGGGTTACATAAAATAGGGCAGGACAGATAGCAGTTCTAGGTTCTAGGGTGTGACCTGCCCCAGATAAGGGCAGAACACCTTCCATGCTTGCCTGGGGCACAGAGAAGGGGCCACTGAGGCTGTGAGGGTATTTATTGGAAGCAGTCTCTGTTCTGGCTGGATCTAGCTGAACCTAGCAATAGTAACAGTCATGTGATGGGATAGTCTGTCCTCCACGCTATCTGCAAAGATCTTCAGTGCTATGAAGCTCTGTCTCCCATGATTGCTATACATGAGGGTTGGGGTGCAGTTGGGGCACTTGGAGGTGGTTAGAAAGGTCCGAGACAGGATTGCTGAATGCTGCCAACTTTGAGGCACCCTTTCATGCTCTGGGCTGCAAAGAGTAGACAACAAGGCTGTAGTGCCAAGAGCAGTATTGACATATTGAGGCATTTAGTCCATTCACCAACCTCTACTTTATAACCAGCCAAACCCTACCCCTTCTCTCCAGCCCACCCTATACCTGGCTTCCATGCTCTCCCACCTCGCTTGGGAAACCCTAAACCCACCCAGCAAAGGGTAGGACAAAGGATGGCAACAATTCCCAGAATCAGAGGGCTGTAGGGAGTACAATAGACTTGAGTTCTGGAAGACGGAGGTGTATGGAGAATAAAAGTGCACAGGGAAGCCAGAAGAACAGAAAGTGAAGGCTCACACGCAGAGTAAACTCCAGGTGGAGAAATGTGCCCTGAACTTCCTGTAGCACAGAAGGGGAGAGAAGAGGGCCTGTGGGAGGAGCCAAGTCTAAGGAGAGGTGAAGGGGAGATTAAGAATGCTGCCTGAATTCAGAGAAGCACCTGTCATGGTCCTCTGTCCTTGCTGCTGGCCAAGAAGGGCGCTCAGCCCCACACCCCACTCCTGCATTCATTGATGGAGCATTGTTTGGGCACCACTGCATTGCCAATATTCCATGAGACATCCCAGATAAAGAAGCAAGTTCCCCGATATCATGCTGTTCACAGATCACAGAGTAGATGAAGGCATATTATGTAAAAATAGAGCTTTAGCAGAGATGAGAGCAAAATATGACTGTTATGTCCTATGCCCTGGAATGTTAACTACCCTGTTGACTTTTAAATTTTTCATTGTTATCACTTAAAGGTTGCCCTGCCCCTGAACCGCAGCTGTCAGCCCCGGAGGCCTATTCTGTTTGTTTGACAAACAGGAGACCCCCCCCTCCCGGGCAACTGTTAGATATGGATCTTGAGAAATGTTAAGCAAACAACTGCTAACAGCTGATATCTGCTTCTGTGAATGCTGCTTGCTTGCTCTTCCCATGTAGACAGACTATAAAAGGCTGCCATTTTAGAGGCTCAGGGCTGCAGTTCTCCTCTGAGTAGGTTGGCTGCAGTCCCTGCACAGGTTAATAAAGCTCCTAAAACTTATAATTTTGGTGTCCAAGTGAGGTTGATCTACTGGGTTACAACACACAGAGGTCCAGCCTGGTGCGGTGTGATCCCAAGAATGGTGGCCGGTTCCCTCCTGACCCTGTCACCACTGGCTAGTGACAGGGAGGACTGGCCTCCTGTCTTTAGGCAGAGGTCTGTGGGGCTCCCATGGATCGCTGGGGGCAGGGAGTGAGCACAGAAGGTGGCAGCTTTCTGGTCTCTCACTGCACAGGCTCACTCACGAGCTCATTGGGAAGTGTGGGCTGGAGCTCAGTGAGTTCTTCCTCTCATAACCAGGTTTGGGTGCTGTTTAACTGGGTACAGCAGCGCACCAGGAGGCGCAGGGTCCACCCTCCAGCTGGGCGTCAGGGAGGATGAGGAAGGGAAGATGGCAGCACATCTCTTCCAAGAGGACCTGAGGGAGGTGAGCTGGGGGAGCAGGTATGTGGCCCGCCTGGTGCCCTCCATCAGATTCCATGGGCAGCGCGCAGCTGCTCCCATGCCACGCCAGGCCATGCGCAGTGGCCTTTTGGCGCAGGCCTCCCAGGCTGACCTTCACACGGGGCGCAGTCTGGACAGTGGCAAGGTAAAGCTGCTAGCGTAGGGACACCACGGCTTGCTGCGGGGTACAGTCAGGCTGGAACGCACTGAGCGGCGTGGGGAAGCGCAGGCAGAACTGGACCCACCGGGTTCGTTTCACCCAGCGCTGTCCAGATGCCCAGGTGGAGGAGGCGCTGAGGGGCAGCAGCTGCAGGCAGGTGCCACGGAAGTATGACTCCTCCACCAAAGTCGCCCGAGACCCTGTGCCTCCCCAGCTGACCCGTGGGCTCCAGCCCACAGCAGAGGGCACTGAAGCACAGGCCCTGCTCCACAACCCCGTGGTCCGCAGCTGCTTAGGATAGAGAACCGGTCCTTCTTCCCTCACCCACAGGGCACTCCTAATGCTTCTTACTCAGCAGAGCGCATGGTCAGGGCCTTTGCACTGGCCATTCCTTCCGCCTGGAATGCTCTTCCCGCAGGTGTCCACATGGCTCGCCCTTCTTCAAGTCATATCTCAAATATCCCCTTTGAATTGAGGTTCACCCTCTCCTGGCACTCTCCTAGTATTTTCTGCCACAACATTTATCACGCTGTAATTTTACTTGTTCAGTTTGTTTATGGTCTGTTTCCCCTGTTAAAATGTAAGCTCCTGGAGGACAAAGGACAAAAGTGGATGGGGATGGGGAAAAGGAGGATGAGAAACAGGGATGGAGGGAAACATTTCAACGCCATTCACACACACACACACCCCTCACTCAGAGAGACAGGGAGCCTACCAACTTCTCTGGGTCCTGGTTGTCCACACTGAGGGTCTTATAGGCTAGCGTGTCTCCACGAACTTTTTGATGTTTCTTTTCCTGGAATTGTGGAGCCCTGCAATTTTGTCTGTGGTTTTATTACTAGAAAGGGTCTGAGCCCAGAGTGGGTGAGCCTTGGGCCCACCAGTAGTGTGTGGGTTCTTGACTTCATATAGGAGTCCAGTTGATTTTGACAGTATGTTTATTAAAGCTGGAGGCAGTGAAACAAAGGAGACTTAGGGTAGAAGAAGCAACTGGAGAGACCCTAGGTGGGGCTGCTTTGGGTTTCTGAGAAATTAAAGCCACAGTGGCAGAAGTGAGCTCATTAGGAAGTCAGAGAAAAAGGGGGTCTTGGAGACAGGTTAAGAGGGGGTAAGCCCTGTACAAGCTGCCACTTCCTGCTACTCCTTTGATTGCAAGTCTTGTGGGGACCTATAAAGTTTAGAAGAAAAAAAGCAGAGATACAAGGTATGGGCGTGCTCTAGCAAGAGCACGCTGCAAATTCTTTGTCTTGAGGTTTTTTATCTTCCTTTGGATGGCCAGAAACCTAGGGGAGATATCAGGGGAAGGTTTTAACAGAATATTCACTAGCTTTTCAGGTGTGCCCTTCAATAAGTTGATGCATCAAAATATGGGTATAGAGGAGTCAGGGATTATTTTCTGGTTATTTTTGTTTTTAATTTATCTTTAGTGTTGAAAATATTACAGATGTCCTGCTTTCCCCACACAAGTTTCTGTGTCCATTGGTTATGCATATACTTATATAAGTTCTTGGGTTTATCTTTTTGTGTCCCCCTCCCCCCTTCCCTGTGCGGTTGGTCAGTCTAACAACAAAATTTGTACTTTTTTTTTTTTAACTCATCTTTATTGTTGAATGTATTACAGATGTTCCACCGCTGTTTTTCCCCATTGACTCCCTCCTCCCCACTTCCGCTCCTCTCCTGCATTTCCCCATACTGTTGTCTGTGTCCATTGGTTATGCATATATGCATAGAAGTTCTTTGGTTTATCTCATCCCACCCTCCCTCCCCCCTTCCATTTGAGGTTCATCAGTCTAACAACCAATTTGTACTTAATTCCTTCATCTTTTTCACCCATCCCCACAACCTCCACCCATCTGGCAAGCAACAAAAAGTTCTCTGTATCTATGAGTCTGTTTCTGTTCTGCTTGCTCATTTTCTTTGTAGAGTCAATTGTTGATAGATATGTATTAATTGCCATTTTATTGTTCATATTTTTGTTCTTTTTCTCCTTCAAGAAGATCCTTCAAGCCCTGGCTGGTTTGGCTCAGTGGTTAGAGTGTCGGCCTGTGGATCAGAGTCCCAGGGTCCTTTCCCACTAAGGGCACGTACATCAGTTGCAGTTTGTCCCAGGCCCCAGTTGGGGTTGTGTGGGTGGCAGCCACTCGATGTGTATCTCTCACATTGATGTTTCTCTCTCTTCCTCCCTCTCTCCCTCCTGCTCTATCTGAAGATACATGCAAAAAAGTGTCCTCGGGTGAGGATAAAAAAAAGGAAAAGAAAAAGAAGACCCTTCAACATTTCATATAATACTGGTTTGGTGGTGATGAACTCTTTCAGCTTTTTCTTGTCTGGGAAACTCTTGATATGTCCATTGATTCTAAATGATAGCTTTGCAGGATAGAGTAATCTTGGTTGTAGGTCGTTGCTTTTCATCACTTTGAATATCTCTTGTCACTCCTTTCTGGACTGCAAAGGTCCTTTTGAGAAATCAGCTAACAAAATGAAAATGAAAAAAAAGCTGGTGGAGCAATATTCATATCTGACAAGATAGACTTCAAAACAAGGACCATAATAAGAGATTATTATGCTCACTACATAATATTAAAAGGCTCAATCCAACAAGAAGATATAACCCTGGTAAACACATACACATCAAATATGGGAGCTCCAAAATATATTAAAAAACTTCTGGAGGACTTCAAGGGAGAGATCAATAGCAATACAATCTTAGTGGGTGATTTTAACACCCCACTTACACCACTGGATAGAACTTCCAGACAAAAACTTAACAAGGATATAGAGGCCTTAAATGATGATCTAGATCAGTTAGACTTAATTGATATTTACAGAACATTTCACCCCAAAGCTGCAAAATATACATTCTTTTCAAGTGCACACGGGACATTCTCAATGATAGACCACATGTTAGGACACAAAGTGAGTCTGTACAAATTCAAAAAGATTGAAATCATATCAAGCATCTTCTTGGAACACAATGGCATGAAACTCAAACTCAATTACAACAAAAACACACAAAAACATTCAAACACTTGGAGGCTAACTAGCATGTTATTAAACAACGAATGGGTTACCAACGAGATCAAGGAAGAAATTAAAAACTTCTTGGAAACCAGTGAAAATGCACACACAACAACACAACATCTATGGGACACAGCAAAAGCAGTCTTGAAAGGGAAGTTCATAGCACTACAGGCATACCCTCAAGAAACAAGAAAAAATTCTAATTGACTCTCTAACTCTACAACTTAAAGATCTAGAAAGAAAACAAAAAGAAAACCCCAGAGCAAGTAGAAGGAAAGAAATAGTAAAGATCAGAGCAGAAATAAATGACATAGAGACTAAAAAAAAAAAAAAAAAACAGTTCAAAAGATCAACGAAACAAAAAGCTGGTTCTTTGAAAAGATAAACAAGATCAATGGACCATTAGCCAGACTCACCAAGAAACAAAAAGAGAGGACCTAAATAAACAAAATCAGAAATGAAAGAAAAGAAGTAACAGCTGAGACCACAAAAATACAAAGGATCATCGAAACATATGTTGAACAATTATACACCAACAAATTGGACAATCTAGGTGAAAAGGACAAATTTCTTGAAACACACAGTCTCCCAAAACGGAACCAAGAAGAGATAGAAAACTTGAACAGACCAATAACAAAAAAGGAAATTGAAGATGTAATTAAGAAACTCCCAGCAAACAAAAGCCCAGGCCCGATGGCTTCACAGGGGTTTTACCGAACATTCAAAGAAGATCTAACACTCATTCTCCTCAAACTATTTCAGAAAACCCAAGAAGACGTGAGACTTCCAATCTCATTTTATGAGGCCAGCATGATCCTAATTTCAAAACCGGATAAAGACACTACAAAGAAAGAAAACTACAGGCCAATATCCCTGATGAAAACAGATGCCAAAATCCTGAACAAAATACTGGCAAATAGAATCCAGCAATACATCAAAAAAAATTATCCACCATGATCAAGTAGGATTCATCCCAGGGATGCAAGGATGATACAATATTCACAAATAAACAAATGTGATACACCACATTAACAAAATCAAAGATAAAAACCACATGATCATATCAGTAGATGCTGAAAAAGCATTTGACAAAATTCAGCACCCATTTCTGATAAAAATTCTAAGCAATGTGGGAATAGAGGGATCATATCTCAACATAATAAAGACCATATATGAAAAACCTACAGCCAACATCATACTCAATGGGCAAAAACTAAAAGCATTCCCCTTAAGAATGGGAACAAGACAGGGATGTCCACTTTTGTCACTCTTATTTAACACAGTACTGGAAGACTTAGCCACAGCAAATAGATATGTAGAAAAAATAAAAGGGATCCAAATTGGAAAGGAGGAAGTGAAACTGTCATTATTTTCAGATGACATGATATTGTACATAAAAACACCTACGGACTCCATAAAAAATCTACCAGACTTAATAAATAAATTTGGCAAAGTAGCAGGATACAAAATTAACGTCAAGAAATCGATGGCATTCTTATACACCAACAATGAACTCACAGAAAGAGAAACTAAAAAAACAATCCCATTTACCATCACAGCAAAAAAATTAAGATACCTAAGAATAAATGTAACCAAAGAAGTAAAGGATCTCTTCACAGAACACTACAGGTCATTGAAAAAAGAAACAGAGGAAGATATAAAAAAGTGGAAGCATATACCTTGTTCATGGATTGGAAGAATTAACATCATTAAAATGTCCATACTACCCAAAGCAATCTATAGATTCAATGCAATCCCCATCAAAATACCAACAACATATTTCACAGAACTAGAACAAATACTCCAAAAGTTTCTATGGAACCAAAAAAGGCCTCGAATAGCCACAGCAATCTTGAAAAAGAACAAAGTAGGAGTGATCACATTATAAGACATCAGGTTATATACTACAAAGCCACTGTAATCAAAACATCCTGATACTGACACAAGAACAGGCACATAGATCAATGGAACAGAACAGAGAACTCAGAAATTGACCCAAGACAATATGCTCAATTAATATTTGACAAAGGTGGTAAGAGCATATAGTGGAGTCAAAACATCCTCTTCAATAAATCGTGGTGGGTAAATTGGAAAGCTACATGCAAACAAATGAAGCTAGACGACCAACTTACACCATACACAAGAATAAACTCAAAATGGATAAAAGACTTAAATGTGAGTTGTGAATCCATAAAAATCTAGAAGAAAATGTACACAACAAAATTTTGGACATCATACACAGCAGAATCTTCACTGATACCACACCTAAGGCAAGAGAAACAAAGGAAAAAATGAACACATGGGACTACATCAAACTAAAAAGCTTCTGCACAGCAAAAGAAACAACCATCAAAATGGAAAGGGAACCCACTATATATGAGAGCATAATTGCCAATGATACATCACATAAGGTGTTAATTTCCAAAATATATAGAGTACTCACACAAATTAACAAAAGGAAGACAAAGAACCCAATTAAAAATGGGCAGAGGACCTAAAGAGACACCTCTCCAAACATGACATACAAATGGCCAAGAGATATATGAAAAAATGCTCAATGTCACTAATCATCAGAGAGATGCAAATTAAAACAACAATGAGGTACCACTTCACAACTGTCTGAATGGCTGCCATCAACAAATTATCAAACAACAAGTGCTGGCGAAGGTGTGGAGGAAAGGGGACCCTAGTACCCTGCTGGTGGGAATGCAGACTGGTGCAGCCACTATGGAAAACACTATGGTGTTACCTCAAAAAATTAAAAATTGAACTGCCATTTGACCCAGTGATCCCACTTCTAAGAGTATACCCTAAGAAGCCTGAAACACCAATCAGAAAGAATATATGTACCCCTATGTTCATAGCAGCACTATTTACAATAGGTAAGATCTGGAAACAGCCCAAGTATTCATCAATAGATGAGTGGATAAAAAAGCTTTGGTACATATACACAATGGAGTACTATGCAGCTGTAAGAAATAAAGATCTCTTATCCTTTGAGACGACATGGAGTCACCTGGAAAGTATTATCCTAAGCGAAACAAGCCAAGCAGAGAAAGACAAATATCACATGATCTCACTTATTTCTCAAATGTAATAAACTAAACAAACTGATGAACAAAATAGACCCAGAGTCATAGAAGTAGGGTACAGACTAACAATCTTCAGAAGGGGGGTGGGAAGGGAAGAGATAAATCACAGAACTCATATGCATGTATGCATAACCGATGGACATAGACAAAAAGTTGGGGACGGGGTTGGGTTGGATGGGGAGGAGGGTGTCAATGGAGGGAAAAAGGAGAAACATCTATAACAAAAATAAAAGATAATAAAATAAAAATACAAATAATAAATGCATTAAAAAAAACGAAAAATAAATCAACTAACAGTCTTATGGGAGCTTCTTTGTAGGTAACACCTGCTTTATTCTTGCTGCTTTTAAGATTTTCTCTTTGTATTTAACTTTTGGCATTCTGAGTATGATGTGTCTTGGTGTGGACCTCTTTGGGTTCAACTTGTTTGGGACTCTCTGTGCTTCCTAGACTTGTATGTCTGTTTTCTTCACCATGTTAGGGAAGTTTTCTCTCAGTATTTCAAATAGGTTTTCAAGTTCTTGCTCTCTCTCTTCTCCTTCTGGCACCCCTATGATGCTAATGTTGGCACGCTTGAAGATGTCCCAGAGACTCCTTACACTATCCTCATTTTTTTAGGATTCTTTTTTTCTTTTTGCTGTTCTGATTGGGTGTTTTCTGTTTCCTTATATTCCAAATTGATGGTTTGCTTCTTGGCTTTATCTACTCTACTATTGATTCCCTGTAAATTATTCTTTTTTTTTTTTTAATCCTCACCCAAGTACATTTTTCCATTTTTGTTCAGATAGAGTGGGAGGGAGAGAGAGGAAGAGAGATAGAGAGAGAAACATCGATGTGGAAGGGACACATCGAGTGGCTGCCTCCCGCATGACCCAACCAGGGTCGGGGACAAACTGCAACCAAGGTATGTGCCCTTAGCGGGAACTGAACCTGGGCCTCTCTGGACCGCAAGCCAACGCTCTAACAGCTGAGCCAAACCAGCCAGGGCTGTAAATTATTCTTTATTTCAGTTAGTGCATTCTTCATTTCTGACTGGTTTTTTATTATGCTCTTGAGGTCCTCAATAAGTTCCTTGGAGGTCTCCTTAAGATCCTTGAAGGTCTCACTAAGTCCCTTGAGTGTCTCACCAAATTTCTTGAGCAACCTTATAACCTGTGTTTTGAACTCTGCATCTGATTGATTGCTTATCTCCATTTTGTTTAATTCTTTTCCTGGAGTTTTGTTCTTTTCTTTCATTTGGGACATGTTTCTTTGTCTCCTCATTTTGGTTGCTTCCCTGTGATTGTTTCTATGTATTATGTAGAGTTGTTATGTCTCCTAGGCTTTGTAGGGTGGCCTATTGTAGTAGGTGTCCTGTAGGATCCAGTGGCACAGTATCCCTGATCACCTCACCTGGGCCCTCGGGTTGTACCCCTAGTGTGGACTGTACACACTTCTGTTGTAATTGAGTCTTGATTGCTGTTGGCACATCAATGGGAGGGATTTACTCAGGCTGATCAGCTGGAAGGATTGGCTCTGCCCACTGGCCACTGGCCTCTGACTACCTTGGGGGATCAGCAATGTAGGGGTCCATTACACAATGCAAGACCTACTTTATCAGAGCTCTTGTACCCACTGAGTCTGCCCACTGAGTGTGTCACTTGTGGAGGTGGTTGAGTAGTGGTGTTTCGATGTGGTCTGAAGCTGTCCACTGGGTGTGCTGGCTCTGAGGCAAGGGTAGTCACTGCCTGTGTTCTATCCAGGGCCAGCTGGCATAAGTTACAAAGTGATCTGCAGATGGCTGCTTCTTGTGCTGGGCTTAGAGGTGTCCAGGAAATGCCAAATTGTGAACCAAGGCTGTCTGCTTCTAGTGTCAGGCCTGGGGCCACATAAGAAGAGGTATGGGGCTCGCTGAGACCAGTACTGCTTGTTTGAGAGATTTTAGGAAACTCTGAAGCAGAATCCAAGACAAGCCAATCCTATGGTAAAGCCTTTGGAAACAGCTTGGGTTGGTCTGAAAGTTGGGTTGGGCGGTGACTCAGGGAATCACCAGGGCAGGGCAAACAGTGTGAGCCAGGTTGGTGGAGTCCCAGACATGACAGCCATCTGCCACCCCAGGTAAGGGCTCACCAAAGGAACATCAGCTTCCACCAGCACCTCTGTCCAGTAGAAAGCTGCCCCTCCAGCCCTTGTCCTGAAGCCAAACAGCTCAGTTCTTTCCTGTATGTCTCTGGCTCCCCTCAAGCTGTCTCTCCTTCGAGCTCAGAGGGAGCAAGTTTGAGCAAGTCTGTGCATGGGCCCTTTAATATATAATCTGTCTGGTTCTCCCGCAGCTGCAGTCTCCCTCTGTCTCAGTTCCTGCTGGTTTTTCCAGCCAGAAGTTATGGGGACTTTTCTTCCTGGCACTGGAACCTTGAGCTGGGCACCTGGTGTGGTATGGTGACCCCTCACTCCTTAGGGAGGACCTTCCCAGCCAAGGTGTCCTCCTGATTTTTATCTGCTACACATGGGTGTGGTACCAGCCCATCTGCCCCTCCGCCCCTCCTACCAGTCTCAGTGTGGCTGTTTCTTTAATTTTGTAGTTGTAGGACTTCCATTCAGCTCGATTTCAGGTAGTTCTGAATGATGGTTGTGTTGTAGGTTAGTTGTAATTTTGATGTGGTTGTGTGAGGGGGTGACACTGCGTTTACCTATGCCACCATCTTGACCAGAAGTCCCAAATTTGTACTTCTTAATCCCTTCACCTTTTTTGCCCATCCCTCCAAACCACCTCCCATATGGCAACCAACAAAATGTTATCTGTTTCTATGAGTCTGTTTCTGTTATACTTGTTAATTTTGTTTGTAGATTCAACTGTTGATAGATATATATTTTTGCCATTTTATTGTTCATATTTTTTATCTTCTTCAAGAAGACTCTTCAACATTGCATATATAGTGGTTTGGTTGTAATGAACTCCTTTAGCTTTTTCTTGTCTGGGAAACTCTTTATACGTCCATTGATTCTAAATGCTAGCTTTGAAGGATAGAGTAATCTTGGTTGTAGGTCCTTGCTTTTTATCACTTTGAATATTTCTTGCCACTCCCTTCTGGTCCACAGAGTTTCTTTTGAGAAATCAGCTGACACTCTTATGGGAGCTCCCCTGTAGGTAACTGACTGCTTTTCTCTTGCTGCTTTTAAGATTCTCTCTTTGTCTTTAACCTTTTGCATTTTAATTATGATGTGTCTTGGTGTGGGCCTCTTTGGGTTCATCTTGTTTGGGACTCTCTGTGCTTCATGGACTTTTATGTCTGTTTCCTTCACCAGGTTAGGGAAATTTTCTGTCATTATTTTTTCAAATAGGTTTTCAATTTCTTGTTCTCTCTCTTCTCCTTCCAGCACTCCCTGATGTGAATGTTAGTGCTTGAAGCTGTCCCAAAGGCTCCTTACACCATCCTCATTTTTTTTTTGTATTATTTTTTCTTTATGCAATTCTGATAGGGTGTTTTTTGCTTCCTAATGTTCCAAATCGATGGTTTGTTTCTCAGATTCACCTACTCTACTATTGAGTCCCTGTAAATTATTCTTTATTTCAGTTAGTGCATCCTTCACTTCTGACTGTGCATCCCCCATTTCTGACTGGTCCTTTTTATGCTCTTGATGTCCTCACTAAGTTCCTTGAGCATCCTTATAACCAGTGTTTTGAACTCTGCATTTGTTACATTGCTTATCTCCATTTTCTAAAATATTTTCATTGACTTTTAGAGGGAGAGGATGGGAGAGGGAGAGACAGAGAGAAGCAGAGAAACATAGATGTGATAGCAGAATATCTATTCTCTTCCTCCTGCACACCCCTTACTGAGGATTGAACCCACAACCCAGGCATGTGCCCTGACCAAGAATTGAACCAGTGACCTCTTGGTGTATAGGATGATTCTCGACCAACTGAGGCACACTGGCTGGGCTTATCTCCATTTTGTTTAGTTTTTTTTCCTGAAGTTTTGTTCTATTCTTTCATTTGAGACATGTTTCTTTGTCTCCTCATTTTGGTTGCCCCCCCCCTCGTGTTTGTTTCTATATATTGGGTAGAGCTGCTATGTCTCCTAGGCTTGGTGGGGTGGCCTATTGATTTAGGGTCCAGTAGCATAGCCTCCCTGATCACCCCAGCTGGGCACTCAAGGAGCAACCCTTGACTGTACACCCTTCTATTGTAATTGAGTCTTGATTGCTGTTGGCATGTCAATGGGAAGGATTTGCTCAGGCTGATCTGCTACAAGGACTGGCTGTGACCACTGAACACCAACTTCTCACCATCTTGGAAGATCAGCTCTGCAGGGGCCTACCACACAGAGCAAGACTTACTTCAGCAGGGCTCTGGTACCCACTGAGCCACCCCTTGAGTGTGTCATTTGTGGAGGTGTTTGGGTGGTTGTGCTTTGACATGGTCTGAAGATGTCCACTGGGTGTGTTGGCCCTGGGGCCTCTCAGGAGTTGCAGACCAAGGTCAGCCAATGCCTGTGTTCTATCTTGGGCCACCAGGCATAAGCTACAAAGCTATCTGTCTAGGCAAAACCAAGCTGTGAAAAAAGGCTGGCTGCTGCTAGTGCTGGGCCTAGGGCCACTTAGTGAGAGGTATGGGGCTCACTAAGACCAGATTCTCCTTGTTTGAGAGATTTTAGGAAAATCCAAAGTGTGAGCCCAAACAGGCCATTCCTATGGGAAAGCCACTGGAAACAGCTTGGATGGGCCCAAAATTTAGGTGGGGCAGGGCCTCAAGGAATCACCAGGGAGGGGAAAACAGTGTGAGCCAGGTTGCTGGAGTCCCAGATATGGTGCCCATCCACCAGCCCTGTTGGGGAAGGGCTCACCAATGGAACAATGCCTTCCGCCAACACATTTGTCCAGGAGAAAGCTGCCTCTCCAGCTCTCATCTCGATACCAAACAACTCAGTTCTTCCTATGTCTCCAGTGTCTTTCAAGCTGCCTTCCCCATGCTGGAGCACAGAGGGAGTGAGTCCAAGAAAGTCCATGCATGGTCCCTTTAAGCAGAACTGACTGGGACTCTAGAAGCCTCAGCCTCCCTTAGCCTCAATCCCCGCTGGTTTTTACATCCAGAAGTGATGGGGACTTCTCTTCCTGGCACTGGAACCCTGGCCTGAGGAGACTGGTATGGGAATTGGATCCCTTGCTCCCTGGGGAGGATCTTCACAGCTGAGGTATCCCTTCTGATCTTTATCCACCACAAATGGGTGTGGGACCAGCCCTTTCACACCTCCACCCCTCCTACCAGTCTTGATGTGTCTTCTTTAATTTGTACTTGAAGTACTTCCATTCAGCTCCATCTCACATGGTTCTAAATGATGTTTGTTCTGTAGTTTAGTTGTAATTTTGATGTGGTTGTGGGAGGAGGTGTGTACTGCATTTACCTACACCACCATCTTGACTGGAAGTCCTGGTTAGTTTTATTTTTAAAAAACATCATCAAGAACATCATTGAAGAGGGTCTGGGACCAAGAATGTTCTGTCTCTGGATGATCTGGACTATGTAAACCATTTGCTCCTAAGTGGTCTTGATTAGGGAAGATAAAACCTTGTGAATCATTAGCTGACTGTATATTGCTCAAATCGTTTGGCTTGTTTAATTATTTTGTCTCAGTTGCCCTTATTCCACTTGTCAAGGAACTTCCCTAGCTTCTTACTATCCTGCCTCACTTACAGGGGGCACTAGCTGTCTTTCAGCCCAGGGAGATGTATCAGCAGAGCTAAATCCTGATCTCAGACACCAAATCCCTGGTCTCTATCTGAGCAGTCTGGGACTGTAAAAATAAAATAAATTGGGATTTGCCCTGGCTGAATGATGCAGTGGGAGCATCATTCTGTACACTAAAAAGGTTGCAGGTTCAATCGCTAGTCAGGGCACATACCTAGGTTTCTGGTTCAATCCCTAGTTGGGGCGGGTATGGGAGGCAACCAATTGATATTTCTCTCTCTGTCTCTCTCTCTCTCTGTCTCTCTCTCTCTGTCTCTGTCTCTGTTTCTCTCTCTCTCTCTCTCGCTCTCTCTCTCTCTCTCTCACACACACACACACATAAACAAAAACATATCCTCAGATTTAAATAATAATAATAATAATAATAATAATAATAATAATAATAATCTGGGATTTCCTCTCCCTCAGGTTTCTGTGTCCCGACTCTGACAAAAGAGGCTACAGATATTCACAAGAGTGCAATACCCTCAGTGGCTGAGGGAACTAACTTCATTATTTGAGCATCCAGGCCTCTTTCCCCAGTAGCATATTTTCCCTTCCTTCCAGAATTTTTATTCAGAGTAAATCCATTTAAATTCAAGCCAAAGACTGTCTAAAAGGGAGAATGGAAGGAAGAGGGGATTATTAAGATAGTCCAAGTTGGGGATCATAATAGTGCCTCCTATGCTGAGGCACCCAATCTGTGCTGGGTTCTCTCAGAGGACATTATGGAAGGGGCTGAGAGGGCCTGTAAGAGCACTAGGTCAGTTTTTTTTATTATTATTAATTTATTTTTGTTACAGATGTTTCTCCTTTTTTCCCCATTGACACCCTCCTCCACATCCCCCCTACCCCATCCCCAGCTTTGTTGTCCATGTCCATCAGTTATGTGTACATGCATATAAGTTCTGTGGTTTATCTCTTCCCTCCCCCCAGCCCCCTCTTCTGAGGGTTGGCAGTCTGTACCCTACTTCCACGTCTCTGGGTCTACCCTGTTGCTCAGACTGTTATGTTCATTATATTCCACAAATAAATGAGATCATGGGATATTTGTCTTAATCTGCTTGGCTTGTTTCGCTTAGGATAATACTCTTGAGGTCCCTCCATGTTGTCTCAAAGGATAAGAGATCTTTCTTTCTTACAGCTGCATCCATTGTGTATATGTACTACAGCTTTTATTTTTTAAAATATTTTTTCTTTATTGATTTTAGAGAGAGAGGAAGGGAGAGGAAGAGAGAGAGAAACATCGATGAGAGAGAACATTGATTGGTGGCCTCCTGCATGCCCCCCACTGGGGATCAGGCCCACAACCTGAGCATGTGCCCTGACTTGGAAGCAAACCGGTGACCTCTTGGTGCATGTGTCAATGCTCAACCACTGAGGCACACCGGCCGGGCTTCTACTACAGCTTTTTTATCCATTCGTCTACTGATGGACACTTGGGCTGTTTCCAAATCTTAGCTATTGTAAAGCTGCTATGAACATGGGGGTGCATATATTCTTTCTGATTGGTGCTTCAGGCTTCTTAGGGTAGATTCCTAGAACTAGAATCACTGGGTCAAATGGCAATTCAATTTTTAATTTTTTGAGGTAACACCATAGTGTTTTCCACAGTGGCTGCACCAGTCTGCATTCCAACCAGCAGTGTACTAGAGTCCCCTTTTCTCCACACCCTCGCTAACACTTGTTGTTTGATGATTTGTTGATGGTGGCCATTCTGACAGGTGTGAGGTGATACCTCATTGTTGTTTTAATTTGCATCTCTCTGATGATTAGTGATGTTGAGCATTTTTTCATATGCTTCTTAGCCATTTGTATGTCCTGTTTGGAGACGTGTCTATTTAGTTCCTCTGCCCATTTTTTAATTGGGTTCTTTGTCTTCCTTTTGTTGAGTTGTATGAGCACTCTATATATTTTGGAGATTAACCCCTTATCTGATGTATCATTGGCAATTATGCTCTCCCATACAGTGGATTCCCTTTCCAATTTGATGGTTGTTTCTTTTGCTGTGCAGAAGCTTTTGAGTTTGATGTAGTCCCATGTGTTCATTTTTTCCTTTGTTTCTCTTGCCTTAGGTGATATATCAGTGAAGATTCTGCTGCGTATGATGTCCAAAATTTTGTTGCCTACATTTTCTTTTAGGATTTTTATGAATTTACGAGTCATTTAACTCTTTTATCCATTTTTGAGTTTATTCTTGTGTATAGTGTAAGTTGGTGGTCTAGGTTCATTTTTTTGCATGTAGCTGTCCAATTTTCCCATCATTTATTAAAGAGACTGTCTTTACTCCATTGTATGCTCTTGCCACCTTTGTCAAATATTAATTGAGCATAATGTTTTCAGTCAATTACTGGGTTGTCTTTTCTATTCCATTGATCTATATGCTTGTTCTTTTGCCAGTACCAGGTTGTTTTTATTACAACAGCTTTGTAGTATAACCTGATATCCGGTATTGTGATCCCACCTACTTTGTCCTTTTTCAAGATTGCTGTGGCTATTCGGGGTCTTTTTTGGTTCCATATGAACTTTTGAAGTATTTGTTCTAGTTCTGTGAAATATGTCGTTGGTATTTTGATGGGGATTGCATTGACTCTATAGATTGCTTTGGGTAATATGGACATTTTAATGATGTTAATGCTTTCAATCCATGAACAAGGTATGTGCTTCCACTTTTTTTATATCTTCCTCTATTTCTTTTTTCAATATCCTGTAGTTTTCTGCAAATAGGTCCTTTATTTCTTTGGTTAAGATCATTCCTAGGTATCTTAATTTTTTTGCTGTGATGGTAAATGAGATTATTTTTAGTTTCTCTTTCTTTTAGTTCATCATTGGTGTATAAGAATGCTGTCAATTTCTTGACATTAATTTTGTATCCTGCTACTTTGCCAAATTCAATTACTAAGTCTAGTAGATTTTTGATGGAGTCTTTAGGGTTTTCTATGTATAATATCATGTCATCTGTGAATAATGACAGTTTCACTCCCTCCTTTCCAATTTGGGTCCCTTTTATTTTTTCTTCATGTCTGATTCCTTTGGCTAAGACTTCCAGTTCTATGTTAAATAAGAGTGGTGAATGTAGGTATTCCTTTCTTGTTCCTGTTCTTAAGGAAAATGCTTTTAGTTTCTGCCCATTGAGTATGATGTTGGCTGTAGGTCTATCATGTATGGCCTTTATTATGTCTAGATATGATCCCTCTATTCCCACATTGCTGAGAATATTTATCAGAAATGGGTGCTGAATTTTGTCAAATGCTTTTTCAGCATCTATTGGTATGATCATGTAGTTTTTATCATTCATTTTGTTTATGTGGTGTATCACATTTATTGATTTGCGAATATTGTACCAGCCTGGCATCCCAGGGATGAATCCTACTTGGTCATGGTACATAATTTTTTTGATGTATTGCTGGATTCAATTTGCTAGTATTTTGTTAAGGATTTTTGACATCTATGTTCATGAGGGATATTGGCCTGTAGTTTTCTTTCTTTGTAGTGTCTTTTTCTGGTTTTGGGATTAGAATTATGCTGGCCTCATAAGACGAGTTTGGATGTCTTTTTTCTTCTAAATTTTTTGAAATAGTTTGAGGAGAATAGGTGTCAGTTCTTCTTTGAATGTTTGGTAAAACTCCCCCATGAAGCCATCCGGACCTGGGCTTTTATTTGCTGGGAGAGTCTTGATTACATCTTCAATTTCCTTAGTTGATATTGGTCTGTTCAAGTTTTCCATTTTTTCCCGGTCCAGTTTTGGGAGACTATGTGTTTCTAGAAATTTGTCCATTTCACTTAGATTGTGGAATTTGTTGCCATATAATTGTTTATAGTATTTGTTAATGATCCTTTGTATTTCTGTGGTGTTAGTTGTTATTTCTCCCCTTTCATTTCTGATTTTTAGTATTTGGGTTCTCTCTCTTTGTTTCTTGGTGAGTCTAGCTAAGGGTCTATCAATCTTATTTGTCTTTTCAAAAAACCAGCTGTTTGTTTTATTGATCCTTTGATTTCTTTTTTTGGTCTCTATGTCATTTATTTCTGCTCTGATCTTTACTATTTCTTTCCTTCTACTTGCTCTGGGGTTTTCTTTTTGTTTGCTTTCTAGTTCTTAACGTTATTAGAATTTTTTTTTGTTTCTTGAGGTAGGCCTGTAAAGCTATGAACTTCCTTCTCACAACTCCTTTTGCTGCATCCCATAGATTTTGTGTTGTTGTGTGTTCATTTTCATTGGTTTCCAGGAAGTTTTTAATTTCTTCCTTGATCTCCTCGGTAACCTATTCATTGTTTAATAACATGCTATTTAGCCTCCATGTATTCAAATGTCTTTGCATGTTCTTGTTGCAATTGATTTCTAGTTTCATGCCATTGTGATCTGAGAAGATGCTTGATATGATTTCATTCTGCTTGAACTTGTAGAGATTTAGTTTGTGTCCTAACATGTGGTGTATCTTTGAGAATGTCCCATGTGTACTTAAGAAGAATGTGAATTCTGTAGTTTTGGGTTGTAATTCCCTGTAGATATCTATTAAATCCATTTCATCTAGTGCTTCATTTATACTCTCTGGTTCCTTCTTAATTTTTTTGTCTACAGGATCTGTCCAGTGATGTCAGCAGGGTGTTGGAGTTTCCTGCTATGATCGTATTGCTGTCGATTTCTTCTTTGAACCCTCCAGAAGATTTTAATATGTTTTGGTGCTCCTATATTGGGTGCATATATGTTTACCAAGGTTATATCTTCCTGTTGGATAGAACCTTTCAATATTATGTAGTGGCCTTCTTTGTCTCTAGCTATGGCCTTCATTTTGAAATCCATTTTATCAGATATGAGTATTGCTACCTTAGCTTTTATTTCCTTTTTGTTTGCTTGGAAGATTTTTTCCCATTTCTTCAATTTGAATCTATGTGAGTCTCTTGCTGTGAGGTGGGTCTCTTCCACATATGGATGAATCATGCGTTCTTATCCAATCAGCTATTCTGTGTCTTTTTATCGGAGCATTCAACCCATTTACATTTAAGGTGATTATTCATATGTACTTATTTATTGCCATTTTTGTTTAGTGTGGTTCTATTTTCCTTTCTATTTCTTCTACTAATTACAGCAGTTCTTTTAACATTTCTTGCAGTGCTGGTTTGGTGCTAATGTATTCCCTTAGCCTTTTTTTTTGTCTGGGAAGCTCTTTATTTGACCTTCTATTTTGAATGATAGCCTTGCTGGATAGAGTAGTGTTGGATTCAGATCCTTGTTTTTCATGACCTTGATTACTTCATGCCATTCCCTTCTGGCCTGTAGTGTTTCTGTTGAGAAGTCAGATGATAGCCTTATGGGGGTTCCTTTGTCGGTAACCTGTTGCTTATCTCTTGCTGCCTTTAGGATTCTCTCTTTGTCTTTAATTTTTGACATTTTAATTACTATGTGTCTTGGTGTGGGCCTGTTTGGGTTCTTACTTGGGGCTCTCTGTACTTCTTGAACTTGAATGCCTTCTTCTTCACCAAACTAAGGAAGTTTTCTGTCACTATTTTTTCAAATATATTCTCTAACCCTTGCTCATTTTCTTCTTCTTCGGGGACTCCTATAATGTGAATATTATTACGTTTCCAGTTGTCCCACAGTTCTCTTAAGCTGTCTTCCTGCTTTTTCATTGTTTTTTTTCTTTTGGTTTTCCTCGCAGCGACCGAGTTCCACCGTGCAGGCAGGACACTCAGCTTCCTCACACCACAAAGTTACAACTAAATCACAGAATAACCATCACTCAAAGACCGCATGAATTCAAGCTGAATGGAAGCCCTGCAGCTACGTTATTAAAGAAGAATCGAGATGCCATACTGCCCTCCGGGTTCCTCCATGTCACCTCAAAGGAAACAAGATCCTGCAGCCAGGGGCGCAGGCGGAAGCTGAGCGACCTCCCCACCATGGAGGAACCTGGTCCGTGCGAGGAAGGTTGATTTTTTCTACCCTGTCTTCTAACTTGCTGATCTGGTCCTCAGCTTCCTCTACTCTGCTGTTTAGTCCTTTCAATGTGTTCTTTATTTCTGCTATGTCATTCTTCATTTCTTTTTGGTGCTTCTTGATTTCCAGTTGGTTAATTTTCAATGTTTCTATGTCTTTACACATGGTGTTGATGTCCTTACTCATGCTCTTCCGCTTCCTCAAGATCATGGCTCTGAATTCTAGTTCTGTTAACTTGGTTAACTGCATTTCATTTATTTCATTTTCAGTAGAGGTCTCTTGTTCTTTCATTTGGGATTTGTGTCTTTGTTTCACCATTTTGGCTATCTCAGTGGGTTTTGGAGCCTGCCAAATTTTCCCTTTGGATGTTGGTGTTCTGCTGTTTGTGGCTCCCTCTACTGGGTTTGGATGAGTGTGGGAGGACCCACTTCAAACATGACTGTCAAGTCTTACTTTCCTGAGTAGATTTGCAAGCTCAGGAACGGTTCAGTTATCCTCTAGCTTTTTGCTTAGAGGCTATTAGTCTCTGTTACTTGAAGAGCCTTGGGTTCTCAGTTGAATGAAAATCTTCCTCAGGTGTTCAGAGTAAGAGGATTTGCCGAGGGTGGGGCAGATGCTGGTTGTTAATGAGCCTCAATTTGCATTTCAATGGCCCACCTGGGTGGGGTTGAATCTCTGAGGGAGGGGCTGCAGCCTTTCCCTAGAGCCCTGGGAAGGAGTAAGATGGCCACCGTCCTGTGTGGCCTCAACTCAACAAAAGCTCTGAGCACCCTCCAAATCCCAAGTGTCCCCACACAGTTCCAGTCCAGTCCACCCTACCTCTGCCAGAGCCCAAGGTGAGTGGCTTTGGTTATTTTAGTGCTCTGTCCTGGCACTCTGCGCTGTGGAGCTGGCTTGGGACTTTAACCCTGAATGCACTGCTCCCAGCTAAAACCACTGCTGTCCATGGGCTCCCAGCCCCCGTCTTGCACCTCTGCAATCGTACCAGGATCAATTCAGTGTCCCTGGTTATATGGTCCTTGCAAGCTGCTTTTCTATTGCTTTTTCCCTACCATTTGTCTTTATTTTAGTTGTAATTCCAGTTTGGTCCTGGGAGATGGTCTATGTAGCTTCCATTCACTCTTCCACCATTTTGGAATCCTCTGTTTCTTGTTAATTTTTTGTCCAGAAAATCTATCCAGTGGTGTCAGTGAGGTGTTGTGCAATTGATCTCTCCCTTGAAGTCCTCCAGAAGTTTTTAAATATATTTTGGTGCTCTCGTGTTTGGTGCACATGTTTACCAGGGTTATATCCTCTTGTTGGATTGATCCTTTTAATATTATGTAGTGACCTTCTTTGTCTCTTATTATGACCCTCATTTTGAAGTATCTTATCAGATATGAGTATTGCTACATCAGCTTTATTTTCATTTCCATTTGCTTGGGAAATTTTTTTCCATTCCTTCACTTTCATTCTATGTGAGTCTTTTGTTGTGAGGTGGGTCTCTTGTAGACAGGGGTCCTGTTTTCTTATCCAATCAGCTACCCTATGTCTTTTGGTTGGAGCATTTAAGCCATTTACATTTAAGGTTATTTTTGATAGATACTTATTAGTTGCCATTTTTATTTTATGCCTGTTTCTCTCTCTCTCTCTCTCTCTCTCTCTCTCTCTCTCTCTCTCTCTCTCTCACTCTCTCTCTCTCTCTCTCTCAGTTTTTCTTCATCTTACAACAGTCCATTCTGCATTTCTTGCATTGCTAGTTTGGTGGTGGTAAATTCCTTTAGCTTTTTTTTTTTTTTTTTGTCTGTGAAGCTCTTTATTTCTCCTTCAATTTTGAATGATACCCTTGCTGGATAGAGTGGTCTTGGATTTAGACCCTTATCTTTCATAACTTTGTATACTTCATGCCATTCCCTTCTGACCTGCAGTGTTTCCATTGAGAAATCAGCTGACAGTCTAATGGGAGCTCCCTTGTAGGTAATTTTCTGTCTGTCTCTTGCTTCCTTTAAGGTTCTTTCTTTGTGTTTAATGTTTGCCATTTTTATTATGATGTGTCTAGCTGTGGGTCTTTTGGGGTTCATCTTACTTGGGACTCTGTGTTTCCTGTACTTGTGTGACTTTTTCCTTCACCAGTTTAGGTAAGTTTTCTGTCCTTATTTCTTCAAATAGGTTCTCTATTCCTTTCCCTGATTCTTCTCCTTCTGGTACCCCTACAATGCAAATGTTTTTAAGTTTTTTTATTGTCCCAAACCTTCCTTAAACTCTCCTCTTGCTTTATGATTTTTCCCCCCATTTTCTGCTCTATTTGGGTATGTTTTTTTTTCTACCTTATTTTCTAAGTTGCTGATTTGGTCTTCAGCTTCTTGTAATCTACTATTTAACCCTTCTAGGTATTTTTCATAAAAGCTATGTCATTCTTTTTTTTCCTCTTGATTTTTATGCATAGCTTCTACCTCTTTTTTTTAAGCTGATGTAGTTCCCACTGAGCTCTTTATAATTCTTATTAAGTTGCTTGTAGTTCTAACTAAATTGTTTGAGCACCCTTAAAATCATTGCTTTGAATTCTTTATCTGACAAGTTGCTTTCTTTCATTTCATGTAGTTCCTTTTCTGGTGATTCCTCCTTTTCTTTCATTTGGGTGTTGTTTCTTTGTCTCACCATTTTAGCAATCTGGTAGTTCTAGCCCTGGTGAGGGATGTTGGAGTGTGTAGGCAGGTTGGCATGTATCAAATAAGGCTGCTCTGCCTCTGAGACTGTTTTGGTGTATGGCACATTTTGCCTGCTGTGGGTTTTGGAGGACTGACAACTGGCAGCTGGTATTTGTCTGTCATGCAGGTCTCGGCTCCCCGAGTCCTGCTACTGCTTGACTGGGGCACTGCTCCTGATCAGCCTCTGCTGATGCTGCTGGGGATGGGTCTCAGCTGCCAATCTGTGCTGCTGCCGCCTGGGGATAAAAGTCTGCTTCTGAGCCTCAGCTGCTGTTGGGGGTGGGGCTCCACTCTCACCCAGTTACTGCTGCTATAAGGGAAGGTGCTGGGCTCCAATCAGGCTTCTGCTGTGGGGGATGGTCCTTGGCTCCCTGCCAGTTTCGGCTACTGCTGCAGGCACTTCCATAGCGCTGCTAGTGTGTGCTGGTCCAGGTTGATACAGTGGGGTCCACTGGACAGATGATGCAAGTTGCTCTGGTGGACTCAGATCACTCGGCCCTAGCTGCTCCCCGCTGCCTCCCAGAGAAGACCAGGGATCTTCCAAAATGGCAGGGGCCTTCCCTAGCACAGGGAGAAGCTCGCTGATGAGCTGCTTATCATGGTAGCTGGCTGCTTTCAGTCCACAGCACAGGAACCTTCTGCCCTGCATTTCTGCACTGCTTGAGGCTGTCATCCACACTCATGTTCTCTCACACTCTCTCTCACTTTCTCACACACTTACCCTTGCTCCGGTCCTGCTCACTGCCATTGTTCTTTTTTTAAATAGTCATTCCAAATATCATGCCATGCATTGTTACAGAAAGTCTCTTGCCTGCCCCAAAGCCACACAACTTATTCCTAAGAAGGGCCAGTCCTTGCCTGAGTACACATGAGAAGGGTGATAGTATTGCTTTTGTGTAAATTATGTAATCCAAAATTTTAAATCTTCGCCTTAATACTTGTTCTTTTTGTTTTGTTTTATTTTGAATGGTCACCCATCATGGCCATCCATTTTGTCTCCCACTTGAGATGTTTGAAGGCTTTTAGTCCCCCTGGGAGTGGGTTGAGGTGTGAAGGCAGCCAAGCCAGGGATTACCTATACACTGACTTGAGACCAGTTCAATAAAGTGCACCCCTTGAAGAAAAAATAATAATTATAGATTCACAGGAAGCTTCAAAGAGAGTACAGAGATGTCCCAATGTACCTTTCACCCAATTTGTGTCAATGGTACATTTTACATTATTATAATATCAATATCAGAAATTGGACATTGGTATAATTACATGTGTAGATTCTTATAACCATCACCAAAATCAGGATACAGTGCTATTTCGTTAACACAAGATATCCCTTTATAGTCACACCCTCCCCACTCCCTATACCCGCAACATTCCCAGCCCCTGACAGCTATTAATCTGTTTTTCTAGAATATTATATAAATGGAATCATACCATATGTGGCCTTTGAGGTTGATTTTTCACTCTGCATAATTAACTGAGGCCTATCCAGTTATTGCCTGTGTCAACAGTTCATTTGTTTTTATTGCTGAGCAGCATTCTGTGATGTGGTGGTGCCACAGTTTGTTTAACCATTCACTTCCTAAGGGCATTTCAGCTGTTTCCTGTTTGGGGGTTGTTACAAATGAAGGTGATATGAACAATTGTGTATAGGTTTTTTGTGTATGTGTGTGTGTGAACATAAGTTTTCATTTTTCTGGGATAAATGTCTAAGAATGTCAATGTTAGATTATATGGTAAGTTCATGTTTAGTTTTGTAAAAAATTTTAAGACTCTTTCCAAGAGTGGCTGGACCATTTTTTATTCCCAAAAGCAATGAATAAGTGATACAGTTTCTCTTTATCCTCACTAGCATTTGGTGTTGTTATAACTTTTTATTTTATCCATTCTGAAATGTATGTGGTGATATCTCATTGTGATTTTAATTTATACTTCAACAATATTGAACATCAATGTCTTCTCATGTCTTTGGTTCATTTTCTAATTCGATTACTTTTTACCATTGAGTTTTGAGAGTTCTCTACATATCCTAGATACAAGGCTTTTGTCAGATATGTGGTTTGCAATTTTTTTTTTCTGTCTGTGGCTTGTTTTTTCATCCTCTTAACAAGGTCTTTTGCAGAATAAGCTTCTAATTTTGATGAAATCTGATTTAATGATCTTTCTTTTTATGAATTATGATTTTGTTACCATTTATTTAAAACAAACAAACAAAATAAAAACTCTTCATTAAGCTCTAGGTCCTGAAGGTTTTTCCCTGCATTTTTTAAAAGTTTTATGGTTTTATGTGTTACATTTAAATCTATGACTCATTTTGAATTGATTGCTTTGTGTAAGATGTGAGCATTGCTTTTCAAATAAAGTATATTATTCTTCTAATAAATTTTATAGACCCATGACAGAAAAATCAGCATATGCATGAAGTTACAACAAAAAAAAAATTTAAATTGTATGATTCTACCACTTACAGAAAATCACAGGTACATTTGGGTGTTTGTCCTTCCAACTCCCATCCTCCTTTTGTTCTTATACACAGGGTGAGGTAAATGTAGGTTTATAGTTGTTCATATGGAAAATAATATAATAATTAATTAATAATAATAGAAGAATAAACTCTGTTTCATGTACTAACAATTGTAAACCTATTTTTGCCCCACGCTGTATGTTTAGATTCCTTTCAATTCCTTTTGAAGATGAGGAAAGATTTCAAAATGAAATTTGAAATTTAGCTAACATTTCATTTTTCTTCTTTTGATTGAGTTTTACAGGTAATAAAAGTAAGACTTAGAGAGGATAAACAACTTTTGTTCAGCTAGAAAGTCTCAGTCAGCAGTTGAACTCGGCTTCACCTGACCACTAACCTGGCCATCACTCCTTATGCTAGGCTTCACACTCAGCTGGATTACAACAAAGTAGGCTGGTAGGGCACAGTAAAGCAGAGGTCAGGTTATAACCAATAAGGAAGTAGAGTGTATCTTGAGAAAACCCTGGCTTGGATGTCCAGAAAAGGTGCCCAGGAAGAAATGAGTACTTTGAAAAACAACAAATTAGGCACAGAGGCTCAGAATATTATGCTAATGTTAAGAACATAGAGTTTAAATATGATTTAAGTGTTTTCATTATTGAAACATATTATTTTCCACAGGTGTCAAAATAGGAAAATGGGCAATGAAAATTCCTAAAATAAAAACTTTTTAAAAGCAGCTATAAAAGATATTTGGGAAAGAGTTGGGAGAAATTTGAATGTTGACTAGCATATGATGACATGTTAATGTTGATTTTTCTTAGCTGTAACAAGGGGTAGTGTAATGATGTCTGCCACTTTCAAACAGGTGGGAGGCTTGGGAAGCTCTATCATCTATTTATTATCTATCTACCTACCCATTGAGAAAGAGAGGCAGGAAATGTGGCAAAATATTAACCAATGTTGTATGTAGGTAGAGAAAACACCTATGTTTGTTGTGCCATCATTTTTATTACGTCAACTTATTTTCAAAATAAAAAGATAGATATGGAGGTGGGGAGAATTACCTGACTTCTTTCCATAGCAACAATTGCCTGGGCTGTTGTTAGGAGATAAAACCTTCCTGAGCCACCTCGTAGGTTACATGTGCCATTGTAATGGCCTTTTGGACACTTGTGGAGACTTAAATTTTTTTTTTTATAGAGTTTATTTGAGCCAAACTAATGACATGCCAGGAAGCAAGATCTCAAATGCTTCCTGGAGACTTTTTGACTCCACCATTGGAAGACTAGGCACCTGCAGCAGCCCCAGGGTAATGTTTTTGAAGATCATTTAGAGCCGGCCACATAATTCTTTCCTTCCTAGTTAAGATGTTGTAGAAATAGAATGCCTGACACACAGAGGAAGCTCATTAACTACAATAACACTCACCTCTGATAATAACTTTCTTGCAAAAGAGAAAGTTATCAAATATATTTTAACTTTAAGGTGAAAAAAAAAAGGCACCTCCCTGACCAATCAAACCCAGGCCTCCAGGTGAGAGCACTGAATCCTGACCACTAGACCACCAGGGAAAGGTTAGAGTTGCTACCTCTAATAAACTAGACTAAGTTTCTGATACCTGAAGAACACTGTAGGTGTGAATATGATTGAACAATTTCAGAAGCCTAGACCGCCTCCCTCTCCTCCCCTGGCCGCCCACCGCAGATCAGAGAAACGGAGAACGGAGGTCCAGGGAGAAAAGAAAACACTGTGACTGAGGGGAAATGCCTGGAAAGGGGTTCTCTTGGGGGAAGAAAGTAATAGCATGTGTTAGAAGTGGGATTCGAATCCACACATCCATTTGGACCAGAAGCCCACAGGCAAGGGAATACCTTGAGTCTGGTGCCTTAGACCACTTGGCCTTCCTAACAGCCACCAGCAGACCCCCACATGTAGCCTGCTGGCTGTATCTGTACCTGTGTCTCTACTGGGGGAGAAGCGGAAGAACAGTGGTGCACAGGCCAGGGTGGGGGGTGGGGTTTCTCCGGGCCAGACCACGCGGAAAACCCGAGGGCGGGGTCAGCTTGCGGGAGCCCAACCCGGCAGGGGCAGATATCCGCAGCCAGGGCTGGCAAGGCGCCAGGCGGCAGCGCAGTGGTGATGCCTTCTGTGTCTCATCGCCTTGGACCCCTGGCTGCAGGGAGGTCGCAGGCACTGGGAGAGCAGAAGGGACGCTACTCTTCTGGTGGCCCAGCCGGCCTGGAACCTCTGGCCTGCAGGACTTTGCGCGCCCCCTGGGCCCCTCCTGCCCACGCCCCCGGAAGGAAGGGAGACAAAGTCTGCTGCAGGAGCCCACGGTCCCACAGAGCAGGCTGGAATAAGCAGTTGTGCTGGTAGCAATGAGTGCTGCGGATAACGCAGGCAGGAGGGTGCCTGGTACAGGCGGCTCAGAGCCGCTCCTGACACGCCTTTGCAGCGCAGATGTTAGCAGAGTGTGTGTGTGTGTGGGGGGGGGGGGGGAAGGATAGAATTCCGGAGGAGACCCTCTGTGTAGAGCAGGCCGCGGGGTGCCGGGTTGAAGCGGGACCGCAGCTGAGAGGCCGCTGCAGCCTCTGGCTGAGTCGGTTGGCAGTGGACCAGGTAGTGACAGAATGAATTTTAAAGGTGGAGCCAACATTAATGGGTGATGTGCAAGAGTTGAAGGGTGGTCCATAACTATAGGAATTTTGTCCTGAACAAGGGGGTAATGCAGTCTCTCTCTGCTGAGAGAGCGGAGTCTGTGAACAGGCAGCGGGGAGTAGTTACATATAAGCGTCTAGAATAACTGTACAGGGCACAGCGCCAGTAAGAGGTGTAAATTGGAAGGTTGTCAGCCAATAACTAGTGTATAAGGCCACCAAACGTGGTGAGCTCACCAGGAAAGTGGGTGTGGAGGGCAGGGGCTGAGACCTGGGACACTCGGAAAAACTGGGAAAGAAGAGGAAGCAATATAGAAGGTTGAGAAAGAACGGCCAGTGGGGAGGAGAGAAACAGGACAGTGTGCTGTTGTGTAAGCCCTGTGGAGGCATGTAGACAAGAGAGGGATCCACCACCAAGTGCTGCAGAGAAGGAGGAACATGAGGACCCATTGGAGCAGAGTTCTGCTGAGTATGGAGTACAAACGAGGTGGTGGCACCACATATTAATGTCCTTTGGGAGACGTTCTGCTATAAAGGGGATCAGCAAAATAGAATGCTTACTGCAGGAGACTTACAGGAACAAGGAAGGATTTGGGTTTGTTTGAAAAACAGGTATTACAGGGTGTGCAGTACTGATGAAAATGATTCAGGATTGTTGGGCTTCTTGAAATCTTGAACCCCTCTGACTCTGTGGTAAAGCCCATAGAAAGCTTCTCATGGTTTGTTTTTTTTTCCTTTAAAAAACTGAGGTGAAAAAAGCATTTGATAAAATCGAGCACCCACGTGTAATTAAAATTCTGAAATAGATGGCATTTTTATACACCAATAATGAACTATCAGAATGTGAAATTAAGAAAACAATCCCATTTACTATTGCAGCAGCAACAATAACAAATACGGTACCTAGGAATAAATTTAACCAATGAGGCAAAAGACCTGTACTCAGAAAACTATAGGACATTGAAAAAGAAATTGAGGAAGATACACATAAGTGGAAGCATATACTGTATTCATGGATTAGAAGAATTAACATCATTATAATGTCCAGACTACCCAAAACAATCTATAGGTTCAAAACAATTCCTATTAAAATACAAATGGCATATTTCACAGATCTAGAACAAATATTCCAAAAATTTATATGAAACCAAAAATATCCTGAATATCCTCAGAAATCTTGAGAAAGAAGAATAAAGTTGGAGGAATAACAATATCCGGTATCAAACTATACTACAAGGCCATTGTTATCAAAACAGCCTGGTACTGGCATAAGAACAGGCATAGAGATCAATGGAACACAACAGAGAGCCCAGAAATAACCCATGTCTTTATGCTCAATATTTGACAAAGGTGGCAAAAACATGCGATGGAGTAAAGACAGTCTCTTCAATAAATGGTGCTGTGAAAATTGAACAGGTACATGCAAAAACTTGAAACTAGACCACCAACTTACACCATACACAAGAATAAACTCAAAATGGATAAAAAACTTAAATGTGAGTCACAAAACCATAAAAATCTTAGAAAATATAGGCAGTAAAATCTCAGACATCTCTCCTAGCAATATTTTTGTTGATATATCTCCTCAGACAAGAGAAACAAAGGAAAAAATAAACAAATAAGCCTACATCAAACTAAAAAGCTTTTGCACAGCAAAAGAAACCAGAAACAAAATGAACAGGGAACCCACTGTATGGAAGAACATATTTGAAAATGATATATCTGATAAGGGGTTAATTTTCAAAATATATAAAGAACTTATTCGACTCAACACTAGAAGACAAAAAATCCAGGGGCAAAGGACCTTGTTTCATATGTCTATTGGCCATCTTTGAAGAAGTGTCTATTTAGGTCCTTTGCCCATTTTTAAATTGGATTGTTTGCTTTTTTGGTTTTGAGTTTTATAAGTACATTATAAATTTTGGATATTAACCCTTTATCAGATGTATCATTGGAAAATATGTTCTCTCATTCAGTGGGTGTCTTTAATTTTGTTGCTGGTTTCGTTTGCTGTGCAAAAAAATTTTAGTTTGATGTATTTCCATTTGTTTATTTTTATTTGTTTGTTTCCCTTGCCTGAGGAGCTATATCAGAAAAAAATATTACTAAGAAAATTGTCTGAGATTTTACTGCCTATTTTTTTCTTCTAGGACTTTTATGGTTTTGAGACTTACATTTAAGTTTTTAATCCATTTTAAGTTTTTTCCTGTACATAGTGTAAGAAGGTGGTCCAGTTTCATTTTTTGCATGTATCTGTCCAATTTTCCCAACATTTATTGAATAGACTGTCTTTACCCCATTGTATATTGTTGCCACATTTGTCATTTATTAATTGACCATATAGACATGAGTTTATTTCTGACTTCTGAAGTCTGTTCCATTGATCTACATATCTGTTTTTATGCCAGTACCATGCAGTCTTGATTACCATGGACTTGCAGTATAGTTTCATATCATGTAGCCTGTTAAATCCAAATTTCTTCTTCTTTCTCAGAATTGCTGGGCTATTCGATGACTTCTGTGATTCCAATTAATTTTTGGATTATTCTAGTTCTGTGAATACACTATTGATACTTTATTTTATTTTTAATTTTTATTTTTTCATTAATTTATTTTTGTTACAGATGTTTCTCCTTTTCCCCTCATTGACACCCTCCTCCTGATCCCCGCCCCTCCTCCATGGCATTATCGTCTGTGTCCATTGGTTATGCATATATGCATAAAAGTTCTTTGGTTTATCTCTTCCCACCCCCTAGTTGCCCCCCTCTTCTGAGGTTTGTCAGTCTGTACCCTACTTCTATGTCTCTGGGTCTATTTTGTTTATCAGCTTATTTTGTTCATTATATTCCAAAAATAAGTGAGATCATGTGATATTTGTCTTTCTCTGATTGGCTTATTTCACTTAGCATAATACTCTTGAGGCCTCCCATGTCATTTCAGAGGATAAGAGATCTTTATTTTTATCCACTCATCTATTGAAGGACACTTGGGCTGTTTCCAGATCTTACCTATTGTAAATAGTGTTGCTATGAACACAGGGGTACACATATTCTTTCTGATTGGTGTTTCAGGCTTCTTAGGGTATATTCTTAGAAGTGGGATCACTGGTCAAATGGCAGTTCAATTTTTAATTTTTTGAGGAAACACCATATTGTTTTCCATAGTAGCTGCACCAGTCTGCATTCCCTCCAGTGGTGTACTAGGGTCCCCTTTCCTCCACACCCTCACAGGCACTTGTTGTTCAATGATTTGTTGATGGCAGCCATTCTGGCAGGTGTGAGGTGATACCTCATAGTCATTTTAATTTACATCTCTCTGATGATTAGTGACGTTGAGCATTTTTTCATGTGTCTCTTGGCCATTTGTATGTCCTGTTTGGAGAGGTGTCTATTTAGGTCTTCTGCCCATTTTTTAATTGGGTTCTTTGTCTTCCTTTTGTTGAGTTGTATGAGTACTCTATATATTTTGGAGATTAACCCCTTATCTGATGTATCATTGGCAATTATGTTTTCCCATATAGTGGGTTCCCTTTCCATTTTGATGGTAGTTTCTTTGCTGTGCAGAAGCTTTTTAGTTCGATGTAGTCCCATTTGTACATTTTTCCTTTGTTTCTCTTTCCTTAGGCATTGTTTCAGTGAAAATTCTGCTGCATGTGATGTCTGAAATTTTGTTGCCTACATTTTCTTCTAGGATTTTTATTGATTCACGAATCACGTTTAAGTCTCTTATTCATTTTGAGTTTATTCTTGTGTATGGTGTAAGTTGGTGGTCTAGTTTCAGGTTTTTGCATGTAGCTATCCAATTTTCCCAACACCGTTTATTAAAGAGGCTGTCTTTACTCCATTGTATGCTCTTGCCACCTTTGTCAAATATTAATTGAGCATAATGTCTTGGGTCAATTTGTGCGTTCTCTGTTCTGTTTCATTGATCTATATGCCTGTTCTTGTGCCAATACAGGACTGTTTTGACTACTACAGCTTTGTAGTATAACCTGATATTTGGAATTGTGATCCCTCCTACTTTATTCTTCTTTTTCAAGATTGTTGTGGGTATTTGGGGTCTTTTTTGGTTCCACATAACTTTTGGAGTATTTGTTTTAATTCTATCAAATATGTTTGGTATTTTAATGGGGATTGCATTGAATCTATAGATTGCTTTGGGTAGTTATGGACATTTTAATGATGTTAATTCTTCCAATCCATGAACAAGGTACATGCTTCCACTTTTTTATATCTTCCACTCTTTCTTTTTCAATGTCCTGTAGTTCTGGGAACAGGTCCTTTACTTCTTTGGTTAAGTTTATTCCTAGGCATCTTAATTTTTTTGCTGCGATGGTAAATGGGATTATTTTTAGTCTCTCTTTCTGTGATTTCATCATTGGTGTATAA
This sequence comes from Tadarida brasiliensis, assembly GCA_030848825.1. Classification (NCBI taxonomy): domain Eukaryota; kingdom Metazoa; phylum Chordata; class Mammalia; order Chiroptera; family Molossidae; genus Tadarida; species Tadarida brasiliensis. Next base: position 71,514,631 of record CM061259.1, on the reverse strand, counting down.
GAATGCCGTCGATTTCTTGACGTTAATTTTGTATCCTGCTACTTTGCCAAATTCATTTATTAAGTCTAGTAGGTTTTTGATGGAGTCTTTAGGGTTTTCTGTGTACAATATCATGTCACCTGCAAATAGTGACAGTTTTACTTCCACATTTCCAATTTGGATTTAAAAAAAATTTTTTAATGTCTAATTGCTTTAGTTAAGACTTCCAGTACTGTGTTGGGTAAGAGTGGTGAAAGTGGGCACCCCTGTCTTGTTCCTGTTCTTAAGGGAAATGCTTTTAGTCTTTGAGTATGATGTTGGCTGTAGGTTTTTTATATATGGCCTTTATTATGTCAAGATATGATCCCTCTATTCCCACATTACTGAACGTTTTCATCAGAAATGGGTGCTGGATTTGGTAAAATACTTTTTCAGCATCTGTTGATATGATCATATGGTTAGTATCTTTCATTTTGTTTATGAGGTGTATAAAATTTATTGATTTGTGAATATTATACCAGCCTTGCATCCCTGGGGTGAATCCCACTTGGTCATGGTGAATACTTTTTAAAATGTATTGCTGGATCCTATTTTCTAATATTTTGTTAAGGATTTTGGCATCTACATTCATTAGGGATATTGGTCTGTAGTTTTCTTTCTTTGTAGTGTCTTTTTCTGGTTTTGGAATTAGAATTATGCTGGTCTCATAAAACGAGTTTGGAAGTCTTTCTTCTTTTTGAATTTTTTGGAATAGTTTGAGGAGAATGGGTGTTAGTTTTCTTTGAATGTTCGGTAAAACGCCCATGAAGACGTCCGGGCCTGGGCTTTTGTTTGATGGGAGAGTCTTGATTACATCTTCAATTTCCTTCATTGTTATTGGTCTGTTCAAGTTTTCTATCTCTTCCTGGTTCAGTTTGGGAGACTGTGTGATGTTAGAAATTTGTCCATATCACCTAGATTGTCCAATTTGTTGGCGTATAATTGTTCAGAGTATTTTTAAACAATCCTTTGTATTTCTGTGGTGTCAATTGTTACTTCTCCTCTTTCATACCAATTTTGTTTATTTGGGTCCTGTCTTTTTGTTTCTCAGTGAGGCTGGCTAAGGGTCCATCAATTTAGTTTATCTTTCAAAGAACCAGCTCTTTGTTTCATTGATCTTTTGAATTGTTTTTTTTTTAGTTTCTATTTTGTTTCTTTTTGCTCTGACCTTTGCTATTTCTTTCCTTCTATTGCTCTGAGTTTTTCTTTTTGTTTGCTTTCTAGTTCTTTACATTGTAGGGTTAGATTGTCAATTCAAATTTTTCTTGTTCCTTGAGGTATGCCTGTAGTGCTATGAACTTCCCTCTCAGAACTGCTTTTGCTGTGTCCCATAGACTTTGTGTTGTTGTGTGTTCATTTTCATTGGTTTCCAGGAAGTTTTTAATTTCTCCTTGTTCTCCTTGCTAACCCATTAATTGTTTAATAACATGCTATTTAGCCTCCCTGGGTTGTAATGTTTTTGAGTGCTTTTATTGTAATTGATATCTAGTTTCATGCCATTGTGATCTGAGAAGATGCTTGATATGATTTCAATCTTCTTGAACTTGTAGAGACCCAGTTTGTGTCCTAACGTGTTCAGTCTTTGATAATGTCCCATGTGTACTTGAGAAGAATGTGAATTCTGCAGTTTTGTGGTGCAACTCTGTAGATATATATTAAATCCATTTGATCTAGTGCATCATTTAGAGTCTTTGTTTCCTTGTTAATTTTTTGTCTAGAGGATCTACCCAGAGATGTCAGCAGGGTGTTGAAGTCCCCTGCTATGATTATGTTGCTGTTGATTTCTCTTTTGAAGTCCTCCAGAAGTTTTTAAGTGTATTTGGGTGCTCCTATATTGGGTGCATATATGTTTACCAAGGTTATATCCTCCTGTTCGATAGATCCTTTCAATATTATGTAGTGGGCTTCATTGTGTCTAGTTATGGCCTTCATTTTGAAGTCTATTTTATGATATATAAACATTGCTACCCCAGCATTTTTTTTTTCTTTCCATTTGCTTGGAAAGTTTTTTTCCATCCCTTCACTTTCAACCTATGTGAGTTTTCTGTTGTAAGGTGGGTCTCTTGTAAACAACATATATATGAGTCACACTTTCTTATACATTCAGCTACTCTATGTTTTTTTAATCAGAGCATTTAATCCATTTACATTTAAGGTTATCATTGATATTATTTATTGCCACTTTTGTTTATGTTTTTCTTTCTATTTCTTTGGCTTATTACAGCAGTCCTTTTAACATTTCTTGGAGTGCTGGTCTGGTGCTAATATATTCCCTTAGTCTCTTTTTGTCTGGGAAGCTCTTTATTTCACCTTCTATTTTGAATGATAGTCTTGCTGGATAGAGTAGTCTTGGATTCAGATCCTTGTTTGTCATTACCTTGATTTCTTCATGCCATTCCCTTCTGGTCTATTGTGTTTCTGTTGAGAAGTCAGCTGATAGCCTTATGAGGGTTTCTTTGTAAGTAACCTGTTGCTTATCTCTTACTGCCTTTAGGATACTTTCTATGTCTTTCAGTTTTTAGCATTTTAATTATTTTGTGTCTTGGTTTGGGCCTCTTTGGTTTCTTTTTACTAGGGGTTCTCTGTGCTTTTGAACTTGTATGTCTTTTTTCTTCACCAAATTAGGGAATTTTTCTGTCACTATTTCTTCAAATATATTCTCTAATCCTTGCTCATTTTCTTTTTCTTCTGAATTCCTATCATGCAGATGTTATTATATTTTATGTTGTCCCACAGTTCTCTCAAGCTGTCCTCCTGTTTTTTAATTGTTTTTTTTCTTTTTTGTTCTTTGATTGTATGATGTTTTCTACCCTGTCTTCTAATTCACTGATCTGATCCTCGGCTTCCTCTACTATGCTGGTTATTCCTTCAAATGTGTTCTTTATTTCTGCTATGCCATTTTTCATTTCCACTTTTGATTTTTCATTTATAATTGGTTGATTTTCAATGTTTCCATATCTTTACTCATACTATTGAGCTCTTTACTCATGCTGTTGAGCTTCCTCATAATTATTACTCTGAACTCTACCTCTGATGTCTTGCTTAATTCCATTTCATTTTTGTCTTCTCCTGTATAATTCTCTTGTTCTTTCATTTGGGATTTGTGTCTTTGTTTCACCATTTTGGCTGTTTCAGTGTGTTTTGAAGCCTGCCTAATTTTCCCTGTGGGTGTTGGTGTTACACTGGTTGTGGCTCCCTCAACTGGTTTAGATGAGTATGGGAGGACCCATGTTAAATAGCACTGTCAAGTCTTACTTTCCTGGGTAGATTTGCAGGTCAAGGATAGATTCAGTTGTCCTCTAGCTTTTGTCTGCAGGCTAGTAGTCCCAGTTACTTGATGAGCCTCAAGTTGCAGTCCTCAGCTGAATGAAAAATCCTTCAGGTGTAAAAGGATTTCTAGTGGGTGGGGCACTTACTTGCTGGCAGACTCTTACTGTTAATGAGCCTCAATTTGCATTTTTCTGGTCTTGCCTGTTGGTGTTGTATTCCTGAGGGAGGGGCTGTTGCTTCTCCCCAGGGCTCTGGGAAGGGTCTCTTTAGGTAAGATGTCTACTGTCCTAATCAGCATAAAACTCCAGTGTCTTTCCTCCCAGCTCTCTCCCCTGAGCTGCGAAGTTTGGACCTTCCTAACACAGTTACAGTCCAGATGCCATCCCTCTGCTGGAGCCCAAGGTGAGTGGCTGTAGCTGATTTGGTGCTCAGGTCATTCAGGGAAGTGGCAGTTCCCCATGCCTCTCCTTACTGAACAAAGTCTCAGCTCTGGTAATCTGATCCACATGTTATATGGGAGCCTTTCCCTGTCTCACCACTCTGTGCAGGGTAGGGGTGGGGCCACCACTCTATGCTATGCAGCTGGCTTGGGGTTTTAACCCCTGAGTTCCCAAAGGGAACTTCTCACAGCTAAATCAGCCCTAGCTGCTGTCCATGGGCTCCCAGTCCACCCTCTTGTGCCTCTGCAGTTCCTACCAGGCTTAGTTTGGTGTCCTCTTTCTGTCCCTGGTTAGACGGGTTCTCTCCTGCTGCTTTTCAGTTGGTTTTTCCTGATGATTTGTCTTTATTTTAGTTGTAATTCCAGTCTGGTCCTGGGATATGGTCTGTGTAGCTCCCATTTACTCTGCCACCATTTTTTTTTAATCTCCCTCACTATTGATATTTTAATAGAAATTGCATTGAAACTATAGATTGCTTTGGGTAGTATAGACATTTTAATAATATTCATTCTTTCTATTCATGAATACAGTATATGCTTCAATTTATTTGTATCTTCTTCAATTTCTTTATTCAGTGTCTTATAATTTTCTGAGTGCAGGTCTTTTACCTCCTTGGTTAAATTTATATATATATATATATATATATATTTTATTCTCACCTGAGGACATTTTTTGCATTTATCTTCAGATAGAGTGGGAGGGAGAGAGGGAGGAAGAGAGAGAGAGAAACATTGATGTGAGAGAGACACATCGACTGGTTGCCACCCACACAACCCCAACCGGGGCCAGGGACAAACTGCAACTGAAGTACGTGCCCTTAGCAGGAACCGAACCCGGGTCTCTCCAGTCTGCGGGCCAACGCTCTAACTGCTGAGCCAAACTGGCCAGGGCTCTAGGTATATATTTTTTAATGTTCACAGCATTCTTGATTTAGTCCAAAAAACATCTGCCTTTGGAGGGAAAGCAATTAAATTAGTAATTTTCTATAGCTGTCTTGATCATTTTTTAATTAATTAATTTCTTATTGTTACAGATGTTTCTCCTTTCTCCCCCATTGACACTCTCCTTCTGATCCTGCCCCACCCTTCCCCCCTACAGTATTGTAGTCTATGTCCATTGATTATGCATATAAGTTCTTTGGTTTATCTCTTCCCTCCTTCCAGCCCCTGTCCTCTGAAGGTATTTTTTTTTTATGCAATTGCACATGGGATTTTTTTTAGTTCCCCTTTCTGATAGTTCATTATTGATGTATAAAATTGCAACTGATTTCTAGATGTTTATTTTGTATCCTACTACTACTTTATATTTATCAGTTCTAGTAGTTTTTTTTTTTTTTTTAAGTAGAATCTTTAGGGTTCTCTCTATACAGTATCATGTCATCAGCAATAATGAAAGATTTACTTCTTCCTTTTCAATTTGGATGCCTTTTATTTCTTCTTCTTCTCTGTCCATTTTCTCAAATTAGGTTGTTTGTCTTTTTGTTCTTTATATATTCTGTATGCTAGACCTTTATTAGCTATATGATTTGCAAATATTTTTTCCCATTCTAGAGGTTGTCTTTTCACTTTCTTCATAATATCCTTGATGCACAAAAGTTTTTAATTTTGATTAAGTGTATTTTATCTACTTTCCTTTGTGTTGCTCATACTTTTGGTGTACCTAAGAATCCATTGCCAAATCCAAGGTCATGAAGATTTACCTCTATTTTCCCCTAATAGTTGTATGATTTTAGCTCTCATGTTTAAGTCATCTGTCTATTTTGAGTTAATTTTTGTATACGATATGAGTTAACAATCCAATTTCATTCTTTGCATTCTTGCCAGTTGTGCTAACACCATTTGTGAAAGAAACTATTTTTCTCCATTGTTCAAAATCAATTGACCATAGATATATGAGCTCATTTCTGGACTCTCAGTTCTATTCCAGTGGTCTGTGTGTCGATCATTATGCCAGTACCATACTGTTTTGATTACTTTTGTTGTATCTTTGTAGTAAGTTTTTAAATCAGGTAGTGTGAGTCCTCCAACTTTTTTTCTTCAATAATATTTTGGCTATTTGAGAGTTCTTGCAATTCCAGATGCATTTGAGTGTTAGCTTTTTCACATCTGAAAAAAAAAAATTCCCTGGACCTTTGTAAAATATTGCATTGAACCTGTACATCACTTTTGGTAGTATTGATGAACAATATTGTGTTCCAGTCCATGAACAGAGGGTACTTTTCCATTTATTTAGGTCTTTAATTTATTTCAACGATGTTTTGTAGTTTTCAATGTATAAGTGTTTCACCTTCTAAGTAAAATTTATGAATAGGTATTTTGTTCTTTTGGAGCTATTATAAATTGAATTGTTTTCTATTATAAATGGAATTGTTGGTGTATAGAAACTCTATTGAATTTTGTGTTTTGATCTCATGTCCTGCAACTTTGCTAAACTTGTGTATTGTCTCTAGTAGATTTTATGTGGATTCTTTGGGACTTTTTATATACAGGATGATATTTCTCTTGTCATCTGTGACTAGAGAAAGTCTTACTTCTTCCTTTCCAATTTGGATGACTTATATTTCTTTTTCTTATCTAATTTCTTTGGCTAGAACTTCTTAGTATAATATTGGATGACAGTGGTGAAAATGGACATCTTTGTCTTGTCTCTGATCCTAAAGGCAAAGTTTTTAGTCTTTCCCCACTGATTCTGATGTTAGCTCTGTGTTTTTCATATATGGCCTCTATCATGTTGAGGAAGTTTCCTTAATATTTTTAAATGCATAAGATAAAGTATATAGGATTACAGAAGAAACTAATTATGTTGAAATTCTGTTATCAAAATATTAAAATTAATTTGTGATATTATAATATGTGTACTTATTCATTAATACATTAAATAAGCTATAGTATCATTTGAATTAGTGATAAGTATAAATGATATTTTGAGATGTTTACAACTTTAATGTATAATACTGCTTTGGTTTGCTGTCTCCATTGTTAATGGAAGGAGATTCTCAGCTACAGATTAGTGAAGATAAAGATGTAAATTGTTTCCATACAAATACATAGGACCCTGGTTCTACCCACTGGAATCCCAGGTTAAAATCTCTAAAGTCAAGAGAAAATTGGTGATAGAAAAGATGGACATGGCTGAGGTGAATGCATGGGGAGGGAGAATGCCATTGTGCCCAGTAAATGGTTGGCCATCTGAGTTCTACAAGGACAGTAGCAAAGGCTTCTTGCCAAGTGATTAAGATTCAAGGAGAGGGTACAAGGGCATAAGGGTGTGTTCCAGGGGACTGACTATTGTGGTAGAACCTGAACTGGAAGGTGGGCAAGGTTGGGAGGAGGACAGAGGTAGAGTGGGTCAGTGACAAGAAGACAGTCTGGAGTTCTAGTAGGGTTAAGAGTGGACCAGAAGGACCAGAAGGTGTTAGAGACAAGATGGTTTTGAAATGTTGCCAGATAGCAAGAAGACACAGCTTTTAGGACTGCCTCAGTAGGACTGGAAAAAGCTTTAAAGATGACATTGGACTAAATTGTACTACTGATGAAATGTATTATTTCCTAGATTCATTCATTCTAGATTTTTTAGTGTTTAAAATGTTCAAAATCAGCATTTCATACATAAACTAAAATTTCTACTCACCAAATGTATTACACTTTGCAGTTCACACTTTGTTTCACTGTTTGGCTTCCAAGCAAGTGGCCATGAAGAATGACAGACTTGTTTAACCCAAGTTGATCTTCTATCTTCACAGAACTGTGTTATGGTTTATTTCAAATCCACTGTCTAAACTCAGGTATACGTAGTACCTTCAGTCTGTGCCAAAATGAGCTCAAATAGTTCCAAACCAAACTTTTAGAAACTTACTTTGGCAGTAAACATGTGTAGTTGAGTGGGCTTGTGTCCAGAGCTGACTCAATAATGAGAATTCTCCAAATTAATTTCCATGTAGAATCTAATGTTTATTAAAGGATAAATGATAATGTGCTAATTGAAGTATAAGAGTCCTGAGACAGACAAACATTATTCTACAGTTGTTTAGAACTTAGACCACTGGATGATTTTACGTGGGAGAAGTGTTTTAACCCTGATGTTGTTTACAACTGACAGGGTCTGATGGTAATGAAAAATACACTAACTTATTTGGTTTTATTTTTTTAATATGTTTTGGGGGGGGGAGGGAGAGGAAGAGAGAGAGAGAGAGAGAGAGAGAGAGAGAGAGAGAGAGAGAGAGAGAGATCAGCTGGCTCCCCAACCGGGATCAAACCTGCAACCTGGGTATGTGCCCTGACTGGAATCTAACTGGCAACCTTTTGGTGCATGGGACAACACTCAACTAACCGATCCACACCAGACAGAGGTATTTGGTTTTATTTTTATATTTAGATTTTTTACCGACCCTGGTTCTAGCTCTGTTGGGCTGCCTTCTTATAGCTTCACCTCCTGGGAGTAGTTGCACATATATGAGATAACAATGCTAATGGACTTGTGTCAAGGGGTCTTCTTACTTTGTAGGGAGTGGGTTAAGAGGAGAGGATGGGCAGGGCAAGAAGTAGGGGTAGGCTGAAGAGGTGGTGCCAGGCAAGTGCAGGGTAGACGTTGTGGGGTGGAGGATGAAATGATAATAAAGAGAAGGAGTTTAAACAGGGTCATCTGGTTTGGATTTAGAAGTGGTCTTTTCTTCCTGTTCTCAAATCTTTTTCCCCATGTCTCATTAGTGCCTCATGGTCCTTCCCTTAAGTATCCCAGTTATTTCTCTGCTCTCCTTTGACCTTCCCTCTCCCCAGTTCTTCCTTCTGCCAAGATAAAAATTCCCCAAGATAAACTGAACTTTGATAGGTCAGCAAAGCCCAGACCCTCAACTAGTGGTGGCCTTCGACATACTCACAGCATCACATCTGCCATCTCCTAGGCCCCAATATATGTTGTTACCAGGGGAGTAGGGGACTTAGGAGGTTTACATGCTCAGGTTACAAAATGAGAGTCTTTTCTTTCTTTTTTTTTTTAATCCTCACCCAAGAACATTTTTGTATGTATCTTCAGATAGAGCGGCAGGGAGAGAGGGAGAAAGAGAGAGAGAAACATCGATGTGAGAGAGACACATTGAGTGGTTGCTACCCACACGACCCCAACTGGGGCCCGGGACAAACTGCAACCGAGGTACGTGCCCTTGGCAGGAACCGAACCCGGGACTGTCTGAACTGTGGGCCGATGCTCTAACCGCTGAGCCAAACCAGCCAGGGCAAAATGAGAGTCTTATAGTAGCCCATAAAATACCTCTCACAGTGCTTTGCCACCCTTCTTCCTCTCTCCCTGCTAGATTGCCACGGTGCATGTGGCTGGGGAGAGGGATTCCTTTAAGTCATTCCCCAGGACCACTGCCATGTCGTTCATTTTATTGTACTCACCATGAAGCTCTCCAAGGAAATACAGTCTTATTTTTAAGTCTCAGTGGAGATATGAACCACCTCACTTTAACATCATCCACTTCTTTCTACCAAGCATCTTTCATATGCCACCCCCTCTCAGTGGCCATCCAGATTTCAGTTCTGCTCTAGTCTGAAATTATTGCCTTCTGTTAATAAACTTGAAATGCTGGGTATTATAGTCATCTCAATAGATGCAGTAGCCAGACTTGGATTTTTCTGGTGGAGAGGGCAGAGGGACAGGCATTTATCTTTGGGCATCATGCTGGCTCAGGAGAGGGTTGGCATAGTCAGTATGGGCCTTACAACAAAAGTTTTTCACAACTCATGTCCTCACCAAAAACTTTTCTCACTTTATTTCACTGCTGGGGCTGTTAGCATGTTATGACTTTTCCCAGGCATTCCAAATAGGGCAATGGGGGGCGGGGGACACTGATGAGGACTATTTTTACACACAGCTATGGCAAACTTCCGGGACTCTTAGAGATGCTTTGTGACCAAGGCCAGCCCATTTAGGTCTTAAGGTAGAGCATCTTTCATTAGAATTTTGATCTAGGAGAAAAGGGATGATGTGGTTAGCCTCTGTGAGTTTTGAGAAAGCCAAGGCTGATGAGGCATTAAGCCCAACACTCTGATCATGCAGACTGCAGTCTCTGGTCAGGGCTCCAAATAGGAAGTTTAACTACCAGCTGTTGTAGGTGCTCCTGGAGAGAGTAAACTGAAGACTGACAAGCAGGGAATTACAGCCATGTTTCCCAGAACTCACTGGTGGAAGGGGTTTTATTTCTTACCGGTTGAATGGCAGTCTGGGGAGGCCAAGATTCACCAGGCCCTGGGAGGTATAAGCAAGGAATGATGGCCATTTTGGGAACCACCCAAATATGGTCTGCTGAATGGACTGAATTAATCAGGAGGGGAATGTAACAAGAACAGAATTAGGAGAAAGAACTTAGAATGTCGTTGGCTTACTAATTCTGTATTGAAGCCTAATGCTGAAAGATAGCAGGAGAAGTTAGGTTGGATCCATTCTTTGACTGAAATGTAAAAATTTCTAGGTACAGAGGAAGAGAGATGAAAGAATGGGGCAAGGAAAAGGGAAGACACAAGGAAGGAAATAAAAAGGGGTCAAGAATATGCAGTGAGCCCAGACGGTGTGGCTCAGTGGATTGAGTGTTGTCCTGTGGACTGATTCCCTTCAGGGCACATGCCTGGGTTGTGGGCTTGATCCCCAGTAGGGGGCATGCAGGAGGCAACTGATTGATGTTTCTCTTTCACATAGATGTTTCTATCTCTCTCTCCCTTCTGAAAACCTTACTGGCTTGAGGTATGTGAAAAACCAATAAAAACATATTTTAAAAAAGAATATGCAATGAGGGCCAGGGAGGAGGGAAATAGGTATAGTTAGATGTAAAATGGAAGAAACGACAGTAAATGGAGAGAACAGAGATGAGAGGGAAAGAATAAACACCGGAATTGGAGCAGGAAAGCTTTAGGGAATTCCAGTTGGAGTCCTAGCTCACCAGGATGCAGCAGCAGAAAGGTAGGGTGTGTGTGTGTGTGTGTGTGTGGGGGGGGGGGGGGTTGGGAGGGCCCTTACCTCAGGCTCCTCTTCTCCCTAGTAAGCCTGACTTAGGGGACTAGTGTTTTGTCAACACCCTGTCCTTGTCAGTCTGGCTTCTTCATCTCCCGTTTCCTGTGAATGCACACAGGTGCCACAGTACAAAGGCCTGGTACAGGGGTCAAAAATGACTGTGAAGAGAAATACTGAATTGAGGAAGGTGTGAGGGGCTAATGTGGGGGAGGGTGAAGAGAGGGTACTTCTTCTACCAGAGGAACTCCATCTTTGAGCTCTCCTTACCCATCCACCCCACAAAAAGCCAGGTTTTACTGAGACCAAATCAGGTTTCTCTTTATTTCCATCTTCACCAGGTGTTGAGGCTTAAGGAGTGGTCTGGGTGCTTGGATTCTAAATGTCAAGACTCCCCTGCCTGAGTTCCAATGCTTTTTTCCTTCCCTGGGCATTTATTCTGAAAATGCCTTTACTTCTTCTGCAACATACCCAAGGCCCAGGTGCATGGATCTCTGCCACAGACTGGATGATAACCAAGTTACACCTGTGATGTTACTGGGACCAGGCCTAGAGCAGGTCTGTCTCAGCCTGGCCAGTAGTGTGTGGGTTCTTGACATTGTGCAGGAAAAATTTCACAAGTCCAGGTGATTTTAAGAGTATGTCTATTAAAGCTGGGGACAGTGAAACAAAGGAAGGACTTAGGGTAGAAGAAGCAACAGGAGAGAGTGTAGGCAGTGCTCTGCTTTGGCTCCCTAGATATATTGTAGGGAAGAAATGAGCCAAGGCGGAGCTGCTGTTAGCTCACTGGGGTGTAAAAATCACAGTGACAGAAGTAATCCAAGGCAGGCTGCTTTTAGCTCACTAGATGGTCAGAGAAAAAGAGGGCCTTGGAGACAGGTTCAGTGGGTAAGCATAGGATGACCTAATGCTGCCTGCTGCTCCCCTTGTTGCAAGTCTCATAGGGACCCTAGAGTCTAGGAGAAAGAAAGTAAAAAGTTCATGCCCCAGAAGGGGCATGGGCATGCTCCCAAGAGAGCCCATGCTGGTATCCTCTGTCTTGAGGGTTTTATCTCTCTTTTTTGGAAAAGGGTCTTAGGGGAGGGCCCCAGAAGAACCCTCACCAGTTTTCTAGGTGCGTTTTTAATATGCTGTTGCATCAAAATGAGTGTATAGCAGAATTTGGGATTATTCTTTGGTTAGCTTTACTGTTTTACTTTTATCTTGGGTCCGTCTGGCTCTTATTAGGTTTTTGTTATTTTTTCCCCCTGAATTCAGCCATCCTTGGGTTTGGCTGGCACAAATGGCATTAATCGGGTCTCTCATCTATCTCCCTGACCAGGGTGATTTAAGTTATTTATTCTCTGAGCAGGAAGGAGAGGTATAAACCATTTGTTCTCAAGTATCCTTGGTTAGGAAAGATAAGATCTTATGATTCACTAGCTGGTTATAAATTGGTCAAATTGTTTGGCTTTGTTTAATTATCTTGTCTCAGTTTCCCCATTCCACTTTGTCCAGGAATTTTCCTAGCTTCTTACTATCCTGCCTCAGTAAGTCCCTGATGGTTCACAAGTGAGTATACCAGACTAGCGTGGGCCAACCCCTTGCATGGGGACACATGGGCACCAAGCACATCTGGGGAGTGGGGCAAGAATGATAGGAGTACGGCACACACCACCCCTGCCTGAGCCGGGTCACATCACACACAATCTGGTCCAAGGAGTCCCTCTCCTCCACGTGTAGCACCTAAAACACAAGGTGGTCTCAGGAGCCTGTCTCAGGCAGCACCCCTAATGTGGCAACATTTTGACAGCAAGTCTGCTGGCTCCCTTCTCCTTCCTGGCCCCCCACAGTAGACATCTCCAGACATAGTGCCTGGGCACTGCCAGCCACTAGTGGAGCAAAGAACAGAGTGGAGCTCTGATCTAGAGCTCCATTCCCTGCCAGGTGCTGTCACAGACCACCAAATCATGCTGGGATGGGATCACTGCAGGGCACAGACACGGCCCACTGAGGCTGCCAGAGATGCTGATGCAGAGGAGACAGATGCCGGTCACTGGTTGGATAAGGACAGAGACAAAGGGGAAGGACTAGTGAAGATACAGCTTGGAGCCTGAGCAGAGCTGAGGTTGTCTATGGATCTGGTAAAAGTCAGGGCATAAACTGCGAGTGAGTCTTGTCAGGGTTTTAGAATAGCCGGTTGATTACAACATGGTAGTAATTTGCTATTCTATTCTTGGGCTAGCAGGGTGGAAGACGGTTTTTCTATTTGGAGAGATGATATTGATAACTAGAGGATAGAGCAATTTTATTAACTGGCTTTTCTCGAGGAAGGAAATAAGAAGGGTGGCACTAGAGTACCAGTGAGGGTAAATATAATGTCCCCACAAGGATCTCTCCACACCTAGTTAGTGCTAGTTCATCATGAGGAAACTTAGCAACTTTGTTGCTGGTGGAAATAGGACTCTTCCATGGAGTCATGAGAGAAACATTTCGGGGACCCATGCATAGGAAGATGAGGTGTAGTGGTAAGATTTATTGGAGCAAAAATAAAGGACTGTCCCAGGTGCCCAGTGTCCCATCCATGACCAGGTAGCTTAGTTCCATCTCACTATAGAATAAGTCCTGGGCCTGGTGAGCATAAGTGCTCACCAAGAGTGTCAAGATCCAGAACTGAAATTCCATCATCCTGGACCCCAGTAGTCCCGCTGCACTCTATCAGGCACAGCACTGCTGCACCCAGGCCTGCACCTGGGCTGGTGCTTGGAGCCACCCCACTGCTATGAGAGAGAACACACACTAATGAATAGGCAAACACGTGCTACTCGAGAGGGTACTTTAAGTTTTTATTATATTATCTCAAGTTTGGGAAAGAGCAGGCTTTCTTTCAAACTAACGTATCTCTTTGCTGGCTCTTGGGCTTGTGCTGGACCCTCGCCCTAATCAATCCCTTTTCTGGATCTGCCAGGGTTTTGTGTCCCTTATCCAATCGTATCCTTTTTCAAGGCTAGACACCTCCCCTTTATGGTTGCCATCTTGGTTCCTACTGCACATGCCTCAAAGTAGGACTTTCCCCTGCACCATCTTGGCTTCTACTGTGCATTAGCCTAGCAAAGGAATTTCCCCTTTACTGGTCCTCCCCTCACCCCCGAAACGCGGGGAATGAACCAGTTGTTACCTGGGGAGATTCTTCACTTTGGGGAGGATACGGTGGTCCCCTGGGGAGCCTGTGAATGTTATAGCTTCCTAGTAAGTCAGGTTTAATGTTCCATTCAGCTCCCTAGTTTATTAGGCTTAATATCTGATTTCATTTGCTCCCTTTCTTAGCTAACTAGCTACCTACACTAAAAACTTCACATGTGAGAAAGAATTGGTAGGTTCAACAGACTGTAAACTGTGTAACTCAGTAGAGTTAAAGCTGCAAAAATCTCAAATTTAATTTTAGCCTTTTTAATGGGATGATAAAATGGAACTCTTTAAGTCTCAAATTCAGCTGAGGTAGCACGGAAGGCAAGAAAAAATATAGAGAATCCCCTTCCTCTCCATGCCAAAGAAGTTAGTGCTGGTATTCAGGACTTACAATGGAGGGAGCTGCTGACTATTTTGAGAGACTTGGCCATCCCTGACTTCAGTGATGTAAGAAATTTAAGAAAAGATGAGAGGAAAAAAGGGTTTCTTTAGAAAGAGTCATTGAGAGGATTAACGAGGTTAGTTTTATTACTTTGAACAGTATCATACTAAGAGAACCACGAGTGTTCTTGGGTCTCAAAGAGAGTAAAGGACTTATTATCTAAGAGTAACCAAGATTATGGAAACTGCTTGTGATTTTGTCCACAGTACAGAGGGGACAGAATTTTGCAGATGTTTATTAAGGGACCATGAGGGTTTTACCTTCATTAATGAGTAAAGTATCTGGAACAAGGTAGGTGATCTTCCTTGCTACTTTATACTAGGCAATGTTGAGTCATTGGTACCATAAATCAAGAAGACAGTATGAGCAAGGCATACTGGGATGTTTAGGCCACAGAGGAGAAGCCTCAGATAGCCAATATTCATATATCAACAATAAACATACTGTACAAGCAACTAAGATTTCAGAGAATGATGAGTGCTGTGATGGAGATAGAAGAATGCACAGGGTTGGGGAGGCAGAGAACAACAGAAAGGATCTTTCTCAGAGGGTGATCTTGGAGTTAAGATTTACATAAGGAGAAAACAGCCACATGAAGAGCTGAGGGGCGATCACTCCAGAGAGAAGGAATTCCCTCCACCACACTTGGCACCACACTTGAGAAATCGCAAGAAGGTGGAAGTAGCTAGTGAGCTGGGCTACTTGACTTAAAAACAAACTCCATTCTGATCAATTATTCCCGCACGTACACACCTGAGGGGGTTAATGATGGCCTTGGGAAACTTGGCGGGACCATAAAAAAGAAAGAGATTAATGATTGCCCTGACCTCTGTAATAGCTCCTCTCATCCCCTTAACAGTTTCTCCTTTGCCTCTGTAACAGCTCATCTCTTATCAGCTCCCTTCCTCCCTTAATGGCACCAAAAGCGGTGCCAAGAGAATGTAGTTTGAGCCTTTATAAGTAGGCAACAAAGAAGGCTAGGGGCTATGATCTGGGAAGCTATACCCCCACAGCCTGCGGGTGAATAAAGTGCTCCTTTCATTTACAATTCGGCTGCGCGTCTCTGGTTGTCTCGCTGGCTCGGCTCATCATAACATTAGGACAGAGTAAATAAAGTGAAGAAAGGCAGAGAAGAGGCTGGAGAAGCAGCCAAGGGCTAGATCTCACAGGGCCTGGAGACCATGTAAGGGTTTTGGATTGCACTGGAAACCACTGAAATATTTTAAGCAGGAAATTTGCTCTTTGAGGTTACTCTTCCTGCTTTGTGACATTAAGTGGAAGTAGTAGGCAGATCAATTAGGAGGAGCTGGCAATAGACCAGAAGAAACATGATGATGGTCTGGTAGACCAAAAAAAAAAAAAAAAGGACTGGAAAAAGATATCCACCTCATAATCCCTGGAGCCTATGAATATTACCTTATCTGGCAAATACTTTTCAGATGTGATTGTTTTAGTATAACAAAATGAGATTATTTGGATTATCCAGGTGGGCCCTAAATGCCATCATGAGTGTCCTTGTAAGAGAAGCACAGGGAGATTTGTTACAGACAAAAGAGAAGGAGGCAATATGACCAAGGAGACAATGATTCAGTGATGTGACCACAAGTCAGGGAATGCTGGCCAAAGAAGGAAAGGATTCTCCCTTATAAGGACAAGAGGAAGGGAGAGGGAGAGAGAAACGTTGTGAGAGCAGAATATTGATCAGCTGCCTCCTGCACACCCCCTATCAGGGATGGAGCCTGAAACTCGGGCATGTGCCCTGACCAGGCATTAAACCAGCAGCCTTTTAGTGCATGGGACGATGCCCAACCAACTGAGCCACACCAGCTAGGACTATACAGACACCTTGACACTAAAACTTCTGGCCTCCAGAACTGTAAAAAAATACGTTTCTGTTTCCAGCCACCAAGTTTGTGGTGATTTGTTACAGCAACCACAGAAAATACATACAGGTGGCTTGGAGTAGTGCTTTAGCAGTAGAGAGGACCAGAAAAGATTGGATTTAAGATTTGTTTTTGGAGATAGTATCAACAGGACTAGCTGATGAATACGGTGTTGGTATCACAGAAAGAGAAGAGTCCAGGATGATTTCTAGATTTTTGTGCAAGTGGGTGACTGATGGCAACAGGCAAGAATTATTAAGTGTTATGTGTTGGCCACAGTCATCTTTGAGAAAATATCAAGTAGCATGTATCATTGCTAAGTTTGTAACTCAGTTATCCATGGAGAGTCAAGCGGGCAATTAGAGATGAATGTGGAGCCAAAAGAAGGCTAGGTTGGAAGTATATATCTGGGAGTCAGTAGTTGTATTTCACGCCATGGGGCCAATTCAATAGCCCAAGAAGAGAGAAGACTTGGTCCAGGGCCTGAGTCAGGGGACACTCAATCTGTGTTTCAGTGGGACAGCAGAAGAAGGGTTCAACAAAGGAAATAAGAGACAGAGGAAGGAGAACACTAGAGGGTGTGAAGTCACAGAAGCAAAGTGGGTGGTGTTGTAGGGGGAAAGATCTACACCTTCATATGTTGCTCTAAGGTTGGAGAGGCAGAAACCTGACCTCCGCATTTGGCAACGTGGCCACCGCAAGTGGCCTTGAGAAGCGTATTCCAGTGGCTTGGTGGCGATTAAAGCTCCGTTAGTCTATTATAGAAAGAATGGCAAGTGAAGAAGTAGCCGCAGGGAATCTGGGCAACTTTTCTGAGGACCTTTGATGCACAGAGGTAGTGGCTATGGCTGGTAGGGGCCTTGGGATGCAGAGAGGACTCTGGTTAGTTTTTAAGGTAGCTGCAGACTGAAGGGTTTGGTCTGAGCACCATTTCCCCAAGCCTTCGGTCACCAATACAGGCAAGAACCACGAAAGCGACAGACTCCACACTCCGCCCGCCCCGCACCGCGGCTTGCGCAATAGTGCGTCAATTTAACAGGGCGGCAATGCGCAGGCTCGCACCGTGCCTCCACGCCCCCTTTCCCACCTCTTCCTCCCCGGCCAGACCCAGTTCCGCCTGGGGGCCACTGAAGAGGAAGGAGACGTGTTGCTCTTAAAGGAGAAACGACGGTGTCCTGCGGAGGTGGGCCCGGTCCTTCCACCAGTGTCCGGCCCGCCCATGGCAGCGGCGCAGGCGCCTTGGGAAACAGGTAAGGCCGGGATGGGCGGGACCTCGGGGTGGCCCTGGGGTGGCCTTTGCAGTGTCCGGTCTGTGCACTATAGGTGTTAAGTGCTGCGGCCTGAGACCGGGTGGGGCGCCCTGCAGACCCCTGTTCCTACCACAGCAACCCCACTGTGCAGAACGCCCCCAGCGCACACGACACATTTTTGCAATTGAAGCTGTTCCCCACCGAGCTCCCCTCCCGGGAGGACTCACGTGGAAGACTCACGCCTCTGCCCGCAGCACCTGCCCCTTGGTGGTCGGGTCCCCTGCCTCCCACCAGCCGCAGGGAGTGCTATGGTAACGGTTTGGTCCTGCCCATTCCCGGCTGAGACCCAGAGGCTAGCCAGGGAGTGGCGGGTCAGGCCTGCCCACTCTCGTCCTCTGCCTTGCAGGTCCCAGGCCCATGGCTGCCTCCCCGGCAGACACATCCCGCCAGAGACGGGAGAAGCGGCGGCAGCTGGACGCGCGCCGCAGCAAGTGTCGTATCCGCCTGGGCAGCCACATGGAGCAATGGTGCCTCCTCAAGGAGCGGCTGGGCTTCTCCCTGCACTCTCAACTCGCCAAGTTCCTGCTGGACCGGTTAGGGCCAGACCAGGATCTGGGGTGGGAGTGGGGCACCCAGCGCGGTACCCATCTCCGTACCCATCGCCCCTCCCCACCCCACCCCAAGTGCTGGCCCACTTTTCCTTCCTTCTGGCCCATTTCTCACTTCAGCAGTATATGGCCTGTGTTATTTGTGGCCTCCTAGAGCCCTGCCCCAGACCTCTTGGCCCCTAGCAAATAGGAGACCCTTAGAGCTTGTCCCCTTAAGTGTATGAGTGCCCATAGCTGACGCCACTTGTGCAACTGAGGCCCGACCTAACCTGCCTCTTGTCCCTTTGGTAGGTACACTTCTTCAGGCTGTGTGCTCTGTGCAGGTGGGTAAGCAATAGCTGGGGAAAGGGACTTAGGTGCCAGGGAGGGAAGAGGGGCAACAGCAAGTGGTGTGATCCACGAACACTCTCCCTAAGGGGTTTGGATCAGAGGGAACCCTGAGGGAGTTTGGAAAGAGGTAAGGAGTTGGGGAGCCCAAGGCAGTTAGACAGGAGCAGCCTGTGGGGAAGGGAGCAGTTTCTCAGGACCTTGAGGGTCTGAACTCTGAAGAATGATAAACTGGAATAGGTACTAGAGTTGCCCAGGGGTATTGGGAGGCAAGGCTGTCTGGGTATAGCTCTCAAGGGTGAGAGTAGGGGGCACCCTAGCTTGCTCTGACTGTCACCTTCACCCCTTTAGGTCCTAAGCCTTTGCCCCCCAAGGGTCTGCAGTATCTGGTGCTCCTATCTCATGCCCACAGCCAAGAGTGCAGCCTGGTGCCTGGGCTGCAGGGGCCCGGGGGCAGAGATGGTGGGCTTGTGTGGGAGTGCTCAGCAGGCCACACCTTCTCCTGGGGCCCCTCTTCAGTCCCCACACCTCCAGCGGAACCCAAGCCAGCCCTCCTTCCAAGTACTTCCCAGAGAAGCTGGTGCCCAGAGGCCAGGGGTGGGCAGGAGCCTACAGGTAGGCCGGGAAAAGAAGAGTTGTGGAGAATAGGAAGGGATAAGGGTTTTCATCTCTGGAGCTCAGAACCCTATTGTCCAAAAATGATTCTTTCTCAGTGGAAAAATTATTCTGTCAAGGAAATATATCCTTAAATATATTTTTAGATATAAAAGAAAAATACAGAATAGGATGTCTGGCATGTATTTTGGTTGGAAAATAAGGGGAGAAAGTACTTTTGAATGAATGAAATCTCTCTGGGAGGGCAAGTGGAAACCAGATTGCCTGTGGGAAGAGCTAGGCCACTGGGGGACGGTGTTGGAAAGATTTTTTCACAGTGTACCTTTTTATATTTGTATTTCTTTTGAAGCATGTGAATGTGTCATTTTAAAAATAAAATACTCTTTCCCACTGTAGTATCCTCTGCCCCTTCCTCCTCCTTCCTGAGTCCTGCCATGAATTCAGACCTTAGAGTCCACCTGTCCTCATCCCTCCAGCCTAGAGTTTCTTCCCCTTTGACCCCACCTGTGCCAACAGGTTTGGAATCTGAGCATGAGGAGAGGACTCAGGAGGCGAGGTTGCCCAGGTGAGGTTGGGTGAAAGAGGGACAGGCTAGATGGGTGGACAGTAGGGGTGAGGGATCAGAACCTCAGGCTTGTCTTCTTTGCCCCTGCAGAGGAATGGGACATCCACCAGAGTCCTTCCTTCCCCTAGGAGAAGGCGAGGGGAAGGCTGAAGATGAGAGTGAAGAGGAGATGCTCAGTGATGCCAGCCCATGGACGTACAGCTCCTCCTCAGACAAGCAAGTTGGGGCAGAGGGAGGACACTGAGCAGAGCAGGAGGGTAGGGACAGCTGGCCAGGGACGTAGAGCTTTGCAGACTTGGTGGGGAGGGCAGAAAGAACTGGAGGATTGGAATTGTGTGTTAAGGGGTGAAGTTAGGCTATAGGGGAGAATGAAAGCCTAACGCAGATGTGAGTGGAGGCCTAGGTGGGATTGTTCTGAGTTTGGGGTCTTTGTGATTTAGGATCTGGGGTGGGGATGTGGCTGGCTGAGGGCCCAGGGAGATAATGTCCTCCTCTTCTTTCAGCTGTGAGCCAGATGTCCCCAGACCACCCCCTTTCCCTGTCACCCATGCACTTAAGGAGGGAGAGACACCTCTGCCCCCTGCAGCTGCCCCCACTTCTCTTGCTGTGCCACCCTCATCAGCATCCTCATTGGGTTCTGGAGCTCCTCTGTCTGTTGAAGGTGGGGTGCAGCCGGAATTCAATCAGACCCCTCAAGCAGTCCAGCAAAGTGAACCCCTGGCCAGGTAACCTGATGGCTGGGACAGAGGGCAGGGGTGTCCTGGGACATGGCCCTCCCTTGAGGCCGTCTGCTCCCTCTTTGCTGCTTATAGCCCTGGGAGTCAGATCCAGTCTGCTCTGGCTGTAGCCTGGGATGAGGACAGTGTACAGATTGGCCCCAAGAGGATTAGGTAAGACTGGGGGAGGAACTCTGGAAGGGGCTGAGAGGAGGGAGGGGGACTACGAGGAAGGAGGGAGGCCAAGGATAGCCTACAGGAGTCTTCATGCTTCTCCCTGTTCTGCTCTTCTAGGAAAGCTGCCAAAAAGGAGCTGCTGCCTTGTGACTTCCCTGGCTGTGGAAGGATCTTCTCCAACAGGCAGTATTTGAATGTGAGGATATGAGGGGCACAGGTTGGGTTCCATGTGGCCTCAGGTAAAGGAAAAGGGCTGAAGGAGAAGCTGAGGCGAAGGAGCCTGGGGTGTGAGGGGATTGGGAGTCAAGAAGAGAAGGGTTGGGGTGGACATGCAGGATTTAACTGCAGTTAACTATCATTAAACCAACTGACTGGGAAAGAAGGCAGAAAACCCAGCCTTGGACACACAGCCACTTCCCACTACTGCTTGTTAGGTGGCTTCCAGGGACTACAGGAGATGATGGTGGCATCCTCAGGTTCTCTGGGTGATAGTGACTCTTGTAAGCATTTGACCTGTTGATCTTCACAACATCCCTAGGGAGTAGGTGCTGATGCTGTTCCCACTTTGCAAAGGAGGAAACTGAGGTACACAAGGTTAAGCACTGCCCAAGGCTCCTCAGCTAGTGTGTAATAGTGCTGGGGTACCCGAGTCTTGTCCCCATCTTCACTGCAGGAGAAGTATGAGGCACAGAGAGGGCAAGGCCCACCCCACACTCAGCCAGAGCCCTTAGGGCAGGTCTGGGGCTGAGGAGGGCCTACACAGTGCTGGTGAGGCATGGGTGTACCAGGAGAAACTAGAGGGAGAGAGTCTCCAAGTGGCAGCAGTCTCTGGGCTGTGGACATTCAGCAGGGCTGGTCAGATACACTGACCCTGTTCAAGGAGGAGACAGAAGCAACCCCCAGCAGCAGTTTAACTCAGAAAGTGGGGAAAAAAGAAAAAAAAAGATAACTCATGGATATAGACAACAGTATGATGATTGTGGGGTTGTGGAGGGATGTGGGTGTGGGTGGAAGAGGGCATAGAGGGGATAAATGGTGATGGAAAAAATAAAACCAGAAAAAAAAAAGAAAAGTGGGGTTTTGGAAGGGGAAGCCCATGGGATTTAATGAGACAGGGTGTGAACCTACATCACATGAGAAATCTACCCCAGAAGTATTTGATGAGTCAAGTTTGAAGAACATACTACCCTTAAGAGTGTTCCAGGTTGAGAGCACTTGTGTGTGTCCAAAGCAGGTGTTGGAAAAACCATATAATATATATCTGTGGTGATCTATTACTAAAAAGTAGGCCATCTGGGTGGTGTTGTACTTGAATATTGATAGTGAAGAGAATAATCATGCCTATCACAATTGTCACATCCCCAGCAGACAGCACATTCATAGTTGGGGAACTAGGCATTGCAAGGGGAGGTTGTGGCAAGGAGGTGAGATCATAGAAATCAAGGGTACAATAGGATGAGGGCATTTTGTGGTCAGGATGGGATGGGATGGGGATGATCACATGTAGATGATGTGAGCCAGTGGTGATGGTTTGGGGCAGAGGATCCTGTCTGCTGGCTTGGCTCTGGGGTCTCCCTGAGGAGACCACTGCGTTTCTTTCATAGCACCACAAGAAGTACCAGCATATCCACCAGAAGTCCTTTTCCTGCCCAGAGCCAGCCTGTGGGAAGTCCTTCAACTTCAAGAAACACCTGAAAGAGCATGTGAAGCTGCATAGTGGTCAGTGGGGGGAATGCCTCCTCACTTCCCCCATGGGTCCCTAAACTGCCCCTTGTGGAGGCCCATCATCTCCCCCTTGTGGATCCCTCTTACTCCACCTGTGGGTCCATCATGTCCTCCTGTGGGTCCTGTTACCTCTCCCTGTGGGTTCCTTTACCTTCCCATCTGTGAGTCCCTTCATTTCCACCTGTGGGACCCATCACCACCCCTCCTCTAGGGTCCTTCACCTCCCCCTGTGGGTTTATCACATCCTCCTTTGGGTTCTGTCACCTTCCCATGTGGGGCCTATCAACTATCTGAAGTTCTTGTCACACTCACACACCTGCAGCTCCTGTCACACCCTCTGTAGGTGACTCCCACTCACACTTATCCTGCATTCCCTGTGTGTTGAGCACATGCCTGCTTGAGACTGTTGTAGGTGCTGGGATGCCTCAGTGAACAACGCAGAGAGTCCTTACCTCATAAGATGTCCACTCTCATGATACAGAGCACAGAAGAGATGTGAAAGCAGGGAAGTGAGGAGTGCATGAGGGAGGAGTTGTTCTTGTAGAAAGGAAAGGTGCTTAGAGCAAAGACCTCATGAAGGGAGAAATGGAGACCTTTCCATCTCTATGGACAGCACGTGGGAAGGATGAGAAGACAAATAGGTGGTGGGGATCTCAAGACTACCATGAGGATGGCTTGGCTCCTGGCCAAATGAGATAGGCTCCATCTCAGGATCTTGAGCAGTGAAGGGACACAGCTGACTTTATAAGGAGAGCTGTGGCTGCCATGTGGAGTAGGGGACCACAGGAATGTGCAATGCGCAGTGATGGTGGTCTGGAGGCTGATGAGAGTGTGATGGTGGGGCCAGAAGGGCTGCTGTAGGAAGGACAAATTAGCCACAGGTGGGATGGGCAGGGAGTAGTCAGGGGTGACTTGGAGGATTCCAGCCTGAGTAAATGGGTGGAAGGTGATGTGGCTTCTTGAAACAGAGACACATGCTTTGGGAACAGGGCATTTTATTTGGGGTATGCTAATTAGGTATCCCAGAAAATGTGAATCTGGAGTTCAGGAGATATGGGCAAAAAAATGTTTGTCATGAGCACATGGGTGGTATTTGGATCTGTGGGTGACATACCCCTACATGGAGGGAGTGAGCCTAGGTGAGGAGGCTTGAACGGGCAGGTGGGAAGGGCAGCTGCAGAGGGGCCAGTGAGGCAGGTGAGGAAACTGGTATTGAAGGACCAAGCAGACAAAAGTGTTCAGGTTGGGGGGGGGGGGGGTTGTGCCTGTGCCATAGAACTGAGTAAGAGGAGGATGAGGACAGGCCACCAGACATGGTGGTAGGAAGCCATCCTTGACCAGATGGTGCTTGACAAAGGAGATGACAGCCAGAATGGAGTGAGTTCCAGGTAGGAAGGAGCTAAGGAAGTGGAGACAGTGAGTATGGACAACTCTTAGTTTTGCTGAGAAAACAAGCAGAGAATTGGGGTCTTAGCTAAGAGGGCTACAAGCTTGGGGTACAGAGATAGTTGGAGGGCAGCTGCAGAGGAGCAGGCAGTAGTCATGTATGTGAGCACAGAAGCACACTGGCTGGTAGATTTGGGGGCAGAATATGAGCATCTTTTTGGGCTTCACTCTTCTTGATAACTTTGAAAACGAGGTCAGTGCTGAATGGGGCTGCTGGAGAGGAGGTGGTATGGACATGGCCTTCTTGACTCCAAAGAAGGGAGAATGAGCTGACCAGGGTAATGCAAAGGCATGTGGGGGACTGTTGAGATCTCTGGTGGATGAAAGGGGAGGCTGGAGGGAGGGGGTTTCTGCCCCCTCAGTACACATGTGCAGGCCTGCAACAGGCCAAGGGTTGTGTTTATCCGGTGTTGGTTTTAACCTAGCAGGTACAGCTGAGGGAGAGAAGAACAGGTGAATTGGTGTGAGTGACAGAAGGCTACACAGCTTCCCTAGAAACAATGCTGGTCAAGGAGGGGCTGGGGAAGGTGCTGGGCCCTGGACTGGCAGTCTGGAGTCACGGGATTATCATAGTGGGACAAAGTAGAGTATTGTATCCAGTTCCCTGGCTAGAACTCAGATAGTTGAAATTGTGGTGATGGGTTATGTCTTGGGAGTGGTGGTGAGAAGGGTGGGAGGCGGTGTCACAGAACAGAGAAGTGAGTGCTGGCCAAGTAGGAAGCAAACTGACATTAGGAGTGGCTGGAGAGAAGGCCTGGAGCCAGTTTTGTATGGAGCACAGAAGAGTAATGGGGACAAAGCCTGTTGTGTGTATGTGGTCTTATGGCAGGGTATACAGAATGATGTTGGGACAGAGGTCTAAAAGACGCATTGAGAAGCTTGGAGGTGGCAGGGAGGGCAGGTTCCAGAAAAAAGGGAATTGCTGCTGACAGCCACAGGGCGGCACTGGGGGCCCAGGATGTATGTGTTGTGCAGGCTGAATGGGTGCAGTACTCCTGTTGGGGGCTGGTGGGTGGGCTGAAGAAAGGCCACAGCCTGGGGATGGATGCTGGGGTGTCCCCATGCCCCCACAGACACCCGGGACTACATCTGTGAATTCTGCGCCCGGTCTTTCCGCACCAGCAGCAACCTGGTCATCCACCGGCGCATCCACACTGGAGAGAAACCCCTGCAGTGAGTGTGGGGGTATTGGAGGAGGGAGCCAGCAGGATACTCAGGCAACTGGGCTGAGGCCCCTAACTTCCCTTTGCTCACCCTGGCTCAGGTGTGAGATCTGCGGGTTCACCTGCCGCCAGAAGGCCTCCCTGAACTGGCACCAGCGTAAGCATGCAGAGACAGCAGCCACCCTGCGCTTCCCCTGTGAGGTCTGCGGCAAGTGCTTTGAAAAGCCAGACAGCGTTACAGCTCACTTCAGCAAAAGCCACCCGGCCCTGCTCCTGGCCCCATCAGAGCAACTCAGCCCAGTGGAGTCTTGTTCCAGCATCTCTGCCCCTGCGTTCTTGGGGTCCAGTGATGGGTGCAGGCCCTCTTGGGTTTCTCAGTCCCTGACCCTGCTTCCTAAACAGTGACCACAGGGACTGAAGAGGAGAAAGGCCAGCAGCCTGGTCCCTGGGAACTAGGGCGATAGGGAGTGCAGGGCACGGGCGAGACTGGACTCCAGGGCAGCAAGGCTATAGTAGTCTTCCTACAGGACAGAATAAACCCAGTATTTTACATGGACATGTGTAGGCAGAGTGAGTGTTTTTTGTACCTGAGGTGCAGGAATCCTGATTCCTTTGTAGGCACTCTGCTAGATGTGCAGCACAGGTGCAAGCCCTGTTCCTTTATTCAGGCCTCCACCTCAAGGACCCAGCTGCCCTAATTTTCTTGGGCACTTTGCAGCCCTTTCCTATGGAGTGTCACACCTACTCTCACTGGAGCAGGGAAGGCTGTGACAGCAGGGAGAGTACTGAGTCATTCTGGAGGTATGGACGAGCAGGCATAAAGGTATGTGACCCTGGTCCATGTTGTCCTGTCCATTAACCAGGAGAAACAAATGTACAGGTCCAAAGAATCTTGCCTTCTAGTGCAAAATCAAGGGGGCTGTGTATGCAACATTGCTGAGCTGCCTTGGGAAGGATAAGACCTAGGAACTTGGAATAGGCCTGACTCACAGGCTGGCCTTTCTCCTCAAGTTTGCAGAGAAAGTGGCCTCGGGTTTGATAAAGGAGGCTCTTGGAATCTGGAACCTAGATACATACCTCTTATTTCACCAGCCACAGCGGAAAACTGCTGGCCCAGGAAATTTCCACCCTGCCCTGTTGCCTCTGCAACTCTGAGCTTGATTTAGGTGTTCCACTTGGCAGTGCCAGACTTGGGGACCCATGTGGTCTTAGCCTAGGTCCCAGGGCTAATGTCCCCCACCTGTCTGGAGAATACTGTCCTGAGAGGCACTGGATACCATCAGGTCTGGCACCTGGGACAGGTGGGCAACCATGCTGAAGGCTCCTATCCATCTTCATGAGGGTGAGCCATTTCCCCAAGGCAGCAGGCTGGGTGCTTCTGGCATACAGAGGTCCTTCAGTGAAACTAACTTCCCTATTGTTTCTGCCTGCAAATTTCCAATCTGTCAGAAGACCAAGGAGGAAGCAGCAAAGAGGCCAAGTGGAACCACCAGGCAGGAAGGGCAGGTGGGATGTGACCGTGGCCACATCTGTGACCATTACCAGAAGAGGCAGGACATCAAAAGTATCCAGGCAGAAGAGGTAGAGGAGATTCGGGTTAGAAAAAGAAAATGGGGCAGAAAATCTATGTGGGAAGACTGGAAAGAAACCCTGAGAGCGCAGCAGCTGTGGGGCACCTCAATTCCCAGGCTCTCCCAAGCATGGGGATCTGGGTCCTTGTCTTGACTCTGTACCTACTCCCCAGAGGAACAGACAGACTGAGGACAGGAAAAAGATTGACAAGGAAGTAGGTGTAGGGACAGGGCAGGAGGCTAGGTAAAGGTTACCATCGGATATGGGTAAAAGTGACAGGCCATGCTTTCTTTGCACAGACCCCACCTTGTGAGTTGGCACACCGTTCCTGTGACACTATGTTGGCGCTTGCCTAGTCCATCCACTCCAGGGAAGCCTCTCAGCTAGTCTCCCTCAGCTGAGACACAAGAAGTCCCTGCTTTTGCTATCCTACCTGCCCAGCAAAGATGAGGGTGATGGCTGTGGTGCCTTGAGTGGGGGTGGTGGAAGTGGAGTGAGCATGTTAATGGGCCCACTGGTTCTGCGACAGCCAGCAGCTATGGCTAAAGCACTTAGCACACTCAGCATATTGTGCCAGCACCACTCACCCAGGTATGTTTCGCTGTACAGTGCCAGCTTGGGGCCCAAGTTAAAGGCCTTGCTGCATCGATGGCACTTGGGGGGTTTGTGTCTGGTGTGGTTGCACCCCTGCATGTTGAAGTTGGATTTGTACATTAAGTGCTTGCCCCACAACTCACAGCGGCAGGGCTTTTCACCTCTGTGCTGGTGCTTGGAGAGGTCCAAGCCATCACTGAAGTGGAGGCTGCATTCGGGACATGGGAAGGGCCTCTCACCCATATAGATGTGCTGGTGCACCACCAGGTCAGAGTGCCAACAAAGCCCTTGCTGCACGTGGCGCAGGTGTGCAGCCGTGCGCCCTGGTGGTTGTGCCTGTGGCACAGCAGCATGGAGCTCTGGCTGAAGCAGCGCCCACAGTCACTGCACATGTAGGGTTTCTAGCCGGTGTACGTACATTGGTGGCACACTAACATATGGCACTCTTCAAGAAGCCCTTGCTGCACTCGGGGCACCTGAAGGGCTTCTCGCCTGAGTGCCTTCGTAGGTGTCGCATTAGTATGGAGTTCTTGTGAAGCTCTTGCCATAGGCACATGTGTGTCTAGAGAGCATGGCTGCTGGGGAGTGAGGGTCACTGAGGCTTCCAGCCCTGTGGATGCATGTGTGGCTCTGCGGCCCTGCGTCGCTGCAGAAGGCCCACCGGCACTGTGCACAGCATAAGGGAGGAATGGCAGGCACGTCCCAGGGGTGCACCAGCACCTGGTGGAAGGTGCAGTCACACAGCAGACAGGTGCCTGCCTGCAGCGCAGGTGCAACAACAGAGTCCTTTGGTGTGGGAAGTGGCGACCGCAGCTACAGGGGAAAGAAAGGCGGTGCCACCAATACACACCCTGATGCCGCTGTGGTGGAAGCTCTGGCCACACTCTCTGCAAATGTCGGCACCAGCATGGGCATGTCAGTGTGCACACACTGACTCCGGGGCCAGGGCACAGTGCTCACCACAGTCCAGGCAGCTGAAGCAGCAGTTGCCACTGTGAGTGCACTGGTGCCTCAGCAGCACCAAACTGTACCAGAAGCTCTTGCCACACTCACTGCAAGCCTAAAGCCTGCCCACCACCGCTTCTGATGCAGCGAACATGGCAAGAGTCTGGTCAGCAGGGAAGCTTGCCACTCAAACTCAGGGGTCCACTTCCTCAAGCTTTGAGTTATTTTCAGTTTTCTTAAGGCCTGGAAAACTGGCTGGTGGATTTCAGGGTTCCTTCTCTCCTGGGCAGGTACTGTGGATGGTTTGCAGGTGAGCTGCAGCCAAGTTTGCCCTACCGGGAGGTCACTGTGAGCCCCACCAACAACTGCAGCAGCTCTAGCTTGGTGAATAAAAGGACCAACAGACTCCCAATTTCCTGTAACATCCTCAGCAAAGTCATCCATTTCATTCTCCAAGAGGAGTCAAAGCCATGGGAGTCCTCAAAATGGTGGGGAGGGTGGGAAATCCTTGTGTCACCAGGAAGGGCAGGAGGAATTCAGAGGGGAGCTTGCCCCCAGCCATTGGGCTGGCCTTAGATCAGGGGGTCTTGGCCTGGGCATGTTCTTGGAAACTACCAGGGCAATGAGAAAGCCCCTGGGCCTGGACCACAGCAACACCTTCCTCTGAGACCCAGGTTTTCTGAGTCACCGACATGGCCCCAGCCAGGCCTGGGCTAGAAGCATGAACACATCCAGCAGTGGCAGCCTAGGCTAACTAAGCCTCGGAGAAGCTGGGGCCTGGGCAAGGGAATACCTTCCCTTCTGACAGACCCCCAAATATTGCTTTGTGGCTCTGCACAGTACCTGATAATTACTCCACACCAGTACACAGCCCTGAAATTCCCTGGCTTAGCCTTGAGAAAGCAACTCAGGACCCAGGAGAGGGGTGAAAAGGGAACATGGAACATACACAAAGAAAATTATCAAATGTTGATGGCATTACCTAAGGAGTGCTTTTCATATATTTAAGGAAGGCTGGTGTAAAAGAAGGGGCATCCTTTCTAATTCTCAAGGCTTCCAAGTTGCTTACAAACATTCTGCAGACTTTCCTCACTGCCCCAGCTCCAGGGTCTGAGAACTTGGAATAGCAGAGAAGCCCCTTTATGGGGACAGAATCTCTGCTATCCTTTATCTTGATCTGGGCCCTGAGGCTAAGGCAACTAGATTCCATTCTTATGTAGGCCCCTTGGCTAAGGCAACTAAATGACTCCATTTTTATCATCAATGGACCTTCCTCGATATTTTTCCAATAATAGGTTAATTACCCCCAGAAGTAAAGGAATTTTGCGTAAGATTATAGTTGCCCTACGTGTTGGGAGGCATTTGCTGTATAGGTATTTGCAGGTACTTGTGAGCAGTGAATAATGCTAATTTTGACTTGTGTAATTGCTGCCACATCCATTATTGTACCAGTCCCCTGGGGGGGGGGGGGACAAAAGGGGGATGGGGCTTCTGTCTTTAAAATCAGACGAACAAGAAGAATCAGTGCTGAGAATCTGGGAAAGCTGTACCCCCCACCCCCCCAGCCCACCGGTGTGATGAAGTGCTCCTTTACAATTCAGCTGTGTGTCTCTCTGGTTATCTTGCCGACATGTTACAACAATCTTAAATGGTATCCCCAACTCCTGATAAGTTGGTCCATATAATCCTAGGACAATATACAAGGAGATGCTGGCCCATCTCACAGTCCCTGGGTGGGAGGGGTTGCCTGAGAATATGTCACTGATTACCCTGACTCTTACAGCCTCAGTAACCAGAGAAGTGGGCCATTCTTCTAATCTCCCAAGACTTGGGCCCTGGCCACTCCTCCAGAGGGGTCTATCTGCTCTTCTGGAAAACAGACATCTTGCTGCCATCTAGGTGACCAGGTGTGACCCATGCAGTGTCTCTCATTACTCTTGCAGCTGTTAACATCATCAATATTTAGTGACTCTGGCAAGGAGAAAATTCTGAAACGTTCTAAATTAAATATCAGCAAAGAGGTAGAACTGCTAGTTTGTTAATGGCTGATGACCAGCTAACAAAAGATTTCTCACGTCCCTGTATGGCCTGTTGGAACTACAAATTAATTTCCAGGTTGTTCTTTCCACAGATTATCTTAGCTAGGCTCCATATAAGCCCAGCACCCCACCTTGTGCTGCCCCAGCTCACCCACAGGAGTGGACATTTCTTATGTGAACTCTGCTAGCTGAGAACTGGCCCTACTTCACCTTCTCCCAGCCCTTTGCCTATAGCTACTCCTAATTCTTTCAGGCTGCCTCCTCCCCCCTTTCCCTACTTGATGCATTAAAAATAAATAAATAAATAAATGCTTGCAAATATGTCTTTTCTACCTAGCCATGCTGCTAGAGGTAGACTCCGTGCCCCAAGACTTGTCTTTTGGCTGAAGTTTTGGCTCAACACTTTAACTAACAAAAAGACTTCAGTCATGGAAGCTAAAGATTTTACAACTCTCATGTGTTTGTGTGTATGTCCCCTTTTCATCCTCCTAGTAGTACTTTGAGGTGGATACTAATAGTTACCCCCAGGTTCCTGCACTAGCTTATCCAGAGTTACCCAGCACAAGCTCATCAGGCAGGTTCTGGGACAAGAAGGGGACAGCAGGCCCGGGGGCCCATCTTTAGCTCTCCCTAATAGCCCTAACCCTCCTGGGCCCTGGCCAGCTGGCAGGGAGCCCCAGCCAGCCCCAGGGACCACCCTGAGGGGACTCACTGGGTCTTTGCACACAGGGTTGATCCCTTGGGGCCCTGGGGAAAGGAAACAGAGCATTAACAGAAGTGAGTCAGGGTGTGGTAGCTGCATTTGGGGGAGGTGATTCTTCTGTTGATCTTTCTTTGGATCCTTAACCCCCACCCCTGCCCCAGCCTGAAAGACACTATTGTGTCCAAGGCTCTGAGACAACCCTAGAGAATGCTGAAATCTGTATCCAGATAGAAATAAGCAAATTATCCATGTCTCACTCTGGGATTGGGGAGGAATCAGGTGTGGAAAAGTTTACCAGGCCCCCTGAAGCCTGTGCTGGGATCTTTCCTCTTATAGTTCCTTTCACCTGAAAAGTCCTTTCCTCCCTACATTCAGAACTCTAGTCCAATAAGCCCTCCTCACAGAAACCCCACTGAGCACCCTCACACCCCAGCCTCCTACTTTGTTTTTTTCTGAATAATCAGTAAAAGTAATAGGAAACTGATTCCCATCCACTCTGGAAATGTTACAGCACCTTTTCTAGGTGAAGATGGAGTGTGAAATCCAGAGCTAGCTTTCTTTTCCCCCTAACATAATTAAGGTCTAGTACTTCAAAAAAGTTGCCCTTCCAGCTTCAAATAGATTCTGACATGTTTAAGGAGCTGGTGGAAATAAAAGTGACCTCTCTTTCTCACCCCTAGGGCCCAAGCTTGATTCTGATCCAAATACATTCTTTTTTAAAAAATTTATTTAATTTCTATTTATTTTTATTTGTTAATCCTCACCTAAGGATATTTTTCCATTGATATTTAGATAGAGTGGAAGGGAGGGAGGGAGAGAGAGAGAGAAACATTGATGTGAGAGAGACACATTTATTACCTTCCGCACAACCACACCTGGGGCCAAGGATCAAACCTGTAACCCAGGTACGTGCCCTTGACTGGGCGTCAAACCCATGACCCTTCGGTCCATGGGCCAACACTCTAACCACTGCACAAAACTGGCCAGGGCCCAAATATATTCGTTTGCAAGTGTTCCCTGCCCAAAGATTTTCCTGTGAAATCTGGCAAGCGTGGTGGAGGTATATATGCTGGCTGGGAGAGAACATACAAAGTAGGATAATTTATTCTCTATATCCCTTTGACATTTGGGCAAAACTGCAGCTAAGAGGAGCCAGAGCATCCAAAACACCCCTGGGCCTGGCAAGAAGTTGGGCACGCATGAGGTATTCAGTGCTTTTTAAAATGCTGTATTAATCTGGAATACAATTCTCTCAAATGTTGATTCCTGGGGGAAAGGGCCTACCTCTAGTTTCGTCACCTTCCATAGCCCTATCAGGAACTACAACCTGTGAAGGGGAGCCAGAAAGGCAAGCGTCCTAATTCTGGTTCTTCCATCACTAGCTGTGCAACCTTAGGCAGGGGAATCATGCCTGGGTAAACTCAGTAAAGGAAGTACCTATAACATTCTAATCAAATTACAGCAAAGAGTGTGGACAAAAAGGGGACACAAGCTAACTTGACAAGCTCAGGGAAGGCCTGCAAGGAGCCTTACAAACTCAGAGACCTGAAGTAACTGAAAGGGGAAGTAGAAAATAATAATAGAGAACTAATCATAGTGGAGTACTAGCCAGAGTTATAAGAAATATTAATCATCCTTGCTCTGTTCATTGTGATTGTTTTGTTCTGATAAAAGAACACACATTCGGACCTGGCTGGGAGCTGTATACCTTGGGAGTTTACCTCAGGAATGTTGTACATTCTCTTTTTCTGAGAGCTGACCCCTCATCCTGGAAAGACTAACAGCGTTGGAGGTGCACTGGAGACAACCCTTCGTAGTCCCCAGCCCACATTAATTCTCCATGCCTGTATCTGTAACTGGTTTACCCATTGTTATTCCTTTTTCCTACTTCCCTATGTAATACTCAATATAAGCAGTTTGATTTATGGGGGAAAGAGCAGATTTTTCAGAAATGATCCCCTGTCCCCTATACTGCCAGCAATATTGGAATAAATGCTCATTTACAATTCAACCTTATTTCTGCTTAATTGGCTCAAGTAGTGAAAGGCAGCCCGGATCCATTTATTGTCCAGTTTTATAACCACAAATGTTAGTCTGAAATTAAAGCCTTTGAACTAAAAGCTCGTTATGGCAGATAGTCCTGTCTTAGGCTAGAATCTTCCCTAACAAAAGTCAATCTTTACCTTAATTAAGCATGTCTATTGTCTTTTTATTTTTATTTTTATTAATTTGTTTTTGCTACAGATGTTTCTCCTTTTTCCCCCATTGACACCCTCCTCCCCATTCCCTCTGCCTCTTCCCCAACTTTGTTGTCTATGACCATTGGTTATGCATACATGCATATAAGTTCTGTGGTTTATCTCTTCACCCACATAACCCCCTTTCTGGGGTCTGTCAGTCTGTACCCTACCTCTATGTCTCTGGGTCATTTTGTTCATCAGTTTTAGTTCATTATATTCCAAAAATAAGTGAGATCATGTGATATTTGTCTTTCTCTGCTTGGCTTGTTTCCCTTAGCATAATACTCTCCAGGTCCCTCCATGTCATCTCAAATGATAAGAGATCTTTCTTTCTTATAGCTGCATAGTATCCCATTGTGTACATGTACCACAGCTTTTTTATTGACACTTGGGTTGTTTCCAGATCTTAGCTATTGTAAATAGTGCTGCTATGAACATAGGGGTACATATATTCTTTCTGATTGGTGTTTCAGGATTCTTAGGGTATATTCATAGAAGTGGGATCACTGGGTCAAATGGCAGTTCAATTTTTAACTTTTTGAGGTAACACCATAATGTTTTCCATAGTGGTTGCCTCAGTCTGCATTACCACCAGTGTACTAGAGTCCCCTTTTCTCCACACCCTCACCACTTGTTGTTTGATGATTTGTTGATGGTGGTCATTCTGACAGGTGTGAAGTGATACCTCATAGTTGTTTTAATTTGCATCTCTCTGATGATTAGTGATGCTGAGCATTTTTTCATATGTCTCTTAGCCATTTGTATGTCCTGTTTGGAGAGGTGTCTCTTTAGGTCCTCTGCCATTTTTCAATTGGGTTCTTTGTCATCCTTTTGTTGAGTTGTATGAGTACTCAATATATTTTGGAAATTAATCCCTTATCTGATGCATCATTGGCAATTATGGTCTCCCATATGGTGGGTTCCCTTTCAATTTTGATGATTATTTCTTTTCTGTGCAGAAGCTTTTTAGTTTGATGTAGTCCCATGTGTTCATTTTTTCCTTTGTTTCTCTTGCCTTAGGTGTGGTATCAGTGAAAATTCTGCTGCGTATGATGTCTGAAATTTTGTTGCCTACATTTTCTTCTAGAATTTTTATGGTTCATGAGTTACATTTAAGTCTTTTACCCATTTTGAGTTTATTCTTGTGTATGGTGTAAGTTGGTGGTCTAGCTTCATTTTTTTGCAAGTAGCTGACCAATTTCCCCAATACCATTTATTGAAGAGACTGTCTTGCCTCCACTGTATGCTCTTGCAACCTTTGTCAAATATTAATTGAGCATATCATCTCAGGTGAATTTATGAGTTCTCTAGTCTGTTGAATTGATCTATCTGTCTGTTCTTGTGCCAGTACCAGGCTGTTTTGTATACAGTGGCTTTGTAGTATAACCTGATATCTGGCAATGTGATCCCTCCTACTTTGTTCTTCTTTTTCAAGATTGCTGTGGCTATTTGGGGTTTTTTTTTTTTGGTTCCATATAGACTTTTGGAGTGTTTCTTCTAGTTATGTGAAATACGTCATTAGTATTTTGATGGGGATTGCATTGAATCTATAGATTGCTTTGGGTAGTATGGACATTTTAATGATGTTAATTCTTCCAATCCATGAACAAGGTATGTGCTTCCACTTTTTTATATCTTCCTGTATTTCATTTTTCAATGACCTGTAGTTTTCTGTGAAGAGGTCCTTTACTTATTTGGTTAAGTTTATTCCTAGGTATCTTAATTTTTTCCCACAATGGTAAATGGGATTGTTTTTTTAGTTTCTCTTTCTGTGAGTTCATCATTGGTGTATTAGAATGCTGACAATTTCTTGACGTTAATTTTGTATTCTGCTACTTTGCCAAATTCATTTATTAACTCTAGTAGACTTTTGATGGAGTCCTTAGGGTTTTTTATATACAATATCATGTCATCTGCAAATAATGACAGTTTCACTTCCTCCTTTCCAATTTGGATCCCTTTTATTTTTTCTTCATGTCTAATTGTTGTGGCTAAGACTTCCAGTGCTATGTTAAATAAGAGTGGCAAAAGTGGACATCCCTGTCTTGTACCCGTTCTTAAGGGGAATGCTTTTAGTTTTTGTCCATTGAGTATGATGTTGGCTGTAGTTGTTCATATATGGCTTTTATTATGTTAAGATATGATACCTCTATTCCCACATAGCTGAGCATTTTTATTAGAAATGGGTGCTGGATTTTGTTGAATGTTTTTCAGCATTTATTGATGTGATCATATGATTTTTATCTTTTTTTTTTTATGTGGTGTATCAGATTTATTGATTTGCCAATATTGTACCAACCTTGCATCCCTGGGATGAATCCCACTTGGTCATGATGAATAATTTTTTTGATGTATTGCTGGATCCGATTTGCTAATATTTTGTTCAGGATTTTGGCATCTAAATTCATCAGGGATATTGGCCTGTAGTTTTTTGTAGTATCTTTTTTTGGTTTTGGAATTAGAATTATGCTGGCTTCATAAAATGAGTTTGGAAGTCTTCCTTCTTGAATTATTTGGAGTAGTTTGAGGAGAATGGGTGTTAATTCTTCTTTGAATGTTCGGTAAAACTCGCCCGTGAAGCCGTCAGGGCCTGGGATTTTGTTTGCTGGGAGGGTCTTGATTACATCTTCAATATCCTTCGTTGTTATTGGCCTGTTCAAGTTTTCTATCTCTTCCCGGTTCAGTTTTGGGAGACTATGTGTTTCTAGAAATGTGTCCATTTTGCTTAGATTGTCGAATTTGTTGCCATATAAATGTTCATAGTATTTGTTAACGATCCTTTGTATTTCTGTGGTGTCAGTTGTTACTTCTCCTCTTTCATTTCTGATTTTGTGTATTTGGGTTCTCTCTCTTTGTTTCTTGGTGAGTCTAGCTAAGGGTCCATCAATCTTGTTTATTTTATCAAAAAACCAGCTGTTTATTTCATCGATCCTTTGAATTGATTTTTGGTCTCCATGTCGTGTATTTCTGCTCTGATCTTTACTATTTCCTTCCTTCTACTTGCTCTAGGATTTTCTTTTTGTTTACTTTCTAGTTCTTTAAGTTGTGAGGTTAGGTAGTCAATTAGAAATTTTTCTTCTTTCTTGAGGTGGGCCTGTAGTGCTATGAACTTCCCTCTCAGAACTGCTTTCACTGCATCCCATAGATTTTGTGTTGTTGTGTGTTCATTTTCATTGGTTTCCAGAAAGTTTTTAATTACTTCATTGATCTCCATGGTAACCCATTCATTGTTCAGTAACATGCTATATAGCCTCCATGTGTTCAAATATCTTTGCATGTTCTTGTAACAATTGATTTCTAGTTTCATGCCATTGTGATCTGAAAAGATGCTTGATGTGATTTCAATCTTCTTGAACTTGTAGAATCTTAGTTTGTGCCCTAACATATGGTCTGTCTTTGAGAATGTCCCATGTGTGCTTGAGAAGAATGTGAATTCTGCAGTTTTGGGGTGTAATTCTCTGTATATATCTATTAAATCCATTTGATCTAGTGCTTCATTTAGAATTTCTGTTTCCTTGTTAATTTTTTGTCTAGATGATTTATCCAGTGATGTCAGCGGGGTGTTGGAGTCTCCTGCTATGATTGTATTGTGGTCTATTTCTCATTTGAAGTCCTGCAGAAGATTTTTAATATATTTTGGTGCTCCTATATTGGGTGCATATATGTTTACCAAGGTTATAACTTCCTGTTCGATAGATCCTTTCAATATTATGTAGTGGCCTTCTTTGTCTCCAGTTATGGTCTTCAATTTGAAATCTATTTTATCAGATATGAGTATTGCTACCCCAGCTTTTTTTTTTTTTTTTTTCTGTTTGCTTGGAAGATTTTTTTCCATCCCTTCACTTTCAACCTATGTGAGTCTTTTGTTGTGAGGTGGGTCTCTTGTAGACAACATATATGTGAATCATGCTTTCTTATCCAGTCAGCTACTCTGTGCCTTTTTATCGGAGCATTCAATCCATTTACATTTAAGGTGATTATTGATATGTAATTATTTATTGCCATTTTTGTTCAGTGTGGTTATATTTTTCTTCCTATTTCTTCTACTAATTACAGCAGTCCTTTTAACATTTCTTGCAGTGCTGGTTTGGTGCTAATATATTTCCTTAGCCTTTTTTTGTCTGGGAAGCTCTTTATTTGACCTTCTATTTTGAATGATAGCCTTGCTGCATAGAGTAGTCTTGGATTCTGATCCTTGTTTTTCATGACCTTGATTACTTCATGCCATTCCCTTCTGGCCTGTAGTGTTTCTGTTGAGAAGTCAGCTGATAGCCTTATGGGGGTTCCTTTGTAGGTAACCTGTTGCTTATTTCTTGCTGCCTTTAGGATTCTCTCTTTGTCTTTCATTTTTGGCATTTTAATTATTATGTGTCTTGATGTGGGCCTGTTTGAGTTCTTCTTACTTGGGGCTTTCTGTGTTTCTTGAACTTGAATGCCTTCTTCCTTCACCAGGTTAGGAAAGTTTTCTGTCACTATTTCTTCAAATATATTCTCTAACCCTTGCTCATTTTCTTCCTCTTCGGGGACTCCTATGATGCGAATGTTATTACGTTCCGGTTGTCCCACAGTTCTCTTAAGCTATCTTCCTGTTTTTTCATTGTTTTTTCCTTTTGGTTTTCTGGTTGATTGATTTTTTTCTACTCTGTCTTCTAATTCACTGATCCGGTCCTCTGCTTCCTCTACTCTGCTGGTCAGTCCTTCCCATGTGTTCTTTATTTCTGCTATGTCATTCTTTATTTCCCCTTGGTTGGTTTTCATGTTGTCAATGTCCTTACTCATGCTGTTTAGTTTCCTCAAGATCATGGCTCTGAACTCTACCTCTGATAATTTACTTAACTGCATTTCATTTATCTCATCTTCGGTGGAGGTCCCTTGTTCTTTCATTTGGGATCTGTTTCTTTGTTTCACCATTTTTTCTATCTCAGTGGGTTTTGGAGCCTGCCATATTTTCCCTGTGGGTGTTGGTGTTCAGCTTTTTGTGGCTCCCTCTACTGGGTTTGGATGAGCATTGAGGATTTCTGAGGGTGGGGCCGATGCTGGTTGTTAATGAGTCTCAATTTACATTTCTTTGGCTCTTTGCCTCACCTGGGAATCTCTGAGGGAGGGGCTGCCACAGCTCTGGGAAGGAGCAAACTTGGCTGCTGTTCTGTGTAACTGGGAAGGAGCTGGCTGGTCACCACCGTCCTTTGTGGCCGCGGCTCAGCAGAAACACTGAGGGCCCTCCAAATCCCAGGTGTCCCCACAGAGTTCCAGTGCAGTCCACCCGCCCTCTGCCAGAGCCCCAGGTAAGTGGCTGTAGCTATTTAGTGCTGTGTCCCAGCCCTCTGCGCTGTGGAGCAGCTTGGGCTCTTAACCCCGAGGGCGGGTGCTGCCGCTACTCACAGCTCAGGCTGCTGCTGTCCTTGGGCTCCCAGCCCGCCACCCTCATGCACCTCTGCAGATCCTACCAGGCTCATTCAGTGTCACTGTTTGTATGGTCCTCTCCCGCTGCTTTTCTGTTGCTTGTTCCTGATGATTTGTCTTTATTTTTGTTGTAATTCCTATTTGGTCCTGGGAGATCGTCTGCGTAGCTTCCTTTCACTCCACCGCCATTTTCTCCTCTCTAAATTTAGTAGATTTTTGATGGAGTCTTTAGGGTTTCTATGTATAATATCATGTCTTCTGCAAATAATGACAGTTTCACTTTCTTCTTTCCAATTTGGATCCCTTTTATTTTTTCTTCATGTCTAATTGTGTGGCTAAGATTTCCACTAGTATATTTAATGAGTGGCAAAAGTGGGCATCCTTGTCAGGTTCCTGTTCTTAAAGGAAATGCATGTAGTTTTTGCCCACTGAGTATGATGTTGGCTGAAGGTTTTTCATATATGGCCTTTATTATGTTAAGATGTGATACCTCTATTCCTACATTGCTGAGTGTTTTAATCCAAAATGGGTGCTGGATTTTGTCCATGCTTTTTCAGCATCTATTGATATGATCATATGGTTTTTATCTTTCATTTTTTTTATGTGGTGTATCACATTTATTGATTTGTGGATATTGTATCATCCTTGCCTCCCTGGGATGAATCCCAATTGGTCATGATGAATAATTTTTTTGATGTATTGCCGGATCCAATTTGCTAATGCTTTGTTAAAGATTTTGGCCTCTGTGTCATCAGGGTTATTGGCCTCTAGTTGTCTTTCTTTGTCATGTCTTTATCTGGTTTTGTAATTAGAATTATGTTGGTGTCATATAATGAGTTTAGAAGTCTTCCATCTTCTTGGATTTTTTGTAATAGTTTGAGGAGAATGGGTGTTAGATCTTCTCCAAATATTTGGTAAAACTCCCCCATCAAACAGTCTGAGCCTGGGCTTTTGTTTGCTGGGAGTTTCTTGATTTCATCTTCAATTTCCTTAGTTGTTATTGGTCTATTCAAGTTTTCTATCTCTTCCTGGTTCAGTTTTGGGATGCTATGTGTTTCTAGAAATTTGTCCATTTCACCTAGATTTTCCAATTTGTTGGCATATAATTAACTGTTTATAGTATGTTTTAATAATCCTTTATTTTTTGGTGTCAGTTGTTACTTCTCTTTTGTTTTTTTTCTGATTTCGTTTTTTAGGGTATTTTCTTTTTGTTTTTGGTGAGTCTGGCAAAGGTTCCATCAATCCTGTTTATCTTTTTAAAGAACCATCTCTTTGTTTCATTGATCTTTTGAAATGTTTTTTTAGTTTCTATGTAGTTTATTTCTGCTCTGACCTTCACTATTTCTTTCTTTCTACTTGCTCTGGGTGTTTCTTTTTGTTTACTCTCTAGTTCTTTGAGTTGTAGGGTTAGAAAGTCAATTAGGAATTTTTCTTGTTTTTTCAGGTAGGCCTGTAGTGCTATGAACTTTCTTCTTTGAGCTATTTTTGCTGGGTCCCATAGATTCTGTGCTGTTGTGTGTGCATTTTCATTGGTTTCCATGAAGGTTTCAATTTCTTCCTTGATCTCCTTGGTAACTCATTAATTGTTTAATAACATACCATTTAGCCTCCATGTGTTTGAACGTTTTTGTGTGTTTTTGTTTTAATTGATTTCTAGTTTCATGCGATTGTGATCTGAGAAGATGCTTGGTATGATTTCAATCTTTTTGAAATTGTGGAGATTGCCCTGGCTTGTTTGGCTCAGTGGTTAGAGTTTTGGCCCACAGTCCAGAGAGTCCTGGGTTCAGTTCTTGCTAAGGGCACGTACCTCAGTTGCAGTTTGTCTCTGGCCCTGGTAGGGGTCGTGTGGGTGGCAACCACTCGATGTGTCTCTCTTGCATCAATGTTTCTCTCTCTCTCTTTCTCCCTTTCTCCCTCCCACTCTATCTGAAGATAAATGCAAAAATGTCCTCAGTTGAGGATAAAAAAAAAAAAATTGTGGAGATCGGCTTTCTGTTCTAACATGTGGTCTGTCTTCAAGAATGTCCCATGTGCACTTGGCAAGAATGTATATTCTGCAGCTCTGCGGTGAAATGTTCTTTAAATATCAGTTAAGTCCAGCTGATTTAGTTGGTCATTTAAGGACTGTGTGTCCCTGTTAATTTTTTGTTTAGAAGATGTATCCAGTGGTGTCAGTGGGGTATTAAAATCATTCACTATGGTTGTATTGCTATAGATCTGTACTTTGAAGTCCTCCAGAAGGTTTTCTTAACATATTTTCATGCTCCTGTGTTTGGTGCATATATGTTTACCAGGATTATATCCTCCTGATGGATTGTTCCATTTGATATTATGTAGTGACCTTCTTTGTCTCTTATTATGGTCCTCGTTTTTTTTTTTTTTTTTTTATCCTCACCTGAGGACATTTTTGCATTTATCTTCAGATAGAGCAGGAGGGAGAGAGGGGGGAAGAGAGAGAGAGAAACATCGATGTGAGAGAGACATATCAACTGGCTGCCACCCGCATGACCTAAACCGGGGCCGGGGACAAACTGCAACCGAGGTACTTGCCCTTAGCGGGAACCAAACCCGAGGCCCTCTGGTCTGCAGATAGCCCTTATTTTAAACTCTATCTTATCAGATATGAATATTGCTACACCAGCTTTTTTTTTCATTTTCATTTGCCTGGACAATTTTTTTCCATCTCTTCACTTTCATCCTGAATGAGTATGTTGTTTTGAGGTGGTTCTGTTGTAGACATCATATATATGGGTCATGTTTTCTTATCCAGTCAGCAACCCTATGTCTTTTTATAATTTATTTTTGTTACAGATGTTTCTCCTTTGTTCCCCATTGACACCCTCCTCCCCATACCCCCACCCTGTCCCCAGCTTTGTTGTCTATGTCCATCAGTTATGCATATATGCGCTTAAGTTCTGTGGTTTATCTCTTCCCTCCCACCCACACCCTCTTCTGAGGGGTGTCAGTCTATACCCCACTTCCACATCTCTGGGTCTACCCTGTTCCTCAGACTGTTATGTTCATTATATTCCACAAAAAAGTGAGATCAAGTGATATTTGTCTTTCTCTGCTTGGCTTGTTTCACTTAGGATAATACTCTCCAGGTCCCTCCATGTCATCTCAAAGGATAAGAGATCTTTCTTTCTTACAGCTGCATAGTACTCCATTGTGTATATGTACCACAGCTTTTTTATCCATTCATCCACTGATGGACACTTGGGCTGTTTCCAGATCTTAGCTATTGTAAATAGTGCTGCTATGAACATGGGGGTACATGTATTTTTTCTGATTGGTGTTTCAGGCTTCTTAGGGTATATTCCTAGAAGTGGGATCACTGGGTCAAATGACAATTCAATTTTTAATTTTTTTGAGGTAACACCATAGTGTTTTCCATAGTGGCTGCACCAGTCTGCATTCCCACCAGCAGTGTAGTAGAGTCCCCTTTTCTCCACACCCTCGCCAACACTTGTTTGATGCTTTGTTGATGGCAGCTATTCTGACAGGTGTGAGGTGACACCTCATTGTTGTTTTAATTTGCATCTCTCTGATGATTAGTGAAGTTGAGCATTTCTTCATATGTCTCTTGGCCATTTGTATGTTCCGTTTGGAGAGGTGTCTATTTAGTTCCTCTGCCCATTTTTTAATTGGGTTCTTTGTATTCCATTTGTTGAGATGTATGAGCACTCTATATATTTTGGAAATTAATCCCTTATCAAATATCTCATTGGCAAAAATGCTGTCCCATACAGTGAGTTGCCTTTTCACGTTGATGGTTGTTTCTTTTGCTGTGCAGAAGCTTTTGAGTTTGATGTAGTCTCATGTGTCCATTTTTTCCTTTGGAAGAATTAACATAATTAAAATGTCCATACTACCCAAAGCAATCTGTAGATTTAATGCAATCCCCATCAAAATACCAACAACATATTTCACAGAACTAGAACAAATACTTCAGAAGTTCATATGGAACCAAAAAGACCACAAATATCTACAGCAATCTTGAAAAAGAAGGACAAAGTAGGCGGGATCACAATACCAGACATCAGGTTATACCACAAAGCTACTGTAATCAAAACAGCCTGGTACTGGCACAAGAACAGGCATATAGATCAATGGAATAGAACAGAGAACCCAGAAAT
Source organism: Tadarida brasiliensis (assembly GCA_030848825.1). NCBI lineage: Eukaryota > Metazoa > Chordata > Mammalia > Chiroptera > Molossidae > Tadarida > Tadarida brasiliensis. The sequence continues at coordinate 71,472,184 of CM061259.1, read as the reverse complement.
TGACCCAAAACATTATGCTCAATTAATATTCTATAAAGGTGGCAAGAGCATACAATGGAGTAAAGACAGCATCTTTCATAAATGGTGTTGGGAAAATTGGACAGCTACATGCAAAAAAATGAAACTAGACCATCAACTTACACCATACACAAGAATAAACTCAAAATGGATAAAAGGCTTAAATGTGACTCATGAATCCTTAATTGTTTCTTTCAAAAAATATTTTCATATCTTATATTTTCTATCACTCAAATTACACTATTTCTTTCCAATTAATTTGAACTTTTAACTCTTAGAAACCTTTATTTTTTGTGTGTGTGTGACACGTAAGTAATTAACATTCTTCTGATTGGCAAATACATTTACATTTTTAAGAGACATTTGTTCCAAATAAATAAGATATTTATTAACAGATATAAATCTATCTTCTAGCTTCTCTGTAATAAGAAGTCAAAAGAAGGCAACTCAGATTAACATTTTAGTATCCTGTTATTTTAAATACCTAGATATATGACATTTTTATCATTTAACCCAGAAAAACCTCAAAAGCTTAAGTTAACAAAGATTTGGGAAAACTATGCTTAGATATATATAATTATTACTGAAAAGCTTCATCAAAAACTCTCCATTTTATTTCCATTTATTTATTAATTTTTTAAAAACAGTCAATTATTTCCCAGCCATTTTCTTCACAAATTTTGTACAGAGATAAATAACATGAACTTAGATATTGGAAAATGGCAGTGGAGTGAATGGAAGCTACACAGATGTTCTCCCAGGACCAAACAGGAATTACAACTAAAATAAAGACAAATCATCAGGAAAAAGCAACAGAAAAGCAGCGGGAGAGGACCATACAACCAGGGACACTGAATGAGCCTGATAGGATCTGCGGAGGCGCGTGACGGTGGCTGGCTGGGAGCCCACGGACAGCAGCAGCCTTGGCTGTGAGCAGCAATGGCGCCTGCCGTCGGGGTTAAGAGCCCCAGCTGATCCACAGCGCAGAGGGCTGTCACAGAGCGCTAAATAGCCACAGCCACTCACCTGGGGCTCTGGCAGAGGGAGGGTGGACTGGACTGGAACTCTGTGGGGACACCTGGGATTTGGAGGGCGCTCAGAGTTTGTGCTGAGCTGTGGCCACAAAGGACGGTGGTGGCCAGCCACTCCTTCCCAGTTACACAGAATGGCAGACAAGTTTACTCTTTCCCGGAGCTGTGTCAGCCCCGCCCTCGGAGATTCCCAGATGAGGAAAAGAGGTAAAGACATGCAAATTGAGGCTCATTAACAACCAGCATTGGCCCCACCCTCGGGAAATCATCTCACACTATAAACAACTGAGGGAGTTTCTCATTCAACTGAGATCATAAGGCTTTTCAAGTAACTGAGGCTAATAGCCTCCAGGCAAAAAGCTAGAGCATAACCGAACCTTTCCTGAGCTTGCAAATCTACCCAGGAAATTGAGACTTGATAGTGGTGTTTAACATGGGCCCTCCACACTCATCCAAACCCAGTAGAGAAAGCCACAAATAGCATAACTCCAACACCCACAGGGAAAATTTGGCAGGCTCCAAAACCCACTGAGATAGCAAAAATGGTGAAACAAAGAAACAGATCCCAAATGAAAGAACAAGAGAACACTACCGAAGATGAGATAAATGAAATGCAGTTAAGCAAATTATCAGAACTAGAGTTCAGAGCCATGATCTTGAGGAAACTAAACAGCATGAGTAAGGATATCAACACCATGAAAACCAACCAAGTGGAAATAGAGAATGTCATGGCAGAATAAAGAACACATTGGAAGGATAGACCAGCAGAGTAGAGGAAGCAGAGGACCGGATCAGTGAATTAGAAGACAGACTAGAAAAAATCAATCAATCAGAAAACCAAAAGGAAAAAACAATGAAAAAACAGGAAGATAGCTTAAGAGAACTGTGGGACAACCGGAACATAATAACATTCGCATCATAGGAGTCCCCGAAGAAGAAGAAAATGAGCAAGGGTTAGAGAATATATTTGAAGCAGTGACAGAAAACTTTCCTAACCTGGTGAAGGAAGAAGGCATTCAAGTTCAAGAAGCACAGAGAGCCCCAAGTAAGAAGAACCCAAACAGGCCCACACCAAGACACATAATAATTAAAATGCCAAAAATGAAAGACAAAGAGAGAATCCTAAAGGCAGCAAGAAATAAGCAACAGGTTACCTACAAAGGAACCCCCATAAGGCTATCAGCTGACTTCTCAACAGAAACACTAGAGGCTAGAAGGGAATGGCATAAAGTAATCAAGGTCATGAAAAGCAAGGATCTGAATCCAAGACTACTCTATCCAGCAAGGCTATCATTCAAAATTGAAGGTCAAATAAAGAGCTTCCCAGACAAAAAAAAAAGGCTAAGGGAATATATTAGCACCAAATCAGCACTGCAAGAAATGTTAAAAGGACTGCTGTAATTAGTAGAAGAAATAGAAAGAAAATTAGCACCACACTGTACAAAAATGGCAATAAATAAGTACATATCAATAATCACATTAAATGTAAATGGACTGAATGCTCCGATAAAAAGACACAGAGTAGCTAACTGGATAAGAAAGCATGATTCACATATATGTTGTCTACAAGAGACCCACCTCACAACTAAACACTCACATAGGTTGAAAGTAAAGGGATGGAAAAAAATCTTCCAAACAAACGGAAAGGAAAAAAAAGCTGGGGTAGCAATACTCATATCTGATAAATAAGATTTCAAATTGAAGACCATAACTAGAGACAAAGAAGGCCACTACATAATATTGAAAGGGTCTATCCAACAGGAAGATATAACCTTGGGAAACATATATGCACCCAATATAGGAGCACCAAAATATATTAAAAATCTTCTGGAGGACTTCAAAGGAGAAATAGACAGCAATACAATCATAGCAGGAGACTTCAACACCCCACTGACATCACTGGATAGATCCTCTAGACAAAAAATTAACATGGAAACAGAGACTCTAAATGAAGCACTAGATCAAATGGATTTTATAGATACATACAGAGAATTACACCCCAAAACTGTAGAATTCACATTCTTCTCAAGTGCACATGGGACATTCTCAAAGTTAGACCATATGTTAGGGCACAAACTAAGTCTCTACAAGTTCAAGAAGATTGAAATCATATCAAGCATCTTCTCAGACCACGAAGGCATGAAACTTGAAATCAATTGCAACAAGAACATGCAAAAACATATGAACACATGGAGGCTAAATAGCAAGATAGTGAACAATGAATGGGTTACCATGGAGATCAAGGAAGAATTTTAAAAATTCCTGGAAACCAATGAAAATGAACACACAACAACGCAAAATCTATGGGATACAGCGAAAGCAGTTCTGAGAGGGAAGTTCATAGCAGTACAGACCCACCTTAAGAAAGAAGAAAAATTTCTAATTGACTACCTAACCTCACAACTTAAAGAACTGAAAAGCAGCCCTGGCCAGTTTGGCTCAGCGGTTAGAGCGTCGGCCTGCGGTACAGAGAGACCTGGGTTCGGTTCCCGCTAAGGCCATGTACCTCGGTTGCGGTTTTTCCCCGGCCCTGGTTGGTCGTGCGGGTGGCAGCCACTCGATGTGTCCCTTTCACGTCGATGTTTCTCTCTCTCTCTCTTCCTCCTCTCCCTCCCACTCTATCTGACCAAAAAAAAAAAAAAAAAGAACTGGAAAGCAAACAAAAAGAAAACCCTAGAGCAAGTAGAAGGAAGGAAATGGTAAAGATCAGAGCAGAAATAAATGACATGGAGACCAAAAAAAAAAATTCAAAGGATCAATAACACAAAGAGCTGGTTTTTTGAAAAGATAAACAAGATTGATGGACCCTTAGCTAGACTCACCAAGAAACACAGAGAGAGAACCCAAATACACAAAATCAGAAACGAAAGAGGAGAAGTAACAACTGACACCACAGAAATACAAAGGATCGTTAGCAAATACTATGAACATTTATATGGCAACAAATTCGACAATCTAAGCGAAATGGACACATTTCTAGAAACACATAGTTACCCAAAAGTGAATCGGGAAGAGATAGAAAACTTGAACAGACCAATAACAATGAAAAATTGAAGATGTAATCAAGACCCTCCCAGCAAACAAAAGCCCAGGTCCTGATGGCTTCATGGGTAAGTTCTACCGAACATTCAAAAAAGAACTAACACCCATTCTCCTCAAAGTATTCAAAAAAATTCAAGAAGAAGGAAGACTTCCAAACTCGTTTTATGAAGCCAGCATAATTCTAATTCCAAAACCAGAAAAAGACACTACAAAGAAAGTAAACTACAGGCCAATATCCCTGATGAACATAGATGCCAAAATCCTAAACAAAATACTAGCAAATCGGATTCAGCAATACATCAAAAAAATTATTCACCATGACCAAGTGGGATTCATCCCAGGGATGCAAGGCTGGTACAATATATGCAAATCAATAAATGTGATACATCACATAAACAAAATGAAAGATAAAAACCATATGATCATATTAATAGATGCTGAAAAAGCATTTGACAAAATCCAGCACCCATTTCTGATAAAAACGCTCAGCAATTTGGGAATAGAGGGATCATATCTCAACATTATAAAGGCCATATATGAAAGACCTACAGCGAACATCATACTCAATGGACAAAAACTAAAACCATTTCCCTTAAGAACAGGAACAAGACAAGGATGCCCACTTTCACCACTCTTATTTAACATAGTATTGGAAGTCTTAGCCACAGCAATCAGACATGAAGAAAAAATAAAGGTGATCCAAATTGGAAAGGAGGAAGTGAAACTGTCATTATTTGCAGATGGCATGATATTATGCATAGAAAACTCTAAAGACTCCATCAAAAATCTACTAGACTTAATAAATGAATTTGGCAAAGGAGCAGGATACAAAATTAACGTCAAGAAATCGACAGCATTCTTATACACCAATTATTAACTCACAGAAAGAGAAACTAAAACAACAATCCCATTTACCATTGTGGCAAAAAAATTAAGATACCTAGGAATAAGCTTAACCAAAGAAGTAAAGGACCTATTTGCAGAAAACTACAGGACATTGAAAAAAGAAATAGAGGAAGATATAAAAAAGTGGAAGCACATACCTTATTCATGGATTGGAAGAATTAACATTATTAAAATGTCCATACTACCCAAAGCAATCTATAGATTTAACTCAATCCCCATCAAAATACCAACGACATATTTCACAGAACTAGAACAAATACTTCAGAAGTTCATATGGAACCAAAAAAGACCCTGAATAGCTACAGCAATCTTGAAAAAGAAGGACAAAGTAGGAGGGATCACAATACCGGACATCAGGTTATACTACAAAGCTACTGTAATCAAAAAAGCCTGGTACTGGCACAAGAACAGGCACATAGATCAATGGAATAGAACAGAGAACCCAGAAATTGACCCAAAACATTATGCTCAATTAATATTCTATAAAGGTGGCAAGAGCATACAATGGAGTAAAGACAGCATCTTTCATAAATGGTGTTGGGAAAATTGGACAGCTACATGCAAAAAAATGAAACTAGATCATCAGCTTACACCATACCCAAGAATAAACTCAAAATGGATAAAAGACTTAAATGTGACTCATTAATCCATAAAAATCCTAGAAGAAAATGTAGGCAACAAAATTTCAGACATCATACGCAGCAATATTTTCACTGATATATCACCTAAGGCAAGAGAAACAAAGGAAAATTGAACACATGGGACTACATCAAACTCAAAAGCTTCTGCACAGCAAACAGAACAACCATCAAAGTGGAAAGGCAACACACTGCATGGGAGAGCATAATTGCCTATGATATATCAGATAAGGGACTAATTTCCAAAATATATAGAGTGCTCATACATCTCAACAAAAGGAAGACAACGAACCCAATTAAAAAATGGGCAGAGGAACTAAATAGACACCTCTCCAAACAGGACATACAAACTGCCAAGAGACATATGAAGAAATGCTCAACTTCACTAATCATTAGAGAGCTGCAAATTAAAACAATGAGGTATCACCTCACACCTGTCAGAATGGCCGCCATCAACAAAGCATCAAATAACAAGTGTTGGCAAGGGTGTGGAGAAAAGGGGACTCTAGTACACTGCTGGTGGGAATGCAGACTGGTGCAGCCACTATGGAAAACACTATGGTGTTACCTCAAAAAATTAAAAAGTGAATTACCATTTGACCCAGTGATCCCACTCCTAGGAATATACCCTAAGAAGCCTGAAACACCAATCAGAAAGAATACATGTACCCCCCTGTTCATAGCAGCGCTATTTACAATAGCTAAGATCTGGAAACACCCCAAGTGTCCGTCAGTAGACGAATGAATAAAAAAGCCATGGTACATATTCACAATGGAGTACTATGCAGCTGTAAGAAAGAAAGATCTCTTATCCTTTGCAACGACATGGGAAGACCTGGAAACTATTATCCTAAGTGAAACAAGCCAAGCAGAGTAAGACAAATATCATATGATCTCACTTATTTCTGGAATATAATGAACATAACAGTCTGAGGAACAGGGTAGTCCCAGAGAGGTGCAAGTAGGGTACAGACTGACCTTTGCCAGAAGAGGGGGTGGGGGAGGGAAGGATGAACACAGAACTTGTACGTATGTACTCATAACCAATGGACATGGACAACAAAACTGGGGACGGGGCAGGGAGGGAGGGGGAGGAGGGTGCCAATGGGGGAAAAAAGGAGAAACATCTGTAACAAAAGTAAATTAATAAAAAAAATAAAAATAAAAAATAAATAAATAAAAAAATAAAAAAAAACTAATTAGTCCTGCCTGGCTGGTGCGGCTCAGTGGTTGAGTGTCGACCCATGTACCAAAATGTTGCTGGTTCGATTTCCAGTCAAGGCACATGCATAGGTTGTGGGCCAAATCCCCAGTGTGGGACATGCAGGAGGAAGCCAGTCGATGTTCTCTCTCATCGATGTTTCTATCTCTCTCTTCCTCTCCCTTCCTCTCTCTCTAAAAATCAATAAAGAAAATTTAAAAAATAAGTAAGGAAAACCAATCAGTCTTATTTAATACACTTGAAATTACATGGGAAGCTTTTCCAAACAGAAATAATAATAATTGTTCCATTTTTATACATGTATTTTTATTAAAATGGATGTTCTAGAAATTTCAACCTGCTCTAGGAAGGAACTTACAAAGATTCATAGCTAAGTTCAAACAGGAAACTCAGGAGTAGCAGGTGTTGAGTTAGTGACATGGGGCAAAGCAACAGTGCTTGTTCCCTGTGGGGGCATCTCCACTGTGGAGTACATGACAATGTACTCCAGGTGTTTGTGATCCTCACATTTGGGCTTCTGTGAATTGTTTTTAATGCTCAATGCACACTTCCAATGAGCCATATGCAGTGTTTTAAAATTTTACATATATTATTTGTTCTTCATATGTTGAAATTGTGCATTGAATCTGAAAATATAAGCTTTGTATTGTTCTTTTATATAATTTCATAATAATTATTATTTACCAAGAAATTGTTATCTTGGAATGTTATATCTTACAAAAAAGCAAAGTTCTTTATCAACTGTATTTCAATAAAGTCTATAACCATATCATTTTAAGTTTTGTTATTTATAGGCAGTTATTGTTTCACTCTGATGCATTTGTAAATATGTTACATCTTTGGAAAGGTTTGTGAAAAAGACTGACTTACTCTAGATTACTGGTTTCTAAGCAGGTCATCTTTTTGAAATATAAAACTTTAAAAAAATAACTGGATCCATGGAAAATCTTTTTGAAGGAAGCTTGTTTTTATTTCCCTAAAAAATTTGGTAAATTATATCCTCAAGCAATATTAAAGCATTTATATTTTCTCCTTACCTAGTCCCTCCAGAATTTGGTAACCCTCAATGAGTGAGTATTATTTTCATGACAATATATGTATTTGTATGAATCCAATAAGAATCTGTTCTCTTTATACTAGAACAAATGAAATCAGGTTTCAATTGTGTTTAAGTGAGTCTTTGACTGGAATGTCATGATCGAGAGCAACATCCCTGGACTCTGGATGTCACCAAAAAGCCTTCAGGAATTGAGATTGACTCTCAAGACTGATTGAAGCCAATCAGAAGCCACTTGCAGGGAATGGCCCAGTAAGGTCAATGGTTCATGGCAGTATTTCCAGGTAAAGAACAAAGGTTGCTTTCTTGAAAGATGGCAGAAAAGGAAACTCAACATGTTGGGAACCTCAAGGACATGAGGACATGACCCAAATCTTCAGATATTCCAGGCACAGCCTGATGGCAATTGTGATTTTGTCTTTTCTGCCTTTAGGGGATGACTGCTGAATGCTCCATTGAGCTCAATCTAAAGATTCCTTATGAATAACTGACATTTCAGCCAAAAAAATTTGAGAAAACTTATCAATTGCTCATTCTTGTTATGTTTATGGAAATAATCAGGCTAAATTAAAACCAGACCTAATACAGTCTCTTTAATAAAAATGAGGGTAATTTTAGAAAGAGAAATTTTGTTTCATTGAAAATCACAATGCCCAATTGTGAATACTGGACTTTGGCACAGTTGATTGTCTCCAAAGTTTAAAGTTTTGTTTTTATTTGTGAACTAAGATGGTTCCTAAATTCTTCTAGTTGTTTTCAATCCTCCAAAGTAGTGTTTAATTTTTATCTCCCATCATTTGACATGCAATTATTAAAAACTACTGATACAATGTCAGCCATACAGAACTTACCAGATCATCTGATGCTGTCCAATTGTCACTGATTGCTTTTATTCCAGCAAAAGAAACTTTAAGCCTTTTCAACTGACAGTCTTACAGATTCAGAAACTGGTTTATAATTTACTGTGATCATTAACTTTGTTTTTTCTTGTTTTCATAGGCATACTTCTTATTAAATACCTAATTAATTATTTACATAATATAGGTCTCACTTTGGAAGCCCATCTACACTCTCTTTTTCCTTCTCTAAAATGTTATACAAACTATTACTGGCATAAAAGTAGCCCTGACCATGGCCTACAGAACTTATCCCTACCTTTATTCCCCAATTTCCAAACATACTAACACAGCTTAGGGACAGCTCTACACCCACAAACCAGCAGGAAGCAGCTAAAGAAGAAAGAGACCTCCACTCCAATTCCATAAGAATAATTACTAAGAAATAGAAAGAGGAGGGAAATGTTAGGGCTTACAAGGCAATATAATGCTTAATGGCCATGTTGTAAATTTCCCTGCCACAGGAGAACAAAGACCAGGAGGACTGGCCAGACAAGAAATGCCAGACACTGGGAATCAAACCATATAAGGAGCCAAAACTTCTATAGAAGCACCTGAACACACATGCTTATTCCTGTAGACCCAACCACCCTACCCAAACCCACCAACCAAGATCCTAAATCCCACTGATGACAAAGGCTTCCTCCCAATGGCTGCATTTAAGGACAAAAACTCCAGCTCATAGGTGCTGCCATCATCAACCCAATACCCCATGGCTCAGTGATGTGTAGCCATTCCCTTTGGATATCCAAATCTCCCATCCCCTTTTCTTTAAATGAATCCAATTTTTCTTTATTCACTGTCTGGGATTGCTATTTAGCATGCTGTGAACCACACCACTGACTTTAACCTTCTAATGACTTTGGGTTATTCCAAAGGTCCCAGGAATACCTCAAGGATTTATCCTTTCTCCTTATAAAAAAAGCTTTTAAACTAATTAGTCCTATTTAATATGCTTGAAATTTCATGGAAAGCTTTGCCAAATTAAACAAACAAACAAACAAAAAAACAACTGTTCTTTCTATTTGTATACATATACTTTCATTAAAATTAATAGTCTAAAAATTCCAGCCTGCCCTAGAAAGGAACTTGCAAAGATTCAAAACAAAGTTCAAAGAGGGAGCTCCCAGGGGTAGCAGATATCCTGTCAGTGACACCAGGCAAACCAAAAGTGATAATTCCCTATAGGGGATACTGGCAAAGTACTTTAGACATTGGGAATTTATAATTTATTTCCAATGCTCAATACACACTTTCAATAAGCCACATGCAATGTTTTAAAATCTTGCATATTATTTGTTCTTTATATATTAAAATTGTGTATTTAATATATATACTTTATGTTATTTTCTGTCATTTTATAGTAATTTTTATTAACCAAGAAATTGTCTTGAAATGTTATATCTTACCAAAAAACCCACAATTTTTAAAATTAATTTTATTATAATCAAATTTATAATCATGCCACTTTAAGTTTTGTCATTTATACACAGTCATTGTTTTACTCTAATGCATTTGCACATATATTACATCTTTAGAAAAGTCCATAAAAAAGACTCTGAGTTACTGTAAATTGCAGGTTTCTAAGCAGATCATATCTCTAAACTAAATAAAGACTTACAGAATTCTAAGGAATAACTAAGTTCATAAAATACTGGCACATAATCAAAATAAACAAAAAAATAGTTATGAAACTAAATTAAAAATGGTCATTCTTATGACTTTGTTTTAAATATTGCTGATTTTTAGTTTTTTTGTGTGTTTCAAATATAAAGAAAAGTTAAAAGAAACATTCTGCATTATTATCAATGGCTCATTAACAAGGTTATAGGGACTAATAGTATTCATTTCACAATGTACTTCCAGGAGACAAAGACTCAAAGACCCTGACTTAACCTAGGAGATTTTTGTCCATTGGGAAATACATTAATTAAAGACTCTCTAATAGTATTGGAAGGGACTTTATCTTATCAGATGCCTAACCACAAATGGACATCTGCTTCTGTCTCTGACACTTGCCTCCATCTAGAGTGCAAATCAAAACCTTTTCAAGGATAAAAAGCCCAAACATCAAAAATAGCCATCCTGAAACACTGACAAGGCCTATATACCTACAAATTAATATTACTATGAATGTTAATAATAATTATTATTATACTTGTTTTCTAAAAATATTTTAAAATTGATTTTTAGATAGAGAGGAAGGGAGAAGGAGAGATAGATATGAACATCAATGAGAGAGAAACATTGATCATCTGCCTCCTGCATGCCCCCCCTCCCCCCCATCGAGGATTGAGCCTGCAATACAGGCATATGTGCTAACCAGGAATCAAACTAGCAACCTCTTGTTTCATGGGATGATGCTCAATCCACTGAACCACACTGGCAAGGCTATACTTGTTCTTTAGGCTTTTCTCAGACCCTATGTGTATAGCTCAACTTAATAATTACTGAAAATAGAGAGAGGCAAGATGACTGAAACCTAAGTTAGTTCTGTCCATTTGCTCCTAGTACAGGACTGCGCTTGAGTTTAAACTGTAGAACATTCAACTTGAAAATCACCTGAAAATAGATGATTGGAAATACTATGAGTGGGGAGCATATAGAGGGGACAGGAGAAGACACAGAGTGGATGAGCCAACTCATGCATCTGTGCAGCTCAGCTGGGAAGATGGAGGGAAGGTGTGGCAGAGCAGCTCCTGCCCCAAGGGAGTGGGAAGACTCAGCTCCACACAAAGACCCCAAATGAGAGCAACAGAGAAGGGAAGGGGAGCCCACATTGCATTGGACAGTGGGAATCAGATTTGATGCAGCCAACTGGGGGAACTCAGACAGCACTATACCATGCTAAAAGCAAGTGCTTGGTTACAACACCAGACTGGGAAGCTTGCCTTGATTGTTGTTGGTGGGAGGGGCCACAAAACAGAACTACAGTCCTGGAGAGGGGTCTGAGCTGATCACCCAACAGTGAATCTGAGGGGCCAATTATTCACTGAAATAACTGATGAGGGCTAGTCAGAGTACCTGAGGAAAGAGGCATGATAATCCCTACCTTGAGTGAAGAGAAGGTGTCTCTTCCCCCACCTGTGGAAGAGCTCTGGGCTGAAAATTGACTCCCCAGTGGCTGGGCCTGGCGAGGCTGGGAATTGGGATGTCTGGTCAGGTGCAAGGCTGGGCAGAAGTCCCGCCCAATGAGAGCCAGCCATGTTGAAAGATTAGAGACATTTTCTTTTCTTTTTTCTTTTCTCTTTTCTCTTTTCTCTTCTCTTCTCTTCTCTTCTCTTCTCTTCTCTTCTCTTCTCTTCTCTTCTCTTTTTTCTTTTCTTTTCTTTTCTTTCTCCCCTGCTTGCAGTCATGAGCAGGGGGTGCCAGCAACCCAGACAGAGCTGAGGCATTAGGACAAGTGAAAGCAACTGCCTATCCCTCCTACAAGCCACAGACACCACCCCCAATGCAAATCTGTTTAATCCAATCTGACTGGATCTGATACCTAACAGAGCCCAGTGCCAAGAGGGAAGGGATAGCAGCTCAGAAAAACTGCTTTCAGGGGGCGAGCCCTGAAGCAGACCCAGGCTCTGAGCTAAGGAAGCCCTGCCCACCAGATTACTTGGGGTCCCATCCTGCAGGGCTTCATCCAGATGGCACTGGGGTATGCAGGGACAGTGATTCACATTGGCCTGCACCAGAGAACAGACCAAGAGGGCAGGGACTCACACACCAAGGGGCCAGATCCAACATCAGAGCAAAATCCAGTAAACTCTACAAATAGCAGATCCAAGGTTTTTTTTGTTGTGGTGGTGGTTGTTTTTGTGTGTTTCTTCTTATTTTCATTTTTAATTCATTTTTTTCTTCTTTTCTGAACTTTAAATTCTTTTTCTATATTTTATTTTATTTAGCATTACTTGCTAAAATTATTATTTCATTCATTATTTTATAACATTTATATTTATTTCATATACTCACCCTATTTATGGTCTCGGCCTACTTTGCTTTTTTTTTGTTTTCAACTAATTTTTTGATCTTGTGCCTTCTAGTATTCTGTGTGTGTGTTTTATTTGTCTTTTGATCTTGTTGAGGCTGTTGCTTTTTTATTGTTTTTGCTGAAATTTTTTGTGTGTGTTTTCTTTTTGGTTTGGTCTGGTTTTGCCCTGTTTTGTTCTGTCAGCACCATATAACAGTTGGCATGACAGGGTTGGGGTTGAGACCATAGTCAACAACCCCGAGGGGTGAGCTGACCCACAATTAGACAACAGCAATCAAGACCCAAATTCAATAGGAGAGACCACACAACCCACAAAAGGGTCATTCCTAGAGCACACAGCTCAGAAGATAAAGGAGATTACTCCACTGAGTCCCAGAAGGCCAACCCACCAAGACTAGGAGGCACAGCAGTCTTATCAGATACATACCAACCTAAGTATGCATCCCAGTGTGCCTCATCTGGCCTTGAACTACCGAACTGCTAAAATGGTGAGAAAAAAAAAAAAACCCAAATAAAAGAAAAGGAGGAATTACCAGAAGAGAATCTAAATGAAATGGAGGCAAGGAGTTTGTCAAACAAAAAATTCAAAGTAATGAACTTAAGGGTGCTCAAACAACTTAGTGAGAGTTACAAGCAACTTAATAAGTATTATAAAGAACTAAGTCGGAACTATACAAGAATAATGATTTTTTTAAAAAGAGGTAGAAGCTATGAATAAAAATCAAGTGGCAATGAAGAATGACATAGCTGAAATAAAAAAAAAAATACCCTGGAAAGATTCAATAGTAGATTAGAAGAAGCTGAAGACTGAATCAGCGAGTTAGAAGACAAGTTAGAAAAAAAAAACAACAACACCCAGTTACAACAGCCAATGGGGGGGGGGGGGAACTTAAACATCAAGAGGAGAGTTTAAAGGAGCAATGGCACAAAACAAAATGTAACAACATTCACATCATAGGGCTACCAGAAGGAGAAGAATCAAAGAAAGGAATAGAGAACCTGTTTGAAGAAATAATGACAGAAAACTTTCCTAACCTGATTAAGAAAAAAGTCACACAAGTCCAGGAAAAACAGAGATCCTGATCAAGATGAACCCAAAAGACCCACACCTAGACACATCATAATTAAAATGGCAAATGTTAGAAAAATGATGATGGCAGGCAGGATCATAGCGAGGGTGAGAGTGTGAGCGAGTGTGAGAGAGAGTATGAGTAGATGTGAGTGTAGACAAGCAACCTCAAGAAATGCAGAAACGTGGGGCAGAGGGTTCCTGTGCTGTGGATGGGGCACAGCTGACTATGGCAGTAAGAGGCTTCTCAGGGTGCTTCTCCCTGCATGGCCAGGAAACTCCACCATTTTGGAAGATCCCTGGTCTTTTCTGGGAGGAGGCAGTGAGAACGGCTAGGGCCAGATGACCTGAGTTCACCAGTGCACCTTGCACCATCGGACCAGAAGACACTGCTGTGTCAATGCAGACCAGCGAAAAAGTAGCAGTGCTGTCAAGGTGCCTGCTGAGGAAGCTGCAAGTGGCTGGGAGCCGAGCACCATCCTCCACAGCAGCAGCATGATCACAGCCCAGACACAGTCCAAGCAACAGAAACTCGAAGGCAGACATCCATCCCCAGGCATTAGCAGTGCAGATCAGCAACTGAGACCCATACCCAACAACATCAGCAGAGGCTGATCAGGAGCTGAGCCCCATCAGGCAGCAGTGCACCCCAGACATGACTGGAAGGAACCACACAATCCAGCAGCCCACGGCATCAGTGGTGTGGCTCCAGTGGGGCTGTGCAAGCCAGAAGCCCACAGCACTGGTGGGTCAGGCGTGATCCAGCAGCCTGTAGCACCAGCAGGGGCTGTGCTATCCAGCAGCATGAAGCACTGAGGGGCCTCGCAATCCAGGAGCTCAGGGCACATGTGGGGCCGTAGTTCTGGGGCACATGTGACCCAGCAGCACTTTGCCACCCAGCAACACAAGGCACTGGCAGGACCTATGGTCCCAGCAGCAGTGCCTATGAAAACAGACAAATAACAGCCACTGGTAGTCAATCCTCCATGATCCACAGGAGGCAAGAGGCGCCACACATCAAAACAGTCTGAGAGGCAGAGCAGCCTTATTTCACACCGATCGGCCTACATATCAAAACATCCCTCACGGGGCTTAGAAGTACCAGACAGCTAAAATGGTGAGATAAAAAACAAAACAAAACATGTACCTTAGTTGTAGTTTGTCTCTGGCACTGGTTGGGGACGTATGAGTGGCAACGACTCGATGTGTTTCTCTCACATCAATGTTTCTCTCTCTCTATTTCTCCCTCTCTCCCTCCCGCTCCATCTGAAGATAAATGCAAAAATGTCCTTGGGTGAGGATAAAAAACAACAACAACAAAAAACATATGATCATACCAATAGATGCTGAAAAGGCATTCAACAGGATACAGCACCGATTTCTGATAAAAACGCTTGGCAATGTGGGAATAAAGGAATCATATCTCAACATAATAAAGGCCATACATGAAAAACCTACAGCCAATATCATTCTCAATGGGAAAAAAATAAAAACATTTCCCTTAAGAACAGGAACTAGACAGGAATGCCTACTCTCGCCACTCATATTTAACATAGTATTGCAAGTCTTAGCCAGATAGATTAGACATGAAGAAAAAATAAAAGGAAACCACATGGGAAAGGAGGAATTGAAACTGTCATTATTTGCAGATGACATGATATTGTTCATAGAAAACCCGAAAGATTCCATCAAAAATCTACTACACTTAGTAAATGAATTTGGAAAAGGAGCAGGATACAAAATTAACATCAAGAAAATGACCGCATTCTTATACACCAACAATTAACTCACAGAAAGAGAAACTAAAAATACAATCTCATTTATCATTGTGGCCTAAAAAATTAAGATACTGAAAAATAAAATTAACCAAAGAAGTAAAGGACCTCTTCACAGAAAACCAAAGGTCACTGAAAAAATAATTAGCGGAAGATATTAAAAAGTGGAAGCATATACCTTGTTCATTGATTGGAAGAATTAACATTATTAAAATATCCATACTACTCAAAGCAATCTATAGATTCAATGCAATCCCCATCAAAATTCCAACGACATATTTCACAGAACTGGAAAAAATACTCCAAAAGTTTATATAGAACCAAAAAAGACCCTGAATAGCCACAGCAATTTTGAAATAAAAGAACAAAGTAGGAGGGATCACAATACCAGATATCACATTATACTACAAAGCCACTCTAATCAAACAGCCTGGTACTGGCACAAGAACAGGCAGATAGATCAATGGAACAGAACAGAAAACCCAGAAATTGACCCAAGACAATATATTCAATTAATATTTGACAAAGGTGGCAAGAGCATACAGTGGAGTAAAGACATCCTGTGCAATAAATGGTGTCGGGAAATTGGACAGCTACATGCAAAAGTATGAAGCTACACCACCATCTTACACCATTCACAAGAATAAACTCAAAATAAATAAAGACTTAAATGTGACTTGTGAATCCATAAAAATTCTAGAAGAAAATGTAGGCAAGAAAATTTCAGACATCACACGTAGCAGAATTTTCACTGATACTACACCTAAGGCAAGAGAAACAAAGGGAAAAATGAATTCATGGAACTACATCAATCTAAAAATTTTCTGAACAGTAAAAGAAACATATATGGCCTTTATTATATGAAGATATGATCCCTCTATTCTCAAATTGCTGAGCGTTTTTATCAGAAATGGGTGCTGAATTTTGTCGAGTGTTTTTTCAGCGTCTATTGATATGATCATGTGGTTTTCATCTTTCATTTTGTTTATGTGGTGTATCACATTTATTGATTTGCGAATATTGAATGAGCCTTGCATCCCTGGGATGAATCCCACTTCACCATGGTGCATAATTTTTTGATGTATTGCTGGATCCGATTTGCTAGTATTTTGTTAAGGATTTTGGTATCTATGTTCATCAGGGATACTGGCCTGTAGTTTTCTTTCCTTGTAGTGTCTTTTTCTGGTTTTGGAATTAGAATTATGCTGGCCTCATAAAACGGGTTTGGAAGCCTTCCTTCTTCTTGAATTCTTAGAAATAGTTTGAGGAGAATGGGTGTTAGTTCTTCTTTGAATGTTTGGTAAAACTCCCCCTTGAAGCCGTCAGGGCCTGGTCATTTGTTTGATGGGAGAGTCTTGATTACATCTTCAATTTCCTTAGTTGTTATTGGTATGTTCAAGTTTTCTATCTCTTCCCAGTTCAGTTTTGGGAGACTATGTGTTTCTAGAAATGTGTCCATTTTGCTTAGATTGTCAAATTTTTTGCCATATAAATGTGCATATTATTTTTTAACGATTCTTTGTATTTCTGTGGTGTCAGTTGTTACTTCTCCTCTTTCATTTCTGATTTTGTGTATTTGGGTTCTCTCTCTTTGTTTCTTGGTGAGTCTAGCTAAGGGTCCATCGATCTTGTTTATCTTTTCAAAAAACCTGCTCTTTGTTTCATTAATATTTTGAATTGTTTTTCTGGTCTCTATGTCGTTTATTTCTGCTCTGATCTTTACTATTTCCTTCCTTCTACGTGCTCTGGGGTTTTCTTTTTGTTTGCTTTCTAGTACTTTATGTTGTGAGGTTAGATAGTCAATTAGAAATTTTTCTTGTTTCTTGAGGTAGGCCTGTAGTGCTATGAACTTCCCTCTCAGACCTGCTTTCACTGCATCCTATAGATTTTGTGTTGTTATGTGTTCATTTTCATTGGTTTCCAGAAAGTTTTTAATTTCTTCCTTGATCTCCTCAGTAACCCATTCATTGTTTAATAACAATCTATTTAGCCTCCATGTGTTCAAATGTCTTTGCATGTTCTTGTTGCAATTGATTTCTAGTTTCATGCCATTGTGATCTGAGAAGATGCTTGGTATGATTTCAATCTTCCTGAACTTGTAGAGACTTAGTTTGTGTTCTAACATGTGATCTATCTTTGAGAATGTCCCATGTGTGCTTGAGAAGAATGTGAATTCTGCAGTTTTGTGGTGTAATTCTCTGTAAATATATATTAAATCCATTTCGTCTAGTGCTTCATTTAGAGTCTCTGTTTCCTTGTTAATTTTTTGTCTAGAGGATCTATCCAGTGATGTCAGCGGGGTGTTGAAGTGCCCTGCTATGATTGTATTGCTCTCGATTTCTCCTTTGAAGTCCTTCAGAAGATTTTTAATGTATTTTGGTGTTCCTATATTGGGTGCATATATGTTTACCAAGGTTATATCTTCCTGTTGTATAGATCCTTTCAATATTATGTAGTGACTTTCTTTATCTCTAGTTATGGCCTTCATTTTGAAATCTACTTTTTCAGATATGAGTATTGCTACCCCAGCTTTTTTTTCCCTTTCTGTTTGCTTGGAAGATTTTTTTCCATCCCTTTACTTTCAACCTAAGTGAGTCTTTTGTTGTGAGGTGGGTCTCTTATAAACAACATATATATGGGTCATGCTTTCTTATCCAATCAGCTACTCTGTGTCTTTTTATCAGAGCATTCTATCCATTTACATTTAAGGTGATTATTGATATTTACTTATTTATTGCCATTTTTGTTTAGTGTGGTTCTATTTTCCTTTCCATTTCTTCTACTAATTACAGCAGTTCTTTTAACATTTCTTTTTGTTTTTTTTTATTAATTTATTTTTGTTACAGAGGTTTCTCCTTTTTTTCCCCATTGACACCCTCCTCCCCATCCCCCCACCCTGTCCCCAGCTTTGTTGTCCATGTCCATCACTTATGCATACATGTGCATAAGTTCTGTGGTTTATCTCTTCCCTCCCCCCCACCCCCTCTCCTGAGGGGTGTCAGTTTATACCCTACTTCCACGTCTCTGGGTCTACCCTGTTCCTCAGACTGCTATGTTCATTATATTCCACAAATAAGTGAGATCATGTGATATTTGTCTTTCTCTGCTTGGCTTGTTTCGCTTAGGATAATACTCTCGAGGTCCCTCCACGTCGTCTCAAAGGATAAGAGATCTTTCTTTCTTACAGCTGCATAGTACTCCATTGTGTATATGTACCACAGCTTTTTTATCCATTCATCCACTGATGGACACTTGGGCTGTTTCCAGATCTTAGCTATTGTAAATAGTGCTGCTATGAACATGGGGGTACATGTATTTTTTCTGATTGGTGTTTCAGGCTTCTTAGGGTATATTCCTAGAAGTGGGATCACTGGGTCAAATGGCAATTCAATTTTTAATTTTTTGAGGTAACACCATAGTGTTTTCCACAGTGGCTGCACCAGTCTGCATTCCCACCAGCAGTGTACTAGAGTCCCCTTTTCTCCACACCCTCGCCAACACTTGTTGTTTGATGATTTGTTGATGGCGGCCATTCTGACTGGTGTGAGGTGATACCTCATTGTTGTTTTAATTTGCATCTCTCTGATGATTAATGATGTTGAGCATTTCTTCATATGTCTCTTAGCCATTTGTATGTCCTTTTTGGAGAGGTGTCTATTTAGTTCCTCTGCCCATTTTTTAATTGGGTTCTTTGTCTTCCTTTTGTTGAGTTGTATGAGCACTCTGTATATTTTGGAAATTAACCCCTTATCTGATGTGTCATTGGCAATTATGCTCTCCCATGGAGTGGGTTCCCTATCTGTTTTGATGGTTGTTTCTTTTGCTGTGCAGAAGCTTTTGAGTTTGATGTAGTCCCATGTGTTCATTTTTCCCTTTATTTCTGTTGCCTTAGGTGATGTATCAGTGAAGATTCTGCTGCGTATGATGTCCGAAATTTTGTTGCCTACATTTTCTTCTAGGATTTTTATGGAGTCACGAGTCACATTTAAGTCTTTTATCCATTTTGAGTTTATTCTTGTGTGTGGTGTAAGTTGATGGTCTAGTTTCATTTTTTTGCATGTAGCTGTCCAATTTTCCCAACACCATTTATTAAAGAGGCTATCTTTACTCCATTGTATGCTCTTGCCACCTTTGTCAAATATTAATTGAGCATAATGTCTTGGGTCAATTTCCGGATTCTCTGTTCTGTTCCACTGGTCTATATGCCTGTTCTTGTGCCAGTACCAGGCTGTTTTGATTACCGTGGCTTTATAGTGTAAGCCGATATCCGGTATTGTGATCCCACCTACTTTGTCCTTCTTTATCAAGATTGCTGTGGCTATTCGGGGTCTTTTTTGGTTCCATATGAACTTTTGAAATATTTGTTCTAGTTCTGTGAAATATGTCACTGGTATTTTGATGGGGATTGCATTGAATCTATAGATTGCTTTGGGTAATATGGACATTTTAATGATGTTAATTCTTCCAATCCATGAACAAGGTATGTGTTTCCACTTTTTTATATCTTCCTCTATTTCTTTTTTCAATGTCCTGTAGTTTTCTGCAAATAGGTCCTTTACTTCTTTGGTTAGGTTTATTCCTAGGTATCTTAATTTTTTTGCCGCGATGGTAAATGGTATTGTTTTTTTAGTTTCTCTTTCCGTGAGTTCGTCATTGGTGTATAAGAATGCCATTGATTTCTTGACATTAATTTTGTATCCTGCTACTTTGCCAAATTCATTTATTAAGTCTAGTAGATTTTTGATGGAGTCTTTAGGGTTTTCTATATATAATATCATATCGTCTGCGAATAATGACAGTTTCACTTCTTCCTTTCCAATTTGGATTCCTTTTATTTTTTCTTCACGTCTGATTGCTGTGGCTAAGACTTCCAGTACTATGTTAAATAAGAGTGGCGAAAGTGGGCATCCCTGTCTTGTTCCTGTTCTTAAGGGAAATGTTTTTAGTTTTTGCCCATTGAGTATGATGTTGGCTGTAGGTCTTTCATATATGGCCTTTATTATATCAAGATATGATCCCTCTACTCCCAAATTGCTGAGCGTTTTTATCAGGAATGGGTGCTGGATTTTGTCAAATGCTTTTTCAGCATCTATTGATATGATCATGTGGTTTTTATCTTTCATTTTGTTTATGTGGTGTATCACATTTATTGATTTGCGAATGTTGAACCAGCCTTGCATCCCTGGGATGAATCCCACTTGGTCATGGTGAATAATTTTTTTGATGTATTGCTGGATCCGATTTGCTAGTATTTTGTTTAGGATTTTGGCATCTACATTCATCAGGGATATTGGCCTGTAGTTTTCTTTCTTTGTAGTGTCTTTTTCTGGTTTTGGAATTAGGATTATGCTGGCCTCATAAAACGAGTTTGGAAGTCTTCCTTCTTCTTGAATTTTTTGAAATAGTTTGAGGAGAATGGGTGTTAGTTCTTCTTTGAATGTTCGGTAAAACTCCCCCGTGAAGCCATCTGGGCCTGGGCTTTTGTTTGCTGGGAGAGTCTTGATTACATCTTCAATTTCCTCAGCTGTTATTGGTCTGTTCAAGTTTTCTATCTCTTCCCGGTCCAGTTTTGGGAGACTTTGTGTTTCTAGAAATTTGTCCATTTCACTTAGATTGTCGAATTTGTTGCCATATAAATGTTCATAGTATTTGCTAATGATCCTTTGTATTTCTGTGGTGTCAGTTGTTACTTCTCCTCTTTCATTTCTGATTTTGTGTATTTGGGTTCTCTCTCTTTGTTTCTTGGTGAGTCTAGCTAAGGGTCCATCAATCTTGTTTATCTTTTCAAAAAACCAGCTCTTTGTTTTATTGATCCTTTGAACTGTTTCTCTGGTCTCTATGTCGTTTATTTCTGCTCTGATCTTTACTATTTCCTTCCTTCTACTTGCTCTGGGGTTTTCTTTTTGTTTGCTTTCTAGTTCTTTAAGTTGTGAGGTTAGATAGTCTATTAGAAATTTTTGTTGTTTCTTGAGGTAGGCCTGTAGTGCTATGAACTTCCCTCTCAGAACAGCTTTCACTGCATCCCATAGATTTTGTGTTGTTGTGTGTTCATTTTCGTTGGTTTCCAGGAAGTTTTTAATTTCTTCCTTGATCTCCTCGGTAACCCATTCATTGTTTAATAACATGCTATTTAGCCTCCATGTATTCAAATGTCGTTGCATGTTCTTTTTCCAATTGATTTCTAGTTTCATGCCATTGTGATCTGAGAAGATGCTTGATATGATTTCAATCTTCTTGAACTTGTAGAGACTTCGTTTGTGTCCTAACATGTGGTCTATCTTTGAGAATGTCCCATGTGCACTTGAGAAGAATGTGAATTCTATAGTTTTGGGGTGCAATTCTCTGTAAATATCTATTAAATCCATTTGGTCTAGTGCTTCGTTTTGAGTCTCTGTGTCCTTGTTAATTTTTTGTCTAGAGGATCTATCCAGTGATGTCAGTGGGGTGTTGAAGTCCCCTGTTATGATTGTATTGCTGTCAATTTCTCCTTTGAAGTCCTCCAGCAGATTTTTAATATATTTTGGTGCTCCTATATTCGGTGCGTATATGTTTACCAAGGTTATATCTTCCTGTTGGATAGATCCTTTCAATATTATATAGTGACCTTCTTTGTCTCTAGTAATGGCTTTCGTTTTGAAATCTATTTTATCAGATATGAGTATTGCTACCCCAGCTTTTTTTTCCTTTCCATTTGCTTGGAAGATTTTTTTCCAGCCCTTCACTTTCAGCCTATGTGAGTCTTTTGTTGTGAGGTGGGTCTCTTGTAAACAGCATATATATGGGTTATGCTTTCTTATCCAATGCGCTACTCTGTGTCTTTTTATCGGAGCATTCAATCCATTTACATTTAAGGTGATTATTGATATGTACTTATTTATTGCCATTTTTGTTCAGTGTGGTTCTACTTTCCTTCCTATTTCTTCTACTAATTACAGCAGTCCTTTTAACATTTCTTGCAGTGCTGGTTTGGTGCTAATGTATTCCCTTAGCCTTTTTTTGTCTGAGAAGCTCTTTATTTGACCTTCTATTTTGAATGACAGCCTTGCTGGGTAGAGTAGTCTTGGATTCAGATTCTTGTTTTTCATGACCTTGATTACTTCATGCCATTCCCTTCTGGCCTGTAGTGTTTCTGTTGAGAAGTCAGCTGATAGCCTGATGGGGGTTCCTTTGTAGGTAACCTGTTGCTTATCTCTTGCTGCCTTTAGGATTCTCTCTTTGTCTTTAATTTTTGGCATTTTAATTACTATGTGTCTTGGTGTGGGCCTGTTTGGATTCTTCTTACTTGGGACTCTCTGTGCTTCTTGAACTTGAATGCTTTCTTTCTTCAGCAAATTAGGGAAGTTTTCTGTCACTATTTCTTCAAATATATTCTCTAACCCTTGCTCATTTTCTTCTTCTTCAGGTACTCCTATGATGCGAATATTATTACGTTTCCAGTTGTCCCACAGTTCTCTTAAGCTGTGTTCCTGTTTTTTTCATTGTTTTTTCCTTTTGGTTTTCTGATTGGTTGATTTTTTTCTACCCTGTCTTCTAATTCACTGATCCGCCCTCAGCTTCTTCTACTCTGCTGTTTAGTCCTTCCAATGTGTTCTTTATTTCTGCTATGTCATTCTTTATTTCCAATTGGTTGATTTTCAATATTTCTATGTTTTGCTCATGGTGTTGATGTTCTTAGTCATGCTGTTGAGCTTCCTCAAGATCATGGCTCTGAATTCTAGTTCTGTTAACTTGCTTAACTCCATTTCATTTATCTCATCTTCGGTGGAGGTCTCTTGTTCTTTCATTTGGCATCTGTTTCTTTGTTTCTCCATTATGGCTATCTCAGTGTCTTTTGGAGCCTGCCAAATTTTTCTATGGATGTTGGTGTTCTGCTTTTTGTGGCTCCTTCTACTGGGTTTGGATGAGCATGGGAGGACCCACGTTATACACCACTGTTGAGTCTTACTTTCCTGGGTAGACATGCAAGCCCAGAAAAAGTTAAATTTTTCTCTAGCTTTTTGCATAGAGGTTATTAGTAGTGGTTACTTGAAGAGCCTTGTGTTCTCAGTTGAATGAAAACCTCCCTCAGGTGTTCAGCATGAGAGGATTTCCTGGGGGTGGGGCAGATGCTGGTAGTTAATGAGCCTCAATTTGCATTTCAATGGCCCACCTGGGTGTGGCTGAATCTCCAAGGGAGGGGCTGCCACCTCTCCCCAGAGCCCTGGGAAGGAGTAAGATGGCCAGGCTACAGTCCTGCGTGGCCGCAACTCAGCAAAAGCTCTGAACACCGTCCAAATACTGAGTGTCCCCACACAGTTCCAGTCCAGTCTGTTCTCCCTCTTCCAGAGCCCAAGGTGAGTGGCTGTGGCTATTTTAGTGCTCTGTCCCAGCCCTCTGCACTGCAGAGCCAGCTTGGGCTTCAACCTCAAGGGCAGTGCTCACAGCTAAGATCGCTGCTGTCTGTGGGTTCCCAGCCCCTTTCTCGCACTTCTGCAATCCTACCAGGTTCAATTCAGTGTCCCTGGTTGTATGGTCCTCACAAGCTGCTTTTCTGTTGCTTTTTTTCTGACAGTTTTTCTTTATTTTAGTTGTATTTCCAGTTTGGTCCTGGGAGATGGTCTGTGTAGCTTCCATTCACTTTGTCTCCCTTTTGGAATTTAGCAATCTTGAAATAGAAGAACAAAGTAGGAGGAATCACAGTACCTTATATCAGGTTATGCTACAAGGCCACTGTAATGAAAACAGCCTGGTACTGGAACAATAACAGGCATATAGATCAATGGAGCAGAACAGAGAATCCAAAAATAGACCCAAGACATTATGCTCAATTAATATTTGACAAAAGTTGCAAGATCATACAATGGAGTAAAGACAGCCTCCTTAATAATTGGTGTTGGGAAAATTGGACAGCTACATGCAAAAAATTGAATCTAGACCACCAACTTACACCATACACAAGATTAAACTCAAAATGGATAAAAGACTTAAATGTGACTTGTGAATCCATAAAAATTTCAAAAGAAAATGTAGGCAAGAAAAGTTCAGACATCACACATAGCAGGATTTTCACTGATACAATGCCTAATGCAAGAGAAACAAGGAACACATTAATAAATGGGGCTACATCAAACTCAAAAGCTTCTGCACAGCAAAAGAAACAATCATCAAAATCGAAAGGGAACTCACTATATGGGAGAACACAATTGCCAATGATACATCAGATAAGGGCTTCATTTCCAAAACATAGAGAGTACTCAAACAATGCAACAAAAGGAAGATAAATAATCCAATTAAAAAATGGGCAGAGGTCCTAAATAGACACCTCTCCAAACCTAACATACAAATGGCCAAGAGACATAAGAAAAAATGCTCAATGTCACTAATCATCAGAGAGATGCAAATATAAAGGACTATAAACTATCACCTCACACCTGACAGAATGACTGCTATCAACAAATTATCAAACAACAAGTGCTGGCGAGGGTGTGGAGAAAAGGGGACCCTAGTATACTGCTGGTGGGAATGCAGACTGGTGCAGCCACTATGGAAAACAATATGGTGTTTCCTCCAAAAATTAAAAATTGAACTGCCATTTGACCCAGTGGTCCCACTTCAAGGAATATATCCTCAGAAGCCTTAAACACAAATCCAAAACAATACATGTACTCCTATGTTCATAGCAGCAGTATTTACAATTGTTAAGATGTGGAAGCAGCCCAAGTGTCCATCAATAGATGAGTGGATAAAAAAGCTGTGGTACATTTACACAGTGAAACAGTATGAGGATGTAAGAAAGAAAGATCTTGTATCTTTTGAGATGACATGGAGGGACCTGGAGAGTATTATGCTTAGTGAAATAAGCCAATCAGAGAAAGACAGATACCACATGATTTCACTTTTTTGTGAAATATAATGAACAGATAAAGCTGATGAACAAAACATACTCAGGGACATAGAAAGGAGTATGGTTCAGACAGACAAACCTCAGAGGAGAGTGGTGGTGGGGGAATGAAATAATTGAAGAACTTATATGCATGTATGTGTAACCAATAAACATAGACAACAATGTTTGCAGGGGGTGGGATAGGGAGGTGGGTGTATATGGTGAAAAAGAAGAAACATCTGTAACAAAAATGAATTAATTTAAAAATTTTTAATTAAAAATTGAACTGGCATTTGACTCAGTCATCCCACTTCTAAGAATATGCCCCAAGAAGCCTGAAACACCAATCAGAAAGAATATATGTACCCCAATGTTCATAGTAGCACTATTTACAATTGCTAAGATCTGGAAACAGCCCAAGTGTCCATCAATAGATGAGTGGTTTAAAAAACTGTGGCACATATAAACAATGAAATACTATGCAGATGTAAGAAAGAAAGATCTCTTATCATTTGAGACTACATGGGGGGACCTGGAGAGTGTTATTTTAAGTGAAACAAGCCTATCAGAGAAAGACAAATATTACATGATCTCACTTATTTGTGGAAAATAATGAACAAAATAAGTTGAGGAACAAAATTGACCCAGAGACATGGAAGTAGGTGGGGTGCATATTGACAATCCTCAGAAGAGGTGATGTGGGTGAGGGGAGAGATAAATCACAGAACTTATATGCATGCATGTGTAAACAAGGACATAGACAATAATGTTGGGGGGCTGGTGGGATTAGGACCAAGGTGTCAATGCAGGAAAAAGGAGAAACACTGCTGGTGAGAATGCAGACTGGTGTAGCCACTGTGGAAAACAATATGTTTTCTCAATTAAAAATCAAACTGCCATTTGACCTAGTGATCTTACTTCTAGGAATATATCCTAAGAAGTCTGAAACACCAATCAGAAAGAATATATGTGCCCCTGTATTCATGGAAGTACTATTCCCAATAGCTAAAGTCTGGAAACAGCTCAAGTGTCCATCAATAGATGAGTGGATAAAACAGCTGTGGTACATTTACACAATGGAACACTATGCCACTATAAGAAAGAAAGATCTATTACCCTTTGAGACAACATGGAGGGACATGGAGAATATTATGCTAAGCAAAATAAGCCAGTCAGAGAAAGATAAGTACCACATGATCTCACTTATTTGTGAAATCCAATGAACAAAAGGAACTGATGAACAAAATAGACCCAGAGACATGGAAGCAGGTAAAAAACACACTGACTAACCTCAGAGGAAAGGGGGTGAGGGGGTGGGAAGAGATGAACCAAAGAACTGATTTGCATTTTTGCACAACCAGTTGACACAGACAACAGTGAGGTGAAGGTTGATGGGGTGGGGGGGAGCAGGGAGTAGGGTATCAATGGCAGAAAAAGGAGGGACATCTGTAATACTTCCAATAATAAATAAAAAAATAAAATGGCAAATGTTAAAGTCAAAGAAAGGATCTTAAAAGCATCAAGAGAAAGAAAGTTACCTACAAGGGGGCATCAATTAAACTGTCAGCTGTAATGAAAAGCAAAGGACAGAATCCAAGATTATTCTACGCAGCAAAACTATCATTTAAAATTGAAGGTGAAATAAAGAGCTTGTCAAACAAAATTGGCTGAAGGCGTTTACTACCACCAAATCAGCACTGCGAGAATTGCTAAAGGGACTCTTATAAGAAGAAGAAATATAGAGAGAGTACACAGGCACAAAGAATTAAAATGGCAATAAATAAGTACCTATCAATAATAACCTTAAATGTTAATAGTTTAAATGTTACAATCAAAAGACATAAGGTAGCAGAATGGGTACGAAAACATGACCCATATATATGCTGTCTACAGGAGACCCACCTCAGAACTAAAGATTCACACAAGATGAAACTGAAGGGATGGAAAAGTATTTTCCATGAAAATGTAAATTTTAAAAAGGCTGGGATAGCAATACTCATATCTGATAAAATAGAATTCCAAATGAAAGCCATAATAAGAGACAAAGAAGGTCACTACATAATATTAAGGGAATCGAACCAACAAGAGAATATAACCCTGTTCAACATATATACACCCAATGTAGGAGCACCAAAATATATTTTAAAACTTCTGGAACTTCAAGGGAGAGATCGACAGCAATACAATCATAGTAGGGGACTTTAACACCCTACTGATAACAGTGGATAGATCTTCTAGACAAAAAATTAACAGGGAAACAGAGACCCTAAATAACACACAAAATCAGATGGACTTAATTGATGTTTACAGAACATTTCACCCCAAAGCTTCAGAATATACATTCTTCTCAAGTGCACATGGGACATACTCAATTACAGACCATATGTTAGGACCCAAACTAGGTGTCTACAGTATAAGAAGATTGAAATCATATCAGGCATCTTCTCAAATCACAAAGGCATAAAACTAGAAAACAATTACAATAAAAACACTCAAAAACATTGAATAACATGGAGGCTAAATAGCATGTTATTAAACAATAAATGGATTATTAATGAGTCAAAGAAGAAATAAAAAATTTTCAGGAAAATAATGAAAATGAATATACAACATCACAAAAATTATAGGACACAGCAAAAGCAGTCCTGAGAGGGAAATTCATACCATTACAAGCCTACCTCAAGAAACAAGAAAAATTTCTAATAAACTACTTAACCCTAAAACTAAATGAATTAGAAAAAGAACAAAAAGAAAAACTCAGAATAAGTAGAAGGAAGAAAATAATAAAGATCAGAATAGAAATAAATGACATAGAGACTAATAAAAAAAAACTACAAAATATCAATAAAACCAAGAGCTGGTTCTTTGAAAGAATAAACAAGATAGATGAACATTTAGCCAGACTCACCAAAAAACAAAAGACCCAAATAAATAAAATCAGAAACAAAAGAGGTGAGGTAACAACTCAAACAACTGGAATACAAAGGACTGTTAGAAAATACTATGAACAATTATATGCCAGCAAATTGGACAAACTAAACAAAATGAATACCTTCCTAGATTCATACAGTCTTCCAAAACTCCACCGGGAAGAGATAGAAAACCTGAACAGACCAGCAACAACTAAGGAGATTGAAGCAGTAATCTATAAACTCCCAGTAAACAAAAGACCTGGTCCCAATGGCTTCACAAGGGAGTTTTAGCAAACATTCAAAGAAGAACTGGCACTCATTCTTCTCATACTAATACAAAAACATTAAAGAGGAAGGAAGTCTTCCAAGCTCTTTTTATGAAGCCAACATAATCCTAATTCCAAAACCAGATAAAGACACTAGAAGCTAATACCTCTGATGAACACAGACACCAAAATCCTCAACAATATATTAAAAAATCAGACCCAGCAATATATATATAAAAAAAATTATTCATTATGACCAAGGGGGATTTATCCCAGGGTGCAAGGCTAGTACAATATTTGCAAATCAATAAAAGTGACATACCACATAAACAAAATGAAAGATGAAATCATATGATTATATCAGTAGATGGTGAAAAAAGCATTTGACAAAACCCAGCAACCATTCTTGAAAAAACTCTCAGCAAAGTGGGAGTAGAAGGATCACACCTCAACATAAAGGTCATATACAACAAACCTACAGCCAACATCATAGTAAATGGGCAAAACAAAAAGCATTTCCCTTAAGAAAAGGAACAAGACAGAAATGTTCACCTTCACCATTCTTATTCAACATAGTACTGGAAGTCTTAGCCACAAATACAAAAAAATAAAAGGCATACAAATTGGAAAGGAGAAAGTGAAATTGTCATTATTCAGAGATTACATGATATTGTACATAGAAAATCCTAAAGACTCCACCAAAAAACTACTAGGTTTAAAAATAAATTCAGCAAAGTAGTATGACACAAAATTAACATCCAGAAATGATGGTATTTTCATACAGCAATAACGAACACTGAGAAAAAGAAACTAAAAACACAACAAGAACAACAAAAATTGCAGCAACAACAAAAATTAAGATACCTGGGAATAAACTTAACCAAAGAAGTAAATGACCTGTTCTCAGAAAACTACAGGACATTGAAACAAACAACAACAAAAACAGAGGAAGATATAAAAAAGTAGAAGTATATATCATGTTCATGGATTGGAAGAATAAACATCACTAAAATGTCCATACTACCCAAAACGATCTATAGATTCAAAGAAATCCTTATTAAAATACCAATGACATATTTCACAGATCTAGAACAAATACTTCAAAAGGTTATATGGAACAAAAAAAGACCCAAATAGTTACAGCATACCTAAAAAAGAAGAGTACAGTTGGAAGGATCACAATTCCAGATGTCAGGTAATACTACAAAGCCTTTATAATTCAAAACACCCTGGTACTGACACAAGGACAGGCATATAGATCAATGGAATAGAACAGAGAACCCAGAAATTGACCCAAGACATTATGCTCAATTAATATTTGACAAGGGAGGCAAGAGCAAACAATGGAATAAAGACAGTCTCTTCAATAAATGGTATTGGGAAAATTGGATAGCTACATTAAAAAAAATGAAATTAGAGCACCAACTTATACCATACACTTGAATAAACTCAAAATAGATAACAGACTTAAATGTAACTCTTGAAACCACAAAAATCCTAGAAGGAAATGTAGGGAGCTAAATCTCAGACATGTAGCAGAATTTTCACTGATACATTACCTAGGGCAAGAGAAACAAAGAAAAAATTAATAAGTGAGACTATATCAAATTAACAGCTTCTGTAAAGCACTAGAAATCAGCATCAAGATGAAAAGGGAACCCACTGTATGAGAGAACATATTTGCCAACAATACATTGGATAGAGGATTAATATTCCAAATATATAACATAGTCACTAAACTCTACAAAAAGAAGGAAAACAATCCAATTAGAAAATGGGCAAAAGACCTGAATAGACTTTTCCAAAGAGGACATACAAATGGCCAAGAGACACACAAAATAATTCTCAATGTCACTAATCATCAGAGAGATACAAATGTAAATCTCTATCAAGTATCACCTCATACCTGCCAGAATGGCTACCATCAAGAAATCATCAAAAAACAAGTGCTGGCGAGGGTGTGGAGCAAATGGTAAGCTAGTACACTGCTGGTGGGAATGCAGACTGGTGCAGCCACTATGTAAAACAATATGGTCTTTCCTCAAAAAATAAAAAATGGAACTGCCATTAGACCCAATTTTCCCACTTCTAGGAATATATCCTAAGAAGCCTGAAACACCAATCCAAAATAATATATGGACCCCATGTTAATAGCACCGCTGTTTACAATAGCTAAGATCTGGAAACAGCCCAACTGCCCATCAGTAGACAAGTGGATAAAAAAGCTGTAGTACATTTACAGAAATGGAATATTATGCAGCTGTAAGGAAAAAGATCTCTTACCTTTTTAGATGACATGAGGGGCCTGGAGAGTATTATGCTAAGTGAAATAAGCCAGTCAGAGAAAGACACCTATCACATGCTCTCACATATTTGTGGAATATCATGAACAAAATTAGTTGATGACAAAATAGATCCAGAGGTATAGAAGTAGGGAACAGACTGACAAACCTCAGAGGGAAAGAGGGGGTGGGATGAAATAAACCAAAGAACTTATACACATATATGCATAACCAATGGACACAGATAAGAGTGCTCTTAAAGAAAAGAGTGGGGGGTGGGAGGGAGAAGGACGGTGTAAATGGAGAAGGGACTTCTGTAATTCTTTCAAAAATAAAGATAAATTTTTTAAAATTATTGAAAATATGTTATGCCCTCCCTCAAACTATAAGTAAATGTAACATTTATTTATTTATTTTATTAATTTATTTTTGTTACAGATGTTTCTCTTTTTTCCCCCACTGACACCCTCCTGCCCATCCCCCCCGCCCTATCCCCAGCATTGTTGTCCATGTCCATCAGTTATGCATACATGCATATAAGTTCTGTGGTTTATCTCTTCCCTCCCCGCCCCCCCGCCACCTATTCTGAGGGTTGTCAGTCTGTACCCTACATCCACATCTCTGGGTCTACCCTGCTCCTCAGACTGTTATGTTCATTATATTCCACAAATAAGTGAGATCATATGATATTTGTCTTTCTCTGCTTGGCTTGTTTTGATTAGTATAATACCCTCCAGGTCACTCCATGTTGTCTCAAAGGATAAGATATCTATCTTTCTTACAGCTGCATAGTACTCCATTGTGTATATGTACCACAGATTTTTTATACATTCGTCTACTGATGAACACGTGGGCTGTTTCCAGATCTTAGCTATTGTAAATAGTGCAGCTATGAACATAGGGGTACATATATTCTTTCTGATTGGTGTTTCAGGTTTCTTAGAGTGTATTCCTAGAAGTGGGAACACTGGGTCAAATGGCAGTTCAATTTTTAATTTTTTGAGGTAACACCATAGTGTATTCCACAGTGGCTGAACCAGTCTGCATTCCCACCAGCAGTGTACTAGAGTCCCCTTTTCTCCACACCCTCGCCAACACTTGTTGTTTGATGATTTGTTGATGGTGGCCATTCTCACAGTTGTTTTAAATTGCATCTTTCTGATGATTAGTGACATTGAACATTTTGTCATATGTCTTTTGGCCATTTAAATGTCCTGTTTGGAGAGGTGTCTATTTAGTTCCTCTGCCCATTTTTTAATTGGGTTCTTTGTCTTCCTTTTGTTGACTTGTATGAGCACTCTATATACTTTGGAAATTAACCCCTTATCTGATGTATCATTGGCGATTATGGTCTCCCATATAGTGGGATCCCTTTCCATTTTGATGGTTGTTTCGTTTGCTGTGCAGAAGCTTTTTAGTTTGATGTAGTCCCATGTGTTCATTTTTTCCTTTGTTTCTCTTACCTTAGGTGTTGTGTCAGTGAAAATTCTGCTGCGTATAATGCCTGAAATTTTGTTGCCTGCATTTTCTTTTAGAATTTTTATGGATTTACGAGTCACATTTAAGTCTTTTATCCATTTTGAGTTTATTCTCATGTATGGTGTAAGTTGGTGGTCTAGCTTCATTTATTTGCAAGTAGCTGTCCAATTTTCCCAACACTATTTATTGAAGAGACTGTCTTGACTCCACTGTATGCTCTTGCCACCTTTGTTAAATATTAATTGAGCATATTGTCTTGGGTCAATTTCTGGGTTTTCTATTCCGGTCCATTGATCTATCTACCTGTTCTTGTGCCAGTACCAGGCTGTTTTGATTACAGTGGCTGTGTAGTATAACCTGAAATCTGCTAATGTGATCCCTCCTACTTTGTTCTTCTTTTTCAAGATTGCTGTAGCTATTTGGGGTCCTTTTTGGTTCCATATAAACTTTTGGAGTATTTGTTCTAGTTCTGTGAAGTATGTCTTTGGTATTTTTATGGGCATTGCATTGAATCTATAGATTGCTTTGGGTGGTAAGGACATTTTAATGATGCTAATTCTTCCAATCCATGAACAAGGTATATGTTTCCACTTTTTTATATCTTCCTCTATTTCTTTTTTCAATGTCCTGTAGTTCTCTGTGAAGAGATCCTTTACTTCTTTGGTTAAGTTTATCCCCAGGTATCTTGATTTTTTTGCTGCGATGGTAAATGGGATTTTTTTTAACTTTCTATTTCTGTGAGTTTGTCATTGGTGTATAAGAATACCATTGATTTCTTGACGTTAATTTTGTATCCTGCTACTTTGCCAAATTCATTTATTAAGTCTAGTAGACTTTTGATGGAGTCTTTAGCGTTTTCTATGTACAACATCATGTCATCTGCAAATAATAACAGTTTCACTTTCTCCTTTCCAGTTTGGATCCCCTTTATTTTTTCTTCATGTCTGATTGCTGTGGCTAAGACTTCCAGTACTATGTTAAATAAGAGTGGTGAAAGTGGGCATCCCTGTGTTGTTCTCATTTTTAAGGGGAATGTTTTTAGTTTTTGCCCATTGAGAATGATGTTGGCTGTAGGTTGTTTATATATAGTCTTCATTATGATGAGATATGGACCCTTTATTCCCACATTGCTGAACCTTTTTATCAGAAATGGGTGCTGGATTTTGTCGAATGCTTTTTCAGCATCTATTGATATGATCATATGGTTTTTATCTTTCATTTTGTTTATGTGGTGTATCACATTTATTGATTTGCGAATATTGTACCATCCTTGTATCCCTGGGATGAATCCCACTTGGTCATGATGAATAATTTTTTTGATGTATTGCTGGATCCGATTTACTAATATTTTGTTATGGATTTTGGCATCTGTGTTCATCAGGGATATTGGCCTGTAGTTTCCTTTCTTTGTAGTGTCTTTATCTGATTTTGGAATTAGGATTATGCTGGCCTCATAAAATGAGTTTGGAAGTGTTCCATCTTCTTGGATTTTTTGGAATAGTTTGAGGAGAATGGGTATGAGATCTTCTTTGAATGTTCGGTAAAACTGCCTGGTGAAGCCATCTGGGCCTGGTTTTTTGTTTGCTTGGAGTTTCTTAATTACATCTTCTATTTCCTTTGTTGTTATTGGCCTGTTCAAGTTTTCTATTGCTTCCTGTGTCAGTTTTGGGAGACTGTGTTTCTAGAAATTTATCCATTTCTCCTAGGTTGTCTAATTTTTTAGCGTATAACTGTTCATAATATGTTTCGATGATCCTTTGAATTTCTGTAGTGTCAGTTATTCTTTTTCATTTCTGATATTGTTTATTTGGTTCCTCTCTTTTTGTTTCTTGTTGAGTCTGGCTAAAGGTCCATCGATCTTGTTTATCTCTTCAAAGAACCAGCTTTTTGTTTCATTGATCTTTTGAATTGTTTTTTTAGTCTCTATGTCGTTCATTTCTGCTTTGACCTTTAATATTTCCTTCATCCTACTAGCTCTGTGTTTTTCTTTTTGTTTACTTTCTAGTTCTTTAAGTTGTAGGGTTAGAAAGTCAATTAGGAATTTTTCTCGTTTCTTAAGGTAGGCCTGTAGTGCTATAAACTTCTCTCTCAGGATTGCTTTCGCTGTGTCCCATAGATTTTGTAATGTTGTGTGTTCATTTTCATTGGTTTTCAGGAAATTTTTAATTTCTTCCTTGATGTCATTAGTAACCCATTTGTTGTTTAATAGCATCCTATTTAGCCTCCAAGTGTTTGAATGTTTTTGTGTTTTTACTGTAATTGAGTTCTAGTTTCATGCCACTGTGATCTGAAAAGATGCTTGATATGATTATAATTTTCTTGAATTTGTAGACTTGCTTTGTGTCCTCACATGTGGTCTATCTATGAGAATGACCCATGTGCACTTGAGAAGAATTTATATCCTGCATCTTTGGGGTGAAATGTTCTGTAAATATCAATGAAGTCCAACTGATGTAGTTTGTCTTGTAAGGATTCTATGTCTTTGTTATTTTTTTTTGTCCAGAGGTCTATCCAGTGGTGTCAGTGGCATGTTAAAGTCACCCACTAGGATCATGTTGCTATTGATCTCTCCCTTGAAGTCCTCCAGAAGTTTTTAAATATATTTTGGTGCTCCCGTGTTTGGTGCATATATGTTTACCAGACTTATATCCTCTTGTTGGATTTATTCTTTTAATATTATGTAGTGACTTTCTCTGACTCTTATTATGGCCCTCGCTTTCAAGTCTATCTTGTCAGATATGAGTATTGCTACACCAGCTTTTTTTTCATTTCCATTTGCTTGGAAATTTTTTTTCCATCCCTTCACTTTCATCCTGTGTGAGTCTTTTGTTGTGAGGTGGGTCTCTTGTAGACAGCATATATACGGGTTGTGTTTTCTTATCCAATCAGCTACCCTATGTCTTTTCATTGGAGCATTTAAGCTATTTACATTTAAGGTAGTTATTGATAGGTAGTTATTAGTTGCCAATTTAATTTTATGCCTGTGTTTCTTTCCCTCTCTCTCTCTCTCTCTCTCTCTCTCTCTCTCTCTCTCTCTCTCTGTGTCTTCTTCTTCTTACAACAGTCCCTTCAGCATTTCTTGCAGTGTTGGTTTGGTAGTGGTAAATTCCTTTAGCTTTTATTTTAATCTGTAAGCTCTGTATTTCTCCTTCAGTTTTGAATGATAGCCTTGCTGGATAGAGCAGTCTTGGATTCAGACACTTGCCTTGCATTACTTTGTACACTTCATGCCACTCCCTTCTGGTCTGCAGCGTTTCTATTGAGAATTCAGCTGACAGTCTAATGGGAGCTCCCTTGTAGATAACTTTCTGTCTCTCTCTTGCTTCCTTTAAGATTCTTTCTTTGTCTTTAGTGTTTGCCATTTTTATTATGATGTGTCTAGATATGGGTCTTGTGGGGTTCATCTTACTTGGGACTCTGTGTTTCCTGGACTTGTGTGACTTTTTCCTTTGCCAGTTTAGGGAAGTTTTCTGTCATTATTTCTTCCAACAGGTTCTCTATCCCTTTCTCTGATTCTTCTCCTTCCGGTATCCCTATAATGCGAATATTGTTGTGTTTCATATTGTCCCACAGTTCCCTTAAACTTTCCTCCTTCTTTTTAAATTTTTTTTCCATTTGCTGGTCTATTTGGGTGTTTTTGTCTACCTTGTCTTCTAAGTCATTGATTCAGTCTTCAGCCTCTTCTAATCTACTATTGAACCTTTCTAAGGTATTTTTCCT
Source organism: Tadarida brasiliensis (assembly GCA_030848825.1). Lineage (NCBI taxonomy): Eukaryota > Metazoa > Chordata > Mammalia > Chiroptera > Molossidae > Tadarida > Tadarida brasiliensis. The sequence continues at coordinate 71,436,027 of CM061259.1, read as the reverse complement.
AACAGCTATGTCATTCTTTATTTCCTCTTGATTTTTATGCATAGCTTCTACCTCTTTATTTGTAGCCTCTACCTCTTTTTTTAAAGCTGATGTAGTTCCCAGTGAGCTCTTCATAATTCTTATTAGGTTGCTTGTAGTTCTCACCAAATTGTTTGAGCACCCTTAAAATCATTGCCTTGAATTCTTTATCTGACAAGTTGCTGTCTTCCATTTCCTGTTGTTCCTTTTTTGGTGATTCCTCAGTTTCTTTTCTTTGGGTGTTGTTTCTTTGTCTCCCCATTTTAGCTGTCTGGTTGCTCTAAATGTGGTCAAGAATGTGTGAATGTGTAGGCAGCTCACTGTATATCAAATAAGGCTCCCTCCCAAACTGTTTTGTTGCGTGTCACCTCTTGCCTGCTGTGGACCTTAGAGAATTGACTACTGGGGGCTGGTATTGGTGTGTCCTGGTAGGTGCTGCTGCTGGATCACATTGGCCCCTCTTGTGCTGTATTCCCAGCTGGTCATTGGTGCCACCTGTAGCTGTATAGCTCAGACACTTTTGTAGCCATGCTCCCTGCCTGTACCTTGGGCAGGTGTGTTGCACAGGCCTCACTAGAGCCCTGGCTCCCAGCCAATCTTGTGGGCAACTGGATTGCACTGTCCCTTTGGAGACCAGGCCCCACACCTATCTTGTGGGCTGCTGGGTCACAGAGTCCTCTCTGGTGTCCCAGCACCCCACAGGTCCTATAGGTGGCTGGTTCACACAAACCCTTTGGAAACCTGTCTCCATGCCTATCTGGTGGGCAGCTGGGTCACACAGGCTTCTCTGGTGTCCCAGTACCCCGCAGGTCCCTCTGGCAGCTGGATTACACAGTTTCTTTGGAGACCCAACTCCACACCTATCTTGTGGACTGTTGGGTCACGCAGGCTTCTCTGGTGCTCCAGCACCCTGCAGGCCCCACGGGCAGTTGGATCATGCAGGTCTTTCTTGAGCCCTGGCTTCCCACATCTCTTGTGTGTCACTGGATCACACAGATCTCTGTGGAGCCCCAGGTCCTGCAGCTGGCGGCTGGGGAGTGCTGCTGCCCCGTAGGGCTCAGCTCCTACTCAGCTTTTGCTGTAGTTTTTGGGAAGGGTCTCAGCTGCTGATCTGTGCTTCTGTTGCCTGGAGCTGGATGTCTGCTCCCCAGCCTCTCTTGCTGGGGTATACCTGGACTCTGATTGGGCTGCTACTGTGGGGGATGGTGCTGGGCTCCTAGCCATTTGCAGCTTCTACAATGGGCACCTTGGCAGCTCCACTACTGTGCACTGGTTTGTGTTGACACAGGGTGTTCACTGGTCCGAGGGTGCCAGGTGCACTGGTGGGCTCAAGTTGCTGGGCCCTAGCAGCTCCCACTGCCTCCTCCTAGGGAAGACCTGGGATCTTCTAAAATGGTGGGACCTCCCCAGGGTGCAGGGGGAAGTGTGTTGAAGAGCAGCTTACAGTGGTGTCTGGCTACTCCCAGTCCACAGCACAGGAACCTGCTGCTCCGTGTCTCTGCACTGCATGAGTTTGGTTGTCCACCTTCACGTCCACTCACACTCTTTCACACACTAGCTCACTCTCTCATGCACTCACCCTTCCTCCGGCCCTGCCCAAAATGTAATATTTAATGCAGAATGTTACACAGTAAAATGTCAACTGAACCTGCAGCTTAATAACTTTTACATTAAAAATAATTCAGAGTATTTTTTTAAATAAAGGCCCATAAAACCTGACTGCCTCCATATATCTGCCTTTCACTTTGAGGGAAAAAAATCGACCTTAACATTCATCCAAGGTTATGGTCTTTCCCCATTCTCAATGGTCCACTGTTCATCAAGACAATAAATTTGGATTAATTTATGACCAAAAGGGCAATGTGGAGATAAAAAGGGGCCACATGGTAACCTGAGAAGCTCAGGGAAGGCCTGCTTCACAGCCTTACATACTCAGAGACCTAATGTTACCACAAAGGATTATCTAAAAGTTTTAATTTACAGGTAGTCATGTCCTAGGGTAGAATCTTCCCTGACAAAAGTTCATTTTTATGACTAAGCCTGTCTATTGTCTTTTGCATCTATGATAACATTTCTTTGGAATGTCAAGGTAACTCCCCCTTTTCCAGAACCCTCCGGGCACAACCAATACACCAGGGCACAAGCAATACACTAGGGTGGAGACCATAAATCCTCTCATTAGTATTGTTTTTATATTAATTGTTGATTATTAACTTTCCTGTACCCACCTAGGTAAAAGATGTATGATTCTATCATTTTACTTTTCATCCAATCCCAGAGGTTTCCCTGCTTTGCTTTCTCCCACCTCCCTAATCTATCACCAATGGATTTCATACTAACTTGCATCATCTCTTTTTATTGTAATATGTAAAATAAGGGGAAAAACTGCTATTCTCTGAAGCATTATTTCAATGTGTTAAGATTTTGCTTCCTGGCAATTGTTGACAGCTTGGCTAAAATGAACTCACAAATTTTTTTTTACAGGTTTAACTGTTTCTTACATTGATAAGAGGCAGAACTGCTATTCTGTTAATGGCTGCTGACCAGCTAACAAAAGATTTCTCTCATCTCTATTTGGTCTGTTGGAATTACAAGTTAATTTTCAGGTGTCTCTTTCCACAGATTGTCTTAGCCAGGCACTATGTAAACCCAGGAGTCCACCATGTGCTGCCCCAGCTCACCCACAGGAGATGGGAGGTCAAAATATAAGTCTAAGAAATACTGTTGCCCAGGTTTTAGAATTTACTGTCCTTATAACAGTTACTCTGAAGGGATCTCACTCCCACTCCTACTCTTAAGAATCCTGAATGTTCTTCGACAAGACCTTTAAAGTCCTTCCCCTAAGCCCCAAAGAAGTGTTCTTCACTTGGTTAGAGCATCACGTGCCTTCCATAACCTCACAACACACCCTGGGAGCTTCAAAAGTCTTAATAGTCATTTAAAGACTTGGCACCTGGTACTCAAAAGGAGCTGAGCACTATTTATGAAATGAGAAATGCCACACCTAAGTGGGTTACCTTCCTGGCTCTCTAGCAGTGCAACCAATATTGGGCACTATAGCCAGCTGTCATCACGATATGCTGGGCATATTTTCCCTCGGCAAAACTCTTCCTCCTGTTACTGGAGAATTGCATGAATTGCCCTTCTCTATTGCTAGTGAGAGTGGGGTTCTTGGGGTGCCACTGGAATAAGCATTTTCAGAGGCTCCCATGAGAGGATGAGATGTGGTAGAAAGCTTTATTTGCACAGAATTAAATCCCTGGGTTATCAAAGTCTCATTTCCCTTAAACAAGTCCTAGAAGAGGTAGCTGGGGATTCAGCAGAGTTAAAAGCAAAGATAGCATCCAAAATTTTTGTTCCATGATGGACCTGGGTCCAGTGTAGCATCAGGCTAGCCATAGTCCATCAGTCCATTGTGTGTGAGGTCCACATGGCTGTGGGCCACATAAGCAAGTGCAGAGCATGAGCACCCCACAAGCCAGGAGTCAAGCACAAGCAGCAAGAACAAGAGAGCAAGAGAGGAATTTCTTTGTTCAGAAGATTAAATATCATATCTTCCCACATTCATAGCAGCCATGTATATTCTGGCCAATGACCTGCTTCCAATTTAAAAGGTCTGAGCCGGCGGGAGATCACATCCTCAACGTAAGGTCAGTGTAGAGAAAAGAGCATTTTATTACACCAGTGGGCTGTTATACTGGTGGGTTTGGGGGGTATAGCTTCCCCAAAACCTCAGCTCCAAGCTTCCTTTGTTCTTTGCTTATATAGGCACAAACTACAGAAGGAAAAAAACTACATTCAAAAAAATTCACATTCTCTTGGCACCATGTAATTGGTGTCTGGGTTGGTACAAGTTATCTCAGAGGTAAGGAGTCTGCTCCAGCAGAGGTCAGGGCCATTATTAATCTCTTTCTTCACATGGTTCCTCTGAGTTTCTCAAGGCCTTCATTAACCCCTTATCTTTGGGTTTCTCAAGGCCCTTATGTTTAGAAAAAAGAAACTGCCAGGGTGTGTACGTGCAGTAACTGAGGGTCAGAATGAAGTTTAACTTTGTTAAAACATTATTAACCCTTTCATTCCCACCATATAATGATAAAAAAAAAGGGGGGGGGAAGGGACGAAGTTTCTCTTTGTCTACTTCCTGCAGGTATGGGGTTGTTGTGGACTCCTAAAAACACTATCCCTTGCAATTTCTATTCTGCAGCAGATGTTCCACCACTCCATGCTGGGGTGTCTTTTACTTGGGGGCTCATCCCTCCATATGTGACCCAGACATCGGGGACCTTTGTGACCCTGACGGTCCCCCTTAAGTGGTAACATAGATCAAGGTTGAAGACAGATTTTTCTATTTCCTTTGTAGTAACATTTCTTAAGATTTTCCCTGATATTCCATTTCTAAACTCCCAGTTCCATTGGGGCTCAGGTCTATAAGGATTCCCCTGAACAGTCATAACTAGAAAAATCAAAGTCCCGATAAATGCAAGAGTCTTATCTGGAGAGGCCTGAACTGTCCATTTGCTTTTTCCCTCTCAGCTAGGAATGGTCCTGCCAGATCGGGATGCCGTTGACCTTGATAGCTGTTAGTGTAGGCAGGATGACAGTGTATAGTCCCTTCCAGGCTGGAGTTAGTTGCTGGGTGGTGAATTTCTCTATCCACATCAAGTCCCTGGGCTGGAAAGGGTGCACAGGGTCTGAGGTGGGCACAGGCAGGGCATCTCAGATGTGTTTGTGGACAGCTTTCTGGGCAGACTGCAGGGCCTGCAAGAACTCTAAGAGGGTTAGGGGGAGCAGAGTGGTCCAGTTTTCACCGGTTTTTAAAGTAAATTTGTTTAAGGTTTCCTTTAAGGTTTTGTTCATGTGTTCTACCTGTCCAGAACTCTGTGGGTGGTAAGCACAATTGAGCTTTCAATTCATATTTAACCCCTTAGAGATATCCTGTGATATCTTTGATATAAAGGTGGGGCCATTATCTGATCTAAGGGTCAGGAGTAGCCTAAACCTGTTACTTTCTTTATTACATCCTAGACTGTTATTTCATTACCAGGGGCAAGCTCTCCCTCTCTCAGTGTCCCTTTCTTTTATCCTTTCTTTTTATTTCTTCTGCACAATCCTTTTCTTTTTATTTTTTCCCTTTTTCACAATCCTTCTTCAACTTTCACGGACCCTCTGTGACTTACACAATTCCTCTTCAACTTACACAGAGCCTCTGTGACTTTCCTAGTCCCTTCCCTGACATGAACCTGAGAGCTTGTTCCATCTATCTACAGTCTGCACATTCTCCAGTTTTTCTCCTCTGCAGGGTGCAGCTGAGCACTTGGTGCCAGAAGTGAGAGCCCCTCAGGCCTCGCCTCCCTTCCCCTCACCTCATTGGGTCACTGAAAAAACTGATAAGAGTAGTGGTATTTCAGTGGTGGCCCACAAAGGGAGGAAGGGTGCCTGGGGCTTTTGTTAGGAGAGGAAGCAGATTCTTGGAAGAGACAAAGTGAAGAATGAGAGTGGTTGGTGAGGAGAGAAGGAGTAAAGGTTAAAGTAGCATGGAGTTTAGATAGAATGTCCCAACCTAACAAGGGAGTGGGGCAGGCTGGTAATGTAAGAAAAGAGTAGAGAAAGATATAAGGGCCTAAAGAACAAGTGAGTGCCTGGGTTGTCCTGAGTTGCAATATTTGGCTGTCAATTTCCACAACTGAAACCCCAGAGTGTCGAAGAGGTTCCCTGAACTTGGGGAGGGCAGAGCAGGTTGCCCCGGTATTAATTAAAAATGAAATTGGCCTACCTGCTACTATCAGAGCTTTGAAGATGATGGTCGGGGTGTCCGTTCCTGGGCACCTTCAGTCTTCAACCATGAGGCCAATCAGATCAAGGCCCAGATTGCCCGATCTGCCAGCCAGAGGAAGGGATGAGGACTGACTCTGCACAGTCAGTCTGCAGTCTGACTTCCAGTGGGGCCCTCCACATTGAGGATATGGCTTAGGTGATGGTTGGGGGTTGGGGCACTGCCTTACCCAATGGCCAGTCTGATTACATTTAAAGTAGGGACCTGGAGGTTCACTCTGCTGATCCTGGTGGGTGTCCTTCTTCTGTTCCCTGAAGAGGGTTTGCTGACCCCTTTTATTGGTGGGGCTCTGATGGTAGAGGCAAGCATTTGAAATTCTTTGCTGTTTAGCCTCTTCATCACAATTATTGAACAACTTAAAGGTTAGATTTAGCAGTTTCTGTTGAGGGGTTTGAGGGCCATCTTCGAGTTCTTGTAACTTTTTCCTAATGTCCAGGGCTGACTGAGAGATAAATCTCAGGTTTAAAATGACAGTTCTTTCTGGGCTAGTGGGATCTAAGTTAGTATATTTTCTCATAGTCTGTGTAAGGTGGGATAGAAAGGTTTTAGGGTTTTTATTATTTTTCTGGACTATTTTAGAGTAAAGGACCCTAGTCTTTTATTTATTTGGGACAAATCTGAGAGAGAGAAGGGGACATAAACTCTGACAGTCCCTCCAGTTCCCACTGCTTCCCTCTGGGAGAATTCTAAAATGGGGGCTGAGGTAGGGGACAGATAGGGACCAGAGATGGTTCCCGATCATGTGTGAGGGAGTCATTTGAAGAGGTAGAGGAGTCAAAACCAAAGTAGGAGGCTCAGGGTAGGGTGGGGGCCCACAGAAGGAGCTGGAGGAGGAGACCCTGCTGGAGGGGCTGAGGGAGGAGGTGGTGGAGTGAGATTGGCTGGGTCAAAGGAGGAAACAGAAGTTAGCATGCTGTCTTTAGAAGGAGGCTTGGGAAGATTAGAGTGCAGCAGGAAGATTTTGGAGGGGGAGTAAGAGTCGCATACAGAGGGTTGTGCTGTGAGTGCAAAGGGGCCTGGATGTAAGGAACCTCAGACCATTTCCTTGCCTTTGACAGAAATTGTATATGTTGGTAGAATGTTGAAAGTGCCATTTTAGGTTACTGTGACCCATTGTACTGAGACCATGCAGTGTTTCAGTTAAAAGTGAGTCGCTTGGGACATAGGTCCTGAGCGAGCCCTAGGGTCTATAGATTTTTTAGGAGACATCCTAGGGTCTCATGTGGCAGTGTGAGATGTTGCGGCCTAGTGGTCTGATGGATACACTAGGGGAAGAAGAAGGTGTCCCTGCTTCTCCCCTAGAGTAGAGATATGTGCAACTCACCTATACCAGGTGTCCCCAGATATATGGTGAGCTGAGGGAATCTGGTTCCCGAGGAGCATGTCCCAACCAGTGCTGGATTTTTGGAGGGACAATTACACAGTAGTGATTGAGAGCCTGGCTCTCTTGTCCCGGATGGAGGATAACGAGACAGCCTGGAGAATCAGACAGGTAGGCAAATAAACACTCACCGGTGAATTAGTGTCTGGTGTTGATGCTGGATCAGCAGGAAAGGTTGGAGGTCCGGTATCTGGCTGAGGATGTGATTGATCCGGGTCTGACAGGAGGCCCAGAGGACTCTGGGGGTCCACAGTTGCCCTCTGTGAGGGATTCTCACAGACCTCCTGGGTTTTGGCACCAAATAAAAGGTCTGAGCTGACGGGAGATCACATCCTCAATGTAAGGCCAGTGTAGAGAAAGGAGCATTTTATTACACCGGTGGGCTGTTACACCAGCAGGCTGGGGGGGTATAGCTTTCCCAAATCCTCAGCCCCAAGGTTCCTTTGTTCTTTGCTTATATAGGCACAAACTACAGAAGGAAAAAAACTACATTAAAAAAAAAAAAAAACCACATTCTCTTGGCACCGCGTAATTGGTGTCTGGGTTGGTATGAGTTGTCTCAGAGGTAAGGAGTCTGCTTTGGCAGAGGTCAGGGCCATCATTAATCTCTTTCTCCTCATGGTTCCTCTGAGTTTCTCAAGGCCTTCATTAACCTCTTATCTTTGGGTTTCTCAAAGCCCTTATATTTACAAAAAAGAAACTGCCAGGGTGTGTACATGCAGTAACTGAGGGTCAGAATGGAGTTTAATTTTGTTAAAACATTGTTAACCTTTTCACAGTTGTGACTGACAGGAAAGTGTCTTCCCTATATTTCTCAGATGTTACGGAGTATGCATCTAGATTGCAGCTTTCTGGCAAAGTGGCACAAATGGCATGCCTATAAAATTTGGCTTTCCCATTGCTCCTTTCCAGTTACTAATTAATAACTGAGTTAAGGTATTAGGAAGATGATGGCTGTATAGGCAGATCTTTCTTGTATCACCTCCCAGGGCCAGACTGGAAATAAAATTAAATTGGGCAACATTCACAAAGAATTACATACCAACTGAGGTCCAGCTGAAGAAGAGACTTATAAAAGGAAGGACAGCCTGGCCAGTGTGGCTCAGTGGTTGAGCATCAACCTATGAACCAAGAGGTCACCAGTTTCATTCCCAGGCAGGGCACATGCCCAGGTTGTGGGCCAAATCTCCAGTGGGAGGCATGGAGGAGGCGGCCAATCAATGTTCTCTCTCATTGATGTTTCTATCTCTCTCCCTTTCCTTTCCTCTCTCTCTAAAATCAATAAAGAAATCTTTAAAAAAAAATTTTTTTTTGAGATGGTGGTGGGCAGGACCAGAGGGAGGGTGAATACATGAGAGAGTGAGCTAGTGTGTGAGAGAGTGCGAGTGGATATGAAGGTGGGCGAGCAAACTCTTGCAGTGCAGAGACACAGAGCAGAAGGTTCCTGTGCTGTGAATGGGAGCAGCTGGCTACCACAGTAAGTGGCTCTTCAGTGTGCTTCTCCCTGAGCTGTGGGGAAGTCCCACCATTTTGGATGATCCTGGGTCTTCCCTGGGAGGAGGCAGTGGGAGCACCTAGGGCCCAGAAACCTGAGCCCACCAGTGCACCTGGCACCATCGGACCAGAGGACACCCTGTGTCAACACAGACCAGTGCACAGTAGAGGAGTTGTCAAGGTGCCAGTCGCAGAAACCACACCATCCCCCACAGTAGCAGCCGAATCAGAGTTGAGATATACCCCCAGCAACAGAGGTTGGGGAGCAGATATCCATCCCCAGGCAACAGAAGCACAGAACAGCAGCAGAGAACCATCCCCCAAAACTACAGCAAAGGCTGAGCAAAAGCTGAGCCCCACTGGGCAGCAGCACTTCCTAGCCACCAGTGGACACACCTGGGGCACCATAAGGGCCTGTGCAACATAGCTGCCCACAAGAATGGTGGGAAGCTGGGGATCCAGAGGGACCTTTGCAACCCAGTGGCCCACAAGAGAGGTGCGGAGCCATGTCTCCAGACAGACCTGTGTGACCCAGCGGTGCACAAGAGTGGTGGGGAGATGGGGCTCAAGAGGGGCCAGAGCAATCCAGCTCCCCACAGGGCCGCTGGGAGCTGGAGCCCCAGAGAGGTCTGTGTAACCCAGCTGCCCACAAGTCAGACTTGGAGCCGGGTCTCCAGAGGGGACTGTGCAATCCAGCTCCCCATGGGATCAGTGGAAAACGGGGGCTCCAACAGGCTCTTTACAACCCAGATTCCCACAAGATCAGTGGGGAACCAGGGCTCCAGTAGGGTCTGTGCAACACAGCTGCCCACGGGTCTGGCTGGGAGCTGGGGCTCAAGAGAGGCCTGTGTGACCCAGTTGCCCAAGGTGCAGGCAGGGAGTGTGGCTCCAGCAGGGCCTGAGCAATACAGCTACAGGTGGCATCAGCGACCAGTGGGGAACACAGCTCCAGAGGAGCCCACGTGATCCAGTAGCAGCACATACCAGGACACACCAATATCAGCCCCCAGTAGTCAATCCTCCAGGATCCACAGCAGGCAAGAGGTGACATGCAACAGAACAGTCTGGGAGGCACAGCAGCCTTATTTGATATACAGTGCATTGCCTACACAGCCAAATATCCCTAAACGGGTCTAGAGCTACCAGACGGCTAAAATGGAAAGACAAAGAAACAACACGAAAAGGAGAGAAAAAGAGGAATCACCAGAAAAGGAACTATAGAAAATGGAGAAAGCAACTTCTCAGATAAAGAATTCAAAAAATGATTTTAAGGGTGCTCAAACAATTTGGTGAGAACTACAAGCAACTTAATAGGAATTATAAAGAGCTCACTGGGAACTACATCAGCTTAAAAAAAGAGGTAGAGTCTACAAATAAAGAGGTAGAAGCTATGCATAAAAATCAAGAGGAAATAAAGAATGACATAGCTGTTAGGAAAAATACCTTAGAAGGGTTCAATAGTAGATTAGAAGAAGCTGAAGACTGAATCAGTGACTTAGAAGTCAAGGTAGACAAAAACACCCAAATAGACCAGCAAATGGAAAAAAAGTTTAAAAAGCAGGAGGAGAGTTTAAGAGAGTTGTGGGACAATACAAAACGTAACAACATTGCCATTATAGGGATACTGGAAGGAGAAGAATCAGAGAAAGGAATAGAGAACCTGTTGGAAGAAATAATGACAGAAAACTTCCCTAAACTGGTAAAGGAAAAAGTCACACAAGTCCAGGAAACACAGAATCCCAAGTAAGATGAACCCCAGAAGACCCATAGCTAGACACATCATAATAAAAATGGCAAACACTAAAGACAAAGAAAGAATCTTAAAGGAAGCAAGAGAGAGACAGAAAGTTATCTACAAGGGAGCTCCCATTAGACTGTCAGCTGATTTCTCAAAAGAAATACTGCAGGCCATAAGGGAGTGGCATAAAGTGTACAATGTAATGCAAGGCAAGTGTCTGAATCCAAGACTACAGTATCCAGCAAGGCTATCATTCAAAATTGAAAGAGAAATAATGAGCTTCACAGATACAAAAAAAAAAAAAAAAAGGTAAAGGAATTTACTACCACCAAACCAGCACTGCAAGAAATGCTGAAGGGACTGTTGTAAGAAGAAGAAACCCAGAGAAACACAGAGAGAGGAACATAGGCATAAAATTAAAATGGCAACTAATAACTATCTTTCAATGTAAAGGTAATTTACATAATTACCTTAAATGTAAATGGCTTAAATGCTCCAATCAAAAAACATAGAGTAGCTGATTGGATAAGAAAACATGACCCAAATATATGCTGTTTACAAGAGACCCACCTCACAAAAAAAAACTCACACAGGATTAAAGTGAAGGGATGTAAAAAAAAATTTCCAAGAAAATGGAAGTGGAAAAAAAGCTGATGTAGCAATACTCATATCTGACAAGATAGACTTCAAAACAAGGGCCATAAAAAGAGACAGCAATCTTGAAAAAGAAGGACAAAGTAGCTGGGATCACAATACCCGATATCAGGTTATACCACAAAGCTACTGTAATCAAAACAGCCTAGTACTGGCACAAGAATAGGCACAAAGATCAATGGAATAGAACAGAGAACCCAGATATTGACCAAAAAAATTTACTCAATTAATATTCGACAAAGGTGGCAAGAGCATACAATGGAGTAAATACAGCCTCTTTAATAAATGGTGTTGAAAAAATGTACAGCTACATGCAAAAAAATGAAACTAGACCATCAACTTACACCATACACAAGAATAAACTCAAAATGGATAAAAGACTTAAATGTGACTCATGAATCCATAAAAATCCTAGAAGAAAATGTAGGCAACAAAATTTCAGACATCATATGCAGCAGAGTTTTCACTGATATTACCTAAGGCAACAGAAACAAAGGAAAAAATGAACACATGGGACTACATCAAACTCACAAGCTTCTGCACAGCAAAAGAAACAATCATCAAAATGGAAAGGCAACCCACTGTATGGGAGAGCATAATTGCCAATGATACATCAAATAAAGGGTTAATTTCTGAAATATATAGAGTGCTCATACAACTCAACAAAAGGAACACAAAGAACCCAATTAAAAAATGGGCAGAGGAACTAAATAGACACCTCTCCAAACAGGACATACAAATGGCCAAGAAACATATGAAAAAATGCTCAACGTCACTAATCATCAGAGAGATGCAAATTAAAATGACTATGAGGTATCACTTCACACCTGTGAGAATGGTTGCCATCAACAAATCATCAAACAAGTGCTGGTGAGGGTGTAGAGAAAAGGGAACTCTACTACACTGCTGGTGGGAATGCAGACTGGTGCAGCCACAGTGCAAAACAATATATTTCCTCAAAAAATTAAAGATGTTACTGTCATTTGATGCAGTGATTCCACTTCTAGGCATATATTCTAAGAATCCTGAAACATCAATTAGAAAGAATATACGCACACCTATGTTTATATCAGCATTATTTACAATAGCTAAGACCTGGAAACAGCCCAAGTATCCATCAGTACATGAGTGGATAAAAAAGCTGTGGTACATATACACAACGTAATACTAAGCAGCTGTAAGAAAGATCTCTTGCCCTTTGAGACAACATGGAGGGACCTGGAGTGTATCATGCTAAGCGTAATCAAGCCATCAGAGAAGGACAAGTATTACATGTTCTCACTTATTTGTGGAATATAATGAATAAAATGAACTGTCAAACAAAATAGATCCATAGATATGGAAGTAGGGAACAGACTGACAAACCTCAGATGGAAGAGGGTCAGGGGCAGGAAGAGATAAACCAAAGAACTTGCCTGGCCAGTGTGGCTCAGTGGTTGAATGTCGACCCATGCACCAACAGGTTGCCAGTTTGATTCCTGGTCAGGGTACATGCCCAGGTTGTGGGCCAAATCCCCACTGGGGGGCATGCAGGAGGCAGCCAATCGATGTCCTCCCTCATCGGTGTTTCTATCTCTCTCTAAAATCAATAAAAGAAAAAAAAATTTTTTTTAACCCCAAAGAACTTATGTGCATATATACATAACCAATAGACACAGACAACAGTTTGGAAAATGGGATGGGGTGGAGCCAGGAGGAAGGTTCAATGGGAGAAAAAAGGAGGAACATCTGTATTACTTTCAACTATATACATATATATAAATAACGGTTAATTACAATGGTATCACTATCTCCTGTCCATGCAGGAATCTCGCCCTGGCCTCCAGTCCATGTGGAGGGAAAGACAGGCACCAAAAATGTGGTGAGTTGTTGGGGCATTGAATACTGCTGGCACCCTTTTCATGTTGGTGGGCTTGGTAATGTCTGTGGTGTGGGGGGGATGTGAGCTCCAAAGATCACCAGGAGAGGGCTAGTGAGGAAGGGCAGGGCAGGGTGCTTGGTAGTCTCAGGGGACTGCTGCCAATAGCTGGCTCCACCTCTCCTCATGTCACAGGGTTCTGGCGGAAGGGGTGGCTGGCAGAGCTCTCTACCACAGCGGATGGGAGCAGAGGGAGGAGGGGCGAGTATTGAGGACCTTTGCCCATTTGCAACCCTTCCTTCCCTCTCTCCCTCACAGTCCCCTCACTGGTCACCAATTGGTTCTTTGGGCACTGCACTGCAGGGTTCCAAGTCAGGGGGCTCGCAGACTTGGTGCCCTCTTCCAGACTGTGGGACTGGGTGGGAAAGAGAGGGAAGAGGCTAGCCAAGTGATGACCTCAGAATTTGGGAACAGGGAGGTGCCTCTGGGTAGGGGTTCATGGTTCAGCTCTGTTCTGCCATGTTGGCCAGTGATAGACCTTACATGGGACATGTCACTGCTTGCTGGGAAGACCAGGAGGGTTAATACCGCTTTACTGATGGCTTAGCCTTTCTGGGTGGCCGGAGGTGGCAGGAATCCTGGCTAGGGGCCAGGCTAACAGGGAGAAGAGGAACACTGAGGTCCCACCTGCCTCCCAGGCAAAGGCCCTGCCTTCCTCCCATGCTTAACCAATTCCTGCTTCTCCTTTGTCCACTTGAGTGGACACTGTGCTGAGTTAAGCACACTGCATCCGTGCTGGTAGTTGAGTTGGGTACACTGCCTAGCCCTTTTATGATTTGCAACCCCCACCCCCTCATGGACACATGTCCCCACTGGTGCTACAGATAATGTTGTAATAACCCATTATTAATTAACAAGAAAGCAAAGGGGAGACTAGATAATATAGGCATGCCATTTGTGCCAGGAAGCTGCAGTTTAACATTCTCCAAGTCTGTTTCCCAGCAGATAGATGAGGGAAGGGACTGGACAATAGATACATGCCTAATGAGGTCTGGATGATGTGAGAAAGTGCTTGCCTGTCAATCACATCTGGAAGCAAGTCATACTTAACTCCTAAACAAAGGGGTCCCACTCCCCACCTTGGTCCTTTTGCTCTCTTTCTGCTTGCTCTGACTCCTGTATTTCGGGGCTCTCATGCTCCTGCAGTTGCCCAACATGGCTCAGGGCCATATGGACACCCCACGCAATGGACTAAAGGACTGTGATTAGCCTGATGCTACCCCTGGACTCACTTCACCATAGAAAGGAAACTCTGGACACTGGCTTTGCTTCTGGCTCTACTTTGGATTAAGACATGGAACTTTAGCCCTGGCCAGTTTGGCCCAGCGGTTAGAATGTTGGCCCGTGGACCAGAGAGTCCTGGGTTCAGTTCCCATTAAGGGCACATACCTTGGTTGCAGTTCATCCCCAGCCCCAGTTGGGGTCATGTGGGTGGCAACCAGTCGATGTGTGTCTCTCACATTGATGTTCCTCTCTCTCTCTTCCTCCCTCTCTCCCTCCCGCTCTATCTGAAAATAAATGCAAAAATGCCCTCGGGTGAGGATAAAAAAAGAAAAAGAAAAAGACGTGGAACTTTAGAACCCCAAAGATGTATCAAGAGTTACTCATCTTCCCCTGTTAGTCTCAGAAAATACTTTTTCTCAAAATATCGTAAAAACCCCATTCTCACTAGCAACAACAACAAAAATAATCCACACAATTCTCCAATAACACTACCACCCACCCAAACCATCCCAGTAGTGAGACGTCTTACAGTACAGCCAGACAATACCTGTTATTTCATGTAATCCTCGTCAAAGCCCTGCCAGCATGGCTTCTACAAGTTAATGACTAGTGTTTTTATTTTTTAAGCATTACAGTTTCAGTCCCCAGATGACTCCACAGATGTCAAGTGACGCAATTTCTTAATAGTGGAAAGAACCAAGTACAGGAAAGTGAAATCTAACAATCTGGAATAATGAGAACAGGAAAGAATGCATATAAAATCCTGAACTGTAGATTTTACTTTTTTTAAGCAATAAGGATTTTTATCAATTTTAAGTTGTAAACATTATAAAGCCAGATCAAAATGGATTTTAGGAAATGAAAGAAAAACAAGGGCAAACTTACAAATCTCATCAATAACATTCATTTTAAGGATATAACACAGGGATTAAATGTCTTTTAAATAAATTTAAACAAAACTCTTAAGAGAAAATGATTGGAAGTTGTGTTGCTTACTGTGTGCTGCCATCTTCAAGGTCTTGGACACTGATTCAATCAGAGACTGCTACTTACTTTTACATTTATGCAGGTAAACTAATTGTGAAGAGCTATAGTAAACTAGATACAGGTAAACTAGATAAACTTGGTATAGCACAAAAACAGAATATTTGTTAAGAGATCAGCTTTCCTTAAATTACAGGTTCTTCCTAGTCCTAAATGATGAAATTTCTTAGTCCTTAATAACTTAAAAAAATAAAGTTACATTAGCCCTAGCCAGATGGCTCAGTTGGTTGGAGTGTCGTCCCTTTACATCAAAAGGTTGCGGGTTTGATTTCCCATCAGGGCACATACCTAGGTTGCGAGTTTGATTCTGGTTGGGGCATGTACTGGAGACAACCAATCCATGTTTCTCTCTCACGTTGATGATTTTCTCTCTTTAAAAATCAATAAAAACATATCCTCCGGTGAGGATTAAAAAACAGAAAAGAAAGTTACATTAGATAAAGATTATGTTCCAAATCACATCCAGGAATCAGTGGTTCACAAAATAAGACATAGAAAATGAGCTTAGAATTATGAAACAGAACCTCAGGGGAAAATCAGTTTCAAACTAAAATACAAGGTAAGGATAAAATCAGTTTTTATGATTAAAACCAAATGCTAAGAGCAATAGTATAAATAATACTAGTGTCACACGCAAATTTGTAGCATCTTTAAAAAGTATTTTGATTTTGGTTATTTTCACAGATTGGAGCATTTAAAATTTAAGTAGATACATTTAAACTTAACATATATTGTTTAAAAGATTTTAAATAATCTTAAACATTTTTATTTACAAAGCTTAACTGAGGCAGTGTGTTATTGTGCCTAAGGGCTTGGTTTGAGTTCAAAGACTGGTGACACCATTTACCAGCAGTATGATCTTGGGCAGGTTATTTAACCTCTAGTTCCTCCATTTCCTCAATTGTAAAGTGGAGGTATAATATACCTCAGTTGGTTGTCCTGAGGATCAAATTAATAAAAATAAACCACTCAGAACTGTTCCTGGCACAGATAAACACTGTATTGAGTGTTTGCTGGTTTTATTATTAAAGGAGATGAGCAACTTGGAAAAATAATTCACTTCTGGAAAACCCAGCAGATTTAACAAGGGTAGAAGTAATTCAGGGATTTTGGTAATATAGGCTGTCACTTTTATTAACATTTATTAGCAGGTTTGATAGCATATATTTAGGGGAGCAAATTTTCAAATAGTTTTTAAAAAAAACAACACAGCTTTATTGAAATATAAATGACATACAGAATCTCACATATTGAAATGTACAGTTTCAAAAGTTCTGACAGCTCTGTCGCCGAGATGGCGCTCGACCCGGCAGAGCAGCATCTCAGGCATGTTGAAAAAGATGTTTTGATTCCTAAAATAATGAGAGAAAAGGCCCGAGAGAGATGTTCTGAACAAGTTCAAGATTTTACCAAATGTTGCCAGGAGTCTGGAATCCTTATGGTAGTAAAATGCTGGAAAGAAAATTCTGCATTAAAAGAATGTCTAACCACTTATTATACTGATCCTGCCTTTTATGAAGAATGCAAAATGGAATACCTGAAGGAAAGGGAAGAATACAGAAAAACTGGAATTCCTACCAAGAAAAGGTTACAGAAGCTTCCAACAAGCATGTAGGCAAATATTCAAATGGTACTCAGTAACACTATTCATGGAAATCACAATTACCTAAAATAATGGATTCAAAGAAGTGTGTTTGCTTTAGCCTAAATTATGGAAATATTAATTTTATCTGAAATAAAGATTTTCTAAAAAAAAAAAAAGTTCTGACATATGTATATAGAAATCAAATCCTCACTATAATCAAGACAGAGAACACATCTGAAAGGGTTAGTAATATTTTAAATGGTAAAAGTAAAAGCTTGCAAAAGGCAGAAACTGAAAAAAATTCATTACTTGCATGACCTTTGCTCAGCCTTCTGTTGAGTGTGGATTATCGGATTATCCGCAAAATGATGAATCACCCAGCAGATGCAGGATGTGATACCCGACCAGTTCAACTGCAAAGTGGACAATGGGCCAGGCAGAGTACATCAGCAGGAACTGCTGGAAGCTAGAAGTAGAGTATATAACCTACACCCCAACTGTTATTCTATTCGAGGCTGACCCCTTTTTAGCTCAGCCCACCTGCACCCAGGTGCATGCAATAAAGCCATTATGCTCTACGTTGGCCTTGCGTTGTGGATGTGATCTCCCACTGGCTCAGACCTTTTATTTGGTGCCAAGACCGGGAGGTCTGTGAGGATCCCACCTAGGGGACAACTGTGGGCTCCCAGAGTCCTCTGGGCCTCCTTTTGAACTAGGATGGATCACATCCTCAGCCAGATACTGGATCTCCAACCTTTCCTGCCGATCAAGCATCAACACAGGACACTAATTCGCTGGTGAGTGTTTTTGCCTACTGGTCTGATTCTCTGGGCTGTCTTGTTATCCCCCGTCCAGGACATAAGAGAGCCAGGTCTCTTGGTCACATCTGTGTGATCGTCCCTCCGAAATCCAGCACTGGTTGAGACATGCTCCTTAGGAACCAGGTTCCCTCAGCTCACCATATATCTAGGGATGCCTGATATAGGTGAGTTGCACGTCTCTCTACTCTAGGGGAGAAGTGGGGACACCTTCTTCTTCCACCAGTGTATCTGTCAGACCGCTAGGCCATAATATCTCACACTGCAACATGGAACAACACCCCTAGGATGTCTCCTAAAAGATCTACAGACCCTAGGGCTCACTCAGGACTTACATCCCAAGTGACTCATTTTTTACTGCAACACTGTGTGGCCTCAATACAAATTAGACAATTGGTCACAATAGCCTGAGAACGGCACTTTCGACATTCTCACCAACCTAGACAATTTCAGTCAAAGGCAAGGAAAATGGTCTGAGGTTCCTTACATCAGGCCCCTTTGCACTCAGATCACATCGCTCTTTATGCAATTCTTGCTCTCCTTCCCAAATCTTCCTACTCCCACGCTAATCTTCCCAAACCTCCCTTTGAAGATGACACACTGACTTCTCCTGTTTCCTCTTTTGACCCAGCCTATCTTGCTCCACCACCTACTCCCTCAGCCCCTTCAGCAGGGCCTTCCTCCTCCAGCCCCTTCTGTGGGTCCCCCACCCTACCCTGAACCTCCTACTCTGGCTCCAACTCTTCTACCACCACAAATGACTCCCTCACACATGCGATCAGGAACCATCTTTGGTTCCTATCCATCCCCTACCTCGGTCCCCATTTTAGAATGTCCCCTGAGGGAAGTAGCAGGAGCTGAAGGGATTGTCAGAGTTCATGTCCCCTTCTCTCTCTCAGATTTGTCCTAAATAAATAAAAGACTAGAATCCTTTACTGAGGATCCCACCAATTACACTCAGGAATTTGAGTACCTTACCCCAGTCCTATGATCTAACTTGGAATAATATTCATGTTATTCTCTCTTCCACCCTTAATATGGAAGATTACAATTGAGTATGGGTTAACACCCAGGGCCATGCCACTGATCTGAGAAGACAGGCCCCCACTAACCTGGTAGGGGCCAAAGCAGTCCCTAGCTAGGACCCCAGGCGGAATTATCAGGACAATGGGGCAGGTAGGAAAGACAGGGTCTCATTGAGGGACTTAACTCTCCTTAGTTAACAACACAAGGCTGTTAACTAAAACAAACAAACAAACAAACAAACAAAAAAAAAAAAAAACTGTCTGAAATAATTCAGGAAAGTAATAAAAACCCTGCAACCTTTCTATCCTGCCTTACACAGGCCATGAGAAGATATACTAACTTAGATCCTACAAGCCCAGAAGGGACTGTCATTTTAAACCAGACATTAGGAAAAAGTTACAAAAACTGGAAGATGGCCCTCAAACCTCTCAATAGGAATTTCTAAATCTAGCCTTTAAAGTTTTTAATAATCATGATGAAGAGGCTAAACAGCAAAGAATAGCAGAATTCCAAATGCTTGCCTCTGCCATAAGAGGCCCCATTAATCAAGGGGTCAGCAAACCCCCTTCAGATGGACAGAAGGACACCCACCAGAATCAGCAGAGTGGACCTCCAAGTCCCTGCTTTAAATGCAATCAGACTGGCCATTGGGTGAGGCAATGCCCCAATCCCTGACCACCACCTAAGCCATGTCCTCAATGTGGAGGGTCCCACTGGAAGTTGGACTGTGAACAGACTACACAGAGTTGGTCCTCATCCCTTCCTCGGGCTGGCAGAATGGGTAGTCTAGGCCTTGGTCTGATTGGCCTGGCGGCTGAAGATTGAAGGTGCCCAGGAATGTACGCCCTGACCATCATCTTGAACTTCAAACCTCAGGTAATTCTGATGGTAGCAGGTAGGCCAATTTCATTTTTAATTGACACTGAGGCAATCTACTCTGCCCTTCCCAAGTTCAGGGGATCTCTTCGATGCTTTGGGGTTTCAGTTGTGGGAATTGATGGACAAATATCACAACCCAGGGCAACCCAGACACTCGCTTGTTCTTTAGGCCCTTATATCTTTCTCCACTCTTTTTTAAAAGTGTTACCAGCCTACCCCACTCCCTTGTTAGGGCAGGACACTCTATCTAAACTCCATACTACTTTAACCTTTGCTCCTACCTTCCCCACCAACCACTCTCATGCTTTACTTTGTCTCCTCCAAGAATCTGCTTCCTCTCCTAACATAACCCCCACACCCCAGATGCCCCTCCATCAGCTCGAGGGGGTGGGGCGGGTTCTGCCAGTGAAATACCACTACTCTAATTGTTTTTTCACTGACCCAGTGAGGCAGGGGGCGGCAGCAAGCCCCAAGGGGCTCTTGCTTCTGGCGCCAAGCTCCTGGCCACACCAGCAGGGAGTGGTGACCCCTCTTGGGGACAGTGCCAGGTGGCGAGTTTCACTGGGGCAGTATACCTGTCAATTGGTAATGAAGGTGTCCTAAGGCAAGCTCAGGGAGGATAGAAACCTCCCGTGGAGAAGAAGGGCAGAAGCTCGCTTGATCTTCTCAGTATGAATACAGATCGTGAAAGCAGGCACCACGTATAATATCTCTCACTATAACCTTATGGGGGGGGGGGGTACCTGTAATCTAACTATTCTTGATGTGTCTAGTCCCTGCAGTTGGACTTTATATGTGCAAGCTCAGAGGGACTTGATGCAATACCAAAAAAAAAAAAAAAAAAGAAAATCATACCAGGGAAATTAGTCACTATCCAGGGTGCAGTTCGCCGGTGGCACTAGCCCTCCCCTCCCTCTATCATGGTTTAATCATTGGAGCCTTACTGTGGGTCTATCAAACACCTCCTTAGGCCCAAATATGACTGGACTACTTTGCTTACCAGCGAGAATGATGTTTTTAGGTGCACTAAACATTTCTGCCTCCAGGAGAGGACTTGCTATTTAATGCCTAAACCCAGAAAAACAGGGTGGCTTAAGGGCAGTAGGATATGTAACTCCAGCCAATACCTTAAACCATTCCTTCATCCCTAATTCAACCTCATCAAGCCCTGAGCCCAAAAGCCATCATAGGGCAAAAAGGGGAATTGGACTTCTCAGAGCAGAAATCATAGCCAGGAGTCGTAGCTGCAATTACCACTGCAGGCCTCATGGGAGGAATGACTTATAATGCCATAACAGCAAAAAATGTAACTGCCACCATGGCAAATATAGGTAGAGATACAGGTGAAAATTTCAAACTTCTTTCAAAATCCCTCAACTCTTTTACTTGCATGGTAATAGATAACCACATTGCACTAGACTATTTACTAACCAAAGAAGGAGGTATATGCATGACAGCAAATACATCTTGTTGCTTCTATGTTAACTCAACCGGCCTGGTCGAGGAGAGAACACAACAAATTCTAGATAATGCCCAGTGGCTAAAAGAATTCAGTCAGGATCACCTAGCGCAATCTATCTGGACAAGTATAGAAGCAGCCTTGCCTAAACTAACCTGGCTACTCCCCTTCATAGGACCCCCAGTATTAGCCTTCTTATTATTGCTTTTCGAACCCTGCCTCTTGTGCCTGATTACTAGGTTTGTACAAAATCGACTGCAAATTTTAGTCAACTAGACAGTTGGACAATTTGTTCTAGCACAGGTAAAAGGACTCTATGGCCCCATTCCCCAATAAGTTATCTAACAAATTCTTTTTAGGAGTCCACGACTACCCTACACATGCAGGAAGTAGAATAAAGAGAAACTTAGCCCCTTTTCCCTTTTTATCATCATTATAAGATGGTAATAAAAGGGTTAGTAATGTTTTAAAGGGTAAAGGTAAAAGCTTGCAAAAGGCAGAAACTGAAAAAATGCATTGCTTGCATGACCTTTGCTCAGCTTTCTGTTGACTACGGATTATCCGAAAGATAAAGAATCACCCAGCAGATGCAGAATGTGATACCAGACCAGTCCACCGCAAAGAGGACAATGGGCCAGGCAGAGTACATCAGCAGGAACTGCTGGAAGCTAGAAGTAGGGTATATAACCTACACCCCAACTGTTATTCGAGGTGACCCCTTTTCAGCTCAGCTGGCCTGCACCCAGGCAAATGCAATAAAGCCATTTTGCTCTACATTGGCCTTGTGTTGTGGATGTGATCTCCCGCCGGCTCAGACCTTTTAACATCCACTACCCATATGTTGCTGTCTGCCACTTTGCAATGCCTCCCACCTTTCCCCTAGGCAACCACTGATCTGCTTTCTGTCACCATATGTTAATCAAATAATATGTTTAACTAGCAATTGATGGTGATATTTATTAAGTATTTGAATGGTGGTAGAAAAAAATGAAAGAACATAAAAACGCAGTTTCTACACTAATTTGAAAGAATATATGCACCCCTGTGTTTATTGCAGCGTTATTTACAATAGCCAAGATTTGGGAGCAGGCCAAGGGTCCAGCAGTAGATGTGTGAATAAAAAACTGTGGTACATTTACATAATGGAATACTACTTGGCAGTAATAAAAGAAGAAAATCTTACCCTTTGTGACATCAGAGATGGACCTGGAGAACATTATGCTAAGTGAAATAAGCCAGTCAGAGAAAGACAAGGACCATATGATTTCACTCTTATGTGGAATTTAATGCGCAAAAATGAACTAACAAGCGAAATAGAGAGACTCATAGATAGAGAGCAGGGTAGCAGCTGGGGTGGGGTGGGGGGTGTGGGACTGGGTTGGGAGGATGGAGGTGTTACAGGACAGTGAGAAGCTAGGAAAATTCCTAAGTGGATTAGGGAAACTGAGACAAGATAATTAAACAAGGCCAAACAGTTTACAGCCAGTTTGCAGCTGGACCTTATCTTGAGAACAAAGGGTTAACCTTTCCTCACTGATGAAAGAATGCAGGAAAGGAGCGGGAAGGGAAAGGGAGAGGATGGGGAATCTTAATGTCCTTTTGCTCTAACCAGATAATGCATAGCATAAATCACCCTGGAACTGCTAAGGCAGCAGGAGGGAAGAAGGAAGGAAAAAAGTGCAGTTTTAACCTCACTGTTTAAACAGTGAAGCCATCAGTCTTGGGGCTTGCCACGATAAAACAGTCAAGTACTTCTGATAAATTATAAGAAAGCCATAACAAAGTAAACAGGGAGAGAGACCTTAAGAGTTAATATGTACCAAGATAGCAGAGGAATTTTAAAACCCATAGACAGAAAATTATAAAATACTGAACCCCCCACCAGACAATGTTTTTCAGGCTACCTGAGAAGTCCATCTGTGTTCTAGGCCAGGTGTAGTTTAACAGATTTGCTTGCCTTGCTTCTTCTTTTTTTAATATGTTTTTATTGATTTTGGAGAGAAAGGAAGGGCAAGGGAGAGATAGAAACATCGATTGGCTGCCTCCCACATGTATCCCTACTGGGGATCAAACCCACACGAATCAAACCAGTGACCTTTCGGTGCACAGAACAATGCTCAGCTGACTGAGCCACACCAGTCAGGGCTTGCTTTACTTTTTAAATAAATTTACTTGCTTTACTTTTTAATAAATTGGCTTTATTACAGTGCAATAGCTGGAGTCACTCATTTGAATTCCTTCCTATGAGACCGACAAGAACTGAGGAGGGGACAGCCCTCTCCTTTCAACTCAGGGCGCTGTTCGATAACACCTTTTTTGGTGTTTCTGGGGTGCCTGTAACAGAGGGATTGAACAAAGAAAGAAAAGAAAAGGAGAAAAAAACTCATGGACAGGGACATCAGTGTGGTGATTGCTGGGAGGGGAGGGATGGGGGGATATGGAGGAGACTATAGGGGGGATAAATGGTGATGGATGGAGATCTTATCTGGGGTGGTTAATGCACAATACAGTGTATAGATGATCTGTTGTGGAATTATGCACCTGAAACTATAATTTTGTTAACCAGTGTCAGTAAATTCAATAAAAAGAAAAAAAAAAGGTAGTTTCTATTAGCAGAAAAAACAAAACTACAGAAAGCTTTTTAAAATTAAGGGAAATTGAAAATATTTAGGTGAAGAAATTAAAAAATAAAAATTTATGAGAATATTTTATTTCATTGAGTAATAGTTGACTTGTGATACTACCTAGTAATTAATGGCATTACTAACATCTTTATGACTTTCATATTTTTATATTTCATTAATTAGCTTAGTCAACAGCAGTTGGTTGGTTGTTTATTTGTGCCGGGGACTGGAAGGGGGTAAACTGTGGCGGGAAGATCTTGTAAACCGGTGCTGTCCAATACATTTCTCACTAGCCACATGTGGCTATTTAAACTTGAATGAAAATTTTAGTCCTACAGTTGCACAAGCCATATTTTAAGTTCTCAACAGTGCAGATACAGAAATTTCCATAACTGCTGAAAGTTCTATGGAACATACCTAATTCAGAAGACCCTTTTCAGAAATTTTTATTTAGTGATTGATTTTAGAGAGAGAAACATTGATTTTGTTGTTCCACTTATTTGCACATTCAATGGTTGATTCTTGTATGTGCCCTGACTGGGGACTGAATCCATACAACCTTGGTGTATGGGGACAATGCTCTAACCAAATGAGCTACCTGGCTAGACAGAGAAGACTCTTGAGATATGTTATCTATAGTGGACATGAGGAGGATCTAAGTTGAAGCTATGGCAATGAGATGGAGAGGAGAGATCTCTCTGAGATACTTAATGTGATGCAGAGTAAAGATAGGGATTCATTTAGCCTGTCTTCTAGGTTTCTCCCTATGGTAAACTGGTGGATGGTAGAACCATTCACCAACAAAGCAAATATAGAAGCAGGATTTGGAAAAAGGGAATGAAATCAGATTTGTACCCAGTGAGTGAGAGACAAGCCTGAGACAGTGGTCTGAGAAGCTGCTGGATCTCAGAATGTGATCTGTGAGGAGCCTGAGTGGAGACAGAGTTCATATGAAGAGGCAGTAGCATTGGGTAGGGACTGGAGCCATGCAGTTGAGCAAGGGCTTAGAGAAAGTAGGCTGCATGAGACCACCAGAGGATGGCACCAGGTCTAGGAAGCACTGGTATTAGGGCAGGGTTTTCAAACTGTGAGTGGGTTAAGAAATCAACAGACTAGGTCTCCACCAGCATTAAAAATATAGTATAGGAAATATTAATATGCTTTGCATGATCTGAGTAAAGATATTTTCCTGAAGCATTTACTATGACTATCTTTACACACATATATGTATACTGGGTTGCAAGGTAAAACATATTTCTGTGTTGTGGTCCAATTAGGTCGAATGTCACTGATTTAAAAAATGAGCAGCACAGACTATAAGATACATGTGAAATGAGACAGTGTCCTTTTTCTCATTACCCCACATCCTGGCACATAGTAGACACTCTGTGAAGACATACTGCATGAAGGAATGAATCAACACACCAGAGAAGAGTTGAAGCTATGGCAATGAGATGGAGAAGAGAGACAAGGGTGACTCAGGAGCTAAAAAAGGATGGGAGAAAAGAAACAACCCAGGGTCAGATGTCAGTGATTTGGCAATATTCAGAGCACAGATGAGCTTGTTTCTGCAATTGCTGTGAACTGGCAGAGGCAGAAGCCAGACTGCAGAAGTAAATGGGAGGTGAGGAAGAAGCGTTGAGACAAATGACAGTGGAGATTGAGAGATACCTGTTTTGTATTAAAGATGTGAAAATCCAACATGTGTTAGGAAGAGATTATAGGAAAGGCATGCTCTAGAACTGTGCTGTCCAATAATAAAGTCATTAGCTACATGTGGCTATTTCAATTAGAATTTAAAATGCAGTTCCTTAACTCCATTTCAAGTGCTCAATGGCTACATGCAGCCAGTGGCAACCATACTGCACAGAGCTGATACAGAACATTTCCGTCATTGCAGAAAGGTCCACTGGAGAGTGATGCTGTAGAAGAGATTTGATTCATCATATCTATGCTAGCTTCAATAAAACAAGCAGTGCACAGCGCCCAACCTCTTCTTACTGGAAATGCTATCCAAACCCAGCAGAAAAACTGCTTGGAATTTCATTACAATCTGTACATGATGACATGGCATTTGGTCGTGGTAGGGGAGGATTTGGGCCAGGGTACACAGAAGGTGGATAAAATGCAGTTATCACAATTTTACGAAATTAAAGTGATTGCTAAAGAAAAAATAAACTGATTTCCATATGTACCTTTCATTGTTTTTGTATAGCACCTCGATAACAAAACGGAACGTGACAGACGACTGAAGCGTTTATTATGCACCAGATCTGTCCACTGAGACAGGGTCCCGCTGACCCACTGCGGTGAGCAACGTCACTACTAGAATTTTAAAAACAAAACTCTAATTTTGTGAAAAATCTCCTTGCAATCACTTTTAAGGGAATATTTGGTTCGATTTGTTAAAACATTCTTTGTACGTGGAGATTAAGAGGCGAGGGAAGAAGGAGGGGCCCTTGGTAACGCAGCCTTCCACACCTAGGGTGTACCCTAGCTGGCTTTCGGGAAGTCAGGCCTGTTGCAGAAACACCACGTCCTTCGGCCTCGCCTGGTGACAGCTGTAAGTAGCGACCAGGTCGCTGCACTTAGGTCCTTTCCCTGATGCACGTGCTTTGCAACAAACTCCTCCTCGTGGAGGGCTTTTGAACGCCGAGTTCAAGCGTACAGATTTCGGGTTAGCGCTCGCGGTTAAGAGCGACCCCAGCGACACGACGTTCCGGAAACGCCCGAAGGAGAGATTTACCCATCGGAGCCGTTGGTTAGACTCTCTTACTCAGGACACCGCTGTCTTCTCTGAAGTAAGGACAAACACTTCTGGAAAACGACAGACGACCCCAACACCTGAGTCCGCCAGTAGCCGAACTGGAGCGTGGAACCGCCTGGGCGGACACCTCAACATCTCACTTCCGGTGCCGCTTCCAACTTCCTGGGCGAGGCCGGAAGTGGCTTTCCTTCATTCAGAGCCGCAGCGCCGTAAAGCAAGATGGCAGCACTCTGTCTGATGTGGTTGTTCAGTCTTCGTGCTATTTGTATCACTTCTCTATCCCACCAGCGGCTCTCTATTTCCATCTTATACATCGTTTTTCTCAGAACAGCTCTCTCACATTTCAATCTCATTCAGCTGTGGTGGAGTACGGGCTGAAGGCAACGTGAGGTGAGTTGAGCATTCGGGGGCGCCATTTTGTACGGAAATTGAAGGCTGGGCGGGGCAAGCGGCGGGAAATCCTGATGTGGACGGCTGGCAGGAGAGCGAGAGAGGGAGGGCGGGGAGGCGGAAGGTGTTGCTATCCGGCGGTCTATTTCCGCTTCCTCTTGGCCCCGTCCTGTTTGGTTGGCCCAGCCTGTTGAGGGGAGGGCGTGGGGAAGGTTGTTTGGAGGTTCGTGCACGGTAAGGTGAACTGAGGCAAGGCTGTGAGGGTGGGGTCTTTGCCTCTGGCTGTGCCAGAGGTCTGGGGACAGGATCCTTGGACTCGAGGGAAAGTGTGGGGTTGGAGACGTGAGGCTCTGAGTGCTCGCAGTTTGGAGAGAGAGGAGGAGATGGGGCGGGGCTGGGAGTTGCGAGGTGAATCGCGGGTGCGGCAGGCGTGCAACGGGTGTGCAGGAGGGTGAGTCCGGGGGCTGCTAGGGGGTGGGCGGGAGCGGCTGAGACGCGGAGGGGTCCGACTTCAGGTCCTTGAGTGCTGAGAGAAGTTGATGTGGCTGGTCGTATGTAATAGGGGGGTGTGGGAGGACGAGAGTGGGGCTTAGTGGCCGACGTTCCGATGTTGAGCATATCCTTGACCTTTGTTTCCCTTGCAGTTCCCTAAAGACTTATCTGCAGCCTCTGCTCGAGTCCAACAGTCTGTCTCTAGCTGTCACCCCAGCCTTGAGGTGCCTGCCTCATTCCTCCCGAATGGTGTCCTTCCTCTCAGGCCTCGGCTCAGGATCCAGGCCTTCTCTGCCCACTGCCTCGGAGCAGCAGCTACCCTTGGCTGGGAGGGAAGAACTTTTGCGCAGACGAGATTATAGCTCTAGGAACCCCACTGACGACTGAAATCTCGGCCTCCAATCCAGTGCGAGTTCTTCCCGTGCCTCCTTTACCAATCTTTGAGAAGAGATACCCTTCTTCTTGCCACCCAGAGTCCAGGAAGCCCCAAACTGGGGCCCTGGTCCCAGCATGTCAGTCCTTTCTTATGCATAGGGCTATGCCCTCTCCCCATCAGCATGGCTGAGCTCAGGCAGGTTCCAGGGGTGCGGGAGACCCCTCAGGGGGAGCTACAGCCAGAGGTTGTAGAGGATGAAGTCCCTCGGAGCCCAGTCGCAGAGGAACCCCAAGGAGATGAAAGCAACAGCAGTGAGGCCAAATTGTCCCCGGTGGAGGAGGAAGAGCTGGATCCTAGAATACAGGTGAGAGGACTGATAGGGGAGAGACAGGAGAGACAGGTGTCAACTTTCCTTAAGAGCTGGCAGATGAGTGCACTGGCACAGGAAAGGAAAACAAGCTTGTCAACAAGTCATTGCAATGCAGTGTGACAAGTGCTAAAAGATTAGTTTGGGACGGGAGTGCCAAGAAAGGCTGGCGGGAGTGCCTGTGGTGGTTGCTGAAGCCTCACTGAAGAAGAGAAGGAATATACAGGAGGTATATTTCAGGTAGGTGCAGAGTAGAATTGTTGTTCTTTCCAAATAAGCAGCAGGGCTGTCAGCTCAGACATGGTGTAACTGGGACTTGAGAGGAGGTGACTTTGAGATTGAGAGACAATCTCACCATTTCATCAGTGCCTCCCAGGGATGTTCACATCTATAAAGGGTGAGACCTTTCATGCGTTATCAAGGTGGCATCAGGTTTAGGCCTCTGAAGAAATCTGATAGTGTTGGTCCTGGTCAGTCCTCAGTGACATAGATGCCTAGCTCTAAGGAGAACTGATTTGTCATCTCGGAGCATTTGCAGTCTGGTTAGTCAGCTGGGCAGATCTTTGGGAAGGAGACCTGGAGCAATGGGTGAGGACAGAAGAGAGTAGGCACTATGTGGAGCAGATGCTTGGCCAGCTGAGGCTGGATTGCAGTGATTCTGGGCCGTGGCTGGGAAGCACTAGCTGGGGAAGCTGCTTGGGCAGGTGAGGGTCAGCCCATTTCTGTGTTTGGGGCTGAGTCTGCCCTTTGGTTCGTAGCATCTTCCAGATTCTGGTATGCAGGTGACTCACATCTTTGTAGGTGAGCAACACATCCCTGGGCTTGCTTCCTGGGCTTCTCTGTTAACAAATCTTTGGTAGATTACTTTGGTGTGTCCAGAAGAAATCAAAGCTGGTGTTTGAATCCTTCCTGCCCTCTTGGTTGGGTTTCTGGGATGTGTGTGGGAACTGTGTCCTTGCTCACAGTGGAGCAGTGGTTCATCAGAGACATTCTTGCTGTGTTTCACAGGCGTTGCATTGCAATCAGCTCCATTTCTTCTGCTCATTCTACAGATTTGTCCTCCACTGAGGAAACAAGTTGTAGTGAAAAACACCTTGGATTGAGGCTTAAGCAAGCTCTTGCCTGATGCTTTGTGATTTTTCATGCAAGTTATGTAACCTCTGCACACCTTAGTTTCTTTATCTGTAAAGTGAGGTGTGTTCTTATTGATTTGCATGATTCCTTCCCCGCACTGCTCTGACAGAGTCCTATGAATCTTTTCTTTCACAAATTCTTTAGTTTGTCTTTTGCTGACAGTTTGCAGGTAGTGCTTTGGGTAAGAGATCCCTGTGTTTGTTGGGAAGGAGGACTTGTCTCACGGGATCCCCTGGAAGTTGGAGGGAAGCCAGCTGGAGGCCAACTCTAGGCCTATGAGGAGTATGCTGTTCCCCTGGGAAGGCCACTGGCTGTATCCCCATGGCTGTATCCCCTCAGCATAGTTCTCTGAGGCCTCCAAACTGGTCCTCTGGGCCTGGGTCTCCTCCCCTGCGACTTTCTCAGCCTCTTTGTGGTGGGCGCATTCTTTCCTGAGGCAAGTGGATACATGCACTCAGACTCTTAAGGGTCACTTTGCAGCCTCTGCCTCCTCATCTGAAATGTTGGTTTGGTTCACAGACAGTTTAATTTCCCTTATTTCCAAGACCTGGACTGTGTATCACCCTGGCCCCACCCGCTGACCATGGCTTAGTGTTTTAATGGCCAGCACAGGTGGGTAGGCATGTTGGCAGCCTGAGTGGTCAGGCTTCTGCCACAGTGGCTTGGCATCCTGGGAATGAATGCACTACTTGCCCAGAAAGGTCACCCTCCCTGCTGGCTGCAGGCTCACTGATGGGCCATGTTCACTGACTCAGACCTCATTTTCCTGGAGTTGTATATCATCAGCTACCAGGAGTCCTCAGTGGGGCAGGCCATATGGAACATGTTGCCAGCTGCCCAAATGACTTGGTGCTTCTCAGCTTCCTGTCATCCTGGCTGCCCTCACCCCCTTGCCCACCCTGCCCTCCAACCTGTTAGAAAGAACTTTGTGACTGAGGGGGAGTCTCTTTTGAAGAAGACTTTTAATTGCTGGAGCTGCTGTGCTGATGCATATTTCTGCCTTTTGCCAATAGCCAGAGCCCTGCACATCATTTTTCTAGTGGGGCATGTCTTCTGTAGAGCCATCCACTCTGATAACCTTATCAGGAGCTGGGAGCACTTTGGGCCGTGGAACAAAGTGAGAAGCAGTCTGGACCTTAGTCTGCACATGGAAACAATGCAGGGTGGCCTACACACACCTTCTCTTCTCAGAGTCAATGTTTGTTGCTCTCCTGTGGCCTATCCTTTTCCTACCAGGGCTGTGGTTTTCTGAGGTTCCTGTCTTTGAGGTTTCCATCCAAGGAAATCCTTAGTCCCAGGAGGGTGGTCACAGTAGCAGGAAAGCCAGATCAAAGGGTGGGTCCAGGGTCTAGCCCCAATTTAGTCACTTATGCCTGGATGCCATCTCATTGTTTCTTTTGTTTTTGTTAATCTTCACCTGAGGGTATTTTTCCATTGATATTTTTTTTATTAGAGGTAAAACTGTATTTATTAACAAATAATATGTTCTTATATGTAGAAAATTCCAAAGAATAAAAAACAAACGACTAAAATAAACAAGTTTGGCAAGATTGTAAGATAAAATTAATATTAAAAATCTTGCCCTGGCTGGTTTGGCTCAGCGGTTAGAGCGTTGGCCCTCGGATCAGAGAGTCCCAGGTTCAGTTCCTGCTAAGGGCAACATACCTTGGTGGTGGTTTGTCCCCGGCCCCGGTTGGGGTTGTGTGGGTGGCAGCCAGTCGATGTGTCTCTCTCACATTGATGTTTCTCTCTCTCTCTTTCCCCCTCCTCCCTCCCGCTCTATCTGATGATAAATGCAAAAATGTCCTTGGGTGAGGATTAAAAAAAAAATCAATTATATTTCTATATACCAGTAATGAATAATCCTGAAATAAAATTAAGAAAATAATCCCATTTACAATAGCATCAAAAAAATTATTTACAAAAAATACTTAATAAGAACAAGATTTGTACACCAAAACCATAAAATATTTTTATTGTTATTTTTAAATTTATTTTTATTATTGAAAGTATTACAGATGTCCTTGCTTCCCCCCCACCCTTGACACCCTCCTCCTTGCTCCCCCCTCCCCCCTCCCCCACACCCCCACTTCACACTGTTGTCTGTGTATATTGGTTATGCCTATATGCACATAAGTTCTTTGGTTTATCTTTCCCCTCCCCCCAACCCACCTTCTCTCTGAGGTTTGTCAGTCTATTCCTTACTTCCATGTCTCTGAATCTGCTTTGTTTGTCAGCTTATTTTGTTCATTATATTCCACAAATAAGTGAGATCATGTGATACTTGCCTTTCTCTGACTGGTTTATTTCACTTAGCATTATACTCTCCCAGTCCCTCCATGTTGTCTCAGAGGATAAGAGATCTTTCTTACAGCTGCATGGTATTCCATTGAGTAGATGTATAGCTTTTTAATCCACTCATCTAGTGAAGGAGACTTGGGCTGTTTCTAGATCTTAGCTATTGTAAGTAGTGCTGCTATGAACATAGGTGTGCATATATTCTTTGTGATTGCTGTTTCAGGCTTCTTAGGATATATTCCAGAAAGTGGGATCACTGGGTCAAATGGCAGCTCCATTTTTAATTTTATGAGGAAATACCATATTTTCTATAGTGGCTGCAGCAATCTGCAGTCCCACCAGCAGTGTACTATATTGCCCTTTTCTCTATATCCTTGCCAGCTCTTGTTTGATGATTTCTTGATGGTAGCCATTCTGGCAGGTGTGAGGTGATACCTCATAGTCATTTATATTTGCATCTCTCTGATGATTAATGATGTTGAGCATTTTCCCATATGTCTCTTGGCCATTTGTATGTCCTCTTTGGAGAAGTGTCTATCAGATCCTCTGGCCATTTTATTTTTTTAAATCCTCACCTGAGGATATTTTTCCATTTATCTTCAGATAGAGTGGGAGGGAGGGAGGGAGAGAGAGAGAGAGAGAGAGAAAGAGAAACATCAATGTGTGAGAGACATATTGATTGGCTGCCTCCCAGGGCTGGGGACCAAACACCAACTGAGGTACATGCCCTTGATTGGAATTGAACCCGTGACTCTTTGGTTTGTGGGCTGACTCTCTAACCTCTGAGTCAAACTGGCCAGGGCATCTCTGCCCATTTTTTAAATGAATTGTTTGTCTTCCTTTTGTTGAGTTGTGTGTGTACTTTATTATATTTTAGAAATTAACCTCTTATCTGATATATCACTGGCAAATATATTCACCTTTACAGTGGGTTCCTTTTTCATTTTAATGCTAGTTTCTTGTGCTGTGCAGAAGCTTTTTAGTTTGATGTAGTCCCATTTATTAATTTTTTCCTTTGTTTCTCTTGCCCTAGGCAATATATCAGTAAAAATTCTGCTACGAGTGATGTCTGTCTGAGATTTTGTTGCCTACATTTTCTTACAGGATTTGTATGGTTTCACGTTACATTTAAGTCTTTTATCCATTTTGAGTTTATTCTTGTGTATGGTGTAAGTTGGTGGTCTAGTTTCATTTTTTTTTTTTGCATGTACCTGTCCAGTTTTCCCAACACCATTTATTGAAGAGACTGTTTTTCCTCCATTGTTTGCTCTTGCCTTCTTTGTCAAATATTAACTGAGCATAATTTCTTGGGTTGATTTCTGGGTTCTCTGTTCTGTTCCATTGGTCTATATGTATGTTCTGTGCCAGTACCAGGCTGTTTTGATTACCTGATATCTGGAATTGTGATCCCTCAAACTTTGTTCTTCTTTTACAAGATTGGTGTGGCTATTTCTGGTTCCATATAACCTTTTGAAGTATTTGTTCTAGATCTGTGAAATATGCCATTGGGTATTTTAATACCTATTGCATTGAATCTGTAGATTGCTTTGAATAGTATGGGCATTTTAATGATGTTGATTCTTCTTTTTTTTTTATCCTCACCCGAGGACATTTTTTCATTTTTTGTTCAGATAGAGTGGGAGGGAGAGAGAGGAAGAGAGAGAGAGAGAGAAACATCGACGTGAAAGGGACACATCGAGTGGCTGCCTCCCGCACGACCAACCAGGGCCAGGGACAAACTGCAACCGAGGTACATGCCCTTAGCAGGAACCGAACCCGGGTCTCTCTGGACCGCAGTCCGATGCTCTAACCGCTGAGCCAAACCAGCCAGGGCGATGTTGATTCTTCTAATCCATGAACGTGGTATATGCTTCTGCTTTTTTATATCTTTCTCTATTTCTTTTTTCAATGTCCTGTAGTTTTCTGAAAACTGGTCAACTTCTTGGATAAGTTTATTCCCAGATATCTTAATTTTTTGTTGCAATGGTAAATGGGAGTTTTGTGTTTTTTTTTAGTTTCTCTTTCTGAATGTTCATTATTGGTGTATAAAAATGCCATCAATTTCTGGATATTAATTTTGTGTCCTGCTACTTTGCTAAATTCATTAAATCTAGTAGTTTTTTGGTGGAGCCTTTAGGGTTTTCTGTGTACAATATCATGTCATCTACGAATAATGACAGTTTCACTTCTGCTTTCCAATTTGGATGCCTTTAATTTTTTTCTTCTTTTCTGATTGCTGTGGCTAAGACTTTCCATACCATGTTGAATAAGAGTGGTGAAAGTGGACATCCCTGTCTTGTTCCTGTTCTTAAAGAAATACTTTCAGTTTTTGCCCATTCATATGATGTTGGCTATAGGTTTGTCATATATGGCCTTTATTATGTTGAGGTATGATTCTTCTATTCCCACTTTGCTGAGAGTTTTTATGAAAAATGGGTGCTGGATTTTGTCAAATGCTTTTTCAGCATCTACTGATACAATCATGATTTTTATCTTTCATTTTGTTTATGTGGTGTATCACATTTATTTGTGAATATTGTGTCAATCTTGTATCCCTGGGTTATATCTCACTTGGTTGTGGTGAATAATTTTTTTAATATATTGCTGGTTCCGATTTATTAATATTTTGTTGAAGATTTTGGCATCTATGTTCATCAGGTATATTGGCCCGTAATTTCCTTTCTTTGTAGTGTCTTTTCTGGTTTTGGAATTAAGATTATGCTGACTTCATAAAAGAGCTTGGAAGTCTTCCTTCCTCTTGAAAATTTTGGAGTATTTTGAGGAGAATAGGTGTTAGTTCTTTGACTGTTTGGTAAAACTGTCATGTTAAGTCATTCAGACCAGGAATTTTGTTTGCTGGGTGTTTATTGGTTACTGCTTCAATTTCCTTAGTTATTATTGGTCTGTTGAAGTTTTCTGACTCTTCCTGGTTGAATTTTGGAGGAGTGTGTAATTCTAGGAATTTGTCAATTTCACCTAGGTTGTCCAGTTGGTTGGCATATAATTGTTCATAGTATTTTCTTATAGTCCTTTGTATTTCTGTGGTGTCAGTTGATACTTCACCTCCTTCATTTTTTATTTTAATTATTTGGGTCCTCTCTTTTTATTTCTTGGTGAGTCTGGCTCAATCTTTTTTTTTTTATCACCCAAGGACATTTTTTTTTTTTTTTTTCATTTATCTTCAGATAGAGCAGGAGGGAGAGAGTAGGGAAGAGAGAGAGAGAAACATCGATGCGAGAGAGACACATCAACTGGTTGCCACCCAAACGACCCCAGCCGGGGTGGGGACAAACTGCAGCTGAGGTACATGCCCTTAGCGGGAACCAAACCTGGTCCGCAGGCTGACTGACGCTCCAACCGCTGAGCCAAACCGGCCAGGGCAATGTAGATCAATCTTGTTGATCTTTTCAATGAACCAGCTCTTGGTTTCATTGATCTTTTGTATTTTTTAGTCTCTGTTTCATTCATTTCTTCCGATTTTTCTTATTTCCTGCCTTCTACTTACTCTGGGTTTTTCTTTTTCTAGTTCTTTAAGTTGTAGGGCTAGATAGTTTATAAGAAATTTTTCTTGTTTCTTGTGGTAGGTCTGTAATGTTCTCAGCACTGTGTTCACTGTGTCCCATAGATTTTGTGTTGTTGTGTGTTCATTGTCATTAGTTTCCAGGAAGTTTTTTTATTATTTTCTTGATATCATTGGTAATACATTCATTGTTTTTATTACATGCTAGTTAGCCACCCTATGTTTGAATGTTTTGGAGTCATTTTATTATAATTGATTTTTAGTGTTGTGCCATTGTGATCTGAGAAGATGGTTGGTATGATTTCAATGTTCTTGAACTTGTAGAGACTCAGTTTGCATCCTAACATGTGGTCTATCTTTGAGAATGTCCCATGTGCATTTGAGAAGAATGTATATTCTGCAGCTTTGTGGTGAAATGTTTTGTATATATCAATTAAATCCATCTGTTATAGTATGTCATTTGGGGTCTCTGACTCCCTTTTAATTTTTTGTCCAGAAGATGTATCCAGTAATGTCAGTGGGGTGTTGAAGTCCCCTACTATGATTGCATTGCTGTTAATCTCTCCCTTAAAGCTGTTAATCTCTCCCTCTCTCTCTCCCTCCCACACTTTCTAAAAAAATCAATGGAAAAATGTCCTCGGATGAGGATTAACCAAAAAAATAAAAAATAAAGGAAAAAGTGTTACAATTTCATCTCTTTGGTTTTGCTTTTTTTTTTTAAAATGTGACTTCTAGAAAACATGAGGCACACATTGTATTTTTGTTGAACAGCTTTGTTCTGTCCAGTTCGGAGTAAAGTTTGAGGCCCTCTTGGAGGCAGGAGAGGTGTGCTTTAATATCTTTGTTCTTGGTTCTGTTTTAATATCTTTGTTCTTGGTTCTGTTTTGTATCTTCCTTTGTGTTCTTCATTTCCTGTAATTAGGACATGTAACTTGGTTTCCTGGATTCTTGCAGACTCAAATCTCAGGGCTTGAGGAGGGGTATAGAAATAAAAGGATTAAGGGGAATCATACACTGGGTTGTTGGAAGGGCCGAATGAGATGTGTGGGAGCCAGTGGTGGCAATGTGACTCATGGCCAAGTGTAGGCCATATCTGGGCATGGACAGCAGGCAGACACTGGTGAATTTGGTTGGCTGCTGTCGGGCTCCTGGAGGGAGTCCCTTAGCTGAGTGTCTTCTGACTGCTTCTCCTCTGGCTTATTGGGCTCCAGGAACTTGACCAAGAAAGGGCAGAGGTAGAAACTTGAGGCCAGCACTCCTTTCTGCTCTCTGTCCCAGGTGGTCCTGGACCCAGTGAAGCACTCAAGCCAGTGTGTCTAGTAACTTCTCCCTGAGGCTCTTCCTTTCTCCCATAGGATCTACTTTATGGGGACCTGAGGTCACTGTCACCCTACTCAAGAGCAGGGTCAAGACCTCTCAAACCATATGATCTTTCCTTATCTGGCCTCATTTGTCCATCAGACCTTCATGATTCTGCATCCTGTATTTCCTTGGACCTTCCTTTCTTCCTTCAGTTGGAGTACTGCAGACAGCCTCCACTGTTGTCTCCCTGGGCTCTCCACTTATTTCTCACATTGCTCAGGTGGGCCTTCCTAAGCCATAGGCCAGATTGCACCAGGCTCTGAGAGGCTTCCCTCCCCTGTGCCCCAGCCTCACTGGCTTCTCACCTGAGCACTTGCCTCCTGGGCATCTGCCTGTCACTGTTACTTTCTGTGCATTCATCCAGGCCCAGTCAGGGGGCAAATGTTCTGGGTATCTTGCTCCGGCCTTGTGCTGCCCAGGTAGGTGTCTCTGCTGCCCTCACCACCTAACAGGCCCACCCCTCAAGGGACTGGGACCTGCGCACAATGTTTTCTCTGCCCACACATCTCTCCCTTTGCCACACCATGAGGGTCTGTTACTTACTTGTGGGGCCATAAGTTGCCACCTCTCTGAGCCCTGAATTCTCGGGTCTCATGTGCTAAGGTGTGATTTGTACAGTAAATGTGTGCTGAGCTAGTGGCTCAGGGAAGAGACTGTTAGCTCTGAGGAGACTCCTGGCTGAAGTTTGAGGAGGAGCTGGTATGTATGATCTGAGGGAGAATGCATAGGCTGCTGCCACCTCACTGTGTGCATGAGTGTTCCATTCTCCAAACTTTGATTTCCTGACTTTTAAAGTGGGAATTTTACTCCCTGACATAAGTTGTGAGATAATATTAGACTGCGGATTAGGTTTCTGACAAGGAGCAGTGCCCCGCTCCATTTCTTCCTTTTCCTGGTTTGGTGGGCTTTTCTCTCTGCATGCACTTCCCGCCCACCCAGCTCACTGGAGGCTCCTTCTTTCCCTGGCTCTAACTCTGCCCCTGTCTGTGGCAGGAGGAGCTGGAGCACCTGAACCAGGCCAGCGAGGAGATCAACCAGGTGGAGCTGCAGCTGGATGTGAGTGTCCTGCCCCAGGTGTCTCCATGTGTCTTCTCTCCCTGTTCACACAGTGGCAGGGGAAAGGGCAACACCGGAAACAAGGGACTGGGACCTGCGCACAATGTTTCCTCTGCCCACACATCTCTCCCTTTGCCAGGAGGCCAGGACCACCTATCGGAGGATCCTGCAGGAGTCGGCGAGGAAGCTCAACACTCAGGGCTCCCACTTGGGGAGCTGCATTGAGAAGGCCCGGCCCTATTATGAGGCTCGGCGGCTGGCTAAGGAGGTACACCTTGCTCTGGGAGGGCCGCACACTAATCCTGGCCAGGATTCTTTCTCTGTATGGAGTGGGAGACAGATCACCTTTGCTCTTCCCTTTGGTTCATGTCTCTCTCTCTTTTTTTTTTTTTTTGCTTATCCTCCACTTCTTGACCCTTGTTCCTCCCTTTTCTTTTCTTTACACAAACCAAGTGGGTTCACTATTCGAAGACTGTAACTAACAGTAAAACAAGGTAAAGAGAAGAAAACAAAAATTACGTCAAATCCTACCATGCACATGTTTCATGATTTTTGTATGGGCTTGGACATGCTTTCTTTCTGTGAGATTTGGTCAGTGTCACTAATCCCCTTGCAACTATCATGGTGTGGACTTTTCTTTGTTCGTAGGGCAGAAGGCCAGTGGCCTCTGAGACTGCTGGGTCTCACACGCTTACCCTCCACTGGCAGCATCATGCTTTCCCATCTACTTTCAGGCCACATCCTTACAAAATACTCTTTGTAGAATGTTGTTTCCTTGGTCAGCATTTATCCTTAATGCAGTGTGAGAAGTGAAGCGACATTGCAGTGGGCCTTCTTCCTCCTGTCCTCACCCAGGATAGGTCTCCATGGTCAACTGTGAGTCCCTCAGGACTCCCCGCAGTTCTGATGGCCCTCTCCCCTCAGGCCCAGCAGGAGACACAGAAGGCAGCCTTGCGATACGAGCGGGCTGTGAGCATGCACAATGCTGCCCGGGAGATGGTGTTTGTGGCCGAGCAGGGTGTCATGGCTGACAAGAACCGATTGGACCCCACATGGCAGGAGATGCTCAACCACGCCACCTGCAAGGTGAGCCAGGCTTCCCAGCAGGTTCCCTCCCCTGGTTCCCATGCTTCCTTTGCTGTCTATTTATCCCATCACCCTCCTCACTCCTTTTTCTCTATTTTCCACTCCAGCCTTCCCTCAGCTTTAACTCTGTTTCAGGCAGACCTATTTCTTGCTATACCCTGTTTGGTCTCCAGTGCTTTTCATGTACATTTCCTCTGGACTCAGACTGTCTGTTTGGCTCTTTCTGAACCTTTGCCTTTAAGTTAGGGACTAACCCAAATAGTTCATCCCTGCTAGATGCTCTAGATTCAACACTCACTTTTTGTTATGTTTAGCTGTGACCCCTTCTGTTTTCAGAATATTCTCTTTCTTGCTTTTAAGCTCTGCAACTGTACTTTGATATTTGAAATGTAATTTGTATATCATTTCAAAGCTATTTGATGGGGACCGAGGAGCAAGAGGATCCCTGGCATCAGCTCTATTCTGCCACCTTCACCGTGTCTCAGTCCGTTCAGGCTATTATAACAAAATAACATACGCTGCCCAGCTGGTGTGGCTCAGTGGTTGAGGGTCAACCCATGCACCAGGAGGTCGCCCCCAGGCTGTGGTCCCAATCCCCAGTGGGAGGCATGCAGGAGGCAGCCAATCAATGTTCTTTCTCATTGATGTTTCTATCTCTCTCTCCCTCTCCCTTCCTCTCTCTGTAAAAATTAATAATAAAAAAAATAACATACATTGGGGGCTTAAACAACAACTGTTTATTTCTCATAGCTCTGGAGGTTGAGAAGTCCAACATCAAGGCACAGGTAGATTTGGTGTTTAGTGAAGGCCCGCTTCCAGGTTCCTAGACTTCTGGCCCTCTTTTCACTCTCCTCACATGGCAGAAGGGGTGAGGGAGCTCTCCAGAGCCCTTTTATAAGAGCACTAATCCCACCTGTGACCTAATCACCTCTCAGAGGGCTGCCTCAGAAACCATCAACATAGTGGTTAGGATTTCAGCATGTGAACTTTGTGGGAACACAAACATTTAGTCTAAAGCAGCAAGTTTGACCTCCTGAAGGGTGGTCATGCCTCGGGTTCTTTGAGGACTCCTTAGTCCAGGCCCATAGCCTTGTATAGAGCAGGAGCTCATATAGGAGAGTGCAGCACTGGGGAGGGCTTGTTGAGCTGTGAGTGGCAGGGCATAACAGGGTTCCAGTGTGTATCTGCCAAGTGTGTGGCAAGGTTGGCCCCCTGGTCTTGGAGGACAAGGTGGTGGGAGTCCTTCCCTGCTCCCTGTTGGGGTGTGAAAACACAGAGAACCCAGCGCAGAACTATGGCTATCCCCACTAGGGCTCCTCTGGTCCCCTCACCTCCCTCCCCTAGTACTGAGGGCTCCCTGAGAATGATGACTGTGGGAGATGTTCCCAGACAGACATTTCCAACAGGCTCACAGTTGTCCAGAGGGCCCTGGCACCCTCCTAGCAGCAGTGAAACTGAGTGGTGGTGACACAGGTAACAATAGGCAGGTGCAAGAACCCACTATTCTCCTTTGTGTCTCAGGAAATCCATGCCCTCTCCAGGCTCTCCAGATAGTAGAGGTTTTCCCCAGGATAACATTTGGAGTGGCAGCCTGGGGTAGATGATAGGGGCAGGAGCATGTCCTCCAGCTCAGTGATGTGTGTCATCCATCCCACCTGGGCCAGGTGAACGAGGCAGAGGAGGAGCGGCTTCGTGGAGAGCGGGAGCACCAGCGGGTAACGCGGCTGTGCCAGCAGGCTGAAGCTCGGGTGCAAGCCCTGCAGAAGACCCTCCGGCGGGCCATTGGCAAGAGTCGCCCCTACTTTGAGCTCAAGGCCCAGTTCAGCCAGATACTGGAGGTAGCTGTGGGGAGTGGGGGACAGGCAAGGGAGGGAAGGCATGGAAAGAGAGTTGGGAGACTCTGTGTGGTCTGCCTCTCTGCCATCGCCAGACCAGCTAGATGGGACAAGTGGTGGTGCCTGTGCTCAGAATGACCTA
This sequence comes from Tadarida brasiliensis, assembly GCA_030848825.1. NCBI lineage: Eukaryota > Metazoa > Chordata > Mammalia > Chiroptera > Molossidae > Tadarida > Tadarida brasiliensis. The sequence goes on along the minus strand of CM061259.1, from coordinate 71,395,507 downwards.
AAGGAAGTGGGAGGTGGAGTTGGGGACGGGTACTGGTAGAGATTGGAGTTGTAGGGAGGTAAAGGAGAAAAAGAATCAGGAAAGGAGGAGGAGCAGATGGGGTGGGGCAGGGCAGAGCTGCCCAGTGGGCCTGGGGACTGGCAGCTCCCAGCTGTGGAGAGTTGCCAACTGGGTTATTTCACTCTGTCCCTCCCTCCTTCTTCCCTCCCTCCCTCCCTCTTTAGGAGCACAAGGCCAAGGTGACAGAGCTGGAACAGCAGGTCGCTCAGGCCAAGACCCGCTACTCCGTGGCCTTGCGCAACCTTGAGCAGATCAGTGAGCAGATTCACGAGCGGCGTAGGGGCCTGCCCCCTCATCCCCCTGGACCTCGGCGCTCCTCCCCTGTGGGTGCTGAGGCTAGGCCCCAGGAGGAGGAGGAGGACGGAGACAGTGGGATCATCGAGGGGGCTGAGGGCGAGGCCCTGGAGGAGGGCTGCAGCCTGGGGCCTGGTCATGCCCCTGATGCAGACACTCTGAGCCTGCTGAGCCTGCGCACAGTGGCCTCAGACCTGCAGAAGTGTGACTCCGTGGAACACCTGCTAGGCCTCTCGGACCATACCAGTCTAGACGGCCAGGAGCTGGGCACCCGAAGTGGAAGCTGCAGGGGCCGCCACCAGCGCAGCATCAGTCTGTAGCCCGTGCTCAGGTTGGCTGGTGTGTCCCTTACCACTGCTAGCCCACTCAGGTCCAGTGGGCTCCCACCTCCTCTCTGGGGTCCTTGTTTCCTCCGGAGAATTCCCACGGATTGGCCATGTCTGAGTTCTCCTGTCACTGGTGTGTGTCCCGACCCCACTTGCCCATGTTTCAGGTGACAGCTCTCTTTGCCTTACTCCTTAAGAAGGCTTATCTCCAGCCCTCACAGTTTGTCCATGCCCTTTGCTGGCCTCTTTCTAACTTCTCTCCTTCTGCCTGGCTTTTCCCCTCAGGGAATTTGGTCTAGGAGGTACAGGGAAGCCCATCACAGAAGGTGGGTGCTGGACCTGAATCTGGTATCTTGGGCCCCTAGTCTGAGTGAATGGACAGGTATTTCTTCCACCTCCCCTTCTGTTGAGGGGCCCTAGGGATGTGGTGGAGCCCTCCTGGCAGCCCTGCCCCCGTGCTCTGTCCTATCCTGCCTGTGTGTAATCTGTAAGATGTACTATGGGGCTGTGTGCCTCTGAAAGACCCCTGTCCCTTCAATACTCCCTCCTCGTGACTTAAGTCACTTTGCTCTGGGTGCCCCAGAGCAGGACTTGAAGGGTGCTGGTGTTAGCAAAGGTGAAACCCAGCCCTAGTGTCAACATAGGAGAAATTAACCAACTCCTCAACTCCACACAGGCTCCTATGTGCATGTTTTCCCCAGCAGGGCTGGGCCCTTAACATTGCCAAGGTGCTAGTGGGTCTCTAACAGGGTCCATGTTGGGAATAGAGATGTAATGAGGTCTTGATGGCTGAGGCCCTTGCCTTCCTTGCTGTGGAGTGAGGTTTACTTTTTAGAGGATTTTGAGCTGGATCTCAGCCTCCTCCTGCAGATGGAGTTGGGGAATTTGGTGCTCTTCCCCCAACCAAACCATACCTACTCCAGGGTCCCTTGGGGAATGCTAAAGTGTGGCTGCCCTTGATGTGGGGAGGGGACTTACCCTCCTAGGGAACAGCTCCAGGTGTCTGGTGGTACTGCCAGGCTGTGTTTGTGTGTGTGTGTGTGTGTGTGTGTGTGTGTGTGTGGTGGGGGGGGGGGGGAGCCACACCTGGTCTGGGTGCCTTGTGGGGACTAGTCCTTCGTCCCATCCTAGGAATGCTGAGAGCTCGACTGGTAGGAGGGCTGTACCTAGGCCTGTGTGCCATTGCCATCGACTGGGAGTAGTGGGCCTTCACGTGGACAGTGTCTCCCTGTTCTAGGGTTGAGATAGGATGGTCACAATGAGAACCCCTGGGTTTGAGGTGGCCATGGGTAGAGGGAAGGAAGGGAAAATGTCACCATGTGTGTGTGCATGTGCTGGTGTGTGTGGGGGGAAAGAGTCTGCTCCTGATTTTATTTAAATAAAATAGTTTATGTAACAGTAATGTTTACTACCTCTATCATAGAAGGGAGAAAGGGGGTGATGAGCAGGGTGATAGGAGCCTCTTTCGAGAAGAGTAGTTGGATGTGAGATTTAACCAGGCCAAGGGAGGAGGGAGGGCTTATGGCCACATGGCTAGGGTGATCACACAGGGGAGGTCCCCTACCCCACCTATTGGGTTTGTAGGGTGGAGTGGACTTGCCAGCTACTTAGGGGTGTGGTCCATATGAATGCCACTCCTGGATGTGAGAGCATGAAGGAAGGGTTGCAGGATTTAGCAAATAAATGTACAGGTTGCCCAGCTAGACTTAGGTTTCAGATAGTGAATGATTTTTGCCCCAATGTTTAGGTCATACTTAGTTATTTGTGGTCTATCTGAAGTTAAAATTTAACACATGAAAGGAAACTCCCAATCAAAGCTTGACCTATTGTGGGCCAGGAGGGGTTTGAGTGCCTTTGGACCTCAGCCTGTGAAGCATCTGGTGGCATCAGGTGGAGAAGGGCATGAGGTACAGGAAGGCTTTGGACTGATCCCCATCAGGGTTGCACCTGCGTTTACAGCCATGTAAGGAGCGGGGTCAGCCAAAGAGATGGAGAAGGTGCTGCTGGGAGGGTCGGAGACCCACTGGAAATCTGGTGAGAGATGAGGCTTGAACACCCTTAAGGGGCAGGAGGGCAGAGCAGTGACTGTTGACCTCAGATGGGACATCAGGAGCCGCTGTGTACAGAAGATGCAGTAGAGCCCTTTGACAGGTACTGTCCAGGTGTGAGACTGCCTTTTCTGACCTGGCTTTATTGAGAAATAATGAAAGTATCATAAGACAGATGGGTGCCAAAATATTTCCTTTATCACAAGAAAAGCTGCTCTGGGTGTATGGCCTGTGACCTTGAGCAAGTGTGCTTTCTGAGATGACACCCAGGTCATCATTCCCTTCCCTGTCCCTGGCAGTAGGCACCTGAAAATCTCCTGGTGTGAAGGAAATCAGGAAAGAAGGGCTGGCTGTGGCCACCGAGTTTCTTGCAAAATCACCTGTCACATAAGGCAGGAATGGGGAGAGACCATGATGATGGTTAGAGCTGATGATGATACCTCCAAGTGGAATAAAATAGCCACAGTGAAAGTGCCCTCAGCCCAATTCTGATAACGGTGGCCAGCAACTACACAGGACATGTCCTCTGCCAGGCATATGCGTTGACGCATTTTAGTCCCACAATGGGGTGGGTAGCACCACAGCTGTCTTTTTCCAGAGGAGACAACAGGTACAGTGGGAGTGTCCTGCCTGCCCCAGGTTCATAGAAGGAAATGGAGGGAGTTAGAGTCTTTTCTTTTTTCTTAATCCTCACCCAAGGATATGTTTTTATTGGTTTTAGAGAGGAAGGGAGAAAGAGAAAACATTGATGTGAGAAACATCGACTGGTTGCCTCTTGTACATGTCCTGACGGGATCGAACCTGCAACCTAGGTATGTGCTCTTTCTGAGTACAAAACACTGGTAGAGCCTGGCTGATGTGGCTCAGTTGTTGAGCATTGACCCGTGCACCAAGAGGTCACCAGTTCATTTCCCAGTGAGGGCACGTGCCAGGTTGTGGGCCAAATCCCCAGTGGGGGGCATGCAGGAGGTGGCCAATTGATGTTCTCTCTCATCGATGTTTCTATCTCTCCCTCTCCCTTCCTCTCTCTCTAAAATCAATAAAGAAAAAAATTTAATAAAAAAACACTGGTAGGGCTTGTTAGAAACACCAGAAAGTGGGTGGGGCATCCAAGTGAGGAATACAAGTGCATGCAGGGCAGTAAATATAGATGACTAGAAGGGCCTGTAGTCAAGGGGGGATCTGGGAGGCTAGGAAAGGATGGGGAACTTTGGGCAGGGCACTATGAAACTCTGACCCACCCACTTGGTGCAGGCTGGACAGGTGCTGGAAGGAGGTCCCCCGCCTCCAAGTCTTTCTGACCCTAGGCCTCAGTCTTCTGAAATCTGTCCTGAGCCACTCAAGCCAGGGCCTGTGTCTCACCCATCTTGGTGTTCTCAGGATCTGGCACATGGCACTATCCATCAACCATCTGGTCACTAACTGCTGATACTTGTATTACTCTTGACACGTTTCCCCCCTGCTTTACCTGTTAGACTTCAGCCGCTGATTTGAGGCGCCACTCGTGGACTTTTGATCAGAGGCCTTTCTGCTTCCCCAGCTCTCCAGCCAGGTCTGAATTAATTCCCCCATACTTCCCAAGTTCCTCAAAGCTCTTTTGACTTATTGCAGAATTGACCCAATGCCCCCTATGGTGTCATCCCCGACTCCATCTTGCTCAACATTTAACATGCTACAATAGACATAGTAAAGTGACCATATGTCACATGTCATGTATGGTCTAAACTGGGATACTTGAATGTGAGAGGGTCAGATATAACCCAGGAGTAAAAAGCACTGACCACACTGTAGAGGACTGTCATTGGTCTGCCTCTGCCCTAAGGTGCTGTGTACACATGAATTACCCACTCAGCTCCCTTGTGCTTTAGTGTCCCAGTCTGCAAGAAGTGGGCCCCACTGGGCAGATGACCTCTTAGTTTTTTTAAAGTACTAAGATGATATGGCCATTGGAGAGTTTGGGCCTGTGAAGCATTTGGTGGAGCATGTGAGCTGGTGGATGTGTTTGCAGAGAGGTCTTGGGAACAGAACATGAGAATTCCAAGTCCAAGGTTGATTGGAACCCAGCCAGAGGCAGTGGGCAGCTGCTTTGGGTGTGAGCTGATGATCATACATTGAATCAAGGACTCTGCAGTGCTGGGGGTGGGGTGGCCTCTCCTTTCCTGTGGCAGGCAGGCCTTGTTTACCACACCTGGGATAAACCAGCTGACTTGTTCATCAACATAGTTGAGGGGAGGGGAGTACAAATGTGTTTCTTCCCCCTTTAGGACAGAGGGACATTTGGATGTAGGATGGAATGGAGGTCAGGGTGGTGGAGTTTGGCAAGAGAAGACACTCCTCTTTCCTCAGCTACTTCACACATGCTCAGCCACTCTGTCCCCTTTCCTCTCTCCGTATTGTCCTCGCCACTACATACACAGCAAAAGGGTATGTCAGCTGTGTTGGGTCTACCCTTCTCCAGAGGTGAGGCAGGAATTCTTACAGGGTTTGTGGAGCTGGGGTAAGGATGGAGGGATAGTGGAAGCTGCTGGCATGGAGGGCTTCTTGGCAGGGAGCTCCTGGAGCTGTGGGGCTCTCAGGGGCTGCCACTGTTCAGGGGAGTATGATAGGCCTTCACTTTATGTCACCTCTCCCATTTTCTTCCAACCTCAGTGTTGCCGCTATGGTTGCAACCTTCCACTCCTCTTGGAGAGAAGCCAGGAACCCAATTGCCCTTGTGCCTGGGCAGGAGTGTGCAGCCCCTGCTCTCCAATTTAGCTTTCTTTCAGCTGCCCTTTACTCAAACCCTTCTTCCACTTTGGACAGGATTTTGGAAGACTCTGATCACAAAACTTTTCTTCTCCCTCAAACAGTTGTATTTAGCAGAAGGGACTGTAGTGACTTATTTAGAAGGAACCTATCAATGACAACAAAGGGTACAAGGCCTTAGGATGCTCTCCCTTGGAGGGAAGCTATGTCTTCATAGCACCTACAAAACACAAACTCAAGGTTTAAAAAAACAATGCAACCACCTATTTAGCTTACCTGCCACCTTGGCTATACTATTTACTTTTTCTGAATTGTATATATATTTAAAGACATATCCAGAGAGAATGTGAAAATTAGGTTAATTAATCTGGAAGCATAAATGGAGAGGGGATGAGAGGAAACACTGTGTAGCAAGAGAAATCATAAGAATTGGAGAAAGTAAAAGAAGTGAAGAGACAGGTGAAGTGCACTCAGCTGCAAGGAAGGACCTCAGAGACAAAGAAGCACACCCAGGTGATTAAGCCAGTAGCAGAATGGGGCTCAGAGGTGCCTGGACACTCACTGAGCCCAGGTCAGATTTATAAACCTTATCTTGACCTGTCTCAAGGTGCCTAGGTGTGGGCCCTTCCTGGAGCTGTCTGCATTCTGGATCCATATGCCAGCTAGAAGTTTATGGCTCTTATGTCAAAAAAATCACTGACAAACCTTGTTTCAAACATGCTCCACCCTCCACTGTCTTTAACAGTGTTTGCTATCCCATAATTGGAAACCAAATGTGAATGAACTCAAGGCGTAGGCAGGACCCATTGGAGACAGAGGGAAGGGTTGAACTTCGTCTTGGAAGTAGCCATTCTATGACCAGGTACAAGAGGACCCAGGGGACTGTGTCTCAGGATGTGCCCAAGGCTCTCTGAGCAGCTCTGCACCATTAATTCCATGAAGATTTGTGTGCCTGGAACTCTACTGAAGCTGAATAGGCCAGTCTAATCAAAACAGTGCTGTTTTCTTGAGGACTGTCAGTTCTGAGAATTTTGTTTCTTTGTGGGACATGATCTTTCAGTTATGAGCATGAACATCTCACAGTGAAATGAAATAGGAAATTTATGTCTCTCACCTACCCTTTATCACTCTGAGATCCTGGCCCATAGAGGATTCTTCTAGAACCCTGCTTCCTAAAGTGTATTCTCCAGAGCAACATAAATATCACCTGCAACTTGTTCAAAATGCACATTCTCAAGTCCCACCCACCCCAGAGGTACTGGGTGAGGAACTCAGGGTGGGGCTGGGGTGGGATAGCACCCAGTATATTAACAGGCCCTCCAGGTAATGCTGGTGCTCACTGGAGTTTGTGAACAGGCAGGATTGGGGATGTGGCAAATGTGGTCACTTCATTCACCTTATTTTGTTGTTGCTGTTAATCCTCACCTGAGGATATTTTTCCATTGATTTTTTAGATAGAATGGAAGGGAGGGAGAAAGGAACATTGATGTGAGAGAGACACATCAATTGGTTGCTTCCTGCACATGCCCCCACTGGGGCCAGGGATCAAACCTGCAACCTAGGTACATGACCTTTACTAGGAATTGAACCCAGGGTCCTTTGGTCTGTGGGACGACACTCTAACCACTGAACCAAACCAGCCAGGGCTTTGTTCACTTTTTATTGGCCCAAACAGGTCACCTGGTCTAACTTAAAAGGAATAGAAAGTACAGCCTTACCATTTACCCTGGAGGAGGAGGGTGTCTTGGGTATTTTAGGCTACAGATAGGAAAAATAATGGCTGTGAACATTATCGGAGGTGGCAGAAGTTGGGTTTTCTGTTTCTATTTTTGGAATGCAAGTCTGAAAAATAAGGCCTTTGAAACATAAACAGAGTGCCTTTCCTACACCCGACTAAATTAACAATAATTTCTTAGTGTTGTACCAGACACAATGAGTCCAAGGCTGCCTGCCACTACTTGAGCCAAATTAAGCAGAGACAGGGTTGAATCATATATGAGCATTTATGCCAATAATGCCGGCAGTATAGAGAGAGCAGCAGGTCCTTCTGTAAATTATGCTCTAACCTCTCCTATTAGTTGGCTGATTATATATGGATAAGTAAGAAAGGGGCTGCATGCAAGGGGAGGTGGGAGTGGGCAGGGTAAGGGCTACATGGTCTGTGGTCCGTGTGTCTCCTTCTAGGATCTTGAAGTCCAATAACAAGGTAGTTATATGATGTTAAGAACAGCTCTGCCCCACTCCTGGGACCGGTGAAAGGTCAGCATTCCTGAAGCAAACTCCTGGAGGGGTCAGGGTCCAGGCACAGCAACCAAATCAAAGTGTGTCCTGTCCTTTGTTCTGAAAATGTATTTTCTTTTTTGAGTAATGGACCCATCAGGGCTTTGAGGCATCTTATATTTTTTTTACAGCCCTGTTTGTCTTCTTGAAGCACATCCCCCAGTTTCTCAGGGTCTGTAAGAAAATCTGTGATCTATAGTCAGGAAACAACTGTGTTTCTATTCCTATGCCCTTCTCGCATCATTCCCCACTGTTAGTATTATCATCTCATATCTATGAGATTAGCTTTATAAGGAAAGTGTCTTGTAGTTGAACCGTATTATTCCTGGCCTATTATATTTTTCCCTTATGGATTTTGGCTCTGAATCCTTTCAGGGGAAAGGGGTGTTGGGTCTCTTCCGTAACTGCTTCCTGCTGATGGGGGGCAGAGTCCTGAGGTTCTCCCTGTCTGACAAAAGAAGGAGGGAGCCAAAAAGGGGAAAGCAGTTTTAAGTGAAACCAATAGACTGTCCATGTTTCATTGACTCAATCATAAGTCCAAACCATTGAGTCTTATGTTCAGGACACAGTGCAGGTGGCTTCTATGATGAGGCCTATACTGTGTGAGTAAGCAATTAAGTAAACAGGGACATAGGCATACATTCTATGAAACAGAAGAACCCAAAACATAAAGATTAATGTATATAGTAAATCACAAACCAGTTGAGAAGATTTCCAAATGTAAGGCTTCTGCTGGAATGAAGTCACACAGTGACAATCTGATTGATAGTCTGCAGTTTAGGACATTTCTGGTGATGTCATCAGGTGCTGAGATGTGTATGGCATACAGAGACACAGCCTTAAAATAAAACTTTGAAGACAGTTAACTGCATTGGAGTTTAATACCTACAATTGGGCATTGTAGTTCCCAGTTAAACACAATTTTTCTCCCTAAGATTACCCTCATTTACAAAGAGATTGTATCAAGTCTAGTTTTAGTTTGGCCTGATTATGTGCATAAACATAATAATAGTAATTGATCAAATAGATCATATAGACTATTTTTACCAGTAATATTCAGATTGAGCTTTGGTCAGCCCCTCAGGGCACAGAAGCCAAACCACACAGCTGCCATCTGGCTTTGCCTGTAAAACCTATAAATGCATGGATTCCTCAAGTTTTTGAGGTCTCCAAAGGGATCTTGAGGTTCCTCCTTACTGTCTTTCAGGAAAGCAACATTTGTTCCTTACCTGGAATGACTGCATGAACCACATGACCAAGCAAGGTACCAGGCCATTTCTCCAAAGGGCTTTATCAGCTTCAAAGTCAATCTTCATACCTTAAAGCTTTTTGGTAACATCTAGAGTCCTGGCATGTCTCTCTCAGACATGACATTACAGTCAAAGTCTTGGTTAATAAAACCACATTTGGAAACTGACTCTATGTCCTGTTATGGAAAAATTAGATTCTTATTGGTTTTATGCAAATAAATAAATATATTGCTGTGAGTACAATAATACTCAGAAAGAGTTTCCAAATTCTGAATGGATTAGGTAGGGAGAAGAATATAAATGCCTCAGTATTGCTTATTAAAATATAAATTACCAAATTAAGAAGAGAAACAATTTCTTTATGTCTGGAAAACAAAAAAGTTTGAAAATCAGCAATACTTTCAACACATTATAAAAACTATAATTATTTTCAGTTCATTCAGTCCCATAATCAAATTCCGTTTCTCCTGATTTTTCTTACCAATACTTTTATAAATCTAGATATTCTATAGCGTTCTAGTAATTTTTATCCAGTTAAAAGGGGATAATCTGAAAATTTATTCTCAGAGATATGTAATTTAAAATAAATCAGAGTACTTTCCATGGATCTTTCAGAAAATGTAACATCTTTGCAAATGCATTATAACAAAACAGTGACTGTCTCTAAGTGAGAAAAAGAAACTTAAAATGACATAGTTATAGCTCTGATTATAATGTAATTGACACAGAACCCTGTCCTTTTTGTAAAACACAATGTTTCAGAATAACCATCAAAGTTATAAATAAAAATATATCAGAATTTATGGACTCCTGGAGACTTTTTATATAATCTCTAGGACATCCATTTTAATATAGTTATTATTTCTTCATTTGACAAAGCTTCCCATGTAACTTAAGAATAAAATGTTTCCTTCATAAGAATAAAAACAGTCCTTGAGGCATTCCAGGGCCTATTGGAATGACCTAAAGCCAATTCTAGGTCAAGAAAAAGTTTCTTAAATTTCAAACCCTGGGAAGGTTGTCAAACATATTTGACCAAAATATTATATAATGTTTATTATTATTATTATTATTATTATTATTATTAAACAGTATTAAATTATTCATTCAGAGTGACAGCAAAAGACATTAAACACAAACATAGGCTAGTAAAACTTCAGTTTTTATGATTAAGAAGATGGGTTTTTATGTAATGAAGTACCTGATTAACATAATATAACATTTAACCATTTCAAATATATAGAACCTTTGCTTCCTAGGCAAATACAGGAAAACCTTTTTTTTTTTTTTTTTTTTTTAACAGACTGGAAAAGGACCAAATAAAATCTGTATTAGTTCACTTTAGATTCATTTATCTAATTAAATTTATTATTCAGTTTACCTATGTTTCTTTTTGCTTCTTCCCTCCATACAATCTTTTTTTCAATTTGCACAGACCCTCTGCAATTTTCCTGGTCTCTTTAAGTTTTTTCTTCTGAACTCATTCACAAACAACTAATTTAGAACTACCTATTTTTAATTTTATATTACCAAAACCATGTCATTTCTTTCCTATTTAATTAGAATTCTTAACTCTTAGAAAATTTGATCTTTTAGTGACAAGTAAGTAATTAACATTCCTCAGATTGGCAACTGCAGTCCACAACCTCCAGAAATAGGCCCACCCTTTCTTCATTAGCAAATATATTCACATTTTACGAGACATATTTCAAATAAAATATGACATATTCATTAACAGATCCAAATTTATTCTCTAGCTTCTCTGTAATAAGAGGCCAAAAGTAGGCAAACTCAGCTTAATTAATATTTCAGTATCCTGTTATTTCAAAGTACATAGATATTTAATAATTTTTATTATTTAACTCAGTAAAACTCTAAAGTTCCCCATTATCAAAGACTTTGGGAAATTATGTTTGGGTATATATAATTATTACTAAAAAGCTTTATCAAAATCCCTTCATTTTAGTTATATCTATTTATTGTCTTAACAACTCCATGAGATTTTAAAGTCAATTATTACCCAACGCTTTGATTTGCATTCCCAAATCCTGCTGGCCCCATCCTGCTAAGCTCAGATCCAGGAGGGAGAGGGAAAGGGGCCCAGATCAAAACTGGGACATTTGACACAACCCCCTTGGAACCCTCTTTCAGTCTCTGGCACTGTGCTGTGGAGCTAGGGGGAGGCAAAGAGCTCTTTCCCATCCCAAGGACTGGCACCACCCCCAGAAGAGGTATGCTTTGATCTGTTTCTCCAAGCCCTGCTGGCACTGTCCAGCTGGTGCAGTCTTTTAGGAGAAAGGAAACACATCTCAGAACTGGGACATTTGGCGTAACCTTCTAGGAGCCTCCTGTCAGGGTCTCTGGCAGTGTGTTGCCAAGCTAGGGGAAGACCAGCAGCTCATTCTCTTCTCAAGAGATCAGAGGGCCAGTGCCACACCCAGCAGAAGGTTAGTGGGATGTGGCCAGATTGAGCCCATTCTATAGCCTTTCTGCATAACTCCAGGCAACTTCAAGGGGGAGCGGAGTAGCCAACAGGTGGACACTGACCTCAGGGTACTTGGTCTTTTAATGATCTGCCCCCAACTCAGAGCTCTAGGAAGTTCACCCATCTACACAGATTGGCCCCTCTCACACAAACCCAGGACCAGGAGATGCAGACACAAAAAATGAACAGCATGGCAGCTCCAGAAAGGTAGCCCCAAACTGGTTACATATAATGTCAGAGTGACCCATACCTAAAACCCACCCAAGTGGACCCCAAGCCAACACAACCAGTGGTGGACATCAGACCACACCAGAGCTTTACCCAACCAGCCACACAAATTACACACCCAAAGAAAGATTCTGGCAGTCAACATACCCTGCTGGGAACAACTCCACCTCAGGGTACAGCCCCTGCACAGTGTCTCATACATAATGATTGAGGTTTAATCTTACAGCCACCCAGCTTAAAGGTTTAAATCCACCCCCCAAAAGGACCAACAACATTCATCAAGGTGCAACTACAACAAGGGGCGCACATAACCTCCAAGAAACATTCCTGGAGCATGGAACACAGGTGATCTAGAAGATTGTGCCACTGAGCCCAATAAGATACCTTGAGACAGCACATTGACAGTAGCTTGCATGCTGTGAGTGGGGTTGAGCCTCAGTCAATCAGGCGTAGTGTTGATCCTACCCATGAATGGATCAACAGCATTCAAGATCCAGTTACAACAGGGAGGCCCAAATAACCCACACAAGAGACATTCCTAGAGCACCCAGCTCAGGAGATCAAGGAGACTGAACCACTGGGTCCCCCAGGACATCTACTACAGAAGGCCACTAAACTAGACTAGGAGTCATAGTACTTCTAACACATAGAAACAACACAAAAAGATAGAAAAAATGGGGAGACAAAGAAACAGGCCCCAAATGAAAAAACAGGAGGAATCTCCATAAAAAGAGCTAAATGAGAAGGAGGCAAATGATTTATCTGAAACAGAGCTCAATATAATGGCCATAAGAATGCTCAACAGCATGAAAAAAACAAACAAAAAAAAACAAAAAAACAGAAACCATGAAAAATAATCAGGTGGAAATAAAGAGTATCAAACAAACAAAGAATACACTTGAAGCAGTAAACACTAGGCTCAACAAAGCAGAGGACCGAATCAGCAAATTGAAAGACAAGGTAGAAAAATTCATACAGTCAGAGCAGAAAAAGAAAAAAAGAATTAAAAAGAGCGAGGATATAACCATGCAACTAAAAAAAAAATTAGAAAGAACAACAACAAGAAAAACACTCAAAAGAAGTAGAAGGAAGTAAATAATAAAGATCAGAGCAGAAATAAGTAACATAGAAACTAAAAAAACAATACACAAGATCAATGAAACCAAGAGCTGGTTCTTTGAAAAGATAAACAAGATTGATGAACCTTTAGCCAGACTCACCAAGAAACAAAGAGAGAGGACGCAAATACATAAAAACAGAAATGAAAGAGGCAAAGTAACAACTGACACCACAGAAATACAAAGGATTGTAAGAAAATACCATGAAAATCTACATGACAACAAAATGGACAAGCTGGACAAAATGAACAAATTCCTGGAAACATATAATCTTCCAAAACACAATCAGGAGGAATCAGAAAATCTGAATAAGCCAAAAACAATAAAATTGAAGCAGTAGTAATAATAATAATAAAAAAAAAAACCGGGAGGGCGAAAAAATGGCGGTGGAGTGAATGGAAGCTACACAGACGATCTCCCAGGATCAAAAGGGAATTACAACTAAAATAAAGACAAATCGTCGGGAAAAAGCAACAGAAAAGCAGCGGGAGAGGACCATACAACCAGGGACACTGAATGAGCCTGGTAGGATTTGCGGAGGCGCGTGAGGGTGGCGGGCTGGGAGCCCACGAACAGCAGTGGCCTTGGCTGTGAGCAGCGGCCTTAGCTGGGAGCGGCGCCAGCCCTCGGGGTTAAGAGCCCCAGCTGCTCCACAGCGCAGAGGGCCAGGACAGAGCGCTAAATAGCCACAGCCACTCACCTGGGGCTCCGGCAGAGGGAGGGCGGATTGGACTGGAACTCTGAGGGGACACCTGGGATTTGGAGGGCGCTCAGAGTTTGTGCTGAGCTGTGGCCACAAAGGACGGTGGTGGCCAGTCCCTCCTTCCCGGTTACTCAGAACGGCAGCCAAGGTTGCTCCATCCCGGAGCTGTGGCAGCCCCTCCCTCGGAGATTCCCAGGTGAGGAAAAGAGGTAAAGAAATGCAAACTGAGGCTCATTAACAACCAGCATTGGCCCCATCCTCACGAAATCCTCTTACACTGTAAACATCTGAGGGAGTTTCTCATTCAACTGAGATCCTAAGGCTTTTCAAGTAACTGAGGCTAATAGCCTCCAGGCAAAAAGCTAGAACATAACTATACCTTTCCTGAGCTTGCAAATCTACCCAGGAAAGTGAGACTTGACAGTGGTGTTGAAGGAGGGCCCTCCACACTCATCCAAACCCAATAGAGGGAGACACAAATAGCAGAACACCAACACGAACAGGGAAAATTTGGCAGGCTCCAAAACCCACTGAGATAGCAAAAATGGTGAAACAAAGAAACTGATCCCAAATGAAAGAACAAGAGAACTCCACCTAAGATGAGATAAATGAAATGCAGCTAAGCAAATTATCAGAGGTAGAGTTCCGAGCCATGATCTTGAGGAAACTAAACAGCATGAGTAAGGACATCAACACCATGAGTAAAGATATTGAAACACTGAAAACCAACCAAGTGGAAATGAAGAATGACATAGCAGAAATAAAGAACACATTGGAAGGATTGACCAGCAGAGTAGAGGAAGTGGAGGACCAGATCAGTGAATTAGAAGACAGAGTAGAAAAAAATCAATCAGTCAGAAAACCAAAAGGAAAAAACAATGAAAAAACAGGAAGATAGCTTAAGAGAACTGTGGGACAACTGGAAACGTAATAACATTCGCATTATTGGAATCCCCAAAGTAGAAGAAAATGAGCAAGGGTTAGAGAATATATTTGAAGAAATAGTGACAGAAAACTTTCCTAACCTGGTGAAGGAAGAAAGCATTCAAGTTCAAGAAGCACAGAGAGCCCCAAGTAAGAAGAACCCAAACAGGCCCACACCAAGACACATAATAATTAAAATGCCAAAAATTAAAGACAAAGAGAGAATCCTAAAGGCAGCAAGAGCTAAGCAACAGGTTACCTACAAAGGAACCCCCATAAGGCTATCATCTGACTTCTCAACAGAAACACTACAGGCCAGAAGGGAATGGCATGAAGTAATCAAGGTCATGAAAAACAAGGATCTGAATCCAAGACTACTCTATCCAGTGAGGCTATCATTCAAAATAGGTCAAATAAAGAGCTTCCCAGACAAAAAAAAAAAGGCTAAGGGAATATATTAGGACCAAACCAGCACTGCAAGACATGTTAAAAGGACTGCTATAATTATTAGAAGAAATAGAAAGATAATTAGAACCACACTGTACAAAAATGGCAATAAATAAGTACATATCAATAATCACCTTAAATGTAAATGGACTGAATGCTCCGATAAAAAGACACAGAGTAGCTGACTGGATAAGAAAGCATGATTCACATATATGTTGTTTACAAGAGACCCACCTCACAAAAAAAGACTCACATACGTTGAAAGTAAAGGGATGGAAAAAAATCTTCCAAGCAAATGGAAAGGAAATAAAAGCTGGGATAGCAATACTCATATCTGATAAATTAGATTTCAAATTGAAGACCATAACTAGAGACAAAGAAGGTCACTACATAATATTGAAAGGGTCTATCCAACAGGAAGATATAACCGTGGTACACATATATGCACACAATATAGGAGCACCAAAATATATTAAAAATCTTCTGGAGGACTTCAAAGAGAAATCGACAGCAATACAATCATAGCAGGAGACTTCAACACCCCACTGACATCACTGGATAGATCATCTAGACAAAAAATTAACAAGAAAACAGAGACTCTAAATGAAGCACTAGATCAAATGGATTTAATAGATATACACAGAGAATTACACCCCAAAACTGCAGAATTCACATTCTTCTCAAGTGCACATGGGACATTCTCAAAGATAGACCATATGTTAGGGCACAAACTAAGTCTCTACAAGTTCAAGAAGATTGAAATCATATCAAGCATCTTCAGACCACAATGGCATGAAACTAGAAATCAATTGCAACAAGAACATGCAAAAACATATGAACACATGGAGGCTAAATAGCATGTTACTGAACAATGAATGGGTTACCATGGAGATCAAGGAAGAATTTTAAAAATTCCTGGAAACCAATGAAAATGAACACACAACAACGCAAAATCTATGGGATACAGCGAAAGCAGTTCTGAGAGGGAAGTTCATAGCAGTACAGGCCCACCTTAAGAAAGAAGAAAAATTTCTAATTGACTACCTAACCTCACAACTTAAAGAACTGGAAAGCAAACAAAAAGAAAACCCTAGAGCAAGTAGAAGGAAGGAAATAGTAAAGATCAGAGCAGAAATAAACGATATGGAGACCAAAAAACAATTCAAAAGATCAATAAAACAAAGAGCTTTTTTTTCCAAAAGATAAACAAGATTGATGGACCCTTAGCTAGACTCACCAAGAAACAAAGAGAAAGAACCCAAATACACAAAATCAGAAATGAAAGAGGGGAAGTAACAACTGACACCACAGAAATACAAAGGATCATTAGCAAATACTATGAACATTTATATGGCAACAAATTCGACAATCTAAGTGAAATGGACACATTTCTAGAAACACATAGTCTCCCAAAACTGAATTGGAAAGAGATAGAAAACTTGAACAGGCCAATAACAACGAAGGAAATTGAAGATGTAATCAAGACTCTCCCAGCAAACAAAATCCCAGGCCCTGACGGCTTCACGGGGGAGTTTTACCGAACATTCAAAGAAGAACTAACACCCATTCTCCTCAAACTATTCCAAAAAATTCAAGAAGAAGGAAGACTTCCAAATTCGTTTCATGAGGCCAGCATAATTCTAATCCCAAAACCAGAAAAAGACACTACAAAGAAAGAAAACTACAGGCCAATATCCCTGATGAACCTAGGTGCCAAAATCCTTAACAAAATACTAGCAAATCGGATCCAGCAATACATCAATAAATTATTCACCATGACCAAGTGGGATTCATCCCAAGGATGCAAGGCTGGTACAATATATGCAAATCAATAAATGTGATACATCACATAAACAAAATGAAAGATAAAAACCATATGATCATATCAATAGATGCTGAAAAAGCATTTGACAAAATCCAGCACCCATTTCTGATAAAAACGCTCAGCAATTTGGGAATAGAGGGATCATATCTCAACATTATAAAGGCCATATATGAAAGACCTACAGCCAACATCATACTCAGTGGACAAAAACTAAAAGCATTTCCCTTAAGAACAGGAACAAGACAAGGATGCCCACTTTCTCCTCTCTTATTTAACATAGTACTGGAAGTCTTAGCTACAGCAATCAGATGTGAAGAAAAAAATAAAAGGGATCCAAATTGGAAAGGAGGAAGTGAAACTGTCATTATTCGCAGATGACATGATATTATACATAGAAAACCCTAAAGACTCCATCAAAAATCTACTATGCTTAATAAATGAATTTGGCAAAGTAGCAGGATACAAAATTAACGTCAAGAAATCGACGGCATTCTTATACAGTAATGATGAACTCACAGAAAGAGAAACTAAAAAAAAACAATCCCATTTACCATTGCAGCAAAAAAATTAAGATACCTAGGAATAAACTTAACCAAATAAGTAAAGGACCTCTTCACAGAAAACTACAGGTCATTGAAAAATGAAATAGAGGAAGATATAAAAAAGTGGAAGCACATACCTTGTTCATGGATTGGAAGAATTAACATCATTAAAATGTCCATACTACCCAAAGCAATCTACAGATTTAATGCAATCCCCATCAAAATACCAACGACATATTTCACAGAACTAGAACAAATACTTCAGAAGGTCATAAGGAACCAAAAAAGATCCCAAATAGCTACAGCAATCTTGGAAAAGAAGGACAGAGTAGGAGGGATCACAATACCGGACATCAGGTTATACTACAAAGCTACTGTAATTAAAACAGCCTGGTACTGGCACAAGAATAGGCACATAGATCAATGGAATAGAACAGAGAACCCAGAAATTGACCCAAAATATTATGCTCAATTAATATTCGACAAAGGTGGCAAGAGCATACAATGGAGTAAAGACAGCCTCTTCAATAAATGGTGTTAGGAAAATTGGACAGCTACATGCAAAAAAATGAAACTAGATCATCAGCTTACACCATACACAAGAATAAACTCAAAATGGATAAAAGGCTTAAATGTGACTCATGAATCCTTAAAAATCCTAGAAGAAAATCTAGGCAACAAAATTTCGGACATCATATGCAGCAGAATTTTCACTGATATATTACCTAAGGCAACAGAAACAAAGGAAAAAATGAACACATGGGACTACATCAAACTCAAAAGCTTCTGCACAGCAAAAGAAACAACCATCAAAGTGGAAAGGCAACCCACTGTATGGGAGAGCATAATTGCCTATGGTATATCAGATAAGGGACTAATTTCCAAAATATATAGAGTGCTCATACATCTCAACAAAAGGAAGACAAAGAACCGAATTAAAAGATGGGCAGAGGAACTAAATAGACACTTCTCCAAACAGGACATACAAATGGCCAAGAGACATATGAAGAAATGCTCAACTTCACTAATCATCAGAGAGATGCAAATTAAAACAACAATGAGGTATCACCTCACACCTGTCAGAATAGCTGCCATCAACAAAGCATCAAACAACAAGTGTTGGCGAGGGTGTGGAGAAAAGGGGACTCTAGTACACTGCTGGTGGGAGTGCAGACTGGTGCAGCCACTATGGAAAACACTATGGTGTTACCTCAAAAAATTAAAAATTGAATTACCATTTGACCCAGTGATCCCACTCCTAGGAATATACCCTAAGAAGCCTGAAACACCAATCAGAAAGAATACATGTACCCCCATGTTCATAGCAGCGCAATTTACAATAGCTAAGATCTGGAAACAGCCCAAGTGTCCATCAGTAGACGAATGGATAAAAAAGCTGTGGTACATATACACAATGGAGTACTATGCAGCTTTAAGAAAGAACGATCTCTTATCCTTTGAGATGACATGGGAGGACCTGGAAACTATTATCCTAAGTGAAACCAGCCAAGCAGAGAAAGACAAATATCATATGATCTCACTTATTTCTGGAATATAATGAACATAACAGTGTGAGGAACAGGGTAGTCCCAGGGACGTGGAAGTGGGGTACAGACTGACATTTGCCAGAAGAGGGGGTGGGGGAGGGGAGCGATGAACACAGAACTTGTACGCATGTACTCATAACCAATAGACATGGATAACAAAAATGGGGACGGGGCAGGGAAGGAGGGGGAGGAGGGTGTCAATGGGGGAAAAAAGGAGAAACATCTGTAACAAAAGTAAATTAATAATAAAATTTAAAAAAAAACAAAAAACACACCAAGCAAACAAAAGTTTTGGATTGGATAGATTTATGGGTGAGTTTTACCAAATATTCAATGGAGAACTAACACATATCCTCCTCAAACTATTCCAAATATTCAAGAGGAGGGAAGACTTCCAAGCTCCTCTTACTGGCCAGCATTATCCTAATTCCAAAAAGAGATAAAGACAGTACAAAGAAAAAAAGTTATAGGGCAATATCCTTGATGAACATAGATACTAAAATCCTCAACAAAATATTAGCAAATTGCATCCAGCAATACATTCAAAGGATCACACACCAAGACCAAGTGAAATTTATTCTGGGGATGCAATGCTGATACTATTTACAAATTAATAAATGTGATATATTACATAAACAAAATGAAGGATAAAAATCACATGATCATAACAATAGATACAGAAAAAACATTAGACAAAATCCAATACCCATTTTTGACAAAAACTCTTAGCAAAGTGGGAATAGAGGAATCATACCACAACATAATAAAGGCCATATATGACAAACATATAGCCAACATCACACTCAAAGGGCAAAAACTAAAAGCATTTCCCTTAAGAACAGGAACAAGACAGGGATGTCTATTTCACCACTCTTATACAACATAGTACTGCAAGTCATAGCCACAGTGATTAGACAAGAAGAAAAAATAAAAGGTATTCAAATTGGAAAGAAGGAAGTGAAACTGTCATTATTTACAGATGACATAATATTGTACATAGAAAACCTTAACAACTCCATCAAAAATCTACTAGATTTAATAAATGAATTTGGCAAAGTAGCAGGATACAAAATTAACAATCATAAATTGATGGCATTCTTATACAATAATAATGAACACTCAGAAAGGAAAACAAACAAACAAACAAACAAACAAAAGAAATCCCATTTACCATTGCAATAACAGCAAAGAAATAAGATACCTAAGAATAAACTTAAGGTGGCAAAATACCTGTTCTCAGAAAACTACAGGACATTGAAAAAAGAAAAAAAGGAAGATATAAAAAGTGGAAGCATATACCAAGTTCACAGATTAGAAGAATCAACATCATTAATATGTCCATACTAGCCCTGGCTGGTTTGGCCCAGCGGTTGGAGCATCAGCCCACAGACCATAGAGTCCCGGGTTCGGTTCCCGTTAAGGGCACATACCTCGGTTGCAGTTTGTCCCCGGCCCCAGTTGGGGTCATGTGGGTGGCAACCACTCGATGTGTCTCTCTCACATCGATGTTTCTCTCTCTCTCTCTTCCTTCCTCTCTCCCTCCCTAATGAATTAAAAAAATAAATAAAATGTCCATACTACCCAAAGCAATCTATAGATTCAATGCAATTCCTATGAAAGTACCAATAGCTTATTTCACAGTTCTAGAACAAATACTCCAGAAGATTATATGGAACCAAAAAAGACCCCGAATAGACACAACAATCTTGAAAAAGAAGAACAAAGTTGGAGGGATCACCATACCGGATATCAAGTTATACTACAAAGCCATCGTAATCAAAACAGCCTGGTACTGGCACAAGAACAGGCATATAGATCAGTGGAACAGAACTGAGGGCCCAGAAATCGACCAAGATAGTATGCACAACTAATATTTGACAAAGGAAGCAAGAGCATACAATAGAGAAAAGACAGTCTCTTCAATAAATGATGTTGGGAAAATTGGAGAGGTATTTGCAAAAAAAAAAAAAAAAATGAAACTAGACCACCAATGTACACCATACACAAGAATAAACTCAAAATAGATAAAAGACTTAAATGTAAGTCATGAAACCATAAAAACCCTAGAAAATGTAGGCAGCAAAATCTCAGACATCACACGTAGCAGAATTCTCACTGATACATCCCCTAGTGCAAGAGAAACAAAGGAAAAAAATTAATAAATAGGACTACATCAAACTAAAAAGCTTCTGCATAGCCAAGAGACCAGCATCAAAATGAAAAGAAAACCACTCTTTGGGATAACATATTTGCCAATGATACAAAGGATAAGGGTTTAATATCCAAAAAATATAGAGTATTCATACAACTCAACAAAAGGAAGACAAACAATCCAATTAAAAAACCAGCAGAGGACCTGAATAGTCACTTCTCCAAATAGGACATACAAATGGCTAAGAGACATACGAAAAAATGCTCAACATCACTAATCATCAGAGAGATACAAATTAAAACAACAATGAGGTATCATCTCACACTTGCCAGAGTGGCTGCCATCAACAACAAATCATCAAACAGTAAGTGCTGGCCAGGATGTGGAGAAAAGGCTACTCTAGTACACTGTTGGTAGGAACAAAGATGGTACAACAACTATGGAAAAATAATATGGTGTTTCTTTAAAAAACTAAAAATTGAAATGTCCATGGATCCAGTGATTCCACTTCTAGGAATAAGAAGTCTGAAACACCAGTCAGAAAGAGTATATTCACCCCTATGTTCATAGCAGCACTATTTACAATAGCTAAGATCTGGAAACCACCCAAGCATCCATCAGTAGATGAGTGGATAAAAAGGCTGTGGTACATTACACAGTGAAATACTATGTAGCTGTAAGGAAAAATATCTCTTACCCTTTGAGACGATGTGGAGAGGCCTGGAGAATATTATTAGGCTGAGCAAAATAAACCAGTCAGAGGAAGAAAATTACCACATGATCTCGCTTATTTATGGAATATCATGAACAAAATAAGCTTACGATCAAAATATATACAGAGACATGGAAGTAGGGAACAGATTGACAAACGTCAGAGGGAAGGGGAGTGGGGGATTTGGACGAGTTAAACCAAATAACATATGCATATATGCATAACCAATGGACACAGACAATTGTTGGGGAAAATAGGAGTGGGGTGCGAATGGGGAGGAGGGCATCAATGGGGGAAAAAGGGGACCATCTGTAATACTTTCAACAATACAAATTTTAAAAAATTAAAGATTGAGCAGCCATTTGACCCAGTGATCCCACTTCTAGGAATACATTCTAAGGATCCCGAAACAACCATCAGGAAGAATATATGTATCCTTAAGTTCATAGCAGCACTATATACAATATCTAAGATCTGGAAATAGCCAAGGGCCCATCAGTAGTTGAGTGGATAAAAAAGATGTGGTAAATTTACACAATGCAGCTGTATAAAAAGAAGGATCTATTACCCTTTGAGATAGCATGGAGGAACCTGGAGAGTATTATTCTAAGTGAAATAAGCCAGTTAGGGAAAGACAAGTATCACATGATCTCACTTATATGTGGAATCCAGTAAACAAAATAAACCGAAGAACAAAATAGGTCCAGAGGTATGGACACATGGCACAGACTAATGGATATGAGAGGGAAGGGAGGAAAGCAGGTGGGCAGAGATTAACCAAGAAACTTATTTGCATAAATGCATAATCCATGGATACAGACAATAGTGTGGTGAAGACTGGGTGGGGCAAGAACTGGATGGAGGAGGCAATGGTGAAAAAATGAGGGACATCTTTAATACTCTTAACAATAAAGGTAAATAAAAAAAATCAAATGCAATTTTGTAAACATTTCCCTTGTAGATACAAGGGAAAAAGTGTTTTTGATTGTTCATGTAATTCCAGAGTTTGGAAACTCATGATGATGAGGGGACTAGGAACCAAAAACTCTGAGTATTTTGAAAAAAATTAGTTTCCAGAAATCACATCTTTTGTATGGGTACATCTGCTCTACACTTTTTGTTTCCTTTGTGTGGAAACTGTTAAGATTTTAAACCTTTTCTCTCTTTATTTAAAATTAATTAATTCATTTTTGTTACAGATGTTTCTCCTTTTCCTCCCACTGACACCCTCCTCCCAATCCCGCCCTCCCTCACAACATTGTTGTCTATGCCCATTGGTTTTGCAAATATGCATATAAGTTCTTTGGTTTTTCTCCTCCTGCCCCCCTACCCCTCTACTCTGAGGTTTGTCCGTCTGAACCCTACTTCCATATCTCTGGGTCTATTTTGTTCATCATATTATTTTGTTCATTATATTCCACAAATAAGTGAGATCATATGATATTTGTCTTTCTCTGATTGGCTGATTTCACTTAACAGAATACTCTCCAGGTCCCTCCATGTCGTCTCAAAGGATAAGAGATCTTTCTTTCTTACAGCTGCATAGTATTCCATTGTGTATATGTACCACAGCTTTTTTATCCACTCATCTATTGATGAACACTTGGGATGTTTCCAGATCTTAGCGATTGTAAATAGTGCTGCTATGAAAATAGGAGTACATATATTCTTTTGGATTGGTGTTTCAGGCTTCTTGGGGTATATTCCTAGAAGTGGGATCACTGGGTCAAATGGCAGTTCAATTTTTAATTTTTTGAGGAAACAGCATATTGTTTTCCATAGTAGCTGCACCAGTCTGCATTCCCACCAGGAGTGTACTAGAGTCCCCTTTTCTCCACACCCTCACCAGCCCTTATTCTTTGATGATTTGTTGATGTTATGCCTTTTCTTGATTCTGAGAAGCCATGCTTTGTGCTGACAGCCTCCCATTTGCTTGCTTTTCTCAAAGGGGTGCTGAATGCTCAGGTTTGTGTCCATCTGTCAGTCATGAAGAATTCGGTTGGCTTTCTACACATGTTCACTGTCTTTCCACCTAGGCTTGCTCTCTCTGCCATTGGGGACATGTACAGGGAGCTGGCCACAGGATGAGGTGGTGTGTGGGTGGGGCACGCTGAATGTTGGGATGACCATGGCCCAGTTGGTAGGATCCACAGGCAAGGAATCCCCAGTAGCTTGTATGCAGGCTTCCTTATGGAGTCCATGAAGTAGTTAGTAGGATGCATTTCTTTAATACATTCTGTTTCAAGTTCTGGCTGCTGTTATCCCAGACACTATCATGCAGCTACGACTCAGTACTTTGGATGTGGCAAGAAAGAACTGAGTTTCAATGGCAGCATCTTGCATAGCTAGCGAAGCTGGGTGCTTATTTACACATTCACTTTCCCAATGGAGAAATTACAGACCAAGTTCTGTCTTGGTACTGAGTTATGCTGCATTGGGGAAGAGGTGACATGGGTAAGGTGAAGCTGTTGCTCTAACCTCATCATTGTGTCTAATCTTGGCTTTTTCTTGCTCCAAGTATGTGATATAACTTCTCTGTTGGTTCCCATACTTCCACAAAGGCACTATTGTCATGGCTGATTGTCAAAATTGATGTTCTTTGAGGAGGAAGTCAGTAGAAAACTCCTATTATGCCATGGTGATGATGTCACTCCTCCCAAACTTTGGATGTGGCTTTAGAGAACATATTGGGCCTTTAGGCTAAGAAATGCCTTGACAGCTCTCACTGCTTACAATGGATTAAGGTAGAGGTAGTACAATCCCAGTGAGGTCTGTGCAATATTCTTTGGTGTTTGGATGGTCAGTCTTTGATCTTCGGGTTTTGGTGGCACAGAATCTATAAATTCAAGCTTGTCATTGGCATTAAAATGTGACCTTCAGACTTAAAAATGTTTAGTCTCTTAAATTAGGCCTTCAGTGTCAATCTGGCATTGTCTGTGTAGCTTTACCATTATTTTATGTCTTTGAGTGATGATATTTGTGATATTAAATTTTATCTTTTCAGGAATCTTTGATTCAACCTATTCTCTATTTCACTGACCTCAGGATTTAGATTGTCCAACACTGAAATAATTTCACATTCTCATTGAAGCTGTTCTGTGTATTAGTCTGCTAGTGCTTCCATAATAAAGTACCACAGACTGGGCAGCTTAAACAACAGAACTGTATTTTCTCACAATTCTGGAGGCTTTAAGTGTGAGATCAAAGTGTTGGTTGCAGGGTTGGTCTCTCCTGTGGCCTTTCTCCTTGGCGTGTAGATGGCCATCTTCAACCTGTGTCCTCACATGGTTGTCCTTGTGTGTGTATCTAATGTCCTCTTCTTATAAAGACGTTAATCATATTGAACTAGGGCCCATCCTAGTGACCTCATTTTAACTTAATCACCCTTTTAAAGGCCCCATCTCCAAATACAGTCACAGTTTGAGGAAATGGGCCATTTGGTCTTCAACATATGAATCTTTAGGGAACACAATTCAGCCCATAACAACAATGTTTAGTTTCCATGGTTTTATTAGTTTTGTTTTCTGTGTGAAAACTGGGCCAATACAGTACCGAATATGTTCTGTCTCTGTATATGTTCTGTATATTGTATAATAGGAAAATTTAAATGATTTGAAAGTTTAAAGATTGAGGGCACTCAATTGGTAAAACTTCAGGTCAGAAACTGCAATTTTGAATGGATGTTTTGTGTTGGAATGGGAGAGCATTGCTTGAAGAGAAGTTGCAGAGTAATTGTCTATTGTTTGACATTTGGGAGTGTGACAGCAAAGTCAGGGTCTATAATCACTCTCCCAGACATAATTTTGGGTACCCCAGAGTTTGTAGATATGAAAAGTGTAATCTAATTCTGCATGATTGGTTCATCTTCTCAGTGTCTTTAGGTGAAACATAAACTTTATGTTTACTGTGGGACATTGCCTCAATAGTATTTGGGGGACTGGCAGCTATGTAAACAGTAGACTGATATCTATTAAAGTTTGACTTTTCACAAAAGAGGACATACTGGAGGTTCAAAGTCCAGACAAATGCCATTTTGAAGAATTATTTCTTTGTGGGGGTTCATGTTTGAGTTTCATCTGTTTTTCTTGAGGTTCTGTTGAAATATTCTGAATGTTATCTTGGCTAATGTACAGATGACTGTGAGCTACCAGACAGCAAGCTGACAGGCACATGAAAAGTCTGGTGGCCTTTTTTACTTGCATTGTTAGGTTAGATGCTAAAAAGAAGTCCAGAGATCAGGCTAGAAAGATAGACAGACTTGTTCTGGATGCATGAAGTTAAATGGAGACACCAGCCAGAACGCTGCTTGGTCTATACAGTTGGGCTTAATAGGAATCAAATTTCCAATTTGCATATTGCCTAGTTGGAAATATTTGTTCAGTGGGCAATTATAGGACTTGGTAGAAATAGTGCTCATATTTTTAGTCAAGCATTTTCCTTTTTCCTGGTAATTGTGCTGGTAGTATGGTCAAGAATGAAGGCTGGGAAGGCTGGTGCTCCTGGTGACTCCTTCTCTCCCTTTGCTCCCACACCCTATCTCACTCTCTTTCCTATATATTTTTTAACATCTCATTATTGATATTGGTTTTCTCTTTTTTTCATGACATTTTCCTATTTCATAAGGTCTGTTTGCCATAATTTCCTCAAGGGCTTCCCTCCATTTCAACTTCTGAGTATGCATGAGTGTGTATGTATGTTAGTGTTCATGTGTGTGAGTGCATATGAGAATGTGTTGCCTGTGCTTGCTTGTATCTCCATGGAGGGAGGTCTCTCTGGGCAGAACCCAAGGTCTTTCGGGTTCTGCCAGGATTGGTGGCATCTTCTTATTTAGATTTTCCAGACTCTGAAGAAAGGAGAGGGGAGATTTTAGATTTCTGTGTTATAAAGATAAGAGACCCAGTTGTTAAGGGTGTGGAAGGCTGTCACTGGGGTGTTCAAACATGAGGTGACCTTTAGGGAAAACTTACATCAAAGGTAACAGCAGCACCTTTGATTCAGTAAGCTGATTGTATTTTAAACTTCTTTCAGACAAATAACAAAGCAAATTAAGGGAAGAAAGGCTAAACTCAAGAAATGTGACCTGTAAAGTTGTAGTCTATCATCACACAATAGTATATGTTGTTTTACCTATGTTTTAATAGTTATATAAGAAGCATCAAATAATAGAAAATTGGTGTTCTTAGATCAAGTGCGTCAGGGGCCATCATTCACCAACATTACCGAGTGCCAATTAAGTGTCAGCATTGAAAGCACTGAGAATGAAGAGCGAACAAAGTAGGTGGCTGCAGAAAGGAAGCTACAAGTTTGGACTACATAACAATTAAAGGCATTTTAGTGTGAAAAATATTCTTATTAATTAAATGTTAAACAATAGAGCTTGAATCACATAACGGTGATATGATAAAAAGATTGCTATTGAACCGCATAACAATAATATGATAAAAAGATTGCTATTTCAATACATGAATTATATAGATACATTTCTGACTCAGAAGCTTTGTGTCTCAAAGCTGCATGCATGCTTTCCACAAATTCTGCCCATGGGTCATGGCACCTGAGAGTATGAATCTGGCTTGTCTGGGTTGGGTCCTCATCTCTCTTTCTTCACAGGACCCACCAGGCTTAGTTGACAATGGGCAGTGCCCAGGCTGAGTGAACATCCACTTTATGGTGTCCCTTATCTTCACCTGCTTCTTTGTTCTTGTTTCTCATCCTCTCTCTTTGAAAGTAAGGTCTGTTTTCATTCACTGTTGCTTAACATTTATAACAATGGTAACAACTCTTGGTGAGAGCTTTTGTGAGCCAGGCACTGTTTGCTCTAAGAGCTGAATGTTAACTCATGTAAGCCTCACAACCATCCCATGGGATCACTCTCATCTTATCCTTACTTTATAATTAAGAAAACTGAGGCACAGAGAGGTTAAGTCACTAGACTATGGTCACAAAGCTGAACCAGAATGCAAACCCAGGTTGCCTACCCCAGAGACCCCCAGGCTGCAAAGCAAAGTGGACTCTGACCTCTCTTAACACTGTGGACTCAGAGAATGGTGAGGGGTGAGTGAGAATAGCACTTGGACCTCACACTCTCATCCTTCTCAGACCCACCCTCATGACCATGAAATGGACATCCTAACGTCATAGCCAGCAGGCAGAGGCAAGTCTTCTAAGGACAAAACTGTTGGCACCATAGCAACATAAGTGACAAAGCACTCTGGCTGATAGCTCCAGGTATCCATTCAAATGTCCTCCATTCCTCAGAAGGATCACTGATGCTGTGGAACTTTTCCCCTAATCACTGGGCTGGTACCAGCTGTTCCACAAGGCTGGCCTCCTGTCTGTGCCCGTAATGTGTTCACTTATCATCATCAAAGGATCAGTGGGAACCTTGAAGTTCCAATCAATGAGAGGGACTGGAGAAGGGGCAGCCAGAGAATGAGGAACGAGAGTGAGGGCTGTACAAGGAGGAAAAGTAGGTAGTGTGGGAGCCTTCAAGGGCTTAGTCCATTACATCTCGCTTGACCACAACCTCGGCCTCCCATGTGTGTGGTAGTGGGTCAGACCTGGATGCCATTTGCCCAGCAACTCACACTGGGTGACTGGATGATAAGATCTGAGGGCAGTGGCCACTTGTCTGTCACTTTGTGCCCATACCATCTCCATGCTGCCTGACCAAACACAGTTGTCATCGAGGCTCTGAGGGCTGGGTGATTCTGCACAAATGAAGCTCTGTGACACCATATATTGAAACAGAACCAAGAAAGCAGATGAGTGTGAGGAAATTTCCAGTGTCATACCCAATGTTCCCGGACAGGGTAGAGCACCTGGAAACCAGGAATGTGGACAGGATGTTTGCTTTCTTCTGAAGCTGTCCCTCTTCTCCTGAACCCTGCCCACTCACCCTGCCTGCACCTTATGTTTTCAGAAACCCTATTTTTCTGTTGCTTCTGTCCCCACCTTCCCTGGACATTTCTGCGCCCAAGTTGGGCTGGGTGCTTGCCCCTCTTTATTTTTTATTTATTTTTTTTTATTAATTTACTTATGTTACAGATGATTCTCCTTTTTTCCCCCATTGACACCCCCCTCCCCTTCCCTCCCTGTCCCGTCCCCGTTTTGTTGTCCATGTCCATTGGTTATGAGTACATACGTACAAGTTCTGTGTTCATCTCTCCCCTCCCCCGCCCCCTCTTCTGGCAGATGTCAGCCTGTACCCCACTTCCACGTCCCCCGGACTACCCTGCTCCTCCCACTGTTATGTTCATTATATTCCAGAAATAAGTGAGATCATATGATGTTTGTCTTTCTCTGCTTGGCTTGTTTCACTTAGGATAATAGTTTCCAGGTCCTCCCATGTCGACGCAAAGGATAAGAGATCGTCCTTTCTTAACGCTGCATAGTACTCCATTGTGTATATGTACCACAGCTTTTTTATCCATTCGTCTACTGATGGACATTTGGGCTGTTTCCAGATCTTCGCTATTGTAAATAGCGCTGCTATGAACATGGGGGTACATGTATTCTTTCTGATTGGTGTTTCAGGTTTCTTCGGGTATATTCCTAGGAGTGGGATCACTGGGTCAAATGGTAATTCAATTTTTAATTTTTTGAGGTAACGCCATAGTGTTTTCCATAGTGGCTGCACCAGTCTGCACTCCCACCAGCAGTGTACTAGAGTCCCCTTTTCTCCACATCCTCGCCAACACTTGTTGTTTGATGCTTTGTTGATGGCGGCTATTCTGACAGGTGTGAGGTGATACCTCATTGTTGTTTTAATTTGCATCTCTCTGATGATTAGTGAAGTTGAGCATTTCTTCATATGTCTCTTGGCCGTTTGTATGTCCTGTTTGGAGAGGTATCTATTTAGTTCCTCTGCCCATTTTTTAATTGGGTTCTTTGTCTTCCTTTTGTTGAGATGTATGAGCACTCTATATATTTTGGAAATTAGTCCCTTATCTGATATATCATGGGCAATTATGCTCTCCCATACAGTAGGTTGCCTTTCCACTTTGATGGTTGTTTCTTTTGCTGTGCAGAAGCTTTTGAGTTTGATGTAGTCCCATGTGTTTATTTTTTCCTTTATTTCTGTTGCCTTAGGTGATATATCAGTGAAAATTTTGCTGCGTATGATGTCTGAAATTTTGTTGCCTACATTTTCTTCTAGGATTCTTATGGAGTCATGAGTCACATTTAAGTCTTTTATCCATTTTGAGTTTATTCTTGTGTATGGTGTAAGTTGATGATCTAGTTTCATTTTTTTGCATGTAGCTGTCCAATTTTCCCAACACCATTTATTGAAGAGGCTGTCTTTGCTCCATTGTATGCTCTTACCACCTTTGTCAAATATTAATTGAGCATACTGTCTTGGGTCAATTTCCGGATTCTCTGATCTGTTCCACTGGTCTATGTGCCTGTTCTTGTGCCAGTACCAGGCTGTTTTGATTACAGTAGCTTTGTAGTATAACCTGATGTCCGGTATTGTGATCCCTCCTACTTTGTCCTTCTTTTTCAAGATTGCTGTAGCTATTCGGGGTCTTTTTTGGTTCCATATGAACTTCTGAAGTATTTGTTCTAGTTCTGTGAAATATGTCGTTGGTATTTTGATGGGGATTGCATTAAATCTGTAGATTGCTTTGGGTAGTATGGACATTTTAATGATGTTAATTCTTCCAATCCATGAACAAGGTATGTGCTTCCACTTTTTTATATCTTCCTCTATTTCTTTTTTCAATGTCCTGTAGTTTTCTGTAAATAGGTCCTTTACTTCTTTGGTTAAGTTTATTCCTAGGTATCTTAATTTCTTTGCTGCGATGGTAAATGGGATTGTTTTTTTAGTTTCTCTTTCTGTGAGTTCATCATTGGTGTATAAGAATGCCGTCGATTTCTTGACGTTAATTTTGTATCCTGCTACTTTGCCAAATTCATTTATTAAGGCTAGTAGATTTTTGATGGAGTCTTTAGGGTTTTCTATGTATAATATCATGTCATCTGCGAATAATGACAGTTTCACTTCCTCCTTTCCAATTTGGATCCCTTTTATTTTTTCTTCACGTCTGATTGCTGTGGCTAAGACTTCCAGTACTATGTTAAATAAGAGAGGAGAAAGTGGGCATCCTTGTCTTGTTCCTGTTCTTAAGGGAAATGCTTTTAGTTTTTGTCCATTGAGTATGATGTTGGCTGTAGGTCTTTCATATATGGCCTTTATAATGTTGAGATATAATCCCTCTATTCCTAAATTGCTGAGCGTTTTTAACAGAAATGGGTGCGGGATTTTGTCAAATGCTTTTTCAGCATCTATTGATATGATCATGTGGTTTTTATCTTTCATTTTGTTTATGTGATGTATCACATTTATTGATTTGCGTATGTTGTACCAGCCTTGCATCCCTGGGATGAATCCCACTTGGTCATGGTGAATAATTTTCTTGATGTATTGCTGGATCCGATTTGCTAGTATTTTGTTCAGGATTTTGGCATCTATGTTCATCAGGGATATTGGCCTGTAGTTTTCTTTCTTTGTAGTGTCTTTTTCTGGTTTTGGGATGAGAATTATGCTGGCCTCATAAAACGAGTTTGGAAGTCTTCCTTCTTCTTGAATTTTTTGGAATAGTTTGAGGAGAATGGGTGTTAGTTCTTCTTTGAATGTTCGGTAAAACTCCCCCGTGAAGCCGTCAGGGCCTGGGCTTTTGTTTGCTGGGAGAGTCTTGATTACATCTTCAATTTCCTTCGTTGTTATTGGCCTGTTCAAGTTTTCTATCTCTTTCCGATTCAGTTTTGGGAGACTATGTGTTTCTAGAAATGTGTCCATTTCGCTTAGATTGTCGAATTTGTTGCCATACAAATGTTCATAGTATTTGCTAACGATCCTTTGTATTTCTGTGGTGTCAGTTGTTACTTCTCCTCTTTCATTTCTGATTTTGTGTATTTGGGTTCTCTCTCTTTGTTTCTTGGTGAGTCTAGCTAAGGGTCCATCAATCTTGTTTATCTTTTCAAAGAACCAGCTTTTTGTTTTATTGATCCTTTGAATTGCTTTTTTGGTCTCCATGTCATTTATTTCTGCTCTGATCTTTATTATTTCCTTCCTTCTACTTGCTCTAGGGTTTTCTTTTTGTTTGCTTTCCAGTTCTTTAAGTTGTGAGGTTAGGTAGTCAATTAGAAATTTTTCTTCTTTCTTAAGGTGGGCCTGTAGTGCTATGAACTTCCCTCTCAGAACTGCTTTCGCAGTATCCCATAGGTTTTGCGTTGTTGTGTGTTCATTTTCATTGGTTTCCAGAAATTTTTTAAATTCTTCCTTGATCTCCATGGTAACCCATTCATTGTTCAGTAACATGCTATTTAGCCTCCATGTGTTCATATGTTTTTGCATGTTGTTGTTGCAGTTGATTTCTAGTTTCATGCCATTGTGGTCTGAGAAGATGCTTGATATGATTTCAATCTTCTTGAACTTGTAGAGACTTAGTTTGTGCCCTAACATATGGTCTATCTTTGAGAATGTCCCATGTGCATTTGAGAAGAATGTGAATTCTGCAGTTTTGGGGTGTAGTTCTCTGTATATATCTATTAAATCCATTTGATCTAGTGCTTCATTTAGAGTCTCTGTTTCCTTGTTGATTTTTTGTCTAGATGATCTATCCAATGATGTCAGTGGGGTGTTGAAGTCTCCTGCTATGATTGTATTGTGGTCGATTTCTCCTTTGAAGTCTTCCAGAAGATTTTTAATATATTTTGGTGCTCCTATATTGGGTGCATATATGTTTACCAAGGTTATATCTTCCTGTTGGATAGACCCTTTCAATATTATGTAGTGGCCTTCTTTGTCTCTAGTTATGGTCTTCAATTTGAAATCTAATTTATCAGATATGAGTATTGCTACCCCAGCTTTTTTTTCCTTTCTGTTTGCTTGGAAGATTTTTTTCCATCCCTTTACTTTCAACCTATGTGCGTCTTTTGTTGTGAGGTGGGTCTCTTGTAAGCAACATATGTGTGAATCATGCTTTCTTATCCAATCAGCTACTCTGTGTCTTTTTATTGGAGCATTCAGTCCATTTACATTTAAGGTGATTATTGATATGTACTTATTTATTGCCATTTTTGTACAGTGTGGTTCTAATTATCTTTCTATTTCTTCTAATAATTATAGCAGTCCTTTTAACATGTCTTGCAGTGCTGGTTTGGTGCTAATATATTCCCTTAGCCTTTTTTTGTCTGGGAAGCTCTTTATTTGACCTTCTATTTTGAATGATAATCTTGCTGGATAGAGTAGTCTTGGATTCAGATCCTTGTTTTTCATGACCTTGATTACTTCATGCCATTCCCTTCTGGCCTGTAGTGTTTCTGTTGAGAAGTCAGATGATAGCCTAATGGGGTTTCCTTTGTAGGTAACCTGTTGTTTATCTCTTGCTGCCTTTAGGATTCTCTCTTTGTCTTTGATTTTTGGCATTTTAATTATTATGTGTCTTGGTGTGGGCCTGTTTGGATTCTTCTTACTTGGGGCTCTCTGTGCTTCTTGAACTTGAATGCTTTCTTCCTTCACCAGGTTAGGAAAGTTTTCTGTCACTATTTCTTCAAATATATTCTCTAACCCTTTCTCATTTTCTTCTTCTTCAGGGACTCCAATAATGCGAATGTTATTACGTTTCCAGTTCTCCCACAGTTCTCTTAAGCTATCTTCCTGTTTTTTCATTGTTTTTTCCTTTTGGTTTTCTGATTGATTGATTTTTTCTACTCTGTCTTCTAATTCACTGATCCGGTCCTCTGCTTCCTCTACTCTGCTGGTCAATCCTTCCAATGTGTTCTTTATTTCTGCTATGTCATTCTTTATTTCCACTTGGTTGGTTTTCAGTGTTTCTATATCTTTACTCATGGTGTTGATGTCCTTACTCATGCTGTTTAGTTTCCTCAAGATCATGGCTCGGAACTCTCCCTCTGATAATTTGCTTAGCTGCACTTCATTTATCTCATCTTAGGTGGAGTTCTCTTGTTCTTTCATTTGGGATCTGTTTCTTTGTTTCACCATTTTTGCTATCCCAGTGGGTTTTGGGGCCTGCCAAATTTTCCCTGTGGGTGTTGGTGTTCTGGTATTTGTGGCTCCCTCTACTGGGTTTGAATGAGCGTGGAGGGCCCTCCTTCAACACCTCTATCAAGTCTCACTTTCCTGGGTAGATATGCTTGCCCCTCTTTAAACCCAAAAGATGGGACCAGGTCTGGGTGAAGGAGAGTTTCCCTTCTTGTTCAGTGGCTTTGACTGGGCTGGTCCCCATCACTTTGCTCCTTCCTCCACTTGCTCTCTGGTCCTCCCTCAGGGTCCACTGTCAACTAGGAATGGGGCATGATCACCCTGTCCATTACCTTTCTGAGAATACTGCCTTGTGGAAAAGCCAGGCTCTCACTATGAATGCTGGTAAACATCGGTACATCACCAACCAACCACTGATGGGCAGGCTCAACCTCGGTGTCCTAGCATTTCAGGAGCCTCCTGGGTTGAAGCACAGATCTCTCTCTGTTGACTCAGGCTACTGAAAACTTGTGACCAGAGGAAATCTCTCAAGAGGAGGGGGATTCCATCCTAGGAAGGGACTTCTTGGGGCCCAGCAAATGGAAGGGAGAAAAGGGAGTGGGTGTCTCTCAGAACTATGCTTGATAGTGGGGTTGATAGGAAGGAACAATGGAACAATTCCTTATCATAGGCTTTAAAAAAAATCATCACCTGAGGACATTTTCATTGAGAGAGAGAGAGAGAGAGAGAGAGAGAGAGAGAGAGAGATTGGTTGTCTCCTGCACATGCCCCAACCAGGGGGGCTGGGGATCAAACCCGCAAGCCAGGTATGTGCCCTGACCAGGATTCAAACCTGTGACCTTTCAGTGTATGGGATGACACTCTTATCAACTGAGCCAGGGCTCATCACAGGGTTTTATATGGGACATGGCACAGAACATCATTTCTGGTTACAAGAATAAACATAGTTGACCTGAGAGAGCAGGGTGTCCATGGGACAATTCTGAAGCCAAGAGGTGGGTGGGTGCGTGGGAGCACAACTCAGAGACAGTGAACACCTTGGTTATTCCCATGCTTAAGGTGTTCTTGCTAATTCTCTTGCCTCAGAAATGATTTACCTTGGGTGGGCCTCTGGCAGCCTCCCTATAGGAATCACAGACCTGAAGGAACCTGAGGACCCACCCTGAGAAGCAAGAATTTCGTACAGAGGCAGCCTTATGCTCTGTTCTCCATGGAGATGCATGATGGGTCCATGGTTCTCTACCAGCAATGACAAAATAGGTTCATTCCTTAACTGAGTGTGGCCTACACTTGAAGCTTCAGGCCACATCATGAGCCAGGAGGGCTGGGTGATTAGAGTCACTGGATGACAGCAGGTAGTTGGATTTAATTAGTAAATCCAAGACCATAGTGTTAGGTTGGCCTCCTGGCCTCATACTTTCTCTGCTAGAAACCACCCTATCTCTAGCAACCTGAGCTCGCCAGTAGCTCATGAGCAAGTAGCACCAGGAGAAAGGGAAAGGTTTAATGGGCTGAGGAGACAAAGAACCCATAAAATGGATAACCTGGGGCCACACCTCCTTCATGGACACAGGGACAGAGCTCTGCTTGGGAAGCAGATGCTGCTTTTGTTATTTCCAGAAGTGGGTGGCAACCCTGTTCATGACATGATACCCAGGTAGGTTGGTGGAAACTATGGACCCCTTCTCATGACAAAAACTAAACCACATAAGATAGAATTATATATATATATAAATATATATATAAAATATAATATATATATTAACTTTTATTTTATTATTTATTTATTTATTTTTTATTAATTTGTTTTTGTTACAGATGTTTCTCCTTTTCCCCCCATTATCAACCTTCCCGTATGCCCCCGGCCGCGTCCCCAGAACCGATGTCCATGTCCATTGGTCATGTATACATGCATATAAGTTCTGTGGTTTATCACCCCACCCCAAACCCTCTCCTCAGAGGCCCATCAGTCTGTACCCCACCTCTATGTCTCTGGGTCAGTTTTGTTCATCAGTTTCTTTAGTTCATTATATTCCACAAATAAGTGAGATCATGTGATATTTCTCTGCTCGGCTTGTTTCGCTTAGCATAATACTCTCCAGCTCCTTCCATGCCATCTCAAAGGATAAGAGATCTTTCTTTCTTACAGCTGCATAGTATTCCATTGTGTACATGTACCACAGCTTTTTTATCCACTCATCTACTGATGGACACTTAGATTGTTTCCAGATCTTAGCTATTGTAAATAGTGCTGTTATGAACATAGGGATACATATATTCTTTCTGGATGGTGTTTCAGGTTTCTTAGGGTATATTCCTGGAAATGGGATCACTGGGTCAAATGGCAGTTCAATTTTTAACTTTTTGAGGTAGCACCATAGTATTTTCCACAGTGGCTGCACCAGTCTGCATTCCCACCAGCAGTGTACTAGAGTCCCTTTTTCTCAACACCCTCGCCAACACTTGTTGTTTGATGATTTGTTGATGGTGGCCATTCTCACAAGTGTGAGGTGATACCTCATAGTTGTTTTAATTTACATCTCTCTGATGATTAGTGACATTGAGCATTTTTTCATATGTCTCTTGGCCATTTGTATGTCCTGTTTGGAGAGGTGTCTATTTAGTTCCTCTGCCCATGTTTTTAATTGGGTTCTTTGTCTTCCTTTTGTTGGCTTGTATGAGAACTCTATATTTTGGGAACTAACCCCTTATCTGATGCATCATTGGTGATTATTGTCTCCCATATAGTAGGATCCCTTTCCGTTTTTATGGTTGTTTCTTTTGCTGTACAGAAGATTTTAGTTTGATATAGTCCCATGTGTTCATTTTTTCCTCTGTTTCTCTTGCCTTACGTGTTGTATCAGTGAAAATTCTGCTGCGTATGATGTCTCAAATTTTGTTGCCTGCATTTTCTTCTAGAATTTTTATGGATTCACGAGTTACATTTCAGTCTTTTATCCATTTTGAGTTTATTCTCGTGTATGGTGTAAGTTGGTGGTCCAGCTTCATTTTTTTGCAAGTAGCTGTCCAATTTTCCCAACGCCATTTATTGAAGAGACGGTCTTGACTCCACTGTATGCTTTTGCCACCTTTATCAAACATTAATTGAGCATATTGTCTTGGGTCAATTTCTGGGTTCTCTATTCTGTTCCATTGATCTATCTGCCTGTTCTTGTGCCAGTACCAGGCTGTTTTGATTACAATAGCTTTGTAGCATAACCTGATGTCTGGTATTGTGATCCCACCTACTTTGTCGTTCTTTTTCAAGATTGCTGTGGCCATTCTGGGTCTTTCTTGGTTCCATATGAAGTTTTGAAGTATTTGATCTAGTTCTGTGAAATATGTTGTTGGTATTTTGATGGGGATTGCATTGAATCTATAGATTGCTTTGGGTAATATGGACATTTTAATGATGTTAATTCTTCCAATCCATGCACAAGGTATGTGCTTCCACTTTTTTATATCTTCCTCTATTTCTTTTTTTATGTCCTGTAGTTTTCTGAAAATAGGTTCTTTAATTCTTCAGTTAAGTTTATCCCTAGGTAACTTAATTTTTTTGCTGCAATGGTAAATGAGATTATTATTTTAGTTTCTCTTTCTGTGATTTCATCATTGGTGTATAAGAATGCCGTCGATATATTGACGTTAATTTTGTATCCTACTACTTTGCCAAATTCATTTATTAAGTCTAGTAGATTTTTGATGGAGTCTTTAGGGTTTTCTATGTACAATATCATGTCATCTGCAAATAATGACAGTTTCACTTCCTCCTTTCCAATTTGGATCCCTTTTATTTTTTCTTCATGTCTGATTGCTGTGACTAAGACTTCCAGTACTATGTTAAATAAGAGTGGCGAAAGTGGGCATCCCTGTCTTGTTCCTGTTCTTAAGGAAAATGTTTTTAGTTTCTGACCATTGAGTATGATGTTGGCTGTAAGTCTTTTATATATGGCCTTTATTATGTCGAGATATGATCCCTCTATGCCCACATTGCTGAGCATTTTTATCAGAAATGGGTGCTGGGTTTTATCGAATGCGTTTTCAGCATCTATTGATATGATCATGTGGTTTTTATCTTTCTTTTTTTTTAATGTGGTGTATCACATTTATTGATTTGTGAATATTGAACCAGCCTTGCATCCCTGGGATGAATCTCACTTGGTCATGATGAATAATTTTTTTGATGTATTGCTGGATCTGATTTGCTAGTATTTTGTTAAAGGTTTTGGCATCTGTATTCAATAGTGATATTGGCCTGTAGTTTTCTTTCTTTTAGTGTCTTTTTCTGGTTTTGGGATTAGAATTATGCTGGCCTCATAAAATGAGTTTGGAAGTCTTCCTCCTAATTGAATTTTTTTTTACTAGTTTGAGGAGAATGGGTGTTAGTTCTTCTTTGAATGTTCGGTAAAACTCACCCATGAAGCCTTCTGGGCCTGGGCTTTTGTTTGCTGGGAGAGTCTTGATTACATCCTCAATTTCCTTAGTTGTTATTGGCCTGTTCAAGTTTTTTATCTTTTCCAAGTTCAGTTTTGGGAGACTATGTGTTTCTAGAAATTTGTTCATTTTGCTTAGATTGTCGAATTTGTTGCCATATAACTGTTCATAGTATTTGTTAACGATCCTTTGTATTTCTGTGGTGTCAGTTGTTACTTCTCTTTCATTTCTGATTTTGTGTATTTGGGTTTTCTTTCTTTGTTTCTTGGTGAGTCTAGCTAAGGGTCCATCAATCTTGTTTATTTTTTCAAAAAGACAGCTCATTGTTTCATTGATCCTTTGATTTGGTTTTTGGTCTCAATGTCATTTATTTCTGCTCTGATCTTTACTATTTCCTTCCTTCTTCTTGCTCTGAGGTTTTCTTTTTGTTTGCTTTCTAGTTCTTTAAGTTGTGAGGTTGGATAATCTATTGGACATTTTTCTTGTTTCTTGAGGTAAGCTTGTAGTGCTGTAAACTTCCCTCTCAGAACTGCTTTTGCTGCATCCTATAGATTTTGTGTTGTTGTGTGTTCATTTTCATTGGTTTCCAGAAAGTTTTTAATTTTTTCCTTGATCTCCTCGGTTACTCGTTCCTTGTTTAACAACATGCTATTCAACCTTCATGTGTTTAAATGTCTTTGCATGTTCTTGTTGCAATTTATTTCTAATTTCATGCCATTGTGATCTGAGAAGTTGCTTGATATAGTTTCAATCTCTTGAAATTGCAGAGGCTTAGTTTGTGTCCTATCATGTGGTCTATCTTTGAGAATGTCCCATGTGCACTTGAGAAGAATGTGAATTCTGCAGTTTTGGGGTGTAATTTTCTGTAGATATCTATTAAATCCATTTGATCTAGTGCTTCATTTAGAGTCTGGTTTCCTTGTTAAATTTTAGTCTAGAGGATCTATCCAGTGATGTTAGCGGGGTGTTGAAGTCTCCTCCTATGATTGTATTGCTGTCAATTTCTCCTTTGAAGTCCTCCAGAAGATTTTTAATATATTGGTGCTCCTATATTGGGTGCATATATGTTTACCAAGGTTATATCTTCCTGTTGGATAGATCTTTCAATACCATGTAGTGACTGTCTTTGTCTCTAGTTATGGCCTTCATTTTGAAATCTATTTTATCAGATATGAGTATTGCTACCCCAGGTTTTTTCCTTTCCATTTGCTTGGAAGATTTTTTTCCATCTCTTCACTTTCAGCCTATGTGAGTCTTTTGTTGTGAGGTGGGTCTGTTGTAAACAACATAAATATGGGTCATGCTTTCTTATCCAATCCGTTACTCTGTGTCTTTCTATCAGAGCATCCAATCCATTTACATTTAAGGTGATTATTGGTATGTACTTATTTTTTGTCATTTTTGTTTAGTATGGTTCTATTTTCCTTCCTATTTCTTCTACTAATTACAGCAGTTCTTTTAACATTTCTTGCAGTGATGGTTTGGTGCTAATGTATTCCCTTAACCTTTTTTTGGTCTGGCAAGCTCTTTA
The DNA here is from genome assembly GCA_030848825.1 of Tadarida brasiliensis. Classification (NCBI taxonomy): domain Eukaryota; kingdom Metazoa; phylum Chordata; class Mammalia; order Chiroptera; family Molossidae; genus Tadarida; species Tadarida brasiliensis. The sequence goes on along the minus strand of CM061259.1, from coordinate 71,355,846 downwards.
TTTGACCTTCTTTTTGAATGATAGCCTTGCTGGATAGAGTAGTTTTGGATTCAGATCCTTGTTTTTCATGACCTTGATTACTTCATGCCATTCCCTTCTGGCTTGTAGTGTTTCTGTTGAGAAGTCAGATGATAGCTTTATGGGGGTTCCTTTGTAAGTAAGCTGTTGCTTATTTCTTGCTGCATTTAGAATTCTCTGTTCATCTTTAATTTTTGGCATTTTAATTACTATGTGTCTTGGTGTGCGCCTGTTTGGGTTCTTCTTACTTGGGGCTCTCTGTGCTTCTTGAACTTGAATTCCTTCTTCCTTCACCAAATTAGGGAAGTTTTCTGTCACTATTTCTTGAAATATATTCTGTAACCCTTGCTCATTTTCTTCTTCTTCAGGTACTCCTATGATGCGAATATTATTACCTTTCCAGTTGTCCCACAGTTCTCTTAAACTGTCTTCCTGGGTTTTAATTGGTTATTCCTTTTGGTTTTCTGATTGGTTGATTTTTTCTACCCTGTCTTCTAGTTCACTGATTCAGTCCTCAGCTTCCTCTAGTCTGCTATTTAGTCCTTCCAATGTGTTCTTTATTTGTGCTATGTCATTTTCCATTTCTTCTTGGTGCTTCTTGATTTCTAATTGGTTAATTTTCAATGTTTCTATGTCTTTACTCATGGTGTTGATGTCCTTTCTCATCCTGTTGAGCTTCCTCAAGATTATGGCTCTAAATTCTAGCTCTGTTAACTTGCTTAACTGCATTTCATTTATCTCATTTTCGGTAGAGGTCTCTTGTTCTTTCATTTAGGATTTTTTCCTTTTTTTTCACCAATTTGGCTATCTCAGTGAGTTTTGGAGCCTATCAAATTTTCCCTGTGTATATTGGTGCTTTGCTGTTTGTGGCTTTCTCTACTGGGTTTGGATGAACATTGGAGGACTCATGTTAAACACCACTGTCCAGTCTTACTTTCCTGCATAGATTTGCAAGCTTAGGAACCGTTCAGTTATCCTCTAGCTTTTTGCCTGGAGGCTATTAATTGCAGTTACTTGAAGAGCTTTGGGTTCTCAGTGGAATAAAACCTCCCTCAGATGTTCAGTGTAAGAGGATTTCCCAAGGGTGGGTCAGATGCTGGTTGTTAATGAGCCTCAATTTGCATTTCAATTGCCCACCTGGGTGGGGTTGAATGTCTGAGGGAGGGGCTGCCATCTCTCCCCAAAGCCCTGGGAAGGAGTATGATGGCCACCGTCCTATGTGGCTGCAACTCAGCAAAAGCTCTGAGTGCCCTCCACATCCCGAATGTCCCCACAGAGTTCCAGTCCAGTCCACCCTCCCTCTGCCAGAACCCAAGGTGAGTGGCTGTGGCTAATTTTGTGCTCTGTCCTGGCCCTCTGCACTGTGAAGCGGGCTTGGGAATTTATCCTTGAGGGTGCCTCTCTCAGCTAAGACTGCTGCTGTCCATGGGCTCCCAGCCCCCCTCTCAAACCTCTGAAATCTTACCAGGATCGATTCAGTTTCCCTGGTTATGTGGCCCTCGCAAGCTGCTTTTCTGTTTCTTTTTCCTGATGATTTGTCTTTATTTATTAATTCCTGTTTGGTCCTGGGAGATAGTCTGTGTAGCTTCCATTCACTCTGCCGCCATTTTGGAATTCTTTTTCTTTATTATTATTATTTTTTTTATCTTCACCTGAGAACACTTTTCCCTTTATCTTCAGATAGAGTGGGAGGGGGAAAAGCTCCATATTTCTTGTTGGTCTCCTTCCTTTTCTTACTCTATCTTTTCCCCCTTTTTCTTCTCCATTCTTTCTTTTGCTTTAACTTTCTCTGTCTTTTGTTTGCATTGGCATAACTTTTTCTTTCTTTCTTACTTTGTCTTCTTGTCTTATTTTATCATTTTCCTTTTCCTACTCTCAACTCTTATGTTTTGTTCTCCTTTCTTTTCTTCCAGAATATTTTTTTCTGCCCCTTTCTCTTCCAGGTTCCTCTTTATTTTTAATTTTACTATTAGCAATATTATCCTTTCTCTCTTTTTTGTTCATAATTAGTGTTCTGTTTTCTCTTTCTTAGTGTGTGTGTGATTGTTTTTGCTGTTGTGGTCAGGGTCTTTTACATTTTCTTATTTGGTTCTTGTACATTTAGGTTTGTCTTGATTTGCCCTGTCAACATCTGTCAAAAAGGGCCACATGATGTTGTAGTCACTGAGACTTACAGTTATTCAGCCTGAGAGGAGTGACCACCCAAGAATGGGACAAAGACAATCAACACTCAGTTACAGCAGGAGAGTTCAAATAACCCCAAAATGGACACGCCTAAAGAATACAGCTCAGTAGTACAAGGAAACCACACCATGGTGTCCCACAGGATGTTAACTATAAAAGTCCACCCCATGAAGACTGGAAGTCATACCAAGTACATCTAGTAATAGATAAAAATACAAAGAGACACCTAAAATTGTGAGACAAAAAAACCAACACCCAAATTTAAAAAAAGGAGGAATTTCCAGAAAAAGACCTAAATGACATGGAGGTAAGCAAGGTATAAGACATAAGATTCTAGAGTAACGGTTATAAAGATGCTTAAGAAATTTAGTGCAAAATATAAGGAACTGTGTGGGAACTACAATGAACTTACTGAGAACTACAATGAACTTACATCAGCATGAAAAAAGACATAGAAATAATGAATAAGAAAGAGGCAGGAATGAAGAATATTATGTCTGATATCAAGAATATGCCAGAAGGAATTAAAAGTTAGCTCAATGAAGCAGAAGATTGAATAAGTGAATTAGAAGACAAGGTAGAAAAAAATACTCAATCAGAGCAGCAAAAATGAAATACTTATAAAATGAGGTAAGTTTAAGGGAACTTTGGGACAATATGAAATGGAACAATGTCCACATCATAGAAGTACCAGAGTAAGAAAAAAGTGAGTAAAGGATAGAGAACCTGTTTCAAGAAATAATGACAGAAAACTTTCGTAAACTGGTGAAGGGAAAAACACACACAAGTCTAGAAAGCACAGCGAGTTATAATCAAGATGAACCCAAAGAGATTCACTTCAAGAAACATCATAATTAAAATTGCAAAGGTTAAATGCAAAGAGAGAATCTTAAGGGCAGCAAGAGAGAAAGACAAGTACCTACAAGGAAGCTCCTATAAGACTGTCAGAAGATTTCTCAATGGAAATGCTACAGGCCAGAAGTGAATGATATAAAGTATTTAAAGTAGTGAAAAGCAAGGATCTAAAACCAAGAATACTCAATAAAGCAAGGCTATCATTCAGAATTGAAGGTGTAACAAAGAGCTACCCAGACCAAATAAGAATAAGAATAAGAATAAGAATAAGAATAAGAAGAAGAAGAAGAAGAAGAAGAAGAAGAAGAAGAAGCAGCTAAAGAAGTTTATTGCCACCAGACCTGAAGTGCAAGAAATGTTAAAGGGACTGCTGTAAGAAGAAGAAGAAGAAATAGAGAAAGACAGGAACATAGACATAAAAAATAAAAATAGCAATAAATAAGTACCTATCAGCCCTGGCTGGTTTGACTCAGTGGTTAGAACATTGGCCCAGGGATCAAATGAGTCACAGTTTCAATTCTGGCCAAGGGCACATACCTTGGTTGCAGTTCATTTCTGGCCCCGGGCGGAGTAGAGTGGGAGGCAATCAGTCGATGTGTCCCTCTCATGTAGATGATTCTCTCTCTCTCTCCTTTTCTCCTACTGTATCTGAAGAAAAATGGAAAAAAATATCCTTGGGTGAGGATTTTAAAAAATAAAAATAAAAAATAAATAAGTACCTATCAATAATAAGCTTAAATGTAAATGAATTAAATGCTCAAAACAAGAGATAGGTTCACTGCATAGATAAGAAAACATGACCACTATATATTCTGTCTACAAGAGACCCATCTCACAACAAAACACTCACACAGCATCAAAGTGAAAGGATGGAAAAATATTTCCAGGCAAATGGAAATAAAAAGAAAGCTGGTGTAGCAATAATCATATCTGATAAGACAGATTTCAAAATGAGAGCCATAATAAGAGACATAGAAGGTGACTGAATAATATTAAAAGGATCAATCCAACAGGAGGATATAACCCTGGTAAACATATATGCACTGAATGTAGGAGTCCCAAAATCTATTTTAAAACTTCCAGAGGACTTCAAGGGAGAGATCAATAGCAATAAAATCATAGTGGGTGACTTTAACATCCCACCGACACCAATGGATAGATCTTCTAGACACAAAATTAAAAGGAAACAGAGTCCTTAAATGATGCACTAGATCAGTTGGACTTAATTGATATTTACAGAACATTTCACCCCAAAGTTGCAGAATATACATTCTTCTCAAGTGAACACGAGACATTCTCAAAGATTGACCACATGTTAAGACACAAAGTAACTCTCTACAAATTCAAGAAGATTGAAATCATATCAAGCATCTTTTCAGATCACAATGACATGAAACTAGAAATCAATTACAATAAAAACACTCAAAAACATACAAACACATAGAGGCTAAATAGCATGTTATTAAACAAAGAATGGGTTACCAAAAACTTCCTGGAAACTAATGAAAATGAACACACAATGATACAAAATCTATGGGACACAGCAAAAACAGTTCTGAGAGGGAAGTTCATAACAATACAGGCCTACCTCAAGGAAGAAGAAAAATTTCTAATAAACTATCTAACCCAACAACTTAAAGATTTAGAGAGAGCAAAAAGAAAAACCCAGAGTTAGTAGAAGAAAGGAAATAATAAAAATCACAGCAGAAATAAATGACATAGAGAAAAAACAATACAAAAGATAATGAAACCAAAAGCTGGTTTTTTGAAAAGACAAACAAGATTGATCAACCTTTAGCCAGACTCACCAACAAAAAAGAGAGAGAGAGAACCCAAATTAAAATCAGAAACGAAAGAGGTGAAGTAACAACAGACACCACAGAAATACAAAGGACTGTAAGAAATTACTATGAACAATTATATGCCAACAAATTCAACAACCTATGCGAAATGGACAAATTCTTAGAATCATATACTATTCCAAAACTCCACTGGGAAGAGGCAGAAAACCTAAACAGACTGATAACAATTTAAGAAATAGAAGAAGTAATCAATAAAATCCCAGCAAACAAAAGCCATGGTCCTGACAGCTACATAGATGAGTTTTAACAAACATTCAAGGAAGAACTAGGACATATTCTTCTCAAACTAAAAAAGAAGGAAGACTTCCAATCTCTTTTTATGAGGCCAGCATAATCCTAATACCCAAATCAGATAAAGACACTACAAAGAAAGAAAACTACAGGTCAATATCCATAATGAACATAGATGCCAAAATCCTCAACAAAATCTTCACAAATTGAAACGAGTATTTATATATTTAAAAAATTATACACGAGGACCAAGTGGGATTTATCCCAGGAATGCAAGGCTGGTACAATATTCATAAATCAATAAATGTGATACACTACATAAACAAAATGAAAGATAAAAATCATGTGATCATATTTATAAATGCTGAAAAAGTATTTGACAAAATCCAGCATCCATTTTTATAAAAATTCTCAGCAAAGTGGGAATAGAAGGATCATATCTCAATATAATAAAGGCCATTTATGACAAACCAATAGCCAACATCATACTCAATGGGCAAAAACCAAAAGTGTTTCCTTTAAGAACAGGAATAAGACAAGGATGTCCACTTTCACCACTCCTATTTAACATACTAATGGAATTCTTAGCCACAGCAAACAGACAAGAAGAAAAAGTAAAAGGGATTCAAATGGGAAAGGAAGAAGTGAAACTGTCATTATTCGCAGATGACATGATATTGTACATAGAAAACCCTGAAGACTCCATCAAAAATCTATTATATTTAATAAACAAATTTGGCAAACTAGCAGGATACAAAATCAACATCCAGAAATTATTGGCATTTTTATGCACCAATAATGGAAACACAAAAAGAGAAACTAAAAAAAAATCCCATTCACCTTTGCAACAAAAATTTAAGATACCTAGGAATAAACCGAAGAATTAAAGGACCTGTTCACAGAAAACTACAGGGACAGAAAGCAGAAGTCTACATGGTAAGTGGCAAGCCAGTGAACTTTCCCCAGCACGGCCAGGAGGCCCTGCCATTTTGGAGGATTCCGGGTCTTCCCTGGGAGGAGGAAATGGGGAACAGCTGGGGCCCAGCGACCTGAGTCCACTAGAGTGCCCTGCACCATCCATCCAGTGAACTCAGCTGTGTTGGCACAGTCAGCACATATTAGGTGCCTGCAGCAGTAGCCAAAACCAGCTGGGAGCTGGAGCCCCATCCCCAACAGCAGCAGTGGCTCACCCAGGCCCTTGGTGGCATGGACCCAGACCCACAGTGGCACGCACCCAGCCTAGGTCCCAGGCCCCAGGCTCCAGGCCTGTGGCAGCGCAGCAGCCCACCCAGGCTCAAGGAAGCTTGCCCAGGCTCATGGGGGCACTAGCACCAGCTTGGGAGCCTGGCACCTCCCCCCACAGCAACAGTGACTGGACAGGAGTAGAGCCCCACACCCAACAGGCATTAGGATCTCAGTCTGGCAGAAAGAACCATCCCCAGTGGCATCAGCAAAGATTGATCAAGAGCAGTGCCCCAAAACAAGCAGCAGGGCTAGGGCAGCTGAGACCGGCCCCTACAACTGCAGCAGCAGAGTTGAAGTGGAGACCCTCCCTCAAGCAGCAGCAAAATCCCAGGTGCAGGGCATCTTCAGCCCCCAACAGCAGTAAAGGATTGGGACCTGAGAGTACCCCCTGGCAGCAGCAGAAGCAGCAGCAGTAGCAGTGGGAACTGGGAGCTGACAATAGCCCCAGCAGCGACTGATCAGGAGCTGAAGCCCACCACACAGCAGGGTCCCCCAACAGTACAGCAGCAAGACCCACGCACCCCAGCAGCATACTAGAGGGACCCACAAACCCCAGAAGTGCACTAGTGGAACCCACAAATCCCAGCAGGGTACTAACAAAACCCACGAACCCCAGCAAAACTCTAGCTGGACCTACATGCCCCAGGAGCATAACAGAGGGATGCACGAACACCAGCAGCATGCCAGTGGAACCCATGCACCCCAACAGTGTACTAGTGGAACCCCACACACCCCAGCAGGACACCAGATAACCTGTGCAAGCCCTGGCAGCAGCAGCACATATCAGTAGCTAAGACCCATCCCCAGCAGCATCAGCAGAAGTTGATCAAGAGTGGTGTCCCAGCCCAAGCAGCAGCAAGTCTCGGGGAGCCAAGACCTGCACGAGAGACCAATTACAGGTGCCAGGTGTCAACCCTTCAGGACCCACAGCAGACAAGAGGAGCCATACACCAAAACAGGCTGGGAGGCACAGCAGCCTTAATTGATACACACTGACCTGCCTATGCATTCCAAGATCCCTCAACAGGCTTAGAACTATCAGATTGCAAAAATGGTGAGACAAAGAAACAACACCCAAATGAAAAACAAAGAGAAATCACCAGAAATGGAACTACAGGAACTAGAAGAAAGCAACTTGTCAGACAAAGAATTCAAAGCAATGATTATAGGGGTGCTAAAACAATTTGGTGAGAACTACAAGCAACTTAATAAGAATTATGAAGAGCTCACTGGGAACTACTTCAGCTTTTAAAAAAAAGAGAGGTAGAAGCAACGCATAAAGAGGTAGAAGCTATTGATCTGGGCCCCAAGGCTAAGGCAACTAGATTCCATTTTATGTAGGCCCCTTGGTTAAGGTGACTGAAAGACTCCATTTTATCACCAATACACATTCCTCGATATTCTTCCAATAATAGGTTAATTACCCCTAGACATAAAGGATTATAGTTGCCCCATGTATTGGGAGGCATTTGCAGTTTCCTGAGTATAGGTATTTGCAAGTATTTGCAAGTACTTGTGCCGTCAGTGAATAATACTAATTTTGACTTCTGTAATCTCCGTCTCTCCCACTATTGTACTGGTCCCCTGAGGGAGGGGGGCAAAAAGAGGAGGGAGCTTCTGTCTTTAAAATGGGACAAGCAAGAAGAATTGAGGCTGTTGATCTGAGGGGAGACTATGCCCTCCACAGCCCGCCGGCAAAATAAAGTGCTCCTTTACAATTCAGCTGTGCATCTCTGGTTATCTCGCTGTCAGGTTATAACACTATACATAAAAATCAAGAGGAAATAAAGAATGATATAGCTGATCTAAAAAATACCTTAGAAGGGTTCAATAGTAGATTTGAAGAAGCTGAAGATTGAATCAGCGACTTAGAAGACAAGGTAGAGAAAAACACCCAAAAGGAGCAGCAAATGGAAAAAAAGCTTAAAAAGCAGGAGGAGAGCTTAAGGAAGCTGTGGGATAATACAAAACATAACAACATTCACATTATAGGGGAACTGGAAGGAGAAGAATCAGAGAAAGGAATAGAGAACCTGTTGGAAGAAATAATAGCAGAAAACTTTTCTAAAATGGTGAAGGAAAAAGTCACACAAGTTCAGGAAATACAGAGAGTTCTAAGCAAGACAAACCCCAGAAGATCCACAGCTAGACACATTATAATAAAAATGGTAAACATTAAAGACAAAGAAAGAATCTTAAAGAAAGCAAGAGAGAGACAGAAAGTTACCTACAACGGAGCTCCCATTAGACTGTCAGCTGATTTCTCAATAGAAATGCTGCAGGCCAGAAGGGAGTGGCATGAAGTGTACAAAGTGATGCAAGGCAAGGTTCTGAATTTAAGACTACTCTATCCAGCAAGGCTAACATTTAAAATTGAAGGAGAAATAAAGAGCTTCACGGATAAAAAAAAAAATAGCTAAAGGAATTTACCACCACTAAACCAGCACTGCAGGAAATGCTGAAGGGACTGTTGTAAGAAGAAGAAGAAGAAGAAACAGAGAGAGAGAGAGGAACACAGGCATAAAATAACAATGGCAACTAATAATTATCTATCAATAATAACCTTAAATGTAAATGGCTTAAATGCACCAATCAAAAGACATAGGGTAGCTGACTGGATAAAAAAGCATGACCCATATATATGCTGTCTACAAGAAACTCACCTCACAACAAAAGACTTACACAGGATGACAGTGAATAAATGGAAAAAAATTTACCAAGTAAACGGAAATTTAAAAAAAGCTGGTGAAGCAATACTCATATCTGACAAGATGGACTTCAAAACGACGCCATACTTAGAGACAAAGAAGGTCACTATATAATATTAAAAGGATCAATCCGACAAGAGGATATAATCCTGGTAAACATATACACACCAAATATGGGAGTTCCAAAATATGTTAAAAAACTTCTGGAGGACTTCAAGGGAGAGATCAATAGCAATACCATCGTAGTGGGTGATTTTAACACCCCACTTACACCACTGGATAGATCTTCCAGACAAAAACTTAACAAGGACATAGAGTCCTTGAATGACGACCTAGATCATTTGGATTTAATTGATATTTACAGAACATTTCAACCCAAAGCTGCAAAATATACATTCTTCTCAAGTGCACACGGGACATTCTCAAAGACAGACCACATGTTAGGACACAAAGTAAGTCTCTACAAATTCAAAAAGATTGAAATCATATCAATCATCTTCTCCGACCACAATGGCATGAATCTAGAACTCAATTATAACAAAAACACACAAAAACATTCAAACATTTGGAGACTAAATAGCATGTTATTAAACAACAAATGGGTTTCTAATGAGATCAAGGAAGAAATTAAAAACTTCCTGGAAACCAATGAAAATGAACACAAAACAACACAAAATCTATGGGGCACAGTGAAAATAGTCCTGAGAAGGAAATTCATAGCACTACAGGCCCACCTCAAGAAACAAGAAAAATTCCTAAATGACTTTCTAACCCTAAAACTTAAAAATCTACAAAGAAAAAAAACAACAACAACAACAAAAAAGAAAAACCCAGAGCAAGTAGAAGGAAAGAAATAGCAAAGGTCAGAGCAGAAATAAACGACATAGAGACTGAAAAAACAGTTCAAAAGATCAATGAAACAAAACATTGTTTCTTTGAAAAGATAAACAAGATTGATGGACCTTTATCCAGACTCACCAAGAAACAAAAGGAGAGGACCCAAATAAACAAAATCAGAAATGAAAGGGGAGAATTAACAACTGCCAGCACAGAAATACAAAGGATCATCAAAACATACCATGAACAATTATACCCAAACAAATTGGACAATCTAGGCGAAATGGATTAATTTCTAGAAACACACAGTCTCCCAAAACTGAACCGGGAAGAGATAGAAAACTTGAACAGACCAATAACAGCAAAGGAAATTGAAGATGTAATTAAGAAACTCCCAACAAACAAAAGCCCAGTCCCAGATGGCTCCAGGGCGAGATTTCCAAATATTCAAAGAAGATCTAATACCCATTCTTTTCAAACTATTCCAGAAAATCTAAGAAGACAGGAGACTTTCAATCTTATTTTATGAGGCCAGCATTATCTTAACTCCAAAACCGGATAAAGACACGACAAAGAAAGAAAACGACAGGCCAATATCCCTGATGAATACATATGCCAAAATCCTTAACAAAATATTAGCAAATCGGATCCAGCAATACATCAAAAAAAATTATCCACCGTGACCATGTGGGATTCATCCCAGGGATGCACGGATGGTACAATATACACAAATCAATAAATGTGATGCACCATATAAACAAAATGAAAGATAAAAACTATATGATCATATCAATAGATATTGAAAAAGCATTCGACAAAATCCAGCACCCATTTCTGATAAAAACGCTCAGCAATGTGGGAAGAGAGGGATCATATCTTGACATAATTAAGGCTATATATGCAAAACCTACAGCCAACATCATACTCAATGGGAAAAAACTAAAAACATTTCCCTTAAGAACAGGAAAAAGACAGGGATATCCACTTTCACCATTCTTATTTAACATAGTAGTAGAAGTTTTAGCCACAGCAATTAGACACGAAGAAAAAAAAGGGATCCAAATCGGAACAGAGGAAGTGAAACTGTCATTATTTGCAGATGACATGATACTGTACATAGAAAACACTAAAGACTCCATCAAAAATCTACTAGACTTAATAAATGAATTTGGCAAAGTAGCAGGATACAAAATTAACGTCAAGAAATCGACGGCATTCTTATACACCAACGATGAACTCACAGAAAGTGAAACTAAAATAACAATCCCATTTACCACTGTAGCAAAAAAAATTAAGATGCCTAGGAATAAACTTAACCAAAGAAATAAAGGAGCTCTTCACAGAAAACTACAGGTCATTGAAAAAAGAAATAGAGGAAGATATAAAAAAGTGGAAGCACATACCTTGTTCATGGATTGGAAGAATTAACATCATTAAAATGTCCATTCTACCCAAAGCTCTATATAGATTCAATGCAATCCACATCAAAATACGAGCGATATACTTCACAGAACTAGAACAAATGCTCCAAAAGTTTATATGGAACCAAAAAAGACCCCGAATAGCCACAACAATCTTCCAAAAGAAGAACAAAGTAGGAGAGATCACATTGTCAGACATCAGGTTATACTACAAATCCACTGTAATCAAAACAGCCTTGTACTGACACAAGAACAGGCAGATAGATCAATGGAATAGAATAGGGATCCCAGAAATTGACCCAAGACAATATGCTCAATTAATATTTGACAAAGCTGGCAAGAGCATACAGTGGAGTCATGACAGCCTCTTTAATAAATGGTGTTGGGAAAATTGGACAGCTACATGCAAAAAAATGAAGCTAGACCACCAACTTACACCATACACAAGAATAAACTCAAATTGGATAAAAGATTTAAATATAACTCATGACTCCATAAAAATCCTAGAAGAAAATGCAGGCAACAAAATTTCAGACATCATACGCAGCAGAATTTTCACTGATACATCACTTCAGGCAACAGAAACAAGCAAACAAAAAAAATGAACACATGGGACTACATCAAACTAAAAAGCTTCTGCACAGCAAATGAAACAACCATCAAAATGGAAAGGGACTCCACTATATGGGAGAGCATAATTGTCAATGATACATCAGATAAGGGGTTAATTTTCAAAATATATAGAGTACTCACACAACGCAACAAAAGGAAGACCAAAAACCCAGTTAAAAAATTGGCAGAGGACGTAAAAAGACACCTCTCCAAACAGGACATACAAATGGCCAAGAGACATATGAAAAAATGCTCAATGTCACTAATCATCAGAGAGATGAAAATCAAAACAACAATGAGGTATCATTTCACACCTGTCAGAATGGTTGCCACCAACAAATCATCAAACAGCAAGTGCTGGCGAGGGTGTGGAGAAAAGGTGACTCTAGTACACTGCTGGTGAGAATGCAGACTGGTGCAGCCACTATGGAAAACACTATGGTGTTACCTCAAAAAGTTAAAAATTGAACTGTCATTTCACACAGTTATTCCAGTTCTAGGAGTATACCCTAAGAATCCTGAAACACCAATCAGAAAGAATATATGTATCCCTATGTTCATAGAAGTACTATTTACAATAGCTAAGATCTGGAAACAGCCCAAGTGTCCATCAGTAGATGAGTGAATAAAAAAGCTGTGGTACATATACACAATGGAGTACTATGCAGCTGTAAGAAAGAAAGATCTCTTATCCTTTGAGACGACATGGAGAGACCTGGAAAGTATTATTCTAAGCAAAACAAGCCAAGCAGAGAAAGACAAATATCACAAGATCTCACTTATTTCTGGAATATAATGAACTTAACAAAGTGATGAACAAAATAGACCCAGAGTCATAGAAGTAGGGTACAGACTAACATTCCTTAGAAGGGTGGCAGGAGGGAAGGGATAAACCACAGAACTTATATGCATGTATGCATAACCGATGGACTTGACAACAAAGCTGGAAATGGGGTAGGGGGAGGATAGAGAGGAGGGAGTCAATGGGGGGAAAAGGAAAATCCTCTGTAACAAAAATAAATTAATTAAAAAAAAAAGGCAGGACCCTCAGAGTCCCTTGTTCCCATAGGAGGGAGAAATGAGGTACTTACAAAGCTCCCCCGAGACAGAAATGTCCCCTCTCCAGGACTGAATAGTCTTAGGGTTCATAACTAAGGGTCTCCCAGGCCCTGTTCTGGGGATCTGGGAGAGATAGTAATCGTATATGGTTCAAGTAAGATTCAGAGATGCATGTGGCCAAGGCACTGGACTGGAAATGACTCCTGTGTGGACTTGGGAAGTCACTTCGTCTCTCCGGACCTCAGGTACTCACCTGTGAATTGAGGGAAAGGGAGGGCTTGGACTAGAAGAACTCTGAGGACTCTTCCAGCTCCGTGGTCTAAGTCAGAATTTACAAACTTAGATGCCTACAGACCCAGATGTAATATAAAAAGATGATGAGGGCTCAGCAGGAACTGGATCAATCTCATTTAAAAGAGCAAGCTTATGGTAAGTTTCAACAAATTGTTGTCATGAAGTAGTGTGGACCCAACGTTGTCAGATGAGGAGGTGATTGTTTTAGAAGGTGGAAATCTCCCAATGTTCATATTATCCAAAATTTAATAATTATATTAGATACTGTGTGGAGCAACAACAACAACAAAAAACTACCATTGTTCCTCACCACTTCGCGCTTTGACTTTCGCAGCTTCACTCTATCGTGTTTTTTTCAAATATATTCATTAAAAAGTTGATCGAGACAGTGAAAATGATACAGTGCGTGCTTGGTTGTCTGAGTCAATTATACACCCCTGTATTACAATTAAAATTAAAATTACTGTATGTATGGACTGTAGGCCTATATATTCTAGCACCCCCCGCAAATCCTTCAATGCCAGGTGCAACCGCTTGACCATTCCTTGTGTGTAGGCAATAAATTTTTTCCAAAAAATTGGGTGTGGTGAAAACAAGCCAATAAGAGCATGCTGTCCACTGATTGGCTATCCTATCCTTTTCCTATCCTGGCCACTGCTTGGCTCACCCTCATGCAATTTCATTTCTCTCATACATGCTTCTACATCGCTACACATCAGAAACATCTTTGCCCTTGTAAGTGTTTGCGATTTCTGAGAAATTTTATCTAAGCCCCACGATGGCTCCTAAACATGCTGCTTCTTCTAAGCCTTCTGATGATGAAACTAAGTGCCGGAGGAAGATACTTACCATCCAGGAGAAGGTGAAACTATTGGATATTATCAAAGGTGGCAAGAACATCATGAAGGTTGCCCTCCATTACGACTTGAATTAGTCTACTGTCCTCTCTATTCAAAAACATGAAAAGAACATCCATGCAATGGCTAGTGTCTCCTCCTCCTCCTCCTCCTCCTCCTCCTCCTCCTCCTCCTCTCCTCCTCCTCCTCCTCCTCCTTCTTCTTCTTCTTCTTCTTTATTAATTTGTTTTTGTGAAAGATGTTTCTCCTTTTACACCCTTTTACACCCTCTTCCCCACCCCCCAGCCCCATCCCCAGCCCTGTTGTCCATGTCCATTGGTCATGCATACATGAATATAAGTTCTGTGGTTTATCTCCCCCCCCCAACACCCTCCTCTGAGGCTTGTCAGTCTGCACCCCACCTCTATGTCTCTGGGTCAATTTTGTTGATCAGTTTGTTTAGTTCATTATATTCTACAAATAAGTGAGATCATGTGATATTTGTCTTTCTCTGCTTGATTTGTTTCTCTTAGCATAATACTCTCTAGGTCCTTCCATGCCATCTCAAAGGATAAGAGATCTTTCTTTCTTACAGCTGCATAGTACTCCATTGTGTATATGTAACACAGTTTTTTTTATCCACTCATCTACTGATAGACACTTGGGCTGTTTCCAGATCTTAGCTATTGTAAATACTGCTGCTATGAACATAGGGGTATATATATTCTTTCTGGATGGTGTTTCAGGTTTCTTAGGGTATATTCCTAGAACTGGGATCACTGGGTCAAATGGCAGTTCAATTTTTAACTTTTTGAGGTAACACCACAGTGTTTTCCACAGTGGCTGCACCAGTCTGCATTCCCACCAGCAGTGTACTAGAGTCCCCTTTTCTCCACACCCTCGCCAACACTTGTTGTTTGATGATTTGTTGTGAAGAAATACCTCATTGTTGTTTTAATTTGCATCTCTCTGATGATTAGTGACATTGAGCATTTTTTCATATGTCTCTTGGCCATTTGTATGTTCTGTTTGGAGAGGTGTCTATTTAGGTCCTCTGCCCATTTTCTAATTGGGTTCTTTGTCTTCCTTTTGTTGAGTTGTATGAGCACTCTATATATTTTGGAAATTAACCCTTTATCTGATGCATCATTGGCGATTATGGTCTCCCATATAGTGGGATCTCTTTCCGTTTTGATGGTTGTTTCTTTTGCTGTGCAGAAGCTTTTGAGTTTGATGTAGTCCCATGTGTTCATTTTTTCCTTTGTTTCTGTTGCCTTAGGTGATATATCAGTAAAAATTCTGCTGTGTATGATGTCTGAAATTTTATTGTCTATATTTTCTTCTAGAATTCTTATAGATTCACGAGTTACATTTCAGTCTTTTATCCATTTTGAGTTTATTCTCGTGTATGGTGTAAGTTGGTGGTCTAGCTTCATTTTTTTTGCAAGTAGCTGTCCAATTTTTCCAACACCATTATTGAAGAGACTGTCTTGACTTCACTGTATGCTCTTGCCACCTTCGTCAAATATTAATTGAGTATATTGTCTGGAGACAATTTCTGGGTTCTCTATTCTGTTCCATTGATCTATGTGCCTGTTCTTGTGCCATTACTAGGCTGTTTTGATTAGAGTGGCTTTGTAGTATAACCTGAAATCTTGTAATGTGATCCCTCCTACTTTGTTCTTCTTTTTCAAGATTTCTGCAGCTATTCAGGGTCTTTTTTGGTTCCATATGAACTTTTGAAGTATTTGTTCCAGTTCTGTGAAATATATCGTTTTATTTTGATGATAAATGTATTGAATCTATAAATTGCTTTGGGTAGTATGGACATTTTAATGATTTTAATTCTGCCAATCCATGAACAAGGTATATGATTACACTTTTTTATATCTTCCTCTATTTCTTTTTTGAATGACCTGTAGTTTTCTGTGAAGAGGTCCTTTACTTCTTTGGTTAAGTTTATTCCTACATATTTAATTTTTTTTGCTGTGATGGTAAATGGGATTTTTTTTTAGTTTCTCTTTCTGTGAGTTCATCGTTGGTGTATAAGAATGTTGTGTGTTCGGCAAAACTCCCCCGTGAAGTCATCTGGGCCTGGGCTTTTGTTTGCTTGGAGTTTCTTAATCATGGCTTCAATTTCCTTTGTTGTTATTCATCAGTTCAAGTTTTCTATCTCTTTCTCATTCAGTTTTGGGAAGCTGTGTGTTCCTAGAAATTTGTCCATTTTTCCTAGTTTGTCCAACTTGTTGGCATATAATTATTCACAGTATGTTTTGATGGCCCTTTTTATTTTTATGGTGTCAGTTACTTCTTCTCTTTCATTTCTGATTTTGTTTATTTGGTTTCTCTCTTTTTATTTCTTCGTGAGTCTGGCTAAAGGTCCATCGATCTTGTTTGTCTTTTCCAACAACCAGCTTTTTGATTCATTGATTTTTTGAATTGTTTTTTTTAGTCTCTATGTCGTTTATTTCTGCTCTTACATTGCTTTTTCCTTCCTCCTACTTTCTCTGGGTTTTTATTTTTGTTTACTTTCTAGTTCTTTAAGTTGTATGGTTAGAAAGTCAATTAGGAATATTTCTTGTTTCTTGAGGTAGGCTTGTAATGCTATGAACTTATTTCTCAGGACTGCTTTCACTGTGTCCGATAGATTTTGTGTTGTTGTATGTTCATTTTCATTGGTTTCCAGGAAATTTTCAATTTCTTCCTTGATCTCGTTAGTAACCCACTGGTTGTTTAATAACATGCTATTTAGTCTCCAAGTGTGTGTATGTTTTTGTGTGTTTTCATTGTAATTCAGTTCTAGTTTCATGCCACTGTGATCTGAGAAGATGCTTGATATGATTTCAATTTTCTTGAATTTGTAGAGACTTGCTTTGTGTCCTAACATGTGGTCTATCTTTGAGAATGACCCATGTGCACTGGAGAAGAATGTATATTCTGAAGCTATGGGGTGAAATGTTCTGTAAGTATCAATGAAGTCCAACAGATATAGTTTGTCTTCTTAGGACTCTATGTCCTTGTTAATTTTTTGTCTAGAAGATCTATCCAGTGGTGTTCTTTTGCAAGATTGTGTTGCTTTTGCTCTCTTTCTTGAAGTCTTCCATAATTTTTAAAATATATTTTGGTGCTCCCATATTTGGTGCATATATGTTTACCAGGGTTATATCCTCTTGTTGGATTGATCCTTTTAATATTATGTAGTGACCTTCTCTCTCTTATTATGGTCTTTGTTTTGAAGACTATCTTGTCAAGTATGAGTATTGCTACCCCAGCTTTTTTTCTATTTCCATTTGCTTGGAAATTTTTTTTCTATCGCTTCACTTTCATCCTGTGTGAGTCTTCTGTTCTGAGGTGGGTCTCTATTAGACAGCATATATATGAGTCATGCTTTCTTATTCAATCAGATACCCTATGTCTTTTTTTTTTTAATGGATTATAGTCCTTTTTATTAACTGCAATTATTTCTAACTAATTAGAAATTTCTTTTTTTGACATTATCTCCATTTATTTATTTTCTATTTTTTTATTAATTTATTTTTGTTACAGATGTTTCTTCTTTTTTTGCCATTGACATCCTCCTCCCCATCACACCCACCCTGTCCCCAGCTTTGTTGTCCATGTCCATCAGTTATGCGTACATGCATATAAGTTCTGTGGTTTATCTCTTTCCTCCCCACAACCCCCTCTTCTGAGGGTTGTCAGCCTGTAGCCTCCTTCCACGTCTCTGGCACTACCCTGTTTCTCAGACTGTTATGTTCATTATATTCCACAGATAAATGAGATCATGTGATATTTGACTTTCTCTGTTTGGCTTGTTTTGCTTAGGATAATACTCTCAAGGTCCCTCCATGTCGTCTCAAAATATAAGAGATCTTTATTCACACAGCTGCATAGTATTTCATTGTGTATATGTACCACAGCTTTTTTATCTACTCATCTATTGATGAACACTTGGGCTGTTTCCAGATCTTAGCGATTGTAAATAGTGCTGCTATGAACATGGGGGTACATATACTTTTTCTGATTGGTGTTTCAGGCTTCTTAGGGAAGATTCTTATTGGTGGGATCACTAGGTCAAATGGTAATTCAATTTTTAATTTTTGGAGGCAACACCATAGTGTTTTCCATAATGGCTGCACCAGTCTGCATTTCCACCAGCAGTGTACTAGAGTCCCCTTTTCTTCACACCCTCGCCAACACTTGTTTGATGATTTGTTCATGGCCGCCATTCTGACAGATGTGAGGTAATACCTCATTGTTGTTTTCATTTGCATCTCTCTGATGATTTATGATGTTGAACATTTCTTCATGTCTCCTAGCCATTTGTATGTCCTGTTTGGAGAGGTGTCTGTTTAGTTCCTCTGCCCATTTTGTAATTGGTTTCTTTGTCTTCCTTTTGTTGAGTTGTATCAGCACTCTATATATTTTGGAAATTAACCCCTTATTTGATGTATCACTGGAAATTATGTTCTCCCATACAGTGGTTTCTCTTTCCAATTTGATGGTTGTTTCTTTTGCTGTGCAGAAGCTTTTGAGTTTACTGTAGTCCCACGTGTTCATTTTTTCTTCTGTTTCTGTTGCCTTAGGTGATGTATCAGTGAAGATTCTGCTGCGTATGATGTCCGAAATTTTGTTGCCTACATTTTCTTCTAGGATTTTTATGGATTCACGAGTCACATTTAAGTCGTTTATCCATTTTGAGTTTATTCTTGTGTAAGTTGATGGTCTAGTTTCATTTTTTTGCATGTAGCTGTCTAATTTTTTCAGCGCCATTTATTAAAGAGGCTGTCTTTACTCCATTGTATGCTCTTAACACCTTTGTTAAATACTAATTGTGAAAAATGTCTTGGGTCAATTTCTGGATTCTCTGTTCTGTTCCACTGGTCTATATGCCTGTTCTTGTGCCAGTACCAGGCTGTTTTGATTACAATAGCTTTGTAGTATAACCTGATATCCGCTATTGTGATCCCACCTACTTTGTCCTTCTTTTGCAAGATTGCTGTGGCCATTCGGTGCCTTTTTTGAATCCCTATGAACTTTTGAAATATTTTTTCTAGTTCTGTGAAATATGTTGTTGGTATTTTGAAGGGGATTGCATTCAATCTATAGATTGCTTTGGGTAGTATGAACATTTTAATGATGTTAATTCTTCCAATCCATGAACAAGGTATGTGCTTCCACTTTTTAATATCTTCCTCTATTTCTTTTTTCAATATCCTGTAGTTTTTTGCAAATAGGTCCTTTACTTCTTTGGTTACGTTTATTTCTAGGTATCTTAATTTTTTTTTGCCGTGACGGTAAATAGGACTGTTCTATTAGTTTCTCTTTCTGTGAGTTCATCACTGGTGAATAAGAATGCTGTCGATTTCTTGACGTTAATTTTATATCCTGCTACGTTGCCAAATTCATTTATCAAGTCTAATAGATTTTTGATAGAGTCTTTAGGGTTTTCTATGTATAATATCATGTCATCTGTGTATAATGACAGTTTCACTTCCTCCTTTCCATTTAGCATCCCTTGTATTTTTTCTTCATGTCTGATTGCTGTGGCTAAGACTTCCAGTACTATGTTAAATAAGAGTGGCGAAAGTGGGCATCCCTGTCTTGTTCCTGTTCTTAAGGGAAATGCTTTTACTTTTTGTCCATTGAGTATGATGTTGGCTGTAGGTCTTTCATATATGGCCTTTATTATGTTGAGATATGATCCCTGTATTCCCACATTGCTGAACATTTTTATCAGAAATGGGTGCAGGATTTTGTCGAATGCTTTTCAGCGTCTATTGATATGATCATATGGTTTTTATCTTTCATTTTGTTTCTGTAATGTATCACATTTATTGATTTGCGAATATTGTACAAGCCTGGCATCACTGGGATGAATCCGACTTGGTCATGTTGAATAATTTTTTGATGTATTGCTGGACCTGATTTGCTAGTACTGTGTTAAGGATTTTGACATCTATGTTCATCAGGGATATTGGCCCGCAGTTTTCTTTCTTTGTAGTGTCTTTTTTTGATTTTAGAATTAGAATTTTGCTGGCCTCATAAAAGGAGTATGGAAGGTTTTTTTCTTCTTGAGTTTTTTTAAATAGTTTGAGGAGAACAGGTGTTAGATTTTCTTTGAATGTTTGGTAAAACTCCCCTGTGAAGCTGTTCAGGCATGGGCTTTTGTTTGCTGGGAAGAGTCTTGATTATATCTTCAATTTCCTTAGTTGTTATTTGTCTGTTCAAGCTTTCTCTCTCTTCATTGTCCAGTTTTGGGAAACTCTGTGTTTCTAGAAATTTGTCCATTTCACTAAGATTGTCAAATTTATTGCCATATAATTGTTCATAATATTTGTTAACTATCCTTTGTATTTCTGTGTTGTCAGTTGTTACTTCTCTTCTTTCATTTTTGATTTTGTGTATTTTGGTTCTCTCTCTTAGTTTCTTGGTGAGTCTAGCTAAGGGTCCATCAATCTTGTTTATCTTTTTTAAAAAAAACAGCTCTTTGTGTCATTGATCCTTTGAATTGTTTTTTTGGTCTCTATGTCATTTTTTCTGCTCTGATCTTTACTGTTTCTTTCCTTCTACTTGCTCTGATTTTGTTGTTGTTGTTGTTTGCTTTCTAATTCTTTAAGTTGTGAGGTTGTATAGTCTATTATAAATTTTTCTTGTTTCTTGAGGTAGGCCTGGAGGGCTGTAAACTTCCCTCTCAGAACTTCTTTTGCTGCATCCCATAGATTTTGTGTTGTTCATTTTAATTGGTTTCCAGGAAGTTTTTAATTTCTTCCTTGATCTCCTCATTTACCCGTTCCTTGTTTAACAACATGCTATTTATCCTCCATATGTTCAAATGTGTTTGCATGTTCTTGTTGCAATTGATTTCTAGTTTCATGCCTTTGTGATCTGAGAAGTTGCTTGATATGGTTTCAATCATTTTGAAGTTGTAGAGACTTAGTTTGTGTCCTCACATGTGGTCTATCTTTGAGAATGTCCCATGTGTACTTGAGAATAATGTGAGTTCTGTAGTTTTAGGTTGTAATTCTCTGTATATATCTATTAAATCAATTTGGTCTAGTGCTTCATTTAGAGTCTCTGTTTCCTTGTTAATTTTTTGTCTAGAGGGTCTATCCAGTTATGTCAGCGGGGTGTTGATGTTTTCTTCTATGATTGTATTGCTGTCGATTTCTCCTTTGAAGTCCTTCAGAAGATTTTTAATATATTTTGGTGCTCCTATATTGAGTGCATATATGTTCACCAAGGTTATATCTTCCTGTTGGATAGATCCTTTCAATATTATGTAGTGACCTTCTTTGTCTCCAGTTATGGTCTTCATTTTGAAATCTATTTCATCAGATATGAGTATTGCCACCCCAGGTTTTTTTCTTTCCATTTGCTTGGAAGAATTTTTTCCATCCCTTCACTTTCAACCTATTTGAGTATTTTGTTGTGAGGTGGGTCTGTTGTAAACAACATAAATATGGGTCATGCTTTCTTATCCAATCAGCTAATCTATGTCTTTTTATCGGAGCATTCAATCCATTTACATTTAAGGTGATTATTCATATGTACTTATTTTTTGCCTTTTTTGTTTAGTATGGTTCTATTTTCCTTCCTATTTCTTCTACTTATTACAGCAGTTCTTTTAACATTTCGTGCAGTGCCAATTTGGTGCTAATTTATTCCCTTAGCCTTTTTTTTTTTTGTCTGAGAAGCTGTTTATTTGACCTTCTATTTTGAATGATAGCCTTGCTGGGTAGAGTAGTCTTGGATTCAGATTCTTGTTTTTCATGACCTTGATTACTTCATGCCATTCCCTTCTGGCCTGTAGTGTTTCTGTTGAGAAGTCAGCTTATAGCCTTATGGGGGTTCCTTTGTAGGTAACCTGTTGCTTATCTCTTGGTGCCTTTATAATTCTCTCTTTGTCTTTAATTTTTGACACTTTAATTACTGTGTGTCTTGGTGTGGGCCTGTTTGGGTTCTTCTTACTTGAAGCTCTCTGTGCTTCTTGAACTTGAATGCCTTCTTCCTTTACCAAATTAGGGAAGTTTTCTGTCACTATTTCTTCAAATATATTGTCTAATCCTTGCTAACTTTATTCTTCTTCGGGGACTCCTATGATGTGAATATTATTACGTTTCCAGTTGTCCCACAACTCTCTTAATCCTTCTTCCTGTTTTTTAATTGTTTTTTTCCTTTTGGTTTTCTGATTGGTTGTTGTTTTTTTGTGTTTTTTTTTTTTTTAACCCTGTCTTCTAATTCACTGATCCAGCCTTCGTCTTTCTCTATTCTGCTGTTTAGTCCTTCCAATGTGTTCTTTATTTCTGCTATGTCATTCTTCATTTCTTCTTGGTGCTTCTTGATTTCCAATTGGTTGATTTTCAATGTTTCTATGTCTTTACTCATGTTGTTGATGTCCTTAGTCATGCTGTTGAGCTTCCTCAAGATTATGGCTCTGAATTCTAGCTCTGTTAACTTGCTTAAGTGCATTTCATTTATCTCATCCTCAGTAGAGGTCTCTTGTTCTTTCCTTTGGGATTTGTTTTTTTATTTCACCATTTTAGCTATCTCAGTGTGTTTTGGAGCCTACCAAATTTTTCCTGTGGTTGTTGGTGTTCTGCTGGTTGTGGCTTTCTCTACTGGGTTTGGATGAGCATGGGAAGACTCACGTTAAACACCACTGTCAAGTCTTACTTTCTTGACTAGATTTGCAAGCTCATGAATTGTTCAGTTATTCTCTAGCTTATTCCTAGAGGCTAATAGTCATGATTATTTGAAGAGTCTAGTGTTCTCAGTTGAATGAAAACCTCCGTCAGGTGTTTGGTGTAAGAGGATTTCCCGATATGGGTCCAATGCTGGTTGCTAATGAGCCTCAATTTGCATTTCAGTGGCCCACCTGGGTGCAGTTGAATGTCTGAGGGAGGGTTGCCACCTCTCCCAAAGCCCTGGGATGGAGTAAGATGGTCACTGTCCTGTGTGGCATCAACTCAGCATAAGCTCTGAGGGCCCTCCAAATGCCAAGTGTTCCCACACAGTTCCAGTCATGTTTGCTGTCTCTCTGTCGGAGCCCAAGTTGAGTGGCTGTACCTATTTTAGTGCTGTGTCCCGGCCCTCTGTGCTGTGGAGCAGGCTTGGAAATTTAACCCCGAGGGCCCTGCTCACAGCTAAGGCTGCTGCTGTCCATGGGTTCCCATCCTCCCTTCTTGCGCCTCCACAATCCTACTAGGATCGATTCAGTGTCCCTGGTTATATGTTCTTCGCAGGCTGCTTTTCTGTTGCTTTTTTTCCGAGGATTTGTCTTTTTTAAATTGTAATTCCAGTTTGGTACTGGGAGATGGTCTATGTAGGTTTCATTCACTCTGCCGCCATTTTCTCTATTTACCCTATGTCTTTTTTTTTTTTTTATAATTTATTTTATTATTAATTTGTTTTTGTTACAGATGTTTTTCCTTTTTTTCCCCCATTGACACCCTCCTCCCCCTCCCCTTCTCCGCCTCCCCATCCCTGTTGTCCATGTCCATTGGTTATGCACCCATGCACATAGGCTCTGTGATTTATCTCTTTCCCCCGCCTCCCCCCCTCCTCTGAGGCCCGTCATCCCGTACTCCACCCTCCATGTCTCTGGGTCAATTTCGTTGTTCAGTTTGCTCAGTTCTCCTGTGTGTTGCCGGCTTCCCCCGTGGTGGACGGGGTCGCCCAGCTCCCCCACTCCACCTGGGTTCCCCCGCGGTGGGGGCGTCTCCTGGCTCCCCCGCTCTGCCTGGGCTCCCCCACGGTGGGGGTGTCACCCAGCTCCCCCACTCCTCCTGGGTTCCCCCGTGGTGGGCGGGTCGCCCAGCTTCCACAGGCGCCCCTGGCTGCAGGATCTCGTTTCCTTTCAGGCAACAAGGAGGGTCCTGGAGGGCAGTATGCCATCTCCATTCTGCTGCTTCTTTAATTTTGCAGTTGCAGGGCTTCCATTCAGCTTGATTTCATGTGGTCTTTAAGTGATAGTTATTCTGTGATTTAGTTGTAACTTTGATGTGGTTGTGGGAGGATGCGGTTCCACGTCTGCCTAGGCCGCCATCTTGACCAGAAGTCCTAAACTATTCTTTATTTCAGTTAGTGCCTCCTTCATTTCTAACTGTGTATCCATCATTTCTGACTGGTCCCTTTTTATGCTCTTGAGGCCCTCACTAAGTTCACTGAGGTTCTCACTAAGTCCATTGAGCATCCTTATAAGCAGTATTTTGAACTCTGCATCTGTTAGGTTGCTTAACTCCATTTCACTTAGTTCTTTTCCTGGAGTTTTGTCTGTTCTTTCATTTGGGACCTGTTTCTTTGTCTCCTCATTTTGGCTGCCTCCCTGTGTTTGTTTGTATGTATTACTTAGCGAGAGGTGTGGGGCTGGCTGAGACCAGATGCTGCTTGTTTGAAAGAATTTAGGAAAAGCTGAAGCAGGCTCCAAGACAGGCCAATCCTATGGTAAAGCAACTGGCAATAGCTTGGGTGGGCCTGGAAGTTGGGTGGGGCGGGGCTTCAGGGAATCACCAGGGCGGGGCCAACTGTGTGAGCCAGGTTGCTGGAGTCCCAGAAAAGGCGGCGTCTACCACCCCAGGGAAGGGCTCACCAAAGGAACAAAAGCCTCTGATAGCACGTCTGTCCAGGAGAAAGCTGCCTCTCCAGCCCTGGCGCCAATGCCAAACAGCTCAGTTCTTCCCCATATGATTCTGGTGCCTTTCAGGCTGCCTCCCCCGTGCTGGAGCCCGGACAGAGTGAGTCAGAGTAAGTCTGTGCTGGGCCCTTTAAGAGGAGCTGCCGGGGGCTCCAGCCGCCTCAGCCTCAGTTCCCGCTGGTTTCTCCAGCCAGAAGTTCTGTGGGCTTCTCTTCCTGGCACTGGAGCCCTCAGCTGGGCGGCTGGTGTGGGACGGGGACCCCTCAGTCCTCAGGGAGGACCTTCCCAGCTGAGGTGCCCTCCTAATTTTTATCCACCACACGTGGGTGTGGGACCAGCCCGTCATGCCTCCACCCTCCTACCAGTCTCGATGTGGCTTCTTCTTTAATTTCGTAGTTGTCAGACTTCCATTCAGCTTGATTTCAGGTGGTTTTGAATGATGGTTGTTCTGTAGTTTAGTTGTAACTTTGATGTGGTTGTGGGAGGACGTGATACTGCGTCTACCTACGCCGCCATCTTGACCGGAAGTCTACGCTATGTCTTTTGATTGGAGATTTTAATCCATTTACAATTAAGGCATTTATTGATACATAGTTATTAGTTGCCATTTTAATTTTATGCCTGTGTTCCTCTCTCTGTCTCTCTCTCTCTCTGTCTCTCTCTCTCTCTGTCTCTCTCTCTCTCTCTCTCTCTCTCTCTCTGTCTCTCTGTCTCTCTGTTTCTTCTTCTTCTGATAACAGTCCCTTCAGCATTTCTTGCAGTGCTGGTTTGGTGGTGGTAAATTCCTTTAGCTAATTTTTATCCGTGAAGCTCTTTATTTCTTCTTCAATTTTGAATGATAGCCTTGCTGGATAGAGTAGTCTTGGATTCAGACCCTTACCTTGCATTACTTTGTACACTTCATGACACTCCCTTCTGGCCTGCATCGTTTCTGTTGAGAAATTAGCTGACAGTCTAATGGAAGCTTCCTTGTAGGTGACTTTCTGTCTCTCTCTTGCTTCCTTTAAGATTCTTTCTTTGTCTTTAATGTTTGCCATTTTTATTATGATGTGTCTAGCTCTGTGTCTTCCAGGGTTCATCTTCCTTGGGACTCTTTGTGTCTCCTGGACTTGTGTGGCTTTTTACCTCACCATTTTAGGGAAGTTTTCTGTCATTATTTCTTCAAACAGTTTCTCTATTCCTTTCTCTGATTATTCTCCTTCTGGTATCCCTATAATATGAATGTTGTTACATTTTGTATTGTCCCACATCTCCCTTAAACTTTCCTCCTGCTTTTTAAATTTTTTTTCCATTTACTGCTTTATTTGGGTGTTTTTCTCTATCTTGTCTTCTAAATCGCTGATTAGGTTCAGCTTCTTCTAATCTACTATCAAACCCTTCTAAGATATTTTTCATAATAGCTATGCCATTTTTTATTTCCTCTGGATTTTTATGCATAGCTTAAAGTCTTTATGCATATATTCTACCTCTTTTTTAAAGCTGAAGTAGTTCTCAGTGAGCTCTTTGTAATTCTTATTAAGTTGCTTGTAGTGCTCACCAAATTGTTTGAGTACCCTTAAGATCATTGCTTTGAATTCTTTATCTGACATGTTACTTTCTTCCATTTCCTGTAGTTCCTTTTCTAGTGATTCCTCTTTTTATTTCCTTTGGGTGTTGTTTCTTTGTCTGCCCATTTTAGCTGTCTGGTAGCTCTAGACCCAGTGAAGGATGTTTCAATGTGTAGGCAGCTTACTGTATATCAAATAAGGCTACCGTGCCTCCCAGACTCTTTTATTGTGTGTCGCCTCTTGCCTGTTGTGGATCCTGTAGTATTGACTATGGGGGGCTTGTAGGTGCTGCTGCTGGATCACGTGGGCCCTTTTGGAGCTGTGTTCCCAGCTGGTCACTGGTGCCACCTGTAGCTGTATAGCTAAGGCCCTTTTGGAGCCATGCTCCCTGCCTGTATTATGGGCAGCTGTGTTACACAGGCCTCACTAAAGCCCTGGCTCCCTGCTGATCTTGTGGGCAGCTGGGTTGTGCAGGAGCCATTGGAGCCCCCACTTCCCACTGATCCCATGGGGAGCTGGACCGCACAGTACCTTTGGAGACCTGGCTTAACACCTATCTTGTGTGTAGCTGGGTTGCACAGGCCTCTCTGGTGCCCCAGCACCCTGCAGGTTCTGCAGGCAGCTGGATTACACAGTCTCTTTGGAGACTCAGGTCCATGCCTATCTTGTGGGCCGCTGGGTTGCAGAGGCCTCTGTGGAGCCCCAGGTCCCACTGCTGGCAGCTGGGGAGTGCTGCTGCCCCATGGGGCTCAGCTCCTGCTCAGCCTTTGCTGTAGTTTTTGGGGATGGGTCTCAGCTGCTGATCTGTGCTTATGTTGCCTGGGGCTGGATGTCTGCTCCCTAGTCTCTGTCTCTGGGGGTATATCTCAACTCTTATCAGGCTGCTACTGTGGGGGATGGTGCTGGGCTCCCAGCCATTTGCAGCTTCCACAACCGGCACCTAGGCAGCTCCACTACTATGCACTGGTCTGTGTTGACACATGGTGTCCACTGGTCCGAGAGTGCCAGGTGCACTGGGGGGTCAGTTTGCTGGGCCCAAGCCACTCCCACTGTCTCCTCCCAGGGAAGACCCAGGATATTCCAAAATGGTGGGACCTCCCCACAGCACAGGGAGAAGCGCCCTGGAGAGCAACTTACCATGGTAGCTGGCTGCTCCCCATCCACAGCACAGGAAACTTCTGCTCTGCCTCTCTGCACTGCATGAGTTTGGTCATCCACCTTTACGTCCACTCACACTCTCTCACACACTAGCTCACTCTCTTACACACTCACCCTCCCTCTGGTCCTGCCCACTGCCATCTTGCTACTGTCTCTTTCAACAAGGAAACAAAGCGTATCATGACAAGTCATAATTAGTTCATAGTGATAACGGAGTCTGCCCTAGCCATTTGGATCAGTGACAGCTGCAAGAAAAACATTCCATTGGATTCGCTGGTCATCTGGGAGAAGGCGAGGCATCTCTATCAGTGCTTTACAGCAGATGAACCTCAACTTGAACCCTCTTCTTCAATGTTCATGGATTTCGCAGCAAGCAAGGTTTGGTTTGAGAAGTTCCAGAAGAGGTATCATCTGAAGAGTGTCGTTCTCCATGGAGAAGCTGCCTCTGCTGATCAGCCTGCAGCAGGGGACTATGTGAACAACACATTGCAGAAGATCCTTGAGGAGGGTGAGTATCATCCAGAAAAGGTGTTCAATATGAATGAAACAGGACTGTTCTGGAAAAGAATGCCTTCCCGGACATTCATTCTCAAGGATGAGGCCAAGGTCCATGGCTTCAAGGCATGTAATGATTGCATGACTATTGTTATGTGTGGAAATGCTGAGGGATTTTTGCTCAAGCCTACCCTTATCTACAAAGCGAAGGACACTAGGGCCCTGAAGAATAAAAAAAGAACCTGCTGCCAGTGCATTGGATGCACAACGACAAGGGCTGGATCATGAAGCAGCTGTCATTGGACTGGTTCCAGAAGTGTTTCATCCCCCAGGTCAAGCTGTATCTCACAGAGAAGGGACTCGAGTTTAATGTCCTCATGGACAATGCTGGAGGCCATGTGGAAGACATATCTTACGACGGTGTGCGGATCGAGTTCCTTCCTCCCAACACCACTTTGCTGATACAGCCCATGGATCAAGGCATTATTCGCATCTTCAAGGCCCTCTACATGCAAAAGACCCTGCAGCACCTTGTTGAAGGCATGGACCTTGAGGAGAACTTCTTGCTGATGGAGTACTGGTGGCAATATACCATTGCGACCTGTCTGAAGAACACCCAGGCTGCATTGAAGGACATAAAAATGGAGACCATGAAGGCCAGCTGGAAGATGTTGTGGCCTGAAATTGTCCACAACTACAGAGGATTCACCCCAGATGATATAAGCAACTCAACAGTGGATAAGGCAGTTAGGCTAGCCCGGATGCTGGGAGGAGAAGGTTTCACGGATATGACCCGTGATGATGTGGAGGAGCTGCTGGAGACACATTCAGATCCCTTAACTGATAAGGATCTGGTGGAGATGACTAAGTCCACGAGTGAGAAGGAGGAAGAGCAGCCAGAGGTTCCTGGGGGTCAGGAGGAGGAAGTTGGCCTTACACTTGAGCGTCTCTCACAAGTCGTGAGAATTATTAAGGTAGTACAGGACATGATTGGTGAATGGGACCCACAAATGATGTGTGCATTGCAGTTCCAGCATGTTCTTGATGGAGCGATAGAATCCTACAAAAACCTCCTCACGCATATGAAAAGACAGTGCCAGCAATGGCCTATCATGATGTTCTTCAGCCATGCACCCAGATACCCACTGCCTACTCCTAGTACTCCTTCAGCAGAAGAATATGACGACGCACCTGCTGAAGATACTGCACCACCTGAAGTCTCTCCTACTGAGGTCGTGTCTTCAGAGGAGCAGTAACCTTGCTCTTCTTTGCTGTGCAGTACATCTCTTCATCAATTCATCATTGAATAAGCTGCACTATTTTCATAGTTAGTGGTTGTGTGTAAGAACTGTGTGTGTGTATAATTAAATGTACAATAATAATATGATATTTGTAACATCTAATATGTCTTATTTTCTCTTATTTTGTCTAATATATTGGGTAACACGAGTGTAATGGTGACTAAAGGGTGTTATTTCATGTCTAGAGGGCTCTAATAATGTTACGAAATGTATTTAGAAGGTCATAAACAGGTTTTCTATGCTCTAACTGTGAAACTATTTGATTTATAAATAAAGAATCCTACTTTGTGGAAATTCATTTATCACGGCAGAGTCTGGAACTGATTAACTGTGATAAATGAGGGCCAACTGTATAGGACATTGAAAAAAGAAACAGAGGGAGATATTTTTAAAATAGAAGTATATACCTTGTTCATGGATTGGAAGAATTAACATCATTAAAATGTCCATACTATCCAAAGCAATTTATAGATTCAATGCAATCCCCATTAAAATACCAATGACATATTTCACAGAACTAGAACAAACACTCCAAAAGTTTATATGGAACCAAAAAAGACCCCTAACAGTCACAGAAATCTTGAAAAAGAAGAACAAAGTAGGAGGGATCACAATACTGGTATCAGGTTATACTACAAAGGCCTTGTAATAAAAACAGCCAGGTACTGGCACAAGAACAGGCAGAAAGATCAATGGAACAGAACAGAGATCCCAGAAATTGACCCAAGACATTATGCTCAATTAATATTTGGCAAAAGAGGTAAGAACATACAATGGAGTAAAAACAGCTTCTTTAACAAATGGTGTAGGGAAAATTGGACAGCTACAGGCAAAAAAAAAAAAAGATACTAGACCACCAACTTACACTATACACAAAAATAAACTCAAAATGGATAATAGATTTAAATATGACTCGTGAATTTATAAGAATCCTAGGAGGAAATGTAGGCAACAAAATTTCAGACATCACACGCAGCAGAATTTTCCCTGACAATGCCTAAGGCAAGAGAAACGAAGAAAAAAATGAACACATGGGACTACATTAAACTAATAAGATTCTGCACGGTAAAAGAAACCAGTATTAAAATGAAAAGGAAACCCACTCTCTGGGAGAACATATTTGCTAATGATACATCAGATAAGGGGCTAATATCCAAAATATATAAAGTACTCATACAACTCAACACAAGGAAGACAAACAATTCAATTAAAAATGGGCTGAGGGCCCTGGCCGCTTTGGCTCAGCGGTTAGAGCCTGCGGTCCAGAGAGGCCCGGGTTCAGTTCCCGCTAAGGGCATGTACCTCGGTTGCAGTTTGTCCCCGGCCCTTGTTGTATCATGTGGGAGGCAGCCACTTGATGTGCCCCTTTTATGTCAATGTTTCTCTTTCTCTCTCTCTACTTCTCTCTCCTTCCTACTCTATCTGAACAAAAATGGAAAAATATCCTTGGATGAGGAAAAAAATAATAATAATAAAATAAAATAAATAAAAATGGGCCGAGGACCTGAATAGACACTTCTCCAAACAGGCCAAGAGACATATGAAAAAATGCTCAACATCACTAATCATCAGAAAGATGCAAATTAAAATGACTATGAAATAGCACCTCACACCTGCCAGAATGGCTGCCATCAACAAATCTTCAAACAAGTGCTGGCAAGGATATGGAGTAAAGGATACTCCAATATGCTGTTGGTGGGAATGCACACTGGTGCAGCCCTTATGGAAAACAATATGGTGTTTCCACAAAAAATTAAAAATGGAGTCTGGTTGGTGTGGCTCAGTGGTTGAGCGTCGACCCATGAACCAAGAGGTCGCCAGTTTGATTCCCGGTCAGGACACATGCCCAGGTTGTGGGCCCGATCCCCAGTGTGGGGCATGCAGGAGGCAGCCAATCTATGTTCTCTCTCATCGATGTTTCTATTTCTCTCTCCCTCTCACTTTCTCTCTCTCTGAAAAAATTAATAAAGGAAAAAAGAAACAAACAAACAAAAAGGAATTTCCTTTTGACCCAGAGATCCCAATTCTTGGAATATATCCTAAAAATCCTGAAACACCAACCAGAAAGAATACATTTACCCCTATGTTCATATCAGCACTACTTAAAATAGCTAAGATCTGGAAACAACTCAAGTGTCCACCAGTAGATGAGTGGATGAAAAGGCTGTGGTACATTTATGCAATGAAATACTATGCAGCTGTAAGAAAGCAAGATCTCTTACCCTTTGAAATGACATGGAGGGACCTGGAGAATATTATACTGAGAGAAACAAGCCAGTCAGAGAAAGACAAGTACCACATGATTTCATTTATTTATGGAATATCATGAAGAAAATAAGCTGTTGATCAAAATTCATCCAGAGTCATGGAAGTAGAGAGCAGACTGACAAATCTCAGGGTGAAGGGGTGTGGGGGGGGCGGTAGTTGGGAAGAGATAAACCAAAGAACTTATATGCATATATGCATAACCAATGAACATATACAGTAATTTTGGGAAAGGAAGGGGGTGGGAGCAGGCAAAAAAAGGGGGGACATTTTTAATACTTTCAACAATAAAGATAAAAAATAAAATCTTTAAAAATTTAATGAAAAAATAAATAAAAATCAATTAAAAATTTTAATAACAAAAGAACTAGATAAAGAAGAATAAAAGTAACCCAATGTCAGCAGAAGAAAGGAAATAATAAAAATCAGAAGATAACTGAATAAAATAGAAAATAAAAAGACTATACAAAAATTAATACAACAAAGAGTTGGTTCTTT
The DNA here is from genome assembly GCA_030848825.1 of Tadarida brasiliensis. Lineage (NCBI taxonomy): Eukaryota > Metazoa > Chordata > Mammalia > Chiroptera > Molossidae > Tadarida > Tadarida brasiliensis. Next base: position 71,323,784 of record CM061259.1, on the reverse strand, counting down.
AAAAAGATTAATAAAATTGACAAACCCATGGCTAGACTCAGGGAAAAAGAGAAAAGATTCATATAAACACATACAGAAATGAAAGAGAAGTTACCACAGACATTACAGATATACAGAAGATTATACAAGAATACTATGAAAGACTACATGCCACCAAATTCAATAGCTTAGAAGAAATGGATAAGTTCCTGGAAATATATAACTTTCCTAAAATGAATCATGAAAAGTTGGAAAATCTAAATAGACTGATCAATAGTAGGAAATTAAAACAACCATAAAAACCTCTCAAAAAATAAAAATCCAGGACCAGATGGCTTCACTAGTAAATTCTACCAAACATCAAAGAAGATTTAGTACCTACCCTTCTTAAACTCTTCCAAGAAATTAAAGAGAAGACAATACTTTTTAACACATTTTTTGAGGCTAACATAACCCTGATGACATAATAAAGGACATATATGACAAACTCTCAGCGAGTGTCATACTGAATGCTGAAAATCTGAAAGGTTTTCTTCTAAAATTAGGAAGAAGACAAGGTTTTGATCCCTGGTCAGGGCTTATATGGGAGGCAACCAATTAATATTTCTCTCTAATATCAATGTTTCTCTCTCTCTCTCTCTCTCTCTCTCTCTCTCTCTCTCTCTCTGTCTGTCTCAAATCAATACAAATATATCCTTAGGTGAGCATTTTTTTTTTATCCACCCCTGAGGACATTTTTTTGCATTTATCTTCAGATAGAGCAGGAGGGAGAGAGGGAGGAAAAGAGAGAGAGAGAACCATCGATGTGAGAGAGACACCGACTGGTTGCCATCCACATGACCCCAACCGGAGCCAGGGACAAACCGCAACTGAAGTATATGCCCTTAGCAGGAACTGAACCCAGGACTCTCTGGTCCGCAGGCTGACACTCTAACCACTGAGCCAAACCAGCCAGGGCTAGGTGAGCATTGTTAAAAAAAGAAAAAATATTACAATGAAATACCCATTCACAACTGTTAGAATGGCTATTATCAATAAGACAGGTAAAAATAAGTGTTGGAAAGCTGGGAAAGAAAGAGAGAGAGAGAGAGAAGGGAGGGAGGGAGGGAAGGAAGGAAGGAAGGAAGAAAGAAAGGAAGAAAAGAAAGAAACTGTCATTCACTCATTCACTGCTGGTGAGAATGTCCACTGTCACCACTCTTATTCAACTTAGTTCAGGAATTCCTAGCCAGAGCTGTCAGGCAACAGAAAGAAAAATATATAGGCATCCAAATTTAGAATAAAGAAGTGAAAATGTTACTTTTTGCAGATGAAATAATTTTGTATGTAGAAAACTCTAAAGATGCCACATAAAAACTATTAGAAACAATAAACAAATACAATAAATTTGCAGGATACAAAATCATCAGACAAAATCCACTGCTGTCCAATTTTCCCAACACCATTTATTGAAGAGATTGTCTTGACTCCACTGTATGCTCTTGCCACCTTTGTCAAATATTAATTGAGCATATTGTCTTGGGTCAATGTCTGGGTTCTCTAGTCTGTTCCATTGCACTGATCTATCTGCCTGTTCTTGTGCCAGTACTAGGCTGTTTTGATTACAGTGGCTTTGTAGTATAACCTGAAATCTGGTAATGTGATCCTTCCTACTTTGTTTTTCTTTTTCAAGATTGCTGTGGCTATTCGGGGAAATTTTGGTTCCATATAAACTTTTGGAGTGTTTGTTCTAGTTCTGTGAAATATGTCATTGGTATTTTGATGGGGATTGCATTGAATCTATAGATTGCTTTGAGTAGTAAGGACATTTTAATGACGTTAATTCTTCCAATCCATGAACAAGGTATATGTTTCCACTTTTTTATACCTTTCTCTATTTCTTTTTTCAATGACCTGTAGTTTTCTGTGAAGAGAAAACTTCTTTGGTTAAGTTTATCCCTAGGTATCTTAATTTCTTTGCTGCGATGGTAAATAGGATTGCTTTTTTAGTTTCTCTTTCTGTAATTTCATCAAAAGAAGCAACCATCAAAAGAGAAAGGGATCCCACTATATGGGAGACCATAATCGCCAATGATGCATCACATAAGGGGTTAATTTCCAAAATATATAGAGTGTTCATAAAAGTCAACAAAAGGAAGACAGAGAACCCAATTAAAAAATGGACAAAGGACCTAAATAGACACCTCTCCAAACAGGACTTACAAATGGCCAAGAGACATATGACAAAATGCTCAATGTCACTAATCATCAGAAAGATGAAAATTAAAACAACTATGAGGTATCACCTCACACCTGTGAGAATGGCCGCCATCAACAAATCATCAAACAACAAGTGTTGGCGAGGGTGTGGAAAAAAGGGGACTCTAGTACACTGCTGTTGGGAATGCAGACTGGTACAGCCACTGTGGAAAACACTATGGTGTTACCTTGGAAAGATATTTTGTGTTCATGGATTTGAAGAATCATCATAATTAAAATGATCATATTACTCAAAGCAGTATACAGATTTAATGCAATTCTCATCAAAATCTCAATCTAATTATTTAAAGAACTATAACAGAAAGTGTCAGATATGTATGAAACTACAGAAGACTCCAAATAGCCAAAGCAATCCTGAGAAAAAAGAACAAAGCCAGAGGTAGCACACTACCTAACTTCAAATTATACCATGAAATACTATGAAGCTAGAAAAATGAATACAGAATTATATTGGCAGAAAAACAGACACACAGACCAATGGAATAGAATTAAAAACCCATAAATAAAACCACATGCACATGGGCAAATAATATTTGACAAAGGAGCCAAAAACACGCAATGGACAAAAAACAAAAACAAGAACACAAAGCCTCTTTAATAAATGGTGCTATGAAAATTGCAAAACCTTACGCAAAAGAAGACAGTTTGTCCCAATGTACAAAAATTAACTTAAAATAAATATAAGATATGAAACAATAAATTACATTGAACAAAGCATAGGTACTAAACTTAGGCACCTTTGTGCAAGAGAACATTTTATAACTTTGACCCCAAAGGCAAGGAGATAAAGGCAAAATAAATGAATAGGACTATATTAAACTAAAAAGCATCTGCACAGCAAAAGAAACCACCAACAAAAGAAAAAGGCAAACAACTGAATGAAAGGTGATAGTTGGAAACAACAGCTCCAACAAGGGGTTAACATCCAAAATATATAAAATACTCATACAGCTCAATAACAAACAAACCATACAATAAAAAAAGGGGCAGATTTTTTAATTGTATTTTTGTTGTTTTTTTTTTTTTTTTTTTTTAGTGGGCAGAGGACCTAAAGAGACACCTCTCCAAACAGGACATACAAATGGCCAAGAGACATATGAAAAAATGGTCAACATCACTAATCATCAGAGAGATGCAAATTAAAACAACTATGAGGTATCACCTCATACCTACCAGAATGGCTGCCATCAACAAATTATCAAACAACAAGTGCTGGCCAGGGTGTGAAGAAAAGGGGACTCTAGTACACTGCTGGTGGGAACGCAGCCTGCTGCAGCCATTATGGAAAACAATATGGTGTTTCCTCAAAAAATTATAAATTGAACTGCCATTTGACCCAGTGGTCCCACTTCTAGGAATATATCCCAAGAAGCCTGAAGCACCAATCAGAAAGAATATGTGTACCCCTATGTTCATAGAAGCACTATTTACAATTGCTAAAATCTGGAAACAGCCAAAGTGTCCTCAATAGATGAGTGGATGAGTGGATAAAAAAGCTGTGGAACACTATACAACTGTAAGAAAGAAAGATCTCTTATTCTTTGAGACAACATGGAGGAACCTGGAGAGTATTATGCTAATTGAAATAAGCCAGTCAGAGAAAGACAGGTATCACATCATTTCACATATTTGTGGAATATAATGAACAAAATAAGGTGATGAACAAAATAAACCCAGAAACATAGAAGTAGGTTTCAGACTGACAAACTTCAGAGGATGGAGTGGGGTGGGAGGGAAGAGATAAACCACAGAAATTATGCATATAAGCATAACTAATGGACATAGACAACAATGCTGGGGGTGGAGGTGGGATGGGGAGGAGTGTGTCAATGGGGGGAAAAGGAGGAAAATCTGTAACAAAAATAAATTAATTAAATTTAAAAAAATGGGCAGAGAATCTGAACATACACCTCTCACAAGAAGACATAGAAGTGGCCAACATATATATAAAAACATGTTCAAATTCACTAGTTATTAAAGAAATGCAAATTGAAACTACAATGAATCCTGGCCAGGTGGCTCAGTTGGTAGGAGTGTCATCCCATACACTGAAATGTTGCAAGTTCTATTCCTGATCAGGGCATATATCTAGGTTGTGGGTTTGATTCCTGTCAGGGCACATATGGAAGGCAACCAATTAATGTCTCTCTCTCTCTCTCTCTCTATCTCTCAAATCAATAAAAACATATCCTTGCAGGAGCATTAAAAAACAGAGAAAAAATTACAATGAAATACCCCCTCACAACTGTTAGAATGGCTATTATCAATAAGACAGGTAATAATAAGTGTTGGAAAGTTTGTGGAAAGAAACAAAGAAACTGTCATTCAGTGCTGGTGAAAATGTGAACCTCTATAGACACTGTGGAAAATAGTCTGGCTGTTTCTTATGGGATTGGGAATAGAGTTACTATATGACTTAGTAATTCCTTTTCTGGGGATCTACCAAAAAACTCAAAAGCATTTATTCACTAATGTATATGCACCCTTACATTTATTGCAGCATTATTCATGATTGCTAAAACATGGAGATGACAAAATTATTTATTTATTTATTAATTTATTTTTGTTACAGATGTTTCTCCTTTTTTCCCCATTGTCAACCTCCTCCCCGACCCTCCACCCCTTCCCCAGCTTTGTTATCTATGTCCATTGGATATGCACACATGCATATAAGTTCTGTGGTTTATCTCTTTCTCCCCAACACCCCTTCTTCTGAGGTTTGTCAGTCTGTACCCTACCTCTATGTCTCTGGGTCAATTTTGTTCATTAGTTTGTTTAGTTCATTATATTCCACAAATAAGTGAGATCATGTGATATTTGTCTTTGTCTGCTTGCTTTGTTTCACTTAGCATAACACTCTCCAGGTCCCTCCATGTCATCTCAAAGGATAAGAGATCTTTCTTTCTTACAGCTGCGTAGTATTTCATTGTGTACATGTACCACAACTTTTTTATCCACTCATCTACTGATGGACACTTGGGCTGTTTCCAGATCTTAGCTATTGTAAATAGTGCTGCTATGAAAATAGGAGTACATATATTCTTTTGGATTGGTGTTTCAGGCTTCTTGGGGTATATTCCTAGAAGTGGGATCACTGGGTCAAATGGCAGTTCAATTTTTAACTTTTTGAGGTAACACCATAATGTTTTCCACAGTGGTTGCCTCAGTCTGCATTACCACCAGTGTACTAGAGTCCCCTTTTCTCCACACCCTTGTCAACACTTGTTGTTTGATGCTTTGTTGATGGCGGCCATTTTGACAGGTGTGAGGTGATACCTCATTGTTGTTTTAATTTGCATCTCTCTGATGATTAGTGAAGTTGAGCATTTCTTCATGTGTCTCTTGTCCATTTGTATGTCCTGTTTGGAGAGGTGTCTATTTAGTTCCTCTGCCCATTTTTCAATTGGGTTCTTTGTCTTCCTTTTGTTGAGATGTATGAGCACTGTATATATTTTGGAAACTAGTCCCTTATCTGATATATCATAGGCAATTATGCTCACCCATACAGTGGGTTGCCTTTCCACTTTGATGGTGGTTTCTTTTGCTGTGCAGAAGCTTTTGAGTTTGATGTAGTCCCATGTGTTCATTTTTTCCTTTGTTTCTGTTGCCTTAGGTGATATATCAGTGAAAATTTTGCTGCGTATGATGTCTGAAATTTTGTTGCCTAGATTTTCTTCTAGGATTTTTATGGATTCATGAGTCACATTTAAGTCTTTTATCCATTTTGAGTTTATTCTTGTGTATGGTGTAAGCTGATGATCTAGTTTCATTTTTTTGCATGTAGCTGTCCAATTTTCCTAACACCATTTATTGAAGAGGCTGTCTCTACTCCATTGTATGCTCTTGCCACCTTTGTCGAATATTAATTGAGCATAATGTTTTGGGTCAATTTCTGGGTTCTCTGTTCTATTCCATTGATCTATGTGCCTGTTCTTGTGCCAGTACCAGGCTGTTTTGATTACAGTAGCTTTGTAGTATAATTTGATGTCTGGTATTGTGATCCTGCCTACTTTGTCCTTCTTTATCAAGATTGCTGTAGCTATTCGGGGTCTTTTTTGGTTCCATATGAACTTTTGGAGTATTTGTTCTAGTTCTGTGAAATATGTCGTTGGTATTTTGATGGGGATTGTGTTAAATCTATAGATTGCTTTGGGTAGTATGGACATTTTAATGATGTTAACTCTTCCAATCCATGAACAAGGTATGTGCTTCCACTTTTTTATATCTTCCTCTGTTTCTTTTTTCAATGTCCTGTAGTTTTCTGCAAATAGGTCCTTTACTTCTTTGGTTAAGTTTATTCCTAGGTATCTTAATTTTTTTGCCACAATGGTAAATGGGATTGTTTTTTAGTTTCTCTTTCTGTGAGTTCATCATTGGTGTATAAGAATGCCATCAATTTCTTGATGTTAATTTTGTATCCTGCTACTTTGCCAAATTCATTAAGTCTAGTAGATTTTTGATGGAGTCTGTAGGGTTTTCTATGTATAATATTATGTCATCTGCGAATAATGACAGTTTCACTTCCTCCTTTCCAGTTTGGATCCCTTTTATTTTTTCTTCATGTCTGATTGTTGTGGCTAAGACTTCCAGTACTATGTTAAATAAGAGTGGTGAAAGTGGGCATCCTTGTCTTGTTCCTCTTCTTAAGGGAAATGCTTTTAGTTTTTGTCCATTGAGTATGATGTTGGCTATAGGTCTTTCATATATGGCCTTTATAATGTTGAGATATGATCCCTCTATTCCCAAATAGCTGAGCATTTTTATCAGAAATGGGTGCTGGATTTTGTCAAATGGTTTTTCAGCATCTATTGATATGATCATATGGTTTTTATCTTTCATTTTGTTTATGTGATGTATCACATTTATTGATTTGCATATATTGTACCAGCCTTGCATCCCTGGGATGAAACCCACTTGATCATGGTGAATAATTTTTTTGATGTATTGCTGGATCCGATTTGCTAGTATTTTGTTAAGGATTTTGGCATCTATGTTCATCAGGGATATTGGCCTGTAGTTTACTTTCTTTATAGTGTCTTTTTCTGGTTTTGGAATTAGAATTATGCTGGCCTCATAAAACAAGTTTGGAAGTCTTCCTTCTTCTTGAATTTTTTGGAGTACTTTGAGGAGAATGGGTGTTAGTTCTTCTTTGAATGTTCGGTAAAACTTCCCCGTGAAGCTGTCAGGGCCTGGGATTTTGTTTGCTGGGAGGGTCTTGATTACATCTTCAATTTCCTTCGTTGTTCAAGTTTTGTATCTCTTCCCAGTTCAGTTTTGGGAGACTATATGTTTCTAGAAATGTGTCCATTTCGCTTATATTGTCGAATTTGTTGCCATATAAATGTTCATAGTATTTGTTAACGATCCTTTGTATTTCTGTGGTGTCAGTTGTTACTTCTCTTTCATTTCTGATTTTGTGTATTTGGGTTCTCTCTCTTTGTTTCTTGGTGAGTCTAGCTAAGGGTCCATCAATTTTGTTTATCTTTTCAAAAAACCAGCTCTTTGTTTCATTGATCTTTTGAATTGTTTTTTTTGGTCTCCATGTCGTTTATTTCTGCTCTGATCTTTACTATTTCCTTCCTTCTTCTTGCTCTGAGGTTTCTTTTTGTTTGCTTTCTAGTTCTTTAAGTTGTGAGGTTAGGTAGTCAATTAGAAATTTTTCTTCTTTCTTGAGGTGGGCCTGTAGTGCTATGAACTTGCCTCGCAGAACTGCTTTCGCTGCATCCCATAGATTTTGTGTTGTTGTGAGTTCGTTTTCATTAGTTTCCAGAAAGTTTTTAATTTCTTCCTTGATCTCCATGGTAACCAATTCATTGTTCAATAACATGCTATTTAGCCTCCATATCTTCAAATGTCTTTACATGTTCTTGATGCAATTGATTTCTAATTTCATGCCGTTTTGATCTGAGAATATGCTTGGTATGATTTCAATTGTCTTGAACTTGTAGAGACTTAGTTTGTGTCTTATCATGTGGTCTATCTTTGAGAATGTCCCATGTGCACTTGAGAAGAATGTGAATTCTGCAGTTTTGTGGTGTAATTGTGTGTATATATCCATTAAATCCATTTGATCTAGTGCTTCATTTAGAATTTCTGTTTCCTTGTTAATTTTTTGTCTAGTTGATCTATCCAGTGATGTCAGTGGGGTGTTGAAATCCCCTGCTATGTTTGTTGCTGTCAATTTCTCCTTTGAAGTCCTCCAGAAGATTATTAATATATTTTGGTGCTCCTATATTGGGTGCATATATGTTTACCAAGGTTATATCTTCCTTTTGGATAGACCCTTTCTATATTATGTAGTGACCTTCTTTTTCTCTAGTTATGGTCTTCAATTTGAAATCTAATTTATGAGATATGAGTATTGCTACCCCAGCTTTTTTTTCCTTTCCATTTGCTTGGAAGATTTTTTTCCATCCCTTTACTTTCAACCTATGTGAGTCTTTTGTTGTGAGGTGGGTCTCTTGTAAACAACATATATGTGAATCATGCTTTCTTATCCAGTCAGCCTCTCTGTGCCTTTTTATCGGAATATTCAATCCATTTACATTTAAGGTGATTATTGATATGTACTTATTTATTGCCATTTTTGTTCAGTGTGGTTATATTTTTCTTCCTATTTCTTCTACTAATTACAGTAGTCCTTTTAACATTTCTTGCAGTGCTGGTTTGGTGCTAATATATTCCCTTAGCCTTTTTTGTCTGGGAAGCTTTTTATTTGACCTTCTATTTTGAATGATAGTCTTGCTGGATAGAGTAGTATTGGATTCAGATCCTTGTTTTTCATGACCTTGATTACTTCATGCCATTCCCTTCTTGCCTGTAGTGTTTCTGTTGAGAAGTCAGATGATAGCCTTATGGGGGTTCCTTTGTAGGTGACCCAATATCTTGCTGCCTTTAGGATTCTCTCTTTGTCTCTAATTTTTGGCATTTAATTATTATGTGTCTTGGTGTGGGCCTGTTTGGGTTCTTCTTACTTGGGGCTTTCTGTGCTTCTTGAACTTGAATACCTTCTTCCTTCACCAGGTTAGGAAAGTTTTCTGTCACTATTTATTCAAATATATTCTCTAACCCTTGCTCATTTTCTTCTTCGGGGACTCCTGTAATGTGAATGTTATTACGTTTCCAGTTGTCCCACAGTTCTCTTAAGCTGTCTTCCTGTTTTTTCATTGTTTTTTCCTTTTGGTTTTCTGATTGATTGATTTTTTTCTACTCTGTCCTCTAATTCACTGATCTGGTCCTCTGCTTCCTCTTCTCTGCTGGTCAGTCCTTCCAATGTGTTCTTTATTTCTGCTATGTCATTCTTTATTTCCACTTGGTTGGTTTTCATGGTGTCGATATCCTTACTCATGCTCTTTAGTTTCGTCAAGATCATGGCTCTGAAGTCTACCTCTGATAATTTGCTTACCTGCATTTCATTTATCTCATCTTCGGTAGAGTTCTCTTGTTCTTTCATTTGGGATCTGTTTCTTTGTTTCACCATTTTTGCTATCTCAGTGGGTTTTGGAGCCTGCCAAATTTTCCCTGTGGGTGTTGGTGTTCTGCTATTTGTGGCTCCCTCTACTGGGTTTGGATGAGCATGGAGGGCCCTCCTTAACACCACTGTCGAGTCTCACTTTCCTGAGTAGATTTTCAAGCTCAGGAAAGTTTCAGTTATGCTCTAGCTTTTTGCCTGGAGGCTATTAGCCTCAGTTACTTGAAAAGCCTTAGGATCTCTGTTGAATGAGAAACTCCCTCAGGTTTTTATAGTGTGAGAGGATTTCCAGAGAATGGGGCCAATGCTGGTTGTTAATGAGCCTCAATTTGCATTTCTTTACCTCTTTTCCTCTCCTGGGAATCTCCGAGGGAGGGGCTGCCACAGCTCTGGGAAGGAGTAAACTTGGCTGCTGTCCTGTGTAACCGTGAAGGAGCGGTTGGCCACCACCGTCCTTTGTGGCCACAGCTCAGCACAAACTCTGAGCGCCCTCCAAATCCCAGGTGTCCCCACAGAGTTCCTCACCAGTCCACCCTCCCTCTGCCAGAGCCCCTGGTGAGTGGCTGTGGCTATTTAGCACTCTGTCTCAGCCCTCTGCGCTGTGGAGCAGCTTGGGGTCTCAACCCTGAGGGCAGGTCCCGCTGCTGCTCACAGCCAAGCCTACTGCTCACAGCCAAGGCCGCTGCTCTCAGCTAAGGCTGTTGCTCAGCTGTGGCTATTTTAGCACTCTGTCCCGGCCCTCTGCGCTATGGAGCCGGCTTGGGCTTTCACCCTGAGGGCGATGCTCACAGCTAAGATCACTGCTGTGTGTGGGCTCCCAGCCCCCCTCCTGCACCTCCGCAATCCTACCAGGATCAATTCAGTGTCCCTGGTTGTATGGTCCTCGCAAGCTGCTTTTCCGTTGCTTTTTCCCAACGATTTGTCTTTATTTTAGTTGTATTTCCAGTTTGGTCCTGGGAGATGGTCTGTGTAGCTTCCATTCACTCCACTGCCATTTTTGATTCTCAATATTTTGTTTTTAAATGAATATTTAATAGATATAACTGAAAGCCAAATTTGGCTTATTTCTATCCTAATCACTTTTGCAAAACAACCACCATTTATTCATTGACTATATGGACATAGTCTGATAATTTTTAATGCTATCTGGAATGATATTCAGTGCTATTTCAATAATGCATTCCTAAGCATAAACTCACAAGTTGCTCTTTGTATTGAAGAGTTCAAATTAAATTATTCTTCTCTGTAAATATAATGATAGAAATAGATGTTTCAGCTAGCCTATATAAAGCTTAATATAGACCAACTTTGCCCAAATATCAGGTGATCTTTGGGATACAGTATCCTCATCATTATATCATTCTCCTTCAATGGCTTTCCCATTGTCCTTGAGATGAAGGTCAGAATATTTAACACAGTCACATAGTCTGGACCCTGCATATCTCTCAATGCCATCTGATGCCCTACTTCCTCTTTGCTCCCTGCCTTCCAGACATTCTAGAGTTTTTAAAGGTCTTTGAACATGTCATTCTTCTTCCCATCTTCAGATTTTTGCAGATGGTAGTACTTTGGCCTGGAATAGTCTTAATTCCTCCTCCATATATCTTGCTAAATTCTAAACTTCAAGTTCCACAGTAAACATCATTTCCTTGAGGACTTCTCCCTGACCTTTCTTTATTTTTTTATTTTTTGGTTTGTGCCCCTAGTGGGAACCGAACCCAGGACTCTCTGGTCCACAGGCCAATGCTCCAACCGCTGAGCCAAACTGGCCAGGGCTCCCTGACCTTTCTCAAGAGAGCAAACACTCCATCTCCTCCTTAGGAACTCTTTTAATAACATAGTGCTTTCCTTCACAGTGTCTATATACTTGTGACTTTACATTTATTAGTTTGATTCTTTGAACATTTTTAATATGTTTTTATTGATTTTTAGAGAGAGAGGAAGGGAGAAGGCGAGAGAGATAGAAACATCAATCAGTTTCCTCCTGCATTCCCTGTACTGGGGATTGAGCTTGCAACCTGGGCATGTTCCCTACTGGGGATCGAACCAGTGAATTTTTTGGTGCACAGGATTATGTATAACCAACTGAGCCACACTGACTAGGCAATTCTTTGAATATTTTTTATCTCACTCACTAAACTGTACAAAAACAAAAATTGTTTGCATATTTGCTCTCTAATCCCCAGCATTCAGCACAGTGCCATGCCCATTTAAGATACTCAGTAATTATTTGTTAAATAGATAAACAGATGAATACAGAAAAATTACAAGTTGGGTTTTTGAAGGTTTCAGTCATCTTTTTAAAATTTTTTTTGTTGACAGTTTTACAGATGTTCCCCTCTCCCCCCCAGTGAGCCCCTCCTCCCCAATCCCACCCCCCTCCTGCCTTCCCCACAATTTTGTCTGTGTCCCTTGGTTATGCATATATGCATATAAGTTCTTTGGTTCATCTCTTCCCACCCTCCCATCCCCCTTCCCTCTGAAGTTTGTCAGTCTGTTCCCTACTTCCATATCTCTGGATCTATATTGATTATCAGCTTATTTTGTTCATTATATTCCATAAATAAATCAGATCATGTGGTACTTGTCTTTCACTGACTGGTTTATTTCACTCAGCATAATACTCTCCAGGTCCCTCCATGTCATTTCAAAGGGTAAGAGATCTTTGTTTTTTATAGCTGCATAGTATTCCATTGTGTAAATGTACCACAGCTTTTTTACCCACTCATCTACTGATGGGCAGTTGGGCTGTTTCTAGATCTTAGCTATTGTTAATAGTGCTTCCATGAAGATAGGGGTGCCTATATTCTTCCTGATTGGTGTTTCAGGCTTCTTAGGATATATTCCAAGAAGAAGGATCATTGGGTCAAATGGCAGTTCCACTATTAAATTTTTTGAGGAAACTCCATATTGTTTTCCATGGTGGCTGCACCAATCTGCATTCCCATCAGCAGTGTGCCAGAGCACCCTTTTCTCCACATCCTCGCCAGTACTTGTTGTTTAAGGATTTGTTGATGGCAGCCATTCTGACAGGTGTGAGGTGTTAACTTATAGTTGTTATAATTTGCCTCTCTCTGATGATTAGTGATATAAAGCTTTTTTTTTTTTTCATATTTCTCTTTGCCATTTATATGTCCTGTTGGGAAAAGTGTCTATTCAGGTCATCTGCCAATTTTTTAGTTGAATTGTTTGTCTTTTGTTGAGCTGCATGAGTACACTATATATTTTGGATATTAACCCTTAATCCAATGTATCTTTTGCAAATATGTTCTCCCAAGGAGTGGGTTCACTTTTCATTTTGATGCTTGTTTCTTTTGCTGTGCAGAAGCTTTTTAGTTTGATATAGTACCATATATTAATTTTTTCTCCTGCCCTAAGCAATACATCAGTGAAAATTCCACTACGTGTGATGTCTGAGATTTTGCTGCCTACCATTTCTTCTGGGATTTTTATGGTTTCATGAGTTATATTTAAGTCTTTTACCCATTTTGAGTTTATTCTTGTGTATGGTGTAAGTTGGTGGTCTAGTTTCATTTTTTTTTTTTTTGCATGTATCTGCCCAATTCTCTCAATACCATTTATTGAAGAGACCATCTTTTCTCCATTGTATGCTCTTGCCTCCTTTCTCAAATATTACTTGTGCACACTGTCTTGGGTCAATGTCTGGGTTCTCTGATCTGTTCCATTGATCTATATGCCTGTTCTTGTGCCAGTATTAGGCTGCTTTGATTATGATGGCTTTGTAGTATAACTTGATATCCAGTATGCTGATCCCTCCAACATTGTTCTTTTTCAAGATTGATGTGGCTATTTGGGATCTTTTTGGTTCCATATATTTTTTGGAGTATTTGTTCTAGATCTGTGAGATATGCCATTGGTACTTTAAAATATTTTTTATTAATTTATTTTTGATACAGATGTTTCTCCTTTTTCCCCTATTGACTCCCTCCTCCTTATCCCCTCCCACCCCATCCCCAGCATTGTTGTCTATGTCCATGGTTACTCATACATGCATATAAGTTCTGTGGTTTATTTCTCCCCACCTCCAACCCCCTCTTCTGAGATTTGTCAGTCTGTAGCCTACTTCTATGTCTCTGGGTCTATTCTGTTCATCACTTTTTAGTTCATTATATTCCACAAATAAGTGAGATCATGTGATATTTGTCTTTCTCTGATTGGCTTGTTTTGCTTAGGATAATACTCTCCAGGTCCCTCCATGTCATCTCAAAAGATAAGAGATATTTCTTTCTTACAGCTGCATAGTATTCCATTGTGTATATGTACCACATCTTTTTTATCCACTCATCTATTGATGGACCCTTGGGCCATTGGTACTTTAATAGGGATTGCATTAAATTTATAGATTGCTTTGTGTAGGACGGACATTTTAATGATGTTGATTCTTCTAATCCATGACATGGTATATTCTTTCACTTTTTTATATCTTTCTCTATTTCTTTGTTCAATGTTTTATAGTTTTCTGAGAAGAGGTCTTTTAACTCCTTGCTTAAGTTTATTCCTCGGTATCTTAATTTTTTGTTGCAATAATAAATGGTTTTTATTTTTATTTTTTTAGTTTTCCTTTCTGAGTGTTCATTATTGGTGTATAAGAATGCCATTGGTTTCTGGATATTAATTTTGTATTCTGCTGCTTTGCTGAATTCATTTTGAAAATCTCATAGTTTTTTGATGCAGTCTTTAGAGTTTTCTATATACAATATCATGTCAACTGTGAATAATGATAGTTTCACTTCCTCCATTCCAATTTGGATGTATTTTATTTTTTCTTCTTCTCTGATAGCTGTGGCTAAGACTACCAGTACTATGTTAAATATAGGGTGAAATTGGACATCCCTGTCTTGTTCTTGTTCTTGTTCTTAAGGGAAATGCTTTCAGTTTTTTTTCCCATTGAGTATGATATTGGCTGTAAAATTTTCATATATGGCCTGTCTTATGTTGAGTTATGATCTCACATTGCTGAGCGTTTTTATCAAAAATGGGTACTAGATTTTCTCAAATGCTCTTTCAGCATCTATTGATATGGTCATATGATTCTTATGTTTCATTTTTTTTCTTTTTTTTAAACTCATCTTTATTGTATGATGTATCACATTTATTGATTTGTGAATATTGTGCCAGCCTTGCATCCCTCGGATGAATCCCACTTTGCCATGGTAAACAATTTTATTTGTTTATTTATTTTTTATGGCAGAATTTTTTGGTTTTATAACACAAAACAATGCATACACAATCTGTCTATTCATTTTCTTCACTGAGCAGCCTGGCATTGGGATTGGTGACTCTGGATGGCCAGCTGGGCTGCTCTTTCCACAATGACTTTGTGGTTGTTTGAGGAGATATTGTGAGGAATCTCAGCACAGTAAGATTTGTTGCACATCAGCAGCACTTCAAGCTCCTTGACGTTGTGGACCAGAAACTTATGGAAGCCATTAGGTAGCATATGTTTTGTTTTCTTGTTGCTCCCATAACCAATGTTGGACATCAAGATCTGGCCCTTGAATCTTCTGTGCACCCTTTTGTCAATACCTCTAGGTTTCCACCAGTTCCACTTAATTTTGACAAATCTGTCTGACTGGTGCTGGATGAACTTCTTGGTCCCCTTTTTGACAATCTTGGGTTTCACAAGGGGTCTCAGGGCAGCCATGGTGCTGAGTAAAAGATTGCTACCAACTCCGTAGGCAGCACTGAGGAAGAGAGGGGGAGGTGGTACACAAGGCCTGATGGGACTTTTGTCGTGGTAAATAATTAAAAAAATATATTGCTGGATCTGATTTGCTAATATTTTGTTGAAGATTTTGGCATCTATGTTAATCTGGGATATTGGCATGTAGTTTTTTTTTTTCTTTCTTTCTTTCTAATGTCTTTATCTGGTTTTGGAACTAGGATTATGCTGGCCTCATAAAAATAGCTTGGAAATCTTAGTCTTGAATTTTTGGAATAGCTAGAGGAGAATAGGTGTTAGTTATTCTTTGAATATTTGGTAAAACTCTCTTGTGAAGCTGTCTACTTGGGCTTTTGTTAACTGGGAGTTTATTGGTTACTGCTTCAATTTCCTTAGTTGTTATTGGTCTATTCAAATTTCTGACTCATCCCAGTTCAGTTTTGGGAGACTGTGTGAGTCTAGGGATTTGTCCATTTAGCCTAGGTTGTCCAATTTGTTAACGTATAATTGTTCATAGTATTTTTTTAAAACATAGTTTTTTGGGTATCTGTTGTCACTTCTCTTTTGTTTCTGATTTTGTTTATTTGGATCCTGTGTCTTTGTTTCTTGGTGAATCTGGCTAAAGGTTCATCAATCTTGTTTATGTTCAAAGAAGCAGCTCTTGGTTTCATTGATCTTTTGAATTTTTTTTTTTGGTCTCTATGTCATTTATTTCTACTCTGACCTTTATTATTTATTTTCTTCTACTTGCTTTGAGTTTTTATTTCTGTTTAATTTCTAGTACTTTAAATTGTAGGGTTAGACAGTCTATTAGAAATTTCTCTTGTATCTTGAGGTAGGTCTGTAATGCTATAAACTTCCCTCTCAGTACTGCTTTTGCTGCATCCCACATAGTTTGTGTTGGTGTGTGTTCATTTTCATTGATTTCCAGGAAGTTTTTTTTCTTCCTCGATCTCCTTGGTAACCCATTCATTTTTAATAACATGCTCTTTAGCCTCCATTTGTTTGAACGTTTTTGAGTGTTTTTATTGTAATTGATTTCTAGTTTCATGACATTGCGACCTGAGAATATGCTTGATATGATTTCAATCTTCTTGAACATGCAGAGCCTTAGTTTATGTCTTAACATGTGGTCCATCTTTGAGAATGTCCCATGTTCACTTGAGAATAAATTGTTTTCTGCAGTTTTTGGGTATAATTCTCTGTAAATGTCTATTAAAGCTATCTGATCCAGTATGTTCTTTAGGGTCTCTGTTTCCTTGTTAATTTTTTGTCTAGGATCTATCCAGTGACATCAGTAGGGTGTTGAAGTCTCCCAGTGCCCAGTGTGACTGTATTGCTGTCAATTTCTCCTTTCAAGTCCTCCAGAAGTTATTAAATATATTTTGGTGCTGCTATATATGGCACATATATATTTACCAAGGTTATATCTTCCAGTTGGATCATCCTTTTGTTATGTTGTGGCTTTCTTGGTCTCTTGTTATG
The DNA here is from genome assembly GCA_030848825.1 of Tadarida brasiliensis. Classification (NCBI taxonomy): domain Eukaryota; kingdom Metazoa; phylum Chordata; class Mammalia; order Chiroptera; family Molossidae; genus Tadarida; species Tadarida brasiliensis. The sequence continues at coordinate 71,306,907 of CM061259.1, read as the reverse complement.
GCCTGCATTTTGAAGTCTATTTTATCAGATATGAGCATTGCTAACCTAGCTTCTTTTGCATTTCCATTTGCTTGCAAACATTTATTTTCATCCCTTCACTTTCTACCTGTGTGGATCTTTTGTTGTGAGGTGTGTCTCTTTTAGACAACATATATATGAGTCATACTTTCTTATCCATTCAGCTACTCTGTATCTTTTGATTGGAGTTTTTAATCCATTTACATTTGCGGATATTATTTTATTTTTTTATCCTCACCAGAGGACATTTTTGCATTTATCTTCAGATAGAGTGAGAGGGAGAGAGGAAGGAAGAGAGAGAGAGAAACATCAATGTGACTGAGACACATTAAGTGGTTGCCACCCACACGAACGCAACTGGGGCTGGGGACAAACTGAAACCAAGGCATGTGCTCTTAGCAGGAACCGAACCCAGGACTCTCTGTTCCACGGGCCAATGGTCTAACCACTGAGCCAAACCAGCCAGGGCTGAGGTTATTATTGATATGTACTTATTTATTGCCACTTTTATTTATTATTCCTATATTTCTCTCTATATTTCTTCTGCTTATACAGCAGTCCCTTTAACATTTCTTGTAATGCTGGTTTGGTGCTAATATATTCCCTTAGCTTGTTTTCTTTTTCTTTTTTCGTTTTATTTTTGGTCTGTGAATCTCTTTATTTCACCTTCTATTTTGAATGATAGCCTTGCTGGATAGTCTTGGTTTCAGATCCGTATTTTTCATTACCTTGAATACTTCCTGCCATTTCCTTCTGGCCTGTAGTGTTTCTGTTGAGAAATCAGCTGACAGCCTTATGGGAGCTCCTTTGAAGGTTACCTGTTGCTTTTCTCTTGCTGCCTTTAAGATTTTCTCTTTGTCTTTAATTTTTGACATTTTATTTTTATTTATTTATTTATTTATTTATTTATTTATTTATTTATCTTATTTTTGGAGTTTATATCTTTTCTTTTATTAATTTGTTTTTGTTACAGATGTTTCTCCTTTATCCCCCACTGACACCCTATTCCCATCCCCCCTGTCCCATCCCCAGCTTTGTTGTCTATGTCCATTGGTCATGCATACACACCTATAAGTTCTGTGATTTATCTCTTACCCCCCAAACCCCCCCTTCTCTGAGGCTTGTTAGTCTGTACCCCACCTGTATGTCTCTGGGTCAATTTTGTTCAAAAGTTTCTTTAGTTCATTATATTCCACAATAAGTGAGATCATGTGATATTTGTCTTTTTCCGCTTGGCTTGTTTAGCTTAGCATAATACTCTCCAGGTCCTTCCATGCCATCTCAAAAGATAAGAGATCTTTCTTTCTTACAGCTGCATAGTACTCCATTGTGTACATGTACCACATCTTTTTTATCCACTCATCTACTGATGGACACTTGGGTTGTCCCACATCTTAGCTATTGTAAATAGTGCTGCTATGAACATAGGGGTACATATATTCTTTCTGATTACTGTTTCAGGTTTCTTAGGGTATATTCCTAGAAGTGGGATCACTGCACCAAATAACAGTTCAATTTTTAACTTTTTGAGGTAACACCATAGTGTTTTCCACAGTGGCTGCACCAATCTGCATTCCCACCAGCAGTGTACTAGAGTCCCCTTTTCTCCACACTCTCGCCAGCACTTGTTTTTTGATGATTTGTTGATGGCAGCCATTCTGACAGGTATGAGGTGATACCTCATAGTTGTTTTAATTTGCATCTCTCTGATGATTAGTGACGTTGAGCATTTCTTTATATGTCTTTTGGCCATTTGTATGTCCTGTTTGGTGAGGTGTCTATTTAGTTCCTCTGCCCATTTTTTAATTGGGTTCTTTGTCTTCCTCTTGTTGAGTTGTATGAGCACTCTATATATTTTGAAAATTAACCCCTTATCTGATGCATCATTGGCGATTATGGTCTCCCATATAGTGGGATTTCTTTCCGTTTTGATGGTTGTTTCTTTTGCTGTTCAGAAGCTTTTGAGTTTGATGTAGTCCCATGTGTTCATTTTTTCCTTTGTTTCTCTTGCCTTAGGTGTTGTATCAGTGAAAATTCTGCTGCGTATGATGTCTGAAATTTAGTTGCCTGCATTTTCTTTTAGAATTTTTATGGATTCACGAGTTACATTTCAGTCTTTTATCCATTTTGAGTTTATTCTCGTGTATGGTGTAAGTTGGTGGTGTAGCTTCATTTTTTTGCAAGTAGCTGTCCAATTTTCCTAACACCATTTATTGAAGAGACTGTCTTGACTCCACTGTATGCTCTTGCTACCTTTGTCAAATATTAATTGAGCATATTGTCTTGGGTCAATTTCTGGGTTCTCTGTCCTGTTCCATTGATCTATGTACCTGTTCTTGTGCCAGTACCATTCTATTTTGATTAGAGTGGCTTTGTAGTATAACCTGATATCTGGTAATGTGATCCCTCCTACTTTTTTCTTCTTTTTCAAGATTTCTGTGACTGTTAGGGGTCTTTTTTGGTTCCATATAAACTTTTGGAGTGTTTATTCTAGTTCTGTGAAATATGTCGTTGGTATTTTGATGGGAATTGCATTGAATCTATAGATTGGTTTGGGTAATATGGACATTTTAATGATTTTAATTCTTCCAATCCATGAACACAGTATGTGCTTCCACTTTTTTTATATCTTCCTCTATTTCTTTTTTCAGTGACCTGTAGTATTTTTGAAGAGATCCTTTACTTCTTTGGTTAAGTTTATTCCTAGTTTTCTTAATTTTTTTGCTGCGATGGTAAATGGGATTTTTTTTTTTTTTTTTTTTTAGTTTCTCTTTCTGTGAGTTCATCATAGGTGTATAAGAATGCCATCAATGTGTTCTTTATTTCTCCTCTGCCAGTCTTCATTTCCCCTTGGTTGTTTTTCATTTCCAATTGATTGATTTTCATTGTTTCTGTATTTTTATTCATGCTCTTGAGCCTCCTCATAATCATTACTCTGAAGTCTACATCTGATAACTTACTTATCCCCATTTAATTTAGCCCTTCCTCTGTAGAATTTTCTTTTTTCTTCATTTGGGATTTGTTTCTTTGTTTCACCATTTTGGGTGTTTCAGAAGGATTTGGAGACTACCTAAATCTCCCTGTGAGTACCAGCATTTCACAGTTATGGCTCCTTCTGCTGGGTTTGGATGAGTATGGAAGAGACCATGCTGAACATCAATATCTAGTCTTACTTTTCTGTGTAGAGTTGCAGGCTAGGTAAATATTCAATTATCCTAGAGTTTTTGCCTGCATGCTGATTATTAGTCTCAATTACTTAATGAGACTCTGGTTGAAGCCCAGAGAAGAATGAAATAAAAAACCAGGTGGGTAGTGTAAGAGGATTTCTAGCAAGTGGGGCAATTGCTTCCCCCTGGGCTAAAGCTGCTTTGAGAGAAAAACTCTGCCTGAAGAAAATGGTTTGTTCAGTGTGGATTAATGACTAAGCACTGGGGCCCAGGCAGCCTTCTTCTCAGCTCAATCCCCAGGGCCACAAAACCCAACAACCTTGAACCAGACCAAAGGTTCAAAGCCTTCAGAGTATCCTCTCTGCCTACTGGTTGGTCGATAGTCTCTGGCAGTTAATGAACCTCAGGTTGCACTTCTCCTGGCAAGGCAGGGCTTACTTCCCAGGGAGGGACTGTTGCTTCCCACCTGGGATATAGTTGCTTTGATGGAAGCACTCTGCCTGAGGAGAATGGTTTCTGCAGCATGGGTTAATGACTTAGCATAGTGATCCAGTCCTCAGCCTTCACAGCTCAGTCCCCAGAGCCACAAAAACCCAACAACCAAGAGCCAGGTCCAAGGCGCAAAGCCTTCAGAGACTAGTCTCTGCCTATCCAGTAGCCTTTTGATGTGGATGTTTTTATGTTTCATTTTGTCCCAAACTTTCCATAAGGCATCCTTGTGCTTTTATTTTCATTTATTTATTTTTATTAATTTATTTTTGTTACAGATGTTTCTCCTTTTCCCCCCTATTGACTCCCTCCTCCCTATCCCCTCATCCTTGCGCTTTTAAATTCTGTTTCATTTTTTCAGCTCTGATTATTTCTACTTTGTCTTCCAAATTGCTGATTTGATCCTGTGCTTTATCTAACCTTTTAATTCTTTCCAGTGTATTCTTGATGCCATTCTTCATTTCTGACTGGTTATTTTTCATGGTTTTATGTCTTTTTTGTGGTTAAGTTCTCACTGTTATTTGAACATCCTTATAACCATTATTTTGAACTATATCTGATCATTTGCTTCCCTCCAATTCATTTTCTAGAGACTCCTCTTATTTTTTTTTTTTTCATTTGGGACCTCTTTCTTTGTTTTCCCATTTTGGATTTGTCTTTCTATGTATTAGATAGAAGTGCTATGACTCTCAGTCTTCATGGGATGTTCTTATGTAATAGGTGTTTTGTGGGACCAAGTAGTACAGTCTCTTTGATTTCCTATGATGGGTGCTCTAGAAATGTCCCTTGTGTGGGTTAGGTGGGCCCTTCTGTTGTAATTGGGTCTTGATTGCTGTTGGTCTGTTTGTAGGTGGGATTGACCCTCAGGCTGACTGTGAGGCTCAACTTTGACCATAGCATAAAAACTGTTGTGCAAGTGCAGTCTCATGATGTCTTGTTGGGCTCAGGGGCACAGTCTTCCAGATTTCTTGAGATCCATGATCCAGGAATATCTCTTGTGGCTTATGTGCACACCCTGTTTTAGTTGAGGCTTGATTGCTGTTGGCCCTTTTATGGATAGAGATATCCCCCAGGCTCAGTGACTATACAAGTAAACCCCTATCACCTTGTATAAGACACTTGCTAAATCTGCCACTGAGATGGTTTCCCTCCCTCCCCCCAGCAAATTATGCTTCATGCAGGGATCTACTTTTGGGTGTGCCACTTGTGTTGTTATTTGGGTTGAATTCTGGTGTGGTCTGAAACCCACCACTGGTTGTGTTGGTTCTGGGTTTACTAGGGCGTGTTGCAGGTACAGGTCACCATAAGATGTATGTAATTGGCCTTGGGCTACCACACCATTCACTATTTGTGATTGTATCTACTAGGTCTGTGTTTTTGTGGGAGAAGCTGAACTGTGTAAAAGAGTCTTACAGCTTAGAGCTAGGGGCAGATCTAGGATAGGACTGAGGCTTCCTGAGATCTGCCTCCACCTGTCAGCTACTCTGCCTCCCCACTAAGGTTGCCTGGTCTTATTCCAGAACCTTCTGAAGAGACACTGTAGGATGAATTCACGTTAGCCAAGATAGGCCCCTTAATTGGGGATCATGCAGTCAACCACTCAATAGGGGGAATTCATCCCTGCTCCAAAGCCAAACTCCTCAGTCTCTGCCACGGTTTCCAACTTTAGTTCCCCATAAATACGCTTGCTGCATGTTCAGTTTGTATACAGCTAGCCATCTAGCAGGAGCAAATTCAGCCACCCTGGGCTCAGGGGGATAGATCAAAAGAGTCTGCCATTGAAGATGATACTGGCCCAGCTGCAGGAGTGGGCTAAGCACCTCCTCCTATTCCCAGAGAATACACTCTGAGGGTGTTGCACTTTGAATACCCCCACTCTGAGCTTCTCTCCCTTCCCCCACAGACCTGCTCCCAGTGAGGATATCTGGGATGTGGAAGGCTAATTCAGTCTCCCTTTGGGTGTGGTGCCCATACCTGTAGGAGGTGGGGTGGGCATTTCCTCCCCTACCCATGGCAGTGTGAGCTGAACACACAGGGGAGCTCAGATCTGCCTCCCTGCAATGCAGTCACAAGAGCCTGGCACTCACCCATCTGTCTCCTGGACAGAAGCTTTCCCAGGAGACACAACCAAAAAACCTACTCTGTATAGCTTCTGGCACCCCCATGCCACTAAACCAAGCCAGAGAGGGCCAAAAATCAGCCCTGCACAGCACTGTGATTTCTCTACATGGATAGTCTCAGCAGGGCAGGGCCAAAATACCCAGCTCCATTCAATCTCTGAAAAACTGGCTTCCTCACACCATCAAACCCAGTAGGATGGGCCAAATATCCCAGCCCTTCCCTGTCCCCCTCTGCCATTAAACCTAGATAGATGGGTCAGACCAAGCAAGTTCAGCATGTGAGGGAAGGAGCACCGATTATGTGCTAACAGGGGGCAAGGTCTATTCTCTTTACCAAGCCACACAGTTTAGTCACTGACTGGCTCTCTGGCCAAAGCCTTTCCAGATAGTAGAGGGCCACTCGAAGTAAGTGCTGTGTATAGCAAGCAGACCCCTTTTCAAAACCTGATTATGGCAGCATGGCCTTTCCAGCAGTCAGAGATTGAAACACTCTCCAGCCTGGTGCTGTAACAGTAGGAGTTCTCTTTACCTAGAATGGTGCAATCTGTGTCTCCCAAGAGGACAGAATCCAAAATGATTCTTGCCACCTGATGCTGTGTGGCTCCTCTCCCTAATACTGTTGCTCTGGGCTGGGGATCACTGTATGTGGTTGAGACCCCAGCCTCCTAGGGAAAGAGAGCTTTGCAGCTGTGATATCCCTCTGGTTTCTTATCCACAGGCCCTGTGTAAGGTTGTTTATGGTCTTCATGTCTCTGCCCTTCTGACCAGTCTTTTCAAGGCTTCTTCTGTGCTCCTTGGTTATAATATTGCAGGTAAGCTGTGCTTCAAATAGTGTTTCAAGTTGTTCACTCTGTAATATAGCTGTAAGACCTGTTTGGGGTTGGATGCAAGTGGATGGAGCTTCCTGCCAATTTACAGCCATTTTGGAATCTTCTGAAAATGTTTTCTTAATTTCTTTGTCTGATAGTTAATTACTGGTGTATAAAAATGCCACTAATACCTGAATATAAATTTTTTGTATCCGCTACCTTGCCAAATTAATTTATTAGATCTAGATGTTTTTTGGTAAAGTTTTCTGATTTTTCTATGCATAATATCATGTCATTTGCAAATAATGACTCTTTTACTGTCTCCTTTCCAATTTGGATGCCATTTATATCTTCTTCTTGTCTGACTGCTGTGGCTAGTACTTCCAGAACTATGTTAAATAGGAGTGGTGAAAGAAGACATCTTTCTCTTGTTCCTGATCTTAAGGGTAACACTTTTAGTTTTTTCCCATTTAGTAAAATGTTGGCTGTGCACTTATAATATATGGCCTTTATTATGTTGAAGAATAATCCCTCTCTTCCTACTTTGCAAAGAGTTTTTATTATAAATGGGTGCTGGATTTAATCAAATGCTTTTTATGCATCTATTGACATAAAAAAGTAATGTTTATCCTTTGTCTTGTTTATGTGATGTATCACATTTATTGATTTGTGAATATTGTAATAACATTGAACCCTGGAATAAATCCCACTTTATCATAGTGTATGATCTTTCTAATGTATTGCTGGATCCAGTTTGTTAATATTTTGTTGAAGATTTTAACATCTGTGTTCATTAGGAATATTGACCTACATATTTTTTCTCTTTACAGTGCCTTTAACTGGTTTTGTAATTAGAAAAATGTTGGCCTCATTAAAAACTTGAGTCAGCTTTCTTGAGATTTTTGGAATAGTTTGAGAAGGATAGGTGCTCTTTTTTTTTTTCTCTTTATTTATGTTGCTTACACTTTTACAGATGTACCCATTTTGCCCACCTCCTAACAGCACTCAACTCTGTTCTTTTTGCCCATCACCACACTGTGCTTGGTGTCCATGGGTTATACATTATGTTTGTTTTTTTTTTTTTTTTTGCTAATCCTGTCACCATCTTCCATCCAGTTCCACCCTCCTCCTTCCCTTTGACAGCAGTCAGTCTGTTCCATGTATATGTGTGTGTGTGTGTGTGTGTGTGTGTGTGTGTGTGTGTGTGTGTAGTTAATCCTCACCTGAGGATATTTTTCCATTGATTTTTAGATAGAGTGGGAGAGAGGAGAGTGGAGAGAAACATTGATGTGAGAGAAACACATCAACTGGTTGCCTCCCACATGACCCCGATCAGGGCTGGGATCGAACCTATAACCCAGGTATGTGCCCTTGACTGGAAATTGGTGCCCTTGACTGGAAATTGAACCCATGACTCTTCAGTTGGCAAGCTGATGTTCTAACCCCTGAGCCAAACCAGCTAGGGCATCTCTTTATATTTTGTTCATCAGTTTATTTTGTTCATTTGATTTCACATATAAGTGAAATCATTTGGTATTTGTTTTTCTCTGACTGGCTTATTTCATTTAGCATAATAATCTCCAGGTCCATCCATGCTGTTGCAAAAGGTAAGATTTCCTTTTTTTTATTGTTGAATGGTTTTCCAATGTTTCATTGTATCACAGCTTTTTTATCCACCCATCTACTGATGAGCACTTGGACTGTTTCCAGATCTTGGCTATTGTGAATAACGCTGCTATGAACATAAGGGTGCATGTATTCTTTTGAATTAGTGTTTCAGGATTTTTAGAATATATTCCAAAAAGTAGGATTGATGAGTGAAAAAACAGGTCCAGTTTTAATTTTTTGAGGAAACTCCATAGTGTTTTCCACAGTGGCTTCACTAGTCTGCATTCCCATCAACAGTGCATGAGCATTCCCTTTTCTTCACATCCTCACCAGTACTTTTTGATTATTTCAATTGTAGCCATTTTGGCAGGTGTGAAGTGATATCTCATTGTGATTTTAATTTGCATCTCTATGATGATTAGTGATGTTGGACACTTTCTATTTTTTAGTTGTTGTTAATCCTCACTTGGAGAATATTTTTCCATTGATTATTTTTCAGAGTGGAAGGGAGTGAGGGAGTGGGAGAGAGAGAGAGAGGGAGAGAGAGAGAGGGGGGGGGGAGAGGTGAGAGACATGAGAGACACATCGATTGGTTGCCTCCAGCATTCCAGCATGTGCCCCAACTGGGGCCAGGGCTTGAACCTGCAACCTGCAACCCCATTATATGCCCTTGATTGGGAATCTAACCCCTGATTCTTTGGTGCATGGGCCAATGCTCTAACCACTGAGCAAAACGGGCCAGGACACTTTGGGTATATATATTTTTTATGTCTATTAGCCATTTGTATCTCTTCTTTGGAGAAGTGTCTATTCAGGTCATTTGGCCATTTTTTAATTGGGTTGTTTGTCTTCCTGGTGTTGACTTGTATGTGTTCTTTATATATTTTGAAGATTAACCTTCTATCAGATGCTTTATTGGTGAATATGTTCTCTCATATGGTGGGTTCCCTTTCTATTTTGTTCACCGTTTCTCTTTCTGTGCAGAAGCTTTTTAGTTTGCTATAGCCCCATGTGTTTATTTTACCTTTATTTCCCTTGCCCTAAAATACATACAGGAAAAATATTGCTATAAGAGATGTCTAAAATTTTACTGCATATGTTTTATGTATGGTTTCACAACTTACATTTAAGTATTTTATCTGTTTTTGGTTCATTTTTTATATGGTGTAAGTTGGTGGCCTAGTTTCATATTTTTTCATGTACCTGTCTAATTTTCCCAATACCATTTATTGAAGAGACTGTCTTTACACCATTGTATGTTCTTGCATTCTTTTTCAATTATTAATTGACCATAAAGTTGTCAGTTTATTTCCGGGTTCTTGTTCTGTTCCATTGATCTAGATATCTGTATTTTATTTCAGTACCAGGATGTTTTGATTACAATGGCTTTGTAGTATAGTTTAATATCTGGTATTGTCATACCTCCAACTTTGTTCTTCTTTTTCAAGATTGCTGAGGCTATTTGGAGTCTTTTTTGGTTATATATAAATTTTTGGAATATTTGTTCTAGATTAATAAAATATATCATTGGTATTTTAAAAGGAATTGCATTGACTCTATAGTTTGCTTTGTGTAGTATGGACATTATAACGATGTTAATTCTTCAAATTCATGAACACTATATATTTCACTTATTTGTATCTTTCTCAATTCCTTTCTTCATTGTTCTATAGTTTTCTGAGTACAGGTTTTTACCTCTTTGTCTTAATTTATTCCTAGGTACCTTATTTTTTTATTATTACAATAGTAAACTGGATTGTTTCTTAGTTTCTCTTTCTGGTAGTTCATTGTTGGTGTATAGAATTACCATTGATTCCTGGATATTAATTTTGTATCCCCAAATCCCTTAAACTATCCTAATTCTTTCAAATTATTTTTCTTCTTGCTGTTCTGATTGCTTTTTTATACCTTGTCTTCCCAATCACTGAATAGATTTTCTGCTTCATCCAACTTACTTTTTATTTCTTCCAGTGTGTTATGTCAGATGGTATTCTTCATTTCCAACTTATTCTTTTTCGTGGTTTTGATGTCCTTTTCCATGCTTTTGTAGTTCTTACTAAGTTTCTTGAGCATCATATAACCATTACTTTGAATTCTGTGTGATAAATTGCCTCCATTTCATTTAGATATTTTTTTGTCTGCCCATTTTGGCTGTCTCTTTGTGTTTGTTTCTATGTATTAAAATAAACTGCTATGACTCCAAGTCTTTGTGGGATGGCCTTAAATAGTAGGAGTTCTGTGGGACCCAGTGGTGCAGTCTCTTTGATTTCCTGACCTGGGTGCTCTAGAAATGGTGTGTGTGTGTGTGTGTGTGTGTGTTATGTGGGCTCTTCTGTTGTAACTGGGTCTTGATTGCTGTTGGTCCATTTTTGGGGTGAGATCGACCTTCAGGCTGGCTGACTGTGAGGCTCAACCTTGATTACGTTTTGTAAGCTACTGTGCTGGTATGACAAAAAAATGATGCAAATAAAAATACAAAAATAACAAGAAAAAGAAAAAAAAAGAATAAGAAAAAAAAAGAATAAAATAATAAAAAAGAAAATAGAATATAAATATGAAATAAAAATGAAATAAGAAAAAGATAAAGAAATAGAAATATAAGAAAATAAGAAATAGAAAAAAAAATAAAATAAAAGAATAAAAAAGAAAAAAAGTGGAGTTTTCCTAAGCAGAATTTAGTGCCTGCTGTGATCCTCCTTTGCATATGCTGTGTTGTGAGTCTTGTTGGATCTTGCTTCAATGTTGTCTGAAGCTGTTCATTTGGTGTGTTGGTTCCGGGCCTCTTGGGAGGGACTCTGGTTTAAGCCACTATCTATGCCTGGCCCTTGGCAACCTGCTTGAAGCCACAAGCAATCCACAATGTGTGACTACTTCTGCTGGTCTTGGCTGCACATGGGAATGACCAAGATCCGCTCCAAGGCTGGTTTTTACTAGCGCCAGGCACAAAAGCAGGTCAACCAATGTCCCAAGGCACCCTGATATCTGCCTGTGCCTGTCTCCGCCTGTCAGCTCCCTGTTAGGTTTAGTCACTGAAAATGCTCAGTCACTAAAACAGCCTCTGATGGAATCAGGAGGATGTGGCTATTGGATCTACCATGATGTGCAAACTTCAGGGAAGATGATGGGTGTGATCCACCATCCCAGAGCCACATATCTGAGACTGTCTGATTTTTCTCTGACTGAGCCCCTAGTAGTCAGGCAGTTGGGGCCTCTGGAGCCCAGAGGAATGATGTGCCGGAAACTGGGAGGGTATTTCTATTGGATCTCCTGTGAGGGGGAAGTACCAGTCAGGTTCATAGGAAAGTGGGAAAATGGCCCCACCCTAAAGCCGGTCACTGACATCCCCTGAGTTCCCAGGCTTTTATGCTCCAGTCTATGCTGTTGACTCTTCAGCAAGGCTTAAAATCCTGAGGGTGATGTGAGAGGGATTCCAGAGAGTAATTACCTCCCCCTAGACTGATGTTTTTCAGAGAGGATTGCTTCTCTGAGAAAAAATGGCTGCTGCAGTATTGGAGCATGACTCAGTACAGAGATCCTGGTGGCTGTTCCCCCATGTCTCTCCACAAAGCCACAAACCCTGGATTCTCCTCAGGTAACTCCAGTCCACACTGTCCTCCCTCTGCTGAATGGCTATGAACAAGATTTTGTGCACTGGCCCTTTAAAAGTGTGCCTTAGTCTCCAGCAAGTTCTGCCTCTCCTTGGCAGACAGACATTCTGCAGCTTTTCAAAACTAGATGCTATGTGGGTGCCTCCTCCTGGCTCTGGTGCTCTGAGCTGGGGAGCCAGGCCTGGGGTTTAGGTTTCACACCTCTCCAGGGGAACATCACACAGCTGAAATACTCCTCCATAACATTTGCTGCCACCCATGGGAGTGGGGCCAGCCCCTTTTGAGTCTCCACTCTTCCTACCAGTCACAAAGTGACTTCTTTGGCCAATTCTTGGTTATATGACTCCTCTTCAGATAGTCTTTAGTTGTTAATTCAGGGTGATTGTTCCCAAATTTAGTTGTATTTCTAGTTTGTTTCTGAAAATATGTGAGAGCAAGATCCACCAACTCCACTGACATCTTGGGAAAAACAAAACAAAACAAAACTGGTGTTAGTTTTTTTTTTTTTTTTTTAATGTTGGGGAAGATCTGCCATTGAAGACTTCTGATCCAGGACTACTGTTTGTTAGGGGTTTTTTGATTACTGCTTCAATTACATTAGTTGCAATTGGTCTATTCAGGTTTTCTGACTGAGTTTTGGAAGATTTATATTTCTGGGTATTTATTCATTTTGCCCAGGTTGCCCAATTTGTTGACATAGTCATTCAGAGTATTTCTTGACAATCCTTTGTATTTCTGTAAGTCAGTTATTCTTTTATTTCTCATTTTATTTATTTGTGTCCTCTCTATGTTTTTCTTGATGAGCCTGGTTTAAAGTTTGTAAATTTTGTTTATCTTTTCATAAAACCCCAGCTCTTTGTGTCATTGACCTTTTGCATTGCTTTCTAAGTATTTCATCTGTGCATGTACTCCTGTAAATGCCATGGTATCTTCTCAAAGACAGGAATTAACTTTGGTCCTGACCCACTTTGTGTGAGGCTGGGTACACAAGTAACCTTGATGAATGAGTCAAGAAATGGACAACTGAATATAAGTATGAAGAAATTAACAAACATGAGAGAATACATAAACCAAAAAAAAAAAAGGTATGTTTAATTCAGAAAGGGAGATGACTGGGCCCTTGTAGGAGCTCAATCAAGCAACTTCTCCAGAAAGAAAACAAAGAAGATGGGAGTTGGGGGTATAACCCATGCCCCATTTCTGATGGCTGATCTGCAATTTTTACTTTCATTAGCAATTGGAAAACCCATGTAAGTTATTGTCTCTTTGCAAAGGTCTGCTTGTATGCATTTCTTCATTTCAACAGCGACATCTTTAAGACCTGTGAGAAACCATGAATGAGACTTCCACTCTTCTCCTCTTCCTTTTATTCCCTCTTTCACACCTACCCTCCTCCCCCTGAACTGAGCTGAAGTAAGATATCTGCTAGGCCATACTGCATGTGAGTCACCCTGCAGAGCTGAGGCAATTGGCTGTCATGGTGTCCTCCACACACTGGGCTTGCAAAACCTTCACAACCTATCTCAATCAAATAGTCATGCCTTTTCTAAACTTTCTTAAGTAAATTTTTTTCCAATCTATATTATCACCTGCTGATCTAGCATAATGTTTTTATAGACATTTTATGCAGATGGTAGTAAGAACTGGTTTCTCCTATGAGTCCTCAGTGACTTCATTAGGAGCACTTTGCACTGCAGATCTCAGAACTTGGTGCATATGTTTCAGTTATGTACACCTTTCATAATTTTAAGGACTGAAACCTAATTTCCCTTTATTCTTTATTTGCACTATCTTTTAAGAAATAACAACAGCCACACAAAAACAATTGCTTTGATTGTTCCCTGACTTTCAAAGTGCCTCCAGATACATTGTTTCACATGGAACACTGTGTGTTCTTGGTGATTTAACCAGGTTCCTCTGGGTGCCATATCTAGTGATTGTTATTTTAAAGCAAATAATTACTCTGTTATGCAAATTACAAAAAATACAAACATACGAATCCAAGAGACCAATGGACATGATCAGCCCTTGATAGATTATCTTACTAATGATATACTTCAAGAATGCTGAGCTCCTCAGTGTCAGTGAGAGAAAGTGAAAAGATGAAGAAAATCTATGAGGACAACCCACCCCTTGTGTAACTCCACTTCTAGGAACACTTCTGTGCTCCTAATTTATTTCTAATGTGTGTCTTCAACTAACTTTGAATTTTGTGTTGGGTTTTCTCAAAGCAAGCACACTAAATTTTGTTTTATGATCTTTTTGAAAAGAGTTTAATCAGTACCTTTCTTCAAAGCTTTTTCTTTGAAAATTAAGCCTCCCTGGTGCAGGGGCATAAATTACTCTTGTGTTTTAAAAAAAAACTAACCAATGTTTGCAGAGGATGAAGATTCATCCAATGTGCTGAAAACCAACTTCCTCAAAACTAGCAGAGAGTTTGTTAATAAAAGCAAAAATATTTGTAAATGAATGAATAAGTGTGAGAAAGCAAATTAGACATATTTTTTAGAGTCAGACCACTGCAGTATCCTCATTTCTAAGAGGACAAAGCTGATTTCTTTCAACCCTACTTTTAGGATACATGTCCCGAAAGTCGGTGACAGAGTGCCACTGTCCTGTGTCTACACAGTACTGAATCCTTAAAAAGTACCTGTGTTTATGATGCCAGAGAATTCAATACATTTCACTTTGTCTGCTGTGCACAACTTGAACTCACTGTCACACTTCCTTCCCATCACTGCGAAGCAGGTTGGGCACTTAAAGCCATTGGAGGTGAATTCATCCACATCCTTCTCCTCTAGGTCATTCATCTTAATCTCCCAGGAGACTTAAAAAAAAAACACAAAACACACAACAGAAAACTGGCTGGCTATTTGCCACTGGTAAACATGCCCACAGAACAGATTCACCAACCCCAGCATTCAGTATGTGACAACACTGGTGTTACCACAAAAATAACCCCCACCCTTCTGGAGGTTACATTCTGGTGAGGAAGTCAGATTAAAACAAAGAAGAAAAACACATGGTATGTCAGATAATGATAAACACTAAAGAGAGAACTGGAACAGTATAGCAAGTGCCAGGTGTGGTTGCAGTTCAAAGGGTGATCAGGGAAGGCCTCACTGGAAGGGTGATTTCCAAATACTTTCACCAAATAATTCAGTGTGACAAAGGGCAAAGGATGTAGTATGCACAAGATCTCAAACAGAGCCCAGTTAACAGGAAGGAGCCTTAGTCCTCCTGCACTCTGCCTTTGGGGCTCTGTAATGCCTTAGTGAACTAAGTCTTCTGACGCCCTGCCTCCATCCAAGTGTCCCCACTACCACCTGTTGTTGAGGGAAAAGACTGGACTTGACTGCTCCAGTCACAGAAATCCACAGAGTGTAAAGAACTATGGATAAAGAGGTGGAAAATCTGTAGAAATTTAGGGAATGGGGAAAATGGAGTAAAAATCATGGTATTTATCTGCAGAATTTTTTCTCAGGCTTTGAAAAGGTGGTTTTGAATTATTTCCTTTGCCCTTCCAGCAGAACCTTCCTTCACTTTCCTCTGGCTCCACTAGCCCCAACAGGGTGAGGGTGAGGGGCAAGTAGTATGTGACACCAACGCGTCATGCCCACTAGGAGCCTGAACACCCTCCCCCAACCTTGCCTGAATACCAAGAATCATGGGATTTCTTGCTCAAATAGACCAAGTGGTTTGCAGAGATGCTAGTAGTCTAGAGTTTGAACTAAGGACTGGTGTGTCCATGCGCATGATCATGATGCCTGTCACAGTGAATGGGAAAGCAGGGTGGGGAGAGGAGGTGAGCTGGGACCAAGGATATCTCAGTGCTGGCATTCCCTGGCATGGAACTCTGAGAAGTGTGAAAATTGCAGGCCTTTTATCCAGGTAAGAGGATGGAACCCAGATTAACCTTTTTCTTTTTTAGCTTAATGTGTACCTTTTAAATACAGAGCCATATTTCCCTGGGCCCTGCACATATGAGGGCATCAGGCCCTCCATCCTGGGCAGGAGCAGGAGTTGGAGGCTTTGTTCCTGAGGGCTGGGAGCCACATGCTGCCATAAGCTGGGGAAGAACCAGAGTCCAGAGATGGCTGGAGCTCTCAAGGCACTGCAACCCTTACAGATCCAGGGCTAACCTGGACTGCTCTCCCTAGAGAGAATTATTTTATGAAGTACAGTACAAAGATCCAAAACTAATTTAAAAAAACAAACAAAAGAAAATAACATAAAAAGAATCATAGTTATTAACATTAAGGAGACTCCAATTCATAATTTATCAGCAATGTCTTATATCCTCTCTCCTTCCAAACTCTCACACTTCACTGTGCTTGAAGCTATTCTGTCCACTATGTCTTTTGAAATTTAATTAATTAAAAGGTCACTGCCACAGCTGAACCATTCTCATTTCAAATGCTCAAAAGCTGCATATACAGACATTTTTTCTCATCATAGAACATCCCACTGGACAGCACTGCACTAAAGTCTTCCACGGTAAGGCAAAAGAAAATTAATATTGGCATGTGCTGGTGAGAGTATGGGTAACAGGCATTTTCATTCTATTTCTGGTGGGTAAATTAGTGCAACTTAATAGAGGGCAATTTCATACTTTGGGAAAAAGTTTAGACTGCACAAACTCTTTGATCTTAGGTAATTCCTAGGTATTTTCCTACATGTGTAATTTCACTTGTAGGTCATTTACTGCAGGATTCTCTGTGATACTAAATGGTTAGAAATGACTGAAATGCTCATGGTTACACAGATTCTGGCACATACATGAAATAGTTGTATGTATAGAGAATGTGTCCTTCTACATGCGCTGATATGAAAAACCCTTCAAGGTGTACCTTGAAGGCAAAAAAAGCAAGAGGTATAACAATAGATATACAATGCCACAGGAAGAAACAGATATACTTGGATATGTTGCCAAATACACAGACCATCCCGGAAAGGTACTCAAGGAGAAGATGACTGTGGTTGCCTCCAAGGAGTTGAGCTGGAGAGCTAAAGAGGAGAGGATGATATAGTCTCTGCTTTACAACTTTTGCATTTTATAAAATGGGCATATAGTATTTATTTTAAAAGCTGTATAATTGGAGAAAAAATGGTGGTGAAGTGAATGGAAGCTACACAGTCCGTCTCCCAGGACCAAACTGGAATTACAACTAAAATAAAGACAAATCATCAGGAAAAGCCAACTGAAGAGCAGCCGGACAGAACCACTACAACAAAGGATGCCAAATCAAGCCTGGTAGGATTTGTGGAGGCACACTGGTGCGGGATGGGAGTCTGCAGAGCATCAGAGACCTGTACTAGCGGTGTGCACTTCTTGCTGAGAAAGCGAGGGTTTTAAAGACCAATCATCAGGAAAAACCAACTGAAGAGCAGGTGGACAGAACCATTACAACTAGGGACACCCAATCGAGCCTGGTAGGAATTGCAGAGGCGGGTGGAGTGCAGGCTGGGAGTCCGTGGAACAGTGGAGAGCTGTATTAGTGGTGTGTGCTTAAAAAAAAAAAAAAAAGGACCAAATCAGCTACAGCCACTCACCTTGGGCTCAGACAGAAGGAGGGCAGACTGGACTGGAACTGAGTGAAAAGAGGGCTCTTGGCTCCAGAGGGGTGGATGCAGGGAGTTCTGTGCTGAATCGCTCCCTCATGGGTCGGTACCCATATTACTCAAAGAGCCCCTTTCCAGAGCCCTGGAGAGAAGCAACGGCCCCTCCCACAGGAATTCAACACCACCAGGACAGACCAGAGAAATGCAAATTAAGACTCCTTAACATTTCAATTTAATGAGCCAGTACGGGCCTCCTTGGCAAATCTTCTATAGCCACTAACCTTGGGATCTGGCAGAGGGAGGGCAGACTGGACTGGAACTGAGTGGAGAAAATCTAGAACTCCCAACTTGGGAAGGGTGGACACCAGAAGTTCAGTGCTGGGTCACTCCCTCGTGGCATAGTGGCCATGTTAATCAAAGAGCCCCTTCCTAGAGCTCTGGGGAGAAGCAAGGGACCCTCCCACAAGAATTCAAAACAACCAGGTCAGGCGAGAGGAATGCAAATTGAGGTTCATTAACATCTCAATTGAATAAGTTAGCAAGAACCACTTGAGGCTCATCAAGCAACTGAGACTAATAGCGTCCAGGCAAATAGCTAGAGGATAACTGACCCTTTCCTTAGCTTGCAAATGTATCCAGGAAAGTAAGGCTTGACAGTGATGTTTAACATGAGTCCTTCCATATTCATCCAAGTCCAGTATAGGGAGGCACAACCAGAGGAACACCAACACACACAGGGAAAATGTGGCAGGATCCAAAACACACTGAGACAGACAAAATGATGAAACAGAAACAAATCCCAAATGAAAGAACAAGATAATTCTGCAGGAGAAGAAATAAATGACATAGAATTAGATAAATTATCAGAGGGAGAGTTCAGAGCAATAATCATGAGGAAGCTCAATAGCATGAGTAAAGAGCTCAATAGCATGAGTAAAGATATAGAAACACTGAAAACCAACCAATTGTGCCCTGGCCAGTTTGGCTCAGCAGTTAGAGCATTGGCCCACAGACCAGAGTCCTGGGTTCGGTTCCCGCTAAGGGCATGTAGCTCAGTTGCAGTTGGACCCCAGTCCCGGTTGGGGTCCTGTGGGTGGCAGCCACTTGATGTGTCTCTCTCACATCACTGTTTCTTTCTCTCTCTCTTCCCCTCTCTCTCCCTTCCACTCTATCTGAAGATAAATGCAAAAAAGAAAAGAAAAGAAAATAAAACCAACCAATTGTAAATGAAGATTGACATAGCAGAAATAAAGAACACATTGGAAAGAATAACCAGCAGAGTAGATGTGGCCGAGGACCAGATCAGTGAATTAGAAGACAGGGTAGAGAAAAATTAATCAGAGAACCAAAAAGTAACAATTAAAAAACAAGAAGACAGCTTAAGAGAACTGTGGGACAACATGAAGCATACCAACATATGCATCATAGGTGTGCCAGAAGAAGAAGAAAATGAGCAAGGGTTACAAAATGTATTTGAAGAAGTAGTTACAGAAAACTTCCCTAGCTTGGTGAAGGAAAAAGGCATACAAGTCCAAGAAGCACAAAGAGCCACAAGTAAGAAGAACCCAAAGAGGCTCCCACCAAGACACATAATAATTAAAATGCCAAAAATTAGAGACAAAGAGAGAATCCTAAAGGCAGCAAGAGATAAGCAACAGGGTACCTACAAAGGAAGCCCCATAAGGCTATCAGCTGACTTCTCAACAGAAACACTACAGGCCAGAAGGGAATGGCATAAAGTAATCAAGGTAATGAAAAACAAGGATCTGAACCCAAGACTACTCCATCCAGCAAGGCTATCATTTAAAATAGAAGATGAAATAAAGAGCTTCCCAAATGAAAAAAAGGCTAAGGGAATATATTAGCACCAAACCACTGCAAGAAATGTTAAAAGGACTGCTGTAATTACTAGAAGAATTAAGAAAAAAAAATATAACCACAATAAACAAAAATGGCAATAAGTAAGTACATATCAATAATCACCTGAAATGTAAATGGATTAAATGCTCTGATCAAAACATATAGAGTAGCTGAATGGAAAAGAAAGCATGATATATATATATATATATATATATATATATATATATATACACACACACACACACACACACACATATATATACACACATATACACATATACATATACATATACATATATATATACATATACATATACATATACAGTATATATATATAGTTTACAAGAGACCCACCTCACAACAAAAGACTCACATAGGTTGAACTGAAGAGGTGGAAAAAAATCTTCCAAGCAAACAGAAAGGAAAAAAAAGCTGGGGAAGCAATTCTCAAATCCATTAAATTAGATGTCAAAATGAAGGCCATAATTACAGATAAAGAAGGTTACTACATAATATTGACATGATCTATCCCACAGGAGAATATAACCTTGGTAAACATATATGTACCCAACATAAGAGCACCAACATACATTAAAAAACTTCTGGAGGACTTCAAAGGAGAAATTGACAGTAATATAATCATACCAGGGGACTTCAACACCCCTCTGACATCACTGGATAGATCTCTTAGACAAAAAATTAACAAGGAAACACAGACTCTAAATGAAGCACTAGACCAAATGGATTTAAAAGATATCTAGAGAATTACACCCCAACACTGCAGAATTCACATCCTTCTCAAGTGCACATGGAACATTCTCAAAGATAGACCACATGTGAGGACACAAACTAAGTCTCCACAAGTTCATGAAAATTGAAATCATATGAAGCATCTTCTCAGAACACAAGGGCATAAAACTAGTAATCAATTACAACAAAAACAATCAAAAACATTCAAACACATAGAGACTAAATGGCTTTTTTTCTTTTAAGTTTGTACCTGGGTATGTGACTTTATTATTATTATTATTATTATTATTATTATTAATTTAGTTTTATTACACTTTTCTCGTTTTTCCCGATTGACACCCTCCTCCCCATCCCCCCCACACCATCCCCAGCTTTGGTGTCCATCAGTTATGCAAACATGCATATAAGTTCTGTGGTTTATCTCTTCCCTCCTCCCCCATCCCCTCCTCTGAGGGTTGTCAGTCTGTACCCTACTTCCATGTCTCTGGGACTACCCTGTTCCTCAGACTGTTATGTTCATTATATTCCACAATTAAGTGAGATCATGTTATATTTGTCTTTCTCTACTTGGCTTGTTTAGCTTAGGATAATACTCTCCAGGTCCTTCCATGTCATCTCAAAGGATAAGAGATCTTTCTTTCTTACAGCTGCATAGTACTCCATTATATATATGTACCACAGCTTTTTTATCCATTCATCGATTGATGGACATTGGGCTGTTTCCAGATCTTAGCTATTGTAAATAGCGCTGCTATGAACATGGGGGTACATATATTCTTTCTGATTGGTGTTTCAGGCCTCTTAGGGTATATTCCTAGAAGTGGGATCACTAGGTCAAATGGCAATTCAATTTTTAATTTTTTTTTTTTTTGGTATGTGCCCCTAGCAGGAACTGAACCCAGGACTCTCTGGTCTGCAGGTTGATGCTCCAACTGCTGAGCCAAACTGGCCAGGGCTCAATTTTTAATTTTTTGAGGTAACACCATAGTGTTTTCCATAGTGGCTGCACCAGTCTGCATTCCACAAGCTGTGTACTAGAGTCCCCTTTTCCCCACACCCTCGCCAACACTTGCTGTTTGATGATTTGTTGATGGCGGCATTTCTGACAGATGTGAGGTGATACCTCATTGTTGTTTTAATTTGCATCTCTCTGATGATTAGTAATGTTGAGCATTTCTTCATATGTCTCTTGGCCATTTGTATGTCCTCTTTGGAGAGATGTCTATTTAGTTCCTGTGCCCATTTTTTAATTGGGTTCTTTGTCTTCCTTTTGTTGATTAGTCTGATCACTCTCTATATATTGGAAATTAACCCCTTATCTGATGTATCATTGGCAATTATACTCTCCCATACTGGGGGTTCCCTTTCCATTTTGATGGTTGTTTCTTTTGCTGTGCAGAAGCTTTTTAGTTTGATGTAGTCCCATGTGTTCATTTTTTCCTTTGTTTCTGTTGCTTTAGGTAATGTATCACTGAATATTCTGCTGCGTATGATGTCCGAAATTTTGTTGCCTACATTTTCTTTCTAGATTTTTATGGATTCACAACTCACATTTAAGTCTTTTATCCATTTTGAGTTTATTCTTGTGTATGGTGTAAGTTGATGGTCTAGTTTCATTTTTTTTTTTGCATGTAGCTGTCCAATTTTCCCAACACCATTTATTAAAGAGGCTGTCTTAACTCCATT
This sequence comes from Tadarida brasiliensis, assembly GCA_030848825.1. Taxonomy (NCBI): domain Eukaryota; kingdom Metazoa; phylum Chordata; class Mammalia; order Chiroptera; family Molossidae; genus Tadarida; species Tadarida brasiliensis. The sequence goes on along the minus strand of CM061259.1, from coordinate 71,285,230 downwards.
GTATGCTCTTGCCAGCTTTGTCAAATATTAATTGAGCATAATGTCTTGGGTCAATTTCTGGGTTCTCTGTTCTATTCCACGGATGTGTATGCCGGATCTTGTGCCAGTACCAGGCTCTTTTAATTACAGTAGCTTTGTAGTATAACCTGATAACTGATATTGTGATCCCACCTACTTTGTCCTTCTTTATCAAGATTGCTGTGGCTATTCGGGGTCTTTTTTGGTTCCATATGAACTTTTGAAGTATTTGTTCTAGTTCTGTGAAATATGTCATTGGTATTTTGATGGCAATTGCATTGAATCTATAGATTGCTTTGGGTAATATGGACATTTTAATGATGTTAATTCTTCCAATCCATGAACAAAGTATATGCTTCCACTTTTTTATATCTTTCTCTATTTCTTTTTTCAATGTCCTGTAGTTTTCTGCAAATAGGTCCTTTACTTCTTTGGTTCAGTTTATTCCTAGGTATCTTAATTTTTTTGCCACAATGGTAAATGGGATTGTTTTTTTAGTTTCTCTTTCTGTGAGTTCATCATCAGTGTATAAGAATGCCATCGATATCTTGACGTTAGTTTTGTATCCTGCTACTTTGCCAAATTCTTTTATTAAGTCTAGTAGATATTTGATTGCAGTCTATAGGGTTTTCTATGTACAATATCATGTCATGTGCGAATAATGACAGTTTCACTTCCTCCTTTCCAATTTGGATCCCTTTTATTTTTTCATCATGTCTGATTGCTATGGCTAAGACTTCCAGTACTGTGTTAAATAAGAGTGGCGAAAGTGGGTATCCCTGTCTTGTTCCCGTTCTTAAGGGAAATGCTTTTAGTTTTTGCCCATTGAGTGTCATGTTGGCTGTAGGTGTTTCATATATGGCCTTTATTATTTGAGATATGATCCCTCTATTCCCACATTGCTGAGTGCCTTTATTAGAAATGGGTGCTGGATTTGTTGAATGCTTTTTCAGCTTCTATTGATATGATCATGTGGTTTTTATCTTTCATTTTGTTTATTTGATGAATCACATTTATTGATTTGTGAATACTGTACGAGCCTTGCATCCCTAGGATGAATCCCACTTGGTCATGGAGAATAATTTTTTCATGTATTGCTGGATCTGATTTGCTAGTATTGTGTTAAGGATTTTGGCATCTAGGTTCATCAGGGATATTGGCCTGTAGTTTTCTTTCTTTGTAGTGTCTTTTTCTGATTTTGGAATTAGAATTACGCTGGCCTCATAAAACAAGTTTGGAAGCCTTCCTTCTTCTTGAGTTTTTTAAAATAGTTTGAGGAAAATGGGTGTTAGTTTTTCTTTGAATGTTCGGTAAAACTCCCCCGTGAAGCCGTCCGGGCCTGGGCTTTTGTTTGCTGGGAAGAGTCTTGATTATATCTTCAATTTCCTTAGTTGTTACTGGTCTGTTCTAGTTTTCTCTCTCTTCCCTGTCCAGTTTTGGGAGACTATGTGTTTCTAGAAATGTGTCCATTTCGCTTTGATTGTCAAATTTGTTGCCATATAATTGTTCATAGTATTTGTTACCGATCCTTGGTATTTCTGTGGTGTCAGTTGTTACTTCTCCTCTTTCATTTCTGATTCTGTGTATTTGAGTTCTCTCTCTTTGTTTCTCGGTGAGTCTAGCTAAGGGTCCATCAATCTTGTTTATCTTTTCAAAAAAACAGCTCTTTGTTTCATTGATCATTTGAATTGTTTTTTTGGTCTCTATGTCATTTATTTCTGCTCTGATATTTACCATTTCTTTCCTTTTATTTGCTCTGGGTTTTTCTGTTTGTTTGCATTCTAGTTCTTTAAGTTGTGAGGTTAGATGGCCTATTAGAAATTTTTTTTGTTTCTTGAGGTAGGCCTGGAGTGCTATGAACTTCCCTCTTAGAACTGCTTTCCCTGCATCCCATAGATTTTGTGTTGTTGTGTGTTCATTTTCATGGTTTCCAGGAATTTTTAAATTTCTTCTTTGATCTCCTTGGTAACCCATTCATTGTTTAATAACATGCTGTTTAGCCTCCATGTATTCAAATGTCTTTGCATGTTCTTGTTGCAATTGATTTCTAGTTTCATGCCATTGTGATCTGAGAAGATGCTTGATATGATTTTAATCTTCTTGAACTTATAGAGACTTAGTTCGTGTCCTAACATGTGGTCTACCTTTGAGAATGTTACATGTGCACTTGAGAATGTAAATTCTGTAGTTTTGGTGTGTAATTCTCTGTAGATATCTATTAAATCCATTTGGTCTAGTGCTTCATTTAGAGTCTCTGTTTCCTTGTTAATTTTTTGTCTAGAGGATCAATCCAGTGATGTCAGTGGGATGTTGAAGTCCCCTGCTATGATTATATTGCTGTTGATATCTCCTTTGGAGTCTTCAGTAGATTTTTAATATATTTTGGTGCTCCTCTATTGGGTGCATATATGTTTACCAAGGTTATATCTTCCTGTTGGATAGATCCTTTCAGTATTATGTAGTGACCTTCTTTGTCTCTTGCTATGGTCTTCATTTTGAAATCTATTTTATCAGATATGAGTATTGCTACCCCACCTTGTTTTTCCTATCTGTTTGCTTAGAAGATTTTTTTCCATCCCTTCACTTTCAACCTATGTGAGTCTTTTGTTGTGAGGTGGGTCTCTTGTAAACAACATATATATGAGTCATGCTTTCTTATCCAATCAGCTACTCTGTGTCTTTGTATCAGAGCATTCAATCCATTTACATTTAAGGTGATTATTGATATGTACTTATTTATTGCCATTTTTGTTTATTGTGGTTCTATTTTCCTTCCTGTTTCTTCTACTAATTACAGCAGTCCTTTTAACATTTCTTGCCGTGCTGGTTTGGTGCTAATGTATTCCCTTAGCCTTTTTGGGGGGTTCTGGGAGGCTCTTTATTTCACCTTCTAATATGAATGATAGTCCTGCTGGGTAGAGTAGTCTTGGGTTCAGATCCTTGGTTTTCAGACCTTGATTACTTCATGCCATTCCCTTCTGGTCTGTAGTGTTTCTGTTGAGAAGTCAGATGATAGCCTTATGGGGGTTCCTTTGTAGGTAACCTGTTGCTTAGCTCTTGCTGCCTTTAGGATTCTCTCTTTGTCTTTAATTTTTGGCATTTTATTTACTATGTGTCTTGGTGTGGGCCTGTTTGGGTTCTTCTTACTTGGGGCTCTCTGTGCTTCTTGAACTTGAATGCCTTCTTCCTTCACCAAATTAGGGATGTTTTCTGTCACTATTTCTTCAAATATATTGTCTAACTCTTGCTCATTTTCTTCTTCTTCTTCGGGGACTCCTATGATGCAAATATTATTACGATTTCAGTTGTCCCACAGTTCTCCTAAGCTGTCTTCCTGATTTTTAATTGTTTTTTCCTTTTGGTTTTCTGATTGGTTGAATTTTTCTACCCTGTCTTCTTATTTGCTGATCTGTTCCTCAGCTTCCTCTACTCTGCTGTTTAGGCCTTCCAATGTGTTCTTCATTTCTGCTATGTCATTCTTCATTTCCACTTGGTTGGTTTTCAATGCTTCTTTATCTTCACTCATGGTTTTGAGTTCTTTACTCATGCTGTTGAGCTTCCTCCAGGTCATGGCTCTGAACTCTACCACTGATAACTTGCTTAACTGCATTTCATTTATCTCATCTTCAGTAGAGGTCTCTTGTTCTTTCCTTTGGGATTTGTTTCTTTATTTCACCATTTTCGCTATCTCAGTGGGTTTTGGAGTCTGCCAAATTTTCCCTGTGGATATTGGTGTTCTGTTGTTTGTGGCTTCCGCTACTTGGTTTGGATGAGCATGGTAGGACCCGTGTTAAACACCACCCTCAAGTCTTACTCTCCTGCATAGATTTGCAAGTCCAGGAAAGGTTAAGTTATCCTCTAGCTTTTTGCATGGAGGCTATTAGTCTCTGTTACTTGAAGAGCCTTTGGTTCTCAGATGAATGAATAACTCCCTCAGGTGTTCAGCTTAAGAGGATTTCCCCATGGTGGGGAAGATGCTGGTTGTTAATAAGCCTCAATTTGCATTTCAATGTCCCACCTGAGTGGGGTTGAATCTCTGAGGGAGGGGCCGCCACTTCTCCCCAGAGCCCTGGGAAGTAGTAAGATGGCCACCATCCTGCATGGCCCCAACTCAGCAAAAGCTCTGAGTGCCCTTCAAATCCTGAGTGTCCTCACACACTTCCAGACCAGTCCACCCTCACTGTGCCAGAGCCCAAGGTGAGTGGCTGTGGCTATTTTAGCACTCTGTCCCAGCCCTCTGGGCTGTGGAGTGGGCTTGGGATTTTAACTCCGAGGGCGCTGCTCACTGCTAAAACCACTGCTGTCTGTGGGCTCCCAGACCCCTCTAGCACCTCCACAATTTTACCAGGATCGATTCAGTGTCCCTGGTTATATGGTCCTTGTAAGCTGCTTTTCTGTTGCTTTTTCCTGACGAGTTGTCTTTATTTTAGTTGTAATTCCAGTTTGGTCCTGGGAGGTGATCTGTGTAGCTTCCATTCACTCCACTGCCATTTTGGAATCAGTCTAAATGCCTTCTTATTAAACAACAAAGGGGTTATCAAGGAGATCACGAAAGAAATTTAAAACTTCCTGGAAAATGAAATTAAACACACAACAACACAAAATCTATGGAATGCAGCAAAAGCAGTCATCAAATGGAAGTTCATAGCACTACAGGCCTACCTCAAGAAACAAGAAAAATTTCTAATTGACCATCCAACCTCACAACTTAAAGAACTAGAAAGCAAAGAAAAAGAAAAACCAAAAGCAAGTAGAAGAAAAGAAATAGTTAAGGTCAGAGCAGATATAAAAGATATAGAAACCAAAAAAAAAAAAAATTCAAAAGATCAATGAAACAAAGAGCTGATTCTTTGAGAAGATAACAGGATTGATGGACCATTATCCAGACTCACTAAGAAACAAAGAGAGAGAACCCACATAAACAAAATCAGAAACTAAAGAGAAGTACAACTGACATCACAGAAATACAAAGGATCATTTAGAAATATGATCATATGCCAAAAAATTGGACAATCTAGGCGAAATGGACAAATTTCTAGAATCACACAGTCTCCCAAAACTGAACTGGGAAGAGATAGAAAATTTGAACAGACCAATACCAATTAAGGAAATTGAAGATGTAGTCAAGAAACTCCCAGCAAACAAAAGCCCAGGCTTGGATGGCTTCACAGGGGAGTTTTACCGAACCTTGAAAGAATATCTAACACCAACTCTCCTCAAATTATTCCAAAAAATCCAAGAAAAAGGAAGGCTTCCAAACTCCTTTTATGAGGCCAGCATGATTCTAATTCCAAAACTAGATAAAGACACTGCAGAGAAAGAAAACTACAGGCCCATATCCCTGATGAACATAGGCGCCAAAATCCTTAACAAAATATTAGCAAATCAGATTCAGCAATACACCAAAAAAAACTATTCACCATGACCCAGTGGGATTCATCCCAGGGCTGCAAGGATGATACAATATTCACAAATCAATAAATGTGATATACCACATAAACAAAATGAAAGATAAAAACCATATGATCATATCAATATATGCTGAAAAAGCATTCGACACAATCCAGCACCCATTTCTGATAAAAATGCTCAGTAATGTGGAAACTGAGGGACCATATGTTGATATAAGAAAGACTATATACGAAAAATCTACAGCCAACATCATACTCAATGGGTAAAAATTAAAAGCATTTCCTTTAAAAACAGGAACAAGACACGGATGCCCACTTTTGCCACTGTTATTTAACATAGTACTGGAAGTCTTAGCCATAGCAAACAGGCAAGAAGTAAAAATAAAGGGTATCCAAATTGGAAAGGAGGATGTAAAACTATTCTTTGCAGATGACATGATAGTGGACATAGAAAACCCTAAAGACTCCATCAAAAACCTTTTAGAGCTAATAAATGAATTTAGAAAAGTAGCAGGATACAAAATTAACATCAATAAATTGATGGCATTTGTATACACCAACAATGAACTCACAGAAAGAGAAACTAAAAAAACAAACAAAAAAACAATCCCATTTACCATTGCGGCAATAAAACTAAGATACTTAGGAATAAACTTAACCAAAGAAGTAAAGGACCTCTTCTCAGAAAAATATAGGACATTCAAAAAAGAAATAGAATAAGATATAACAAAGTGGAAGCATATACCTTGATCATGGATTCGAAGAATCAACATCATTAAAATGTCCATTCTACCCAAAGCAATCTATAGATTCTATACAATCCCCATTAAAATAACAATGTCATATTTCAAATACTCCAAAAGTTTATATGGAACCAAAAAAGACCCCGAATAGCCACAGAAATCTTGAAAAAGAAGACCAAAGTAGGAGGGATCACATTACCAGACATCAGGTTATAGTACAAAGCCACTGTAATCAAAACAGCCTGTATTGGCACAAGAACAGGCACATAGATCAATGGAACAGAACAGAGAACCCAGAAATTGACCCAAGACATTATGCTCAATTAATATTTGACAAAGTTGGCAAAAGCATACAGTGGAGTACAGACAGCCTCTTTAATAAATGGTGCTGGGAAAATTGGACAGACACATGCAAAAAAATGAAGTTAGATCACCACCTTACACCATATACAAGAATAAACTCAAAATGGATAAAAGACTTACATGTGACTCATGAATCCATAAAAATCCTAGAAGAAAATAAAGGCAACAAAATTTCAGACATCACATGCAGCCAAATTTTCACTGATACAACACCTAAGGCAAGAGAAACAAAGGAAAAAATGAGCACATGGGACTACATCAAATTAAAAAGCTTCTGCACAGCAAAAGAAAGAAGCATCAAAATGGAAAGGGAATCCACTATATGGAAGAGCAGAATTATCAATGATACATCAGATAAGGGGTTAATACCCAAAATATATAGAGTACTTATACAACTGAACAAAAGGAAGACAAAGAATCCAATTAAAAAATGGGCACTGGATCTAAACAGACACCTCTCCAAATAGGACATACAAATGGGCAAGAGGCATTTGCAAAAATGCTCAACGTCACCAATCATCAGAGAGATGCAAATTAAAATGACTATGAGGTATCACCTCACATCTGCCAGAATGGCTGCCATCAACAAATCATCAAACAACAAGTGCTAGCAAGCTTGTGGAGAAAAGGGGACTCTAGTACACTGTTGGGAGCGGTGTCACTGGAACAGCAACCACCACAGTTTAACATAGTCACGGGCGAGCTCCACGGTTTGACATAGTCCCTGGAGTTATGAAGGCCTCCACAGTTTGACACAGTCCCTGGAGATACGAAGACCTCCATGGTTTGACATAGTCCCTGGAGAAGTGAATTCACTGCGTGGCAGGAATCACGAAGAACAGTGACTGAAGATATAAAGTAATGGGAAAATCAAAATGCAGGATGGCAACTGAAGGAGACTAATCTTTGCTTTCTCTGTCTGTTAGCTGTCAGTTAGGAATCATTATAGAAGTAAATTAAAACAGTGGGAATGGAGAGGAAAAGACAGATTTCAAAATTTGTTTTTGCCCGAGAAAACAGCCTGCAAAAACCCAAGTAATTCAATTAAAAAATAGCCATTTTACCGAAGAAGAAATACAAATGACCGACAGATTGATGAAAAGATGCTCAACATCTCTAGTCACCAGAGAAATGAAAATCAAAACCACAATGAAATAACACCTCACACCTGTCAGATGGCTATCATTAATAAATCAACAAATGACAAGTGTTAGCCAGGATGTGGACAAAAAGGAACCCTCGTGCACTGCTGGTGGGATTGCCAACTGGTACAGCCACTATGGAAAACAGTATGGAGGTTCCTCAAAAAATTAAAAATGGAACTGCCTTATGACCCAGCAATTCCACATATGGGTATTTATCTGAAGGAAACAAAAACACTAATATGCACGAAGAGATATATGCACCTCTTTTTCATTGCAGCATTATTTATAATAGCCAAGATATGGAAGTAACCTATGTGTCAATCGATAGATGAAAGAATAAAAAAGCTGTGATACACACACACACACACACACACACACACACACACACACTTCAATATTATTCAGCCATAAAATAGCAGAAAATCCTGCCATTTTTGACAACATGGATGTATCTTGAAGCTATTATACTAAGTGAAATAAGTCAGAGAAAGAAAAATAGTGTGATCTGTCTAATATGTGGAATGTTAAAATATAAAATAAAACCCAAACTCATAGAAAAATATTAGATTTTGGGTTACCAGAGAGGGGCATTTGTGGGAAGGCAATCAAAAAGGTACAAACTTCCAGTTATAAGATACATAAGTATTAGAAATGTAATATACAGCATGATGTGACTATAGTTAACATTATGACATATAGAAAAGTTAAGAGAGTAAATACTAAGAATTTTCATCACAGGAAAATGTTTTTGTTTTTGTTACTTTGCTTTTCCTTTTTATTATATCTATACGAGATGATGGATGCTAACTAAATGTATTTTGGTAATCATTGAAGTATGTCAATATATCTCAATGAAACTGAAAAAAAAGGCTTATATAGAAAAATACTCAAGCAAACTTTACTACAAATTATAACCACAAAGCAAGAGTAAAGAACACTTCTGAGGAAACAAGTGGTCACCTGGTTAAGTGTGGGCATAGCATTTCATTCTCTCCCCATAAAGTTACCCTTGGGCCTCCCTCACACCATTGGGTGCCCCCAGAAAATGGTACTTGAACTGAAAGGAGACTACTGGAGTGTGAGCATTGTGCAGACTGACAGACCTCCCTGTCCTCTCAAGCCAACATTTGTTACAAATTATCTTATGTCTGCTATTGAAAAAAAAACAAACACATCATTTGTTTTTTAGCTTTGGACTTTGGTTTCTGTGAAAATGCAGAGCACCAAGGGCTGGTTAATAGCACTGTTCTGTTATTCACAATGAGAGGAACTGTGATTTTCCCATCCTTCCTTGTAAATGAGTTTTGATGTGAAAATTCAGTGAGGCAGGCTTTGAGCTCTGAAGGAGAAAAGACATGATGCAATGGGAAAGATAGGAACTGGAGAAAGGAGTGAATGACTTGAAAGTTGACAGCTCAAGATAAACTTCCACATTTTACCTAAGGCCTGTCCCAAAAATCAATAAGTGATTTCTGTAATGTTTTATTAGGTGAAGAAAGCAGAGGAGGAAATAAATAAATCAAGAAAGACCTGGAATTTCATGTAAAATTATGCTGGCCTTTCTTATTTTTATCAATAATCCGAAACTGGCTCAAAATGAATTCTTAATAAGTGATAACTATTTGTATTGGTCCAAGCAGTGAAGAGTGAGTCCTTCCTATCAAGAACAGATGAGAAATTGAGAGGCTGAGGGAAGAAGGGATGGCATAAAGGTACGAGCATGAAGAGTGAAAGCCACTGCCAATGGTTTAGTGGACCATCCTGTGATGGAAGAGGTCAGCTTGGGAGGAAACCTCAGAATGCTCTGGTACAACCCCAGGAATTTAAAATGATTATGTGACACTAATGGATTGAATGCTGCTCATAAACAGATGCAGAGCATGGTATCCTGTGAACAAGTAGGGGTAGTGTAGGCTGTTCCCTCAGTCCCCACAACCCTCAAGGACATCGAAAAGGAGAACCACTTGGACAAGGGCCTGTGATTCATGCTTCAGGGGTGAACATCTCTCCTCCTTCCTTCCCCCAATATAAAGTGGTCTCTGGAGAAAAACAGACAGTAAGCTACCCTCTAATGAAAGTTTTATAAATGCCAACCCTTCACTATGTTCCATGTTCCTCCCAAGTGAAGCCCAAGTGTCCATCAGTAGATGAGTGGATAAAAAAGCCGTGGTACATGTACACAATGGAATGCTATTCAGCCCTAAAAAAGAAGGAAATATTACCCTTTGTGACAGCATGGATAGACCTAGAGAGCATTATGCTAAGTGAAATAAGCCAGTCAGAGACAAATACCATATGATTTCACTCATATATGGAATCTAATGAATAAAATTAACAAGCAAAATAGAGACAGATAGAAAACAGACTGACAGCTATTCTGGGAGGAATTGAAAAAAAAAAAAAAGAAAAAACCTCATGGATAAGGACAACAGTGTGGTGATTGCGGGGGTGAGGGGTGTAGGGGTTGGGGAGCAGTGGAGGAGGCTATAGAGGGAATAAATAGTGATGGAGGGAGACTTCACTTGGGGCTGTGAACACACAATACAGTATACAGATGATATTTTGGGGAATTGTGCACCTGAAACCTGTATAATTTTGTTAAGCAGTGTCACTCCAATAAATTAAATGAAAAATAAAATAAAAAGAAATAAAATAAAATGTACCTAAAAATAAATAGGTGGGTACTGATCAATATTTCTAGTCTTCCCAAAACTATACTGGAGGTGTGGATGACTCAGCGATCTGCCTGGGCCCCAGAAGCACTGCTGACTTGAGATGACACTCAAGACTGCTCCTAGCACTGGTCAGTGCACTGCCAGAGCTCCAAGGGCAAGAGCCACGCTGGGCACAGCAGTGTCACTGAGGGTCTGCGGGTGAGGGGTGTGAGGGTATGATGATGAGGGTGCAGGATGCGGGGGTACAGGGAGGTGGGCAAAATGTAGGATGTAGGGTGCAGGCGGGGATGCCTGTGCAGGATTTGGGTGTGGAGGTGTAGGTGTGAATGACGGTGAGAGCGGGGATGCGGTTGTGGGGGTGCCGGTGTGGGTGGATGTGGGGATGCAGGCGGGGATGTGGGGTGCGGGTGGCTCCACGCACTCTCACCTGCAAGAAAGGGCGACACGGCGAGGCTGAAGGCCAGGAGCAAGTGTCCAGGAGCTGCGGGGAGCATGTTGTGGGTCGGTTCTCTGTGACATACAGGGCTGGTCAACTGCGTCACTGGCCTGCCCTCCCCACCACTGGCCTCCCACCTGCCACCCTCCGGGCCTTCAGATCACGTGCATGACGGAGAGCTCTGCTCCCAAGGCACCTGGGCTCTGAAGTGCGGCCTGTGCGTTCCTTTCCACAGGCTGCAGCAAGCTGGAAGACCACGTGAGTCTGGACTGGGCTGTGTGGCCTGGCTCTGCACACCTGTACCTGAAAGCGCAACTGGCAATATGTTCCAACACAGCTTGTCCTGCAGTGGGCAGAAAGAACTGCGCACGCGGGGGTCAGGGGTCACCACTTCCCTATTTGTCTATCCCCATTGGTCCCGTCTCCTGCTCTTCATGGTTCTGGCCAATGAGATGCCTCATGGCTCACGTGACTGCAGAAACCTTGCTGGGCTATTTCTACAGTTCAGAGAATTAAGGCTCAGAGGAGGTGGGCGTCCCTGTTTGGGGGGTTCTCTGGTGCTCATCCACCGGACCCTACTGAAGATGTCTAACTGGGACTGAGCCTCTTCACCACCTGCCCTCACCACCTCTGAGAAGGCACCTATCTGCTAGACTCTGACCACAGCTCCACCAGCCTCTGTGAGTAAGTGCTCCATGCATCTACTTTGAGTGATTCCCACACCTGGGAGTATCCTTTACTACAGCTCACAATGCTTCGAGAGGAAAACCCCACATCCAGCACTTGGAGAGTCATGAGTCTTGTGCTGGGAACATATATAGGCTGTCACCATGTCCTGAGTGCAAGGGTTAGAATTCTACCTGTTCTCCCACTGCTGTTTTCACTCCTGGATTTTTCAGCAACTACAAAATCCCTGCTTCTTTTTGGAAGCAACCTAAATGTTCATTTGAGGGATGAATTGATAAGCAAAATGAGGGAAACAATATATATATACATGTTAAATGAAATGAAAAATAATTTAGCCTTAAAAAGAAGTAAATCTTGCCATATGCGACACTATGAATGACCTTATTATGATCTTTGAGGGCATTATGCTAAATGAGAAAAGTTAGTCAGAAAAGACAAATACTGCATGATTCCCCATATATAAGGTATATTAAGTATTAAAACTCAGAGACAGAAAGTAGAATGGTGGTTCCAGGGGCTGGGAAGAGGGGAAAAGGAGAATTGTTCAATGGGTATATAGTTTCCGTTTTGAAAGATGAAAATGTTTTAGGGATCTAATGCAAAATGATGTGCAGTTACACTGCTGTATTGTACACTTAAAATTATTAACATGGGGAATATTATGTTATGTTTTCATAACCACAATTTAAAAAACCCTATTCCTTTGGCATTTATATCTACTGCCTTTTTCTTTGTGACAGATTCACCATCTACTAAGTTATTTATGACCATTCAACAAGTGTTTTGACCCTTGTTCATAACCTTTGTTGATGTAAGACCATACAAAACTATAGAAAATTTTATGGGTTTATTAGAGTTTATTTGAACCAAACTGAGGACATTCCCAGAATCCAAATCTCAGTGGACTGAGAAAATGCTGCAGAGGATGGCCGTTTTTACAGTTCATTGTATGCATTTGGAATAAAATGAGAGAAGATTGCATGAAACTCATTGGTGGTCGATTAAGGAGGTGGGAGAAAGCAAGGTGGGGACATATCTATAATTGGATAAAATTGAAATGGTAAGATACAATATTTAACATTTACAGTAAACAGTAAATAAGGATGGTATACAGGCAACAGGATCATGTGCTCCCTTGAGGAGTCTGGAAAGGAGGGTCACTGGCATTTCGAAGGTGTGTTAACCTAGATTCACTAGAACAATGAACAGAGCTTACTTAAGGCAAAAATGAACCTTTTACTATGGAAGTCAGAGGCTTGGGGTGTGGCTGCCCAGCATGGTCTGCCCAGTTAGGAATTTATAATCAGATCACCCTGTGAGGTTACTTTTGGTCACTAAGCCTGTCAAATTTACTACATAGCCCCTCTTTTGTTCATAACTTACTCTACAACACTGTGTGAAGAAACTTCCTACAATGATGAAAATGTTCTATATTTATGCTGATATAGTACTGTAGTGTGTTGAATGGTGGCCTCAAAGGTATGTCCACCGTCTAATCCTTAGAACTTGTGGAAATTACTTTATAAGGCAAAATATGTGATTAACTTCTGAGTGGGCCATAAATGCAATCACATGTAGCTTTTTAAGAGAGAAGCAGGGGGCCCTGGCTGGTTTGGCTCAGCGGTTTGAGCATCGGCCTGTGGACCTAAGAGTCGTGGGTTCGATTCCAGTGAAGGGCATGTACCTTGGTTGCAGTTCGGTCCCTGGCCCCGGTCGAGGTCATGCAGGAGGCAACCAATCGATCTCTCTCTCTCTCTCTCTCTCTCTCTCTCTCTCTCCTCTCTCTCTCTCTCCTCCCACTCTATCTGAAGATAAATGGAAGAATATTTTCTGGTGAGGATTAAAAAAAACAACAACATAAAAAAGGAGAGAAGCAGGGGAACTTTTGAAAGAGACACAAAAGAAAATGACACAAGAAAGACTGCCCTGGCCGGTTTGGCTCAGCAGTTAGAGCGTCGGCCCATGGACCAGAGAGTCCCTGGTTTGGTTCCCGCTAAGGGCATGTACCTCGGTTGCAGTTTGTCCCTGGCCCTGTTTGGGGCTGTGTGGGTGGCAACCAGTCGATATGTCTCTCTCTCTCTCTTCCCACCTCTCTCCCTACTGCTCTGTCTGAAGATAAATGCAAAAATGTCCTCAGGTGAGGAAAAAAAAAAGAAGAGGGGGCTATGAAACCATGAAGACAGAGGTTGGAGTGATATAACCACAAGCAAAGGAATGTAAGAGGCAATGAATAGGTTCTCTATTAGAGCCTCTGGAGGGAGTATGGCCCTGCCAATACCTGACTTCAGACTTCTGGCCTCCAGAACAGTAAGAGAATACATTTCAGTTGTGGTAATATATTAAAGCAACCCTAGAAACCAATTCAAGTAACACACTTGGCTCTTGACGTGATTGTACACTTAGAATGTGGCTAGTTAGACTAGGAAGTTTAATTTAATTTAACTTTAATTAAATTTAAATAGCTTAAACCCTGGAGCTCTCAGATTGAGTTACTCTCCTCTGCTCTTTGCCTGCACTCTAGTCCCACATAATCACAGAATTCCTAATTCTACACACCTGTCTCTGAATGGAACCTGCCACTTACTCACGCTTAAACTCCCAGTCCTGGTCCCCCAACTTTCTCACTCTGTTCCCAGTGCAGCCTATCCTAGCCCTGGATTTCTTAACATTTTTTTTTCATTATAGTCCCTCGAATGAGCCTTTTAAGAACTTTATTCCTCCCGACAGGTGTGGCTCACTGGCTGAGCATCGACCCATGCACCAAGAGGTCGCCGGTTTGATTCATGGTCAGGGCACATGCCCAGGTTGTGGGCTCAATCCCCAGTGGGGGGCATGCAGGAGGTAGCCAATCGATGTTCTCTCTCATCAATGTTTCTATCTCTCTCTCCCTCTCCCTTCCTCTCTCTCTAAAATCAATAAAGAAAAAATAAATTTAAAAAAAGAACTTTTATTCTTCCTAATTGGCTCCTCTCATATAAAATTTTAATACCACTAACATACTGTTTATCTGTTTATGTATTATGATCCTTTGGAGGGCCACACAGGATTGTAATACTTAAGATTTCTACCCCCTCAAGAAAAACCAACCAATACCAAAACTTAAAATTTTAGGACTTCTGGTCAAGATGGCAGAGTAGAGAAACTCTGAGATCACTGCCTCCCTTGATCACATTAAAATTACAACTAAATTACATAATGACCATTGCTGAGAACCACCTGAAGACTAGCTGAACAGAATTCCTATTATTCAGAAGATAAAAAAGAAGCCACATTAACTGATGGGAGAAGTGGAGACTTGGAAGGGCAGGTCAACACCATGTGTGGCAATTTAAAAATGGAAGGGATTGCTCAGCTGTGGAGGTTCCCTGTGAGCAGTGTGAGGTCCCAGCCCTACAGCTGGCTCCCCAGACTAGGGAGCCAGTGTTGGGAAGAGGAGTCACCATAAAATCTGGTTGTGAAAATCAGCAGGGATAGCATCCCAGGGAGAGAAAAAGCTATGGGAGACTCAGATATGTTGCCTTTAAAGGGCCAGCACACAGACTCACTTTAAGCATCAGGGACCTATGAGGAAGAGCTAACTTCATTAACTTCAGGGAGAGGACTGGACAGGCAGGTGTTGGAGCAACTCTCTTTGGGGACAGAAGTGCTGGCAGGCACCATTGTTCCTTTGTGGAGCTTTCCTTCCAGCCAGTCAGCCTAGTGCAGGTGTGTACTAAATCTGTGCTCTCCATTAACCTGGATAACA
Organism: Tadarida brasiliensis; assembly: GCA_030848825.1. NCBI lineage: Eukaryota > Metazoa > Chordata > Mammalia > Chiroptera > Molossidae > Tadarida > Tadarida brasiliensis. The sequence continues at coordinate 71,270,007 of CM061259.1, read as the reverse complement.
CCATTTGCACTGCACTGGTGATTCCTGAGACCCTGCCCCATCCAACTCGCTCACCCAGCTCCAGTCTCTTCCAGTGGCACCTCTGAGAAGTAGCTTGTGTCATCTGATGCTGCAATTTCACTCAAAGGTCTGAAAAGCTCACATGAGTGGTGTCTCAACTTGCATTGTATATTCCATCAGGTGGCCCCAAACCTGGCATAAGCAGCAGCCAGCCTTGGCCTGTAATGTAGCTCCAGTTAGGCAGCCTCAAGCCCAGCACAAATGGTGGATGAACTCAGCTTGCAACCTAATGCCCACCAAAATGTTCCAAGGCTGGCACTAGCGGCAGTTGACTTTGGCTTCCAGCATAGACTTTCCCAAGGACATCCAAGCTCAGCACAAGCATCAAACAAACAAATTACTTTGTTGCTCCTACTAGGCAGCCCTAAGCCTGGCAAAAATGGTGATTAACTTTTGAATGGCCAATAAATTTAGGGTAAGAATAGATGAACTCAGTGAGAATTTTAACAAAGAAATAGAAACCATTAAAAAGAAGATAGAACAGATAAAAAAGAACCAATCAGAAATGAAGAATACAATAACTGCAATGAAGAATACACTAGAAGGAATCAACAGTAGATTAGAAAAAGCAGAGGATTATATCGGCAATTTAGAAGACAATACTACAACAAATACCAAATTGAAACAGCAGAGAGAAAAAATAATAAAAATAAGAGTAATTTAAAAAACTCCTGGACAACGTCAAGTGTAACAACACAAACATCATAGGGGTAACATAAAGAGAAGAGAGAGAGAGCAAGGGATGAAAAATCTATTTGAAGATTAGACTTAAAAGTTTGAGCAGTTGGTCAGGCCAGTGTGGCTTAGTGGTTGACCATTGACCCATGCACCAAGAGGTTGCCAGTTTGATTCCCAATCAGGGCACATGCCCAAGATGTGGGCCCGAACCCCAGTGAGAGGCATGCAGGAGGTGGCCAATCGATGTTCTCTCTCATCGATGTTTCTATCTCTGTCTCCCTCTTCCTTCCTCTCTCTCTAAACTCAATAAAGGAAAAAACGTTTTCAAAAAAGTTTGAGCAATTGAAGTACTTTTTGATATTCTGTCATAAGTTTTCCTTATTTTAATGTATTATATTTTACCTCCATTTAACATCTGATAACTTTTAAAGTTCCAATCAGGATGGCAGAATATGTGGACACTGAACTCACCTCCTCCTATAAGCACATCAAATTACAACTATATTTTAGAATAATGAACCTGAGAGCCATTGGAAGACTAGTTGAATAGAAGACCTATAACTAAGGATATAAAGAAGAAGCTATGTCAAGACTGGTAGGAGGGAAAGAGATGTGAAATGACTGGCCCCACACCCATGTGTGGTGGTTGAGCAGCCCTCCATCTCACCCCTTTAAAGGGCCCATGCACAGACTCACACACTCACAGAAACTCAGCCTGGGCCCAGGTAGAAAGATAGCAGCATGATGAGTTCCAGAGACATACGAGGAGAAACTGAGCTGTATTGCTTGAGGGCAAGGGCTGAAGGGACAGCTGCCATTGTCCCTGTGTTGAACTCTTACACCCCAAAATAGTCAACACTCAGGGAATATTTTTCCTATGTTGAGCCTTACCCACACATGACCAAATGTAAATCTGCATTAATCTGACGAACATCACTTGACACAGGCTGATGACTCCTTGAGATCCCACCCAACTCAACTTGTGCAAAAATGGAAGCTCTTAGTAGCAAACAGTCATCCTCAGCCCATGGACTGCTGCAGGCTGTTCCGGTGGTGGGAAGCCAGCCTTGGTTTGCAATTATGTCTTTCTTAAAAACTCTCAAAGGTCCACAGACCCCAGGCAAGTGGTGGCTGGCCGTGTTTTGCTGTTACTCTTCCTGAGTGACCCCAGACCTCACACTGATGCCATATCTTAATCTGCATTAAACTTGTGAACACCACTTGGCCCACCCTGGTGATGCCCTGAGACTCGGCCTCACTCAACTTGCAAAACACCCAAGGCTCATTTATATTTTTATTACTTTTCTTTTTGTTAAATGTATTGGGGTAAAATTGGTTAATAAGATTATGTAGGTTACAAGTGTACATTTCTATGATACATAATCTTCATATTGCACTGTGTGCCCTCCAGCCAAAGTCAAATCATCTTCTGTCACCATATATTTGACCTCCTTTACCCTTTATTATCCCTTTATTCCCCTTTTCTCTGATAACCACCATATTGTTGTCTATGTCTATGAGTTTTTGTTTGTTTTTCCTGCTTATTTCTTGCTTTCAGTTCTATATCCCACATGTGAGTAAAATAATATGGCTCTTCACTTTTACACTCTGACTTATTTCTCTTTGCATGATATTCTCAAGGTTTATCCAGGTTGTCACAAATGGCAGTATTTCGTCTTTTCTTATTGCTGTGTAGTGTTCAATTGTGTATATATATCACATTTTCTTTATTCAATCATCCACCAAAGGACATTTCAGTTGTTTACATGGCATGACCACCATAAATAATGCTGCAATGAACATAGGGGTGCATATATCTTTGTGAATAAATGTTCTCAACTTTGGAGGTAGAAACCCAAAAGAGGGATTTCTGGGACATAAGGCAACTTTATTATTTTTTTATTTACTTGATTGAGGTGACATTGGTTCACAAAACCATATAGGTTTCTAGTGTACAACTCAATAGAACATTATCTGCACACTGCATGTTGTGGCCATTGCACCAAACAAAGTCTCTTTCTGTCCCCATTTAACCCCCTTTTGCCTACCTCCACCTATCTCCACCTTTTTCTATAGCTATCACCACGCTTGTTTGCTTCTATGTGTTTTATATATATATAGTTGTTGTTTTGTTTTGTTTTTTTGCTTAATCCTTTTGTTTTCCTTCATGTAGTCCCCCAAATCCCCTCCCCTATGACAGCTGTCATTCTGTTCCATGTGTTCTTGCCTATGTTTCTGTTTTGTTTATCAGTTTATTATGTTCATTTGATTCCACATATAATTGAAATCACATGGGATTTTTCTTTCTCTAACTGGCTTATTTTACCTAGGATAAAAATCATGGGTCCATTCATGATGTCATGAAAGGTAAAATTTCCTTTTTGTGTATGTGTGTGACAGCCTAGTAGCATTATTCCATTGTGTAAATACACCATAGTTTTAAAAATATATTTGTTTTTATTGATTTTTTTAGAGAGAGAGGAAGGGAAAGAGAAATAGAAACATTAGTGCGAGAGAGAAACATCAATTGGGTGCCTCCTGCATGCCCCCACTGGGGACTGAGCCTGCAACCCGGGCATGTACCCTGGCCAAGAATTAAACCTGGACCTCTCAGTCTATGTGACAACGTTCAATCAACACCAGCCAGGCTGCATTAGCTTTTTTATCCACTCATCTACTTAACAGCCTAAATGCCCATCGGTGACTTTATTTTTAATTTTTGTTTTTTTATTTTTTTTATTTTTTATTTTTTTTTATTAATTTACTTATGTTACAGATGATTCTCCTTTTTTCCCCCATTGACACCCCCCTCCCCCTCCCTCCCTGTCCCATCCCCGTTTTGTTGTCCATGTCCATTTTGTCTGCCTGCTCTCTACCTATGAGTCTGTGTCTATTTTGCTTCGTAGTACATGATTTGCAAATATTGTACTGGCCTTGCATCCCCAAAATAAATCCCACTTTATCGTGGTGTATGATCTTTTAATGTATTGCTGGATTTGATTTACTAATTTTTAAAAATGTTTTTCTTTAATAATTTTTTAGAGAGAGAAGAAGGGAGAGATAGAGAGAGATAGAAACATTGATGAGAGAGAACATCGATTGGCAGCCTCTTGCATGCCCCCCACTGGGGACCCGGCCCACAACCTGGGCATGTGCCCTGACTGGGAATTGAACCAGTGACCTCTTGGTGCATGGGTCAGTGCTCAACCACTGAGCCATACCGGCCGGGCGATTTGCTAATATTTTATTAAGGATTTTAACATCTATGTTCATAAGTGATATTGACCTATACTTTTCTTTCTTTATAGTTTCTTTTTTTTTTATTTTTTATTTTTTATTTTTATTTTTATTTTTTTTTATTAATTTATTTTTGTTACAGAGGTTTCTCCTTTTTTCCCCATTGACCCCCTCCTCCCCATCCCCCCACCCTGTCCCCACATTTGTTGTCCATGTCCATCACTTATGCACACATGTGCATAAGTTCTGTGGTTTATCTCTTCCCTCCCCCCCACCCCCTCTCCTGAGGGGTGTCAGTTTATACCCTACTTCCACGTCTCTGGGTCTACCCTGTTCCTCAGACTGCTATGTTCATTATATTCCACAAATAAGTGAGATCATGTGATATTTGTCTTTCTCTGCTTGGCTTGTTTCGCTTAGGATAATACTCTCGAGGTCCCTCCACGTCGTCTCAAAGGATAAGAGGTCTTTCTTTCTTACAGCTGCATAGTACTCCATTGTGTATATGTACCACAGTTTTTTTATCCATTCATCCACTGATGGACACTTGGGCTGTTTCCAGATCTTAGCTATTGTAAATAGTGCTGCTATGAACATGGGGGTACATGTATTTTTTCTGATTGGTGTTTCAGGCTTCTTAGGGTATATTCCTAGAAGTGGGATCACTGGGTCAAATGGCAATTCAATTTTTAATTTTTTGAGGTAACACCATAGTGTTTTCCACAGTGGCTGCACCAGTCTGCATTCCCACCAGCAGTGTACTAGAGTCCCCTTTTCTCCACACCCTCGCCAACACTTGTTGTTTGATGATTTGTTGATGGCGGCCATTCTGACTGGTGTGAGGTGATACCTCATTGTTGTTTTAATTTGCATCTCTCTGATGATTAATGATGTTGAGCATTTCTTCATATGTCTCTTAGCCATTTGTATGTCCTTTTTGGAGAGGTGTCTATTTAGTTCCTCTGCCCATTTTTTAATTGGGTTCTTTGTCTTCCTTTTGTTGAGTTGTATGAGCACTCTGTATATTTTGGAAATTAACCCCTTATCTGATGTGTCATTGGCAATTATGCTCTCCCATGGAGTGGGTTCCCTATCTGTTTTGATGGTTGTTTCTTTTGCTGTGCAGAAGCTTTTGAGTTTGATGTAGTCCCATGTGTTCATTTTTCCCTTTGTTTCTGTTGCCTTAGGTGATGTATCAGTGAAGATTCTACTGCATATGATGTCCAAAATTTTGTTGCCTACATTTTCTTCTAGGATTTTTATGGATTCACGAGTCACATTTAAGTCTTTTATCCATTTTGAGTTTATTCTTGTGTGTGGTGTAAGTTGATGGTCTAGTTTCATTTTTTTGCATGTAGCTGTCCAATTTTCCCAACACCATTTATTAAAGAGGCTATCTTTACTCCATTGTATGCTCTTGCCACCTTTGTCAAATATTAATTGAGCATAATGTCTTGGGTCAATTTCCGGATTCTGTGTTCTGTTCCACTGGTCTATATGCCTGTTCTTGTGCCAGTACCAGGCTGTTTTGATTACAGTGGCTTTGTAGTATAAGCTGATATCCGGTATTGTGATCCCACCTACTTTGTCCTTCTTTTTCAAGATTGCTGTGGCTATTCGGGGTCTTTTATGGTTCCATATGAACTTTTGAAATATTTGTTCTAGTTCTGTGAAATATGTCACTGGTATTTTGATGGGGATTGCATTGAATCTATAGATTGCTTTGGGTAATATGGACATTTTAATGATGTTAATTCTTCCAATCCATGAACAAGGTATGTGTTTCCACTTTTTTATATCTTCCTCTATTTCTTTTTTCAATGTCCTGTAGTTTTCTGCAAATAGGTCCTTTACTTCTTTGGTTAGGTTTATTCCTAGGTATCTTAATTTTTTTGCCACGATGGTAAATGGTATTGTTTTTTTAGTTTCGCTTTCCGTGAGTTCGTCATTGGTGTATAAGAATGCCATTGATTTCTTGACATTAATTTTGTATCCTGCTACTTTGCCAAATTCATTTATTAAGTCTAGTAGATTTTTGATGGAGTCTTTAGGGTTTTCTATATATAATATCATATCGTCTGCGAATAATGACAGTTTCACTTCTTCCTTTCCAATTTGGATTCCTTTTATTTTTTCTTCACGTCTGATTGCTGTGGCTAAGACTTCCAGTACTATGTTAAATAAGAGTGGCGAAAGTGGGCATCCCTGTCTTGTTCCTGTTCTTAAGGGAAATGTTTTTAGTTTTTGCCCATTGAGTATGATGTTGGCTGTAGGTCTTTCATATATGGCCTTTATTATATCAAGATATGATCCCTCTACTCCCAAATTGCTGAGCGTTTTTATCAGGAATGGGTGCTGGATTTTGTCGAATGCTTTTTCAGCATCTATTGATATGATCATGTGGTTTTTATCTTTCATTTTGTTTATGTGGTGTATCACATTTATTGATTTGCGAATGTTGAACCAGCCTTGCATCCCTGGGATGAATCCCACTTGGTCATGGTGAATAATTTTTTTGATGTATTGCTGGATCCGATTTGCTAGTATTTTGTTTAGGATTTTGGCATCTACATTCATCAGGGATATTGGCCTGTAGTTTTCTTTCTTTGTAGTGTCTTTTTCTGGTTTTGGAATTAGGATTATGCTGGCCTCATAAAACGAGTTTGGAAGTCTTCCTTCTTCTTGAATTTTTTGGAATAGTTTGAGGAGAATGGGTGTTAGTTCTTCTTTGAATGTTCGGTAAAACTCCCCCGTGAAGCCATCTGGGCCTGGGCTTTTGTTTGCTGGGAGAGTCTTGATTACATCTTCAATTTCCTCAGCTGTTATTGGTCTGTTCAGGTTTTCTATCTCTTCCCGGTCCAGTTTTGGGAGACTATGTGTTTCTAGAAATTTGTCCATTTCACTTAGATTGTCGAATTTGTTGCCATATAAATGTTCATAGTATTTGCTAATGATCCTTTGTATTTCTGTGGTGTCAGTTGTTACTTCTCCTCTTTCATTTCTGATTTTGTGTATTTGGGTTCTCTCTCTTTGTTTCTTGGTGAGTCTAGCTAAGGGTCCATCAATCTTGTTTATCTTTTCAAAAAACCAGCTCTTTGTTTTATTGATCCTTTGAATTGTTTCTCTGGTCTCTATGTCGTTTATTTCTGCTCTGATCTTTACTATTTCCTTCCTTCTATTTGCTCTGGGGTTTTCTTTTTGTTTGCATTCTAGTTCTTTAAGTTGTGAGGTTAGATAGTCTATTAGAAATTTTTGTTGTTTCTTGAGGTAGGCCTGTAGTGCTATGAACTTCCCTCTCAGAACTGCTTTCGCTGCATCCCATAGATTTTGTGTTGTTGTGTGTTCATTTTCGTTGGTTTCCAGGAAGTTTTTAATTTCTTCCTTGATCTCCTCGGTAACCCATTCATTGTTTAATAACATGCTATTTAGCCTCCATGTATTCAAATGTCGTTGCATGTTCTTTTTCCAATTGATTTCTAGTTTCATGCCATTGTGATCTGAGAAGATGCTTGATATGATTTCAATCTTCTTGAACTTGTAGAGACTTCGTTTGTGTCCTAACATGTGGTCTATCTTTGAGAATGTCCCATGTGCACTTGAGAAGAATGTGAATTCTATAGTTTTGGGGTGCAATTCTCTGTAGATATCTATTAAATCCATTTGGTCTAGTGCTTCGTTTAGAGTCTCTGTGTCCTTGTTAATTTTTTGTCTAGAGGATCTATCCAGTGATGTCAGCGGGGTGTTGAAGTCCCCTGTTATGATTGTATTGCTGTCAATTTCTCCTTTGAAGTCCTCCAGCAGATTTTTAATATATTTTGGTGCTCCTATATTCGGTGCGTATATGTTTACCAAGGTTATATCTTCCTGTTGGATAGATCCTTTCAATATTATATAGTGACCTTCTTTGTCTCTAGTAATGGCTTTCGTTTTGAAATCTATTTTATCAGATATGAGTATTGCTACCCCAGCTTTTTTTTCCTTTCCATTTGCTTGGAAGATTTTTTTCCATCCCTTCACTTTCAGCCTATGTGAGTCTTTTGTTGTGAGGTGGGTCTCTTGTAAACAGCATATATATGGGTTATGCTTTCTTATCCAATCCGCTACTCTGTGTCTTTTTATCGGAGCATTCAATCCATTTACATTTGAGGTGATTATTGATATGTACTTATTTATTGCCATTTTTGTTCAGTGTGGTTCTACTTTCCTTCCTATCTCTTCTACTAATTACAGCAGTCCTTTTAACATTTCTTGCAGTGCTGGTTTGGTGCTAATGTATTCCCTTAGCCTTTTTTTGTCTGAGAAGCTCTTTATTTGACCTTCTATTTTGAATGACAGCCTTGCTGGGTAGAGTAGTCTTGGATTCAGATTCTTGTTTTTCATGACCTTGATTACTCCATGCCATTCCCTTCTGGCCTGTAGTGTTTCTGTTGAGAAGTCAGCTGATAGCCTGATGGGGGTTCCTTTGTAGGTAACCTGTTGCTTTTCTCTTGCTGCCTTGAGGATTCTCTCTTTGTTTTTAATTTTTGGCATTTTAATTACTATGTGTCTTGGTGTGGGCCTGTTTGGATTCTTCTTACTTGGGACTCTCTGTGCTTCTTGAACTTGAATACCTTCTTTCTTCACCAAATTAGGGAAGTTTTCTGTCATTATTTCTTCAAATATATTCTCTAACCCTTGCTCATTTTCTTCTTCTTCAGGGACTCCAATTATGCGAATATTATTACGTTTCCAGTTGTCCCACAATTCTCTTAAGCTGTCTTCCTGTTTTTTCATTGTTTTTTCCTTTTGGTTTTCTGATTGGTTGATTTTTTCTACCCTGTCTTCTAATTCACTGATCCGGTCCTCAGCTTCCTCTACTCTGCTGTTTAGTCCTTCCAATGTGTTCTTCATTTCTGCTATGTCATTCTTCATTTCTTCTTGCTGCTTCTTCATTTCTTCTTGCTGCTTCTTCATTTCCACTTGGTTGGTTTTCAGTGTTTCTATGTCTTTGCTCATGGTGTGGATGTCTTTACTCAAGGTGTTGATGTCCTTACTCATGCTGTTGAGCTTCCTCAAGATCATGGCTCTGAATTCTAGTCTGTTAACTTACTTAGTTCCGTTTCATTTATCTCATCTTCGGTAGAGGTCTCTTGTTCTTTCATTTGGGCTCTGTTTCTTTGTTTCCCCATTTTGGCTATCTCAGTGGTTTTTGGAGCCTGCCAAATTTTCCTGTGGATGTTGGTGTTCTGTTGTTTGTGGCTCCCTCTTCTGGGTTTGGATGAGCGTGGGAGGACCCACGTTAAACAGCACCCTGGAGTCTTACTTTCCAGGGTATATTTGCAAGCCCAGCAAAGGTTAAGTTATCCTCTAGCTTTTTGCCTAGAGGCTATTAGTTGTGGTTGCTTGAAGAGCCTTGGGTTTTCAGTTGAATGAAAGCCTCCCTCAGGTGTTCAGTGTGAGAGGATTTCCAGGGGGTAGGGCAGCTGCTAGTAGTTAATGAGCCTCAGTTTGCATTTCAATGGCCCTCTAGGGTGTGAGTGGTTCTCCGAGGGAGGGGCTGCCGCCTCTCCCCAGAGCCCTGGGATGGAGTAAGACGACCAGGCCACAGTCCTGGGTGGCTACAACTCAGCAAAAACTCTGAGCGCCCTCCAAATCCCAGGTGTCCCCACTCAGTTCCAGTCCAGTCCGCCCTCCCTCTGCCTGAGCCCAGGTGAGTGGCTGCGGCTATTTTAGCGCTCTGTCCCGGCCCTGCGCGGTGGAGCTGGCGCGGACTTCAGCGCTCTCTGCCCCGTCCCTGCGCGGTGCAGCTGGGGCGGACTACAGCGCTCTCTGCCCCGTCTCTACGCGGTGTGGCTGGCGCGGACTTCAGCGCTCTCTGCCCCGTCCCCGCACGGTGCAGCTGGGGCGGACTACAGCGCTCTCTGCCCCGTCTCCGCGCGGTGTATCTGGCGGGGACTTCAGCGCTCTCTGCCCCGTCCCCGCGCGGTGCAGCTGGCGCGGACTACAGCGCTTTCTGCCCCGTCCCCGCGCGGTGGAGCTGGCGCGGACTTCAGCGCTCTCTGCCCCGTCCCCGTGCGGTGCAGCTGGCGCGGACTACAGCGCTCTCTGCCCCGTCCCCGCGCGGTGGAGCTGGCGCGGACTTCAGCGCTCTCTGCCCCGTCCCCGCGCGGTGCAGCTGGCGCGGACTACAGCACTCTCTGCCCCGTCCCCGCGCGGTGGAGCTGGCGCGGACTTCAGCGCTCTCTGCCCCGTCTCCGCGCGGTGTATCTGGCGGGGACTTCAGCGCTCTCTGCCCCGTCTCCGCGCGGTGCAGCTGGCGTGGACTTCAGCGCTCTCTGCCCCGTCCCCGCGCGGTGGAGCTGGCGCCGCTCCAACCCCGAGGGCGGGCGCCGTTCCGGCTAAGGGGCTAAGGCCGTTGCTGTCCGTGGGCTCCCAGCCCCCCTCTCGCGCCCTCGCAATCCTACCAGGATCGAGTCAGTGTCCCTGGTTGTATCGTCCTCGCAAGCTGCTTTTCTGTTGCTTTTTCCCGACGATTTGTCCTTATTTTAGTTGTAATTCCAGTTTGGTCCTGGGAGATGGTCTGTGTAGCTTCCATTCACTCCGCCGCCATTTTTTTGTATCTATAGTTTCTTTATATGGTTTTGGAATTAGGATGATTTTGGCCTCATAAAGAAAGATTGGAAATCTTCCTCCTCTTGACGTTTTTGTAATAGTTTGAGAAGATTTGGTCTTAGTTCTTTGAATGTTTGGTAAAATTCACCTGTGAAACCATCTGGTCCAGGACTTTTGTTTGCTGGGAGTTTTTGATTACTGCTTCAATTTCATTAATTGTTATTGGTCTATTTAGGTTTTCTGATTATTCTTTCTTAAGTTTTGGAAGATAATGTTTCTAGGAAATTGCCCATTTTGCCCCAATTGTCACATTTGTTGGCACATAGTTATTCGTAGTATTTTCTCACAATGCTTTGTGTTTCTGTGATGTCACTTGTCACTTTTCTTTCATTTCTCATTTTATTTATTTGGGTCCTCTCTCCTTGTTTCTTGATGGGTCTGGTTGAATGTTCATCAGTCTCGTTTAACTTTTGAAAGAACCAGCTCTTGGTTACATTGACATTTTTTATTGTATATATTTTAGTCTCTATGTCATTTATTTCTGCTCTAATCTTTATTAGTATCTTTTTTTCTACTTACTCTGCGATTTTCATGTTTTTCTTTCTCTAATTCTTTTAGGTTAGCATTAGTTTGTTTACTTGAGCATTTCCTTGCTTCTTGAGTTAGTCTTGTAATGCTATGTACTTCCCGCTCAGTACTACTTTCACTGTGTCTCATACATTGTGAGTTGTTGTGTGCTCATTTTCATTTGTTTCCAGGTAATTTCTGATTTCTTCCTTGATCTCGTTGGTCATCCATTCATTTTCAAATAACATGTGTTTGAATGTTTTGAGATTTTTTTTTTATTGTGGTTGGTATAGTGTCATACCACTGTGATTCAAGAAGATGCTTGTTATGATTTCAATCTTCTTGAACTTGTTCAGACTTATTTTGTGTGCTAACAAGTGGTCTATCTTTGAGAATGTTCCAAGTGCATTTGAGAAGAATTTATATTCTGCTGCTTTTGGTTGAAGTGTTTTATAAATATCAATTACATTAATTAGATCTAGTGTGTTGTTAAAGGTCACTGTTTCCTTGTTGATATTTTGTCTGAAAGATCTATCCATTGATGACAGTGGGTTTTTAAATTCCCCTACTATGAGAGTATGCTGTCAAACTCTCTCTTAAAGTCCACTAAGAGTTTTTTTTTTTTTTTAAATATACTTAAGTGCTCCTATATTGAGTGCATATATGTTTATAAGGGATATATCCTCTTGTTGGAGTGAGCCCTTTAGTATCATGCAATGACCTTCTTTGTCTCTTGTTATGGTCTTTGTTTTGAAGTGTATTTTGTCAGAAATAAGTATTGTTCCCAAGGTTTGTTTTTTCATTTCCATTTCCACGGAATATTTTTTCCATCACTTTTACTTTCAACCTATGTGAATGTTTTGTTTTAAGGTGGGTATCTTGTAGACAGCATATATATGAGTTGTGTTTTTCTATTCAGCTAACCTATGTCTTTTGATTAGAGCATTGAACCCATTTACATTTAAGGTTATTATTAATAGGTATTTTCTTATTGCAATGTTTTTCTTTATATATGTATATATTTTTTAACTCATCTTTATTGTTGAATGTATTATAGATGTCCCCCCCTTTTTCCCGCATTGACCCCCTCCTCCCCAAACCCGACGCCCCTGCCTTCCCCACACTACTGTTGGTGTCCATTGGTTATGCATATATGCATAGAAATTCTTTGGTTTATCTCATCTCGCCCTTCCTCCCCCCTTCCCTTTGAGGTTCATCAATATAACAACCAATTTGTACTTCTTAATTCCTTTTTTCACCCATCCCTCTAGCCCCCACCCATCTGGCAAACAACAAAAGTTCTCTATATTTATGAGTCTATTTCTGTTCTGCTTGCTCATTTTGTTTATAGATTCGATTGTTGATAGATATGTATTAATTGCCATTTTATTGTTCATATTTTTGTTCTCCTTCAAGAAGACCCTTCAACATTTCATATAATATTGATTTGGTGGTGATGAACTCCATAGCTTTTTCTTGCCTGGGAAACTCTTGATATGTCTATGATTCTAAATGATAGCTTTGCAGGATAGAGTAATCTTGATTTTAGGTCATTGCTTTTCATCACCTTAAACATCTCTTGCCACTCTTTTCTGGCCTGCAAAGTTTCTTTTGAGAAATCAACTGACAGTCTTATGGGAGCGCCTTTGTAGGTAACAAACTGCTTTTCTCTTGCTGCTTTTAAGATTCTCTCTTTGTCTTTAACCTTTGGCATTTTGATGATGATGTGTCTTGGTGTGGACCTCTTTGGGTTCATCTTGTTTGGGACTCTCAGTGCTTCCTGGACTTGTATGTCTGTTTCCTTCACCAAGTTAGGGAAATTTTCTGTCATTTTTTCAAATAGGTTTTCAATTTCTTGCTCTCTCTCTTCTCCTTCTGGCACCCCCGTGGTGAAAATGTTGGTACGCTTGAAGTTGTCCCAGAGGCTCCTTACACTGTCCTCATTTTATTTATTTTTATTTTTTTTTATTTTTGCTGTTCTGATTGGGTGTTTTTTGCTTCCTTATATTCCAAATTGATGGTTTGCTTCTCGGCTTTACCTACTGTACTATTGATTCCCTGTAAATTGTTCTTTCCTTCATTTCTGACTGGTCCTTTTTAATGTTGTTGATGTTCTCACTAAGTTCCTTGAATGTCTCACCAAGTTTCTTGAGCAACCTTATAACCAATGTTTTGCACTCTGCATCTGATTGATTAATTATCTTCATTTTGTTTAGTTCTTTTCCTGGAGTTTTTTTTTTTTTTTTTTTTTTTCACATGGGACATGTTTCTTTGTCTCCTCATTTTGGCTGATTCCCTGTAATTATTTCTATCTATTAGGTAGAGTTGCTATGTCTCCTAGGCTTTGTAGGGTGGCCTATTGTTGTAGGTGTCCTGTAGGATCCAGTGGCACAACCTCCCTGATCACGCCAGCTGGGCCCTCGAGATGCACCTCTAGTGTGGACTGTACACCCTTCTGTTGTAATAGAGTCTTTATTGCTGTTGGCACATCAATAGGTGGGATTTGCTCAGGCTGATCAGCTGCAAAGACTGGCTTTGCCCACTGACCACTGGCTTCTGACTACCTTGGGGGATCAGCTGTGTAGGGGCCCCACCACACAGACTTACTTCAGCAGGGCTCTGGTACCCACTGAGTCCACTCATTGAGTGTGTCACTTGTGGAGGTGGTTGGGTGGTGGTGCTTCGACATGGTTTGAAGCTGTCCACTGGGTGTGCTGACTGTGGGGCAAGGTCAGCCACTGCCTGTGTTCTATCCAGGGCCAGCTCACATAAGCTACAAAGTGATCTGCCAATGGCTGTTTCTTGTGATGGGCTTGGAGGTGCCCAGGAAAAGCCAAGTTGTGAACCAAGGCTGGCTGCTTCCAGTGCTGGGGGGGGGCACTTAACTAGAGGCATGGGGCTCACTGAGACCAGAAGCTGCTTGTTTGAGAGATTTTAGGAAACTCTGAAGAGGATCCAAGACAGGCCAATCCTACGGTAAAGCCTTTGGAAACAGCTTCTGTGGGCCTGAAAGTTGGGTGGGGCAGGGCCTCAGAGAATCACCAGAGTGGGGCAAACAGTGTGAGCCAGGTTGGTGGAGTCACAGATATGGCGCCTGTCTACCACCCTGGGGAAGGGCTCACCAAAGGAATTCAGGCCTCCACCAGCAGATCTGCCTGAGAGAAAGTGGCCTCTTCAGCCCTCATCTCAAGGCCAAACAGCTCAGTTCTTCCCTGTATGTCTCTGGTGCCTTTCAAGCTGCCTCCCCTCCAAGCTTAGAGGGTGCAAGTCCAAGTAAGTTTGTGAGCAAGTCCATGCGTGGGCCCTTTAAGAGGAGCTGCCTGGGATTCCAGAAGCCTCAGCCTCCCTCAGTTTCAGTTCCTACTGGTTTTTACAGACAGAAGTTATGGAGACTTCTGTTCCTGGCACTGGAATCCTGAGCTGGGAGCCTGGTGTGGGAGGAGGACCCCTCACTCCTCAGGGAGGACCTTCACAGCTGAGGTGTCTCTCTTGATTTTTATCCACCACATGAGAGTGTGGGACCAGCCCATCCGCACCTCCGCCCATCCTACCAGTCTCGATGTGGCTACTTCTTTAATTTCGTAGCTGTAGGACTTTCATTCAGCTCGACTTCAGGCAGTTCTGAATGATGGTTGGGTTGTAGTTTAGTTGTAATTTTGATGCTACAATATTTTCCTTTATGCATATGTTACTTTCTCCATTTCTTCTTCTAAAGCAGTTATTTATTTATTTAACATTTATTGCAATGCTGGTTTAGTGGTACTAAGCTCCTTTAGCCTTTGTTTGTCTGGAAAGCTCTTTTTTCACCTTCAATACTAAATGATAGCCTAGCTAGATAGAGAAGTCTTTTCATTACTTTGAATACTTCTTGCCAATCCCTTCTGGCCTGAATGGTTTCTGTTGAGAAATCAGCTGACAGCCTTATGGGAGCTACTTTGTAGGTAATTAACTGTCTCTCTTTTGCTCCCTTTAAGATTCTCTCTTTGTCTTTAACGTTCACCCTTTTAGTTATGATGTGTTTTGGTGTGGGTCTCTTTGAGGTCATCGTGATTGGGACTCTGTGTGCTTCCTGAAATTGTGTGACTTTCTCTTTTACTATGTTAGGGAAGTTTTCTGTCATTATTTTTTCAGATTCTCTATCCCTTGCTCATTTCTTCTCCTCCTGGAACTTCTATGATGCGCATGTTGTTACATTTTATATTGTTCCAGAGTTCCCTTAAACTATCCTCATTCTTTTCATTTCCTTTTTCTTGTTTTTGCTCCTATTATGTATTTTTTCTACCTTGTCTACAAAATTGTTGATTCGATCCTCTGCTTCAACCAGCTTACTTTAATGTTCTTCCAGTGAATTCTTGATATCAGATATGTTATTTTTTTTTATGACCGGTTCTTATTTATGAATTCTATGTCTTTTTCATGTTGATATAGTTCCCACTAAGTTTCTTGTAGTTCTCATTAAATTTTCTGTAGTTCTCACTAAGTTGTTTTGAGTGTTCTTATAAACATTACTTTGAACTCTGTCTGATAAATTCATTGCCTCCATTTTATTTAGTTACTTATCTTGAAGTTCTTTTTTTTTCTTTCATTACAGGGCTGTTCCTTTGTGTCCCCATTTTAGCTGTCTCTTTATGTTTGTTTCTATGTATTATTAGATAGGCTGCTATGACTCCCAGTCTTTGTGGAGTGGCTTAAGTAGTAAGTGTCCTGTGGGACACAGTGGTGCAGTCTCCTTTATCTCCTGACCTGGATGCTCTAGGATTGTCCCTGTGTGGGTTATATGGGGTCTCCTGTTGTAATTGGGGCTTGATTTCTATTGGCTCATTTGTGGGTGGGATCAGCCCTCAGGCTGACTGGCTAAGGCTCAACCCAATTATGATATGAAAGCTGCTCTGCAGGTGCAGTTTTGACTTGTCTTTCTGGTCTCAGTGGCACAATCTTCCAGATCATCTGTGCTTCATGATCCAGGAGTGTTTTTTGTGGGTTATGTGCACCCCTTGTTGTAGTTGCATCTTCATAAATATTCTTGGCCCTTTAGTGGGTGGAGTTAACCCTTCTTGCTGGGTGGCTATAAACTTAAAATGCCAATCACTGTGTATCAGATGTTGTGGAAGGGCTGTCCCCTAAAGAGTAGTCATTTCCACTAGCATCTGGTGCTTTCTGGATTCCTCCTTTAGGTGTGTCACTTGTGTGGCTGATTGGGTTGAGCTTTTATGTGGTCTGAAACCCACCACTGGTTGTGTTGGTTCTAGGTCTACTTGCATGTGTTCCAGGTACTGGGTGCTGTCAGACATTGTGTGTGACCAGTTTTGGAATACCTTTCTGGAGCTTCCACACTGTTCACTGTTTGTGTCTGTGTCTACTGGCCCCATGGGAGGGGCCAATCTATGTAGATGGGTTGTCCTCCTGGAGCTATGAACTGGAGGCAGATCAATACAAGATCAAGTGCCCTGAGGTCAGTATTCACATATTGGCTACTCCACTTTCCCTTCGGGTTACCTGGACTTCTTTTAGAGACTTTTTAAAAAATATGTTTTTATTTATTTTTTAGAGAGAGAAAGGAAGGGAGAGAGATAGAAACATCAATGTGAGAGAGAAACATTGATCAGCTGTCTCCTGCACACACCCTTTTGGGGATCTAGCCTGCAACCCGGGATTTGTCCTGACCAGGACTCCAACCAGGACCCCTCAGTCCATGGGACAATGCTCAATCCACTGAGCCACACCAGCCAGGCCCTTTAGAGTCTTATGCAGAAATGTTGTATAGTGAGTCCAAGCTGGCCACACCCCACTGACCTTTACACAGGGCTGTCTCAGTAGTTTGAGGTGACAAATTTGGATAGACAGGGTTATTGGGTCCCCTAGTTTGGGACAGCATGGCCCAGCACTCAATGGGGAAATGTGGCCCTTACTCCAGAGCCATACCATTCACTCTGCCAGATTCTCCAACTGTATCTCCCCCAGGAAGAGCATACCACAGGTGCAGATTTGGTGTATCTAGCTAACCTCACTGCAGGAACAAGCTCAGCAGGACACAACAGGTTTACTGGGACTTGGGCAAACAAATCAAGAAAGCCTTCTTTTGGGAGTGGCACCAACTGTAACATGGGAGGGGGTGAACTTCACTCCGTCTTTTACCTCTGTAGACATGCCTGGCCATCTTCCATTGGTGGTGGCACTGGCCCACATGAGGGGAGAAAGCTGCATGCCTCCTCCACCTAGCTCCAGAGACAGGCTTTCAGAGACACTGATTGAACTGCATTCTAAAACTCCTGTCTCCACGTTGGGTTCCCTGCAGGACTTGGAGGAACAGATCAAAGGAGCCCTCTACATGGGGTGGCACCAGACCTTGGGAGGGGAGAGAGCTGCTTGCCTACTTCTAGCTCTGCAGTGCACTGCCAAAGACTCTGAGGAACAGCTCTGATGGGGCTGCCTCAATGTCCCAGTTCTGAGTTGCACTCCCTTCCCCGCCTTGGATATGAGCTTAGCAGGATGGAGCCAGCAGGTTTGGGGATTGCAAATCAAATCCACCCTTAGATTGGGGTGACATAGGCCCTCAGCCCTCAGGAGGGGAGCTGGCTGCTTGCCTTCTAGTTTGACAAAGCCCCACCAGAGACCCTGATGGGAGGCTCCAATGGAGTCACATCAAATGTTCCAGTTCTGAGTTGTGTCCCCTTTCTCCTGTGAGGCTGCACCAGCAGCATGGTGCCAGCCAGGCTTGGAGTAAAAGATCAAGGCTGCCATCCGTGTGGAGTGGCACTGGCCTTTGAGAGGGGAGAGAGCTTCTCACCTCCTTCTAGCTCTGCAATGAATTGCCAGAGATCCAGACTAACAGCTCTGAGGGGGTCACACAGAATGTCTCAGTTCTGAGTTGCATCCCCTTCCCCCTGCAAATACGAATTTAGTAGGGTGAGGCCAGCAGGATTTGAAAATTCAAATCAAATCTGTCCTTTGATTGGAGTGGCAGAGGCCCTCAGCCCTTAGGAGAGGAGCTAGCTGCTCACCTTCTCCTAGATCAGCAGCACTCTGCCCGAGACCCTCACAGGAGGCTCTGAGGGGGTCATGCCAAACGTCCCAGTTCTGAGTTGCACTTCCTTCCTTCTGTGGAACTGCACTTGGCAGACAAGTGCCAGCAGAATTTGGGAATGCAACTCAAGGCAGTCCTTTGTTGGAGGTGGCACAGGGCCACATGAGGGGTTCAAGTACACTCCTCTCTCTAATTGCAGCTTTCTTCTGTCTGAGACACTGGCAAGGCAGTCTTCTGTTGGGTTTGGCACCTGTCTAACCTGTTGGAAGGAGGCACGATTGGCCCCTGTTCCACAGCCACTCAGTTTAATGATGGTCTAAGAGTCTGTCTACAGTTTCTCCAGAAAAAGAGTGCACCTCAGGTCTCTGTTGGATGCAGCCAACAGTCTTTTTTTCCCCAAAGTTTTATTTATTTATTTATTTATTTATTTATTTATTTATTTATTTATTTATTTATTTTTGTTACAGATGTTTCTCCTTTTTCCCCCCATTGACTCCCTCCGCCCTATCCCCTCCCATCCTGTCTCCAGCTTTGTTGTCTATATCCATTGGTTATGCTTACATGCATATAAGTTCAATGGTTTAGCCCTTCCCTTCCCCGCCTCTCCCTTCTGAGGACTGTCAGTCTGTACCCTACTTCTATGACTCTGGGTCTATTTTGTTCATCAGTTTGTTTAGTTCATTATATTCGAGAAATAAGTGAGATCATGTGATATTTGTCTTTCTCTGCTTGGTTTGTTTCGCTTAGGATAATACTTTGCAGGTCCCTCCATGGCATCTCAAAGGATAAGAGATATTTCTGTCTTACAGCTGGATAATACTCCATTGTGTATATATATATGTACCACAGCTTTTTTATTCACTCATCTACTGATGGACACTTGGGCTGCTTCCAGATCTTAGTTATTGTAAATAGTGCTGCTATGAACATATTTTCTTTCTGGTTGGTGTTTCAGGTTTCTTAGGGTATATTCCTAGAAGTGGGATCTCTGGGTCAAATGGCAGATCAATTTTTAAACTTTTGAGGTAACACCATAGTGTTTTCCATAGTGGCTGCACCAGTCTACATTGCCACCATCAGTGTACTAGGGTCCCCTTTTCTCCACACCCTCGCCAGCACTTTTGTTTGATGATTTGTTGATGGTGGCCATTCTGACAGATGTGAAGTAATACCTCATTGTTGTCTTAACTTGCATCTCTCTGATAATTAGTGATGTTGAGCATTTTTTCATGTCTCTTGGCTATTTGTATGTCCTGTTTGGAGAGGTGTCTCTTTAGGTTCTCTGCCCATTTTTTAATTGGGTTCTTTGTCTTCCTTTTGTTGAGTTGTGTGAGTACTCTATATATTTTGGAAATTAACCCTTTATCTGATGTATCACTGGCAATTATGCTCTCCCATACAGTGGGTTGCCTTTCCACTTTGATGATTGTTTCTTTTGCTGTGCAGAAGCTTTTGAATTTGATGTAGTCCCATGTGTTCATTTTTTCTTTGTTTCTGTTGCCTTAGGTGATGTATCAGTGAAAATTCTGCACTGTATGATGTCTGAAATTTTGTTGCCTGCATTTTCTTCTAGGATTTTTATGGAATCACGAGTCAAAATTAAGTCTTTTATCCATTTTGAGTTTATTCTTGTGTATGGTGTAAGTTGGTGGTGGTCTAGCTTCATTTTTTTGCATGTAGCTGTCCAATTTTCCCAGCATCATTTATTAAAGAGGCTGTCTTGACTTCACTGTATGCTCTTGCCACCTTTGTCAAATATTAATTGAACATATTGTCTTGGGTCAATTTCTGGGTTCTCTATTCTGTTCCATTGATCTATGTGCCTGTTCTTGTGCCAGTACCAGGCTGTTTTGATTACAGTAGCTTTGTAGTATAACCTGATGTCTGGTAATGTGATCCCTCCTACTTTGTTCTTCTTTTTCAAGATTGCTGTGGCTATTTGGGGCCTTTTTTGGTTCCATATACATTTTGGAATATTTGTTCTAGTTCTGTGAAGTATATCGTTGGTATTTTGATGGGGATTGCATTGAATCTATAGATTACTTTGGGTAATATGGACATTTTAATGATGTTAATTCTTCCAATCCATGAACAAGGTATATGATTCCACTTTTTTATATCTTCTATTTCTTTTTTCAATTACTTGTAGTTTTCTGTGAAGAGATCCTTTACTTCTTTGGTTAAGTTTATTCCTAGGTATCTTAATTTTTTTGCCACCATGGTAAATGGGATTTTTTTAAGTTCCTTTTTCTGTGAGTTCATTGTTGGTATATAAAAATGCCATCGATTTCTTGACGTTAATTTTGTATCCTGCTACTTTGCCAAATTCATTTATTAAGTCTAGTAGATTTTTGATGGAGTCTTTAGCGTTTTCTATGTACGATATCATGTCATCTGCAAATAATGACAGTTTCACTTCCTCCTTTCCAATTTGGATCCCTTTTATTTTTTCTTCATGTCTAATTGCTGTGGGTAAGGCTCACAATACTATGTTAAATAAGAGTGGTGAAAGTGGACATCCCTGTCTTATTCCCGTTCTTACGGGGAATGCTTTAATTTTTTGCCCATTGAGTATGATGTTGGCTGTAGGTTTTTCATATATGGCCTTTATTATATCGAGATATGATCTGTTTATTCCCACATTGCTGAGTGTTTTTATCAGAAATGGGTGCTGGATTTTGTCAAATGCTTTTTCAGCATCTATTGATATAATCATATGGTTTTTATCTTTCATTTTGTTTATATGGTGTATCACATTTATTGGTTTGTGAATATTGTACCATACTTGCATCCCTGGGATGAATCCCAATTGGTCATGGTGGATAATTTTTTTTGAAGTATTGCTGGATCCGTTTTGCTAATATTTTGTTAAGGATTTTGGCATCTGTATAATCAGGGATATTGCTTGTAGTTTTCTTTTTTTGTAGTGTCTTTATCTGGTTTTGGGATTAGGATTATGCTGGCCTCATAAAACGAGTTTGGAAGTGTTCCGTCTTCTTGGATTTTCTGAAATGATTTGAGAAGAATGGGTATTAGATCTTCTTTGAATGTTCAGTAAAACTCCCCTGTGAAGCCATCTGGGCCTGGGCTTTTGTTTGCTGGGAGTTTCTTAATTACATCTTCAATTTCCTTTGTTGTTATTGGTCTGTTCAAGTTTTCTATCTCTTCCCGGTTCAGTTTTGGGAGACTGTGTGTTTCTAGAAATGTGTCCATTTTGCCTAGATTGTCCAATTTGTTGGCCTATAACTGTTCATAGAAAGTTTTGATGATCCTTTGTATTTCTGTGGTGTCAGTTGTTAATTCTCCTCTTTCATTTCTGATTTTGTTTGTTTGGTTTTTGTCTTTTTGTTTCTTGGTGAGTCTGGCTAAAAGTCCATCAATCTTGTTTATCTTTTCAAAGAACTAGCTTTTTGTTTCATTGATCTTTTGAACTGTTTTTTTAAGTCTCTATGTCGTTTATTTCTGCTCTGAACTTTACTATTTGTTTTCTTCTACTTCCTCTGGGTTTTTCTTTTGGTTTTCTTTCTAGATCTTTTTGTTGCAGGGTTAGAGAGTCTATTAGGGATTTTTCTTGTTTCTTGAGGTAGGCCTGTAGTGCTATGAACTTCCCTCTCAGGACTGCTTTCGCTGCATCCCATAGATGTTGTGTTGTTGTGTGTGCATTTTCATTGGTTTCCAGGAAGTTTTTAATTTCTTCCTTGATCTCGTCAGTAACCCATTCATTGTTTAATAACATGCTATTTAGTCTCCAAGTGTTTGAATGTTTTTGTGTGTTTTTGTTGTAATTGAGTTTGAGTTTCATGTCATTGTGGTCCAAGAAGATCCTTGATATGGTTTCAATCTTTTTGAGTTTTTAGAGACCTATTTTGTATCCTAACATGTGGTCTATCTTTGAGAATGTCCCTTTTGCATTTGAGAAGAATGTATATTCTTCAGCTTTGGGATAAAATGTTCTGTAAATATCAATTAAGTCCAGCTGATCTAGGTCATTATTTAAGGACTCTATGTCCTTGTAATGTTTTTGTCTGGAAGATCTATCCAGTGGTGTAAGTGCGGTGTTATAATCACCCACTAAGATTTTATTGCTATTGATCTCTTTCTTGAAGTCCTCCAGAAGTTTTTTAATGTATCTTGGAGCTCTCATATTTAGTGTGTATATGTTTACCAGGGTTATATCCTCTTGTTTGATTCATCCTTTTAATATTATGTAGTGACCTTATACATCTCTTATTGTGGCCCTCGTTTTGAAGTCTATATCTTGTCAGATATGAATATTGCTACACCAGCTTGTTTTTCATTACCATTTGCTTGGTAAATTTTTTTCCATCCCTTCACTTTCATCCTGTGTGAGTCTTTTGTTGTGAGGTGAGTTTCTTGTAGACAGCATATATATGGGTCATGCTTTCTTATCCAGTCAGCTACCCTATGTCTTTTGATTGGAACATTTAAGCCATTTACATTTAAGGTTATTATTGATAGATATTTATTACTTGCCATTTTTATTTTATGCCTGTGTTTCTCTTTCTCTGTCTCTGTTTCTTCTTCTTCTTACAACAGTCCCTTCAGCATTTCTTGCAGTGCTGGTTTGGTGGAGGTAAATTCTTTTAGCTTTTTTTTATCCATGAAACTCTTTATTTCTCCTTCGATTTTGAATGCTAGCCCTGCTGAATAGAGTAGTCTTGGATTCAGACCCTTGCCTTGCATTACTTTGTACACTTCATGCCAGTCCCTTCTGGCCTGCAGCATTTCTATTGAGAAATCAGCTGACAGTCCAATGGGAGCTCCCTTGTAGGTAACTTTCTGTCTGTCTCTTGCTTCCTTTAAGATTCTTTCTTTGTCTTTAATGTTTGTCATTTTTATTATGATGTGTCTAGCTGTGGGTCTTCTGGGATTCATCTTACTTGGGACTCTGTGTTTCCTGGACTTGTGTGACTTTCCTTCACCAGTTTAGGGAAGTTTTCTGCCATTATTTCTTTAAACAGGTTCTCTATACCTTTCTCTGATTCTTCTTCTTCCAGATTCTTCTTCTTCCAGTACACCTATAATGAGAATGTTGTTACGTTTTGTATTATCCCACAGCTCCCTAAACTCTCCTCCTGCTTTTTAAACTTTTTTCCATTTGCTGCTCTTTTTGGGTGTTTTTCTCTACCTTGTCTTTTAAGTCACTGATTCGGTCTTCAGCTTCTTCTTATCTACTATTGAACCCTTCTAAAGTATTTTTCATAGCTATGTCATTTTTTATTTCCTCTTAATTTTTAGGTATAGCTCTACCTCTTTACACGTAGCTTCTACCTCTTTTTTTAAGCTGAAGTAGTTCCCAGTGAGCTCTTCATAATTCTTAAGTTACTTGTAGTTCTCACCAAATTGTTTGAGCACCCTTATAATCATTGCTTTGAACTCTTTGTCTGACAAGTTTCTTTCTTCTAGTTCCTGTAGTTCCATTTCTGGTGATTCCTTTTTTTTTTTTTTCATTTGAGTGTTGTTTCTTTGTCTCACCATTTTAGTAATCTGGTAATTCTAAGCCCAGTGAGGGATCTTGGAATGTGTAGGTAGGTCGGTGTGTATCAATTAAGGCTGCTGTGCCTCCCAGCCTGTTTTGGTGTATGGTTCCTCTTGTCTTCTATGAATCCTGGAGGGTTGACACCTGGCAGCTGCAACTGGTCTGTTGTGCCATTCTCAGCTCCCGCTGCTGCTTGGGCTGGGGCTTCACTCTTTATCGGCTTCTGCTGATGCTGCTGGGGATGTGTCTTAGCTGCCAATATGTGCTGCTGCTTCCTGGGGGTGCGCAGGTTCACCTGGTGCTCTGCTGGGGTGTGGGGGACCCTCTGGTATGATGCTGGGTTGTGTGGGGTTCCACTAGTGCACTCTTGGGGTGCATGGGTTCCACTGGCATACTGCTGGTGTTCGTGGGTCCCTCTGATATGCTGCTGGAGTGTGTGGGTCCAGCTGGGGTTCTGCTGGGATTCGTGGGGTTCGTTGGTACGCTTCTGGGGTTCATTGGTTCCACTGGTGCACTTCTGGGGTTCATGGGTCCCTCTGCTATGCTGCTGGGGTGTTTGGGTGTTGCTGGTGTACTGTTGGGGGACCCTGCTGCCTGGTGGGGCTCAGCTCCTGAACAGTCGCTGCTGGAGGTGAGTGTCAGCTCCAAGTTCACACTGCTACTGCTGCTGCTACTGCTGCTGCTGCCAGGGGGTGCTCTCAGATCCCAATCCTTTACTGCTGTCTGTGGCTGAGGATGCTCCACACCTGGGATTTTGCTGCTGCTGGGGGGAGAGTCTCCACTCCAACTCCACTTCTGCAGTTGTCAGGGGAAGGTCTCAGCTGCCCTAGCCCTGCTGCTTGGTCTGGGGCACCATTCTTGGTCAGTCTTTGCTGATGCCACTGGGGATGGTTTCAGCTGCCAGACTGAGCCACTAATGCCTGTTGGGGATGGGGCTCTACTCATGGCCAGTCACTGTTGCTGTGGTGGGAGGTGCCAGGCTCCCAAGCTGGTGCTAGTGCCCCCACAAGCCTGGGCAAGCTGCCTTGAGCCTAGGCGGGCTGCTGCACTGCTGCAGGCCTGGAACCTGGGTCCCGGGCTGGCTGCATGCCGCCGCGGGCCTGGGTCCCAGGCTGGCTGTGCACAGCTGCGTGCCTGGGTCCTGCCAGCTGGAGCGCTGCTGCTGCAGGCCTGGGTGAGCTGCCGCTGCCATTGGCGGTGGGGCTCTGGCTCCAGGCTGGTTTCGGCTACTGCTGCAGGCACCTGCTGTGTGCTGACTATGCCAACACAGCTGAGTTCACTGGTTGGTTGGTGCAGGGTGCTCTAGTGGACTCAGGTTGCTGGGCCCCAGCTGCTCCCTGTTTCCTCCTCCCAGGGAAGACCGGGGATCCTCCAAAATGGTGGGGACTCCTGGCTGTGCTGGGGAAAGTTTGCTGGCCTGCCGCTTACCACGTAGCCTTCTGCTTTCAGTCCACAGCGCAGGAACCTTCTTTCCCATGTCTCTTCACTGCTCAAGGTTGGTCTTCCACGTCACATTCACCCACACTCTCTCTCACACTCTCTCACACTCTCACACACTCACTCATGCTCCGGTTCTGCCCATCGCCATATATTTTTTTCCAGCCAACAGTCTTTTATGCCAGATTTGAACTTGGCAGGATGGTGTCACCAATATTTAGAGGACAGATTTAGTGCACTTTTTCCAGTTGGTGCTGTAAGAATAGAAGTGCTTCCTCACACCGACCGGGTTCCGCCGTGCCTGTTGGACACTCAGCTTCCTCACACGACTGGTTCCGCCATGTCAGTGGGTTGCTCAGCTCCCTCCCTCCCCCTGGGTTCCTCCGTGGTGGGGGGATCGCTCAGCTTCCACGCGTGCCCCTGGCTGCAGGATCTCGTTTCCTTTGAGGCAACATGGAGGGACCCGGAGGGCGGTATGCCATCTCCATTCTGCTTCTTCTTTAATTTCATAGTTGCAGGGCTTCCATTCAGCTTGATTTCATGTGGTCTTTCAGTGATGGTTATTCTGTGATTTAGTTGTAACTTTGATGTGGTTGTGGGAGAATGCAATTTTGCATGCACCTCTGCCGCCATCTTGACTGGAAGTCTCTCTTAACTTCTTTTTTAAAAAGATTTTATTGCCCTGGCTGGTTTGGCTCAGCGGTTGGAGCGTCAGCCTTCAGACCAGAGAGTCCTGGGTTCAGTTTCCACCAGGGGCACGTACCAAAAATAAATAAATAAAATGAAATAAAATAAAAAAGATTTTATTGAGCCCTGCCAGTGTGGCTCAGTGGTTGAGCGTCAACCCATGCACGGCAGAACCCAGTCAGTGCAAGGAAGCTGAGCGTCCCGCCGGCATGGTGGAACCCAGTCGGTGTGAGGAAACTGAGCGACCCGCCAGAACAGCGGAACCCGGATGGTGCGAGGAAGCTGAGCGACCCCCACACCAACGGCGGAAACCGGCAACACACCAGAGAACTGAGCAAACTGAACAAGGAAACTGACCCAGAGACATGGAGGTGGAGTACGGGATGACAGGCCTCAGAGGAGGGCGGGTGGCGGGGGGGAAGAGATGAATCACAGAACCTATGTGCATGGGTGCATAACCAATGGACATGGACAACAGGGATGGGGACAGGGAGAAGGGGAGGGGGAGGAGGGTGTCAATGGGGGAAAAAAAGGAGAAACATCTGTAACATAAACAAATTAATAATACAAAAATAAAAAATAAAAGAAGTGCTTGACCATGGGAGATGGTGCCTGAGGGTGGTGTGGGATGTTAACTCATGACCAGGACCTCAGTAGCCTACCTTCCAGATCTCTGGAGCTCTGCCATCCAGATCTTCTCTTTATGGCTTCTGTATGCCCTGAGTCTCCTTTCCTCTCCCAGAGCCCTGGATGAGTTTCCATGAGCAAGTCTCTGTGTGTTGGACCTTAAGAAGAGCACCTGGGAGTCCAGCAAACTCCCTCCTCTTTCCAGCAGAGTCCTTGCTTATTTTGATTGCCAGATGCTGTGCAGGCTCTTTTACCAGGTCCTGGTACTATGTTTTAGGGGTTCTGGTGTGGGGTTGAGACCCCACTTTCCTCCATGGGAACTATTACAGCTGTGATATTTCTCTGGCTTCTCAGCCACTGCCCATGGATGCAGGGACCAACCCTCTTTGTGTCTCTATCCTTTTTACCAGTCTCTGTGTAACTTCTTTTTCAATCCTTGGATATAATACTGCTGTTCAGGTGTCCTGTTGTTTATTCAGGTTCATTGCTCTAACCTTCAGCTGTAAATCTGGTTTGGCACCAAGAAGAAGTGTGTGTTGCTTTCACATACCCTGCGGAGATCTTGGAACTCCAGTAATACTATTTTTTAGGAGGAAAAAAAAAAAAAAACAAGCAGAGAAGCATACTGGGTTTTCCTTTGACTCTATGTGGCTTCTGAACCTGGACTTTTTGGGAGGGAGGTTTTTGATGGTTGTTTTAATTTTTTCACTGTTGATCAGTATATTTAGATCTTCCAGTTCTTCATGATTTATTTTAGTAAGGTTATATATTTCTAGAAACTTACTCATTTCTCCTAGGTTATTGATTTTGTTGGCATATGGTCTTTCATAGCATTCTCATATGATCTTTTGTATTTCAGTGATGTTTGTGATAACTTTTATTTCTGATTTGATTATATGAATATTTTTTTCTTTTTCTCTTAGTGAGTCTAGACATGGGTTTGTCAATTTTATTAATCTTTTAAAAAAAACCAGCTCTTTGCTCTATTGATTTATTTGCGTAGTCTTTTTTTTATTAATTATTAATTTGTTTTTGTTACAGATGTTTCTCCTTTTTTCCTCACTGACACCCTCCTCCCCATCGCCCCCACCCCATCCCCAGCCCTGATGTCTATGTCCATTGGTCATGCATACATGCATATAAGTTCTGTGCTTTATATCTTCCTCCCCCAGCACTCCCTCCTCTGAGGCTTCTCAACCTATACCCCACCTCTATGTCTCTGGGTCAGTTTTGTTCATCAGTTTGTTTAGTTCATTATATTCCACAAATAAATGAGATCAGATGATATTTGTCTTCATCTGCTTGGCTTGTTTGGATTAGCCAATACTCTCCAGGGCATTCCATGTCATCTCAAAGGATAAGAGATCTTTCTGTTTTACAGCTGCATAGTACTCATTGTGTATATGTACCACAGCTTTTTATCCACTCATCTACTGATGGACACTTGGGTTGTTTCCACATTTTAGCCATTGTAAATAGTGCTGCTATGAACATAGGGGTACATATATTCTTCCTGATTGGTGTTTCAGGATTCTTAGAGTATATTCCTAGAAGTGGAATCACTGTGTCGAATGGCAGTTCAATTTTTAACTTTCTGAGGTAACACCATAGTGTTTTCCACAGTGGCTGCACCAGTCTGCATTCCCACCAGCAGTGTACTAGATTCCCCTTTTCGCCACCCCCTCGCCAACACTTGTTTGATGATTTGTTGATGGCGGCCATTCTGACAGGTGTGAAGTGATACTTCATAGCTGTTTTAATTTGCATCTCTCTGATGATTAGTGACACTGAGCATTTTTTCAATTATCTCTTGGCCATTTGTATATCCTGTTTGGAGAGGTGTCTATTCAGGTCCTCTGCACATTTTTTAATTGGGTTCTTTGTCTTTCTTTTTTTGAGTTGTATGAGCACTCTATATATTTTGGAAATTAACCCCTTATGTAATACATCATTGGCGATTATGGTCTCCCATATAGTAGAATCCCTTTCCATTTTGATGGTTGTTTCTTTTGCTGTGCAGAAGCTTTTTATTTTTATTTTTTATTTTTTTTTATTAATTTATTTTTATTACAGATGTTTCTCCTTTTTTCCCCACTGACACCCTCCTCCCCGACCCTCCACCCTTCCCCAGCTTTGTTGTCCATGTCCATCAGTTATGCATACATGCGTATAAGTTCTGTGGTTTATCTCTTCCCTCCCCCCCTCTTCTGAGGGTTGTCAGTCTGTACCCTACTTTCACATCTCTGGGTCTACCCTGTTCCCCAGACTGTTATGTTTATTATATTCCACAAATGAGTAAGATCATGTGATATTTGTCTTTCTCTGCTTGGCTTATTTCGCTTAGGATAATACTCTCGAGGTCCCTCCATGTCGTCTCAAAGGATAAAAGGTCTTTCTTTCTTACAGCTGCATAGTACTCCATTGTGTATATGTACCACAGCTTTTTAATTCATTCATCCACTGATGGACACTTGGGCTGTTTCCAGATCTTAGCTATTGTAAATAGTGCTGCTGTGAACATGGGAGTACATGTATTCTTTCTGATTGGTGTTTCAGGTTTCTTAGGGTATATTCCTAGGAACGGGATCACTGGGTCAAATGGCAATTCCATTTTTAATTTTTTGAGCTAACACCATAGTGTTTTCCACGGTGGCTGCACCAGTCTGCATTCCCACCAGCAGTGTACTAG
This sequence comes from Tadarida brasiliensis, assembly GCA_030848825.1. Lineage (NCBI taxonomy): Eukaryota > Metazoa > Chordata > Mammalia > Chiroptera > Molossidae > Tadarida > Tadarida brasiliensis. Next base: position 71,240,910 of record CM061259.1, on the reverse strand, counting down.
AGTTCCCTTTTCTCCACACCCTCGCCAACACTTGTTTGATGTTTTGTTGATGGCGGCCATTCTGACAGGTGTGAGGTGATACCTCATTGTTGTTTTAATTTACATCTCTCTGATGTTTAGTGATGTTGAGCATTTCTTCATATGTCTCTTAGCCATTTGTATGTCCTGTTCGGAGAGGTGTCTATTTAGTTCCTCTGCCCATTTTGTAATTGGTTTCTTTGTCTCCCTTTTGTTCAGTTATATGAGCACTCTATATATTTTGGAGATTGACCCTTTATCTGATGTATCATTGGCAATTATGCTCTCCCATACAGTGGGTTCCTTTTCCGTTTTGATGGTTGTTTCTTTTGCTGTGCAGAAGCTTTTGAGTTTGATGTAGTCCCATGTGTTCATTTTTTCCTTTGTTTCTGTTGCCTTAGGTGAAGAAGATTTTAGTTTGATGTAGTCCCAAGTGTTCATTTTTTCCTTTGTTTCTCTTGCCTTAGGTGTTGTATCAGTGAAAATTCTGCTGCGTATGATGTCTGAAATTTTGTTGCCTGCATTTTCTTCTAGAATTTTTATAGTTGCACGAGTTACATTTCAGTCTTTTATCCATTTTGAGTTTATTCTCGTGTATGGTGTAAGTTGGTGGTCTAGCTTCATTTTTTTTGCAAGTAGCTGTCCAATTTCCCCAACACCATTTATTGAAGAGACTGTTTTGACTCCACTGTATGCTCTTGCCACCTTTGTCGGATATTAATTGAGCATATTGTCTTGGGTCAATTTCTGGGTTCTCTATTCTGTTCCATTGATTTATCTGCCTGTTTTTATGCCAGTACCAGGCTGTTTTAATTACAGTGGCTTTGTCGTATAACCTGATATCTGGTAATGTGATCCCTCCTACTTTATTCTTCTTTTTCAAGATGGCTGTAGCTATTCAGGTTCTTTTTGTTTCCATATGAACTTTTGAAGTATTTGTTCCAGTTTGGTGAAATATGTCGTTGGTATTTTGATGAGGATTGCATTGAATCTATAGATTGCTTTGGGTAATATGGACATTTTAATGATGTTAATTCTTCCGATCCATGAACAAGGTATATGCTTCCACCTTTTTATATCTTCCTCTATTTCTTTTTTTCAATGGCCTGTAGTTTTGTGTGAAGAGGTCCTTTACTGTCTTGGTTAAGTTTTTTCCTATGTATCTCACTTTTTTTGCTGCGATGGTAAATGGGATTGTTTTTTTAGTTTCTCTTTCTGTGACTTCATCATTGGTGTATAAGAATGCCGTCGATTTCTTGACATTTATTTTGTATTTTTCTACTTTACCAAATTCATTTATTAAGTCTAGTAGATTTTTGATGGAGTCTTTAGGGTTTTCTATGTACAATATCATGTCATCTGTTAATAATGACAGTTTCACTTCCTCCTTTCCAATTTCGATCCCCTTCATTTTCTGTTCATGTCTAATTGCTGTGGCTAAGACTTCCAGTACTATGTTAAATAAGAGTGGTGAAAGTGAACATCCCTGTCTTGTTCCCATTATTAAGGGGAAATCTTTTAGTTTTTGCCCATTGAGTATGATGTTGACTGTAGGTTTTTCATACATGGCCTTTATTATGTCGAGATATGATCCCTCTATTACCACATTGTTGAGCATTTTTATCAGAAATGGGTGCTGGATTTTGTCGAATGCTTTTTCAGCATCTATTGATAGGATTACATGGTTTTATCATTCATTTTCTTTATGTGGTGTATCACATTTATTGATTTGTGAATATTGTACGATCCTTGCATGACTGGGATGAAACCCACTTGGTCATGATGAATAATTTTTTTGATCTATTGCTGGATCCGATTTGCTAATATTCTGTTAAGGATTTTGGCATCTGTGTTTATCAAGGATATTGGCCTGTAATTTTCTTTCTTTGTAATGTCTTTTTTCGGTTTTGGAATTAGGATTATGCTGGCTTCTTAAAATGAATTTGGAAGTGTTCCATTTTCTTGGATTTCTTGGAATATTTTGAGGAGAATGGGTATTAGATCTTCTTTGAATGTTCAATAAAACTCCCCCATGAAGCCCTCTGAGCCTGGGCTTTTGTTTGCTGGGAGTTTCTTAATTATCAATTTCCTTTGTTGTTATTGTTCTGTTCAAGTTTTCTATCTCTTCCTGGTTCAGTTTTGGGAGACTTTGTGTTTCTAGAAATTTGTCCATTTCACTTAGATCTTCCAATTTGTTGCTGTATAATTATTCATAATATGTGTTAACAATCCTTTGTATTTCTGTGGTGTCAGTTATTATTTCTCCTCTTTCATTTCTGATTTTGTGTAGTTGGGTTCTCTCTCTTTGTTTCTTGTTGGGTGTAGCTAAGGCTCCATCAATCCTATTTATATTTTCAAAAAAGCAGCTCTTTGTTTCATTGATCCTTTGAATTTTTTTTTTATTGGTCTGAAAGACATTTATTTCTGCTTTGATCTTTACTATTTTTTTCTTTCTACTTGCTGTGGGGTTTTCTTTTTGTTTGCTTTCTAGTTCTTTAAGTTTAGGTAGTCAATTAGAAATTTTTCTTGAGGTGGGCCTGTAGTGCTATGAACTTCCCTCTCAGAACTGCTTTTGCTGCATCCCATAGATTTTGTGTTGTGTGTTTATTTTCATTGGTTTCCAGGAAGTTTTTAATTTCTTCCTTGATCTCCATGGTAACCCATTCATTGTTCACTATCATGCTATTTAGCCTCCATGTGTCCATAGATATCTTTAAATCCACTTGATCTAGCGCTTCATTTAGCGTCTCTTGTTTCCTTGTTAAATTTTTGTCTAGATGATTTATCCAGTGATGTCAGTGGGGTGTTGAAGTCCCTGCTATGATTGTATTGCTGTCGATTTCTCCTTTGAAGTCCTCCAGAAGATTTTTCATATGTTTTGGTGCTCCTGTATTGAGTGCATATATGTTTCCCAAGGTTATATCTTCCTGTTGGATAGATCCTTTTAATATTATGTTGTGGCTTTCTTTGTCTCTACCTATGGCCTTCATTTTGAAATCTATTTTATCAGATATGAGTATTGCCACTCCAGCTTTTTTTTTTTTTTTCCTTTCCCTTAGCTTGGAAGATTTTTTTCCATCCCTTTACTTTCAACCTATGTGAGTCTTTTGTTGTGAGGTGGGTCTCTTGTAAACAACATATGTGTGAGTCCTGCTTTCTTATCCAGTCAGCTACTCTGTGTCTTTCTATTGGAGCATTCAAACCATTTACATTTAAGGTGATTATTGATATATACTTATTTATTGCCATTTTTGTTTAATGTGGTTATATTTTTCTTCCTATTTCTTCTACTAATTACAGCAGTCCTTTTAACATTTCTTGCAGTGCTGGTTTGGTGCTAATATATTCCCTTAGCCTTTTTTTTTTTTTTTTTTTTGGTCTGGGAAGCTGTTTATTTTGAATGATAGCCTTCCTGGATAGAGTAGTCTTGGATTCAGATCCTTGTTTTTCATGACCTTTATTACTTCATGCCATTCCCTTCTGGCCTGTAGCGTTTCTCTTTAGAAGCCAGATGATAGCCTTATGTGGGTCCTTTGTAGGTGATCTGTTGCCTGTCTCTTGCTGCCTTTAGGATTCTATCTTTGTCTTTAGTTTTTGACATTTTAATTATTATGTGTCTTGGTGTGGGCCTGTTTGGAATTTTCTGTCTTGGGGCTCTCTGTTCTTCTTGACTTTGAATGCCTTCTTCCTTCACCAAGTTAAAAAAAGTTTTCTGTCACTATTTCTTCAAATATATTTTCTAACCCTTGCTTATTTTCTTCTTCTTCGGGGACTCCTATGATTCGAGTGTTATTACGTTTCCAGTTGTCCCACAGTCCTCTTAAGGTGTCCTCCTGTTTTTCAATTGTTTTCCTTTTGGTTTTCTAATTGGTTGATATTGTTCTACCCTGTCTTCTAATTCACTCATCCTGCCCTCAACTTCTTCTACTCTGCTGGTTCATTCTTCCAATATGCTCTTAATTTCTCTTGGTGGTTTTTCATTTCCAATTGGTTGATTTTCAATGTTTCTATATCTTTACTCATGATATTGATGTCCTTACTCATGCTGTTGAGCTTCCTCAAGATCATAGCTCTGAATCCTACCTCTGATAACTTGCTTAACTGCGTTTTATTTATCTCATCTTCAGTAGAGTTCTCCTGTTCTTTCATTTGGGATCTGTTTCTTTGTTTCTCCATTTTGGCTGTCTCAGTGGGTTTTGGAGCCTGCCAAATTTTCCCTGTGTGTGTTGGTGTTCTGCTGTTTGTAGCTCCCTCTACTGGGTTTGGATAAGTGTGGGAGGGCCCACATTAAACACTACTGTCAAGTCTTACTTTCCTGGGTAGATTTTCAAGCCTAGGAAAGGTTCAGTTATCTTCTAGCTTTTTGCCTGGAGGCTTTTAGTCTCAGTTACTCAGGGCCTTGGAATGTAGCCCTCTGGTATTCTGCGTTAGAGGATTTCCAGAGGGTGGGGCAGATGCTGGTTGTTAATGAACCTGAATTTGCATTTTTGACTCACCTAGAAATGGTTGAATCTCCGAGGGAGGGACTGCTGGTTTCCCCCACAGCTCTGGGAAGGAGCAAGCTGGCCACCAACCTTTGTGGCCACGACTCAGCAAAAACTCTGAGCGCCCTCCAAATCCCAGGTGTCCCCACAAAGTTCTAGTCCAGTCCACCCTCCCTCTGCTGGAGCCCAAGGTGAGTGGCTGTAGCCAATTTAGTGCTCTGTTCTGGCCCTCTGCACTGTGGAACAGGCTTGGGACTTTAACCCCGAGGACGCTGCTCACAGCTAAGACTGCTGCTGTCTGTGGGCTCTCAGCGTGCCACCCTCTCGTGCCTCCGCAATCCTACGAGTATCTATTCAGTATCCCTGGATATATGGTCCTTTCCCGCTGCTTTTCTGTGCTTTTTCCGACGATTTGTCTTTATTTTAGTTGTAATTCTTGTTTGGTCCTGAGAGATCATCTGTGTAGCTTCCATTCACTCCGCCTTCATTTTTTTCCAGTATGAATATTTTCATGTTGTTATTTCTTCCAACACATAATGGTGGTTTTTGCTTTCATTTGTTTGTATCTTTCTCAATTTCTTTCCTCAGTGTTCTGTAGTTTCTGAGTCCAGATCATTTATCATTTTGATTAAATTTATTTCTAGGTACCTTATTATAATTTTATTGCAGTAGTAAATTAGATTGTTTTCTTAGTTTTTCTTTCTGACAATTTATTATTGTTTATAAAAATGCTGCTGATTTCTGAATATTAATTTTGTATTCTGCTACTTTGATACATTTATTTATTATATCTAGTATTTTTGTTTGGTGGAGTCTTTAGTGTTTTCTATGTACAATGTCATTTCATCTGCGAATAATGACAGTTTTACTTCCTCCTCTCCAACTTGTATGCCATTTATTTCTTCTTGTTTTCTGATCACTGTGGCTAGGACTTCCAGTACGATGTTGAATAAAAGTAGTGTAACCTATATCCCTGTCTTGTTCCTGATCTTAAGGGAAAAGCCTTTAGTTTTTGTCCATTGAGTATGATGTTAGCTGGATGTTTTTCATATGTGGCCTTTATTATGTTCAGGTATGATCCCTTGATTATCACTTTGCTGAGAGTTTTTATTATAAATGGGTGCTGGGTTTTATTGAATGCTTTTTCTACAGCTAGTGATATGATCGTGTGATTTTAATTTTTCATTTTGTTTATGTAGTGTATAGCATTTATTGATCTGTGAATATTGTATCAAACTTGTATCCCTGGAATAAATCCAAATTGATCATGGTACATTATCTTTTTAACATATTGATGGATTTGGTTTGCTAGTGTTTTGTTGAGTTTCTTAGCATCTATATTCATCAGGGATATTGGCCTATAATTTTCTTTCTTTGTAGTTTCTTCGTCTTGTTTATGAATTAGAGTGTAGCCGACCTTGTAAAAAGAGCTTGTAAGTCTTCTGATTTCTTGAATTTTTTGGAATAGTTTATTGAGGATAGGTGTTAATTCTTCTTTGAATATTTTGTAAAATTTGCCTGTGAATCCATTTCATCCAGGACTTTTGTTCTCTGGGAGATTTTTGATTACTGCTTCAATTTCATTAGTTGTAATTAGTCTATTCAGGTTTTCTGATTTTTCCTGAATCTGTTTTGAAAGATTGTGTGTTACTAGGAATTGTCCATTTTGCCTAGGTTGTCAAATTTGTGGGCATACAGATTTTCATGGTTTTTCCTTTTCTTTTTTTTATTCCTTATGCGAGGACATTTTTGCATTCATCTTCAGATAGAGTGGGAGGGAGAGAGGGAAGAAGAGAGAGAGAGAAACATCAATGTGAGAGAGACACATTGACTGGTTGCCACCCACATGACCCCAACTGGGGCCAGGGACAAACTGCAACGGAGGTATGTGCCCTTAATAGGAACTAAACCTGGGTCTCTCTGGTCCGCAGGCCGACGTTCTAACAGCTGAGCCAAATCGGCCAGGGCTCCTTTTCTTTTTTAACAATCTTTTGTATTTCTGTGGAGTCAGTTGTTACTTCTCTTTTATTTCTGCGTTCTCTGTCCTGTTTTATTAATAAAGATTTATTATATCTGGTTAAAGATTTATATATCTTGTTTATATTTTCAATGAACCAGTTTTTGGTTTTATTGATCTTTTTTTTTTCAGTCTCTATGTTATATATTTCCATTCTTATCTCTATTATTTTCTTCCTTCTTCTTACTGTGGGCTTTATTTGTTCTTTTCTCCCCTTGTTCTTTTAGGTGTAGGGTTAGATTGTTTTAGTTTTTTTCTTTTTCTTTGTGAGATACGCCTGTGATGCTATGAACTTTCCTCTCAAAATTGCTTTTGCTCTGTTCCATAGGTTTTGTGTTGTTATGTGCTCACTTCATTTGTTTCGGGTAATTTTTGATATGTCCCTTGATTTCATTGTTAACCCATTTATTGTTTAATAACATGCTTTAGCCTCCATGGGTTTGATTTTTTTTTTTTTTTTACTGTAGTTGATATCCAGTTTTATGCAATTGTGATCCAAGATGATGCATATGATTTCAATCTTTTTTAAATTTTTCAGACTTATTTCACGTCCTAACATGTGGTCTTCCCTTGAGAATATTTCATGTTCACTTGAAAGTAATGTATATTCTGCTGCTTTGGAATGAAATATTATTTAAATGTCAATTAAATTTATTTTATCTAGTGTGTCATTAGGTTGCTGTTTTCTTAATGATTTATTTTTCTTCTGGAATGTATATCAAATGATGAAAGTGGTGTGTTAAAATTTTTCTGCTGTAACTGTATTGCTGTTAATCTCTACCTTAATGTCCACCTAAATTTTCTTTCTATATTTAGGTGCTCCTCTATTGGGTGTATATATCTTTACAAGGGGTATATCATCTTATTGAATCAATCCCTTTAGTATAATATAGTGACCTTTTTTTTTGTCTCTTGTTATGCCTTTGTTTTGAAATCTATTTTGTCAGATATAAGTATTGCTACTCCAACTTGGAATATTTTTTTCCATCCCTTCACTTTCAGCTTGTTTGAATCTTTTGTTCTGAGGTGGTTCTCTTCTTGACCCATATATATGGTTCATGTTTTCTTCACCATTCATCTGTCCTATGTCTTTAATTTTCTTTGTTTTTTTTTTTCTTTATTGATTTTAGAGAAGAGAAAGGGAGAGGGAGAGAGAGAGAGATAGAAATATCGAAGAGAGAACATCGATTGGCTGCCTCCTGCATGCTCCCCACTGGGGATTTAGCCCACAACCAGGACATGTGCCATGACCAGGAATCGAACTGGCAGCCTCTTGGTGCATGGGTCGAAGCTCAACCACAGAGCCATACCTGCTAGGCTATCTTATGTCTTTTAATTGGAGCACTTAATCTATTCACAGGGACAGAAAAATGGCGGTGGAGTGAATGGAAGCTACACAGACGATCTCCCAGGACCCAGCGGGAATTACAACTAAATTAAAGACAAATCATCGGGAAAAAGCAACAGAAAAGCAGCGGGAGAGGACCATAAAACCAGGGACACTGAATGAGCCTGGTAGGATCTGCGGAGGTGTGTGAGGGTCGCAGGCTGGGAGCGCATGGACAGCAGCGGCCTGTGAGCAGCGGCGGCACCTGCCCTCGGGGTTAAGAGCCCAGACTGCTACACAGTGCAGAGGGCCTGGACACAGCGCTAAATAGCTACAGCCACTCACCTGGGGCTCCAGCAGAGGGAGGGCGGACTGGACTGGAACTCTGTGGGGACACCTGGGATTTGGAGGGCGCTCAGAGTTTGTGCTGACCCGTGGCCACAAAGGATGGTGGTGGCCAGCCAGAGCCTTCCTGGTTACACAGAATGGCAGCCAAGTTTGCTCCTTCCAGAAGCAGTGGCAGCCCCTCCCTCGGAGATTCCCATGTAAAGCTTCTGCACAGCAAAAGAAACAACCATCAAAGTGGAAAGGCAATCCACTGTATGGGAGAGCATAATTGCCAATGATATATCAGATAAGGGATTAATTTCCAAAATATATTGAGTGCTCATACAACTCAACAAAAGGAAGACAAAGAACCCAATTAAAAAATGGGTGGAGGAACTAAATAGACACCTCTCCAAACAGGACATACAAATGGCCAAGAGACATATGAAGAAATGCTCAACATCACTAATCATCAGAGAAATGCAAATTAAAACAACAATGAGGTATCACCTCACACCTGTCAGAATAGCCGCCATCAACAAAGCATCAAACAACAAGTGTTGACGAGGGTGTGGAGAAAAGGGGACTCTAGTACACTGCTGGTGGAAATGCAGACTGGTGCAGCCACTATGGAAAACACTATGGTGTTACCTCAAAAAATTAAAAATTGAATTGCCATTTGACCCAGTGATCCCACTCCTAGGAATATACCCTAAGAAGCCTGAAACACCAATCAGAAAGAATATATGTACCCCTATGTTCATAGCAGCAGTATTTATCATCGCTAAGATCTGGAAACAGCCCAAGTGTCCATCAGTAGACGAATGGATAAAAAAGCTGTGGTACATATACACAATGGAGTACTATGCAGCTGTAAGAAGGAAAGATCTCTTATCCTTTGAGACGACATGGAGGGACCTCGAGAGTATTATGCTAAGCGAAACAAGCCAAGCAGAGAAAGACAAATATCACATGATCTCACCTATTTCTGGAATATAATTAACATAACAGCCTGAGGAACAGTGTAGTCCCAGAGACGTGGAAGTTGGGTACAGACTGACAATTGCCAGAAGAGGAGGGGGAGGGGAGCGATGAACCACAGAACTTGTACGCATGTACTCATAACCAATGGACATGGACAACAAAACTGGGGGCGTGGCAGGGAGGGTGTGGGAGGAGGGTGTCAATGGGGGTAAAAGGAGAAACATCTGTAACAAAAATAAATTAATAAAAAAAATTCAAGTGGAAAGAAGACTTCCAAGCTCTTTTTGTGAGGCCAGCCTAATCCTAATTCCAAAACCATATAAAGACATTACAAAGAAAAATAACTATAGACCAGTATCCCTGATGAACACAGATGCCAAAATCCTTAACAAAATATTAACAAATCAGATTCAGCAATATAGTAAAAAATTATTCACTATGACCAAGTGAGATTTATCTCAGGGATTCAATTCTGGTACAATATTCACAAATCAATAATTGTGATATACCACATAAAGAAAATGAAAGATAAATGTCATATGATTGTAGCAATAGATGCTGAGAAAGCATTTGACAAAACCCAGGACCCATCTCTGTTAAAAATGCTCAGCCAATTGAAAATAGAGGGATCATATCTCAATATATTAACAGTCATATGTGACAAACCTACAGCCAATATCATATACAATGGGAAAAAATTAAAAGCAGTTTCTTTACGAACAGAAACAGGACAGGGATGTCCACTTTCACCACTCGTATTCAACATAGTACTGGAAGTCTTATCCACAGTGATTAGATAAGAGGAAAAAATAAAAGGGATCCAAATTGGAAAGGACGAAGTGAAACTGTCATTTTTCACAGATGATATGATATTGTACAGAGGAAACCCTAAAGACTCCACCAAAATAACAACAACAACAACAGCTAGATGTAATAAATGAATTTGACAAAGTAGCAGGATACAAAATTTATATACAGAAATCAATGGCATTCTTATACACCAATAATGAACACTCTGAAAGGTAAACACACATACACACACAAATGCCATTTACCATTGCAACAAAAATAATAAAATACCTAGGAATAAATTTAACCAAGGAGGTAAAAGACCTGTTCTCAGAAAACTACATCGCATTGAAAAAAAATAGAGGAAGATATAAACAAGTGGAAACATATACCATGTTCATGGATTGGAAAAATCAACATCATTAAAATGTCTATACTACCCAAAGCAATCTACAGATTCATTGAAATCCCTACTAGAGTACCAATCCCTACTAGAGTACAATTTCACAGATCTAAAACAAATACTCCAAAAGTTTATATGGAACCATAAAAGACCCCGAATAGCCACAGCAATTTTTAAAGAGAAGAACAAAGTGGAGGGGATCATAATACCAGATATCAAGTTGTACTACAAAGCCATCATAATCAAAACACCCTGGTACTGGTACAAAAACAGACATCTAGATCAGTGGAACAGAACAGAGAACCTAGATGTCGACCCAAGACAGTATGCATGATTAGTATTCGACAAAGGAGGCAAAAGCATACAATGGAGAAAAGACAGTCTCTTCAATAAATGGTGTTGGAAAAATTTGACAAGTACACACAAATAAAATGAAACAATACTGCCAACTTACACCATACACAGAATAAACTCAAAATGGATGAAAGACTTAAATGTAACTTGTGAAACCATAAAAATGCTAGAAGAAAATGTAGGCAGCAAAATCTCAGACATCACACATAGTAGAATTTTCGCTGATACATCACCTAAGGCAAGAAAAACAAAGGAAAAATTAATAAATGGGAATACATCAAACTAAAAAGCTTCATGGCAAAAGAAACCAGCATCAAAATGAAAAAGGAAGACACTCTTTGGTAGAACTTATTTGCCAATGATACATTGGATAAGAGGTTAATATTCAAAATATATAATGTACTTGAAGCTCAACAAAAAGATGACAAACAATCCAATTAAAATGGGCACAGGACCTGAATAGACACTTTTCCAAACAGGGCATACAGATGGCCAAGAGGCATATGAAAAAATGCTCAATGTCACTAATAATCAGAGAGATGCAAATTAAAATGACTATGAGGTATCACCTCACACCTGTCAGAATGACTGCCATCAACAAATCCTCAAGCAAGTGCTGGTGAAGATTTGGAGAAAAAGATACTCTAGTTTACTGCTGGTGGGAATGCTGCAGACTGTTGTAGCAACTATGGAAAACAATATGGTGTTTCCTCAGAAAATTAAAAATAGATCTCTTATCCTTTGTGACGACATGGGAGGACCTGGAAACTATTATCCTAAGTGAAACCAGCCAAGCAGAGAAAGACAAATATCATATGATCTCACTTATTTCTGGAATATAATAAACATAACAGTCTGAGGAACAGGGTCGTCCCAGAGATGTGGAAGTAGGGTGCAGACTGACAATTGTCAGAAGAGGGGGTGGGGGAGGGGAGCGATGAACCACAGAACTTGTTACACATGTACTCATAACCAATGGACATGGACAACAAAACTGGGGACGGGGCAGAGAGGGAGGGGGAGGAGGGTGACAATGGGGGGAAAAGGAGAAACATCTGTAACAAAAATAAATTCATAAAAAAATAAAAAATAAAAAAAATTAAAATAAAATAAAAATGGATTTGCCATTTAACCCAGTGGTCCCACTTCCTGGAATATATCCTAAACCTGAAATACCAATCAGAAAGAATATATACACATGTATGTTCATAGCAGCACTGTTTACAATAACTAAGATATGGAAACAGCCCTAGTGTCCATTAATAAATGAGTGGGTAAAAAAGCTGTAGGACATTTACTCAATGGAATACTATGCAGCTGTAAGAAGGAAAGATCTCTTACCCTTTGAGATGACATGGAGGGACCTCGAAACTGTTTTCTTAAGCAAAATAAATTAGAGAAAGACAAGTACCACATGATCTCACTTACTTTTGCAACATAAGAAACAAAATAAGCTGATGATCAAAATAGATCCAGAGACATGGAAGTAGGAAACAGACTGACAAACCTCAGAGGAAAGGGGATGGGTTGGTTGAAAAGAGATAAACCAAACAATTTATATGCATGACCAGTGGACACAGACAATAGTGTAGGGAAGGCCAATGGGAGGTGGGAGTGGGGAAGATGTTTTCAGTGGCGGGGGGAGTGGGGAGATTTGTAATACTTGCAACAGTAAAGATAAAAAAAGAATGTAAATAGTTTTCAGTCTCTAAGTCTCATTTTGTTGCTTATAAATCTGCACATATAGATAAATATTAGGTGCTGATGGTGCTGGTTGAAAACATAAATTTAATCATAATGTTACAAATGTAAGGGAAAAATAATAAAGGTAATTAAGCAAGTTACTTTCCAGACTTGTCCTTCCCTAACATATTCATGAATGCTCTGGTCACTTCCTTGTTGCAGAGGCTGTAAATGAGAGGTTGTAGCATGGGAGTGAGGATGGTATAGAAAGTTGACACTGTCTTGTCCTGAGTGGGAGAAATGTCAGAAACATGCTTTGTGTATATGAACGTGGCAGCTCCACAGTACATTTCCACCACTATGAAGTGGGAGGAACGGGTGATGAAAGCTTTGTGGCATTCTTCTGCAGATATCACTTGAATGACAGCCAGAATAACATGAGCATAGGAAGATGTAATGACTGCTACAGGGAAGAGAAGCTTGACAGTCAGAGTGCTCATTGGCTAAGATGGCTTAGGCAGAGGTTCTTACACTGAGCACGTGGAAAGCTAAAAATATGATTGGATAGGTCCTCAGCATGCCCAAAGGTAGGAATATGAATGGATAGGGCCCCCAGCACATGAAATCTAGGAAGATAAATGGATAGGGACCCCAGTGCACCTAAAGATAGAAAAAACAAAACAACAACAACAAAAAACACCCTCCCCTCCCTATCCTTATAAGAATGACTGGCTTGAGCAGGAAGAGGGCTGATCTTTGAAACTGAAGATTGGTCTTTGAGACAGGAGTCCACCATTCTTCCAGGTCTTGTGGCTCCTAAAGAAAACCTCTTTTATTTGGCATCAACACCTCCCTCATGAGTTTGGCTTTCTTGCGGCAGGTAGCCAAACCTTTGGGGTTTTTGTTGTTGTTGTTTTGGTTTTTTGGGGGGTGTTGTTTGGTTATAGTTTTGGGTAACTCTGGTGGGGCAGTGTGGACTTTGGTAAGTCCTGGAGAGCCAGGGCTGGGGTCCCAGCTACCTGTGGCAGGCCAACCCAGGAAAGTGGAATGTGGGGATTTCCCAGAAGCTGCAGAGAGCTCTTCTTGGGGTAATTTCCTTGTACTCTTTCTCAAGGAGCCAACTACTTGAAATGCTTGGCTCCTGGAAGGAAACAGGTTTTGGGGAAGCAGATGAACTCCAAGGTTGGATAAGTCAAACTGACATGCACAGCAGAGGTCCTCTATCCCTGACACTTGGGCTTTGTACCCCTTGGGTCCAGTTAGAACCATCTGTGGTACTGGTTGGCAGCTATCCCTGCCACTTGGGCTTTGTGCCACTTGGATCTAGTTAGGACCATTTGTGGTACCAATTGGCAGGCTATCCCTGCCTCTTGGGCTTTATGCCACTCAGGCTTTGTGCCACTCAGGCTTTGTACCACTTGGGCCTAGTTAGGACCATTTGGGGTACTGATTAGCAGACTGTCCCTTCTGCTTGGGCTTTGTGCCACATGGGCTTTGTGCCATTTGGGTTCAGTTAGGCCTGCTTGTGGTATCGGTTGGCAGGATGCCCCTGTGGGATGCCGCTGAGATAGGGCCCAGAGGGGTAACAGCTCCATCCCTGTATGATGAAAGAATGGCCTTCCCCTCAAAGACCTGGCAGGGCACCCAGTTTAGCCAGGGAGCTTCCCTATTAGGAGCAGGACAATTCCCTTTGAGGCAATATACCATAGGCAGACTAAACCAGAAAGGCCAGCCTGCTGGCTACTGTTGGGCCCATACTCCATTTTCTACTTCAGATTTACTGAATTGGAAGAATTCCAACCCCTCATATAGGGAGAAACTGGCAGATCTTATCACCTCCATTTTTGCTATTCACCATCCAAATTGGGCAGATATACTGGCTCTCCTTAACATCCTGCAAATGGCAGATGAAAAGTGGCTAGTTATAAATAAGGTTAATGAAGAGGTTCATCATCTCCATCAAGAGAATCCCAAAAGGATCCCCAACACAGCCAAGGCAATTCCATTTACAAAACCCAACTACAACCTGACTAATGGTGACTTAGCCTCCCTAGAACATAAAGAAAGCATATTGGAAGGGCTTAATAAAGGGGTGCCTAAACAAAAGAGCCTAAATATGCTATGTGCTGTTCAACAGAAACCAAAGATCCTTCTGAATTTTTATAAAGGATCTCCCAGGCCTATCGAAAGCACACTGATGCTGATCCACAAGCACTAGAAAATGTCTGGATGATAAATATGAGTAATATTGAGCAAAATGCCCTGGATATCAGAAAGAAGCTCCGACATTTAGATGGGGCTTTGGGAATAAATTCCTTCCAGCTGGTGTACATAGCCTTTAAAGCTTACCATGCCTGGGAAACAAGGAAATTAAAGTAGGCCACCATTTGCTTAGAAAGAGTGTGGGGAAACTAGAAGGAGAGACAGGACATGAAAGGAAAAGGGAAAGACCCACTAAGTGCCTATCAATGCACCTATTCCAAAGAGGAAAGCCATTGGAGAAAGGACTGCCTGGAATTCAAAAATAAAAATAAAAAAGATAGAAACCCTCACCAAGAAATGTTTGAAAGAAATTATGAATCTGGAGGCCCAGTGGCTCCCCTAGACACCTCCTGACCTATTACTGTTACCTCACAGGGGCCCCAAGTACAATGGACAGTGGTGAACAAGCTAATTTACTTCCTTATAGATATGGGTGCTAACATACTCAATGCTACATACAAAACTAACTAAGAAAGGTTCAGCTGTGGTGATGGTTACTGGAGTGACCAGCCAATTACAAAAACAGGCATTCTTTCAACTTCTAGAATGCCAGCCTAGGGATAAAAAACTTATGCATAGTTTTCTCTATATGCCAGACTGCCCCATTCCATTGTTGGGCCAATATTTATTCTGTAAATTGCATGCACAAATAAATTTTTTTCCTTGAGAAGCAGCAATTATGTTTAGAAGTCTTGCTGAAACATGCTTTCTGGCTCCAGTTGCTCCTGACTTTCCTGGAAAGTCCTGGAGGTAAACTCTTCACACCTGAGGTGTACAAGCAGGTTGATCTAGATGTTTGGACCAATGGAACCCCATGTAGGGTGGTTAATATCCAACTCATAAAACTGAACCTAAAAGAAGGGGCACAGATCCCACAGAAGAAAAAATACCCCCTTAAAAGAGAAGCTTTAGAGGGAATTAAACCAATATTGCAGAAATTCTTAAAATTAGGATTAATTTGGCCACGCCAGTCTCCTTATAACAGCCCCATTATGCCAATCATAAAGCTTCACTCTGATGAGTATTGGTTTGCACAGAATTTTGGGGCCATAAATTACATCCAGGACATTCATCCTGTGATACCAACCCTTATACTTTGTTGACCACAGTGCCCAGGACAGCAAATGGTTTTTAGTCCTAGACTTGAAGGATGCTTTTTTTCTGTATCCCAGTGGATGAACAGGATCCACTATTATTTTCCTTTGAATGGCAGGACTCAGAAATGAAATTCCCTAACCATATTTGGGGAGATATTAGCAAGAGATTTAAGGGATATTTTATTGAAATCGGGAATTTTTCTACAATATGTAGATGACTCACTAATAACAATACTCATGAAAACTGTTTGCTGAACACCATCATAGTCCTGAATCATTTGGCAAAAAGATATAAAGTATCACCTCACAAGACCCAGATTTTCAAACAGGAGGTGGCATACCTAGGACTCCAACTGAAACAAGGCGCTAGGAGCAAGGAATTGGACTTGGGGTACTAATCCAGACCCTAGGAAATACCCCTCAACCCATAGCCTGTCTCTCAAAGAAACTAGGTCACATGAAAAAAGGATTATGTCCATTCCTCTAGGCAATAGCAGCTACTTGTGACATCTTACTGGAAGCAGAGAAATTTACTCTGGGGAAATCTACAATATGTGTACCACAGCATGTCTTAACCATATTGGAACAGAAAGGAAGGTATTGGTTGACAGTAGGGTGCATGGAAAAGTATCAGGCCATTTTATTAGACAATCAAATGTTACCTGACAAACTACCACTACGGTAAACAGTGCCACCCTACTCCCAGACTCAGAGGGAAGCTCAGACCTCCAACGTGATTGCTTGGAAGTCATTAATAAAGTTTATTCCAGCAGACTGGATCTATTCGGCCAGCCACAGACAGAATGTGACTGGGAATTGTATACAGATGTTAGCAGTTTCATGACCACCATAGACAAGATAGTAGAAGCAAAAGCCCTTGCTGTAGGAACCTGGGTAAAAAACGCTGAACTGATAATCCTCATCAGAGCCTTAGAATTATCCCAGGGAAAATGTTAACATCTACACTTACTTTACATATATCTTCATGGTAGTCCATGGGGCCATATTGAAAGACAGAGGGCTTTTTTACCTTGGGGAATAAGGACATCAAATATGCAAGAGATTTTAAAATGGCTAGAGGCTGTGAATCTACTGAACCAGAAATATCAAAATGCACTGCCCAGGACACCAGAAGAAGAGTTCCCAAACAAGCCAGGGAAACCAATCTGCCATTAAAGCAGCAAGACAAGCTACCCAAGGGCTACCACTTCTTGGGGCTTTAATTCTCCACCTGGACTTGTCAGAATTTAAACCCCATTACACAGAGTGAGATGAGGAATGGGTCCACGAATGGGGACTCTTTAACACTGATCCTAATTCTATATTGAAGACCAACACTCATGGTATGATCATACTCCCTGAAGCTCTAGTGTATTCCATCCTCAAACATATACATGAATGGACCCATTATGGAAGGGTTGCTTTAGTGGACTTCATTAGACCACATTTGAAGGGCCATCATTTACAAAGGACCATTCAGAAGATTATCCAAGTCTGTCAGATACGTACTCAAAACAATCCTAAAACAGAATGTGCCCCAACAGGAAAGGGAGTACAATATAAAAGGATACACTCATCTGAGGACTGACTTTACACAGATGCCTAAAACCATAGGAATTTTTTATTTTTGTTAGTTCTTGTAGACACTTTTTCTGGATGGGTAGAGGCATACCTCAATAGAACTGAGAAAGCAATTGAGGTAGCAAAAACATCTACTCAGAAATAATCCCTAGGTTTGGACTTTCTTACAGCATTCAAAGTGACAATGGACTATTGTTCACTTCAGAAATCTCCCAGAAGATAGGGCAGGTACTACAGATTCAATGGAAACTATATGCATCTTGGAGACCCGAGTTTATGGGATCTGAAAAAATGAACCACACAATAAAGAAGGCCCTGGCAAAAATATGTCAGAAAGAACATTTGAAATGGAACCAGGCACTTCTTATTGCCTTGCTCTGGATTAGGGCACCCCACAGCAGGCTTAAACTAAGCTCTTTTGAAATAGTTTAAGGGAGACCCTTAAACACCCCCTTTAAATTTAGAACATGAAGCAAAATTCAAATAATATGAACAATATCTAGGACAAACACTAACAATTTTGCACAAGTTTACTTATTGCATTTCCATCTACCTGTCTGATGAGCTCTTACAGCTGTTCCAGCTGGGAGACCAAGTCTTAATAAAAATGTGGAAAACTCAAGGTCCTGAACAGCACTTAGCCAAGCAATGGACTGTTCCCTATGATGTCTTGCTGACAACGCACCCTTCCATAAAGCTCACAGGAATCAAGCCTTATATCCACCACATATGGATAAAAAAGGTGCCCCCTGGGGAGCACTCAGATATTGCTGCTGTTGTTTATACTGCAAGGGAAATAGGGCTATGAACTCCTGAAAGAGATTTAAAAGTTTTCTTTTGGAAGGGGACCGCACTTCCCAAAGCTAAGTGATAATGTTACTTTAAAAAAATTTTTTTTAATTAATTTGTTTTTGTTATATATGTTTCTTCTTTTTCCCCCATTGACACCCTCCTCCCCATCCCCCCACCCCATCCACAGCTTTGTTGTCTATGTCCATTGGTTATGCATACATGCATATAAGTTCTGTGGTTTATCTCTTCCCCCCAACACCCCCTCTTCTGGGGTTTGTCAGTCTGTACCCTACCTCTATATCTCTGGGTCAGTTTTGTTCAGTTTGTTTTCTTCATTATATTCCACAAATAAGTGAGATCATGTGATATTTGTCTTTCTCTGCTTGGCTTGTTTCACTTAGCATAATACTCTCCAGGTCCTTCCATGTCATCTCATATGATAAGTGGTCTTTGTTTCTTACAGCTGCATAGTATTCCGTTATGTACATGTACCACAGCATTTTTATCCACTCATCTACGGATGGACACTTGGGTTGTTTCCAGATCTTAGCTATTGTAAATAGTGCTGCTATGAACATAGGGGTACATATATTCTTTTTAATTGGTGTTTCAGGTTTCTTAGGGTATATTCCTAGAAGTGGGATCACTGGGTCAAATGGCAATTCAATTTTTAACTTTTTGAGGTAACACCATAGTGTTTTCCATAGTGGCTGCACTAGTCTGCATTTCCACCAGCAGTGTACTAGAGTCCCCTTTTCACCACCCCCTTGCCAACACTTGTTGTTTGATGATTTGTTGACGGCCATTCTGACAGGTGTGAAGTGATACCTCATGAGTTTCTCATATGTCTCTTGGCCATTTGTATGTCCTGTTTGGAGAGGTGTCTATTTAAGTCCTCTGCCCATTTTTTAATGTTACTTTTTATTGTATTCTGCATTTCCCAGACAGTGGCTTCCTTGGCAAATTTATACTGCCATTGGGTGTGCCACCAAAGCCCTGTTAAGGATTATATCATGAGGATCATTCAGTTTCTCGCTTCTGATTTTACTACAACTCCCCCTCTGCACTACTAAGCATATCCCTCACTAAACACTTGATTGTTTGTCTGCACAATAAGTCTTACTTTGGAAGCCCACTGGCAACACCATTTCTTGAAATATGAAGCAGTCTACCAGCTTTCCTTGTTCAGCTATGTCATCTACTAGAGACCACATATGCTGTCTTCAGACATCAGTCCTCCTTCCTTGCCCAAAGGCTTCCCTCCATATTTTAGCCTTTCTTCCTTTAGTAGATAGTAAAACCTACTGGACCCAGAGATAGCTAAGACTATGCCTTTTGACAGCAGCAAGAACTACAGAATATGAGACCTTCATCTATTTACCCTTGTAAGATTACAAAGGTCCAGAGTTCCAAAGGGGCGAGTTCTGGAAGGTGTGAGGTGATACCTCATTGCAGCTTTAATTTGCATCTCTCTGATGATGCGTGATGTTGAGCATTTTTTCATATGTCTATTAGCTATCTGTGTGTTCTCTTTGGAGGAGAGTCTTTCAGGTCCTTTGCTCATTTTTAAAATTGAAATGTTTGTCTTTTTTTTTTTTTTTTTTTTTTTAGTTGTATGAGTTCTTTATATACTTTGTAAATTAACCCCTTGTCAGATGTATCATTAGAGAATATATTTTCCTATACCATGGGTTCCCTTTGCATTTTGAAGATTTTTGTTTTGTTTGGTTTGGTTTGGTTTTCTGTGCAGAAGCATTTTAGCTTGATGTAGTCCCATTTGTTTCTCTGGCCCTAGGTGATATATTGGTGAAAATTCTGCTACATGAGATGTCTGAGATTTTGCTGCTTATGGTTTCTTCTAGAATTTCTATGGTTTTATGACTTACATTTAACCCTTTTAACCACATTGAGTTTATGCATGTACCTGTCTGATTTTCCCAGCAGTACTTAATGAAGAGACTATCTTTATTCCATTGTATAATCTTATCTCCTTTGTCAAAAGTTAATTGACCATATTGGCATGAGTCAATAAATGGAGTCTCTGTTCTGTTTCATTGGTCTATATCTGTTCTTGTGCTAGTACCAGGCTTTTTTTCTTTTTCTTTTTACAAAGGCTTTGTAGTATAGTTTGATATCTGGTGTTGTGATCCCTTCAACTTTGTTCTTTCTCAAGGTTGCTGGGGCTATTTTAAGATCTTTTTTGGTTTCATATAATTTTTTGAAATATTCTAGTTCTGTAACATAAGCCATTGGTATTTTATTTTATTTTTTATTTATTTATTTATTTTTTTCTTCATAGGATTTATTTATTTATTTATTTATTTATTTATTTTACTAATTTACTTATGTTACAGATGATTCTCCTTTTTTCCCCCATTGACACCCCCCTCCCCCTCCCTCCCTGTCCCGTCCCCGTTTTGTTGTCCATGTCCATTGGTTATGAGTACATGCGTACAAGTTCTGTGTTCATCGCTCCCCTCCCCCGCCCCCTCTTCTGGCAGATGTCAGCCTGTACCCCACTTCCACGTCTCCGGGACTACCCTGCTCCTCACACTGTTATGTTCATTATACTCCAGAAATAAGTGAGATCATATGATGTTTGTCTTTCTCTGCTTGGCTTGTTTCACTTAGGATAATAGTTTCCAGGTCCTCCCATGTCGACGCAAAGGATAAGAGATCGTTCTTTCTTAAAGCTGCATAGTACTCCATTGTGTATATGTACCAGAGCTTTTTTATCCATTCGTCTACTGATGGACATTTGGGCTGTTTCCAGATCTTAGCTATTGTAAATAGCGCTGCTATGAACATGGGGGTACATGTATTCTTTCTGATTGGTGTCTCAGGCTTCTTCGGGTATATTCCTAGGAGTGGGATCACTGGGTCAAATGGTAATTCAATTTTTAATTTTTTGAGGTAACACCATAGTGTTTTCCATAGTGGCTGCACCAGTCTGCACTCCCACCAGCAGTGTACTAGAGTCCCCTTTTCTCCACACCCTCGCCAACACTTGTTGTTTGATGCTTTGTTGATGGCAGCTATTCTGACAGGTGTGAGGTGATACCTCATTGTTGTTTTAATTTGCATCTCTCTGATGATTAGTGAAGTTGAGCATTTCTTCATATGTCTCTTGGCCGTTTGTATGTCCTGTTTGGAGAGGTATCTATTTAGTTCCTCTGCCCATTTTTTAATTGGGTTCTTTGTCTTCCTTTTGTTGAGATGTATGAGCACTCTATAAATTTTGGAAATTAGTCCCTTATCTGATATATCATAGGCAATTATGCTCTCCCATACAGTAGGTTGCCTTTCCACTTTGATGGTTGTTTCTTTTGCTGTGCAGAAGCTTTTGAGTTTGATGTAGTCCCATGTGTTCATTTTTTCCTTTGTTTCTGTTGCCTTAGGTGATATATGAGTGAAAATTTTGCTGCGTATGATGTCTGAAATTTTGTTGCCTACATTTTCTTCTAGGATTCTTATGGAGTCATGAGTCACATTTAAGTCTTTTATCCATTTTGAGTTTATTCTTGTGTATGGTGTAAGTTGATGATCTAGTTTCATTTTTTTGCATGTAGCTGTCCAATTTTCCCAACACCATTTATTGAAGAGGCTGTCTTTGCTCCATTGTATGCTCTTACCACCTTTGTCAAATATTAATTGAGCATAATGTCTTGGGTCAATTTCCGGATTCTCTGTTCTGTTCCACTGGTCTATGTGCCTGTTCTTGTGCCAGTACCAGGCTGTTTTGATTACAGTAGCTTTGTAGTATAACCTGATGTCCGGTATTGTGATCCCTCCTACTTTGTCCTTCTTTTTCAAGATTGCTGTAGCTATTCGGGGTCTTTTTTGGTTCCATATGAACTTCTGAAGTATTTGTTCTAGTTCTGTGAAATATGTCGTTGGTATTTTGATGGGGATTGCATTAAATCTGTAGATTGCTTTGGGTAGTATGGACATTTTAATGATGTTAATTCTTCCAATCCATGAACAAGGTATGTGCTTCCACTTTTTTATATCTTCCTCTATTTCTTTTTTCAATGTCTTGTAGTTTTCTGCAAATAGGTCCTTTACTTCTTTGGTTAAGTTTATTCCTAGGTATCTTAATTTCTTTGCCGCGATGGTAAATGGGATTGTTTTTTTAGTTTCTCTTTCTGTGAGTTCATCATTGGTGTATAAGAATGCCGTCGATTTCTTGACGTTAATTTTGTATCCTGCTACTTTGCCAAATTCATATATTAAGTCTAGTAGATTTTTGATGGAGTCTTTAGGGTTTTCTATGTATAATATCATGTCATCTGCGAATAATGACAGTTTCACTTCCTCCTTTCCAATTTGGATCCCTTTTATTTTTTCTTCACGTCTGATTGCTGTGGCTAAGACTTCCAGTACTATGTTAAATAAGAGTGGTGAAAGTGGGCATCCTTGTCTTGTTCCTGTTTTTAAGGGAAATGCTTTTAGTTTTTGTCCATTGAGTATGATGTTGGCTGTAGGTCTTTCATATATGGCCTTTATAATGTTGAGATATGATCCCTCTATTCCCAAACTGTTGAGCGTTTTTATCAGAAATGGGTGCTGGATTTTGTCAAATGCTTTTTCAGCATCTATTGATATGATCATGTGGTTTTTATCTTTCATTTTGTTTATGTGATGTATCACATTTATTGATTTGCGTATGTTGTACCAGCCTTGCATCCCTGGGATGAATCCCACTTGGTCATGGTGAATAATTTTCTTGATGTATTGCTGGATCCGATTTGCTAGTATTTTGTTCAGGATTTTGGCATCTACATTCATCAGGGATATTGGCCTGTAGTTTTCTTTCTTTGTAGTGTCTTTTTCTGGTTTTGGGATGAGAATTATGCTGGCCTCATAAAACGAGTTTGGAAGTCTTCCTTCTTCTTGAATTTTTAGAAATAGTTTGAGGAGAATTAGTGTTAGTTCTTCTTTGAATGTTCGGTAAAACTCCCCCGTGAAGCCGTCAGGGCCTGGGCTTTTGTTTGCTGGGAGAGTCTTGATTACATCTTCAATTTCCTTCGTTGTTATTGGCCTGTTCAAGTTTTCTATCTCTTTCCGATTCAGTTTTGGGAGACTATGTGTTTCTAGAAATGTGTCCATTTCGCTTAGATTGTCGAATTTGTTGCCATACAAATGTTCATAGTATTTGCTAATGATCCTTTGTATTTCTGTGGTGTCAGTTGTTACTTCTCCTCTTTCATTTCTGATTTTGTGTATTTGGGTTCTCTCTCTTTGTTTCTTGGTGAGTCTAGCTAAGGGTCCATCAATCTTGTTTATCTTTTCAAAAAACCAGCTCTTTGTTTTATTGATCCTTTGAATTGTTTTTTTGGTCTCCATGTCATTTATTTCTGCTCTGATCTTTATTATTTCCTTCCTTCTACTTGCTCTAGGGTTTTCTTTTTGTTTGCTTTCCAGTTCTTTAAGTTGTGAGGTTAGGTAGTCAATTAGAAATTTTTCTTCTTTCTTAAGGTGGGCCTGTAGTGCTATGAACTTCCCTCTCAGAACTGCTTTCGCAGTATCCCATAGGTTTTGCGTTGTTGTGTGTTCATTTTCATTGGTTTCCAGAAATTTTTTAAATTCTTCCTTGATCTCCCTGGTAACCCATTCATTGTTCAGTAACATGCTATTTAGCCTCCATGTGTTCATATGTTTTTGCATGTTCTTGTTGCAATTGATTTCTAGTTTCATGCCATTGTGGTCTGAGAAGATGCTTGATATGATTTCAATCTTCTTGAACTTGTAGAGACTTAGTTTGTGCCCTAACATATGGTCTATCTTTGAGAATGTCCCATGTGCATTTGAGAAGAATGTGAATTCTGCAGTTTTGGGGTGTAGTTCTCTGTATATATCTATTAAATCCATTTGATCTAGTGCTTCATTTAGAGTCTCTGTTTCCTTGTTGATTTTTTGTCTAGATGATCTATCCAGTGATGTCAGTGGGGTGTTGAAGTCTCCTGCTATGATTGTATTGTGGTCGATTTCTCCTTTGAAGTCCTCCAGAAGATTTTTAATATATTTTGGTGCTCCTATATTGGGTGCATATATGTTTACCAAGGTTATATCTTCCTGTTGGATAGATCCTTTCAATATTATGTAGTGGCCTTCTTTGTCTCTAGTTATGGTCTTCAATTTGAAATCTAATTTATCAGATATGAGTATTGCTACCCCAGCTTTTTTTTCCTTTCTGTTTGCTTGGAAGATTTTTTTCCATCCCTTTACTTTCAACCTATGTGAGTCTTTTGTTGTGAGGTGGGTCTCTTGTAAGCAACATATGTGTGAATCATGCTTTCTTATCCAGTCAGCTACTCTGTGTCTTTTTATTGGAGCATTCAGTCCATTTACATTTAAGGTGATTATTGATATGTACTTATTTATTGCCATTTTTGTACAGTGTGGTTCTACTTATCTTTCTATTTCTTCTAATAATTATAGCAGTCCTTTTAACATGTCTTGCAGTGCTGGTTTGGTGCTAATATATTCCCTTAGCCTTTTTTTGTCTGGGAAGCTCTTTATTTGACCTTCTATTTTGAATGATAGCCTTGCTGGATAGAGTAGTCTTGGATTCAGATCCTTGTTTTTCATGACCTTGATTACTTCATGCCATTCCCTTCTGGCCTGTAGTGTTTCTGTTGAGAAGTCAGATGATAGCCTAATGGGGTTTCCTTTGTAGGTAACCTGTTGCTTATCTCTTGCTGCCTTTAGGATTCTCTCTTTGTCTTTGATTTTTGGCATTTTAATTATTATGTGTCTTGGTGTGGGCCTGTTTGATTTCTTCTTACTTGGGGCTCTCTGTGCTTCTTGAACTTGAATGCTTTCTTCCTTCACCAGGTTAGGAAAGTTTTCTGTCACTATTTCTTCAAATATATTCTCTAACCCTTTCTCATTTTCTTCTTCTTCAGGGACTCCAATAATGCGAATGTTATTGCGTTTCCAGTTGTCCCACAGTTCTCTTAAGCTATCTTCCTGTTTTTTCATTGTTTTTTCCTTTTGGTTTTCTGATTGATTGATTTTTTCTACTCTGTCTTCTAATTCACTGATGCGGTCCTCTGCTTCCTCTACTCTGCTGGTCAATCCTTCCAATGTGTTCTTTATTTCTGCTATGTCATTCTTTATTTCCACTTGGTTGGTTTTCAGTGTTTCTATATCTTTACTCATGGTGTTGATGTCCTTACTCATGCTGTTTAGTTTCCTCAAGATCATGGCTCGGAACTCTCCCTCTGATAATTTGCTTAGCTGCACTTCATTTATCTCATCTTCGGTGGAGTTCTCTTGTTCTTTCATTTGGGATCTGTTTCTTTGTTTCACCATTTTTGCTATCCCAGTGGGTTTTGGAGCCTGCCAAATTTTCCCTGTGGGTGTTGGTGTTCTGCTATTTGTGGCTCCCTCTACTGGGTTTGGATGAGCGTGGAGGGCCCTCCTTCAACACCTCTATCAAGTCTCACTTTCCTGGGTAGATATGCAGGCTCAGGAAAGGTTTAGTTATGCTCTAGCTTTTTGCCTGGAGGCTAGTAGCCTCAGTTACTTGAAAAGCCTTAGGATCTCAATTGAATGAGGACCTCCCTCAGATGTTTACAGTGTAAGAGGGTTTCCGAGGGTGGGGCCAATGCTGGTTGTTAATGAGCCTCAATTTGCATTTCTTTACCTCTTTACCTCACCTGGGAATCTCTGAGGGAGGGGCTTCCTCAGCTCCGGGAAGGAGCAAACTTCGCTGCAGGTCTGTGCAATCGGGAAGGAGGGGCTGGCCACCACTGTCCTTTGTGGCCACAGCTCAGCACAAACTCTGAGCGCCCTCCAAATCCCAGGTGTCCCCTCAGAGTTCCAGTCCAGTCCGCCCTCCCTCTGTTGGAGCCCCAGGTGAGAGGCTGTGACTATTTAGCGGTCTGTCCTGGCTCTCTGCGCTGTGGAGTAGCTGAGGCTCTTAACCCCGAGGGCGGGCACCGCCACCGCCGCTCCCAGCTAAGGTCGCCGCGCTGGGGCCGCTGCTCCTAGCCGGGGCTACCGCTCCTAGCCGGGGCTGCCACTCTCAACCGGGGCCGCGGCTCCTAGCCGGGGCCGTAGCTCCCCACCGAGGGCGTCTCTCCCAGCCGGGGCCGCAGTTCCCCGCCGAGGGCGCGTCTCCCAGCCGGGGCCGCAGTTCCCCGCCGAGGGCGCGTCTCCCAGCCGGGGCCGCAGTTCCCCGCCGAGGGCGCGTCTCCCAGCCGGGGCGGCAGTTCCCCGCCGAGGGCGCGGCGGGGCCGCAGTTCCCCGCCGCGGGTGCGTCTCCCAGCCGGGGCCGCAGTTCCCCGCCGCGGGCGCGGTTCCCCGCCGAGGGCGCGGCTCCCAGCTGGGGCCGTGGCTCCCAGCCGAGGGTGCAGCTCAGAGCCGGTGGCAATGCCCACAGCCGAGGGCGCAGCTCCCAGCTGGGGCCGGAGCTCACAGCCAAGGTCGCTGCTGTCCGTGGGCTCCTAGCCTGCCACCCTCACACGTCTCCGCAGATCCTACCAGGCTCAGTCAGTGTCCCTGGTTGTGTGGTCCTCTCCCACTGCTTTTCTGTTGCTTTTTCCCGATGATTTGTCTTTATTTTAGTTGTAATTCCCGTTTGATCCTGGGAGATCGTCTGTGTAGCTTCCATTCACTCCACCGCCATTTTCTCCCTCGCCATTGGTATTTTAATAGGGAATACATGAAATCTGTATACTGTTCTAGGTATATGGACATTTTAATAATGTTAATTCTTCCAATTCATGAACATGGTATAGGTTTCTATTTGTTTCTATCTTCCCCTATTCCATTTTTAAATGTCCTATAGTTTTCTAAGTACAGGTCTTTTACCTCCTTGGTTAAATATAAAGGAATTCATCACCACCAAACTAGTATTATATGAAATGTTGAGGGGTCTTCTTGAAGGAGAAGAACAAAAATATGAACAATAAAATGACAATTCATACATATTTATCAACAATTGAATCTACAAACAAAATGAGCAAGCAGAACAGAAACAGACTCATAGATACAGAGAACATTTTAGTGCTTGCCAGATGGGAGGGGGCTTGGGGAATGGGTAAAAAATATGAAGGAATTAAGAAGTACAAATTGGTTGTTAGACTGATGAACCTCAAAGGGAAGTGGGGAGGGAGGACGGGATGAAATAAACCAAAGAACTTCTATGCATTTATGCATATAGCCAGTGGACACAGACAATAGTGCGGGGAAGGCAGGAGGGGCCAAGATTGGGAAGAGGGGGTCAATGGGGAAAAAAGAGGGGACATCTGTAATACATTCAACAATAAAGATAAGTTTAAAAACATTTATTCACAAGTAACTTTTCTGTTGTTGCAATTGTAAATGGAATTATTTCTTTAGTTCTCTTTCTGAGGGTTCATTATTTCTGGGTGTTACTTTTGTATTCTGCTACTTTGCCAAATTTGTTTATTAAATCTAAAATTTTTGGTGGAGTCTTTAGGGTTTTTTTTATGTACACCATTATGTCATCTGTGAATAATGACAGTTTTAATGCCTGCTTTCTAATTTGGATGCTTTTTATTTCTTCTTGTTGTCTAATTGCCATGGTTAGGACTTCCAATACTATGTTGAATAAGAGAGGTGAAAGTGTACAGCTCAGTCTTGTTTCTGATCTTAAGGGAAAGATTTTAGATTTTACAGATTGAGTATGGTGTTTGTTGTAGGTTTGTTATACATGGCCTTTATTTTGTTGAGGTATGATTCCTCTATTCCCGCTTTCTTTTATTTTTATTTTTTTATTAATTTATTTTTGTTACAGATGTTTCTCCTTTTTTCCCCATTGACACCCTCCTCCCCATCCCTCCACCACTTCCCAAGCTTTGTTGTCCATGTCCATCAGTTATGCATACATGCGTATAAGTTCTGTGGTTTATCTCTTCCCTCCCCCCCACCCCCTCTTTTGAGGGTTGTCAGTCTGTACCCTACTTTCACATCTCTGGGTCTACCCTGTCCCCCAGCCTGTTATGTTTATTATATTCCACAAATGAGTGAGATCATGTGATATTTGTCTTTCTCTGCTTGGATTGTTTCGCTTAGGATAATACTCTTGAGGTCCCCTCCATGTCCTCTCAAAGGATAAAAGATCTTTCTTTCTTACAGCTGCATAGTACTCCATTGTGTATATGTACCACAGCTTTTTTATCCATTCATCCACTGATGGGCACTTGGGCTGTTTCCAGATCTTAGCTATTGTAAATAGCGCTGTGATGAACATGGGAGTACATGTATTCTTTCTGATTGGTGTTTCAGGCTTCTTAGGGTATATTCCTAGAAGTGGGATCACTGGGTCAAATGGCAATTCAATTTTTAATTTTTTGAGGTAAGACCATAGTGTTCTCCACAGTGGCTGCACCAGTCTGCATTCCCACCAGCAGTGTACTAGAGTCCCCTTTTCTCCACACACTCGCCAACACTTGTTGTTTGATGATTTGTTGATGGCGGCCATTCTGACAGGTATGAGGTGATACCTCATTGTTGTTTTGTTTTGCATCTCTCTGATGATTAGTGATGTTGAGCATTTCTTCATATGTCTCTTAGCCATTTGTATGTCCTATTTGGAGAGGTGTCTATTTAGTTCTTCTGCCCATTTTTTAATTGGGTTCTTTGTCTTTTGTTGAGTTGTATGAGCACTCTATATATTTTGGAGATTAACCCCTTATCTGATGTATTATTGGCAATTATGCTCTCCCATACAGTGGGTTCCCTTTCCGCTTTGATGGTTGTTTCTTTTGCTGTGCAGAAGCTTTTGAGTTTGATGTAGTCCCATGTGTTCATTTTTTCCTTTGTTTCTGTTGCCTTAGGTGATGTATCAGTGAAGATTCTGCTGCGTATGATGTCCGAAATTGTGTTGCCTACATTTTCTTCTAGGATTTTTATGGATTCACGAGTCACATTTGAGTCTTTTACCCATTTTGAGCTTATTCTTGTGTATGGTGTAAGTTGATGGTCTAGTTTCCTTTTTTTGCATGTAGCTGTCTAATTTTCCCAACACCATTTATTAAAGAGGCTGTCTTTGCTCCATTGTATGCTCTTGCCACCTTTGTCAAATATTAGTTGAGGATAATGTCTTGGGTCAATTTCCGGATTCTCTGTTCTGTTCCACTGGTCTATATGCCTGTTCTTGTGCCAGTACCAGGCTGTTTTGATTATAGTAGCTTTGTAGTATAATCTGATATCCGGTATTGTGATCCCACCTACTTTGTCCTTCTTTTTCAAGATTGCTGTGGCTATTCGGGGTCGTTTTTGGTTCCTTATGAACTTTTGGAGTATTTGTTCTAGTTCTGTGAAATATGTAACTGGTATTTTGATGGGGATTGCATTGAATCTATAGATTGCTTTGGGTAATAAGGACATTTTAATGATGTTAATTCTTCCAATCCATGAACAAGGTATGTGCTTCCACTTTTTTATATCTTCCTCTATTTCTTTTTTCAATGTCCTGTAGTTTTCTGCAAATAGGTCCTTTACTTCTTTGGTTAAGTTTATTCCTAGGTATCTTAATTTTTTTGCTGCGATGGTAAATGGGATTGTTTTTTTAGTTTCTCTTTCTGTGAGTCCATCATTGGTGTATAAGAATGCCGTCAATTTCTTGATGTTAATTTTGTATCCTGCTACTTTGCCAAATTCATTTATTAGGTCTAGTAGAGTTCTGATGGAGTCTTTAGGGTTTTCAATGTATAATATCATGTCATCTGCGAATAATGACAGTTTCACTTCTTCCTTTCCAATTTGGATTCCTTTTATTTTTTCTTCACATCTGATTGCTGTGGCTAAGACTTCCAGTAGTATGTTAAATAAGAGTGGTGAAAGTGGGCATCCCTGTCTTGTTCCTGTTCTTAAGGGAAATGTTTTTAGTTTTTGTCCATTGAGTATGATGTTGGCTGTAGGTCTTTCATATATGGCCTTTATAATGTTGAGATATGATCCCTCTATTCCCAAATTGCTGAGCGTTTTTATCAGAAATGGGTGCTGAATTTTGTCGAATGCTTTTTCAGTGTCTATTGATATGATCATGTGGTTTTTATCTTTCAATTTGTTTATGTGGTTTATCACATTTATTGATTTTGAATATTGAACCAGCCTTGCATCCCTGGGATAAATCCCACTTGGTCATGGTGAATAATTTTTTTGATGTATTGCTGGATCCGATTTGCTAGTATTTTGTTCAGGATTTTGGCATCTACATTCATCAGGGATATTGGCCTGTAGTTTTCTTTCTTTGTAGTGTCCTTTTCTGGTTTTGGAATTAGGATTATGCTGGCCTCATAAAATGAGTTTGGAAGTCTTCCTTCTTCTTGAATTTTTAGAAATAGTTTGAGGAGAATTAGTGTTAGTTCTTCTTTGAATGTTCGGGAAAACTCCCCCATGAAGCCATGTGGGCCTGGGCTTTTGTTTGCTGGGAGAGTCATGATTACATCTTCAATTTCCTTAGCTGTTATTGGTCTGTTCAAGTTTTTTATCTCTTCCCGGTCCAGTTTTGGGAGACTATGTGTTTCTAGAAATTTGTCCATTTCACTTAGATTGTCGAATTTGTTGCCATATAAATGTTCATAGTATTTGCTAACGATCCTTTGAATTTCTGTGGTGTCAGTTGTTACTTCTCCTCTTTCATTTCTGATTTTGTGTATTTGGGTTCTCTCTCTTTGTTTCTTGGTGAGTCTAGCTAAGGGTCCATCAATCTTGTTTATCTTTTCAAAAAACCAGCTCTTGGTTTCATTGATCCTTTGAATTGTTTTTCTGGTCTCTATGTCATTTATTTCTGCTCTGATCTTTACTATTTCCTTCCTTCTACTTGCTCTGGGGTTTTCTTTTTGTTTGCTTTCTAGTTCTTTAAGTTGTTAGGTTAGATAGTCTATTAGAAATTTTTCTTGTTTCTTGAGGTAGGCCTCTAGTGCTATGAACTTCCCTGTCAGAACTGCTTTTGCTGCATCCCATAGATTTTGTGTTGTTGTGTGTTCATTTTAATTGGTTTCCAGGAATTTTTTAATTTCTTCCTTGATCTCCTTGGTAACCCATTCATTGTTTAATAACATGCTATTTAGCCTCCATGTGTTCATATGTCTTTGCATGTTCTTGTTGCCATTGATTTCTAGTTTCATGCCATTGTGACCTGAGAAGATGCTTGATATGATTTCAATCTTCTTGAACTTGTAGAGACTTCGTTTGTGTCTTAACATGTGGTCTATCTTTGAGAATGTCCCATGTGCACTTGAGAAGAATGTGAATTCTGCAGTTTTGGGGTGTAATTCTCTCTAAATAACTATTAAATCCATTTGGTCTAGTGCTTCATTTAGAGTCTCTGTTTCCTTGTTAATTTTTTGTCTAGAGGATCTATCCAGTGATGTCAGCGGGGTGTTGAAGTCCCCTGCTATAATTGTGTTGCTGTCAATTTCTCCTTTGAAGTCCTCCAGAAGATTTTTAATGTATTTTGGTGCTTCTATATTGGGTGCATATATGTTTACCAAGGTTATATCTTCCTGTTGGATAGATCCTTTCCATATTATGTAGTGACCTTCTTTGTCTCTAGTTATGGCTTTCATTTTGAAATGTATTTTATCAGATATGAGTATTGCTACCCCAGCTTTTTTTCCCTTTCCATTTTCTTGGAAGATTTTTTTCCATCCCTTCACTTTCAGCCTATGTGAGTCTTTTGTTGTGAGGTGGGTCTCTTGTAAACAACATATATATGGGTCATGTTTTCTTATCCAATCCACTACTCTGTGTCTTTTGATTGGAGCATTCAATCCATTTACATTTAAGGTGATTATTGATAGGCACTTATTTATTGCCATTTTTGTTTAGTTTGGTTCTACTTTCCTTCCTATTTCTTCTACTAATTACAGCAGTCCTTTAAACATTTCTTGCTGTACTGGTTTGGTGCTAATGTATTCCCTTAGCCTTTTTTTGTCTGAGAAGCTCTTTATTTGACCTTCTATTTTGAATGACAGCCTTGCTGGGTAGAGTAGTCTTGGATTCAGATCCTTGTTTTTCATGACCTTGGTTACTTCATGCCATTCCCTTCTGGCCTGTAGTGTTTCTGTGGAGAAGTCAGATGATAGCCTTATGGGGGTTCCTTTGTAGGTAACCTGTTGCTTATCTCTTGCTCCTTTTAGCATTCTCTCTTTGTCTTTAATTTTTGGCATTTTATTTACTATGTGCCTTGGTGTGGGCCTGTTTGGGTTGTTCTTACTTGGGACTGTCTGTGCTTCTTGAACTTGAATGCCTTCTTTCTTCACCAAATTAGGGAAGTTCTCTGTCACTATTTCTTCAAATATATTCTCTAACCCTTTCTTATTTTCTTCTTCTTCGGCAACTCCTATGATGCGAATATTATTACGTTTCCAGTTGTCCTACAGTTCTCTTAAGCTGTCTTCCTGTTTTTTCATTATTTTTTCCTTTTGGTTTTCTGATTGGTTGATTTTTTTCTACCCTCTCTTCTAATTCACTGATCCGGTCCTCAGCTTCCTCTACTCTGCTGTTTAGTCCTTCCAATGTGTTCTTCATTTCTGTTATGTCATTCTTCATTTCTTCTAGGTTCTTCTTCATTTCCAAATTGTTGATTTTCAATGTTTCTATGTCTTTGCTTATGGTGTTGATGTCCTTACTCATGCTGTTGAGCTTCCTCAAGATCATGGCTCTGAATTCTAGTTCCGTTAACTTGCTTAACTCCCCTTCATTTATCTCATCTTCGGTACAGATCTCTTGTTCTTTGATTTGGGATCTGTTTCTTTGTTTCACCATTTTGGCTATCTCAGTGTTTTTTGGAGCCTGCCAAATTTTCCTGTGGATGTTGGTGTTCTGTTGTTTGTGGCTCCCTGTACTGGGTTTGGATGAGCGTGGGAGGACCCACTTTAAACACCACCGTGTAGTCTTACTTTCCAGTGTATATTTGCAAGCCCAGCTAAGGTTTAGTTATCCTCTAGCTTTTTGCCTAGAGGCTATTAGTTGTGGTTGCTTGAAGAGCCTTGGGTTTTCAGTTGAATGAAAACCTCCCTCAGGTGTTCAGCATGAGAGGATTTCCAGAGGGTAGGGCAGATGCTGGTAGTTAATGAGCCTCAGATTTCTTTTCAATGGCCCACTAGGGTATGGCTGGATCTCCGAGGGAGGGGCTGCTGCCTCTCCCCAGAGCCCTGGGATGGAATAAGATGTCCAGGCCACAGTCCTGCGTGGCTGCAACTCAGCAAAAGCTCTGAGCGCCCTCCAAATCCCAAGTGTCCCCACACAGTTCCAGTCCAGTCTGCCCTCCCTCTGCCGGAGCCCAGGTTAGTGGCTGTGGCTATTTTAGCGCTCTGTCCTGGCCCTCTGGGCTGTGGAGCCAGCTCGGGCTTTAACCCTGAGGGCGGAGCGCTGCTCACGGCTAAGGCCACTACTGTCCGTGGGCTCCCAGGCCCCTCTCACTCCTCCGCAATCCTACCAGGATCGATTCAGTGTCCCTGGTTGTATGGTCCTCGCAAGCTGCTTTTCTGTTGCTTTTTCCCGACGATTTGTCTTTATTTTAGTTGTAATTCCAGTTTGGTCCTTGGAGATGGTCTGTGTATCTTCCATTCACTCTGCCGCCATTTTGGAATCTCTAATTTTCTTTTTCTTTAGTGTCTTTATCTGGTTTTGGAATTAAGATAATGCTGACTTCATAAAAATAGCTTTGAAATCTCACCTCCCTTGAATTTTGGAATAGTTTTAGGAGAATTGGTGTTAATTCTTTTTTGAGTGTTTGATAAAATCACCTGTGAAGACATCTGGGCCAGGGGCTTTGTTTGCTGATAGTATTTTTGTTACTGCTTCAATTTTATTATTTGCTATTGGACCATTCAGTTTTTTTCGTGATTGAGTTTTGGCAGATTGTATGTTTTTAGAATTTTTGTCCATTTCTCCTAGGTTTTCCAGTTTGTTGGCATATAGATGTTCAATGTATTCTCTTATAGTCCTTTGTATTTTTGTGATGTCAGTTGTTACTTAACCTCTTTTGTTTCTGATTTTATTTATTTGGGTCCTCTCTCTTGGTTTCCTGATAAATCTGGCTAAAGGTTCATCAATCTTGTTTATTTTTCCAAAGAACCAGCTCTTGTTTTCATTGGTCTTTGTAGTTTTTTGTTAGTCACTATATCATTTATTTTCTCTCTGATCTGTATTATTCCCTTAATTTGAATTTCTGTCAGTGTTACTTGTTCTTCTCTAATTTTTTAGTTGTAAGGTGAGATTATTTATTTGAGTTTTTTATGTATCTTGATGTAGGTCTGTAATGCTTTCAAGTCTGCTTTCTCTATGTCTCATAGATTTGGGGTTATGTTGTGTTCATACTTATTTGTTTACAGGAATCTCATTGGTCATCCATTAATCTCATTGGTCATCCATTAATTGTTTAACAACAAGCCATTCAGTCTCTACGTGTTTGAATGTTTTTGAGTTTTTTATTGTTGTTGATTTCCAGTTTCATGCCATTGTGACATAATTTTGATCTCCTTGAATTTGTTAAGACTTATTTTGTGTCCTAGCATGTGGCCTATCTTTGAGAATGTCCCATGTGCACTTGAGAAGAATGTATATTCTGCTTTGTGATGAAATGTTCTGTAAATATCAACTGGAGATATATATATATGTATACACACACACACACACACACACACACACACACACACACACTTATATACAGTTATGTAAGTGTGCTGTTAAAGACCTCCTACAATGACTGCATGGCTGCCAATGTCTCTTTTAAGTTCCACCAGGTATATATATATTGTCTTCCAATATTGTGTATAAGTTTACCAGGTTTATCTCCTCTTGTTTGATCAATCTCATTATGGTTATGTATTGACATTCTTTGTCACTTTACATAGCCTTTGCTTTAAAGTGTAGTTTGTTAGATATAAGTACTGCTACCCCAGTTATATTTTTTTTCCATTTGCATGGAATATTTTTTCCATATCTTCACTTTCAATCTGTGAGAGTTTTTTTTCTTCTGAGGAGGGTCACTTATGGACTGTATATATGTGTGTAATTTTTTCCTATCCATTAAGCTACCCTATGTCTTTTGATGGGAGCATTTAATCTATTTACATTTAAGGTTATTGTTGATAGGTACTGAAATATTGCCATGTTTTCTTTATAAGTGTGTTTCTCTCTCTTGATTTCTTCTGATAACACTCCCTTTAACATTTCTTGTAATGCTGGTTTGGTGGTAATGTACTCCTTTAGTCTTTTTTTTTTTTTTTTTTTTTTGGTATGGGAAGCTCTTTATTTTCACTTTCAATTTTGTTATTTTTTTTCATTAATTTATTTTTGTTATAGATGTTTCTCTTCTTATCCCCCATTGACACCCTCCTCCCACTCCCACCTCCTCCCCAAGCATTGTTATCTCTGTCTTTGATTACACATACATGCGTAAAAGTTCTGTTGTTTATCTCTTTCCTCCCCCCACATCCACCTCTTCTGAGGTTTGTAAGTCTTCACCCCACTTCTATGTCTCTGGGTCTGTTCTGTTCTTCAGTTTGTTTTGTTCATTGTATTCCACAAATAAGTGAGATCATGTGATATTGGTCTTTCTCTGATTGGCTTGTTTCAATTAGGACAGCACTCTCCAGGTCATTCCATGTTGTCTCAAAGGATAAAAGATCTTTCTTTCTTATGGTTGCATAGAATTCCATTGTGTATAGGTACCAAAGCTTTTTTATCCACTCATCTGTTGATGGATACTTGGGCTGTTTACAGATCTTAGTGATTGTAAATAGTGCTGCTGTGAACATAGGGGTACATATATTCGTTATGATTGGTGTTTCAGGCCTCTTAGGGTATATTCCTAGAAGTGGGATCATGGTTTCAAATGGCAGTTCAAATTTTCATTTTTCAAGGAAACACCATATTATTTTTCATAGTGGCTGCACCAGTCTGCATTCCCACCAGCAGTGTACTAGAGTCTCCTTTTCTCCACACCCTCGCCAGCACTTGTTGTTTGGTGATTTGTTGATGGCAGCCATTCTAGTAGGTGTGAAGTGATACCTAATAGTTGTTTTAACTTGCATCTATCTGATGATTAGTGACATTGAGCATTTTTCATATGTCTTTTGGCCATTTGTATGTCCTGTTTGGAGAGGTGTCTATTTAGGTCCTCTGCCCCTTTTTTAAAAATATTTTTTCTTTATTTATTTTAGAGAGAGAGGAAGGGAGAGAGAGAGAGATAGAAACATCAGTGAGAGAGAACATCGAATGGCCACCTCCTGCATTGCCCCCACTGCGGATCAGGCCCACAGTCTGGGCATGTGCATTGAACAGGAATCAAACCGATGATCTTTTGGTGCATGGGTCGATGTTCAACAATTGAGCCATACCAGGTGGGCCCCTGCCCCTTATATAATTGGGTTCTTTCTCTTCCTTTCTTTGAGTTGTATGAGTACCCCATATATTTTGTAAATTAGTTCCTTATCTGATGTATCATTCACAGTTATGCTCTCCAATATACTGGGTTCCTTGTCAATTTTGATGGTTGTTTCTTCTGCTGTGCAGAGCTTCTTAGTTTGATGTAGTCCTATGTGTTCATTTCTTATTTGTTTCTATTGCCTTAGACATTGATTGTATCAGTGAAAATTGTGCTGTGTGTGATGGCTGAAATTTTGTTGCCTGCATTTTCTTTCAAGATTTTTATGATTTCGTGGGTCACATTTAGTCTTTTATACATTTTAAGTTTATTCCTGTGTATGCTGTAAGTTGGTGGTCTAGTTTCATTTTTTTGCATGTAGCTGTACAATTTCACCAGAACCATTTATTGAAGAGGCTGTCTTTACTCCATTGTATGCTCTTGCCACCTTTGACAAATATTAATTGAGAATGTCTTGGGTCAATTTCCGGGTTCTCTGTTCTGTTCCATTGATCTATATGCCTGTTCTTGTGCCAGTACCAGGCTGCTTTGATTACTATGGCTTTGTAGTATAACCTGATATCTAGTATTGTGATCCCTCCTACTTTGTTTGTCTTTTTCAAGATTGCTGTAGCTATTTTGGTCCTTTGGGCTTCCATATAAACTTTTGAAGTATTTGTTCTAGTTCTGTGACATATGTCATTGGTATTTTGATGGGCATTGCATTGAATCCAAAGATTGCTTTGGATAGTATGGACATTTTAATGATGTTAATTCTTCCAATCCATGAATAAGGTATATGCTTCCACTTTTTTATATCTTCCTGTATTTCCTTTTTCAGTGACCTATAGTTTTCTGCTAATAGGTTCTTTACTTCTTTGGTTAAGTTTATTCCTAAGTATCTTAAAATTTTTTTGCTGCGATGGTAAATGGGGTTGTTTTTTAGTTTCTCTTTCATTGAGTTCGTTGTTGCTGTGCAAGAGTGCTGTTGATTTCATGACATTAATTTTGTATCCTCCTACTTTGTCAAATTCATTTTTAAATCTAGTAGATTTCTAATGGAGTATTTAGGGTTTTTTATGTACAGTATCATGTCAACTGCAAATAATGACAGTTTCATGTCCTCCTTTCCAATTTGGATCCCCTTTATGTTTTCTTCATGTCTAATGGCTGTGGCTAAGACTTCCAGTACTGTGTTAAATAAGAGTGGCAAAAGTGAGCATCCCTGTCTTGTTCCTGTTCTAAAGGGAAAGGCTTTTAGTTTTTGCCCATTGAGTATGATGTTGGCTGTAGGTTTTTCATATATGGACTCTATTATGTCAAGATATGATCCCTCTATTCCCACATTGCTGAGCATTTTTAACAGAAATCAGTGCTGGATTTTGTGGAATGCTTTTTCAGCATCTATTGATATGATAATATGGTATTATCTTTCATTTTGTTTATGTGGTGTATCACATTTATTGATATGTGGATATTGTACCATCCTTGCATCCCTGGGATGAATCCTACTTGGTCATGATGAATAATTTTTTTGATGTATTGCTGGATCCCTTTTGCTAATATTTTGTTAAGGATTTTGGCATCTGTGTTCATCAGGGATATTGGCCTGTAGTGTTCTTTCCTTGTACTGTCTTTATCTGGTTTGGGAATTAGAATTATGTTGGCTTCATAGAATGAGATGGAAGTTGATAAAGACACTACAAAGAAAGAAAACTGCAGGCCAATATTTGTAATGAACACAGATGTCAAAATCCTTAACAAAATTATTAGCAAATTGGAACCAGGAATACATAAAAAAATTATTCATCATGACCAAGTGGGATTCATCCCAGAGATGCAAGGATGGTACAATATCAACAAATCAATATATGTGATACACTGCATGAACAAAATGAAAGATAAAAACCATATGATCTTATCAGTAGATGCTGAAAAACCATTAAAATCCAGCACCCATTTCTGATAAAAACAATGAGTAATGTGGGAATATAGGGATTATATCTTGACATAATAAAGTCCATATATGAAAAACCTAAAGCCAACATCATACTCAGTGGGAAAAAACTAAAAACATTTCCCTTAAGAACAGGAACAAGGCAGGGATGCCCACTTTCACCACTTTTATTTGACATAGTATTGGAAGTCTTAGCCACAGCAATTAGACATGAAGAAAAAATAAAAGGGATCCAAATTGGAAAGGAGGAAGTGAAACTGTCATTATTTGCAGATGACATGATACTGTAAAAAGAAAACCCTAAAGACTCCATGACACAGCTACTAGATTTAATAAATAAATTTGGCAAAGTAGCAGGATACAAAATTAACGTCACAATATTGACAGCATTCTTATACACCAACGATGAACTAACAGAAAGAGAAACTTAAAAAAGACCCATTTACCATCGTGGAAAAAAATTTGAGATACTTAGGAATAAACTTAACCAAACAAGTAGTGGACCTCTTCACAGAAAACTACAGGACATTGAAAAATGAAATACAGGAAGATATAAAAAAGTGGAAGCACATACCTTGTTTATGGATTGGAAGAATTAACATCATTAAAATGTCCATACTACCCAAAGCAATTCAATGCAATCCCCATCAAAATACCAATGACATATTTCACAGAACTAGAACAAATACTCCAAAAGTTCATATGGAACCAAAAAAGACCCCAAATAGCCACAGCAATCTTGAAAAAGAAGAACAAAGTAGGAGGGATCACAATACCAGATATCAGTTTATACTACAAAGCCACTGTAATGAAAACAGCCTGGTACTCACAAAACAATAGGCATATAGATCAATGGAACAGAACAGAGAACCCAGAAATTGACCCAAGACATTATGCTCAATTAATATTTGTCAAAGGTGACAAGAGCATATAGTGGAGTCAAGACAATATCTTCAATAAATGGTGCTGGGAAATTTGGACAGCTACATGCAAAAAAGTGAAGATAGACCACCAACTTACACCATACACAAGAATAAACTCATAATGGATAAAACACTTAATTGTGACTCGTGAATTCATAAAAATTCTAGAAGAAAATGTAGGCAACAAAATTTCAGACATCACATGCAGCAGAATTTTCACTGATAAATCACCTAAGGCAACAGAAACAAAGGAAAAAATGAACACGTGGGACTACATCAAACTCAAAATCTTCTGCACAGTGAAAAAAACAACCATCAAAATGGAAAGGGAACCCACTATATGGGAGAGCATATTTGCCAATAATACATCAGATAAGGAGTTAATTTCCAAAATATGTAGATTACTCTACAACTCAACAAAAGGAAGACAACCCAATTAAAAAATGGTCAGAGGACCTAAAGGGCACCTCTCCAAACAGGACATACAAATGGCCAAGAGACATATGAAAAAATGCTCAACGTCACTAAACATCAGAGAGATGCAAATTAAAACAATGATGAGGTATCACCTCACACCTGTCAGGATGGCTGCCATCAACAAATCATCAAACAACAAGTGTTGGCGAGTGTGTGGAGAAAAGGGGACCCTAGTACACTGCTAGTGGGAATGCAGACTTGTGCAGGCACTGTGGAAAACACTATGGTATTACCTCAAAAAGTTAAAAATTGAACTGCTATTTGACCCAGTGATTCCACTTCTAAAAATATATCCTAAGAAGCCTGAAACACCAATCAGAAAGAATATATGTACCTGTATGTTTATAGCAGCACTATTTACAATCGCTAAGATCTGGAAACAGCCCAAGTGGTCATCAATAGATGAGTGGATAAAAAAGCTTTGGTACATATACACAATGGAATTCTATACAGCTGTAAAAAAGAAAGATCTGTTATCCTGTTAGTTGACCTGGAGGGACCTGTAGAGTATTATCCTAAGGGAAACAAGCCAGTCAGAGAAAGACAAATATCGCATGATCTCACTTATTTGTGGAATATAATGAACACAACAAACTGATGAACAAAATAGACCCAGAGATGTAGAAGTAGGGTACAGACTGACAAACCTCAGAATAGATGGTGGAGAGGGGGAAGGAAGAAATGAACCACAAAACTTATATGCATGTATGCCTAACCATGGACATAGATAACAATGCTGGGTATGGGGCAGAGTGGGTGGGAAGAGAACATCTGTAACAAAAATAATAAAAAAATTTTTTAAAAATAAATAAAAATTTTAAAAATTCTAAAAGAAGCAGAATACTTCAATAGACATTTCTCCATGGAAAACATAGTGATGACCATTGACACATGAAAAGATGCTTCACATCACTAATCTTCCCGAAAATGCAAATCAAAACCTCACATATGTCAGAATGGCTATTACTGAAAGCCAGTATGGCAAGGCATGGAGAAAAGGAAACCTTTATACACTATTGGGTTTGTAAATCAGTTAAGCCACTGTGGAAAAGAAAATGGCATGTCCTTAAAAAAAGAAAAAGTAGAACTACCATAGGATCCAGCAATTTCACTTCTGAGTATTTACCTGAAAGAAAAATTGAAAGGATATATGCACCTGCTATGTTTATTGCAGAATTACTATCAGTAGGGTACAGACTGACAACCCTCAGAAGAGGGGGTGGGGGGGAAGAGATAAACCACAGAACTTGTATGCATGTATGCATAACTGATGGACATGGACAACAATGCTGGGGATGGGGTGGGGGGATGGGGAGGAGGGTATCAATGGGGGAAAAAGGAGAAACATCTGTAACAAAAACAAATTAATTTAAAAAAAGATATGAAAGCATCTGCCCATCAATAGATGAATGGATAAAGATATATATGAATAAATATTATTTAGTAACAAAAAGTAAAACCTTGCCATCTTCAAAAATGTAGATGAACCTAGAAGGTGTTATGATTAAGAAAATAAGACAGACAATGATAAATACCACATAATTTCACTTATATGTAGTATCTATTAAAAAATAAATGAATAGAGCACTGTTTATGCCTGGTTTTCTCTAACACTGAGATGGCATCCCCAGGCCACAACCTCCTCTCTGAAGATTGTAGGTTTGCTATTAATCACGTGGCATCTTATGAGCTGCACATCAGTGATGGTTAGTTATCTATGGCCTGTTATTACAACAAAGACAGGGGAGCACCTCTTTTTGCCACATTCTTTGAAGACCAAGCTGAGGTAAAGAGGGAGCATACAAAGCAATGCCTAAGATATCTAAGAAAATGTGAGAATCAAATCTGCCTTCTGGTGATAAAGAGGCCTGACATAGATAACTGGGGAACTGGAGTCCAAGCTCTAGAGTCTTCTCTGGAGTTGGAGAACAAGTTAACCAACTTCCTGCTAAACCTGAAGACCATGGCTTCCACCAATGGTGAAACTGATCTCTTACACTTTATGGGAAAGTACCTGGATAAACAGACGAGGAACATAAACTACCTGGAACACCAACTTGTATATCATAAGGGATTAGAAAAGCAGGCCCAGGAAGAAGACCCATTTAAAAAGCCTGCTCAAGTGTCAGGTAAAGAGACAAACATCTGAAGACAACAAAGCAAATCTTCCCATTGTAGTAGGTCCCAAAATCAGCTATTTAAGAATCTTAATCATCTATATTTGATGGAAGACTGCTTTCCTTCATTAGTGTGTGTACAAATAAACTGGTATTTGCATTATAAAATAAATAAATAAATGAATAAATAAAATCTCATAGGGTTTACGTGATTTACCATAATAAAATATATAAAATAATACTTAGTATGCCTTTGAAAAATATTCATTAATTTTCTTTTTGTACTGTTTACAGTTTTCACAATAAAATCATTCTTACCTATACTGATTGATATATCTGGTGCCACAGCCAAAATACCTGCCTATATTTTCATCAGTGGAGATTAAGACATATGTTTAAAATATATGTAAATGCTTTGGACACTGAAAATGCATTGAAAATTGTTCTTTCCTATATCTAGACAAGAGTCTAATTCAAAAGCTTTCCTAAAAATATTATGAAATATAATATGTATAAAAATTCTCAATTATTAAGACTACCTTTTTAGTATGTCTGATAAATTTAATAGGATGCATAAGAAAATACACAAAAATGCACGTTTTCAATATGGTCCCTTTCTGTTATCTTGTGAGGTATTAGATATGTGAAGATATTAACCTATTGTAAAATAACTGTTTTAATATAATTGATTATTAGTGTCCTTTGTTGTCATATGTAAAGTATCACACAGCAAACTGTCCAGCTGTACTTGTTAGGCCTTTTGAAATCTTATTGCTACTCAATGATTTTCTGTTAAAGTGTATTGACTGGACAATGTATGCAAATAAGACCAAAAAATCCTAAGAACAACTCACACAATTAAACTGCATAGTTTATATGTCTTAAAAAATAAAAATAAAAAATAAATGAATAAATGAAACAAAAAAGAAATAGACTCATAGAAAGAGAGAACAAACTGATGATTTCCAGAGTAGAGGTGTGTGTGAGGATAGGTAAAAAACATAAAGGAAAACAGATGAGAGGTACAAACTTTCAGTTATAAAATAAATGTCACGAATGTTATGTACAGCACAGAGAATATAGTCAATAATATCATATTAACTTTGTATGTTACTAGATTTATAGTGTTGGTCACGTTGTAAGGAATATAAAAGTCAAATTACTGTGTGGTACTCCTGGAATTAATATAATAGTGTATGTCGAATGTGTGTGTGTATATATATATATATATATATATATATATATATATATATATAAATCCTTACATGATATTATTTCATTGATATTTAGAGAGAGTGGAGAGAGAGAGAGAGAAACACCTCTGTGAGGGAGACACTTCGATTGGTTGCCTCTTGCATGACCCTGACCAGGACAGGATTAAACCTGCAACCCAGGTACATACCTCTGACAAGGAATGAACCTGCTATTCTTTGTTCCACGGGCCAATGCTCTAACTGCCAAGCCAAACCGGCCAGGGCGGTCAACTATACATTAATTAGAAAAAACAACAATGGTTATGTGAAATAAAAGAGATAAAAAGCATTTTAGAAATAAAATGGTTTGATAGTTTTTCTTCCCTTGCTTCTTCTTTTTGTAGAAATGTAGGAAAACTAAATAAAATGTTTGGGAAAAAATTGTCTAAGCAGTTTTTATTGTTTTTTTTTTTATTATTTTTTATTTTTTTGCTATAAAATTCTTTATTCCAAAGGCACTTTTTCCTTGTCCTTATTCATTTTGCAATGGTCCAAATGCTGCCAAAATTTGCATTGAAGTATAGAGACACAAATAAATCCAGATTTGCCAAGATAGATCAATTAGTGGGTGGTTACTTTTTAAAATTTTCTACAAAAGGATTAATTATAGAATTCCTATAAATGGCACGTTTTCAATATGGTCCCATTTCTAGAAATCTATATTCCAACAAGTTTTCAGTAGTCAACCTTTTTTTTTAATTTTTTATTAATTTATTTTTGTTACAGATGTTTCTCCTTTTCCCCCCATTGTCACCCTCCCCCCTCCCTGCCACATCCCATGTTTTGTTGTCCATGTCCATTGATTATGAGTACATGCATACAAGTTCTGTGGTTCATTGCTCCCTTCCCCCACCCCCTCTTCTGGCAATTGTCAGTCTGTACCCTACTTCCACATCTCTGGGACTACCCTGTTCCTCAGACTATTATGTTTATTATATTCCAGAAATAAGTGAGATCATATGATATTTATATTTCTCTGCTTGGCTGGATTCACTTAGGATAATAGTATCCAGGTCCTCCCATGTCGTTGCAAAGGATAACAGATCTTTCTTACAGCTGCATGATACTCCATTGTGTATATGTACCACAGCTTTTTTATCCATTCGACTACTGATGGACACTTGGGCTGTTTCCAGATCTTAGCTATTGTAAATAGCGCTGCTATGAACATGGGGGTACATATATTCTTTCTGTTCGGTGTTTCAGGCTTCTTAGGGTATATTCCTAAGAGTGGGATCACTGGGTCAAATGGTAATTCAATTTTTAATTTTTTGAGGTAACACCATAGTGTTTTCCACAGTGGCTGCACCAGTCTGCATGCCCACCAGCAGTGTACTACAGTCCCCTTTTCTCCACACCCTCGCCAACACTAGTTGTTTGATGCTTTGTTGATGGCGGCTATTCGGACAGGTGTGAGGTGATACCTCATTGTTGTTTTAATTTGCATCTCTCTGATGATTAGTGATGTTGAGCATTTCTTCATATGCCTCTCGGCCATTTGTATGTCCTGTTTGGAGAGGTGTCTATTCAGTTCCTCTGCCCATTTTTTAATTGGGTTCTTTGTCTTCCTTTTGTT
The DNA here is from genome assembly GCA_030848825.1 of Tadarida brasiliensis. Taxonomy (NCBI): domain Eukaryota; kingdom Metazoa; phylum Chordata; class Mammalia; order Chiroptera; family Molossidae; genus Tadarida; species Tadarida brasiliensis. Next base: position 71,196,131 of record CM061259.1, on the reverse strand, counting down.
GAGATGTATGAGCACTCTATATATTTTAAATTAATCCCTTATCTGATATATCATTGGCAATTATGCTCCCATACAGTGGGTTGCCTTTCCACTTTGATGGTTGTTTCTTTTGCTGTGCAGAAGTTTTTGAGTTTGATGTAGTCCCATGTGTTCATTTTTCCCTTTGTTTCTGTTGCCTTAGGTGATATATCAGTGAAGATTCTGCTGCGTATCATGTCCGAAATTTTGTTGCCTACATTTTCTTCTAGGATTTTTATGGATTAATGAGTCATATTTAAGTCTTTTATCCATTTTGAGTTGATTCTTGTGTATGGTGTAAGATGGTGGTCTAGTTTCATTTTTTTGTATGTAGCTGTCTAATTTTCCCAACACCATTTATTGAAGAGGCTGTCTTTACTCCATTGTATGCTCTTGCCACCTTTGTCGAATATTAATTGAGCATAATGTTTTGGGTCAATTTCTGGGTTCTCTGTTCTATTCCACTGATCTGTGTGCCTGTTCTTGTGCCAGTACCAGGCTGTTTTGATTACAGTAGTTTTGTAGTATAACCTGATGTCTGGTATTGTGATCCCGCCTACTTTGTCCTTCTTTTTCAAGATTGCTGTAGCTATTCAGGGTCTTTTTTGGTTCCATATGAACTTCTGAAGCATTTGTTCTAGTTCTCTGAAATATGTCGTTGGTATTTTGATGGGGATTGCGTCAAATCTATAGATTGCTTTGGGTAGTATGGACATGTTAATGATGTTAATTCTTCCAATCCATGAACAAGGTATGTGCTTCCATTTTTTTTATATCTTCCTCTATTTCTTTTTTCAATGTCCTGTAGTTTTCTGCAAATAGGTCCTTTACTTCTTTGGTTAAGTTTAGGTATCTTAATGTTTTTGCTGCTATGGTAAATGAGATTGTTTTTCTAGTTCCTCTTTCTGTGAGTTCATCATTAGTGTATAAGAATGCCGTCAATTTCTTGACGTTAATATTGTATCCTGCTACATTCCCAAATTCATTTATGAAGTCTAGTAGATTTTTGATGGAGTCTTTAGGGTTTTCTATGTATAATATCATGTCATCTGCAAATTATGACAGTTTCTGTTCCTCCTTTCCATTTGGATCCCATTTATTTTTTCTGCATGTCTCATTGCTGTGGCTAAGACTTCCAGTACTATGTTAAATAAGAGTGGTGAGAGTGGGCATCCTTGTCTTTTTCCTGTTCTTAAGGGAAATGCTTTTAGTTTTTGTCCATTGCGTATGATGTTGGCTGTAGGTCTTTCATATATGGCCTTTATAATGTTGAGATATGATCCCTCTATTCCCAAACTTCTAAGCGTTTTTATCAGAAATGGGTGCTGGATTTAGTCAAATGCTTTTTCAGCATCTATTGATATGATCATATGGTTTTTATCTTTCATTTTGTTTATGTGGTGTATCACATTTATTGATTTGTGAATATTGTACCAGGCTTGCATCCCTGGGATCAATCCCACTTGGTCATGGTGAATAATTTTTTTGATGTATTGCTGGATCCAATTTGCTAGTATTTTGTTTAGGATTTTGGCACCAATGTTCAGCAGGGATATTGACCTGTAGTTTTCTTTCTTTGTAATGTCTTTTTCTGGTTTTGGAATTAGAATTATGCTGGCCTCATAAAACGAGTTTGGAAGTCTTCCTTCTTCTTGAGTTTTTTGGAATAGTTTGAGGAGAATGGGTGTTAGTTCCTCTTTGAATTTTCGGTAAAACTCGCCCGTGAAGCCGTCAGGGCCTGAGCTTTTGTTTGCTGGGAGGGTCTTCATTACATCTTCAATTTCCTTCATTGTTATTGGCCTGTTCAAGTTTTCTATCTCTTCCCAGTTCAGTTTTGGGAGACTATGTGTTTCTAGAAATGTGTCCATTTCACTTAGATTGTCGAATTTGTTGCCATATAAATGTTCATAGTATTTGTTAACGATCCTTTGATTTTTTCTACTCTGTTTCTAATTCACTGATCCGGTCCCCTGCTTCCTCTACTCTGCTGGTCAGTCCTTCCAATGTGTTCTTTATTTCTGCCATGACATTCTCTATTTCCACTTGGTTGGTTTTCATGGTGTTGATATCCTTACTCATGCTGTTTAGTTTCCTCAAGATCATGGCTCTGAACTCTACCTCTGATAATTTGCTTAAATGCATTTCATTTATCTCATCTTCGGTAGAGTTCTCTTGTTCTTTCATTTGGGATCTGTTTCTTTGTTTCACCATTTTTGCTATCTCAGTGGGTTTTGGAGCCTGCCAAATTTTCCCTGTGGGTGTTGGAGTTCTGCTATTTGTGACTTTCTCTACTGGGTTTGGATGAGTGTGGAGGGCCCATGTCAAACACCACTGTCAAGTCTCACTTTCCTGGGTAGATTTGCAAGCTCAGGAAAGGTTCAGTTATGCTCTAGCTTTTTGCCTGGAGGCTATTTGCCTCAGTTACTTGAAAAGCCTTAGGATCTCAGTTGAATGAGAAACTCCCTCAGTTGTTTATAGTGTGAGAGGATTTCCCGAGGGTGGGGCCAATGCTGGTTGTTAATGAGCCTCAATTTGCATTTCTTTACCTCTTTTCCTCACCTCAGAATCTCCAGGGGAGGGGCTGCCACAGCTCCAGGAAGGAGTAAACTTGACTGCCTTTCTGTGTAACCGGGAAAGAGCGGCTGGCCACCACCGTCCTTTGTGGCCACAGCTCAGCACAAACTCCGAACGCCCTCCAAATCCCAGGTGTCCCCACAGAGTTCCAGTCCCCACAGAAATCTAGAGATCCGCCCTCCGTCTGCTGGATCCCCAGGTGAGTGGCTGTTACTATTTAGTGCTCTGTCCCGGCCCTCTGTGCTGTGGAGCAGCTGGGGCTCTTAACCCTGAGGGCAGGGTCCGCTATGCTCACAGCTCAGGCCGCTGCTGTCTGTGGGCTCCAGGCCACCACCCTCACGCGCCTCCACAGATCCTACCAGGCTCATTCAGTGTCCCTGGTTGTATGATCCTCTCTCGCTGCTTTTCTGTTGCTTTTCCTGAATGATTTGTCTTTATTTTAGTTGTAATTCCCGTTTGGTCCTGGGAGATCATCTATGTAGCTTCCATTCACTCTGCCGCCATTTCCGGTCCCCCTTTATTGTTTTTTTAAATGCTCACATAAGAATCCCAAAATACCAATCAGGAAGAATATATGCATCCCTATTTTCATAGCAACACAGTTCACAATAGATGAGATCTGGAAACAGCCCAAGTGCCCATCAATAGATGAAGTGGATAAAAAAGATATGGTACATTTACACAATGGAATACTATGTGGCTGTTAAAAAGAAGAACCTGATATTGAAGTTTGAGAAGCACTGCTCTACTACCTATTGAAAGTAGAGTATAGTTTTTCTAATTTTTGCTGTGATTGTAAGGAGAATGTCTCTCTATTTTCATCATTAATGATGCCAATAAGTTTTTGATAAATACGTCAGTTAAAGCCAAAAACTCTGTAAATATTAGTAAGTATTTTAAAGTAAAGTCTGCATATTCCAAAATGGCAGTGGAGTGAATGGAAGCTACACAGACCATCTCCCAGGATCAAACTGGAATTACAGCTAAAATAAAAACAAATCATCGGGAAAAAGCAATGGAAAAGCACCTTGCGAGGACCATACACCAGGGACACTGAATCAATCCTGGTAGGATTGCAGAGGTACGAGAGGGGGGCTGGGAGCCCACAGAGAGCAACAGTCATAGCTGTGAACACTGCCCTGGGGGTTAAAGCCCAAGCTGGCTCCACAACACAGAGGGCCAGGACAGACGCTAAAATAGCCACAGCCACTCACCTTAAGCTATAGCAGAGGGAGGGTGGACTGGACTGGAACTGTGTGGAGACACTAGGGATTTGGATGGTGCTCAGAGCTTTTGCTGAGTTGTGGCCATGCAGGACAGTGGCCATCTTACTCCTTACCAGGCTCTGGGGAGAGGGGGCAGCCTCTCCCTTGGACATCCAGCCACACCCAGGTGGGCCATTGAAATGCAAATTGAGGCTCATTAACTACCAGCATCTGCCCCACCCTTGGGAAATCCTCTCATGCTGAGCACCTGAGGGAGGTTTTCATTCAACTGAAAACCCAAGGCACTTCAAGTAACTGCAACTAATAGCCTCTAGGCAAAAAGCTAGAGGATAACTTAACCTTTTCTGGGTTTGCAAATCTACCCAGGAAAGTAAGACTCAACCCTGGTGTTTAACATAGGTCATCCCACACTCATCCAAACCCAGAAGAGGGAGCCACAAACAGCAGAACACCAACATCCATAGGGAAAATAAGGCAGGCTCCAAAACCCAGAGATAGCCAAAATGATGAAACAAAGAAACAGATCCCAAATGAAAGAACAAGAGACCTCTACGGAGATGAGATAAATGAAATGGACTTAAGAAAGTTAACAGAGCTAGAACTCAGAGTCATGATCTTGAGGAAGCTCAACAGCATGTGTAAAGACATCAACACCATGAGCAAAGACATAGAAACATTGAAAACCAACCAAGTGGAAATGAAGAAACACCAAGAAGAAATGAAGAATGACATAGCAGAAATGAAGAACACATTGGAAGGCCTAAACAGCAGAGTAGAGGAAGCTGAGGACCGGATCAGTGAATTAGAAGACAGGTAGAAAAAATCGATCAATCAGAAAACCAAAAGGAAAAAACAATGAAAAAACAGGAAGACAGCGTAAGAGAACTGTGGGACAAATGGAAACGTAATAATATTCACATCATTGGAGTCCTCCAAGAAGAGGAAAATGAGAAAGGGTTAGAGAATATATTTGAAGAAATAGTGACAGAGAACTTCCCTAATTTGGTGAAGAAAGAAGGCATTCAAGTTCAAGAAGCACAGAGAGTCCCAAGTAAGAAGAACCCAAACAGGCCCACACCAAGACACATAATAATTAAAATGCCAAAAATTAAAGACAAAGAGAGAATCCTAAAGGCAGCAAGAGATAAGCAACAGGTTACCTACAAAGGAACCTCCATGAGGCTATCAGCTGACTTCTCAACAGAAACATTACAGGCCAGAAGGGAATGGCATGAAGTAATCAAGGTCATGAAAAACAATGATTTGAATCCAAGACTACTCTACCCAGCAAGGCTATCATTCAAAATAGAAGGTCAAATGAAGAGCTTCCCAGATTAAAAAAAAAGAAAGAAAAAAAAAGGCTAAGGGAATATATTAGCACCAAACCAGCACTGCAAGAAATGTTAAAAGGACTGCTGTAATTAGTAGAAAAAATAGAAAGGAAAATAGAACCACACTAAGCAAAAATGGCAATAAATAAGTACATATCAATAATCACCATAAATGTAAATGGATTGAATGCTTTGATAGAAAGGCAGAGAGTAGCTGATTGGATAAGAAAGCGTGACCCATATATATGTTGTTTCCAGAGACCCACCTCACAACAAAAGACTCACATAGGCTGAAAGTGAAGGGATGGAAAAAAATCTTCCAAGCAAACGGAAAGGAAAAACAAGGTGGGGTAGCAATACTCATATCTGATAAAATAGATTTCAAAATGAAGGCCATAACTAGAGACAAAGAAGGCCACTACATAATATTGAAAGGATCTATCCAACAGGAAGATATAACCTTGGTAAACATATATGCACCCAATATAGGAGCACCAAAATATGTTAAAAATCTTCTGGAGGACTTCAAAGGAGAAATCGACAGCAATACAATCATAACAGGGGACTTCAACACCCCGCTGACATCACAGGATAGATCGTCTAGACAAAAAATTAACAAGGAAACAGAGACTCTAAATGAAGCACTAGACCAAATGGATTTAGTAGATATTTACAGAGAATTACACCCCAAAACTACAGAATTCACATTCTTCTCAAGCGCACATGAGACATTCTCAAAGATAGACCACGTGTTAGGACAAAAACTAAGTCTCTACAAGTACAAGAAGATTGAAATCATATCAGGCATCTTGTCAGATCACAATGGCATGAAACTAGAAATCAATGGCAACAAGAACATGCAAAGATATTTGAACACATGGAGGCTAAATAGCATGTTATTAAACAATGAATGGGTTACTGAGGAGATCGAGGAAGAAAGTAAAACTTCCTGAAAACCAATGGAAATAAACACACAACAACACAAAATCTATGGGATGCAGGGAAAGCAGTTCTGAGAGCGAAGTTCATAGCACTCCAGGCCTATTTCAAGAAACAAGAAAAATTTCTAATAGACTATCTAACCTCACAACTTAAAGAACTAGAAAGCAAACAGAAAGAAAACCCCAGAGCAAGCAGAAGGAAGGAAATAGTAAAGATCAGAGCGGAAATAAATGACATAGAGACCAGAAAAACAATTCAAAGGATCAATAAAACAAAGAGCTGGTTTTTTTAAAAGATAAACAAGATTGATGGACCCTTATCTAGACTCACCAAAAAACAAAGAGAGAGAACCCAAATACACAAAATCAGAAATGAAAGAGAAGAAGTAACAACTGACGCCACAGAGATACAAAGGATCGTGAACAAATACTATGAACATTTATATGGCAACAAATTCGACAATCTAAGCGAAATGGACAAATTTTTGGAAACATATAGTCTCCCTAAACTGGACTGGGAAGAGAGAAAAAAACTTGAACAGACCAATAATAACTAAGGAAATTGAAGATGTAATCATGACTCTCCCAGCAAACAAAAGCCAGGCCCGGTACGGCTTCATGGGGGAGTTTTACCGAATATTCAAAGAACTAACACTCATTCTCCTCAAACTATTTCAAAAAGTGCAAGAAGAAGGAAGACTTCCAAACTCGTTTTATGAGGCCAGCATAATTCTAATTCCAAAACTAGAAAAAGACACTACAAAGAAAGAAAACTACAGGCCAATATCCCTGATGAAAATAGATGCCAAATCCTAAACAAAATAGTAGCAAATCGGACCCAGCAATACATCAAAAAAGTTATTCACCATGACCAAGTGGGATTTATCACAGGGATTCAAGGCTGGTTCAATATTTGCAAATCAATAAATGTGATACACCATATAAACAAAATGAAAGGTAAAAACCACATGATCATGTCAATAAACGCTGAAAAAGCATTCAACAAAATCCAGCACCCATTTATGATAAAAAAAAAAAAAACCCTCAGCATTTTGGGAATAGAGGGATCATATCTTGATATATTAAAGGCCATATATGAGAGACCTACAGCCAACATCATACTCAATGGGCAAAAACTAAAAACATTTCCCTTAAGAACAGTAACAAGACAGGGATGCTCACTTTCGCCACTCTTATTTAACATAATACTGGAAGTCTTAGCCACAGCAATCAGACGTGAAGAAAAAATAAAAGGAATCCAAATTGGAAAGGAGGAAGTGAAACTGTCATTATTCGTGGATGACATAATATTATACATAGAAAACCCTAAAGACTCCATAAAAAATCTACTAGAGTTAATAAATGAATTTGGTAAAGTAGCAGTATACAAAATTAATGTCAATAAATTGATGGCATTCTTATACACCAATGATGAACTCACAGAAAGAGAAACTAAAAAAACAATCCTATTTACCATCGCAGCAAAAAAATTAAGATACCTAGGAATAAACTTAACCAAAGAAGTATAGGGCCTATTTGCAGAAAACTACAGGACATTGAAAAAAGAAATAGAAGATATGAAAAAAAGTGGAAGCACATACCTTGTTCATGGATTGGAAGGATTAACATTATTAAAATGTCCATATTACCCAAAGCAATCTATATATTTAATGCAATCCCCATCAAAATACCAGTGACATATTTCAGAGAACTGGAACAAATACTTCAAAAGTTCATAAGGAACCAAAAAAGACCCCGAATAGCCACAGCAATCTTGAAAAAGAAGGACAAAGTAGGTCGGATCACAATACCAGATATCAGGTTATACTTCAAAGCTACTGTAATCAAAACAGCCTTGTAATGGCACAAGAATAGGCATATAGACCAGTGGAACAGAACAGAGAATCTGGATATTGACCCAAGACATTATGCTCAATTAATATTTGACAAAGGTGGCAAGAGCATACATTTGAGTAAAGACAGCCTCTTTGATAAATGGTGTTGGGAAAATTAGACAGCTACATTAAAAAAAAAAAATGAAACTAGACCATCAATTTATACCATACGCAATAATAAACTCAAAATGGATAAAAGACTTAAATATGACTCATGAATCCATAAAAATCCTAGAAGAAAATTTAGGTAACAAAATTTCGGACATCACACGCAGCAGAATCTTCACTGATACAGCACCTAAGGCAATACAAAGAAAGTAAAAAATGAACACATGGGACTACATCAAACTCAAAAGCTTCTGCATAGCAAAAGTAACAACCATCAAAACGGAAAGGGAACCCACTGTATGGGAAAGCATAATTGCCAATGATACATCAGATAAGGGGTTAATCTCCAAAATATATACAGTGCTCATACAACTCAACAAAAGGAAGACAAAGAACCCAATTAAAAAATGGGCAGAGGAACTAAATAGACACCTCTTCAAACAGGACATACAAATGGCTAAGAAACTTATGAAGAAATGCTCAACATCACTAATCATCAGAGAGATGCAAATTAAAACAACAATGAGGTATCACTTCACACCTCTCAGAATGGCCGCCATCAACAAATCATCAAACAACAAGTGTTGGCAAGGGCGTGGAAAAAAGGGGGACTCTAGTACACTGCTGGTGGGAATGAAGACTGGTGCAGCCACTGTGGAAAACACTATGATGTTACCTCAAAAAATTTAAAAATGAATTGAAATTTGACCCAGTGATCACACTTCTAGGAATATACCCTAAGAAGCCTGAAACACCAATCAAAAAGAATACATGTACCCCTATGTTCATAGCAGCACTATTTATAATAGCTAATATCTGGAAACAGCCCAAGTGTCCATCAGTGGATGAGTGGATAAAAAAGCTGTAGTACATATACACAATGGAGTACTCTGCAGCTGTAAGAAAAAAAGATCTCTTATCCTTTAAGACGACATGGAGGGACCTCGAGAGTATTATCCTAAGCGAAACAAGCCAAGTAGAGAAAGACAAATATCACATAATCTCACTTATTTGTGGAATATAATAAACATAACAGTCTGAGGAACAGGGTAGACCCAGAGATGTGGAAGTAGGGTACAGATTGACAACCCTCAGAAGAGGGTGTGGCGAGGGAGGGATAAGATAAACCACAGAGCTTATGCGCATATATGCATAACTTATGGACATGGACAACAAAGCTTGGGACAGCGTGGGGGGATGGTGAGGATGGTGTCAATGGGGATAAAAGGAGAAACATCTGTAACAAAAATAAATTAATAAAAAAATTATTAAAAAATAAAGTAAAGTCTCTAGAAGTTAAGTGACTGTTGCAAGGCCACCCAGCTTCTAAGTACTGGAACAAGCACAAAAGTTCACGCTTGATGCTGATTGGCCGACATGATAACAATGATAAACCTAGTAAACGTAATAATAACAAAACAAAAAAAGAAGAATCTCTTACCCTTTGCGACAGCATGGATTGACCAGAAGATTATTATTGTAAGCATAATAAGCCAGTCAGAGAAAGATAAATATCACATGATATCCCTTATTTATGGAATGTAATAAACAAAGTAAACTGATGAACACAATAGGAACAAACTGAAAGATCTCAAAAGGGAGAGGTGTTGAGGGGATAGGAATAGATTAACCAAAGTTTTTTTTTTTTCTTTATTGATTTTAGAGCGAGAGGAAGGGAGAGAGAGAGACATGGAAACATCAATGTGAGACAGAAACATCAGTTGGCCACCACCTGCATGCCACCTACTGGGGATCGAGTCCAAAATTTAGGCATGTGCCATGACCAGAAATTGAACCAGTGACCTCTTGCTGCATGGGTCAATGCTCACTGAGCCACACCAGCTGGGAAAGATTAACCGGAGATTTTAAGGCATATTTGCTTAGTCCATGGACACAGACAATAGTGTGGTGAAGGCTTAAGGTGGGGCAAGGACTGGATAGAGGGGAGTAAAGAGGAAGGAATGTGGTACGTCTGTAATACTGTCAAAAACAACAAAAAAAAGAAGCAAAGGGAGACTAGAAATAACATATCTTAATGTTCTAGATTTGGAAGTTTGCTGCATAATCCATCCTAATCACTGTTGGATTTGTTGGAACTGCTATACAATCCCTTACATATGTATACTTATATTTATATATGTTCTAAATATGTTGAGAGAGATGTGGAGTTTTCTGTTACTCAATGTAGTTTTAAGGAATTTGGTAAATAGAAATTGAGGGTCACTTCCAATAGCCTGGAATTCTAGTCAATTATAATCTTTGATTCACTTTTTGTTTTTCTTTTACATCTGTGGTGTTAGTGTTCAGTAACAAAAATGACAAAATACTGACCATAGGCAACTGTATGCTCCAAGTATGGAAGGGAAAGACCTTACTTGGAAAAGCAGTGCTGAGGGACTCATTATAAGGTTTCTGGGATTATTGCAAAAACTTTTAATGAGTTTAGCTAAATTGAGCACCCACTGAGCCTTGTTAAGTAGACTCCCAATTAGCATGAGTTAAAACTGTATCTTTCCCTTTGGAAACTGTTATTGGACTCTTAATCTATTAGAAGAATTAAGGGGAATTCTCAGGTGTCAATAAGAATCCTTTATTACCAAACTTAAAGGATACAAAGTTGTGGTTGCCATGAGAAATGAGCCTCACAGCAGTAAAGTGTCCTCTCTCTGAACTGTACCCCAAAGCAGTTATCTGTATCAAGCCTGTGCTTGGTATACAGTAGTTATCAATAATATGATAAGCTTCTAACAGTAAAACACTGTTTTCTGCTCTCTGACTGTAAAGTCATGAAGCTGAAATAGGTTAATTCAAACATACAAGTAAAAAAAGGTAAGAAAGATCTCTTATCCTCTGAGATGACATGGAGGGACCTAGGGAGTATTATTTAATATCCTAAATGAAACAAGCCAAGCAGAGAAAGACAAGTATCACATGATCTCACTTATTTGTGGAATATAATGAACATAACAGTCTGAGGAACAGGGTAGGCCCAGAGACATGAAAGTAGGGTACAGACTGACAATCCTCAGAGGAAGAGGTGGGGAGGGGGGAGAGATAAACCACAGAACTTATATTCATGTATGCACAACCGATGGACATGGACAACAAAGCTGTGGATGGGGTGGGGGGGATGGGGAGGAGGGTGCCAATGGGGAAGGAAGAAGAAACATCTGTAACAAAAATAATAAATAAATAAATAGAAAAAAAGATATAGACTGATTTACTTCTTTTAACGAAAAGTTCAAATTTTTACTTCAAAATGTAATTAGTATATCATTCATTGTAATAAATCTTGTATATATATAAAGAGAATATGATAAAAAAATATGCCTCCTAAAATATGCTAACAGAGTGAATTTCATTATCTCACTTTATAATAGGTCATTATGGATTCATGAAGAGAGATTTATTTTGGATAATCTTAAAGACTACTAAGGATCCAAGTAGATAATTATACTCTATTTTATACCATCTTATCAATCTTATCAATAGATACAAGTATATGTTTCAAATTTAGAGTACTTTAATAAAATGGCCAAATGTATAATATATCTTGAAGTATTTCAAATATATGGACATGAGTAGAAATAATATAACACACATTTAGAAATCTAGCACCTAAGTTTATCTTACAATTTTTATTTTTTTTTTACTATAATTAGCCGAGGTTGAAATGGGTCTTGGAGAACAGCAGTTCCTTCACCATCTTTTTATTTTATTTTTTTTATTAATTTGTTTTTGTTACAGATGTTTCTCCTTTTTCCCCCACTGACACCCTCCTCCCCACCCCCACCCCCGCCCCATCCCCAGCATTGTTGTCCATGTCCATCAGTTATGTGTACATGCATATAAGTTCTCTGGTTTATCTCTTCCCTCCCCCCCACCCCCTCTTCTGAGGGTTGTCAATCTGTACCCTACATCCACGTCTCTGGGTCTACCCTGTTCCTCAGACTGTTATGTTTATTATATTCCACAAATAAGTGAGATCATGTGGTATTTGTCTTTCTCTGCTCTGTTTGTTTCGCTTAGGATAATACTCTCCAGAAAATAAATCTAACATCTAGATAGAAATGAGGCCCTGTGGTGCCTTTCCTAATCCTATCCCTGTGTTCCCTCTTATTGCTGCAGCAGTAAACATGAAGTCAGAATTAGCCAAACCCCTTGTACGGTGAATAATATGTATGGGTTTTCATACTCAGGCTCCATTTCACCATTCTTCTAATTGGAATACAACAAAAATGTTTCTGCAAACTTTCTTCCTTAGTCCTGTGTAAATGTTAGCTGTTTGACCAGTTTGATGTTTGCTCCAGTGATTTGAAATGTGTAAGTAAAGCACAGATCATTTATGTTTCCATCTGACAGTTGTCACTCTGAATCAACATTTTAAACTGGGAGCTGCAACCTTCTCTACCTACATCAGATTTCTAGCATCCATGGTATTCCCATGGTGGGTTACCTCTTCCTTATGTTGAAGCAGAGGCTGTGGCGTGGTCATTCCTAGATGCCTAGCATGAATTCCTTTATTAAAACTTTTCTGTTTAGTTTTCTGCACTGATGATTTTAATGTAGTCATATGTGGAGAGATGCAGTTGTGCATCATTCATGGGGTTTGGAAATTAAATTTTATAAATCTCCACAACAATGTGTATTTATCAATTCTTATGTTAATAAAATTTTGGGTTGTTTCCACAAACAATACTTAAATATATTGCATGAATATTCTTATTCATGTATCTTGGTCTCCAAGTGTTATAATAATATGCACATCTACTGTTATTATTGAAATAAAATATTTTTAAATGCATCTAAATACATTTTTAGCTGTCATAATAAACTGACAAATAAGGATTCTAATATACAGGATAATATTGATTTTACATTTTAAGATGTTCTTGTTACATTTTTTAAAAATGTCTGATAGATTTTATTACATTCTTTATGTAGGCCATCATATGTTATTTAAATAACGAGGTTTTTTTAAATTTTCAAATATTGTACATTATATTTGTTTTTGTTTGTCTTACTGCATTGTTTAGTGCTTCATTACAATATAAATTCTTAAATATTAAGATTAAATAATTGTCTTGACCCTGATTTAACTGGTATTTGGAATTAATCAAAGATTATTAAAACCTCCAAATTGCATATGTTTATATTACACATCATTCATATGCATGTTATATATATACATATATACACATTTTATTAGTTTTTAAAAGTTTACTTTTATTCTTTGTTAAAATAATTTTTATATTTTCAACATCATTAAAGTGGGATTAACTTTTGGTGAACACATTTTATTACCCTGTATGCTTCTTTCAGATAATCTGGAAATATAATGCATTCTGAGGCTCTCAGTCAATGCAATAAAAGAAAAGGGGGGGTGGGGGGTGGAATGGTTATAACAAAAATAAGTAAACCTTGAACCTAAACAAATTCCACATTAAAAAATTATTTCAAACCCTGGCCTGTTTGACTCAGTGGTTAGAAATTTGGCCTGTGGACCAGAGACTGGGACTTGGTTCCTGCTAAGGGCACATACCCCGGTTGCAGTTTGTCCCTGGGCCCCAGTGGGGTCATGTGGGTGGCAGCCTGTCGATGTGTCTCTCTCACATTGATGTTTCTCTCTCTCTCTTCCTCCCTCTCTCCCTCCCGCTCTATCAGAATATGAATGTAAAAATATCCTCAGGTGAGGATAAAAAAACAATTATTTCAAGATGGATTATAGATCTAAATATAGATGCAAAAAAGGATCTCAAAAAATGTAAATCAGAGGAGGGGACAAGATGGCTGAAACCTAAGGAATTTCCATCCACTTGCTCCAAGCACAGAACTGGACCTGAAGCTGAACTGCAGAACATTCCATTGGGATAGGAAAATGTTTTCTAGACAGAACACCAAAACACTAATAACAAAATTAAAAAATAAAAAATAGAATTTATTAGATCTTCTAGACAAAAAATTAACAGGGACACACAATCCTTAAATGATCAACTAGATCACGTGGATTTAATTGATATTTACAAAAAATTTCACCCAAAGCTGCAGAATGTACAATCTTCTCAAGTGCACATGGGACATTCTCAAAGATAGACCACAGGTTAGGACAAAAAGTAAATCTCCACAAATTCAAAAAGATAGAAATTATACCAAGCATCTTCTCATATCACTGTGGCATGAAACTATAAATCAATTACAACAAAACATTGAAACACATGGCGGCTAAATAGCATGTTATTAAACAATGAAGGGGTTAAAAGGGAATCAAGGAAGAAATTAAAAACTTCCTGGAAACCAATGAAAATGAACACAAAACAATACAAAATCTATGGGATACAGTGAAAGCAGTCCTGAGGGGGAAGTTCATAGCACCACAGGCCTACCTCAAGAAGCAAGAAAAATTTCTAACTGACTTTGTAACCCTATAACTCAAAGAAATAGAAAGTAAACAAAAAGAAAAACCCAGAAAAAGTAGAAGGAAGAAAATAGTGAAGGTCAGAGCAGAAATAAATGACATAGAAACTAAAAAAAAACACTTCAAAAGATTGATGAAACAAACAGCTGGTTAAACAAGATAAACAAGATAGATGGACCCGGCCTGGTAGGTTTTGCTCAGTGGTTAGAGCATTGGTCTGCAGTCCAGAGAGACCCGGGTTTGGTTCCCGCTAAGGGCACATATCTCGGTTGCAGTTTGTCCCCAGCCCTGGTTGGGTCATGCGGGAGGCAGCCACTTGATGTATACCTTTCACGTCAATGTTTCTCTCTCTCTCTTCCTCCCTCTCTCCCTCCCGCTCTATCAGAATATGAATGTAAAAATATCCTCAGGTGAGGATAAAAAAACAATTATTTCAAGATGGATTATAGATCTAAATATAGATGCAAAAAAGGATCTCAAAAAATGTAAATCAGAGGAGGGGACAAGATGGCTGAAACCTAAGGAATTTCCATCCACTTGCTCCAAGCACAGAACTGGACCTGAAGCTGAACTGCAGAACATTCCATTGGGATAGGAAAATGTTTTCTAGACAGAACACCAAAACACTAATAACAAAATTAAAAAATAAAAAATAGAATTTATTAGATCTTCTAGACAAAAAATTAACAGGGACACACAATCCTTAAATGATCAACTAGATCACGTGGATTTAATTGATATTTACAAAAAATTTCACCCAAAGCTGCAGAATGTACAATCTTCTCAAGTGCACATGGGACATTCTCAAAGATAGACCACAGGTTAGGACAAAAAGTAAATCTCCACAAATTCAAAAAGATAGAAATTATACCAAGCATCTTCTCATATCACTGTGGCATGAAACTATAAATCAATTACAACAAAACATTGAAACACATGGCGGCTAAATAGCATGTTATTAAACAATGAAGGGGTTAAAAGGGAATCAAGGAAGAAATTAAAAACTTCCTGGAAACCAATGAAAATGAACACAAAACAATACAAAATCTATGGGATACAGTGAAAGCAGTCCTGAGGGGGAAGTTCATAGCACCACAGGCCTACCTCAAGAAGCAAGAAAAATTTCTAACTGACTTTGTAACCCTATAACTCAAAGAAATAGAAAGTAAACAAAAAGAAAAACCCAGAAAAAGTAGAAGGAAGAAAATAGTGAAGGTCAGAGCAGAAATAAATGACATAGAAACTAAAAAAAAACACTTCAAAAGATTGATGAAACAAACAGCTGGTTAAACAAGATAAACAAGATAGATGGACCCGGCCTGGTAGGTTTTGCTCAGTGGTTAGAGCATTGGTCTGCAGTCCAGAGAGACCCGGGTTTGGTTCCCGCTAAGGGCACATATCTCGGTTGCAGTTTGTCCCCAGCCCTGGTTGGGTCATGCGGGAGGCAGCCACTTGATGTATACCTTTCACGTCAATGTTTCTCTCTCTCTCTCTTCCTCTCTCTCCCTCCCATTCTATCTGAATAAAAAAATAAAAAAATTAAAAAAAAGATTGACAGACCCTTAGTCAGACACACCAAGAAAAAAAAGAGAAGACCCAAATAAACAAAATCAGAAATGAAAGACAAGAAATAACAACTGACACCATAGAAATACAAAGGATCATCAAAACATACTATGAACAATTATATGCCAACAAAGTGGACAATCTAGGCAAAGGTGACAAATTTCTAGAAAGACACAGTCTCCCAAAATTAAACTGGGAAGAGATAGAAAATTTGAACAGACCAATAACAACTAAGAAATGGGAGATGTGATTAAGAAACTCCCAGCAGAAAACCCTAAAGACTCCATCAAAAATCTACTAGACTTAATAAATGAATTAGGCAAAGTAGCAGGATAAAAAATTAACGTCGAGAAATTGACAGCATTCTTATACACCAATGATGAAATCACACAAAGAGAAACTAAAAAAACTATCCCATTTACCATGATGGCAAAAAAAATTAAGATACCTAGGGATAAACTTAACCAAAGAAGTAAAGGACCTCTTCACAGAAAAGTACAGGTCATTGAAAAAAGAAATAGAGGAAGATATAAAAAAGTGGAAACATATACCTTGTTCATGGATTGGAAGAATTAACATCATTAAAATGTCCTTACTACCCAAAGCAATCTATAGATTCAATACAATTCCCATCAAAATACCAATGACATACTTCATAGAACTAGAACAAACACTCCAAAAGTTTATATGGAACCAAAAAAGACCTCGAATAGCTACAGCAATCTTGATAAAGAACAACAAAATAGGAAGGATCACATTAACAGATTTCAGATTTTACTAAAAAGCCACTGTAGTCAAAACAGCCATACTGGCACAAGAATAGGCACATAGATCAATCGAACAGAAAAGAGAACCCAGATATTGACCCAGGATATTATGCTCAATTAATATTTGACAAAGGTGGCAAGAGCATACAATGGAATAAAGACAGCCTCTTCAATAAATGGTGTTGGGAAAATTGGACAGCTACTTGCAAAAAAAATGAAGCTAGACCACCAACTTACACCATACATGAGAATAAACTCAAAATGGATAAAAGACTTAAATGTGACTCATGAATCTATAAAAATTCTAGAAGAAAATGTAGGCAACAAAATTTCAGACATCATGCACAGCAGAATTTTCACTGATATAACACCTAAGGCAAGAGAAACAAAGGAAAAAATGAACACATGGGACTACATCAAACTAAAAAGCTTCTGCACAGCAAAAGAAACAACCGTCAAAAAGGAAAGAGATCCCATTATCTGGGAGACCATAATGGCAAATGATGCATCAGATAAGGGGTTAATTTCCAAAGTATATAAAATGTTCATACAAGTCAACCAAAGGAAGACAAAGAACTCAATTAAAAAATGGGCAGAGGACCTAAATAGACACCTTTCCAAACAAGACATAGAAATGGCCATGAGATATATGACAAAATGCTCAATGTCACTAATCATCAGAGAGATGCAAATTAAAACAACTATGAGGTGTCACTTCACACCTGTCAGAATGACTGCCATCAACAAATTATCAAACAAGTGTTGACGAGGGTGTGGAGAAAAGGGGACTCTAGTACACTGCTGGTGGGAATGCAGACTGGTACAGCCATTGTGGAAAAAACTATGGTGTTACCTCAAAAAGTTAAAAATTGAACTGCCATTTGACCCAGTGATTCCACTTCTAGGAATATACCCTAATAAACCTGAAACACCATCCAGAAAGAATATATGTAGCCCTATGTTCATAGCAGCACTATTTACAATAGCTAAGATCTGGAAACAGCCCACATGTCCATCAGTAGACAAATGGATAAAAAGTTGTGGTACATATACACAATGGAGTACTATGCAGCTGTAAGAAAGAAAGATCTCTTATCTTTTGAGACAACATGCAGGGGCCTGGAGAGTATTATCTTAAGTGAAACAAGCCAAGCAGAGAAAGACAAATATCACATGATCTCACTTATTTGTGGAATATAATGAACACAATAGTTGGAAGAACAGGGTCAACCCAGAGACGTGGATGTAGGGTACAGACTGACAACCCTCAGAAGAAGGGGTGGGGGGGAGGGGAGAGATAAACCACAGAACTTATATGCATATATGCATAACTGATGGACATGGACAACAATGTTGGGGATGGGGTGAGGGGGATGGGGAGGAGGGTGTCAGTGGGGGAAAAAAGAGAAACATCTGTAATGAAAACAAATTAATGAAAAATGAATAAATAAATAAATAAAAAAGAAACAAAGAAACTCCCAGCAAAGAAAAGCCCAGGCCCGATGGCTTCACGGGGGAGTTTTACTGAACATTCAAAAAAAATCAAACACCCATTCTCCTCAAACGATTCCAAAAATTCCAGGAAGACAGAAGACTTCCAAACTCATTCTATGAGTCCAACATAATTCTAATTCCAAAACCAGATAAAGACACTACAAAGAAAGAAAACTGCAGGCCAATATCCCTGATGAACATAGATGCCATAATCCTTAACAAAATATTAGCATATCGGAACCAGCAATACATCAAAAAAATTATTCATCATGACCAAGTGGGATTCATCCCAGGAATTCAAGGCTGGTACAATATCCGCAAATCAATAAATGTGATATACAACATAAAAAATGAACTATAAAAACCATATGATCATAAAAATAGATGGTGAAAAAGCATTAAACAAAATCCAGCACCTATTTTTTATGATAGAGCTCAGCAATGCGGGAATAGAGAGGTTATATCACGACATAATAAAGGCCATATATGAAAAACCTACAGCCATCATCATACTCATTGGGCAAAAACTAAAAGCATTTCCCTTAAGAACAGGAACAAGACAGGAATGCCCACTCTCACCACTCTTATTTAACATAGTATTGGAAGTCTTAGCCATAGCAATCAGACAAAAAGGAAAAATAAAGGAAATCCAAATTGGAAAGGAGGAAGTAAAACTGTTATTATTTGCAGATGACATGATATTGTACATAGGAAACCCTAAAGACTCCACCAAAAATCTACTAGACTTAATGAATGAATTTGGCAAAGAAGCAGGATACAAAATTAAGGTCAAGAAATCAATGGCATTCTTATACACCAATGATGAACTCACAGAAAAAGAAACTAAAAAAACAATCCCATTTACCATCGTGGCAAAAAGATTAAGATACTTAGGAATAAACTTAACCAAAGAAGTAAAGGACCTATTTGCAGAAAACTACAGGACATTGAAAAAAGAAATAGAGGAAGATATAAAAAAGTAGAAGCACATACCTTGTTTATGGATTGGAAGAATTAACATCATTAAAATGTCCATACTACCCAAAGCAATCTATAGATTCAATGCAATCCCCATCAAAACACCAATGACATATTTCACAGAATTATAACAAATACTCCAAAAGTTCATATGGAACCAAAAAAGACTCCGAATAGCCACAGCAATCTTGAAAAAGAAGGACAAAGTAGGTGGGATCACAATACCAGATATCATATTATACTACAAAGCTACCGTATCAAAACAGCCTGGTACTGGCACAAGAACAGGCATATAGACCAGTAGAACAGAACAGAGAATCCGGAAATTGACCCAAGACATAATGCTCAATTAATATTTGACAAAGGTGGCAAGAACATACAATGGAGTAAAGACAGCTGCCAGGGTCCAGCCTCAGCAGGTCCAGGGTTTCCCTCAGGTATGGATAGAGTCAGCGAGAGAAGATGATGCGATACGTGAGTCAGAAGGTTCTGGGTCCTTCTGCTACCTAAGACTAGAAGAATATTTTTATATTTTCAGCCTGTATAACAAGTTACTCATTCTTTTTTTGTTTTAACCTTTAAGCATGTATGTATAGATATTCACTTCTGCTTACACAGCTTTTAGGTATTGGTACAGGGTTAATCACTAATTATTTCACTTTTTCATCCAGACATAACAGTGACATTGTATCAGCTCTTAACCTTTCAGTTACTTTCATCATGTGACTCATTGCTTAGCAACCTTCCTGTTTACATTTATGCAGACAATGTCTGATTTAACTTCTTCCTTTCCTACACCCTCTATTTCAATTTTTGTTACTTACTCATAGACCTTGACTTTTCCTCTTATCTAAGATCCTTTTAAGCTTTTACATTCTTATCTTAAATTCTTATTACTTTCTTGCCTGTTCTTTCTGCAGTCTATTCTGACGTCTATATTATTAATCATCGACATGTTACTTCTATAATGATTCCTAAGAGACAGATAACAGATAGACAAGGAAAGCAAAGATTAGTCTCCTCTAGTTGCCATCCTATAATTTTATTTTTCTTGTTAGCCTTTGTCTTCAGCCACTGCTCTTCATGATTCCTGCCACGCAGTGAATCCACATCTCCAGGGACTATGTCAAACCATGGAGGCTTTCATAACTCCCGGGACTAGGTCAGTCCATGGAGCTCACCCATAACTATGTCAAACCGAGGTGATCGCTGTTCCAGTGGCACCACTCCCAACAGACATCCTCTTTAATAAACGGTGTTGGGAAAATTGGACAGCTACATGCAAAAAAAAAAAAGAAAAAGAAAAAAAAAGAAAAAAAAAAGAAACTAGACCACTGTACACAAGAATAAACTCAAAATGGATAAAATACTTATTTTTTTATTTTTTTTATTAATTTATTTTTGTTACAGATGTTTCTCCTTTTTTCCCCATTGACACCTTCCTCCCCATCCCCCTACCCCGTCCCCAGCTTTGTTGTCCATGTCCATCACTTATGCATACATGTGCATAAGTTCCGTGGTTTATCTCTTCCCTCCTCCCCACCCCCTCTTCTGAGGGGTGTCAGTTTATACCCTACTTCCACATCTCTGGGTCTACCCTGTTCCTCAGAATGTTATGTTCATTATATTCCACAAATAAGTGAGATCATGTGATATTTGTCTTTCTCTGCTTGGCTTGTTTCACTTAAGATAATACTCTCGAGGTCCATTCATGTCGTCTCAAAGGATAAGAGATCTTTCTTTCTTACAGCTGCATAGTACTCCATTGTGTATATGTACCACAGCTTTTTTATCCATTCATCCACTGATGGACACTTGGGCTGTTTCCAGATCTTAGCTATTGTAAATAGTGCTGCTATGAACATGGGGGTACATGTATTTTTTCTGATTGGTGTTTCAGGTTTCTTAGGGTATACTCCTAGAAGTGGGATCGCTGGGTCAAATGGCAATTCAATTTTTAATTTTTTGAGGTAACACCATAGTGTTTTCCACAGTGGCTGCACCAGTCTGCATTCCCACCAGCAGTTTACTAGAGTAGCCTTTTCTCCACACCCTCGCCAACACTTGTTGTTTGATGATTTGTTGATGGTGGCCATTCTGACAGGTGTGAGGTGATACCTCATTGTTGTTTTGTTTGGCATCTCTCTGATGATTAGTGATGTTGAGCATTTCTTCATATGTCTCTTAGCCATTTGTATGTCCTTTTTGGAGAGGTGTCTATTTAGTTCCTCTGCCCATTTTTTAATTGGGTTCTTTGTCTTCCTTTTGTTGAGTTGTATGAGCACTCTGTACATTTTGGAGATTAACCCCTTATCTGATGTGTCATTGGCAATTATGCTCTCCCATAGAGTGGGTTCCCTATCTGTTTTGATGGTTGTTTCTTTTGCTGTGCGGAAGCTTTTGAGTTTGATGTAGTCCCATGTGTTCATTTTTCCCTTTGTTTCTGTTGCCTTAGGTGATGTATCAGTGAAGATTCTACTGCGTATGATGTCCAAAATTTTGTTGCCTACATTTTCTTCTAGGATTTTCCTAGAATGCAGACTGGTGCAGCCACTGTGGAAAACACTATGGTGTTACCTCAAAAAATTAAATATTGAATTGCCATTTGACCCAGTGATCCCACTTCTAGGAATATACCCTAAGAAGCCTGAAACACCAATCAGAAAAAAATACATGTACCCCCATGTTCATAGCAGCACTATTTACAATAGCTAAGATCTGGAAACAGCCCTAGGGTCCATCAGTGGATGAATGGATAAAAAAGCTGTGGTACATATACACAATGGAGTACTATGCAGCTGTAAGAAAGAAAGATCTCTTATCCTTTGAGACGACATGAATGGACCTCGAGAGTATTATCCTAAGGAAAACAAGCCAAGCAGAGAAAGACAAATATCACATGATCTCACTTATTTGTGGAATATAATGAACATAACAGTCTGAGGAACAGGGTAGACCCAGAGATGTGGAAGTAGGGTATAACCTGACACCCCTCAGAAGAGGGGGTGGGGGGGAGGGAAGAGATAAACCACAGAATTTATGGGCATGTATGCATAACTGATGGACATAGACAACAAAGCTGGGGATGGGGTGGGGGGATGGGGAGGAGGGTGTCAATGGAGGATAAAAGAGAACATCTGTAACAAAAATAAATTAATAATAAATAAATATATAAATAAATAATAAAATAAAAGATATTGATGGTATTCTTGTGCACCAACAATGAACGCACAGAAAGAGAAACTAAAAAAGCCACCCCATTTACCATTGTAGCAAAATATTAAGGTACTTAGGAATAAACTTAAGCAAAGAAGTAATGGACCTCTTCACAGAAAACTTCAGGACATTGAAAAAAGAAATAAAGGAAGATATAAAAAAGTGAAAGCACATACCCTGTTCATGGATTGGAAGAATTAACATTATTAAATGTCCATAGTACCCAAAGCAATCTATAAATTCAATGCAATGTTCATCAAAATAATAATGACATATTTCACAGAACTAGAACAAATACTCCAAAAGTTTATATGGAAGCAAAAAAGACCCTGGATAGCTACAGCAATCTTGAAAAAGAAGAATAAAGTAGGAGGGATCACAATACCGGATATCAGGTTTTTCTACAAAGCCATAGTAATCAAAACAGCTTGGTAGTGGCACAAGAACAGGCATATATATCAGAAACAGGACAGAGAACCCAGAAATTTTTTCAAGACAATATGCTCAATTAATATTTGACAAAGGTGGCAAGAGCATACAATGGAGTAAAGACAGCCTCTTGAATAAATGGTGTTGGACAATTGGACAGTTACATGCAAAAAATTGAAGCCAGACTGCCGACTTACACCATACATCAGAGTAGACTAAAAATGAATAAAAGACTTAAATGTGACCAATGAATCCATATAAATCCTAGAAGAAAATGCAGGCAACAAAATTCAAAAGAAAGATCTCTTATCCTTTGAGATGACATGGAAGGACATGGAAAGTATTATCCTATGTGAAACAAGCCAATCAGAGAAAGACAGATGTCACATCATCACACTTATCTGTGGAATATAATGAACAAAACAAGCTGAGAAACAAAATAGACTCAGAAACATGGAATTGGGATGCAGACTGACCAACCTCAGAAGAGGTGGATGTGGGTGAAGGATAGAGAAAACCCACAGAACTTTTATGCATGTCTATGTGTAAACAAGGACATAGACAGTAATGCTTGGGGGGAGGTAGGATTGGAAGGGTGATGTCAATGGGGGAAAAAAGAGAAACATCTGTAACAAAAATTAATTATTAATTTTAAAATAAAGACATATAATTTATAAAAATTTACGTTTAAAATGACCCCATGAAATAGACAATCAGTAGACTAAAGGAGGAGTATTCACAGTACATGTATCTGACAACAGACCCATCAAAATTGTATAAAGAATTTTTATAATCCGCAACAAAAATATTAAAAACTCAATTAAAGAATGGGTAGAAGTTTAGCATTGTAAAAAGAAGACGTGTTTGTGGATGGCCAAGAAGTAAATAAAAATATGTTCAGGAACATTAATCATTCAGAAGTGCATATTACTCTTCCCCATGCAATAAAATGTCTAATTTTTTAAAATACTATTAACTTTGAATATTTACAAGAATACATAGCAAGTGGGACACTCATATGTAGTTGATTCAACCTCTCTATGCTGTACCAATATTACTTGTAGGTGTTCACAAATGTAAATATATGTGCACAAAAATATTTGTACAAGAATGTTCATAATGGAGAGTTTTCTAAAATGGCAGCAGAGTGAATGGAAGCTACACAGACCATCTCCCAGGACCAAACTGCAATTACAACTAAAATAAAGACAAATCGTCGAGAAAAAGCAACAGAAAAGCAGTTGGAAAGGATCATATAACCAGGAACAGGAAAAGGACACTAAATCAAGCCTGGTAGGTCTGCAGAGGTGCGAGATGGTGTGATGAGAGCCCACAGAGAACAGCTGTGTTAGCTGTGAGCAGCTCTCTCAGGGTCAAAATCCCAAGCTGGCTCCACAGCACAGAGAACCTGGACAGAGCACTAAATTAGCTACAGCCACTCAACTTGGGCTCTGGCAGAGGAAGGGTGGACTGGACTGGAACTCCATAGGGACACCCGGGATTTGGTGGGTGCTCAGAGTTTTTGCTGAGTCATGGCCACACAGGACAGTGGCCATCATGCTTCCTCCCAGAGCTCTGGGGAGAAGCAGCAGCCCCTCCCACAGAGATGTAACCCCACCCAGCTGGGCCAGAGAAATGCAAATTGAGGCTCATTAACAAACAGCATCAGCCCCACAGTCTGGAAATTCCCTTAGGCTGAACACCTGAGGGAGTTTTTCGTTCAGCTGAGGGCTACAACACAAGGCTCATCAAGCAACTGAGACTAATAACCTCCAGGCAAAAGGCTAGAGGATAACTGAACCTTTCCTGGGCTTGAAAATCTACCCAGGAAAGTAAGACTTGACAGTTCTGTTTAACGTGGGTCCTCACGCACTCATCGACACCCAGTAGAGGAAGGCAAAAACAGCAGAACACCAACACCCACAGGGAAAATTTAGCAGGCTCCAAAACCCACTGAGATGGCCAAAATGGTGAAACAAAGAAACAAATCCCAAATGAAAGAACAAGAGAATGAGATAAGTGAAATACAGTTAAGCAAGATATAGGAGGTAGAGTTCAGAGCCATGATCTTGAGAAAGCTCAACAGCATGAGTAAAGACAACAACACCATGAGTAAAGATATAGAAACATTGAAAATCAACGGAGTAGAAATGAAGAATGACATAGCAGATATAAAGAACACATTGGAAGGACTAAACAGCAGAGTAGAGGAAGCTGAGGACCAGATCAGTGAATTAGAAGACAGGGTAGAAAAAATCAATCAATCAGAAAATCAAAAGGAAAAAACAATGAAAAAACAGGAAGATAGCTTAAGAGAACTGTGACAACTGGAAACAAAACAACATTTGCAATGTAGTAGTTTCAGAAAAAGAAGAAAATGAGCAAGGGTTAGAGAATATATTTGAAAATATAGTGACAGAAAACTTTCCTAACCTGGTGAAGGAAGAAAGCATTCAAATTCAAGAAGCACAGAGAGCCCCAAGTAAGAAGAACCAAAACAGGCCCACACCAAGACACATAATAATTAAAATGCCAAAAATTAAAGACAAAGAGAGAATCTTAAAGGCAGCAAGAGATAAGCAACAGGTTACATACAAAGGAACCCCCATAAGGCTATCATCTGACTTCTCAACAGAAACACTACAGGCCAGAAGGGAATGGCATGAAGTAATCAAGGTCATGAAAAACAAGGATCTGAATCCAAGACTACTCTATCCAGCGAGGCTATCATTCAAAATAGAAGGTCAAATAAAGAGCTTCCCAGACAAAAAAAGGCTAAGGGAATATATTAGCACCAAACCAGCACTGCAAGACATGTTAAAAGGACTGCTATAATTATTAGAAGAAATAGAAAGATAATTAGAACCACACTGTACAAAAATGGCAATAAATAAGTACATATCAATAATCACCTTAAATGTAAATGGACTGATGCTCCGATAAAAAGACACAGAGTAGCTGACTGGATAAGAAAGCATGATAGCCCTATTAGGCTATCAACTGACTTCTCAACAGAAACACTACAGGCCAGAAGAGAATGGCATGAAGTAATCAAGGTCATGAAAAACAAGGATCTGAATCCAAGACTAGCCTATCCAGCAAGGCTATCATTCAAAATAGAAGGTCAAATAAAGAGCTTCACAGATTTTTTTAAAAGGCTAAGGGAATATATTAGCACTGCAAGGAATGTTAAAAGGACTGCTGTAATTAGTAGAAATAGGAAAAAAAAATATAACCCCAATAAACCAAAATGGCAATAAATACATATCAATAATAACCTTAAATGTAAATGGACTGAATGCCCCGATCAAAAGACACAGAGTAACTGATTGGATAAGCAAGCATGACTCATCTATATGTTGTTTACAAGAGACTCACCTCACAACAAAATACTCAAATAGGTTGAAAGTGAAGGGAAGGCAAAAAATCTTCCAAGCAAACAGATAGGGGAAAAAAGCAGGGGTAGCAATACTCATATCTGATAAAATAGATTTCAAAATGAAGGACATAACTAGAGACAAAGAAGGCCACTACATAATATTAAAAGGATTTATCCAAGAGGAAGATATAACCTTGGTAAACATATATGCACCCAATATAGGAGCACCAAAATATATTTAAAATCTTTTGGAGGACTTCAAAGGAGAAATAGACAGCAATACAATCATAGCAGGGGACTTCAACACCTTGCTGACATAATTAGATAGATCCTCTAGACAAAAAATTAACAAGGAGACAGACTCTAAATGAAGCACTAGATCAAATGGATTTAATATCAACAGAAAATTACAGCCCTCAAATCTACACAATTCACATTCCTTTCAAGTGCACATGGGACATTCTCAAAGACAGACCACATATTAGAAAATAAATTAAGTCTCTACAAGTTCAAGAAGATTGAAATCATATCAAGCATCTTCTCATATCACAATGACGTGAAACTAGAAATCAATTGCAACAAGAACATGCAAAGACATTGGAACATATAGAGGCTAAATAGCAGGTTATTAAACAATAAATGGGTTACCAAGGAGATCAAGGAGAAAATTAAAAACTTCCTGGAAACCAATGAAAATGAACACACAACAACACAAAATCTATAGGATGCAGCAAAAGCAGTTCTGAGAAGGAAGTTTATAGCACTACAGGCCAACCTCTAGAAACAAGAAAAATTTCTAATTGACCATCTAACCTCACAACTTAAAAAACTAGAAATCAATAAAAAAGAAAACACCAGAGCAAGTAAAAGGAAGGAAATAGTAAAGATCAGAGCAGAAATATACAACATAGAGACCAAAAAAACAATTCAAAGGATCAATGAAACAAAGAGCTGGTTTTTTGAAAAGATAAACAAGATTGATGGACCCTTAGCTAGACTCACCAAGAAACAAAGAGAAAGAACCTAAATACACAATTTCAGAAATGAAAGAGGAGAAGTAACAATTGACACCACAGAAATACAAAGGATAGTTTAAAAATATTATGAACAATTATATGGCAACAAATTGGACAATCCAAGTGAAATGGACAAATTTCTAGAAACACATAGTCTCTTAAAAGTGAAACAGGAAGAGATAGAAAACTTGAACACACCAATCACAACTAAGGAAATTAGAAATGTAATCAAGACTCTCCCAGCAAACAAAAGCCCAGGCCTGTATGGCTTCACGGAAGAATTTTACCAAACATTCAAAGAAGAACGAACGCCCGTTCTTCTCAAACTATTTCAAAATATTCAAGAAGAAGACATCCAAACTCGTTTTATGAAGCCAGCATAATTCCAATTCCAAAACCAGAAAAAGACATTACAAAGAAATAAAACTACAGGCCAATATCCCTGATAAACATAGACACCAAAATCCTGAACAAAATACTAGCAAATTGAATCCAGCAATATATTAAAAAAATTATTTACCATGACCAAGTGGGTTTCATCCCAGGGATGCAAGGCTAGTGCAATATTCACACATCAATAAATGTGATACACCACATAAACAGAATGAAAGATAAAAACCACATGATCATAACAATAGACGCTGAAAAAGCATTCGACAAAATCCAACACACATTTCTTATACAAACACTCAGCAATGTGGGAATAGAGGCATAGTATCTTGACATAATAAAGGCCATATATTATATAAAAACCTACAGCCAACATCATACTCAATGGGAAAAAACTAAAAGCATTCCCCTTAAGAATGGGAAAAAGACAGGGATTCCCACTATTGCCACTCTTATTTATCATGGTATTGGAAGTCTTAGCCGCAGCAATCAGACATGAAGAAAAAATAAAAAGGATCCAAATTGGAAAGGAGGAAGTGAAACCATCATTATTTGCAGATGACATGATACTGTACATAAAAAAAACCTAAGGACTCCATCAAAAATTTACTAGATTTAATAAAAGAATTTGGCAGGATACAAAATTAATGTCAAGAAATAAACGGCATTTTTATACACCAATAATGAACTCACAGAAAGAGAAACTGAAAAAGCAATCCCATTTACCATTGCAGCAAAAAAGTTAAAATACCTAGAAAAAAACTTAACCAAAGAAGTAAAGACCTATTTGCAGAACTCTACAGGAAATTGAAAAAAGAAATAGAGGAAGATATAAAAAAGTGGAAGCACATATCTTGTTCATGGATTGGAGAATTAACATCATTAAAATGTCCATACTACCCAAAGCAATCTATAGATTCAATGCAATCCCCATCAAAATGCCAACGACATATTTAACAGAACAAGAACAAATACTTGAAAAGTTCATATGGAACCAAAAAAGACCCCAAATAGACAGAGCACTCTTGAAAAAGAAGGACAAAGTAGGTGGGATCGCAATACTGGATATCAGGTTATAGTACAAAGCTACTGTAATTGAAACAGCCTGGTACTGGAAAAAGCACAAACACATACATCAGTGGAATAGAACAGAGAACCCAGAAATTGAATGAAAACATTGTACTCAATATTTGACAAAGGTGGTGTTGGGAAAATTGGACAGCAACGTGCAAAAAAATGAAACTGGACCATCAACTTACACCATACACAAAAATAAACTCAAAATGGATAAAAAACGTAAATGTGACTTGTGAATCCATAAAAATCCTAGAAGAAAATGTAGGCAACAAAATTTCAGACATCGTACCCAGCAGAATTTTCACAGATACATCACCTAAGGCAACAAAACGCAGGTAAAAATGAACACATGGGAGTACATCAAACTATGAAGCTTCTGCACAGCAAAAGAAACAACCATCAAAATGGAAAGGGAACCCATTGTATGGAAGAGCATAATCACCAATGATACATCAGATAAGGGGTTAATTTCCAAAATATATAGACTGCCCATATAACTCAACAAAAGGAAGACAAAGAATCCAATTAAAAAATGGGCAGAGAACCTTAACAGACACCTCTCCAAACAGGATATACAAATAGCCCAGAGACATATGAAGCAATGCTCAATGTCACTAATCATCAGAGAGATGCAAAGTAAAACAATGAGTTATTACCTCACACCTGCCAGAATGCCGCCATCAACAAATCATCAAACAACAAGTGCTGGCAAGGGTGTAGAAAAAAGGGGACTCTAGTACATTGCTGGTGGGAATGTAGACTGGTGCAGCCACTATAGAAAACAGTATGGTGTTTCCTAAAAAGATTAAAAATTGAACTGCCATTTGACCTAGTGATCCCACTTCTAGAAATATATCCTAAGAAGCCTGAAACACCAATCAGGAAGAATATATGTACCCCTATGTTCATAGCAGCACTATTTACAATCGCTAAGATCTGGAAACAGCCCCAGTGTCCACCAATAGATGAGTGGATAAAAACACTGTGGTACATATATACAATGAAATACTATGCAGCTGTACGAAAGAAAGATTTTGTATCCTTTAAGGTGACATGGAGGGACCTGAAAAGTATTATGCTAAGCGAAATAAGGCAACCAGAGAAAGACAAATATCACATGATCTCACTTATTTGTGGAATATAATGAACAAGGTGGGCTGATGAACGAAATAGACCCAGAAACATAAAAAGGAGTATGGTTCAGACTGACAAACCTCAGAGTAGGGGGGCGGTGGAGATGGATGACATGAACCAAAGAACTTATATGCATGTATGCATAACCAATGGATATAGACAACAATACTGGGGGTGGGTGGGAAGGAGGGGTTCTAGGGGGGAAAAGAAGAAACATCTGTAACAAAAATAAATCGACAAAAATTGGAGGAAAGTAAGTGTTCATAATGAACTCTATTCATGGGAATCTTAGTTAAAATGTCCATAACGTACATACATATACACATACATATATATCTACATGTTTAAATAATGTATGACACATATTTATACTATTCATTTATATTGTATAAAATATGTTAATTAATATAAATATAATTGATAAAATATAAAATAATGTGACATTTATATAATAATATAAAGTATTATTATATAAAACTATGCATATTACTTTATCAGAAGAAAAGTGGGTGAATGAATAGGAATGGTATTAGAGAATTCAATGGGCAATAAAAATAGACTGGTTGTTCTAATGATGGTAGTTATAAAGATGCATACAATTGTGGATATTGGAGCAACAGCTAAGATTTGCAAAATGAACCACTTTTAAAAAAAAATTCCAACACTAAGACCACTTGCTACAAACTTTAATTTGCTAAGACAGGTGTTTTTTTTTTTTTAATTTTATTTTTTCATTAATTTATTTTTGTTACACATGTTACTGCCTTTTGATTCAGTGATCTCACTTCTGGAAATAAATACTAAAAATCTTGAAGCACCCATCAGAAAGAATATTTGTACCCCTATGTTCATAGCAGCCTAATTTACCATAGCCAAAATCTGAAAACAGCCCAAGTGTCCATCAGTAGAGGAGTGAATAAAAAGCTGTGCTACATTTATTTATTTTTTTATATTAATTTATTTTTATTACAGATGTTTCTCCTTTTCCTCCCATTGTCACCCTCCTCCCCCTCCCTCCCTCCCAGTTTTGTTGTCCATGTCGATTGGTTATGAGTACATGCGTACAAGTTCTGTGGTTCATTGCTCCCCTCCCCCACCCCCTCTTCTGGCAATTGTCAGTCTGTACCCTACTTCCACATCTCTGGGACTACCTTGTTCCTCAGACTGTTATGTTTATTATATTCCAGAAATAAGTGAGATCATATGATATTTGTCTTTCTCTGCTTGGCTGGTTTCACTTTGGATAATAGTATCCAGGTCCTCCCATGACGTTACAAAGGATAAGAGATCTTTGTTTCTTACAGCTGCATAATACACCATTGTGTATATGTACCACAGCTTTTTTATCCATTCATCTACTGATTGCCACTTGGGCTGTTTCCACATCTTAGCTATTGTAAATAGCGCTGCTATGAACATGGGGGTATATATATTCTTTCTGTTTGGTGTTTCAGGCTTCTTAGGGTATATTCCTAGGAGTGGGATCACTGGGTCAAATGGTAATTCAATTTTTAATTTTTTGAGGTAACACCATGGTGTTTTCCATAGTGGCTGCACCAGTCTGCATTCTCACCAGCAGTGTACTAGAGTCCCCTTTTCTCCACACCCTCGCCAACACTTGTTGTTTGATGCTTTGTTGATGGCGGCTATTCGGACACGTGTGAGGTGATACCTCATTGTTGTTTTAATTTGCATCTCCCTGATGATTAGTGATGTTGAGCATTTCTTCATATGTCTCTTGGCCATTTGTATGTCCTGTTTGGATAGGTGTCTATTTAGTTCCTCTGCCCATTTTTTAATTGGGTTCTTTGTCTTCCTTTTGTTGAGATGTATGAGCACTCTATATATTTTGGAAATTAATCCCTTATCTGATATATCAATGGCAATTATGCTCTCCCATACAGTGGATTGCCTTTCCACTTTGATGGTTGTTTCTTTTGCTGTGCAGAAGCTTTTGAGTTTGATGTAGTCCCATGTGTTCACTTTTTCCTTTGTTTCTGTTGCCTTAGGTGATATATCAGTGAAGAATCTGGTGCGTATGATGTCTAAAATTGTGTTGCCTACATTTTCTTCTAGGATTTTTATGGATTCATGAGTCACATTTAAGTCTTTTATCCATTTTGAGTTGATTCTTGTGTATGGTGTAAGATGGTGGTCTAGTTTCATTTTTTTGCATGTAGCTGTCCAATTTTCCCAACACCATTTATTGAAGAGGCTATCTTTACTCCATTGTATGCTCTTGCCACCTTTGACGAATATTAATTGAGCATAATGTTTTGGGTCAATTTCTGTGTTATCTGCTCTATTCCATTGATCTATGTGCCTCTTCTTGTACCAGTACCAGGCTGTTTTGATTACAGTAGCTTTGTAGTATAACCTGATGTCTGGTATTGTGATCCCGCCTACTTTGTCCTTCTTTTTCAAGATTGCTGTAGCTATTCAGGGTCTTTTTTGGTTCCATATGAACTTCTGAAGCATTTGTTCTAGTTCTCTGAAATATGTCGTTGGTATTTTGATGGGGATTGCGTTAAATATATAGATTGCTTTGGGTAATGTGGACATGTTAATGATGTTAATTATGCCAATCCATGAACAAGGTATGTGCTTCCACTTTTTTATATCTTCCTCTATTTCTTTTTTCAATGTCCTGTAGTTTCTGCAAATAGGTCCTTTACTTCTTTGGTTAAGTTTATTCCTAGGTATCTTAATTTTTTTGCTGCTATGGTAAATGGGATTGTTTTTTTAGTTTCTGTTTCTGTAAGTTCATCATTGGTGTATAAGAATGCCATCGGTTTCTTGACGTTAATTTTGTATCCTGCTGCTTTGCCAAAATCATTTATTAAGTCTAGTAGATTTTTGATGGAGTCTTTAGGGTTTTCTATATACAATATCATGTCATCTGCAAATAATGACAGTTTCACTTCCTCCTTTCCAATTTGGATCCCTTTTATTTTTTCTTCATGTCTCATTGCTGTGGCTAAGACTTCCAGTACTATGTTAAATAAGAGTGGTGAGAGTGGTTATCCTTGTCTTGTTCCTGATTTTAAGGGAAATGCTTTTAGTTTTTGTCCATTGAGTATGATGTTGGCTGTAGGTCTTTCGTATATGGCCTTTATAATGTTGAGCTATGATCCCTCTATTCCCAAATTTCTGAGCGTTTTTATCAAAAATGGGTGCTGGATTTTGTCAAATGCTTTTTCAGCGTCTATTGATATGATCATATGGTTTTTATCTTTCATTTTGTTTATGTGATGTATCACATTTATTGATTTGTGTATATTGTACCAGCCTTGCATCCGTGGGATGAATCCCACTTGGTCATGGTAAATAATTTTTTTGATGTAATGCTGGATCCGATTTGCTAGTATTTTGTTAAGGATTTTGGCATCTATGTTCATCAGGGTTATTGGCCTGTAGTTTTCTTTCTTAATAGTGTCTTTTTCTGGTTTTGGAATTAGAATTATGCTGGCTTCATAAAAAGAGTTTGGAAGTCTTCCTTCTTGAATTTTTTGGAATAGTTTGAGGAGAGTGGGTGTTAGTTCTTCTTTGAATGTTCGGTAAAACTCCCCCGTGAAACCGTCAGGGCCTGCGGTTTTGTTTGCTATGAGAGCCTTGATTAAATCTTTAATTTCCTTCGTTGTTATTGGCCTGTTCAAGTTTTCTATCTCTTTCTGATTCAGTTTTGGGAGTCTATGTGTTTCTAGAAATGTGTCCATTTCGCTTAGATTGTCGAATTTGTTGCCATATAAATGTTCATAGTATTTACTAATGATCCTTTGTATTTCTGTGATGTCAGTTGTTACTTCTCTCTTTTATTTCTGATTTTGTGTGTTTGGGTTCTCTCTCTTTGTTTTTTGGTGAGTCTAGCTAAGGGTATATCAATCTTGTTTATCTTTTCAAAAAACCAGCTCTTTGTTTTATTTATCCTTTGAATTGTTTTTTTGGTCTCTATATTGTTTATTTCTGCTCTGATATTTACTATTTACTTCCTTCTACTTGCTCTAGGGTTTTCTTTTTGTTTGCTTTCCAGTTCTTTAAGTTATGAGGTTAGGTAGTCAATTAGAAATTTTTCTTCTTTCTTAAGGTGGGCCTGTACTGCTATGAACTTCCCTCTCAGAACTGCTTTCTCTGTATCCCACAGATTTTGCATTGTTGTGTGTTCATTTTCATTGGTTTCCAGGAATTTTTTAATTTCTTCCTTGATCTCCATGGTAACCCATTCGTTGTTCAGTAACATGCTATTTAGCCTCCATGTGTTCATATGTTTTTGCATGTTCTTGTTGCAATTGATTTCTAGTTTCATGCCATTGTGGTCTGAAAGATGCTTGATATGATTTCAATCTTCTTGAACATATAGAGACTTAGTTTGTGCCCTTACATATAATCTATCTTTGAGAATGTCCCATGTGCACTTGAGAAGAATGTGCATTCTGCACTTTTGGGGTGTAATTCTCTGTAGATATCTATTAAATCCATTTGATCTAGTGCTTCATTTAGAGTCTCTGTTTCCTTGTTGATTTTTTGTCTAGATGATCTATCCATTGATGTCATTGGGGTGTTGAAGTCTCCTGCTATGATTGTATTGCGGTCGATTTCTCCTTTGAAGTCCTCCAGAAGATTTTTAATATATTTTGGTGCTCCTATATTGGGTGCATATATGTTTCCCAAGGTTATATCTTCCTGTTGGATAGACCCTTTCAATATTATTTAGTGGCCTTCTTT
Source organism: Tadarida brasiliensis (assembly GCA_030848825.1). Lineage (NCBI taxonomy): Eukaryota > Metazoa > Chordata > Mammalia > Chiroptera > Molossidae > Tadarida > Tadarida brasiliensis. Next base: position 71,161,455 of record CM061259.1, on the reverse strand, counting down.
GTCTCTAGTTATGGTGTTCGATTTGAAATCTAATTTATCAGATATGAGTATTGCTACCCCAGCTTTTTTTTCCCTTTCCGTTTGCTTGGAAGATTTTTTTCCATCCCTTCACTTTCAACCTATGTGAGTCTTTTGTTGTGAGGTGGGTCTCTTGTAAACAACATATATGTGAATCATGCTTTCTTATCCAGTCAGCTACTCTGTGTCTTTTTATCAGAGCATTCAGTCCATTTCCATTTAAGGTGATTATTGATATGTACTTATTTATTGCCATTTTTGTAAAGTGTGGTTCTAATTATCTTTCTATTTCTTCTAATAATTATAACAGTCCTTTTAACATGTCTTGCAGTGCTGGTTTGGTGCTAATATATTCCCTTATCCTTTTTTTGTCTGGGAAGCTTTTTATTTGGCCTTCTATTTTGAATGATAGCCTTGCTGGATAGAGTAGTCTTGGATTCAGATCCTTGTTTTTCATGACCTTGATTACTTCATGCCATTCCCTTCTGGCCTGTAGTATTTCTGTTGAGAAGTCAGATGATAGCCTAATGGGGGTTCCTTTGTAGGTAACCTGTTGCTTATTTCCTGCTGCCTTAGGATTCTCTCCTTGTCTTTAATTTTTGGCATTTTAATTATTATGTGTCTTGGTGTGGGCTTGTTTGGGTTCTTCTTACTTGGGGCTCTCTGTGCTCTTGAACTTGAATGCCTTCTTCCTTCACCAGGTTAGAAAAGTTTTCTGTCACTATTTCTTCAAACATATTCTCTAACCCTTGCTCATATTCTTCTTCTTCAGGGACTCCAATGATGCGAATGTTATTATATTTCCAGTTGTCCCACAGTTCTCTTAAGCTATCTTCTTGTTTTTTTCATTGTTTTTTCCTTTTGGTTTTCTGATTGATTGATTTTTTTACTCTGTCTTCTAATTCACTGATCCGGTCCTCTGCTTCCTCTACTCTGCTGGTCAGTCCTTCCAATGTGTTCTTTATTTCTGCTATGTCATTCTTTATTTCCACTTGGTTGGTTTTCATGGTTTCAATGTCCTTACTCATGCTGTTTAGTTTCCTTAAGATCATGGCTCTGAACTCTACCTCTGATAATTTGCTTAACTGAATTTCATTTATCTCATGTTTGGTAGAGTTCTCTTGTTCTTTCATTTGGGATCTGTTTTTTTGTTTCACCATTTTTGCTATCTCAGTGGGTTTTGGAGCCTGCCAAATTTTCCCTGTGTGTGTTGGTTTTCTGCTATTTGTGGCTCCCTCTACTGAGTTTGGATGAGCGTGGAGGAACCTCCTTAAACATCACTGTCAAGTCTCACTTTCCTGGGTAGATTTGCAAGCTCAGGAATGGTTCAGTTATGCTCTATCTTTTTCCTGGAGGCTATTTGCCTCAGTTACTTGAAAAGCCTTAGGATCTCAGTTGAATGAGAAACTCCCTCAAGTGTTTATAGTGTGAGAGGATTTTCTGAGGGTGGGGCCTATGCTGGTTGTTAATGAGCCTCAATTTGCATTTATTTGGCTCTTTACCTCACCTGGGAATCTCCGAGGGAGGGGCTGCCACAGCTCCAGGAAGGAGTAAACTTGGCTGCCTTTTTGTGTAACCGGGAAGGAACAGTTGGCCACCACCATCCTTTGTGGCCACAGCTCAGCACAAACTCTGAGCACCCTCCAAATTCCAGGTGTCCCCACAGAGTTCCAGTCCAGTCTGCTCTGCCTCTACCGGAGCTTCAGGTGAGTGGCCGTAGCTATTTAGCACTCTGTCCCAGCCCTCTGCGCTGTGGAGCAGCTGGGGCTCTTAACCCCGAAGGCGGGCGCTGCCGCTGCTCACAGCTGAGGCTGCTGCTGTCCGTGGGCTCCCAGCCTGCCATCCTCACGCTCCTTTGCAGATCCTACCAGGCTCATTCAGTGTCCCTGGTTGTATTATCCTCTCTCGCTGCTTTTCTGTTGCTTTTTCCCTACGATTTGTCTTTATTTTAGTTGTTATTTCTGTTTGTTCCTGGGAGATCGTCAGTGTAGCTTCCATTCACTCCACCGCCATTTCCAGTCTCTTAATACTTTCAATAATAAAGATAAATTGTAAAGAAAGAAAGAATTAATGAGAAATGAAAATTAATATGAATTCATGAAAATCAGCTTCTGATGACTCAAGAAGAGCTTTTATTCTTCACATGAAATTTGGTGGGGTGATACCAAATTAATTTATTGAAAGGAATGATACAAATGAAAGAAAATATAACTGGATGATCTGGTACAATTTACGAAATGGAAAAGGTAAACCAAACACACATGTGTTGCTTTATCAAGTCATTTCAGTGGCTATGGGACAGCCAGCTGAGGCTGAGCTCTTGTTTTCACTATCTTCCCATATGTACTTATTAGAAATTATCATGCCATATTCTAAGGCCTCATCTTATGCGAAATGATTACACAGTCACCCAATTCTGTGACAGATTTTACCTGTCCTTTCACATAATAAGTCCCAAGGAAATCATATAAGTGCCATTATTTTTTTTTTTAATCCTCACCTGAGGATATTTTTGCATTTATCTTCAGATAGAGCAGGAAGGAGAGGAGAAAGGGTGAGAGAGAAACATCGAGGTGAGAGAGACACATTGAGTGGTTGCCACCCACACGACCCCAACTGGGGCGGGGACAAACCACAACTGAGGTATGTGCCCTTAGCAGGAACCGAACCCAGGACTCTCTGGTCTGAGGGACGACACTCTAACCACTGAGCCAAACTGGCCAGGGCTTTTTTTCATGGACCTTTTTTTACAGCTCCACATTTCCCCAAGTGGCATGCACACTCCACTGCATTCAGCTCACCCTCCCAATCTTCACATTTTGTTTTTTGTTTGCTTGCTTGCTTTTGATATTCTGAAGTAATATTGGCCATCTCATTGCACTGGATCTTTTTTCTTTAGATATATATTTTTTAAATTTATTGTTACTGTTGAAAGTATTACAGATGCCCATCCAATTTCCCCCATTGACACATTCCTTCTGGCTCCTGCCCACCCCCTGCCCAGTGCCTTCATCACATTGTTGTCTGTATCCCCTGGATATGCATATATGCACATCAGTTCATTGGTTTATCCCTTCTCACACCCCCAACCCACTTCCCTCTGATATTTGTCATTCTCTTTCCTAATTCCATGTCTCTGAATATATTTTGTTTGACAACTTATTTTGTTCATTATATTCCACAAATAAGTGAGATCATGTGATATTTGCCTTTCTCTGACTGGCTTATTTCACTTAACATAATACTCCCCAGGAACCACCATGTTATCTCAAAGGGTAAGAGAGATTTCCTTCTTACAGCTACACAGTATTCCATTGTGTAAATGTACCACAGCTTTTTTATCCACTCATATACTGATAGACACTTGGGCTATTTCCAGACATTAAGTATTGTCAATAGTGCTGCTATAAACATTGGAGTGCATATATTCTTTCTGATTGGTGTTCTAGTCTTCCTACGATATATTCCTAGAAGAGGGATCACTGTGTAAAATAACAGTTCCATTTTTAATTTTTTGAGGAAACATCAAATTGTTTTCCATAGTGGCTGCACCAGTCTGCATTCCCACCAGCAGTGTACTAGAGTACCCTTTCTCCACATCCTCATCCTCGCCAGCACTTGTTTGAGGATTTGTTGATGGTAGTCATTCTGGCAGGTGTGAGGTGATACATCATTTTTGTTTTAATTTGCATCTCTCTGATGACTAGTGATGCTGAGCATTTTTTCATATGTCTCTTGGCAGTTTGTAGGTCTTATTTGGAGAAGCATTTATTGAGATCCTCTGCCCATTTTCTAAATTGGATTTTTTTCATTTTGTTGAGTTGTATGAGTACTTTATATATTTTGGAAATTAACCACTTATCCGATGTATCATTGGCAAATATGTTCTTCCATACAGTGGATTTCTTTTTTATTTTGATGCTTGTTTTCTTTACTATGCAGAAGCTTTTTACTTTGATGTAGTCCCATTTGTTTATTTTTTTCCTTTGTTTTTCTTGCCCTAGGCAATGTATTAGTGAAAATTCTCATGTCTGAGATTTTGCTGCCTACATTTTCTTCTATGATTTTTACTGTTTCATGACTTACATTTAAGTATTTAATTCATTTTGAGTTTATTCTTGTGTATGGTATAATTTGGTGGTATAGTTTCATTTTTTTTGCATGTACCTGTCCAATTTTCCCAACACCATTTATTGAATGGACTATCATTACTTCATTGTATGCTCTTACCTCCTTTGTCAAATATTAATTGGCAGTAATGGTGTGGGTCAAATTCTGGGGTCTCCTTTCTGTTCCATTGGTCTGTTACAGCCTGTTCTGCTAGTACTAGGCTGTTTTCATTACAGTGGCTTTTTGGTATAGTTTGATTGTCTGGTATTGTGATACCTCCAGATTTGTTCCTGTTTCTCAATATTTCTGTGGCTATTTGGGGTCTTTTCTGATTCCATATAAATTTTTAGAAAATTTGTTATAGCTCTGTGAAATATGCCATTGGTATTTTGATAGAGATTGCATTGAATCTATAGATTGTTTTGGGTAGTATGGACATTATAATGATGTTGATTTTTGCAACCCATGAACACGTTATATGTTTCCATTTTTTATATCTTCCTTTATTTGTTTTTTCAATGTCCTGTTGTTTTCTGAAAACAGTCTTTACCTCCTTGGTTAAATTTATTCTTAGGTATTTTAATGTTTTCATTGCAATGATAAATGATATTTTTTAAGTTTCTTTGAGTACTTATTATTGGTGTATAAAAATGTCATCAATTTCTGGATATAAATTTTGTATCCTTTTAATTTGCTAAAGTAATTTATTAAATCTAGTAGTTTTTGGTGGTTTTTAGAGTTTTCAATGTACAATATCATGTCATCTGTGAATAATGACAGTTTTACTTCCTCCTTTCCAGTTTAGATGCCTTTTAGTTTTTCTTCTTGTCTAATCACTGTGGCTAAGAATTCTAGTACTGTGTTGAGTAAGAGGAGCAAAAGCAGACATATCTGTCTTGGTCCTGTTCTTTAGGGAAACACTGTTAGATTTTGCCCATTGAGTATGATGTTAGCTCTAGATTTGTCTTTTATGGCCTCTATTATGTTAAGTTATGATACCTCTATTCCCACTTTGCTGAACATTTTTATCAGAAATGGGTGCTGGATTTTGTCAAATGCTTTTTCAGCATATATTGATATGATCATATGATTTTTATCTTTCATTTTATTTATATGGTTTATTGTATTTATTGATTTATGAATATTGTACCATCCTTGCATTCCTGGGATAAATCCCATTTGGTCATGGTGAATATTTTTTTTATATATTGTTGGATCTGATTTGCTAGTTCATGTTAAGGATTTTGACATCTTTGTTCATCTGGGATATTGGCTTATGATTTTCTATCTTGGCAGTGCCTTTATCTGGTTTCGGAATTAGGATTATAATAGCCTCATAAAAAGAGCTTGTAAATCTTCCTTCCTCTTGAACTTTGAGGTGAATAGGTGTTAGTTCTTTTTTAAAGTTTTTTAAAACTCCACTGTGAAGCTGTCCCTACCTGGTCTTTTGTTTGCTGGTAGTTTATTGATTGCTGTCTTAATTTCCTTAGTTGTTATTTGTCTGTTCAGGTATATATATATATATATATATATATATATATATATATATATATACACACACACTGTTGGATCTGATTTGCTAATATTATGTTAAGGATATCAGCATCTATGTTCATCTGGGATATTGGCTTATGATTTTCTCTCTTGGGAGTGCCTTTATCTGGTTTTGGAATTAGTATTATACTGGCTTCATAAAAAGAGCTTGTAAGTCTTCCTTCCACTTGAACTTCTTTAATTTTTTTTTCTTTAATGATTTTAGAGAGAGAGATAGAAACATTGATGAGACAGAACATTGATTGGCCACCTCCTGCATGCCTCCCTCTGGGGATTGGGCCCACAACCTGGGCATGTGCCCTGGCCGGTAATCGAACCGGTGACCTCTTGGTGCATGGGTCAATTCTCAACCACCGAGCCACACCGGCCAGGCTCTCTTGAACTTTTTAATAGTCTGAGAAGAATAAGTGTTTGTTAAAACTCCACTGTGAAGCTGTCCTTACCTGGTCTTTTGTTTGCTGGAAGTTTTTTGATTACTGCTTCAATTTCCTTAGTTGTTATTGATCTGTTAGTGTTTTTTACTCTTCCTTGTTGAATTTTGGAAGCTTATATGATTCTAGGAATTTGTCCATTTCACCTAAGTTGTCCACTTTTTCAGCATATAATTGTTCATGGTATTTTCTCCCAATACTTTGTATTTCTGTAGTGTCACCTGTTATTTCACTCCTTTCATTTCAGATTTTATTTATTTGGGTCCTCTCACTTTGCTTCTTGATGAATCTGGCTAAAGATGTATCAATCTTGTTTTTCTTTTCAAAGAACCAGCTCTTGCTTTCATCAATCTTTTGTATTGTTTGTTTGTTTTTTAGTCTGTATGTCATTTATTTCCCCTCTGATCTTTATTATTTTCTTCCTTCTACTTATTCTGGGTTTTTCTTTTGGTTCTATTTCTAATTCTTTAAGTTGTAGTATTAGGTAGGTTTTTTTTTGGAGCTTTTTCAGGACTACTTTCTCTGTGTCCCATAGATTTTATGTTGTGTGTTTATTTTCATTTGTTTCCAGGTAGTTTTTTATTTCTTCCTTGATCTCATTGGTAACCTATTCATTGTTTAATAACATGCTATTTAGCCTCCATGTGTTTGAATACATTTCAGTGTTTTTCTTGTAATTAATTTCTAGTTTCATGCAATTGTGATCCAAGAAGATAATTGATATGATTATTTCAACCTTCTTAAACTTGTAGAAACTTAGTTTGTGTCTTAACAGGTGGTCTATCTTTGAGAATGTCTCTTGTGCACTTGAGAAGAATGTACATTCTGCAGCTTTGGGGTGAAATCTTCTGCAAATATTAATTAAATCTATCTGATCTAATGCGTCATTTAGGTTCTCTGTTTTCATGTTAATTTTTTGTCTAAAGGATCAATCCAGTGGTGTCAGTGGAGTGTTAATATGCCCTAATGTGATTTTATTGCTATCAATATCTCTTTTAAAGTACTCTAGAAGTTATTTTTTTTAACTATATTTAGGTTCTCCTATATAGGGTGTATATATGTTTACCAGGATTATATCCTCTTGTTGAATAGATCCCTTTAATATTATGCAGTGAATTTCTTTTTCTCTTGTTATGGCCTTCGTTTTTTATTTATTTATTTATTTATTTATTTTTATTTTTTATTATTTTTTTTATTAATTTATTTTTGTTACAGATGTTTCTCCTTTTTTCCCCATTGCCACCCTCCTCTACAGCCCCCCACCCTGTCCCCAGCTTTGTTGTCCATGTCTATCACTTATGCATACATGTGCATAAGTTCTGTGGTTTATCTCTCCCCTCCCCCCCCACCCCCTCTCCTGAGGGGTGTCAGTTTATACCCTACTTCCACGTCTCTGGGTCTACCCTGTTCCTCAGACTGCTATGTTCATTATATTCCACAAATAAGTGAGATCATGTGATATTTGTCTTTCTCTGCTTGGCTTGTTTCGCTTAGGATAATACTCTCGAGGTCCCTCCACGTCGTCTCAAAGGATAAGAGATCTTTCTTTCTTACAGCTGCATAGTACTCCATTGTGTATATGTACCACAGCTTTTTTATCCATTCATCCACTGATGGACACTTGGGCTGTTTCCAGATCTTAGCTATTGTAAATAGTGCTGCTATGAACATGGGGGTACATGTATTCTTTCTGATTGGTGTTTCAGGCTTCTTAGGGTATAATCCTAGAAGTGGGATCACTGGGTCAAATGGTAATTCAATTTTAATTTTTTGAGGTAACACCATAGTGTTTTCCACAGTGGCTGCACCAGTCTGCATTCCCACCAGCAGTGTACTAGAGTCCCCTTTTCTCCACACCCTCGCCAACACTTGTTGTTTGATAATTTGTTGATGGCGGCCATTCTGACAGGTGTGAGGTCATACCTCATTGTTGTTTTAATTTGCATCTCTCTGATGATTAATGATGTTGAGCATTTCTTCATATGTCTCTTAGCCATTTGTATGTCCTTTTTGGAGAGGTGTCTATTTAGTTCCTCTGTCCATTTCTTAATTGGGTTCTTTGTCTTCCTTTTGTTGAGTTGTATGAGCACTCTGTATATTTTGGAAATTAACCCCTTATCTGATGTGTCATTGGCAATTATGCTCTCCCATAGAGTGGGTTCCCTATCTGTTTTGATGGTTGTTTCTTTTGCTGTGCAGAAGCTTTTGAGTTTGATGTAGTCCCATGTGTTCATTTTCCCTTTGTTTCTGTTGCCTTAGGTGATGTATCAGTGAAGATTCTACTGCGTATGATGTCCGAAATTTTGTTGCCTACATTTTCTTCAAGGATTTTTATGGATTCACGAGTCACATTTAAGTCTTTTATCCATTTTGAGTTTATTCTTGTGTGTGGTGTAAGTTGATGGTCTAGTTTCATTTTTTTGCATGTAGCTGTCCAATTTTCCCAACACCATTTATTAAAGAGGCTATCTTTACTCCATTGTATGCTCTTGCCACCTTTGTCAAATATTAATTGAGCATAATGTCTTGGGTCAATTTCCGGATTCTGTGTTCTGTTCCACTGGTCTATATGCCTGTTCTTGTGCCAGTACCAGGCTGTTTTGATTACAGTGGCTTTGTAGTATAAGCTGATATCCGGTATTGTGATCCCACCTACTTTGTCCTTCTTTTTCAAGATTGCTGTGGCTATTCGGGGTCTTTTTTGGTTCCATATGAATTTTTGAAATATTTGTTCTAGTTCTGTGAAATATGTCACTGGTATTTTGATGGGGATTGCATTGAATCTATAGATTGCTTTGGGTAATATGGACATTTTAATGATGTTAATTCTTCCAATCCATGAACAAGGTATGTGCTTCCACTTTTTTATATCTTCCTCTATTTCTTTTTTCAATGTCCTGTAGTTTTCTGCAAATAGGTCCTTACTTCTTTGGTTAAGTTTATTCCTAGGTATCTTAATTTTTTTGCCGTGATGGTAAATGGTATTGTTTTTTTAGTTTCTGTTTCCGTGAGTTCGTCATTGGTGTATAAGAATGCCATTGATTTCTTGACGTTAATTTTGTATCCTGCTACTTTGCCAAATTCATTTATTAAGTCTAGTAGATTTTTGATGGAGTCTTTAGGGTTTTCTATATATAATATCATATCGTCTGCGAATAATGACAGTTTCACTTCTTCCTTTCCAATTTGGATTCCTTTTATTTTTTCTTCACGTCTGATTGCTGTGGCTAAGACTTCCAGTACTATGTTAAATAAGAGTGACGAACGTGGGCATCCCTGTCTTGTTCCTGTTCTTAAGGGAAATGTTTTTAGTTTTTGCCCATTGAGTATGATGTTGGCTGTAGGTCTTTCATATATGGCCTTTATTATATCAAGATATGATCTATCTACTCCCAAATTGCTGAGCGTTTTTATCAGAAATGGGTGCTGGATTTTGTCGAATGCTTTTTCAGCATCTATTGATATGATCATGTGGTTTTTATCTTTCATTTTGTTTATGTGGTGTATCACATTTATTGATTTGCGAATGTTGAACCAGACTTGCATCCCTGGGATGAATCCCACTTGGTCATGGTGAATAATTTTTTTGATGTATTGCTGGATCCGATTTGCTAATATTTTGTTTAGGATTTTGGCATCTACGTTCATCAGGGATATTGGCCTGTAGTTTTCTTTCTTTGTAGTGTCTATTTCTGGTTTTGGAATTCGGATTATGCTGGCCTCATAAAACGAGTTTGGAAGTCTTCCTTCTTCTTGAATTTTTTGGAATAGTTTGAGGCGAATGGGTGTTAGTTCTTCTTTGAATGTTCGGTAAAACTCCCCCGTGAAGCCATCTGGGCCTGGGCTTTTGTTTGCTGGGAGAGTCTTGATTACATCTTCAATTTCCTCAGCTGTTATTGGTCTGTTCAAGTTTTCTATCTCTTCCCAGTCCAGTTTTGGGAGATTATGTGTTTCTAGAAATTTGTCCATTTCACTTAGATTGTCGAATTTGTTGCCATATAAATGTTCATAGTATTTGCTAATGATCCTTTGTATTTCTGTGGTGTCAGTTGTTACTTCTCCTCTTTCATTTCTGATTTTGTGTATTTGTGTTCTCTCTCTTTGTTTCTTGGTGAGTCTAGCTAAGGGTCCATCAATCTTGTTTATCTTTTCAAAAAACCAGCTCTTTGTTTCATTGATCCTTTGAATTGTTTCTCTGGTCTCTATATCATTTATTTCTGCTCTGATCTTTACTATTTCCTTCCTTCTATTTGCTCTGGGGTTTTCTTTTTGTTTGCTTTCTAGTTCTTTAAGTTGTGAGGTTAGATAGTCTATTAGAAATTTTTGTTGTTTCTTGAGGTAGGCCTGTAGTGCTATGAACTTCCCTCTCAGAACAGCTTTCTCTGCATCCCATAGATTTTGTGTTGTTGTGTGTTCATTTTCGTTGGTTTCCAGGAAGTTTTTAATTTCTTCCTTGATCTCCTCGGTAACCCATTCATTGTTTAATAACATGCTATTTAGCCCCCATGTATTCAAATGTCGTTGCATGTTCTTTTTGCAATTGATTTCTAGTTTCATGCCATTGTGATCTGAGAAGATGCTTGATATGATTTCAATCTTCTTGAACTTGTAGAGACTTCGTTTGTGTCCTAACATGTGGTCTATCTTTGAGAATGTCCCATGTGCACTTGAGAAGAATGTGAATTCTGTAGTTTTGGGGTGTAATTCTCTGTAAATATCTATTAAATCCATTTGGTCTAGTGCTTCGTTTGGAGTCTCTGTGTCCTTGTTAATTTTTTGTCTAGACGATCTATCCAGTGATGTCAGCGGGGTGTTGAAGTCCCCTGCTATAATTGTATTGCTGTCAATTTCTCCTTTGAAGTCCTCCAGAAGATTTTTAATATATTTTGGTGCTCCTATATTGGGTGCATATATGTTTACCAAGGTTATATCTTCCTGTTGGATAGTTCCTTTCAATATTATGTAGTGACCTTCTTTGTCTCTAGTAATGGCTTTCGTTTTGAAATCTATTTTATCAGATATGAGTATTGCTACCCCAGCTTTTTTTTCCTTTCCATTTGCTTGGAAGATTTTTTTCCATCCCTTCACTTTCAGCCTATGTGAGTCTTTTGTTGTGAGGTGGGTCTCTTGTAAACAGCATATATATGGGTTATGCTTTCTTATCCAATCCACTACTCTGTGTCTTTTTATCGGAGCATTCAATCCATTTACATTTAAGGTGATTATTGATATGTACTTATTTATTGCCATTTTTGTTCAGTGTGGTTCTACTTTCCTTCCTATTTCTTCTACTAATTACAGCAGTCCTTTTAACATTTCTTGCAGTGCTGGTTTGGTGCTAATGTATTCCCTTAGCCTTTTTTTGTCTGAGAAGCTCTTTATTTGACCTTCTATTTTGAATGACAGCCTTGCTGGGTAGAGTAGTCTTGGATTCAGATCCTTGTTTTTCAGGACCTTGATTACTTCATGCCATTCCCTTCTTTATTTATTTTGGAGAGAGGGGAAGGGAGAGGGAGAGACAAATGGAAACATCAATGAGAGAGAACATCAATTGGCCTCCTCCTGCATGCCTCCCCACTGGGGATTTGGTCCACAACCTGGGCATGTGCCCTGACCAGGAATTGAACCAGTGACCTCTTGGTGCATGGGTTGATGCTAAACCACTGAGCCACACCTGCCTGGCTGGCCTTCATTTTTTAATATTTTATTTTTCTATATTTTAGTTGGCCCTGGCTAGTTTGGCTCAGCATTTAAAGCAGTAGCCTGCAGACCAAAGGGTCAAAGATTTGATTCTGGACAAGGACACATAGTAGAATTTCAGATTTGAACCTTGGCCCCAGTCAGGGTCATATAGGAGGCAACCAATCAATGTGTCTCTCTCACAGTGATGTTTCTCTCTCTTCTCTTTCTTTCTTTCCACTCTATCTAAAAATCAATGGAAAAACATTCTAAGTTAAGGATTAACAAAAAACATAATTTCAATTTGGTCCTGGGAGAAGGTCAGTGTAGCTTCCATTCAATCTACTGCTATTTTGAAATCCCTCTGTACTAGATCTTTCTCAATTTCTCAGTGTGCTCTCTCTCTTCATAAAATTGGTAAAGATGCATTATTATAGTCAAAGTAATAAGACATGAAAAGGTAAGCATGGGAAACATAGAACTCCAGGTTGATCTGGCAGTTGATGGTGGCCAAGAACTGTTGTTTGTTCTGATGCATTAATTGTGTGTGTGTGTGTGTGTGTGTGTGTGTGTGTGTGTGTGTGTGTGCCAAATATAAATAATGGTTCACTCTTGAACTTGACTGGAAATATTCTGAGATAACACCTGAAAAATCAAAGCATAGTATTGGGTTTTATTAAGTCAGTCTTTTGTCCAGTGACATGCATAATTCTACTTGCAAGGTATACATAAGGTGGTTAGAATGACTTTTGAAGTTGTTAGAAAATCTCTATTCTTATTATCATATACATTTTAAATAAATATACATAAATTAGACTGTGATAATACATTTGTCCTGTATGGACCTCAGTGTGTACATCTATACAATAAAATAATCTCTATGGTAAATTCTAGCTCTAAGTTCCTAGGTTTCATAATATTCAGCATTTTGAACATTTTGATATTACAATGAGAAGTGTCTTTAAAACATGACTGTAAAAAATGGATAGACTCACTGAAGTATTAACTTTAGCTTGATGTTTTAGAAAATCAAATCCCTTACCAGTGTAATTATAATATCCCTTATTGTTTTCCACAAAAGGGACATTTTAAGAATAGTACAGACAGATGATATTTTGTATGGCAATAAAATAGAGTTTTCCTCATCACAAGTTCTTTGCACATGACAAATCGATAAGCCTCAGTAGTCAAAGGTACTTCCTAGGAAATGTCTAAAAATTAAAACACTGTTTACTTAATTCATTAATACCGCTCTCTCTTTCTTTGTGTATTTTGTTCTTCTGAGCAACAACTATAGTCATTTATTTTCACCATAAGATTTAGAGAGTCATGATATTGAAGAGAAGAAAAACTTAAAATACAGCAATAAAAATGACACATGACTTATAGTTAATCAATACATGATCACTAAGTTGAAATTAATAACATTCTTTTTACAATGTTTTAACTCTTATATTATTTCTTATGGCTTTTAGAGGTTTAAAATTCCTGTTTGCAAGTGAGGTAGGATATGTGAAATGATTAATTTTATGATATGACTCTGGCTAGACAAATGTCTTTAATTTTTCTTTGTAAGGAAATTTCCTAGCAAGCATTTTCAATGTTTTTCTTCCTTTTTTGAAGTCTGTATAGTTGTGTGTTAGGAAAATTTCATATCAAGGTAAATATAATACATGTCAAATGGTGATGAAAATAAAATACTATGATGTATGAAGGGGGTCAAAAGATACAAACAAGTTGTGGGGCTGTAATGTACAGCATGGTAACTGTAGTTAGTAATATGTATGAGGATTTGAAAGTTGCTGAGAGAGAAAATCTCAAAAGTTCTCATTACAGGGAAAAATGTGTGATATGTATAGTGATGGATGTTAACTACACATATTGTGGAGATTATTTCACAATCTATACAAATATAAATCATGTTGTATACCTGAAGCTAACATAATGTTATATGTGAATTATACCTCAAAAAAAAAAAAAAGAGAGCTAGAGGCAGACAGACATCTGGATCTACTATAGCTCTACTGAGAAGCATAGGATGAGGAACCTTCTAGGAAAAAGGAATAATATAAATTAGAATGCTTTGTATTCTGAGGACATTATTGGAAATGCTTCCCAACCTTTAAAGTACTCCAAGTGAAATAGATAGGAGCATGGTTGTTTTTTCTCAACAAGTGTAAGTACCTGAACCAACTTTGATATGACATTCTGGGGCTAATGTATAATCCCTGGAGGTGACTCGGCATACAAATTAAGACTGGCTGGATGAGGGTATATTCCTTGTGGATATTGACACCTTCTACTATACTGGTACCTGCTATAGACTGAATGCTTGTGTTCCCCCAAAATTCAGATACTGAAACCTTATCCCTAGTGTGATGATATTTGGAGGTGATTAGACCAAGAGGGTGAAGCCCTCATGAATGGGATTAGTGTCCTTGGCAAAGAGGCCCCAGAGAGCTTCATCACTTCCTTCAACCAGGTGAGGGCACAGCAACAAGCCATCAATCAATGAACCAGAAATCAAATTCTCACTAGATCTCGAATCTGCCAACACCTTGAATTTCCCAGCCTCCAGAATTGTGATAAATAAATTTCTAATGTTTGTAAGGCATAATTAATTAATTTAAAACAAATAAATAATATGGATGTCAAAGTGGGAGGTAATCATTTTTTTAAAGTATTTAGGGAAGACATTACATATAATGGATGAAATTTGGTATTAAACAAGTTCCATGAAGGCAGGAAGCATCTTGTTTGTTCCCTGGTCTCCTCAGAGGACAGCAAAGTATGTGACATACAGTTAATGTTTAATAATTATTAACTGAATGACTAGATGGATGGAAGTATAGAAGAAAAGAGCAAAACTAAAGATACAATATTCAGGATTTCCTAATTTATGGAGCAGAAAAAGGAAAGGTACAAGGTAAAAAACTTTCAGAGGAATGAAGCAGTGATCTGGGCCCCAAGGCTAAGGCAACTAGATTCCATTTTATGTAGGCCCCTTGGTTAAGGCAACTAAAAGACTCTATTTTATCACCAATAGACATTCCTCGATATTCTTCCAATAATAGGTTAATTACCCCTAGACGGGAAGGAATTTTGCCTAAGATTATAGTTGCCCCAGGAGTTGGGAGGCATTTGCAGTTTCCTAAGTATAGGTATTTGCAAATACTTTTGCTGTCGGTGAATAATGCTAATTTTGACTTCTGTAATCTCTGTCACTCACACTATTGTACTGGTTCTCTGAGGGGAGGGGGCAAAAAGAGGAGGGGGTTTCTGTCTTTAAAATGGGAAGAACAAGAATAATCAGGGCTGTTGATCTGAGGGGAGACTATGCCCTCCGCAGCCCGCCAGCGAAATAAAGTGCTCCTTTACAATTTGGCTGTGCATCTCTGGTTATCTTGCTGTCAGGTTACAACAGCTGGAACAGACAGGGACCCATACAAGGGATAATTTCCATGAGGACTTGCTGGACAACATTGTCAAACATTAAGAATTTCCAGAAAATGAGACCCTGTTTGATAAAATGAGCATAACTTAGGTTTCTTATTTTGAGAAGATTCCAAGTGTGTCTGACTGGATGATACTCTGAGAACTAAATTATAGGATAAACAATAATACTTAAGAGTTTAAGAGAGTTCAGGGTAACAGTTTGTTTTTCTATGCTTCTTTTTTATATGTCTTGTTATATCTGCATCAGTTGAGTTTTATTGACCAAAAAGCCAATATTAACTAGATATATGCCTTATCTCAAGTCTCCATGCCTACTGAAAGTTTTAGCTTTGAGTTTATGTAACAGCCATTATTAACTGTCTTAGCTCTTAGAAATGTTGGCAAAACCTCTAAATGGACAGACCTGGCTCTACAAGAATTAGGTAGACTATTCAAGCACATAATAATTAAAAGGTCTGAGCCGGTGGGAGATCACATCCACAACACAAGGCCAGTGTAGAGGAAAATGGCTTTATTACATATGCCTGGGTGGAGGCAGGCCAAGCTGAAAAGAGCTCAGCACCAGCTTTTTTTGTTTTCTGGCTTATATAGGTACAAACTACAGAAACTACAAAAAAAAAAAAAAAAAAAAAAATACATTAAAGAAAAAAAAATACATTCTCTTGGTGCCACTTTTTGGTGCCAAGGCTGATACAAGCTGTCTCAGAGGTAAGGGAGGAATCTGCTTCAGCAGAGGTCAGGGCCATCATTAATTTTTTTCTTTTTATGGTCCCTCCAAGTTTTCCAAAGCCACCATTTACCCTTATCTTTATGTTTTCTCTGGGTATCAGTCCCAGGGTTTTGTTTTTTTTTTTAAAGAAAACTGCCTGGGTGTTTATGTGCAGGAATAACTGGTCAGAATGGAGTTTAATTTTGTTAAAACATTATTAACCCTTTCATTCCCACTTTACAGTGATTTAAAAAAGGGGGGGAGGGGCAAAGTTTATCTTTGTTTACTTCCTGCAGGTGTGGGGTCATCATGGACTCCTAAAAAGAATTTGTTAGATAATTTCTTGGGGAATGAGGTGATAGGGTCCTTTTATCTGTGCTAGAATAAATTGTCCAACTATCTGATTGACTAAAATTTGCAGTCAATTTTGTACAAACCTAGTAATTGGGTGCAAGAGGCAGAGTCTGACAAGCAATAATAAGAGGACTAATATTAGGGGGTCTATGAAGGGGAGTAGCCAGGTTAGTTTAGTCAAGGCTGCTTCTATACTTGTCCAGATAGAATGGACTAGGTGATTCTGACTAAATTATTTTAGCCACTGGGCATTGTCTAGAATTTGTTGTGTCCTCTCCTCGACCTGTCCAATTGAGTTAACATAGAAGCAACAAGATGTATTTGCTATCATGTATATGCCCCCTTTTTTAACTACTAAATAATCTAGTGCAATGCGATTATTATTATGTAGGCAAGAGAGTCGAGGGAGTTTGAAAGAAGCTTGAAATTTTTATCTGTATTTTTATTTATGTTTGCCATGGTGGTGGTTATGTTTTTTGCTGTTATGGCATTATAAGTGACTCCTCCCACGAGGCCCACAGTGGTGATTGCAGCTATGACTCCTATTATGAGGCGTCCGACTTCTCTTTCTGTCTTATCATGGCTTCTGGGCTCAGGGCTTGATGAGGTTGAATTAGGGATGAAGGAATGGATTAAGGTATTGGCTGGGGTGACATATCTTACTGTCCATAAACCACCCTGTTTTTCTGGATTTAGGCATTGAATAGCAATTCCCCTGCTGGGGGCCAAAATATTTAGTGCAACTGAAAACATCATTCTCGCTAGTAAGCAAAGTAGTCCAGTCATATTTTGGCCTAGGGAGGTGTTTGATAGACCCATAGTAAGGCTCGAATGATTAAATCATGATAGGGGGAGGGGATTGCTAGTGCCACCGGCAGAACTGCACCCTGGATAGAAGTTAATTTTCCTAGGATGATTTTCTTGGTATTGTATCAAGTCCCTCTGAGCTTGCACATACAAATTTTTATTGCAGGGGCTAGGTCTATTATGAATAGTTAGTTTTCAGACACCCCTTGTAAGGTTATAGTGAGAGATATTATACATGGTATCTACTTTTATGGTCTGTGTTTGTACTGAGAATCAAGATCAAGGAAGCTTTTGTTTTTTGTTTTTTTTGTTTTGTTCCATGGGAGGTTTCTGTCCTCCCTGAGAATGCCTTAGGACACCTGTGTTATTGATTGACAGGTGTACTGCCCCAGTCAAACTCCCCACCTAGCACTGTCCCCAGAGCAGGTCATGCCCATCTGGTGCAGCTGAGCGCTTGGCACCAGAAGTGAGAGCCCCTTGGGGCTCTCCCCCCCTCCCTCACCTCACTGGGTCATTGAAAAAACTGATAAGAGTAGTGGTATTTCAGTGGTGGCTCACAAGGCCAGTGGACCCCACCCTGCCCCCTCGAGGGGACAGAAGGGCACTGGGGGGTTTATGTTAGAAGAGGAAGCAGATTCTTGGAGGAGACACAGTAAAGAATGAGAGTGGTTGATAGGGGGAGAAGGAGTAAAGGTTAAAGTAGCATGGAGTTTAGAAAGAATGTCCCACCCTAACAAGGGAGTGGGGCAGGCTGGTAATGCAAGAAAAGAGTGGAGAAAGATATAAGGGCCTAAAGAACAAGTGAGTGTCTGGGTTGCCCTGAGTTGCAATATTTTGCCATCAATTCCCACAACTGAAACCCCAGAGTGTCAAAGAGGTCCCCTGAACTTGGGGAGGGCTGAGCAGGTTGCCCCAGTATTAATTAAAAATGAAATTGGCCTACCTGCTACCATCAGAGTTACCTGAGGTTCGGAATTCAAGATGACGGTCGAGGCATCCATTCCTGGGCACCTTCAGTCTTCAGCTGTAAGGCCAATCAGATCAAGGCCTGGATTGTCTGTTCCGCCAGACTGAAGAAGGGATGAGAACCAACTCTGCGCAGTCTGTCCACAGTCCAACTTCTGGTGGGGTCCTCCACATTAAGGACATGGCTTAGGTGGTGGTCGAGGATTGGGGCATTGTCTCACCCAATGGCCAGTCTGATTATACTTAAAGCAGGGACCTGGGGGTCGGCTCTGCTGATTCTGGTGCGGGTCCTTCTTCTGTCCCCTGAAGGGGGTTTGCTGAGCCCTTTGATGAGTGGGGGCTCTGATAGCATAGGCAGGCATTTGGAATTCTGTTATTTGCTGTTTAGCCTCTTTATCGCGATTATTGAATACCTTAAAGGCTAGATTTAGAAGTTCCCATTGAGGGGTTTGAGGGCCATCTTCAAGTTTTTGTAATTTTTTTCTAATGTTGGGGCTGACTGAGAGATAAATCTCAGGTTTGAAATGACAGTCCCTTCTGGGCTAGTGGGATCTAAGTTATTATATCTTCTCATAACCTGTGTAAGGCAGGATAGAAAGGTTTCAGGGTTTTCATTCCTTTCCTGGATTATTTCAGAGTAAAGGATCCTAGTCTTTTATTTATTTGGGATAAATCTGAGAGAGAGAAGGGGATATAAACTCTGACAGTCCCTTCAGCTCCCGCTGCTTCCCTCAAGGGTCATTCTAAAATGGGGGCTGAGGTAGGGGACTGATAGGGACCAGAGATGGTTCCCGATTATGTATGTGAGGGAGTTGGAGCTGAGTAGAAGGTTCAGGGTAGGGTGGGGGCCCACAGAAGGGGCTGGAGGAGGAGGTCTTGCTGGAGGGACTGAAAGAGGAGGTGGTGGAGCGAGATCGCTGGGTCAAAGGAGGAAACAGGAGAAGTTAGCATGCTGTCTTCAGAAGGAGGTTTGGGAGGATTAGAGTGAAGCAGGATGATTTGGGAGGGGGAGCAAGAGTTGCATAAAGGGGTGTGATCAGAGTGCAAAGGAGCCTGGATGTAAGGAAACTCAGACCATTTTCCTTGCCTTTGACAGAAATCATCTAGATCAGAGAGAATGTCAAAAGTGCTGTTTCAGACTATTGTGACCCATTGTTGCAGTAAAAAATGAGTCGCTTGGGACATAAGTCCTGAGCAAGCCCTAGGGTCTGTAGATTTTTAAGAGACATCCTAGGGCTATTGTCCCATGTTGCAGTGTGAGGTGTCACAGCCTGGCGGTCTGACAGATACACTAGTGGAAGAAGAAGGTGTCCCTGTTTCTCCCCTAGAGTAGAGAGACATGCAACTCACCTATATCAGGTGTCCCTAGATATATGGTGAGCTGAGGGAATGTGGTTCCTGAGGAGCATGTCCTGACCATCACTGGATTTCGGAGGGACGATCACACAGGCATGACCAAGAGACCTGGCTCTCATGTCCTGGATGGGGGATAATGAGACAGCCTGGAGAATCAGACCGGTAGGCAAAAAACACTCACCAGTGAATTAGTGGCTGGTGTTGATGCTGGATCTGCAGGAAAGGTTGGAGGTCCGGTATCTGGCTGAGGATGTGATTGATCCCAGTCTGACAGGAGGCCTGGAGGACTCTGGGCACCCACGGTTGCCCCCTATGTGGGATCCTCACAGACCTCCTGGGTTTCGGCACCAAATAAAAGGTGTGAGCCAGCGGGAAATCACGTCCACAACGCAAGGTCAGTGTAGAGCAAAATGGCTTTATTGCATACACCTGGGTGCAGGTGTGCCAAGCTGAAAAGAGCTCAGCACCAGCTTTTTTTGTTTTCTGGCTTATATAGGTACAAACTACAGAAACAACAACAACAACAAAAAAGCTACATTAAAAAAAAAACAAAAACACATTCTCTTGGCGCCACTTTTTGGTGCCAAGGCTGATACAAGCTGTCTCAGAGGTAAGGGAGGAATCTGCTTCAGCATAGGTCAGGGCCATCATTAATCTTTTTCTTTTTATGGTCCCTCCAAGTTTTCCAAGGCCACCATTAACCCCTTATCTTTATGTGTTCTCTGGGTGTCAGTCCCACGGTTTTTAGAAAACTGCTCGGGTGTTTATGTGCAGGAATAACTGGTCAGAATGGAGTTTAATTTTGTTAAAACATTATTAACCCTTTCAATAATAATGGTAAAATTCACTTATTTACCTTCCACAATCCATATGAAAAAGATTTGGGTTCATCCTTTAATTAGCCTGAAAATTGTGGAATTACTACTCAACCACATCCCTCAATATTACTATCAAAATCATTTACTGCCTGGTTGGTGTGGCTCAGTGGTTGAGCATTGATCTATACACCAAGAGGTCGCTGGTTTGATTCCTGGTCAGGGCACATGCCCAGGTTGTGGGCCCAATCCCCGGGGGCAGGAGGAGGGAGGCATGCAGGAGGCTGCCAGTCGATGTTCTCTCTCATCGATGTCTCCATTTCTCTCCCTCTCCCTTCCACTCTCTCAAAAATCAATAAAGAAAAAAAAAAATTTTAATGTACTAATTGCCTGGTCATTCATGACACTACATGAACAATTAAACAAACCAAGTTATAGTAATACTTTTTGCACTTCCAGTTAATGTGGAGTTGCAAGTTCATACTATTATATGACACAGAATTTCCTATAATTCTTTATGCTACAACTTTTGTTAAATCTTTTGATTATGAGATTACTACTTGTAAGTCTGTAGAGAAAAATTCAATCTTTAGAAAAATCCCTCTGTGGAGTCTGTGCTTATGTTCACAAAGCTACTTGTCTTCTTTTTGCAGAAATGTCTTTAATAGAGATTTTTCCGTTTACTTAAATCTTTAAGGTTTTCTGTCTTAATCGCTGTTGCTATTCACATTTTATTACTAATTCAAAAAAATCTGTGCCCTTAAACTTCTAAGTAAAGACACTTCTTTCCATTAAACAAGAAAATTCATTTTTAAATTTTATTTTAATAGACTTGTTTTTCAGAGCAGTTTTAATTTCACAGCAAAATTGAGAGGAAGGCACAGAGATTTACTATATATCCCCTGTGCCCACATATGCATAGCCTCCCCCAATGTCATTCTCCCACCAGGGTGGTACATTTGTTACAACTAATGAACCTACATTGACACATCTTTATCACCCAAAATTTATAGTTTACATTAGGGTTCTCTCTTGGGGTTGTACACTCTGGGCTTTGACAAATTTGTAATGACATGTATCCACTATTATACACAATGTCAAGCAGAGTAGTTTTATTGCATTGAAAATCCACATTATGCCTATTTATCTCTCCCTCACCCCCTTGGTAACCACTGATATTTTTAGTTTTTATCATTTTGCCTTCTCCAAAATGTCATATAGTTGGAATTGTATAGTATATGTAGTCTTTTCAGACTGGCTTCTTTCACTTAGTAATATGCATTTAAGTTTTATCCATCTTTCCTTTTTTTAGCACCAAATATTATCCCACTGTCATAGTTTATTTATCCAGTCACCTACTGAATGCCATCTTGGTTACTTCCAAGATTTAGCAATTATGAATAAAGTTACTATAAACATCTGTGCACAAGTTTTTGTGTGATGCTTTCATGTGCCAGCTCTAGATGACTCAATTATGTATACTCTGCCTTTTGGTTTACTGTAAGGTGACAGCCAGGAGCAGTACAACTGAGATTCCAACTCTCAAAAACTCCACCCATCCTGGAACTTTTCTTTTTCACTAGTCTGTTCTCCTTTCAAGAAATGTCCAACTTTCAAGATCTATCCCACTTTTTAAATCTTTACTATATTGGCCATCCAGTTAAACCAGGCACTATTAATTTGTAAATGGTCATTTTACAAGAATAACAGGGGCTATTGGCCTGTTATGAAAAGGCAAATCTGATGTGGCAAACTTTGTCACATAGTTTAGTGCAATGTTGTTTTTAAAGAAAAAGTGTTTAGGATTTCTTGATTTGTCTGGGGACTGAGTAAAATTAGGAGGACTCCTGACCAACTGTATATTCCCCTCACTCCCCAGTACTCATCTGTGGAATCTTGTATGTCTTTCACATCTCATATTGAATTCATTCATCTAATACCTCATTAAGAGCACACTGACAGAACAGTGTTGTGAAGAGTATAAATAACATGGGAGTTATTGTGTAAAATAGGTTAGGCTCTTCAAGAGTGTCATGGGTGAATTTTTGCATTGGGTTTTCTGCAGAATTAAAGGTCTTTATGAAGTATTCCAGCTTTATGAAATAAGAAAATTATTGTGACATGCATGAAAACTCTTACAGAGATACACACAAAAATTGGCTAGTTAAATTTCCATTCCATCTTAAATCTTTACAAGTGATATGAGTTGGTAATTCATCAGTGTTTTTCTGTGTGTTTCTGATGTTTTCTTTGTCTTTTGAGATTTTGTTTTTTTGTTGGTTTGTTTGTTTTATTTTCCTTTTGAGCATACCTTGTAATTTTGTTAATGTTTTTTTGTATTAATTTTTTTTAGAGAGAGAGGAAGGGAGAGAGAGAAATAACAATGTGAGAGAGAAACAATGTGATAAAGAAAACATCAGAAACACACAGAAAAACACTGATGAATTATCAATTCATATCACTTGTAAAGATTTAAGATGGAATGGAAATTCAACTAGCCAACTTTTGTGTGTATCTCTGTAAGAGTTTTCATGTGTGTCACAATAATTTTCTTATTTCATCTATCAGCTGCCTCCTGCATGCCCCCTACTGGGAATCGGGCCCACAACCTGGGCATGTGCTCTGACTGGGAATTGAGCCAGGACCTCTCAATCCATGGGAAGATGTTCAACCCACTGAACCACACCGGCTGCACATACCTTGTAATTTTTTAAAACTGGAAATGGTGTATTGGGTAAAAGGAATTGAGGTAAACAAGCTTTTATTGTGTTGAGGTTTGTGTTTATCTGGCTAGGAGTTAGACCATGTTTACTGTTTGTTGTAACTGCAGATGTCAGAGGTTATTAAGTCCTCTATTTTTATTGATTTAGTCTCCCTTGTGTTTGGGCTTCCCTAGAGAGTTAAATAGTCTAAGCCATTATTTTATCTTTGTTAATATTGTGGTAAAATGTGGAGGGAGGAAGAATTCTATAATTCTGTGATTAGGTCTCAGTCTTCCAGTAAGCCTATCCCCCTGGGTTGTGAACTTCACAAATGCTTCTTTGTTTTCCTCACTTACTCCCCTTAGGTGAGATGGGTAGGCTAGAGGAGGCTGGAGTTGTGTATTTCCCTTTCCTCATATTGGTTAAACTCTGGTGAAAATAATGATGGTTAGACTCTGCTAAAAGTCTTTTTAAAGGGAAGGCCTTTGCTAAGGAGAACAGAGCACTCTGAGAGTTTTTCAAAGTGGCTATTAATATTTCCCCCCTCTCCCTGCTAGGGACAGGGGTTTTTTCTCCAGTCTTCACCCTGATAACTTGGTGGGGCTCAAGAAGATAAAAAACACACAAAATTGTGAGGTATTCAATAAAACTGGGATCCCAGGAGTGTTTATCTCTCAAATTTGTCTATATTCAGTCTCCCTCAATCAGTGAATTATCCTACCAGCTGCTGGGTGCAGCAGCAGCTTCTGCTCCTGGTAAGCTATGATTTCCAGCATTCACCTGTCTCTCTGGGTTTCAGGGTTGTGGTTTGTCTGTGAACTCAATTCTTAGATACTTCTAGGAGTAGTTATTGATTTTTAGTTTATTCAGTATTTTGTTGTTGTGAGGATAGGAATGATGACTTCCAAGCTCTTTATATGTTGGACTGGAAACCAACCTCAGTGTTTTTAATTACAAAATAAATTTGTCTCTAAGGTTTCTTTTAGATCAAATACTATATGTTTTAGAATTTTTTTTATTATTTGAGTATTAAAACAATTTTTTATATTTGATATTAAAACTGAATGTTAAATGTTTACATTTCCCATATCAGGGCTCAATTACATCACTGTGGTGCCATTTTCCAGAACTATAGTTTAAACTATAAAGACTTGCCCCTAAGTGTTTCAGTGTCCCATTAAAAACTATGCCAAGGATAGCACAAAATGATGGTGTTTTAATTCACATTTGTTGAATTTTATGCTAAGTGTTTTATTTAAATTTGCTTTATTAATCTTTGTAAAAGTGTGCGCCCCAGCTGCCCACAAGATAAGCATGGAGCTGTGTCTCCAAAGGGACTGTGCGATCCAGCTGCCCACGAGATAGGCAAGATATGAGTTAATTTTAAAAATTATATATAGCCTTCTTAAAGTCCTTTGAAGGAGAGAGGAAAAAATAAAATAAAATATTCCTCTCATTAATTCTTTCTTTTTTTTAATCCTAACCTGAAGACATTTTTGCATTTATCTTCAGATAGAGCAGGAGGGAGAGAGGGAGGAAGAGAGAGAGAGAGAGAAACATCGATGTGAGAAAGACACACCAAGTAGTTGCCACCCACACGACCCCAACCGGGGCTGGGTACAAACTGCAACCAAGGTACATGCCCTTGGCGGGAAGCAAACCCGGGACTCTCTGGTCAGTGGGCTGATGCTCTAACCGCTGAGCCAAACTGGTCAGGGCCTCTCATTAATTCTTTAACCATGCTTCTGTTACTCCCAAAGCATGCACATTTGTCCTTTTTACTTTTATTATTTTTTTATTATTCAGTTTTTTTTCTTTTTTATTAATTTTTTTTACAGATGTTTCTCCTTTTTGCCCCCATTGACTCCCTCCTCCCTATCTCTTCCCACCTCATCCCCAGCTTTGTTGTCTATGTCCATCGGTTTTGCATACATGCATATAAGTTTGGTGGTTTATCCCTTCCCTTCCCTGCCCCCCGCCCCCTTCTGAGGATTGTCAGTCTGTACCCTACTTCTATGACTATGGGTCTATTTTGTTCATCAGCTTGTATTGTTCATTATATTCCACAAATGAGTGAGATCATGTGATATTTGTCTTTCTCTCATTAGCTTATTTCACTTAGCATATTAATCTCCAGATCCCTCCATGTCGCCTCAAAGGATAAGAGATCTCTCTCTCTTACAGCTGCATAGTATTCCAGCTTTTTTATCCACTCATCTATTGATGGACACTTGAGCTGTTTCCAGATCTTAGCGATTATAAATAGTGCTACTATGAACATAGGGGTACATGTAATCTTTCTGTTTGGTGTTTCAGGCTTCTTAGGATATATCCCTAAAAGTGGGATCACTGGATCAAATGGCAGTTCCATTTTTAATTTTCTGAGGAAACACCATATTGTTTTCCATAGTGGCTGCACCAGTCTGCATTCCCAACAGCAGTGTACTAGAGTCCCCTTTACTAGTGACATTTAACATTTATACATATGTCTCTTGGCCATTTGTATGTCCTGTTTGGAGAGGTGTCTATTTGGTCCTCATCCCATTTTTTAATTGGGTTCTTTGTCTTTCTTTTTTTGAGTTGTATGAACACTCTATCTATTTGGGAAATTAACTCCTTGTCTGATGTATTGTTGGCAATTATGCTCTCCCAGATAGTGGGTTCCGTTTTCATTTATGCTTGTTTCTTTTGGTGTGCAGAAGCTTTTTAGTTTGATGTAGTCCCATCTATTAATTTTTTTCTTTGTTTTTCTTGACAGGTACTTTACTTCTTTGATTAAGTTTATTCCTAGGTGTCTTAATTTTTTTGCTGCTGTGGTAAATGGATTTTTTTTGTTTCTCTTTCTGTGAGTTCATTATTGGTGTGTAAGAATGCCATCATTTTCTTGATGTTAATTTTGTATCCTGCTACTTTGCCAAATTCATTTATTAGTTCTAGTATATTTTTGATAGAGTCTTTAGTGTTTTCTATGTACAATATCATGTCATCTGCAAATAATGACAGTTTCACTTCCTCATTTCCAATTTGGATCCCTTTTATTTTTTCTTCTTGTCTAATTGCTGTGGCTGAGACTTCCAGTACTATGTTAAATAAGAGTGGTGAAAGTGGGCATCCCAGTCTTGTTCCTGTTCTTAAGGGAAATGCTTTATTTTTTGTCCATTGAGTATGATGTTGGCTGTAGGTTTTTCAATATAATCTTTATTATGTCGAGATGTGATACCTCTATTCCCACATTGGTGAGGGTTTTTATCAGAAATGGGTGCTGGATTTTGTCAAATGCTTTTTCAGCATCTATTAATATGACCATATGGTTTTACCTTTCATTTTCTTTATGTGGTGTGTCACATTTATTGATTTGCGAATATTATACCAGCCTTGCACTTCTGGGATGAATCCCACTTGGTCATGGTGAATAACAAAAAAACAAAAGAAAACTTATCTTTATTGCTGAATGTCTTACAGATGTTCCTCCCTTTTCCCCCATTGACTCCCTCTTTCCTGCTCCTGCACCAGTCCTGCTTTCCCCACACTGTTGTCTGTGTCCATTGGTTATGCATATATGCACATAAGTTTTTTGGTTTATTTCTTCCCATCCCCTCACCCCCCCTTCCCTTTGAAGTTTATCAGTCTAACAACCAATTTGTACTTCCTAATCCCTTCACCTTTTTCACCCATTCCCCCTACCCCCCTCCCATCTGGCAATGAACAAAATGTTCTATGAGAATGTTTCTGTTCTGCTTGTTAATTTTGTTTGTAGATTCAATTGTCGATATATATGTATTTATTGCCATTTTGTTTGTTCATATTTTTAATCATCTTTTTCTTCAAGAAGACCCTTCAAAATTCCATATAATAATGGTTTGATGGTGATGAACTACTTTAGCTTTTTCTTGTCTGGGAAACTCTTTATATGCCCATCGATTCTAAATGATAGCTTTGCAGGATAGAGTAATCTTGGTTGTAGGTTCTTGCTTTACATTACTCTGAATATTTCTTGCCACTGCCTTCTGGCCTGCAGTTTCTTTTGAGAAATCAGCTGACAGTCTTATGGGAACTCCCTTGTAGGTAACTAACTGCTTTTCTCTTGCTGCTTTTAAGATTCTCTCTTTGTCTTGAACATTTTTGCATTTTGATTATGATGTGTCTTGGTGTGGGCTTCTTGGGTTCATCTTGTTTGGGACTCTCTGCACTTCCTGGACTTGTATGTCTGTTTCCTTCACCAAGTTAGGGAAGTTTTCTGTCATTATTGTTTCAAATAGGTTTTCAATTTCTTATTCTCTTTCTTCTCCTCCTGACACCTCCACGATGCAAATGTTGGTATGCTTGAAGTTGTCCCAGTCTAAAATTTTGAGAAAGCGTAATTTTTAAAAACAAGCTTTCAGTAGTTCTACCCTGTCATGGTCTATTCAGAAACAATTTTGAGATTAAGAAATGAAGGACTCTAGAGTCAGATGATTTTGGACCATTCACATGGTGAAAACAGATGCCCCTCATGAGTGACCCAGAATAAATGCAAGAAAACTGATGAGTATAGAATGTGTAGAACACTTGTGGCATTTCCTTGTCCATTATAACTATGAATAGATATGTGCAGCAACACCCAATTGAAAAAAATATTACTATTAAGGGTTCAAGCCTGTAAGGATCAAGGCTTGGGTCATATCTTCAGAAAAATTACCAAATCTGCTGATGTGATAACTGAGGGTGAAGGACATTTTAAATAGACAATGGAGGAAGGAGAGGAGAGGATAAGTATCAGTTGAGACTCCACAATGAATAATAGTCATGGAGGTTGAGATTTATCCCACTATTTTCCTTTTCTGAGTTTACCTTTAGGAAGAAGGATCCATGAGAATCAAGGAGGAACAGCTCTTTAAACCTAAGTTAAGTAAATCTACATGTCTTGAAGGGCATATTTCAAGGGTGTGTAGCTATTTTCTGGGAGCACTGGCTCAGGTAAAATCAACTATATGCTCTTAGACCCATTGAGGTAAATCTCTTGCACAATTGTACAGCAACCAGCTTTATTCTTGCCCTTGAGGCATAAGATCATCAGAGGTATTAAAGACAAGAGGCTCAAAATGGACTCACTTATGCTTAGCCCACATCAGCAAACCAAGACCTAGTTACAGTTTTTGAGATAAAAAAAGTTAAACCAGACAATCAGGAATCACCTAATCAGCACTAGTGAGGTATCTGCATGAGAAACCATTGTTTTGCCCAAAAGAAAAGCAACCTTGCATTAACCCACTTTACCTAGTATGACTTCCCTGTTCCTGCTCCCCTTTGCCTAGAAAAGCGTTTTATTTTGCACAGTGTTAAACAAACTCTTAACTTCCATTGCTGAAAGCCCTTTCTGAAAGAAAGGGTTTGTTGAGTCATGTGATGGCCAGGAAAGGACCAGATTCTGGGTCATGACTTCTAAACTACTATGTGGAGAAGAAAGCATGTCTACCACCATGGAATTGATGGGCACTTTTACACATTTTGTTTGGGGGAAAGAAAGATGTAAGTCGTTTAATTTACATTGGCTACAAATAAGGTGGGCTGAATAAGGTAAAGTAGGTACATAGTCCATAAGGAAGAAATATTATTTTGGATTGGTCCCAGGCAACAGTCCTGAGATTCCATGCACAGTAGGGTATGGTGGTGTCTACTGGTCACTAGTAGATGTCTGGAAGCTGATTAAAAGCTTCAACCAACACTCAGGAATGTGAGCAGTCTTGTCGGCTGGACCCCAGCTATTAGCTGGTTAAATATTGGTGTCTCTTTCTCTCACTCTGGCTGCTGTAATTTAATTTAAACTATCTTAGAATGTTTCTCTTGTCACTTTGTTCCCTCCAGCGCATTTTTACAGAAGCAGGAGCACTGGCAACTTCAGAGCCCACGGGGCTGTTCCTAGGGTTCACTCAGGACATCCAGTGAATTCTGTCCAAGAAGAGGAGATATGTGGAGAGGCACTGGAAGCACTACCCCAATTCTCTAGTAAGTCTCCTCTTAGTTGTCTGGGTACCATGGTGGCGGGCATTGTGGAGTTTCATAATTTAACAGAGGGAAACTTTAACTTCCACACAGATAATTCTTACCCCCTCATTTCCCATACACAGTATGACCTCTTTAAATCAGTGATTTTGAATATTCACACCAGAATCCCCTTGAAGTAGGTCTCCCCCTTCTGGTGGGCCCTGGTTTGTCCACAGTTGAATGACCCTGATGGGGCTGGTGCCCTTTGAAATGAAGTGAGGTGAGGGAGTGAGGAAGTGAGACAGGAAGGGTAGAAATTTAGGCCCATCATGGGGGGTGGGACTTGAAGCTGAGGGAACTGAGGACAGAGGTGATGGCATCCCTTGATCAAGCTCTCCTTACCCCTTAGTCTCTGAATTCTACGGCAGTTTTCTCCAGAATGTGTCTGCCCTCTAAGGCCTCAGAGACGGTGATAAGTGTATTTCTTATGTCCTTAAATTGTGTTTGAGTACCAGCAATGAGAAAGGGCATCTCCTGGAAGGTATACTGGAATGCAGAATCTCAGGCCCTCCTAATATCTACTGGATTACTGCATTTTAACACTATCCCTTGTAATGAATTTGCACATTAAATAGAAGCCCTCGGCAGAGTTTGAGGCATGCCACCTCAAAACACGGCACTTGGGCCCGCCTAGTGTGGCTCAGTGGTTGAGCATTGACCTATGCACCAAGAGGTCGCAGGTTAGATTCCTGGTCAGGGCACATGCTCAAGTTGTGGGCCAAATCCCCACTGGGGAGCATGCAGGAGGTGGCCAATCGATATTCTCTCTCATTGATGTTTCCATCTCTCCCTCTCCCTTCCTCTCTCTCTAAAATCAATAAAGAAAAAAAATTGTATTATTATTATTATTATTATTATTATTATTATTATTTACCAATACTGCATTTATTTAAAGACATCTAAATAAACGGTACAACTGTAAAGTCAAGGGAACTATGATGCAGTACCAGGAGAGCAGGTACTTCTGGGGGAGGATGTCCTCAGGGAGGAGCAGGTATGGGCTTCCAGGGTGTTGGCTCTGTTCTCTAGCTGTGCCCTGTGTGGTTCTGGGGAGCATATGTTTTATACCCCCTTTTTATGTCCAATATTGTTACCAATTTTAAAACAAAAAGGAAGACAAGAGCAGCCCTCTATGGAACTCAGAGAAATCTAGGAGGGTAAGTCAGGGAAACCAACCTACATACACTGTACCAAGACTGAATCATGAAGAAACAGAAAATCTGAACAGACCAATAATGAGTAAAGAGATTGAAACAATAATAATAAAAAAAACATCCCAACAAAGAAAAGCCCAGGACCAGATGGTTTCACCAGTGAATTCTATCAAACATTTAAAGAAGAATTAACACGTTTTTCCCAAAGTCTTCCAAAAATATTGAAGAGAGGGAACACTTTCAAACTCATTTTGGGAGACCAGAATTACCCTGATACCAAACCCAGATAAGGACACTAAAAGAAAACTATAGTTCAATATCCCTGGTGGGAGGGAGACAAAAAAATACATTATTTTCCTCTCCAAAAAATACTAACAAAATGAATTCAACAGAACATTGAAATGCTCATACACTATGACCAAGTGCAGTTTACTCCTGGAAAGCAATGCAAATCAATAAATGTGATATGCCACATTAATAGAATGAAAGATAGGAATCATGTTTTCATCAAGATAGATGCAGGAAAAACATTTGATAAAATTTAATATCCTTTCAAAATAAAAACTCTCAAGCAATTGGGTATGGGAAAATGTCTCAACACAATCAAGGCCACATATGACAAACCCACAGCTAACTCACACTGAATGGTAAAATGTTGAAAGCTTTCCTGCCAACATCAGGAACAAGGGTCCCCACTCTCACCACTTCTAGTCAACATGCACTGGAAGTCTTAGCCAGAGTAATTAAGCAAGAAAAAGAAATAAAAGCATCTATATCAGAAGGGAAGTAAAATTGTCTGTCTGCAGATTATACCTTTATATTTGCCATGTGTATATATAGTAAAAAAAGAAACAATAGGGATATAGTGATAGGGATACAGATGTCTTTTATGGGTGAGAATCTGGTAACTGATCATATCTATTTCTTTACTTGGGCTAAGAAATCTGGAGTTCAGTTTTCTATTCACCTTTTATAACTACATAGGACTTTAATTTAGGTACGTACTTCCTTTGATTCTCTACTGTTTTTTCCTTTATCCACATGCATTTATATGGCTCTAATATAAACTGCTTTAAATTCTTTTCAGAATAAAATAGAATGTACAATTATACACAAATCATCATCATCCAAACTGACTTGTAAATGGTCAAGGATTCTTATGATCTGCCTCCAGCCTGTTTTCTTAGCCTTATATCCTAATTCAGCCCTAATATGTATATGGAAATACAGTAACATTGTGTCTAAACCTATGTATATTTGCTGCAACTAAGTGTATAGGATTAAGATTTGGTTTGAGGCTTGGATTTGCCTACAGTCTATGTAACCTGCACCAAATTACTGAACTCCTTTGAACCTCAGTATTATCATCTGTAAAATGGTACAAGATTTTTGTAGGATTAGAAGCACTTTATGTAAGAATTATTTAAAAACAGCAGATGTTAATAATTATTAAATCCCATTGGCCATTCACTGGCTGGCTGATGTTGGTTAGCCAAGTTCTCTGAGCTTGTTTCTTTTAAAATATGATTATCTTCCTACTTTTTAAAGGAATTGGATGAATACATGAAAACATAAGAGAAGATATATAAAGCACCTGACAGATGAAAGATTCTTAGTTAATTTTAGTTTTTTCCTTCTTTACCTGTTGCCTCCACCTGGAAGGTCCTTTCTTTTTTTAATCCTCACCGGAGGATATTTTTCCATTGATTTTCAGACAGAGTGGGAGGGAGGGAGAGAAACATGATGTGAGAGACACATTAATTGGTTGCCTCCAGCACGACCCAACCAGGGCCAGGGATCGGACAGAGGTACGTGCCAGAATAGAACCAAGACTCTTCTGTCTGCTGGCAGATGCTCCAAAACTGAGCCAAACCGGCTGGGCGGAAAGTCCTTTCCTACCATCGGTTAGAACACAGCCCTTTAGTGAGATGGAATGGAAAGGGAGTCTTTCTAGATATCTAACTGTCCTTGTTGGTCTCAAGGTTCTCTGTGGATTTTTTAAACCTCCATTATATTTTGACTAGTTTTGTGCCTTTCTTGCCTCACGGTTCCAAGTTTTGGAACACTGTTTACCTTTGTAGTCCCTCATAATACCTTGCATGTAGTTGGTGATGATTATTTATTGCCTTGAATTCGTTCTTCCAAGGGTACTAAGGTTGTCAGACTCCTTTCTTGGGCTTGCTTGAGCCGTTGACCGTTCCTCCTCGGACAGTGCAGCTTCTTAACCTACGGACACTTTGCCGTCCGGTCACCGTGAGGATGTTGTGGGAATTAGAATGGACAATACGCGAGAAGGACCACATTTGAAGCCCTGGATTTCATGGGTTCCGTGGAAGACAGGCACAGGGGCCTGGGTGCGTCTCCCTCAGTGAGACCCCGGTCTGGGCGCAGGGCGCTCTCCAAGGCCTTCGGGACCCAGCGCTGCCCCGGCGCCCAAAGGGAGGTCGGTGGGTTTTCCGTTTTGCTCCGGAGCTCCCCTGGGAAGCTTTCTCAGCACCCTGCTGTTAGAGCGCCCCTTTCCTGCTCAGTGCCCCGACGGCTGTCCCAGCGGAGTGAGTGGCCCGGCACCCGCCGGGAGGCTCCTCCAGGTGAGGCCGCCGTGGGGGTCCGGGCCCAGGTGACGCCCCTTGCCCTCCGTGCGCACCAGGACCGACCGCGGAGCGCGCGTGCGCACGGCGCCCCTCCCCGCCCGCGCGCCCGCGCCCGCCGCCCCAACGCGGCCCGCCAGGCCATGGAACCCGCCGCGGTGGGCGCGGTCCCAGCGCTGCCGTGCGCCCCCTCGGGCGCCTTTCTCACGTGAGGCCCGCGGGCGCTCGGCCGGGACTCAGCGGCCGTCCGGGCCGCTCCGCCCGCCTCCGCGCTCGGCCGGGCGCGCGCCGCGTGCCCGCGGCCTCTCCCCGCGCGTGCGCGCTCCGCCGGGCGTGTGTGTGAGTGTGTGTGCAGCCGAGGGGTGGGCCGCCGCCGCTGCCGACGATGCCTCGGGGCCGCCCCCCGGAGCCCAAGGAGAGCAAGGCGCGCGGCGACACCGGTAAGCAGTCGGCCCGCCGCCGCTGTGCCGCTCTGCGCGAATGTAGTCCCCGGATGCGGCGCGGAGGGCGCCGGGAGTGGCCCGGCCGGGCGGGGCGGCCAGGGGTCGGGCGGGCTGGGGCCGGACCGGAGCCAGGAAGGCCGAGGACGGCTCCGCGCCCGGCCGCCTCCCCGCAGCCGCCGCCGCCGTCCGACTCGAAAAAAAATTTTTTTAACACATCACACTTGGGCATATTGAATATTTCAAGATGAAGTATTTATAAAGCAGCAGGTACAAGAAGGACTTTTCCACCTTTATCTGAAGCATATCATAAACCCTCTTGTGAGAGGTGCCCTCTCTATTCCTGGACAAAAGGAGCATTCTTATTTCCAAGATAGAGACACTGAGAAGAACCCAAACACACAGGCCTTGCTAATTTTCCCCATTTATTACCTTCGGCTCACACCCCCTTTGTCCTATTGTATTTTTCCACTCCTATCTACTTCATCAAATCTGGCATAAAAACCATTTCTTGGGGTCTTTATTTCTCAATAAGCCTCCTATATCATATAAACTTCTATTAAATCAATTTCTATGCTTTTTTCCTGTTAATCATTCTCCGTTTCATTAATTTGTAAATGCTTAAGGATTTTTCTCTTGGAAAATTCATGTAGTGATGGAAACAGCAGGAATTGGGAGTCAGACAGAAGAACCTGCAGTATGTCTCTGACTCAGTTCTAATTGAGCAAATGATGAAACTTTGAAGCCTTGTGAATGACATGGGCGAAAAAGGATGATGAAAATAATGTTGACCTCCAACAAATGCAGAGAAGATTAGACAAATTAAGAGCTTCTGCCTCATAGCAGGAACTTAAACATTAGGTCCTTCTCACTAAAAAAAAAAAATATGTACCTGAAAAATAATCATATTCTAAGATTTAAATGACCCACCTACCATGTTATAGATTACCTTCTTGGTTATCCAGAACCTTACACTAGACTTTGGAGAAAATGCCAAATTTGGGGGACAAATGGTAGAAAGGAAACATGATTCTATGAAAGACTTTGGATACAAACTTGGGAAAAAGAGATCATCCAACTTGCTGAACATTTGATGGCTGTGTATTTTTTATGGTTACTTATTACAAAAAGTAATCAAGTTGTGATTGTTTTGACTGAAATACACAAAAAATTGTTAAACAATTAATAAAAAAACAACAAAAGCAAAACTCTGGTTAAGAAAACTCAGACTTGGAAGTCTGGTAGAAGCTGTGGAAACTCATCTTTATAACTACTAATCTCATGTTCTTTGGATCTGCTTCATAGCTCAGGGAGAGGGATTTTTTAAATGATGTGTTGTGCAGTCAAGCCTTAAAACATATATTGTTGAAATGGAAACAGTTTGTGGAAGTCCAGGAAAAGACATACACGTTAGGAAGTATAGGTCAAGACCAGATCTGACTGAATAGTCCCAAATGCCATCACTGGCTCCTGAAGAGATGACGGCCAGGCTGGAGATGGTTACATCTCCGCTTTACCCTTACTCCTTTTCTACCTCTCTGTCACTTAGCAGCAGCCTCCTCAGTGCCCCCTTGACTTCTCTGTTTCTGAGGGTATAGATAAGAAGATTCAGTGGTGGGGTGACCATGTTGTAGAGGAGGGTAAGGAACTTGGCCTGATTCTGGGAAGACATGTTCCCTGGCTACATGTACATGTAGATGATGTTTCCATAGAACAGTAAGACTACTGTGAGATGGGAGCCACAGGTGTTGAAGGCCTTTTGCCTCCCTGATGCTGACTGAATTTGTAGCACAGCCTTTACAATGTAGCCATAGGAGACCAGAATAAACATCAGGGGTGACAGCACAATGCCCACTGCCAGAACAAAAACAGTGCCCTCAATGACAGCTGTATTGACACAGGCCATCTGGATTAGGGCCAGCATCTCACACAAGAAGTGGTCCACACTGCAGTGCCCACAGCGTGCTAAATGCAGGGTGACTGGGATCATGGCCAGGGAGTTGGCCAGCCCACAGCCCCACGCCACTGACACTAAGCCCATACAGAGGCGAGGATTCATAATTACCTTGTAGTTCAGGGGATTGCAGACTGCAACAAACCGGTCATATGCCATGATGGCCAGGAGCAGGCACTCTATGCCACCCAGACCCAGGAATAGAAACAGCTGAATGGCACAGCCTATGTAGCTGATGGTCTTGTCATGCCCACTCAGATTATAGAGCAGCTGCGGGATGGAGCTGGTGGTGAAACTGAGATCCAGGAAGGAGAGGTGGGTGAGGAAGAAGTACATGGGGGTGTGGAGGTGGGAGTCCAGACAAGACACCAGGATAATGGTGGTATTGCCCACAATGGTCAAGAGATATGCAATTAAGATGACCACAAAAAGTATCCTCTCCAAATGGGGAAAATCAGAAAATCCCAAAAGGCTGAAATTTCCCTGGGTGCTATCATTGGTCTCAACCATCTCTACTGCACCTGAAGAAGAATAGTGATACTAATAGTGGTAACAGACAACATAAGGCAGAACTTACTGTGAACCAGGTGTTCCTTTATGCTTTTTACATTTATTTACTCATTTAACCCCAACAACAGTGATATGGAGTTGATGGTCTTATTATCTTGCATTTATAGAAAAGGAAACTGAGGCAGATGTGTGTTAAACAAATGACCTTCACTGCTGGCACTGCTTCTAATTCTAATGACAGAAGCTAAATCTTGCCATGGCCCAGACATTGATCTTTCTTGAAACACAATTTCCTGAGCTCCTGCTAAAACCTCAAAGACCCAAAATAGAATCCCAGAATAATCAATAGTATTTAGGAAATACCCATCATATGCAGAAGATTTTATTTGTTCTTTAATTCAAAGACACATCTCATTCATTTGACCATTCTTCTTGAAGTAATTTTAAAGTGCCCAGAAAAATAAATAATATATAATTGAATATTACTAAAGCATCATACACATAAAATTATTATCTCTCTCTCTCTCTCTCTCTCTCTCTCTCTCTCTCAATTGGATCTGGTTTTTAAGAAATCAAGTATAATTTTTTTTTTCAAAGTACTATATACTGCTTGAGGAAAATAAAATCACAAAACTTTGTAACAGGTAACACAATTTTAATGCAATAAGTTACATGTATGTGCAGAAACCTCTATCAAATTACAATGCTAAGTTTATTACATTCAAACAAAGTATGTTTGAAGACCTAGAGCACAAATCTTACAGACAATATAGAGGAATCAATTTAACATGTCTTGGGCTACAGCTCTAATCTCCCTGTAACAATCCCATTGCCAACACGATGCAATTAGGAGATCTTGGAAAGCTCTTTATCTTTTCAGTTTTCTCATCTAAATGGTAATCATAAAACTACCTTATTTATCTTATAGCTATGTTTTGATATTTTTTAATTTAAAAGTTGGAAAATATAAAAGTATGTTGCATAAAGCTTATGTATCATATACACAGGGAATGAGAAACTAAGCCCATGTGACTAGGCAGAGAAATTCTGAAGGAAAACTAGTCTAATGAGGAGAAACTATCTTTAACACATGTTCAACATACTTTGAAAATATAATAAACCATGATAAATGAGGGGGCATTGGGAATCACAGAGTACGAATCACTCATTCACTGCTTTCACCAAAACAAAAAACAAATAAAATATTTAAACATTAAATATAACTATTATAAGAAAGCACAATGTTCCTTCTTTTTTTTCCTGATCATCTTGAATTTAGATAGATCTCACTAGGCAAATTGCAATACTTAAAAGTAATAAAGCAAAATATAAATAAATTTGCATATTTTTAATAAATCTATGCTATAAGAGACATCACTAAAAATATAAAAAATAATGAAAATACTAGAGAAATTCAACATGACAATTGAAAGACTACCTTTTTAATAATATTTTCAAGAAATTGGCAAGAAAATATGAAACAAAATAAAAATAATTAATGATTTGAAGAAGTAGTTCACAGGAAAAGTGATATAAAAACATGACTTAAAAACATTAGAACTCTTCTCTGATAATTATGGATATATAATTAAAATATAAATGCTTTTTAGATAGGTAAATATTATTAAAGGTGGTAAGTGCAGGGAAATATCCCAATTCTCTTGAACTCTTTTTCTTTTATTAATTCATTTATTTTTGCTATAGTCTCTTGAACTGTTGATAGGAATTTAAATCAGAATATATTGTGGAGAAATCTTAGAAAAAGAGTATTAATTGAAAGGGATAGTACTCAGGACATTCATATATTTAAACTTATAGAAATAATTTAATAAATAATGTCAACTTTATAAACTAGAAACAAACAACCACTAAATGGAAATAAACATATGTATGTGATTTGGTTATTGTACTTCACTAGATATTAACAGGAAGAGAGCAAGGGGAATCAGACATTGTTGAGCACGGTCAGCTGGGGAGCAGAAGCCTTCTTATTTCACTAGGAAGTTACAGCTTTACACTGCCCCCCACCCCAGGGAACCACCGATCCATTCCCCACTGAGGGAAGGGATAGAACAAAAGGGGGAAGTAAGCACATGTGCAATAAAGTCAAAATGGTGCAGTGGGGGATGCTTGTCCATAGAGGCTCGTAAGTCTAACCTAGGAAAGATATCATTGGTCGGGGGTGGACCCATCAGAAGCCTGCGAAAGCTTAGGAAGTTGATTGGTTATTTTGAAAAAGCTCCTGGTTAAAACCTCATGGCAACAAAGAAGCTCTCTCTCTTTCATCCACCTGGTAATGCACTTGCCCTTTCGTGCCCATGCTTTTTTGCCTGGGAGCCTGTGACCATGCATGTCTAGCAGCAACCGAGGCCTACAAATCACATGGGCTCCAAAGGACTAAGCTTTAATATGAAACAGAAACTCTGGACACTGGCTTTTGTTTTGGCCTTGCTGAAGACATGGTTGGACTTTTTTCATGGCAGGACTGACAGAGGTGGGACACTGGAAACCCAGGAGGAAAACTCCTTTGGTTTTGTATCACAAGTAAATATCTTGCCACACCACAATCTCCAGTGCATGGATCTGTGAAATATTTTTCTCACAATCTTATGGAAGAGCCTGATTTCACCCAGCAACACTACCTTGGGGAAACATTTACTGTTCATGAGTCAAAAGCTAGGAAAACTTGAAGGCATTGTCCAGCACTGAGCTGGAGAGCCTTGAGTTCTCCCACCCACTTGGGGTGACTTATAGAAGGTTAAGAAAATAAGTCTAGTGGCTGAGGACCCATGGTTCTTCATGACTTTGGGTGGAATGGCAGAGAGCATAGAGGCTCATCTGCATGAAAGGATCTATTGCTTTGTAAAATGTTTATTTCACGCGTGTACTTTGGACTGCATGCTCACAGTGCATCAAAGGTAAGACGTATTTCTTCCTGTAGGTGCTGGCTAAACAGTGTGAACACTATTGCCCCCAAATGCACTGTCCCACCTCAGAAATACCCACACTGAAACCACAAGTTCAAAGAAATGTAGTTTTTTTAGTTCCTGGAGGGCAGATGGTCATAGGATTAAGTATTTTTGTTTATTTCCAAAGACTTTTTAATATTGAAGACTAAAGAATTTAAACTCCCAAAATATGTGGCTACAATGACAGATGACAGGAAACAGGACGCATGTTTTTCAGAGTGGGGGCAGGGCTGCATCTTTCTAGCTAAGAGTGACACTTCTCCATCACACCAATAGCTGATAATACCCTTTTCAATGCTTTTTCATTTTTTAAAATGAAACTCACATCTCAGATCTCATTTTCTCACATCCACTTGACAAAACTCAGTCTGTCTTAACAAACTCCAGTCCCAAGATAAAAAAAAATAATAATAACTTTTATTATTTTGTGTTTTCTTATACTTGTCTCTTAAACTTTTATATCTCTTTTTTAAAAATCATTTTGCATGGGGTAAAAAAGGGGGAACATCTGTAATATTTACAATAAAGATTTTTTAAAAATTTAATCATTTTGCATTGGTAAATTTGATTTGTTATAATTAAATAACATGAGTTGTGATGTATGTGTATATAGATTTGTGTCTTGGTGTATGTCATAATTATACATTTTCCAATAGCAAAAGATGTGTTCCTTATTTTCTATTCCTTTGAGGCATTCTATATATCTTTTTTAAAATTGTTGACAGTATTACAGATGTCCTCTAATTTTCTCCCCTTTTGCCCCCCTCCTCCTAGCCCCTGCCCCACCCCATGCCTTCACCACACTATTATCTGTGTCCATTAGCTATGCATACTTGTATATAAATTCTTTAGTTAATCTCTTCCCATCTCCTCCCACCCCCTGTGTATGTCAGTCTGTTCCATGCATCCATGCCTCTGAACCTATTTTGTTCATCCGTTTATTATGTCATTAGATTCCACATATAAGTGAGATCATGTGATATTTGTCTTTCTCTGACTGGCTTATTTCACTCAGCATAATATTCTCCCGGTGCATCCATGCTATTCCAAAGGGTAAGAAATCCTTCTTATTTACAGTTGATAGTATATTTATATGGCTTTTTAATTTAACAAACCAATAGAGAAGTGCACACTTATAAATTGAATTCTTAAATCCAGAAATCTACTTACAATTTTCACTTGTGTGCTACCAGGTAACATTAAAAGTCAGAAGTAATGACAGTGGTGTTGAAGGGGGGCCCTCCACACTCATCCAAACCCAGTAGAGGGAGCCACAAATAGCAGAACACCAACACACACAGGGAAAATTTGGGAGGCTCCAAAACCCACTGAGATAGCAAAAATGGTGAAACAAAGAAACAGATCCCAAGTGAAAGAACAAGAGAACTCCACCGAAGATGAGATAAATGAAATGCAGCTAAGCAAATTATCAGAGGTAGAGTTCCGAGCCATGATCTTGAAAAAATAAACAGCATGAGTAAGGACATCAACACCATGAGTAAAGATATAGAAACACTGAAAACCAACCAAGTGGAAATGAAGAATGACATAGCAGAAATAAAGAACACATTGGAAGGATTGACCAGCAGAGTAGAGGAAGCAGAGGACCGGATCAGTGAATTAGAAGACAGACTAGAAAAAATCAATCAATCAGAAAACCAAAAGGAAAAAACAATGAAAAAGCAGGAAGATAGCTTAGAGAACTGTGGGACAACTGGAAACGTAATAACATTCGCATTATTGGAGTCCCTGAAGAAGAGGAAAATGAGCAAGGGTTAGAGAATATATTTGAAGAAATAGTGACAGAAAACTTTTCTAACCTGGTGAAGGAAGAAAGCATTCAAGTTCAAGAAGCACAGAGAGCCCCAAGTAAGAAGAACCCAAACAGGCCCACACCAAGACACATAATAATTAAAATGCCAAAAATTAAAGACAAAGAGAGAATCCTAAAGGCAGCAAGAGATAAATAAGCAACAGGTTACCTACAAAGGAAACCCCATTAGGCTATCATCTGACTTCTCAACAGAAACACTACAGGTCGAAGGGAATGGCATGAAGTAATCAAGGTCATGAAAAACAAGGATCTGAATCCAAGAATACTCTATCCAGCAAGGCTATCATTCAAAATAGAAGGACAAATAAAGAGCTTCCCAGACAAAAAAAGGCTAAGGGAATATATTAGCACCAAACCAGCACTGCAAGACATGTTAAAAGGACTGCTATAATTATTAGAAGAAATAGAAAGATAATTAGAACCACACTGTACAAAAATGGCAATAAATAAGTACATATCAATAATCACCTTAAATGGAAATGGACTGAATGCTCTGATAAAAAGACACAGAGTAGCTGACTGGATAAGAAAGCATGATTCACATATATGTTGTTTACAAGAGACCCACCTCACAACAAAAGACTCACATAGGTTGAAAGTAAAGGGATGGAAAAAAATCTTCCAAGCAAAAGGAAAGGAAAAAAAAGCTGGGGTAGCAATACTCATATCTGATAAATTAGATTTCAAATTGAAGACCATAACTAGAGACAAAGAAGGCCACTAAATAATATTGAAAGGGTCTATCCAACAGGAAGATATAACCTTGGTAAACATATATGCACCCAATATAGGAGCACCAAAATATATTAAAAATCTTCTGGAGGACTTCAAAGGAGAAATAGACAGCAATAAATCATAGCAGGAGACTTCAACACCCCACTGACATCAATGGATAGATCATCTAGACAAAAAATCAACAAGGAAACAGAGACTCTAAATGATGCACTAGATCAAATGGATTTAATAGATATCTACAGAGAATTACACCCCAAAAGTGCAGAATGCACATTCTTCTCAAGTGCACATGGGACATTCTCAAAGATAGATTATATGTAAGGGCACAAACTAAGTCTCTACATGTTCAAGACGTTTGAAATCATATCAAGCATCTTCTCAGACCACAATGGCATGAAACTAGAAATCAATTGCAACAAGAACATGCAAAAACATATGAACACATGGAGGCTAAATAGCATGTTACTGAACAATGAATGGGTTACCATGGAAATCAAGGAAGAATTTTAAAAATTTCTGGAAACCAATGAAAATGAACACACAACAACGCAAAATCTATGGGATACTGCAAAAGCAGTTCTGAGAGGGAAGTTCATAGCAGTACAGGCCCACCTTAAGAAAGAAGAAAAATTTCTAATTGACTACCTAACCTCACAACTTAAAGAACTGCAAAGCAAAGAAAAAGAAAACCCTAGAGCAAGTAGAAGGAAGGAAATAGTAAAGATCAGAGCAGAAATAAATGACATGGAGACCAAAAAAACAATTCAAAGGATCAATAAAACAAAGAGCTGGTTTTTTGAAAAGATAAACAAGATTGATGGACCCTTAGCTAGACTCACCAAGAAACAAAGAGAGAGAACCCAAATACACAGAATCAGAAATGAAAGAGAGAAGTAACAACTGACACCACAGAAATACAAAGGATCATTAGCAAATACTATGAACATTTGTATGGCAACAAATTCGACAATCTAAGTGAAATGGACACATTTCTAGAAACACATAGTCTCCCAAAACTGAATCTGAAAGAGATAGAAAACTTGAACAGGCCAATAACAACGAAGGAAATTGAAGATGTAATCAAGACTCTCCCAGCAAACAAAAGCCCAGGCCCTGACGGCTTCACGGGCGAGTGTTACCGAACATTCAAAGAAGAACTAACACCCATTCTCCTCAAACTATTCCAAAAAATTCAAGAAGAAGGAAGACCTCCAAACTCGTTTTATGAGGCCAGCATAATTCTAATCCCAAAACCAGAAAAAGACACTACAAAGAAAGAAAACTACAGGCCAATATCCCTGATGAACATAGATGCCAAAATCCTTAACAAAATACTAGCAAATCGGATCCAGCAATACATCAAAAAAATTATTCACCATGACCAAGTGGGTTTCATCCCAGGGATGCAAGGCTGGTACAATATACGCAAATCAATAAATGTGATACATCACATAAACAAAATGAAAGATAAAAACCATATGATCATATCAATAGATGCTGAAAAAGCATTTGACAAAATCCAGCACCCATTTCTGATAAAAACGCTCAGCAATTTGGGAATAGAGGGATCATATCTCAACATTATAAAGGCCATATATGCAAGACCTACAGCCAACATCATACTCAATGGGCAAAACCTAAAAACATTTCCCTTAAGAACAGGAACAAAACAAGGATGCCCACTTTCACCACTCTTATGTAACATAGTACTGGAAGTCTTAGCCACAGCAATCAGACGTGAAGAAAAAATAAAAGGGATCCAAATTGGAAAGGAGGAAGTGAAACTGTCACTTTTCGCAGATGACATAATATTATACATAGAAAACCCTAAAGACTCCATCAAAAATCTACTATACTTAATAAATAAATTTGGCAAAGTAGCAGGATACAAAATTAACGTCAAGAAATCGATGGCATTCTTATACACTAATGATGAACTCACAGAAAGAGAAACTAAAAAAACAATCCCATTTACCATCGTGGCAAAAAAATTAAGATACCTAGGAATAAACTTAACCAAAGAAGTAAAGGACCTATTTGCAGAAAACTACAAGACATTGAAAAAAGAAATAGAGGAAGATATAAAAAAGTGGAAGCACATACCTTGTTCATCGATTGGAAGAATTAACATCATTAAAATGTCCATACTACCCTAAGCAATCTACAGATTTAATGCAATCCCTATCAAAATACGAACGACATATTTCACAGAACTAGAACAAATACTTCAGAAGTTCATATGGAACCAAAAAAGACCGCGAATAGCTACAGCAATCTTGAAAAAGAAGGACACAGTAGGAGACGATCACAATACTGGACATCAGGGTATACTACAAAGCTACTGTAATCAAAACAGCCTGGTACTGGCACAAGAACAGGTACATAGATCAATGGAACAGAACAGAGAACCCAGAAATTGACCCAAAACATTATGCTCAATTAATATTCGACAAAGGTGGCAAGAGCATACAATGGAGTAAAGACAGCCTCTTCAATAAATGGTGTTGGGAAAATTGGACAGCTACATGCAAAAAAATGAAACTAGATCATCAGCTTACACCATACACAAGAATAAACTCAAAATGGA
Organism: Tadarida brasiliensis; assembly: GCA_030848825.1. Lineage (NCBI taxonomy): Eukaryota > Metazoa > Chordata > Mammalia > Chiroptera > Molossidae > Tadarida > Tadarida brasiliensis. The sequence continues at coordinate 71,117,703 of CM061259.1, read as the reverse complement.
TAAAAGACTTAAATGTGACTCATGAATCCATAAAAATCCTAGAAGAAAATGTAGGCAACAAAATTTCAGACATCATACGCAGCAAAATTTTCACTGATATATCACCTAAGGCAACAGAAACAAAGGAAAAAAATGAACACATGGGACTACATCACTCAAAAACTTCTGCACAGCAAAAGAAACAACCATCAAAGTGGAAAGGCAACCCACTGTATGGGTGAGCATATTTGCCTATGATATATCAGATAAGGGACTAATTTCCAAAATATATAGAGTGCTCATACATCTCAACAAAAGGAAGACAAATAACCCAATTAAAAAATGGGCAGAGGAACTAAATAGACACCTCTCCAAACAGGACATACAAACGGCCAAGAGGCATATGAAAAAATGCTCAACTTCACTAATCATCAGAGAGATGCAAATTAAAACAACAATGAGGTATCACCTCACACCTGTCAGAATAGCTGCCATCAACAAAGCATCAAACAACAAGTGTTGGCGAGGGTGTGGAGAAAAGGGGACTCTAGTACACTGCTGGTGGGAGTGCAGACTGGTGCAGCCACTATGGAAAACACTATGGTGTTACCTCAAAAAATTAAAAATTCAATTACTATTTGACCCAGTGATCCCACTCCTAGGAATATACCCTAAGAAGCCTGAAACACCAATCAGAAAGAATACATGTACCCCCATGTTCATAGCAGGGCTATTTACAATAGCTAAGATCTGGAAACAGCCCAAGTGTCCATCAGTAGACGAATGGATAAAAAAGCTGTGGTACATATACACAATGGAGTACTATGCAGCTGTAAGAAAGAAAGATCTCTTATCCTTTGCATCGACATGGGAGGACCTGGAAACTATTATCCTAAGTGAAACAAGCCAAGCAGAGAACGTCAAATATCATATGATCTCACTTATTTCTGGAATATAATGAACATAACAGTGTGAGGAACAGGGTAGTCCCAGGGACGTGGAAGTGGGGTACAGACTGACATTTGCCAGAAGAGGGGGTGGGGGAGGGGAGCAATGAACACAGAACTTGTACGCATGTACTCATAACCAATGGACATGGACAACAAAAATGGGGACGAGGCAGGGAGTGAGGGGGAGGGGGGTGTCAATGGGGGAAAAAAGGAGAAACATCTGTAACAAAAGTAAATTAATAAAAAAAAAAGAAAAAAATCAGAAGTCAGAAGGCGCAGATCTAGCTGTGGGACCTCCATGCATGTGATGTTTTCTCTCCTCCTGGGTTCATGCAGATGCTCTACCAGGTGTAACTGCACATGTGGAGAAAATGAAGGCACCTCTCCTGGTTGTGGCCCATTACTCTAGAAATGCAGTGGACCACAATATTTGTGCAAATGTATGGCAATGACCCCCAGTGATGCCACTTTCCTGAAGAAAAAATGGAGGGGACCCTGATGGTGCTCCAGGGTCATCCTCCATGCTCCAGGGAAACTTCTGAACCAACAGGGATCATTAGTACATACAATAAGGTGTGTTGTGGGCATGCATCACATAAAACCCCATAGGGCCAGACAGAAAATAAGGACACCATGATAATGTGTCCCTTGATATTTTAAGGATTTATTGTTTCATGTCCCACCTCACAAATGGAGTTGGGACTCACTCCATTGTGTGTATATATATATACTGCTGAGCTATTTGTTCCCTTCCCCTGCTCTCAAGAATTATTATATGTCTAAAGAACTGTTTAGGCATAATTGGTCCCATCTTACCTGGAACAGGATCAATGGGTTTTTCCTCCTTAGATCTACTGAAAATAAAGAAGTACTAAGTATTTTGACATTTTTTTACTAAGAATTCTATGTTTGAAAAATAAATGACCCATTTTCCTAGATAGTGGAAAAATTTTATAGGTGCATTGATTAATATTATTATTACTAATTTAAGGAGCTAACAAGGTGAACTATTTTATTTTATTCATTTATTTAGTTTTATTTATTAAATTTACTGGGGTGAAATTGGTTAATAAAAGTATATAGGTTTCAGGTATACAATTCCATAATACATCATCTGTATATAGTATTGTGTGTTTACCAACCCAAGTCAAGTCTCCTTCCATCACCATTTATCTCCCCTTTTGTACTCTCTACCCTACTTCCCCTCTGGTAATCACCATGCTGTTGTCTGTGTCTATGAGATATTTTGTTGTTGTTGATGGTTTGCTTAATCCTTTCAGTTTCAAAAACTGACTAGGGGGAAATGGAGCAAATATCATATACCCCTGATTTATTAGATTGTGTGCATATGACCATATTTTAATTCTCTCACAGAGGCAATTATGATATCACAAGACTGAAAATTTATACAATAAGAAAGTAAATAAATGAATAATAATTGAGTCCTTGCAGTCAGCCAGGCAACATCAGAGCAAAATCATACTTATTTTGACTCAACTGACTAAAGAATATGTCAAAATAACTATTTGGGTACTTTTGAGTAGATATAGTCATAGAGTCTGGGTGTGAAGAGAATATTCCATGTAGGTGAATGTGTAGAACCTACAGATGTGTAGAATGTACTTTCTGTTCACATGCGGGCCACCTCTATCCTGCCCACTTCCTCATACAATGGAAGAGCAGCTCCCCAGAAATGTGCATGGAGGGTTGGTTGGTGGTTGGAGTATAGATGGGTTCAATAAATCCCTGTGTCTCAATTTCTCAATTTTTCTTTTAGAGTTGAAATTACTACTCTAAATTTGCTTAGCTCCTTCTGCTGGTTAATGAAGCTATTTTACTTCCTGCTCCTACCAGCTCCACATATCACCATCCTTCCAGTTCTCATCATTCAGTGTCTTCCCACATGCTAGAATAATCAGCAATTTAGTTAATTCACTTGACAAAACAGTCATCCCATTGTGGGGTGGAGTTGGGTAAAATGATCAAATTAGTTATTTAAATAAATCATCCAGTTTCTAATCAAGTGTAGACATAGAAACTAGAGTCTAATGTTAGGGAGTGACCTTTAATCATTCTTCATGAATTTAGTTATTCTTCATAATAATGTGGGTTAGAAGAAAAGGCCCATGTATAATAATAGAGGGATGCACAATAGTGGGGAAGTGATGACAAAGACAGCAGTGGGGAGAGGAGGTGGCACTGTTGTGCAGTTCATATGAAAAGGGACACATGGAGCATAAGTCACAGTTTCTTCAAAAAAAGGTTTTACTCCATATAATTTTAGAAAATTTTCTCCATGTTTCTAGCAAGTATAAGAGAGATGGCATGTGTTGTGTGTATGAGGCAATGCATGATTCGAGGTGTCATTGTGTTGCTATAAGGAATTAAAGCCGCAGAAGTCTCCATGACATGCTTGTCACTAGACTCCATCACCTCTGAAAACTCAGCCTTCTATTTAAATTTCCTCTATACTTAAAAATTGATTTTACTCACTTAGCACTTAACATTAAAGTTTATTGGCCAGTGATTAGTTATAAATAATAATAATATCACTGTAGTATACCATATTTCACAAAACACTTTCAGCTTCATCATTTAATTCTGCAACCCCAGCAAAACAATCATTTATTATTCAGCAAGTATGCAGTGAGTGAAACCATGGACAAACCAGTGTTTGAGGTGCTTGGGTGATGTTGAATATATTGCTGTCAACAGACAAAGACCTCTCCCTGCAAAGTGCTTACATTCTACCCCCCCAATCCCCCCAAAAACAGTAAATAAAATTAACTAATAAATAAAACAGCAATGTAACACATTCAAAGTTGATAAATGATATATTAGAAAATTATTGTTCAATATGTTATTAGAATATATTCTAATATATTATTGGTGAAGCATACTGGGTAGGTGGGCCCTGGGTGGATAAGGGCTGTATAGTCCTCACTGATAATCTGAATTTGATCAGGCTTTGTGGATTAAACGGAATGAGTAGAGGAGACATCAGGGAAAATGTGATTGCAGGTAGAGGGCACAGCTGGGAGAAAGGCCTGATAGTGGAAAGTGGACAGCAAGGGAGGCCAGGTTATGTGCAGTAGGATGAAAAGGGGAAGTAAGAGGAGGGAGACAAAATCAGAGAAAAAACTGCATAAACATTCTATAGTGCTTGAGGGTTTACTGTAAATATTTTAGCATTCCCTCTGAGTTGAATGAGAGGTCACTGCGATGGTACTACCGTCTTGGGCACTAAAAGGATGAGCCAAGCTGCTGCATTGAGAATAGATGTGAGAATGGCCAGAGCACAGCCAGGATTATACTATTAGGATACTGATGATGAAGTAACCCCAAGGGAGAGGAGGGGAGTTCAGGCCATGGATGCAGATGGCAGAAGTAGAGTTGGCAGGGTTTTGGTGATGCTGTGAAGGGAAAGCTAATAGCATTTGCTGGTGAACTGAAATTGGTACAGTGAAATCAAGAGAGAAATCCCGAGAATTTTTACCTGAGCAATTGAAACAATGTAGTTGTTATCCACTTAGATGGAGAAACCTGTGTGTGTGTGTGTGTGTGTGTGTGTGTGTGCGCGCGCGCGCGCGCGTGCACGCGCGCACGCAAGGTATGAGTTTTTTGTTTTTGTTTTTTAATCTCCTAGAAGAGAAAACATCATAAAATTCCAGGTCTCAGAGTCAAAGAGAAGGACTTTTGGCAAAATTATTATCATAACATCACTAACATAATGTTAAGCAACTTCGCATCAATTAATAATGGTTTAGCATTTAAACATTTACATTTAAGTGATATAGCACTTGGTTAGCAATTATTTATTAGATACAGATACACAAAAATATAGTGGCAAAGTTAGCCTTCAATGATAAAAAGTTTGTTGGGAACATACAAAATATACTTTAAAAATAAGTCAGATATCATTTTTTCTCCATCATCATCATCATCATCTTTATATTGAATTTAAGTAGCAAAGTTGAATTTTAACCAATCATATCAATCGTGACCGTAAACACTTACCATAATATTGTGAAGGCAATATCATTGTTCCAAATATACAAACTGCGTTAACTAGCTGATGCTGTGGGGGTTATATTTTTGAACTCTTATAACTAGTAAAGGGCTAGATTGAAGAACTTGTTGATCAGAATTCTGAAAAATTCTACTCTAAAACATATTCCAAAAATAAAGGAAAAAATTGAAATCCTAAAGGGGTATGGTGTGGGTTTCAGTGATATTAGATTCAAAGGAATAAATTTCATGATTCTTAAAAATCAGTCCCAGAATGTATATCTTAAAAGTAATTAAATAGTCATAGCAATTGTAAATCTACAAAGGAATGGTTATCTATACATTAATCTGGAAGATAATAGAAGGTGAAACAATAACAAGTATCATGCAAAAAAAGAGAGGTAGACAAATAGAGAGAAAGAAACAGGTAAAGAGAAAAGAGAGACAGAGGGAAAGAGAGGAGAAGAAAAATGACGAGGAGAAACAATCACAAATCTGATACTAGAATGATATTGGACAGTTCTCACTCAATCAATTTAAGATCTGCCGTTTTTACTTCTAGTCAAGATGGCAGTGTGGGTAAACATGGTACTTGAATCCTCCCACAACCACATCAAAATTACAACTGAACTGCAGAACAACCATCATTCAGATCTGCCTGAAATCTAGTTAAATAAAAGCTCTACAACCAGGATTTAAAGAAGAAGCCATATCGAGACTGGGAGGAGGGGCAGAGGTGCGGAACAGGCTGGTCCTATGCCCAGGTGTGATCATTTAATGTCCAAAGGGAGATCTTGGCTGTGGAAGTCCCTCTGGAGGAGCAAGGGGTCCCAGCCCCACACCACACCTTCCAGCCCAGGGTTCCAGAGCCAGGAAGAGAAGACCCCATAACTTCTGGCTGTAAAAATCAGCAGGGATTGTAGCTGAGTGAGACTGAAGGCTTCTGAAGTCCCAGGCAATTCCTCTTAAAGGGCCTGGGCAAAGACTTACTCAGACTCACTCCCTCTGAGATCCAGTACTGAAACAGCAGCTTGAAAGGAACCAGGGATATACAAGGAGGAACTGAATTGTCGGGGATTGGGACAAGAGCTGGGGGTGGCAATTTTCTGCTAGACAAAAGGACTGACAGAGGCCAATGTTCCTTTTCTGAGCCTTCCCCGCATAAATCCATAAAGCACGCATCATATCTAAGTTTCCATCAACCTGGCTTACACTGTTCACCCTGCCCTGCTGATTCTCTGAGATCCCAGCCCACACAAAGCTTGAGCCCACCCAAGCCATTTACAGTGGCTTTTCCATACAAATGGCCTTTCTTGCCTCATGCTTTGGACTTTCCTAAAATCCCTCAAGCAGCACCTGGCCTCTTTCTAAATAGCCCCAGGCCCTCTTCCTAAGTGGCCCCAGGCCCGGCACTAGTACCAGTCAGGCTTGGTTTGCAGCTTGACCTCTCCTGGGCACCTCCAAGCCCAACACAAGTAGAAACCATCTGCAAATTGCTTCTGTAGCTCATGCTGGGTGATCTCAGGCAGGTCACAGGTAATGGCTGACCTTGCAATTCCTGGGAAGCTCCAGATTCAGTGTACCCAGTGGATAGCTTCAGACCACACCAGATTAAAATCCTACTACCTCCATGAGTGACACACTCAAGGGGTTTACTTGATGAGCTCCAAAACCCCATTGAAGCAAATTCTGCTCCATAGAATTGAATACTGCACAGCAGCTCCTCTGCGGTAGTTGCAGTGGGTCCTCACAGCTGATTGGCCTGGGAGTCAGTCCACCCAGTGTCACCAACAGAAATCAAGGTTCAACTAGAATAGGACAGTGTACATAGCCCACACAGAGGTGCACCTGGAGCACCCAGCTCAGGTGACTGGGGAGGATGTGCCACTGGGCCCTACAGGACACCTACTATACAAGGCCACTCTACCAAGTCCAGGAGACATAGCAGCTCTACCCGATACATAGAAACAAACATAAGGAAGCAGCCAAAATGCAGAGACAAAGAAATCGGTCCTAAATAAAAGAACAGGAGAAATCTCCAAAAAAAGAACTAAATGAAATGGAGGTAAGAAAACTACCAGATACAGAGTTCAAAACAATTATAAGGATTTTAAGGAACTTACTGAGAACTTCAACAGCATGAGAAAGGCCAAAGAAACCATAAAAAAGATCCAGTCAGAAATGAAGGACACACTAACTGAAATGAAGAATAAATTATCAGGAATCTAAGGCAGAGTAAATGAAGTCTAAATCAAATCAGCAATTTGGAATATAAAGAAGAAGAAAAAAGAAAACCCAGTCAGAACAGAGAAAAGAATCTAACAAATGAAGATAGTGTAAGGAGCATCTGTGACAACTTCAAGCATACCAACGTTTGCATCATGGGGATGCTGGATGGAGAAGAGAGAGTGCAAGAAATTAAAAACTTATTTGAAAAAATAATGACAGAAAACTTCCTTAATCTGCTTAAGGAAGTAGATATACAAGTCCAGGAAGTACAGAGAGTCTCAAACAAGATGAACTCAAAGAGGCCCACACAAAGACACATCATCATTAAAATGCACAGAATTAAAGACAAGAGAGAATCTTAAAAGCAGCAAGAGAAAAGCCATTAGTTGCCTATAAGGGAGCTCCCATAAGACTGTCAGCTGATTTCTCCAACAGAAACTTTGCAGGCCAGAAGGAAGTGGCATGAAATATTCAAAGTGATGAAAAGCAAGGACCTACAACCAAGATTACCCAGAAAAGCTATCACTTAGAATTGAAGGACATATAAAAATCTTCCCAGACAAGAAAAAGCTAAAGGAGTTCATCACCACCAAACCAGTGTTACATATAATGTTAAATGGTCTTCTTTAAGAAAAGGGAAAGGGGATACGCACGGTCTAGATGGCGAAGTAGGTAAACGCAGTATCGCCTCCTCCCACAACCACATCAAAATCACAACTGAACTACAGAACAACCATCATTCAGAACTGCCTGAAATCAAGCTGAATGGAAGTCCTACAACTATGAATTTAAAGAAGCAGCCAGATCAAGACTGGTAGGAGGGGTGGAGGCACGGACAGGCTGGTCCCATACCCACCTGAGGCAGAGAAAAATCAGGAAGACACCTCGGCCGGGAGGGTCCTCCCTGAGGAGTGAGGGATACCCGTCCCACACTCGGCGCCCAGCTCAGGGTTCCAGTGCCAGGAAGAGAGGTCCCCATAACTTCTACTTGGAAAAACCAGTGGGAACTGAGGTAGAGGGAACCTGCAGCTGCTGGAGCCCCAGGTAGATCCTCTTAAAGGGCCTGTGCACAGACTTACTCGAACTTGCTCTGTCGAAGCTCAGAGGGGAGGCAGCTTGAGGTGTTCCAGAGACATACAGGGAAGAACTGAACTGTTTGGCCTCAGGACAAGGGTTGGAGAGGTGGTTTTCTCCTGGACAGACGTGCTGGCAGAGGCTGATGTTCCTTTGGTGAGCCCTTCCGTGGGGCAGCAAACGGTCACCATATGTGGGACTCCAGCAACCTGGCTCACACTGTCTGCCCCATCCTGGTGATTCCCTGAGGCCCTGCCCCACCCAACTTTCAGGCCCCCCCACCCCAAGCTGTTTCCAAAGGCTTTACCAAAGGATTGGCCTGTCTTAGATCCTGCTTCAGAGTTTCCTAAAATCTCTCAAACAAGTAGCATCAGGTCTCAGCGAGCCCCATACCTCTAGCTAACTGGCCCCAGGCCTGGCACTAGAAGCAGACAGCCTTGGTTCACAATTTGGCTTTTCCTGGGCTCCTCCAAGCCCAGCACAAGAAGCAGCCATCTGCAGATCACTTTGTAGCTTATGCTGGGTGGCCCCAGATAGAACAGAGGAAGTGGCTGACCTTGCCCCAGAGCCAGCACACCCAGTGGACAGCTTTAGACTACATCGAGGCACCACCACCCAACCATTTTCACAAGTGACACACTCAATGAGTGGACTCAGTGGGTACCATAACCCTGTTGAAGTAAGTCTTGTTCTGTGTGGTGGGCCCATACCCAGCTGATCCTCCAAAGTAGTCAGAGGCCAGTGGCTAGTGGGCACAGCCAGTCCTTGCAGCTGATCAGCCTGAGTAAATCCCTCCCATTGATGTGCCAACAGCAATCAAGACTCTATTACAACAGAAGGGTGTACCGTCCACACTAGGGGTGCACCTCAAGGTCCCAGCTGGTGTGAACAGGGTGGCTGTGCCACTGGATCCTACAGGACACCTACAACAATAGGCCACCCTACAAAGCTTAGGAGACATTAACTCTTCCTAATACATAGAAATAATCACAGGGATGCAGCCAAAATGAGGAGACAATGAAACAGGTCCCAAATGAAAGAAAAGAATAAAACTCCAGGAAAAGAATTAAACAAAATGGAGATAAGAAATCAATCAGATGCAGAGTTCAAAACAGGTTGTAAGGTTGCTCAAGGAACTTGGTGAGACATTCAAGGGACTTAGTGAAACCTTCAAGGAACTTAAGGAGATCTCCAAGGAACTTAGTGAGAACATCAACAACATAAAAAAGGAACAGTCAGAAATGAAGGATGCACTAACTGAAATAAAGAATAATTTACAGGAAATCAATAAGAGAGTAGGTAAAGCCAAGAAGCAAACCATCGATTTAGAATATAAGGAAGCACAAAACACCCAATCAGAAGAGCAAAAAGAAAAAAGAATCCACCTTTGTAAAATATTAATTGAGCATATTGTCTTGGGTCAATTTCTGGGTTCTCTGCTCTGTTCCATTGTTCTATGTGCCTGTTCTTGTGCCAGTACCAGGCTGTTTTGATTACAGTGGCTTTGTAGTATAACCTGATGTCTGGTAATGTGATCCCTCCTACTTTGTTCTTTTTCAAGATTGCTGCAGCTATTTGGGGACTTTTTTGGTTCCATATAAACTTTTAGGGTGTTTGTTCTAGTTCTGTGAAGTATATCATTGGTATTTTGATGGGGATTGCATTGAATCTATACATAGCTTTGGGTAGTATGGACATTTTAATGATGTTAATTCTTCCAATCCATGAACAAGGTACATGCTTCCACTTTCTTATATCTTCCACTATTTCTTTTTTCAAGGACCTGTAGTTTTCTGTGAAGAGATCCTTTACTTCTTTGGTTAAGTTTATTCCTAGGTATCTTAATTTTTTTGCCGTGATGGTAAATGTGATTTTTTTTTAGTTTCTCTTTCTGTGAGTTCATTGTTGGTGTATATGAATGCCGTCAATTTCTTGACATTGATTTTGTATCCTACTACTTTGCCAAATTCATTTATTAAGTCTAGTATATTTTTGATGGTGTCTTTAGGGTTTTCTATGTACAATATCATGTCATCTGCAAATAATGACAGTTTCACTTCCTCTTTTCCAATTTGGATCCCTTTTATTTTTTCTTCATGTCTGATTGCTGTGGCTAAGACTTCCAGTACTATGTTAAATAAGAGTGGTGAAAGTGGACATCCCTGTCTTGTTCCCGTTCTTAAGGAAAATGTTTTTAGTTTTTGCCCATTGAATACTATATTGGCTGTAGGTTTTGCATATATGGCCTTTATTATGTTGAGATAAGATCTCTCTATTCCCACATTGCTGTGCGTTTTTATCAGAAATGGGTGCTGGATTTTGTCAAATGTTTTTTCAGCATCTATTGATATGATCATATGGTTTTTATCTTTCATTTTGTTTATGTGCTGTATCATATTTATTGATTTGCGAATATTGTACCATCCGTGAATCCCTGGGATGAATCTCACTTGGTCATGGTGGATAATTTTTTTGATATATTGCTGGATCCGACTTGCTAATATTTTGTTAAGGATTTTGGCATCTGTGTTCATCAGGGATATTGGCCTGTAGTTTTCTTTCTTTGTAGTATCTTTATCCGGTTTTGGAATTAGGATTATGCCGGCCTCATAAAATGTGATTGGAAGTCTCCCATCTGCTTGGATTTTCTGGAATAGTTTGAGAAGAATGGGTATTAGATCTTCTTTGAATTCTCTGTAAAACTCCCCCATGAAGCCATCCGGGCCTGGGCTTTTGTTTGCTGGGAGTTTCTTAATTACATCTTCAATTTCCTTTGCAGTTATTGGTCTGTTCAAGTTTTCTATTTCTTCCCGGTTCAGTTTTGGGAGACTGTGTGTTTCTAGAAATTTGTCTATTTCGCCTAGATTGTCCAATTTGTTGGCGTATAATTGTTCATAGTATGTTTTGATGATTCTTTGTATTTCTGGGGTGTCAGTTGTTACTTTTCAAACAACTCATTTTGTTTATTTGGGTCCTCTCTTTTTGTTCTTGGTGAGTCTGGCTAAAGGTCCATTTGACAAAGGTGGCAAGAGCATACAGTGGAGTCAAGACAGCCTCTTCAATAAACGGTGTTAAAAAAATTGGACAGCTACATGCAAAAAAAAAAAAAATGAATCTAGAACACCGACTTACACCACACACAAGAATAAACTCAAAATGGATAAAAGACTTAAATGTGACTCGTGATTCCATAAAAATCCTAGAAGAAAATGCAGGCAACAAAATTTCAGACATCATACGCTGCAAATTTTTCACTGATACATCACCTAAGGCAAGAGAAACAAAGGAAAAAATGAACACATGGGACTACATCAAACTCAAAAGCTTCTGCACAGCAAAAGAAACAACCATCAAAATGGAAAGGGAACCTACTATATGGGAGACCATAATTGCCAATGATCCATCAGATAAGGGGTTAATTTCCAAAATACATAGAGTACTCACACAACTCAACAAAAAGAAGACAAAGAACCCAATTAAAAAATAGGCAGAAGAGCTAAAGAGACACCTCTTCAAACAGGACATACAAATGGCCAAGAGACATGAAAAAATGCTCAACATCACTAATCATCAGAGAGATGCGAATTAAAACAATGATGAGGTATCACTTCACACCTATCAGAATGGCTGCCATCAACAGCAAATCAACAAGTGCTGGCAAGGGTGTGGAGAAAAGGGGACCCTGGTATACTGCTGGTGGGAATGCAGACTGGTACAGCCACTATGGAAAATATTATGGTGTTACCTCAAGAAGTTAAAAATTGAACTGCCATTTGACCCAGTGATCCCACTTCTAGGAATATATCCTAAGAATCCTGAAACACCAATCAGAAAGAATATATGTATACTTATGTTCATAGCAGCACTATTTACAACAGCTAAAATCTGGAAACAGCCCAAGTGTTCATTAGCAGACAAGTGGATAAAAAAGCTGTGGTACATGTACACAATGGAGTACTATGCAGCTGTAAGAAAGAAAGATCTCTTATCCTTTGAGACGACATGGTGGAACCTGGAAAGTATTATCCTAAGCAAAACAAGCCAAGCAGAGAATGTTAAATATCACATGATCTTACTTATTTCTGGAATATAATGAACTAACTGATGTACAAAATAGACCCAGAGTCATAGAGGTAGGGTACAGACTGACAATCCTCGGGGGGCGGGGGCAGGAGGGAAGGGATAAACCACAGAACTTATATGCATGTACGCATAACCGATGGACATAGACAACAAAGCTGGGGACGGGGTGGGGGGGTGATGGGGAGGAGGGTGTTAATGGGGGTAAAAGGAGAAACATCTGTAACAAAAACAAATTGATAAAAATAAATAAATGAATAAATGAAAAAGAATCCAAAAAAAATGAGGATAGTATAAGGAGCCTCTGGGACAACTTCAAGCATGCCAACATTCACATCATAGGGGTGCCAGAAGGAGAAGAGAGTGAACAGGAAATTGAAAACGTATTTGAAACAATAATGACAGAAAAATTTCCTAACTTGGTGAAGGAAACAGACATACAAGTCCAGGAAGCACAGAGAGTCCCAAACAAGATTAGCCCAAAGAGGTCCACGCCAAGACACATCACCATCAAAATGCCAAAGGACAAAGACAAAGAGAGAATCTTAAAAGCAGCAAGAGAAAAGCAGTTCGTTACCTACAAAGGAGCTCCCCATAAGACTGTCAGCTGATTTCTCAAATGAAACTCTGCAGGCCAGAAAGGAGTGCCAAGAGATATTCAAGGTGATGAAAAGCAACCACCTACAACCACGATTACTCTATCTTGCAAAGCTATCATTTAGAACTGATGGACATATCAAGAGTTTCCCAGACAAGAAAAAGCTAAAGGAGTTCATCACCACCAAACCAGTATCATATGAAATGTTGAAGGGTCTTTTTGAAGAAGAAGAAGAACAAAAATATGAACAATAATATGGCAACTAATACATATCTATCAACAATTGAATCTACAAACAAAATGAGCAAGCAGAACAGATACAGAGAAGTTTTTGTTGCTTGCCAGATGGGAGGGAGGTTGGGAGGATGTGTGAAAAAGATGAAGGAATTGAGAAGTAAAAATGTATTGTTAGACTGATGAACCTCAAAGGGAAGAGGGGAGAGAGGGCGGGATGAGATAAACCAAAGAACTTCTATGCATGTATGCATAACCAAAGGACACTGACAATAGTGTGGGGAGGCCAGGAGGGGGGGTTGGGGAGGAGGGGGTCAGTGGAGAATAAAAGGGGGGACATCTGTAATATATTCAACAATAAAGATGAGTTAAAAAAATAAATTAATTTAAAAAAAAGAAAAGGAAAGGGGAGAAAAGATTAAAAATATGAACAATAAAATGGCAATAAATACATATCTATTAATTAAATCTAAAAAACAAAATAAACAAACAAGCAGAAGAGAAATAGACTCATAGATACAGAGAAAATTTTGACAATTTCCAGATGGGAGGGGTTCAGGAGGATGGGTGAAAAAGGTGAAGGGATGGGAAAGTATAAATTTATTGTTACAGAATAGTCACGGGGATGTAAAGAACAGCATGGGGAATATAGTTAGTAATATTCTAATAACTATGTATGGTGTCAGATGGGTACAAGATTTATTGGGATGATCAGTTAGTAAGTTATATAATGTCTAATCATTGGGGTGTGCACCTGAAACTAATATATTATATATCAACTGTAATTGAAAAATAAAATCAATTGAAAAGAACTGCCATTTTTAATTGTTAATATGTGGAAGACTTGAAATGAAAAGATATTGAAAGGAATGAGAAATTATAATGAATATGTACATATATATTTTTTAATACAAAAATCATTCATTTGAAAAGACTCATCAAAAAAGCACGTGGAGCCATGTGGATAAAGAGTGATGAGACTATTCCATTTCTAATACTATTATATTTCACAATGCTCTTCCAAATGCAAATATTTTGTATTTTGTCTTTTGTCCCTATGGGAAAATTTCCATAGCAACAATGAGTAAAGTGCTGTCCTAAATGGGGACATTTGTTGAGGTCTCGCATTTGTATGTGCTCCACTCCAGGGAACTGGTACACTTGGGGTGTATCTTGGGACAGAATTTTAGTAATGATCATCTCTAACATTAGAAGCAAGGTCAGGATGACCGCTAGATGCACTATTTCCTGACTCTGCTTCAGTCATAGGTGGCAAGACAAGAGGAGTTGTGTCACAGATGAAAAAGTAAGGTCGGAGAACACCACTGAACAGTTGGCTGAATGTGTAGATGTAAGACCCATTTGTGATGTCATAAAAAGAGATTTCACCTGCTTCATAGTCCAAGAAAATCCCAATGCGACGAGGCCGTTCTAGGTGGAGGAGAGGCACTGATGGGGAGGCAAGGACCATGTACTCATTCCCTTTCAGCAGCCACATGGCCCAGACTCCATTCTCAGGAGATGGTGTAGTTTCCCCTTTTCTTGGCACTGTGTCTTGAGAGACTCCTAAACCCCACTCTGCTCTTTCTCCCACCATGACTTCCCAGTAATGCCTTCCTGATGAGAAGTTCTGCAAACCCAGAATACAGGGCCACGTGTCAAATCGCTCAGGGTTGTTGGGCACATCCCTCCACAGTTCTCCATCCTGCACACTGCGCAGGTCAGCGGTCAAGAGGAGGCTAGGATGTGCTGTGGCAGGGTCCAGCTTTACATCAACTGCAGAAAAAATTTTGTGGGACATGGAAAAGGCCGGTAAACAGTTAGGAAGCCATTATACTGAAGAGAATAACAACTCCTAGAGAAAACACTGGGAGTATTTCACGTTGCAGGTCAATGAGAATATTCTTCATTACTTTTGAGTGTATTCCACTGCTATTCCTCATCCAGGGCTCATTATTGCCCCCATTTAAAACATAACCACCGATGCTATGACAAAACAAGTGCATAACCACTTAGCGTCCTCTTGTCTATACCCAAAACACTTGGATGCCCTTAGGAATATCTTTTTTAATTTAAAATAAAATTTTAAAACTACTTGGAATGTAGTTTTTTCTTCTCAAAAGCTATAAGAAAATGTCATTAATATAAAATCCACCACTTTCAAAGCTATGTTACTCTGATAGGTGGAATTCTAAGATAGAACCCATGACCTCCATACCCTGGTGATACTCAAAAGGGGAATTATCTGGGTGGATCTAAATACAATCACATCAACCTTTTTTAAAATTCAATCTTCTGATCCGTAGTCAGAAAAAAAAAAAAAAAAAAAAAAAAAGGAGAAACCTCTGTAACAAAAATAAATTAATAAAAAAAAAAAAAAAACAGAAAAAATAAAAAAATAAAAAAAAATAAAATTCAGAGAGGTTTCTCTGGTTATTGAGCTGATGGCAGAAAAAGTCAGAGAAATTTGAATTTGACTTGTCATTGCTGGCTTTAAAGATGGATGGGGCACCCCAGGGGAAGAAAGGCAGGTGACCTCCAACTGATAGTCAACAAGGAAATGAGTATCTCAGCCCTACAACTACCTGGAAATGCATTATGCTAACGACCCAAGTAAGATAGGAAGCAATTATTTCCCAGACCTTTCCCAGTAGCCTAGCTTGGCCAACAACTTGACTTTGATCTTGTGAAACCCTAAGCAGAGAAGCCAGCTGACCCCACCTAGAAGTCTTATCTATAGAACATTGAGCTAATAAATGCATGTGGTTTTAAGCAGCTAAGTCTATGGCAATTTTTTAGGAAGCAATGGAACACAAATACTGATACTGGGAACTATCGAGATTGATGTGAAATTTTACTTATACACATAATTAATAAGTAAATCTACATATGAAATCTCAGTGAAGAAGGAAGAATGAATGTAAAATGTTCAGTGCTTGCTCTTTATAAACAATCAAAAATAGTAAATTTCATTAATATAGTTTTATTTTTTAAATCACAGTAACAAATATTACTACTATGATTGCTATTCTTATGTGTCTGTAAATCACTTCTAGTGATGTTTTGTTAATATTCATACCTGAGTGTGTCACACAGGTAGCACAACATCTATGCTGACCCATAAAATCATCTCAAGGTGGCCATTATCATCCTTACATTATAGATGATGAGACTCAGAATCAAAGACTCCATGTGCTTATTTTCCCAAACTCTAGAAACTGTAAATAGCAGGTCTTGAAAGTGGGTTTCTGTGGGATTGTTAAGCCTATTTAACATGTTGTGTCTTACACATCATTCCTGCTTCAGCAGCCTTCATTGTTCCATTTATAAGAAAAGAAATCTGTGCAGTGTGTTTTAATAGTCTGTCTCCAATTCCTCTCTTTACCCCTTCTCTCTTAAACTCAATAGCTCATGATGATAGAACTATACCTTATCTGAATCTCTCATGTCCATCTTGTCAATGACCTCCAAAATGGTGAATAGATGGACATCTTAAATGGCCTTTATGTAGCACTCAACATTGTTGATAAAATATTTGTCCTGGAAAACCTCCCTTCTCTTTTCCAAACAGCAGTCATCATACTTTTCCTCCCTCTCTACTCACCATCCCTTCTCCGTCTCATTTGCAGCTTTCTCCTCTTCTTCTTCTTCATCACGACCCCTGGAAAAGCTAATGGTCTCAGGATTGGGACCTTTTCTCTATCATCTCACTCCCGTATGTTCTTGGACTGGCTGGCTCAGTGCTTTAATTAAATTTTAATCATATGCTTGCTGATTCCAAATGTATAGCTCTAGCATAGACCCTTCTCCTGAAACTCCATATATGTAAATTCATCTGACGACCTGACATCCCCATTTGGATATTTAACATTCTTTACATACTGATATGTCTAAAACCCAGTTTCTCTCCTTCTGTCTTACCTGCAGTTGTACTGTCAATGAGAATGGCAACTTCACTATGTCAATGGAGAATTAAACCTGGAAACCACTCACAAGTCTTCTGTTTCTCTAACATCTCATGTCTAATTGAGTAGCTCATCTTCACAGCTCTATCTTCAAAATATGCCAAAATCATGTCCATTTCTAAGCACCTTCAGTACCAGTCCATAATCAACTCTGACTGAAGTATTGCAAAGGTCCTAACTGCTTTTCCCACCTCAAGACTTTCCCCTATCTAACTGATTCTCAGTAAAGCATACAGAGTGATCCACAATCATGCTATTCTTTCACTTATGATTGACTGTTCACTTATTCCCTAGTTCACTTAGAGGAAAAGCATCCTGATCCATGCCCTATTTACAGGGTCCTATATTCTGCCACTGCAGTATAGGCCTCCTCACAGGTCCTGAAAGATATCTTCCATACATCCTCCTCTGGAAGGCTTAACTCCAGATCAGATGTTTGCTAAGTTATCCCTTACTGGGTGAGGTCTTCCTCCATCACAAAATTCAAAAGTAGGTGCCCTACCCCCAGAACTTCTGGTCACCCTTATCTTTCTCCTTGTTTTAAATATTCTGTATCATCTTCTAACATTTCCTGTATATTGAATAATTTAAGTATATATTGGTAACATGAAGCTGGGATTTGTAGAATTTTTGTTGTTGTTGTTCAATGTTATTTTCAAAACTTAGAAAAGTTTCTGGCATAGAAAAGATAATACTATTTGTTGAATTGATTATTTAACTCTGTAAATAGCATTGGGAATATGAGGACATGGGTTCTGAGAGTGTAATGATTGCAAGAATTTATGCAGTTGATATATATGAATTTGCCCTATCAGAACGTGGGTTAAATCATTGAACATGACTGCTAATGATGGGTTTTCTTTTACTTTTTTGAGAGCATAACTTAGCTTTATTTTTTATTATAAAAATTTTAAATAACATTACAAATATAAAGAATAAAGTAAAAATTACAATAAATCCCATCTCTCAGATAACAATTATTATATTTCTATGTATATGGATTTTGCATAAATGGAATTATTTTAATATGATTTTATACTTTTTATAGCCTTCTTCCTTCATTCAACAATATGTTCTATTTTCTATGATCCAAGAAGATCTATGTCTTTATTTTTATTTTTTTTCTCTTTATTAAATTTACTGGGGTAAAATTTGTCAACAAAATTATACAGGTTTCAGGTGATAATTCTACAACACATCATCTATACACTGTATTGTGTGTTCACCACCCCAAGTCAAATCTTTGTCCATCACCATTTATCTCCCCTCTACCCTCCTCCAGCTATCCCCACCCCACCTCTCCCCATCAATCACTATGGAACAAGGCTGTTTCCCATTAAGTAGTGAAACCACTATATAATCATAATGTATTTTTATTACTTGGTATAATTTGGATTAAAAAAGAAATTTAAAAAATGAATCTGTACTGTTGTAAAGAATAACATAATCAGACCAAACCAATTAATTTATGACACCACAGTTATTCCTACATAAAAATAATTGACTGAATATTTTTAGCTTTATTAATTCTCCAATTTAAACAACATCAAATTGACAGATAATAAAATAAACCAAACTTATTATTTAATACTCTGCAATACTTTTTATATTGATGCTTTTGTTTCTGTTTTTAAACATGTTTCATCTAGTCCTTCAAATTATACTGTTTTAGTATTTTATAAACATGAAAATGCAAATTTATTGGAACTAATGTTACTCTTGTCACAGCTACTGAGTGCACTATTCTAACCAAATACCACTTATATGGCATCAGAACTGTTCACATACATCCTCATCCTCTTTCCTATGGTCACAGTGCTCTCTCCCATCCCCTTATAGTTTGGCATTGCCATGGGACACATTGCCATTAATAACATCATCAGGGAAGCCATATGTACCACCACAGTATGTGTGCCTTTAGGAGCAGTGCCTGGTTCACTATAATCTCCCCCTCCCCCATGACTACCAGCAATAGGAAGGAGGTGGGCTCTGTCTGCATGGGCCACAGAGTGAGATGATGTGAAACCAAATCCTCACAATCCAATAATAAACAAACAATGTGACTGCAAAAAATTTTTTTGCTGACTTTCGTCACCAAAGTTTGGGTTCTGGTTGTCACTGTACCTGACTGGTGTAGGAGCAGCCAGACCCCAAACACCATTGTCCCTCAAGCTCTAAGGTGCAACCTACCTTGGAACTTCCTCAACATTTCTCTCATTCCAGGGATTCGACACATTGTCTTCAGCTCCATGGGGATGGTCTCTAGTTCAAGCCGAGGGACACTCTTACTTCTGAGAAGAGCACAGAACCCACAGTTCTCAACATCCACCAACCTCCTAGGCCTCGCCCAACCCACGCTCTGATTCAGAAAGTAAACATACCGGCTCAAGGCTCCTCTCACCCCCTGGAAGTAAAAGAGAAATACAAACAAGTGTGAGTTTGACATCAGAACTGCTTTTGACAGACTGAGGACAAACCATGAACATCTCTTTAGTAATTACACTAGTCCCTTGCCACTTTGCGCTTCGACTTTCGCGGCTTTACTCTATTGTAGGGAAAGTCGAAGCGCGAAGTGGCGAGGGACGACTGTATAGTAAATAAAGAATCCTACTTTGCAAAAATTCATTTATTGCGGTAGAGTCTGAAACTGATTAACCGCGATAAACGAGGGCCGACTGCATTGGAAGTCGTTAACTATTAAAATAAAGTATAGAACACAATGAAAAACAAAACTAAGCTCTTATTGAATTCTCTCATGAATTTAAAATATACCCTAAGAAGCCTGAAACACCAATCAGAAAGAATACATGTACCCCCATGTTCATAGCCGCGCTATTTACAATAGCTAAGATCTGGAAACAGCCCAAGTGTCCATCAGTAGACGAGTGGATAAAAAAGCTGTGGTACATATACACAATGGAGTACTATGCAGCTGTAAGAAAGAAAGATCTCTTATCCTTTGCGATGACATGGGAGGACCTGGAAACTATTATCCTAAGTGAAACAAGCCAAGCAGAGAACGACAAATATCATATGATCTCACTTATTTCTGGAATATAATGAACATAACAGTGTGAAGAACAGGGTAGTCCCAGAGACGTGGAAGTAGGGTACAGACTGACATTTGCCAGAAGAGGGGGTGGGGGAGGGGAGCGATGAACACAGAACTTGTACGCATGTACTCATAACCAATGGACATGGACAACAAAACTGGGGATGGGGCAGGGAGGGAGGGGGAAGAGGGTGTCAATGGGGGAAAAAAGGAGAAACATCTGTAACAAAAGTAAATTAATAAAAAATAATAATAAAAAATAAATAAATAAAATAATATAATTAGTTTTGTCTCTATGAGAATAGAATCAGGATATACAAAGTTTAGCTTAATTCCTATATATCTACCAATTTAACTATTTTCCAAATTGATAATTCTGAAATTTGGATATTTTAATAAAGAGTTATGTTCTGTAACAAATGTATGTGGAATAAAGGGGAAAATGGGAATACCTGCAATAATGTCAACATTAAAATTTTTTTTCATAGAAAAATATCTTAAATATCTTCAGAATGTGTTTAAGAAACAGTGAAAGAGGTATAGACATAAAACGTTACTTTCAATGTCTCTGTCAGAAAACCCTGAATTCCTCATTCTTTTAACCAAGACACCATATCTATGGACTCATATGTGAACAGGTTCCCTAAGTGAATAAAAACAGAAGTCATTTATATCTAGCACCATTTTATCTCAAAGTAGATTATTAAATAAATCAACTGTATTACATTTCTCCTCTCTAAAAATATTCACCTATCAGATTAATTCATATAAAATCGAAAAATGATTAAGTTTACTTTTACGGTAGACCTTGTTCTTGGCCATTGGATGTAAAATGTTGCTTATTGATATGGGGGGAAAAGAGAAAGGTGAGGATGAAAATAAAAATAAAAATAAATTATTTGACTACATCTTCCTAAGATTTGTATTATAAATCATTTTAACATTGATTTAGTGCTAATGAAGCTCATTTAAAATAAGTTGTGTTTTGAGATATGATAAGACAATAAAAGCTATTAAAAATGTTGCAGTTCTGCCCTGCCTGGTGTGGCTCAGTTGGTTGAAGCGTTGTCCTGTACATCAAAAGGTGGCGGGGTTGATTCCAGGTCAGGGTATAGGGGAGGCAACTCTCTCACATCTCTCTCTCCCCCAAATCAATAAAAAAAAATCCTCAGATGAGAATTTTTTTTTTAGTGCTCAAGTTCTGTGTTTACCTACTGTCTAAAATTTAAATTAAAAAATCCTTTCTGACCTTCAGTTTGCTTACAAGAAAATAGGTATAGCAATAATAGCAATAACAATAATACAAAAGTATAGATATTTTGAAGACAAAATGGGTAAAATGAAATATAAATGCTTTGTAAATTCTTCATTTAATGACCTACACTGTGCTTAATCACTGTACTTGTATGAGGATATGAATCACTTAGTTTAGAAATCTCTAAAGTCAATGGGGACGAGATAGAATAAAGTATGCTTGGGAACTTTCTATTCCAGTGGCTCTATCAGCTGACATGCATGCATCAGTAATGGCATTCCCAATTCATCTGGATTAATGCCTTCATGGAAGATTAAAATGAATATTTCCTTCTCCCTGTTATTTGTCTATTCTATAATACCATATAGAATGTGAGCAAGCTACATGGAGCCCATGTACTTGCCACTGTGCCTGGAACAGGCATGCAATATGGCTCTTTGCCTTAAATTTTAACGAGAAAATTCCAACCTGAACAGAAAGACAAATATCATATGATCTCACTTATTTCTGGAATATAATAAACATAACAGTCTGAGGAACAGGGTAGTCCCAGAGACGTGGAAGTAGGGTACAGACTGACAATTGCCAGAAGAGGGGGTGAGGGAGGGGAGCGATGAACCACAGAACTTGTATGCATGTACTCATAACCAATGGACATGGACAACAAAACTGGGGATGGGGCAGGAAGGGAGGGGGAGGAGGGTGACAATGGGGGAAAAAGGAGAAACATCTGTAACAAAAATAAATTAATAAAATAAAATGCATTTATGTGCTTGGCTATTGCCTGAGGCAGGTTACCAAAGATGTTCTGAATTGGCCATCACTGAATACAGCAATATAGTCATTGACATATGTGAGGTTTTAAGAAGTGTTTTAAGCTAACATAGTGTAGGTTGTCCTTCTTCTGTTTAATGTTACACAAATCATGAAATTAATTAATTTTTTAAATATTTAGGTGTTTCTCTTCATTGTAAACTATTTTATATGATTCTGGAGGATCCTCTGATTCTGATGCACTTCAAGTGATTTTGAGGGCGTCCTTTCCATGTGGTTGTGAGTGCTGCACCCCTCTGAGACCTCACCTCCAGTAGACCCAAAGCCGGGCGCCGGCAGAGGTCCTCTAGTTCCTGAGCCAGCTCCCTCAAGGTCCTGCCGTGCTGCGCCAGCTGCCTCTGGCCTTCACGGAGTCTCTGCAGTGTGGAGCGCTCCTCCTGCTCCAGTCGCCTCAGCTGCAGCTGCTCCTCCTGGGCCAGGAAGCCGCGGTACTTCTCGAACTCTAACCTGAAGCGTTGCCTCTGAGTTTCCACTTTCTCCTGGAGGGAGAGGTGACTTAGATCATCAGGGTAGGTCACAGGGCCTGCTGCTGCCTTCCTGAGGTAGTGAGGCTGGAAAAGTCCCCGTCCTATGTGAGTGCAGCTCCTCTAATCCGGGGACTCACTGGCTTATTTTTAAAAACACACAGAAACCAGAGGCCACTGCATGACACTATGGCTTCACAGAGCTTTCAAACTGAGAGTTTAAGAATGACATAGATTTGGAGCTGGAGACAATGAACTTTTATATTCAAATTTCAACACCATATATAAAATGTGGGGAAAGAGGAGTAAGGGTACTACATTTTTGAGGAAAGTCACTAGTAGAAGTTGAAATTTACCATCAGAGGGGTCACTAAGAAGGAGCACTGCGCCGAAACAGTGGGGACATGAAAAGAGATCAGATGTGAACAAGGAAAGGCTTAGAGATTAGAGAACTTGAATGTACCTTCCCAGTCGCACATCTTGGAGCCCTGGGGCCAGGGTTCTCTGCAGAATCCAGAAAGAGCTAAACAGTCCTCAGGCCATTGACTGCAAACTTAACCTCAGGGATTTGATTTTTACTCAAATCTCACTTCTATGATATTTTTAATAGACCTAGAGAACATACTTTGATACAGCATTATTATATCTAATCTGAGTGCAACCGGCAAATTATTCTTCTACAGTCTCTCCACATTTTAAATTCCCTGGCCTATATTTAAACATGATCACATCTTGGATTACTTAAAGAGCATAAACTATCACCTTTAAAAAAATAATAATAGTTTTCCTCAAATTCCATAGAACTCAACTCCTGCCTCCAATTTCCCATCTCTACTTCCTTTTACCGCTTTCTAAATGACTAGATTCATATAATACTCACCTCTTTAAATGAACCAACTATGAATTCAATAATCTGATCTGGAAGTACAACTCAGGTAATTTCTTCAGATACTTTGAGAAGTGGGGCTGATAACCAGTCACATGTGGGGCATGAGGGATGGTGGGGTGAGAAGAGGTTTGGCTGCAATGCATCTTTCTCTCACATTATCGTTTTTAATACTACAATTATATCTATAGATATAAGAAACAAAATAGTTTTGTAGAATTTAGAGTTCATCTTATTAAGCCTGTGTTTGTCCCATTTGGTTCATATGGATATATATTCTCAATAATAAAGATCATACAAATATACTTGGCTTAGAACAGGAATCTTAGCACCATCTCTGCTTTAGAATAACCAGTGTAGACCCAATCAATAGATGAGTGGATAAAAAAGCTGTGGTACATATACACAATGGAATTCCTTTGAGACGACACAGAGGGACCTGGAGAGTATTATGCTAAGTGAATTAAGCCAATCAGAGAAAGACAAATATCACATGATCTCACTTATTTGTGGAATATAATGAACAAAATAAGCTGATGAACAAAATAGACCCAGAGATATAGAAGTAGGGTACAGACCAACAAACCTAAGAAGAGTGGCGCGGGGGAGAGGGAAGAGATAAGCCAAAGAACTTATATGCATATATGCATAACCAATGGATATAGACAACAATGCCGGGGATGAGGGGGGGTTGGGATCATGAGGTGGATGTCAATGAGGGGAAAAGGAGAAACATCTATAACAAAAATAAATTAAAAAAAATAAATAGCCCTGCTGGTGTGGCTCCATGGTTGAGTATCAACCCTTGCACCAAGAGGTCACCAGTTCAATTCCTAATCAGGGCACATGCCCAAGTTGTGGGCCAAATCCCCAGTGAGGGGCATGCAGGAGGCGACCAATCGATATTCTCTCTCATCAATGTTTCTATCTCTCCCTCTCCCTTCCTCTCTCTTTAAAATCAATAAATAAAAATAAATAAAATGATTTAAAAAATAAAATAAAATGAAGTGCAGGAGCCATATCTTGATATGAAGTTTCTAATTTTGTTAAGTCTGTGGTCAGGTAAGGATTGAAAATAGTTGATTTGATTATTAGCTTAACAAGAACAAAAATATCAATAAACATTTAGTTTTGCATATAATTATATAGCTATGGAATACATAAAACACCACAGAAAAAATGTACCAAAAATTGTCCTTATGGAAATATTTATCTGAGGATACAGTATTTGAACACATATTTAAGAAAAGAAGAAGGAAAAATCTGTGAGGGGAAAACAACTTGAGAAGAAGGGTTATTTACAGGACAAAGAATAGTAATATTCTCAAGTTCCAGTTAAGATGACAAAATAGGTGGACACTGTGCTCACTTCCTCCTATGAATACACCAAAATAACAAGTAAATTATAGAATAATCATCCTGGAGAAGCATCTGAAGACTGGCTGAACAGAAAGAAGTCCTATAACTAAGAATATACAGAAGAAGCCATGTAGAGACCGATAAAAAGAATGGAGATGCAAAAGGGCTTGTCCCACACCCATGTGCTGCAGATGGGAATCAGGGAGGATACCTCAGCTGCAGAGGTCCCCCTTGAGAAGCAAGGGGTCTCAACTCCACACCAAGCTCCCCAGCCCATAGCACTAGTGACAAGAAAAGGAGCCCTACAATATCTGGCTGTGAAAATCAGTGAGTATTCCATCCCCCCACGTGAGCTGGAAGACAGCTGGAAACCCAGGAACACTCTTTGTGCAGGTCACTGCACACAATTTCATTTGGGTACTCACTCTGGGCATTGGAGGAAGAATGGTGACTTAGGGGGTGCAGAGACATACAGAAAGAGACTGAGTTGTGTAGTTTTGGTACAAGGGCTAGAGGGATGATTTCCATGGTCCCTGTGTTGACTCCCCCTTCTACAGCCAACAGGTGCCAACTTTCCTATATTGAGCCCTCACCCCACTAGCTAAATTTGAACCTGCATTAGCCTGGTGAACTATGCTAGCTCAAATCTGAAGGCTTCCTGAGACTCTGCCCCACCCAATTCACATAAGACCTAAATCTCTTTCTAGGGTGACCAGCCTGAACCCCCATTGCTGTCTTTCTAAAAAAATAATCTATCAAGCTCAGGTTGTTCCAGAGTCATTCAGGGAGAAACTGAATTGTGTGGCTTCAGGATGAGGGTTGGAGGGATAGTGGTCATTGTCCCTGTGTTGAGCCCTTACCCCAAAGAGCCAAACCTGATTCTGCATTAGCCTGGTGAACTCCATTAGATCCTCCCTGATAACTCCCTGAGACCATGCCTCACCCAATTTGTGGTTCTCCCAAGGCTCTTTCAGTGACTGTGCCTTATGGGCAACAAGCAGGCAGCTGTAGGTGTTAGGATCCCTGGGGTCCTTTGTTGACCTACCAAAGGCCCAGTGTTGGTGAGATCCAGACTTGATTTGCAACTTGGCCCCTCCCACACATATCCAAGCCCAGAATAGGCAGCTACCAAATACCAGTTGCTTTGTAGCCCCTAACAAGTAGCCCAGGGATAATCAGAGGCAGTATCTGACATTGACCTATGTCAGAGTCTCTCCCAAGAGGCCACAGAACAAAACATTTGGTTTCCAGCTTAAGATCACAAGAAAACACTAACTGATTAGCTCCACATATGGCATACCAAGACGAAGGTCTTGGCAGGCACCAGAACCCACTGAGGCAAATCCTGTTCTGTGGAAACAGCCTTGCACAGAAGTTTGTACACTGTGATCAGGGCCAACTCTCACAAACAGTCAGTCAGTCTGAGGGTCAATACTACCCACTGCCATGCCAACAATAATCAAGATTCAACTACAACAGGAGGGCACACACAACCCACAAAACAGACACCCCTGGAGCACTCAGCTCAGGTAATAAGGAAGACTGTGCCACTGAGTCACACAAGACACCTAATACATAAGGCCATCCCGCCATAACTGGGAGACATAGCATATCTACCTAATACGTAGAAACAAGCACATGGAGGCAGCCAAAAGGGGAGAAAAAATGAAACATGTCACAAATGAAAGAATAGAAGAAAAAGAGCTAAATTAAATGGAAGCTGAATGGGCAGTAAGCTTTTCACATCATTCAGCAGCCTAAGGTTAAGTTCACACTGAAACTATCTATGTGATGGAAACACTGGGAAAACAGATGCATGAATTCCACATCCAGCCAAGACAGAGTTAAAAATAAAGGCCTTTGGGCTACAGAAGAGGAAATTTTTAAAAGAACTGGCCCCAGCCTTATTTTACATTCATATTGATAATGTAGGACTAAATTTAAATGGCCAGGACCAGTTTTTGTTCTTTTGTTTGCTTGTTTGTTTGTTACAGATGTTTCTCCTTTTTCCCCCATTGACATCCTCCTCCCCCTCCCTCCGCGCCCCGTCCCCAGCTTTGTTGTCCATGTCCATTGGTTATACATACATGCATATAAGTTCTGTGGTTTATCTCCCCCCCCCCCTCTTCTAGGGATTGTCAGTCTGTACCCTACTTCCACATCATTTATTTTTTAAAGTAAATACTAGATAATTCATTGCTCATATTTAAACATATTTTTTATAAGGCAGTTCTGTTATCATCATATTCAGGATATAGAACTGATTTATTTAAAATCTGCTTTGGGGACTTCCGGTCAAGATGGTGGTGTAGGTAAACGCGGTATCCCGTCCTCCCACAACCACATCAAAGTTACAACTAAACTACAGAACAACCATCATTCAAAACCGCCTGAAATCAAGCTGAATGGAAGTCCGACAACTACAAAATTAAAGAAGCCGCATCCAGACTGGTAGGAGGGGCGGAGGCGCGAGGGGCTGGTCGCACACCCACGTGTGGCGGATAAAAATTAGGAGGGACACCTCGGCTGGGAAGGTCCTCCCTGAGGACTGAGGGGTCCCCGTCCCACACCAGGCGCCCAGCTCAGGGTTTCAGTGCCAGGAAGAGAAGTCCCCATAACTTTTGGCTGGAAAAAACCAGCGGGAACTGAGGCTGAGGCGGCTGGAGCCCCCTCCCCCCTCCCGGCAGCTCCTCTTAAAGGGCCTGTGCACGGACTTACTCGGACTCGCTCCCTCCAGGCTCCAGCGTGCGGGAGGGAGCCTGAAAGGCACCAGAGTCATACGGGGAAGAACTGAGCTGTTTGGCATTGGAGCGAGGGCTGGAGAGGCAGCTTTCTCCTGGACAGACGTGCTATCAGAGGCTTTTGTTTCTTTGGTGAGCCCTTCCCTGGGCCGGCAGACGCCACCATATCTGGGACCCCAGCTACCTGGCTCACACTGTATGCCCCGCCCTGGTGATTCCCTGAGGCCCCGCCCCACCCAGCTTTCAGACCCACCCAAGCTGTTGCCAGTTGCTTTACCATAGGATTGGCCTGTCTTGGATCCTGCTTCAACTTTTCCTAAATTCTTTCAAACAAGCAGCATCTGGTCTCAGCTAGCCCCATACCTCTCGCTAAGTAATACATAGAAACAAACACAGGGAGGCAGCCAAAATGAGGAGACAAAGAAACAGGTCCCAAATGAAAGAACAGAACAAACCTCCAGGAAAAGAACTAAGTGAAATGGAGTTAAGCAACCTAACAGATGCTGAGTTCAAAATACTGCTTATAAGGATGCTCAATGGACTTAGTAAGAACCTCAGTGGACTTAGTGAGGACCTCAAGAGCATAAAAAAGGACCAGTCTGAAATGAAGGATGCACTAACTGAAATAAAGAATAGTTTACACAGATGCAATAGTAGAGTAGGTAAAGCCAAGAAGCAAACCATCGATTTGGAATATAAGGAAGCAAAAAACACCCAATCAGAACAGCAAAAAGAAAAAAGAATACAAAGAAATGAGGATAGTGTAAGGAGCCTCTGGGACAACTTCAAGCGTGCCAACATTCGCATCTTGGGGGTGCCAGAAGGAGAAGAGAGAGAGCAAGAAATCGAAAACCTATTTGAAACAATAATGGCAGAAAACTTTCCTAACTTGGCGAAGGAAACAGACATGCAAGTCCAGGAAGCACAGAGAGTCCCAAACAAGATGAACCCCAAGATGCCCACACCAAGACACATCATCATCAAAATGCAAAAGGTTCAAGACAAAGAAAGAATCTTAAAAGCAGCAAGAGAAAAGAAGTTAGTTACCTACAAGGGAGTTCCCATCAGACTGTCAGCTGATTTCTCAAAAGAAACTTTGCAGGCCAGAAGGGAGTGGCAAGAAATATTCAGAGTGATGAAAAGCAAGAACCTACAACCAAGATTACTCTATCCTGCAAAGCTGTCACTTAGAATCGATGGCCATATAAAGAGTTTCCCAGATAAAGAAAAGCTAAAGGAGTTCATCACCACCAAACCATTCTTATATGAAATGTTGAAGGATCTTCTTAAAGAAAAAGATAAAAAAATATGAACAAACAAAATGGCAATAAATACATAGCTATCAACAATTGAATCTACAAACAAAACGAACAAGCAGAACAAAGACATTCTCATAGATACAGAGAACTTTTTGGGGAACCAGATGGGTGGGGGCTGGGGGGATGGGTGAAAAAGGTGAAGGGATTAAGAAGTACAAATTGCTTGTTAGACTGACAAACCTCAAAGGGAAGGGGGGTTGGGGGGTGGGAAGAAATAAACCAAAGAACTTATTTGTATATATGCATAACCAATGGACACAGACAACAGTGTGGGGAAAGGCAGGAGGGGGGCAGGAATGGGGAGGAGGGGGGCAAGGGGGGGGGAAATGAGGAACATTTGTAATACATTCAACAATAAAGATAAGTTATATAAAAAAAAAAATAAAAAAAATAAAATAAAATAAAATCTGCTTTGGAAGAAAGACCAGTGGAAAACAAAGATTAAGCAGTAGAAAAACATATTATTTTAAGAAAATTAATTGTAAAACGTTAATAAGAAAAACATTTGATCATATTTGATCAAATAAATAAATATATTTTCTCATCGACTTAAGTACTTTACTTGTACCAAATCATTCATAGATTTATGCCATAAGATTTTGACCTAAAGAAATCACTTGTGTTATGATTATATAAAAATTGTTGTTTCTATTTGGTAATACATTTTTTTTTCCTGGTTTAAAAAAAAGAAATAGAAGCAAGCAAAGTACCAGTTTATAGAGTTTAAAACAATGATTATAAGGATGTTCCCAGTACTTAGAAATTCAGCAGCATAAAAAAATGACATAGAAACCATAAAGAACTACTCAAAAATGAAGAATACAATAACTTAAATGAAGAATACATTAAAGGGAATCAGCAGATTAGATGAAGCACAGAATCAAATCAGTGACTTAAGACAAGGTAGCAGAAAACAACTACTCAGAGAATCAAAAAAATAATTTTTTAAAAAAATGAATATAGGCCTGGCCAGTGTGGTCCATTGATTGAGCATCGTCCCCTGCACCAAGAGGTCACATGCCCAGATTGCAGACTTGATCCCCAGTAAAGGGCAGGCAGGAGGCAGCTGATCAATGTTTCTCTCCCATTGATGTTTAAATATCTCTCTCTCTCTCTCTTTATCTCTCTCTCTCTCAAATCAATAAAAACATACTTTTTAAAATGAAGATAGTTTAAGGGACCTCTGGGACAACATCAAGCACAATAACATCTGCATCATAGAAGAACCAGAAGGAGAAGAGAGAGAACTAGAGATTGAAAATCCACCTGAAGCATTAATGACTGAAACTTTCTCTAACCTGGTGAAGGAAATATACACACAAGTCAAGGAAGCACAGAGAGTCCAAAACAACTTAAACCCAAAAAGGCCCACACAAAGACAAATCATAATTAAATGTCAAAGGTTAAAGACCAACAGAGAATATTAAAGCAGCAAGAGAAAAGCAGTTAGTTACCTCCAAGGGAACTTCAATAAGAATTTCAGCTGATTTCTCAACAGAAACTTAACAGGCCTGTAGGGACTGGAACAAAATATTCAAAGTGATGTAAAGCAGGGATCTACAACCATAACTACTTTCTACCCAGAAAGGCTATCATTTAAAATTGAAGGAAAAAATAAAGAGCTCCCCAGACAGGACAAAGCTAAAGGAATTCATCTCTACAAAACTAGTATTACAAGAACTGTTAAAGGAGTTCATAAAAAAGAAGGGGGGGCATAACTATGAATAATATAATAAAATGGCAATAACTACATACCCATTAATAATCATTTTAAATGTAAATGAATTAGCCCTGACTGGTGTGGCTCAGTTGGTTGAGCATTGTGCCATGCACCAAAGGGCTGCTGGTTTGATTCCCAGTCAGGGCACATACACAGGTTGTGGGTTTGATCCCTGGTGGGGGTGCATATGGTAGGAAAACAAATTGATGTTTCTCACATCAGTGTTTCTCTCTCTTTCTCCCTCCTTTCTCTCTCTCTAAGGTGAATAAAAACATATTTTTTAATAGTAAAAGAATTAAACTCTCCAATCAGTAGACATAGGGTAGCTGAATGTATAAGAAAACAAGATTATATATATATATATATAAAATGTCTACTAGAAATTCATCACAGTATGAAAGTCACACATAGACTAAAAATAGAGGGATGAAAAAAGATATTTCATGCAAATGAAAACAAAAAATTCTGAGGTAGCAATACTTACATCAGACAAGAGAGACTTTAAAACAAAGTCTATAATATGAGAGAAAAAAAAAAGGACATCACATAATGATGGTGGGATCAATATGCAAAAAGAATATATGATCAGGCTGGGTGGCTCAGTGTATTGAGTGTTGTCCCATAGACTGAGAGGTCCTGGTTCAATTCCCAGTTAGGGCACAAGCCTGGGTTATGGGTTCAAACACCAGTAGGAGGCATACAGAAGGCAGCCAATCTATGTTACTCTCACACATCGATGTTTCTATCTCTCTCTCCCTTCCTTTCTTTCTAAAAAAATCAATAAAATTATATTTGACAAAAAAAGAATAAATGAGCCTTGTAAACATTAATGTAGCCAACACAGCAGCACCTAAATAGATAAAACAAATATTGATGGACATATAGGGAGATATCAACAGTAATATAGTCATAGTTGAGGAGTTATATTCCTCCATTGATATCAATGACTAGATTTTCCAGACAGAAAATCAACAAGATATATTCCAAAATGGCGGCAGAGTAAATGGAAGCTACACAGACCATCTCCCAGGACCAAACTGGAATTACAACTAAAATAAAGACAAATCACTGGGGGAAAACAACAGAAAAGCAGCTAGAGAGGACCTATATAAACAGGGATAGGGAAAAAGGACACTGAGTCGAGCCTGGTAGGTCTGCAGAGGTGTGAGAGGGTGAGCTGGGAGCCCACAGACAGCAGCTGTTTTAGCTGTGAGCAGCTCCCTCAGGATTAAAATCTAAAGCCTGCTCCACAGCACAGAGGGCTGGGACAGACCACTAAATTACCTACAGTGACTCACCTTGGGCTCTGGGAGAGGGAGGGCAGACTGGACTGGAACTGTGTGGGGACACTTGGGATTTGGAGGGTGCTGAGAGTTTTTGCAGAGTCATGGCTGCACAGGACAGTGGCCATCTTGCTCTGGCGGTCCCTTGCCGGAGCCCTGAAAAGGAGCAGCAGTCCCTCCCTCAGAGATTTAACCCCACCCAGCTGGGCCAGAAAAAATGCAAATTGAGGCTCATTAACAACCTGCATCTGCCCCACCCTCTGGAAAACCTCTTGCAATGAACACCTGAGGAATTTTACATTCAGTTGAGGGATACAACCTAAGGCTCATCAAGTAACTGAGACTAATAGCCTCTAGGCAAAGAGCTAGAGGATAACTGAACCTTTCCTGGGCTGGCAAATCTACTCAAGAAAGTAAGACTTGACAACGCTGTTTAATGTAGATCCTCCCACACTCATCCAAACCCAGTAGAGGGAGCCACAAACAGCAGAACACCAAAACCCACAAGGAAAATTTGGCAGGATCCAAAAGCCACTGAGATAGCCAAAATGGTGAAACAAAGAAACAAATCCCAAACGAAAAAACAAGAGAAATCTACTGAAGATGAGATAAATGAAATGCACTTAAGCAAGTTATCAGAGGTAGAGTTCAGAGCCATGACCTGGAGGAAGCTCAACAGCATGAGTAAGGAGCTCAACACCATGAGTACAGACATAGAAACAGTGAAAACCAACCAAGTGGAAACGAAGAATGACATAGCAGAAATAAAGAACACATTGGAAGGAATAATCAGCAGAGTAGAGAAAGCTGAGGCTCAAATCAGTGAATTAGAAGACAGGGTAGAAAAAAATCAACCAATCAGAAAACCAAAAGAAAAAAACAATTGAAAAACAGGAAGACAGCTTAAGAGAACTGTGGGAAAACTGGAAATGTAACAACATTTGCATCATAGGAGTTGCAGAAAAGAAGAAAATGAACAGGGGTTAGAGAATATATTTGAAGAAATAGTGACAGAGAACATCCTTAATTTGGTGAAGGAAGAAGGCAATCAAGTTCAAGGAGCACAGAGAGCCCCAAGTAAGAAGAACCCAAACAGGTCCACACCAAGGCACATAATAATTAAAATGCCAAAAATTAAAGACAAAGAAAGAATCCTAAAAGCAGCAAGAGATAAGCAACAGGTTACCTACAAAGGAATCCTCATTAGGCTAGCAGCTGACTTCTCAACAGAAAAACTACAGGCCAGAAGGACTGGCATGAAGTAATCAAGGTAATGAAAAACAAGGATCTGAATCCAAGACTACCCTATCTAGTAAGGCTATCATTCAAAATAGGTCAAATAAAGAGTTTCCCAGACAAAAAAAAAAAAAAAAAAAAAAAGGCTAATGGAATACATTAGCACCAAACCATCAATGCAAGAAATGTTAAAAGGACTGTTGTAATTAATAGAAGAAAAAAGAAGAAAAATATAACCACAAAAAAATAAAAATGGCAATAAATAAGAACATATCAATAATAACTTTAAATGTAAATGGATTGAACATTCCAATCAAATGACACAGAGTAGCTGACTGGATAAGAAAGCATGACTCATATATATGTTGTTTACAAGAGACTCACCTCACAACAAAAGACTCACATAGGTTGAAAATGAAGGGACGGAATAAAATCTTCCATGCAAATGGAAAGGGAAAAAGAGCTGGGGTAGCAATACTCATATCAGATAAAATAGATTTCAAAATGAAGGCCATAACTAGGGACAAAGAAGGCCACAACATAATATTAAAAGGATCTATCCAAGAGGAAGATATAACCTTGGTAAACATATATGCACCCAATATAGGAGCACCAAAATATATTAAAAATCTTCTGAAGGACTTCAAAGGAGAAACAGACAGCAATACAATAATAGCAGGGGACTTCAACACCCCACTGACATCATTGGATACATCCTCTTGACAAAAAATTACCGAGGAAACAGAGACTCTAAATGAAGCACTAGACCAAATAGATTTAATAAATATCTACAGAGAATTACACCCCAAAACTACAGAATTCACATTCCTCTCAAGTGCACAGGGGACATTCTCAAATACAGACCACCTGTCAGGACGAAAATTAAGTCTCTACAAGATCAAGAAGATTGAAATCATATCAAGCATCTCCTTAGATCACAAAGGCATGGAACTAGATATCAATTGCAACAAGAACATGCAAAGATATTTGAACACATGGAGGCTAAATAGCATGTTATTAAACAATGAATGGGTTACCAAGGAGATCAAGGAAGAAATTAAAAACTTCCTGGAAACCAATTAAAATGAACACACAGCAACACAAAATCTGTGGGATGCAGCGAAAGCAGTTCTGAGAGGGAAGTTCATAGCACTACAGGCCTAGATTAAGAAACAAGAAAAATTTCTAATTGAGTATCTAACCTCACAACTTAAAGAACTAGAAATAAACAAAAAGAAAAGCCCAGAGCAAGAGGACAGAAAGAAATATTAAAGATCAGAGCAGAAATAAATGACATGGAGACAAAAAAGAAAAAGAAGAAGAATCAATTCAAAAGATCAATGAAACAAAGTGCTGGTTCTTTGAAAAGATAAATGAGATTGATGGACCCTTAGCCACACTCACCAAGAAACTAAGAGAGAGAACCAAAATACACAAAATCAGAAATGAAACAGGAGAAGTAACAATTGACATCACAGAAATACAAAGGATCATTAACAAACACTATGAACAATTATACAGCAACAAATTGGACAATCTAAGCGAAAAGGACAAATTTCTAGAAACACATGTTCTCCCAAAACTAAACTGGGAAGACATAGAAAATTTGAACAGACCAATAACAATTAAGGAAATTGAAGATGTAATGAAGACTCTTAAATGAAACAAAAGCCCAGGCCCCAACGCCTTCATGGAGGAGTTTTACTGAACATTCAAAGAAGAACTAACACCCATTCTCCTCAAACTATTTCTAAAAATTCAAGAAGAAGGAAGACTTCCAAACTCATTTTATGAAGCCAGCATAATTCTAATTCCAAAACCAGATAAAGACATTACAAAGAAAGAAAACTACAGGCCAATATCTCTGATGAACATAGATGCCAAAATCCCAAACAAAATATTAGCAATACAATCAGATCCAGCAATACATTAAAAAAATTATTCACTATACCCAAGTGAGATTCATCCCAGGGACGCAAGGCTGGTATAATATTCCCAAATCAATAAATGTGATACACCACGTAAACAAAATGAAAGATAAAAAACTTATGATCATATCAATAGATGCTGAAAAAGCATTCGACAAAATCCAGCACCTATTTCTGATAAAAACGCTCAGCAAAGTGGAAATAGAGGGATCATATCTTGTCATAATAAAAGCCATATAGGAAAACCCTACAGCCAACATAATACTTAATGGGCAAAAACAAAAAGCATTTCCCTTAAGAACAGGAACAAGAAAGGGATGCCCACTTTCACCACTCTTATTCAACATAGTATTGGAAGTCCTAGCCACAGCAATCAGACATGAAGAAAATATAAAAGGGATCCAAATTGGAAAGGAAGAAGTGAAACTGTCATTATTCGCAGATGACATGATATACATAGAAAACCTTAAAGACTCCATCAAAAATCTGCTAGATGTAATAAATGAATTTGGGAAGGTAGCAGGTACAAAATTAACATCAATAAATCGATGGCATTCTTATACACCAATAATGAACTCACAGAAAGAGAAACTTATGAAACAATCCCATTTACCATTGTGGCAAAAAATCTGAAATACTTAGGAATAAACTTAAAAAGAAGTAAAGGACGTATTTTCAGAAAACTACAAGACATTGAAAAAAGAAATAGAGGAAGATATAAAAAAAAAAGTGGAAGCACATAGCTTGTTCATGGATTGGAAGAATTAACATCATTAAAATGTCCATACTATCCAAAGCAATCTATAGATTCAATGTAATCCCCATCAAAATACCAATGACATATTTCACAGAACTAGAACAAACACTCCAAAAGTTTATATGGAATCAAAAAAGACCCTGAATAGCCACAGCAATCTTGAAAAAAAAAAAAAAAAAAAAGAACAAAGTAGTAGTGATCACATTACCAGATATCAGGTTATACTACAAAGTCACTGTAATCAAAACAGCCTGGTACTGGCACAGGAACAGGCATATAGATCAATGGAACAGAATAGAGAATCCTTGTTAATTTTTTGTCTAGAGGATTTATCTGGTGATATCATTGGGGTGCTGAAGTCCCCTGCTATGAAGGTATTTCTGTCAATTTCTCCTTTGAAGTGCTCCAGAAGTTTTTAAATATATTTTGGTGCTCCTATATTGAGTGCATATATGTTTAACAAGGTTATATCCTCCTGTTGGATACATCCTTTCAATATTATATAGTGGCGTTATGGCCTTCATTTTGAAGTGTATTGTATTAGACATGAGTATTGCTACCACACTTTTTTTTTTTTTTCCTCTCCATTTGCTTGGAAATTTTTTTTCCATCTCATCACTTTCAACTTATGTGAGTTTTCTTTGTGAGGTGGGTCTCTTTTAAGCAATATATATATGAGTTATGCTTTCTTATCCATTCAGCTACTCTGTTTCTTTTGATCAGAGCATTCAATACATTTATGTTTAAAGTTATTATTGATATGTACTTATTTATTCAAATTTTTGTTCAGTATGGTTATGTTTCTCTTCCTATTTCTTCTGTTTATTACAGCAGTCCTTTGAACGTTTCTTGGAGTGCTGGTTTTGTGCTAATATATTCCCTTAGCTTTTTTTTTTTTTTTTTTTTTTTTTGGTCTGGGAAGCTCTTTATTTCACCTTCTATTTTGAATGATAGCCTTGCTGGATAGAGTAGTCTTGGATTCAGATTCTTGGTTTTCATTACCTTGATTACTTCATGCCATTCCCTTCTGGCCTGTAGTGTTTCCATTGAGAAGTCAGCTGATAGCCTTATGGGGGTTCCTTTGTAGGTAACCTGTTGCTTATCTCTTGCTGCCTTTAAGATTCTCTTTGCCTTTAATTTTTGGCATTTTTATTATGATGTATTTTGGTGTGGCCTCTCTGGGTTCTTCTTACTTGGGGATTTCTTCTTCCTGAACTTGTATGCCTTTTTCCTTCACCAAGTTAGGGAACTTTTCTGTCACTCTTTCTTCAAATATATTCTCTAACCCTTGTTCATTTTCTTCTTCTTCTGGAACTCCTACGATGCAGATATTGTTATGTTTCATATTGCCCCACAGTTCTCTTAAGCTGTCTTCCTGTTTTTTCATTTTTTTTTTCTTCTTCTTGGTT
The DNA here is from genome assembly GCA_030848825.1 of Tadarida brasiliensis. Classification (NCBI taxonomy): domain Eukaryota; kingdom Metazoa; phylum Chordata; class Mammalia; order Chiroptera; family Molossidae; genus Tadarida; species Tadarida brasiliensis. The sequence goes on along the minus strand of CM061259.1, from coordinate 71,080,343 downwards.
CTGTGATTGGGTAATTTTTTTTTTTTACCCTGTCTTCTAATTCACTGATTTGGGCTTCAGCTTCCTCTACTCTGCTGGTTACTCCTTCCAATGTGTCATTATTTCTGCTATAGCATTCTTCATTTCTGTTTGGTAGCTTCGTGTTTCCAATTTTTCATTATTTCTGTATCTTTACTCATGGTGTTGAACTCTTTTATCATGCTGTTGAGTTTCCTTATAATGATTTCTCTGAACTCTACTTCTGATAACTTGCTTAATTCCATTTCATTTATCCCTTCTTCTGTAGAATTCTCTTGTTCTTTCACTTGGGATTTGTTTCTTTGTTTCACCATTTGGACTGTCTCAGTGGGTATTGGAGCCTGCAAAATTTGCCCTGTGGATGTTGGGGATCTGCTGATTGTGGCTCCCTCTACTGGGCTTGAATCACTGTGGGAGAGCCCACATTAAACACTAATGTCAAGTCTTAGTTTCCTGGGTAGATTTTCATGCCAAGCCAAGATTCAGTTATCCTATAGCTTTTGCCTGCAAACTACTTGATGAGCCTCATGTTTTAGCCCTCTGCTAATGAAAAACCTCTCAGGTGTAGAGGATAAGAGGATTTCTAGTGTGTGGGGCAATTGCTTTTCCCTGGGTTAAAGTTGCTTTGATAAGAAAGTGGTTTCTGTGGTGTGGATTGTTGGCTCAGCAGGGTGTCCTGGCTTCCACCTTCACAGCTCAGTCACCAGAGCCACAGGGTGGTGTTAAATTTCCAAGGGAGGGGCACTTGCTTCCCCCCAGGCTAAAACATAGGGATACTTGACAGAAATTATTACTGAGGCCATAGGGGAGGAGTTCAGTATAGCAACTCAGGCCTCAGCCTTCACATCTCAGTCCTCAGAGCCAGAACATCCAACACAAGAGCCAGGACCAAATTTCATGGGGCTTTTATTCCCCTCCTTGTTTGTTGGTAGACCAGCTGTTAATGAGCCCCAATTTGCATTCCTCTGGCCAGGTGGTGGTAAATTCCTGAGTGAGGGGCTGTTTCTTCTCCCCAGGGCTCTGGGAGGGGGCATTTTGAGTAAGATGACTACTGTCCTGTGAAGGATTGATTCAGCATACCCCCCCACCCCAGTGACCTCCTTCCCAGCTCTCTCCCCAGTGCCACGAACACCCGATTCTCTTTGCACAATTCCAGTCTAGTCTGCCCTCCCTCTACTAGTGCCCAAGGTGAGTTGCTGTAGCTAATTTAGTGCCCTGGTCCTTCAGGGAAGTACTGGTGTTCCCAGAGCCTCTCAGCTTATGAATTCCTTAGCCAGGTGTTATGTGGGAGCCTTTCCCTACTCTGCCAATCTGTGCTGGTGAGCCACCACTTTGCTATGGAGCAGGCTGGGGGATTTGACTGCCAGCTTCTCAGAGGGAACTGCTCACAGCTAAGACAGCCCTCAGCTGCTGCCCATGGGCACCAGGCATCCCTCTCACACCTCCACAGCTCCTACTAGGATAAATTTGGTGCCCTCTTTCCATCCCTAGATATCAGGGTTCTCTCCAGCTGCTCTTCAGTTGATTTTCCCCAATGACTTCTCTTTATTTTAGTTGTAATTCCAATTTGATCCTGGGAGATGGTCTGTGAAGCTCCCATTCAGTCCACCACCATTTTTCCTCTTCTTACAAAATAGATTTTAAAACAAATTTCATAAGAAAAGACAAAGAAAGCCACTACATAATACTAAAGGAATCAATCCAACAACAACAACAAAATGTACCCCTTTAAAGATATATGCACCCAACACAGGAGCACCCAAATATATTTTTTAAAAACCTGAAAACTTGAATTTTAAGGGAGAGATCAACAGCAATACAGTCACAGTATGCAAATTAAAACTACACCAACAACACTGGATATATTTTCCAGACAAAAAATCATCAAGGAAACTGTGGCCTTAAATGATCATATATCTAACTGGTATTTACAAAATATTTTACCCCAATGTGACAGAATATACATTCTCAAGTGCACATGGAACATTTTCAAACATTGGCCATATGTTAGGACAAAAACAAAAAAACAAGAGTATACAAATTCAAGAAGATTGATATCATACCAAGCACCTTCTTGGATCATAATGGCATGAAAATAAAATCAGCTACAATAAAGAGAACTCAAGAAACAGTTAAATACATGGAGGCTAAATAGCATCTTATAAAACAATGAATTGGTTACCAATGAGACCAAGCAAAAAATAAAAACCTTCATGGAAACAAATGAAAATTAACACACAACAACTCAAAACCTATTGAACACAGCAAAAGCATTCCTAAGAGAGAAGTCCATAGCATTACAGGCCTACCTCAAGAAACAAGAAAAAGCTCTAATAAACTAACTCTACCACTAAAAGAATTAGAAAGATAACAGCAAGAAAAGCCAAAAGTGGAAGGAAGGAAATAATAAAAATCAGAGTCAGAGCAGAAATAAATGACATGGAAACTAAAAAATAAAAATACAAAAGATCAATGAATCCAAGAGCTGGTTCCTTGAAGAGATAAACAAGACTGATAAACCCTTAGCCAGATTAATCCACAAACAAAGAGAGGACCCAAATAAAATCAGAAATATAACAACAGACACCACAGAAATACAAATAATTGTAATCAAACAGTATGAAAACTATATTGCAATAAACTAGACAACCTGAGTGAAATGGATAAATTCCTACAAACATGAAATCTTCCAAAATTAAATCAGGAATAATTAGAAACCCGAATAGGCTAATTATAACTAATAAAATTGAAGCAGTAATAAAAACACTTTCAGCAAACAGAAGTCCTGGATTGGATGGATTTACAAGACAGTTATATAAAACATTCAAAGAAATAACATCTGTTCTCCTCAAACTATTCCAAAAAATTCAAGAGAAAGGAACACATTCAAGCTCTTTTACAAAGCCAGAATTATTGTAATTCCAAAGCCAGATAAAGGCACTACAAAGAAAGAAAATTACAGGCCAATATTCCTGATGAACACAGATGTTAAAATCCTCAACAAAATATTAGCAAATCAGATCTAGCAATGCATTAAAAAGATTATACAACATGACCAAGTGGAATTTAATCTGGGGATATGAGGCTGATACAATATTTACAAATCAATAAATGTGATACATCACATAAAAAACTGAAAGATAAAAATCATATGATCATATCAATAAACACATAAAAAGCATTTGACAAAATCTAGCACCCTTTTTTATAAAAACTCTCACCAAAGTGACACACATAAGATACTTAGGAATAAATTTAACCAAGAAGGTAAAATATAGAAAAATATAAGACACTGAAAACAAGAAATAGAGGAAGATACAAACAAATAAAAACATATACCATGTTCATAATAAAATTGTCCATACTACCCAAAGCAATCTATAGATTCAATTCAACCCCTATTAAAATACCAATGACATACTTCATAGAATTGAAACAACTACTCCAAAAATTGATATGGAACCACAAAGGCCCTGAATAGCTGCATCAATCTTGAGAAAGAACAAAGTTGGAGGGATCACAATACCAAATAAACTATACCACAAAGCCATTGTAATCAAAACAGCTTGGTACTGGCAGAAGAACAAGCATATAGATCAATGAAACAGAAATTAGACCCTAGAAATTAACCCACACCATTATAGTCAATCCATATTTGACAAAGAAGGCAAGAACATACAATGGAGTAAAACAGTCTCTTCAACAAATGATGCTAGGAAAACTAGACAGACATGCAACAAATGAAACTAAACCACCAACCTACACTATACACAAAAATAAACTCAAATTAGATAAAAGACTTAAACATAAGCTGTGAAACCATAAAAATCTTAGAAGAAAACATAGTCAGTAAAATTTCAAACATCTGATGTAGCATTATTTTTGCCAATACAACTCCTAGGGCAAAAGATACAAAGGAAAAAATAAACAAATGGGACTACATCAAACTAGAAAGCTTCTGCACAACAAGAGAAACCAACATAAAAATGAGAAGAGAACCCACTGTATGGGAGAACATATCTGCCAGTGATAATCTGATAAGGGATTGATTTCCAAAATATATAAAGTACTCATACAACTCAACAAAAGGAAGACAAACAATCCAATTACAAAGTAGGCAGAGGACCTAAACAGACACTTCTCCAAAGAGGACGTACAGATGGCCAGTAGACATGAACAAATGCTCAAAATCACTAATCATCAGAGAAATGTAAATTAAAACCAAAATGAGATATCACGTCACAACTGTCACAATGGCTATTATAAATAAATCAGCAAACTACAAGTGTTGGTGGTGAAGATGTGGACAAAAAGGAACACTACTAGTTCACAGCTGGTGTGAATGCAGACTGGTGCAGCCACTATGGAAAACAGTATGGAGTTTCCTCAAAAAATTAAAAATGGAACTTCCATTGACCCAGTGATCCCACCTCAGGAAATATATCCTAAAAATCACAAAACACTGATCAGAAAGAATATATGCACCCCTATGTTCACAGAAGCATTATTTACAATAGCTAAGATCTGGAAACAGCTGAAGTGCCCATCATTAGGTGAGTGGGTAAAAAAGCTGTGGTACATTTACACAATGGAATACTATGCAAAGTAAAAAAAGACAGATCTCTTACCTTTTGCAACAACATGGATGGACCTGAAAATCATTATGTTAATTGCAATAATCCAATCAGAGAAAGAGAAGTACCATATGATTTTACTCATACAGAATTTAATGAACAAACTGAATCACCCAGGCATAATAGAGATAGACTCATAGATAGAGAGGAGGCAGACAGCACTGGGGGCAGCGTTGGAGGTGGAGGTAATGGGATTCAGCAGAAATAGAAAAAGGCAGAGGAAATTCATGGACAAGGACAACCATGTAATGATTGCTGGGATGGAGGGTGATGGGTAGAGGTGCAAGAGGGCATAGAGAGGATAAATGGTGAAGCAAAAAATAAAATTATATTAAAAACCAAACAAAACAAAATGGGCAGAGGACATGAATAAAACACCTCTCCCAAGAAGACACAAACAGCCAACAAATACATGAAAATATGTTCACCTTCACTATCTATTAGGAAGATGCAAACCAAAATTACAATGAGATACTACCTCACACCTGTTAGAATGGCTATTATCAACAAGACAGATAATAACAAGCTTAAGGTTGAGGAGAAAAAGAAACCCTCATTCACCGCTGGTGGGAATATAAACTGCTATTATGAAAAATAGCAGTTTACGAAAAATATTATGATGGTTTCTCAAAATATTAAGAATAAAGTTACCATATGACCTATAAATCCTTCTTCTGGGTATCTACCTGAAAAAAATCAAAAACATTTACGCATATAGTTATATGCTCTCCTATGTTCATTGTAGCATTATTTATGGTTGCCAAGACATAGAGACAACCAAAGTGTCCTTTGATAGAGGATTGAATAAAGAAGATGCAGTACAGATTTTCGGAAATGGCAGTGGAGTGAATGGAAGCTACACAGACGATCTCCCAGGACCAAACGGGAATTACAACTAAAATAAAGACAAATCGTAGGGAAAAAGCAACAGAAAAGCAGCGAGAGAGGACCATACAACCAGGGACACTGAATGAGCCTGGTAGGATCTGCGGAGAGACGTGAGGGTGATGGGCTGGGAGCCCACAGACAGCAGTGGCCTTAGCTGTGAGCAGCAGCAGTGCCTGCCCTCGGGGTTAAGACCCCAAGCTGCTCCACAGCGCAGAGGGCCGGGACAGAGCACTGAATAGCTACAGCCACTCACCTGGGGCTCCGGTAGAGGGAGGGCGGACTGGACTGGAACTGGGTGGGGACACCTGGGATTTGGAGGGCACTCAAAGTTTCTGCTGAGCTGTGGCCACAAAGGATGGTGGTGGCCAGCACCCTCCTTCCCAGTTACACAGAACGGCAGCCAAGTTTACAACTTCCTGGAGCTGTGGCAGCCCCTCCCTCAGAGATTCCCAGGTGAGTCAAAGAGGTAAAGAAATGCAAATTGAGGTTCATTAACAACCAGCATCGGCCCCACCCTCGGGAAATCCTCTTACACTATAAACACCTGACGGAGTTTCTCATTCAACTGAGATCCTAAGGCTTTTCAAGTAACTGAGGCTAACAACTTCCAGGCAAAAAGCTAGAGCATAACTGAACCTTTCCTGAGCTTGCAAATCTACCCAGGAAAGTGAGACTTGACAGTGGTGTTTAAGGAGGGCCCTCCATGCTCATCCAAACCCACTAGAGGGAGCCACAAATAGCAGAAAACCAACACACACAGGGGAAATTTGGCAGGCTCCAAAACCCACTGAGATAGTAAAAATGGTGAAACAAAAAAACAGATCCCAAATGAAAGAACAAGAGAACTCTACCAAAGATGAGATAAATGAAATTCAGTTAAGCAAATTATCAGAGGTAGAGTTCCGAGCCATGATCTTGAGGAAACTAAACAGCATGAGTGAGGATATCGACACCATGAAAACCAACCAAGTGGAAATAAAGAATGACATAGCAGAAATAAAGAACATATTGGAAGGATTGACCAGCAGAGTAGAGGAAGCGGAGGACCGGATCAGTGAATTAGAAGAAATAGTAGAAAAAAATCGATCAATCAGAAAACCAAAAGGAAAAAACAATGAAAAAACAGGAAGATAGCTTAAGAGAACAGTGGGACAACTGGAAACATAATAACATTCGCATCATAGGAGTCCCCGAATAAGAAGAAAATGAACAAGGGTTAGAGAATATATTTGAAGAAAAAGTGACAGAAAATTTTCCTAACCTGGTGAAGGAAGAAGGCATTCGAATTCAGGAAGCACAGAGAGCCCCAAGTAAGAAGAACCCAAACAGGCCCACACCAAGACACATAATAATTAAAATGCCAAAAATTAAAGACAAAGAGAGAATCCTAAAGGCAGCAAGAGATAAGCAACAGGTTACCTGCAAAGGAACCCCCATAAGGCTATCATCTGACTTCTCCACAGAAACACTACAGGCCAGAAGGGAATGGCATGAAGTAATCAAGGTCATGGAAAACAAGGATCTGAATCCAAGACTACTCTATCCAGCAATGCTATCATTCAAAATAGAAGGTGAAATAAAGAGCTTCACAGACAAAAAAAAAAAAAAAAAAAAAAAAAAAAAAGGCTAAGGGAATATATTAGCACCAAACCAGCACTGCAAGAAATGTTAAAAGGACTGCTGCAATTAGTAGAAGATATAAGAAGAAAAATATAACCACACTGAACAAAAATGGCAATAAATAAGTACATATAAATAATCACCTTAAATGTAAATGGATTGAATGCTCCGATAAAAAGACACAGAGTAGCGGATTGGATAAGAAAGCATAACCCATATATATGTTGTTTACAAGAGACCCACCTCACAACAAAAGACTCACATAGGCTGAAAGTGAAGGGATGGAAAATAATCTTCCAAGCAAATGGAAAGGAAAAAAAAGCTGGGGTAGCAATACTCATATCTGATAAAATAGATTTCAAAATGAAAGCCATAACTAGAGACAAAGAAGGTCACTATATAATATTGAAAGGATCTATCCAACAAGAAGATATAACCTTGGTAAACATATATGCACACAATATAGGAGCACCAAAATATATTAAAAATCTTCTGAAGGACTTCAAAGGAGAAATTGACAGCAATACAATCATAGCAGGGGACTTCAACACCCTGCTGATATCACTGGATAGATCCTCTAGACAAAAAATTAACAAGGAAACAGAGACACTAAATGAAGCACTAGAACAAATGGATTTAATAGATATTTACAGAGAATTACACACCAATACTACAGAATTCACATTCTTCTCAAATGCACATGGGACATTCTCAAAGATAGACCACATGTTAGGACACAAACGAAGTCTCTACAAGTTAAGAAGATTGAAATCATATCAAGCATCTTCTCAGATCACAATGGCATGAAACTAGAAATCAATTGCAACAAGAACATGCAAAGACATTTGAATACATGGAGGCTAAATAGCATGTTATTAAACAATGAATGGGTTACCAAGGAGATCAAGGAAGAAATTAAAAACTTCCTGTAAACCAATGAAAATGAACACACAACAACACAAAACCTAGGGGATGCAGCGAAAGCTGTTCTGAGAGGGAAGTTCATAGCACTACAGGCCCACCTCAAGAAAGAAGAAAAATTTCTAATTGACTACCTAACCTCACAACTTAAAGAACTAGAAAGCAAACAAAAAGAAAACCCCAGAGCAAGTAGAAGGAAGGAAATAGTAAAGATCAGAGCAGAAATAAACAACATGGAGACTATAAAAACAATTCAAAGGATCAATGAAACAAAGAGCTGATTTTTTGAAAAGATAAACAAGATTGATGGACCCTTAGCCAGACTCACCAAGAAACAAAGAGAGAGAACCGAAATACACAAAATCAGAAATGAAAGAGAAGTAACAACTGACACCACAGAAATACAAAGGATAGCTAACAAATACTATGAACATTTATATGGCAACAAATTCGACAATCTAAGTGAAATGGACAAATTTCTAGAAACACATAGTCTCCCAAAACTGGACCGGGAAGAGATAGAAAACTTGAACACACCAATAACAGCTAAGGAAATTGAAGAAGTAAGCAAGATCCTTCCAGCAAACAAAAGCCCAGGCCTGGATGGCTTCACGGGGGAGTTTTACTGAACATTCAAAGAAGAACTAATACCCTTTCTCCTCAAACTATTTCTAGAAATTCAAGAAGAAGGAAGACTTCCAAACTCGTTTTATGAGGCCAGCATAATCCTAATTCCAAAACCAGAAAAAGACACTACAAAGAAAGAAAACTACAGGCCAATATCCCTGATGAACATAGATGCCAAAATCCTAAACAAAATACTAGCAAAACGGATCCAGCAATACATCAAAAAAATTATTCACCATGACCAAGTGGGATTCATCCCAGGGATGCAAGGCTGGTTCAATATTCGCAAATCAATAAATGTGATACACCACATAAACAAAATGAAAGATAAAAACCACATCATCATATCAATAGATGCTGAAAAAGCATTTGACGAAATCCAGCTCAGCAATGTGGGAGTGGAGGGATCATAACTCAACATAATAAAAGTCATATATGAAAGACCTACAGCCAACATCATACTCAATGTGCAAAACCTAAAAGCATTCCCCTTAAGAACGGGAACAAGACAAGGATGCCCACTTTCACCACTCTTATTTAACATAGTACTGGAAGTCTTATCCACAGCAATTAGACATGAAGAAAAAATAAATGAGATCCAAATTGGAAAGGAGGAAGTGAAACTGTCATTATGTGCAAATGACATGATAGTGTACATAGAAAACCCTAAAGACTCCATCAAAAATCTACTAGAGTTAATAAATGAATTTGGCAAAGTATCAGCATACAAAATTAACGTCAAGAAATCGACAGCATTCTTATAAACCAAGTGTGAACTCACAGAAAGAGAAACTAAAAAAACAATCCCATTTACCATCGCAGCAAAAAAAATTAAGATACCTAGGAACAAACTTAACCGAAGACGTGAAGGACATTTTCACAGAAAAATACAGGTCACTGAAAAAAGAAATAGAGGAAGAGTCAGAATGATGGTGGTGGGGAGGAACAGAGGGAGGGTTAGTGCATGAGATAGTGTGTGAGAGAGTGAGTGGACGTGAAGGTAGACAACCAAACTCATGCAGTGCAGAGATGCACAGCAGAAGGTTCCTGTGCTGTGGACCAGAGCAGAGGGCTACCATGGTAAACAGTTCTTCAGGATGCTTCTCCCAGCATCGTGGAGAGGTCCCACCATTATGGAAGATCCCTGTCTTCCCTGGGAGGAGGCAGTGGGAGTGGCAAGGGCCCAGCAACATGAGCCCACCAGTGTACCTGGCACCATCAGACCAGTGGACACCCTGTGTCAACACAGACCAGTGCACAGTAGTGGAGCTGTCAAGGTGTCAGTTTCAGAAACAGCAAACGGCCAGGATCCCAGCACCATCCCTCACAGTAGCAGCCAGATCAGAGTGGAGATATACCCCCAGCAACAGAGGCTGGGGAGCAGACATCCATCCCTAGGCAACAGAAGCACAGACCAGCAGCAGAGAACCATCCCCAAAAACTACAGCAAAGGCTGAGCAAGAGCTGAGCCCCACTGGGCAGCAGTACTCCCCAGCCACCAGCGATGGGACCTGGGACTCCATCCGGGCCAGTGCAACACAACTGCCCACAAAAGCAGTGCAGAACCAGAGATCCAGAGGGACCTGTGCAACCCAGCGGCCAACAAGAGAGGTGCCTAGCCAGGGCTGGAGAGCAGACAGTGCAATCCAGCTCCCCACAGGTACCCTGGTACAACCCAGTTTCCCACAAGATCAGCAGGGAACCAGGGCTCCACTAAGGTCTGTGCAACACAGCTGCCCATGGGTCTGGCTGGAAGCTGGGGCTCAAGAGGCGCCTGTGTGACCCAGCTTCCCAAGGTACAGGCAAGGAGTCCGGCTCCAGCAGGGTCTGAGCAATACAGCTACAGGTGGCACCAGCGACCAGTGGGGAACACACCTTCAAATCAGCCCACACAATCCAGCAGCAGCACCTACCAGGACACACCAATACCAGACCCCAGTAGTCAATCCTCCAGGATCCACAGCAGGCAAGAGGTAACACGCACTAGAACAGTCTGGGAGGCACAGTAGCCTTAACTGATATACAGTGAGCTGCCTACACATCCAAACATCCTTAACTGGGTCTAGAGCTACCAGACGGCTAAAATGGGGAGATAAAGAAACAACAACCAAAGGACAGAAAAAGAGGAATCACCAGAAAAGGAACTAAAGGAAATGGAAGAAAGTAACTTGTCAGATAAAGAATTCAAAGCAATGATTTTAAGGGTGCTCAAACAATTTGGTGAAAACTACAAGCAACTTAATAAGAATTATGAAGAGCTTACAGGGAACTATTTCAGCTTAAAAAAACAGGTAGAAGCTACGCATAAAGAGGTAGAAGCTATGCATAAAAATCAAGAGGAAGTAAAGAATGACATAGCTGTTATGAAAAATACCTTAGAAGGCTTCAATAGTAGATTAGAAGAAACTGAAGACTGAATCAGCGACTTAGAAGACAAGGTAGAGAAAAACACTCAAATAGAGCAGCAAATGGAAAAAAAAGTTTAAAAAGCAGGAGGAGAGTTTAAAGAAGCTGTGGGACAATACAAAGCGTAACAACATTCGCATTATAGGGATACCAGAAGGAGAAGAATCAGAGAAAGGAATAGAGAACCAGTTTGAAGAAATAATGACATAAAACTTCCCTAAACTGGTGAAGGAAAAAGTCACACAAGTCCAGGAAACATAGAAAGTACCAAGCAAGATGAACCCCAGAAGACCCACAGTTAGATACATCATAATAAAAATTAAAGACAAGAAAGAATCTTAAAGGAAGCAAGAGACAGACAGAAAGTTACCTACAAGGGAGCTCCCATTAGACTGTCAGCTGATTTCTCAACAGAAACGCTGCAGGCCAGAAGGGATTGGCATGAAGTGTACAAAGTAATGCAAGGCAAGGGTCTGAATTCAAGACTATTCTATCCAGCAAGGCTATCATTCAGAATTGAAGGAGAAATAAAGAGCTTCACAGAGAAAAAAAAAGCTAAAGGAATTTACCACCACCAAACCAGCACTGCAAGACATGCTGAAAGGTCTGTTGTAACAAGAAGAAGAAAGAGAGAGAGAGAGAGGGACACAGGCATAAAATTAAAATGTCAACTAATAACTATCTATAAATAATTACCTTAAATGTAAATGATTTAAATGCTCCAATCAAAAGATATAGGGTAGCTGATTGGATAAGAAAACATGACTCATATATATGCTGTCTACAAGAGACCCACCTCACAACAAAAAACTCACACAGAATGAAAGTGAAGGGATGAAAAAAATTTTCAATCAAATGAAAATGAAAAAATGCTGGTGCAGCAATACTCATATCTGACAAGGTAAACTTCAAAACGAGAGACATAATAAGAGACAAAGACAGTCACTACATAATATTAAAAGGATCATTCCAACAAGAGGATATAACACTGGTAAACATATATATGCACCAAATAGAGGAGCACCAAAATATATTTAAAAACTTCTGGAGGACTTCAAGAAAGAGATCAATAGCAACACGATCATAGTGAGTGACTTTAACACGCCACTGACACCACTGGATAGATCTTCTAGACAAATATTAAGGAGGACATAGAGTCCTTACAAGACAAACTAGATCAGTTGGACTTCATTGATATTTACAGAATATTTCACCCCAAAACTGATGAATATAATTTCTTCTCAAGTGCACATGGGACATTCTCAAAGATAGACCACATGTTAAAACACAAAACAAGTCTCTACAAATTCAAGAAGATTAAAATCATATCAAGAATCTTCTCAGATCACAGTAGCATGAAACTAGAACTCCATTACAACAAAAACACACAAAAATTTTCAAACACTTGGAGGCTAAATAACATGTTATTAAACAATGAATGGGTTACCAAGGAGATCAAGGAAGAAATTAAAAACTTCCTGGAAACCAATGAAGAAGAACACACAACAACACGAAATCTATGGGACACAGCGAAAGCAGTCCTGAGAGAGAAGTTCATAGGACTACAGGCCTACCTCAAGAAACAAGAAAAATTCCTAATTGACTTTCTAACCCTACAACTTAAAGAACTAGAAAGTAAACAAAAAAGAAAAACCCAGAGCTAGTAGGAGGAATGAAATAGTAAAGGTCAGAGTAGAAATAAATGACATAGAGACCAAAAAAAAATTCGAAAGATCAATGAAACAAAAAGCTGGTTCTTTGAAAAGATAAACAAGATCAATGGACCTTTAGCCAGACTCACCAAGAGACAAAAAGAGAGAAACCCAATAAACAAAATCAGAAACAAAAGAGGAGAAGTAATAACTGACACCACAGAAATACAAATGATCATTGAAACATACTATGAAAACTTATATGCCAACAAGTTGTACAATCTAAAAGAAATGGACAAATTTCTAGAAACATACAACTTCCCAAAACTGAACCAGGAAGAGATAGAAAACTTGAACAGACCAATAACAAGAAAGGAAATTGAAGATGTAATTAAGAAACTCTCAGCAAAGAAAAGCCCAGGCCTGGATGGCTTCACGGGGAAGTTTTGTCGAACATTCAAAGAAGATCTAATACCGATTCTCCTCAATCTATTCCAAAATATCCAAGAAGACGGAACACTTCCAAACTCATTTTGTGAGGCCAGCATAATCCAAATTCCAAAACCGGATAAAGACACTACAAAGAAAGAAAACTACAGGCCAATATCCCTGATGAACATAGATGCCAAAATCCTCAACAAAATCTTACCAAATCAAATTCAACAATATATTTTAAAAAACTAGATACCAGGAACAAGTGGGATTCATCTCAGGGATGCAAGGCTGTTACAATATTTGTAAATCAATAAATGTGATACAACACATAAGCAAAATGAAAGATAAAAATCATGTGATCATATCAATGGATGCTGAAAAAAACATTTGACAAAATCCAGCATCCATTTTCAATAAAAACTCTCAGCAAAGTGGGAATAGGAGGATCATATCTCAATATAATAATGGCCATTTATGACAAACCAACAGCCAATATAATACTCAATGGACAAAATCTAAAAGCATTTCCCTTAAGAACAGGAACAACAGAAGGATGTCCACTTTCACCACCCTTATTTAACATAGTACTGGAAGTCTCAGCCACAGCAATCAGAAAAGAAGAAAAAATAAAAGGGATCCAAACTGGAAAAGAAGTGAAACTGCATTATGAGCAAATGACATGATATTGTACATAGAAAACCCTAAAGACTCCATCTAAAAACTACTAAATTTGCTAAATGAATTCAGCAAAGTAGCAGAATACAAAATCAACATTCAGAAATCATTGCATTTTATACACCAAAATGAACACTCAGAAAGTGAAACTAAAAAAAAAAAAAAATCCCATTTACCACTGCAACAAAAAAAATAAGATACCTAGGAACAAACTTAACCGAAGAAGTAAAGGACCTGTTAACAGAAAACTACAGGTAATTGAAAAAAGAAAGAGAGAAAGATATTTAAAAAGTAGAAACATATACCTTGTTCATGGATTGTAAAAATTAACATCATTAAAATGTCCATACTACCCAAAGCAATCTATAGATTCAATTCAATCCCCATCAAAATACCAACGACATATATCACAGAACTAGAACACTCCAAAAGTTTATATGGAATCAAAAAAGAACCCCGAATAGCCACAGCAATCTTGAAAAAGAAGGACAAAGTAGGAGGGATCACAATACCGGACATCAGGTTATACTACAAAGCTACTGTAATCAAAACAGCCTGGTACTGGCACAAGAACAGGCACATAGATCAATGGAATAGAACAGAGAACCCAGAAATTGACCCAAAACATTATGCTCAATTAATATTCGACAAAGGTGGCAAGAGCATACAATGGAGTAAAGACAACCTCTTTAATAAATGGAGTTGGGAAAATTGGACAGCTACATGCAAAAAAAATGAAACTAGATCATGAGCTTACACCATACACAAGAATAAACTCAAAATGGATAAAAGACTTAAATGTGACTCATGAATCCATAAAAATCCTAGAAGGAAATGTAGGCAACAAAATTTCAGACATCATATGCAGCAAAATTTTCACTGATATATCACCTAAGGCAACAGAAACAAAGGAAAAAATGAACACATGGAACTACATCAAACTCAAAAGCTTCTGCACAGCAAAAGAAACAACCAGCAAAGTGGAAAGGCAACCCACTGTATGGGAGAGCATAATTGCCTATGATATATCAGATAAGGGACTAATTTCCAAAATATATAGAGTGCTCAACAAAAGGAAGACAAAGAACCCAATTGAAAAATGGGCAGAGGAACTAAATAGACACCTCTCCAAACAGGACATACAAACGGCCAAGAGACATATGAAGAAATGCTCAACTTCACTAATCATCAGAGAGATGCAAATTAAAACAACAATGAGGTATCACCTCACACCTGTCAGAATGGCCGCCATCAACTAAACATCAAACAACAAGTGTTGGCGAGGGTGTGGAGAAAAGGGGACTCTAGTACACTGCTGTTGGGAGTGCAGACTGGTGCAGCCACTATGGAAAACACTATGGTGTTACCTCAAAAAATTAAAAATTGAATTACCATTTGACCCAGTGATCTCACTCCTAGGAATATACCCTAAGAAGCCTGAAACACCAATCAGAAAGAATACGTGTACCCCCATGTTCATAGCAGCGCTATTTAAAATAGCTAAGATCTGGAAACAGTCCAAGTGTCCATCAGTGGATGAATGGATAAAAAAGCTGTGGTACATATACACAATGGAGTACTATGCAGCTGTAAAAAAGAAAGATCTCTTATCCTTTGCGATGACATGGGAGGACCTGGAAACTATTATCCTAAGTGAAACAAGCCAAGCAGAGAAAGACAAATATCATATGATCTCACTTATTTCTGGAATATAATGAACATAACAGTGTGAGGAACAGGGTAGTCCCAGAGACGTGGAAGTAGGGTACAGACTGACATTTGCCAGAAGAGGGGGTGGGGGAGGGGAGCGATGAACACAGAACTTGTACGCATGTACTCATAACCAATGGATATGGACAACAAAAATGGGGACGGGGTTAGGGAGGGAGGGGGAGGAGGGTGTCAATGGGGGAAAAAAGGAGAAACATCTGTAACAAAAGTAAATTAGTAAAAAGTGATGTTGGAAAATAAATAAATAAATAAATAAATAAATATAAAAAGGGAACCCACTATATGAGAGAGCATAATTGCCAATGATACATCAGATAAGGGGTTAATTTCAAAAAATATATAGAGTACTCATACAACTCAACAAAAGGAGGACAAAGAACCCAATTAAAAAATGGGCAGAGGATCTAAATAAACACGTCTCCATATAGGACATACAAATGGCCAAGAGACAAATGAAAAAATGCTCAACATCACTAAGAATCAGAGAGATGTAAATTAAAACGACTATGAGGTATCACCTCACCCCTGCCAGAATGGCTGCCATCAACAAATCATCAATTAAGAATTGCTCGCGAGGGTGTGGAGAAAAGGGTACTCTAGTACACTGCTGGTGGGAATACAGACTGCTGCCAGCCACTATGGAAAGCAATATGGTGTTTCCTCAAAAAATTAAAAATTGATCTGCCATTTGACCTCACTTCTAGGAATATATCCTAAGAAGCCTGAAACACCAATCAGAAAGTATATATGTACCCCTATGTTCATAGCAGCACTATTTACAATTGCTAAGTTCTGGAAACAGCCCAAGTGTCAATCAATAGATGATTGGATAAGAACGGAGTTGTACATAAGCACTATGGAATACTATGCAGCTGTAAGAAATAAAGATATCTTATCCTTTGAGACGACAAGGAGGGGCCTCAAGAGTATTATGCTAAGTGAAATAAGCCAAGCAGAGAAAGACAAGCGGAGAAAGTATCACATGATCTCACTTATTTGTGGAATCTAATGAACAAAATAAGCTGATGAACAAAACAGACCCAGAAAGAGAGGTAGGGTTCAGACTGACGAATATCAGACAGAAAGGGGGTGGGGGGGAGGGAATGATTAACCCAAGAATTTATATGTTTATGTGCATTATCATGGACACAGACAATAGAGTAGTGAAGGCCTGGGGTTGGCAGTCACTGGATTAAGGAGGGTACTGAGAGAATATATGAAAAGAGGAGACATCTGTAATACTCTTAACAATAAAGATAAAAATTAATAAATAAACCCAAACTCTAAATCTCAAAGCTACGTCTATTCTTATCACTAACCTTAATGTTAATCATTCAATCAACCATAATTGTAACTCTAACCGTAAAACTAACTCTAACCCTAAGCAAAAATCAAACTTTTCCTCAAAACCTAACACTAGCCATAACCCTAACTTTAAACCTAAACCTAAAGCTAGCACATAGTCTAATCCTAATCTTAAACCTATTCCTAATTTAAATCCAAATCCTAAACTCAAAATAACTATAACCTTAAACTTACCCCTAAACCTAAAGTTAACCCTAATCCTATAGTTAACATTAAACCTTGTTCTATCCTTAACCTAATCCTAACTTTACAACTTCTCCTAAACTTAACCTTGACCCTAATTTTAAACCTAACCCTAATTTAAACCATTACTCTAACCTCAAAGCTACTCTAACCTTATCACTAACCCTAGCTCTAATCTTAAAATCAACACTAATTGTAACTCTAACCCTAAAGCTCACTCTAACCATAAGAATAAACCTAATCCTAACTGAAAACTTAACCCTACTAGCCCTGGCCGGGTAACACAGATGTTTAGAGCATTGTCCCAATATGCCAAGGTTGCGGGTTTGATCTCCGGTCAGGGCACATATAAGAAGCCACCAATCAATGCATAAATAAGTGGAACAGTAAATCCATCTCTCTCTCTCTCTCTCTCTCTCTCTCTCTCTCTCTCTCTCTCTCTCTCTCTCTCCTCTCCCTTCCTCTCTCTAAAATCAATAAAAATTGTAAAACACTTAACCCTAAACCTAGATCTAGTTTAAATCTAAATAACATCAAATGTATCTCTAACCCTAATCATAATCTCAAATCCTAGCCATAATCTTAATTTACACATCAACTATAACAATAAAGGTAACACTAAGCATAACCCTACTCATAAACTCAACCTAATCCTTAATCTAACTCTAACTTTAACTCTAATGCAAACCTAACCTTAACATTAACCTTAAACATAACCCAATACTAGTCCTCACCCTAACCCTAAACCTAATACTAACCCTAGTTTAAACTGCAAAACTAACACTAGACCAAACTGTAATCCTATACTCTAACTAAACCTTAATTCTAACCATAACCCTGTCTCTACACTTAACACTAACTCAAAACCTAACCCCCACCCTAACCTTTACCCTAAAACTAACTTTAACCCTACCCTTTATCCTAACTTTAATCCTAACTCTAATTTACACTCAAACCCTGACCTCAAAACTAATTCTAACCCTAACCTTAACAAGAATAAAAAATTCAACCCTAAAACTAACCCTAACCTGCCCTGGCCAGTTTTGCAAAGTGGTTAGAGCATCAGCTTGCAGACTGAAGAGTCTCAGGTTTGATTCTGGTGAACAGCACGTACCTTGGTTGTGGTTCAGTCCCCAGCCCTGGTCGGGGTCATGCTGGAGGCAACCAATCAATGTGTCTCTCTCACATTAATCTCTCTCTCTCTCTCTCTCTCTCTCTCTCTCTCTCTCTCTCTCTCTCTCTCTCTATCTCCCCCACCCTCCCTTCCCTCCCTCCCTCCATCCTACTCTATCTGAAGATATATGGAAAAATATCCTCGGGTAAGTATTTAAAAAAATTAAAAAACTAACCGTAACCCTAACATTAACACCAGCCTTAACTCAAAACCTATCTCTAACCCTATAAAGAAGAATATTAATGTTCTATAAAATAAATTTTCCATACAATATATTTTACATATAGTTTCTATATAAAGTTTCTCAATCTAAATACACCCTATTTGACATTTGACTACATTATTCTTTGTTGTGAGTTGGTGGGGAGGGGCTGCCCTGTGAATTGAAGGGTGCTTAGAAGCATTCCTGGCCTCTACCCATTAGATGCCAGTAGCACACACACACCCATTTGTGAGAACAAAAAATATCTGCCAATACTGCAAAATTACTCTTTGAAGGCAAAACAGCCCAACTGAGAAGCAGTGTGTGTGTGTGTGTGTGTGTGTGTGTGTGTGTGTGTGTAAAACAATGAGCCAATGATGGATAGAAGAGAGAATAGGTATATGGTAAAGGGGCTGAACATCCAGAGAGATACAAGCTGGCTGCAGAGTAGATGGAGGCTGCATGCACTTGCTCCCCACCACGAACCAAATTTACAGTTAAACTACAGAGCAATCAATTTGAAAAAACCAACTGAGCCCAGCCAGTGTGTCTCAGTGGACTGAGTGTCATCCCATGGACTGAGAGATCACGGTTTGATTCCCAGTCAGGGCACATGTCCTGATTGCAGGTTTGATCCCCAGTGGGGGACATCCAAGAGGCAGTTGATCAATGTTTCTCTCTCACATTGATGTTTCTATCTCTCTCTCCCTTCCTCTCTCTCTAAAAAAATCAATAAAACATATTTTTTTAAAAGACAAGAAAAACCAATTGAAGTGTTGCTGATCTGAAATATTATACCTAAGGAGCATTGAAGAAGCCACATAAAGACTAGTAACAGGGGTGGAGACATAGAAAGGTAAAGGGCCCCTAGAACAGGTGTGGTGCCTGAGAAGCCGGAGAGATACCATGTCTGCAAAGCTCCCTCCCCCTAGGAGTGTAATGTCTCAACCCCACACAGGGATACCCAAACCAGAGCAACAGAGATGGGAAGAAAAGCCTGTGTAGCATCCGGCAGAGAAAATCAGGGAGATTCTGTCTGCCTGGGTGACTCACCCTGCACCATCCCAGTAAAGGAGTGCTCCTATTTTTAGCAGCCCCAGCCTGAGAATTTCACTTCAGACTGCAATGGCTGGAGAGGCTACATGGCCATGTTTGGATCCAGCAGGGAAGTCTGCAGGCTGCACACAGCAGTGACTTTGAGGGACCTTCTACTTTCTGGAAAGGCATTGGGCAGAGCCCCAGTCAGTGATTAAACTGTATGACTTGGGGAAAAAAGAATGGTCTTTCCATCCTTGAGCACAGAGTCAGAGCCTCTCTCCCACCTGTAGAGCTTCCTAGCCTGCCCTGTCCTGCTAGTTGGTAGAAAAGGGGGGGGGGCATAACAGGTATAGCATTTTTGACACATACTGCAGAGTATAGAGCCTAAGTGGAGCTGGGAAATTCGGGCCTACTTTGCTGAGACCAGCTACACAGAGAGATCGAAGTTCCATGCAGAACTGATGTTCTGCCACTTCCTGCTTGGATTGGTGATATGGGGGCACTGGTGCAGTTCAGAGCTGGGTTTTTAGACTGTGTCTCCCAAGGAGGCTTCTGTCAGGGAAATAGATGGGCGAGTGCTGAGCTCTCTAACCACATTGTGGGGAGGCAAATCCAAGCTTCTTGCCAATTCTGCCACACAGCCTCAGAAAAAAGAGGTAGTGCCTTTCACCTAACTCCTTCAGGCTGCAGGCATCATCTGCAACAGAAGATTGTTTGATTCATCCCTGTAAAGTCCCAGATATTCTGCAGGGTGCATTTCTGTGGGGGACAGGAGAGCAGGTCAGAGCAGGATTTTCCAAGTATGAGATCCTTGGAAGCTACTGTCTGGGACCAGGAGGAAGTGCTTAGCTCCCTCCTGATTTCTGGACCAGCAATATACTCAATGGGAGACTCTTTTGATCTATCCATCTTAGCCCAGGGAGGCTGAACCTGCTGCTACAGAGGAAACTGCAGGCTGTATCCAACCTCAACCTGAAGTGAGCCCGCTTAGGGAAATTAGAGTTGGAACTCTTGCAGAGACAGAGGAGTTTGGCTTTCAAGGAGAGATTAATTTCCCCTTATTGAGTGCCTAACTGCATAATCTCCAAGAAGGGGGTCCACTAACCTGAGCTAGGCTAGCCTTGGTACATCCTACAGACTCTCTTTGGAAGGCTCTGGAGGAAGACCAGGAAGACCTCAGGGGGAGGTGGAGTAGTGAATAGGTGGAAGTCGACCTCAAGGAGCCTTGGTCCAACACAGATTAGCCCCCAGCTCTAAACTGAAAGAAACCAAACCATTTACACTGATTGGTCCCTCCTAGGCACACACATGTCTAGTAGACAGAAACAAACAGTGAGCAGTGTGATAGCTAAAGGCAGGTAGTCCAAGGCCAGTTACACACAACATCTGACAGCAACCTGCATCTGAAAGCCACCCAAGAGGACCCAGAACAAACACAACCAGTGGGGGTTTCAAACCACACCAGAGCTCAACCCAACTGGACAAACAGCACACCCAAAGTGGGATTCAGGCAGGCTCCAGATCATGCTGGAAACAACCCTGCTGTGGGGGATCAGTCCCTGCACAGCATCTCATGCATGGTGATCAAGGTTTACCCCTATAGACACCAGCCTGAAGAGTTAATCACTATGCCACTGAGTCCAACAATACACCTTGAGACTGAACTTGCATAGCAGTTTGCATACCAGGGTTGGGGTTGAGCCTCATAGTCAGTCAGCCTGAGGGTCAATCCAACCCATGAACAGGCCAAGAGCAATCAAGACCCAGTTATCACAGGAGGGCCCAAATAACACACACAAGAGACATTCCTAGAGCACCCAGTTCAGGAGATCAGGGAGACTGCACCACTTGGTCCCACAGGACATCTACTACAGAAGGCCACCCCACCACCACTGAGAGTCATAGCAGTTCTATCTAAAACATTGAAATAGAGTTTAGAAGATGGCAGTGGGCAGGACCAGAGTGAGCATTAGTGTGTGAGAGAGTGAGCAAGTGTGAGTGGACGTGAGTGTGGATAACCAAACTTGAGCAGTGCAGAAACGCGGGGCAGAAGGTTCCTGTGCTGTGGATGGAAAGCAGCAGGCTGTCACAGTAAGCGGCTCATCTGTGAGCTTCTCTCTGCATGGGCGGAAGGCCCCACCATTTTGTAAGATCCCTGGTCTTCCCTCAGAGGAGGCAAAAAGGAGCAGCTAGGGCCGAGAGACCTGAGTCCACCAGAGCACCTTGCACCAACGGACTAGTGGACCCCACTGTGCCATCATGGACCAGTGCACAGTAGCGGTGCTATCGAGGTGCCTGCTGCAGTAGCTGCAACCAGCTGGGAGCCGAGCACCAGCCCCCACAGCAGCAGTGACTGGGCAGTAGTGGAGCCCCACCCCCAACAGTAGCTGAGGCTTGGGAGCTGAGACACACCCCTAGCAGCAGGGGCTCAGGATTGGACATCCATGCCCAGGCAGCAACAGCACAGATCAGCAGCTGAAACCCATCCCCAGCAGCATCACCAGAAACTGATTAAGAGTGGTGCTCCTGCCCAAGCAGAACCACAGCTTGGGCAGCTGAGACCTGCCCCCCACAACAGCAGCAGTGGATTTGGAGTGGAGCCCCTCCTGTAGCAGCAGCAAAGGCCTGGGAGGAGAGCATCCTCAGCCCCCAACAGCAGCAGAAGATTGGGAGCTGAGAGCACCCCCTGGCAACAGCAGCAGTAGTAGCAGTGCAAACTGAGAGCTGACACTTGCCCCCAGCAGCTACTGATCAGGAGCTGAGCCCTATTAGGAAGCAGCATACCCCAGCAGAACACCAGCAGGATCCATGCACCCTGGAAAGTCACCAGCTGGACCCATGCACCCCAGCAGAATTCCAGCAAGACCCATACACCACAGCAGATCACTAGTGGGACCCACCTACCTCAGCAGTACACCAGCAGAACCCACACACCCCAGAAGCGCACTAGTGGGACCCATGAACCCCGGGAAGCAGCAGCACAGATCGGTAGTGAGACCCATTCACAGCGGCATTAGCAGAGGCTGATTAGGAGCAGTGCCACAGCCCAAGTCTCAGGCAGCCAAGACCTGCATGACAGACCAAAACCAGCTGCCAGTTTTCAATACTCCAGGACCCACAGCAGGCAAGAGGCACCATACACCAAAACAGTTCAGGAGGCACAGCAGCCTTATTTGATACACACCAACCTGCCTACATCACTCACCAGATTGCTAAAATGGTGAGATAAAGAAACAACACCCAAATGGGGGGGGGAGTGGAATCACAAGAAAAAAACTACATGAAATGGAAGAAAGCAATTTGTTGGATAAAGAATTCAAAGCAATGATTATAAGGGTACTCAGAAAATTTGGTGAGAACTAGAAGCAATTTAATAAGAATTATGGCCCAGATGGTGTGGCTCAGTGGTTGAGCATTGATCCATCCACCAAGAGGTCACTGGTTCGATTCCCAGTCAGGGTACATGCCCAGGTTGTGGGACAAATCCTCAGTGGGGGGCATGCAGGAAGTGGTCAATCGATGTTCTCTGTCATCGATGTTTCTTCCTTCCTCTCTCTCTAAAATGAATAAAGAAAAATTATTAAAAAGAATTATGAAGAACTCAGTGAGAACTACATCAGCTTTAAAAAAGAGGTAGAAGCTATGCATAAAAATGAAGAGGAAATAAAGAATGACATAGCTGTTATGAAAAATACCTTAGAAGGATTCAATATTAGATTAGAAGAAGCCGAAGACTGAATCAGCGAGTTAGAAGACAAGGTACAAAAAACACCCAACTAGAGCAACAAATGAGAAGAAAGATTAAAAAGCAGGAGGAGAGTTTAAGGGAGCTTTGGGACAGTACAAAATGTAACAACATTTGCATCATAGGGGTACCAGAAGGAGAAGAATCAGAGAAAGGAATAGAGAACCTGTTTGAAGAAATAATGACAGAAAACTCCCCTAAGTTGGTGAAGGAAAAAGTCACACAAGTCCAGGAAACACAGAGAGTACCAAGCAAGATGAATCCAAACAGACCCACAGCTAGACACATCATAATTAAAATGTCAAACATTAAACACAAAGAAAGACTCTTAAAGGAAGCATGAGAGAGACAGAAAGTTACCTACAAGGGAGCTCCCATTAGACTGTCAGCTGATTTCTCAATAGAAACACTGCAGGCCAGAAGGGATTGGCATGAAGTGTACAAAGTAATGCAAGGCAAGGGTCTGAATCCAAGACTACTCTGTCCAGCAAGGCTATCATTCAAAATTGAAGGAGAAATAAAGAGCTTCACAGACAAAAAAAACAAAAACAAAGGAATTTACCACCACCAAACCAGCACTGCAAGAAATGCTGAAGGGAATGTTCTAAGAAGAAGAAACAGAGAGAGAGAAAGAACACAGGCATAAAATAAAAATGGCAACTAATAAGCATCTATCAATAATAACCTTAAATGTAAATGCTCCAATAAAAAGACATAGGGTAGCTGATTGGATAAGAAAACACGACCCATATATATGCTGTCTACAAGAGACCCATCCCACAACAAAAGACTCACACAGAATAAAAGTGACGGGATGGAAAAAAATTTTCCAAGAAAATGGAAATGAAAAAAAAAAAGCTGGTAAAGCAATACTCATATCTGATAAGATAGACTTCAAAGTGATGTCCATAATAAGGGACGAAGAATATCACTACATGATATTAAAATGATCAATCCAACAAGAGATTATAACCCTAGTAAAAATATATGCACCAAATATGGGAGCACCAAAATATATTTAAAAACTTCTGGAGGACTTCAAGGGAGAGATCAATAGCAATACAATCATAGTGGATGACTTTAACACCACACTGACACCACTGGATAGATCTTCTAGACCAGTGGTTCTCAACCTTCCTAAAGCTGTGACCCTTTAATACAGTTCCTCATGTTGTGGTGACCCCCAATCATAGAATTGCTTTTGTTGCTACTTCATAACTGTAATTTTGCTATTGTTATTAATCTTAATGTAAATATCTGATATGCAGGATGTATTTTCATTGTTACAAATTGAACAGAATTAAAGCATAGTGATTAATCACAAAAACAATATGTAATTATATATTGTGAAATATTTATTTCTAATTACAAATAAATGAAATTTTGTCTTGAAGCATGGTGTAGCATGGGTAACAGTATTTTTTGGTTTGTTTGTTTTTCCCTTTTTTACTCATTTTTAAAAAAATTTTTTTTTATTAATTTATTTTTGTTACAGATGTTTCTCCTTTTTTCCCCATTGACACCCTCCTCCCCATCCCCCCACCCTGTCCCCAGCTTTGTTGTCCATGTCCATCACTTATGCATACATGCGCATAAATTCTGTGGTTTATCTCTTCCCTCCCCCCCACCCCCTCTTCTGAGGGGTGTCAGTTTATACCCTACTTCCACATCTCTGGGTCTACCCTGTTCCTCAGATTGTTATGTTCATTATATTCCACAAATAAGTGAGATCATGTGATATCTGTCTTTCTCTGCTTGGCTTGTTTCACTTAGGATAATACTCTCGAGGTCCCTCCATGTTGTCTCAAAGGATAAGAGATCTTTCTTTCTTACAGCTGCATAGTACTCCATTGTGTATATGTACCACAGCTTTTTTATCCATTCATCCACTGATGGACACTTGGACTGTTTCCAGATCTTAGTTATTGTAAATAGTGCTGCTATGAACATGGGGGTACACGTATTCTTTCTGATTGGTGTTTCAGGCTTCTTAGGGTATATTCCTAGAAGTGGGATCACTGGGTCAAATGGCAAGTCAATTTTTAATTTTTTGAGGTAACACCATAGTGTTTTCCACAGTGGCTGCACCAGTCTGCATTCCCACCAGCAGTGTACTAGAGTCCCCTTTTCTCCACACCCTCGCCAACACTTGTTGTTTGACGATTTGTTGATGGCGGCCATTCTGACAGGTGTGAGGTGATACCTCATTGTTGTTTTAATTTGCATCTCTGATGATTAGTGATGTTGAGCATTTCTTCATATGTCTCTTAGCCATTTGTATGTCCTTTTTGGAGAGGTGTCTATTTAGTTCCTCTGCCCATTTTTTTAATTGGGTTCTTTGTCTTCCTTTTGTTGAGTTGTATGAGCACTCTGTATATTTTGGAGATTAACCCCTTATCTGATGTATCATTGGCAATTATGCTCTCTCATAGAGTGGGCTCCCTATCTGTTTTGATGGTTGTTTCTTTTGCTGTGCAGAAGCTTTTGAGTTTGATGTAGTCCCATGTGTTCATTTTTCCTTTTGTTTCTGTATCAGTGAAGATTCTACTGCGTATGATGTCCGAAATTTTGTTGCCTACATTTTCTTCTAGGATTTTTATGGATTCATGAGTCACATTTAAGTCTTTTATCCATTTTGAGTTTATTCTTGTGTGTGGTGTAAGTTGATGGTCTAGTTTCATTTTTTTGCATGTAGCTGTCCAATTTTCCCAACACCATTTATTAAACAGGCTGTCTTTACTCCATTGTATGCTCTTGCCACCTTTGTCAAATATTAATTCAGCATAATGTCTTGGGTCAATTTCCGGATTCTCTGTTCTGTTCCACTGGTCTATATGCCTGTTCTTGTGCCAGTGCCAGGCTGTTTTGTTTAAAGTAGCTTTGTAGTATAAGCTGATATCCGGTATTGTGATCCCACCTACTTTGTCCTTCTTTTTCAAGATTGCTGTGGCTATTCGGGGTCTTTTTTGGTTCTATATGAACTTTTGGAGTATTTGTTCAAGTTCAGTGAAATATGTCACTGGTATTTTGATGGGGATTGCATTGAATCTATAGATTGCTTTGGGTAATATGGACATTTTAATGACGTTAATTCTTCCAATCCATGAACAAGGTATGTGCTTCCACTTTTTTATATCTTCCTCTATTTCTTTTTTCAATGTCCTGTAGTTTTCTACAAATAGGTCCTTTACTTCTTTGGTTAAGTTTATTCCTAGGTATCTTAATTTTTTTGCCATGATGGTAAATGGAATTGTTTCTTTAGTTTCTCTTTCCGTGAGTTCATCATTGGTGTATAAGAATGCCGTTGATTTCTTGATGTTAATTTTGTATCCTGCTACTTTGCCAAATTCATTTATTAAGTCTAGTAGATTTTTGATGGAGTCTTTAAGGTTTTCTATATATAATATCATATCATCTGCGAATAATGACAGTTTCACTTCTTCCTTTCCAATTTGGATTCCTTTTATTTTTTCTTCACGTCTGATTGCTGTGGCTAAGACTTCCAGTACTATGTTAAATAAGAGTGGCAAAAGTGGGCATCCCTGTCTTGTTCCTGTTCTTAAGGGAAATGTTTTTAGTTTTTGCCCATTGAGTATGATGTTGGCTGTAGGTCTTTCATATATGGCCTTTATAATGTTGAGATATGATCCCTCTATTCCCAAATTGCTGAGCGTTTTTATCAGAAATGGGTGCTGGATTTTGTCAAATGCCTTTTCGGCATCTATTGATATGATCATGTGGTTTTTATCTTTCATTTTGTTTATGTGGTGTATCACATTTATTGATTTGCAAATGTTGAACCAGCCTCGCATCCCTGGGATGAATCCCACTTGGTCATGGTGAATAATTTTTTTGATGTATTGCTGGATACGATTTGCTAGTATTGTGTTTAGGATTTTGGCATCTATGTTCATCAGGGATATTGGCCTGTAGTTTTCTTTCTTTGTAGTGTCTTTTTCTGGTTTTGGAATTAGGATTATGCTGGCCTCATAAAACGAGTTTGGAAGTCTTCCTTCTTCTTGAATTTTTAGAAATAGTTTGAGGAGAATGGGTGTTATTTTTTCTTTGAATATTCAGTAAAACGCCCCCTTGAAGCCATCTGGGCCTGGGCTTTTGTTTGCTGGGAGAGTCTTGATTACATATTCAATTTCCTTAGCTGTTATTGGTCTGTTCAAGTTTTCTATCTCCTCCCCGGTCCAGTTTTGGGAGACTATGTGTTTCTAGAAATTTGTCCATTTCACTTAGATTGTCGAATTTGTTGCCATATAAATGTTCATAGTATTCGCTAATGATCCTTTGTATTTCTGTTGTGTCAGTTGTTACTTCTCTTTCGTTTCTGATTTTGTGTATTTCGGTTCTCTCTCTTTGTTTCTTGGTGAGTCTAGCTAAGGGTCCATCAATCTTGTTTATCTTTTCAAAAAATCAGCTCTTTGTTTCTTTCTTGCTTTCTGATTATAAAATGTTTTGCATTCATCACTAAGCTCAAAAACATGTTTTAAAACTTTTCCTGTTGACAACCATCTCACTTCAGTGTGAAATAGCAGAGCATTGTTAGGCGCATCCAACTTGTTGCACAGTTGTGAAAACAGTTGACTGTTTAAAGTGCTCACCTTTACAAAATTGACAGAACTTATGACTCTTTTCATTACTTCTTGTAACTCTTGTGGCAGTGCCTTTGTTGCTAATGTTTGCCGATGAATCATACAGTGAGTTCCAATGACTTTTGGTGACTCATTCAGTACCAAACGTTGAAATCCAGATTGACATCCTAGCATAGCTGGAGCACCATCTGTATAAACAGCACAAACCTTTTCCCAAAAGATCTTATGCTCTTTCAGAAATGAACCAACTGTGTCAAATACATCACGTGCAGAAGTTGTCATTTCAAGAGGTTTGCAAAAAAGAAACTCATTTTTAAAGTCACCATTATTAATATACCTCACGTAAACCAGTAACTGTGGACAATTTGCAACACCTGTAGATTCATCAAGCTGGAAGCTAAATATTGGAAGTGGAGCAGATTTAATTTCCTGGATTACTGGATCAAACATATCAGCAGACATGTCATCTATTCTTCTGTGGACAGTTTTGTTAGATAAGGAAATTTTACTCAATTTTGTAACAAATTTGTCTCTGATCATAACTCGAACAATGTCTTTGGCTGCTTGCAACAATAAATCCTCAGCAATGGTGTGAGGTTTCATAGCTCTGGCGATTCTGAGTGCCACCAAATATGAATCTTCAATGGCTGCTATGTTTTGTTTGTGGTACTTGCCACCAGTGTCAAGTCTGGCTTTCTTGAGTCCATCACCTTTGATTCTAAAATAGTTGGTATCCTTGCCAGCAAAGCTCGGATGCTTGCTATCAAAATGGCGTTTTAGTTTGTTCGGCTTCATAGACTCGGCTGAGAGAACTTCACAACAAATAACACATTGTGGTTTATCAATTCCTGCTGTAACTATTGAGGTATAACCATACTGTAAAAAATCCTGACTACATTTTCTTTTCTTAAGTTCTTCTCTACATGATCCATTGCCATGGGATGGTTTGCTAATGAAAATAATATATAACAATAGCTTTAATAATACAAAAGATGATAAGTGGCATAGTTTAGTCAGTACAATTCATTAAAGTTTCCTATGATACCATTCTCTGTTTTGTTTTGTTTTTTTACATACCTGTTACTATCACAAGGGAGCAGTATTCACATCAACCACAGCTGAATATAAAAAGATCTTTCAGCATCCAGATTAAGTTTCCATGGTACAGATTTTTTTGCAGTAGTTGATGATTTTACAGTACATGATTTTACAACTATCCAGTAATTATAATTCATGAAGTGTCGTTGTACCTCCAATACTGCTGCATTCAACACAGTAGCTGCTTTTAACAGAGTAGTTGCTTTCTATACAGTAGCTGCTCTCTACACATGTGCGACTGGTCTGCATAAGTAAATTATGGCACCATATGGCACCAACCCTGTCACATACAACTGTATTTGTACAGGGTGTATGTGATGAGGCTGGTGTGATGATGTCATCACGCTGGATACTTATATGTGGGCATATCTGTATGTGGGCATATCTGCATGTGGGTGGACCTGCCTGGAGATGGACAGAGAAGCAGTGTCTCGGTTCCTAAGACCATTGGAAATATGTGTTTTCCAATGGTCTCGTTCAACCTCCAAAGGGGTCCTGACCCACAGGTTGAGTGAGAATCACTGTTCTAGAAAAAAATTAACAAGAAAACAGAGTCCTTAAATGAAGAATTAGATCAGTTGGAATTAATTGATATTTACAGAACATTTCACCAGAGCTGCAGAATATACCTTCTTCTCAAGTGCACATGGGACATTCTCGAAGACAGACCACGTGTTAGGACACAAACTAAGTTGCTACAAATTCAAGAAGATTGAAATCATATCAACCATCTTCTCAGATCACAATAGCATGAAACTAGAACTCAATTACAACAAAAATACACAAAAACATTCAAACACTTGAAGGCTAAATAGCATGTCATTAAACAATGAATGGGTCAACAAGGAGATCTAAGAAGAAATTAAAAACTTCCTGGAAGACAAAAACTTAACAAATACATAGAGTCCTTAAACAACGACCTAGATCAGTTGGACGTAATTGATATTTACAGAACATTTCACCCCAAAGCTGAAGAATATACAGTATTCTCAAGTACACACGGGACATTCTCAAAGAAAAACCACATGTTAGGACACAAAGCAAGTCTCTACAAATTCAAAAAGACTGATATCATATCAAGTATCTTCTTGGATCAAAATGGCATGAAACTGGAACTCAATTGCAACAAAAACACACAAAAACATTCAAACATTTGCAGGCTAAATAGCATGTTATTAAACAACAAATGGGTTACCAAGGAGATCAAGGAAGAAATTTAAAACTTCCTGGAAACCAATGAAAATGAACACACAACAACACAAAATCTATGGGATACAGCGAAAGCAGTCCTGAGAGGAAAGTTCATAGCACTACAGACCTAACTCAAGAAACAAGAAAAATCCCTAATTGACTCTCTAACCCTACAACTTAAATATCTAAATAGAAAACAAAAATAAAAACCCAGAGCAAGTAGAAGGAAAGAAATTGTAAAGGTCAGAGCAGAAATAAATGACATAGAGACCAAAAAAAAAAAAAAAAAGTACAAAAGATCAATGAAACAAAAAGTTGGTTTTTTGAAAAGATAAACAAGATCAATGGACCTTTAGCCAGACTCACCAAGAAACAAAAAAAGAGAGGATATAAATTGGAGGAGAATTAACAACTGACACCACAGAAATGCAAAGGATCATTGAAACATACTATGAACAATTATACACCAATAAATTGGACAATCTGGGCGAAGTGGACACATTTTTAGAAACACACAGTCTCCCAAAAGTGAACCGGGAAGAGATAGAAAACTTGAACAGACCAATAACTGCAAAGGAAATTAAAGATGTAATTAAGAAATTCCCAGAAAACAAAAGCCCAAGCCCAGATGGCTTCACGGGGGAGTTTTACCGAACATTGAAAGAAGATCTAATACCCATTCTTCTAAAACTATTCCAGAAAATCCAAGAAGATGGAACACTTCCAAACGCATTTTATGAAGCCAACATAATCCTAAATCCAAAACTGGATAAAGATACTACAAAGAAAGAAAACTACAGGCCAATATCCCTGATGAATACAGATGCCAAAATCCTTAACAAAATATTAGCAAATTGGATCCAACAATACATCAAAAAAATTATCCACCATGACCAAGTGGGATTCATCCCAGGGATGCAAGGATGATACAATATTCACAAATCAATAAATGTGATACACCACATAAACAAAATGAAAAATAAAAACCATATGATCATATAAATAGAGGCTGAAAAAGCATTCAAAAAAATCCAGCACCCATTTCTGATAAAAACATTCAGCAATGTGGGAATAGAAGGATCATATCTCAACATAATAAAGGCCATATATGAAAAACCTACAGCTGACATCATACTCAATGGGCAAAAACTGAAAACATTTTTCTTAAGAACGGGTACAAGACAGGGATGTCCACTTTCACCACTCTTATTTAACATGGTACTGGAAGTCTTAGCCACAGCAATTAGACATGAAGAAAAAATAAAAGGGATCTAAATTGGAAAGGAGGAAGTGAAACTGTCATTATTTGCAGATGACATGATATTGTACATAGAAAACCCTAAAGACTCCATCAAAAATCTACTAGACTTAATAAATGAATTTGGCAAAGTAGCAGGATAGTAGCTACTTAATAAATGAATTTGGAAAGTAGCAGATGTCAAGAAATCGATGGCATTCTTATACACCAACAATGAACTCACAGAAAGAGAAACTAAAAAAAAATCCCATTTACCATTGAGGCAAAAAAATTAAGATACCTAGGAATAAACTTAACCAAAAAAATAAAGGGTCTCTTCACAGAAAACTACAGCTCATTGAAAACAGAAATAGAGAAAGATTTTAAAAAGTGGAAGCATATACCTTGTTCATGGATTGGAAGAATTAACATCATTAACATCATACTACCCAAAGCTATATATAGATTCAATGCAATTCCCATCAAAATGCCAACGATATACTTCACAGAACTAAAACAAATACTCCAAAGTTCATATGGAACCAAAAAAGGCCCTGAATAGCCACAGCAATCTTGAAAAAGAGGAACAAAGTACAAGGGATCACATTACCAGACATCAAGTTATACTACAAAGCCACTGTAATCAAAACAGCCTGGTATTGGCATAAGAACAGGCACATAGGTCAATGGAACAGAATAGAGAACCCAGAAATTGATCCAAGACAATAGTCTCAATTAATATTTAACAAAGGTGGCAAGAGCATACAGTGGAGTCAAGACAGCCTCTTTAATAAATGGTGATGGGAATATTGGACAGCTACATGCAAAAAAATGAAGCTAGACCACCAACCTACACCATACACACGAATAAACTCAAAATGGGTAAAAGATTTAAATGTGACTCGTGATTCCATAAAAATCCTAGAAGAAAATGCAGGCAACAAAATTTCAGACATCATACACTGCAGAATTTTCACTGATACATCACCTAAGGCAACAGAAACAAAGGAAAAAATGAACACATGGGACTACATCAAACTCAAAAGCTTCTGCACATTAAAAGAAACAACCATCAAAATGGAAAGGGAACCCACTATATGGGAGAGCATAATTGCCAAAGATACATCAGATAAAGGGTTAATTTCCAAAATATATAGAGTACTCACAAAACTCAACAAAAAGAAGACAAAGAACCCAATTAAAAAATGGACAGAGGACCTAAAGAGACACCTCTCCAAACCGGATACACAAATAGCCAAGAGACATATGAAAAAATGCTCAACATCACTAATTATCAGAGAGATGCAAATTAAAACACCAATGAGGTATCACTTCACACCTGTCAGAATGGCCGCCATCAACAAATCACCAAACAACAAATGCTGGTGAGGGTGCGGAGAAAAAGGGACTCTAGCACAATGCTGGTGGGAATGCAGACTGGTGCAGCCACTGTGGAAAACAGTATGGTGTTACCTCAAAAAATTAAAAATTGAACTCCCATTTGACTCCTGATCCCACTCCTAGAAATATACCCTAAGAAGCCTGAAACACTAAGCAGAAAGAAAATATGTACCCCTATGTTCATAGCAGCCCTATTTACAATAGCTAAGATCTGGAAACAGCCCAAGTGTCCATCAGTAGATGAGTGGATAATAAAGCTGTGGTACATATACACAATGGAGTACTATGCAGCTGTAAGAAAGAAAGATCTCTTATCCTTTGAGACAACATGGAGGGACATGGAAAGTATTATGCTAAGCAAAACAAGCCAAGTGGAGAAAGACAGATATCACACGATCTCACTTATTTGTGGAATATAATGAACTAAACAAAGTGATGAACAAAGTAGACCCAGAGTCATGGAAGTAGGGCACAGACTGACTGTCCTCAGAAGGGGTGGGGGGGGGGAGGGAGGGAATAAACCACAGAACTTATATGCATGTATGCATAACTGATGGACATAATCAACAAAGCTGAGGACAGGGTGGGAGGGGATGGGGAGGAGGGAGTCAATGGAGGGGAAAAGGAGAATCATCTGAAACAAAAATAAATTAATAAAAAGAAAAAAAGAAAAACTTCCTGGAAAACAATGAAAATGAACACACAACAACACAGAATCTGTGGACACAGCAAAAGCAGTCCTGGGAGGGAAGTTCATAGCACTACAGGCCTGCCTCAAGAAACAAAAAAAATTTCTAATTGACTTTCTAACCCTACAAGTTAAAGAACTAGAAAGCAAACAAACGTAAAAACCAGAGCAACAATGGGGTGAAAAGGAGAAACATCTGTAACAAAAATAAATTAATAAAAAAAAAAAGAATAAACAAAAACCAGAGCAAGTATAAGGAAAGAAATAGTAAAGTTCAGTGCAGAAATAAATGACATAGAAACTAAAAAAAAAAAAAAAAAAAAAAAAAAACAATTCAAAAGATCAATGAAACAAAGAGCTGGTTCTTTGAAAAGATAAACAGGATTGATGGACCCTTAGCCAGACTCACTAAGAAACAAAAAGAGATGACCCAAATAAATGAAATCAGAAACAAAAGAGGAGAAGTAATACCTGACACCACAGAAATACAAAGGTTCATGAAAACATATTATAAACAATTATACACCAACAAGTTGGACAACCAAGGCGAAATGGACAAATTTCTAGAAACACACAGTCTTCCAAAACTGAACTGGGAAGAGAGAGAAAATTTGAACAGACCAATAACAATTAAGGAAATTGAAAATATAATCAAGAAACTCACAGCAAACAAAAGCCTAGGCCCTGACAGCTTCACAGGGGAGTTTTACCAAACAATCAAAGAAGATCTAACACCCATTCTCCTCAAACTAATCCAAAAAATCCAAGAAGATGAAAGACTTCCAAAATTGTTTTATGAGGCCAACGTAATTCTAATTCCAAAACTGGAAAAAGACACTACAAAGAAAGAAAACTACAGGCTAATATCCCTGATGAACACAGATGCCAAAACCCTCAACAAAATATTAGCAAATTGTATCCAGCAATACATTAAAAAATTATTCACCATGACCGAGTGGAATTTATCCCAGGGATGCAAGGCTGGTACAATATTCGCAAATCAAAAAATATGATACACCACATCAACAAAATGCAAGATATAAACCATATGATCACATCAATAGATGCTGAAAAAGTATTTGACAAAATCCAGCACCCATTTCAGATAAAAATGCTCAGCAATGTGGGAATAGAGGGATCATATCTCAACATAATAAAAGCCACACATGAAAAACCTACAGCCAACGTCATACTCAATGGGCAAAAACTAAAAGCATTTCCCTTAAACAGAAACAAGACAAAGATGTCCACTTTTGCCACTCTTATTTAACATAGTACTGGAAGTCTTAGACACAGAAATTAGAGAAGCAGGAAAAATCAAAGAGATACAAATTGGAAAGGAGGAAGTGAAACTGTCATTACTTGCAGACGACATGATATTGTCATAGAAAGCCCTAAAGACTCCATCAAAACCCTACTAGAGGTAATAAATGAATTTGGCAAAGTAGCAGGATATAAAATCAAGAAATCAATGGCATTCTTATACACCAACAATGAAATCAAAGAAAGAGAAACTAAAAAAAAAAATCCAATTTACCATTGCAGCAAAAAAACTAAGATACCTAATGATAAACTTAACCAAAGAAGAAAAGGACTTGTTCTCAGAAAATTATAGGACATTAAAAAAAGAAATAGATGAATATGTAAAAAAGTGGAAGCATATATCTCGTTTATGGATTGGAAGAGTCAAGATCCTTAAACTGTCCATCTACCCAAACCAATCTATAGATTCAATGAAATCCCCATTAAAATACCAACGTCATATTTCATGAAACTAGATCAAATATTCCAAAAGTTTATATGGAACTCAGAAATACCCCAAATAGCCACAGCAATCTTGAAAAATATGAACAATGTAGGAGGGATCACAATACTGAATATCAGGTTATACTACAAAGCCATTGTAATCAAAACAGCCTGGTACTGGCACAAGAACAGGCATAGAGATCAATGGAAGAGGACAGAGAACCCAGAAATTGATCCAAGATATTATGCTCAGTTCATATTTGACAAAGGTGACAAGAGCATACAGTGGAGTACAGATAGCCTCTTTAATAAATGGTGTTGGAAAATTGGACAGCTACATGCAAAAAAATGAAACTAGACCATCAACTTATACCATACACAAGAATAAACACAAAATGCGTAAAAGACTTAAACGTGACTCGTGAATCCATAAAAATCCTAGAAGAAAATGTAGGCAACAAAATTTCAGACATCATATGCAGCAGAATTCTCACTGATAAAACACCTAAGGCAAGAGAAACAAAGGAAAAAAATGAACACGTGGGAACTACATCAAACTAAAAAGCTTCTGCACAGCAAAAGAGACAACCATCAAAATGGAAAGGGAACCCACTATATGGGAGACCATAACTGCCAAAGATGCATCAGATAAGGGGTTAATCTCCAAAATATATAGACTAATCATACAACTCAACAAAAGGAGACAAAGAATCCAATGAAAAAATGGGCAGAGGATCTAAACAGACACCTTTCCAACATATAAATGGCCAAGAGACATATGAAAAAATGCTCAATGTCACTAATCATCAGAGAGATGCACATTAAAACAACTATGAAGTAGCACTCACACCTACCAGAATGGCTGCCATCAACAAATCACCAAACAACAAGTGCTGGTGAGGGTGTGGAGAAAAGGGAATTCTAGTAAACTGCTGGTGGGAATGCAGACTGGTGCAGCTTCTACGGAAAACAATATGATGTTTCCTCAAAAAATTAAAAATGGAACTGCTGTTTGACTCAGTGATCCCACTTCTAAGAATCCTGAAACATCAATCAGAAAGTATACATTCACCCCTATGTTCATAGCAGCACTATTTACAGTTGCTAAGATCTAGAAACAGCCCAAGTGTCTATCAATAGATGAGTGGATAAAAAAACAGTGGTATGGAAGGATGGCAATGGGCAGGACCAGAGGATAGGTGAGTGTGTGAGAGAGAGTGTGAGTGAATGTGAGCATGGAAGACCAACCTTCAGCAGTGCAGAGACACGGGGCAGAAGGTTCCTGTGCTGTGGATGGAATGCAGAAGGCTACGTGGTAAGCGGCAAGCCAGCGAACTTTCCCCAGCACAGCCGGGAGGCCCCGCCATTTTGGAGGATTCCAGGTCTTCCCTGGGAGGAGGAAATTGGGAGTAGCTGGGGCCCAGTGACCTGAGTCCACTAGAGTGCCCTGCACCATCCATCCAGTGAACTCAGCTGTGTTGGCACAGTCAGCACACACTAGCTGCCTGCAGCACTAACTAAAACCAGCTGGGAGCCAGAGCCCCACCCTCAACAGCAGTGGCAGCTTGCCCAGGCCTGCCACAGTGCTGCGGCCCACAGGCTCCAGGCCCTTGATGGCGTGTAGGCTCCAGACCCCAGGCCTACGGCAGCGCGAAGCCAGCTCAGACCCCAGCCCTGCGGCAGCGTGCATCCAGCCCAGGACCCAGGCCTGCGGCGGCAGGCAGGCCAGCCCAGGCCCCAGGCTCCAGGCCTGCAGCAACACAGCAGCCCACTCAGGCTCAAGGCAGCTTGCCCAGGCTTGCAGGGACACTAGCACCAGCTTGGAAGCCCGGCACCTCCCCCAACAGCAACAATGACTGGGCAGGAGTAGAGCCCCATCCCCAACAGGCATTAGCAGCTCAGTCTGGCAGGTGAACCATCCCCAGTGGCATCAGCAGAGACTGCTCAAGAGCAGTGCCCCAGCAGGGCTAGGGCAGTTGAGACCTGCTGCTGACAACTGCAGCAGCGGAGTTGGAGTGGAGCCCCTACCCCCAGCAGCAGCAAAATCCCAGGTGTGGAGCATTTTCAGCCCCCAACAGCAGTAAAGGATCGAGACTTGAGAGCACCCCATGGCGGCAGCAACAGCAGCAGCAGTAGCAGTGTGAACCGGGAGCTGACACTTGCCCCTAGCAGCAACTGATCAGGAGCTGAGCCCCACCAGGCAGCAGGGTCCCCCAACATTACACCAGCAAGACCCAAGTACACCAGTAGCATACCAGAGGGAACCATGAACCCCAGATGCAGCAGTGGAACACACGAACCTCAGCAGCGTACCAATGAAACCCATGAACCACAGAAGCACACAAGCTGGACCCACACATCCCAGCAGCATACCAGAGGGATACATGAACCCCAGCAGCATGCCAGTGGAACCCATGCAACCCAACAGTGTACTAGTGGAATCCCACACACTCCAGCAACATACCAGAGGGTCCCCCACACCCCAGCAGGGCACCAGACGAACCAGCACACCCCCTGGCAGCAGCAGCACATATTGGCAGCTAACCCATCCCCAGCAGCATCAGCAGAAGCTGATCAAGAATGGTGCCCCAGCCCAAACAGCAGCAAGTCTCGAGGAGGCGAGACCTGCACGACAGACCAACTCCAGCTGCCAGGTATCAACCCTCCAGGACCCACAGCAGACAAGAGGAGCCACACACCAACACAGGCTGGGAGGCACAGCAGCCTTAATTGATACACACTGACCTGCCTACACATTCCAAGATCCCTCACCAGGCTTAGAACTACTAGACTGCTAAAATGGTGAGACAAAGAAACAACACCCAAATGAAAAAAAAAGAGGAATCACCAGAAATGGAACTACAGGAACTAGAAGAAAGAAACTTGTCAGACAAAGAGTTCAAAGCAATGATTTGAAGGGTGCTCAAACAATTTGGTGAGATCTACAAGCAACTTAATAAGAATTATGAAGAGCTCACTGGGAACCACTTCAGCTTAAAAAAAGAAGTAGAAGCAATGCATAAAGAGGTAGAAGCTATACAAAAAAATCAAGAGGAAATAAAGAATGACATAGCTGATATGAAAAATACCTTAGAAGGGTTCAGTAGTAGATTAGAAGAAGTTGAAGACTGAATCAGCGACTTGGAAGACAAGGTAGAGAAAAACACCCAAAAAGAGCAGCAAATGGAAAAAAAGTTGAAAAAGCAGGAGGAGAGTTTCAGGGAGTTGTAGGATAATACAAAACGTAACACCATTCACATTATAGGGGTACTGGAAAGAGAAGAATCAGAGAAAGGAATAGAGAACCTGTTTGAAGAAATAATGGAAGAAAACTTCCCTAAACTGGTGAAGGAAAAAATCACACAAGTCCAGGAAACGCAGAGAGCCCCAAGCAAGATGAACCCCAGAAGACCCACAGCTAGACAGATCATAATTAAAATGGCAAATATTAAAGACAAAAAAAGAATCTTCAAGGAGGCAAGACAGACAGAAAGTTACCTTCAAGGGAGCTCCCATTAGACTGTCAGCTGATTTCTCAATAGAAACGTTGCAGGCCAGAAGGGATTGGCATGAAGTGTACAAAGTAATGCAAGGCAAGGGTCTGAATCCAAGACTACTCTATCCAGCAAGGCTATCATTCAAAATTGAAGGAGAAATAAAGAGCTTCATGGATACAAAAAAGCTAAAACAATTTACCACCACCAAACCAGCACTGCAAGAAATGCTGAAGGGACTGTTGTAAGAAGAAGAAGAAGAAACAGAGAGAGAGAAAGAACACAGGCATAAAATAAAAATGGCAACTAATAACTATGTATCAATAATAACCTTAAATCTAAAAGGCTTAAATGCTCCAATCAAAAGACATAGGGTAGCTGACTGGATAAGAAAGCATGACTCATATATATGCTGTCTACAAGACACTCACCTCACAACAAAAGACTCACACAGGATGAAAGCGAAGGGATGGAAAAAAATTTACCAAGCAAGTGTAAATGAAAAAAAAGCTGGTGTAGCAATACTCATATCTGACAAGATAGACTTCAAAACGAGAGCCATAATAAGAGACAAAGAAGGTCACTACATAATATTAAAAGGATCAATCCGACAAGAGGATATAACCTTGGTAAACATATACACACCAAATATGGGAGCTCCAAAATATATTTAAAAACTTCGGGAGGAATTCAAGGGAGAGATCAATAGCAATACAATCTTAGTGGGTGATTTAAACACCCCACTTAAACCCCTGGATAGATCTTCCAGACAAAAACTTAACAAGGATATACAGTTCTTAAATGACGACCTGGATGAGTTGGACTTAATTGATATTTACAGAACATTTCACCCCAATGCTGCAGAATATACATTCTTCTCATGTGTAAACGGGACATTCTCAAAAACAGACATGTTAGGACACAAACTAAGTCACTACAAATTCAAAA
The DNA here is from genome assembly GCA_030848825.1 of Tadarida brasiliensis. NCBI lineage: Eukaryota > Metazoa > Chordata > Mammalia > Chiroptera > Molossidae > Tadarida > Tadarida brasiliensis. Next base: position 71,040,625 of record CM061259.1, on the reverse strand, counting down.
AGATTGAAATCATATCAAGCATCTTCTCAGACCACAATGGCATGAAACTCGAACTCAATTATAACAAAAAAACACAAAAACATTCAAACACTTGGAGGCTAAATCGTATGTTATTAAACAACGAATGGGTTACCAAGGAGATCAAGGAAGAAATTTAAAACTTCCTGGAAACCAATGAAAATGAACACACAACAACACAAAATCTATGGGATACAGCAAAAGCAGTCCTGAGAGAGAACTTCATAGCACTACAGGCCTACCTCAAGAAACAAGAAAAATTCCTAATTAACTCTCTAACCCTACAACTTAAAGATCTAGAAAGAAAACAAAAAGAAAAACCCAGAGCAAGTAGAAGGAAAGAAATTGTAAAGATCAGAGCAGAAATAAATGACATAGAGACCCAAAAAAAAGTTCAAAAGATCAATGAAACAAAAAGCTGGTTCTTTGAAAAGATAAACAAGATCTATGGACCTTTAGCCAGACTCACCAAGAAACAAAAAGAGAGGAGAATTAACAACTGACACCATAGAAATACAAAGGATCATCAAAACATATTATGAACAATTATACACCAAACAACTGGACAATCTAGGCGAAACAGACAAATTTCTAGAAACACAGAGTCTCCCAAAACTGAACCGGGAAGAGATAGAAAACTTGAACAGATCAATAACAACAAAGGAAATTGAAGATGTAATTAAGAAATTCCCAGAAAACAAAAGCCCAGGCCCAGATGGCTTCACGGGGGAGTTTTATCAAACATTCAAAGAATATGTAATACCCATTCTTCTCAAACTATTCCAGAAACTCCAAGAAGACGGGAGACTTACAATCTCATTTTATGAGGCCAGCATAATCCTAATTCCAAAACCGGATAAACACACTACAAAGAAAGAAAACTACAGGCCAATATCCCTGATGAATACAGATGCCAAAATCCATAACAAAATATTAGCAAATAGGATCCAGAAATACATCAAAAAAATTATCCACCATGACCAAGTGGGATTCATCCCAGGGATGCAAGGATGGTACAATATTCACAAATCAATAAATGTGATATGCCACATAAACAAAATTAAAAACCATATGATCATATCAATAGATGCTGAAAAAACATTCACCAAAATCCAGCACCCATTTCTGATAAAAATGCACAGTAATGTGGGAATAGAGGGATCATATCTCAACATAATAAAGGCCATATATGATAAACCTACAGCCAACATCATACTCAATGGGCAAAAACTAGAAGCATTTCCCTTAAGAACAGGAACAAGACAGGGATGCCCACTTTCGCCACTATTATTCAACATAGTAGTGGAAGTCTTAGCCACAGCAATTAGACATGAAGAAAAAAGAAAAGGGACCCTAATTGGAAAGGAGAAACTGAAACTGTCATTATTTGCACATGACATGATACTGTACATAGAAAAACCTAAAACTCCATCAAAAACCTACTAGACTTAATAAATGAATTTGGCAAAGTAGCAGGATACAAAATTAACATCAAAAAATCGACGGCATTCTTATACACCAACAATGAACTCACAGAAAGAGAAACTAAAAAAACAATCCCATTTACCATTGCGGCAAAAAAATTAAGATACTTAGGAATAAACTTAACCAAAGAAATAAAGGATCTCTTCACAGAAAACTACAGGTCATTGAAAAAAGAAATAGAGAAAAATATAAAAAAGGGGAAGCATATATCTTGTTCATGGATTTGAAGAATTAACATCATTAAAATGTCCATACTACTGAAAGCTATATATAGATTCAACGCAATTCCCATCAAAATACCAACATTATACTTCACAGAACGAGAACAAATACTCCAAAAGTTTATATGGAACCAAAAAAGGCCCCGAATAGCCACAGCAATCTTGAAAAAGAAGAACAAAGTAGGAGGGATCACATTACCAGAAATCAGGTCATACTGCAAAGCCACTATAATCAAAACAGCCTGGAACTAGCACAAGAACAGGCACATAGATCAGTGGAACAGAACAAAGAACCCAGAAATTGATCCAAGACAATATGCTCAATTAATATTTGACAAAGGTGGCAAGAGCATACAGTGGCGTCAAGACAACCTCTTTAATAAATGGTGTTGGGAAAATTGGACAGCTACATGCAAAAAAATGAAGCTAGACCACCAACTTACACCATACACAAGAATAAACTCAAAATGGATAAAAAACTTAAATGTGACTCATGATTCCATAAAAATCCTGGAAGAAAATGCAGGCAACAAAATTTCAGACATCATAAGCTGCAGAATTTTCACTGATACATCACCTAAGGCAACAGAAACAAAAGAGGAAATGAACACATGGCACTATATCAAACTAAAAAGCTTCTACACAGCAAAGAAACAACCATCAAAATAAAAAAGAAACCCACTGTATGGGAGAGCATAAATGCCAATGATACATCAGATAAGAGGTTAATTTCCAAAATATATAGAATACTCACACAACTCAACAAAAGGAAGACAAAGAACCCAATTAAAAAATGGGCAGAGGACCTAAAGAGACATCTCTCCAAACCAGACAAACAAATGGCCAAGAGACATATGAAAAAATACTCAAAGTCACTAATCATCAGAGAGATGCAAATTAAAACAACAATGAGGTACACTTCATACCTGTCAAAATGGCCGCCATCAACAAATCATCAAACAACAAGTGCTGGCGATGGTGTGAAGAAAAGGGGACTCTAGTACACTGCTGGTGGGAATGCAGACTGGTGCAGCCACTATGGAAAACACTAAGATGTTACCTCAAAAAATAAAAAATTGAATTGCCATTTGACCCAGTGATCCCACTTCTAGGAATATACCCTAAGAAGCCTGAAACACCACTCAGAAAGAATATATGTACCCCTATGTTCATAGCAGCACTATTTGCGATCGCTAATATCTGGAAGCAGCCCAAGTGTCCATCAGTAGAGGAGTGGATAAAAAGGCTGTGGTACATATACACAATGGAGTACCATGCAGCTCTTATCCTTTGAGACGACATGGAGGGACCTGGAAAGTATTATCCTAAGCGAAACAAGCCAAGCAGAGAAAGACAAATATCACATGATCTCACTTATTTGTGGAATATAATGAACTAAACAAACTGATGAACAAAATAGACCCAGAGACATAGAAATATTATACAGACTGACGTTCCTTGGGGGGGGGGGGGGATAAACCACAGAACTTATATGCATGTATGCATAACCGATGGACATGGACAACAAAGCTGGGGTGGGTTGGGAGGGGATAAGGAGGAGGGAGTCAATGGGGAGAAAAAGGAGAAACATCTATAACAAAAATAAAAATAAATAAAATTATTGTAGTTGAAAAAAAAAACAGTGGTACATATACACAATGGAATATATGCAGCTCTAAGAAAGAAAGATCTCTTATCATTTGAGACTAAATGGAGGGACCTGGGGAGTATTACGCTAAGTGAAATAAGCCAATCAGAGAAAGACAAATATCACATGATCTCATTTATTTGTGAAATATAATGCACAAAACAAACAGAACAGAATGGACCTGGAGACATGGATGTGGGGTAGAGACTGACAAACCTCAGAAGAGAGGGGTGGGAGGAGGGAAGAGTTAGACCACAGAACTTATATGCATATATGCATAATCAATGGACATAGACAAGTATGCTGGGTGGGGGCAGGATTGGGAGGAGGGTGTCAATGGGGTGAAAAGGAGAACCATCTGTAACAAAAATAAATTAATACACAAAAAAAAACTACAGCAAACATCATATTCAATGAGGAAAAATTAAAAGTGTTTCCTTTAAGAACAGAAAGAAGACACACATGTTTGCTTTCACCACTGTTATTCAACATAGTAGTGGAAGTTCTACTCACAACGATCAGACAAGAAGAAGAAATAAAAGGCATCCAAATCGGAAAGGAGGAAGTAAAACTGTCATTTGCAGATAACATGATATTGTATATAGAAAACCCTAACGACTCCACCAAAAAACTACTAGATCTAATAAATGAATTTGGCAAAGTCGCAGGATACAAAATCAATATTCGTATATCGATAGCATTTTTATACACCAATAATGAACTATCAGAATGAGAAACTAAGAAAACAACCCCATTGACTATTGCAACAACAAAAATATGGTACCTAGGAATAAATTTAACCAACGAGATAAAAGACCTGTACTCAGAAACCAATAGCACATTGAAGAAAGAAATTAAGAAAGATACAAATAATTGGAAGCATACTCCATGTCCATGGATTGGAAGAACTAACATCATTAAAATGTCCATACTACCCAAAGCAATCTATAGATCCAAAACAATTTCTATTAAAGTATCAATGGGATATTTCAAGATCTAGAAAAAATATTCCAAAATGTATATGGAACCAAAAAAGACCCTGAATAGCTGCAGCAATCTTGAGAACAAGATTGGAAGTATCATATACCAAATAGCAAACTATATATCACAAGGCCATTGTAATCAAAACAGCCTAGTACTGGCACAAGACCAGGCATATTTATCAATGTAACAGAACAGAGACCCCAGAAATAAACCCATGTTTTTATGATCAATTAATATTTGACAAAGGAGGCAAGAGCATATAATAGACTAAAGACAGTCTCTTTAATAAATGGTGTGGGGAAAATTGGACAGGTAGGTGCAAAAAAAATGAAACTAGACCACCAACTTACACCAGACACAAGAATAAACTCAAAATAGATAAAATACTTAAATGTAAGTCACAAAACCATAAATATCTTAGACATCTCTCACAGCAATATTTTTGCTGATAATGTCTCTGAGGGCAAGGGAAACTCAGGAAAAAATAAACAAATGGGACTACATCAAATTGAAAAGCTTCTACAGAGCAAAAGAAACCATCAACAGAAAGAAAACAGAAGCCACTGTATGGGAGAAGATACTCACCAATGATATATCTGATAAGGGGTTACTTCCCAAAATATATAAAGAACTTATACAACTCAACAGCAGGAAGACAACCAATCCAATTTAAAAATGAGGAAAGGACCTGAACATACATTTCTCCAAAGAAGACATACAGATGGCCAATAGATATATGAAAAAATGCTCAAGGTCACTCACTAATCATCAGAGAGATGCAAATAAAAACTACAACGAGGTATCACCTCACACCTTTCAGAATAGTTACTATCAATAAATCAACAAAGAACAAGTTCTGAAAAGGATGTAGAGGAAAGGGAACCCTAGTGCACTGTTAGTAGGAGTGTGGACTGGTGAAGCCACTGTGGAAAACAGTATGGAGATTCCTCGAAAATTAAAAATGGAACTGCCATTTGACCCAGTGATCCCACTTCTAGAAATATAAGAATCCCAAAACACCAATCAGAAAGAATATATGCACCCCTATGTTCATAGCGGTGTTATTTACATTAGCCAAGATCAAGAAAGAGCCCTAGTGCCCATTTACAGATAAGTGGATAAAAAAGCTGTAAAAGAGAAGGAACTCTTACCATTTGTGACAGCATGGATGGACTTGGAGATTATTATGCTAAGCAAAACAAGCCAGTCAAAGAAAGACAAATACCATATGATCTCACTTATATGTGGAATCTAATGAACAAAATAAAATGATGAATAAAATAAAACAAGAAACATGGATACATGGAACAGACTGACAAATGTCAGAGGGGAGGGGTTTGGGGTGGGCCAGATAAAGAAGGTGAAGAGATTAGCTAAAGAACATACCATATATGCATAGTTCATGGACATAGACAATAGTGTGGTGAAGGCCAAGGGAGGGGGATGTGGGGCTGGGTGGAGGTGGGCAAAGATGGGTAAAATTGGGGACATCTGCAATAGTATCAACAATATACAATTTACATTTAAGAAAAAACAGAGGCTGAATGTCCAGATGATCATCCTGTATGTATTGTGGATCACTTCTAGCTATGTTTCATCTATATCAATGCTATGAAATGCTTATAATTCATTCATCCAGCAAATACAACCTTCAGACTCGTAGTGGCAGTATGAGACTCTGCTCGAGGTTCTAGGGATGCAGCAGTGAGATACAGTGAGAGCCAGATCAGCACAGCTGTTTATAATTCGGGTTGAGGTTATAGATAAGAAGAACACAGGTGTAACAAAAGTGGTGGAACAGGGAAGAATAATCTAATGACCTTAATTTGTGTCCTTCAGATAGGCATGCCTCCTGAAGTCACAATATTCTCATACCTTCCAAATGACAGTTTTCTTCCCCACGTTGGCCTCCTGAGTCAAGGCCTCCTCCATCTCTTTCCTCACAAGTTCCAGGGCCATCTGGAGCTTTGCCTGTTTGGGAAGATATGCTGAGACCATTACAGATGCCCTCCTGCAGTACCTATCTTGACTATATGTGTCAGGCACTACAAAGGTCACCTAAAACAGCCCTCCCCCCACTCCTTGAGCATACAAACATGTCCAACCTCATTATAACTAAGTTAAACATAAACACACTTTAAGTGTTAATGAGAGACATAATCAAAGATTTACCTGAAAATATGTTCATTATGGCATTATTTAAAATAGTAAAACTACAATTAACTGAAATGTTAAAAGCAGGGGGTAAGAAAAATATATTTTACATTAACAGGATAAAAATAAAATAAGATGCTTAATAACAAGAATATGGTGTTTAATAACAAGAAATGCTCATAATTATAAAGTCAATTAAAATAAGTATATTTTATGTAATGTGATACTAATTTTGCAAAATGTGCTTTAAGGAATATATAAAAATTAGGCAGAGATCAGTGAAAACATTCAATAGATAAAACCTCACCTATTAGTGTCTGGGTAAGAAATGATATTATTCCTACATTTGTACATGTCAACTTCTGAAAATTATTTATTACTTTATAATCAAGAAAGTGTTTATTATTATTAGGCAACAAGAAACCATGTGAGTTAGTATTTATTCAATGAAAAAGAAATGGAGAATGTTGTAAATCTTACCAGGAGTAAAAATAAAATTAATGAAAATTAAATCTCCTTTCAACCCTAGTCCTTTGCTAAAGGTAAACACATATTTATTGAACACACACAAAGACATACATACACACACATTTTAAAACTCTACCCAGTCCTTCAATAAATCTCAGAAGAAAAATAGGGGGGGGGGGTGGGGAACTCTTGCCAAAGTCATTCACAATCAATTATTTCTAAAAATAATAATAATAACACAATGCTGATAAAACACAGTAGAATTGATGGAGGATTTAACATGACTAAAATGGCATTTGTTTTAGTGTTTGAAAGGAACAGAATCACATAGATGGAGAAAAGCTCCCTCCCATGGGAGAAATTGTGAGCAAAAGCAAGGAGGTGACAACAATGAATAGGCTAGTGTTGCTATATCTGGGCTGGTTGAGACAACAACAGTAGAAACAGAACATAGAGTCATAGTAAGTTGAGACTGACAGGCTAAGAAGTTCAGAAGATATTTATTTGATATTTAATTGAAATATTATTAAAATATAGAAAACTTCTCTAGAAATTTTACACTAGCCATGCTCTGCATGGTGCTTTCTGGATGAAAAGGAAGAACCCTTCTGCAAAAGTCTATCTGAAAATAGCTAGCATCTGAGTTTTGTGGATGGTAACCAAAACCAAAAAGAAAATTCAGAGAGATATTTCTAAGTAAGTCCAGAGGAAAGTTGAAGGGGTAAATAAATACCCCAAATCTTAATTTAAAACAATAAAATTAAGTTTTAAAAATAAAAAAATAAGTTCATGTTTTAATTTACTTCATTGTGATGGTATTTCAGATAAAGATGTTAATATATTAAACAAGACTTTGACCTTGTTTGTGCTGGTAGCTGTTCCAGATGTCAGGAATTTAACTGTGTTCAGAATATGTCCAAGAACTTTTAAAGAGCACCAGGAAGGAGAATTCTATAGAGTTTCACTGATGTCCCTTTGGGGGGGGGGAGGTGCAGATACTCATAGGAAACACTATTTCATTAAGGTGCTCACACCCTAAGTCCCCAAATATGAGTTGAATAAAGATCTAGCCTGTGTCCTTAGCTCCTGGACTCCTACTTCAGAGCCCTGTGCCCACTCCAGCGCTATTCTTAACTGGTGCTCAAATCCAAAGATTGTTTTGGTAACAGTGTTAATTAAGGTACAGATAAACACTATGTAAAAGAAAGGCATTATGCCAATGGTAGTTTTTAGGAAGGTTTTCCATAAAGATGCACACCTGTAACCAAACACCAAGTGGACAACACAACCCTCCACACCAGAGTTCTAGCTGTAGGGCCCCGACCATCAGCAAAGGAAAAGGAGACTAGAAGGAAAGCACAGGACCCCAGAAAGCTATGTGGGAGAGAGGGACCCTCTAAAGTAATGTGTGTCTGAGCCCCTTAACAGGTGTCGCAGAAGGCAAAGGCAGGGACCCCCTTCCCTACCTGAGTGCAAAGGGCAGGGGCGTGCACAGATTGGGGAGAGGAGTGAGGGGGAGCGCGGGGTCCCAGTGTCAGGGGCACGCATAGGTGGCGAGGAGGGCGAGGAGGTGGGGTGGAGGGAAGCTGGGGCAGAGGCGAAGTCCTTGGGATCAGATGGTGGCACCAGGTCATGTCTCCGAGTAGGTCACGGGACACCTCTGCTGGGCCTGCTCCGGTCGGAGGGCCCTTCGAGACCCGCGAGCACAGCTCACCTGGTGTCGCTGGGCAGCCTCCTGCAGCGGCGCTGTGCGGTGGCCCCTGTGCTCAGGGCCGGAGTCGCACGCCCAGCACAGCGCCGCCTGGTCCTCCTCGCAGAATCGGCTGAGCTCTTGGCCGTGCCGCGCGCATTGCACCCCCGAGGGCCCCGAGACCTGCCCCAGTTGCCGCAAGCCATCCACCAGGTTGGCCAGCTGCCGGTTGGGACGGAAACCCTCCCTCTTGAAGGGGCCACGGCACTGCGGGCAGGCAAACAGGCCGCCCTGCTCGCTGTCTGATTTGTCGCAGAACTCAGAAATGCAGCGCAGACAGAAGCTGTGGCCGCAGTCCACGCTTACTGGATCCTGTAGGAAGTCCAGGCACACCGGGCACCGCGCCTCCTCGCACAGCCGCTGTCCGGGTGACCCCGCGGCCATGCCAGTCTGCCCCACGCGGACGGTGCTCTCTCTCTCTCCTGTCTGCACACTCGGGAGGGGCCCTGCTGCCTACTGCCTGCACTATCTCAGTCCTGCTGCGCACTCGGGAGGGGCCCTGCCTGAGCGTGAGTGGGCACAGCACGGGTTTTATCTGCAGGATTGGGTTCAGGAGGCCAGAGGAGCCACTCCCTGTGAAAAGCGACAATGCACAGGCCCTAGGTCACCAGGGTAAATTAACACCCCAGACCTCCTGGTAACTGGACGTTTCTAACTGAAGCCCCTCACTGTGCACCTTACTCTGCTCCTGTTTTCACCTCTGGTGAATTTGGAGAAGGGCTGAGCTTCTTTTTTCTACTGTGTTCTGCACTACCCAATGGTCTCCTCATCTTTACATGCATAATGGTTTCTTAACATATTTTTTCCAAACCTCAATCTATCTACCTCTCGTTAATTAGCTTATGATTAAAAAAAAAAATCAGTAGATGAGTTGAAGGGGAGATAGATGCCAGAATAGATGTGTGTGTGTGTGTGATGATGATAGGTCTATAGATTAGCAACATTCAGAACATTTTAATATACATCTGGCTGGGCTCAGAGGGGGTCCTGTAGTGACTGCAAGAGTGTTAGGATTGTTGCGCATTTAATCTAGGAGGTGACAAAGCTGTAAGCCAGCACAATCCTTAGAAGGACAATCAAGCAGAAGCCATCAATGCTGCTGTACCTGTGATGTGGAGAGACTGAGAAAGACTGGGAAGGAGTAAGGTGATTTGACAAACAGTATGTGATACTGACCCAGGATTAGTATGGTAAGGTCCTTAGGTCATTGAAAGTAGACATGTCTGCCATCTGAGCAAAATGTAATTTCCATTTTGTTTTGTTTGAAGTGATGATAGGTATATCTGCAGCAAACTATTCAATCTGTAGCCAGGCTCTCAGACACAAGGTGAGCAATAGGCATGTGGGTCAACTTTTAAGGAGCCTAATAACTGGAGCAAGGAAACTCGCCATTGCTGCAAGAATATAACAGAAGACTCTAAACAAGCCTGTGGGGTTGGGTGGAACCCTCAGAGGTCTCTGAGCTAACACCTGAAGAGTGAGGGCAAACTACAGGTGAGAAGGGGGCTAGAGCAAGTAGAACAGTAAGAGGGCAGAGTCTAGATGAGCTGCAGTGGAGGGAGCAAGATTCACCCATAACTCTAGCCCCAGGCAGGCTGGTGTGTGGCCAGATGAGGATGAGTGACAGCAGATAAGGTCCCAGTGAGAATCCAGGCCAGATGACTCAGGTCTTTGTGGCACCACTCCTATGATACTTGTGGATTCTTATTCTAAGGACCAGGGGTTGGCCTGGAGCTTTGGCAGAAGGCGAAGTCTAAAAGGTTTGAGGCCATCAGATGCACAATGAAAATAAATTCTTCGAGAACAGACATAGAAAGGTATGAGCAAAACCTGGGGTTAGAAAAGAAGGAGTGACTAGCACATATGTACATCCAATAAATAGTAGGTGAATAAACAAGTGAACAAATAAATAAACAGAATAAGTATAGTTTATCCTAGAAGCTAATGAAAGAGAATTTCAAAGGTGACCATATGATAGCAAATGTGAGATCCATATTTTTCCATATTTTACATATATGGTCATGCTTTTTATTACTGTGACTCTGGGCAATACTAGAACCTGTTTCTATTTTATTTGGAGACATAAAAAAACAACTTATTTGCTCAAATGTGTGGATGACTTGATAGCACAGATCACGAGAATGCAGATTGCCTAGTGTCTAGGAAGTAAGAGGAGGTGACTGGCTTCTGCTGAAGGGGTCACACTGGTTTTCAGGAGGGTACAGTGGAGGGGGTGAGCTGACATCAGATGGCATGTCTTCCCTGGCCGGTTCTAGGATCACTAGGCTCTGTTCTGTCTTCAACATTTACTTGTTTAGTAGAGTTAGTCTAATTTAAACTTGTATTTTCTCATGCTCATTCTTCTGGGATGAAGAAACATCTCTGCATTTGTGCTGGTACAAGCACATTTGGTGCACTCTCTCCCTGATCCTCACCCTGACTCCATCCTCTGACTCACTTGTAGCTTACACAGTTCCAAACCTTTAAGCTACCCCCACCCCTGCCATGTCATCCCCTTCTCCATTGCCTTCTGTGACAGTATGGGGCCCTCCATCCTTTGACTTAACTTCCTGGTCTCCCTTACTAATGTCTTTGTCACCCTGGCTTTGGGCTCCTGAAACCATATCTCCAGGGCATCCATGCCTTCTTGTCTAACCTGAGTCCTTTTCACCATGGTCTTATGGTGATTCACACTCTTCTAGCCCAAGCTCAGCCCACTCCACAATGGGTAAAAAACAAATACAAAAAACAGACTAGCCAGCACAAACCTCAAAATATCCTCAAAAGCAACAGCCAATGATACAGGTTTTCCTTCCTGTTTGTGGTCTTTATTTATTTTTTATTATTTTTATTAATTTATTTTTGTTACAGATGTTTCTCCTTTTTCCCCCATTGACACCCAACTGCTTATGGTCTTTTTTTTTTTTTTTTTTTAATCCTCACCGGAGGACATTTTTGCATTTATCTTCAGATAGAGTGGGAGGGAGACAGGGGAAGAGAGAGAGAGAAACATCGATGTGAGAGAGACACATCAAGTGGTTGCCACCCACACGACCCCAACCAGGGCCGGGGACAAACTGCAACCGAGGTACATGCCCTTAGCGGGAACCGAACCCGGGACTCTCTGGACTGCGGGCCGACGCTCTAACTGCTGAGCCAAACCGGCCAGGGCTGCTTATGGTCTTTAAAAGGATCTGTGCTGCTTTTTATTATAGCAGTTATACCCTGGCTCTTTACTGTTTCTTTTTCCCAGAGATTCTGTTGATGATTCATTGAACTAAGGTTGTCTAACATCTTCTGTTCACACAGCTTCAGCTTTCCCTGGCTGGGTGAGGGGTGCCTGCATCCAAGTTTCTCTATGCTTCCATGGAAGACATTCATAGAGGACACGTGAAGCAAAGAAGCTTCCTCCAGACTGGGGGAGAACCCAGGATCTCTGAGACACTGATGGGTGCAGTGGGAAAAATGTTAGCCCCTGGCCTGTCTCCCACACACAAGAGTTTTAATCAGCACATGTGCTTGTTAACAAAGATAGATTTATGTAGTGATGCTATAGGTAAAGAGTAATTTACATTAAAATATTCTTTTAAGTAATTTAATTGATTCAAAGAGAAGAATATATCCTGCTCATACTTTTATTCCAAACTTGCTTCACTCTGGGCCTGCACAGAGTAAGGGGCCAGTATAGGTTCTGGAATAAATTAACAAATGCAGTGTCCCTTGTTATGGATGACATTGTGTTTTTTTAGAATTCCTTTATGTTCAAGGGAAAACTTGGGCAAGATGTTTTTGTTTTGTTTTTCATTTAAAACTACGCTCTACAATCAAGTAGCTGAATAAAGCTAGTGAAGTAATTGAGACAACTAACCACAGACGATAAATCAGCAATCTAAAAATCAATAATTATTCTTTTTAAGATAATCTTGAAATTAGCAGATAATTTGTTGTTATCTTCCTAAACCTCCTGGCACATAATTATGAAGAAATCCATGGAACACACAGTGGGAGCTTGGAAACTTCAGAACGATTAGCCCTGCAGGAATAGAACATGTCCCCAAATGTTTTCACTTTCTTTCTCTCAGGTGCATTATGTAATTGTAGATGAGGGGTTTTGGCAAGAATTTGTTGAATGCATATTAGATGCCAGCCCCTCCATGCATAGTACCCTGTATAATCTTTATAAAAGGCCCATTTCACTCCCCACAGTCCCACAGGGTGTATCAGAACACCAGAGTTTGACTGCTGATCTGTGCCAGCTTTAAATCCACGCCCTTCACCAGAAGGCAGTTTTCAGGGCAATTCTGGGGATTGCAGGTGCTATATCAGTGGAATCAGGTCCTAAGGACTACCAAAGGAAATGAGTAAATGTTTATATGAGTAATGTAAGGTTTCAATAGCTTGGTATTTGAGCCCAATACCTGGTACCTGGCTCCAAAAACCATCTATTGAAGAAGGAAACCCATACCTGCACTTGTCTGCACACCAGAAGCATCATTAAACACAAGCTTAGAACTAGAGTTAAGACATCCCTAAATTTATTTATACCCCATATTCCTCATGTCTAATATATGGATGGGATTTATGGTGACATAGAGTAATTTTAATGCCTCTTGTAAAACTATTTAATTCCTCCTGAAATTCATCCATGCTTACCTTCTCCAAATCAGATTAAATATCTCCACTTTTTAAATTCCTTTTCTCTTAGTATAAGTATAACAGCTCACAACATTCTCCCATGAGCACATGCCACATTATCTAGGAGTTTCTAGAGCACAGCTCTAAAAAATCAAAGTGGTGTGCTCCAGGACAACTTCACATAAAGTAATCTGCCCTTATACTTGCTGTATGAGACTTCTGTCACCTTAAATACATCCCTTCTCCATTATTTTGTAAAGAAGTATATTTAGTAAGGCAAGGCTCTACCACTCTCTGTGCCTAGAGAAGCATAAAAGGATTGTGTATACAAATATGGCTTCCATATCCAGATTTTCTGGGTAGAAGTCATGGTGCCAAAGTGACTTTGAGCTGGGTGATCTTCAGCAAATCACTTACTTTCTAGGCCTCAGCTTTCATATTTCTAGATTAATATAGGCTTTTGTGAAGGTGCCCTAAAGTAATACAAAACACAAAGCAATGCGAGTTTAACTAAATACATACTCAAGGAGAATCCAACATGGCTGCAGAGTAGCTGGACCTCTGACCCTTTGCTCCCAATACCGAAAAATTTTGTGGCGGATCTACAGGGTAACTGGCTTGAAAAACCAGTTGAAGTGTAGCTGATTTGAAATATTGTAAACAGGAACACAGAGGAAAGACAGAAGTAGGCATGAGGAGAATGAGGCAACTCACAGGTGCGTTGCTGGGAAGCTGAGGGATATTGTAGCAGCAGAGCCTCCATCCTCCTGGGAGTGTGGGAGTTCAGCCCCAAACAGGGATCCCCAATGCAGAAAAATAGAGATGGGAAGGACAACCCATGTAGCACCAGGCAGTGGAAAGCAGTGGAGATTTGGTCTGTCTGGGCAGCTCAAACCACAACCTCCCAGGCAAAGAGCAATGTCTTTGTTGCAGCACCAGGGAGGGAAAATCACTCTGAACTGGGACTGGGGGAAGGGCCATGAGGCAAAGTTCCACACAGCAGAGCTTGGCCATGGAGAGGGTTGATCAATACACCCAGCAGCGACTCTGAGAGGTCCTCCATTCCCTGGTAGAATACTGGGCAGAGAGCCAGATGGGGGCTGGTCTGCGTGCCTTGGGAGAAAAAAAGAGAGATCTGAATAGCCCATCTCAAGCACATGGACAGTGCCCCGCCACCAACCTGCAAAACTGCTAGGTCTGCCCTACTGTGATCTAAGCCAAAGGAAAACAGCACCGGGCTAGAAATTTATGCCTGTACTGCTCGGTTTGATGGCACAAGGGACACAGACATTTGGCCAGTTGGAGCCTGGGCAGAGGTCCTGCCCAAGGGGGCTGGCTGTGGGGAAAGAGTGGAGTGCCTTTGGATCCCTTCTTATTTTGTGTGGTGGCAAGAGGGTGCCAGGAAGCCAGGCAGAGCTCAGGTGTTGCAATAGTGTCTTCTGGGTGGGTTTCAGTCCCCAAACAGACCAGCATGTGCTGAGCCCTTCAGCATCATTATGGGGAAACAGATCCAAGCTCCCAAGTGAGTACAACCAGCAGCCAGCCCAGCCTTGAGAAGGAGAGGAAGTGCCCTCCTTCACTCCTATAGATTACAACCACTACCCTCAACTTCAATCTGTTTAAACCAACTGTCCAGGTCCCAGGTACCTCCGCAGAATGCAGATCTGTGGGGGAAGGGAAAGCAACTCAGAGCAGGGGTATTTAAGGGGTGAGACCCAAGGCAGACTCAGTTTTGGGGTTTCTGGGGTCCTACCCAATGGATTGTTCGAGGCTTTGCCCCGCCAAGCATCAGACTGGTAGTGGAAAGCCAGGAAGGGAAAGCAACTGACATTGATTGCACCAGAGAACCAACAATGAGGCTAGTGAACAGCACACAAAGAGGCCAGTCTTAGACAACATCAAAGGAAAATCCAGTGAGCACCACAAATAGCAGATCCAAAGGGTAAATGCCATAGGCACCAAAATCTGTGGAGGCAAATTCAACTTTTTTTGTCTTCTTAATTTCTTTATTAATATTTTGTGAATAAACTTTTTTCTTTATTTATTTTTTAATATTTCTTTTCTTCTCTTTTTTCTCTTATATCCCTTATTTATCTTTCCTTTTATCCATTTTTTCTTTCTCTTTGCTTTTATATTTTTATTTATTTATTCTTTTTTATCATTCTTTTCATCTCCACATATTATTATATTCATTATTATTACCATTTTAAAATTATATTATTTTATATATTTTTCCTTCTTCTCCTCTTTTATTCTTTTTTTTTTTATCTTTTCTCCACCTTTAGCTCTTCACATTCTCTTCTTTCATTTCCATCTTTCTGTTCTAATTCTTTTGGTCCTTTGTATTATAGTATTCTTTTTTTCTCCTTTCTCTTCTCTTTTCTTATTCTTTTATTGTTGTTGGTGGTGGTGTTTTTGCTCTTGTTATTAGTTTTTATTGTGTGTGTGTGTTGTTTCCCATTTGGTCATTTGGTCTTGTTTTATTCTGTCAGCACGTGTATAACAGTTGCCATGACATAGTTGGTATTGAGCCTCATAGTTGGCCAGCTTGAAGGCCAGCCCACCAATGAATGGGACAACATTAAGCCAACAAAACCCACACAATGGACATTCTAGAGAACTCAGCTCAGAAGAACAAGGAGACT
The DNA here is from genome assembly GCA_030848825.1 of Tadarida brasiliensis. Lineage (NCBI taxonomy): Eukaryota > Metazoa > Chordata > Mammalia > Chiroptera > Molossidae > Tadarida > Tadarida brasiliensis. The sequence goes on along the minus strand of CM061259.1, from coordinate 71,024,617 downwards.
ACACAATTGGGTCCCACAAGACACCCATTACATAAGACCACCACATAAGGACTGTGAGTTATAGTATATCTTCCAAATAAATGGAAACAAGCACAAAGAAGCAGAAAAAATAGGGAGACAAAGAAACAGGCCCCAAATAAAAGAACAAGAGATTCCTCCAGAAGAGCTAAATTAAATGGACATAAGAAATATATAAGATATTGAGTTCAGAGTAATGAGTAGAAGGATGCTCAACAGCATTAAAAAAGACATAGAAACCATGAAAAACAACCAGTCAGGAATGAAGAATGACATAGCTGAAATAAAGAATACACTGGAAGGAATAAGCAGTAGATCAGAGGAAGAAGAGGATCAAATCAGCAAATTTTTTTTTATCGTCACCCGAGGACATTTTTTGTTCAGATAGAGTAAGAGGGAGAGAGAGGAGAGAGAGAGAGAGAAACATCGATGTGAAAGGGCCACATCGAGTGGCTGCCACCTGCACAACCAACCAGGGCTGGGGACAAACTGCAACCGAGGCACATGCCCTTAGCGGGAACTGAACCCGGGTCTCTCTGGACCGCAGGCTGATGCTCTAATCACTGAGCCAAACCAGCCAGGGCCAAATCAGCAAATTTGAAGACAGGGTAGTAAAGAATCACTCAATCAGAGCACCAGAAAAATTTAAAAGTGGGAGAATACTTTAAGGGAGCTTTGGGACAACATAATACACAACATTATCTATATTATTGAAGCATCAGAAGGAGAAGAAACTGAGCAAAGGAAAGAGAACCAATTTGAAGAAATAATGACAGAAAACTTTCAAACCTGGTGAAAGAAAAATTCACACAAGTTGAGAAAGCACAGAGTTCTAATCAAGATGAACCCAAAGAGTCCCACACCAAGACACATCATAATTAAAAGGCCAAAAGTTAAAGACAAAGAGACAATCTTAAAGGCAGCAAGAGAAAAGCAATTATTTACCTACAAAGGAGCTCCTATAAGGCTGTCACCTGATTTCTCAACAGAAACACTAGAGACCGGAAAATAATGGCATGAAACATTCAAAGTAATGAAATGCAAGGATCTGAATCCAAGACTACTCTATCCAGCAAGGCTATCATTTAAAATTGAAGGTGAAGTAAAGAGCTTCCCAGACCAAAAACAAAAGAAAGAAAGAAAGAATAAAGGAGTTTATTTATTACCACCAAAACAATATTGCAAGAAACGTTAAAGGGAGTGCTTTAAGAAGAAGAAGAAACATATAGAAAAAGGAACATAGTGACAAAAAATTAAAATGGCAATAAATAAGTACCTGTCGCCCTGGCCAGTTTGGCTCAGCGGTTAGAGCATCAGCCTGTGGTCCAGAGAGATCCGGGTTTGGTTCCCACTAAGGGGATGTACCTTGATTGCAGTTTGTCCCCGGCTCTGGTTGGGTCATGCGGGTGGCAACCACTTGATGTGTCCCTTTCACATCGATGTTTCTCTCTCTCTTTCCCTCTCTCTCCCTCCTACCTTATCTGAAAAAAAAAAAAAACGGAAAAATGTCCTCAGGTGAGGATTAAATAAATAAATAAATAAATAAAAAGTACCTGTCAATAATAACCTTAAATGTAAATGGGTTAAAGGCTACAATCAAAAGGTATAAGGTAGTTGAATAGATAGGGAAACATGACATAAATATATGCTATCTACAAGTGACCCTCCTCAAAACAAAAGACTCACACAGATTGAAAGTGAAGAGATGGAGAAAAATATTCCATGTAAATGGAAACAAACAAACAAACAAAAACCTGAGGTAGCAATACTTATGTCTAACAAAATAAACTTCAAAACAAAGGCTATAAAAGTAACAAAGGTCACTATGTAAAAATAATGGGATCAGTCTTGCTGGTGTGGCTCAGTGGTTGAGCTTCAACCCATGTACCAACAGGTCGCCGGTTCAATTCCCGGTCAGGACACATGCCCAGGTTGTAGTCCTGATCCCCATTGGGGGGCATGCAGGAGGCAGCCAATCGATGTTCTCTCTCATTGATGTTTCTATCTCTCTCTCCCTCTCACTTCCTCTCTCTCTAAAATCAATGAAGGAAAAAAATGTTTTAAATAATAATAATGGGATCAATCCAACAAGAGGATATAACGCAGGTAAAAATATATACACCCAATGTTGAAACACTAAAAAAAAACCTTGATGGACTTTTAAAAAGAAATTTGGGACAATACAGTCATTGTAGGGGCTGTTAACACCACACTGACATCACTGGATAGATCTTCCGGACAAAAAATCAACAAGGAAACAATGACCTTAAATGACACACTAGATCAGATAGGTTTACTTGATAGTTACAAAACATTTTATCTCAAATGAAATATAGACCACATGTTAGGACACAAAATAAGTCTTAACAAATTCAAAAAAACTGAAATCATATAAAGCATCTTCTTGGATCACAATGGCATGAAACTAGAAATCAACTACTATAAAAAATACTCAAAAACATTCAAACACATAGAGGCTAAATAATATGTTATTAAACAGTAAGTGGATTACCAATGAGATCAAAGAAGAAATCAAAATCTTCCTGGAAACAAATTAAAATGAACACACAAAAATCCAAAATCCATGAGTCATAGTAAAAGCAGTCTTGGAGAGGGAAGTTTACAGCATTGCAGGCCTACCTCAAGAAACAGGAGAAATGTCATAAAAAATCTATTCCTACATCTAAAAGAACTAGAAAAAATACAACAAGAAAAGCCCAGAGTAAGGAGAAGGAAGGAAATAATAAAGATAAGAGCAGAAATTAATGACAAAGAGACTTTTAAAAAAGAGGAAGAAAGGAAAAAGAAAAAGCAATACAAAAGATCAATGAAACCAAGAGCTACTTCTTTGAAAAGATAAACAAAATTTATCCACACCCACCAAGAAACAAAGAGAGAGGACCCGAATAAGTAAAACAAAAACTGAAAGAGACATCCAGCCAGGGTGGCCCAGTGGTTGAGCATCGACCTATGCACCAAGAGGTCACTGGTTCAATTCCTGGTCAGGGCACGTGCCCAGGTTGTGGGCCAAATGCCCAGTAGGGGGAATTCAGGAGAAGGCCAGTTGATGTTCTCTCTCATCAATGTTTCTATCTCTCTCTCCCTCTCTCTCTAAAATCAATAAAGAAGAAAATAAAAATAAATGAAAGAGAAGTAACAACAGACATTACTGAAATAAAAAAGATTGTAAAAAAAATACTATGAACAACTATATGCCAACAAATTGGACAACTTGCTCAAAATCGACAAATTACTAGAAACATACAATCTTCTACAACTCAATCAGGAAGAATTAGAAAATCTGAATAGACCAATAACAAGTAATGAAATTGAAGCAGTAATCAAAAAAAACCTCAGCAAAAAAAAAGAGCTGTACCAAATGGTTTGACAGGATGTTACCAAACATCCTACTCCTTTAGCTATTCCAAAAAAGTCAAGAGGAGGGAAGACTTCTGAGCTCTATTTACTAGGCTATCATTATCCTCATTTTATTTATTTTTATTTTTTCATTATCCTCATTCTAAAACCAAATAATCACTCTACACAAAAAGAAAATTATAGGCCAATATCACTGATAAATATAGATGCTAAACTCTTCGACAAAACATTTGCAAATTGGATCCAGCAATACACTAAAAAAATCATATAACAGGACCAAATGGGATTTATCCTGAGGATGCAAGTTTAGTTGAATATTTGCAAATCAATAAATGTGATACATCACATAAACAAAATGAAGGATAAAAATCACATGATCATATCAATAGATGTAGAAAACATATTTGACAAAATCCACCACCCATTTATGATAAAAATTCTCAACCAAATTGGAATAGAGAGATCATATCTTAATATAATAAGGGTCACATATGAAAAACCTACAACCAACATCATATTCACTGGGCAAAAACTAAAAGCATTTCCCTTAAGAACAGGAACAAGACAGGGATGTCCACTTTCACCACTCTTATTCAACATATTACCGGAAGTTCTAGCCACTGTGATCAGACAAGAAGAAGAAATAAAAGGAATCCAAATTGGAAAGGAGGAAATAAAGCTGTCATTATTTGCAGATGACATGATAATATACACAACCCTAAAGACTCCACCTAAAAACTACTAGATCTAATAAATGAATTTGGCAAAGTTGCTGAATACAAAATCAGTATTCAGAAATCAGTGGCATTTCTATATGTCGATAATGAACATCAGAAAGAGAAACTAAAAGAACAACCTCATTTACTATTGCAAGAAAAATTAGGTACCTAGGCATAAACATAACCAAGGAGGTAAATGAACTCTACTCAGATTACTATAGGACACTGAAGAAATTTAAAAAGGTATAAATAAATGGAAGCATATCTCAGGTTCATGGATTAGAATAATTAACAGAGAGGACGGGAAAATGGCGGTGGAGTGAAAGGAAGCTACACAGACGATCTCCCAGGATCAAACGAGAATTACAACTAAAATAAAGACAAATCATCGGGAAAAAGCAACAGAAAAGCAGTGGGAGAGGACCACAAAACCAGGGACACTGAATGAGCCTGGTAAGATCTGCGGAGACGCGTGAGGGTGGCCGGCTGGGAGCCCACGGACAGCAGCGAACTTGGCTGTGAGCGTCGGCACTGGCTGTGAGCTGCACCCTCGGCTGGGAGCTGCGGCCCCAGCTGGGAGCTGCGCCCTCAGCTGTGAGCAGCGCCCCTGACTGTGAGTTGCGCCCTCGGCTGGGAGCTGCGGCCCTGGCTGGGAGCTGTGCCCCGGGCTGTGAGCAGTGCCCCCGGCTGGGAGCTGCGCCCTCGGCTGGGAGCTGCGGCCAAAGCTGTGAGCTGCGCCCTCAGTTGGGAGCTGCAGCCCCGGCTGTGAGTGGCGGCCCCGGCTAGGAGCGGCAGCCCCAGCTGGGAGCAGTGACCTTAGCTGGGAGCAGCGGTGGCAGCGCCCGACCTCGGAGTTAAGAGCCCCAGCTGCTCCACAGAGCAGAGAGCAGGGACAGAGCGCTAAATAGCCACAGCCACTCACCTGGGGCTCCGACAGAGGGAGGGCAGACTGCACTGGAACACTGAGGGGACACCTGGGATTTGGAGGGCGCTCAGAGTTTGTGCTGAGCTGTGGCCACAAAGGACGGTGGTGGCCAGCCCCTCCTTCCCGATTGCACAGACCTGCAACCAAGTTTGCTCCTTCCCGGAGCTGTGGAAGCCCCTTCCTCAGAGATTCCCAGGTGAGGTAAAGTGGTAAAGAAATGCAAATTGAGGCTCATTAACAACCAGCATTGGCCCCACCCTCAGAAATCCTCTTACACTGTAAACATCTGAGGGAGGTTCTCATTCAACTGAGATCCTAAGGCTTTTCAAGTAACTGAGGCTAATAGCCTCCAGGAAAAAAGCTAGAGCATAACTAAACCTTTCCTGAGCTTACATATCTACCCAGGAAAGTGAGACTTGATAGTGGTGTTGAAGGAGGGCCCTACACGCTCATCCAAACCCAATAGAGGGAGCCACAAATAGCAGAACACCAACACCCACAGGGAAAATTTGGCAGGCTCCAAAACCCACTGTGATAGCAAAAATGGTGAAACAAAGAAACAGATCCCAAATGAAAGAACAAGAGAACTCCACCAAAGATGAGATAAATGAAATGTAGCTAAGCAAATCATCAGAGGTAGAGTTCCGAGCCATGATCTTGAGGAAACTAAACAGAATGAGTAAGGACATCAACACCATGAGTAAAGATATAGAAACACTGAAAACCACCCAAGTGGAAATAAAGAATAACATAGCAGAAATAAAGAACACATTGGAAGGATTGACCAAGCAGAGTAGAGGAAGCAGAGGACCGGATCAGTGAATTAGAAGACAGAGTAGAAAAAATTAATCAATCATAAAACCAAGAGGAAAAAACAATGCAAAAACAGGAAGATAGCTTAAGAGAACTGTGGGACAACTGGAAACGTAATAATATTCGCATTATTGGAGTCCCTGAAGAAGAGGAAAATGAGCAAGGGTTAGAGAATATATTTGAAGAAATAGTGACAGAAAACTTTCCTAACCTGGTGAAGGAAGAAAGCATTCAAGTTCAAGAAGCACAGAGAGCCCCAAGTAAGAAGAACCCAAACAGGCCCACACCAAGACACATAATAATTAAAATGCCAAAAATCAAAGACAAAGAGAGAATCCTAAAGGCAGCAAGAGATAAACAACCGGTTACCTACAAAGGAAACCCCATTAGGCTATCATCTGACTTCTCAACAGAAACACTACAGGCCAGAAGGGAATGGCATGAAGTAATCAAGGTCATGAAAAACAAGGATCTGAATCCAAGACTACTCTATCCAGCAAGGCTATCATTCAAAATAGAAGGTCAAATAAAGAGCTTCCCAGACAAAAAAAGGCTAAGGGAATATATTAGCACCAAACCAGCACTGCAAGACATGTTAAAAGGACTGCTATAATTATTAGAAGAAATAGAAAGATAATTAGAATCACACTGTACAAAAATGGCAATAAATAAGTACATATCAATAATCACCTTAAATGTAAATGGACTGAATGCTCCAATAAAAAGACACAGAGTAGCTGACTGGATAAGAAAGCATGATTCACACATATGTTGTTAACAAGAGACCCACCTCACAACAAAAGACGCACATAGATTGAAAGTAAAGGGATGGAAAAAAATCTTCCAAGCAAACAGAAAGGAAAAAAAAGCTGGGGTAGCAATACTCATATCTGATAAATTAGACTTCAAATTGAAGACCATAACTAGAGACAAAGAAGGCCACTACATAATATTGAAAGGGTCTATCCAACAGGAAGATATAACCTTGGTAAACATATATGCACCCAATATAGGAGCACCAAAATATATTAAAAATCTTCAGGAGGACTTCATAGGAGAAATCGACCACAATACAATCATAGCACGAGACTTCAACACCCCACTTACATCACTGGATAGATCATTTAGACAAAAAATCAACAAGGAAACAGAGACTCTAAATGAAGCACTAGATCAAATGGGTTTATAGATATATACAGAGAATTACATACCAAAACTGCAGAATTCACATTCTTCTCAAGTGCACATGGGACATTCTCAAAGATAGACCATATGTTAGGGCACAAACTAAGTCTCTACAAGTTCAAGAAGATTGAAATCATATCAAGCATCTTCTCAGACCACAATGGCATGAAACTAGAAATCAATTGCAACAAGAACATGCAAAAACATATGAACACATGGAGGCTAAATAGCATGTTACTGAACAATGAATGGGTTACCATGGAGATCAAGGAAGAATTTTAAAAATTTCTGGAAACCAATGAAAATGAACACACAACAACGCAAAATCTATGGGATACTGCGAAAGCAGTTCTGAGAGGGAAGTTCATAGCACTACAGGCTCACCTTAAGAAAGAAGAAAAATTTCTAATTGACTACCTAACCTCACAACTTAAAGAACTGGAAAGCAATAAAAAAGAAAACCCTAGAGCAAGTAGAAGGAAGGAAATAGTAAAGATCAGAGCATAAATAAATGACATGGAGACCAAAAAAACAATTCAAAGGATCAATAAAACAAAGAGCTGGTTTTTTGAAAAGATAAACAAGATTGATGGACCCTTAGCTAGACTCACCAAGAAACAAAGAGAGAGAACCCACTCACCAAGAAACAAAGAGAGAGAACCCAAATACACAAAATCAGAAATGAAAGAGGAGAAGTAACAACTGACACCACAGAAATACAAAGGATCATTAGCAAATACTATGAACATTTGTATGGCAACAAATTCGACAATAAGCGAAATGGACACATTTCTAGAAACACATAGTCTCCCAAAACTGAATCAGAAAGAGATAGAAAACTTGAACAGGCCAATAACAACGAAGGAAATTGAAGATGTAATCAAGACTCTCCCAGCAAACAAAAGCCCAGGCCCTGACGGCTTCACGGGGGAGTTTTACCGAACATTCAAAGAAGAACTAACACCCTTTCTCCTCAAACTATTCCAAAAAATTCAAGAAGAAGGAAGACTTCTAAACTCTTCTTATGAGGCTAGCATAATTCTCATCCCAAAACCAGAAAAAGACACTAAAAAGAAAGAAAGCTACAGGCCAATATCCCTGATGAACATAGATGCCAAAATCCTTAACAAAATATTAGCAAACCGGATCCAGCAATACACCAAGAAAATTATTCACCATGACCAAGTGGGATTCATCCCAGGGATGCAAGGCTGGTACAATATACGCAAATCAATAAATGTGATACATCACATACACAAAATGAAAGATAAAAACCATATGATCATATCAATAGATGCAGAAAAAGCATTTGACAAAATCCAGCACCCATTTCTGATAAAAACGCTCAGCAATTTGGGAATAGAGGGATCATATCTCAACATTATAAGGCCATATATGAAAGACCTACAGCCAACATCATACTCAATGGACAAAAACTAAAAGCATTTCCCTTAAGAACAGGAACAAGACAAGGATGCCCACTTTCACCACTCTTATTTAACATAGTACTGGAAGTCTTAGCCACAGCAATCAGACGTGAAGAAAAAATAAAAGGGATCCAAATTGGAAAGGAGGAAGTGAAACTCATTATTCGCAGATGACATGATATTACACATAGAAAACCCTAAAGACTCCATCAAAAATCTACTAGACTTAATAAATGAATTTGGCAAAGTAGCAAGATACAAAATTAACGTCAAGAAATCGACGGCATTCTTACACACCAATGATGAACTCACAGAAAGAGAAACTAAAAAAAAATCCCATTTACCATCGAGGCAAAGAAATTAAGATACCTAGGAATAAACTTAACCAAAGAGGTAAAGGACCTATTTGCAGAAAACTACAAGACATTGAAAAAAGAAATAGAGGAAGATATAAAAAAATGGAAGCACATACCTTGTTCATGGATTGGAAGAATTAACATCATTAAAATGTCCATACTACCCAAAGCAATCTACTGATTTAATGCAATCCCCATCAAAATACCAACAACATATTTCACAGAACTAGAACAAATACTTCAGAAGTTCATATGGAACCAAAAAAGACCCCGAATAGCTACAGCAATCTTGAAAAAGAAGGACCAAGTAGGAGGGATCACAATACCGGACATCAGGTTATACTACAAAGCTACTGTAATCAAAACAGCCTGGTACTGCCACAAGAACAGGCACATAGACCAGTGGAACAGAACAGAGAATCCGGAAATTGACCCAAGACATTATGCTCAATTAATATTTGACAAAGGTGGTAAGAGCATACAATGGAGTAAAGACAGCCTCTTCAATAAATGGTGCTGGGAAAATTGGACAGCTACATGCAAAAAAATGAAACTAGATCATCAACTTACACCATACACAAGAATAAAATCAAAATGGATAAAAGACTTAAATGTGACTCATGAATCCATAAAAATCCTAGAAGAAAATGTAGGCAACAAAATTTTCGACATCATACGCAGCAAAATTTTCACTGATATATCACCTAAGGCAACAGAAACAAAGGAAAAAATGAACACATGGGACTACATCAAACTCGAAAGCTTCTGCACAGCAAAAGAAACAACCATCAAAGTAGAAAGGCAACCCACTGCTTGGGAGAGCATAATTGCTTATGGTATATCAGATAAGGGACTAATTTCCAAAATATATAGAGTGCTCATACATCTCAACAAAAGGAAGACAAAGAACCCAATTAAAAAATGGGAAGAGGAACTAAATAGACACCTCTCCAAACAGGACATACAAATGGCCAAGAGACATATGAAGAAATGCTCAATTTCAATAATCATCAGAGAGATGCAAATTAAAACAACAATGAGGTATCACCTCAAACCTGTCAGAATAGCCGCCATCAACAAAGCATCAAACAACAAGTGTTGGCGAGGGTGTGGAGAAAAGGGGACTCTAGTACACTGCTGGTGGGAGTGCAGACTGGTGCAGCCACTATGGAAAACACTATGGTGTTACCTCAAAAAATTAAAAATTGAATTACCATTTGACCCAGTGATCCCACTCCTAGGAATATACCCGAAGAAGCCTGAAACACCAATCAGAAAGAATACATGTACCCCCATGTTCATAGCAGCGCTATTTACAATAGCTAAGATCTGGAAACAGCCCAAGTGTCCATCAGTAGACGAATGGATAAAAAAGCTGTGGTACATATACACAATGGAGTACTATGCAGCTTTAAGAAAGAACGATCTCTTAACCTTTGCGTCGACATGGGAGGACCTGGAAACTATTATCCTAAGTGAAACAAGCCAAGCAGAGAAAGACAAACATCATATGATCTCACTTATTTCTGGAATATAATGAACATAACAGTGTGAGGAGCAGGGTAGTCCCCGGGACGTTGAAGTGGGGTACAGGCTGACATCTGCCAGAAGAGGGGGCGGGGGAGGGGAGCGATGAACACAGAACTTGTACGCATGTACTCATAACCAATGGACATGGACAACAAAATCGGGATGGGGCAGGGAGGGTGGGAGACGGGGGTGTCAATGGGGGAAAAAAGGAGAATCATCTGTAACATAAGTAAATTAATAAAAAAAAAGAATAATTAACATCATTAAAATATCTATAATATAGCAGCACTATTCACAATAGCTAAGATCTGAAAACAGCCCAAGTGTCCATCAGTAGACAAGTGGATAAAAAAGCTGTGGTACATATACACAATGGAGTACTATGCAGCTGTAAGAAAGAAAGATCTCTTATTTTTTGAGATGACATGGAGGGACCTGGGGAATATTATCCTAAGCGAAACAAGCCAAGCAGAGAAAGACAAATCTCACGTGATCTCACTTGTTTCTGGAATATAATGAACTAAACAAAATGATGAACAAAATAGACCCAGAGTCATAGAAATAGGGTACAGACTGACCATCCTCAGAAAGGGGGGGGAGGGATAAACCACAGAACTTATATGTATGTATGCATAACCGATGGACATAGACAACAAAGCTGGGGATGGAGTGGGGGGGATGGGGAGGAGGGTGTCAATGGGGGGAAAAAGGAGAAACATCTGTAACAAAAATAAATTAATTAAATAAATAAATAAATAAAAATGTCCATATTACACAAAGCAATCTATAGATTCAATACAATTCCTAGTAAAATACCAATGGCATATTTCACAGATCTAGAAAAAATATTCCATAAATTAATATGGAAACAAAAAGATGGAATAATAATAAAAAAAAAAAAACCAGCTTCAGCAATCTTGAGAAAGAAGAACAATGTTGGATGTATCACAATACTGATATCAAACTATACTACAAAGCCATTGTAATCAGAACAGCCTGGTACTGGCATAAGAATGGGCATATAGACAAATGGAACACAACAGAGAGCCCAGAAATCAACCCATGTATTTATGGTCAATTGGTAGTTGACAAAGGAGGCAAGAGCATACTAGCATACTCTGGACTGAAGACATTCTCTTCAACAAATGGTGCTGGGGAAATTGGACAGATACATACAAAAATAAGATAAATAAAAAAATGAAACCAGACCACCATCTTATACCATACACATGAATAAACTCAAAATGGATGAAATACTTAAATGTTAAGTCACAAAACCATAAAAATCCTAGTAGAATACATAGGCAGTAATATCTCAGACATCTCTTGCAGCAATGTTTTTGCTGATATGTCTCTGAGGGTAAGGGAAACTCAGGAAAAGATAAACAAATGGGACTACATTAAGTTAAAAAGTTTCTGCACAGCAAAAGAAACCATCACCAAAATGAAAAGAGAACCCACGGTATGGGAGAACACATTCATCAATGATACATTTGATAAGGCATTAATATATTTCCAAAATATATAAAGAACTTATACAACCCAACACTAGGAGGACAAGCAATCCCATTAAAAAATGGGCAAAAGACCTGAACAGACACTTTTCCAAAGAGGATATACAGATAGCCAATAGACATATAAAAAAATGTTCAAGGTCACTAATCACCAGAGAGATGTAAATTAAAAACTACCCTGAGGCATCACCTCATACCTGTCAGAGTGGCTACTATCTATAAATCAACAAACAGATCTTAGCTATTGTAAATAGTGCTGCAATGAACATGGGGGTACATGTATTCTTTCTGATTGGTGTTTCAGGCTTCTTAGGGTATATTCCTAGAAGTGGGATCACTGGGTCAAATGGCAATTCAATTTTTAATTTTTTGAGGTAACACCATAGTGTTTTCCATAGTGGCTGCACCAGTCTGCATTCCCAAGAGCAGTATACTAGAGTCCCCTTTTCTCCACACCCTCACCAACACTTGTTTGATGATTTGTTGATGGCAGCCATTCTGACAGGTGTGAGGTGATACCTCATTGTTGTTTTAATTTGCATCTCTCTGATGATTAGTGATGATGAGCATTTCTTCATATGTCTCTTAGCCATTTGTATGTCCTGTTTGGAGAGGTGTCTATTTAGTTCTTCTGCCCATTTTTTAATTGAGTTCTTTGTCTTCCTTTTGTTGAGCTGTATGAGCACTCTATATATTTTGGAGATTAACCCCTTATCTGATGTATCATTGGCAATTATGCTCTCCCACACAGTGGGTTCCCTTTTTGTTTCGATGGTTGTTTCTTTTTCTGTGCAGAAGCTTTTGAGTTTGATGTAGTCCCATGTGTTCATTTTTTCCTTTGTTTCTCTTGCCTTGGGTGATGTATCAGTGAAGATTCTGCTGCGTATGATGTCGAAAATTTTGTTGCCTACATTTTCTTCTAGGATTTTTATGGATTCACGAGTCACATTTAAGTCTTTTATCCATTTTGAGTTTATTCTTGTGTGTGGTGTAAGTTGATGGTCTAGTTTCATTTTTTTTGCATGTAGCTGTCCAATTTTCCCAACACCATTTATTAAACAGGCTGTCTTTACTCCATTGTATGCTCTTGCCACCTTTGTCAAATATTAATTGAGTATAATGTCTTGGGTCAATTTTCGGATTCTCTGTTCTGTTCCACTGGTCTATATGCTTGTTCTTGTGCCAGTGCCTGGCTGTTTTGATTACAGTAGCTTTGTAATATAACCAAGTGTCCATCAGTGGACGAATGGATAAAAAAGCTGTGGTACATATACACAATGGAGTACTATGCAGCTGTAAGAAAGAAAGATCTCTTATCCTTTGAGATGACATGGAGGGACCTGGTGAGTATATCCTAAGCGAAACAAGCCAAGCAGAGAAAGACAAATATCACATGATCTCACTTATATGTGGAATAATAAACATAACAGTCTGAGGAACAGGGTAAACCCAGAGATGTGGAAGTAGGGTACAGACTGACAACCCTCAGAAGAGGGGGTGTGGGGAGGGAAGAGATAAACCACAGAAAGTATACGCATGTATGCATAACTGATGGACATGGACAACAAAGCTGGGGATGGGGTGGGGAGGTGGGAAGGAGGGAGTCAATGAGGAAAAAAGGAGAAACATCTGTAATAAAAATAAATTAATAATTTAAAAAAAAACAGTAAATGCTGACAAGGGTGTGGAGAAAAGAGAACCCTAGTGCACCATTGGTGGGAATGCAGACTGTGCAGCCACTGTGAAAAACAGTATAGAGTTTCCTCAAAATATTAGAAATGGAACAGCCTTTTGGCCCAGCAACCCCACTTCTGGGAATATATCCTAGGAATCGCAAAACACCAATCAGAAAGAATATATGCACCTCTATTACACAAAGCAATCTATAGATTCAATACAATTCCTAGTAAACAAAATAGACCCAGTGTTATTTACAATAACCAAGATCTGGGAACAGCCCAAGTGCCCATCAGTAGATGAGTGCATAACAAAGCTGTGGTACAATTACACAGTAGAATACTATGAGGATGTAAAGAACTCTTACCGTCTGCGACAGCAGGGATGGACCTGGAGAATATTGTGCTAAGTAAAATAAGCCAGTCAGAGAAAGGCAAATAGCATATGATCTCACTAATATGTGGAATCTAATGAACAAAATAATCTGATGAACAAAGTGGAACCTGAAGTATGGATACATGAACAGACTGGGGGGTGCCAAAGAGGAAGGGGGTAAGGGTGACAGTATAAAGAAAGTGGAGGGATTAACCTAAAGAACATATATGAATACTTCATAGACCTGGACAATACTATGATGAAGGCCAAGGTAGGGGGAGGTGGGGGTGGTTGCAGATGGGCAAAGGGAAAAGAAATGAGGGACATCCACAATAGTTGCAACATTAAAAAAATTAATTAAAAATGATAATATCCAACACACTCTCATAATATAAATACTCAGAAAATAAGAATCAAAGGGGAGTTTCTTAACACAATAACATAATAAAGGCCACATACGGAAACACAACACACACACAACTAACATTAAACTCAACTGAAAAACTTAAAATGTTTCCTAGGGAAGCTTTTCCTATATCAGGAACAAAATAAGTATGCTCACTTTTCCCCCTTTTATTCAATATAATATTGGAAATACTAGTCAGAGAAATCAAACTAAGAAAAAGGATTCAGTTTGGAAAGTAAAGACAAATCACCAGGGAAAAGCAACAGAAAAGCAGCGGGAGAGGACCATACAACCAGGGACACTGAATAAGCCTGGTAGGATCTGCGGAGGCAAGTGAGGGTGGCGGGCTGGGAGCCCATGGACAGCAGCGGCCTCGGCTGTGAGCAGCGGCATTAGCTGTGAGCAGCAGCCTCAGCTGGGAGAGGCGGCCTTAGCTGGGAGCAGCAGCAGCGGCACCTGCCTTGGGGTTAAGAGTGCCAGCTGCTCCACAGCACAGAGGGCCGGGACAGAGCGCTAAATACCACAGCCACTCACCTGGGGCTCCAACAGAGGGAGGGCGGACTGGACTGGAACTCTGAGGGGACACCTGGGATTTGGAGGGCGCTCAGAGTTTGGGCTGAGCTGTGGCCACAAAGGACAGTGGTGGCAAGCCACTCCTTCCCGGTTGCACAGACCCTCAGCCAAGTTTGCTCCTTCCCAGAGCTGTGGAAGCCCCTCCCTTGGACATTCCCAGGTGAGGTAAAGTGGTAAAGAAATGCAAATTGAGGCTCATTAACAACCAGCATTGGCCCCACCCTCGGAAATCCTCTTACACTGTAAATATCTCAGGGAGTTTCTCATTCAACTGAGATCCTAAGGCTTTTCAAGTAACTGAGGCTAATAGCCTCCAGGAAAAAAGCTAGAACGTAACTAAACGTTTCCTGAGCTTGCAAATCTACCCAGGAAAGTGAGACTTGATAGTGGTGTTGAAGGAGGGCCCTCCACACTCATCCAAACCCAGTAGAGGGAGCCACAAATAGCAGAACACGAACACCCACAGGGAATATTTGGCAGGCTCCAAAACCCACTGAGATAGCAAAAATGGTGAAACAAAGAAACAGATCCCAAATGAAAGAACAAGAGAACTCCACTGAAGATGAGATAAATGAAATGCAGCTAAGCAAATTATCAGAGGTAGAGTTCCGAGCCATGATCTTGAGGAAACTAAACAGCATGAGTAAGGACATCAACACTTGCGTAAAGATATAGAAACACTGAAAACCAACCAAGTGGAAATGAAGAATGACATAGCAGAAATAAAGAATACACTGGAAGGATTGACCAGCAGAGTAGAGGAAGCAGAGGACCGGATCAGTGAATTAGAAGACAGAGTAGAAATAATCAATCAATCAGAAAACCAAAAGGAAAAAACAATGAAAAAACAGGAAGATAGCTTAAGAGAACTGTGGGACAACTGGAAACATAATAACATTCGCGTTATTGGAGTCCCAGAAGAAGAAGAAAATGAGCAAGGGTTAGAGAATATATTTGAAGAAATAGTGACAGAAAACTTTCCTAACCTGGTGAAGGAAGAAAGCATTCAAGTTCAAGAAGCACAGAGAGCCCCAAGTAAGAAGAACCCAAACAGGCCCACACCAAGACACATAATAATTAAAATGCCAAAAATCAAAGACAAAGAGAGAATCCTAAAGGCAGCAAGAGATAAGCAACAGGTTACCTACAAAGGAAACCCCATTAGGCTATCATCTGACTTCTCAACAGAAACACTACAGGCCAGAAGGGAATGGCATGAAGTAATCAAGGTCATGAAAAACAAGGATCTGAATCCAAGACTACTCTATCCAGCAAGGCTATCATTCAAAATAGAAGGTCAAATAAAGAGCTTCCCAGACAAAAAAAGGCTAAGGGAATATATTAGCACCAAACCAGCACTGCAAGACATGTTAAAAGGACTGCTATAATTATTAGAAGAAATAGAAAGATAATTAGAATCACACTGTACAAAAATGGCAATAAATAAGTACATATCAATAATCACCTTAAATGTAAATGGACTGAATGCTCCAATAAAAAGACACAGAGTAGCTGACTGGATAAGAAAGCATGATTCACACATATGTTGTTAACAAGAGACCCACCTCACAACAAAAGACGCACATAGATTGAAAGTAAAGGGATGGAAAAAAATCTTCCAAGCAAACAGAAAGGAAAAAAAAGCTGGGGTAGCAATACTCATATCTGATAAATTAGACTTCAAATTGAAGACCATAACTAGAGACAAAGAAGGCCACTACATAATATTGAAAGGGTCTATCCAACAGGAAGATATAACCTTGGTAAACATATATGCACCCAATATAGGAGCACCAAAATATATTAAAAATCTTCAGGAGGACTTCATAGGAGAAATCAACCGCAATACAATCATAGCACGAGACTTCAACACCCCACTTACATCACTGGATAGATCATTTAGACAAAAAATCAACAAGGAAACAGAGACTCTAAATGAAGCACTAGATCAAATGGGTTTATAGATATATACAGAGAATTACATACCAAAACTGCAGAATTCACATTCTTCTCAAGTGCACATGGGACATTCTCAAAGATAGACCATATGTTAGGGCACAAACTAAGTCTCTACAAGTTCAAGAAGATTGAAATCATATCAAGCATCTTCTCAGACCACAATGGCATGAAACTAGAAATCAATTGCAACAAGAACATGCAAAAACATATGAAAACATGGAGGCTAAATAGCATGTTACTGAACAATGAATGGGTTACCGTGGAGATCAAGGAAGAATTTAAAAAATTTCTGGAAACCAATGAAAATGAACACACAACAACGCAAAATATATGGGATACTGTGAAAGGAGTTCTGAGAGGGAAGTTCATAGTACTACAGGCCCACCTTAAGAAAGAAGAAAAATTTCTAATTGACTACCTAACCTCACAACTTAAAGAACTGGAAAGCAAACAAAAAGAAAACCCTAGAGCAAGTAGAAGGAAGGAAATAGTAAAGATCAGAGCAGAAATAAATGACATGGAGACCAAAAAAACAATTCAAAGGATCAATAAAACAAAGAGCTGGTTTTTTGAAAAGATAAACAAGATTGATGGACCCTTAGCTAGACCCACCTAGAAACAAAGAGAGAGAACCCAAATACACAAAATCAGAAATGAAAGAGGAGAAGTAACAACTGACACCACAGAAATACAAAGGATCATTAGCAAATACTATGAACATTTGTATGGCAACAAATTCGACAATCTAAGTGAAATGGACACATTTCTAAAAACACATATTCTCCCAAAACTGAATCGGAAAGAGATAGAAAACTTGAACAGGCCAATAACAGTTGAGGAAATTGAAGATGTAATCAAGACCCTCCCAGCA
Source organism: Tadarida brasiliensis (assembly GCA_030848825.1). Lineage (NCBI taxonomy): Eukaryota > Metazoa > Chordata > Mammalia > Chiroptera > Molossidae > Tadarida > Tadarida brasiliensis. Next base: position 71,006,891 of record CM061259.1, on the reverse strand, counting down.
AACAAAAGCCCAGGCCCTGACTGCTTCACGGGCGAGATTTACCAAACATTCAAAGAAGAACTAACACCCATTCTCCTCAAACTATTCCAAAAAATTCAAGAAGAAGGAAGACTTCCAAACTCGTTTTATGAGGCCAGCGTAATTCTAATCCCAAAACCAGAAAAAGACACTACAAAGAAAGAAAACTACAGGCCAATATCCCTGATGAACATAGATGCCAAAATCCTGAACAAAATACTAGCAAATCGGATCCAGCAATACATCAAAAAAATTATTCATCATGACCAAGTGGGATTCATCCCAGGGATGCAAGGCTGGTACAATATACGCAAATCAATAAATGTGATACATCACATAAACAAAATGAAAGATAAAAACCATATGATCATATCAATAGATGCTGAAGAAGTATTTGACAAAATCCAGCACCCATTTCGGATAAAAACCCTCAGAAATTTGGGAATAGAGGGATCATATCTCCACATGATAAAGGCCATATATGAAAGACCTACAGCCAACATCATACTCAATGGACAAAAACTAAAAGCATTTCCCTTAAGAACAGGAATAAGACAAAGATGCGCACTTTCACCACTCTTATTTAACATAGTACTGGAAGTCTTAGCCACAGCAATCAGACATGAAGAAAAAATAAAAGGGATCCAAATTGGAAAAGAGGAAGTGAAACTGTCATTATTCGCAGATGACATGATATTATACATAGAAAACCCTAAAGACTCCATCAAAAATCTACTATGCTTAATAAATGAATTTGGCAAAGTAGCAGGATACAAAATTAACGTCAAGAAATCGACGGCATTCTTATACACTAATGATGAACTCACAGAAAGAGAAACTAAAAAAACAATCCCATTTACCATCGCGGCAAAGAAATTAAGATACCTAGGAATAAACTTAACCAAAGAAGTAAAGGACCTATTTGCAGAAAACTACAAGACATTGAAAAAAGAAATAGAGAAAGATATAAAAAAGTGGAAGCACATACCTTGTTCATGGATTGGAAGAATTAACATCATTAAAATGTCCATACTACCCAAAGCAATCTACAGATTTAATGCAATCCCCATCAAAATACCAATGACATATTTCACAGAACTAGAACAAATACTTCAGAAGTTCATATGGAACCAAAAAAGACCCTGAATAGCTACAGCAATCTTGAAAAAGAAGGACCAAGTAGGAGGGATCACAATACCGGACATCAGGTTATACTACAAAGCTACTGTAATCAAAACAGCCTGGTACTGGCACAAGAACAGGCACATAGACCAGTGGAACAGAACAGAGAATCCGGAAATTGACCCAAGACATTATGCTCAATTAATATTTGACAAAGGTGGTAAGAGCATACAATGGAGTAAAGACAGCCTCTTCAATAAATGGTGCTGGGAAAATTGGACAGCTACATGCAAAAAAATGAAACTAGATCATCAACTTACACCATACACAAGAATAAACTCAAAATGGATAAAAGACTTAAATGTGACTCATGAATCCATAAAAATCCTAGAAGGAAATGTAGGCAACAAAATTTCAGACATCATACGCAGCAAAATTTTCACTGATATATCACCTAAGGCAACAGAAACAAAGGAAAAAATGAACACATGGGACTACATCAAACTCGAAAGCTTCTGCACAGCAAAAGAAACAACCATCAAAGTGAAAAGGCAACCCACTGTATGGGAGAGCATAATTGCCTATGATTATCAGATAAGGGACTAATTTCCAAAATATATAGAGTGCTCATACATCTCAACAAAAGGAAGACAAAGAACCCAATTAAAAAATGGGAAGAGGAACTAAATAGACACCTCTCCGAACAGGACATACAAACGGCCAAGAGACATATGAAGAAATGCTCAACTTCACTAATCATCAGAGAGATGCAAATTAAAACAACAATGAGGTATCACCTCACACCTGTCAGAATAGCCACCATCAACAAAGCATCAAACAACAAGTGTTGGCGAGGGTGTGGAGAAAAGGGGACTCTAGTACACTGCTGGTGGGAGTGCAGACTGGTGCAGCCACTATGGAAAACACTATGGTGTTACCTCAAAAAATTAAAAATTGAATTACCATTTTACCCAGTGATCCCACTCCTAGGAATATACCCGAAGAAGCCTGAAACACCAATCAGAAAGAATACATGTACCCCCATGTTCATAGCAGCACTATTTACAATAGGTATGATCTGGAAACAGCCCAAGTGTCCATCAGTAGATGAATGGATAAAAAAGCTGTCGTACATATACACAATGGAGTACTATGCAGCTTTAAGAAAGAATGATCTCTTATCCTTTGCGTCGACATGGGAGGACCTGGAAACTATTATCCTAAGTGAAACAAGCCAGGCAGAGAAAGACAAATATCATATGATCTCACTTATTTCTGGAATATAATGAACATAACAATGTGAGGAGCAGGGTAGTCCCGGGGACATGGAAGTGGGGTACAGACTGACATCTGCCAGAAGAGGGTGTGGGGGAGGGGAGCGATGAACACAGAACTTGTATGCATATACTCATAACCAATGGACATGGACAACAAAAATGGGGACGGGGCAGGGAGGGAGGGGGAGGGGGGTGTCAATGGGGGAAAAAAGGAGAAACATCTGTAACAAAAGTCAATTAATAATAAATATAAATAAATTTAAAAAATTAAATAAAATGCAGGGCAGAGGGGGCAGGGGATAGCCAGGTATCTCTGGAGGCAGGGGATGACTTTTAATCAATAGTATTGATGCATGGCCACCATTTCACAACTAAATTATCTTATGCTATTTGAATGTCATTTCACTAACTATGTTGTTAATTTTGATCAATTACAGAAAACCACACTGGTTTTATTGCCTGTACATTGGCTTCAGGTTCACTAAACACCAATCCCACAAGATAGACTCACCTTCTTATTGCCTAAGTCATGAGAGAAAAATGCATTATAACCATAGGAGGGTCATTGTGTGATGAGATAAAAATAATCCATCCCTGAATTTCAAGTTAATGAATATGGGCCCAATATTTAAATACTTAGGGTGGCATTAGTATTTTATTTAGACCTTGTGATTCCACATAAGGTGTTTCCCTTTCAAACTATTTTATTAGGATGCTCTGCTTGTGGGAGCAAGACCTGCTGCCATTGTGTCATTTGTGTGTGATGACAACAGTTTGGATCACGGCAGTGACAGCATTTCTTTCAAGAAAAGTCACTAAGATAAAGCCACAGTAAAATGAACATACACAGCTTGGGGGCAGAAAGCCACCCACATGCATGTTTACAGGTGTTGCCATGGAGATCTATGTATTCCAGGAAATATTACAAACCAGGTGCTATTCTTTACACCACACTAATGTCTCTTTCTCTTTTTTCTCTTAAAGCATCATAAGTCAGAATATGATAAAATTTGATGACACAGGAACAAAGCCTGATTCTTGCATTATTTAGCATTAAGTTACATCCACACAGTGAGGAGCTTCAGTCATGACCTGGGACGCAGGTGTGCAAAACGTTCACTTGAGACATAAAGTTCTTTAAGCCTCAGATTTACTAAGCATATAGATAGAACCTCTGAACTACTCTAAGTGTACTACCTGGCCTTGGAATGAGGAATTTTCACTTCTTTGGGAATATCAGTTTCCAACAGTAATTTACTAGATTAGTAAACCTAGTCTAAAAAGTTCTCTATTTAGTGGAATTACTGTACATTTCTCTTTTTTTTCTATGAAATTTTAAAATTCAGCACAAAATTCTTTCTTTTCAATAGAATATGGAAAATGATAGCATCAACTCTGTATCAAGCCTTTACTATATTTCAGATGTATTATAGATATCCACCTTTACACTCCTATATATATTGCATTACTTGATTTTTCAAGTTGGGAGTTGAAGCACAGAGATTATTTGATAAAAGATATATAGTGACAACGTAGTTGAAATTGGAGTTAAATTTAAGTCTGTCTCCAAATTTGGCAATATTAAACTAATTAATACATGGTTCCTTTAAATATCGCAGTTATAAATATATTGTAGCCAGTGGAGGAGGAAGGGGAACCTCATCATACTTTGAGAGATTTAAAAATGAATGGAAAATAGAAAATAAATTACTGGAGAAGAGAAGATGGCTGCAGAGTAACTGGAGGCTACCTGACCTTGCTCCCAGCCAGGGACTGGTTTTACAGTTAAAATACAGCACAGTCAACTTGAAAAATCAAGAGAAGTGTAGTGAATTGGACACATGTCTACGTAGCACTGAAGAATCAATGTAGATACTGGTAAGAGAAGGGAAGTTGCAAAAAGGGGGAGCCCCCCTGGAGCAGGTGCTCAACTGAGAGGCCAGTGATATCAGTTACAAATCTTTAAAACCCCACACAGGGATCTCAAACACAGAGCAACAGAGACTGGAAGAAGAGCCTGTGTGGTATCAGGCAGAGGGAACCAAGGGAATTCTGTCTGCCTAAGAGACAGGAATCACACTTTCCCAGTAAAGCCCAGTGCGGGTATCCAGAACTTCAGGGAGCTGAACCACAATCTCCCGTTGCGGGGGGGGGGTGTTCCCAGCCTGCAGGAGGGGTAAGTGGGCTTTACCTCTCCTTTCTAGGACTGTTGGCTGAACTCCTATTTTTAGAAGCCCCAGCCTGAGAAGTTTGCTCAAGACTCTTACTACTGCAAAGGCTGTGCTTTGGAGTCTGGGTCCAGCAGAGGGGCACCTGAGCGGCACCTGAGCAGTTCCCAGCAGTGATTTTGAAGGTCCTGCTACTTTCTTGAAAGCATCGTGCAGACCCCAGTCCGTGACTAAACTGTTTGGCTTGGGGAAAGGGGAAAAGATTCTCCCAATTCAAGTGTGGAATTGAAACCCCTACCTCCACCTGTGGAGTATCCCAGTCTGCTCATCCTGTAGAGTTAGCTGCACAGAGGAACACAAAACATTGGAGATTTTTGATCCACACTTTGGAGACTTGAGAGAAGGGGCAGAGCTGGGAATCTTTCTCCCCCTTTGCTGAGACCAGCCACACAGAGAGATCTGAGTCTTGTACTGATTTCATAACCCCTCCTGCTTGGACCTGTGGTGCAAGGGCACCGGCTCAGAACAGAACTGGAATTTTTGGACTGAATCCCCTGGGAAGGTTTCTATCAGAAAGATAGACAAGCCAGTGCTGGGCTTTGTGACTGCATTGTGGCATGGCTGATCTGAGCTTCCTCTGAGTTCAGCCAACCAGTCCTGGGAAGGAGGTGTAAAGCCCACTTCCCCCTCCTACAGACTGGGAACACCACCCCCAACAGGAGGCTGTGGTTCAGCTCCCTGAAGTCCTGAATACCTCCACTGAGCAAAGAAGAAGAAGAAGAAATAGTGAGAGAGAGAGAAAAAAAAAAAAAACAGCATAAAAATGGCAATAAATGAGTACTTATCAATAATAACCTTAAATGTGAATGGATTAAATGCTCCAATTAGAAGACAAAGGGTAGCTGAGGGAATAAGAAAACATGACCCATACATATGCTGTCTACCAAAGATCCACCTTGGAACAAATATACACACAGTCTAAAAGTGAAGGATGAAAAATATATTCCATGCATATGGAAAAGAAAAAAAAATCTGGTGTAGCAATATGTATATCTGACAAAATAGACGTCAAATTAAAGTTCATAGCAAAAGACAAAAAAAAGTCTCTACATAATAAAGGGATCAATTCAACAAGAAGAAATAATCCTTATAAACACATATGTACCCAATACAGAAGCACCTAAATATATGAAAACATTTTGGGTGGATTTTAAGCAGAGATCAATGGCAATACAGTCATAGTAGGGGATTTTAACACACCACTGCCAACAATAGATAGATCTTCCAGATAAAATATAAACAAGGAAACATGGACCTTAAACAACACACTAGACCAGATGGATTTAATTGACATCTACAGAACATTTCATCCCAAAGCAGAATACATATTCTTGACAAGTCCACATGGAACATTCTCAAAGATAGACCACATGTTAGGACACAAAATAAATCTCAATAAATTAAAGAAGATTGAAATCATATCAAGCATCTTCTCTGACCACAATGGCATAAAACTAGAAACCAGTCATAACAAAAAAAACTAAAAAATATTCAAACACATGGAGGCAAAGTAGGATGTTATTAAATAATAAATGAATTACAAATGAGATTTTTTTTAAAAGAATAAAAAAAAATAAAAAATAAAAAATAAATAAAAGAATAAAAACTACCTGGAAACAAATGAACACATAACCACACAAAATCTATGTAACACAGTGAAGCAGTCCTGAGAGGGCAATTCATAGCTTTACAGGCCTACTACAAGAAGCAAGAAAATTCCCTAGTAAACAATCTAACCCTACACCTAAAAGATTTTAAAAAGAATAGCAGGAAAAGCCCAGACTAAGTAGAGGAAGAAAGGAAAGAAAGAAAATAATAAAGAGCAGAGCAGAAAGAAGTGACATGAAAACTAAATACACACACACACACACACACACACACACACAAATGATTGTAAGACGATATTATGAAGAACTGTATGCCAACAAAATAGACAACCTAGGCAAAATGAACAAATTTCTATAAATATACAATCTTCCAAACTGACTCGGGAAAAAGTGGAAAATCTGGATAGACAATGACAACTAATGACATCAAAACAGTAATAAAAAAGCTTCCAGTGAACAAAAGTACGGGACCGGTCAGCTTCACAGGTGAATTTTACCAAGCATTCCATGAACTAACATTCATTCTCCTCCAGCTATTTCAAAAAATTCAAGAGGAGGGAAGAGTTTCAAGTTCTTTTTAGGAGGCCAACATTATTCTAACCAAAACCAGATAAAGACACAACAAAGAAAAAAAATTATATGCCAATACACCTGGTGAGCATAGGTGTTAAAATTCTCAACAAAATATTAACAAATGTAATTCAGCAATACATTAAAACAAAATCATACATCATGATCAAGTGGGATTTATTCCAGGGATTGAAGTTTAGTAAAGTATCTGCAAATCAAAAATGTGATATACCGGAGATTCCAAAATGGCAGCAGAGTGAACGGAAGCTACACAGAAAATCTCCCAGGACCAAACTGGAATTACAACTAAAATAAACACAAATCGTCAGGGAAAAGCAACAGAAAAACAGCTTGCAAGGACCATACAACCAGGGACACTGAATCGATCCTGGTAGGATTGCGGAGGCACAAGAGATGGGCTAGGAGTTCACGGACAGCAGCGGTCTTAGCTGTGAGCAGCACGCTCGGGGTTAAAGTCCCAAGTCAGCTCCACAGCGCAGAAGGACAAGACACAGTGCTAAATTAGTCTCAGCCACTCACCTTGGGCTCCAGCAGAGGGAGGGTGGATTGGACTGGAACTTTTTGGGGACACTCTGGATTTGGAGGGCACTCAGAGCTTTTGCTGAGTTGCAGCCAAAAAGGACGGTGGCCATCTTACTCCTACCCAGGGCTCTGGGGAGAGGTGGCCACCCCTCCCTAGGAGATTCAAGCCCACCAAGGTGGAACACTGAAATGCAAATTGAGGCTCAATAACAGCCAGCATCTGCACCACCCTCAGGAAACCCTCTTACTCTGAACACCGCAGGGAGTTTTTGATTCAATAGAGAACCTAAGGCTCTTCAAGTAACTGAGATAATAGCCTCCAGGCAAAAAGCTAGAAGATAACTGAACTGTTCCTGGGCTTGCAAATCTAACCAGGAAAGTAAGACTTGATAGTGGTGTTTAAGGTGGGTCCTCCCACACTCATCTAAACCCAGTAGATGAAGCCACAAACAGCAGAAACCAACACCCACAGGGAAAATTTGGCAGGCTCCAAAACCCACTGATAGCCAAAATGGTGAAACAAAGAAGGAAACCCCAACTGAAAGAACAAGAGACCTCTATCGAAGATGAGATAAATAAAATGCAGTTAAGAAAAGTATCAGAGGTAGAATTCAGAGCCATGATTTGAGGAAGCTCAATATCATCAGTAAAGACATCAACACCATGAGTAAAAACATAGAAACATTGAAAATTAAACACTTGGAAATGAAAAACCACCAAGAAGAAATGAAGAATGACGTAGCAAAAATAAACAACACATTGGAAGGACTAAACAGCACAGTAGAGGAAGCTGAGGACTGGATCAGTGAATTAGAAGACAGGGTAGAAACAATCAACCAATCAGAAAACCAAAAGGAAAGAATAATTAAAAAACAGGAAGACAGCTCAACAGGACTGAGGGACAACTGGAAACGTAATAATATTTGCATCATAGGAGTCTCCAAAGAAGAAGAAAATGAGCAAGGGATAGAGAATATATTTGAAGAAATCGTGACAGAAAACTTCCCTAATTTGGTGAAGGAAGAAGGCATTCAAGTTCCAGAAGCACAGAGATCCCCAAGTAAGAAGAACCCAAACAGGCCCACACCAAGACACATAGTAATTAAAAGGCCAAAAATTATAGACAAGGAGAGAATCCTAAAGGCAGCAAGAGAAAAGCAACAGGTTACCTACAAAGGAACCCCCATAAGGCTATCATCTGACTTCTCAACAGAAACACTACAGGCCAGAAGGGAATGGCATGAAGTAACCCAGGTTATGAAAAACAAGGATCACAGTTCAAGACTACTCTATCCAGCAAGGCTATCATTCAAAATAGAAGGTCAAATAAAGAGCTTCCCAGACAAGAAAAGGCTAAGGGAATACATTAGCACCAAACTAGCACTGCAAGAAATGTTAAAAGGACTGCTGTAATCAGTAAAAAAAAGAGGAAGAAAAATATAACCACACTAAACAAAAATGGTAATAAATAAGTACATATCAATAAGCACCTTAAATGTAAATGGATTGAGTGCTCTGATAAAAAGACACAGAGTGGCTGATTGGATAAAAAAGCATAATTCACATATATGTTGTTTACAAGAGACCCACCTCACAACAAAAGACTCACATAGGTTGAAAGTAAAGGGATGGAAGAAAATCTTCCAAGCAAACAGAAAGGAAAAACAAGCTGGGGTAGCAATACTCTAGATGATCAATTAGATTTTAAAATGAAGGCCATAACTAGAGAAAAGGAAGGCCACTACATAATATTGAAAGGATCTATCCAACAGGAAGATATAACCTTGGTAAATATATGTGCATCCAATATAGGAGCACCAAAATATATTTAAAATCTTCTGGAGGACTTCACATGAGAAATCGACAGCAATACAATCATAGCAGGAGACTTCAACACCCTGCTGACAACATTGAATAGATCCTCTAGACAAAAAATCTACAAGGAAACAGAGACTCTAAAAGAAGCACTAGACCAAATGGATTTAATAGATATCTCCAGAGAATTAAACCACAAAAGTATAGAACTCACATTCTTCTCAAGTGCACATGGGACATTCTCAAAGATAGACCATATGATAGGACACAAACTAAGTCTCTACAAGTTCAAGAAGATTGAAATCATATCAAGCATCTTCTCAGATCACAACAGCATGAAACTAGACATCAATTGCAACAAGAACATGCAAAGACATTTGAATACATGGAGGCTAAATAGCATGTTATTAAACAATGAATGAGATACCGAGGATCAAGGAGGAAATTAAAAATATCCTGGAAACCAATGAAAATGAACATACAACAACACAAAATCTATGGGATGCAGAGAAAGCAGTTCTGAGAGGGAAGTTCATAGCCTACCTCAAGAAACAAGAAAAATTTCTAATAAACTATCTAACCTCACAACTTAAAGAACTAGAAAGCAAACAAAAAGAAAAGCCCAGAGCAAGTAGAAGGAACGAAATAGTAAAGATTACAGCAGAAATAAATGACATAGAGACAAAAAAAGCAGTTCAAAAGATCAATGGAACAAACAGCTGGTTTTTCCAAAGGATAAACAAGATTGATGGACCCTTATCTAGACTCACCAAGAAACAAAGAGAGAAAGATTGATGGACCCTTATCTAGACTCACCAAGAAACAAAGAGAGAGAACCCAAATACACAAAATCAGAAATGAAAGAGTAGAAGTAACAATTGACAGCACAGAAAAACAAAATATTGTTAAAAAATACTATGAACAATTATATGGCAACAAATTCGACAATCTAAGCAAAATGGACACATTTTTGGAAACACATAATCTCCCAAATCTGGACTGGGAAGAGATAGAAAACTTGAACAGACCAATAACAACTAAGAAAATTGAAGATGGAATCAAGACTCTCCCAGCAAACAAAAGCCCAGGACTGGACGTCTTCATGGGGGAGTTTTACCGAACATTCAAAGAAGAACTAACACCCATTCTCCTCAAAGTATTCCAAAAATTTCAAGAAGAAGGAAGACTTCCAAACTCATTTTATGAGGCCAGCATAATTCTAATTCCAAAGTCAGAAAAGACAATACAAAAAAGAAAACTACATGCCAATAACCCAGATGAACATAGATGTCAAAATCCTGAACAAAATACTAGCAAATTGGATCCAGCAATACATCAAAAAAATTATTCACCATGACCAAGTGGGATTCATCCCAGGGATGCAAGGCTGGTACAATATTCACAAATCAATAAGTGTGATACACCACATAAACAAATGAAAGATAAAAACCATATGATCATATCAATAGACGCTGAAAAAGCATTCGACAAAATCCAGCACCCATTTCTGATAAAAACGCTCAGGAATGTGGGAATGGAGGGATCATATCTCGACATAATAAAGGCCATATATGAAAGACCTACAGCCAACATCATACTCAATGGGCAGAAACTAGAAGCGTTTCCCTTAAGAACATGAACAAGAGAGGGATGCCCACTTTCACCACTCTTATTTAACATAGTACTGGAAGTCTTAGCCACAGCAATCAGACATGAAGAAAAAATAAAAGGAATCCAAATTGGAAAGGAGGAAGTGAAACTGTCATTACTTGCAGATGACAAGATATTATACATAGAAAACCCTAAAGACTCCATCCAAAATCTACTACACTTAATAAATGAATTTCTCAAAATAGCAGGATAAAAATTAATGTCAAGAAATCGACGGCATTCTTATACACCAATGATGAACTCACAGAAAGAGAAACTAAAAAAGCAATCACATTTACCATCACGGCAAAAAAATTAAGATACCTAGGAATAAACTTAACCAAAGAAGTAAAGGACCTATTTGCAGAAAATTACAGGACATTGAAAATAGAAATAGAGAAAGATATAAAAAAGTGGAAGCACATACCTTGTTCATGGATTGCAAGAATTAACATCATTAAAATGTCCATACTACCGAAAGCAATCTATAGATTCCATGCAATCCCCATTCAATTAACAATAACATATTTCACAGGACTAGAACAAGTACTCCAAATCCTTATATAAAACCAAAAAAGACCCCAAATAGCCACAGTAATCTTGAAAAAGAACAACAAAGTAGGAGGATTCAAACTACTGGATATCAGGTTATACTACAAAGGCACTGTAATCAAAATAGCCTGGTACTGACACAACAACAGCCATATAGATTAATGGAACAGGACAGAGAACCCAGAAATTGACCAAAGACATTATGCTTAATTAATATTTGCCAAGGTGGCAGGAGCATACAGTGGAGTAAAGACAGGTTCTTCAATAAATGGTGCTGGGAAAATTGGACAGCTTCATGCAAAAAAGTGAAGATATAGACCACCAACTTACACCATACACAAGAATAAACTCAAAATAGATAAAGACTTAAAAGTGACTCATCAATTCACAAAAATCCTAGAAGAAAATATAGGCAACAAAATTTCAGACATCACATGGAGAAAATTTTCACTGATACACCTAAGGCAACAGAAACAAACAAAAAAATTAATACATGTAACTACATCAAACTAAAAACTTCTGCACAGCAAAGGAAACAACCATCAATATAGAAAGGGAACCCACAATATGGGAGAGCATAATTGCCAACAATACATCAGATAAGGAGTTAATTTCCAAAATATATCGAGTACTCATAGAACTCAACAAAAGGAAAACAAAGAACCCAATTAAGAAATGGGCAGAGGACCTAAATAGATACCTCTCCAAACAGGACATACAAATAGCCAAGAGACATATGAAAAATGCTCAATGTCATGAATCATCAGAAAGATGCAAATTAAAGCAACTATGAAGTATCACCTCACACCTGTCAGAATGGCTACCATCAACAAATCATCAAACAACAAGTGTTGGGGAGGGTGTGGAGAAAAGGGGACTCTAGTACACTGCTGGTGGAAATGTAGACTGGTGCAGCCACTGTGGAAAACACTATGGTGTTACCTCAAAAATTAAAAACTGAGCTGTCATTTGACCCAGTGATCCCACTTCTAGGAATATACCCTAAGAAACCTGAAACACCAACCAGAAAGAATATATGTACCCCTATGTTCATAGCAGCACTATTTACAATAGCTAAGATGTGGAAACAGTCCAAGTGCCCATCAGTAGATGAGTGGATAAAAATGCTGTGGTACATGTACACAGTGGAATACTATGCAGCTGTAAGAAAGAAAGATCTCTTATCCTTTGAGATGGCATGGACGGATCTGGAGAGTATTATGCTAAGCGAAACAAGCCAAGCAGAGAAAGACAAATATCACATGATCTCACTTATTTATGGAATGTAATGAACTAAACAAACTGATGAACAGAACTGACCCACAGACTTAGAGGTGGGGTACCTACTGACCGGCCTCAGAGGAGGGGGCCTGGGGGGAAAGGAGATAAACAACAGGACTTATATGCATGTGTGCATGACCAATGGACATGGAAAATGGTGCTGGGGATGGGGCAAAGTGGATGGGGGGAGGGTGTCAGTGGGGGAAAAAGGAGAAACATCTGTAACAAAAACAAATTAATTTAAAAAATAAAAAATTAATAAAAATAAAACAATCAAACAAAAAGCAGTGGTACATATACACAGTGGAATACTATGCAGCTGTAAGAAAGATTTCTTTTCCTTTGAGATGACTTGGAGGGACCTGGAGAATATTATCCTAAGTGAAACAAGCCAATCAGAGAAAGACAAATATTACATGATCTCACTTACTTGTGGAATATAATAAACAAAACAAGCTGATAAACAAAATAGACCCAGAGACATTCAAGTAGGATAGAGAGTGACAAAACTGAGAGGAGGGGGGCCAAGGCGAGGGAAGAGATAAACCGCAGAGCTTATATGCATGTATTCATAACCATGGACATAGATGACAGTGCTGAGGATGGGGGATTGAGGGGTGGCAGTATCGGGAGCAGGGTGTCAAGGGGGGGGAAAGGAGAAATATCTGTAACAAAAATAAATTAATTAAATAAATATATTAATTACTTAATGGCAAGATACTAAAAACTGGTAAAAAGAAAAGAAGAAGAAATTAAAAACTTCCTGGAAAACAATGAAAATGAACACACAACAATAAAAGTTATGGGACGCAGCAAAAGCAGTCCTGTGAGGGAAGTTCATAGCATTACAGGCCTACCTCAAGAAACAAGAAAAATTTCTAATTGACTTTCTAACTCTACAACTTAAAAATCTAAAATGAAAACAAAAAGAAAAACCTAGAGCAAGTAGAAGGAAAGAAATAGTAAAGGTCAGAACAGAAAAAAATGACATAAAAACTAAAGCAACAATTCAAAAGATGGATGAAACAAACAGCTGGATCTTTGAAAACATAAACAAGATTGATAGACCCTTAGCCAGACTAAGAAACAAAAGGAGAGGACCCAAATAAACAAAATCAAAATAAAAGACAAGTAACAACTGAAACCACAGAAATACAAAGGATCATTAACAAATACTGTGAACAATTATACACCAACAAATTGGACAATCTAGGCAAAATGGACAAATTTTTAGAAACACACAGTCTCCCAAAACTGAACGGGAAGATAGAAATATTGAGCAGACCAATAACAACTAAGGAAATCGAGGATGTAATCAAGAAACTCCCCACAAACAAAAGCCCAGGCCTGGATGGCTTCACGGGGAAATTTACTGAACATTCAAAGAGGATCTAACACCCATTCTCCTCAAACTAACCGAAAATATCCAAGAAGAAGGAACACTTCCAACTCGTTTATGAGGCCAACATAATTCTAATTCCAAAACCAGGTAAAGATACTACAAAGAAAGAAACTACAGACCAATATCCCTGATGAACACAGATGCAAAGGTTCTTAACAAAATATTAGCAAATCGGATCCAGCAATACATTTAAAAAATTATTCACGGACTTCCGATCAAGAAGGCGGTGTAGGTAAACGTGGTATCACGTCCTCCCACAACATCAAAATTACAGCTAAACTACAGAACCACCATCACTCAATGCCTGCAATGGAGCTGAATGGAAGCCCTACAACTATGAAATTAAAGAAGACACATCCAGACTGCTGGCAGGGGTGGAGGGGCGGACAGGCTGTTCCCACACCCACGTGTGGCTGATACAAATCAGGAGGATACCTCAGCTGTGAAGGTCCTCCCTGAAGAGTGAAGTCCCCCTCCCACACCAGGTGCCCACCTCAGGGTTTCAGTGCAAGGAAGAGAAGTCCCCATCACTTCGGGCTTTAAAAATCAGTGGGAACTGAGGCTAAGGGAGGCTGAGGCTTCCGGAGCCCCAGGCAGCTCCTCTTAAAGGGCCCACTCACAGACTTACTTGGACTTGCTCCCTCTGAGCTCCAACATTGGGGAGATGGCTCAGGGGCACAGGGGACATGCAAGGAGGAACTGAGTTGTTTAGCATTGGGGCAAGGGATGGAGAGGTGACTTTCTCCTGCACAGACATGCTGTCAGAGGTCTTTGTTCCTTTGGTGAGCCCTTCCCAAATGAGGCCAGCAGATGGCAACTGTATCTGGGACTTCTTAGCAACCTGGCTCACACTATTTGCTCCACCCTGGTGATTCCCTGAGGCCCTGCCCACCCAACTTTCAGGCCCACCCAAGCTGTTACCAGTTGCTTTACCATAGGATTGGCCTGTCTTAGATCCTGCTTCAGATTTTCCTAAATTCTCTCAAACAAGCAGCATCTGGTCTCAGCGAGCCCCATACCACTCGTTAAGTGGCCCCGGGCCTGGCACTAGAAGCAGCCAGCCTTGGTTCACAACTTGGTTTTGCCTAGGCACCTCCAAGCCCACCACAAGAAGCAGCCATCAGCAGACCGCATTGTAGCTTATGCGTGGTGGCCCCAGAGAGAAGACAGGCAGTGGCTGACCTGGCTCCAGAGCCAGCACACCCAGTAGACAGCTTCAGAACACTGCAAAGCACCACCACCCAAACACCTCCACAAGTGACAACCTCAAGCAATGGACTCAGTGGGTACCAGAGCCTTGCTGAAGTATGTCTTGCTCTGTGTTGTAGGCCCCTGCACAGCTGATCATTCAAGCAATCAAGACTCAATTACAACAGAAGGGTGTAAAGTCCACACGAGGGGTGCACCTTGAGAGCCCAACTGGGAGACAAGGGAGGCTGTGCCACTGGACCACACAGGACACCTACTACAATAGGCCACCCTAGGAAGCTCAGGAGACATAGCAACTCTACCTACTACACAGGAACAAACACAGGGAGGGAGCCAAAATGAGGAGACAAAGAAACATATTCCAAATGGAAGAACAGAACAAATTTCCAGGAAAACAACTAAATGAAATGGAGATAAGTGACCTAACAGGTGCAGAGTTCAAAACACTGCTTATAAGAATACTCAATGAACTTAGTGAGAACTTCAAAGAACTTAATGAGGACTTCAAGAGCATAAAAAAGACCAATCAGAAATGAAGGATGCACTAACTGAAATAAAGAATACTTTATAAAGATTCAATAGTAGAGTAGGCAAAGCCAAGAAGCAAACCATCTATTTTGAATATAAGGAAGCAAAAATCACGCAATCAGAACAGCAAAAAGGAAAAAGAATTAAAAAAAATGACACTAGTGTAAAGAGCCTCTGGGACAACTTCAAGCATACCAACATTTACATCATGGAGATGCCAGGAGGAGAAGAGAGAGAACAAGAAATTGAAAACCTATTTGAAACAATAATGACAGAAAATTTCCCTAACTTGGTGAAGGAAACAGACATACAAGTCCAGGAAGCGCAGAGAGTCCCAAACAAGATGAACTCAAGAAGCCCACATCAAGACACAACATAATCAAAATGCAAAAAGTTTCAAGACAAAGAGAGAATCTTAAAAGCAACAAGAGAAAAGGAGTTAGTTACCTACAAGGGAGTTTCCATAAGACTGTCAGCGGATTTCTCAAAAGAAACTTTGCAGGCCAGAAGGCAGTGGCAAGAAATATTCAGAGTGATGTAAAGCAAGAACCTACAACCAAGATTACTCTATCCTGCAAAGTTATCATTTAGAATCGTTGGCCATATAAAGAGTTTCCCAGACAAGAAAAAGCTAAAGGAGTTCATCACCATCAAACCATTATTTTATGGAATTTTGAAGGGTCTTCTTGAAGAAAAAGATGATTAAAAATATGAACAAACAAAATGGCAATAAATACATATATACTGACAATTGAATCTACAAACAAAATTAACAAGCAGAACAGACACATTCTCATAGATACAGAGAACATTTTGTTTGTTGCCAGATGGGAGGGGGGAGGGGGGATGGGTGAAAAAGGTGAAGGGATTAAGAAGTACAAATTGATTGTTAGACTGATAAACTTCAAAGAGTAGGGGGTGAGGGGATGGGAAGAAATAAATAAAAAAAACTTATATGCATAACCAATGGACACAGACAACAGTGTGGGGAAAGCAGGAGTGGTGCAGGAGCAGAAAAGATTAGGTCAATGGGGGAAAAAGGAGGAACAGCTGTAATACATTCAGCAATAAAGATAAGTTGTTGTTTTTTTTTTTTAATTATTCACCATGACCAAGTGGGATTCATCCCAGGAGTGCAAGGCTGGTACAATATTTGCAAATCTGTAAAAGTGATACACCACATAAAACAAAATGAAAGATAAAAACCATATGGTCATATTAATAGATGCTGAAAAAGCATTTGACAAAATCCAGCACCCATTTCTGATAAAAATCCTCAGCAATGAGGTAATAGAGGTATCATATCTTGACATAATAAAGGTTATATATGAAAAACCTACAGCCAACATCATACTCAATGGACAAAAAGTAAAGCATTTCCCTTAAGAACAGGAACAAGACTGGGATGCCCACTTTCACCACTCTTATTTAACATAGTACTGGAAGTCTCAGCCACAGCAATTAGACAGGAAGGAAAAATAAAAGGGATCCAAATTGGAAATGAGAAAGTGAAACTGTCATTATTTGCAGATGACATGATATTGTACATAGAAAACACTAAAGACTCCATCAAAAATATACTAGAACTAATAAATGAATTTGGCAAAGTAGCAGGATACAAAATTAACATCAAGAAAATGATGGCATTCTTACACACCAATAATGAACTCACAGAAAGAGAAACAAAAAAATCCCTTTTACCATAGCAGCAAAAAAATCAAGATACCTAGGAATAAACTTAACCAAAGAAGTAAAGTACCTGTCAAGAGAAACAAAGAAAAAAATTAATAGATGGGACTACATCAAACTAAAAAGCTTCTGCACACCAAAAGAAACAAGCATAAATGAAAACGGAACCCACTATCTGGGAGAGCATAATTGCCAACAATGCATCAGACAAGGAGTTAATTTCCCAAATAGATAAAGTGTTCATACAACTCAAAAAAAGGAAGACAAAGAACCTGATTAAAAAATAGGATGAGGACCAAATAGACACCTCTCCAAACAGGACATACAAATGGCCAAGAGACATATGTATAAATGTTAAATGTCACTAGTAAAGGGGACTCTGCTGGTGGGAATGCAGACTGGTGCAGCCACTATGGAAAACAATATGGTGTTTCTTCAGAAAATTAAAAATGGAACTGCCGTTTGATCCAGTGATCCCACTTTTAGGGATATATCCTAAGAAGCCTGAAACACCAAACAGAAAGATTACGTGTACCCCTATGTTCATAGTAGCACTATTTATAATTCCTAAGATCTGGAAACAGCTCAAGTGTCCATCAATAGATGAGTGGATAAAAAAGCTGTGGTACATATACACAGTGGAATACTATGCAGCTGTAAGAGAGAGAGATCTCTTATTCTTTGAGGCGACATGGAGGGATCTGGAGATTAATATGCTAAGTGAAATAAGCCAATGAGAGAAAGACAAATATCACATGATCTCACTCATTTGTGGAATATAATGAACAATACAAGCTGATGAACAAAATAGACCCAGAGACTTTGCAGTAGGGTACAGACTGACAAACGTGAGAAAAGGGGCATGGTTTGAGGACAGACATAAACCACCGAACTTATATGCATGTATGCATAATTAATGGACATAGACCACAATGCTGGAGGACGGTAACTGGAGGAGGTTGTCAATGGGAGAAAAATAAGAAACATTTGTAATAAAAATAAATAAATAAAAATTGCAAAAAAAAATTAGATGATCATATCAATAGAGGCTGAAAAGCATTTGACAAAATCTAGCACCGATTTGTGAACAAAGTGATAAGCAGAGTGAGAAGAAAAGGATTATATCTCAATGTGACAAAGGCCGTATATGACAAACCTGCAGCCAACATCATATTCAATAGGCCAAAACTACTACCATTTCCCTTAGAACAATAACAATGCAAGGATGCCCACTTTTGCCATTCTTATTCAACATAGTACTGGAAGTCTTAGCCACAGCTATCAGACAAGAAGAAAAAATAAAGGCATCCCAATTGGAAAGGAGGAAGTGAAACTGTCATTATTTCCAGATGACATGATGTTGTACTAGAAAACCCTAAGGAATTCATCAAAAATCTACTAGATTAAAAAAATGAATTTGGTAAAATAGCTCAATACAAAATTAACATTCAGAAATTGATGTCATTTTTATATACCAACAATGAACACTCAGAAAGACAAATTTTTAAAAAATCCCATTTAACATTGCAGCAACAACAAAAATAAGATACCTATGAATAAACTGAACCAAGAAGGTAAAAGAACTTTGCAGAAAACTACAGGACATTGAATTAAGAAATAGAAGAAGATATAAAAAAGTGGAAGCATATACCTTGATCATGGATTGGAAGAATCAACATCACTAAAATGTCCATACTACCCATAGCAATCTATAGATTTAACGCAATCCCTATTAAAGTACCAATGGCATATTTCACAGATCTAGAACAAATACTCTAAAAGTTTATATGGAACCAAAGAAGACCCTGAATTGCCACAGCAATCTTGAAAAAGAACAAATTTGGAGGGATCACAATACTGGATGTCTAGTTATAGTTACAAAGCCATTGTAATCAAAACAGCCTGGTACTGGCAGAGAACCAGGCATATAGATCAATGGAACAAAACAGAGAACCCAGAAATCGACCCTAGACATTATGCACAATTCATATTCAACAAAGGAGGCAAGAACATACAATGGAGAAAAGACAGTCTCTTTAATAAATGGTGCTGGAAAAATTGAACATATACTTGCAAAAAAAAATAAAACCACACCACCAACTTACACCATACGCAAGAATAAACTCAAAATGGATAAAAAAAACTTAAATGTAAATTATGAAACCATAAAAATCCTAGAAGAATATGTAGGCAGAAAAATCTCAGACATCACATGTGGCAGGATACTCACTTATACATTGCCTAAGGCAAGAGAAACAAAAGACAAAAACAATAAATTGGACTACATCAAACTAAAAAACTTCTGCAAGGCAAAAGAAACCAGCATCAAAATGAAAAGGAGCCTACTCTCTGGGCCAACATATTTGCCAACAATGCATTGGATAAGGGATTCATATCCAGTTAAAAAATGGGCAGAGGACCTGAATAGACACTTCTCCAAAGAGAGCATACAGATTGCCAAGAGATATATGAAAAAATTCTCAACGTCACTAATCATCAGAGAGATGCAAATTAAAATGGCTATGAGATACCACCACACACCTGCCAGAATAGCTGCCATCAACAAATCTTCAGAAAAAAGTGCTGGCAAGGATGTGGAGAAAAGGATACCCTAGTATACTGCTGGTGGGAATGCAGACTGGTGCAGCCACTATGGAAAACAATGGGGTGTTTTCTCAAAAAAATTAAAAAAGAAATTGTCATTTGACCCAATGATTCCACTTCTAGGAATATCCAAGAAGCCTGAAACACCTATCAGGAAGAGAATATGCACCCCTATATTCATAGCACTTCTATTTACAATAGCTAAGGCCTGGAAACAACCCAATTATTCATCAGTAGATGAGTGAATAAAAAAGCCATGGTATATATACACAATGGAATACTATGCACCTGTAAGAAAAAAAGATCTCTAACCCTTTGGGATGACATTGAAGGAACTGGAGCATATTATACTGAGCATAATACACCAGTCAGAGAAAGACAAGTACCATATGATCTCACTTACGGTATTTATGCAATATTATGAACAAAACTAGCTGATGATCAAAAGAGATCCAGAGACATGGAAGTAGGGAACAGACTGACAAATCTCAGATGTAAGGGTGATGGGTGAGTGGGAAGAAGTAAACCAAAGAACTAATATGCATATATGAATAACCAATGGACATAGACAATGGTTTGTGGAAAGCTGGGGGGTCTGGGAGAGGGAGGAGGGCCTGAATGGTGGATATACAGATGTATATCTGTAGTACATTCAACAATAAAGATAAAAAATAACAATCAAATAAAAATAAAAGATTTTTAAAAATCTTCCAATACTCAATCAAGAAGAAGCAGAAAACCTGAATAGACCAAAGACAACTAATAAAATTAAAGCAATAATAACAAAACGCCCAGCAAACAAATGTCTTGGACCATTTGGCTTCACAAATGAATTTTACCAAACATTCAAAGAACTAACACCTACCTTCCTCAAACTATTTCAAAAAATTACGAGGAGGGAATCCTTTTATGCTCTTTTTTGGAGGTCAGCATTATCCTTATTCCAAAACCAGACAAAGACAGTACAAAGAAAGAAAATTTTAGAGCAATATCCATGATGAATACAGATGCCAAATTCTCAACAAAATATTTGGTAATTCATCCAACAATACATTAAAAATATCATACATAATGACCAAGTGAAATTTATTCCATGGATGCAAGGCTGCTACAATATTCAAAAATTAATAAATGTGATACATTTACATAAACAAAATAAAAGATAAATATCACATGATCATATCAATAAATGCAGAAAAAGCATTTTATAAAATTCAGAACCATTTATGATAAAAACTCTCAGCAAAGTGGGAATAGAGGGACCATACCTCAACATAATAAAAGCCATATATGACAAACCTACAACCATCATCATACTCAATAGACAAAAACTGAACGAATTTCAGTTAATGTTAGGTACAACACAGAGTTGTTCACTTTTACCACTCCTATTCAACATATACTAGAAGTTCTAGCAACAGTGATCAGAAAATAAGAAATAAAGGTCATCCAAATTGGAAAGGAGGATGTAAAACTGTCAATATTCACAGATGATGTGATATTTTACATAGAAAACGCTAAAGATTCATCAAATAAACTATTACATCTCATAAATGAATTTGACAGTGTAGCAGGATACCACATTAATATTTAGAAATTGATGATATTTTTATATACCAATTATGAACTATCAGAAAAAGAAACAAAGAAAACAACCACATTTACTATTGCAACAACAAAAATAATGTACCAAGGAATAAACTTCACCAAGGAGGTTTTAAAAGACCTGTACTGAGAAAACTATAGAACATTGAAGAAAGAAATATAGGAAGATACAAACAAGTTGAAATTATACCTCATTCATGGGTTGGAAGAATTAGTATCATTAAAATGTCCGTATTACCCAAAGCAATCTATGGATTCAGTGTAATTCCTATTAAAATACCAATGGCATATTTAATAAATCTAGGGCAAATATTCCAAAAGTTTATATGGAACAATAACAATAACAAACCCAAATAACCTCAGCCATCTTGAGAAAGAAGAACAAAGCTGGAGGGATCACAATACCTGATATCAAATTGTACTTCAAAATCATTGTAATAAAAACAACCTAGTACTGACACAAAAACAGGCATATAGCTTAATGCAACAGAACAGAGAGCCCAGAAATCAACCCACGGCTTTAAGGTCAATTAATTTTTGACAAAGGAGACAAGACAATAGAATGGAATAAAAACTGTATCTTCAATAAATAGTGTTTAAAAAAACTGAACAGGTATATGCAAAAAAAATAAAAAATGAAACTAGACCACAAACTGCACCATTCACAAGGATAAACTCAAAATAGATTAAAGACTTAAATGTAAGTCAAGAAGCCATAAAAATACCAGAAGGAAACATATGGAGTAATATCTCTGACCTCTCACATAGCTATCTTTTTGCCAGTATATGTTTTAGGCCAAGTGAAACAAAGAAAAAAATAAACCGATGGGATTACGTACAGCAAACTAAAAAGATTCTGCACATAAAAAAATTCATCAACAAAATGAAAAATGAAGTCACTGAATGGGAGACAATAGTCACCAAAGATACATCTAATAAAATGTTAATCTGCAAAATATATATAAAATTTATGCAACTCAAAGCAGAAAGAAAATCAGTACAATTTAAAAAAGGGCAGAGAACCTGAATAGACATTTCTCCAAAGAGGACATACAGATGGCCAATAGATATATAAAAAAATTCTCAATGGCACCATACATCAGAGTGATGCAAATTGAAACTACAATAAGGTATCACATCTCACCTGGCAGAATAGCAACCATCAATAAATCAACAAACAAGTGCTGGTGAGGATGTGGAGAAAAGGGAACACTAGCTCACTGCTGGTGGGAATGCAGACTGGTGCAGCCACTGTAGAAACAGAATGCAGTTTCCTCAAAAAACTAAAAATGCTACTGCCTTTTGACTCAGTGATCTCATTTCTGGTAATATATACTAAAAATCTTGAAGCACCCATCAGAAAGAATATTTGCACCCCTATGTTCATAGCAGCCTAATTTACCATAGCCAAAATCTGAAAACAGCCCAAGTGTCCATCAGTAAAGGAGTGGATAAAAAGCTGTGGTACATTTATTTTTTTATATATATATTTATTTTTGTTACAGATGTTTCTCCTTTTCCGCCCATTGTCTCCCTCCTCCCCCTCCCTCCCTGCCCCGTCCCCAGTTTTGTCATCCATGTCCATTGGTTATGAGTACATGCGTACAAGTTCTGTGATTCATCGCACCCCTCCCTCATCCCCTCTTCTGGCAATTGTCAGTCTGTACCCTACTTCCACATTTCTGGGACTACCTTGTTCCTCAGACTGTTATGTTTATTATGTTTCAGAAATAAGTGAGATCATATGATATTTGTCTTTCTCTGCTTGGCTGGTTTCACTTAGGATAATAGTTTCCAGGTCCTCCCATGTCATCACAAAGGATAAGAGATCTTTCTTTCTTCCAGCTGCATAGTACTCCATTGTGCATATGTACCACAGCTTTTCTATTCACTCGTCTACTGATGGACACTTGGGCTGTTTCCAGATCTTAGCTATTGTAAATAGCGCTGCTATGAACATGGGGGTACATATATTCTTTCTGTTTGGTGTTTCAGGCTTTTTAGGGTATATTCACAGGAATGGGATCACTGGGTCAAATGGTAATTCAATTTTTAATTTTTTGAGGTAACAACATAGTGTTTTCCATAGTGGCTGCACCAGTCTGCATTCCCACCAGCAGTGTACTAGAGTCCCCTTTTCCCCACACCCTCGCCAACACTTGTTATTTGATGCTTAGTTGAAGGCGGATATTCTGACAGGTGTGAGGTGATACCTCATTGTTGTTTTAATGGGCATCTCTCTGATGATTAGCGATGTTGAGCATTTCTTCAAATGTCTCTTGGCCATTTGTATGTCCTGTTTGGAGGGGTGTTTAGTTCCTCTGCCCATTTTTTAATTGGGTTTTTTGTCTTCCTTTTGTTGAGATGTATGAGCACTCTATATATTTTGGAAATTAATCCCTTATCTGATATGTCATTGGCAATTACGCTCTCCCATACACTGTGTTGCCTTTCCACATTGATGGTTGTTTCTTTTGCTGTGCAGAAGCTTTTGAGTTTGATGTAGTCCCATGTGTGCATTTTTCCATTTGTTTCTGTTGCCTTAGGTGATGTATCAGTGAAGAATCTGGTGCATATGATGTCCGAAATTTTGTTGCCTACATTTTCTTCTAGGATTTTTATGGATTCATGAGTCACATTTAAGTCTTTTATTCATTTTGAGTTTATTTTTGTGTATGGTGTAAGATGATGGTCTAGTTTCATTTTTTTTGCATGTAGCTGTCCAATTTTCCCAACACGATTTATTAAAGAGGCTGTCTTTACTCCATTGTATGCTCTTGCCACCATGTAGAATATTAATTGAGCATAATGTTTTGGGTCAATTTTGGGTTCTCTGTTCTTTTCCATTGATCTATGTGCCTGTTCTTGTGCTACTACCAGACTGTTTTGATTACAGTAGCTTTGTAGTATAACCTAATGTCTGGTATTGTAATCCCGCCTACTTTGTCCTTCTTTTTCAAGATTGCTGTAGCTATTCGGGATCTTTTTTGGTTCCATATGAACTTCTGAAGCATTTTTTCTAGTTCTATGAAATATGTCATTGGAATTTTGATGGGGATTGCATTAAATCTATAGATTGCTTTGGGTAGTAAAGACATTTTAATGATGTTAATTCTTCCAATCCATGAATAAGGTATGTGCTTCCACTTTTTTATATCTTCCTCTATTTCTTTTTTTAATGTCCTGTAGTTTTCTGCAAATAGGTCCTTTACTTCTTTAGTTAAGTTCATTCCTAGGTATCTTAATTTTTTTGCTGCGATGGTAAATGGGATTGTTTTTTTAGTTTCTCTTTCTGTGAGTTAATAATTGGTGTATAAGAATGCCACTGATTTCTTGACATTACATTTGAATCTTGCTACGTTGCCAAATTCATTTATTAAGTCTAGTAGATTTTTGATGGAGTCTTTAGGGTTTTCTATGTATAATATCATGTCATCTGCGAATAATGACAGTTTCACTTCCTCCTTTCCAATTTGGATCCCTTTTATTTTTTCTTCATGTCTGATTGCTGTGGCTAAGACTTCCAGTACTATGTTAAATAAGAGTGGTGAGAGTGGGCATCCTTGTCTTGTTCCTGATCTTAAGGGAAATGCTTTTAGTTTTTGTCCATTGAGTATGATGTTGGCTGTAGGTCTTTCGTATATGGCCTTTATAAAGTTGAGATATGATCCCTCTATTCCCAAATTTCTGAGGGTTTTTATCCGAAATGGGTGCTGGATTTTGTCAAATGCTTTTTCAGCGCCTATTGCTATGATCATATGGTTTTTATCTTTCATTTCGTTTATGTAATGTATCACATTTATTGATTTGCAAATATTGTACCAGCCTTGCATCCCTGGGATGAATCCCACTTGGTCATGGTGAGTAATTTTTTTAATGTATTGCTGGATCCGGTTTGCTAATATTTTGTTAAGGATTTGGGCATCTATGTTCATCAGGGATAGTGGCCTGTAGTTTTATCACTTTTTAGTGTCTTTTTCTGGGTTTGGAATTAGAATTATGCTGGCCACATAAAACGAGTTTGGAAGTCGTTCTTCTTGAATTTTTTGGAATAGTTTGAGGAGAATTGGTGTTAGTTCTTCTTTGAATGTTCAATAAAACTCCCCCGTGAAGCCGTCAGGGCCTGGGCTTTTGTTTGTTGGGAGGGTCTTGATTACATTTTCAATTACCTTCGTTGTTATTGACCTGTTCAAGTTTTCTATCTCTTCCCAGTTCAATATTGGGACACTATATGTTTCTAGAAATGTGTCCATTTCACTTAGATTGTCTAATTTGTTGCCATATAATTGTTCATAGTATTTTTTACCGATCCTTTGTATTTCTGTGGTGTCAGTTGTTACTTCTCCTCTTTCATTTCTGATTTTGTGTATTTGGAATCTCTCTCTTTGTTTCTTGGTGAGTCTAGCTAAGGGTCCATCAATCTTGTTTCCCTTGTCAAAAACCAGCTCTTTGTTTCATTGATCCTTTGAATTGTTTTTTGTTTTGTTTTTTTTTTGTTTTTTGTCTCTATGTCATTTATTTCTGCTCTGATCTTTACTATTTCCTTCCTTCTACTTGTTCTGGGTTTTCTCTTTGTTTGCTTTCTAGTTCAAGTTGTGAGGTTAGGTAGTCAATTAGAAATTTTTCTTCTTTCTTGAGGTGGGCCTGTAGTGCTATGAACTTCCTTCTCAGAACTGCTTTCGCTGCATCCCATGGATTTTGTGTTGTTGTGTGTTCATTTTCATTCGTTTCCAGAAAGTTTTTAATTTCTTCCTTGATCTCCATGGTAACCAATTCATTGTTCAATAACATGCTATTTAGCCTCCATGTGTTCAAATGTCTTTGCATGTTCTTGTTGCAATTGATTTCTAGTTTCATGCCATTGTGATCTGAGAAGATGCTTGATTTGATTTCAATCTTCTTGAACTTGTAGAGACTTAGTTTGTGTCCTATCATGTGGTCTATCTTTGAGAATGTCCCATGTGCACTTGAGAAGAATGTGAATTCTGCAGTTTTGGGGTGTAATTCTCTGTAGATATCTATTAAATCCATTTGATCTAGTGCTTCATTTAGAATTTATGTTTCCTTGTTAGTTTTTTATCTAGATGATCTATCCAGTGATGTCAGTGGGGTGTTGAAGTCTCCTGCTATGATTGTATTGTGGTCTATTTCTCCTTTGAAGTCCTCCAGAAGATTTTTAATATATTTTGGTGCTCCTATACTGGGTGTGTATATGTTTACTAAGGTTATATCTTCCTCTTGGATATACCCTTTCAATATTATGTAGTGACCTTCTTTGTCTCTAGTTATGGTCTTCAATTTGAAATCTAATTTATCAGATATGAGTATTGCTACACCAGCTTTTTTTTCCTTTCTGTTTGCTTGGAAGATTTTTTTCCATCCCTTTACTTTCAACCTATGTGAGTCTTTTGTTGTGAGGTGGGTCTCTTGTAAACAACATATATGTGAATCATGCTTTCTTATCCAGTCAGCTACTCTGTGCCTTTATATTGGAGCATTCAATCCATTTACATTTAAGGTGATTATTTATATGTACTTATTTATTGCCATTTTTGTTCAGTGTGGTTATATTTTTCTTCCTATTTCTACTAATTACAGCAGTCCTTTCAACATTTCTTGCAGTGCTGGTTTGGTGCTAATATATTCCCTTAGCCTTTTTTTGTCTGGGAAGCCCTTTATTTGATCTTCTATTTTGAATGATAGCCTTGCTGGATAGAGTAGTCTTGGATTCATATCCTTGTTTTTCATGACCTTGATTACTTCATGCCATTCCCTTCTGGCCTGTAGTGTTTCTGTTGAGAAGTCAGATGATAGCCTTATGGGGGTTCCTTTGTAGGTAACCTGTTGCTTATCTCTTGCTGCCTTTAGGATTCTCTCTTTGTCTTTAATTTTTGGCATTTTAATTATTATGTGTCTTGGTGTGGGCCTGTTTGGGTTCTTCTTACTCGGGGCTCTCTGTGCTTCTTGAACTTGAATGCCTTCTTCCTTCACCAGGTTAGGAAAGTTTTCTGTCACTATTTCTTCAAATATATTCTCTAACCCTTGCTCATTTTCTTCTTATTCAAGGACTCCTATAATGCGAATGCTACTACGTTTCCAGTTGTCCCACGGTTCTCTTAAGCTATCCTCCTGTTTTTTCATTGTTTTTTCCTTTTGCTTTTCTGATTGATTGATTTTTTTCTACTCTGTCTTCTAATTCACTAATCTGGTCCTCCGCTTCCTCTACTCTGCTGTTCAGTCCTTCCGATGTATTCTTTATTTCTGCTGTGTCACTCTTTATTTCCAGTTGGTTGGTTTTCATGGGGTCGATATCCTTACTCATGCTGTTTAGTTTCCTCAAGATCATGGCTCTGAACTCTACCTCTGATAATTTGCTTTACTGCATTTCATTTATCTCATCTTCGGTAGAGTTCTCTTGTTCTTTCATTTGGGATCTGTTTCTTTGTTTCACCATTTTTGCTATCTCAGTGGGTTTTGGAGCCTGCCAAATTTTCCCTGTGCATGTTGGTGTTCTGCTATTTGTGGCTCCCTCTACTGGGTTTGGATGAGCGTGGAGGGCCCTCCTGAAACACCACTGTCAAGTCTCACTTTCCTGGCTAGATTTGCAAGTTCAGGAAAGGTTCAGTTATGCTCTAGCTTTTTTCCTGGAGGCTATTAGCCTCAGTTACTTGAAAAGCCTTAGGATCTCAGTTGAATGAGAAACTCCCTCAGGTGTTTATAGTGTGAGAGGATTTCCCGAGGGTGGGGCCAATGCTGGTTGTTAATGAGCCTCAATTTGCATTTCTTTACCTCTTTTCCTCACCTGGGAATCTCCGAGGGAGGGGCTGCCTCTGCTCTGTGAAGGAGTAAACTTGGCTGCTGTTCTGTGTAACCAGGAAGGAGGGGCTGGCCACCACCGTCCTTTGTGGCCACAGCTCAGCACAAACTCTGAGCGCCCTCCAAATCCCAGGTGTCCCCACAGAGTTCCAGTCCAGTTCACCCTCCATCTGCCGGAGCCCCGGGTGAGTGGCTGTGGCTATTTAGCGCTCTGTCCCGGCCCTCTGTGCTGTGGAGCCGCTGGGGCTCTTAACCCCAAGGGCAGGCACCACCACTGCTCCCAGCTAAGGCTGCTGCTCACAGCTAAGGCCGCTGCTGTCTGTGGGCTCCCAGCCTGCCACCCTCACACATGTCCGCCGATCCTACCAGTCTCATTCAGTGTCCCTGGTTGTATGATCCTCTCTCGCTACTTTTCTGTTGCTTTTTCCCGACGATTTGTCATTATTTTAGTTGTAATTCCCATTTGGTATTGAGAGATCATCTGTGTAACTTCCATTCACTCTGCCGCCATTTCCAATCTCCAAAAGCTGTGGTACATTTAAACAATGGAATAATATAAGTCTGTAAAAAAGGAGGAAATAGATTCCAAAATGGCGGGGGAGTGAATGGAAGCTACACAGATCATCTCCCAGGACCAAACTGGAAATACAACTAAAATAAAGTCAAATCGTCGGGAAAAAGCAACGGAAAAGCAGCTCGCGAGGACCATACAACCAGGGACACTAACTTGATCCTGGTAGGATTGCGGAGGCGCAAGAGGGGGGCTGGGAGCCCACAGACAGCAGCGGCCTTAGCCGTGAGCAGCGCTCCGCCCTTGGGGTTGAAGCCCAAGCCGGCTCCACAGCGCAGAGCCGGGACAGAGCGCTAAAACAGCCACAGCCACTCACCTCGGACTCCGGCGGAGGGAGGGCGGACTGGACTGGAACTGTGTGGGAACACTCGGGATTTGGAGGGCGCTCAGAGCTTTTGCTGAGTTTCGGCCACGCGGGACTGTGGCCTGGTCGACTTACTCCATCCCAGGGCTCTGGGGAGAGGCGGCAGCCCCTCCCTCGGAGATTCAGCCACACCCAGTTGGGCCATTGAAATGCAAATCAAGGCTCATTAACTACCAGCATCTGCCCCACCCTCGGGAAATCCTCTCACGCTGAACACCTGAGGGAGGTTTTCATTCAACTGAGAACCCAAGGCTCTTTAAGTAACCAGGACTAATAGTCTCTAGGCAAAAAGCTAGAGGATAACTGAACCTTTTCTGGGCTTGCAACTCTACCCAGAAAAGTAAGACTCGACAGTGGTGTATAACGTGGGTCCTCTCACGCTCATCCAAACCCAGTACAGGGAGCCACAAACAGCAGAACACCAACATCCACAGGGAAAATTTGGCAGGCTCCAAAAACCACTGAGCTAGCCAAAATGGTAAAACAACGAAACAGATGCCAAACGAAAGAACAAGAGACCTCCAATGAAGATGAGATAAATGAAATGGAGTTAAGCAAGTTAACAGAGCTAGAATTCAGAACCATGATCTTGAGGAAGCTCAACAGCATATGTAAGGACATCAACACCATGAGCAAAGACATAGAAATATTGAAAATAAATCAATTGGAAATGAAGAACGACATATCAGAAATGAAGAACACAATGGAAGGGCTAAAAAGCAGAGTAGAAGAAGCTGAGGACCGGATCAGTGAATTAGAAGACAGGGTAGAAAAAATCAACCAATCAGAAAACCAAAAGGAAAAAACAATGAAAAAACAGGAAGACAGCTTAAGAGAACTGTGGGACAACTGGAAACGTAATAATATTCGCATCATAGGAGTCGCCGAAGAAGAAGAAAATGAGAAAGGGTTAGAGAATATATTTGAAGAAATAGTGACAGAAAATTTCCCTAATTTGGTGAAGGAAGAAGGCTTTCAAGTTCAAGAAGCACAGAGAGTCCCAAGTAAGAAGAACCCAAACAGGCCCACACCAAGACACATACTAATTAAAATGCCAAAAATTAAAGACAAAGAGAGAATCCTCAAGGCAGCAAGAGCTAAGCAACAGGTTACCTACAAAGGATCCCCCATAAGGTTATCAGCTGACTTCTCCATAGAAACACTACAGGCCAGAAGGGAATGGCATGAAATAATCAAGGTCATGAAAAACAAGGATCTGAACCCAAGACTACTCTACCCAGCAAGGCTATCATTCAAAATAGAAGGTCAAATAAAGAGCTTCCCAGACAAAAAAAGGCTAAGGGAATACATTAGCACCAAACCAGCACTGCAAGAAATGTTAAAAGGACTGCTGTAATTAGTAGAGGAAATGGAAAGGAAAATAGAAACACACTAAACAAAAATGGCAATAAGTAAGTACATATCGGTAATCACCTTAAATGTAAATGGACTGAACGCCCCGATCAAAAGACACAGAGTAGCGGATTGGATAAGAAAGCATGACCCATATATATGTTGCTTACAAGAGACCCACCTCACAACAAAAGACTCACATAGGCTGAAAGTGAAGGGATGGAAAAAAATCTTCCAAGCAAACAGAAAGGAAAAAAAAGCTGGGGTAGCAATACTCATATCTGATAAAATAGATTTTAAAATGAAGGCCATAGCTAGAGACAAAGAAGGCCACTACATAATATTGAAAGGAAGTATCCAACAGGAAGAGATAACCTTGGTAAACATATATGCACCCAATACAGGAGGACCAAAATACATTAAAAATCTTCTGGAAAACTTCAAAGGAGAAATCGACAGCAATACAATAATAGCAGGGGACTTCAACACCCCACTGACATCATTGGATAGATCCTCTAGACAAAAAATTAACAAGGAAACACAGACTCTAAATGAAGCACTAGACCAAATGGATTTAATAGATATTTACAGAGAATTACACCCCAAAACTACAGAATTCACTTTCTTCTCAAGTGCACATGGGACATTCTCAAAGATAGACCACATGTTAGGACACAAACGAAGTCTCTACAAATTCAAGAAGATTGAAATCATATCAAGCATCTTCTCAGATCACAATGGCATGAAACTAGAAATCAATTGCAACAAGAACATGCAAAGACATTTGAATACATGGAGACTAAATAGCATGTTATTAAACAACGAATGGGTTACCAAGGAGATCAAGGAAGAAATTAAAAACTTTCTGGAAACGAATGAAAATGAACACACAACAACACAAAATCTGTGGGATGCAGCGAAAGCAGTTCTGAGAGGGAAGTTCATAGCACTACAGGCCTACCTCAAGAAACAAGAAAAATTTCTAATAGACTATCTAACCTCACAACTTAAAGAACTAGAAAGCAAACAAAAGGAAAACCCCAGAGCAAGTAGAAGGAAGGAAATAGTAAAGATCAGAGCAGAAATAAACGACATGGAGACCAAAAAAACAATTCAAAGGATCAATGAAACAAAGAGCTGGTTTTTTGAAAAGATAAACAACATTGATGGACCCTTAGCTAGACTCACCAAGAAACAAAGAGAGAGAACCCAAATACACAAAATCAGAAATGAAAGAGGAGAAGTAACAACTGACACTACAGAAATACAAAGGATCGTTAATGAATACTATGAACATTTATATGGCAACAAATTCGACAATCTAAGCGAAATGGACAAATTTCTAGAAACATATAGTCTCCCAAAACTGGACCGGGAAGAGATAGAAAACTTGAACAGACCAATAACAACCAAGGAAATTGAAGATGTAATCAAGACTCTCCCATCAAACAAAAGTCCAGGCCCAGACGGCTTCACAGGGGAGTTTTACCGAACATTCAAAGAAGAACTAACACCCATTCTTCTCAAACTGTTTCTAAAAATTCAAGAAGAAGGAAGACTTCCAAACTCATTTTATGAGGCCAGCATAATTCTAATTCCAAAACCAGAAAAAGACACTACAAAGAAAGAAAACTACAGGCCAATATCCCTGATGAACATAGATGCCAAAATCCTGAACAAAATACTAGCAAATCGGATCCAGCAATACATCAAAAAAATTATTCACCATGACCAAGTGGGATTCATCCCAGGGATGCAAGGCTGGTTCAATATTCGCAAATCAATAAATGTGATACACCACATAAACAAAATGAAAGATAAAAACCACATGATCATATCAATAGACGCTGAAAAAGAATTCGACAAAATTCAACACCCATTTCTGATAAAAACACTCAGCAATGTGGGAATAGAGGGATCATATCTCAACATTATAAAGGCCATATATGAAAGACCTACTGCCAACATCATAATCAATGGGCAAAAACTAAAAACATTTCCCTTAAGAACAGGAACAAGACAGGGATGCCCACTTTCACCACTCTTATTTAACATAGTACTGGAAGTCTTAGCCACAGCAATCAGACGTGAAGAAAAAATAAAAGGTATCCAAATTGGAAAGGAGGAAGTGAAACTGTCATTATTCGCAGATGACATGATATTATACATAGAAAACCCTAAAGACTCCATCAAAAATCTACTAGACCTAATAAATGAATTTGGCAAAGTAGCAGGATACAAAATAAACGTCAAGAAGTCGACGGCATTCTTATACACCAACAATGAACTCACAGAAAGAGAAACTAAAAAAACAATCCCATTTACCA
Organism: Tadarida brasiliensis; assembly: GCA_030848825.1. NCBI lineage: Eukaryota > Metazoa > Chordata > Mammalia > Chiroptera > Molossidae > Tadarida > Tadarida brasiliensis. The sequence goes on along the minus strand of CM061259.1, from coordinate 70,973,760 downwards.
TCGCGGCAAAAAAATTAAGATACCTAGGAATAAATTTAACCAAAGAAGTAAAGGATCTATTTGCAGAAAACTACAGGACATTGAAAAAAGAAATAGAGGAAGATATAAAAAAGTGGAAGCACATACCTTGTTCATGGATTGGAAGAATTAACATCATTAAAATGTCCATATTACCCAAAGCAATCTATAGATTCAATGCAATCCCAATCAAAATACCAGCGACATATTTCACAGAACTAGAACAAATACTCCAAAAGTTCATATGGAACCAAAAAAGACCCCGAATAGCCACAGCAATCTTGAAAAAGAAGGACAAAGTAGGTGGGATCACAATACCAGATATCAGATTATACTACAGAGCTACTATAATCAAAACAGCCTGGTATTGGCATAAGAACAGGCTTATAGACCAGTGGAACAGAACAGAGAATCCGGAAATTGACCCAAGATATTATGCTCAACTAATATTTGACAAAGGTGGCAAGAGCATACAATGGAGCAAAGACAGCCTCTTTAATAAATGGTGTTGGGAAAATTGGACAGCTACATGCAAAAAAATGAAACTAGACCATCAACTTACACCATACACAAGAATAAACTCAAAATGGGTAAAAGACTTAAATGTGACCCGTGAATCCATAAAAATCCTAGAAGAAAATGTAGGCAACAAAATTTCAGACATCATACGCAGCAGAATCTTCACTGATACATCACCTAAGGCAACAGAAATAAAGGAAAAAATGAACACATGGGACTACATCAAACTCAAAAGCTTCTGCACAGCAAAAGAAACAACCATCAAAACGGAAAGAGAACCCACTGTATGGGAGACCATAATTGCCAATGATACATCAGATAAGGGGTTAATCTCCAAAATATATAGAGTGCTCATACAACTCAACAAAAGGAAGACAAAGAACCCAATTAAAAAATGGGCAGAGGAACTAAATAGACACCTCTCCAAACAGGACATACAAATGGCTAAGAGACATATGAAGAAATGCTCAACATCACTAATCATCAGAGAGATGCAAATTAAAACAACAATGAGGTATCACCTCACACCTGTCAGAATGGCCGCCATCAACAAATCATCAAACAACAAGTGTTGGCGAGGGTGTGGAGAAAAGGGGACTCTAGTCCACTGCTGGTGGGAATGCAGACTGGTGCAGCCACTGTGGAAAACACTATGGTGTTACCTCAAAAAATTAAAAATTGAACTGCCATTTGACCCAGTGATCCCACTTCTAGGAATATACCCTAAGAAACCTGAAACACCAATCAGAAAGAATATATGTACTCCCATGTTCATAGCAGCACTATTCACAATAGCTAAGATCTGGAAACAGCCCAAGTGCCCATCAGTGGATGAATGGATAAAAAAGCTGTGGCACATATACACAATGGAGTACTATGCAGCTGTAAGAAAGAAAGATCTCTTATCCTTTGAGATGACATGGAGGGACCTTGAGAGTATTATCCTAAGCGAAACAAACCAAGCAGAGAAAGAAAAATATCACATGATCTCACTCATTTGTGGAATATAATAAACATAACAGTATGGGGAACAGGGTAGACCCAGAGATGTGAAAGTAGGGTACAGACTGACAACCCTCAGAAGAGGGGGTGGGGGGGAGGGAAGAGATAAACCACAGAACTTATACGCATGTATGCATAACTGATGGACCTGGACAACAAAGCTGGGGATGGGGTGGGGGGATGGGGAGGAGGGTGTCAATGGGGAAAAAAGGAGAAACATCTGTAACAAAAATAAATTAATAAAAAATAAATTAAAAAAAAATAATGTAAAACCAAAAAAAAAAAAATAAAATAAAATAAATTTTAAGTTTAAAAAAAAAAGGAGGAAATATTATCTTTTTTGACTGCATTAATGTACCTTGAGATTACTCTTCAAAGTGAAATAAACCAGAAAATGACAAAAACCATATAATCTCACTTATTTTACTTTTTTTCATCATATTTTATTTGTCTTAGCAGGGTAATAATATTTTATTATTATTAATTTTTTATGCTTTTATTGATTCTTTTTATTTTAGTTTTTATTAATTTGTTTTGTTTACAGATGTTTCTCCTTTTCCCTCTACTGACACCCTCCTCCCCGTCCCACCTGCCCCATCCCCAGCATTGTTGTCCATATCCATCAGTTATGCATACAAGTTCTGTGGTTTATCTCTTCCCTACCCTCCCACCCCTCTTCTGAGGGTTGTCACTCTGTACCCTACGTCCATGTCTCTGGGTCTACCCTGTCCCTCAGACTGTTATGTTCATTATATTCCACAAATAAGTGACATCATGTGATATTTGTCTTTCTCTGCTTGGTATTTTTCTCTTAGGATAATACTCTCCAGGTCCCTCCATGTCATCACAAAGGATAAGATATCTTTCTTTCTTACAGCTGCATAGTATTCCACTGTGTACATGTAACACTGCTTTTTTATCTACTCATCTACTGATGGACACTTGGGTTGTTTCCAGATCTTAGCTATTGTAAATAGTGATGCTATGAACATAGGGGTACATATACTCTTTGTGGTTGTTTTTTTAAGGTTTCTTAGGGTATATTCCTAGAAGTGGGATCACTGGGTCAAATAGCAATTCAATTTTTAACTTTTTGAGGTAACATCATAGTGTTTTCCACAGTGGCTGCACCAGACTGCATTCCCACCAGCAGTGTACTAGAGTTCCCTTTTCTCCACACCCTCGTCAATACTTGTTGTTTGATGATTTGTTGATAGCGGCCGTTCTGACAGGTGTGAGGTGATACCCCATAGGTGTTTTAATTTGCATTTCTCTGATGATTACTGACACTGAACATTTTGTCATATGTCTTTTGTGCATTTGTATGTCCTGCTTAGAGAGGTGTCTATTTAGATCCTCTGGCCATTTTTTAATTGGGTTCTTTGTCTTCCTTTTGTTAATTTGTATGAGCACTCTATATACTTCAGAAATTAACCCCTTATCTGATGCATCATTGGCAAAGATGGTCTCCCATATAGTGGGATACCTTTCCGTATTGATACTTGTTTCTTTTGCAGTGCAGAAGAATTTTAGTTCGATGTAGTCCCATGTGTTCATTTTTCCCTTTGTTTCTCTTGCCTTCGGTGTGGTATCAGTGAAAATTCTGCTGGGTATGATGTCTGAAATTTTGTTGCCTGCATTTTCTTCTAGAAATTTTATGGATTCATGAGTCACATTTAAGTATTTTATCCATTTTGAGTTTATTCTCATGTATGGTGTAAGTTGGTGGTCTAGCTTCATTTTTTGCAAGTAGCTGTCCAATTTTCCCAACACCATTTATTGAAGAGACTGTCTTGACGCCACTGTATGTTCTTGCCACCTTTGTCAAATATTAATTGATCATATTGTCTTGGGTCAATTTCTGGGTTCTCTATTCTGTTCCATTGATCTATCTGCCTGTTCTTGTGCCAGTACCAAGCTGTTTTGATTACAGTGGCTTTGTAGTATAACCTGAAATCTGGTAATGTGATCCCTCCTACTTTGTACTTCTTTTTCAATATTTCTGTGGCTATCTGGGGACTTTTTTGGTTCCATATGAACTTTTGAAGTATTTATTCCAGTTCTGTGAAATATGTTGTTGGTATTTTGATTAAGATTGCGTTGAATCTATAGATTGCTTTGGGTAGCATGGACATTTTAATGATGTTAATTCTTCCAATCCATGAACAAGGTATGTGCTTCCACTTTTTTATATCTTCCTCTATTTCCTTTTTCAATGTCCTATAGTTTTCTGCAAATAGCTCCTTTACTTCTTTGGTTAAGTTTATTCCTAGGTATCCTAATTTTTTTGCCACGATGGTAAATGGGATTTTTTTTTTTTAGTATCTCTTTCTGTGAGTTCATCATTGGTGTATAAGAATGCTATCAATTTCTTGACATTAATTTTATATCCTGCTACTTTATGAAATTCATTTATTAAGTCTAGTTGATTTTTGAAGGAGTCTTTGTGATTTTCTATGTATAATATCATGTGATCTGGGAATAATGACAGTTTCACTTCCTCCTTTCCAATTTGGATCCCTTTCATTTTTTCATGTCTAAATGCTGTGGCTAAGACTTCCAGTACTATGTTAAAAAAGAGTGGCCAAAGTCGCATCTCTGTCTTGTTTCTGTTCTTAAGGGAAATGCTTTTAGTTTTTGCCCGTTGAGTATGATGCTGGCTGTTTGTCTTTCATATATGGCCTTTATTTTGTCGAGAAATGATCCTTCTACTCCCACATTGCTGAGTGTTATCAGAAATGGATGCTGGATTTCTAATGCTTTTTCAGCATCTATTCATATGATCATGTGGTTTTTATCTTTCATTTTGTTTATGTGATGTATCACATTTATTGATTTGCAAATATTGTACCAGCCTTGCATCCCTGGGATGAATCCCACTTGGTCATGGTGAATAATTTTTTTAATGTATTGCTGGATCCGGTTTGCTAATATTTTGTTAAGGATTTGGACATCTATGTTCATCAGGGATATTGGCCACTAGTTTTCTCTCTTTTTAGTGTCTTTATCTGATTTTGGAATTAGAGCTATGCTGGCCTCATAAAACGAATTTGGAAGTCCTTCTTTTTGAATTTTTTGGAATAGTTTAAGGAGAAGTGGTGTTAGTTCTTCTTTGAATGTTCGGTAAAACTCCCCCGTGAAGCCGTCAGGGCCTGGGCTTTTGTTTGCTGGGAGGGTCTTGATTACATCTTCAATTTATTAGTTGTTATTGGCCTGTTCAAGCTTTCTATCTCTTCCCAGTTCAATTTTGGGAGACTATATGTTTCTAGAAATGTGCCATTTCACTTAGATTGTCTAATTTGTTGCCGTATAATTGTTCATAGTATTTTTTACCGATTCTTTGTATTTCTGTGGTGTCAGTTGTTACTTCTCCTCTTTCATTTCTGATTTTGTGTATTTGGCTTCTCTCTCTTTGTTTCTTGGTGAGTCTAGCTAAGAGTCCATCAATCTTGTTTCCTTCTTCAAAAAACCAGCTCTTTGTTTCATTGATCCTTTGAATTTTTTTTTTTTTTTTTGTCTCTATGTCTTTTATTTCTGCGCTGATCTTTACTATTTTCTTCCTTCTACTTGTTCTGGGTTTTCTCTTTGTTTGCCTTCTAGTTCTTTAAGTTGTGAGGTTAGATAGTCAATTAGAACTTTTTCTTGTTTCTTGAGTTAGGGCTGTAGTGTTATGAACTTCCCTCTCAGAACTGCTTTTGCTGCATCCCATAGATTTTGTGTTGCTCTGTGTTCATTTTCATTGGTTTCCAGGAAGATTTTTATTTCTTCCTTGATCTCCTTAGTAACCCATTCATTATTTAATAACATGCTATTTAGCCTCCATGTGTTCAAATGTCTTTGCATGTCCTTGTTGCAATTGATTTCTAGTTTCATGCCATTGTGATCTGAGAAGATGCTTGATGTGATTTCAATCTTCTTGAACTTGTGGAGACTTAGTTTGTGTCCTAACATGTAGTCTATCTTTGAGAATGTCCCATGTGCACTTGAGAAGAATGTGATTTCTGCAGTTTTGGAGTGTAATTCTCTGTAGATATCTATTAAATCCATTTGGTCTAGTGCTTCATTTAGAGTCTCTGTTTCCTTGGTAATTTTTTGTCAAGAGGATGTATCCAATGATGTCAGTGGGGTGTTGAAGTCTCCTGCTATGATTGTATTGCTGTCTATTTCTCCTCTGAAGTCCTTCAGAAGATTTTAAATATATTTTGGTGCTCCTATATCGAGTGCATATATGTTTACCAGGGTTATATCTTCCTGTTGGATAGACTTTTCAATATTATGTAGTGGCCTTCTTTCTCTTTAGTTATGACCTTCATTTTGAAATGTAATTTATCAGATATGATAAAAAGCTACCCCAGCTTTTTTTTTCTTTTCGGTTGCTTGGAAGATTTTTTTTCCATCCCTTTACTTTCAACCTATGTGAGTCTTTTGTTGTGAGGTGGGTCTCTTGTAAACAACATATATGTGCATCATGCTTTCTTATCCAATCAGCTACTCTGTGTCTTTTTATCGGCTCATTCATTCCATTTACAGTTGTGGTGATTATTGTTATGTACTTATTTATTACCATTTTTGTTTAGTGTTATTACATTTTTCTTCCTATTTCTACTAATTACAGCAGTCCTTTTAACATTTCTTGCAGTGCTTTTTGGTGCTAACATATGTTCTTAGCCTTTTTTGTCTGAGAAGCACTTAATTTGACCTTCTATTTTGAATGATAACCTTGCTGGATAGAGTAGTCTTGGATTCAGACTCTTGTTTTTCATTACCTTGATTACTTCATGTCATTCTCTTTTGGCCTGTAGTGTTTTTGTTAAGAATTCAGCTGATAATCTTATGGAGGTTCCTTTGTAGGTAACCTGTTGCTTATCTCTTGCTGCCTTTAGGATTTTCTTTTTGTCTTTAATTTTGGGCCTTTTAATTACTCTGTGTCTTAGTGTGGGCCTGTTTGGGTTCTTCTTACTTGGGGCTCTCTGTGCCTCTTGAACTTGAATGCCCTCTTTCTTCACCAAATAAGAGAAACTTTCTGTCACTATTTCTTCACATATATTGTCTAACCCTTGCTCATTTTCTTCTCCTTCGGTGACTCTTATGATGCAAATATTAATACGTTTCCAGTTGTCCCAAAATTCTCTTATGCTGTCTTTCTGTTTGTTGGTGTTGATGTTGTTTTTGTTTTTAATTTTTTTTATTGATATTAGATAGGAATGGAGAGGTAGAGAGATGGAAACATCGATGAGAGAGTATATTGTTTGGCCACCTCCTTCATGCCCCCCACTGGGGATCAGGCCCACACCCTAGGCCTGTGTCCTGACCAGGAATAGAACCAGTGACCTCTTGGTACATGGGTCAATGCTCAACCACTGAGCCACACCAGCTGGACTGTCTTTCTGTTGTTTTAATTTTTTTTTTTTTTTTTTGCTTTTCTGATTGGTTGATTTTTTTTCTATCCTGTCTTCTAATTCACTGATCTAGTCCTCAGCTTCCTCTACTCTGCTGTTTAGTCCTTCCAATGTGTTCTTTATTTCTGCTATGTCATTCTTCATTTCTTCTTCATGCTTCTTGATGTCCAATTGGTTGAGTTTCTATATCTTTACTCATGGTGTTGATGTCCTTATTCATGCTGTTGAGCTTCCTCAAGATCATGGCTCTGAACTGTACCTCTGATAACTTGCTTAACTGCATTTCATTTATCTCATCTTCGGTAGAGGTCTCTTGTTCTTTCATTTGGGATTTGTTTTTTTGTTTAACCATTTTGGCTATCTCAGTGAGTTTTGGAGCCTGCCAAATTTTCCCTGTGGGTGTGGTGTTCTGCTGTTTGTGGCTCCCTCTCCTGGGTTTGGATGAGCATGGGAGACCCACATTAAACACCACTGTCAAGTCTTACTTTCCTGGGTATATTTGGAAGCCCAAGAATGATTCAATTATCCTCTAGCTTTTTGCCTGGAGGCTATTAGTCTCAGTTACTTAAAGAGCCTTGGGCTCTCAGTTGAATGAAAACCTCCCTCAGGTGTTCAGTGTAAGAGGATTTCCCGAGGGTTGGGCAGATGCTGGTTGTTATTGAGCTTCAATTTGCCTTTCTCTGGCCCTGCTGGGTGGAGTTGAAACTCCAAGGGAGGGGCTGCTGCTTCTCCCCAGAGCTCCAGGAAGGAGCAAAATGGCCACTGGCCACAACTCAGCAAAAGTTCTGAACACCCTCCAAATCCCTAGTGTCCTCGCATAGTTCCAGTCCAGTCTGCCTTTCCTCTGCCATAGCCCATGGTGAGTGGCTGTAGTTAATTTAGTGCTCTGTCCTGGCCCTCTGCATTGTGGAGCTTGCTTGGAATTTTAATCTTGAGGGTGCTGCTTATAGCTAAGACTGCTGTTCTCCATGGGCTCCCAGCTCCCCTCTCACACCTCTGCAGACCTACGAGGCTTGATTCAATGTCCCTGGTTATATGATCCTCTCAAGCTGCTTTTCTATTGCTTTTTCCCATTGATTTGTGTTTATTTTAGTTGTAATTCCAGTTTGGTCCTGGGTGATGGTCTCTGTAGCTTCTATTCACTCCGCCGCCATTTTGGAATCCTAATCTCACTTATATGTGGAATCTAATGAACCAAATCCATTGATGAATAAAATGGAACCAGAGGCATGGAAACATGGAACAATCTGACAGACTTCAAAGAGGAGCAGGGTGGCCCAGCCAGTGTGGCCCAGTGGTTGAGCATCAACCCATGCACCAAGAGGTCGCTGGTTCAATTCCCAGTTGGGGCACATGCCCAGGTTGTGGGCCCAATCTTCAGTGGGGGCTTGCAGGAGGCAGCCAATTGATCTCCTCTTTCATCAATGTTTCTATCTCTCTCTCTTCCTCTCCATTCCTCTATCTCTAAAATCAATAAAGAAAAAAGGGGGGAGATCAGGGTGGTTGGGTGGACTGGATAAAAGATGGTGAGGAGATTAGTCAAAGGACATAAATGTAACCCATGGACATAGATAATAATGTGGTGTAGGCTGTCTGGTTGTGGGGGCTAAGTGTAGGTGGGCAAAGGGTGATAAAAAATTGGGGGCATCTGTAATAGTGTCAATAATTTTATATTTGTGTGTGGGTGCGTGTGTGTGTCCTAACGTGTTTTCTTTGAGGTCTTTATGTGTTTTTGAGAATAATGTATATTCTGCTGTTTTGGGATTAAATGTTCTGTAAATATAAATTAAATTAATCTAATTCAGTGTGTTGTTTAAGGTCCATGTTTCCTTGTTGATTTTTTTTTCTGGAAATTTATGCATTGATGACAGTGGGGTGTTAAAATTCCTTACTATGATTATTACTTTTGATCCCTTTCTTAATGTTCACCAAGATTTTCTTCATATATTTAAGTGCTCCTATGTTGGGTGTATGTATGTTTACAATGGTTATATCCTCTTGTTAGCTCAATCCTTTTAGTATTATGTAGTGACTTTCTTTGTGTCATGTTGTTTTGAAGTTTACTTAGTCAAATATTAGCACTGCTACCCTAGAATTGTTTGTTGTTGTTTCCATTTGCATGGAATATTTTTTTCTATTCTTTCACGTTCACTCTGTGTGTATCTCTTCTTTTGAGGTGGGTCTCTTGTAGAAAACATATATATGATTCATGTTTTCTTATCCATTCAGCTACCCTTTGTCTTTTGATTAGAACATTTAATCCATTTACATTTAAGGTTATTATTGATAGGTGCTTATTTATTGCCATTTTATTCTTCTTTTTTTAAATTTTTTTTCCTTTATTGATTTCAGAGAGAGAGGAAGTGAGAGGGAAAGAGAGATAGAAACATCAATTAGAGAGAGCATCGATTGGCCACCTCCTGCATGCCCTCTACTGAGTGTCAGGCCCACAACCTGGGCATGTGTCTTGACCGGGAATCAAATTGGCCACCTCTTGGTGCGTGGGTCGACTCTCAACCACTGAGCTATACTGGCTGGACACCATTTTATTTTTTATACTTATGTTCCTCTCTCTCTCTCTCTCTCTTGATTTCTTTTTCTTTTTTTTTTCCTTCTTCTTCTCAAAGTGGGCCTTTAACATTTTTTGCAATACTGCTTTGGTGATGATGAAGTTGTTTTGCTTTAAAAATTTAGGGGTGGGGGGGCGGGACTCTGGAAAGCTCTTTATTTTTCCTTCATGTCTAAATAATAGCCTTATTGAATAGAGTAGTCTTGGTTGCTGGTCCTCAGTTCTCATCACTTTGAATATTTCGTGTCACTCCCTTCTGACCTGAAGTGTTTCTGTTGAGAAATCAGCTTTATGAGAGCTCCTTGTGGGTAACTGATTGTTTTTTTTATTACCACTCTTAAAATTCTCTCTTTCTCTTTAATCTTTGGCATTTTAATTATGATGTGTCTGGTCTGGGTCCATTTGGGTTCATCTTGATTGGGACTCTCTGTGCTTCCTGAACTTATGTGACTTTTCTTTCAACAAGCTAGGGAAGTTTTCAGCCATTATTTCTTCAAACAGGTTTTTTATCTCTTTCTCAGTCTCTCCTCCTTCTAGTACCCCTATGATGTTCATATTGACATGATTAATGTTGTCCCAGTGGTACCATGGACTTTTCTCATTTTTTAAATATTCTTTTTAATATTTGATGCTCTGTGTGGGTGCTTACTCTTATCTTGTTCTCCAAATCGTTTAGTTGATCCTCTGCTTCTTCTAACCTGCTGGGCTTTTTTTCCTTCTTGTGCATTCTTCATTTTAGATGTTGTCTTTTCATTTATGACTGGTTCTTTCTTATGGTGTCTATGTCTTTTTTAATACTTCCTATCTCTATGTTAAAGTTATTCATTTATCCCCTAAAGTCCTTGAGCAGTTTTATAAACATTGTTTTAAACTTTGCTTTTGTATTTTGGTTTCATTCATTTTATTTATTTATTTTTCCTGGGTATTTCTCTAGTTCTTTCATTTGAGGCATATTTCTTTGTTTCCCCATTTTGTCTGTGTATTAGGTATATCTGCTATGACTCCCAAACTTGTTATGATGGCTTTATGATATAGTTGTCACCTGAGCTTTGTGCTACAGGAACTTTTCATGTGGATTATGTGCATCCTCTATTGTAGTTGAGTTTGAATGCTGTTGGCCCTTTTGTGGATAGAGTTAACCCTTCAGCTGGCTGACTATAAGCGTAAACCTCAATCATTGTGTATGAGACACTGTTCAGGGGCTGTCCCCTTAGGCAGAGTTGTTCCCAGCAAGGTCTTGTGACACCTTGTGTGACTAGTCGGGTTGAACTCTGGTATGATCTGCAGCACACCATTGATTGTGTTGGTTCTGGGTCCACATAGGCAGGATTCAGGTACAAGCCAATGTTACACATTGTGTGTAACTGGCCTTGGTCTACCTGTTTGGAGTCACCATGTTTTTCACTGTTTGTGGCTGCCTCTACTCAGTCTGGGTATGCATCAGAAGGGCCAATCTGTGTATAAAGGTCAGCTTCCACCAGCTTAGAGCTTGGGGAAGATCTGTAAAAGGACCAAGGCTCCTGAGGTTTGTCTCCACCTGTAAGCTATTTTGCCTCCCCCCGAGGTTACCTGGTCTTCCTTCGGAGACTCTGATGTTCTTAAGAGGGACTGGGGCAGTGTTATTCCCCTTTCTTCTCATTATTCTTTCCAACCTGGTGGCTGTGATGAAAATAGACTCAGTTGAGGGCAGGAAAGAAGCCTTTCTACATGTGCTCTCCACCTGATGGTGGTGACATATATCATGGAACAGGGTTGATCAGATACAGGATTGATCAGATACATCTTGTTCTGTTCAGTTATTACCCTATCTGAGCCCTTCATTTAAAGCCTGAGGGACAAGGAAGTGGAGGAGGCCATGGGAAGAGTCATGAAGAGATACAAAAAAGTCAACAAGTTACAGACTAGGCTCTTTATGAGTTAGAGACAATGTTTGATTTTACTTCTGTTCATATCCAGAGACTGTGAGACTAGGCTCCACTCCAAGAAATTTGGATTTAATAGACTTGTAGATGAATGTAGTCATCACATTTAAAAAATATTCTCAAGTGTTTCAGTTAAGTTTTCTCTCTATGAATGAACATTCACAGATGGTTGTTTATTACATGTTAGAGTGTTGTCACATCTGCTCAATCAAATATCTTGTGAACTCAGCCATGAACTTCCAGGTCAACAACTTTATCTTGCTGGGCAGTCACTACCTTTATAGTATTTATTTTTTATTAAAAATAAATTGCAAATGTCTCCCTTCCCCCCACCCTTTGCCCACCTCCACCAAGTCTGCCTCCTCTTCCCATGGCCTTCACCAAACTATTGACCATGTCCATGGTATATGTATATATGTTCTTTAGATAATCACTTAACCTTCTTTATCCAGTCACCCCCACCCCCCTCCTCTCAAGTACCAGCCAGTCTGTACCATGTATCCATGCTTCTGATTCCATTTTGTATGTCAATTTATTTTATTCATTAGGTTCAACATATTAGTGAGATCTTATGGTATCTGTCTTTCTCTGACTGGTTTATTTCACTTGCATCAATATCTCCAGGTCCACCCATGCTGTTGAAAAGCATAAAAGTTCCTTCTTTTCTACAGCCTCATAGTATTCCATTGTGTAAATGGACCGTAGTTTTTTATCCACTCATCTTCAGATGGGATCTTGGACTGTTTTCAGATTTTGGTTATTGTAAATAATGCTTATAAACATAGGGATGCATATATTCTTTCTGGATGATGTTTTGAGATTCTTGGGCTATATTACCAGAAGTGGGAATCACTGGGTCAAAAGGAAGTTCAATCTTTAATGTTTTGAGGAAGCTTCATACTGTTTTCCACAGTAGCTGCACAAGTCTGCATTCCCACCAGCAGTGCACAAGTGTTCCCTTTTCTTCACCTCCTTGTCAGTACTTGTTGTTTCTTGATTTATTGGTGGTTGCTCTTCTGACAGGTGTGAGGATATATTTTATTGTAGTTTTAATTTGCATCTCTCTAATGATTAGTGACCTTGAGCATTTTTTCATGTGTCTATTGGCCATCCGTATGTCCTCATTGGAAAAGCGCTTATTCAAGTCCTTTGTCCATTTTTTAGTTGGATTGTCTGTCTTCCTGGCATTGAGTTGTATTTGTTCTTTATATATTTTAGAAAGCAATGCCTTACCAGAAGTACCATTGGAAAATATGTTCTCCCATACAGTAGGTTCCCTTTTAATTTTGTTGATGGTTTATTTTACCATGCAGAAGATTTTTAGCTTGATGTCATTCTATTATTTGTTTACCTTTTCCTGAGCTTTATTGCCCTTGGAGACATGTTGACAAAAATATTGCTGCAAGACAAAAAAATTAAGATGCCTAGGAATAAACTTAACCAAAGAAGTAAAGGACCTATTTGCAGAAAACTACAGGACATTGAAAAAAGAAATAGAGGAAGATATTAAAAAGTGGAAGCATATACCTTGTTCATGGATTGGAAAAATTAACATCATTAAAATATCCATACTACCCAAAGCAATCTACAGATTTAACGCAATCCCCATCAAAATACCAACAACATATTTCACAGAACTAGAACAAATACTTCAGAAGTTCATATGGAACCAAAAAAGACCCCAAATAGCCACAGCAATCTTGAAAAAGAAGAACAAAATAAGAGGGATCACAATACCGAATATCAGGTTATACTACAAAGTTATTGTAATCAAAACAGCCTGGTACAATCACAAGAACAGGCATATAGATCAATGGAGCAAAACAGAGAACCCAGAAATGGACCCAAGACATTATGCTCAATTGATATTTGACAAAGGTAGAAAGAGCATACAATGGAGTAAAGACAGCCTCTTTAATAAATGGTGTTGGGAAAATTGGACACCTACATGCAAAAAAATGAAGCTAGACCACCAACTTACACCATACACAAGAATAAACTCAAAATGGATTAAAGACTAAAATGTGACTTGTGAATCCATAAAAATTCTGGAAGAAAATGTAGGCAACTAAATTCAGACATCACATGCAGCACAATTTTTTTAAATTTATCCTTATTGTTGAAAGTGTTACACATGTCCCTCCTTTTTTCCCCCATTGACACCCTCCTCCCCACTCCTGCCTGCATCTCCCCAACCCTCCAACCTCCAACCCCCTCCTTCACCAACTGTTGTTTGTGTGCATAGGTTATGCATAAGTGCATATAGCTTCCTTGTTTTATCTCTTCCCACCACCACCCCTGCCCCCTTCTGCTTTAACTGATACAATGCCTAAGGCAAGAGAACAAAGGAAAAAAATTAATACATTTGACTACATCAAACTAAAAAGCTTCTGCACAGCAAAAGAAACAACCATCAAAATGGAAAGGGACCCCACTATATGGGAGAGCATAGTTGCCAACAATACATCAGACAAGGGGTTAATTTCTAAAATATATAGAGTACTCATACAACTCAACAAAAGGAAGGCAAAAAATCCAGTTAAAAAATGGTGAAAGGACCTAAATAGACATTTCTCCTTACAGGACATACAAATGGCCAAGAGACATATGAAAAAATGCTCAATGTCACTAATCATCAGAGAGATGCAAATTAAAATGACAATGAAGTATCACCTCACACCTGCCAGAATGGTTGCCATCAACAAATCATCAAACAAGTGCTGGTGAGCGTGCGGAGAAAAGGGGACTCTAGTACACTGCTGGTGGGAATGTACCCTGGTGCAGCCACTATGGAAAACAATACGGTGTTTCCTTGATAAATTAAAAAATTGATCTGCCATTTGACCCAGTGATCCCACTTCTAGGGATATATCTTAAGAAGCCTGAAACACCAATCAGAAAGAATATATGTACCGTTATGTTCATAGCAGCACTATTTACAATTACTAAGATCTGGATACAGCCTAGTGTCCATCAATAGATGAGTGGATATAGAAGCTGTTGTACATATATACAATGGAATACTATGCAGCTCTAAGAAAGAAAGATCTGTTATCTTTTGATACAACATGGAGGGACCAGGAAAGTATGCTAAGTGAAATAAGCCAATCAGAGAAAGACAAATACCACGTGATCTCACTTATTTGTGGAATATAATGAACAAAACAAGCAGACAAACAAAATAGACCCAGAAACAAAGAAGTAGGGTACAGACTCACAAACCTCAGAGGAGAAGGGCAGGGGGAGGAAAGAGATAAACCACATAATTTATATGTATGTATCATAATCAATGGACATAGACTACAATGCTGGGGTGGGGGGAGAGGGGCAGGATCGGGAGGAGGGTGTCAATGGGGGAAAAAGGAGAAATATCTAACATAAATAAATTAATAAAAACTGCAAAAAGAAAAAAATATTGCTGCAAGAGATGTCTGATATTTTGCTGTCTGTTTTTTGTAGGATTTTATGGTTTTGTGACTTAAATTTAAGTCATTTATCCATTTTGAATTCATTCATGTATGTGGTGTAAGTTAGTGGTCTAGTTTCATTTTTTGCATGTGCCTGTCTAATTTTCCCACCACCATTTATTGAAGAGACTGTCTTTAGTCCATTGTATGGTCTTGCCTCCTTTGTCAAATATTAGTTGACCATGGAGATATGGGTTGATTTCTGGGCTCTCTGTTATGTTCCATTCATATATATACCTGTTCTTATGCACATACCGGGCTGTTTTGATTACAATGCCCTTGCAGTATAGTTGAAATCTGGTATTGTGATACTTGCAACTTTATTATTCTTTCTCAAGATTGCTGTGGCTATTTGGTGTCTTTTTTGGTTCCATATAAATTTTTGAAATATTTATTTTAGTTATATGAAATATGTCATTGGTATTTGAATAGGAATTGCATTGAATCTATGGATTGCACTGGGTAGTATGGACTTTTACTTTTTTAATCTTTATTTTTGAAAGTATTACAGATATCCCCCCTTGTACTCCCATAATGACCCCCTCCTCCCTGATGCCACACCCCTCCTTCTTTCCCCAAACTATTGTCTGTGTCCATTGCTTATGCACATATGCATACAAGTTCTTTGGTTTATCTCTTCCCACACACCCATCACCCTTCCATCTGAGATTTGTCAGTGTGTTCCCTACTTCCATGTCTCTGGATATATTTTGATCATCAGCTAATTTTGTTCATGATATTACATAAATAAGTGAGATTATGCGGTATTTTTTTTTCAGTCTGTTTTATTTCACCTGGCATAGTATTCTGCAGGTCCTTCAATGTCATTTAAAAGGGTTAGAGATCTTTCTTTCTTACAGATGCATAGTATTCCATTGTGTAAATGTACCACAGCTTTTTTATCCTCTTATCTACTGATGGACACTTGAGTTGTTTTCAGATCTTAGCTATTGTAAATAAAGGTGCTATGAATATAGGGGTGCATACACTCTTTCTGATTGGTGTTTCAGGCTTCTTGGATATTCCTAGAAGTGGAATCACTAGGTCAAATGGCAATTCCATTTTTAATTTTTTGAGGAAACACTCCATTGTTTTCCATAGTGGCTGAACCAATCTGCATTCCCACTGAGGAAAGTAAAGCTATGGGGAAAAAAACCTAACTCCTAACCAGAGAACTGTAAATCTCACACTAAGGGCCTATTTAACTCAGTTCCTCTTTCCATACATCCTGCCTGGCCTACAAATATAATATGATAATATACTGCAAGGCCAAAAATGCAGTTTAAAGAGACAGGCAAGCACAAAGAAGCATATTTATATATGGGAAAGAATTGGAGTTATCATACTTGAAATTAAAGATAACTATGACAGGTATGCTAAAGGCTCTAGCGAATCAGGTAGACAGCATGCAAGAACAGATGGACAATGTTAGCAGAAAGTGGAAATTCCAAGAGACTATCATAAAGAAATGTTATAAATCAAAACAGTGCAACAGAAATGAAAAACGTCTCTGAAGAAAAAATAAAAATCTTCAGAAGACTGGGTACATCCATGGCAAAAACAGAATACCTAAGAACTTAGGACAAATACAAAAGCTATAACATGTCTGATGGAAATAATAGAAGAAGAAAAAAGGGAACAAAGTGTTTTAAAAACTGGTTGTGAATTTTCCAAATTAATGACAGACTCCAAACCACTGATCCAGAGAGGAGTAACAAGAATCAGGATTAATATCACAAATGCTAGACATAAGCATATATTATTCAAACTGCAAATTTTTTAAAAATACAGACAAAATGTTGAAAGAATCAAGTGGAGTCAAAATGGAATCAGATAAAATACTGACCTAAAACCAGAGAAGGCAGAAAAAAGGTGGAAAAGCAAAAAAGAAAGGGGCGGGGGGACAAAATCAACTCATAGAAAACAGCAACAAATATGGTAGATATTTATTCAAATATATCAATAGCCAATGTTTACATGGATGGTCTAAATACAAAAATTAAAGACAAAGGCCATCACAGAGTCTCAAAGACCAAAAAAAAAAAAAAAAAACCGTTTTTCATTTTTTTTTCTACAAGAAACCTATTTTAAATATAAAGACACATTGGATCAAGAATAGAGGAATGGAGAAAGTGATACGCTGCTAACACTAATCAAAGCTGCCGTAACTGTTGTACTATTAAATAGAGGTGGGAGAGACTTCAGACAAGGAAAATTCAGGAGTTCAGGAGGAGGGAGGGAGGGAGAGAGGGAGCATTTGAGGGCAGTGAAATGGATAGTTTCATGGTGGATAAAAAGAATATGTCTTTGCTAAAAACTCAGTGAACTCCACAACAAGGATTTAAACCTGAAACAGCTCTAAGAAATAAAATCTAATTTCAAAATGAATAGAAATAACTCTGACTTTGGGCCTTTGCTCACCTCCCCACTTACCTCCAGCCTCTTTTCTCTGTATTCATGGGGACCCTGTGACCTGAGCCCAACTCCTGCAGGATGCACAAACTGGCCTCTGCTGACACTTCTCTCATTTACCTTTCTGGAGAAGGATCTGGGAATGGGTCACTCATGGCAGAATCCAGGGGATGGACAAGCAGGCACTGAGTCTGCCTGAGAGACAGTAAGAGAGAGAGGTGTAGTTTATGAAGTAATAGGTGGTAAATAGAGCCCAAAAACGCACCTGGCCAGGCACAGAGGCTATTTCTGAAGATGACTGGGTGGTTGAGAATGTCTCCAGGACTACTTTGAAAGAGACAAACTAAGGATGGGATGGCAAGGCCATATGTAGAAAGAAAAAGAGGTCACTGTGCCACCCCAGAGCAGCAGAATCACCCCTTCGAGGAATACTTGGATTGAACAGGGAGAAGTGCTCCCCTGAAAATTCATAATATTTTGAGACAGCAGGTTCCAATAATTTCTCCTGAATTGTTACAATTAGCATCAACTCTTTTAGCTGGTACCTTAAAGCAGTCTCTTTTGCTCTGTGTTCCTGCCCCAGCATGGGCGAAACACAAGGACAGAGGGAGACCCAGAGGGAGAGATCCCTGGGAACTTTGTAGGACTTCTCTGCAGAGTGAAACTGTGAATCAGGAGGCTGAGCCTCAGCCAGGGACAGGGCCCCACTGTGCCCTGACACGTTTGTGCAGAGAAGGGAGATAGCATGACCCTGCATTGACCCTCTAGGTGTACTGTAGGTCTAGGTGAGATGAGAGAGGACAGAGCTCCAGCCTGCTGTCAACCTGTCCCACTTCCCCTTTACACTGTGTAAGCAATGTCATTTTCTACCTGTACAGTGAGCAGAGCAAAGGTAGGCAACCATGTTTTCTAGAATCTGGCTGCCTTCTCCTTCCCCAGCCCAACTGTGGTCAGCTCTGGTTGCCAAGCTCTCGTTTACATTGGAGACAGAACCCTCCACAGCGTTTTGACTAGTCAGTTGTGGCCCACAGAACACTGGCAATTGAAGGCAGAGTTACCAGGCCCTTCAGAGATGTGGAGGGCCAACTGGTGGTAAGTGAAATGTCTCCCCAGCTGGTCCTGGAGCAGCTGCGGGCTGCCCTGCTTGTAATGTATGAAAACTTGAGACAAATGCCAGGTGTTTGGGGTTTCCCTGAGAGATCCTGGTGTGTACTGCTGTGGAGGTATTTATAGTAAAGAGTCAATAGTTTAAGAAGAGGATAAGGGCTACACAGAAGGCATGCTATCCAGGGTGACGGCTATGGGACAGGCATGGAGAGGACTACAGCAGTGATGCAGCCCATGTCACCTTAGGGGAGGCCAGTCCTCTCACATTACAAACCCCATCGCTGGTTTCACTGAATAGAAATTGGAGCTTATCTTCTCTTCAATTCGCTGCAGAATTTCATAAAGAATGAAAGGAAAGCCAGCCTCCTAAACTTTCCCAGTGGCTGATGGAACACCTATCTTAAGGAACTTGACTTTTATACTCACTTGTTTTTTCCTTGTATTTTCTATACTTTATTACTTTGTTGAAAATAGTGTTTTTTGTTTAGACATGTCTTAATATTATGCAGTAAAAATAAGTTATCCTATGATGAAAAACACATACACCCACACACTCACATATTCACAAAAGAACAATGCAGATTCAATATAATTTTAGTTGTTATATA
This sequence comes from Tadarida brasiliensis, assembly GCA_030848825.1. NCBI lineage: Eukaryota > Metazoa > Chordata > Mammalia > Chiroptera > Molossidae > Tadarida > Tadarida brasiliensis. The sequence goes on along the minus strand of CM061259.1, from coordinate 70,954,737 downwards.
AGGATCTGAGGATAATGTAAAACTAAAGACAGCTGTAAATTGGGGGGAGAAGTTATATTAATAAGCAAAGAAAGAAAAAACTACACATATGCTATTTGTTTACACTCCAAAATTCCTAATTCATATGCATACAACCGGAGATATCTAATGTATCATATTCCACCAAGAAACACTTCTTCAAAATGGTTCAGATGAAGAGATTGTGATGGAGGCACAGGTTCTCGACTATGGGCAAAGATAAGGGAATGAGCAAGAGACACTGAGGCCCCCAGATAAGAAATGATGAAGCTGTTGCCACCCTGGACCTAGAGGGAGGGAAAGAGGAGTTATCATCTGAGCCCAGGCAGGAGTTGTCCAGGGACACAGGCACCCTAACCCCACCCTCTCTCCTCCTGTCTTGCCATGCACTGATGGAGCATAGGACAGTCAACCAACAAAGAACCGAAATGTGCAGCTCAGAGCAGAGGCTCCTGGGTCAGAGCAGGCCAGACAAGGGCACAAATCCATGGAGAAAAACCAGGTACCTAACTCTATTCTGTTTGAAGTGTATGTGTTTCATTGGTTCGTTTATATCTATTTATCTTTTGAGATTCTATGATATGTTTGGCATTGTTCTAGGGGCCAGGGAAACACTGATGATGGAAAAGAGGCCTGTGGACCCTGAGAGCTAACATGCTAGTGAGGGGCAAGATCAGACAATAAAGAACAAGTAAACAAATGATGGTAATCATACACAACAGGCAATCACAGTAGAGTGATGGGGTATCAGGGTGATGGGATGATACCCAGGAGGGAACATTTAGCTGAGAACAAAGATGGGGAGAATATTAAAGGCAGAAAGAACAGGCAGTTAAGAGACATGTTTCTGCATACTGATCAGTGGGACATGTGTCCTACAAATATGTGTGTGCTCGTGTATATGTGTATGTGTGTGTGGAAATGACCCACACCACAATGACAGTGTTCTTCTTTATAAACTTATAAATGCCTCTTCATTCCCTCTACTCAGAGGTCTATGAAATTTATTTCTCACAGATGTACTGGTGCAAATGAGATAGCTGGATTATTAAGGGAAACAGCAGTGTCAGTATAAAGAGGATGCTGGCCCATCATTACCCACATCACAGCCACACACTGGCTTTGGGCCTTTGAAGCACAGGGAATCCTCCATGGCCAACATTCACAGGCCCTGAAGCCTGCACCACAGGCCATACAAACAAGCAATTCTGGGTGTTAAAAACAACTCTGTAATCTCCAACAGGATGGGATCCCTGGACTATGTCATGATTCCTGCAAGGGCCAAAGCCAGAAAAGTTGTCCTGTCACTTAGTGACCCCAAACCAAACCAATTACAGTGGAATGAACTCAGATGAACATAGTATTGACCCCGGGCTCTGGCCCTTGCCCTGAACAGTTCTTAGGCAAAAGTGATGCTCTGCACCCTTGTCTGCTACCTCTAGCCCGCGGATTTTCTTTCACTTGGTGTTATTTCATTTGGTCTCACCAAATATTACATTAGAGCTACTCTACTATCAGTCAAATATAGAGTTGTGTGCATGGCAATGCTGGAAACAGAATGTAATGGAAGTTCAAACTTTCATTTCAGAAAGGCAACCTTACATTAAGTCCTGATCAGAACTTTAATTAAGTAAATAAAAAGATCAGGAGAGGGCAATGGCGGTGGAGTGAATGGAAACTACACAGACGATCTCCCAGGACCAAATGGGAATTACAACTAAAATAAAGACAAATCATCGGTAAAAAGCAACAGAAAAGCAGCGAGAGAGGATCATACAACCAGGGCCACTGAATGAGCCTGGTAGGATCTGTGGAGGCGCGTGAGGGTGGTGGGCTGGGAGCCCACAGACAGCAGCGGCCTCAGCTGTGAGCAGCGGCCTTAGCAGGGAGCAGCGGTGGTGCCCACCATCGGGGTTAAGACCCAAGCTGCTCCACAGTCCAGAGGGCCAGGAGAGAGCGCTAAATAGCCACAGCCACTCATCTGGGGCTCCGGCAGAGGGAGGGCAGACTGGACTGCAACTCTGTGGGGACAGCTGGGATTTGGAGGGCGCTCAGAGTGTGTGCTGAGCTGTGGCCACAAAGGACAGTGGTGGCCAGCCACTCCTTCCCGATTACAAAGAACAGAAGCCAAGTTTACTCCTTCCCTGAGCTGTGGCAGCCCCTCCCTCAGAGATTCCCAGGTGAGGCAAAGAGGTAAAGAAAAGCAAATTGAGGCTCATTAACAAGCAGCATTGGCCCCACCCTCGGGAAATCCTCTTACACTATAAACACCTGAGGGAGTTTCTCATTCAACTGAGATCCTAAGGCTTTTCAAGTAACTGAGGCTAATAGCCTCCAGGAAAAAAGCTAGAGCACAACTGAACATTTCCTGAGCTTGCAAATCTACCCAGGAAAGTGAGACTTGACAGTGGTGTTTCAGGAGGGCCCTCCACGCTCATCCAAACCCAGTAGAGGGAGCCACAAATAGCAGAACACAAACACCCACAGAGAAAATTTGGCAGGCTCCAAAACCCACTGAGATAGCAAAAATGGTGAAACAAAGAAACAGATCCCAAATGAAAGAACAAGAGAACTCTACCGAAGATGAGATAAATGAAATGCAGTTAAGCAAATTATCAGAAGTAGAGTTCAGAGCCATGATCTTGAGGAAACTAAAGAGCATGAGTAAGGATATCGACACCATGAAAACCAACCAAGTGGAAATAAGGAATGACATACCAGAAATAAAGAACACATTGGAAGGACTGACCAGCAGAGTAGAGGAAGCAGAAGACCGGATCAGTGAATTAGAAGACAGAGTAGAAAAAATCAATCAATCAGAAAACCAAAAGAAAAAAACAATGAAAAAACAGGAAGATAGCTTAAGAGAACTGTGGGACAACTGAAAATGTAATAACATTCACATCATAAGAGTCACCAAAGAAGAAGAAAATGAGCAACGGTTAGAGAATATATTTGAAGAAACAGCGACAGAAAACTTTCCTAACCTGGTGAAGGAAGAAGGCATTCAAGTTCAAGAAGCAAGAGTGCCCCAAGTAAGAAGAACCAAAACAGGCCCACACCAAGACACATAATAATTAAAATGCCAAAAATTAAAGACAAAGAGAGAATCCTAAAGGCAGCAAGAGATAAGCAACAGGTTACCTACAAAGGAACCCCCATAAGGCTATCATCTGACTTCTCAACAGAAACACTACAGGCCAGAAGGGAATGGCATGAAGCAATCAAGGTCATGAAAAACAAGGATCTGAATCCAACAGTACACTATCCAGCAAGGCTATCATTCAAAATAGAAGGTCAAATAAAGAGCTTCTCAGACAAAAAAAAAAAAAAAAAGGCTAAGGAAATAGCACCAAACCAGCACTGCAAGAAATGTTAAAAGGACTGCTGTAATTAGTAGAAGAAATAAGAAGAAAAATAGAACCACACTGAACAAAAATGGCAATAAATAAGTACATATCAATAATCACCTTAAATGTAAACGGATTGAATGCTCCAATAAAAAGGCACAGAGTAGCTGACTGGATAAGAAAGCATGATTCACATATATGTTGTTTACAAGAGACCCACCTCACAACAAAAGACTCACATAGTTTGAAAGTAAAGGGATGGAAAAAAATCTTCCAAGCAAACGGAAAGGAAAAAAAAGCTGGTGTAGCAATACTCATATCTGCTAAATTAGATTTCAAATTAAAGACCATAACTAGAGACAAAGAAGGTCACTACATAATATTGAAAGGGTCTATCCAACAGGAAGATATAACCTTGGTAAACATATACACACCCAATATAGGAGCACCAAAATATATTAAAAATCTTCTGGAGGACTTCAAAGGAGAAATTGACAGCAATACAATCATAGCAGGAGACTTAAACACCCCACTGACATCACTGGATAGATCATCTAGACAAAAAACTAACAAGGAAACAGAAATTCAAAATGAAGCACTAGATCAAATGGATTTAATAGATATCTACAGAGAATTACACCCCAAAACTGCAGAATTCACATTCTTCTCAAGTGCACATGGGACATTCTCAAAGATAGACCACATGATAGGACACAAACTAAGTCTCTACAAGTTCAAGAGGACTAAAATCATATCAAGCATCTTCTCAGATCACAATGGCATGAAACTAGAAATCAATTGCAACAAGAACATGCAAAGACATTTGAACACATAGAGGCTAAATAGCATGTTATTGAACAATGAATCGGTTACCATGGAGATCAAGGAAGAAATTAAAAACTTTCTGGAAACTAATGAAAATGAACACACAACAACACAAAATCTATGGGATGTAGCTAAAGCAGTTGTGAGAGGACGTTCATAACACTACAGGCCCACCTCAAGAAAGAAGAAAAATTTCTAATTGGCTACCTAACCTCACAACTTAAAGAACTAGAAGGCAAAAGAGAGAAAACCCAGAACAACTAGAAGGAAAGAAATAGTAAAGATCAGCGCAGAAATAAACAACATAGAGACACACACACAAAAAAATATTAAGGATCAATGAAACAAAGAGCTGATTTTTTGACAAGGGAAACAAGATTGATGGACCCTTAGCTAGACTCACGAAGAAACAAAGAGAGAGAACCCAAATACACAAAATCAGAAATGAAAGAGGAGAAGTAACAACTGACACCACAGAAATACAAAGGATCGTTAAAAAACACTATGAACAATTATATGGCAACAAATTTGACAATGTAAGCGAAATGGACAAATTTCTAGAAACATATTTTCCCAAAACTGAACCGGGAAGAGATAGAAAACTTGAACAGGCCAATAACAACGAAGGAAATTGAAGATGTAATCAAGACCCTCCCAGCAAACAAAAGCCCAGACCCAGACGGCTTCATGGGGGAGTTTTACCTAACATTCAAAGAAGAACTAACACTCATTCTCCTCAAACTATTCCAAAAAATTAAACAAGAAGGAAGACTTCCAAATTCGTTTTATGAGGCCAGCATAATTCTAATTCCCAAACCAGAAAAAGACACTACAAAGAAAGTAAACTACAGGCCAATATCCCTGATGAACATAAATGCCAAAATTCTGAACAAAATACAAGCAAATCGGTTCCAGCAATACATCAAAAAAATTATCACCATGACCAAGTGGGATTCATGCCAGGGATGCAAGGCTGGTACAATATTCACAAATCAATCAATGTGATACATCACATAAACAAAATGAAAGGTAAAAACCACATGATCATATCAATAGATGCTGAGAAAGCATTTGACAAAATCCAGCACCCATGTCTGATAAAAACGCTCAGCAATTTGGGAATAGAGGGATCATATCTCAACATTATAAAGGCCATATATGAAAGAACTACAGCCAACATCATACTCAATGGACAAAAACTAAAAGCATTTCCCTTAATAACAGGCACAAGACAAGGATGCCCACTCTCATCACTCTTATTTAACATAGTACTGGATGTATTAGCCACATCAATCAGACATAAAGAAAAAATAAAAGGAGGAAGTGAAAATGTCATTATTCACAGACGACATGATATTATATATAGAAAACCCTAAAGACTCCATCAAAAATCTACTAGACTTAATAAATGAATTTGGCAAAGTAGCAGGATACAAAATTAATGTCAAGAAATCAATGGCATTCTTATACACCAATGATGAACTCACGGAAAGAGAAACTAAAAAAACAATTCCATTTACCATCGCAGCAAAAAAGTTAAGATACCTAGGAATAAACTTAACCAAAGAAGTAAAGGACCTATTTGCAGAAAACTACAGGACATTGAAAAAAGAAGTAGAGGAACATATAAAAAAGTGGAAGCACATACCTTGTTCATAGATTGGAAGAATTAACATCATTAAAATGTCCATATTACTCAAAGCAATCTATAGATTCAATGCAATCCCCATCAAAATACCAGTGACATATTTCACAGAACTAGAACAAATATTTCAAAAGTTCATATGGAACCAAAAAAGACCCCAAATAGCCACAGCAATCTTGAAAAAGAAGGACAAAGTAGGTGGGATCACAATACCGGATATCAGCTTATACTACAAAGCTACTGTAATCAAAACACCCTGGTACTGGCACAAGAACAGGCATATAAACCAGTGGAACAGAACAGAGAATCCGGAAATTGACCCAAGCCATTATGCTCAATTAATATTTGACAAAGCTGGCAAGAGCATTCAATGAAGTAAAGACAGCCTCTTTAATAAATGGTGTTGGGAAAATTGGACAGCTACATGCAAAAAAATGAAACTAGACCATCAACTTACACCACACACAAGAATAAACTCAAAATTGATAAAAGACTTAAATGTGACTCGTAAATCCATAAAAATCCTAGAAGAAAATGTAGGCAACAAAATTTCGGACATCATACGCAGTAGAATCTTCACTGATACATCACCTAAGGCAACAGAAACAAAGGAAAAAATGAACACATGGGACTACATCAAACTCAAAAGCTTCTGCACAGCAAAAGAAACAACCATCAAAACAGATAGGGAACCCACTCTATGGGAGAGCATAATTCACAATGATATATCAGATAAGGGGTTAATCTCCAAAATATACAGAGTGCTCATACAACTCAACAAAAGGAAGACAAAGAACCCAATTAAAAAATGGGCAGAAGAACTAAATAGACACCTCTCCAAAAAGGACATACAAATGGCTAAGAGATATATGAAGAAATGCTCAACATCATTAATCATCAGAGAGATGCAAATTAAAACAACAATGAGGTATCACCTCACACCTGTGAGAATGGCCGCCATCAACAAATCATCAAACAACAAGTGTTGGTGAGGTTGTGGAGAAAAGGGGACTCTAGTACACTACTGGTGGGAATGCAGACTGGTGCAGCCACTGTGGAAAACACTATGGTGTTACCTCAAAAAATTAAAAATTGAATTGCCATTTGACCCAGTCATCCCACTTCTAGGAATATACCCTAAGAAGCCTGAGACACCAATCAGAAAAAATACATGTACCCCCATGTTCATAGCAGCACTATTTACAGTAGCTAAGATCTGGAAACAGCCCAAGTGTCCATCAGTGGATGAATGGATAAAAAAGCTGTGGTACATATACACAATGGAGTACTATGCAGCTGTAAGAAAGAAAGATCTCTTATCCTTTGAGACGACGTGGAGAGACCTCGAGAGTATTATCCTAAGCAAAACAAGCCAAGCAGAGAAAGACAAATATCACATGATCTCACTTATTTGTGGAATATAATGAACATAACAGTCTGAGGAACAGGGTAGACCCAGAGATGTGGAAGTAGGGTATAAACTGACACCCCTCAGAAGAGTGGGTGGGGGGGAGGGAAGAGATAAACCACAGAACTTATGCACATGTATGCCTAAGTGATGGACATGGACAACAAAGCTGGGGACAGGGTGGGGGGATGGGGAGGAGGGTGTCAATGGGGAAAAAAGGAGAAACATCTGTAACAAAAATAAATTAATAAAACAATTATAAAAACAAACAAAAAAAATAAATAAATAATAAATAAAAAAGATCAGACCTTCTAAACTTCAAATCACACAAGAGAAAGCCTGCTGAGAGCGTGGAGATCCTCCCAACTTTGAAGCCTTGGTTATAAACTGGAATCTTTTAATGTATTTTTAAAGTTATTTCTCTGATTTATACATTGTCTAAAAATTCCTTTTCTTTATTTAAAAATTTTTATTCTAAAAAATTTTAAACAGTCTAAAAAGTAGAATAATAAAATGTATTCTCATGTTCTTATCACCCAATCCCCCTCAAATTATTAACTTTTTCTAACTATGCTTTATCTACCCCACTTTTTTTCTTTTCTGGTTTTCCTTTTTACTTGCTCTGGGTTTTGAAAACAAGCTCCAGATGTCAGCTTAGTTCTTTATAACATATCTGAAGTGTACATCTTTAACAAAAATAATATTATTCACAGTTGTCTCATAATTTCTTTCTCATAGTTTTGTTACTGGCATTGGGTTCTGGGGTTCCTTAAGATAGAAATTTAGAAGTACCAGAGAAATTTCCAGGCAGATTTTATTAAGCTTATTTTATTAAGGCAGGCTCTCCTAAAGGTTGAGGAACACAGATTTTTTTTATCTCAAGGCCCAACCACTTCCTTGTTTCTTTGAGTTGCTTAGCAATAATCTCTGCACCTTTGCTAAGAGGGCAAGATGCAGGAGTTGCTCACTGCTGCCACCCAGAAAGCTCTATAGTGCTGCCACCTGGAAAGCTCTATAGCAGTCAAACCTTAATCAACTGTGCATGCAGAGCAGTCGTCTCAACATCTGCAAGGGGTAGGTGGTAATAACTACTTTTGCATTTTTCATAGAAAAATGGAGGGGTGGTTACATTCTTGTAGTCATTTTATCTGGTGATCCTTCTGGCCATCTGACATTTCTTTAGCCCTGTGCCCAAGTCTCTACCAGTGATTGTCAACCTTTTTCATCTCATGGCACACATAAACTAATTACTAAAATTCTATGGTACACCAAAAAGTAGATTATATTTTTTGCCAATCTGGCAAAAAATAAAAAGTATTATGTTGGGCCTATTATTTATTTTTTTACAATAACAAGTGTGTATGAAAAAAAAAGAGTGCTATAATCATAAATTCCTAAGTGGGCAGGTCATGGTGGGCAGTCATGCCCCAAGTCTATAACTTCTTCAGTGAAAGGTTTTAAGAAAGTCCTATTCATTGTATATCTAGGTTAACATGCCTTGAAATGTCAGAAATAATACCTCTCTAAGGCCTGACCACCCTCAAAAGAGCACATAATCTTAACTATCCTATAATCCAATCCCTGCCATGCTTTCTTCCACTTTCATGGAATCTTTCTTATGTTCATTCTTGCATAACTGCAAAACTGTCATATTCTGAAGCATTTGAGATCTTGCCCCCTGGCAATTGTTGTCAGTTTGGCTTAAATAAACTCATAAAAATCTCTTCAGGTTCAGATATAGCCTTACCTAGACACAAGAAATATATAATTGGTCTTTTCCTCATGTCTGACACAGCAGCGCTATTTACAAAAGCTAAGATCTGGAAACAGCTCAAGTGTCCATCAGTAGATGAGTGGATAAAAAAGCTGTGGTACATATACACAATGGAATACTATGCAGCTATAAGAAAGAAAGAGCTCTTATCCTTTGAGACCACATGGAGGGACCTGGAGAGTATTATGCTAAACAAAACAAACCAAGCAGAGAAAGACAAATATCACATGATCTCACTTATTTGTCGAATATAATGAACTAAACAAACTGATGAACAAAATAGACCCAGAGACATAGAAGTAGAGTACAGACTGACAAACCTCAGAAAAGGGGGTGGTGGGGGAAGAGATAAACCACAGAACTTATATACATGTAAGCATAACCAATGGACATAGACAACAAAGCTGGGAACAGGGCAGGGGGGAATGAGGAGGGGGTGTCAATGGGGGAAAAAGGAGAAACATCTGTAACAAAAATAAATTAATAAAAATATTTTTTTTTAAAGTTGTGATACATATACACAATGGAATACTATGCAGCTGTAAGAAAAAAAGATATTTTACCCTTTGAGACAACATAGGGGGATCTGGAAAACATTATGCTAAGTGAAATAAGCCAGTCAGAGAAAGACAAGTGCCACATGTTCTAAATTATTTATGGAACATCATGAACAAAATAAGCTGTAGATTAAAAGAGATCCAGAATCATGGAAGTAGAGAAAAGACTGACAAACCTCAGAAGGACACGGGATGGGAGGGATAAGAAGAGATAAACCAAAGAACTTATATGCATATATACACAACCAAATCTACACAGACACTAGGCTGAGGAAGGCAAGAAGGGACTGGGAGTGAGAAGAAAGATGTCATTGGTTGGGGGTTAGGGACATCTGTAATACTTTTAACAATAAAAAAGAAAAAGAGGGGAGACTTCCAGTCAAGATGGTGGTGTAGTAAACGTGGTATCGCGTCCTCCCACAACCACATCAAAGTTACAACTAAACTACAGAACAACCATCATTCAAAACCGACCAAAATCAAGCTGAATGGAAGTCCTACAACTACGAAATTAAAGAAGCCACATTGAGACTGGTAGGAGGGGCAGAGGGGCGACAGGCTGGTCCCACACCTGCATGTGGCGGATAAAAATTAGGAGGATACCTCGGCTGGGAAGGTCCTCCTTGAGGGCTGAGGGGTCCCAGTTCCACACCAGGAGCCCAGCTCAGGGTTCCAGTGCCAGGAAGAGAATCCCCATCACTTCTGGCTGGAAAAACCAGCGGGAACTGAGGCTGAGGTGGCTGGAGCCCCCGGCAGCTCCTCTTAAGGGGCTGAACTTACTCGGACTCGCTCCCTCCAGGCTCCAGCAAGCGGGAGGCAGCTTGAAATGCACCAGAATCATATGGGGAAGAACAGAGCTGTTTGGCATTGGAGCGAGGGCTGGAGAGGAAGCTTTCTCCTGGACAGACATGCTATCAGAGGCTTTTCTTACTTTGGTGAGCCCTTCACTGGGCCGGCAGATAGCAGTCATATCTGGGACTCCAGCTACCTGGCTCACACTGTTTGCCCCGCCCTGGTGATTCCCTGAGGCCCAGCCCCACCCAACTTCCAGGCCCACCCAAGCTGTTGCCAGTTGCTTTACCATAGGATTGGCCTGTCTTGGATCCTGCTTCAGCTTTTCCTAAATTCTTTCAAAGGAGCAGCATCCGGTCTCAGCTAGCCCCATACCTCTCACTAAGTAATACATAGAAACAAACACAGGGAGGCAGCCAAAATGAGGAGACAAAGAAACAGGTCCCAAATGAAAGAACAGAACAAAACTCCAGGAAAAGAACTAAGTGAAATGGAGTTAAGCAACCTAACAGATGCAGAGTTCAAAATACGGCTTATAAGGTTGCTCAATGGACATAGTGAGAACCTTAGTGAACTTAGTGAGGGCCTCAAGAACATAAAAAAGGACCAGTCAGAAATGAAGGATGCACAGTTAGAAATGAAGGAGGCACTAACTGAAATAAAGAATAGTTTACACAGATTCAATAGTAGAGTAGGTAAAGCCAATAAGCAAACCATCGATTTGAAATATAAGGAAGAAAAAAAACACCCAATCAGAACAGCAAAAAGAAAAAAGAATCCAAAAAAATGAGGATAGTGTAAGGAGCCTCTGGGACAATTTCAAGCGTGCCAACATTCACATCTTGGTGGTGCCAGAAGGAGAAGAGAGAGAATAAGAAATTGAAAACCTATTTGAAACAATGATGGCAGAAAACTTCCCTAACGTGGTGAAGAAAACAGACATACAAGTCCAGGAAGCACAGAGAGTCCCAAACAAGATGAACCCCAAGAGGCCCACACCAAGACACATCATCATCAAAATGCAAAAGATTCAAGACAAAGAGAAAATCTTAAAAGCAGCAAGAGAAAAGCAGTTAGTTACCTACAAGGGAGTTCCCATAAGACTGTCAGCTGATTTCTCAAAAGAAACTTTGCAGGCCAGAAGGGAGTGGCAAGAAATATTCAGAGTGATAAAAAGCAAGAACCTACAACCAAGATTACTCTATCCTACAAAGCTATAATTTAGAATTGATGGCCATATAAAGTTCCCCAGACAAGGAAAAGCTAAAGGAGTTCATCACCACCAAACCATTCTTATATGAAATGTTGAAGGGTCTTCTTGAAGAAAAAGATGATTAAAAATATAAACAAAGAAAATGGCAACAAATACATATCTATCAACAATTGAATCTACAAACAAAATGAACAAGCAGAACAGAAACATTCTCATAGACACAGAACTTTTATTGGTTACCAGATGAGTGGGGGCTGGGGAGATGGGTGAAAAAGGTGACGGGATTAAGAGGTACAAATTGTTTGTTAGACTGACAAACCTCAAAGGGAAGGAGGGTTGGGGGGTGGGAAGAAATAAACCAAAGAACTTATATGTATATATGCATAACAAATGGACACAGACAACATTGTGGGGAAAGGCAGGAGGGCGGCAGGAATGGGGGAAGAGGGGGGGCAATGGGGGAAAAATGAGGAACATCTCTAATACATTCAACAATAAAGATAAGTTAAGAAAAAAAAGAGGAATTACAACTTAAATAGAGACAAATCTTCAAGAAAAAGCAACAGAAAAAACAGCTGGAGAGGACCCATATAACCAGGGACAGGAAAAAAAAAACACTGAATCGAGCCTGGTAGGTCTGTGGAGGCTTGAGAGGGTGGGCTGGGAGCCCACAGACAGCAGCTGTTTAGGTGTGAGCAGCTCCCTCAGAGTTAAAATCCCAAGCCAGCTTGACAGCACAGAGGGCCAGGACAGAGCACTAAATTAGCTACAGCCACTTACGTTGGGCTCTGGGAGAGGGAGGGCAGACTGGACTGGAACTGTGTGGGGACACCCAGGATTTGGAGGGTGCTGAGGGTTTTGCTGAGTCACAGCAGCACAGGACAGTGGCCATCTTGCTTGGGCATCCCTTTCCCAGAGCCCTGGGGAGAAGCAGCAGCCCCTCACTTGGAGATTTAACCCCACCCAGCTGGGCCAGAGAAATGGAAATTAAGGCTCATTAACAACCAGCATCTGGCCCACCTTTGCTAAACACCTGAGGGAATATTTCATTCAGCTGAGAACCAAAGGCTCTTCAAGTAACAGAGACTAATAGCCTCCAGGCAAAAAGCTAGAGGATAACTGAACCTGTCTTGGGCTTGCAAATCTACCCAGGAAAGTAAGACTTGACAATGGTGTTTAATGTGGCTCCTCCCACACTCATCCAAACCCAGTACAGGGAGCAACAAACAGCAGAACACCAACACCCACAGAGAAAATGTGGCAGGTTCCAACAGCCACTGAGATAGCCAAAATGGTTAAACAAAGAAGCAATTCCCAAATGAAAGAACAAGAGAACTCTACTGAAGATGAGATAAATAAAATGCAGTTAAGCAAGTTATCAAAGGTAGAGTTCAGAGCCATGATCTTGAGGAAGCTCAACAGAATGAGTAAAGACATCAACACCATGAGTAAAGATATAGAAACATTGAAAATCAACCAAGTGGAAATGAAGAATGACATAGCAGAAATAAAGAACACATTGGAAGGACTAAACAGCAGAGTAGAGGAAGCTGAAGACCAGACCAGTGAATTAGAAGACAGGGTAGAAAAAAATCAACCAATCAGAAAAACAAAAGGAAAAAACAATTGAAAAACAGGAAGACAGCTTAAGAGAACTGTGACAACTGGAAACAAAACAACATTTGCATTGTAGGAGTTCAAGAAAAAGAAGAAAATGAGCAAGGGTTAGAGAATATATTTGAAGACATAGTGACAGAAAACTTCCCTAACTTGGTGAAGAAAGAAGGCATTCAAGTTCAAGAAGCACAGAGAGACCCTAGTAAGAAGAAATCCAACAGGAAGATGGCAGCAGGCAGGACCGGAGGGAGGGTGAGTACATGAGAATGTAAGCTAGTGTGTGACAGAGTGTGAGTGGACGTGAAGATGGATGACCAAACTCATGCAGTGCAGAGACAGAGAGCAGAAGTTTCCTGTACTGTGGACGGGGAGCAGCCAGCTACTGTGGCAAGGGGCTTTTCAGGGCGCTTCTCCCTGCACTGCAGGGAGGTCCCGCCATTGTGGAAGATCTCGGATCTTCCCTGGGAGGAGGCTTTGGGAGTGGCTAGGGCCCAGCAACCTGAGCCCACCAGTGCACCTGGCACCCTCGGACCAGTAAACACCCTGTGTCAAAACAGACCAGTGCACAGTGGTGGAGCTGCCTAGGTGCCGGTTGCAGAAGCTGCAAATGGCTGGGAGCCTAGCACCATCCCCCACAGTAGCAGCCCAATCAGAGTCAAGATATGCCCCAGCAACAGAGGCTGGGGAGCAGACATCCATCCCCAGGCAACAGAAGCAATGATCAGCAGCTGAGACCCATCCCCAAAAACTATAGCAAAGGCTGAGCAGGAGCTGAGCCCCCGGGGCAGCGCAATGCCGCAGCCCCCAGCAGTGGTTCTTGGGGCTCCACAGAAGCCTGTGCAACCCAACAGCCCACAAAATAGGCAGTGAGCTGGGTCTCCAAAGAGACTGTGTGATCCAGCTGGCCATGGGACCTGCTGGGTGCTGGGACACCAGAGAGGCCCGTGTGACCCAGCTATCCACAAGATAAGTATGGAGCTGAGTCTCCAAAGAGACTGTGCAATCAAGCTGCCCGCGGGACCTGCTGGGTGCTGGGACACCAGAGAGGCCTGTGAGACACAGCAGCCCACAAGATAAGCATGGAGCTGGGTCTCCAAAGGGACTGAGTGATCCAGCTGCCTGCAGGACCTGCAGGGTTCTGGGGCACCAGAGAGGCCTCTGCGACCGAGCTACCCACAAGATAGGTGTGGAATCAGGTCTCCAAAGGGACTGTGTGATCCAGCTCCCCACGGAATCAATGGGAAGAGGGAGCTCCAACGAGTCCTGTACAACCCAGCTGCACACAAGATTGGCAGGGAGCCAGGGCTCCAGTGAGGCCTGTGCAACACAGCTGCCCATGGTATGGGAAGGGAGCACAGCTCCAACAGGGCCTGAGGTATACAGCTAAAGGTGGCACCAGCGACCAACTGTGATCATAGCTCCAGAGGGGCCCATGTGATCCAGCAGCAACACCCCCAGGACACACCAATACCAGCCCCCACTAGTCAATCCTCCAGGATCCACAGCAGGCAAGAAGTGACATGCAACAAAACAGTCTGGCAGGCACAGTAGCCTTATTTGATATACAGTGAGCTGCCTACACATCCAAACTTCCCTCACTGGGTCTAGACCTACCAGACGGCTAAAATGGGGAGACAAAGAAACAACACCCAAAGGAAAGAAAAAAAGGAATCACTAGAAAAGGAACTACAGGAAATGGAAGAAAGCAACTTGTCAGATAAAGAATTCAAAGCAATGATTTTAAGGGTGCTCAAACAATTTGTTGAGAACTACAAGCAACTTAACAAGAATTATGAAGAGCTCACTGGGAACTACTTCAGCTTAAAGAAAGAGGCAGAAACTATGTATAAAGAGGTAGAAGCTATGCATGAAAATCAAGAGGAAATAAAAAATGACAGCTGTTATGAAAAATACCTTAAAAGGGTTCAACAGTAGATTAGAAGAAGCTGAAGACCGAATCGGCGACTTAGAAGACAAGGTAGAGAAAAAGACCCAAATAGAGCAGCAAATGGAAAAGAAATTTTAAAAGCAGGAGGAAAGTTTAAGGGAGCTGTGGGACAATACAAAACATAACAACATTCGCATTATAGGGATACCGGAAGGAGAAGAATCAGAGAAAGGAATAGAGACCATGTTTGAAGAAATAATGACAGAAAACTTCCCTAAACTGGTGAGAGAAAAAGCCACACAAGTCCAGGAAACACAGAGAGTCCCAAGCAAAATGAACCCCAGAAGACTCACAGCTAGACACATCATAATAAAAATGGCAAATATTAAAGACAAAGAAAGACTCTTAAAGGAAGCAAGAGAGAGACAGAAAGTGACCTACAAGGGAGCTCCCATTAGACTGTCAGCTGATTTCTCAATAGAAACACTGCAGGCCAGAAGGGAGTGGCATGAAGTGTACAAAGTAATGCAAGGCAAGGGTCTGAATCCAAGACTACTCTATCCAGCAAGGCTATCATTCAAAATTAAAGGAGAAATAAAGAGCTTCACAGATAAAAAAAAAAAAAAAAAAAAAAAACTGAAGGAATTTACCACCATCAAACCAGCACTGCAAGAAATGTTGAAGGGACTGTTGTAAGTAAAAGAAGAAAGAGAGAGAGAGAGAGAGAGGGAGAGAGAGAGAGAGAGAGAGAGAGAAAGACAGGCATAAAATTAAAATGGCAACTAATAGCTATCAATAATTACTTTAAATGTAAATGGCTAAAATGCTCCAATCAAAAGACATAGGGTAGAATCTTTCTAGACAAGGCAGTTGAAGAGGAGGGGGCGATTGGAGGAGGGGTTGGCTTGGCATGCACTCCACACCTCGGGAATGTTATTGCGCACAGAATGGCTGATTTTGGAAGACTATTGCCCAGAAGAAAAGATGTTTGGTTTTCACAAGCCGAAGATGTACAGAAGTATAGAAGGCTGCTGTATTTGCAGAGCTAAGTCCTCCAGTTCTCAATTCACTGACAGTAAACGCTATGAAAAGGACTTCCAGAGCTGTTTGGGTTGCATAAGACTCGTTAAGGAGACATCTGTAATGCCTGTGTCCTGCTTGTGAAAAGATGGAAGAAATTGTCAGCAGGATTAAAAAAAAAAAAACCTGGAATCATGTGGTAGATGCGTGGGTAGGACCCAGTCTAAAGACTACACTGAAACGAAAGAAAGTGAAAACTCTGTCTGGAAACAGGATGAAAAGCAACCAGATCAGCAAACTGCAGAAGGAATTTAAACGTCACAATTCTGATGCTCACAGTACCACCTCAAGTGCCTTCCCAGCTCTATCTCCTTGTTATAGTAACCAGTCAGATGATGGCTCAGATACAGAGATGGCTTCGGGCTCTAACAGAATGACAGTTTTTTTCCTTTTTAGATCTCACATACTGGAAAAGACAGAAAATATGTTGTGGGATTATCTATAAAGGCCGTTTTGGGGAAGTCCTCATTGACACACAGCTATTCAAGCCTTGCTGCAGCAATAAGAAAGCAGCTGTGCAGAAGCCGGAGCAGCAGAGGCCAGAGCCACTGCCCATCTCCACTCAGGAGTGGTGACTGAGGTTTATGTAGAAGGGGAACAAAAAACTATTTAAATTTTAGAAAAAAGCAACACAAAACAAAAACAAATAAAAAAACCACAGCAACAGAATGACCCTCCTGTGTGTTTAACTTGGATACTTGCTATTCTGCCAAAAGACAATTTCTAGAATAGTTCTGAATGGGTTATTTTCCCTCCACTTTCACAGGTTCCACAAACTCTGAAGCCAGTGTCTAGATTACAAAAGAAAAAAAGACATGTACATAATATTTAAGATGCTGAGTATTTCATAGGAAAGCTGAATGCTGCTGTAAAGTGCTCTTTAAGTCTTTTTCTTTTAAATCCCCTTCTAATGAATGAAACTAGGGAAATTCAGGGGACAGAGATGGGATTTGTTGTATGATAAATGTACATAGTTTTAGTCTTTCTATATTGAGAAGCAGTGGTTGGGGCATTTTTAGAGATGGCTGACTACACTTGTTTTCCTTCATGATAATCAATTTGTCATAAACACAGTAACCTGGACTTTCCCCTAGAGGTAATTGTTAATAATTTTGAAATATTAAGATCTTCCCAAGGTTCTGATGATTCAGACCTGTACTATTGAATATTAAGCAGGATAGAATAAGCTCTCTGGTGCAAAAACCTTGAAGGAATTATTTCTAAATATACAAAGAGGTAACTGGACTGTATATGTGTATCCTGTGTCACCTCCCTCATAGTGATATTTGATGAAGATTTTAATTTATATGAAACTTCTAAAGCAGAATCAGAGCTCCTCTTGGGGAAATGTCAAGTCTTTAGGATACACATCTTCTATGAATAGTACCAAAGCTTTACCACGTGGTAGAGAACACACTCTATTAAAAATGTAAAATTATCTGAAAAATAAAATGTGCAAGCCTTAAGGATGGCATGGAAAAAACAAAGGGCACATTTCTCAGAGGGTTTGCCGAGTGTGTAAATAATTGACTTTTGTTTGTGTTCCATGACTGGTGACTTCATTGAAAATACACACAATTCAATTTTAGCTCCAGATTACTTCAGTTGACCTTTGTGAAGGTTTTTATTTGTGTAGAGTGGTTGTTCAACTTGTTTTAACCTTTTAGGGTTTGGTGTCCCCCCCCCAAAACACACACTATATTAAAGTAAAATTTTAACAAAAGAAAAGAGGTGTGTTAATGCTGAATGGGTTGGTTTTGGTTTGGCTTCTTTTAGTCAAGCTAGCTGAACATCGAGATGTTAGATGATAAATCCTGAATGTAGGGCCCTTCAGTTCTAAAAAAAATCTTTATTAAAAACCTGTTACTTGAATCCAAACCAAAGTACTCTCATTGAATCTTTTCTAAAAAGTTCAGGAAAAACATTAGCAGTTCACATTTTTCATAACGAGGGAGGATCATTTGCCTACCTTATAATAAAACAACTCAGTGCTTATTTTTAAAGCTGGATTTTAAAAATTGGGTAGTATAAGTAACAATAAGGAGTAAGCCACTTTTTATGGGCACCCTGTAGTTTTATAGTTCTTAATCTAATCTTAAAATGTTATATTCCTTTGGGAGAAACTACAAACCACCATATGTACAGACTATGCAGTGGGTTGGGGCAGCTCTCCCATAGCCTTTAAGATGTACTGCAAGAGTCTCAGCCATTATCACCTTCCTCCTGAGTTATTTTGAAATGGTTCTTCTTTTTTTTTTTTTTTTTTTTTGTACATTATAGCTGCACTGTTGGTGGTAGAATATACTATAATATGGATCATCTCTACTTCTGTATTTATTTATTTATTACTAGACCTCAACCACAGTCTTCTTTTCCCCTTCCACCTCTCTCTGCCTGTAGATGTACTGTGTGTAGCCATGCACTTTGTATTAATATATTAGAAATCTACAAATTTGTTTTGTACTTTTTATACTGTTGGATACTTATAATCAAAACTTTCACTAGGTTATTGAATAAATTTAGTCTTATTAGAAAATAAAAATAAAAAGACATAAGGTAGCTGATAGGATAAGAAAACATGACCCATATATATGCTGTCTACAAAAGACCCACCTTATAACAAAAGACTCACATAGGATGAAACTGATGGAATGGAAAAAATTTTCCAAGCAAATGGAAATGGAAAAAAAACTGGGGTAGCAATACTCATATCTGACAAGATAGACTTCAAAACAAGAGCCATAATAAGAGACAGAGAAGGTCACTACATAATATTAAAAGGATCAATCCAACAAGAGGATATAACCCTGGTAAACATATACTCACCAAATACAGGAGCACCAAAATATATTTAAAAACTTCTGGAAGACTTTAAGGGAGAGATCAATAGCAACACGATCATAGTGGGTGACTTTAACACGCCACTGACACCACTGGATAGATCTTCTAGACAAAATATTAACAAGGACATAGAGTCCTTATAAGATAAAGTAGATCAGTTGAACTTCGTTGATATTTACAGAACATTTCACCCCAAAGCTGCAGAATGTACATTCTTCTCAAGTGCACATGGGTCATTCTCAAAGATAGACCACATGTTAGGACACAAAGGAAGTCTCTACAAATTCAATAAAATTGAAATCATATCAAGCATCTTCTCAGATCACAGTGGCATGAACTAGAACTCAATTACAATAAAAACACACAAAAA
Organism: Tadarida brasiliensis; assembly: GCA_030848825.1. NCBI lineage: Eukaryota > Metazoa > Chordata > Mammalia > Chiroptera > Molossidae > Tadarida > Tadarida brasiliensis. Next base: position 70,935,359 of record CM061259.1, on the reverse strand, counting down.
CATTCAAACACTTGGAGGCTAAATGGCACGTTATTAAACAACGAATGGGTTACTAATGAGATCAGGGAAGAAATTAAAAACTTCCTGGAAACCTGTTGGGAGCAGTGCCACTGGAACAGTGATCAACTCAGTTTGACATAGTCACAGGTGAGCTCCACTGATTGACATAGTCCCGGGAGTTATGAAGGCCTCCATGATTTGACATAGCCCCTGGAGAAGTGGATTCACTGCATGGCAGGAATCATGAAGAACAGTGGCTGAAGACAAAGGCTAATAAGAAAAAGAAAAATGCAGGATGGCAACTGAAGGAGACTAATCTTTGCTTTCTCTGTCTATCTGTTATCTGTCTGTTAGGAATTATTATAGAAGTAACATGTAGATGATTAATAATATAGAAGTCAGAATAGACTGCAGAAAGAACAGGCAAGAAAGTAATAAGACTTTAAGTTAAGAATGTAAAAGCTTAAAAGGATCTTAGATAAGAGGAAAAATCAAGGTCTATGAGAAAGTAATAGAAATTGAAATAGAGGGTCTGGGGAAGGAAGAAGTTAAATGAGACCTTGTACGAGTAAAATGTAAACAGGAAGTTTGATAAGCAATGAGACATGGTGAAATTAATTGTAAAGGTTAAGAGCTGATACAACATCATTGTTATGTCTGGATGCAAAAGTGAAATAATTAGTGATTAACCCTGTACCAATACCTAAGAGCTGTGTAAGTGGAAGTGAATATCTATACATATTTCCATAAAGGTCAAAATAAAAAATGGTGAGTAACTTGTCATACAGCCTGAAGATATAAAAATAAAGATTCTGCTAGCATGAGGTAGCAAGAGGACCAATCACATTCTGACTCAAGTCTCACATCTCGTCTCCTTCTCTCGCCGACTCCGTCCACACCTGAGGGAAACCTTAAACCTGCTGAGGCTGGACCTTGGAAGAAACCAATGAAAATGAAAACACAACAACACATAATCTATGGAACACAGCGAAAGCAGTCCTGAGAGGGAAGTTCATAGCTCTACAGGCCTACCTCAAGAAACAAGGAAAATTCCTAATTGACTTTCTAACCCTAAAACATAAAAAGCTGGAAATTAAACAAAAGGAAAACCCAGAGCTAGTAGGAGGAAGGAAATAATAAAGGTCAGAGCAGAAATAAATGATATAGAGACTACAAAAACAATTCAAAAGATCAACACAAGTAAAAGCTGCTTTTTTGAAAAGATAAACAAGATCGATGGAACTTTAGCCAGACTCACCAAGAAACAAAAAGAGAGAAACCATATAAATAAAATCAGAAATGAAAGAGGAGAAGCAACAATTGACACCACAGAAATACAAAGGATAATCCAAACATACTATGAACAATTATCAGTCAATATATTGGATAATATAGGAGAAATGGAAAATTTTGAGAAACACACAGCCTCCCAAAACTGAAGCAGAAAGAGATAGAAAACTTGAACAGAACAATAACAACACAGGAAATTGAAGACATAATTAAGAAACTTCCAGCAAACAAAAGTCCAGGCCTAGATGGTTTCACGGGGGAATTTTACCAAACATTCAAAGAAAATCTAATACCCATTCTATTCAAACTATTCCAAAAAATCCAAGAAGACGGAACACTTCCAAACTCATTTTATGAGGCCAGCATAATCTTAATTCCAAAACCAGATAAAGACACTACACATAATGAAAATTACAGGACAATATACCTGATGAACACAGGTGCCAAAATCCTTAACAAAATATTAGCAAATTGGATCCAGCAGTACATTAAAAAAATTATTGATCATGACCAAATGGGTTTCATCTCAGGCATGCAAGGATGGTACAATATTTGCAAATCAATAAATGTGACACACCATATAAACAAAATGAAAGATAAAAACCATATGATCATATCAAAATATGCTGAAAAAGCATTCAACAAAATCCAGCATCCATTTCTGATAAAAATATTCAGCAATGTGGGAATAGAGGGATCATATCTCAACATAATAAAGATAATATATGAAAAACCTACAGTCAACATCATACTCAATGGGCAAAAATTAAAAGCATTCCCCTTAAGAACAAGACAGGGTTGCCCACTTTCATAAATCTTTTGCAACATAGTACTGGAAGTCTTAGCCACAGCAATTAGACATGAAGAAAAAATAAAAGGGATCCAAATTGGAAAGGAGGAAGTGAAACTGTCATTACTTGCAGATGACATGATATTGTACATAGAAAACCCTAAAGACTCCATCAAAAATCTACTAGACTTAATGAATACATTGGCAAAGTAGCAGGATACAAAATTAACATTAAGAAATCCATGACATTCTTATACATCAATGATATCACAGAAAGAGAAACTAAAAAAACAATCCCATTTACGATCGCAGTAAAAAAATTAAGATACTTAGGAATAAACTTAACCAAAGAAGTAAAGGAAGAATCTCTTCACAGAAAACTAGAGGTCATTGAAAAAAGAAATAGAGGAAGATATAAAAAAGTGGAGACATATGCCTTGTTCGTGGATTGGAAAACTAACATAATTAAAATGTCCATACACACAACAACACAAAATTTATGGGATGCAGCGAAAGCAGTTCTGAGAGGGAAGATCTTAGCTAGACTCACCAAGAAACAAAGAGAGAGAACCCAAATAAACAAAATCAGAAATGAAAAAGGAGAAGTAACAACTGACACCACAGAAATACAAAGGATCTATGAACATTTATATGACAACAAATTCGACAATATAAGCAAAACGGACAAATTTCTAGAAACACATAGTCTCCCAAAATTGAACCAGGAAGAGATAGAAAACTTGAACAGGCCAAAAACAACGAAGGAAATTGAAGATGTAATCAAGACCCTCCCAGCAAACAAAAGCCCAGGCCCTGACAGCTTCACGGGGGAGTTTTACCGAATATTCAAAAAAGAAATAACACCCATTCTCCTCAAACTATTTCAAAAAATTCAAGAAGAAGAAAGACTTCCAAACTCCTTATATGAAGCCAGCATAATTATAATTCCAAAACCAAAAAAAAGACACTACAAAGAAAGAAAACTACAGGCCACTATCCCTGATGAACATAGATGCCAATCCTAAACAAAATACTAGCAAATCGGATCCAGCAATACATCAAAAAAATTATTCACCATGACCAAGTGGGATTCATCCCAGGGATGCAAGGCAGATACAATATTAACAAATCAATAAATGTGATACATCACATAAACAAAATGAAAGATAAAAACCATATGATCATATCAATAGATGCTGAAGAAGTATTTGACAAAATCCAGGACCCATTTCTGATAAAAACGCTCAGAAATTTGGGAATAGAGGGATCATATCTCAACATTATAAAGGCTATATATGAAAAATCTACAGCCAACATGATACTCAAAGGACAAAAACTAAAAGCATTTCCCTTAAGAAAAGGAACAAGACAGGGATGACCACTTTCACCACTATTATTTAACATAGTACTGGAAGTCTTAGCCACAGCAATCAGACATGAAGAAAAAATAAAAGAGATCCAAATTGGAAAGGAGGAAGTGAAACTGTCATTATTCGCAGATGACATGATATTATACATAGAAAACCCTAAGGCTCCATCAAAAATCTACTAAACTTAATAAATGAATTTGGCAAAGTAGCAGGATACAAAATTAACATCAAGAAATCGACGGCATTCTTATACACCAATGATGAACTCACAGAAAGAGAAACTAAAAAAACAATCCCATTTACCATCGCAGCAAAAAAATTAAGATACCTAGGAATAAACTTAACCAAAGAAGTAAAGGACCGGGTGCCTGCACTTGGGCGGCCCGGGTGAGGCGGGACCTGGGACTCACAGCTGCTGTGCAGCTCTGTGGGGGCTTCGCGCTGGAGATCCACAGATATCTCCGAGGGGGGATTCCAAAATGGCGGCGGAGTGAATGGAAGCTACACAGACCATCTCCCAGGACCAAACTGGAATTACAACTAAAATAAAGACAAACTGTTGGGAAAAAGCAACACAAAAGCAGCTTGCGAGGACCATACAACCAGGGACACTGACTCGATCCTGGTAGGATTGCGGAGGCGTGAGAGGGGGGCTGGGAGCCCATGGACAGCAGCGGCCTTGGCTGTGAGCAGCGGCCTCAGCCGTGAGCAGCGCTCTGCCCTCGGGGTTAAAGCCCGAGCCGGCTCCACCACACAGAGCCGGGTCAGAGCGCTAAAACAGCCACAGCCACTCACCTGGGCTCTGGCAGAGGGAGGGCGGACTGGACTGGAACTGTGTGGGGACAACTGGGATTTGGAGGGCGCTCAGAGCTTTTGCTGAGTTGCGGCCAAGCAGGACTGTGGCCTGGTCGTCTTACTCCATCCCAGGGCTCTGGGGAGAGGCGGCAGCCCCTCCCTCAGAGATCCAGCCACACCCTAGTGGGCCATTGAAATGCAAACTGAGGCTCATTAACTACTAGCATCTGCCCTACCCTCGGGAAATCCTCTCACGCTGAACACCTGAGGGAGGTTTTCATTCAACTGAAAACCCAAAGCTCTTCAAGCAACCACAACTAATAGCCTCTAGGCAAAAAGCTAGAGGATAACTTAACCTTTGCTGGGCTTGCAAATATACCCTGGAAAGTAAGACTCCAGGGTGGTGTTTAACGTGGGTCTTCCCACGCTCATCCAAACCCAGGAGAGGGAGCCACAAACAACAGAACACCAACATCCACAGGAAAATTTGGCAGGATCCAAAAACCACTGAGATAGGCAAAATGGGGAAACAAAGAACCAGATCCCAAATGAAAGAACAAGAGAGCTCTACTGAAGAGGAGATAAATGAAATGGAGTTAAGCAAGTTAACAGAGCTAGAATTCAGAGACATGATCTTGAGGAAGCTCAACAGTATGAGTAAGGATATCAACACCTTGAATAAAGACATCCACACCATGAGCAAAGACATAGAAAAACTGAAAACAAACCAAGTGGAAATGAAGAAGCAACAAGAAGAAATGAAGAAGCAGCAAGAAGAAATGAAGAATGACATAGCAGAAATGAAGAACACATTGGAAGGACTAAACAGCAGAGTAGAGGAAACTCAGGACCGGATCAGTGAATTAGAAGACAGTGTAGAAAAAATCAACCAATCAGAAAACCAAACGGAAAAAACAATGAAAAAACAGGAAGACAGCTTAAGAGAACTGTAGGAAAACTGGAAACGTAATAATATTCGCATCATTGGAGTCCCTGAAGAAGAAGAAAATGAGCAAGGGTTAGAGAATATATTTGAGGAAATAATGACAGAAAACTTCTCTAATTTGGTGAAGAAAGAAGGTATTCAAGTTCAAGAAGCACAGAGAGTCCCAAGTAAGAAGAACCCAAACAGGCCCACACCAAGACACATAGTAATTAAAATGCCAAAAATTAAAGACAAAGAGAGAATCCTCAAGGCAGCAAGAGAAAAGCAACAGGTTACCTACAAAGGAACCCCATCAGGCTATCAGCTGACTTCTCAACAGAAACACTACAGGCCAGAAGAGAATGGCAAGAAGTAATCAAGGTCATGAAAAACAAGGATCTGAATCCAAGACTACTCTACCCAGCAAGGCTGTCATTCAAAATAGAAGGTCAAATAAAGAGTTTCTCAGACAAAAAAAGGCTAACGGAATACATTAGCACCAAACCAGCACTGCAAGAAATGTTAAAAGAACTGCTGTAATTAGTAGAAGAAATAGGAAGGAAAGTAGAACCACACTGAACAAAAATGGCAATAAATAAGTACATATCAATAATCACCTTAAATGTAAATGGATTGAATGCTACGATAAAAAGACACAGAGTAGCGGATTGGATAAGAAAGCATAACCCATATATATGCTGTTTACAAGAAACTCACCTCACAACAAAAGACTCACATAGGCTGAAAGTGAAGGGATGGAAAAAAATCTTCTAAGAAAATGGAAAGGAAAAAAAAGCTGGGGTAGCAATACTCATATCTGATAAAATAGATTTCAAAACGAAAGCCATTACTAGAGACAAAGAAGGTCACTACACAATATTGAAAGGATCTATCCAACAGGAAGATATAACCTTGGTAAACATATATGCACCCAATATAGGAGCACCAAAATATATTAAAAATCTTCTGGAGACTTCAAAGGAAAAATTGACAGCAATACAATCATAGCAGGGGACTTCAAAACCCCACTGACATCACTAGATAGATCCTCTAGACAAAAAATTAACAAGGAAACAGAGACTCTAAACGAAGCACTAGACCAAATGGATTTAATAGATATTTACAGAGAACTACACCCTAAAACTGCAGAATTCACATTCTTCTCAAGTGCACATGGGACATTCTCAAAGATAGACCACATGTTAGGACACAAACGAAGTCTCTACAAGTTCAAGAAGATTGAAATCATATCAAGCATCTTCTCAGATCACAATGGCATGAAACTAGAAATCAATTGCAACAAGAACATGCAAAGACATTTGAATACATGGAGGCTAAATAGCATGTTATTAAACAATAAATGTGTTACCGAGGAGATCAAGGAAGAAATTAAAAACTTCCTGGAAACCAAAGAAAATGAACACACAACACAAAATCTATGGGATGCAGCGAAAGCTGTTCTGAGAGGGCAGTTCATAGCACTACAGGCCTACCTCAAGAAACAACAAAAATTTCTAATAGACTATCTAACCTCACAACTTAAAGAACTACAAAGCAAACAAAAAGAAAAGCCCAGAGCAAGTAGAAGGAAGGAAATACTAAAGATCAGAGCAGAAATAAACGACATAGAGACCAGAGAAACAATTCAAAGAATCAATGAAACAAAGAGCTGGTTTTTTGAAAGGATAAAAAAGATTGATGGACCCTTAGCTAGACTCACCAAGAAACAAAAAGAGAGAACCCAAATACACAAAATCAGAAATGAAAGAGGAGAAGTAACAACTGACACAAAAGAAATACAAAGGATCATTAGCAAATACTATGAACATTTATATGGCAAACAATTCGACAATCTAAATGAAATGGACAAATTTCTAGAAACACATAGACTCACAAAACTGGACCAGGAAGAGATAGAAAACTTGAACAGACCAATAACAGCTAAGGAAATTGAAGATGTGATCAAGACTCTCCCAGCAAACAAAAGCCCAGGCCCAGATGGCTTCACGGGGGAGTTTTACCGAACATTCAAAGAAGAACTAACACCCATTCTCCTCAAACTATTTCAAAAAATTCAAGAAGAAGGAAGACTTACAAACTCGTTTTATGAGGCCAGCATAATCCTAATTCCAAAACCAGAAAAAGACACTACAAAGAAAGAAAACTACAGGCCAATATCCCTGATGAATGTAGATGCCAAAATCCTAAACAAAATACTAGCAAATCGGATCCAGCAATACATCAAAAAAATTATTCACCATGACCAAGTGGGATTAATCCCAGGGATGCAAGGCTGGTTCAACATTCGCAAATCAATAAATGTGATACACCACATAAACAAAATGAAAGATAAAAACCACATGATCATATCAATAGACGCTGAAAAAGCATTCGACAAAATCCAGCACCCATTTCTGATAAAAAAGCTCAGCAACTTGGGAGTAGAGGGATCATATCTTGATATAATAGAGGCCATATATGAAAGACCTACACCAACATCATAATCACAGGGCAAAAACTAAAAACATTTCCCTTAATAACAGGAACAAGACAGGGATGCCCACTTTCGCCACTCTTATTTAACATAGTACTGGAAGTCTTAGTCACAGCAATCAGACGTGAAGAAAAAATAAAAGGAATCCAAATTGGAAAGGAGGAAGTGAAACTGTCATTATTCACAGACGATATGATATTATATATAGAAAACCCTAAAGAATACATGAAAAATCTACTAGACTTAATAAATGAATTTGGCAAAGTAGCAGGATACAAAATTAACGTCAAGAAATCAATGGCATTCTTATACACCAATGATGAACTCACGGAAAGAGAAACTAAAATAACAATTCCATTTACCATCATAGAAAAAAATTAAGATACCTAGGAATAAACTTAACCAAAGAAGTAAAGGACCTATTTGCAGAAAACTACAGGACATTGAAAAAAGAAATAGAGGAACATATAAAAAAGTGGAAGCACATACCTTGTTCATGGATTGGAAGAATTAACATCATTAAAATGTCCTTATTACCCAAAGCAATCTATAGATTCAATGCAATCCCCATCAAAATACCAGTGACATATTTCACAGAACTAGAACAAATATTTCAAAAGTACATATGGAACCAAAAAAGACCCCAAATAGCCACAGCAATCTTGAAAAAGAAGGACAAGGTAGGTGGGATCACAATACCGGATATCAGCTTATACTACAAAGCTATTGTAATCAAAACAGCCTGGTACTGGCACAAGAACAGGCATATAGACCAGTGGAACAGAACAGAGAATCCGGAAATTGACCCAAGACATTATGCTCAATTAATATTTGACAAAGGTGGCAAGAGCATACAATGGAGTAAAGACAGCCTCTTTAATAAATGGTGTTGGGAAAATTGGACAGCTACATGCAAAAAAATGAAACTAGACCATCAACTTACACCACACAGAAGAATAAACTCAAAATGGATAAAAGACTTAAATGTGACTCGTAAATCCATAAAAATCCTAGAAGAAAATGTAGGCAACAAAATTTCGGACATCATACTCGGTAGAATCTTCACTGATACATCACCTAAGGCAACAGAAACAAAGGGAAAAATGAACCCATGGGACTACATCAAACTCAAAAGCTTCTGCACAGCAAAAGAAACAACCATCAAAACAGATAGGGAACCCACTCTATGGGAGAGCATAATTGCCAATGATACATCAGATAAGGGGTTAATTTCCAAAATATACAGAGTGCTCATACAACTCAACAAAAGGAAGACAAAGAACTCAATTAAAAAATGGGCAGAGGAACTAAACAGACACCTCTCCAAAAAGGACATACAAATGGCTAAAAGACATATGAAGAAATGCTCAACATCATTAATCATCAGAGAGATGCAAATTAAAACAACAATGAGGTATCACCTCACACCTGTCAGAATGGCCACCATCAACAAATCATCAAACAACAAGTGTTGGCGAGGGTGTGGAGAAAATGGGACTCTAGTACACTGCTGGTGGGAATGCAGACTGGTGCAGCCACTGTGGAAAACACTATGGTGTTACCTCAAAAAATTAAAAATTGAATTGCTATTTGACCCAGTGATCCCACTTCTAGGAATATACCCTAAGAAGCCTGAAACACCAATCAGAAAAAATACATGTACCCCCATGTTTATAGCAGCACTATTTACAATAGCTAAGATCTGGAAAAAGCCCAAGTGTCCATCAGTGGATGAATGGATAAAAAAGCTGTCGTACATATACACAATGGAATGCTATGCAGCTGTGAGAGAGAGATCTCTTATCCTTTGAGACGATGTGGAGGGACCTTGAGAGTATTATCCTAAGCGAAACAAGCCAAGCAGAGAAAGACAAATATCACATGATCTCACTTATTTGTGGAATATAATGAACATAACTGTCTGAGGAACAGGTTAGACCCAGAGATGTGGAAGTAGGGTATAAACTGACACCCCTCAGAAGAGGGGGTGGGGGGGGAGGGAAGAGATAAACCACAGAACTTATGCGCATGTATGCATAAGTGATGGACATGGACAACAAACCTGGGAACAGGGTGGGGTATGGGGAGGAGGGTTTCAATGGGGAAAAAAGGAGAAAAATCTGTAATAAAAATAAATTAATAAAAAAATAAAATAAAATAAAATAAAAATAAACACAATTATATCCCCCATTACTACCCAGGATCTAACATAGAGGCAATAAACCTTTGTCAGATGAAAGAAAAAAAAAAAAATAACTGTCTGCCACTTCCCCCAGTCCCCAAGAATTAAAAAAAATTGAATATGCAAATTAAGGTATTGAGATGGGAACTCTGTTATGTTAGATTTATGTGTATTAAAAAATGATGAAATAGCCCTGGCCGGTTTGGCTCAGTGGTTAGAGCATCGACCCGTGGACCAGAGAGTCCTGGGTTTGGTTCCCGCTAAGGGCACGTACCTTGGTTGTAGTTTGTGCCCAGCCCTGGTTGGGGTCATGTGGGTGGCAACCGCTCCATGTGTCTGTCTCTCTCACATCAATGTTTCTCTCTCTCTTCTTCCCTCTCTCCCTCCAGCTCTATCTGAGGATGCAAAAGTGTCCTCAGGTGAGAATTAAAAAAAGATGAAATAAAAAAAAAAAAAGTAAAGGACCTATTTGCAGAAAACTACAGGACATTGAAAAAAGAAATAGAGGAAGATATAAAAAAGTGGAAGCACATACCTTGTTCATGGATTGCAAGAATTAACATCATTAAAATGCCCATACTACCGAAAGCAATCTACAGATTTAACGCAATCCCCATCAAAATACCAAAGACATATTTCACAGAACTAAATAAGTCAGAAGTTCATTTGGAACCAAAAAAGACCCTGAATAGCCACAGCAACCTTGAAAAAGAAGGACAAAATAGGTGGGATCATAATACCGGACATCAGGTTATACTACAAAGCTACTGTAATCAAAACAGCCTGGTACTGGCACAACAACAGGCACATAGATCAATGGAATAGAACAGAGAACCCAGAAATTGACCCAAAACATTATGCTCAATTAATATTCGACAAAGGTGACAAGAGCATACAATGGAGTAAAGACAGCCTCTTTAATAAGTGGTGTTGGGAAAATTGGACAGCTACATAAAAAAAGAAATGAAACTAGACCATCAGCTTACACCATACACAAGAATAAACTCAAAATAGATAAAAGACTTAAATGTGACTCATGAATCCATAAAAATCCTAGAAGAAAATATAGGCAATAAAATTTCAGACATCATACACAGCAGAATTTTTACTGATATATCACCTAAGGCAACAGAAACAAAGGAAAAAATGAACACATGGGACTACATCAAACTCAAAAGCTCTGCACAGCAAAAGAAACAACCATCAAAGTGGAATGGCAACCCACTGTATGGGAGAGCATAATTGCCAATGATATATCAGATAAGGGATTAATTTCCAAAATATATAGAGTGCTCATACAACTCAACAAAAGGAAGACAAAGAACCCATTAAAAAATGGGCAGAGGAACTAAATAGACACCTCTCCAAACAGGACATACAAATGTCCAAGAGACATATGAAGAAATGCTCAACATCACTAATCATCAGAGAGATGCAAATTAAAACAACAATGAGGTATCACCTCACACCTGTCAGAATAGCCGCCATCAACAAAGCATCAAACAACAATTGTTGGCGAGGGTGTGGAAAAAAGGGGACTCTAGTACACTGCTGGTGGGAATGCAGATTGGTACAGCCACTATGGAAAACACTATGGTCTTACCTCAAAAAATTAAAAATTGAATTACCATTTGACCCAGTGATCTCACTCCTAGGAATATACCCTAAGAAGCCTGAAACAACAAACAGAAAGAATATATGTAATCCCATGTTCATAGCAGCGTTATTTACAATAGCTAAGATCTGGAAACAGCCTAAGTGTCCATCATTAGACGGATGGATAAAAAAGCTGTGGTACATATACACAATGGAGTACTATGCAGCTGTAAGAAAGAAAGATCTCTTATCCTTTGAGACGACATGGGAGGACCTGGAAACTATTATCCTAAGTGAAACAAGCCACGCAGTGAAAGACAAATATCATATGATCTCACTTATTTCTGGAATATAATGAACATAACACTCTGAGGAACAGGGTAGTCCCAGAGATGTGGAAGTATGGTACAGACTGACAATTGCCAGAAAATGGGTGAGGGATGGGAGCAATTAACCACAGAACTTGTATGCATGTACTCATAACCAATGGACATGGAAAACAAAACTGGGGACGGGGCTGGGAGGGAGGGTGAGGAGGGTGTCAATGAGGAAAAAGGAGAAACATCTGTAACAAAAGTAAATTAATAAAAAAAATTGATTTCCCATTTCACCCAGTGATCCCACTTCTAGGAATATAACCTAAGAAGCCTGAAATACCAATCAGAAAGAATATATGTACCCCTATGTTCATAGCAGCACTATTTACATTGACTAAGATCTGGACACATCCCAAGTGTCCATCAACAGATGAGTGGATACAAAAGCTGTGGTACATATACACAATGGAATGCTATGCAGCTGTGAGAGAGAGATCTCTTATCCTTTGAGATGACATGGAGGGACCTCAAGAATATTATGCTATGTGAAATAAGCTAATCAGAGAAAGGCAAATATCACATAATCTCACTTACCTGTGGAATATAATGAACAAGGTGGACTGATGAACAAAATAGACCGAGAGAAATAGAAATGAGTATGGTTCATACTGACAAACCTCTGTGAGACACCGTGGTTGGGAGGGGTGAGATAAACCAAAGAACTTATATGCACAAATGCATAACCAATGGACATAGACAACAATTTGGGGGTGGGGTAGGAGGATGTCTAGGCGGGGAAAGAACAAACAACTGTAACAAAAATAAATTAATAAAAATTGGGGAAAAAATATGACTTTACCAGAAAGGTGTGGGTTGATTTCTTGGCTCTCTGTATTGCTCCATTGATCTATATGCCTGCTCTTGTGCTAGTACCAGGCTATTTCGATTACAGTGGCTTGACAGTATAGTTTGATATCCAGTATTTTGATGATTCTAACTTTTTTCTCCTTTCTAAAGGTTGATGAGGTTATTTGGGTTCTTCTTTATTTCATATAAATTTTTAAAATATGTGTTCTAGATCTGTGAAATATGTCTTTGGTATTTTAATAGGGATTTCGTTGAATCTATACATTGTTTTAGGTAGTATGTACATTTTAATGATGTTGCTTCTTCCAATCCATGAACAAGGTTTATGCTTCCACTTGTTTGCATCTTTCTCTATTTCTTTCTTCTATGTCCTTTAGATTTTCAACTACAGGGCTTTTACCTTCTAGGTTAAGTTTATTTCTAGGTATCTTATTTTTGCTGTTCTTGCAATAGTAAATGAGATTGTTTCTTACTTCCTCTTTATGAGCATTTGTTATTGCTGTATAAAATGCCACAGATTTCTGGATATTAATTTTGCATCCAGGTTTTTCGGAAAGGGCGGTGGAGTGAATGGGAGCTACACAGATGTTCTCTCAGAATCAAATGGGAATTACAACAAAAATAAAGACAAATTTTCGGGAAAAAGCAACAGAAAAGCAGCGAGAGAGGATCATACAACCAGGGACACTGAATGAGCCTGGTAGGATCGGCGGAGGTGTGTGAGGGTGGTGGGCTGGGGGCCATGGACAGCAGCGGACTTAGCTGTGAGCAGCAGCGGTGCCTGCCCTGGAGTTTAAGAGCCCAAGCTGCTCCACAGTGCAGAGGGCTGGTACAGAGTGCTAAATATCCACAGCCACTGACCTGGGGCTCAGCTAGTGGAGGGCAGACAGGACTGGAACTCTGTGGGGACACCTGGGATTTGCAGGGTGCTCAGAGTTTGTGCTGAACTGCAGCCACAAAGGACGGAGGTGGCTAGCCCGCTCCTTCCTGGTTACACAGAAGAGCAGCCAAGTTTACTCCTTCCCGGAGCTGTAGCAGCCCCGCCCTCAGAGATTCCCAGGTGAGGCAAAGAGGTAAAGAAATGCAAATTGAGGCTCATTAACAATCAGCATTGGGCCCACCCTCGGGAAATCCTCTCAACTCTAAACACCTGAGGGAGTTTCTCATTCTACTGAGATCCTAAGGCTTTTCAAGTAACTGAGGTTAATAGCCTCCAGGCAAAAAGCTAGAGCATAACTGAACCTTTCCTGACCTTGTAAATCTACCCAGGAAAGTGAGACTTGACAGTGGGGTCTAAGGAGGGCCATCCACACTCATCCAAACCCAGTAGAGGGAGTCACAAATAGCAGAACACCAATTCCCACAGGGAAAATTTGGCAGGCTCCAAAACCCACTGAGATAGCAAAAATGGTGAAACAAAGAAACAGATCACAAATGAAAGAACAAGAGAACTCCACCGAAGATGAGATAAATGAAATGCAGTTAAACAAATTATCAGAGGTAGAGTTCAGAGCCACGATCTTGAGGAAACTAAACAGCATGAGTAAGGATATCGACACCGTGAAAACCAACCAAGTGGAAATAAAGAATGACATAGCAGAAATAAAGAACACATTGGAAGGACTGACCACCAGAGTAGAAGAAGCGGAGGACCGGATCAGTGAATTAGAAGAGCAGAATAGAAAAAAATCAATCAATCAGAAAACAAAAAGAAAAAAACAATGAAAAAACAGGAAGATAGCTCAAGAGAACTGTGGGACAACTGAAAATGTAATAACATTCGCATTATAGGAGTCCCCTAAGAAGAAGAAAATGAGCAAGGGTTAGAGAACTTACCTGAAGAAATAGTGACAGAAAACTTTCCTAACCTGGTGAAGGAAGAAGGCATTCAAGTTCAAGAAGCACAGAGAGCCCCAAGTAAGAAGCACCCAAACAGGCCCACACCAAGACACATAATAATTAAAATGCCAAAAATCAAAGACAAAGAGAGAATCCTAAAGGCAGCAAGAGATAAACAACAGGTTACCTACAAAGGAACCCCCATAAGGCGACCAGCTGACTTCTCAACAGAAACACTACAGGCCAGAAGGGAATGGCATGAAGTAATCAAGGTCATGAAAAACAAGGATCTGAATCCAATACTACTCTATCGAGCAAGACTATCATTCAAAATAGAAGGTCAAATAAAAAGCTTCCCAGACAAAAAAAGGCTAAGGGAATATATTAGCACCAAACCAGCACTGCAAGAAATGTTAAAAGGACTACTGTAATTAGTAGAAGAAATAGGGAGAAAAATATAACCACACTGAACAAAAATGGCAATAAATAAGTACATATCAATAATCACCTTAAATGTAAATGGATTGAATGCTCTGCTAAAAAGACACAGAGTAGGTGACTAGATAAGAAAGCATGATTCACATACATGTTGTTTACAAGAGACCCACCTCACAAAAAAAGACTAACATAAGTTGAAAGTAAAGGGATGGAAAAAAATCTTCCAAGGAAACGGAAAGGAAAAAAAAAGCTGGGGTAGCAAAACTCATAGATGATCAATTAGATTTCAAATTGAAGACCATAACTAGAACAAAGAGGGTCACTACATAATATTGAAAGGGTGCATCCAACAGGAAGATATAACCTTGGTAAACATATATGCACCAAATATAGCAGCACCAAAATATATTTAAAATCTTCTGAAGGACTTCAAAGAAGAAATCAACAGCAATACAATCATAGTAGGAGACTTCAACACCCCATTGACATCACTGGATAGATCATCTAGACAAAAAATAAACAAGGAAACAGAAATTCTAAATGAAGCACTAGATCAAATGGATTTAATAGATATATACAGAGAATTACACCCCAAAACTGAAGAATTCACATTCTTCTCAAGTGCACATGGGACATTCTCAAAGATAGACCACATGATAGGACACAAACTAAGTCTCTACAAGTTCAAGAAGATTGAAATCAGGATTCAAAAATGGTGGCTGAATGGAAGCTACAGAGACCATCTCCCAGGACCAAACCGGAACTACATCTAAAATAAAGTCAAATCGTCGGGAAAAAGCAATGGAAAAGCAGCTCGCGAGGACCATACAACCAGGGACACTGAATTGATCCTGGTAGGATTGTGGAGGCGCGAGAGGGGGACTGGGAGCCGAAGGACAGCAGTGGCCTTAGCAGTGAGCAGCGCTCCGCCCTCGGGGTTAAAGTCCAATCAGGCTCCACAGCGCAGAGCCAGGACAGAGCGATAAAATAGCCACAGCCACTCACCTGGGCTCCGGCAGAGGGAGGGCAGACTGGACTGGAACTGTGTGGGGACACTCGGGATTTGGAAGGGTCTCAGAGCTTTTGCTGAGTTTCAGTCACGCAGGACTGTGGCCTGGCCGACTTACTCCATCCCAGGCTCTGGGGAGAGGCGGCAGCCCCTCCCTCAGAGATTCAGCCACACCCAGTTGGGTCATTGAAATGCAAATCGAGACTCATTAACTACCAGCATCTGCCCCACCCTCAGGAAATCCTCTCACGCTGAACACCAGAGGGAGGTTTACATTCAACTGAGAACCAAGGCTCTTCAAGTAACCAGGATTAATAGCCTCTAGGCAAAAAGCTAGAGGATAACTGAACCTTTTCTGGGCTTGCAAATCTACCCAGGAAAGTGGACTCGACACTGGTGTATAACGTGGGTCCTCTTACACTCATTCAAACCCAGTACAGGGAGCCACAAACAGCAGAACACCAACATCCACAGGGAAAATTTGGCAGGCTCCAAAAACCACTGAGATAGCCAAAATGGTAAAACAAAGAAACAGATGCCAAATGAAAGAACAAGAGACCTCCACTGAAGATGAGATAAATGAAATGGAGTTAAGCAAGTTAACAGAGCTAGAATTCAGACCCATGATCTTGAGGAAGCTCAACAGCATGTGTAAGGACATCAACACTATCAGCAAAGACATAGAAATATTGAAAATAAAGCAATTGGAAATGAAGAATGACATAGCAGAAATGAAGAACACATTGGAAGGACTAAACAGCAGAGTAGAAGAAGCTGAGGACTGGATCAGTGAATTAGAAGACAGAGTAGAAAAAATCAACCAATCAGAAAACCAAAAGGAAAAAACAATGAAAAAACAGGAAGACAGCTTAAGAGAACTGTGGGACAACTGGAAACGCAATAATATTCGCATCATAGGAGTCGTCGAAAAAGAAGAAAATGAGAAAGGGTTGGAGAATATATTTGAAGAAATAGCGACAGAAAATATCCCTAATTTGGTGAAGGAAGAAGGCATTCAAGTTCAAGAAGCACGGAGAGTCCCAAGTAAGAAGAACCCAAACAGGTCCACACCAAGACACATAGTAATTAAAATGCCAAAAATTAAAGACAAAGAGAGAATCCTAAAGGCAGCAAGAGATAAGCAACAGGTTACCTACAAAGGAACCCCCATAAGGTTATCAGCTGACTTTGCAATAGAAACACCACAGGCCAGAAGGGAATGGCATGAAATAATCAAGGTCATGAAAAACAAGGATCTGAACCCAAGACTACTCTACCCAGCAAGGCTATCATTCAAAATAGAAGGTAAATAAAGAGCTTCCCAGACAAAAAAAGGCTAAGGGAATACATTATCACTAAACCAGCACTGCAAGAAATGTTAAAAGGACTGCTGTAATTAGTAGAAGAAATAGAAAGGAAAATAGAAACACACTAAACAAAAATGGAAATAAGTAAGTACATATCGGTAATCACCTTAAATGTAAATGGACTGAACGCCCCAATCAAAAGACACAGAGTAGCGGATTGGATAAGAAAGCATGACCCATATATATGTTGTTTACAAGAGACCCACCTCACAACAAAAGACTCACATAGGCTGAAAGTGAAGGGATGGGGAAAAAATCTTACAAGCAAACAGAAAGGAAAAACAAGCTGGGGTAGCAATACTCATATCTGATAAAATAGATTTTAAAATGATGGCCATAACTAGAGATAAAGAAGGTCACTAAATAATATTGAAAGGATCTATCCAACAGGAAGATATAACTTTGGTAAATATATATGCACCCAATATAAGAGCACCAAAATACATTAAAAATCTTCTGAAGGACTTCAAAGGAGAAATTGACAGCAATACAGTCATAGCAGGGGACGTGAACACCCCGCTGACATCACTGGATAGATCCTCTAGACAAAAAATTAACTAGGAAACAGAGACTCTAAACGAAGCACTAGACCAAATGGATTTAATAGATATTTACAGAGAATTACACCCCAAAACTGCAGAAATCACATTCTTCTCAAGTGCACATGGGACATTCTCAAAGATAGACCATATGTTAGGACATAAACGAAGTCTCTACAAGTTCAAGAAGATTGAAATCATATCAAGCATCTTCTCAGATCACAACGGCATGAAACTAGAAATCAATTGCAACAAGAACATGAAAAGACATTTGAATACTTGGAGGTTAAATAGCATGTTATTAAACAATGAATGGGTTACCGAGGAGATCAAGGAAGAAATTAAAAACTTTCTAGAAACGAATGAAAATGAAAACACAACAACAAAAAATCTGTGGGATGCAGCGAAAGCAGTTCTGAGAGGGAAGTTCATAGCACTACAGGCCTACCCCAAGAAACAAGAAAAATTCCTAATAGACATTATAACCTCACAACTTGAAGAACTAGAAAGCAAACAAAAGGAAAACCCCAGAGCAAGTAGAAGGAAGAAAATAGTAAACATCAGAGCAGATATAAACGACATGGAAACCAAAAAAACAATTCAAAGGATCAATGAAACAAAGAGCTGGTTTTTTGAAAAGATAAACAAGATTGATGGATCCTTAGCTAGACTCACCAAGAAACAAAGAGAGAGAACCCAAATACACAAAATCAAAAACAAAAGAGGAGAACTAACAACTGACACCACCGAAATACAAAGGATCGTTAAAAAATACTATGAACATTTATATGGCAACAAATTCGACAATTTAATCAAAATGAAAAAATTTCTACAAACACATAGTCTCCCAAAACTGGACCGTGAAGAGATAGAAAACTTGAACAGACCAATAACAACCAAGGAAATTGAAGATGTAATCAAGACTCTCCCAGCAAACAAACGTCCAGGCCCAGACGGCTTCACAGGGGAGTTTTACCGAACATTCAAAGAAGAACTAACACCCATTCTCCTCAAACTATTTCTAAAAATTCAAGAAGAAGGAAGACTTCCAAACTCATTTTATGAGGCCAGCATAATTCTAATTCCAAAACCAGAAAAAGACACTACAAAGAAAGAAAACTACAAGCCAATATCCCTGATGAACATAGATGCCAAAATCCTAAACAAAATACTAGCAAATTGGATACAGCAATACATCAAAAAAATTATTCAACATGAGCAAGTGGGATTCATCCCACGGTTGCAAGGCTTGTTCAATATTCGCAAATCAATAAATGTGAAACACCACATAAACAAAATGAAAGAAAAAAACCACATGATCATATCAATAGACGCTGAAAAAGCATTCGACAAAATCCAGCACCCATTTCTGATAAAAATGCTCTGCAATTTGCGAGTAGAGGAATCATATCTCGATATAATAAAGGCCATATATGAAAGACCTACAGCCAACATCATACTCAATGCGCAAAAACTAAAAACATTTCCCTTAAGAACAGGAACAAGACAGGGAGGCCCACTTTCACCACTCTTATTTAACATAGTACTGGAAGTCTTAGCCACAGCAATGAGACATGAAGAAAAAATAAAAGGAATCCAAATTGGAAAGGAAGAAGTGAAACTCTCATTATTCGCAAATGACAAGATATTATACATAGAAAACCCTAAAGACTCCTTCAAAGATCTACTTGACCTAATAAATGAATTTGGCAAAGTAGCAGTATACAGAATTAACGTCAAGAAATTGAAGGCATTCTTATACACCAATGATGAACTCACAGAAAGAGAAACTAAAAAAACCATCCCATATACCATCGCAGCAAAAAAATTAGGATACCTAGGAATAAATTTAACCGAAGAAGTAAAGGATCTATTTGCAGAAAACTACAGGATATTAAAAAAAGAAATAGAGGAAGATATAAAAACGTGGAAGCACATACCTTATTGATGGATTGGAAGAATTAACATCATTAACATGTCCATATTACCCAAAGTAATCTATAGATTCAATGCAATCCCAATCAAAATACCAGTGACATATTTCACAGAACTAGAACAAATACTCCAAAAGTACATATGGAACCAAAAAAGACCCCGAATAGCCACAGCAATCTTGAAAAAGAAAAACAAAGTAGGTGGGATCACAATACCAGATGTCAGATTATACTACAGAGCTACTATATTCAAAACAGCCTGGTACTGGCACAAGAACAGGCATATAGACCAATGGAACAGAACAGAGAATCCAGAAATTGACCCAAGACATTATGCTCAATTAATATTTGACAAAGGTGGCAAGAGCATACAATGGAGCAAAGACAGCCTCTTTAATAAATGGTGTTGGGAAAATTGGACAGCTACATGCAAAAAAATGAAACTAGACCATCAACTTACACCACACACAAGAATAAACTCAAAATGGGTAAAAGACTTAAATGTGACTCGTGAATCCATAAAAATCCTAGAAGAAAATGTAGGCAACAAAATTTCGGACATCATATATAGCAGAATCTTCACTGATACATCACCTAAGGCAACAGAAACAAAGGAAAAAATGAACATATGGGCCTACATCAAACTCAAAACTTCTGCACAGCAAAAGAAACAACAATCAAAACGGAAAGGGAACCCACTGAATGGCAGAGCATAATTGCCAATGATATATCAGATAAGAGGGTTATCTCCAAAATATACAGAATGCTCATACAACTCAACAAAAGGAAGACAAAGAACCCCATTAAAAAATGGGCAGAGAAACTAAATAGACACCTCTCCAAACAGGACATACAAATGGCTAAGAGACATATGAAGAAATGCTCAACATCACGAATCATCAGAGAGATGCAAATTAAAACAACTATGAGGTATCTCCTCACACCTGTCAGAATGGCCGCCATCAACAAATCGTCAAACAACAAGTGTTGGCGAGGGTGTGGAGAAAAGGGGACTCTAGTACACTGCTGGTGGGAATGCAGACTGGTGCAGCCACTGTGGAAAACACTATGATGTTACCTCAAAAAAATAAAAATTGAATTGCCATTTGACCCAGTGATCCCACTTCTAGGAATATACCCTAAGAAACCTGAAACACCAATCAGAAAGAATATATGTACTCCCATGTTCATAGCAGCACTATTCACAATAGCTAAGATCTGGAAACAGCCCAAGTGCCCATCAGTGGATGAATGGATAAAAAAGCTGTGGTACATATACACAATGGAGTACTCTGCAGCCCTAAGAAAGAAAGATCTCCTATCCTTTGAGATGACATGGAGGAACCTGGAGAGTATTATCCTAAGCGAAACAAACCAAGCAGAGAAAGACAAATATCACATGATCTCACTCATTTGTGGAATATAATAAACATAACAGTCTGGTGAACAGGGTAGACCCAGAGTTGTGAAAGTAGGGTACAGACTGACAAACCTCAGAACAGGGGGTTGGGGGGAGGGAAGAGATAAACCACAGAACTTATACGCATGTATGCATAACTGATGGACATGGACAACAAAGCTGGGAAAGGGGTAGAGAGATGGGGAGGAGGGTGTCAATGGGGAAAAAAGGAGAAACATCTGTAACAAAAATAAATTAATAATAAAAAAGAAATCATATCAAGCATCTTCTCAGATCACAATGGCATGAAACTAGAAATCAATTGCAACAAGAACATGCAAAGACATTTGAACACATGGAGGCTAAATAGCATGTTATTGAACAATGAATGGGTTACCATGGAGATCATGGAGAAATTAAAAACTTCCTGGAAACCAATGAAAATGAACACACAACAACACAAAATCTTTGGGATGCAGCAAAAGCAGTTCTGAGAGGGAAGTTCATAGCACTACAGGCCTACCTCAAGAAAGAAGAAAAATTTCTAATTGACTACCTAACCTCACAACTTAAAGAACTAGAAAGCAAACAAAAAGAAAACCCTAGAGCAAGTAGAAGGAAGGAATTAGTAACGATTAGAGCAGAAATAAACAACATGGAGACCAAAAAAACAATTCAAAGGATCAATGAAACAAAGAGCTGTTTTTTTCAAAAGATAAACAAAATTGATGGAACCTTACTAAACTCACCAAGAAACAAAGAGAGAGAACCCAAATACACAAAATCAGAAATGAAAGAGGAGAAGTAACAACTGACACCACCAAAATACAAAGGATCATTAACAAATACTATGAACATTTATATGGCAACAAATTTGACAATCTAAGCGTAATGGACACATTTCCAGAAACACATAGTCTCCCAAAACTGAACCGGGAAGAGATAGAAAACTTGAACAGGCCAATAACAACGAAGGAAATTGAAGATGTAATCAAGACCTTCCCAGCAAAAAAAAGCCCAGGCCTTGACAGCTTCACTGGGCAGTTTTAACGAATATTCAAAGAAGAACTAACACCCACTCTCCTCAAACTATTCCAAAAAATTAAAAAAGAAGGAAGACTTCCAAATTCGTTTTATGAGGCCAGCATAATTCTAATTCCAAAACCAGAAAAAGACACTACAAAAAACAGAAAACTACAGGCCAATATCCCTGATGAACATAAATGCCAAAATCCTGAACAAAATACTAGCAAATCGGATCCAGCAATACATCAAAAAAAGTATTCACCATGACCAGGTGGGATTCATCCCAAGGATGAAAGGCTGGTACAATATTCGCAAATCAATAAATGTGATACATCACATAAACAAAATGAAAGATAAAAACCATATGATCATAGCAATAGATGCTGAAAAAGCATTTGACAAAATCCAGTACCCATTTCTGATAAAAACATTCAGCAATTTGGGACTAGAGGGATCATATATCAACATTATAAAGGCCATATATGAAAGATCTACAGCCAAAATCATACTCAATGGACAAAAACTAACAGCATTTCCCTTACGAACAGGAACACAGGGATGCCCACTTTGACCACTCTTATTTAACATAGTACTGGAAGTCTTAGCCACAGCAATGAGACATGAAGAAAAAATAAAAGGGATCCAAATTGGAAAGGAGGAAGTGAAACTGTCATTATTCGCAGATGACATGATATTATACATAGAAAACCCTAAAGACTCCATCAAAAATCTACTAGACTTAATAAATGAATTTGGCAAAGTAGCAGGATACAAAATTAATGTCAAGAAATCGACAGAATTCTTATACACCAATGATGAACTCACAGAAAGAGAAACTAAAAAAACAATCCCATTTACCATCACAGCAAAAAATTAAGATACCTAGGAATAAACTTAACCAAAGAAGTAAAGAACCTATTTGCAGAAAAATACAGGACATTGAAAAAAGAAATAGAGGAAGATATAAAAAAGTGGAAGCACATACCTTGTTCATGGATTGGAAGAATTAACATCATTAACATGTCCATACTACCCAAAGCAATCTACAGATTTAATGCAATCCCCATCAAAATACCAAAGACATATTTCACAGAACTAGAACAGATGCTTCAGAAGCTCATATGGAACCAAAAAAGACCCCGAATAGCTACAGCAATCTTAAAATTGAAGGACAAAGTAAGCAGGATCACAACACCTGGCATCAGGTTATACTACAAAGCTCCTGTAATCAAAACAGCCTGGTACTGGCACAAGAACAGGCACATAGATCAATGGAATAGAACAGAGAACCCAGAAATTGCCCCAAAACATTTTGCTCAATTAATATTCGACAAAGGTGGCAAGAGCATACAATGGAGTAAAGACAGCCTCTTCAATAAATGGTGTTGGGAAAATTAGACAGTTACATGCAAAAAAATGAAACTAGACCATCAGCTTACACCATACACAAGAATAAACGTAAAATGGATAAAAGACTTAAATGTGACTCATGAATCCATAAAAATCCTAGAAGAAAATGTAGGCAACAAAATTTTGGACATCATAAGCAGCAGAATTTTTACTGATATATCACCTAAAGCAACAGAGACAAAGGAAAAAATGAACACATGGAACTGCATCAAACTCAAAAGCTCTGCACAGCAAAAGAAACAACCATCAAAGTGGAAATGCAACCCACTGTATGGGAGAGCATAATTGCCAATGGTATATCAGATAAGGGATTAATTTCCAAAATATATAGAATGCTCATACAACTCAACAAAAGGAAGACAAAGAACCCAATTAAAAAATGGGCAGAGGAACTAAATAGACACCTCTCCAAACAGGACTTACAAATGGCCAAGAGACATATGAAGAAATGCTCATCACTAATCATCAGAGAGATGCAAATTAAAACAACTATGAGGTATCACCTCACTCCTGTCAGTGTAGCGGCCATCAACAAAGCATCAAACAACAAGTGTTGGCGAGGGTGTGGACAAAAGGGGACTCTAGTACACTGCTGGTGGGAATGCAGACTGGTACAGCCACTATGGAAAACACTATGGTGTTACCTCAAAAAATTAAAAATTGAATTACCTTTTTACCCAGTGATCCCACTCCTAGGAATATACCCTAAGAAGCCTGAGACACCAATCAGAAAGAATATATATACACCCATGTTTATAGCAGCGCTATTTACAATAGCTAAGATCTGGAAACAGCCCAAGTGTCCATCAGTAGATGGATGGACAAAAAAGCTGTGGTACATATACACAATGGAGTACTATGCAGCTGTAAGAAAGAAAGACCTCTTATCCTTTGCGACAACATGGGAGAACCTGGAAACTCTTATCCTAAGTGAAACAAGCCAAGCAGAGAAAGACAAATATCATATAATCTCACTTATTTCTTGAATATAATAAGCATAACATTGTGAGGAACAGGGTAGTCCCAGAGACGTGGAAGTAGGGTACAGGTTGACAATTGCCATAAGAGGGGGTGGTGGAGGGGAGCGATGAAGCACAGAACTTGTATGCGTGTACTCATAACCAATGGACATGGACAACAAAACTGGGAAGGGGGCAGGGAGGGGGGGAGGAGGGTGACAATGGGGGAAAAAGGAGAAACATCTGTAACAAAAATAAATTAATAAAATAAAATAAAATAAAATAAAAGAATAAATTTAGGAACAGGTTAAAAATATTTTTTTTTTTGCATCCAGCTATTTTGCCAAATTTATTTATTAGATCTCATAGTTTTCTATGGACAATATCATGTCATGTGTTAAAAATGACATTTTCTTCCTTTTCTCCAGTTTGGATTCCTTTTATTTTCTTGTTATCTCAGATCACATTGGCTAGGACTTCCAGTGTTATGTTGAATAACAGTGATGAAAATAGACATCCCAATCTTGTTTATGATCTTAAGGTAAATACTTTTAGTTTTGTCCCACTAAGCATCATATTGGCAGTAAGTTTTTCATATATAGTCTCTATTATGTTGAAGTTTGATCTCTCCATTCCCACCTTGCTGAGCACTTTTATCATAAATGGGTGCTGGATTTTATTGAATGCCTTTTCTGCATCTATTAATATGATCCTGTGATTCTTATCTTTAATTTTGTTTATTGATTTGCAGATATTGTACCAGCCTTGCATCTCCAGAATAAATTCTACTTGGTCATGGTGTATAATCTTTTTAATGTATGGCTAGATCCAGTTTGCTAATATTTTGTTGAAGAATTTAACATCTATGTTCATCAGGGACATTGGCTCATAATATTTTTTCGTGATACTGTCTTTATCTGGTTTTGGAATTAAGATAATGCTGGTCTCAAGTCTTCCCTTCTCTTGAATTTTTTGGAATAGTTTGAGGAGGATAAGTGTTAGTTCTTCTTAAAATGTTTGGTAAAATGTGCCTTTGAAGCCATCTGGTACAGGACTTTTCTTTGCTGCCAGTTTGGTTTTTGGTTTTTGTTTAACTGCTTCAATTTCATTAGTTGTGATTGGTCTATTCGGGTTTCATGATTTTTTCTGATTCAGTTTTGGAAGATTGTGTGTTTCTAGGTATTTTTTCCATTTTGCCCAGGTTGTCCAATTTGTTCTCATATAGTTGTTCATAGTATTTACTTACAATCCTTTGTATTTCTGTGATGTCAGTTATTATGTTACCTCTTTCATTTCTGATTTATTTGGGTCCTCTCTTGCTTTTTCTTGCTTCTTGTTGTGGCCTGTAGTACTATGAACTTTCCTCTAAGGACTGCTTTCACTGTGTCCCATAGATTTTGGGTTGTTGAATATTCATTTTCATTTATTTACAGGTAATTTTTCAATTTTTTTCTTGATCTCTCTGGTAACCCATTCATTGTTTAATAACATGCTATTTAGCTTCCAGGTGTTTCATTGTTTTTGAGGCTTTTTATTGTAGTTGTTTTTTAGTTTTGTTCCATTATGATCCATGAAGATGCTTGGTATGACTTCAAATTTTTTAAATTTGTTAAGACTTATTTTGTGTCCTAACATGTGCTCTATCTTTGAGAATGTTTCATGAGCACTTAAAAAGAATGTATATTCTGTTGCTTTGGGATAAAATGTTCTGTAAATATCAATTAAATCCATGTGATCCAGTGTGTTTTTTAAGGTCGCTGTTTCCTTACTGATTTTTTGTTCTGGAAGATCTATCCAGCTATGACAGTAGGGTGTTAAAGTCCCCTACTATGACTATATTGCTGTTTATCTCTCCCTCAAAGCCCACCAAGAGTTTTTTTCATATACTTAGATGTTCCTATATTGGGTGCATAGATGTTTACAAGGATTGTGTCCTCTTGTTGGATCAGTTCCATTAGTATTATGTAGTGACCTTCTTTGTCTATTGTCATTGCCTTTGTTTTGAAGTCTATTTTGTCAGATATGGATATTGCTACCCAAGCTCTTTGTTTGTTTGTTTTTATTTAGAGTAATTTTTACATCACTACACTTTCAGTCTGTGTGAATGCTTAGTTCTGAGGTGGGTCTCTTGTAGACAATATATACATGGGTCATGTTTTCTGATCCATTCAGCTACCTTATGTCTTTAGATTAGAGCATTTAATCCATTTGCATATCAGGTTATTATTGATGAGTACTTATTTATTGACCTTTTTTCTTTATACCTATGTTCCTCTCTGTATATTCTCCTCCTCCTCCTCCTCCTCCTCCTCCTCCTCCTCCTCCTCCTCCTCCTCCTTCTTCTTCTTCTTCTTCTTCTTCTTCTTCTTCTTCTTCTTCTTCGTCTTCGTCTTCGTCTTCGTCTTCTTCTTCTTTTTCTTCTTTATGCAGTCCCTTTAAGATTTCTTGAAATGCTGGTTTGGTGGTAATGAACTCCTTTAACTATTTTTGTCCAGGAAGCTCTTTATTGCATCTTCAATTTTAAATGATAGTCTTGTTGGATATAGTAGTCTTGCTTTTACATCCTTGCTTTTAGTTACTTTGAATATGTTATGCCAATCTCTTCTGGCCTGAAGTGTTTCTATTGAAAAATCAGCTGAGTGCCTTATGGGGAACCCCTTGTAAGTAACTAACTGTTTCTCTCTTGATGCCTTTAAGAATCTCTTTGTCTTTAACCTTTGCCATTTTAATTATTATATGTCTTGGTATGGATCTGTTTTAGTTCATCTTAATTCAGACTGTGCTTCCTGAACTTGTGACTTTTTTCTTCACCCAGTTAGTGATGTTTTCTGTCATTATTACTTCAAATATGTTTTCTATTCCTTTATTACTTTCTTCTCCTTCTGGTACCCCTAAAGATGTGGATATTTTTTGTCCCAAAGTTCCCATAAACTATCCTCATTTAAAAAAATCTTCTTCCTGTATTTTTCTCTGATTGGGTGTGTTTTCCTGCCTTGTCTTCCCAATCACTGATTCAATTCTCTGCTTCACTCAATCTACTTTTCATTCTTCCAGTTTCTTCTTGATGTCAGATATGGTATTCTCCATTTCCAAATGGTTCATATTTATGGTTTCTATGTCTTTTTTCATGCTGGTATATTTCCCTTACATTCTTTGTAGTTTCCATTAAGTTCCTTGAGCATTCTTATAAGCATTACTCTAAAATCTATGTCTGATAAATTGTTTACCTCCATTTCATTTAGCTCTTTTTCTGGAGATTCCTCATTTTCTTTCATTTCAGAGTTGGTTTTTGTCTCTCCATTTTAACTGTCTCTTTGTGTTTGCTTCTATGTATTAAATAGAATTGCAATGACTCCAAGTCTTTGTGGGTGGCCTTATATAGTAAATGTTCTATGGCACCCAGTGGTGCAGTCTCCTTGATCTCCAGAGCTGGATGCCCTAGGAATGTCCCCTGTGTGGTTTATTTGGTCTCTCCTATTGCAATTGAGTTATTAATTGTTGTCCTATTGTGGGTGGGATCTCCCCTCAACTTCAACCATGTCAAGTGAGCTGTTTTACAGAAGCTGACAGAAACACACACACACACACACACACACACACACACACACACACACACAAACAGCAAAAGCAACCACAAAAGAAAAGAGAATTCAGAAAGAAGGGAACAAAACAAGAATAATAAAATAAAAGAAAAAATATGTGGGAAGAAAAATGAATATGAAAGGAAAGAAGAAAGTAAAAATAAGAAAAAAGAATAGGAAAAGGAAAATGGTAAAAAAGAAAGAAAGAAAGAAAGAAAGAAAGAAAGAAAGAAAGAAAGAAAGAAAGAAGATGAAAAGGAAAAAAAGAAAGAAGGAGAAAGTTTTTAAAAAGGGAAAAAGAAGAGAAAGAAAAATAGAGGAAGAAAAAAAGAGAAAAATAAGAAATATGAGAGAAAAAATAATAACAAAGCAATAAAAAGAAAAATAATGTTTAAAAATGTGGAGATTGTCTTGACAGGTCTCCCTTTGGGTTCTGCTCTTATGTTAACTGAGACTGATTGTTTTTTATGCCAGTTACAGGTCTCACAGGAGGTACTTTAGTGCTAGCCAATGTCAGAAGCTGTCCACATTTGGATCTCAGCATCCTGTTCAAGGCTTCAAGTGATTCATAGTTTGTGATTTCTTCCGCTGGGCTTCGCTGCACACAAAGGAGTCAAGTTGCACTACAAGGCTGGCATTTTAGCAGCACAGGGCCCAGGGGTGGGTCAGCAAACATCCCAAGGCACTTCAGTATCCACCTTCATCTGCCTCTGCCTGCCAGCCAGCTGTCAAATTTAGTCACTGAATAGGCTGTTTTGGAAAGGGCTTTCAGCGGAATTGGGAGGATGGGACCTCTTGGTCTCCCACGAGGGGGAAATGTCATTCAGACTTCAGGGAAGATGGTGGGTATGTTCCCCCCATCCCAGAGCCAACTGTCAAAATCCATCCCAGAATATTTCCCTGACCTCAGCAGGGTGGAGCCCCTCATAGGTAGTCCAGTGTGGTCTGCCAGAAGCCTGGAGTTTCTATCAGCTCTCCCATGAGGGGGAAGCATTAGTCAGGTTCCTGGAAAATGGTGGGGGCACTCCAAAGCCTGTCAATGATGCCCCCTGAGACTTCCCAGATGTATAAGCTTGGCCTCTGCTGCTGCCTCCTCAGCAGGAGTCAAGATGTGAGGTGGGGAAAGCTGTATCCCAGGAGAAGTAATAGCCTTTCTCCAGGTTGCTGCTGCTAGGATAGTCTTGTGCCTCTCAGGAGAAATGGTTGCTGCCGTATCAGGGTTGGGAATGACCAAGAGCAGGTGTTCTGGCAGTTGCTCTCCCACATCTCTCCCCAATGCATCCCATTCTACTCTCTTCAGGTGACTCCAGTCCACATTACCCTCCCTCTGCCAAAGCCCAGGGAGAATGGCTGTGGACAAAATTCCTGTGCTCTGGCTCTTTAAAAATATGTGGTTTTGTCTCCAGCAGCCTCCATCTCTCCCTTGCAGATAGAAGCCCTGCTGCCTTTCATGACTCGATGCTACTTGGGCAGCTCTTCTTGGCTCTGGTGCTCTGGTCTGGGGATCCCAGCCTGGGGTCCAGGCCTCAGGGAAAACACTTCACCTTCCCCACAACCAAGATATATCTCTGCACCCTTGGCCTGCTGTCCTTGGGAGCAGGGTCAACCTCTCTCATGACCCCACCCTGCCTGCCAGTCATGAGGTGATTTCTGCCATTCCTTGTTTAAAATCTCCTCTTCAACTAGTCTTTAGTTGGTGTTCAGGGTGAATGTTTCCCAGTTTAGTTTTATTTCCAGTTTGGTTCTGGGAGGAGGTGTGGAAAAGATCCAACTACTTTGCCACCATCTTGAAAACTTGCAATAATCTTGAATTAAATCTTCCTTGCCACTTTAATTAGCCAAGCACAATTTTTCTTTTACATTCTCACAACACACCTGAAATTGTCTTTTAGGTACCTGTCTGGGGCACAAATATCCCAAAATGTTGTGACTTTTCTTTACCAGTACATGCATGCATGTTTCCTATTGCTAGATGCATGTTCATAGTTAAAACTGACATATTTTCTCATGTTTAACTCACACTGGTTAAGACTGTCGATCTTGCTTTTGAGCTAAAAAAGAAAAGCAAACCCAGAATGTCGTTCTGGAAGGAAGGTGGACAAACACTGAGATTGGAATTGGGTCACAGATATGAGTCCACATGTCCTGTGGATAGTCACTCCATTGCAGACCAGGATCAGCCTTGAGGCCATGCTGCCCAACGTTGCTTAACAACTGTGTGGTTTGGGATAAATCTTTATTTTCTTGTGTGCTTTGGATTCCTCATCTGTAAAAGAGGCTATCATCGGCAATCGTGTGTTCTGCAGAGTTGATGAGAGGGTGAAATAAACTCATCTAAGTGAAGAGGATGAAACAGCATCTGACACAGAATTGTTAATGTGTGATTCTGCTCTTGGTGGGACAGGTGATTATCTGGGACTTGAGACTCAGAACAGTGAAACCTTTCTAACTTTTAAAATCAGTTGACAAT
This sequence comes from Tadarida brasiliensis, assembly GCA_030848825.1. Taxonomy (NCBI): domain Eukaryota; kingdom Metazoa; phylum Chordata; class Mammalia; order Chiroptera; family Molossidae; genus Tadarida; species Tadarida brasiliensis. The sequence continues at coordinate 70,904,762 of CM061259.1, read as the reverse complement.
GGAAGGACTGTTGTGTGAGGCTATGAGATCCCTGTCTCTGGGAACATTCTACCAAGATTTCTCACTGACTTCTTCAGGAGGTGAAGACATTTACAGTATCTCTTTATGTGCCTATAACTTTTGTGGAAAGCAATATTGCAGGAAAAATTTAGAGTGAGGTAATGGCACTTGGCTCTCCCTTTCTTTGACACAAAGGGCTGACCACAGCTGAAAGGATTGTGTTGGCTTCCATGTATCTATAAAGAATGTGGAATGTGTCACTTGCTGACCTCAACCTCAAAATCTGTCCCCTGGCTGAACTTTACAAATTCATTGGTTAATAAAAGAAAAGTATTATTTTATTTTTTAATTAAAATGTAACATTAAATATGAACACAAATTTAAATATGTCATTTTTATTTCTTAATATTTATAATGTTACCTGGACAACATTTCTGTGTTTTTTTAAATCAGTGTAAATTGTGAACATGTTGTAGTATTCTTTTTCCAGAAAGGATGCCAAATCTAAAGGGTGTGTTTGGCTGGGCAGTCAGACCTTGAGTTTGTGGTTTTCATTCCAGCTACTTATAAAGTCAGGCAGGTGAGCAGTTTTTCCCTCAAAGCTACTGTACTTTGTGTGTGGGTAGGTGTCTTAGAACAGTGGCTCACACCATCTGCAGAGGTGTTTTGCAATGCTCATTCTGGGAGTCTGCAGGCTATGACCATGGAGGCAGCATGTGTGGCTAGACCTAGTGCATATCTTATAAGTACCACCCCCACAAGGGCCCTTCTCAGGGCCAAACTTCAAGGAGCCATGTGATCTGAGGGGAGAGGGCAAGCACCTTGTTGAAGCCCCCTGTTACCAAGAAACTTTGGAAACTTAATATTCAGTGCCTTAGTTTTAATTTATTTTCTTTATTGATTTTAGAGAGAGAGAGAAACATCAATGAGAGAGAACATCGATTGGCTGCCTTCTGCATGTGCCCCACTGGGGATTTTGGCCCACAACCTGGGCATGTGCCCTGACCGGGAATCAAAACAGTGACCTCTTGGTGCATGGGTCAACACTCAACCACACCAGCTGGGTGATACTCAATGCTTGAAGATCTGTGGTCCATTCATCCTCCTGTGGAGGTCCAGCCTCAGTTTACAGCACAGACCTAGTTTACAGAAGCTAGACCAAGACTGAGGTACTCAGTGCTCCTGTGTTTTTTAGGCTAATGGAGCTGCCTCCATCTGGGGCTTTCCACAGGACCCCAGTGCTCATTCTCAGCATGGAGGTATGGCAGCGGGCTGCTGGTACACAGTCATCCAATCAATTTAAGCTTTTGCCTTTGGTAGTAAATACTATTTGGAACCTCATTTTCACTCCTATAGACTTTATAAGGGTTGAAAAAGTCTAAATTGATTGGACCTAGGAGCCAGGAGGTTGAAAGGGGGAGTGTTGCCCAGCCACCTGCAAAGGCATGGTAACCTTAGTCTACACAGTGCAGCTGCCCCATAATCCAGGACAGGCAAATGCAAAACTCCAAGGAGTACAAGTCAAACACAAGTACTATATTTAGAACTGTCTTCTCAATTTGAATTAGAAATTTTTCACACACAAAAATCACTTAAAATGTCTTCTTATATATGAGGAAAATTTGTATTTTCTATGATCATGTTGAAATCCAATCACCAGAAAGGGGCGAGTGAGGAATTTGTCACAGTGTAAATAAATCTAGTCTGTACATGAGGTTGCAAGACTTCAGTATAGTCTGCATACGGTTTGACAAGCTCAAAGCAACTATTTTCTGTAAGAAAGAAAAGAAAACTCAATTCACTGACTCTCCAGGATTAACACCATGACATGTTTCTGTTTTTGTTTTTTCCCAGTAACCTGGTGTCTTGGTTTGAATCAGGGAAGTCAACTCAGTGAAGAAAAGTCACAACTACTCAGATATTATTGCAGATCTTGGGACAATTGTCCCCTAGATAAGAACCTAAAAGAGAATTCCAGATGTATTATGAAAGAGACAAGGCATCCTGGGCTATCCCTTTGTTGCAATGTGTCCATGAGATAACCAGAGATGCACAGCCAAATTGCAAAGGAGCACTTCATTACACTGGCGGGCACGGGGGGTACAGCTTCCCCAGATCCTCAGCACAGATTCCTCTTGCTCATCCAGTTTTAAAGACAGAAGCCCTTCCCCATTTTGCCCCACCCACTCAGGGGACCAGTACAATAGTGGGAGTGACAGCAACCACAGAAATCAAAATTAGCATTATTCACCAACAGCACAAGTACTTGCAAATACCTGCAAATACCTATACTTAGGAAACTGCAAATGCCTCCCAACACATGGGGCAACTATAATCTTAGGCCCTTTGGGCCACTGTTGGGGCAGCTTGCACGGAGACCAATGTCACGCACACAGGACACCATGGCATCTCCTGCCACTGTGTGGGCAAGAGACCAAGGGCGTGAGCTTTTGCAGCTGCCTCGGTCCCTTCGGGAGCTCCCTCGCACCACACGCGGCTCATGGGAAAAAAATTCACTAGATCTTACATCCTTCAGAGAAGGACCTGAAGAGCCACATCAAGATTTTGTAGCTCAGTTGCTACAGGCAGTAAACAGAAAAATAAGTGATTTAGGGGCCAGCCCTGACCCCATCAAACAGTAGGGGAAATATCTGTCACCCCTGCTCAGGTGTTCCAACCAAGGTAGAGCCCAAGACTGCATCTGGGATCTCTACCACGCCACCTCAGGGAGTGCAGGACGGGAACTCTGCCCCATTGCCCAACACATATTAACACCAGAGATGGGGCCAGGAGCTGTTCCAGCAGGGGTCTGTGGGCCACCGCCTGGTGGAGCAGTGGGTTTGGTCTTGGAAAGGAGTGGTCTCGTTTTGGGGGGTTCCGGGTGTTGCCTGGAGTTATTAATTCTGATTATTTGGGGGAAATAAAAGTTATGGCCCAAAACACTAAAACCATTGTACAAGTTTTACCTGAAACTGGGATAGCACAAGTTGTAATTTTGCCGCATCAGGTGGCTGGCAAAGTGCTAAAGTGCTATCAAAGGAAACGTGGGGAGAGGGAGGATTCAGCTCCACAGATGGAATCTATTGGGCACAGATAATCACCCAAGGTCTCCCTGGAACAGAGCTCAGTTTGAATGGAAAGAAATTTAAAGGCATTTTAGATACATGAGCAGCCAGGAAGGGGCCGTCCCTGCTGGCGTGCCCCGTCACACGTTGGGACCAGGGTCCAGTGTGGAGAGCTCCTCGTTCTGGGAAATGGGGGCAGTGGGCAGGAGCACAGGCACTCACCCAGGGGCCACAGGGTTCCTCGGGGAGGGTGGTCAGGCCACAGAAGGGGCGTGTTCCTTCGGTGCCAGCCAGGTGGCTTGTCTGCTGCCCAGGGTTTTGGTGCCAGCAAGTTTCCAACAGGCTTTTCTGAACTTTGGGGAGTTGAAAATAGGGATCCCAGGTGCGGGCACGAAGTGCTCTTGGAGAGTTGAAAAACACTCTGCCCCGGGTAAACATGCACTAAAATGATGCTTCCTTTTCCTGTGTCCTTTTGTAAACCTGGGGTCAGAGGAAATTTTCCCATCCCTCTACCCAAGGTGGGACTCAGATACTGCTGGTGGGGAGGGCTTCCTTGGACACTTTTCACCGTGTTCTCCTGTTAGACCTATAGGCCCAATTGGTTAAAAAGCTCAAAAGGAATAATAGAGACACCCCTGGGGAAAAACAGGATAAAAGAATAGCAAAGGTGGTACTATCAGCCTTAAGGGAAACATGAGGAAGGGTCAGGATGGCAGGTCTAGGTTCCAATTAGGGATAGAAAAGACAAGAGCAAAGTCAAGTGTAGAGGAACAAAGTAAAATCTTTAACTTGGAAAAATGACAGGACTAGGGCTCCTTCCAACTGAGTCCTCAGGAGACAAGAATAACAAGACAGTAGGGGAAAAACCAAGTTTAGTTTTCTGGTAGGTACTGGTGCAGCAGACTCAGACCTGACTGAGCCAATGGGCTCCTAACCTACCCCTGGACTTCAAAGAGGACTTCAAAGCACAAATATTAGTCACAGCTGTAGCTGAAGACAGTGGGGGAGTCTTTAAGAACTCACAGCCCCTCTTGGCTTTCCTCAAGTCTTTCACTACACCTTGCTTCTGCACCTTATTAGCCTCCTGCATGCCCCACACTGGGGATTTGGCCCACAACCGGGGCATGTGTCCCAACTGGGAACCGAACCAGTGACCCTTGGTGCATGGGTCAACACTCAACCACTTAGCCACATTGGCCAGGCCTTTTGCTGTATCTCTGCCTAGAAGGCACTTCCCTACCTTTTCCCAGGCCTTCCCTGGGGCCCAGTCTGGGGCCCACCATCAGCACCTGTGCCCCAATCAGAACCCTCCTCAAATCCTTCTCCAAGAATGCCCCAACGTGCAACCCAATGAGGCCATCTGAGCACCAGGGCCACTATCCATGATCAGACCAACCTCAACAAAGTTGAGGGAGACACAGTAGGGAGGCAGATGAGGACAAAAACAAGGGAAGACACACAAGACAGAATCTTTCCCTTCCTCTGCCTGGCCACTCCCCTCATGGAGGTTAGGACTCACACAGGCTCCATCATGGAGCACGTTCACTCACACACAATTACATTTTCGCAATCACACTCACACACCATTTGAATTTCCTTCCAGAAATTCCCTATCCTGAGCAACACCTATGCCGTTTGGGAAGTGATCAGTCTCCCCTCTGCCCCAGTTGGCAGGCCAGATTTGAACCAGAATTTGCCAGATTTGAACCCCACCCACTCAGGGGACCAGTACAACAGTGGGAGTGACAGCGACCACAGAAGTGAAAATTAGCATTATTCACCAACTGCACAAGTACTTGCAAATACCTATACTTAGGAAACTGCAAATGCCTCCCAACACATGGGGCAACTATAATCTTAGGCAAAATTCCTTTACTTCTAGGGGTAATTAACCTATTATTGGAAGAATATCAAGGAAGGTCCATTGATGATAAAAATGGAGTCATTTAGTCACCTTAAGCATAAAAATGGGATCTAGTTGCCTTAGCCTTGGGGCCCAGATCACCTGACTCCATTCAAAACCAGCATCTTTCTGTAGGTCAGTTATGTAGTTTCTGCAGAAAGAAAAAGGAGAAAACCAACAGTCCAGGCATGAAATTTATTGGCCCATCAAAGCAAAAAGTGTGAGGAATGGCAGCATGAAGGGTCCCCTTGGTCGCTCCTCTTAAAGTTTCAACAATTTGAACAGCTATCATTCAACAAAAGATTCCCTACTCGATGCACAAACACATCTAAGAGATCTGCACATTGAAACATCTGAAGGTGGGCAACTGGGAGCAAACCAGAGAGGTGGAAAGGGAGAAGAGCTGAGATGCACCAGAGACACAGCCCAGAGCTTGCAGCCTGAAGCCCACTGTAAACCTCAGCCACAGAGAGGAGGAATCAGGTTGCTGTTGGCACTATCTTCAGCCAGAAGTAGCAAGATACTGTAAGCATTCTGGCAGGAGTGGTCAGTACAAGCTGTTGATAAGCCCAGTGACCTGGGCAGATACAAAGCACAAAAGAGTATTGGCACCAAATAACAAGGTTGTTGTCAATTGGCATTCCAGACAGAGAAACAAAGCCATGGAGCCTGGCTGCCTCCCCTCACCTTCCCAGACTGCAGAAGAAGTTGTAGCAGTAAGTGTCAGGTTTCAAACTACATTATCTGCAAGCCTGAGAACTGGTTCTACAGAAATATAGCTTCCCTGAGCAACACGCAAACTTTTTGACTAATCTCAGGGTCTGGTGGAGACACAGAGGGGAGGCTGCACAAGTCTGCCAGTTTCCATTACTGGAAGAGCAAAGCAACAAAGGAAGTGGTCAACTTTTCCCAGCTCACCCTACTCTCACACATCATAGCTTCACTGCCAGCAATATTTGTCTCCAGGGAACAAGACTGGGATTTCTCATATTTGGAACCCCATCACCCACCACATTCCCTATAGGGTTGGTGCCCTGAAAGCAAGGCTACATGAACACAGAGAAGAAAGACACTCACCTTCCTAGGGAACACAAGACATTTTTCATCACCCTGCAGAGATCTGAATAGCCAGAGCAGTGCATGAGCTTAAAAAAAAAAAAAAATGTGATTCAGAGCCATCTACTGCAAAACAATAGAAAGACTTCTCGTCAATCTACTAGAGAACTACCACTCATACATAAATGCCTAGACAGAGAAGGAATCCATCAAATACCATGAATAAACAAAGTAACTAGGCAGCTCAGAAAAAAAAATTAAAAATATCCAGAAAATACACTTAAAGACATGAAAATATGCGATTTAAATGAAAGATAATTCAAGATTGCAGTTCTAAAAAAAAAAAAAAAACCCAATGAAATGCAAAAAAAAAGAAAAAAAAAAAAACTCAGGTAGGCAGTTTAAGGAACTCAGAAACAAAATCATGCAACAAAATGAGTACTATACCAAAGAGACTGAAATATTTTTTTAATCAAATAGAAATTCCATAGATGAGAAACTCAATAAAAGAGGTAAAGAATGAACAGACAAGCATAGGCCATAGAGATGACTAAATGGAGAAAAGAATTAGTGATATCAAAAATAAAAATAAAAATTTAGAAATGATGCAGAGATAATAAGAGAGAAACATGATCATAAAAAAAAATAGCTCTACAAGAACTAAATGACTCCATCAGAAAGAGCAATATAAGAATAGGCATACCAAAATAAAATAAAAATAAAAAAGAAGAAAGGGTGAAAGGAACAGAGAGGCCTAGTAAAAAAAAAAAAAATAGTTGATGAGAACTTCCCGAACAAGTGGAAAGAGCTAGATCCTCGAATCCAAGAAGCAAACAGAACACTTAATTACCTCAATAAAATTTTTTTAAAAAATGGCCTTCTCCAAGGTACTTTGTATTAAAATGTCAAAAATTAATGACAAAGAAAGAATTCTCAAGGAGGCCAGGGAAAAGAAGAAAGTATCCTATAAGGGAAAGCCTATTAGGTTACCATTGGACTTCTCAGCAGACTCTATAAGTTAGGAGAGAGTGGAACAAACTATTCAAACTACTGAAAGAGAAATTGCCAGAAAAGAATAATATATCCAGTAAAGTTTTCCTTTAGATATGAAAGAGAAATAAAGACTTCCAGACAAACAGAAGATGAGAGAATTTACTACAAGAAGATTTCAATTGCAAAAAGTGCTCAAGGAGGTAATTCTACCTCAAACAAAAAACAAAATGTCACTATACTATGCATAAGATCACCAAAATCTCACAGTGTAAATAGGAATAATTTGTGATGACAAAAACTTAAAGAAGGAGGGGGTAAATATCTAGATTTGCAAAGGGGGGGTGGAGTTTAGCTACATTCAGAAGAAAAAGGACTACTGTATATATAAAACTTTCTTTTTAATAAACCACACACAAAAACCCAAAACTGAAACACATAACTTAAAAACAGATGAACCAGAGGGAAACTGCATGGAATACCACCAAACAAAAACAACAGATGGAAACACAAAAGAAATGAACCAATGGAAGCACAGAGCCACCAGAAAGCAAAAGATAAAATGGTTATAAAAATCCTCATACATCAATAATTACCCTAATTGTAAATGGACAGAATTCACCAACAAAAAGGCATAGAGTGGCAAATTGGATCAAAAAAAACAAAACACAACAATACACTGCCTTCAGGAGATACATGTAACCTGCAAAGATAAATATAAACTCAAAGTGAAAAGGCGGGAAATGATTCTCCAAGCAAATGGCATCCACAGAAAAGCAGGTATAGCCATACTTATATCTGACAAAATAGATTTCAAGATAACAAAGTTAACAAGTCAAAGATGAGCATTTTGTAATGATAATGGGGACACTACATCAAGAAGACATACACTTCTTAATATATATGCAACCAATCAGGAAGCACCAAAATATATCAAGTAATTACTAATAGAACTAAAGGGAAAAACTGACAAAAATACAATCATATTAGGGTACCTAAATACCACATGGAAAGCTGTAGATAGACCATCCAAACAGAAAATCATTAAATAAATACTGGCCTTAAATGACACACTAGACCAAATGACATAATTGACATTTATAGAGCCTTTCATTCCAGAACATCAGATTATACATTCTTCTATAGTGCACATGGACCATTCTCAGGGATAGACCATAAGCTAGGACACAAAACTAACCTCAACAAATTTAAGAAGATTGAAGTCCTACCAAGCATATTCTCTGACCACAATGCTTTGCGATTACAAATCAACAGCAAAAAGGAGGTAAAAATTTCACAAATATGTGGAGATTAAGCAACATACTACTAAAAGTGACTGGGTCAAAGAAGAAATTAAAAGTGAGATTTAAAAAAAACTAGAGCGAGACAAACAAGAATGACAATATGACATATCAAAACTTTTGGCTTGTAGGAAAAGTGGTAATAAGAAGGAAGTTCATAGTTTATTTCATCACATGTCTATCTAAAAAAAAAATCTCAAGTAAACAATCTGACATTACATCTTAAAGAACTAGACAAAGAAGAACAAAAGCAGGCCAAAATCATCAGAAGATAAAAAATAGAGCAGAATGGAATCAAATAGAGAACAAAAAGACTATACAAAAAAATAATATAACAAAGAACTGGTTATTTGAAAGGATTAATAAAATTGACAAACTTCTGGCTACACTCACTAAGGTAAAAAGAGAAAAGACTCAAACAAAATCAGAAATGAAAGGGGAGAAGTTACCACATACATCACAGAAATACAAAGGAGCATAAAAGAATACTATGAAATACTGTGCCACCAAATTCAATAACCTAAAAGAAATGGATAAGTTCCTAGAAGCGTATAACCTTCTTAAACTGAAACATGAAGCATTGGACAATCTAAATAGATTGATCAACATGAAGGAAATTAAAGTGATCAAAAACCTCACAAAAAGAAGTCCAGGACCAAATGGTTTCACTAGTGAATTCTACGAAGCATTCTCAACATCTTCCAAAATAGAGGTAATACTTCCTAACATGTTATGAGCCAACAAAACCCTGATACCAAAACCTGATAAAGATAACACAAAAAAAGAAAACTACAGACCAATATCTTTGATGAATATAGATGCAAAAATCCTAAACAAAATACTAGCAAATCGAATACAACAATATATTTTAAAATAATAACGTGATGATCAAGTGGGGTCTATTCCAGGGGTACAAGGATGGATCAACATATGCAAATCAATCAATGCAATACACCACAATAACAAAATAAAGAATAAAAATCATATCTTATCAATAAATGCAGAGAAAGAATTTGATAACATACAACTGCCACTTATAATTAAAACATGCAGTAAAATTGGTAAAGAAGAAAAGTACCTCAATGTAATAAAGGCCAGATATGACAAATCTTCAGCGAATACCATACTCAATGGTCAAAAACTGAAAGCTTTTCTTATAAGATCAGAAACAAGACAAGGATGTCCACTCTCACCACTCTTATTCAACATAGTACTGGAAGTCCTTGCCAGAGCAATAAGGCAAGAGAAAGAAATAAAAAGCATCCAAATTGGGAATGAAGTAAACGTGTCACTTTTTGCAGATGACATGATTCTTTGTCTAGAAAACCCTGAAAACTCCAGCAAAAACTATTAAACAAATAAACAAATAGAGTAAAGTTGTGAGACACAAAATCAATGTACAAAAATTCACTGCATTTCTATATACAAACAATAAAATTTCAGAAAAAGAAATAAAAAATTTATTTTGCCATTGTAACCAAAAGAGAAAAATACTTAGGAATCAAGTTAACAAAAAATGTGAAGAATCTATATACTGAAAACTACAGAGTGTTATTAAAAGAAATTGAAGTGGACAGATATTCTGTGTTCATGGATTGGAAGAATCAGCATAGTAAAAATGTCCATATTACTCAAAGCAATACACAGATTTAATGCAACCCCCATCAAAATTTCAATGAGATTTTTAAAATTAATAGGACCAAAAAATTATCAGATTTGTATGGAATCACAAAAGACCATGAATAGGAGATTCTAAAATGGTGGCAAAGTGAATGGAAGCTACACAGACCATCTTCCAGGACCAAACTGGAACTACAACTAAAATAAAGACAAATCATAGGGTAAAACCAACAGAAAAACAGCTAGAGAAAACCCATATAACCAGGGATGAAAAGAGGACACAAAATCGAGCCTGGTAAGAACAGAAGAGGTGTGGGAGAGGGCGAGCTGGGGGCCCACTGACAAAAGCTGAGGGCATATTAGGTTGTGGGCAGTTCCCTCAGGGTTAAAATCCCAAGCTGACAGTGCAGAATGCCAAGTCAGAGCACTGAATTAGCTATATTCATTCACCTTGGGCTCTGGCAGAGGGAGGGTGGACTGTACTGAAACTGTGTGGAGAGACTCAGGAGTTTAGAGAGCTGGGAGGGAACTGGGAGTTCTGTGCTGAATCATTCTCTCATAGGAGAGAAGCCATCTTACACATACAGCCCCTTCCCAGAGCCCTGGGGAGAAGCAACAGCCCCTCCCTCAGAGATTTAACACCACTCAGTAAGGCCAGAGAAATGCAAATTAAGGCCCATTAACAGCTAGAGACAGCCAACAATCATAAGCCCCATCCCATGGAAATCCTCTTACCCTGAACACCTGAGGAATTTTTTCATTCAGCTAAGGGCTACAATCCAAGCTTATCAAATACCTGAGACTAATAGCCAGCAGGCAAAAGATATAAAAAAAAATGAACCTTTGATTGGCCTGATAATTTACCCAGGAAAGTAAGACTTCACAGTGGGGTTTAACACGGGTCCACTCACACTCATCCAAACCGAGTAGAGCCAGCCACAACCAGCAGAACACCAACATTCACAGGGGAAATTTGGCAGGCTCGAATACCTAATGACACAGCCAAACTGTGAAACAAAGAAACAAATCCAAAATAAAAGAACAAGAGAATTCTACAAAAGAAGAGATAAATGAAATGCAATTAAACAAGTAATCAGAGGTAGAGTTCAGAGTAATAATAGTGAGGAAGCTCAACAGCATGAGTAAAGATATAGAAACATTGAAAATCAGCCAACCGGAAATGAAAAATCATAAAGCAGAAATAAAGAACAACATAGCAGAAATACAGAACACATTGGAAGGAGTAATCAGCAGAATAGAGGCCAAGAATTGGATCAATGAATTAGAAGAAAGGGTAGAAAAAAATCATCCAATCAGAGAAACAAACAAACAAAAACAATCAAATATAAGGAGACGCCTTACAAAAACTGTGGAGAAATATGAAATGTAACAACACCCACATCATAGGTGTTCCAGAAGAAGAAGAAAATGAGCAAGGATTAGAGAACATATTTGAAAAAAATAGTGACAGAAAATTCCCTAACTTGGTGAAGGAAAAAGGCATACAAGTTCAAGAAGCAGAGAGAGCTCCAAGTAAGAAGAGCACAAACAGGCCCACACCAAGACACATACAAATTACCAAAAATTAAAGACAAACCGAGAAGCCTAAACGCATCAAAAGATAAGCAACAGGTTACCTACAAAAGAACACCCATAAGGCTATCAGGTGACTTCTCAACAGAAACACTACAAACCAGAAGGGAATGGCATGAGTACTCAAATAATGAAAAACAAGGATCAGAATCTAAGACTACTCTATCAAGCAAGACTATCATTAAAAATAGAAGGTGATATAAGGATCTTCCCAGACCAAAAAAAAAAAAAAAAAAAAAGCTAAGAGAATATATTAGCACCAAACCAGCATTGCAAGAAATGTTAAAAGGACTGCTGTAATAAGCAGAAGAAATAGGAAGAGAAACATAACCATAATAAAAGAAAATGGCAAAAAATAAGTACATGTCAATAATAACCTTAAACGTAAATAGATTAAATGCTTTGATCAACAGACACAGAGTTGCTGACTGGATAAGAAAGCATTATTCATATATATGTTGTTTACAAGAGACCCACCTCACAACAAAAGACATAGGTTGAAAGTGAAGGGATGGAAAAAAATTTTCCAAGAAAATGGAAAAGGAATAAAGCTCAGGCAGCACTACTCCTATCTAATAAAATAGACTTCAAAATGAAGGCCATAACTAAAGACAAACAATGCCACTACATAATATTGAAAGGATCTATCCAACAGGAATATATAACGTTGGTAAACATGTATGCACCCAATATAGGAGCACCAAAAAAATTTAAAACCTTCTAAAGGACTTCAAAGGAGAAATCAACACCAATACAATCATAGTACAGGACTTCAACATCCCAATGACAGAACTAGATTGATCTTTTAGACCAGTGGTTCTCAACCTGTGGGTCGCGACTCCTTTGGGGGTTTAGCGACCCTTTCACAGGGGTCGCCTATCACATATTTCTGATGGCGATTCATAACAGTAACAAAATTACTGTTATGAAGTAGCAACAAAAATAATTTTATGGTTGGGAGTCACCACAACATGAGGAACTGTATTAAAGGGTCACAGCATTAGGAAGGTTGAGAACCACTGCTCTAGACAAAAAATTAGCAAAGAAACAGAGACTCTAAATGATGCCCTAGATCAAATGGGTTTAATAGATATCTGCAGAGAATTAAACCCCAAAACTACAGAATTCACATTCTTCTCAGGTACACATGGGACATTCTCAAAGACTGAACACATGTTAGGACACAAACTAAGTCAGTACAAATTCAAAAAGATTGAAATCATATCAAGCAACCTCTCAGATCACAATGGCATTAAACTAGAAATGAAACAATAAAAACACTCAAATGCATTCAAACACATGGAGGCTAAATAGCATGTTATTAAACAATAAATGTGTTACAAAGGAGATCAATGAAGAAATTAAAAACCTCCTGGAAACCAATGAAAATCAACACACAACAAAACAAAATCTATGGGATGCAGTGAAAGCAGTCCTGAGAGGGAAGTTTAAAACACTGCAGGCCTACTTCAAGAAAGAAAAAAATTTCTAATTGACTATCTAAACTCACACATTAAAAAAACTAGAAAGAAAAAAAAAAAGAAAAACCCAGAGCAAGTAGACGGAAAGAATAGTAAAGGTCAGAGCAGAAATAAACAGCATAGAGACTAAAAATAAAAAAAAATAAAAAATTTCAAAAGATCAATGAAACAAAGGGATTGTTCTGTAAAAAGATAAACAAGATTGGTGGACCCTTAGCTACACTCATTAAGAAACAATGAGAAAGGACCGAAATAAACAGAATCAGAAATGGAAGGGGAGAACAAACAACTGATACCACAGAAATACAAAGGATTGTTTTTAAAAATACTATGAAAAATTATACGCCAACAAATTGAACAAACTAGGTGAAATGGACAAATTTCTAAAATCACAGTCTCCCAAAACTGAACAGACAAATAACAAGTAAGGAAATTGAAGATGTAATCAAGAAACACTCAGCAAAAAAAAAAAAAAAGCCCAGGCCCAGACGGCTCCATGGGGGAGATTTAGTAAAAATTCAAAGAAGAACTAATAATCATTTCCTCAAACTATACTAAAAAATTCAAGAAGAAGGAAGACTTTCAAATTTATTCTATGGGGCCAGGGTAATTCTAACTCCAAAATCAGAAAAAGACACCCAAAAGAAGGAAAACTACAGGCCAATATCCCTGATGAACATAGGTACAAAAGTCCTTAACAAAATATTAGCAAATTGGACCCAGCAATACATTTAAAAAATTATTCACCATGACCAAGTGAGATGCATCACAGGGATGCAAGGCTGGTATAATATTTGCAATGTAATAAATGTGATACACAACATAAACACAACAAAAGATAAAAACCATAAGGTCATATCAATAGATGCTGAAAAAACATTCGACAAAATTCAGCACCCATCTCTGATAAAAATTTTTCAGCAATGCGGCAATAGAGGGATCATGTCACGAAATCATAAAGGCCATATATGAAAAACCTACAGCCAACCTAATATCCAAGAGGCAGAAACAAAAAGCATTTCCCTTAAGAATAGGAACAAGACAGGGATGCCCACGTTCATCACACTTATTTAACATAGTACTGGAAATCTTAGCCACAGCAATTAGACAATAAAAAAAATGAAAGGAGTCCAAATTGGAAAGGAGGAACTGAAACTGTCATTATTTGCAGATGACATGATATTGTACATAAAAAAACCCTTAAGTCTCCATCAAAAATATGCTAGACTTAAAAAAGAATTTGGCAAGTGAACAGAATACAAAATAAGATTCTGCTGTATATGATGTCCGAAATTTTGTTGCCTATGTTTACTTCTAGGATTTTTATGGATTCACAAGACACATTTAAGTCTTTTACCCACTTTCAGTTTATTCTGTATGGGGTAAGTTGATTGTCTAGTTTCATTTTTTTGCATGTAGCTGTCCAATTTTCAAAACATTTGTTAAAGAGGCTGTCTTTACTCCATTGTGTGCTCTTGCCATGTTTGTAAAATATTAATTGAGCATAATGTCTTGGGTCAATTTCCATTCTCTGTTCTGTTCCACTGGCCTATATGCCTGTTCTTGTGCCAGTACCAGGCTGTTTTGATTACAGTAGCTTTGTAGTATAACCTGATATCCAGTATTGTGATCCCACCTACTTTGTCCTTCTTTTTCAAGATTCCTGTGGCTATTCAGGGTCTTTTTTGGTTTTTGACATATTTGTCCTAGTTCTGTGAAATATGTCACTGATATTTTGATGGGGATTGCATTGAATCTATAGATTGCTTTGGGTAATAAGGACATTTTAATGATATTAATTCTTCCAATCCATAAACAACCTATGTGCTTTCCACTTTTTTATATCTTCCTCTATTTCTTTTTTCAATGTCCTGTAGTTATCTGCAAATAGATTCTTTACTTCTTTGGTTAAGTTTATTCCTAGGTATCTTAATTTTTTTTGTTGCCATGGTAAATGGGATTGTTTTTTTAGTTTCTCTTTCTGTGATTTCATCATTGGTGTATAAAAATGCCGTCGATTTCTTGACATTAATTTTGTATCCTGCTACTTTGCCAAATTCATTTAATAAGTCTAGTAGATTTTTTATGAAGTCTTTAGGGTTTTCTATGTACAATATCATGTCATCTGCTAATAATGACAGTTTCAGTTACTCCTTTCCAATTTGGATCCCCTTTATTTTTTCTTCATGTCTGATTGCTGTGGCTAAGACTTCCAGTTCTATGTTAAATAAGAGCAGTGAAAGTGGGCATTCCTGTCTTGTTCCTGTTCTTAAGAAAAATGTTTTTAGTTTTTGCCCATTGAGTATAATGTTGGCTGCAGGTTTTTCATATATGACCTTTATTACGTCGAGATATGATCCCTCTATTCCAAAATTGCTGAGCATTTTTATCAGAAATAGGTGCTGGATTTTGTCGAATGAATTTTCAGTGTTTATTGATATGATCATGTGGTTTTTATCTCTCGTTTTGTTTAAGTGGTGTATCATATTTATTGATTTGCAAACATTGAACCAGCTTTGCATCCCTGGGATGAATCTCATTTGGTAACAGTAAATAATTTTTTTTGATGTATTGCTGGATCCGATTTGCTAGTATTTTGTTTAGAATTTGGGCATCTATGTTCATCAGGGATATTGGGCTGTAGTTGTTTTTTTTTTTTGTAGTGTCTTTTTCTGGTTTTGGAATTAGAATTATGCTGGCCTTATAAAACGAGTTTGGAAGTCTTCCTTCTTCTTGAATTTTTTGAGGAGAATGGGTGTTAGTTCTTCTCTGAATGCTCGGTAAAACTCCCCTGTGAAGCCGTCTGGGTCTGGGCTTTTGTTTCCTGGGAGAGTCTTGATTACATCTTCAATTTCCTTAGTAGTTATTGGTCTTTTCAAGTTTTCTATCTCTTCCCAGTTCAGTTTTGGGAGACTATGTGTTTCTAGAAATTTGTCCTTTTAGCTGAGATAGTCGAATTTGTTCTCATATAAATGTTCATAGTATTTGTTAACGATCCCTTGTATTTCTGTGGTGTCAGTTGTTATTTCTCCTCTTTCTTTTCTGATTTTGTGTATTTGGGTTCTCTGTGTTTCTTGGTGAGTCTAGGTAAGGGTCCATCCATCTTCTTTATCTTTTCAAAAAAACCAGCTCTTTGTTTCATTGATAATTTGAAATGTTTTTTTGGTCTCTATGTCATTTATTTCTGCTCTGATCTTTACTATTTCCTTCCTTCTACTTCCTCTGGGGTTTTCTTTTTGTTTGCTTTTTAGTTCTTTAAGTTGTGAGGTTAGATAATCTATTAGAAATTTTTCTTGTTTTTTTGAGGTAGGCCTGTAGTGCTATGAACTTCCTCTCAGAACTGCTTTCACTGCATCCCATAAATTTTGTGACGTTGTGTGTTTCATTTCATTGGTTTTCAAGAAGTTTTTAATTTCTTCCTTGATCTCCTCAGTAACCCATTCATTGTTCAATAACATGGTATTTAGCCTCCATGTGTTCAAATGTCTTTGCATGTTCTTGTTGCAATTCATTTCTAGTTTCATGCCATTGTGATCTGAGAAGATGCTTGATATGATTTCAATCTTCTTGAACATGTAGAGACTTAGTTTGTGTCCTAACATGTGGTCTATCTTTGAAAATCGTCCCATGTGCACTTAAGAAGAATGTGAATTCTGCAGTTTTGGGGTGTAATTCTCTGTGGATATCTATTAAATCCATTTGGTCTAGTGCTTCATTTAGAGTCTTTTATTCCTTGTTAATTTTTTGTCTAGAGGATCTATCCAGTGATGTCAGTGGGGTGTTGAAGTCCCCTGCTGTGATTTTATTGCTGTTGATTTCTCCTTTAAAGTCCTCCAGAAGATTTTTAATATATTTTGGTGCTCCTCTATTCAGTGCATATATGTTTACCAAGGTTATATCTTTCCTGTTGGATACATCCTTTCAATATTATGTAGTGACCTACTTTGTCTCTAGTTATGGCTTTCATTTTGAAATTTATTTTATCAGATATGAGTATTGCTACCCCAACTTTTTTTCCTTTCTGTTGGAATGGAAGATTTTTTTCCATCCCTTCACTTTCAACCTGTGTGAGTCTTTTGTTGTGAAGTGGGTCTCTGGTAAACAACATATATATATGGGTCATAATTTATTATGCAATCAGCTACTCTGTGTCTTTTTATCAGTGCATTCAATCCGTTTACTTTTTTTTTTTAGTTGAAAGCTTTTTTTTTTGTTACAGATGTTTCTCCTTTTTTCCCCATTGCACACTCCTCCCCATCCCCCCACCCGGTCCCCAGCTCTGTTGTCCATTTCCATCAGTTATGCATACATGCGCATAAGTTCTGTGGTTTATCTCTTCCCTCTCCCCCACCCCCCTCTTCTGAGGGGTGTCAGTCTATACCCTACTTCCACATCTCTGGGTCTACCCTGTTCCTCAGACTGTTATGTTCATTATATTCCACAAATAAGTGAGATCATGTGATATTTGTCTTTCTCTGCTTGGCTTGTTTCACTTAGGATAATACTCTCCAGGTCCCTCCATGTCGTCTCAAACTATAAGAGATCTTTCTTTCTTACAGCTGCATAGTACTCCATTGTGTATATGTACCACAGCTTTTTTATCCATTCATCCACTGATGGACACTTGGGCTGTTTCCAGATCTTAGCTATTGTAAATAGTGCTGTTATGAACATGGGGGTACATGTATTCTTTCTGATAGGTGTTTCAGGCTTCTTAGGGTATATTCCTAGAAGTGGGATCACTGGGTCAAATGGCAATTCAATTTTTAATTTTTTGAGGTAACACCGTAGTGTTTTCCACAGTGGCTGCACCAGTCTTCATTCCCACCAGCAGTGTACTAGAGTCCCCTTTTCTCCACACCCTCGCCAACACTTGTTGTTTGATGATTTGTTGATGGCGGCCATTCTGGCAGGTGTGAGGTGATACCTCATTGTTGTTTTAATTTGCATCTCTCTGATGATTAGTGATGTTGAGCATTTCTTCATATGTCTCTTAGCCATTTGTAAGTCTTTTTTGGAGAGGTGTCTATTTAGTTCCTCTGCCCATTTTTTAATTGGGTTCTTTGTCTTCCTTTTATTGAGTTGTATGAGCACTCTATATATTTTGGAGATTAACCCCTTTATCTTTTGTCAATCCATTTACTTTTAAAGTGATTATTGATATGCACTTATTGCGATTTTTGTTTAGTGTGGTTATATGTTCCTTCCTATTTCTTCTACTAATTACAGCAGTCCTTTTAACATTTCTTGCAGTGCTTTTTTTGGTTCTAATGTATTCCCTTAGCCTTTACTTGTCTGGAAAGCTCTTTATTTGACCTTCTATTTTGAATAATAGCCTTGCTGGGTAGAGTAGTCTTGGATTCAGATTTTTGTTTTTCATGACCTTGATTACTTCATGTCATTCCCTTCTGGTCCATAGTGTTTCTTTTGAGAAGTCAGCTGATTGCCTTATGGGGCTTCCTTTGTAGGTAAACTGTTGCTTAGCTCTTGCTGCCTTTACGATTCTCTCTTTATCTTTAATTTTTGGCTTTTTAATTACTATGTATCTTGGTGTGGGCTTCTTTGGGTTCTTCTTACTTGGAGCTCTCTGTGCTTCTTTAACTTGAATGCCTTCTTCCTTCACCAAATTAGAGAAGTTTTCTGTCACTATTTCTTCAATTATATTGTCTAACCTTGCTCATTTTCTTCTTCTTTGGGGACTCCTATGATGCGAGTATTATTACGTTTCCAGTTGTCTCACAGTTCTCTTAAGCTGTTTTCCTGTTTTTTAATTGTTTTTTCCTTTTGGTTTTCTGATTGGTTGATTTTTTCTACCCTGTCTTCTAATTCACTGATCCTGTTCTCAGCTTCCTCTACTCTGCTGTTTAGTCTTTCTCATGTGCTCTTTATTTCTGCTATGTTATTTTTCATTTCTTCTTGGTGCTTCTTCATTTCCCCTTTGTTGGTTTTCAATGTTTCTATGTCTTTACTCATGGTGTTGATGTTCTTATTCATGCTGTTGAGCTTCCTCAAGATCATGGCTCTGAATTCCAGCTCTGTTAACTTGCTTAACTGCATTTCATTTAATCTCATCTTTGGTAGAGGTCTCTTGTTCTTTCCTTTGGGATTTGTTTCTTTGTTTCACCATTTTGGCTATCTCATTGGTTTGGGAGCTTACCAAATTTTCTCTGTGGATGTTGGTGTTCTGCTGTTGTGGCTCCCTCTACTGGGTTTGGATGAGCATGAGAGGACCCATGCTAAACACCACTGTCAAGTCTTACTTTCTTGGGTAGATTTGCAAGCCCAGAAAAGGTTAACTTATCCTCCAACATTTTGCCTAGAGGCTATTAGTCACGGTTACTCGAAGAGACTTGGGTTCTCAGTTGAGTGAAAACCTCCCTCAGGTACTCAAGGTAAGAGGATTTCCCAAGGATTGGGCAGATGCTGGGTGTTAATGAGCTTCAATTTGCATTTCAATGGCACACCTGGATGGGGCTGAATCTCCAAGGGAGGTGCTGCTGCCTTTCCCCAGAGCCCTGGGAAGGAGTAAATGGCCACAATCCTGCATGGCCAAACCTCAGCAAAAGCTCTGAGTGCCCTCCAAATCCCGAGTGTCCCCAAACAGTTCCAGTCCAGTCCACCCTCCCTCTGATGGATCCCAAGATGAGTGGCTGTGGCTATTTTAGTACTCTGTCCCGGCCCTCTGCACTGTGGAGCTGGCTTGGGCTATAACCCCGAGGGCACCACTCACAGCTAAGACCGCTGTTGTCCGTGGGCTCCCAGATGCCCTCTCACACCTCCACAATCCTACCAGGATCAATTCAGTGTCCTTGGTTGTATGGTCCTCGCAAGCTGCTTTTCTGTTGCTTTTTCCCGACGATTTGTCTTTATTTTAGTTGTTATTCCAGTTTGGGCCTGGGAGATGGTCTGTGTAGCTTCCATTCACTCCGCCGCCATTTTTCTACATCTGTACCATGGCTTTTTTATCCATTCATCTACTGATGGACACTAGGGCCGTTTCCAGATCTCAGCTATTGTAAATAGTGCTGCTATGAACATAAGGGTACATATATTCTTTCTGATTGGTGTTTCAGGCTTCTTAGCATATATTCCTAGAAGTGGGATAACTGGGTCAAATGGCAATTCAATTTTTAATTTTTTGAGATAACATCATAGTATTTTCCATAGTGGCTGCACCAATCTGCATTCCCACCAGCAGTGTGCTAGAGTCCCCTTTTCTCCACACCCTCACCAACACTTGTTGTTTAATGATTTGTTGATGGCAGCCATTCTGACAGATGTGAAGTGAAATACCTCATTGTTATTTTAATTTGTATCTTTCTGATAATTAGTTATGTTGAGCAGTTCTTCATATGTCTCAGCCATTTGTATGTCCTGTTTGGAGAGGTGTCTATTTAGTTCCTCTGCCCATTTTTTTTTTTTATCCTCAGTGGAGGACATATTTCCATTTTTTTTGTTCAGATAGAGTGGGAGGGAGAGAGAGAGAGAAACATCAATTTGAAAGGGACACATTGAGTGGCTGCCACCCACACGACCCAACCCAGGCCAGGGACAAACTGCAACCAAGGTATGTGCCCTTAGCAGTAACCAAACCCGGGTCTCTCTGGAATGCAGGCCGATGCTCTAACCTCTGAGCCAAACCGGCCAGGGCCCTCTGCTCATTTTTTAATTGGGTTCTTTGTCTTCCTTTTGTTGAGTTATATGAGCACTCTATATATTTTGGAGATTAACCCCTTATCTTATGTTCTCCCATACAGTGGGTTCCCTTTCCAATTTGATGGTTGTTTCTTTTGCTGTGAAGAAGCATTTTAGTTTGATGTAGTCCCATGTGTTCTTTTCTCCTTTGTTTCTGTTGCCTTAGGTGAAGTATCAGTGAAGATTCTGATGCATGTGATGTCTGAAATTTTGTTACCTACATTGTCTTGTAGGATTTTTATAGATTCACGAGTCATATTTAAGTCTTTATCCATTTTGAGATTATTTTTGTGTATACTGTAAGTTGATGGTCTAATTTTATTTTTTGCATGTAGCTGTTCAATTTTCACAACAACATTTATTAAAGGGGCTGTCGTTACTTTATTGTATGCTCTTGCCACCTTTGTCAAATATTAATTGAGCATAATGTCTTGGGCCAATTTCTGGATTCTCTGTTTTGTTCCACTTGTCTATATGCCTGTTCTTGTGCCAGTACCAGGCTGTTTTGATTATAGTAGCTTTGTAGTATAACCTGATATCCGGTATTGTGATCCCACCTATTTTGTCCTTCTTTTTCAAGATTGCTGCAGCTATCGGGTTCTTTTTTGGTTCTATATGAACTCTCAATTACTATTTGGTAGAGGTGGCAAAGGCATACACTGGAGTAAAGACAACCTCTTTAATTAAATGGTGTTGGGAAAATTGGACAGCTCCATGCAAATGAATAAAACTAAACCACCAACTTACACCATACACAAAAGTAAACTCAAAATGGATAAAAGACTTAAGCATGATCATGAATCCATAAAAATTGAGAACAAAATGTAAGCAACAAAATTTCATACATCACATGCAGTAGAATTTTTACTAGTACAACACTTAAGGCAAGAGAAACAAAGGAAAAAATTAATATATAGGACTACATCAAACTAAAAAGCTTCTTCACAGAAAAGAAACAACCATCATAATGGAAAGAGAACCCACTGTATGCGAGATGATAATTGCCAAAGATGCATCAGATAAGAGGTTAATTTCCAAAATACATAGAGTACTCATACAACTCAACCAAAGAATACAAATAGTCCAATTAAAATTTTGGCAGAAGATCTAAATGGACGCCTCTCCAAACAGGATATAGAAATGGCCAGGAGACATTTAAAAAAATGCTCAACATCTCTAATCATCAGAGAAATCCAAATTAAAAAGACTATGAGATATCACCTCACACCTTCCCAAATGGCAGCCAACTACATATCCTCAAACAACAACTACTGACGAGGATGTGGAGAAAAGGGTACTCTAGCACACTGTTGGTGGGAATGCAGACTGGTGCAGCAACTATGGAAAATAATATGATGTTTCCTCAAAAAATTAAAAATTGAACTGCCATTTAATCTAGTGACCCAACTTCTAGGAATATATCCTAAGAAGCCTGAAAC
The DNA here is from genome assembly GCA_030848825.1 of Tadarida brasiliensis. Taxonomy (NCBI): domain Eukaryota; kingdom Metazoa; phylum Chordata; class Mammalia; order Chiroptera; family Molossidae; genus Tadarida; species Tadarida brasiliensis. The sequence continues at coordinate 70,882,619 of CM061259.1, read as the reverse complement.
ACCAATCAGAAAGAATACATGTACCCCCATGTTCATAGCAGCGCTATTTACAATAGCTAAGGTCTGGAAACAGCCCAAGTGTCCATCAGTAGATGAATGGATAAAAAAGCTATTGTACATTTACACAATGGAATGCTATGCAGTTGTAAGAAAGAGAGATCTCTTACCCATTGAGAGAATATGGAGGGACATGGAGAGTGTTATGCTAACTGAAATAACCCAATCAGAGAAAGACAATTACCACATGCTCTCACTTATTTTTGGAACATAATGAACAAAATAAGCTGTCGACCAAGAGAGATCCAGAATCATGGAAATAGGGAACAGACTGACAAACCTCAGGGGGATGGGGGGAAGGGGTGGGAGGGGTGGGAAGAGAAAAACCAAAGAAATTATATGCATATATGCACAACCAATCAACATGGATACTAGGTTGGAGAAAGCAGAAGTTTGGGAGCGGGAAGGAGGATATCAATGGGGAAAATAGGGGGGGCATCTATAATACTTTCAACAATAAAAAAAATAAAAGAATAAATTTGAGCTACAAAAAAAAAGAAAGAAACCACCAACAAAACCAAAGGTCAACCAACCAAATGGGAGTAGATATTTGCAAACAACAGCTCTAACAAGGAGTAATACCTAAAATATATAAAGGACTAATACAACTCAACACCAAACCAATAAACAATCCTATTTTAAAAATGGCAGAGGATCTGAACAGACATTTCTCCCAAGAAGACATACAAATATAGAAAAGATGCTCAACTTCACTAGCTATTAGGGAAATGCAAATCAAAATTACAGTGAGATGCCACCTCACATCTGTTAGAATGGCTATTAACAATAAGACAGGTAATAACAAGTGTTGTAGAGGTTGTGGAGAAAGAAATCTTCATTCACCTCTGGTGCTAATGTAGACTGGTACAACCACTATGGAAAACAGTATGGAGACTCTTCAAAAATTTAAGAATAGAGCTACCATATGACCCATAAACCCAAAGAAGTATGCACCCCTATGTTTATTGCATCATTATTCACAGTGGCCAAGACATGAAAACAATCTAATTGTCCTTCGATAAATGATTAGAAAAAGAAGATGTGATACATTTACACAATGGAATACTATTCAGCCATAAGAAAAGATGGAATACTGTTATTTGCAACAATGTAGACGGATTTAAGAATCCTGCTTAAGCAAAGTAAATCAGACAAAACCTCAAGAACCATATGATTTTACTTATTTGGGTTATAAAACTGAAAGCAACAAATAAACAAAGAAGCAAACAACCAAACCATAGACACAGATAACAATCTGGTGGTTACCAGAGGGAAGGGGTTGGGAGTAGTAAAGGGTAAAGAGTGTTAAATATATGGTGACAGAAGATTATTTGACTTTGGGTGGTGGGCACACAATGCAATATACAGATCATATCATCAAAATGTACACCTGAACCCTGACCAGTTTGGCTCAGCAGTTAGAGCAGCAGCCCATGGAACAGTGTCGTGTGTTCAGTTACTGTTAAGGACACATACCTGGGTTGCAGTCTGGGTCCCTGGACCTGGTCAGGGTCGTGCATGAGGCAACCAATTGATGTGTCTCTCTCACATCAATGTTTCTCTCTCTCTCTCTCTTTCTTCCTCCCACTCTCTCTAAAAAAATATCAATAAAAATATTCTCGAGTAATGGTTAACAAAAAAAAAAAAAGAAATGTACAGAGAGAAGATGGCAGTGGGCAGGACCAGAGGTTCAAGGTGCCTGCTGTGGAAACCGCAAATGGCCAGGAGCCCAGCGCCATCCCCCACAGTAGCAGCCCGATCAGAGTCAAGATATACCCACAGCAACAGACTCTGGGGAGCAGACATCCATCCCCAGGCAACAAAAGCACAGATCAGCAGCTGAGACCCATCCCCAAAACTACAGCAAAGGCTGAGCAAAAGCTGAGCCCCACTGGGTAGCAGCACTCCCCAGCAGCCAACAGTGGAACCTGGGTCTCCACAGGAACCTGTGCAACACAGTGACCCACAAGAGGGGTGGGGAGCTGGAACACCACAGAGGCCTGTGCAACCCAACTGCCCACAAGATAGGTGTGGAGCCGGGTCTCCAGAAGGGACTGTGAAATATAGCTCCCCACAGGATCAGCAGAAAGCAGCGGCCCCAATGGGGCCTGTAAAACCCAGCTGTCCACAAGATCGGGGGGGGTGGGGAGCCAGGGCTCCAGTGAGGTCTGTGCAACACAGCTGCCCACAGTGCAGGCAGGGAGTGGGGCTCCAGCAGGCCTGAGCTATACAGCTACAGGTGGCACCAGTGACCAGCTGGGAATACAGATGAAGAGGGGCCCAAGTGATCCAGCAGCAGCACCTACCAGGACACAGTAATACCAGCCTCCAGTAGTCAATCCTCCAGGATCCACAGCAGGCAAGAGGTGACATGCAACAGAACAGTCTGGGAGACACAGCAGCCTTATTTGATATAGAATGAGCTGCCTACACAATCAAACATCTTTCACTGGGTCTAGAGCAAGCAGACGGCTAAAATGGGGAGACAAAGAAACAACACCCAAAGGAAAGAAAAAGAGGAATCACCAGAAAAGGAACTACAGAAAATGGAAGACAGCAACTTGTCAAATAAAGAATTCAATGCAATGATTTTAATCGTGCTCAATTTGGCGAGAACTACAAGCAACTTAATAAAAATTATGAAGAGCTCACTGGGAACTATTTCAGCTTAAAAAAAGAGGTAGAAGCTATGCATAAAAATCAAGAGGAACTAAAGAATGACATAGTTGTTATGAAAAATACTTTTAGAAAGGTTCAATAGTAGATTAGAAGAAGCTGAAGACTGAATCAGCGACATAGAAGGTAGAGAAAAACACCCAAATAGAGCAGCAAATGGAAAAAATGTTTAAAAAGCAGGAGGAGACTTAAAGGTAGCTGTGGGACAATACAAAATGTAACAACATTCGCATTATAGGGGTACCAGAAGGGGAAGAATCAGAGAAAGGAATAGAGAACTTGTTGGAAGAAATAATGGCAGAAAACTTCCCTAAACTAGTGAAGAAAAAAGTCACACAAGTCCAAGAAACACAGAGTCCCAAGCAAGATGAACCCCAGAAGACCCACAGCAAGACACATCATAATAAAAATCACAAACATTAAAGACAAAGATAGAATCTTAAAGGAAGCAAGAGAGAGACAGAAAGTTACCTACAGGGGAGCTCCCATTAGACTGTCAGCTGATTTCTCAATAGAAACACTGCAGGCCAGAAGGGAGTAGCATGAAGTGTACAAAGTAATGCAAGGCAAGGGTCTGAATCCAAGACTACTCTATCCAGCAAGGCTACCATTCAACATTGAAGGAGAAATAAAGAGTTTCATGGATTAAAAAAAAAAAAAAACTAAACTAAAGGAATTTACCACCACCAAACCAGCATTGCAAGAAATGCTGAAGGGACTGTTCAACATAGGGTAGCTGATTAGATAAGAAAACACGACCCATATATATGCTGTCTACAAGAGACCCACCTAACAACAAAAGACTCACACAGAATGAAAGTGAAGGGATGGAAAAAAAATTTCCAAGCAAATGGAAATGAAAAAAAAAGCTGGTGTCGCAATACTTATATCTGATAAGATAGACTTCAAAACAAGGGCCATAATAAGAGACAGAGAAGGTCACTACATAATGTTAAAAAGATCAATCCAACAAGAGGATATAACCCTGTTAAACATACACACATCAAATATGGGAGTACCAAAATATATTTTAAAACTTCTGGAAGACTTCAAGGGAGAGATCAATAGCAACATGATCATAGTGGTTGACTTTAACATGCCACTGAACCACTGGAGAGATCTTCTAGACAAAAAAATTAACAAGGACATAGAGTCCTTATAAGACGAACAAGATCACGTGGACTTCATTGATATTTAAAGAACATTTAACCCCAAAGGTGCAGAATATATATTCTTCTCAAGTGTACATGGGTCATTCTCAAAGATAGACCACATGTTAGGACACAAAGCAAGTTTCTACAAATTCAAAAAGATTGCAATCATATCAAGCATCTTCCAGATCACAGTGGCATGGAACTAGAACTCAATTATAATAAAAACACACAAAAATATTGAAACATTTGGAGGCTAAATAGCATGTTATTGAACAACGAATGGGGTACTAGCGAGATCAATGAAGAAATTAAAACTTCCTGGAAACCAGTGAAAACAAACACACAACACAAAATCTATGGGACACAGTGAAAGCAGTCCTAAGGGGAAGTTCATAGTACTATAGGCCTACCTCAAGAAACAAGAAAAATCCCTAATTTGACTCTCTAACCCTACAACTTAAAGAACTAGAAACTAAACAAAAAGAAAAACCTAAAGCTAGTAGGAGGAAGAAAATAGTAAAGGTCAGAGCAGAAATAAACGACATAGAGACTAAAAAAAAAAAAAAATTCAAAAGATCAATGAAACAAAAAGCTGGTTCTTTGAAAAGATAAACAAGATTGATGGACCTTTAGCCAAACTCACCAAAAAACAAAAAGAGAGAAAACAAATAAACAAAATCAGAAACAAAAGAGAAGTAAAAACTGACACCACAGAAATACAAAAGATCATCAAAACATACTATGAACAATTACATGCCAACAAATTGGACAATGTAGGAGAAATGGACAAATTTCTGAAACACACAGCCTCCCAAAACTGAACAAGGAAGAGATAGAAAACTTGATCAGACCAATAACAACAAAGGAAATTGAAGATGTAAGTAAGAAACTCCCAGCAAACAAAAGCCCAGACCCAGACGGCTTCACGGGGGAGTTTTACCGAACATTCAAAGAAGATCTAATACTCATTCTCCTCAAACTATTCCAAAAAATTCAAGAAGACAAAACACTTCCAAACTCATTTTATGAGGTCAGCATAATCCTAATTCCAAAACCAGATAAAGACACTACAAAGAAAGAAAATTACAGGCCAATATCCCTGATGAACACAGATGCCAAAATCCTTAACAAAATATTAGCATAATCAAAACTAGCAATACATCAAAAAATTATTAATCATGACCAAGTGGGATTCATCCCAGGCATGCAAGGGTGGTACAATATTCGCAAATCAATAAATGTGATACACTTCATAAACAAAATGAAAGATAAAAATCATATGATCATATCAATAGATGCTGAAAAAGCATTTGACAAAATCCAGCACCCATTTCTGATAAAAATGCTCAGCAATGTGGGAAGAGAGGGACCATATCTCAACATAATAAAGGCCATATATGAAAAACCTACAGCCAACATCATACTCAATGGGCAAAAATTAAAGCATTCCCCTTAAAAACGGAAACAAGACAGAGATGGCCACTTTCACCATTCTAATTAAACATAGTACTGGAAGTCTTAGCCACAGCAATTAGACATGGAAAAAAAATAAAAGGGATCCAAATTGGAAAAGAGGAAGTGAAACTGTCATTATTTGCAGATGACATGATATTACACATAGAAAACCCTAAAGACTCCATCAAAAATCTACTAGACTTAATAAATGAATTTGGCAAAGTAGTAGGATACAAAATTAACGTCAAGAAATTGATGGCATTCTTATACACCAATGACGAACTCACAGAAAGGGAAACTAAAACAACAGTCCCATTTATCATCACAGCAAAAAAATTAAGATACCTAGGTATAAACTTAGCCAAAGAAGTAAAGTACCTCTTTACAGAAAACTACAGGGCACTGAAAAAAGAAATAGAGGAAGATATAAAAAAGTGGAAGCACATACCTTGTTCATGGATTGGAAGAATTAACATCGTTAAAATGTCCATACTACCCAAAGCAATCTATAGATTCAATGCAAGCCCCATCAAAATACCAACGACGTATTTCACAGAACTAGAACAAACACTCCAAAAGTTTATATGGAATCCAAAAAGACCCTGAATAGTCACAGCAATCTTGAAAAAGAAGAACAAAGTAGGAGGGATCACAATACCAGATATCAGGTTATACGACAAAGCCACTGTAAACAAAACTGCCTGGTACTGGCACAAGAACAGGCAGATAGATCAATGGAACAGAACAAAGAACTCAGAAATTGACCCAAGACAATATGCTCATTTAATATTTGACAAAGGTGATAAGAGCATATAGTGGAGTGAAAACAATATCTTCAATAAATGGTGCTGGGAAAATTGGACAGCTGCATGCAAAAAAGTGTAGACCACCAACTTACACCATATCAAGAATAAACTCATAATGGATAAAACACTTAAATGTGACTCATGAATCCATAAAAATTCTTGAAGAAAATGCAGGAAACAAAATTTCAGACATCATAAGCAGCAGAATTTTCACTGATACAACACATAAGGCAAGAGAAACAAAGGAAAAAATGAACACATGGGACTGCATCAAACTATAGACTTCTACACAGCAAAAGAATCAATCATCAAAAATGGAAAGGGAACACACTATATGGGAGACGATAATTGCCAATGATGCATCAGATAAGGGATTAATTTCCAAAATATATACAGTGCTCATACAACTCAACAAAAAGAAGACAAAGAGCCCAATTTATAAATGGGCAGAAGAACTAAATAGACACCTCTCCAAACAGGACATACAAATGGCCAAGAGACATATGAAAAAATGCTCAATGTCACTAATCATCAGAGAGATGCAAATTAAAACAACTATGAGGTATCACTTCACACCTGTCAGAATGGCCGCCATCAATAAATCATCAAACAACAAGTGTTGGTGAGGGTGTGGAAAAAGGGGGACTCTAGTACATTGCTGGTGGGTATGCAGACTGGTGGAGCCACTATGGAAAACAATATGGTGTTTCCTCAAAAAGTTAAAAATTGAACTGCCATTTGACCCAGTGATCCCACTTCTAGGAATATATCCTATGAACTCTGAAACACCAATCAGAAAAAATATATCTACCCCTATATTCATAGAAGCAGTATTTACAATAGCTAAGATCTGGAAACAATCCAAGTGTCCATCAGTAGATGAGTGGATAAAAAAGATGTGGTACATGTACACGATGGAATACTATGCAGCTCTATGAAAGAAAGATCTCTTATCTTTTGAGATGACATTGAGGGATCTGGAGAGTATTATGCTAAATGAAACAAGCCAAGCAGAGAAAGACAAATATCACATAATCTCACTTATTTGTGGAATATAATGAATTAAACAAACTAATGAACAAAATTGACCCAGAGACATAGAGGTGGGGTGCGGACTGACAAACCTCAGAGGAGGGGGTGCTGGGGGGGGCAGAAATAAACCACAGAACTTATATGAATGTATGCATGACTAGTGAACATAGACAACAAGACTGGTGATGGGGCTGGGGGGGATTGGGAGGAGGATGTCAATAGTGGAAAAAGGAGAAACATCTGTAACAAAAACTAATAAATTAAAAAAATGATTAAAAAAAGAAATGTACACCTGAAACCTATACAATCTTATTAACCAATATCAGCCCCAATAAATTTAATTTATAAATAAATAAATAAATAGTGACGGTGTGATTTTTTTCCTCCAGTGACTTTTCTCTTTGCTGAGACACCTGTGCCATCTCTCTGGCCTGAGAATCTGGCTATATCCTTGGTTGCAAAGCACTCATTCTAGGAAGGCTGAGAGAGCAGCCATCCAGGGTCAAGGTTGGGGAGGGTGGCTGTGTACTAAGCTCTCCAAACATGTTCACGGACACCACCATGCTCCAGGGGAGAACCAGGAAGAAATAGAAACAGGAAAACCAACTGCGAGGCACAGTCTCAATGCACAGCAAGAGAGTTGTGCAAATATTTCTTGGCCATCATGAATAAGGGTTTGTGTCACCAGGCAGAAATTCACAGCTTAAGTAGGGCTTTCCTGGTGGCTGGAGGGTGCGGTTTGAGTGGGTTGATATTATTTATGCGGCAAACACTCAGAACTGTGCCTGTGCTGTTCTTTTTCTGGAACATGCTTCCCTTTATCAACGAACAAGTTCTTTTTATCCTGATCTGAAATCTTTTCTGGTACTTCTACACATGATTCAGCTAATTGCTCTTTTCTGACAATGAAAGTTCCATGCTTCAGTGTGGACCTCACAGTGGAGCATTCATTACTTTTAAATTCTGCTGCCTGAGTGATTATTCACCCATGTTCCCATTTAACTGTGAGATAACCATAATTCAGATTGTGACTAAAACAGCTTTCAGCCTGCCATGGTGGGCACCCTGCCGGGCACAAAGCATGGACCCCAAAGACATCCAGAGGGTGAGCAGGGATGGCCAGAGAGCATTGGAACTTTTCTTGGCCACTTTTCACTCCATGCCCTGTGCAAGAATTCAACAACAGCTAAGGATCATGTGAGTAATTATCTGCTTTCATATTTTTTTTATTTTTTGAAACTTATCTTTATTGTTGAATGTATTACAGATGTCCCTCTTTTTCCCCCCTTATCCCCCTTCTCCCCAATCCCAACTCTCTTCTTCTTTCCCACACTATTGTCTATGTCTACTGGTTATGCATATATGCATAAAAGTTCTTTGGTTTCTCTCTTCCCACCCCACGTCCCCCCTTCCCTTAGAGGTTCATCAGTCTAACCACCAATTTTTTTTTTTTAATCCTCACCTGAGGACATTTTTTCATTTTTTGTCCAGATAGAGTGGGAGGAAGAGAGAGGAAGAGAGAGAGAGAGAAACATCGACGTGAAAGGGACACATCGAGTGGCTGCCACCCGCACGACCAACCAGGGCCGGGGACAAACTGCAACCGAAGTACATGCCCTTAGCGGGATCCGAACCCGGGTCTCTCTGGACCGCAGGCTGACGCTCCAACCGCTGAGCCAAACCGGCCAGGGCTAACCACCAATTTTTACTTCCTAATCCCTTCATCTTTTGCACCCAACTCCTCTCCCATTTGGCAACGAACAAAAAGTTCTCTGTATCTGTGAGTCTGTTTCTATTCTGCTTGCTCATTTTGCTTGTAGATTCAATTGTTGATAGATATGCATTTATTGCCATTTTATTGTTCATATTTTTTTATCTTCTTCTTCAAGAAGACCTGTCAACATTTTATATAATACTGGTTTGGAGGTGATGAATTTCTTGAGCTGCTTCTTGTCTGGGAAACTCTTTATATGGCCATCAATTCTAAATGATAGCTTTGCAGGATAGAGAAATCTTGCTTATAGGTCCTTGCTTTTCATTACTTTAAATATTTCTTGCCACTCCCTCCTGGCCTGCAAAGTTTCTTTTAAAATATCAGCTGACAACCTTATGGCAGCTCTGTTATAGGTAACTGTTTTTCTCTTGCTGCTTTTAAGATTCTCTCTTTGTTTTTAACTTTTGAATTTTGATGATGATGTGTCTTGGTGTGGACCTCTTTGTGTTCATCTTGTTTGGGACTCTTTGTGTTACCTGGACATGTATGTCTGTTTCCTTCATGAAGTTAGAGAACTTTTTTGTCATTATTTTTTCAAACAGGTTTTCAATTTCTTGCCCTCTCTCTTCTCCTTCTGGCCTTCCCATGATGTGAATGTTGGTTCGCTTGAAGTTGTCCCACAGGCTCCTTATACTATCCTCATTTTTTTTTTTTTTTTTTTTTTTGCTGTTCTGATTTGGCGGTTTTTGCTTCCTTATATTCCAAATCGATGGTTTGCTTCTTGGCTTCACCTGCTCTATTGATTCCTTGTAAATTATTCTTTATTTCAAATAGTACATCCTGCATTTCTGACTGATCTTTTATTATGCTCTTGAGGTCCTCACTAAGTTCATTGAACTTCCTTATAAGCAGTGTTTTGAACTATGCATCTGTTAGATTGTTTATCTCCATATCATTTAGTTCTTTTCCTGGAGTTTTGTTCTGTCCTTTCATTGGGGACATGTTTGTCTCCTCATTTTGGCTGCCTCCCTGTGTTTGTTTCTATGTGTTAGGTAGAGTTGCTATGTGTCCTAGGCTTCCTAGGGTGGCCTGTTGTAGTAGGTGTCCTGTAGGGACCAGTGGCACAGCCTCCCTGATCACCCACCTGGGGCCTTGTGTGGACTTTACACCCTTCTGTTGTAATTGAGTCTTGGTTGCTGTTGGCACATTAATGGAGGATTTATTCAGGCTGATAGCTGCAAGAACTGGCTGTGCCCACTAACCACCGACCTCTGACTACCTTGAATGATCAGCTGTGCAGGGACCCACCACACAGAGCAAGACTTACTTCAGCAGTGCTCTGGTACCACCTGAGTCCATTCCTTGAGTGTGTCACTTGTGGAGGTGGTTGGGTGGTGGTGCTTCAATGTGGTCTGAAGCTGTCCACTGGGTGTGCTGGCTCTGGGGCAAGGTCAGCCACTGGCTGTGTTCTACCCAGGCCACCAGACATAAGCTACAAAGTGATCTGCCAATGGCTGCTTCTTGTGCTGGGCTTGGAGGTGCCCAGGTGAAGCCAAGCTGTGAACCAAGGCTGACTGTTTCTAGTGCCAGGCCTGGGGCGAGTTAGTGAGAGGCAAGGGGCTCACTGTGGTCAGATGCTGCTTGTTGGAGAGAATTTAGGAAAATGTGAAGCAGGAGCCAAAACAAACCAATCTTATGGTAAAGCCACTGGAAACAGCTTGGGTGGGACTGAAATGTGGGTGGAGCAGGGCCTCAGGGAGTCACCAGGTCGGGGCAAACAGTATGAGCCAGGTTGCTTGTGTCCCAGATATGATGGCCATCTTCCTGCCCTGTGGGGGAGGGCTCACCAAAGGAACAAGGGTGTCTACCAGCATATCTGTCCAAGAGAAAGCTGCCTTTCCAGTCTTCAACCAGATGCCAAACAGCTCAGTTCTTCCCCATGTGTCTCTGGTGCCTTTCAAGTTGCCTCTCCCATGCTGGAGCCTGGAGGGAGGGAGTCCAAGTATATCCATGTGTGGGCTCTTTAAGAGGAGCTTCCTGGGGCTCCCACAGCCTCAGCCTCCCTCAGTTCCCGCTGGTTTTACAGCCAGAAGGTATGGGGGACTTCTCTTTCTGGCACAGGTACTCTGAGCTGGGAGTCTGGTGTGGGATGGAGACCCCTTGCTCCTCAGGGAGGACCTTCACAGACAAGGTATCCTCCTGATTTTTATCCACCACATGTGGGTGTGGGTACAGCACGTCCATCTTTGCCTCTTCTACCATTCTTGCATAGCTGCTTCTTTAATTTTGTAGTTGTAGGACTTCTATTCAGCTTGATTTCAGGCAGTTCTGAAGGATATTTTTTCTGTAGTTTAGTTGTAATTTTGATGTGGTTGTGGGAGGAGGCAAGTACCATGTTTACCTATGTCACCATCTTGACCAGAAGTCCATATTTTTTTTAATCTTTAATAATATATTTTATTTTAAACAATATTGCCAAAATATTATCACTAACACATCATTAATGTAAAAATTATTAGTGAGATGTTTGACATTCTCTTTTTATTTTTTAATTAATTTATTTTTGTTACAGATGTTTCTCCTCTTTCCCCCATTGACACCCAGCTCCTGATCACACCCTCAGCCCACACCATTGTTGGCTATGTTCAGTGGTTATGCATATATACATAAGTCTTTGGTTTACCTCTTTCCTTCCCCCACTCCTGCGCCTCTTCTCTGAGGTTTGTCAATCTGACCCCTACTTCTATGTCTCTAGGTCTGTTTTGTTCATCAGCTTATTTTGTTAATTATGTTCCACAAATAAGTGAGATCATGTGATATTTGTCTTTCTTTGATTGGCTTATTTCACTTAGCATAAAACTCTCCCTATCCCTCCATGTCCTCTCAAATGATCAGAGATCTTTCTTTTTTTGCAGCTGCATAGTATTCTATTGTATATATGTACCATAACTTTTTTAACCACTCATCTATTGAAGGACAGTTGGGTTGTTTCCAGATCTTAGCAATTGTAAATAGCACTGTTGTGAATACAGGGTACATATATTATTTCTGATTGGTGTTTCAGGCTTCTTAGGGTATATTCCTAGAAGTGGGATGTCTGGGTCAAATGACAGTTCACTTTTCAATTTTTTGAGGAAACACCATATTGTTTTCCATAGTGGCTCCACCAGCCTGCATTCTCACCAGCAGTGTGCTAGAGTCCCCTTTTCTCCACACTCTCACCAGCACTTGTTGTTTGATGATTTGTTGATGGCAGGCATTCTGGCAGATGTGAGGTGATATCTTATAGTCATTTTAACTTGCATCTCTCTGATGATTAGTGATGTTGAGCATTTTTTCATATGTCTGTTTGCCATTCTTATGTCCTGTTAGGATAAGTGTCTATTCAGGTCCTCTGCCCACTTTTTAATTGAACTCTTTGTCTTCCTCTTGTTGAGTTGTATGAGTACTCTATATATTTTGGAAATTAACCCCTTATCTGATGTATCATTGGCAATTATGCTTTCCCATACAGTGGGTTCCCTTTTCATTTTGATGGTTGTTTCTTTTACTGTGCAGAAACTTTTTAGTTTGATGTAGTCCTGTGTATTAATTTTTTCCTTTGTTTCTCTTGCCTTAGGCACTGTATCAGTGAAAATTCTTCTTTGTGAGATGTCTGAGATTTTCCTGCCTACATTTTCTTCTAAGATCTTTATGGATTCATGAGTCACATTTAAGTCATTTACCAATTTTGAGGTTATGCTTGTGTATCGTGTAAGTTGGTGGTCTAGTTTCAGTCATTTGCATGTAACTGTCCAATTTCCCCAACACCATTTATTAAAGAGGTTGCCTTAACTCTATGGTATGCTCTTGCCAACTCTGTCAAATATTAATAGAGCATATTGTCTTGGGTCAATTTCTGGGTTCTTTGTTCTGTTCCATTAATCTATATGCCTGTTCTTGTGCCAGTACCAGAGTATTATGATTACAATGGCTTTTTAGTATAACCTCATATCCAATATTGTGATCCTTCCTACTATGCCCTTCTTTTTCAAGACTGCTGTGGCTTTTTGTGGTCTTTTTTGGTTTCATATAAATTTTGGAGTATTTGTTCTAGTTCTGTGAAATATGTCATTGGTATTTTAATGGGAATTGCATTGAATCTATAGATCACTTTGGGTAGTATGGACATTTTAATGACGTTAATTCTTCCAATCCATGAACAAAGTATATGCTTACACTTTTTTATATGTTCCTCTCTTTCTTTTTTCAATGTCTAATAGTTTTTTGTAAACAGGTCCTTTACTTCTTTGGTTATATTTATTCTTAGGTATCTTAATTTTTTTTGCCGCAATGGTAAATGGCATTGTTTTTTTAGTTTCTCTTTCTGTGAGTTCATTAGGCTGTATAAGAATGCCATCAATTCCTTGATGTTAATTTGGTATCCTGCTATTTGCCAAATTGATTTATTAAATCTAGTAGATTTTTGATAGAGTCTTCAGGTTTTTCCATGTACAATATTATGTCTTCTGCAAATAATTACATTTTCACTTCCTCCTTTCCAATTTGGATCCCTTTTATTTTTCCTTCTTGTCTAATTGCTGTGGCTATACTTCAGTATTATGTTAAATAAGAGTAGTGAAAGTGGGTATCCCTGTCTAGTTCCTGTTTTTAAGGGAAGTGCTTGTAGTGTTTGCCTATTGAGTATGATGTTGGCTGTAGGTTTTTCATAAATGGCCTTTATTATGTCCAGATATAATCCCTGTATTCCCACATTGCTGAGTGTTTTTATCAGAAATGGGTGCTGAATTTTGTCAAATTCTTGTTCAGCATCTATTGACATGATCATATGGTTTTTATCTTTCATTTTGTTTATGTGATGTATCACATTTATTAATTTGTAAATATTGTACCAGCCTTGCATCCCTGGCATGAATCCCACTTAGTCATGGTGAATAATTTTTTCGATGTATTGCTGGGTCTGATTTGCTAATACTTTGTTAAGAATTTTTGCATCTATATTCATCAGGGAATTGGCCTGTAGTTTTCTTTCTTTGTGATCTCTTTATCTGGTTTTGGAATGAGGGTTACATAAAAATAGTTTGGAAGTCTTCCTTCTTCTTGATTTTTTTTTTTTTTTTTGAATAGTTTGAGGATAATGGGTGTTAGTTCTTCTCTGAATATTCGGTAAAACTCCCAGTGAAGCCATACAGGCCTGGCTTTTGTTTGCTGGGAGTTTCTTTACATATTCAATTTCCTTAGGTTTTATTGGTCTGTTCAAGTTTTCTATCTCTTCCCAGGTCAGTGTTGGGAGACTATGTGATTTTAGAAATTTGTCCATTTCACCTAGATTGTCCAATTTTTTGTCATGTAATTGTCCATAGTATTTTGTAATGATCCTTTGTATTTCCGTTGTGTCAGTTGTTACTTCTCCTCTTTCATTTCTGATTTTGTTTATTTGGGTCCTCTCTGTTTCTTGGTGAGTCTGGCTAAGGGTCCATCAATCTTGTTTATCTTTTGAAAGAACCAGCTCTTTGTTTCATTGATCTTTTGAATTGTATTTTTAGTCTCTATGTCATTTATTTCTGCTCTAACCTTTACTATTTCTTTCCTTCTACTTGCTCTGGGTGTTTCTGTTTGTTTACTTTCTAGTGCTTTAAGTTGTGAGGCTAGATAGTCATTTAGAAATTTTTTCTTATTTCTTGAGGTAGGCCTGTAGTGCTATGAACTTCCCTTTCAGGACTGCTTTTGCTGTGTCCCATAGATATTGTATGGTTGTGTGTTCACTTTTATTGGTTTGCAGGAAGTTTTTAATTTTTTCATTCATCTCCTTGGTAACTCATTTATTGTTTAATAACATGCTATTTAGCATCTATGTGTTTGAATGTTGTTGAATGTTCATTTTAATTGAGTTCTATTTTCATGACATTGTTAGCTGAGAAGATGCTTGATATGATATCAATTTTCTTGAACTTGTAGAGACTTAGTTTGTGTCCTATCATATGGTCTATCTTTGGGAATACCCTATGTGCACTTGAGAAGTATGTGAATTCTGCAGTTTTGGGGTATAATTCTCTGTAGATATCTATTAAATCCATTGAATCTAGTGCATAATTTAGAGTCTCTCTCTTTCCTTGCTCATTTTTTTGTCTGGAGGATCTATGCAGTGATGTCAGCAGGATGTGGAAGTCCCCTGCTATGATTATATTTCTATTACTTGAAATCCTCTAGAAGTTTTTAAACGTATTGTGGTGCTCCTATACTGGATACACATATGTTTACCAAGGTTATATCCTCCTGAGACTTCTGTTCATGATGGCGGCATAGGTGAACATGGCACTCACCTCCTCCCACAACCACATCAAAATTATAACTAAACTATGACACAACCATCATTCAGAACTGCCTGAAATCAAGCTGAATGAAAGTCCTGCGACTATGAAATTAAAGCAGCCACCATACTGAGACTGGTAGAAGGGGTGGTGTCTTGGATGAGATGGTCCCACACCCACGGATGGTGGATAAAATCAGGAGGGACACCTTAACTGGGAAGGTCCTCCCTGAGGAGACATCCCAGTCCCACACTAGGTGCCCAGCTCAGGGTTCCAGTGCCAGGAAGAGAAGTACCCATAACTTCTGGCTGGAAAAAAAAACAGTGGGAACTGATGCAGAGGGACACTGCAGCTGCAGGAGCCCTGGGCAGTTCCTCTTAAAGGGCCCACACATGGACTTACTCCCTCTAAGCTTGGAAGGGAGTCAGCTTCAGGTGCACCAGAGACAAACAGAAAAGAACTGAGCTGTTTGGCCTTGGGACAAGGGCTGGAGAGGTGGCTTTCTCCTAAACAGATGTGCTGGCAGAAGCTGATATTGCCTTGGTGAGCCCTTCCCTAGGGCATCAGACAGTGGCCATATCTGGGACTCCAGCAACCTGGCTCACACTGTTTGCTGAACCTTAGTGATTCCCTGAGGCCCTACATTACCCAACTTTCGGGCCTACCCAAGCTATTTCCAAAGGCTTTACCAGAAGATTGGCCTGTCCTAGATGCTGCTTCAGAGTTTCCTAACATCTCTCAAACAAGAAGCATATGGTCTCAGCTAGCCCCATACCTCTCACTAAGCCACCCCAGGCCTGGCACTACAAGCAGCCAGCCTTGGTTCACAACTTGGCTTTGCCTGGGCACCGCTAAGCCCAGCACAAGAAGCAGCCATCTGCAGATCACTTTTTAGCTTATGCTGGGTGGCCCCAGATAGAACACAGGCAGTGGCTGACCTTGCCTCAGAGCCAGCCTACCCAGTGGACAGCTTCAGACCATATCAAAACACCACCACCCAACGACCTCAAGTGATGCACTCAATGCGCAGACTCAGTGGTTACAAGAGCCCTGGTGAAGCCCTGGCTCAGCGGTTAGAGCATCAGCCTGTGGTCAGGGAACTGCTGTTTGTCCCTGTGCCTTTTCTTGCCGGACAAAGCCTCAGCTCTGGTGATCTCAGCCAGGTGTTACATGGATGCTTTTTTCTGTCCCACCACTCGATACTCAGGGGCCACCCCTCTGTACTGTGGAGCCACCATTCTGTGTTGGGGAGCTGGCACTGTGACTTCTCAGAGGAAACTGCTCACAGCTGCAATAGCCCTCAGCTGCTGTCCATGGGCTCCCAGCCCACCCTCTCATGCCTTCACTGTTCCTACCAGGCTCTATTTGGTGTCCTCTTTCCATCCCTGTCATAAGGGTTCTCTCCAGCTGCTTTTCAGTTGGTTTTTCCGGATGATTTGTCTTTGTTTTGGTTGTAATTCCAGTTTGGTCCTGGGAGACATTCTGTGTAGCTTCCATTCATTCCACTGCCATTTTTTCCACCTGCTTTTAAAGATTCTAAAATGTCAATGTCCTGAGCAATATAATTTTCCTGGTCCTCTAGTTAGTGGTAGTCCTAATTTGTATGATTATTCCATCTTTTAGTTAGCAAATCAAACCTGCTTTCTGTCCTCAAGCTATTTAATGCAGAGCTTGCTACAAATATTTTAATTGATGATATTTTATTGTTTCTAGTTTCCTATCAATTCTTTCTTTCAAACACATTGTAAGATATGTACCAGTTTTTCTTCTGTATTTTTATAATTATTGGCATAATCATGGTGCACACTGTACACACATGGAACAAAAGTTGTAATGTTAAATAACATAAAAAATCCTGTTAATGTGTGTGCACTGATAATTTGTTAATGTTAAAAACAAAATTTCTTAGACAAATAAAACTTTATTCCATGGAACAGAGATTATTGTACTAGCGAGGCAATCAGAAAGGTTAAAATGGTTGTAAGAGTGCAGACAGGGCTTAGAATGGAGGGGTGAAGAGTTAGGAGACAGAATGTTTACAAAAGCAGTCAACTGAAAAAACAAAGGAACCAACAAAACAGACCAAGATAACAGTTTTTTTGGCAGGGCAATAAAAACAGTTTGTTCCAATCACTTTTAGGAAGGAGCCTGGAGCAAGGTGTTCTGAGAAGCCACAAATGGTAATTTCTTGCCAAGAAAATAATTACATATAAAAACATAAATATAGCCCTGGTTGGTGTGGCTCAGTTAGTTGGGCATTATGCTGTGCACCAAAAGCTTGCCAGTTCGACTCCTAGTCAGAGCATATGCTGGGGTTGCAGGTTCAATCCCCAGTAGAGGGCATGCAGGAGGCAGCTGACCAATGTTACACTCTCACATAAATGTTTCTCTCTCTCCCTCTCCCTTCCTCTCTCTCTAAAAATCAATAAACTATTACACATATAGATAGAGTTGAGATAGAGATAGAGATAGAGATGATAGATATAGATATAGATATATAGATACAGATAAACATATGTATATGTGTTGCCTCTGAGACTGTCAACTGGTCCTCAGCTGCTTCTCAGCCCAGTAAACCTGGGAGAATGCTGGTGTCCTCAGGTAGGGATGGCTGAGCTGGCAGGAGCAAGCTTGGGTTCCAACCAAGCCGCTGATGCTGGAGCTTCCCAAGCTTCAAGGGAAGTTTAAAAAGATAGTTTACCCATTTCATAATTTAGGAACAATATTGTCTCCCTTAGCACTAAGTATTATTCATGAAACTTGTTGACAACACACCAAAAACTTAGCTTATCTATTTGAGTGTGAATCCAATATATGCAAGTAGTCTGTCCTTTTGTCCTTAGCCAGAAGCTAACAAATTTCATGGTTTTCCCTTGCAGTACTTAAGCCTATGGCTCCATCTCCCGTCCTTCCCATAAATGTAAGATGCAAGATTTTCAACCTCTAGTGTTCCAGCCCTTGGATGTTAAATGCCTCGGGGAGCCTGGTCTAAAATCACATCCTGCAGCCTGGCCGGTGTGGCTCAGTGGTTGAGTGTCAACCCGTGCACCAAGAGGTCACCAGTTCGACTCCCGGTCAGGGCGCATGCCCAGGTTGTGGGCCAAATCCCCAGTGGGGGGCATACAGGAGGTGGCCAATCAATGTTGTCTCTCATCGATGTTTATCTCTCTCTCTCTCTCTTCCTTCCTCTCTCTCTAAAATCAATAAAGAAAAGAAAATTTTTTAATAAAATAAAATCACATCCTGCAAAATCATACTCTGGTCATTCCAAAGCAGCTTCACATACAGCACCCCAGTACAGTTGGTAACATTATTCCCACTTTTACCAAGACTTAGAGGTTTGATGGAGAGGGGTTGCAGGGCTTGGGCCATGGGCAGAGAGAACCTAACCTGGAAAGCCCATGTTCCAGCCAAGGAGTAAAGGCGGGACTCTTCCTACAGAGGCTGTTGTCCTACCATGTGCTCAGTGGCTCTTATCTCATCCAGGCTGCTAAAGATTAATAAAAAATGAGTTCTGTCCTGGCTGATTTTGCTCAGTGGTTAGAGCGTCAGCTCAAGGAAGAAGGGTCTTGGGTCTCTAATTCGATTCCCGGTCAAGGGCACATAAATGGGTTGCAGGTTCAATCTCTGGCCCCAGTCAGGGTGCTTGTCTCTCTCACATCAATGTCTCTCTCTCACCCCCTCCCTCCCTCCTTTCCACTCTCTTTAAAAATCAATGAAAAAAATATCTTTGGGGGCAGATTAACAAACAAACAAAAAGAAAAATGAATTCTAAGCTGACCTTGAGTTTGTGACTTTATGTATGGGGCCAAGTGGGAACTTGAACTATTGGGAGGATCACTCTGTAAAGTACCTGATTGTCTAACAACTATGCTATACATCAGAAACTAATACAGAATAATATTAAATGTAAACTAATTGAAAAACAATTTTTAAAAAGGAAGTTCCTCCATCTTTCTGGGCCTTCACTTCCCCATTTATAAACTAAGTGGGTTTCCCCAATATCATCTTAAGGTTCTGACGTTTCATTGTTTCATGATTAAGCATCTTTGACATGGCAGGCACCAGGGACAAAGCAGCAAACACAGCATGCCAACATTTAAAACAAAATTTTTTAAATCCCTGCCCTTATTCTATAGGTAGGAATTTCAGTAATCGAAATAAATTTGTTAATAAGTAAAACAGTAGGTAGTGGTAAGTACTGTAAAAATGCAGAGTGAAATGGAGGAGAACAAGGTAGGTGGGATTTTCAGTGGAGAGGTCAGGGAAGGCCTTGCTGATGGCACCTACGCACACACCTAAAGGTGTTCACAGAGTCAACCAGAAGAGGGTAGAGCAGAAGGGAAGTAACTCAGGATGGCTTCGGTTTCCACAGGATCGCAGCTGGGCCAACAGGAGCTGCCCTGGGTGCCCCAGCCTATGACAAACTCTGCCTGTCTCCACTGCCTTGGCCACTAATCAAACTTAACTAGCCCTTTTAGAATCTTGCAGCTTCATCTGACCTTCTCACTGCCCCTAGCAAATCAGGCAGACTCCCGAGATGAAGGAAGTAAATTCCCCACTGTAAACCTAACCCTGGGACCCGGAGGTCCCCTCAGCAAAGCAGTCCCCTCTGCTCAGGGAGGAGGCTGCTTACCTGCCTCCCACCACGGGTTTTTTGTGTTTCTTTGCAGGTGCACAGCACCCACCACCCACCTCTGTCCTATTCAGCCTCCCCAGCTTGAGGGATGAGACAGGATCACCACGCCATGACAGAGGCACGCTACATGCAGTCTGAGCTTGGATGCCCAGCACATGTGATGATGGTGAGGTGAGCACTGTGGCTGCTGGGTTTCAGTGAGGGTGGTGATAGGGTGGTCAGGGCTGGGGACGAGGTGCCAGCTGCTCCTTGGGGGTCAAGTCTAGAGTAACCAGTGGACACACAGGTCATGGGGATATGTCCTGTATGGCAAGAGGCTGAGTGAGATGGGCTGAGCATGAAAGGATGGGGGTCAAGGGCTGGGATAAAAGAGATCTGGATGAGACTGGGACCAGGCAGCTTTGTTCTCTTCGTGTGTGTCCACGCACATCCACAGCGAGGATGATCCTGCATGGCCTTGTAGAGAAGGGGATCTGGGAGCCAGCCCCAGGACAAAGCCACTCCAAACTGATTGCCAGCCTTAGCCAGTTTGGCTCAGCAGTTAGAGCATCTACCCACAGACTGAAGGGTCATGAGTTTGATTCTCGGTCAAGGGCATGTACCTGGGTTGCAGGTTTGATTCCCAGCCCTGGTTGGAGTCGTGCAGGAGGCAACCATTTGGTGTCTCTCTCACATCGATGTTTCTCTCTCTCTCTTTCTCTTTCTCTCTCTCTCTCCCCCCCCCCCCTTCCACTCTATCTAAAAAAAGCAATGGAAAAAGATCCTCGGGTGAGGATTAACAAAAACAAGCAGATTGCTGGCCTGGGACTGCCCAGTGGAAGCTTAGCCCCTGTCACTGCAGGTCTGGCCCAGGGTCTCGCCCTCCCTGCCTGGCCTGGCACAGCAGGGTCTGGTGGACCTGGGCACATGGGATGGGAGCTGTTAAGACATTCTCTCACCTCTCTTCTTGGACCAGGACCCTCCAGGGGTGCAACCAGGGCCAGGTGCCCAGTGGCAGACTGGCATCCAGCCCCGAGTCTGGGCTCCTGGTCCAGGGTGATGTCTGTCATGCCACATCTCTCAGATTATAAGTCTTCCTGCTTCCTTGTTTTATTTTATTTACTTTTTAAAAATCTGTTTTGGTAATGAAACAATGGAACATGGCAATAATGGAAGCCTTGGCAAAGAGGCCCTGGGTCCAGCCCCGTATCTCTCCTTTTCTCAGCTTTCTGAATACTGAGATCTTTCAACCTGTTGAGCTTTCAGTCCTTGTGACAGTTAATGTTATGTGTCAATTTGGCCAGGCCATGGTGCCCAGATATTTGGTCATACACCAGCATAGATGTTGCTGGAGAGGTGTGTGTGTTGTGGGGGGAGGGGCAGGTAGACATGATTAACATTTAACTCAGTACACTTTGAGTAAAACAGATTACACTCCATAATGTGGGTAGGTCTCACCCAATCAATTAAAAGCCTTAAGAATGAACACCAACGGCCCCAGAGAAAGGGAATTCTGCCTCCAGGTGGCCTTTGTATATATCCTATTGTATATATATATTCTGTTGGTTCTGTATCTCAGGAGAACCCTGACTAATACACTCTTGGTCATTGTTTTCTAGTCAGAGCCATGTCATTTCCACCATCAGAGCAGGGTTTTAAGTCCATCTAGGTTTGGAAATTAGAAACCAGTTGATAGCCAACATATATGTATGTCCAAATGCTTGATTGAGAAACATAATCAAAGTCTTGGTGCTGTGGCCTCTGCAGGGCCCCAGACAATGTCTCTCCTCTTCCCATGTGGTCTCACTGTACCTGCACAGACCTGCTTGGATAAGGTCATTCCCTAGGGTACTTGCTTCTGTGTGTCTTCACTGCTCTAATTTTAAGCTCCATGGGGCCTGGAGAACATTTGGCACATTGATAGGCATGTAAGAGTCACACAAATAGAGTTAAAGGTCCTTGTATCATGGTGCCAGCCTGTGTCTCCCTCTTTAAAGCCACTGAATTTCTGCCTGGTACAATGTCTCAGGATTTTTATGTCTAGACAAACCTTAAGTTCAAGGGTTTGTCCTGGAGATTCCAGAGCAGAGTAGGTTTTTTCACAATAGCATTCATTCTGGGATCTTTCTTCTTCTTTTCTTCCCTGCTGGGAAATAATTAGAAATACATATATTGGTCTCTGCCCTCAGTTCCGAGCACAGTGCTCCTAAATCCCTTGCAACCTCCTAGGTGATAGGAGAGTTTTTGTTCTAACAAAGGATGCTGGGTAGGCTCCTGGACAGTGGCTTGTCACCACAAAGACCAGCCATGATTAGCAGCCTGGAACTTTCAGTGCCACCCCCAGACTCCTGAGAGGAGAGGGGCTGGAAATGGAGTTAATGACTGATCATGCCTACATGAGAAAGTCTCCAGAAATCCCAGTAGTAGGGGTTCTGGGGGCTTATGGGCAGGTGAATGCATCTACGTGCCAGGAGGGTGACACACCCCAACTCCATGGGGACAGAAGCTCTTATATTCAGGACCCTCCCAGCCTCACTTCACATACCTCTTCACCTGGCTGTTCACCTGCATCCTGTACCACATACTTTATCACATGATAAACCAGTAAACGTGTTTCTCTGAGTTCTGTGAGTTGTTCTAGCAAAGAATGGAAACTGAGGGTTTATGGGAACCTGATTTGCAGCCAGTTGGTCAAAAGTTGTGGACAACATGGGGCCCTACTACTTGCGATTGGCATCTGAAGTGGCGGTGGGCTCATGAAACTGACCCCTTATCCAGTAGGGTCTGTGCCAACTCTGGTTAGTGTCAGAATGAATTGAACAATAGGACACCCTGCTGGTGGCAGAGAAAATCGCTTGGTGACATTTGGTGTCAAAAGGGTTGAGTGTGGCAGTTGTGTGAGAGTGATACAGATGCCCCTGCCGTTTACTGGGCTCACTTTGTGCACTTCTGATTCATTCTATAAGTCAGAGTGCTGGGAGAGGGGTCTCTATTTTCTGAACACTGGTTGTGTTCCAGTAATTTGCAGTCATGTTTCCTGTCTTTTCACCTTCATACCTGCTGAGGATGGTGAGTAGTACTTAGTGAAAGCCGCTTTAAGTACTGGTTTGATAAAAAATATATACAAATATATGTTATAGGCTGAATGTTGGTGTCCCCCAAAATTCTCATTAAATCCTAACCCTCAAGGGCCTTTGGAAGGTAATTAGGTCATATAGTCAGGCCCTCATGAATGGAGTTAGTGCCTTATAAAAAGGACCCCAGAAAGCACCCTCACCCTTTCCCCCAGTGAGGACACAGCAAGAATGTCCTAGACAGCTGCTCTCCTCACACCTCGACCATGTTGGAGCCTTGATTTTGAACTTAAGCCTCCAGAACTGTGAGAAATAAATGTCTGTTGTTTGTAAGTCACACAGTCTGTGTTTTGTTATGGAAGACCAAGTGGACTAAATATATAAATATATGAGCATATATTTATATGTTTATATATGTTTATATATTTATATATGTTTCTCAGTTGGTATATATGTACATCAATATCTTGAATTATATATAGTATTTTTATATATTCACAGTACATATTTTATATATAAATTTTCTATGTATATATATAAATTCTGTATATATACAAAAAATTATCTCCATGTAATGTATATATAAGTTCTAATTCTATATATATATAATTGTCTGCATATATATATAACTCTATATATGTACAAATTCTCTAAATTCTCATTATATATACATTTTCTATATATGAATTATACATAAATATTATATCATTTCTATATCAGATTAGATATAGATATGTATCACATATATCCTAGGTGAAGATAGAGATACCTACTCTCTCCATGGTTAAGTTGGATGGTGATGGACTGGCACCCAAACGCACAAGGCTTCCTGCTGCTGCCTAACAGCACCTGCTCTCTTTGTTGTGGGCAGAGCACAGAAGAAGGCAGGACACCTGACACCTGACACCTGAGCCCAGCTTAAGCAGGCCCTTAAAGAGCCTGGATGATGAGGCCTTGAGTGAGCAGGGGCCTGAAGGAGGCCTGTCTCTGTGAATGTGAGATGTGGAGTCTGTTTTCCCAATAGATGCTGATCTGCCAGAGGGCAGTAAACTGCCCTTCACACAACCCAAAGCAGATCCCCATTATTGTATGCGTTGGGGCAATCTATGACCCAAAATGACCCAGGAAGTAAGTGTACCAGCTTCACTTCAGAGCTAAGGAAAACACCAACACAGGACACTCAGTATATGGTTCAGCCCAAGACAAATCTAGATTTGGCCTAATCAAGATGAAACCAGAATGGTGGCAATACCACCACCTGGAGACAGCATGTGGATGAAGCCAAGCCTTCCACAGGGTCCACATTAACCTCTCAACAACCTCCCAAGTGGCATCAGAATAAAGAACCCGGGACAGTCTAGTTCAGAGCCAGGACACTAAGACCCCCAAATCCATGAATGTCCCCCTGAGCACCCATCTGCCACCCACTGTGCTGCTCCATGTCCTGAAAGGGAGATGATCCTAGGACTGGGGGGGATGGACTTCCCCACCCTCCAACAGGTGGGTACTTTCAAGCAGCACTTTCCATATGCAAAAATTATGGCAATTCTCTATCCCAAGCACTCTCAATCAACAAGAGCAATACCCCAACTACGGGGCAAAAACAGATTCCTGGGTCTGAAAGCATCATAGTTACAGTGCTCCCCAAAGGCTCAACACATAAACAGACACCCAGTGTATCTGTGGTATGGAAATTTCATGGGGATGTTTCAGTCAGAAAAATAATGTCTAAAGGGGCTCCTCATGCCCTGGCCGGTTTGGCTCAGCGGTAGAGCATTAGCCTGCGGTCCAAAGAGACCTGGGTTCGGTTCGCGCTAAGGGCACATACCTCGGTTGCAGTTTGTTCCCAGCCCTGGTTGGGTCGTGCGGGTGGCAACCACTCGATGTGTCTCTCTCACATCGATGTTTCTCTCTCTCTCTCTTTCCTCTCTCTCCCTCCCACTCTATCTGAACAAAAAATGGAAAAATGTCCTCGGGTGAGGATTAAAAAAAAAAAAAATTAAAGGGGCTCCTCGTGGGGCAATGATGAAATAAAGGCTGAGAAGCACAACCTTATCCAAAGACTTCTTTACCTTGTGAGGCTAAGCTTCTCCATGTGAAGCGAATTCCAGGGACCTCAGAGCCTACGTAAGGCCATTGAGAACCAGGCCTCACAAAGGCCTCCCAAGTCAGTTCTATGGGAGGCAGCAGGAATTTGCAGTTCCAATAAGCTCTTGTATTAGCTCAGGATGCATAACAAATGGGGTTTAAACAGACATTTAATAACAATGAAGGAAACTGAAGATGTAATCAAGACCCTCCCAGCAAACAAAAGCCCAGGCCCTGACGGCTTCACGGGGGAGTTTTACCGAACATTCAAAGAAGAACTAACACCCATTCTCCTCAAACTATTCCAAAAAATTCAAGAAGAAGGAAGACTTCCAAACTCGTTTTATGAGGCCACCATAATTCTAATTCCAAAACCAGAAAAAAACACTACAAAGAAAGAAAACTACAGGCCAATATCCCTGATGAACATAGATGCCAAAATCCTAAACAAAATACTAGCAAATCAGATCCAGCAATACATCAAAAATATTATTCACCATGACCAAGTGGGATTCATCCCAGGGATGCAAGGCTGGTACAATATTCGCAAATCAATAAATGTGATACATCACATAAACAAAATGAAAGATAAAAACCACATGATCATATCAATAGATGCTGAAAAAGCATTTGACAAAATCCAGCACCCATTTCTGATAAAAACGCTCAGCAATGTGGGAATAGAGGGATCATATCTCAACATTATAAAGGCCATATATGAAAGACCTACAGCCAACATCATACTCAATGGACAAAAACTAAAAACATTTCCCTTAAAAACAGGAACAAGACAAGGATGCTGACTCTCACCACTCTTATTTAACATAGTACTGGAAGTCTTAGCCACAGCAATGAGACATGAAGAAAAAATAAAAGGGATCCAAATTGGAAAGGAGGAAGTGAAACTGTCATTATTCGCAGATGACATAATATTATACATAGAAAACCCTAAAGACTCCATCAAAAATCTACTAGACTTAATAAATGAATTTGGCAAAGTAGCAGGATACAAAATTAACGTCAAGAAATCGACGGCATTCTTATACACCAATGATGAACTCACAGAAAGAGAAACTAAAAAAGCAATCACATTTACCATCGCAGCAAAAAAATTAAGATACCTAGGAATAAAATTAACCAAAGAAGTAAAGGACCTATTTGCAGAAAACTACAGGACATTGAAAAAAGAAATAGAGGAAGATATAAAAAAGTGGAAGCACATACCTTGTTCATGGATTGCAAGAATTAATATCATTAAAATGTCCATATTACCCAAAGCAATCTATAGATTTAACGCAATCCCCATCAAAATACCAACGACATATTTCATAGAACTAGAACAAATGCTTCAGAAGTTCATATGGAACCAAAAAAGACCCCGAATAGCTACAGCAATCTTGAAAAAGAAGGACAAAGTAGGCGGGATCACAATACCAGACATCAGGTTATACTACAAAGCTAATGTAATCAAAACAGCCTGGTACTGGCACAAGAACAGGCACATAGATCAATGGAATAGAACAGAGAACCCAGAAATTGACCCAAAACATTATGCTCAATTAATATTCGACAAAGGTGGCAAGAGCATACAATGGAGTAAAGACAGCCTCTTCGATAAATGGTGTTGGGAAAATTAGACAGCTACATGCAAAAAAATGAAACTAGACCACCATCTTACACCATACAGAAGAATAAACTAAAAATGGATAAAAGACTTAAATGTGACTCATGAATCCATAAAAATCCTAGAAGAAAATGTAGGCAACAAAATTTCGGACATCATACGCAGCAGAATTTTCACTGATACATCACCTAAGGCAACAGAAACAAAGGAAAAAATGAACACATGGGACTACATCAAACTCAAAAGCTTCTGCACAGCAAAAGAAACAACCATCAAAGTGTAAAGGCAACCCACTGTATGGGAGAGCATAATTGCCAATGATATATCAGATAAGGGATTAATTTCCAAAATATATAGAGTGCTCATACAGCTCAACAAAAGGAAGAAAAAAAACCCAATTAAAAAATGGGCAGAGGAACTAAATAGACACCTCTCCAAACAGGACATACAAATGGCCAAGAGACATATGAAGAAATGCTCAACATCACTAATCATCAGAGAGATGCAAATTAAAACAACAATGAGGTATCACCTCACACCTGTCAGAATAGCCGCCATCAACAAAGCATCAAACAACAAGTGTTGGCGAGGGTGTGGAGAAATGGGGACTCTAGTACACTGCTGGTGGGAATGCAGACTGGTGCAGCCACTATGGAAAACACTATGGTGTTACCTCAAAAAATTAAAAATTGAATTACCATTTGACCCAGTGATCCTACTCCTAGGAATATACCCTAAGAATCCTGAAACACCAAACAGAAAGAATATATGTACTCCCATGTTCATAGCACCGCTATTTACAATAGCTAAGATCTGGAAACAGCCCAAGTGTCCATCAGTAGACGAATGGATAAAAAAGCTGTGGCACATATACACAATGGAGTACTATGCAGCTGTAACAAAGAAAGATCTCTTATCCTTTGCGACAACATGGGAGGACCTGGAAACTATTATCCTAAGTGAAACCAGCCAAGCAGAGAAAGACAAATATCATATGATCTCACTTATTTCTGGAATATAATAAACATAACAGTCTGAGGAACAGGGTAGTCCCAGAGATGTGGAAGTAGGGTACAGACTGACATCTGCCAGAAGAGGGGGTGGGGGAGGGGAGCAATGAATCACAGAACTTGTACGCATGTATTCATAACAAATGGACATGGACAACAAAACTGGGGACGGGGCAGGGAGGGAGGGGGAGGAGGGTGACAATGGGGGGAAAAGGAGAAACATCTGTAACAAAAATAAATTAATAAAAAATAAATAAATAAATAAATAAATAAATAAACAAACAGACATTTATTGTCTCCCAGTCCTAAAAGCTGGAAGCCCAGGATTCAAGTATGGGTAGGGCTGGTTCCCTGAAAGCGTCTCTCTTTGTTATGTGGACAGCTCTCTCCTTCCTGTGTCCTCACGTGGCAATTTCTGAGTGTGCCTGTGTCTTAATCTCCTCTTATAAGGAACCAATCCTATTGGATTAGGGCCCACTTTAGTGACCTCATTTCACCTTTATCACCTATTTAAAAGCCCCATTTCCAAATACAGCCCCATCTGAGGCCCTCAGGCTGGGGCTCCAACATAGGAATTTGGGAGAACACGGTTAATCATAACAGTTTTCAAAATGCTTTTCACACACCTAAAATTTTAAAACCTTCTCTGAAGGATGGGAAGCAAGGCTCTGTCACCTGCCAGGATGAGCAGCGCTTGGCTGTGGGCAGAGGTTGTCACTTATTCATTCATCAGTGTTTATGTGGCACCCACCCCCCATGTGGAATGCAGAGGAATAATTTATTGAAATAAAACCTAAATTAGGAGCACCCTTGGTAAGCCCACAACATCAGAGAGTGAGGGCAACCCCAGCAGTGTGAGGCACCTCCTGGGGCCAGGTTGGAAGCCCCTTGGTCCCCTCTGGGAGCTCTCTTTGGCTGCAGTATTTACGGGGGGATGTAGGGGGGTGTTACTCGGTTAATCAGCTTCATGAGTGTTACAGCCCTCAAGAAGACAGAAATACCACTCCTACCTACCACAATAAACACTCTCACAAACTTTTTTACTTCTCATTTGTTCTCCTAAAAACCTACCTCTGACCTAAAAAAACCTTTTTGTTCTTCCCATAAAAGCCTTTTCTCTCCACTCCCTTTCTCCTACTAAGTTAAGTATTTAAGCCCCAAATTCTAACCATCCCTTTGAGTTACTGATCACTAAGCCTTCCTGTGTGTACGCATGTTGAAAAGGGAATAAACTGTCTTTTATTTTGCTAGTCTACCTTTCTTTGGTTTAGTTCACATACCTCAGTCACTGAACATAGCAGGGTAGAGAAAACGTTTTTCCTCCCCAAAAGAGACAAGGGGAAACCTCATGAAAAATTTTTCTACGGGCCCCTCCACTTTCGAGAAATGTTCTGCTGGTGGGAAGGCCCACTTGCATCAGCAACCCAGACAGAGGCTCCTACAGACCTGTCTCTTCCCCAGGCACTGGGTGACAGCAGCCTGCATCTGGCCAGAGCAGTGAGTGGGAAAGACCTTCCAGGAAAAATAAATAAACAGATCTATATATTAATAAATATATTATTAATAAATTCATAATGTATTAATAAATAATATATAATTAATTTACAATAAAGGGTGGGGCAAAAGTAGGTTTAAAGTTGTTCATACAGAAAATAATACAATAATTAACAAGTAATAATACAATAATAAACTCTAGCCCTGGCCGGATTGGCTCAGTGGTTATGATCTGGGCCCCAAGGCTAAGGCAACTAGATTCCATTTTATGTAAGCCCCTTGGTTAAGGCGACTAAAGGACTCCATTTTATAACCAATAGACATTCCTCGATATTCTTCCCATAATAGGTTAAAGGACTCCATTTTATCACCAATAGACATTCCTCGATATTCTTCCCATAACAGGTTAATTACCCCTAGACAGGAAGGAATTTTGCCTAAGATTATAGTTGCCCCAGGAGTTGGGAGGCATTTGCAGTTTCCTGAGTATAGGTATTTGCAAGTACTTGTGCCGTTGGTGAATAATGCTAATTTTGACCTCTGTAATCTCTGTCACTCCCACTATTGTACTGGTTCCCTGAGGGGAGGGGGGCAAAAGGAGGAGGGGGTTTCTGTCTTTAAAATAGGACGAGCAAGAAGAATCGGGGCTGTTGATCTGAAGGGAAACTATGCCTTCCGCAGCCCGCCGGCAAAATAAAGTGCTCCTTTACAATTCAGCTATGCGTCTCTGGTTATCTCGCTGTCAGGTTATAACAGAGCATCAACCCATGGATCGAAGGGTCGCAGGTTTGATTCCTGGTCAAGGGCACGTACCTAGGTTGCAGGTTCAATGCCCTGCCCCAGTCGGGGTCATGCAGGGGGCAACTAATCAATGTGTCTCTCTCACATGGATGTTTCTGTCTCTCTCCCCCTCCCTCTCTTCCACTCTAAAAATTAATGGAAAAATATCCTCGGGTAAATATTAACAAAAAAAAAAAAAAAAGAGGAAATTCTATGTTTTGCATACTCACAACTGTAAACCTACTTTTGCCACACTCCGTATAAATATGAGATCTATTATGAAGAATTGGTTCACATGATTATGGAGGCTGAGATGTCCCAAGATCTGCCATTAACAACTGAAGACCCAGGAGAGCCCGTGGTTTAGTTCCAGTCTGAATCAAAGTGCAGAAGACCACTGTGCCAGCTCAGAGAAAGACAGAGAATTCTCCCTTTCCTTCACCATTTTGTTCCATTCAGGCCTTCAACTGATTGCATGAGGTCACCCACGCCTGCTTTACTCAGTTCGTTGATTCAAATGTTACTCTCATCCAGAAGCACCCTCATGACATACCCAGAATCATGTTTGACCAGATATCTGGTCTCCCCATGGCCCAGTCAAGTGGACACAGATTTAATTCTCACAAAGGGTCATGTGCTCAACTCCTAGGACACAGTTTTCCTGACGCAGTGTCAACAGCCCTCAATTTTATCTCATGTTTCCTCTGGGATGTTCCAGGTCCATTGGAAATTTAACCATCCCTCCCTGGCTTTTCTATTGTTCCCCCATTACCCAGAAAATGTACTCATGGATTTAGTAAAATGTTGTTCATCACCATGTGTCTCACTCCATTAGGGAGGCTATAACAAAAGTACCAAAGACTGGGGGGCTTATAAACAACAGACATTTCTTTCTCACAGTTGTGGAGGCTGGCACACTTGGTATCTGGTGCCTTCCTGGTTCATGGACAGTCTTATTCTATGTCCTCACATGGAGGAAGGGGTGAGGGTGCTCTCTGGGGTCTCTTTTATAAGAGCACTAATTCCATTCATAGGGCTCCACCCTCATGAATTAATCACCTACCAAAGCCCCACCAATGGGGATTAGGATTCAACACCATCCCATTGGGATTAGCCAACATGTGAATTTTAGAGGCACAGACATTCAGACCAGAACATCAGGTTAGGCACCGGGGATATAAGAGTGAATAATAAAGACAGTCCCTGCCTGCAGAGAGCCCATAGTGAGTAATGAAATGCATGTATACATTCATTCATCCTACAAGTATTCATTGGCTCCAACCACACACTGAGCCCAGTCCCAGGAGAGACTCAACAGAAGGACACAATGTTCCTGCTCTCACATATCCCGCTTTCTAGTGGGAGTCAGACAAAACACACAGAAATAATAAACAAGACAACTAATAGGCAGAAATAAGTTCTGTGTGGGGAACTGGACAGACTGGTATGATAAGGAGGCTTTGGATGGTCAGAAACATAAGCAAAGTTCTCAAGTCAGGAGCAGGCAGCACTCCAAAGTATGCCACTTCTGCACAAAGTTAATTCTGAGTGGAAGACACTGAAAAAGTGGCAGATGCATGAAGATCATCTTGAGCTCTCCTTTTCTTCCTAAAAACAGGAAGTGAAGCTCTCATGTGAAAGATGCCCGACCGGCACCCGGAGAATACAATGTTATAAGGGATGGGAAGTTTTGATGGGAGGATTTGCAAAGACAGACCTCAGTAACATAATTCTTATCATCCTTTAGTCTCCCTGTATGGCTGAGTTACTTTCCCACGATTGCCTCTCTTTGTTCAACCTACTACAAAAGTATTTAAGTTTAGCCACTTCTGTGGATCTTCATTTCCTTATGAGGGCTTAGTGTACATGTAAAAATGTGTATGCTTTCCTCCTATAAATCTGTCTTTTGTCAGTTTAATTCTCAGGCCCAGCCAGAGACCATAAGAAGACAGAGTTTTGTTTTGTTTTGTTTTCCTTTCCTACACAAACATTGTAATAAGTGAAAGACGCCAGACACAAAGGCTGCACAGTGTATGAACCCATTTACATGAAATGTCCACAACAGGCAAACCCATAAAGAAGGAAAGCAGCTTAGTGGTTGCCTGAACTTGTAGAGGAGGAATGGGTTGTTACTGCTAGGGTTCAGAGTCTCCTTTGGGGCAAAGAAAATGTTTTGGAACGAGATAGAGGTGGTGGTTGTACAACACTGTGAACGTGCTAATTCCACAGAGTTGTTCACTTAAAATAGTTAACTTTATGTTTTGTGAATTACACCTCAATTAAAACACACACACTACTGCAACCGCAAACTCCAGAGAGCAGCTGGGGATGTTTGCAGTATGGGTGGTGTAGGGCTACTTTCTAGTTCCATTTTTCACATGCTGTGACTGGGTGGCCATTTCCCATGGCCTCCCCATGGCATTTTCTGCATTTCACACCAGTAAGCCCAAGTTTGCCTGCCCTGAGCCTTTCCAATCCTGCGTCGTCCTGGGAGCCACTGTGCAGCCTTGCCCAAGTGTAGGGCCTTAAGATGCCCCACTTGGTCCAACTGCCTCAGCCTGTCTCCAAAGCACTTCTATGGCTCGAGCCCATCAGAAGCCGTGGTCTTCTAGGATTCTGTGCACATGTGTAGCAGAGGCCTCTGATATCACGAATCAGCCCAGGCTTTACCACTTCGATGAGTCACATGACATCTCTGACCTTCTAATATGTATGGAAGTGTCACTTTATAGTGTCCTTGAAAAGTATAAATAGTTGTAAGAGCAAAAAAAAAAATAGTTGCAAGAGCATTCTACAAGCAAAGACCTAAAAAGCATGTGACGGCAGTGTTATTACACTAGAATGAGGGACAAATGCAGAATGCAAAAACAGGACCAGTGGCAACTGGGTAAAATAGTCATGCAGAAAAAAATTAAGCAACTGTTAAAAGAAAGAAAAAAAGGATTAGCTAAAACCTACCTATATAGGGCAGTCTGGCAGCCTGCAATTGAGACACATACAGGTCAGCACAACCCTTCTGGTAAGTTTCAGGTCCAAGTACCACCTGCTGGTGAATCATTAGGGGCAGGAGGAGTGAGGCTCCGGAAATTTTCTTTTTTTTAAGTCCACCTTTTCACAGGCTGGCGAGCTGCCTTATGTTCCTAGGCTTCTTAGCTAACCCCTAGCACTGGCTAACAGGTGCCTACAAACTCTCAGCCTCTGTCCAAGTTCAGGATCTCCCAACATGGGTCGCAAGTGAGAGGAAGATTACGGAAGAGTTCACACCTTGTGTGATTGAGGACTGGAGGTCAGCAGTACAGAGGAAACCAACCTGGACAGCAGTTTCTGCATCAGGCTAAAAACAGTTATGTCCCTTCTACACAAAAGACAATCCAAGAAGCTCACACATTTTCCAGCCTAACATTTCCCAGCCCTCATTTTGCCTCCCTCACCCCAATGAGGCCCACTGACTCCACAGGGGTCTCACCTCTGGAGTCATTAGCGCCAGACTTCCTTCAGGCCACAGCTAGGTCTACCTCCTTAGATGTCTCAGCTACATGGTTTACCACATAGCGTGGCGAAAGAAGGTGCCTGAGTGTAGGAGAAAGGTTTTCCTCAATACTCCTAGGGTCCCTGGCAGGGTCTAAAAGTTAAATTGATAAATTAATAGAAAAGCCTACAAAGTTATTTAAGTTTTACAGGACTTTGGGGTCTTCATAAGGAGATGCAGGCCAAAAGAGACCTCAGGAGGAAACATTCAGTTAGGCCTTAGTGTTTGAAATAGTGGACATTGGTGGGGAACTGTGTCAAGTCAAGGAGCATGAGGTATAGTAGTGAACAGGGAAACCTTGGCTAGGCCTGTTAGGATTCTTCTTGGCGTTCCTTTTGTGTTCACAGATAAGGGTACTCCTTTCCACTGGATATAGGGAGGGCACCTCTCACTTGAAAATTTAGGGCCTGTTTCAGGGGAAAAGGACACAGTGGGGGCAAGTCAATGACCTTCCTACACCTGGTGTTTCCTCAACTCCTTCAGCTTAAGGTATTCAATATGCCCAGCTGCTGGATTTGGGGTAGTGTGTTCTGAACCCCATCAGGAGCTAACAGAGCACTTTATATTCTAGATGGGGGCATTCAAAGAAGCAGTGGTGGGAAAGGCCTACATGAACCAGTAGGAGGGTAGACCCCAGCAGAATCCAGCAATGAGCCAAGCCTAGGGACAACTTCTGCCTGTAATTTGTTACCAGAGGGACCCAGGCCATGGAGGGCACCCCTTGGGCAGGAATGTAAGCACCTTCAGGAAACCCATTCCATATCTCTGCTGTGACATGTCCATCCATGTCCCCTACCCACCACACAGCATTATTGTAAAGGGTTACGGTGCACAGCTGGCTGCCCTGGCACCAGCCAAGTGTTTTCTGTACTCCAACGGTGATGTGTGTTGTTTCTATTAAAGACCCAGGTCCATTGCCAGCTCTTGCGCCAACCTTGTCTCACTACTGACCTCAGCTGCACAAGATAAGGAAAGTCAGGAAAGAAGGGAGAGAAGAAGAGGAGACACATCAGCAGCTCGTACCTAGCTATGTGGATGATTCTGAAAAGAATCTTTGGTCTCACAGAAACAGGCCTGGATGTTAGGCAGGACACCAATCTGCATAATGGTTATGTGGCTCAGGGCTTGTTGAGTTGCAGATGGCCAGACATAGGTGGCATATGCCCTGCTAGCCTGCTTACTGGGACCCCACTGGGACCCCTGGTGGGAGGATAGGCCTTTATATCCCAGGAGTGTGCCTCTGTGTGCTGCACTAGCCAATGGAATGAAGATGCCCTGCATCATGTGAGGATTGGCTGCTCCACAGCAACTTGTAAAGTCATTTCATTTGTATGGGACGGGGGTGCCAAATCACACTGTGCAGCACTAACTGAGCTGGGGCTTGGGGGTCTGTAGAAATGACCGCGTCCCCGGAGACCAAGGAGCCACACAATCACCTTTGCCCGCTGGAAGGCCAAGGGCCTTTCTGTTTGGCCACACTCCTCAGGTTCCCGTTCACATCCCGGTTTCCTCCAGTGCTGGTGGCCCAGTGTGTGCAAGCAATAATGGTGCTCCCACGGGGCTGTGGCTGGGAAGGGGCCTCCAGAGGCCGCAACAAGGAGCTCAAGACAGGTGTTAGCTTACTATTGGGCGCTTTCTCTAGCTCTCCGCAGGCCCGCTGGGTCTTGGTAGACAAGAGTGGTGTTCTGGAGCCCAGCGGTGAGAAGTCTTTAGAGTCCTTACACAAAGGCAACTAGGAGAGGTGCCAGGTGCAGGAGAGACATAATTTTGTAGTCACAGAACGAATTTGGTGACTGATCCACGGTGTGGGACTGAAATATTTCACAAGATGGTCTTGTCTGACAAACAGGAGACGCAAAGAGTCTTTATATCTACGACCAACATGTTCCATTTTCTGTTGGTTTTATTTAAATCTGCCCACTTTTATTTGTGCAAAACTGCCTTATTTAAAAAAAAAAACTAGAGGTTGATACTGTGTCCTGTTAAAGTTTAAGTCTGTTTGTTATTTGATGTGTTGTATTGACGACAATGTTTTAACTAACTCATCTTCATTACTAAGTGA
Source organism: Tadarida brasiliensis (assembly GCA_030848825.1). Taxonomy (NCBI): domain Eukaryota; kingdom Metazoa; phylum Chordata; class Mammalia; order Chiroptera; family Molossidae; genus Tadarida; species Tadarida brasiliensis. The sequence goes on along the minus strand of CM061259.1, from coordinate 70,847,135 downwards.
TTTTATTAATACTTGCAAGGCTTGTCAAGTAGAAGTGGCTCACTACCACATCCCTTTCCAGGAACGGAGGTTTAATAAACCTCAGAGCCCAAAAAATTATCTTATTAAGAAAAAGAAACAAGGGGTCTGTGTATTATTTAAATCATGTCTCTAAACTGACTTAGATTCCCACTAGGAAATGACATACCTCAGCCTTGAGCCACTGGACTTGGGGAGTGTGGGGCTCTAGGCCCCTCAAAACCGCTTCACTGTTCCCCTCCACACCCGGTAAACCTTTGGGAACCTCCCTGTCCCAGTCATGTCCTGTTACCTAGTTTGTCTGAGGCCCTGAACCCCTTCCCAGGCCCAAGCCTCCAGCGTAGAGGCTGGTCTTATGACCACAAGTGAGAACAGCTGAGCTCACTCGGGGACTGCCTACGGCACAGGTCCTTCAGGACTCTGTCGCTGGGGCTCCCACAGGGCCAGAGGAGAAGGAAAAGACACTGGGGTGGGGTGGGGTGGGGGTGGGAGCTGGCTCAGCATTTTTAAGAGTCTCAAAGTGGGAGTCTAGAGAAAGTTCACCCTCAATTCAACCTCCTCCCCTATCCCATTGGCAACTATCCTAATGGGTTCCATTTGTCAATTCTGTGTTCTTGCAACCATGGATTGTTCTGTGAGCATGCATTTTAAATGTACATAGAGTGCTGTTTTCACTTTCTTTTGTCTCAGCACGGTGCCCTCAGCCCTACCCAGTGGCAGAGTCCAGCTCCTGTGTCCCTTAGGCCTTCTCCATGGCTTCCATCCCCCACTTTCCCCAGTGAGGTACACCTGCTTCCCCGTCTTCTTCTGCAACCTCATACAGGTACACCCACATGTGCATTCCCTGTAGGCCTGGAAAGGACTATGATGGGAACATCAAGGAGGAGGGTCCCTGGTTCCAGGGTCATTATGCCCTAAATCAGATAACATCTGGCAGCTATGCTGCAGAACTCAGCAGCAGAGCAGAACCAGGGGCAGGTATGTGATTTCTCCAGTTGCACATGTTTGACCCTCTCTCCCTGGGCTTCTAGCTCCTGTTCTCATCTGCTTGTCCACACTGTTCTTTCATCCCAGCTGCTCTGGGCTCTTCCTGATTTGTAGGAGTTCCCTATATAGTCTTGCTGTGAATCACTGCAAATATCGTCTACGGCTGCATGTCTGCTACTCTGGCCCTGGAACTCTTGAAGAGGTATTTTTTTATAAGCCCGACCACCTCACCTGTGGAAACGTTTCCAAGCACCAACCTATCCACTGGTGGCAGTAAAGCAATGGCAGCCACTCCTGTCAAACCACTGTGGGTAGTTCCTGTGTTCTGTGACTCCACTTGCCAAGGGCAGAGCTGCAAGGGACACCCTACCACCGATGACCAGAGGTTGGGCATCAGTCCATGGGTCTGCAGAGCAGCCTGCCCCACCTCCCCTGCAAGTAGCACCCCTGCCTCTAGGGCAGGTTGGTAGCCCATTAACCTGCCCCTTCTCCCCATAATAAACCATCACCATGAACAAAGGTCCTTCAGTGAGCTCTGAGAGTGTTTATAGTGAATTCTCGAGCCCCAAGGGGTTTCTGGAAAACCCTGGAATTTGCACACGGTGTGGGAAGCAAGGCTAATCTTGGGAACTGGTTCCCCCTAACCTCCTGCTGGCCTGACTCCCACACATATTTAGTTTGACCCTCAGGGTGTTCTCTCAAATGGTGGCACCAGTCCACACCCCACATGGCAGACTGACTCACACTTTGTGGTCACCAGGGTTTCTGCCTGGAGCAGCTCACCAATGTCTCCACATGCAAGTCTCAGAGGGCATCAGTATCTCCTCATAACATGATGCTTTAACACCTCATTGAGTGTGAAATGATCCTCAGCATTTATCTCTGCTCCCCTTGGACTAAGGATCTGAAATTGAATATGGGCCGTAGTTACCAAATATAACGTTCCCACTGAGCTCTGATAACGACAAGTAGAGGGACTGCATCTCAGTACTGAATATATGAACCCATAAATAGGCTGTCACAGAGCTCTCACTGCCCACACAGAGGAGCTGTGAGGGGGCAGCCAGGCCTCACTGGAGCCCAAGTCATGGCTCCCTACTGGAGCAACTTCCTCCTGGGTCTCCCAGAGTGTGGAAGAGGCCAGAGGGCTCCCCTAGTATTGACCCCTGATATGAGGAGTCAGGATTATTTATTAAGGTTATTTGGCCAAAGGCATTCGGTTTGATAAGATAACTCTGTCTCTTTTCTGATATACAACTTCTCTGCCACTCATTCTTACATAGACAGCAAAGATGTCCACCACTGTCAGAAAGAAAGTGAATTTGTGCTGGTAGACCTTGTGTCTCTCCCCAGCCCCCAGTACCACTTGGCACCACCTTTCTGGGCTGCACCTATCTCCAACTGAGAGGGAAAGAATAGGCAGGCCTCCCAGAGGACACCTGGGGCTCAGTCCGCAGGAGTCTGGGCCAGCTCCCCAATGTCACTTGGCCAGAGGCTGGAGGTGGGGGCCCATCAAAGAGAAGAGCCACCTGCAGAAGGTCCCACCCAATCACAGGGCACTGGAGGAGACAGAGGGAGGAGGGATATGAGCAAACCTTGATCCAGGCTCCAGCAGTGCCAACCACAAACTCACAAACTCGAGCCAGTGGCACCCAGGTCTAAGAAGCTTTGCCCAGAAATGGCCCATTGATCACAAAGCCGCTAGAGTTCAGGGCAACTCACAGCCCAAGCCATCCTAAATATGTCAATGCCAATGCACTAGGACCCTTTGTGCTGTCACTGTGTGGCATTTTTGTCCCTTGATCTCACCTACATAATGACACTGCCATTAAGTCACAGGTTTTGCTCAATTTATCTATGGGAAGAACTACGTAGCAAGGGAAGCCAGGGGCACAGTGAGACTGACAGCATGCCTACCCTGCTCCTAAGGGACGATGATGGAGAAGTGAGCACAGCCAGCGGACACACTGGGAGATAAAGGAAACAGAGCCATAAGGTGAAGTGCATGGGGCAACTGACTTCCCAGACCCATGAGAATCTAAGGGCCATTACTCACACAGAAATTGAGCTGTGGGTGGTTTGTGGAGAACACAAGTTGTCAGGGCCTCAAGCAGGAGTGGCAGGTTGACTTACCAGCCCAACTTCCCCATATGGGCACCCTGTGTCTCCCTTAAATGATCACCCCAAATTGAACCTTAACTCCTGTGCTCAATGCTCAGACAGGGGTCTTCAAGCCTGGGTAGAACAGGCCCATCATGGGCAGCACTTAAAGGGGGCAGGTACCAGGTCTGGTCAACCAAGCCACCCAACAGCTGTGACGACAGCTGTCACGGAGAACCCAGGCAGATCTAAAGAGACTCAGTGGCAGCAATAACAGCTTTATGAAGAGACAGAACAGGACACACTCTGGTTACTGATGCCTCCCCACCATTTCAGGTCTCCACAGTGAGGCTGGCTTTTATAGCCCAGAAACATGAACCCCGAGGAAAATAAACACCAACACTGCGGAGAGGACGACCCAAGGTGGCACCTACGGTACGAAGCCCAGTCTACACCTAGATGAAGACCCTCCGGGATCCTGAAGGAGACGAATGGAGGAGTTGCTGGGGGCTAGGTCAGGGTCGAGCCAGCTTCCTCTGCCTGGCATCACTGTAGAGAGAGACAGGGAGAGAGAAAGAGGGAGGTAGAGGAAGGAGCTGCTGTCCTGAAACCCAGGTGACCATGCCCTAGTAAGCCTCCCATAATCATCACCCAAAACCACCACCTACTAGGAACTGATAACAAGCATTCCCCGAGTGAAATGACACCTCTAGGCCCAAAGAAGGGAAGGATGGGGGCTGCTGGCTCAGGATCAGAAGGAGTACAAAGAACCAGCAAGGACTCAGACAACAGCATGTGAGGACATGCAGGACGAGGATCAGACAGCCACCACCCTCCTGGGGGTCCCTGTGCTCCTGGACCCATAGCCAGCCCCTGCCTACAGAGTGCTAGAGTAGGACAGGGGCCCGGTACTTCAATATCAGGGTGCAGCCCTCCCTCACAAAACATCACCAGTAACATGGAAGCTGGGGAGTCTGCTAGATCACTCATTCCTGAAATTCAGCCCCAAACAAAGGCCAGGCTTGGCCTTAAGCCCTCCCTTGGTAGCTTAAGGCCTTCAAGATAGGGCCAGAGCCCACCTGGAGCAGCATGCTGAGGCCCAAGTTGCGGTGCCTCCACTCCAGCTCCAACAGGGCCTGCAGGAAGGACCTGAACCTCTCTGCAGGGTCAGCATCCTCATCCTCGGGGGACCCCTCCTCTTTTTCCACCTCCTGCAGGAAGCGCTCCTCCTCCTCCACAAAGAAAGCCCGAAGCTTCTTGTAATCAGTCAGGGCCTTCTTCCTGCGGTCCATCACATGTCCCTGTAGGGCAGGGGCAGGTAAGGGCACCTGTGTCCTCAGGCTGCACCCACGACCCCAGCCCCATGCAGAACCACCTCAAGGAGGAGAGGTTTGCTACAGAGGCCTCAGCTCCATCCCAAGGCCCTGCCAGATAATCAGAGTACATACACCCATGTCCCCTCATTCCCGAGGACCCAGGTCCACTCCCACTTGCCTTCCACACAGCTGCAGCAGATTCGGCTTGGCCATGCAGGTCCCGAGCATCATTCAGATCTTTCCTCATGATCTCCACAGACCCCTTATTTTCCTGGGAAGAGATGCTGGTTACGAGGTGGGGGGGGCCACACCTGAAGGTCTAGGACACCCCTCCCTTAGCCCAATCCAGGGGACATCACATCTCCCGAGTTCACTAAAGGTCTGACTATCCAGAAAGCCCCATTGTGTGGTCCTGGCCTGCCAGACTCGTACAAAAAGGCTGCAGGTACCAAAGGAGTCTTAGTGACCCCACTAAGCTTGCTTCTGGAAGAAGCCTCATAGAAAATCCTGTGCTAAGAATCTAACCATATAACTGGACAGGAGAGAGTCCCCTTGGCTCCCCAGTGTTACTGTCAGTAGCACAGGGATAGATATTTGGCAAAAGTAGTCACCACATTCTTTTCATGAGGAATCGCCCTGGCAGGGTCACTCTGGGAATCCCACAAGAACCTGTACTAACTAGCCCCTTTGGGGTGAGCACGGCCACACCCAGGGCCTACTAAGCAGTGGCACTGTCAGTCCACGGACCAGTAGGTGGGAGGAGAGCCCAGCTACAGTCCAGCTAGCTGTTTATTCTCTCATAAATGACGCTGGGCGCCCACAACCCACAAGGGCGGGTCCCTGGGTTGCCAGTTAGCAGGTTTCCACCCAGGGTCAGGTACCACATGCAATGCGGATAAAGTACCAGAACAGAATATATAGAGAGGCTCAGGGAGGACTAAGAGGGGGTAAGAAGGTGAGGGAGGGCTATGGGGGGCCACTGAAATACAGAGGAGCCTTATCTGCTAGACAGCCTGAGAGGACAGCTCACCCATGGCGGGAGAGACTGCCGCAGGGTTACGTCATGCACGGAGGGGAAGCAGTAAGGCATAGGGAACTAAGCATAGGCGCAAAACTGGCAGCAGGACAAACTCTGAGGGCGTGGGAGCGGAAGGACAATCCAAAGGGGAAAGGATGGGCATGAGGAAATTAGGAGGCCCACAGACACCGCCCTTGCGCACCTTGCCACGCAGCACCTTCCTCCATCCGGGCTCCCACTCGGGCGGCTCAGGCCCCGCCGCCATTCGGCAGGCGGCGCACAGCGGACCACCGTCAGCGCGACACAGCAGCTGCAGCGCCGCCTCCGAGGCCGGACCGTCGCGCGCTGGTGCTGCTGCCGCCTCCTCGAGCGCCAGCAGGCGGCGGCTGAGCGGCGGGCGGCCGGGCTCCACAGCGCGCTGCCAGCAGTCATCGGCACACTCGGGGCAAGGGAAGGGCCCGTCCTCCTCAGCCCAGAAGCGCACCACGCAAGCCCGGCAGAAGCGGTGGCCGCAGTCGGCGCGCACCGGCTCGCGGGGCGCGCGCTGGCACAGGGCACAGGCGGCCTCGGCGGGGCCCGCGGGGAGCGCCAGGGCTGCGGCGACGGAGGCCTTTGGGGAGGGCGCGGGCCCAGAGGCCGGAGAGCGCTGGCCCGAATGGGGACGAGGACGAAAAACGAGGTCGCTGCTCCACACCAGGATAAGGATGGTGACCGGGATGCGCAGGGGCGGGGACCACGGGACGCGGCACGCAGGGTCCTGGCAGCAGTGTAGCCACCCAGGGATCCTGTCAACGGGGCACTTCACTCTCTGGCCAGTTGGCCGCCACGTCGTTGCACCCCGAAATCTTACAGGGATTGTCACTTCCCCTATGAATGACTCATGGGCGAGAGAGGAGCCAAGTTTTATTGTTTGGACAGCATCTAAAAGTCTTTTGTCAGTTGCTAGGACCTGAGCGGCAAACATCCCACCACCTTACCCCCACCACACGCACGCGCCCTGCAAAGCGCTTGCGGGACTGGGGAAGGTGCTGAATAACGGCCTGCTTGACCCTCCCCAGAATGACGGTTCTGCATGCCCTGCCCCCTGCAGGCTTTAGGGGTGGACTGTCCCAGCTGCCCCAATGAGGACAAATCCATTGATTCAGAATGAAGGTGTCCAGGACGTCCCAGGGCTATAGTCCATAGGATATTGTTAGCTTTTCTTTAGGAAAAACAAAAAAGTTTTGAGGAGCAGCAATCTTTTTATTTTGAACACAACCAAGCACACACTTTTTTGGTGTTTTTTTGTTTGTTTTAATCACGGTATTTACTACTACGTGATTATTAATTTTTTTTAATGAATTTGCTATCCTATACAAGTGTACAACCAATGCAACAAGGTGGAGAGCACAAACCCCCCTCATTGTTATTATCATGTTAATTGTTGACTGTTAACTATCCTGTACACCCTATGTAAAGAAGCCGAGTCTGTCATTTTACTTTTTATCTAATCCCAGAGGTTCCCTGCCCCTTGTTTTCTCCTGCCTCCCTAATCTATCACCAATGGATTTTTTTTTTTATCCTCACTCCAGGGCATTTTTTTTTTTTTTTTTTTTTTTTTTGCATTTATCTTCAGATAGAGTGGAAAGGAGAGAGGGAGGAAGAGAGAGAGAGAAACATCGACATGAGAGAGTGGCCACTACTTGCACAACCTCAACCGGAGCTAGGGACAAACTGCGACCAAGGCACATGCCCCCCAGCGGGAACCGAACCCGGGACTCTCTGGTCCGCGGGCGATGCTCTAACCGCTGAGCCAAACCAGCCAGGGCACCAATGGATTTTTTTAAAACTTATCTTTATTGTTGAATGTATCACAGATGTCCCTCTTTTTTCCCACTACACTATTGTCTGTGTCTATTGGTTATGCATATTTGCATATAAGTTCTTTGGTTTCTTTCTCCCCACCCCACCTTCCCCCTTCCCTTAGAGGTTCATCAGCCTAACTACCAATTTGTACTTCCTAATCCCTTCATTTTTTCACCCACTCCCCTCCCAACGGGCAACCAACAAAAAGTTCTCTGTATCTATGAGTCTGTTTCTATTCTGCTAGCTCATTTTGTTTGTAGATTCATTTGTTGATAGATATGTATTTATCGCCATTTTATTGTTCATATTTTTGTTCTTCTTCAAGAAGACCTGTCAACATTTCATATAATACTGGTTTGGTGGTGATGAACTTCTTTAGCTTTTTCTAGTCTGGGAAACTCTTTATATGGCCATCGATTCTAAATGATAGCTTTTCAGGATAGATTAATCTTGGTTGTAGGTCCTTGCTTTTCATCACTTTCTGGCCAGTCCTTTCTGGCCTGCAAAGTTTCTTTTGAGAAATTGGCTGACAGCCTTATGGGATCTCCATTGTAGGTAGCTAACTGCTTTTCTCTTGCTGCTTTTAATATTCTCTTTGCCTTTAACCTTTTGCATTTTGATGATGTGTCTTGGTGTGGATCTCTTTGGGTTCATCTTGTTTGGGACTCTCTGTGCTACCTGTACTTGTATGTCTGTTTCCTTCATAAAGTTAGGGAAGTTTTCTGTCATTATTTTTTCAAATAGGTTTTCCATTTCTTGCCCTCTCTCTTCTCCTTCTGGCCCTCCCATGATGTGAATGTTGGTTCACTTGAAGTTGTCCCACAGGCTCCTATACTATCCTCATTTTTTTGGATTCTTTTTTCTTTTTGCTGTTCTGATTTGGTGGTTTTTGCTTCCTTATATTCCAAATCGATGGTTTGCTTCTTGGCTTCACCTATTCTACTACTGATTCCCTGTAAATTATTCTTTATTTCAGTTAGTGCATCCTTCATTTCTGACTGGTTCTTTATTATGCTCTTGAGTTCCTCCCTAAGTTCATTGAATGTCTTTATAAGCACTGTTTTGAACTCTGCATCTGTTAGATTGCTTATCTCCATTTCATTTAGTTCTTTTCCTGGAGTTTTGTTCTGTCCTTTCATTGGGGACATGTTTCTTTGTCTCCTCATTTTGGCTGCCTCCCTGTGTTTGTTTCTATGTATTAGGTAGAGTTGCTATGCGTCCTAGGCTTCCTAGGGTGGCCGGTTGTAGTAGGTGTCCTGTAGGGTCCAGTGGCACAGCTTCTCTGATCACCAGGCTGGGCCCTCGAGGTGCACCCCTCATGTGAACATTACACCCTTCTGTTGTAATTGAGCCTTGATTGCTGTTGGCATGTCAATGGGAGGGCTGATAAGCTGCAAGGGCTGGCTGTGCCCACTAACCACCCACCTCTGACTACCTTGGATGATCAGCTGTGCAGGGACCCACCACACAGAACAAGACTTACTTCAGCAGTGCTCTGGTACCACCTGAGTCCATTCCTTGAGTGTGTCACTTGTGGAGGTGGTTGGGTGGTGGTGCTTCAATGTGGTCTGTCCACTGGGTGTGCTGGTTCTGGGGCAAGGTCAGCCACTGGCTGTGTTCTACCCAGGGCCACCAGGCATAAGCTACAAAGCAATCTGCCAATGGCTGCTTCTTGTGCTGGGCTTGGAGGTGCCCAGGTGAAGCCAAGCTGTGAACCAGGGCTGCCTGCTTCTAGTGCCAGGCCTGGGGCAACTTAGTGAGAGGTATGGGGCTTGCTGTGGTCAGATGCTGCTTGTTTGAGAAAATTTAGGAAAATCTGAAGCAGGAGCCAAAACAGGCCAGTCCTATGGTAAAGCTACTAGAAACAGCTTGGGTGGGCCTGAAAGTTGGGTGGGGCCTTGCCTCAGGGAATTAACAGGGTGGGGCAAACAGTGTGAGCCAGGTTGCTGGAGTCCCAGATATGGTGGATGTCTGCCACCCTGGGGAAGGGCTCACCAAAGGAACAAGGGCCTCCACCAGCACATCTGTCCAGGAGAAAGCTGCCTTTCCAGTCCTCGCCCCAATGACAAACAACTCAGTTCTTCCCTGTGTGTCTCTGGTGCCTTTCAAGCTGCCTCCCCCATGCTGGAGCCTGGAAGGTGCGAGTCTGAGTAAGTCCATGTGTGGGCCCTTTAAGAGGAGCTGCCTGGGGCTCCAGCAGCCTCAGCCTCAGTTCCTGCTGGATTTACAGCCAGAAGTTATGAGGACTTTTCTTCCTGGCACTGGAACTCTGAGCTGGGTACCAGGTGTGGGACTGAGACCCCTTGCTCCTCAGGGAGGACCTTTACAGCCAAGGTGTTCCTCCTTATTTTTATCTGCCACAAGTGGGTGTGTGACCAGCCCGTCTGTGCCTCCATCCCTCCTACCAGTCTCAATGTGGCCTCTTCTTTAATTTCATAGGTGTAGGACTTCCATTCAGCTTGATTTCAGGCAGTTCTGAATGATGGTTGTTCTGTAGTTTAGTTGTAATTTTGATGTGGTTGGGGGAGGAGGCCATACCGCCTTTTACCTATGCCACCATCTTGACCAGAAGTTCACCATGGGATTTCTTTTTTTTTTTAATTTTTTTCCTTTATTGATTTTTTGAGAGAGAGAGAGAAGAAGAAGGAGGGAGAGAGAGAAACATCGATGTGAGAGAGACACATCGAGTGGTTGCCACCCACACGACCCCAACCGGGGCCGGGGACAAACTGCAACCAAGGTACATGCCCTTAGCTGGAACCGAACCTGGGTCTCTCTGGTCCACAGGCCGACACTCTAACCGCTGAGCCAAACAGGCCAGGGCCACCATGGGATTTCTTATAACCTACTTACCTTTCCTGTTTTTTGAAACTGGACAATGAGTGGGTCCCAGCCACCTGTCACTACTTGAGCCACTTAAGCAGAGACAAGGTTGAATCGTATATGAGCACTTATTTCAATATTGCAGGCAGTATTGGAGAGCAGTGGGTTATCCCATGAAATCTGCTCTGCTCACCCTCACTTGCCTGCTGCTTATAAAGGGTAGAGAAACAACTACATAAGAAAAGGCAGTTAGGCAAAAAAGGGAAATAAAAATGGATAAAGTGGTTACAGGCAAGGAGGTAGAAATGTGGGTGGGGGGCAGGATGGGGAGGATTGTAAAAGGTTTTGGGCAAGGGAAAGGAATGTGGGCTGGGGGCTGCAGGGGCTGGTCACCAGTGAGTCACAATCACAGGTCCAGTGTTCCAATAATGAGGTTGTTAATCTTTCCATGGTGTCAGGTAGTCCCCCTTGTCTTCAGATTAGGAGAATGGACAGCATTCCTGAGATAAACTCCTGAGATGGACACCTCAGAGGCAGGTTAGAATGGGCTTTTCTTTAATCAGAACAAAGCAATCACAATTAACATTGTAAAGAATGATTAACAATTTTTCTAACTATGGCTATTGCGCCACTATGATTAGTTCTCTATTCTATTTTTCTCTCTCGCCCCTTTCATTTAGATTATAATGTATAAAATAAGGAGCGTTATCTCAATCCCTTGAGGTTTTGCTTCCCAGCAACAGTCCACAGTTTTGGCTCAAATAAATTCACAAACTTTTTCACAGGTTCGAATGTTTCTTACATTGACATTTACTTGGCATAGTGTGGCAGGATTCCAAAGAAGCTCACCCAGGACCCTTTAGACCTGGACCCAGTGCTAGGATCCAGCAGAGGGTCCCTTGAACCTGCTGGCTCCCCACCTGTAAGGACAGAAGACAGGACTTTTCTTCTTTTATTTATGTTTCCCATAATTTATGAGAAGCATAATTAAACACAAAGATTGCTGGTGTCTGCAACTTCAAACTGCCTTTCTACCCAACTAAAAGGAGCAGCAAAGAATATTAGAATTAGTAAAAATATTAGAAGAGTAAGAAAACTAATCATAGTGGGGCACTGGCCATAGTTAGAAAAATGTTAATCATCCTTTACATGTTGGTCATGATTGCTTTGTTCTGAGTGAGGAAAAGTCCACTCTGATCTGGCCTAGTAGATGTGAGCCTCAGGAGTTTATTTCAGGAATGCTGTCCATTCTCCTTATCTGAGGACAAGGGGGACTACCTCACATCATGGAAAGATTAATAATCTCATTATTAGAACACTGGACCCATGACTGCAACTCACTGGTGACCAGCCCCTGCAGCCCCTGGTCCACATTCCTCCCCCCTTGCCTGTAACCATTTTATCCTTTTTATCCCCTTTGCCTGTCTTTTCTCAAGCAATCATTGTTTCCCTACCCTTTAAAAGCAGCTGGTGCCCAGCTGGTGTGGTTCAATGGACTGAGCATCATCCCATTGACTGAGAGATCCCACTTTGATTCCCAGTCAGGGCACATGCCCAGGTTTTGGGTTCAGTCCCCAGTGGGGGGGGGGGGGGCATGCAGGAGGCAGTTGATTGATGTTTCTCTCTCACATCGATGTTTCCATCTCTCCTTTCCTCTCTCAGTAAAAAAAAAATAAAAATAAAAAATGAAGGCTCCTGGCAAGTGAGGGGGTGCAGAGTAGATTTTTCAGAGGTGACCTGCTCCTCTCCCATACTGCCAGCATATTGGAATGAACACTCTTATGATTCAACCTTTTCTCTGTTTAATTGGTTCAAGTAATGACAGGCAGCCAAGACCCATTCATTTTCTGGCCTCACAACCAGTAAAGTAGATAACAGGTAGACTCTTTCCCAGTCATTTTTAGGGTAGAAACTTCCCTTCTTCCTCTTTCAAATTCTTTGCAACCCCTTCAGGTGAAATTCCTTTTCTCTTTACTCCCAAGTATGTTTTACAGGCTAACGAAGAGATGATAAGAAATCCCCTGCAGACTGTCCCCTGAAGAACTAACAAACTAAAATTCCTCAAGGCAACCAACCCCCAGCATCTATGTGATTTAAAATATGACCCCTTCCAATAAAAGGGCAACTCTCCTATTTTTTTGTTGCCCAATGCCAGCTGGTACGCAGCCTTTTCCCTGTCTATGGGGAAAGACAAAATAAATTTCCTCCCTATTCTCTCTTCTCTCAGTTGTGAATTATTTCACAAGCCCATGTAACTAGCCCTAAACAAAACCCTAACGCCACCATCGGGTGAACTTGGGTGAGTTTTCTCTTGGATCCAGGACCTTCCCTTGCTTGTGCTAGAGGGTCTGACTATTTGAGCAATATTTTTTTTTAACTTATCTTTATTGTTGAATGTATTACAGATGTTCCTCATTTTTTCCCCATTGACCCCCTCCTCCCCATTCCTGCCCCCCTCCTGCCTTTCCCCACACTGTTGTCTGTGTCCATTAGTTATGCATATATACATACAAGTTCTTTGGTTTATTTCTTCCCACCCCCAACCCCCCTTCCCTTTGAGGTTTGTCAGTCTAACAACCAATTTGTACTTCTTAATCCCTTCACCTTTTTCACCCAGTCCCCCAACCCCCCTCCCATCTGGCAACCAACAAAATGTTCTCTGTATCTATGAGAATGTTTCTATTCTGCTTGTTCATTTTGTTTGTAGATTCAACTGTCGATAGATATGTATTCATTGCCATTTTGTTTGTTCATATTTTTTATCTTCTTCAAGAAGACCCTTCAACATTTCATATAATAATGATTTGGTGGTGATGAACTCCTTTAGCTTTTCCTTGTCTGGGAAACTCTTTGTATGGCCATCGATTCTAAATGACAGTTTTGCAGGATAGAGTAATCTTGGTTGTAGGTTCTTGCTTTTCATCACTCTGAATATTTCTTGCCACTCCCTTCTGTCCTGCAAAGTTTCTTTTGAAAAATCAGCTGACAGTCTTATAGGAACTCCCTTGTAGGTAACTAACTGCTTTTCTCTTGCTGCTTTTAAGATTCTCTCTTTGTCTTGAACTTTTTGCATTTTGATGATGATGTGTCTTGGTGTGGGCCTCTTGGGGTTCATCTTGTTTGGGACTCTCTGTGCTTCCTGGACTTGTATGTCTGTTTCTTTCACCAAGTTAGGGAAGTTTTCTGCCATTATTGTTTCAAATAGGTTTTCGATTTCTTGTTCTCTCTCTTCTCTTTCTGGCACCCCCAAGATGTGAATGTTGGCACACTTGAAGTTGTCCCAGAGGCTCCTTACACTATTCTCATTTTTTTTATTGTTTTTTCTTTTTGCTGTTCTGATTGGGTGTTTTTTGCTTCCTTATATTCCAAATCGATGTGTTGCTTCTTGGCTTTACCTACTCTACTATTGAATCTGTGTAAATTATTCTTTATTTCAATTAGTGCCTCCTTCATTTCTGACTGGTCCTTTTTTATGCTCTTGAGGCCCTCACTAAGTCCCCTGAGGTTCTCACTAAGTCCATTGAGCATCCTTATAGGCAGTGTTTTGAACTCAGCATCTGTTAGGTTGCTTATCTCCATTTTGCTTAGTTCTTTACCTGAAGTTTTGTTCTGTTCTTTCATTTGGGATCTGTTTCTTTGTCTCCTCATTTTGGCTGCCTCCCTGCATTTGTGTCTATGTATTACTTAACAAGAGGTATGAGGATAGCTGAGACCAGATGCTGCTTGTTTGAAAGAATTTAGGAAAAGCTGAAGCAGGATCCAAGACAGGCCAATCCTATGGTAAAGCAACCAGCAACAGCTTGGGTGGGCCTGAAAATTGGGTGGGGCGGGGCCTCAGGGAATCATCAGGGTGGGGCCAAAAGTGTGAGCCAGATTGCTGGAGTCCCAGATATGGCGTCTGTCTGCCATCCCAGGGAAGGGCTCACCAAAGGAAAAAAGGCCTCTGATAGCACACCTGTCCAGGAGAAATCTGCCTCTCCAGCCCTCACTCCAGTGCCAAATAGCTCAGTTCTTCCCCATATGTCTCTGGGTGCCTTTCAAGCTGCCTCCCCCATGCTGGAGCCTGGAGGGTGTGAGTCCAAGTAAGTTTGTGCACAGGCCCTTTAAGAGGAGCTGCCGAGAGCTCCAGCTGCCTCAGCCTAAGTTCCCACAGGTTTTTCCATCCAGAAGTGATGGGGACTTCTCTTCCTGGCACTGGAACCCTGAGCTGGGCACCTGGTGTGGGACAAGGACCCCTCAGTCCTCAGGGAGGACCTTCCCAGCTGAGGTATCCTCCTAATTTTTATCCACCACACATGGGTGTGGGACCAGCCCATCCACCTCCGCCCCTCCTACCTGTCTCGATGGGGCTGCTTCTTTAATTTCATAGTTGTAGGACTTCCTTTCAGCTTGATTTCAGGCAGTTTTGAATGATGGTTGTTCTGTAGTTTAGTTGTAACTTTGATGTGGTTGTGGGAGGAAGCAGTACCACATTTACCTATGCCGCCATCGTGACTGGAAGTCCCTTGAGCAATATTTTTAAATCCTCAAGGTTAAGGGTTGACAGAACCCAGGCTAAAATGAGACAGGAAGAAAATGGATGGCTGGTTTTTAACTTGGGCTTTTCAATTGGAATTGCTTTCTAAGAGTCTGAGCAAAAAACTTTCACTGTATAAATAAGAGCTGAACTTGTTCAACTCTGAAGATAAGGGGCAAGACCTCCTTCCAGCCCAAATCTCAGGTGTTCTTAGGTGACTAAGAACCCTTGTGGAGGTGTCAGAGGTCATTCCTCATGACGTGCAGGAGCCCCATAGGAAATTCCAACTCAACTGTAATTAACTGACTGGCTCATCCAGGGGAAACACACATAAGATTTGGTCAACCCTCACCCTGAGCTCTTCTGGTTGTTTTAGACAGCTGGGAGAGAAACTGAGACACATAAGAAGGTTGAATGTAACTCAAGGGGTGAGTCTTGTGGAACTCAACCCGTAAGCAGCACACTTCAACCCACTACATAACATCCCTAGAAAATTGCTTAGACTCTGAAGATATATTTTAAAAAAAAAATCTAAAATTGACATGAGAGGTTGTACCTGCGAGGCTGGAAACTCCCAGACCTCAACAATCATTAATACTCTTGTTGGGAAGCCTTTACTTACACATGATTTATGGAAATAGGAAGATTTAACTAGAAAAGATGAAACCAATTGGCAGTGATTAGGTCTGAATTTGTTGTCTCACAAAATTGAAGAATGAGTTCACAGACAAAGGGATAAGCAAATGAAAAGTTTTATTTGAAAACTAGACAGACTCCCCACAATGGGGTGGGGACCCAAGTGGGTTGCCAGTGAGGCTCCTTTGTCTAGGGGTAGATATATGCCTGGCTAGCCTCCAGTGGGTCCTTTCAAGGAACACTGCTTTAGCAACATCTATACATTTTAAAGCTTGTGTTTCCACCTGACTGGGTTTAGCCCTAGGTCATCTACCTCTAAATTTATATTACCTTTCTGAGACTTCCGGTCAAGATGGCGGTGTAGGTAAACGTGGTATTGCGTCCTCCCACAACCACATCAAAGTTACAACTAAACTACAGAACAACCATCATTCAAAACCGCCTAAAATCAAGCTGAATGGAAGTCCTACAACTATGAAATTAAAGAAGCAGCCACATCAAGACTGGTAAGAGGGGCAGAGGTGGATGGGCTGGTCCCACACCTGAGTGTGATGGATAAAAATTAGGAGGACACCTCGGCTGGGAAGGTCCTCCCTGAGGACTGAGGGGTCCCTGTCCCACATCAGGTGCCCAGCTCAGGGTTCCAGTGCCAGGAAGAGAAGTCCCCATAACCTCTGGCTGGAAAACCAGTGGGAACTGAGGTTGAGGCGGCTGGAGCCGCCAGCATCTCCTCTTAAAGGGCCCGTGCATGGACTTACTCAGACTCACACCCTCCAGGCTCCAGCATGGGGGAGGCAGCTTGAAAGGCACCAGAGTCATATGGGGAAGAACTGAGCTGTTTGGCATTGGGGTGAGGGCTGGAGAGGCAGCTTTCTCCTGGACAGATGTGCTGTTGGAGGCCTTTGTTCCTTTGGTGAGCCCTTCCCTGAGCTGGCAGACACCGCCATATCTGGGACTCCAGCAATCTGGCTCACACTTTTGGCCCCACCCTGATGATTCCCTGAGGCCCCGCCCCACCCAATTTTCAGGCCCACCCAAGCTGTTGCTGGTTGCTTTACCATAGGATTGGCCTGTCTTGGATCCTGCTTCAGCTTTTCCTAAATTCTTTCAAACAAGCAGCATCTGGTCTCAGCTAGCCCCACACCTCTCACTAAGTAATACATAGAAACAAACACAGGGAGGCAGCCAAAATGAGGAGACAAAGAAACAGGTCCCAAATGAAAGAACAGAACAAAACTCCAGGAAAAGAACTGAGTGAAATGGAGTTAAGCAACCTAACAGATGCTGAGTTCAAAACACTGTTTATAAGGATGCTCAATGGACTTAGTGAGAACCTCAGGGGACTTAGTGAGGGCCTCAAGAGCATAAAAAAGGATCAGTCAGAAATTCTGGATGCACAGTTAGAAATGAAGGAGGCACTAACTGAAATAAAGAATAATTTACACAGAATCAATAGTAGAGTAGGTAAAGCCAAGAAGCAAACCATGGATTTGGAATATAAGGAAGCAAAAAATGCCCAATCAGAACAGCAAAAAGAAAAAAGAATCCAAAAAAATGAGGATAGTGTAAGGAGCCTCTGGGACAACTTCAAGTGTGCCAACATTCACATCTTGGGGGTGCCAGAAAGAGAAGAGAGAGAACAAGAAATTGAAAACCTATTTGAAACAATAATGGCAGAAAACTTCCCGAACTTGGTGAAAGAAACAGACATACAAGTCCAGGAAGCACAGAGAGTCCCAAACAAGATGAACCCCAAGAGGCCCACACCAAGACACATCATCATCAAAATGCAAAAAGTTCAAGACAAAGAGAGAATCTTAAAAGCAGCAAGAGAAAAGCAGTTAGTTACCTACAAGGGAGTTCCTATAAGACTGTCAGCTGATTTTTCAAAAGAAACTTTGCAGGACAGAAGGGAGTGGCAAGAAATATTCAGAGTGATGAAAAGCAAGAACCTACAACCAAGATTACTCTATCCTGCAAAACTGTCATTTAGAATCGATGGCCATACAAAGAGTTTCCCAGACAAGGAAAAGCTAAAGGAGTTCATCACCACCAAATCATTATTATATGAAATGTTGAAGGGTCTTCTTGAAGAAAAAGATAAAAAAATATGAACAAACAAAATGGCAATAAGTACATATCTATCGACAGTTGAATCTACAAACAAAATGAACAAGCAGAATAGAAACATTCTCATAGATACAGAGAACATTTTGTTGGTTGCCAGATGGGAGGGGGGTTGGGGGACTGGGTGAAAAAGGTGAAGGGATTAAGAAGTACAAATTGGTTGTTAGACTGAAAACCTCAAAGGGAAGGGGGGCTCGGGGTGGGAAGAAATAAACCAAAGATCTTATATGTATATATGCATAACCAATGGACACAGACAACAGTGTGGGGAAAGGCAGGAGGGGGGCGGGAATGGGGAGGAGGAGGTCAATGGGGGAAAAATGAGGAACATCTGTAATACATTCAACAATAAAGACAAGTTAAAAAAATAAAATAAAAAAATAAATTTATATTACCTTTATGGAAAAAACATACATAGGCATCATTGATTTAAAAAGCTTGCCCTATCAGGTGAATTGGGGCAGATTTGATTAGCAAAGATATATATTGTCCCATAATACTTCCTAGTTGGAAGTGGACAGGTTCTGATTTAAAACCAGACATTCACTATATATTCCTGACATTTGCACAGAAGCTTTACTCCCAGAGAAGAGACAACTTAGTTGGGTGTAGTTAAGAACACATAAAGTAGCCCCAGGTATCTGTAGGGGTCTTAGTGCTTCCCTTTTTATGATAATTTCGACTTCTCCCAGACTATTAGTGAGGAGGAGGGGAAACACCCTTGGAGCAACCCTATGCTTGCTTTTGGTTTCTTTTCTAAATCCAGTTTTGGTTTCCTATAATCCTTTTCTAAGTAACCTGGCTTTCTGCAATAGAAACATGCTCTATAGTTTCACAGCAAACTCATTCAGCAATCCTGTTGCCTTGCTCCCAGAAACCAGCCTTTCTGTTTTGTTTTTTTTTTTTTTTTCATTTTGTTTTGTTATGTAATTGCCCTGTGATCCTTCCAGGAGCTTCTAATTTGCATTTCTATGAATGGGGACTGGGAGTTCCTGGCCTTGGAGGCACAATTTCCCATGTTGATTTTAGTTTTATTTTGAAATCTGTAGAGTTGGAATAAACCTCCAGACCTACTATATAATGGGTTCTGCCTGTGTGCTGAGCTCCAAGTCATCTCAAACTTCCCCACATGTCTCAGCCTTCCCTTCCCATTGTCCCATCTCTCACTGCCTAACCTGCCTCTATCTCCTCATTCTCCTTTCAGATTTTGAGACCCCAATTGCTGTTGGGAATATGGGCGATTACTGCTCTGGCTGCTTCAAGCTGAAGGGGGTTGAAGTAGGGATTGTTAGGGCTGCATCAGAGGTGGATGATCTAAGGGACCACAGATGATGGGGGCTGTCATTTGGGGCTCCATTTCAAGGACCATTTGCAGCTTAATCACTTCTAATCTGGTGGAAATAAAACATACAAGTAAATTCAAGAGACAAGGTCCAAATAGAAAGACTAGCATGATCTTAAGACAGGATAGAAAGGGTAAAAGCCAGGAAAAGAATTATCCAAAACAGTGATTCTTTCCACCAACTAGGGTAATGCATTTGCAAAGGTGAAGAAGAAGAAAGTAATAAAGGCTATTCCTAAAAGAAGTACTATCTTAAATTGTGGGTCCTTCTTGAAGTGGGTTCAATTTACTTATGTGGCATCTGTGGATTTTCCTGAATCTTTTCAAAAGAAGAGTTTCAAGTCCTCCATAGTTTCACAGGAGTACTAGTCATTTTGATTCAGTGTGGCTGGATTTTCCTCCTTATCCTTCTATCTGGGGTTCAAGGCTTCACTCTCAAGTGATGGATGCAGGAGTCAATCTCATTGACCTTGTCTGCGTGAGTAGGGACAGGATGACTGTATATTGTCCTTCCCATAGAGTGTTGTGGCAGAAATTCAGTCGGAAGGAAGAGACAGACTGCAACACACTCAAAGGATTAGAAAAGGGCTGTTTAATGTGTACTGGTGCTGTCTCAGCGGAGTCACTTCTAAAGGCTAAGCCCCGAGCCCAGGTTCCAGCCTCCTTTTATACATGATAAGCCTCCAGGCATTTGGAGGCCTTCCAGTTCCACTGTAGTTTAGGTGGTTGGTGGATGTACGGGAATTACAAAAGCCAAAGGTGGGGTTGCTGCATTGCCTAAGGGGCTGCAACTGTTTTGCCTTCTTACAAGAGCCAGGGGCAGAGTCTCTGCACTGTGTCTGCACCTGGCTTGCCTTCTCATTCCCCCCTCTTGATTCTCAACCTGCTCCTAGCAGGCTTAGAGAACACCCTTGACAGGGAGTTCCCTTAGTGCTGCATGAGGAAAATGAGCGATGATCTCTGGCTACTTCCTGCTGAAATAGGGGCATTGAAGGGGAGGGATGCAGCAACTAGAGTTCTTCACCATCCAGAGGAGAGTAGTTGGGGGTCCTTATCTGAAGTATCATTTGGAGCTTTATTGTTTCTAAGTGAGAGGAAATGAAATGGGTTAGCATGTTGAGAATACAAGCGCAAAACAGAGGACCAGCTAATGGGAGTACTCAAGATGCCCAGTTTTCATTCCTTTAACTGCTGGGCCATGTCTCTTAACTATTTCTGGCTGATTAACATAAAAGCAACTTTCCTCACTTAAGAAGAGGCATATTCCTCCCTTTCAGCAATCAATAGGTCTAACCACCTTCTATTTTTTTCCATAAGGCTACTAAGGATACAGAGTCCAATGCTGGGTCAGTCCAGCAGGTGATGACCTTCAATTCTACTGAGGGAGTCCTCAGGCGCTTGTCATAGACTGATCAGCAGGTTTCACTGTCCTCTTAAGGGTGACATGCAGAGGATTATTCTGGCTGGTGGTCATTCTCCAGGCAGCTTTATTGTCATGTAGCAGGTGAGCTGCCTTCACCCATGAGTGGTGGATCCAGGTATTCAGACCTGCAACCTTGAGAGCTGTGGGAGTGGTTAGTATAACTAAAGAGGGCCCTTTCCAGGTTGGTTTGAGGGGTTCCCTTTTCCAGTCTTTTATCCAGACTTGGTCCCCTGATCTGTGGCGGTGTACAGTTATTCCCAGGGAAATGGGTATTCTATCGGTTACCCACTTATGTACTCCAAGAATGTTTTTTCCTAGTCCTTGTAGTTGTTTTTGAATTTCCCAGTTCTTTTATATCCCCTTTGAATTTGATCAGTGAGGGAGGTCTCCTGTGTAAGATTTCAAAAGGGGAGAACCCTATCTTTGCCCAAGGAATACAATGTACTCACAGGAGTGAGGGGCGGTATATCAGTCCAGGGCAGGTTGGTTTCTTGACATAATTTTTTCATGGTCTGCTTAAGGGTCCGATTCATGCATTCTACTTTCCCTGAGCTCTGGGGCCAGTAGGCTGTGTGCAAATTCCATTTGATGCCTAGAGTTTTAACTACCTGCTGTACTCTTTCTGCTATGAAGGATGGGCCATTGTCTGATCCTATAGTCAATGGCATTCTATATCTCAGGATGATGTCTCTCAGTAGAACTTTGGTTACTTCTCTTGCCTTTTCCTTACATGTGTGGTAAGCCTCAACCCAACTCAAGAAAGTATAGATGAAAACCAGGAGATATTTCCTCTACTGGGTCCTATTACCAAGAAATCTATCTCTAGATCTTCAGAGGGAGCTTGGCCACAGTGCTGGATCCCGGTGGGCCCGGTGGGGCCTTGTCTGGTGTTTTGAGCACAGAGGAGACAGCATTGGAAGACCAAGGCACAGAGGGATGGAAGTCGAGCAATCAGGTAGTACCGGCTTAAAGCTTCTATGGTGGTTTTTCCCAGATGGGTGAGTTCATGCTGTTGGAGGACTAACTGATGGGCTAATTGTTCTGGCACATAGATTCTGTGGTCTGGGAGGATCCACCATTCCACCTCACTCCTTTGTGCCCGTTCCTCTTCCTGGGCCATGTATTTGATGGGGCTGTCTGTTCTCTTGCAGTTTGTTTAGCTGCAGCATCTGCCCAACTGTTTCATTCTGACATGGAGTTTCTTCCCTTTTGGTGTCCCTTGCAGAGGACGACGGCTACCTCTCTTGGTTCCCAGACCACTTCCAACTACTTTAGGATTTCACCTTGGTTTTTTTATTCTTTTCCTTGCCTGCAGTAAGGAGCCCTCTTTCCTTGTATATAGCCCCATGTATATGTAGAGTGGCAAAGGCATGGCATAGTCTTTGCCAGGGGAAGTCACAAGCAGGTGCAGGGGAGCCTCTGGCTTGTCTAAGCCAGGAAGTCTGTGATGAAATGGGCACTGCAGGGGGACTCGGGCTCCTTGGGATCCACGTGAGCCATCACAGGAGCCATGACATGACGAGAGGTGGTCCCAGGCCCATTCAGACCAACACATGGAGAACAGGTAAAAGGTCACACACAGTGCCCATGTCAGCCATGCCAAGGGTGTCACAGGTAGAGACCCCACACAGGTCATGATGGGTAAACAGCAAAGTGATCTGGGTCCAAGTCCTCAGGGGTGTTGAGTCCTCGCTGCCAGGCACAGAAGCTGTGCAGGGTCTGGGTGGTGCTGGGTCCCACCTGGAGCCCTTCCTCTCCTGGCCCTAGAACCACAAGCCAAGTCACCACCAAGCTGACAGGGTTGTGGATGCTCAGATGCTTGAAGTCCTTGGTTGTGGCCGCCATGACTATGAGCAGGTAGCGCTTCAGGCCTGCACTGTGAAATGCTGCCATCTTGTCATCTGCCACCACCAGGGTCTCCAAGAATCTACTCAGGGAAGCATAGCACTTGGCTCTTCGAGGGCTGGGCCTGGGGTTCCCAGGAGGAGTCTTGACACTGCATATGGGGCCCTGGCTGCTGGTGGGACTCTTCTGGTGTAGGATGTGAGTCCCAGGCCCCCCTGCAGAGTTAGGAGTGCCTCCCTCCAAGGGCTAGATGTGGAGTTTGGTCCCCCGATACTGCAGCACCCCTAACAGGGCTCCCTCATCCCAGTTCAAAGATGCCACCGACTCTGGATCTCCGTTGATGGTGCCAGTGAGATAGGTGCCCAGCTCTGTCCCACCCAGCAGCTCAGGTGCCTAGCTCAGGTACTGCACTGTCAGCCCCTTGACCTGCATGCCTAGGTCTTGCTCCAGCTCTAGGATCAGTGTCTCCCCAAAGGCAAGCAAATGGTACCACAGCCTAGCAGGGATGTCCAAACCAGGCAGGATGCTGCAGCTGAGTTTCTCGGGAAACACGATCTACTCCTGTGGGGAGGCGACCAGCCAGCCTGCCGCAACTGGGTCAGTTTGCTTTGAAAGGTAAGCTACCAGTCTCTGTCAAGGCCCAAATTCCTGGGTTAGGACTCCCAGGGACATCCAAGAGTTCTAAGACTGCTGCCTTAATGAGCTTGGTAAATGCTTTCTTGATTGGGGCTCCAGACAAGGGCACCTATTCTTCTCTTTTCAGGACCTCATATAAGGGTCTTGCCAGTTCTGAAAATCTGGGTATCCATATTCAACAGAACCCTGCTGCTCCCAGGAATTCTCAAATCTGTCGACGGGAAATGGGAACCAGAATAGCGCAGACTGCCTGTTTCCTCTTGCCCTTAGCATTCACTTGCCTTGGGTGATCTTGAAACCTAAGTCTGGCCAGTAGTGGCTGGGTGGAGCAGAAGTTCCTGGTTTTCTTTGCTGGTGGTTGGGGTGCTCATTTTTCCACCTTCTACATGCCCCCCACTGGGGATTGGGCCCACAACCTTGGCATGTGTCCTGACTGGGAATTGAACCAGGACCTCTCAGTCCATGGGGAGATGCTCAATTCACTGAGCCACACCAGCCAGACTGAGGGCAGGAAGGAGGCCAGCAGCAGTAGGAGCAGCCACACCAGCCCAGGGAATGTCACAGTGGGGAGCAGCAGATAGGGTTGGGCTCCCCACAGCCAGCTGCCTGTCCAGCCCCTCCTGAGAGGTGGGTCCAGCTGGGACATGGCAGGGTGCTGAGGCTGGGAGTGACTGAGGCTGCTTAATTTGCCATGAAGTCTTCTTTTCATCTTGTGCCATGAGGACTTTACACTGTCCCTGACTAGTGACACAGAATTGGACCCAAGGAGTCCTGATTTAAACTCTTTCCAACCACTGGTCTATGTAGGAAAATTGGTCCAGATGGCCAGTCTCCAGTGACTACCCTATACATGGCCTGGACTGTGGGGACATCAAGGGTGCTGTCAGAGGGCTATTCCACACCAAAGGTAGGCCATTCTAATTCACAGAGGGTGCGCAATTTTCTGGGGGTCAATTTAACCCCATACTCTCCTGAGAACTCCTTTATAAATTTTTTTTCCCTCACCCAAGGATACTTTTCTATTTTCTATTTATCATCAGACTGGTTGCCTCCCACACAACCTGACCAGGGCCAGGGATGAACTGCAACCAAGGTATGGCTGGAATTGAACCTGAGACTCATTGGTCCATATAATATCTAAGATAGTTAAGCAAACCTCCCAGTGAATGGTGTCATGAGACAAACAGGAGGAAACTCTCATTTTGTCCACCTGGCCGCTCCCCTCTTGGGAATTTAGGCACCTCTTGGCATTGGCAGGTCAGTATAAACCCCGGACTCAGATCAGGTTCGCTGGTGAAGACAAATGTCCCTGAGAACCTGATACTACCCTTAGCTGTATGAGGTCACCACGGATGTGCAGGTTGGAACTCACGCAGGCTTTGTAACAGACATTGTGGAGCATGGTCACTCACACACTCAATCACACAGAATTTAAACTTCTACCCAGAAATTCCCTATCCTGTGCAGCATCTATGACTTTTGGGAGGTGATCAAGCTCCCCTTCCATCCTAGAGGCAGACCTGAACTTGGTCCTGGGTCCCCAGGGATACTTACTTATCCAATGTCCAGGCAGGCTTTTATATCCTCCCTGGAATCCATTGGAGCACAGCAGTGGCCAACTACAGTTGGGCCCGGTGAGGGTCTGGGTGGCACACCTTCCTTTTCATTGCAGGGGCCCAAAATCAGTGGCTTCTTCCCACTGGCTTCCGACAATGGTGGCTCAAGGGGCCAGCATGGCTGTCAGCTTCCTGGCCAATTCACCAAAATGTTGTGATAGAAATTTAATCAGAAGGAAGAGACAGACTGCAATGCACTTGGGGAATTAGAAAAGGACTGTTTAATGCACACTGGTGCTGTCCCAGTAGAGTCACTGTTGCAGTTCCGGACAATGGGCGTGAGAGAATGAACACAAAAGACACACACACACCAAACAGGGTACAAGGCTGCAGCACTGAAGGCTATCAGCATTTTATTTTTAAGGGTGAAGTTATGGCATTCTCCCAACTCTAGCTCTGCATCTTTACTGAGTCCCTATTGTCTAATGTCCTTGTCCTTGCAAGGAATCTGCTTGTACTGTTCCCATTGAAGGTCAGCGTGTGCACTCATTCCTTCCAGCTCCTCCTGTGTGCAGAGAGGGAGCACCTGTGCTTGCGTGCAACACCTCAGGCATTTACGGGAATCAGTACCATCAGTTCTGCAAGGTCAGTTGTTTCCAAGCTGCCCTTTTCTGCCTCATGTTTGCATATATGGCAGGAGCAGAGACCTGAACTTTTCTGCAGATTCCTTCAGTGGGAGCAGAGACTTGACTTGATATTTTCTGCCTCCTTCATTTCCCCCTTTTTTCTTTTCAAGATTTCTGCGACTGCACATGTTGGAGGACTGCCATCACCTCTTTTTGTCTTTCCATCACTACTTGTTTGTTGTTCCATCTTTGGAAGACTATAAATGCAAAAAGAATGAAGAGAAGAACAAGAACCGAATTACTAATGGTAGTAGTGAGGATAACTTTTATCTGGCTCATTGGATTAAGGTTAGTAAGTCTTTGAGCCAGTCCCTAGAAAATATTTTCTCCATTTAATCTGGGAAGCTCTCGAGCAAAGGTTTTCATAATCTGAGCTTCCACTCTCCGAATTTTGAAAGAAGTGTTTTTGTGTCCCCATATTAATTTTCTTATATGGTTTCAATCATGAGTTACATTATAAGGGATAGGGGTTACACAGAATTGAGTAGAATTCCAATCACATCACAAAATAGAGCGAGTAGCAAGTACTAGTATTTGATCGCCCATCCATTGTATGGTTTGTTGGAGGTGGCGGATATCATCCTCCATTTGGGCATCAATATCGTGTTGTTGCTGCCATAGCAGATGGGAGTCTTTATGCCATTGGCAGACGTAATCTGCACTTTGAATCCCTTGATGTAATGCCACTCCGGCCATGGTAGCCATAGAGGCGACTGCCACAAGACCCACTATGGTGGCAATAATCAAACCTACTGCTCTCTTGGTGTGATGTGTTAGATCATTTATCAATTGATAAATTTGCATCATGCCAGCTGATTCACTCCATGGTCTAGTAAGATTTACTGGTAGCCAAATTTCATTTTTAGCTTTAAATAAGTAGATACTATCCTGAGTTAAGTTAAGGTGGCCAAAAATGGTCTTATTCACACAGGTATACAGGGAGAAATTCCCTTTACAGGTGACTCCTCCAGTGGAGGCATTCCAAGTAATTGGCCCTGCTAAAGGAAGGAATGGGAATTTGATGCAAGCTAAAATATGACAAGAAATGTTAACATGTAATTGTACAGTAAAAGGATTTTTATCATCAGACATGTTCAGGGACATGTTTCGGCCCATGTGTTAATGGCTTCTCCAGCAGCCAGTAATTTCCATAAGTGTCCCTGAACTGCTGTATTTCCAATCAAGTGAGGCATGGGAGCAGTGAGGCCTCGGTCATGCTAAATAATAGTTTCATTCCCATGCCCTTTCAGGATTCCATTATGTTTGTTCCATTTAAGAGGTACTTTGGAGAACTTTGTACTAAAATCTCCATGAGGGCTCCAATCAATGATTTGTATGTTATTCCTGGAGTCATTAATTAAAATCTTAGGGTATTTTCCTCTGCAATGAGTCCACATGAGATGAGTTATCCTGGGCTCAGCTATAGGAAGAGGGCAGAGGGATAATAGAGTTGGGGGATATTCAAGGGAGACATTCCCTTTGTGAACCTTAAAGGCTTGTATAGATATAATTATAGTAGAGAAGGCAAAAGAGAAATGTATATACGGGAGTCCCCATGCCTCATGAGAGCGCTGCAGGCAATAAGAGGATATTCCAAAACAAATTGGGGCACCCTCAGACCTGAAGGAGTAATTACTGACCATTCGCCCCTCCTCCTCTGGATATAATGGAAGTGAGGAGTCATAAGGGCCAGGCATCCAACGGGAGACATTAGTATATACCAGTACTTCTGGTTCTCCCCATGAAACACCCTTCAGTAGTGGAGGGTTGGGGATATAAGCCCAATAGGTATGGTCAGCATGAACAAACCCCACCTGACATGAAACCATGGCCAGCATGGCTAGAAAGAGAGAACTTGGGGTGAATGGCTGTTGGGTCTGTATTAGAATGTTCTCAGCCTCTTGTGTCATCTTTTTCAATTATCCCCAAGTCAGTGGTATGGCTCTCTGTGTCCCTACAGTGATTATGCAAGCTTGGAAATTCAGCTCCTGGAATTCCTTGATGAATTCTTCGGTGCGATTGCGCTTCGACATCTCTGAGTTTTATGCATCAGGTTGGTAGCCACTCACACTCTTCCCCTGTGGAGACATAAGCAAATCCTAGCCCCCATTGTAATACCTCCCTGGTTTCTAGCACCCTTACATATTCCTATAATAGATAAGTTGATAGACAGATGATTTCTGATGGGGTGCAGAAAAATGTGTTCCGCGGCTGACTGATCTAATGCTTGCCATTGATATAAAAAATTATGAGTAGATGGAGGAGAAAATGGTGGTGGAGTGAATGGAAGCTACACAGACGATCTCCCAGGACCAAATGGGAATTACAACTAAAATAAAGATAAGTCGTCAGGAAAAAGCAACAGAAAAGCAGCAGGAGAGGACCATACAACCAGGGACACTGAATGAGCCTGGTAGGATCTGCGGGGGCGCATGAGGGTGGCGGGCTGGGAGCCCACGGACAGCAGCGGATTGAGCTGTGAGCAGCAGTGGCACCCGCCCTTGGGGTTGAGAGCCCAAGCTGCTTCACAGCGCAGAGGACCAGGACAGAGCACTAAATAGCTATAGCCACTCACATGGGGATCCAGCAGAGGGAGGGCAGACTGGACTGAAACTCTGTGGGAACACCTGGGATTTGGAGAGCACTCAGAGTTTGTGCTGAGCTGTGGCCACAAAGGACTGTGGTGGCCAGCCTGCTCCTTCCCAGTTACACAGAACAGCAGCCAAGTTTTCTCCTTCCCGGAGCTGTGGTAAACATATATACACCCAATATAGGAGCACCAAAATAGATTAAAAATCTTCTGGAGGACTTCAAAGGAGAAATCGACAGCAATACAATCATAGCAGGAGACTTCAACACCCCACTGACATCACTGGATAGATCATCTAGACAAAAAATTAACAAGGAAACATAAATTCTAATTGAAGCACTAGATCAAATGGATTTAATAGATATTTACAGAGAATTACACCCCAAAACTGCAGAATTCACATTCTTCTCAAGTGCACATGGGACATTCTCAAAGAGAGACCATATGTTAGGGCGCAAACTAAGTCTCCACAAGTTCAAGAAGATTGAAATCATATCAAGCATCTTTTCAGATCACAACGGAATGAAACTAGAAATCAATTGCAACAAGAATATGCAAAGACATTTGAACACATGGAGGCTAAATAGCATGTTACTGAACAATGAATGGGTAACTGAGGAGATCAAGGAAGAAATTAAAAACTTCCTGGAAACCAATGAAAATGAACACACAAAAACACAAAATCTATAGGATGCAGCGAAAGCAGTTCTGAGAGGGAAGTTCATAGCACTACAGGCCTACCTCAAGAAAGAAGAAAAATCTCTAATAGAATTTCTAACCTCACAACTTGAAGAACTAGAAAGCAAACAAAAAGAAAACCCCAGAGCAAGTAGAAGGAAGAAAATAGTAAAGATCAGAGCAGAAATAAATGACATAGAGACCAGAAAAACAATTCAAAGGATCAATGAAACAAAGAGCTGGTTTTTTGAAAAGATAAACAAGATTGATGGATCCTTAGCTAGACTCACCAAGAAACGAAGAGAGAGAACACAAATACACAAAATTAGAAACGAAAGAGGAGAAGTAACAACTGACACCACAGAAATACAAAGGATCATTAGCAAATACTATGAACATTTATATGGCAACAAATTTGACAATCTAAGCGAAATGGACAAATTTCTAGAAACACATAGTCTCCCAAAACTGGACAGGAAAGAGATAGAAAACTTGAACTGACCAATAACAACGAAGGAAATTGAAGATGTAATCAAGACTCTCCCAGCAAACAAAAGCCCAGGCCCTGACGGCTTCACGGGGGAGTTTTACCGAACATTCAAAGAAGAACTAACACCCATTCTCCTCAAACTATTCCAAAAAATTCAAGAAGAAGGAAGACTTCCAAACTCGTTTTATGAGGCCAGCATAATTCTCATCCCAAAACCAGAAAAAGACACTACAAAGAAAGAAAACTACAGGCCAATATCCCTGATGAACATAGATGCCAAAATCCTGAACAAAATACTAGCAAATCGGATCCAGCAATACATCAAGAAAATTATTCACCATGACCAAGTGGGATTCATCCCAGGGATGCAAGGCTGGTACAATATACGCAAATCAATAAATGTGATACATCACATAAACAAAATGAAAGATAAAAACCATATGATCATATCAATAGATGCTGAAAAAGCATTTGACAAAATCCAGCACCCATTTCTGATTAAAATGCTCAGCAATTTGCGAGTAGAGGAATCATATCTTGATATAATAAAGGCCATATATGAAAGACCTACAGCCAACATCACAGTCAATGGGCAAAAACTAAAAACATTTCCCTTAAAAACAGGAACAAGACAGTGATGCCCACTTTCGCCACTCTTATTTAACATAGTACTGCAAGTCTTAGTCATAGCAATCAGACATGAAGAAAAAATAAAAGGAATCCAAATTGGAAAGGAAGAAGTGAAACTGTCATTATTCGCAGATGACATGATATTATACATAGAAAACCCTAAAGAATTCATCAAAAATCTACTAGACCTAATAAATGAATTTGGCAAAGTAGCAGGATACAAAATTAACGTCAAAAAATCGATGGCATTCTTATACACCAATGATGAACTCATAGAAAGAGAAACTAAAAAAACAATCCCATTTACCATTGCGGCAAAAAAATTAAGATACCTAGGAATAAACTTAACCAAAGAAGTAAAGGATCTATTTTCAGAAAACTACAGGACATTGAAAAATGAAATAGAGGAAGATATAAAAAAGTGGAAGCACATACCTTGTTTTTGGATTGGAAAAATTAACATTATTACAATGTCCATATTACCCAAAGCAATCTAAAGATTCAATGCAATCCCCATCAAAATACCAGTGACATATTTCACAAACTAGAACAAATACTTCAAAAGTTCATATGGAACCAAAAAAGACCCCGAATAACCACAGCAATCTTGAAAAAGAAGGACAAAGTAGGTGGGATCACAATACCGGATATCAGGTTATACTACAAAGCTACTATAATCAAAACATCCTGGTACTGGCACAACAACAGGCAGATAGATCAGTGGAACAGAACAGAGAATCCGGAAACTGACCCAAGACATTATCCTCAATTAATATTTGACAAAGGTGGCAAGAGCATATAATGGAGCAAAGACAGCCTCTTTAATAAATGGTGTTGGGAAAATTGGACAGCTACATGCAAAAAAATGAAACTAGACCATCAACTTACACCATACACAAGAATAAACTCAAAATGGGTAAAAGACCTAAATGTGACTTGTGAATCCATAAAAATCCTAGAAGAAAATGTAGGCAACAAAATTTTGGACATCATACGCAGCAGAATCTTCACTGATACATCACCTAAGGCAACAGAAACAAAGGAAAAAATGAACACATGGGACTACATCAAACTCAAAAGCTTCCGCACAGCAAAAGAAACAACCATCAAAACAGATAGGGAACCCACTGTATGGGAGAGCATAATTGCCAATGATGCATCAGATAAGGGGTTAATCTCCAAAATATATAGAGTGCTCATACAACTCAACAAAAGGAAGACAAAGAACCCAATTAAAAAATGGGCAGAGGAACTAAATAGACACCTCTCCAAAAAGGACATACAAATGGCTAAGAGACATATGAAGAAATGCTCAACATCACTAATCGTCAGAGAGATGCAAATTAAAACAACAATGAGGTATCACCTCACACCTGTCAGAATGGCCGCCATCAACAAATCATCAAACAACAAGTGTTGGCGAGGGTGTGGAGAAAAGGAGACTCTAGTCCACTGCTGGTGGGAATGCAGACTGGTGCAGCCACTGTGGAAAACACTATGGTGTTACCTCAAAAAATTAAAAACTGAATTGCCATTTGACCCAGTGATCCCACTTCTAGGAATATACCCTAAGAAACCTGAAACACCAATCAGAAAGAATATATGTACCCCCGTGTTCGTAGCAGCACTATTTACAATAGCTAAGATCTGGAAACAGCCCAAGTGTCCATCAGTGGATGAATGGATAAAAAAGCTGTGGTACATATACACAATGAAGTACTATGCATCTGTAAGAAAGAAAGATCTCTTAGCCTTTGAGACGACATAGAGGGACCTCGAGAGTATTATCCTAAGCGAAACAAGCCAAGCAGAGAAAGACAAATATCACATGATCTCACTCATTTGTGTAATATAATAAACATAACAGTCTGTGGAACAGGGTAGTCCCAGAGATGTGAAAGTAGGATACAGACTGACACCCCTCAGAAGAGGGGGGGTGGGAAGAGATAAACCACAGAACTTATATGCATGTATGCATAACTGATGGACATGGACAACAAAGCCAGGGACGGGGTGGCGGGTTGGGGAGGAGGGTGTCAATGGGGAAAAAAGGAGAAACATCTGTAACAAAAATAAATTAATAAAAAAATAAAATAATAAAATAAAATAAAGAAAAAGAAAAAAAAACAAAGTGAAAAAAAAAAAAGAAATGTTTCACATATTCGGAAGCAAATGACATTCTCATCCTGTTACCAGAAAGGAGACCTGGCACTGAGTGGGTCTGCCTAGGGCTGGCCAGTAGTGTTCTTGACTTTGTGCAGGAAAGATTTTACAATACAAGTTCAGGTGATTTTAAGGGTACATTTATTAAAGCTAAGGACAGTGAAACAAGGACTGGCTTAACACAGAAGAAGCAACAGGGGAGACCTAGGCAAGGCTGTTTTAGTTCACTGGGAAGTCATAAAAAAGGGGACCTTGTAGACAGGTTCAGGGGTTAGCCCAGGATGAGCTGTTGCTGCTCATTGCTCCTGTGGTTGCAAGTTCATGGGGACTCTTAGAGTTTAGGAGATGTGTGCCCATGGGGGAAGAAGAGGGTGAAATGAAAGTGTGAGCATGTTCCCAGGAGGGAAAGAAAGTGCTAGGTCCTTTGTTTTGAGGGTTTTACAGGCTGGGAGTTTAGGGGAGATCTCAATAGAATATTTAGCTTGTCTAGGTGTGCTCTTTCAGGGTCATGGTCTCCACTGACTGGTCATTACCAGGGCAGGGGGTCATTAGTCATTGCAGCTAGTCCTGGCATGCCACCTGTTTTTGCTGCTTTTCTGGGTCTGGAGCTGAAATACAACTGAGGCTTAGATGTTATCTCTAGATAACATCTGGTTGTAATTGCTCAACTAGTTTGTTCAGCTATCTGTCTCAGTTTCCCCATTTCACTTGCCAAGGAATTTTTCTAGCTTCTTACTGTTCTGCTTCAATTCCCTGTGCTCAATAAGCATAAAGTTCCCCTTCCTCAGAAAGAAATGCTCCCTCTGTATTTGCCTCATAGCCAGAGAAGATGTGGATGCAGGTTAAAATGAGTTATTTCCTTCTTTTTTTTTTTTTGCTACATCTACACAGGGTGAATAGACAAAGATCTTCTCTCAGGTTCCAACAAAATTTTCAAACCTGATTCCATGCACATGTTGCACTATCGTCCAATAGAAAAGAAGAAATGGCATCTGCTATTTACCTTCCAGGTCCCAAAAGTGCTGGGCTGCCTAGTTGTCCAATCAAATTGTAAGTATTTGGAGCCTTCATTTGAATATGGAGATAATGGCACTACTCACAGTGCATTACACTGGTCACACCATTCCCACTGCCACCTTGCAGGCTTTTCCTGCCCCTTTTTGCAATGCCTGAGCCTGCCTTCCCCACGGTGCACAAGGAAGACTACAAGAAGCACAGGCATGGCCATGTAAAGAGAGCTATCCCATCTATGTGTACAAAGTGTTGAAGCAGGTGCACTCCGACACCAATATCTTGTTCAAAGCCATGGGCATCATGACATCTTCATCAAAGACATCTTCAAGCACATCACCAGCGAGGCTTTTTTTTTTTTAATCCTCACCCAAGGACATGCTTGTTTTTTTTAAATATGTTTTTATTAATTTTAGAGAGAGAGGAAGGCGGAGAGAGAGAGAAACATCAATTAGTTGACTCCCATATGCATATCAACTGGGGATAGAACATGCAACCCAGGCATGTACCCTGAACAGGAATCAAACCGACAACCCTTCATTGCACATGATGATGCCCAACCAACTAAGCCACGTTAGCTGGGGCAGGACATGCTTTTTAAATTGGTTTTAGAGAGAGAGAGGGTAAGGGAGAGGGAGATAAAGAGAGAAAAACTTCCATGTGACAATGAAATTCAATTGGTTGCATCCCACATGTGCCCCAATCAGGGATCAAACCCTCAACCTAGGTATGTGCCCTGACCAGGAATCAAGCCCATAAGCTTTTGTATATGGGATGACACTCCAACTAACTGAGCCACATGGGCCAGGGTGCCAGCAGGGCATTACAACAAGCACTTGTGCAGACAGCTGTGCACCTGCTGCTGTCCGGCGAGCTGGCCAAGTACGCCATGTCTGAGGGCACCAGGGCTGTCACCAAGTACACCAGCTCCAGGTAGTGGGCTTTAGCAACTGTCAACCCCAAGGGCTCTTTTCAGATCCACTTCTATATGCAAAAAGAAGTGTCCTACCTGGTTTGTGAGGTGCTATTTGGTCAGGTAGTGGGGGAGCTGCAGTGGGCATTGGGGCACAAATCCTGAGATAGAGCAAAGCTCCTTTTCTTAGTGGAACATTCCTCCGAAAGGCTCAGTGGGTTATTCTTGGCCTCAGGCAGCAGCCCTAGTGGTTGCATGCATGGACCAGTCCAGGGCCCTCCTGTCCTTGCATGTGAGTGCCACCTCCTCCATGGAGGACTTGTGCCTTCCTTCTCCTCATGTCCCATTGTGGTCAGGTTGGTGTGCTTTGGACATGACACTTGGTGAGACTCTAGGGGTTGTTGTGCAGCTCTGGCAGTGGTACTCAGGGCCATCCTTCCCATCATGACTAGGCAGAGCTCACCAAAAATATTTTAGCTTTGAGTTTAGGCCGCTCCTTATGCGCAGTGCACATTTCTATCTGAAAACTCAAAATGGCAGGTGCATAAATACTGGATTCCACCCTCATACTCAGCTAAACTCCTTCAAAGTAGGAGATTTTTATTCCAAAAACATGTATACTTTTTAATGTAAGCTGAGTAAATGATGAAAGAGCCTTTTTAATAAAACAAATGTAATGGCTTTAAAAATAAGTAAGTCATATGCAAAGTAAGTATAATGTAACACATTTAATAAATAAGGCATGCAGGCCTGACTGGGGCCAAGGCTGTCCTTGTTCTGAAAAATATCCTACAGTATTGATGACCAGGAAGAACACTTGACCCCCAAGAACCCAGTCCCCCAAAAGTGAGCCTCCAGTGAGAGTTGGAATTCACAACTCTCAAGTGGGCAGTGGTCATCTAACTCTTGCCCCCTGCAGACTCACACCATCTTCAGTGACTGTCAGACATTCGTCAAAATTTAAACTCTTACACAGTAAATGTTTTGTCTTGCATTTGTAGTTTCTTCTTAAAGAAACCTTTGGTTACACTACATAATAATTAGCAAATTTGACTTGAAATTTTTAGTTGAGATGGGGGAGGGAAGTCTCTTAAATGCATTTTTTAAATTGGAAACTAGTAAAATACTTCAGTTCCTTCCAGGTCTTTTGTAAATATTTACCTCAGTTATTTCAGGCCCAATAAGTGCTAGCATTGTATTGAGTCCTAATTCTTTAGCCTCTAAGTCAGTATAGGTAGCTAGATATTGTAAAGGAAGAGAGTCAAGGGAATCAGACATTATTAAGCATAATCAATTAGGCAGCATAAGCCTGCCTGCTTCCCTGGGAAGTTACAACTTCACACATTCCCCAGGGAACCACCAGTCTGTTCCCTGCAGATAGGGGTTGGGGATGGGGGTGGGATAGAAAATGAAGGGGAAGGTAAGCACAGGAGCCCAGACAGGGATCATAGAGGCCTGTCAGTCTAGCCAGGGGGAAATGATGGATTGGTTAGAAGCCAGACCAGCACAAGCCTGCAATATCTTGGGAGTGTGGACAAAAGGAGGCCACATTGCTAACATGACAAGCTCAGGAAAGGCCTGCATGAGAACCTTGCAAACTCAAAGACCTAAAGTAACCACAAAGGATGGTCTGAAATTAATACCTTTTAACTCAAAGCAGTTTATGGCAGGTAGTCATGTCCTAGGTCAGCACCTTTCCTGACAAAGGTCAATCTTTACCTTAACTGAGCCTGTCCATTGTCTTTCTGCATCTACCATAATATAGCTTTGGAATGTCAAAGTAATTTTCCTTTTTCCAGAACCCTCAAAGTACAGGCACCACTCTGCAGAGACCACAAATCCTCTCATTGTTGTTGAGTTAATTGTTGACTGTTAACTATCCTGAATCCACCTATGTAAAATATGTATCTATCATTTTACTTTTCTTCCAATCCCAGAGCTTTCCCCACTTTACTTTCTCTCACCTCCCCTAATCTATCACCAATGGATTTCATGTAATCCACTTATATCTTCTCTTTTGATTGTAATTGTGGGGATGGGGGGTTGGTGGATGGATGAGTTGTAACCTTGTCATATGCATTCTCACAACCTGGCCAATTTAGGATCAAAGTATGCATGTGGATAGATAAGGTTTGCCTGAAGGGTAGGAACGCCACCAGGTCTGAATTGAGTGTGTTGTATATATGTAAACAGATAAGGTTTGCATGACAAAGAGTTGGAAGACACTCAGCCAGGATAATGGGCCTAGGCCCAGGCTGTCTGGGTTTGTTACTTTTTAGCTTCAAAGTCTCTTTCTGCTGTAAAAAGCAAGAGACAAGACTAGGCTGTATGGTTTGCAGAGACGCCATCTCAAGGAAATAATTTACACAAATCCACTTATAACCTGGGGGAACCAATCTGCAAATAAATGGGACTGCATCAAAAGACCTGGAGCATTTGCTCCCTTGCAAATCTCCCTCTCACTCCAACCAGCATGTGCTTGTAGTTCATTGTGTTGCACTGATCCCGGCAGGCCAAGAGATGGCATGTAATGTATAAATTAAGGTGCAAAACTGCCATTCTCCAGAGCATTATCTCAATCTGTTGAGGTTTTGCTTCCCGGTATTTGTCGACAGTTTTGCTCAAATAAACTCACAAAATTCTTCACAGGTTTGAATGTTTCTTATGTTGACAGGAGGTTAATTGGTTATTTTGAAAAAGTGCCTGGTCCTTCCCAAACTCAAGATAATATAATCCCAGATAACAAAGCCCTTCTCTCTCTCTCTCTTTCTCTCTCTCTCTCTCTCTCCCCCCCACCCTCACCCTCACCTGGTAACATGCACTCACCCCATTCATTCACAAATTCTCTCCTTAGTAGCCACATGGCAGGCTGCCACATGGACTCCAAATGCAGGCTCTAAGCCTGAGCCTGGACACAGCAGCATAGCAATGGATTGCAGCTGGGAATACAAGCAAAACTAGCCAGATGGTGAGAAAGGCTGAACTAGACTAGCCTTGGCATGGCACAAAATATCTGGATACTGGCCTTATTTCTGGGCCTGATGAAGGCAAGATTGGACTTTTTCCATGGCAGAGTGGACGGAGATGGGACATTGGGAACCTGGGTTTAGTCAAGCACTCCATTGATTTTTCATCTGGCACCACAAATAAATTTTATTACCAGACCACATCCTACCTTGTGGGTGTCCTGGAATTCTTTCCTTGTGACATTGCAAGAACTGCACTCCCACCAGCAATATATCTATTCATCCTCAAATATTTGGGGAATCCCTTTGTTTAATCTTCAAGTTAACACTTAAATTGTTCTCTGTTGTAACAACATTATACACGTGTGTTCTGTATACAATTTCAATTTCCTTGATTATAAAATATTAATAGCAGGACTCTTTGTCACCTTGCCTCTTCCTTAAGATTCCCATGATGGGAGAGGGCCAAATTTGGCCCATTCTGCACCTGGTGCTGTCTGTGAAGCCTCCAATAGGTTGTTGGCAAGTAGAGGCTTTTTTTTTTTTTTTTTTTTTTAACTTCAAACTAATTCTATTGTCAGAGGAGACAAGACTGAGAAATTTATCAATGTTTTTAATTACTCACAACAAAATTCATTTTTATAGAATTGTATTTGGGAATTCTACAACATTTCCACTTTGCTTCTTGATCTTATTTTTGGTACTAAGCAGTGTTGTTACCTACTGTCAGTGAAATTTACCACATTCTGCTGGAGACAAGTTTCATTTTATTAAATTTAGGTTTCAGGCTTATTAAGGTAGAGAATCATGTGGGTCTGTGACACTAGTTTCATGTGACTACAAGTGCTTATTAAGATACTGATTAGGACTTGGATCCCATCAGCAACCTGGCTTATAGTGGAGGACTGGAGCCTGTCATTTTAAATATGAATCAGATATCTGAGAATTAAGAGTGTTATCCTTTGCCCTGGCCGGTTTGGCTCAGCGGTTAGAGCGTCGGCCTGCGGTCCAATGAGACCGGGGTTCAGTTCCCGCTAAGGGCATGTACCTCGGTTGCAGTTTGTCCCTGGCTCTGGTTGGGTCGTGTGGGAGGCAGCCGCTTGATGTGTCCCTTTCATGTCGATGTTTCTCTCTCTCTCTCTCTCTCTCTCTCTCTCTCTCTCTCTCTCCCTCCCTCCCACTCTATCTGAACAAAAATGGAAAAATGTCCTCAGGTGAGGATTAAAAAAAAAAAAACTTAAAAGAGTGTTAACCTTTGATAATCAATCATTGTTTA
Organism: Tadarida brasiliensis; assembly: GCA_030848825.1. NCBI lineage: Eukaryota > Metazoa > Chordata > Mammalia > Chiroptera > Molossidae > Tadarida > Tadarida brasiliensis. Next base: position 70,809,544 of record CM061259.1, on the reverse strand, counting down.
ACTTTTGGATTACAACTAGGAAAGCAAATAATTGAGTGAAATGTCTACAAAACTATTTCCATTCCTGTGTATTTATTTTTGTAAATGTTGTTTCAGAGCATATGTCTATAAAATAAGACAAAGGAAGAAATACTGCTGTAAACTATCATTGTAACCATAACAAATCTATGTGCCCATAGATGCATGAACTACTTAAGGCTGAGATGAAGGGAGGGGCCACCACCCATCTCATTAAGAGGTAGATTTCACTAAAATTTTCTTTTTTTGTTTCATTATTATCAAAACTTATTTGTTTTAAACAATTGTATATTGTCCAGATGATTTTTTAAACATTGGGTTTTGGTCACCAACAAGTGCTTTTAAATGTCAATTTACATACTTTTTTTGTAGGAAAAAGTAGTAGATAAAACAGTCAAACAAAAAATACATCACCCTGGCTGGTTTGGCTCAGAGGTTAGAGTGTCGGCCTGTGGACCAGAGAGTTCCGGGTTTGGTTCCCACTAAGGACACATACCTCTGTTGCGGTTTGTCCCCGGCCCTGGTTGGGGTCGTGTGGGTGGCAACCACTTGATGTGTCTCTCTCATGTCGATGTTTCTCTCTCTCTTCCTCCCTCTCTCCCTCCCGCTCTATCTAAAGATAAATGCAAAAATGTCCTCGGGTGAGAATAAAGAAAAATAATAATAATACATCTTATATTAGGATGAAATTCTGAGACAGAACTGGAATTCAAATAACTTCAGAGATGAAAAGAAACATCATCTAAAATATTAACAAGGAATTTTGTCGTGTATTTTATAAATTATGGCACCAAGTTTATATTCCAACAGATACCTTTAAAAGACTAATGTGTGTGACTTTTTTTTTTTTTAAGGCACACTGATACCATTGTAATAACCTGGTTGTTAATTAACAGGAAAGGAGCAAAGGGAAGTCCAGATGGTATAGGCATGCCATTTGTGCAGCTTTGCCAGGAAGCTGCAGTTTAACATTCTCCAGGTCTGTTCCACACAGATTGATGGGGGAAGGGATTGGACAATCAATGCATGCCCAGTAAGGTCTGGGTGATGTGGGAAGGTGCTTACCTGTCCATCACACCTGGGAGTGAATTATTGGCCAGAATAGGTGTGGCCACTGCAAGTGATCTGGGCCCCAAGGCTAAGGCAACTAGATTCCATTTTATGTAGGCCCCTTGGTTAAGGCGACTAAATGACTCCATTTTATCACCAATAGACATTCCTCAATATTCTTCCAACAATGGATTAATTACCCCTAGACATAAAGGAATTTTGCCTAAGACTGTAGTTGCCCCATGAATTGGGAGGCATTTGCAGTTTCCTGAGTATAGGTATTTGCAAGTATTTGCAAATACTTGTGCTGTCCGTGAATAATGCTAATTTTGACTTCTGTAATCTCTGTCACTCACACTATTGTACTGGTCCCCTGAAGGGAGGGGGCAAAAGGAGGAAGGGGCTTCTGTCTTTTATTATTATTTTTTTTTATCCTCACCCGAGGACATTTTTCCATTTTTTGTTCAGATAGAATGGGAGGGAGAGAGAGGAAGAGAGAGAGAGAGAGAGAAACATCGATGTGAAAGAGACACATCGAGTGGCTGTCTCCCACACGACCAACCAGGGCAGGGGACAAATCGCAACCGAGGTACATGCTCTTAGCGGGAACCGAACCCGGGTCTCTCTGGACCGCAGGTTGATGCTCTAACTGCTGAGCCAAACCGGCCAGGGCCTGTCTTTAAAATGGGACAAGCAAGAAGAATCAGGGCTGCTGATCTGAGGGGAGACTATGCCCTCCGCAGCCCACAGGCGAAATAAAGTGCTCCTTTACAATTAAGCTGTGTGTCTCTGGTTATCTCGCTGTCACGTTACAACACAAAGAGGGAAGATTTGATATTTAAACTCCTGAACAAAGGGGTTTCCTTCCTTTTTCTTGCTCTCTTGCTTGCCTGCACTCCTGGTTCTCTTGTTGCAGGGGGAACATTCCCCTGCATTCACCCACATGGCCCACAGTCACGTGGACCCCACATACAATGGACTAATAGACTGTGATTAGCCTGTTGCTATGCCAGACTTCACCATGGAACAGAAACTCTGGATACTGGCCTTGCTTTTAGCTCTGCTGAATTCACAGTTGCATATTTTCCAGGACTGGTTTAAGGGAATTAGAACTTTGCAAACTAAGGGATATAACTTCATGCAAATAAAGCTTTTTATCACATCTCATTCTCTGGGGGTAGGGAGCACCAGAAATGCTTATTCCAGTGGCACCCCAAGAACCCCACTTCCATTAGTGATGGAGAAAAGCAATCCACGCAATTGTCTGATAACAATATGGTAGGATTTGCATCCTTGCAACAATTTCAACTAACCATAAAAATATTTTAGATACCAACTTTGTAACATATGAGATTTTAAAAATTCTTTAAGTAGACCCATGCAGGAAAAATGAACTGGAAGAGGGGGCAGCAAGGGGCTTCCACCTGCTGTGGTGAGCATGCTCAGTGGCTTTTCTCCCTGGTGCTGATGGGGCCACCCACCCCTACTTTCTTTGGAGACATAACTTGTGAATGCATGACTATCTTTTTTTTGTTTGCTTATTAATCCTCCCCTGAGGATATTTTTACATTGATTTTTTTTTTTTTAAGATAAGAGTGGGAGGGAGAGAGAGAGAGAGAAACATCAGTGTGAGAGACCTATTGATTGATTGCCCATCGCATGACCTTGATAGAGGCTGGGGGTCAAACCTGCAACTCAGGTACATGCCCTTGACAGGGAATCGAATCTTTGACCCTTCAGTTCAACAACCAGTTCTCTAACTGCTGAGTCAAGGCTGGCTAAGGCTGCATAATTACCTTTTATTGAACATCTGTCAATGTAAGAAATATTCAAACCTATAGAGAATTTTTTGTGAATTTATTTGAGCCAAACTGTCAACAACTGTCAGGAAGCAAAATCTCAACAGATTGAGATAATGCTCCAGAAAATGGAAGTTTTGTACCTTATTTTATACATTACAATGAAAAGAGAAGACACAAGTGAGTTACATGAAATCCATTGGTGATAGATTAGGGAGGTGGGAGAAAGCAAAGTGGGGAAAGCTCTGGGATTGGATGAAAAGTAAAATGATAGACACAACTTTTTCATAGGTGGATACAGGACAGTTAACAGTCAACAATTAACTCAATTACAACGAGGGATTTGTGGTCTCTGCAGAGTGGTGCCTGTGCTTTGAAGGTTCTGGAAAAAAAGAAAATTACTTTGACATTCCAAAGCTATATTATTGTAGATGCAGAAAGACAATAGACAGGCTCAGTTAAGGCAAAGATTGACCTTTATCAGGAAAGATGCTGGCCTAGGACATGACTACCTGCCATAAACTGCTTTTAGTGAAAAAGTATTAATTTCAGACCATCCTTTGTGGTTACTTTAGGTCTCTGAGTTTACAAGGCCACTGTGCAGGCCTCCTGTGAGCATGTTGAGTTTAGTATGTGGCCCCTTTTTGTCCACAGGAAACATCGATAATTGGGCCTCGTCAAAATTAAAACTTTTGCCTTCTGACAATGATGAAAAAGCAAGCTACAGAGTGTAAGACAATAACTGCATACCTTCCATCTGAAAAAAGACTAGAATCTCAAACCTTTAAGGAACTCTCTCACCTGCAGGTCTGCTGACATTGCCCTCTCCAGGCCTCAGACTGAGTGCCACCTCCTAAAATGGCCACTTATTCTATTGTTTTAGAATATTCAATTCTAAAAATATACAGAAGACAAGAAAAAAATAGAAAACACATGAAGAAAGAAAGAAAGAAAGAAAGAAAGAAAGAAAGAAAGAAGGAAGGAAGGAAGGAAGGAAGGAAGGAAGGAAGGAAGGAAGGAAGGAAGGATGTGTGGGGCAAGGAGTGGAATAGATGAGTTTCTTTGAAGGCATTAATACAAGTAGAAGTGGACCCTGTAGGTCTTTAAGACTGAAGGAATGGGAGGCCCAGGCAGAGCAAGTAAATGAGTCAGCTGGGAACTAAATATTCAGGCTCACTAGTATACCTGAGACACTAAACACTCAAGTTACATATACAATAGGCACTAAAACCTCAAGCTCACTAACTACAGTATACAATAGGTAATAAACACTGAAGCTCACTAACTATACATTAGGCACTAAGCATTCAGGACCCAGAGGCACTCAAGTAAAAGCCCCAATCTTTCTGTGCAGCACCAGCAATCTTCCCCTTACTTCTGATCACGCCTCCTCCCATCCGCCTGTACCAGCTCCTTCTACCTTCTGCAGGTCTGTACTCCAAAGCAGACCGCCCCCCATCCCCACAGCAAATATAGCAGGTTTCCCGCCGGAGGGCCTCCTAGTTTCTGCTCAAATCTGAGTCAAACCTGAGTCTCCAATATCCCGGGCAACATGCCCCAAGCCTTGGCGCTCTTTCTGCTCAATGTGTAAACCTCTACACTCTCTAACGTTTACAGGTCGATGCCTCCACCATATGCAAGCTCGGGGGATCCTCTTTCTCTAGCCAGTGGAGGGAGAGAGGGACTAAAACTAAATACTCCAACGACCGCACAGCCAAAGAGCGGAAGAGCCTGCGCTATCTCACCACTGGGCGGCCCCCATCCCCGGGCACTAAGTAACAGCCCCACCGGATCCTTTTTCACAATGGTCAGTGAGCCTACTCAGGCTCTGGTTGCGAGGAAGTTACTAAAAAAAAAAAAAAAATTATATATATGATCTCCAAGGATGAGAGCCACCCTCGGGCTCTGGAGTGGGGCAGCAGTTGCATATGGACTTTGAAGGAGTGGTCTCTTCAGAGGCCAACCAGGGAGGGAGAGTATGGCTGTTTTTGCTGAAAGGTAAAAAGAGTCGTGGGTTTCATATCTTTTGGAGCCGGGGTCTCCATTCCAGGCAGCTCCCGTGGATGCGGCGCATGCGTGACAGAGGCTGTCGGTCAGGGTGGCCCACAGGAGGGTGACCGCAGAGCCCCTCCAGACTGGTCTGGCGCCTCTGGCGTTGCCATTGCGGTGGGGCTGGGCCTCAGAGTTCTGCGCGATAGGGCGTGCTGGGTGCCAGAAGGGCAGCGCGCAAGCGGAAAGATCCGGCGACTCCAGGAGGCAGCAGGGCTCTGGGCAGTCGCGGTGCGGGGTGCCAGGAGTCAAGAAATGCAAAGGGGCAGGATAAGGGATGAGTTGATATCAGGGCAAGGGGATGCCTGGGGCAGGTTTATAGCGGTGCAGGAGTGCCGGGATAAAGGGGTGGAGGGATAAGAGATGTAGTGCTATATATAGGGTGGAGGATACCAGTATGCAGAGGGAAGGCAGCCGCACAAGGCTTGGAGGCTCCGGCACGCTATGCTTCTGGCTCGTTGCAGAAAACACCGAAGCCTTTGCTGTGGTACTCACACTCAGGCACCTTTCCAGGTTGGTCAATTCAAAACTCTCTCCCTCATCGCACTGGTGGCGCATTAGTCCTCTGGGCCTCTAGATACTGACCGCCGTTTTTCGTCCAGTGAATCCGCCTTGCCCCATCGCCCACCACGCCGGGTTCAGAATAGCGAGTGCTCTCCGGGTTTTGCACACTTAATGTCACTGATTACTCACAGGCCGCGCGTTCCCTACACCTAAGGGCTGCGGCGTATTCTTCCTGAAAGGGAAGACTTGTCTGGTACTGGATTACGTGACGCCTTTGTTCTACGCTCCAAGGGCTGGAGCACCCCAGTACCCCCTCCGCAGCGCAGCAAACGCTGCTGTCCCACCGCGCTTCCCAGGAGCGTTTTTACTGCCTCCCTCTGCCTCTTGTCGGATCTCCATGCTGGGCTGTCTCACGTTTTTTTTTTTGTTTCTTTGTTTTTTTGTTTTGTTTTGTTTTGTTTTTTTAATAACTTATTTTATTATTAATTTGTTTTTGTTACAGATGTTTTCCTTTTTTTCCCCCATTGACACCCTCCTCCCCCTCCCCTTCTCCTCCTCCCCATCCCTGTTGTCCATGTCCATTGGTTATGCACCCATGCACATAGGCTCTGTGATTTATCTCTTTCCCCCGCCTCCCCCCCTCCTCTGAGGCCCGTCATCCCGTACTCCACCCTCCATGTCTCTGGGTCAATGTCGTTGTTCAGTTTGCTCAGTTCTCCTGTGTGTTGCCATTGGTGGGGGGGGGGGGTCGCCCAGCTCCCCCGCCCCTCCTGGGCTCCCCCGCGGTGGGGGCATGTTTTTTTTTTATTAATTTATTTTTGTTACAGATGTTTTTCCTTTTTACCCCCATTGACTCCCTCCTCCCTATCCCCTCCTACCCCGTCCCCAGCTTTATTGTCTATGTCCATCGGTTATGCATACATGCATACAAGTTCTGTGGTTTATTCCCTGCCCCCCCCCCCCAGGATTGTCAGTCTGTGCCCTACTTCTATGACTCTGGGTCTATTTTGTTCATCAGTTTGTTTAGTTCATTATATTCCAGAAATATGTGAGATCATGTGATATTTGTCTTTCTCTGCTTGGCTTGTTTCGCTTAGGATAATACTTTCCAGGTCCCTCCATGTCGTCTCAAAGGATAAGAGATCTTTTTTTCTTACAGATGCATAGTACTTCATTGTGTATATGTGCCACAGCTTTTTTATCCACTCGTCTACTGATGGACACATGGGACTACATCAAATTCAAAAGCTTCTGCACAGCAAAAGAAACAACCATCAAAACAGATAGGGAACCCACTGTATGGGAGAGCATAATTGCCAATGATACATCAACTGTGGACCTTAAGAGACCCCTTAAATTGGCTATTTTATCTTTTTAACATAGCCCCAAAGTTGTTGAAAGCATCTTTGCTTTCTGACAGCAGAAAATTGTTTCAGATCTATCACAAGATTTTTTAAAATTAATTAATTTTTGTTACAGATGTTTCTCCTTTTTCCCCAGTAGACACCCTCCTCCGGATCCCGCCCCCACCCTGACAGCATTGTTGTCTTTGGCCGTTGGTTATGCATATACTCATATAAGTTCTGTGGTTTATCCCCCTCCCCCCCCCCAGGATTGTCAGTCTGTGCCCTACTTCTATGACTCTGCATCTGTTTTGTCCATCAGTTTGTTTAGTTCATTATATTCCAAAAATAAGTGAGATCATGTGGTATTTGTCTTTCTCTGATTGGATTATTTCACTTAGCATAATACTTTCCAGGTCCCTCCATGTCATCTCAAAGGATAAGAGATCTTTTTTTCTTATAGCTGCACAATATTCCATTGTGTATATGCAGCACACCTTTTTTTATCTACTCATCTAATGAAGGACATGTGGGCTGTTTGCAGATCTTAGCAACTGAAAATACTGCTGCTATGAACATAGGGGTACGTATATTCTTCCAGATTGGTGTTTCAGGCTTCTAAGGATATATTCCTAGAAGTGGGATCACTGGGTCAAATGGCAGTTCAATTTTTAATTTTTTGAGGAAACACCATATAGTTTTCCATATTGGCTGCACTAGTCTGCATTATCACCAGCAGTGTACTACAGTCCCATTTTCTCCACACCCTTGCCAGCACTAGTTTGATGATTTGTTGATAGCAGTCATTCTGGCAGGTGTGAGGTGAAACCTCATAGTCATTTCAAAATTTGCATCACTCTGATGATTAGTGATGTTGAGCATTTTTTCATATGTCTTTTGGCCATATGTATGTCCTGTTAAGAGCAGTGTCTATTTAAGTCCTCTGACCATTTTTTATTTGGGTTATTTCCCTTCCTTTTGTTGAGTTGTATGAGTACTCTATATGTTTTGGAAACTAACCCCTTATCTGATGTATCAGTGACAGTTATGCTCTCCCATATAGTGGGTTCGCTTTCCATTTTAATGATTGTTTCTTTTGCTGTGCAAAAGCTTTTTTGGTTGATGTAGTCCCATGTATTAATTTTTTCCTTTGTTTCTCTTGCCTTAGGTGTTGTATCAGTGAAAATTCTGCAGCGTGTGATGTCTGAAATTTTGTTGCCTACATTTTCTTCTAAGATTTTAATGGATTCACGAGTCACATTTAAGTATTTCATCCATTTAGAATTTATTCCTGTGTATAGTGTAAGTTGGTGGTCCAGTTTCATGTTTTTTGCATATAGCTGTCCAATTTTCCCAACACCATTTATTAAAGAGGCTGTCTTAACTAGATTGTATGCTCTTGCCACCTTTATCAAATATTAATTGAGCATATTGTATTGGGTCAATTTCTGGGTTCTTTGTTCTGTTCCATTGATCTATATGCCTGTTCTTGTGCTAGTACCAGGCTATTCTGATTACAATGGTTTTGTAGTATAACCTGATATCCAGTATTGTGATCCCTCCTACAGTGTTCTTCTTTTTAACGATTGTTGTGGCTATTTGGGGTCTTTTTTTGTTTTTACTATTTTATATTTTTATTTTATTTTGTTTTATTTTATTTTTTATTAATTTGTTTTTGTTACAGATGTTTCTCCTTTTTCCCTCATTGTCACCCTCCTCCCCTTCCCTCCCTGCCCCGTCCCCAGTTTCGTTGTCCATGTCCATTGGTTATGAGTGCATGCGTACAAGTTCTGTGGTTCATTGCTCCCCTCCCCCACCAACTCTTCTGGCAATTGTCAGTCTGTAACCTACTTCCACGTCACGGGGACTACCCTGTTCCTCAGACTGTTATGTTTATTATATTCCAGAAATAAGTGAGATCATATAATATTTATCTTTCTCTGCTTGGCTTGTTTCACTTAGGATAATAATTTCCAGGTCCTCCCATGTCGTAGCAAAGGATAAGAGATCTTTCCTTCTTACTGCTGCATAGTACTCCATTGTGTATATGTACCACTGCTTCTTTATCCATTCGTCTACTGATGGACACTTGGGCTGTTTCCAGATCTTAGCTATTGTAAATAGCGCTGTAATGAACATGGGGGTACATATATTCTTTCTGTTTGGTGTTTCAGGCTTCTTAGGGTATATTACTAGGAGTAGGATCACTGGGTCAAATGGTAATTCAATTTTTAATTTTTTGAGGTAACACCATAGTGTTTTCCACAGAGGTTAGACAAGTCTGCATTCCCACCAGCAGTGTACTAGAGTCCCCTTTTCTCCACACCCTCGCCAACACTTGTTGTTTGATGATTTGTTGATGGCGGCCATTCTGACAGTTGTGAAGTGATACCTCATTGTTGTTTTAATTTGCATCTCTCTGATGATTAGTGATGTTGAGCATTTCTTCATATGTCTCGTGGCCATTTGTATGTCCTGTTTGGATAGGTGTCTATTTAGTTCCTCTGCCCATTTTTTAATTGGGTTTTTTTTCTTCCTTTTGTTGAGCTGTATGAGCACTCTATATAATTTGGAAATTAATCCCTTATCTGATATATCATTGGCAATTATGCTCTCCCAAACAGTGGGTTGCCTTTCCACTTTGATGGTTGTTTCTTTTGCTTTGCAGAAGCTTTTGAGTTTGATGTAGTCCCATGTGTTCATTTTTTCCTTTGTTTCTGTTGCCTTAGGTGATATATCAGTGAGGATTCTGCTGCATATGATGTCCGAAATTTTGTTGCCTACATTTTCTTCTAGGATTTTTATGGATTCATGAGTCACATTTAAGTCTTTTATCCATTTTTAGTTTATTCTTCTGTATGGTGTAAGATGATGGTCTAGTTTCATTTTTCTGCATGTAGCTGTCCAATTTTCCCAACACCATTTATTAAAGAGGCTGTCTTTACTCCATTGTATGCTCTTGCCACTTTTGTTGAATATTAATTGAGCATAATGTTTTGGGTCAATTTCTGGGTTCTCTGTTCTATTTCATTGATCTATGTCCCTGTTCTTGTGACAGTACCAGGCTGCTTGGATTACAGTAGCTTTATAGTATAACCTGATGTCTGGTATTGTGATCCCGCCTACTTTGTCCTTCTTTTTCAGGATTGCTGTAGCTACTCGGGTCTTTTTTGGTTCCATAGGAACTTCTGAAGCATTTGTTCTAGTTCTGTGAAATATGTCATTGGTATTTTGATGGTGATTGCATTAAATCTATAGATTGCTTTGGGTAGTATGGACATTTTAATGATGTTAATTCTTGCAATCCATGAACAAGGTATGTGCTTCCACTTTTTTATATCTTCCTCTATTTCTTTTTTCAATGTCCTGTAGTTTTCTGCAAATAGGTCCTTTACTTCTTTGGTTAAGTTTATTCCTAGGTATCTTAATTTTTTTGTTGCGATGGTAAATGGGATTGTTTATTTAGTTTCTCTTTCTGTGAGTTCATTCTTGGTGTATAAGAATACCGACGATTTCTTGACATTAATTTTGTATCCTGCTACTTTGCCAAATTCATTTATTAAGTCTAGTAGATTTTTGATGGAGTCTTTAGGGTTTTCTATGTGTAATATCATGTCATCTGCGAATAATGACAGTTTCACTTCCTCCTTTCCAATTTGGATCCCTTTTATTTTTTCTTCATGTCTGATTGCTGTGGCTAAGACTTCCAGTACTATGCTAAATAAGAGTGGTCAAAGTGGGCATCCCTGTCTTGTTTATATTCTTAAGGGAAATGCTTTTAGTTTTTGTCCATTGAGTATGATGTTGGCTGTAGGTCTTTCATATATGGCCTTTATAATGTTGAGATATGATCCCTCTATTCCCAAATTGCTGAATGTTTTTATCAGAAATGGGTGCTGGATTTTGTCAAATGTGTTTTCAGCATCTATTGATATGATCATGTGGTTTTTATCTTTCATTTTGTTTATGTGATTGATCACATTTATTGATTTGCAAATATTGTACCAGCCTTGCATCCCTGGGATGAATGCAACTTGGTCATGATGAATAATTTTTTTGATGTATTGCTGGATCCGATTTGCTAGTATTTTGTTCAGGATTTTGGCATCTATGTTCATCAGGGATATCGGCCTGTAGTTTTCTTTTTTTGTAGTGTCTTTTTCTGGTTTTGGAATTAGAATTACGCTGGCCTCATAAAACGAGTTTGGAAGTCTTCCTTCTTCTTGAATTTTATGGAATAGTTTGAGGAGAGTGGGTGTTAATTGTTCTTTGAATGTTCGGTAAAACTCCCCCGTGAAGCTGTCAGGGCCTGGGCTTTTTTTTGCTAGGAGGGTCTTGATTACGTCTTCAATTTCCTTCATTGTTATTGGCCTGTTCAAGTTTTCTATCTCTTCCCAGTTCATTTTTGGGACACCATGTGTTTCTAGAAATTTGTCCATTTCGCTTAGATTGTCGAATTTGTTGCCATATAAATGTTCATATATTTTTTACCGATCCTTTGTATTTCTGTGGTGTCGGTTGTTACTTCTCCTCTTTCATTTCTGATTTTGTGTATTTGGGTTCTCTCTCTTTGTTTCTTGATGAGTCTAGCTAAGGGTCCATCAATCTTGTTTATCTTTTCAAAAAAACAGCTCTTTGTTTCATTGATACTTTGAATTGTTTTTTGTTTTTTTTTTGTCTCCATGTCGTTTATTTCTGCTCTGATCTTTACTATTTCCTTCCTTCTACTTGCTCTAGGGTTTTCTTTTTTGTTTGCTTTCTAGTTCTTAAGTTGTGAGGTTAGGTAGTCAATTAGAAATTTTTCTTCTTTCTTGAGGTGGGCCTGTAGTGCTATGAACTTCCCTCTCAGAAGTGCTTTCGCTGCATCCCATAGATTTTGTGTTGTTGTGTGTTCATTTTCATTAGTTTCCAGGAAGTTTTTAATTTCTTCCTGGATCTCCATGATAACCCATTCATTGTTCAATAACATGCTATTTAGCCTCCATGTGTTCCAATGTCTTTGCATGTTCTTGTTGCAATTGATTTCTAGTTTCATGCCATTGTGATCTGAGAAGATGCTTGATATGATTTCAGTCTTCTTGAACTTGTAGAGACTTAGTTTGTGTCCTATCATGTGGTCTCTCTTTGAGAATGTCCCATGTGCACTTGAGAAGAATGTGTATTCTGCAGTTTTGGGGTGTAATTCTCGGTATATATCTATTAAATCCATTTGATCTAGTGCTTCATTTAGAGTCTCTGTTTCCTTGTTAATTTTTTGTCTAGATGATCTATCCAGTGATGTCAGTGGGGTGTTGAAGTCTCCTGCTATGATTGTATTGCTGTCGATTTCTCCTTTGAAGTCCTCCAGAAGATTTTTAATATATTTTGGTGCTCCTATATTGGGTGCATATATGTTTACCAGGATTATATCTTCCTGTTGTATAGACCCTTTCAATATTATGTAGTGACCTTCTTTGTCTCTAGTTATGGTCTTCAATTTGAAATCTAATTTATCAGATATGAGTATTGCTACCCCAGCTCTTTTTCCCTTTACGTTTGCTTGGAAGATTTTTTTCCATCCCTTCACTTTCAACCTATGTAAGTCTTTTGTTGTGAGGTGGGTCTCTTGTAAACAACATATATGTGAATCATGCTTTCTTATCCAGTCAGCTGTTCTGTGTCTTTTTATCGGAGCATTCAGACCATTTACATTTAAGGTGATTATTGATATGTACTTATTTATTGCCATTTTTGTTCAGTGTGGTTATGTTTTTCTTCCTATTTCTCCTACTGATTACAGCAGTCCTTTTAACATGTCTTGCAGTGCTGGTTTGGTGCTAATATATTCCCTTAGCCTTTTTTTGTCTGGGAAGCTCTTTATTTGACCTTCAATTTTGAATGATAGCCTTGCTGGATAGAGTAGTCTTGGATTCAGATCCTTGTTTTTCATGACCTTGATTACTTCATGCCATTCCTTTCTGGCCTGTAGTGTTTCTGTTGAGAAGTCTGCTGATAGCCTTATGGGGGTTCCTTTGTAGGTGACCTGTTGCTTATGTCTTGCTGCCTTTAGGATTCTCTCTTTGTCTTTAATTTTTGGCATTTTAATTATGTGTCTTGGTGTTTGCCTGTTTGGGTTCTTCTTAATTGGGGCTCTCTGTGCTTCTTGAACTTGAATGCCTTCTTCCTTCACCAGGTTAGGAAAGTTTTCTGTCACTATTTCTTCAAATATATTCTCTAACCCTTGCTCATTTTCTTCTTCTTCGGGATTCCTATGATGCGAATGTTATTACGTTTCCAGTTGTCCCACAGTTCTCTTAACCTATCTTCCTGTTTTTTAATTGTTTTTTCCTTTTGGTTTTCTGATTGATTGATTTTTTTCCTACTCTGTCTTCTAATTCACTGATCCGGTCCTCTGCTTCCTCTACTCTGCTGGTCAGTCCTTCCAATGTGTTCTTTATTTCTGCTATGTCATTCTTTATTTCCACTTGGTTGGTTTTCATGGTGTCGATATCCTTACTCATGCTGTTTAGTTTCCTCAAGATCATGGCTGTGAACTCTACCTCTGATAATTTGCTTAACTGCATTTCATTTATCTCATCTTCGGTAGAGTTCTCTTGTTCTTGCATTTGGGATCTGTTTCTTTGTTTCACCATTTTTGCTATCTCAGTGGGTTTTCGAGCCTGCTAAATTTTTTCTCTGCGTGTTGATGTTCTGCTATTTGTGGCTCCCTCTACTGGGTTTGGATGAGCATGGAGGGCCCTCCTTAAACACCACTGTCAAGTCTCACTTTCCTGGGTAGATTTGCAAGCTCAGGAAAGGTTCAGTTGTGCTGTAGCTTTTTGCCTGGAGGCTATTAGCCTCAGTTATTTGAAAAGCCTTAGTCTCTCAGTTGAATGAGAAACTCCCTCAGGTATTTATAATGTAACAGGATTTCCCGAGTTTGGGGCCAATGCTGGTTGTTAATGAGCCTCAATTTGCATTTCTTTACCTCTTTGCTTCACCTAGGAATCTCCGAGGGTGGGGCTGACACAGGTCCGGGAGGGTTTTAAACTTGGCTGCTGTTCTGTGTAACCGGGAAGGAGCAGGCTGGCCACCACCATCCTTTGTGGCCACAGCTCAGCACAAACTCTGAGCGCCCTCCACATCCCAGGTGTCCCCACAGAGTTCCAGTCCAGTCTGCCCTCCCTCTGCCAGAGCCCCAAGTGAGTGGCTGTAGCTATTTAGCGCTCTCTCCCAGCCCTCTGCGCTGTTGAGCAGCTTCGGTTCTTAACCCCAAGGGCAGGCGCCACCGCTGCTCACAGCTCAGGCCACTGCTGTCCGTGGGCTCCCAGCCTGCCACCCTCATGCACCTCCGCAGATCCTACCAGGCTCATTCAGTGTCCCTGGTTGTATGGTCCTCTCTTGCAGCTTTTCTGTTGCTTTTTCCCGACAATTTGTCTTTATTTTAGTTGTAATTCCCGTTTGGTCTTGGGAGATCGTCTGTGTAGCTTCCATTCGCTCCACCACCATTTTTTGTGACCTTGGGGTCTTTTTTGGTTCCATATAAACTTTTGGAGTATTTGTTCTAGGTCCGTAAAATATGCTGTTGGTATTGTAATGGGGACGGCATTGAATCTATAGATTGGGTAGTATGGAGATTTTAATGAGGTTAATTCTTTCAGTCCATGAACAAGGTATATGCTTCCACTTTTTAATATCTTTCTCTATTTCTTTTTTCAATGTCCTGTAGATTTTTGTGAAAAGGTAATTTACTACTTTGGTTAAGTTTATTCCTCGGTGTCTTAATTTTTTTTGATGCAATGCTAAATGGAATTTTTTTTTCATTTCTTTTTCTGTGAGTTCATTATTGCTGTATAAGAATGCCATCAATTTCTTGATGTTACTTTTGTATTCTACTGCCTTGCAAAATTTGTTTATTAAATCCAGTAGACTTTTTATGGAGTCTTTAGGATTTTTTATTTATAATATCATGTCATCTGCAAATAATGACAGTTTCACTTCCTCCTTCCCAATTTGGATTCCTTTTATTTTTTCTTCATGTCTAATTGCTGTGGCTAAGACTTCCAGTACCATGTTAAGTAAGAGTGGCGAAAGTGGGCATCCCTGTCTTGTTCCTGTTCTTAAGGGGAATGCTTTTAGTTTTTGCTGATAGAGTCTGATGTTGGCTGTAGATTTTTCATATATGTCCTTTATTATGTTCAAATATGATCCCTCTATTCCCACATTGCTGATCATTTTTTTCAGAAATGGGTGCTGGATTTTGTCAATTTTTTTATCTTTCATTTTGTTTATGTGGTGTATCACATTTACTGATTTGCATATATTGTACCAGCCTTCCATCCCTGGGATGAATCCCACTTGGTCATGGTAAATAATTTTTTAATGTATTGCTAGATCCAATTTGCTGATATTTTGTTAAGCACTTTGGCATCTATGTTCATCAGCGATATTGACCTATAGTTTTCTTTCTTTGTAGTATCTTTATCTGGTTTGGAATTAGGATTATTCTGGCCTCATAAAGTGAGTTTGGAAGTCTTCCTTCTTGAATTTTTTGGAATAGCTTGAGGAGAGTGGGTGTTAATTCTTCTTTGAATGTTTGTTAAAACTCCCCCTTGAAGCCAAAAGTCCAGGCCTGGGCTTTTGTTTGCTGTGAGTCTCTTGATTACATCTTCAATTTCCTTAGTTGTTATTGGTCGGCTCAAGTTTTCTATCTTTTCCCATTTCAGTTTTGGGAGACTGTGATTATAGAAATTTGTCCAGTTCGTGTAGATTGTCCAGTTTGTTGACGTATAATTGTTCATAGCATTTTTCAATGATCTTTTGTATCTCTGTGGTGTCAGTTTTTACTTCTCTAGTTTTGTTTCTCATTTTGTTTATTTGGGTCCTCTCTGTTTCTTGGTGAGTCTGGCTAAGGGTCCATCAGTCTTATTTATCTTTTCAAAGAACCAGCTCTTTATTTCATTGATCTTTTGAATTGTTTTTTTAGTCTCTATGTCATTTATTTCTGCTCTGACCTTTACTATTTCTTTCCTTTTACTTGCTCTGGGTTTTTCTGTTTATTTACTTTCTTGTTCTTTAACTTGTGAGATTAGCCAATTAGAAATTTTTCTTGTTTCTTGAGGTAGGCCTGTAGTGCTGTGAACTTTCCTCTCTGGACTGCTTTCACTGCATCCTATAGATTTTGTTTTTGTGTGTTCATTTTCACTGGTTTCTAGGCAGCTTTTTATTTCTTCCTTGATCTCTTTGGTAACCCATTCATTGTTTAACAACATGCTGTTTAGCCTCCATGTGTTTGAATGTTTTTGAGTGCTTTTATTATAATTGATTTCTAGTTTAATGTCATTGTGATCTGAGAAGGTGCCTGATATGACTGCAATCTTCTTGAATTTGTAGAAACTTACTTTGTGTCCTAACATGTGGTCTAGCTTTGAGAATATTCCATGTGCACTTGAGAAGAATGTGAATTCTGCAGTTTTGGAGTGTAATTCTCTGTATATGTCTATTAAATCCATTCGATCTAGTGCATCATTTAGGGTCTCTGTCTCCTTGCTCATTTTTTTGTCTACAGGATCTATCCAGTGATGTCAGCGGGGTGTTGAAGTCCCTGCTATGATTGTATTGCTGTCGATTTCTCCTTTGAAGTCCTCCAGAAGTTTTTAAATGTATTTTGGTGCTCCTATATTGGGTGCATATATGTTTACCAAGGTCATATCCTTCTGTTGAGTAAATCCTTTCGATATTATGTAGTGAGCTTCTTTGTCTTTAGTTATGGCCTTCATTTTGAAGTCTTTTTTTTATTGGAAATGAGTATTGCTACCCCAGGTTTTTTTCCTTTCCATTTGCTTGGAAGATTTTTTTCCATCCCTTCACTTTCAACCTATTTGAGTCTTTTGTTGTGAGGTGGGTCTCCTGTAAACAACATATGTATGATTCATGCTTTCTTATCCACTTAGCAACTCTGTGTCTTTTGATCAGATCATTTAATCCATTTACATTTAAATTTATTATTGATATGTACTTATTTATTGCTAATTTTTTTATTATTATTGCTATGTTTATCTTCCTATTTCTTTTGCTGATTACAGCAGTCTTTATCATTTCCTGCAGTGATGGTTCGATGCTAATATAATCCTGTACCCTCCCCCCCTTTTTTTTTGTCCAGGAAGCTCTTTATTTCACCTTATATTTTGAGTGATAGCCTTGCTGGATAGAGTAGTTTTGGATTCAGACCCTTCTTTTTCATTACCTTGAGTACTTCATGCCATTCCCTTCTGGCCTGTAGTGTTTCTGTTGAGAAGTCAGCTAATAGCCTCATGGGGGTTTCTTTATAGGTAACCTGTTGCTTATCTCTTGCTGCCTTTAGCAGTCTCTTTTTGTCTTTAATTTTTGACATTTTAGTTATTATATGTCTTTTTGTGGGCCTGTTTGGGTTCCTCTTATGTGGGGCTCTCTGTACTTCCTGAAAATATATGCCTTTTTCCTTCACCAGGTTAGGAAAGTTTTCTATCACTACTTCTTAAAATGTATTCTCTAATCCTTGCTCATTTTCTTCTTCTGGAACTCCTATGATGCAGATATTATTACATTTCATATTGTCCCAAGTTCTCTTAAGCTGTCTCCTGTTTTTTAAATGTTTTTGTTTTGTTTTTTTTCTTTTTGGTTGTCTGATTGGGTGATTTTTTTCTACCCTGTCTTCTAATTCACTGATCTGATCCTCAACTTCCTCTACTCTGCTGGACATGTCTTCCAATGTGTTCTTTATTTTTGCTATGTCATTCTTCATTTCTGCTTGGTGGTTTTTTATTTCCAATTGGTTGATTTTCAATGTTTCTTTATCTTTACTCATGCTGTTGAGCTCTTTGCTCATGTTGTTGAGCTTCCTCATTATCGTTAGTCTGAACTCTACTTCTGATACCTTGCTTAATTGCATTTCATTTATCTTCTTCTATAGAATTATCTTGTTCTTTCATTTGGGATTTGTTTCTTTGTTTCACAATTTTGACTGTGTCAGTGGGTTTTGGAGACTGCCAAATTTTCCCTGTGAGTGTTGGTGTTCCACTGGTTGTGGCTCCCTCTACAGCAGCAGTTCTCAACCTGTGGGTCATGACCCCTTTGGGGGTCGAATGACCTTTACACAGGGGTCACCTAAGACCATCAGAAAACACATATTTCCAATGGTAATTCATAACAGTAGTAAAATTAGTTATGAAGTAGCAATGAAAATAATTTTGTGTTTGGGGGTCACCACAATATGAGGAACTGTATTAAAGGGTCGCGGTATTAGGAAAGTTGAGAACCACTGCTCTACAGGGTTTAGATGAGTGTGGGAAGTCCATGTTAAACACCACTGTCAAGTCTTACTTTCCTGCATAGATTTATAGGCCAATCAAAAGTTCAGGTATCCTCTAGCTTTTGCCTGCAGGCTATTAGTCTCAGTTACTTGATGATCCTTGGGTTGTAGCCCTCAGCTGAATGAAAAATCCCTCAGGTGTAAGAGGGTTTCCAGTGAGTGTGGCGCCTGCTTGCTGGCAGGCTCTAGTTGTTAATGAGCCTCAATTTGCATTTCTCTGGCCTGGCCTGGTGGTGTTCTCTGCTCTGAGGGAGGGTCTGTTGCTTCTCCCCGGGCCTGGGAACTGGCTCTTTGAGTAAGATGGCTGCTGTCCTATGAGGGAGCATTTCAGCATAAAACCTAATGTCCTCCCTCTGAGCTCTCTGAACTCCTGAGTCTCTCCACACAGCTCCAGTTAGTCTGCCTTCCATCTGCCAGAGCTCAAGGTGAGTGGCTGTAGCTAATTTAGTGCTGTGTCATTTTTTTCCTTGCACCTCTCCTTGCTAGACAAAGCCTCAGCTCTGGTGATCTCAACCAGGTGTTATGTGGGCACCTTTCCCTGTCCTGGCACTCTGTGCTGTGGAGGTGGCTTGGGCTTTTAACCTTGACTACTCCGAGGGAACTGGTCACAGCTAAAATAGCCCTCAGGTGTTGTCTGTGGGCTCCCAGCCCACCCTCCCGCATCTCCACAGTTCCTACCAGGCTCGATTTAGTGTCCTCTTTCCATCCCTGGCTATAAGGGTTCTCAGCTGCTTTTCTCTTGTTTTTTCCTCATGATTTTTCTTTATTTTAGTTGTAATTCCCGTTTCATCCTGGGAGATGGTCTTTGTAGCTTCCATTCACTCTGCCACCATTTTTCCTCAGGATTTTGATTTGGGTTGTTTCATTTTGTTTTGGGTGATTTGGGATTTACAATAAAAAATAATTGATCTTTGTCTCCTTTCCTAGTATAAAGCTAATACCCTTGGAATTTCTTAAATGTTGAGAGAATAAATATTTTTTGGTATGTTAATGAGCTGATTTTGGAAAGCCCCTAAAGATGGTGGCTGGTCACCAGGGAACCAACCAGTGATTACAGGATTGGAATTTTCAGTCCCACCCTATCATCTTCTGGGTTGAATCAATCACAAATGGCCAACAACTTATTCAGTCATGCCTGTGTAATGAAGCCTCCATAAACACCCAAAAGGAGGGGGTTCTGGGAAAGCTTCCCCATTGAACACATGGAGATTCCAGGAGAGTGACACTTCTGGAGAGAGCATGGATACTCCATGGTGACCTTTACCCATACCTTGTCCTGTGCATCTCTTTCTTCAGACTCTTCCTATTATATATACTTTTATAATAAATGGTGTTAATCAATGGTTATTGCTGCCAATTCAACATGGACAGGACTCCCCAATTTGGATGCAGTAAAGAACAAAACTTTATTCAGTGCAAAACAGTTCAATTGTGATACAGCATGGCTGTGAAAACAGCAGGGCTATAGAACAGCTCAATTGTGAAACAGCACAGGCATGAGGCAGCCCTAGGGCCAGGCCAATCTCTGGCTAGACAACTCATCTCTGCTCCTCAGTGTCCTACTTTGCTCTGCACTGCTCTGGTCTGCTCCATTCTGTGGCAGTCTGCTGGGCTCTGCTGGGCTCTGCTGGGCTCTGCTGGGCTCTGCTGGGCTCTGTGTTTCAGCTGAACCAAGGAAAAAAACTCTTCAGACTTGATGGAAATGGAAAGTGTGCTATCAGTGCCAGATGGGAGCTAACTTTTATGAACAGAAGTTCCCACCCCAGTCCCTGATTGGTATGTCCTTATGCAAATGAGGACTCCAAATATTGAAGCTTGATTGGTCCAAAAGGCACTGTCCTGATTGGTCAGAACAGAGCCACACTGGTCAGAACTGCACTGTTCCAATTGGATGGAGAAAGCCTCAGTCCTATTGGTTGAAATGAGATTCCAGGAACTCCTTTATAAGGATAGGCTCAGATGGCAGAAACACGGTGCTAGCAGGCAGTTCAGGGCAGGATTCTCCCTGAAATGAGGTTTGCATGAGTGGTCCCTGTGAGAAATGACTTTTAGGCTCTGTTGGTTTTTTTGTTGTTTGTTTTATTTTGTTTTTGTTTTTTATTTGTGTTCACTTCGCCACAGAGGATCCCTTCTAAATAGGTGTCTGTTACCCCAGGGTTCACACCAGTAATCCACTAAGGAAAATGTTTCTCTGAATTCTGTGAGCTGATATGCAAATTAACCAAAGCAGAGAAGGAGTCAGTGGTCAAAAGCACAGGTGACACTTGGACTTGCAATTGACATCTGAAGTGGGAGGCAGTCTTGTAGGACTGAACCCTTAACCTGTGAGATCTGGTGCTATCTCTAGGTAGATAGGGTCAGAATTGAGTTAGATTTGTGGGACACTTGATGTCTCCTAAGAACTGGAGAATTGCTTGGTGGTATTGGAAAGCACACATCAGATTTTGGTTTTTGTACTCAAGGTGTAGATTCAACTAGATTCCAAGAAGTTTGTTTTCCTCTTCATGAAAATCAGTATTACAGACACATTTGAAGAGCTATATGAACATCTGATGGTGGCCTTGGGAGGGGAGCAAGTGCTGCTTCTGTTTTATCCATGGTATTTGTGTGTGGAGAGCTGAGACTCTACCATTCCTGTTTCTCTTGGTCACTGAACTCCCTTTAATGGTGATGTGGGTACCTATCCCATCGAGACAGAATGATCTCAGTGTCACTGTGATCACTGGCAGTGCTCCACAAATCCCAGGCCTCTGGTGAGGACATGGAAGAAACAGGAGAACTATTTCTAAAAGCAAATACTTGGCTCCACCTAGTCATCCTGACAACTGTTCCCCGATATGAATATATTAGAGTTATTTTATGAAAACCACTGCATAGTTTTCCTGCCATCCACAAGGCTTTACCCAACATAAGTCAACACTGAGTCAAACTGTGGTTCTCTGAAGCTACCACTAATGATAAAAGTGTACCATCCCTCCATGTAATTTTTATGTGGTCTTTCTCTTTGGCAGGGCCAGCTGGATTAGTGCATATTTTGTTCCATCTGAATCATCCTATTTAGCAACATCACTTTAAGAAATGTCACCAATGTGCTGTTTCCTTCTCTTAGTGCCTGGTCATGATAGGAAGTGGGTTTACCCCACATTAAATCTCTCTGTGCTGTTTTCCCCATGTAGTAAATATTGCCCCATCTCATAGCCCCATTCCTCACTCTTAGGGCTGAACTGCCCTGACTGCTGACCCTGGGTGTGGCTGACTCCAAAAATGGCCACCAAGCCAAATACTCTCTCTCACCCCAGAACCTGTGAATATCACCTTATGTGGAAAAGATGTGAGCAAATCAAGGATCTTGAGTGGAGGAGCTTACCCCGGATTCTCCTGTGCCCTAAATGCGATAATATGTCTCTCTTTTTTTTTTTATTGGTGATAATTTTTTTTTATTAATTTATTTTTGCTACAGATGTTTCTCCTTTTTTCCCCATTGACACCCTCCTCCCCATCCCCCCACCCTGTCCCCAGCTTTGTTGTCCATGAGAAAGCCAGAAGGAGTGCTGACACACTTGAGGATAGGGTGAAAATGGAATCAGAGACAAGGGTGGTTTGGCCACAAGCCCAGGGATGGCTAGAGCCACCAGGAGCTAGCAGAGGCAGTGAAGGACCTGCCCCTAGAAACTCTGGAGGGAGCTCGGCCAGCCGCACCTCCTTCTTGAACCTGGAGAGGAAGTTCCTGTTTTCTGCCCCCCCCCACACACACACTTTATGGTACTTTGTTACAACTGTCCCAGAAAGTTAACATCTCATTGGCCAATGGCAGGTAGGTAGAAGGTCCAGTGCCCCATTTCTGGAGCAAGGGCTTCAGGAGGCATTGTGAGTTACCGCCAGCTTTATGCGCTTCTTCTTCACTCCAAGATCTACACATCCAAGGGGTAAGCTGCTCCCTGAACCCAGAGAGAGAATATGTCACTCAGCTGCCACTTGGAGGCAGAAGTCAGGCTCCTAGGAGCTTGGGGCTTGCTGCTAGAGGTCACACAGGAGTGGGGCTGGCTTTATGTAGCATTTTCCCAGAAGAAAGGTTATTACAGAAGAAATGGCAGGCAGGAAAGTGGTTCCTGTGCTATATGGCAGGAAACTTACAAGTGCTGGAAGCTCGCACTTCTCCCTGTGTAGTGAGCCCATTTGCCCATTGTACTATAGGGAGTTAGCATCATAAGTGGATTATTAGCCTCATTTGATAAGGTATTACCAAAAAAAAAAAAAAAAAAGATAAGCTCAGAAAAGAACTTGTCCCATTTAAAACTAGGAGTCAAAGAGAAAAGAGAGGATGTGGATTCCAGGTTTTATCTGTCAGGATTCTCGAGAAACAAGCCAATGGCATAGACAGGGATTTATTTTAAGGAATTGGCTGCAGTTGTGGGGCTGGCAAGTCTGAAATCTGCAGGGCCACCTGAAGACCAAGGAAGAGTTGGCGCTGTAGGTCCAGGCTCAAGGAAGTCTGAGGTCATAAAGTGGGCCCTAACCCAGTTTGATTGATGTCCTTACAAAAGAGATCAGGACAAAGATGCACACAGAAGGGTGACCATGTGAAGACACAGGGAGGAGACAGCGATCTACACACCAAGGAAAGAGACCTCAGGAGAACCAGCCCTGCCTACACCTGGATCACAGAACTTCAGCTTCCAGGACTGTGAGAAATTAATGTGTGGTGTTTAAGGCCCCAGATGTGGTACTTTGTTTGCATTGTCAGTCTGAGCTGACTAACACACCAGGACTCTGGGTAAACATTCTGCTCCTGGTATAATTTCATAAAGTTGCTTGGCTATTGCCATGTTGAAAGTCCTCATGCTTATAAACCCCATGTAGTATATTCTTGAGAGATTTGTTGGTGATAAGCACCTGGAAGGAAGGATCTGTCATTTGTTAACTATGATTAATTATATCCCTAAAAGATTAAACCAAATTCTTTTTTTTTTTTTTCATCTCAGAGGTTTCCAAAACATTTTATTTTGCAGACCACTGGTTTGTATCTTTTGAGGACCAACTTCTGTATAAATCCCTATAAAATATCCAATTAATTTCAGTTCTATAGCAGCCTTTCAGGTATTGCACACCATCCTTATGACTTGAGCTCCAGTGATACATGCCAAACAGGCTGCCCTTGGGCTCCCGAAGTGGGGGAGTGTCCATGGTAAAGCCTCTTCCAGGGCTTTCTCTCCCCAGTGGCGGTTTCCTTTGGCAAGAAGTTGACTGATTCACATGGTTTTGGAGCCTGTAAGCGAGAAGCATTTGGAAACTTGCAGCGATGTGGTACTTTTTCTCTTATGTAGACACTTGAGGGGTCAGTGCACTTGTGCTTAATGACAGGAATCCCTCCAGATTGCTTAGTTGGTTACAATATAAGGAAGTCTCTGCTTCTAAGTAACACAGATAAACACCTTTTTAGATTGCCTATTTTTTCTAGAACTACAAAATTTAATTTGAGAAAATATAGGTCCCATGAAAGACTTGAAAGTTTTATAAACTGAAATCTAGTTTTCCCCAATAAATTGTACTTTAGCCAAAACCCTTCCCAATGCTTCTAAAATAACACTAAAAGGGGCATCTGATTATAGAAGAGCAACAAAAATAATTAAATATTTATTTGAATAGCAAATTTAAATTGGCAATGCAGATTTTTAACACATCACAAAAAGCAAGCACAAAAAAGTACTAGCACAAAAGACAAAATAATGCTCAGAATTAGGCTAAATAGCTGCTGATTTTAAGAAAGCAAAAAGTCTGAAATCATTATACAAAATATAAAATGTATTAAGCACTACCATCCACAGCATAGTCTTTATTATTGATTCTATTTAAAAATTTGTGTAATTATATATTGAATTGTAAATGAGTATTATACATTAACCCCCCTTTTAGAAGGCAATTCCTTGTTGCACTATAGAACATCTAATTATAATGCAAAAAGTATCCTCTTTTTGCTATTGATAAAACAGTTAATGATATTACTGTAAATATTAGGAAGGCTACAGGAGAAAAAAAAAAGAAAGAAAATTTCCTTTTTGTCTTCCAAGTATTTTCCATGCAGAGTTAAGCACCTGCCTTATTTAACTGAATGCACTATTGGGAAACATCCTGGGTCAAAGAGATGCTCTTGAATGAGAAGACTAGGCTTTACAAATCAAACACTCAAAGGAATCATGCAACCCTCTTCCTACTGGAATACCATTGTGTCACTTACCAATTCCATCTTTCCAGAATACCTTTCAAGACACTTAAAAGAGATCAGACTGATGATAAATACACATGAAATGAAAGACACAAACTGCAATTAGACACTACAACTGGTAATGTCTGTGCTATGTAAAAGCACCTTTAAAAAGAGCCTATGGCCCTGGCCGGTTTAGCTCAGTGGTTAGAGCATCGGCCTGTGGTCCAGAGAGACCCAGGTTCAGTTCCCGCTAGGGGCATGTACCTTGGTTGCGATTTGTCCCCAGCCCTGGTTGATCGTGCAGGAGGCAGCCACTCGATGTGTCCCTTTCACATCGATGTTTCTCTCTCTCTCCCTGTCTCTCTCTCTTCCTCTCTCTCCCTCCCACTCTACCTGAACAAAAAATGGAAAAATGTCCTCGGGTGAGGATAAAAAAAAAAAAAAGAGCCTATGGCCCTGGCCGGTTTAGCTCAGCAGTTGGAGCATCGGCCTGCGAACCAGAGAGTCCAGGGTTCGGTTCCTGCTAGAGGCATGTTCCAAAAAAAAAAAGAGCCTGTGCAGCAAGAGATAAGTGTCTAAAGATTCAAAATGAATCAGCAGTATTGGATAACAATGTAATTCTCAACTCAGAAGCTGCCTCAAGATTAGGTGCATCTTCAGTTAATGTAACAGGAAAAAAGCAATGGATTTTATTTTAGTAATTGCATCCATTCACAAATAGACCTGAGGTCACCAGATGTGTTGACACAATGAGATTTTTTTGTGGTTGTTTATAGTCTTTAATTGAAACAATGATAAAGGAAATAGATCTATTTAAAAATGAAACCAAATAGCTATTTAGGTCTAGATTAAGAGGTGGCACCAGGTGTGGGATTTACATTTTGAGTGGCCACCTGTGGTGTGACTTCGATGATTCAGGGTTTGTCTATGATTCTGGCTGTATGGTTGCCCTTCTCTATGATCCCAATAATCCATGCTTTGTGCCCTTCGCAATATTTGGGAGACTTTATTTCTGCACAGAACCGAGCCACTTGCTCATGTGGTAAATAGATTAGAAGGCCTCCTGATGTCTCCAGGCAAGTCTCATGCATGAGGCCAAACATGTTTCCACAGACCTTGCTCACAGCAGCCATCTTAGCCAGGACAGGGAGGTTGTGAATCACAAAAGACACCTTGTTCCTCTGCTGCTTGGCCAGGTTCTGCCCATGGCCCAGAATTCCAAAGCCAGTGATGTCTGTGGTAGCGTGGGCATTGAACGTGTGCATAAGTCCAGCAGCTGTTCTGTTGAGCCTTGCCATATTCACCATCGCCTCCTGGTACTATTTTCTTTATCTTTGTATGTTTGAAATTTTCCATTTTTAGCCTGGCTGGTGTGGCTCACTGGTTGAGCATGGACCCATGCACCAAGAGATCACCAGTTCGATTCCTGGTCAGGGCACATGCCTGGGTTGTGACCCCGATCCCCAGTGGGAGGCATACAGCAGAAGGCTGATTGATGTTCTCTCTCATTGATGTTTCTATCTCTTGCTCCCTCTCCCTTCCTCTCTCTCTAAAATCAATAAAGAAAAATATATTTTTTAAAAAACCATTCTTTGTTTAAAAAAAAGAAATTTCCCATTTCACCAAGAAACAAAACGAGAGGACCCAAATAAACAAAATTAGAAATAAAAGAGGGGAAGTAACAACTGACATGACAGAAATACAAAGGATCATTAAAACATACTATGAACACTTATACACCAACAAAGTGGACAACCTAGGCAGAATGGACAAATTTCTAGAAACACAGTTTCCGAAAACTGAACTGGGAAGAGATAGAAAACTTGAACAAACCAATAACAACTAAGAACATTGAAGATGTAATCAAGAAACTCCCATCAAACAAAAGCCCAGGCCTGGATGGTTTCACAGGGAAGTTTTACCAAATAATCAAAGAAAAACTGACACCCATTCTCCTCCAACTATTCCAAAAAATTGAAGAAGACAGACGATTTCCAAACTCATTTTATAAGACCAATATAATTCTTATTCCAAAACCAGATAAAGGTACTACAAAGAAAGAAAACTACAGGCCAATATGCCTGATGAACATAGATGCCAAATCCTTAACAAAATATTAGCAAATCGGGTCCAGCAATACATCAAAAAAATTATTCATCATGACAAAGTGGGTTTCATCCCAGGCATGCAAGGATGATACAATATTTGCAAATCAATAAATGTGATATACCACATAAACAAAATGAAAGATAAAAACCATATGATCATATCAATAGATGTTGAACAAGCATTCAAAAAAATCCAGCATCCATTTCTGATAAAAACACTCAGCAGTGTGGGAATAGAGAGATCATATATTCACATATTAAAGGCCATATATGTAAAACCTAAGGCCAACATCATACTCAATGGGCAAACACTACAAGCATTTCCCTTAAGAACAGGATCAAGACAGGGATGCCCATTCTTGCCACTCTTACTTAACATAGTACCGGAAGCCTTAGCCACAGAAATTAGACATGAAGAAAATATAATTGGAATCCAAATTGGAAAGGAGGAAGTAAAACTGTCATTATTTGCACATGACATGGTACTGTACACAGAAAACCCTAAAGACTCCATAAAAAATCTTCTAGATTTAATAAATGAATTTTGCAAAATAGCAGGATACAAAATTAACACCAAGAAATCAATGACATTCTTACACACCAATAATAAACTCACAGAAAGAGAAACTAAAAAATCCGATTTACCATTTTGGCAAAAAAATAAGAAACCTAGGAATAAACTTAACCAAAGAAGTAAAAGACCTCTTTGCAGAAAACTATAGTTCACTGAAAAAAGAAATATAGGAGGATATAAAAAAATGGAAGCACATACTTTGTTCATGGATTGGAACAATTAACATCATTAAAATGTCCATACTACTCAAAGCAACCTGTAGATTCAATGCAATCCCCACCAACATACCATCGACATATTTCACAGAACTAGAACAAACATTCCAAAAGTCTATATGGAACCAAAGAAGACCACGGATAGCCACTGCAATCTTGAAAAAGAAGAACAATGTAGGAGGGATCACAATACCGGATATCAGGTTATACTACAAAGCCACTGTAATCAAAACAGCCTGGTACTGGCACAAGAACAGGCATATAGATCAATGGAACAGAACAAAGAACCCTGAAATTAACTCATGTCATTATGATCAATTAATATTTGACAAAGGTGGCGAGAGCATACAGTGGAGTAAAGATAGCCTCTTTAATAAATGGTGTTGGAAAATTGGACAGCTACATGCAAAAAAAATGAAGCTAGACCACCAACTTACACCATACAGAAGAATAAGCTCAAAATGGATAAAAGACTTAAATTTGACTCATGAATCCATAAAAATCCTAGAAGAGAATATAGGCAACAAAATTTCAGACATCACACGCAGCAGAATTTTCACTGATACAATGGCTAAGGCAAGAGAAACAAAGGAAAAATTAATACATGGGACTACATCAAACTCAAAAGTTTCTGCACAGCAAAAGAAACAACCATCAAAATGGAAAGGGAATCCACTGTATGGGAGAGCATAATTGCCAACAATACATCAGATAAGGGCTAATTTCCAAAATATATAGAGTACTCATACACCTCAACAAAAGGAAGACAACCCAATTAAAAAATGGGCAGAGGACCTAAACAGACACCTCTCTGAACAGGACATACAAATGGCCAAGAGACATATGAAAAAATGCTCAACGTCACTAATCATCAGAGAGATGCAAATTAAAACATGTATGAGGTACCACCTCACACCTGCCAGAATGGCCGCCATCAACATGTCATTAAACAACAAATGTTTGGAAGAGTGTGGAGAAAACGAGGCTCTAGTACACTGCTGATGGTAATGCAGACTGGTGCAGCCACTATGGAAAACAATGTGGTGTTTCCTCAAAAAATTAAAACATGGATTGCCATTTGACCCAGTGATCCCACTTCTAGGAATATACCCTAAGAAGCCTGAAACACCAATCAGAATAAATATATGTACCCCTATGTTCACAGCTGCACTATTTACAATCTTTAAGATCTGGAAGCAGCCCAAGTGTCCATCAATAGATGAGTGGATAAAAAAGTTGTGGTACATATACACAATGGAGTACTATGCACTTCTAAGAAAGAAAGATCACTTATCCTTTGAGACAAGATGGAGGGACCTGGAAAGTATTATCCTAAGTAAAACTAGCCAATCAGAGAAAGACAAATATCACATGATCTCACTTATTTGTGGATTATAATGAACAAAACAATCTGAGAAACAAAATAGACCCAGAGACATGGAAGTGTGGTGCAGACTGACAAGCCTCAGAAGAGGTGGATGGGGGTGGGGAGGGAAGAGATAAACCACAAAGCTTATATACATGTATGCATAAACAAGGACATAGACAATAATGCGAGAGGGGGTGGGTGGGATTGGGAGGAGAGTGTCAATGGGGGGAAAAGGAGAAACATCTGTAGCAAAAATTAATAAATAAATAAATAAATGAATAAATAAATAAATGAATAAATAAATAAAAAAATAAATAAATAAATACATTGATGGTGAAATAAAGAGCTTCCTAGACCAAAAAAAAAAAAGGCTAATGGAGTTCATTACAACCAAGCCAGTATTATAAGAAATGTTAAAGGGACTACAAGAAGAAGAAGAGAAGGAGGAGAAGGAGAAGGAGAAGGAGAAGGAGAAGGAGAAGAGAAGGAGAAGAAGAAGGGGAAGATACAGAGATAAAGAGGAACATAGGCATGAAGAAAAAATGGCAATAAATAAGTACCTATCAATAATAACCTTAAGTGTAAATGGATTAAATGTTCCAATCAAAAGGCACAGGATAGCTGAATGGATAAGAAAACATGAGACTTTTATGTGCTGTCTACAAGAGACCTACCTAAGAATAAAAGATTCACAAGTGAAGGAACGGAAAAAATATTCCATGCAAAT
The DNA here is from genome assembly GCA_030848825.1 of Tadarida brasiliensis. NCBI lineage: Eukaryota > Metazoa > Chordata > Mammalia > Chiroptera > Molossidae > Tadarida > Tadarida brasiliensis. Next base: position 70,780,254 of record CM061259.1, on the reverse strand, counting down.
AGAAACCAAAAATAAAAAGGCTGTATAGCAATACTCATATCTAATAAAATAGACTTCAAAACAAAGGCCATAACTAGAGACAAAGAATTTAAAAACAAACACAAGGAGGCAGAATAGCACATTATTAAACCATGAATAGGTTACCAAGGGGATCAAGGAAGAAATAAAAAATTATCTAGAATTAAAAAAAACACATACAACAACCCTAAATCTTTGGGACACAGTGAAAGCAGTCCTAAGAGGAAAGTTCATAGCATTATGGGCCTACATCAAGAAGCAAGAAAAGCCCCGGCCAGTATGGCTCAGCAGTAGAGCATCGGCCCATGGACCAATGAGTCCCGGGTTCAATTCTGGCCAAGGGCACGTACCTTGGTTGCAGTTCTTCCCTGGCCCTGGTCAGGGTCATGTGGGAGGCAACCAGTTGATGTGCCCCTCTCACATGATGTCTCTCTCTCTCTCCCTTTCTCCCTCTATCTCATTCCCACTCTATCTGCAGATAAATAGAAAAATATACTCGGATGAGGATTTAAAAAAAAAAGAAGCAAGAAAAATCTCAAATAAAGAATCCAACCACAGCTAAAAGAACTAGAATGACAATAACAAGAAAAGCCCAGAGAAAGCAGAAGAAAGGAAATAATAACGATTAGAGAGAAAATAAATGACATAGAGTTAAAAAAAAATAAAAGATTAATGAAACCAAGAGTTGGTATTTTGAAAAGGTAAACAAGATTGATGAACCATTAGTCAGACTCACAAAAAAACAGAGAGGACTCATATAATCAGAAATGCAAAAAGAGAAGTAAATCTGACATCACAGAAATACAAAAGATTGTAAAAAAAAAAAAATACTATGAACAAATATATGCCAACAAATTGGACAACTTGGGCAAAATGTTCAAATTCCTAGAAACATAAAACCTTCCAAAACTGAATCAGGGTGAATCAGAAAACCTGAAAAGACTAATAATAACTAATAAAATTGAAACAGTAATAGAATTTTTTTAAAAAAAAAACCTCCCAGCAGCCCAGCTGGTGTGGCTCAGTGGATTGAGCATCGTCCCAGGGCCTAAGAGGTCCCAGTTCAATTCCCTGTCAGGGAACATGCCTAGGTTGTGGGCTTGATCCCCAGTGTGGGGCATGTAGGTGGCAGCTGATCAATATTTCTCTCTCACATCAATGTTTTTATCTCTCTCTCCCTTCCTCTCCCTCCAAAAAATTAATAAAAACATATTTTTTTAAAAACTCCCAGCAGAGGACTTCCGGTCAAGATGGCGGCGTAGGTACACGCGGTATCGCATCCTCCCACAACCACATCAAAGTTACAACTAAACTACAGAACAACCATCATTCAAAACCGCCTGAAATCAAGCTGAATGGAAGTCCTACAACTACGAAATTAAAGAAGAAGCCGCATCCAGACTGGTAGGAGGGGCGGAGGCGCGACGGGCTGGTCCCACACCCACTTGTGTCGGATAAAAATTGGGATACCTCGGCTGGGAAGGTCCTCCCAGAGGGCTGAGTGGTCCCCGTCCCACACCAGGTGCCCAGCTCAGGGTTCCAGTGCCAGGAAGAGAATCCCCATCACTTCTGGCTGGAAAAACCAGCGGGAACTGAGGCTGAGGCGGCTGGAGCCCCCGCAGCTCCTCTTAAAGGGCCCGCGCATGGACTTACTCGGACTCCCACCCTCTGGGCTCCAGCGTGCGGGAGGGAGCCTGCAAGGCACCAGAGTCAAATGGGGAAGAACTGAGCTGTTTGGCATTGGAGCGAGGCTGGAGAGGCAGCTTTCTCCTGGACAGACGTGCTATCAGAGGCCTTTGTTCCTTTGGTGAGCCCTTCCTGAGCTGGCAGACGCCGCCATATCTGGGACTCCAGCTACCTGGCTCACACTGTTGGCCCCGCCCTGGTGATTCCCTGAGGCCCCGCCCCACCCAACTTCCAGGCCCACCCAAGCTGTTGCCTGTTGCTTCACCATAGGATTGGCCTGTCTTGGAGCCTGCTTCAGCTTTTCCTGAAATCATTCAAACAAGCAGCATCTGGTCTCAGCTAGCCCACACCTCTCGCTAAGTAATACATTGGAACAAACAGAGGGAGGCAGCCAAAATGAGGAGACAAAGAAAAAGGTCCCAAATGAAAGAACAGAACAAAACTCCAGGAAAAGAACTAAGTGAAATGGAGTTAAGCAACCTAACAGATGCTGAGTTCAAAATACTGTTTATAAGGATGCTCAATGGACTTAGTGAGAACCTCAGTGAACTTAGAGAGGGCCTCAAGAGCATAAAAAAGGACCAGTCAGAAATGAAGGAGGCACTAACTGAAATAAAGAATAATTTACAGGGAATCAATAGTAGAGTAGGTAAAGCCAAGAAGCAAACCATGGATTTGGAATATAAGGAAGCAAAAAACACCCAATCAGAACAGCAAAAAGAAAAAAGAATCCAAAGAAATGAGGATAGTGTAAGGAGCCTCTGGGACAACTTCAAGCGTGCCAACATTCGCATCTTGGGGGTGCCAGAAGGAGAAGAGAGAGAACAAGAAATCGAAAACCTATTTGAAACAATAATGGCAGAAAACTTCCCGAATTTGGTGAAGGAAACAGACATACAAGTCCAGGAAGCACAGAGAGTCCCAAACAAGATGCACCCCAAGAGGCCCACACCAAGACACATCATCATCAAAATGCAAAAGGTTCAAGACAAAGAGAGAATCTTAAAAGCAGCAAGAGAAAAGCAGTTTGTTACCTACAAGGGAGTTCCCATAAGACTGTCAGCAGATTTCTCAAAAGAAACTTTGCAGGCCAGAAGGGAGTGGCAAGAAATATTTAGAGTGATGAAAAGCAAGAACCTACAACCAAGATTACTCTATCCTGCAAAGCTGTCATTTAGAATCGATGGCCATATAAAGAGTTTCCCAGACAAGGAAAAGCTAAAGGAGTTCATCACCACCAAACCATTATTATATGAAATGTTGAAGGGTCTTCTTGAAGAAAAAGATAAAAAAATATGAACAAACAAAATGGCAATAAATACATATCTATCAACAATTGAATCTACAAACAAAATGAACAAGCAGAACAGAAACATTCTCATAGATACAGAGAACTTCTGTTGATTACCAGATGGGTAGGGGCTGGGGGGAGGGGTGAAAAAGGTGAAGGGATTAAGAAGTATAAATTCGTTGTTAGACTGACAAACCTCAAAGGGAAGGGGGGTTGGGGGGGGTGGGAAGAAATAAACCAAAGAACTTATATGTATATATGCATAACTAATGGACACAGACAACAGTGTGGGGAAAAGCAGGAGGGGGGCGGAAATGGGGAGGAGGGGGGCAATGGGGGAAAAATGAGGAACATCTGTAATACATTCAACAATAAAATTTAAAAAAAAAATAAAAATAAAAAATAAAAAAAAGTAAATAAATAAAAAACTCCCAGCAAACAACAGTCCAGGACTGGATGGCTTCACAGTTGAATTTTACCAAATATTCAAAGAACTAATACCTATCCTTCTCAAATTATTTCAAACATTCAAGAAGAGGGAAGACTTCCAAGCTCTTTTCATGAGGCCAGCCCTATCCTAATTCCAAAACCAGATAAGGATACTACAAAGAAAGAAAATTATAGGCCAATAGTCTCAATGAACATAGATGCTAAAATTATCAACAAAATATTTGCAAACTTCATCCAGCAATACATTAAAAATACCATACATCATGACCCAGTAAGATTTATTCTGGGGATGCAAATCTGGTACAATATCTGCAAATCAATAAATGTGATACATCACATAAACAACATGAAAGATACAAATCACATGTTCATACCAATAGATGCATAGTAAACGTTTGATAAAATCCAGCACCCATTTATGATAAAAATTCTCAGTAAAGTGGGAATAGAGGTATCATACCTTAACATTATAAAGGCCATATATGACAAACCTACCATCAATATCATACTCAGTGAGCAAAACTAGACAGGTATATCTGCTTTCATAACTTATTCAACATAGTGCTGGAAGTCCTAGCCACAGTGATCAGACAAGAAGAAGAAATAAAAACCATCCAAATTGGACAAGAGGAAGTAAAACTGTCATTATTCACAGATGACATGATATTGGACTTAGAAAACCCTAAAGACTCCACAGACAAAAACTACCAGATCTAGTAACTGAATTCAGCAAAGTAGCAGGATACAAAATTAATATCCAGAAATTGGTGGCATTTTAGTACACCAATAACAAACCCTCAGAAACAGGAACCAAAAAAAAAAATCCCATTTACTGTTGTAACAAAAAATAAATAAGATAAGATAACCAGAAATAAACTTAACCAAGAAGTAAAAGACCTGAACTCAGAAAACTATAGGATGATGAGGAAAGAAATAGAGGAAGATGCAAACAAGTGAAGCATGTACCGTGTTCATGGATTGGAGGAATTAACATCATTAAAATGTCCCTACTACCCAAAGCAATCTATAGATTCAATGCAATACCTACTAAAATACCAATGGCATGTTTCACAGATCTAGAACAAATATTGCAAAAATATATATGGAACCCCAAAAGACCCTGAATAGCATCAGCAATCTTGAGAAAGAAGAACAAAGTTGGAAGTATTACAAAACCCGATACCAAACTATACTACAAAGCCATTGTAATCAAAACAGCCTGGTACTGGCACAGGAACAGGCATATATTAATAGTTCAATGGAACAGAATAGAGAGCCCAAAAATCAACCCACAACTTCCTGGTCAATTAATATTTAACAAAGGAGAGAAGAGCACACAATGGAGTAAAAATAGTCTCTTCAATAAATGGCTTTGGAAAAATTGGACAGGTACGTGCATAAAATGACACTAGACCACCAACTTACACCATACACAAGAATAAACTCAAAATGGATTAAAGACTTAAATGTAAGTCACAAAACCATAAAAATCCTAGAAGAAACACAGTCAGTAAAATTTCAGACATCTCTCGCAGCAATTTTTTTTGCCAATGTGTCTCCAAGAGCAAGGGAAACACAGGAAAAAATAAACAAATGGGACTACATCAAACAAAAAAGCTTCTGTACAGTAACAAGAAACCATCAACAAATCAAAAAGGGAACCCACTATGTGGGAGAACATTTCATAATGATTCAACAGATAAGAGGTTAATCTCCAAAATATATGAAGAAGTTATACAAGTCAACACCAGGAAAACAAACAATCCAATTAAAAAATAGGCAAAGGACCTGAATTGGCCCAAAGAGGACATACAGATGGCCAATGGACATATAAAAAAGTGCTCAAGGTCACTAATCATTCAGTAGATGCATATTAAAATTACAATGAGATATCACCTCACACCTGTAACAATGGCTACTATCAATAAATCAACAAACAACAAGTGCTGGCAAGGATGTGGAGGAAAAAAAACACCCTAGTGCATTGTTGGTGGGAATGCAGAATGGTACAACCACTGCAGAAAATAGTATAGCGTTTCTTCAAAAAATTAAAAATGCAGCTGCCTTCTAACCCAGCAAATCAAATTCTGGGTATATATCCTAAGAATACCAAAACACCAATCAGAAATAATATATGCACCACTCTGTTCATAGCAGTGCTGTTTACAATAGCCAAGATCTGGAAATAGCCTAAGTGCCCATCAGTAGATGAGTGGATACAAAAGCTGTCATATATCTACACAATGGAATACTACACTGCTGTGAAAAAGAAGGAACTCTTCTCCTTTGCCAGAGTATGGATGGACCTAGATATTATTAATTTTTTTTCTTTATTGATTTTAGAGAGAGAGGAAGGGAAAGAGAGAGAGAGAGATGGATATAGGAACATCAATGAGAGAGAACGTGGATTGGCTGCCTCCTGCATGCCCCCTACTGGGGATCAGGCCCACAACCTGGGCATGTGCCCTGATTGGGAATCAAACCAGCGACTTCTTGGTGCAGGAGTCAGTGCTCAACCACTGAGCCACAATGGCCGGCTGGACCTAGAGATTATTATGTTAAGCAAAATAAGCAACTCAGAGAAATTAAAATACCATATGTTTTCATCAATATGTGGAATGTAATGAACAAAGTAAACTGACAAACACAATAGAGCCAGAGTCATGGATACATGGAATACACTGCCAAATGTCAGAGGGGAGGGGATGGGGTGACGAGAAAGGGAGGTGAAGTTATCAGCTAGAGAACATATGTATAGCCCAGCCTGTGTGGCTCAGAGGTTGAGCATTGACTCGTACACCAAGAGATTGCTGGTTAAATTCCTGGTCTGGGTACATGCCCAGGTTGTGGGCCAGATCCCCAGTGAGGGGCATGCGGGAGGTGGCCAGTCGATATTCTCTCATTGATGTTTCTGTTTCTCTCTCCCTTTCCTTCCTCTCTCTCTACAATTAATAAAGAAAAAAATTTTTTTTAAAAAGAACATACGTATATATTCATAGCCCTTGGACATAGACAATAGTGTGGTGAGGGCCAAGGGGGCAGGGGCTGGGTGGAGGTAGGCAAAGAGGGAAAGGGGAAATGGGGGACATCTGCAATAGTGTCAACAATATAAAATTTAAATTTAAAAATGTAAATTAGCCCTGGCCGGTTTGGCTCGGCCCACCCACCAAAGAGTCTGGGCTTCTATTCCAGTCAAAGGAACGTACCTCAGTTTCAATTCCATCCTCAACCCCATGGTGCAGGAGACAACCAATCAATGTTTCTCTCTCTATGTCCCACCCTCCCACCCTCCCTCCAACTCTATTGAAAAACAATAGAAAAATATCCTCGGGTGAATATAAAGAAAACAAATAAAAAAATGTTTACATTAAAATCAATAAAAATAGACTGGACCAGAAATGGCGGTGGAGTGAATAGAAGCTACACAGACAATCTCCTAGGACCAAACGGGAATTACAACTAAAATAAAGACAAATCGTCGGGAAAAAGCAACAGAAAAGCAGCAAGAGAGGACCATACAACCAGGGACACTGAATGAGCCTGGTAGGATCTGTGGAGGCAAGTGAGGGTGGCGGGCTGGGAGCCCACGGACAGCAGTGGCCTTGGCTGTGAGCAGCGGTGGCAGCTGCCCTCGGGGTTAAGAGCCCCAGCTGCTCCAAAGCACAGAAGGCCGGGACAGAGCGCTAAATAGCCATAGCCACTCACCTCGGGCTCTGGCAGAGGGAGGGAAGACTGGACTGGAACTCTGTGGGGACACCTGGGATGTGGAGGGCGCTCAGAGTTTGTGCTGAACTGTGGCCACAAAGGACAGTGGTGGCCAGCCCCTCCTTCCCAGTTACACAGAACAGCAGCCAAGTTTACTCCTTCCCAGAGCTGAGGCAGCCCCTCCCTTGGAGATTCCCAAGTGAGGAAAACAGGTAAAGAAATGCAAATTGAGGCTTATTAACAACCAGCATTGGCCCCACCCTCGGGAAATCCTCTCACACTATAAACACCTGAGGGAGTGTCTCATTCAACTGAGATCCTAAGGCTTTTCAAGTAACTAAGGCTAATAGCCTCCAGGCAAAAAGCTAGAGCACAACTGAACCTTTCCTGAGCTTGCAAATCTACCCAGGAAAGTGAGACTTGACAGTGGTGTTTAAGGAGGCCCCTCCACGCTCATCCAAACCCAGTAGAGGGAGCCACAAATAGCAGAACATCAACACGCAGAGAGAAAATTTGGCAGGCTCCAAAACCCACTAAGATAGCAAAAATGGTGAAACAAAGAAATAGATCCCAAATGAAAGAACAAGAGAACTCTACCGAAGATGAGATAAATGAAATGCAGTTAAGCAAATTATCAGAGGTAGAGTTCCAAACCATGATCTTGAGGAAACTAAACAGCATGAGTAAGGATATCGACCCCATGAAAACCAACCAAGTGGAAATAAAGAATGACATAGCAGAAATAAAGAACACATTGGAAGGACTGACCAGCAGAGTAGAGGAAGCAGAGGACCGGATCAGTGAATTAGAAGACAGAGTAGAAATAATCAATCAATCAGAAAACCAAAAGGAAAAAACAATGAAAAAAAGAGGAAGATAGGTTAAGAGAACTGTGGGACAACTGGAAACGTAATAACATTCGCATTATAGGAGTCCTCGAAGAAGAAGAAACTGAGCAAGGGTTAGAGAATATATTTGAAGAAATAGTGACAGAAAACTTTCCTAACCTGGTAAAGGAAGAAGGCATTCAAGTTCAAGAAGCACAGAGAGCCTCAAGTAAGAAGAACCCAAACAGGCCCACACCAAGACACATAATAATTAAAATGCCAAAAATTAAAGACAAAGAGAGAATCCTAAAGGCACCAAGACATAAGCAACGGGTTATCTACAAAGGAACCCCCATAAGGCTATCAGCAGACTTCTCAACAGAAACACTACAGGCCAGAAAGGAATGGCATGAAGTAATCAAGGTCATGAAAAACAAGGATCTGAATCCAAGACTACTCTATCCAGCAAGGCTATCATTCAAAATAGAAGGTCAAATACAGAGCTTCCCAGACAAAAAAAGGCTAAGGGAATATATTAGCACCAAACCAGCACTGCAAGAAATGTTAAAAGGACTGCTGTAATCAGTAGAAGAAATAGGAAGAAAAGTATAACCACACTGAACAAAAATGGCAATAAATAAGTACATATCAATAATCACCTTAAATGTAAATGGATTGAATGCTCCAATAAAAAGGCACAGAATAGCTGACTGGATAAGAAAGCATGATTCACATATATGTTGTTTACAAGAGACCCACCTCACAACAAAAGACTCACATAGGTTGAAAGTAAAGGGATGGAAAAAAATCTTCCAAGCAAACGGAAAGGAAAAAAAAAGCTGGGGTAGCAATACTCATATCTGATAAATTAGATTTCAAATTGAAGACCATAACTAGAGACAAAGAAGGTCACTACATAATATTGAAAGGGTCTATCCAACAGGAAGATATAACCTTGGTAAACATATATGCACCCAATATAGGAGCACCAAAATATATTAAAAATCTTCTTGAGGACTTCAAAGGAGAAATCAACCACAATACAATCATAGCAGGAGACTTCAACACCCTGCTGACATCACTGGATAGATCATCTAGACAAAAAATTAACAAGGAAACAGAAATTCTACATGAAGCACTAGATGAAATGGATTTAATAGATATATACCGAGAATTACACCCCAAAACTGCAGAATTCACATTCTTCTCAAGTGCACATGGGACATTCTCAAAGAGAGACCACATGATAGGGCACAAACTAAGTCTCTACAAGTTCAAGAAGATTGAAATCATATCAAGCATCTTCCCAGATCACAATGGCATGAAACTAGAAATCAATGGCAACAAGAACATGCAAAGACATTTGAAGACATGGAGGCTAAATAGCATGTTATTGAACAATGAATTGGTTACCATGTAGATCAAGAAAGAAATTAAAAACTTTCTGGAAACTAATAAAATGAACACACAACAACACAAAATCTATGGGATGCAGTGAAAGCAGTTCTGAGAGGGAAGTTCATAGCACTACAGGCCCACCTCAAGAAAGAAGAAAAATTTCTAATTGACTACCTAACCTCATAACTTAAAGAACTAGAAGGCAAACAAAGAGAAAACCCAGAACAAGTAGAAGGAAGGAAATAGTAAAGATCAGCGCAGAAATAAATGACATAGAGACCAAAAAAACAATTCAAAGGATCAATGAAACAAAGAGGTGGTTTTTGAAAAGATAAACAAGATTGATGGATCCTTAGCTAGACTCACCAAGAAACAAAGAGAGAGAACCCAAATACACAAAATCAGAAAAGAAAGAGGAGAAGTAACAACTGACACCACAGAAATACAAAGGATCGTTAACGAATACTATGAACATTTATACGGCAACAAATTCAACAATCTAAGCTAAATGGACACATTTCTAGAAACACATAGTCTCCCAAAACTGAACCAGGAAGAGATAGAAAACTTGAACAGGCCAATAACAATGAAGGAAACTGAAAATGTAATCAAGACCCTCCCAAAACAAACAAAAGCCCAGGCCCTGACGGCTTCACGGGCGAGTTTTACCGAACATTCAAAGAAGAACTAACACCCATTCTCCTCAAACTGTTCCAAAAAATTAAAGAAGAAGGAAGACTTCCAGACTCGTTTTATGAGGCCAGCATAATTCTAATTCCAAAACCAGAAAAAAAAAACACTACAAAGAAAGAAAACTACAGGCCAATATCCCTGATGAACATAGATGCCAAAATCCTAAACAAAATACTAGCAAATCGGATCCAGCAATACATCAAAAAAATTACTCACCATGACCAAGTGGGATTCATCCCAGGGATGCTAGGCTGGTACAATATTCGCAAAACAGTAAATGTGATACATCACATAAACAAAATGAAAGATAAAAACCAAATGATCATATCAATAGACGCTGAAAAAGCATTTGACAAAATCCAGCACCCATTTCTGATAAAAACGCTCAGAAATTTGGGAATAGAGGGATCATATCTCAACATTATAAAGGCCATATATGAAAGACCTACAGCCAACATCATACTCAATGGACAAAAACTAAAAACATTTCCCTTAAAAACAGGAACAAGACAAGGATGCCCACTCTCACCACTCTTATTTAACATAGTACTGGAAGTCTTAGCCACAGCAATCAGACATGAAGAAAAAATAAAAGGGATCCAAATTGGAAAGGAGGAAGTGAAACTGTCATTATTCGCAGATGACATGATATTACACATAGAAAACCCTAAAGACTCCATCAAAAATCTACTAGACTTAATAAATGAATTTGGCAAAGTAGCAGGATACAAAATTAACATCAAGAAATCGACGGCATTCTTATACACCAATGATGAACTCACAGAAAGAGAAACTAAAAAAGCAATCCCATTTACTATCGCAGCAAAAAAATTAAGATACCTAGGAATAAACTTAACCAAAGAAGTAAAGGACCTATTTGCAGAAAACTACAGGACATTGAAAAAAGAAATAGAGGAAGATATAAAAAAGTGGAAGCACATACCTTGTTCATGGATTGCAAGAATTAACATCATTTAAATGTCCATATTACCCAAAGCACTCTATAGATTTAACGCAATCCCCATCAAAATACCAACGACATATTTCATAGAACTAGAACAAATGCTTCAGAAGTTCATATGGAACCAAAAAGACCCCGAATAGCTACAGCAATCTTGAGAAAGAAGGAGAAATTTGGCGGGATCACAATACCAGACATCAGGTTATACTACAAAGCTACTGTTATCAAAACAGCCTGGTACTGGCACAAGTACAGGCACATAGATCAATGGAATAGAACAGAGAACCCAGAAATTGACCCAAAACATTATGCTCAATTAATATTCGACAAAGGTGGCAAGAGCATACAATAAAGACAGTCTCTTTAATAAATGGTGTTGGAAAAATTGGACAGCTACATGCAAAAAAAGGAAACTAGACCATCATCTTACACCACACACAAGAATAAACTCAAAATGGATAAAAGACTTAAATGTGACTCATGAATCCATAAAAATCCTAGAAGAAAATGTAGGCAACACAATTTCAGACATCATACGCAGCAGAATCTTCACTGATATATCACCTGAGGCAACAGAAACAAAGGAAAAAATGAACACATGGGACTACATCAAACTCAAAAGCTTCTGCACAGCAAAAGAAACAACCATCAAAGTGGAAAGACAACCCACTATATGGGAGAGCATAATTGTCAATGTTATATCAGATAAGGGATTAATTTCCAAAATATATAGAGTGCTCATACAGCTCAACAAAAGGAAGACAAAAAACCCAATTAAAAAATGGGCTGAGGAACTAAATAGACACCTCTCCAAACAGGACATACAAATGGCCAAGAGACATATGAAGAAATGCTCAACATCACTAATCATCAGAGAGATGCAAATTAAAACAACAATGAGTTATCACCTCACACCTGTCAGAATACCCGCCATCAACAAAGCATCAAACAACAAGTGTTGGCGAGGGTGTGGAGAAATGGGGACTCTAGTACACTGCTGGTGGGAATGCAGACTGGTGCAGCCACTATGGAAAACACTATGGTGTTACCTCAAAAAATTAAAAATTGAATTACCATTTGACCCAGTGATCCCACTCCTAGGAATATACCCTAAGAAGCCTGAAACACCAAACAGAAAGAATATATGTACCCCCAAGTTCATAGCAGCGCTATTTACAATAGCTAAGATCTGGAAACAGCCCAAGTGTCCATCAGTGGATGAATGGATAAAAAAGCTGTGGTACATATACACAATGGAGTACTATGCAGCTGTAACAAAGAAATATCTCTTATCCTTTGCGACGACATGGGAGGACCTGGAAACTATTATCCTAAGTGAAACCAGCCAAGCAGAGAAAGACAAATATCATATGATCTCACTTATTTCTGGAATATAATAAACATAACAGTCTGAGGAACAGGGTAGTCCCAGAGATGTGGAAGTAGGGTACAGACTGACAATTGTCAGAAGAGGGGTTGGGGGAGGGGAGCGATGAACCACAGAACTTGTACGTATGTACTCATAACCAATGGACATGGACAACAAAACTGGGGATGGGGCAGGGAGGGAGGGGGAGGAGGGTGACAATGGGGGGGAAAGGAGAAACATCTGTAACAAAAATAAATTTAAAAAAAAATTTTTTTTTAAATGAATAAAAATATTTTTTAAAAGGACACATGGTGGATGGCATAACCAATCTTATTTATGTCTTACATTCAAATGAGGCCTTTTGTAAATGCTATATCTGATTGAGCTAAAGAAGTCATTTAAATGAGCAGTTGGGCCCTGGCTGGTTTGGCTCAGCAGTAGAGCATTGGTGGTTGAGCAATTAGTTGTGGGTTTGATTCCGGCCAAGGGCATGTACCTCGGTTTCCATTTGATCTCAGGCCCTGTTCGGGGTCATGGGAAAGGCAACCAGTCGATGTGTCCCTCACATGTTGATGTTTCTCTGTCTCTCCCTTTCTCTCCTTCTCTCTCCCTCCCACTTAATCTGATGATAAATATAAAAAATGTCCTTGGGTGAAGATTAAAAAAAAAAAAAAAAAGAGCAGTTAGCAGTTCAGCTCTCCAACTGGATAAGACAGTTGGGTATGTCAGCCAGTCAAAATACACATACATCCAGCAGTCCTTCAAGAGATCCTGCCAGAAACTCCTGCTTCTAGATTGAAGGTGGGTTACTCCCAAGAATTCCAGGACTTGTTAACATGGGAGAATTTATAAAAATGACTCATGCTGTTGCCATATTTTAAAAAAAATTCTCAATCATTACTGAGATTATTTTTACTAGTATTGGATAGTTATCTTTCTTTCTGGTCTGCGGGTCGAAGCTCTAACCTCTGAGCCAAACTGGCCAGGGCCGATAGTTTTCTTTCTTTAATAAATAGTAAGCTTTTAGTAAAATATAATAAATTCCTGCTTCTTTAACCTAATAAAATAACCCCCCAGCATGATGTATGATGGTGAAATACATCATTCTCTGAGTGACAAAAAAGTCCAGTATTACTTTTATTCTGGAATGTTAGAGAATGTAATAAAAGAGATATTGTTGTTGCTTTAAGGTTATGCATTTCAACTTATCTTATTTGAAAGTATTTAATACCTGGAAATCCTAGAGCAGTGCACAGTATAGTCCTAGGCCAGCATCATCAAAGTCACTGGGAACTTGTTAGGAATACAATGTCTTGGTTCCACCCCAGACCCACTGAATCAGGAAGAGGATGAGGACCAGCCATCAGTCCTGCAAAACTCTGCAGGCATTCCAATGGATGTTAATGTTTAGAGCCATGGCCCTAGAGAAATAATAAAAACACAAATGAAATGGCTTACTCTGAAATCAACCAAATAGAACATAATCTTTTCTGACTTTAAATGAGAGTCAACAGAAAATCTAATTGGGAAATGTACCACTCATTATGGTAAATAAAATAAGGATATTATTTTTAAAAGTAGAAATTATTTTGATAAAAAATATAATAGATTTTTTTGTTACTTGAAAAAAGTTGTAAAGATTCTTTAGAAGGAAATAGAAGAGGCAGAAAAAATCTTTAAAAGTATAAGAATTTTCTATATGCAAGATCATGACATCTGCAAATAGAGAAAGTTTTATTTCTTCCTTTCTAGTCTGGATGTTCTCTTATGTGTAAGATCTTAAGGACTATCACCAAACTGCTTTTAATCTAGGTTAACAATGGCTTTCTAATTTATTTTTTTCTTATAAGTATCTCACCTAAAAGAAAAAAATTTTTTATACATTTTTTTTTTTACTTTATTGATTTTACAGAGAGAGAAAGGGAGAGTGAGAGAGAGATGGAAACATCAATGAGTGAGAACATTGACTGACCTCCTCCTGCATGTCCCCCACTGGGGATCGGGCCCACAACCTGGGCATGTGTCCTGACTGGGAATCGAACTGGCGACCTCTTGGTGCATGTGTCAAAGCTCAACCACAGAGCCACACCGGCTGAACTAAAAGAAAAATTTTTAATTGGACTGCTATATAGTTTATACCTTGCAGGAAAAATATAATAAAATGTTCGTTTGTGCTCATAACTAAATTAATGTTGAGTATTTAAAATGAATTAAAGAGTTTTAAAGGCCTGAAGAATTGAAAAAAAAGCTAGGCCTCCAGGCAAATAATTGTGAAACTCTTAAGAAATATGAAATTCTACTAATAAAAAAATCCCTCAAAATAAAGAATGAAAGAAAACCTATTTTTCCTTTTGAAGAAAATATAATGTTACTATGAAAACAAGTAAAGATGATCCACCAAAAAAATGAAAGTACAGACCAGCAACACTTATGAATAGAACAGAAATTCTACCTTAAAAATTATGAAGTGATTCCAGTACATTGGAAGAACGACAGGAATCGAGGGAAAAGATGGCAGTGGGCAGGACTGGAGGGAGGGTGAGTGCATGAGAGAGTGAGCTAAGTGTGTGAGAGAGTGTGAGTGGACGTGAAGGTGGATGACCAAACTCGTGCAGTGCAGAAACACAGAGCAGAAGGTTCCTGTGCTGTGGATGGGGAGCAGCCAGCTCCTGCGGTAAGCAGCTCTTCGGGGCACTTCTCCCTGTGCTGCGGGGAGGTCTCACCATTTTGGAAGATCCCAGGTCTTCCCTGGGAGTAGGCAGTGGGAGCAGCTAGGGCCCAGCAACCTGAGCCCACCAATGCACCTGACACCATCAGACCAGTGAACCCCCTGTGTCAACACAGACCAGTGCACAGTAGCAGAGCTGTCAAGGTGCCTGCTGTGGAAACCACAAAAGGGCGGAAGCCCAGCACCATCCCCCACAGTAGCAGCCCAATCAGAGTCAAGATATGCCTCAGCAACAGAGTCTGGGGAGCAGGCAACAGAAGCACAGATCAGCATCTGAGATCCAACCGCAAAAACTACAGAAAAGGCTGAGCAGGAGCTGAACCTCACTGGGCAGGAGCACTCCCCAGCTACCAGCAGTGGGACCTGGGGCTCCATAGGGGCCTGTGCAACCCAGCTGCCCACAAGAGCGGTGGGGACCTGGGGCTCAAGAGGGGCCTGTGTAATCCAAATATCCATGGGACCTGCAGAAAGCTGGGGCTCCAGAGAAGCCTGTGAGACCCAGCTGCCCACAAGATAGGCATGGAGCTGGGTCTCCAAAGGGGACTGTATGATCCAGCTCCCCACAGGATCAGCAGGAAGCAGGGACTCCAATGGGACCTGCATAACCCAGCTGCCCAAAAGATTGGAGGGGAGCCAGGGCTCCAGTGGAGCCTGTGCGACACAGCTGCCCTTGGGACTGTTGGGGAACTGGGGCTCAAGAGGGGCCTGTGCGATCCAGCTGCCCATGGTGTGGGCAGGTAGTGCAGCGCCAGCAGGGCCTGAGCGATACAGCTACAGATTGGACCAATGACCAGCGGGAAAATCAGCTTCAGAAGGGCCCACGCTATGCAGCAGCAGCACCTATCAGGACACACCAATACCAGCCCCCAGTAGTCAATCCTCCAGGATCCACAGCAGTCAAGCGGCCACATGCAACAGAACAGTCTGGGAGGCACAGTAGCCATATTTGATACAAAGTGAGCTACCTACACATCCAAACATCCCTCACCAGGTCTAGAGCTACAAGATGGCTAAAATGGGGAGACAAAGAAACAACACCCAAAGGAAAGAAAAAGAGGAATCACCAGAAAAGGAACTACAGGACATGGAAGAAAGCAGCTTGTCAGATAAGGAATTCAAAGCAATAATTTTAAGGGTGCTCAAACAATTGAATGAGAACTACAAGCAACTTAATAAGAATTATGAAGAGCTCACTGGGAACTACTTCAGCTTAAAAGAAGAGGTAGAAGCTATGCATAAAAATCAAGAGGAAATAAAGAATGACATAGCTGTTACGAAAAATACCTTAAAAGGGTTCAATAGTAGATAAGAAGAAGCTGAAGACCAAATCAGCAATTTAGAAGACAAGGTAGAGGAAAACACCAAAATAAAGCAGCAAATGGGAAAAAAAAAATGTTTAAAAAGCAGGAAGAGAGTTTAAGGGAGCTGTGGAACAATACAAAACATAACAACATTCGCATTATAGGGGTACCGGAAGGAGAAGAATCAGAGAAAGGAATAGAGAACCTGTTTGAAGAAATAATGACAGAAAACTTCCGTAAACTGGTGAAGGAAAAAGTCACACAAGTCCAGGAAACAGAGTCCCAAGCAAGTTGAACCCCAGAAGACCCAAAGCTAGGCACATCATAATAAAAATGGCAAACATTAAAGACCAAGAAAGAAGCTTAAAGGAAGCAAGAGAGAGAGAGAACGTTACCTACTAGGGAGCTCCCATTAGACTGTCTGCTGATTTCTCAATAGAAATACTGCAGGCCAGAGGGAGTGGCATGAAGTGTACAAAGTAATGCAAGGCAAAGGTATGAATCCAAGATGACTATCCAGCAAGGCTATCATTCAAAATTGAAGGAGAAATAAAGACCTTCACACATAAAAAAAAAAGTTAAAGGAATTTACCACCACCAAACTAGCACTGCAAGAAATGCTGAAGGAACTGTTGTAACAAGAAGAAACAGAGAGAGACAGAGAGAGAGGAACACAGGCATAAAATAAAAATGGCAACTAATAACTATCTATCAATAATATACTTAAATGTAAATGGCTTAAATACTCCAATCAAAAACATAGGGTAGTTGATTGGATAAGAAAACAAAACCCACATATATCCTGTCTACAAGACACCCACCTAACAACAAAAGACTCACACAGAATGAAAGTGAAGGGATGGAAAAAAATTTTCCAAGCAAATGGAGATGAAAAAAATGCTGGTGTAGCAATACTCATATCTGACAAGATAGACTTCAAAACGAGGGCCATAATAAGAGACAGAGAAGGTCACTACATAATATTAAAAGGATAAATCCAACAAGAGGATATAACCCTGGTAAATATATACACACCAAATACGGGAGCACCAAAATATATTTAAAAACTTCTGGAGGACTTCAAGGGAGAGATCAATAGCAATACGATTATAGTGGGTGACTTTAACATGCCACTGACACCACTGGATAGATCTTCTAGACAAAAAATTAACAAGGACATAGACTCCTTACAAGATGAATTATATCAGTTGGACTTCATTGATATTTGCAGAACATTTCACCCCAAAGCTGCAGAATATACATTCTTCTCAAGTGCACAAGGGACATTCTCAAAGATAGACCATATGTTAGAACACAAAGTAAGTCTCTACAAATTCAAGAAGATTGAAATCATATCAAGCATCTTCTCAGAACTTAATTACAATAAAAACACACAAAAACATTCAAACACTTGGAGGCTAAATAGCATGTTATTGAACAATGAATGGGTTACTAATGAGATCAAGGAAGAAATTAAAAACTTCCTGGAAACCAATGAAAACGAACACACAACACAAAATCTATGGGAAACAGCGAAAGCAGTCCTAAGAGGGAAGTTCATAGCACTATAGGCCTACCGCAAGAAACAAGAAAAATTCTTAATTGACTGTCTAATCCTACAGCTTAAAGAACTAGAAACTAAACAAACAAACACAAAAAACCCAAAGCTAGTAGGAGGAAGGAAATGAAAGAGTAAAGGTCCGAACAGAAATAAATGACCTAGAGATAAAAAAAACAATTCAAAAGATCAATAAAACAAAAAGCTGGTTCTTTGAAAAGATAAACAAGATCAATGGACCTTTAGCCAGATTCACCAAGAAACAAAAAGAGAGGAACCAAATAAACAAAATCAGAAACGAAAGAGAAGTAACAACTGACACCACAGAAATACAAAGGATCATTGAAACATAACATGAACAATTATACACCAATTAACTGGACAATCTAGGAGAAATGGACACATTTCTAGAAACACACAGTCTCCCAAAACTGAACCAGGAAGAGATAGAAAACTTGAACAGACCAATAACAACTAAGGAAAATGAAGATGTAATTAAGAAACTCCTAGCAAAGAAAAGCCCAGGACTGGATGGCTTCACAGGGGAGTTTTACCAAACATTCAAAGAAGATCTAATACCCATTCTCCTCAAACTATTCCCAAAAAATCCAAGGAGATGGAACACTTCCAAACTCATTTTATGAGGCCATCATAATCCTAATTCCAAAACCAGATAAAGACACTACAAAAAAAGAAAACTACAGGCCAGTATCCCTGATGAACACAGATGCCAAAATCCTTAACAAAATATTAGCAAGTTGGATCCAGCAAATACATCAAAAAAATTATTCATCATGACCAAGTGAGATTCATCCCAGGGATGCAAGGATGGTACAATATTCTCAAATCAATAAATGTGATACACCACATAAACAAAATGAAAGATAAAAACCATATGATCATATCAATAGACGCTGAAAACACATTCTACAAAATCCAGCACTGACTTCTGATAAAAACACTCAGCAACGTGGGAATAGAGGGATCATATCTCAACATAATAAAGGCCATATATGAAAGACCTACAGCCAACATCATACTCAATGGGGAAAAAACTAAAAGCATTCTCCTTAGGAACAGGAACAAGACAGAGATGCCCACTTTTGCCACTCTTATTTAACATAGTACTGCAAGTCTTAGCCACAGCAATCAGACATGAAGAAAAAATAAAAGGGATCCATACTGGAAAGGAGGAAGTGAAACTGTCCTTATTTGCAGATGACATGATATTGTATATAGAAAACCATAAAGACTCCATCAAAAATCTACTAGACTTAATAAATGAATTTGGCAAAGTAGCAGGATACAAAATTAATGTCAAGAAATTGATGGCATTCTTACACACCGATGATGAACTCACAAAAAGACAAACTAAAAAAATAATCCCATTTGCCATGCAGCAAAAAAATTAAGATATCTAGGAATAAACTTAACCAAAGAAATAAAGGACCTCTTCACAGAAAACTACAGGTCATTGAAAAAAAAAAAAAATAGAGGAAGATATAAAAAAATGGAAGCATATACTATGTTCATGGATTGGAGGAATTGACATCATTAAAAGACATATTTCACAGAACTAGAACAAACACTCCAAAAGTTTATATGGAACCAAAAAAGACCCCGAATAGCTACAGCAATCTTGAAAAAAAAAAGAACAAAGTAGGAGGGATCACATTACCAGATATCAGGTTATACTACAAAGCCACTGCAATCAAAACAGACTTGTAATGGCACAAGAACAGGCAGATAAATCAATGGAACAGAACAGAGAACCCAGAAATTGACCCAAAACAATATGTTTAATTAATATTTGACAAAGGTGTCAAGAGCATACAATGGAGCAAATACAGCCTCTTTAATAAATGGTGTTGGGAAAATTGGACAGCTACATGCAAAAAAATGAAACTAGACCATCAACTTACACCATACACAAGAATAAAATCAAAATGGTAAAAAGACTTAAGTGTGACTCGTGAATCCATAAAAATCCTAGAAGAAAATGTAGACAACAAAATTTCGGACATCATACGCAGCAGAATCTTCACTGATACATCACCTAAGGCAACAGAAACAAAGGAAAAAATGAACACATGGGACTACATCAAACTCAAAAGCTTCTGCACAGCAAAAAAAACAACCATCAAAATGGAAAGGGAACCCACTGTATGGGAGAGCATAACTGCCAATGATACATCAGATAAGGGGTTAATCTCCAAAATATATACAGTGCTCATACAACTCAACAAAAGGAAGGCAAAGAACCCAATTAAAAAATGGGCATAGGAACTAAATAGACACCTCTCCAAACAGGACATACAAATGGCTAAGAGACATATGAAGAAATGCTCAACATCACTAATCGTCAGAGAGATGCAAATTAAAACAACAATGAGGTATCACCTCACACCTGTCAGAATGGCCGCCATCAACAAATCGTCAAACAACAAGTGTTGGCGAGGGTGTGGAGAAAAGGGGACTCTAGTCCACTGCTGGTGGGAATGCAGACTGGTGCAGCCACTGTGGAAAACACTATGGTGTTACCTCAAAAAATTAAAAATTGAATTGCCATTTGACCCAGTGATCCCACTTCTAGGAATATACCCTAAGAATCCTGAAACACCAACCAGAAAGAATATATGTACTCCCATGTTCATAGCAGCACTATTCACAATAGCTAAGATCCGGAAACAGCCCAAGTGCCCATCAGTGGATGAATGGATAAAAAAGCTGTGGTACATATACACAATGGAGTACTATGCAGCTGTAAGAAAGAAAGATCTCTTATCCTTTGAGACGACATGGAGGGACCTCGAGAGTATTATCCTAAGCGAAACAAACCAAGCAGAGAAAGACAAATATCACATGATCTCACTCATATGTGGAATATAATAAACATAACAGTCTGGGGAACAGGGTAGACCCAGAGATATGAAAGTAGGGTACAGACTAACAACCCTCAGAAGAGGGGGTGGGGGGGAGGGAAGAGATAAACCACAGAACTTATACGCATGTATGCATAACTGATGGACATGGACAACAAAGCTGGGGAAGGGGTAGAGGGATGGGGAGGAGGGTGTCAATGGGGAAAAAAGGAGAAACATCTGTAACAAAAATAAATTAATAAAAAAAAAAGAAAAATCGGGCACCTTTTACATGTCCTGATAAATTGTTAGTTTTAAAGCAAGTTGTAGACTATGTATAATATGCCACCATTTTGGTAAAAATAATTAGATGACTGTATTGCACCTCTTGAAGAATATACAAGGAATTCTACCTCAAGAGGAAAACTAGGGGCTAAAGAATCTCTCAATTAAAAGAAATGTAATTTTCACTATACATTATTTCAGAATTCTTAGATTTTATACTATTTTCATGGATTGCCTTTTTAAAAATAAATAAAATGTTTAAGTAACAACATCAGCAATGTAAATTCTGAAATATGTCCTATTTCTACTGTGACAAGGTAAATCTCACTTGAAATTACTGAACTCTTAGGGGCAACTTTTCAGTCTGATGTTCTTTCTTCCAACCCCCACTACGTTAATGACATTGTAGAAAAAAGACTAGAAAGAAAGAACTGGGTGCTGATACAAAATAAAATGAGCCCACATCACCTAATTACCTCTTCTACCAGGCTTTCAAACTCCAGGTCACTGTTCACCTGCCCTAATCACCCCAGGGCCAGGTATCAGACAACTAAGGATAGCCCTTCTGACCCTGAGTTACTCAAACTGGTCCATCCTAACCCATTCACCCTGCCTTGGCCATTTTCTCCTCAAGGAAACCATAGTAATCTTACCCATGTTTTCCCCTCTCCTTCTGACTGGCCTCTGGTGCTTCCCCCAGAGGCCCTGTGTGGTGTGGGTGCCCCGTTTCCGGGGACCTGTGACTATTAAAGACTTCTTCCTTCATGACAGTCATTGCCATGTCTGTGTGTTTTCCCATACCTGCCTAAAATTAATGCCTGCTTTTTCAGATGTTTCTTTTTTTTCCTTTTTTAAAAAAAATTTTTTTCTTTATTGATTTTAGAGAGAGAGGAAAGGAGAGGGAGAAAGAGATAGAAATATCAATGAGAGAAAACATTGATTGGCCACCCCCTGCATGCCCCGCACTGGGGATTTGGCCCACAACCTGGGCATATGCCCTGACCAGGAATTGACCAGCAACCTCTTGGTGCATGGGTTGACGCTCAACCACTGAGCCACACTGGCTGGGCCTTTTCTCCTGTTTTATGTCTAACAGGCAACACCATTAAATTACTAAAAACATAAATATTGATGTTCCCCTTACTGTGGCTGGGGGTTTCCCAGCTACCCAACCTTCCTGCATTTCTCCTCTGCAGTACTTAATGCAGTCTGACTTTATCCCATAAAATACTGTCCTGAGGTTTATAGGAACACTGACGTTCTGCCCCCAGTCCACATTCAGGACATCACTGCAGAGTATGCAAATGCCACTCAGCTTCCACAAACCAGAGCAACTTGCAGCACCCCTAAAGTCTTAGTGCAAGTTCAAGCTTCAATAATAACAAAATACTCTGCTTGACTGAACCCAGCCAGGGTCCTCTGAACCCTGGGCTTTTGTGTTTGTCCCAGCAGAGCCCAATCTTAGCAAAAACCCTGCTGAGTTCCTTTAGTGAGAGATCCTCACCCTTAGTGTCTCACCCCTACCTCTAATGGATGAATATGTCCCTGAGCTGCCTGAGTTGGAATCCTGCTAGGCCAGTGCTGTAGAATGTTTGTGCTTCTCCCACTAAATTCATATGTTGAAATCTAACCCCCAAGGTGATAGTGTTAAGAGTTGGGGCCTTTGGGAAGTGATTGGGTGGAGGCCTCATGAGTTAGTGCCCTTATAAAAGAGATCCCAGAAAGCCCCTTGACACAGAGTGAAGACATGGTCTGTGAACCAGGAAATGGGTCCTCAAAAGTCACTGAATCTGCTAAAGCCTCGATCTTGAAATTTTATCCTCTGAAACTGTGACAAATCAATTTCATTGTTTAAGCCATGCAGTCTATGGTATCCTGTTACAGCCATGGGAAAGGACTGAGATAGTCAGTTTAGTAAGAATCTCTATTGGCTGATATTTCCTCTTAGTAATTTTACATCCACTGACCGCCTCTTTCTGCTCACTGGCTATAAATTCCCAGCTGTCTTTGCTGTGTTCCGAGTTGAGTGTTAATTCTATACTGAAGTCTCTTTTCTCTCTTGCAATGGTACTGAATAAAATCTGACACTTTTAACTAGTGTCCAGCTTTATCTTTGACAATAACCTCTGAAGGGGATCAGAATATTGTCACCCAAAAATGCTACTTTAGCATAAAGATTATTTTGAGCTGAAGGCAAGTGAGAAAAAGCAGATCATCATGAGCTGTCTGCCCTCCCCCTATCTGCCTAAAAGCAGGATATAAATCTCCTTGTGAAGATGTCTCTCCACCCCGTACCAGGAAAAGAAGAATAACTCTTATCACCAGAGATGAAGACAACACTAGGATGACTCTGCATAAGCAAACCTTGCTAAATAACCCCTAACTATCATTAGTTTTCCCCATATATATACCTTCCCACACTTTACCACCCCCTAAGAAGCCCAAACTCCCTTTCTTTTGTCTTGTCACCTCTCCACAATATATCACCCTTTGTTAAAATTGTATGCAACCCCGTGAGTCTGTTACTTTGGGTTTTTCAATTCTTTCTTATGAAGTGCCCATGTACATAAAAAATACTAACATCAAGTAATTGTGTATGCTTTTCTTCTGTTATTCTGTCTTTTGTCAGTTTAATTTGCAGGCCTCGGGGTTAGAGCCTAAGAGGGTAGAGGAAAAGATTTTCCTCTCCTACACCTCAGAAGAATAAATGCTACAAACATACAAAAATCATCATTTGAAAGTTTATTTAGTTTGACCTTTATACTTAGCTTTGTGAATTTTGAATAAAAGTTGTTTGATTTTAATTTTGTTTCTGTTCCTCTGAATAAAAGTGGCAAATATGGATGGAAACAAAAAATAAAAAACAATTCAAGTTTTACAAAAGTAACTTAAAAGAGCTAGAAATGCTGAAGGCCATGCAACCATATCATTGGCATGCAATGAGACCTGGCTCTACAGGCTATGGGCTCACACACCCCAGTGCTCCTCAATTTCACCGCCGGTGTTCCATCTCCTTTCCTGTGTTTAAACTCTAGGACTCACACTGGTTTTCTGTGGCTACCCCAGGATGTGCTCCTCACATGGGCAGTCCACATCTTCTGTGGGCATTTCCTCAAGAAAGGCAGGGTGAGGGGCTCTCCCAGGTAGAGCTCAGCTTCCCCACCCAACAGCAGCTTTGTTCTGGACAGAGGCTGACATACTAATGAACCATGGCCAGCCCGTCTATAAAATAGAACTGAGCCATCACCTGCAACAGCTTCATCTCAGACTGTGCTAGTGTAACAGAACACCATGGACTGGGGGCTTGTAGGCAAGATTTCTTTCTCACAGTTCTGGAGGCTGGAATTCTAAAATGATCAAGGTACCAGCAGAGAGGATGTCCAATGACAGCCCCTTCCTGGTTCATAGCTGGGCAACTTCTCACTGGGTCTTCACATGATAGGAGACGCTGGGAACTCTGAGGGGTCTCTTTTATAAGGACACTAATCCCACTCATGGGGGCTCCACCGCATAACCTAATAACTTTACTCAGATCCCACCTCCCAACACTATCTCATTGGATGTTAGGATTTCAACCAATAAATTTTAGGGGGGCACATTCAGCCTATAGCAAACCTGACTGAGGAAACTAGCCCACAGTCCTCAGTAGCCCAGCTGGGGAGACTGCTGCTGTGAGTTAGCCTTAAAAAATAGGCTGCTGTCTCTAGTGACAATCCAGAACGCCCACTTCTAGTCAGCCACCAGCCACCCAGGCCCACAGCCTCATCAACGCACACCTGGAACCCTCTCTGTCTCCACAGGACCTCTGAGAGTCTCTTCTCATGAGTGACAGTGACTGAATCCCTTGCTGCAACAAGCTCTGAGCAAGTGGCCATTCCTGCCTGTGGTCTCCATTTATTTCCACATTGAAAAGAGACTAGGGGCATTCTGGTGGCAGAAGCTGCTTCTAGGAAATTCAGGAAGCCTGTTTTGTGCTGCTACCAGGACAAGCTGGGTGCATGTGTGCTGAATGAGAGCTTGGTGCCCAATAGGTTGTAGAAGCCTGCAGGAAAGAACGTAGCCCACACTCTTCCTGCCTCAAAGTCTCACCAGGGACCAGAGGATCTGCAGCCCTGGCACAGGCTTAATTAATAGTCTAACAGGTTCCTTAAAGTCTGGTTCTGCAGCACCTGCACCACACCTGCACTTGTCATTATGTCCACCATATGGCATTCTTGACAAAGGCATTTGTGTGAATCTGATCATGTCTAGACCAGCGATTTTCAACCTGTGTGCTGCAAGAATTTTTAAAACATGTAATACCTGACTGCTAGTCAGAGGTACTGACCTCTTTTCCCTCCAGGGCTGGGGAACTTTTTTTTCTGCAAAGGGACATTTAGATATTTATAACATTATCTGTGGGACATACAAAATTATCAACTTAAAAATTAGCCTGCTATATTTGCTCAGGCTAATTTGGTAAGGCATGTGATGTTAGCTGGTATTTTTTAAAAATTATTTTTATTAGCCCTGGCCGGTTTGCTCAGTGGTTAGAGCATCAGCCCGTGGACCAGAGAGACCCAGGTTCAGTTCCCGCTAAGGGCACGTATCTTGGTTGCAGTTTGTCCCTGGCCCCAGCTGGGGTTGTGTGGGTGGCAACCAGTTGATGTGTCTCTCTCACATGGATGTTTCTCTTTCTCTCTTCCTCTCCCCCCCCCCCGCCCCCCATTCTATCTGAAGATAAATGCAAAAATGTCCTCGGGTGAGGATAAAAAAAAAGAAAAAAAATGTTATTAATTTGTTTTTGTTACAGATGTTTCTCCTTTTTCCCCCATTGACATCCTCCTCCCCATCCACCCGGCCCTATTCCCAGCATTGTTGTCTATGTCCATTGGTTATGCATACATGCATATAAGTTCTGTGGTTTATCTCTTCCCGCCAAACATCCCCTCTTCTGAGGTTTGTCACTCTGTACCCTACCTCTATGTCTCTGGGTCAATTTTGTTCATCAGTGTGTTTAGTTCATTATATTCCACAAATAAGTGAGATCATATGATATTTGTCTTTTTCTGCTTGGCTTGTTTCACTTAGCATAATATTCGAAGTCATCTCAAAGGATAAGAGATCTTTTTTTCTTACAGCTGCATAGAATTTCATTGTGTACATGTACCACAGCTTTTTAAACCAGTCATCTACTGATAGACACTTGGGTTGTATCCAGATCTTAGCTATTATAAATAGTGTTGCTATGAACATAGGGGTACATATATTCTTTCTGAGTGGTGTTTCAGGCTTCTTAGGGTATATTCCTAGAAGTGGGATCACTGGGTCAAATGGCAGTTCAATTTTTAACTTTTTGAGGTAATACCATAGTGTTTTCCATAGTGGCTGCACCAGTCTGCATTCCCACCAGCAGTGTTCTCCACACCCTCGCCAGCACTTGATGTTTGATGATTTGTTGATGGCAGCCATTCTGACAGGTATGAGATGATACCTCACAGTTGTTTTAATTTTTTCATATGTCTATTGGCCATTTGTATGTCCTGTTTGGAGAAGTGTCTATTTAGTTCCTCTGCCCACTTTTTAATTGGGTTGTCTTCCTTTTGTTGAGTTGTATGAGTACTCTATATATTTTGGAAATTAACCCCTTCTCTGATGCATCATTGGCAATTATGGTCTCCCATAGAGTGGGTTCCCTTTCCATTTTGATGGTTGTTTCTTTTGCTGTGCAGAAGCTTTTGAGTTTGATGTAGTCCCATGTGTTCATTTTTTCCTTTGTTTCTCTAGCCTTAGGTGATGTATCAGTGAAAATTCTGCAGCATATGATGTCTGAAATTTTGTTGCCTGCATTTTCTTCTAGGATTTTTATGGAATCACGAGTCACATTTTAAGTCTTTAATCCATTTTGAGTTTATTCTTGTGTATGGTGTAAGTTGGTCGTCTAGCTTCATTTTTTGCATGTAGCTGTCCAGTTTTACCAACACTATTTATTAAAGAGGCTGTCTTGACTCCACTGTATGCTCTTGCCACCTTTGTCAAATATTAATTGCGCATATTGTCTTGGGTCAATTTCTGGGTTCTCTATTCTGTTCCATTGATCTATGTGCCTGTTCTTGTGCCAGTACCAGGCTGTTTTGATTATAGTGGCTTTGTAGTATAACCTGATGTCTGGTAATGTGATCCCTCCTACTTTGTTCTTCTTTTTCAAGATTGATGTGGCTATTTGGGGCCTTTTTAGTTTCCATATGAACTTTTGGAGTATTTGTTCTAGTTCTATGAAGTATATCGTTGGTATTTTGATGGGGATTGCATTGAATCTATATATAGCTTTGGGTAATACGGACATTCCAATTATGTTAATTCTTCCAATCCATGAACAAGGTATAGCTTCCACAAATCTAGGAAGATTTGCTAATATCTTCCTCTATTTCTTTTTTCAATGACCTGTAGTTTTCCGTGAAGAGTTCCTTTGCTTCTTTGGTTAAGTTTATTCCTAGGTATCTTAAGTTTTTTGCTGCAATGGTAAATGGGATTGTTTTTTAGTTTCTTTTTCTGTGAGTTCATCATTAATGTATAAGAATGTTGTTGATTTCTTGACATTAATTTTGTATCCTGCTACTTTGCCAAATTCATTTATTAACTCTAGTAGATTTTTGATGGAGTTTTTAGGGTTTCCTATGTACAATATCCTGTCATCTGCAAATAATGACAGTTTCACTTCCTCCTTTCCAGTATGGATCCCCTTTATTTTTTCTTCATGTCTAATCGCTGTGGCTAAGACTTCCAGTACTATGTTAAATAAGAGTGGCAAAAGTGGGCATCTCTCTCTAGTTCCCGTACTTAAGGGGAATGCTTTTAGTTTTTGCCCATTGTGTATGATGTTGGCTGTAGGTTTTTCATATATGGCCTTTATAATGTTGAGATATGATCTCTCTATTCCCACATTGCTGAGCGTTTTCATCAGAAAGGGGTGCTGGATTTTGTCGAATGCTTTTTCAGCGTCTATTGATATGATCATATGGTTTTTATCTTTCATTTTGTTTATGTAATGTATCACATTTATTAATTTGCGAATATTGTACCATTCTTGCATCCCTGGGATGAATCTCACTTGGTCATGATAAATAATTTTTTTGATGCATTGCTGGATCTGATTAGCTAATATTTTGTTACGGATTTTGGCCTGTAGTTTTCTTTCTTTGTAATGTCTTTATCCGGTTTTGGAATTAGGATTATGCTGGCCTCATAAAATCAGTGTGGAAGTGTTCCGTCTTCTTGGATTTTTTGGAATCATTTGAGGAGAATGGGTATTAGATCTTCTTTGAATGTTCGGTAAAACTCCCCCGTGAAGCCATCCCAGCCTGTGCTTTTGTTTGCTGGGAGAATCTTGATTACATCTTCAATTTCCTTTGTTGTTATTGGTCTGTTCAAGTTTTCTATCTCTTCCTGGTTCAGTTTTAAGAGGCTGTGTGTTTCTAGAAACTTGTGCATTTCTCCTAGATTGTCCACTTTGTTGGTATACAGTTGTTCAAAGTATGTTTCGATGATCCTTTGTATTTCTGTGGTGTCAGTTGTTACTTCTCTTCTTTTGTTTCTAATTTTTTTTATTTGGTTATTTTCTTTTGTTTCTTGGTGAGTCTGCCTAAAAGTCCATCGATCTTGTTTATCTTTTCAAAGAACCAGCTTTTTGTTTCATTGATCTTTTGAATTGTTTTTTTTTTTTTAGTCTCTATGTCATTTATTTCTGCTCTGACCTTTACTATTTCCTTCCTCCTACTAGCTCTGGGTTATTCTTTTTTTTTACTTTCTAGTTCTTTAAGTTGTAGGGTTAGAAAGTCAGTTAGGAATTTTTCTTGTATCTTGATGTAGGCCTGTAGTGCTATGAACTTCCCTCTCAGGACTGCTTTTGCTGTGTCCCATAGATTTTATGTTGTTGTGTGTTCATTTTCATTGGTTTCCAGGAAGTTTTTAATTTCTTCCTTGATCTCATTAGTAACCCATTCATTGTTTAATAACATGCTATTTAGCCTCCAAGTGTTTGAATGTTTTTGTGTGTTTTTATTGTAATTGAGTTCTAGTTTCATGCCACTGTGATCTGAGAAGATGCTTGATATGATTCCAATCTTCTTAAATTTGTAGAGACTTGCTTTGCGTCCTAATATGTGGTCTATCTTTGAGAATGTCCTATGTGCACTTGAAAAGAATGTATATTCTGCAGCTTTGGGGTGAAATATTCTGTAAATATCAATGAAGACCAACTGATCTAGTTTGTCTTGTAAGGACTCTATGTCCTTGTTAATTTTTTGTCTAGAAGATCTATCCAGTGGTGTCAGTGGCATGTTAAAGTCACCAACTATAATCGTATTGCTATTGATCTCTCCCTTGAAGTCCTCCAGAAGTTTTTAAATATATTTTGGTGCTCCCATGTTTAGTGCGTATATGTTTACCAGGGTTATATCCTCTTGTTGGACTGATCTTTTTAATATTATGTAGTGACCTTCTCTGTCTCTTATTATGGCCCTCGTTTTGAAGTCTATCTGTCAGATATGAGTATTGCTACACCAGCTTTTTTTTTTTTTTCATTTCCATTTCCCTGGAAAATTTTTTTTCATCCCTTCACTTTCATCCTGTGTGAGTCTTTTGTTGTGAGGTGGGTCTCTTGTAGACAGCATATATATGGATCGTGTTTTCTTATCCAATCAGCTACCTTATGTCTTTTGATTGGAGCATTTAAGCCATTTACATTTAAGGTTATTATTGATAGATAGTTATTGGTTGCCATTTTTATTTTATGCCTGTGTTCCTCTCTCTCTCGCTCTCTCTGTTTTTTCTTCTTCTTACAACAGTCCCTTCAGCATTTCTTGCAGTGCTGGTTTGGTGGTGGTAAATTCCTTTACCTATTTTTTTTTTTTTTAATCCATGAATCTCTTTATGTCTCCTTCAATTTTTAATGATAGCCTTGCTAAATAGAGTCATCTTGGATTCAGACCCTTGCCTTGCATTACTTTGTACACTTCATGCCACTCCCTTCCAGCCTACAGCATTTCTATTGAGAAATCCACTGACAGTCTAATGGGAGCTCCCTTGTAGGTAACTTTCTGTCTCTCTCTCACTTCCTTTAGGCTTCTTTCTTTGTCTTTAATGTTTGCCATTTTTATTATGATGTGTCTAGCTGTGGGTCTTCTGGGATTTATCTTGCTTGGGACTCTCTGTGTTTCCTGGACTTGTGTGACTTTTTCCTTCACCAGTTTAGGGAAGTTTTCTGTCATTATTTCTTGAAACAGATTCTCTATTCCTTTCTCTGATTCTTCTCCTTCCAGTACCCCTATAATGCAAATGTTGCTACATTTTGTATTGTCCCACAGCTCCCTTAAACTCTCCTCCTGCTTTTTCAACTTTTTTTCCATTTGCTGCTCTATTTGAGTATTTTTCTCTACCTTGTCTTCTAAGTTGCTGATTCAGTCTTCAGCTTCTTCTAATCTGCTATTGAACCTTTTTAAGGTATTTTTCTTAACAGCTATGTCATTCTTTATTTCCTCTTTATTTTTATGCATGGCTTTTACCTCTTTATGCGTAGCTTCTACCTCTTTTTTTAAGCTGAAGTAGTTCTCAGTGAGCTCTTCATGATTCTTATTAAGTTGCTTGTAGTTCTCATTCAATTGTTTGAGCACCCTTAAAATTATTGCTTTGAATTCCTTATCTGACAAGTTGCTTTCTTCCATTTCCTATAGTTCCTTTTTTGGTGATTCCTCTTTTTCTTTCCTTTGGGTGTTGTTTCTTTGTCTCCCCATTTTAGCCATCTTGTAGCTCTAGACCTGGTGAGGGATGTTTGGATGTGTAGGTAGCTCACTTTGTATCAAATATGGCTACTGTGCCTCCCAGACTGTTCTGTTGCGTGTGGCCGCTTGACTGCTGTGGATCCTGGAGGATTGACTACTGGGGGCTGGTATTGGTGTGTCCTGGTAGGTGCTGCTGCTGCATAGTGTGGGCCCCTCTGAAGCTGTGTTCCCTGCTGGTCACTGGTGCCACCTGTAGCTTTATTGCTCAAGCCTTGCTGGAGCCGCACTACCTGCCCACACCAGGGGCAGCTGGATCGCACAGGCCCCCCTTGAGCCCCAACTCCCCACTGGTCCCATGAGCTGTTTTGTCATACAGGACCCACTGGAGCCCTGGCTCCCCGTCGATCTTGTGGGCAGCTGGGTTGTGCAGGCCCTGTTGGAGTGCCTGCTTCCAGCTGATCCCGTGGGGAGCTGGATTGCACAGTCCCCTCTGGAGACCTGGCTCCACGCCTATCTTGTGGGCAGCTGGGTCTCACAGGCCTGTCTGGAGCCCCAGCTCCCTGCAGGTCCTGTGGGGAGCTGGATCACACAGGCCCCTCTCAAGCCCCGGCTCCCCACTGCTCTTGTGGGCCGATGGGTCGAACAGGTCCCTCTGTAGCCCAGGCTCCCCACAGCTCTTTTGGGCCGCTGGGTCACACAGGTCCCTATGGAGCCCCAGGTCCCGCCGCTGGCAGCTGGGGAGTGCTGCTGCCCAGTGGGGCTCAGCTCCTGCTCAGCCTTTGCTGTAGTTTTTGGGGACGAGTCTCAGATGCTGATCTGTGCTTCTGTTGCCTGGGGATGGTTGTCTGCTCCCCAGCCTCTGTTGCTGGGGGCATATCTTGACTCTGATTGGGCTGCTACTGTGGGGGATGGTGCTGGGCTCCCAGCCTTTTGCAGTTTCCCCAGCAGGTACCTTGACAGCTCCACTACTGTGCACTGGTCTATGTTGACACAGGGGGTCCACTGGTCCCATGGTGCCAGGTGTACTGGTGGGCTCAGGTTGCTGAGCCCTAGCCACTCCCACTGCCTCCTCCCAGGGAAGACCTGGGATCTTCCAAAATGGTGAGACCTCCCTGCAGAGCAGGAAGAAATGCCCTGAAGGGCTGCTTACAGAGGTAGCCAGCTGCTCCCTTCCACAGTATGGGAACCTTCTGCTCTGCGTCTCTGCATTGCCTAAGTTTGGTCGTCCACTTTCATGTCCACTCACACTCTCTCACACACTAGCTCACTCTCTCATGCACTCACCCTCCCTCTGGTCCTGCCCGCCGCTGCCCTCTTCACCACAGCTTTTCTTCAAGCTGGTATTGATTTTGCAGGCCTTATACAGCCCGCAGGCTAGATGTTCCCCACGCTTGCCTTAGACTGTCAAATTTTAAAAAATGAGAACAACCAACACTACAATAGCCATTTGGTGTGAATGAATAAAAATTATACCTATTTTTTTGTCAGATTGGCAAAAATATATTTTTTGGTGTATCCCAGAATTTTAGTAATTTGTTTATGTATTTTATGAGATTAAAAGGGTTGAAAATCACTACTTTTTAGACCCTTAGTTCTCAACTCTGTCTGCTCATTAACGTAGGGAAAACTGAATGTACAATGAAATCTGCTCCTGAAAGAAACCACTCCAAA
Source organism: Tadarida brasiliensis (assembly GCA_030848825.1). Taxonomy (NCBI): domain Eukaryota; kingdom Metazoa; phylum Chordata; class Mammalia; order Chiroptera; family Molossidae; genus Tadarida; species Tadarida brasiliensis. The sequence goes on along the minus strand of CM061259.1, from coordinate 70,747,694 downwards.
AAGAGGGAAGAGGAAAAGAAAGTTTGTTCCCGAATTAGCCTTTGACCAGAGGTGATGCCACTCACTGGCACCAGCTGACAGGACAGCAAGGCCCAGGGGATGCAACCATTACTTCCCTATCTTCACAATAAAGTCATAAAGTAACAAATTTTCTCCTGAGGTTATGACCTGGGGTGATTTGAAGTCAGGTTACAATTTAGGCCCGTTTTCTCCCAGGACCCTAGGAAATTACATTTTAGAGATGCTCCCAGGTTCTCGAGGTATGAGACTGGCCAGAGGCTTATTTAGCCACTAAAAAGATTTGCATACATTTGAAAATGACAGAGAAAGAAATTCTGAAAGGGAAGGGGGGAGTGTCTATTTTCCATAGAGACAACTAAGCCCCTTATTTTTCATTTGTTCTTATAGTCAGATGCTCTCCAGGAATTAAAAAAATAGGGGTGCCAAGCCCCTGCACAGAGATGTTGAGCTGCCCAGCACTGGGTTGTTTAAAGTCCCTCACGGAGAGAGGGAGGGGGTCCTAATGTGTAGCCTGTTGCCAAGGTCAGCCCTAGAGAGAACTTCCCTTGACAAGAAAGTCTCAGGATGGTGGGACAAACTCAGATCCCAACTGTAGGGCCGCTTTGTGTAGGGCACCCACCCAGAGGTCTGGAGCCTGTGCCATTAAAAAGATGATGATGGAAGAGGAGGGAATGCATAAGAAAAAGAAGAGGAACCACACCAATCAAGTCCTGAAAAACTTATCACCTTGTTCAGATCCTGATTCAAACAAACCAACTTTTAAAACAAACACTTTTGAGATAATAGATGAAATCTGATATGAACCAGGGGCCAGATAAAACAAGGAATTGATAGGGACAGGGAGGGAATAATAGGGAATTAGTCATAGTGGGGCACTAGCCTTAGTTATAAGAAATGTTAATCATACATGCTCTGTTAATCATGATTGTTTTGTTCTAATTAAAGAAAGCACATTCTGACCTGGCTGGGAGTTGTACAACCTGGAAGTTTACCTCAGGAGCGCTGTCCATTCTCCTTATCTGAGAATAAGGGGGAGCTGCTTGACATCATGGAAAGATTAACAACCTTGTTATTGGAATCCTGGAGGCATTGCACTGGAGACCATCCTTTGCAACCCTCACTTTACCCTTTTTTTTTTTTTTCCTTTTTGCCTACCTGCCCTTCCCTAATATTCTTTGTCTTTCTACCATTATATAAGCAGCCAGCTAGGAAGGGGGTTTAGAGCAGATTTTACAGGATGGCCTGCTGCTCTCCTATACTGTTGGCAATATTGGAATAAAACACTCATATACAGTTCAACCTTGTCCCTGCTTAATTGGCTCAAGTAGTGACAGGTGGTTTGGACCTGTTTGTTGTCTGGTTTCAGAATTATTGCCAATTGTGTGAGACAGGCAAAGCCTTGTGGTTATAAAATAAACACCCACAGTTTGAGAGATGAGTGGGAGTGTGGAGTCTGCTCTGAACCTTAGAATTGCCATAAACGTTACTTTAAGATTATGATATTTGAGATCCAACAGCTACAGAAGAAAGCCTTCTCCAAGCTTCCCTTATCTGAGTAAAATCAGCAACTTCTGGGAAATGATGTTGCCATAAATTTCTTCTCTGGGGCAGTTTTAGGGGCCTGAGGAAGATGTAAAGATCATCACTCACAGCTGTATGGACAAACATTATCACACACTTTCGTATCTCCTCTCTGTTCTCCCAAAAAACCTTCTTGTCTTTCCTAAAGGAACCTATTTGTTTTTCCCAGAGAGGCCATTTCTCTCCCTTCCATTTCCCTAAGTTTTATATATAAACCTTTAACTTTAACTGTTTAACAAGCCAGCTACTTCCTTCATTGACACCCAAATACATACAGTTTTATTCTTATTGATTAGGCTTTTGTCAGTTAAATTAGCAAGCCCCAGCCACTAAACCAAGAGGGTAGAGGGAAAGTTTTTTTCTCCCTTGCAGGGAAGCACATAGAGGTGAAGTTAGTGGTATCTGGGATTTGTTTTTTCATCTTCAGCCAAAGAACAGGACAAATGAAGCAAATACAGTGAAATACTGATTTGGACAATTTATATATGGGGTCCATTGTTCTCTTGTGTGTTTTCTTTAATTTTTTTGTTTTTAAGTTTTTCTAAATTCAATTTTCTAAATTGAAAGAAACTCTCAGCCCAGAATCCCCTCATGCAAAAGTGAGTCAGGGACTTAGAGGGCATTACAGTTACCAAATGGTGTTCCCTCTTTCAGCATTGTCTGCCCTCCTAACCCGCCCCACCCCTCACCCTCCCATGCACTGCCCAGACGTAGGCAGGACTTCGCAGCCGGACTCCGTCCTAGTTGTGTTCTAGTAAGGACGCACCAACCAAGAAACACACCCAGCTGCGCGCCTGGAAAACCAGCCATCAGTCTACACCCACAGCCTGGTGGTCTACTCCGGCACGCCCCGGAGATGACGTTTGTCTGTTGCTCCACCATCCTTCCTAGGTTCCTCATCTGCTCCCCAGGGGCCAGGACTGGGTGTGCGCACAGTCCACGGCCCGGGCTAGGTCTGGGTTGGGAGGCAGCGATTCTGGAAAACCACCTCAGGGCGCTGGCAAGACCCTCAGGGGCCCACCCTGTTCGGTGCACCTCTGAACCGGGCCCGCCCCTCCTAACCCGGGGCCCGGACCCCGCCCCCTTCCCTCACCCGGTGCCTCCAGGGGTCCTCCACTCTCATCTCCTCTCAACTACCCCTGTCACTTCCCCAATTGGGCGCTGGTTTCGGCTTCCTCCTTACCCTCCAGCTGCCCTTCTTCCCAAAACTTTTCCCATCTCCCACACCAGGTGCCCGCCCCCTGCTCCCCAACTGGCCTACTCCCGTTTGGGGACTAGGCTCCGGTCCCTATCCTCTCCCCTGGCCCATTGCAGTTGGTCTGCTCCAAAACCCTCTCCCCACCCAGGACACTTACCTCCACCTTTCACCCCTGGCCAAGTCGGCTACCGCCCCTGTCGCTCAAGAAGCTCAGGTTCCCATCCCCAGGCTCCTGACCAACACCCCCCCCCTCCCCCGCAACCCTCCCCGCCCCGCCCCCACCCTGATAACCTGCACACACACATCCCCTGGGGCCTCCCGGCCTCTACTGACGCCACAAAGCTCGCACCTCCGAGGCCACCGCCCCCCCGACAATCTCCGTAGTGCAAACGCAGGTTTTCCAGCGCCCTGTTTGTGCACGTGGTCCGGGGCACCTGTTGGGGCGGTGTGCACTCCTCTCCCCTGTGAGTACCAGCCTATCCAGGGGCGGGTGGGTGGTCACCCTGTGGGCGCCCATGCCTTGTACACTGGGGTCCCAGCCTTGAAAGTGGTTATCAGTTGGAACCAGACGGGTCACCTGGTTTAGCCCTAATTACACAGGAGCGTCACCAGGACGGAGGGCGACCCGTCCACTGTCACTGACCCAGAGTCCATGGCCGGCTTCCCCTCAGCCTGAACCAGACCAGCGCCCACCAGTCCATCCTAGCCCAGCAGGCTTCAGGTAGGTGGCCATCAGAAGGCAAGACTGACCCCAAGGGTTCTGCTTAGAGAGAGGCAGCTTCCACAAAGTGAACCCACAGTGTCTGCAGAATCAGAGCCATCTCTCTGGGTGATGGCAAGGAAGGGAACCCAGATAGTGCTGTGATTCAGAAATGACTTTCAGATCTATTCTGACTTGCTCAACTGACCACCCTGTGAGGTGCATAAGGAAGCTTTGGATCTGCACCATATAAGGGCATAGGTATTTGAACACCAAAGTGTGTGCATGAATCTGTATGTGCCTCTGTGATTGTGTGTATGTATGTTTGTGTATATGTGTGGTGTATGTTTTCATGTGTGTTGTGTGCATGCATGAATGATCATGTGTCTTCTGCACTATGCCTTATCTAAAGAAAACCAGAGCTGGATGGTAGTTAGAGCAGTAAAAACATTTTATTCAGGACTATTGCAGTAGGGGTACAGCATAGAACCCCACAGAAAGCTCAACTCTGGATACAGGATGGGCCAGTGGGGATTTATGGCCAAGGAACAGGGTAAGGTTGGTGATAGGAAATTACTAACAGGAAACATCTGGGTAAGGGGCTTTGGTCTAAACCCACATATTGGGATTCTAACTAAACCTGTACAATGCAGAGACAAACACGGAAACCCATGGCCTATTTGGAAAGTTCTGGGAGCCTAAATAGAGTTTGATAAAGTAGAGAACTTTGCCAACTCTGATTTTTCCTCTTCAAGTGCCCCTTTTCTTTGTTGCATGGATGTTCTGTTAAAGAGACTGATTCTGACATGTGTTAAACTGGTAAGGAAGACTTTATTCAACACTATTGCAATAGGGAGGAACATGGGGTCATCTCTGAATGCAGCCTACACAGTGTGGAGGATGGCTAAGGGCAGGGTGAGGGGTTAGTTATGGAAAATTACTAAGAGACTTGGGGAGGGATCTTCTTGCCAAACTGGCCTAGCAAGATTCCTGCACATTAATCATAGGTGGGGTGGGATGGGGGATGCTGGACTAGATCTGACATGGGGGGGGGGGGTAAAGCTCTAAATGGAATAAAACTGAGTGTGGCTGGGCAGAGACAGGCAGCAGGACAGCTCAGGGGAACCTGGCTGGGGTTTGGTTGTGGAGAGGATCTTTGTCAGCTTCCAGAGAGGCACGTGTACCTCTTACTGAAGACCAGTCAGGTGCCCTAACAGGACCCCATGTTCAGCCCCATCTGCAAGAGGACACCTCAAGTGCCTGGAGCTCTAGGCAGAGGGTGTGGTAAGATGCTCTGTTTCTTCCCCAGGAGTCATGGATGCTGTGGAACTTTCCAGAAAGCTGCAGGAGGAGGCAACATGCTCCATTTGCCTCGACTATTTCACCGACCCAGTAATGACCACCTGTGGCCACAATTTCTGCCGTGAGTGCATCCGGCTGACTTGGGAGAAGACCAAAGGCAAGAAGGGCAGGAGGAAGCACAGGGGTGTCTTCCCCTGCCCTGAGTGCCGGGAGCTATCTCCCCAGAGGAACCTGCGGCCCAACCGCCTGCTGACCAAGGTGGCCGAGATGGCACGACAGCACCTGGGCTTCCAGACCCAAGACCTGTGCCAGGTGCACCAGGAGGTGCTCAAACTCTTCTGCGAAGATGACCAGAGTCCCATCTGTGTGGTCTGCAGGGAGTCCCAGGAACACCGGCCTCACAGGGTGGTCCCAGTGGAGGAGGCCGTGCAGGAGCACAAGGTGAGCCCAGGGATGAGGGTCAGCAGGGGTCAAGGGGGCATGAGTACAAGTGTGTTTTGAGGGGTGTAGTATTCAGGCAGGAGGATGACAACTGTAACAAACTTGCCCATATGCTGGACCCCACAGTGGAAATGTCTGCAACTCCTACAACATAGCAGGTAGGTGGCTGAGCCCCCTGGGTATTCCCTCCAGTTATTCAGGAGCCCAGGCTGACAAAGTGGCCTCAAAGCTGTCTGTGTGGGCAGGCCAGGTGACCCTCTATAGGGGAGGGAAGAACCTTTTTCTTCCACCCTAAATTAGACAGAAAAGACAAATCGAGAGAAAGGCAAACTGTTAACACAAGTGGCCTGCACACATCACAAGTTAGAAACCACAGCAATGAGTAACGGTGGTTTTAGAACTTGGGTTTGTCTAACATCTGAACAAGGAACAGTACATTTGGAGAGAAGAGACAAAGGCAAAGGTGACAGGCTCCCAAGGGCAGCAAACTGGGAAAGTTGGTCCATTCCAGCTGTTGTCACAGAACACAAGCTTGGGCAGTTTATAAACAGCAAGAACTTCATGCTCATGGTTCTGGAGGCTGGAAGTCCAAGATTAGGGCACCATAACAGTTGGGTGGGGGCTCCTTCCTGGTTCATAGATGGTAGACTTCTCACTATCCTCACATGGAAGAAGGGTCTGGGAGCTCTCAGAAGTCTCATAAGGGCAATAACCTCATTCCTGAGGGCTCCACCTTTATGACCTCATCACCTCCCAAAGGCTCCATCTCCTAGACCTTGGGAGTTAGGATTTAACATGTGAATTTTGGGGAACACACTCAGATCATAACAGAGTAAATAGTTTGGAGAAACTAACAAAAGATAAAGTTCATCAGTGTAGGTCCTTCTAAGTACCCACTTTCCACCTCCTTCATGACCATAAAATTTCTCTGGGAGACAGATTCATTTCTCATCAGTTTCTGCTTTTAGCTACATAACAGGAGCCTAGGAATGCATCTTTCTGCATCTGTTGATTCTCATTTGCCTCCAGCTCAAAATAATCCTCCTGCACAAGGAGCATATTTTGGGGTGATATATTTCCATCCCCCTTAGGATAGAGGGCACCTCCTGATGTGGGTGTGCAGGGGGCCTCTAACTCCCATCCCGTGGTCTTTTGTCTGCACAGCTGAAGCTGGAGGGTGACATGGGGCACCTGCGGGAGGAGATGGTGAAGACCCAGAAGCTGCAGACCAGGGAGCAGCAGGCCTTGGTTGAGTGGCAGGCAGGTGCTGAGGCCTCGAGGAGTGGTGGGAAGGCCCGGCCAGGCCCCAGGGCACCGCAGGGCCTCCAAAACCTGTGGACTGTAGAGGTAGAAGAGAGCACAGGACCCAGGAAAGGCATGGAATTCTTGCCAGAATCAGGACTGAGACTGTACGCTCAGCCCAAACTGGCCACTTTGGAGATGCAGGGATGAGGGGAACACAGAGGCCTGGATGCTGCCATTTGGGGCTCATGGGGACACCCCACAGTGATGGGGGCTCTGTGTGGCCCCTGCACCCATCCCTCCCACCAGCTGTCCTGGATTTTTGTGTCACTGGGGCCCAGTGAAATGTGCCAGCATCCCTGGAGTGGTCCCTCCAAGTTCATGGGCACAGAAGAGTGGACACAGGATGGCAGTCCCTGGGCAGTGCCTCACCTTCAGCTCCCACCCTGCAGGAGAAGGTGAAGAAGCGGAGATGGCGCATTATGATGGAGTTCAAGAAAATGGCTGTCTTTCTGGTGGAGGAGGAGCAGCACCTCCTGCAGGCCCTGAGGCAGGAGGAGGAGGACATTGCTGCCAGGCTGCTGGAGAGTATGGCTGCACTAGAGCAGCAGAGTTGCTCCCTGGAGACCCTGCTGCTGAGGCTGGAGGACTGTAGCAAGCGGGAACCACTGCAGATGCTGCAGGTGAGGTGCACCTGCTCACCTGGCTGTGTGGGGCAGACACAAGCTCTGGCCTAGGGAAGGCCAGACCAACAAGGAAGGCTCTGTTTCCATCAGCTTGAGCTGCATAATAGCACAGGCTGGGGGCTTAAACATTAATTTCTCTCAGCCCTGGAGGCTGGAAGTCCAGGATCCAGGTATGGGCAGGACTGGTTCTCCTGAGGCATCTCTCCTTGGTGTGTGGATGGCCATCTCCTCCCTGTGTCTGCACATGGTTGTCCCTCAGTGCATCCGTCCTGGTCTTCTAAGGACACCAAGTGACATTGGATTAGGGCCCACCCTAATGACCTCATTTCTCCATCACCTTTTAAAGGCCCCATCTCCAAATATAGCTCCATCTGAGGTCCTGGGAGCTGGGCTCCAACATATGGACTTGGGGGACATAATCAGCCTAACAGGCTCCAGTACTAGATACCTGTGTTCTGCATTCCCTTCCTAGTCCAGGAGGTAGGGGGTGTTCCAGGGGCAGCTGTCATCCACTTAGTGATGTAGGGCAGGGACACACTGGCCACGTCAGGCTCAGTAAATTCAAGGCAGGAACAAGTCACATGATCCCACCTAAGCGTTTAGAATGGGGTAGAAGGCGCAGCTGGCCTGCCAGGGACAGGCTTGCACGCAGAGGCCTGGGAAGCAGGATTATGTTGGCTGACAAGTAGGTAACTGTCTTGTCAACTGTATAGAATGATAGAACCCATAGCAAAAAACATTTCACACTGTGAGCCATCACATACACAGTGTGTTTATACAACTGAAACAGATGCCACGTGCAAGGTCAGCACCAGTTTCATGCTTGTTCTGGCATCTGGGGTTTTGTTCCCAATAAGTGTCCTGGTTTAGTTAACAATGTACTCACCCCAACTGTGGGGAATACTTGGTTTTCTAGTAAAAAGCAGCCAGTTCACCACCCACTAAACACTCCTGAGCTGCCCAAGGCCTGCAGTGTGGAAGCATTCTTGGGTCTCCTGTGCCTTCCCCACCCTTTGAGAGCAGGACAGCTTCCGTGTCCTTGCCCACATGCAGGGGCACAACAGGAGACCTGGGCGGCCAAAAGATAGGGATCCACTCTGGCAACTGGAAAGAGAGTCATGGGAAAGCATTATGAATTCTTGCTCTGCAAGACAGAAATGTCCACACAGGATACTTGGGGCTGCCCCAGATTTCTAACAAGGTGTCATGTATCTTTCTCTCTGTTTTCGTAGGATATAAAGGAGCCTCTGGACAGGTATATGACTACCTGAGGTGGAGGCAGGGAGGGATTCACACGAAGATAGAGGGGACAGTAACACCTGTCCCCTTTGGAGGAAGAACAGCGTGAGTGTGCAGTACCCAGAGGCTACCCCCATCGCACTGAGGACTGTCTGCAGGGTCCCCGGGCAGATAGAGGTGCTCAAGAGTTTCCAAGGTAAGTGGGGCCAGTTCTCAGCCAGAGCCACCCCAGGGAGACTTGAAGTTCACTGGACATTCACACTCTACCCTTACCAGCCCCTCCCAGGAGATGCCCAAATGGCCCCCAGCTCATCTCCTTGGCACTGCCAACATCAACAGCTGGGGGACAGCCCATGCAGAGACCAGGCTCACAGCTGGACTCAGCCAAGGGGAAGCCTGGGGGGGTTGGTCAGGGAGAATGGGGATGATTCAGCCCTATCCCTATTGCTGGGCCTGTCTGCAGAGAATGTGGTACCCGACCCTGCCACAGCATACCCCTACCTCCTCCTGTACGAGAGCCGCCAGAGGCGCTACCTCAGCACCCCACCAGACGGCACACCCTGCAGCAAGGACAGGTTCCTGGCCTACCCCTGCGCTGTGGGACACCAGACCTTCTCCTCAGGGCGGCATTACTGGGAGGTGGGCATGAACCTCACTGGGGATGCGCTGTGGGCCCTAGGTGTGTGCAGGGACAACGTGAGCCGGAAAGATAGGGTCCTCAAGTCCCCAGAAAACGGATTCTGGGTGGTGCAGCTGTGCAAGGGAAAGAAGTATGTGCCCCCAGTGTCCACTTTGACCCCCACCACACTGACAGAGCCCCCCAGTCATGTGGGCATCTTCCTGGACTTTGAGGCTGGGGAGGTGTCTTTCTACAATGCCAGTGGCGGGTCCCACCTGCACACCTATGCCCAGCCAGCCTTCCCAGGCCCCCTACAGCCCTTCTTCTGCCTCGGGGCCCCCAAATCCGGCCAGATGGTCATCTCAACAGTGACGCTGTGGGTGAAGGGTTAGGCATGTAGGCAGGGAACAGGCAGGAACTCCACTTTGCTCTATAAGGTGAGGTAGTCCTGCTCAGCAGGGCCACCTGCTCTGCTTATCTCTGGTGGAGCAGTGGAGAGCCATGAGTATCCCAGGAGGGCTCACCAAGCCAAAATATAATCTTGATTAAAGCACTTAAACGTTGAGACTGTATTCGTAGGTGCTTCACAGAGGGAACCTGTACCAATCTCCAAATATATACTTACAGATCAGGTCATGGTGCTGTAGTTTTCTTTAGCCATGTCCCCCTCCAGCCGACACTCACTGGGTCCTCCAGAGTTTGGATTATTATAGGTAAACCTGTGGCCTGGGGGGGTCCACCTTCCTTGTCATTAGCAATTCCATGTTTGGGTCCTTCGCAGGGAAAATAAGTACGACTTTTCGAGCCGAACCTCTAGAAACCTCAGAACTGCCGACCCTCATCCTTTTCCATCCCTTTAAGTTGAACCTGCGGGAAGGCGGGGTGGGGGGTGGGAAGGATTCAAAGTGTAAGGATCATGAGCGGGTCCTTTCCTTTCACTCCCCACCCACAGTTTCAGGCGCGTTAACAACCCTGTAACAGTCACGAGCACCCCCGAATTCCAGTCAATGCACTCTTACCCCAACAAGACCAGAGTCCTTGGGGCAGAGCCCCTCCTCTCATTCATTCCGACCCTGCTGGGCCGGAAGCGCCCGCCCGAGGGCTCACCGGAGTGGCTAGGGGCTACCCTAGTCCTCGTGGTTGCTGTATTGAGCGAGGACCTCAGCGACCGTGCGGCGCGCCCTCTTGCCGGTCACCTGCACCCCATTCTTCCCCCGGCCTGACGAACAAGCCGGTCAGTGCCATGCCTGGGCAAGCCAGAGCCACAACAACCTGAGTGCCGGCCGCAGCGGATAAGTAAAGTCAGCGGGCGAACAGCCTTCAATTCGGTCCTGCCCGCGGGCCGCGTGACAGGTCACAGCCAATCCGTGACTAAAGAAGGTTGTCCCCACCTCCCTACAAACAAAACAGAAGCTTCCGGCTTCCGCCCTGGTTTTCCTGCCGCATCCGGGAGCCACGGCGCCTCGCGTACCCCCCGCATCCCGGCTTCCGGAGCCCCCGATCTCCGCAAGCTCCCCAAAGTTCCGGCGGCGGCAGGCTAGCGCCCGATCCGGCGGAGAGCGCCGCCTTTCTCTGCTTTACCGCGCCATGGCCGCCTCCGATTTGTCCACCAACCTCCAGGAGGAGGCCACCTGCGCCATCTGCCTCGACTACTTCATGGACCCTGTGATGACCGATTGCGGCCATAACTTTTGCCGCGAGTGCATCCGGCGCTGTTGGGGCCAGCCCGAAGGCCCATACGCCTGCCCTGAATGCCGCGAGCTGTCCCCGCAGCGGAATCTGCGGCCCAACCGCCCGCTTGCCAAGATGGCCGAGATGGCGCGGCGCCTGCACCCGCCGTCCCCCGTCCCCCAGGGCGTGTGCGCTGCGCACCGAGAGCCGTTGGCCTCCTTCTGCGCCGATGAGCTGCGCCTACTGTGCGCGTCCTGCGAGCGCTCCGGGGAGCACTGGGCGCACCGCGTACGTCCGCTGCAGGACGCAGCCGAGGACCTCAAGGTGCGGGGCGGGGACAGGGACGCGGCCTGGCTCAGGTCTGGGGGACACGGTCTAGCTTGGAATTTGGGGTGGGGTGCGGGGCTCAGCCAGTCCCAGGCTGGCACTTTCGCGGGGCTGGGGGCACCACTCACCAGTGGGGAGCTGGAGTGGGGACCTGGGGGAAGGAGGCGTTCTCTTTTTTGAGGCAGAGGTGGGAGGGCCACCCTCTGGGGCGGTAGTCGGCAGGTGTGACAACAGTGGCTGGGATGGAGGCCAGTGCTGGAGAAGGTGGGACGAATGAGGACTCATCTCTGGTGGGAGGATGTGCTGTGGCCAGGGCCCTTGGTGGGGCATCAGCCAGTGCTGAAGCCCTGGTGAGAAGCCACTCCAGGAGGCAGGCAGGATACTACCGCAGAGCCACAGAGGAATTGCCCTGGGAGGCAGACGCCAGGGCCCGACAGGCTTCTTGAGTGGAGTACTTGGGGCCACCACTGCCATCTGACACACCAGGGCTCAATTGTGCTTGGATCTCAGGCTGAGAAACCTTGTTTTCCTGTTCTGCAAATACATTTCCTTAAAATCCAAACTCACACCAGCACTATCCCGTCTCCTGGGGGCCTCAGGGCAAACAGCTCACCTGGCTCACCTAGCCTGTTGCCTTAGCAGACATTGTTCTTGGAACCCAGGTATTAATGCATGGGTGGCATTTTTCAAACTTTATGACTGGCTTGCATTTTGCTTCACAGCCTGTATCCTGTGTCTGTGTCTGCTGGGGTGCACCATGTTCAGTATTTTTGGTCAGTGTTAGAATTAATACTTGGCCAGTAGGTCACTATCATAGAACAAGCTTATGGGGCACCAGAATAAACCTGTTCCCTGATCCACATCAGTGGGCTTGCCTTGATATGGATGGATTCCTGTGGATTTTCCTCTCACTTTAAGGTATTACATGCACGCAGGAGTGTCTACTCATGTCCAGCAGGTTTGTACTCCTGTCACCAAACACCCTGATCAGGGTGCAGAAAGTGACCATGAGACTGGAGAGTGACCACCAGCTCTCTAAAGTAGGGGTTGGGAACCTTTTTTCTGCCAAGGGCTTTGGATATTTATAACATCATTCTCCGACAATACAAAATTATCAACTTAAAAATTAGCCTGCTATATTTGGTAAGGCTAATTTGGTGAGACGTGTGATGTTAACTGGTATTGATTTCACAGGCCATATACAGTTCATGGGCTGGACATTCCCCACCCCTGCTCTAAAGGCTCCTTCTAGCTGACCTGATAAAGTCTCAGAGGACAGCATTTAACCCTATTGTAGGGGAGGAAAAACCTTGTACTTAACCCTGTTAGGTTCTGTGACTGAGATTTGCAGATTAAACTGACAACAAACAGATTAACAGGTGAAAAGACATAGTTTTATTAGTCTTAAATTTCATGTGGCACAGTGTCCTCAGAAAAGTGAAAAACTGAAATGAGTGATTAGACTTAAGAGTTTACATTTCTTTCTTTTTTTTAATCATCGCTCGACATTTTTGTATTTATCTTCAGATAGAGCGGGGCGGGGGGGAGAGAGAGAGAAACATCAATGTGAGAGAGACACATTGAGTGGTTGCTACCCATACAGTGCCAACCAGGGCCGGGAACAAACTGCAACCAAGGTACGTGCCCTTAGTGGGAACCTAACCCCGGCCTCTCTGGTCCGCAGGCCGACGCTCTAACCGCTGAGCCAAACTGGCCAGGGCTCTTTTTTTTTTTAATCTAAAAATATTTTTAATGATATATATATATATATTTTTTTTTTTTTTCATAGAGAGGAAGGGAGAGATAGAAACATTGATGTGAGAGAGAAATATCAATCGGCTGCCTCCTGTACACCCCCCTACTGGGGTTCAAGCCCACAACCGGGAACGTGCCCTGACTGGGAATTGAACTGGGACCTCTCAGTCCATGGGACAACACTTAATCCACTCAGCCACACTGGCCGGGCTCAAGAGTTTATATTTCATTTTAACAGATGACGATAAATTGTGAAGAAGTGACTAGACAAAGGAAAGGGAGTTTGGGCTGCTAGGGCCAATAACTTGTGGAAAAGGAACTAGGAAGTATATGGGGGAACTACTGGAAGATCAGCATTATTTTAGTAAGGTCTGTTTAGCACATTTAGGGATGACACTTAATCTTTAGTGAAGAGGATGCCCCCTTCCTGGTACAGGGAGGCCACCCTTCTCATGGGAAATTTATGTCCTTCCTTTAGGCAGAAAGGAGGAGGGCAGAGGGCCATTCCAGCACATGCTATTTCTCTCTCATGCTGTACTGGTGCCTACTTTGTCTTAATGCTGGGGATGCCCCAATGAGCCCATGGTAAATAAGGTTGAAGGAAACAGTCAGGTGTTGCCTGAGATCAGGCTCAAGGTAACCAGATCCAAGTGTGAGTGTCCCTTGGCTCCTTCCCAGTGAAGCTGAACTTGGGCAAGCCCAAGACAGGCACAGAAGGGAAGGAATTTGCAGAAAAGAAGGCTGTGATGCGGTAGGAAGTTAGGCTGGGGAGATTGTCAGGAGATCAGGGAAGGCAGGAGAAAGGGAAAAATTAGGCAAGTAACCAGATCGGCCTGGGTGGTGGGAGGTCATGCTGGGTAGAGGGCATCTCCTAGCAGATTCATTTTGCTCCCTCAGTTGTGTACCAGACACAGTTTCTCACAACTGGCTCCCACCTGTCAAGTGTAGTCTCAGCCAGAACTTGGCAGTGGGAGTGGGGACAGGGCCCAGGGTGGTTACTGGCTGGCTTCACCTCCCTGTAGGGCAAGCTGGAGAAGTCTCTGGACCACCTGCAGAAGCAAATGGAGGACGCGCTGCTGTTTCAGGCCCAGGCAGAGGAGACCTGCGCCCTGTGGCAGGCATGTGGCTGGGCGCCAAGGTCCCAGGGGTGGGGAGGTGGGGCACTGGTGCCCCCACTGCTGTATGCCACTGTTCACACTAATCCTTCTCATAATGCAGCACTCTTGCTCCAGACCCTCAACCCCCAGGGGTGAGTTTGGGTGGGGGAGGGATGGTAGGGGACCCTGGTGGTGGGTTTGTGGGCCCAACTCACTGTCCTCCCTCCACCCCCCACAGAAGATGGTGGAGAGCCAACGGCAGAATGTGCGTACAGAGTTTGAGCGGCTACGCCGCCTGCTGGCAGAGGAAGAGCAACGGCTGCTGCAGAGGCTGGAGGAGGAAGAGCTGGAGGTGCTACCCCCACTGCAGGAGAGCGCGGTCCGCCTTGGGCAGCAGAGCGCACAACTGGCTGATCTTGTTGCAGAGCTGGAGGGGCGCTGCCAGCTGCCAGCACTGGGGCTGCTGCAGGTGGGCACGTGCCTAGAATGGGCGTGCAGGGGCTCTGACAGGATGGGGTGCATCCAAGGAGCATGAAGGAGAAAGCCCTGGGGGGAGCAAGCTGACCTTCGTCTCTTCTGTATCTCCTGTGTCTTACCTTTGAAATACTGGGGTGAGGGCTGGGACTAGTGTCCCAGGTATGACTGCGGGTCCTTAGGGACATGCCATGGCCTAGGAAATACATAACGAGTCCTGAACCCTGCTGAGAACTGCTGTTGGCACCTGTCTGGAAGCCCCATTGGGAACAGAAGAAGCAAAGCTTTGAGTGACTTATGAGCCTGGGGCCCCAGCTACACCAGAGTCTGGGGTCCTGGTACCCCTCCAGGCCTTCTCCTTAGCTGTCCTCCATGGGTACAGAGCATTTTCCTGAAGGGACATGTATCTTAGTCCCCACTGCCCAGAGTAGCCAGGTGGTCTCTATAGAGGTCAACTCCCTTCAAGGTCTAGGAACTCCACCCCACCCCTGGGCAGGGGGCCCTTGCTCTGTCCCTCTCCTGAGTAATGAGGGCAGCCCCAGACCTTGTGACAACCAAGACCACCCCCAATTTCCCAGTACCCAGTAAAACAAATGACAGCTGTTTCTAACTGCTTTGCACCCAGTCCAATCTAGGTCCTTTGCACGTGCCTCTCCCAGGCCTTTATTATCTCCATGTGTCCTGATGAATCCTCAGGTTTCAGAAACCCACCAGTCTCCCTTTTCTTTTGAGGCCTTAGCAGGTCCCATGCAACCCAGACAGAATTGACTACTGTATGTGAAATCTCCACCCCAAAAGAAACTGACATCAGGCACATCTTATTTACTCTCTTCATCCTAGTGTCTGGTCTAGTAGCTGGTGCACAATGTAGTTAGAGTGACCACTTGTGGGTTTTATTTGATTGACAAAGTGGGCTGGGTCCCTGCCATGTGCCAGGCAGTGTTCTAAAAAGATGACTTGTTTGCTGTCAGGAGCTGGCATTCCACATAACAGAGTGTCTCTGTCAGCTCAGGCTGTGTAACAAATGCCCTAGACAAAAAAATATTTATTTCTCCCACTCCTGGAGTCTGGAGTCAAGTCTGAGATCCAGGTGTGGGCAGGTCTGGTTCCCCTGAGGCCTTTCTTTGTGGTGTTTAGACCACTGTCTCCTCCCTGTGTCCACATATAGTCATGCCTCAGTGTGCATCTGTGTCCTGATCTCCTCTTCCTTTAAGGACTCTAGTCATATGGGATTAGGGCTCACCCTAGTGACCTCACTTTAAACTAATCATCTTTTTAGGAAGCCTAATCTCCAAATACAGCCCCATTCTGAGGTCCTTAGCATTAGGGCTCCAAAATGTGGATTTGGGGGCTACAGTCAGCCCATGACACCCAGTAAAATGCTCTTGTGTATCATTTTGGGAGAAAGGAGCATCTAAGCAGAGAAGCCTTACCTGGAAGTTGGGCTCTGAGTCAGGACTTGAGGGAGGGCAGCTAATGGAGGCCAGGTGAGGTGTCTGTGGGGCGGACATGGGATGGGAGCAGGTGAGGTGCAGGGGCAGTTTCTGACCATGTAGGGGGATAATGTAACACTGATGGAGGTAGGGGGCAGGACCATGTGATGGGCACTGACATTACATGTCTCTCCCACAGGACATCATGGATACCTTGCACAGGTAGGAGCCCAGCCTTTCCCCAGGGAAGGTGGTCGGGTGTGGGTGGGCCCGGGCCCTCCCTCCCTGGGAGTGACACCTGGCTGCCTTTCCAGGGTCCAGGAAGTGAAGCTGCAGCCGCCTGAGGTGGTGCCCATGGAGCTGAGGACGGTGTGCAGGGTCCCGGGGCTGGTGGAGGCTCTTCGGAGGTTTCGAGGTGTGTGCCCCAGCATGTGGATGTGGGGACCTGGCTAGCCCACTCTGGTCCAGAGGAAGTGCCCATCCTGAGCTCCTGTGGTGGCTGGGGCCTGTGGTAGGAAAGGCACAAAGGCTCCTGGTTCATGGCTGAGAAGCAGAGGAGTCAGAGCCAGCTTCTGAGGGAGGGCTGCCCCTGGCGCACTTAGGAAAAGCAAAGGTTGGTTCATCAGGTGCCAGGACACTTTGTAGGCTCCAGGCCTGGGGAGTGTGAAAGCTGGACTAGAGCACTCTGAGGATTGGAAGAGTAGATATAGAAAGCACTCAGGTTCCTTCTGAATTTCAAGAGAATGATTCGCAAAGCAGTGTGGGACCACTTTCCAGAACGTTCCAAGTTACAGCTGCAAGTAGTCAGGTGACCTTTCCAAGGAAGATGAAAGAAAGGGAGCAGTCACTTTGCAGGCTGGCACAAGGAGCCCAAGGTGACCACTGCTCTGTCTGCAGGGGATATAACGCTGGATCCTGACACTGCTAACCCTGAGCTGGTCCTGTCAGAAGACATGCAGAGTGTGCGGCGGGGAGACCTGCGGCAGCCCTTGCCCGACAGCCCTGAGCGCTTCGACCCTGGGCCCTGTGTGCTAGGCCGGGAGTCCCTGAGCTCTGGCCGCCACTACTGGGAGGTGGAGGTGGGTGAGCGGGCCAGCTGGGCCTTGGGCGTCTGTAGGGAGAATGCTAACCGCAAGGAGAAGGGCGAGCTCTTTGCTGGCAATGGGTTCTGGATCCTGGTGTTCTTGGGGGGCTTCTACAACTCCTCAGAGCGGGCTTTCGCCCCCCTGCGAGACCCACCCCGGCGCGTGGGCATCTTTCTGGACTATGAGGCTGGGCACCTGGCTTTCTACAGCGCCACTGACGGGTCACTCCTATATGCCTTCCCTGAGACGCCCTTCTCAGGGACACTGCGTGCCCTCTTCTCACCTCTGTCCAGCAGCCCCACCCCCATGACCATCTGCGGACCCAAGGGCGGGCCTGGGGATGGGCTGGTTTCCCAGTGAGTGGGCCTCTCATGCCCTTGTCCTGCATTTGAGTCTTTTAGGGTGTCCTGAGCCATGGAAAGAGCTCCCAGTGCTGTTTCATGTGTATAATAAAATCCCTACCCCTCTGTCATTCCTGGGAAGCCAGCACCTGCAGGGCCAGCAACATCTCCCACGTGATTCTTCATGGCCATCTTATGTCACCAGTGCATTGCTCACAACCTTCTGCAGAGCCAGGTGCCCTGGGAACACTGTGCTGGAGCTCAGCTGGTCAGGGGTGAGGCACCAGGGCCTGTGGAACTTTCTGGGACCTCAGTCTGAGCCCTCGACAGCCCCAGGGCTGCATCCCCAAAGAGCTGCAGTCCTTTGAGGCCACTGGTAGGGAGGTGAGTCTGTCAGCCTATCTCAGTGTCAGATCCTAGAAAATGGTGCTGGATGTGGTTGCCTCATTTATCAGGGTGCAGCAGTCCTCAGGAGCGGAGGGGGCATGGGGAAAGGCCAGAGGAAAGGCACTTAGAGCAAGAGGTACTGCATAAGGGGACTGAGGGACCTGGACATAGCCCTCAAGTCCCCTAGTGTGAATCACTGTGGTTGCAGAATGCTCCTTCCTGCCCTAGAGCTGAGCACCAGCTCAGGAAAGACACTGGCCCTGCCTGGGGAAGGGGTGAGGCTGCACAGACCTCTTCTGCACCCCACCCCAAATCCAAGATTTGTATTGGCTTGTTTTCATGTTTCATGAGAAGGCATAGTGCAGCATCTCTGCACCCCTAGATTTAATCTGTTGTAAGGACCACCCTCATAGTAAATAAACAAACCATGTCTGTGATGCCACAGTCTTTAATTGGGGGGTGGGAGAGTCCATGGGCAGAGGCCTGCCACCCACAGCAAAGTTAGGAACACAGTGACTGCTGTCCATTCATTACATGCAACTGCCACATAATTCTTTTTCAAATAACCTGATCAACAATTCTAGGTTCCATGGTATTCAATCACTAATTACTTTACTTGATTATTTATTTATTCATTCTTCCATTGTTGGATTTTCTGTTTTCATGTGTGTGCCACTTTGAGTATTTTCAACAATTCCTTCAAATTATATGCATGGGACGTTTTTCTCAGTCGAGCCAGGAGTCTGCCACTTTTCTGGCTGGGGAAGTTTTCCCATCCTATCCCAGTTGACTGCCTACTGTTCCACTTCCTATTGAGATTCTGAGGATACTGCTTGGTTCCTGCCTGGAGCAAGATTTGGACTTTAAAATTGAAGACTTCCCAGATGGCCACTGGAACCCAGGAGGTGGGACAGCCTCAGGGTGAGAGTTCAGAGGAGCACACAACTGCCCTGAGAACAGCAGGATGGACACCTAGGCCATGGCTCTGTAGCAAAGCCGGACACCAGTGTGAGAGGGGAAAAATATTCTTTCCACCCATCTGATCCGTCTGGACCCTTTAATAAAAGATTAATGAGAAGAACAAGTTTATTAACACATACACCTGGTACACATGGGAGACACCCAGAGAAAACTGAAAACTCCAGCAGCAGCTCAGAACTCAAGCCTCTGCAATAAGGAACACATTTTTGGGAAATGACAGGTCTAGGCATTGTGAGGGAAGAAAGATTGGTTAGGGGGATTAAGTAGATTCCCAGAGCCAAACCCATGGTGAGAGATCTGTCTCCTGTGACTGACTCAAGTCCTTCCTGGGGAGGGCTTTTAGCTTCTCTATTGTGCTTATCAACTGCCTCCACCCCAAATTATCCTGTTGCCAAAGTGGGATGTTTGGGATGGAATGTTTAGCCATCCATGACCAAATGACAGAAGAAATTAGCTTAGTTGATGCCCATCCATACGCATGCTGAATACACTTTCCATGTTTTACCTGCTGAGCCAGTGGGGCCACATGGTAGCCCCTCACTTTCCTGGGCACCATGGACCACAGTAAACAGAAAAGATCCTGCTCATGGAGTTGATAATTCTCAGGGTGGCTAAAAACTACAAAGATGTATCCCAACAAGCAGTGAATATCTCCAACACTAGCAACAGGTGCCTCCTGCACTACCAGTGGTATCTCCCACATTACCACTGGGTATCCCCTACACTAGTAGTAGGTGTCTCTAGTACTACCACTGGGTGTCTTTCACAGTACCAGTGGGTGTCCACTACATTAATGTCACCAGAAAGGGAACCTGGCCCTTGGCGGGTCTGCCTAGGGCCAGCCAGTAGTGTGTGAGTTCTTAACTTCATGCAGGAAAAATTTCACAAGAGTCCAGGTGAATTTTAGAGGACATTTATTAAAGCTAGGGGTAGTGAAACAAGAAAAGGGCTGGGGAAATTAGTCCAGGCTTGTCTGCTTTGGCTCACTAAGAAGTCAGAGAAAAGGTCTTGGTTACAGGTTCAGGGGGTTTGTCTGGGATCAACTGCTGCTGCCCATTGTTGCCCTGGTTGCAAGACTTGAGGGGTCCCTTAGAGTTTACGAGATGCATGCCCCGGTGGGGGGTGGGGGAGGGGGGGCAGGAGGTGTGGGCATGCTCCTGGGAAGGGGGGCGTACACTGGGTCCTTTGTCTTGAGGCTTTTATCTCTCTTGCAGGTGGGAATCTTAGGGGAGGTCTCAGGAGGGTTTCAGCAGAATATTCATCAGTTTTCTACATGTGCTTTTTCAAGGTCATGGTCTCCATTGATTGGTCAGTGTCAAGGAAAGGGGTCATTAGTCATTGCAGTTGGTCCTGGTGTCACCCACCTGGTTTTGCTGCTTTTCTGGATGTGGAGCTGAAATACAACTGAGGCCTATATGTTATTTCTAGGGAGGTGAATTTCTGTTTCTGCTGTAAATTGCTGTCAGTTTGTTCAGCTATCTGTCTCAGTGTCCCTATTCCACCTGTCCTGGCTTACTGGTCTGTCTCACTAGCAGTGAGTGTCATCTCGAAAAACCACTGAGTGTCTCCAACACTAGCAGTGGGTGTCTCCTGCACTACCAGTGGATGTCTCCTATACCACTGTGTGTTTTCCACACTACCAGTGGATGTCTGCTACCTTAGCAGTGCGTGTCACCTCAAAAACCAGTGAGTGTCTCCCAATACTGACAGCAGGTGTCTCTCATACTAGTGGTGAGTGTCTCCTGTACTACTGGTGGGTTTCCCTTATATTAACCCTGGATGTCTCCTACGCTACCAGTGGGTGTCCTCTACACTAGCAGAGGGTGTCTTTTACAATAGCAGTGGGTGTATCCTACCCTAACAGTGAGTGTCTTCTACACTAGCAGCAGTGTCTCTTACACCAGCAGTGTGTATCCCTTGCACTACTAGTGGGTGTCTCCTGCATTAGCAGTTGTGAGTCCCACAGTAATCATTTGGCAGCTCCCTCAGGGGCTGTCATGAGAGTCTTGAGGAAAATAAAGTTGGATGGAGGTAGAAAGAGCCAGGTGTCAGATGTGGTAAGGCACCAAGGCTTCCTATAATCACCCTCCATGGAGCCTACTACATTCTTAAAATGTCCAGCTCTGCCCCCAGATGGTGGTACAGCCACACAGGGGAGCCAGAGGAAAGCAATTTAAAATATGATCATTCTGGGTGTGACTAGCACTGTGAAGGAAAGGGCAGAATAGTTCCAGGGGACCCCCAAGTGTGTGTGGCTACTCTAATCCTGGTGGCATGGTATGTGTAGTAAAGGAAAATTTGAGAAATAAAGACAGCCCTGCTGGGCTTTGGTGGGTGTCCCTGATGTCCCTTTTCATCGCCTCCTTCTGTCCCATCCTGGGCGTGTAATATATCCACAGGATTCCATTAAGAAACAGAAGGTCTCTTTCTTCATTTGTTTTGTCCCCATTCCGTAAATCTTACTCCGCTAATCTAACAGCAAGTCTGTGCAGTAACACCCATTCCACACTTGAGTCAGCAGGAGAGAGGGGCAGGGCCAGCAAAACAGAGCTGGATTTCAAATAACTTTACAGTCTGCTGCTCATGCCACCCACTGACTTGTGGTAAACTGACAATTCAGGTATTTCAGTAAACTCCCGGTTGAGCAGCGAATACCGAACCGTCATTCTAGGTGCGCTTTGGAATCAGGCCAGTCCCCGCCCCAGACTGGACCCCCATTGACCCTGGAGCCAGACTTGCAGGAGGGGCCCCCAGTGTCCTGAGGGTCTTTCTGGAGGCGCTTGGAGCCACGAGCTCTTCGTGGTGGACTGCTCCATCTATCTGCACTGCGTCCCAATGCCCCTGAATGCTCGCCCCATGACCTTCGATCACGGGGCAACCACCCCACCCCCACCCCCACCCCCACCCGCGACCTCTGGGCTTCCTCCACCCGTCCTTCTGCACTCCATGCTCATTCCATATCTTCCGTGCTCCTCATACCCTTGTTCCCTAGCTCCCTCGGCACACCCCGTGAACCCAGCACACAGGTGCTCCCCGGCCCGGCCCCTGTCCCAGGAGTTCCACGCCCCTCTTGAGGCCAGCCCCGTACACTCACCCCCTACCACCACCACCCATCCGCGTCCAGGCCTCGGCACCCTCCTCCTCCCGCTACCGAACAACCCTGGCGCAGAGCCACCTTGTGCACTGGCCTGATGTTCGCCCCCACGCTGCTCTGGACCCTGCTCTGCCCAGACCCTCCTCTTCTGATCACTCTTATTTTTTTGTAATAACTTTATTGTGATATGATTTCCACACCGTAGAATTCAGGTGTTTCAAGTGGACAATTCAATGATTTTTACTAAATCCATCATCACTACAATCCAAGTTCAGAACATCTCCATCCCCTCAGAAAGATCCTATTCCACTAATGTGGTGTGTTACATGCCTGATTTTCAAGATGTTACACCCATTTAATATTCCTGGAATGATAGATCCCATTTAATGCTTTCAGTATCCTGCTGGACTCCATTGGCTTGGGTTTTGTTTAGAATTTTTACATTCATATATGAGGGGATGTCAGTCTGCGTTTTTCCTGGGGTCTTTGTTCCCTCCTCTACTGTTTTCTGAACATGTCTGTGAAGAATTGCTGTTGATTCCTCCCCCAATGTTTTGTGGAATTCTCCAGTGAGCACATTCTATACTTTTCTTTATGGGAAGATTTAAAATCTGTTCAGGCCCTGGCTGGTTTGGCTCAGCGGTTAGAGCGTTGGCCTGCGGTCCGGAGAGACTCGAATTCGGTTCCCGCTAGGGCATGTGCTTCGGTTGCAGTTTGTCCCCGGCCCTGGTTGGTTGTGTGGGTGGCAGCCACTCGATGTGGCCCTTTCACGTCGATGTTTCTCTCTCTCTCTCTCTCCCTCCTACTCTGTCTGAACAAAAAGTGAAAAAATGTCCTTGGGTGAGGATAAAAAAATAAAATAAAATCTGTTCAGATTTTTCTATTAAATAATTTTGTCTTTCTAGGAATTTGTGTGTTTCATTTATGTTGTCTAATTTTCCAGCATAAAGTTCTTCAAAGTATTTTCTTATCCTTTTAATTATTAAAAGGTCATTTCTGCCCAGCCGGTGTGGCTCAGTGGTTGAGCATTGACCCATGCACCAGGAGGTTGCTGGTTTGATTCCCGGTCAGGGCTAAATCCCCAGTGGGGGCATGCAGGAGGCAGCGGCTAGTGGATGTTCTCTCTCATGGATGTTTCTATTTCTCTCTCCCTCTCCTTTCCTCTCTCTCTAAAATCAATAAAGAAAAAAAATTTTTTTTAAAAAGTCATTTCTGATTTTGGTAATTTGTGTCTTTTTTTTCCCTCTAGGTCAGTAAAACTAACATTTTGTGAAAATTTATTTTGATCTTTCAAAGAACAATTTTTTAATTTATTTGGCATTTTCTATTTTTATTTCAGTGATTTCCACCTTCATCTATATTATTTCCCCCTCTTTTTTTCTCTTTTTTTGGGGTTCAGGTTGCTCTTTCTCTTCTATTTTTCTTGAAGTTGAAGTTTAAGCTATTGATTTCAAATCTTTCCTTTATATACTGCTCCATCAGCATCCCATTGCTTGCAATATTGTGTTTTCATTTTTTACAAATTCAAAACACTTTCTATCTTTTTTGCACATGGGTTATTTAAAAGCATGTTGTTTAATTTCCAAATATTTTTTGGAATAGAAATTGAAGGCTTTCCCAAATTTCCTTCTATTGTTTGACTTCCGATTAAACTCCATTGTGGTGAAAACACATACTTAGTTGATTTATAACCTGATATATTGCCCATCCTGGAGAATGGTCCATGTGCATTTGACAAGAATGTGTGTTCTACTGCTCTTCAGTGGAGTGTTCTATTGTATCAATGATTGTACCCTTGGGATTTTAATTTGCAGAGGTGACTGAGTGACAACATCATTGAAAGATTGATTTATTACTTATATTTTTCAAGAGAAGGAGGGATTCCTCTGGATTTGCATTACTGCCTGGTATAAATTTACTTTTCCAAAATAGGTCCATTTCTCCCTCTTCTCTCTGTGCATATATATATATATATATATATATATATATATATAGTCTCTATATGTTATAATCTCAACAATATAATTTTATAAGTATTGTTTTATGTGACTGGCTTTTAAATCAGTCAAGAAAATTTTATTGATACTGTCATCTGTATATACCTATGTAGTTATACTTGCCATGTCTTTATGTCTTCATGTAGATTTGAATTTTCATTTAGTTTCAATTTCTCTTAGTCATTTAGTATTTCTTGTAAGGAAAACTTGCTAGCAACAAATTCTCTGAGTTTTTGTATATCTGGGAATATCTTTATTTCATCTTCATTTCTGAAGGATAGTTTTGCTAGTTATAGAATTCTTCGTTAGTCAGTTTTTGTTTCTTTTAGCTCTTTAAGTATGGTATCTGAATATCTTCTGCCCTCCACTATTTTCTTTTTTTTTTTTTTTTTTTTTTTTTTTTTTACTGTTTCTATTGATTTTTTTTTTTTTTTTTTTTTTTAAGAGACGGAGGAAGGGAGAGGGAGAGAGAGAGAGAAACATCTGTTTGGCTGCCTCCAGCACACCCCCTACTGAGGATCAATGTGGCAACCTGGGCATGTGCCCACCGGGAATTGAACCAGTGACTTTTTGGTGCATGGGATGACACTCAACCAACTGAGCCACACCGGCCAGGGCCCTCCACTTTTTTTAATGAGAAGTCAGCTATTAATCTTATTGAGGTTCCGCTGTATGTGACAAGTTGTTTTTCTCTTGCTGCTTTCAAGATTTTCCTTTGTTTTGGGTTTTCATTAAATTGACTATAATGTGTCTAGGTGTGGATCTCTTTGTGTTCACTTTTTGGAGTTTATTGAGTTCATTGGATGTGTATGTTAAAGTCTTTCATCATGTTTGGGAAATTTTGGGCCATTATTTCTTCAAATAATTTTAACCTCTTTCTCTCACTTTCTGGGACTCTCATTTACATGTATGTTAGTACAGATGTTGATATGTTACAGTTCTACAAGTTCAGTGTTCTTAATTTTTTTATTTTTCTTCTTCAGATAGGATACATCTTAAAGTTCACTAATTCTGTACTTTGCCAGCTTGAGTCTACTGTTGAGCCCTCTTTTTTAATTTATTCACTTCAATTTTTATACTTTTCAACTCCAGAATTTTCATTTATTTATTGTTTATAATTTCTATCATTTTAATAATATTCTCTATTTAATACACCATTGTCATCATACTGCCTGTAAATTTTTAAATTATTGTATTAAAGTGCCCACTAATTTTTGTTTGTTTGTTTTGTTTTTGTTGTTAATTCTCACCCAAGGATATTTTTTCCATTGAATTTTAGAGAGAGTGGAAGGGAGGGAGGGAGGGAGGGAGAGAGAGAGAGAGAGAGAGAGAAAGAGAAAGAGAGAAATATCTGTGTGAGAGAGACACATCAATTGGTTGCCTCCTGCTTGCACCCCAACTTGGGCCAGGGATCAAACCTGCAACCCAGGTACATGCCCTTGACCAGGAATCAAACCTGCAGCCCTGTGGTGCACAAGCCAATACTCTAACCACTGAGCCACACTGGCCAGGGTGCCTACTGATTTTTTTAAATAGAGGTAAGTACATACAACATAAAATGTACCATCTTAACCTTTTTTTTTTCTCACTCGAGGATATTTTTCCACTTATCTTCTGACAGAGTGGGAGGGAAGGAGGGAGGGGGAGAGAGAGAGAGAGAAACATCGATGTGAGAGAGACACATCAATTGGTTGCCTCCCACATGACCCCGACCAGGGCCGGGGACCAAACCACAACCGAGGTACATGCCCTTGACTAGAAATTGAACCTATGATTCTTTGGTCCATGGGCTGACACTCCAATCACCAAGCAAAACAGGCCAGGGCCATCTTAATCTTTTTAAGTGTACAGTACAGTTGTGCTAATTATACACATGCTGTTTTTCAACAGCACCTAGAACATTTTCATCTGCCAAAGATGAGATTCTGTAGACATTGAACAACAACTCTTCTTTTCCCTCTCCGGCTACTGGCAACCACTATTCTACTTACTCCTTCTAAGAATTTGACTATCCATTAGTATTTGTTTATTTGTGACTGGATTATGTCATTTAGCATAATGCTCTCCAGGTTCATCCATGTTATAGCATATAACAAGATTTTATTCTTTTTAAGGCTGAATGATATTTCATTTTGTATGTATACATTATATATGTGTATATGTATATATATATGTATACATTATATATGTGTATATATACACACATATACAGGGTGTCCCAAAAAATGTATATACATTTTAACAGCTGATAACTTACTTAATTTTCACTTCTTTCCAAGTTTAACTGATTTGAAATAATGGGTGAAGCCAGACTAAGCTTTGAACCAAGAAAATATATTCACTAGACTTTTTAATGGGGATACATAAAAGATACATTTTATGGTACAAAACCGACAATAGTCAACAAATTGAGAGCAGCTATTGAAAGACGGTCCTTGGTGAGGAACAGTAAGACTTGAAGCCAACATTCTGCCACCATGTAACAATGCAACTAGAATACCCATATAAGGTTTTTCGACTTTATTCTGTGCAGAGTTTCTTTTTTTTTTTTTTTTTTTTTTTTTTATTTATTTATTTTTTTATGCATATATACATATAAATTCTTTGGTTTATTTCTTCCCACCCCCCCCGAACCCCCCTTCCCTTTGAGGTTTGTCAATCTAACAACCAATTTGTACTTATTAATCCCTTTACCTTTTCACCCCTTCCCCCCAGCCCCCTCCCATCTGATACCCATCAAAAGTTCTCTGTATCTATGAGAATGTTTCTGTTCTGCTTGTTCATTTTGTTTGTAGATTCAATTGTTGATAGATATGTATTTATTGCCATTTTGTTTGTTCATATTTTTTTATCTTTTTCTTCAAGAAGACCCTTCAACATTTCATATAATAATGGTTTGGTGGTGATGAACTCCTTTAGCTTTTCCTTGTCTGGGAAACTCTTTATATGGCCATCTATTCTAAATGACAGCTTTGCAGGATAGAGTAATCTTGGTTGTAGGTTCTTGCTTTTCATCACCCTGAATATTTCTTGCCACTCCCTTCTGGCCTGCAAAGTTTCTTTTGAGAAATCAGCTGACAGTCTTATGGGAACCCCCTTGTAGGTAACTAAGTGCTTTTCTCTTGCTGCTTTTAAGATTCTCTCTTTGTCTTGAACCTTTTGCATTTTGATGATGATGTGTCTTGGTGTGGGCCTCTTGGGGTTCATCTTGTTTGGGACTCTCTGTGCTTCCTGGACTTGTATGTCTGTTTTCTTCACCAAGTTAGGGAAGTTTTCTGCCATTATGGTTTCAAATAGGTTTTCGAGTTCTTGTTCTCTTTCTTCTCCTTCTGGCACCCCCAAGATGCGAATGTTGGCACGCTTGAAGTTGTCCCAGAGGCTCCTTACACTATCCTCATTTCTTTGGATTCTTTTTTCTTTTTGCTGTTCTGATTGGGTGTTTTTTGCTTCCTTATATTCCAAATCGATGGTTTGCTTCTTGGCTTTACCTACTCTACTGTTGAATCTGTGTAAACTATTTTTTATTTCAGTTAGTGCCTCCTTCATTTCTGACTGGTCCTTTTTTATGCTCTTGAGGCCCTCTCTAAGTTCACTGAGGTTCTCACTAAGTCCATTGAGCATCCTTATAAGCAGTGTTTTGAACTCAGCATCTGTTAGGTTGCTTAACTCCATTTCACTTAGTTCTTTTCCTAGAGTTTTGTTCTGTTCTTTCATTTGGGACCTGTTTCTTTGTCTTCTCATTTTGGCTGCCTCCCTGTGTTTGTTTCTATGTATTACTTAGCGAGAGGTATAGGGCTAGCTGAGACCAGATGCTGCTTGTTTGAAAGAATTTAGGAAAAGCTGAAGCAGGATCCAAAACAGGCCAATTCTATGGTAAAGCAACTGGCAACAGCTTGGGTGGGCCTGGAAGTTGGGTGGGGCGGGGCCTCAGGGAATCACCAGGGCGGGGCAAACAGTGTGAGCCATGTGAGCCAGGTTGCTGGAGTCCTAGATATGGCGGTGTCTGCCGGCCCAGGGAAGGGCTCACCAAAGGAACAAAGGCCTCTGATAGCACGTCTGTCCAGGAGAAAGCTGCCTCTCCAGCCCTCGCTCCAATGCCAAACAGCTCAGTTCTTCCCCATATGACTCTGGTGCCTTTCAGGCTCCCTCCCGCACGCTGGAGCCTGGAGGGAGCGAGTCCGAGTAAGTCCGTGCGCGGGCCCTTTAAGAGGAGCTGCCGGGGGCTCCAGCCACCTCAGCCTCAGTTCCTGCTGGTTTTTCCAGCCAGAAGTTATGGGGATTCTCTTCCTGGCACTGGAACCCTCAGCTGGGCTCCTGGTGTGGGACGGGGACCCCTCAGTCCTCAGGGAGGACCTTCCCAGCCGAGGTGTCCTCCTAATTTTTATCCGCCACACGCGGGTGTGGGACCAGCCCGTTGCCCCTCCTACCAGTCTCGATGCAGCTTCTTTAATTTCGTAGTTGTAGGACTTCCATTCAGCTTGATTTCAGGCGGTTTTGAATGATGGTTGTTCTGTAGTTTAGTTGTAACTTTGATGTGGTTGTGGGAGGACGTGATACCGCGTTTACCTACGCCGCCATCACCCGGAAGACGCGGACCGGCGATTGGGCACTGCCCGGAGGCTCCGAGAAGAAGGCCCTCTGCGATTGGGCGGTACTGGGTAAGGCTGGTTTTAAAGGAGCCGCAGGTGGGAGCCGTCGAAGACCCGGGATCGGCGGGAGGCGGCGGTGAGCAGCGAGCGGGGCAGGGCACCGAGCGGCTGGAGAAAGGGCCTGTGCAGAGTTTCTGTGGGACATTTTTAATTTGCTTTTTGTTGTTGTTGTTAGTTGTTTTGTTATTGGAGTGCCATTACCAAAGCAGTATTTTTTTTATTAATTTATTTTTGTTACAGATGTTTCTCCTTTTTTCCCCATTGACACCCTCCTCCCCATCCCCCCACCCCATCCCCAGCTTTGTTGTCCATGTCCATCAGTTATGCATACATGCGCATAAGTTCTGTGGTTTATCTCTTCCCTCTCCCCCCACCCCCTCTTCTGAGGGTTGTTAGTCTGTACTCTACTTTCACATCTCTGGGTCTACCCTGTTGCTCAGACTGTTATGTTCATTATATTCCACAAATAAGTGAGATCATGTGATATTTGTCTTTCTCTGCTTGGCTTGTTTGGCTTAGGATAATACTCTCGAGGTCCCTCCATGTCGTCTCAAAGGATAAGAGATCTTTCTTTCTTACAGCTGCATAGTACTCCATTGTGTATATGTACCACAGCTTTTTTATCCATTCATCCACTGATGGACACTTGGGCTGTTTCCAGATCTTAGCTATTGTAAATAGTGCTGCTATGAACATGGGGGTACATGTATTCTTTCTGGTTGGTGTTTCAGGCTTCTTAGGGTATATTCCTAGAAGTGGGATCACTGGGTCAAATGGCAATTCAATTTTTAATATTTTGAGGTAACACCATAGTGTTTTCCACAGTGGCTGCACCAGTCTGCATTCCCACCAGCAGTGTACTAGAGTCCCCATTTCTCCACACCCTCGCCAACACTTGTTGTTTGATGATTTGTTGATGGCGGCCATTCTGACAGGTGTGAGGTGATACCTCATTGTTGTTTTAATTTGCATCTCTCTGACGATTAGTGATGTTGAGCATTTCTTCATATGTCTCTTAGCCATTTGTAAGTCCTTTTTGGAGAGGTGTCTATTTAGTTCCTCTGCCCATTTTTTAATTGGGTTCTTTGTCTTTCTTTTGTTGAGTTGTATGAGCACTCTATATATTTTGGAGATTAACCCCTTATCTGATGTATCATTGGCAATTATGCTCTCCCATAGAGTGGGTTCCCTATCTGTTTTGATGGTTGTTTCTTTTGCTGTGCAGAAGCTTTTGAGTTTGATGTAGTCCCATGTGTTCATTTTTCCCTTTGTTTCTGTTGCCTTAGGTGATATATCAGTGAAGATTCTGCTGCGTATGGTGTCCGAAATTTTGTTGCCTACATTTTCTTCTAGGATTTTTATGGATTCATGAGTCACATTTAAGTCTTTTATCCATTTTGAGTTTATTCTTGTGTATGGTGTAAGTTGATGGTCTAGTTTCATTTTTTTGCATGTAGCTGTCCAATTTTCCCAACACCATTTATTAAAGAGGCTGTCTTTACTCCATTGTATGCTCTTCCCGCCTTTGTCAAGTATTAATTGAGCATAATGTCTTGGGTCAATTTCCGGATTCTCTGTTCTGTTCCACTGGTCTATATGCCTGTTCTTGTGCCAGTACCAGGCTGTTTTGATTACAGTAGCTTTGTAGTATAACCTGATACGAAGGAAATTATTTTTGATGTTTGCTATTCCATTGCTTCGTGTTATCAGCAGTGTCTGGACCAGAATGGTTGTTTGAAAATAGGCATTGATAAAAATAATTATTCATTTCTGTAGATTCTCTTCAATTTTGAAAGTGAACTGTATGTTAATAAACACTGACTTTATAATCATTAAATTGTATATACCTTTTTTAAGGACACCCTGTATATCACATTTTCTTTATCCATTTGCATGTCAGTTGACATTTGGGGTTTTTCTACCTCTCGGCTATTGTGAATAATGCTACAATGAACATGGTTGTATAAATATCTATTCAAGATTTTTTTTTAAATATTTTTTTAAATTATTTTTGTTACAGATGTTTCTCCTTTTTTCCCCATTGACACCCTCCTCCCCATACCCCCACCCCATCCCCAGCTTTGTTGTCCATGTCCATCAGTTATGCATACATGTGTATAAGTTCTGTGGTTTATCTCTTCCCTCCCCTCCCCCTTGAAAATATTTTTAATATATCCCCTGAAGTGGGTGGGGTTCCTGGATCATATGATAATTTTATTTTTTATTTTTTTGAGTGGCTACTATTTTATATTGGAACTGTATTAGTTTTCTTTTTTTTTTTTTAATTTCTTTTTCTTTATTGATTTTAGAGAGAAAGGAAGGGAGAGGGAGAGAGAGATAGAAATATCAATGATGGAGAGAACATCGATTGGCTGCCTCTGGCTTGCCCCCTACTGGGGATTTGGCCCACAACCTGGGCATGTGCCCTGACTGGGAATTGAACTGGTGACCTCATGGTGCATGAGTCGATGCTCAACCCATGAGCCACACTGGCTAGGCGGAACTGTACTAGTTTTCATTCCCACCACCATGCACAAGACTTCTAATTTCTCCACATACTTGCTAACACTTGTTATTTTATTTTTATTTTTTATAGTGGCCATCCAAGTGGGTATGAGGTAATGTGTCACTGTGATTTTAATTTGTATTGCCCTGATGATTAGTAATATTCAACATCTTTTTCTATGCTTGTTGGCCATTTGGATAGCTTCCTTAGAGAAATTTGCTTTGTTCAAAGCTTAGTCTGGCTTCACCCATTATTTCAAATCAGTTAAACCTGGAATGAAGTGAAAATTAAGTAAGTTATCAGTTGTTAAAATGTGTATACATTTTTTGGGACACCCTGTATATGTATATATATATATGTGTGTGTGTGTGTATGTGTGTGTGTGTGTATAATATATACATACAAAATGAAATATCATTCAGCCTTAAATCTACTTGCATTGAATCTACTGAAGTCCTTTGCCCATTTTAAAATCTGGTTATTTTTGTTGTTGAGTTGTAGGTGTTTGTTGTGTATTCTGAATATTAATCTCTTATCAGATATGGTGCTTACAAATGTTTTTGCCTATTCTGTAGGTTGCATTTTAATTCTTTTGATTATTTACTTTAATATACAGAAATTTTAAATTTTGATGTCCCAATTTTTTCTTTATTGATTTTAGAGAGAGAGGAAGGGAGAGGGAGAGAGAGATAAAAACATCGATGAGAAAGAATATTGACTGGCCGCCTCCTACATGCCCCACACTGGGCATTGGGCCCTCAACCTGGGCATGTGCCCTGACCGGGAATCGAACTGGCAACCTCTTGGTGCATGGGTCAATGCTCAACCAGTGAGCTACACTGGCCGGGCATCATCCCATTTTTTAATTTGTTATATTTTTGCCTGTGCTTTTGGTGTCATATCTAAGAAACCATTGCCAAATTCAATGCCATGAAGCTTTCTCCTCATGTTTTCTTATATATTTTAAGTTTTTGATACATTTTGAGATAATTTTTGTGTATGATGTATGGTAAGTGTCTAGTTTTTCTACCACCATTTTTTGAAAAAATTATACTTTCCCCATTGCGTAGCCTTGGTACTGTTGTCAAATATCATTTGAACATATATCCAGGAGCTTATTTCTGGGCTCTATTCTGTTACGTTGATCTGTGTGTGTACGTATTCCAGTACCATACTGTTTTTTCTTACTGTGGTTTTGTAATATGTTTTGAAATCAGGAAGTGTGAGGCCTCTAACCTTTTTTCCCCCTTAAGATTGTTTTTAGCTATTTGGGGGTACTTTGATATTTCATATACATTTTAGAATATTTTTTTTCTGCAAAAAATTACCATTGGGATTTTAATAAGACTTGCATTGAATCTTTAGATTACTTTGGCTAGTAATGACATTTTAACAATATTGAGTACAATTCATGAACGTGGGGTGGGGTGTCTTTCTATTTATCTGTCTTCTTTAATTATTTTCAGCAATCTTTTATAGTTTTTATTTATTTTTTTCAGTTTTATTGAAATATAATTGACATAAAGCACTGTATAAGTTTTAGGTGAATAGCATAATGACTTGAAATTATATTATATTATAAATAGCAGACATTGGGAGAAAACAGAGTGAAAGCTGCCCTTTTGTGAGGGATATTAACACTCCAACCGCTGAGCCAAACCGGCCAGGGCAACAGCCAAAGTTGTTTTTTATCCTCACCCGAGGACATTTTTGCATTTATCTTCAGATAGAGCAGGTGGAAGAGAGGGAGGAAGAGAGAGAGAGAAACATGGACATGAGAGATCGAGTGGTTGCCACCCACACAACCCCAACCGGCCAGGGACAAACTGCAACCAAGGTACATGCTGACGCTCTAGTCCGCGGGCTGACGCTCTAACCACTGAGCCAAACCGGCCAGGTATCCTCTTCAATTTTTTTCTTCAGTGTCGGAATATAGTAGGTCTTTCACCTCTTTGGTTAAATTTATTCCCAGGTATTTTATGCTTTTTAATGCAATTGTAAATGGGATTATTTTTGTAATTTCTCCTTCTTAAATTTTGTTATTAAAGTATAGAAGCACATTAGGGATAAATTTAACCAAGCAAGTAAAAAACCTGCACTCAGAAAATTATAAGACGCTGAAGAAAAAAATTGAGGAAAATACAAATAACTGGAGGCATATACTGTGTTCATGGATAGGAAGAATTAACATCATTAAAATGTCCGTATTACCCAAAGCAACCCACAGATTCAATGCAATTCCTATCAAGATACTAATGACATATTTCACGGAACTAGAACAAATGTTTCAAAAATTTATATGGAACCAGAAAAGGCCCCAAATAGCAACAGTGATCTTGAGAAAGAAGAACAAAGTTGGAGGAATCATGCTACCTGATATCAAATTATACTACAAAGACATAGTAATCAAAACAGCATGGTGCTGGCATAAAAACAGGCATACACATCAATGGAATAAAACAGAGAGCTCAGAAATAAATCCATGCCTTTATAGTCAATATTTGACAAAGGAGGTAAAAACATACAATAGACTAAAGATAGTGTATTCAATAAATGGTGTTGGGAAAATTTGACAGAGATGTGCAAAAAAAAAAAAAAGAAATTAGACCACCTTCTGAGAATGAGTTAAAGACTTAACTGTTAGACTCGAAACCATAAAAATCCTAGAAGAAAATAGGCAGTAAAATCTCAGACATTTCTTGTAGCAATATTTTTTCTGATATATCTCCTTAGGCAAGGGGGAAAAAAGAAAAAGTAAACAAATGGGACTACATCAAACTGAAGATCTTTGCACAGTAATGGAAACCACCAACAAAATGAAAAGATAACCCACTGAATAGGAGAACATATTCATCAGTGATACATCTGATAAGGGGTTAATATCCAAAATTTATAAAGAACACCAAAAAAACCAAACAATCCAATTAAAAATGGGAAAAAAACCTGAATAGACACTTCTCCAAAGAGGACATACAGACAGCCAATAGACATGTGAAAAAATGCTCAACATCACTAATTATCAGAGAAATGCAAATTAAAACCACAATGAGATATCACCTCACATATGTCAGAATGGCGATCATCAATAAATCAACAAACAATAAGTGTTGGCAAGGATGTGGAGAAAAGGGAACCATGTGCACTGTTGGTGGGAATGCAGAGTGGTGTAGCTTCTGTGGAAAGCAATATGAAGTTACCTCAAAAAATTAAAAATGGAACTGCCTTATGACCTAGCAATTCCACTTCTGGGAATTTATCCAAAGAAACCCGAAACATTAATTTGAAAGACTATCTATACCCCTGTGTTCATTGCAGTGTTATTTACAATAGCCAAGATTTGGGAGCAGCCCAAGTGTCCATTAGTAGATGAGTAGATAAAAAAGATGTGGTACATTTACTCTGCCATAAAAAAGAAGAAAATTTTATCCTTTCAACAGCATGGATGGAACTGAAGAACATCATGCTAAGTGAAATAAGCCAGTCAGAGAAAGACAAGTACCATATGATTTCACTCATATGTGGAATTTAATGAAAAAAATGAACTACCAAGCAAAATAGAGATAAACTCATAGATAGGGATCAGGTAGACAGTTGTGGTGGTGCGGGGAGGGCTGGAGGGATTGAGCAAAAAAGAAAAAAAAAAAAAGAGAACTCATGGACATGGACAATAGTCTGGTAATTGGGGGGTGCATAGAAGAGATAAATGATGATAGAAAAAATTAAATTTTATAAAAAAATAAATAAAATATAGAAGCACAGCTGATTCCTGCATATTAGTTCTTTATCTTGCAACTTTACTAAATTCATTTATTCCAATAATTTTCTGGTCAAGGACGCATACCTAGGTTGTGGTTAGCTCCCCAGCTCTGGTTGGGGTCATGAGGGGGCAGTCAGTCAATGTGTCTCTCTCACATCGCTGTCTCTCTCTCTCTTTCTCTCTCCCTCCCTCCCTCCCACTCCACCTGAAAATCAATGGAAAAATATCCTTGTGAGGATTAAAAAATAATAATAATAAAATTACTTTAAATGTATATGGTCTAAACATATCAACTATGCAAACATTAATTTTTAAAATCAGGAGTACTTATATTCATATAAGATATAATGATCCTAAGTGTCTATGTATCAAACAATAGAGGTTCAAAAGACATAAAGCAAAAACTTAGTGAACTCAAAGAAGAAATCCACAATTATGGTTGAGAATTTAAACACCCCTCTCTTAGCAACTAATAGAACTATTAGACAGAAAATCAGCAAGGATATAGAAGTTTTTAACAACACAATCTACCAACAAGATAAATGATGTGGATAGAACTCTCCATCCAACACTATCAGTTCATGAAACATTCACCAAGACAGGCTATATCTAGGGACATAATCAAACCCCAACAATTTTTTTAAAATATTAAAATTACATTGTATGTTCTCTGATCATATGGTATCAAACTAGGCATCAATAATAGAAAAGGAAGAGAAAATCTATAAACAATTGGAAATTAAACAACACACTCCTAAAAGGAAATAAAAAATACATAAAACCAAGTGAAAATAGAAATACAAAATATTAAACATACAGGATGCAGTAAATTTTGGTCTCTAGTAATTTTCTTTACTATGAAATTTATTGACATGTACACCTCATGTACACATGGAAGATACCCAGGGAAACTTAGTACCTCCCTGAAATGACCTAAACCACCAGCTTAAATACCCTTTTCAACTGAAGACAAAGGAAAGAAATTGAAGGGTGAGGAGGCCAGTTATGGGAGGTTATCAGGAGTAGCCTGGTAAACAAGAGTAAGGTTTATCATGTAGGTTTAATCCATCTCCATTGATAGGACCAGAGAGGGGAGCTCCCTTACAAATAATTTCTTCTATCAGTGTTAATATCCCTCACAAAAGGGCAGCTTTCACTCTGTTTTCTCCCAATGTCTGCTATTTATAAAAAATAAACAGCTCAAGATAATCCTTATAAACAGACACATTTTGGGGTGATCTATTCTTCTACCTTTACTCATGTCAGGTTGACAGCAGCCCTAGGAAAGCAGAAATTACTCCCAGCCCTCAAGCTATGAGCAGTAGTAAATATTCCCAGAGGCACTTCTTCCCTGAGCACTAAGGATGAAGTGAGTCCCAGGCCCAGAATGTTGCAGCCAGCTGGCATACCCCCAGGGAGCATGGTTCATTTCCTACAGATACAGAAAGGGTGGTGTTATTCTCATTAGTTTCAGCAGGTGGGAACAATTTCCAAATTCCCACAGAAATGCTCTGTGTCTGGCAGCAACTCTGAAGACTAGGGCCTCATTTAGGAGTAGGCCTATCAGGAAACACTTGTTGAGTTTACCAAGACACCCGTCAACTGAACCCTAGGCTAACACAGCTGCTTCTATCTGCTTTCCAGGAAGGAGATGAGTAAATGTCCTGTTAGGCAGTCCTTCTCCCCCACTCCCAAGTTAGAGATTGTTCTGCTTCTGCAGGTAACATGAAAATTAGGCCTGGAGGGAAATGATCTGATGGTGCCTCTGCTTGAAATCAGTCCTTGCATCTGCATGTTACAGACTCCCACCCAACCCCTCTAAAACCCACTGGTGAGTCTCAGCTTATTCACTAATGGCTATGAGGGTTCAGAGCCCTAGGTGGGCATGATGCAGGCATTATCAGGCTCCAGGAACCCAACGGTCCACAACCCACTGTGAGTTCTTGGCTTTGCACAGGAAAGAATTCAAATTCAAACAGAGAATTTAAATTGGAAGTAAGTTTATAGAGAAGAGAGGATAAGCAAGAAAAGCCTTCCACAGACAGAGTGGTGGACTCTCCTCACAAGAAAAGGAAGAGAGACCCAACCATCTCTAGAATTTGAGCTTATATCTGTTTGTAGTTTGTATGAAAATTTTCTTGTATTGGGAAATAGAGTGGAAAAATCATTGAGATTGACTTTAACCTTTACAAGGTACATTTTTTGTTTCCTTATATGATATGGATAAACAATAAGGTATGGGTGAGTAGCTACTAATCAATCTTTGCAGGAATTTTCTTTGTTCCAGAGGCTCCTCGTGGTGTGCTTGCATCTCCAGTCAGCCGAGTTCCATGTCAAGCAGCACATAGCAGTCCCCTGACTTAATTTTGCTTGACTTTAGTTAGTTTATATAGGTCTCATGCCTCTCTCCTATATTAGGCAGAGGTAGGCTTTGCTCTGTAAAGTGTTAGAAAAAAACCTTTTATTTCCAGTCCTTTAATAAATCTTATCTAAAATTAATGTATGTTTTCAGGTGAAAAGTTCAACTACTGATGACTCTTTCAAGAAAACTCTTTCAATAAATGTGTGCATTACACCTTGGTATATTTTATCTTACTGGAATTTTGTAATTTGTTTTACTGTAACCTGCACTTTCAAATATAACTTACTCATCCTTACATGCAGTTGTGATATGTCAAAGTGTTCTGACTCTGAATTACTTCAACATGCTTAAATCACTTTTCTTAGTGCTATATATGCCTTCCTTTAAATTTTAGGACATTTTAGGCATAGAAAACATGGTAGAATTGTGTGAGGAGAAAGACTGAGAATAGTGAAGGGAAGTCGAATGTGCCACACCAAATGTGCCTTTTTGGAGTAGGATTATTTTGGCTATATTTGAGAGCCTGCAGACATGCGAAGAGCCCTGAAAACAGTAGGTGCTGCCCTTTTGTAAGGGAACTTTATATTAATAAGGGAAATCCCCATTTGTAAGGGGGTCTCCCTCTCTGATCTCATCAATGGAATAAACTAGGGTATTCTGGTAGCCCCCATGTCTGGCTTCACAACAACACCATTTTTTTTTTTTTTTTTGTCTTTAGCTGGAGATGGTATTTAAGGCTGTGGCTTGAGCCATTTCAGGGACTTTTACTCCATTTTCTTGGGTCTCTCCCATGTATAAAATTTCTGTTTGTTTTTCTCTTGTTAATCTGTCATTTATTGCAGGGTGTCTCAGCCACAAGAACTAAGAAGGGTAGAGGGAAATTTTTTCTTCTCCCTTACAGTTTGGTGACTTTGAAACTTGTTGAGAAACTATCCTCTCT
This sequence comes from Tadarida brasiliensis, assembly GCA_030848825.1. Lineage (NCBI taxonomy): Eukaryota > Metazoa > Chordata > Mammalia > Chiroptera > Molossidae > Tadarida > Tadarida brasiliensis. Next base: position 70,709,809 of record CM061259.1, on the reverse strand, counting down.
CAGGAGTCTACAGACAAGATCCTGGGGAAATTGACAGAAGCTTACAAAGGGTAAGGATTCTACCAAAGTCAGCTCTCCCCGATCTCTCTCGCAGTGCCTGGTTGAGAGAGGAAGGTAAAACTTTATGTTGTTCTTTCCTTTCCAAATTCAAGTTGTTATAGGATAGTAAGAAGCTAGGAAAATTCCAGGACAAGCAAATAGGGAAAATAAGATAGTTAAATAACAGTTTGCAGCCACCTAGTACATTCTATCTTCCCTAAACCAAGAACACTTAAGAGTAAATGGTTTGCACTTCTCCTCCCCAACCAGAGAGCAAATAGCTTAAATCACCCTACTTAGGGAGACAGATAACAAAAATCCAATTTGTGCCATTTGCCAACATACCCAAGGACAGATAAATTAAGAGAATATATCTCATTTTGGTACATCAGCATAAAGCTGATAAATATTTCATCGATCCTCCCCTAACACCTTCCCTAAATACCCAGCCTCTAAAACCCATGAAAACAAAGGTCCCAGTGTGCTCTCCCTCCAGGAAGCATGCCCATACCATTCCCTTCTCCCTCTCTTTCCCCCACAGGCACATATCTCCTAACCTCCAAGGGACCCCATGGAATTTGCAACCAGGGGAGCAATGGGGAGTGGCAGCTTGTCCCAGGCTAACCCCCTGAACCTGTTTCTAAGGGCCCCTTTTCTCTCACTTCCCAGTGAGCCAAAGCAGTCCAGTCTAGGCTCTCCTGTTGCTTTTTCTATGCCCTTCCTTGTTTAACTGTCCTAAGTGTGTTTTTGCTGTGGTCAATAAATTCTTGCTTGTTTTTCTACACTTTGCCTCTTGATTAAAATCTTTTCTTCAAGAAGACAAGAACTGAGGTCTCGTCATCTTGCTAGTAACAAAATTGTCAGAAGAAAACATTTGTAAGAATTAATTTCTTGGATTGTGACTCTGGTTAACATTTGCCTTGGGGATGCCCATTTGTCATTGATCTTTTCCCTCCTAGGGATGGTAGTGCTTTCCTCTTTGTCTTGTTTCGTGTCCTGAGAACTAGCCATGGCTTTCTGCTGGCTCAGGGCATACAGGTTATAAGTTTCTGTGTGTATAAGTGGCTAAACCATCAGGTTGGGTGCCCCCAAAATATGGCCATACAGAAATGTGGGTTGCACTTTATTTGTGGCTAGAGTCCAACTGACTGTTGTCAGCTCTCAGACTTGTCTAATCTTTTTTTTTTTTTTTTTTTGGCTGTCTGTGGAAATGGCTCTGGGTCTTGGCACGGCTGCATCTCTTACACCCTTTGTCGGGATGTTTTTTGTACCTGTAGTTAAGTTATCAAAGGCTTATTGGTTTTGGTTTTGAGTGACTTCATATTATACCTTTGGTTTAAAAGAAAAATGGGGGTGGAGAATTTACTAGCACCAAGAACAGTTACTGTTTTTCCTGGCTGAAACCTGATAAATACTTGAAAAGACTTTTTAAAAGAGTTCTATGGTCAGAAGTTGGCTAAATTGGAGGCTGATATTCAGAGCCTGATATGAACTTTAATTTTAGGCCTTGCCTCTTAAGCTAAAATGGAACTAGGTACCAAGAAGGAAAGAAAATATCCTGAAGACATTGTGGAAGAATTGAAACCGGACAACAAATGGGTCCGGGCTGCCTGTTGCTACTTGAGCCAATTAAGCAGAGACAAGGTTGAATCGTATGTGAGCATTTATTCCAATATTGTTGAAAGTATGGGAGAGCAGTCAGGTAATCCTGCAAAAATCTGCTCTGCACTCCCTCCATAGCCAGTCGCTTATATTGGGTATTACATGGGGAAGAAGGCAAAAGGGAATAGTGGTAAAACAGTCACAGATTACAGGCATGGGGAAATAATGGAAGCTGGGGGATGTGGGCTGTTTCCAGTACACCACCTCCAAGACTCCAAGGTTGTTAGTCTTTTCATGACCGTGGCGGGGTGGGGGGTGGGGGGGTGGGGGGGGGTGGGCAGTTCTCGAGTAAGGAGAATGGATAGCATTCCCAAGGTAAACTCCCAACCAGGTCAGAATGGGCTTTCTTTAATCAGAACAAAGCAATCACAATTAACAGAGTAGGGATGTTCGACATTTCTTATAACTATGGCTAGCACCCCATTATGATTAGTTCTCTATTATTCTATTATTCTCTCCAGCCCCTTTCAGAATTACAAAAACTGTCTAAAGACACACAGCTCTAAATCTGAAATGCAGGAGCCTTTTGATTTTCATCTTAGTTGTAAATCTTCTCCCTGACATCAAAAAGTAAATTGAAGATAATGTAGTTGAATGGGTAGATCAGACTCTTGATGTCATTCAGGCTGAAATCAAACTTTCTGAGGAATAAAAGCAACTGTCTTTATCTTACAAATTGAGTCTTCACAAAATAAAAAGGCAGCTTTAGAATCAATTCTAACCTCACCTGTTCTTTTACCAATCTCCAAACCTCTCTATTTATCTCTAAATGCTTGCAGATGTGAAAGAGCTGGACTTTGGAAACAGAATTGTTCTGCACTTAAGAACAAGAAGGGACATTTTAAATAGTAATTACCTAAGACCTCAATAATGTGGCCCAAGACTTCTTGAAGAAAACTTGGACACCTTCTCTGTGTCTTTGAGATGTAAATGTTGTACTTTCCTCTTCTCTAGGAACCCAGAACTATCTCTTTAAAATGCCAACTTCAGCCCGGCCGGTGTGGCTCAGTGGCTGAGCGTCGACCCATGCACCAAGAGGTCACCAGTTCGATTCCTGATCAGGGCACATGCTCAGGTTGTGGGCCCAATCCCCAGTGGGGGGCATGCAGGAGGCGGCCAATCAATGTTCTCTCTCATTGATGTTTCTATCTCTCTCTCCCTCTCCCTTCCTCTCTCTCTAAAATCAATAAATAAAATAAAATAAAATAAAATGCCAACTTCAGAGAGATGATTCTCAAAAGAAGAAAGCAAAGTTATTTGAAAATTGGGCAAATAAAAAGATTGTCAAAGTCTTCCCCATAAATACTATTAAAAAAAGGTTTAGCCATCTGAGCTGCTAAACTTAACTAATTCCAGCTGCCAGAAACACAATTTGGATCCAACTATTCTTTTATAAACTAGCAAGTTTTGTATTAATGGACCTGTCTTATGACTAAAATTTTAAAATGAAAGTTTTAAGATCTCTTTTCATCTATCCATATGCTTATATTTATGTCTGTATATGTATATTATAGTTAGAGTATTTTTCTACCTTGGGGTGGTAAATTCATAAAAGAGCTTGTTGGAGAAAGCCCTTAATATCTAAATTCAGGATAGATTCTGAAGAACTGACACATAGCTTTATTCAAATTCATAAGAGCTTTAACAGAAAAAACTTACATACATGGGCAAAGCAGCTGCTCCTAGTGGTGGCTGGCCAGGAAGAATCCACACCCCTCCCAGGATACAGTCTCTTTTTTTTTAGGGAGTTAATAGTAAAACCATATGGTCTGTAGTTAATAGTAAAACCATATAGACCATCAGAAAGAACAATGCATTCCTAAGTTAACAGATAACATTAGTCAGTTATCACACTCTATACATTTATTAACCTCTTTCTTAGGCACATGACATTTATTTTTGGGTGGCATTGCTATTTTCTGGGTAGTCAGACAAGCCTGAGGCTACAGTGAGTTAAGAGTCCAACATTTCCCGGATGCCTTTGCTGCTGGAGCCATATTGCATCTCAGTGAGTTCCTCTACAGAGCTCTATTTAATTGGCTTAAAGAAAAGAAACCCCTATATAAATTAAGTACTCTAATAGAAACTAACACAAATTTTTAAGTTCACATGATCTGAGAGAATTTTTGATCAATAAAATCTAGTTGAAATTTGTGGTTTAATTAAAATAGGCATGTCTTCAGAGTTATCAGCATTAAATATAATACAGGCATGCAACTCTTAGTCTACCTGGGTTTACAATCAAATAAGTTCATGTTTTCTCTGTTACAGAATTCATCAGCAAAAAAACCAAACAAACAAAAAAACAAGATGATGGCCAGCTGTTTAATCTCATGAAACTTTCATGAGTAATGTAAACATAATTGTTAAGAACAAGTGAATTATATAAATGTACATAAGATAAAAGTTTACAAGTAAATTTTTCAACAATAATTGTGTTCTGTGGTATACTATTTAAAAATAGTTTTCTAAATATATTTTTAGAAACCCTTAGAGTTTTGCTAAGTTAATAATGGAAATTCATTGAATATTTAGATCATTTCCACATAAGATAAAATACAGAAATAGTAATTACCTACTTTTGGTTTCTTATTACAGTTAAACTAAAGATGTTTAAATCTATTAGTAAACATATCTCATGCCACATTGAAAGATTGTATTCTTGTTACTGATTCAAAGTTTATGTGCCCAATATTTCAAAAGGCCAATTTTCAAAAAGTCAGAGTTTGGGGTAAGAAAAGGTTTATTGCTTGAGAAGGAGCCCAATCACGAAGATGGGGGCCTTGGAAGATCCTCAAATCCATGTTAATAGAGCCCAGAATTCAGGCTTCTTTTATGTCAAGTGAAGAGACAGTGGGCAGGAAAAGAGGTGTGTAACATCTAGGCATCAACAGGGATCCAAGGAAGAGCATGAAATCTCTAAATTTCTTTGTTCTCAGTCTGTTGACCCCTGCTGATCTGAGTCCAGTCTTGAGGCAACTACAAATCTTTGATAAATAATCATTATTTGGGTACATATTTTCCACCTCCTCCAGAGAGTCACCTTCTAACAAGGGGCTGTTCTTCCAAAAGCTCAAGTCCTTGGAGCGGGGGAGCCGCGACCCCCGCCACCACGGGGGAACCCAGGCGGAGCGGGGGAGACAGGCGACCCCCCCCCCCCACCAACGGAGGAAGCCGGCAACACACAGGAGAGCGGAGCAAACTGAACAACAAAATTGACCCAGAGACATGGAGGATGGAGTACGGGATGACGGGCCTCAGAGGAGGGGGGGAGGCGGGGGAAAGAGATAAATCACAGAGCCTATGTGCATGGGTGCATAACCAATGGACATGGACAACAGGGATGGGGAGGAGGAGAAGGGGAGGGGGAGGAGGGTGTCAATGGGGGAAAAAAAGGAAAAACATCTGTAACAAAAACAAATTAATAATAAAATAAATTATAAAAAAAAATAAAGAAAAAAAAATAAAAATATACCATAAAACACAAAAACAAACAAACAAACAAACAAAAAACCAAAAGCTCAAGTCCTAAGCAGTATTCCTCTTAATACTTAGCATGTTATAGCAGGAGCTATTACCCTCAAGACCATGGGAACAATGCAGGCTGGAATAAGAGGGAGTCAGAGAGTGAGCATTTTACTTTGTTGCACTCTGAAGAAGTGTATGCTTTTATAAACTATGAAATGTATCTATACATTGCCAATCTACAGAATTTAGGTGTAACAGAAAGTTCACACGTGCTTATTTCTTAGTTTTCATTAAAAATAAAGGCTTCTAAGGGTTAAGAATTCTAATTAATGTGTGTAATTAAAACTACTAGAAATAATAAGGGAACAACTCTGTGCAAGAGCTGTAGGATATGATTTGGGAAGGGAATATATAAATAATGGGAATGCATTTATTTTAGGAGTAATTTTCTCCTAAAATAAAATAACTGGTGGTTTTAAAATAAGAGAGGAGAATAAAGGACGAACAAAATAGATATACAAAGTTGGGAAGAGAGAGAGAAAAAGTGAGAATCTTACCTTTTGTGGTCAAGCTGGCTAAAATTGAATACATTTATTATATGGGTTTTAAATATAAGTTTTTTAGACCAAAAAAAAAAAAAAAAAGAAGTTCTATGGAAAGTAACCTCACAGGGTGATCTGATCATAACTTTCTAACTAGGCAGGTCATGGAGGTGGGCAGTCACTCCTGAGGGCCTCTAACTACTTTAGTGAAAGGTTGTTAAACCATCTGTCCATTGTTCTTGTGCATCTGGTTAACACACCTTGAAATGTCAGAATATCTCAAGACAGCACATAATTTTAGCTCTACTGTAATCCAATCCTTACCTTGCTTCTCCCACCTCCATGGAATCTTCCTTAGGTTCCTTTCTTAATTTTAATGCATAAAAGAAATGGCAAAACTGTTATTTTCTGAAGCATTTGAGATCTTGTTCCCCAGCAATTGTCATCAGTTTGGCTCAAATAAATTCTTATAAGAATTCTCTACAGGTTTGGACATTCCTTACATTGACACTTTAATATCAATATTGTACTCATGTAAAACTAAAACTTAATTTTCTTTTATCTACTAAAAGGGCAAAATTTTCTGGTAGGCTCAGGAACCCCTAGGTATTTGGGGGACTTCAAGAAGAGAAAAATTCACCCAAATCCATAGGTGTTGTAGGAGAAGTCTGATGGCAGGTCTTCAGCTCAGTTTCCTAGTTTTGAGAGTTCAAGGTGAGATTTCTTATAGAAAGTTACTGTAAAAGAGTTTCTATGGTTAATCACTATTCTTGTTGCACTTATGTAAAAAATCAGACCAAGTTTGAAACTAGACTGAATTTGCAAACAAATCAGTGTTACTTTGGTTATTGTCAACATAAGAAACATCCAAACTTGTAAGAATTCTTATGAGTTTATTTGAACCAACTGACAACAATTGCCAGGAAGCAAAATCTCAATGATTGAGAAAATGCTCCAAAGAATGATACTTTTGCACCTTATTTTATGTTACAACCAAAGGAGAAGGTGTAAGGAGGGTTACATGAAATTCATTGGTGATGGATTAGGGAGGCAAGAGAAAGCAAAATGGGGGAATCTCTGGGATTGAATAAAGAGTAAAATGAAGAAAACAATACTGCTTTTACATTGCAGGAGAACAAATAACAATGAGAGGTTTTGTGGTCTTGCCGTCTGGTGAGAGATTGTGTCCTAAGGGGTCTGGAAAACAGGATTACTCAAACATTCCAAAGGTATGTTATTTTAGATGCAAAAAGACAATAGACAGGCTCAGTTAAAGTAAAGATTGACCTTTGCCAAGGAAGACACCATCCCAGGGCATGACTACTCACCACAACTCACTTTTAGTTAAGAAGTTTTAATTTAAGACCATCCTATATGGTTACTTTCAGTCTCTTGAGTTTGTAAAGCCACCTTGCAGGCCTCTCCTGAGCTTGTCAGATTTGGTATGTTGCCCCTTTTCATCCACATTATCTATGGTAGAAATGGGGTAATTGTGGATAGAAAAATTGTCTCAATAGAAAACTATAACACATCCTGTGGCTAATAATAATAATGAGATTATTTTGGACATGAGTATCCAGGACTTGTATGTGCTTCAGGGTTTAAAGATATTGGGAAGGCCAAGAGTCCATCATGAGTGCATCCAGGCCTTTCTGTCACCCTGAGCTCCTGGTCAGCACTCATGGTGAATGAGTGTGTCCATTCTTAAGAGTCTTTACCCTGACTGTAAAACACCCACTTTTGATTCATCCTCTCATCTCCCTGTATGTGAACTTCACATTGTTGTTTCTTTTATTTTCTGTTCCTAGTACAGAGCTCTTAAAAATCTTGGCATTTTTTGTGAGGAGAGCAGTAAAAGTATCTTTTGCTATGATAAGGAGGTGATTTTGGAAAGCCTCTAAGGATGGGCGTGCATCTCCAGGGGATTGGAAGTTTCAGTCTCACCTCTAACCTCAGGGGATGTGCAGGGGCTGGATGTTGAATCAATCACCAATGGTCAGTGAGTTAATCAATCTGGCTTATGTAATAAAGCCTCCATAATTCCCCAAAGGATGGGATTCAGAGAGCTTCTGGATTGGTGAATGCATGGAGGTCTGGGAGAGTGGTGGATTCAGAGATCATGGAAGCCTCTCACCTCTTCCCACATATCTTGCTCTGTGCATCTTTAATATAGCTGTTCATGATTTATATTCTTTTTTTTTAAATTTATTTTATTATTAATTTGTTTTTGTTACAGATGTTTTTCCTTTTTTTCCCCCATTGACACCCTCCTTCCCCTCCCCCTCTCCTCCTCCCCATCCCTGTTGTCCATGTCCATTGGTTATGCACCCAAGCACATAGGCTCTGTGATTTATCTCTTTCCCCCGCCTCCCCCCCTCCTCTGAGGCCCGTCATCCCGTACTCCACCCTCCATGTCTCTGGGTCAATTTCGTTGTTCAGTTTGCTCCGTTCTCCTGTGTGTTGCCGGCTTCCTCCGTTGGTGGGGGGGTCGCCTGGCTCCCCCGCCCCGCCTGGGCTCCCCCGCGGTGGGGGCGATGATTTACATTCTTTATAACAAGCCAGTGATCTAATAAATAAGTGTTTCTCTGAGTTCTGTGATCCACTCTAGCAAATTAATCAAACCAGAGAATGGGTCTTGGGAACCTCCAATCAGAAGCACAGGTGACAACCTGGATTTGTGACTGGTGTTTAAAGTGGAGGCAGTCATGTGTAACTGCACCTGTGGGATCTATGCTGTCTCCAGATAGATGGAGTCAGAATTGAGTTAATTACTGAATGGTGGGGGACAAATTGCATGGAACTGGTGTCAGAATCTGAGCAGTTAACTGAAAGGCAAAATGTTCTGACAACTGAGAAGCAAAGAATCTTCCAGGAAAGACAAGATATTCTAGAGCTTCACACATCTTAAGGAAAGCATTTCGGGGAACAGTCAGGCTGTGATTGTGTGAACTCCACCAGTGTTACCCATGAGAGAAAGGGGGCGTGTTAACTGTTGAGAGCTAGACCCTGGCAACTCTAGTGTCAGGCATTTGTATTGGAGTTTTCTGTGATGGGGGAACATATGTGGTGGCTGGGGCCATCTTATAGACATGTAGATAAAAATAATTTAAAGATTGATAGCATTCAACATTTGTTAAAGAGACCGACATTCAGAGTGTCACTTTTCCCTTCTGCCTGACAATTTCCCATTCCTGGGAAATCCTAATTGGATTCTATTTTTTTTTTTTTTTTTAGTTTAGTTTTGTTACAGATGTTTCTCCTTTTCCCCCCATTCACACCATCCTCCTGATCACCTCCCCCACTTCCACACCCCGTCCCCAGCATTGTTGTCTATGACCATTGGTTACGCATATATGCGTATAAGTTCTGTGGTTTATCTCTTCCTTTCCCACCCGCCCCCCTCTCTTCTGAGGTTTGTCAGTCTGTACCCTGCATCTATGTCTCTGGGTCTATTTTGTTCATCAGTTTGTTTTGCTTATTATATTTCACAAATAAGTGAGATCATGTGATATTTGTCTTTCTCTGATTGGCTTGTTTTGCTTAACATAATACACTCCAGGTCCCTCCATGTCGACTCAAAGAATAAGAGATTTTTCTTTCTTACAGGTGCATAGTACTCCATTGTGTATATGTACCACAGATTTTGTATCCACTCATCTACTGATGGACACTTGGGCTGTTTCTAGATCTTAGCTATTGTAAATAGTGCTGCTATGAACATAGGGGTACATATATTCTTTCTGATTGGTGTTTCAGGCTTCTTAGGGTATACTCCTAGAAATGGGATCACTGGGTCAAACGGCAGTTCAATTTTTAACTTTTTGAGATAACACCTTAGTGTTTTTCATAGTGGCTGCACCAATCTGCATTCCCACCAGCTGTATTAGAGTTCCCTTTTCTCCACATCCTCGCCAGCACTTGTTGTTTGATGATTTGTTGATGGCAGCCATGCTGACAGGTGTGAGGTAAAACCTCATTGTTGTTGTTGTTTTTTATTAATTAACTTATTTTTGTTACAGATGTTTCTCCTTTTCCCCCCATTGTCACCCTCCTCCCCCTCCCTCCCTCCCTGTCCCCAGTTTTGTTGTCCATGTCCATTGGTTATGAGTACACGCGTACAAGTTCTGTGGTTAAACACTCCCCTCCCCTACCCCCTCTTCTGGCAATTGTCAGTCTGTACCCTACTTTCACATCTCTGGGACTACCCTGTTCCTCAGACTGTTACATTTATTATATTCCAGAATTAAGTGAGATCATACGATATTTGTCTTTCTCTGCTTGGCTTGTTTCACTTAGGATAATAGTTTCCAGGTCCTCCCATGTCGTCAAAAGGATAAGAGATCTTTCTTTCTTACAGCTGCATAGTACTCCATTGTGTATATGTACCAAAGCTTCTTTATCCATTCGTCTACTGATGGACACTTGGGCTGTTTCCAGATCTTAGCTATTGTAAATAACGCTGCTATGAACATGGGGGTACATATATTCTTTCTGTTCGGTGTTTCAGGCTTCTTAGGGTATATTCCTAGGAGTGGGATCACTGGGTCAAGTGGTAATTCAATTTTTAACTTTTTGAGGTAACACCATAGTGTTTTCCACAGTGGCTGCACCAGTCTGCATTCCCACCAGCAGTGTACTAGAGTCCCCTTTTCTCCACACCCTCGCCAACACTTGTTGTTTGATGCTTTGTTGATGGCGGCTATTCTGACAAGTGTGAGGTGATACCTCATTGTTGTTTGAATTTGCATCTCTCTGATGATTAGTGATGTTGAGCATTTCTTCATATGTCTCTTGGCCGTTGGTATGTCCTGTTTGGAGAGGTGTCTATTTAGTTCCTCTGCCCATTTTTTAATTGGGTTCTTTGTCTTCCTTTTGTTGAGATGTATGGGCACTCTATATATTTTGGAAATTTGTCCCTTATCTGATATATCATTGGCAATTATGTTCTCCCATACAGTGGGTTGCCTTTCCACTTTGATGGTTGTTTCTTTTGCTGTGCAGAAGCTTTTGAGTTTGATGTAGTCCCATGTGTTCATTTTTCCCTTTGTTTCTGTTGCCTTAGGTGATATATCAGTGAAGATTCTGCTGCGTATGATGTCCGAAATTTTGTTGCCTACATTTTCTTCTAGGATTTATATGGATTCATGAGTCACATTTAAGTCTTTTATCTATTTTGAGTTTATTCTTGTGTATGGTGTAAGCTGATGATCTAGTTTCATTTCTTTGCATGTAGCTGTCCAATTTTCCAAACACCATTTATTAAAGAGGCTGTCTTTACTCCATTGTATGCTCTTGCCACCTATGTCGAATATTAATTGAGCATAATGTTTTGGGTCAATTTCTGGGTTCTCTGTTCTATTCCATTGATCTATGTGCCTGTTCTTGTGCCAGTACCAGGCTGTTTTGATTACAGTAGCTTTGTAGTATAACCTGATGTCTGCTATTGTGATCCTGCCTACTTTGTCCTTCTTTTTCAAGATTGCTATAGCTATTCGGGGTCTTTTTTGGTTCCATATGAACTTCTGAAGCATTTGCTCTAGTTCTATGAAATATGTCGTTGGTATTTTGATGGGGATTGCTTTGGGTAACATGGACATTTTAATGATGTTAATTTTTCCAATCCATGAACAAGGTATGTGCTTCGACTTTTTTATGTCTTCCTCTATTTCTTTTTTCAATGTCCTGTAGTTTTCTGCAAATAGGTCCGTTACTTCTTTGGTTAAGTTTATTCCTAGGTATCTTAATTTTTTGCCGCGATGGTAAATGGGATTGTTTTTTTAGTTTCTCTTTCTGTGAGTTCATCATTGGTGTATAAGAATGCCGTCGATTTCTTGACGTTAATTGTGTATCCTGCTACTTTGCCAAATTCATTAATTAAGTCTAGTAGATTTTTGATGGAGTCTTTAGGGTTTTCTATGTATAATATCATGTCATCTGTGAATAATGACAGTTTCACTTCCTCCTTTAAAATTTGGATCCCTTTTATTTTTTCTTCATGACTGATTGCTGTGGCTAAGACTTCCAGTACTATGTTAAATAAGAGTGGAGAGAGTGGCCATCCTTGTCTTGTTCCTGTTCTTAAGGGAAATGCTTTCAGTTTTTGTCCATTGAGTATGATGTTGGCTGTAGGTCTTTCATATATGGCCTTTATTATGTTGAGATATGATCCCTCTATTCCCAAATTTCTGAGGGTTTTTATCAGAAATGGGTGCTGGATTTTGTCAAATGCTTTTTCAGTGTCTATTGATATGATCATGTGGTTTTTATCTTTCATTTTGTTTATGTGATGTATCACATTTATTGTTTTGCGAATATAGTACCAGCCTTGCATCCCTGGGATGAATCCCACTTGGTCATGGTGAATAATTTTTTTGATGTATTGCTGGATCTGATTTGCTAGTATTTTGTTAAGGATTTTGGCATCTATGTTCATCAGGGATATTGGCCTGTAGTGTTCTCTCTTTGTAGTGTCTTTTTCTGGTTTTGGAATTAGAATTATGCTGGCCTCATAAAACGAGTTTGGAAGTCTTCCTTCTTCTTGAATTTTTTGGAATAGTTTGAGGCTAATGGGTGTTAGTTTTTCTTTGAATGTTCAGTAAAACTCCCCCGTGAAGCCGTCAAGGCCTGGGCTTTTGTTTGCTGGGAGGGTCTTGATTACATCTTCAATTTCCTTCGTTGTTATTGGCCTGTTCAAGTTTTCTCTCTCTTTCCGGTTCAGTTTTGGGAGACTATGTGTTTCTAGAAATGTGTCCATTTCGCTTAGATTGTCGACTTTGTTGCCGTATAAATGTTCATAGTATTCGTTAACGATCCTTTGTATTTCTGTGGTGTCAGTTGTTACTTCTCCTCTTTCATTTCTGATTTTGTGTATTTGGGTTCTCTCTCTTTGTTTCTTGGTGAGTCTAGCTAAGGGTCCATCAATCCTGTTTATCTTTTCAAAAAACCAGCTCTTTGTTTCATTGATCCTTTGAATTGTTTTTTTGGTCTCCATGTCGTTTATTTCTGCTCTGATCTTTATTATTTCCTTCCTTCTACTTGCTCTAGGGTTTTCTTTTTGTTTGCTTTCTAGTTCTTTAAGTTGTGAGGTTAGGTAGTCAATTAGAAATTTTTCTTCTTTCTTGATGTGGGCCTGTAGTGCTATGAACTTCCCTCTCAGAACTGCTTTCTCTGCATCCCATAGATTTTGTGTTGTTGTGTGTTCATTTTCATTAGTTTCCAGAAAGTTTTTAATTTCTTCCTTGATCTCCATGGTAACTGATTCATTGTTCAATAACATGCTATATAGCCTCCATGTGTTCAAGTGTCTTTGCATGTTCTTGTTGCAATTGATTTCTAGTTTCATGCCATTGTGATCTGAGAAGATGCTTGATATGATTTCAATTTTCTTGAACTTGTAAAGACTTAGTTTGTGTCCTAACATGTGTCTATCTTTGAAAATGTCCCATGTGCACTTGAGAAGAATGTGAATTCTGTAGTTTTGGGGTATAATTCTCTGTAGATACCTATTAAATCCATTTGATCTAGTGCTTCATTTAGAGTCTCTGTTTCCTTGTTAATTTTTTGTCTAGATGATCTATCCAGTGATGTTAGCGGGGTGTTGAAGTCCCCTACTACGATTCTATTGCGGTCGATTTCTCCTTTGAAGTCCACCAGAAGATTTTAATATATTTTGGTGCTTCTATATTGGGTGCATATATGTTTACCAAGGTTATATCTTCCTGTTGGATAGGTCCTTTCAATGTTATGTAGTGGCCTTCTTTGTCTGTAGTTATCGCCTTCATTTTGAAATCTATTTTATCAGATATGAGTATTTCTACCCCAGCTTTTTTTTCCTTTCCGTTTTCTTGGAAGATTTTTTTCCATCTCTTCATTTTCAACCTATATGAGTCTTTTGTTGTGAGGTGGGTCTCTTGTAAATAACATATATGTGAGTCATGCTTTCTTATCCAATCAGCTACTCTGTGTCTTTTTATTGAAGCATTCAATCCATTTACATTTAATGTGATAATTGATATGTACTTATTTATTGCCATTTTTGTTTCGTGTGGTTATAATTTTCATCCTACTTCAGAAGAATTACAGTAGTCCTTTTTATATTTCTTGCTGTGCGGGTTTGGTGCTAATATATTCCCTTAGCCTTTTTTTTTGTCTGGGAAGCTCTTTATTTGACTTTCTATTCTGAATGATAGCCTTGCTGGATAGAGTAGTCTTGGATTCATTTGGGATTTGTTTCTTTGTGTCACCATTTTGGCTATCTCAATGAGTTTTGGAGCCTGCCAAATTTTCCCTGTGGGTGTTGGTGTTCTGCTGTTTGTCGCTCCCTCTATTGGGTTTGGATGAGCGTGGGAGGACCCACGTTAAACACCACTGTCAAGTCTTACTTTCCTGGGTAGATTTGCAAGCCCAGGGAAGGTTCAGTTATCCTCTAGCTTTTTGCCTCGAGTCTATTAGTCTGTTACTTGAAGAGCCTTGGGTTCTCAGTTGAATGAAAAACTCCCTCAGGTGTTCAGCGTAAGAGGATTTCCCTAGGGTGGGGCAGATTCAGGTTGTTAATGAGTCTCAATTTGCATTTCTCTGGCCCTTCTGGGTGGAGTTAAATCTCTGAGGGAGGGACTGCCATTCCTCCCCAGAGCTCCAGAAAGAAGCAAGATAGCTACTGTCCTGCAATGCAGCAACTCAGCAAAAACTCTGAGCGCCCTCCAAATCCCAAGTGTCCCCACACAGTTCCAGTCCAGTCCACCCTCCCTCTGCTGGAGCCCAAGGTGAGTGGCTGTAGCTAATTTAGTGCTCTGTCTTGGCCCTCGGGGCTGTGGAGCCAGCTTGGGATTTTAACCCTGAAAGTGCTGCTCACAGCTAAGACTGCTGCTATCTGTGGGCTCCCAGCCCCCTTCTCATGCCTCTTCAGACCTACCAGGCTCAATTCAATGTCCCTGGTTATACGGTCCTCTCAAGCTCCTTTTCTGTTGCTTTTCCCCAACAATTTGTCTTTATTTTAGTTGTAATTCCAGTGTGGTCCTGGGAGATCATCTGTGTAGCGTCCATTCACTCTGTCGCTATTTTGGAATTCCATGTTATCTTATCCAATCAGCTACCCTATGTCTTTTGATTGGAGCATTTAACCCATTTACATTTAAGGTTATTATTGATAGATACTTAGTTGCCATTTTTATTTTATGCCTGTGTAACACACACACACTCTCTCTCTTTCTCTCTCTCTCTCTGTTTCTTCTTCTTACAACAGTCCCTTTAGCATTTCTTGCAGTGCTGGTTTGGTGGTGGTAAATTCCTTTAGCTTTTTTTTTTTGTCTGTGAAGCTCTTTATTTCTCCTTCAATTTTGAATGATAGCCTTTCTGGATAGAGTCGCCTTGGATTCAGACCCTTGCCTTTCATTGCTTTGTATATTTCATGGCACTCCCTTCTGCCCTGCAGTGTTTCTATTGAGAAATCAGCTGACAGTATAAAGGGAGCTCCCTTGTAGGTAACTTTCTGTCTCTCTCTTGCTTCCTTTAAGGTTCTTTCTTTGTGTTTAATGTTTGCCATTTTTATTATGATGTGTCTAGCTGTGGGTCTTTTGGGGTTCATCTTGCTTGGGACTTTCTGTGTTTCCTGGACTTGTGTGACTTTTTCCTTTACCAGTTTAGAGAAGTTTTCTGTCATTATTTCTTCAAACAGGTTTTCTATTCCTTTCTCTGATTCTTCTCCTTCTGGTACCCCTATAATGCAAATATTGTTACGTTTTGTATTGTCCTAAAGCTCCCTTAAACTCTCCTCCTGCTTTTTAATTTTTTTCCTCATTTGCTGCTCTATTTGGGTTTTTTTTTTTTTTTTTCTACCTTGTCTTCTAAGTCGCTGATTCGGTCTTCAGCTTCTTCTAATCTTCTACTGAATCCTTCTAAGGTATTTTTCATAACAGTTATGTTATTCTTTATTTCTTCTTGATTTTTATTCATAGCTTCCACTTCTTTTTTTAAGCTGAGGTAGCTCCCAGTGAGCTTTTCATAATTCTTATTAAGTTGCTTGTAGTTCTCACTAAATTGTTTGAGCACCCTTAAAATCATTGCTTTGAATTCTTTATCTGACAAATTGCTTTCTTTCATTTCCTGTAGTTCCTTTTCTGGTGATTTCTCCTTTTCTTTCATTTGGGTTTTGTTTCTGTGTCCCACCATTTTAGCAATCTGGTAGTTTTAGGCCTGGTGAGGGATGTTGGAATGTGTAGGCAGGTTGGTGTGTATCAAATAAGGCTGCTGTGTCTCCTAGACTGTTTGGTGTATGGTGCCTCTTGCCTGCTCTGGGTCCTGGAGGAGTGACAACCAGAGGCTGGTATTGGTCTGTCATGCATGTCTCGGCTCTTTGAGTCTTGCTGCTGCTTGGGCTGGGGCACCGCTCGTGATCAGCCTCTGTTGATACTGCTGGGGATGGGTCTCAGCTGCTGATCTGTGCTGCTGCTACCCGGGGTGTGTGGGTCCAGCTGTAGCACTGCTCGGTTGCGTAGGTCCCATTGGTATGCTGCTGTGGTGTGTGGGTCCTGCTGGTATGCATGGGTCCAGCTGGTGTGCTTCCGGGGTGCGTGGGTTCTGCTGGTGTCTGCTGGAGTACACTGCTTCCTGGTGGTGCTCAGTTCCTGATCAGTCGCTGCTGAAGGCAAGTGTCAGCTCCCAGTTTGCACTACTATTACTGCAGCTGTTACCAGGGGGTGCTCTCAGCTCCCAATCCTCTGCTGCTGTTGGAGGCTGAGGATGCTCCACTCCTGGGACTTTGCTGTTGTCAGGGGAGGGGCTCTACTCCAAATCCACTGCTGCAGTTGTCAGGGGCAGGTCTTGGCTGCCCGAGTCTTGCTGCTGCTTGGGCTGGGGCACCACTCCTGATCAGCCTCTGCTGATGCCACTGGGGATGGGTCTCAGCTGCCAATCTGTGCAGCTGTTGCTTGGGGATGGATATCTGCTCCCAAGCCTCTGCTCCTGGGGGTGTGTCTCAGCTCCCAAACCTCAGCTGCTGTTGGGGGTGGGGCTCCACTTCTGCTCAGTCCCTGCTGCTGTGGGGGAAGGTGCTGGGCTCCAACCAGGGTTCTCCTGTGGAGGATGGTGCTCAGCTCCCGGCCGGTTGCAGCTACAGCAACAGGCACCTTGATAGTGCCGCTACTGTGCACTGGTTTGCATTGACACAGTGGGGTCCACTGGTCGGATGGTGCAAGGCACTCTGGTGGACTCAGGTCACTCAGCCCTAGCCACTCCCTGCTGCCTCCTCCCAGAGAAGACCAGGGATCTTCCAAATGGAAGGCCTCCTGGCCATGCAGGGAGAGGCTTGCTGATGAGCTGCTTACTGCTGTAGCTGGATGCTTTCTGTCCACAGCACAGGACCCCTCTGCCCCATGTGTCTGCACTGCTCAATGTTGCTTATCCACACTCATGTTCACTCACACTCACACTCTCACACATTCACCCTCTCTCTGGTCCTGCCTGCCGACATCTAACAGGCTTCTTTATCTTTCTCAAGCTACTGTTGAGACAAAGTAAACCAGAATGAAGGAGCTCTGTGAATACTTCATACCTGAGGTTGTTCTGTAGTCTCCTGCATGGCAGGCAATTCTACCACTGAACTATCCTGGGTTCTTGGGTACTCCTGAGGCAGAAATTAAGAGAGGTCACCACAAGAATATTACTCAGGTGAGAGGTTTATTAAAAGTCTGTGCACTGAGGGCAAAAGCATCTGAAAGAAGAAAGAAATGACTGCTGTTCCCTGAACAAAAGTCAGGGAAAGAGTTTTAAGGAAATTGAGGTGGAAAAGATGACATCTAAGTGTAATGACTAAGTACGTTGAGGTAGGGACTCTTTGGCATCTGTGAAGTGAAATGACATGCTTCTTTATGCATCTCATGTCTCAATAGCATTTTAAATCTTAATTCAGGTGTGTGTTTTTTACCATTCAAATGAAGGAAAGTCGCCAAAAGAACAGTCTTTCTTGTTAGCACTCATATGTGAGTAAAAGAAACACAGTTTAAGCTCACCAAAATAAATCTTACAGACAATAGTGTCCTTCGGTTTAGCTGCTAATTGACTATAAGGAAAAGGGAAAACATTAGGGGAGATGAATGAGTTTTTGGCTTCCTGCCAGCTGAGCCCCAGGAGTAGCCTTCCTATCTCAGGGCAAGCAGAGTTAATAAAACATTTTTGATGAACTCAATGATGATAGAGTGGTAATGCTGGAGATGGTTATGGTGATGATGGACATAACGCTGCTGATCTGAGCTCTCTCTCCAGATAGGCACATTATGTTTTATCTCCTCTTTTAAGATGAGAAACTTCCCAATTCCATTACCATAAAAAATTACCTCGTTTCCCAAGCCAACACTGGACTCTCTACCAATGCCTTCCTCCTTTTCTTAGACATCTTCACACTCCTTTTACGTTTCAGGCCTAAGCCTGGTCACTTGTCACTTGGCCTTCATCCACATTGTGATGCTCCTCACTATGGTGCTCGTAATGTTGACAGACATGTTTGGGATACAGAGTTTCCAAAACTCTTCACAGGGTCATGAGGGGCCTCTCTATCTGCACCACCTGCCTCCTGAGCATGCCCCAGGCCATCACTATCAGCCCCAACACCACCTAGTTGGCCAGGTTCAAATTCACCTCCATGACTTACATCTTCCATTTCTTCTTCTTGTGGTTCTTAAATATACCCTTCTGTAGCAACCTGGTCATTTATACCATGTCTTCACCCAATATGTCCTCACTGAGCCATGTTTATTAGTGAATATTGCTTATTTCCCCCCATGAATTCCGTCATCAGAGGCCTTTTTCACTCTGACAATGTTTAGGAATGTCTTCTTTGTAGGAATCATGCTGATTTCAAGTGCATACATGGTGATTCTTTTTTTCAGGCATCAGAGGTGATCCCAGGACTTTCACAGCACCAGCTCTTCCCCAAGAGTCTCCCCAGAGAAAAGAGCCATCCAGACCATCCTGTTGCTGGTAAGTTTCTTTGTGGTTATATACTGGGTGGACTTCATCATCTCTTCCTCCTCAACCATATCATGGATGAATAACCTGGTCATCCTGGATATCCAGAGGCTTGTGGTAAATGGCTGTGCCACTCTCAGTCCTTTGGTGCTAATTAGAACTGATAAAAAGATAACTAAGGTTTTTCAGAATTGTTAGGGAAGAACCATCCATTAAAAAAAATTATTAATGACATTTGTTTTAAATAAAGTCTTCTGGTTCAGATAAATTATGTAGCACAGCATCACCATCTATCTTAAATTAGTAGCTTTGTGGGTCATTTTTCCCAATGTCCATATTGATAGTTTTTTGTTTTTTTATGCTTGTCATTTTCTTCCTTACT
Organism: Tadarida brasiliensis; assembly: GCA_030848825.1. Taxonomy (NCBI): domain Eukaryota; kingdom Metazoa; phylum Chordata; class Mammalia; order Chiroptera; family Molossidae; genus Tadarida; species Tadarida brasiliensis. Next base: position 70,690,756 of record CM061259.1, on the reverse strand, counting down.
ATTCCTGTTGGCTATGCAGTCCTTCAGAAATCACTACAATTCTCTTAGAACCATAATTCTTTTATTTTCTTTTTTTAGTTAATCCTAACCTGAGGATATTTTTCCATTGGTTTTTAGAGAGAGAGAGAAAGGACATTGATGTGAGGGAGACATATCAATTGGTTGCAACCCAGGTATGTGCCCTTGACCAGGAATTGAACCTGAGACCCTTCAGTCCACAGGCTGACGCTCTAACCACTGAGCAAAACCTGCCAGGGCTCTTTTCATTCTTTTAACCATATATCCTCTAGAAGTTCCTGCTGTTCATAAAATTCTCAGTTTTTGTGCTTCTGAAAATATTTTTACTTTGCCTTATTCATTAAAGATATTTCACTAGGTTAACATATAGCTTGTTTGACCTCTTTTTGTGTTTTCTGAACCTGAGAATTTTCACCTTTATAAAATGTATAATTTGTTATTTTATTCATAATTGTGTTTTAAAAAGTCTTCTTTGTTTTTGAAAATTCAATTTCATCAGCCTCTTTTTCTTCTTTTTGTCATCATCTGTATATAACTGTACTTGTGCTTTCTTTCCTGTTGTTTCTTTGCTGCAGTTTGGCTAGGTTTGTGCATCTTAATTTTTTAGTTCACCAATTCTTTTTTTCAGTTGAGTCTAATTTAATGTTTAACCCATACCGCACTTTGAGTTTCAATTTTAGTTATTATATTTTCCTATTTTCAAACTTTTTTCCCCCACTATTTCCAAAATTGGCTGGTTAGCTTTTTATGGTTTCTTTCTCTTTCCATGTGATTTTGATTTTATCTTTCGCTCCACTTTTTGTCTTTGACACACTTATAATTCCAGTATCAGGAATCCATTAATTTTGTTGCTTCTCCTTCTCCTAGTGCCTTACGATTTCAGATTCCATGCTCCTGTTTGCCTGGTCTTGTTTCTTGGCTGCCCAACCCTCTACAGATAGAGTAAAACTGAGTGTCCTCATTTAAGTGTGTGTGTGTGTGTGTGTGTGTGTGTGTGTGTGTGTGTGTGATCTCTGTCTACTTACCCACCTGGTTGGCCCTGAGCCATGACCACTGTTGAAACACAGGTGTCCAGCTGCTGTGTATAGCCTGGTCTTCTCCTTCTTGCTTTTGCTCTAGGAATCTATGACTTGGGAACTCTACTGTAATAGTGTTCCTGCTGTAGTTTGCTTCAGGGTTTTCATTTTCTGAATCATAAAGGTTTTCAGGATATATATTGACTAAATGAACAATCAGTCTAATCTATCCATTGATCTATCAATTTATGTAGTCTATTGATTGACTAGTCTATCTATAATCTATCTCATCCATTTATCCATTCTTCAACTCATCTGTTTATTGATTCATTGATCTATCTGATCTATCATTTTATTTATTTTTATTTTTTATCCTCACCCGAGGACATTTTTTTGCATTTATCTTCAGATAGAGCAGGAGGGAGAGAGGGAGGAAGAGAGAGAGAGAAACATTGATGTGAGAAAGACACATCGAGTGATTGCCACCCACACGACACCAACCGGGGCTGGGGACAAACTGCAACCGAGGTACGTGCCCTTAGCAGGAACCGAACCCGGGACTCTCTGGTCTGTGGGCCCACACTCTAACCGCTGAGCCAAACTGGCCAGGGCTATCATTTTGTCTATGTATAATGTACCTGGCTATCTATCTGTCATATCTACCTGTCTACTTAATCTATCAATTTCTTGATCTATTTATTGATAGATCTATTAATCTAATCTATCTATTTAATTCATTTAGATATTGTCAACAAAAATACCCAATCTGAGGTGGGGAAAAGGATAAACTTTATTCAGGTGAACAGTTTCAGGAAACAGCCTCTGGTGGAAACCAAAAGTATGCTCCATGGAGACAAAAGGGAGGCTTGCCTTTGTATAGAGAAGGTTCCTGGCCAGGTTCCTGATTGTTCCATTTATTGCAAATGAGGCATCCACATTGTATGGCTCTGATTGGTTCAAATGTGCAATCTTTATTGGTCAGCATCATGCACTCTGATTGGTTGTTATAGAGCAGTTCTGATTGGTTGGTATAGATGAAAGTGAGTATATAGTTGTGCAGTTATGATTGGACCAGGCAGGTCTCAGTCCATTGATGGAAAGACAAACCAGAAACTCCCTTAATAATGGTTGACTCAGTCAGTAGGAGCATAGTACAGGAGGTTGACAGCACAGCTTGTGGCTTTTCCTCAAATGTAGAGTGCGTGAGAAGCCTCTGTCAATCATGGCTGCTATATTCTGAGTATGAATTTGGATCACAAGAGGTCAATTTTGATAGCTATATTTCTTCTCATAGTTTACACTTCCATTTAATATATATTTGAGAGGAGAAAATGGCAGTGGAGTGAATGGAAGCTACACAGACAATCTCCCAGGACCAAACGGGAATTACAACTAAAATAAAGACAAATCATTGGAAAAAAGCAACAGAAAAGCAGTGGGAGAGGACCATACAACCAGGGAAACTGAATGAGCCTGGTAGGATCTGCGGAGGCGTGTGAGGGTGGCGGGCTGGGAGCCCATGGACAGCAGCAGCCTTGGCTGTGAGCAGCGGCCTTGGCTGTGAGCAGCGGCCTTGGCTGTGAGCAGAGGCGGCGCCCAACCTCAGGGTTGAGAGCGCCAGCTGCTCCACAGTGCAGAGGCCGGGACAGAGCGCTAAATAGCCACAGCCACTCACCTGGGGCTCTGGAGAGGGTGGGCGGACTGGACTGGAACTCTGTGGGGACACCTGGGATTTGGAGGGCGCTCAGAGTTTGTGCTGAGCTGTGGCCACAAAGGACAGTGGTGGCCAGCCCCTCCTTCCTGGTTACACAGAACGTCAGCCAAGTTTGCTCCTTCCCGGAGCTGTGGAAGCCCCTCCCTCAGAGATTCCCAGGTGAGGAAAAGAGGTAAAGAAATGCAAATTGAGGCTCATTAACAACCAGCATGGGCCCCACCCTTGGGAAATCCTCTTACACTGTAAACATCTGAGGGAGTTTCTCATTCAACTGAGATCCTAAGGCTTTTCAAGTAACTGAGGCTTATAGCCTCCAGGCAAAAAGCTAGAACATAACTAAACCTTTCCTGAGCTTGCAAATCTAACCAGGAGAGTGAGACTGGACAGTGGTGGTGAAGGAGGGCCCTCCATGCTCATCTAAACCCAGTAGAGGGAGCCACAAATAGCAGAACACTGACACCCACAGTGAAAATTTGGCAGGCTCCAAAACCCACTGAGATAGCAAAAATGGTGAAACAAAGAAACAGATCCCAAATGAAAGAACAAGAGAACTCTACCGAAGATGAGATAAATGAAATGCAGTTAAGCAAATTATCAGAGGTAGAGTTCAGAGCCATGATCTTGAGGAAACTAAACAGCATGAGTAAGGACATTGACACCATGAAAACCAACCAAGTGGAAACAAAGAATGACATAGCAGAAATAAAGAACACATTGGAAGGACTGACCAGCAGAGTAGAGGAAGCGGAGGACCGGATCAGTGAATTAGAACACAGAGTAGAAAAAATCAATCAATCAGAAAACCAAGAGGAAAAAACAATGAATAAACAGGAAGATAGCTTAAGAGAACTGTGGGACAACTGGAAACGTAAAACATTCGTATAATTGGAGTCCCCAAAGAAGAAGAAAATGAGCAAGGGTTAGAGAATATATTTGAAGAATAGTGACAGAAAACTTTCCTAACCTGGTGAAGGAAGAAAGCATTCAAGTTCAAGAAGCACAGAGAGCCCCAAGTAAGAAGAAACCAAACAGGCCCACACCAAGACACATAGTAATTAAAATGCCAAAAATTAAAGACAAAGAGAGAATCCTAAAGGCAGCAAGAGATAAGCAACAGGTTACCTACAAAGGAAACCCCATTAGGCTATCATCTGACTTCTCAACAGAAACACTACAGGCCAGAAGGGAATGGCATGAAGTAATCAAGGTCATGAAAAACAAGGATCTGAATCCAAGACTACTCTATCAGGCAAGGCTAACATTCAAAATAGAAGGTCAAATAAAGAGCTTCCCAGACAAAAAAAGGCTAAGGGAATATATTAGCACCAAACCAGCACTGCAAGAAATGTTAAAAGGACTGCTGTAATTAATAGAAGAAATAGAAAGAAAATTAGAACCACACTATACAAAAATGGCAATAAATAAGTACATATAAATAATCACCTTAAATGTAAATGGACTGAATGCTCTGATAAAAAGACACAGAGTAGCTGACTGGATAAGAATGGATGATTCACATATATGTTGTTTACAAGAGACCCACCTTACAACAAAAGACTCACATAGGTTAAAAGTAAAGGGATGGAAAAAATCTTCCAAGCAAATGGAAAGGAAAAAAAAGCTGGGGTAGCAATACTCATATCTGATAAATTAGATTTCAAATTGAAGACCATAACTAGAGACAAAGAAGGTCACTACATAATATTGAAAGGGTCTATCCAACAAGAAGATATAACCTTGGTAAACATATATGCACCCAATATAGGAGCACCAAAATATATTAAAAATCTTCTGGAGGACTACAAAGGAGAAATCGACTGCAATACAATCATAGCACGAGACTTCAACACCCCACTTACATCACTGCATAGATCATCTAGACAAAAAATTAACAAGGAAACAGAGACTCTAAATGAAACACTAGATCAAATGGATTTAACAGATATCTACAGAGAATTACACCCCAAAACTGCAGAATTCACATTCTTCTCAAGTGCACATGGGACATTCTCAAAGATAGACCATATGTTAGGGCACAAACTAAGTCTCTACAAGTTCAAGAAGATTGAAATCATATCAAGCATCTTCTCAGACCACAATGGCATGAAACTAGAAATTAATTGCAACAAGAACATGCAAAAACATATGAACACATGGAGGCTAAATAGCATGTTACTGAACAATGAATGGGTTACCATGGAGATCAAGGAAGAATTTAAAAAATTCCTAGAAACCAATGAAAATGAACACACAACAACGCAAAATCTATGGGATACAGCGAAAGCAGTTCTGAGAGGGAAGTTCATAGCACTACAGGACCACCTCAAGAAAGAAGAAAAATTTCTAATTGACTACCTCACCTCACAACTTAAATAACTGGAAAGCAAACAAAAAGAAAACCCTAGAGAAAGTAGAAGGAAGGAAATAGTAAAGATCAGAGCAGAAATAAACGACATGGAGACCAAAAAAACAATTCAAAGGATCAATAAAACAAAGAGCTGGTTTTTTGAAAAGATAAACAAGATTGATGGACCCTTAGCTAGACTCACCAAGAAACAAAGAGAGAGAACCCAAATACACAAAATCAGAAATGAAAGAGGAGAAGTAACAACTGACACCACAGAAATACGAAGGATCATTAGCAAATGTATACATATATGTATATACATATATGTATACACAACATATGTATACATGTTGTGTATACATATATACATACTATGAACATTTATATGGCAACAAATTCGACAATCTAAGCGAAATGGACACATTTCTAGAAACACATAGTCTCCCAAAACTGAATCGGAAAGAGATAGAAAACTTGAACAGGCCAATAACAACAAAGGAAATTGAAGATGTAATCAAGACTCTCCCAGCAAACAAAAGCCCAGGCCCTGACGGCTTCACGGGCAAGTTTTACCGAACATTCAAAGAAGAACTAACACCCATTCTCCTCAAACTATTCCAAAACATTCAAGAAGAAGGAAGACTTCCAAACTCGTTTTATGAAGCCAGCATAATTCTAATTCCAAAACCAGAAAAAGACACTACAAAGAAAAAAAACTAGAGGCCAATATCCCTGATGAACATAGATGCCAAAATCCTTAACAAAATACTAGCAAATCGGATCCAGCAATACATCAAAAAAATTATTCACCATGACCAAGTGGGATTCATCCCAGGGATGCAAGGCTGGTACAAGATAGGCAAATCAATAAATGTGATACATCACATAAACAAAATGAAAGATAAAAACCATATGATCATATCAATAGATGCTGAAAAAGCATTTGACAAAATCCAGCACCCATTTCTGATAAAAACCCTCAGAAATTTGGGAATAGAGGGATCATATCTCAACATAATAAAGGCCATATATGAAAGACCTACAGCCAACATCATACTCAATGGACAAAAACTAAAAGCATTTCCCTTAAGAACAGGTACAAGACAAGGATGCCCACTTTCACCACTCTTATTTAACATAGTACTGGAAGTCTTAGCCACAGCAATCAGACATGAAGAAAAAATAAAAGGGATCCAAATTGGAAAGGAGGAAGTGAAACTGTCATTATTCGCAGATGACATGATATTATACACAGAATACCCTAAAGACTCCATCAAAAATCTACTAGACTTAATTAATGAATTTGGCAAAGTAGCAGGATACAAAATTAACATCAAGAAATCGACGGCATTCTTATATACCAATGATGAACTCACAGAAAGAGAAACTAAAAAAACAATTCCATTTACCATCACGGCAAAAAAATTAAGATACCTAGGAATAAACTTAACCAAAGAAGTAAAGGACCTATTTGCAGAAAACTACAGGACCTTGAAAAAAGAAATAGAGGAAGATATAAAAAAGTTGAAGCACATACCTTGTTCATGGATTGGAAGAATTAACATCATCAAAATGTCCACACTACCCAAAGCAATCTATAGATTTAACGCGATCCCCATCAAAATACCAGTGACATATTTCACAGAACTAGAACAAATACTTCAGAAGTTCATATGGAACCAAAAAAGACCCCGAATAGCTACAGCAATCTTGAAAAAGAAGGACCAAGTAGGAGGGATCACAATACCGGATATCAGGTTATACTACAAAGCTACTGTAATCAAAACAGCCTGGTACTGGCACAGGAACAGGCACATAGATCAATGGAATAGAACAGAGAACCCAGAAATTGACCCAAAACATTATGCTCAATTAATATTCGACAAAGGTGGCAAGAGCATACAATGGAGTAAAGACAGCCTCTTTAATAAATGGTGTTTGGGAAATTGGACAGCTACATGAAAAAAAATGAAACTAGACCATCAACTTACACAATACACTAGAATAAACTAAAAATGGATAAAAGACTTAAATGTGACTCATGAATCCATAAAAATCCTAGAAGAAAATGCAGGCAACAAAATTTCAGACATCATACGCAGCAGAATCTTCACTGATATATCACCTAAAGCAACAGAAACAGAGGAAAAAATGAACACATGGGACTACATCAAACTCAAAAGCTTCTGCACAGCAAAAGAAACAACCATCAAAGTGGAAAGGCAATCCAGTGTATGGGAGAGCATAACTGCCAATGCTATATCAGATAAGGGATTAATTTCAAAAATATAGAGAGTGCTCATATATCTCAACAAAAGGAAGACAAAGAACCCAATTAAAAAATGGGCAGAGGAGCTAAATAGACACCTCTCCTAACAGGACATACAAATGGCCAAGAGACATATGAAGAAATGCTCAACATCACTAATCATCAGAGAGATGCAAATTAAAACATCAATGAGGTATCACCTCACACCTGTCAGAATGGCCGCCATCAACAAAGCATCAAACAACAAGTGTTGGCGAGGGTGTGGAGAAAAGGGGACTCTAGTACACTGCTGGTGGGAGGGCAGACTGGTGCAGCCACTATGGAAAACAGTATCGTGTTACCTCAAAAAATTAAAAATTGAATTTCCATTTGACTGAGTGATCCCACTCCTAGGAATATAACCTAAGAAGCCTGAAACACCAATCAGAAAGAATACATGTACCCCCGTGTTCATAGCAGCACTATTTACAATAGTTAAGATCTGGAAACAGCCCAAGTGTCCATCAGTAGATGAATGGATAAAAAAGCTGTGATACATATACACAATGGAGTACTATGCAGCTGTAAGAAAGAAAGATCTCTTATCCTTTGAGACGACATGGGAGGACCTGGAAACTATTATCCTAAGCAAAACAAGCCAAGCAGGGAAAGACAAATATCGTATGATCTCACTTATTTCTGTAATATAATGAACATAACAGTCTGAGAACATGGTAGCCCCAGAGACGTGGAAGTAGGGTACAGACTGACAATTGCCAGAAGAGGGGTATGGGGAGGGTTGTGATGAACCAAGAACTTGTACGCATGTACTGATAACCAATGGACATGGACAACAAAACTGGGGAAGGGGTAGGGAGGGAGGGGTGGAGGGTGTCAATGGGGAAAAAAGAGAAACATCTGTAACAAAAGTAAATTAATAAGTAAAGAAATAATAATTGTAATATCAATAGCCAAAAAAAATAATAATAATAAAAATAAAAACCTTAAGTCAACATCATACTCAATGGGAAAAAACTAAAAGCATTTCCCTTAAGAACAGGAACAAGGCAGGGTTGCCCACTTCACCATTCTTATTTAACACAGTACTGGAATCTTAGCCACAACAATTAGACAAGAAGAAAAATAAAATGGATCCATATCGGAAAGTATGAAGTGAAACTGTCACTATTCATTGACAATATGATATTGCACATAGAAATCCCTAAAGACTCCATCAAAAATCTCCTAGATTGATGCCCTGGCCGGTTTGGCTCAGCGGTTGGAGCGTCAGCTTGCGGTCCAGAGAGACCTGGGTTCGGTTCCCGCTAAGGCCTGTACCTCGGTTGCAGTTTGTCCCTGGCCCCTGGTTGGGTCGTGAGGGAGGCAGCCACTCGATGTGTCCCTTTCACATCGATGTTTCTCTCTCTCTCTCTCTCTCTCTCTCTCTCTCTCTCTCTCTCTCTCTCTCTCTCCCTCTCTCTCCCTCCCACTCTGTCTGAACAAAAAATGGAAAAGTGTCCTCGGGTGAGGATTAAAAAAAAAAATCTACTAGTTTTAATTAATGAATTTGGCAAAATAGCAGTATACAAAATTAACATCTAAAAATTGAATAATGAACACTCAGAAATGGAAACAAGCAAACAAAAAACAACCCCATTGCAACAAAAGAAATAAAATAAAATACCTAAAAATGAACTTAACCTAGGAAGTAAAAGACCTGCTCTCAGAAAACTACAGGACATTGAAAAAAGAAATAGAAGAAGATATAAAAAAAAATAGAAACATATACCATATTCATGGATCAGAAAAATAAACATCGTTAAAATGTACATACCGCCCAAAGCAATCTACAGATTCAATGCAATCCCTATTAAGGTACCAAGGGCATATTTCAGGGATCTAGAACAAACACTCCAAAAGTATATATGGAACCATAAAAATCTCGAACATGCACAGCAATTTTGAAAAAGAAAAACGAAGTAGGAGGGATCACAGTACCAGATATCAAGTTAAACGACAAAGCCATTGTAATCAAAACAGCCTGGTATTGGCACAAGAACAGATATATAGATCAATGGAACAGAAAGAGAACCCAGTTATCGACCCAAGACAGTATGCACAATTAATATTTGACAAAGGAGGCAAGAGCATACAATGGAGTAAAGACAGCCTCTTTAATAAATAGTGTTGGGGAAATTGGACAACTACATGCAAAAAAAAAAAAAAAATGAAGCTAGACCACCAACCTACACCATACACTAGAATAAACTGAAAATGGATAAAAGACTTAAATGTAACCTGTGAATCCATAAAATTCCTAGAAGAAAATGTAGGCAAAAACATCTCAGACATCATATGTTATGGAATTTTTACTGATATATCACCAAGGGCAAGAGAAACAAAGGGAAAAAATTAATAAATGGACTACATCAAACTTCAAAGCTTCTGCACAGCAAAAGAAAACAGCATCAAAATGAAAAGGGAACCCACTCTCTGGGAGAACATATTTGCCAGTGATACATAGGTTAAGGGGCTAATATCCAAAACACATACAGTACTCTTGCAACTCAACAAAAGGAAGACAAACAATTCAATCAAAAAGTGGGCAGAGAAACTGAATTGACACTTCTCCAAACAGTACAAACAAAAGGCCAGGAGACATATGAAAAAATACTCATCATCTCTAATCATCAGAGAGATGCAAATTAAAACAACTATGAAATATCACCTCACACCTGCCAGAATGGCAGCCATCAACAAATCCTCAAACAACAAAAGCTATTGAGAATGTGGAGAAAAGGGTACCCTAGCACACTGCTGGTGGGAATGCAGACTGGTGCAGCCACTGTGGAAAACAATATGGTGTTTCCTCAAAAACTTGAAAATGGAACTGCCATTCGACCCAGTGATCCCACTTCTTGGAATATATCCTAAGAAGCCTGAAATACCAATCAGGAAGAATATATACACCCCTATGTTTATAGCAGCCCTATTTATAATAGCTAAGATCTGGAAACAGCCCAAGTGCTCATCAGTAGATGAGCAGATAAAAAAGCAGTGGTACATTTACACAATGGAATACTATGCAGCTGTAAGAGAGATCTCTTACCCTTTGAGAGGACATGGAGGGACCTGGAGAGTATTATGCTAAACAAAATAAGCCAATCAGAGAAAGACAAGTACCACGTGATCTCACTTATTTGTGGAACATGATGAGCAAAATAAGCTGTCAACATAAAGAGATCCAGAATCATGGAAGTAGAGAACAGACTGACAAACCTCAGAGGGATGAGGGTGAAAGGGGTGGGAAGAGATAAACCAAAGAACTTATATGCATACATGCACAACCAGTCAACATGGACTCTAGGCTGGGGAAGGCAGGAGGGGGTCAATGGGGGAAAATGGGGACATCTATAATACTTTTGACCAAAAAAAGTCAAAAATGGATTTGTCTTTTGACCCAGCAGTCCCACATCTGAGAATATATCTTACACATTCCAAAACACCAATCAGAAATAATATATGCACCTCATGCACCCCTATGTTCATAGTAGCATTATTTACAATAGCCACAATCTGGAGACAGCCCAAGTGCCTATCAGTAGATGAGTGAATAAAACAGGTATGGTACCTTTACACAATGGAATACTTCACAGCTGTAAAAAAGAAAAAAGAAAAAAAAGAAGGAATTCTTACCCTTTGAGATTGTATGGGTGGACGTGGAGATTATTATACTAAGCCAGTCAAAGAAAGATAAATACCATATGATCTCACTTATATGTGGAATCTAATGAACAAAGTAAATTGATGAAGAAAATAGAACAAGAGGCATGGATACATGGGACAGACTGACAGAGGTCAGAGGGGAGGGGGACTGGATAAAAGAAGGTGAAGAAAGTGGCTAATACACACACACACACACACACACACACACACACACACACACACATACATACACATAGCCCATGGACACAGACAACAGAGTGGTGAAGGTCAGGGGAGGAGTAGTAGTGGCTGTGTAGAGGTGGGTAAAGGGAGGGAAAATGAGGGACATCTGTAATAGTGTCAAGAGTTTTATTTTTTAAAGAAAAAAATGGACTGATTGCTGAGGCTGCTTCCACTCTGACGTCTCCACTCGGGATCACATTTGCCTAACTGAGAATTAGGAGTTATATTAACTGACCATGGATGAAGATAGTTAAACTCAAGAGGAACTAAATTTGAAAGATTTTTTCCAAGATATTCATGAAATTTATTCAAGCCCTTCAACATTTAGAGAAACATTACCAGACATATCAGCTGACCTCTCCAGAACCCAGATGAGCTGACTGATGAAGATCTTTTTTGCCAATGTGAACCTGTAGTGTCTAGAAGAGGAGACTGCTAACAATGCACAGACAACAACACACAAATTCACGGATCATGAAGAATCAGGCAAACTAGTATTCTTCATGACCTCTGTGGATGCTACAAACTTGACCTACTAGACTTGCAAAGCCAGACCCTTTCAGATCCTGAGAGACCATGAGTCTATGAGACATGGTATACATCAGTAGTAAGGAAGAAGAGATAAGGGGGTCACTGACAGAGAGGAGAATCAAGGGTCAAAAAATGGTGGCAGAATGAATGGAAGCTACACAGACCATCTCCAAGGACCAAACTGGAATTACAACTAAAATAAAGACAAATTATTGGGGAAAAAAACCAACAGAAAACCAGCTGGAGAGAACCCATATAACCAGGGAGGGAAAGAGGACACCAAATCGAGCCAGGTAGGAACTGCAGAGGTGCAAGAGGGCAGGCTGGGAGCCCACGGACAGCACTTGAGTGATGTTTTAGCTGTGAGCAGTTCCCTTGAGGTTAAAATCCAAAGCCTGCTCCACAGCACAGAGTGCTGGGACAGAGCACTAAATTAGCTACAGCCACTCACCTTGGGCTCCAGCAGAGGGAGGGTGGACTTAACTGAAACTGTGTGGAGAGACTTGGGAGTTTGGAGAGCTGGGAGGGCCCTGGGAGTTTTATGCTGAATCTCTCCCTCATAGGACAATAGCCATATTACTCAAAGAGTCCCTTCCCACAGCCCCAGGCAGAAGCAATAGCCCCTCCCTCAGGAACTTAACACCACCCGGCCAGGCCAGAGAAATGCAAATTGAGGCTTATTAAGAGCTAGAGATGTCCAGAAAGCATCTGCCCCACCCCCTGGAAATCTTCTTACAATGAATACCTAAGGGATTTTTTTATTCAGCTAAGGGCTACAACACAAGGCTCATCAAGTAACTGAGACTAATAGCCAGCAGACAAAAGCTAGAGGAAAACTGAACCTTTGATTGGCCTGCAAATCTATCCAGGAATGTAAGACTTGACAGTGGTGTTTAACGTGGGTCCTCCAACAGTCATCCAAACCCAGTAGAGGGAGCCACAATCAGTGGGACACCAACACCCACAGGGAAAATTTGGCAGGCTCCAAAGCTCTGCTTAGACAGCCAAAATGCTGAAAAATAAAAACAAATCCCAAATAAAAGAGCAAGAGAATTCTACAGAAGAAGAGATATATGAAAAACAATTAAGCAAGTTATCAGAGGTAGAGTTCAGAGTAATGAAAATGAGGAAACTCAACAGATTGAGTAAAGAGCTCAACAGCATGAGTAAAAATATAGAAACATTGAAAATCAACCAATTGGAAATGAAAAAGCACCAAGCAGAAATGAAGAATGACATAGCAGAAATAAAGAACACATTGGAAGGAATAACCAGCAGAGTAGATAAAGCTGAGGATCACATCATTGAACTAGAAGACAGGGCAGAAAAAAATCACCCAATCAAAGAACCAAAAAGAAAAAAACAATTAAAAAATAGGAGGACAGTTTAAGAGAACTGTGGGACAATGTGAAACATGACAACATCTGCATCAAAGCAGTTCCAGAAGAAGAAGAAAATGAGCAAGAGTTAGAGAATATATTTGAAGAAACAGTGACAGAAAACTTCCTTAACTTGGTAAAGGAAAAAGTTATACAAGCCCAAGAAGCAGATCTCTTTTACTGTAAGTGATAACCAGCTCCCCCAAGTAAGAAGATCCCAAAGAGGCCCAACCAAGACACATAATAATTAAAATGCCAAAAATTAAGACAAAGAGAGAATTCTAAAGGCAGCAAGAGATAAACAACAGGTTGCCTACAAAGTAACCCCAGCCCTGACCAGTGTTGCTCAGTGGTTAGAGCATTGGCCTGCAGATCAAAGAGTCTTGGGTTTGATTCCAGAAAAGGACACATACCTCAGTTGCAGTTTGGTCCCTGGCCCTGGTCAGGGTCTTGAGGGAGGCAAAAAATCTCTCTCTCTCTCTCTCTCTCTCTCTCTCTCTCTCTCTCTCTCTCTTCCTCCCTTCCTCCCATCCTATCTGAAGATAAATGAAAAAATATCTTAAGGTGAGGATTAAAAAATTAATTATATAAAAGGAACCCCCATAAAGCCATCAGCTGACTTCTCAACAGAAACAATATGCTCTAGAAGGGAATGGCATGAAGTAATCAAGGTAATGAAAAACAAGGATCTGAATCCAAGATTACTCTACCCAGCAAGGCTATCATTCAAAATAGAAGGTGAAATAAAGAGCTTCCCAGACCAAAAAAAAAAAAAAGGCTAAGGGAATATATTACTTCCAGACCAGCACTGCAAGAAATGTTAAAAGGACTGTTGTAATAAGCAGAAGAAATAGGAAGAAAAGCATAACCATAATAAACAAAAATGGCAACAAATAAGTACATATCAATAATAACCATAAATGTAAATGCATTAACTGCTCCGATCAAAAGACACAGAGTAGCTGAATGGATAAAAAAGTATGACTTAAACCACCTCGCAAAAAAAGACTCACATAGGTTGAAAGTGAAGGGATGGAAAAAAATCTTCCAAGCAAACCGAAAGGAAAAAAGAGCTGGTGTAGCAATACTCATATCCGATTATATATAAAATAGACTTAAAATGAAGGCCATAAAAAGAGACAAAGAAGGCCACTACATAATATTGAAAGGATCTATCCCACAGGAAGATATAACCTTAGTAAACATATATGTGTCCAATGTAGGAGCACCAAAACATTTTTAAAAATTCGGGAGAAATTCAAAGAAAAATCAACAGCAGTACAATCATAGCAGGAGACTTCAACATCCTGCTGACAGCACTGGGTAGATCCTCTAAACAAAAAATTAACAGGAAAACAGAGACTCTAAGTGATACATTAGATCCAATGGATTTCATAGATACCTACAGAGAATTACACCTCAAAACTGCAGAATTCACATTCTTCTCAAGTGCACATGGGACATTCTCAAAGATAGACCACATGTTAGGACATAAACTAAGTCTCTACAAGTTCAAGAACATTGAAATCATATCAAGAATCTTCTCACATCACAATGGTATGAAACTAGAAATCAATTACGATAAAAACACTCAAAAACATTCAAACATCTGAAAGCTAAATAGCATGTTATTAAACAATGAATGGGTAACCAAGGAGATCAATGAAAAAATTAAAAACTTCCTGGAAAACAATGAAAATGAACACACGACAACACAATATATATGGGATGCAGTGAAAGCAGTCCTTAGAGGAAAGTTCATAGCACTACAGGCCTATCTCAGGAAACAAGAAAAAATTCTAATCAACTAATCTCACAACTTAAAGAACTAGACAATAAATAAAATGAAAAACCCAGAGCAAGTAGAAGGAAAGAAATAGTAAAGGTCAGAGCAGAAATAAATGACATGGAAACTAAAAAACAAAACAAAACAAAACAAAAAACACACAATTCAAAAGATTAATGAAACAGAGAGCTGGTTCTTTGAAAAGATAAACAAGACTGATAGACCCTTAGCCAGACTCACCAAGAAACAGAGAGAGGACTCAAATAAACAAAATCAGAAATGAAAGAGAAGTAACAACTGACATCACAGAGATACAAAGGATTGTTAAAAAAATACTATGAACAATCATACACCAACAAATTGGACAATCAAGTTGAAATACACACATTTCTAGAATCATACAGTCTCCTGAAACTGAACCGGGAAGAGATAGACACCTTGAACAGACCAATAACAACTAAGGAAATTGAACATGTAATCAAGAAACTCCCAGCAAACAAAAGCCTGGGCCCTATGGCTTCACAGGGGAGTTTTACTAAACATTTAAAGAAGCACTAAAGAGGGTGTCAATGGGGGAAAAAAGTGAAACATCTGTAACAAAAATAAATTAATAAAAGTAAAATTAAAAAAAAAATAAAGAAGAACTAACACCAACTCTCCTCAAACTATTCAAAAAAATTCAGGAAGAAGGAAGACTTACAAACTCTTTTTATGAGGCCAAAATAATCCAACTTCCAAAACAAGATAAAGACACTACAAAGAAAGAAAATTACAGGTCAATATCCCTGATGAACATAGATGCCAAAATCCTTAACAAAGTATTAGCAAATCGGATCCAGCAATCCATTAAAAAAAATTCTTCACCATGACCAAGTGGGATTCATCCCAGGATGCAAGGCTGATACAATATTTGCAAATCAATAAATGTGATACACCACATAAACAAAATGAAAGATAAAAACCATAAGATCATACCCATAGATGCTGAAAAAGCATTAGACAAAATCCAGTTCCCATTTCTGATAAAAACTCTCAGCAATGTGGGAATAGAGGGATCATATCTCGACATAATAAAGGCCATATATGAAAAACCTTCAGCAAACATCTTACTTAATAGGCAAAATCTAAAAGCATTTCCCTTAAGAACAGGAACAAGACAGGGATGCCCACTTTTGCACTCTTATTGAACATAGTACTGGGAGTCTTAGCCACAGCAATTGGGCATGAAGAAAAAATAAAACAGATCCAAATTGGAAAGGAGGAAGTGCAACTGTCAATATTTGCAGATGACATGATATTATACATAGAAAACCCTAAGACTACATCAAAAATCTACTAGATTTAATAAACAAATTTGGCAAACTAGCAGCATACAAAATTAACATCCAGAAATCCATGGTATTCTTATACACCAATAATGAATTCACAGAAAGAGAGACTAAAAAAACAATCCCATTTACCATTTTGGCAAAAAAATTAAGATACTTATGAATAAACTTAACCAAAGAAGTAAAGGACCTATTTGCAGATAACTACGGGACATTGAAAAAAGAAATAGAGAAAGATATAAAAAAAATATACCTTTTTTATGGATTGGAAGAATTAACATAATTAAAATGTCCATGCTACCCAAAGCAATCTATAGATTCAATGCAATCCCCATTAAAATACCAACAACATATTTCACAGAACTAGAACATATACTTCAAAAGTTTATATGGAGTCCAGCCGGTGTGGCTCAGTGGTTGAGCATCAACCCATGCACCAAGAGGTCACTGGTTCGATTCCAGGTCAGAACACATGCCCAGGTTGTGGGCCCAATCCTTAGTGGGGGACATGCAGGAGGTGGCCAATTGATGTTCCCTCTTATCGATGTTTCTACCTCTCTCTCCCTCTCACTTCCTCTCTCTCTAAAATCAATAAAGGAAAAAAAAAGTTTATATGGAACCAAAAAAGACCCCGAGTAGCCACAGCAATCTTGAAAAAGAAGAACAAAGTAGGAGGGATCAGGGATCACAATACCAGATATCAGGTTATACTACAAAGCCATTGTAATCAAAACAGCCTGGTACTAGCACAAGAACAGGCATATAGATCAATGGAACAGAACAGAGAACCCAGAATAGACCCCAGACATTATGCTCAATTAACATTTGACAAAGGTGGCAACAGCATACAATGGAGTAAAGACAGCCTCTTTAATAAATGGTGTTTGGAACATTGGACAACTACATGCAAAAAATGAAACAAGACCACCAACTTACACCATATACAAGAATAAACTCAAAATGGATAAAAGACTTAAGTGTGACTTGTGGAACCATAAAAATCCTAGAAAATGTAGGCAACAAATTTCAACATCACATGCAACATCAATTAAAAATTGAACCAGTGATCCCACTTCTAGGAATATATCCTATAAAGCTTGAAACACCAATCAGGAAGAATATATGCAGCACTATTTACAGTTGCTAACATCTGGAAACAACCCAAGTGTCCTTCAATAGGTGAGTAGATAAAAAAGCTGTGGTACATATACACAATGGGATACTATGCAGCTATAAGAAAGAAAGATCTCTTCTCCTTTGATACATCATGAAGGAACCTGGAGAGTATTATGCTAAGCGAAATAAGCCAATCAGAGAAAGACAAATACCACACAATCTCACTTATTTGTGGAATATAATGAACAAAATAAGCTGATGAACAAAATAGACCCAGAGACATAGAAAGGAGTAGGGTTCAGACTGACAAACCTCAGAGGAGGGGGGCCGGGGTGAGGGGGAAGGGAAGAGATAAACCAAATTACTTGCATAATCAATGGACATAGACAACAATGCTGTGAGGCAGGGGCAGGACTGCCTGTAAAAAGTTTTTAAAGATTGGGAGGAGGGTCTCCAGGGTGGAAAAAGGAGAAACATCTGTAACAATAATAAATAAATTAATAAAATAAATAAATGAAGGTGAATCAAGTACCCAGGTTTCCATTTTACTCTTAAAGTTAGAAAAATAAAGTTTTCTGAATACTAAAATAAAAGAAAAAAATGGCTGGGGCGGTGGTGGGGCGGGATGGGGAGGAGGGTGTCTGGGGGGGAGAGGGAAGGAGAAACATCCGTAACAAAAATAAATTAATAAAAATTGGGGGAAAAATGAAAAGTTGACAAATTTGAATTAATAAAATTTAAAAACTTTTTACAGGCAACCAAAGTAAAAATAAATTATTGGACATCAAAATTAAAACGTCTTGCCCTGGCTGGTTTGACTCAGAGGTTAGAGTGTCAGCCCCCAGACCAATGAGTTGCGGGTTCGATTCTGGTCAAGAGCACGTACCTTGGTTGTGGTTCTTTTCCTGTCCTGGTCAGGGTCATGCGGGAGGCAACCAGTCGATGTGTCTCTCTCACATCGATGTTTCTCTCGCTCTCCCTCTCTCCTTCCCTCCCACTCTATCTGAAAATACATAAATAAATAAATAAATAAATAAATAAATAAATAAATAAATATAAAAAAAAAATAAAAAGTCTTTCCATCAAAGGACAAAATTAACAAAGTGAAAAGACCTCCTATGGAAGGGGAGAAAATACTTGTAAATTGTGTATTTGATAAGGGGTTAATATCCAGAATATATAAAGAACTCCTACAATTCAACACCAAAAAATAACCCAAGCAGAAAATGGACAAAGAACCCGAATAGACATTTCTCTAAAAGAGATATACAAATGACCAACAAATACATGAAAAGATGCTCAACATCACTAATCATTAGGAAATGCTAATCAAAATCACAATGAGATAGCATCTCAAATTCATCAGGATGTCTACCATTAAAAAAATAGAAAATAAATGTAGATGAGGATGTGGAGAAAGTGGAGAAATAGGAACTCTTTTTTTTTTTTTAATCCTCACCCAAGGATATTTTTATATTTATCTTCAGACAGAGTGAGAGGGAGAGAGAGAGAGAGAAACATCGATGTGAGAGAGACACACCGATTGGTTGCCACGTGCATGACCCCAACGGGGCGGGGACAAACCACAACCAAGGTACGCTCCCCTGGCCAGAATCAAACCCAGGATTCCCTGGTCTACAGGCTGACTCTCCAACCGCTGAGCCAAACTGGCCAGGGTGAGAAATAGGAACTCTTATGCTCAGTTAGTTGGAATGTAAAATGGTGCACCCATTATGGAAAACAGTATGGTAGTTTCTCAAAAACTTAAAAATTGAATTTCTGTATTATCTAACTATTCCACATTTAGATATACACTTAAAAGAATTTAAAGCAGGACCTCAAAGAGATATTTGTACACCCATGTTTATTGCAGCACTGTTCACAATAATTGCTTGAGGTGGAAGCAATCCAAATGTCCATTGACAGATTAATGGATAAATAAATGTGGTCTATTCATACAATGGAATATTATTCAACCTGAAAAAGAAAGGAAATTCTGATACATGCTACACCATGGATGAACCTTAAGGACATTTTGCTAAATGAAATAAGCCAGTCACAAAAAAAGATACAGTATTATTCCACTTATATGAGGTGACTAGGGTAGTCAAATGCATAGAAACAGAAAGCAGAATGATGATTGCCAGGGGCCAGGGTGAAGGGGGAATAGACTTGTTGTTTAATGAGTACAGAGTTTCAGTTTTACAAGATGAGAAAGTCCTGGAAATGGTTGGTGGTGATGGTTACATAACAATGTGCATATAATTAACAATACTGAACTCTACACTTACAAGTGGTATATTCTATGTTATTAAAAATGCTTTTAAGCCCGGCCAGTGTGGCTCAGTGGTTGAGCGTCAACCCATGCACCAAGAGGTCACCAGTTCGATTCTCAATCAGGGCACATGCCCAGGTTGTGGGCCCAATCCCCAGTGGGGGACATGTGGGAGGCAGCCAATCGATATTCTCTCTCATCGATGTTTCCATTTATCTCTCCCTCTCCCTTCCTCTCTCTCTAAAATCAATAAAGAAAAAAAAATTTTAATGCTTTTAAAAATTAAAATGTTTGCTCTTTAAAAGACTCTGCTAAGAGAACAAAAAGACAGTACAAAGTGGGAGAAAATATTTGTAAGCTACATATCTGAGAAAGGTCTAGTATCCAGAACTAGTTATAAACATAACTCTAAAAACTCAACAGTAAATAAACAAACAATCCAATTAGAAAATGGGCTAAAGATGTGAACAGACATCTCACCTGAAAGAAGATACAGATGGCAAATGAAATTGCAATGTTTGCAGCAGATGTGTCCCTGACCATTTATCCCAGAGTAAGACATTTATGTTCACATAAAATCTGTACACAAATGCTTAGAGCAGCTTTATCTGAAACAGCCAAAAACTGGGAATGACCCAAATGCCCTTCAGTGGGTAAACGGCTAAAGAAATTGTGTTGCACCAATAAAAAGGAATGAATGACCCACTGATATATGCAGCTACATTCACAAATTGCCAGAGGATTATGCTGAGTGAAAAAAGCCAATCTCAAAAGATTACATACAGGGTTACTCTATGTATGTAGCACTTAAAATGACAGAAGTATATCGCTTCTTGGCCTTTTGGCTAAGATCAAGTATAAAATGACAAAAGTATATAAATTCAAGACAGATTGTTGGTTGCCAGGGTTAAGGAGTGTTAAGGGTGAGAAGAAAGTGGGTGTGGTTTTTTAAAAGTGGGGGTAATATAAGGAGTCCATGTGATGATAAACATGTCCTGCAGCTTTACTGTATCAGTGTTGCTATCCTGGCTATCATATTGTACTAGAGGTTTGCAAAATATTACCATTGGGGAAACTGGGTAAGTAGTACCTAGGCTCTCCCTGTATTATTTCTTTCAACTGCATGTTATTCAACAATGTTCTCAAAATAAAAGCTTAATTGAAAAAATATATAATATAATATGATTGTTTAAAAAATGCAGTACATTTGATTTGATCTTTAGAAACAACCTACCAATAAAATACTTATAACAGAGGAAATTTTGGTTTGAGTGGATTTATCAGGCAAGGTTCATCTGGGAAGAGGGCGACCTCAAATGAGAAGAGAAGAGAGTCATGGGAGGAGTGAGTGATGATGTGTCATGGCTCAAGCTATACAGTGTTAGCAGGGAAAGTCCTAAACGGGGCTTCGAGGAGTCACTAGCCATTTCACAAGAAGCACTTGTACAAAGTATCAAGGCAGAACACACAAGGAGAGCTGGGCTTTCAGAGAAGCAAGGCCAACCCAGAATAGACCCAGGAAAGCTGAGCTCCTGGAGGATCGGGAAGACCCATTGCGTCTGTACAGCCCAAGTATCTCTTAGTGTCAGAGTCAGAGCTCTGCTCTACCTCCAGAATTTGATCTCTACAGGAGTAGACAAGAACAAGTTATCCTAGCACACAGCACAGAGGAGGTCACCAAAGAAATTCATCTTCCCAAGACAAGGAGGTAGGTCTCACCTGGTTCCAGCATACAGAGCCAAGCTTGCTGTGGATATATGGTGAGCTGGGACTGGGTAAGCATGCGATGGAGAAGAAGGAGTGGGCTCAGATGCAGGTGCCACAGGGCACCATGAGGGCTCATACTGGAGGGGTGCTCATTGTACATCTGAACAGGAGTGGCCGGGGTACAGGAAGGTGCCCCTGTGGGAGGACTCCACAGCAGAGAGCTCAGACATAGTCCCTGGGCACAGTGGACTGCCCCTGAAGGGAGCACTGGTGTTGGCGGGACACCATTCCTAACAGCAAATAGAGTTGGAGCTGGTGGAGGTCACACAAGGTAGCTCATGCTCATGCAACCTCAGGACCACACACTCTTCCCAGACAGGATTCCCCTTGTGGGCAGCAGGAACATCTGGCAGGATCTGGTTGGGGGGGAGGGGAGGAGCGACTGTGGCTCAGCCTCCTTTAGCAGCTTCTATGACACCTTCTCTAGCTCTGAGCTCACCTCTTAACTCCCTCCGGGTGGCCTGGCTGGTCACTCAGCAGGCTCCTTCTGCCTCAGACCAAGAAAGGGCTGCAGTGGTTTATGCTAGAGGCCTTGATGGAGCACCAGGCCAGGAAAATGACCATGGGAACCATTGAATCTATGCACCTTGGAGCTCAGGAGTTCTATTGGAGATGCCTCAGAAAGACTGGCAGGTGGTTTGAGGCCGACAGACCAATTGTGCCAGATTACATGTGATGGACAGGGCTTTTGTTTGTAAGCTGGTCATCAGTGAGGTTGCCCTGACAGGTTCTTTCAATTCATGAACCATGGAAGGGCAGTTGTGCTAAATGGATGGTCCCCCATACCCCAGGAAGGTGCAGGGCCCTCACCCTCCTTCCCAAAACAAAACAGTGAAACAGAAGGTGCCTCATGCGGTTCTGATTTTTATTGGTGTGTCTGTGCATATACAGCGTGTGGAGGTCAGGCCAGGTGTGCAGCCTAACAGTGTGACCCCCCCATCCTCCCACACACACCCTGCAGGGCAGGGCCAAACTCAGCACACCTGGGCCAGGTTGTGCTTCTTGTACAGCAGCGCCCGCCTCTTCTCACGCTCCCGCACAAAGGCACGCAGACGCGCAGTGGGGAAGGTCACAGCAGAGGGCTGAGTGCAAGCTGGGCCCTCCTCAGTCAGCCATGGGCACTGAAGGCAGCTGGATGCGCCCGGCCGGCCCCTGGAGCATGGAGGGTGGCGGAGGAGAGGGGAGGTCAGCCTGCTCAGGTGGGTGCAGGGCAGAGGGGGATGGGCAGGACAGGTGGGGGGGGGCAGAGCCACCTTACCAGGGGTGTGCACAGAGTGTACTCTGAAGGAAGGCCACAGCTCCCCCCGACAGTCCCGCGTAGCAGCGACTCAGCAAGATGAGCCCCTTGCGCAGGCCTTTCTGTATGTCTCGCATGCCCTCGCTGCCCACTGGGTACTCTGCACTCAGCCTGCACAGGAAAGGGATAGGGGCTCAGGTCACATGGGGATCTGAGGTCATCCTCGTGGATCCTATACCCGCTCCCACCTCCCCTGCCACAGCGCTGAGGACTCACATGATGAACGCTGTCACACCGATAGCCCAGATGTCAGTCTGTGGGACGGCACCCTGGCCGCCTAGGAGTTCTGGGGCTGGGGGGGGGGGGGCGGGTGGTGTACAGGTGAGGGGCTGGGTGTCTGCAGTGGAGGGGGCTGGAGGAGGCAGGACTGCGGAAAGGACTCACTCCTGGCCTACCCCTTACCCCACTCACCCATGGTCTCCACGTAGTCTTTGAACCTCTCTGAGGGCAGGATCCTCTCCTGGGAGAGGCTCTGGGCATTGCCCAAGTCGACTACCTTGAGTAGGTTGTACTCAGTGATGATCATGTTCTCGGACCTGAGGTCCAGATGCAGGATGCCCTGTGCGTGCAGGTACTGGGCAGCACTTAACATCTGCCACAGGTAATCTTTCACTTCAGATTCCGAGTAGGAGGCCCTGGGGGCACATGGGGAGGGGCTCGGCTCTGTCTGGTTTCAGCTGAGCCTCCTCCTGTTCAGCTGGGGAAGTTAGCCTGGGACGGCCGCCCCCCACCCCAAGTCCTGTATCCAAGCCAAGCGGCCCCTCACCGTTCTGCCAAGCAGGGGAGCAGCTCCGGCCCAGAACACAGCTCCAAGATGAGGACCAGGTGCCGGGGGCTGAGGTAGGCGGCCTGCAGCTGGGCCAGGTGCGGGTTGCGCAGGCCCTTGAGGGCCTCGTACTCGCGAAGCACTGCCGTCCTGTCTTCTGAGCGGTAGGGAATGATCTTGGCCGCCAGCTCATGCCCGCTGGCTTTCTCCCAACACTGCCTCACCACGCTGAAGCGGCCCCTGGAGAGGAGGCACAGGCCAGGTTCCTGAGGACCCCTCCTGTCCCCTACACGCCCTTCTGCAGCCCCTTCCCACTCTCAGCTACAAGGAGGAAGCCCAGCGCTGAAGGAGGGGTTGCAGATGCTGGTGAGCTGGTTGGGGAGGCCTCTGCACCTTCGGATCTGTGTCTGGAAGGCGAAGGTCTGCGTGCTGGGGAGCTGATGGGCTGGCAGTGCAGGGCAGCTCTCCTCTTCAGAGTCTGTGGGAAGGAAAGCCAGTGACTCCCCATAGTCCCAGCTCTCCAACCTTGTCTCCTATCACCCCTTCCTTGGCATCCTTTAAACCCACACTTGGCCTCTCATTCTTTGGACCATTTGGGGATGGGAGAGGGGTGACATAGTAGCCAGAACAAATCTTCCCCCAGGGTATGTATGTGTCTTGGTAAAGTGAAGGGCAGTTCTAAAGGGACCACCACCTGATGCCCACCAGGTCCTGCAGAGGCTCACCCAGGTGGCTGGGCCCTCCCAGGTGGACCTGCTCCGAGGGGCTGCTGTAGGGACCCATGCCGGCCTTGCTGACGCACGCGGTCCGAAAGGTGTACACACCACCCCTTGAAAGCTTGCTGGCCAGGTAGCAGCAATCAAAGATGTCTGATGCCAGTGTGCTCCAACTGCCACCTGGCCACACAAAGCGGGTAAAGGGTAGCCCGAAGCCTTCTCACTCCAGAATATGGGGTGGAGAGACCCCCCCCATCCCTGAGTAAAGCTGACCAGGAGTGCAGAGGGGTCCCATGCTTCCCTTATGGGTGTTCAGGGGTGCAGAAAGGGCCAAGCACTTCCCCCATGGGTGCCCAGAAATACAGAGTGGCCAGGTGCTTCCTGCACCTCCACACACACTAGCCATGGGGCCCCCCAGGAGGCAAGGGCACAGATATGGCCCTACCTTCCAGGCTGCACTGCACGATGTAGGTCACAGGGCCATAGGACTCCATGGGCTTCCAAACCAGCAGCACCCCATCAGTATACACCTCCCCGATGTCTGGGCGCGGGGAGGACGAGGGGCGCTCTGCAGGGCCCACAGTCAGGGGTCTGAAGTGGGCTCTGAGGGGCAGCCCATGTAGCTCTGAGCCCCTGATCCCATCTCTACACCCTACTGCCAGGCCCTAAGCCCACCCTCCCCTGGTCCCATGGATTCCAAGGTCCCATTCCAGTGCTGCCTGCTAGAGGGGCCCAGGGCCTCTCCAGCAGAGACTCAGGAGGTATCTGCCTGCCCAACCACAGGCTTCCTTCATTTGGTGTTCACTCAGGAACCCGGTGTAGTAGCCCTTGCTCACAGGCCCCCGCCCACCCCAAGTTCCGGTCAGAGATGGCTCAGCTTGGCTGAGTGGTGGAGCAGGCACCTAGGGTTGGCCACCTGAAGGCTGGACCCCTCTAGGGATCAGGCTGGGGGTCTAAGAGCTAGGCCTTCCAGCCCCATTGGAAACCTCAGGGAGGAGGTGATAGCCTGGAGTGGGCCCTTTCCCAGTTCCCACTGAGATGGCCTGGTGAGGCCCACCCACCTGCCTTCCGGAGAACAGCTGTGGTGGCTGCCATGCCCAGCGCATTGTGCACGCTGCATGTGTACACACCTAGGTCCTCAGTGGTCACCACCAGGATGGTCAGGAGGTGGAAATTTTTTAGCGTGGAGGAGATAAGGAGGCGGCCACTGGTCTCCAGGAGGGCCCCGTCTACATCAGGACAGAGGAGCCTGGGGGCAGCTCAAAACACCCAGGCCCCACCCTGGCTGGTGTGGCTTAGTGATTAGAGCATGGGCCCTTACACCAAAGGGTCCTGGGTTCGATTTCCAGTCAAGGGCATGTACCTGGGTTGTAGGTTCGATCCCCAGCCCCGGTTGGGGCACGTGTGAGAGGCAACCGATTCGTGTCTTTCTCACATCAATGTTTCTCTTTCTCTCTCCCCTTCTCTCCCTCCCTTCCACTCTTTCTAAAAATCAATAGAAAAAATATCCTCAAGTGAGGATTAACAAAACATAAAAATAAAAAACAAAAAAAACACCCAGGCCCCACACCCTGTCAGGACCTCAGTTTCCCTCTGTAAGTTGATAGCCATGACCTCAAGGAACACTCCCTGCTGTCCTGCCCCAACCCCTCCCCCACACTAGGATAGCTCCTTACCTTTCTTCCAAATGGCCTGTGCAGCTGGCTGGGCTGACACCTGGCAGGCAAGAGTCACAGACTGGCCCAGGGCCACTGTCTCATCTGTAAGCTCCCTTAGGAAAGATGGAGCTAGAGAAGGGAGTTGGACCAAGTGTCAGAGGAAATCCCAGGCCAAAGAGCATGAAACCTGAGGTGGGGATACTGGAGAGAAGCCCACCCTCACCCAGCTCATCTTCAAAACTAGCACCTCCTTCAGGAAGGCCTCCAGGACTGCTCAGTCCTGACAGCCAGGGGAGCCAGAGCACCAGAGCACCCTCATCTGGGCTCAAGTCACTGTGGGTTTTAGCTTGCCTCCCTGCTGGTCTGAGCACTGTGGTCCCCTGGGCAGCAGGGGGACCCAGCCCCAGGCAGCACAATCACCTTGGTCTCTGCTCTTCAGACCTGACAGCCGGAAGGAAGGTAGGCCTGCCCTCTTCCTGGGGGACCCCTCCTTCTCAGGACCTGCAGGGAAGATGGAACTGAGGGAGGTCACACCAAGAGGCTGGCTCCTTTTGGCACTAATATTAGGAGCATAGGAGGAGGACTCTGGGGCCACCTACCACCCACTGCTAGATTACCATGTGGCAGAAAAGCCCGCATCCCAGGGGATGGGGGGTTTGAAACAAACTAAATCTGCTGTGGAAACCACTCCCTCCCTAGCCTGTCAGCATCAGTCCATCCTGGGTGGGGGCACCTTGGGCAGGTAAGGCCAGCAGCTCAGGGATGAAGGGGCCCTGAAGGCCTGGCTGAGGTCTGGGATCAGGTGGGGTCAGTGAGGGTCAGGAGTCAGGAAGACTGGCCCTGTTGGGATCCTCTCCTAGGTCCCAACACTAGGTCTTAGATGTACATGGGAGGGGATGAAGCCAAGAAGGTGACCTTGGGAACAGAATCCCCTGTTTGCCTGGGGCTTAGGCAGCATAGGAAGGGGTGGGGGCTTCCTGCCTCAGGTGGTCTCCTGAGCTGTGATTCCTGGGTATGGGTGCAAGATGCCTCAAGGTACAGGGGGCACACCTGACCGAGCCCAGAAGCCTCCATGGTAGGGGTGAGGGATTCACCTTGAGGCCTGCCCCTCAGGAGGCTGGAGATATGGGCCACTGAGGCCCTCACCCTCTGGCGCAGCCCCAGCTCCACAGGCTCCTCCGGCAGGGCATGCCTCCCAGGAAAGCGCAGAAGGCCCCTGGAGGAGGGTGACCACTTGTGCTTCCTGTTGCCACCTTCCTCCATGAGCAGAGCCTCCCTGTCCTCCAGCTCCTCCCTGATCTCCAGGCCAGCAGGCAGGCCCAGCATGCCCTGCCAGGACCATGAGGCCTCTGGGAGCTCAGCCAGCTCCTCCCTGGCCTTCGACTCTGGGGATGGCGGCAGCTCTGGTTTGGGGATCTTCCTGAAGATCATGAACTCAAATGGAAGGTACTTGATGTCGTACAGGTCTGACAGGTTGAGGTAGGCAGGCTCCACCTCCGATATATCCAGAGACATGGTGTCTGCTGCCTCCATGTCCCCTGACAGGTCCTGGATCTGTACCAGGGACACCTGGGATCCCCTGCCCCCGCTGCCCTCTGGCAGAGGCACCATGCTGGCCTGTGGGAGTGCACTCTGGGCCCCTGTTTCATCTTCTTCCTCCAAGGACTGAGAGGTAGCCCAGGCCATCCTGGCCCACAGGGGCCCCTGTCCCAGCATGCCTCCCGCATCCCCACCAAAGGCAAAGGTGCCGTAGCCGGCCACCCCTGCATAACCTCCGTGGTGCCCAAGGGAGAACTTTCGTGAGGTGGCCTGCTCCTGAGGCTGAGGTGGACTGGGCTCAGACTCAGACAGGCCCTCTGTCTCCTGTCCTAGATCCTCAGTGTCTAGGGAAGGGCCAGGTTCTATGCCAGATAAGGAGGCTGGCCCTGGAGAGCTGGGGAAACTGGGCCTCCCAGGGAAAATGGTGGCCCCCAGCCGCCTCCTAGAGTCTGACTGGAGGCTTGCTTGAGCTGGGGAGGAGGGACCTTGGAGCTCTCGGGAGAGGAAGGGGCTCGGGGTTGCCAAGAGAGCCTCCAGACAGCCCCCTGGAAGAAGGGAGCCAGGAGCTTGATATACATCAGCCCCAGGGGGATCACAGCCCTTCCCAGGGGCAGAACCCCACTTGGGGTAACAAAAAGGAGCTGTCTGCCTCCCACAGCTGTCCTGGGATGACCCCTCTTGCTCAGCAAGGCAGGTATCTCCACCAGTAGATGAAAATAGTCTCGGCCCTTTCAGAGTGTCCATTTCTATGGCACCTTCCACCTCTGTGGGCACACTCTCCCCTCCGGTTTCAGCCTGGAGGCCCCAGAGGGTGGGAGAGGGACACTGCACCTCATGACAGCCCTCTGCAGAGGGGCTGGCCCAATGTGGACAGTTGAAGTCCAGAGAATGGCTGTGGCAGGGGCCCCCAGGGGCACTGGTGCTGACGCTGGGCAGCTGCAAGGAAGTCTCAAAGGAGGGTGCCTTGGCCATCAGAGCAGTCTGCTCCTCTCGGGTGGCCTCCTCCTCCAGCACACGGTACTCCAGCAGTGGCTCTCGCAGGCCTGGCAGGGTGCCGGAGAAGTAGCCGCCTTTGAGCAGGTGCCTCCTCCGCGGGGGGACCCGCCGGCTGCCCGTGGCCAGGGCCCTGCGCTCCAGGCTCTGGCCTGCCTGCTGGTAGAACAGGCTGCGGATGACGCTCTGCCTAGGCACACAGCCCGAGGCAGCTGGGGGCTCTGTGCCCTGGGGTAATGCAGGCAGAGGTGCTGCTTCCAGGGGAGGACAGGCCTCGGTCTCTTCTGGCAGGCTAGCAGACGGCCGCAGAAAACCCCTCGGGTTCATAAGTGGGGAGTGGGTCACGGGAGAGGGTGGCAGTGACTTGGCTCGGGCAAAGGGTGCCAGCTCATTGTCGGAGGATGAGGAGCTACTAGAAGAGGCGCTGACATCGCTGCGCAGATGCCGGGCCACTCCGAGAGATGGACTATCTGGCGGGCCTTGGAGCAGCTCTGGGATGGAACGCATCACCAGGATGGACTTGTAGCTCATCAGGGAGCGCTGCAGGGGAGGGGGAGTGGCAAGGATCATCAGCTGGTGCCCACTACCTCCCGCTCCTGGTGTGCCCAGATGGGGGACCCAGGAGATGGGGACAGTTAAAAGCCCTTGTCCTCATTCCCTATACTCCAGGACTCTGTGGTTGTGTCCCTACCCCGGCTGGAAGCATGTACAACCCCACCCCAAGTCCTGGCAGTGCAGGAAACGGCAGAATCCTGAAAGAAGGATGCCCAGTCCCTGCTTCCCTACACACAGCCAGCCCTGGGGCCAAGCTTCCCTAGCTTCCCTCGCCTGCTTCAGGCCCTCCATGCCCCACCCCACCCCTCCCCAGTTCTGTCCCCCTTCCACCCCTCCTCGCTGTGCCCCTGGCAGTCCTGCCCCCTCTCTGCAATTTGGCTTACCTGCCAGCGGCTGCGGGCCAGGATGAACTTGAGTTGCTTGGTGTTGATGAAGTGGGCCTCCTCTGCGGGCAGGGACTTCTGGGGGACCCAGGTGAGAAAAGCAGGTCAGAGGAGACCCTAGTGGCCCTAGGGCCAGATAGGCCCCACCCCTCTTGGTCTCACTTTTCCTCCCTGTTTGCTGGGCCTGCCAGATTCAGCCTACTCACCAGGAACCAGGGGTGGGCAAGGCACTGGGCTGCACTGGGCCGGTTCCTGTGGGGAGACCAATCCCAGGGTCAGGCCAGGGATCAGCTGGACCCCTGAACAGGTAGGTGATGGGGGAGGAGAGGAGGACATGTACACTCACTCTGGGGCCCTCTGCAGGGTGGCCTTGATAAAGTCCTGAGCATCTTGGCTGAGGTGTGCAGCCACTGGGCTGCTCCAGGACACCCGCCCCTCCAGCACGTTCAGGAGGGTTGCACGGTCACTCTCACCAGCAAATGGGGATGAACAGGTCAGGCTGAAAGCACAGAGAGTGTCTGGCACTCAGACATGACCTGGGATTACTGGGTCCCATGGGATTGGTGGGCAGAGCCCTGACTGAGATGGCCTCTCAGTGCCCTCAGAATCCCAGGAAATATCTCCAACTTGTTAGAATAGAGATCAAGGGTTAGCCTGGAGTAAGCACCAGGCCTGAGCCTGAGGTGGGGAGTAGGGCTCCACCTGTAGAGGAGATCCAGGCTCAGTCTACACCAGCAGTGTCCTCAGGGCAGCAGTAACTGCTATGAAGGGCCTCTGGACAAACCAGCCAGACCCTTTGGAGAAACAGCTCAACATTATGCCTCACGACCCAAAGAGCTCCTCTGGGACAGGGTATGTGTGAAGAGCCCTGGGCAAAAACCTCTTATCAGAGTTGGCCCACTGCTTATTCCCAAACTAGCTGTCCTTGGGTCTCAGGTCTCTGATCTGGGGAGGGCTAGTGGTGCCTGTGACCTCCCGGATGGGTCTGGGATTGGTTTCTGGGGAGATGACTGATGGGGGCTGCGGTCTGCTCACCTGAGGTAGGAGATGACCCCCATAGCCCTGTGGGAACAAAACCACAGCTGTGAGTCATCCCAGGCCTGGCCCACAGGTGAGGGGCATGAAGGGAATAGGAGCTGAGAGAGGAGGGCAGGCCGAGAGGGGGAGGATGGGCTGGCATGGTGGCTTTGTCCCCGAAAGCCCACCCACTCACCAAATGTCAGAGGCCTCGCTCACAGGGGTCTGCTTGATGATCTCAGGGGACACAAACTCAGGGGACCCATACTTGCTATACTTTGGCTCTGCCAGGGTGACTTTTTGGGCAAAGCCAAAGTCGCAGATTTTAATGTCTTCCCGAGCAGGATGCACCATCAGAATGTTGGAGGGCTGTTGGGCAGAGTCATGAGTGGGTGAGGTCTCAACCTAAGGAAGTGACTCCTGAGGCTGCCAGGTCTGGGGGTAACTAGGGAGTCTGTGAGGGGCTGTCCCGTGGAGATGAAGAGGCCAGCAGGGTTGGGGAGGCAGTGGGTTGCACTGGGGGCAGGTCTTGGTATAATTTGGGGACAGCCTCTGCTCTATCAGAGCCACACCTCACTTGGAGGGGCTGCTGGTAAGTAGTGAGTTCCCCTTCCCCCAAAGTGAGCAAATCCTGACAGGAAAACTGGCAGTGGTGGGCCTGTGCCTTTCTAGCCTGTAGGCCCCAGGCTCCCATCTGCCCCTCCCCGGGCTTTGGGGCACAGTGTGGGGCAAGTACCTTTATGTCCAGGTGGAGGATGCTGTGGCTGTGCAGGTAGTACAACCCCTCCACCAGCTGCTGGATGTAGACCTTGACCTACAGTGGCAAAGACCATTGCTCAGGTGAGACAGCCAGCCTCGACCTCCCCCTCCACTTTCCTCTCTGCCCTGTTCCCATCTACACCTCCACTCCCTCCAGACCTGGGACCATCCCACAGGCAGTACATACACAACCTCCCAGACCCCATGTGCCTGGGTATGGGGATTCCTCTGAGCCCTGAAGGTGGGGAGGGTTTGGGTGTGTGAAGCTGCATGAGCAAAGCAGGAAACTTGTTATCTCAGGAGCAGGTGAGGGTTGGCCCACTGGCGAAGTGCAGGCTGGGTGAGGGAGGAGGTGGGCCCTGGCCAGGAGGTCTTTGAGAGTTGACTAAGGAGCTGTGACACTTCCTAAGGCCCTGGAGACCCCCAAATGGTCTCTCAGATGGAGCACACTGTGCAAGAGGTGGGCTGTATCTGCTAGAGCAGGCAGTCAGGGCAGGGGGAGTAGGAGGCCTGGTCGGGTATGCATGCAAGCCTATTGGTTCGGCAGACAGCTCAGGCTGCAAAGTCACCTCAGCTTCTGTCACCACACTCTTCTTGAACAGGCGGTCCAGTAGTTCCTCTGATGAGCACCTGGGGCTCAGGTCAAGGAAAGCTCTGGGGTCTGGAACCCACCCAGCTCCACACCCTATAGCAAGTCTTATCTTGGGGTGGTGGTGGGGGTCCATGCTGGGGAGGTGGGTCCTCCAGGTTGAGGACGCTGTGTGGAACACAGACCCTGAAGAGAGGAGCTGAGTCCAGTAGCCAGCAGCAGAGTTGGAGTGGAGGCATCCTCTCCCCTCTGCACAGGGCCCATAACCCCTGCAGAGACAGGGGACACTGATTGGTAGAGGTGGGAATATAGTGAGCACATGTGACACCCAGAGACTCTCAGCTAGGCAGCAAGTGGTGGGATGAGACACAGAGGGAGCAGGGAAGGGGTATGCCCCTCCCTGGAGCCTGGATGGGCAACATAGGAGCCCCAGCACTTGGGGCCTGGGGCTGCCATTTAAACAGTCTGACCTCTGCCTAGAGAGAGGCCACATGAAGCAATGGGAAGGGCCCTGCCCAGGCATGTCTTGGACCCTCTGGAGGCAACCCTGCCCAAATTCCTGGCTCAAGAGGCAGCAAGCTATGAGGACAGGGCCATGTCTGGGCTGGTTAGTCACACAGCATCATAACAGGAACATGGGAGGTCCTGTTGGCTACCTGCACTAGGAAGGCAGGACCTAGAACACCAGAACCACAGGCCCCGCACCGCTCTTAGGACCCCTGCTCTCCTGAGGCACACGTCCTCCTCATGCTCTTGAGGCTGGAGGCTGGATACAGCTCCAGGACAAGGATGAGAGTTTTGCGAGTCTCAAACTGGTCCAGCAGCATGGTGACCAATGGGTGGCTCAGCTCTGCCAGTACAT
Source organism: Tadarida brasiliensis (assembly GCA_030848825.1). Lineage (NCBI taxonomy): Eukaryota > Metazoa > Chordata > Mammalia > Chiroptera > Molossidae > Tadarida > Tadarida brasiliensis. The sequence continues at coordinate 70,658,149 of CM061259.1, read as the reverse complement.
CTCGCTCCTGGTAAGCCTGGGTGCGCGTCCTGCTCCGCAGGGGTATGAACTTGGCTGCGCAGAACGTCTGGTTGCCCTTATGTTGTACCCTCTTCACGAAGCTGAACACGCCCCTGGGAAGAAGGGAGCCCACACTGGACTCCTGAGACTGGGCTCCAAGGAGGGGCCTTGGGGTTCCTGGCAGGTGGAGGTTCCAGGAGGGCAGGGGCTGAGGGGAATGGGTACTGGGGTGGCAAGGACTCCATAGAAGTGGGGTTCCCAGGGTTAGGGGCTCCTGAGGATAGAAGAGTACTGCACACCCCCCCACCCCCAGGATGGGATGGGGGATGGGGCCTTCTAGGAGATTGGGAGCTCCGAAAGGGAGGCAGGATTCCTGAGAGGTGAGAGTTCTGGGAGAGCAGGGGCTGCGGGGTGGGCAGGGTTCCCAGGAGTCCAGAGAGTACTGAGGGGTGGCCTCTGAGAAGCGGGGGGGCGGTGGTTGGGGGAGATACCTGCCAATCTCTTCCTTGACTTCATAGAAAGAGTGCAGTTTTCTCTGATAGCTTTGCTTCTCCGAATCCAGCTCCCTGTCCCCTATAGTCAGGGAGCAGTCAGGTGTCAGTGCAGACACAGATCTCCACCCCATCCCACTGTCCCCCAACTCTGTAGTATCTGTGGGGGCAGTTCCCTGTAACTGAGCCTGTGGGAGACCACAGGACCCCACACTCACAGGGAGCTGGGACTGGGACCTGGGAAGGGTTCCCTGACTTACCTCCGTGCACCAGCAGCTCCGCCTTGCACAGCACCTGGCCACCAGCATTTTGGGCCAGGCAGGTGTAGACACCAGCATCATGCTGGGCCACATTCCTGAGCACCAGGGAATAGGTTGTCCCTTCCTGCTGCTGGCTGAGTCGTGCACTGTCCACCAGCTGGACGCTGTCCTGGAGGCACAGGTGGTGGGGTGACCATCAGCCTACTCCTGGGACCCAGCATTTGGGCCCACCCTGCCTTCAGTGAGTGACATGCCATGTGTCCAGTGGGAATTTCACATACTCCCCCTCCAGACACAGGACTCCAACCCCACACCCCTCCCTACCTTATACCAGGTCACTGTGGGCTGTGGGTTGCCCTTGATGACCGCCTGGAATTTCGCTGTGTTGCCCCCCTGTGCCTGCACATCCTCGATGGTGACCTGCATGGATGGGGGTCCTGGGGGTGGGGGAGGGAAACCATATGGAGAAGTCCAGGTTGCACTGTTCAGCTACCCACGACATCCTACATTCCAATCCGGGAGTCTGTGAGTTGGTGCTGGCGTTACTGAGACTTCAGTGGGCTGGCAGACACTCCAGCCACTTCCGGGTGCCCCAGGTATCTCAAGGTCCTGAGATACCCTCAGGGTGACAGAGCCCACCTGCCTCCCAAGTGAAAGCGACCTTCTCCTGATTCTGCCCAGGCTCCTGACAGTTAGGAAGTGCTTCCTTCCGTCTAAGCACTGTCTTTCCTGCTTGAACCCAAGCTCTCTGAGGGCAGGGCATGCAGAGCATGCTAACTTAGGCTGCAGACAGGACATCTAGTTCATTGCTGCCCACCCTCCCCTTCCATTGATGCTCCTCTGAGGGGACGCAGGATCTGGGGGCAACAGGGGTGGGCCACAGCAGGGCTAGCACACATCAGATGGCCCCTCTGTGCAAGTGTCCCCCAAGCTGATGCACACAGTGGGCACACACAAAGCCTACTTGCGGCACCCATGTCGCTGGCCTGGTACACGTATGTCTGGTGTGTGGTCTCTGTGAACACGTGGCTGCAGACATCCCAGAGCTCAGTGGCTTCTGTTCCTGGCCAGGCCACGCTATCCATCCTGGGACCATGCAGTGGGGTGAGTTGTCTGCCCACCCATCCACTTTTGGGGGTGGGCACTGACCCTCATGGTAAAATGGGTCCCTACCCTACCCTCATTCAGGGCTGCAGCAGACTGTTTAGGAAGAAATGTAGAGACTGGGGCCCCAGCCTTAGGTGTGGAGGGGCTCACCCAATATTTCTGGCCCTAAGTGGCCTCTCTTCCTTGCACTGCCCTTTGGCTAGGTTAGGGCTGATGAGGAGTGCCCAGGGGTGCTGTGAGTCTACTCCTTACTCCTCCTGCCCTGCTTCTGGATATCCCCTTGTAGAATGCCCCACCCACTGTGCCAGAGACATTACCTGATGGGCATGATGTACCTGTGAGCCGCAGTGGGAGCCCCCAAGTCCTGATCCTGGCTTCCATGAGGGAAAGACTGAGGCACGTTCCCAGACTCTGATAGTGAGAGGCCAGGGCCTAGTGAGACAGAGCCTGGGATGGGGCTGGGGCCTGTCCCCAGTAACATGCCTCTATGTCCAGGGCCCAGAGGGTGGGAGCACAGGCAGAACAGGGACGCAGGGTCTGTGCCCCCAAACCTGGACTCCTGCAGAGCACCTCTTCCAGGGCACCTTCCTTTCCTAACCCATAGCCTGGGGCCACCAGTCCTGAGGCTGCCCACCTCCCCCCACACCCCATCCCACAAAGGGATGAAGCAGCTTCTATAGAGAGGGACCTCTCGGTAGCATCCCTGGGGTCTCATCTGTCAGAGACAAGGTGTCCCCCTCCTCCCTCTCCTCTTCCCACTTCTCCCTTCTTCTACCCCTGCCCTGGCACAGGGTGCCCAGGCTATCTGCCAGGGGTCTGACCCAGGAGGCCTCTGACACCCAGGATAGATGTTCTTAGGATAAACAGAACCTCCCGAACTACCCCCCCCCACCTAGTTGTATAGATGGGGTGATAGCCTGAGTGAGGAGTAGGCCTTGCCCAGGATCCCCAGTGCAGGGACCCCAGTGATATCTGGGTCCCCAGGGTTTTGCCAGTTCACTCCCATGTGATGAACACCCACGATGACCAAGGTTTGGGTCAAAACAGAGGAGGGGGCTCTGGGAGCAAGTGGTACTTTGCAGTCAGCCTGCTGCTGGGCCTCACCAGATTCATCTGCAGCCTCAGTGCCTAGGAGCGGGGGGCTGGCCTCCTGGAGAGCAAGTAGTCCCCTGGGGCCCAGGCCTGCATTGTCCACTGCAGAGGTTCCTGGAGCCTCAGGGCCCACCAGTGTCCTCTGGACAGACATGATTTCCTGGTCCGCTTGCTCCAGGGCAGCTGGGGGTGGGACAGCAGCACCTATGGGAAAAGTGCGTGGGCCTGTAGGGGTGAGGCATGGCCTGGGCCTGGAGAGGGCGCTCCAGGAAACCCATCTCAGACCTCAGAGATGCCCAGGTAAGTTGACAAGGCTGCCCTTCCTACTCGCCTGCTCCACCAACCCACCACTCCTTTCTCAAGAGGTACAGGAGGTGGAATTCCCTGAAAAAGAAAGGTGCCTGGAAGTGGATAGAGATGGTGCTCAGGACAGTGAGCACAGAGCCCCACCATTCCTGGGCTTGTGCCCAGATGCCTTCAGGAGAACGTCAACTCCTCAGGGGCTGCTGGGCCTGGAAGACCCATCTGCCCCTCAGTCTCTTCCCATCCCTTCATCCTGTGCTGGCCTCCCTCCTGGCTCTCTCTGGACCCCAGGCCCCGTGAACCCAGCCCCATAATATAAGCGAAGCTTTCAGCCAAATAAGGGTCCTGGGGAGCCACAGGGGGTGGGCTCCCTTACTGCCCTCCCATAGCAAACCTGTCCCCTACCCAGGATAGGACTCCACCTGAGGGCCTATCCCCCCTTCCCTCCCAGTGCAGCCTTGCTGGGCCCAGGTCACTGCATCCTCACCTGGCCCCTGCCCTGGCCTCCCATGCAGCCCCCACCTCTTCCCAAGGGAACCACCACTCTCCCTGCCCTCAGCCACTGGTGCAGTCCCTTCCTCCACCTGGCTGCCAGCCCCAGGTGGCATGACTGTGGTCCGAAAGGTATGCCCAGTCATGCCCACTGTTCCATTCCCAGCAGGTCCTGCTGCCTTGAGCCCTCCCCTGCCCCAGAACCCTCTCCAGCATTAGGGCACCCACCCTGTTCTTTCCCACTCCAAGGAGGATCCCACACACATCACCCCCGTTGTCTGTCCTGACAATACCTGGCTGCACAGGGGACAGGAAGGCTTGCTCACCTGTGGCAGGCTGGGAGCAACCATTATAGGTAGTCACACCATGTGCACCTGCGACCAGCCCCACAGCCTGAGTGCTAGCAGGCTGGTCGGGTGAGCTGCCCCGCCTCCACCCAGGGACCGCAGGATGGCCAGGACCCACCCATGGCTGCCAGCAGAGGGGGCCTGGGCTGCCCACTGGTTGGTCCCCAAGGCCAGGCCCAGAGGGACCCTCCTACCCAAGTTGCCAAAGCCACTGGAAGAAGCAAGAAGGAGCAGAATACAGGGTGCGGGAGCCAGTTTATTATCATCATGGAGTCAACTAACAGGGGCCGCTTCCTACCCACAGACCCTGGCCCACTCTGCAGAGAAGGCCTGGGAAGTCTGCAGAGAGCAACCAGTGGGCCTTCCTGGAGGCTGAGAAAAGTGTCCATGAGGAAGATGTGCCATCAGGGAAGCCCCCACTAAGGTGGGGGCAGCCTGGGCATGGGACAGGGGTGTGCCACAGCAAACAGAGAGGGGAGGCCACAGCCCAGAGCTAGTCTACCTGTTGCTCCCCCACAGCTCTCGGTAATCTGGGTTATAGTTGTGTGTACAGTGTCCTCCGCTGAAGACCCCCACCCTATGAGGTAAGAAACAGCTGGGTGGAAGGACAAGCAGCTGAAGCCTCAAGTTGCTGGAGAACAAGGAGAGGGTCAGAGCACATGTCCTGAGGTGCTGGCTTTAGGTCTCTGTCCTGAGCCCAAAACCCAAGGCAGCTGTGAAGCAGGTAGGTGCTGGTGCCAGGCAGGGTCCTAGGTCTCAAGGCCACACATCTCTTTCTGCTGCTCCCATGCAGCCCTGTCAGCAGTATCCTGGCTCTGAGAGAGTCAATGTCTCAACCCCCAGCTTCCTGTGCCCCTGAGGGTCGCAGCCTCAGCCCTGGGAGGGGCTGGGACCCTCATCCCCATCCGGTTGAATGTGCAGGGTCACTGTCTCACCCACTGTCCCAAAGTTGACTGTATGGGTGGAAACCTCCGTTTTGAAGCTGCTCTGGCCATTGTCCACAGAGAGATGGACTTGGGTGCAGAAAGACGGCTTCCAGGACGTGGCACCCCTAGCCTGGGCCTCCTGCACACAGAAGACGCCAGCAGGGCCAAAGACCTGGGGCCTCGACAGAGCCATCTCCTGGGGCAAGCAGCTGGAGAAGCCAGGTGGGCCTCGGGGGCCCCGTGGGCACCACACGTTGAGCAGGACAGGCTGTCCCACAGTGGGCTCACTGATCTCTCTCTGGAGCACTGAGACCTCACAGGGTGGGTCGTCAAAAGCAATGGGCATGGGACTTCTGCAGCCGAAGGTCTCCCCTTCTTGGGGCATGTAATCCTCCAGGTCAGCCAGCGTCAGCACATGGCCATCATGTGTGAGGATCTTGGGGTCACAGCCCTGAAGATCATCGGCACCCAGAGTCTCCTCCATCAGACAGACACCTCTCCCCTCCTGCACCTCCAAAGGGGCTTCTTCAGTGGCCCCAGGAGGGGACAGCTCAGGCGTCTCCAGCCCAGAGTCCACACAGAAGACTCTACCCTGGTTCAGGGGCTCCTGGGCCAGCAGCTTGTTGTTAGAGTTGTTTGTATTGGGGTCTCCTTCAGGCGTCCCTCCAGGCAGTGTGAAGAGAAGCCCCGCCAAGCTGCCAGGCACCTCTCTAGCTGGAGATGCACCCCTTGGGCCTGTTTTCTTCACTTGGACTTCGATGGTTTCCTCGACCTCCACCCACTTGGGCAGGGGCCCAGTGCCCCTGGGCAGGGCTGGCATGTGGGCTCCGGGCTCTGTCACACACAGCATGGGTACAGTGGGCCTCCAGCCTAGCTCTGCCACTGGCCTGCGGAGTTGGCTGGCCCCTGGTGAGTACAGCAGCTCAGGGGACGACATGCCTGACCTGGGTGGACTGGCAGGGTGGCGGGAAGGCGAGAGGGAGGGAGACTTGCTGGGGGACTGGAGGCAGCCACGGGGACTCTTCACCACGGTGGTGATGGTCTCCTCTCTGCAGGGAGAGGGCCGAGAAGAGATGGCACAGAGACCCGCAGCCTGGCTTGCCACACGTGCCATCAGCACATTCAGGGCCAGCGTGAAAGATCAGGTTAATGTACCAGCAAGCAAATGGTGAAACTGCAAAAGCTCCTACACATGCACTTGAGTCCAATCTCTGGAACCCCAAACCAGAGAATCAAAGAAATAAACACAAAGTCTCATCTGGTCAACCACAGGCTTTGGTGTACAGACCTCAAAATAAGAGTTGAGGCATCACTGCATCACACAGGTGCCTTCAAACCTCAGACCAAGTCCAGTTTGCAATGTCCCTGTGGGTCAGTATCCCCTGTCTATAGCTGTCTTATTTTGGAGATTCCAGTCCTTCTCTCAGCCAACGGACAGGGTGCAAGGACACTGCCCCACAGCCCTTCTTGTCCATCCCACCAGTGTTTTGTGCTTTGTATTATGGGAAGGGGGGTGCCACAGCAAGCTCTCAGAGGGCAGGTGACTCAGTGATCTTGAGTTGGGGACAGACTGGGCAGTTGATGCCGCAGGTGCAGGTGCAGGTGTGGGAGGGTTGTCAGAGCCCCACTGCAGCCTGTGTTCCTGGCCTCTTGGTCTGGAGTATAAGGCTGGGCAAGAACACTTAGTCCTGGGTGTGGCTCTGCTGTCATAGGCTTTGTGAATTCAGACAAGCTCTTCCCCTTCCTGGGCCCCATCTCCCAAAACAGGGAGTGGGGAGGCCAAGAGGAGGCAAAACTCAAGGCCAGTTGTATGTGGGTATACATGGGATGCTGACCAGGGACCATGCAGCAGCATTGGGAGATGGGTCTGATCCCTTTTTATAGGAGTGGAGAAAGCTAATAGTCAGGACCAATAGTCAGAAGCCCACCAGTCTGCGGTCCAGTGCCTCTGCCCTGGCTGGGTGCTGAGGGCAAAATGAGTAATAGGCAGGGAGCAGTAATGGGCTGAGTAACACAGAGCTCTCCTGGGCCCCAGGACCTGCATTTCCCCAAGGGCTCAGGCAGAGGGACTTGGCATGCTGTGGCCAGCTGCCTGCCTTAACTAAGGTGTTGTCTCCGTTACTCCAGCTTTGCTTTTGTCTAACTTAGGGCTTACATCCAGAAGCAGCTACCCCCAGGCATGGGCCCAGAGATGTGTGGCCACACCTCAGGGTACAGAGCAATTTGAGGTCCTGCTTCCTCTGGCCTTCACCTGGCAAAGGGGAAAGCTATCTCCACCTAACTGAGGGGAAACTGAGGCTTGGAGTTGTAGCCTACCCAGGGCCAAAGGCCTGTCTTCTTGTCTCACACCCAGGCCCAGAGATCACAGCATGCCTGAACATCAGGGGAACTTGGGCCAGATCCCATCTGCTGGCCTCATGCTGCCCAATTGGCTAAGACAAGACAGCGAGTCAGGTGAAACTGGAAAGCTGGATCACTCCTCTTAAATGTCACTCCCTCTACTGGGCTCACTGCTACCCCCAAAAGAGGGCATGTGGGCATCCTGCTCTGAGGCCATTGGCACAGCATGTGGGGCTGCCAGGTGGCAGTGGTGTCTCTCCAAGCCAGTTTCCTGTTTGTACACCTGGCTCCCCAGTACCCTTCACGGTGCGGTTTGCCCCTGGTGGGGGGGGAGGGGGGAGTGGATGCTGTGCCAGGCAGTTGCCTCTCTTCACTCCTCAAGCTGAAAGGGTACACTCCTTCCTGGGTGAAGGTTGCTACCTCCATGAACCTGGAATACAATGGACTTCAGGGTGCCTGGAGTCACCTAGTCCAGCCTCCCACTGGTACAAGTCCTCTCTGATGCCTCCCCCATGGGGCTGCCCAGCCCCAACTCTGCTCCTCCATTTGTTATCCATAAAATGTGAATAATAGCAATGTTCTTCTCATGGATGAAATGCAGAGTTGATCTGTGTAAAGCTCTGGAATAGTTGCACACCTCCAGGATGGGGTGCTCATTGTTGCCCCAGGCAGGCCCATCTACTGTGGGGCGGTGACCTACTCTGTGGGAGGAGGCAGGAAGTCAATGAAGGGTTAACCCAGGATCTTAGCAAATGTCTGAAGATGGGATTCTCTACCAACATGACCAACTGTAAGCCCTTTAAAAGGTCTGAGGCCCATGGGAAACTAAGAGGTTGCTCATCCTGAAGTTCTCAGTTACCTGGCCTTAGGAAATGATAGTCTTTCTTGCCTCCTGGCTTTCGCAAGCTCTTCTACTGCATCCACCTGAACACATCTCCTATTGGAAGTCCTTCCAGACTGTCCAGGTCAAAACCAGTTCTGTCATCTGTGGGTTCAACTAGCTCTGGACCTCTGTGTTATTTAATTATCAACAACCATGTGGCTTTCTTCTCAGCCTTGAAGGCATGGAAGAATGAAGAAGGACAGTGGATGTGGCATTGGGGAAATGGATTCTTAGTTGGCTTCTAATCATGAACATCCTGAGAAACCCCCCTCTCTTCCCTGAACCTCAGTGTCCCCATCTTCCAAATGTAATTGTTGGTCTTGGAGACTTCTAAAGGCCCTAGAGCTGTGTTGTCTACTATGGTTACACTATTTTAATGAAAGTTGTTAGTGAAAATTAAATTTAAAATTCAGTTCTTAAGTTGCACTAGACACATTTTAAATGCTCAATAGTCACATGCAGCTAATGGTTGGTGTAGTAGGCACTGTAAATATGTAATATTTCCATCATCACAGGAAATTCTGTTATGCAACAATGCCCTAGATCCCAGGGTATTAAAGGGTAGAAATCTGCCTCTAGCCCACCAGGACACAGCTGTGAGTCCCAGGTCTACCCTAACTGGTGAGACTCTGGGTGTAAGCCCTGGGTGAGACACTGTGAAGTGTTCAGAGTAAGTCTACTCTCCTGAGACAGTGAAGCTATGGAGAGGTTTCTGAGGCTCGGAAGAGAAAGCTTTGAAGTGTGAAGGTAGCCAAGGTCCCAGGGGAAGGTGAATTCCCTGGGAGTATCTGCAAGGTGCTGGCAGTCTGTGTGGTGAGCAAAGGCTGTGAGGGCAGGCAGTCAGGCAAGCAGGTGGCCAGACCACACGGACAATGTCCAGGCAGGTTAGTGGGCATGCAGGTGGCACTGCAGTCAGAAGGAAGGTTAGGAACACGCCTGCACTTACATGATGATGGTTTTCTTGGGGACTTTAGTCTCCTGCTCAGTGACTACAAAGAAAACAGTCGGAATAGCGAGGGTTACAGATCATTCAGCACTTAGGGCTGAGCTACTAAGTGGCATGGCTGTACAGTAACCTGCTCAGTTTAGGAGCACTGGATCCAAGCCCTGCCTGGCGTGCGCCCCTGGGATGACTGGCTCAGCTTAGAGCTCCAGTTCCCTCATCTTTGAAATGGTGATCATGTCCGCCTTGAGTAATATGACAATAGTGCATGCCACATGATGGTAGGACCCCTGTCCCTCTTGAGGGTCTTTCAGGAGCTTCAGGTAGAGTAAATGCCTTTCCTAGGCTGCCCACCCAGAAATCCTACCTTCTCCTTCAGCTATGTACCTAAGGAGCCCCGGGAATTTGTCAGGCCAAAAGTCCTACTTATCAGACATACAAACTGAGGCCTAGAGAGAGGGAAGGAATAGCCTGTGGCTGCACAATGAGCAAGCAGCCAAATTAGAACCAGGATGGCTAATGCCCATTTTAAAAACAACAAAAATCCTGAAGACCAAAAATGTCTCTAGGAGAGAATGACTGGAGTCCTGGAGTAGACACACCTGAGCTCCATGGCAAGAGACCACAAAGTCCCATCAGGAGCAGCCTGCAGATGCTTGAGCAGGGTCCTGAGTTCTGACTAAACTGGGAAACCTAGGTCTTCCCATAGGAGCACCTATCTTTGCTCCTCCCTGGATCCAGCAGGATAAAGCCTGTGGTTCCCGTTTCGTGATGGAGGACCCAAGTCCCAGAGATAGGACAGGACTTCTCTGGAGCCAGGCAGCAGTTACGCCCAACCATCTTAAGGCCTCTTTCTCTGCAGCTTCTGGGCAGGGTCAGGCTTGGCACAGAGATGCCCCACCCAGTCTTGCCCATCTGGACAGCAAGGATTCCACCAACTACCAGCACCCTCACATCTCAGCATCCCCTCTCACCATCCTGCAGGGAATTTGAAGGGGAGGCTCAAAAATCAAGTGGCAGGGCCCAGGGCCTCCCAGCTCCTGGTCTGTGGATTTTCTGCTTTGCTGCAGTGCCACATAGAGTAAGGCTTTGCCTTAGGCAACCAAGAGCATTTTAAACTTGTCTTGGATTAGGTGCATATGAATTAAATGTATTAGCTTTGTCTGTGTGGCACTTGGGAGTCACATTTACTGTGTGTGTGCACACGTGTTTGTATGTGCGTGCCTGCATGTGTATGCACACAGATAGATGTATGTGTATGTGCATGTACATGTGTGTTTATGCAAGCTGCTTCCTAGAAAGAGGGCAGCCCAATGGGAGAGAATAGGATCAGCCAAGATGTGTTTAGTCTAAGCTGGGTCCAGACAGAGCCAGCCTGTTGGCAGCCTCCAGGCCAGACCCTGTGAGCAGAGTAGTGGGGGAACCAGGGCTCCATCTCTCATCCTTCCTGACTGGGGCCCATCTGCTGCTCTTCGAAGTGCTGGCCTGGTACCCCTGGATAGCTTTGTTCCTGACCTAACTGCCACCTGACAGGCCCTGGGCTCTGGTGAGTACTAGCAACCATGGGAGGGATGCAGCCATGAGAAGCAAGACTTATAGCCCAGTGCAGTTTTGCAAGCAAGGAGGTAGTGCCCACCTCACAGGGCCAGCTTAACAATAAAGCAGCAGGACAGGATTAGGAAGCAGGAGGTGGCGGGCTTCAACTCCAGGGTCTGCAAGGACCGGCCGTCTCCCTGAGTGAGGGATAATACCGTTTCTGTCACTGGTGGCCGGTCATGGAACATTGACAGAAAAAGATCCATCATGACAACAAAGTGAATGGCTCTTATCCCGAGAGGGAGCACGGAGGCCCCTGCTCAGCATGTCCCTTTGAGATGCCACCCAGCAGGAAGTGGAAATGCCACAGAAACCCCTGGGGCCTCCTGCGGGAACTGGCTCAGCCAGTGCAGGCAGCTCTCTGGGGAATGAGGAACCAGGACCCTTGACCACAAGGGAGGGATGGGTTTCCATGAGGGCTCTGGAGAAACTCAAAGGCCCCAAAGGCCAAGCTCTGAACACTAGGGGGCCCGACTCTGTGAGGATCCAGGCAGTAGCCCCCAGATGTGGAGTCCTGGGAGGGACTGGATCCAGTGGCCCAAGGATCACAGAAGCCCACTTTCAGAACTTAGAAAGACACATATTTCAATTTGTCCTACTATGGGAGTTGCAGCTCCGACCAGGTGTCGGCCCAGACTGTACTTGTTTGTCTCCAGGGATGGGAGGCTCACCACCTTCCCAGATAGCCCCTTTAAGGTGGGGCAGCTCAGATTGGGAGAAGCTCTTCCCAGGTGGCAGCCTGCTCTGCAAGCCCCATAAGGCTGCTCTCTCAGACTGAGCAGGCCCAGGACAGATGCTAGCTGCCCTCCTCCCCATCCTGGCCATCCTCAGCCAGGCCCAGCTGGGACCCTAGAGCCACAGTGTGTGTGAGTGGAAGCACGAGGCACCTTCCTGCCCTTTACCTCCTGCCAGGAGCACATGTTTCCCAAATGAGTCCAATTCTGTTCCTTGGCCCACCTCTCCCCATCCCAGATCCCCACGGGTGGCCCCAGGCCAGTGATGCCAAGCTACAGCATCCTGTGCTCAACAGCCTGCTTGGTATGGAAGGATCAGAACCCTGACACCCGCTCCCATTCCTGGGAGCCAAGCTGGATCCCAGCAGCCTGCATTCTGCACTTGGCAGGGGCTCCCCCTTAGGTAGAGTTGTCCCTACTGCCTCTCCCACGAGGACTTGCTGCCCACTGCCTGGTGGGCTGCCCAGGCCCGGGTCTGCCATTTATTTATTTATGTATTTATTTATTTTTTTATGCACTTTTTTGTTAATCCTCACCCGAGGATATTTTTTTCATTGATTTTTAGATAGCGTGGACGGGAGGGAGGGAGAAAGAAACATAGATGTGAGAGAGACACCTCGATTGGTTGCTTCCCGCACATACCCTGACCAGGGCCGGGGATTGAACCTGCAACCCAGGTACATGCCCTTGACCAGGAATCGAACCCAAGACCCTTTGATCAATGGGCCAACACTCTAACTGCTGAGCCAAAACAGCCAGGGCCACAGTCTGCTCTTTATATACACTCATTATTTCCCAGGGATGGTGAGCAGGACCTGGGCCCCCTAACCTAGAGTTGCCCTTCCAGCTTTAACCAGGTTCTGGGTTTATGGTGTATCATCCACTGTCCCACATGCCTGCTATTCCAGTAGGGAGCCTCTGCAGCCCTTCCATGGGCCCCAATGCCTCTTCTCCAAGGCTTATGCTGATTGTAAGGACTGATGGTTTCACCCCACTTGGCCACACTCAGGAGTATGGAGAATCCAGCCAGGTCAAGACCTTCAGTGGCTGCACCTACCTTCCACCATGGCGATGTGCTCTCGGCGGTGGCGCTGTTCCCCTGCCTGCAGTGTTGGATCCTGCAAGCACAGCTCCACACCACCTCGTATGGAGCCCAGCTGGTTCACTAGCTGTGGGACAGACATCAGAGGCCACTTAGAGCCCACGGCTCCCAAGGTGCCTGACTCACCACTTTGGGGTTGCAAGGACTGGCTAGAGCATGGAGGTCCCGCCCCAGCTGTGTCCCAGAGTCCTAAAGCCTTGCCACAGGGTCCCAGCCCAGCCACCATATCCCCACAGGGACCCAACACTGCCCAGGGCTCCAGTGATGGTAGGGACACTCTCTATCCCCACTGTCCCATATGGCAGCTTTGCGGGTCTTGAACACTTGAAATGGTGAACTTTAACTGATTTAAATTTAAGTCACCATGTGTGGCCAGTAGTGACTGAACTGAACTGACAGGGCCCAAGCTAACCTGGGACAATTTGCTTTCCTGGGACCTGACATGGAGGCCAAACCCCTCCTGGCCCACCCCAGGCTGCCAGCAGCAGCATCACGAAGGAGGCTGGCAGCCAGGCAGAGTCACAGCCTGCACACATTTTCCCTGGACCATGAAGGACAGAGCAGACTCTATCCAGTGTCTCCCTTATGGAGTCCTGTTAGCTCATCATGGATGGTGGGTGATAGTTGCCTGTTTTCCCTTCTTTAATAATGGATGGTATGTGACAGTGGCCTGCTGTCCCCTCCCTCATCATGAATTGGCGAGTGACAGTTTTGTGGTGTCCCCTGTCTTAGAATGGACTTTGGGTAAGCCTGTTGTACAATCTCTCATCATGGAGGGTGGGTGACATTTGCCTGGTGTCCCTTCTTTCATCATGGATGGTGGGTGATAGTGAGCCTGGTATCTTCTGTCTCATCATGGACAGTGAATGACAGTGGACCTGGTGTTCCATTATGAACCCTGGGTGACTTGGACCTGGTGTCCCCTCTATCATCATGGTTATGGATGATGATGACAAGATTGTGTCCCCGTGGCAAGCCCCCTACCACCTCCCTGCACCCTCCTCACCTCACACTCGTAGTAGCCCAGGTCCTCCTTGCTGGTCTCCCGGATCTCCAGCACAAGCAGGCCACTGCGTGGCTCACTCAGGGTCCGGTACTTGCTTCCAGGGGTCAGCAGGGCCCCATCCTTGTACCACCTGAAACCAGCCCTGATGGTCAGGTGGGGCTCCTCCAAAGCCTCCTGTGCTCATGACCTGCCCTCACCCATCCCACAGATCTGGGTGTCCTTACATCACCCACCCTTTTGGATGCCACCTGCCCAACGTTCAGCCTGGCAACATCCTCCCTGCTGCAGCTAGGGCTATGTCAGAATGCACCACAGCTCCAAGACACTCCTCATCTGAAAGGCCAAGCTTCTGTCTAGCCCACCCGAACACAGTGAACATGCTGCCCACCCTCAATTTACAAGCAGAAGTGGTGGCCCCGGGGCAGGCCCACCCCCCTTGTCCACGCAGCCCACCTGATCTGAGGGTGTGGAGCACCTTCAATGGTGCAGGTAACCTGGGCGTCCTCTCCCTCCACAAAAGGCACTGCCCGGACCTTGCTCACAAACCGCGGGGGGACTGTGGGGCCACAAGGTGGGGAGGAGAAAGGGAGAGACACAGAGGTAAAGAGATGCACAGAGAGATAGAATGAGAGACAAAGAAAGAGAGAAGAAGAGATAGAGAGACAAAGACAGAGACAGAAAAAATGGAGAGACAGAGACACAGAGAGACAAAAAGAGAGAAACGGACCCCACCCCAACCAGTGAGCTCCCAGACCTGGGTCAGATGTCCACAACACCCCACCAGCTCCATCCAAATGCCTACACCCCCTTGGGGGCTGCTGTGGTGGGTGTGGTTCAGGTGCCCAACATCCAGTTTCCCTCCCAGGCTCACCCTGCACCAGGATCTTGCCCAGGGTGCTGGCATTTCCGGCAGCACTGGCCGCAAAGCACATGTACTGGCCAGAGTCAATGCCAGTCAGGTTGTCCAGGATGAGGGTGCATGAGCCATCAGGGTCTTCAATGAGGATATGGTGAGGGTCCACCTCCACTGGCTTCCCATCTGGAAAGGAGGGAGGGCTGTCACAGAGGGGCCCCATGGGGACAAGAGGCTGGGCTTGTCCAGGGGCCATGGTCACAGGCAGTGGCAGGGTGGGGAGCAATCCTGAAGCACAAGGACCAGATGCAGCTCCCTGCTGGCGGGTCTAGCTGACCTGGAGCCCTGGACACTTTCCCAGATGCCTGTGAATGGAGAGGCCACAGTGTGGCCTCAGGAGGGTAGGCTCTTACGTGGAGGCAAGGGTGGGCTGGGGGCCTGAACTCCACAAAAGATGTCCCATTCCGATAACCCTGAGCCACCTTGCTAATGATTCTGTGACCTCCAGGCATCTCCAAGGCACTGACTTCCCCCACCCCAACAGACACACTTGGATACCACCCATCTCTTTAATCACCCTTGTCTGAATACCCACCCAACCTAATGTCTCCAGGAATAGGGAGATGTGCACCTTTCACTCCAAAGAACTCTTTCCTCCATGAATATGTAAAATTCCATAAACAAACGCTTTCCAATAGCTCTGCATGTGCTAAACAAGGTGGTTTAAATTACAACAGTTCATAACCAGAATCTTGACTTTTAATTCACAGGAAACCTTAAAAAATGACTTTAACATATACCAAAAAAAAGCCTTCAACTGCCACCCCATTCCCCTGCACCCCTATACTATGTTCCAGGAGAGTTCTCACTTCAGGGCTTCCTTCTCATCGTCTCCCAAACCCACTCCCCCTGGCTTCCATCTTCCACAGATCTTGGCAAGGCTGCCAGAGACGTCATAATCTAGTCCCTTCTCAATCCTTGTCCTACTGTCAGAAAACAGTTCTCCATGCCTTTCTGGCATTCCCATGCAGCCCACCACTGTGCAAAGACATGATGGTCAGCTCCCAGATGCTTGTTCAAGAAGACACCTTGAGTGTCCAGGGCAACAAGACAGCTCTCTTCTTCCTTACAGCCCACAACACATTTCTCTTTCTGGGGAACAGATGGGCAAATTTGTCAGCAGCCCCATAAAGGCTCAGCACCTCCGCCCTGGCCAGTGTGGCTCAGTGGTTAAAGCATCAACCGCACAACAAAGGGTCACTGGTTGATTCCTGGTCAAGGGCATGTACATACCTGGGTTGTAGGTTCGATCCCCAGCCCTGGTCAGGGCGCATGCGGGAGGCAACCAAACAATGTGTTTCTCTCACTTCAATGTTTCTCTCTCTCTCTCTCTTTCTTTCTCTCTCTTTCTCTTCCTCTCCCTCTCTCCCTCCCTTCCACTCTTTCAAAAAAAAATTAATAAAAAAAATATCCTCAGGTGAGGATTAACAACAAAACAAAGGGTCAGCACCTTCTAAAACTCAGGGTCTCTCTTGTGGCACAACCCACTGTGTGCAGCTAACATCTGGCCCTGGACATAGAGATCAGGGCAATGGACCCAAACGCTGTGCTTTTCTGTGGCCAGCAGCCATTGTCTCTGACCCAGGTCTTGTGTATGTGTCTGGCTAGCAGGCAGGAGATCATCTCAGACCCTTCATGGCTTCTGATATTCAGTTTGGTGACAAGCAAGGCACACTGTCAGAGACACATCATTCCAGAAGAGAAAGAAGGTGACCAGTTAACAAGACCTGAGGAAGGTCCATGGGAATTGGTGGTGTATATGCCAACCAACCTGTATGGTCAGCTGAACAGTAACAGTCCTCTCCACTTGATGCCTGTGAATGGAGAGGAACTGGGCAGGTGGCTACAGTCTACCCAATAAGAAGTAGGTTCAGAGACAGATTCCTGGTCAGTGCCTTGGTTGACACACTCTCTCTTTGGTGCTGTTGGTTCAGCCTCAGGTCACCCTGGTTCCCAAATGTATGGACAGAGCGAGCTTCTATTGAAGCTAATCTGCCACCTTGACTCCTGGCCCCTGGCCCTAGAACTCTGTGCTTTGCTTCTGGAACGATTCGCCTTTGACTTGTCTGTTTCTTAGCCAGTTCTGATGCCAGTCCCTTGGCACCTGGCAGTCCCTTTCTCAGGATGGCTACTCGGCTACTCACTGGCTATAAAACAGTCTGGGAAGTGAAGAGTGAAGATCTGACTGTCTTACATTTCTGTATATAAGTCTCCTGTTAAACTCAACCAACAAGCTGGACTTGTGTCTTCGTTCTTTGGTCTGTTGGCTCCTTCAGCATTAGGCAAGAGCTTTGCATATATGGCCCTCTTCCGAAACACAAACATTACAACCCATGTTGGGCCATCATCAACCCCAATGGACAGAGGATAGGACTGAGTGGGAACTCCGCGCATGAGGATGGGCAACAAGCACGCATGCATGGAGGGTTCCTTCTGAGATGACAGTAAAGGATCAGGTGTGTACAAAGGGCCCTGGTATGAGACACCTCCCTGCACAAAAAAAGTCCCACAGGGAGCCATCGATGGCTGGCACATGGCTTGTGGCACCTGGGTGGCATCTAGAATGTTGATGACAGCTGGAGGAGATGACCCACAGGAGCATGTGTTCTTACAGGTGGCCCTACCACCTCAGAAATCTTGTTCAGCCATCATGGAGAAAGGCTAAGTGGACATCCCATCAAAAAGGTCACTACCATACAAGTTAAACCCCAGTGGGCCAAGGAGTAGCAAACCCCAGAGAGCAATGTGACCCAGTTAAGTCGAGGGGTCCCAAGCTAAAATGGATACATCAGCAGAGAGAGTCATGCAGTCCGGGTTAGGGTATGGGCGAGCCTACAGCACTGGATGTCATTGAACTGTGGAAGTGTATCTTGTTCCATCCCTGACACTTGGCCCCTTCCTCCTCCTCCACCTGACCTCCATTGCTTTAAGAGAAAAATGATCAGGAGTGGGCATCAGTCTCTCTGTGCCCATCCTACATGCCTGAGACCTCAGGTATGGGGTAGAACTCAGACCTTCACAGGTCTACCAGATACAGGCACCTGGATGCCACTGATGGAATCTTCTAAAGCAGCACTTCTCAACCTGTGGGTCGTGACTCCTTTGGGGGTCGAACGACCTTTTCACAGGGGTCTCCTAAGACCATCGGAAAACACATATTTCCAATGGTCTTAGGAACCGAGACACCGCTCCTCTATCCATCTCCAGGCGGGTCCGCCCACATGCAGATATGCCCACATACAACATGAGAAACTGTATTAAAGGGTCACAGCATTAGGAAGGTTGAGAACCACTGTTCTAAAGTTTCTGGGTTATCCAGGAAGATAGTGTCACCTTGAGGCCAAGTCAGGGGACTATGGCTGTGGCTCCTACCCCTAGACCTTCATATTTCTGTGTTTGGAATTCCCTGCCCCAAACATGGGGTGGGGACACTCCCAGTCAGTATGCCTACACATGGAGAGGTGGCCCTGGGAGCACGTAACTGGCCCAGCCCAGCAGTCACTCCCTTCCCAGGTTGATGCTTAGAACCTCAGGGAGAAAGGAGATTCTGGGCCTCTTGGGGGATAAGAAGGTAACTGGGGTAACAAGAGAGGCTTTGTCCAAAATCAATGGCCTTGTACAGCCAGAGGGAGTAGATTGTTACCAGCCCAATCCAGTCTCTGCTCCTGTGGCTCCAGCTGCTGTAGACAGGGTGGCTATAACAGGTCCACTGTGCATTCACATGACAAAGTCTCTAATACACGACTCCAGTGCTCTCTTCTCCCTGGCAGCTTCCTCGGGGTGGGTTAGGACTTGACCTTCTGCCCCCAACACTCAACTCCTGCTGTATAAGGTTATTTTGTCTGCTGGCAAGTCTGACTTCTGCCCGATACTGCTCTTCCTAGCCAAGGTTGTTATGTGCTCACTAACCTTGAGCAGTTGCAAGTAGCCTGGCTATTTATTTTGCCATTTAACAACTATAGTGGCCTGGTGAAAGACACCCTCACCTTGGGGACGTGAGCCACTGAGGCAAAGAGAGACTGCTGATGGGGCTCCCACCCAAACCACCAGGGTTCTGTGTGGAGCTGCCATGGGGCATATGGCACTGATCTTCCTGCATGTCACACAAAAGACTGCTGAGAAATGCTCTAGTCCAGGTGGGGAACACATCACATGAGGTGGACTCCTATCCTGATAGGTCAGTGCCTCCCAGGGCTAACTGTGGTATTTCCCATCATGATGCTGCTTTGGGTCAACCAACAGCCAGCTCTGGCCACAACGCATGGCAGAGTGTGCTGCCTGGACCACTTACAGTTTGACCACTGTGTCAGCATGAGCTGACCATCTAGCTGCTCCTCACCTCTTGCACTCACTGGACACAGCTATCCCCAGAGGGGCAATCCCCTCCAGGGTCTCACTGGGTAATAGCCAGGGTGAAAGAGACCGAGGACGGCCTGGCACAGTTAGGAACCAAGGATCCCACCCAGACCACCTTGGGTGAGGTGCATTCTTCTTCACCTCAGATGTGGCCGGCCAGCACATGCTCCTGGGGACAGCCTGGCCAAAAGGAGGGCCCAAAAAATGCAGAGTCACTTCTGGATGACTTTTATGAATGACACTGTCCCTCTGAGCCTGCCCTTCAGGTGAAAGGTCTGGGTGAGGAGGGATGGTGGGAAGGGCTGTTGAGTTTCACAGGTTCTATGCAGGGCGAGATGTCTGGAAAAGGACAGCGGCAGACCCCAGGACATGGGCCAGCAAGCCTCCTTCCAGGAAGGAAGACCCCAGGATTTCAAGCTGCCACCAGGAACTAACTGCTGCATCCACTGGCTCTGCCATGCAGCTCTGACCATGGGCCACAGAGATGGCACCTCCTGCATGTCCCAGAAAATGCCCTGTGTGTCCTCTCCAGCCCCATCCTTAGCCCTTCATGGGCAAACAAATGCTCCTGGCTAGTTGTGGACAACCAGAACAAGGACTGACAGTCCTGGGACAACTCCTCCAAAACCAGGACTGGATTCAGTTATTCTCACTGAACTAGGGACTCAGAGGCCTACCTGCCAGCCCAGATGAAGCTTATCTGTCAGCCCAGATGACCCCTGATAAGAGTATCCAGGTTTACCTAGGGACCTTGGACCATGCTGAATGGTTTATGCTACATTGTGACTTAGGGGCTTTGGGCCACACAGCATCAGGTTGACCTCTGGAGAGGTTGTGACTGAGATTAGCCATGCAGTGGTCAGTCATGACAATATGAATGACCCCCAAGAGAAACTCTGGACACCAAGGCTTGGTGAGAGCCCCTAGTTGGCCACTCTATGTGTGCTGTCAAACATCAAAACTGGGAGAATAGGTGCTGTTTACACAACCTCACCTGGACCCTTGCCAGGACCCTGCCCCACACCCCTCTTCCTTTTCATAGCAATAAACTAGAACCCTAAGTGGAATGGCTCTGCTAAATTATGTGAGCCCTTCCAGTGAATCACTGAACCTAAAGGTAGTCATGGGACCCCAGACCTTGGAGTCAGAGTGAAGGTGGTCCTGGGGATCCCTGAACTCTCCACAGCTCCCATCGTACTCAGATCAAATCTGTGGCCCCATGGCAGCTCTCATTTCCCACTGTTCTGCCATGGCATCCCCTCTCCCTGGCCTCCTAGCCACCTTCCTGTCCCTCGGAACCTTCTAACATGTGTGCCTGGCTATGCCCTATTTCTTTGGCTGGCCACGTTGCTTCGACTTCATATTATGCCTTTGTCTCTCTGCTATTGCCTGTTTACTCCCCTAGAAAGTCTACTTCCTTGGACAGGGTAGATGCACACCCTCCCCTCTATCCTACCTCATACACCCTGGCCAGGCTGTCTTTGATTTGGAAGCAGGCAACTGGGGCAAGAGGCCTATCCCTCATACCCAGCCCCTGACCAGGCCCCACCCTAGGTCCCTGGTTCCCACCCAGCCTGATTCCTTCTGGGTGGCTCTTCCCTATGGCAGGGCCAGCACCCCTAGGCCATGGGGACCTACCTTTGTACCAGCTGATGATGGGCCTGGGTGTGCCCGTCACACGGCAGGCCAACTTGACTGTTTCACCCAGCTGGGCTGTGCAGTCAGCTAGTTCTTCTTCGAAATCTGGGGGCCCTGGAGACACATACACCACACACCTGGGCCCTGAGGGTTCACCCCTGCCTTCAGTACACCGCTGGCAGGTTCAGAAGTCCCAAGGCTGAGCAATGTGGTTGCAACAAACACCACCCCTTTCGATCCCACAATGGGCCCAAGTGGGAATCTGGATTGGAGGCAGGCTGGCTGTTACTGGGGAGTGGTGGGGAGTATGGAGAGGAGAATATGTTGAAAGAGGAGCCTCTCTCCCATTCCAGGTGGGAAAGGAGACCCAGGGATCAGACCCTCACACCCCTAACCCTTCTGGGGCTTCTGCACTGTGCTAGAGGCCCCTGAATGAAACCCAATGCCCCCCACTCAAGTCAGAACCAGCCCAGTATCCCAGCTCAGCTCAGAGAGGCTGAACTGACTGAGGGGAGAGTACCTTAACCCAGGAGGCAGCCCTTTCCCTGGTGGGTGTTCAGGCAGGAGCAGGAGCCTGGGTGTCCCTGAGCCAATGGCCTGGCTGAAAGTTTTGATCCCCTGTCTGACCTCACCACCAGGACCAGCACTCACGCCACACAGGCAGGGCCAGGCGCTGCTGGATGCCACAGATCTCCTTCACCCAGGCATTCTTGGTGATGACAGTCCGAGCCTGCAGTAGGTACTTGCGCACTGAGTCTTCCCGCT
Source organism: Tadarida brasiliensis (assembly GCA_030848825.1). Classification (NCBI taxonomy): domain Eukaryota; kingdom Metazoa; phylum Chordata; class Mammalia; order Chiroptera; family Molossidae; genus Tadarida; species Tadarida brasiliensis. Next base: position 70,636,855 of record CM061259.1, on the reverse strand, counting down.
CATGCCACACCTCGAAGGCACGGTCATCCCCCTCCACTTGCTCATTCAGGTCAATGCTGCTCAGCTGTGGGGGGAGGAGGCAGGCTGACTACCCAGGATGTGGCCAGAGGACTAGCCTAGGCCTCCTCCCGCCCACCCTGCAGGCCCCCCTCTGCCCACTCAGATTCCTCTGGCACCTGCGTACCTTCATCATGTTCCGGAACACGTAGCTGAAAGTGTCGGTGTGTGAGTCCCTCCTAGGCTTGCAGACCACCAGGTGGTGGCGGAACAGGAAGACGTGGCGGTGGTGGCCCTTCCAGGGCATCCGCGCGCCCGGTGCCCCCTCCCACACAATGAAGTGACCCTGGGAGAGTAGTCAGTGCTTCATCAGCCTGGGGCACAGCCCCCAACTCTGCCCCACCACCCACTCTGCATGGCGCCCACCCCAGACCTGGCGGATGGGCTCGCCCAGGGCCTCCAGGGTGCCCGGGTAGTTCTCCATGAGCGACACGTGTAGCTGGTTCTCAGCACGCTGTGGCAGGGCTGACACCACTGCATAGGCCTGCTCCAGCAGCGCACAGTTCTGCCGGTTCCGTGCCTTGTTGCGGATCAACTCCTGGAGAAAGGACAGGTCAGGGTGCACCCCACCAATCACAAGGGCAGGATGAGGTGGTGAGGGTGAGCATCAGCCTGCCTACCTTGAGCAGGGCCTGGTACTGCTGAACCCGCTGCACGGGCTGCTCCAGAAAGTGCTGTAATGGTGGCGGGGGCGGCTGTGAGGGGTCAGTGGCCGACAGCACCTCCTCTGAGTATTTCTGTAGGAACCACAGAGTGGGTTTCAGGGCAGGAGGGCAAGGTCCAGGGATGCCTCATGTCACCCAGAGCCCAAGAGCACACACATAGTACCTCCTCCCTGAGTGGGCCTCATCTCCCCCCAATCCCCTGTCCCACCAGTGATAGCCAATCACTGACAGGTGAGAAAAACTTCAGGGGGCTCTGCCTGCTTTACCCACTAAGCCAGGGCCCAGGGACCTGGGCAGGCTGTGGGGTGGGGGGGGTGGGGGGCAAAGCTAGCAGGTGGTAGGAAGCTGGGCAGGGTCAGGGAAGATAATCTTGGAGATGGGGGCCAGCATTGGCTGGGGGACAGGGGCACCTTGTAGAACTCCTGCACAGCTGTGCTGACCACCACTGACTCAGCCTGCACTCGGCCGACCAGGAACTCCAGATACTTTTCAAAGGCCACTTGGTTCTTGATGAAGCACATGGCCACATCATCATCTGTGTCACAGCTCTGAAGCTCCTGCAGGAAGCTGCCATGGAAGAGACAGCATCAAGATCCTATTCACAACCTATGACCCAGCCCCAGTCCTCAGGTTTGGGAGGAAACAGGCTCTTACTAGGCGGTAGTCCTGGTGGCTCCTGGGAATATGCTGGGCTGTGGGGACACATGTGTGTGGTGTTGGAGGGTGTGCATGTGTGGGTAGGTATGTGTGTATGTATGTGTGCATGCATGCAAGGCATGTACATGTAGGCATGTGTGCACAAGTAAACAGGTACACACATATGTGGATGTGCATTGTGTGCTGTATATATTGTGTGGCTGTGTACATGTACACAGGTGTGCCCATTTAACTCATTCCCATGCATGTAAAGGCATGTGAGTGCACACATATGTGTGTGTGCCTATGTACAGAGGCTGCAGCAGGTAGAAGTGCTACAAGAGCTTCCATAGGTAAGCCAGGTGCACACATCTATGTTCCTGGGGATGTGTGTATCCTTGTACAAGGGTGTGGTGTGCCAACGAGTAAATCAAGTCAGCACAGCCTCTCCTTTTTCTGTCTCAGCTCCTGCTCACCCTCTGAGGCCCAGCCCTGTGGGTACATGCACATGTGCGTGAGTATGTGTGTGTATGCCTGTGTGTATGCAGTGTGTGGTATGTGTCTGCATGTGTGTACATGTGTATGCGCACACACACAGGTTCACTTACCTGCTGTGGAATTGGCCGAGTTCCTGCACGTTGCGGAAGATGATGGCCTTCTGGCTAGCCACAGTGGCAGGCACATGGGGGCAGTGGTCCAGGTGCTGCATGTGATGGCTCTTCAGAAACTGTAACTTGCCCACGAAGGCCTGCTCAGAGGTCAGCAGCTCCTGGATGATGGAGCTGGAGGCAGGGTGTGAGGGGACCAGGAGCTCAAATGCTAAATAGGTACCTCCCCTCATGTGCAGCCTGGGGTCAGCAAGACAGTAGAGAGGGCACCCCCACAAGGTTGCCCCACTGCACGATGTCACCAGGCTAAGACCCGCCTCACCATGGTTCCTCACCTCAACCGCATCTTGTACTCATCCTCAGATACAGCCTCCCTTGGGAACTCAGGGGCCTCTGCGGGCCCCCACTCAGGTGACAGCTGGTGAGGAACAGAGAGGGTTGGAGGCGGCCTGGGCACTGGCCTGGCCCTGTGGGGGTCAGGTTCCCACACTCATTGAGGGACAACAATCCTGGAACAACATCCCCCCGCCGCCCTGGGCAGTCCAGGTACCTTGAGCCGCCTATCTAGATAGGCAGGGGACACCCAGCCCTGTCGTGAGGGGCTGGACTTGGTGGGCTTGGTGCGCACAAGCCAGCGCAGAGGGTGGGCTGAGTCCAGCACCTCCACATATTGGCCCTCCCGCAATGAGATGGCATCCTGCTCAGCTCCCAGTGGCAGGTAGTCAGCAGTGACCACATAGATGTCAAAGATCTGAGGGAGGAGGGTGCTGAGTCAGACCCAGAGAGGAGCCTGCTGGGTTTTTCAAGGCCCCTGGCATTAACTAGGGAAGAAGCCATCCTAACATTTTGTGAAGTTCTAGAACAGACCCAACCAACCTTTGCTGAAGGAAACACTATCAGGGGTGCCAGGTGGGGCCACCCCAGAGGGGCAAGGGGGAGCCTCAGGGGTGCTGGGATATCCTGGGTTGTGGTGGTGATGCTGGCTACTCAGCTGTTTGTCCTCAGTCTCCTCCAACTTACCACCTGAGGGTCCCCCTGTTCCCTCCCCCACCCTCACTCTTGTTCTCCCCTGCAGGTCCCATTTCCCCCCAGTTCCCCCCAGCACCTCCCCCCGGGAGTCCCCATCTTCAGACTCTGAGGATGACTCCTGGACGCTGGAGGAGGGGCGCGAGCGGCCATGTCGGGGGGAAGCGGATGGTGTCTTGGACTCCTCATCACTGTCACCTCCAGGCACCTGCAGCTTGGCTGGGGGCACAGGGCATGTGACACTCAGAAGGGCCAGTACCTTATGGCCCTCCCCATGGGTTTCCAGGGTATGGGCGTGGAGGACCCTGGCCCTGAGTCACCACCCTCACAAGCCCCCACCTAGGACCTTGCTCCATGCCAGCTCCTCACCCTGGGTGATCTTGGCTGACACCATCTCCGTGATTTGTGAGGTCAATTTCTGCAGGAACTCCTCTGTGCCCACCTCAGCCAGGGACAGGTGGCCATGGGCCTCAGCCGCCAGGGGCTCTCCTGGTGGTAAAACCCTAGTTCAGCCAGTGTGCACTCCAGACAAGCCTAAGCATCCTCTCCAGGTCCATCCTGAGCTCAGGGTTTAAGGGAGATGGGTACACACAGGCTTGGGGCTATGCTGCCAGAAGCAGAGAAGCTGACTAAGATAAGAGGACTCAATGGCTCACAGGTGTCTACAAATGCAGGGCAACAGGGCCCAGGAGAGGGGCAGTGGGAGGTCAGGGGACAGTGTGCAGTCAGGAGAGCGGGCAGCCAGCATGGCTGCAGGATACTGGGCTAGGGCAACTGAGGTCCTAGCTGGGTAGAGGCCAGGGTGGGGAAGGAGCTTGAAGACATTGGAGCCCCCAATGGGGTTTGTGCCTCCTCCACTGGGGGCTCCAACTTGGCAGCTGGTCTGGGACGGGTTCAGGAGGGGCGTGGGGCACAGGGAGCTCAGCCAGGCAGTGGGCAAGGAGGGCAGGATCTGGACACTGAAGGCAGGGGCCAGGACCCAGATTTCTGGCCCAAGGGTGCAGGGGTTGGGAAGGAGAGCTTCAGTGGCTGGGATTAAGGGTGAACGATGGCCGCTGGTGGGAGGGGGCAAGAAAAGAGGGTAGGTGTAGGTCATCCAAGAAGTAACCCAAAGGTGAGTGATGGGCACATGGCTCTGTCCTCTCTACTTCTGGGAAGACTCAATATTTTCCATTAAAAAAGTGTTAAAAATACACCAAGGTTCCGGAATGCCCAGTGCAGGTACCCAGGGAGGGGCTGAACATAAGGGGGCCCTCACCCAAGTCCTGACTTGGTGGCCACCTGCCCCGCACCCAGACATCCACACAGCCGGCTGAATGTGAGAGCTGAGCCAAGGGCTGGCAGGGCCCAAGGTCAACAGAGCTCGTAATAGGGCTCACAAGGGGCACCTGGGGAACCTGGGCACATAGCTGGAGGAGAAGGTATTCCAAGCCACCTGCGCCCCCCACCCCCACCCCATACCTTTCTGCCCAGCAAGGTTGGTGAAATCCACAGGTTCCGGCATCTGTTCAGAGATGGCTTGAGTCCTAAAGGGAGTGGGGGTGTCCTGAGGGCCTGGGGTGGACCCACCATCCATACCCTTGTGTGGGAGCTTTTGACAGAAAGAGCGTCTGAGGACAGTAGGCCAGGTGCTACAATCAGGCTCTGGGGAGCCCTCATTTTATAATGGGGAAACTAAGGCACAGAGACATTGGGGGCTGGCTCAAGCCACACAGCTTGCAAGGGGCAGAGCCAGGCTGTGGTTCAGGACAGGGCACCCTCCCCAATAACAGTGCTGTCCCTTCCCAGGGCTAGGACCCCCAAGCCACCCCACATTAGCTCTGGCGTAGCCTTTCACTCACCCCTGAAGAAAAGTGGAGATGAGGGCCTCCTTCACCCCAGCTATCTCTCCCACTGATCCTGTCTCCTTGGGCACTGTTAGGAAAACAGGTGACCACCAGGATGACACCCAGACCGCTGAGATGATTCTGGTCGGGACCTCTGCCTGGGATGTCTGGGCCACCCCCACCTAAGGGCCTTGGCCTGTCTGTCCAAAGCCCCAAGGAAAGGCTGTGCCTGGCATCCCAACTTGGCCCACATCCACCCCACCAGTGGTGGCAACAGGAATGGGTCCACACTTGACAAATCAGCCCACAGAAGGGCTGAGCAGAGCCCGGAAGAGACTACATGGGGTGGCAGGGGGCTGCTAGAGGGTCTTGGCCTGCTGATCTGAGCCTACAGGGTAAGGGTGGGAGCTGGTCCCTGGGTCCTGTGCTCAGGAGGGGTCTGAGCAGGGCCCCAGGGAGGAGGTGCATGTCCCCAGGGTGGGTGGCTCCTCCCCACCCCCAACAGGCCACCCATACCCACTCACAGCCAGAGACATGCAGGCTGGCGGAGCAGAGGGCCTGGCCAGCAGTGTTGGATGCAATACAGGTGTAGGTGCCCTGGTGCTGTCGGCTCACGTCCAGCAGGACCAGGCTGTGCTGCTGGGCCGAGCCGGCCACAGTGTAGCCTGGTGTGTCCTGACCAATCCACAGCACCTGCTCTGCCTCCTCCCGCAGCCAGTGCACAGCCGGGGCTGGGAGACCTGGGGCAGGAGTGGATGATGGACAGTCAGCCCTCTACTGAGAAGGGGATTCTAGGAGAGAGGGTGCCTCTGACCCTCTCTGGGGATCCTAAGTGGGGGAGGGCAGGATTCCCTACCTTCAACCTTCACAGAGAAAGTGATGCTGGAGCCCTTCTTCACCTTCTTAGAGGTGAACTTCTCCAGGAATCGGGGTGGCACCAGCTGTTGCTGCACATCTGGGGAGACACAGGAGGCTGCTGGTGACAAGTGCAGAGCCACAGCCCTGTGTGGTGGGTGGCCTCTGCCCCTCCTCCCAGGTCCAGGCCCCCACCCACTTGGGCGGCTATGCCCAGTGTTTCTCCCTTCCTCCACCCGATGAATATCCCTACACCACCTTCACTGAGCTTCCTGCCCTCCCTCTGCCCATCTGGACTCGGCTCACCTGCTGCTGACTTCTCTTCCGGGTCATTAGGGCCTGAAAGAGGCAGGAAAGTCAGACCTGAAGTAGGGCCATGTGTCCTGCGTGGGCCTGGGGGTCTGCTCAAAGGGTAAACGTCCTGAGGACGCCCTCCCATATCTACACCCAGCACCTTCTGGAATCCAGGCAGGCAGGTGACTGCCCTCCCAGTATACTTCTGCACATGGGGCAAAGACCATGGGCCCAATCCCATGCCTGCCATGGGAGGACATGTAGGCCAATGTCAGCCCCCAACACCCACCTTGGACCTGCAGCTGAGCAGATGAGTAGGCGGCACCCACAGTGTTACTAATGTAGGCTGAGTACTGGCCGGCATCCTCGCTGGTGACTGAGAGGACTTCCAGGGTGTGCAGCGTCTTCTTGTTCACCATGCGAATGTGCGCAGAAGCAGCCAGGGGCTGCCCATCTTTAAACCAGTACAGGCGGGGCACTGGGTAGCCTGAAACCACAGGGAGAGTGGTCAGCACAGCGCCACCGCCCAGTGCGTGTTGTGTTCTCCACATGGCCCACCCAGGGAGGGGATCTCTGGAGATCCCTGGGCCACAGTGACCGCCTAACCTCTGCTGGTGGGAGGCACTACCCAGCCCTCCAGCCCTATCCCTCTCACCTTTCACCTTGAGCTGGAACTTGGCCAGGTGTGTGCCAGGGGCCACCTGGAGGTCTTTCAGCTCCTCCACTACCTGGGGCAGTTGTCCTTCCTCTGATGTAGACTCTGCACCCTCCTGCTCATGGCTGGAAGAGAACAGAAAGGGGCAACATGATGTGGACAGGCGAGGAGTCCAGGACAGGAGGAGTGGGGTGAGGTCTGGATGGCTTCTGAGGTCTTCTGTAAACATGCCAGACAGAGGCCACATGGCCTAGGTGAAGTCTCCAGGACTAGGATTCTGTCATTCCAAGCCAGCATGGCCACCCCCCACTCCAGGGCTGGGAAATACCAACCTGCTCGGCACTGCCTACCCCTACATGGCCCCCACCTGGACAGGTAGCCTTGGGCACTGAAGTAGGATGAGGTCTCTGTGGCATCCGCAGCAGTGTCATAGTCAGTGCTGGTCACTGGGGAAGAAGGGTGAAGCTGGAGCTAGGCCTGTGCCCCCTCTCTCCAGGCACAGCCCCATCCCCAGAGATCATCTGGTTCTCACTGCACAATGGTCCCTGGGAGCCATTTTTCCTCCTGAGTCAGAAGTTACAGGGACAAAGCTACCCTCCCTGCCCTGAGGCAGTTACCAGCCCAAGTTCTAGGCCTATAACTAACTACAAGAACAAACAAATTGTAAACACAGGTGACTCTGGTCTTCATAAATGGCAGGTAGGGACAGTGGCAACATCTTGCAATTCCATCCCACTAAGGAACAGGGATTGATATATCTGGACCTCAGCTGGGGCCTTCCACTTGTAGCCACAATGGTGTAACTGGGATTGGATTTGCCCTCTGCTATGGACTGAATTGTGTGACCCCAAAATTCTTATGTTGAAACCGAACCTCCAAAGTGATGGTATGCAGATGTGGGACCTTTGGGAGGTGACTAGGTCATGAGGGTAGGGCCATTAGAAATGGGGTTAGTGCTCTTATGAAAGGGACCCCACAGCATTCCTTCCTCTGTGTGAGGACACAGGGAGGAGGTGGCCTTCTATGACTCAGAAGAACCCAACTCTGCTGGTACCCTGATCTTGGACTTCCAGCTTTCCAAAACTAAGAAATATATTTCTATTGTTCATAAGCCACCCAGTCTGTGGTATTTTGTTAGAGCAGCATGAACTAAGACACCTTCCCAATGGAAACAAAACAAACAAACAAAACACATAAAACAATGGTTGTAATGTTATGATTTATAGTAAATAATATATATTTGGTTTTGTATCATTCCTGGCACAGAGCTCCTAAAACCCTTGGAGTTTCCTTCAAATTCATAACAAGCCCCTGTAACCCATACCTGAGTTTATGTTAATAATGTGGTTTTTGGAAAGCCCCTAGGGATGGGGGCTGGTTTCCAGGAAAAGCAACCATGCAGTTAGAAGGTTGGAAGTTTCAGTCCCTTGAGGGAGGGTAGAGGGACTGTAGGTTGAATCAATTGTATCAGTGTAATGAAGCCTCCATGAACATCCAAAAGGGTGGGGTTTGGAGAGCTTCCCAATTGGTGGACATGTGGAGATGCAGGGAGAGTGGTGGGCTCAGAGAGCACAGAAACCCCTCATCCCTTCCCCATATCTTGCCCTGTGCATCTCTTCCATCTGGCTGGTCCTGAGTTATAATTTTTATAGTAAGACAGTGATCTGTTAAGTAAATGTTTCTCTGAGTTCTGTGAGCTGCTCTAGCAAATTAATGGAACCCAAGGAGGTGGCTATGAGAACCTCTGATATATAGCTGGTTAGTCAGAAGCATGGGTGACAACCTGGACTTACCATTGGCATCTGAAAGGTAGTAGTCTTGTGGTACTGAACCCTTAACCTGTGGGGTCTGACACTATCTTCAGGTAGATAATGTCAGAACTGAGTTAAATTGTAGAACACCCAGCTGGTATGAGAGAATTGCTTGTTGTGGGGAAAATCCACATACATTGGAACTGGGTACAGAATCATCAGAGTGGTTTTTGAGTCACTGAGCACTAAGCAAATAAGGACACTGATCCCTTACAGAGAAGAAACAAGGGTGAGCTCTGTGATTGCCCCAGCTTCCATCTTCAGTTTCCAGGCCCAGAAGAGGAAACTGAGGCAGAGCCAGGTAGACCCTGAGTTGAGGAGACAGATGGCAGCTGGATTCCACAGGACAGAACACCAGAGAAGAGACAGCTTCACAGAGAGTCCCACCCTCAAGGATTCAGCAGAGCACTGATTAGCACATGTATGTGAGTAAAGAACCATTTGAGATACTGGAGGAAACAATGCTGGAGGGGCACAAAGTCTGGGATGCAGCCTGTTTCCACAGCCAGATTGGAAACACAGCCCACCAGGCATCTGGAAGGTGCTCAGGAATGTTCTCTCCCCAGTAGAGGGAGAGGATTAGCCCTGAGTGAGCACTGCCTCATCTAACAAATCACAGCATAGGACCAAACTGCTTCCAAGGAAGTCACTGTTTCCAGAACATAGCTCAAGGAGACCTGCAGAAATGCACAACACCCAGCTCTCAGCAGAGCAAGACTAACAATGTCAGGCACCCAGTCAAAAGTCACCAGATGTGCAAGGAAGCAGGAAAACAGGACCCACGATGTGGAGAATAATCAGAACTGGCAGAGAAAGACATTGATGCAGGTATCAGAACTGTATTCTGTGTGTTCGAAAAGTTAAGTAGAGACATAGAACATATAAAGAAGACTCAAGTAGAAGTTCTGGAAATAAAATAAAAAACTACAGTAGATGAGAGAAGCCAGTTGGAGTTTGAGCGGTCCTATTGTTTTCCGAAGATTCTTCAATCACTATGTAAACCTACACAGATGTTTCTCTTTCTTCATGTGATGAAGGTCAGAGATCTACAGTTATCTGAAAAGCTAGAGAGACACCATTTGTCTCTATTGGAATGGCAGGTTTTGCAGCAATCGTTGCATATGGGTTAAATAAATTGAAAAGCAATGGAAATACTAAAATGTCCATTCACCTGATCCACATGCAAATGGCAGCCCAAGCCTTTGTTGTGGGAGTAATGACTCTTGTTATAGGTTATTCCATGTATAAGGAATTCTGGACAAAACCTAAACCTTAGAAGAAGAGATGCTGTCTTGGTCTTGTTGCTGGTTTTTGCTATAGTTAGACATCTCATATTGAGCTTATATGTTTAGGTTGAAAATAAATCATTTGAGTGGGTCAGACAATAACATGGTAATTTGAATACTAGCTTCTTTTCTTGGTGGCTTAATTTGCCAGGTGACCTAGTTCACTAACTAGGTCATTAAGGGGAGTCAAATTAGCACATAAGAAACATGTCACTTTTAAATGTACTTGATAGTGGTAGAATGTCCACTTTGTTAAATTTCTTCTGGTGAAATTCATTCTAAAGAAGACAACATGCCAATCCTGAAGTACTCCCAGTTGCTGCAGAATATCACATGCTTTTGATGTTATGTAGGAATCCTATTTGTCCCAGTTAATTTAACATTTTTCTGTCTGCCTTGTGGATTGAATGAGTACTTCAGTTTTTAGGGCTGGTTGGCTTATATAACGTTACAAGCCTACCCACTACTGAACATGCGTGTGTGTTTAAACCAAACCTAAAATGCTGATAGCTGCTAGAAAGTAGTATTTATTTTAGAATCACACTTGTAAGCATAAGATAATTATGGATCCCAATTTAGCTCTTTTGTAATTGCAGAATTATATTTTTGCTGCTGTTGTATTAGAATAATTTTAAAATGTCATCTTGAAATAGAAATATGTATTTTAAATGCTAATGCAAAGGTCATGAAAAACAGCTTTTAAATATGTGCAGTATGTTCACTTCGTCAGTAAGAATCATAAATGTTAAACTAAACAAATTACCTATAATGGAAATGATTAATGATTTAAGAGCAAGCTCTGGTCAGACATTGTACACAAACTTTTGTGTACTACAGAAGGCTTTATTGCACTTGTGAAATCCTAAGCTGAATTTACATTCCACGGTGATAACATGGTAAATGTAGTGTTATTAAAATAAGTGAACACACACACAAAAATACAGTAGATGAGACTAACAGCAGATTAGACACTAAGAAGAAAAGAACAGTGAATGTATAGGCATAGCAACAGAAAACCCCAAATAAAGTGCACAGAGAAAAAAGTTTTAAAAACTTAATAGTATCACTGAGCTGCACTATGCCTTCAAGTGGCTTGATATGTGTAACTGAAGCTACCAAACAATGAAAAAAGGAAACATATTTGAAGAAATAATGGCAAAAAAATCCAAACTTATTGAAAACTATAAACCCCCAAATTCCAAGAATCTCAATTAACTGCAAGCAAAGGGGAACATAAAGAAAAGTTCATCACCCTGGACATTGTGGCTCAGTTGGTTGAGTGCTGTCCCATGCAACAAGAGGTCGCCGGTTCGAGATCTGGTCGGGTCACATGCCCAGGTTTTGGGTTTGATCCCCAGTAGAGGGTATGCAGGAGGCAACTGATCAATGTTTCTCTCTCTAGAATCAATTTTTTTAATTAAAAAAAAGAAAAGTACACCAAAGAATATCATAATCAAATTACTCAAAACCAGTGATAAAGAGAAAATCTTTAAAAATATCCAGGGACCATTTTTTCAGAAATTGACGGATTGATCCTGACACAGGCCAGTAAGACAGGACAAGTGGAATAGGGAAACTGAGACAGATAGCTGAACAAACTGACAGAGCAATTTACAGTAGATACAGAAGGTCACCTCTCTAGAAATAATATCTAGGCCTGTTATATTTCAGCTTCAGACCCAGAAAAGCAGAAAAATCAGGTAGGCAACACCAGGACCAGTTGCAATGACTAAGGACCCCCTGCCCTGACACTGACCAATCAGTGAGGACCATGACCCTGAAGGAGCACACCTAAAAAAATGATGAAAATTCTGTTGAAACCCTCCCCTGAGACCTCCCCTAAGATTTCTGCCAGCAAGAGAGAAATAAAAGCCTCAAGACAAAGGACCCAGTGCATGTGCTCTCCTTCCCAGAAGCATGCCCACACCCCCACACCCCCACCTCTCCTTTTCTTCTCCCACAGGCATGCATCTCCTGGACTCTAAGGGACCCCACCAGGCTTGTAACCAGGGCAGCAATGGGCAGTGGCAGTTCATCCCCGGAAAAATCCCCTGAACCTGTCCCTAAGGCCCCATTTTCTCTGACTTCTTAGTGAGCCAAAGCATACCAGCTTAGACTCATTTCACCAGCCCTTTCTTGTTTCACTATCCTCAGCTTTAATAAATGTCCCCTAAAATTCACCTGGACTCATGTTATAAAACTTTTCCTGCACAGGTCAAGAACCAACATACTAATGGTTGGCTCTAGGCAGACCCACCAAGGGCCAGGCCCCCATTCCAATAACATTTTGGTGACCCAGATGGGACTTTCTTTCCTGAGCCTATATAACCCAGCTGGCACTTGCAGTGACTTGGATTGTCTTATCATGGTGTAGAATGGCAGGATTCCAGAGAGTAGACCATCCAGGACCACTTCACAGACCAGGGCCATGCTAAGTACTAACAGGGGCCCATTGTGCCCCACTGGCTCCTCAATTTGCATCAGATGAGCTTGGATGAGTCCCCTTGGAATTCCAACTCCCCTGTTGTTATAAGGTAAGAGGCTGAATTTCTTTGATCTGTCTTTTTTTTTTAATTCTTGAGGTAGAGCCAAAGGTTAAGGTTGTGAAAAAGCAAGGCTAAGGCAGAATGGGAGGAGAAAAACGGACTGATTTTTTAAAAAATATGTTTTTATCAATTTTTTGAGAGAGAGAGGAAGGGAGAGAGATAGAGAAACATCAATGTGAAAGAGCAACATCGATCAGCTGCCTCCTGCATGCCTACTACTGAGGATCAAGCCTGTGTAACCTGAGCATTTACCCTGTCCAGGAATTGAACTGGGACCTCTCAGTCCATTGGATAATACTCAGTCCACTGAGCCACACCAGCTGGGCTGGATGGCTGATTTTTAACTTTGGCTTTTCAATTAAAGTTGCTTTCTGGGCACTTACTCCCTCTGGTTCGAATCTCAGGCATTCTTAGGTGACTGAGAATCTTTGTGGAGGGGAAAGGGAAGGCTGAGACATGTGTGAAGGTTTGGGATGACTTGGAGCTTGGCACACAGGCAGCACGCTTTAATCCAGTACACAGTATATCTGGAGGTTTATTCAAAATAAAACTAAAATCAACATGGGAAATTATGCCTCCAAAGCCAGAAACTCCCAGCCTCCAATGCCCAATAATATTCCTGACTTACAGAAATGGAAAGATTTAACTAGAAGCGATGTCAACTTAAGATGGCTAATATGTAACTTCTGATACCTAAATCAATTTTTTTTTTTTGCATGCAGATTAGAAAAAGTGGCTTTAGAATTAAAACTGAATGAGTAGGAAGCTTATTTTGATTGCAAATTAGAAACTCCTAGGCAGAGCACTGGTTAATTACATAGAAAACCAGAAAGGTTAGTTTCAGGCAAGAGGGGAACAGCAATTGTATACATTCCTTTCTCCAAGACCCTGATGGGTTTGCAAATAAATTTTATTTACTGTTAAAGAGTATAGTGCTGCCAATTTTGACCTAATCTAATTAATATACCTACTAGTTTCTGGGACCAAGGTATTTAGAATTGATTGCTAAATGAAGTCTGCTGTGAAACTATAGAGGAATGTGTTTTTATTACAGAAAGTTAGGTCACCTTAAAAAGGATTGTAGAGAACCAAAATTGGAAGTAGGGGGTTGGGGAAAAAGCATAGGATTGCTCCAAGGGCATTTCCCCTCCTTCTCACTGATAGTTTGGAATAAGTTGAAATTATCATAAAAAAAGGAAGACATCAAGGCCCCTGTAGATAACTGAGGCTACTTTATTTGTTCTTAACCACACCCAACTAAGTTGTCTCCTCCCTGGGACTAAAGTTTCCATACAAAAGGCAGGAATATTTCATCAATGTCTGTTTTTAAATCACAATCAGTTTTCTTCCAATTAGGGAGTGTTATGGAACAATATATATCTTTAGTAATCAAATCTGCCCCAATTCACCTTGATAGGGTGAGGGTTTTTTTTAAAAATCAGTGATGCCCACATATGCTTTTTCCAGAAGGTTAATACGTATTTAGAACTAAATGAACCAGATACTGAACCAAAGGGGGAAATGTTGATTTTAAAGGAACCTCCACAGGAGGAAACTAATGTTGAGACTGACTGAATATGTGCTAACTATCTTTTCTTTGTTATTAATGTGGACAAAAATGACCACATGCTAACCTGACAAGCTCAGGGAAGGCCTGCATGGTGGCCTTGCAGCTGAAAGACCTAAAGTAACCACAAAGGATGGTCTGAAATTAAAACTTTTTAACTAAAATCAGGCAGTCATGTCCTAGGCCAGCATCTTCCCTGACAAAAGTCAATTTTTACCTTAACTGAGCCTGTCTATTGTCTTTTTGCATCTATGATAACATATCACATCAACTGGGCAACGTATCTTTGGAATGTCAAAGTAATTTTCCTTTTTCCACACCCCTCAAAGCATAGGCACCACTTGCCAGCAACCACAAACCCCCTCATTGTTATTGAGTTAATTGTTGAATTGTTGACTGTTAACTATTCTATACCCACCTATGTAAAAGAAGTATATGTCTATCATTTTATTTTTCATCCAATCCCCAAAATGTCCCCTCTTTTCTTTCTCCCACCTCCCTAATCTATCACCATGGATTTCATGTAATCCACTTACGTCTCCTCTTTTGATTGTAATGTATAAAATAAGGTGCAAAAACTACCATTCTCTGGAGCATTATCTCAATCTGTTGAGGTTTTGCTTCCCGACAGTTTTGCTCAAATAAACTCACAAAATTCTCCATAGGACTGAATGTTTCTTATGTTGGTATTAACTTTCCTGAGAACCTCAGGAATGGCTTAATAGGGTACCCGCCCTACTCAGAATGGCCCTAAACAGCCCAGAGACCTGCAGAGATGCCTCTCTTGGCTTGCTATATATCTGTCTCTCTATAGATGGGGAACCAGTCCACGGTGCTTCAAGAGTCCCCTTTTGGGATACATGCTCACCAGCTGGGAGAAATCTGACCGAGTCACACAAGAAAAAGGCTAATCTTTTGTAACATAGTCTGGCCACAATATAAAGTGGGCAATAGAGAGGTTTGGTCAGTTAATGACACCATTGATTTTAATACTATCTTGCAACTAGATGTTTTATCATTCCTAAGAGAAATGGATGGAGATCCCATATATCCAAGCCTTTATGACTCTCAGGCAACCCTAAGCTACATGCTGCCTATTAACTAGCAAAATGTACCCAAATGGAAAGAAAAATTTCAAAAATGGATAAATAAATTTGTTAGTTCATTGACAACATTTGGATGGCAACTCAGTCTCTGAGGTATTGAAAATGACTGTCCTTGTTTTACAAATAAAGACTTCATAGGGCCATAGGTATGGCTCCAGAAACAATTCAAGCCCACTAAATTCTTTTACCTTCCCAAAACCTCCCTTATTCATCTCAAAAGGCTTATAGATAATCGGCTTTATGAAATCAAAGTCCCAGGACCCTTGAAATGCAAATACCACCTGGTCTTCACAAGAACTCTTGCCTGGAACATTTATTATTATTATTATTTATTAATATTTAATCCTCACCCAAGGATATTTTCCATTGGTTTTCAGATAGAGTGTGTGTGAGGGAGAAACATCGATGTGAGAGAGATACATAGATTGGTTGCGTCCCATACAACCCCAACCAGGGCCAGGGATTGAACAGCAACCGAGGAATGTGCCCTTGACTGGATTAGAATCCATGACTCTTTGGTCCATAGGCTGATGCACTGAACCAAACTTGCCAGGGTTGGGCCATTATTTTTTTTAATACAAATTTCTGGAAGGTGATTCTTATCAAAAAGGGAAAAACCTTAGCCATAAATCACTTTAATTTATTTCAGCCACTCTTTTCTAAATTAGTGAATTTTGATAAAAGTTATTGAATATCTAGATATTTTGAATAACATGAAATACTGAAACATTGATTGCTAGACAAGTCTTAAGTTCACCTGTTTTTGGCTTTTTATTGCATAAAGTCTGTAAGTTAGATTTGGAACTATTAATGTAATATCTTGTATTGTTTTTGAAAATATGTGTAAGAACAGAAAATAGGCCTTTCTTTTTGTCATGATTTTTTCACAATTTATGAAAAGCATCTGGTAATTAAACCCTGAGATTGTTAGCTCCTGTGACTCAAACCCTCCTCTGTTCAAACAGGCACCAAGGCTATACTCTTCCATCCCCTCCCTGCTGTTTTAACAGCTTCAGGCTGGTTAGCAAGAATTCTTCCTCAAAATGCTGATAAAGACACCTCCTTATTAAAAGAACAACTCTCTCTTCCCTGCCCTTGTATTGCCTGTCAATGTATGGGTTCTTTCCATGACTATGGGGAAAGTAATACACTTCCTTTTTTTTTTCTTCCTCTTCTCTCTGTTGTGAATTCTTTCACAAGCTCACATCACTGGCCAAATCCTAACAATGTGTTTCTTAAAAGTAAAAACATGTTTAAAATGTGTTCATAAAAGTCAATCTAAGGAATGCTGATTGTTTACCTGGTTATCATTAGGAATTAAAGTTTCTAAAATTCAAATTAAGTTAGAAAGGAATTATATGATTTTGGTAATAGAAGGCAAAAAATGTGGAGATACATTTTTGCAGGACAAGGATTAAAATTGAGTTATTCTAATGATGGTTATTTCTGAATGGGTAAAAATGTTTGTGCAAATTGTAGAAGGTTATGAAGGTTGTAAAAGTTTTAAGTTTGTAGAAAAGACCCTAGTCAGGCTCCAGTCCTCCTTCCTTGACCTGATTTCTCTTGAGTGACATTATGTGACTCTGGGACCTGGAGTTGTTTTTATTGCACTCTCTCTTGCCCTTGTCAGTGTGGGGGAAACCTACTTGTCAGCTGTGAAGTAAATCCTTCATCAGAACACATCTCATTAATGTTGAGATGGGAAGTAAACCTGCCCTCTGGACATGGAGTCACCCACCCACAGGACTGTCCCCAGGTGACACTTGAGTGACAGGGTCTGGCAAGTCAGGACCTGATCACCCCTGATGTCTGAAGGGACCTCTTATCTTCTGTTTGTTTGACTGGTGTGGAGTTGAGTCTTCTGCCTGAGTGGGGTAAATCCATTCCCAGGGCACCTGGCTAATGTCCTGGTCATTGGTAAGGCCACCCTTAGGGTATGGGATAAACACTTCCGAGGGTCAAACTGGCTTTCTCTCTCTCTCAAACTGGCTTTCTGATTAAATCCCCTGTCTAAGTGGGTTAAATCCATTCCCAAGAGCATCTAGCTAATGTACTGATCATTGGTAAGGCCACCTTCAGGACACAGAATAAACATGTCCACAAACATCCTTTCTCCTTGTATTTCTCTGCTGGCATAGTTACAGGCTAGCCATATATGGAGCATTTATTACATCAATTTTGACAACCCCACTTTTGTCATATCACATCTTATGTCACCAGGGTTTCTGACTTTTCAGTGAGCCAAAGCAGTCCCACCCAGGCTCACTTCTTTTCTATATTATTTCTAGGGAGCTGAAGTAGCCCTGCCCAGGCCCTCTCCTGTTGCTTAATTCCTTAGATTGAATTCTAGACTTTCTTTATTTCTAATGCCCATTCACAGCCCTTGATACTTACATTGAGAGTCTTAACAGGTTTTCCTGCATGGTAATTAAGACCTTCTATCCCTTTTTCCACCTTTCTTAAGAGTCATCAAAAGCAAATGAGAAAAATCTTGCATCTTCACAAAAATTAGTAATTCTGATTATGTGTATGGTCTTTATGTATATAGTCTTCATGTGTATGGTTTTTATATGATATATGTTTGTGGTGTGTTTTCTGCCTCCAGATGGCATTACTAGGGTGTGATAGTTTATTAGTCTAAAAAGATTAAATACTTATAGATTAAACAGAATCCTGTGGTCTAGACAAAATATTTAATACTAAAACTGGTTTAAGTTTAATTAATGTATTTTTGGATTATTACCATAAAATGTTTGCTTTACCTAGATTTACAAAGAGTTTATGTCATTATCTTTTGGTTAAGTATATTTGACAACCTTCCCAAAGTTTATATTTTAAGAGACTTTTTTTTTTTTTTTTAATCCTCACCCGAGGACATTTTTGCATTTATCTTCAGATAGAGCGGGAGGGAGAGAGGGGGGAAGAGAGAGAGAGAAACATCGATGTGAGAGAGACACATCGACTGGTTGCCACCCACACGACCTCAACCGGGGCCGGGGACAAACCGCAACTGAGGTACGTGCCCTTAGCGGGAACCAAACCTGGGACTCTGGTCCTCAGGCTGATGCTCTAACTGCTGAGCCAAACCGGCCAGGGCTTAAGAGACTTTTTTAAACCAAGAAATTATTTTGAGTTATTCCTATGGGCTCTGGAATACCTCAAGGATTTAATCTCTCTCCTTATAAAAGTTTTTAAACTAATCAGGCCTATTTAATACACTTGAAATTACATGAGAAGTTTTGTAAAATAAAAAATAGTAACAATAACTCTGTTGTATTTGTATACACATATTTTTATTAAAATTGATGTTATAGAAATTTCAATCTGCTCTAGGAAGAAACTTACAAAGATTCAAATCAAGTTCAAACAGGGAATTCTTAGGGGCAATTAGGTATCCTGTCAGTGACACCAGGCAAGCCAAGAGTGATGTCCCTGTGGGGGCATCCGGCAGTGATACTCCTGGTGTTTTTGGTTCACACATTGGTACATTTATGAATTGTTTCCAGTGCTTAATGCACACTTCCAGTGAGCCATGTACAGTGTTTTAAAATCTTGCATATATTATTTGTTCTTTATATATTAAAACTGTGTATTGAATCTGAAAATGTGAGCTTTGTATTATTCTTTTATGTCATTTCATAATAATTATTATTTACCAAGAAATTATCTTGGAATGTTAGAAAAGCAAAGTTCTTTATCAATTGTATTATAATTAAGTCTATAACCATGTCATTTTAAGTTTTGTCATTTATAGACAGACATTGTTTCACTCTGATGCTGCAAATATATTACATCTTTGGAAAGTTCATGAAAAGGACTCTGACATATACTAAATTATAGGTTTCTAAGCAGGCCATCTCTTTGAAGTAGATAAAGATTTATAGAATTCTAAGAAATAACTGGATTCATGGAAATACTGGTGAATAAGCGGGACCAAAAATATGTTATGTGAGACTGACTGAATTGAGAATAATTATTATTCTTATGACTTTTTTCAAAATACTACTGATTTTTTAAAATCTTTTTGTTTTCCAGATATAAGGAAGCTTGTTTTTATTTCCCTAAAACAATTTGGTAAGTTATATCTTCAAGCAATATTGAAGTATTTATATTTTTTCTCCTAACTAATCCTTCCAGAATTTGGCAACTCTCAATGAGTAAATATTATTTTCATGACAATATATTTGTTTGAATAAATCCATAAGAATGTGTCCACTTTATAAAAGAACACATGAAACCAGGTTCCACTTGTGGTTTTATTAACTGAGTCTTTGACTGGAATGTCATGATCAAGAGAGACATGCCTGGACTCTGTCACCAAAAAGCCTTAAGGAATTGAGACTGAATTTCAAGACTGATTGAAGCCAATAAGAAGACACTTGTAGGAAATGGCCTGGTACACTGCTTGGTCAATGGTTCATGGCAGTCTTTCCAGGTAAGGAAAAAAGGTTGCCTTCCTGAAAAGTGACAAGGGAAGAACCTCAAGATATTTTGGGGACCTCAAGAACTTGAGGAATCCACCCAAACCTGTAAGTATTGCAGGCAAAGTCAGATGGCAACTATGTGGCTTGGTTTCTGAGCCCTGAAGGGCTGACTAAAGCTGAATCTGAAGATTTCTTGTAAGTGAAATTCCAGTAAAGCAGATTTGAAAAAGCCTATATGATCAATTGCTATTCTTGTTATTGTTATGCAAATAATCAAGCCAAATTAAAACTGGACCTAACGCAGTCTCTTCGATAAAAATGAGGGTGATTTTAGGGAGAGAAATTGTGTTTCAATGAAAGTTACAATGCCCAATTGAGAATATTGGACTCTAGTGCAGTTGATTTTCTTCAAAGTTTAAAGTTTTGTTTTTAGTTGTCTTCAACCCTCCAAGCTAATGTTTTATTTTTCTCCCATCCTTTGACTTAGAATTATTGAGAACTACTGATGCAATGTCAGCCATACAGAATTTACCTGAGCATCTAATGACATCATCAGAGATATTTAAACTACAGATAAAGAGGATCTGTCAGATTGTCAAGGCTTGTTTTATTCCAACAAAAGAAACTCTAAACCTTGTCGACTGACAGTCTTATAGATTCAGAAACTGGTTCATAATTTTCTGTGCTTATTAACCTTTGATTTTTCTTGTTTTCATAGACATACTTATTAAATACCTGACTAATTGTTTACACACTATAGGTCTCACTTTGGAAGCCCATCCATATCACTGCCTCCTGAAATAAGATTCAATGATTTGACTGATTTATTTTCAGTGCCAAATAATTGAGCCAAGGAAATAGGGAGCAATCTAACAACTTCACTTCTGGAATGATACAATTCCATATCAAGATGATGATGCTTTGGGGATTCCAGCCTAACCCCACTTCAGCTAACACCCTCTCTATTCTAGTTTCTAATCCCATTCCTTTTTTCCCCTTAGATCAGGCAGGGAGAGACTTCCATACCCTGTGTAGGCAGAGATCACAACCCTTGTTAGCAGGAAGCGGTTACTGAAGACAGACCATCCTCCCTCATCACCCGTAAAAGATTTTAGGGATGAAAGTCTCTGAGGGAGGAATGAGACAGTAAGCCACAACATTGGAATAGGGAAACTGAGACAGCTGAACAAACTGGCAGAGCAATTTACAGTGGATACAGAAGGTCACCTCCCTAGAAATAACATCTAGGCCTCAGTTGTATTTCAGCTTCAGATCCAGAAAAGCAGAAAAACTAGGTAGGCAACACCAGGACCAGCTGCAATGACTAAGGACCCCCTGCTCTGACACTGACCGATCAGTGAGGACCATGACCCTGAAGGAGAAAAATGATGAATATTCTGTTGAACCCTCCCCTAGGCCTCCCCTAAGATTCCTGCCAGCAAGAGAGAAATAAAAGCCTCAAGACAAAGGACCCAGTGCACACACTCTCCTTCCCAGAAGCATGCTTGTGCCCCCACCCCTCTTTTTCTTCCCCCACAGGTATGCATTTCCTAGACTCTAAGGAACCCCACAAGGCTTGCAACCAGGGCATCAATGGGCAGTGGCAGTTCACCCGCTGAACCTGTCCCCAAGGCCCCATTTTTTCTGACTTCTTAGTGAGCTAAAGCACACCAACCTAGGCTCATTTCCCCAGCCCTTTCTTGTTTCACTGTCCCCAGCTTTTATAAATGTCCCCTAAAATTCACCTTGATTCCTGTTATAAAACTTTTCCTGCATGGCCATAGCTGGTTTCACTCAGCGGTTAGAGAGTTGGCCCACGGACTAAAGAGTGGTGGGTTCAATTCCGGTCAAGGGCACATACCTCGGTTGCTGTTAGATTCCTCAGCCCCAGTCAGGGTTGTGTGGGAGGCAACTAATTGATGTGTCTCTCTCACATCAATGTTTCTCTCTCTCTTTCCCTCCCTCCCACTTTATCTGAAAATCAATGGAAAAATATCCTCGATTGAGGATTAAAAACAAAAACAAAAAACAAACAAAAAAAACCTTTCCTGCATGAAGTCAAGAACCTAAACACTATTGGCTGGCCCTAGGCAGACCCACCAAGAGCCAGTTCCCTTTCCAGGAACAATCTTAGAATTTATAAGAAAATGAAAGAGATCCAGATTGTTCAAAAATAATCTTGAAAAAGAACAAAGTTGGAGCGCTAACACTTCTATATATCTAAACTTACTACAAAGCTATAGTGTGGCAATGTCATAACAACAGACATTTAGATCAATGGAAGAGAATTGAGAGTCAAAAATAAACCCATACATTTAATGGAAATTAGTTTTGGACAATAGTTCCAAGATAATTTTATGAAGAAAATTAGACTTTTCAACATGGTGCTGGAACAACTAGATTTCCACATGAAAAAATGAATTTAGGCCCTTACCTCACACCATATACAAAATAAACATAAAATAGACCAAAGATATAAATATAAGAGTTGAAACTATAAAACTTTTTTTCCCTTTATTGATTTTAGAGAGAGAGGAAAGGAGAGGGGGAGAGAGATAGAAATATCGATGAGAGAGAACATTGATTGGCCGCCTCCTGCATGCCCCCCACTGGGGATCGGGCCCACAACCTGGGCATGTGCCCTGACCAGGAATTGAACTGGCAACCTCTTGGTCCATGGGTTGATGCTCAACCACTAAGCCACACCAGCCGGGCAAAGCTATAAAACTCTTAAAAGAAAGCACAGGTGTAAATCTTTATGACCTTGGATTAGACAGTGGGTTCTAAGACATAACAACCAAAGTACAAGCACCCAAAGAAAAAGTAGATAAACTGGATTTCATCAAAATTACAAATTCATATATAAAAGGACACTGTCAATAAAGTAAAGAGAAAAACCACAGAATGGAAAAAAAATATTCAAAAACCATATATCTGATAAAGGTCTAGTACCCAGGATATAAAAAGAACTCTTATAACTCAAAATTAAAAAAAAAAAATAACCCAATTTAAAAAACGGGCAAAGGAGGGATTTCTGGTCAAGATGGCAGCATAAGTAAATGCAGTATTCGCCTCCTCCCACAACCACATCAAAATTACAACTTAACTACAGAACAACCATCATTCAGAACCACCTGAAATCGAGCTGAATGGAAATCCTACAACTACAAAATTAAAGAAGAGGCCACACTGAGACTGGTAGGAAGGGCAGAGGTGCAAACAGGCTGGTCCCACACCCACGTGTGGCAGATAAAAATCAGGAGGGATACCTCAGCTGTGAAGGTCCTCACTGAGGAGCAAGAGGTCCCCATCCCAACCAGGCACCCCAGCTCAGGGTTCCAATGCCAGGAAGACACGTCCCCATAACTTCTGGCTGGAAAAACCAGTGGGAATTGAGGCTGAGGGAGGCTGAGGTGGCTAGAGTTCCAGGCAGTTACTCTTAAAGGGCCCACACATGGACTTACTTGGATTCACTCCCTCCAGGCTCCAGAGTAGGGGAGGCAGCTTGAAAGGCACCAGAGACATAAGAGGAAGAACTGAGCTGTTTGACATTGGGGCAAGAGCTGGAAAAGCAGCTTTTGCCCAAACAGACATGCTGGTGGAGGCCGTTTTTCCTTTGGTGAGCCCTTTCCCCACTGGGCCATCAGACAGGCGCCATATCTGGGACTCTAGCACCTGGCTCATACTGTTTGCCCCACCCTGGTGATTCCCTGAAGCACTGCCTCACCCAGCGTTCAGGCCCACCCAAGCTGTTTCCAGTGGCTTTACCATAGGATTGGCTTATATTGGCTCCTGCTTCAGATTTTTCTAAGTTCTCTCAAACAAGCATCATCTGGCCTCAGTGAGCCCCATGCCTCTCCCTAAGTGGCACCAGACCTGGCACTAGAAACAGTCAGCCTTGGTTCACAGCTTGGTTTTGCCTGGGCACCTTCAAGCTCAGCACAAGAAGCATCCAGCTGCAGATCGCTTTGTAGCTTATGCCCAGTGGTCCCGAGTAAAACACAGGCAGTGGCTAACCTGCCCCAGAGCCAGCACACCCAGTGGACAACTACAGACCATGTCAAAGCACCACCACCCAACCACCTCTATAAGTGACACACACAAGGAGTGGATGCAGTGGGTACCAGAGCCCTGCTGAAGTAAGTCTTGCTCTGTGTGGTGGTCCCCTTCACAGCTGATCCTTCAAGGTAGTCAGAGGTCAGTGGTCAGTGGGCACAGCCAGTCCTTGCAGCTGATCACCCTGAGTAAATCCCTCCCACTGATGTGCCAACAGCAATCAAGACTCAATCACAACAGAAGGGTGTATAGTCTACATGAAAGGTGCAGCTGCAGGTCCCAGCTGGAGTGATCAGGGAAGCTGTGCCACTGGACACTATAGATTGAAAGAGTTAGTAATGTTTTAAAGGGTAAAGGTAAAAGCTTGCAAAAGGCAGAAACTGTGAAAAATGCGTTGCTTGCATGACCTTTGCTCAGTCTTCTGCTGAGTAAGGATTATCGGATTATCCACAAGACAATGAATCACCCAACAGATGCAGGACGAGATACCAGACCAGTCCAACTGCAAAGTGGACAATAGGCCAGGCAGGAACTGCTGGAAGCTAAAAGTAGAGTATATAACCTACACGCCAACTATTATTTGAGGCTTACCCCTTTTTGGCTCAGCCTGCCTGCACCCAGGCGCATACAATAAAGCCATTTTGCTCTACATTGGCCTAGCATTGTGGATGTGATCTCCCGCTGGCTCAGACCTTTTATTTGGTACCAAAACCCGGGAGGTCTGTGAGGATCCCGCATAGGGAGCAACCGTGGGCCCCCAGAGTCCTCCAGGCCTCCTTTCGGACTGGAATCGATCACACCCTCAGCCAGATACCAGACCTCCAACCTTTCCTGCCGATCGAGCATCAACATGAGACACTAATTCGCTGGTGAGTGTCTTTCTGCCTACTGGTCTTATTCTCCAGGCTGTCCTGTTACCCCCGTCTAGGACATAAGAGAGCCAGGTCTCTCGGTCACATCTGTGTGGTCACCCCTCCAGAAATTCAGCACTGGTGGGGACACACTCCTCGCGAACCAGGTTCCCTCAGCTCACCATATGTCTAGGGATGCCTGATATAGGTGAGTTGCACATCTCTCTACTCTACTAGTGTATCTGTAAGACCACTAGGCCACAACATCTCACACCACAACATGGGAAACGCTCAATCGTCCATCCCTCATGCAATATTCCTAGGATGTCTCCTAAAAAATCTACAGATCCTAGGGCTTGCTCAGGACTTACATCCCAAGCAACTCATTTTTTACTGGAACACTGCATGACCTCAGTACAAATTAGACAATGGGTCACATAGCCTGAGAATGGCACTTTCGACATTCTCAGCAACATAGACAATTTCTGTCAAAGGCAAGGAAAATGGTCTGAGGTTCCTTACATCCAGGCCCCTTTGTACTCAGATCACACCCCTTTTTATGCAATTCTTGCTCTCCCTCCCAAATCTTTCTACTCCACTCCAATCCTCCCAAACCTCCCTCTGAAGATGAAGTGCTAACTTCTGTTTCCTCCTTTGACCCAGCTGATCTTGTTCCACCAACTCCTCCCTCAGCCCCTCTGGCAGGGCCTCCTCATCCAGCCCCTTCTGTGGGCCTCCCACCTAGCCCTGAACCTCCTACTCTGGCTCCCACACTTCTACTTTTGCTAATGACTCCCTCACACATGCAATTGGGAACCATCTTTGGTCCCTATCCATATCCTACCTCAGCCCCTGTTTTAGAATGCCCCCTGAGGGAAGTAGCAGGAGCTGAAGGGATTGTCAGAGTTCATGTCCCCTTCTCTCTCTCAGACTTTTCCCAAATAAATAAAAGATTAGAATCCTTTACTGAGGATCCCACCAATTATACCCAGGAATTTGAGTACCTTACCCAGTCCTATGATCTAACTTGAAATGATATTCATGTTATTCTCTCTTCCATCCTTAATCTGGAAGATAAAAATCAAGTCCGGGTTAATGCCCAGGTCCATGCCAATGCTCTGAGGTAACAGGCCCCCACTAACCCAGTAGGGGCTGAAGCAGTCCCTAGCCAGGACCCCAGGTGGAATTATCAGGACAATGGGGCAAGTAGGAAAGCCAGGGACCATATGGTAATATGTCTCATTGAGGGACTTAAAAAAGCCTCACACAAGGCCGTTAACTATGAAAAACTGTCTGAAATAATTCAGGGAAGGAATGAAAACCCTGCAACCTTTCTATCCTGCCTTACACAGGCTATAAGAAGATACACTAACTTAGATCCCACTAGCCCAGAAGGGACTGTCATTTTAACCCTGAGATTTATCTCTCAGTCAGCCACAGACATTAGGAGAAAGTCACAAAAACTGGAAGATGGCCCTCAAACCCTTCAACAGAAACTTATATATCTAGCCTCTAAGGTATTTAATAATCATGATGAAGAGGCTAAACAGCAAAGAATAGCAGAATTCCAAATGCTTGCCTCTGCCATCAGAGGCTCCACTAATCAAAGGGGTCAGCAAACGCCCTTTAGGGAACAGAAGAAGGGCACCCACCAAAATCAGCAGAATATACCTCCAGGTCCCTGCTTTAAATGCAATCAGACTGGCCATTGGGTGAGACAATACCCCAATCTCCAACCACCGCCTAAACCATGTCCTCAATGTGGAGGACCCCTCTGGAAGTCGGACTGCAGACAGGCTGCGCAGAGTCAGTCCTCATCCCTTACTCAGGCTGGCGGATCAGGCAGTCCAGGCCTTGATCTGATTGGCCTTGTAGCTGAAGACTGAAGGTGCCCAGGAACGAACGCCTGGACCATCATCTCAAACTCCAAACCTCGGGTAACTCCGATGGTAGTAGGTAGGCCAATTTCATTTTTAATTGATACCAGGGCAACCTACTCTGCCCTCCCTGAGTTCAGGGGACTTCTTCGACGCTTTGGGGTTTCAGTTGTGGGAACTGATGGCCAAATATCATAACCCAGGGCAACCCAGACACTCACTTGTTCTCTAGGTTCTTATATCTTTCTCCACACTTCTTAGTGTTACTAGCCTGCCCCACTCCCTTGTTAGGGTGGGATATTCTCTCTAAACTCTGTGCTACTTTAGCCTTTACTCCTACCCTCCCCACTAACCACTCTCATTCTTTACTTTGTCTCCTCCAAGAATCTGCTTCCTCTCCTAACATAAACCAACGCCCTCCCCCACCCCCCTGTGCCCCTCCGTCCCCTCGAGGGGGCTGGGCGGGGCAGGGTCCACTGGCCTTGCGGCCTGGGTGAAATATCACTACTCATAGTTTTTTTCACTGATGGGAGGGGCGAGCCCTGAGGGGCTCTTGCTTCTGGTGCCAAGTGCTCAGCTGCACCAGCCAGGTGCGACCCACCCTGGGGACAGTGCTAGGTGGGGAGTTTGACTGGGGCAGTACACCTGTCAATCAGTAATGCAGGTGTCCTAAGGCAAGCTCAGGGTGGACAGAAACCTCCTATGGAGCAGAAGGGCAAAAGCTCCCTTGATCTTGATTCTCGGTATGAATACAGACCTACAGACCGTGCAAGCGGGCACCATGTATAATATCTCTCACTATAATCTTACAAGGGGTACCTGTAATCTACCTCTTCTTGATGTGTCTAACCCCTGCAATGTGCATCCACCATGGCAAATATAGGTAGAGATACAGGTGAAAATGTTAAACTTCTTTCAAAATCCCTTGATTCTCTTGCCTGCATGGTAATAGATAATTGCATTGCACTAGACTATTTACTGGTCAAAGAAGGAGATCTTTGCATGATATCAAATACATCTTGTTGCTTCTATGTTAACTCAACCAGCCAGGTCGAGGAGAGGACACAATGAATTCTAGATAATGCCCAATGGCTAAAAGAATTCAGTCAGGATCACCTAGCCCAATCTATCTGGACAAGTATAGAGGCAGCCTTGCCTAAACTAACCTGGCTACTCCCCTTCATAGGGCCCCTAGTATTAGCCTTCTTATTATTGCTTTTCAGACCCTGCCTCTTGTGCCTGATTACTAGGTTTGTACAAAATCGACTGCAAATTTTAGTCAACCAGACAGTTGGACAATTTGTTCTAGCACAGGTAAAAGGACCCTATGGCCCCATTCCCCAAGAAGTTATCTAACAAATTATTTTTAGGAGTCCACGACGACCCCACACCTGCAGGATAGTGACAAAGAGAAACTTTGCCCCTTTTCCCTTTTTTATCATTATTATAAGATGGGAATGAAAGGGTTAGTAATGTTTTAAAGGGTAAAGGTAAAAGCTTGCAAAAGGTGGAAACTGTGAAAAATGTGTTGCTTGCTTGACCTTTGCTCAGTCTTCTGTTGAGTAAGGATTATCGGACTATCCGCAAGACAATGAATCACCCAGCAGATGCAGGACAAGATATCAGACCAGTCCAACTGCAAAGTGGACAATGGGTCAGGCAGAGTACATTAGCAAGAACTGCCGGAAGCTAGAAGTAGAGTATATAACCTACACCCCAACTGTGATTCAAGGCTGATCCCTTTTCGGCTCAGCCCACCTGCAGCCAGGCACATGCAATAAAGCTATTTTGCTCTACATTGGCCATGCATTGTGGATGTGATCTCCTGCCGGCTCAGACCTTTTACAGGACACCAACTACAGTAGGTCAGCCTATGAAGCCTAGGAGATATAGCAACTCTACCTAATACATAAAAACAAACATAGGAAAGCACCAAGATGAGACAAATAACATGTCCCAAATGAAAGAACAGAACAAAACTCCAGGAAAAGAACTAAACAAAATGGAGATGAGCAATCTAACAGATGCAGAGCTCAAAACACTGGTTATAAGGATGCTCAGTGAACTGAGTGAGAACTTCAAAGAACTTAGTAAGAACTTCAAGGAACTTAGTGAGAACATTAACAACATAAAAAAGTACCAGTCAGAAATGAAGGATGTACTAACTGAAATAAAGAATAATTTATAGGGAAATCAATAGTAGAGTAGGTGAAGCCAAGAAGCAAACCATTGATATGGAATATAAGGAAGCAAAAAACACCCAATCAGAATAGCAAAAAGAAAAGAGAACCCAAAAAAATGAGGGTAGTGTAAGGAGCCTCTGGGACAACTTCAATCATACCAACATTTGCATCATGGGGGTGCCAGAAGGAGAAGAGAGAGAGCAAGAAATTGAAAATCTATTTGGAAAAACAATGACAGAAAACTTCCCTAACTTGGTGAAGGAAACAGACATACAAGTCCAGGAAGCACAGAGAGTCCTAAACAAGATGAACCCAAAGAGACCCACACCTAGACACATCATAATCAAACTGAAAAAGGTTAAAGACAAAGAGAGGATCTTAAAAACAGCAAGAGAAAAGCAGTTAGTTACCTACAACAGAGCTCCCATAAGTCTATCCACTGATTTCTCAAAAGAAAATTTGCAGGCCAGAAGGCAATGGCAAGAAATATCCAAATTGGTGAAAAGGAAGGACCTACAACCAAAATTACTCTAATCTGCAAAGCTATCATTTAGAATTGATGGTCATATAAAGAGTTTCTCAGACAAGAAAAAGCTAAAGGAGTTCATTGCCACCAAACCAGTATTATATGAAATGTTGAAGGGTATTCTTGAAGAAGAGGAAGAGGAAGAGGAAGAGGAAGAGGAAGAGGAAGAGGAAGAAGAAGAAGAAGAAGAAGAAGAAGAACAACAACAACAACAACAACAACAAAAATATGAACAATAAAATGGCAATAAACACATATCTATCAACAATTGAATCTACAAACAAAATGAGCAAGCAGAACAGAAACAGACTCATAGATACAGAGAACTTTTTGTTGCTTGCCAGATGGGAGGGGAGGTTGGGGGGATGGTTGAAAAAGGTAAGGGATTAAGAGGTACAAATTGGTTGTTTGAGGTTGGGAAGAGATAAACCAAAGAATTTATATGCATATATGCATAACCAATGGACACAGACAATAGTGTGGGGAAGGCAGGAGGAGTACAGGAGCAGGGAGGAAGAGGATTTGAATAGATGTTTTTCCAAAGAAGACATATCAATGGCCAATAAGCACATGAAACAATACCCAAAATCATTAACAGGAGAAAAATGCAATCAAAATCACAATGGGATAACACCTCTTATCCCTAGGATGGCTGTTATTAAGAAAATTAACATAACAAGTGCTGGCCAGGATGTGGGGAAACTGGAACCCTCATACATTGCTGCTGTGAGTGTAAATGGTACAGCTGTTATGGAAAAACAGTTTGGAGGTTCCTTTAAAAGTTAAAGATATAATTATCATATTATCCAGTAATCCCACTCTTAGCTACATACCCAAGGGAACTGAAAACATATGTCTACACAAAAACTTGTACATGACTGTTCGTAGCAGCATTATTCATAATAGCCAAAACAAGCAATGGATAAATATCATCCAATGAATGGATGAGAAGTCCATATAGAATGGAATATTTTTCAGCCATAAAAAGGAATAAAGTACTGATATATGTTACCACATGAATGGACCTTAGAAACATGCTCAGTAACAGAAGCCACACACGAAAGGCCATATATTGTATGATATCATTTATATGAAATGTCCCAAATAGGCAAATTCACAGAGACAGAAAGTAGATTAGTGGTTTCCAGTGGCTGGGGGTGGGTGTGTGTGTGTGTGTGTGTGTGTGTGTAGGGGGAGGATAGAGAGTGAAGGCTGATGGGTATGAGGTTTCCAACTGGAATGATGAAAATGGTCTGGAACTAGATGGTAGTGATGGTTGCACAACCTTGTGAATATACTAAAAACCAGTGAGTTATACATTTTTAAATGGTGAATTTTATGGTGTGCAAACATCTAAAAAATTTTTAAATCCCAATAGAAAAAACAAGTTACATACAGAGAAACAAAGAAAAGAATAATGCCACGTTTCTCATTGGAAACAATGCAAGTTAGTAGATGGTGGAGCTATATCTTTAAAGTATGGGGGGGGGGAAGCTGTCCTAGCAAAAATATCTTTCAAAAACAAAACCAAAATGAAGACATTTTTTCAGACATACAAAAGCTGAAAGAATTCCAGCATATCCAGTCTATAAAAAAGTGTTAGATGCCTTTCAGGCAGAAAGAAAGGGACACCAGGTGGAAATCTAGACCCACACAACAGAATATGAGCATGGAAATAGAGGTACATGAGGAAATGTGTAAGGTCTTGTCTTATTTAAGATAATCAAGTTGTTATTGTTGTATTTTTAATAGTTTTTTTCCTTTTTTTTTTGAGAGAACTGTAGATTCACATGCTTTTCTGAGAAACAGTATAGAGATCCCATATATCCTTCACCCAGTTTTTGGCAAGGTTAACTTTTAACTATAAAAGGTGACATAAAATGCAGTTTTATGATACTTGTTGCACATGTCAATAACATGTTCCTTTTCCTTGCTGAGTAGCATGCCATAGAACACAGTTAACCATTCACCTCTTGAAGGACAGGTGGGTCATTACCAGTTTTTGGCTATTAGGAATAAAGCTATGTACTATGAGCATTTGAGTACAGGTTGTGCTATGAATTTGAGTTTTCATTTCTTGAATAAACACTCAACAAAATGATTGTTGGGTCACATAATAAGCATGTGATTAGTTTTGTAAAAACATCCCCACCATGTTCCAGAGTGGCTACACCATTTTCCACTCTCATGTTGGAAAGGGGCCACATGCTAACCTGACAAGCTCAGAGGAGGCCTGCATGGTGGCCTTGCAAACTCAGACACCTAAAGTAACCACAAAGAATGGTCTGAAATTAAAACTTTTTAACTAAAAACAGTTTATGGTAGATAGTCATGTCCTAGGCTAGAATCTTCCCTGACAAAAGTCTATCTTTACCTTAACTAAATCTGTCTATTGTCTTTTGCATCTACAATAATATTCCTTTAGAATGTTGTAGCAACTTCCCTTTTTCTAGACCCCTCAGGGCACAACCATTGCAGGGGGGCGGGGGTACCACAGATCCTCTCACTGTTATTTTTATAATGTTAATTGTTGACTGTTAACTATCATGTATCCACCTATGTAAAAAATATATGTGTCTATCATTTTACTTTTTATACAATCTCAGAGGTGTCCCCCACCCCACCCCCACTTTGCTTTCTCCCACCTCCCTAATCTATCACCAGTGGATTTCATGTAAACCACTTGCATCTTCTCTTTTGATTCTAATGTATAACTAAGATGCAAAACTGCCATTCTCTGGAGTATTATCTCAATCCGATGAGATTTTGCTTCTCAGCAATTGTTGACAGTTTGGTTCAAATAACTCACAAAAATTCTCTATAGGTTTGAATGTTTCTTATGTTGACAAAGTATACAAAGATCGTTCCTAGTTCTAGGTACTAAAGATTTCCTCCTATTGTTTTTCTAAAGTTTTATATTTTACATTTAAGTATGCAATCCATTTTGAGTTAATTTTCATATATGATCTAGGTTCTTTTTTTTTGGCTTATAAATGTCCAAATTACTCCAGCACCATCTATTGAAATTTTATCCTTCCTCCACTTAATTGCATTTGTACTTTTATCAAAATTCAGTTAGACATATTTGTAGGGATCATGAACTGGTACCACTTTTCTGTGACCACCCTCCATCCTGAAGCTATCTAGGGGCCCATTAGAAGTCACTGCTTTAGTGACTTGTCACTTAGGAATTTCAAGGGATTTAAGAGCTGAGTCAGGAACCAGGAATGAGACCTGGTAGGTATTATTTATTTCCCACAGTGCCATAAATCACTCACCATGACCCAGGACACCTCTAAGCCTTTCTGGGTCCTTCCCTAGCCCTGACACCTCTCAAGGAGTTAAAGCCTCCACCCCCACCCCAGGGGGCTCCCAGACAGCTCTCCATCAGCCACAAGACATTGAAGCCCCAAATCTGGACCATCATCCAACCCAGCACTGCCCTTCCCAGCCAGGAACCCCCAAGCCAACTAGCCATACTCACAGTCCACTCGGAGCTCAGCCTTGGTGGAGGACACACCCATGCTGTTCTCAGCCAGGCAGCGATAGACACCCATGTCTGAAGGCACCACAGCCGTGATGATGAGCTGGTGGCCACCCTGCTGGTCATCACTGATCATGTAGTGGTCGTCCTCCTCCAGTACCCTCCCATCCTTGAACCAGCGTATGCTGGGCATGGGCTGGCCTGTCACCACACAGTCGAAGCTCACAGGGTACCCATCCAGCACCTCCTGATTCTGCAACTCAGTCAGGAACACCGGGGCTGGGAAGGACAGGTAGGGTGTGCAAGTTAGCACCAGCCCTTGCCCCCGATCACCCCAGCTGCAGTGTGTGCACACGTGACCTTCGTGATGCCCATTCAAGTGGAAACATTCACAGACCAGGTGGCTAAACAGTACTCTGTCTCTGCTCTCTGAACTCCTCCCTCCTCTCCATTCTCTAGGGGAGTCCTCCCTTTGTCAGCCTGGCTCTCAAGCCACCCTGTGGCCAGAAGGACAGCAGACAGTAAGCAGGGAGGAAGGGAAGTAGAAGGAGGATGAGGCAGTGTGGCTGGGAGTCCAGGGTTTGAGGCCTCACACTCAGAACTGGAGAGGGAAAATTTCAAGACATGACACTGTGGGTTAATGACACCCCTTCTGCCATTTCTAGGGACAAATAAGTAAACAGTGAAATGGCTTTTTCATTCATTTTAATTGCTGGAGTGGGAAATGGGGTGCAGACCGAACCACATGGAACCCCACCTTTTATATAGGTTGCATCTTAAATCCTCATGGAGAAAAAAAAAAGCAATAGTCAGCATTCCCATAGCCAGTGCACAGATGAGAATGCTGAGACTCTGAGAGGCTAGTTAATAACAGGCAGAGCTGGGGTGGAGATGGAGCTCTATCCACCACAAAGTCGGTACTCTTCCAAGCTCTGCATCTGCCAAGAGCCAGAAGCTGGAGCCCAGCCAACTCCTTGACCTCTCAGCTGACCCTGGTCACGTACCAGCCTTGCCTCTCCTCTCCCTCCCGTCTCAGGCAGTTTACAGACTCACCAGCCTCTGCAGTCCGCAAGCTGGGTACTGGCTCCAAAGGCACTGCAGGAGCGAGGGCCACCTTGGCAATGCGTATCTCCACCCCTCGGGGTCCCTGCTCCAACAGGCTGATATCCACCCCAATGCCTAGCATGCTGAACATCTCCTGGAAGTGGGTGGCTGCCTGTCGGGCCTCAGCCAGTGTCTCAAAGCAGATGCAGACCAAGTGCTCGTCCTCGCGGTACCTCTGCCAGTCCCCATGCTCCTCAGGCTCCGCAGAGGCCTCATCCGCACTCAAGAAGATCTCTTCGTCTGAAACCTCAGCTGGGCCCTTGATGCGGAAGAGACGGTGCAGCCGCCGGGCTGCCCGGCGGAAGGCGTCATCCTGTTCACTGCCAGAGGAGCTCTCAACCTCACTCTCTGTCCCACTGATAACCACATGGGCACTGTGGACCGTACAGCCAAACTTGCTGCTCACCTGGCAGGTGTAGCAGCCAGCATCAGCATGGCCCACACCAGTGACCAGCAAAGAACAGGTGCCATCCCCAAGCTGATCAATGTGGTGGTGCCGGCCGTCAGTCAGCTCCACACCATCCTTCAGCCAGCGAGCTTGCACGTCTGCCTTGCTGGACACCACACACTCCAGATGCAAGACGTCACCCACCTGTGCCTCGGTGTCCCCAAATGTGCTGCGGAACACAGGCCCCTCCTGCTGTCTCATCTCCTTCCGCACCTTGTAACCCTTGAAGGCAGCCTGGATCTTCACAGCAGCCTTGTCCAGGGATGGGTCACTGAGGTCCTCAATGCTCAGGTCTCCTGACAGTGAGTGCACTGTGGCCAGCTGTTCCTGCCGCTTCTTCAGCTTCCCAAAATGGGTTGCTGGTGCCCCAACCTGTGTGCACAGGTAAAGTAGAGAAACCAAGGCCTGGGTCAGAGAAAGGATGGGAAGGGGCATCCAGGGCAGGCTAGAGGCAGAACCCTGCCTGCATCCCAGTTCCAGCAGGCCACTCTGCCTCTGGCTGCTGGCAACTACACTACATTCACTGAGGCTGGATGCTTGATGGCTCTTGTCACAAAAATCAAGCCCACCTTCCCTGAAATCACTTTACACCCAGATGGGGACTCGCAGGGTTGTGAGAAAACTACAGAGAGGCCAGTCCCAACTCTTCAGGAAAAGCTTTTAATAGCCAGGTGAATGAATGAGTGGTAGATGGTAGATGAGTGGATGGGTACATCAATGGCTGGATAGATAAATAGTTGTAAGATAGATGCTTGATGGCTAGCTGGATGGATTAATGGTTAAGTGGATGGCAGATGGATAAATAAATGGATGGTGATGGATGGATGGATGGATGGATGGATGGATGGATGGATGGATGGATGGATGGGTGGTGATAGACCAATGGGCAGCAAGTGAATGGATGAACAGGTAAATGGTGACTGAGTGGGTAGATGGGTGAATGTGTGGATAAATAGATGGTGGTGAATGGGAGGTACATGGATGGGTGGGTTGGTAGGTGGTAGATGCAAGAATGGATAAGTGGATGGTGGATGGATGAATAAATAGGCTGGTTGGATGGATGGGTTGGTGGATGGTGGATGGGTAGATGTATGGTGGATAAATGATGCGTGAATGGACAATGACTGGGTGGTAAAGATCTGAGACACCCAGGCCTTCCTTGCAGGCCAGGCTGGAGGCTCACCTGGCTGGCCAGTGGAGAGGTGCCAGCCTTCCCAGCCTTCTTGAGGTAGGTGACCAGGGAAGGAGTGCCTGCCCGGGACTCGTCGTCAGAGCTGGTGTGGGAGAGGTCAGCCTCGCCAGTGCGTGCCAGCTCATCAGCTGTGGAGTAGTCCTCTGATAGGTCAGGAGCCACATCTTCTGCCTCCTGCCGCTGGCGCTGCAGGCGCCCGTCCTCCTCAGGTAGCTCACTGATAGAGTCCAGTGTGGGCTCACGGCTCATGCGGCGCTTCCGAGCAAGGGCCTCCCACAGCAGGTGCAGGTCGCCCTCCTGGGCTGCCTCGGGAGGCAGGCTTGGCTGTGCAGGGGCCTCATCCCTGGATCCTGGTGTCAGTACCACTGTGGACAGCAGGAGACTGGTCAGCCAGGTAGGAACAGAGTCATGACCCAGGCCGGTCTGGGCTGCTGACTGTGGTTCCCTTCAATAGGCCTCTGCTGTCTGCCTGGGCTCCTGGAAAGCTCTGATGGCACAATCTTTACAAGGTTTCAGAGGCTCTGAACAGCTCTCCTTGGGCCTCAACTTCCCCTGGTCAGGCCAAGCCTCAGTCGTCAGAGTGAGAGGTGGTGGTGTTCAGAGGTCATGGGGAGGTTTATAGTGCAGGGGGGAGGAGACACCATGCAGGGGGACTCAGAGCACAGGGGCCTGAGGACTTAAGAGACCAGCAGCTGGTACCAAGGGCTGAAATGGCCAGGATCACATTTAGGGAGGAGGTGCAACCTAAGACGCCAGAGAAATGGGTTCTCACATGAGGCTGAGCTACGTGGCAGGGTCTGTGCCACTCCCTAGTAAGTCTAACCTTGGTGTGAGGCGAACTCCCCAAGCGGACCCCTGCTATGGAGGGTCACCCCACCCACAAACCCTAGGGCTCCCCCCAACTCTTCTACTCCCACATGCTGGGCCCTGGAGGACGCACCCTGGAAGGTCTTCGCAGCAGCAGAGATGGGGTCCCTGGCAGGGCCACAGCGGTATTCGCCCTGGTCCTCTGCTGAGAAGCCCCGGATCACCAGCGTCTGCTGCCCACCCTGAGAAAGAACCTGGAAGCGCCCGCCGGGCTGAATGTGTTCCTTTCCCTTCAGCCAGATAACCTCACCAGCCTCCGCCACATTGCAATCCAGACGCAAATCCTTCCCAGCTGCCACCTGCCGGCTCTCCGGAGCCAGGGGCACAGGCGTGGGTTCCAGGGGCTCTGCTAGGGATGAGCGCATCAGCAAGGATGTGCCCGACCCTCCAGTTTCTCAGGAGGCCTGAGTGCTCCAGGCTGGACACTCCCACCCTCATCTGCCGGGCCAGGGCTGCAACTTACCAAGCCTCACTGTCTGGGGAAGGTGCACGGGCTCTCCGGCGCCTGCAGGGCCCACCGCTGCCACGCGAAAGCGGTAGGTCTCCCCAGGGGCCAGGCCGTCCACAGTGCACTCTGGCTCGGACACCAGCTCGTGGCATAGCTGCCACTCACCGGTGGCTGATGCCTTCATCTCCACCCGGTAGCCACAGAGGCCGCCGCCGCCATCGCTTGTGGGTGCCACCCAAGAGAGCGTTACGGAGCGGTCACTGCGCCCCACCACTTCAGCGTCCTCCGGGGGATCTGGGAGGCCTGCGTGGGGGTGCGGGGCAGTCAATTCGACGTCTGATATCTCTTATGGGACATAGCCCCTCCTGCCCTGAGGTCTGATTCTGGGGCACAGTGAGGGTACGGGCAGACCACCCCCCAGAACTGTGAGCAGGCATGCCCGGGACCGCCTGTCTCCGGGAGCCAGGGTCGTAACTTTCAGTCACGGAGAGATTATGCAACCAAGTCCACCCTGGGTGGAGGGACATGGAGAGCTCCCAGTGGCTTCTGGAACTGGAATCTCCCATCCCTACCCACCCACGGGAGAGCCCAGCACCCAAGATGCAATGGGTGGGCAAGCCACCCACCCAGCACAGTAAGCCGCGCGGAGGCCACGGCGTCGCGGGCAGCGAAGGTGACTTCGCCTGCATGGTGCGGCCCAGCGCAGCGCAACAGCAACGTATGGTAGCTGCCATCCACAGTAACAGTCCAGTCCGGGTCATCCAGCTGTACTGCCATCCCATTGATGTACCAGGTCGCCTCGCCCACCGTCACCGCCTCGCTGAGCGTGCAGCTGAAGTGGGCTTGCCTTCCTGCCTGAACGGCCGCATCTCTCGGGGGCTCCAGGACCTCCAGGCGCCAGCCTGCAGTGCAGGGGGGCCAGGGCGTGACCAGGGACAACCTCTGGGGGCTAGGAGACTCCCAATCCACCCCACCCCCACACCCCCTCCCTCTACCTTCGAGCAAAGGCGGAGGTCCCAGCTCGGGTGGGAGGGGTCTCAGAGATCAGTCTTCCCCACCGGAGGGGGAATCTGATCTCTGAGACCATTGTTCTCCCAATTCCGGGCCTCCAGTTGGATGAGGCCTCAGAGACCCACAGCCCGGAGGTCACAGCCCTCCCGTTCTGCCTACTCTCTCTCCCCCATACAGCACAATATTGGCTGAAGGGGTCTGAGAGAACCACGCCCCCGGTGGCCACAAGCTTTCCTTGTACCCTATCATCCGGTGGGAGGGACTCTAAGAGACCAACGGCCACACCCCCTACCCCCCTGAGGTCCCAACCCGCCTCCCTTAGTCCTGCAACAGCAATATTTGGTGGGAAGGGTCTAAGAGACCCACGCCCCTCCTGCAGCCCCTCCTGCGGGCCCCAGATCAACCCTGCATCCTTTCAGCAGTGGGAGGGGTCACAGAGACCGACACCCACACCCGCACCTCTGACTGTGAGGAACGCTGACGTCACCAGATCCCCAGCCAGGAAGGTCACCCTGCAGCTGTCCTGAGGCTTCAGATTTTTGAGTAACAGCAGGTGCCGCAGACCATTCTCAAAGTAGACCACCTCGGCGTTCTCCGAGCTGTGCACGGGCTGGTCATCCAGGAGCCAGGTGTGGGCGGCCACCTCTGGCTGGGACAGCTGGCACTCGAACAGCGCTTCGCCTCCCTCCAGCGCCTCCACATTCTCCAGGCCTCGCACCACTGTGTTCTTGGCTGGGGGATGAGGGGGGGGGGTGCTCAGGGCATTGGAGCCTCCACCACCCAGCTCCCCCCCCACAGTGGTGTGAGAGTGCCTCCCCATGACACGAGGCCCAACAGCAGGCCTCCAGGAGAGAGACCAGTGGTGTCCACATGGAGCCTTCATGCATGTCCTCCCAAGGCTCTGCCCACCTTCACACCATCATCATGCTAGTGGCAGGATGGGGGTCCTCCCGACCTCACAGGTGAGAAGTCTCACAGTTGTTCCCAAAACTCACCAAAGCCACAGTCAAGTTCATAAATGGCCTGAGGCTTTCACCCCTTGCCCTGGCTACAGGTGGGGCTCTGGATCTGGCCCCCTTTCCTGTCTCCCAGCCAATACTATCAGACTTGCTGGGCTGCTTCCCCACTCGCTGGGACCAGAGAGACCTCTGCCTATATTTTCCAACTCTCTCTGGTTCTCTCCTACAAAGTCTGAGTCTAGAATAAATGGCCACATGGAAGCCATGAGCTCAGTGCCTGGCTGTGCTAGCTTGCCACCTCCTAGAGCCATTCCCAGGATAGGCATCCAGCCAAGAGGAGTGACAAGAGGGGACACTGGAATAAAAATGAAGGAGGGATGCATGGGAGACAGCAGGGAATCAGCCCAGTGGGGTGAGAGATGTAAGGGGCCAGATGGCGAGGTCAAGCAGGAAAGGAGTGCCAAGTGACAGAGGGCTGGCTCAGATACTGGAAGGGTCTGGCTTTGACCCACATGACAGCAAGAAGCCACTGCAGTCACTGAGCTGAAGGTCCAAGCCCACAGCCCCAACTACTGTGTGGGTACGTGCCCCAGACAGAACCCGAACACAGCCCTGATGCTCCCTCCCAGATCAGTTAGAGTCCAGGCCCATGCCTGCAGGTAGGGGTGTCTGCTGTGGATAGGGGTCCAGGGAGTGAAGTGGGGAGGGTGTCTCAGAACAGAGGACCTGCTAGGCTATCAACATCCCTTTACCAGACTGTTCTTCCACCCTGAGCTACTTGCACTACAGACCAGACTCCCCCATGGCCCAGCCCTTTCCCTCTCATTATAACTGACAGGACTTAGGAGTCTGACTACATTCTGCTGGATGGCATGATCAGGGCTACAGTTGACTGAGACAGGAGTGGTGGGGAAAAAGGGAGAAAGTCTCGTGAGATCAATGCTTGAGCTCACCCTTAGTTCCTATCCAAGGACGTCACCATTGCTTTGTTTGATAAAATCCCAGATTTTTAAGCAGGAGCAAGCCTGCTCTCTAAATGCCACCTCTCCCCACTTCCTTATACTGTTCCCTTCTCCACTCGGCCCTTCCTGTGGCTGAAGTTTCTGCCTAGATGTCCATGAGCCCAGCCCCACCCCCCAGGCCCAGGACACACTGTAGCCCTTCCTCATAGCTCCAATTATATTTCCCAATGGGGATGTCAAGGGCGCTGCAGTGAATAGAGGGAGTTTTGTCTGTTCCCTGGTGTGCTTACAGGTGCCAAAAAAAGTGTTTATAAAACTTAGTTGTTGAATTAGTGAGGGGGGTGACCTCAGGTGGCCAGGGGCAGAAACTGGTCTCACCTGTTCACACTTGCTGTCTAGCTTGGATGGCCCCAACAACCCTCTTCACTCTCCAGCTCACTCACCACCAGGAATGGTTCAGATTTTCCCAAAGAGGAAGTGGCCACAGCCAAACGATGCCCTCTATCCCGCGCTGGTTCCCCAATAGCATATCCTTTTAAGGACATGGGGCTTGGCACACCTTCCAAGTGATCAGCCTGAGATGGGGCAGAGCTGGGATCTGAGCCCAAAATTTGGGGACACAGTCCCACCTAGAGTCCTGCTGAGGGCCCTGTGACCCCAAGCCTGCTTGTTCACCTGCCCAGAGGTTGCTTCCCTGCCTGCCTCTAACCTCCCTAGTGTTTTGGATGTAGATTCTTTAGGTGCAGTCTCTGCCCAGGGTCTGTCCAGCCACCCTGTCTTATGAGGCTGCTTGGGGAGGGGTCTGGATGGGTGGGCTCAGGGCCGGGCCAGTTTCAGCAGGATCTACCTGCTTGGATCTCATCTTTCTAGAAAGTACTGTCATGGTCACGCAGCACTGGCTGTCACTGCCTGATGTTCCACCATTATACGTCTTGGCTCAAAACATGCCAAAGCCTGCTGGGCCTGGGGCTGCCTGCTGGGCGGCCTCACCTTGCACTTGCAGCAGGGCTACCACACGGGTGCCTGCAGCCTCACAAGAATAGATGCCACTGTCGCAGGGCAAGGCCGGCCTGAAGGACAGCCTGGCCACGGTCCAGTCCTGCTCTATGATGACACGACACCCGTCGGCGCGCACCTCCTGCTCATCCATCTTCCACGTGGCCTGCACCGGCCGTGAGTACTGGCAGAGGAGCTCGGCCGGGCCACCCTCCTCCACCACCAGGTCCTGCATGGCACTGACCACCTCCACTGCTGGATCTGTCGGCCAACACGCCGAGCACGTGTAAGCCTGAGCAGTGTGATCAGGGCCCACCCACCCTTTGTGGTCAGCGGCAGCAGTTCATTGGCAAGCAAGTGAGAGGCTTCAGCAGGAAAGGAACTAGTCATGGCGGCCCAGGACCCTCCACACAGAACAAGTCTTGCCCCTACACACCCCACCTATGGCAGATGGCCTCCATCCACTTGTCCCCTCTTGACCCCTCTGACTTCCTGAGCCCTTTCCTCCCTGAGCCTGGGGAGCATGCTGCCCCAGCAGGGACATAACATCCCCTCCTAAAAGCCCAGGGGCCCTCTCAGGGTCCACAGCCTCTGCTGGGCATGCC
Source organism: Tadarida brasiliensis (assembly GCA_030848825.1). Classification (NCBI taxonomy): domain Eukaryota; kingdom Metazoa; phylum Chordata; class Mammalia; order Chiroptera; family Molossidae; genus Tadarida; species Tadarida brasiliensis. The sequence goes on along the minus strand of CM061259.1, from coordinate 70,595,924 downwards.
GCATCCCCAGTCCAGAGTGTCCCTTTTCCAGGGGCCTCTCTGCCCCTCCAGAGGGCATCATCCCATCTTCACCTGGCAAAATCCTACTCAACAAATGTCCATTTATTCTGCCACAGTGCAGAGAAGACCAGTCGGCAAATACTCCAAGTGAAGCCATACCAAGCGGCCATCCCAAGAGCACCTGGCTGGGAGTGCACTGAGGGGTCCCTGGCAGCCCACTGCCCTCCCCAGTGGCTAGCTCTTTCCTGGAAGAACACAAGACACAAGACCCCCCAACCCAAACCACAGCGGTATAAGCAGCCACAAGCAGGGATAGGGCAGGCTGAGCAGGGACAGGGCAGGCAGGCCAGGGTGGGAAGGTTGCCCTCACCTCCAGGCTGCCCTCTGGGTGTACACCTGAGGTGGGTGCAGCCACAAGAGTAGCAGCCAGGTGGCAACAGTACTCAAGGCCCCACGAGCAGGTGGGCATGAAGTCGGCTTGCAGCTTCATGCTCTGAACCAAGCATTCTTTCTCATCCTAGAAGCAGGGCTGCATCTTGCCTGAGTGTCCACACACAGCATGTATGGAGCAATGCCAGTCCCCAACCCCCTGCCCCAGGGGCCTGCAGGAAGCATGCAGGAGCAGCCAGGGCAGAAGCATCAGTGCGGGTGGTGTCCCATAGGCTGGTACCTTTGACCAACAACTTGGCTGTGGAGACCAGGGGCCCTGCACGGTAGGTGACGATGCCTGAGTCAGCAACCCCCAGGCACGACAGCGTAAGGGTATGAAAGGTCCCATCATGCACGCAGATGGCACTCTGGGGGCTGTCCTGCAGCAGGGTCCCATCCAACCACCAGCAGGCTTCAGGCCCACCCGCACAGGACACCTCACAGGAGAACGTGGCCACCTCCCCCGCAAAGACGTCGACATTCTGCAAGCCACGTACCAGGCATGGTGCTGCCTCTGCACAAGAGGGCAATAGGAGGGCGGGCTGGAGTGCCCTGGGCCCAGAGGGTCATGTGGGGGTCTACCATTTTGGGGACCCTTGAGGCTGGGGTCTAGAGATCCACTTGGGCCAGCTATCCCATCTTGCTCATGGAATGATAAACTCAAACCACTCACAGAAAATGGGCTCAGCCTCCCTTCCCCCACACCCCTCTCCAGAATACACTTGGTTTCACAAAAGTACACAGAAGACACACATCCATGGTCTCTTCAGCAAGCAGAATGAACAAGTCCCAAGCTCCATGGCTTCAATCTTTGTGGGTGGGGAGGAGAGGCTGTGGGGCTGCCACTCTGAGAGGGTGGGGTCTGCCTCAGGTAGTAAGCCCTCCATCCCTGCAGGTGTGAAAGCAGATGCTTATCCTATTCCCAGAAGGCTAATTGTCCAGATGTCAATTATGGTACCTCCATCCATAAGATTCCAGGGCCCTAATGCCCGTAGCAATTGCTTCCTGCCCCGTCACACAGCAGTCCCTAGCCCAGGGGCTTCCACAACATAGTTGCTGCCTGCTCTATGCTCCCACACCTACCCCAGCCAGGCCCTCCTCAGAGGCCCCCCATGCCCTTCCTGGGCATGCACCACTGAAACCCCAGCCCCAGCCCTCCACCTGCCCTAACCCTCTCCCAAGAGTGCACATATGGTAGTACTCCCTGCTCCACCAGCTCCCCTTTCTCATTTCCAGCACCATACCCAAGCTGGCCTATACACCAGCTACCAGAACAAACATTTGCACATCTCTGTGCCCGTTGCCCTCCCCCAAGAACATGGCCAGATGTCTGTACACAGGCCAGTTGGCACAGGCTTGGGACACCTGGCTGACAGGGGTCAAGGCATAGCCCTCAGCAAGACCCATAACGCCCAACCCAACTCTATGTCCCCCTCACAGCCACCCACCCTGGTGAACACACAAAGCCCTTTCTGGCCCAGCCTGATCAGGACCCCTAGGATACTTCCCCTCTCCCACCACTCAACTTGAGGCCTTTCCCAGTCCCAGACACCACAGGGCCTTTCCCAGCCCAAAGACCACAGAACTGGCCATATCTGTTCACCCCAGAAGACCCAGGACATGCTTTGTCTCTAATGTCCAATTACCCCAGTGGATTGGGGGCTCCCTGATGAAAGCACTGTACCTGGCCCCTCTGAAGGTCCAAGACTTAGACAAAGGTAGAAGCTTAGAGGGTTTGTCAATGGATGGTAAATGGATGGGTGAATGAATGAATGGATAGATGAACAGATGAATGGTCGGGTAGACGGATGATTAATACATGTCTGAATGGATGGATTGATTGATGAATGAATGGATGGTGGATGGATGGATGGATGGATGATGGAGGAATAAATGCTGGATGAATGGATGATGGGTGGATGGGTGGTGGATGAATGGATTATGGATGGATGGTTAGATGGTGGATGGATGGATGGGTCAATAATGGAGGATGCTGGATGATGGATGGATGGATGGATGGATGGATGGATGGATGGATAGATGGGTGGATGGTGAATGGATGGCAGATGTTGGATAAATGGATGATGGATGGATGGATGAATTGATGGTGGCTGTATGCACAGATAAGTGTATGGATGGATTGATCAATAATGGTGGATGTTGGATGTTGGATAGATGGAAGATGGATTAATGGTAGATGGATGAATAATGGTAGATGGATGGGTGAATGGTGAATGGACAGTAGATGTTGGATTAATGGATGATGGATGGATGGATGGGTAGATGGATGGATGGATGGATGGATGGATGGATGGATGGATGGATGATGAAGTATGGTGAGTGTATGGAAGATGAATCAATGGTGGATGAATGAAAAAATGGATGGTGGATGGATGGATGGATGGATGGATGGATGGATGGATGGATGGCGGGTAGGTGGGTAATGACAGGTGAATGGTAGACAACTGGTTAGATGGATGGGACCAGTGTAATAACCAGGAGTAGAACAGCAGGTAAGGGACACTCAGGAACAACCAGCTCTGCAGACAAGGTATAACTCAGCTGAAGGTTCTAGAAATTCTGTTTGCATGCCTCAGGCCAAGTACACTATACCCAAACCTGTACATGTGTTGTGGGTATGCTATTGCACCATCACCTGGGAACATGTCAAGTATGTACATACTTGTGTCTTAAGATGACCTGCGTCATAGGAATAGTCATACAGAGGGTAGCCATATAGAGGGCTTCCACCTTAGGGCCCAGCTCCCTCCTACAACTGCCAGGTTCCCCATCTCCCTCCCGCAAACAGCACTAACCCCTACAAAGGGACCCCACATGCACACCAGAATCTCTTGTGCTGATCTTCACCAGCTCACCTCAGTGGGCCACCAAGTCCAGGACTTTAGCAGTCAAGGGTTGGAATATTGCTATCCCAAAGCAAAATAACTGCTGGAAAATGGGTTTTTTACCACACTACCCCCAAACAGCTTTTTTACTAGGAAGGGATATGAAGACATCACCTTGCCAGGCATGGGAAGGGGCTGCCCACCTGTGACCTTCAGCTGGGCCTCTGAGCTACATGAGCCCACTTGGAAACCAATGGTTCCAGCATCCTCGAGGGTCACCTGTGGGAGCAAAAATGGGGTCTCAGCCTGGCAGTCCATCCAGACCATCTCTCCTGGCAAGTCCCCAGGCCATCCAACTGGAGTTGGAACCTTCTCCTCCCACACTCCTGGGAACATGTGGATGGAGGCAGGTCCCAGGGTCCCACCTTGTGAAGAGTGAGCGAGTAGAATGTGCCTTGCTCCACTGTAATGTCATTCATTTCGTTGGCCTGCAGGGGCACCCCTCCCAAGGTCCAGCGAGCCTCCTGGCAGGAGGCCCTGGACAGCTGGCATCGGAAATGGGCATCCTGGCCCTCACAGAGCTGCACATCCTGCAGGGGCTCCAGAATGGTCACCTCAGGGGCTGCACCAAGGAAGGTATGGGGTCAGCCTCAGCACCTGGGATGCTCAACTGTCAGGAGCACTTCCCAGTCCTAGAGTCTGCCCCCAGCACCCCACCCCAATTTCTGCAGATAAGCATACAGGGTACCACTTAACCCTGGCATCTTGGACCACCCCAGAACCACCCATGCATGGGGCTAGTTCCCAACCCCAAAAGCAGGGACTCTTGCAGTCTGCTTCTGTGCCCCAACAGGGCCTGGATGTTGTGTCTCCGAGCATGGTGAGAGGGCAGCTGCCCTCACCCAAGACCTTGGACAGTGAGCTGGGCTGAGAACTTGTGGAGGCCCACGTGGAAGAAGACAGTGCCTGCATCTTCAGGTGTCACACCCTTCAGCCTCAATGTGTGGATGCAGTTGCCCAGCACAGCCGCCTCTGTCACCTTGCTGCTCTGCAGCAGCAGGCCCTGGAGGTGCCACTGGGCATCTGTGGCCCCCCTCCCTCAACACCTCACAGCTGAATTCCACCTCCCTGTCAGCCTGTACCCCGGTGTCAATCAGGCTCCACATGATGGTTACCTTAGGCTCTGGGGTATGGGTAATGGGATCCTTTATACCAGCCAGGTCTGAGCACCCAGGCCAACCTCTCACTTTTCCTCCTTCAAGAAGCCTTCCTGGATACTCTCACACTCTTCTCCTGCCACGGCCTCTATCTGCCTCACACAGCATTCATCACCCAATTTGCTACAAACAGGGACCCCAGGGGGGAAAGATGGGCTCAGGGCACCTCTATTAGGAGGAAGTAGGCAAGGGGTTTCAGGGTGTTGAGCTGCCTCTGTCCATCCCCACCCTGTGGCCAGCCCTGCCCTGACTGGGACATCAGGGAGGCAAGACCTTCAGATAGACAGGCAGGGGCTCAGAGAAGATAGCCCAGGTTAGGCAGGAGGCAGGGTAGCATCCACAGGCCACAGCCTTAATTTTCCCACTGTCCACAGGGGAGTGGTACAGAAATGAGAAGAGAGAGCTTGTAACATCAGGGACCTGAGAGCCCCCCTGGAACAGCACTTGGAGAGAGGGGGTCACAGGGCAGCTATTAGAGGAGGGCTCACCTCTGACCTTGACAGAGGCCATGGTTTTCTGGCCACCCACCACACAGGCATACTCGCCGGAGTCCTTCGCCTCAAGCAGGTGGATCAGCAGCTCACACATGGCCCCCTGGTGATGCATCTCATACTTGGGGCCCGAGTGCAGCTCAACACCCTCCTTGAACCACTGCACAGGGGCCCCAGGCTCCACCTCACTCAGCTGGCAGCACAGCCGGGCCAGGCTGCCCATCTCCTGCTCTGTGCCCTGAAGCTCCGTCTGGAACATGGGCCTGGGGGCTGGGGGGCCAGAAGGGACACTTAGAGGTGCTGAGCAAGATCCCCCCTTCCGCACTCACTGTGTGTCTGAGGGGCCTGGGGAAAGTGGTCCACAGGTAACTCACCTCTGACTGAGAGTCTGGCAGTGCTCTGTGCATGGCCTGTGTCACAGGTGTAGTGGCCAGTGTCCTCCTGCTCAGCACCACGCACCAGCAACTGCACGGTAACGCCTTCTTGTACCATCTGGTACTTGGCGCAGGGGAAGAGCTGCAGCAAGCCTTTGCGCCACTCCACACTGGCGCCCGCCCGGCTTAGCTCGCAGCACAGGTGTGCAGTTGCGCCCTCATCTACCTCCTGGGCCTGCAGCTCCCGGGTGAACCACACCGGCGCAGCTGTGGGGAGGGGGGACATAGGGTCAACCGAGCCTCAGGTCAGGTCTGCCCACCAGCCCTGCCAGAGCCAGGGTCCCCTCTGATGGGATTCCTGGGATGGAACTGCAGCCCAGAGGGTCCCCTCAAAGCATGTGGGGCCTGTGCAGAGGGCAGAGCCCACCTTGGGCCCACCTGTGACAGTAAGGGTTGCGCTGGTGGCCTGGGAGCCGCAGGTGCAAGTGTACTCGCCCGTATCCTCCCTGCGCAGGTCCCGCAGCACCAGCTCCACCGTGCAGCCTTGCTGCCGTGGCTCCCGGCGCCCATTGGCCTGAAGTTCCAGGCCACCCTTGCTCCAGACCACAGAACTGGGCTCAGACAGCTCACACCGCAGGCTGGCGCAGGTGCCTTCCTCAGCCTGCAGGTTCTGCAAGGGTTCCCTGAATACCAACTGTGGGGCTGAAGGGTGGGTAGGCAGAGGAGAGACAGGGTCAGTCCAGAGACCCAGCCACGAGACAGGCCCCACACACACCCAGTCAGGAGACAGGCCCCTACACCAGTTAATTCCACTGAGAACCTAGGTCAGGCATGGCCCTCAGCTTCACCTCAGCTGCCTGCCCGAAGGACTCATTGTCACAGGCCCCAGGAGACTGGGGTTTGAATGGGCATCATGGGTCTGGGCCCACTTGAAGAGGAAGGAGGGTCCATTGTGGGAGCTTTGTGAGGAGCTCTGGATCTAACCAGAATTTCATGCCGGCCTCCACCCAGGATGCCCGTGGGCAGGGCTGTGTCCCGCCAGGTAATCAGGGCCAGGGGCATCCCCTTGGACCCCTAAAACAGAGCCATCCCTCAGATCCTGACTAGAGGCTAGGAAGAAAGGAGAAAGGATAAGTGGGTTAGGACAGGACGAGGACACAGGCTGGGATTCTGTCTTTGCCATAAGAACTGGCCAAGTGAGGTCATTTGGATGGAGATCAGTACCTAGACACAAGGACACTGGACAACGTAGTGACAGGCAAGCAGACAAGAGACAGAGAGAAATTGTTCAAGGCAGAGAGGAGGTGAGTACCCATGGTTACCCAGTGTGGATGCAAGAGACAAGGAGAGGCCCATGGCACCCAAATGAGTCCATGTGGACACATGCAATCTTTACCCCTGACAGTCAGTGTGGCTGATGTCCTTTCATGCCCGCACACGCAAGAGTACTCCCCAGCATCTGCTACAACCAGGCCCCGGATCTCCAGCTCACACACAGTTCCATCCTGCCTCAGGCTGATTCTGTCCCCAGATCTGAGGATCTCGAGCCCCTTCTTCCACTCCACAGGAGCAGCCTTGCTCAGCTCACACAGCAACGTGGCCGTGGTCCCTTCTGTGGCTTCTTCCTTCCTCAGACCCTTTGTGAACTTGGCGGGCAAGGCTGGGGAGGGTCAGAGTAACACAGAGAACATCAGACTGTCTGAGGGACTCTATAGTCCAGGATGAGGACACCCACAAGGACCACACAAATTGCAAAGGGCCACAGTATAAATGAGAATTAATGTACAGATAGTGACAGAGGCAAATGGATGAGAGAACAGAAGAGACAAAGGACTGGATACAAACATCAGAACATGAAAGTGGCCACAGCCACAGCAGGGAGATACTCAAGGACCCCAATTGGAGAGACACAGTCACATAGTTCTACAGGGCAGAGGTGGTGATTTTCAGAAACCAAGCCATTGGTTCACATGGCTATGCATGGTCTTTACCCCTGACAGTCAGTGTGGCTGATGTCCTCTCCTGCCTACACATGCATGAGTACTCCCTGGCATCTGCAACTACCAGGCTACAAATCTCCAGTTCAGACACAACCCTGTCCTGCCTCAGGCTGACTCTGTCCCCAGCTCTGAGGGTTTGGAGCCCTTTCCTCCATTCCACAGAGGCTGCCTTGCTCACTTCACAGCGTGGTGTTACCATGGTTCCTTCCATGCCTCTTCATTCCTCAGACCCTTTGTGAACTTGGCAGGCAGAGCTGGTGGGATTTGGGGAGTCAAAAATACATTAACACAATCATACATCTGAGCACACAGATAAGACAAGATGTGGACAGCACACAAAAGACATAAAACCTATGTGGACACAGGCCACATGCTGGGTGTGCCTAGTACACATTGTGCATTGTGACTTCCCTCAGCCCAGCCTGTGGACAGTGTGGCTGTGGCCACTTTCATTGACTCATCAGGCTTCAGTCTTTGTATGAAACTGGTGGACAGGACTAGGGAGGGTCATAAAAACATGTGATTATCAGATTCTGTGGAGAATTCTGGGGCAGGACCTGAGAGGACAAACTACATGACACAGACTCTGACAACAGGACAAAACCAATGATAACATGAGGGGTGAAAAGGGGCTTAGATGCTGGTTTGTCATGGTTTGTACAATAGCCCAGGAAAGTGGAAGAGATTCTGTGGAATTATGGGAAGAGGGTGACACTGACAGCAGAGAACATGGAATGAATGTGGACGGATGTCATGAAGAGAGTAACTGAACATCAAAACATGGCTCTGCTTGGCCACACGTGGTCTTTACCCCTGACGGTCAGTGTGGCTGATGTCCTCTCCTGCCCGCACACGCATGAGTACTCCCCGGCATCTGCCACAGCCAGGTCTCGAATCTCCAGCTCACACACAGCTCCGTCTTGCCTCAGGCTGACCCTGTCCCCAGCTCTGAGGCTCTTGGGCCCCTTCCTCCATTCCACAGGGGCTGCCTTGCTTAGCTCACAGAGGAGCGTGACCGTTGCCCCTTCTGTGGCCTCCTCATTCCTCGGGCCCTTTGTGAACTTTGCAGGCAGGGCTAGGGAAGATCAGAGTAACACAGAGAACATTAGACTATCTGGGGGACTCTGTGTCCAGGACAAGGACACCCACAATGACCACATAAACTGCTCATGGCCATGACATAAACTTGTGAATAAACACACAGATAGTGACCAAGGCAAAATGGAACAAGAGAAATAGAGGACTGAACATCAGACATCTGGATGGAGAAATGGAGCCAGGAGATGCTTGGGAACCCCAGTTGGAGACATAGACCCACAGATGCTACAAGGAAGGTGTTGACACAGTAGAAATGTGCAAACACCAAGCCACTGGTGCATGAGGCCATATGCAGTCTTTACCCCTGACAGTCAGTGTGGCCGATGTCCGTTCTTGTCCGCACACACACGAGTACTTCCCAGTATCAGTCAGAGCCAGTTCCCGGATCTCCAGCTCACACAGGGCTCCGTCCTGCCTCAGGCTGACTCTGTCCCCAGATTTGAGGGTCTCGAGCCCCTTCCTCCACTCCACCGGGGCCACCTTGCTCAGCTCACAGCACAGTGTGACCGTGGCCCCTTCCATGGCTTCTTCTTTCCTCAGACCCTTTGTGAACTTGATGGGCAGGGCTGGGGGTGGGGTAGAGATAGGAAGACACAATCACACATTTGAGCACATGGATAAGACAAGCACAAAGAAGACATAAACCCATGTGGACAGGGGTCACATGCTGGGTGTGCCTAGTACATGCTGTAGATTGTGGCTTCCCTCAACCCAGCCTGTGAACAGAGTGACCGTGGTCACTTTCATGGACTCCTCAGGCCTCAAGCTTTGTATGAAACTGGTGGACGAGGCTGGGGAGGGTTTGGAAAGACACATGAAACCAATTCTGTGGGGAAATTTGGGGCAGGACATGACTGGGTGGAGGAAATGACAGACTCTGAAAGGACAACAGGACAAAACCAGCAGTGATATGAGGGGTGGTAAGTAGGTCAGGTGCTAGTTTCTCGTGCTTCACATAACAGCTCAGGAAGGTGGAAGAGATTCTGTGGAATTATGAGAGAGGGTGACACTGAGACAGGGGAAAGAACATGGAATGAGTACAGATGGATATAATGAAGTGAGTAAGTGAACACCCAAGCACGTCTCTGCTTGGCCACAAATTGTCATTACCCTTGACAGTAAGTGTGGCTGATGTCCTTTCCTGCCCGCACATGTATGAGTACTCCCCGGCATCTGCCACAGCCAAGCCCTGGATCTCCAGCTCACACATGGCCCCATCCTGCCTCAGGCTGACTCTGCCCCCAGTTTTGATAGTGTCAGGCCCCTTCCTCCACTGCACAGGGGCCTCCTTGCTCAGCTTGCAGTGCAGCGTTGCTGTGTCCCCTGCTGTGACCGCCCCATTCCTCAGACATTTTGTGAACTTGGCAGGCAGGGCTGGGGAGGTCAGAAGGACCCAGAAAGCATCAGACTGCCTGGAGAATTTTGGGGTAGGGGCAAGACATGGACACTTGACAATGAAACACACTCTGGAGCAAACAAGGAATAAAAGCATGGGCAGGTGGACACAATGGTGGGGAGTAGTGCCTATCCAGGTGAAGGTCAGTGAGGAGATGAAGGAGCTGGATCCTCAGTGAGGACCTCCAACCAGGACAGACACAGGGAAATGGACATATGGACAGAGACAGTGACCAGAAGGATGTAATCTGGAATCTTCTGTTGCTCATCCTGCTTCTGACTGTATCTGACACCAGATTCGAGGGCCTGGGCCCCTTCCCTCACTCTACACGCCAGACTGCTCAGGTAACAACACTGTGGCTGTGGTCCCTTCCATGGTTCCCTATTTTTTTCAGCAATTTGTGATCCTTACAGGTATGGCTAGAGGAAGGAGACATGAAAAGGGCTGCCTAAATCTCTTCCATGAGTTTGCATCAACACTCATTCATCACCTCCTGTAGCTCCTGAGGTCAAAGCCTGGGACTAAACAGGGCTGACCTGGACTGACCAGAATAAGGAATGCCCTGACCAGGAGGCTACATGAGCCACCCTCTTCCTGGCTTGTCACCCTGGTACAGGCATCCTTGGAATCCCCAAGCTTCTAGAAGCAGCTCTCTTGAGCCACCTGTAGCTCTCAGGTCCTATACTCTTTGGCTATTGACTGAGTGATATCCCTCTGTGTCCACACTTCTTTTGTCTCCCAGTAGGTCTGACCAGCATAAGGGCCCAGTGCTTCCCTGCCAGAGATCCTGTGCTCTGTCCATGCAGCTTGAGGAGTCATGGTGGTGGCTTCTCCCCAAAGGTCTGAACATTTGTGCACATGACGGCCCTTCCCAGCCTCCAGAATCCTCATCTTCACTGTCCACCTTGTCTCATGAGTGGGTCTGGTCAGGGCCTATGACATGAAGGCCCTGCAAACCTGCAGAGGCGTCCTTCCCTCTGCTCCTTCTGAGACCTACCCTTGCCCCTGTGCCCCTTCATCAGTGTTGCTCCTTGGATCCTCCCAGGACACAGGATGGCACCTTCCTATCTCTGTCCATCTGCTTCCCTTCCGGAAGTGACCAGGACCTCATGAGGGCCACTGAGGACCAGGACCCCAGGACCTGTCACCAGACTGCCAACCATGCCAGGCCCAGTCTTGGTTCCCCATCTCTGAGGGTCTCAAGCCTCTTCCACCTTTTCATGGGGGAGCTTTGCTCAGCTCACAGCACAACATGGACATGGCACCTCCCGTGGCCTTCTCAGGCTTCAGGACTTTTGTGAACTGGGGGGGTCAGGACTGGGGAGGGTCAGATGGACACAAAGACCATTGGATGCTACAGTTTGCAGACAAGAAACAGGCCACACATACCAAGCTGGCAAAACAGGCACCTTCTAGAGATGGGGCCCCAGGGACACCAGTCAGGATGCGTTCATATGGGCTGCTCTGATGTGAGGGGACACCCACCTGCCTCCTGCATGGGTGCCCACACAATTGGCTATCATCCACCACACAATGGGTGTGGCCCAGTCATCCCCTAAGCCCTGGGCCAGCCCACCTACTCCAGCTGAGCAAGCCCCTACCCCAACCCTCAGCCTAAGCTATCAGTCCACCCCAGACCACCTGGCCATACCCCAATAAGACCTCTACTGTTGCAGCAGAGAGCCACCAGACCCACCACAAATACAAGACGTGGAACCCCAACCCAGAGTAGGTGCCCACCAGCCCACCAGTCACAGACCCTCCACCCCAACATGGACACCAACCATCCCTTCTTGGCTAGGGCTGTGCTCTTCAATCCAGCCCTTCCCGCCCTGCCCCTACTCCCCTCCCCCATCTTCTCAGATCTAATCTCCTCCTCACCTTCCACACCCAATTCACCTCCACCTCTCTTTGACACCAACCCTTCCTCACCAGTTTATCTCCTCCTCATCTCCCACACCTACCTCACCTCCTACTCACCTCCTACACCCACCTCACTTCCTCCTCACCTCTCACACCTACCTCACCTTCAACTCCCCCTCCATACTCAACTCATTTCCTCCTCACCTCCCACACCTACCTCACCTCCACCTCACCCTCCACACCCACATCACTATCTCACCCTCTACACCTGCCTCACTTCCCATGGCACCTAGACTCTAGACAGTGGACCTCAGATCACCTATATGGCTCTCTCATGGCCAGTCACATATGATTGGCTCCCTCCCTCGATCATAACTCCTGACATCTCTGCATCAAAGCCACATTTAGATCTACTTCCTAATCCTTGCTGGCATGGCCCTTCGAGAGGACTGTATTCCACCATTTGTGTTGTGTAGCTGCCCTCCTTGTCTCCCCCAGATGTGACTCCTGTAAGAGAGGAGGCCCTTGTTCTCTGATCTTTATCTGAGAAGGCCTCACACAGCTAGGTGCTGAAACTTGTGCTGCAGGATAGCAGGAGACACAGAGGTGGAAATACCTATGCACACGGACATAGCAAAGGGATCTGCTCAAACCCTCAGACACAGAGCCTCTGCTCCATGTGGCCACATGCAGTTTTTACCCTTGACTGTCAGCATGGCTGATGTCCTCTCCTGCCCACACATGCATGAGTACTCTCCGGCATCCTCCACCACCAGGCCACGGATCTCCAGCTCACACACGGCCCCATCCTGTCTCAGGCTGACTCTGTCCCCAGCTCTGATAGTCTTGAACCCCTTCTTCCACTCCACAGGAGCCGCCTTGTTCAGTTCACAGTGCAGCATTACCATGGCCCCTTCCATGGCCTCCTTGTTTCTCAGTCTTCCTATGAACTCAGCAGGCAGGGCTGTGGAAGGTCAGAGACAGAAAACATCCTCCTCATCCTCCTACAGGAGATGAAAGGTACCGCATGGGGCTGCATGGGCAGGACAAGGGCACTCTTACCCTTCACGGTCAGCATGGCTGAGGTTGTCTGGTCCCCGAAGCAGCAGACATACTGCCCGCTATCATGGGGCTGCAGGTCCCGGACCACCAGCTCCAGCATGGTGCCCTCCTGCCGCATGCTGTACTTGCCACCTGGCCACAGAACCTCATCTCTACAGCGCCACTCCACAGGCGCAGCTACAGATGACAGCTTGCAGCGCAGGATGGCAGCACCGCCTTCCAGCACCTCCACATCCTTCAGCCCCTCCTGGAACTGCACCGGCCGTGCTGTGGAAGGCACAGGCTCAGCTTATCCTCACTCCTGCATCCCCTTGGAGTTCCCCCACAGTTAAGGAGGGCTGGAGGCACCAGTGCATGGTGCAGGCAGGCCCACCTCATCCCTTCTATAATATATCAGGGGCTAGTGACGGTGACCCTGAGACATCTGCCCCTCCAGGAGGGGGACCCAAACAAAAGAACAAAGAAGAGTGGAGTGTCATGATGTGTCCTCCATCACTCATTGGAGCCCCAACCCCAGGACCTCAGATGGGGCTGTATTGGGAAATGGAGACTTTAAAGACGTGATAAAGGTGAAATGAGATCACTGGAATGGGCTCTAATCCCATATGATTGGTGTCATTATAAGAAGAGATCAGGCCCGGGTCAGTTAGGCTCAGGGAAGAGACAGCCGTCACCAAGGAGAAAAGCCACAGGAACCAGCACTACACACACCTGGATCCCAGACTTTCAGCCTCTAGGACTGTGAGAAATAAATGTCTGGTATTTGAGCTGCTCTGTCTGTGGTATTTGTTACGTAGCCCAGGCTGACAAAAATTGATGGAGATGAAGCCAAGGCAGGAAGAAGGAGACACAGAGATTTCACAATACAAGACAAAGTTGGGAATAAATTACAAGAGATTGAGAGTCAGGAGACCAAAAGCGGGCAAGGAAAGCTCTATCAGCATCAGAGACCCAGAGACGGGGAAGAAGCAGTAAGAGGTACGAGCTGCAGAGAGAAGACCTGGACGAAACCACCCCCCCACCCCCCGCCACACACACACACACACACACACACACAGACACTGAGAGGGCAAAGACAGAGAGAGAGGGAGCTGGGTGAGTTCTGGGACCTCCCCTGCCCTGAGCAAGGCAAGAGCCATGGACACCTGGAGCATGGCTGGAAGCAGCCTGGTCCTTCCTGCCTGGGGGCTCACCATGGACTCTGACAATGGAGCTGCTCCAGGCACCCCCAGCCTCACACTTGTAGCGCCCGCCGTCCTGAAGGGTGGTGCCAGTGATGACTAGCTGGGCTCGGCGGCCTTCATGACTCAGCTGGCACCGGGCTGACCCCCGCAGGGCTTTCCCATCCTTGGTCCAGTGCACAAGGTTGTCCGGGACAGTGGTCTCACAGACCAGGGTCAGATCCTCTCCTTCCATTACTGTGGCATCCGTGAGCTCCTGGGAGAAGACACTTGGCTTCTCTGGGGACAGAGAGAGAAGTACAGAGCACTTGGGGGCTCCTGCAGGAGAAGCTCCAGGTGTTGCTGCAGCCCAGGTGACACCCCAGGTCAGTGCCCATCTGTCCACCTCAGCCTGGGGACACAGACAGGCCAGGTTCTGCATGGCTCCCCACACCACAGGGACATGGCCAGGTCTATGCCACACTGACCATGGAATCAGCTCTGCATACCATGTGCAATGATTCATCCTGAAACAGCCACACCCAGCCTCCCAAGACTACCCTGGGATCCAAGGCCCAGCCTATATCACCCTTTCAGTGAGCCCCAGGATCACACTGCATCTTGGTCCCCACCACAGCACTGGGCATGCAGCCCACCTGTGACCCGCAGGGTGGCCGAGGACCACTGGTCGCCTGCTTCAAAGTAGACAGTGCCCGAGTCCTTGAGCCCAAGCTGCCGCAGGGTGAGCACATGGTAACCACCCGACTGAGCCTCAATCTCATTGAGCTCATTGGTGTGCAGGGGTGTTTTGTCCAGGAACCAGTGGACAGGCCCATAGTCACCAGGGGAGACACGGCATCTGAAGGTGGCTGAGGAGCCCTCCTGCACCTCCGCATCTCTCAGGTCCTCCATGATGAGCACTCTCTGACCTGGGGGGTGGGGCAAGGTGGGCATGTCAGAACCCCAATGAGGGAAACAGGGTGCTCCTCTAGACCTGGGGTGGGCTCCTGACTGTAACAGGTTCAGGATGACGAAACTAAGGAAACAGTAAGGTAGTCAGAGCTGAACTGACCCAAAGTATTTGTTTCAAGTGCACAGAGAAACCCCAGTCCCCTCAATCCTTCTATGGAGCATGAAGAGTGACCCACGATGGCCCCTCCACAAGCTGTGTTTCTCAACTAGTCCATGTACCTGTCCCCACAGTCACATAATGAAACCAAATCTTGTATTAACAGAAGACATTAGAGTGTGAAAAAAAACGTGGCTATGTTAAAACTTAAATCCAATGCTTTGGAAGTTTGACAATATAATTGCTAGGAAATTTTTTTTTGCTGTCAACTTAGGTCAGAGACACTTAGAAAAAGTCAAATGCAAAAATAGGTGTGCAACAGATTTCTCCACATTCACGGGTGCCTTAAAGCTGCCATATGCTGAGCACCAGATGCCAGACACTGGATGCCAAATACCAGGCACAAGACACTGAATGCTGGGCACAAGATGCAGGACACTGGACACTGGGCACCAGGTACCACAAAGTGCAGATGGTGTGTCAAGAGGTGAATGGCCAGAGACAAGGAATTCTGATTCAAGAACTGACACACAGAGAAAAGGCATTGGCCACACCACCAGATGAGCACACAAGTGTGTGTTTTAAGTTTTGTAAAGAGCATATTTTATTACCATGTAGTGCTGCATTAACCGGCTTTCTAGTTAAGTATCCACTTTATTAATCTCACTGAGCTCAATGGACTCACTAGATTTTTCACAGGAAAGGAGAGAAAACTCCAGAGTGAGGCTTCTTTGTTATTCTGATTTCCTGCAGACAGACCCCACAAGGGGCCTCCATCTGACTCCAGCCTGGACGCTGGCCCTGGGATCAGGAAGGCTGGACTCACCCCTGCACAGATGCTAACATGCCCGACAACCCTGGACCGGCCTCTGACCCCATGTAAAGCCTCAGTTTCTTTATCTGTGAGATGAAGACAATGATGATCCTTACCCTGGCTGCCAGGTACAAACTGCTCCTCAAACCTGGAGACCTCCATGCACAGAGGTGATACATCTGAGTGCAAATACACATGAGCTCACACATGGGGGTTGGGCACATGCTAGCTCAAGAGGAGCTCCAGAAACACAAATACAGTAATAAATGAGGACCGCTGGCTCATTTGCACAAGGTCTAACTGGGAGGGCCACAGAGATGAGACCACCCAAGGTAACCCCTCCAGGAGATGGGGAAGCCAAGGCTGGGCTTGTCTAGGGCCCCTGAGTCAGCTTTAAATGAGGCTTGCACGGGCCACATCACAGGCCATGAAATCCGTGCAATGCACCAGCCTCACCTTGCACCAGGAGCCGTGCCTGGGACCTTGCCTGGCCAATGTCGCAGGTGTATGTATCGCTGTCCGCCTTTTCCAGGGCACTGATAGCGAGCCTCAAGGTCACGCCCTCCTGGCTGGGTGCATGCTTCCCTGAGGCATGCAGCTCACAGAGGCCCTTTCGCCAGGTCACCACGGCTGCAGGGTGCTCTGTCTTGCAGGTAAACACAGCCATGCCTTTCTCCTCCACCTGCAGATCAGCCAGCTCCTCTGTGAACCAGTTTGACTTTTCTGGGGGAAGAGACAAGAAGGGGTGGGGGTAAGGCCTGCAGACCCCATGCTGCCCCTCAGGACGTGGACAGTTCTTTCCCTAGCCCCTTTCCTCTGGACCCTCTCTCTGTCCACCTGGGACATCACAGTGGAGGCCCTGAGGGAATGGCCCCATGCCATGCTGAGGAAGAGAGGCCTTGGGGGCTGCCCCAGAGTTTCTTGTGGGTTACCTTCCACTCGGAGGCTGGCTGTGCTCTTGGAAACCTCAGTCTCACACGTGTACTCTCCAGAGTCTTTGAGCGAGGCTGCACGGACCACCAGCACGGCCCGAGTGCCCTCGCTGAGCAGGTCATACTTCTGACTCTTGCGAATGGCTTTCCCATCCTTCAACCAGCGCACTGGGGTGTCTGCCCGCGACAGCTCACAACTCAGTATTGCATCCTCCCCTGGTATGACCCGCTGGTCCTCCAGTGGCTTCATGATGTCCACCGGCCTTTCTGGAGGAAGCAGAAGTAGCCTGTGAAGCACGGCAATGGCAGAGCTGGTGCTTGGAAACCTTCAGGCTCTGGAGCCTGAGACCACAGACATACAACCTGAAATTCTAGGACCTCAGACCCAGGAACCTCAGAGCCTCAGAATGCCAGGAGTCCCCACTGTCACAAGCAAGGTGCCTTTGAGGGGGATATATGAGAGCACAGATGCTTTCAGCATTGTTCAGATCCCGTGACTCAAAGTGTGGCCATGGCTGGTACCAGCTGTGAACCAAGCTTCACTGATCTGCACCAGCATTTATGCTGAGAACACAACCTCAGTGATTTCACTGGCTCAGTGACCATGTGCCTACCACAGCAATTGGACCACAGATGGGAGCCCAGAGATCCTGCTCCTGCCCATAGATCAGAGAACCTCACCCTAGAGACAGCCTCTGGATGACCAGAAACCCTCAGCATCCAGACAGGAGCCTCTGGGCCCCCACCAGTGCCTGAAAAAGATCGTCCCCAGAAGCAGACCCCTGGCAGGCTGCCCAGCCCCAGGTCCCGCTGCAGGTTGCCTGGGAAGAGCACACAGAGATGACCTGTCTGACCTGGGTGCATGGTGCCCACCTCTGACGATGAGCGAGGCCTTGGAGGTGAGGCCCCGCACAGAGAAGGTCACCTCCCCAGTGTCACCCAGCACTGCCTCTCGCACAGCCAGGATGTACTTTCGGCCTTGGCGCATGGCCTGGAAGCGACCAGAGCTGCCCAATGTCTTCCCGCCGACTGTCCACACGGCAGTGTCGCCTATGTCTTCATGGGACAAGATGCACTCAAAGTTGCAGCCCTCACCCTCTAGCACCTCCACGGTCTTCAGCCTCTTGGTGATGCCCACGTGCAGGTCTGTGAACCATAAGAGGCAGCTGTCACATTGGCCAGGCCCTGGATGCCTGCTCCTCAAGACCAGCGCCATTGAGCCTCATCGTGTTCTGGAGTCTCAAATACACACCCTTCCCAGCCCAGTCCAGGCTGGCCTGCTGCCCCTGAGCAAATGCCCCCTTGACCTCCAGCTGGACACACCCTGGTGTTTGGATGGCCAACAGCTGTGAGTTCTGACCAGGGTACTGCCTTCCTATCTGCTACAGAACAAGGGGCAGAGAACAAAGCATCAGTTTTCACTAGCTCACATGCTCTGGAAGAGAAAAGATAGATGTCCC
This sequence comes from Tadarida brasiliensis, assembly GCA_030848825.1. Taxonomy (NCBI): domain Eukaryota; kingdom Metazoa; phylum Chordata; class Mammalia; order Chiroptera; family Molossidae; genus Tadarida; species Tadarida brasiliensis. The sequence continues at coordinate 70,577,713 of CM061259.1, read as the reverse complement.
GAGTGAAGGGGCCATCTAGCTCTGGGACAAACTGCACCACCCTCCTCCTTTCCTGTCTCATTTCAAAACCTGCCAGATGTCAGGGACCCACCACTAGGTCTTAGACAACAGGCCTGCCATGCATGTGGAAAGGGAACAAGACTATAGGAGCTGGGCCAAGATAGCAACCACCTGGTTGGGGAACAAGAACCAGGTTGTGTCTGTGACCTAGGAGCTCTTCCAGGGCATCCCTGGCCTGACACCTTGACTTCTCCCTCACCCCATCTCCAAGAGGCTCCTGTGACCAGCCCCATTCCTGCCCACACACATCCCCTGGTGCACAGTGAATGTCTCCAGGCCCCTGTTGGAACTTGAGCACCACAGGATTCCATCAGGCAGGGCCCATCAAGCCTCCCACGCTTCACTCCATTACTGTGGTCCCAACCTTCCTGCACCTGGGCCACCTAAAGACCACGTCAAGACTGCTCCACCCAGAGCTTGCCTGACATCTCCCGGCTCAGCAGAATAGCCCAGGCTTAGGAATGGGTGGGGCCTCAGGAGGTGGCCACGGCGGCCCCCGAGCCCCAGTCATGGCCCCAGAGCCTCGGCCACACCTCCACGCACCTTGCACACTGACACACGCATGTGTCTCCTCGGTGCCTAGGTGGCAAGTATACAGGCCCGCATCATCCTGGCTCAGGTCATGCACCACTAGCTTGCGCATGCCCGCCATTTGTAGAAAGTCGAACTTGTCACTGGGTCCCAGTTCCACACCATCCTTGCGCCACACCACACAGGCCTGGGGGTCAGAGACCTCACACTGCAGGGCCAGAGTGCTCCGCTCCTCCGCAGACACATCATCCAGTGCCTTCAGAAACACCACTGGCTTCACTGCAGGACAGGGTGTAAGGAGGTGAGTAAAAGAGCTACCACCACCAGCGGAGACCTCTGGGGTGGGACCCTCACGGACCCCCACAGGGAAACCTCACCTCTGACCTCCAGGTGGGCAGAGGCCTTCACTTTGGGGGAAGAGGCGCACACGGTGCCTGCATCTGCCCGCCTGACTCGCTTCAGCACCAGTGTGTGGCGGTGGCCCTCATGGGTGATTTCGTGGAAGCTATCATTATAGAGGGGAGTCCCATTGAGCGACCACTCCACCTCTTCATCCTCGTGGGAAAGCTCACATGAGAAACAGGCGCGGCCCTCCTCTGTGGCCTCCACATCCTGCAGCGGCTGTGTCACTGTCACCTCCCGCACTGCAAAGAGCACACAGTGAGGCTCAGTGTACTGCACCCCCGCCTCTCCCAGGGCCCCCCAGATGGCCCTGTACCCCCATGCCACGCACCTTCTACGGTGACCTGAGCGCTGCTCTGGGCGCTGCCGGCCTGGCACCGGTAGACGCCAGCGTCTGCAGGTGTGAGCTTCAGGACACGAAGCTCCGCCATGTGACCCTCTAGACTCATTCTGAACTTGTCAGACGGCATCAAGGGTGTGTCCTCCTTGTACCACTGCACAGCCTTGGGGGGTGGCTTGAAGTCACAGGACAGGACCACCGACTGCAGCTCACGTCCCGCCTTAGGTTCCAGCGGCCTCATAAGCACCACAGGGATGTCTGCGCAGGAGGAGAGAGAGCAGCACTGCGGGGTGGGCCTGGTGAGTGGAGCCTGGGGAACTGTGATCAGCTACCCGGGCCCTGCACACCACATTTGCCCAAGCCCCTCCTTCGGCCCGCTGACTGTGCATGCTCACCTGACACAACCAGGTGGGCAGTGGAGCGCGACTTGCCGATGGTGAAGTGCACTGGCCCAGTCATAGTGGAGCAGGTGCGCCGAAGCATCAGCCGGTGCACTGTGCCTTCCTGCTCCATGCTCACATCCACCCCAGCCTGCAGCATCGTCTTCCCCAGCAGCCACTTGGGCGGCCGAACAGACGGGATGGAGGTCTCACACTCGAACCAGGCAGGGGCAGGCTCCATCACCGTCATGTCCTGCAGGTCCCGAACGATGGTGATGGATTGCTCTGTGGGCAAGAGGCGGGTCTCAGCACTGGGCACTAGGAGGACCACAGGCCCTACCAGCCCCCCACTCTCCATGTTCCTTCCTAGAAATAACCCCCCCCCAAATACACACACACACACACATGGTGGTCACATCCTCCCCCCAACCTTACCCCAACGTCCCCAGTCAGGCCCTTCTCAGATCTGGCTGCCTCTGAGTATCAGACCCAATGATAGAAACTGCAACCCATCCCCAGGCACAGAGGACAGCTGCCTCGCCCTCGGGCCTTGCCCACACCTTCCACAAAGAACTGGGCACTGGTCTTCACATCACCAGCATCGCATGTATAAGTGTCCTCATCCTCGGGCTGCACGTCATTGATGACTAGCTTTCGGTAGAGGCCATCGCTGACCATCTCGTACTTGGTCCCTGGCCACAGTTCCATGCCACCCTTGAACCACCGCACCTGGGCGCTGGCCCGTGACATCTGGCACTCAAGTACACCTCGGTGCTTCTCCATGGCAATCTTGTCCCGCAGTGGGCGCAGAATGGACACTGGCAGTTCTGTGGGTGAGCAAGGAGGAATCAGGGTGGGTGCTCAGCCACCAGAAAACCCCAGGACTAGACACTCTGTCTGTGCAGCCCCCAACCAGCCAGGCTAAGCCAGGTGTCACCCTCAGGTTTAGGACCCTCCGTACAATTAACCCTGAAGAAGGTAAGCGTGCACACACACCCTCACCCCTTCCACCCCTTGCTGTGCCCCTGTGCTACCCCACATCCACCCTGCCCTCTCCTGTGCATCAATGCCCCCACCTCGTGTGGTCACCTTGCCAGTCCACAGACTCTCCCTCCTTCTCTCATGCCTGGTTGCCATTCTTTCCTGTAATCAAGGCCACCAGGGCCTCACACCCCTTCTCTCCAGCACCTGCTGCAGTCCCAGGAGGAATTCACTGGTACCTCTATTTTAAACAAAGAAGGGCCACCTCCCCAGACCCCTGTCTTCCTGCAGTGGAGGTAACACCCCCTTTGCCTCCTCCTAGGTCACCCCTGTCCTGTCCTGGGAGGGGCCGGAGTGCTCCAGGCCTGTGTTGGGACAGCTGGTGCAGCACTCATGCATGTTCCTACTTGGTGTCCAGCCTACACCCTCCCCAGGACCCCTCACCTCTCACTCGGAGCTGGGCTCGAGATTCTGCATTTTCAGCTACAAATCGAATTTCTCCCGCTTCTTCTGCCAGGACCCTCCGGTATATGAGTTTGTGTGTCCTTCCTGGGAACACAGACCACTCAGCACTGAAGGAGGTGTATGGGGGAGGAGGCCCTCCCACAGCCACTCGCTGTCGTCACACCTTCCTGGCGGATGCGCACGTTGTCACTGGGCCGAAGCTTACTGCCCTCCTGGAACCACTGAGCAGGCACCTCGTCATGGGAGACCTCACAGGAGAAAGTGGCACTCTCCTTCTCCATCACCTCCACATCCTCCAGGGGCCTCAGGATCTGGATGTTGCGGCCTGGGGCAGCAAGGGAGGCCCTGCCACACTCTGAGGCACAGAGCTGCCCAACCTCTCCCCCATCCCCAACTTGCTGAGTATGGAGGGCTTTGGGGCCAGAGGATCAAGCACCTTGATGGGGGACAAAGAAGTCCAAGAGGTCCTTGCACCTGGCCCTGACCTCCCACTCTACCCAGTCCTCACCTTGCACCTTCAGGGATGCCGAGGTCTGAGCCTCGTGGGCATCACACACATACATGCCCTGGTCCCCAAAGGCACACTGGTAAATGATGAGAGTCCGGCAGGTGCCCTGGGCTGCCATGCCTACTGTCTTGCCCACCTGCAGCTCCACGCCATCCTGTGGGGGTATGAGGTCAGGTCAGGCACTGGGGATGCCCACCCACAGTGAGGAGTGGGATGGAACAGAAGGGTCCGAGAACAGAGGCACCTTCAGCCAGCGCACGTCAACATTGGGGCGTGACAGCTCACACTCCAGGGTCACTTTGTTCTTCTCCGTGACTACTACGTCTTGCAGTGGGCGGCTGAACCTCACAGGCAGCTCTGAGGAGGCAGGAGGAGGAGATGAGAGAGGCAGGTGGGGTGGAGGATGGGGGGGTTGTGCTGAGCTGGACCAAATCATTCAGCTGGTTCTAGGAAAGAATGCTCTCCTCCCCCTTCCCCAGGATTCCACATCTTGGTCCCGGCTTGTCTCCCTGGGCCACCTTCAGGACAGGAATGGGTACACTCTCAAGTGGGTCCCACCCCACCCCACTCCTCACGCACCAGTTACCACGAGTCTGGCAGATGTGTGCACGCCCTCAGCCTTGAAGGTAATGAGACCACCATCCTGTGGCCGCAGCTCAGACAGCGTGAGGGTGTGGATGGGGCCTTGCACTGCCAGTTGGCATGTGGGCCCTGGCTGGAGCCGAAGGCCATCACGAGTCCAGCTGCCTTCCACATCAGCATGGGACAGCTCCACCTCCATGGTGGAGGAGCCCTGCTCCTGCACCTCCACCACCTGCAGGCCCCGCAGTATCCGGACCTGGCGCACTGCGGAGCAAAAGAGGGAAGGGGATGCCACTGTACCAACACCATGGACCTAGAAGGGGAGGCCAGCTCCTTCCACTTCCAGGAGGAAAATGGCCCTCATGGGAGGCCAACTTCACCCTCATCCATGTGACCCCTCCCTCAGTGAACCCCTCCAGGTTGGAGGTCCACTCCCACCCTCCCTTTCCATCCCCTTTCCAGGGCCAAGTCCCCAGTGAGAAACCTGCTCCCCTCCCTCCCCTCTCCTGAGTGCCAGACCCCAGGCCCAGCTGCCCTGCAGCTCACTTTTTACTGTGAGCTTGGCCTGTGTCTTGTCGTGTGGCGTCTCACAGCCATAGAAGCCGCGGTCAGCAAAACCCACACTGCTAAGGACCAAGCAGTGATTCACGCCCTCCGTGTAGATTGCCACTTTTTCGCCTGGGGCTAGGGCCATGGCATTACGTGTCCACTTCACCTCCGGCCAAGGCCTGGTCAGCTCCACCTCCATGGTCACTGAACCCCACTCCTCCACTGTCTGTGGCTCCAGCTTCTTCTTGAACAGCACAGGAGCCTCTGGGGTCAGGGAAAGGGTGGTCATGCAGCCACTGCCACTCAGGAATACCAGGCACAAAGGGCTCCTGTTCACCCCAGCCTGCAGAACGGAGCCCCACCACATTCTGACTCCAAGCCAGGCAAGGCCTTAGCAATACTCAGGGCCCAGCTGCACACTTGCACAAGTATACTTTTATGGATCAAAATGGAGACTAAGGAGGTTTCTCCTTTTCCAACCCCCTCACATGTTCTCCTCCCGTGCTATGAACAACCCTGTTATGCACAAGTGCCTGGAGCTCCTAAATGTGGCTGGTGACCAGAAGCCTTGGGACACAGGGAGCTGGTGAGACAGGTGGGCTCTGAGCCCCCAGACCAGCAGCATTAGCATCTCCACTACATTGATGCCCTGGGAGTGTGCACGTTAAGGAAGAGAAATGCTAGAGTGGGCCTCCCAGTCCCAGGCTGTGCCATGACTTCTCCAGAAATGAATCTTCCCACATTACTCTCTTACTCAAGAACCTACGATGGCTCCCACTTATCCTCAGATGAAGGCTAGCTCTCACTGGTACAATTGGCTTCAGCAAGAAAAGTGCATCCTCATTGCACTGGCTGCCGATTCCTCTCCCTCCCAACTCCTCGCCACGCGCTCCTCTGCCCCCCCCCCCCCCCCCACAACGCACCTCTGACCCGCAGGGCAGCCGAGGATGTGACGCCCTCTGCCTCCACGGTGATCTGGCCCGCGTCCTCCAGGGCCAGATCCGAAATGATCAGGCTGTGGCTGGCGCCGCTCTGCGTCATGAGAAACTTCTCGTTGGGCTGCAGCTGGGCGCCGTCCCGGAACCACGTGACGGCTGCGTCGCTGGGGGTCACCACGCACTGGAAAGTGGCCTCTCGGCCCTCCTCCGCGACCACGGCGCTCAGCCCAGACGTGAACTTGACCTCGCGGGGGACTGTGGACAGGGGCTCTACTTGAGAGGTGGGCAGGAGGGGCAAGGCCCCACTTGCAGATGCCACGGAAGGGCACCTCCACCATGAAGCCGCCGGAGAACGCCCAGTCCCCTCACCCAAGCCACCAGCATACCGTAGACTGAGAGCCTGGCGCTAGTGCGGTCGTCGCGGCTCTCGCACACGTACTCGCCCGCATCCTCGGCCCGTAGGCCCAACACGGTGAGAGAGCGCCGGGGCCCCTTTGTCGCAATCTGGAAGCGCTTGCCCGCCCGGAGCTGCGTGCTCCCGCAGCGCCACAGCACCTCGGCCTGTACCGGGCTCAGCTCACAGGACAGCGTCACTGTGCTGCCCAGCTCCCCGCTCACGGGCTCCAGGGGCCGGCAGAACTTGGCGGCCACTTCTGCGGAAGGGGAAGGACATCAGCTGGGAGGGCTCGGGCCTTGAGGGCCGGCTTTACGCTTTGGGGTCATGCACCCTGAGCCCCACCCAAATCTGCTCCAGGACACTGCCTGCACGCCCTCAAGTGAAACCCCAGCAGGCGCAGGGTTCTCAGAGGACTGGGCGCAGGCCGCTGACCTTCCACCTGCACTGGGAAGTCCTGCCCCTCGTCGCCCACACGGCAGCTGTAGACTGCGCTGTCCAGAGTCTGCGCGCTGCGCACGGTCAGAGTGTGCGTGTACCCCAGGCTGGCAGTCTCATGCCGCTTGCTGCGGCGAATCTCCACGCCGTCCTTGAGCCATGTCACGGCAGCCACAGAGGGTGTGGCCAGCGTGGCCGTCAGGACGATATCCTCATGTTCTCTGACCACCAGAAGCCCCCTGTGGACAGATCTCTCCAGGCCTGGTGGCTCAGGCTCTGGTTCTGGGGCACAGGAGGAGAGGGGAGGAGGGGGTCAGTCATCATGAAAATGGGGACCCTGCATCCCTGACCTGGGCCCTGCCTCTCTCAGGCCATTCTATGGAGAAGACCTAAAGTGGAACTGCCCCAAGCTCCAACTGCTATGCAATGCCCTGTTCGTCCAGCCCTTGGCTGCTGCTTCCACTGAGCAGGCCCAAGGGTAAATGCAGCAGGGCCCCACACTACCTGATGGCCACTATCCAGGCTCTCATGAAGAGTGGCCAAGAGGAGCCAGCTTCAGGGGACCACAGGCCTGGAGGCCACAAGCTCTGTCTGACCAAGACCCTAGGGGCCTGGATTCCTGCCCTCCAGGGAAGCATGGGCCTATACATAGATACTGCAGGTAGAATGGGGGCAGCCTAGTGGTTGGGCTGACATTCCAGAAGGATAGCAGGGGAGCTGGAGAGGGCAGCCTGGGCCCAGGACCCTGGGGACAAAGGCTGAGAGGTGTGAAACAGTCTGAGTGGCTCAGCATGTGGTGGGTAGTGTGCAGTGGCAACAAAGGTGGAGGGGGAAAGCCCTGGAAGGGGGTCCAAGAGGGACCCCGTAAGAGCTAATCCAGGGGTGCACCTGAAAAGCATGCTGACTGTATAATGGGGGCAAGGGGATGTGGCAGTGTCAGCCAGCTCAAGACAAACACCTAAAGCAGGACTGTGAAACCCAGAGGTGCTGTCATCAGCTGGGGGAGTGTAAGGGACAGGCAGCACATGAGGAGGACCAAGACCAGGCCCAGATGTGCCTGAGCAAAGGCCAGCTCCCAGGGCTGATTTAATAATAGCTAGACAATCAGGACCCCAAGGCCAGGGACAGGGACCCAAGCTCCACTGAGAACAAAAGCATCCAAAGCCAGAAGCCCCTTGGGTGAGATTTCCAAGAGCAAGACTGGGCTCCATAACTGTGCAGGTCCCAGACAGAGAATGGGCATTTCCACAGACCTCAGCCCTTAGCAGCCTGCAGAAGGCTCTGTGACAGGTTCCATTCTGGGAAGGAAGGGATATGGCAAAGAGGAGCAAAAACCTGGGCCAGAGGATGTCCAGAATGTCCTGGAATAGGGTCTGCAGCCAGCGTCTTCAGACCCAAGAGCTCAGTAGAGGATAGAGCCCTGGGCTAGACATGTCAACAGAACCCAGCACAGGTAGAACCATACCCATAGGGCAGGCATAAGCCTTTCAGAAAAATGCCCATCCCTTGATTGGTCAAGCACTTGTCCTCTCTGCCCAGACTAGCACTCACCTGTGACATCTAGGCTGAAGGTGACCCTCTGGCCTCCAGCCTCGCAGCTGTACTCCCCGCCATCTACCTTCTCAACCTGCAGCAGCACCAACTGCCGGGTGCAGCCAGTGGCCTCCACGTGCACTTTCAAGCTCCCACTCAGCTTCTTGCTGTCCTTGTACCATGTCACCTGCGTCTGGGCCTGGGCCACCTCACAGCTCAGCATGGCACTGGCCCCCGCCACCACCTGTACCTCCCTGTGTGCAGGCTGCTCCTTGGCGAACACCACCATGGGCTCTGGGGATAGGGAGGGATGCACAGGGTCAAAGACTCCATCTAAATCAGGAGGACAGCACTGGGGAAAGTACTAAACAGGGAGGTGGGAGGATTGGAAACTTCTTCAGACTCTGCACTTGCTATGTGGCCTATAGAAGCTCCAAAAAATATTTAAGTCTGTGAGAGCACAGTGTTTGAAAAATTTTCCCCACTGTGACATAAGCCTATCAGCTATTGAAACGTGTTCTAAAAACATTGCCTGTGGTTTTTGGAGACAACAAACATGGTGGCACTCATGATCAGAGCGAGTGTGTGTGTGAGAGTGTGAGCGAGTGTGAGTGGTTGTGAGTGTGGATTAGCAACCGTGCAGCAGTGTGGAAACTTAGGGCAGAGGGTTCCAGTACTGTGGACAGGAGAGCAGCCAGCTAATGCTGTGCACTGCTTTCAAGGCAATTCTCCTTGCTTGGGGCCAGAAGGCCCTGCCATTTTGGAAGATCAGCTGGGTCCTCTCTGGGAGGAGGCAGCAGGGAGTGGCTAGGGCCCAGCAACCTGAGGCCACCAGTGCACCTTGCACCAACAGACCAGTGGCCCCCTGCTGTGCCAACACAGGCTAGCACACAGAAGCCACACTGTCAAGGCAGCAGCAGTGGGCCTTGAGAGCCAAGCACTGCCCCCAGCAGCAGTAGCAGCCAGCTTAGGAGCTGAGCTCCATTCCTGATAGCAGCAGCAGCAGTGGCCAGCCCAGGAACGGAGCCCCACCTCCAGCAGCAGCAGAGGCTTGGGAGTCAAGACCCACCCCAGAAGCAGCAGCACCAGCTGTTCAGGAGCAAAGCCTTACCCACAGCAGCAGCAGAGCCTTGGGAGCCACGTCCCACGCCCACCCCCAGCAACAGTGAGGCTCAGGAGCTGAGACGCACCCCTGGCATTAGCAGCAGCTGATTGGGAGCAGAGCCCCAGCCCCAGAAACAGCGAGGCTCAGGAGCTGAGACCCATCCTCTGGGGGCAGCAGCAGCAGCAGCAACGTGGATCAGGAGCCAAGCCCTGCCAGGCAACAGCAGTACCTGAGGACCCGCGCACAATAGGTGTTAGTTATTCTTTGAATGTTTGATAAAACTTCCCTGTGAGGCTATCTGGACCAGGGCTTTTGTTTGCTGGTAGTTTATTGATTACTGCTTCTATTTTTTAAATTGTTATTGGCCTGTTCAGGTTTTCTGACTCTTCCCAGTTGAATTTTGAAAGACTGTATGATTCTAGAAATTTGTCCATTTCACCTATGTTGTCGAATTTTTTGGCATATAATTGTTAATAGTATTTTCTTACAATCCTTTGTATTTATGTGGTGTCAGTTGTTACTTCACCTCTTTTGTTTCTGATTTTAGTAATTTGGGTCCTCTCTCTTTGTTTCTTGGTGAGTCTGGCTAAAGGTTGATCAATCTTGTTTATCTTTTCAAAGAACCAGTTCTTGGTTTCATTGATCTTTTATGTTGTGTGTGTGTTGTTTTTTTTAGTCTCTGTATCACTGGTAACCCTTTGATGTGAATGTTGTTATATTTTGTATTGTCCCAAAGCTCCCTTAAACTCTCCTCCTGCTTTTTTGTTTTTTGTTTCCAAAAATGGATGCTGGATTTTGTCAAATGCTTTTTCAGCATCTATTGATATGATTATATGATTTTTATCTTTCATTTTCTTTATCACATTTATTGATTTGTGAATATTGTACCAGCCTTGCATCCCTGGGATAAATCCCACTTGGTCGTGGTGTATACTTTTAAAAAATGAATTGCTGGATTTGATTTGCTAAGATTTTGTTGAGGATTTTGGCATCTATGTTCATCAGGGATATCGACCTGTAATTTTCATTCTTTGTAGTGTCTTTATCTGGTTTTGGAATTAGGATAATGCTGGCCTCATATAAAGAGCTTGCGTCTTCCTTCTTTTCATTTGGGAGTGGTTTCTTTGTCTCATCATTTTAGCAGTCTGGTAGTTTGGGGCCAGGTGAGGCATGTTGGGTTGTGTAGGCATGTTGGTGTGTATCAGATAAGACTGCTAGGCCTCCCAGTCTGTTCTGGTGTGTGGTGCCTCTTGTCTACTGTGGGTCTGGGAGAATTGATGGCTGGTGGCTTGTGTTTGTCTGTTGTTGTAGGTGCTGCTGGGTTGCATGGGTCTAGCTGGTGCACTGCTGGGTTGCGCCGGTCCTCAGGTACTGCTGTTACCTATTCTCTGAGCAACTACAAAAATAGCTCATAAAATGGTTCCTAGGTGAATATCACATTTCCCCCAATTAAATATTTCCCTAGGTCTAATTAAATCCAACCTTACATAGAAGGGTTTTGAAAGAGGATGTGAATCAAAACCACAGGTCATGTGGAAAAAGGAAGCTCTTCGAAGACATGCTTATGAGGATGTCTTGCTGGAATCCCCTCTCACAGAAGTGAGATGGGGACCATGGAAAGGATAGAGTCTCCACCTGGTGGTCATAGGGAGTAGTGGCGAAACTGGCATGGGCTGTGGAAAGTGGTCCCTTGACTCCCATTTGCCTTCAATCTCAACATAGAGCAACATGACTTTAGACACAAAATGCAAGGGGACCACCATGACAGGGTCTGCTTTAGGGGAGCAGGGAAAAGAGTTTTAAGGCCTTCTGAAGGACGTTTTGGAAAGATTCTTTTTAAATTTTCTAGTTAAATTTATTGGGGTTACATTGGTTAATAAAATTATATCAGTTTCAAGTGTACAATTTTATAATGCATCATCTGTATATTGTATCATGTGTTTACCACCCAAAATCAAGTCTCCTTCTGTCACCATTTATTTCTCCTCTTCTACTTGACCTCCCACCCCCACCCCTTCCCTCTGGTAATCACTATACTGTCATCTATGTCTATGAGGTTTTTTTCTTAATCCCTTCATCTATTTTACCCAGCCTCCCAACCCCCTCCACTCTGACAAATGTCAGTTTGTTCTCTCTATCTATGAGTCTGTTTCTATTTTGTTTGTTTGTTTGTGTATTTTGTTCATTAGGTGCCACATGTAAGTGAAATCATATGGGATTTGTCTTTCTCTGACTAGCTTATTTCACTTAGCATAATACCCTCTAGCTCCATCCATGCTTTGCAAAAGGTAAGATTTCTTTCTTTGTTTACAACTGAGTAGTATTCCATTGTATAAATGTAAAATCTCGGACATTTCTTGTAGCAATATTTTTTCTGATGTATCTCCTCAGGCAAGAGAAACAAAAGAAAAAAAATAATACTACATCAAATTAAAAAATTTTTGCATAGCAAAGGAAACCATCAACAAAATGAACAGATAACCCACTGACTGGGAGTTTACCCATGATATATCTGATAAGGGGTTGATATTCAAAATTTACAAAGGATCCAAGCAACTCAACACCAAAAGCACAAACAATTCAATTAAAAAATGGGCAAAGGACCTGAACAGACACTTCTCCAAAGAGGACATACAGATGGTCAACAGACATATGAAAAAATGCTCAATGTCACTAATCATCAGAGAAATGCAAATTAAAACCACAATGAGATATCATCTCCCACCTGTCAGAATGGCTGTCATCAATAAATCAACAACCTTGGCCATGTGGCTCAGTTGGTTGGAGTGTTGTCCCATACACCAAAAAGGTTGCAGGTTCAGTTCCTGGTCAGGGCACATACCTAGGTTGCAGGTTCGATTCTTGGTTGGGAGAGAACCAATCATTTCTCTCTCACATTAATCTCTCTCTCTCTCTCACTCTCTCTCTCCACCTCCCTCCCATCTTCTTCTCTATAAAAATCAATAAAAAGATATCCTCAGGTAAGGATTTAAAAATAGATAAATAGATGATAGATATAGATAGATAGATGATAGAGAGGTGATAGGTGATAGATGATAGATAGATTAGATAGATAGATAGATAGATAGATAGATAGATAGATAGATAGATAGATAGATAGATGATAGATAGATAGATGATAGATAGATAGATAGATAGATAGATAGATAGATAGATAGATAAGCAAACAACTGTTGGTGAGGGTGTGATAAAAAGGGAATCCTCCTGCACTGTTGATGGGAATGCAGATTGATGCACCCACTGTGGAATACAACATGGAATTTACCTCAAAAAATAGAAAATGAAACTGCTTTATGACCCAGTGATTCCACTTCTGGGAATATATTCAAAGAAACATGAAACACTGATTCAAAAGAATACATGTACCCTCTATGTTTATTTCAGCACTATTTACAATAGCCAAGATTTTGGAAGCAGCCCAAATGCCCATCAGTAGATGAGTGACTCACTTTATATTTTACAAGAATAAGCCAAGAGAATGTGTCCTGTACATTTCCTGTTGGTACAACACATACCGAGGATGCTGTAAGGGTTGGTGGCATTTCTTCCATTCTTTCTTTTCCATAGAATTCCCTCCAAGGTAACCAGGAGCCAGAGAGGTGGGTGCTACATGGCATTTGGGCTGGAGGCAAAAATTGAAAAGTGCCAAGATATGTCTTGTTGAGGCTGGGAAGAAAGGAGTCACTGGTGACAGTACTCCCAGAGGGAAGGAGAGCAGAGTGGCACAGGTCAGTGCTGGCAACTCTTTCATCTTCCTCAGCCATCTCCTCAGTCCCAGCTCAGACCCTGAGTAAACACCAGGAGGTGACAGTTGTCATAATGCTTAATGGGTTGAGTGTTTCATGGTTCATGAATTGCTTTCACCTTTTTCTTCCTGGAAGCCCTGGGAAATATGCAGGGTTGCCTTGAGCATCAGGAAGCATGGCATTCCAGTGGTAAAGAGAGGACACGGAGCAGATGGCTCCCTCTTCCATAAGAGTGAAATATAGAGATTCTAAGTGGCTTGTCTTTGGTCAGAGGTGGCACTGGGACAAAACCCCAGGTCTTCTGACACAGTCCTCTATCATAATAGTCAAAGCAAATAATAGTATTATCCGTTGAAGAGCTATTTTTCTGCTCTAAAAGCTCATTGTTCACATGATCAAGGTGGCTAATTGGAGACATCACACACCATCACAATATCCTCTGCATATTTTCATTATGACACATGCTCTTCCTCTAGGAGATGGGTCAAGACTTCTGGAGCCTAGAAGATTCCATTTGTTTCCTTTCTTAGAGTTCTCTTGTTTCCTAAGAGGAATTTTGACTGATTTTCAATAACACTGTCTCCTTCTTATTCATTTTTAGGAGCTCAAAAATGTTTAAGTGCTAAAGATTTGACAATTAAGTATCTTGTAAATATCTTATCCATCTGTACAAGTTGCCTTTTTACTCATCTGGTATCTTTGAAAGAATCACAGTTCTACTTTAATGTAGACAAATATGAGAAATTGTTCCATTGTTCTATTTAAGAAGTCTCACCTTATCCTGAAGTCATGAAATAATCCATGTCATGATCTCACGGTTTTGTGGTTTTTTACCTTCTGGACTGTGGTCTCTAACCCACATGGATTTCACTTTTGAGTGTGGTGCAAATTACCTATACAGTTGACCCCTGAACAACATGGGTTTAAAATGCAAGGGTCCACTTATATATGGATTTTTTTTCAATAAATATACAGTCAACCTTCTGTATCACCAGGTTTCACATCCACGCATTCAACCAATCAAGGATCAAAAACAGTATTTTTGATCTGCAATTGGGAATCAGTAGATACAGAGGGCAGAATTAAGTTATATGTGGATTTTCAAGTGCACAAGGATTGGGGTCCCTAACTCCTACGTTATTCAACAGTCAACTGCACATTCTTACTTAAATGTTGAAATCACCACTTACATGGTGATTATCACTGTCTTTTCTGTCTACACAAGCTTAATGGTAAAAAATAAAAGGGGAGTATCCATTTATTCACTGGTCCGCTAGTGAACTCACTATTCCTTCAATCTGATCACTGTCCTTGCTCTGTGACCTCATTGTCTTTATTATTGTAGCATTTTTATAATTCTTAATATCTGATAGATATATGTTCACACCTGGTTCTTCTTCAAAAACGTGCTGGCTTTGCTTGGCCCTTAGAATCTGCTACTTAATTTTCAATCCCCTAAAGAAACACATTTGCTAAATTTTGATTGGATGTGAACATGTGAGTCTTCCATTGATTTCTATCCATTTCTTTTTATCTTGTTTACTGTCTCTCAAATATGTTTAACAATTTTCCACCACAGATGTCCTGAGCATCTGTACTAAACTAGGAATCAGAAATGTGACACATTTCATGATATGGTAAATCTTTTAAAATTTCACTTTTCAACTGTGTGAATAGTGCATGGACATAAAAGTGGTTTCTACACACTGATTTTTTTTTTTTTTTTTTTTTTTTTTACACAGTAACTTTTCTGAACTCTCTTGCTAATTCTAATAATTAACCTTTTAGATTTTCTGAATTAATATTTATATAATCTGTGGATTCCACTTATTTTTCCAACTTTTATTACTCTGGTTTTTTTTCCTTCTTCCTCTGTTCTAAAATGATGGGTAGAAGTGGTGACAGTGGCCTTATGTGATGCTCTCTATCTCAAAGGCAGTTTTCAAAGGTTTCCATGAAGAGTTACCTGGTGTCTTCTGAGTACCATTTAAATTAAAGAAGAATAATTTTTCTTATAGATTTTTTAATAATTTTATGCTATAAATTGAAGTTAAATTTTGTCAAACCTTGCTTTTGGATTTATAACATTAAGTTTTATCAAGTTTTTATTTTGCACTTATTGAGATGCTAATATCATTTTTTCATTCCATCTGCTAATGTCATGCTATATATTGATCTGCTTATGTTTCTAAAGCTAAACCAGATTTGCATTCTGGGATGACCACCTCCATCACAGTGTATTCTTTTTTTATTATTATTATTAATTTATTTTTGTTACAGGTGTTTCTCCTTTTATCCCCATTGACAAACTCCTCCCAGTCTTGCCCCCCCTCACAGCATTGTTGTCTATGTCCATTGTTATGCATATGTGCATATAAGTTCTTTGGTTTATCTCTTCCTTCCCCACCCCCAAGACCCTCCTCTGAGGTTTGTTGGTCTGAACCCTACTTCTATGTCTCTGGGTCTATTTTGTTCATCAGCTTATTTTGTTTATTATATTCCACAAATAAGTCAGATAACATGATATATGTCTTTCTCTGATTGGCTCATTTCACTTAGCATAATACTCTCCAGGTCCCTCCATGTCGTCTCAAAGGATAAGAGATCTTTCTTTCTTACAGCTGCATAGTATTCCATTGTGTACATGTATCACAGCTTTTTTATCCACTCATCTATTGATGGACACTTGGGCTGTTTCCAGATCTTAGCAACTGTAAATAGTGCTGCTATGAACATAGGGGACATATATTCTTTCTGATTGGTGTTTCAGGCTTCTTAGAATAAATTCCTAGAAGAGGGATCACTGGGTCAAACGGTAGTTCAATTTTTAAGTTTTTGAGGTAACACCATATTGTTTTCCATAGTGGCTGCACCAGGCTGACTTGGTTTCTCTATTCCCGCCCCACCTTCCCACTTTCTTTTGAGGTTCATCAGCCTAACAACCAATTTGTACTTATTAATCCCTTCATCTTTTTCATACAACCCCCCTCCCATCAGGCAACCAACAAAAAGTTCTCTGTATCTATGAGTCTATTTCTGTTCTGCTTGCTCATTTTGTTTGTAGATTCAATTGTTGACAGATATGTATTTATTGCCATTTTAATATTCATATTTTTTTTATCTTCTTCAGGATGACCCATCAACATTTCATATAACACTGGTTTGGTGGTGACAAACTCCTTTAGCTTTTTCTTATCTGGGAAACTCTTGATATGTCCATCGATTCTAAATGATAGCTTTGCAGGATAGAGTAATCTTGGTTGTAGGTCCTTGCTCTTCATCATTTTAAATATTTCTTGCCACTCCCCTCTAGCCTGCAAAGTTTTTCTTTTGAGAAATTCTCTAACAGACTGTTGGGAGCTCCATTGTAGGTAACTAACTGCTTTTCTCTTGCTGCTTTTAAGATTCTCTCTTTGTCTTTAACCTTTTGCAATTTGATGATGATATGACTTCATGTGGACCTCTTTGGATTCATTTTGTTTGGAACTCTCTGTGCTTCCTGGACTTGTATGTCTGTTTCCTTCACCAAGTTAGGGAAGTTTTCTGTCATTATTTTTTCAAATAGGTTTTCAATTTCTTGCTCTCTCTTATCCTTCTGGCACCTCTATGATGCAAATGTTGGTATGCTTGAAGTTGTCCCAGAGACTCCTTACACTATCCTCAATTTTTTGGATTTTTTTTTTCTTTTAGCTGTTCTGATTGGGTGTTTTCAGCTTCCTTATATTCCAAATCAATGGTTTGCTTCTTGGCTTCACCTACTCTACTATTGATTCCCTGTAAATTATTCTTTATTTCAGTTAGTGCATCCTTCATTTCTCACTGATCTTTTATTATGCTCTTGAGGTCCTCACTAAGTTCCTTGATGTTCTCACGAAGTTCCTTGAAATTCTCACTAAGTACATTGAGCATCTTTACAAGCAGTGTTTTGAACTCTGCATCTGTTAGGTTGCTTATCGCTATTTCTTTTAGTTCTTTTCCTGGAGTTTTGTTCTGTTCTTTCATTTGGGACATGTTTGTCTCCTCATTTTGGCTGCCTCCCTATGATTGTTTCTACGTATTAGGTAGAGTTCCTATGTCTCCTAGGCTTCCTAGGTTGGCCTGTTGTAGTAGATGTCCTGTAGGGTCCAGTGGCACAGCCTGCCTGGTCACCCAGCTCGGCCTTCAAGATGTACCCCTTGAGTGGACTTTACACCCTTCTTTTGTAATTGAATCTTGATTGCTGTTGGCACATCAATGGCAGGGATTTACTCAGGCTGATCAGCTGCAAGGACTGGCTGTGCCCACTAACCACTGACCTCTGACTACCTTGGATGGTCAGCTGTGTAGGGACCCACCACACAGAGCAAGACTTACTTCAGCAGGGCTCTGGTACCCAGTGAGTCCATTCCTTGAGCATGTCACTTGTGGGGGTGGTTGTGTTTCGACGTGGTCTGAAGCTGTCCACTGGGTGTGCTGGCTCTGGGGCAAAGTCAGCCACTGCCTGTGTTCTACCTGGGGTCAGCAGGCATAAACTACAAGGCGATCTGCTGATGGCTGCTTCTTGTGCTGGGTTTGGAGGTGCCCAGGCAAAACCAAACTGTGAACCAAAGCTGGCTGCTTCTACTGCCGGGCCACTTAGCAAGGGTATGGGGCTTGCTGTGGCCAGATGCTGCTTGTTTGAGAGAATTTAGGAAAATCTGAAGCAGAAGCCAAAACAGTCCAATTCTCTGTCAAAGCCACTGGAAACAGCTTGGGTGGGCCCAAAAGTTGGGTGGGGCAGGGCCTCAGGGAATCACCAGGGTGGGGCAAACAGTGTGAGCCAGGTTGCTGCAGTCCCATATATGGCACCGGAATGCTGGCCTCCTGGGGGAAGGGCTCACCAAAGGAACAATGGCCTCTGCCAGTAGGTCTGGGAGAAAGCTGCCTCTCCAGACCTCGCCTTGATGCCAAATTCAGTATGTTTCAAGCTGCCTTCCCTCTGCACTGGAGCTCAGAAGGAGCATGTCCAAGTAAGTCCATGCTCAGGCCCTTTAAGAGGAACTGCCTGGGGCTCCAGAAGCCTCGGCCTCTCTCAGCCTCAATTCCTACTAGTTTTACAGCCAGAAGTTATGAGAACTTCTCTTCCTGGCACTGGAACCCTAAGCTGGGTGCCTGGTATGGGACTGGGACCCCTTGATCCTCAGGGAGGACCTTCACAGCCGAGGTATCCCTCCTGATTTTTACCTGTCACACATGGTTATGGGACCAGCCCGTCCACGCCTCTACCCCTCCTACCAGTCTTGGTGTGACTTCCTCTTTAATTTTGTAGTTGTAGGACTTCCATTCAGTTCCACTTCAGGCGGTTCTGAAGGATGTTTGTTCTGTAGTTTAGTTGTAATTTTTATGTGGTTGTGGGAGGAGGTGAGTACCACATTTACCTACGCCACCATCTTAACCAGATGTCTCCCTCTGCTCTTTTTTTTTGTTGTTGTTATTTTTTTTTTATCCTCACCAGAGGACTTTTTTTTTTGCATTTATCTTCAGATAGAGTGGGAGGGAGAGAGGGGGGAAGAGAGAGCGAGAAACATCAACATGAGAGAGACACATCAAGTGGCTGCCACCCACACCAGGGACAAACTGCAACCGAGGTACATGCCCTTAGTGGGGAACTAAACTCGGGACTCTGGTCTGCGGACCGGTGCTCTAACCACTGAGCCAAACCGGCCAGATATTTGATATTAATTCTGCCAATCCATGAACAAGGTATATGCTTCCACTTTTTTACATCTGCCTCTATATCTTTTTTCAATGTCCTGTAGTTTTATGCAAATAGCTCCTTTACTTCTTTGGTTAAGTTTATTCCTAGGTATCTTAGGTTTTTTTTTTTTTAGCTGCAATGGTAAATGGGATTGCTTTTTTTGTTTCCCTTTCTGTGAGTTTATTATTGGTGTATAAGAATGCTGTTGATTTCTTGATGTTAATTTTGTATCCTGCTACTTTGACAAATTCATTTATTAAATCTAGGAGATTTTTGATGAAGTCTTTAGGGTTTTCTATGTACAATATGATGTCATCTGCAAATAATGATAGTTTCACTTCTTTCTTTCCAATTGGAATCCCTTTTATTTTTTCTTCTTGTCTAATTACTATGGCTAAGACTTCCAATACTATGTTAAATAACAGTGGTGAAAGTGGCATTCCCTGTTCTTAAGGGAAATGCTTTTAGTTTTTGCCCATTGAGTATGATGTTGGCTATAGGTTTTTCATATACAGCCTTTACTATGTCAAGATATGATCCCTTTATTCCCACATTGCTGAGTGTTTTTATCACAAATGGGTGCTGGATTTTGTTGAATGCTTTTTCAAAGTCTATTGAAATGATCATATGGTTTTTATCTTTCATTTTGTTTGTTAATTTCTAGTTTCATGCCATTGTGATCTGAGAAGATGCTTGATGTGATTTCAATCTTCTTGAAGTTGTAGAGACATAGTTTATTTGCTAACATGTGGTCTGTCTTGAGAATGTCCCATGTGCACTTGAGAAGAATGTGAACCCTGCAGTTTGGGGGTGTAATTCTCTGTTGATATCTATTAAATCCATTTGATCTAGTGCACCATTTAGAGTCTCTGTTCCCTTGTTAATTTTTTGTCTAGAGCATCTATCCAGTGACATCAGCAAGGTGTTGAAGTCCCCTGCTATGATTGTATTGCTGTCAATTTCTCCTTTGAAGTCCTCCAGAAGTTTTTAAATGTATTTTGGTGCTCCTATATTGGGTACATATATGTTTACCAAGGTTATATCCTCCTGTTGGATAGATCCTTTCAATATTATGTAGTGGCCTTCTTTGTCTCTAGTTATGGCCTTCATTTTGAAGTCTATTTTATTGGATATGAGTATTGCTACCCCAGCTTTTTTTTACTTTCTGTTTCCTTGGAAAATTTTTTTTCATCCCTTCACTTTCAACCTATGTGAGTCTTTTGTTGTGAGGTGGGTCTCTTGTAAACAACATATGTATGCGTCATGCTTTCTTATCCATTCAGCTACTCTGTGTCTTTTGATCAGAGTGTTTAATCCATTTACATTTAAGGTTATTATTGATATGTACTTATTCATTGCCATTTTTGTTTATTATAGTTATGTTTCTCTTCCTACTTCTTCTGCTTATTACAGCAGTCCTTTTCATGTTTCTTGCAGTGCTGGTTTGGTGCTAATATATTCTCTTAGCTTTTTTATGTCAGGGAAGCTCTTTATTTCACCTTCTATTCTGAATGATAGCCTTGCTGGATAGAGTAGGCTTGGATTCAGATTCTTGTTTTTCATTACCTTGACTACTTCATGCCATTCCCTTCTGGTTTGTAGTGTTTTTGTTGAGAAGTCAGCTGATAGCCTTATGGGAATTGCTTTGTAGGTAACCTGTTGCTTATCTCTTGCTGCCTTTAATTTTGTCTCTTTGTCTTTAACTTTTGGCATTTTAATCATTATGTGTCTTTGTGTGTGCCCCTTTGGGTTCTTATTTGGGGCTCTCTGTGCTTCTTGAACTTTATGCCTTTTTCCTTCACCAAGTTAGGGAATTTTTCTGTCACTGTTTCTTCAGATATATTTTCTAACCCTTGCTCATTTTCTTCTTCTTCTGGAATGCCTGTGATGCGGATGTTGTTACGTTTCATATTGTCCCACTGTTCTCTTAAGCTGTCTTCCTGTTTTTTAATTGTTTTTTTTTTTCTTTTTGGTTCTCTGATTGGGTGATTTTTATCTACCCTGTCTTCTAATTCACTGATCCAATCCTCAGCTTAGTCTTCTCTGCTCGTTATTACTTCCAATGTGTTCTTTATTTCTGCTATGTCATTCTTCATTTCTGCTTGGTGGTTTTTCATTTCCAATTGGTTAATTTTTAATGTTCCTATATCTTTACTCATGTTGTTGAGCTTCCTTATAATCATGACTCTGAACTCTGCCTCTGATAACTTGCTTAATTCCATTTCATTTATCTCTTCTTCTGTAGAATTCTCTTGTTCTTTTATTTGGTATTTTGTTTGTTTGTTTCACCATTTTGGCTGTCCCAGTGGGTTTTGGAGCCTGCCAAATTTTCCCTATGGGTGTTGGTGTTCCACTGATTGTGGCTCCTTCTACTGGGTTTGGATGAGTGTGGAAGGACCCATGTTAAACACCATTGTCAAGTCTTACTTTCCTGGGTATATTTGCAGGGCAAGTAAAGGTTTAGTTTTCCTCTAGCTTTTGCCTGCAGGCTATAAGTCTCAGTTACTTGATAAGCCTTGGGTTGTAACCGTCAGCTGAATGAAAAATCCCTCAGGTGTACAGGGTAAGAGGATTTCCAGTGGGTGGGGCAATCACTTGCTGGTTGTCTCTAGCTGTTAATGAGCCTAATTTGCATTTCTCGGGCCTGGCCAGGTGGTGTTACATTCCTGAGGGAAGGACTGTTGCTTCTCCCTGGGCCTCTGGGAAGGTAGTCTTTGAGTAAAATACTTGTCCTATGAGGAAGTGATTCAGCATAAAATTCCCAGTGTCCTCCTTCCCAGCTCTCTCCTGAGCCAAGAACCCTGGACTCTCTTCACACAGTTCCATTCCAGTCCGCCCTCCCTCTGCAGGAGTCCTAGGTGAGTGGCTGTAGCTGATTTAGTCCTCTGGCCTTTCAGGGAAGTGCTGTTTTTTTTTTTCCCTGTGCCTCTCCTTGCCAGACAAAGCCTCAGCTCTGGTGATCTCAGCCAGGTGTTATGTGGGTGCCTTTCCCTGTCCCGCCACTCTGTGCTGTGGAGTCGACTTGGGGTTCTAAGCCCCAACTTCTCAGAGGGAACTGCTCACAGCTAAATCAGCTCCTTTCCATGGACTCCTAGTCTGCCCTCTCGCACCTCCACAGTTCCTACCAGGCTTGATTTATTGTCCCTGGTTATAAGGGTTCTCTCCAGCTGCTTTTCAGTTGGTTTTTCCCAATGATTTGTCTTTATTTTAGTTGTAATTCCAGTTTGGTCCTGGGAGATGATCTGTGTAGCTTCCATTCACTCTGCTGCCATTTTTTCCCTTGTATTATCTTTTTTATATATCACTGAATACAGTTTGCTAATATTTGTCTATAGTATATTGGCTTATAATTTTAACTCTTGTTTCATTTCTTGTCATATTTTCATATCCATATTTTATTATCTATAGAAAACAATCTAGAAACTATCTCCTTCTCTCTCTAGAAAAATCTCTATAAACATGAAATAATTTCTTTCTAGAACATTTCATATAATTTACTAGTATAGTCACTAGCCTTGGATTTTTCTCTCTGAAAGGATTATTTAGTATGATTCCATTATTGAAAAGATTATATGACTATTAGAGGTGTTTCTTTTTGTGTCATTTATGATATAGGTGTGTAAGAACTGGCAAAATTGTTAAAACTTTTCAAATTTATTACCATAAAATAATTTGTCATATTATCTTAAAATAATATTTGACAAAGATCACTGTAAGTTTTGAGGTATCTATACACACCCACTGATCATTGTATCATGACATAATACCAAACTGTTATGAGTTGGCATGTAGAGCTCAGTGTAGGTTGGCAGCCACTGTTACCTGACATTAACTCTCTCTCTTTTTTTTTTTAATATCCTCACCTGAGGACATTTTTCCATTTTTTGTTCAGATAGAGTGGGAGGGAGAGAGAGGAAGAGAGAGAGAGAGAGAGAGAGAAAGAAACATTGACGTGAAAGGGACACATTGAGTGGCTGCCTTCCACATGACCCAACCAGGGCCGAGGACAAATTGCAACCAAGGTATGTGCCCTTAGCAGGAACCGAACCCGGGTCTCTCTGGACCGCAAGCCAACGCTCTAACCACTGAGCCAAACCAGCCAGGGCTAACTCTCTCTTAATAAGAAGAAAATAAATTTAGTTTGGAGACTTCTCTATAAATCAATCAGGGAGAAATAAACATACTAACTATTAGGGAAATTCTATAAAATAAATACTGCTGCTTTATGAGACAGTGCTGGGTGCCACTAAAGGGACTCAAAATTAATAGTATGTGGTGATATAGTATCAAATACTTACTCTTTTCCATTTCTGAATTAAAAATCAAACTTCAAGGAGAATATTGACATAGACTGTTCTAACTGAAGACAAAGGGAAACACACTTTGCAACAAAACATGGTGCTACAATTTGGTACATGGAGTAAAAAGAGGAAAGAGTCTCCCTGAACACCTAAAACTATGACATACCAAATTTTAGTTTTGAAATAATTTCAAGTATGATTAGTTGGCCAAAATTGCCCCTTATTTTGGTTCAGTGAAATTCAAACAGCTCTCACTAGCAAGAACCCTAATGTGGTACTAAGTGAAAGAATATAGGAAAAGTCAACAGAAGAATTTTGACGTACTACAGATAGGAGACAACTGGTCTACCTCAAACCCCAAGCACCAGGTACAGCCAGAGTCCTGGATACCAGGGAACAACAGGAAGATTCTGGGCATCTGCTGGGAACATGTGATAAAGCATTACTATATGGAAACACCACTTGGGGTGCACAAGAAAAGCCCTCTCCCTTCTACCCATACTCTCCCCATTCAAACTCCCTGGGCTCAGGCATGGGTATGAAAATGTGAAGTGGAAGAATGGGACACTTGAAAATATGAAGTCTAATGTGGGAAGAGCACCAAGGTCCATTGGGTCTGTTGATCAATCACATCACCTCCTGCAAACAGGATTAGCTACCACCCACCCCCAGATTACTGACCTGTGATGTCCAGGCTGAAGGTGACCCTCTGGCCCCCAGCCTCACAGCTGTACTCCCCGCTGTCCACCTTCCCAGCCTGCTGCAGCACCAGCCGCCGGATGCAGCCTATGGCCTCCACGTGCACATTCGAGCTCCTACTCAGCTTCTTGCCATCCTTGTACCACGTCACCTGCATCTGGTCCTGGGCCACCTCGCAGCTCAATGTGGCACTGGCCCCTGCCATGGCCTGCACCTCCCTGTGTGCCGACTGTTCCTTGGCAAACACTACCGTGGGCTCTGGGGACAGGGAGGGATGCACACAGTCAAAGACTTCATCTAAGTCAGGAGGACAGCACTGTGGAAAGAAGAACTAAACAGGGAGGTGGAAGGACTGGAAACTTCTGAAGGCTCTGCACCCACTGTGTGACTTTCAGAAGCCCCAGTGCCTTCTCAGTACAAGTAGCATATTATCTGTACATTAACCACTGCCCGCATGGCAGTTCCAGGTGGGGATGCTATGAAGGACTTCTCCCAAGCACACACCCTCTAGGAGAGGGACTTCAGGCCATGAGGTATGCATACCACCCTCCCAGATAACCAAATCCTTCCCAGATTGCACAGGGAGCATTCTCATTCAGCACAGGACACTTTCTGGAACTCCACCTCCCACCTCAGTGTGTCACCTGCTGACCACCTAGGGGAGTGATCTGTACCCCCTGTGTCTGACTCTTCTATGGTTTTGATGACTCACAAAGTGGAGGAGCTTTTCTATGTTTTTGATTATTACTGTTGCTCTTCTGTGGTGTCACTGTTCATATGGATTTTGTTTATAATAATATTTCTCATTACTCTTACCAAGTCTAATAATTTATCTTTTGAGTAAATCATATTACCTGTGAACATCACTTCAGTTTTTCACACTTTTATATCTTACTTTATTTCCTGCTTTCCTGCTGATAAAAGTGATAAATGTTAGCTTCCTTGCCTGGTTCCCTATCTCACAGGCAAAGCTTTCAAGCTTTTACTTTGTGTGAATTAGCTAGTTTTTCTCCAGTATCATTTATCAAATTAAGAAAGAATGGTTTTATTTATGTTTATCAATGGTTAAGAATTTTATGGCATGAATAAATGCTAACTTTAACAAACATTTCTTCTAGATTTGTGATGTTAAATTTTATCAAAATTTGACTCTGCATTTATGAGGTGATCACTTCATTTTTTTCTTTCAATCTGCTCATGGCATGCATTATATTGATTTGCTGATGTTTCTAGTGTTCAGACAGCCTAGCATCCCTGGACTGTGAATTTCATTATCATCCTCTTAATACATTGTTGAATTCATTTTGATAATATTTAGCTTCAGGTTTTGGCCATAATATCTACAAGAGATTGGTCTGTAATTTTAACTCTCCCTATCAGATATTGGTGATAGATGTTACGCTAATGCCATGAAATAAATCAGAGATTATACCTCCTTTTCTATCTCTAGAAGAATCTCCATGAACATGGAATAATTTTTTTACAGAATATTTCATATAATTTTCCAGTGGAGCCACTGGGGTTTCATCTTTCTGTACAAATAGATTTTTAACTATGGTTCCATTTATTTAAAAGGTTATAGGACTATTTCAGTAGTCAAAATCTTAGGTCACTTTTTATATGGTTTTCTAAGAATTTGGTCAATTTGTCAAACCTTTTCATATTTACTACTATAAAATAATTTATCACAGTCTCCTAAAGTAACATTTAAAAATGTATAGTGGATTGTTTTGGTGTCTATACACATCCACAAACTACTGTATACAGATACAATATCAAACTCTTATGTAGAGGCACCTAAGAGTTGATTTGAGATTAACCTCTCCTAACAAAATGAAAATATAGTTAGTTCACAGACATCTTTGTGAACGAACCAGAGAAGAACAAATACACATGAGTCATTAGGAAATACTATCAAATAAATACTGAATTAACAGTCAGGAGCTATCACTATAGTAGCAGGTCTTCAACAAAGCATGCAGTGTTGGAGAAGCTCTTTATTCCTCTCCATGTCTAAATCTATACATCAGACTGGAGAGGATTCTGACACAAGAGAAAAAAGGAAACTAAGATGTATTTTAGAAAGAGAATTCCAGACCTCACAGGTGCATGTCCCTGACACACACCTGCCCATCCTCTAGTCTTTGTTTACTTTTTGCACAGACGTTGCAAGAAAACACGGATCTAGATTTTGCAACACATGAGGGTGCACCTAGGAGCTACCAGGACATTGAGAGGAGGAAATTCACATAACACAAGTAAGAGATGTCTGGTCTACCCCAGACTCCAAGTAAAAGGCAGAGCCAGAGTCCCAGACTCCAAGGAGTACCCAGAAGGCTCTGGGCTGGTGCTAGGAAATATGAACAAAACTGTGTGAGGCACCACTCAGATTGTACAGGAATACCTCTCCCTTCTGTTCACACTCTGCCCATCCAGCCTCCTCTGGTCCAGCTATGGGTATGAAATGGGAGGTGGAGGACAGATGAGGTTCAGTGGAAAGAGCACCAGGGTGTATCCGGCTATAATTACTACCTACACATAAGGCTAAGATAGTGCCACCAAAGAACTGACCTGAAATGTCCAGGCAGAAGGAAACCCTCTGGCCTCCAGCCTCGCAGCTGTACTCCCCGCCATCCACCTTTCCTGCCTGCTGCAGCACCAGCCGCCGGGTGCAGCCCATGGCTTCTATATGCACTTTCGAGCTCCCACTCAGCTTCTTGCCGTCCTTGTACCATATCACCGGCGTCTGGGCCTGGGCCACCTCGCAGCTCAGTGTGGTGCTGGCCCCTGCCATGGCCTGTACTTGATTGTATGCTGGCTGCTCCTTGGCAAACACCACTGTGGGCTCTAGGGACAAACAGGGACACACAGGATCAGAGACACAAAGCTGGTGTCAGACTATGTCAGTCACCAAAGCTTCAGAGTTCAGTAGATTTTCTCCTTGGAGCTATGTGCCTGGTGGGGTATTAGTGCCTGGTGAGTGTCAGAGTTGTGTTTACAAACATATGTCTCCAGTCAAAGAACCTCAAGTGTACATTTATGGAGTGTCCTGTGTAAAAGCAATTTCTAAGACTGGA
The DNA here is from genome assembly GCA_030848825.1 of Tadarida brasiliensis. NCBI lineage: Eukaryota > Metazoa > Chordata > Mammalia > Chiroptera > Molossidae > Tadarida > Tadarida brasiliensis. The sequence goes on along the minus strand of CM061259.1, from coordinate 70,550,947 downwards.
GGAAGGCAGCTGAGGCTATTCTGGCACCTATTATTGCTAGTTCATTGTCTTTCCCATACGACAGCTCTTGTGGCAGGTGGAGTTAGTTGCTCTTGTATCACCAGAGCCTGGCACATGGCATGTCATCCACAAACTAATCTACATTTTTCTAGGTATAGCTCACATGTTAAGTAGGCTAGTTAATTTGTATAGTTTAATGAAGTTTAGACATACCTATCCCCATGTACCCAAACATTTCAACAAACATAACATGTCCAGCTCCTCATCCACTGAGGACCACTCCCCAAAAGAAACCACCATCTTGACCTCAGTCATTAATAATTACTTTGGCCTATTCTTTGATCTCACATAAATGAATCATATGATGTGTCCTCTGGGCTCGTTTTCTATGTCTCTGAGCTCTATCATGTTGTTACATGGAACAATACTCTGTTCTCTTGTATTAATATACAGGGTTCTGTTGTATGACACAACAGTTTATTTTTCCTTTTCCTTTTCTGGTTCATTTGGGTTGTTTCCAATTTGGGGATGTGATGAGTAAAGTGACTATGAATACTCCTGTATATATCTTTGGGGTCACCTGGGTAGGGACATGGGTAGGCCTGCATTTGGGCTTTAGCAGATATTTCTAAAGAGTTACATAATGGTTGTACCAATTTACACTCCCACTATAAGTGTTTGAGAGTTCTGCTTCTCCACATCCTTATCAATACTGGATATCATCAATTTTTTTAAAGAATCATTTATTGATTTTTATAGAGAGAGGAAGGGAGAGGGAAAGATAAAGAGAAACATCAATGTGAGAACGCAACGTCAATCAGCTGCCTCCTGCATGCCCCCTACCAGGGATCAAGCCCAAAACCTGGGCATATGCCCTTGACCAGATCAAACTGGCAACTTCTTGGTGCATGGGACAACACTCTACCAATTGAGCCACACCAGCCAGGGCAGATATCATCAATTTTTAAGTTGTATATGTCCCATTAAACTCAAGTGAATACATATAGGATCTCAGAGGGTTCATGCTGTAGATTCATTCATTCCTTCTTTCATTCATCCATTTGATCATTGACCCAACTAAAGTCAATTGATGGCCCACAGTTTGCAGGCACTCTGGTGGTGGCTGGGTATGCTATGGTAAGCAGCACAGTCTCTGTTCTAACAGAGCTTGCCTTCTAACGGGAAGAGAGAGACAAACAAACATAAACCATGACAATAATGACATAACGCTATGCTGAGTGTTGTGATGAAATAAAACAGGTCACATGCTAGAAAGAAGGGTCTGATTGGTCACTTATATTTGATGATCAGAGCAGATCTCACTAAGGAGTGACATTTAGGTGGACTGCTAGATAAAAGGGAGGCAGTGTTGATTTAAACCTAGAAGAGACTGTCTAATGGAGGTGAGAGTTAGGGCCAGAGCTCTCCTACAGGGATAGGTATGAAGTAAGTGAGGAAGGTAAAAATAGAACTGCTCAGAGATTGGGCTACACAGGGCACCTGCTTCCCCCCTTATAACACTTCTGCTTCTGGGTATGGAGTGATAATGAAAATCTACTCATGTGGTTATTACTAAGACACAGGGAAAACAGTTAAACTGTGGACATCTTGTATGGACAGTGATGAAATTAGAGATTGAGCAGCCAAGTCCCAGACAAAAGGGGCCATGTAGAATGATCCCCACATTCAGCCACATTCACCTCAAGACAGTTGATGAGTTCTAAAGCTGGAAGACTAGGAAGCCAAGCAGAAAACCTCTGTAAACTAGAGTGGAATTTTAGTATCTTGCATTACCAAGAAGACAAATATTAGAGTTGAGTGTCTGGAGCCAAGGGGCCCCCCATCCACACCCCAAGTCTCTGCAGAAGTCCTTGGAGAACTATGCCCAGGACTTGGGGGAAACAAGACACAGATGACTCTGATTAAAACTACAATGCAGCCTCAAGTCAGAATGATACTGAATGGACTAAAGTTTTTAGTCATCCTCTCCCTGCCTAGCAAAGGAAAGAGTGATCTTCTTTCTGAAATAAGATAACAGCATCCATATTAACATATTTTCTCACACAATGGCTGGCAGCCAGTCAAAAATTCACTGGCATGCCAAGGAGAGGAGTAAAAAGAAAACCAAAATAAGAAGGCAATATCAGATGATGGGTTGTTATGGTTATCAGAATGTAATACAACTATGATTAATATATGAAAGATAAAAACTGGATCAAATATAAAAATATTACTATGAAGTCTAAAATCAATAAGAAATAAATTAAATGGAAATCATAAAACTTGAAAATAAAATAACTGAAAGGAAACACACTATAGATGGGTTTGGCAGAGATTAGATATAGCAGAACAGAAGGTGAGTGAATTGAAAGACATGTCGAAAGAAAATATCTGTAATAAAGCAGAGAGAAGAAAAGAATTAAGAGGAAGAAAGAAAGAGAGATGCATATGAGGTATGTGATATACCATATTCTAGAGCTGATGAAAATCATAAACCCACAGACTCAAGATGCTTTACTGCCCCAATATGAGTACAAAGAAAACCATACCTGCTGAAAGTAAACTTGCTCAAAATCAAAACCAGTATCTTAAAAGCAAAAAGACAAAAAAAATAATAACTCTTGAAAAATGTAATAGACCTGAAAGATAATATTTCAAAAGAAAATATGGAGAGCCAAGGTGATGGCAGAATGGATAGAAGTTACATTTACTTCCTCCCAGGAACAAACTGAAATCACAACTAAAATATAGACAAAAAACCTGAATAACCAACTGAAAACTAGCTGAACAGAAGTCTTATAACCAAGGATTTACAGAATAAGCCATGTCAAGACTGGTAGGAAGGCAGAGACATGAAAAGGGCTGGCCCTGCTCCCATGAGTGGTGGCTGAGAATCTGGAGGGATATCTCAGTTGCAAAAATTCCCCCTAAGGAGTGTGGAATCTCAACCCCACACCAAGCTCCTTAGCCCAGAGCACTGGGGCCAGGAAGAGGCACCCACCTAACATCTAGCTGTCAAAATCAGCAGGGATTCTGTCTGCCAGGGAGAGACAGGAGTCTGCTAGAGACACAGGTGCTCTCTTAAAAGGCCACTGCACAAAATCTCATTCACAACCACTCACCCTGGGCTCTGGTAGAGGAAGGGCAGAGTGAATGATAGTCATGTGAGGAGAGATTGGGGTGTGTGGCTCTGGATAGAAGTCAAAGGGACAGACACCAGGATCCTTGTGCTGAGTCCCTCTCCCATACCACAGATACCATCTTTCTTGGGTAGAGCACTCACCTCTTTATGGCATCAGCCTAGGGAAATGCAATAGCCTCACCCTCTGGACTCCTGTCACCCCACCCTATGGAGCTTACAACCTATGTAGGAGTCACCTTCCTGGACCCAGTGTGTAGAGGTCTGGGCAGACTTAGGGGATGTTAGTGACTAAGTTGTGTGGCACTGGGGTGGGGGCCATTCTCACCACCTTCGTGTGAGGCTGACCAGTGCCTCTCTATCATGGGAGATCCACTAGCCCAATCCTCCAAACTCTCAGAAACCCCTGTGTCCCAACTCCTGGTGGCCCTGCCCTGCTGAGCTCAGGTGTCCCAGGAGATCTGGGCAGAATCCAGGAAAAACTGAGTTGTGTGGCTCTGGGGCAAGGGCCACATCCCCACCTTCTCCCAAACCTGACTAATGCCTCCTCCTGACAGAAGATCCACTAGCTCCTGACTCTCGGTGGCCCCACCCTACTGAGCTCAGGCTCTCAGCAGAATCTGGAACAGACTGAGTTGTGTCGCTCTAGAATATGGGGCCATTTTTCCCTCACACACCTGACCAATGCAGAGCCTTTCCTTCACATGGCCAAATCTTGGTCTGTTTGGGCCTGATAAACTCTGCTGCCCTCACCCTGAAACTCCCTAAGATCCTAACCCACCACAAAGGTCTGCAAACACATGGCAGGTGGCAGCTAGGCTTGGTATACGCTGGGATTTCTGCTGAGTGGGCTCAGATCCAGCACTGGCACTGAGTTTGAACCTGTATCAGTCTGGTGAATACCACTGGCCCTTACCTGATGACTTACTAAGAACCTACCTCATACAATGTGAGTACCACCAGAAGCTCTTTCAGTGACTGAGCCTAATGGGCATCTGGCAGGTGGAGTCAGATGGAGACAGATCGTGGGGTGACTTGGGCCTTTTGCTGACCTTCCCTTGGGCTTGGTGCTGGTGGAAGTTGGCCTTAGTGTACAGTTTGATCCTACCCATACACACCCAGGCCCAGCAGAGGCAGCCACAAACTGTGGATAGCTTTGTAGCTCCAAACAGGTTGCCCAGGGACAGTTATAGGCAGCATCTGACATTGATCTGCACCACAGTCCCTCCCAGGAGGCCCCAGAACCAACATATCCAGTGGCAAGCTTCAGACAACATCAGAGAAGGATCCAATTGGCTTCACAAGCAACATGTCCAAAGAAATATCTTGACAGACACCAGACCCTACTGAAGTAAATTCCACTTAATATGGTCAGCACCTGCACAGCAGCTCATACACTGTAGTCAGAGTCAACCCTCACAGTCAGCCAGCCTGAGGGCCAACCCCACACAGAAATGAACTAATGGCAATCAAGACTCAATTACAACAGGAGGGCTCACAAACCCACACAAGGGACATTCCCAGAGCACCCAGCTCACATGATCAAGGAGACTGTGCCACTGGGTCCCATGTTACACCTACTACATAAGTGCACCATACCAAGACTGGAAGAAATAGTAAATCTACCTAATTCATAGAAACAAACACAAAGAAGCAGCCAAAATAAAGATAAAAAAGAAGCATGCCTCAAATGAAGAAAAGAAAAGAAAAAGAAAATCTTCAGAAAAAGAGCTAAATGAAATTGAGGCAAGCAGTTTACCAGATATAGAGTTCAAACAAATGGTTATAGGGATTCTCAAAGAACTTAGTGAGAACTTCAACAGCATAAAAAGGACATCAAAATCATAAAAAAGAACCAGCCAGAAATGAAGAAATTATATTAGAAATGAAGAATACACTAGAAAAATGAACAGTACATTAGATGAAGGAGAAGATAGAATCAGCAATTTGGAAGACAGGGTAGAAGAAAACACCCAATCAGAGCAGCAAAAAGAAAAAAAGAATTTTAAAAAATGAGGATACTTTAAGAGATCTTTGGTACAAATGATGTGTAACAACATCTGGATCACAAGGGTACCAAAAGGAGGTAAGAGAGAGCAAGGGACGAAGAAACTATTTGGCCCTGGCTGATATGATTCAATTGGTTGGAGCATCATCCCATACATCAGAAGGTGGCAGGTTCAATTCCTAGTCAGGGAACATACCCAGGTTGCGGGTTTGATCCCCGGTCAGGGAGTATGAGGGAGGCAACTGATTGATGTTTCTCTCTTACATCAGTGTTTCTCTCTCTCCCTTTCTTTCTCTAAAAATACATTTAAAAACAAAAAAAAAATAACAATAAAAGAACCTACTTGAAGAAATAATATACAAAAATTTCCTTAACCTGGTGAAAGAAAGACACCCATGTCCAGGAAGTGCACAGAATCCCAAACAAGATGATCCCAAAGAGGCTCACACCCAGAAACATCATAATTAAAATAACAAAGGTTAAAGACAAAGAGAGAATCTTGAGGGGGGGGAAATGGCGGTGCAGTGAATGGAAGCTACACAAATGATTTCCCAGGAGCAAACGGGAATTAGAACTAAAATAAAGACAAATCGTCAGGAAAAGGCAACAGAAAAGCAGCGGGAGAGGACCATACAACCAGGGACACTGAATGAGCCTGGTAGGATCTGCGGAGGCACGTGAGGGTGGCGGGCTGGGAGCCCACGGACAGCAGTGGCCTTAGTTGTGAGCAGCGGCGGCGCCTGCCCTCGGGTTTAAGACCCCAAGCTGCTCCACAGTGCAGAGGGCTGGGACAGAGCACTAAATAGCCACAGCCACTCACCTGGGGCTCTGGAAGAGGGGTGGCGGACTGGACTGGAACTCTGTGGGGACACCTGGGGTTTGGAGGGCACTCAGAGTTTGTGCTGAGCCGCGGCCACAAAAAACGGTGGCCAGCTTGCTCCTTCCCAGAGCTGTGGCAGCCCCTCCCTCAGAGATTCCCAGGTGAGGCAAAGAAATGCAAATTGAGGCTCATTAAAAACTAGCATGGGCCCCACCCTTGGGAAATCCTCTTAGACTATAAACACCTGAGAGAGTTTCTCATTCAACTGAGATCCTAAGTAACTGAGGCTAATAGCCTCCAGGTAAAAAGCTAGAACATAACAGAATCTTTCCTGAGATTGCAAATCTACCCAGGAAAGTGAGACTTGACAGTGGTGTTTAATAAGGGCCCTCCACGCTCATCTAAACCCAGTAGAGGGAGCCACAAATAGCAGAACACCAACACCCACAGGGAAAATTGGCAGGCTCCAAAACCCACTGAGATAGCAAAAATGGTGAAACAAAGAAACAGATCCCAAATGAAAGAACAAGAGAACTCTACTGAAGATGAGATAAATGAAATGCAGTTAAGCAAATTATCAGAGGTAGAGTTCAGAGCCATGATCTTGAAGAAACTAAACAGCATGAGTAAGGACATCGACACCATGAAAACCAACCAAGTGGAAATAAAGAATGACATAGCAGAAATAAAGAACACATTGGAAGGACTGACCAGCAGAGTAGAGGAAGCAGAGGACCGGATCAGTGAATTAGAAGACAGAGTAGAAAAAAATCAATCAATCAGAAAACCAAAAGGAAAAAACAATTAAAAAACAGGAAGATAGCTTAAGAGAACTGTGGGACAACTGGAAACGTAATAACATTCGCATCATAGGAGTCCCCAAAGAAGAAGAAAATGAGCAAGGGTTAGAGAATATATTTGAAGAAATAGTGACAGAAAACTTTTCTAACCTGAAGAAAGAAGGCATTCAAGTTTAAGAATCACAGAGAGCCCCAAGCAAGAAGAACCCAAACAGGCCCACACCAAGACACATAATAATTAAAATGCCAAAAATTAAAGACAAAGAGAGAATCCTAAAGACAGCAAGAGATAAGCAACAGGTTACCTACAAAGGAACCCCCATAAGGCTATCATCTGACTTCTCAACAGAAACACCACAGGCCAGAAAAGAATGGCATGAAGTAATCAAGGTCATGAAAAACAAGGATCTGAATCCAAGACTACTCTACCCAGCAAGGCTATCATTCAAAATAGAAGGTCAAATAAAGAGCTTCCCAGACAAAAAAAGACTAAGGGAATATATTAGCACCAAACCAGCACTACAAGAAATGTTAAAAGGACTGCTGCAATTAGTAGAAGAAATAGGAAGAAAAATATAACCACACTGAATAAAAATGGCAATAAATAAGTACATATCAATAATCACCTTAAATGTAAATGGATTGAATGCTCCAATGAAAAAACACAGAGTAGCTGACTGGATAAGAAAGCATGATTCACATATATGTTGTTTACAAGAGACCCACCTCACAACAAAAGACTCACATACGTAGAAAGTAAAGAGATGGAAAAAAATCTTCCAAGCAAATGGAAAGGAAAAAAGCTGGGGTAGCAATACTCATATCTGATAAATTAGATTTCAAATTGAAGACCATAACTAGAGACAAAGAAGGCCACTACATAATATTGAAAGGGTCTATCCAACAGAAAGATATAACCTTGGTAAACATATATGCATCCAATATAGGAGCACCAAAATATATTAAAAATCTTCTGGAGGACTACAAAGGATAAATCGAGAGCAATACAATCATAGCAAGAGACTTCAACACCCCACTGACATCACTGGATAGATCATCTAGACAAAAAATTAACAAGGAAACAGAAATTCTAAATGAAACACTAGATCAAATGGATTTAATAGATATATACAGAGAATTACACCCCAAAACTGCAGAATTCACATTCTTCTCAAGTGCACATGGGACATTCTCAAAGATAGACCATATGTTAGGGCACAAACTAAGTCTCTACAATTTCAAGAAGATTGAAATCATATCAAGCATCTTTTCAGATCACAATGGCATGAAACTAGAAATCAATTGCAACAAGAACATGCACAGACATTTGAACACATGGAGGCTAAATAGCATGTTATTGAACAATGAATGGGTTACCATGGAGATCAAGGAAGAAATTAAAAGTTTCCTGGAAACCAATGAAAATGAACACACAACAACGCAAAATCTATGGGATGCAGTGAAAGCAGTTCTGAGAGGGAAGTTCATAGCACTACAGGCCCATCTCAAGAAACAAGAAAAATTGCTAATTGATTACCTAACCTCACAACTTAAAGAACTAGAAAGCAAACAAAGAGAAAACCCCAGAGCAAGTAGAAGGAAGGAAATAGTAAAGATCCGAGCAGATAATAAATGACATGGAGACCAAAAAATCTACTCAAAGATCAATGAAACAAAGAGCTGTTTTTTTTAAAAGATAAACAAGATTGATGGACCCTTAGCTAGGCTCACCAAGAAACAAAGAGAGAGAACCCAAATACACAAAATCAGAAATGAAAGAGGAGAAGTAACAACTGACACCACAGAAATACAAAGGATCGTTAACAAATACTATGAACATTTATATGACAACAAATTCGACAATCTAAGTGAAATGGACACATTTCTAGAAACACAGTCTCCTAAAACTGAACCGGGAAGAGATAGAAAACTTGAACAGGCCAAAAACAACGGAGGAAATTGAAGATGTAATCAAGACCCTCCCAGCAAACAAAAGCCCAGGCCCTGACTGCTTCATGGGCGAGTTTTACCAAACATTCAAAGAAGAACTAACACCCACTCTCCTCAAACTATTCCAAAAAATTCAAGAAGAAGGAAGACTTCCAAACTCGTTTTATGAAGCCAGCATAATTCTAATTCGAAAACCAGATAAAGACACTACAAAGAAAGAAAACTACAGGCCAATATCCCTGATGAACATAGATGCCAAAATCCTTAACAAAATACTAGCAAATCAGATCGAGCAATACATCAAAAAAATTGTTCACCATGACCAAGTGGGATTCATCCCAGGGATGCAAGGCTGGTATAATATTTGCAAATCAATAAATGTGATACATCACATAAACAAAATGAAAGATAAAAACCATATGATCATATCAATAGATGCTGAAAAAACATTTGACAAAATCCAGCACCCATTTCTGATAAAAACACTCAGCAATGTGGGAATAGAGGGACCATATCTCAACATTATAAAAGCCATATATGAAAGACCTACAGCCAACATCATACTCAATGGACAAAAACTAAAAGCATTTCCCTTAAGAACAGGAACAAGACAAGGAAGCCCACTTTCACCACTGTTATTTAACATAGTACTGGAAGTCTTAGCCACAGCAATTAGACATGAAGAAAAAATAAAAGGGATCCAAATTGAAAAGGAGGAAGTGAAACTGTCATTATTCGCAGATGACATGATATTATTATTTTGTTTAACTTATCTTTATTGTTGAATGTATTACAGATGTTCCTCATTTTTCCCCCATTGCCCCCCTCCTCCCCATTCCTGCCCCCCTCCTGCCTTTCCCCACACTGTGGTCTGTGTCCATTCGTTATGCATATATACATATAAGTTCTTTGGCTTATTTCTTCCCACTCCCCAACCCCCCTTCCCTTTGAGGTTTGTCAGTCTAACAAGCAATTTGTATTTCTTAATCCCTTCACCTTTTTCACCCAGCCCCCCAGCCCCCACCCATCTGGTAACCAACAGAAGTTCTCTGTATCTATGACAATGTTTCTGTTCTGCTTCTTCATTTTGTTTGTAGATTCAATTGTTGATAGATATGTATTTATTGCCATTTTGTTTGTTCATATGTTTTTTATCTTTTTCTTCAAGAAGACCCTTTAACATGTCATATAATAACGGTTTGGTAGTGATGAACTCGTTTAGCTTTTCTTTGTCTGGGAAACTCTTTATATGGCCATCAATTCTAAATGACAGTTTTGCAGGATAGAGTAATCTTGGTTGTAGTTTCTTGCTTTTCATCACTCTGAATATTTCTTGCCACTACCTTCTGGCCTGCAAAGTGTCTTTTGAGAAATCAGCTGACAGTCTTATGGGAACTCCCTTGTAGGTAACTAACTGCTTTTCTCTTGCTGCTTTTAAGATTCTCTCTTTGTCTTCAACCTTTTGCATTTTGATGATGATGTGTCTTGGTGTGGGCCTTTTGGGGTTCATCTTGTTTGGGACTCTCTGTGCTTCCTGGACTTGTATGTCTGTTTCCTTCACCAAGTTAGGGAAGTTTTCTGCCATTATTGTTTCAAATAGGTTTTTGATGTCTTGTTCTCTCTCTTCTCCTTCTGGCATCCCCAAGATGCGAATGTTGGGATGCTTGAAGTTGTCCCAGAGGCTCCTTACACTATCCTCATTTTTTTGGATTCTTTTTTCTTTTTGCTGTTCTGATTGGGTGTTTTTTGCTTCCTTATATTCCAAATCCATGCTTTGCTTCTTGGCTTTACCTACTCTACTATTGCATCTGTGTAAACTATTTTTTATTTCAGTTAGTGCCTCCTTCATTTCTGACTGGTCCTTTTTTATGCTCTTGAGGCCCTCATTAAGTTCATTGAGGTTCTCACTAAGTCCATTGAGCATCCTTATAAGTAGTATTTTGAACTCTGCATCTGTTAGGTTGCTTAACTCCATTTCACTTAGTTCTTTTCCTGGAGTTTTGTTCTATTCTTTCGTTTGGGACCTGTTTCTTTGTATCCTCATTTTGGCTGCCTCCCTGTATTTGTTTCTATGTATTACTTAGTGAGAGGTATGGGGCTAGCTGAGACCAGATGCTGCTTGTTTGAAAGAATTTAGGAAAAGCTGAAGCAGGATCCAAGACAGGCCAATCCTATGGTAAAGGAACCAGCAACAGTTGGGTGGGCCTGAAAATTGGGTGAGGCGGGGCCTCAGGGGAATCACCAGGGCGGGGCAAACAGTGTGAGCCAGGTAGCTGGAGTTCCAGATATGGCGGCATCTGCCAGCCCAGGGAAGGGCTCACCAAAGGAACAAAAGCTTCTGATAGCACATCTATCCAGGAGAAAGCTGCTTCTCCAGCCCTTGCTCCAATGCCAAACAGCTCAGTTCTTCCTCATATGATTCTGGTGCCTTTCAAGCTGCCTCCCCCATGCTGGAGCCTGGATGGTGGGAGTGTGAGTAAGTCTGTGTGCGGGCCCTTTAAGAGGAGCTGCCTGGGGCTCCAGCCACCTCAGCCTCAGTTCCCGCTGGTTTTTCCAGCCAGAAGTTATGGGGACTTCTCTTCCTGGCACTGGAACCCTGAGCTGGGCACTGGGTGTGGGTGGGGACCCCTCAGTCCTCAGGGAGGACCTTCCCAGCCGAGGTGTCCCTCCTAATTTTTATCCACCACACATGGGTATGGGACCAGCCAGTCATACCTCTGCCCCTCCTACCAGTCTCAATATGGCTGCTTCTTTAATTTCGTAGTTGTAGGACTTCCATTCAGCTCAATTTCAGGTGGTTTTGAATGATGGTTGTTCTGTAGTTTAGTTGTATCTTTGATGTGGTTGTGGAAGGACGCGATACCATGTTTTCATACACCGCCATCTTGACCGGAAGTCGATGACATGATATTATACATAGAAAACCCTAAAGACTCCATCAAAAATCTACTAGACTTAATAAATGAATTTGGCAAAGTAGCAGGATACAAAATTAATGTCAAGAAATCAACAGCATTCTTATACACCAATGATGAACTCACAGAAAGAGAAACTAAAAAAACAATCCCATTTACCATTGTGGGAAAAAATTAAGATACCTAGGAATAAACTTAACCAAAGAAGTAAAGGACCTGTTCTCAGAAAACTACAGGACATTGAAAAAAGAAATAGAGGAAGATATAAAAAAGTGGAAGCACATACTTTGTTCATGGATTGGAAGAATTAACATCATTAAAATGTCCATGCTACCCAAAACAATCTATAGATTTAACGCGATCCCCATAAAAATACCAACGACATATTTCACAGAACTAGAACAAATGCTTCAGAAGTTCCTATGGAACCAAAATAGACCCTGAATAGCTACAGCAATCTTGAAAAAGAAGGACAAGGTAGGCAGGATCACAATACTGGATATCAGGTTATACTACAAAGCTACTGTAATCAAAACAGCCTGGTACTGGCACAGGAACAGGCACATAGATCAATGGAATAGAACAGAGAACCCAGAAATTGACCCAAAACATTATGCTCAATTAATATTCAACAAAGGTGGCAAGAGCATACAATGGAGTAAAGACAGCCTCTTTAATAAATGGTGTTGGGAAAATTGGACAGCTACATGCAAAAAAATGAAACTAGACCATCATCTCACACCATACACAAGAATAAACTCAAAATGGATAAAAGACTTAAATGTGATTCATGAATCCATAAAAATCCTAGAAGAAAATGTAGGCAACAAAATTTCAGACATCATACGCAGCGGAATTTTCACTGATATATCACCTAAGGCAACAGAAACAGAGGAAAAAATGAACACATGGGACTCCATCAAACTCAAAAGCTTCTTCACAGCAAAAGAAACAACCATCAAAGTGGAAAGGCAACCCACTGTATGGGAGAGCATAATTGCCAATGATATATCAGATAAGGGATTAATTTCCAAAATATATAGAGTGCTCATACAACTCAACAAAAGGAAGACAAAGAACCCAATTAAAAAATGGGCAGAGGAACTAAATAGACACCTCTCCAAAAAGGACATACAAATGGCCAAGAGACATATGAAGAAATGCTCAACATCACTAATCATCAGAGAGATGCAAGTTAAAACAACAATGAGGTATCTCACCTCACACTTGTCAGAATAGCCGCCATCAACAAAACATCAAACAACAAGTGTTGGCGAGGGTGTGGAGAAAAGGGGACTCTAGTACACTGCTGGTGGGAATGCAGACTGGTGCAGCCACTGTGGAAAACACTATGGTGTTACCTCAAAAAATTAAAAATTGAATTGCCATTTGACCCAGTGATCCCACTCCTAGGACTATACCCTAAGAAGCCTGAAACACCAATCAGAAAGAATATATGTACCCCTATGTTCATAGCAGCGCTATTTACAATAGCTAAGATCTGGAAACAGCCCAAGTGTCCATCAGTACAATGGAGTACTATGCAGCTGTAAGAAGGAAAGATCTCTTATCCTTTGAGACGACATGGAGGGACCTCGAGAGTATTATCCTAAGTGAAGCAAGCCAAGCAGAGAAAGACAAATATCACATGATCTCACTTATTTCAGGAATATAATGAACATAGCAGCCTGATGAACAGGGTAGTCCCAGAGACGTGGAAGTAGGGTACAGACTGACAATTGCCAGAAGAAGGGGGGGAGGGGAGCGATGAACCACAGAACTTATACGCATGTACTCATAACCAATGGACATGGACAACAAAACTGGGGACAGGGTAGGGAGGGTGGGGGAAGAAGGTGTCAATGGGGGGAAAAGAGAAACATCTGTAACAAAAATAAATTAATTTTTTTAAAAAAGGAAAAAAATAAAATAAAATGTTTAAAAAAAATTGAGAGAGAGAGAATCTTAAAAACAGCAACAGAAAGACAGTTACTGACAAGGGAACTCCCATAAGACTGCCACCAGATTTCTCAACAGAAAATTTCAGACCATAAGAGAATGGCATGAAGTATTCAAAGTGATGAGAAGCAAGGATCTACAACAAAGACTACTCTACGCAGCAAGGCTATCATTCAAAATTGAAGGTCAACTAAGAAACTTCCAAGACAAGAAAAAGCTAAAGGAGTTCATTATCACCAAACCAGTATTACAAGAAATGTTAAAGGGTCTTTTTTAAGAAAAGGAAGAGAAAAAAAGAAGAGAGAATATTGTTATAAAGAATAAAATGACAATAAATACATACCACTTTAAATGTAAATGGCTTAAATGCTCCAATCAAAAGACATAGGATAAAATTCAAAAGGAGAGAAGACTCCCAAGCTCTTTTTATGAGGCCAGCATTATCCTAATTCCAGAGCTAGATAAAGACACTACAAAGAAAGAAAAATGCAGGCCATTCTCTTTGATGAACATAGATGCTAAAATCCTCAACAAAATATTAGCAAATTGGATCCAGCAATACATTAAAAAGATTATACCCCATGACCAAGTGGGATTTATTCTAGGGATATAAGGTTGGTTCAATATTCACAAATCAATAAACGTGATATAGCACATTAAAAAAAAATGAAGGATACAAATAATATGGTCATACCAATAGATGTAGAAAAAGCATTTGACAAAATCTAGCATTTATGATAAAAAACTCTCAGCAAAGTGGGAATAGAGAGATCATACCTCAATATAATAAAGGTCATATATGACAAACCTACAGCCAACATCATACTCAATGGGCAAAAACTAAAATCATTTCTCCAAAGAACAGGAACAGGACAGGGATACCCACTTTCACCACTCTTTTGCAACATAGTAGTGGAAGTCCTGGCCACAGTGATTAGACAAGAAGAAGAAATAAAAGGCATCCTAATTGGAAAGAAGAAAGTAAAACTGTCATTATTCACAGATGACATGATATTGTATAGAAAACCCTAAAGACTCCACACACAAAAAAACTGCTATATTTAATAAATAAATTCAGCAAAGTAGCAGTATACAAAATTAACATCCAGAAATCGGTGGCACTTTTATAAGACCACCAACTTATACCATACACAAGAATAAACTCTCAGAAAGAGAAATTGAAAAACAACCCCATTTACCATCGCAACAACAACAACAACAAAAGATATCTGGGAATAAACTTAACCAAGAAGGTGAAAGACCTGTATTCAGAAAACTATAGGAATTGAAAAAGGAAATAGAGGAAGAGACAAGCAAATGGAAGCATATACTGTCTTCATGGATTGGAAGAATTCGTATAATTAAGATGTGCATACTACCCAAAGCAATCTACAGATACAATGCAATCTCTATTAAAACACCAAGGGTATATTTCACAGATCTAAAACAAATATTCCAAAAATTTATATGAAACCAAAAATGACCCCAAATGGCCTCACTAATCTTGAGAAAGAAGAACAAAATTGAAGGGATCACAATACCAGATATCAAATTATACTACAAAGCAGCCTGGTACTGGCAGAACAATAGGCATATAGACCAATGGAAAGAACAAAGACCCCAGAAATCAACCCATGCCAATATGGAAAATTAATATTTGACAAAGGAGGCAAGAGCATACAATGGAATAAGATAGTCTCTTCAATAAATGGTGTTGGGAAAATCGAACAGGTACATGCAAAAAAATAAATAAAACTAGACCACCAACTTATACCATACACAAGAATAAACTCAAAATGGATAAAAGACTTGAATGTAAGCCACGAAACCATAAAAATTCTAGAAGAAAACATAGGCACTAAAATCTCACACATATCTCGCAGCAACATTTTTGCTGATATGTCTCCGAGAGCAAGGGAAACTCAGGAAAGCATAAATTAATTGGACTACATCAAGCTAAAAAGCTTCTGCACGGCAAAAGAATCCATCAACAAAATGAAAAGAGAACCCTCTATAGGGGAGAACATAATCGTCAATGACACATCTGATAAGGAGTTAATTTCCAAAATATATAAAGAACTTATATAACTCAACACCAGAAAGACAAACAATCAAGTTTAAAAATGGGCAAATGACCTGAATAGACACTCTCCAAAGAGGACATACAGATGGCCAATAGACATATGAAAAAATATTCAATATCACTAATCATCAGAGAGATACAAATTAAAACTACAATGAGGAATTACCTCACACCTGCCAAAGAAGGCCACCATCAATAAATTAACAACCAACCAGTGCTGGTGAGGATGTGGAAAAAAGGAAACCCTAGTACACTGCTGATGGGAATGCAGACTGGTGCAGTCACTGTAGAAAACAGTATGGAGGTTCCTAAAAAAATTAAAAATGGAACTGCCATTTGATCCAGTGATCCCACTTCTGGGAATGAATCTTAAGAATCCTGAACACCAATCAGAAAGAATATATACACCCCTATGTTCATAGCAGCATTATTTACAATAGCTAAGATCTGGAAACAGCCCACGTGCCCATCAGATGAGTGGATAAAAAAAGTTGTGGTATATTTACACAGTGGAATACTACATGGCTGTAAAAAAGAAGGCGATCTTACCCTTTGCGACAGCATGGATGGACCTGGAGATTATTGTTAAGCGAAATAAGCCAATCAAAAAAAGACAAATATCACATGACCTCACTTGTATGTGGAATCTAATGAAAAAAATAAACTGATGAACAAACTAGGTCCAGAGGCATGGATGCATGGAACATAATGACAGATCTCAGTGGGGAGGAGATGATAAGAGATTAGCCAAAGATCATATATGCATATATGCATAACCCATGGACGCAGACAATAGTGTGGGGAAGGCCTGGGGTGAGGCAGGGGCTAGGTGGTGGGGGGCAAAAGGGGTGGGAAATGGGGAACATCTATAATACTATCAACAATAAATAAATTAAAAAGAAATAAGCAGACAGCCAAATGGTGCAAAAAAAAAAAAAAAAAAAACAGCAGCAGAAGTCCTTCCTTATAATTATTACTTTAACTGTAAATATCTTAAACTTTACAATTAAAAGGTAGAAATTGGCAAAATGGATTTGTTTTCAAAACATGCTGTCTACAAGAGACACTTCAGATTCAAAGATACAAATAGGTTGCAAGTGTAAAGATGCTCCAATCAAATGACAACCAAAAAGACCTAAAGTGGTTATACTGTCAGACAGAATAAACAGCAAGGCCAAAATCATTTCAAGACATAATAAATTGATTATACACATGACATTGTATACTGGTAAAAGAGTCAAGCCATCAAGAGGATATAACAACTATAAGCATAAGCATAACTAACAGTACCACCCCAAAATATATAAAGTAAAAGCTAACAGATTGAAGGGAGAAATAGACAGTTTTACAATAATACTTGGAGACTTCAATACTCCACTTTCAATGATGGATAGAACAACTAAACAAAGGTCAATAAGGAAATAGAGGACATGAACACTATACACCAACCAGACAAAAATGACTTGTACAAGACACTTTACCCAACCACATTTTACCCAAACTCACATGGAAAGTTTTCTAGCATGGTCCATATGTTTGGCCATGAAATAAGTTCCAATAAATTTTAAAAGATTTACATCAAACAAAGCATCTTTTCCAACCACAATTAATGAAGCTAGAAAACTGGAAAATTCACAAGTATGTTAAAGTTAAGCAACATACTCTTAAACAAAAAAGAATTATAAAGAAAATTAGAAAATAGTTTGAGGTAAATGAAAATAAAAATTTAACATACCAAAACTTATGAGATACAGTGAAAAGAGTGCTCAGAGGGAAATTCATGTGGAAAGGCAAGGAATCTTAAATAGCCAGAACAATCTTGGGGTGGGAAGGAAAGTAGTTGGAGGACTCACACTTCCCAATTTCAAAACTTACCAGAAAGCTACAGTAATCAATGTGTGTGGTGCTGACATAAGGATAGACATATAGACACATAGATCAATAAAACAGAATTGAGAACAGAAATAAATTCTTACATTTCTAGTAAATTTATTTTTGACAAGAGTGCCAAAAAAATTCAATAGAGAAAAAAACTGTTTTCAACAAATGATGCTGGGACCACTGTATATCCACATGGAAAAGATGAAGTGGGACTCTTTTCTCACACCATACACAAAAATTAACTCAAAATGGATCAAACACCTAAGTGTAACAGCCAAAACTAGAAACCTCCTAGAAGAAAACATAGGTGTCAGTCTCTGTGACCTTGCAGTAAGAAATGGATTCTTAGATATGACACCAAACACATAAGGAACAAAAGAAGATAATTTGGGCTAAATTACATTTTTAAAGCTTTTTTGCATCAGTAAACACAATCAAGAAAGTGAATGGGAGAAAAAAATGCAAATCATATATCTGATAAGGATCTGGTATCTAGAATATATAAAGAACTCTTGCAACTCAACAATAAAATAATAAATAATCCAATTTTTAAAACGGGCAAAGAATTTGACTAGACATTTTTCTAAAAAGACGCACAAATGGCCAATAAGTACATGAAAAGGTGCTCAACATCAATAGTCATTAGGTAAATGCAAATCAAAACCACAGTGAGATACCACTTCACATTCACTAGGATGGCTATATGAACCGAAAATAATAAGTATTGACAAGGGTGTGGAGAAAATGGACCCCTTGTGCATTGCTGGTGGGAAGTAAAATGGTACAGCTGCTGTAGAACACAATTTGGCACTTAAACACAAAATTACTATGACCCAGCAATCCCAAGAGAATTGAAAATATATATTCACAGAAAACCTTATGTAAGAATGTTCATAGCAGTGAAAAAGTGAAAACAACGTGGAGATATGTTCAAGATGGCTGTGTAGGTGGACACTGGGCTCGCCCCTTCCCAAGAACACATCAAATGTACACCTGTGTTTAGAGCAAATCTTTCTGAGGGATAACTGAGGACCAATTGAACAGCTGCTACACAACAAGCAAAAGAGAGGGACAGCATAGAGAAGGTGGGGGAACACGCAATAGCAGAGGAATCAGTGAGTGCCATTGTTTATGTTTCCCTTGCACATGGATAGCAGGTGGGAGCTCCATCCAGGCTCTCTGGCCAACCTATAAAGCTGTTTTAGTGTATCCCCAGCCACCCCTCCTGGAGTTACACCCTGCAGAAACAGAAGAGTGCCATGGCATGCACACAAGGGACCCCTCCACCTGGAGACTGATCCAGTGGATATGACAGGATGCTATTTCATGCTCCCACTGGGCTGCATGCAAGTGGGGCTCCCCTACCTGGAGACAGTGCAGAAGCAACAAAACACTATGGTAACTGCCTGCAGGGCTGCTCTGTCCAGAGAAAGTGCAGAAATAATTGGGTGCTACTGTTTGCTCATGTGGGGCTCCCTTCCTAGGGAGAGTGTGGAGCTAACAAAACACTGCAGTTACACACATGAGAAAGTGTGGAGATAGTGAGGCACTGCTGCACAAGCACATGAGGCTGCTCCATTCAAGGAAAGTGCAGAACTAGCAAAACTCTGTGGCACTCACATGGAGGGCTGCCCCATGATAAGTGAATGGGGTGCTTCTGTGTGCACATTGAGCTGCCCTGTGCTGAGAAAGTGCAGAACTAGAAAAGTAAGGCTGTGCCCTGGCCGGTTTGGCTCAGCGGTTAGAGCATCGGCCTGCGGTCCAGAGAGACCCGGGTTCGGTTCCCGCTAAGAGCACGTACCTTGGTTGCAGTTTGTCCCCGGCCCTGGTTGGTCATGCGGGTGGCAGCCACTCGATGTGTCCCTTTCACGTCGATGTTTCTCCCTCTCTCTCTCTTCCTCTCTCTCCCTCCCACTCTATCTGAACGAGAAATGAAAAAATGTCCTCGAGTGAGGATAAAAAAAAAAGAAAAGTAAGGCTGTAAACGCAGGGCAGGCTGCCCCACAGGAGAAAGCCACCCCCCACATGCAGAGTGGCCTCACTCAGAACCTACTGTGACTGTGGACAGTTAAAGCAACAGAGCATGCAGGCAGGGCTGCCTGGGCACAATGAGAGGAGCATGGCTGAACACACAAGGAGCTGTACTGCTCAGAAAGGGAGTAGAACTAGCAAAGTACGGCAGTGAAAGTATGCAGGACTGCTACAACTGGAGAGTGGCAAAGCTGGCAGAATATTGAGACACAAGCATGCAAAAGTAGTCCTGCCAGACCCAGCTCTGATTACAGACAGTTAAAGCAATAGGGCACACCTAAAGCACATTGATTAGCCCACTTTACATCAGGCAGCCCCACCCAGATTAGAAGGGCAAGAAAGCATGAACTCACCAGGCTGCTCCACCCAGAAATCACTCCTTCAGACCAGGTGACACATCAGGAACAGCATGCACCCACCCCAACTACAACTGGCCTGCCAAAACTATTCAACATACAATCTACAAAGAAATCAATCTTTCATGGCTATGAGAGATAGCTATTCTATCCAAATCATAGGAGCAAACACAGAAAGTCAAACAAAATAGAAACACAGAAGAATGTGTCCCAAGTAAAGGAAAAAGAAAAAATTCCAGAGAAAAATTCTAATGAAATAGAGATAAGTAATTTGCCTGATAAAGAATTCAAAGAAATGGTCATAAGCATACTCAACAAACTTCAGGATGCAATAGAGGACCTCAGGAAGCACTTCAACAAAGAAATAGAAACTGTAATAAAGAACCAGTCAGAAGACTTCCGGTCAAGATGGCAGCATAGGTAAACACTTTAGGTAAATGCGGTACTCGCCTCCTCCCACAACCACATCAAAATTACAACTAAACTACAGAATAACCATCATTCAGAACTGCCTGAAATCGAGTTGAATGGAAGTCCTAAAACTACGAAATTAAAGAAGAAGCCACATCGAATCTGGCAGGAGGGGTGGAGGTATGGAAGGCTGGTCTCACACCCATGTGTGGAGGATAAAAATCAGGAGGGATACCAAGGCTGTGAAGGTCTTTCCTGAGGAACAAGGGGTCCCAGTCCCACACCAGGCTCCCAGCTCAGGGTTCCAGTGCTAGAAATAAAAGTCCACATAACATCTGGCTGTAAAAACCAGCAGGAACTGAGGCTGATGGAGGATGAAGCTCCTGGAGCGACAGGTAGTTCCTCTTAAAGGGCCCATGCATGGACTTACTCGGACTCCCTCCTTCTGGGCTCCAGAGTTGGGGAGGCAGCTTGAAAGGCACCAGAGACATATGGGAAAGAACTGAGTTGTTTGGCATTGGGCCGAGAGCTGGAGAGGCAGCATTCTCCTGAACAGACAGATGTGCTGGCGGAGGCCATTGTTCCTTCAGTGAGCCCTTCCCCCATGGGCAGGCAGACTGCCGCCCTATCTGGGACTCCAGAAAACTGGCTCACACTGTTTGCCCTGCTCTGGTGATTCCTTGAGGCCCTGCCCCACCCAAATTTCAGGCCCACCCAAGCTGTTTCCAATGGCTTTACCACAGGATTGGCCTGTCTTGGATCCTGCTTCAGAGTTTCCTAAAATCTCTCAAACAAGCAGCATCTGCTTTCAGTGAGCCCCATACCTCTCATTAAGTGGCCCCAGGCCTGGCAATACAAGCAGCCAGCCTTGGTTCACAACTTAGGCTTTCCTGGGCACCTCTAAGCCCAGCACAAGAAGCAGCCATCTGCAGATCACATTGTAGATATACCAGGTGGCCCCGGATAGAACACAGGCAGTGGCTGATCTTGCCCAGAGCCAGCACACCCAGTGGACAGTTTCAGATCACATCAAAACACCACCACCCAACCACCTCCACAAGTGACACACTCAATGAGTGAACTCAGTGGGTACCAGAGCCCTGCTGAAATAGGTCTTGCTCTGTGTGGTGAGCCCTTACACAGCTGATCCTCTGAGGTAATCAGAGGCCAGTGGACAGTGGGCACAGCCAGTCCTTGCAGCTGATCAGCCTGAGTAAATCTCTTCCATTGACGTGCCAACAGCAATCAAGACTCAATTACAACAGAAGGGTGTACAATCCACACTAGCGGTGTCCAACTCAAGGGCCCAACTGGGGTAATCAGAGAGGCTCTGCAACAGAACCCTACAGGAGACCTACAATAGGCCACCCTACAAAGCCTAGGAGATGTAGCAAATCAACCTAAAACACAGAAACAAATACAGGGAGGCAGCCAAAATGAGGAGACAAAGAAACATGTTCCAAATGAAAGAACAGAAGAAAATTCCAAGAAAAGAACTAAACAAAATGGAGACAAGCTATCAATCAGATGCAGAGTTAAAAACATTGGTTATAAGGATGCTCAAGGAACTTGGTGAGAACTTCAAGGAACTCAGTGAGAACATCAACAACATAAAAAAAACCAGTCAGAAAAAAAGAATACACTAACTGAAATAAAGAAAAATTTACAGGGAATCAATAGTAGAGTAGGTAAAGCCAAGAAGCAAACCATCGTTTTGAAATATAAGGAAACAAAAAACACCCAATCAGAACAACAAAAAGAAAAAAGAATCTAAAAAAATGAGGATAGTGTACGGAGCTTCTGGGACAACTTTAAGTTTACCAACATTTGCATCATAGGGGTGCCAGAAGAAGAAGAGAGAGAAAAAGAAATTGAAAACCAGATTGCAAAAAAATGGCGGCAGAGTGAATGGAAGCTACACAGATGATTTCCCAGGACCAAATGGGAATTACAACTAAAATAAAGACAAATCATAGGGAAAAAAGCAACAGAAAAGCAGCGGGAAAGGACCATATAACCAGGGACACTGAATCAATCCTGGTAGGATTGCAGAGGCGCGAGAGTGTGGCGGGCTGGGAGCCCACAGACAGCAGCGGTCTTAGCTGTGAGCAGCGCCCTCAGGGTTAAAGTCCCAAGCCCGTTCCACAGTGCAGAGGGATGGAACAGAGCACTGAATTGCCTATAGCCACTCACCTTGGGCTCTGGGAGAGGGAGGGGGGACTGGACTGGAACTCTGTGGGGACACCTGGGATTTGGAGGGTGCTCAGAGTTTTTGCTGAGTTGCAGCCATGAAGGATGGTAGCCAGCTTGCTCCTTCCCAGAACTGGGGAAAACTAGTAGCCCTTCCCTCGGAGATTCAGCCCCTTCCAGGTGAGTCAAACAAATGCAAACTGAGGCTCATTAACAACCAGCATCTGTCCCACCCTCTGGAAATCCTTTTATGCAGAATACCAGAGGGATACATTCCAAGGCCCTGAGTAACTGAGACTAATAGCCTCCAGACAAAAAGCTAGAGGATAACTGAACCTATCCTGGGCTTGCAAATCTATTCAGGAAAATAAGATTTGACAGTGGTGTTTAACATGGGCCCTCCTACGCTCATCCAAACCCAGAAGAGGGAGCCACAAATAGCAGAACACCAACACTCACAGGGAAAATTTGGCAGGCTCCAAAACACACTGAGACAGCCAAAATTGTGAAACAAAGAAACAAATACCAAATGAAAGAACAAGACAACTCTACCGAAGATGAAATAAATGAAAAGCAGTTAAATTATGAGAGGTAGAGTTCAGAGCCATGATCTTGAGGAAGCTCAACAGCATGAGTAAGGACATCAACACCATGAGTAAAGATATAGAAACATTGAAAATCAACCAATTGAAAATGAAAAAAAAAACAAAAAACAAGAAGAAATGAAGAATGACATAACAGAAATAAAGAACACATTGGAAGGACTAACCAGCAGAGTAGGGGAAACTGAGGACCAGATCAGTGAATTAGAACACAGGGTAAAAAATATCAACCAATCAGAACACCAAAAGGAAAAAACAATTAAAAAACAGGAAGATAGCTTAAGAGAACTATGGGACAATTGGAAATGTAATAACATTCGCATCATAGGAGTCCCTGAAGAAGAAAATGAGCAAGGGTTAGAGAATATATTTGAAGAAATAGTGACAGAAAACTTTCCTAACTTGGCAAAGGAAGAAGGCATTCAAGTTCAAGAAGCACAGAGAGCCCCAAGCAAAAAGAACCCAAACAGGCCCACACCAAGACACATAATAATTAAAATGCCAAAAATTAAAGACAAAGAGAGAATCCAAAAGTCAGCAAGAGATAAGAAACAGATTACCTACAAAGGAACCCCCATAAGGCTATCATCTGACTTCTCAACAGAAACACTACAGGCTACAAGGGAATGGCATGAAGTAATCAAGGTCATGAAAAACAAGGATCTGAATCCAAGACTACTCTATCCAGCAAGGCTATCATTCAAAATAGAAGGTTAAATAAAGAGTTTCCCAGACCAAAAAAAAAAAAAAAGGCTAAGGGAATACATTAGCACCAAACAAGCACTGCAAGAAATGTTCAAAGGACTGCTACAATTAGTAGAAGAAATAGAAAGAAAAATATAACCACACTGAACAAAAATGGCAATAAATAAGTACATATCAATAATCACCTTAAATGTAAATGGATTTAATGCTCCAATAAAAAGACACAGAGTAGCTGACTGGATAAGAAAGCATGATTCACACATATGTTGTTTACAAGAGACCCACCTCACAACAAAAGACTCACATAGGTTGAAAGTAAAGGGAAAGAAAAAAATCTTCCAAGAAAACAGAAAGAAAAAAGAAAGCTAGGGTAGCAATACTCATATCTGATCAATTAGATTGCAAAATGAAGGCCATAACTAGAGACAAAGAAAGCCACTACATACTATTGAAAGGATCTACCCAACAGGAAAATATAACCTTGGTAAACACATATACACCCAATATAGGAGCACCAAAATATATTAAAAATCTTCTGAAGGACTTCAAAGGAGAAATTGACAGCAATACAATCATAGCAGGGGACTTCAACACCCCACTGACATCACTGGATAGATCATCTAGACAAAAAAATAACAAGGAAACAGAGACTCTAAATGGTGCACTAGATCAATGAATTTAATAGATTTCTACAGAGAACTACACCCCAAAACTGCAGAATTCACATTCTTCTCAAGTGCACATGGAATATTCTCAAAGATAGACCACATGTTAGGGCACAAACTAAGTCTCTACAAGTTCACGAAGATTGAAATCATACCAAGCATCTTCTCAGATCACAATGGCATGAAACTAGAAATCAATTGCAACAAGAACATGCAAAGACATTTGAAAACATGGAGGCTAAATAGCATGTTATTGAACAATGAATGGGTTACTGAGGAGATCAAGGAAGAAACTAAAAACTTCCTGGAAACCAATGAAAATAAACACACAACAACACAAAATCTATGGGATACAGCAAAAGCAGTTCTGAGAGGGAAGTTCATAGCACTACAGGCCCACCTCAAGAAACAAGAAAAATTTCTAATTGACTACCTAACCTCATAATTTAAAGAACTAGAAAGCAAACAAAAAGAAAACCCCAGAGCAAGTAGAAGGAATGAAATAGCAAAGATCAGAGCAGAAATAAATGACATGGAGACCAAAAAAACAATTCAAAGGATCAATGAAACAAGCTGTTTTTTTGAAAAGATAAACAAGATTGATGGACCCTTAGCTAGACTCACCAAGAGACAAAGAGAGAGAACCCAAATACACAAAATCAGAAATGAAAGAGGAGAAATAATAACTGACACAACAGAAATACAAAGGATTGTTAACAAATATTATGAACAATTATACAGCAACAAATTGGACAATCTAAGTGAAATGGACAAATTTCTCGAAACACATAGTCTCCCAAAACTGAACCGGGAAGAGATATAAAACTTGAACAGGCCAATAACAACGAAGGAAATTAAAGATGTAATCCAGACTTTCCCAGCAAACAAAAGCCCAGGTCCAGAAGGCTTCACGGGGGAGTTTTACAGAGCATTCAAAGAAGAACTAACACCCATTGTTCTCAAACTATTTCTAAAAATTCAAGAAGAAGGAAGACTTCCAAACTCGTTTTATGAGGCCAGAATAATTCTAATTCCAAAACCAGATAAAGACACTACAAAGAAAGAAAACTACAAGCCAATATCCCTGATGAACATAGATGAAAAAATCCTGAACAAAATACTAGCAAATCGGATCCAGCAATACATCAAAAGAAGTATTCATCATGACCAAGTGGGATTCATCCCAGGGATGCCAAGCTGGTACAATATTCACAAATCAATAAATGTGATACACCACATAAGCAAAATAAAAGATAAAAATCATATGATCATATCAATAGATGCTGAAAAAGCATTCAACAAAATCGAGCACCCATTTATGATAAAAACTCTCAGCAATGTGGGAATAGAGGGATCTTATCTTGACATAATAAAGACCATATATGAACAATCTACAGCCAACATCATACTCAATGGACAAAAACTAAAAGCATTCCCCTTAAGTACGGGAACAAGAGAAGGATGCCCACTTTTACCACTCTTATTTAACATAGTACTGGAAGTCTTAGCCACAGAAATCAGACATAAAGAAAAAATAAAAGGGATCCAAAATGAAAAGGAGGAAGTGAAATTGTCATTATTCGCAGACGACATGATATGATACATAGAAAACCCTAAAGACTCCATCAAAAATCTACTAGACTTAATAAATAAATTTGGCAAAGTAGCAGGATAGAAAATTAATGTCAAGAAATCGACAGCATTCTTATACACCAATGATAAACTCACAAAAAGAGAAATGAAAAAAGCAATCCCATTTTCCATTGCAGCAAAAAAATTAAAATACCTAGGAATAAACTTAACCAAAGAAATAAAGAACCTATTTGCAGAAAACTACAGGACATTGAAAAAAAAAATAGAGGAAGATATAAAAAAGTGGAAGCACATACCTTGTTCATGGATTGGAAGAATTAACATCATTAAAATGTCCATACTACCCAAAGCAATTTATAGATTCAATGCAATCCCCATCAAAATACCAATGACATACTTAACAGAACTAGAACAAACACTTTAAAAGTTCACATAAAACTAAAAAAGACCCCAAATAGCCACAACAATCTTGAAAAAGAAGGAGAAAGTAGGCGGGATCACAATACTGGATATCAGGTTATACTACAAAGATACTGTAATCAAAACAGCCTAGTTCTGGCACAAGAACAGGTACATAGATCAATTGAATAGAACAGAGAACCCAGAAATTGACCCAAAACATTATGCTCAATTAATATTCGACAAAGGTGGCAAGAGCATACAATGGAGTAACGACAACCTCTTTAATAAATGGTGTAGGGAAAATTTGGACAGCTACATGCAAAAAAAATGAAACTAGACCATCAACGTACACCATACACAAGAATAAACTCAAAATGGATAAAAGACTTAAATATGACTCGTGAATCCATAAAAATCCTAGAAGAAAATGTAGGCAACAAAATTTCAGACATCATACGCAGCGGAATTTTCACTGATACATCACCTAAGGCAACAGAAACAAAGGAAAAAATGAACACATGGGACTACATCAAACTCAAAAGCTTCTGCACAGCAAAAGAAACAACCATCAAAATGGAAAGGCAACCCACTGTATGGGGGAACATAATTGCCAATGATACATCAGATAAGGGGTTAATCTCCAAAATATATAGAGTGCTCATACAACTCAACCAAAGGGAGACAAAGAACCCAATTAAAAAATGGGCAGAGGACCAAAATAGACACCTCTCCTAACAGGACATACAAATGGCCAAGAGACATATGAAGAAATGCTCAACATCACTAATCATCAGAGAGATGCAAATTAAAACAACAATGAGGTATCACCTCACACCTGTCAGAATGGTCACCATCAACAAAGCATCAAACAACAAGTGTTGGCGAGGGTGTGGAGAAAAGGGGACTCTAGTACACTGCTGGTGGGAATGAAGACTGGTGCAGCCACTATGAAAAACACTATGATGTTACCTCAAAAAATTAAAAATTGAATTGCCATTTGACCCAGTGATCCCATTTCTAGGAATATACCCCAAGAAGCCTGAAACACCAAGCACAAAGAATATATGTACCCCCATGTTCATAGCAGCACTATTTACAATAGCTAAGATCTGGAAACAGCCCAAGTGTCCATCAGTAGACGAATGGATAAAAAAGTTGTGGTATATATACACAATGGAGTTCTATGCAGCTGTAAGAAAGAAAGATCTCTTATCTTTTGAGATGACATGGAGGGACCTGGAAAGTATTATCCTAAGCGAAACAAACCAAGCAGAGAAAGACAAATATCATATGATCTCACTTATTTGTGGAATATAATGAACATAACAGTCTGAAGAACAGGGTAGTCCCAGAGATGTGGAAGTTGGGTACAGACTGACAATCCCCAGAAGAGGGGGTGGGGGGAGAGACAAACCACAGAACTTATATGCATGTACGCATTACCAATGGACATAGACAAGAAAGCTGGGGACAGAGCGGGGAGGGAGGGGGAGCAGGGTGTCAATGGGGGGAAAAGGAGAAACATCTGTAACAAAAATGAATAAATATTAAATAAATAAAAATATAAATAAATTGAAAACCTATTTGAAACAATAATGACAGAAAACTTCCCTAACTTGGTGAAGGAAACAGACACACAAGTCCAGGTAGCACAGAGAGTCCCAAACAAGATGAACTCAAAGAGGTCCACACCAAGACACATCATCATCAAAATGCCAAAGGTTAAAGACAAGGAGAGAATCTTAAAAACTGCAGGAGAAAAGCAGTTCGTTAACTACAAAGGAGCTCCCACAGTACTGTCAGATGACTTCTCAAAATAAACTTTGCAGGCCAGAAAGGAGTGGCAAGAGATATTCAAGGTGATGTAAAGCAACGACCTACAACCAAGATTACTCTATCCTGCAAAGCTGTCATTTAGAATCAATGGATGTATACAGTTTCCCAGACAAGAAAAAGCTAAAGGAGTTTATCACCACCAAACCAGTATTATATGAAATGTTGAAGGGTCTTCTTGAAGGAGAAGAAGAACAAAAATATGAACAAAAAATGGTAATAAATACATATTTATCAACAATTGAATCTATGAACAAAATGAGCAAGCAGAACAGAAACAGACTCAGATACAGAGAACTTTTTGTTGCTTGGCAGATGGGCAGGCGCTGGTGGGATGGGTGAAAAAGATGAAGAAATTAAGAAGTACAGATTGGCTGTTAGACTGATGAACCTCAAAGGGGAGGGAGGGAGGACAAGAAGGGATAAACCAAAAAATTTCTTTGCATATATGCATAATCAATGGACACAGACAATAGTGTGGGGAAGGCTGGAGGGGGGAAGAATGGAGGGACATCTGCAATACATTCAACAATAAAGGTAAGTTAAAAAAAAAAGAAGAAGAACCAATCAGAGCCCTGGCCAGTTTGGTTCAGTGGTTAAAGCATTGGTCCACAGACCAAAGAGTCATGGTTTGATTCTGGCCAAGGGCATGTACCTCAGTTGCAGTTCATCCCCAGCCCTGGTGGGGTAGTGGGGGAGGCAACCCATTGGTGTGTCTCTCTCACATTGATGGTTCTCTCTCTCTCTCTCTCTCTCTCTCTCTCCACTCCTCCCTCCCACTCTATATGAAAATAAATGGGAAAATATCCTTGGGTGGGGATTAAAATAAAAGAACCAATCAGAGATAGGCAATATCAGCAGCATGGCAGTATGAAAAGAACTCAGGATCTCTCCCCTTAAAGTTACAGTAAGTTGAATAGTGTAATTCAACAAAGGATTCTATGCTCAACCCAAAAATACATCTGAGGGATCAGTGCGTTGAGATATCTGAAGCTGGGCATGTAAGAGGAAACAGGGGAGATGGGACAGGGGAAAGAACAGAGAAGGAAGCTGCAGGAGCAGTATGGCACTCACCACAGCAAGAGCAGATGTGATAGCAGTGAAGAGTTGGAGTGCAACTCCCACTGGGCAAACCAGAGAGGCAGAGACTGTAACTGGGCCTGGGTAGTCAACACACATTGAAGCTGAGCAGTGGGTCAGGGAAAGAGAAGTAGTGGGAAGGGTCGCAGCATTCTACATTCCATCATCACTAGACAAAGGAATCCACAGACTGGGATGCCTGCCCATCTATCCTCCTGTGGCCCACTCTACAGTAACATCTTCACTCAGTAGATCTTGAAAGGGCAGGAAGAAATTTCCAACCTAAGTGGTCTGGGCTCACTGCAGCTAAACCCACTTGAAAGAACAGAGCTACAGATGCAAAATCCACTTCCCTTCAAGACCTCTCCCTTGCCCATTACAAGGGAGCCTGGTAGAGGCAGTTGAGTCAACTCAGAGAGAGAAGCTCTACCATTGGATTCTGGTGACAAGAAGGTGGCTCTAGGAACACATAGACAAGCAGCCCTCCCCTTCCTATCATAGAGGGTGGTGTCCAGATTCTGAAGCAACTGGGTCATAAAGGAGACACCCACCTCCTCAGGAAATAGAGGGTGTTTTCACTGCCAAGGCAATACCACCCACAGAGATTCTGGAAGCCCCAGTAGTGCAGGTAAGAAAACATAAACTTGTGCTTCAATACCACTTACTGGAAAATAAAACTAAGACCTCTACTTATCAACCTGCTAAATGGTGAATAGTCAAATAGTTACATAAATAAATAACATTTCAGTCCCTTAAATGCCCAGGCTGAGAAATAATTCATTAAGGACAAAGAATAACCAAGGTGACAAGGGAATTTTGAAAAAAATGAAAAATCTACAGAAAATAAACTGAAAGACTCTGATTTAAATGACAGAAAATTCAAGATTGCAGTTCTGAGAAAAGTACAGTGAGATACCAGAAAATTCATAAAAGCAATTCAATGAGCTCAGAAATAAAATCAACCAAAAAAAAGAGTACTTCACCAAAGAGATTGAAATGATTTTAAAAAAGAAGCAAACTGAAGTTCTGAGCTGAAGGACTCAATGGATCAGATGAAGAATGAAACTAATGAGCTTAGAAAATAGAGCACACTGTCTAAAGGAAAGAATCAGTGATACTGAAGCTAGAAATCTAGAAATTACTCAGGTCAAAGAAGAGAGAATCAAGAGTAATAAAATGAAAAAATACTGGAAGAACTATCTGACTCATTAAAAAGAGCAATATAAGAATACTGGGTATAACATAAGGAGAAAGGAACAGAGATCCTAGGTAAACAAACTAACAACAAGAATTTCAAAACCTATGGAAAGAGCTGGACCCTCAAATCAAAGAAACCAACAGAACACCTAATTATTGCAATCCAAAAAGGCCTTCTTCAAGGCACATTACATTAAAGACATAAAAAATTATCATGACAAATTAATGACAAAAAAAAATGGCCCATGAAAAGACAGTAACCTATAAAGAAAATTCTCTTAGATTATCATCATGTTTTTTAGCAGAAATCCTGAAAGCTAGAAGAAAGTGGGATCAAATATCCAAATTATTGAAATAAAGAAATCACTAGCCAAGAATAATATATTCAGCAAAGTTATCCTTCAGATCTGAAGGAAAATAAAAGCTTTTCCAGACACACAGAGTGCCGGGACAAAGTACTAAATCAGCTACAGCCACTCACCTTGGGCTCCAGCAGAGGAAGGGTGGACTGGACTGGAATTGTATGGAAACTTGGAAGCTGGGAGAGCTGGGAGGACAGTGGGAGTTTTCTGCTCAATCACTCCCTCACAGGACAGTAGCCACCTTACTCAAAGAGCCCCTTCCCAGAGCCCTGGGGAGAAGTAACAGCCCTTCCCTCATAAATTTAACACCACCTGGACAGACCAGTGAAATGCAAATTGAGGCTCACTAACAGCCAGCAAGCATCTGCCCCACCCACTGGCAATCCTCTTACCCTGAACACATGAGAGATTTTTTCATTCAGTTGAGGGCTACAACCCAAGGGTCATCAAGTAACTGAGACTAATAGCTTCCAGACAAGAAGCTAGAGGATAATTGAACCTTTCCTGGGCTTGCAAATCTACCCAGGAAAGTAAGACTTGACAGTGGTATTTAACGTGGGCCCTCCCATACTCATCCAAACCTAGTAGAGGGAGCCACAATCAGTGGAACACTAACACCCACAGGGAAAATTTGGCAGGCTACAAAATCCACTGAGAAAGCCAAAGTGGTGAAACAAAGAAACAAATCCCAAATGAAAGAACAAGAGAACTCTACCAAAGAGATAAATGAAATGCAGTTAAGCAAGTTATCAGAGGTAGGGTCCAGAGTGATGATAATGAGAAAGCTCAACAACATGAGTAAAGATATAGAAACACTGAAAACAAACCAATTGCAAATGGAAAATGACATAGCAGAAATAAAGAACACATTGAAAGGAATAACCAGCAGAGAAGAGAAAGCTGAGGACCAGATCAGTGAATTACAAGATAGGGTAGAAAAAATCATCCAGAGAACCAAAAAGAAAAAAAAGCATTAAAAAACAGGAATACAGCTTAAGAGAACTGTGGGACAATATGAAACGTAAAACATTTGCATCATAGGAGTTCCAGAAGAAGAAGAAAATGAGCAAGGCTTAGAGAATATATTTGAAGACATAGTGACAGAAAACTTCCTTAACTTGGTGAAGGAAAAAGGCATTCAAGTTCAAGAAGCACAGAGAGCCCCAAGTAAGAAGAACCCAAACAGGCACACATCAAGACACATAATAATTAAAATACCAAAAATTAAAGACAAAGAGAGAATACTAAAGGTAGCAAGAGATAAGAAACAGGTCACATACAAAAGCACCCCAACAAGGCTATCAGTTGATTTCTCAACAGAAACACTACAGGCCAGAACGGAATGGCAAGAAGAAATCAAGAAGAAAAACAAGGATCTGAATCTAAGACTACTCTACCCAGCAAGGCTATCATTCAGACTACAAGGTGAAATAAAGAGCTTCCCAGACCAAAAAAAAAAAAAAAAAAAAAAAAAGGCTAAGGGAATATATGAGCACCAAACCAGCACAGGAAGAAATGTTAAAAGAACTGCTGTAATTAGTAGAAGAAATAGGAAGAAAAATATAACTACAATAAACAAAAATGGCATTAATAAATACATATCAATAATAACCTTAGCCTAGCTGGTGTGGCTCAGTGGTTGAGCAGTGACCCATGTACCAAGAGGTCACCAGTTCAATTCCGGGTCAGGACACATGCCCAGGTTGTGGGCCCAATCTCCAGTGGGGGACATGCAGGAGGCGACCAATCGATGTGCTCTCTCATCAATGTTTCTATCTCTCCCTACTTCTCCCTTCCTCTCTCTCTAAAATAAATAAAGAAAAAATTATTTTAAAAAAATAATAATAACCTTAAATGTAAATGAAATAAATGTTCTGATCAAAACACACAGAGTACCTGATTAGATAAGAAAGCATGATTCATATATATGTTGTTTACAAGAGACCCACCTCACAACAAATGGCTCACATAGGTTGAAAGAGAAGATATAAAAAAAAAAATTCTTCCAAACAAATGGAAAGTTAAAAAAAAAAAAAAAAAGCTGGGGTAGCAATACTCATATCCAATAAAATAGACTTCAAAATGAAGGCCAAAACTAGAGACAAACAAGGCCACTATATAATATTGAAAGGATCTATCCAACAAGAAGATATAACATTGGTAATCATACATGCATCCAAAATAGGAGACCAAAATATATTTTAAAACTTCTGGAGGACTTCAAAGGAGAAATCAACAGAAATACAATCATAGCAGGGGACTTCAACACTCCACTGAAATCACTGAATAGATCCTCTAGACAAAAAATTAACAAGGAAACAGAGACTCTAAATGATGCACCAGATCAAATGGATTTAATAGATATCTACAGAGAATTACACCCCAAAACTGCAGAATTCACATTCTCCTCAAATGTACATGGGACATTCTCAAAGACAAACCACATGTTAGGACACAAAATAAGTCTCTACAACTTCAAGAAGATTGAAATCATATCAAGCATCTTCTCAGATCAAAATGGCATAAAACAAGAAATCAATTGCAACAAAAATACACAAAGGCATTTCAACACATGGAAGCTAAATAGCATGTTCTTAAATAATGAATGGGTTACCAAGGATATCAAAGAAGAAATTAAAATATTCCTGGAAAAATGAACACAAAACAACACAAAATCTATGGGATGCAGTGAAAGCAGTCCTGAGAGGGAAGTTCATAGCACTACAGGCCTACCTCAAGAAACGAGAAAATTTTCTAATTGACTATCTAACCTCACAACCTAAAGAACTAGAAAACAAACAAAAAGAAAATCCCAGAGCAAGTAGAAGGAAAAAAATAGTAAAGATTAGAGAAGAAATAAACGACATAGAGACCCCCCAAAAAACAATTCAAAGATCAATGAAACAAAGAGCTGATTCTTTGAAATGAAAAACAAGATTGAAAGACCCATAGCTAGACTTACCAACAAAGAGAGAGAACCCTAATACACAAAATCATAAATGAAAGAGAAGTAACAACTGACACCACAGAAATATAATGGATCTTTAACAAATACTATGAACAATTATATGCCAACAAATTGGACAACCTAAGTAAAATGGACAAATTTCTCAAAACACATAGTTTCTGAAAACGGAACCAGGAAGAGATAGAAAACTTGAACAGACCAATTACAACTAAGAAAATTGAAGATATAATCAAGAATTTCCCAGTAAACAAAAATCCAGGCCCACAGGACTTCACAGATGAGTTTTACTGAACATTCAAAGAAGAACTAACACCCATTCTCCTCAAACTATTCCAAAAAAATTCAAGAAGAAGGAAGACTTCCAAATTTGTTTTATAAGGCCAGCATAATTCTAATTCCCAAACCAGATAAAGACACTACAAAGAAAGGAAACTAAAAGCCAATATCCCTGATGAACATAGATACCAAAATCTTTAACAAAATATTAGCTAATCGAATCCAGCAATACATCAAAAAAAATCATTCACTATGACCAAATGGGATTCATCCCAGGGATACAAGGCTGGTACAATATTCTCAAATCAATAAATGTGATACACCATACAAACAAAATGAAAAATACAAACCATATGATCATATCAATAGACTTTGAAAAACCATTCAACAAAATCCAGCACCCACTTGTGATAAAAACGCTCAGCAATGTGGAAATAGAGGGATCTTATCTCAACATAATAAAGGCCATATATGAAAAACCTACAGCCAACATCATACTCAATGGACAAAAACTAAAAGTATTTCCCTTAAAAACAGGAACAAGACAGGGATGCCCACTTTCACCACTCTTATTTAACATAGTACTGGAAGTCTTAGCCACAGCAATTAGACATAAAGAAAAAATAAAAGGGATCCAAATTGGAAAGGAGGAAGTGAAACTGTCATTATTTACAGATGACATGATATTGTATATTGAAAACCCTGAAGACCCCATGAAAAATCTACTAGATTTAATAAACAAATTTGGCAAAGTAGCAGGATAGAAAATTAACATCAATAAATCGACAGCATTCTTATACACCAATAATGAACTCACAGAAAGAGAAACTAAAGAAACAATTGCATTTACCATTTTGGCAAAAAAAATAAAATACCTAGGAATAAACTTAACTAAAGAGTAAAGGACATATTTGCAAAAAAACTACAGGACATTGAAAAAGAAATAGAGGAAGATATAAAAAAATGGAAGCATATACCTTGTTCATGGACTGGAAGAATTAACATCATTAAAATGTCCATACTACCCAAAGCAATCTATAGATTCAATGCAATCTCCATTAAATTACCAATGACATATTTCACAGAACAAATACTTCAAAAGTTTATATGGAACCAAAAGACCCTGAATAGCCACAGCAATGTTGAAAAAGAAGGACAAAGTAG
This sequence comes from Tadarida brasiliensis, assembly GCA_030848825.1. Taxonomy (NCBI): domain Eukaryota; kingdom Metazoa; phylum Chordata; class Mammalia; order Chiroptera; family Molossidae; genus Tadarida; species Tadarida brasiliensis. The sequence goes on along the minus strand of CM061259.1, from coordinate 70,515,557 downwards.
GAGGGATCACAATACCAGATATCAGGTTATACTACAAAGCCATAGTAATCAAAACGGCCTGGTACTGGCACAAAAATAGACATATAGATTAATGGAACAGGACAGAGAACCCAGATATTGACCCAATACATTATGCTCAACTAATATTCGACAAAGGTGGCAAGAACATACAATAGAGTAAAGATAGCCTCTTTAATAAATGGTGATGGGAAAATTGGACAGCTACATGCAAAATAATGAAACTAGACCACGAACTTACACCATACACAAGAATAAACTGAAAATGGATAAAAGACTTAAATTTGACTTATGAATCCATAAAAATCCTAGAAGAAAATGTAGGCAACAAAATTTCAGACATCATATGGAGCAGAATTTTCACTGATACAATGCCTAAAGCAAGAGAATCAAAGGAAAAGATTGATAAATGGGACTACATCAAACTAAAAAGCTTCTGCACAGCAAAAACAAAACAAAACAAACAAACAAAAAAAACAAGCATCAAAATGGAAAGGGAACACAGTATATGGGAAAGAATAATTGCCAACAATACATCAGATAAGGAGTTAATTTCCAAAATAGATAGAGTGCTCATACAATTCAACAAAAGGGAGACAAAGAACTCAATTTAAAAATGGGCAGAGGACCTAAGTAGACACCTCTCCAAAAAGGACAAACAAATGGCCAAGAGACATAGGAAAAAATGTTCAGTGTCACTAATCATCAGAGAGATGCAAATTAAAACATCTATGAGGTATCATCTCACACCTGCCAGAATGGTTGCCATCAACAAATCATCAAACAACAAGTACTGACACGGGTGTGGAGAAAAAGGGACTCTAGTACACTGCTGGTGGGAATGCAGACTTGTGCAGCCACTATGGAAAACAATATGATGTTTCCTCAAAAAATTAAAAATTGATCTGCTATTTGACCCAGTGATCCCACTTCTAGGAATATATCCTAAGAAGCCTGAAGCACCAATCAGAAAGAATACAGGTACCCCTATATTCATAGCAGCACTATTTACAATTGCTAAGATCTGGAAACAGCTCAAGTGTCCATCAATAGATGAGTAGATAAAAAAAAAAAAAGCTGTGGTACATATACACAATGGAACACTATGCAGCTATAAGAGAGATCTCTTATCCTTTGAAATGACACGGAGGGACCTGGAGAGTATTATACTATGCGAAATAAGCCAATCAGAGAAAGACAAATACCAATGATCTCACTTATTTGTGGAATATAATGAACAAAACAAAAAGCTGATGAACAAAACAGACCCAGAGACATAGAAAGGAGGGGTGAGGTGAGGGGGGCTGAGGGTGTCTAGGGTGGAAAAAGGAGAAACATCTGTAACAAAAATAAATTAATAAAAATTGGGGGGTGGGAAACAAAGCTGTGAGCAAGTTGACTAACAGACAGGCAGAAGCAGGAAACTGCTACTCTTGTTCAAAATAGAGAAATAAACACTTACCTAGAACAAAAGTTAAAGGAGAATAAATCTTTTTCTTTTTAAGAACACAATAGCTAGTATCATTTGGAAATGAACACAGCATAAAAAGGGATCATTTGTGATAACAAAAACATAAAAGGGGAAAGGGGGTATCTGATTGGTACTAGTCAATGAAAATAAGATGCAATCAGAAGAAAAAGGACTATCTGTACATATGAAATCTTTTTTAGCATAAACTTAATGGTAACCACAAAATAAAAATTTAGAACTGAGACCTATAAAATAAAAAAAGGAAAAAAAAGAGGAAGAAAATAATAGAATACCACCAAACTGAAATAACAGACAGCAACACAAGGGGAAATAAACAATCATTACACAGAGCTACCACAAAACAAAAGATAAAATGGCTGTAGGAAATCTTCATATATCAATAATCACTTTAAATGTAAATAGACTGAACTCACCAATAAAAATGTACAGAGTAGCAGAATGGATCAAAAAAAAAAACCCAAAACAAACCATATGCTGCCTACAGGAGACACATCTCAGCTGCAAAGACAAACATAGACTCAAAGTGAAGGGGTGGAAAATAATACTCCAAGTAAATGGCATCCAGAGAAAAGAGGATTTAGACATACTTATATCAAACAAAATAGATTTCATGATGAAAGTGGTAACAAGAGACAAAGATGGACATTTTATATTAATAAACGGGACAATACATCAAGAAGATATAACACTTCTCAATATATGCACCCAACCTGAGAGCACTAAAATATGAAGCAATTACTAACAGAAATAAAGAGAGAAACTGACAAAAATACAAGCATAGTAGGGGACCTGAATACTTCATTGGCAGCAATGGATAGATCATCCAAACAGAAAATCAATAAGAAAATATTGGCTTTAAATGACACATTAAACCAAGTGACTAATTCATATTTAAAGAGTTTTCATTCCAGAACATGAGATATACATTCTTCTCTAGTGCACATGGAACATCCTCAAAGATAGACCATATATTGAGGCATAAAACTAGCCTCAACAAATTTTTAAAAATTAAAATCATACTAAGCATATTCTCCTACTACAATACTTTGAAACTGGAGATCAACTACAAAAAGAAAGCAGGGAAAACAAAAATATGTGGAGAGTAAAAAATATACTACTAAAAAATGACTGGGTCAAAGAAGAAATAAAAGAAGAGATCAAAGGATAGACAGAGACAAATAAAAATGACAGACATATAAAAAATTTTGGAATGCAGCAAGAGTGGCAATAAGAGGGAAATTTATATCAATACAGGCCTATCTCAAGAAAGAAGGAAAATATCAAATAAACAATCAAACGTTTATCCTTAAGGAACCAGAAAAACAACAAATGAAGCCCAAAGTCAGTAGAAGAAAGGAAATACATACTAAAAATTAGAGAAGAATTAAATGAAATAAAGAACAAACCTCTATCTAGACTCTCTAAGGAAAAAAGAAAAAAAAACTCAAGCATAATCAGAAATGAAAGAGAAAAATTACAATGGACACCACAGAAATATAAAGGACTATACAAGAATACTATAAAAGGCTATACACCACCAAATATGATAACTTAGAAGGAATGGACAAGTTCACACTAATATAACCTTTCTAGAATTAAGCATGAATACCTGGAAAATCTAAATAGACTGGTCATAGTAAAGAAATTGAACCAGCCATCAAAAATCCCCCAAAAAGTAAAAGTCCAAGACCAGATAGCTTCACTAGCGAATTCTACTAAATATTCAAAGATTGAATACCTATACTTCTCAAACCCTTCCAAAAATTGAAGAAGAGACAGCACTTCCTAACTCATTTTATGAAGCCAACATTACCCTAGCAAAAACAACACAACAATAAAGTAAAATTACAGACCAATATCTCTTGTGAATATAGATGCAAACATCCTAAACAAATTACCATCAAATCAATACATTATAAAGGTAATACATCACAGTCAAGTAGGTGCTCATTCCAGGAGTGCAAGAATAGTTCAACATATGCAAATCAATCAATGTGATACACCACATTAACAAAATAAAGGATAAAAAAACATGATCATATCAAGAAATGCAGGGAAAGCATTTGATAAGATACAACATCCATTTATAATTAAAATACTCAAGAAAATGGGTATAGAAGGAAAAGTACCTCAACATAATAAAGGCCATATATGACAAACAATCAGATAATATCATAAACTCAATGGTGAAAAACTGAAAGCTCTTCCTCTAAGATCAGGAACAAGACAAGGATGTCCACTCTCATCACTGTTAAACATAGAACTAGTAGTCCTAGTGAGAACAATCAGGCAAGAGAAAGAAATAAAAGGAATCCAAATTGGAAATGAAGAAGTAAAATTATCACTTTTTGCAGATGACATAATTCTATATGTAGAAAACCCTAAAGAAGCCACACAAAAAACTTAGAAACAACAAATAAATACAATAAAGTTGCAGGATACAAAATCAATATACAAAAATTCATTGCATTCCTGTATACTGACAATGAAATAACAAACAAAAAAAATGAAAAAAATAATTTCATTTACAATTGCAACAAAATTGTATTTTCAGTTGCAACAGAAAGAATATAAAATACCTAGGAATAAACAAAGGATGTTAAGGACCTATACACTGTAAACTACAAGATTGTTGAAAAAACTGTGGAAGACACAAAGAAGTGAAAATATATTCCATGTTCATAGATTCAAAGTATCAGCACAGTTAAAATTGCCATGTTACCTAAAGCAATATACAGATTTAATGCAATACTCATCAAAATCTCAATGGCATTTTTCAAAGAAATAGAACAAAAAATCATCAAATTTGTATGGAACAACAAAAGACCCCAAATAGCAAAAGGAATCCTGAGGGGTGTAAAAAAGCCAGAGGTATCATACTTCCTGACTTTAAATTACACTACAAGGCTACAATAATCAAAACAGCACAGTATTGGCAGAAAAAAACAGACATACAAACTACCAATGGAAAAGAACTGAGAACCCAGAAATAAATCCACATGTACATGGGCAACTAACCTTTGACCAAGAAACCAAAAACATACAATAGAGAAAACAAAGTTCTTCAATAAATGTTTTTGGGTAAATTTGAAAGCCACATGCAAAAGAATGAAACTGGACTGCTATTTGACACCATACACAAAAATTAACTCAAAATGAATTAAAGACTTAAATATAAGAACTGAAACAATAAAACACATGGAAGAAAACATAGTTACTAAACTTATGGACCTTGGTCTCAGAAAGGATTTTATAAACTTGACCCCAAAAGGCAAGGGAAGTAAAAGGGCCAAAAAAAAAAAAAAAATGAATGGGACTACATCAAACTTAAAAGCTCCTGCACAGAAAAAGAATCCATTAACAAAACTAAAAGGCAAGCAACCAAATAGGAGAAAATAAATGCAAACAATACCTCTAATAAGGGGCTAATGTCTCAAATATATAAATAATTTATACAACTCAACTACAAAAACAAACAAACAAACCTATCAAAAAACAAAAGGGCAGAGGACCAGGACAGACATTTTTCCCAAAAAGACATTCATATGGCCAACAGATATATGAAAAGATGCTCAACTTCACTAGCTATAAGGAAAATGCAAATCAAACCTGCAATGAGCTACCACCTCACAATGGTGGTAGAATGGCTATTATCAATAAGACAAAAATAACAAGTGTTAGAGAGAACTAGAGAAAAAGGAATCCTCATACACTGCTGCTGGGAATGTAAATTGGTACAATTGGTACACTATGGAAAGCAGCATGGAGGTTCCTCAAAAATTTAAGACTAGAGTTACCATATGATCCAGAAATTCTTCTTCTGGGTATCTACTCCAAAATTTTGAAAACATTTATTTGTACAGCTATATGCACCCTATGTAAACTGCAGCATTACACATGGAAGTCAAGATATGGAAACAACCTAAATGTCCTTGGAAGGATAATTGGATAAAGAAGATGTGGTTCATATATACAATGGAATACTACTAACCATAAGAAAGAAGGAAATACTGCCATTTGCAACAACATGGATGGATCTTGAGAATATCATGCTAAGCAAATAAGTCATATGGAGAAAGACAAGAACCATATGATTTCACTCATATGTGACCTATAAAACAGAATGATACAAACAAACAAACAAACTCATAGACACGTACAACACAAGTGTAGTTACCAGAGGGGAAGGGGATGCGGAAAGGACAAAGAGTAAAGGGGAGAAAATATATGGTGATGGAGGGAGACTAGACTTTGGGTGGTGAGCACATATTGCAATAAACAGATGATATAGAATTGTACACTTGAGACTTACATATTGTTATTAACCAATATCACCTTGATAAATTTTTTAAAGAACCAATCAAAGAAAGCTGGGGTAGCAATACTTATATTTCACAGCTGAAATGAAGAATACATTAGAAGGAATTAACATCAGATTAGTTAATACAGAAGAATGAATTAGCCACCTAGAAGACAGAATAATGAAAAGCACCCAATCAGAACAGCAACATGGAAAAAAAAATTTTTTTTTAATGAGTATAGTATAAGGGACCTCTGGGACAACATTAAGTTTTATAGGAATTCCAGAAGGAGAAGAGAGAGAGAAAGAGGCAAAAAGAGTATTTGAATAAATAATAGCTGCCTAATCTGGGGCAGAAATCTCCCCCTAATCTGGGGGAGAAAACAGACATCCAGTTCCAGGAAGCAATGAGAGTTCTAAACAAGATAAATCCAAAGAAATTCACACCATGACATTTTGTAATTAAAATGACAAGAGTTACACATAAAGAAGCAATCTTAAAGGCACCAAAAACCAAAAACAAGTTATATAGAGGGAAACCTCACAAGGCTATCAGCTGATTTCTCAGAAGCAACTTTACCAGCCTGAAAGGAGTGGCAGAAAGTAGTTAAAATGCTGAAAGAAAGGAACCTACAACCTAGAATACTATATCCAGCAAGGTTAACATTCAGAATTGAAGGAGAGATAAACAGTTTCCTAGACAAGAAAAAACTAAAACAGTTCACAACCACTAAACCAACCTTACAAAAAATGTTAAAGGGTCTTCTTTATGCAGAAAAGAAAAGGCCATAACCAAAAATAAGAAAATACTGGAAAGAAAAAAAGTCTCACTGGTAAAGGCAAATATGCAATAATCAACATCAACCATTTAAAAAGCTTATAGGAAAGTCAAAAGACAATGGTAGTAAAATTAACTATAACTGCAATAAATAATCAAGAGATACACAAAACAAAAAGATACAAAACATGGCATCAAAAACATAAAGAGTGGAGGGAAAGTTCAAATGTAGTGCTTTTAGAATGTATTTGAACTTAAATGCCTATCAGTTTAAAGCAGACTGCTATACATATAGATGGATAAATGAGCCTCATGGCAACCACACACAAAACTACCAAAAAAAAAAAAAAACCCACAAAAAAATGAAAAGAGTCCAATCAAACAGTAAAGAAAACCAATTCAAAAGGAATGAGAACAAGAAGAAACAGCGAAGAACAACAAAAACAACAAGAAACAATTAACAAAATAGCAAGAAGCACATATCTATCAATAATTACCCTAAATGTAAATGGACTAAATGTGCCAATCAAAAGACATAAGGTGGTAGAATGGATCAAAAAAACATGACTGCTCTATGTGCAAGAGACTCACTTCAGATCGAAAGACACACAGACTGAAAGTGAAGGGATGGAGAAAGATAATCTGTGCACATAGAAACAAAAAGAAAGCTGGGGTAGCAATACTCATATTAAACAAAATAGACTTCAAAACAAAGAATGTAAAAAGAGACAAAGAAAGACATTACTTAATTTTAAAGGGGTCAATCCAAGAAAAGAATATAACAATTATAAATATCTATACACCCAATACAGCAGCACCCAAGTATATAAAGTAAATGTTAATGGACATAAAGGCATAAATTAACAGTAATACTATAATAGTGGGGGACTTTAATATTCCACTTACTTCAATGGATAGATTATCCAGACATAAAATTAATAAGAAAATAATGTCCTTAAATGCCACATTAGATCAGTTTGACTTGATAAACATTTGTAGAGCATTTCATCCAAAAACTGCAGGTTACACATTTTTCTCAAGTGCACATGGAACATTTTCTAGGATAGATCACATACAAGGCCACAAAACAAACCTTAGTAAACTCAAGAAGATTAAAATTATATCAAGCATATTTCTAACCACAATGGCATGAAACTAGAAATCAAATAAAGAAAATTGGAAAAAACACAAATATGTGGACATGAAACAACATGCTTCTAAACAACAATTGGATCAAAGGGGAAATAAAAAACTACCTTGAAACACATGAAAATAAAAACACAACCTTATAAAATTTATGGGATACAGCAAAAGCAGTTATAAAAGGAAAGTTTATAGCTATACAGGCCTATCTCAAAAGGCAGGAAAAATCCAAAATAAACTATCTAAACTTACACCTAATGAAACTGAAAAAAGAGGAACAAACAAGACACAGTAAGTAGAAGAAAGGAAATAATAAAAATCAGATCAGAAATAAATGAAATAGAAAATAGAAAAACAATAGAAAAGATTAATGAAACTAATTGTTGGTAAATAAAATTGACAAGCCTCTAGCAAGACTCATCAAGCAGAAAAGAGGAAGATAATGAATTAATAAAATCAGAAATGAAAGAGGAAAGACTACAGCTGACGCCATAGAAATATAAAGGGTCATTAAAGAATATTATAAACAATTATATGCCAACAAATTGGACAAACTAAAAGAGATGACTAAATTTCTAGAAACACACAACCTTCCAAGGCTAAATCAGAAAGAAACAGAGACTCTGAAGAGACCAATTGCTAGCAATGAAACTGAAGCAGTAATAATTTTTAAAATGTCCAACAAATAAAAGCCTACACCAGACAGCTTCACAGGTGAATTATACCAAGCATTTAAAGAATTATTATTACCTATCCTTCTTAAACTATTCCAAAAATTTGAAGAGGAAAGAACTCTTTCAAACTCATTCTTCAAGGCCAGCATTATCCTGATACCAAAACCAGACAAAGACACTTTTTAAAAAAGCAGAATTACAAGCCAATATTCCTCATGAACATAGGTGCCCAAATTCTCAACAAAACACTAGCAAATTGAATTCAACAGTACGTTAAAAGGATCATACACCATGATCAAGTGAGATTTATACCAGGGATGCAAGAAGGGTAGTTCAACATCCACAAAACAATAAATATGATTCATCATTTCAACAAAACCATGGATAAAAGTTATATGATCATCTCAATAGATGCAGAAAAAGCATCTGATAAAATTCAATATCACTTAATAAAAACTCTCAACAAAATGTGTATAAAAGAAATTTACCTCAACTTGATAAAGGCCACACATGACAAACCCACAGCCAACATCATATTTACTGGTGAAAACCTGAAAACTTTTTCTCTAAGATCAGGAACAGGACATGGATGGTCACTCTCACCACTATAATTCAATATAGTATTGGAAGTCCTAGCCACAGCAATCACACAAGATAAAGAAATAAAAGACATCCAAATTGGAAAGGAAGAAGTAAAACTGTCACAATTTACAGATGCCATGATATTATATACAGAAAACCTTAAAGGTTCCACCAAAAAGTTAATAGAATTAATAAATAAATAAAAACTCAGTACAGTAGTAGGATACAAAATTCATATGTAGATATCTATCATGTTCCTATACATTAATAATAAACAATCAGAATGAAAAATTAAGCAAACAATCCCATTTAAAATTACATCCAAAAATAATAAAATTCCTAGGAATAAATACCAAGGAGGTGAAAGACCTATACTCTGAAAACTATAAAACATTGAAGAAAGAAACTGAAGACACAAATAAATGGAAAGATGTGTCATGCCCATGGATAGGAAGGAGTAATACTGGACCATACAGATTCAATATAATTCCTATCAAAATACCAATGACATTCTTCTCAGAACTACAACAAATAATCCTAAAATGTATATGGAATCACAAACGACCATGAATAGCCAACCATAAAAGAGAAAGAACAAAGTTGGAGGTATCACACTCCCTGATTTCAAGCTATACTACAAAGCTGTAATAATAAAAACAGTATGATATTGGCACAAAAACAGACACATAGATCAATGTAACAGAATAGAGAGACTACAAATAACCCTCACTTATATGGTCAACTAATCTACAACAAAAGAGGTAAAAATATACAATGGAGTAACAACAATCTCTTCAATAAATGGTGTTGGGAAAACTAGATGGATATATGCAAAAAAATGAAACTAGATCACTCTCTAACACCATATAAAAAATAAACTCAAAATGAGTTAAAACCTTAAATGTAAGGTCAAATGATAAAAATCCTAGAAGAAAACATAGGTAGTAAACTATTTGACATTAGTCTGAGTAATATATTTTTGGATACATCCCTTCAAGCAAGGGAAACAGAAGCAAAAATAAACAAATAGGACTTCCTCAAGCTAAAAATCTGCAACAGGAAGAAAATCATCAACAAAATGAAAAGACAACCTACTGAATGGGAGAATATATCTGCAAACAATATATCCAATAAGGGGGTGATATCCAAAATATATAAGAAACTTATACAACACAAAACAAACAAATAAACAATTGTATTGAAAAATGGGCAGAGGATATGAAAAGACATTTCTCTAAAGAAGACATACATATGGCCAAAAGACATATGAAAAGATGTAATCATCAGAAAAATGCATATCAAAACCACAATGAGATATCACCTCACACCAGTCAGAAGGGCTATTATCAAAAAGTCAGCAAATATGTGTTGGCAAGGATGTAGAGAAAAGGGAACCCTTGTGTACTATTGGTAGTAATGCAGACTGCTGCAGCCACTGTGGAAAATAATATGGAGTTTCCTCAAAAAACTAAAAATAGATATACCATACAATGCAGCAATTCCACTTCTGAGTAATTTATCTGAAGAAAATGAAAACACTAATTCGAAAAGATATATGCACTTCTATGTTCGTTGCAACATTATTTACAATTGCCAATATATAGAAGCAATCTAAATATATGAATAGATAAAGGAGATGTGGCCCGGCCAGTGTGGCTCAGTGGATTGAGTGTCCTCCTGTGGACTGAGAGGTCCCGGTTCGATTCATGATCAGGGCACATGCCCAGGTTGTGGGCTCAATCCCCAGTAATGAGCATGCAGGAGGCAGCCAATTGATATATCTCTCTCACATCCATGTTTCTGTCTCTCTCTCTCAAAAAAAAAAAAAAAAAAACCAATAAAGACATATTTTAGCCCTGGCCGGTTTGGCTCAGTGGTTAGAGCGTTGGCCTGCGGTCCAGAGAGACCCGGGTTCGGTTCCCGCTAAGGGCATGTACTTCGGTTGCAGTTTGTCCCTGGCCCTGGTTGGTCGTGTGGGTGGCAGCCACTCGATGTGTCCCTTTCACGTCAATGTTTCTCTCTCTCCCTCTCTCTCCTTCCCACTCTATCTGGACAAAAAATGAAAAAATGTCCTCAGGTGAGGATAAAAAAAAAAAAAAGACATTTTAAAAAAGATGATGTGGTATACACATGCAATGGAATATTATGCAGCAATAAAAGAAAAAGAATGAAATCTTGCCATTTGTGACAAACATGGATGGACCTAGAGGGTATTAGGAAACAAAGACCAAATAGATGTGTGGGGTGCGGAATGACTGAAAATAGTGAAGGAGAATATAGTTAATAATATTGTGATAAGTTTGTATGGTGACAGATGATTACTAGAATTAGTGGTGTGATCACATTGTAAAGTATAGAAATGTCAAATCATTGTATTATACATCATTGTATTATACATTATAATAACCAATATTATATTGTATACCAACTACACTTAAATTTTAAAATAAATAATTTTTTAAGTGGGAACAACTCAACTGTCCATTACTTGATGAGAGAGTAGACAAAATATAGTCTGTATATACAGTGAAATAGTATTACTTGTTCATGAAAGGAATGAAGCACTGACATATGCTACAGTGTGAATGAACCTTGAAATCATGCTCAATGGAAAAAGCCAGACACAAACATATACATATCACATCATTCCATTTAAATAATATAGAGCAGACCAATCTACAGAAGCATAATATGAATTAGTGGTTGTCAGGGGCTGAGGAGGAGGAAATGGGAGTGACTGCTATTGGGTTCAGGATTTCTTTTTAAGGTCATAAAAATGTTCAAGAATTAGAGGGACTTCAGGTCAAGATGGTGGCATAGGTAAACGCAGCATCGCCTCCTCCCACAACCACATCAAAATTACAACTAAACTACTGCACAAGCATCATTCAGAAGCACCTGAAATCAAGCTGAATGGAAGTCTTACAACTACAAAATTTAAAAAGCAGCCACATCAAGACATAGGAGGGATGGAAGGCGCAGACGGGCTGGTCCCACACCCACTGAGGATAAAATCAGGAGGGCTACCTCAGCTGTGAAAGTCCTCCCTGAGTAGTGAGGGGTTCCCGTCCCACACCAGGCACCCAGCTCAGGGTCCCAGTGCCAGGAGGAGAAATCCCATAACTTCTGGCTGTAAAAACCAGCAGGAAGTAAGGCTGAAGGAGGCTGAGGCTGCTGGCGCCTTAGGCAGCTACTCTTTTTTTTTTTCCAATCCTCACTCAAAGACATTTTTTCCTATTTATCTTCAAATAGAGTGGGAGGGAAGGAGAGAGAGAGATATATCAATGTGAGATGCACACATCAACTGGTTGCCTCCCACACAACCCCAACCAGGGCCGGTGACGAAACGCAATCAAGGTACATGCCCTTGACCGGAATCGAACCCAAGACTCACTGGTCCACGGGCCGCCGCTCTAACCACTGAGAAAACCGGCCAGGGCTAGGCAGCTCCTCTTAAAGGGCCTATGCACAGACTTACTCTAACTTGCTCCCTCTAAGCTTGGAGGGAAGGCAGCTTGAAAGACACCAGAGACATACAGGGAAGAACTGAGCTGTTTGGCCTTGGGAAGAGAGCTGGAGAGGCAGCTTTCTCTCAGACAGATGTGCTGGCAGAGGCCTTTGTTCCTTTGGTGAGCCCTTCCCCAGGGAGGCACACAGGCACCATATCTGGGACTCCAGCAACCTGGCTCACACTGTTTACCCTGCCTTATTACTCCCTGAGGCCCTGCCCCACCCAACCTTCAGGCCCACCCAAGCTGTTTCCAAAGGCTTTACCATAGGATTGGCCTGTCTTGGATCCTGCTTCAGAGTTTCCTAAAATCTCTCAAACAAGCAGTACCTGGTACCAGCGAGCCCCATACCTCTCGTTAAGTGGCCCCAGGCCTGGCACTAGAAGCAGACAGCCTTGGTTCACAACTTAGCCTTTACTGGGCACCTCTAAGCCCAGCACAAAAAGCAGCCATCAGCAGATCACTTTGTAGCTTAAGCCTGGTGGCCCCGGATATCGACACAGGTAGTGGCTGACCTTGCCCTGGAGCCAGCACACCCAGTGGACATCTTCAGACCACATCAAAACACTACCACCCAACCACCTCCACAACTGACACACACAATGAGTGAACTCAGCAGGTACCAGAGCCCCGCTGAAGTAGGTCTTGCTCTGTGTGGTGGGCCCCTACACAGCTGATCCTCCAAGGTAGTCAGAGGCCAGTGGTTGTGGGCACAGTCAGTCCTTGCAGCTAATCAGCCTGAGAAAATCCCTCCCACTGATGTTCCAACAGCAATCAAGCCTCAATTACAAGAGAAGGGTATACAGTCCACACTAGGGATGCACCTTGAGGGCCCAGCTGAGGTGATCAGGGAGGCTGTGCCACTGGATCCTACAGGACACCTACAACAATAGGCCACCCTACAAAGTCTAGGAGACACAGCAACTCTACCTAATACATAGAAACAATCACAGGAAGCAGCCAAAATGAAGAGACAAAGAAACATGTCCCAAATGAAAGAAAATAACAAAACTCCAGGAAAAGAACTGAATAAAATGGAGATGAGCAATCAACCAGATGCAGCATTCAAAACACTGGTTATAAGGATGCTTAAGGAACTTAATGAGACCTTCAAGGAACTTAAGGAGAACTCCAAGAAACTTAGAACATCAACAACATAAAAAAGAACCAGTCAGAAATTAACAATGCACTAACTGAAATAAAGAATAATTTACAGGGAATCAATAGTAGAGTAGGTAAAACCAAGAAGCAAACCATCAATTTGGAATATAAGGAAGCAAACAAATACTTAATCAGAACAGCAAAAAGAAAAAAGAATAAAAAAAAAAAATGAGGATAGTGTAAGGAGCCTCTGGGACAACTCAAGCATGCCAACATTCACATCATAGGGGTGCCAGAAGGAGAAGAGCGAGAACAACAAATTGAAAACCTATTGGAAACAATAATGACAGAAAACTTCCCTAACTGGTGAAGGAAACAGACATGCAAGTCTAGGAAGCACAGAGAGTCCCAAACAAGATGAACTCAAAGAGGTCCACACCAAGACATATCATCATCAAAATGCCAAAGGTTAAAGACAAAGAGAGAATCTTAAAAGCAGTAAGAGAAAAGCAGTTTGTTACCTACAAAGGAGCCTCCCATAAGACTGTCAGCTGATTTCTCAAAATAAACTTTGCAACTAGAAAGGAGTGGCAAGAGATATTCAAGGTGATGAAAAGCAACAACCCACAACCAAGATTACTCTATCCTGCAAAGCTATCATTTAGAATCAATGGATATATCAAGAGTTTCCCAGACAAGAAAAAGCTAAAGGAGTTTGTCACCACCAAACCAGTATATGAAATGTTGAAGGGTCTTCTTGAAGGAGAAGAAAAAAATATAAACAATAAAATGGCAATTAATACATATCTATCAACAATTGAATCTACAAACAAAATGAGCAAGCCAAACAGAAACAGACTCATAGATACACAGAACTTTTTGTTGCTTGCCAGATGGGTGGGGGCTGGGGGGATGGGTGAAAAAGATAAAGGAATTAAGAAGTACAAATTGGTTGTTAGACTGATGAACCTCAAAGGGAAGGTGGGAGGGAGGGCAGGATGAGATAAACCAAAGAACTTCTATGCATATATGCATAACGAATGGACACTGACAATAGTGTGGGGAAGGTAGGAGGAGGGTGGGATTGGGGAGGAGGGAGTCAATGGGGAAAAAGGGGGCGGACATCTGTAATACATTCAACAATAAAGTAAGTTAAAAATAAAAAGTAAAAGAGAATTAGACTGTGGTGTGGTTGCACAACCTTGTGAATATACCAAAAAAACACAGAATTGTACCATCTAAAAGTGTGAATTTTATGCCATGCAAATTACTCGATTAAAAAAATTAATCAATGTGATCTACCATGTTAATAGTCTAAAGTAGAATCCACACGATCCACCAGTGGACGAAGACTAAAGGTACCCCCACACGGGTGTCAGCACTCTTGACTCCACGAGGACAAGGTCCCCTCAGTGGGCCTAATGCTCTGCTGACTGCGAGGAAACACAGAGATGAATCCACTGCTTCACAAGCTGACTTATCACACTGGCTGCTTTTTGTAGCCCTTTATAGGCTTCCTTTCCCCACCCCCACCCCCCAAATTGAAATGCAGTGTGATGCTGAAATAACGAAATACCCAAATTTTCTAGTATTTTTCTGTCAACAAAGACCTCCTAAGGCAAGTAGGTGGAGAAAAACCACTCCATGTTCATAAGTAAAATCATCTTTAGGACAAAAAAAGGCAGGAAGTGGAATTAACAGCACATGAGTCCCTGTCATATCATACATCAAATTCAATCACTAGAAATTAGCACTTTGGACGTCCCTGTCACCAAAGACCCCACCTTCTAACTCCTCTTCCTCAGACAGGAGACATCAGCTCAAGTGTCCAAGTGGATGGCAGGCCTCCAGTGGAATGAGAGTTTTTATCTTAACAGTAGCATGTCAATTTTAATGGATATCAGAAGAAAACAGAATTATCTTCTCTAATGTAAACTGCATATATACCATTGCTAAGGAGGGCCTAGAGAGGCATTTTTAAATTTTTCAAAAACTCAATTGAGGCACTGGTCAGGTAGCTCAGTTGGTTAGAGCGTCATCCCGATTCACCAAGGCTGTGGGTTCTATCCTCAGTCAGGGCACATACAAACATCAACCAATGAATGCATAAATAAGTGAAACAACAAATTTCTCTCTCTTCCTTCCTTTCTCTCTCTCTCTCTAAAATCAATAAATAGAAAACTTTAAAAGAACTCAATTTAAAGAAAACTCTCTGCAAAGACCATCAGTTAGAGGTGAAGCCCTGGCAGCCTGTGGAGCTCCCAGCCCCTTGATATGCGGCCCAAGGAAGCCTCTGGCCCAGATGTAAGAGCATTAACCTCTCTATGCATAAACATGACAAATCCCGTGAACATGCAGGTCTCTATGCCCCAGTTTTGAGTAGTGTATCCCAAAGAAAAACCACGGTTTGAGAAGCTTGGCCTTAACAACCCAACACAGTTCCTGCTCAGCATCCTGCCCCATCCTCACACATAGCCAGCCACTGCCATCCAGAACTTTCTGGAAACCCTGACACACACAAAATCCCTGGAATGTTGCCTGCCCGACACACTTGGGTTCATCCTCCAGGATCCAAAGTGAGGGCCCTGCTGCCTGGGCCTCTGCCCCACCAAGCAAGTTCAGCTCCTTTCCCTTGCCTATCTTGTCACGAGAACCCCAGTCCAGCAGTCAGAACTTACAGTGCCTTGGAGGAAGGTGATGGGAGATTGCTCATGTCATTGCAAAACAGCAGGGATGGGCTTATGGGGCAGTCCTTCAGCACAGCCCTTCACAAATGAGAAAACTAAGGCACAGAGGATGACTATAAGAGGTCCCAGGGCAGCTAGAACAAATGACCACACATGGGGATTTAAAACAACAGAAATGTATCCTCTCCAGGTCTGGAGGCCAGAAGTCCAAGATCAAGATGTTACAAGGCCATGCTTCATCTGGGGGCTCCAGGAGAGGGTCCTTCCTTCACCTTCCAGCTGCTGGTGCCCCAAGTGTCCTTGGGCTTGTGGCTACATCACCCCATCTCTGCCTCTATCATCACGTGGCCATCTCCCCATGTTTGTGTCTCAAATCTTGCCTTCCTTTCTCTATAAGGACCCCTGTCATTGGATTCAGAGCCCACCTAATCCAGGGTCATCTCATCTAGAGATCATCTAGTGATGACATCTGCAGAGACCCTATTTCCACATAAAGCCACAATCTGAGGTTCTAGTGAGTGTGAACTTCAGGGGTACATGACATTTACAACTTACCCAAGGTCACCTGGCTCCTAAGAGGCACAAGTGAGGTCTGACCTTGTCCACACTCTGACCCCTCCACAGCCAGCCTTGAAGGGTGTGACCACCCTGGTGTGAGAGTGGGCCCACCTCCTCCATCCTCAATGTCCCACTGACAAGGCAGGAAGGCCAGGGGCTCACATCGCAGGCTGCCTGGAGTAGGGTGTGGCTGTGGGACCCACACCTAACAGGAGGCATAAGAGAAAATCTGCTTCAGGCTCCTGGAAAGGAGAGTATTTGCCTTCCAAACAGAGGAGACAACAAGTGACACCCTGTGCTAGATAGAAATACCCCTAAGATCCTTGTCCTGGTATAATCGCACAGTTTCTCCTGGCTAGTCCACCAAACATGCTAATCTGTGTGTGCACTGCTGTGAAAAGATTCTGCAGAAGGAATTTATGTCCCAGGTCAGCTGACTCTTAGTTCATCAAAAGGAAGATGACCCTGGGTGGGCCTGAACTAGTTAGGTGAGCCCTGAAAGGGAAGGGCTCTTCCTGGCCAAAGATTTGAAGCACAAGAGTGAATGGACATAAGGGGGATTCTCCACAGCTGGCCTGAAGATGGAGGGACCATATGGCAAAGGACCAAAAGTAGCCTCCTTCTGCCAACCAGCCAGGAAACAGCCTCAGACCCAGAACCACAAAGAAAGAAATTCACCAACAACTTGGATGAGCTTGGAAGAGGACTCCCAGAGTATTCAGCCAGCAGCATGTAGATTCCAGCCTTTGAGACCCTGAACAGAGAACCCAGACATACCATGCCAGACTTCTCACCTGTGAACCAATCAATAGGCATTGTTTTAAGCCACTGAGTTTGTGATCATTTGCTGCACAACAGTAAAAAACAAAAACAAAAAATTATGAAACAACGTTTGCACATTCTTCTCATCTGAATGTGATGGCTGGAGCTGTGAAAGCCATCTTGTGACCATGAGGCAATAAGCATTAGAAAGAAAAAGGTTAACATACTCAGTATGGCAGAGCATTAGAGACCGACAGAGCCTGAGTCTCTGCAATGTTCTTGTGATAGACTACTGGATGTGGTCCCCAATGTGCCACTGGGATCTACTTCTCCACCCCCTTGGAATCAGGTTGGCCTTACACTTGGCTTTATGCAACAGGACACAGAGGGGGGTAACATTCTGGGATGGCTGAAACAGATATTAACAAGCCCTATAGTATCTACTATTCCCTGAGGGAACCCAGACACACATGAAGGAGCCCAGGCTGTCCACATAGAGAAAAAGGCCTGTGGATGAGATGTCACAAGAACAGAATGGGGTCTCAGAAATAGGAGTGAGCCCAGCCAACATCACAGAAGAGAGAGGCCTGTCATCCCCACCAACCCCCATCCATAGGAGCCATTCTAATTGGGATATCAAATGAGACCAGGCTGCACAAATGAGACCAGGCTGGCTCCTTCTGTCCCCACCAAAACCACATGAGAAGAGATAAACCATCCCCACTGAGCCCTGACCCACAGAATTGTGACAGTAACCAATTGCTTTTTCAGACCTCTGGGTTTGGGAGATATCTGTTACTCAGCACCAAATAATTAACCGAACAGGCCCTGATAAGCTGCTGAGTGCTGTCCCTGCACACACTCTGAAATGCTTCTCCAGGCTGGGTAGTCAGATCTCTGCTTTGTCAACTGACCTGTGACATCCAGATGGAAGGTGACCTTCTGGCCCCTAGCCTCACAGCTGTACACCCTGCCATCCACCTCCCTCACTTGCTGTAGCAGCAGCTTCTGTGTACAGCCTGTAGCCTCCATGTGTACTTTTGAGCTCCCACTGAGCTTCTTGCTATCCTTGTACCACATCACCTTTGTCTGGGCCTGGGCCACCTCGCAGCTCAGCGTGGTGCTGGACCCCGCCACAACCTACACCTCATTGTGTGCTGACTGCTCCATGGCAAATACAACTGTGGGCTCTGAGGACAGGGAGGGGTACATAGTCAGAGGCCCCATAGAAGTGAACCCTGGAGCCAAAACAGAGGTATAAGCAATCATGGGTCCCCATGAGATCTTTTGTAGTCAGGTATTGCAGCACAGCCCTCCCAGACACAGGGGGGCCTGACTGGTGCCTCAGTACGGAGGGGGGCATATGGGGCTGGCATAGCCACTCCTGGGGGCCAGGTTAGGGTGCAGCAGGACTCAGAGAATGCACCAAGAGGCCCCAGTGGCTTCTAGAAAGAGCCAGGACCTCATAGTCACTGAGATCCAAATCTATCCTACTGAGGATGCTTCCAGCACCTTTTGGGTCTTCTCAGCGGCCTTTGATCTTTAAAAGGAGAATAAGGACTTCACATTTCCTTATTTCACATACTTCATCCATCTCAATGTTAGTTCTGTGGGTAATTTATTTTCCCAAATCAAAGCAATTGGCCCACCCCAAGCATTCACATAAGCAATGAAGAGCCTGGCAGCTCTGCCTTGCAAGTGCCAGATGCAGCCGGATCTGCTCCCCACCCACCAAGCCTGGGAGTTGTCAGCTCACCACAAACACGCAGCTGGAAATCCACAGAGTGCTTGCCCATGTAGCATGAATAAGTACCCTCATCCAGCTTGGTGACCAAGTTGGCCACCAACCGATGTCTTGTGCCCATGTCCTCCTGCGAGAAGTGCAGGCAGGAGTGGCCAAGCTTGAACCAGTGCACAGGCATGTGGGCCTCTGCAGTCTCGCACTCAAAATGGGCTGGGCCCCCAGCCACCATGTTTACACAGCCACCCACCGAGTCCTTGTACAGAAAGGGTGTGAGCCCTGCGAAGGCAGCTGGGGGTCAGGGAGCAGGAAGAGCTCTGACTATAAGCACATCCATGCACTAGCAAATGGAGGCACTCAGGGCTTCAGGACCATGTGGAACCCTGGCTCAGCCCAGACCAGGGTCCCCTTAAGACAGCGCCTGCTGCTGACTTCTAACCACCCAGTGCCATAGACTGTTAGGACTTCCCTACAGGGTCCCTCCCTCTCCTGAACAGAGCCCCCACCCCATCTCTCCCCCTGGGGTAGGCTGAGCCCCCTCCCACACCCCCACTGTCTCTATGGAGTTATCTGAGCCTACCCCTCTCAAATCTGTGATTGGGGTAACCTGAGCCACTGTCCCCACAGTCACCTGAAACTGCCCCATATCCTACCCAGAGCTGGGGTACAGAATACTGTGGCTGTAGCAATGGCCAGGAGGACATGGACACACACACACCTTGAACTGACAGGTGGTAGGCAACGCGGCCCCCACAGCTGACACACTCGTACAGGCCAGCATCATCTCGGGCCACATCCCGCACCAGCAGTGCCTGCTGCCCTGTTGAAGCTTGCACCTTGTACTTGGGGCCCGGAGGCAACGCTCGGCCATCCTTGAGCCACGTTACAGCCACAGCCTGGTCTGGCAGCTCAGCCAGGAGCTGCGTCTCCTCGTGCAGCCGGGCCAGCACCTCCCGAATCTCCACTGGAAGCTTGGTAGTCAGCCCTGGGGCCACTGGGGTAAAGAGAGAGGATGTGGAGGGAGGAGTTGTGGTCAGAGGGAGAGGAGGAAGTGGACAGAGAGTGGAAGAGGAGGAGGGAAAGGGGAGCAGACAGAGACATGAGGCTCTGCATCATCAGGAGCCCCCAGCCCCTCGTCCACTCATACCCTGTGGCTGGGGACACCCACCAGGCTGGACAAACTGCTTCACTTATCCTACCTCACCATCTGGTCCTGCTTGTCCAGGCCACAAACCCAGCAACCCATCAGCACTCTCCAGGAGCCCTGGGGCCTAGGGACCCATGGCCCACTCCCGTCCCCACCCTCAGAGGAACCAGAACTTGGAGAGGCCCCAGGGGTAAGTGGCTGGGGTTCCCCTACCTTGAACCTCCATGCGGATGCTGCTCTCGATGCCATTGGCCACGAACTTGAGCTCAGCACCATGCAGGCTGGCAGGCACTGAGCGGATGGTGAGAGTGTGCCGGGTACCGTCACAGCAGATCACGTACATGCTGCTGGCCTTCAGGCCTTGCCCATCCAGGAACCACTCACCAGCAGAGACCGAAGTGAGGTCCACAGAGAAGGTCGCCTCACTGCCCTCCACAGCCTTCACCGCCTTCAGAGGCATCTTCACAGCCACCTGGGGTGCTGTGGGGCAGGGGCTTCAGGAAGGAGCAGTGCACCTGACCTCCCTTCTTCTTCTCCCCTCAGAACCTGGGCCCAAATGCCCCCTCCCCCAGGAAGCCCATCAGATAGGCACACAGCAACCACAAGAGATCACAGGGCTCAGGACAGAGTAGGGACAAATTAGAGCCACCCAAGATCTCCTCCGGATCTCACAAACCAGAGATGGGGGTGAAGCTATGAAGCCTGGTCCCCTGAGGCTGGTGGACACAGATAGGTTCCTGGGGGGGGGCTCAAGTCCTGTCTCACAGTCCCTTCTCCTTCCCACTGAGGAGGCTCCAACAGCATCAGGACCCTGGTAACCCCACCCCCCAATAAAAAGGCTCCATGAATCACTGTGGCCTCACTGAGGCTGGGCTATGCTCTAGGTCTGGGTGATTCCACAGTAGGTGCCCTGCAGGCCATTACCTGGAAGCCATGGGGAACAGAACCTTACACACTTACCCAAGTGGACAGTTCCCGGGAACTCAAGGTAGGAGCTCTGGCCAAAGCTGTTTACAGCTGACACTCGGAACTGGAAGTCCCCCTCTTCAGCCATGCAGGCCACAGTCAGCTCAGGAGTGGCCACCCACTCGGCCTCATGGCACCGACTCCAGGTGTAGGTGCCCAGTCGCTTCTTCTCCACCAAGTAGCCATCAATGGTGACAGGGTAGTCCCCATGGGGTGGTGGGGACCAGCTGAGAGTCACAGAACTCTCTGTCTTGGCCTTCACCACAGGGGCCTCAGGGGCATGTGGTGGTGGCTTCCTGGGGGCTAGGCAGAGCACAGGCCCTTGTCACCAACTGAGAGCCCCCTCCTCAAGCCCCAGGTCTAGGATCACTCTAGAGGAGGGAGGTGTCACAGAATCTCCAGTCCCCCTAGGGGGGCACTACTCTGATGATCTGAAATGGCTACAGCCTGGGGTGGAAGGTCAGCCTGAAGAGAAGCTGCAGGCCCATGACCCCTGGTCCCACCCTGTGGCCATTTCTCTAGTTGCAGCAGAAAGGGCACCCTGGCTTCAAGGCCACATTTGGCCCTGGGCCACCATGAGCTGTTCACGTGTCCTGGGGACAGACACCTTCCAGTTATGGGCCTTGATCCCATCAGTGCATTGGAGTCTTGCTGGACAGTGGCTGAGGCAGGGCACAGTGACCCTCCTGAGGATGCTGAGGCTGTGTGGAGGGGCACATCCCTGCCCCCAGCCAAGAGCTTGCCTTGTGGGAATGAGCAATAGTAGGGAACCACCACCCAATCTACAATGTAGACACCAAAGGCCACAGAAAGACATGCTCACACAGGACAGCCTCCCACCACACACACACACACACACTGTGCTTCTAGAATAATCTGCACCTTCTAATTTGGTTGGTGGGGTGAGGGGCTGCCAAGACTCCCACTATGCCAATGCGTGGGGAGACCATAGTGGAGGAGGGCTGCAAACAATTCAGGGTCTGAGGGAACCAGAGCTACAGCCTGAACGACATGTGCCCTCATGCCCTTCCTGAGGCTACTGAGCACATGTGGGCCCAGTGCATGTATGGTGGCAAGGGACACCTCTTCCACTGGAGAGGCACTCCCCAGGCCCTTACCTGACACGAAGAACTGAGTGGACGTCTGGCAGTCCCCAGCCACAAAGGCCACCTCACCCACATCCTCCAGGCTGCACTGGGAGATGGTCAGCGTGTGGTGTGTGCCTTCAGTGGTGATGGCTATGCGGCCCCCCACCACCACCTCTTCATTGTTACGAAGCCAGTGGACAGGGCCCTCCGGCCTGGCCAGTTCTACGCAGAACATGGCAGTGTCCCCCACTCGCACCGCTGTCTTTCTCGGGAGCTTTCGGATGAAGTTGCCTACGATGACCAGAGCCAGGGGCTGGTCAAACCGACTGCCTGCACCACCTCCAGTCTCATGGAGCTTTGTCCCACACTCCACAACACCCCCTATCGTGTTCCCCGCCTACCCACCTTGTACTGCGAGCTCCGCCACAGTGCGACTGCCCTCAGCAATCTCGCAGATGTACACTGCGTCGTCATCGGCCGAGGCGTTGTGCACAGTGAGCCGGCGCTCCGTGCCCACCTCCTCGATGGCATACTTGGCGCTGGCCCACAGCCGCGTCTCTTCCTTGTACCACACGGCCTCCGTGTCCAGCAGCGGCACCTCGCACTGGAATGTGGCAGACCCCTTCTCCTGCACCTCCAGGTCCTGCAGACGTTTCTTGAAGGGCACCGAGGGTTCTGAGGGGAGAGGGCAGATGAACAAGGGAAGGAGGTCTGGGAGAGAAGACAGAAATTAAAGATCCCCTTCCTCCAAATATGAGAAGTCTGGAAGAAAAAAGAAGCAATGAGGCAGGTGAAGATACAGCCTACAGTGCCCTGAACAGGCCCTGCCTCTAACCCCCCAGGGAGGCAGCGGGACCAGGACCCTCCAGCGACTGGGCAGGCTCAGCTACCGGCACCCCCACCGTCTCCCATGGGGAAGGAGAGCTGGTGACAAAGCGTTTTCTTCTTTACTCTTGTGACACAAAGACAGGGGGACAGGCTTAGGGTCATTCCCGTGCAGCCCGAATTTTGCGGACTGGTTAAAGAAAGAGCCACCAGAACGTCCAACTCTGAGTCCACTACCTGACAGACAAAGAGGAGCCTCGCTTGCGTTCACTGGCAATGACTACATCAGAGGTGAGCAGCACCCCAGCTCACCTCGAACAACGACCAGCACGGAGCTGTAGGTCTGGCCCACGAGGTTGGACGCTGTGCAGGTGTAGAGACCACGGTCCGACTGCTTGCAGAAGAGGATCTTGAGCACAAAGTTTTCCTGCGCGTCCTCGTACACTACGTGTCGCCGGCCCTCGGCCACCAGCTGCCCATCCTTTTTCCACACTGTCTCAGGCTTGGGCTCTCCCGTCACGTAGCAGCTAAGGCGTGCGTGCTTGCCCTCAGTCACCGTGCAGGTGCGCGTGCCAGCGCTGGGTGGTGAGGCAGGAGCTCCCTCAGCCCGCATGGTCTCCCGCCGCCGCTGCAGATGCGCCAGGAGCGCGGCAGTGCAGGCCCCAGGAGGGTCTGCCGCGTCAGGGTCCGCATCCACCGTGAGCGCGGCCGCGGCGCTGGCGGTGCCCAGCGGGTTCTCGGCGCGCACAGTGTAGGTGCCGCCGTCGCGCGGCCGCGCGGCCAGGATTCGCAGCGCGTTCGCCTCGCCGCTGGCCTCCACGCTCATTCGAGGGGCATCAGGCGAGCCCAGGCGCCTCCCATCTTTGACCCAACTTACTGCCAGAGGCGGTGAGCCGCGCACGCGGCAGCAGAAGGTGGCCTCTGCGCCCTCGCGCACACGGATGGACGTGGGCCGCAGCAAGAAGTGGGGCGCCTGCTCCGCGCACGCGGCCTCGGCGTTCACCTGGAGGCCCACGGCTGCGAAAGCCTCGCCAATGGCGTTCCGCGCGCGGCAAACGTACTGTCCGCTGTCGCCGAGCGCCAGATCCAGGATAGTGAGGCGGTACTGGTCGCCCTCCTGGGCCAGGCGGAAGCGAGCGCCCGCCTCCACCAGTTGCCGGTCCTTTTCCCAGCTCACCTGCGGCGTGGGGTTGCCCACGATCTGGCAGCTCAGCGTGGCGTCCTTACCCACCGACACCACAAAGGCCTTAGGCCGAGTCAGGAATCGGGGCGCGCCGCTGAATGAGGAGTGATCCATGGCAGAAGCGGGGGTGGGGGTGGCGGCGACCTGCGAGATGGGTGGGAAAGAACCTAATAGAAATAAGCCCCTGGCACTCTAAGAGCCTACCACCTTTGTCCCACCTGGCCACCTCACCCATCAGTGCAGTTTGGAGAACCCATTACCCAGGGAGACACCTGCACATGCCCCTCCCCCACCCAGCTCCCATTCCCCACGGATCGACGGATCGACGTGGATCCCAGGCAACATCACCGGAAGGCACTGTGGTTCAGAAGTGCAGATATGCCCCTTTCTGAGGATTTGGGGTCTGGCTCCACCCCCAAACAGGTTCTCCTAATGGGTGAGCATCTCCAGCCTCTCCCCTCAATTTCATTCCTGCTGTCCCAACTTCAGGTCCAGCTGAGCACCTGTTCCCGGACACAACACCAGCAGCCAGGCCCCCCTCCCTCTGAGGCATCACGCATTGGCACCAGCCTGTCCCTCCACCAGCCACACAGTACCATGCTAAGCAGAGCTGCTGTGTGCCCCCTGAGCCACTGCAACTGCTTTAGGTGTCCTGTCCCCTCCCCCACACACTGTTGCCTCCTGGGGCCAGAAACTGCAGTCTGCATACCTCTCCCCTACTCAAAGAGGGGACAGCTCTTTGCTCCTGAAAAGGGCCTGGCTATGGGAAGCCCACAGTGGCTGCCCACTGCTGGCCTGTCCCCTCTCTCTGATTGTGGCACACCAGATGTCACAGGCTTTCCTGGAGCCCTCAGCCCAGTGTGCTCCCTTAACTTCCCCCTTGCCCCTGTTCTTCCCCTCAAGTGACTCAGGAAAGCCTTTGGGCCCCACCTGGGGATGTGTGCATGTCAGGCCCCCTTGCCCAGTGGCGCCCATGACGGAACCCTATGCACAGGTCTGTCCCACCCGCAGCCATCCTGGGCCAGGGGGCACCTCACCTCTCCCGGGGCCCTCCACTCCTCAACCCCTGGGGGATTGTACCCATCAGTGAGCAGGGAAGAAATGGAAACTCTGCAGCCAGGCAATCTCCTCCTAATAAGACAATGAGCTCAGCCCACCAGGCTGCCTGGCCCCCTCACTGTGAGTGCCTGTCTCCTGTCTGCTTTGGAGCTTGAAGCAAGGCTGTCTGGGTAGAGCAGTCATCAGTGTGCCTGCAGAGGACAGCAGGGGATCCTCCAGGAAGAGCCAGGGATCTCCAGGCCAGGCAGGCTAGCTGAACCCAACCTGGGGGCTGCAGACAGCACTTTCACTCTGTGGCTTCACCGATTGGGCACCCTGCATAAACAGGGCTGGCACCATCCATGTTAGATGCCTTAGGTGATTCTGGCCTCTATTGTCACTGGTCCCAGCACAGGTGGGTGAGGTGAGACTGAGCCCTCCCTTCAGGGGCTTCTGTAAGAACAGTAAACACAGGGGGCCTCACTGGGCCTCGGGCTGGCCCCAAGCACTTTAACACTCTCCAGCCTAGGTGCCTGGCCTCTAGCCTCCAGGCATGGGCTGCTCACCACCGGAGGATAGGGGAAATGTTTCTGGGTCCTCTGCTGCTGGTCCTGTGACTCAGCACCTAATCCCCCTTAATCCCCCTCAAGGAGGCTGAGCCCAGACCAGCCTGCTGACTCACTGTGAAGTCAGCACCTCTATCCCCTACCCCACCAGCCACCCCAACCCCCCCCCCCCCCACACACACACACACACACATACACACAAGGCCTGGCAGGGAGGGCCTGGGAGGATTTGGGAGGGCAGCTATCCATGGATGCCCCCCAGGGCTTTGGTATCCCTCTGTGGAAGGATTACTTTGACCTCAAGTCTCCTGGGACCCTGAGCCCTGAGCTATTCCCAGTGGCCACCCCAAATCATACAGTGTGTGGGTTTCCCAAGGCAGGACACAGCAGCCTCCCCCCCCCGCCCCCCCATACACACACACACCCAGAGTAGGTGCCAGAGAAGCTGTTCTGAGCTCATGAGTGAGCATGTGGGGGTGGGGGGCAGGGAACCACCTCCACAGCCTGGGCCTCTAGGGCCAGAAGGACAAGGAGGGAGCTCCCATCTCTGCACATGCTTAGGGGGAGCCTGCCCCAGCCTCAGCAGATGTACAGGCTGTCTATCCTCTGGCCTGACAAGGGTGGGCAGAGACCTTGAGATTCTCTAAGGTCACTAGGGACTCTACTGATGCCCTCTCCCTGTCTAGAGTCTGCATTCCCTACCCTTGATGCAGCTGACCCCATGAGGTCTGAGGAGGCTCACCAAGACATGACAGCCTCAGAGCCAGAATCTCACAGCAACCTGGTCAAGCAGGCATTCCTACCAATCAGCAGGGCCAGGCACCCCAAGCACATGCCCAAGGACTCTGGAGCTGCCCTTGTTCAAGCTGACCAGGGGAGGGCACCATACAAGGCAACTGCAGGACACAAGGACACCTACAGTGGCCTCCTCTTCCCCTTGCCACTTTGGCAGAAGCAGGCCCTAAGAGGGGGACTCAGCCAGAACCTCAGCCACAGCCTCCCAGGATGCCCCTCCTCCCCCAGATGCCTACTTGGGAAGGTGGCTTCCTGTGGATCTCTCAGTGGCCCTGGCTGGACACTGGCAGGAGGCTCACTCCAGGGCTGAGACCCCGGTCCCCCTCACCTGGAGTTGTTCCCCACCCCCTCGCCCTAGGCCGTCCTCTTGCTTCTCCAGCACTTGGCTGCTCTCAGGTTCCTGTAACCCTGGAACATTTTCCAAATAAGCCAGGATGGGAAGTGGCTCCAGCCTGACAGCAGAATCCTCCTGGCACTACCCCCAACTCTGCTGCCCCCACACCCTTCCAGAAAAGACTTCAAGGACAGTTCCTGGATCTTCATCCCCCAGACCCAGAGCCCTGTTTCCCTGAACACCACGGGAAAATTCTTTCCTGGCGTCAGGTGTCACTACCCCTCTGGCTGTCCCCACTACTGAGCCAATGGTCCCAAAATAGCCCCAGCTGTCAGCGGGCATCTATCTCAACCAAGCTGGGGGCAGGGCTAGCCGGACCCCCAGGCCACCCTGGATCAGGATGGAACCACAAGGCCCCAGTCTCCCAGCTTGGCTGCATGAGGGCTCAGCTCAGGTCACTGATGGGGCAGGGGCTGGAATCCAAGCCCCCAACCAGGGAGCAGCACAGCCAGAACCTTACCCCAGGCCCCTCTGTCTCCCAGAGCCATGACCTTCAGCCAAATCACCCTGGTGGTGGGGGGTGCCCATAAGATGGTTCCTAACCCTGCCCACTCTGCCTTCTCATCTGTCTCAACAGGGGAACTTGGGGCAGCACCCAGACCAGGAGCTCAGATGGTGGAGCAGGAGCCACCAGATCTCACCTTCCTGAGGGCCCAGGACCAGCACGACTCCTGCCCAGCAGCCTGCACTCTGGCCGATCTTCAGACTGGACAGGGACAGAGGACAGGCAGACACTGTCAGCTGAAGAAGGCTGAGCCCGCCCCCACCCTGCCCCCACCACTGGCCAGGCAGCCCAGCCCAGCTTCAAAATAGCCTGGCTGTCACTGCCCTGATTGAGTTTCACCCCAGGCCCTAGGCAGGCAAAGGGCAGAGGCTCAGGGTGGCTGGGGAAGGAAGAGACACCTGTCTTTTAGTGAAGATGTGGGCAGGGCAGGGGCTCCAGTGAGTTGGGACCCATCCTCAGACCAGCATCTTGGAGTGCAGGCTGGGAAGAAGCCCAGGAGCACAGGGACCACCCCCCTAGGGGACCCAAGACCACATCCCCAGGGGACCCAGGACCACCCTCATGGAGACCCAGGATCATGTCCAGGGGACCTGCAACCATCCAGAAGGGAACTACTGGCTGAGCTAAGACACTGGTGACATTGGGTGACTGGTCTGTGCTCAGAACTGAGGTTTCCCCACCAGTGCAGAGGGCACAGAGGGAGTGAGAGGATGGCAGAACCCAGGCTGGGTGCTGGACTAGGACACACACCCTGGTGCTGGATCAGGGGCATGGGTGAGGTGGGGGTGCAGATCAGTAGCCTCTCATGGTGGGGGTCAACCCATGGACACCCTTGCAGAAAAGGCTCTGGGGTCAGATGGGGTGCAGGGACTATCTCAGTGTCCTGCCTTGACTCTGCCCACAAATAAGGTTCCCTGTCGGGAGGACCTCCTCCCTCTGACCTAGGCTCCCGGGAGAGGCCCCAGGACTCCCACCAGGTGGCCTCTGATTCTAGGTTAGGCCCCTGCCAGGCCAAGTCCACCTGCCTTCCCAAGTGGCCTGGCACCCTGACCACATTTGTCCCTGGGCCAGGGCCATGGGGACAGGGAGGGGGCAGCCCTCCTAAGGCCAGTACATCATCTGCCCCTGCCCCCATCCTGCCTGCCCACCCCCAGGGCAGGCCCTCTGAACCCCACCTGACCCAAGGTCTCTCCTTGGTCCCCTGGGGAATGGTTCCAAGGTCTTGGTCATCTCAAGTCACCATAAGAAACACCAGACTGGGGACTTAAACACCATTTATTGCTCACAGTTCCAGAAGCTGCAAGTCTGAAATGAAGGCTCTTGTAGATGAGTGTCTGCTAAGGGCCCCTTCCTGGGACACAAACGATGTCTTCTCATTGTGTCTTCACATGGTAGAAAGAGAGCTCTGGTTCTTTCTCTTCTTATAAGGATACTAATCCCACCATGGGAGCCCACCCTCAGGACCTCATCTAACCCTACTCACCTCCTAACACATCACATGTGGGACGAGCTTCAACATGTAAATTTGAGGGAACACATTCGGTCCATAGCACTGTGAGAAAGGAAAACACCATAGGAGGGCTCAGCCCCCACAACATGGCCCTGGAGACCCACAACTGGTGCACATGTGTATGCGCACTCGCACTGCACACTTCCTGGGACATAACTGTGGGAGGCCCAAAGGAGAGGTCCATGCTGTCCTGGGAGCAGTGAGACCCAGAGAAGGTGCACGTGCCTGCTCTTTACACTTTTTAAGACACCTGAGAGCTAAGTTCAGTGAGTCCCTGGCCAGTGTGGTTCAGTTGGTCGAGCACCTTCCCATATACCAAGAGGTCACTGGTTCGATTCCCAGTCAGAGCACATTCCCAAGTTATGGGTTCAGTCTCTCTCACATCAATGTTTCTCGCTTGCTCGCTTTCCCTTCCTTTCTCTCTAAAGTCAATAAAAATATATATTTTTAAACACTAAGTGTAGTGAGGTGAAATCCACAGAGGCTTCAAGAGACCAGCCCCTGCTTTGTTCTGAAGCATACAGACCTCCTTCACCCCAGCACCGCATCTGCTCTCTATGGGTTCTCCTTCTGTGGATCTCCTCGAAGCATGTCTGTTAAAGAAAGCAGGTGAGTCCTACAGTCTTTAAAGGCTGCTTTGTCCACCTCGCCCATGGCATCCTTCCTCCTGAGATGCTACAGGGATCTGGCTCCAGGCACAACCCTTCATTCTCCAGCACCCTTTACTGGATCTTCTACAAAGAGATAGCACCTACCACATGTCTGCTCGCCCAGAGGCCAGATGATTTGGGAAAACCCAGGTGAACATCACTTAAAGATATCACTGTCACACAGAGGCCCTGGTCCCACACCCACATCCTGTATCGTCCTCCTTGTCCTAAGTTCTTCATAGCTCACCCTCCTCCTCTCTCCTCCTCCCTGACCTGTGTCCTTCATTGCTCACCCTACTCCTCTGTCCTCCTCTGTCCTGTGTTTTCCATAGCTGACTCTCCCTGTTCTGTGTCCTTCATAGCACACCCTCCTCCTTTGTTGTCCTCCCTTTCTGGTGTTCTTGATAGTTCACTTCCTCCTCTTTTGTTCTCTGTGTCCTGTGTCGTCCATAGCTCACACATTTCTTCTGCCTCATCCTTATCCTGTGCCCTCCATAACTCACCCTATACCTCTGTCTTCCACCCAGTCCTGTGTCCTTCATACCTCACCCTCCTCCTTTGTTGTCCTCCCTGTGCTGTGTCTTCCAGAGCTCACCTTCCTCCTCTCTCCTCCTGACTTCTGTCCTCCATAGTTCATTATCCCTCTCTGTCCTCCTCCCCATGCTTTGTACTCCGTAGCTTATGCTCCTCTTCTGTTCTCCTGCCTGTCCTGTTTCTCCCATCACTCATCTTCCTCCTCTGTCCTTCTCCCTATCCTGTGTCCTCCATAGCTCGCCCTCCTCTTCTGTCCTCCTCCTATCCTATTTCTCCCATAGATCACCCTCTTCCTCTGTCACCTTCCCTTTTCTGTGTCCTTCTTACCTCACCTTCCTCCTCTGTCGTCCTCCCTGTCCTGTATCCTCCACAGCTCACCCTCCTCCTTTGTCATCATCCCTGTCCTGTGTCCTCTATAGCTTACCCTCCTCCTCGTTCCTCCTTCCTTTCCTGTATTCTTCATAGCTCACCCTCATTTTCTGTTGTTCTCCATGGCCTGTGTCCTCTTATAGTTCACCCTTCTTTCCTCTTCTCTCTCTGGGTCATTTGTCCCAGTGACGACACAGCATAGGCCTCTGTCTTCAGTGCCAGCAGATGGGAGGCTCAGCCTCCCCCAGACCACTGTGTCCTTAAAGTCTGGTTATCTCTTTTTCTTAGGGACGTATTCCAAGTCACCAGCTACAATTCCATGGCCCTGTACATCTCTGGGCTTTCACAGGATGTCTACTCTCCTTTGTTCCTGTTCCTGTAGGGGGTATTGCATAGTGGCCAACATGGTATCATCAATGATCCATGTACCAGCTGCAGCCATGAAAACTCTGACATGCCCCTCATGGTTCTTTACAGTAAGAGTGGATTCCCATCTCCCAACAGGTCCCCTGAGGCTTTAATGGTGTGTCTATCTTGGCAGACCCCTTTGAGAGCCCTGACTACCTTCTCTACCCTCCATGGCCCTTGGACCACCACTCCCATCATCAGGTGCACAAAAACAAGTGGATTCCAAGGTGTTTTTCATGTCATAATACATGAGTCCTCATAAATATGCAGTTGCATATTCTGGGAAAAGAGCATTTAATTCCCTTGTAACATTTTAAAGGGACAGAATTTATGGTTCATGACTCGCTTTATGGTTCATGACTCACTCGTGAAGCCAGTGCACATCTCAAATAAAAAACAAAGACATGTAGTAATACTTTCCAGAGCTTCACATCAAGACCTCACTAGGTCCCCCAACCAGGTGTTTCTTCTTTCAGAGCAGCATGACCTGAGTCACAAGTGGTTGCAACTATTTGCTCAAGTTTACACACTGACAGGGTTTCACCAGATTGCTCCTGAATCTAGATGACAAACAGACTTGTGCCCAGGGCCATGGGATTATGCTGGGCATCATCACAGCCTGTATGACATCCTGGAACAAAAAGGGGACATTAGTGGGTAAACAAGTGAAATCCAAATAAAGTCTGGAGCTTAGTTTTGAAAAAATTCTGGGGAGGCACAAAGGCAAATAGTTTGAAGTCAGCAACCAGATGAGTATCCAGCTGGTGGGTGGACAGAAGGTTTTTAATCATACTGTTGCTTTTGATGGAGAAACTTTGGAAAGAATCTAAATGCCCATCAATATTAAAATAAAGAAATAATTGCATGATTAGGCAGTGAGTGCTACACATCATTTAAAAATGAACTGAATTGTATCCACAGAGTTAACTCTAAAAAACGTCAGTAAATAAAGTGATCAAATTAAAATGAAAGAACCCAAATGGGATTCCAGTTCCCCCACACGCTGTTGGTTCCTGTGCCCCACTGCCTCCCCTCTGCTGGGAGAGGATAAAACCACAGCCAGACGCTGAGTGTGAGGGCAAGAGTGATGGTGGAAAGGGGGCTGGGAGGGAAGAATAATGTGCCAGAAAGACAAGAGAAGGAGGCCCTGCCCAGCATGAGAGCCTGGGTGAGGAAGCAGAGCTGCAGAGGACCCCCCAAACCTGGTGTGGCCTTCAGGGCTGCTTATTCAGCAGTGACAACCCTAGAAACAGCTCCAGGATATCCTCAACATGGCAGGACTTGAAGGGGCCCTTAGCCAGGTTGTGAGGACCCAGGAGGAAGGGAAGGACAGAGGGATAGCTTGGGCTGACTGCTGACTGCCATGTGCTCAGGCAGGAAAGGCTGCCAGCCTGGCCTGGCCTCACTGACCAGGCTAAGTGGGGGCACTGGGAGGGGGAGCTGGCTGTGGGCATGCTGGGCTGTACAGGTTTCTGGGAGAATGATTCGTGGGCCCCTCCTGGGTACAGAGAGGGGACCTCACTGGGTCTCTGGGGTACAGAGAGAGCTGGTGCCTGGATGAACAAAGCCAGGGCCCCAGAGCACACACATTGAGAGGAGGGGAACACAAGAAGGGAGTTTACTAGCACCCTGCTTGTCTCTCTGTCTGCATGATGGCCCATCTCCTTTTGAATCTCAGAGTGTGCCCCATGCTGGAGCAGGCATTGTCCTGGTTCCACCCTGCTCCCCACAGTATGGGCCTGGGGCACTGTTCCTGGACAAGTGACACCTATCTCCAGGCTGAGCCCTGGGTCCTCACCAGGACTGCAGAAGCCTCAAAACAGGGACTTCCTTCTCCAGTCCATGGACCCCAACTCCCCAGGGTCAGTTTTACCCTGGCCCCACTGCAAGGTGGCTGCAAAACCCAAGAGACCTGACAAGTGCGACAGAAAGGAGGTTGTCACAAAAATTGTACCATGTGCCAGAAACAGTGAGGCCCAAAGTTGATTCAAGACAATGCCACACAAGAGATTGCAGTTACTGGATATGAAGCATTGATTTCTTCCCAACAGCTACAAAAGGCTGTCTTGGCGATGGCTGTCTTCACAAGATGTTAGGAGAACGAACAGCAGAGAACAAATAAAAATGAACCATGTTGTGATATCAATTACATCAGCATGGCTCAGAGCTGCTCTTGGTGGAGAAGCCTCTCACATCATCAGGGAATAGACACTTGTCTAGGCCAGGGAGAGCCTGCAACCCACCCTAGCCCACATTCCAAGGTCAAGGCCACAGAGGACCAAGAGAAACATCCAGTTCACTCTTTGTAAACTGCTAACTGTAGTTATCATTAGAAGTGGGGGGGGGGGTATTTTAACTTGACATACTTGTATATTATTTTAATTTTGAACACCGAGTACATGTTTCTTTGCAAAAAAAAAAAAAGTGAAAGACAAAATTTGTTCCAGGGAAACTGAGTGGCTGTGGGAGCTACCAGGGGTGCAGTTTTCCCACCTGCCCCTTGCTGGTGACCCCCCCACAAAGGTGACCTCAAGGTGGAGCGGAGTGGACAGTCCACAAAGAGATGGAGGTCACCCATCTTGGGGTGGGACGATGAAGGTCTAAATGAACACATGAGACTACATCAAACTCAAAAGCTTCTGCACAGCAAAAGAAACAACCATCAAAATGGAAAGGGAACCCACTATATGGGAGAGGATAATTGCCAATGATACATCAGATAAGAGGTTAATTTCCAAAATATAGAGAGTGCTCATACAACTCAACAAAAGGAAGACAAAGAATCCAATTAAAAAATGGGCAGAGGACCTAAATAGACACCCCTCCAAAAAGGACATACAAATAGCTAAGAGACATATGAAGAAATGCTCAACATCACTAATCATCAGAGAGATGAAAATTAAAAAAACTATGAGGTATCACTTCACACCTGCCAGAATGGCGGCCATCAACAAATCATCAAACAACAAGTGTTGGCGAGGGTGTGGAGAAAAGGGGACTGTAGTACACTGCTGGTGGGAATGCAGACTGGTGCAGCCAGTATGGAAAACACTATGATGTTACCTCAAAAAGTTAAAAATTGAATTGCCATTTGACCCAGTGATCCCACTTCTAGGAATATATCTTAAGAAGCCTGAAACACCAATCAGAAAGAATATATGTACACCTATGTTCATAGCAGCACTATTTACAGTTGTTAAGATCTGGAAACAGCCCAAGTGTCCATCAATAGATGAGTGGATAAAAAAAGCTATGGTACATATATACAATGGAATACTATGCAGCTATAAGAAAGAAAGATCTATCCTTTGAGATGACATGGGGGGACCTCAAGAGTATTATCCTAAGCGAAATAAGCTAATCAGATAAAGACAAATACCACGTGATCTCACTTATTTGTGGAATATAATGAACAAAATAAGCTGATGAACAAAATAGACCCAGAGACATAGAAAGGAATATGGTTCAGACTGACAAATCTCAGAGGAGGGGGGCGGGAGGGATGGATGAGATAAACCAAAGAACTTATATGCATGTATGCATAAACAAAGACATAGACAACAATGCTGGGGGGGGATGGGGAAGAAGGTGTCAGGGGGGGAAGGGAGAAACATCTGTAACAAAAATAAATTAATAAAAATTGAAAAAAAAGAAAAGAAAGGCTTCTGTGAAGTGATGCCCTATATCTCAGTGGGAAGCCAGGTTTCACACAAATATCTCCCTTCAAAGTAAACTTTGTCCAATAATATTTCAGGAGCAAAATAAAATCTATTTAGAGTAAATAAAGTTGACTTTATCACAGTAAAGTATTGACAACAGACACCACACACATGGATACCACAGAAACAAGGAAATTGTTTCCCCTACATATTGGAAACAAGTTAATTCAGTTTTTTTTAAAAAAAAATAGAACTATATTCACAGTTATTAACATGTCTTAAGTTGCACCATAAAGCTGAGAAGATCTCTGTCTCTTTTCTCCCACCTGGTCTGCTCCTCTCTTTAGGTTACACATACCACACTGCTTCCTAAAGTTTGTTCAACAATAAATCAAGTTATGGAGGAAATGGTCTCTGGTTCTAATCCTCTGGTTCTCCTAAAGATAGTTCAAAACTGGGTTATCGCCCTGGCCGGTTTGGCTCAGCGGTTAGAGCGTCAGCCCGTGGACCAGAGAGTCCCGGGTTCAGTTTCCACTAAAGGCAAGTACCTCGGTTGCGGTTTGTCTCCGGCCCCGGTTGTGTGGGTGGCAACCACTTGATGTGTCTCTCTCACATCGATGTTTCTCTCTCTCACTCTCTTCCTCCCTCTCTCCCTCCCGCTCTATCTGAAGATGAATGCAAAAATGTCCTCAGGTGAGGATAAAAACAAAACAAACAAAATTAAAAAAAAAACAACTGGGTTATCCTGTTTCCATTACCTGACAGGGACTGGGCCTGGAGTGGGTCTGCCTTGGGTCTGTCAACAGTGTGTGGGTTCTTTACTATGCGGGAAATATTTTACAACACGAGTCCAGGTGATTTTTGAGAGAGTCCAGGTGATTTTGAGAGTATGTTTATTAAAGCTGGGGACAGTGAAACAAAGGAAGGACTTAGGGTAGAAGAAGCAACAGGAGAGAGAAAGTCAGAGAAAAGGGGGCCTTGGAGACAGGTTCAGGGGGTAAGCCTGGGACAAGCTGACACTGCCTGCTGCTCCCCTGGTTGCAAGTTTCATAGGGTCCCTTAGAGTTTAGGAGAAAAAGAACAGAAATTCAAGGTGTGGGTGTGCTCTAGTGAGAACATGCCATGAATCCTTTGTCTTGAGGCTTTTTATCTTTCTTTGGCTGTAGGAATCCTGAGGGAGATCTCAGGAGAGGGTCTTAACAGAATATTAATTGACTTTTCCAGTTATGTCCTTCAATATGTTGATTAATCAAAATGTGTGTATAAAGGGATCAGGAGTTTTCTGGTTAGTTTCATTTTTTAAAAAAAGAGGGACTGGGACAAAGGCCAATCTGCCCCAGGATGGTCTGGAATGTGTAAACTATTTGCTCCT
This sequence comes from Tadarida brasiliensis, assembly GCA_030848825.1. Classification (NCBI taxonomy): domain Eukaryota; kingdom Metazoa; phylum Chordata; class Mammalia; order Chiroptera; family Molossidae; genus Tadarida; species Tadarida brasiliensis. The sequence continues at coordinate 70,479,203 of CM061259.1, read as the reverse complement.
AAATCCTTGGTTAGGGAAGATAAAACCTTCCACTATGTGAGTACCCACCTGGCTGTAAATTGCTTAAATTGTTTGGCCTTGTTTAGTTATTTTGTCTCCATTTCCCTTATTCCACTTGTCCAGGAATTTCCCTAGCTTCTTACTACCCTCCCACATTTCCATTTCAAAACCTAAGGGTAGAGGCCCTTCATTTTCATCTTTTTGTGCTTCTTCAAAAAAAGTCATCCATTACAAATTTAGGCCAATTAATGCCAGAAATAAGAAATCAAAAGGAAATGCTACCTTTTCAAAGTGAATTGTGCAAAGAAATTGTACCACACAATGTACGGGCTCACTCTGTCACTGTTAGAATAGTGTTACAGGTGTTTGTGACAGTGACAGCTCTGTGCCCATCACAAAAGAGGGCCACACTATTCATACACTTAGGTCTGCATCTGGGTACTTCTGGCTGAGCTTTAGAAGAAAAATAACATTATTTTTACAGAGGTTATTCTGTGGTCAGAATTCTGCAAACCTTTTATATGAAAGAAAAGACAGTGAACAGATTGTGACAGACACCTGAGAGCAAGGGCTGGAGATCCTGGGGATAGGCCCTCTTGAAGAGGTGCACCTGGCTTTCACCTCAGCGTCTCTGGTGCTGGCTGTGAACTCCCCTAGTAATGCCGGTTGTATACTGACTTAGCTGAGGGCTTTGGCCTTTTAAAATCATCCTGATAGCTTCTGAAGGTGGTCTTACAGGATTACCTCTAGCAGATCACAGTGTGCAGAAAAGTGTTGCTTTAATGTTTAAATCTTCCCTGAGTCAAACACAGAGAATGCAAACTCGGAGCCTCCACCTCCCTCCTAAGGCAGCCTGGGGGCTAAGAGGGGTGGCCTGACTTTCAGTCACACCCCTGAGGCTGTCCCTCCCAAGGGGAGTCAGCCATGCCCCCTCCTGTTCAAATGAGGGATGTCATTAAGTTTAGGGTGAGCGATGTGGTGCCTTTCCTCATTGAAAACCCAGGCATGAATCAGATTCAGAGATCCCTTTATTACAGAAGGAATCTGAGCACAGACCTTTTGGGCTGAGGACAGGGCTTGTGCTAGACTAAATGTTGATGGGTCACTTACGGGCCACACAGCACAACACTGGGAGCTAACTCAGCTATAGTCTATGTCCCCCTTAATTCACATGCTGAATCCTAATTCTCATTGGGATAGTGTTAGGAGGTGACAAGGTCATGAGGGTGGGGCCCCATGAATGGGATTCATGTCCTTATAAATGAGACTCCACAGAGCTCCCTCACCCCTTCCACCACAGAAGGACCCAGTGAGAAGATGCCATTTGTGAACCAGGAAGATGCTCTCATCAGACACCAATCCTCCAGCACCTTGATCTGTGACTTCCAGCCTCCAGAACTGTGAGAAGTAAATGTCTGTTGTCTATAAGCCCCAGTCTGCAGTGCTCTGTTTCAACAGCCAAGCTAAAACTTAGGTTACTGAAGCAGTTATTGACAGGGCCACACCTACATGCTCCACAATGTAACTTTGACATTCTTGTAACAAAGCTTTTCTTGTAACAAAGGACTTTAAAAGATTGCCCCACCGGTGTGGCTCAGTGGTTGAGCGTTGACCCATGCACCAAGAGGTCGCCAGTTTGATTCCTGGTCAGGGCACATGCCCAGGTTGTGGGCCCAATCCCAAGTGGGGGGTATGCAGGAGGCAGCCAATCGATGTTCTCTCTCATTGATGTTTCTCTCTCTCCCTCTCCCCTCCTCTCTCTCTCAAATCAACAAAGTGTTATAATCTGACGGCGAGATAACCAGAGACGCATGGCCGAATTGTAAAGGAGCACTTTATTTCGCCGGCGGGCTGCGGAGGGCATAGTTTCCCCTCAGATCAACAGCCCCGATTCTTCTTACTCGTCCCATTTTAAAGACAGAAACTCCCTCCTCCTTTTGCCCCCTCCCCTCAGGGAACCAGTACAATAGTGGGAGTGACAGAGACCACAGAAGTCAAAATTAGCATTATTTACCGACAGCCTAAGCACTTACAAGTACCTGCAAATACCTATACTCAGGAAACTGCAAATGCCTCCCAACTCCTGGGGCCACTATAATCTTAGGCAAAATTCCTTTACGTCTAGGGGTAATTAACCTATTGTTGGAAGAATATCGAGGAATGTCTATTGGTGACAAAATGGAGTCTTTTAGTCGCCTTAACCAAGGGGCCTACATAAAATGGAATCTGAAAGGGTTAATAATGTTTTAACAAAACTAAAGTCCATTCTGACCCTCAGTTACTGCACGTACACACCCTGGCAGGTTCTTTTCTGTAAACATAAGGGCCTTGAGACACCCAAAGAAAACTGTACAGATAAGGGGTTGAGGATGGCCTTGAGAAACTCAGAGGAACCATGAGAAAAAAGAGATTAATAGTTACCCTGCTCCTCTCCCCCCCTTCTCTGTATCTGCCTCCTTAACGGTGCCAAAAGCGGCACCAAGAGAATGTAGTTTTTTTTTCTGTAGTTTGTGCCTATATAAACAAAGAACAAAGGAAGCTCGGGGCTGAGGATTTGGGGAAGCTGTACCCCCCCAGCCCGCCGGTGTAACAGCCCACCGGTGTAATAAAATGCTCCTTTCTCTACACTGGCCTTACGTTGAGGATGTGATCTCCCGCCGGCTCGGACCTTTTAGAATCTAGTTGCCTTAGCCTTGGAGCCCAGATCAAAAGAAAAAAAAAATTTTTTTTTAAGATTAAACTACTTTAACTCAGCAGACACAGATGCAATAGCTGAATCTTACTGTTAGGGTTTTGTTTGGGTATGTGACACAAGCTTGTGAAAGAATTCAGAGCTGAGAGGAGAGAAAAGGGAGGACATTTATTTCTCTTCCCCCATAGACAGGGAAAGGACCCATGTATTGATTGGCAATATAAGGGCAGGGAAGAGTTAGTTGTTCTTTTATTGGGGACTTTAGGGAGTAAAGGGCAATTTGGGGCAGGAAGGGATCGTGTTTGAAGTCAAACAGATGGGGGTTGCCTTGAGGAGTTGTAGTTTGTTCTTCAGGTGACAGTCCAACAATGCGTGTGGTATGGGGGTTCTTATCATACCTTCTTTAGCCTGTAAAATAGGCTTTGGAGTAAAGAGAAAAAGACATTTCACCTGAAGGGGTTGCAAATAATTTGAAACAGGAAGATTTGTTTGAAGGGAAAAGGGAAGTTTCTATTCATTACAGGCTCTTTGGTGTGAATTGCTTTTTGAGACTCTAAAAGTGGCTGGGGAGAGCCCAGTCTTTATCTGTTTAATGTTTGGGTAGAAAGGCAGTTGAGTTGCAGACAGCAGTAATCTCTATGTTTAATTACTAGGTGCTTCTCATAAAATGTGGAAAAATCATAAAAAAGAAAAACCTGATTTCTGTCCTTACATTTACAGAAAACAGAGTTGCACAGAACCAGGGCCTGTCAGAGCTCAGGGTCAGGCACTAGGTAGCTGGGTCACTGAAGCAGCTCAGGGCCTGTGGCATAAAAAGAAATACATGTCTGGCTTCCAGTTCCTGGCAACAGGGCTCATAAATCCCTTGCAATTTCCTGAGTGTTTGGAGCATCTAATACCAAGCTCCTAAATGTTTTGAAATTTCCTGGGGCATCTTTTGTTCTAACAAGATGGTCCCTGGGTAGGCTCCTGGATGGTAGCTTCTCACCAGAAAGACCAGCCATGGGACTTTCAGCCCCACCCCCACCCCCAGGCCCCCAGCCCCCCATCCTCCTGAGAGGGGAGGGACTGGAAATGGAGTTAATGACTGATCATGCCTATGTGAGAAAGTCTCCAGAAAATCCCAGTAATAAGGGTTCTGGCGGCTTCTGGGCAGGTGAATGCATCTCAAGGAGGGTGATGCACCTCAAGCTCCTACACATGGGACCCTCCCAGATTCACCCCAGGTACCTCTTCAGCTGGCTGTTCATTTGCATCCTGTCACATGTCCTTTAACATATGACAAATCCATAAACGTGTTTCCATAGTAAACAATGGAGAGGGGATCATGAGAACCTGATTTGCAGTCAGTTAGTCAGAAGTATGGGTGGCCCTGGACTTTCAATTGGCATCTGAAGTGGGGACAGTCTTCTGGGACTGAGCCTTTATCCTGTGGGGTTTCCAGGTAGTGTCAGAATTGAGTTAAATTGTTGGACACCCCACTGGTGTCCGCTGGAATGGGAGAATTGTTTGTGGTTGTTGAAAGACACCCCAAGACCCATCTATTCTAAAATCTTTTTTTTTCAACTTTTTGTTTTTGTTTCATTTTTTGTTCAGATAGAGTGGGAGGGAGAGAGAGAGAGAAACATCGACGTGAAAGGGACACATCGAGTGGCTGCCACCCGCACGACCAACCAGGGCCGGGGACAAACTGCAACCGAGGTACGTGTCCTTAGCGGGAACCGAACCCGGGTCTCTCTGGACCGCAGGCCGACGCTCCAACCGCTGAGCCAAACCGGCCAGGGTGTCTGTTCTAAAATCTTAAGGGGCATTGTAATTTTAAGAGAAACTTTGCTAAAACTTGGGGGGAGGGACATAAAAATATATATATATATAACATTTCATGCACATCCAACCCATCCCTTACAGCCATTCGAAAATTAAAGTTAGGATTTCACATTTTGATTCTGTTAACATCTTGATAAAAATGCCACTATACAACGGAATATTATAAATGTTGAACATTTAAATTAAGTAGCTATTTTGCTTCACATCAGTCACCTGCCCCAACCCCTGTGTCACTAGAAGAATTCTTCTTGTGCCCTTTGAAAGGCTTTTAACCATTACATATTGTAAGGACAGAAAACAGGTTTTTCTTTTTTTATGAAGCACCTGGTAATTAAACACAGAGATTGCTGGTGTCTGCAACTTCAAACCACCTTTCTACTCAACTGAAAGGAGCAGGAAGGAATATTAGAATTAATAGAAAATATTAGAAGAGTAAGAAAACTAATCATAGTGGCGCACTAGCCATAGTTAGGAAAATGTTAATAATCATCTTTTACAATGTTGGTTGTGATTGCTTTGTTCTGATTAAAGAAAAGCCCACTTTGACCTGGCTGGGAGGTGTGCACCTCAGGAGTTTACCTCAGGAATGCTGTCCATTCTCCTAATCTGAGGACAAGGGGAACTACCTGACCTCATGGAAAGATTAACAAGCTGATTATCGGAACAATGGACCCATGACGGCGACTCACTGGCGACCAACACCTGCATCCCCCTGGCCCACATTCCTTCTCTCCTTTTTCCCAAGCGTATTTTACAGGCTAAAGAAGATATGATAAGAACTCCCCCGGCCCCATCCCGCCCCGGCACATCTACCCTTTACTCCCAAAAGCCTCCAATAAATTGCCAGTCAATGCATGGGTCTTTTCCCCAGCTATGGGGAAAGTTAATAAATTTTCTCCCTTTTCTCTCTTCTCTCAGTTGTGAATTCTTTCACAAGCTCGCTTTACAGACCCAAACACAACCCTAACACATATGTTTATAAATAATGTTGTGAGGAGCACTGGCATCCAGCACTGTTGAACTTTGCTCCATTGTCTTCATGAGGATGGTGTTTCTCCAGAACCCATCTGCAAAGAATCTTCAGAGAGAGAGCAGGTGCCCTGTCTTCCCTCACTTCTCACCCATGTCATTCATATCAACGTAAAATAAGCCAGGCACCAGGGTTTTTAAGGATCCTCCCATGTGACCAACCACATCCAAGTCTGAGAACCACAGGCATGAATCACCTTAGTTCAGAAACAGGGAGAAAGGTTCCATGTCTGGAATGGCAGCATGAGGCACCATGCAGACCCACATGCAGCAAAGCAGGTAAAACAGATGAAAGCTAATTAAAAATATATAATCTCCAGAAATTGTCCTCAGTGCATTCAACAAATGAAGAGACACTGATTCAAGAAAATTTACCAAAACTGGATGAGAACAGTGAGTCTGGGGAGCTTCAGCCACTCTCCACCACTACCCCCATTCCCCGACCCTGACCAGCTAGACAGAGCTCCCCTCACTTCGGGTGGGTGTGGCCAAGAAGATGGGGCTTCCTCCCCTCAACCCCCCCTTTGCTCCATCAAAAGGTGTGGAATCACACCAGGGGGACAGGCCACCAACATTTCTCAATTCCAAGTCAAAATGGCTAGATTCCTGGTGAGTATGATGAGAGTTTGGGGCACAATTCCTCTGCCCAGTGCCTTCCACCTGGATGGCAAGCTGAGAACACAGGCAGACTGCCCCCACCCAGCTCACTCACAGTGCCACCTCACATAAGCCAAGAAGACTCAGAGATCCTGATGGCAAAAAGGCAGCACAGAGAGGGCTGCAAACAGCTTCCCAAAGGAACTGCCCTTATGTGAAACAGTGAAGGAAAGTTCAGGCCTCAGGCTGCTCCTTTTAGTTCAGCACATCAGGCTAAACCACAGTTCACCTGTGAGAATCAGGGAGATAGCTAAGAAAAGCCTCCTGGGTGGGAATAAGCCTCAGACCAGAAGACTGTGCAGCATTTATGCTCTGGGTATTGTTGGAAACAGCAGACTGGTTTGCCCAGCAACTGGATGTGACATCCAGTGAGACAGACAGCTTAATGGAAGGATGAGGAAACAGACGGTCAGAGAGGCATCCTGCCATCTCTGCATCTTAGTGACCTTGCCCACACTCTGGCTGCACCCCCTGAGGAGTGACACTAAAGTCTCCGCACTGGAGGGAAAAGAGATGCACTGCTGCAGTCTAGCCACGTCACCAAGCACATACATAGGCAGACACCTGCAAAACCAAGCCCAGAGAGGGAGGAGGGGGTCAATATTCACAGTTACCACAATAGACTTCAAACTATCCAATTTTCAATTTTAAAAATCACAAGACATGCAAAGAACAGGAAACTGACCCATACGTAGGGAAGAAAAAGCAGGCCACATAAGCTGCCTGTGAGAGGTCCCAAATATTGGATTTAGTGGACACAGCTTTGCAGTGACAACTATAACTGTCCAGTGAATGTTAGGCAACTACCTTAAAGAAATGAAGGAGGAATCATGACAAAGTTTCATCAAATAGAGAATATCAATAAAGAGATGGGAATATGAAATGAAACATTCCCCAGGAGTACTCCATGGTAGATGTTAACTGACAGAAGGGAGAATCCAGGAATGTGGACATGATTGATAGAGATTATGGAGCCTGAAGAACAGAAGAAAAGAATGAAGGAAAATGAACAATCTTAGAGATATGTGGGCACCATTAAGTATACCAATACATGAATGCAAGTGAAGCTCAAGATGATTAACAGCTTATTTCTTATTAGACAAGGGATGCTGCAAGGTAGTGCAGACAGGCAGCATAGTCTAATCCTCTCCCTTCAAAACAGTGTATCAGCCAAAACAGGATCTTAAAAATGCGAAATCAGAACATTAAAATAAATGCAACATGCTTGAAAGTCTGTTACTATTAGTCAGAGTAGTAACTATTAATAAACTTATTTCAATTGTGGAAATGTTTAAACCACCTGCTGGAAAGTGAGAAGGGCGGGGGGGTGGGAGGGTACTGCAATGCTATGTTAGAAATTCTCTCGTCAGTCCCTGAGGTTTTCTCAAACAGCATTCAAAAGGGATTCAGTTATGGTGACTAATTCTAGTGAAAATCCAAAAATGATCCTATCATTTGATAGTGTTTCAGAAAGCAACCTTGGTATAAGAATTTAAACAACTTAAAGTAAATGCAGCCCTGGCTGGTTTGGCTCAGCGGTTAGAGCTTCGGCCTGCGGTCCAGAGAGACCCGGGTTCGGTTCCTGCTAAGGGCATGTACCTCGCTTGCAGTTTGTCCCCAGCCCTGGTTGGTCGTGCGGGTGGCAGCCACTCGATGTGTCCCTTTCACGTCGATGTTTCTCTCTCTCTCTCTCCCTCCCACTCTATCTGAACAGAAAATGAAAAAATGTCCTCGGGTGAGGATAAAAAAAAAAATAAAAATAAAGTAAATGCAAGGATTTTTTTTATTAATTAATTTATTTTTGTTACAGATGTTTCTCCTCCCCCCCTCACAGACACCCTCCTCCCTATCCACCCCCCCCAAGCATTGTTGTCTATGTCCATTGGTTACGCATACATGCATATAAATTATTTGGTTTATCTCATCCCTTCCCCCTGTCCCCCTCCTAATCTATCTTTCCTCCACTAAAACAAATGCCACAGAATGCACAAGAAAACAAATTTTTACCCAAAGTATTTGCCAAACCTTCGAAAAGACAAAAAATCTGTTGATAATTAGAGGAAATGAACCTTTGGGAGCCATTGCACTAGTGCCAGCAGCAGAGTTGTGAGCCCTCCCTCCCCTTCCCTGACATGGTTTAAAATTAGAGCCCTCAGGGCCTGGAAGCCACCATGGAACACAGAGCTGCTCTAGAAATGCTGAGATTAGGGCTGAACAAATTCCTAGAGTAGAAATTAAGGGCCACAATTAACTGGGTGACTTAATTTGGCCATCTTGCCATTCCTTCTCACAGGCTGCCTTCTGTGGCTTTGCTGCAAAGTGACTCAGCTGCTTTAGCTCCATCCCCGACTCACTGTCTTTGGGAACAGTTTCACAACCCCAACTCATTCCTCCTGGGCATCATGTTCCAGGCATCAGCTCCTGCCACATCCTGTCCTATCTTCTTGTCCCAGGACTATGCTGGGAGATGTTCTGGAAAAAGTCATTTGTAGGGCACACCACAAGGCTCAGAGCCTCCAAGTGGACACTGCCAGGTATTCCAGGACCAGGCCAGGGCCAGCACATGCAAGAGGGTCGCCAGGACAGAGAGCTGTCCAAGCAATAAAGAAATCCGATTTCCTGCTCTGGCCTGGTTTGGCTCAGCGGTTAGAGCATCGGCCCGCGGACCAGAGAGTGCTGGGTTTGGTTCCCACTAAGGGCACGTACCTCAGTTGCAGTTTGTCCCCAGCTCCGGTTGGGGTTGTGTGGGTGGCAACCAGTCGATGTGTCTCTCTCACATCGTTGTTTCTCTCTGTCTCTTTCTCCCTCTCTCCCTCCCGCTCTATCTGAAAATAAATGCAAAAATGTCCTCAGGTGAGGATTAAAAAAAAAAAAAGAAAGAAAGAAATCCAATTTCCTAACCAGTGACACTCAATGTACTAAGAGCTCACCACCAAGAAGCATAGTAATTAAAACCGGCGTTTGGGGGGTACCAGGCAGAACAGAGAGCCTGGAAACCCACACACAGTCAGATACATGAGTAGGAGAGTGCTCTGGACAACTGTTGTCCTCTGAAGAAAAGAAAACCAGATGGCTACTTCATACCTGGCATGAGATGATATCTGGTGTCCCCAGAAAAAGACACATCAAAGTCCTCTCCCCAGAATCTGAGGAGACTTTATTCAGGGGTAGGGTCTTTGCAGATGCAATCAAGTTAAGTTGAGGTTATTAGGATGGGTTTCAATCCAATAACTAGTGTCTTTATAGGGGAAATTTAGAGAGAAACAAGACACACATAGAGGGAAAAGGACGCAGAGATACACAGGAAGAGAACCCATGTGACAACAGAGAGAGATTGGGGTAATGTGGCCGAAAGCCCAGGACCCCTGGGGCACCAGGACCTGCAAGAGGCAGGAAGAACCCTCCCCTGGAGCCTCCCTAGGGAGCACAGCCCTGCAACACCCACATTTTAGACTTGTGTGGGAGAATAAATTTCTGCTGTTTTAATCCACCCAATTTGTGGTAATTTATTACAATAGCCCTAGGAAATTAATACAGTGCCACTCACAAAATGTAAATTGATTAAACAGAATTATCACAGAACCCCTCAAGGGAACTGAGAAATGTCCACCAGGACTTGTACACTCCTATAAAGAAAATATAATTATGTAAAATGACAGAGGTGTTCATTATCACTACAATGGCAATCATATTACAATATATATGTATGTATCAAATTTACATGTTGTACACCTTAAATTTACATGTTATATGTCAAATATATTTCAACAACAATAAAAATCTTGTACACAGATGTTCACAGCAGCATTATTCACAATAGCCAAAAAGTGGAAACAACCCAAATGTTCACCATCAGATGAACGGAGAAATAAATATCCATGCAATGGAATTGTAATAGGCAGTTAGACAGATATGAGCATAGCAAGGACAATGGGCCAGGTACAGAAAGTCACCAGGGCAGAAAGCCTAGCAAGGGGCAAAACTGGGGTAAAAAGAACTTCACCCCCAGGGTAACCCCTAGCCTATGGCTAGTCATTCAGTTTAGACCCTCTGACCTTTTCCTCCCTAGAGATAACATCTAGGCCTTAGCTGTATTTCAGATCCAGGTCCAGAAAAGCAACAAAACCAGACAAATAACACATGGCTACCTCCGGACCAACTGCATTGACTAGTCACCCCCTGCCCTGGTGCTCATCAATCAATGGAGACCATGACCCTAAAAAAGCACACCTGGAAAGCTGATGAATATTCTAATGAAACCCTCCCCTGAAACCTCCCCTAAGATTTCCACCGGAAAGAGAGATAAATAACTTTAATGCAAAGGACCTCTCCCTCAGGGGAGCATGCCTGTGCCCTTTCTCCTCTCCTTCCCCACAGGCATGCATCTTCTAAACTCTAAGGGATTAATGAGACTTGCAACCAGGGGAGCAATGGGCAGTGGCAGCTCATCCTGGGCTAACCCCCTGAACCTGTCTCCAGGGCCCCCTTTTCTCTAACTTCTCAGTGAGCCAAAGCAGCCCAGCTTAGGCCCTCCTGTTGCTTCTTCTAATCTATGCCCTTCTTTGTTTCACTATCCTAAGTATGTTTTTGTTGTAGCCAATAAATTATTGCTTGTTTTGCAGCACTTTGTCTCTTGACTGAAATCTTTCTTTCAAGAAGACAAGAACAGAGGTCTCATCGTCTTGCTGGCAACAGAATATTATTCAGCCATAAAAAGGAATAAAGCACTGACACATGCTACAATGTGGATGAATCTTGAAAACACAATGCTAGCAAAAGCAGCCAAACACAGACAGCCACATGGCGTGTGATTGCATTTATATAAAACATCCAAGACAGGTTAAGTTCATAGAGACAGAAAGTACATTAGTGGTTATCAGGGCCTAGGGTAGGTAAAATGGAAGTGACTTTGTAAATGAGTGTGGAGTCTCCTTTTGAGGTGATGAAAATTTTTTAAAACTACTAAAGGTTATGACTGTAGAACATTGTGAAAGCACTAAATGCCACTAAATTGTGTGTTTTAAAATGGTTAATTTATGTTATGTGAATCTTACTTTAATAAGAAAATCAAGCTGAAATGTATTAAAAACCTAACTAAAATATCTAAAAAATGCTTTTTTTAAAAGTGAGAATATTTTTATGCAAGGATTTCTTTTTTATTGACATATAATTGATATATAACACTATATTAGTTTTAGGTATAAAACATAATTATTCAATATATGTAGACATTACAAAATGATTACCATAGTAAGCTTAGTTAACATCCAGGATTTCTTAAGACACAAAACAGCAGTCAACCTAAAAAAGAAAAAATTAATTTGACTACATTAAAATTCATAATGGCTGCCCAACAAATAACACCAAAAACAAACCTTGAAATGACCCTGCCCCATGTGCATAACAATACAGATACAAGGATGTTCAAGGTGGCAGATGGAGGCATAAAACTGTCAACAAACACAGTCACCAGGGAGAGAATCAAATAAATTGCAGGACACACCTGCCAAGGGCAGGGCACAGTCACAGAAAGAATGCAGCAGGTCCTCACCACTGATGTGGGAAGACACCAGTACTAGGATTCACTAGAGAAATAGAATCAACAGGAGGCACAAATATATGTATCTGCTCGGCAAGCTGGAGGACCAGTAGAGCCAATATTCCAGAGTCCAAGGACAGAAGATGACCAATTTTCCAGCTCAAGCAGTCAAGAGGAGCAGTTCCCTCTTACTCCCCTGTTTGACAAGCCCACCCACCCTGGGGAGAGACATCTGCTTCACACAGTCCACCAATTCAATGCTAACTCCACCCAGAAACACCCTCACAGACACGCCCAGATTCATGAAGGACCAAACATCTGGACTCCCATGGCTCAGTAAAGGTGACACATAAAATCAACTAACACCAGTACCCAGTGTGGAGATGTAAATTGCAGGACACCAAGGGCACAATTCGATTTAGCTTGGAAAAGAGCAGCACAAACTGGTGTGTACATGGACACAAGGGTATGAATACATATATTCATAGTATATGGCGCACAGACAATGGCGGAGGGTGGGAAAGAGTTCACAGCTTTTTCACCCTGTATGCTTCTATGCCACTAGGCTGTACTCAGTGGATTCACATCCCATTTGCAGTTAAAAAATAACAAGATAACATTTTTTAAAATGGAAAGCCAAGCCAATGAGCTTGACCTCAACATAGGACTCCACAAGGGTGATCTTCCATGCAGTGAAGATTTGGGCAGAGGGGGCTGGACACAATAAGAACAGGGGCTTGAACAGGTGAGCATGTGCACAAAAACCTGGAGAGTTCAGCCAGGCAGGGGTGCTAGGAGGACCAGAGCTGGGAGAAGACCCAGACACAGCCAAATAGGTGTTTTATGTCCCCATTCAGAGCAGTTGAAGGCAGCATGCTGATCAGCTAAAAATAGCAAAGAATATCTGTAATAATATAGCAAAAGCCCCAGAGTGCACTGTGCAGGAAGCCAAGCCTGGGCAGGGCCAGGGGGGGAGTCACAGGGAGGGTCATGTGAGATTATGGGAGCCAGGTCCTGAGGCCCTTTTAAAGACAAAGCCAGGCAGTTTCTACGGTGATGCCGACATGCTGTTGTCTCTCTCACTCTCATTTTCTTTTCTTTTTTTAAAACTCATCTTTATTGTTGAATGTATTACAGATGTCCCCCTTTTCCCCCCCATTGACCCCCTCCTCGCCAATCCTGCCCCCTCCTGCCTTCCCCACACTATTGTCAGTGTCCATTGGTTATACATATATGCATAGAAATTCTTTGGTTTATCTTATCCCGCCCTCCCTCCCCCCTTCCCTTTGAGGTTTATCAGTCTAACAACCAATTTGTACTTCTTAATTCCTTCATCTTTTTCACCCATCCCCCCAGCCTCCACCCATCTGGCAAGCAACAAAAAGTTCTCTGTATCTATGAGTCTGTTTCTGTTCTGCTTGCTCATTTTGTTTGTAGATTCAATTGTTGATAGATATGTATTAATTGCCATTTTATTGTTCATATTTTTGTTCTTCTCCTTCAAGAAGACCCTTCAACATTTCATATAATACTGGTTTAGTGGTGATGAACTCCTTTACCTTTTTCTTGTCTGGGAAACTCTTTATATGTCCATCGATTCTAAATGACAGCTTTGCAGGATAGAGTAATCTTGGTTGTAGGTCGTAGCGTTTCATCACCTTGAATATCTCTTGCCACTCTTTTCTGGTCTGCAAAGTTTATTTTGAGAAATCAGCTGACAGTCTTATGGGAGTTCCTTTGTAGGTAACGAACTACTTTTCTCTTGCTGCTTTTAAGATTCTCTCTTTGTATTTTAACTTTGGCATTTTGATGATGATGATGTATCTTGGTGTGAACTTCTGTGGGTTCACCTTGTTTGGGACTCTCTGTGCTACCTGGACTTGTATGTCTGTTTCCTTCACCAAGTTAGAGAAGTTTTCTGTCATTTTTTTAAAAATAGGTTTTCAATTTGTTATTCTCTCTCTACTCCTTCTGGCACCCCTATGATGTGAATATTGGCATGCTTGAAGTTGTCCCAGAGGCTCCTTACACTATCCTCACTTTTTTAAATTCTTTTTTCTTTTTGCTGTTCTGATTGGGTATTTTTTTGTTTTGTTTTGTTTTGTTGCTTCTTTATATTCCTAATCAATAGCTTGCTTCTTGGCTTTACCTAATCTACTATTGATTCCCTGTAAATTATTCTTTATTTTAGTGAGTGCACCCTTCATTTCTGACTGGTCCTTTTTTATGTTGTTGATGTTCTCACTAAGTTCCTTGAATGTCTCACCAAGTTCCTTGAGCAACCTTATAACCAGTGTTTTGAACTCTGCATCTGTTAGATTGCTTATCTCCATTGTGTTTAATTCTTTTCCTGGAGTTATGTTCTTTTCTTTCATTCAGGACATGTTTCTTTGTCTCCTCATTTTGGCTGCTTCCCTGTGATTGTTTCTATGTATTAGGTAGAGTTGCTATATCTCCTAAGCTTCCTACGGTGGCCTGTTGTAGTAGGTGTCCTGTTGGGTCCAGTGGCATAGCCTTCCTGATCACCCAGGTGGGCCCACGAGGTGCACACCCTATGTAAACTTTACACCCTTGTGTTGTAATTGAGCCTTGATTGCTGTTGGCACATCAATGGGAGGGATTTACTCCAGCTGATCAGCTGCAAGGACTGGCTGTGCCCACTGACCACTGGTTTCTAACTACCTTGGAGGACCAGCTGCGTAGGGTCCCACCACACAGAGCAAGACTTACTTCATCAGGGCTCTGGTACCCACTGAGTCCACTCACTGGGTGTCACTTGTGGGGTGGTTGGGTAGTGGTGTTTCTATGTGGTCTGAAGCTATCCACTGGGTGTGCTGGCTCTGGGGCAAGGTAGCCACTGCCTGTGTTCTACCCAGGGCCACCGGCATAAGCTACAGAGTGATCTGAAAATGGCTGCTTCTTATGCTGGGCTTGGAGGTGCCCAGGAAAAGCCAAGTTGTGAAACCAAGGCTGGTTGCTTCTAGTGCCAGGCCTGAGGCCACTTAACGAGAGGTATGGTGCTCACTGAGACCAGATGCTGCTTGTTTGAGAGGTTTTAGGAAACTCTGAAGCAGGATCCAAGACAGGCTAATCTTATGGTAAAGCCTTTGGAAACAGCTTGGGTGAGCCCAAAAGTTGGGTGGGGCAGGGCCTTGTGAGCCAGGTTGCTGGAGTCCCAGATATGGTGGCTGTCTGCCGCCCCAGGGAAGGGCTCACCAAAGGAACATCAGTTTCAATTTGAGAGCTCTCATCTGTTTGTTCTGTTTGAGAGTTCTCTGAGAGCTCTCATTTGCCTGAAATGAAATTTTGCTTACACTTGTTCTTTGCTTGCTTTCTTATCTTTTGGGAACTTGATTTGCTCTTTGCTATTTCATGTATACAGGGACTCCTCTGTCTTTTCCATTTGGGCTTTGTGCCATTTAGACCTTGTAAAGGTCATTCTCTGTACCAGTTGGTGTGAGATAAGATTCTAAGGCTACTTTCCAAGTCCCTCCTTTTAGAGGATTTAGTTTGAGAGTACTGTGTTTGCTTTAAATGTTGTTTTTGTTTTGGTTCTAAATAGTGATAAGATTTCTTACTCAGAAAGGATCTAAATTGATATTTCAAAGAGGGGAAAAGAGCTCACTCCCCTCCCAGACAGTAAAACTCAAGAAGAAGAAAACATGAGGAGATATATCTTTTAAACACTCTAAAATCTCCTGAAGGTCCAGGAGCTGCTGCAGTCCTGGAACAATGGAAAAATTAATGCCATCCCAAGCCCTGTGTAGTCTGTGGGAGCAGCAGGGGTGACTGCCCCACCTCAATGTGAAGGGGGGAAAAACGGCACTTTTAAAAAATTCGAGTGGCTAAAACAGCCCAAGCCTGATATCTCCCCCACTCCTCTTCTCTATCCTCCTTAAAAGTTGTAAGAAACAAATTTTTATAATATTGTCTTTACAATAACTAATAATACTGTTTATGTGTATAGTAAAAAATAACTATCTCAAATGTTTCTTCAGGATCATGTGGTAGGAAAAATATTTAATATTAAAGCTGGTTTAAGACTTCTGATCAAGATGGTGTTGTGGGCCCCAAGGCTAAGGCAACTAGATTCCATTTTATGTAGGCCCCTTGGTTAAGGCGACTAAAAGACTTCATTTTATCACCAATAGACATTCCTCGATATTCTTCCCATAATAGGTTAATTACTCCTAGACAGGAAGGAATTTTGCCTAAGATTATAGTTGCCCCAGGAGTTGGGAGGCATTTTCAGTTTCCTGAGTATAGGTATTTGCAAGTACTTAATGCTAATTTTGACCTCTGTAATCTCTGTCACTCCCACTATTGTACTGGTTCCCTGAGGGGAGGGAGGCCTATTCTGTTTGCTTGACAAACAGGAGACCCCCCGGGCAACTGTTAGATACTGATTTTGAGAAATGTTAAGCAAACAACTGCTAACCTCTGATATCTGCTTCTGTGAATGCTGCTTGGTTGCTCTTCCCAGGTAGACAGACTATAAAAGGCTGCCATTTTAGAGGCTTGGGGCTGCAGTTCTCCTCTGAGTAGGTTGGCTGCAGTCCCTGCGCAGGTTAATAAAGCTCCTAAAACTTATAATTTTGGTGTCCGAGGGAGGTTGATCTACTGGGTTACAACAATGGCAACATAGGTAAACATGGTATCACCTCCTCCCACAACCACATCAAAATTACAACTAAACTACAGAACAACCATCCTTCAGAACCACCTGAAATTAAGCTGAATGGCAGTCCTATAACTATAAAATTAAAGAAGAAGCCACATTGAGACTGGTAGGAGGGGCTGAATCATGGACAGGCTGCTCCCACACCCTTGTGTAGCGGATAAAAATCAGGATACTTTGGCTGTGAAGGTCCTTCCTGAGGAGCAAGGAGTCCCAGTCCCACACCAGGCGCCCAGCGCAGGGTTCAAGTGCCAGGAAGAGAAGTCCCCATAACTTCTGGCTGGAAAAACAAGAGGGAACTGAGGCTGAGGGTGCTGGAGCCTCAGGTAGCTCCTCTTAAAGGGCCTGCACACGGACTTACTCAGACTTGCACCCTCCAGGCTCCAGTGTGGGGGAGACAGCTTGAAAGGCACCAGAGACATATGGAGAACAACTGAGTTGTTTGGCATCTGGGCGACTGGAGAGGCAGCTTTCTCTTGGACAGACATACTGGTGGAGGCCGGTGTTCCTTTGGTGACACCTTCCCTGGGGCAGCAGAGGGCCACCATATCTGAGACTCCAGCAACCTGGCTCACACTGTTTGCCCCACCCTGGTGATTCCCTGAGGCCCTGCCCCATGCAACTTTCAAGCCCACCCAAGCTGTTTCCAGTGGCTTTACCATAGGATTGGCTTGTGTTGGCTCCTGCTTCAGATTTTTCTAAATGCTCTCAAAAAAGCAGCATCTGGGGAAGGCGAGCCCCATGCCTCTTGCTAAGTAGCCCCAGGCCTGGCACTAGAAGCAGCCAGCCTTGGTTCATAGCTTGGCTTCACCTGGGCACCTCCAAACCAGCGCAAGAAGCAGCCATCTACAGACCACTTTGTAGTTTACGCCTGGTGGCCCTGTGTAGAACACAGGCAGTGGCTGACCTTTCCCTAGAGCCAACACACCCAGTGGACAGCTTCAGACCATGTCAAAGCACCACCACCCAACCACCTCCACAAGTGACATGCTCAAGGAATGGACTCAGCGGGTACTAGAGCCCTGCTGAAGTAAGTCTTGCTCTGTGTGGTGGGCCCCTGCACAGCTGATCATCCAAGGTAGTCAGAGGTCGGTGGTTAGGGGCCACAAGCAGCCCTTACAGCTGATCAGCCTGAGTAAAACCCTCCCAGTAACATGCCAACAGCAATCAAGGCTCAATTACAACAAAAAGGTGTAAAGTTTACACGAGGTGTGCACCTTGTGGGCCCACCTGGGTGATCAAGATGGCTCCACGGAAGAAGGATTTAAGAAGAGTCTTATTAGTTACACATCATTCTCTTTAATATTGTTGTAACCCAGTAGATCAACCTCACTTGGACACCAAAATTATAAGTTTTAGGAGCTTTATTAACCTGCGCAGGGACTGCAGCCAACCTACTCAGAGGAGAGCTGCAGCCCCGAGCCTCTAAAATGGCAGCCTTTTATAGCAAGCAAGCAGCATTCACAGAAACAGATCAGCGGTTAGCAGTTGTTTGATTAACATTTCTCAAAATCCATATCTAACAGTTGCCCGGGGGTCTCCTGTTTGTCAAGCAAACAGAACAGGCCTCCCTCCCCTCAGGGAACCAGTACAATAGTGGGAGTGACAGAGATCACAGAGGTCAAAATTAGCATTAAGTTCTTGCAAATACCTATTATTGGAAGAATATCGAGGAATGTCCACTGGTGACAAAATGGAGTCCTTCAGTCGCCCTAACCAAGGGGCCTACATAAAATGGAATCTAGTTGCCTTAGCCTTGGGGCCCACAACAAATATCACACTGCTTTTAAACCATAATCTGATGTAGAAATAAACTTGTTAAATAAACCATGATGATTTATTAAACTTGGAAAAAAAAAAAAAAAGGCTATGCCACTGGACCCAACAGGACACCTACTACAACAGGCCATCCTAAGAAGCCTAGGAGACATAGTAACTCTACCTAATACATAAAAACAAACACAGGGAGGCAACCAAAATGAGGAGACAAAGAAATATGTCCCCAATGAAAGAACAGAACAAAAGTCCAGGAAAAGAACTAAATGAAATGGAGATAAGCAATCTAACAGATGCAGAGCTCAAAACACTGCTTATAAGGATGCGCAATGAACTTAGTGAGGGCCTCAAGAGCATAATAAAGGACTCGTCAGAAATGAAGGATGCACTAACTGAAATAAAGAATAATTTACAGGGTCTCAATAATAGAGTAGGTGAAGCCAAGGAGCAAACCATTGATTTAGAATATAAGGAAGCAAAAACCACCCAATCAGAACAGCAAAAACAAAAAAAATCCAAAAAAGTGAGGATAGTGTAAGGAGCCTATGGGACAACTTCAAGTATACCAACATTTGCATTATGAGAGTGCCAGAAGGAGAAGAGAGAGGACAAGAAATTGAAAACCTATTTGAAAAAATAATGACAGAAAACTTTCCTAACTTGGTGAAGGAAACAGACATACAAGTCCAGGTAGCACAGAGAGTCCCAAACAAGATGAACCCAAAGAGGTCCACACGAAGACACATCATCATCAAAATGCAAATGGTTAAAGACACAAAGAGAATCTTAAAAGCAGCAAGAGAAAAGTAGTTCATTACCTACAATGGAGCGCCCATAAGGCTATCAGCTGATTTCTCAAAAGAAACTTTGCAGAACAGAAGGGAGTGGCAAGAAATATTTAAAGTGATGAAAAGCAAGGACCTACAACCAAGATTACTCTATCCTGCAGAGCTATTATTTAGAATCGATAGCCATATAAAGAGTTTCCCCAGACAAGAAGAAGCTAAAGGAGTTCATCACCACCAAGCCAGTATTATATGAAACATTGATGGGTCTTCCTGAAGAAGAACATAAAAAAATATAAACAATAAAATAGCAATAAATACATATCTATCAACAATTGAATCTACAAACAAAATGAGCAAGCAGAACAGAAACATTCTCATAGATACAGAGAACATTTTGTTGGTTGCCAGATGGGAGGGAGGTTGGGGGGATGGGTGAAAAAGGTGAAGGGATTAAGAAGTACAAATTGGTTGTTAGACTGACAAACCTCAAAGGGAAGGGGGGTTGGAGGGTGGGAAGAAATAAACTAAAGAACTTATATGTATATATTCATAGCCAATGGACAGAGACAACAGTGTGGGAAAAGGCAGGAGGGAGGCAGGAGTGGGGAGGAGGAGGTCAATAGGGGAAAAATGAGGAACATCTGTAATACATTCAAAAATAAAGGTAAGTTAAAAAAAGAAAAAAGAAAAAGAAAGCAACACAGAAAAAAAAAAAAAAAAAAAGACGGCGGAGTGGTATCACCACCTCTCACAACCACATCAAAATTGCAACTAAACTACAGAACAACCATCATTCAAAACTGCCTGAAATCAAGCTGAATGGAAGTCCCAGAACTACAAAATTAAAGAAGAAGCCACATTGAGACTGGTAGGAGGAGCAGAGGCACTGATGGGCTGATCCCACACCCACATGTGGCACATAAAAATCAGGATACCTCGGCTATGAAGTCCCTCCCTGAGGAGTGAGAGGTCCCCCTCCCACAAGAGGAACCCAGTGCAGGGTTCTAGTGCCAGGAAGAGAAGTCCCCATACTTCTGTCTGTAAAAACCAGTGGAAACTGAGGCTGAGGGAGGCTGAGGCTTCTGAAGCCCCAGGCAGCTCCTCTTAAAGGGCCCACTCACAGACTTACTTAGACTTTCTCCCTCTGAGCTCCAGCAAGGGGCAGGCAGCTCAAAAGGCACCAGAGACATACAGGAAAGAACTCAGTTGTTTGGCATTGGGGCGAGGGCTGGAAAGGCAGTTTTCTCCTGGATAGATGTGCTGTCAGAGGTCTTTGTTCCTTTGGTGAGCCCTTCCCCCATGAGGCTGGCAGACAGAAGCCATATCTGGGACTCCAGAAACCTGGCTCCCACTGTTTGCCCCACCCTGGTAATTCCCTGAGGCCCTGCCTCACCCAAATTTCAGGCCCACCCAAGCTGTTTCCAGTGGCTTTACCATAGGAATGGCCTGTCTTGGATCCTGCTTCAGAGTTTCCTAAAATCTCTCAAACAAGCAGCATCTGGTCTCAGTGAGCCCATACCTTTTGTTAAATGGCCCCAGGCCTGGAACTAGGAGCAGCCAGCCTTGGTTCACAATGTGGCTTAGCCTAGGCACCTCCAAGCACAGCACAAGAAGCAGCCATCCACAGACCACTTTGTAGCGTATGCCTGGTGGACCTGGGTAAAACACAGGCAGTGGCTGACCTTGCCCCAGAGCCAGTACACCCAGTAGACAGCTTCAGACCACATCAAAACACCACCACCCTACCACCTTCACAAGTGACACACCAAGGAATGGACTCAGTGGGTATCAGAGCCTTGCTGAAGTAAGTCTTTCTCTGTGTGGTGGGCCCGTGCACAACTGATCATCCAAGGTACTCAGAGGTCAGCTGATAGTGGGCACAGCCAGTCCTTGTAGCTGATCAGCCTAAGTAAATCCTATCATCAATGTGCCAACAGTAATCAAGACTCAATTACAACAGAAGAGTGTAAAGTCCACATGAGGGGTGCACCTGGAGGGCCCAGCTGGGAGACCAGGGAAGCTGTTCCACTGGACCCTACAGGACACCTACTATAATAGGTCACCCTAGGAAGCTGAGGAGACATAGCAACTCTACCTAATACATAGAAACAAACACAGGGTGGCAGCCAAAATGAGGAGACAAAGAAACATGTCCCCAATGAAAGAACAGAACAAAACTCCAGGAAAATAACTAAATGAAATGGAGATAAGCAATCTAACAGATGCAGAGTTCAAAACACTGCTTATAAGGATGCGCAATGAACTTAGTGAGGACCTCAAGAGCATAATAAAGGACCAGTTGGAAATAAAGGATGCACTAACTGAAATAAAGAATAATTTACAGGGAATCAAAAGTAGAGCAGGTGAAGCCAAGAAGCAAACCATCGATTTGGAATATAAGGAAGCAAAAACCACCCAATCAGAACAGCAAAAAAATAATAATAATAATAATAATCAAAAAAATGAGGATAGTATAAGGAGCCTGTGGGTCAACTTCAAGCGTACCAACATTCACATCATGGGAGTGCCAGAAGGAAAAGAGAGAAGGCAAGAAATTGAAAACCTATTTGAGCCTTGGCCAGTTTGGCTCAGTGGTTAAAGTGTTGGCCCTCAGACCAATGAGACTTGGGTTCGATTCTGGTCAAGGGCACATACCTTGGTTGCAATTCATCCCTGGCCCTGTTTGGGGTCATATGGGAGGCAGCCACCTGATGTGTCCCTTTCACATGGATGTTTCTCTCTCTCTCATCCTCTCTCTCCCTCCCACTCTATCAGAACAAAAGTGGAAAATGTCCTCGGATGAGGGTAAAAAAAAAAAAAAGAAAACCTATTTGAAACAATGACAGAAAACTTCCCTAACTTGGTGAAGGAAACAGACATACAAGTCCAGGAAGCACAGAGAGTCCCAAACAAGAACAACACAAAGAGGTCCACACCAAGACACATCATCATCAAAATGCAAAAGGTTCAAGACAAAGAGAGAATCTTAAAAGCAGCAAGAGAAAAGCAGTTAGTTACCTACAAGGGAGCTCCCATAAGACTGTCAGATGATTTCTCAAAAGAAACTTTGCAGGCCAGAAGGGAGTGGCAAGAAATACAGTGATGAAAAGCAACACCCTACAACCAAGATTACTCTATCCTGCAAAGCTATCATTTAGAATTGATGGACATATCAAGAGTTTCCCAGACAAGAAAAAGTTAAAGGAGTTCATCATCACCAAACCAGTATTATATGAAATGTTGAAGAGTCTTCTTGAAGGAGAAGAATAACAAAAATATGAACAAACAAAATGGCAATAAATACACATCTATCGACAACTGAGTCTACAAACAAAATGAACAAGCAGAACAGTAACATTCTCATAGATACAGAGAACATATTGTTGGTTGCCAGATGGGAGGGAGGTTGGGGGGATGGGTGAAAAAGGTGAAGGGATTAAGAAGTACAAATTGGTTGTTAGACTGACAAACCTCAAAGGGAAGGGGGGTTGGAGGGTGGGAAGAAATAAACTAAAGAACTTATATGAATATATGCATAGCCAATGAACACAGACAACAGTGTGAGGAAAGGCAAGAGTGGGGCAGGAGCGGGTTAGGAGGGGGTCAATATGGGGAAAAGGAGGAACATCTGTAATATGTTCGACAATAAAGCTCAGTTTTAATAAATAAATAAATAATAAAAAGCAGGAGGATAGTTTAAGGAAAATTCAGGACAAAATGAAACACAACAACATCCAAGTCACAGGGGTACCAGATGGAGAAGAAAGTGGACAAAGAATAGTGAACCTATTTAAAGAAATAATGAAATGCCTGGCTCATGTGACTCAGTGGATTGAGCATCATCCCATGGACTAAGAGGTCCCACTTCCATTCCTGGTCAGGGCACATGATGAGGTTGTGGGCTTGATCACCAGTAGAGGGCATGCAGGAGGCAGCTGATCAATGAATCTCACATTGATGTTTTTATCTCTCTCCTCCTTCCTCTCTAAAAATAAAAAATAAAAATAAAAAAATCAATAAAAACCTATTTAAAAGAAAAAAGAATGACAGAAAACTTCCCTAACCTGGTGAAGGAAAACATCACACAAGTTCAGGAAGCACAGTCAGTGCCAACGAAGATGAACACAAACAGACTCACACCAAGACACATCATAATTAAAATGACAAATGTTAAAGACAAAGAAATAGTCTTAAAGGCAGCAAGAGAGAGACAGAAATTTATCTACAAGGGAGTTCCCATTAAATTATCAGCTAATTTTTCATCAGAAACAATCAGGAGTCCCAGAAAATGGCGGTGGAGTGAATGGAAGCTACACAGATGATCTCCCAGGACCAAGCGGGAATTACAACTAAAATAAAGACAAATCGTCGGGGAAAAGCAAGAGAAAAGCAGCGAGAGAGGATCATACAACTAGGGACACTGAATGAGCCTGGTAGGATCTGCGGAGGCACGTGAGGGTGGCGGGCTGGGAGCCCACGGACAGCAGCGGCCTTAGCTGTGAGCAGCGGTGGCACCCGCCCTTCGGGTTAAGAGCCCCAGCTGCTCCACAGAGCAGAAGGCGGGGACAGAGCCCTAAATAGCCACAGCCACTCACCTGGGGCTCCAGCAGAGGGAGGGCAGACTGGACTGGAACTCTGTGGGGACACCTGGGATTTGGAGGGCGCTCAGAGTTTGTGCTGAGCTGTGGCCACAAAGGACGGTGGTGGCCAGCAATCCTTCCCAGTTACACGGAACTGCAGCCAAGTTTACTCCTTCCCGGAGCTGTGGCAGCCCCTCCCTCGGAGATTCCCAGGTGAGGAAAATAGGTAAAGAAATGCAAATTGAAGCTCATTAACAACCAGCATTGGCCCCACCCTTGGGAAATCCCCTCAAACTATAAACACCTGAGGGAGTTTCTCATTCAACTGAGATCCTAAGGCTTTTCAAGTAACTGAGGCTAATAGCCTCCAGGCAAAAAGCTAGAGGATAACTGAACCTTTCCTCAGCTTGTAAATCTACCCAGGAAAGTGAGACTTGACAGTGGTGTTTAAGGAGAGCCCTCCACGCTCATCCAAACCCAGTAGAGGGAGCCACAAATAGCAGAACACCAACACCCACAGGGAAAATTTGGCAGGCTCCAAAACCCACTGAGATAGCAAAAATGGTGAAACAAAGAAATAGATCCCAAATGAAAGAACAAGAGAACTCTACCGAAGATGAAATAAATGAAATGCAGTTAAGCAAATTATCAAAGGTAGAGTTCAGAGCCATGATCGTGAGGAAACTAAACAGCATGAGTAAGGATATCGACACCATGCAAACCAACCAAGTGGAAATAAAGAATGACATAGCAGAAATAAAGAACACATTGGAAGGATTGACCAGCAGAGTAGAGGAAGAGGAGGACTGAATCAGTGAATTAGAAGACAGAGTAGAAAAAATCAATCAATCAGAAAACCAAAAGGAAAAAACAATGAAAAAACAGGAAGATAGCTTAAGAGAACTGTGGGACAATTGGAAACGTAATAACATTCGTATCATAGGAGTCCCCGAAGAAGAAGAAAATGAGAAAGGGTTAGACAATATATTTGAAGAAATAGTGACAGAAAATTTTCATAACCTGGTGAAGGAAGAAGGCATTCAAGTTGAAGAAGCACAGAGAGCCCCAAGTAAGAAGAACCCAAACAGTCCCACACCAAGACACATAATAATTAAAATGCCAAAAATTAAAGACAAAGAGAGAATCCTAAAGGCTGCAAGAATAAGCAACAGGTTACCTACAAAGGAACCCCCATAAGCCTATCATCTGATTTCTCAGCAGAAACACTACAGTCCAGAAGGGAAAGGCATGCGGTAATCAAGGTAATGAAAAACAAGGATCTGAATCCAAGACTACTCTATCCAGCAAGGCTATCATTCAAAATAGAAGGTCAAATAAAGAGCTACCCAGACAAAAAAAAGGCTAAGGGAATATATTAGCACCAAACCAGCACTGCAAGAAATGTTAAAAGGACTGCTATAATTAATAGAAGAAATAGAAAGGAAAATATAAGCACACTAAACAAAAATGGCAATAAATAAGTACATATCAATAATCACCTTAAATGTAAATGGATGAATGCTCTGATAAAAAGGCATAGAGTAGCTGACTGGATAAGAAAGCATGATTCACATATGTGTTGTTTACAAGAGACCCACGTCACAACAAAAGACTCAAATAGGTTGAAAGTAAAGGGATGGAAAAAAATTTTCCAAACAAACAGAATGGAAAAAAAAGCTGGGGTAGCAATACTCATATCTGATAAATTAGATTTCAAATTGAAGACCAAAACTAGAGACAAAGAAGGTCACTACATAATATTGAAAGGGTCTATCCAACAGAAAGATATAAACTTGGTAAACATATATGCACCCAATATAGGAGCACCAAAATATATTGAAAATCTTCTGGAGGACTTCAAAGGAGAAATCGACAGCAATACAATCATAGCAAGAGACTTCAACACCCCACTGACATCACTGGATAGATCATCTAGACAAAAAATTAACAACAAAACAGAAATTCTAAATGAAGCACTAGATCAAATGGATTTAATAGATATATACAGAGAATTACACCCCAAAACTGCAGAATTCACATTCTTCTCAAGTGTACATAGGACATTCTCAAAGATAGATCATATGTTAGGGCACAAACTAAGTCTCTACAAGTTCAAGAAGATTGAAATCATATCAAGCATCTTCTCAGATCACAACGGCATGAAACTAGAAATCAATTTCAACAAGAACATGCAAAGACATTTGGAGACATGGAGGCTAAATAGCATGTTTTTGAACAATGAATCGGTTACCATGGAGATCAAGGAAGAAATTAAAAATTTTCTGGAAACTATTGAAAATGAACACACAACAACACAAAATCTAAGGGATGCAGCGAAAGCAGTTCTGAGACGGAAGTTCATAGCACTTAACGCACACCTCAAGAAAGAAGAAAAATTTCTAATTGACTACCTAACCTCACAACTTAAAGAACTAGAAAGCAAACAAAAAGAAAACCCTAGAGCAAGTAGAAGGAAGGAAATAGTAAAGATCAGAGCAGAAATAAATGACATGGAGACCAAGAAAACAATTCAAAGGATCAATAAAACAAAGAGCTGGTTTTTTGTAAAGATAAACAAGATTGATGGACCCTTAGCTAGACTCACCAAGAAACAAAGAGAGAGAACCCAAATACACAAAATCAGAAATGAAAAAGGAGAAGTAACAACTGACACCACAGAAATACAAAGGATCGTTAACAAATACTATGAACATTTATATGGCAACAAATTCGACAATCTAAGTGAAATGGACACATTTCTAGAAACACATAGTCTCCCAAAACTGAATCGGAAAGAGATAGAAAACTTGAACAGGCCAATAACAACGAAGGAAATTGAAGATGTAATCAAGACTCTCCCAGCAAACAAAAGCCCAGGCCCTGACGGCTTCACGGGGGAGTTTTACCGAACATTCAAAGAAGAACTAACACCCATTCTCCTCAAACTATTCCTCAAAATTCAAGAAGAAAGAAGGCTTCCAAACTCGTTTTATGAGGCCAGCATAATTCTAATCCCAAAACCAGAAAAAGACACTACAAAGGAAGAAAACTACAGGCCAATATCCCTGATGAACATAGATGCCAAAATCCTGAACAAAATACTAGCAAATCGGATCCAGCAATACATCAAAAAAATTATTCACCATGACCAAGTGGGATTCATCCCAGGGATGCAAGGCTGGTACAATATTTGCAAATCAATAAATGTGATACATCACATAAACAAAATGAAAGATAAAAACCATATGATCATATCAATAGATGCTGAAAAGCATTTGACAATATCCAGCACCCATTTCTGATAAAAATGCTCAGAAATTTGGGAATTGAGGGATCATATCTCAACATTATAAAGGCCATATATGAAAGACCTACAGCCAACATCATACTCAATGGACAAAAACTAAAAGCATTTCCCTTAAGAACAAGAACAAGACAAGGATGCCCACTCTCACCACTCTTATTTAACATAGTACTGGCAGTCTTAGCCACAGCAATTAGACATGAAGAAAAAATAAAAGGGATCCAAATTGGAAAGGAGGAAGTGAAACTGTCATTATTCGCAGATGACATTATATCATACATAGAAAACCCTAAAGACTCCACAAAAAATCTACTAGACTTAATAAATGAATTTGGCAAAGTAGCAGGATACAAAATTAACATCAAGAAATCGACGGCATTCTTGTACACCAATGATGAACTCACAGAAAGAGAAACTGAAAAAAAATTCCATTTACCATCGCAGCAAAAAAATTAAGATACCTAGGAATAAACCTAACCAAAGAAGTAAAGGACCTATTTGCAGAAAACTACAGGACATTGAAAAAAGAAATAGAGGAAGATATAAAAAAAGTGGAAGCACATACCTTGTTCATGGAATGGAAGAATCAACATCATTAAAATGTCCATACTACCCAAAGCAATCTATAGATTTAACACAATTCCCATCAAAATACCAACGACATATATCATAGAACTAGAACAAACGCTTCAGAAGTTCATATGGAACCAAAAAAGACCCCGAATAGCTACAGCAATCTTGAAAAAGAGGGACAAAGTAGGCAGGATCACAATACCAGACATCAGGTTATACTACAAAGCTACTGTAATCAAAACAGCCTGGTACTGGCACAAGTACAGGCACATAGATCAATGGAATAGAACAGAGAACCCAGAAATTGACCCAAAACATTATGCTCAATTAATATTCAACAAAGGTGGTAAGAGCATACAATGGAGTAAAGACAGCCTCTTTAATAAATGGTGTTGGGAAAATTGGACAGCAACATGCAAAAAAATGAAACTAGACCATCATCTTACACCATACACAAGAAAAAACTCAAAATGGATAAAAGACTTACATGTGACTCATGAATCCATAAAAATCCTAGAAGAAAATGTAGGCAACACAATTTCAGACATCATACGCAGCAGAATCTTCACTGATATATCACCTGAGGCAACAGAAAAAAAGGAAAAAATGAACACATGGGACTACATCAAACTCAAAAGCTTCTGCACAGCAAAAGAAAGAACCATCAAAGTGGAAAGGCAACCCACTGTATGGGAGAGCATAATTACCAATGATATATCAGATAAGGGATTAATTTCCAAAATATATAGAGTGCTCATACAGCTCCACAAAAGGAAAACAAAAAACCCAATTAAAAAATGGGTAGCGGAACTAAATAGACACCTCTCCAAACAGGACATACAAATGGCCAAGAGACATATGAAGAAATGCTCAACATCACTAACCATCAGAGAGATGCAAATTAAAACAACAATGAGGTATCACCTCACACCTGTCAGAATAGCCGTCATCAACAAAGCATCAAACAACAACTGTTGGTGAGGGTGTGAAGAAAAGGGGACTCTAGTACACTGCTGGTGGGAATACAGACTGGTGCAGCCACTATGGAAAACACTATGGTGTTACCTCAAAAAATTAATAATTGAATTACCATTTGACCCAGTGATCCCACTCCTAGGAATATACCCTAAGAAGCCTGAAACACCAAACAGAAAGAATATATGTACTCCCATGTTCATAGCAGCGCTATTTACAATAGCTAAGATCTGGAAACAGCCCAAGTGTCCATCAGTAGACGAATGGATAAAAAAGCTGTGGTACATATACACAATGGAGTACTATGCAGCTGTAAGAAAGAAAGATCTCTTATCCTTTGCGACGACATGGGAGGACCTGGCAACTATTATCCTAAGTGAAACCAGCCAAGCAGAGAAAGACAAATATCATATGATCTCACTTCTTTCTGGAATATAATAAACATAACAGTCTGAGGAACAGGGTAGTCCCAAAGATGTGGAAGTAAGGTACAGACTGACAACTGCCAGAAGAGGGGGTGGGGGAGGGGAGTGATGAACCACAGAACTTGTACGCATGTACTCATAACCAATGGACATGGACAACAAAACTGGGGACCGGTAGGGAGGGAGGGGGAGGAGGGTGACAATGGGGGGAAAAGGAGAAACATCTGTAACAAAAATAAATTAATAAAAAAAAAAAAAAAAACTTCAGGCCAGGAGTGTTCAAAGTATTGAATAGCAGATCTGGAAAATGGCAGCAGAGTAAATGGAAGCTACACAAACCATCTCCCAGGACCAAACTGGAATTACAACTAAAATAAAGACAAATCGTCAGGAAAAAACAACTGAAGAGCAGCTAGAGAGAACCCTATAACCAGGGACAGAAGGAGGACACCAAATCAAGCATGGTAGAAGCTGTGGAGGCACGAGAAGGCTGTCTGGGTGTCCATGGGCAGCAGCTGAGGGCTGTCGTAGTTGTGAAAAGTTCCCTCTAAGAATTTGGGGGTTAAAACCCCAAGCCGGATCCACAGCACAGTGGCAACTCCCCAGCACAGAGTGGCAGAACAGGAAAAGGCACCCACATAACACCTGGCTGAGAAAATCACCAGAGCAGGGGAGCTAGGAACACCAGCACATCCCTGAAGCACCAGTGCACTAAATCAGTTAGAACTATTCACCTTGGGCTCCAGCAGAGGGAGGGTGGACTGGTCTGGAACTGTGTGAAGAGAGTCAGGGGTTTATAGCACTGGGGAGAGAGCTGGGAAGGAGGCCATCAGGAGTTTTATGCTGAACCATTCCTTCATAGGAGAGTAACCATCTTACTCAAAGAGACCCTTCCCAGAATCTGGGGAGAAGAAACGGCCCCTTCCTCAGTAATTTAACACCACTTGGCAAGAGAAATGCAAATTGAGGCTCATTGACAGCTAGCAACTACCAGCAAACAAGGATGAGGGGGGGAAAAGCCTCCAAGAAAGTTTTGAAATTTGGACCAGGCTCTCACTGTTGGGGGTCCTGACTCCTGAGACTGAGCAATGAAGGCTGAGACCTAAGTTCCTATGCAAAACTCCCCACCCCCATGGCTTCAGTAGCCATCTCTGTCAAGTAGTCCTCTGTTTTAGGCTGAAAGAGAAGAAACTGCTACTCCCTCAGGGATTTAACACTACCCTGTAGCTCTGAGGACTGAGCTGTGAAGGCAGAGGAATGGACCCCTGTGCTGAGCCAACAACCCACACTGCAGAAACCACTTTCTTATCAAAGTAACATTAACCCAGGGGAAAGCAATTGCCCAACCCACCGGAAATCCTCTTACCCTATCCACCTGGGATTTTTTATTCAGCTGAGGGCTACAACCTCAGGCTCATTAAGTAACTGAGACTAATAGCCTGCAGGCAACATCTCTAGGATAACTGAATCTTTGCTTGCCTACGAATCTACCTAGGAAAGTAAGACATGACATTGGTGTTTACGTGGGCCCTCCCACACTCATCCAAACCCAGTAGAGGAAGCCACAATCAGTGCAACACCAACACCCACAGGGAATTTTCGGCAGTCTCCAAAACCCACTGAGACAGCCAAAATGGTGAAACAAAGAAACAAATCCCAAATAAAAGAACAAAAGAATTCTACAGAAGAAGAGAGAAATAAAATGGAATTAAGCAAGTTATCAGAGGTAGAGTTCAGAGCAATGATTAAACTCAGCCCTGGCCAGTTTGGCTCAGCAGTTAGAGCATCGTCCCACAGACCAGAGAGTCCTGGGTTTGGTTCCCGCTAAGGGCACATACCTCAATTGCAGTTTGTCCCTGGCCCTGGTTGGGGTTGTGTGGGTGGAAACCAGTTGATGTGTCTCTCTCACATCGATGTTTCTCTCTCCCTCTTCCTCCCTCTCTTCCTCCTGCCTATCTGAAGATAAATGCAAAAATGTCCTCAGGTGAGAATGAAAAAAAGAAAGAAAGAAAGAAAGAAAGAAAGAAAGAAAGAAAGAAAGAAAGAAAGAAAGCTCAGCCCTGACCCATTTGGCTCAGTGGTTAGAGTGTCAGCCCACAGACCAATGAGTTGTGGGTTAGATTCCAGTCAAGGGCACATACCTCAGTTGCGATTTGCCCCTGGCCCTGGTTGGGGTCATGTGGGAGGACCTTTCATGTCGATGTCTCTCTCTCTCTCTCTCTCTCTCTCTCTCTCTCTCTCTCTCTCTCTCTCTCCCTCTCCCTCCCACTCTGTCTGAACAAAAATGGAAAATGTCCTCGGGTGAGGATAAAAAAAAAAAAAAGAAAAGAAAAATGAAGCTCAACAGCATGAGTAAAGATATAGAAAAAATAAAAATTAACCAATTGGAAATGAAAAACCACCAAGCAGAAATGAAGAATAACATAGCAGAAATAAAGAACCCATTGGAAGGAATAAACAGCAGATTAGAGGAAGCTGAGGATCAGATTTGTGAATTAGAAGACAGGGTAGAAAAAAAAATCACCCAATGAGAGAAACAAAAAGAAAAAACATGAAGACAGTTTAAGAGAACTGTGGGACAACTTGAACATAAAATACATCCACATCATAGGAGTTCCAGAAGAAGAAGAAAATGAGCAAGGGTTAGAGAATATATTTGAACAGTGGCAAAAATCTACCCTAACTTGGTAAAGGAAAAAGGCATACAAGTTCAAGAACGACAGAGAGCCCCAAGTAAGATGAACCCAAAAAGGTCCACAACAAGACACATCATAATTAAAGTGCCAGAAATTAAAGACAAAGAGAGAATCCTAAAGGCAGCAAGAGATAAGCAACAGGTTACCTACCAAGGAGCCCCCATAAGGTTATCAATTGATTTCCCAACAGAAGCACTACAGGCCAGAAGGGAATGGCATGAAATATTCAAGGTAATGAAAAACAAGGATCCAAATCCAAGACTACTCTATCCAGCAAGGCTATCATTCAAAATAGAAGGAGAAATAAAGAGCTTTCCATACAAATAAAAAGCTATGGAAATATATTAACACCAATCCAGAATTGCAAGAAATGTTTAAAGAACTGCTGTAATAAGCAGAATAGGGAGAAAAACATAGCCATAATAAAGAAAAACGGCAAAAAAAAAAAATAAGTACCTATCAATAATAACCTTAGCCTAAGACTTCTGGTTAAGATGGTGGCGTAGGTAAATGCAGTACTTGACTCCTCCCACAACCACATCAAAATTACAACTAAACTACAGAAGGACCATCATTCAGAACCACCTTAAATCAAGCTGAATGGAAGTCCTAAAACTACAAAATTAAAAAAGAAGCCACATCAAGACTTGTAGGAGGGGCGGAGGTGCGGACAGCTGGCCCCACATCTACATGTCGTGGATAACAATCAGAAGGGATACCTCAGCTGTTAAGGTCCTCCCTGAGGAACAACGGGTCCCTTTCCCATACCTGGACCCCCAGCTCAGGATTCCAATGCCAGGAAGAGAAGTCCCCATAACGTCTGGCTGTAAAAACCAACAGGAATGGAGGCTGAGGCTTCTGGAGTCCCAGGCAGTTCTGCTTAAAGGACCCAGGCATGGACTTACTAGGATCCACTCCCTCCAGGCTCCAGCATGGGGAAGGCAGCTTGAAAGGCATCAGAGACATATGAGGAATAACTAAGTTGTTTGGCATCAGGGTGAAAGCTGGAGGGGCAGCTTTCTCCCAGACAGATGTACTGGTGGAGGCCTTTGTTCCCTTGGTGAGCCCTTCCCCCACAGGAAAGGCAGACAGACACCATATCTGGGACTCCAGCAACCTGGCTTACATTGTTTGTTCTGCCCTGGATATTCCCAGAGGCCTTGCCCCACCCAACTTCTGGGCCCATCCAAGCTGTTTCCAGTGGCTTTACCATAAGATTAGCCTGTCTTGGCTCCTGCTACAGGTTTTCCTAAATTCTCTAAAACAAGCAGTATCTGGCCTCAGTGAGCCCCATACCTCTCACTGAGTGGCCCCAGGCCTGGCACTAGAAGCAGCCAGCATGGATTCACAGCTTGACTTTGCCTGGGAACCTCCAACCCCAGCACAAGAAACAGCCATCTGCAGATCGCTTTGTAACTTATGCCAGGTGGCCCCAGGCAAAACACAGTGGCTGACCTTGCCCCAAAGCCAGCACACCCAGTGGACAGCTTCAGACCACATCAAAGCACTACTACCCAACACCTCCACAAGTGACACAGTCAAGGAGTGTACTCATCAATACCAGAGCCCTACTAAAGTAAGTCTTGCTCTGTGTGGTGAGCTCCTGCACAGCTGTTATTCAAGGTAGTCAGAGGTTACTAGTCAGTGGGCAAAGCCAGTCCTTGCAGCTGATCAGCCTGAGTAAATCCCTCCCATTGACGTGCCTAAAGCAATCAAGACTCAATTACAACAGAAGAGGGTACAGTCCACACAAGGGGTGCACCTCGTGCCCAGCTGGCTGACCAGGTAGGCTGCGCCACTGAACTCTACAGGACACCTACCACAACAGGCCACCCCAGGAAGCTCAGGAGGCATAGCAACTCTACTTAATTTAAAAACACACACACACACACAAGTAGGCAGCCAAAATGAGGAAACAAAGAAACATGTCCCAAATGAAAGAACAGAAAAATAATCTCCAGGAAAAGAACTAAACAAAATGATGATAAGATATCTAACAGATGCAGACTTCAAAACACTGCTTATAAGGACACTCAATGAACTTAGTGAGAATGTCAAGGGACTTCATGAGAACATCAAAGAACTTAGTGAGGACCACAAGAGCATAAAAAAGGACCAGTCAATAATAAAGGATGCACTAACTAAAATAAAATATAATTTACAGGGACTCAATAGTAGAGTAGGTGAAGCCAATAAGCAAACCATCAATTTGGTATATAAGGAAGCATAATACACCAAATCAGAACAGCAAAAAGAAAAAAGAATCCAAAGAAATAAGAATATTATAAAGAGAATCTGGGACAACTTCAAGCATACAAATATTCCCATCAGAAGGTGCCAGAAGGAGAAGAGAGCAAGCAAGAAATTGAAAACCTATTTCAAAAAATAATGACAGAAAACTTCCCTAACTTGGAGAAGAAAACATACATACAAGTCCAGGAAGCACAGAGAGTCCCAAACAAGATGAATCCAAAGAGGCCCACACCAAGACACATCATAATCAAAATGCAAAATGTTCAAGACAAAGAGAGAATCTTAAAAGCAGCAAGAGAAAAGCAGTTAGTTACCTACAAGGGAGTTCCCATAAGACTGTCAGCTGATTTCTCAAAAGAAATTTTGGAGGCCAGAAGTGAGTGACAAGAAATATTTAAAGTGAGAGAAAGCAAGAACCTACAACCAAGATTACTCTATCCTGCAAAGCTATCATTTAGAATTGATGGACATATCAAGAGTTTCCCAGACAAGAAAAAGTTAAAGGAGTTCATCATCACCAAACCAGTATTATATGAAATGTTGAAGGGTCTTCTTGAAGGAGAAGAATAACAAAAATATGAACAATAAAATGGCAATTAATACATATCTATTAACAATTGAATCTACAAACAAAATGAACAAGCAGAACAGAAACAGACTCATAGATACAGAGAATTTTTTATGGTTCCAAATGGGAGGGGGGTTGGGGGGATGGGTGAAGAAGATGAAGAGATTAAGAAGTATAAATTGGTTGTTAGACTGATGAACCTCAAAGGAAGGGGGGAAGTGGGTTGGGAAGAGATAACTAAAGAACTTTTGTAAAATGTTTTTTTTTCTTTATTGGTGTCAGAGAGAAAGGAAGGGAGACGGAGAGAGAGATAGAAACATCGATGACAGAGAACATCAACTGGCTGCCTCTTGCATGCCTCCCCCCCCCCCCGGGGATTTGGCCCACAACCTGGGCATGTACCCTGATTGGGAATCGAACCGGCGTCCTCTAGGTGCATGGCTCGATGATCAACCACTGAGCTACACCAGCCAGGAGATAAACCAAAGAACTTATATGCATATATGCATAACCAATGGACACAGAAACTAGTGTGGGGAAGGCACAAGGGGAGCGTGATTGGTGAGGAGGGGGTTAAGGGGGAAAAAAAGGAGGGACATCTGTACTATATTCAACAATAAAGATAAATTTAAAAAGAAAAAATGCCTAATTAAAATTTCAAATAATAATAACCTTAAATGTAAATGAATTAAACACTCCAATCAAAAGACATAGAGCAGCTTAAAGGATAAGAAAGCATGACTCATAGCCCTGACCGGTTTGGCGCAGCAGTTAGAGTGGCAGCCCGTGAACCAAAGAGTCCCTGGTTGGATTCCGGTCAAGGGCACATACCTTGGTTGAGGCTTGTCATCAGCCCTGATCCGGGTCATGTGGGAGGCAACCAGTCGAGGTGTTCCTCTCACATTGCTGTCTCTCTTTCTCTCCTTCTCTCTCCCTCCCACTCTATCTGAAGATAGGTCTTCTAGAAAAAAGTTAACAAGAAAACAAAGACCCTAAATGACACACTAGATCAAATGGATTTAATTGGTATTTACAGAACATGCCACCCCAAAGCTGCAGAATATACATTCTTCTCAGTGTTTTATCTAGGATTTTTGCAAGTATGTTTATAAGTAATATTGGCATATAATGTCCTTTTATTGTACTCTTCTTGTCTGGTTTTGCTATCCAACATACTAGCCTCATAAAATCCATTGAGTAGTTTTCTGCCCTCTTGGTTATTTTGCATAAAATAAAGACCCTGTATTCTAAGTTGGGTATTAAAAAAAATAGGGTAGCTGAATGCATAAGAAAACATAACCCATGCAAACCCATTTATATGCTGTCTATAAGAGACCTACATCAAAGCGAAAGATCGACACAGACTAAAAGTGAAAAGATGGGATAAAATATTCCGTACAAATGGAAATGGAAAAAAGGCTGGGTTAGCAATGCTCATATCTGACTAAATTGACTTCAAAACAAAGGCCATAACAATAGACAAGAATAGTCACTACATAATACTAAAAAGATTGATCCAACAAGCAAATGTAACCTTTCTAAATATATATACACCCAATATAGCAGCAACTAAATATATTTTTTAAAAACTCTTGGAGGACTTTAAGGGAGATACTGAGAGCAATACAATTATATTAGGGAAATTTAACACCTCACTGACATCACTGGATAGATCTTCCAGATAAAAAATCAACAAGGAAATGGGGGCCTTAAATGACACACTAGATCAAATGGATTTAATTAATATTTACAGAACATTTCATACCAAAGTAGAAGAATATATATTCTTCTCAAGTACACATGGAACATTCCCAAAGATACACCACATGTTATGACAAAAAAATAAATTGAAATCATATCAAGCATCTTCTCATATCACAGTGGAATTTAACTAGAAATCAACTACAATTAAAAAAAACTCAAAATCATTCAACCACATGGAGGCTAAATAGCATGGTATTAAACAATGAAATGGTTACCAATGAGATCAAGGGAAAAAAACAGAAACTTCTTGGAAACAAATGAAAATGAACACACACAACCAAAAATCTATGGGACAC
The DNA here is from genome assembly GCA_030848825.1 of Tadarida brasiliensis. Lineage (NCBI taxonomy): Eukaryota > Metazoa > Chordata > Mammalia > Chiroptera > Molossidae > Tadarida > Tadarida brasiliensis. The sequence goes on along the minus strand of CM061259.1, from coordinate 70,442,783 downwards.
ACCCTCTAGGATCAAAATACTGGATATTAAACTATACTACAATGCCATTGTAATACAACAGTCTGGTACAGGCACAAGAACAGACATATAGACCAATGGAACAGAACAGAGACTCCAGAAATCAACCTACACCATTATAGACAATTTATATTTGACAAAGGAGGCAAGAGTACACAATGGAGTAAAGATAGTGTCTTCAATAAATGGTGTTGGGAAAATTGGACAGGTACCTACAAAAAAACATGAAACTAGACCATCAACTTACACCACACACAAATAATAAACTCAAAATGAATCAAAGCTTATATGTAAGTCACAAAACCATAAAAATCCTAAAAGTAAACATAGGCAATAAAATCTCAGACATCTCACACGGCAATATTTTCAACAATACATCTCCTAGGGCAAAGGAAACAAAGGAACAAATAAACAAATGGGATTCAATCGAACTAAAAACCTTCTGCACAGCCAAAGAAATCATCAACAAAATGAAAAGGGAACCAACTTATGGGAGAACATATTTGCCAATGATGCATATGATAAAAGGTTAATTTCCAAAATATATAAAGAACTCATACAAATCAACACCAGGAAGACAAACAACCCAATTTAAAAATGAGCAAATGACCTGAATAGGCACTTGTCCAAAACAGACATATAGCCCTGGCCAATTTGGCTCAGCAGTTTGAGCATTGGCCCATGGACCAGAGTTGCAGGTTCAATTCCAGTCAAGGAAACATACTTCAGTTGCAGTTCGGTCCCTGGCCCTGCTTGGGATCATGCGGGAGGCAACCAATTGATGTATCTCTCACATCAGTGTTTCTCTCTCTCTCTCTCTCTCTCCCTCCCTCCTACTCTGTCTGAAAATAAATGGAAAAATATTCCTGGGTGAGGATTTAAAAAAAAAGAGGACATGCAGATGGCCAATAGACATATGAAAAAATGATCAATGTCACTTATCATCAGAGAGATGCAAATTAAAACTACAAGGAGGTATCACCTTACACCTGCCAGAATGGCTACCATCAATAAAATAGTAAACAAGAAGTGGTGGTGAGGATGTGAAGAAAAGGGAACCCTAGTACACTGCTGGTGGAAATGCAGACTGGTGCAGCCACTGTGGAAAACAGTACAGAGGTTCCTCAAAAAATTAAAAATGGAATTGCCATTTGATCCAGTGATCCTACTTCTGGAAATATATCCTAAGAACCCTGAAACACCAATGCACCCCTAATTTCATAGCAGCATTATTTATAATAGCTAAGATCTGGAAACAGCCCAGGTTCCCATCAGTAGATAAGTGGATAAAAAGTTGTGGTGCAGCCCTGACCGGTTTGGCTCAGTGGTTGGAGCATCAGCCTGCAGACCAGAGAGTCCTGGGTTCGGTTCCTGCTGGGGCACGTACAAAAAAAAAAGTTGTACAGCCCTGGCTGGTTTGGCTCAGTGGTTAGAGCGTTGGCCTGCAGACCAGAGAGACCTGGGTTCGGTCCCCAGCCCTGGTTGGGGTTGTGTGGGTGGCAGCCAGTCGATGTATCTCTCTCACATTGATGTTTCTCTCTCTCTCTTCCTCCCTCTCTCCCTCCTGCTCTATCTGAAGATAAATGCAAAAAATGTCCTCAGGTGAGGATAAAAAAATGTTTTTAAAGTTGTGGTACATATACACCATGGAATACTATGCAGCTGTAAACAGAAGGAAATCTTACCCTTTGCGACAGCATGGATGGACCTGGAGATTATTATGCTAATTGAAACAAGCCAGACACAGAAAGACAAATATCACATGATCTCACTTATTTGTGAAATCTAATGAACAAAATAAACTGACAAACAAAATAGGTCCAGAGGCATGGATACATGTCACAGACTGATAGACCTCTGAGGGGAGGGGGTTGAGGAGAAAGGGAAGAGGTTAACCAAAGATTATATTAACATATATGCATAGTCCATGAGCACAGACAATAGTGTGGTGAAGGCCTGGGGAGGGGCAGGGGCTAGATGGAAGAAGGCAAAGATAAGGAACATGAGATACATTTGTAATACTGTCAAAAAATAAAATAAAATAAATAAAAATAAATGACCTAATAAGATAAACTGTTTAATGAATTATAATTTGATTACTAATTTAATCATTTGAAAAAGAGAGAAAATTAGATTCACACTTAAAGGTATACACAAGAATAAATTCCAAAAGAAACATGTAAAAATAAAATGAAATCATACAAATACCAGAAAAACATGAGTAAATTCCTCTTTAACCCATTTGTGTAAGGCTTTCTAAGATTGAAAATCCAGAGGCCATAAAAAAATTAATTCATCTGAATTTATAAAATGTAAGTTCTATAGACGAGATAATATTATATCAGTATTACTTGTCTGATTTTGATAATACAATTTGATTAGAAAAGAGAATTTCCTAGTTTTTCAGAAAATATATAATAAATTATTTAGAGGTAAAGGGACATCATGTCTGCAATGTCCAAAGGCTTCATAAAAAAATATATGGATATACAGAGAGTTGGAGAGATAGAGATATAGAAAATGAAGTAATATTAGTATTTGGAAAACCTGGGAGACATGTATATAAGAATTCTTTGTGTTGTTCTTTTAACTTTTCTGTAAGTTAAATTATGTTAAACATTTTAAAATAATTAAATAAATGGAACAGAAATCTTAAAAATAGTTATATGTCATATTGTGCTGATTGGGTACTTGATTACTTAAATATCCATCTTCTTAATCCTAAAAACAAAAGTTTTGCTAGCCTGTGTTTATGTTTAATTCCTTTTGTTGTCACTTTGGGTAAATAAATAACTTAATATTTTTACATAATGACACATGATATTTTGGTCAAATATGTTTGACAACCTTCCCAGGGTTTAAATTATAAAAGAATTTTTCTTGACCTAGAACTGGCTTTGAGTTATTCCAATGTGCTCTTGAAATGTCTCATGGATTTGTTGTCTTTCCTTGTAAAGGAGAAATTTTAAGCTGATTAGGCCCATTTGATAAGCTTAAAGTACATGGAAGCTTTGTCAAATAAAGAAATAATAACTATGCTCCATTTGTATACACACATTTTTATTATTGAAGTGGATGTTCAGAGATTATATTAAAATCTCCAATAGTCTACTACAAAGTTCTAATATACATTTGTTACTGGACAGAGACTGGACCAATGCTCAGGCCAACCTGTAGTGTGTGGGTTCTTGACTTTGTGTAGGAAAGATTTCACAATACAAGTCCAGGTGGTTGAGAGAGTACATTTATTAAAGCTGGGAACAGTGAAATAAAGGAACAACTTAGGGTAGAAGAAGCAACAGTAGAGAGCCTAGGTTGTGCTCTGCTTTGGCTCTCTAGAAATGTTATAAGACAACAATGAGCCAAGGCGGGGCAGCTGTTCGCTCCCTGGGAAGTGAATGTCACAGTGATAGAAGTAAGCCAAGGCAGGGCTGCAGTTAGCTCACTGGGGAGTCATAGAAAAAGGGGGCCTTGGAGACAGGGAGTAAACACAGGTCAAGCTGCCACTGCCCACTGCTCCCCTGGTTGCAAATCTCAGGGGGACCCTTAAAATTTAGGACAAAATAAAAAATTTATGCTCAGGAAGGGGCATGGGCATGCTCTAGAATGAGACTGCCTTTTTTCTTTGTCCTGAGGGCTTTTTATCTTTTTTGCTAAATAATTAATTTATTTTTGTTACAGATGGTTCCTTTTTCCCCGCAGATGCCCTCCTCCCTATCCTGCCTCCCCCCACCAAACATTGTTGTCTATGTACTTGGTTACGTATACATGCATACAAGTTCTTTCTTTTATCTCATCCCTCCCCCTACCTGTCCCCCTGAAGTTTGTCAGTTTGAATCAGACTCCTTTCAATGTCTTTGGGTCTGTGTTGTTCATCAGCATTTTTTTGTTCATTATATTCCACAAATAAGTGAGATCATTTAGTATTTGTCTTTCTCTGGCTTGTTTCACTTAGCATAATACTCTCCAGGTCCCTCCATGTCATCTCAAAGAATACAAGATCTTTTTTTCTTCAGGCTGCGTAGTGTTCCATTGTGTATATGTACCACAGCTTTTTTTATCCACTCATCTATTGATGGACACTAGGGCTGTTTCCAGATAGTAGTGATTATAAATAGTGCTGCTATAAATATAGGGGTACATATATTCTTTCTGATTGCTGTTCCAGGCTTCTTAGGGTATATTCCTAGAAGTGGGATCACTGGGTCAAATGGCAGTTCAATTTTTAATTTTTTGAGGAAACACCATATTGTTTTCCATAGTGGTTGCACCAGTCTGCATTCCCACCAGCAGTGTACTAGAGTCTCCTTTTTTCCACACCCTCACCAGCACTTGCTCTTTGATGATTTGTTGATGGCAGCCATTCTGGCAGGTATGAGGTGATACCTCCTTCTTGTTTTAATTTGCATCTCTCTGATGATTAGTGATGTTGAGCATTTCTTCATATGTCTCTTGGCCATTTGTATGTCCTGTTTGGAGAGGGGTCTATTTAGGTCCTCTGCCCATTTTTTAATTGGATTCTTTGTCTTCCTTTTGTTGAGGTGTATGAGTACTCTACATATTTTGGAAATTAATCCCTTATCTGATGTATCATTGGCAATTATGCTCTCCCATATAGTGGGTTCCCTCTCTATTTTGATGGTTGTTTCTTTTGCTATGCATAAGCTTTTTAATTTGACATAGTCCCGTATATTAGTTTTTTCCTTTGTTTCTCTTGCCTTAGCCATTGTATCATTGAAAATGCTGCTGCGTTTGATGTCTGAAATTTTATTGCTTGCATTTTCTTCTAGGATTTTTATGGATTCACAAGTCACATTTAAGTCTTTTATCCATTTTGAGTTTATTCTAGTGTATGGTGTAAGTTGGTGGTCCAGTTTTTTTGTTTGTTTGTTTTTTGTTTTTTTGCATGTAGCTGTCCAATTTTCCCAACACCATTTATTAAAGAGGCTGTCTTCACTCCATTGTATACTCTTGTCATCTTTGTCAAATATTAATTGATCATAATGTCTTGGATCTATTTCTGGGTTCTCTGTTCTGTTCCATTGATCTATATGCCTGTTCTTGTGCTGTTTTGATTACTACGGCTTTGTAGTATAACCTGATATCTGGTGTTGTGATCCCTCCTACTTTGTTCTTCTTTTTCAAGATTGCTGTGGCTATTCAGGGTCCTTTTTGGTTCTATATAAACTTTTGAAGTATTTGTTCTAGTTCTGTGAAATATGATGTTGGTATTTTAATGGGGATTGAATTGAATCTATGGAATGCTTTGGGTAGTATGGACATTTTAATGATGTTAATTCTTCCAATTCATGAACAAGGTATGTGCTTCCACTTTTTGATATCTGCCTCTATTTCTTTTTTCAATGTCTTGTAGTTTTCTGCAAATAGGTCCTTTACTTCTTTGGTTAAGTTTATTCTTAGGTATCTTAATTTCTTTGCCACAATGGTAAATGGGATTTTTTTTTCAGTTTCTCTTTCTGTGAGTTCATTATTGGTGTATAAGAATGCCATCGAGCTCTTTAGCAGCCTTGTGGCCTAAAGGGCAACACCTGTCACCTTCCAGTCAGGAGCAGAAGCTAAGCTATACTACTGGAGCCTAAGGTGCTGAGATTCCAAAATGGCGGCAGAGTGAATGGAAGCTACACAAACCATATCCCAGAACTAAACTGGAATTACAACTAAAATAAAAACAAATTGTTGGGAAAAGGCAACAGAAAAACAGCTGGAGAGGACCCATATAACAAGGGACAGGAAAAAAGGATGCTGAATCAAGCCTGGTAGGTCTGCAGAGGTGTGAGAGGGCAGACTGGGAGCCCATGGACAGCAGCTGCTTTAGCTATGAGCAGCTCCCTTGGGGTTAAAATCCCAAGCCAGCTCCACAGTACAGAGGGCCAGGACACAGTACTAAATTAGCTACAGTCACTCACCTTGGGCTCTGGGAGAGGGAGGATGGACTAAACTAAAACTGTGTGCAGAGACTAAGTATTTTGAGGGCACTGAGAGTTTTTGCTGAATCATGCCCTCACAGGACAGTAGCCATATTACTCATAGAGACCCTTCCCAGAGCACTTGAGGAGAAGCAACTGCCTGTCTATCAGAAATTTAACATCACCCAGCTGGGCCAGAGAAATGCAAACTGAGGCTCATAAACCATCAGCATCTGCCCCAGCCACTGGAAATCCTCCTACCCTGAACACCTGAGGGAGTTTTTCATTCAGTTGAGGACTACAACACAAGGCTCATCAGATAATTGAGACTAATAGCCTCCAAAAAAAAAAAAAGCTAGAGGATAACTAAACCTTTCCTGGGCTTTCAAATCTACACAGGAAAGTAAGACTTGACGGTGCTGTTTAACGTGGGTCCTCCCACGCTCATCCAAACAGCAGAACACAAACAGCAGAACAACAACACCCACAGGAAAAATTTGGCAGGCTCCAAAACCCACTGAGATAGCCAAAATGGTGAAACAAAGAAACAGATCCCAAATAAAAGAACAAAAGAATTCTACAGAAGAAGAGAGAAATAAAATTGAATTAAACAGGTTATCAGAGGTAGAGTTCAGAGCAATGATACTGAGTAAACTCAACAGCATGAGCAAGGAGCACAAGACCATGAGTAAAGATATAGAAACACTGAAAATTATCCAACTGGAAATGAAAAATTACATAGCAGAAATAAAGAACACATTGGAAGGAATAACCAGCAGAGTAGATGAAGCTAAGGACCAGATCAGTGGATTAGAAGGCAGGGTAGAAAAAATCACCCAATCAGAAAACCAAAGAGAAAAAACAATTAAAAAAAAAACAAGGAAGACAGCTTAAGAGACTGTGTGACAACTAGAAACATAACAACATTCACATGATAGGAGTTCCAGAAGAAGAAGAAAATGAGCAAAGGTTAGAGAATATATTTGAAAAAATAGTGACAGAAAATTTCCCTAATTTGGTGAAGGAAAAAGGCACATAAATACAAGAAGCACAGAGAGCTCCAAGTAAGAAGACCCAAATAGGCCCACAACAAGACACATGATAATTAAAATGCCAAAAATTAAAGACAAAGAGAATCCTAAAGGCAGCAAGAGATAAGCAATGGGTTACCTACAAAGGAACCCCCATAAAGTTATCACCTGACTTCTCAATAAAAACACTACAGGCCAGAAGGAAATGGCATCAAGTAATCAGGGTAATGAAAAACAAGGATCTGAATCCAAGACTACTCTATCCAGCAAGGCAATCATTCAAAATAGAAGGTGAAATGAAGAGCTTCCCAGACAAAAAAAAAAAAAAAAGGCTAAGGGAATATATTATCAACAAGCCAGCACTGCAAGAAATGTTAAAAGGACTTCTGTAATTAGTAGAAGAAATAAGAAGTAAACTATCACCACAATAAACAAAAATGGCAATAAATAAGTACATATCAATAATAACCTTAAATGTAAATGGATTGAATGTTCCATTTAAATTAAAAGACACAGTGTAGGCACTGGCCAGTTGGGCTCAGTGGTGAGAGTGTTGGCCTGCAGACCAGAGAGTCTCGAGTTCTGTTCCCACTAAGGGCAGGTACCTCGGTTGCAGTTTGTCCCCGGCCCCAGTTGGGGTCGTGTGGGTGGCAGCCACTTGATGTGTCTCTCTCACATCGATGTTTCTCTCTCTCTCTCTCTTCATCCCTCTCTCCTTCCCACTCTATCTAAAGATAAATGCAAAAGTGTCCACAGGTGAAGATAAAAAAAAAAAAAAAGACACGGAGTAGCTGAATGGATAAGAAAGCATGACTTATATATATGTTGTTTACAAGACACCCACCTCACAACAAAGACTCACATAGGTTGAAAGTGAAGGGATGGAAAAAAATCTTCCAAGCAAACAGAAAAGAAAAAAGAGCGGGGGTAGCAATACTCATATCTAATAAAATAGATTTCAAAATGAAGGCCATAACTAGAGACAAAGAAGGCCACTACATAATATTGAAAGGATCTATCCAAAAGGAAGATATAACCTTGGTAAACATATATGCACCCAATATAAGAGCACCAAAATATATTTAAAATCTTCTGGAGGACTTGAAAGGAAAAATCAACAGCAATACAATCATAGCAGAAGACTTCAACAACCCGCTGACATCATGGGATAGATCCTCTAGACAAAAAATCAAGAAGGAAACAGGGGCTCTAAATGATGCACTAAATCAAATGGATTTAATAGATATCTACAGAGAATTATACCCCAAAACTGCAGAATTCACATTCTTCTCAAGTGCACATGGGACATTCTCAAAGATAGACCACATGTTAGGACACAAACTTAGTCTCTACAAGTTCAAGAAGATTGATCATATCAAGCATCTTCTCAGATCACAATGGCATGAAACTAGAAATAAATTACAACAAAAACACGCAAAGACATTTGAACACATAGAGGATAAGTAGCATGTTATTAAACAATGAATGGGTTAACAAGGAGATCAAGAAAGAAATTAAAAACTTCCTGGAAACCAATGAAAATGAACACACAACAAAATAAAATTTATGGGATGCAGCAAAAGCAGTCCTGAGAGGGAAGTTCATAGCACTACAGGCCTACCTCAGGAAACAAGAAAAATTTCTAATTGGCTATCTAACCTCAAAACTTAAAGAACTAGAAAGCAAACAAAAAGAAAAACCCAGAGCAAGTAGAAGGAAAGATATAGTAAAGACCAGAGCAGAAACAAATGACATAGAGACCATAAAACAATTCAAAAGATCAATGAAACAAATTGATCTGTTCTTTGAAAGGATAAACAAGATTGCTGGACCCTTAGCTAGACTCACCAAGAAATGAGGAGAAAGAACCCAACTACACAAAATAAAAAATGAAAGAGGGAAGTAACAGCTGACACCACAGAAATACAAAGAATCATTAACAAATACAATGAACTATCATATGGCAACAAATTGGACAATCTAAGCAAAATGAACACATTTCTAGAAACACATAGTCTCCCCAAACTGAACCAGGAAGAGAGAGAAAACTTGAACAGACCAATAACAACTAAGGAAATTGAACATGTAATCCAAGAATCTTCTAGCAAACAAAAGCCCAGGCCTGGACAGCTTCATGGTGGAATTTTACCAAACATTCAAAGAAGAACTAACACCAATTCTCCTCAAACTATTTCAAAAAATTCAAGAAAAAGAGAAGTTAGGAAGGACTGATGGCGGCAGAGTGAATGGAAGCTGCACTGACAATCTCCCAGGACCAAACGGGAATTACAACTAAAATAAAGACAAATCGTCGGGAAAAAGCAACAGAAAAGCAGCGAGAGAGGATCATACAACCAGGGACAATGAATGAGCCTGGTAGGATCTGCGGAGGTGCGTGAGGGTGGCGGGCTGGGAGCCCACAGAGAGGAGCGGCCTTGGCTGTGAGCAGCTGCCTTAGCTGGGAGTGGCGGCGCCTCCCCTCGGGGTTAAGAACCCCAACTGCTCCACAGCGCAGAGGACCTGGACAGAGTGCTAAATAGCCACAGCCACTCACCTGGGGATCCGGCAGAGGGAGGGCGGACTGGACTGGAACTCTGTGGGGACATCTGGGATTTGGAGGGCGCTCAGAGTTTGTGCTGAGCTGTGGCCACAAAGGACGGTGGTGGCCAGCGCTCCTTCCCAGTTACACGGAATGGCAGCCAAGTTTACGCCTTCCTGGAGTGGTGGTAGCCCCTCCCTCGGAGATTCCCAGGTGAGAAAAAGAGGTAAAGAGGGACAGGAAAATGGCGGTGGAGTGAATGGAAGCTACACAGACGATCTCCCAGGATCAAACGGGAATTACCACTAAAATAAAGACAAATCATCGGGAAAAAGCAACAGAAAAGCAGCGGGAGAGGACCATACAACCAGGGACACTGAATGAGCCTGGTAGGATCTGCGGAGGCGCGTGAGGGTGGCGGCTGGGAGCCCAAGGGCAGCAGCGACCTCGGCTGTGAGCGACAGCCCTGGCTGTGAGCTGCGGCCCCGGCTGTGAGCAGCGGTGGCAGCGCCCGCCCTCGGGGTTAAGAGCCCCAGCTGCTCCACAGCGCAGAGAGCTGGGACAGAGCGCTAAATAGCCATAGCCACTCACCTGGGGCTCCAACAGAGGGAGGGCGGACTGGACGGGAACTCTGTGGGGACATCTGGGATTTGGAGGGCGCTCAGAGTTTGTGCTGAGCTGTGGCCACAAAGGATGGTGGTGGCCAGCCCCTCCTTCCCGATTGCACAGACCTGCAGCCAAGTTTGCTCCTTCCCAGAGCTGTGGAAGCCCCTCCCTCGGAGATTCCCAGGTGAGGTAAATAGGTAAAGAAATGCAAATTGAGGCTCATTAACAACCAGCATTGGCCCCACCCTCGGAAATCCTCTTACACTGTAAACATCTGAGGGAGGTTCTCATTCAACTGAGATCCTAAGGCTTTTCAAGTAACTGGGGCTAACAGCCTCCACGCAAAAGGCTAGATCATAACTAAACATTTCCTGAGCTTGCATATCTACCCAGGAAAGTGAGACTTGATAGTGGTGTTGAAGGAGGGCCCTCCATGCTCATCCAAACCCAGTAGAGGGAGCCACAAATAGCAGAACACCAACACCCACAGGGAAAATTTGGCAGGCTCCAAAACCCACTGTGATAGCAAAAATGATGAAACAAAGAAACAGATCCCAAATGAAAGAACAAGAGAACTCCACCAATGATGAGATAAATGAAATGCAGCTAAGCAAATTATCAGAGGTAGAGTTCCGAGCCATGATCTTGAGGAAACTAAACAGCATGAGTAAAGACATCAACACCATGAGTAAAGATATAGAAACACTGAAAACCAACCAAGTGGAAATGAAGAATGACATAGCAGAAATAAAGAACACATTGGAAGGATTGACCAGCAGAGTAGAGGAAGCAGAGGACAGGATCAGTGAATTAGAAGACAGAGTAGAAAAAATCAATCAATCAGAAAACCAAAAGGAAAAAACAATGAAAAAACAGGAAGATAGCTTAAGAGAACTGTGGGACAACTGGAAACGTAATAACATTCGCATTATTGGAGTCCCCGAAGAAGAAGAAAATGAGCAAGGGTTAGAGAATATATTTGAAGAAATAGTGACAGAAAACTTTCCTAACCTGGTGAAGAAAGAAAGCATTCAAGTTCAAGAAGCACAGAGAGCCCCAAGTAAGAAGAACCCAAACAGGCCCACACCAAGACACATAATAATTAAAATGCCAAAAATCAAAGACAAAGAGAGAAAACTAAAGGCAGCAAGAGATAAGCAACAGGTTACCTACAAAGGAAACCCCATTAGGCTATCATCTGACTTCTCAACAGAAACACTACAGGCCAGAAGGGAATGGCATGAAGTAATCAAAGTCATGAAAAACAAGGATCTGAATCCAAGACTACTCTATCCAGCAAGGCTATCATTCAAAATAGAAGGTCAAATAAAGAGCTTCCCAGACAAAAAAAAGGCTAAGGGAATATATTAGCACAAAACCAGCACTGCAAGACATGTTAAAAGGACTGCTATAATTAGTAGAAGAAATAGAAAAATAATTAGAACCACACTGTACAAAAATGGCAATAAATAAGTACATATCAATAATCACCTTAAATGTAAATGGACTGAATGCTCCGATAAAAAGACACAGAGTAGCTGACTGGATAAGAAAGCATGATTCACACATATGTTGCTTACAAGAGACCCACCTCACAACAAAAGACTCACATAGGTTGAAAGTAAAGGGATGGAAAAAAATCTTCCAAGCAAACGGAAAGGAAAAAAAAGCTGGGGTAGCAATACTCATATCTGATAAATAAGATTTCAAATTGAAGACCATAACTAGAGACAAAGAAGGCCACTACATAATATTGAAAGGGTCTATCCAACAGGAAGATATAACCTTGGTAAACCTATATGCACCCAATATAGGAGCACCAAAATATATTAAAAATCTTCTGGAGGACTTCAAAGGAGAAATCGACAGCAATACAATCATAGCAGGAGACTTCAACATCCCACTGACATCACTAGATAGATCATCTAGACAAAAAATCAACAAGGAAACAGAGACTCTAAATGAAGCACTAGATCAAATGGATTTAATAGATATATACAGAGAATTACACCCCAAAACTGCAGAATTCACATTCTTCTCAAGTGCACATGGGACATTCTCAAAGATAGACCATATGTTAGGGCACAAACTAAGTCTCTACAAGTTCAAGAAGATTGAAATCATATCAAGCATCTTCTCAGATCACAATGGCATGAAACTAGAAATCAATTGCAACAAGAACATGCAAAAACATATGAACACATGGAGGCTAAATAGCATGTTACTGAACAATGAATGGGTTACCATGGAGATCAAGGAAGAATTTAAAAAATTTCTGGAAACCAATGAAAATGAACACACAACAACGCAAAACCTATGGGATACTGCGAAAGCAGTTCTGAGAGGGAAGTTCATAGCTCTACAGGCCCACCTTAAGAAAGAAGAAAAATTTCTAATAGACATTCTAACCTCACAACTTGAAGAACTGGAAAGCAAACAAAAAGAAAACCCTAGAGCAAGTAGAAGGAAGGAAATAGTAAAGATTAGAGCAGAAATAAATGACATGGAGACCAAAAAAACAATTCAAAGGATCAATAAAACAAAGAGCTGGTTTTTTGAAACGATAAACAAGATTGATGGACTCTTAGCTAGACTCACCAAGAAACAAAGAGAGAGAACCCAAATACACAAAATCAGAAATGAAAGAGGAGAAGTAACAACTGACACCACAGAAATACAAAGGATCATTAGCAAATACAATGAACATTTGTATGGCAAAAAATTCGACAATCTAAGCGAAATGGACACATTTCTAGAAACACATAGTCTCCCAAAACTGAATCGGAAAGAGATAGAAAACTTGAACAGGCCAATAACAACGAAGGAAATTGAAGATGTAATCAAGACTCTCCCAGCCAACAAAAGCCCAGGCCCTGACGGCTTCACGGGGGAGTTTTACCGAACATTCAAAGAAGAACTAACACCCATTCTCCTCAAACTATTCCAAAAAATTCAAGAAGAAGGAAGACTTCCAAACTCGTTTTATGAGGCCAGCATAATTCTCATCCCAAAACCAGAAAAAGACACTACAAAGAAAGAAAACTACAGGCCAATATCCCTGATGAACATAGATGCCAAAATCCTGAACAAAATACTAGCAAATCGGATCCAGCAATACATCAAGAAAATTATTCACCATGACCAAGTGGGATTCATCCCAGGGATGCAAGGCTGGTACAATATACGCAAATCAATAAATGTGATACATCACATAAACAAAATGAAAGATAAAAACCATATGATCATATTAATAGATGCTGAAAAAGCATTTGACAAAATCCAGCACCCATTTCTGACAAAAACGCTCAGCAATTTGGGAATAGAGGGATCATATCTCAACATTATAAAGGCCATATATGAAAGACCTATAGCCAACATCATACTCAATGGACAAAAACTAAAAACATTTCCCTTAAGAACAGGAACAAGACAAGGATGCCCACTTTCACCACTCTTATTTAACATAGTACTGGAAGTCTTAGCCACAGCAATTAGACATGAAGAAAAAATAAAGGGGATCCAAATTGGAAAGGAGGAAGTGAAACTGTCATTATTCGCAGATGACATGATATTTTACATAGAAAATCTTAAAGACTCCATCAAAAATCTACAAGACTTAATAAATGAATTTGGCAAAGTAGCAGGATACAAAATTAACGTCAAGAAATCAACGGCATTCTTATACACTAAGGATGAACTCACAGAAAGAGAAACTAAAAAAACAATCCCATTTACCATCGCGCCAAAGAAATTAAGATACCTAGGAATAAACTTAACCAAAGAAGTAAAGGACCTATTTGCAGAAAACTACAAGACATTGAAAAAAGAAATAGAGGAGGATATAAAAATGTGGAAGCACATACCTTGTTCATGGATTGGAAGAATTAACATCATTAAAATGTCCATACTACCCAAAGCAATCTATAGATTTAATGCAATCCCCATCAAAATACCAACAACATATTTCACAGAACTAGAACAAACACTTCAGAAGTTCATATGGAACCAAAAAAGACCCCGAATAGCTACAGCAATCTTGAAAAAGAAGGACAAAGTAGGAGGGATCACAATACCGGACATCAGGTTATACTACAAAGCTACTGTAATCAAAACAGCCTGGTACTGGCACAAGAACAGGCACATAGACCAGTGGAACAGAACAGAGAATCCGAAAATTGACCCAAGACATTATGCTCAACTAATATTTGACAAAGGTGGTAAGAGCATACATTGGAGTAAAGACAACCTCTTCAATAAATGGTGTTGGGAAAATTGGACAGCTACATGCAAAAAAATGAAACTAGATCATCAACTTACACCATACACAAGTATAAACTCAAAATGGATAAAAGACTTAAATGTGACTCATGAATCCATAAAAATCCTAGAAGAAAATGTAGGCAACAAAATTTCAGACATCATACACAGCAAAATTTTCACTGATATATCACCTAAGGCAACAGAAACAAAGGAAAAAATGAACACATGGGACTACATCAAACTCAAAAGCTTCTGCACAGCAAAAGAAACAACCATCAAAGTGGAAAGGCAACCCACTGTATGGGAGAGCATAATTGCCAATGATATATCAGATAAGGGATTAATTTCCAAAATATATAGAGTGCTCATACATCTCAACAAAAGGAAAACAAAAAACCCAATTAAAAAATGGGCAGAGGAACTAAATAGACACCTCTCCAAAAAGGACATACAAATGGCTAAGAGACATATGAAGAAATGCTCAACATCACTAATCATCAGAGAGATGCAAATTAAAACAACAATGAGGTATCACCTCACACCTGTCAGAATAGCCGCCATCCATCAACAAAGCATCAAACCACAAGGGTTGGCGAGGGTGTGGAGAAAAGGGGACTCTAGTACACTGCTGGTGGGAATGCAGACTGGTGCAGCCACTATGGAAAACAGTATCATGGTACCTCAAAAAATTAAAAATTGAAGTACCATTTGACCCCGTCAGTGATCCCACTCCTAGGAATATACCCTAAGAAGCCTGAAACACCGATCAGAAAGAATGTATGTACCCCCATGTTCATAGCAGCACTATTTACAATAGCTAAGATCTGGAAACAGCTCAAGTGCCCATCAGCAGACGAATGGATAAAAAAGCTGTTGTACATATACACAATGGAGTACTATGCAGCTGGAAGAAAGAAAGATCTCTTATCCTTTGCGACGACATGGGAGGACCTGGCAACTATTATCCTAAGTGAAACCAGCCAAGCAGAGAAAGACAAATATCATATGATCTCACTTCTTTCTGGAATATAATAAACATAACAGTCTGAGGAACAGGGTAGTCCCAGAGATGTGGAAGTTGGGTACAGACTGACAATTGTCAGAAGAGGGGGTGAGGGAGGGGAGCGATGAACCACAGAACTTGTACGCATGTACTCATAACCAATGGACATGGACGACAAAACTGGGGACGGGGCAGGGAGGGAGCGGGAAGAGGGTGACAATGGGAGGAAAAGGAGAAATATCTGTAACAAAAATAAATTAATAATAAAAAATAAATTTAAAAAAATCAAGAAGAATGAAGACTTTCAAACTTGTTTTGTGAGACCAGCATAATTCTCATTCCAAAACCAGGCAGAGACACTACAAAGAAAGAAAATTACAGGCCAATATCCCTGATGAACATACATGCCAAAATCCTTAACAAAATATTAGCAAATCAGATCCAGCAATACATTAAAAATATTATTCACCATGACCAAGAGGAATTCATCCCAGGGATGCAAGGGTGGTACAATATTTACAAATCAATAAATGTGATATACCACATAAACAAAATGAAAGATAAAAATCAAAGATCATATCAATAGATGCTGAAAAAGCATTCAAAAAAATCCAGCACCCATTTCTGATAAAAACCCTCAGCAATGTGGGAATAGAGGGATCATATCTCAACATAATAAAGGCCATATATGAAAAACATACAGCCAACATCATATTCAATAGGCAAACCCTAAAAGCATTCCCCTTAAGAAAAGGAACAAGACAAGGATGCCCACTTTCACCACTCTTATTTAATATAGTACTGGAAGACTTAGCCACAGCAATCAGACATGAAGAAAAAACAAAAGGGATCCAAATTGGAAAGGAGGAAGTGAAACTGTCATATTCACAGATGACATGATATTGTACATAGAAAACCCTAAAGACTCCATCAAAAATCTACTAGATTTAATAAATGAATGTGGCAAGGTAGCAGGATACAAAATTAATATAAAGAAATCGACGGCATTCTTATACACCAATAATGAACTCACAGAGAAAGAAACTAGAAAACAATCCCATTTACCATTCACCAAAAAAAATTAAGATACCTAGGAATAAACTTAACCAAAAAAGTAAAGGATCTATTTGCAGAAAACTGCAAGACATTGAAAAGAGAAATAAAGGAAGATATAAAAAAGTGGAGGCACATACCTTGTTAATGGATTGGAAGAATTAGCATCATTAAAAATCCATACTTCCCAAAGCATTCTATAGATTCAATGCAATCCCCATCAAAATACCAATGACATATTTCCTCAAACTAGAACAAATAGTTCAAAGTTCATATGGAACCAAAAGAGACCCCGAATAGCCACAGCAATCTTGAAAAAGAACAAAGGAGGAGGGATCACAATATCAGATATCAGGTTATACTACAAAGCCATTGTAATCAAAACAGCCTGGTACTGGCACAAGAACAGGCATATAGATCAATGGACATGAACAGAGAAGCCAGAAATTGACCCAAGACATTATGCTCAACTAATATTTGACAAAGGTGGCAAGATATTACAGTGAGGTAAAGACAATCTCTTCAATAAGTGGTGTTGGGAAAATTGGACAGCTACATGCAGAAAAAATGAAACTAGACCACCAACTTACACCATACACAAGAATAAACTCAAAATGGATAAAAGACTTAAATGTGACCCGTGAATCCATAAAAATCCTAGAAGAAAATATTCTCCTAGAGAGTGGGTTCCCTTTTTATTTTGATGCTTATATCTTTCTCTTTTTTTTATTTTATCCTCACCCGAGGACATTTTTGCATTTATCTTCAGATAGAGCAGGAGGGAGAGAGGGAGGAAGAGAGAGAGAGAAACATCTATGTGAGAGAGACACATCGACTGGCTGCCACCCACACGACCCCATCCGGGGCTGGGGACAAACTGCAACCGAGGTACGTGCCCTTAGCAGGAACCAAACCCAGGACTTCCGGTCCATGGGCTGATGCTCTAACTGCTGAGCCAAACTGGCCAGGGTGATGCTGGTTTCTTTAGCCCTGCAAAAGCTTTTTAGTTTGATGTAGTCCCATTTATTAATTTTTTCCTTTGTCTCTCTTGCTCTAGATGATATATCAGTGAAAACTCCACTACATATGATGTCTGAGATTTTTCTGCCTACATTTTCTTCTAAGATTTTTATGTTTTCCTGGTTTACATTTAAGTCTTTTTTCTATTTTGAGTTTATTGTTGTGTATGGTGTAAGTTTGTGGTCTAGTTTCCTTTTTTTTTTTTTTTTTTTGGCACATAGTTGTCTAGTTTTCCTAGCACCATTTATTGAAGAGACTGTCTTTTCTCCATTGTATGCTATTGCCTCCTTTGTCGAATATTAATTGTGCATTCTGTCTTGAGTCGATATCTGGGTTCTCTGCTCTGTTCCATTGATTTATATGTCTGTTCTTGTGACAGTACCAGGCTGTTTTGATTATGATGGCTTTGTAGTATAACTTGATATCTGGTATCGTGATCCCTCCCACTTTGCTCTTCTTTTTCAAGATTCTTGATGCTATTCGTGGTCTTTTATGGTTCCATATAAACTTTTGAAGTATTTGTTCTGGATCTGTGAAATATGCCACTGGTACTTTAGTAGGAATTGCATTGAATCTGTAGATTGCTTTGGGTAGTATGGACCTTTTAGCGATGTTGATTTTTTCAATCCATGAACATGGTATATGTTTCCACTCTTTTATATCTTCCTCTATTTATTTTTTCAATGTCCTGTAGTATTCTTTTTTTTTTTATAATTTATTTTATTATTAATTTGTTTTTGTTACAGATGTTTTTCCTTTTTTTCCTCCATTGACACCCTCCTCCCCCTCCCCTTCTCCTCCTCCCCATCCCTGTTGTCCATGTCCATTGGTTATGCACCCATGCACATAGGCTCTGTGATTTATCTCTTTCCCCCGCCTCCCCCCCTCCTCTGAGGCCCGTCATCCCGTACTCCACCCTCCATGTCTCTGGGTCAATTTCGTTGTTCAGTTTGCTCAGATCTCCTGTGTGTTGCCAGTTTCCTCCGTTGGTGGGGGGGTCGCCTGGCTCCCCCGCTCCACCTGGGCTCCCCCGCGGTGGGGGCGTCTCCCGGCTCCCCTGCTCTGCCTGGGTTCCCCCGTGGTGGGGGGGTCGCGGCTCCCCTGCTCTGCCTGGGTTCCCCCGTGGTGGGGGGGTCACCCAGCTCCTTCGCTCCTGGGTTCCTCCATGCTGGGGGGGTCGCTCAGCTTCCGCAGGCGCCCCTGGCTGCAGGATCTCCTTTCCTTTCAGGCAACAAGGAGGGTCCTGGAGGGCAGTATGCCGTCTCCATTCTGCTGCTTCTTTAATTTTGTAGTTGCAGGGCTTCCATTCAGCTTGATTTCATGCGGTCTTTAAGTGATAGTTATTCTGTGATTTAGTTGTAACTTTGATGTGGTTGTGGGAGGACGCGGTTCCGCGTCCACCTAGGTCGCCATCTTGACCAGAAGTCCTAAACTATTCTTTATTTCAGTTAGTGCCTCCTTCATTTCTAACTGTGTATCCATCATTTCTGACTGGTCCCTTTTTATGCTCTTGAGGCCCTCACTAAGTTCACTGAAGTTCTCACTAAGTCCATTGAGCATCCTTATAAGCAGTATTTTGAACTCTGCATCTGTGAGGTTGCTTAACTCCATTTCACTTAGTTCTTTTCCTGGAGTTTTGTCTGTTCTTTCATTTGGGACCTGTTTCTTTGTCTCCTCATTTTGGCTGCCTCCCTGTGTTTGTTTGTATGTATTACTTAGCGAGAGGTGTGGGGCTGGCTGAGACCAGATGCTGCTTGTTTGAAAGAATTTAGGAAAAGCTGAAGCAGGCTCCAAGACAGGCCAATCCTACGGTAAAGCAACTGGCAATAGTTTGGGTGGGCCTGGAAGTTGGGTGGGGTGGGGCCTCAGGGAATCACCAGGGCGGGGCCAACTGTGTGAGCCAGGTTGCTGGAGTCCCAGAAATGGCGGCGTCTACCGCCCCAGGGAAGGCCTCACCAAAGGAACAAAAGCCTCTGATAGCACGTCTGTCCAGGTCCGTCCAGGAGAAAGCTGCCTCTCCAGCCTTCGCGCCAATGCCAAACAGCTCAGTTCTTCCCCATATGATTCTGGTGCCTTTCAGGCTGACTCCCCCACGCTGGAGCCCAGAGGGAGCGAGTCAGAGTAAGTCTGTGCGTGGGCCCTTTAAGAGGAGCTGCCGGGGGCTCCAGCCGCCTCAGCCTCAGTTCCTGCTGGTTTCTCCAGCCAGAAGTTCTGGGGACTTCTCTTCCTGGCACTGGAGCCCTCAGCTGGGCGCCTGGTGTGGGACGGGGACCCCTCAGTCCTCAGAGAGGACCTTCCCAGCTGAGGTGCCCTCCTAATTTTTATCCGCCACACGTGGGTGTGGTACCAGCCAGTCATGCCTCCGCCCTCCTACCAGTCTCGATGCGGCTTCTTCTTTAATTTCGTAGTTGTCAGACTTCCATTCAGCTTGATTTCAGGTGGTTTTGAATGATGGTTGTTCTGTAGTTTAGTTGTAACTTTGATGTGGTTGTGGGAGGACGCGATACTGCGTCTACCTACGCCGCCATCTTGACCGGAAGTCCTTTTTTTTTGTTTGTCTGTTTGTTGGCTTGGTAGTCATGGCTGAGTATAGGATACAGAACACCCTTTGCTGGAGGAAAGCTCTTTAGTGCTACTTCAAATTCCCCACTTATAATTAATAATTGTTTATCATTATACTTAGTAATTATTATTTAACAATGATATTGACTACTTATTATACATGTTATGTGCTATGTACATATGGTATGTTTACATTATGTACTATGTTAAGGATTTGATACATCTAAGCACACTTAATACTCTCAACAACCCTGTGATGTAGGACTTATTACATCAATTTTACAGAGGAGAAAACTGAGGCTTAGGGAGGTTAAGAAACTCTTCTATGGTAAAGGGGGAATAAATGGTGACAGGAGACTAGACTATGGGTGGTGAACACACAATATAATATACAGATGATGTATTATATAATTGTACACTTGAAACATATTTAATTAATCAATGTAACTCTAATACATTCAATAAAATAAAATAAAAAAAAGAAACTCTCCTAAGTTCATCACAGAGGGAGCCATTTGGGCAACCTGGATTCAATTCCAGATTTACCTGACTTTAGAACCCCTGTTCAAGTGCATGAAAGATTTTTAGTTAGCTTTTTGTTATTGTGGTCAAAATAGAATTGTGGTCAAAGGATATGGTCTCTATGAAACCAATTCTTTGAAATTTATGGAAATTTTCTTTAGGACCAAGAACAAGGTTAATTTTAATACATATTCCATGTGCTTTTAAAATTAATTTTTCATTTTTTGATTAGTTGATGTATAATATTAGTTTCAAGTGTATAACCCAGCGATTTGACATTTATATAACTTATGAAGTGATTACTCTGATACATCTAAAACCCACCTGACACCATACATAGTTATTACAATATTATTGAATATATTCCCTATGCTATACTCCATGTTTTTGATAGGAATGTGTTTTCCAATCACTAAATTCAATAATGGATTCTTTAGATCAAGCTTGTCAATTCTGCTATCATCTTGTCTTTACTGAGTTTTGTTGACTTGATTTGCAAATTATTGATGAGACAGATATCTGTGAGTTTTTTCTCTGACACCAAATATGTGGTGTCTTTTCCAACATCAACCAACTCAATTCTCTGATAATATCCAACAATTCAATTCTGAAACTAAGTTCCTGAGTTAGTGTCAGATCCCACTGTAGTCAAGGTCTCAGCCTACAAGACTGCCCCCACTTCAGAAGCCAATCCCAATGGGATGCCCAGGCCACTAATAGTTCTGTCCAACTTGGTTACAAAGTCAGGGGTTCCTATGACCCTCCTCAGATTCAATAATTTACTAGAGCAGCTTACAGAAGTCGAAAATGTTTTACTTACTAGGTTACCAGTTTATTATTTAAAAAAATGTAACTCAGACCCTGGCTGGTTTGGCTTAGTGGTTAGAGCACCAGCCCATGGACCAAAGGGTCTCAGGTTCAATTCCTGGTCAAGGGCACGTACCTGGGTTGCAGGTTTGATACCTGGCCCCAGACAGGATCGTGCGGGAGGCAACCAATGGGTGTGTCTCTCTCACATCAATGTCTTTGTCTCTCTGTCTCTCTCTCTCCCCCTTCCTCCCTTCCACTCTATGTAAAAATCAGTGGAAAAATATCCTCAGGTAAGGATTAAGGAAAAAAAGAATGTAACTCAGGAACAACCAGATGAAAGAGATGTGCAGGAAAAGGTATGGGGAAGAGGTGAGGGGCTTCCATGTACTCTGAGCCCACCACTCTCCCTGCATCTCCATGTGTCCACCAACCAGGGTGGAAGGGGTGGTGAGAGTTCCAATCTTCTAATCACATGGTTGGTTTTACTGGCTTTCCAAAATCACCTCATTCACATAAACTCAAAGGTGGTTGACAGTGTCTTGTTACAAATAATAAAGACACCTTTATTGCTCTCATCACAGAAAATGCCAAGGGCTTTAGGAGCTCTATGCCAGGAAGGACAAAGAGAATATATATTTCATTATAAATCACAATGTCACAGATAAAAATGTATTTTCACTCATTCTCTTTTTTTTCTTTTTACTGTACTGTACTTTTTTTTTCTTTACTGATGTTAGAGAGAAAGGGAGAGGGAGAGAGAGATAGAAACATCGATGAGAGAGAACATCGATTGGCTGCCTCCTGCATGCCTCCCACTAAGGATTGGGCCCACAACCTGGGCACGTGCCCTGACCAGGAATCAAATCGGTGACCTCTTGGTGCATGGGTCGACGCTCAACCACTGAGCCACACTGGCTGGGCTGTACTTTTTTTTAAGTTTTTTTTATTGATTTTTTTGCAATTTTTCTTAATTTATTTTTATTACAGATGTTTCTCCTTTTTCCCCCCTAGACACCCTCCTCCCCACCCTGTCCCCCAGCCCCCAGCATTGTTGTCTATGTCCACTGGTTATACATACATGCATATAAGTTCTTTGTTTCATCTCATCCATCCCCGCCTGCCCCCCTCCTCTGAGGTTTTTCATTCTGAACCATACTCCTTTCTATGTCTCTGGGTCTTTTTCGTTCATCAGCCCACCTTGTTCATTATATTCCACAAATAAGTGAGATCATGTGGTATTTGTCTTTCTCTGATTGGCTTATTTCGCTTAGCATAATACTCTCTAGGTCCCTCCATGTCATCTCAAATGATAAGAGATCTTTCTTTCTTACAGCTGCATAGTATTCCACTGTATATATGTACCACAGGTTTTTTATCCACTCATCTATTGATGGACACTTGGGCTGTTTCCAGATCGTAGTGATTGTAAATAGTGCTGCTATAAATATAGGGGTACATACAGTCAGCCCTTGTTTATCGCGGTTAATCAGTTCCAGACTCTACCGCAATAAATGAATTTCTGTGAAGTAGGTAAAAGATCTGAGCCGGCAGGAGATCACATCCTCAACGTAAGGCCAGTGTAGAGAAAGGAGCATTTTATTACACCGGTGGGCTGTTACACCGGCGGGCTGGGGGGGTACAGCTTCCCCAAATCCTCAGCCTCGAGCTTCCTTTGTTCTTTGCTTATATAGGCACAAACTACAGAAAAAAAAACTACATTCTCTTGGTGCCGCTTTTGGCACCGTTAAGGGGGCTGATACAGAGAAGGGGGGGAGAGGAGCAGGGTAACTATTAATCTCTTTTTTCTCATGGTTCCTCTGAGTTTCTCAAGGCCATCCTCAACCCCTTATCTGTACAATTTTCTTTGGGTGTCTCAAGGCCCTTATGTTTACAGAAAAGAAACTGCCAGGGTGCGTACGTGCAGTAACTGAGGGTCAGAATGGAGTTTAGTTTTGTTAAAACATTATTAACCCTTTCATTCCCACCTTATAATGATAAAAAAAAAGGGAAAAGGGGCGAAGTTTCTCTTTGTCTACTTCCTGCAGGTATGGGGTTGTCGTGGACTCCTAAAAAGCCTATCCCTTGCAATCCCCATTCTGCAGCAGATGTTCTATAGCTCCATGCTGGGGTGTCTTCTAGTTGGGGGCTAATCCCTCCATATGTGACCCAGACATCAGGGACCTTTGTGACCCTGACGGTCCCCCTTAAGGGGTCACATAGATCAAGGTTGAACACAGATTTTTTCTAAGTTCCCAGTTCCATTGGGGCCCAGGTCTATAAGGATTCTCTTGAACAGTCATAACTAGAAAGATCAAAGTCCCGATAAACGCAAGAGTCTTATCTGGAGAGGCCTGAATTGTCCATTTTGCTTTTTCCTCTCAGCTGGGAACGGTGCTGCCAGATCGGGATACCATTGACCTTGACAGGCGTTGTTCGTGCAGGCAGGATGACGATGGGTGGTGAACTTCTTTACCCACATCCAGTCCCCGGGCTGGAAAGAGTGCACAGGGTCCGAGGTGGGCACAGGCAGGGTGTTGCAGATGTGTTTATGGACAGCTTTCTAGGTGGACTGCAGGGCCTGTAAGAACTGTAAGAGGGCGAGGGGGAGCAGAGTGGTCCAGCCCTCACCAGTTCCCAAAGCAAACCTGGTTAAGGTTTCCCTCAAGGTCCCGCTCATGTGCTCCATCTGCCCAGAACTCTGTGGGCGGTAGGCACAATTAAGCTTTCAATTTATATCTAACTCCTTAGAGATATCCTGTGATATCTTTGCTATAAACGCGAGGCTGTTGTCTGATCTAAGGGTCAGGAGTAGCCTAAACCTGTTATTTTCTTTATTACATCCTAGACTGTTATTCCATTACCAGGGGCAAGCTCTCCCTCTCAGTGTCCTTTTCTTTTTCCCTTCTTGAGTATTCCTTCAATATTCTGTCTCCTGTAATATGTATATCTCTTCCTTTTATCCTTTTTTATCTTTTTACTTCCTTTGCATAATCCTTTTCTTTTTATTTCTTCCCTTCTCCACAAACTTTCTTCAACTTACACAGACCCTCTACGACTTACACAATCCTTCTTCAACTTACACAGACCCTCTACGACTTTCTTAGTCCCTCCCCTGACATGAACCTGAGAGCTTGCTCCATCTATTTGCAGTCTGCACGTTCCCCAGTTTTCCCTCTCCACAGGAGGTTTCTGTCCTCCCTGAGATGTCTTAGGATACCTGTGTTATTGATTGACAGGTGTACTGCCCCAGTCAAATTTCCTATCTAGTACTTTTCCCGGAGCAAGCCACGCCCAGCTGGGGCAGCTGAGCGCTTGGCACCAGAAGCAAGAGCCCCTCAAGGCTCGCCCCCCTCCCCCAGCCTCATTGGGTCATTGAAAAAACCGATAAGAGTAGTGGTGTTTCAGCGGTGGCCCACAAGGGGAGGAGGGGCGCCATGGGCTTTTGTTAGGAGAGGAAGCAGATTCTTGGAGGAGACAAAGTAAAGAATGAGAGTGGTTGGTGGGGAGAGAAGGAGTAAGGTTAAAGTAGCATGGAGTTTAGATAGAATGTCCCACCCTAACAAGGGAGTGGGGCAGGCTGGTAATGTAAGAAAAAAAAGAGTGGAGAAAGATATAAAGGCCTAAAGAACAAGTGAGTGTCTGGGTTGCCCTGGGTTGCAATATTTGGCCGTCAATGTCCACAACTGAAACCCCAGAGTGTCGAAGAGGTCCCCTGAACTCGGGGAGGGCAGAGTAGGTTGCCCCGGTATTAATTAAAAATGAAATTGGCCTACCTGCTATCACCAGAGTTACCCGAGGTTCGGGGTTCGAGATGACGGTCAGGGCGTCCGTTCCTGGGCACCTTCAGTCTTCAGCCGCGAGGCCAATCAGATCAAGGCCTGGATTGTCCGATCCGCCAGCCAGAGGAAGGGATGAGGACCAACTCTGTGCAGTCTGTCTGCAGTCCGACTTCCAGTGGGGCCCTCCACATTGAGGACATGGCTTAGGCGGTGGTCGGGGGTTGGGGCACTGCCTCACCCAGTGGCCAATCTGATTGCATTTAAAGCAGGGACCTGGGGGTTTGCTCTGCTGATCCTGGTGGGTGTCCTTCTTCTGTCCCCTGAAGGGGGTTTGCTGACCCCTTTTATTGGTGGGGGCTCTGATGGCAGAGGCAAGCATTTGGAATTCTGCTATTTTTTGCTGTTTAGCCTCTTCATCACGATTATTGAACTTAAAGGTTAGATTTAGAAGTTTCTGTTGAGGGGTTTGAGGGCCATTTTCAAGTTCTTGTCCAGGGTTGACTGAGAGTTAAATCTCAGGTTTAAAATGACAGTCCCTCCAGTTCCCGCTGCTTCCCTCCGGAGGCATTCTAAAACGGGGGCTGAGGTAGGGGACGGATAGGGACCAGAGATGGATCCCGATCGTGTGTGAGGGAGTCATTTGCAGAGGTAGAGGAGTCGAAACCCGAAGTAGGAGGCTCAGGGTAGGGTGGGGGCCCACAGAAGGGGCCGGAGGAGGAGACCCTGCCGGAGGGGCTGAGGGAGGAGGTGGTGGAGCGAGATCACTGGGCAAAGGAGGAAACAGGAGAAGTTAGCGCTGTCTTCAGAGGGAGGTTTGGGAAGATTAGAGTGCAGCAGGAAGATTTGGGAGGGGGAGTAAGAGTCGCATACAGAGTGTTGTGAGTGCAAAGGGGCCTGGATGTAAGGAACCTCAGACCATTTCCTTGCCTTTGACAGAAATTGTCTGTGTTGGTAGAATGTCAAAAGTGTCATTTTAGGTTATTGTGACCCATTGTACTGAGGTCACGCAGTGTTGCAGTAAAAACGAGTCGCTTGGGACGTAGGTCCTGAGCGCACCCTAGGGTCTGTAGACTTTTTAGGGGATATCCTAGGGGTGTTGTCTCATGTTGCGGTGTGAGATGTTGCGGCCTAGCGGTCCGACGGACGGATACACTAGAGGAAGAAGAAGGCGTCCCCGCTTCTCCCCTAGAGTAGAGAGACGTGCAACTCACCTATACCAGGCGTCCCCAGATATATGGTGAGCTGAGGGAACCTGGTTCCCGAGGAGCATGTCCCGACCAGCGCTGGATTTTCGGAGGGACGATCACACAGTAGTGATTGAGAGCCTGGCTCTCTTGTCCCGGACGGAGGATAACGAGACAGCCCGGAGAATCAGACCGGTAGGCAAATAAACACTCACCCATAAATTAGTGTCCGGTGTTGATGCTGGATCGGCAGGAAAGGTTGGAGGTCCGGTATCCGGCTGAGGATGTGATCGATCCCGGTCTGACAGGAGGCCTGGAGGACTCCAGGGGCCCGCGGTTGCCCCCAATGTGGGATCCTCACAGACCTCCCGGGTTTCGGCACCAAATAAAAGATCTGAGCCGGCAGGAGATCACATCCTCAACGTAAGGCCAGTGTAGAGAAAGGAGCATTTTATTACACCGGTGGGCTGTTACACCGGCGGGCTGGGGGGGTACAGCTTCCCCAAATCCTCAGCCTCGAGCTTCCTTTGTTCTTTGCTTATATAGGCACAAACTACAGAAAAAAAAACTACATTCTCTTGGTGCCGCTTTTGGCACCGTTAAGGGGGCTGATACAGAGAAGGGGGGGAGAGGAGCAGGGTAACTATTAATCTCTTTTTTCTCATGGTTCCTCTGAGTTTCTCAAGGCCATCCTCAACCCCTTATCTGTACAATTTTCTTTGGGTGTCTCAAGGCCCTTATGTTTACAGAAAAGAAACTGCCAGGGTGCGTACGTGCAGTAACTGAGGGTCAGAATGGAGTTTAGTTTTGTTAAAACATTATTAACCCTTTCAGTAGGATTCTTTATTTACTATAGTATAGTATTTGAAAAAACCGCGATAGAGTGAAGCCACGAAAGTTGAAGTGCGAAGTGGCGAGGGACGACTGTATATTCTTTCTGATTGGTGTTTCAGGCTTCTTAAGGTATATTCCTATAAGTGGGATCACTGGGTCAAATGGCAGATCAATTTTTAATTTTTTGAGGAAGCACCATACTGTTTTCCATGGTGGCTGCACCAGTCTGCATTCCCACCAGCTGTGTACTAAAGTCCCCTTTTCTCCACACCCTCACCAGCACTTGTTCAATTTGTAAATGGCTGCCATTCTGGTAGGTGTGAGGTGATAACCTCATAGTTGCTTTAATTGCATCTCTCTGATGATTAGTGATGTTGAGCATTTCTTCTTATGTCTCTTGGCCATTTGTATGTCCTTTTTGGAGAGGTGTCTATTTAGGTCCTCTGCCCATTTTTTATTCATTTATTTATTTTGAGAGAGGAAGAGGGAAGGAGATAGATAGATAGAGAAATCAATTTGTTCTTTCAGTTATTTATGCATTCATTGGTTACTTCTTGTATGTGCCCTGACCCACAACCTTGGTTATCAGGAAGACATTCTAACCAACTGAGCTACTTTTAATTTTATTTTTCAATTATATTCACATTCAATATTATTTGAATTAGTTTCAAGTGTACAGCATAGTGGTTAAACAATCATATACTTTACAAAATGATTCCCCCATATATCTCAAGTACCCACCTGGCACCATACATAGTTACTATATTATTATTGACTATATCCCCTTTGCTGTACTTTACATCTCTGTGACTATTTTGTGACTACCAATTCGCACTTCTTAATCCCTTCACCCTTTCCACCCAGCCCCCAACACCCCTCCCCTGTCAACCATCATCAGTCTGTTCTCTGTACTTATGAGCCTGTTTGTTTTGTTTGTTCATTTATTTTGTTTAGATTCCACATATAAGTGATATCATATGGAATTTGTCTTTCTTATTTCACTAAGCATAATACCCTCTAGATCCATCCATGTTGTCACAAATGTTAAGATTTCATTCTTTTCTATGGCAGTTTTGCTAGGCTGATAGTTATTTTTCTCTCAGTACATGGAAGATACTCATTTTCCTTCTTTTGATAAACCAGGGTGTTTTTTTTTTAGATTTTTCTTTCCACCTATGTTTAAGATTTTCCCTATCTTTGGAACTCTGCACTTTCATTGAGATGTGAGTAGGAAGAACTTTTTATTTACAGTGGAACCTCAGTTAATTCGTTCTGGAAGGCTGTTCGAGAAGCAATTTGTTAAAAAAAACCCAATCATTTATTCCCATTAGAAATCATGTAAATTGAATTAATCCATTCCAGGCCCCCAAATTATTCCTCATTTTAACCTATTTACATTTTAAATGGAATTTCAGAGGTGTTTTAAAATTGTGATAATCATTGATTTTGCCATGCCATACTCAGTATCAGATAGGACATGCAAACACCTCTATTATACTTTGCAATTATTTCTTTTTTAAGCTCTCTGTCCTCACAACTTTCCTTTTCACTTTGCTATCACTAACCTTCTTAGGACCCATAGTGACTTGCTGTACATATTTAATAATAGTAAGCAGCCCCCAACCAGGACCTGTCCAATTTTCTTTTGTAATCCAGACATAGGACACTGTGGATGACCTCTAAGATACTGGGATCATGTCAACCTCACTGGCAGGGATAGCCGGGAAATGATCTCCCAAACTCCTATCCCTGTATCTAAAGTTATTCACTCAGAGGAAGTTAACAGGGCACTGGGAAGCACAGCAGCCAAACAGAATTGCTCATGGAAGAGAGCAGCTTGGTACAACTGGGTAAAGGGGCTCCAGTTTCCACTGGCATTACCACGTGCCCTCTCTTGGCTCATTGGGGATTCAGTGATCCAGCCACCCTTGCTTAACCTTGGCAGGGAAGCACTCTCGCACTGGCTCTGACTATAGCACTGGTGGGGGAGAAGGAAAAAAATGCCTTTTTATTATTAACAAGACTGAGGGAGGCAGTCTATTATTCCTGGGTGGGTGACATCCGTCAGCAAAAAATGATCTGCTAACTCTCCGGGAAGCATTAAGAGCAGTGATAGGAGAAATAATTGCTTATGCCAAGTGCAAAGAAAAAATGCCTCTGGGGAATGGAGCCCTTTAGCAAGCCAGGTGGATGCTGGGGGAAGGGGGGAGGCATGGATCCCTGGCAAGAGAAAGAAGCGGGAGGGGCAAACTGGAACCTGCAAAACAGAAGTGTGGAAAGATTCCCCTGCAGGCTCTGTTAGTGCTATTAGAAAAATAAAGTGAGAATGGAGAAATGGCTAAGCAGCATCACAGCACAGAGAGGCTGGAATAAAGAGCTAACTCTCCCTCTTCCTCCCGGAGAAGGGAGATTTTTCCCTCTGAAAAGCCTTCACTCATGCACCTTCCCCTTCTCTAATCCTGCTCCCCCCGGAACTGGAAAAAGAAACAAAAATTAATAGTAAGCAGCAAGAAAAGCAAAAAAAAAAGGCATGAAAATATTCACCCAATTTCCTGAGATGTTGAACACGAGGTTTAGTGGTAAACTGACTCATCCACATGCATTCTCTTCTCTGTTGCCTAAGAGACGTGTGACTAATCGATTAATAACACGTATCAGCGTGAAAGGGTTGTGGGGTTGAGAACTGAAGTTTTGTTCAACAACCAAGGAATTTTTTCCATGAACAACTTGGTCGACAAATTGTTTAAGATGGGAGATGTTTGAAAACCAAGGTTCGACTATACTGCTGGGGACCCACTGGGCTTCCTGAGTCTAAGAATGTCTCGGTTGGAGCACCGTCCCATGCACCAAAAGGTTGCAGGTTTGTCAGTCAGGGCACATACCTAGGTTGTGGGTTCAATCCCTGGTCAGGGTGCGAACGAGTGGCAACCGATAGATTTCTCTCCTTTCACTCTCGCTAAACCTATCCTTGGATGAGGATTTTTTTTTTTAAATTACTTCCATCAATTCTGGAAAGCTCTCAGCCACTATTTCTGTGAACATCACTCCTGCCCCATGTCTTTCTTCTCTGTAATGCCTGCCACCTTAGATCACTATGTTATAGACCTCTCTGCTCGCCTCTTCTCATTCCCACCTCTTTTTCTGTACTCATTCTAGGACCATCTCTTCATTGTAGGGTCATTTTTTCACATGGAACAGTTTCCCAATTCTTCCAAAATATTAGGGGGACCGAAAAGTAATGTCGTTAAAGTAAAGTAATGACATGTTAAGGGCGGAAGTGGAAGCAAATCCGTGTCAGACAATCGAGGAACTATCAAACACTCTTAACCAACCTTGGTTGACCATCCAAGAACATTTGCAGGAGATTGGTACAGTAAGCAGAGCAGGTGTTTGGGTCCCGCATAATCTGTCTGAAGAAAACAAAGCTATCCGGTCCACCACATGCAACTTATTGCTTCAGCGGCACAATACAGAAGCGTTTTTTGATCGCTTGATCACTGGAGCTGAAAAATGGGTCCTCTATGATAATCCAAAACGCAAAAGGCAGTGGCTCTCCCTGAAGGAATGGCCACGAAGTACAGCTAAGCCAGGTTTACACCCCAAAAAAGCACTTTTGTGTGTTTGGTGGAGTATCGTGGGGTCGTTCATTTTGAAGTGCTGAAACCTGGACAAACTGAATGCAGACCTTTACTGTAAACAATTGGATCGAGTAAATCAATCTTTAATTGAAAAGTGCCCAGCGATTGTCACCAGAAAAGGCGTTATTCTGCAACACGATAATGCAAGACCGCACTGCGCAAGATGAACCCTGGAAAAAAATTAATGAATTGGGGTGGGAGGTATTGCCTCACCCACCATACTTGCCCGATATTGCGCCATCGGATTTCCATTTATTCCGATCGCTGCAACATTTTCTAAGTGGCAAAAAATTTGAAAATTTAGATGATGTCCAAAATGTTATCTCCAGATATTTTGCTCAAAAACCAATTGATTTTAATTGATCCGGCATTGAAAATTTGCACACTAGATGGCAAAAGGTTGTTGATAACAAGGGTGATTACATCATTGATTAAAAATAAAAACTTGTTAAAAATTTGTTTGAATTTAATGTAAAAAAACGACATTACTTTCCAGTCCCCTTAATATATCCATAGATTTTTAAATATTTTATTTCTAGAAATTCTCTTTCAGTCTCTTGCTTCTTACTAATATTCAATTCCTTATTTCTTTAAATATGGTAATATACATGTTTCATACTATGTGTCTGGTTACATAACTGAAAATGTGCAAGTTTGTTTTTGTGCTCACTCTGTTTCTTTGGGGGTTAAGTGAGCGTTTCTGGGTTCTTTGTTTTAGCAACGAAAGCTTATTTATTCCTTAGAACCTTCTCTGCGTAAGGCCTGAGTTGGGTTTCTGCAGGAAGTTTTACACCTGCATTTCCAGGCTCCTAGAAACACTACCACCAGGGCTACTTTTTTTTATTTTGTTTTTTTACTATTAGTAGACCACCTATTTTTCAGAACTTGATCCTTTTTTTGTTTTTTTGTTTGTTCTTTGCTTTTTATTAATTTTTTTAGAGAGAGGGAGAGATAGAAACATTGATCTGAGAGAGAAATATCGATCAGCTGCCTCCTGCGCGCCTCCTACTGGGGATCAAGCCCGCAACCCGGGCATGTACCCTGACTGGGAATCGAAGCAGTGACCTCCTGGTACATGGGATGATGTTCAACCAACCAAGCCACACTGGCTGGGACACACTTTTTATAAAACAAACTAAAGCAGATGTAAAAACTAGCAAAGAATCTTCTGGGCACCTGCACCAATTTTCATGGATCAGGGTTCATGAAGATGGAGGCAGATGTGAAGACTGCACCCAACTGGCACCAGGGGGCTGCTCCAGAATCACTAGAGGCCAAGCTTTCTGCAAGTTTCCGTGAAAGCTGGTGTGGTTTGTCCATGTGTGGCAGCCTCCTTCTAAAAGCACTAAGGTATAACATGGAACACATATTTGAATCTGAACCAAATATTTTAAGGTTCTTGTTACCTGAACAACCCTGAAGATGGTTATAGGAATCCCCCACGCTGAAAAAAAACCATGACCAGCCTTCTTTTCTCATGGCTGTCTTCCGCCAATGTCTCTGATGTGCTATAAACACCACTGCCTAGTGAAAAGCCTGTGGGAGCACATCTTCCCAAGGGGACGGTATGGCCTGCAAGGCTGGCCTCCAGGCTCAGGTCACCCAGACACAGAGGGAACTGAACTCCTGAGCCAAGGTCTCAGCATCTGTGTAAAGACCAACCAGCGGACTAAATTTTCAGTAAAAGAAAACAGATGCAAAGAGGGTGCCAGAAGCAGAGCTGTGACAGGTAATTGCTCTGGCCATTAGCACAAGAGCTCCTGAGTCCTTTATTTATGTTGTGAGGACAATGCCATTCCTGTTCAGAAGGTGACATACCTTAATTTCCTTCACCCCAGGAGATGTGCATCAGGAAGAGCCGTGCCCAGGGGGCTTCCTGGGCCCTCCCCCATCTCCCTTAACGGTCTGCCTCACTTTCAATGCCCCAGTGCCACTCTGAGTCCCCTTCCCCTTAGGTGCCCCCCTCTCCTCCTGGGATGACTCTAAACCTACATTTGGCTGCAGGTTTTCAGCAGGGTCCTGCCACTCTGCCTGGCACCAGCTTGTCTCCTTCCCCACTTGGCCCTCCTTCTGGGGTTGGCCTGGCTGTCTCCTTGCCCTGGGCCTCAGACCATAGCTCAGAGCCCCAACCTCTGAGGCCTCTGACCTTCTTGTCAGCCCAGCCAACCCAGGAGCTCTGCTAAAATATTTTATCTGATGTGCTTGGCTATTTGAGGAAAACTTTCTCAATATACCTAGCCTGCCCAAACCAAGTCCCAGCACCTTACACCAAAATGAAATCAGAATCCAACATGAGCCACTTGTGGGTCAAACTTTAATATTCACTCTAGGGCATCACTGGGTCATCTGTAACAACAATCACACAACAGTGGGAGAATAGACATCAGTGGTTTAAAGGGGGAAACAAGGAGTTCTCTTAACTGTGAAGGCATGGCCACATCAGAAAACGGTGGTAGTAAACCAATCAGAAGCTCCTCTCTGCATGAAGGCTCTGGAAGGAGGGGGAGGCTGCCTAGACCACAAAGGGGCCAATGCTGTGGAGCTGCAGTGCCCACTGTGAAATGGTACCAGGACTCCAACAGACCAACACCCTGAGTGTAGAGGTGCACTTGGAGAACCTTTTGTAGTGCTTATGGGCAGCACGTACCTCGATCTGTAGACACGACCACCACACCCCACACACATGATTCTTGCCCTGAGACATGCCTCAAACCCACAAAGACAATTCACAGAGCCACCTGTCCCTTGCCATCCCCAGAGGCTCCACTGCCTTGGTGCCAGGCCTGCCTTGGAGCAGGCTGAGCAGTCTGGAAGGTGGGGGAAGGCCCACAAGCACAGCTTCCTGCTCCTGTCCTTGGCTGATGGACAAATGGCCTCCAAATTAACATGGTTTGGAACCGCATCCGGGGTCTGCTGGAAGATGGGGCTCAGCTCAGCAGAGGCAGGCACAGGGCTTGCTGGTCTCTCTGTGGGAAGCATGGTGGGATGGAAAGGTCTGGCACAGCAGCATGCCTGCCACACCTGAAGCCCCAGGAGCCCCACGTATACTTGAGGACCTTCCAAAGATATATGCCTTTCATGAGGCCAGCCTGAAGGTGTGCAGAGGGACAGAGGCACTCTGTGGGAATGCAGGGACATCTGGGCTACTTGGTGGCTGTGGGCCACCAGTCTGGCACAGATGTAGTCAGGGCCACCCGGCCACTCCCTGTGGTTCTGATGTGGAGAGGGCCCTTGATTTTCTCCAAGTACAATAGGGCCAGCCCCACATTCCCCTGGCCTGCCCTGTACTTGCCAGCAGCCTGTCCAGACTCAGTGAGCACCGTGGTGCCAGGGGTGATGCTGCCCACAGGGAAGGAGCCCAAGAGCTGCACTGGGAAGAGGCGCTTTCGGATGACACCCATGTGGTGGGTGCAGGCTGTCAGCTCCTGGCCAACATAGCAGCCTTTGGTGAAGCTGATACCATTCATGAAAGCTAGGTTGGACTCCAGGGGCAGGGCCACTCCTGGGGGCAGGTCGTGGACCCCCTCAGGAACACCTGTGGGGGTAGAAAGGGAGAAACAAGGTGAGAGCTGAGGTGTCCCCCACAGCCAGGGCTCAGCCAAGGGAGACCAGGCATGGCCCCTCCTACCTTTGTAGTACCCCAAACTCTGCCTGCCACACCCACCATTTCCCTGTTCCCTGGTGAGCAGGCTGTTTGGCCCTCAATCCTACTTGCTAGAAAAGAGGACCTCCTGGCCTGACCCCAGCCATGTTTGCTCCAATAGCTCCTCCAAGTGCCTCTGGACTCCCAACTGGACCCTGCATTCCAGCCCCTCCCACTCTACCCATGTAGTCCCCAACAGGTCCCACCAGGGCCTCCATACCTTGCTGGTACCGGTGCCGGTGGTAATCCCAGACGTCCGCTAGCCGGCCCCTGGGCACCAGGGCAGGGCTCTCATCCTGGGTGAGGAGCCGCCAGCCCATGCAGGTAGTGCGGGGGTCACGGGTGAGGATGGTGGTGCCCTGGTGCTTTGGCAGCGGCTCAGCCCCACCTGCCTCCTCGGGAATGCCTGGCAGAACTGCCCAAACACGCAACTCAGGGCATGGCTCCACCGAGACCTTCCGCCGTATCTTGTGCAGCACCAGGTGCTTCTGCAGTGCACCCAGCACTGAACTGTCGCATTCCAGGAGGAAGATGGGACCTTGGTCTGCATGTTCAGGGAGCCTGTGGGGAAGAACAGTGGCACGTGGTGATGATATGTAGTAATTAACAAGTTATTAATAACAGGAAAGGAGCAAAGAGAAGGCCAGACATTGTAGACATGTTCCCTGCAAAACACTGGGGGAAGGAAACTGGACAAAGATAGACACACGCCCAAGTAAAGCTGGGGTAACAGGGAAGGTGCTGCCCGTCAGTCACACCTGGGAACAGAGGTCACTGGCCAGAATGGACATGGCCACTGCAAGGGGGTGTGAAGATCTGGGATATACAAACCCCTGAAGAAAGAAGCTCACTCTCAGAAGCTCGCTCTCTTTCTTGGCTTTCTTGGGACTCATGTGACTCTGGGCTTGTGGGCCTCTCTTGCTCCTGCTTTCCTACATTCAATTACATGGCCCATGGCCATATGAACCCCACACATAGTAGACTAATGGACTGTAACCAGCTTGATGTTGTACTGGACCCAGCTCCAACATGGAAAGGAAACTCTGTTTTGTTTATAGCTTTACTGAAACCCCAGCTACACTTCTTCTATGACTAGACTAAGGAAAATGGGACTTTGGAAACCTAGGGATGTAATTCCATGGAACTAAAGCTTTCTACCATATCTCATCCTCCCATGGGGGCCTCCAAAAATGCTTATTCCATTGGTACCACAAGAACCCCACTTCCACCACTAACAATGTGGGTGTCGGCAGGGTATCGCAATGCAGAACAAGCACACAGAGCCAGGCCACGGCCTCCCAATCCTCTGGTCCCATGTGCAGTGCAGTGTATACAGGAGACTCCATAGCCAGCACAGGACCCCTCCATCCCTTTCCCACCCAGGCCACAGGCACAGACATGCACATGACTAGGGTCGGCAGGTGGTGTCTGGCGCTCAAAATGAGGCAGAAAGGTACTGACACCCATCCTGAGGACAGGACCTGCCTCCTCCAGCCCCAGAAGCCACCAAGAAGCCAGGGTCCTAAGGCTGAGTTGGGGTGGGGGGCACTCTAAAGCAGTGAGGCCACACCTAACCATGCTCACCTCCCACTTTCCCAGTGCAAATCCGAGAACCATCCTAACCCACACTCCAGGCAGCCCATGTCCAAGCAAATGACCCCAGGATTCTGATGTGCTGACCAGGTGGACGGCAGGGCTCCTTCAGATAAATAAGCACAGAGGACTAATGCAGTGTTAGACATGGTGAGGGTGGGGGGCAGTGAGGCTAGATGGAGCTGTTCAGTAACAATTGGGGTCCAGATTGCAGATGTGGACTAAGCAAGGTCCCACTGTGGTGGCAGCTGAGATGGGGAAGTGAGTAAGACCTGGGAGCAGGGACAAGAGTGAAAGGCCATCAGCTTCTCACATCCACCCCCAGAGCCCATCAACTGGTAGGCCAAATCTCAGTGGACTCACCCTATGTACACACCCTATTGTGTCCACACACTCATCTCACAAAGCCAGTGGCCATGGGTCTGCTAAGGATGAGGTAATGAAGTGGGTAGGATGAGGAAGGGCACCTGCCACAGCAAGTCAGGCTGGCCCCTCACCTTCTAAATATCCTCAGAGAACATAAAAAATGAGGTCAGCTGAGCAGCCAGAAGAAACAGCTAGAAGAGTTCAGAGGAGCTGACGCAAAAAAGCACAGGAAAAGAGTTCAGCATCATCCTCAAAATGCAAATGCAAATCAAAATGAGCAGGGACAAGCTCTGGCCAAGTACCTCAGTTGGTTAGAGCATCGTCTGGATAAGCCAAGGTTGTAGGTTCAATCCCTAGGCAAGGCACATACAAGAATCAACCAATGAATGCATAAATAAGTGGAACAACAAATCTCTCTCTTCTTTCCTCTCTCTCTCTAAAATAAATAAATAAATAGATAAATAAATGTTTATTTATTTAGGTGGTCAGAGGACTGAAATAAAAACAGTACCACCCCACGCTGGCAAGGATGTGAGAAGCTGACCACTCAGTGTTAGTGGTAGGAATGTAAGTACAGTGGCTCTAAAAGGGGTTTATAGATCCTTATAAAACTAAACATCAGCTACCACCTGACCTGCCACCGCACTCCTGGGCACTAACCCGACAGAAATGGAAACTTGTGTTCACACAAGAACCTGTACATGAATGTTAGTAGCAATTTCACGCACAATAGCCAAAGAGTGACACAAAACTATCCTTCAGTGGGTGAAATGTTAAACGGACTTGTTCACCCCCTCAATGGAATACTACTCAGCAAGGAAACAGAATGGACCACTGATACCAGCTGGATGGCGATGAAGGGCATTAGGGGCAGTGACCATTTGTACAACATTCCTGAAATGCCACAATCACAGGGACGGAGGAAAAACAGGCAAGGAGCTGTAGGGCTGAGGGGATGGCAAAAGTGAGTGTGCCTACAAAAGGTATGGCCCATGTCCATCCCCTGGACACAGCGGGCAAGATGTTGCCATTTGGAGAACTGGGTTCAGAATATGGGACCTTCCTGTACAATTTTTTTTTTTTTTTTTGCTTCTGTCAATCTACAATTACATCAAAATAAAAATTTTTTAAAAAGGAGCTGCCTCTGGGGAGGGTAGATCCATGTGGGTGAGAAGGGAGGCAGCAGACAGTCACTTTCCATTATAAGCCTTTTAACATTCTTGGGTTTTTTTTTAACCACGGGCAAGTATATATTTATTTTTTAAATCCTGAGTAGAGATAGAGACAACATGATTGGAAACAAGCAAGTGGAGGACCATCTGAAACCCAGCAGTAGCCCAGGCAAAACAGCCCCCAGAGACTAGCACACAGACATGAGAGTGTCCAACCAAAGCCAGCACAGCTGGGACCAAAACCAGGACTATCTTCTAAGCAGCTAGCATGTCAGGAAGGCCTCCACCAGGAGGTGGGAGGCCCATGAAACACATACATGGTAGGAATGAGAAAAGACCTTCAAAAACTACAGCCTTGTCCTGGCCCGTGTGGCTCAGTTGGTTGAGCATTGTCCCATGCACTGAGAGGTTGCCGGTTTGGTTCCAGGTCAGGGTACATGTCTGGGCTACGAGCTTGATTCCCAGTAGGGGGTGTGCAGGAAGCAGCTGACTGATCAATGTTTCTCTCAACGATGTTTTACTCTTTCTCTCCCTCTCCTTTCCTCTCTCTGTAACAAAAATCAATCAAAACATTAAAAAAAAACCAAAAAACTACAGCCTTGTCAGAGAAAATGATAAGACAGGCCACAGATTGAAAAATGTTTTAAAAGTCTCCTCTGACAAAGGACTGTCATCCAACACACACACACACACACACACACACACACACACACACACACACACACGTAGCAGTTAAACCCCAACAATAAGAAAACAACCAGAAGAGGGAAAATGGCAGCAGATTGAATGGAAATTACAATGACTGTCTCCAAGACCAAACTAGAATTACAACTAAAATATAGAAAAAAATCATCAAGAATAACCAACTGAAGACCAGCTGGAGAAAACCCACATAACCAAGGATGTAAAAAGGAGCACAAATTGACTCTGGTAGGAGGTGTGGAGGCATGAGAGGTCTGGCTGAGCTCCCACAGGCAGAAGCTGAGGGATATCTCAGCTGTGAGAAGTTCCCCCTAAGATGTCTGGAGTTTAAACCCCTAGCTGGGCTCCCCAGCACAGAGTGGCTGAACTGGGAAACATAAAACCTGGCTGTGAAAAACATCAGTGCAAAGGTTCTATTCAGCAGGGAGGGGCGCTGGTAACACGGGCATCCCCCTGAAGGGCCAGTGCACTAAATTTCATCAACAGCCACTCACCTAGGGCTCAGGCAGAGAGAGGGCTGAGTGGACTGGAGCTGCGTGAGGAAAGTCAGGGGTTCGTGGAAATGGGGAGAGAGTTGTGAAAGCTGCTGTCTGGGTCCCTGTGCTGAGTTATTAACCCATGATACAGAAATCACCTTTCTCAGGCTGAGTTTTCCCATCAAAACAGCTTTAGCCCAAGGAGAAGCAATTGCACCACTTATTGGAATTTCTCTCACCCCACCCACCAGGAGGACATAACGTCTAGCACAGAAGTACAACCTGAGGCTCATTAAGTGTCTGAGACTAACAGTCAACCTGCAGGCAGAGGCAGATCACAGGGAGATTTGAGTCTTTCCCTGGCCCGTGAATCTGCCTGGGAGAGTAAGACCAGACACTGCTGTTCAGCTTGGCCCTTCCATACACATCCAAACCTATCAGAGAAAGCCACAAACTAAAATAACTGAAACCCACAGGGAGATTTTAGCAGGCTCCAAACCCTGCTGAGACAGCCAATTGGGTGAAACAAAGAAATAGGTGCCAAATGAAAGAACAAGAGAATTCACCAGAAGTAGGGCTAAATGAAATTGGAGATTAGTAAATTATCAGATATAGAGTTCAGGATAATCAACAACATAAGAAAAGATATAGAAACAATGAAAATCAACCAATTGCAATTGAAAAACAAAAAAGTGGAAATGAAGAATGACACAGCCGAAATAAAGAATACACTGGGAAGAATAAACAGCAGATTAGAGGAAGCTGAGGACAGGATCAGCAAGTTAGAAAACAGGATAGAAAAAAAAAAAATCACCCAATCAGAGAACAACAAAGAAATTAAAAACAACAGTTTAAGAGAGTGTGGGACAATATGAAATGTAACAATATCCCCATCATAGAGGAGTACCTGAAGTAAATGAAAATGAGCAAGGGTTAGAAAACCTGCTTGAAGAAATAGTGGCAGAAAACTTCCCTAATTTGGTGAAGGAAAAAGTCACACAAGTTCATGAAGCACAGACAGTCCCAAGCAAGAAGAACCCAAACAGGCCCACACCAAGACACATCATAATTAAAATAACAAAAATTAAAGACTAAGAGAGAATCTTAAAGGCAGCAAGAGAAAAGCAATGGGTTACCTACAAAAGAGCTCCCATAAGGATGTCAGCTGATTTCTGAACAGAAACACTACAGGCCAGAAGGGAATGGCATGAAGTATTCAAGGTAATAAAAAAAACAAGGATCTAAATCCAAGACTACTCTACTCAGCAAAGCTATAGTTTAAAATTGAAGGTGATAAAAAAAATCTTCCCAAGCAGGGGGGAAAAAATGGCGGTGGAGTGAATGGAAGCTACACAGACGATCTCCCAGGACCAAACAGGAATTACAACTAAAATAAAGACAAATCATCGGGAAAAACCAACAGAAAAGCAGCGGGAGAGGACCATAAAGCCAGGGACACTGAATGAACCTGGTAGGATTGCGGAGGCGTGTGACGGTGGCGGGCTGGGAGCCCACAGACAGAAGCGGCCTTGGCTGTGAGCAGCAGCCTTAGCTGTGAGCAGCGGCAGCGCCTGCCCTCGGGATTAAGAGCCCCAGCTGCTCCACAGCGCAGAGGGCCGGGACAGAGCGCTAAATAGCCACAGCCACTCACCTGGGGCTCCGGCAGAGGGAGGGCGGACTGGACTGGAACTCTGTGGGGACATCTGGGATTTGGAGGGCGCTCAGAGTTTGTGCTGAGCTGTAGCCACAAAGGACGGTGGTGGCCAGCCCCTCCTTCCCTGTTACACAGAAAGGCAGCCAAGTTTGCTCCTTCCCAGAGCTGTGGAAGCCCCTCCCTCGGAGATTCCCAGGTGAGGAAAAGAGGCAAAGAAATGCAAATTGAGGCTCATTAACAACCAGCATTGGCCCCACCCTCGGGAAATCCTCTTACACTGTAAACATCTGAGGAAGTTTCTCATTCAACTGAGATCCTAAGGCTTTTCAAGTAACTGAGGCTAATAGCCTCCAAAAAAAAGCTAGAACATAACTAATCCTTTTCCGAGCTTGCAAATCTACCCAGGAAAGTGAGACTTGACAGTGGTGTTGAAGGAGGGCCCTCCACACTCATCCAAACCCAGTAGAGGGAGCCACAAATAGCAGAACACCAACACCCACAGGGAAAATTTGGCAGTTTCCAAAACCCACTGAGATAGCAAAAAATGGTGAAACAAAGAAACAGATCCCAAATGAAAGAACAAGAGAACTCTACCAAAGATGAGATAAATGAAATGCAGTTAAGCAAATTATCAGAGGTAGAGTTCCGAGCCATGATCTTGAGGAAACTAAACAGCATGAGTAAGGACATCAACACTATGAGTAAAGATACAGAAACACTGAAAACCAACCAAGTGGAAATGAAGAATGACATAGCAGAAATAAAGAACACATTGGAAGGATTGACCAGCAGAGTAGAGGAAGTAGAGGACCGGATCAGTGAATTAGAAGACAGAGTAGAAAAAAATCAATCAATCAGAAAACCAAAAGGAAAAAACAATTAAAAAACAGGAAGATAGCTTAAGAGAACTGTGGGACAACTGGAAACGTAATAACATTCGCATTATTGGAGTCCCTGAAGAAGAAGAAAATGAACAAGGGTTAGAGAATATATTTGAAGAAATAGTGACAGAAAACTTTCCTAACCTGGTGAAGGAAGAAAGCATTCAAGTTCAAGAAGCACAGAGAGCCCCAAGTAAAAAGAACCCAAACAGGCCCACACCAAGACACATAATAATTAAAATGCCAAAAATTAAAGACAAAGAGAGAATCCCAAAGGCAGCAAGAGATAAGCAACAGGTTACCTACAAAGGAAACCCCATTAGGCTATCATCTGACTTCTCAACAGAAACACTACAGGCCAGAAGGGAATGGCATGAAGTAATCAAGGTCATGAAAAACAAGGATCTGAATCCAAGACTACTCTATCCAGCAAGGCTATCATTCAAAATAGAAGGTCAAATAAAGAGCTTCCCAGACAAAAAAAGGCTAAGGGAATATATTAGCACCCAACCAGCACTGCAAGACATGTTAAAAGGACTGCTATAATTAGTAGAATAGAAAGATAATTAGAACCACACTGTACAAAAATGGCAATAAATAAGTACATATCAATAATCACCTTAAATGTAAATGGACTGAATGCTCCGATAAAAAGACACAGAGTAGCTGACTGGATAAGAAAGCATGATTCACATATATGTTGTTTACAAGAGACCCATCTCACAACAAAAGACTCACATAGGTTGAAAGTAAAGGGATGGAAAAAAATCTTCCAAGCAAACGGAAAGGAAAAAAAAGCTGGGGTAGCAATACTCATAATTGATAAATTAGATTTCAAATTGAAGACCATAACTAGAGACAAAGAAGGTCACTACATAATATTGAAAGGGTCTATCCAACAGGAAGATATAACCTTGGTAAACATATATGCACCCAATATAGGAGCACCAAAATATATTAAAAATCTTCTGGAGGACTTCAAAGGAGAAATCGACCGCAATACAATCATAGCAGGAGACTCCAACACCCCACTGACATCACTGGATAGATAATCTAGACAAAAAATTAACAAGGAAACAGAGACTCTAAATGAAGCACTAGATCAAATGGATTTAATAGATATATACAGAGAATTACATCCCAAAACTGCACAATTCACATTCTTCTCAAGTGCACATGGGACATTCTCAAAGATAGGCCATATGTTAGGGCACAAACTAAGTCTCTACAAGTTCAAGAAGATTGAAATCATATCAAGCATCTTCTCAGACCACAATGGCATGAAACTAGAAATCAATTGCAACAAGAACATGCAAAAACATATGAACACATGGAGGCTAAATAGCATGTTACTGAACAATGAATGGGTTACCATGGAGATCAAGGAAGAATTTTAAAAATTTCTGGAAACTAATGAAAATGAACACACAACAACGCAAAACCTATGGGATACTGCGAAAGCAGTTCTGAGAGGGAAGTTCATAGCACTACAGGCCCACCTTAAGAAGAAAAATTTCTAATTGACTACCTAACCTCATAACTTAAAGAACTGGAAAGCAAACAAAAAGAAAACCCTAGAGCAAGTAGAATGAAGGAAATAGTAAAGATC
This sequence comes from Tadarida brasiliensis, assembly GCA_030848825.1. NCBI lineage: Eukaryota > Metazoa > Chordata > Mammalia > Chiroptera > Molossidae > Tadarida > Tadarida brasiliensis. The sequence continues at coordinate 70,399,901 of CM061259.1, read as the reverse complement.
AGAGCAGAAATAAACGACATGGAGACCAAAAAAACAATTCAAAGGATCAATAAAACAAAGAGCTGGTTTCTTGAAAAGATAAACAAGATTGATGGACCCTTAGCTAGACTCACCAAGAAACAAAGAGAGAGAACCCAAATACACAAAATCAGAAATGAAAGAGGAGAAGTAACAACTGACACCACAGAAATACAAAGGATCATTAACAAATACTATGAACATTTATATGGCAACAAATTCGACAATCTAAGCGAAATGAACACATTTCTAGAAACACATAGTCTCCCAAAACTGAATCGGAAAGAGATAGAAAACTTGAACAGGCCAATAACAACGAAGGAAATTGAAGATGTAATCAAGACTCTCCCAGCAAACAAAAGCCTAGGCCCTGACGGCTTCACGGGGGAGTTTTACCGAACATTCAAAGAAGAACTAACACCCATTCTCCTCAAACTATTCCAAAAAATTCAAGAAGAAGGATGACTTCCAAACTCGTTTTATGAGGCCAGCATAATTCTAATCCCAAAACCAGAAAAAGACACTACAAAGAAAGAAAACTACAGGCCAATATCCCTGATGAACATAGATGCCAAAATCCTTAACAAAATACTCGCAAATCGGATCCAGCAATACATCAAAAAATTATTCACCATGACCAAGTGGGATTCATCCCAGGGATGCAAGGCTGGTACAATATACGCAAATCAATAAATGTGATACATCACATAAACAAAATGAAAGATAAAAACCATATGATCATATCAATAGATGCTGAAAAAGCATTTGACAAAATCCAGCACCCATTTCTGACAAAAACGCTCAGCAATTTGGGAATAGAGGGATCATATCTCAACATTATAAAGGCCATATATGAAAGACCTACAGCCAACATCATACTCAATGGACAAAAACTAAAAGCATTTCCCTTAAGTACAGGAACAAGACAAGGTTGCCCACTTTCACCACTCTTATTTAACATAGTACTGGAAGTCTTAGCCACAGCAATCAGTCAGGAAGAAAAAACAAAAGGGATCCAAATTGGAAAGGAGGAAGTGAAATTGTCATTATTCTCAGATGACATGATATTATACATAGAAAACCATAAAAACTCCATCAAAAATCTACTAGACTTAATTAATGAATTTGGCAAAGTAGCAGGATACAAAATTAACGTCAAGAAATCGACGGCATTCTTATACACCAATGATGAACTCACAGAAAGAGAAACTAAAAAAAAATCCCATTTACCATCGTGGCAAAAAAATTAAGATACCTAGGAATAAACTTAACCAAAGAAGTAAAGGACCTATTCGCAGAAAACTACAGGACATTGAAAAAAGAAATAGAGGAAGATATAAAAAAGTGGAAGCACATATCTTGTTCATGGATTGGAAGAATTAACATCATTAAAATGTCCATAGTACCCAAAGCAATCTATAGATTTAACGCAATCCCCATCAAAATACCGACATATTTCACAGAACTAGAACAAGTACTTCAGTTCATATGGAACCAAAAAAGACCCCGAATAGCTACAGCAATCTTGAAAAAGAAGGACAAAGTAGGAGGGATCACAATACCGGACATCAGGTTATACTACAAAGCTACCTAATCAAAACAGCCTGGTACTGGCACAAGAACAGGCACATAGATCAATGGAATAGAACAGAGAACCCAGAAATTGACCCAAAACATTATGCTCAATTAATATTCGAAAAAGGTGGCAAGAGTATACAATGGAGTAAAGACAGCCTCTTTAATAAATGGTGTTGGGAAAATTGGACAGCTACATGCAAAAAAATGAAACTAGATCATCAGCTTACACCATACACAAGAATAAACTCAAAATGGATAAAAGACTTAAATGTGACTCATGAATCCATAAAAATCCTAGAAGAAAATGTAGGCAACAAAATTTCAGACATCATACGCAGCAAAATTTTCACTGATATATCACCTAGGGCAACAGAAACAAAGGAAAAAATGAACACATGGAACTCCATCAAACTCAAAAGCTTCTGCACAGCAAAAGAAACAACCATCAAAGTGGAAAGGCAACCCACTGTATGGGAGAGCATAATTGCCTATGATATATCAGATAAGGGACTAATTTCCAAAATATATAGAGTGCTCATACATCTCAACAAAAGGAAGACAAAGAACCCAATTAAAAAATGGGCAGAGGAACTAAATAGACACCTCTTCAAACAGGACATACAAATGGCTAAGAGACATATGAAGAAATGCTCAACTTCACTAATCATCAGAGAGATGCAAATTAAAACAACAATGAGGTATCACCTCACACCTGTCAGAATAGCCGCCATCAACAAAGCATCAAACAACAAGTGTTGGCGAGGGTGTGGAGAAAAGAGGACTCTAGTACACTGCTGGTGGGAATGCAGACTGGTGCAGCCACTATGGAAAACACTATGGTGTTACCTCAAAAAATTAAAAATTGAATTACCATTTGACCCAGTGATCCCACTCCTAGGAATATACCCTAAGAAGCCTGAAACACCAATCAGAAAGAATACATGTACCCCCATGTTCATAGCAGCGCTATTTACAATAGCTAAGATCTGGAAACAGCCTAAGTGTCCATCAGTAGACGAATGGATAAAAAAGCTGTGGTACATATACACAATGGAGTACTATGCAGCTGTAAGAAAGAAAGATCTCTTATCCTTTGCGATGACATGGGAGGACCTGGAAACTATTATCCTAAGTGAAACCAGCCAAGCAGAGAAAGACAAATATCATATGATCTCACTTCTTTCTGGAATATAATGAACATAACAGTGTGAGGAACAGGGTAGTCCCAGAGACGTGGAAGTAGGGTACAGACTGACATTTGCCAGAAGAGGGGGTGGGGGAGGGAAGCGAAGAACACAGAACTTGTACGCATGTACTCATAACCAATGGACATGGACAACAAAACTGGGGACGGGGCAGGGAGGGAGGGAAAGGGGGGTGTCAATGGGGGAAAAAAGGAGAAACATCTGTAACAAAAGTAAATTAATAAAAAATAATTTTAAAAAATAAATAAATAAAATAAAATAAAATAAAATTGAAGGTGAAGTAAAAAGCTTCCCAGACAAAAGAAAAAAAAAAGAATAAAAGAGTGTATTTATTACCACCAAAACAATATTGCAAGAAATGTTAAAGGTAGTGCTTTAAGAAGAGATGAAATATATAGAGAAAAGGACAAAAAAAAAAAAAAAAAAAACGGCATTAAGTAAGCATCTATCAATAATTAATTAAGTGTAAATGGATTAAATGCTACAATCAAATGACACAGAATAGCTGAATGGATAAGAAAGCATGACCTATATATGCTGTCTACAAGAGACCCACCTCAGAAGAAAAAACTCACACAGGAAGAAAGTGAAGGGATGGAAAAAAGTTATCCAAACAAAAGGAAATGAAAAAAAAAGCTGCGACAGCAATATTCATATCTCATAAAATAAACTTCAAAGCAAAGACCTTAACAAGAGACAAAGAAGGTCACTACATAATATTAAAAGGATTGATCCACCAAGAGGATATAACTTTCATAAACATATATGCACCCATTATAGGAGCACCAAAATATATTTAAAATCTCCTGGAGGACTTTAAGGGAGAGATCAACAGCAATACAATCATAGTAGGAGACTTAGACACCCCATGGACATCACTGGATAAATATTCTAGACAAAAAAATTAACAAGAAAACAGAGACCCTAAATGATGCACTAGATCAGATGTATATAACTGATATATACAGAGAATTTCACCCCAAAACTGCAGAATATACACTCATCTCAAGTCCATACAGTACATTCACAAAGATAGACCACATGTTAAGACACACACTAAGTCTCTACAAGTTCAAGAAGACTGAAGTCATATCAAGCATCTTCTCAGATCACAATGGCATAAAACTAGAAATTACAATAAAAACACTCAAAATCATTCAAACACATAGAGGCTAAATAGCATGTTACTAAACAATGAATGGGATACCAATGAGATCAGGAAGAAATAAAAAAACTTCCCTGAAATGAATGAAAGTGAACGTACAACAACAACAAAAAAAAAATCAATGGGACACAGCAGAAGTAGTCCTGAGAAAGAAATTCATAACATAACAGGCCTACCTCAAGAAACAAGAAAAATTTCTAATAGGCTATCTAACCTAACCCTATAATGTACAGAATTAGAAAGAGAAGAAAAGAAAAAATCCAGAGTAAGTAGAAAGAAATAATAAAGATCAGAGCAAAAATAAATGACATAGAGACTAAAAACACAATATAAAAGGTCAGTGAAACCAAGAGCTGGTTCTTTGAAAAGATAAACCAGATTGATCAATCTTTAGGCAGACTCACCAAGAAACAAAGAGACAGGACCCAAATAAACAAAAATCAGAAATGAAAGAGAAGTAACAAGTGACACCAGAGAAATACAAAGTACTGTAAGAAAATACTATAAACAGCTATATGCCAACAAACTGGACAACCTAGGTGAAATGGACAAATACCTGGAAACATACAGTCTTCCAACTCAACCAGGAAGAGTCATAAAAACCAAACAGATCAATAACAATCAATAAACTCACAGCAGCCCTGGCTGGTTTGACTCAGCGGTTAGAGCATTGGCCCGTGGACCAAAGAGTCACAGGTTCAGTTCTGGTCAAGGGCACGTACCTCAGTTGCAGTTCAGTCCCCAGCCTTGGTCGGGGATTGCAAGAGGTGGCCAGTTGATGTGTTTCTCTCACATACATGTCTCTCTCTTCCCCCTGCCCCTTCTCTCCCTCCCTCCCACTCTAGCTGAAGATAAATGGAAAAATATCCACAGGTGAGAACTTAAAAAAATAAAAATAAACTCCCAGCAAACAAAAGTCCTGGACCAGATGGCTTCACAGCAGAGTTTAACCAAACATTCAAAGAACTAACACCTATTTTCCTCACGCTACTCCAAAAAAAATCAGGAAGAAGGAAGACTTCCAAGCTCTTTTTATGAGACCACCATAATCCTAATTCCAAAACCAGATAAAGGCACCACAAAGAGAGAAAATTACAGGCCAATATCCCTGATGAACAGAGATACCAAAATCCTCAACAAAATCTTAGCAAATCAAATACAGCAATACATTAAAAAATTATACACCACAACCAAGTGGGATTTATCCCAGGGATACAAGGCTGAACAATATCAGAAAATCAATAAATGTGATACATTGCATAAATGAAATGAAAGATAAAAATCATGTGGTCAGTGGAGGGAAAAATGGTGGCAGAGTGAATGTAAGCTACACAGATTGTCTCCCAGGACAGAACTGGAATTACAACTAAAATAAAGACAAATCAGAAACCATGGCTAGGAAGATGGCGGCAGGGAGGACCAGAGCGATGGTGAGTGTGTGAGAGAGTGAGCGAGTGTGAGAGAGACTGTGAGTGAATGCGAGTGTGGACAACCAACCTTGAACAGTGCAGAGACATGGGGCAGAAGTTTCCTGTGCTGTAAACGGAAAGCAGCTGGCTACCGCGCAACAGTAGCAGTGCAAACCAGGAGCTGACACTCGCCCCAAGCAGTGACTGATCAGGAGCTGAGCCCCACCAGGCAACAGGTACCCCAGCGGGACACCAGCGGGACCCACGCACTCCAGCAAAGTATCAACGGGACCCACAAACCCCAGCAGTGTTCCAGCAGGACCCACACTCACCAGCAGTGCACCAGCTGGACCCACGCATCCCAGGCAGCAGCAGCACAGATCTGCAGCTCAGACCCATTCCCACCAGAATCAGCAGAGGCTGATCAAGAGCAGTGCCCCAGCCCAAGCAGCAGCAAGACTCAGGGAGCCGAGACCTGCATGACAGACCAGTACCAGCCACCAGGTGTCAATCCCCCAGGACCCACAGCAGGCACAAGGCGCCATATACCAAAACAGTCTGGGAGGCAAAGCAACCTTAGTTGATACATACCGACCTCCCTACACACTCCAATATCCCTCACCAGGCTCAGAACTACCAGACTGCTAAAATGGTGAGACAAAGAAACAACACTCAAATGAAAGAAAAAGAGGAATCACCAGAAAAGGAACTACAGGAAATGGGAGAAAGCAACTTGTCAGATAAAGAATTCAAAGCAGCCCTGGCCAGTTTGGCTCAGCGGTTAGAGCGTCAGCCCGTGGACCAGAAAGGCTCGGGTTCGGTTCCCGCTAAGGGCACGTACCTCAGTTGCAGTATGTCCCCGGCCCTGGTTGGGGTTGTGTGGGTGGCAACCACCTGATGTGTCTCTTTCACGTTGATGTTTCTCTCTCTCTCTTCCTCCATCTCTCCCTCCTGCTCTATCTCAAGATAAAAATGCAAAAATGTCCTCGGATGAGGATAAAAAAAAAAAGAATTCAAAGCAATGATTTTAAGGGTGCTCAAACAATTTGGTGAGAAATACAAGCAACTTAGTAAGAATTATGAAGAGCTCACTGGGAACAACTTCAGCTTAAAAAAAGAGGTAGAAGCTATGCATAAAAATCAAGAGGAAATAAAGAATGACATAGCTGTTATGAAAAATACCTTAGAAGGGTTCAATAGTAGATTAGAAGAAGCTGAAAACCGAATCAGCAACTTAGAAGACAAGGTAGGAAAAAACACCCATATAGAGCAGCAAATGGGAAAAAAAATTAAAAAGCAGGAGGAGAGTTTAAGGGAGCTGTGGGACAATACAAAACGTAACAACATTCGCATTATAGGGGTACCGGAAGGAGAAGAATCAGAGAAAGGAATAGAGAACCTGTTGGAAGAAATAATGACAGAAAACTTCCCTAAACTGGTAAAGGAAAAAGTCACACAACTCCAGAAAACACAGAGAGTCCCAAGCAAGATGACACCAGAAGACCCACAGCTAGACACATCATAATAAAAATGGCAAACATTAAAGACAAAGAAAGAGTCTTAAAGGAAGCAAGAGAGACACAGAAAGTTACCTACAAGGGAACTCCCATTAGACTGACAGCTGATTTCTCAATAGAAACACTGCAGGCCAGAAGGGAGTGGCATGAAGTGTACAAAGTAATGCAAGGCAAGGGTCTGAATCCAAGACTACTCAATCCAGCAAGGCTATCATTCAAAATTGAAGGAGAAACAAAGAACTTCACGGATAAAAAAAAAAGCTAAAGGAATTTACCACCACCAAACCAGCACAGCAAGAAATGCTGAAGGGACTGTTGTAAGAAGAAGAAACAGGGAGAGAGAGAGGAACACAGGCATAAAATAAAAACAGCAACTAATAAGTATCTATTAATAATAACCTTAAATGTAAATGGCTTAAATGCTCAATCAAAAGACATAGGGTAGCTGATTGGTTAAGAAAACAGAACTCATATATATGCTGTCTACAAGAGACCCACCTCACAACAAAAGACTCACACAGGATGAAAGTGAAGGGATGGAAAAAAATTTTCCAAGCAAATGAAAATGGAAAAAAAGCTGGTGTAGCAATACTCATATCTGACAAGATAGACTTCAAAACAAGGGCCATAATAAGAGACAGAGAAGGTCACTACATAATATTAAAAGGATCAATCCAAGAGGATATAACCCTGGTAAACATATACACACATCAAATACAGGAGCATCAAAATATACTAAAAAACTTCTGGAAGACTTCAAGAGAGAGATCAACACCAATACGATCATAGTAGGTGACTTTAACACCCCACTGACACCATTGGATAGATCTTCTAGACAAAAATTAACAAGGACATAGAGTCCTTAAATGACTAACTAGATCATTTGGACTTAATTGATATTTACAGAACATTTCACCCCAAAGCTGCAGAATATACATTCTTCTCAAGTGCACACGGGACATTCTCAAAGACAGACCACATGTTAGGACACAAACTAAGTCTCTACAAGTTCAAGAAGACTGAAAACATATCAAGCATCTTCTCAGATGACAATGGCATGAAACTAGAAAAAATTACAACAAAAACATTCAAACACATGGAGGCTAAAAAGCATGTTATTAAACAATTAATGGTTTACCAAGAAGATCAAGGAAGAAATTAAAACCTTTCTGTAAACCAATGTAAATGAACACACAACAACACAAAATCTATGGTACACAGAGAAAGCAGTCCTGAGAGGGAAGTTCATAGCACTACAGGCCTACCTCAAGAAGGGAGAAAAAATTCTGACTTTCTAACCTTACAATGTAAAGAACTAGAAAGTAAATGAAAAGAAAAACCCAGAGCAAGTAGAAGGAAAGAAATAGTAAAGGTCAGAGAGAAATAAATGACATAGAGACTAAAAAAAAAAAAAAATCCAAATGATCAATGAAACAAAGAGCTGGTTCTTTAAAAAGATAAACAATATTGCCCGGCCGGTATGGCTCAGTGGTTGAGTGTCAACCCATGCATCAAGAGGTCACCGGTTCAATTTCCAGTCAATACACATGCCCAGGTTGTGGGCCAAATCTCCAGTGGGGGACAGGCAGGAGGTAGCCAATCGATGTTCTCTCTCAGCAATGTTTCTATCTCTCTCTCCCTCTCCCCTCCTCTCTCTGTAAAATCAATAAAGAAAAAACAAAACTTTTAAAAAGATAAACAAGATTCACGGACCCTTAGCTAGACTCACGAACAAGGATGTTTATTGATTTTAGAGAGAGGCGGGGAGAGAGAAACATCAAAGTGAGAGAAACATTGATCGGTTGCCTCCCATATGCACCTCGACAGGGGATTGAAACTTCAACCTAGGTATGTGCCCTGACTAGGAATCTAACTGGAAACCATTTTTTTTAGGTGTATGGAACGATGCTTCAGCCAACTGAGTCACCTGGCCATGGCTGTCAAATACATTTTTAGTAGCAGGGACATGCCCATGAGCCCTCTGTCCCCTGGCCTATGTGTACAGTGATCTCATTGACAAGATTTCCTAGCAATGACCCATCTTTGCACTTCTAGTCTGAGTTCCACTTGATCCTGGTGTTGTGTTGTGTTCTTTTCATCTTCTGCCTGGTTCTGTTGTAAATTTTTGATGCTGTTTTTTTTTTTTTTGCACTGTTATTGACATGTAATGTACTAAAACAGGGTTCCACGACAACACAGGAGTTAGGATTTACATTAAATTTCCTGCTTTAATGAAATACAAAGCAGCCAGATGGAGGGCCATTGTGCCAAAGGGACATGCTAAAGAAAGACCCCAGCAGGGTAGTGGTGGAGGTCTTCCCAAGCCCTCCTTGATGGGAAACAAAAGCAGAGTATTAGGTGCTGATGCTCATGAACCATGAAACTGTTAGCATAGGTACCTGAACATTAATAAAGGAAGGGAGAAAAGGGAACCAGATATTAAGAAGCCCAATTAGGAAGCATTAACATCATTAAAATGTCCATACTACCAAAAGCAATCTGTAGATTCAATGCAATTCCCATCAAAATATCAACGACATATTTCACAGAACTAGAACAAATACTCCAAAAGTTTATATGGAACCAAAAAAGACCACGAATAGCCATAGCAATCTTGAAAAGGAAGAACAAAGGAGGAGGGATCACAATACCAGATATCAGCTTATACTACAAAGCTACTGTAATCACAACATCCTGGTACTGGCACAAGAACAGGCATATAGATCAATGGAACAGAACAGAGAACCCAGAAATTGACCCAAGACATTATGCTCAATTAATATTTGACAAAGCTGGCAAGAGCATACAGTGGAGTACAGACAGCATCTTCAATAAATGGAGTTGGAAAAATTGGACAGCTACATGCAAAAAAATGAAGCTAGACCATCAACTTACACCATACACAAGAATAAACTCAAAATGGATAAAACATTTCAATGTGACTCGTGAATCCATAAAAACCCTAGAAGAAAATGTAGGCAACAAAATTTCAGACATCACACACAGCAGACTTTTCACTGATTCAACGCCTAAGGCAAGAGAAACAAAGGCAAAAATGAACACACAAGACTACATCAAACTCAAAAGCTTCTGCACAGCAAAAGAAACAAGCATCAAAATGGAAAGGGAACCCACTATATGGGAGAGCATAATTGCCAACGATACATCAGATAAGGGGTTAATTTCCAAAATACATAAAGTGCTCATACAACTCAACAAAAGAAAGATAAAGAACCCAATTAAAAAATGGGCAGAGGACCTAAACAGATACCTCTCCCAAAAGGACATACAAATGGCCAAGAGACATATGAAAAAATGCTCAACGTCACTAATCATCGGAGAGATGCGAACTAAAACAACTATGAGGTATCTCCTCACACCTGCCAGAATGGCTGCCATCAACAAATCATCAAACAACAAGTGCTGGCGAGGGTGTGGAGAAAAGGGGATTCTAGTACACTGCTGGTGGAATGCAAATTGGTACAGCCACTATGGAAAACAATATAGTGTTACCTCAAAAAGTTAAAAATTGAACTGCCATTTGACCCAGTGTTTCCACTTCTAGAAATATACCCTAAGAAGCCTGAAACACCACTCAGAAAGAATGTATGTACCCCTATGTTCATAGCAGCACTATTTACAATAGCTAAGATCTGGAAACAGCCGAAGTGTCCATCAGTAAATGAGTGGATAAAAAAGCTGTGGTACATATACACAATGGAATACTATGCAGCCTGAAGAAAGAAAGATCTTGTATCCTTTGAGATGAAATGGAGGGACCTAGAGAGTATTATCGTAAGTGAAACAAGCCAATCAGAGAAAGACAAATATCACATGATTTCACTTATTTGTGGAATATAATGAACAAGGTGATGAACAAAACAGACCAAGAGACATAGAGGTAGGGTACAGACTGACAAACCTCAGAAGAGGGGGTCAGGGGGAGGGAAGAGATAAACCACAGAACTAATATGCATATCCAATGGACACAGACAACAATGCTGGCGGGAGGGGGGGGGGGCGGTATTGGGATGATGGTGTCAATGGGGGAAAAAGGCGAAACATTTGTAACAAAAATAAATTAATTAAAAGAAAAACCATGTGGTCATATGAATAGATTGTGAAAAAGCATTTGACAAAATCCAGCACCCATTTTTTTTTAATCCTCACCTGAGGATATTTTTCTATTCATCTTCAGATACAGTGGGAGGGAGAGAGAGGGCAAGAGAGAGAAAAACATAGACCTGAAAGGGACACATCATCTGGTTGCCTCCTGCACGACCCCGACCTGGACGAACCGCAACCGATGTACTTGCCCTTGACAGGAATCAAACCCATGACTTATTGGTCTGCGGGCTGATGCTCTAACCACTGAGCCAAACTGGCCAGGGCCAGCACCCATTTTTTTTGATAAAAACTTTCAGCAAAGTGGGACTAGAAGGATCACACCTCAACATAATAAAGGCCACATATGACAAACCTACTGCTAACATCATATTCACTGAGTAAAAACTAAAAACATTTCCTTTAACAGCAAAAATGAGACAGAAATGTCTGCTCTCACCAATCTTATTGAATAGAGTACTAGATGAGACAAGAAGAAAAAATTAAGGGCATTCAAATTGGAAAGGAGGAAGTGAAACTGTCATTATTTGCAGATGACTTGATATTATACATAGATAACCCTAAAGACTCCACCAAAAAACTACTAGATTTAATAAATGAATTCAGCAAAGTAGCAGGATACAAAATTAACATGCAGAAATTGATGGCATTCTTATACACCAATAAGGAACACTCAGAAAGGGAAACTAAAAAAATCCCATTTACCACTGCAACAAAAACATTAAGATACCTATGAATAAACCTAACCAAGGAGGTAAAAGATCTGTTCTCAGAAAACTACAGGACATTGAGAAAAAGAAACAGATAAAAATATAAAGAAGTGGAAGCATATACTATGTTCATGGATTGGAAGAATCAACATCATTAAAATGTCCATACCACACAAAGCAATCTATAGAGTCAATGCAATCCCTATTAAAACATGAAGGGCATACTTCACTAACCTAGAACAAATACTCCAAAAGTTTATATGGAACCAAAAAAGACCCCAAATAGCCACAGCAACCTTGAAAAAGAAGAATAAAGTTGGAAGGATCACAATATTGGATATCAGGTTACACTACAAAGCCATCATACTGGCACAAAAACAGGCATATAGATCAATGGAACAGAAAAGAGAACCCAGATATCGACCCAAGACAGAATGTTCAATTAATATTCGACAAAGGAGGCAAGAGCATACAATGGAATATAGATAGTCTCTTCAATAAATGGTGCTGGGAAAACTGGACAGTTACATGGAAAAAAATGAAACTAGACCACCAACTTAAACCACACACAAGAATAAACTCAGAATGAATAAAAGACTTAAATGTCACTTGTGAAAAAATCCTAGAAGAAAATGTAGGCAGAAAAATCTCAGACATCACAGGTGGTAGAATTTTCAATGATACATCGTCTAGCAAGAGAAACAAAGAAAATGATTAATAAATGGGACTACATCAAACTAAAAAGCTTTTTCATAGCAAAAGAAAACAGCATCATCATGGAAAGGAAACCCACTCTATGGGAGAACATATTTGCCAATGATACTTCAAATAAGGTGTTAACTACTCATAATATATAGAGTACTCATACAACTCAACAGAAGAAAGACAAACAATCCAGCCCTGGCCAGTTTGGCTCAGCGTTTAGAGCATCAGCCCACAGACCAAAAGATTGCAGGTTCAATTCTGGTTAAGGGCACATACCTGGGTTGCAGGTTCAATCCCTGGCCCTGGTCAGGGTCGTGCAGAGCCAACCAATTAATGTGTCTCTCTCACATCGATGTTTCTCTCTCTCTTCCTCTTTCTGTCCCTCTCTTCCATTCTATCTAAAAATCAATGGAAAAATATCCTTGGGTGAGGATTAACAACAAAGAAGAAAAGAAAAAGACAATCCAAAAATAAATGGGCAGCCCTGGCCGGTTTGGCTCCGTGGTCAGAGCGTCGGCCTGCGGTCCAGAGAGACCTGGGTTCAGTTCTTGCTAAGGGCACGTACCTCGGTTGCAATTTGTCCCTGGCCCTGGTTGGGTCCTGCAGGAGGCAGCCAATCGATATGTCCCTTTCACGTCGATGTTTCTCTCTCTCTCTCTCTCTCTCTCTCTCTCCCTCTCTCCCTCCCTCCCTCCCTCCCTCCCACTCTATCTGAACAAAAAATGGAAAAAGTGTCCTTGGGTGAGGATTAAAAAATAAATACATAAAAATAAATAAATGGGCAGAGGACTTGAATAGACACTTCCCAAAGAGGACATAAAAGTGGCCAAGAGACATATGAAAAAAATGTCCAATGTCACTAATCACCAGTGAAATGTATATTAAAACAACTATGAGGTGCCCGACCAGCGTGGCTCAGTGGTTGAGCATTGACCCATGTACCAAGAGGTCTCCAGTTCGATTCCCGGTCAGGGCACACGCCCAGGTTGTGGGCCAAATCCCCTGTGGGGGGCATGCAGGAGGTGGCCAATCGATGTTCTCTCTCATCAATGTTTCTATCTCTCTCCCTCTCCCTTCTTCTCTCTCTAAAATCAATAAAGAAAAAAAATAAAAAACAACTATGAAGTATCACCTCACACTTGCCAGAATGGCTACCATCAACAAATCATCAAACAACAAGTGCTGGTGAGGGTGTGGAGAAAAGGGAACTCTAGTACACTGCTGGTGGGAATGCAGACTGGTGCAGACACTATAGATAACAATATGGTGTTTCCTCAAAAACTTAGAAATGAAACTGCCATTTGACCCAGTGATCCCACTGCTAGGAATATATCCTAAGAAGCTGGAAACACCAATCAGAAAGAGTATAAGCACTCCTATGTTCATAGCAGCACTATTTACAATAGCTAAGATCTGGAAACAGCCCAAGTGCCCATCAGTAGATTAGTGGATAAAAAAGCTGTGGTACATTTATAGAATGTAGTAGTACGCAGCTGTAAGAAAGATCTCTTACCCCTTGAGACAACATGGAGGAACCTGGAGATTATTATGCTAAGTAAAATAAGCCAATAAGCCAGTCAGAGAAAGAAGTATCACATGATCTCACTTATTTGTGGAATATAATGAACACAATAAGCTATAAAACAAAATAGATCCAGAGACATGGAAGTAGCAAAGAGAATGACAACCTCAGAGGGAAGGGGGTAGGGGGAAAGTAGGAAGAGAAAAACCAAAGAACTTATATGCATATAGTCATAACCAATGGATGGCTGACAACAATGTAGTGAAGGCAGAGGTGGAGAGTAAGCAGCGGGGAGGGAGATTTCAATGGGGGGAAAAGGGGAGGGACATCTGCAATACTTTCAAAAATAAAGATATATTTTTTTTTAAAAAAACATAGTAAGCATAAAAAAAAAAAAAAAACCAACCTGATTAAAAATGGGCTAAAGAACTTAGCAGACACCTCACCAAAGAAGAGGTACACAGAAGGTAAATGAGCCATAAAATGATGCTCCACCTCATATGCCCCCAGGAAAATACAAATTAAAATCACGAGCTACCACTACACACCTACTAGAATGGCTAACATCCAGAACATTGACATCATCAAAATATGAGTGAGGATGTGGGACAACAGGAGCTGGTGGGAATGCTAAATGGTACAGTCACTTTGCAAGATAGTTTGGTGGTGTCTTATAAAACTAAACACACTCTTATGAGCAATTGTGCTCCTTGATATTAACTCAAAGGAACTGAAATTTTATGTCCACACAAAGATGTTTACAACAGCTTTATTCATAATTGCCAAAACTTTTGGGCAAACAAGATGTCCTTCAGTAGGTGAATGCATAAATAAACTGTGCTATAACCATATAATAGAGTATTATTCAGCACTAAAAAGAAATCAGCTATGCCCTGGCTAGTGTAGCTCACTTGGTTGGGTGTCTTTCTATGCACCAAAACGTTGCTGATTCAATTCCCAGTCAGGTCACATGCCCAGTTGCCAGGTGGGGGGCATGCAGTAGGCAGCCAATCAATGTTTCACTCATATCAATGTTTCAACCACATCAACGTTTCTCTCTCTCTCTCTCCCTTCTCCTCTTTATCTAAAAACCAATTTAAAAAATCAGCTATCAAGCCCAGCCGGTGTGGCTCAGTGGTTGAGCGTCGACCCATGCACCAGGAGGTCGCCAGTTCGATTCCCGGTCAGGGCACGTGCCCGGGTTGTGGGCCTGATCCCCAGTGGGAGGCATGCAGGAGGCAGCCAATCGATGTTCTCTCTCATCAATGTTTCTATCTCTCCTTCTCCCTTTCTCTCTCTAAAATCAATAAAGAAAAAAAATTTTTCTAAATCAGCTATCAAGCCATGTAAAGACATCAAGGAAACTTAAATGTACCTTACTAAGTGAAAGGAGTCCATCAGAACAGGCCACACACTATACAATCCAACTCTCTGAAATTCTGGAATAGGCAAAAACTACGGAGGCAGTAAAAAGATCAGTGGTTGCCAGTGGTTGGTGGGTGGGGAGGGATGAATTATGGAGCACAGACAATTTTCAGGGCAGTGAAACCACTCTATGATACTGCAAATGGTGGATACATGCCATTATATATTTGTCTAAACCCACAGAATGTACAACACCAAGAATAAACCTACTAATGTAAACTATGGATTCTGGATGACGATGTGTCCATGTAGGTTCATCAGTTGTAACAAATGCACCACTCTGGTGGGGGATGCTGATAGTGTGGATTGCCCATACTGTGTGTGTATGGGAAATCTCTGTATCATCCCCTCAATTTTGCTAAAACTGCTCTAAAAGTGTGAAAGTCAATAAAGTAAAAAACCTCATTAAAATCAGGGTCACGAACTCCACTCACTGCCTTTTGCAGACTCCAACGGAAGCTACTTTACATGCTCCAGCAGGAGGAAGATTTTCTCTTTGCTTAGCAACAGCCCAGCCAATAAGAAATCACCACACTGAGCCAATGAGAAGCTACCACCATGCCCAACTCTTGCTCTCCTCCAATGAAACTCTGTTCAAAACCCCTCCCTGTCCACTGGTGTGGCTCAAGTGGTTGAGCACTGACCCAGGCACCAAGAGGTCTCCAGCTCCATTCCCAGTCAGGGCACAAGCCTGGGTTGCAGGCTCGATCCCCAGTAGGGGGCATGCAGGAGACAGCCAATCGATGTTTCTATCTCTTTCTCCCTCTCCCCTTCTCTCTAAAAATCAATAAAAACATATACATTTTTTTTAACCCTTCCAACTCCCTCCTTTCCTCTATAAAAGCAGCTCCTCTCTCTGGACTTGACTATGGTTTCACCATGGTTTGCATCCCCAGTTGCAATTCCTCTGCTATTCCCAAATAAATTCATTTTGCTGATAAAATAACTGGCTATTTTAAAGGTTGACATAAGTAAAGTCTACTTTATAAACAAAAAGCTATATCTGAGAGATGGTGCTGCATCCAGGACACAAGAACAGGGTGCTTTGAGAAATGACTCAAGGATGAGAAATCAGAAGGGTGAGAGTTAAAATGAAAAATTCCAGAGAGAGTATGCCAAGAGAACAGAAGACAGGGAGCTAACACAGAGAAGGTAGGAAGGCACCTGGGCTTCCAATGAGGCAGTCAGACCCAGTGCTGCCCTATTCCCACAGAGATCAAAGGTAAATGGCCGACAGCAACCAGGTGGGAAGGAGCACATGAATTAACCCCATGAACTAACCAGAGGGGTTAGGCAAGAAAAGAGGCATCAGGCTAGGCAGGAGAGTGAATTCTGGCCCCAAAGCCTCACACTACAGAAAAGAACTGGGCAATGAACCTGGACTTCACCCAGAAACCCCCTAGGCTCGGGAGCACCCAACCCCCTCACCAGGGGAGGGGGCATGTCCTCAACCCTTCCCTCCACTGCTGAGGAGAAGTAATGCCATTACCTTTGCACTTTTGCAGTGTCTTTGATGGAATGAAGACCCATCCTACTCCTCCCTACACAGAACTTTGTAGGGAGGAGTAGGATGGGTCTCAGAAGGGAAACTAGGGTCAGAGGGCGTCATCACAGTGGCCCCCAATTCCCTTAGCACACTGAACAGTGAGTGGCACCAAGTGCATGCACTGGGACAGGACCTGCTGGTACAGCTGCTAGGCAATGACATTCCAGACCACAGGGAAAGTATGGATAGAGAAAAACCAAGAAACAAAAAGAAACTGCTTTACACTGTACAGCGACTTATAAGAATACAAACTCGTAACAAGAACACAAAGGCAAAAAGATGTAAAGGAAGACTGCAGACACAGCAAGGAAATTTGGGGATCAAAACAACATGACAACACTGATAAATTAAAAAGAGTAATGACCAAAATAGATGCTACTGAAAATTACTGACAGAGAGCTCGAGACAAAGAATGCAGGTTCTAAGATAAAGAAACTAAAGCAACTAGAAGAATGTAATAAGATATGTGAGCCAGACAAAGACGATGGCATCTCTGAAACAGAACACAGCAGGTATTGCAAATGTTTTCTGTAGAGTGCCAGATAGGAGACAATTGGGGCTTGGCCACAGAGTCTCTATCATAAATCTGCTTTTGGACTGAGGGCATAGAAGCCCCAGACAATACGCAAACAAGTGGGCATGGCAGCGTACACTAAAATAGGAAAACAGGCAGTGATTGCCTGAAGGCCATACCTTACTGACCCTTTACACTGCCACAGCACCCACCAAGTTTCCGGCAATACCACAGGAACTAAGACCCAAAATAATCATCAGATGAAGAATACCTACAAGCTTTCAGGGCCCCAAAACAAAAAGGCACGAAGCTTCTGAACAGAAATACCAGTTCAAGAAAACAGGCCATGGTTTCACAATTCTCAGTGACAATTTTCCACCACCACCGAAGCGATTCGCTGGCCCGTCCCAGGGTGCCTTTCCTGCCCACCTAAGGAAGCCCTGCCCCAGAGCACTCTTCCAATTACCCACCTCATCCTCAGTTGCCCTCCCCCTGACGGCCCTCTCCCTGGGTGTCCCCTGCTCCCAGTTCCCCAACTCTCGCTTGGGTGGCCCCCTTCCCCTGACTTTCCATCTTTCCCCTAGGTGCCCGCTTCCCTGGCTCCCTTTCTCCCCGCTATCCGACCTCACCCATAGAGAATGACGTCATAGAGCGTGCGTCCCTGGACGTTGAGGAAGTGGGCGTAAACCGCGCGCGCTCGGGGCGAGGCCGCACGGTCCGCAGAACCCGGAAGCGGCAGATCATTGGTCAGCAGCCCCAGGAGGAAAAGGGCTGAGTCCGGCCCGCGCACGCGCACCAAGGCGCGTTCGCCCAGCCGGAAGCAGGACCAGGCTCCGCTGTCAGCTCGGTCGCTGTCGCCTCCGCCCGAGCCGTGGCACAGGCAGTGCCGTGAGACCGCGCGCAGCCGCCAGCGCCAGGCTGGGCCGCCATACCCCGGAGCCGCGCCCCGGAATAGTGCCGCAGCTGCCATCTTGGACATGAGTGAAGCGGCGGCAAGGAGCGGCCCGGATGGCGGGCGGATGCCACAGCGGCCCCTGGCGGCGGGCGGAACGTGCGCGGGGGCGTGGATGGGGTGGAGCCTGGAACTGGTCGTCAGCCCCACGGACCGCCCCACCCCTTTGGGCTGGATCCTGTTACAGGCTCTGGACACACCTGCTCTCGTCTGCCCGTGGATTTTCAGAGCAGAGTTTCTGCTTGCTTACTGCGGTCTCAGCGGTTTTCAGGTGCACAGTTCAGGGGAATTAAGCGCATCCCCATTGTCATGCAGCCATCTCCACCATCCAGCACTTTCTCATTTTCCCATATTGAAACACCATACCCATCAAACTCCAGCCCCAATTCTCTCCTCAACCCCTGGCATTCCCCTGCCCCACTCTACTCTGTCTCTGTGAACCTGACTTCTCTGGGAACTCATATGAGAGGAATAATTCAGTATTATCCTTTTGTGATTGCTGATGCCACTGCGAAGGATGTCCCCCAGGCTTATCCATGGTGTGTATTTCCTTCCTTTTTAAGGCTAAATAACATCCCCTTACATTTTGTTTATCTTTTAACTCGTTGATGGACACGGGTTGCTTCCACACCTTGGCTGTTGTGAATGTGCTGCTCTAGACATGGGTGTGCATATATCTCTTCAAGACCCTGCTTTTGGCATTGTGAAAGGACTTAAATCCACTCCTGTGTGTAGTTTACTCTCACACTCCTTTCACTTATGACACTTCTGATCACCAAATGTGTGTGTGTGTAGGGTCTCCACACATAAAGCAATTCTGCAACATCAGCTGGGTGTCCCATAATTTAACTCAATTGTGACCATATCTAACAGGAGATAGCATAGATCCCACAGGTGAAGGACCTGTGCTTCTCATTTGAGGTTCCCACAACCCTGTCCTTGGGTTCCATTAATTTGCTAGAGCAGCTCACAGAGCTCAGAGAAACATTAAATTACTAGATTGCCAGCTTATTGTAAAAAAAAATATAACTCAGGCCCGGCCAGTGTGGCTCAGTGGTTGAGCATCGACCCATGCACCAGTAGATCACCAGTTTGATTCCCAGTCAATGCACATGCCCATTGTGGGCCCGATCCCCAGTGGGGGGCATGCAGGAGGCAGCCAATCGATGTTCTCTCTCGTCGATATTTCTATCTCTCTCTCCCTCTCCCTACCTCTCTAAACTCAATAAAGAAAAAAAAATTTTTTTAATTCTTTAAAAAGCCCTGGCTGTTTTGCTCAGTGGTTAGAGCATTGGCCCACGGACCAGAGAGACCAGGGTTTGGTTCCTGCTAAGGGCAAGTACCTCAGTTGCAGTTTGTCCCTGGCCCTGGTTGGGGTTGTGTGGGTGGCAACCAGTTAATGTGGCTCTCTCACATCCTCTATTTTTCTCTCTCTATTCCTCCCGCTCTATCTGAAGATAAATGCAAAAAATTAAAATTAAAAAAAAATTCTTAAAAAAAAAAAAAATAAATAAATATATATATATATATATATATATATATATATATATATCTCTCTCAGAACATCCAGAAGAAATGCACAGGGCAAGGTATAGGAAAAGGGTAAGGGGCTTCCATGCTCTCTGTGCCCAGCACTCTCCCTCTATCTCCACAGTTCCACCAACCCAGAAATTCTCCAAACCCCCATCCTTTTGGGTGTTTATGGAGGCTTCATTCCACAGGCATGATTGATTAAATCACTGGTCATTGGTGATTGATTCAACCTCCAGCACCTCTCCCCACCTTGGAGATCAGGAGGTGGAACTGAAAGTTACAAACCTCTAATCATTGGTTAGTTTCCCTGGCACCAGCTCCCATTCTTAGGGGCTTTCCAAGTCACTTTACTAATATAACAAAAGATATCTTTATAGTTCTCATCACAAGAAATTCCAAAGGTTTTAGGAACTCTGTACCAGGAACAATACAAGACCAAATATATATTTCTCATAAGTTACAGTATCACAGGTATATACCCAAAGTGGAATTGCTGGATCATATGGTAAATCTGTTTAATTTTTCTGGAAATGTCCATACTGTTTTCCTAAATGTCTCAGTCAGCTCAAGCTGCATAACAAATATGGGCTGAGTGGTTTAAACACAGACAATCATTCTCTTACAGCCCTAGAGGGAGGCTGGGCATCCAAGGTCAGAGTGCCATCAGGGTAGATTTCTGATAGGGCCTCTCTCTTAGTGTGCAGACAGCCCTCTTTCATGCCTAGTGTCTCTTCTCATAAGGACACAAGTCCTATGGGATCAGGGCCCCACCCTTATCACCTCATTTAACCTTAATCACTTCCTAAAAGCCTACCTCCAAATACAGTCCACAAGTGGATAGTACATAATCAGCCCTTAACACCAAGCACAGTTAGCTACATCCCCAGTTGTTTACTCCCCTTTCAGGAAAACTCCAAAAGCATGTGTTTTGTCCCTTAACCCACTGCCCCTGACACTGACACCTGGTCTACCCAGGAAACTGCAAGATGGCAGATTGAAACCAGCCACAAGTGCCCACAACCCCTCCTGTGCTGTATGCATATGCTTCCTGCCTGCCCCATCTGGCTTGCCTGGGCTGGGTCACTTCACTCACTGTCACTTCCACTCAAGTCCACTGGTCAGGGCCTTTCAGAGTGGAACCATGCTAGCCTGTAGTGTGAGGTTAGGGGTGTCCTTGGGAATCTCTTCACCTCCACTTAACCTCTCTATCTCATCCAGTTACATGATTTCATAGTGTCCACAAGCCAATGGCTCCAAGTTATGCCCGCAGTCCAGGCATTACCCGCAAATTCCAGACCCCATGGCCTGTTTGACACTCCCCCAGCATGTTTGATATTCTGTGTGTATGTACAGGCTTGGCTTCCACATCTCCCTAGAAACCCACTGCTCCAGCACTCAGCAGCCCACCCTCCACTGGACTCAGTGTTGCCTGCACACCCCTCACATCCATGAGGTCCCCATGTGTCAGCTGGACTCTCCCCCACTGAACTCACAGCCCCACACTCCCCTCCAGGCTCATCAGAGTCAACTCTGCCATATCTTCAGCCTCCCACCTATTCCCTCCCCCAGCAGACCCCCCAAGAGCACACAACTTGCCCCACCTCAAGATTGGTCCCAGATGCCATCTGCCAACAAAGCTGCTCTGACCATCTATAGATACATTTCTCCAACTTTCTATTTGAAATTTTTAAACTACAGAAATTGTGAAAGAATAATAAAATAAACTGTACCACCCTTCACCTAGATTCAGCAATTGTCAACATTTTGCCCTGTCTGCCTGTCTGTCTGCTATCTTTTTGCTGGCCTTCTTCTCATGAAGCTTCCACTTTCGGGTCTGGCCCCTCCTGGGGGCTGTGCTGCCCAAACCCTGGTTTCCCTGATTTCCCAGTTGGGCCAGTTTCATGGTAAGGGGCACAAGCAGCTTGACGAGAGCCCCCAGGCCCTTCATCCCCCACCCAGCTGGCTGCCTGGCTGGTCATAGGCCTGGTATGTGGCTCCCCTGGCCACTGGCCCTACATGGAGGAGGTCTTCCTCTGCCACCAGGCGTTCCAAGTGACCCAGGACCTCCCTGCCAGCCGCTGAGGACAACACAGGGTGGCGGGCACATTCCTCCAGCCTCACGTCAGCCTGTACCCCATTGGCCTTGCTGCAGGAAGGGCCAGCAGGCAACATGGGGTCACCTGGAACCTTCCTGACCTCCCAATCCGGGTTAAGCTCAGCCTGCTTCACTACCTGGGCTGTTTAGATGCAAATTAACTCAAATGATGTCAAATGAACCTTCCAGCTCCTCCCCACTTGGCAACACTGATGGGCCCAGACACACATGTGGCTGGTGGCTATCTCAGTGGATGGAACAGACAGTACCTCCCACAATTTCGGAGTCTTCCAGCCAGTGCTGCTCCAGGTTCCCTCCTCTAGGAAACCTTCCTGGGTCTCTGCAGCAATCTGTCCAGCCTAACACTAGGGACTCTGGCACATGAGCACCATCCAACTGCTGCCCCTTCTCAGTCCCCACTTCTGCTTCTCATGCCACAGGTCTTGTGGGGGAGCTGTGGCCTGGCTTCAGGAGGTTCCCAGGGAGCCCCACCTGGGCCAGGCAGGTGCTGGGAATGCAGGTGGATGCAAACGTGCACTCTCCTGTCTTTGAGGCCACTGGACTGGAGTCATCAGGAGGGGTGGGGAGCTAAGAGCTGGAAAATGGTGGGTGTGGGGGATCTGACCCCACTTCCCAGATGCTGCTGAGCCAGGGGTGGTTTCCTGTTATTCTCTCCTCATGGCCTCCTCCCTTCCCAAAGGCAAGATAAGGAAGCTGCCCCATTCTGGGGGTGTCAGAGCACCTCCTCCCTGCAGCCCTCTGCAGTGTCCCTGAGCAGCTGGAGAGCTGGCTCCAGCCATGGAAACAGATGAGAATTAGACAAGAAGGCCATTCCATCTGATCCTGCCACAGCCACTCCCCAGGCTGGCCCTACCAGAGCTTGGACCTGAGCAGGCCTCATATAGCCCAGGGATCCCACCAGGCACTGAAGCTTATCCTGCTGGCCTGCTCCTGAGCCAGGACAGCAGAGGGCAGGATGGGCAAGGGGGACAGTTCTGTATCCAGGTTTAGCCCTTCATCCTCATGGCCATCCCAGGTTGACAGGGAAACTGAGAGGGTTTCTTGTTTGTTTGTTTGTTTGTTTTTTAAGTGAGCACAAAGTGTCATGTTGAATGGTCAGACTGGGCTCCACTTCTTAGAGTTAACAGACTTGAGCATC
Source organism: Tadarida brasiliensis (assembly GCA_030848825.1). NCBI lineage: Eukaryota > Metazoa > Chordata > Mammalia > Chiroptera > Molossidae > Tadarida > Tadarida brasiliensis. The sequence continues at coordinate 70,376,723 of CM061259.1, read as the reverse complement.
TTAGACACTATGTCTGAGTGGAAGATGGCCAACCATGTTAAGGTATCAGCTCAGGCATGAGATAGATGGTGGTTGTGTCACAGCATCAAGAAATTGGTCTTATAGATGGGGCCATGGATGACACAGAGGTTGGCTCCTCAAGCCTGGGACAGCCAGTGACAACAGAACCTAAGAACCATCAAAAGCTCACAGAACTGTCCGGCCTGTGTGCTCAGTGGTTGAGCATCGACCCATGCACCAAGAGGTCACTGGTTCAATTCCCGGTCAGGACACATGCCCAGGTTGTGGGCCCGATCCCCAGTGGGGGGCATGCAGGAGGCGGCCAATTGATGTTCTCTCTCATCAATGTTTCTATCTCTCACTCCTTCTCACTTCCTCTCTCTCTAAAACCAATAAAGGGAAAAATATTTTTAGAGAAGCTCACAGAACTGACAAGACCCAGGTGGTGCATGCAAACCCTCAAGTTCCCGAAACAGGAGGCTTGTGCCTTGCTCGTGGTGATCACAGTTCCAGTTGGGCATGTACCTTAAGGTGGAGTCCTAATGCTTAGGACTTCAGATGGGGCTGTATTTGGAGATGGGGCCTTTAAAGAGGTAATTAAAGTGAAATGAGATCACAGGATGGGCCCTCATCTTATATGACTAGTGTCCTTATAAGAGGAGGACATTAGGACACAGACGTACACAGAGGGATGAACTTGTGAGGACACAGGGAGGAGATGGCCATCCACACACTAAGGAGAGAGGCCTCCAGGGAACCAGCCCTGCCCATACCTGGATCCTGGACTTTCAGTTTCCAGGACTGTGAGAAAGAAATGTCTGTTTAAGCCCCTAGTCTATGGTATTTGTTATGCAGCCTGAACTGACAGAGACACCTTCCAGAATAGAGCCTCCATTTGCACCTTCCCTCTCGGCTGGGATGCCCTTTAACCAGCTCTGGCTGATAGGGTATATGTTAGACGGTGTTCTCCAGAGAAACAGAACCAACTTGTTATGTATAGAGAAAGATTTATTACAAAGAATTAACTCATACAGTTGTGGAGGCTCAAAAGTCCTAGGATCTGCCATCTTCAAGATTCAGGAGAGCCAGTGGCCTAAGCTCCAAGTCCAAGGACAGGGGAAGACCAGTGTCTGGACATCCTATTTAGAATGCTCAAATCCAGAATGTTCTTCTCTAAGGACAAATTTGCCCAGTGCCTCCCCCATCTGCTGGGCTTCATGGCTCCTTTCTTGGATGCTGGGGGACCCGTGCTGAGGTTAGGGTCAGAGTTCAATCCTGACTTCGGGCTTGGCCCCAGGACAGCTAAGAGAGGGATTTTAGCCAGGAGTGGTTGTCAGTACCTGTCCTTGGCCTGAGGGAGGCTGGAAGACAGCTGGGGTCACCAAAGTCTAGGTGGTTCCTTGCAGGCAACAGCTGATTTTCCCCCTCCTTCTCCCTCCCCTCTCCCCCACCTCACTTGCCCACCGCTGTCTCTCACCAAAGCCACCACTGCAGGCTCTGGCTGCCATTCAGATCATGCTGGGGCCTGAGATAGCAGTGCCCCTCTGTCCCCTGAGCCATAGGCTGACCTTGGCTCTGAGTGTTTGGGCCTGGCCTGCTCTTTGTTCTCACCATCTGAGTGCTTGGAAGTACCCGCCTAGCCTGCTGCCTGGCACTGAGCTGCACCCTCGTGTCTCTGAGGATCTGCTCTCCAGGCTAGCCTGGAGCTTAACTGTGTTCCCAAAGGCCAGCGATGGATATGCATATACCACAAGAATACATACATGTGCTTGTATACAGCACATGTGCACACGTTACATGCATACACACACATCACACACCCACACATACAGTTGTAAACAAAAGTTAGCTTTTTATTTTACGCACTTTGTTTAGGAGGCTGTGTCTGAATTAGGAAGAGGGCTGAAGGGCAGGGAGGTCCTGGGCAGCAGCCTCAAAGCCCCTTCTCTTAGCACCACCAAAGCTGCAGTCTCTGGCCACCACCCTGTTGGTCCCAGTAGCAGCAGAATGACGTCTTTGAGAAACTTCACGTTTGTCCCAGTGGAAAGGTCCTTGCCAGGCAGCTGCTAATCTCTAGAGGACATGAGAGCGTCAGCGTCCACATCCCCCAACTCCCACCTCCAGGGCTTCAGCCCTACTGTCTTGGCAGGGACCCTGGGCAGGATGCAGGCCCGCCCCACACTCGCGGGAGGAGGAGGGGCAGCTCATGCGCTGGCGCCCAGCGGACGAAGAGGAAGAAGACGCAGTCCAGGGTTGTCTCATTTCCCCCTATAGTAGGAAGAAGCCGTGGAATTGCTTCCGGCTGTACAGGAAGCAGCACGTGGGTTGGAGACTAGAGTGGTACGAAAGGAGTTGCATTGGCTGCTGCAGGGAGTGGGGACAGCACTGTACCCCGAACACCCAGGCGAGACACCCCTGGGCGTCACACCTGGGCTGCTGCAGGGGAGCAGGGAGGAGGCTAGACACTCTGTTCAGAGCCTTTGTCTTGAGGCTCTGGTCGGGTCCCAGGGAGGCTCCGAGGGAAGGACTAGGCACATGGGCCAGAGCAGCTCAAGTTGGCTCTGTAGTGGACAATGGGGAGTCTGGGGACAGTGCCCTAGCCACAATCCAGCAGACTACTCGGGGCTTACGGACCAGAAAACTGAGGACTTTGCGGTTGCCAGGTCTGTCCTCCCCTCTTACCCCAGGACACAGAGGGGGCTCTGGTGGGAAGGGGTAGTGATACAGGGCAGAGGGTGCCCTTCCCAAGGCCAGCAGGGGGTAGGGGGGTGGGGGGTGGAGGAGGAGATGGCAGATGGTGCTCTTCGTCCAGCTCATCCAGTACCCAGCCTCATCCCCGAGTGCCCCACCCGGTGCCTGGCAGTGAAGGGAGTACTGAAAGCACTGGGGGCGGTGCCTCAGATCCACACGGTGGTCTTCCCCTCCTTGCTGCTGGCACTGCCTTTCTCGGAGCCCGCCCTGGGTTTGGCGCCCAGCCGGGCCTGGTCCCCGCCCGTGCCCCTCGATGTGGCACTGCCTGACCCGGAAGCGGACGCACCAGCCCTCGGGGCCCCCGGCGTTGTTGCGGGGAGACCCGGGCAGGGCGGGCGGCCACTGTCCCCTAGTAGCGCGCGCCCGTTCCGCAGGGCTCGTAGCGCCGGGCTGGAAGGGTCTTGGTCTTGGGCGCGCGCACGCTCTACTGCGCGCACCACCAGGCTGTAGTCAGGCGGGCAGGCAAGGCCGGCGGGCGTGGCGGGTATCGGGCAGGGCGGTGGGCGCTGCGCCGGGAGTAGAGAGGTGGGCGCCGGTCGACGGGAGCGCACGGCGTCCTGCGCACTGCCCAGGCCCAGATGTGCCATCTCGCAGAGGTTGAGCAGCAGGCAGAGGCAACTGACCACATACATGACCAGCAAGAAGACCGTCTTCTCGGTGGGCCGCGACACGAAGCAGTCGACGACGTGCGGGCAGGGCTGACGGCTGCATGGGAAGAAAGGCGGCACCTCGAAGCCATACAGAAGGTACTGGCCCACCAGGAAGGCCACCTCAAAGGCAGCCCTCGCCACCAGCTGGGCCACGTACACACGCATCAGTCCCTCGCTCTGGATGCGTCGCCGCCCGTCATGAGGCCCGTTGGGGCCCGGGGACCCCACTGCCTTGGCGTCTCCACAGGCGCCCTTAGCCGCGCTAGAACCCTCCACCTCATCCTCCTCTCCTAGGCCTTCTGCTGTGCCTGGCTCCTCATCTTCCTCGCCCAGGCCCAGCATGGGCTCCTCCTCTCCTAGGTCGATGGGATCGGGCCAGCTAGGGTGGGATGGCGGGGGCAGCGGTAGCGGCGCTCCGGGCCCCCGTCTGTGGCGCAAGGTACGGCGGCGCTCGTATTTCGTGGCGCGGGCTAGGCGGTGCACGGCGTAACCAAGGTACATGACGGAGGGCGTGGAGATGACCACGATCTGGAAGACCCAGAAGCGTACGTGAGACAGGGGCGCGAAGGCGTCGTAGCAGACATTGTCGCAGCCCGGCTGCCTGGTGTTACACATGAACTTGGTCTGCTCGTCCGAGTAGATGGACTCGCCTCCTACAGCCGTGAGCACGATTCGGAAGACCACCAACACAGTGAGCCACACCTTGCCCACGAATGTGGAGTGGTGGTGGATCTCCTCCAGCAGCCGCGTCAGGAAGCTCCAGCTCATGTTGGTCATAGGGGCGGGGGTGCGGGACCTGTGGGCCACAGCAGAGCTCAACCCGGGTTGGGGAGGAAGAGAGCAGGAGTGGGGTTGGGTGGGTTGGGGAGACCTGAGGACTAAGAGAGGAGCTCAGCCCTGGGTGGGGGATGAGAAGCAGGAGGGTGGGGGGGGGGAGTAGACCTAAACCCAGGGCCAGAAAGAACACTGGGGCAGGGGTAGTGGTGACTGGAGCCAGGGCCCCAGAAGGGAACTCAACTGCCTTCCACTGAAGGGACAGCCCCTCCAGGAGCGCTGCTCCCACTCCCTCCTGACCCTGCAGGGGGTGGGGGTGCATACACAGAGTGGTGGGTCCTGAGTGGGCAAAGGACAGACCCCACACAGATGGACAAGAGGCTATGTTGCTCCAGCTGACCACTCACCCCCCCACAGACCCCAGGTCCCAGTGGCCTCCAGTAGAGCCAGGCCCTCCTGCCCTCCCCAAGCTCCCCTGGAAAGCTTGGCTCTGTGAAAGCCTCACTCATATCCCACCTCTGGGGACTCCACCCTAGGCCCTGAGAGCCACAGGGAGTCAACTGCGTGAGACAACTTCGTGGGGTTGACAGGAAATCAGAGGCCAGCCCCACTCAGAGTCCAGGGGCTGCACAGCTTCAGCCCCCATGCACACTTGCCCCCCAACACTCAGTCCCCAGCAGCACCCAGGCCAAATGAAGTCCTGTTTCCAGCATGGGGGGGGTGAGGGTGGGGCTCCAGCTTGCCCAGCCCCCCAGTGCCTCACCCAGTCCAGCCTCCCATTCCCCACACTCTGCAGCTTCATGAGCCCCTAGGCCCCCCAGCAGCACACCCCTCCCCAATCCACACCCTGCACAGGGGATCTGGTCCCTCTGTCTCTGCAAAGGACCCCCAGGCTCCTTCATGCCCTCCCTCTGGTCCAGAAGCACCAGGGGCTGCTTGCTCAACTCTCTCTCATGGGCACCCTCATGTCCTCTGCAATCACAGCAGAAAATCCCAGCTGGGGGGGGGGGGGGGGGGGGCGGGGTCAGGTAAGGCCAGGCATCTGCCCAGGGTGGAACTGTGTCCAGCGAGGCACACAGTGACCATAAGGCACCTGTGACACTCAGAGACAGCAATGGGCCAATTACCACATACCGGATCAGTGCCCTTCAGACCAGCTGAACCCTGGGTGGGCCTCTACCCAAGAGAAGGGCCTCTTTGGGCAGGGCTACATGACCCCAGTTTCCTGAGCCTCCAAGGAGGGGCTGCACCTCCCAACACCCACCTTCCCTACTCCACAGCCAAAGCCAGTCAGTACCTGGGGAAGGAAAACCCTGAGTGCCCGACGCTTCTGGCCCCCTCCCTTCTAGAACAGGTCTGGGAGGCAGTGCAAGCAGGTGTGGGATGGAGAAGTAGAGACAAGCGGGTGCTCCAGGCCCTCTTTATTCAGCTGGGCCTCTCCCCTGGGCAGAAGCGGGGGGGTGGCCAGGGTTCCTGGGGAAGTGACCCTATTTCCTTATATCTGTGTGCATTGCCCATCTCAGAGCTACACATATGCAATGCAAACACAGACACACACACATTCACTAAGACACATGTATACAGGTGTACACCCACCCTCAAAGATATATATGCACACTCATGTGAGTTTACACATAAACAAATGCCCTCATGCACATGCAGTTATCTCACACACATGCACTCAGACACGTGTACACAGACATGCGCCCTCACATGTGCATATACACTCATGTGCATGTGCAGACACTCAGGTACAGACCGTGCAAGCCCAGCCCTTCAGGGCTGCCTTGTCCCTCAGTCTGCCTCAGACAGGGATAGAGGATCCCTCAGGCCTGAGGCTCGCTGTTGTTTCTCCCTGCCAACCTCCACTCTCCTCCAGGACCTGTTCCACCCCCTGTCCTGACACATCACAGGAGGCTAAGGCCCAGGCCACCTCTGCAGGGATCCAGAAAGGGGATGCCAGAGCAGCCTCCACTTCTTCCCTCTCTCCCAAGACATGGGGAGAGTCTTGGGGTGTAGCAGACCTCACCTGTGCTTTGGGGGTCAGTATTAACAACTGGCTCTCCGGGGAAAGTCTTTGTATCTTGTTTGGCAATTCCCATGGTGGAAATGCTCCCCCATGCCTGTGACCAACTCAGGAGATGTGATAGGGGGATCTCAAGACTGGCTCTGGCTTGGCACGGGTCAGACCCTGCCCTGGGGAGCTTATGCAGGTACAGTCAGGACCACAGAGATCTGACATGTAGAGAAGAGGGCAGATGAGAGTGGCCCTGTGGACAGTTGAGGGGCCATTCTGGGAAGCAGGAGGGGGGAAGGAGTGAACCCCTCCTCTCTCTGTTCCTCCATCACCATGGGGAATCTCAGACAGCCTTCAGGCAGGGGTCAGAGGCTCTGGCTCTTCAGACCAGGTGCACGTCCACTGCTTATACATGTGTGGGCAGGGCCTGTGTCACACATGAAGTCAAGGTGGTCATTCCACACTAGGGGGGCTGGCACTGCTCAGCTCTGGCCCGGAAGACCCCTGCCCTGGTCTCAGTGACATGCACAAATCCTCAAATACATACCTTCAGCTGGTGCTGCCTCCTGACCTGGCACATAGATACAGAGGACCAGTCCCAGCACCTTAGGAAATGCCCCTGGAACATGTGGTGGTGCCAGAGTAAGGAAATGCTAGCACAAGCCCAGCCCCACTCCGCACCCCCCCCACCCCACCCCCGCCATGCGCACGCGCGCGCACACACACACTGCGGAGGGCATGGCAAAGTGATGCAGTAGTTCATAGAAGAAGCCCCCATGTGTGCCCAAAGCTGGATCAATTTGGGCAATAGAGTGAATAAAGTAGTATATAGATTATTAACAAAGTATAAAATAAATGAGTCCCTACTGATACAAATGATTGAATAAATAACTGAATGGGGAGAAGGAAATTCTATAGTTTTTGCAGCCACTGTGCCCTCCAGGAGGGGAGTCCAACTCCCCATTCTTCAGAGGCAACTGCCAAGTGCCCCTACCAGAGTGCACAGCAGGAGGGGAGAGTGGAACCTGCAAATGTCACTTCAGGTGTGGGCCAGGTCCCACCAAAGTGAAAAGCAGGTTGAGAGCATGAGACTTTCTGTGATTTGAGGACACAACCCTTATTGTCTTCCTCCCAACACCTCAGTCCAGGTGATCAGGAGACAAGTTCCAGAAGGGGCTCTATAACATACCCAACCATGGACACAGCCAAGGGCATCAGGCATGGGGCTCTGAGGGACCAAGGGGACCCAAGCTATGCATGCCAGGTGGGGCTCCGGGGGAGAAGTGAGGACCACATGCCTCATGGGGGGAATTCAGGGCATCAAAGTTCATGGGAAAACTCAGGAATCTGAGGGAAGTGTGTGCTGTGGTTTTGACAGCATATCATTATTGGTGCATTAATTGTGTTACAGTGAATGGGCATGGGTGGTGGATAACATGGGACCTCTTCCTGGTCTCTAAAACTTTTTTGTAAACCAGTGTTGTAAAATAAAAACCTTAATTGAAATCGTTACTGCCCTATCACTCTGAGCCCCCTCTCCCACTCTTTTCCCCGTGCTTGCATGCATTTGTCTGCTTGGAGGCTAAAAGCTCAAAGTAGGGATTTTTACTGGTGACCTGTTCTGGGCTGCAGGGGGGCTATCAGTGTTGCTGGGAGGCTGAGGCCAGCAGGGGCTCAGCTGGGCCAGTGGAGAGGGGGTTGCTGGCCCTTCAGGGATCCAGGCCCTGGGGGTTTGCAGGGACCTTTGTTCAAAGGGAATCTCACTCACAGCAAGTGTAGGTAAGGGCCACTCAGGGATCTAGAATGAGGTTTGGGGGAGGGGCTGGGTGCCCCCTGTGGGTCAGGGTCTGAGAGGTGTCAGATCTCCAATGGTCAGCAAGAGTGTTGGGAGGGAGGGATGATTGTTGAGCCAGTGTGAGTTCAAACAGGGGTTCCCCATGACAGCTGGCCAGTCATCCCCACCAAGAGCCTGGAGGGAAGCACCTGACTGTGGGCTTCAGTAGGCATCAGGATGGCCTATTCCTGGAAACAGCCAGCCTGCTACCCCTAGTCCAGAACCAGAGTGGCCTCTGCAAAGATGAGCAGCTGGGCTCTCCCTGCTTCAAGTACCCCCATCCCCAGGTCTGAACAAAGGTCTTGGGGCAGGAGGCAGGCAGGACTGAGAGCCAGGGACAGCTCAGTGCTATCTTGCAGTGCAGCAGGCCATGGCCAGGCCAGCAATTTCCTCCCCATTCCTGGCCACACTTCCTCCCAGCACCCCTTAGGGCTGTGGCGGGTGGGACTTCCTCTACTGAGGTGGGCTGTGGGAAGGTCCCCAGTGCTCAGTTCGCCATGTGGCAAGGGGACCCTGCCCTGGGAACCTTCCAGCACTGGAATGGGGTCTCAGGCAGCTCTTTCACCTTCCTGAAGATATAGGGACCCTGCATGCACCTGGCACTGATAGCTCTCATCCAAAGGTGACCAACCATGAGTACCTCAAGGTGGCTCTGCCCTGCCAGGCTGAGGCCTTAGCTGGAGAGCCTACCTCCACCCTCTCATTGGCTGAGGGGCCCTGTGGGGCACAGGCCTCACTCAGGACTGGTGCTGCATGCCCACCTCCCAACCAGACCTTAGCACTCCTCCCAAGTCTCCCCTTGTCAGCTCTGCAGTGATCCCTTGATCCTATGGGGTTCTGTCTTTCCAGGTCCCTCCCCAGGACACTAATTCCCATCCTGGAAGTCCCAGTTGTATTTTGCCTAGACTCCCTGGCCACCCAAGACCCAAACCCCAGGCATGGGGACACTCTATGACTGTACTGCAGCTCCTATGCACACTAGAGTACCCCCCCACCCCCACCTTGCCCCAGCCCCAGCAGCCCAAGAAGGGTTGCAGGCCCTGACAGATTGGGTCCCAACCTGGGCTCTCAGACAAAGCACTCATCCTCACAGGGTCTTCAGGGCCGGCCTCATCTATTTCTGGACTCTGACTCACAAGTATACACACTCACATGCATTCACACTCCTTTCTGGGAAGCTCCCTCTACCTGCTCAGCAAATGCAGGGACGTTAAAAGACACCTAAGTTCTGGGGAGGGTGGGTACACCTAAGACAGAGGCCTTGGTCCCTTCCCAGGGTTGCCAGGTGCAGGTAGCTGGGCCACAAGGGACCCTGAAGGGACAGAGACCACATTGAGGACCCAGGGGCCCCTCTCTGCTGCAGCTGGAACTAGGAAGTGAGGGGAGTTCCTCCTAAAAGTGTGGAGGTATGACAGGGGTGGGCCTGGACAGTAAGTCATGGTAGCATAGCCCAGACAACATCAGCAGCCTGGCCTGTGCCCCTTGCAGGCCTCGCCAGGCACTGCTAGCCCCGGGTAGGATGCAGAGCCCCCACCCACCCACCCCTGCAGGGAGCCCACACTCTTCACTCCTCCTAACACCCTCACTGCCACCTCCCAAACTGCCCTGTGTAAAGCCACTGCTGCCACTTTCTCAGCGCAGAGTATGGCTCACTCCTTTTTCTCTGTATTCCCCCACCTCTTCCATGTCCACCTGGTAGCCCCACAGCCCAGCACACCACAGGCCCTGAGCAGGCACAGCCCTGCCCTGTGCAGCAGCCCTGCCCACTCCTGCCCCTTGCCAGGCCCTCTGCCCACTCCTGCTCACCATCCTTGCCCTGGCAACTCAGCAACTCACTCACCATGTCTGCAGCACACTGGGGGCCCCTCCTGGAGGACATGGGTCTGTTCTGCTCTCTGCTGACCCCCAGGGCCCAGACCTGAGGACCTGGGACCCATGAAGACTTAAGTTCCAGGCCATGCAGAGGCTGGCTGAAGCCAGATCAGGAGCAATGCGGTGGGCTTGACTGTCCACATATAGGGGTAGGGCTCCCAGATTTTCCCCAGGCCTGAACAGCCTGAGGCTCCAGCCTCTGGACACACTGCAGCTGCCCAACTGGTGTGGACTAGCCAGTCCTGCACAGCCTAAGGGGCCCCAGCTGCTGGGGGAGGTAATGGGTACACATCACTTCCCTCCCTGCTCACCAGCTGGCCCGAGCAGCCCCTGTAACTGCCTCCCCCCATCCTCAGGTCTTGTGATCCCAGAAGACCCTGCTGGTCAGGTCCTATTCCTGAGCAGTGGGCTTGAGAGAGACCCCCAGAATGAAGGGACACCTGGCCAGGCCCAACACCTGTCATCTCCTGGGGATGGCCATTTCAGGAGAGGCCAGACCAGGCCTGAAATTCTGGGAGGGTGACACTGCTCAGCCCCAAAGAGTACCTCACCCCTGGTCCCCTAGACAGCACCCTACCTTTTTCAGGCCAGAAAATGCAAGTCCCTCTGAGCCCTTCTACCTGCTGGCTGGTCGGACACTGGCCTCCAAGGGTGTGCACCCAGCAGAATCCTGTGCCGGGCCCAGGGCCACCTCTCACCACCAAGCACAATGCAGGGGGAGGGCCTTCAAGGGCCCCATTGTTCCCCCCAAGGCCAAGGGTCTGAATTCCCGATTGTTCCTGGAGCTGTATGGGGCCAAGAGAAGGGGCCTCCCTCAGGCTGCACAGTAAATTGGGAGCCAGCCTGGCCTTACCTCACCTGCCCTGGGGCCTATTCAGTGCCCCGTTGCCTGCTGTTCCATGTCTAGGTCCAACTCCCGCCAGGCCTCCCTCTGTGCATGAGTACAGACGACCCCAACCTCCCCTACTATTTATGCCTCCTCCGGGTCTGTGTCTACTGTTTGTCTTGGATGGACTACCATACCACAGGCCACAACAGCTGCTCTGGCCCGAGATGAATGGCAAGGGAGGTGCCTTCTCAGACTCTAGGGAGCCTGAAACCTCAATAGAGGCCCCCAGGTGTCTTCGCAGAGCTGATCTCTCCCAGACCACCAGGCCAACGGGGTTCAATAGGCTGTACATAAGGCCGAGAGCATATGGCACATAGAGGCTTCCAGGATGCAGGGGTCTAGCCCCTGCAGTCTCAGCCCCCCTCCCGAGTCAACAGCATCTGTCCCTCACCTGGCTCAGGACCAGGAGGGGTGGCTGGGGCAGGACGAGCCCCCGGGGCCTTCTCCTCCCAGCCTCAAGGTACAATGAGAAGGTGGGAGAGGTGTGTGCTTCCTATCAGCCTCACCCTGCCTCAGGGCAGGAAGCAGCCCAGCCTTGGGGGACCCCTAGTGCCCCTGGGCAGGGAATCCCTTCTGGTCTCTGAGATGTGGAGCTGGGGTACACAGAGAGCCCAAGGAAGTAGTGTGCAATTGGGGAGCAGCCCCACTGGCCAACAGCCCAGAGTAATTGATATGGGGTGGAACCTGCAAGGCCAGAATGGCAACCCATGGACTCATGTACACTCTAATCAGCAGCTCTTTATTAGGATGCAGACCGTTTCCATAGGAGAGTGGGACTGATCAGGGGGCACCAAGAAATGAGCATGGAGAGCAAAATGAGAAAGGTAGGCAGAGCCAACCTTGCCAGAGACATCCTGGCCACTGGGGTGGGTGCAGGGTCCTGGTCCAGGGAGGACAGCCGTTGGCATCCTCAGGAACAGCCAGTCCCTTGGGCCTTCTTGATTTCCTGCAGGAGAGAGGAAGAGGGGCTTGCCCTGGATTCCAATTACGCTGTCCCAAGACCTTTCCTTTGCAGAGATCTATCCCTGCCCCCTGGCAGAGCCCACCTCCGAGAGTGCCTCCTTCAGGGTCCAGTACGCCTTGTCCAGGCTGTCATTGATGATGATCAGGTCAAACAGGCCCGGCTCATTGCCTGAGGTGAGGAGGGGGTGGCACAGGGCCAGTGGATGACAGCTCTTGCCCCTGCCTCCCACCTCTGGCAGATGAGTCGTCTGCTGTGGGGGAGGATGGGGGACAATGGCTGCACCCACACACTCACTGCTTTCCATGTCTGCCCGGGCAGCAGCCAGCCTCTTGGCCAGGCTCTCCTCTGTCTCTGTGTTCCGCTGCCGCAACCTCTGCTCCTGAGGTGCCTAAGGAGGGTCAGAGCCTGCAGGGCAGCCCTAGCCCCTCCTCCACCCCTCCCCTGCCTGGCTCCCCGCCCCTACCAGGACTTCCAGTGAGGGTGGCTGCACAAAGATGTAGATGGGCCTCAGGTCGGTCTTCTTTATGTTGCGTACACCCTGGAGGTCCACATCCAGCACGCAGATTCGGTTCATGGCCTGCACCACACGCACAGCTGCTTTGCTAGGGAGGCAGGAGTTGAGGGGCCACTCAGCCAGGGCCCTTGGGCTGCAGTACCCCCACCACCTCCACTGCCCTCCCCTGGAGTCCTGCCTCCTCCACTCCCTGCTCTGGGCCTGCAGAAGAGGAGTCTGCAGGCCCACCCTGACCCCAGCATTTGTTCCCCCTTACCAGAAGCACTGCCTCAGTAACCCTTCCATGCTGGGCCATCTGCTAGGCTGCAGGTGGCAGTGGGGAGGGGCAGGACAGCCCTGGCTCTCAAAGCTGGGCTCAGGGCTCCTGAGTGCCCACCACCTAAGGGTAACAGCAGCCCCTGCAACCCCCTTAGGGGGCCAAATGCCTTTGCCAGCTGCACCTGGGGTGAAGCTTGATGGTCCCATGGGGGCTCAGGTACAGGCTGCTCATAGCAAGCCTTGGCCCGCCTGTGCAATGATGGTGTTCTGTATGTGTGGTGGTGGTGGTAGTGGTGTGGGGGGGCTGGGGACTCTTCCAGGCTGCCCTACTGGTTGGATGGGAGGGGAGGAGGGCCAAAGTGCAGCCTACAGACCTCTGAGACCCAGGTCCTCCAAGTCTTCACTGCACATCAGCCCATCACTTGGTCCTGTTCCCACAGCAGCCTAACCAGGTGGGGTGGGTAGGGGATAGGAGGGGAAGCCTGGAGAGCCCAGACTGCTGCCCCATATTGACCCCTGGAAGGGCTGGGTCCCTCACCCTTACAGCCTCTAGAGAGAAGCCCTTGCCTGGGCTGCCTACTCTAGGTCCCTGGGGTGTTTGGAGGGAGGGAGGATGCTGAGTGTGGCCCACCTAGTCCCATACAGGTTCCCTGAGAACTCAGCATGTTCGATGAAGTCCCCAGCAGCAATGTCCCGCTGCATCACTTCTCTGGTCACAAAGTAGTAATCTACAAAGAGCAGTAACTGTTGAAGCTGCCCACAACCAGGCTACCATTGTCCATACAACCACACATGGGCAGAACTAGATTCTTTTCTGGGCCTGTCTGCCTATCTGTCCATCCACACCTAGAGCTATTCCAGCCACTGGGCAGGGAGATATATCTGAGGAGGGGACAGACATCACTTCTCACACTATCTTCACTGAAGGGGGCCTAGAGAATACCAGCTTCCACAGAAGAGGTTGGGGACCTGGAGACTGCCAGCTTCTGGGGGGAGGGCTGGGGGGTCCTGGTGACTGCAAGCTTCAGTGGGGGTGGGGGGGTTGGGGGGACTTTAATGTTCTGCCTCAGAAAGATACAAACACCCTACAAAGGTTACAAAAGATACTTGTTAGAGCCCTAAATGGTATATATAGCTGACCCCACCTACACTGCCACATGGGATGCTGTGCACCTGCCAGGAGCGGCGCCCCACGGCTGCCTGGTGCTGGGATCAGAGCCTCCACCAGCCTCTCACATAGACAGGTGGTGTCAGGATGAGATTTGATGCCTATTACTTAACTAGGCCTGACCATCCACCCACCCTGGAGAAGGAACCCCATCAGATGGGGAGAATGAGGCCTCATGCATCACCCTGACAAGTGTGTGTGGTGGGGGAGCTCTAGACCTACATTGAGTGGCAGGGCCAGCTCACCTTTGCCATTCTCCTCTCCAGGCCTCGGGTCCCTCGTGGTGTCTAGGAACAAGCACCTGTGACCAACCTAGGACATCAAGAACCCGCACATCCCATCCCCAGGGCCTTCCCGCAGGGCCCATCTCAATCTCTATGGGGGCTTCAGGGGGGTCAGCAGTATGGGCATATCCTCTGTGTGTGAGGGAGGGTTCCTGGGGGTGGGGGTTAGCAGTGTGGGCATGTCCCTATGTATGTTGGCGTGTGGAACTCCATGGGGGTCAGCAGGGCCCCCAAACCCCTAGGACCTCACGGGACACGCTGAACCCGAAGATGCTGCCGTGCTCCTGCAGAAGTCTCTTGAGCAGGGTGCTCTTTCCAGCCCCAGAAGGTCCACTCAAGACGACAGGCCTTGGTCCTGACATCCCTGTGGGCGAGTGGGAGCAGATATCAGTAGGCCTGAGGAACCCGTGAGTGGGGTGGCTACAGTCACAATCCCCCAACTCTCCCCAGGAATTGGACAGACCTGAGGGCCATACTCAAAGCTTGGCTGCTCCTCCCCAATGGGTGGGCTCCCCAGCTGTGCACTCCTACCCTACCCGTGGAGCCTGGACTTCTGCTCCAGGGAGGGACACATCTGGGTCCCCACCCCTGCATCTCCTGACACCATGCTCTAGAGATGGCAGAGGTTAAGGTCAGAGGAACCTGAACCTTGTTCTGGGAACTTCCATAAGGAAGTGAGGGGTCGACTCTGAGAGATCACAGCTTCCTGACCACCCCCCCACCCCCAGCCCACAGCACAGGGCTCAGACATCTGCCACAGGTGAGAGCGGGTGAAGGGGGTTTGGGAGGCATCAACCCAGCCAGCTCTGTGCCTGCCTGATACCTCAAGCCCCCTCCCTAGAACAGGACCTACCTCCTGAGTGGGACTCTTGTCAGCCTGGGCTGCTCAGGATGAGCTGGGAGGGGTGGGTAATCCCAGCCTGCTCTGACCTCTTAGCATTAAACTCCTCCCAGGCCTATCAGCCCCACCCACTTGATGCCTTCAGGAAGAGGACGCTGCTCCTGGCCCTTCAGTAGTGGCCTACCCACCCAGCCGCGTAAGCTTGACAGCAGGAAGGCCAGGTGCAAGTATGCCCTGCCTCAGAGAAAACTTCCAATGGGCATGTGGGAGCTGCAGCAGCTCCCTACACAAGCCTGGCCCTGCAGGCTGTCTGGGGGCCCTTGAGTAAGGTGTAGAGGCCCCCAGGGTGCAGTCAGTGGCCAGAAGGCTGGCAATCAGGCCCAGGAGGGACGGACCATTGGGCTCAGGGATGCCCTGTTGCCCATTCTCCCCCCGCAAGCAGGGACCCCCATCGGGCACCGCTTTCCTAATCCACAATGTAGGCCAACTAGATAATCTAGCTAAAGCACTGCTATTCTGGGGCTATCACATCACACACATGCTCCCTGGAGAAGGTGGGAAACAGACAAGGGAGGAAGGGACCCAGAGGAACCCATCAACACTCTGAGTGTCATCTCCAAGTGACTGATTCTTAGCTCCTTAGCCTCTTGCGAGTTTCTAATTACAAAAAGTACCTTGCTTCTATCTAGAGATAATCCTAGTGGACTCCTAGTTCCTCTGGCATCCCAGCTTTCCCACCCAAATACACATACCACATACACACCTGTGTGCATGTGCACCTAGCTCTAAGCCCATGGCCACTGCCACTAGCACAGTGCAGCCCTGTCTCTCTCCTGAGGCCTGGTGCACAGGAGGTCTCATCTCTTCCTCACTGGCACCCTTCACAAAGCCCCATCCTTTACAGGAAGGATATCCCATGGGCAGCCCAGCCTACTCCCCTGGGTCTGTCCTGACTTTCTAGGCACTGGGTGACTGGGGAGGGGAGTGGAGGGAGAGACTCAGCTGGCCAGAGGAGAGGCTGAGTGCCACCAGGTCCCAAGAGGGACTGAGGAGGCTAGGGTCCAAGCCCCATACTGCCCAGCCTCTGGACTATGGTGGGTCTCTGCCCCTCCGGCCAGGCAGCTGTGGTTGTCCAGTGGCCTAGAGCTCCAGGACCTAATGGTGTGTTTGGTGCTACAGAAACATGAGTTCTTCCAGGGCAGGAGCAGCCCCAAGCAGACACATGGTGATGGTCACAGTGATGGACCAGGAAGCCTGCCCAAGCCTTGATCATGGCAGAAAACCCTCGACCCAGTGGGCACTCAACCCTAGCACCCAATTTGAGGCATCTACCTCCAGGGAGGGGAGGACATAAAGTCTCCCCTACCCTCCTGTTAGGAATATTGGGAGGTACCCCTCAGGGGGCTGGGGGCACAGAGAAGGGAGGGTGGTCTAGCCTGCCTGCTTGCACAGAAGCCTCTGAGGGATGCTTTGCTATTTATCCTGTGCTTGCCATGGGCAGGTACCCTGCCCTTGCACCCCGCAAACCCCAACTGTAACCTGGTCAGCAGGACCCAGCGCTCCTTCTCTAACATGCGTCCCCGGCAGTTCCTGCCATTCCCCACGCCTGCAGTCAGGCCACACTTCCTGGCTGTGAGCTCTGACACCTGGAGACTGCAAACCTGCACAGGACACTAGTCTTCAGTTAGGACCAAACACCACACACCAAGTCCCAGTGCTGACACACACCTTCCTGGGGCGTGTGGCACAGGTCCTGCTTGTCACCTCACATCCACATGCTGGTTTCTATCCTGCACCCTCCACCCTGTGGTGCGACATGAGGGCAGGGGAGCCCGTCCCACAGAGCAACACTCTCAACCTGGGGGGAGCCCCCACCCCCAGGCCCACTACCTGCCTGCACTGGGCCAGTGGTGAGCAGGAGATGCATTCACACAGGATTGGCTGGTAGCTGCAAAGCTCACTCCCTGCCTGGCTCTGAATAACTGCAGCTCCCGGACCCTCCACACAGGGTGTCCTCCTGAAACCCTACCTACATCAAGCCCAAGCTCCAGGTGCCCCAGTGCAGCCATCACCTGCCCCACTCTGCAGTCTCGCGGTGGCGGGGTCCAGCCTGCTCAGCCTGGCTAAAGGAATGTGCACTGAGTCTTACCCTGTGGGGCCCCACAGAGCTGAGTCTTGCTTGGAGGTTGGCTCCCAGAGCACAAGGGCAGGCCCACATACACCACACAGGGATGGCCTGGCTCTGCAGAAGTGCCTAGACAGCTGCTGGGGACGGCTTTGTCCAGTAACCACGCAACATTAAACATACTCTTTAAAGCCACTTTCCACAGAACAACCAGCATGGGATAGTGCTTTGGCCTCGAGGCCTCAACAATCGAGTACCCGGAGACTGACTCTGGCCCCAGTGCCTGCAGAACCAACAAACTGCATGCAATGTGCAAGTCAGAAGAGTCATCTCTTGGGCAGACAGAGCCCTCTAGCTTGGGGCGTTCTATATTCTCCACTTCTTGACTATCCCACAATCCCAAATCTTAGCAGCCTGCCAAGAAATGGCATAGTACTGCAATAACAACCCGGAATGCTCTCAGACAGAACCCTGCCCAAGGAGCACCCAATGCAGCCAGGCAGCCTTCTTCCAAAAGCATGAGGTGGAACCTCCTCTTTCCGGCTTCCACTTTCATCCTGCTTGGTTCCAAGACCAGGGCATTGTCACCACCCCACCTCCCTCCCACTCCTCACAAGGCACTCAAGATAAGGCGTGACCTCTGAGAACACATAGAGGAAAGGTCAAGTCCTGCAAGCCCATTTTTAAGCAACAAACCACAGATGGGAAGAAATCTGGATCAGGCGAGCAGGTTATGCCGCACCCCCCAAAGAAGCCCTGTAGGGCAGGGCTCTGTGTGCGGGACATGTCCTAGCCAAGTAGCCTTGACAAACCACTCTGCCTTTGGGAACCTGGCTTGAATTGGGTCAGCCACAAAGAGGCCAGCCATTTCCTTCTCATTCTCCCCACAGTTGGGCAGGGACTATTTCTCCCATGAGAGGAAGATGGCCCCCTCAAAAGCATGGGCAAAAACCACATGGTCCATGCAGGACTTGGGCCTTTCTCAGCGCTGCATGGTATGTCTGGGTCTCTATCCATAAAGGAGACACACTAGGATTCAGTCCTATACCAAATCCCAATTCTGAACCACGGGCAGAGGGTGGAGGAAGCACAAGACAGGAAGGAAGGGTCCCAGGCAAGCAAGCTATGAAGCAGGAGGGGCACAGACCCTACAGGGAATCGGCCTCACTCTCACAGAAAGGAAACCAAGACCCTCAAATGCAGGGGAGATAGGGCTGGCACATGCAGAGTCAGTAGGGACTGGGGGAGACTGAGGCCCAGCCTATGAAGAGTCAGCAGGGACTTGGAGCCAACTACAGAAGTACCTACCCCGATTCCAGCACTTCCAGGGGCTCACCCTCATTACTGACTTTCACTGCTGGTGGGCTGGAGTCACCTCTTTCCACCCCCAACCACATCACAATACCCCCTTCATTTCTGCTCTTCCCCAGATCGATTGAATATGTTTTTCCAGCTATGCTGAACATGCTGCAAAAGACTGAAATGTACAGTTTAGATGTAAAAGAAAAAAAGTTTTTAGCGTGGCTGAATAGAAAAGTAGTTGAGCGTGCCGCTATAACTCCCAGAGTCTGCTACTTAAGAAAATTACTGATATCACCCATCCCAGCCAAAGATCAACGGCCAGGTCTATGTGAACCCAGAATCTAAACAAAGCCCAAGCACACCGCACCTGTCACAGGTGTGGCCCTGACCTGGGCATAAGCGAGCTTGGTGTTGCAGGCAGTTGTGTGGCATTCTATGAGCAGGGACAGAGTGGAAACTCACCTGGCAAGAAATTAAGCTTGTTAGTGGCAAGACAGGAAACCCACCCTTCCTAGATCCCTCCTCGGGGTGAAGGTGGAGGTTTTCCTGCATTCCTCACAGCAAATCATGGTCTGGAAGGTCTAAGAGTGACAGAAAAGTCCAGAAAAGCCCAAATTTGGACAGGCATGCTGCCTATGGGATTCACAAGAGGCTGACCAGGAAGGTCAAGTCCTGTTTCCCCTCTTCCTGTCCCTGTGGGCCCCACCCAACACTGGCCAACAGACATCTCAGCTTACAGCCTCCCTCTTCCCCAGTGAAAGACAACAGTGATAACAGGTGAGGTGACATGCCTCACTGCTCCTCCCCAAACCAGCACCTGGATGAACTAGACTCATTCCCTCTCTGTTCCCAAAATAATGTCTAAGAACAGCAGATGGGCAGCTCCAACAATCTAGACTTGAGGTCTCAGAGCCAGAGAGAAGCTGAACATCAAATTACCATACAATTCAGGAATGCCCGCCCCTAAGGACCTGTTCTTAGGTGGATTATCTGTATCTGCATTGCCCAGCAGGGTTTTGGGCCTTGGGGCAGGCCAGGAACCTGCAGTCCAGGGGGTCCCACGAGCTGGCAGGGACTGTGGGGACTCTGCCACACCAGGCTTCTCAGGTGGCCACGTAATGGCCTTTGATCTCCCAGGGTTTTCGGCTCTGTCGTGTGCCCCACCTTGGGGAGGAGTATCAGGCTGCTTCCCCTCTCTGCCCCTCCGCATCCTTCAGGGTCCACAATGGCATCCAGCATGAAGTCCTCAGGCTGCAGGGGTTTTACAAGCTGTCTGGAGCTTTCCATGCCAGAATTTTCTCCTATGTTCTGAGAGCTGGCACAGAGGAACGAGCTTTTAATGTGCCTAAGAAAAATGGCCACCAAAAGCAACTTTAACACCCGTACACACAAACACACAGGAGACAGCTTCAAAACGAAGGGCAGCCCTTTAAATAAAGTTAATTCACCTCCATGAAAAACTTCACTACCCAGTCTTCGTATCACCTGCTTTGCTCGCTAGGACTCTGCGACAAGCCAGCCCTGGAAACCACTGAGGACCGTGGGGGCACTTCCGGTGGCTATCCCACGAGGCTCCCTAACGCACCCTGAGGCACGCGATAAGCGACGTCCTGGGTGTAAGGAGAGAGCTGACCGCGAACGGCTCAAACACGAGGAACCCCTGTGGCACCTAGGAAGGCCCTCTGGAACCTGTGCGCGCCCGGACGCCACTCACCGTCCGCCGCAGAGCGACCCAGGGCAGCCGCCGCCAGCCCCGCCAGCGGGCGCCGCAACATGAGAGGATACAGCCACCACCCTCAGAGACATACGTCACAGCGCCGCGCCGGCCCACTTCCGCTCGCGGGCTACGTCAGCGCAGCGCCGGCCCCACCCCACCCTGAGCTTCGCGCAAGCGAGCGCTCGCAGGTGCCTTGTGGTTGCGCTGCCTAAGGGGAGGTTGTTGCCTCAGCAATTACAGTGTGCGCGGCGCCGGCCACTCCCGCCTGGCCATTGACTACTGGGCCTCTGGTCCTTGGGGCCGCTTCGGAGCCCAGTGAGGGTGGCAGGTTGGTGCCGCATTGTGTGGGTAGGGAGGGCTTCCCCGAGGTGGGATTAGGGCCCCGCCGGCATCCGCTTGGAAAGCTTACAGCACTTCCCCCTCTTGCCGGGTCACCTCCTAAGGGAGGGAAGCCTGCAGATGCCCTGTCCTGACAGATAGGGGACAGAGAGACAGACCTGCGCCTCTTGGCCCAGAGGGCTCGTTTCTTGGGGATCTGAATGCCGAGACCTCAGGCATTTGGTTTTGAAACTCCTGGTTTGTCGTCTTGGAAACCTCAGCACAGACACAGACGCTTCCCTGGGAGTCAGAGCGTAGTAAGCGACCCGGGCGTCGGCTCCCTCCACGTGCCACAGGGGCCCTTACCTCGCTGGATTTTGTCAGAATTAAATGACCTTGGAAAACAAGGTGTGAACCAATCTTAGTTTCCGTTGCACACCATGCTCAGAGTAGCTTCCTGACTCTGTAACTCACCAGAATGGGCCCAGGGCCTTCCCAGATTTACGAGTCAGGATCTTTGGGAGTAGGACCTGGGCATCTGCTGTTCACAAATCTTCCATGATGAGATTCTAGTGCCAGGTCAGGGCGAGCTTGATAGGTTACTGGGAGACACTGGCAGTGATCTGGGAATAACACCCCTATTTGTAGATCATATTGGGTCTGTGGCTTTCTTCCTGGCTGGGATTTGGCAAGGATCAATTACATGGAGAAGCCTGCCTGTTAAAAAGACTTTTCTTGTTCAGCAGGTCACAGGCTGGGCCAGTGACTGACCTTGGGCCTCCACGTGCCACAGTGGCCGTCAGAAGGAATGGCAGTTGTGGGCAGCATGCTTGGGTAAGCACAAACTTCCAGGCCTTTGGGATTGCTGTCATTGGGCCACCCAAAGAGTGTCAACTCTGGAGCCTCATGTAGTGCTGCCTCAGGAAAGGCTCCCAAGCCAGTGTGTTTATCTGGAGAATACACTCAAGTACAGACAGACGCCTTGACAGGGTGCTGAGGGAGGAATAGAAGCAACTTGTGACTACTTAACACCAAACAGATAGTGGTGATGGCAGTCATCTTCCTATTCAGAGCCTAGCCCTGTTCTGGGTCCCTGGAGAATGCCATGGCCTTCCTGCTATTTCTGCTGGAACTGCCTCCCTATCTGCCTGTACCTCTTGCCCCATTGCCTCCCCAAAATGGGTGTGTTTAGTGTTGCCAGAGAAGGAAATGAGGGCAGGTTTCTTGTTTCTGTGGAATCTGGGGAGAGGGATGTGTTTGAGTCAGTGTGAAGATGGGGAAGGGACTCTGGCTGCAGCATTCCCTGGAGGGCCCTCATCCTGGGAAAGGTTCATGTGGGAGAACACCAACATACACCTCAGTGGTTGGCTCCATCCCCTTCCAGGAGCCTCCCCAACCCACTGATATCAGGTTCTCAGGAGTGGCTGTGCCCTATACTCCCTGACGCTGCTCAGGCATAGGCCCTGCCTGACTGCAGGCTCATCTGGTGCTGGAGCTCCCCCACCATCTCCTTTGAAGGCAGGGACAGGGTTCATTTGGCCAAAAAGTGCTCAGCTAGTGGTCTGTAAGTTGTGGTTCTTGCCCCCAGGCCATCAGAATGTAGCAATAGAGATGGGCCCTCAGCCCTGGGTGTCAGCTGGGAAGTGCAGGGGGTGGGTCTAAATCCAAATTTGCATGAAAGCCAGGCTGGAGGGGACTTTGGGGGTCACAAGGCAAGGCCTCAAGTGGGTGAGAGGCAGTGCAGCGCCTTGCCTCCGAGCATGTGGTCTTCCCTGCGTAGGTTTAGAGTGTCTGCCATGTTCTGAAGCTAGTGGGTTCCACAAGCCTTGGTGCGCTCAGGCTGCCCCAACAGAATGCTACAGACTGGGCAGCTTATTTCCCATGGTTCTGAAGATGTTCCTCTTCCTGGTTCATAGATGGCCACCATCTCCATGTCCTCACAGGGCAGAGAGAAAGCCAATTCCTGTTCCTTCTTATAAAGGCACCATTCCCACTGTAGGGTACAGTCCTTGACAGTCTGGAAGCCTCCTGTGCTCACCCCCCTCGGCCTCTTCCCAGACGTGGGGTAGGAGGTACTCTGACCACATCCGAAACCTAGGGGATTGTTGTGGGCACCCACAGGAGCTGGCCAATCTAGGCTTAGTGGGCACTCTGGTCCCAGGACCTGCAGCTGACCAGCATGTGTGTCTGCAGCCTGCTGCGGCAGCATGTGGTGATGGGGGCTGCCCCTGTGGGCCGCTGCCTGCACATGTCTTTCCATCGGGCTGACAGCAGCAGAGCTTCGCTCACTCGTGTGCACAGACAGGCCTATGCACGCCTCTACCCCATGCTCTTGGTCAAGCACGATGGCTCCACCATTCACATCCGATACCGGGAGCCCAGAAGGATGCTAGAGGTAAGTTTCCCTCCTGGGGTGCAGGTCCTCTGGAGCCCCCTCTGCCAACACTGCCTTTGCCTCAGTACCAGGGGCTCTCCCAGGGAGGGTGGGCAAGTCATGGAACTCACTCCACACACCAAGATTAGACAGCAGCAGCAGGCTGTGTGTATTTTTTTTAAAAAAAGCATGTCCTGGGTTAACAAGCAGAAATTTCTTGTAAAGAGTGGAAGCTTTGAAGGGAGAGAAGTGGCGGACACTTACCAGTCCCTTCCACTGATCGAGCACACACCCTCCCTTCACAGATGCCTGTGGACCTGGATGCCCTGTCCCAGGATGAGAGGCGGGCACGGTTCCACAGACGTGAGGCCCAGCTCCGAGGGAAGGAGGAGGAGCCAGAGCTCCTTGACAACTTTGACCTAGAGCGGTACAAGCAGTTTTGGACCAGGAAATGACCATGGCCACAAGCTGCCCTGCCTCAGGATACTGTAGAAGGGGAGGGGCATTCATTTTTAAATTGAGTGTGAGGATTTTAAATCCACCTTGTCTGTCTTTCTCATACACCTGCTGGATAGGACTCTCTGCAAGTGAGCCCCCTGGAGGGCTCAGAGTTGGGTCAAATTGTGGTTTTAGGAGGAGGCTCAAAGTGCACATGAGGAAGCACCTGTTACTGTCCAGCCACAACTTTGGGCTCTCAAGCCCCTTCTGCCAGTACTGCCTTTGCCTCAGTACCAGGGGCTCTCCCAGGGAGCACAGCAACATGGGGAGTGGGTGGGATCTAAGGATGTTCAAGCCTAGCCTGCAGCTGGCATGCTCTGTTCCTCTCCAGTGCTCCCCTAGCCCTGCCCCCAGTTAGTGGGAAGGTGCTGCCTGATAGAGGGGACAAGGGGAGCAGCCAGCCCCATTGCTAACTTTTCAAGTCTTAGCTAAGAGCCTCAGTGGGCCGCCACCTTCTGCCCTTTCCTGCAAGAACTGAGGGGGCAATTACCAACCTTTATATAATCAGCTGACCCCGCTTAGTCCTGGGGTTGCACCTTGTCCTGTACTGGGACCTGGCTGTCAGGTTCTTTTAAACGTGAGGGCCCATGGTAGAACACTGCCATATAGACAGACAGTGGGGAGGGTATTCCATGATTTACCAGGGAAGCAGAAGCCTGTGGGATGTGACCCTGCCTCTGATGGTACCTCACAGGGAAGGATGCTAGGCTGAGCATCCACCTTGGACTCCTACCTTGCAGTCCTGCCCCTGATCCACCGAGCACACAGCCAGCCATGTGCAGCTCCTGGAGACGGCTGCCCTCCAGGATCTACCAACCCTCTGGCCTGCTCAGGGACCTTCCCACCTGGGCAGCCTCTCTGGATCCCTCATTCCTTCAGCTGCTGCCCCAGCTTACTGCTTACCACTCACCTCCAGGGGCACACCCAGCAAGTGTCTACATTCACTGTTCAAGGCCAAGTTATTCATGACACTTGTTGAAGATGGCAAGGCAGACCTTACTCAGGGTAGGGCTGTGGTGGTCGGGGCCGGGGGGTGGGGGGTGGAGGCTAAGTATTGCATGGAAAAGGGGGTTTGTGCCAGGAGCAGGAAGGGTCAGTGATGGGAAGTTACTAAGAGTACTCCCCCGGTGGGGGTTCTGGCTAAAAACATCTAACAGGGTTGCTACTGAAAGCAGGCAGGCAATCAGATTTCTGTGGGGCATGAGGAACCCACTGGAGGTGTAGAGATGGACCTAGGGGCCCAAGTCCTGATTGGAGAGCTCTGAGGAGCCTAAGAGGGGTCAAGCAGAGTCCCATCCGCACTTCCTCCATTAGGCTGGTGGTGATGGGGGCTCCCTATAGCCCTTCAGCCCCTCCCATGCCTCTTCTACCCTCCCTTATCCTCAGTCATCAACGCTGATTACTCCAGTATCCAGACTACAGTTGGGCCTACCCCAGGTGGTGATGGGAGTTGGGGGGAGCAGGCTTAGGGCTGACCCTGCTGCTACCCAGTGCCCCCTTCACACCCCTCAACCAGCATCTAGCCCTTGTCAGACATAGCAGTACCGCCTTTGGACCCACCACAGCCGCTCCGTGAGGCCCCACACCTCCCACCACACTACACTTCCCTGCACAGCAAACTGAGACCCTGGAAAGGACACGCCTGTGGCTTTGGACTTGCTGTGCAAGTCTGGAACTCCCATGTGGGGGAACCGAGGCTCAAACTTAGTAGTAGTGCACTACAAGGTTGGGGCTCAAACCCTGTTGACACCCACTGTGGGAGCCCCCCAAAC
Source organism: Tadarida brasiliensis (assembly GCA_030848825.1). NCBI lineage: Eukaryota > Metazoa > Chordata > Mammalia > Chiroptera > Molossidae > Tadarida > Tadarida brasiliensis. Next base: position 70,351,801 of record CM061259.1, on the reverse strand, counting down.
TCCCAAAAAGCTGGTGAGGGAGTCAGTGGAGGCGGGCCAGGAGAGCAGGAGGAGGCTTCTTAATTGTTTTCCCCACTGAGTACCTGCAGGCCACATAAGCAGGGTATGCACTAGGGCAGTGTCCTGTAAAAGAACCCGTAGAAATGACAATGCAGGGGACGTCCTGTTTTAAGTCCCAAGCCTGCAGCCAACCCTACGGAGCGGGCCCTACGTTCATTAGACCATTGTCACCGAGTCAGGTCTTTGACCCGCGGTGGTGACAGGCGGGAGGCACTGGTCTGACGACCAGCACACTGAGCTATCAGCAGTGAACACCAAGTGCCCCTGCGGAGCCTCCACCAGCACCGGGGCAGACGTTCTCGTTCTCAACGTTGCCGCAAACCAAGCGCGGTGCCCTGTGCGTTCATGCTCCTCCCCACCGTGACCACAACAGGGTCCCAGTGCCGTGGCCGCCCCCTGGCTCCCACAGCCACAGACGTGATGGCGGGAACCTAGGTGCGGCTGGAGACTCATCTCCCTAACTGTTCCTCTGGGGCATCTGTCTGTGGGCTCCGGTACACGGCGCACATCGGAAGACGGTGACTTTCGAGCGTGCCACCCCCGGATCCTGGCGTCACCACGTAGTTTGAGTTCTAATAATGGCTGTCGTGTCAGCCGGGCTCTGGGGTCCAGCTTCCGCCCTTTCCCAGGCAGGGTGGGGCGGGGCAGTGCTCAGCAGAGCGGGACTGGGACACAGAGAGCGGGGCGCAGGCGCCTAGGGCAACGCGGGGCTGACGCGAGCAAACGTCATGGCGCTCGATGAGGTTTGCAGTGGGCGGAGAGGCCATGGAACCCGGAGGCGAGGTGCAGCCTGAAACTCTTTGGCTCCAGCCCAGACGGCTTGTGCTGGAGGCATGACCAGTTCAGCTGGGAGGACGTGAAGACTGGCAGAGGGAGAGCTACTTGGGTGAGCACGGAGCGGGGTTCCGGGACCCTGGGGTGGATGTCGGAGGGAGATGCGTGTCGACTTGTGGGCTGAGCCACTCGCTGATGGCCCGGTGGGCCGCGACCTTACCTACGCTAAGGGCTGGGCAGACAGCGTGGGGATGAGCCGGGAATAGGAGCTGGCGATTGTGAGGCAGGCGGAGCAGGAGGCGCTAATGGTAGCTCTGTGAGTGAGCCTGTGACTGGGCAACTCCAGGATAACCGGGGGCGCGGCGGGGAGGACGTGAAGGGGGCCGAGGCGAGGCCTGCTGCCCCTGACGCTCAGGCGTGCCTCCGCGAGGTGAGGGGCAGCCTCCTTGGGGCAGAGGTGACTACGAGTGCCTGCCCACCTGTCTTCCCACAGGATTTTGTGGTGTGCGAGCGCAAAGGAAGTGACCCGGAGGAGATGGGAGTGTATCCGCTCCTGGGTCTGGGGAGCTGCAGGTGCGGGGCGGGGCGGGGCGGGGCGGGGCTGGGGGGGGGGGGCTGGTACCAGCAGGAAGGCCCAAGGGGTCTCGTTGTGGCTCCGCTGGCCGAGTGGCATTGTCCCAAGAAGACGAGGAGGCAGCTTAACTGGGGTTCTCGGTGTTCACGCTAATCGCCCCCAAATGTCCTGGACTTTGGGGTAGGTGTCTCTCACTATTGAGGGCTAAGGAGGACATCTTCCCTCAGGGACCCTCCCAGCTTCCTGGCCCAGGAAGCCAGGACTGGTTCTCCACGGTAAGCACGTCGGGGGAAGCCCTGCATGCCCCCGAGTGGCTGACAGCACCAGATAGCACCATCAGGTCTAGAGTGGTCTAGAGTAGTCGGCCAGGGGTCTCCCCGAACGGGAAGAACCAGGAGGAGTAAGAGGAGCAGGGATAAGGATTGGCTGGAGGTACAGGACTCGGGGCTCTCAGCAGGCCTGCTGACTCCCTCTTGGGGCCAGTGATGTTCCTGGTTCCAGGCCCTTTTTCTTCTGAGGAGCCTCTAGGTTGTGAGCCCAGGGCTGTCTCAGGACTGTCCACTGGAGCCCAGGTAGTCCCACTGTGTGAGTTGCTGAATGCATGGAGCCACCTACTGCTTTAGAGGCCAAGTGAAGGGTGTGGGGTACAGGAGGAGGCACTACCTGGCAGTGAATGTGCAGGAAGAGACTGTGAAGAGGTCCCACAAATTTTTGGCATTCCCACTATGCCAGCTACTGGCCATGTGTGATGACTACCGTAGTGGCCCCTGGCACTGTGTACCCCCCTCACAGCCGAGAATCACAAGAGCAGGAAAAAGAAAAGGCACAAGAGAAGAGAGAAAAGGAGTATAGGATCAAGGCAGCCTCCTGTAGGTGTAGCAGCTCTGCCTGTGGGGCAGGGCCAAGTGGTGGTAGGTAGTCCCTCACACTGGGCATCCACCTGGTCTCCCAGGGCCCACCATCGCTGCAAGAGGAGGCAAGGGCTTGACAGCCCACCAAGACCCTGCTCACCCCAGGCAGGCCTTGTCTTCAGTGAAGCCTTTGAGCATGTGCCCTGCCAGGCCCAGGGAGCTGGAGGGTAGGCTTCTGTGGGCCCTACCAGGACCCTGTAAGCAGGCAAAGAATCTAGGCGAAGCCTCACCACCAGATGGCCCCAGGACCACCAGTGGAGGACAGACCTACTTTGGGTTCCAAATACTGCTGCTTCTATTTTTCGTTGTGTTGACTAACCCTTTGTACTTAAATAAACTTACTTTAAACCGAAGGTAATGTGTGAAAATGTATCGAATGCTTGGGTTCCAGCAGGACCACTTTAGACCTCACTGGGTAGGGAACTCCTGATGGCCAGCAGACCAGAAATTGCTCAGCTGCAAGTGGGCCTTTGAGGTGGAGGAGTACAGGGGGAAAAGGCGGCCAGACTGGTAGGTAGGGGGTGGAGATGGCCTTGTACCATCAGACAGCCTTGCTTTTCAGGCACCTAGAAACCTGCTGCCCCTTATCCCTGAGTCTGTTCTGCTTTTCCCAGAGATGCATCTTCCCTTCCCACCTCCAGCTGCTCTGCTGGGAGGTACACATGTAGCCATTCACCATCTCATCCACAAAAGAAATGAAAATTTACAATCGCATTGGAGTAAAGACAAAACCCAGGATTCATTATTATGAAATATATTCAGTATTCCTTATGATTCTGTCCTCAGAGCCCTGGCCCTGGTTCTCAATCATTAGTAAAACTAGACAACAGGGCAGAGGGGTGGCCACACAAAGCTGGATGCCTCTGGGAGGACACCTGGACCTAGGGTTGGCCAAGTAGCAGGGGTGGCCAGAAGGGCTCTAGGTCAGAGGGACAACCCCAAAGCATGGGTAGAGGGCCCACAGCACCCAAATGGGCACAGGTGTGCACCATGGCAAAGGCTCCCAAAGCAATGATATGAAATTAGACCAAGGATTCACGTCCCTTCTAGAGGTACCTCCACAGATGATCCCAGGTCCTGGCCACCCATAGACACACCCCACATGGGGACCTTGCTGGTCCTCTCTCGGCCTGGCATCACTGAGAATGGACCAAGGCTGGGGAATGCCAACGGGGAGAGACCAATGAGGAAGTCCCCCAGGGGTGCTGGCACATACCCACACCTACCGAGGGGTAGGGGGGAGGATGCACATGGTCTGGGGTGGGTCAGGGGTTGGCCATATTCCCTAAGCCATCCCTGCCAATGTCCCAGGAGGCAGCCTTGGTCAACGGTACCCAAGTACTGGAAAGCCATTAAACAGTTGAGATTTTATTCTAACAGCTATAATTACAGTGCTTGTTTGTTGAAATGAAAACTGAAAACAAGTATACAAAACAGTTGATTACTAATTGTGTATTGAAAGCAATAAGAGGTTCCACGACACCAGATAAACCAGTTCTGAGGTTTTCCCCAAGATAAATTTTAACAGCTCCAGCTTCTTCAGTGTTTATCAAAATACAAAAGAAAAAAGTAGAGGTTGTTGTTTTCCATGTCAAATCTGACCCTTGCAGGCTAAAGAAGTGAAAGCACATGTGGACGGGGGCTCTGAGGAGCTAGGCTCTAAGATGACTGGCCACCTGTCTGCATTCCTACTGGTGAGACCCAAACAACCTGGAGCAAGTGAGCATGCATGGGGACCATGGGGGGGGGGGGGGGGAGCTCCCATTCTGGCTAGAGTGGTCCCACCAAAGCACCTACGCTAACCCACACTGACCCAAGGGATGGCTGGGGTCCCTCCAAGGGGTCTGTGAGTGGTGGCCACAGCCCCCAGCCCAACCCCTAGGCAGTGGTGTAAGCATGGGTACAAGCACAAACGCTATGGGATGCGGATGACCCAGTGAGATAGAGCCAATCAGGGACCATATGTGACCATGCAGAATGTATTGTGGCTGGTTCTGCCCACTGCACACTCCAGACGGGAGAGAGACCACGGGTAGACTGGACTCAAGACATTACTGCAGAACCTACACTAGGCACATTTCTCCCTTCTCTATGTTCAAGTGTCTCCTTACCTTGTATTTGTATCTATTTTTAAAAAATGCACTGAGTTTGGGTTAGAAACCAACCACCAAAATGGATCTCAAAGCAACTCCTAGAGGCCCCAGGTGCCTAAAATCCCTTCTCAGTACTAAACAGTTGGTTGATTTTCTTTTTACAATAAAAAAAAGCTGAGTAATATTGCATAGGAGTACCAGAAACTGCCTCATTGGAAACAAGAACTATTTACATTAAATAAAAACCCGGTTGCAGGCTGCATCTGCACATGTACAGCATGATGAAGCACACTGGGACCAACCATGGAGACAGCTTCTGGCACTCACACCACAGGGGCACATCTGCCACATGAGAGGAAAGCAAGGGTGAAGGAGGGAGTGGGGGAGAGAGGAGTGCGGCTCACTTCTGGTTCCGGAGCTGATTGGACAGCCAGTCCAGTCCCTCATAGAGCCCGTCCCCACTGGTGGCACAGGTAGCCTGAATGTACCAGTTCCTGTGGCGCAGAGAATGCAGGCCCAGCTTGTCTGTGATCTCAGCTGCGTTCATGGCATTGGGGAGGTCCTGGTGGGAAGGACAGAGTGGCATGGCAGCCATGGGTCATCAGGAAGAATGGGACCCGTTCCCACCTGTGATCCCTTCAGACCCTCATCCCCTTGGGGGTGGCTCAGTCACACACAAATGCATACCTGCTTGTTTGCGAACACAAGCAGGACAGCATCCCTGAGCTCGTCCTCCGCCAGCATCCGCATGAGCTCCTCTCGGGCCTCATTCACACGCTCTCGGTCATTGCTGTCAACCACAAAGATGAGACCTGCCAAGGAGCAGGCATCAGTGAAGGCGCTGAGGACACCCAACCTCTCCCACAGGCCACGGACCCAGGCCCTCACCTTGTGTGTTCTGGAAGTAGTGGCGCCACAGAGGCCGGATCTTGTCCTGGCCGCCCACATCCCACACGGTGAAGCTGATGTTCTTATACTCCACGGTCTCCACATTGAAACCTGCAGGAGTATGGCCCAGTGTGAGCCAAGCCCCCAGCTGCCCCAGCCAGCTGCCCCAGCCACCTCCCCCAGCCCCCCACGGCCTGGCCTCCTCACCTATGGTGGGGATGGTGGTCACGATCTCACCCAGCTTCAGTTTGTACAGGATGGTGGTCTTCCCCGCAGCATCCAGGCCCACCATGAGAATGCGCATTTCTTTTTTGCCAAAAAGGCCCTTGAAGAGGTTCGCAAAGATATTCCCCATGCTGTAGACCGGAGGGAGAGATACTGGCCAGAAAAACCTGCAGAGACAAGGGGTCCCCGGGTCTCTTTCTGTGCTACCTAGGGTTAGCAGCTCAGAGACAACCTACCCTCCCCACTATGGACAAATAGACAAACACCCTGCCTCACAGGACAGGAGCTAAAGAAATTCCAGTTCCCAAGCTACAGAAAGACTCCGCCTGCAGGGAATCTCAAGCACTCCCCTCCCCCCCCCACCACCAATCACCCTTAGAAGGGAGAGTAGTCTGGGAATCTTAGGAATAGGGATGACCTGTACCAACTCGACATCCATGGCTTTCAAAGGAGTGCTAGATCCTTCTCTCCAATATAATACAGAACTTTTCAAGGGGGCCAGAAACAACTGAACCAAGGCCCCACAGTGTTTCTCAATCGCCCCACCAAGCCCCAGTGAAACACGGCCCACACTCAAGATAATGAATGCATGGGGAGCAAGCCCTCCTCCCCAGGAACAAATCAGAAGCCAACCCTTCCCAACATGCTGAGAGCTCAACACTCACCCCTCAGGCAGGACACGGGGACCAATGATACCTGGGCACTGAGTCCAAAGTACAGCAAGGGCTCCAGGGCAGCACTGTAGAGGGGCTCTTTCCCACCAGGAGAGCCCACCCCTGTCCCAGATAGGAGGGGGCCTGGCTCACATGGTATAGGCAAAACGCTCGTGTGAAAACATTCGTGCCATGTCCTGGTCACACTCACCCTAAGCTCCCCTCAAGCAGAGCAAAATCACTGGGACATCATCCAGTCAACTACTCCCCAAGGTCAGAGAGCAGGCAGGAAGAATCAGGGGGCCATAGGAAGCCATGGGCCAGGAAGAATAGGCTCTCAGTCCCAGATGGCCCCCAGGGCACTGGAGCTGCCCAGGCCTGGCCTCTCCATGCTGTCCCCTCACTCTTCAACTTTTATTCCAAACAAGGAAAATTGGTCACTTTCTCAAATGCTGATTGATGCACCTGCCCCCAGAAGTAACCAACAGCTCCCAGTCTTTGGACTTTGAACAAACACTGCTGAGGTCAGAGGCCAGTGAAGGACATCATAAGGACCTAGCACAGGCATACCCCACTGCACCTCACCTGAGGGGGCGTGTCCAGACCCCCACTGCCCCATGTCACCTGTGATGACAGGCTCAGGTGGAGTCACCTGGTCTATTCTAAGCTCTCTCCACCTGAGCACTGAGTGACAATATGCACATCCAGTTCCTCATCAAACATCCACCCTCTGAGGTTTCAGCACCTTGACATTTCCTGGCAAACTACTGCCATGACGACCATCAAATGGTGCTTTTCATCTAGTCATTTCTTCCAGCTGTTAGCATTCTGCTGTAAGAAACCACCTTTCCTTCTCCAGGTATCAACATGAATGTGAACTCCCACATTCCCATTTCACTCAATGGGTCAGAACCAGCTGCCCCATAGTGAATGTGATACTCTGATAGTCTCAGACATGCCCAGTAGAGCCCCTTCCAAACTAGCTTCAATGCACTTTTGACACCTTTTTCATTCTTTTTGGTTTTGAACAATATTACCTATTGTAATAATTTAAATTTTAAAAAATTAAAATTTAAAAGGATCTTTACTGTAGCATTTCCTTTTCTGCAAACAGCAAATTTTCCTTACTACAGAGGGAGAAAAATTATGAAGCACAAAAACTAAACACACATTTACCCCATTTCACTCCTGCAATCACTATCAATAAACAAAGTAATGCCTAACCCACAAGGACAAAGAGAAAAGGGGGAGACACATTCTGGGAGCTAACGCAGTATGGGTGGGGTCTGACTGCATGCTTATCCCTGTCCTCAGCCCTGCAGGAGAGCAAAGGGACCTTCTTGGAACAAGGGGTTAAAAGGTTATCTGCATCCTCCCCAAGCCCCACTAGGGCAGAGGGAACATCTCCAGGTAAACCCCCCATGCCTGGGTGTGGCCTCTGCATGCATAGTCCCTACCCTCTCCCTCCTTGGCCTGTGCCTGTAAACCCTGATTACCAGCATGGTCCATTCGGTTTTGAAACAGATCCAAGTCATGGAGCCTCGTAGAGGGAATAAGTCACACTTGGTGGCAGAACCAGGATGTGGATGAGTACCAAGTCTCAAAATTTAAGATACTATGATACACAGCATTTGGTCTCTCCCCACCACAAGCATCTGTACCTGCCCTGTCCCCTCAGCACCATTTACTGCTTTGTCAGAGGTCCAGACCTAATATAGTATTTGCCACAACAGAAAAGTTTAACACTGGCTTGGCCCAGGTTCCAACTTATGGGGATACCCAGCCCAGGTGCTATTTCACCTTTTACTCCACCAGAATCCTGCACACTCAAGGCAAAACCTGAAAAAGTTTTTCAGGTTCATCATATTAGTGAGCAAAGACACCGACTCTCTCAGTAGAACCCCTCCTCCTCACTTGTGAGTCTGCAACTGACCAAGCTAAAAGATGCAAGAATAACAAGGGTGCTTCTCTGAGAACAGACACAACCTTTAGGGTAGCTTCTGGAATTAAAGCCAAGAACAGAATTCAACTCCCACATGCAGAGATCTAGAGGCCAACAATGGGGCCTCCCTGAAAAAAACATCCATCCCACTCCAATAAATGACTGCTTTAAATGCTGAAGAGAAATAAGTGTACCTGTGACCTCTACCTGTGCCCTCTGCATCTCCACCAAGCCTCGGTGGTAACAGGAGAAGCAGGGATGGCCCTCGTTTGCAATCAGAGTTGTGCAACTTGTCTCTGCAGAAGGAAAGTCTGTCAGGTTTTCTGAAACCATTAGAGCTTGATTTATGTAACAGAATCTCTGTAACAGTGTACACCTAGATGATGTGAATGGTTGGGATAACTAGGAAGATACCACCAATGTAGAACGTAGCTTCAGAAACAAAAGTGTGACCCAGGGAGGCAGAAAGTTAGGACTGAACTCCACCCTGTGCTGTGGACGCGATGAGCTGTACTGGCTCTGCAAATGGGGGTTCAGATGGATGAATCCCCTAGTCAAATCAAAAACTGGGTAACAGAGCTTTTTTTCCTTTTTACTTTTTTTAAAGTCAAGTTTAGCCCAGCCAGTGTGGCTCAGTGGATTGAGCTTCATCCCATGGAATGAAAGGTCCCAGTTCAATTCCCAGTCAGGGCACATGCCCAGGTTGTGGGCTCGATTCCCGGTTGGGGGCATGCAGGAGACAGTGGATCAATGTTTCTCACATAGATGTTTCTATCTCTCTCTCTCAAAAATCAATAAAAACTTATTTTTTAAAAAGTCAAGTTTATTGAGGTGTAAATTACATACAGTAAAATGTACAGCTCAGTAGTTCATGTTTTAGTATCTGAGGAAAATTAACAAAGTGAAGACTTCCCTGAGGAACTCACATATGCACATTATAAAACATTTTAAGAGTTTCGCGAGCCCTGGCTAGTTTGGCTCAGCGGTTAGAGCATCGGTCTGCGGTCGAGAGAGACCAGGGTTCTGTTCCTGCTAAGGGCACGTACCTCGGTTGCAGTTTGTCCCCGGCCCTGGTTGGGTCGTGCGGGTGGCAGCCACTCGATGTGTCCCTTTCACGTCGATGTTTCTCTCTCTTTCTCTCTTCCTCTCTCTCCCTCCCACTCTATCTGAACGAAAAATGGAAAAATGTCCTCGGGTGAGGATAAAAAAAAAAGTTTCGCAACTGAGCAACTGCCTCTGGAAGTCACACTATGTACTTAGATCATCCATTATTCGAAAGCCCAATTCATCCCTGACATATAGAGTTCAAATGTAAAGGTAGTTTATCTATGTTCACAGGCTGCAAACTGCTTTTTGTATATCACCTTGGGACTCCAATACACCAGCAGAATAAAGCCTCAAGCCATTAAATCTGCCTGTCAGCCCAACATTCAACTTCTGTAGCTCTGTTTTTCTGCAATTTAGTATACTACATTTTGTAACCATTTTATAGAAATTAGTGTTAAGAGGAAACCTGAATGTGCCAATACTAGTGATAAGAAGGTATACCTCACAGGCCTAATACAACCGTGACAAAGATATGCATCAACAACAGGCTCAGAACATTCAGCCTGAGATACTCAATGGATCTAAGTTGACAGAACGTTCTTATTTTCCCCTTCAAATATAATTGATGTATACACTGTATTTGTTCCAGGTGTAAATCATGATGATTTGGTATGTGAATATATTGCGAAATGATAACCACAAAAAGTCTAGTTAACATTTACTACTTCATATAGTTAAAAAAAATTTTTCCTGTGAGGAGAACTTTGAGATCTACTCTTTGAACTACTTTCAAATATACAATACAATATTGTTAACTACAATCACCACTCTGTACATTACTTATGTTATGACTAGAAGTTTGTACCTTTTGACACCCCCCCCCCCATTTCCCCAACCCTGAACTTTCAATAAACAAAAGAACATGCAACAATATTTTAGAACTGTATCATTCTGGTCTGCATGTAAAGGTAAGTTTCAATGAGACATTGTTTTTCAGAACAAAACTTTCAGGATGTTTTGCAGGAACCAATCAGGCACAAGGGTTGGCCTCTATGCAAGATTCCATTCCCCCATCCAAAGAAGGCTACACTGGAGGATTGGTCTCTAAATAACACATCCTTTTCACAGCATCTTCCACACCTGAAGGAGGAGCAACCAGTGAAATTCAATTTAGATCACTCTTTGCCAGCTTAAGATTCAAGGTGAAATCCTTAAAATGACAGCTGGAAATCAGTTTCATTCATGTATGTGACTCTTGTTCTACACTACAGTAACATGTACTGAACACCCAAGAGCCACTGTCACTGTCTAACTGAACAGGCACCCAGCAACCACAGGCACATGTAGGAACTTAACGGCAATTAATCCTACCTACTACTACCTACAAAAGCCAAAGCCATTAGCCCTACCGGTGTGGCTCAGTGGATTGAGCATCATCCCATGAACTGAGAGGTTCCAGATTCGATTCCCGTTCAAGGCACATGCCCCAGTTGTGGGCTCGACCCCCAGTAGGGCGCATGTAGGAGGCAGCCGTTCGATGTTTCTCTCTCTCTCTAAAAAAAAAATCAATGAAAACATATATAAATAAATAAATAAAACAAAATGGAACGTGTTAACTCTATTTAAAAAAAAAAAGCCAAAGCATTTAATTGACAAACATATTTATGTTTTGTAGTTCCCCTTTATTCACAATCTTTTTTTTTTTTTTTTTATCCTCACCCGAGGACATTTTTTGATTTTTTGCTCAGATAGAGTAGGAGAGAGAGAGAGAGAGAAACATCGACGTGAAAGGGCCACATCGAGTGGCTGCCACCCGCACAACCAACCAGGGCCGGGGACAAACTGCAACCGAGGTACATGCCCTTAGCGGGAACCGAACCCGGGTCTCTCTGGACCGCAGGCCGACGCTCTAACCGCTGAGCCAAACCGGCCAGGGCTTTATTCACAATCTTAAAGTTGTACTTATTATTTAACATAACTGTACTCAAAGCAATTTACCAAATACACTTAATGTCCTGAAATCTGCAGATGGGGACAAATAACTAGATGGGCTAGCCCAAATGAAACAAAATCCACATGGGACACTGAACCCAAATGTCATAGGGCCTCCACTGGAGTGAAACCAGGATGGAAGAGACCCACAGCTGAGAACAGCTCTCACAGCTCTGTGCACTGTCCTTGTGGCAGACACCTGCTTCTCTGTATTTCCTCTCTGATTTGTGCCTGCCTGGGCAGGAGGTCTTCCAGAATAATCCTATATTCCTGGCCACCGTGCAGCCATGCAGGCCGGTCTGAGTATTCTAGCCTGTGGAATGAAGCAGTTTCCAGGTCCTAAAGGCCAGGTGGTGGGCACATGGTCTGTTGAGAAGCCACCAGCACCCTAGCCCCTAATGAGCACTTCTACTCTGGCAGTAAGGCCACAAATACACTTTACTAATTTTGTAGGTTATTAGTTAGTGGTCCTTTGGAAGTGAATCAGAATTCTATCAAGCCAATATAGTGGGAACCAGAGGACCAGCAGTTTGGGATCAGTTTGAAGTGCCTCAGCAAGTTGCTTGGGCATGTTCTGACCCCAGCTGCAGTCCCAGTGCCCTCGCCACACCTGTTTCTCCATGCTGTGCCCACCGAGCCCTTTGCTCAACCTCTTAAGCCAAGCTCAGAAGCCACAACCTTCCACAGGAAGGTCCTTTCCTCTCTATTATTCTCAGTGACCCTTGACACACCGCAGGGCTAATAGTCACCATATTCACAAAAGGAAAAGCTGTGCGAGGGCACAGAGGCCAACAATTCTCAGTGAATCCAACTGACAGGTGGAGAACAAGAGTGCAGCAACGACAGTGTCTGTACCTCCTCCCTCACCTTATGATAAACTAGTTCTTAGAGGCCTCTGGGTCGAGCAACATCAAAAACTGCCTGTCAGTGACACTGGGGCCCTCTCAATGTAGCTAGAAGCTTCAGCCCCAGACATGTAGACCCCCATGCCTGACAGAGAAGAAGGTGAGTACATCACACAGTCCTGGGTTTCAGTTCTAGTAGTGAGAACATGGAAAAAGAAAACAATTCAGGATTCTGATTTCTCCTGTGAAGTAAATCACATTCCTTTGTTTGTCACTCCACCCCTTGAATCATGTGGTCACTGCAAAGTGCAGAAGCCTTGCAGTCTCTACTCTGGTGCCTTCTCAAAGAGGCCACCCAAGCCTACCATGAGGACACAGGCCCTCTACCAGCACTAGGATGGAGCTCTGAGACCCTTTCTCCATACCCTTGAAGAAAAAGGGAACTGCAACCAGGAACCCTCAGTCAGAGTCCTTCCATGTCTCAGAATGGCAGGCACTCCCTGAGGCTTTCTTGGCACAGGGACTTTGGCAAGGGGTTAAGCCAATCTCCAAAACTTGATTTTTGCATTCAGGGAACTTTCCTTTTGAAAACAGAATTTAAAAAATTGTAGCCCCATCTCTTTTTTCTGCAATACAAGATTCCAGGTGATACAGAAAAGGAAAGTATAGCAGGGGTTGAGAGCCTCTGTTGGATCCCCACCTTTGGACAAGTCTCTTGCCAGACTTGCCCCTCCTCCTGTGACCCTTGTCATGGGTGCAGCCAATGCCAGCTCAGAGCACTCAGAGGTACAGGGGTTCAGGATGCCCATCTCCTCATTCTCCAAGAAGCTGCTATTGCCTGAGAGGCCACAGCAACCTCTCAACGGGCCTCTTCCAACCTCTGGTCACACTTTAGATGGAAGCCCTGGTGTCAGGGAAATCTCATTCACACAAAAGGTGTATCCTCATCACCATGTGCCTGTGCCCTGGTACAGCCTCTTCATCTCCCCTCTGGCATCTCAACAGCCTGTAGCTTCTCAATGCCAGCTCAAGGTGTTCTCAATGCCAGCGAGAAGGGCCTGTAGGATAAGTCAGACAAATGGAACACCACACATTAATTCAGGGTCATTACATAGGTCAAAATGGGCATTTCACAGCACCACCTCTACCATTCAGAAGGGAAACTAGCAGACAAACAGACAACACAACCAATATCTACACTGACTGTAAAACACCTATTACATTACCCAACTGTAATGTAACAAGGAAACAAAGGACAGTGACTTAGAAAAAAACATATGCTTCAATACTGGGCACAACCACACTGCCAGCTCAGGGAGGCTGTCAAAGAACCACCTCAGGAACCTGCTGCAATGCACACTGCCAGAGCCTGTACCAGCAGCTCAGACACTCGAGGACTGTCGTGTCCATGAAGCAGAAAGAGAAAGAAACTCATGGTAAGATTCTGCAAAGAACAAAATACAGACCCTGCTCCCCGATTTATGAGGTAGTTGCTTTCCTGGAAAATTCAGAACATCTATTAAAATCAGGCAAAAAAAAGTGTTGTCTCTGTACATAAAACAGAATTTAGTTTAAAATATAAAAGTCACAGAGAATGCATTCTTGCCGCTCTCACAAATTCCCCAAACACCCTTTCTGTGGAGCTAGCCCCTCTGAGGCCCACTGGCACATACCAGCAGACTCCTCTGCTCCTCACCCATTCTGCTTCCGGCAGGTCTCCAAAACCAACCCAGGGCCTCTGCACTAATTGTTCCCCTGCCTAGGAGAAGCTTCCTGCTTCTCCCACAGACCCACAGGACCCCTGCTTCCCTCTTATCTCTTCTCATCCTCTCCTGCTTATTCCCTATCTTCCTGATGGGCCAAACTCGGCACCTGCCCCTTTCCTGTGTCCTGTTGGCCTGCCTTCCCTTTTTGCTCACTGTCAGGACCCTGCATCTCCACCAGGCCCCACTCTGCAGTGGGGCCTCCTCTGTCCAGAACTCACCATCCTCCTCCACTGGGTACCTCCCTGAGTACCCAACAGATTCACCATCAAGGAGGGGAGAAAAAAACTATAAAAGAGCACTTACCTGGGCCCTTAGGGATTAAAAAGCAAAAATATTAATAACACATGCCTACAAATACACTTTTCCTAAAAATTATTTTGTCAGGAAAAACCGATGAAGTCAACAATGAATTTCATGCTGGTTTAAAATTATACATGAGTGGTGCAGCCTGAACATTCCTTTGACGTTCCAGTGAGGAGGCCAGGGCTGTAGGGACACTGTAAATACTCAGGGCAAAGGTGAGCATCTTACCAATGTCCAGTACACAGGAGGGGTGTGTATATCTGCTTCCTACACCTGCCCTTAGGTGCCTGCAACTGGGGACTCAATACATTTTCATTGATCTCAAGAATTAGCAAGATCCTGTATCACTTTGACAGAAGAGAAATGCTAGAAGCTACAATAATTTTAAGCAAAGTTTCACCACTCAAATTGACAAAAGATGTAGTGTTTTAAATATAAATTAATGGATCTGATCAGTTAATCAGGAACTGCATGCTCATCTACAGAGAGGAGATTTCACAGAAAAATACACTATTAACAACTTTTAAGAGCTATCTTTTCTTCTGAATCCTGTGATCAAAACACTGGCACATCTAATTTTGCCTTCATTCTATCTACTCTTAGTGAATGGGTCTAGACAGAATCTTAAAATTGCAAAAACAATCTGACACATAATACAAACTGAAAGATGCTATTTTATACATTATGACTTGCTAGCATCCCTTTTAGGAGCATTACTTATTAAACTCCGATTAAAAACTAATGTTTCCAAAATGCAATACACACTTTAACTTCTGAAAATGTGCATGTATCATACCTGGGCCTCCTATTAATTAATGTCTTACACTAACAGTCACCTCTGTGGCCTCAGAGGTGTATAAGAACATTTGAATCCTAAAAAGAATCACTCCCAATTGCTATGTGTGTAAAATCTGTTTTCCCTGTCTCTTCCCTGTTTGCTGATAACAGGTTGCCAAGCTCTTATTGCCACTGTGTGCAAAAAAACAAAAAACCAGGAAACAAGGGTCTGTTAGGGACAAGGAGGTAGATTCCTTCATCAGACAGACTCACTATTCCTTCCAACTCACATACGGAAGATGGGGTAATAGTACTCTGGGTGAGCATCTAAGAGACTTTCCTAGGAATAAGAAACTTTGATTTTTAGTGTTAAATATTTTTCCCAGCTAATCAGGTCATCTGATCCATCTGAGAATTCAGAACATCTTCCAGAATAGTGACACAGCTGTAGTCATAACAGGTGCAGTGCAACTATGTTTTAAAGGGTTTCTAACACAAGAAGATAGAACCTAAGGATGAAGAAAATGAGCTGAAATGTTATATGTGTAACCTGAAATTAACACTCCCACCCCCCAACACACATCCCCAAGGCTTCCTTTACTTGCCAGTAGGAAGGGTTACACCCAACCCTACTAGTAAGTCAAAATTGTTTCCAAAAGACCACTTCAGATGATGCTGGAAGGATATCTCTAACACCATCCACCCCAGTGAGGTGTAGACAGGGCACAAGACATAAGTTTTTATCTAATTTTAAGACCCCAAATGAAAATTTTCATTCATGTTTCTCTCCCCCCCACCTCTAACAGATGCGCATTTTAATTCATTCCCCTAATTCTACAAAGATTGGAAGTGAATGGGAAGAATTTGGATGGGACACTGTGCACAGAGACAGTCAAGAATTGGTACAGCAAGCCCAGGCTAGCTGGGGTCTGGATACTTGCTCAGTCAATGATCACAATCCTTAGGAAGACTGACCTTATGTGATCAAGAGTACACTTAAATGCATATGTCAAAGCAACATTTAATTTGGAAAATCTGAAGAAAACTGATTTAGTTCTCTCAAACCAAGTTAACATACTATTGATGAACTTGCACAGGGTTTTCCCCTTGGTTAGGTTTATTCCTGTGCCCATTTGACTCTGTATTATCACCCCTGTGGCCAATGGTTCACATCAAATTCCACTGAAATCCACAGATAAGTCAAAATGCATCTTCCTATAGTTTCAAGCCCATCTGCTCTTGGTAGAAGAAGCTTAGCAGGTTTGCATGTTCTTTTCAAATTGTGCAAGAGGCAAAGCAAATAGCCAGACCACACAATTTAAAAATCAGAACTGTGCCCGGCCGATGTGGCTCAGTGGATTGAGCATCGTCCCATGGACTGAGAGGACCCGGTTAGATTCCAGGTCAGGGCACACGCCCCGATTGCGGGCTCAATCCCCAGTGGGGGGCGTGCTGGAGGCAGCCGATCAATGACCCATCAATTTTTCTATCTCTCTCTCCCTTCCTCTAAAATAAATCAATAAAAACATATTAAAAAATAAAAAACTGTGAGAAGCACAGAACCAGTTTTTGCTTTCTACTAACTTTCTCTTAGTGGTGAACAGACAACATGAGTCATCTATTATCCAAGCCAACTATTTTAAGTCTTTTTGAAGTAGCAGTTCTGAATACCTGTATCTGAAGATAGCCCTCATGAGAAATAGCATGTTACTAATACCCAAATAATACAGATTTACTTTAGACAGGATATTCCTGAAGACAGTGACACCTGTGAGGAGGCACAGCTACGTTCTGCCCATTTCAGAGAGAAAACTTTCATAAGAAAATAGTACACTCTAACAAAGTGGCCAGATTTGTGTTTAACATACACACACTCAATTACTATTAACTTTGTACCCAGCTAGCTAGTAACACCATGCATTCAAGTTCTTAGAGTTTTGGCCACTCATGTAGGTTGCTAAAAACTCTGAGGACAATACACTTACAGCCCCATGTGTTAGATACGAAGAATTGCCCCAGCAGAGAGCCTCAATGTATCCTAGCATCTCACACTCCTTCAGACACACACAGCTAGAAGACTCATCATGCAGAACAGCTCGCAGAATAAAGTGCTGACCACTAGTTCTGAAACAAGAACTAGAGCTGACCACTGGAACACCAGCAGTGGCACCAACTACACAGCTCTCTACAGTGACTTTCCAAACCATTCCAAAGTGTTTGAACTCCCTCCTCTGCCAATAATTTCTTGTGCAATTCCGCTCAATTTATTTAAAACAGCAACTTCATGTTTTGAGGAAATGGAAGAGTGCAAGCTAGCTCAGAAGTGCCATCTGAGTTGACTAATATTTTAAGTACTCCGTAATTAATTGGTAAACCTTATTAACAAAGCTACAATTTTACATGCCCTAACCACCTGGATCGTGTAACAAGAAAGCAGTAGGGCGTTCTGCTAGGGAGGTAGTTTAAAGACTCACCAGCTTGGAAGAGTGTTCTCATTTCTGCCAACAGGGCCCAGGAAGCAAGCTCGGCGTTGCAGCAAGCTTTGATAAAAGGACCCTGCACAGGCGTTCCCACTTTGACCCTAGGATCTCGCCCCACAGCACAGCCCAGGAACCTGGGCCCCACCCCACCCCGCCCCGCCCGTCCCATCCTCAAGGCAAACAGGAACTGGGCTCAAACCCTGGTCACCGCGTGACCTTGGCCGCGTCCCGGGACAGGGACCTGTTTCCTGGTCCTCTAAACCCCGAGGAGGGAGGCGGGGCAGGAAGCGGGGCTTCCTGGGGAGCCCGAGGCCCGGCCGGACTTCCGGGAGCCCGCCCCGGCGGCTCTGGAAGGCTGGGGGTCGTGGCGGGAGCTAAGGGGGAGACTGACCCCCACCCCGACCCGATCTCAACTCAGTCCCCATCTCGACCTCGACTTGACCCCCAGCGGGAGGCTGACCCTGGTCCCAACCCCCGCCCTGCCTCCACAAGACCTCCAGTCCAGTCCTACGCGCCCGCCCTACTACGCCTCAGTCCCAAGTCTAGCCTCCACCCCGGCCCCAACCTGGCCTCGACCCTCACCGCCCCGGCTTCGCTTCGTCTCCAGCACGGCCTCGCGTCGCTTCAGATTCGGCCCTCACCTTGGCCCCGGGCCCTGCCTCGCCTCGCTTCAGCCTCGGCCCCCACCACGGCTCCCGGACCGGCGTCCGCCCTCCCCACCCCTCCAGCTGCGGTAGGCAGGGCCTCGCGCGGCCCAGGCCAGCCCCCAGCCCCAGCCCCCGCCGGCCCACAGCCCCCTCCTCACCCTCGGTGGCCGCGGTGCTGTTGCTGCTCCGAGCCAGGCGTTGGTTTCGCTCCCACAAGATGGCGGCTCTGACGGCGGCCACGTCAGTGCCTGCTGCCGCGGGGGACGCTGGGGAATGGGGCTGACCACCGGGGCCCCTCCCACGCCCCGCTGCGGCGCGCACGCGCAGAATCCGGGAGCCGGAGTGCGGTGTGAGGGCAATCCTCGCCCACCGCTGCGCGTGCGCATCCCACCTCTGTGCTTGCGCACCCGCGGGACGTAGACCCGCGCCTGCGCCGCACGTCTCCCGGGAAGGTGGCGTATGGAACCTAAGACCTATTTCGTGGTTACGGGACTGAGGCTTGAGCAGATCTTGGGATTCCGGAACGGCAGGGCCAGGGTGCCAGATTCCCTCCCCGGCCAGGGGTTCCCCGCGGACGGGCTGCCCCTCGGTATTGTGTAAACCGTTGCCACTAGTAGGCGGCTACCGCAGGAATGGAGTTTCCGGGAGAGAGACTGCGTCCCACGCAGCCCTGTGCGCACCAGAGGAGCGGACCGCAGATCAATTAAAAAGCTGCCAGTAATAGGGGCCGAGCAGGGGCAGCGCTGCCCCTTGGAAGGTCGCTGAGCCATGGTCCAGGTGACCAGAAGAGGCAGCCCCCTCGGGGAAGCCTTCCTGGGCTAATAAGAAGGGAGGCGAGGAGCATCGCGGCCCTCTCCGCGTTCTCCAGGCTTGAGGCCTGGCTGTGGCCCCAACTTGGTATCTTACTCTGGCATCCCGCCCACCTTAGTCCTCTCCTCCTTCTGTTACCTGGGCTTCTCCCTCCCCTCCACCCTCGTGCTGCTGCTAGGGATTCCCTAATCAAGAGGCGTTGGGGAAGTTGCTGGGGGTCTCTTCAGCCTCATGCCCTGTATGTTGTGGAGGGTGCAGAACAAAGCCATCACCTGGGCCTTGGCCCAACGGCCTGCCTGACTGGAAGGCCTGTGTTCCTGGCCTGGCGAAGGAGGTGTGTATGTGTCTCGTGTCCCCTGTCTACCCACCTTGCGCACCTGCTCCTCTTAGGCAGGGACCCCCTCACTGGGCCTGGGCGGCTGGGATGCCTGGGACCTCACCAGCCTCTAGGCTAGGGGCTGTCCATCCTCCAGGCAGCCCTCCTGCCACAAACACTGATGACCTCCTCTCCTTAGAGTCTGAGGGCTCTTGACCCTATGAGCCAGACCCGCTGGACCCCTTCACGAGCCCCAGCCTTCCCCAGACCTCACTGCCTATGTGTTCTGGACCTCGGTCCTGACTCCCAGCATCATAAACACTCCAAGGTTGCTCATGCAGAGTGTCTCAGGGGTCTGTACCTCCAGGGAGGGGCACAGAACCTTCAGATGGAGAGCTGACCCATGGCCAGTCATCTGCAAGTATTCATGTATTCTTAGGAACATCCTTTAAAAATGTTTTAATTGTGAAAAATATAAACAGGAAGGAGCATGTGAAAGATAGTTTTTAAAAGAATAAGGTGGCTTCCTGTGTATTTGCTGGAAGGTTAACAGATTTACCTTTCTACTGATTCTGCCTTAGTTTGCACCCCCTTGGGAAAAAGGAGCGTCCTCAGGTCATATGGGTATGGGGATCCTAGCTGTGACTAGCAGGAGATCTGTTAGGGAGCCAGAAAGTACCAGGCAGTTACCTAGGGAAACTGAGGTCCTAATGCTTTCGTGAGGTTACTTTGGGAGCCAGGACCTCCCAGACCCTAGGGATAGACCACCTGGGGACTCACTGAGTGGGATGCCTGCCCAACTTTGGCCAGGAAGGGATGAGGTGAGCTGGCTAGAGGGCTGCCAGCCTGAGTTCCTCCACTGTCAGGCTAAAGCTCACAGCACCCAGATCCTCACTCCAGCCTGCCCATGTTGGGGAGATGAGGTGGCTGGGGTTGAGCTCCTCCTCTCTGGGGGTTCCTGAACTTGCTGTCAAGGTATGCTGAACATTAAGTCCCCCAAGGACAGAAGGACAGCTGGAGCAAAGGGGCAGGAGGGAGAGGGAGTAGGAAATGTTCATACTTTCCATAATACAAGTTGGCAGGCACCTCTGCACCTTCTGTGTGCAGCACCTGTGAAGTGGGCAGTGTTCACCACAGGCTTAAGGACTCAGAGGGGTTGCAAGCCCATTCAAGGCCACACAGCTAGGGTTGAGCTCCTGGAACTCTGCCCCCAGCATGCCTGTTGCCACACCTTTGCTTTTTCTCTGTCCTACCCAGCCTCTCAGGGCACTGAAGCTTCATGGACTCCTCCAGTGACAGGGAGCTCACTACTGAACACTGAACTTCAGCACCTAGTTGCACAACTTTATCCTCTTGAAAATTTCCCTGGATGGGGGGTGGGGTGGGGCAAGAGGGCTCTCTGGTTCCATGTGCTCTGCCACTGCCACATGCTCCTGACCCCATTGGGCTGGCCTCTATGGATCCCCTGAGCCAAGAGGGGACTGGTTTCTGTCCAGACTGGTAGTTGTAGAGAGGGCCCCTCCCTTCTCTCTGCTGGACCTTGCTTCCTTATTCTCTTCCAGGCCCATCCCCAAAGCCCACCCTCCTGCATGCTCCTCCTAGTGCAGGCTGCAGGAATTGTTATGGCTAATTATTATGGCTGTTCTGACAGCATGGACCCTGTAAGGGAGCCTGCACAGTCCTCATACGAACACCAAATTTCCCACCCCACCCCAGGGCAGCCCTGCTCCTTGAACTGGGCTGGGGTCTGGGGCCAGCCAGACCTTGACTCCTCTTGCTCTAGTCATGCAGAAATCTTGAAAAACCATGGGCCACCTGTAGCCACATAGCAATTGAGGGCAGCATGAGGGCCACAGCCCAGTTTCATGTACATGAGAGGCCTCTTTCACCTCAGGGCCCTCAAAGCGTCATCTTTTCCCCCTATACCTACACCTGCCTCTATTTCCCCATCTCATGCCAGCCCCTCCCTTCCTGCATTCCTCTTATGATCCCCTGGCTCTGGCCCAACTGATGGAGCTCCTTCCTGTTCCTGAGACAGGCCAAGACTATTCTCTGAGGGTCCTGCTCCCTCTGCCTGTGATGCTGTTCGGGATGAGCAGCTTGGCTGGGCTCTCAGGCACTGTGGCTATCCCTGGAGGGCCAGCTCCACAGGGCAAGGATGTTTCCTGCTTGGTTCTCAGGCTCCCCCCAATACTTGGGTGGATAGCAGGTGAGGCGACTATGGGATGCCCTACTCAGCAGGGCTCACAGGGGTGCTGAAAACACATCTTGCTTTTAGGAAGACCCTGTGGCTGACATTGAGCATTTCCTTCCATTTGAAATGTAGGCAACATTCCCAAACACTATGTGCACAGGACCTGTGATTGTGTCAGTAACAGAAATGTCACATCACAGCTGTTGCAGGAACCATGAAATATTATTTTTGCTCCTTAGCTGAAAGTATGAGGTTGTCAGCTGGCTGTCACCTCCAGTGCTGATAACTAAGGCTGACATCCATGACAGTACTACACCCTGTGTCCCCTTCTGTACAGTACTTCCATGTTTCCTGGCCTTAAGGGGATGCAAGTGGAACTCAATCAGCTGGACACACTGGAGGTATGCAATCTGGAAAGTTCTGATCACCTTGGTGCATCTCAGGATCCTGGCCCCTATCAAGGTAATAGAAACCTGTCACCCCTAAAGTCACATGCTACAATAGTCTTACAGCTTTTGATAACTGGATATTTTTCTTTGAAATGGTGAGTCTTTTAGGCAGTGATACAACCTTCTTCTGAAAAGAGGCCTCATCTTCACTAGCCTGTTAGGAGAGTCCCTGGTGTATATATAGCCTCCCAATTCTGGACACCCCCAACAGTGGCCCCCAACACCTGCTGGGTCCAGCCACCTCCTTCGCACTCTGGGACCTTGGCAAATAGTCAGCCTGCACCCAGTGTAGCCCCTGCTGCTAGCCTCACTCATCATAGGGTGAGGGTCTGGGGAGAAAATATCAATAGGAAATGGGGGAGCTGGTTTTGTCACGCTGTGTGGGTCCGAAACTGCAGCTCATCCCAACCACCTGGAGGGACACTGAGCCTCTGACCCCTTTGCCTGTTTCCTAGTCAGTGGATGTATTAGTCAGGATTCTCTGGGAAAACAGACCAATAGGGTGTGTGGAGACATAAGAGACAGTTGATCGTGTAAATTGGCTCATGTGGTTGTGGGGGTCAAGAAGTCCCATGACTGGACATTTGCAGGCTGGAAACACAAGAGAGGGGATAGGTGAGGTAGTCCCAGTCTGAGGATAGGAGAATCAGGAGCTCTGAAATGTGAAGGCACGCAAGATAGACGTCCTTAAGATGGGCATCTGGAGAGCAAATTTGCCCTTCCTTTGCCATTTTGTTTTGTGCAGGCCCTCAACTGGTTGGATGAGGCCCACCTGCTTTGGTGAGGGCCATCTTCTTCCCTCAAACCACCTATTCAAATGTTAGTCTCCTCTGGGACACCCTCACAGAGACATTCAGAAATGATGCTTTACCCATCAGGCCTTCCTTCAGCGAGCCAAGTTAACACATAAAACTAACCATGCCAGCAGTGCTGGGTGGGGCCTGAGAACCTGCATTTATAACAGGTTCT
The DNA here is from genome assembly GCA_030848825.1 of Tadarida brasiliensis. Taxonomy (NCBI): domain Eukaryota; kingdom Metazoa; phylum Chordata; class Mammalia; order Chiroptera; family Molossidae; genus Tadarida; species Tadarida brasiliensis. The sequence goes on along the minus strand of CM061259.1, from coordinate 70,329,086 downwards.
TTTGATTCAGATGCTGCTGGCCCGGAGAGCCCTTTGGGTGACATGGGATGGGGATGGACAGACAGCTAGCCTCTTCTGGTCCTGAGGCCCTAGGACTGGAGGATTCTGCTGGTGAGTGTCTGCCCATGTGTATGGTGCCTTTGTGGATTGGGGTGCAGGTACTGGCACATTTGAGGAGTCTGCGCTTTGGAGGGACAGAGTGGGCTCTGGAAGGAACCCCTGGCACCCCTATCCCCATCCACACCAAAGCCTGGCTCTATGACATCCAGCCCTGAGATGGAGGGCTTACTGCACTTGTTCTGCAGAGGTCATGTTCTGGGGCCTTGTCACTTCCCTCCTTCTCGGGCCTCTGGGTGCCCATCACTTGGTGCCCAGGCCTCCAGCCCCACTTTCCCCACAAGCCCAGATCCTAAGAGAGGCCAGTCCTTGATCCTATTCTACTGGGGACAGATGGCCTGTCCTAGAGTCTTGGGACCTGCCCTGTCCATCCCCCACAGAAGAGCAAACCAAGGCCTGAGGACAGAACAGGCTGCCCTGGTGTCCAGTGGGGGCTCTGAGATGACTGTGGCAAGTGAGCAGTGGGTCCTGGCCTCTCTGGGTTTTCCTCTTTTAAACTGAAGCATAATTCACATGCAGTGGCATGCACAAGTATTCAGTGAGCTTTGGAAACTGGTTACATCAGTGGTTCCACACCCCAGCAAATACACAGAACACCTCCACCCTCTTGCCTTCAGGGTGCCATTCTGCTCCTGCCAGATGTAGCTGGACACTTGGGCAGTCATGAATAAGCTGCAGGGGGTATCCAAGCTGGCTTTGTGAGACATGCTTTCACTACTGTAATGCTTTGGAGTGCAGTGGTTGGCTCGTGGGACCAGATTATGGGTCCTTTCTCGCTGGGCCGGAACTGACAGCTTTCTCAGCTGCTGTGTTGGCAGCCCTCTCCTTCTGCAGAGGGCTCTCTGCTTCTGCTACTTAATACAGAAGATAGCTGGGGTTCAGGGAGGGGATGAGCACAGGGCAGCACCCCTTCATGACCCTTAATTACCTTGTTAGGGGCAGATGGTTTCAGCTCTCCCTTGTGCCCCTCTCCATCCTCTGCCCTCTGCCCTCTCACCTGCAATAGAGCCAGTAGCCCCAAGCCTGTCCTGTCCTCAGGGCCCTGGGAAAGGGGAGAGGGGCCTCTTTCATCTCCTTCCAGGCCAAATGTCTTCTTGGGAAGATAGAGAAATCCTCCCTCGAATCCTGCAAAGGAACCAACTGGACCCTCAACTGGGGTCTGTCTGGCTACCTGAAGGGCCTGTGTTTGAGCCCAGAGCTCCTAGGAACCTGGCTATGTGCTGCTGAATCAGGGGACAGGGTTGAGGGTATGGAGCTGCTCCATCCTGGGGCCTGCTGGGGTGGGAGCTCTCTGGGAATGCCCAGGGGCTAGGGGTGCAGCCAGGTTAGTGGGCTCCAGTACAGAGCAGGGAGTAGCTCCATAGGTGGGGAAGACAGCGTGAGTGAGCTAGTGTTGCTGAAGCCATACAAGAGGAGGCTAAATGGACTTTCAGCACAGGAGCATTGGCATCAGGTAAGGCTTGTTCTAGGTGAGCCAAAACTCAGATTCCATCATTTATTGTGTGGGAGGAAGTCACATGGGAGAGGCATGTTAATGAGGATAGCTGGAAGGGAGGGGCTTCCTTTTGTCCTTGGAGAATGTTTGGGTGTGCCCTGTTTGGTGTGTGTGTATGTGGGGGGGGCGGGTACACTGTGTAGGCAAAGGGGCAGGGTTCTCCAATGGATGAGGCCAGTCAGGGTGAGAGAGAGGCCCCATATACGGATGTGGTGAGGGCATACTGGGGCAGCAGAGCCACTAAAGTTGAGGCTGGAACCTGAGGGGCCAGAGGAGCCACAATGACTTGTGGGCTTGCCCTGGTGGTCCCTGCAGTGTGGTCAGGGAGGGGCTGGAGGCTCTGGCCAGCAGGAGGAGGCCACCAGGACTAGGTTGACTGGGGTGTGGAGCTGAAGCAGCCAGCAAGGTGGAGATGGAGAGAAGGAGGGGTTGGGTCTCCATGAGTGAGCGGGTGATCCAGAATGTGAAAGGTGCAACCATAGGCTTGGACAAAGCTGTCTTCTTGGGATCCACCCCCAGGTTTGAGGGGCCTGGCGTCTTTGTTCCTTTCTTGGGGACTTCTTCCTCTTTCAAGCCTAAACAGAGGATAGACAGAGGGAGGGACTGTGCCTGGGCTGGGAGGCATTCAAAACACTCAGGGTTATGAAGACACCGGGGAGAGGGAACAGTTGGTCCCTATTCTGGGTTCTGTGGCCTGGTGACAAGTTCTGAAAACCTTACTGGCTTAAAACAACAGACTTCATGCATGCTACTCATGATTCTAGAGGGGTTAGGACCTAGGACTTATGGGCAACAAGTACTGGCCTAAGGTCTCACATGAGGTGCAGCCAGACAGCAATGGTGCCCAGGTTTAAACCACAGGCTTTGTAGTGGGTAGAGCTGTGTCTCCCAAAAGTCACATCTGCCTGGAACCTAAGAATGTGACCTTCTGTGGAAATGGGGTCTTTGCAGATATGATTAAACTAAGGATGGAGATGAGATGATTCTGGATTAGGTGGACCCTGAATCCAGTGACATGTCTTTATAGAGAAAGGAAGGGACATCTCCCACAGACATGGGGAGATGGCCATGTGGTTACAGAGGAAGAGATTGGGTGATGTGACCTTAAGCCCATGGATGTCTGAGCCACCAGCAGCTGGAAGAGGCAGAAAGAACCCTCCCCTGGAGCCTTCAGAGGGAGGGCAGACTTGGGATATCTTTCTGACTTCTGGCCTCCAGACCTGGGAGAGAGCACACTCCTGTTGTTTTAAGCCATCATGTTTGTGGTCGTTTGTTGTGGCCGCCCTGGGACCTTATGCAGGCTTCTTCGCTCACTTGGCTGGTGCCCAAGCTGAAAGGTTGCCCCCCACCCCCCATAACCCTCACTCTTCTCTGTGCCTGTATGGGTGGTGTCTATACACAGTGGCCTCAGGGTAGCTGATTTTTTATAAGTGGGCAGATGGGCATGTCCCTGGCTCTGACTGCCATCCTTCACAGCCAGTCCCTCTGCAGCCCCAGCAGGATCAGGGGAAGGACTGGCAGCAGCTGGTGCTGGTACTGGAGAACACCTCTCACTCCACTTCCCTCATTGCCCTCCAAAGCCCTTTGTCTAGAGGAAGTCAGGGGCAGTCCTTTGTTTCATGTGTTTGCCTGTCTCCTGTTGCCTAGCAGGGCCTTTGCAGTGGACACCACAGACGCTCATGATATCTGTCAGTTATTCCAGAGGAAGATGACCAGAGGGAGGCAGGGCAGGTCTCGGGGCAGCCAGCAGGGCCAATGAGGGGCCACGAAGACTAGATGGGAGGCCTCAGGCCCTTGGGAGCCAGCCCAGCTGTGTATCAGCCAGCAGAGGGCAGGCAGGCTTGCTGTTGCTATCTGAGGCACCACTGCCCTTTGGAGCAAGATCACAGTAGAGGTGGTCAGGCGGTGGCGCTCCTGTCCAGGCCACCACCACCTTGGCTGGGAACCCTGGAACTTTAATTAAAACCCACCTCCTGCCTGACCCCACTCTGCCATCACATTCTCCACCAAATTAGGGCCTTTAGAGACACAGAGGCTAATTAAAGTACCCAGGGAAGGCATCATGGTATCCCAGCATCTGCCGTTAATGCCCATCTGTGCACACCCTGCCCTAAGCCCCAGAGCTAGGCCCCTTGCCTGTCATCCCTTCTGGGCAGGGGTCCTCTTCTTGCCATGTGCTGTATGCCGCCTCCAGTTCTGGTCTCTCTAAGGGGGTGTATCATTTGGAGCTCAATGTCTTCATCAAGGGAGGGCAGGGCAGGCGCTGTCCCAACTCCAGCCCTCCATCTGCCAGCCCATGTGGGTACCCATACCTGGGGAGCCCCTTTTTAAAGGGAGTCTCCAGCCTCTCCCTTTCCCTGGCTGTTGCCTCCACCACCTCTATTATGACTGTCTGTGAGGGGTGGGCAGGGCACCTGGTAACCCAGGTGTATTCAAGATGGGTGATGGGTGTTGGGAGACAGGGGAGTGTGCAGCCCACCTAGGTGAGAAGCCAGGGTCATCATGGTCTTCCAGCTGAACCTTCAAAGGCCTCATGTTAGGGCCTGGCCACAGAGAGGGGGACACAGGTCAGGCAGAGGAACCAAATGAGTGACAAAAGGGGCCTTATTTTGCCCTCAAGGGAACAAGGGCATAGGAAGCTGGACTCAGGGCCAGAGCCCAAGCAGGTTGCCAGGTTGCTGAGAAGGCCAGGGCAGCCAGCACTTGAGTTGCTTCTGTTCTGGAAAGAAAGTCTCCCTCCTTAACTGGGCAAACAAAAATCTGAAAAGAACATACCCAATAATGAAACAGATTGAAGCCGGATATTACCATGTGCTGGGGGCTTGTCGGGTGGAGTGTTGGCCAGGTTGCTGCCCACCCAGCATGCTAGGTACAAGCTATGGGGAGAGCCCAGGGAGTCCTCTGGTCCTGTTCCAGAGCCCAGGAGTGTCCTCATGCCCCTAAACCCAGGCCCGCACAGGAGGGGACACAGGAAGTTGACATGCCCCTCTCTTGCTGAGAGAGCATATTAGAGTGCACTATGGCCTGTCATATGTCATATATCAGGTGGGCTGGGATGCAGACACTGGATCCTGGGGGACCAGGCTGGCTCAGCTCACTGTTGAGGGTCAGCCTAGGGGAGGGGCTAGACCTAGGGTTAGGAACACAACTCTCTTCTTCCTGCCCACAGCAGGACAGGCTGTGTGACAAGGAGAGGCAGCGAGTGGGTGTGAGCCACCTGTGAGTGTCTCAGCCTGAGGCTTCCCACCTGCTCTGTGTGCAAACCCACCTGTAGTATGCTACCATGTATTGTCTCCACTTGCTGCTTGCCCACCTGTAGTGTCCTCCCTCACCTGTAGACTCCCCATCTGTATCATCCTCACCTGCAGTGTCTCCACCAGCAGTGTCCCCACCAGCAGCATCCCCACCTGCGTTGTTCCCATCTGCAATGTCCTCACTTGCACTGTCCCCACCTGCAGTGTCCCTACCTGAGTTGTTCTAACCTGTATGGTCCTTACCTGATGTGTCCTCACCTGCATTGTCCTTATTGTGTCCTCTCCACCTGCATTGTCTTCACCTGCAATGTACTCACCTGCATTTGTTCTCACCTGCATTATCCCCATCTGCAATAACCCCACTTGCAGTATCTCCACCTATGTTGTTCCTGCCTGTATGGTCCCCACCTGTACCATCTCCACCTGCATTGTCCCCACCTGTAGTGCCCCACCTGCACTGTCTCCACCTGCAATGTCCCTACCTGCATTGTCCCCACTTGAATTTCCACCATATCTGTTATCATCACAGTTGTCCAGGAGCTATGCTATGCCCTCATTGCTTGGATGGGAGATTGAGGTTATCTCTAGGCAGGCTGAGCTGTCTGCAGGTACAGGCCAGTCACACTGCCCTCCTGGTCTGAGCAGGTAGGTGCTGGGCCTGAGCCCCACTGGCTTCCCCACGTTAGCTGGGGGCTGGGGTGTCTGTCCCCCTCATCTGAGGGGCTAGAACTGTCCACACCAGTGGTGGCCTACCAGTGAAGTTTTCTGCCAAGTCCCATCTGGCCTGCGGACAGGCCATACCAGGGAGTAGCTGGCCAGTGAAATTTTATCATAACCCAGATTTTCGCAGTACAAGGTTATATAGAGTACAGAAAACAAAGCAAAACGGGGAGTGGGGTGCACAGGACATGCTCACGCTCAAGCTGTGTGAGATCAAAACGTTAGCTGTTTCTCTGCAATTGTTTACAGTCTGGGCTCACATCCAGAAGCAGTTTCTCTTTAGCTGTTTCTTTACCGAGGAGCTGGCCAGGCTCCCAAGGTCTTGCAGTCTGCTTACTGATTGCCTTCATCATATTCCCACACGGTGGGAGGGAGAATTGGAGCTTGGGAAGGGGCCCATGTTCTCATTTACCATACAGACCCTGTTCTTAATTTGCTGTTAACTCAGAGGCTGGGGCAAGGCCTGGCCCTCTCCTGGCCTCAGTTTCCCTGTTTGCAACATGGATAGATGCTGTGCTGTCATCCTGAGACCCCGGATGATGCCCTTCCTCATGGCCCCTTTCTGGGACATGGCTCCTGGGTGGGCATGTGCACCTGGCATAGTTGCAGAGCCAGCCCCTGTTGAGGTCATACCTTGCAGGTTTGGCTCCTCCCAGGTGCCCCAACCTCTCCCAAATCTCCCCCAAGAAGAGAGGGTATTCCTCTGAAGGGCTCTGAGGGGAACTAATTTGGCTTGTTCAGCCTGGCTTGCACAAGGGCTGGGCTGGGCGAGGGGGTGGGGGGCAGGATGAATCTGTTGGGGGTGGGTCTGGAGGTGGGGAGAGAGTTGGCCCCTGCAGATGAACCGGATAGGAGGCTTGGCACCAGAGCCACTTTCCCCACCATGCACACAAACACAGCTTCTCCTCTGGAGCCCTGATGCCCTGTGTGGGCCCCTGAGGTATGGCTGGCACTGGCCTTCCAGAGCTGCCAGAAAACAGTGATTTTGGAGACACTGAGGGTTATGGACATGTGGTGGTAAGAAGGCTGTGGCTGGTAGTATGGAAAGAGGGTGAAGGAAGGCAAAAGTGAACTGCAGGTGGGACTGAAAGGTAGGATGTGAACTTGCTGAGTACCATTGGGAAAGTCATGCCCTGGTGAGGGTTAGTTTCTCCATCTAAGCATAGAGGCCCTCCCTTCAGCCCAGAGTGTGAGCAGGATGCAAGAGGCACAGGCTGAGGCTGAGGCACTCCAACTCCATCTGTGGGCACTGGGGAGCCATAGAAGTTTCTTGAGCTGAGGAGGGGCTGGCTCAGGACTATGCAACCCATGATCTCAGTTCGAGAGGTTCTGGATCAGAGGTCCTGGATACTGAAAGCATATGTGGGAAGAAGCACATACAATCTCCTTCCAAACAGCCTTGCTCTGGGCTCCCAGCCTTGCTTCTCTAGGTGCTGTGAGCTAGCGGGCTGGGCCGTGGTAGGCGAGGTAGGGAGGATGAACCTGGTGGACTGTAGGCAGCAGAGGGAGCTGATGGGCTGCTGAGGGTTCTGCACCAACCTGTCTGCCTTCCCACTGGATGTTGTCAAGCAAGGGGCAGACAGGTGGGGAAGTTCCCTTCTCCCCATTGCTGTCTGCCTGTGTCTGGAATTCCACCATTCACCCTCTTGCATTCCTGTCTTCAGTTCTGCAGGTGGCTGCTGGGGTGGGGAGGGAACTTGGAGCCAGCTGAGGGAGGTGACAGGAGCTGCGGTTGGATGCAGAGCACCCCTGGGAGGGAGGCAAGGGCTTGGTGAGCTTTCTGAGCTTTCTTTGGAGGGGCCTCCCTGCCACAGAAGCCTCACCTCTTCCTAGAAGCCCTCTGGATTAACTGCAGTGCCACCTCCAACCACATAAGCACCCAGCCAGCAGGATTCTAGCCAGTGCCAGTTCAGTCAACCAATTGGTCCCTCTCCTCACACTGGGCTGCAGGAAGCAGATCTACTTCCTCCTTCAGAGTGGGGAAGTTTCCCCCCCAGAACCAGGCCTCCATGAGTGGGAGGGTGTATTGTCCCTCCTGGCCAGCCATGTTTGGGTGGACGAATCTTGGTCCTCACACCATAAACATCAATTTGCAGGGCCCAAGAGCCAAATGACTGTTTACTATGTGCTCCAAAGACTCAAATAAAAAGAGGGGGGGGGGGGGGAGAGAGACATGAGCAAGGAGCCAGCCTATAGCTAAATATTAATTAGCACCTTCTGACTAGCTACTGCCAGGCTGGGCAATGGCTGCTCTCAGGCTGGGGCCCTCCCCAGGTCTTCCGTGGTGCCCTGGGCACCCTGCCTGGTCCTCAAAAGTATAGGAGGCCTAAGGGGCCCAGACTGAGGATGTTAGAACCAGAGAAACAGTGCTCCATGCCCACCTCCTCCTAAAAGCCCTCCCAGGTGATCCAGTAGGTGACAAAGGGGCCATTGTCCAACTCTCCAGGATCAAGGTCACTTGGTGGAGTGAGGGGTGGGGCAGGTGGAAGTGTCATCTGTTAGCTGCTCCCTGTTGTCCCACTTTATGATGGGCCAGCGAAGGAGGAAATAGGGGTGGCTTCACCTTTGTGAACTCATACTCTAGAGAGCAGACTCATCCAGCAGGCTTCAGTTTACCGGCTGGTACCTATGAACAGGAGGGCTGGCAGCGCCCCCAACCAGTATCCTGGAGGGATGCCATCCTGTTCCCCTGAGAGCCTTGAATGTTGCTCTGGGAGGTCATGCATCATCAAGACTGAGGCTGAACTCCAGGCAGCACTAAGCTATGCAAGGCTGAAGGGTAGTGTGGGGGGGTCAGTTGTCTAGTTTCTGCTAGGACCTGGAGATCAAGGGGCTGTTGGAGAAAAAGCTGCTGACTGCCAGGTCAAGACCTCAGAATGCCCTGTCTTTGGGCATCCCAAGCAGAGGGTTTTATGAAGGGAGAAGAGATTCCAACAAGGAAATGGATGGCAGACAGGAGGGCTATGGGTCCTGGGTTGGGGAGTCCACTGTAGGAGAGCTGAGGGAGTATGGCTAACCCAGGCCATAGGCCAGACACCAGGATGGGCTGTGTCCCCCAAACCAGACTCCAGGGCAGGGGCAAATTTCAGTCCAGCAGGGTCTTGACAACCACCCACCCATCCATGCTTTGCTTTAGGGGTCAGGGGCCTTCAACATTTGGGGCAGAGACTGGGGGTTGGGTCTTGCTGCCCTCAGTTCCCAGCCTTGGGGAGGAGATGGAGGCTTGCTCATAGTGTCCCTGAAGAGAGGAAACTGAGGCTCCAGGACCAAGACAGTGGAGGCCAGAGGAGGGGGCCCACACCCCTGCAGGACTTCAAAGCCCTTGTTTGGTGACTGTGAGATTCGCAGGGGCGGGGCCAGGGGTGCCTTGGTGCAGGGTGGGGGCCTACTACCTCCGGTACCTTTAATATGGTTATTCCTCTCCTGTCTCAACTACCTGTGAACAGGCCCACCAGGCCCATTTCCTCCCTCCCAGGATGGGCAGGATGGGCTATAAACTCCCAGGAAAGGTGTCTTCAGAGGCCACAGGCTGCTCAGCTCTGCCCTCCTTTGAGTAGGGGGTTAAGGGGCAGACTGGGGGCTGGGCCAGGAGTTCATGGGGACATGCAGATAGATCTTGGCAGGTAAGAGGGTAGCCAGCCAGGTTTCAGCAGTGGCTCCAGATAGAACACCCCCTCACCCTACTTCCTCTTGCACTGGAGGGAAACAGGCTGGGAGAAGGGTGGGGCTTTCTCCATGCCAGCAGAGTTGACGGTTTCCCCTCCTCACTCACACAGGCACTTCCCAGACCCCTCAGGACCTGTCTTATGGCTCCAAGGGCCTGGGTGCCCCATCCTAGACCTTTTCTGATGGAATTTTGCCTCTCTCCACCCTGAAACAATGCTGGCAGGGATGGTGGGCATGCCCCTTAGGTCAGCAGTGTCCTGGTACCTCATCTCCTGGAGAGCTGAGACCATCTCCACATGGGTCCTGCTCCCTGGACTGAAGCGGGGCCTCAAGACCCAGCACCCAGACGCCAGAGTGGGTCCCTAACATGCTGTGTTCTCAGGCCAGTGCCACCCCCTCTCTGGGCGCTGGCCAGACAGAGCTTGGATGTTGGGGGTTTGTAGTCCTGTGACTCAGAGGTGTGGGGACCAGACAGGCAGAACCCATCTCTGCATTGACCTTAGAGTGGTCCCATCATGTCTCTTTTCATAGGCCAGCCCCACTCATGCCCAGACTGTCTCTCTGGCCCTTTCATCTGTGGAGCCCCTGGTCTCTGCTTTGCAGCAGGTGCCAATTAGGGTGGCTCCTGCCCAGCCCCTGACTCAGATGCTGCACGTCTGTGCTGTGTGCACTGTGGATACATCCACGATTGGCTCTCAGGAGCATCTGTCACCCCCACTTCCAGGGCCTGACCCCTGTGCAGAGTTTCTAATCAGCTCTGTTGCCTAGGATGGCCTGGTGGGCTGAGAGAGCTGGGGTTCCCCTGGCCAGTGACTCACCCCTGTAGGGGAGATTCCTCCCTGCCCTGGGCACATAATCACTGGTTCTCTTTTTATAGAGCATCTGTTTGCAGCCCATTTGGCCCTGGCTGACCTCTTGGAGCCCCAGTTGGGAATCTCTGGTTGTCAGCTGTGCCCCAGAGCAGAGGGTGACCCAGATTGGGGTAGGTCTATTGGGGGATCAGCAGCCCTGAGCCACTTGGGGGCAGGACATGGGGGGTGCCAGCCCATAAAGGCCAAGGAGGGATGCTGGGAATCCAAAGACCTGGATCTATCCCTGTCTTTTTGCCCTACTGGGCCCCATCTAGCTCTGTCTTCAGTGGCTTAGAGCCTCCAGCAAGGATCCTGTGGCCATAAGAAATGGGGAGGCAGGTCGGAGGAGGGTACTCCCCAGGTTCTGTCTTAACCATCAAGGCCATGACCTCCCACCACCAGCTTCCTCTTGCTTCTCTCACTCTGATGGGTGCCCACTCCATCCAACAGGCATCTCCCCACACCCTCCCACAGCTTTCTTCCAGCACAGGGCTTGATTGGGAGTGGATATCCATGCTGGCGCCCTGTGTCAGCACACCTCTCTCAGGACCCACTAACCTGCCTCTGCACACCCCTATCCAGGACCCCCTGCTCAGGACCCCCCTGCCCTGCGTCTGTACACCTCCATCCAGGACCCTCTGCCAAGCCAGCAGTTGCTCTCTGTCAGCAGAGGGTGGCCCTTACTTCTGGGGCCCTCAGTGGCCCTGATATTTCAGTAGCAGGAGTGTTGTGCCCAAGTGGGCCCTGGTCAAATATGTGTGTGGGCTTCTAGGTAGGGGCCAGGTTGGAGTCTGTGCCCAAGAGCAGTAGTGGGGAGCAGAGGCAGCGGGTGGCAAAGTTGAAGGGCTGAGTGGAGTCAGTAGGGGTGCATGTCCCCAGAGGAGAGGCCAGCCTACCCCAAGATCTGGGGTCTCCACGAGGCTTCCCTTGGAAAAAGCTGGAGAGGTGGTGAGTAGCATGTGAAGGCCCTGCTCCCCAAAGCTACACAGACCCCTCCTCCCTCCTAACCTCACAAATGGCTGCATTGGGTTCCTTCTCTCCACCATCAGCTGGCAGGGGGTTCCTTATGAGGCCTCCTCTTGCCCTCCACCTTCCTTCCTTCCAGCAAATGGCCTACTTAGGGCCTCAGCTTCCCCTTTATGTTCCTCACCCTCCACCTGTCCCAGCCTCTCTACCCCACCCTCCTCAGCTTTCTCCCTCCCTTTGAGTATTGCTCAAGAGGTGGTAGTGGCAGAGTTGGGGGGGAGGGGGCTTGGAAGGGTAGAAAGAGGTACAGGGACCCTGCACTCAACTTGGAAAAGCAAAGGTATGGCCTTGGGAAAGCCCCCTGCCCCCTTCCTGGAGCCTCTGTTTCCAGTGGCCCCACCCAGCACTGCCCTGCATAGGCCCAGTGAGGGTAGACATGGTCAACTTCCAGGCCTCAGCTGGGTGAACCTCTGGTTGAGGGACTGACTCTTGCCTCTCAGACAGGCTGGGCTCCTGGAGTGCTCTGTGGTGAGCCACATAGGGGACCTCACACAGGGGCTATGTCCCCAAACCCAGAGGGCGAAGCCACATAGCCAAAAAAAGGAAGTGCCTTTTGGCTGACCTGGTGGACGTTCCACTGCTCCACTGAATTTTGTAGGGCCTTCACCCTGCTCATTGCATTGCACCACCCCTGCAGCAGACAGGCTTCTTCCTCCTCCCTACACCTCATTGGAGCCTTCTGTCTAGGTCTAATTCCCCTGCCCCAGATCTCAGCACCACTAGCTGTGTCCTCCTTTCCTTGGCATGGTGGTCCCTTTTTCTTCTTCTAGAATGCTGTCTTCTGGAGGCCACATCCAAGACCCCAGGAGTTTCTGAGGTGCATGCCGATCACCTCTTCACCTGGGTGTCTCCCCTCCCAGAGATTACCACCAATCCAACCAGCATGCCTTACCAACCCACCACCAGAAATCCAGCACAATTCACAGAGTTTGATTGTTTCTGCTTTTTGTTTTTTTGTCTTTTACTTTCCCATTGTTTGAAACTCACAAGCTATGACTAAAATTTCTTTCACAGAAAGAAAAAGGAAAAAATAACAACACATCTGTTTGATTAGCTCCAGTGTATGGTGGATATAGCAGCATCTGAAATAAAATTAAAACCAAAACCACAAAATTCAAGGCAGAGGAAGGTCTTGTCCTGGGAGGCGAGCAAGTCATCCCTGTCTGGCTGGTCTCCTCCCCTGCCTGGGGACTGGGGGACATTTCACAGTGGCAGAGTCTGAGTGAGGAGAGGCCTGGTCTGGGCATTGGCTGAGGAGTCCAGAGGCCAGTCCCTCCTGAGCTGGGTAGATTAGTCAGAAGATGAGGGGGGCTGAGCAGCCAGCCAGATGCTTCAAGATAGTGGCCAGTGTGGCAAGTCTGGCACATCATAGCTGCAACAGGAGACCCAGGGGATCAGTCCTAACCACCAGGGCTGGAAGGGAAGACCATCCCTCTGGGGGCTATGGGTCCTCTGCAGCACAGGTGTGGTTCCTCCTATCAAAACCTCCCAAACAACCTACTCCCACCCCAAATGAGCCTCCAAGGCAGAATGATGGAGCTGGGGTGGTACAAGCCCATAGCCCTGGGCAGACATGGGGTCTGGACTGTAGATGAGGAAGGTAGGGGAGGTGCTGAGGCCAAGAGGGAGGCAGGTCAGGGCTAGGACAGGAGGCTATGCTTCTCTCCTGTGGATGGGATAGGGTGCAGGTGAGAGACCTGAGGAAGGGAGGTGGAAAGGCCTACAGTGGAATGTTCCATCCAGGGCCTGGGCAGTAACAGTCACTGGGAAGAGTGCCTGGGTTTCTGATGCCCCACACAGGACAGCTAGAGCAGAGCCAGGTTTCAGGGTCCAGCCTCCTGCTTGCCTCTGCCACCAGGCCCTTCTTTTCCCCAGGCCCAGCTGGTTCTTGGAGGCTCTGCCAGGCGTGGGCTCTCTCCATTGCATTCTTGGTTGGGAGCTTTGGCAGATGCCAGGCCTCCGGGCGCTGGAATCTTTCCAGAGCCCCAGACTTGGAGGGTCCCTGGTCCCCAGGCTTCAGAGGAAGAGGTTGGAGGAAAAGGGTCTTGGCTGCTGTTGTGCCAGCAGAGCTGCTCTACACAGAGGAGGTGGGATGGATGGAACCTTACTGATGGGCTGCGTTGGAAGACTTGGTGGGGCTGAATCCCCAGCATGGGAACCCCATCCCCAGAAAAGACCCCGCCCCCACCCCAAATCCTCACCCCCGGAGCCCCACCCCATCTCGGGAGGAGCTTCGGACCTGTCGAGAGGAACCGCACCTTACTCCAGAACCGCAAACTTGCTCTATCAGAAGACCCAGCCCGATGCCGGAGGACCTCCGCCCCTAGCCAAGCGCTCCGCTACTTGCAGGTGTGCACGTCGTAGACACGCGCGCACTCCTGGCAGCTCACGTAACAGCACCAGTGGAAAACGCAGAGGCACTTCTCTCGGCGCCGCTCTGCCCGCGCATTGTGGCCGCGGCCACAGCACAGCAGGTCGCAGCCATCGATGCCCGGCGAGCTCACGTTGCAGGTGCGGTCACGCGTGCCAAAGGAGCCGGTCTCGGGGTTGGGATCGCAGAAGTTGGGCGAGGCCTCGTAGTACACTAGGTCGCGCTCCGTGGGCACCTTGAAGTAGGTGTAGCGAGGCCTCAACGTCTCCACCCAGCCGCGCGACTCCCGGTGCTTCTCCACCACCATCTCCGAGGCGCTGTCGTACTTGTCCTTAAGGAAGTCGCCGATGGCGCGGAAGTCGGGCTGCGACCACCAGCAGGTCTTCACTTCGCAGCTACCCGACAGCCCGTGGCACTTGCACTTGAGGTGCATATGACTGGCGATGGCCTGCAGGATTGCGGGCGGGGGTGGGGTGGGGGGTGGGGGGTGGGGGCGTCAGGACCGGTGATCGGCCCAGGTGCATCTGCTCAGGACAATCTCCCAGGACCGAGCTCCTTGCCAGCAGCCCTCGCCCCCCCCCCCCCACCTGCCTGCTCCATAAAGCATCTGGGGCTCCCAGGAGGAGCAGGTGCCCTCACCGTGGGCCTGCAGTGCCATTACCTTCCGTGTGCCTCCCGTGGCCTACCCGAGATCCCCCGGAGGGGTAGGGGCAGGGCCTGGGAGCCTCCCTGCTCTCTCCTAGGCAGGGTCTAATTCTTAAGCATCCATGACAGAGTGAAGGAGGGCGGGGGCTATAATATAATGATGTAAGTGCAGGCATGAAGAAGGAAGGCATTAATTCTGATCGGGAGAACCCAAGACTGAAGTCCAGAGGTGTATGTGGGCCTATGGCAAGGTTGGGGCCTACCTGAGCGTGAGTAATGGGGGTGGCTTTCATTGGGCACCTTCAGGGCCCAGGAAGCCAGGTTCTTAGGCTGTGGGGGATTGGGAAGAGGAGGAGTGAGACAGTGCAAGGGACAAATCTGTGGGAGTCTTAGGGGCCTGAGGGTAGACAGACAGGGCCTGGTGGAGTAGTGTGTGTTTCTCCCTGTGGGAAGCAGGGAACTCCAGGTTCTCTTCCTTTCTCTCTTTGGGGGAAGAGGTAGGGGTGAGTGACTTAATCAGACCTAGGGTTGCTTTGTCCTCTATGATGGGCACCACCACCCATGAGCCCCTGAGATGTGACTGGTCCAAACTGAGAAGTGCTGTGAGTGTAGACCACACACTGGGTTGCTATAAGTCCCCAGACTTTGTACAAGAAGAGTATGTAAAATATCTCATGCATGATTTTAATATTGATTGCATTATTGAAATGACAACATGTTGGGTATAGTAGGTTAGATAAAATTTAGTATTAAAATGACTGTCAACTTTTCTTTTAAAATGTGGCTACTAGAAAATTTATTGCACATACATGGCTCCCATTGCACTCCTATTGGATGATGCTGGGCTAAGGCTTCAGGTAGGTTCTGCATCCAGATCCTGCCCCCACTTCATTTTCACCTCCCTGCTGTTTCAATTCTTCCCTCTCATACTGGCCCTTTCCCAGGGCATCTGTGAGTTGCCCCCCACACCATTTCTGTCTAATCTCCATCCTCTTCTCTTTTGTGGCCAAGCTTTTCCAAACAGGAGTAGCTGATTCCCACCTCTGCCTCCTCAGTCTCTTGTTTTAGTTTGACTTCATCAAATATATATATATATATATATATATATATATATATATACACACACACACACACACACACACACACACACATATATACATATATATATATGCCCAATATATATATTGGGCACCTTTTTTTAAGGTGCCCAATATTTCCTAAGATATGTTAAGAAAAACAGGAACCCTGGAACCCTGGCTGGGTCGCTCAGTTGGTTAGAATGTGGTCCCAATATGCCATGGATTTAATCCCAGGTCAGGGCACATAAAATAATCAACCAATGAATGCATAAATAAATGGAACAACAAATCTCTCTCTCTCAAGTCAATTAAACACACACACACACACACACACACACACACACACACACACACACACACATGCGAGTTCTGCACCTACTCTCACACAGCACTTTTCTGACCATCCAAAGTAGTGCCATGTGCCTTTCACAACCTTGTGTTTGGCATTGTCTCTGGACCTCTCACCCCTGCCCCCTACCACTCTGATGCACATTTTCAACCTCTTCCTGCCCTAAGAACTAGAGCATACTTCCAGTTAGATTGATATTTAGTGCTGACGGTATTGGGATTGTTAAATGTCATATTTAGTTGAGCCGTGTGATATGTTATGATTACTTTTCCTTTCCCACAAGATTTTTTTTTTCTTTATTGATTTTAGAGAGAGAGGAAGGAAGAGGGAGGGAGAGATGGAAACATCGTTGAGAGAGAACATTAACTGGCAGCCTCCTGCATGCCTCCCACTGGGAACCTGGCCCACAACCTGGGCATGTGCCCTGACTGGGAATTGAACCAGCGACCTCTTGGTGCATGGGTCGATGCCCAACCACTGAGCCACACCAGCTGGGCTTCCCACAAGATTTTTAAATAATACATTTTTATTGATTTTTAGAGAGAGAAAGGGAGAGAGAGACAGAAAGATCGATGTGAGACTGGAACATCAATTGGCTGGTCCCCTGCTGGAGGTCAAGCCCACAACCCAGGCATGAATGAGGATCAAACCAGCAACCTCTTGGTACACAAGACAACTCTCAACCAATTGAGCCACACTGGCCATGGCTCCTACAAGGTGTTTTGTTGTTGCTTTTAAAATATATGTATCATGGATTCAGTCTCAAGCTCTCCCTTAATTGTCTAAGTATCTTCTTCAAGACATTCAAACACACCAGGTGTCCTATTGATTTCATCTTAGAGGCATCTTTTTGAGAGGTCTTCTGATAAATTTTATGAAATGTGCATGTCTGCAAACAAATCTTTTCTACTTGAAAAGTTGAAAAAATGGTTTGGCTGGGCATAAACTTCTTGGCTAAAAAATTTTCCCCCACAGAATTCTGAAAGCATTGCTCCATTTTATTCCAGCATTTATATTGTCTTGGAAACTCTGATGCCATTCTGACTCCTGATACTTTGCATTAACTTGACCTTCTCCTGGGCAGCTTGGAGGCCATGTCTGTGCTGATGGCTTGGTGTGGGTCTCCATTTCTTGTGCCAGACACTTCCTAGGCCTGTGTGGTCTGAAATCTGTGATCTTCAGTCCTGGAACCTTCCTGCCTTATTTCTGTGCCAACTTCCTCCATATTTTCTATTCTTTCCTATAGTTTTCTATCTCTTTGTCTTTTTTCCTCTGCTTTGTGGAGGAAAAAAGACAAAGAGATATCTTCCAACCTTTCTGCTGAGAGTTTTGTTTCTACTGTCCTATTTTCAATTTCTAAGAGCTCTTGTTTTCCCTTCCTAATGTTCTCTTAAATTAACACCCTGTTCTAATTTCATGGGTACAGTGTGTTCCATTATCTTTCTGGGGACAGCAATAGTTTTTGAAGTTTTCACCTCTTTTTACATCTCTTTCCCATAAGTTTGGCTCTTGTTTCTTTGTTTTGGTCTTTACCTTTGTGATTGCTGGAGGCTTCCTGGGTGTCTGATGGTCCTTGGATGTTTGCTCATATTTAAAAGCAGGGTACTAAAAATCTTGTTGGAAGCTCCTGTGCCTGGAAGGGATTCACCAACTTGAGCCCTTGCCCCAGAATGACCTGGATGCATTGTTTCATTGGAGAATTTGTCTCTTTTGGGTTTGTAGGATTTCTAGAAACTTCCATTCTCCTGCCTGGGGGTGATCAAGCTTCACTGCAGCATTAGATTAGGAAGAGAAACGCATACGTAGATAGACTATTTTCACTTGGGTGGCCTCACCCTTAGCTGTGCTTGGGGCTCCACAGTGTGGACACCTTCTGTTTTACCCTTTTTAGAGAATAAGTCTGCAGACTTCTGGTAAAGAAGGGGTGTTGCCCAAGTGCAAGAAGTTGGACAGAAAAGCTGGTGGGTTAAAAAGTGCTTTTAACATAGACTTTCAACCAGTCTTCCTGTTCTCAGCACCATATTTATCTCTGCTTCTCAAGATACCTGATGCTAGTAATTCCTGGGTTGTTTCTCAGATTTTTCCTCTACTGGCTTAAGACTTAACTTTCTTGAGTCCACTAACACATCGACTATTCATCTATCTGCTTTTTAGCTCTTAAAATTTTGTTGCCATTGTTATTTCTTCTGTTTTTCATGTTCTCAATAGTCTTTATTTATGTTAAAATTCATTCATTGTTATTTTAGTGGGTGTCTAGGAGGGTGCAGAGGGAACCGCTTGTGTTTGCTTTGTTGTCTTTAACTGGAAGTCCTCATTCACTCTTCAGTTCTACAATTTCTGTGTGATCCTTTCCCAAATCTATTATATTATTTTATAGTTTCCAGTTCCCTGCTGAAATGTTCAACCTTACATTTTAGCTTTATGAATGTAAGTGAGCATATTTTAAAAAATAATCTGTGTCTAATCATTCTAGTATTGAGAGTCCTATTTCTGTTTTTATTTATTTTTTTCTGATTACCACTTATTCATTGTGTCATCAGTTCATGTGATAGATTATCTTTACTTATGTGTTGGACATTGTGTTTGAAAAATTATTTGCAGAAACAATTTTCAGCCTAGCTGAAGGTTATCATCTTCCAAAGAGGATTTGTGTGCTTTTTCCAGGTGCGTGGAGATACCAGCATTTGGGATCACCTTAATTCATTCTCAGGTCTTGAGATTTTTTTAAGCCTGCACATGTGCACAACAGCTGGTCTGCTTCTGGTTTACCTTTACTCCCTAGCGACCTAAACTGGACAGTGATTTCCTAGAGAGACCACCCTTGGTGGGTCCCTTAGCTCTGTGAGGCCTCTGAAAGTGCAGCTCGGTATATGCACTTTCTTCCACATCAGCAAATAACCCCTGGACAGAAACTACCCCAGGTACTAGGCTCAAAGTCCTGTCTTTTGGACCTGGGAGTGCTAACTCCTCACTCTATGGTTAGTTATTTGACACTTAAAAATCATTTTATGGAAATGTAGTATACAAAAATGTATATGTCATAATCTAAAACCTGACAAAATTTCAGAAATCACCAGTTCCTCGGAAACTCCCATCATGCTTTTTTCCAGTGGTAGTCCTCCCCTTTTTCAGGGCACTGATTCTGACAGCATTTCCTTGATGACTAATGATATTGAGCACCTTTCCATATATTTATTGGCCATTTCTATATTTTCTTTTGTGATGTGGCTTTCCATTTTTAGCCAGCTTTTCTATTGGATTATCTTTTAAACAATTAATTTGTAGAGTTCTTCTTATAATATAGCTTTCATGTATTTTTGGAGATGTATTATTTCCTCCTGTGTGGGTTGTGTTTTCAGTTTCATGGTGCTGTCTTTTATAAATAGACATTCTTAATTTAAATACAGTCCACATTATATTTTTCTTTGGCCTGTTTAAGAAATCTTTGCTTACCCCAAAGATGTCTCTTATGTTTTCTTCTAGCATTTTTTGTTTGTTTGTTTTACCTTTCCCATCTAGGTTTGTAATTAGTTATATATATATGGTGTGAGGTAGGGGTCAAGATTATTTTTTCCATATTGTGATTCAATTGACTGAGCACCATGTATTGAAAAGCCCACTTCCCCCTCTGCACTGCATTATCTTCCCTGTGATAAATCAGGTGACTGTATATAGTTAGCACTCTTTACTTTTACTTTTTATATTCCATTCTGCATTTGTACTTATCTTCAGCAGGAAGATGAGTCTGACTAACCTAGTTCCCATTGTTGGAAGTTGAATATCCCTGTTCACTTTTTAGTCCTCTGCAATCCCCTGGTTCCACTTGGCAAAGCTAGTGCCATCTTTGTGTTGCTAAATATACTGGACACCTGTAAGTCCTTACACAGTCACTTGTATCAGCGGTCAGTCCTCTATCAGTTTCCCACTGAACTTCTGACCCAGTCCTTTTTAGCAGGGCTCATGAAGCCCTCAAAGCTTGATCCCACCAGCCTCTCCATCCCCCCAAATTCTCTTTCTCCTTCTGTTTTCCATATTCTACCAAAACTAATTCATGTGCAGTCTCACTCTGGGCTGCCCGAAGGCTCTCCTGGCCTCCCTAGATAACTGCCATTAGTCTGCATTTCTCCACTTACCACCCTTGGTAGCAGAATTCTTATTTTGAGACTTTAGCCTGGTTATGGACCCTCCACTGTGCCATATCACCTTGTGTGTGTGCGTATTTCCTCATCACAGAACTTCCCAGACTATGCTGTAGCCACCTGGCTGTCTCTCTCTTGTACAGGAGCTCCTGCAAAGCAGGCCTTTATCCCATCCCTTCTTTCCCATGACCCCCAACTCCAGAGGTGGACCTACTATTCTGTGGGAATACCCTAGACACTTGTGGAGCAACTGGACAGTGCTGTGTTTCAGACAGCTCTGGGCAGGAGGTGAGTAGACCCTCCAGCCTGGCCACCACAGACAGCCCTCCCACAGCCCCCACCAGGCCACAATCCTCAAGGAACTAGGGGTATGCACAGAGAGTCCAGGAACATCCCCAGGGCTGTGGTCAGAGGCTCCCCAACACCCCAGGATGCACAAGGCAGTGGTCAGAGGCTCCCCAACACCCCAGGATGCACAGGGAAGTGGTCAGAGGGCTCCCAATACCCCAGAATGCACAAGGCAATGGTCAGAGGCCCCCCAACACCCAAGAATGCACAGGGAAGTGGTCAGAGGGCCCCCAGATGCATCCCTAGGACACATAGGGTCGTGTACTTACCTGGCGCCCCGCCTCATTGTTGTGGCGGTTCATCGCAGAGCGGGCATCAGGCCTATTCTCTCTTGCATCTGCAAACTCCCGAGACACCATCCCACCAAACTCGATGTCCTCACTGCAGCCACCCCATTTCCAGCCTTGGCCTGGAGAGCCCTGGTGACGGCTGCTACATCCACAGATGGCAGCGGAGCCCTCAGCGCATGAGCGCGTCACTGCGAAGGCCACACCGGCGGAGGCGATGGCATGTACGAAGGCGGATTCTCGGGTGGCTGTGGAGAGAGGTGTGAGGTGGGCAGGGCTGGGGGGAGAGGGGTGCATGTCCCCAGAGGACCCAAGGAGGAGGGAGAGCTTCGCCAAAGAAAGTACACCAAGGGCCAAGGAACCCAAGAAATGATGTTGGACCGTACCTGTCCTAGTGGAGAAGTGTAGGGACCTGAGAATCCTGCATACTGCTGGCTGGAGGGAAATAGGAGCACCCTTTGGAAATCGGTTTGGCAGCTTCTAAAAAACATACACATACTGCCTGACCTGGCCATCACCTCCCAGATATTTACTCTGAGGAAGCCCGCATTGATGAAAAGACCAGGAAGCAAATGTCAGGGCCGTTTTATTAGTAACAGCCCCAAAGTGGCAGCTCCCAAATGTCTATCAATAGGTGAATGGGTAAAAAACTGGTGTAAGATAAATAAGTCCTGGGATATAATATACAGGGTGGTGACTGTAGTTAATACTACTGTATTGTACACCTGAAAGTTGCTAAAAGAATACCTCTTGTGTTATCACCACACACACAAAATAGTAACTACATGAGGTGATAGATGTTAATTACAATTATTGTGGTGATCATTTCACAATATATAACATATCAAATCATGTTATACACTTGAAACTAATACAATGTCAATTGTATCTTCATAAAATTATATATGTCGATTATATCTTCATAAAAAATCGTGGCATTTCTATAAAATGGAATTCTATTTAGCAGTAATTAGAAAAAGAGCATGATGCTTCTCAAAATAATCATGGTGACTGAAAAAAGACCACTCTGGTAGCCCTGGAGTGTGGTACTCCCCTTGCCCAGACTTCCTGGTAGGAGCTTCCAGCAGCCTGACCACTCACCCAGACTGTGGCTCTGGCCCACATGCTGCTACCTATGCTGCCATTCTGCCTGCACATCTTTCCCCTCCTTCACCCAGACTCCAGGCACTGCAAGGACCACAGGCCCCTAGTGCACACCTCACCCTGTGCTGGCTCCACATGCTCAGGCCTGGGGATGCCCAAGGGCTGCCTGATGCCTGCCCCAGATGGCCTCCAGGCCTCCGTTAACCTAAGGGCTGGTATTGGAGCTGCCTGGGCCCCTGCATGAAACCTTTTGGTTCCACACATGGGAAACTGAGTCAGAGGAAGTGACATTGGTTTTGCAGAAGGGGGAGGGCTGGAACTTAGGAAGAAGAAACTGGTAAGGCAGCAGGATCAGACATAGGTGTATGTGGGTGTCCAGGGAGGCCTTCCTGGACCTTGCAGTGTAGGGTAGGCCTAGCCTGACCCTGGTAGACAGAGCCTTGAGCAGCTGGTCTTGAAAGACAGATAGGAAGCAGACAGAGAGAAAGCAGAGGGCAGGGGTATTCTGCTGGGCTGGCAGGACCAGAGGGAAGCACAGGGCATGTGGGGGGCAGCCTGGCATCCCCTAGCAGGACTTTTCCTGAGGGGATGAATGCATTGCCTCCTGGGTGTGTGTAAACATTTAGATTGCTCTGGGTTCAGGATAAAGGGGTGGGGCTGCCCTGGGTCTCCAGCTCACCTGGTCCACAGGCTTGCATATGGAGCACCTGCTGTTTGCCAAGCCCTGCTGGAGAAACAAACAGCAGGGAGCCAGATGGCTTCCTGGAGCTTACCTTAAACTCGTAGGAATTTTAAAAACCTAGCAAAAAATTCTCAGGGCTTTGGAGCCCAGCAGGCCCAGGCTGAACCCTGGCTTGGCTCTGATGGCTTGTGTGCCTTAGGTGTCTCTGCTGCCCTCATGTGGGGTCTTGCACCCCACTTTTCTTGGCTCTGGCTCCTATCTCTCCTCAGGTCCTGGGTTGGCAGGAGGGAGAAGGGAGCAGGAGAGATGTGGAAATAGGACTGAACAGGGCAATGGGTGTGTGTCCTGTTGTGTTCCCCCAAGCTCCTCCTGGTCAGAGGCCCCAGGCAAGCCTGGAACCTGCTGGCTATGGAAGAGTAATGGGGGAAGGGTGCTACTGTCTCCTCACCCCACCTCAATACCTAGGGGCCTTTTGTTCTGGGAGTGGTATGGGTAGGTGGGCTCCACCCTGAGGAGTGAGTAGAGGTTTCAAGCTGCTTCCAGGTTTGCAGTCCAGCATGCATGCCCTAGCCACTCCCCCATGCATGCATACACTCAGACTTACCCACCCAGCTTCATTCACATCCACACACACGTTACCAAAATGCACATTTCCTCAGATACCAAGAGGAAGTGCCCTCTGCACTGGCCTCCCCCTGGCCATCTGGCCTCACTTGTACTTTTGCTTTTGGTGACTCTTTCCATAGATTTGCCAACATTTTCTGATAACCCTGTGCAGGCCCTGGGCACCCTGTGTCCTTCCTGGGCTCTGGCCAGAGAAGGCCTGGACTCCCCCTGCTTTCAGGAAGCTGTGGGCCATGCACCCAGCCATAAACCCCAGAAGGCCCATCCTGCTTACTTAGCCCTTCCCCAGGAGTCCAGCCCTCAGCATCTCCCACCAGGACCAGAAGGAGCTCCTGGTTGGAACCCGCACCCCAGCCTCCAGCTTCCTCCTCCATCCATATGTACCACACACAGAGACACATGGGCACACACACAGATACACACACAAACATGCATACACACATACATGAAAAACACACAGACACATACACACCCATAAACACTCTCTCACATACAGACACAGACACAAAGACACATATAAATGCATGTACACACATGCATATATACACGTACACACAGACACACACCCATAAGACATTCTCTTACACACAGACACATAGAAACACATATAGACACACAAAGACACACACAAATGCATGCACACATATATGCACACACAGATACACACACCCATAGACACTCTCACACACAGACACACACACATATAGACATTCACTCTCACATATACTGGCCACACACACACACACACATGTGCACACACACCCATAAATACTGTCTCTCACACACACATACACAAACACACATGGACACATACACACATATATGTACACACAGAGACATGGACACACAAGCATGTATGCATACACATATATGCACACACAAACACACACACAGAGACATTCTCTCACATACTCAGGCACACACACATACACACAAACACACATGCACACATACATGCATAATCATATATATACACAGGCCACTGGTGCAGTGGTTTGCCCCTTCTTGAGTTCTTGACCAAACACAGGCCAACTCCTGCCTGTGTGCTGCCCTCCCAGTCCTGCTGGCCATTACCTGGCCTCCAGCCACACTCAGCTACTGTCCTTTCCTCAAGTTTTTTCCAGCTGTTCCAATGCTCATGTGGCACCTGCCTTATCCCACTCCCCACTTTTGGGGGCACAGGACAGGATTCTGTGGCCATGAGGTCTGGGCATGATCTACTTTTGGCTCCTCGGGCTCCCAGGCACCATGGACCTCCCTCCTTCACCCGCTTGGTCTGGAAGCCAGCTGAGGCAGGAATTGTTTCCTGTTCACCTTTCGTTTTCAATCAAGAGCACTAGACAGTCACACCGATGGTTGTTGAGGAGTGAAGACCTGGTCTGAGGAGAGGACAGTCACCCTGGTCTGGAGCAGGGAGTCCAGCAGGGTCTGAGCCTATCTGGGCAGGCTCACTCTATGGCAGTGGTTCTCAACCTTCCTAATGCCACAAACCCTTTAATACAGTTCCTCATGTTGTGGTGACCCCCAACCATAAAATTATTTTCGTTGCTACTTCATAACTGTAATTTTGCTACTGTTATGAATTGCAATCGGAAATATGTGTTTTCCGATGGGCTTAGGTGACCCCTGTGAAAAGGTCGTTCGACCCCCAAAGGGGTTGCGACCCACAGGTTGAGAACCGCTACTCTATGGGGTTCAGCTCTCTGACCCTCCACACTCATCTTGTCTTTGAACAGATCCAGAATATCTCCCCTCATTGTGCCCTTTCTCAAATGTCTTTCCAAGACTTATGAAGCCCCCGCCCTGTTTTCCTTACATAATACAATGAATCAGTACATAGGCAGGCCTGCAACAGCCTTCTGCTGGCCCAAGGCATCTGAGTGAATAAATGCCGGTGTGTGCTGAACAGAGACCCCTTCCCCTTCTGTCTCTACACTCAGCAGAGCTCCCACCCTTATTTTGTATTCTCAAGGACTCAGGCTGCCTCTTCCCCACTTCTCAGGACTTCGGCCCTCAACTCTTCGCTTCCTCTCCTCTCCAGGGCCCAGCCTGATTCCTCCTCTCCCACCAGTACAGCCTAAGTTAGGGGCTGTTGTTGGGATGGCCTGTGGACTCCTTGGGGGCGAGCTTTCCTGGCCACCCCTCCCAGGGCAGCTCAGGGCACAAGGCAGAGTCTGTATGTCCTGGGCACTCCTGTGACCCTCCACATACAGCCTGGTGCCTATCTCCACTGCACCCTCTCACTCTCAGCTGGTTGAAGGCCCTGGTCGCCCTTCTCAAGGGTCTCCAAGGTCCCCAACACCAGTAGAGCCTGCCTTCCAGCCTAGAGAGCTCAGGGCAGGCTCCTACAGGAGGACCCTGCCTCTGCCTCTGCCTCTTCCCTCTATGCCAGCCCCTCCCCACCACTCTCTCCTCTGGAGATAAGGGGAGAGCAAGCAGGGGCCTTGCCCCATAGCTCTAAATCAGGGCTTGGAGATCCCTGCTTATTGACCTCAGGCAAACAGCCTAGGGCCTCCAGACACACTTGAGGGGTGGGGGTAGGGGGTTTGGGGGATTTCTCCTTGAAAAATAATTTTTTTTTTTTTTTTTTTTTGGTTAATCCTCATCCGAGGATATTTTTCCATTGATTTTTTTAGATAGAGTGGAAGGGAGGGAGGGGGAGAGAGAGAGAGAAAAACATCAATTTGAGAGAGACACATCAATCGGTTGCCTCCTGTACAGCCCCGGGGACTAACTTGCAACCCAGGTAGGTGCCCTTGACCAGGAATCAAACCTGTGATCCTTCAGTCTGCTGGCCTATGCTCTAACCGCTGAGCAAAACTGAATTAATTATTTTTGCCCAGTTGTCACCAGCTAGCTGTGCAGTCCTGCACACACACATCTCCTACCCACCTGTGGGCCTCAATTTCCCCTTCTGCCAGATAATAGAACCTCTCTTCAGATAAAGTCCTGATGGCTGAGGATGCCATGGAGTAGCCCTCAATTCGGTCATGAAGAAAAGAAGTCTCTGCTTCATGTTTCAGAAAAACGTAATATGATTTGTTCTGGTAAAGGAAGTCCATTTTAAAACTGAAGACACAGGTCTGAGCAGTTCCCTGAGATACTGATCCAGCAAGAAAAACTATGACTCTGCATTGGAGAAACCCGGCAGGCCCACCTCACCAAAGGGACCAAGGTGGCCATCATCAACAATGGGACAGACACAATGCACCATGCACCTCCCCAGATGGTGACACCCCATTGCTTTCAAGGCACTCTTGCCAAAGATGCATAACCTTTATCTAATTGTCAGGAAACCCAGAGGCCTGAGCAGGCTCCTTCCAGTCTCAAGGGCACGAAGGACAAGGGCCAACATAAGATCCCGGAACAAAAAGGAACATTGGTGAAAAAAATGGGTGAAACCCAGGTAAAGTCTGAAGTTTAGTTAATGGTGATGAAACTTAGTTTTGATGGATGCAGCTGGGTTTGTGTGATGTCAGCCCTGGGAAAAGCCTAGGAGTGGATTTGGACTCACTCCTGTAATGTTTCTATAAGTTGACACTTATTTCCAGAGAAAAAGTTAAAATGCACTCTGAGGCCATACAGAAGGCAGACCCCAGAACACCCATGTGGCTTTAATCCAGGGTGACAAGGAGGCTTCTGGGGGTTCATAACCCTCCCAAAACCATTAGCAGGAATGACAAGGCATGTCTGAAAACTTGCGCCGGCTTCTGGATAGAGAAACCATTGCCTTGATCAGATTTCCACAGGGGTTTGAACAGTAAGGTCATGACTCAGGGACTGGAATGGTCTCAAGATTACAGAAGAGGGGGACAGGGTTCCCCTAAGGTCATGAGGGTGGAGGGTCTAGAGCCCAGTGGCTGCCTCAGTCACAGCAAAGCTTTTATCCACAGACAGCAGCTTCTGCAGAGGTTCCTGCTTCTGAGCAAGGGATGGGGAGCCATCCTGCCCTGGGAAGGCAACTCCTTCACCAGCAAAATGCCTTCCTTCCAATGCACTGTGCCAGGTCAAGAGAGAAAGAGGAGACACAGGCTACTGGGGTGGGGGTGGGGGGGTACTTAAGGACCAACACTGCCAGTTTGCCATGTCTCTGGCTAGGAGCTTGGATAAGTTTCTTGAGCTACCTCAGGCCTGTTCTGCTCCTTTCAGGCCCAGGACTCTTTTTTTAAAAAAAATATTTTTATTGATTTTTTAGAGAGAGAGGAAGGGAGAGAGAGATAGAAACATCAATGTGAGAGAGAAACATCTATTGGCTGCCTCCTGCATGCCCCCTACTGGGGATTGAGATTGCAACCCAGGCATATGCCCTGACTGGGAATCAAGCAGGGACCTCTCAGTCCATGAGAGGACGCTCAATCCACTGAGCCACATTGGCTGGGCTCAGGCCCAGGACTCTTATTACCACACTGTGATCAGGCTGGGAAAATGAAGACAGGGATCACATGACAAAGTCATTCTGTAAGACACACATCTTCCACCAGGAAAACCATCTTCCCAACTTACTGTTGTCTCATTAGTAATTATTTATTGAGTTCATGCAAAATGCCAATGATTTATCCTTTCTTTCATCCATGTCCCATCCATCCATCTCCTATCCATCCATTATCCATCTATCTACCATCCATACACTATCTATCCATCTCCTGTCTGTCCATCAATCCTTTCATCCATCCAGGATCTGAGAGTCTATAATGAACCATACACTAAACTCAGAACTAGAAATATGAGACAAGTAAGATGCAAGGTGCCCATTCTGAAGAGCCAAGGTAAGAAATCTGAAAGAAAGTGGATTGCTACTTCATATGATGAAGTTTCTAACAACCCAAACTTTCGAAAGTTGAAAGAGCTACGTGTCCCAGTGGTAATTAAGCAGAAGCTGGATGACTGACCCACTGTCAGGTGGAGAGAATCTTTGCACTGGGAAGGAAGAGGGTGAACCAAAGGAATCCTTCCATACCTTTAGTAGTAGGCTCTGCTGTTGCAAGTCAGGTTCTTTGCTTTTGGCTGTGTGGAGTCATCTGCCTTTGGGAGCTTACAGTTCATGAGAAAGAGAGTAGGGGGAATAAGGCAACATGAGAAGTAGGCTTGGCAACATGAGCTTTGGGACAGGCCTGGGATGGATGGATGGATGGATGGTGGATGGGTGGATGGATTGATGGAAGGGTAGGTGGATAGATAGTGGATGGTGCATAGAGAATAGATGGGTGGGTGAATGGGTGGATGGATGGATAGATGATAGATGGATGGTGGATGGTGGATGGGTGGGGAGAGTTTCGTGCAGATGAGGGAGTCCTGTGTGGCAAGAACTGAGCATCTGGAGGAGTGCAGGAAGAGCTGTCCAATGGAGTCCATCACAGCCAACACCAATGCAGCCCTAGGTGTGGGGAGCCAAGTATCACACCTGAGATGAGCTTTGGTGGTTACTTTGCCTCCCAGAACTTAGAACTAAAAGAATCTTCCCCTGGCCGGTTTTCTTAGTGGTTAGAGCATTGGCCTGCAGGGGTTATAGGTTCCATTCCCGGTCAAGAACATGTACCTGGGTCGCAGGTTCAATCCCCGGCCCTGGTTGGGGTCGTGCAGGAGGCAACCAATCGATGTATCTCTCTCATATCAATGTTTCTCTCCCTCTCTCTCTTTTCCTCTCTGCCTATCTCTCTCTCCCCTTTCCTCCCCCTCTCTCCCTCCCTTCCACTCTATCTAAGAAGCAATGGAAAAATATCCTTGGGTAAGGAAAAAAAAATTAAAAGAAAAAAAAAAAAAAGAACTAAAGGGATCTTGTTTCCAAGGCTTGTCAAGTACCAGAGATCATTTGGGGATTGAAAGAGGACTGCCAAGTATTGTTACTTTTTCATGAGAGGGCAAAATGACTATCATAATTTCAGAAAAGGATGTTTTAACATCAAAAAGGCTATATTTCTAAAATCCTATATGTTGAAGAAAGTTCCAAAAATTATTCCAAGGATCTTGTCTCTCATATTTCACCATGAAGCTGGTCAGTTGGCAACTATTCATTGAGTACCAACTGTTTTCATTGTGGACAAGAAGGCCCTAGCCTCTGTCCCCAAGCTGACCTTCCCTCAGGGAGATCACTCAGGAGGTCATTTCAGTCAGACTGATAGGAAAGCACAGCTTGGAGGCTATACTGCTTCAGACTTCTAATCCTTTACCACTGATGAGAGAACCGGCCAAGACAGGAAGAGGAGTGCTCTGCTTAGCCCCAGCAACATGCGGAGGCTAGGAGCAGGTCAGCCACTGGTTCCAGGCTGCACAGCAGGGAGTACAGACCCCAGACAGAAGGTTCTGGGAGAGGCTTCTGTACACCCAGCAAGGGATCCTAAGACTCCACCAGGCTCCTTCTGTGGCTGCAGACTCAAGGAGGCGGGGACTCCACCTACCCTGCAGGACCCCATTGCCATGGTGGGTTGAGGAGATGCCCACCTGTCCTTTCCTAGGAGGGGAAGGCTGAGGGCACTAATACTGGATGAGGAGGAGGGGTTCCTGGGATGAGTCCATTTGCCTGAAGAGACACTGCAGTGGCCTTTCTGAGGGACAAGGGTGACTCCAGTCAATGGAGGTTCCTGGAAGGAGTCTGTGGTTCAAACGTGATTTCTGAACAGTAAGCTGAAGCTCCTGGGATGTTCTGACTGTGGGATTTACCAGATGATCTCTTTGGGAAGCTCTGCAGGGACAAGGTCACCCAAGCCCTATGTCACCGCAGGCCCACCAGTGGGCCTGGGGCCACAGTTCTTGGGGACACCTATATCTATAAAAGTCCCAGGTGATTCCCATGTATCCCCAGCTGTGGAGCACTAATGCTGGATGAGGAGGAGGTGGGACTCCTGGGATGAACCCCCAGCCTCCATTATGAGCTCAGATCTGTAAGCCTCCTCATCTGGACAGTGGCCAGACCCAGCAGGTGTGCGGGAGGGAAGGAGCTCACATGAAAGTCTCTGACACACTCCCTGGCCCCGTGTTCCCACAGTGGGCTGTGTGTCTCTGGCCTGGTCTGTATGTGAAGCCAGACCCTTGGTCACTGACCACTGGGACTCAGGGGCCTAGACATTGTCACTTGGTGGCCAGGCAGGCACTCAGCCAAAGGCAGGGTGGGGTGTGACCTCCCTAGGAGCTGCAGGACCTGCTTGTTAGAATCTCTTCTTGGCTGACCTCCTCCCTCACCTGGTTGCAGCTTTCCCTCCACCATGGGCTCCTGGGCTCCATCTCTGCTTGGGTCAGTGCTGACCTTCAGGCCTCTGTGGGGTCCTCTGTGGGTCACTTTGTCCCTGCCTGCCTATAGAGCCTTACTGGTGCATCACAGAGAGAACTGGAGTCCCATTAACCATTCTGTACTCCCAGCCTCCTTCTCTGAGCCTCCCAACCTCCAGAGTTCTGCCTTACAAGGGGCCTTACAAGGTTCTGCCCACTTGGCAGGTGGAGGCCCAGGGCACTCCTAGAGCATTCAGTGGATTGGCACCTCTCCCCCAATCAATGCCTCAAGACTGAGGCCCTGCTGGGCCAGGGCTGGCCAGCACCTCCCTTTCCACAATGCCTACCTTCTCTGGTCCCAGAGTGAGGTGGGCAGTGGAGGTGATGGTGGGGGGTCACGATGGCATCTGGTAAAACCGCATCCTGGAGCCACCTGAGAGTGGAATTTGGCTGGCACCCCACTGTGGCTAAGGCCCCTGACACCGCCCCTCCAGCAGCATGGCAGTATCCTCTGACTACCTGCTGGGGCTAATAAATTTGGCTTTGTGAGCCACTGTCATGCTGCGTTAAGCCCACAACGGCTGGTGATATTTTATATGAATTTCCCCCTTGTGTGTGATTAGGCCATGGCAAGCTGGTCATAGCAACCAGGAGGTATTTGCAGTGAGTGCTGTTCACACGCCGAACATGGTCCTTGGGCGTGTGAATCCAGCAGCATTTTCACTTTTCTCTGTGTTTAATCTTGTTGTCCTGGTGGGCACATTGTGCTCTGAGCTGGGTGAGGCGCGGTCTTGTAAGGTTTCTCTGGCGCCTTCATCCCCTCCCACTGGGAAGAGTTAATGATATACGCGGGAGCCGCCACCACCCAGCATAGAAACACTTTCTGATGAGGGTCCTGGATTGGAGATGCTGATCCCCTCAAGGGCCTCTTATTCAGGCCCCTCCTGAGCACTGAGCCCAACTCGTGCCTATACCTGGCCCTCCCAGGGAGGCAGCAGACCACCTCTCGAAGCATGTCCAGGGAAAGGGCTCTGCCAGGGAGGGTACAGGGCATGCTGCCCCCCTCCTGCTCCTACCCAGCCCAGTCCTCCAAAGAGAACAGAGAAGATTGGGGTATGGGTACATACCTGCTGAGAATTTGATGGATCCCCCTCAGACCTTACCTTTGAGGCTTAAGGGTCCCGGGGAACTGATCAGTACTCTGAAGTGACAGGTTCCTGGCCTTGCTCTCACCAAGGGCACAGAATGCATGAACGGAAACAGCCCAGCGCCTGGGGTCATTGGAGGATGCAGCTAGGGGCCACTCCTTACCGTGGATGATTCATCCCTCATGGCCCCTTCCATTGCTCTAAGGTGAAATACTCCACCTGGCTGGAGCCCAGCTCCCTGCAAAGCTATGTGCCACATGAGAGTCCCCCTCACACTTGGGCCCTAGGTCGACCACATGCCATTGTGCTCTCCAGGGGCATGACCTGGCTGGCCCTCCTTCAGGGTGTCTGCTGAGGCTCTGAGCTCTCAGACTTGCCTTTCCTGCCCTATAGCTTCCCCACTCCTTTACCTCATGGGGTCAAGAGGAGGTGTTGGCCAGCTCTGGGGAAAGCAGGCCCTCCAGGTGTGCAGAACCCTGTCAGGGGTGGGGAACAGATAACTAGCAATCCTGTGCCAGCCTCCATGTACTCAAAAATTCTTCAAATGCTTTCTGCCCTACGATGCAAGTTAAACAGTCCTGCCGCCTTCAAAGCAGGGGTGGGGGGCACTTGTCTCAAGCCAGGGGGCACTTGTCACCTAACCTCACCTTCCCAGCCAACACATTCTGTGAGTCCAGTACCTGGCCAGGCAGGTGGCAGGCGGTGTGTGCGTGTGTGTGTGTGTGTGTGTGTGTGTGTGTGTATGTGTATGTGTGGGTGTACACGTGTGTATGTGTGCTGTGAGCATACATTCTTCCCTCATATCCTCACACACCCCACAGACACTCACACACGCTCAAACATGCATGCACACATGCCCACACGCCCACACAAAGCTGGGCTCCTCTCCTCAGCTGGCTGGGTGGTGTTAAGCTCTGTTCAAGAAGGTCCTCAGTGGGGGGGGGGGCAGGTGCTCCCTGGACCCTACCACAAAGCCTGGGTGACCTCTGACATGATTAGGGTTGCCCTGACCCCAATCCAGTCAGACTGATTATAATCAGGAGGCAGGTGAGGGCCTCCATAGTGGCCTCCATGAGCTGCCTTTTCTCTGGGACACCTGGCCAGCTCCTTCCTCTGGGCCATTCACCACAATGATCAGGCCATTTCTCAGCCCTGTGGCAGGTGAGGGAGAGCAGGGCTTCCTCTGTCCCATTTAGACCAAGTTGTGAAGGGTAGGGGCTGAAACAATTGTAATCTGGCAGAAAAGGGAGGAAGTGGGATATGTGAGAGGGAGGAGGAGTGGGAGAGACTGGATAGGGGGAGCCAGAGGGAGCAAGGAACAGAGACAGAGCTTGGATGTAGGAGGAGTGGATGTGGGGAAGTGGACATGGAGAGTGGATGTGGGGGGTGTGGATGTGAAGTAGTGGACGTGGTGGGAGTGAGTGTGGTGGAAGTGGATGTGGGGGCATGGACATGGGAAAGTAGATGTGGAGAGAGTTGACGTGGGGAGAGTGAACATGAGAGAGTGGATGTGGGGAATCAGACATGTGGGAATGGTTTTGGGGGTGTGGATGTGGGAGGGTAGACATGGGGGAGTGGGCATGGAGTAGTGGACATGGGGGAGTGGATATAGGGAGAGTGGACGTGGGAGTTTGAATATGAGAGATTGGACATGGAGGGAGAGGGTGTGAGAGAGTGGATATGGTGAGAGTGGATGTGGAAGAGTTGATGTGGGGACTTTGGGAAAGGACATTGGGAGAGCAGACATGGTGGGAGTAGACATGAGGGAGTTGATACAGGGAGAGTGGACATGGAGGGAGAGGATGTAGGAGAGTGAACATGGTGAGAGTGGATGTGGAGTAGTGGACGTGGTGGGAGTGGGTATGGTGGAAGTGGATGTGGGGGCATGGACATGGGGGAGTAGATGTGGGAAGAGTTGACATGGAGAGAGTGAACATGGGAGAGTGGATGTGGGGGATCAGATGTGGGGGAGTGGCTTTGGGGATGTGGACATGGGGAGAGTGGATGTTGGGGAAGTGAAAATGGAGTAGTGGACATAGGGGAGTGGATGTAGGGAAAGTGAATGTGGGATAGTGAACATGGGTGAGTGGACATGAGGGTATAGGAGGCCAGGACACTGAGGTCACAGGAGTGTCCCTGTGGCTTGCTGGTGTCTGTACTTCCCAGGAGAGGCTTTTGGGGAAGTTAGGGGGTGCAGAAGAGGAGGGCGGTTTTCTAGGCCCTGGGTACCTTCAGGGCCTGCTCTGTCCTGGAGAGCCCCTGCGGACTCTACATGGGCTGGGGTACCCTCAGGAGTCCTGGCCGGGCACCTCGTCTTGCCATATTTCCTCACTTGTAACCATAGCTCTGGCTCATCTGATGGGTATTAGGATTCAATTTGCTGCTTGGTGTAAAACACTGAGCACTCTACCAGGATGCACTGTATACATGTTGTACAGGAAGAGAGAAAACTCTTTGAGATCTAGCTCAAGTGCCATCTCCCCTGAGAAGTCTGCCCACACGGGGATACCTGGGCACACACCTTGTCTTTCAGTCACTGTACTGGTACTGCCCCATGCATGTACTGTGCACCTGCTGGGCATGGGGTGGGGCACATGAAACTCTTGTCCCAGAGAGGGATGGCGTTAGTGGGGCAGAGATGGAGCCAAGAAATGCAGAGCAGCTCTGGGGGCCTGGAGCCGCTGTCCACATGGGACCTGTGGGCTGAGAGTTGAAGAATAAGAAGGAGCTGGACAAAATGAGGACTTTGATGACAGGGGCACAAAGACTGCCCTTGTTTCAGACTGTGGGGTTCAGTGAAGTGGGGTACAGGAGTGGGTAGCTCTGGGCCTTTAGGTAAGATCTATGAAAGCATCATCTGAAGCACACAGGGAGCAGGAAGCACCTGGGGAGAAGGCATGACACTGTGAGCGACACTGTGGGGCAGAAACACAGAAGGGAGTGGATGAGGCCTCAGGGAAATAGATCTCAGGGCTTCACCGGCCTTGCTGACTGAGATGCTTGCAGGTCTGAGCATAGCTGGAGAATTTTGGTTTGGAGCTGAGTATGAAAGGACTTGATGTACTAATGTGTAAAGAAAGGAGGCTACATCCAGTGAGGGTAATGCTGTGCCCCATGGGAACAACGGTACCCCAGGGGCCGTGTATCCTTGGAGTATAATGAAATGAGCCAGAGCACTTAGATGGTATGGGTGGTTTCAAGACATCCTTGCTTAGGCTCCTGCCTCCCCTTCCAGGGCCACCCTCTTCCACTCTGCCCAGGAGGAGACTCTTGGTCTTCCTGGCATGTGGCCAGCCTGGTGTTGGCTATGGCAACTGGGCCACAAAACCCTGTGCAAATCAGGTGCTTCCAATTCCTCATTTTCCACAGAATGAAAGAATCCAATTGAATCAAGCTGATAGATTTTTAAAACTTTTTAAAAGATATGTTTTTATTGATTTTTGAGAGAGAGAGGAAGGGAGAAGGAGAGAGATAGAAACATGGATTGGTTGCCTCCTGCATGCCCCCTACTGGGGATCAAACCTGCAACCTGGGCATATGCCCTGACCAGGAATCAAACCTGTGACCTCTTGGTGCCTGGGTCGATGCTCAACCACTAAGCCACTCTGGCCAGGCAGATTTTTATAAAACTTTTTGATGATAGATTGCTATATGATTTTTGGCATATCTAACTCAAAAAAATGCAAAGAATCAGAAGACATATTATATATTTATAAAAACACTCCACATTACCTCTTCATGCAAACTGGTATCCTCACACCGAGATCTATAAAACTAGCTAACATTATACCAGTGATGAAAGACTGAAAGCTATTCCTCAAAACCAGGAGAAAATCAGGAGGAACACTGCCCACTGTTCTTCAGCATTGTCCTGGAGGCTCCAGCTAGGGCAACTGAGCAAGAAAAAGAAACAAAGAAC
Organism: Tadarida brasiliensis; assembly: GCA_030848825.1. Taxonomy (NCBI): domain Eukaryota; kingdom Metazoa; phylum Chordata; class Mammalia; order Chiroptera; family Molossidae; genus Tadarida; species Tadarida brasiliensis. The sequence continues at coordinate 70,294,059 of CM061259.1, read as the reverse complement.
ACCCAGATTGGAAGGAAGAAGGAAAACAGTCTCTATTAGCAAATAACATGAAAATCCTAAGGAATGCACAAAAACTATCAGAACTGATAAAACTTCAGCAAGGTTACAAGAGTATGAGATCAATATTAAAATTTGACTATTTTTTTTAGCACCAGCAATGAACAATCTAAACATGAGATTAAGAAAACAATTCCAGCCCTGGCCGATTTGGCTCAGCAGTTAGAGTGTCGGCCTGCGGTACAGAGAGACCCGGGTTCGGTTCCTGCTAAGGGCATGTACCTCGGTTGCAGTTTGTCCCCGGCCCTGGTTGGTCGTGTGGGTGGCAGCCACTAGATGTGTCCCTTTCACGTCGATGTTTTTCTCTCTCTCTCTCTCTCTCTCTCTCTCTCTCTCTCTCTTCCTCTCTCTCCCTCCCACTCTATCTGAACAAAAAATGAAAAAATGTCCTCAGGTGAGGATAAAAAAAAAGAAAGAAAAGAAAACAATTCCACCTACCATAGTGTCAAAAAGAATAAAATACTTAGAAATAAATTTAACAAAAGTAGTGCAAGACTTGTACACTGAAAACAACAAACCGTCACTGAAAGAAATTAAAGACCAAAGTAAATTGAAAGACATCCCATGTTTGTGGACCAGGAGACAATATTGTTAAGATGGCCATACTCCCAAAATTGATCTGCAGACACAATGCAATCCTTAAAAATCCAAGCTTTTTGCAGAAATTGATGAGCTGGTCATAAAACTCATATTAAGGGGCCCCAAATAGCCAAAACACCAAAACAAGCCTGGAAAGGCAAAACAAAGTTGGGAGACTCACACTTCCAGATTTCAAAACTTACTGCAGATAATCAAGGTGGCATGGCATGGGCATCGATGGGATAGACATGTGGACCAGAAATAGAGCCCAGAAATAATCCCACACTTCCTTTCCCGGCTTCCAGGTGAGACTCAACCCCATCTGAGATAGCCTTCCTCCACCACTGGATGGCAGCCTCTCCAGGTAGGACAGACTTCTGCCTTCTTCCCTAAATCCTGCTGTTTCCTTCTGGGGGAGTGGCAACGCTAGGAGTCCCCATCTGGCCTATGGACCGGGACCCTGTCTGGGGTCCCTGGCCATGGTGCAAGTGCTGAACATGCCTCCGTGTTCCACAACACCACCAACCAAGGCTCAGCATTGGACCCACACAGACAGCAACTGCACCACATACATACTTGTTCACATGCCCGCACACACACACTTGTGCACGGACATGCATACATATATACCACACAATTCACACTTGCATACATGTGCACATTTGTGTGCACACACACCATATACATGGACACACTACACACACTACTTACATATGCTCAAACATGGGCACACATGTACACACGCAGTCACGCACACCCATGCAACACATATATATGCATGCACACATGCATGCACACTGCACCACACTCATACATGTACAGACACACATACACATGCAAGCACACACATGCAATCATACACATGTTCCCACATGCCTGATAATGCTACATTGTCCTGTGGCCCTAACTCTGCCCCCCTCCCCCCACGCACAGCAGTGGCCATCTCCATGGGGAGCTGCTATGTAATTACCCTTATAGTAGTTCTGTGAAGTCAGCTGAGTAGCAATTATTTTTCCATTTTGTAGACGGGGATGCTGATGTTCCAGGAAGTGAGTGGACTTGCTGGTTAAGGTCACATGTTATGACCCCCCAAGCTCCAGAGAACACAGGCTCACCTGGGTGAGATGGTCATGACTACTTGACACTGGGGAGTCCTAGGTCCTTGAACAAAAACTGTCAGGCCCCACCAGCCCTCAATGCAACACTGAGCTGCACTCTCAGAACCCCTCCTCAGTGGACTCCTGCTGCATGCATACCAGCAATCCTAGGACCTGGTGTATCTTCCTCCCAGACATCTCTTGCTCTTTTTTCTTCCTCTGCATTCTGAGGGCAGCTGCACCAGTGCACATCCCATCCTTTAGGCTCATCTCTCAAGGTGACTTTGACATGCCATCAAAGGGTGGGGTTTGTCCCCTACCCTAGGTCCTGGGTGGGCCTTCAAAACCACCTCAACCAATAAATGTGGTGATGCACAGCCCCTGAGACTAGGTCTCAAAAGGCAATACAAAGTGACATCAGTGAAATGGTAGAGTAGGAAGTGCCAAGGGCCTGACCTTCCACAAAAACATGAAAAAAATCAAGCAAAAACTATCAGAATCAACATCATCAGAACCCTGGAATAGAGTCCAAGGTTTTCAGAAACCAAGTGAATTCTGAATCAAGGAAAAGGTGACTCTGACAATGTTGGAGAACTTTGTGGTGTTTTTACTTGGCTATGGCCCACCAGCCTCTGTGGCACAGTGAAATCTTGAGATGGCAGTCTTTGTTGTTTCCATGTGGGTAGATGGCTCTGGAGGGAGTGCAGTGGACACTATTCCCAAGGACTTTTTCAATTTTGACCTGTATGGGGTTCCCTGTAGGACTGATATCTAAATCAGAACTCTCTCAGGGGAGGGCATTCCTTGAAAACATTGGAAATTAAATAAACAAACCACTGCCACTTGGGGGGAAAGATTACAGTTGGCTGCCTGAGAGGAAAAGCTGGGGTAAGAGCTACTTTGGTGAATGAAGGCTTTGAAAAGCTCCTGTGTATCCTGAGAGTGCTAAAGCCACATGCATACCAACGGCAGGATGCATGTTCAGGAAATATCTTAAGCTTTCATCTCTAGCTGATCTCCAGGCTCAGTGGCAGGAAGTAAAACTAAGGTAGAGTTGTGAGCAGACTAGCTAACATGGAAAGAGTACACAGCACACAGCTAATCTCTAAATACTAGAAGAGTATTTTTTCCTTTTATTTGCATATTTTTTGCTCCAGGATATTAAGGAAATCTCTGCCAAACCACTAGCTAACCACAAGGTAAAGAAACAGATACTTCAGAGACCACACATGACAAAGAATATAGCACCTAAAAATAGTTTAAGGAAGACATTTGCCCTGGCCTAGTGGCTCAGTTGGTTGGGGCATAGTCCCACACACCAAAAAGTTGTGGGTTTGATTCCTGGTCAGGGCACATATCTAGGTTGTGAATTTGATCTCTGATCAGGCACATACAGGAGGCAACTGATCGATGTTTCTCTCTCCCCCCCCCCCTTCTTCTCTCCCTAAAATCAATAAAAACATATCCTTGGGTCAAGATTAAAAAAAAGTCACTAGCCCTGGCCGGTTTGGCTCAGTGGTTAGAACATTGCCCCTTGGACCAAAGAGTCATGGGTTCAATGCCAGTCAAGGGCATGTACCTCAGTTGCAGTTCAGTTGGGGTCGTGTGGAGGGTGACCAATTGGTGTGTCTCTCTCACATTGATCTCTCTCTCTCTCTCTCTCTCTCTCTCTCTCTCTCTCTCTCTCCCCTCCCTCCCTCCTTCCCACACTGTCTGAAGATAAATGGAGGGATATGCTCGGGTGAGGATTAAAAAAACAAAAACAAAAGTCACTAAATAAATAAGCAGCTACAATTTACAGCAATGCCTGAAGAGGGAAAATAATCTAGTTTCCAGAGTTACCATATTATAATATTCAAAAGGTACAGATTTTAACCAAAATTTATGAGGCATGCAAAGAAACAATAAAATCTAAACAACAAAATGGAGAAATTACTAGAAAACATAAACTACTAAAACAAACTCAAGAAAAAATAGAAAATCTGAATAGATTTATAACAAGTCAAGAGATTGAATCAGTAATTTACTACCTCTCAACAAAGAAAAACTTGGAGAATTATACCTAACATTTAAAGAAGAATCAACACCAATCATTCTTAAACTCTTCCAAAAAACAAGAGGAGGGAACACTTCCAAACACATTCTATGAGCCAGCATTACCCTGACACCAAAACCAGACAAAGACAAGAAAAGAAACTACAGAACAATATCCCTTATAAATGCTGATGCAGAAATCCTCAACAAAATCCTTGCAAACAAAATCATCCAGCAGATTAAAAGGATTGTACATCATGGCCAAGGAGGATTTATCCCAAGAATGCAAGGGTGGTTCAATGTAAAAACATCAACCAGCACTAACACACCACATTAATAAAATGAAGGCAACACCAGATGATCATTTTAATTGTTGAAGATAAAGATTTTGATACAATCCAACACCTTTCATGATAAAAAACATTCAACAGACTAGGAATAGAGGGGAATTTCCTCAATCTGATAAAGAGTGTAAGTGACAAACCCATAGCTCACGTCATACTCAATGGTGAATGACTGAAAGCTTTCTCCCTAAGATGAAGGGCACAAATGGCAAACCCACAGCTAACATCATACTCAAAGTTGAATGACTGAAAGTTTTCTCTCTAAGACCAAGGATGATCACTCTCACCACTTTTATTCAACAGAGTACTGGAAGTGCTAGCCAGAGCAACTAGGCAATAAAAATAAATAAAAGGCATATAAATTGGAAAGGAAGAATTAAGTGTCTCTATTCACAGATGACATGATTTCATATGTATAAAATCCTAAAGAGTCCACAAAAATTCTCAGAGCTAACGAACACATTAAGCAAAGTTGTAGGATATAGGATGAAAACACAAAAATCAATTCTATTTCTATATATCAGCAATGAATGATTTGAAACAGAAATTAAGAAAACAATTCCATTGACAATAGCATCAAATAAAATAATATACTTAGGAATGCATTAACCAAGGATGTACAAGAGTTGTTCACTGACAACTACAAAACATTGCTGAAAGAAATTAAGGAAGACCTAAATAAATGGAAGACACCCCATGTTCATGGATTGGAAGACTTAATATTGTTTTTTAATCTTCACCCAATGATATATTTATTGATTTTATTTTATTTTTTTAATCCTCATCTGAGAATATTTTTCCATTAATTTTTAGATAGCGTGAAAGGGAGGCAGGGGGAGGGGGAGAGAGAAAAACATTGATGTGAGAGAGACATATCTATTGGTTGCCTCCTGAATGACCCCGGCCAGGGCCAGGGATCAAACATGCAATCCAGGTATGTGCCCTTGACTGGGAATCAAACCCACGACCCTTTGGTCTGTGGGCTGCCGCTCCAACCACTGAGCCAAACTGGCCAGGGATGTTTATTGATTTTAGGGGGGCAGAGAGAGAGAGAGAGACATCTGTGTGAGAGAGAGAAACATTGATTGGTTGCCTCGAGTATGTGCCCTGACCAGGAATCAAACCTGCAGCTTAGGAATGTGACCTAACTGGGAGTCGAACCCACAACCTTTTGGTGTATGGGATGATGCGCCAACCAACTGAGATGGTATACTCCTCAAAGTGATCTACAGAGTCAATAAAATCCCTATCAAAATCTTTTTTAAATGATCTTTATTGTTGAATGCATTACAGATGTTCCTCCTTTTTCCCCAGTTGACCCCTTCCTCCCCCTCCTGCCCCCTCCTGCTCCCTGCTGCCTTTCCCCACACTGTTGTCTGTGTCCATTGGTTATGCATATATGCATATAAGTTCTTTGGTTTATTTCTTCCCACCCACCCCCTTCCCTTTGAGGTTTGTCAGTTTAACAACCAATTTGTACTTTTTTTTTTTTTTTATCCTCACCCGAAGATATTTTTGCATTTATCTTCAGATAGAGCTGGAGGGAGAGAGGGGGAAGAGAGAGAGAGAAACATCGATGTGAAAGAGACACATCAAGTGGTTGCCACCCACACAACCCCAACCGAGGCAGGGACAAACCACAACGGAGGTACGTGCCCTTAGCGGGAACCGAACCCAGGATTCTCGTGTCCACAGGCTGATGCTCTAACCGCTGAGCCAAACTGGCCAGGGCCAATTTGTACTTCTTAATCCCTTCACCTTTTTCACCCATTCCTCCAACCCCCTCCCATCTGGCAACCAACAAAATGTTCTCTGTATCTATAAGTCTGTTTCTGCTCTGCTTGCTCATTTTGTTTGTAGATTCAATTGTTGATAGATATGTATTAATTGCCATTTTATTGTTCATATTTTTGTTCTTTTCTCCTTCAAGAAGACCCTTCAACATTTCATATAATACTAGTTTGGTGGTGATGAACTCCTTTAGCTTTTTCTTGTCTGGGAAACTCTATATGTCCATCAATTCTAAATGATAGCTTTGCAAAATAGAGTAATCTTGGCTGTAGGTTCTTGCTTTTCATCAGTCTGAATAATTCTTGCCACCCCCTTCTGGCCTGCAAAGTTTCTTTTGAGAAATCAACTGACAGTGTTATGAGAGCTTCCTTGTAGGTAACTAACTGCTTTTCTCTTGCTGCTTTTAAGATTTACTTTTTGTCTTGAACCTTTTGCATTTTGATGATGATGTGTCTTGGTGTAGGCCTCTTTGGGTTCATCTTGTTTGGGACTCTCTGTGCTTCCTGGACTTGTACGTCTGTTTCTTTCACCAAGTTAGGGAAGTTTTCTGTCATTATTGTTTCAAATAGGTTTTCAATTTCTTGCTCTCTCTCGTCTACTTCTGGCACCCCCATGATGTGAATGTTGGTATGCTTGAAGTTGTCCCAGAGGCTCCTTACACTATCCTCATTTTTTTGAATTCCTTTTTCTTTTTGCTGTTCTGATTGGGTATTTTTGCTTCCTTATATTCCAAATCGATGATTTGCTTCTTGGTTTTACCAACTCTACTATTGAATCTCTGTGAATTATTCTTTATTTCAGTTAGTGCCTCCTTCATTTCTGACTGTGCATCCTTCATTTCTGACTGTGCATCCTTCATTTCTGACCAGTCCTTTTTTATGCTCTTGAGGCCCTCACTAAGTTTATTGAGCATCGTTATAAGCAGTGTTTTGAACTCTGCATCTGTTAGATTGCTTATCTCCATTTTGTTTCGTTCTTTTCCTGGAGTTTTTTTCAGTTTTTTCATTTGGGACATGTTTCTTTGTCTCCTCATTTTGGCCACCTCCCTGTGTTTGTTTCAATGTATTAAGTAGAGTTGCTATGTCTCCTGGGCTTCCTAGGGTGGCCTATTGTTGTAGGTGTCCTGTAGGGTCCAGTGGCACAGCCTCCCTGGTCTCCCAGCTGGGTCCTCGAGGTGCACCCCTCATGTGGATTTTATACCCTTCTGTTGTAATTGAGTCTTGATTGCTGTTGGCATGTGAATGGGAGGGTTTTACTCAGGCTGATCAGTTGCAAGGACTGGCTGTGCCACTACCTTGGATGATCAGCTGTGCAGGGGCCCACCACACAGAGCAAGACTTACTTCAGCAAGGCTCTGGTACCCACTGAGTCCACTCCTTGAGTGTGTCACTTATGGAGGTGGTTGGGTGGTGTTGCTTCGCCGTAGTCTGACACTGTCCACTTGGTTGTCCTGGCTCTGGAGCAAGGTCAACCACTGTCTGTGTTCTACCCGAGGCCACCAGGCATAAGCTACAAAGCCATCTGCGGATGGCTGCTTCTTGTGCTGTACTTGGAGGTGCCCAGGCAAAGCCACGTTGTGAACCAAGGCTGGCTGCTCCTAGTGCCGGGCCTGGGGCAACTTAGTGAAAGGTATGGGGCTCGCTGAGGCCACATGCTGCAGAGCATTTAGGAAAATCTGAAACAAGATCCAAGACAGGCCATTCCTATGATAAAGCCTCTGGGAACAGCTTGGGTGGGCCTGAAAGTTGGTTGGGGCAGGGCCTCAGGGAATCACCAGGGTGGGGCAAACAGTGTGAGTTAGGTTGCTGGAGTCCCAGATATGGCACCCGTTTGCTGGCCTAATCGGGGAAGGGCTCACCCAAGGAACAACAGCCTCCATCAGCACATCTGTCCAGGGAAAGCTGCCTCCCCAGCCCTCGCCCCGATGCCAAACAACTCAGTTCTTCCCCTTATGTCTCTGGTGCCTTTTGAGCTACCTCCCCCATGCTGGAGCTCAGAGGGAGCAAGTCCGAGTAAGTCTGTGCATGGGCCCTTTGAGAGGAACTGCCTGGGGCTCCAACAGCCTCAGCCTCCCTCAGCCTCAGTTTCCGCTGGTTTTTACAGTCAGAAGTTATGGGGACTTCTCTTCCTGGCACTGGAGCCCTGAGCTGGTGGCCTGGTGTGAGATGGGGACCCCTTGCTCCTCAGGGAGGACCTTTGCAGCTGAGGTATCCCTCCTGATTTTTATCTGCCACACGTGGGTGTGTGACCAGCCCCTCTGTGCCTCTGCCCTTCCTACCAATCTTGGTGTGTCCTCTTATGTAATTTTGTTGTAGGACTTCCATTCAGCTTGATTTCAGGTGGTTGAAAGATGGTTCTTCTGTAGTTTAGTTGTAATTCTGATGTGGTTGTGGGAGGAGGCGATACCGCATTTACCTATGCTGCCATCTTGACCGAAGGTCTCTATCAAAATCTTAATAGCCATTTTTGAAGAAATGGAAAACTAATCCCACAATTCATATGGTTTTGGAATGGATCCCAAATAGACAGAACAATCTTGTAAAAGAAAAACAAAGTTAGAGAACTTACGCATCTCAACTTTAAAACATACTACAAAGCTACAACAATCAAGATCATGTGGTATTGACAGAAAGATAGACAAATATATGTCAATGTAATGGAATTGAGAGTCCAGAAATAAATCCACAAATCTATTACCTATTGATTTTTGACAAGAGTGTCAAGACCATTCAATGAGAAAAAATAGTCTGTTCAATAGATGGTGTTGAAATAACTGGATTTCCACATATAAAGAATGAAGTTGGACCCCAACCTCACACCATATACAAAAATTAACAACATAGATCAAATATTAAATGTAAGAGATAAAACTATGGAACTCTTAGAAGAAAATATAGGTGTAAATCTTTGTAACCTTAGACTAGGCAATGCTTACTTTGATATGACATCTAAATAGTTAAATAAGACTTCACCAAAATTTAAAAATTTTGTGCATCAAAGGACAGTGTTACAAAAGTGAAAAGACAACCTACAAAATGGGAGAAAATATTTGCAAATCGTATATCTGATTAAGTGTTTAGTGTCTAGAACATATGAAGAACTCTAACTACTAAAGAACAAAAACAAAACAACTCAATTAAAAACCGGACAAAGAACCTGAATAGATATTTCTCCAAAGAAGACATACAGATGTCCAATAATTCCATAAAAAGATGCTCAAATCATTAGCCATCAGGGAATTGCAAATAAAAATGATTTTGTGTCCACTGAGATGGCTAAACAAAAAAGACAGAGAATAACAAGTGTTGGTGGAAAAAATTGGAACCCTAATGCATTGCTGGTGGGAATATAAAATGGTACAGTTGCTGTGGAAAACAGTTTGGTGGTTCCTCAAAAACTTAAACATAGAAGTATCCTGAGACCAAACGACTCTACTCATCCACTCAGAAGGCTTTGAAAACAGGTATTCAGAGATAGTTGTACAAAAATGTTTATAGTAGCCCTATTTACAATGACCAAAGGCAGAAAAAACCCAAATGTCCATCAGTGATGAATGGATAACCAAATATGGTATATCTATAACAGTGCATATTATTCAGCCATAAAAGAAGTGAAATGCTGTAACGTGCTAGTGTGGATAAATCTTGAAAACATTCTGCCAAATGAAAGGAGTCTCTCTCTCTCTCTACCTCTCTATTTCCCTCCCTACCCACTTGCCATGGGGCCCAGCTACCACATAATAAGGGAGCCCAGGCCACATGCAGAGGCCACTTGTGGGTATTGCCACTGACAGTAGCATCAACCACCAGATGTATGAGAGAAAAGGGTCCAGTTGAGGGGCATAGACCAACCCTGCCTGCAGGTGCTGCACTCTGATCTGTTAGAATGTAGGACACATTATCATTGTTCAAACCAGCGATTTTCAATCATTTTTTTTTATCTCATGGCACACATAAACTAATTAATAAAGTTCTGTGGCACACCAAAAAATATAGTATATATTTTTTCTAATCTGATACACACACAAAAATAGGTATAATTTTGATTCATTCTTCACACTGGACAACTATTGTTGTGTTGGCTGTTGTCATTTTTTGCGGCACATTGGTTGAAAGTCACTGGCTTAAACTGTGACTTTTTGAAATTTTGCTCCTCACCAAAAATTAACCAGCATAGAGCCCTCCTCATCTTAATCTCCTTCCCAAAATAACCCCTGGCTCCAGGACCTGGGATAGCTTCTCCCATGTGCCTCTTGGCCCCCAACACTCTCCTTTAAAAAAAAAAAGAAAAATTCCAAAATGGCGGCAGAGTGAATGGAAGCTACACAGACCATCTCCCAGGACCAAACTGGAATTACAACTAAAATAAAGAAAAATCGTCAGGAAAAAGCAACAGAAAAGCAGCTTGCAAGGACAATACAACCAGGGACACTAAATCGATACTGGTAGGATTGCGGAGGCGCGAGAGGGGAGCTGGGAGCCCACGGACAGCAGCGGCCATAGCCGTGAGCAGCGCTCCGCCTTCGGGGTTAAGCCCCAGCCGGCTCCACAGCGCAGAGGGCCGGGACAGGGTGCTAAAATAGCCACAGCCACTCACCTGGGCTCTGGCAGAGGGAGGGCGGACTGGACTGGAACTGTGTGGGGACACTCGGGATTTGGAGGGCGCTCAGAGCTTTTGCTGAGTTGTGGCCACGCAAAACGGTGGCCTGGCCGTCTAACCCCTCCCTCAGAGATCCAGCCACACCCTAGTGGGCTATTGAAATGCAAACTGAGGCTCATTAACTACTAGCTTCTGCCCGACCCTCGGGAAATTCTCTCATGCTGAACACCTGATGGAGGTTTTCATTCAACTGAAAACCCAAGGCTCTTCAAGCAACCACAACTAATAGCCTCTAGGCAAAAAGCTAGAGGATAACTTAACCTTTGCTGGGCTTGCAAATCTACCCAGGAAAGTAGGACTCCACAGTAGTGTATAACATAATGTTGGTCCTCCCATGCTCATCCAAACCCAGTACAGGGAGCCACAAACAACAGAACACCAACATCCACAGGAAAATTTGGCAGGCTCCAAAAACCACTGTGATAGCCAAAATGGTGAAACAAAGAAACAGATCCCAAATGAAAGAACAAGAGACCTCTACCGAAGATGAGACAAATGAAACGGAGTTAAGCAAGTTAACAGAGCTAGAATTCAGAGCCACGATCTTGAAGAAGCTCAACAGCATGAGTAAGGACATCAACACCTGGAGTAAAGACATCAACACCATGAGCAAAGACATAGAAATACTGAAAACCAACCAAGTGGAAATTAAGAAGCAGCAAGAAGAAATGAAGAATGACATAGCAGAAATAAAGAACACACGGGAAGGACTAAACAGCAGAGTAGAGGAAGCTGAGGACCGGATCAGTGAATTAGAAGACAGGGCAGAAAAAATCAACCAATCAGGAAACCAAAAGGAAAAAACAATGAAGAAACAGGAAGACAGCTTAAGAGAACTGTGGGACAACTGGAAACATAATAATATTCGCATCATAGGAGTCCCCGAAGAAGAAGAAAATGAGAAAGTGTTAGACAATATATTTGAAGAAATAGTGAAAGAAAATTTCCCTAATTTGGTGAAGAAAGAAGGCATTCAAGTTCAAGAAGCACAGAGAGTCCCAAGTAAGAAGAACCCAAACAGGCCCACACCAAGACACATAGTAATTAAAATGCCAAAAACTAAAGACAAAGAGAGAATCCTAAAGGCAGCAAGAGCTAAGCAACAGGTTACCTACAAAGGAAACCCCATAAGGCTATCACCTGACTTCTCAACAGAAACACACAACAGGCCAGAAGGGAATGGCATGAAGTAATCAAGGTCATGAAAAACAAGGATCTGAATCCAAGACTACTCTACCCAGCAAGGCTGTCATTCAAAATAGAAGGTCAAATAAAGAGCTTCTCAGACAAAAAAAGGCTAAGGGAATACATTAGCACCAAACCAGCACTGCAAGAAATGTTAAAAGGACTGCTGTAATTAGTAGAAGAAATAGGAAGGAAAGTAGAACCACACTAAACAAAAATGGCAATAAATAAGTACATATCAATAATCACCTTAAATGTAAATGGACTGAATGCCCCGATCAAAAGACACAGAGTAGCGGATTGGATAAGAAAGCATGACCCATATATATGTTGTTTACAAGAGACCCACCTCACAACAAAAGACTCACATAGGCTGAAAGTGAAGGGATGGAAAAAAATCTTCCAAGCAAACGGAAAGGAAAAAAAAGCTGGGGTAGCAATATTCATATCTGATAAAATAGATTTCAAAATGAAAGCCATATCTAGAGACAAAGAAGGTCACTACATAATATTGAAAGGATCTATCCAACAGGAAGATATAACCTTGGTAAACATATATGCACCCAATATAGGAGCACCAAAATATATTAAAAATCTTTTGGAGGACTTCAAAGGAGAAATCGACAGCAATACAATCATAGCAGGGGACTTCAACACCCTGCTGACATCACTGGATAGATCCTCTAGACAAAAAATTAACAAGGAAACAGAGACTCTAAATGAAGCACTAGACCAAATGGATTCAATAGATATTTACAGAGAATTACACCCCAAAACTACAGAATTCACATTCTTCTCAAGTGCACATGGGACATTCTCAAAGATAGACCACATGTTAGGACACAAACGAAGTCTCTACCAGTTCAAGAAGATTGAAATCATATCAAGCATCTTCTCAGATCACAATGGCATGAAACTAGAAATCAATGGCAACAAGAACATGCAAAGACATATGAACACATGGAGGCTAAATAGCATGTTATTAAACAATGAATGGGTTATTGAGGAGATCAAGGAAGAAATTAAAAACTTCCTGGAAACCAATGAAAATGAACACACAACAACACAAAATCTATGGGATGCAGCGAAAGCAGTTCTGAGAGGGAAGTTCATAGCACTACAGGCCTACCTCAAGAAACAAGAAAAATTTCTAATAGACATTCTAACCTCACAACTTAAAGAACTAGAAAGCAAACAAAAAGAAAATCCCAGAGCAAGTAGAAGGAAGGAAATAGTAAAGATCAGAGCAGAAATAAATGACATAGAGACCAGAAAAACAATTCAAAGGATCAATGAAACAAAGAGCTGGTTTTTTGAAAAGATAAACAAGATTGATGGACCCTTAGCTAGACTCACCAAGAAACAGAGAGAACCCAAATACACAAAATCAGAAATGAAAGAGGAGAAGTAACAACTGACACCACAGAAATACAAAAGATCATTAACAAATACTATGAACATCTGGACGCGAGCGCCCGCACTGGGCGGCAGCTTTGCGGGGCTCGAGCCCATGGGGCTCCTCTGGGCCATGGAGGCGGAGAAACCCTGCTTGAAGTTGGTAAAGCGGCACGTGCAGATGCCTTTCACCATAGAGCTGGAGGTGCTGGACGGCCACGAGCCCAACGGAGGGCGGCTCCTGGGCCGGGCGGTGCGTGAGCGCTATTTCCTTGCACCCGGGGTGCGGTGGCAGCTGGTGCGCGCGGGCCGGGCACGCGCCACTCTCTTCCTGCCACCAGAACCTGGGCCATTTCCTGGGATTGTGGACCTTTCTGGAGTTGGAAGTGGTCTTATGGAATATCGAGCTAGTCTGCTGACTGGGAAGGGTTTTGCTGTGATGGCGCTAGCTTATTATAACTATGAAGACCTCCCCAAGGCTATAGAACACCTTCACCTGGAGTACTTTGAAGAAGCTGTGAACTACCTGCTTAATCACCCTCAGGGTCCAGGAGTTGGGCTGCTTGGAATTTCCTAAGGAGGTGAGCTCTGCCTCTCCATGGCCTCGTTCCTGAAGGGCATCACTGCCTCATAATCAATGGCTCTGTGATCAATGTCGTGGGAACCTTACACTATAGGAGTGAGACCCTGCCCCCTGCAGATTTACACCTAAAATGAATCAAGATGACCAAAGATGGCTTTGCAGACATTGTGGATGTCCTGAATATCCCTTTGGAAGGACCTGACCAGAAGAGCTTCATTCCTGTGGAAAGGGCTGAGAGCACCTTCCTGATCCTTGTAGGTCAGGAAGACCACAACTGAAGAGTGAATTCTATGCTAATGAGGTCTCTAAACATTTAGAGACCCATGATAAGGAGAAGCCTCAAATCATCTGTTACCCAGGAGCAGGGCACTATATTGAGCCTCCTTACTTTCCCATGTGCCGGCCTTCCATGCACACCATGGTGGGCCTACCTGTCATCTGGGGAGGGAAGCCCAGGGCTCATGCCATGGCCCAGGTGGATGCTTGGAAGCAGCTCCAGATTTTTTTCCACAAACACTTGGGTAGAGAAAAGGGGATAATCCCACCAACACTGTAATCTTTTATTTGACTGTGTGGCATCTCTGATGCTAATTTATCCTAGGAACAGCTGTTGCAATTAGTGTGTAAGTGTAGTTTTTTTCTTTTTTATAATACTTAGAATTTTTCCCTCCTCACTGTTAAAATAAAATTAATGAGTTGTCTTTTTTTTTTCTTTATTGATTTTTTTTTTTAAAGGGAGAGGGAGAGAGAGAAACATCAATGAGAGAGAAACATCAACATCGGTCTGCTGCCTCCTGTATGCCCCCTGCCAGGGGAAAAACAAAACAAAACAAAACAAAACAAATACTCTGAACATTTATATGGCAACAAATTTGACAATCTAAGTGAAATGGACAAATTTCTAGAAACACATAGTCTCCCAAAACTGGACTGAGAAGACATAGAAAACTTGAACAGACCAATAACAGCTAAGGAAATTGAAGATGTAATCAAGACTCTCCCAGCAAACAAAAGCCCAGGCCGGGATGGCTTCACGGGGGAGTTTTACTGAACATTCAAAGAAGAACTAACACCCATTCTCCTCAAACTATTTTTAAAAATCCAAGAAGAAGGAAGACTTCCAAACTCATTTTATGAGGCCAGCATAATCCTAATTCCAAAACCAGAAAAAGACACTACAAGGAAAGAAAACTACAGGCCAATATCCCTGATAAACGTAGATGCCAAAATCCTAAACAAAATACTAGCAAATCGGATCCAGCAATACATCAAAAAAATTATTCACCATGACCAAGTGGGATTCATCCCAGGGATGCAAGGCTGGTTCAATATTCGCAAATCAATAAATGTGATACACCACATAAACAAAATGAAAGATAAAAACCCCATGATCATATCAATAGATGCTGAAAAAGCATTCGACAAAGTCCAGCACCCATTTCTGATAAGAACGCTCAGCAATTTGGGAATAGAGGGATCATATCTTGATATAATAAAGGTCATATATGAAAGACCTACAGCCAACATCATACTCAATGGGCAAAAACTAAAAACATTTCCCTTAGGAACAGGAACAAGACAGGGATGCCCACTTTCTCCACTCTTATTTGACATAGTACTGGAAGTCTTAGCCACAGCAATCAGACGTGAAGAAAAAATAAAAGGAATCCAAATTGGAAAGGAGGAAGTGAAACTGTCATTATTCGCAGACGACATGATATTATATATAGAAAACCCTAAAGACTCCATCAAAAATCTACTAGACCTAATAAGTGAATTTTCAAAGTAGCAGGATACAAAATTAACATCAAGAAACCAACGGCATTCTTATACACCAATGATGAACTCACAGAAAGAGAAACTAAAAAAACAATTCCATTTACCATTGCGGCAAAAAAATTAAGATACCTAGGAATAAACTTAACCAAAGAAGTAAAGGACCTATTTACAGAAAACTACAGGACATTGAAAAAAGAAATAGAGGAAGATATAAAAAAGTGGAAACACATACCTTGTTCATGGATTGGAAGAATTAACATCATTAAAATGTCCATGTTACCCAAAGCAATCTATAGATTCAATGCAATCCCCATCAAAATACCAGTGACATATTTCACAGAACTAGAACAAATACTCCAAAAGTTCATATGGAACCAAAAAAGACCCCGAATAGCCACAGCCATCTTGAAAAAGAAAAACAAAGTAGGTGGGATCACAATACCGGATATCAGGTTATACTACAAAGCTACTATAATCAAAACAGCCTGGTACTGGCACAAGAACAGGCATATAGACCAGTAGAACAGAACAGAGAATCTGGAAATTGACCCAAGACATTATGCTCAATTAATATTTGACAAAGGTGGCAAGAGCATACAATGGAGTAAAGACAACCTCTTTAATAAATGGTGTTGGGAAAATTGGACAGCTACATGCAAAAAAAATGAGACTAGACCATCAACTTACACCATACACAAGAATAAACTCAAAATGGATAAATGACTTAAATGTGACTCGTGAATCCATAAAAATCCTAGAAGAAAATGTAGGCAACAAAATTTCGGACATCATACGCAGCAGAATCTTCACTGATACATCACCTAAGGCAACAGAAACAAAGGGAAAAATGAACACATGGGACTATATCAAACTCAAAAGCTTCTGCACAGCAAAAGAAACAACCATCAAAACAGATAGGGAACCCACTGTATGGGAGAGCATAATTGCCAATGATACATCAGATAAGGGGTTAATCTCCAAAATATATACAGTGCTGGTACAACTCAACAAAAGGAAGACAAAGAACTCAATTAAAAAATGGGCAGAGGAACTAAATAGACACCTCTCCAAAAAGGACATACAAATGGCTGAGAGACATATGAAGAAATGCTCAACATCACTAATCATCAGAGAGATGCAAATTAAAACAACAATGAGGTATCACTTCACACCTGTCAGAATGGCCGCCATCAACAAATCATCAAAGAACAAGTGTTGGCGAGGGTGTGGAGAAAAGGGGACTCTAGTACACTGCTGGTGGGAATGCAGACTGGTGCAGCCACTGTGGCAAACACTATGGTGTTACCTCAAAAAAATTAAAAATTCAATTGCCATTTGACCCAGTGATCTCACTTCTAGGAATATACCCTAAGAAGCCTGAAACACCAATCAGAAAGAATACATGTACCCCCATGTTCATAGCAGCACTATTTACAATAGCTAAGATCTGGAAATAGCCCTAGTGTCCATCAGTGGATGAATGGATAAAAAAGCTGTGGCACGTATACACAATGGAGTACTATGCAGCTGTAAGAAAGAAAGATCTCTTATCCCTTGAGACGACATGGAGGGACCTCGAGAGTATTATCCTAAGTGAAACAAGCCAAGCAGAGAAAGACAAATATCACATGATCTCACTTATTTGTGGCATATAATGAACATAACAGTCTGAGGAACGGGGTAGACCCAGAGATGTGAAAGTAGTGTATAGACTGACACCCCTCAGAAGAGGGGGTGGAAGGGAGGGAAGAGATAAACCACAGAACTTATACGCATGTATGCATAAGTGATGGACATGGACAATAAAGCTTGGGAGGGGGCGGGGGGATGAGGAGGAGGGTTTCAATGGGGAAAAAAGGAGAAACATCTCTAACAAAAATAAATTAATAAAAAAAATTTAAAAAAGTGTATTTTCTAAGACCTGCCTGAAGTGTTTTCCTGAAACTGTGCAATTTCCTTTTGGGGAAGGGAAGCAGGATAAATCTGCATGATCTCGTATGTTTCCTGAGCTCCAGGAGCCTCCTCAGAGCCAATGACAATGGGAAGAAACCACTTCAGAGATGCTGACATCACGAGATCTGTGCAGTACTGCCCACCTGTTGGAGGTGCTGCTCCCATGCCCAGGGACCTGTGAGAAACCAAGGCAGAGCAGGGAAGCTGGCTTGAGCCTGCTGCACCAACAGGCTGCCATCTCCACCTGGAAGGCATACCTTTGTCCAGCACAGGGCCGAAGATTGCCAGACTGTTTTTGATGGTGGTGCAGTTCCACCGGCGGCCTCGGAACTGGTGCTGGCACTCCTCAATGCTGATCCTGACGCCCTCCGCCACGCTGGGCATGATCTCCACGTAGTTCCGACAGAATCGCAATTGTTTGGGTACTAGGCCTGGTATGCTGGCACAAAGGATGGGCTGCATGCTCAGGGACGAGTACTGGGGCCCGACAGCCAGGGACCTGGGGGAGAAGAGCAAGGAGGCCTGGTGAGTGGAAGAGCTAGCCTGGTAGCTGGTGAAACAAGAGCAGAAGTTGGGTCTTCCCTGGAGGGAGCATGTGGGCCTTTTCCTTTGGGGCACTTATGCATTCCATGGTGGGACATGCTTCCACCCTGGAGGTAGCCTGTCCCTACACTGTACCTGAGATTTAGCACAAAACCTCAAGATGTGCCTTCGGAGTCATGGGAAATAAATCAAGGAAGAGCAGAGGCCACCTGCTGTCCAGAGAAGGGGCTGCTGGTCTAGGGCAGGAGTGAGGGTGAGATGGGTGAAGCTGTGGCTGAATCACACACCCCATGCCAGCCCAACAGAAATAAAACATGTGTCCCAAGGAAAATGTGATCATGAGCACAGACCTGGAAGCCACTGTATGTGCAGCATGGGAATGTGGATAACAGAATTTCGGCAGCAGAATGCTGCTGGGAGACAGAGAGGAGTAGGGTGCAGCAGAGAGGCCTGACACAGGCGCTTGGGCTCCATTTCTCTGAGACAAAAGCTGGTCATATCATGGATGGGGACAGAAACCAGATCAGATGTTTCCTCATGCACATGGGAGGACGGATCTGACTGGGGCACAGAGAACATTTCTTAGGCTGCAGAATGGTCTCCACTACCCACAGGCACCTGAATTTAAATGAAGTAAAATTACATAAAAACAGAGAGAACTTGGTTTCTCAGTCGACCAGCCACATGTAGCCCAAGGCTACCATGGCGGAGGGTTAGATATGGGACATTTCAGACCTTGTGGAGAGTTCTGGACCACAGTGGACTAGGGTGACAAATGCTCTGTGTTTGATGGAGGAGTTGATTACACATGTGTTTGTGTGTCAGAACTGATTGGATCATTTTCATTTTACTGTATGTAATTGCACCTCAATTTAAAAAAACCGGCAGATAGCAGAAACAGTGCAGGCAGGCAGTTTAGCTCAGAGGCTTCTCCATGAAGTGCAATTAGTGTGAGAGGACCCTATGCAGAAATGGCTGCTAGGGACTCCTTAAAAAAATTTTTTTTTTTTGACCGATTCCAAAATGGCGACAGAATGAATGGAAGCTACACAGACCATCTCCCAGGACCAAACTGGAAATACAACTAAAATAAAGACAAATCATCAGGAAAAAGCAATGGAAAAGCAGCTTGCGAGGACCATACAACCAGGGACACTGAATCGATCCTGGTAAGATTGCGGAGGCACGAGGGGGGGGGGGTGGGAGCCAACGGACAGCAGCAGTCTTAGCTGAGAGCACCGCTCTCAGGCTGAAAGCCCAAGCTGGCTCCACAGTGCAGAGGGCCAGGACAGAGCGCTAAAATAGCCACAGCCACTCACCTTGGGCTCCAGCAGAGGGAGAGTGGACTGGACTGGAATTGTGTGGGGACACTCGGGATTTGGAGGGTGCTCAGAGCTTTTGCTGAGTTGCGGCCATGCAAGACAGTGGCCATCTTACTCCTTCCCAGGGCTCTGGGGAGAGGCGGCAGCCCCTCCCTCGGAGATTCAGCAACACCCAGTTGGACCATTGAAATGCAAATTGAGGCTTATTAACTACCAGCATGTGCCCCACCCTCGGGAAATCCTCTCATGCTGAAGAAGGTTTTCAATCAACTGAGAACCCAAGGCTCTTCAAGTAACCAGGACTAATAGCCTCTAGGCAAAAAGCTAGAGGATAACTGAACCTTTTCTGGGCTTGCAAATCTACCCAGAAAAGTAGGACTCGACAGTGGTGTATAACATAACGTGGGTCCTCCCACGCTCATCCAAACCCAGTACAGGGAGCCACAAACAGCAGAACACCAACATCCAAAGGGAAAATTTGGCAGGCTCCAAAAACCAATGAGATAGACAAAATGGTAAAAAAAGAAACAGATGCCAAATGAAAGAACAAGAAACCTCCAATGAAGATGAGATAAATGAAATGGAGTTAAGCAAGTTAACAGAACTAGAATTCAGAGCCATGATCTTGAGGAAGCTCAACAGCATGTGTAAGAACATCAACACCATGAGCAAAGACATAGAAATATTGAAAATAATCCAATTGGAAATGAAGAATGACATAGCAGAAATGAAGAACACATGGGAAGTGCTAAACAGCAGAGTAGAAGAAGCTGAGGACCGGATCAGTGAATTAGAAGACAGGGTAGAAAAAATCAACCAATCAGGAAACCAAAAGGAAAAAACAATGAAGAAACAGGAAGACAGCTTAAGAGAACTGTGGGACAACTGGAAATGTAATAATATTCACATCACAGGAGTCCCCGAAGAAGAAGAAAATGAGAAAGTGTTAGACAATATATTTGAAGAAATAGTGAAAGAAAACTTCCCTAATTTGGTGAAGGAAGAAGGCATTCAAGTTCAAGAAGCACAGAGAGTCCCAAGTAAGAAGAATCCAAACAGGCCCACACCAAGACACATAGTAATTAAAATGCCAAAAACTAAAGACAAAGAGAGAATCCTAAAGGCAGCAAGAGCTAAGCAACAGGTTACCTACAAAGGAACCCCCATAAGGCTATCAGCTGACTTCTCAATAGAAACACTAAAGGCCAGATGGGAATGGCATGAAATAATCAAGGTAATGAAAAACAAGGATCTGAACCCAAGACTACTCTACCCAGCAAGGCTATCATTCAAAATAGAAGGTCAAATAAAGAGCTTCCCAGACAAAAAAAGGCTAAGGGAATACATTAGCACCAAACCAGCACTGCAAGAAATGTTAAAAGGACTGCTGTAATTAGTAGAAGAAATAGGAAGGAAAGTAGAACCACACTAAACAAAAATGGCAATAAATAAGTACATATCAATAATCACCTTAAATGTAAATGGACTGAATGCCCCGATCAAAAGACACAGAGTAGCGGATTGGATAAGAAAGCACGACCCATATATATGTTGTTTACAAGAGACCCACCTCACAACAAAAGACTCACATAGGCTGAAAGTGAAGGGATGGAAAAAAATCTTCCAAGCAAACAGAAAGGAAAAAAAAGCTGGGGTAGCAATATTCATATCTGATAAAATAGATTTCAAAATGAAGGCCATAACTAGAGACAAAGTAGGTCACTACATAATATTGAAAGGATCTCTCCAACAGGAAGATATAACCTTGGTAAACATATATGCACCCAATATAGGAGCACCAAAATATATTAAAAATCTTCTAGAGGACTTCAAAGGAGAAATCGACAGCAATACAATCATAGCAGGGGACTTCAACACCCCGCTGACATCACTGGATAGATCCTCTAGACAAAAAATTAACAAGGAAACAGAGACTCTAAATGAAGCACTAGACCAAATGGATTTAAAAGATATTTACAGAGAATTACACCCCAAAACTACAGAATTCACATTCTTCTCAAGTGCACATGGGACATTCTCAAAGATAGACCACATGTTAGGACACAAACGAAGTCTCTACCAGTTCAAGAAGATTGAAATCATATCAAGCATCTTCTCAGATCACAATGGCATGAAACTAGAAATCAATGGCAACAAGAACATGCAAAGACATATGAACACATGGAGGCTAAATAGCATGTTATTAAACAATGAATGGGTTATTGAGGAGATCAAGGAAGAAATTAAAAACTTCCTGGAAACCAATGAAAATGAACACACAACAACACAAAATCTATGGGATGCAGCGAAAGCAGTTCTGAGAGGGAAGTTCATAGCACTACAGGCCTACCTCAAGAAACAAGAAAAATTTCTAATAGACATTCTAACCTCACAACTTAAAGAACTCGAAAGCAAACAAGAAGAAAATCCTAGAGCAAGTAGAAGGAAGGAAATAGTAAAGATCAGAGCAGAAATAATGACATAGAGACCAGAAAAACAATTCAAAGGATCAATGAAACAAAGAGCTGGTTTTTTGAAAAGATAAACAAGATTGATGGACCCTTAGCTAGACTCACCAAGAAACAAAGAAAGAGAACTCAAATACACAAAATCAGAAATGAAAGAGGAGAAGTAACAACTGACACCACAGAAATACAAAGGATCGTTAACAAATACTATGAACATTTATATGGCAACAAATTCGACAATCTAAGTGAAATGGACAAATTTCTAGAAACACATAGTCTCCCAAAACTGGACTGGGAAGAGATAGAAAACTTGAACGGACCAATAACAGCTAAGGAAATTGAAGATGTAATCAAGACTCTCCCAGCAAACAAAAGCCCAGGCCTGGACGGCTTCACGGGGGAGTTTTACTGAACATTCAAAGAAGAACTAACACCCATTCTCCTCAAACTATTTTTAAAAATTCACGAAGAAGGAAGACTTCCAAACTCGTTTTATGAGGTCAGCATAATCCTTATTCCAAAATCAGAAAAAGACACTACAAAGAAAGAAAACTACAGGCCAATATCTCTGATGAACATAGATGCCAAAATCCTAAACAAAATACTAGCAAATCGGATCCAGCAATACATCAAAAAAATTATTCACCATGACCAAGTGGGATTCATCCCAGGGATGTAAGGCTGGTTCATAATTCGCAAATCAATAAATGTGATACACCACATAAACAAAATGAAAGATAAAAACCCCATGATCATATCAATAGACGCTGAAAAAGCATTCAACAAAATCCAGCACCCATTTCTGATAAAAACGCTCAGCAATTTGGGAATAGAGGGATCATATCTTGATATAATAAATGCCATATATGAAAGACTTACAGCCAACGTCATACTCAATGGGCAAAAACTAAAAACATTTCCCTTAAGAACAGGAACAAGACAGGGATGCCCACTTTCTCCACTCTTATTTAACATAGTACTGGAAGTCTTAGCTACAGCAATCAGACGTGAAGAAAAAATAAAAGGAATCCAAATTGGAAAGGAGGAAGTGAAACTGTCATTATTCGCAGATGACATATTATACATAGAAAACCCTAAAGACTCCATCAAAAATCTACTAGACCTAATAAATGAATTTGCCAATGTACCAGGATACAAAATTAACGTCAAGTAATCAACGGCATTCTTATACACCAATGATGAACTCACAGAAAGAGAAACTAAAAAAACAATTCCATTTACCATCGTGGCAAAAAAATTAAGATACCTAGGAATAAACTTAACCAAAGAAGTAAAGGATCTATTTGCAGAAAACTACAGGCCATTGAAAAAAGAAATAGAGGAGGATATAAAAAAGTAGAATCACATACTTTGTTCATAGATTGGAAGAATTAACATCATTAAAATGTCCATACTACCCAAAGCAATCTATAGATTCAATGCAATCCCTATAAAAATACCAGTGACATATTTCACAGAACTAGAGCAAATACTCCAAAAGTTCATATGGAACCAAAAAAGACCCCGAATAGCCACAGCAATCTTGAAAAAGAAACACAAAATAGGTGGGATCACAATACTGGATATCAGGTTATACTACAAAGCTACTATAATCAAAACAGCCTGGTACTGGCACAAGAACAGGCATATAGACCAGTGGAACAGAACAGAGAATCCAGAAATTGACCCAAGACATTATGCTCAATTAATATTTGACAAAGGCGGCAAGAGCACACAATGGAGCAAGACAGCCTCTTTAATAAATGGTGTTGGGAAAATTGGACAGCTACATGCAAAAAAATGAAACTAGACCATCAACTTACACCATACACAAGAATAAACTCAAAATGGGTAAAAGACTTAAATGTGACTCATGAATCCATAAAAATCCTAGAAGAAAATGTAGGCAACAAAATTACGGACATCATATGCAGCAGAATCTTCACTTGATACATCACCTAAGGCAACAGAAACAAAGGAAAAAATGAACACATGGGACTACATCAAACTCAAAAGCTTCTGCACAGCAGAAGAAACAACCATCAAAACGGAAAGGGAACCCACTGTATGGGAGAGCATAATTGCCAATGATACATCAGATAAGGGGTTAATCTCCAAAATATATAGAGTGCTCATGCAACTCAACAAAAGGAAGACAAAGAACCCAATTAAAAAATGGGCAGAGGAACTAAATAGACACCTCTCCAAAAAGGACATAGAAATTGCTGAGAGACATATGAAGAAATGCTCAACATCACTAATCATCAGAGAGATGCAAATTAAAACAACTATGAGGTATCACCTCATACCTGTCAGAATGGCCGACATCAACAAATCATCAAAGAACAAGTGTTGGCGAGGGTGTGAAGAGAAAGGGACTCTAGTACACTGCTGGTGGGAATGCAGACTGGTGCAGCCACTGTGGCAAACACTATGGTGTTACCTCAAAAAATTAAAAATTCAATTGCCATTTGACCCAGTGATCCCACTTCTAGGAATATACCCTAAGAAACCTGAAACACCAATCAGAAAGAATACATGTACTCCCATGTTCATAGCAGCACTATTTACTATAGCTAAGATCT
This sequence comes from Tadarida brasiliensis, assembly GCA_030848825.1. Classification (NCBI taxonomy): domain Eukaryota; kingdom Metazoa; phylum Chordata; class Mammalia; order Chiroptera; family Molossidae; genus Tadarida; species Tadarida brasiliensis. The sequence goes on along the minus strand of CM061259.1, from coordinate 70,269,685 downwards.
GGAAATAGCCCAAGTGTCCATCATTGGATGAATGGATAAAAAAGCTGTGGCACATATACACAATGGAGTACTATGCAGCTGTAAGAAAGAAAGATCTCTTATCCTTTGAGACGACATGGAGGGACCTCGAGAGTATTATCCTAAGCAAAACAAGCCAAGCAGAGAAAGACAAATATCACATGATCTCAGTCATTTGTGGAATATAATAAACATAACAGTCTGGGGAACAGGGTAGACCCAGAGATGTGAAAGTAGGGTACAGACTGACAACCCTCAGAAGAGGGGGTGGGGGGGGAGGGAAGAGATAAACCACAGAACTTATATGCATGTATGCATAAGTGATGGACATGGACAACAAAGCTGGGGAAGGGGTGGAGGGTCGGGGAGGAGGGTGTCAATGGGGAAAAAGGAGAAACATCTGTAACAAAAATAAATTAATAAATTAAAAAATAAAATAAAATAAAATAAAAAAACCACCAGGTCCTCTGCAGGAGGAGGGAGAAGGAGCTTCTCTAATCTAACAGGTGATACACAGTCCTGCCATCTGTGGACTTATCAATTCTTTAAGGGGTACTCCATCATCCTGCCGCCATAGACATGTTTATCTCCACAGTGGGTGCTTCACTATCCTGCCATCCGTGGATGCATTCATCTCCACAGTAGGTTCCCTTTGGTCCTGCCATCTGTGTACGCATCCATTTCAGTAGTGGGTGCTCCCTTGCCCTGCATGGATGGGCTGCCTCCACGATCTGTTGGGGACCCCTATGCCAACCTGGTGCTTGGCTTCCTGATGGACAAGCTGGGGCCAGCTGGACAGATGGCAGGATGAGCTGAGGTCAGCTGTCTCTGCCCTCATGAGCAACCAGTTGGTTGGGATGAGGCCTCCAGGCTAAGAACTTGGGCCTGGCCTGGTGCTTCAACACAGGGCAGGGATAGGAGGACAAAGGGAGAGAGTGGGGCAGTGAGGAGAGAGTCTGTAGCTAACCTGCACATCCCCTGCCAGTCTTGGCCATTTGGGCACCATAAATAGAGAATGCAATGTCCAGATTCTGGTTTTCCTCGCCACCTCCACTTCCTGTCTAGTCCACTCCAGCCGGTTTTTTAAAATACGTTTTTTATTAATTTTAGAGAAAGAGGAAGGGAGAGGAAGAAAGAGATAGAAACATCAACATCAATTGGCTGCCTCCTGCATGCCCCCTGCTGGAGATCAAGCCCACAACCCAGGCATATACCCTGACTGGGAATCAAACCAGTGACCTCTTGGTGCATGTGTCAATGCTCAACCACTGGGCCACACCAGCCAGACTCCAGCCAGTGTTTATGAAACCCAGATGGCCTTGTCCTGGCCCTAGGGATTACGCAGCCTGTGTAGACGCTGTGGGTGAATGTCTCTGCCAGCCCCAGGCTGAGGTCAGCATCCATTTCCCAACCTTTGTGTCTCCACTTCTGACCACCCCCCTCCCACCTGGCAAGAAGCAGGTGCTGGGGGCTCCACACCAAGGACTAGGGAACAAAATCCTCTCCGTGGCACATCTACTAGGCTGCATGCCCACCCTCACTGGGCAGTAGTGAGATTGACCTGGAACCGCAGCACCAGGGATGGGAGCAACACCCTCTGTAGCGAGTGGAGAGATGCAGGTGTAGAGGCCCAGGGAACTGTGTAGCTGGCTGATTGTCCATCAGGAAGCCGGGTGAGGAGAGGAGCAACTGTGGCTCAGGTTTCTTCAGCAGCTTCCATGGTGCCTCCCGTTAGGGTGCCCATCCCTCACCAGAAGGAAAATTCATGCAAATGTTGACTTGGAGTCTCAGACAGAAAGAAAAGAGGACTCTATCTCTCTGTCTTTGCCAGTCTCAAGGTGCTGGCCCCCTGCCAGATGTGAGGCCAGGATGCATTCTATGTGTGGGGGTCCAGAACCCCACAGTCCCCACAGAGAGTATAGAGCCTGCACTGCCTCGGCCCTTCCCATCTCCCTTCCTGCCTGTGAGTCAGGGCCAGGCAGGAAGATTGGGCCCACCCTGCTTCCTTCACACCCCAGGACACTGCCCTAGGGGAAGCAGAGAGGGTCTCTCAAGTTTACAGCCTCTCCCCAGCTCATTTCTGGGGGTACTGAATCAGCTCCCACCTGCCTCCTCCTGGACCTCTTCTGGGCGATGCAGACCCTGCCTGAGGAAGGCTGAGAACAGGGGGTGGGGGGATTGGGAGGTGTCCCTTTCTATAAGGGCAGGGGCAGTGTTGAGCAGGAGGATGGGCAGGGAAGGACCAAGAGAGCTAATCGGGCCACCAAATGTTGACTAGATCTTGAAGGATAAATTAGGTCATTTAAAAAATCATATAAAAAACCCAAACACGTTCACTAACCTTACGTGGTGATCATTTCACAACATCTACATGTATCAAATCATTGATCTGTACACCTGAACTTCACACGATGTCACATGTCACCTGCATCTCAATAAAGCTGGGAAAGCATCCACACTGCACACACCAGGACCCACATTTCTAACTGAGAAGAAAGTAGATGTCCCTAGTCAATCAGTACTTGGAAACCACGGTCTGTAACTCCCTCTTCCCACACCCTTCCAGGAGGAAGTGGGAGGCTCTGGGCTGGGCTGCAGGCTGGATGGGAAGGTAGGGAACAGCCTTCACCTGCAGCAGTGGCTGTAAGGGGCTCAGTCTCCTGGGACTACCATGTACTGGCCTCTCCCAAGGACTAGAGGCAGCACAGAATGGGACAGGGGCAGAAAAAGAATGTCCACAGAGAGATGGTGAAGTCAGCCATGTGTGGCTGGTGGCACTGCACAGGATGGGCTCTCCATCCCCACAAATGTGCCTGTTATGCAAGATGTGAGTGTGAAGGGAAGTGGGCACAGCATGGGAATGGGTGGGTGGAATTAATCTTGAACTGAGAGAAGACACAGTTATGAGAAAGCAGCAGATTGACGTGCAGTTGCAGCCACAGCACAAGGTTGTGATTCAGGAATGAGTGTATCTTTTTGTTGAGCCAATGCCTGGGCTGAGAGTGCCAGTGCATTTTGTACTCTCTGCCCCGACCATTATCTGAGGTGAAAGTATCCACTTTCCTCTGGTGACACTGGCTCAGAAACTGCCAACATTGCTGCAGTTTGCCATCATGTTCTTAACTGAAGGTGAGCTCAACTGCAGTCAGTGGTGGGTGCAAATACAGATGTTATCCCCTGTTCCAGGGGATGGCACTGAGGCTGCTCAGAGCATCTGCGATGGGTGGCTGCTATGTGTGGGTGGGTGGTGCGTGGCTCCCTCTGCCTCATTGCACATCAAGTCCAGACTCTGACGTGGCCCTAAAAGTTCCCACTCTGCAGTCCAGGCTATGACAGACAGCAGATCATGATTGGGCAGCAGATCACGATTGCTGTATTGGCAGGACCTGTGGTGGATAGCAGACGTCAATCAGGGCCCCACCCTGAGTTAATCCAGGGCTCCACCACGAATTGTTTTCACAGCACAACCTCCAGCTGTGGGTGAAGTCAGAGCCCTCCGGAGCTGCTGCGGCTCTGAGATGGAGGGGCTAGAAAGTGGACCCTAAGAGCTAAGAACCACCAGGCCAACAGCTGCACGTACATGTAGACTGGGTCTTCTTACCACAAAGACCTGAGTTTGACAGCTGGGTGAGGTTGGGAGCATGTTCTTCCCCAGACTGGCCAACAGTTTGATTTTGGCTTCATGAGACCCTGAGCAAGAAATCCAGACAAGCCACCCAGCTTCTGACCTGCAGAGCATGAACTAATGATGGGTGCTATGTGAAGCACTGAGTCTGGACACCTGTTATGTAGTGCAGACCGGTACTAGTGCTCTGCTTACAGGGTGCTTCTCTTTCAGACCTGAAGGGACAGAACCTCATGGGCCGAAAGGCCTTCCACGTGCAGCCTGAGGGTCCATGCCAGTGCTTCCTTCACTAGCCAGTCACCAAGATCTTTAGATAGCTCTTCCAGCTCCCCACCTCAGCCTGCATCCCTGGTGCCACTTCTCCCCACAACCTGGTGCCTCTCTCTATCGAAGGCTAGTTATTTCTTCCTTCCAAACCCCTGACATTGCTCAGGCCTCCGCCTGCACTTAGCCACTGCCCAAACCCATACTGGCCCACCTGCCCTGTCACTGTCACCTGTGTGGCCTTGGGCTCAGCCCAGCCCACTGTGTGACTCCCTTTAACCTACACAAACTGTAGAGATGGTACTCAGGACCCTCTGGACTGGAAGGCCATGGCTCAGAGGAAGACACTGGCCTACAGAGAGCTGCCTCTCACTGTGTCCTCCCATGGTACAGAGAGAACGAGTTCCAGTCTCTTCCTCTTCTCATAAGGACAGTGATCCCACTGTCGGGGCCCCACCTCCTAACACATCACATTGGGTGTCAGAGCTTCAACATGTGAATTTGGAAGACATGGACATGCAGTCCATGACAATGAGTAGGATGTACATTAAATTAGTAAACAAAACTCACCAGCTGCCACTAAACTTATATAGCCCATTTCCATCATGGAACCATCATCAAGGGGGGACCTGTGTGGTGGCCCTTACCTGTTCCCTGGCTGGTCGGCTTTGCCTGCAGCTAGGGAACCCTTTGTGCTTTGATTTCCCCAGCTGACATGCCAGGTGGCTGGGTGAGAGCTGGGTCCTACTGGGGTGGCCCCTGGCTTGGCAGCATACATACCACAGGATCTGTCAGAAACTTGAGTTCCCTGAACCTTCTGAGTCAGAAACATGCCCTGGAAAAGGGGTTCCAATACTGGGTAATTGAGGGTGTCAGGTTCTTAGTTCTGGGGTTGCAAAGCCTCCTTGCTGGCGAGGAGATTCCCCGAGAGTCTCTTCAAGTCCAAACGCTTTGGTCTGGTAGCCAGGCTTTCCCTCTGGTTTCTACTTCCAGATCCCAAGGCATCTGGAGATGTTCAATTCTACCTTTGAGAATGTGGGTTTATTTAGACCCAGGAAAGCAGCATCTGATCCAGGTCAGGAGTGGGGCCAGACATGAACACCTACCCACTACAACCCTATCCATCTCCATGAGGTGGCCATACACCTCCCTCCAGCCCAGTGTCCTAGAACCAGCGATAAGCAGGTGATCTAGGCCAGGCCCATGTGTCCCCTCAGAGGCACCAACAGGAGGAAAAGGTGCCAGCAGTGAATGTCATAGAAGCCATGTGGTGGGAAGGGCGATGCCTGGGTGGAAGTGTTAGCCTGCTCCCCAGCCTGAGGAGACAAACTGGTGTGTCTGTCCAGCACTAATGAGAGGGGCTCTTGGGAGGGGTTTCAGTGTGGACCAGGCCTCATCAACCCCTTGAACCCATGCTCAGCTCTTGCCTGGAGTCTGGGCATCAGGTTAATCCTCCAATTTCTCCCCTGCGCCCCTCACAGGCTGCACAGGTATGCAAACTAGGGTCCAGACAGGGATGGGAGGAGCCTGACTCATTGGCTATTCACAGGAGAAATGATGGTGTCCAGGAGAGCACCAGTGGTGGGACCCTGAAATCTATTACCCCTCTTTTAACCCAGGTCACAGCAAGGTCCTGACCCTGCCTCAGGGTTACCATGTATTCCCTCCTTCTCATGGCCATTGCTACCGAAGGACGTTCCAGCTGACAGCCACTTTGGGGGTTGGCCAGCCCTGCCCAATGGCTCCTGGCACTGTGGTCCTGGGGGCCTGGGAACCACAGGGACACAAGGACTCTGCCTATCCTGGGGAGAGGCCCAGAGGCCACCTGCCCTCGATTCACTCATTTCCTCCACCTGCTCCTGGCTACATGATTCACCCCATGAGGATGCCTGCATTTCCCTTCCTCTGCCAACTGTGAAGTGAAGGATGGCATCCCAGGAGGTGCCCACACCCTAGCAGAGGGGCTAGAATTTTAACTGTCCAGCTAGACATCATACCCCAATATCCCACAGGCCCCTCAAAATCAGTGTCACACACTGAATGTACCGTACCCCCCAGATGTGTTGCTCCTTTTCCTCCTGAGCTCTGAGCTTTACCCTGGATCCCAGCTCAGGAGACACTCTCCCTGCAGGAGTGTCCACATAGCAGAAAGGGTCAACAGTGAGACATAGCACATCCATACCATAGGCCTGAGTAACTGCTAGCACCATCACTGAGAAGGCCCCAGAGATTCAGAAAATGCTTAACAGACAAGGTAAGCCTTTAAATGCAGAACACAAACTGCTCTGTGCAGTTTTTATAACCATGAAAAATGTGTGAGTGAAATGAAAAGAACCCACAGTATTAAGTTGGTGAGATGACAGACTTGTCTTTTTTCCAAGGTAGGAGTGTCACCATCAGCCCAGAACACACCACATGCAAAGTGGCCCCTAGGCTTGGTTACAGCTGTGGCTAGGGCCACAAGAACCACACCTACTACTAGCACTGGTGGTTTTCCTCCCTCCTTCTTTGCTCACTCCTGTTGAAGATGCTGCTGCTGAGAGGCTGGGCGCCTTGCCAGACTGTCTTGCTCATAATAGAGGTGGCACTAGCTGTGACATGCAGGGGAGCAGGCCACCTAGAACCCAGTCTGGCTGATGGCCTTCACCATGTGGGCTTTACCATAATTTTGTGGTGGGGCCAAAAGGATAGAAGAGGCTCTGGGCAGAGGTATGAATTCCCAGTCAGGATAGGCTGGCCCTGTGCACTGTCCAGGTGGGTCTGGATGGCAGGCAGGATCTCAGGTTCCTTGAATCCTGGCCATGAGCATTTTGGGGGCTCTGTAGGTGGGGGCTCTGCTGGGCCTGGAGGGCAGGATGTGGGCACCAGCCCTGCCATTATTCTCTGGTTTAACTGTTTCTATCTTCTCTTGGGCCTCAGTTTCCTGGTCTGTTTCAGGAGGCAATAGGCCACATTCTATCTGAGGCTCCCAGAGTGAGGTGAGTAGTGGGGAGGTGGGTCCTTTTGCACCTTGGTGGCCCCGGGAACATTCCACCCCACATCATTAGGCCACCTCTTCCGGGAAGCACCCTGTGCCCCAGCCCTGCTGTCTGCCTTCTTGTCCTGCTGAAGCTCACTACCTCTTCCCAAACATCCTCCCACATCTGGGCCATGAAGTGCCTCTCCCAGAGGGCAAAGCCATGTCTTCTCTTGTCCTTCAAGGGCACAGAGTGGGCACAGAGCTCTGCCCAGGCCTCGGGAAAGCAAGGAGGTCAGGGGGCATCTGCTGCCCACCCTGTGGGGTCTCTGGTAAGAAGGGTCCTGGTTTGTCTTAGAGGGCCTCCTCCTCGATGATGCACAAGGCCTCCAGAGCACCTGTCCAGTCAGAACTGCTGTCGTCTAAGATCAGAGCCTCTCCACAGGAGGAATAAGTTTCCTGTCCTGAGATCTGAGGCCCCAAGTGTGGGCTGGTTGCTCTGAGGGTTGATGGCTGCCCAGCTTGATGGCAGGCTCTGCTCCTCTGGGCAGAACTGTCCAAGAGACATAAGGAACTGAGTCTCCTCCATGGGTGCAGACCTGCCTGGAGGCAGAACCTCCAGGTTCTGCCCACCAAGGGGACCCCAGGAAAGGCAGCATGCCTCCTTTCTCTCTCTTTCACTTAGAAGACCCCTCCCTGGGAGCTTGAGCACCTTCTATATGTTGGGGGTGGGGCAATGGGAGCGGGGTCCTAGGACCCACCCTTCCCTGCCCAGGGCATGACCCTGCTTGTAGCCCTCCCAGCACTCCAGACCTACCAGGCCAGAAAGCATTACTGACACATACTTTGAGCAAGCCCCAGCAGGTGGGCAGAAGCTTGAGTGCCTGCGGCCAAGCATTTGCCCGCTTCCCTGGGCGGCAGCAGCACGTTTTGTCTGGGAAGGAATGTGGAAGCGCCAAAGCGTTAAACACCTCCAGGGTGTCACCTGTGGAGGTTTGGAGGAAGACTGAGGTAGCACTCCCCAGTGAGTCATGGGCACCCAGCCCCAGAACGAGGAACTCAGAGAGGGTGCTGTAAAAACATTCAGCTGTGTCCTTATGTCCCCCAGCTCAGGCCACCTCATATGGCTTATTTTTAGAGGAAAGATTCCATTGGTTCATTCGTTCATTTATTCATTCAACAAAGTCTTATCAGCAATTTCAGGGGGTAAAGAGCCCAGAGGGAGGAAGAATGGATTCCCTTATGGGATTTCACAGCCGGTGATACAGACATTCCTATGACAATTCTACAAAGGGAGGGACAGATTGAACTGGGAACAGGCAGCCTGGCCAACCGGGATTGTCTTTCCCCACAACCTGAGACCCAATCAGTTCCATGTCCAACCCAGCATAGGTGAGCTAGCAGAGTTGTCCCTGCTGTTTGTGCCTGGGCTCCTCTGCAAGGTTTGCTCAGTATAATGTATGTCTGACACCAGCCATTGAACAAATAAGCTACTCAAACTGCAGACTGCACCTGGTGGAGTTTAGGGAAATTACCAGAACTGTCAGCTGCAGCGGTGAGCCCCAGGCATCCATGGGCCCACACTACAGCAGGCTATCCCTTTTCACCCCTCCAAGAATTGGCAGCCCACCACCTCCCAAGCACCAGCACTGGTACTGCTCTCAGATCCAGGGAGCCTTTCCTACCCTGAAAATCTACCTCCGGGCCAAAGTCCACCTCCTGGCTGCCTGCAGCTTCTGGCCCCCACCTCTCAGACCCTGCACAGTAGTGTGGGCTCCTGACACTTCTCAATCCTCCAATTAAATAGGGCAAATACAAGGCCTCACATTTGGTTAAAAGATCCAAATGCAGTGCTGGGTGGCAAAGCAAAAGGGCGGTTGTTCACTGGGCTGCATGCTGCAGGGGACTTCAGGCTCCAGGCAGACATAGGTGCTTTTCAAACTTGCTAGAGGACAGCTTGCATTTTGAGTTTTCTTTTTAAACTTCCAATCCATTACACAATACCTAAAAATGCAGCAGTGCAGGCACTGCCAGGATGTCCCCACACACCACGTATTTTCAATTTCTGTTCTTATTTCTTCAAGGACAACATGTGGACCACCCTCTATGTATAACTGATATTTGCATGGACAGGAGGTACATCCCAGCCCTGCTTTCCTGTCCTGGGCCATAACTGCAGAACAGAACCAGATGCTTCCCATCCTGCAGGCTGGAGACTTGAACAGGGTACCCACCATGAAGAGTGTAATTTGCAGCCTCTGCGAGACTGCTCCTCCTGTATGTATGCATCCTGTTCTCCTAACACAAAGGATTCTAGCAAGTTTATGCAAATAAAACAGAAAATCACTTCATAAAAATTGATAACAAGTGCAGCAAAATAGAGGGCAGCCAACCGGGGAGAAGCTGCCACACCCAGGCCCGAGATAGAGGTCTGAGTGTTTGGGCGCTAGGTCAGAGGGTTGGATGTGAGGGTGAATGTGCCACAGTGGGCTTGCGAGGGGTCAAGATGAGGGAGATATGACTTGGTAGTTGTATGAACCAGTGTTCTGACCATATAGATTTTACCTGTGGCCATTTCTGACATTGTCTTTCAGGAAAACGATGTCCGTTTGTGGTTCTATGGCGGAACACTGTTCCTAGTACCCCAAGGTCCTGCAACACTGGGGATGTCATGTCTGGATTTTTCTAGTTTTATAAACTAGCTACCACCATCACCAGCTTCAGGGGTGCAGAGAGAGACAGGATTAGGGGAGACAGAGACACACACACACACACACACACACACAGAGAGAGAGAGAGAGAGAGAGAGAGAGAGAGAGAGAGAGAGAGAGAGACATAGGGTAGAGGGAAAAGGAAGGATTAGAGAGAGGGTTCTCTGGGTTCCCACCTTCATCTGTCACACAGGAACACATGCTCCTGGAGGTCTCCACAGCTCTTAACATACTGGTCTTAGGATCGGTTCACCACCTTTGGACCTTGGGCCTCAGGTATGGAACAATACTCTGAAATGGTCCTGAGGAGCCCGTGACCCTTCAAATTCCCACAGGGTGCTGCTGCTGCGGGCAGCCAACTCCTCCTCTCCCTTTACCCTCCCACCAAAAGCCACATCAACTTCAAAAGCCTAATTACTACTGATTTAGGCTGTTTCCTGGCTGTTTCTCAGGTGAAGAAGTCCCCATCACTTTCACTTTTATATGTGAGCTGTTGGGGTGGGGGAAGAAGGAATGGGACAGTGGCTTCCTTTTGGGGAGGAAGGGTAAAACAGAACAGCCAATTAGGGAGACTGGACATAAAGGTGAGAAGTTATAAAGGGAGGGTACCTCAGGCCCCCTGAGGGGGGGTGCGGCCAGAAGAAGGGAGGAGCCAGCGTGGGAGCTCTGACAGGTGGGATGTGAAGACAGAGGCTTTCCCTGCTGTAAACCCCCATCTTTCCATGAGCCCTTCTCTGTCCCTGTGGGGCACAGCGTCCTCCTGTATCCGGCTGCCCTGGGAGCAGAGATGAGGAGGGGGAATCAGTCGTCCCCTAGGACCCTGAGATTGTGCCCACTAGACATTCTTCTTCTCAGGAAATGAAGAATCACTGAGTGTGCAAAGTGGGATTCCATACCCCCAGGAGCCACGGGCTGCCCTAGACTCTTGCTTGGGCGGGTGCTTAGTGGTAGCTTCTGGGGAGAGGACCCCTTCCGTTCATCTGGAGACGGACAGGTCATGGTCCATTCAGACAAAACACATATGGCCCAGGTGAGAAGGGTGACATGCGTGTGTTGGGGGCGGGGGGTCAAGGCTACGGTCCCGAGGGGCCAGGAGGACAAAGCTCTCACTGCGTGGGGTAGGCAGGAGGCTGGTGACAGAGCCCTTCTTTAAGAGAAGAGCGCGAGGGTGAAGGTGCTTCCTCCCGCGCCCAGGAATGCGGCGGCGGCTCTAATTAGAAGCCTGAGAGGGAGCTGGCGGGCCGCGGGGCCCTCTGGTCGCACTCGCTGGCTCCCCCCGCAGCTAGCTGGGCGAGCATCAGTATCTCTGCGTCAGAGGCACTCTTGCTGCAGCTCGTGCTCTGAAGGCGACCCCGGCTGCAGGTGCCGCGCGGGTGCGGGGCGCGCGGGGATCTCCGAAGCGCATCCCCATAGCTGCACCGCCTCTCCTAGGCCGGCTGACCCGCCCCATTCATCCTCCAGCCCCGCCCCGTCCCGCCTGGCTGCGCCTGGACCCTAGTTCCCACCCTGGGCGCCCCCACTCTCGAACAATCTCGAAGAGAAAAATTATTATCGGATTAGATGTACTTGGGCTCGCTGGGTCTCCCCCTTCCCCTCGGCGTAATTATTATAATTCCAGGCAAGCCGTCGGAGAGTTCCTGGGAGGGTGTGTGCAGCGCGAGCAAGTGTGTGGGGAGGCTTCTCTCCAACTCTGGGTCTTCTCCAACAGCACGCCAGGCCCCTTGGCGCGCTCTTTCCCCCAAGGGAGCCTGGGGTGGCCTTGGCCTGAGGAGGTCCTGCCTAATCAGATGCCACGAGGGAGAGTAACTCTGACCCTCCTCCTCCATATGTGCTGTATACCCTCGGAATCCTTCCCTAGGTTTGTGTGCGCTTCCATTACCAGGTTCTGGACGGTCTTGCGATAATGTGCCTTCTCGGGCAGAAGACGGAGAGCCCCAGCCTTCTCAGAGGTGGGCTCCGGAGTCTCTCACTCAGGAAACCTCAAATTCGATACTCACTCCCTCTATACCTCTCGTCAACCCCTCCTTGCCATCGAGGTCCAGGCAGAGGGCTCGCAGAGAGGGCCCCTAGGGACACCCTCGCAGCGGGAGCGGCAGGAGGCGTGGAGGGCCTGGCACTGGCCCCACTGCGCCCGCCGCTCCTGGCCAGTCCCCACTGCTGTCTTTACGTAACTGCGCTGCTCCGAGCTGTTCAGTCTTGTCTCAGCGACTTTAAGGGGTGTGTGTGTGTGTGTGTGTGTGTGTGTGTAAGACACAATCTTTAAGGAAAATCTCTGGCGAATCTCTCTCTCTCCCAGCTCGCCCTCCCGGCTTCCCTTGGACTCAGGCTGCCCAGACATTCGTGACATCTGTGCGGACCCTTTTCCCGCCTCTCCCCAGCCCAGTGTTCGCCCCGTCTCGCGCCGCGGCCTCTCTGGGCCCAGGGATCAATGTCTCCCGAAGCTCCACCACCCGCATCTCAGCCCTGGCCAGAACAGGTCAAAAGTGGCCGCCAAGGGAAACACCCGCCCGCGGCCCGCGAAGTCGAAGGGGTAGGGCGTGGGCTGCCGGCCACCGCGGGCCCTGCCCGAAGAGATGGCGGCTGAGGGCGCACAGAGGCCGCGGCGAACGCGAGGAAGGCTCACTCACCACCAGATCGGGTAGCTGCCCAGCGCCTGGTTCAGGCCGTAGAGGAATAAGAAGTACCCGAGCTGGGCCATCTCGGAGCGGCAGAGCGCGGGCGCCGAGCGGGCCGGGGCCCTGGGAGCTGGCGAGCGGCGGCGGGGGTTTTCCTGTGGCCACCGGGTGTGCGGGGTGCGCGGGTGTTCGCGGGCGTGCGGGCTCCGAAGGAGGCGCTGGGCCAGGTGGGCCGGCGGGCCCCGGCCCAAGGCAGAGCGGGACGGCAGGGGCGGGGCAGCGCCGCGGGGGGCGCCCGCTGGGGCCCTGGCCAGGGCGGGGCAGGGAAGGCCCGGCAGGGGGCGGGCGGGGCTGTGGGCGCTGGCGCGACAGAGGCGCTGGCCCCTCCAGCGACCGCGGGATGCGCGGGGTGCACTGGGTGCGCCGAGTGTTCAGGGACTGCTGTCATATGGGGATGGCAGAGAACACCGGCGGCCGGTCCGGAACCCGGACGGCGTGGTCGGCAGTCTTCCTTTCCGAGCTCCCAGTTGCGCCTTGCGTTTGGAGCCCCGCGCGCCCTGCGCTCACCGTGGAACGCGCTGTCCTACTTTGGCTCCTGCTTCTGCTGTGTCTCGCGCTCTGTCCTTTGCCCTCATGGTGCCAGGCTGCCGCTCCCTTCCATCCATCTCCTTGCCAAGGGCCGGGGTGGAGGGTCAGTACGTTCGAGGTCTGCTCTAAGAGTCGTGCCTTGCTGGTCCACTGAGATCCGGGCTGCCTGAGCAGCTTGGCCGACGTAGATCGGCGGGGCTGGGGACGGACAGTCTGCCCTAGGGACAGCGGCTGGGTGGGCGTCTAGGGTGCAGCCACGTATCTGAAGATTAGGATTGCGAAACAGGTGGTGACGCCTCCACTCTCTCCCCACACCCCACCAGGGAAGAGAACGCTGCATCTTCTGGTGTTCCGAGGCTGCGCGCACAGCGGAACAGCTGCACCCTGAGCTCTGAGACCTCCGACCACCGGGTCTCACAGGGCTGCCAGTTTCTTCACCCAGAAGGAATTTCTGACAACTGAGGTAAGCCTTATGGTTTAGCTGAAGGGGAAAAGGAAGACCAGAAAGGGAAAGTGACTTATCCAAGATTTCAGGGAGTGGCTCTTCAGCTTTCCAGCTTGCAGTCCATAATGTGGCTGGCTGCGTATTCATCTGTAGCACAGGGAGACACAGGGACTTTTATTTGGGGAGTGCAAGAGAGACACCCCCCCCACCCCAGTTTCCCCTGGTGCACATGATAATAACAGGCGAGACACCTGCGTCCATGAGAGACTGGTCAATCTCAATTATACCGTGAGGAGAGCAGAGTGGGAATTCGTGTCATTGTTTGGGGACTGGGGTCAGGGGAGCAGAACTGTGGCTAGAAATCCTAAGTCAGGCCTCTCCTATGATGCCTCTTTTCATGTGACCACTGCTCCCCACAACCTCTGAGTTGTGTCACACTGCACAGTGTGGTCTGCTGAGTATGGGGGCCCCACCGAGAGGCCCCAGTGTAGGGGGTGGCCCAATGACTCTCCAGATTTAGCACTGGCTGGAGACCCAGAGGCAGGTTTTACCCCACAGCATGCTACCCCATCATCTGCAAAGGGAGCTCCTGGGCCCTGTGGATGCTGGCCCCATGGTCACCTGGTGACTTGTATCAGGAATCCTTTTCCAATGTGGAGCAGAGCCACTGTATTTCAAGGAATGCTCTCTTCCCCTTACCACCTTTGGGATCCAGTTACGTCTGTGCATGCCCGTCCCTCCACCCCTCCTCTGAGTCACTGCATGCCCCCCACCCAAAGAGGGAAGGAGGGAGGAATTCAGGACTGAGGTGGGTGGGCAGGAGGGAGCTGAATTGTCCTCCTCTGGACTTCCCTTTCAGAGAAAACTCCACCCAATTATCAAATTACTGAGGACCTGGGCTGTGGGAGTGGCGTGGGAGCCATGCTGCAGCTCCCACCCCTGCCTCCCCAGGTGCTCAGCCTGCCTGGGATTAGAGCTTCAATGAGGAGCCCCCAGAGGATGCTGGATGCACACACACACAGGGGTGGCCATCCTGCTGGGATGGAGCAGGTGAGTCTTGTCCCTTCAGTCCTCCATCCTGCCCCTCACCTGCCTGGACCTCTCAGCTCCCCCTGCTGCTCTTTTCTCCTTCCTGGGCCTTGTCCTCAGTCATGTTAGGTGGTGGGGAGGGAAGAGAGAGTGAAAGGTGAGCCCTGCCACTTCTTGGTGAAGGCTCCCTGTTCTGGAGAGTTCCCTGAAGACATGCATCATAGTGAGCTTTCCAGAGAGCTCTAGCAAGGGCAAACTCTTCCTTCTCCTCACTTTCTGGGAGTCACCGAAGCCCCTGAATCTGTTTCCTGCAAGACCAGGAGCATGGGGTGAGGGCATCCTGGGGTTGGTGTGGAGAGGAACACAGGTGCAGAAAAGGGAGGTGTCCACTGCAGTTGAGTGGTGAGGTTCTTTCAGCTGGAAATTCTGTACCCTAACCAGAAGAGAGACTCCCTTCCCCCACATGTGTGCTTGTGACCCTGCTTGCCTGGCCCTGGCCACTTCAGTGTGACTTCCTCCCTCCCCAACAAAGCTGCTGAAGGTGAAGTCCTTCCTGGCAGCGCCCTCTGCTGTCACCCAGAGGGAGTTTCCCTGACTCCCCAGGGTCACAGGTCTGATTTCACAACATTCCCCCTTTGTGGGTGACTCCCGAGGAAAAATCCTGTTTTTGCCCCACTATAAGCTGGAAGAGGCTCATGGGGGCTGCTTTCTTTCCAGAATAGGCCCTGAGGGGAAAGAAGGTTTGACCTCAGGAGCTCTGGGTGGCCCTTGCTGGTGGTCAGGGGAGGTGAGGACCTGGTGTGGGGGCAAGGCCAGATGGGAGGGCAGTTTGCTTTCTGAAGTGGTGAGCTCCCTATCTGTGGTGGCATTTAAATCCTTCATGACAGATATCAGATGAAATTTTGTAGTGATACTTCTTGTATAGGGGAAGGGAAAGCCAGGCTTTCAGACACTAATTGATTAATCATTAACTTCCTTCTTTTCCAAAAAGAAGTTGGGGAGTCAGGAAAGGATGTGGGTCACCAGGGGCTGGAGATGGGAAGCCCATGGCTATGCTTTCAGAGGGACCAAGTGCAGACAGGATGGGGGTCTCAGATCAGAAGCAGGAGTGTTACTTCTGCCCCTTTCAGGAAGCTTTCCTCACCTACTGTGTGTGTGTGTGTGTGTGTGTGTGTGTGTGTGTGTGTGTGTGTCACTCTGGGGCACCTGCTCCTCAGGTCCTTGCATTCACAGGCAGAGGGTCCAGACTTTCTGTACATGCTCAGTCATCTTTTCAGAGCACCCCAGGCCAAAAGACATACCTAGTTTTGTTTAGCAAGTCATTAGGTCCAAAAACCATAATAATTAGTAGTTCTTAAAAAAGAAGTCACATAAGTTAAAAGAAGACTATTTTTGCTTCATTCTCACATAAATGCAGTTACTTACCAAAGGGAAGCTGTGCCCACAGTTGGCAAAGACACCTCACTTTCTGTTCCCTGTGGATTTTCACTGGTTCTTGCTTTTTTATCAGCATCAGCCAGAAAGCCAGCTTCACAGATATATGATAACTTCCAAAGAAATGTGTCCCATTCCACCTAAAATGCAGCCACCTAGAGCCAGTTGGCGTCTTTCCTGCAGATGATGATATTGCTGTGTCTCCCTTGAGTGTGCAGTGCCCTTGGAATTTGCTGCAGTGGCCCAGGGAGACTTGGAACACAGTTGGGAAACCATGGCTCTAACATAAGTAGCCCAGAGTGGCCCCCAGATGCATAGTCCATCTCAGCTTCTCTGCCTCCTCATCCCTCCCCTGATTTCAGACACACCTCTTGGTCAAACACACAATTTGTGTCTTTCTGGAATCTTTCCATTGGCCCATATCCTTTTTCCTTAGTTTGTTGGCATATTTCATTCTAAGAGCCTCTCCTCTCCATCCCAGAGCCCTGGTCAAATTTTTGGCTCTGGAAGGTTTTCCTTGTAAATGCAGGCTGTCAAATCAGATGACTTCTCCAAGCCCTTTGAGATGGTGACAACAACACATGCTCTGGGTTCTGAGCTCTGCCCGGTGCTGTGGTGCCTGATCTCACTCAGAGCCCCAGAATCATCTGTCTCCAGGTGGGCAGAGGTTCCCCATGTCCTCAGAGGAAGGTGAGGCAGAATGGGCTCTCAGTCTCTATGGATTATGTGTTTCCCACGAGATTCAGTCCCTACAAGATCTGAATACTGGAGGCGAGACTCAAAGTTTTTGAGGCCATGTGGTGGAAGACGCTGTGCATGGAGAAAAGTCAGGGCTAGGATGCAGGGGTGAGGTGGGGGCATGTGCACTCGTCTTTCTGAGCTGCTCTGTGGATGGAAAGTGAGGCCCGTTTCATTCCTGAGAACTAGTCCATCTGTCTCCCCACAGCAGACACCCCTCTCGCAATCGCCACTTCTAACTACCCCTGAGAGCTCCATTTTGATTTTGATAGGATGCTCTGACTAGATCCTGTGGAAGTAATTGGACCCGTAGGTCAACCCCTCCTTGTATGAAAAAGTAGGCTCAGAGTGAGTGGCAGAGACTGAGGGGTAAATGGGTGAGACCTCTGTTTCTGGACCCCACCCCCCAGGGACCCTCCACACCTTTCAGAACATCAACTTGAGTCACCACACACCTAGCCTGTGCCTCTGGATGTCACGTGGGAGGCTGTCATCCATAGCACCCCCTGAACAAGATTCCTGTGTGCATCCCAGCCTTAGCCCAAGTGACTTTCTGTTGGCATGACCTCCAGTAAGTGCAGCCATAAGACTTCCACATCTGTGATTCTCAGAGCAGTGAGTGGGCCTTAGAGTATCAGAAAACAGAACTTGAGGATAAAAATTAGCATTGAGGAGTTCTGGAATCCCAGACTCTCATCACAGCGGTTAGGACTTTAGATTAGTTTTCTGGAGGCTCAGCTTCCTGGGGGCCTGCAATTTTGGATTTGTGGCCTTACTCACCTATAAAATGAGGGCGTTAGCTTTTCTGTCTAATGTGCTGTTTTGCTGTGATGACCAGATGGGGCCATTAGTGTTTGAGTGGTCATCTGTGGGAGTTCCACTTCTTGGCCAACATTGCTACCATGTAGAATGAGACAGCAGAGTGGACAGGACACCTGGGGCCACATTGAGGTCCCTCACCTGTAGGCAGTGCCCACCTGGCCTTGCTGTGGGTGCAGTGAACTTCAGCCCCTCCTCGGATCTTGGCCTTCCTGTGGCCCTTCTCCTGGTAACAGGATGATCACTGTTCCGTATAGTCTGCTTTAGGCATTTTGGGTGATTCACTTGATCCTGAGACCACTCAAGACACACTGTTACCATTCTCAAGGCATGAGTTGGAGCTGAGGACCAGAAGGGTTGAGAGTGAGATTCATGGGGCCAGCATTCCGAGGGTTAGGATTAGAGTCTAGGTGACTCCCTGGTGGTATCCTTCTCACTGCCCTGTCACCCTGGTTAACAGTCTGACTTCTCTCTCCTTTGGTGTACCATGCCCAAGTATTACCTTTGGAGCCTCCCTCAGTGATGGTGGGGACACATATGTCTGTTGGCCCCCATTTCCCCAGATTGCCTCCCCACACCTATATATTGGGCTCTGTGGACTAGGACGGGTGGAACCTGATCCTGTGAGGGTATAAGAAGGGTGGGGTAAGGCCTGAGGTTGTCCAGGCCTCCACTGGCCACTCCCTTCCTCCTTTACTGCTCTCTGGCTCCAATGGCACTTGACAATGTGTTTCCTTTGAGGCCATCAACCCCTTGGTGGGTGGCATCCTTTGCTACCTGCGTGCAGGGCCTCTTCACCCAGCAATCCCTTCTCCCCACACATCCACAGCCCAGCCTGGTGCCCTACCAGCAACTTCTTTCACTTCCTTTTGTAATTCCAGTACATCTTCTCCCTTCTCAGTAGACTCCTTCCTCTCTCATGTCATTGAGGGAAATTGAGGCCATCAGCTTCCCCTTTTCAACCTGCAGTAGGGCTTCCATCTCTCCTGCCTCAGAAGGTAAAAATTCCACCAGCCCAGCTGGTTCAGAAGGTTTAGCAAAGCATTTGTTTTAATTCTCTCCACGCCCAGCGACCATTCCTCTCTCTCTTACATCTTCCATCTGCCCCTTCCTCTTAGTCTGGAAGATAGATGCTATTTCAAATGGTATTTTTCTTTCAATTTCCATTTCCATCATTTGCTGCTAGTATGTAAAAATACCATTGATTTTTTTATTTTGATCTTGTAGCCTTCCCAAACTCACTTGTAGTAGTCCCTCCAGCCATAGATTATGTGACAGTTTTACGTCTTTCTTTCAATTCTGGATACCTTTCATTTCTTTTTCTTGCTTTATTGCACTGGCTAAAAATCACAGGACAATGCTGAATGAAAGTGGTGAGGGTGGATGTCCTTGCTTTGTCCTTGATATTGGGGGACAGGCATGCAGTGTTCCATTTAAGCATGATGTCAGCTATAGGTTTTCCATAGATGCCCTTTATCAAGTTGAAGAAATTCTCCTGTATTTATAGTTTGATGAGAGTTTTATCAGAATTTGTCAAGTGATTTCTCTGCATCTATTGAGACAATTATATGGTTTTTATTTTTTAGTCAGTTAATATATTGAATTTTATTAATTGATGATCAAATAGCAAACCAACCTTGCATTCTGGGATAAATCCCACTTGGTTATGATGTATTGTCTTCTTTACATATTTTTGAATTGGATATGATAAAACTTAGTTAAGACTATTTGCATCTATGTTCACGAGGGACATTGGTCTGGTATTTTCTTTTCTCATAATATCTTTGTCTGATTTTGGCATCAGGGTAATTATCTGGCCTCATGGAATACTCAAGTGTTCCCAAATCTTTAATTTTTAGAAGAGTTTGTAAAGAATTGTTATTTTGTTCCTGAATGTTTAGTATAATTCACCAGTGTAGTCATTTGGGCCTAAAGTTTTCTTAGGAAGAAAAGTTTCTATAGTTAAGTTTGTAACTATACATTTATTGAATTTATTGAATAGATGTAGAGCTATTTTGGTTATTTTTGTTGAGTGAGCTTTGTTATTTGTCTTTCAAGGGATTTGTTCATTGTGTAGAAGTTGTTGACTTTATTGGCATATAGATTATAATAAATCCCTTTTATTTTCAATGTCTGTAGAATATGTAGAGATATAACCTTTATAAATCTTGGTACTATTAATGTATTCTCTTTCTTGATTACTCTGGCTGGAGTGATCTGTTCTAAGAGCCTATGGTTTGAGCCTGCACATGATCTCTTTCTGAATTCCTATAGATTTTGGACTTGTTTAGTCTCCATAAACTCATAAAGCAATTCCTTATAATAAATCTATGTCTTACTTTCAGGGGCTCTAATTACAAGTATATTTTGCTGCTTGAAGTTTGCCCCCAGCTTACTGATTATCTGTTTATATTTTCAGTCTTTTCTTCTATGCTGTGTCTTCAAGTTCACTAATCTTCTCTTCTGCCATTAATCCAGTCCAGTGTGTGCCATCTCAAATATTGTAGCCTTCATGTTTAGAAGTGTGCTTACTTTAATATATTCCTTGTTCTTACACATCTGTTCAGTCTTTTCTCTGCCTTCTTAAACATGTGAAATCCCTACAATCACTGTCTACTAATTTTCTCATCTGTGTCTATTTTATTGCTTGATTGGTTTTCCTTCTCATTATGGGTTGTATTTGTCTGCTTACTTGCATGCCCGGTAATTTTCAATTGAATGCTAGACACTGTAATTTTTCCTTATTTGGCTGAATACATTTGCATTCTTATAAATATTCTTCAGCTTTATTTTAGAATACAGTTAAGTTCTTGAAAACAGCTTGGTTCTTCTGAGGCTCTCTTTTAAGTTTCATTTGGCAGGACTTAAGCCGCATTTAGTTTAGGGCTAATTTCCCCTCAGTACTGAGGCAATACACTTCTGAGGTCCTTTGAGTGTGGGGCTTTCCCACTCTGGCTGTTGGGAATCTAAACTGTTGCCAACCTCTGTGAACTTGGGGAATTATTTCTCTAATTCTTTTGGGTGGTTTTTTCCTTGGCTTTGAGTAGTTTTATCACATGCATGTGCTGATCAGTACTCACAGGTAACTTGGGGTAGCCCTCAGCAAATCTCAGGAGCTCTCTCCATGCAGTTCTCTCCTCTCTGGTGCTCTGTCTTGTGAACTCCAGCCAATGTGGATTCCCTGGATGCCTGCCTCTGTCTCCTTAGCTCAGGAAAACTCGGGCTCCCCTGGGGTCCTCTTCCTGCCTCAATGTGAACTCTCCCCAGGCAGTCTGCAGGCAATTCTTGCTTGCTTCCCCTCTTTCAGGGATAACTGTTCTACACTGTTAGATACTCGCCATATGTTGTTTCATATATTTTGCCCATTTCATTTCTTTTCTATTATTTATTGTTTTAGATAGGAAGGTAAATTCATTCCCTATTATTCCATCTTAAATGGAAGCAAAAGTCCTGATGTCAGTCATTTTAATTTTGGTTTTGCTAGTGGGTGGGAAATGGCAGCTCACTGTGGTTTGCCATTTGCATTTTTCCTAATGACATTTGTATATCTTTGCACTTTGGAGTATCTGTTTGAATGTTTTATGCATTGTTTTATTTTTTATTTACTTGTAGGAGTTCTTTATACTTCCTGGATGCAAGTCCTTTGTCAGATATGAATATGGTGAACATTTTTTCTTCAGTCTGATGCCTTGCATTTTTCCCTTAAAAATGTCTTTTGTTGAGCAAAAGTTTTGAATTTTGATGAAGTGTGTGTGTGTGTGTGTGTGTGTGTGTGTTTAATGTTTAGAGCTTTTGTGTCCTCTCTGGGAAATTATTGCTTGCTTCAATGTCATGAATATATTCTCGAAGGAGATATTTTTAGGAGAATTATAGAAGATATTCCTTCTAGAAGAATTTCCCATTTTAGCCTTCATAGTTAAGTCTATGGTCCATCCTGAACTGATTTATGTGCTTTGAGGTTGAGGTAGGCTCACTTTCCATCTGCCCAGTTGTTCTAGAACCACTTATTGAAATACCTTTTCTTCCAAGTTGCTTTGCCTTGATACTTGGGCAGCACATGATAGAATCTATTTCTAGACTATTATGTATATGTACACTCTATTGTTATGTACATGTTGATCCATATCTCTATACTTGTTCCCTGTTTGTGCAGCCTATAGTAAGTCTGCCAATTTTGTCTTTCTCAAACTGTTCAGGTTGTTTTAAGCTCTTTACTATTTCATATAAATGTTAGTATCAATTTGTCCATTTATCCCCAAAAAGTCTATTAAAAATTCATTTGTGAGTTTAATTTTTAAAATTAAAATAAAGTAAATTTAACTTTTAAAATGTACAGTTCCATGAATTTTAACACATGGGTTTAACACATGGTATAATTACTACCACAGTCAGTATACATAATGGTTTTATCACCTAAAAACACTCTTGTTGTTCCTTTGTGATCACACTGTCCCCTCTTTGTCCCCTGGCAACTACTGCTTTGTTTTCCATCTCTATAATGTTGTCATTCTGAGAATGTCATATGAATGGACACATACAGTAACTCTTCGAGAGTGGCTTCTTTCACTTAGCATAATGCCTTTCCACTTTGTCCATGTTGCTAAATTTATCAATAGTTCATTCATTTTTTTCTACTGTGAAGTATGCCCCTGGATGGGGACAACATGGTTGATTTGCCCATTTCCTTGTTGAAGTCCATCCATTTATTTTTTTAGTTATATTTTTCAGTTCTAAAGTTTCCCTTTGGTTCTTTTTTATATTTTCTATTTCATGGCTGAAAATGTCTTTCTTTTTTATTTTTATTTTTTAATAGGTTTTAATTGATTTTTTAGAGAGAGAGGAAGGAAAAGAGATAGCAACATCGATGTGAGAGAGAAACATTGATCAGCTGTCTCCCGCACACCCCCCACTGGGGATGGAGCCCGCAACTCAGGCATGTGCCCTGAACAGGAATCGAACCGGGACCTCTCAGTTCATGGGATGATGCTCAATCCACTGAGCCACACTGGCAGAGCGAATATCTTTCTTTCTTTTTAAAATTTCAACTGCATTTGTAATTTCTCACTGAAACATTTAATGATAGTTTCTTCAACTTCTGTTAGATAGGTTCAACATCTGTGTTGTCTTGGTGTTGGTGTCAGTCTTTGTCATACAGGTGAGGTTTTCCTAAGGCAGATTCTCTTAGGGTTTCTTTGGTCTGCACCCTTTGTTATCTCTGGGTTTCTGGGCTCTCAAGCACCCAGGACAGGATCTATGGACAGAAGGAGCAGAGGACACACTGTTGGATCTTCCCTCAGATCCCAGGGCCCTGGTGTCCTACCTTCTCTGCACCTCTCACATCTTATTTCACTTGGTTCTTTTGAAACCAATTTTCTGTTCATGTTTTGTGTTAGCTCCTTGAGTGATGTGTCATGCTGCTTCTGCTTCAGATGGTGGCTAGTGTCAAGTGGTCTTTATTCTGAGATGTTGGCACTTCCAGTTCTTTGTTCTCTGGGGCTTCCAGCCCTGTCAAGCAATATGAGTTAGGAAGGGCCAGAGGCAGCCCTGGTCTGAGTCAACCCATGAAGCCAAGAGAGTGTAGGGTGAGCCTGAGCAAAGGTCCACATTCCTCAAAGATGCTGTGAGCCACTTGTGCTGGCTGTCACTCTGAGCTCCAGTGGTGTAGCAGGCATCTGACACCCAGGAAAGTACAGGACCCAAGAAGCTCTCTCCACCTGTCTAGGAGTGTAATTGGGTTTACACCCCATCCCGAGGCTTTTGCACAGCCCTGAGATTAGCGCATCTGTGGACATCAGAACCAGGGGTCAGGATCTGAGATTGAGTTCTGTGCTCAAGGGACAGGTTTGGTGATGGGTGGAAGCAAGACCGGAACACTCAAAGTTCTCTGTCAGATAAAGACCACCAGGGGTCCCCTCATAATGAAACTGAGTTGAGTGCTCTGATTCATGCTGCCTAGGTGGCCTCCTGCCAGAGGGAGCTGTGGAGAGCCCCAGGTTGAGGGAGGGCTTTATAAATGGCCTGGGCTTGTGATGAGCAATTCTGAGACAGAGGTCAACTCTGGGGTGTGTGCTGTCAGCAATCAGGGCTCCCAACAGTCTTTTCTGGGGGATAAGTTGGGGGATGGAGAGAAGGAGCAGTCACTTGGGGTGCAGGGCAGCCTGGGGAGAACTGTGGCTTACATGGCCTTTGCCTGATAAAAACTGTACATTTTTTTCTTTATTGATTTTAGAGAGAGAGGAAGGGAGAGAAGGAGAGAGAGATAGAAACATCGGTGAGAGAGAACATCGATTGGCTGCCTCCTGCATACCCCCCACTGGGGATGGAGCCCACAACCTGACCGGAATTGAACCGGAGACCTCTTGGTGAATGAGTCGATGTTCAACTACCAAACCACACTGGCTGGGTGAAAACTGTACATTAAGATCGATGTGGAAAGTTGTGTCTGAAGAGACCCCTTGAAACTTGGCATCAGGTGAATTAGTTGTTGGTTGCTGCAAAAAAAAAAAAAGACCAGCAAAAGGTCAGAGCTGAATAAAACTCATGTATAATGTTGTCAGTAGACAAAATTGGTGCACTGTGGCTGGGCCCTGTGCTCAGGGCCCCACCAGGCTGATACGAAGGGTGGGCAGTTGTATTCTCATCAGGAGGCTGGACTGGGGACAACACTGCCTGAGCTTCCTCAGGTTACTGGCAGAACCTTGGTCCTTGTGGTTCCAGGGCCAAGGTCCCCATTGTCCCAAGTGTTGAGAAGCCTGTGAGTTCTCCCTGCAGGGATGGCCAGAGCCTGCCTGTCACTGCCAGCTCTCTGGTCCAAGCACATGATTATGTTACCAGTTCCTGCTCCTACCCTTGCCCCATAGCCCAAGGAACCATGCCCTGAGCTCCAGACCTGTATACCTGCTTGCTGAGCACAAGGCCTTGTGTGATCTGTTTCCCTGGTGTCCATCTGACTCACCCTCTCCCTAGGCTCTCAAGCATTCTGGCCCCTCCAGTGACCTCCAAGCACTGACAACCGGGCACATGCATTCAGCTTGCTTTGCTCAGACAGGGAAACCACAGTGGAGAGCTTGCCTGGTTGAGGTGGACTCTGCAGTTAGAAGGCACTTCCTCGCAGTGGACAAATCAGCTGGGTTCTGTCAGAGGACAGACTCAGGGAGTATCTGTCTCCACCCATCCTTGATCCTTGGGAAAAACGGTGACATTGGTAAAATAGATGTTGTTACACACATCCTGCTTCAGGTCTTACCCTCCTTGGCATTGTTTCTTTCCTGAGAGTCAGAGAATCTCAGCTCAAATGCCAAGCCTTGCACCACATGGACAAACCAAGGCACAGCAGGGTGGTAGGCCTGGACTGTACCCTCCGTCCTGCCCTGTACCCCCTCATCCCACATGGGCCCCAATTTCATCTCTACTCTTTTTATTCCTGGACTAGGAACAACCTGGTTGCTTCATTTCACCGTTATCACCTCTGTAAAGGCCCATATCCAAATATAGTCACACTCTGAGGTCCTGGGGGCTGGGCTCCAACATGTGAATTGAAGTGGGGGCACAATATAGCCATAACAGTCTCCCTGGATTCTGGCTGTCTCCTCAGTTGGGGACTCCACATGGACCCTTTGCCTGTGCTATGCTTGGGGAACCTGGGCCCACTGCACTCTTCACCCTCGGGGGTCACTGCTCTGTGCTGCCTGCTGTCCAACATCTGAGAAGCTTTCCATAAACTTTGTCTAGTTTCTCAGTTGTTTTGGGACATAGGATAAATCTGGTACCTGTTACTTAATCTTGGCTGGAGCAGAAGTCTCCTAGTGCAGACAGTTAGCCTGCCCCTACACCCCCTTGTCCACCTCATGCTCCTGACAGCCATGCTCCCTGGGACCGTGCCTGGATAACCCACTCTCCTTTTGGCTGTAGCTTCTCCACTTGGCCAAATCAGTGACCTTCTGTCCATCTGTTTTCTTTCTTTTAAAAATCTGTTGTAATCTCTCATCAGCTTCTCCAGGTCACTTTGTCCCGTGGGTCTTATATATTTTTATTCATTTATTATCATTTTAGTGAAGTCTTGGGAGGAAGAAGTCAATGTGTGGGTTCAGCAATCATCTTTAGCCAGAAATATTCTCATGTCTTTAGACAAATTTTCCTGGAAACATTATTTGAAAACACATCTTCTCTGGGGAACATTTATAATGCTTGTAATTTTGTACTATTACAAATAATGCTTTGATCACTATCCCTGTCCACAATGTTTGTGCCTCTCTGTTACTTTTCTAGCATGAATGCCTAGAGACTGGGTCAAAGTTTTGATAACTCGAGGTTAGTGAGTACTATTGCCAGATGGCCTACAAAAAAATGGGCATTTTACCCTGCCTCTACCAGCGTTTTCTTCCTGTACTGATGAAAGGTTTTCTCACCCTGAAAGCAACAGAAAGTTCTGTATTTTATTTTCATTAAAGTCCCTTTAATCTCTCTGAAAACTGTTTATGGCAAAGCCAGGTGTGTGTGACTTTTTTGTTTTCAAATAGTGAATTTGTTCTCTTTAAATCAGTTTTCAGTCAGCATATCCCTGCTGCACATTTACACCAGCCTCACAATGGCCACAGGGCTGGACCAGCATTTGGGAGGGCCACAGACACAGGTGGGACCAGCTTGTGGCCTGGCTCAGGAGGATGGCTGTTTGGTCCTGCCGGCCCAGCTGTGACACCAGCAGCTGCCCTCGCTGACAGGAGAACAATACTTCACCTGCTGCCTAGTAACAAATGCATCTCAGGAAATTATTCCCACCGTAGGTCAAGTTTGAGCAGAGAGAGACACAGACTGCCCAGAGAGGTGTCACATTCATGATAAAGACTTGACTGCATGCAGTTCTGGAGCAGGTTACAGAGTCGTCCTGAAGCTGTTCATTTGGAAGTCCACACAGGTAGGAGGGAATGGAAGTGAATCAGGTGTCCTTGCAGGGGGTGCTGCTGCTCCCTGACCTGCAGTTGGCACACCTTGGCTGGCTAGAGGTTCTAGAGTTGTTGGGGAGCCTCTCCGACAGCAGGGGACCACATGGCCTGGCACTCACCTCTCAGGGATCCAGGCTGTTGGGTCTGCAGGATGAAGTCATGGGAAAGGCAGGTCAAACCTGGTGGTTGGTGATTTGCATTTAGGCTCCCACAGGTGAAGGCTGCTCAGCCTCCCTGTACCTCTGTTGCTGGCATCTGGACCCCTACTAAGCTGACAGCCATGCCTCCCTGGCCTCAGAGGAATCTGCTAACATTGAGGTTGCTCCTGGGTCAGGGCCAATCCCAGGGAACATGCTGACCACCTGAGGAGGCTCAGCATGGCCTGCACATCCATATCCCCTCTTGTGAGCCAGCAAGCCCCTGGCTCACGAGACTGAACGTAGTCGTTTCAGGATCAGAGCTCCACAGGCCAGAGGGGAGATTGAAGAGCCTGAATGCAGGATCAGTGCCCCTAGGCCTGCCAGGAGTCTGTAGCCACTTGACTCCAGCCATGGAGAGGGGCCTTTTAGGGGCAGGAGCCAGGCCTTGACCACAGCATGCACCAGCCCAGCACCTGAGTGGGAACAGCGCTTCTTCCACTTATGTTCCAGGTGGGAATGGTCTCTCAGTCTGAACACCTGCCCACTTTTTATGCTGGTCCAGTGGCAGGCATGAATCAGGACCCAATGACTGGGACTATGTCCTAGGGGCACTGTCTCTATCAGTGTTGGATAAACCAAGGAAGAAGAGGCTATTCAGAAATCTGTTTTGGAGTAGACTATTCATACAAAATCCTTTCTCAAATCAGGTGTCAATGTCAAATTAGGGGATTAGTTATTTCTGCTTTAATTAAAAAACACAAATTTGAAAAATGTATTTTTAAATTTCCTTTGAGACTGTTTGACCCATAGGTTATTAAAAGTGTGTTAGAGCCCTGGCTGGGTAGCTCAGTTGGTTAGAACATCGTCCTGATACACTAAGGTTGCAAGCTCGATCCCCAGTCAGGGCACGTACAAGAATCAATCAAACCCCAGTTAGGGCACATATAAGAATCAACCAATGAATGCATAAATAAGTAGAATGACAAATGGATGTTCCTCTCTCTCTCTCTCTCTCTCTCTCTCAAATCAATTTAAAAAGAAAGTATATTGTTTAGTTTCCAAGCATTTGGAAAATTTCTAGGTGTTTTTCTGGCACTGATTTCTAGTTTGATTCCATTGTGGTCAGAGAACACACTCCAATGACTTTATTCCTTTTACATTTGCTCAGGTTTATTTCATGTCCTGAGGTTTGGTCTACGTTTCACAGCCGTATGAAAAGAAGGCATGTTCTGCTGCTGTTGTGTGGGTGTCAATCAGACGTCTTGGGTTGTTGAATTCCTTAATGTCCTTGCTGATTTTCTGTCTGGTAATTCTGCCCACTGCTGACTGAGGGACATCGATGTCCCCAGTAATTGTCCCAATAATTGTGGGTTTGTCTGCATCTCCTTTCAGCTGTATCAATTTCTGCTTCATGGATGTTGAGGCTCTGTTGTTTGGTGTTCACATATTTGGAAATTATAATGAAAATACAATGAATCAAATATGTGGGATGCAGCTAAAGCAGTGCTGAGAGGGAAGTTTATAGCCCTGAATGCTTACATTAAAAAAGAGGACAGTTCTCAAGTCAATATTCTAAGTTCCCATCTTAAGAAACTAGAAAAAAGGAGCAAAACAAGACCAAAGCAACAAGGGAAGAAGTAATATGAGCAGAAATCAGTGAAACTGAAAACAGGAAAACAAAAAGCTGGTTCTTAAAACAAATAATCAATAATGTTTACAAACCTCTAGAAAGACTAAAGAAGATAAAATGAGAGAAGACATAAATTACTAATATTAGGATGAAATGGGGACATCACTACAGACTCTGAGATATTACCATGATTATAAGGTAATGCTATGAACAACTTTCTGCTCATAAATTCAACAACTTAGAAGAAATGGACCAATTCCTCACAAATTAGACTACCAAAATTCAACCAAGATGAAATAAACAACCTGAATTGTCCTATAATCATTTAAGAATTGATGTAAATAAGAAACAGACTCATAGATACAGAGAACAAACTAATGGTTGCTAGATGGGAGGGGGTTGGGGGGCCTGGGTGAAAAAGGTGAAGGGAGTAAGAAGTACAATTGGCAGTAACAACATAGTCACAGGGATGTAAAGTACAGCATAAGGAATATAGTCAATAATATTGTGATAACTATGTATGGTGCCAGCTGGGTACTAGACTTATCGGGAGGATCACTTCATAAGTTATATAAATATCTAACCACTATGTTGTACACCTGAAACTAATATAATATTGAATGTCAACTATAATTGAAAAAAAAAGAAGCTCCCAAAAAAGAATTCTCCATGACCACATCATTTTACTGGAGACCTCTATCAAACATTTAAAGAAGAAATAACACCAATTTTATACAATTCCTTCTAGGAAATAGAGGAGATGGGACTAGTTCACAACTCATTCTAGAAAGCTAATATTGTCCTGCCTGACACCCAAACGAGGCAGACAGTACAAAAAAGAGAAACCTACAGGCTAATATCCTTTATGAACATAGAAGCAAAAATCTGTAACAAAATGTTAGCAAACTGAATCTAGCAATGTATGAAAAGAAGTATACACCATGACCAAGTGGGATTCATTCCAGGTGTGCAAATCTGACTCAACATTGGAAGTCAATCAATTTAATTTACCATACCAACAACCTAAAGAAGAAAACCATATGATTATTTTGATGCAGAAAAAGCATTTGGAAAAAATCCAACACCCATTTATGACAAAACTTTCAGCAAATAAGAATAGAGGGGAAATATCTCTACTAACCTACAGCTCATTTCATACATAGTGGAGAAAGATGAATGCTTTCTCCCTAAGAGTAAGAACAAGGCAGGGGTGTCTGTTCTCACCATTCCTATTAAACATTGTGCTGCAAGTCCTAGTCAGTGGAATTAGACATAAAAAAGAATAAAATGCATACACATAGGAAAGGAAGAAATAAACTGTTCCTATTGACAGATGACATGATTATCTATGTAGGAAATCCCAATGAATCTTAAGAAGAAACCCTCCAAACCTTCTAGAACTAAGTGAGTTCTGTAAGGTTGCAGGATACAAGAACAATGCACAAAATTCAACCACATTTCCACATACTCACAGTGAGCATGTGGGAACTGGGGTGTAACACACAGCACTGTTTATAATCATTCCAAAGAAAATAAAATTTACAAATTAAACACAACATGTGTAAAATCTGCATGCTGAGATTACAAAATGCTGAATGAAAAAACTGAAGATGACCTAAATAAATAAAAACATGCTCCATGTTTGTGGACTGAACTCCATTCTCCCCACATTGGTCTACAAGTCTACCATGATTCCTACCACAATCCCAGCAAAGCTTCTTGTTGGCACAGACAAGCTTATTCTAAAATTTATGTGGAAAGGTGCAGGCCCTGGAACAGCTAAACAGTTTTGAAAAAGAAGTAGAAGAATCACCCTATCTGACCTTTAGGCTACTCTACACCTACAGAAAGTGTGGTATCGCAGAGGGACATGCTCAGAGACGAACGGAAGGTAACAGAAAAGCCACAAATAGGCCCACAAAGACATGTACAACTGATCTTTGACAGACGTGCAAAAGCACTTCAGTGGAGGAAGGAGCCTTTTCAACAAATGGTGCTGAAGTAACTGGATGTCCACAGGCAAAAAACAAACAAACAAACAAAAACCAACCAAAACCCAAAAAACCTCATAGCTTAGAAAAAAATGGACTCAAAATGGATCATGGACTTAAATGTAAACTGTACAACTATTAAATTTCCATTTAAGAAAGGAGAAATCCTCAGAATCTTAGGCTAGGCAAAGAGTTTAGAGAACACCAAAAGCATGACTGTAAAAAGAAACACCAATAAACCTCATCAATATTAAAATGTTTTGTTCTGCAAAAGCCCATATGAAGGGGATGAGAAGACAAGCTACAGATTGGGAGAAAATATTTACAAACCAGGCATCTGACAAAAGAATCATATCCTCAATATATAAAGAACTTTCAAAACTCAAAATAATCCAAGTAGAAAATGGGCAAAAGATGAACAAACATTTCACCAAAGAGGAGATATAGATGGCAGATAAAAATCATTAATATTCAGCCCAGCCAGTGTGGCTCAGTTGTTGAGTGTCGACCCATGCACCAAGAGGTCTCTGGTTCGATTTCTGGTCAGGGCACATGCCCAGGTTGTGGGCCCAATCCCCAGTGTGGGGCATGCAGGAGGCAGCCAATCAATGTTCTCTCTCATTGATGTTTCTCTCTCTCCCTAAAATCAATAAAGAAAAAATATTTTAAAAAATCATTAATATTCAACATCATTAGCTGTTAGGTAAATACAAATTAAAACCACAACGAGATACCACTACACCCTATCAGAATGGCTAAAATAAACACAGCAAGAACTCCAAGTGCTGATGAGGATGTGAGAAACTGGACCATTCACACACTACTGATGGGAATGAATGGTCAGCCCCTCTGGAAACAATTTGGCAGTTTCTTACAAAACTAAACATGCAATCACCACATTATCCAGCTATTGCCCTCCTGGGCATTAGTCCCAGAGAAACAAAACCTATGTTCACACAAATCCTATACATGAATGTTTATAGTAGCTTTGTTTGTAGTAGCCAGAAACTGGATGCAACCCAGATGTCTTTCAATGGGTGACTGGTTAAACAGACTGTGGGACATCCATACAGTGAATTCCTATGCAACAATAAACAGGAACTGTGGATACACTTGAAAACCTGGGTAAATCTCCAGGGAATTATGCTCAGTACAAAATCTAATTCCAGAAGGTTATATACTGTATGATTCCAGGTATATAGCATTTTTGAACACACAAGTGAAAGCAGATTAGTGTAAGGGGAGTAGTATGAGGGATGTTCAGTATGACTGTGGTGGTAGACACACGAACCTCCATGTGTGATAAAAGTGCATGGAACTAAACACATGCGCACACAGATGAGTGCATGTAGCAAGGTCAATGGACTATGTCAATGTCAATTTCCTGGCATATTGTCCTAGGGTTTTGCAAGATGCAACCACTGGGGGAAGCTGGTGAAGGGTACAAGAGTTGTTATTTTTTACAACTTCATGTGAATCTACAGTTTTCTAAAAACAATGTTTTAAAAATATTGAAATACGTTAAAAAATGTGTATCATACATCCAAGCCTCCAATACATATCTCACAGAGTACAAGATGGTAGGAACAGATGGTGTCCCACTGTGAAGAATAACCTCCACATCTATTTGGTCTCTGTCCCAAGAAAGGTCCTGTGCTTGGCATTGCCCAGAGGGGGTGTGCATGCTGGACCAGGATGCTGCATGAGGATGCTGGGCTGGATGCTGGATGAGGATGCTGACCAGGATGCTGGACTGGATGCTGGGCCCTTCCCCTGCTGACCTGCAGAGGGCAGCCTCGTCATGCAGGGAGAGGGCTGTGGTGAAGGCCCTGCTGGGCTCCAATTCCCAGTCCAGCTGTGTGAGCACCAGTGTTCTCCCCTCTCCCCACCCCACCCTGCCACACACCACACACACATGCACACATGCACGCATGCTCCATAGCCCATGAGCTCATTTTGCCCAGGACTGGCAGCCTGGGTGGGATCATTTCTCCTTGAGCTCTTTGTCCGGTGCAGTTTCAAATGACTCATGAGTGGCTTTTGCTGTCTCCCCCAGGGAGACCCCCTGCCTGGCACCATAAACCTTCCCAATTAGGCAATGTTTCCTGATAAGCGACTGTTCACCCACTCTCCCAGACCACCCAAGAGAACTGCTCCCCCTCCCGGGCAGCAACCTGGCAATATGGCCTCCCCAGCCATCTGGGAAGGCAGGCGTCCTATCCTGTCTCCTTCTCTCTACCTCTCTCTCTCTGTCTCTGTCTCTGGCCCAGAGAGGAGGGGACTGAGGATGTCTCGGAATGGACAGCTGAAGTCTCACCACTGCACCAGATGGTGCTTTGAATATGTTGGGTGGCTTGCCCTCATTTAGCCTGGGGTCATGGTGGCCACCCCTGACTTTGCAGGAGTTTGCTGTTTGATGAGGCCTTGGCAGCCTCTGCATGGCTGGATGGCCCTTCCCTGTGTCAGCACACTCAGGACCTGTTGTTGTACTGACCCTGGCAGTTCACAGGGCTGAGGCCTCATGAAGCTGGACGTTTGCAAAAGTGCCAGGTTCGGCGAGCATTCACAGCTTGCTGCCTTTATGCTTTCCCTCATTGAGTGGGCTCTGCTTCAGAGCACACACCCCTCCCTGGCACTCATGTGGCCCTCTTGGGGCTGTGCATGTTCTAACCCTTGTTAGGCAAGTGTGCAGGGCGGAGACAAACCTAGCCCAGCTTGAACTGTTCCTTGTCTGCCTTGCTCTGTGCAGGGCAGCTGCAGTCCCTGAACCAGTGACAACTTGTGCTGCCCCTGACTCTGGGTGTCCTCTTCTGGCTAGCTAGTCTTTGCCAGGTAGGCCTGGTGGCAACACAGATGAAGGAAACCTGAAGCTCAGCTTCTCCAACGTAGAAGCCAGAGCACACCATGCTGGGTGAGAGTGGTCTGCCCTCTGGAAAAACAGTGCTCTTCATGCTGTGTCTGAGGCCAACGAGATGATCTCTGAGGTGACTAAGCTTGGAAAGCAGGAAGCTGGGTTCAGGCATTTGTCCCCTAGCTTGCCCTATGCCCTTCAGCAGGAGTTCTCTGGGTCTCACTTTACCATCCAGGGTCAACTGGGTATATGCTGGTCTGTCAACGGCTGTTCCCCATGAATTTACTTTCCTTCTTCAGCCTGGACAGAAGTGTAGTAGTCAGGGAAGGTGTTACAGGTGACCAGAGTTAGCAAACCTGGACTGGGCCAGGTTTGGGGGAGGCAGGAACTGCAGGCACAGAGGTGGGAGCACCTAGGTCCCCTCTGGAGAGGGCTGGACTCCACAGGTGCCTTGAAGGCCACCGTGACTCTCCCTACAATTTAGGAAGCCTCCCAACCCCCAGCGACTGTGAGGAGGTGGGAATGCAGGCAGGGGCAGGGCAAGGAAGCCAGGACTGGGAGCGGGGTTCAAGGCTTGACTGCCTCACCCTGCCTGGGAGCGGGAAGCCTGTGTCCAAGGTCCAGCTGAGGTGGGGTAGCTGGTGGTACCACCTCCATCTGCTGCCATCTCCCAGGTGCAAAG
Source organism: Tadarida brasiliensis (assembly GCA_030848825.1). Classification (NCBI taxonomy): domain Eukaryota; kingdom Metazoa; phylum Chordata; class Mammalia; order Chiroptera; family Molossidae; genus Tadarida; species Tadarida brasiliensis. The sequence goes on along the minus strand of CM061259.1, from coordinate 70,236,207 downwards.
GCAGGGGCTGGGGCGGCCTTTCCTATAACTCAAGTGTATGCAATATCACCTGCATTGGGCGCTGCCCCTCACCATGTGGCCTGGTAAAGCCTAGTTCTTCTGTAGGCCTTGTCCCCTCCCCACCACCCTACACTGAAGGGGTCTCTTGGAACCCATCCCCTGCTGATATCTGGGGTTTCAAATGGGGTGCAGTGGGGCTGCTTAGGGCTGGCTGAGCTGACAGGACCATGTTGGCCTTCCCTTTCCAGAGTCCATAGGAGGTGCTCATCTTTCCAGACCCCTTGTGCCAGCTGCTGCCCATGGGTTCCAGGCTGGGTCTTGGGCAGCTGCCTCCTTCCTCACACTCACTGGGCAGCTAACAAGAACCCTGCGCTCTCCCAAGGAAGGGAGCTGTAACACCAGCAGTGCCTTCCAGACACAAATTTACAATCTCACACTTCATTTTTCTTGGACAAAATCTCAGTGCTTTTAAACATGTCATCACTCCGTGCCCCCCACACCATGCCTCGCACTTCCCGGGTGTGAGGGCCAGGCTTTCAGGTGGAGGCGCTGGGGGCTGTGCTCACTGTGATGGGGAAGGCAGAGTGCCCCCAGGCCTATAGCCTCAGTGGGCTGAAGCTTTCTCTGCTGTGCTAGTGTGTTGGTGAGGTGAACAAGTGGGCAAGGGAGAGCCCGCTCCCACAGGAAGGTCCCTGGAGCGAGGAATGACATGAGGCTGTCACACCCATGGAGAGGCAGAGCCATGGTGGGGCTTCCACAACATGATATCACAACTTAGAAAGAGCCACAGCTCCCTGGAGGTTGGTGGGTCTCAGGAGGGGAAACAGGCCCAGAGAGAAAGTGATTTGCCTATGTTTCAACTCCTTCCTGCCTACCCCTCACCTAGCCATGCACCAGGAGCTCCCCAGGATGACAAGGCATGCTCACCTGGGTAGCCTTCCCAGAGAGGCAGGAGCTGAATGGTGTCTTGCCAGAACCATTGTAGGAGTGCATTTTCTGCCCCCTTACTTTGCCTCTCAGCACTGTCCAGAGACAGGTCACTGAGAGTAGGTTCTCAGAGCCCAGGAATGAAGTCACTGGGCCTGAAAGCAGGTCCTCCATGTTCAGATGCTGATAGGGAGCTGCACTGTGCCCTGCTGACCCAGTCTCTGGGCCCCTCACAGGGTGGCCTGGACAGCCCATGGGGCCTTCAGTGTCATATAAAGGCCACCAACATTGTGTGGGCATCCAGTGCAGCCCAGTGGGACTCAAGGACCATGCTTTCCTCCCCTGTGTGGCTGCTGACGGGGAGAACCCCTGGCCCAGGAGGCTTGTAAAGATTCTCCTTGATGCCACACCCGCCTCCTGTTTCTGCTAATTTAATCTGTTTTAATTTTGATTTTGGGGTCTCTGACAGGATTTGCTTCCAAAGTGGCTCCATCTCCTCTCCTTTCTTCTTTTATCCACTCCAGGCCTTCCCATCCCCTGGAGCCTCCTTCTTCCAGTCTCCCTTATACAGAGGCTCTGAGAAAGGGGTCGCCAGAGGATAGATCAGCAGTGGCTATGACCTTAGCCTCTACTTTATCTTCGATTTAAGGATGGGGAGACAGAGGTCCCAAAGCTTGTGCTCCTAGGCCCGGCCCTGAGCTGGCCAAGTAGCCTCATTCCCAGGTCAACACACCAGGGAGCAGCGCCTCCAACCCTGCCCCTTGCTTCCTGAGCGATCAGATTTCTCCAAGGGCGCAGACATCACCTGCTGTTCGGCTCCTTTTCCTCCAAACTCCCCGGGGAGCGGACAGGCTCACTTCAGCTAGGGCTGACACGGGTCCCCAGCAGCACCAGTCCCTGGGCCCGCTCCAGCCCACCCTGCCAACGCCACTGCCCCGAGTTCTCCCCACAGATCCCCGGACGCTCCTACCCCTTGTTCCCACCCCACCCGCCGCCCGGCGTCCACCCAGTACTCGCCCCTCCCGAGTCTCGTCCCGGGGCCGCCCACGCTCCGCCCGGGCTCCGCCTCCACGGCCGCCGGGGTGCGCGTTCCCTCTCTCGGCCCTCTGCGCGCTCCCGCCCCTCCCGCCGGTCCCCGAGGTCCTACCGCCCCTCGCACGCCTCCCCTCCCCAAGCGCCGGGCGCGCCCCGAGGCTCTAGGGGCCAGCAGGCGGTGCGGCGGGCTGACTGGCTCGGGTTTCGCTCCGCCCCCGGCGCCGGCGTGACCCCTCCCCGGGCGGGGCGGGCCGGACCCAGCTGGCGGCCCCGCCCCCGGCCTGGCGCTCCGGGCGCTATAAGAGGGCGGCGGCCCCGGAGCACCCAGCGCGGGGCCAGGAGCGCGATGGTCAGCCGCCGTGGCGCGGCAAGATGCTGGATGGGCCCCTGTTGGCGCGCTGGCTGGCCGTGGCCTTCGCGCTAACGCTGCTGCTTGCTGCGCTGCGTCCCTCAGCCGCCTACTTCGGGTAGGTGCCCGGCGGCCCGGCGGGCGGGCGGGCGGGCGGGCGAGCGGGCAGGCCCAGGACGGGGGCGGGGGCGGGGGCGACCAGGTGCGCGGGGCTTGGCTGGAGGGGGCTGCAGGGTTGCCTGGAGCTGTTTGTTTGCGGCGCGCGCGTCGCTGGGTCCGCAAGTCCGTGTCCCCGATGCGCGGCGACAGGGGCCCGCGTACCTGACGGGCTGGCGTGGGGCTGCTGTCCTCTGTGACTCTGGAGTCGTAGCGGCGGCCACAGCCGAGCGCTGGGCTCCCTGGAGCTCGGGAACCAAGATGTGGTCCCGGCTTCCTTAGGCCGCCGAGTTCTTGCCAAACGGCTGGAACCTCCCAGCCCCTGCCCACCCACCCCCCTTGCAGCTTACCCCTCCTTTCTCTCCTCGAGAAGTTAATTTAACAACAACAAAAAAATACGTACAAAATCCAGATGTTCCTTGCACTGAGCCCCAAAGGAAAAAAAAAATAACTCCAAGCCGAAGGAATTTATTTTTCTTGCGCTTTGCTTCTGAGGCTCGCTCGGCCCCGGCTGGCGGGAGCGTGTCTGTGGGACCCGGCCCGAGCGCAGGGCCCGGCGGGGCCGTGAACGCCGTCTAGCGCCGTCTTGGGGGTCGTTGCTCCGTGCGCTTCTCCGAAGCAGCAGTGTGAGTGGTTTCCGAGCGTCCCTCTCCGCCGTTCCTTCCTGCCCTTCGTCGATCCTCCATCCCAGATCTGGGATATCCAACCCAGCGACCTTTGGGGACCCTCGCTGCAATACGCATATAGGCACTTAAGTTTGGGGTGGCACCGTTAGGGCAGCTTTCTGGATCTTCTCAGCCTCCCCACTTCCCACTCCACGCGGATCTTCAAGTCACAGCCCACTCTTTTGTCCCGGTCCCTGTCTGAGGTGCCCTTCGGCCCAACTCAGGCCGAAGCCCTCCGCCCTTCACCCTTCACCTGTTCCCTAGCCCCTGGCCCCCCGCGCTGGCGGGCAGCGGCCTGGCCGGCAGAGGGCTCTGTTGGTCCAGAAATGTGGCACTGCCAGGGCGGAGAGAGGCCAACTGGGCAAGGAGCCCTGCAGGTGTATCCTGTTCTCAAAGAAAATAAAATATTTTCATGGGAAACTTTTCCTTTGTGTTTTTCTCCCTCCCCCCAACCTTTTCTCCTTATGTTCCTTTCTCCTGGGTTATCTTCCGGGGTCAGCTCTGTGTCTTACCTGGAGTCCCTACCCCAAGACCCTCTCCTGGATGCCTGTGGGTCTGGCTCTGCCTGGGGCCAGGCTGTGTGGAGGCTGGCACGCCCCTGCACGCCATCTGTGCAGCCTTCACCTCGCCCTCCTGGGCAGAGGGAGGGTCAGAGGATGGCCGTCTGGCCACAGGTCCACGGGTGAGTCATACCCGCCTGTCAGCCAGCTGTGCCTTCTTGCTGTCCTGGCCCAACCACAGGTCTGTTTCCCAGACTCCAGACACACCCGAGGTTTGTCTGCTGGGCTTGTCTGCTCCAGCTGCGCTTTCCCTAGAGTCTCTGCTGCTGTCCTACCCATCCTGGGGAAGATCAGTTCAGGGGGAGGTTGTGGTCTTGACTCCCAGCTGCTCCTCCACCCCACTCCCACAGGCAGCATCCCTGTTTCCCCAATTTCCCTGCACTCTGCATCTCTGGCAAAGTCTTTGAGCTGTTAGTGTGTGTTTTTTAGCTCCCTCTCAGTGAAAAGTCCTGGTGGGCACGTGGCATCTGGTGAAAGCTTGGCACCCCATGGCTCCTCCAGCCAGCGGCCCTGCGTCTTGGCCTCAAAGGCCCCATCAAGTGAGGCTCCTGGGGAGCATAGGAGGCAGATGTGCTGCCCTGGTGACAGCTAGTTCTGCTGGAGGCACTTGCCACCCCTGACACCAGGCAAGAGAGCCAGGACTCTATTTGGTGGACTTGGAGGGTGAGGGCAACAGGCCCAGCACCAGCTAGATAGGCAGAAGAGGGAAGGGACCAGGTACTGGATGGATCCACACCCAGCATACACCTCAGGACAATGTCAGGACAGAGTTGATTCCTGAGGTGGGGCCAGGCGGGAGAGGAGGAGAGGGGTCAACACCCTCTGCTCTATGCTTCTGCGTATTGAGGCCCTGCCTCTCTGGCCCTCGGTGACCTGCTATGGCCAGGTCTAGGGTCCTTTCTCTTGGCCCAGCAAAGGGGCAGAAACTAGAGGGAGAAGGAGGAGGAGATGGCCCAAGGGAGTCAGGGTCCGGCTGGATTCAGGGGGCCTCTCTGTGTGGTGCACAGGGCAGAGGGAGCAGGAGGGAAGGACCTGATCCAGGCCCTCTTATCCCTTCCCCCTCCGAAATCTCTGCCTGGCACCGAGGCTCACAGTCAGGGCAGCTCCAGTTACAGCTCAGAAACCGAGAGAGGCTGGCCTGGGGGAGGGTCACGTGGGTGGTGGGAGTCCTCCCTGCCCCCTCCTTGAGGCTGCAACCCAACCCCTGAGCTGCTGCCCTGCTCCTGCTGCCCTCCTCTGGCCACTAGGCTGCCCACTGGCACTCCTCTCTTCCCCCTGGCCTGGCTCTTTTTTTCTGGCATGATTAGCAGGTGGCATTTCCACCTGGTTCTCCTGGGACTTCTGAGATTCCTGTCCTGGGGGGCCTAGACCCCTTGGCTGGATGCTGTCTTGGAAGGAGGGGGGAGCCTGGCTCCCAGTAGGAGGGCTGCCCTGGATCTCTTGGTGAGTTGGGGATACACACTCATGGATCTGGGTGGGCTGAAAGTTTTGGCCTGCCTTGGGTGGGTGGATGGGGGGCTCGCCAGCACCTGGCCCCTTTCCTGGCCTTATCCTTGGGTGTGTGCTGAAACCTGTTTAGGAAGGGATTCCCCAGACCCCAGGGCAAGGGCCCTGCTATTTTCTGAGTGGGGAGCCAGGGGCTGGGTCTGGGGCTTGTTGGGAACCGTGCCTGGCTCCAAGGTACTTTGCTTCCATTTTCTTAGAGATCCAGGTACATGCTTAGGCAGCCCCCAACAGAGGCCTCCAGGTTGCTAGACCTGCATCACAGGGCTGCCCCAGGTGCGCCAAGACCTGTGGCTTCTAATGTGGTTATTCTTCAAAAGAAGTAGGAAGGTGTGTCATGAGCCCTGACCCCCACCCCACATTCTGCAGGAAGCATTTATAGGCTGGCTTGGGGGAGTGGAGCCCTGCTGTGAGGTCTGCAGGCTGATCCTACCTCTCTGGTTCAGGCTGCCTGGAGGCCTGCATGAAGGAGGCAGCACCAGGCATGGCACCAAGGGCTCCCCCAGCCAGGCTGGGCATTGTTATTGGCATGTGAGGGATACTTGGAGCAGGTCTGAAAGGCAGCTAAGGTGCTCTGGACCACTATGAATGGGGGTGGGGGGGCAAGTGGGTGTGAGGCTCTTTTTGTTATTGAAATGTAACTTACATCCTGTAAATTCACCGTTATACCAGACAGTTCAGTGGTTTTTAGTTCATCCACAAGACTATGCAGCCAGCACCCTATCTAATTCCAGAATATTTTCATCATCCCAGAAACCTCATATCCCACTGCCCCACCCCCAGCCCCTGGCAACCACTAATCCACTTTCCGTTTCTGGATTTGCCTGTTCTGGATGTTTCATAGAAATGGAATCATACGATATGTGGCCTTTTGTGTCTGGCTTATTTCACGGAGCATATCATTTTCAATATTCATCCATGCTATAGTGTGTGTCAGTGCTTTGTTCCTTTTTGTGACTGAAAATATTCAGTTGAATGGACACATGTAGTTTTTCTCATTTATTCAGTTGATATTGGGGCTGTTCCCAGCTTTTGGCTGTTGTGGGTAATGCTGCTGTGACCATTAGTATACAAGTTTTTTTGTGGACGTATGTTTTTAATTCTTCTGGGTGTACACTAAAGTGGAATTGTTGGGTCATATGATAATTGTACATTTAATATTTTGAGGAACCACCAAACTGTTTTCCATAGTGGGGGCACCATTTTACATTCCCACCTACAGTGCACAAAGGCTCTATCCAATTTCCCCACATCCTCATCAATGATTGTTATTCTCTGGTTTTATATTTTTTAATTATTTTTATCCTCGCTTTCCTGATGGGAGTGACTGCTTTCTCACTGTGGTTTTTATTTGCACATCCCTGGTAACTGGTGAGGTAACATCTTTTCATGGACTTGTTGGGCATCTGTGTGTCTTTGGAGAAATATCTATTCCATTCCTTTGCCCAATTTTTGGTTGAATTTCTCTTTTTGTTGTTGATTTGTAAGAGTTCTTTATATATTCAGGATCTTTCTTGGTCTGAGGAGAACCTGGTTTCTTGACACGTGACAGCACACTGTCTGGCCCCCGCACATGGAGGCTGCCTCCACAGGTCTTCATTGCTTGGCCCCCATATCTCTGACTGTGTGGGGAGACAGGATGCAGGTGATTGGTTACTAGAGTCTGATCTGGGGGCCTTGTGGGGGCCCTGGCTGAGGAGGCTGCCCCGGCACTGCTCTAAGGTGGCATTCTGGAGGGGCTGCTGTCATGGGGGCTGTGCATGTAGGGTCAGGGAGGTGAGGGCTCCCTCTGCTTCTCTGTGCACCCAGCCTGGGGCCCAACTGGGGGGTCCATGTGGCCACATGCCTGCTGGCTGCTCAGAGGAGGGGTGCCTAGCTGGTCCCTGGAGGGGAGAGGGAGGGCAGTTTCTTGGGGCCAGGGGAGCAAACCTGGTATAGAATGAAGAGGCTGCGTGATGAGCCTGTGAGGGGGCATGGAGTAAGATAGGGTGCTGCCTAGAAAATGAGACAGCCCCAGTGGGGCATAGGGGGCTGTGTGTGGGGCTGGGAGCTGAAGTGCACCTGTGGATGACCAGGGAGAGACTGGCAGTAAGGAAGGTGACTCCCTGGCTGGGGACCAGAGGTGGTGGTACCTGGAGCTGAGCAGGCAGGAGTTTGGATGATAGCCAGGAAGGTGCTGTCCACAGAGACCTACCTCAGGACAGCTGTGCCTGGATCCAGAGTTTGGGAGAGAAGCCATGGAGAGCAGAGTGCTCTGGGGGTGGGGGAGTGAAGGGGGGTTGTCAGGAGGGAGTGGTTTTGCATCAGCTGGGGGAGAGGGGTACCCAGGTGAAGAACCTTATCACCATATATCTAGGACAGCCAAGAGGCCACAGGGAAACTGTCAAGGCCCCTTGAATGTGGCCCTGTGGGTGAAATCTCCAAATGTTAGGCAAAGGGGATGCAGTGTGGGGGGGTGCTGGCTGTGGGTCACTCAGGTCAAGGGAGGATGGAGGGTGGTGTGTGGAGGGGCCTGGTTTCCAGCCTTCAAAGGTGGGGGAACTCTGCCAGTATCCATGGCCCATGGCCCCTGAGGTCATCAGAGGGACTGAGGTCTCCCAGGTGGGTCCAGGGCAGGAGTGGGGAGGCAGGTGGGCATACTGAGCAGATCCTTTGGGGGGGGACAGGCCACTTCCTGCATCTCTGGTCTCCAATGTCTGTCCCTTCTAACTTCTCTCTCCCAGCCAGTCTGCTCTGGGAGGCCATGAACCCCCACCCTGCTAGCCCCAGCCTGCCCTAGTCCCCTTCTGTAGTCCGTGGGGGGCTCTTCCCTGGCCCCCAGTACAGAGACCAGATAGAGGCAGGTGGGAACATGGGGCTAGGATGGGGCTCTGGGCTGGGGCCTCCTGACGGGTGGTGCTGTGTTCAGGCCTTGCACTGGGGCCTGAGGCGAAGAGGAAGCCATGGCCACCTGGCTCCTTCAGCTGTGTGAGCAGACGTCCTGCCACAGCCGGTGGCCATCTGGATTGGGAGGAAGAGTTGGACAGCTGGTATAATCTTGCTCCTGTCCTTGCCACTATGGCCCTGGACCTGACTCCAGTGCTAGTGCTATGGGCACCAGCAGGACCCTGCCCCGACTCCAAGATGGCCCCAGCCAAGGGCCCACCTGCTGTCCACCAAGGGGCTTCTCGATCTGTGGGTAGATTTTCTTCTGGGAAAGAATCTGAGCACACGATTCTGCCTCGTGGGATGTGGGCCCTGGACTCGGGAGGAGTGATGAGCTGATAAGGGCCTAGCTCGGATCACCTGGTCACAGAAAAATGACAACTGTCAGGGGCCAGCACTCAGCTCCCTTAATCCTGGCCTGGGGGCACTAGCTCCCTTTGTGTATTGTCCTTGCAGGTGGTGGGTATCCCTGTGGTACCTACCCCTCTCACTAGGCTGTGAGGGTGGAGGTTTAGGAGGAGACACAGTTGTCTGGGAAGTGGGCAAGGCCAAGCCCCACTTGGAGGAAAGCCTCTGGCAGGTTGGGGCAGAGCTGCCAACTCCAGGTTGGCCTCAGCTGTCAACTCTTCTAGGAAGCCAGAGAACAGCCCAGTAGCATCGTTCTTTACTGTAGCCAGAGCTCACCTCTGAAGAGTCCAGGAGGGTTCCTCATGGGGTCTCCTCCAAACTGTGCTTGATTGGAGGCCTATGGGGTCCCTTCCCCCTGGTTCTGGGCCCATGAGCCCAGAGTGGGGTTTGAGGCACTCATTCACCAGGCAAGCCAGCCCCCTATTACCCCTGGATCTGACCTTTGCCTACTGTACCCATACCTGTGGCCTTGGGTGCATGGACGGTGGGTCAGGTGCAGCAGACCACCAACCTGGACATATAGAAGCTGACTTTTTGGGTGGTGTGGGTGCTGTGCTAAGGGGTGGAGGGCTACCTGGAGTCCCTAGGGTACAGGTGTGAGGTGAGGGCTTGGGGCTCCACTGGACGAGGGTGGGGCAGGGTGGCTGGCTGTACTGAAGACCTGATGGCCTGGGCTGGGCAATGACCAGCCCACTTTCCCGAGAGGCTAATCATTAAGGGATGTCTGTGGGCTGGGCCGATCTGGTTGGCAGGTGGCTGTGCTGGGATCGCCACAGGAGGGCAGCCCCCGATCTGGGTGGCACGCGGCCGCCAGGCTCTGTGACCCGAGGACCAGCCCAAGTCCTCCCCTGCCCCTCCCAGTGGTTCTCTGCTGGCCTGGTGCCTCTGGCCACAGGAGGAAGCCTGGCCGCCCAGCTGGCAGGCCCTGCACCTCGAGACCAGCAGCCGGACAGGGGAATGGAAAAAGGCAAGCCTCAATCTTCGTTTGTTTTTCTTAGCGATACCTGAGGTAGATGCGGCCAGGGAAGTGGTCTGGCCTGTGTGGGGAGGCTGCCAGGGGCTCCCAGATCAGAGCATGTCAGAGCTGCTTCCTCCTGGTCCCAGCCACCCTGTCTGTGCCCTATACCTGGTAGACCAACTATAGGAAGCAAGCCAGTCATCGAGGTGACTCTGGTGGCGGTTGAGATGGGGTCCCCTCGGGGCTCTCTGAGTGCCTGCCTAGTGTCCTACCTGTCTCCTTGTGACATCCCTGTGGATCTGTAGCCATCTATAAGGCCTGGGGTATGGTGACTGGGACACAGAGGTGGCCTGTGGGGGTGTGGTGACCAGGACACAGAGGCTGCCTGGCCACTCTGGTTCCTTCATGAAGCCACTACTGCTCATCTTCTTTTCTTCTCAGTCATCAGTGAAGCTGGTTCCCCCCCCCCCCCCCCACCTTCCACTCTGGGCTCCAGCATTCTGCTCCTAAAAGGGGCCAACTAGAGGTCCTCAGGGTCTGTAGGTCCTGTGGATTCTGTTTGCTCTGGGGGCCACCAAGGGTGGACAGGGACATTTCTCTTAGGCAGTGCTGTGGGTCCTGTCCTGGTGTCCTGGAGTTTGTTGAGTCATGTGTCTGCTGGCTGATCTTCAGGGTGGCTAGACCTGGGTGAGAAGCTCCCCTTGGGTGGCCAGTCAGTGATGGAACTGAGGACTGACTGAGAACTCTTTGTGTCCTAGAATATTGGGACCCTGTGAGGTGGGGAAGCTGGGGTCCAGTGGCTCTCCCAGCCATTGGAGGTGACAACTATTATAGACATGAGGTCCCCCCCCCAGTGTGAACGGCCTGTCCACATGTGGCTGCCCTCCTGTCCATAGCCTCCTGTGCTGGCCTCCTTGGCATGTTTGGCGCTGGGTGACAGTAGAGCCCTTGGAAGCCCCCAGACCCTGTCAGTATCTCTGCCCATCTTACCTTGTCTTTGCTGCCCATGTGCTGGGCGGGAGGCTGCAGGCTGCAGGCTGCAGGAGAATGGAGGGTTAATCTCAGAACCAGTGTCTCAGCGCTGGAATTTGTTTTGAATTTGATTCACACAGAAATTAAATGCCGTCTGGTGGGGCTGAGGTTTCCTTGGCAGGGCACTGCGGCTTCTGGAACTCCAGCCTCTTCCCCTCCACCCAACTCAGGGTCTTGGCTCCCTCCACACATGGGGAGCTGAGTTTTTGGCAGGGTGGCCCTTGGGATGGCCTGGTCTGTTGGCAAGAGGAAGGGCTGTCAAAATCTGTAGCCCTGCCCCCCCCAGCAGGAAGTAGCAAGACACTTGGAGAGGGGCTGCTGGGCAGAGTGAGCTGAGCCTTGCTGGGTTATTCACCAGTGGGACCCTGAGGACAAGGACAAGGACATCTGTGGTCTTGGCCTGGGCCACACTTGCACCCCTAACCCTCATCTAGCAGTGTCCATCTGCCACCGGGCTGCCCTTGGGGGCAAGTGTCATGGTATGTGACCAGCTGAGCACTCAGAGGGGCATCCCTTGTCCCCAAGCATGTGGGCATGACAGCCTCAGGCCTGGCCCTCAGAGAGGGACAGGTGTCCCCAGACTTGACTCTGTCTATCCTAGGTTCTTTCTCACTCTTGGTGGCGTTGGAGTCTCTGCAGAGCTGCTGTAGGTGGGACCTAATGCAGGATGATCTTGTCTTAAGATCCTTCTCTTGATCACATCTGCAAACACACTTATTCCAAGGAAGGTCACACTCTGAGGTTCTGGATGGGCATGAATGTGGGTCCCTTTATCGTTTGCTTCAAATTATTTCTGCAAACAATTTCTATGAGGAAATGCAACTGAAGCCCTGCTGAAATGATGATATCAGATCAGTCAGTGTGCAGTACAAAGCAAGGAATGAGATACACGGATTGACCTAGCAAGTCTGGAAAAACCAAGTAGAACTGGGAAAAAAATTTAAGTAATGGACTGATTTGAAAGCAGATTAGAAACTGCTGAAGAGAATTAGCAAACTGGAAGATGGGTCAGGAGAAATTACTGGAGCGTAGCCTGGGCAGGAGACACGTGGAAAACAGAGAGGGTGTGATACCTGAGCAGAGAGTAGGTCCCGCATCTTCATAAAGTCCCAGAGGTGGGGACAGGGTGGTGTCTCTGGTGAGAATGGCCAGGGATTTCCTGAAACTGCTGGGAGCAATCAAGAGGACTTAAGAGGCACAGTGTCTTTCCAAGCAGAAACATGAAGATTCGGGCTGGAATATAATGACTTGGAAGCACAAAACGCTGAGCATAAGAGAATTGTAAAGCAGTCTGAGGAAACAAAATGCATGTTACCCTTCCGAGGGTCCTCAAGCTGATAACTCCCTGGAGACACAGCAGGGCAATCCACTTAGTGTGTGAAAGAAAGTAACTGTCCAGAATGAGGCATAATAAAGACATTTTCAGCTGTATCAAGAGTTGCTCTGAAGGAGACGTGGATGTGCAGCTGAGGCCTGGGGAATGCTCTGCTATACTCCGGACATGGGAAGAAATGAAGCAAGGAGACAGTCATGTGAAGGGACAGGGAGCACTGAACAACCTCTTGTCAGGTCCTAAAAGTAGAACTAAATACACAACAGCATGCAACCCGGCCTCAACAGAGTTATGCTCTCAGGCCTCTTATTGCCCAGAGGGGACAGTGTTGACTATGTTGGACATGGGTAAGTTAGAGACTCATATAATTTTGAGGGTATTCATGAAAATAACAGAAATGTAAACCTTCAGATTACAAAGGGGAAAATGGACTAATACAAATAACATAAAAGGAGGCGAGAGAGGAGAAAAAGAGAAAACAGGCATGGCCAGTAGAAAGGATGAACTAAAACCCCAGGCGTAAGGCTGAGGTGCAGGGTAAGGCTAGGTCAGGTCCTAGCTAATTAGACTACATGTCAGAGACACAGAGAGGACATAAGGAGATAATATACTAACTCAATGGGCCATAAGACAAAGAGGAAACAAGGGAAGAGTGAAGGGTGCACTGTGACCAAAGCTCAGTACAGTCACCTGATCTGTGACTCAGGCTCTGCATGGTGACCTGAGACTGCAGTTTTGGAGAGACTGAAGCAGTGACAGTGGCAGCTTAAATGCATATTTTAGAAGTGGAGAGAAGCTCAAAAGTCCTCAGCAAGCATCTGTCACAGAAGTGAGGGGAAGAACAGTTAGCTAAATCCAAAGACTCAAAAGCAGTGATTCTCAACCTGTGGGTTGCTACCCCTTTGGGGGTCAAATGACCTTTTGACAGGGGTCGCCTAAGACATAACAGTAGCAAAATTACAATTATGAAGTAGCAACGAAAATAATTTTATGGTTGGGGGTCACCACAACATGAGTAACTGTGTTTAAAGGGTCACGGCGTTAGGAAGATTGATAACCACTGCTCTAAAGGGAATGAAGTAGTAGTGAGAAATTAACAAAATAAAAACAAACCCATGTTAGAGATGAACAGATCTGTGTCTGTGAAGATCTTGGAAACATCTGAGGAGACAGACTGAGGAGGAGGCTCAGGACAGGTGTCCTGCTACAAGGAACCTCTCACAGATTCTACAGAATAAAACAAGGGAACATAATGAAGAGTTTCATGCTAATAAATCTGAAAATTCAGAGGAAGTAAAGAAAACCTGAAAAGTAACAGAAACAAACTCAAGATAGAATGTTGATTAATACCATAATAAATAACGAAATTAGGACACTGGGATGTAAATGGTGAGGCTTCTGTGGAAAACTCTGGCAGTTTCACAATGAAACATAGATTTCTTCTATGACCCAGCAGTTCCACTGGGGACATACCCATGAGAAATGAAAACATGTGTCCAAACACCACTGTATATGTGAGTGGTCATAGTGACATTGTGCATCAGAAGAGCTAAAGAGTGAACACCTGACATGTCTGTCAGCTGAGAAATAAACAGAATGTGCTCCATCCTACAGTGGAATGTTATTTGAAAATAAAAGGGTGAAGCACTGGCACTCGCTGCAGCATGGATGAACCTTGAAGACATTGTGCTCAGTGATAGCTTCATAGTGTGTGATTCTATTATATGAATCATCCAGGACAGGCAAATCCACAGAGACAGAAAGTGGGTTAGTGGTTGCCAGGGCAGGGGGAGTGAGGGAGTTGATCGCTAAAGGGTAAGGGGTTTCTTTTTGAGGAGATGAAAATATCCTAAAATTGACTGTTTACCTATATCCGTGAATATCTTACAAAACACTGAATTGTGTACTTTAAATTCTATGGTAGTGAATTATATCTCAATAAAACTGTTTAAAAAAAAAACAAAACAAAAACAGAAAAACAGAAAAGAAATTGGACCAGAAAGGAAATCTTTCCACCAAAAAAGATCAGCCTGCATGGCTTCATGGCAAATTCTACAAAATAGTTAAGAAGATACCATTCTAATCTGACACAACTCTTTCAGGAATTTTTAAAAAGAACACTCACCAAGGCACCTAAACTCAGCAGGAAGAACACAGAGAAGAAAATCACAAACAGATGCAAAAGGCCCAGACAAAGCACCACCAAGATCTATCATTCCAGGATCACTTAGTGTCCAATGTGGGAATTTCCCACTTAGCAGATCAAAGGAGAAAAGTCACATATCAAAAGGTGCAGGGATGACATTTGATGAAGTTCAACATCCATTTATGATTTTATTTATTTATTTATTTATTGTTGAAAGTATTACAGATGTCCCTCTTTTTTCCCCATTGATCCCCTCCTTCCCACTTCCACCCTGCTCCTGCTTTCCCCAACCTAATGGCTATGTCGATTGGTTGTGTATATATGCATATAAGTTCTTTTGTTTATCTCTTCCCATCCCTCCCATGCCCCATCCTTCTGAGGTTTGTTAGTCTGTTCCCTACTTCCATGACTCTGCATCTCTTTTGGTCGACAGCTTATTTTGTTCATTATGTTCCATAAATAAGTGAGATCATGTGGTACTTGTCTTTCTCTGACTGGCTTATTTCACTCAACATAATACTCTCCAGGTCCCTCCGTGTTGTCTCAAAGGATAAGAGATCTTTCTTTCTTACAGCTGCATAGTATTCCATTGTGTAAATGTACCACAGCTTTTTTATCCACTCATCTATTGATGGACACTTGGGCTGTTTCCAGATCTTAGCAATTGTAAATAGCACTGCTATGAACATAGGGGTACTGATTGGTGTTTCAGGCTTCTTGGGATATATTCTTAGAAGTGGGATCACTGGGTCAAATGGCAGTTTCATTTTTAAATTTTTGAGGAAACACCATATTGTTTTCCATAGTAGCTACACCAGTGCATTCTCACCAGCAGTGTGCTAGAGTCCCCTTTTCTCTACACCCTCGCCAGCACTTGTTTGAGGATCCATTTATGATTTTTAAAAGGCTCTTAGCAAACTAAAAGCAGAGGTAAATTCTTTAACCTGATACAGGGATGACACTTAGCAAACTTCATACTTAACTGAAATGGTGAAAGCTTCTCTTTACAACCAGGAGTAGACAGGGACACCTGCTGCCATCCTTGTCTAAATGGGGGTGATTCCAGCTGTCTTAAAAGACCCTCAAGTGAGATGAGAGTCTTTCTCTTACATAGTGAGCATGTTCTGGGTCTGCGGGCACACTTTCCCAGCCTTTAGGGCACCCTAAACTCCCATGTGAGTTTGTGCATGTAGAGGGGCTATGACAAGGCAGAGGATCCTTACTTCCTAGCGTTGGTGCACAGCAAGATAGGGAGCTTTTGGAGGATATGTAGGGGACTTGTGTTCATGATATTAGAATTGTGGTGGGTTTTTAAAACAAGGTAGAAGTAACATAGACAGGAGAAGGCTGAAAATTGAGGTGCAATAAAGTTAAGAAGTTCTGTTTATGGAAAGACACTGTGAAGAGAATGGACAGGTAGCCATCCCCTGGGAAGCTGGGAAAATTCCCACCCTTCCTGCAGGACATTTCTGCCTGGTGTGGTTGCTTTGGGGATTCGACAGTGCCCCCCCCCCCCCCCCCCACTGACCTCTGCGGGGCTGCACCAATTTATAATCCCACCAACAGTGTACCAGGGTTCCCTTTCTCCATATCCTTGCCAACACTTGTTATTTGTTGATTTATTGATGATAGGCATTCTGACAGGTGTGAGGTTTTAATTTGCATTTCCCTGATGATTAGTGATGTTGAGCATCTTTTCATATGTCTGTTGGCCATCTGTATGTCCTCTTTGGAGAAATGTCTATTCAGGTCCTCTGCCCATTTTAAAAATCAGTTGGTTTCTGTGTGTGTGTGTTTGTGTGTTGAGTTGTATGAGTTCTTTATATATTTTGGACATTAACCCCTTATTGGATGTATCATTTGGAAATATCTTCTCTCATTCAGTGGGCTGTCTTTTCATTTTGTTGATGGTTTCCTTTACTGTACAAAAACTTTTTAGTTTGATGTAATCCCATTTGTTTATTTTTTCTTTTGTTTCCTTTGCTCAAGGAGATATATGAACATACTGCTAAGAGTAATGTCAGAGAGTTTACTGCCTGTATTTTCTTCTAGGAATTTTATAGGTTCAATTCTAACATTTAGGTCTTTAACCCATTTTGAGTTTATTTTTGTATATGGTGTTAGAAAGTGGTCCAATTTCATCTTTTTTTCTTTTTTTTCCATGTGTCTGTCCAGTTTTCCCAACACCATTTATTGAAGAGACTGTCTTTACCCCATTGTATATTCTTGCCTCCTTTGTCACAGATTAATTGACCGTATGGGGAGAGTTAATTTCTGGGCTCTCTAGTCTGTTCCATTGGTCTATGTGTCTGATTTTATGCCAGTACTATGCTGTTTTGATTACCATAGTCTTGTAGTATAGTTTGATATCAAGTAGTGTGATATCTCCAACTATGTTCTTTCTCAGGATTGCTATGGCTATTCAGGGTCTTTGGTGGTTCCATTAAAATTTTAGGATTATTTGTTCTAGTTCTGAGAAGAATGCCATTGGTATTTTAATAGCAATTGCATTGAATCTGTAGATTGCTTTGGGTAATATGGACATTTTAACAATTTAATTCTTCCAACCCATGAACAAGATATATCTTTGCATTTATTTATGTCTTCAGTTTTTTTCTTTATTGTCTTACAGTTTTCAGAGTACAGATCTTTCCCCTCTTCCATTAAATTTATTCCTAGGTATTTTATACTTTTTGATGCAATTATAACTGGGATGGTTTTCTTTTCTTTTTTTTTTTTTTTTAATGTTTTTCTTTATTGATTTTTTTTTTTTTTTTTTTAGAGAGAGAGGAAGTGAGAGGGAGAGAGAGATAGAAACATCAGTGAGAGAGAACATTGATTAGCCTCCTCCTGCATGCCCCCCACTGGGGATTGGGCCCACAACCTGGGCATGTGCCCTGACCAGCAATCGAACCGGCGACCTCTTGGTTCATGGGTCGATGCCCAGTCGCTGAACCACACTGACTGGGCTGGGATTGTTTTCTAATTTGTCTTTCTGATAGCTCATTATTGGTGTATAAAAATGCAACTGATTTCTGTGTATTGATTCTATATCCTGAAACTTTACTAATTTATCAGTTCTAATAGTTTTTTGTTGGGAGTCTCTAGTGTTTTCTATATATAGTATGATGCCATCTGCAAATAATGAATTTTACTTCTTCCTTTCTGATTTGGATGCCTTTTATTTCTTTTTCTTGTCTTACTGCTATGGCGAGGACTTACAATACTGTGTTGAATAAAAGTGATGAAAGTGGGCATCCCTGTTCCTGACTTTAAGGAAGACACTTTTAGCTTTTCACTGTTGAGTATGATGTTAGCTGTGGGTTTGTCCTATATGGCCTCTATTATGTTGAAGTATGTTCCTTTTATGCCCACTTTGTTGAGAGTTTTTATCATAATAGGATATTCAATTTTGTCAAATGCTTTTTCTGCATCTATTGAGATAATGGGTTTTATCTTTTGTTAATATGATGTGTTGTATTAATTGATTTATGGATGTCGAACCACCTTTGCGTCCCTGGTATAAATCCTACTTAGTCACAGTGTATAATCCTTTTACTGTGCTGTTGAATCCAGTTTGCTGATATATTGTTGAGAATTTTTGCATCTATGTTCATCAAGGATATTGGCCTGTAATTCTCTTTTATGGTAATATCTTTATCTGGTTTTGGTATCAGGGTAATGCTGGCTTCATAAAATGAGTTTGGAAGCATTTCCTTCCACTTTAATTTTAAAATATAGTTTAAGAAGGATACATATTTTTTCTTTAAATATTTGACTGTTTCTTGTGTTCCATACTTCCCTGGACATATTGTGTCTTAGGAGAATGTTAAAGTTTGAGGGGAAATACTTGAATGTGGTAAAGTGCATTTAGATCTTGCTGTCATTTCTTCCTGGGAGGTGGGCTCAGCACTGTGAGAGGCAGCCAGCCAGATGAAGCAGGGTTGGAGGGGTTCTGCTGCCTGTCAAGGGGTTACTACCTGTAGGCAGCCTGCCTGGGATCACTGCCTCCTCCATGGGCTGCTGTGCAGGCCTATGAGCTCGTCTGTCCCAGGCCAGATGTTTGCTTGGTGTATGTGTGTGGGGGGGAGGGAGGCAGTTGCGTTGAGCAGCTGGGCAAGCTGGGTGGGGGCCTGTGCATGCCAGGAGACCTGGGCTGCTTTCTGGGCTGAGGCAGGTCAAGTAGGCAAAGGCCCATTGCCCAGGATAGTGTGCAGGGCTTAGAGCCTGTATTGGGGAGTGGGTGGGGTGGGGGGCTTACCTGTGCCACCTGCTGTTTGCTGAATGTTGTTGTTTTGGGTAGTTCACACATGCACAGCACAATGTGTGGGAAGCTCATAGGCTGCAGGTAGAGGAGTGTTTCCTCTGCCCCAGGCCACCTGTGTTCTTGGTTGCCCAGGTACCCGCAAACATACACGCAGCATTGGGTCAAGCAGGCCAAATATGCCGTGGAGGGATGGATATCAGTTATTCAGCCAGTCTTCATTTTTTGTATAGTAGCCCCATAATTTATGGTCAGTTTTGCTTTATGCAGTTCCAGTTACCTGAGGTCAGAAAATGTTAAATGGAAAATTCCACAAATAAACAATTTATAAGTTTTAAATTGTGCGATGTTCTGAGTATCATGATGAAATTGTACACTGTCTCCTCTATTCCACCTGGGACATAACTGGTCCCTTTGTCCAGCATTTCCATGCTGTAGACATTCCCCACCTGTTAGTCACTGAGTACCTGTCTTGGTGATCAGATTGGTTATCAGAGAGAGAGAGAGACCATGTTCACACAACGTTTATTATAGCATATTGTTTTAATTGTTCTATTTTATTATTAGTTGTTGTTAATCTTACTGTGTCTAATTTATAAATTAAACTTTATCATAAGTGTGTATGTATAGGAAAAAACAGTGTACAAAGGATTTGGTACACTCCACAGTTTTAGACATCCACTGGGGGCCTTGGAACATATTCCTGCAAATAAGGAGGGGACTACTATATAACAAACAGTGCTTCCATTGTTTTTGTATGACAGCATTGCATTGGATAATGTGTGAGTGATGTATGCATGTATGTTTTAAGATAATATACCTGTAACCTGTATTTCTAGAAAGAGAGTTGGTGGGTAGATTTTTATAGATATGTCAGTCCAGAATTCCAGCCATGGAGGGCCATCTCTTTCTCCTTGTCCTTGAGAATAATCTATCAGACACCAATTTGTGCTTATCTGATGAGTGAAAAATAACATATCAACATAGTTTTATTTTATATTTCTTTGATTGGAGTGGAACCTTTTATATGTTTTAACAGCAGCTATATTTCCTACCTTTGAATTGTATGTTCATATCCTGTGTTCTCTGCAATTGATTCCTTTCATTTTTGATCTTTAGGAAAAGATATACACATCCATGTGCACATGCACACATACACATGCACAAGCAGACAAGCAAAGGAAGTTGGCCCTTGGTCTGGGATCGGAATTGCAACATTTTCCCAGACTCTTGTCTATTGTCTTTTAAAACTCCATGCTACTTTTTCACTGTGCAGAGATTCTTGTATTTTTAGAGTTAAATTTATTAATTTTTCAAGGTCTTCTGGATTCTGATTCACTCTGAGAAAAGCCTTCCTGATTCTAGCAGTGTTTTATAAACCTCTCGTCTTTCCTCCAGCACTGCTGTTGTTACTCTCTGTGTTTCGGTTTCTGTCCTGGATCCCTGGCCACTATCACTAGGACCTCTTCCACTGAACCCAGGCCAGTCCTCCTCCCTACATCCCAAACATCATCTGCCCACTTCTCTTGCTACCTGACACCTTCACAAGGGTCTGTCCTCTGCACCCTGGGCCATGAGCCCCAAGGCAGGCCACACACTGAACACACCCTGACAGTTTAGGGTGTCTGGGGCAGGGGCCATCTGATTGCTGGTGTTGGATTGTTGGGGAGACCTGTCTTGGAAGTAGAACAATGTGGCTATAGCAGGGTTCCAGCCGCACACCACCTCCAGGGGGTGGGGGAACCCTTCCCTCAACCTGCGTAGTGTGGACATAGTTGGCCCTAGGTGTCAGGGTACCCCTGTTCTCGGCCCCCATATGCAATGTGGATGAGGAGGGATCCTGGGTATGGGGGGATCCCTGTCTTCAGCCTCCCTGGACTGGGAGGCAGCATGGCCCCAGGTATGGGTGGACACCTGCCCTCGGCACCCATGTACAATGTGGACTAGGTACAACCTCGGGTAGGGGACTCCTGCCCTCTTCTCCCATGTGCAATGTAGATGGGAGGCAGCGTGACCCTGGGTGTGGGGGGATTCCTGTCCTCTCCTTACCTGGAAGGCCCCGAGAGTGTTGGGACACTTGCCCTCCACCGCCATGTGCAGTGTGGAAAGGAAAGCAGGTTGGCCCTTGGTGCAGTGGGACTCTTGCCCTCAGCCTCCCTGGACTGGGAGACACCGTGGCCCACCATCCTTTCCTTCTCCTTGTTCATTCTCACAGCTGCGCTCCCCTCACGTTGGCCCCACCTTTGGGGGGTACTCTTGGATGCTGGAATGTTTTGGCACTGCCTGGATCTTGGTTAATCTCGTGCAGGTTGGAGGCTGCAGGGTTTCTGCTGCCTGGCACCCGTTCTGGGCACAGCTGTTGACATTCCTGTCTGGGGACAAGTCTCCACTGTGTGAGCTGCCTTTGTGTGGGGAGTATGGCTTTTCCAGCTTCAAGCTTGGGATCTGCAGGCCCCAGCCTGTTCCCCATCTGCCTCAGCAGCTGTCTTTGGGCAGGAGGCCTGGAAGAAGCCACCCATGGCAGTCCCTGTTGTGTCCATGTGCCCTTAGGTATGAAGCCCTAACCCCTGCGGCAGCACTGGGGGTACAAGACACTGGCTGGCGTGCTTGCCCCCTCCCTCATCCGCCACTTCTCTAGTACAGAATCCCAGCTCAGAGCTCACAGGTACCTTCTCCTCGAAGGCCTTGCTGTCTCTCTGTCTGCACCATTGGGTCATCCACTCTGGCCCCCTCTTGTGCCTCAGGGACCTTTGGGGTTCTCCCCCAGCCCATGCCCACACTGGCCTCCCACTGTGCACAGGGTGGGGGAGCAAAGGGGGTTCCTGGCTCAGAGAATCACTTAGAGGAGACCTGGCTCTGCAGTGAAGTTTGCAGGGGGACTGGAGCTGGTGGGAACATGGCCAGGGTTCTGCCCTGGTGCCATGCTGGCTCTGAGCATGTAGAGAGCAGGGCCCAGGCCTGAGGTGGGTCTTCTCACTGAACCAGAATGTGGAAGGGGTGGGGTGTGGGGGCACATTCTTGGTCTGGGGCCTGGGGCCTGTCAGTTTGACCTCACACTATGGAGTGCCTTGCTCTCGCCTGCCTGCCACTCCTCTCTGCACTCTGGGGCCTTCTGCCCTGGTGTCCCTGCAGTGTTGCTTGGCTCCCTGCTAGGCCTCCTGCCTTCAGGTAGCTGACTGGAATGAGTGAGGCAGGCCCTGTCCCTTCAGAGTTTGCGGGTCCCTCTGGACCCTCAGCAATGTAGATGCCCCCACCCCAGGCAAGGCCCAGGAGAGGCCATGCTGGGATATGTATGGGGGTGCCAAGAGGGAGCAGAGAGCAAGGAGGCTTTGAAAACCAGTACCTAGGTTGTCCCAGAGGAGTATCGCTGCCGGGGGTCTGCTACAGGGTGGAGTTCTAAGAGGGCCTAGCACATCCCTTCTCCTACAGAAAGCTGTGGCTCTTAGTCAGCCTGGTGGCCACTATGTCCCTGAGTGGCCTTTTGAGAGGCAACAGGAGAGAGGATGGGGCATGGTGAGGGGACCATGGTTCCCATGGGTGGGCTAGGGTGGGAGGCTTGTTTCCAAAGATGCTTGAATGGGGGCTCTGAACCCTGCCCCTGTCCAGGTAGGCATATCTCCCTCCTAAGGGCTGACGGTCTGGGTGTGGCTGGGCTCGAACATGCCTGGGGCCCAGACATGTTGCCTACCTGGGGACACTGAGGCCATAGCAGTCAGTCCCTGGATAGAGCAGGTTGAGGTGTAGGCGGCAGGCCAGAGAACAGGCTACAGACCCGTGGGCCAGGGCCTTAGGTGGAGCTACAGGAGAAACGGGGGCCGATTTCCCGGTGGCATCTGTGTCCCGGGCTGGAAGGTCTTCTCTGGTGCACATGTTTTGGGAGATCTATCGGGACCTGGGGGCTATGTGTACAGGCTGCTGGAGGGCAAGGAATGTGCGATGACCCTCCCAAGGGTCCACCCCAGCTGGGGACGGCAGAGGTGGGCATCCAGGAGCAGGGCTCACCAGTCCATTTGGGTAAGGCAGGCAAGAGAGTGGGTGTGGTCTGTGTGCCTTCTCCAGGCCTGGTTTCCTGAGCCTTCTCCAGGGTGTGCGACATGGTCCTTCTTCTGGGGCGGTGCTCACCCTGGTCTCTCTGTACGCAGGCTGACAGGCAGTGAGCCCCTGACCATCCTCCCGCTGACCCTGGAGCCCGAGGCAGCCGTACAGGCACACTACAAGGCCTGCGACCGGCTGAAGCTGGAGCGGAAGCAGCGGCGCATGTGCCGCCGGGACCCGGGCGTGGCAGAGACACTGGTGGAGGCGGTCAGCATGAGCGCCCTCGAGTGCCAGTACCAGTTCCGCTTCGAGCGCTGGAACTGCACCCTAGAGGGCCGCTACCGGGCCAGCCTGCTTAAGCGAGGTGTGGTGCACTGGAGGCAGAGCAGCAGGGCCTAGGTCAAGGGAGAGGAGCTGGGGGCATAGGAAGAGACCCTGGAACAAGCTCTTGCCCTGCCCCTCCCAACTGCTTTGCTCCCACTCTCCTGCTGCTGCCCCTCCCAACACCCCTGTCCCCACCCTCCTGCCCCCATGCCTCCTGCCCTGTCCCAACAGAGGCCTGAACTGTTGTTGGCAGGACTAGGTGCCTTTGGGAGCTTTGACAGGGCTCCAGGCAGCTCTGATGCCTTTTTCCACATGCCTGTGGCCAAGGCTTAGTACCAGCAGGGATGGCAGGGGTCCAGCTGGTGCTCAGAGCACAGAGCCTCATCTCTCCTATCTCTTTCTGCTCAAGGGAGCTGCTGGGGACTCTTGTCTGAGCCTCTCCATGTCCTCCCCTAGGGCCCTGGGCCATTCTGGTGGGTGGGAGACTTGGGTGGATGGGGTCTCTGTTTGCCAAGCAAAACCAAGGCCATGGTACTTCTGGATTCTTCCTTACCGTTCCTCCCCCTATCCCCTCACTCCCTTCATGCACATAGGAGAGCCTCCTACCCCCAGGTACACAGTCACCCCCATTCCCCACAAATTGATCACAGGAAGGTTCTAACAGTCTGGGATTTGGGGCTTCATCTGGAATGCTGTGGTTTGGCTACATAAGGTAACAGGGGGCTGCTGCTGGTACCACCACTGACCCGCCCTGCTGCCCCCCAGGCTTCAAGGAGACTGCCTTCCTCTATGCCATCTCCTCGGCTGGCCTGACGCACGCACTGGCCAAGGCCTGCAGTGCAGGCCGCATGGAGCGCTGTACCTGTGATGAGGCCCCTGACCTGGAGAACCGTGAGGCCTGGCAGTGGGGTGGCTGTGGAGACAACCTCAAGTACAGCAGCAAGTTTGTCAAGGAGTTTCTGGGCCGACGGTCGAGCAAGGACCTGCGTGCCCGTGTGGACTTCCACAACAACCTCGTGGGTGTGAAGGCAAGCGGGGCGGGGTGGGGTGTAGGGTGGGAGGGGGTACCATGGGGTGGTGGTGGTGGTGAAGGGGGCAGGCAAGACTCAGAGAGGGCTGGGAAGCTGGGAGGAGGTGGAATCCGCTGTCTCTGTGCTTTAGTTCTAGACATGTGGTGCCCGCCATGGTTTTCCAGTCATCCCGCTTATTTAAGTCTTATTACCTGCCAGATAGATGGAGATGTTAGTTGTCATGGAGGGTGCCCGTGGTCTCCAGTGGAGAGTGTCCTGTGGTACCCCATGGAGAGGTGGAGCTGGAAGGCCTACTTTTTGCTGGTTGGGGAGGAGCCAGGTGGGTCTGGGCCCATCTGTGTCTGACCCTGGGTGGTCAAGGCCACCAGGAGGGTCTCTGTGATAGGTGCCATCTATCCAGGAGGATGACAGATGGAGAGCCCTGCCTGCCAGGGCTGAGGGGCAGGTGGTCCTGTTACCAGGGACCTAGGTGGAGGCAGTCTGGGAACTGTACAGGCCAGGGGTCCCAGGGAAGGGCTGGGGTGTAGATGGTCCAAGTGTGTGTTGGGGGGTGCTTCTGCCTTAGGCATCTCATCTGTGGTCAGGACTATCTTCTGAGACAACTCGACTCAGAAGACTCAGGAAAAGGAATATCTTGGCATTTTGGCTGGGCCCTTCTATGGGGTGCTAGCTGCAAGTATGGCTGGGCCTGGGGGGACCTGGCTCCTGCTGCCGCTCACCTTCCCTGCATTCCCTCAGCTCTCGGGTCCACAACACTGGATAGGCATCAGGTCCGTACCTTAGTCCTTACTGTGGGTGGAGCACAGTCCCCTTAGTCCCCCAGCAACTTGGGCCACCAAATGCCCCCCCAGGCTCAGCTATTACCTGGGACTGGCAGGGGACCACCAGGAATGTGGAGCCCCAGCCTGGGGGGATGTAATTAGAGCCAGCCTCCTCTGAACCTCTTTATTGACTAGCTGGAGTTCTGAGTCATAGATGGAAACTCCTTTCCTTCAGTCTTCTGGGGAGGGTGTGAGGAGATGAAATCCCCCAGGCAAGGCCCTTTCTTTTCTTTTGTACTTGCTTTTTGTAAGCTATAAATGAAAAGTCAATATGAAAACTGCTCCATTGCTCAGCAAAGTATCATGAAATGTGACTCTTCTGTTGCGTGGCCATGGAGCAGCTATGTTTCTTAATCCCCTTAGGTGGCCCTCCCTGGGAGCTCATGCCTGGCTTGGGCCACTGGGGAGGGCTTCCCTGCCCTTCCTCTCACATACCTCCAGGGACCCCTGTGTGGGCAGTCTGGCAGGAGGCTTAATGGAGCAGCTGGCCTGACTTCCTGACTTTGTAGGTGACACCCAAGTCCTGGAAGGGGAAGGACCCAGTCTGGGTCTCAGGCAGCTTCCCAGAGCCTGAGCAGAGCTTGGTGCTGGACCACACCTGCTCTTGCTCTGGCCAGCTACTTTTCACCTCTGGGTTGGTTGGGTGGCACCTATATATGCAGTAGCACCAGATCCCGATGCTCAGGCAGGGACGTGGTAGCTCAGTTATAGACTCCCAGTGGCCAGTCCTGCCCACTGGGTGTGCAACACTCCAGAAAGTAGACTAGGTCCTGGCTGACAGGGTGCTGATGGTAGGGCTGGAGGGTGGCCTGCCCTGCTCTTGTAGGGGGAGTCCTAGACATAGGGAAGAACGTCTATGTGGGAAGGAAGTGTCTCCACAAGGCCACAGGTGCTGTGGTGGTCTCTTTGGAGGCCATGCTGCTGGCTATAGGACTTCTGTCCTAGGCAGTTTTTGGCTTGAAAGCAGTAGGATGGGTTTGTAAGCCAGAGAGCCGGGGTGATGGGTGGTGGTGGCTCTCTGGGCCATGCCTGGGTTTGGGGGCCATGGAGTTTGGCCCTAGGGTGGGTGCTGGTTTCAGCCCCTCTGGGGTCATCTGTGAGGTCTGGTCTCTGTTCTGCCAGACGTGGCCTCATGCTCCCCTCCCTCCCTCCCTCTCTCCAGGTGATCAAGGCTGGGGTGGAGACCACGTGCAAGTGCCATGGTGTGTCAGGCTCCTGTACCGTGCGGACATGCTGGCGGCAGCTGGCACCCTTCCATGAGGTGGGCAAGCGCTTGAAGTACAAGTATGAGACGGCGCTCAAAGTGGGCAGTACCACCAATGAGGCTGCCGGTGAGGCGGGCGCCATTTCACCACCAAGAGGCCGGGCCTCAGGCATAGGTGGTGATCCGTTGCCCCACACACCAGAGCTTGTGCACCTGGATGACTCACCCAGTTTCTGTCTGGCTGGCCGCTTCTCCCCAGGCACTGCTGGCCGCAGATGCCACCGTGAGAAGAACTGCGAGAGCATCTGCTGTGGTCGAGGCCACAACACACAGAGCCGGGTGGTGACACGGCCCTGCCAGTGCCAGGTGCGCTGGTGCTGCTATGTGGAGTGCAGGCAGTGCACGCAGCGGGAGGAGGTCTACACTTGCAAGGGCTAGTGCCAGGTAGCCAGGCTGCTGAGGAGGTGCAGGCAGCGTGTACAGCTGAGGCATCTACATTTGCAGACTGAGCCCCGGCTGGGTGCCCCCAGCACATTTGGGCATGAGGCGGGGGCAGGAGTCCAGCCTGTTTTGACCTCCGCATACCCTCTGCTTGTCCCTCCCCGGAACCTGACAGCATTGCACTGATGCTTTCCAGGCTGTGTCTGTCCCTAAGAGTCCAGTTCCTGTGTCACAGTGCCCCTCACCACTTGGGCTCCTTCTGAGGAGCATGGGTGCACCTTCGTGACCACACCGGGCCTCTGTGGCCACCTGTGGGCTGTCCTCCACCAGCTCTGGTTAGAGTCAAACCACTAGGAGAGGGACAGCCAGCTACCCAGGTGTGGTGGGGGGTCACTGCTGCTCCCCTCTGACATCAAGCACTTCTATTTGGAGTGATATCAGTGACTTTTAAGTTATTTTAATTTAACTAATATATAATAATTATTTTCTTTGTCCCCACTACGTCCTAAGCTGTGGCTCTTCCAGTCCGGAGGGGCGCCTTCCTCTCTCCTTGCCCCCTCCCCAGATTTCTTTCCCTGATCTGCTTTGTGTTTGAAACCACTAAGTCAAGAGAGACGTTACTGTCATTGTTCTAAAGAATTAAAGCGAGCTGTGTCTGGCCACTCCCTCAGGGCTTCTGGAAGTCAGGTCCAGGCTGCTGCCCCCAGGGAAGCCATCCTGGGAAGGGCACCTGTGGGTACACAGCCCTGCACTCCAGCCCCCAAATGCAGATTCTGGGACCTGGGATGGCAAGGCTGGCCTGTTCTCCCCAAGGGGTATGTGTGGTCAGAGGGGCAGGGCCAGCCCCCTTGGAGCATTTATTTCACTAAGAAGGCACAGCTTGCTCTTTGTCACTGTGGGGGAAGCAGGGTGAGGATAGATGTGATGGAGTGTGTCTGGGACTAGGATTTGGCAACTGGAAGGCTATGTTCCTTGGCCATGCTGTTGACTTTGCTGGAAGGGGGAAAATATGGCCTACACTGACCTGGTTTGGTTTTAGTGTGTGTACGTGTGTGCATGTGTACTTGAGTATGTCTAAGTGTGTGTGGTTGTGTGCATGCATGTACAGTGTGTGCATGTATGAGTTACATGTGTGTGAGCACATGTGATATATATGCATGCATGGGTGCACATGCCTGCTTGTGTGAGAGCACATGCACATGTCTGCATGTGTAGTATGTGTGCATGTGTGTGCATGAGTGTGTAAACATATGCATCTGTTCATTGGTGTGTGTACCTGGATGCATGTATTTGAGCGTATGCCTATGCTATATGCATATGCTATGCGTGCATATGTGTGGAAGCATGGGTGATGTTTGTGCATGCATGCATGTATGTGAGCATGTGCCCATGCATGTCTGTTGGTATGTTTTGTGGGTGGCTGGGGTGTGGCCTCATCCACCCTGTGCCCTTACTTAGTGTGGGCCTCTCCTTCCCACACTGACGTGAATGGCAGCCTTGGCTCTGGAGCTTCTGCCCTGGGCCTGTCCTGCTTGGCTGGGTGGCCGTGCTCCAAGGGTGCAGGCAGTGTGGAAGCAGGAACTACTGAGCTAGGGCATTCCACGGAGTCCCAGGGGGCTCCAGGAACCCCAGGGAACTGTGTTTCTAAAAGAAAACCTATTTATGTTGATGTGGGTCTCTTTGTCCCTGTTTTATGGTGTAAATAGTAAAGTTTATTCTCCTGTGGTTCAGAGAACACTCCGTGAATAACTGCTGTGGAGGCCCATCCTAGAAGGGAGCCAAAGGCTCCTTAGTGGCAGGAGATGTGGACCTGCCCCTTGGTCTCTGCAGGCCTGGTTGGACAGGGGGTGAATTAAGGGGCATCCTGGTCGTCCCCAAGCATCCCTACCTGCTGGGGCCCAGAGCAGGTAGAGCGGCATGCTCCCATGACAAGACTGTAGCCAGTCACTACTGGGTCTGGAAAGGTGGCAAGTCAGAGGAAGGATATGTTTTTTTCTAATTACCACATTTAGCTATTTTTGTCATAAATATTAAGAAAAGTATTTTTTAAAACAAGGCAGACTGAAAATGTCTGCTGGCTGGTTTGTTTATATATAAATATATATCAGAATGTCTTGCTAAGCAAAGAAGCAACTCCCGCTGATGGAGCCCCTCCTAAATGTGCTTCTCTTTCATGTGGCAGAAGATCTCTGAAGAAAATGTGTCTGTAGTAGGGCCAGATCCCCAGGTTCAGCCTCTCTAGGGGTCCTGGGGATGGGCAGCCATGCTGAGGGCCAGGCAGGTCCCGGCCACGTGCTCCCCACCAGCCCCTCAGACTTGGGTTCTGGGCTTGGTTCAGCCAGGTCCAGAAATCGGGAGGAGAGGAGCATTCACACATGACACCTGTCCTCCTATGTTCAACCTCTCCTGCCACCCTACCCACTTCTCTACCTCATCTGTATAGCGAGTAGGTGTGTACTCGAGTGACTAGGAGAATGTATTTATTTAACAGCTTTGTGTAACACAATCAGAAACAAATGGAAACACTAAATAAACATATTTTAAATTATAGCCTGACTCAGTCCATTGACTTCAGAGTAGTTATGATGAACCTATGGGTGGTGGGCCTGAGATAAGGCCTGAGGGATGAGCAGCTGAGGGAGGAGGACTTAAGAGAGGAGATCAAGAGGGAGGAGGATATGTGGGAGGAGGACCTGAGAGAGAAGGGCCTGAGAGACTAGGGTGAAGGTCTTGAGGGAAAATGGCCTGAAAGAGGAGGACCTGAGGGAGGAGTGCCTGAGGGAGGAGGACCTGCGGGAAGATGGCCTGAGGGAGGAGTGCCTGAAGGAGGAGGACCTGCAGGAGGAGGGCCTGAGGGAGGAGGGTCTGAGGGAGGAGGACCTGTGGGAGAAGGGCCTGAAAGAGGAGGGCCTGAGGGAGAAGGGCCTAAAAGAGAAGGGCCTGAAAGAGGAGTGCCTGAGGGAGACGGGCCTGAAAGAGGAGTGCCTGAGGGAGAAGGGCCTGAGGGAGGAGTGCCTGAGGGAGGAGAGCCTGAGGGAGACGGGCCTGAAAGAGGAGTGCCTGAGGGAGAAGGGCCTGAGGGAGGAGAACCTGAGGGAGGAGGGCCTGAGGGAAGAGGGCCTGAGGGAGGAGGGCCTGATGGAGGAGGGCCTGAGGGAGGAGGGCCTGAGGGAGGAGGGCCTGAGGGAGGAGGGCCTGAAGGAGGAGGACCTGAGGGAGGACGTCCTGGAAGAGGAGGGCCTGAAAGAGGAGGACCTGAGGGAGGAGGGCCTGAAAGAGGAGGGCCTGAGGAAGGAGGGCCTGAGGGAGGAGTGCCTGAGGGAGGAGGCCCTGAGGAGGAGGGCCTGAAAGAGGAGGGCCTGAGGGAGGAGGGCCTGAAGGAGGAGGACCTGAGGGAGGACGTCCTGGAAGAGGAGGGCCTGAAAGAGGAGGACCTGAGGGAGGAGGGCCTGAAAGAGGAGGGCCTGAGGAAGGAGGGCCTGAGGGAGGAGTGCCTGAGGGAGGAGGCCCTGAGGAGGAGGGCCTGAAAGAGGAGGGCCTGAGGGAGGAGGGCTTGAGGGAAGAGTGCCTAGAAGAGGAGGACCTGAGGGAGGAGGGCCTGAGGGAGGAGGGCCTAAGGGAGGAGGGCCTGTGGGAGGAGGGCCTAAGGGAGGAGGGCCTGAGGGAGGAGGGCCTGAGGGAGGAGGGCCTAAGGGAGGAGGGCCTGAGGGAGGAGGGCCTGAGGGAGGAGGGCCTGAAAGTGGAGGGCCTGAGGGAGGAGTGGCTGAGGGAGGAGGGCCTGAGGGATGAGGGCCTGAAAGAGGAGGGCCTGAGGGAGGAGGGCCTGTGGGAGGAGGGCCTGGGAGAGGAGGGCCTGAGGGAGGAGGGCCTGGGAGAGGAGGGCCTGAGGGAGGAGGGCCTGGGAGAGGAGGGCCTGAGGGAGGAGGGCCTGGGAGAGGAGGGCCTGAGGGAGGAGGGCCTGAGGGAGGAGGGCCTGAGGGAGGGGGGCCTGAAAGATGAGGGCCTGAGGGAGGAGGGCCTGAGGGAGGGGGGCCTGAAAGATGAGGGCCTGAGGGAGGAGGGCCTGAGGGAGGAGGGCCTGGGAGAGGAGGGCCTGAGGGAGGAGGGCCTGGGAGAGGAGGGCCTGAGGGAGGAGGGCCTGAGGGAGGAGGGCCTGGGAGAGGAGGGCCTGAGGGAGGAGGGCCTGGGAGAGGAGGGCCTGAGGGAGGAGGGCCTGGGAGAGGAGGGCCTGAGGGAGGAGGGCCTGAGGGAGGAGGGCCTGAGGGAGGAGGGCCTGGGAGAGGAGGCCTGAGGAAGGAGGGCCTGAAAGAGGAGGGCCTGAGGGAGGAGTGGCTGAGGAAGAATGGCCTGAGGGAGGAGGGCCTGGAAGAGGAGGGCCTGAGGGAGGAGGGCCTGAGGGAGAATGGCCTGAGGGAGAATGGCCTGAGGGAGGAGGGCCTGAAAGAGGAGGGCCTGAGGGAGGAGTGCCTGAGTGAGAATGGCCTGAGGGAGGAGGGCCTGGAAGAGGAGGGCCTGAGGGAGGAGTGCCTGAGTGAGAATGGCCTGAGGGAGGAGGGCCTGGAAGAGGAGGGCCTGAGGGAGAATGGCCTGAGGGAGAATGGCCTGAAAGAGGAGGCCTGAGGGAGGAGGGCTTGATGGAATAGGGCCTGAAGGATGAGGTCATGAGGGAGGAGGATTGTAGGAGGAGGGCATGAGGAGAGGGAGCCTTAGAGAGGAGAGCCTGAGGGAAAAGTGCCTGAGAGGAGAGCAGGAGGGAGGATGGATCAACTAAGGATGTTAAGGCAGGACAGGCAAGAGATTTGAGGTATGAGGGCTGGGCATGAAGAGCTACCTCTTCCGGTGGATCCTGGTTGATGTGAGAGTGTTTAGGGAGCTGAGTGTTTTTTGTAGCCCTAGCACAGCAGAGTTGTACCCATATGCAGGATGGGTGTTTTATCCATGGTTATACATGGAGAGGTCACAGCTCTCATGTGCGGGGACCCTATCTGAGATCCCTGGTCACTGATTGGTTGCATGATCCCTCTCACGGTGCCCTCACTGGGGTCTCAGGTGCCCTGCAACATTCAGCTTGGCCTCTGTGCCAGCATAGCCTCTAACTAGGGAGGACCAAGTGAGCCTTGAGACCCTTGTTTCTTCAGACCTGAAGGCAAGAAATTTGAGATGGTGTTACAAGGCCACACTCCCCTCTGGAGGTTCCAGGGGAGGGTCCTTCCTGCCTCTACTTGCAGCTGCTGCTCCTAGTGTCCCTGTCTCTGCCTCCTTCATCATGTGGCTTCTGCTCCCTTCTCCATGTCTTCTCCCCTCTGTTTATATGTGGATACTTGTCATGTAAGGTAGGGCACACAGACAATCTGGGATGCTCTCATCTTGACGTCATTAACTAAGTACATCTGGAGAGACCTCATTTCCAACTAAGGTCCCACCCTGAGAGTCAAGTGGATGTGAATTTGGGGGGACACAGCTCTACCGATGACAGTCATGGAGACCTGGGTGAGAAGTGGGCCCTGGGGGCATGGGGTGAGTTCTCTGCTGGGTAGGTGGGCTGGGCAGGAAACATACCTCCTTCTCTTGATCTTTAGGAAACAAGGCTTCAGTTTCTTGGGCAACCCTTCCCTCCACATTTCAAGGCCCATGTCCTTGTTTGGTCAGTGAGGAGAGACCTCTGGAATGCTGGAGGGGTAGCCCACCTCCCAGCACATTGGGCACCTGCCTCTGCCTCCTCCTTTTCCCAGGAGTGTTTGGGGGGCTTTCAGCCTGCTCTCAGGATGCCCGCTGTGGCCCCTCTCTCCCTCCTGCTCTGAGTCTGCAGTCTCTTCTAGAAGCAGATTCCTCACACCTCCTTATAACAGTGGGTCTCCAACAGGGCCCATTGGTCTATCTGTCCACCTGCTCTGAGTCTGGGGTACTCTGGGCACAACACACAACCCCCATTGGTCCCTAATCTCCAGTTTCCTTCACCCTCCCTGATGGCCTCTGTCTTCCCTTGAACTACTTTGTGTGTCCCCCTAGAGCTATGATGTACCCTGCTGGACCCTTGGTGGCAGGCCATCTCCTGGGACGTTACCTCCCTGCCACCTCCAATCCCATGTGAACCCCCTAATTTCCTGAGAGAAAAATATGCGGTTATCCTCCTAATCTCCATGCCCAGGCAGAGGATGGCAGTACCTCCTCTCTGGCCCATGGATACCACCATGAAGAGGCCAAGGGGCACCTTCTGGCACCAGACCCTGTGCCAGGCTGAAGGCCACCAGGCAGCCCTATGAGGCCCCTCAGCTGGGCAGTAGGTTCTGTGGGTGAAGGATGGGAGGCTGTGGGGTAGCAGGTGGAGGGTAGCTTGGGGCATCCTACTACTTTGGGGACACATGGGGGCCAGCTCCTTATTGCAGATTGTAAGACTGAGGCTTCCACCTGAGTGGTGGTCTCAGGCCTCTGTGCCTGGTGGGAGGGGGCTGCGAGCTGCCTAGGTACAGGGAGCAGGCAGCTTGAATGGGGCCATTCTTCCTAGGCAATGGTGGCTGAGACTGTAGCTGAAATCAACCCAGTGTGAGAGGGCAGGGGCCAGGCTTCTGAAGGGAGCAGGGGCAGCTGGACAGGACAGGCTGGTGCAGAGCCTCTACCAGGGCCTACCCTTCTCCTGCCCAGGCACATGGCCCCATGCCGAGGAGCCCTCTCTGGACACCTGGGTCTTCCCTGGATCCTGGGGTGCTGAGTGTGGTGGCTCTGCCCCGTATATCTGGCTAGTCTTGAGTATTTCTGTGTCCGCATGTGTGCATGTAGGGGGGCTGGGTTTGTGCATCTGCCTATACATGTGTGTGAACATGTGTATATGTCTGTGTCTGCATATGTGTATGTGTGTTTGTGCGTGTCTGTGTGTGTACTGTGAGGATGAAGTGCTGGGCTGTATCTGTCCTTTCTGGCCACTCTGTGACTATGGTGTCCTGCTCCATCTAGCCTCCTCTAGCTGAAAAGTCCCTGCTGTCCTGGCCAGCACCCGAGGCAGGGGAAGACCTGCCTTGTCCAACCACATTTGTCAGGTGGACAGAGACACCTAGGAGACTGCAAGATGCTTCCCATCTAGGGATAGCAGGCAAGAGGCCTCAAGAAGTTCCAGAGGACAGGATGTCCCTGTAGCTTACTGGCAAGGCCCCACGAGGTGAGGAGAAAAAGAAGAGGAGCCCGCAGGGCTCAGGGCTCAGGGCTCAGGTTGGGAGGCTGCTCAGAGCTCTTTCCGATTGACTTGAGCTACTATTTGCAGGTATGGAAGCAGCCCAGGATGCATGAACAGGTAGCCAGAGGTAAATCTGGCTGGAGCCCAGCCTGGTCTGGCAGGGGGAAGCAGGAGATGGCTGGGGATTAAGCAAGAAGGTGCAGACAGGAAGGTATTCAGCTGGATCCTGCCTGCCTTTCCAGGCTGACTTCAGAGATGGAGGGTGAGGTGAATAGACAAATTGAGGAGGAGAAGGGTGAGGAGGGGGAGAGGAGAGGGTGGAAAAAGTGAGGCTAGTAATGGGACAGGCAATGGCGGGTGCCATGTCACCTCACTGTGAGACCCTGGGGAACTTAGGACCATCAGGACCATGGAAAGGAGTGCTCATTGCCACATGGGGCCTGGCTGAGCCACACACAGCAGGTGCTCAGGGAGCAGCCTGTGAGAGATGAGAAAAGGAGGCTGCCCAAGAGGGCTGAAAGCTGGGAGGCTATGGGCAGATTACGGTCACCCTGGCCCCACCCAGGTGGGCACACAGCCCCTATTTCTGGCTCTGTTCTGGGTGTTCCATGGCCTGAATGAATCCCACCCCTCCTGGGGACTCTTGGCTGTGATGAAGGCCGCACAAATGAGGCTGTGGAAACAGTGCATTGGACTTGTATGCTAGTGCCCTGGATGTCCAGGCTGGTTGAGGCTGCCCTGCCTCAACCAGCTTCTCAGCTCCACTCTAGCTGCCTTCTCCCTCCCCACCTGGACTGTCCATGGCCCTGTCCCACTGTGCTCCTCTGAGCCCCTCCCTGCTCACTCTCTGGGGGCTCCTCTCCTGGATGGGATCCTCTCAGCCCACTGTCTAGTATACAGGTCAGCTGTGGGGCATAGCCTGGACCCCCAACCCTGGGTGATGGGGCTGTATGGCTAGGGGTGCCCTGCCCACCTGAGCTCCCAGGTGGAGGTGTTATCAGTGGAAGTAGAGTTCTTGGGGTGCCAGAAGGAAAATCATTTCCTGAGGCTCCCATGGGAGAATGGGGTATTGTGGAAAGTTTTATCGATGATGTAAAATTAAGAGGGTTCCCCTCCAAGGTCCCATCTCTGTCTTGCCGTGGAAGAAGTCCAGAATTAAGACCCATAGTTTCTGTTCCATATTTTTCTAAATTAATTAATTTTTGTTACAGATGTTTCTCCTTTTCCCCCCATTGACACCCTCCTCCCATTCCCGCCCCCCACCCCCAGCATTGTTGTCTATGTCCATTGGTTATGCTAATATGCGTACATTCTTTGGTTTATCTCTTTCCTCCCCCCACCCCCTCCTCTGAGGTTTGTCAGTCTGAACCATAATAAAGCCCAGTCCAG
Source organism: Tadarida brasiliensis (assembly GCA_030848825.1). NCBI lineage: Eukaryota > Metazoa > Chordata > Mammalia > Chiroptera > Molossidae > Tadarida > Tadarida brasiliensis. The sequence continues at coordinate 70,201,533 of CM061259.1, read as the reverse complement.
TCCAGTACTGGCTAGCTTAGCTTGTGTTCCCAGTTGCAGTCCATTGCATGTGGGGTCCCCACTGCTTTAGGCCACATGGCTATGGAGAGAACATGTGAGCACATGGGCGAATGCGGGTCATGGAGCAAGAGAGAGCAAGAGGCAACAATCACCAACAAGATTGAACAAGAGCAAAGGAACTCTTTTTCTGGGGATTTTAACCAGGAGCTTTTTTATACTAACCAACCAACTTTCCATGATTTCACATGCTTCTGATGGCCCCTAGCCAATCCATTGTTCCCCAGGCTAGACTGACAGGCAGTATCTCCCCTAGATCACCCGGACTTCACTGTGTGTGCCCCCATCTCCCCCTTTGTTCCCTTCCTTCCCCAGGGATCTACAGGGAATGAACTGGTGGTTCCACGGGGAGCATGAAGCTGTAGCTTCCTGGTGAAGCTGCCCAGATGACCATGTTTATAACGTCTGCCCTCCTCTTTGCTCTTTTCCTATTATTAATATTAATAAATTAGCTAATTAGGACAATAACAGAAGGAGACCCCAGTCTGGGGACAAGTGTCCTGGTCTGCCTGATTCCTGGGCCTCACTTTCCCCACTCTTTGGGGGTAGGGCTGATTATTATGGCTGGTCCCGGACAGCTTTGGGTTCTGGGTGGGGCCTGGCCAGGGTGGGAGGTGGAGCTAGGGGCCTGGGGCAGCTTAGTCCCCTGAACTAAAACTGTGAGTGGAGTGGAGGAGGGGTCTAGCAGGTTTCCATGGTAACAAGACCAAACAAATATCCGCACCCCTCCCCCTGCCCTCCCTGTGGCAATGACCTCATCTGCCCACCAACCCTGTGCTGTGGGGGGTCCTCCGCTGGCAGGGGAGCTTCAGCATCCATGTTTGTGTTGGGCCCTCCTCCATGGAAACGGCTGGAGCAGGAACCCAGAGGCTCCTGCTGTGGTTATTAGCTGGGTAGCCAGACGCCCTTCTTAGAGAAAGAGAGAAGAGGGGAGAGGAGAAAAAAAGGGGGAAGGGAGAGGAAGAGGAGGCAAGAGGAGGGTGGAGGGCAGAAGAGGAAGAGGGAGGGGGAGGATAGAGGGGGAAGAAGGAGGGGGAAGGCAAAAGAGGGAGGGGAGAGCAGGGGAAGGAGTGGAGAGGAGAGAGGATGGGAGGAGGGAAGGCAGAGGAGGGCAGAGAGGGATCTTAGGTGTTGCCTCAGTTTGATGACAGGACACTGGAGTGGACGGTAAGAGGCCTGCTGCTTATCTGCATGGCTGTGGGGGCAAGAAGAGGGACCAGCACACTAGGCAGGTGGACAGGCCGCAGGGCCTGCATTGTAGGTGCTGGAATGTCAGGACCTGGAGGGCAGGAACTGAAGTGGTGTGAGGCTTGGGGCAGGGCAGCCTGCAGGACCTCAGTGCAGATTTTGTCACAGGGGCATGGTGCAGTTTCCATGTTATTCTGCCCCCAACTATGAAGGAGAATTTCTAGTTGACCTACAATGAGCACTGCCTATGTCCAGGGAACAGGGACACCTGTCTGCCTCCTGCAAGCCCAGATCCTGTACCCGATTCACCAACTGTTAACTTAATCATGTTTGCTTTGTCTTCTTTCTAAAAACATATCTTTTTTATCTTTTGAGAGTCATTGACCCATCCCAACACATCACCTGTCACTCTCAGGGCATCTGCCCATGACATGGACACTCATCCATATGACTCCCAACAATTGAACTTAGAGGAAAAACCTCATTGTGTAGCTTGTTTTTCGTTTTCTGATTCAGGACCATAGAGCATGTACTGTTTGCCCTTCAGGGCTGCTGAGGTGGGTCCTGGCCAAGGCAATAGCCAGCCTTCCCCTGCTCTGTTTCGGGCACCAGGAACTCTCTGGGTGATGTCCTAATCCTGCCATTCCAGCTGCAGTTACCACAGGTTGTTCTGCAAAGAAACTTCCCTTCATGGACTTTTTACTGTTATCAACAACACACAGATTATCTTTTTTTCAATTAGAAGTTTATATTGCAATGCTGTTATGCTTTGACGGCTGACATTTTTCAGACAAGGTAGGAGGCCCCTCCAAGTGGCTTCTCCATCCTGCTCTCAGTCTGTAAGATGTCCTGCTTTTCTAGATTCCAGGTGGTTCAGACAGAAGTGAAATGTGGTTACAGAATTACTCTGGATGCTCTTGGGAGATATAAAAAAAGATGATACTGGGAGAAATAGAAATAATTCAAGACACAGAAGGGAGTTTTAAGTAAAATCATTAGCATCATTAGCAAGATTTGTGAAGGAATTACACAAAACAAGAATAGAATCAATGGAAAAGTAACAATAAAAAGAAAAATGAACCATTGGAAATAAAAATACAGCAAGTGAAATATAAATAACTTATTCTTGGCTATCGTGCAGCCATGGAGATCACCTGACAGTTTTGGCCAAGATGTGGTGATAAAGTCCTGTGGAGAGGGTCCCTTCTCTAATGAAAAGGCAAAGCTTGCTAAGAGAATGCCCATTTTGCTCATCACCTCTACCCTTCCACCCTTTTCTGGCCTGGAACATAAGCTATAATGGAGCAGTTGCAGCAGCAGTTCTGGGATCATGAATATAGAAGTTACACATGAAGGATGAAGAGGCAAAAATAGGAAAGGCTAAGTTTCCTAGTGACTATAGAGCTACCCCGACATTGCCTCTTCTATTTCTGGTGTGTGTGTGTGTATGTCTGTGTGTGTTCCCAAGTGATTGAAAATAAATGAACTTCTGTTTGTTTATGGTTGAGTTTTGTTATCTGTCATCCAGATCATTCCTAACTCTATGTGGAGCCTGGAGAAGGATGGACAGACATCTAACATTGTCAGTAGTGGGGGTGCTACACTAATATGGAGCCATACCTTTCAAGCTCAGGGACTACCATCTCCAACCTAGAAGTTTGTGCCTTGCCAGGCTTGCATAAACAAAAAACAAAACAAAACAAACAAACAAACAAACAAAAAAAACAGAACAAAGGCATTTGGGGGCAGGCAAGTTCTCAGAAAGTTCACTTTTGTTACACACTCTTTCTGGTAAATTATTTGAAAAAGCACTTCACAGAGCAATTGAGGGGATGCAAAGAATGAGGCTCTACCTGGAGAGTAGGAAGAAACCAGGGATGGCTGGGGCAGGGACAGGGACCCAGGGCAGGGGAGATTTCGGCTGAGAGCAGGAGTGCAGACCCCCGGGGGGAGAGGGGAGAGAGTGTGCAGCCCAGGGGCCTTTTTAAAAGAATCCTTTATTCATTCACCCATTTATTCAATACCTGTTGAGTACCTGATACATGCAAATGCTGAAATTAAGGATGTAAACATTAAAACTATCAGCTTAACAGAGGGAAATACATTTGTGAAAACCTTTGTGGACACACCACAAGAACACAAGGAGAAACCAGAGTGCTGATGGATGTTGATTATATCAGGGGAGTAAGTGGGAAGGCATCTCAGTGTCTGCCTACAGAGGCACTCCTGCCAGGGCCCAGGATACATGGCACCCCACAGGAAATGGGTTGTCAATGCTCCCAGAGCCACCCGCAGAGCTATGTCTCCATCACTGTCCTGGAGGGCAGGACACACATCTTTGTACTGGCCACAATTTGAGCACAGGATTGCAGGGGCTGAGAGCCAAGTGCTGCTGCCTCTTGTTCACCAGGGGCCCCTCCCCATCTCCAGGGAGCTGGAAGGCTGAGAGGAGGGGTGATGGACATGCCTTGACTGAGCCAAATAGCAACACAGGCTGGTCCAAAAGCACAACCTGGAAGAAAAGGTCAGTGTAGCACCGTTCAGGTAAATTAAAAATACACAGATGGGCCCTGGCTGGTATGGCTCAGTTGGCTGAGCGTCGTCCCATGTACCAAAAGGTTACTGGTTAGATTCCTGGTCAGGGTGTGCCCAGGTTGTGGGTTCGATCCCCAGTCCAGGTGCATGTGGGAAGCAACCGATTGATGTTTCTTTCTCACATCGATGTTTCTCTCTCTCCTTCTCCCTTCCTCTCTCTCTAAAATCAATAAAAACATATTTTTAAAAAATACACAAACAGGCACAGTACAACCCATTATGGGTACAGTCTCAGCATAGAGGCACCCTAAAGACAGAAGCATGGGTGAGGGTGCCTCCACCACCCACACCCTGTTCTGGGTGAGTGGAAATGAGATAGTAACAGGGAGCAACTGATGGTTCAGGAAAGCGGGCATTCCTTCCTGCAGGAGAGAGCTGGGGCCAGGAGCCATAAATGAGCAGGTGGTGCTGGCTCGCAGGGCCTGGGAATGGGTCATAGTGAGGGTGGGCCTGCCGGCCGCCTACCATGGCCAGCTGTCCAAGTGTAGAGAGATGAGGTGAGGTTTGGCCCTGTAGGATTGTTGAAGGCAGGGCATTGAAAGTTTCCATGGAGGGACTATAACAGTGAACACAGGGGCAGTAAGAATGTGGACTGTTGGGGCTGGGCCCAGAGCTTCAGCACGGGCAGAGTCAGATGTGGTTAGATGGAGGTGGCTGTGGAGGTGCGAGGGTTGATGTACCCTGGCAGGGGGCAGGTGTTTCAGAGGGGCTTCTTCCCTGAATTTGGAGCAGAGCTAAGCTGGGGCAATAGGCATTGAACAGGCCCCCACTTTGTGGTGCAGCTGCTCTGGACCATGGCCTCTGACCCCACACTGAAGCTGGGGGGAACCCTGGGTGGTGGGACTGTGGGCTGATTAGGGGTGACTCCTGGAGGCCCTCTATCCTTGGAACAGACAACCCATGGTATCCCTGTCACTCTGCACTGGACTTCCCCAGGGTGACTAGGCAGGTGTCCTCTGAGCCTGGATATGAGGCCTGAGGGACTCATCACCACACCTTGAAGATGCTACCCCCTGCAAGGTGATGGTGGGCATCCGGACTTCCAGGTTAGGGATGAGAGGAGCCAGGGCTTCTCTCAGATAGGTGGAGCATAGGTACTGGTGAACCTGGAAAGAGCCTGCCTGGTGAGGGAGCTGGTGCAGGGGCTGAGGGGTTGAAGGCTGTCTGAGGGGAAGCTGATAGAAGGGCCAGCTGGGAAGACCCAGAGAGTAGCTGGGGGGAGCAGGTGGAGGAAGGGCTCATATGTGAGTGTGTGTGTGATTGTGTGTGTGTGTGTGTGTGTGTGTGTGTGTGTGTATCTGTGAGTGAGCTGAGATTGCTGGGAGGGTCTCTGGCCCGGGGGCTGGGTGCTAGTGAGCCAGTGGTTCCTAGGGTCTAAGAATGGATGTGTCCAGAGCAGGGCAGCCTTTCCTGTGGGAAAGCAATGGAGATTCAGCCCCTTCAGCTCAGGCCCAGTCTTGGTGGCTGAAGTGTTCTTGCCAAGGGGAGGGGTGGTGGTCCTCCGGAGGGAGGCACCTCAAGTGTTACCCTGACCATTTCTCTGTGTGGCCATGACTCTACATTGGACCCACAGCCCTGCACTCTGAGGCGTCCTGCACCCCGTGCATGTCTCCAAGCTCATTTCAGGTCGAGGCCCAGAGAGGGCGAGAGCTCCCAAAGGCCACACAACAGGTAGGGAGGAGGACAAGCCCAGCACTGGCTGGGACATTGGCCATGTCACTGCTGATGGTGTCCATGGCCAGTGGCATTTATGTTGCTCTGGGGGTTGGGGGTTCCATGCCAGACAGCTCAGCAGGGCTGCATGTGATGAACACATGAAACCAGGGCAATGGGGCTATATAGACTTCATTATAGGCGTCTGGCCTGGATGGTCCTCTCGGCTGACACCTGGGTCCAATTTCTGCCAAGTATGTAACTCGTCAAGCTAGGGAATGTCTTAGCGACTGTGACTGGCTGGATTCCCTTGTCCAACAGGGCTGGAAGGGGGCTGGGCCATGCTTATGTTCCCTTACCCAGCTGAGAGGGGCTAAGAACTCAGGGCACACAGTGATGCTCAATGTGTGTTCATATGCGGAGCAGACTCAGAGAAGACAGGAAGGCCCCATGGAAGCCGGCCTTTCTGGAGGTGAGGTCCCCTAGACCCTCATGTCAGAGAAAAGCCATGTGAGTGTCCCAGCCCCTTGACTGTTCTTGGAGGAGAGCTGAGTGAAGCTGGACAGCATCCAGGGGAACCTCAAGGTGCCTGGCCTGCTCTGCACACGTGGCTTTGTAGAAATCTGTCACCATATCTATTGGCAATGACATGCCTCCCAGGCTGTGTCTCTGTGGGGCCTAAAGGGACTGTCCCTACATTCCTGTTGTGGGTCCAGGTGGCAGGACCTGTAGAGTGGCAGACCATGTGAGGGCCCAACCATACAAGCTTCACATCCAGGATGTTAGGAGGGCTGGTCCCAGCCTTGAAGAAGGCTCTTGAACAGATGAGGCTTGGACTGAATAGGTGACATGCTCCAGTGGCTGAGAGGAATGCAGGGCCTGTGTATGGCCAACTGAATCCTGCCTTTCCACATGCCCAAGGGTGGGAGCCACCCTGCACCCATGGCCTGGAAAAGGCTTAGCTCCTGGCTCAGCTGTGCATCTGGACTAGCCAGCCCTTCTGATTACAGCCGGGAGCCCCAGACCAGAGCCTAGGGCATATCTGTGTCACCTTGAGGGACTCACGGTCATACCCTGAAGATGCTGCCTGTGCAAGGCTATGTCTCCCAGACCAGACCCCAAAGCAGAATTGTGTCCCCCAGACTTTAGGGCCAGCTCCAGATTCTCTGAGGCTAACTTCCTGAATCTGTGCTTCTTTCAGGTGGGGCCTGAGACCCAGAGGCCTTGGGGAGATGGAGGATGAAAACAGTCAGCTGGCCCTCCCCTCACCTCACATTGCTTGGGTGTCCTGAGCCCACCTCAGTCTAGTGCAGCTGTAGGGTGTGGGGAGCCTTCCTGTGCTCCCGGGCCCTCTGGGTTTCCACACCTGGGACAGCATCCCTGTCGTGGCCCAGGTACCTACAGAAAGAGATCTATGGGGTTCAGGATAGCCTCTCCTGCCTGCAGCGTCTACCTCCTGGGCTCAGAATGGCAGCAAGTGCCCGAGGTCCCCTCACCCCTCACTCCTCACTACTCTCTGCACTGGCTCTCACTTGATCTCTATTCAGTGACCATAGCTGCCCGGGTCTCCATGGGACCTGAAGGACCCTTTCCCCCTCAGGTGGGTGGAGCAGGGGCTGCAATGCCAGCTTCCCTTCTGTGTTGGCCCCAAACCCCTATCTCCAGGCAGTCCTGAGGGTTCTAGGACAGACATAGCCCTCTGTCCACCTACTTGGCCTTGGACCTTCAGGAGGGTCCTTCTCAACCTCCTCAATGCATGGCTGAGGAAATAGAGGCCTGAGGGGCTGGAGCCCACATGACCCCCCTCCCCTTGACAGTGTTCAAGAGCCAAGGGGTCCAGCTTAAAATTAGGGAGGCCTTGGCTCTTGGGTCTCAGGTCTAGGTTGGCCCTCAGCCCCACCGGGACTGTCAGGAAGGAAGGGTGTCAGCAAGGAAGACCCAGAGCTGCCCCCTCTGGCATGATGACTGTGGAGCAAAGGCCTGGAACTGATGAAACCTCTTCTGAGATTCTCAGGAGCTCTGGTCTGGGTGGTGACCAGAAGGGGTGAGAGGGGAGTGGCTGTAGAGCAGGGGAATGCTGGAGTGAGGGGTTATCTTTGCCCAGAGGCAGCTGGGTGTCCTCATTGAAATTCCTGTCAAGCCTCTGTCCGAGGTACCCCCCAACACCACCATTTCCAGGGTATCTGCACTTGTGAGGCTGATTCCAGCAATTTCTCCCCACTAGTCTCCCCAAGGCTTCAAATGCAGAAAGCTGGGGGGCTGCTGTTTTCCCTTTGGGTGGCCTAGGCCCACCCTCATGCTTTGGCCCCAGTGGCCAGTGTCTCCTCCCTTCCTGTGGCCCAAACACCTTAGAGGCCTCTGAACTCTGCTTGGGTCCTGACCCTCTCATCTTTCTGATGAAGTTCCATTACATAAGACTCATGGCTGCTGCTGCCTCCTGCAGACAGCCTTCCCAAATTGCCTGCTTCAGGCCTAGGTGCACTCCTCAGTAAGAATGTTTCTATTCCTAGTGGGGTGGATCTGTTCAGGGAGAGAGGGCCTTTCTGGGGTAAGGATGGGCCGGCCATGGAGAGCCAGGGGACAGGACTCCTGACACCCTGCCAGCTGGGATTGCACATGGAGGGGATGCCTAATTGGCCCAATTTGCAGCCTGAGAAGTAGCTCCAGAGAGGGGCAATGGTCTAGGCTGGCTGCCTGGACCCAGGGGGTGAGGAGCTGAGCAGCTTACCTACCTTTCTGCACTTCAGTTCAAGGGTTGTGGGGGGAGCAAAGTATTTTTGTAAATATTGCGTGCTGCCAGATTCTGGCAGGGTGAAGTCATCCTCTTCTCACTGAGGGAAGCATAGCTAAAGCTTGCTGGGAGGGTTGGGGAGGGGCTGAGACAGTCCCAGGCCCACCCAGCGTGGGGTCCAGCAAGGGAGGGGTTGCAGCACTTGGAGTACCAGCATTAAAACAGAAGAAAACCCTCAGAGGCCACCTGCAGTGGGGTGGACACATCAGGGGAGAGGGCCACAGAGGATGGGGTCTCTGCTTGCTCCTTCCCTGGTCCCAGACCGTCTCCCAGGGGCCCGAGGATGGAGGACCGAAGGAGGGAGGGTTGCTCACATGGGTGGCTGACACCCAGACAGGCTCCTGTGTGATTTGGCCCTGTTCCAGGAGACTGTGAGCCTGGTGATGGGCCTGCACACTGTTGGTGCTCCATAACTGCACAGGGATGAAGGGGAGCTGGTGAGAGGGCACTGGTGCTGGGAAGGGGTAGAAAGGGGCCACACTGCAGGGCACATGTTTCTTATTGCCCAGCTGCCCCATGGGTCCTTTCAGGTCAGAGGTTTCTGTTCACATTTTGTAGGAGTTAAAACTGATGGACAGTGACCATGGTGATTGACTAAGGCAGCTCAGAGAAAGAGACCAGACAGCCATGCTCCTGCCAGACTCTGCCACGGTGCCAACCAACCTCAGAAGAGAATGTTCTAGGAGGAGAGACAGTGACTGAAAACCCAGGAGCAAAGGGATAAGTAATTAGAGAAAAATGCCAATAACAGAAAAGGCTGGTCCTAGTGCATGAGACATGTGGGGACAGGGGGTTGAGGACATGTGGTCACCCAAATGTGTTTATTTATTCATCTACTTGTTCATTTGTTCATTCATTCATCTATCCATCCACTCATTCGTTCATCATCTAGGTTGCTATGAGGCTGACGCTAAGATCCTAGGTAAAGCTAGGTCAGGGACCCCTCAGCCTGCAGGAAGGACGTGGCCCTGTTTGCGCCTGAGACCCACCCCATGTGGGAAGCTGGTGATCTCCGTTCCTGGCAGAGCTGGCATGGAATATTGTTTACCAGAACCATTACGCTCTAGGAGGTGGGGATTCTCCATAGCTGGGGAGACTGCAGGGATCTCCAGGCAGGGTCAGCTGCACACAGATTTCTGGGATCTCCAGGCAGGGTCAACTGCACACAGATTTCTGGGTAGACCTCATGCCCCAATCCAGCCATGCACCTCCACTCAAGGTCTCTTCTTCCTCTCCCTGTCCTTAGCGCCTCACTCCCGAGCCCAGGAAGTAAGGGGTTTCCCACTGCAAGGCATGGTTTGGAACCTGTCAGCAGTTGGCAGATTCTCCTTCCAGCATCTGGCTCAGAGTGGGATCAAGCACTGTGACTCTCTGTCCCCCAAACAGTGGAATGAGCACCTCAGGGGCATCTGCTGTGCTCACCGCTGACAGTATCCCCAGTATCTAGCCTGCTGCAGCCTTGGGCCTTGGTCCTGCATGGTCAGACCCTGACCTGCTCCCCTTGCTCTATCACGGCTCTAACTCCAGCCACTTAAGACCTCAGTCAGTGCCTCAGGGCCGGGCCAGGCCCTGTTTCCTCTGTAGCTTGACAGTGGATAAAGCACATGTTGCCACCAGTGGTGTCTGCCATAGCTGCAGGTGCCCAATGAGTGGCTTTGCCAAACTCTCTTTCAAATGGCCCCCACCTGCCCACCCTGGAACACCAGTTTCTCTTGGCCACTTGATGAAGTCCCCAAGCAACCTAAATCCAGGCCACCATTTCCTCCCACAGCTCCCACCTGCCAGGTCTGTGGCCTCAGGGGAGAGCCTGGTACAATCCTCCTCAGCATCCACTCCACACCTTCACTCAGGTGTCACCTCCTCAGGGATGTTTTTCTTGAACCCTGGAGTTGTTCTGAGTCCTAGCCTTGTTTTTCGCTGGGACTCACTGAGGGACAGCATTGTCCCATCCACCCCTCCTTGGGCATTGAGGCCCCTGGTAGAGCCCCTGTGGCCAGAAAGATATTGTAGATGTTGAAAGGAGGCCTGCCCACTTGCATGGGTGAAACTTCCACAAAAGAAGACGGTGAGGGAGGCCAAGGACCTAGGCCTTGTATGTGGGAATCAGACTCCTGCTCTTCCTCCCTTGAATGTGGTGGGGGGCTCTGTGAGTATCTGGAACCCATGAAGCTGCCCCAAAGGCCTAAGGGGACCACCTGGACCCCCAGTGGACAGGCTGTGTGGGGTAGAGTCTCTGTCGCCTGTAAGCTATGTAGAGGCCTGGCCCATGTAGGGGTTGGGGGTGAATCAGGGAACACAGTTTTGGGGGAAGAGGAGGAGGGGTGTTTCTACCTGAGCCTTCAAGGGTAAACCTGGTCCTTCTCGCCACTCTCAGGAGCTGCCTTTGCCCATCTGACCCTCAGTCTGTCTGCATCTCTCTCCTAGGCTCAAGCTTCAGGCACAGGATCCCAGAACTTCTGGCCCCTAAGCACTACCCTCCTTCATGTTTCCCAACTACCCAGAGCACCCTTCCTGCTTTGTGAATTCCTATGTGCACTGTAAAGCCCATCTCAAACCCTCCCTTGCCTGGGCTACCTGCCCTGACTATACTCCCGGAGGAAGGGTGGATGCTTGCTCTGGACAGGCAGGTCCCTGGACACTGCTTCTCTCCCTACTGCTCCCTGCTTGTGTGCCTGACTGTGGGTCCTCCAGGGTGGGCTGGGGTCTGAGCTCCCAGGGCCTGGCATGGATTTTAGTGAATGAACCATTTAAAGAATGAACGAATGACTGAGCAGATGGATGGAAGAGGATGCCCAGATGGAGAAACTGGCTTAGAGAGCAGAGGGAGCTGGCCGTACCATACAAGGCTCACCTCAGCTTAAGGACAAGCATGCTTTATCCTCAACCTTTGTTAGTGATAGCTCAGGTCCTACTCCTAGGAACAAGGCTGGGTTGGGGTGGCGGGAGCTGGACACCAGTGCCTTTGCCCGATGATAGTCCTGGAGAGGTCTGGTACAGGCAGCTGGCCTGGGCACACTCAGTGAGAAGATTCCTGCCTATCAGATCTAGCCCTTGGATAGAAAGTCAGAAATGAGGCCCTGGGACCCAGCTGAACCGTGCCTTCCTGTCTGGCCATGGCCCAGAGCTGAGGCTGCCCAGGGTTAGAGGCCCGGAGTTCCAGTGGGCTCTCCTCTCTCCACAGGCCCTGTGTGGCCACTTCCACCCACAGAGCACCTCCTGGGAAAGGTGACTAAGACCAGAGGAAGCAGAGATCCAGGGTCCAATGGGCCATAGACTGTCCCGGGTGCTGCCCAGTTTATGGTCCTTGGAGCCAAGAGTGGCTGTGGCAAGGATGGTCAAATGCAGCTGCATTTGGGAGAGGGGAGGCAGGTCAGGGAACTGCCTGAATCCCCATGCTGTGGACTATCTGAGAGCAATGGGAATCCCATGACCCAGAGGGTCGAACAGTATGACAGGCAAGGGAGAGGGGCAACTGGGGTCACCATGTGAACACCCGAACACTGGTCACCAGCTGGCCTCTGGGCCTTTGGGGTGTAAAGGCTCAAGGACAGCAGGCACACCATCCTGGAGAAGCTGGCCTCAGCCTCTCCCCTGAGCCCCTTCCTTCTGCCAGGCCTCTCCCTCCTTAGGCCTCCCTTGTCTTTTTCCACCAAGCCCCTAGGGTCCTCCTCACTGCAGGCTCCTGGGGCCCCCACAGTGAGTGAGTCTTGGGTGTGTGTGTGGCTGGTGCAGGCGTCTGAGCTCCTGGGCCCTCTGGCTCACATCTATCCTGCACCCCTAGGCTGTGGCCCCCTGCCCCACTTGCTCCCCTTCTCACACAGAACCCCTCTCTCCCCAAGCCACATTTCAAAGGCACAGTTTATTTTTCTAAGGTTCAGGAGAAACATGCCCAAATGCTCCAGGAGATAAGTTGGTTCCTTTCACCTTATTTTGTGTTTTGTTCCTGCTGTTTCCCGAGTCTGAATGTTTAACCAGGAGTTAGGTGGTAGAGAGGCTGGTGAGCCTCTGAACCATGTCTGGAGGGGGTCATTTGGGGACCCCCTACATGCTCCAACTTGGACTCTGACTCCCAGGCCAACACTCGGGACCCTCGTATTGCAGACTCTCCCTGAACCCCAGCGGTGGCTGCTTCAAGGGGATGATGTCAGGGGTTACTGCAGGAGGAGGTGCTGACTGGTCAGGATGATACTCCCCCACTGGAGTGTGAAGAAGTCAGGATGGCCAAGAATAGGGGACCTCGGGGACCCTCAAATGCCAGACAGGGACACCTTTCTTGTTCTTCCTCCTCATTGCCCTCCCAGGGCTCCTGCTGGGAGACCTTCCCTCCTTGTGGAGGTTCCTCCTGAGGCTGCAGTGCTTGCTCTGGCCTGGTGGGCAAACTTTCACATATAGCCTGTGCATGTTCATGGGAGGACTTGCTGGGGGAGGGGGATGTTTGGACAGAACATGAACCTCCTCCCTTCTGTCCTCAGGGCTCACTATCCAGCAGGGCTGCAGTCGAACCACAGCCTACCAGCCTAGGAAGACGAGATCCTGGGGGCACCCATGGCCTGCCCACAGGGGAGGGTAGCAGTGCCGCGCTCTTCTCCCAGGGCTATGAGCATGCTCTGCACACCTACCTCCTTCTTGCAGTATCAAACTCCAGAGAGCCCAGGGCTGTGTGGAAGCAAGATGCCTGCCCCCCAGCAAGGCCCTACTATCTTCTAGAGCCACACTCAGGAGCTAGAGTCACAGAGGTGGGGCCAGGCACACAGCCCTGTGACCTTGATGGCATCTCCCCAGACCCGTTGTAGTGTGTGGCGTCACCTGCTGAGCTGGCCACTGAGAACGCCTGGCCCTGGCTGTATGTACTTGCCTTCCTTGCCCCTGGACTCTAAGATGGGGCCTTGGGAGGAGGTTTTGTCTCATCTTTGCACCTGGATGCTGGCAGGGAAAGTGTTCAAAGCCACTGTGGCCCCTGGGTGGGACCTGGAGGTGGCAGTAGCCACAGTGGTCAGCAGGGACTCAAAAGTATGGCCTTAGCCTGAGGGTGGGGAACTGTTAAGGGTTAAAAGTTGTTTTTTTCTGGTTATAAATATAACACAAACTCTGTCTGTTGATCAGGAAAGCAGAGAGAAAAGTGCGCACCATCCCTCAGAGAATCAGGCAGGCGAGGTGTCCCTCCTCCCTTGGTTTTCTTTCATTTCCCCTCAGATTCCTGGAATTCCTTCTTAGTCTCCTTTCTGGCTGGTGGGACCAGGAGCCATAGTCACAGCACTTCTGTCCAGTGCTTGCCGTGTGGCCTCCAGGCTCAGGTCCAGGACAGTGCTCAGCAGTGCCCACAGCCTCTCAGAGCCTACTGCCTGTCACCATCATCCAGGGTCCAGGGTGGGGGCTGTATGATGTCTGCCTTGAAACATGGCCACTTCCAGAAGCAACACTTAGCCTGCTTGGGGTCTCAGCTGGGATAAGAGCTGGTGGAATGGCTGGTTCCCACTCTATGTGGCCACAGACACTGGAAGGCCCCACAAGACCTGTGGGCTTGTCTATTCTTGGCTTCCTCACAGCATGGTGGGGGCTCTAGGTGGAGGTTGAGTCCTCTGGGGTCATCCCCCTCATGTCCAAGGGCTCAGAGAGTCCCCCTCAGATGGGGGACCTTCCCAGTGGTGAGGTCTGAGGTTTTCTGGCCTGAAATGGCTTGGCAGCATTCCTGGAAAACACAAGAGCCATGTGGATGCACCAGGCCAGGAGTTCACTGCCCCCACCAACACCTAAAGAAGACATGCTGCCAGGAAAAGCCAGCCCCCAACCCCCACTCCAAAGCCTTTGACTCTCCTCAGTCCTTTTCCTTCCCTACCATAGTGAGGCCCTGTGGGCAGTTCTGTCCTGGTCCTTGGAGGGTACTGTCTTAGCCACTACATAACATTTTCTCTCTGGATCCTTGTTTTCCCTTCTTGGCAATTATTATGCATCTTAATTCCATATTTGTCTGCTGTTAGACCCCCCAGTCCCTGTTGCCACCCCAGCTTGGCTGGGAGTTCCAGCCGGCTTTGTCACCATGGTGTTCCCAGGACCCCAAAAGGCTTGATGTAGATAAGGTGTCTGTGGGTCCCACAGGAACATTGACAAGGGCCCCAACATAAGGCCTGACATGGCCTGAGGTGGGCAGACCCCACCTCCAACCCTAGCCACCTTAACAGTGCTTCACACTCAGAAAGGCCACCTGATCCCAGGGTCCCTCATTAGGCAAGGGTCAAAGGAAACCAGGGTCGGAGGGTACCATGGCTACGCTAACTGGAGAACTGAGCCTACACCCTGTCCACCTGCAACCAGCCCAAGTGAGGAGGCCCATATTCTGGGGGCCTTAGGGTGGGGCAAAAGGCTGCCTTTTGTGCCCCATCTGCCCCTGTGGGCTACCCACACTCTCTCTCTCTCCTGGCCAGGCCTTCCCTCTGCACGCAGACAGCAGGACCCTCATGTTCCCCCTACCCTCACCCAGAGACTTCTGTTGTAGTTGGGGGCAGGCAGGGACCTTCTGACACCCTCCGTGTCACCACCTGTGCTGTCTGCCCCCACCCACAGATCATTTGCAGCCTCACCAGCCTCAGCTATTTGCCGTCTGGATGGATGTGTCCCTCTCTGGTCCTTCAGAGCTGGCCCCTGCTGGGTCCAGGGAGTACTGACTACAGCCTCGATCCCAGACTCACCAGGGCCTCTGTGTGATCAAGGCCAAGTTCCTAACTTGTAGGGGTCCTTGCAGTGTGTGGGACCCCAATGTGGGGAGCACCCTAAATCCAGGTCCTGCTGGGTAGCTGGGGCCAGGGCAGCTACTGGAGCTGACCAGAGACTCTGCTTCTATTGCAGAGGCTGGAGCCTAGTGGCCATCTGGCCAGCTCAGGAGGGCTCCAGAGGAAAAAACCCAGCCCAGAAAGGAGCAGTGGGCCTGTGAGTGTGGGCACAGGGTCCTGGGCACAAGGGCCATTCTGTTGACTGCTACAGCCCCGGAGAAAAAGAGCAGATTCTTATGGCTGTTGAGCCAGGGATGGGTCTGCCCAGTCACCCTATAGACAGTGTTGTGAAACAGCCCAGGACCAGACTTCTGCAGGGCTTCACACAGACTAGCCACCTCCTGGCTCAGGGGCGAGGACACTATCCCAGTGGAAACATCCTCTATGTCAGTGGTTCTCAACCTTCTTAATGCCGGGACCCTTTAATACAGTTCCTCATGTTGTGGTGACCCCCAAGCATAAAATTATTTTCGTTGCTACTTTATAACTATAATTTTGCTACTATTATGTCTTAGGTGACCCCTGTGAAAGGGTCATTCGACCCCCAAAGGGGTCGTGACCCACAGTTTGAGAACCAGTTCTCTATGTGGTGACACCCTCCATGTGGGGATAATCCTCCATGTCAGCACACTCCTCCATGTGGAGATGCCCTTCCACTTGGGGATGTCCCTGGTGTGATAGGGGTGCTTTTACATAACCACAGCTGACTGATACATCTTCATATTCCCTGGTGGATGAGGTTGCAGCTTCCCCCTTACCCACATCACCTGCCCTCTGTCCTGTAGCAGAGGTCATCACCAAGGCAAGGGTCATGCTTTCCTGTGACAAGATCCCAGCAACGGCTCAGCCTAGCTGGTCCCACAGCGGTGGGCCTTATGCAAACTCTACCATCTTGGCCTCTGCAGCCTGCCCATGGCACATACCAAAGGGTGAAGAGAGACCCAACCGACAGACCCCTGCTGCATATCTGCATAGTCTGACCAAGCTGCGGGTCTGGGTTTCAGGGTTGCACCTACACTGACCTGGTTCTCCAAGAGGATGTGGGCCCTGGCACAGCATCCCAGCTTCCCAGGCCCTTGCGTGTGCAGTGGCCCAGGACAGTTGCTGACATGTTATTTCACCTGCTGGATCCAGCATTTTAGTGCAGGGACAGAAAGGTCATAAAAATGTTGCGGTAACCTGTATATTATTTTTATGCTGGTGCTTAACATGATGTCTTTGACACATATGTAGGACCCCATTGTCAGACCCAGGTCCGTCCACTGTGCACATATGCTGGGACCACCCGTGTCTCGTACATGTGTGCACAGACTGCAGGGCTGGTGCTGAGCTTCTACAGTTTGGGTCTGGGGTCCAGCTGATAGCTGCCTCCATCCCATTTGCCTCCCACAAAGCATCCCTGAGTCAGGGTCAGGGTCAGGGTCAGGGTCAGGGAGAAGGCCGGCCAGTGATAGCCTCCCCCAGCTCCAGGCCAGAAACTAAGGAAACACCCAGGCTCATTTGGTAGTCATGTTTACATACATGTATGACTGTGCATTCTCCTGGGTGTGTGTGCATGTGTGACTATGAGAGTATGTGTGTGTAAATGTGGGTGAGTAGACTCTGTTCACTCCTGACCAGCTCCTGAAGCCCTGCAGGCCGCGCACTCTGCCTGGATGGACTAGGACTGTCTTTCTCTACCTGTCCCACCTGGACTGGGCTCCCTGGCCCCCCACTATGGCCCCAAGCCCCAGGGCGTGGCCCCCAGGCTTTCCCCTGGGCAGACAGACAGATGGCAGCTCCCCAAAGCTTCAGGGTGTTTTCTAGTCTCAGGGGACCATATTGAATCAGGCTCTGCTCCCTAGCTCTCTGGGTCTCAATTTCCCCATGCACACAAGGCTGGCTCTGGCATTGGGTGAGTGAGGTGAGGGGGGCTTGGGAGAGTAATACCCTGCTTCTGTAAGGGGAGCCTGAAGGGGCCATCCTGGAGAGGTGAACAGGAGGAACACATAGCTTCTGAAGACCAGCAGAGCTCACACAAGATGGGTTAGGGCTTCAGGCCTTCCTCACCTGCACCCCCCCCCCC
Source organism: Tadarida brasiliensis (assembly GCA_030848825.1). Classification (NCBI taxonomy): domain Eukaryota; kingdom Metazoa; phylum Chordata; class Mammalia; order Chiroptera; family Molossidae; genus Tadarida; species Tadarida brasiliensis. The sequence continues at coordinate 70,184,417 of CM061259.1, read as the reverse complement.
CCGCCCCGGCTTCAGACTCTGTAGGTCACCCCTGGACCCACTGTTTTGGGCAGAGGCCCTAGGTAAGGGCAGCTGAGTGTTGTGGGCTCTGCCTGCCTCTGGCACCTTCTCTGGGCTCCTGGGGCCATGGCGTGCAGTGGTGGTCCTGATTCCCCACCCTAGCGGGCCTATCTTCACCCTCAGCCATGAAAGCAGCTCTGACAACACCCCCTCGCACTTTGTGGAGACTCACACCCTGGCTGGGATTCAGATGGATGGACACCCCTAGGGCTGTGCTGGGGTTGACTGGGCACTAAAGCTCTGCCTGTAATTCCTGTGTGCACAGCTTACCTGGGATGGCAGATAATACCCATGAGGTCTGGAAAACCCAGAAAGGACTTTTGGGGAATATTCTCTGGTTGCATAAGAAACAGCTCCAAAGTGGGTGACTGATACCGTAATAAATAATTGCTCACTGCCTGTTTTGGGGGTCTGGCTGGTGGTTCTGGCTGTGAGTATCTTGCAGGTGTCTGGTGCTGCATCCATCCTCCATGGGGGCCTTGCTCATGACTGCTGGGCTGGGGTCTCAATGTCCTTTTCATAGGTCTCTCCATATGCTGCTTGAGTCCTCGTGACATGGTGGCAGGCGTCCTGGAGCAGGCAGTCCAGGAGACCTCAGCTGCACTAACCTCACTTCAGGAGTCCATTGGCTGCATGGTCACCCCGGGCTTGTGGTAGGAAGAGACTCCTAGAGCATGAAGCCCAGGAGGCCCATCTGTTGCTTCCACATGGAGAAGGCTGGTCACAGAGTTGCACAGTGAACACAGCAGGAGGCTGACACTCAGGACACTGAGCAGAATCTGTGGCTCAGGGCCAAGCCAGTTTTGAAAATGTTTCACACTTCTCAGTCCTGACCCTGAGCCCTGAGCCTAGGCCTCTGTACAGCCAGGCCCAGGGGAGGGGATCCTGGAGATACTTCCCTTGGAGAGAGCCCCAGCTGCCTCCTAGGGTGGGAATCCAGCTGTATCCCTTCTCTGTCCCCATCCCCAGGGGGTCCCTCCCTCCCAGGGGCACTGACCTCTATCAGGAGCCCATAGAAAGCCCTGGATCAGAATGTCCCTGGAGCAGAGGCCTTTACCAAGCCTGAGAGAAGCTGAGGGGCTGGGGAGGATGGGGACCACACTTCCACTCTCAGATGCTGTGTCCCCCACTCCAGCAGGGTCCTGTGGTGTCAGAGGTCCTTCTAAAGATAGGCAGGGAACATGGGAGCCACTGTAGGGACAGCAGGATGGCTGGGACAATATTTCTAGGAAACCTCAGGTAAGTGTGGCCATGCGGGGGTGGGCAGGAGCCTCTGGGGCACAGTTTGAGATGAGAAGAAAGGGTGGGTTCTCTCTGGGCCCTTGGGAAGACAGCCTCGAGGCAGTGAGTGGGATGGAGGTATGGACACTGAGACCTAGAAGGTGGGCTAGGCCAGGTTGCAGGGGCTCAGAGGCTAGGAGAAGGGTGGGCAGTTCTGGCTGGGGAGCTACAGCTGGGAAGTACCTTCCCAAGTGGGGGTCCTGGCCCTGAGGGTCTATGGCTCAGGAGATCTGGAGAGAAGTGGCTCTTGATCCAGCAGCTGGGAGCCCCAGGGTATGCCAAGGAGAGATGGGCACAGACTGAGTGTGATATGGGTGTTCATGGTGCTAAGCACAGCCCCCACCTTCCCAGGCTCCTGGGCCAGTGCAAGGGGGTAGAGGTGCTGGGCTGACAGATAAGCTGTCTGGAAAGGAGGGCCTGTCAATGCTGACAGATGGACAGGCTCCTGGGTAGAAATGGACAGGTAGTCAGCTGGTAACATAGTCCTGCTGCCTCTGCCTGCCTGGGGTGGGCACAGAGAGCTGGCTTAGACCCTCTAGCTGCTGGGCCCTCCTGTTTTCTGGGCCTCCAACTCCTGGGCCTGGAGCATCTTGTAGGTGTCTGCTTTGATGGGGGTTGAGGGGCAGTGATTATGAAATATCAGCTGTAATTCACGGCAGATGTTTGGGCGCTGAGATGAGGGCCACCCCACACCCCACAACTACCCACACCACTCCATAGCGGCTAGATACCCTCACACAGGCCTGCACATGCCCAGTGGTGGGGGACAGGAATCAGGCCTCTCTCCACCAAGTCACTCCAAGGGGATGTAGGATGAACTCCAAGCCCTGTGCCAGCCCTGGGGGCACCTTGTCCAAAGTTCCAGATAGTGGGCCCCATCCTGCTCCTGGGTCCCATCCTTCAACTCTGCCTAAGTCCCCTCCCAGTCAGCTCTCCTATTCAGCGGACTCAGCTCCTCCCTCTGTAAGTGTCTGGTGGTCTCCAAGGCCAGCCCTGAGATTCATCAGGATCCAGAGATGGGGGTGGGGCTGACCAGTGGCCTGGCAAGGGAGCACCCACTGCCCACAGCACACAGGCAGTTTATAGGACATGGGAGGTAGCATCGGCATTCTACCCTACTGCATTTTATTAAGAAAGAAGAGGGAAGACAAATAAATAGAAGTCACACAGGGACAACACATGTGGCACAGGGCAGCAGGGGCAGGCTGGGTCCAGCTGGTGTGCCAGATGATGTTGGCTCCTGGGCCCTGCAGGGAAGCTCAGGGATGAATTGGGGCTCACTGTTCACCTGCTGCCCTGGGATTAGGACTGGGGGCCTGGGGTCCTTTGAAGGCAAGTCTTGCCTGGCTTTCACCTCCTTCACATAGTTCTGATTGGAGCCTGACTTGTCAAAAGATCTGTTCTGAGCCCCCTCTTCCCTTCCAAAGAGCACCTCCACAGAGAATGCCTGCAGCCCTTGTGCCTGTCCCATTGCTGGTGTTGGGATGGTGCTGACCCCACCCTGACCTCTCACCTTCAGGTCATCCCTGGGCATCTATCCCCCTCCCCCAACTTCTCATCTACCTCCAGGTCAGCCCTGGGCATTCCCTCTCCTGACCTCTTACCCTGGGCACCCCCATGCCTAGGAGTTCAGCTCTCTCCTGTTACCACTTCAGACAGACCCTGAGTTGCAAAGCCCTGTCTTTTCTGGGCTGAAGCCCACCCTCAATGACCCCTGAAGCCCCAGGTCCAGGCTGGGTGCTGGATGCAGAAAAGTGGGGGAGGGGTAAAGGGGACTACAGCTCATGCCCCCATCCCACAGAGCAGAGGCTGGGAGCCCTCTCTTTGCCACTCAGCCACATTGCTCCTATATCCCCTCCTAAGCCATGCACCTGTGGCATGACAGCGTCCAGGAAGGATGCCTCACCCCTATGGGGAGGGGGTTTGGGATACCAAGAGGAGAGAGGGAGGGAGGGAGGAGGGAGTGGGAAGAGCAGGTCCAGGCCCTCCCATGGGTGGGTCACTCTGGCTTCCATCCCAGTGAGTGTTTATTCCCAGGTGAGAGGTGGGCCAGGTGGGAGGAGAGGGAAGGAGACAGGCTCAGGACCTGGAAAAAGTGTTCTCACTGTGAATCATAAACAGGGCTCCACCTCCACTATATGTTCCTGGAAAATATTTAGGATCCGTGTGGACACACGAAATTCCCATCAAACCATTATTAATGGAGGCATTTGCTGTCAACCCCTGCCTGACCCCTCCAGATGTTCCTGAGAGGGCCTGGGCCTGAGGGCTGTCCAGCCTTGCCTTGGGGTCAGCCGGAGGGCCTGCAGTGCAGGGCTGCAGCTGTCTATACTGTCTGAGGCCAGATTAGCTGCACTCGAGGCCATCATAACCAGGCCCAGGCCAGCTGAAGGACCAAGACCATGACCAGGAGGGCACTTCTGTGGGTCATGGGTCCGCACTTCCCACACTCAGAGAACCCAGGGTGGGGCAGGTGGGAGAGGGGCTGCCAGGGGCCTGACAAGGTCTACAGGGCTGTGGTCAGCTGTTTCCAGAGGTTCTGGACTCTGTACAGTGTTGTTCTTTTATGGAGTGGGAGAATTGTAAAAAAACAAGAGTCCCACTTAGGAGCTGAGAGTGGGGCTGGCTCCCTGGCCAGGGAGAGGGAGGCCCAGGCAGGAATCCTGGGGGAGGAGGCCTAGGGGAAGTGGAGTCCTGGTGAGGGGTGACCTGGTGAGCAGCAGAAACCATCCAGGATCCTCTCCTCTCTAGGACTGAGTCAGTGTGGGTGGGATCCCTCAGACCTGGAGCCCTATAGGTCCACCTCTGGTCCTGCACATGCTCCCTATGGTGGCCACACACCTTTCCCAGTCCCCTCCTCTCCAAGGTGTGCGTTGGTGATTGAGTGTCTCCTGTTCTGGGAGGGAGAGAGACTAGCTTGGGGTGGCTGGGAGCTGATGCTGCAATTTCACACACATGTTGGCTGCTTCCTTAAACACTTTATGTACCTATGTATGTATGTATTTTCCCTAGCTCCGGCCAGGGCTGGGGAGATAATGGAGCATGAGAACAGGCCCCCACCCCTGTTGGGCCACCCCAGCTGACCCATGACCCTCTGAGATGGAGGTAGAGGAAAGGACACTATGGTCTACTCTAGAGTCTGTCATGGCTCGGCCTCAAATAGCCCTGGGCCTGGGTCTGTTGGGGTACTAAACTGCACGAAAGTTGCAGCAGTGGGTGTGGGTGGGTAGGTGATCAGCAAGGTCTGTGTTACCTGGGCCACTGGGAAAGGGGACCCTGAGAGGGCCTACCTCCCCATGACCCCAGTGGTACGTGCCCACTCAGCACTGGTCTCCCTTCTGCTGTGGGGGTGGCAGGTCTCACTGGGATTGGGGCTGAGGGTTGTGGGGGGTGAGTTATGGAAGCAGGGCCTTGGATCCTGCCCACCTAGTCAAAGGTGGCTCGGCCCCATCACAGTCCTGCCTGGGGCTCAGCGGTTAGTGAGACCTTGGGCTGTGGATTAGGGAGCTGGCCTGACCACAGAAGTAGGCTGGGGGTGCAGTACTTAACATGGTCTCTCTCTTGAAGCAGTTCTGGGACAGTCAGGGGTCCCCTCAGGGTTGGTGGGGGGTCCACTGGGCCTGGTTTGCATTCCTGTAGGTTAGTCACCTGCAAATAGGGAGAGGACCCTTATATTGGGGTGTGTAGGTGCCTTTCCACAGACCCCCCTGGCATGAGGGGTAGCAGGACAATGGCAGCAGCACTACTCCAACCTCGGTTTGCAGAGAACAGATATCAAGTTTAGATATGCTTCTCCCTGAAGGATGGCTCCAGGCCCACCCTGTGCACTGAATCCATTTTCCAGAACACCTGGGAGGGGTGGAACATGGAAAGGGGCTTTCTCAGCAGAGGTGGGGGCGTCTGGGGAGGGTTAGGGAGGGGGTTGGGCCCCCTGGAAGCCCCAGGGTGGTCAGAGCTGAGGCGGTGGATACATCAGCAGGGCTGGGAGCTTGGGGCAGGGGTCAGTGAACCTACCATCCAAATGTTCTGCCTAGTCCTGAGTGGGACTGGGATCCTATGCCCTGAAGCCGTCCTCCTGCTACCCCCATCCTCCAGATCCAAGCTCTGGCCATGCCAGGGACCCCAGCTGAACTGCCCAATGAACATCCACTCAGAAGCCATGGGCCTGTGGGAGATCTGAATGATATTTGTCTCAGGAATGATTCCGGGAGGGGACAGCCACGGTGGGATCCCACTCAGGTAGCAGAACCAAGGGACAGCCTGGTGCCTGGGATGTCTGGCCTGGTCTCTGTGATCCTCCTGGTGCCTCACTATGAGGCCATGGCCCTGACCTTGAGGTTGGCTGCACAGTCTTCTCCCTGACCCAGAAACAGCTGGCAACTGCTGTCCTGGATGAACCCTTAGGCCTCTTGGAGGGCCTTCCCAGGCTGTTCTGTGGAGAGGGCTGTGCTGGGCCCATCTGTCCTCACATCCTCTTGTCATTTGGGCATGGGGGCTCCGGAAAAGAACACCTTCCCCAGTGACCTGATAGGTCCTGCCTGGTGGGGAGCTTAGCCATTGGCCCAGCAGACTGGGACTGGGGAGTCAGCTTGACTGTGGACACTGGCTCAGAGTGCTATTTGAGCGTAGTATGTTATGATACATCTCACAGGTGAGGAAATAACCTCAGAGGTTAAAAATACCTCCTTATGGGGAAGGCAGAAGGGGGGTAGAGGAGGGCGGAGGGGGTCAATAGGGGAAAAAAGGGGGAACATCGGTAATACTTTCAATAATAAGGATAAAAAAGTAGCTCCTTACTCTCAAGTAGGGGTGTAGCTGGGCTCAGGCTCCCCATGGGATCCCCTTACCTGGCAGGTGGGGGCGGCATCACTTAGTTTGGAAGCCAAGAGGTTGTCTGGGTCTTGGTTGGGGCAGGGGAACTGTCTGACTTTTGGGATTTAAGGGCATGAGAGCATCTCTTCTGTTGAGCTGTGAGGACTCCTAGGGAGTGGAAGTCTTGCTGACCCCTACCCACAACATCACTGTGTGAGGTAAAGAACCTGGGGGAGAGGCAAGGGGCCAGAAGGTGCCACACCCTTCTCCCAATACCCAGGTGCTCTCTACGCAATGTTCCCACCAGACATACGATCAACTGAGGGTCAGAGAGGCGGAGTGGTCAACCTAGGCCAGAGTGGAGGTGAGGTGGAAGAGGGAGGGTGGGCCCATCAGATGATAGGTATCTATGTGCCAGAGAGATGGACAGTGAGACTCACAGACAGAAGGAGCAACAAGCAGAAGGATGGGTGTGGTATCCAGTCCCTAAAAATCAGAAACACAGGTGGGGTGGCCAGTGGAGGCCAGACCCTGTTGGCCTACCTGCTCCTTCCATTGCCCCCTGCTCAGCTATACAGAGCACAGCTCTGTCCAGATCCTTAGCCAGCAGGTCCCTTGGGCCTCACCTTCCATCCCACCCACACTATATGTCCTCTGTACTTCTGCCTGGAGCAGCTTAATCCTGCTGAATCCTCTGCACTTGCTGCCCAGTCTTCCTCCACTGACCGAGAGTTAAGCCCAGGGTAAGGGCTGCCCACATTGGGCCCAGCTCCTGCTCAGTGACCTTGCTGATCCTAAGGCTCTGTGAGGGGCAGAGACCTCCACTCCATCCAGGTTAGCAAGTCTGGGGTGGGATGCAGGAGCCTGTGAAGGGTGACCTCGAGCTAGGGAAAGGGGGCAGCAGCCTCCCTGATGGAGCACTACCACCCCAGCCTTGCAGAGGGGTCTTGAGCCTGCATTCTGCTGCCCCATCTGAGCAACAGGAAGCCTGTTTTGGTTACTGAAGACTTACACACTATGTGTCCAGCTCCCTGCAATGCCTACCTGCCATCTGTACCCTATGGTACCCTGGCCTGGCCTGGACCCAGCATGCCCCCGTGGCCATGTCTGAAAGGTGGGGAGACTGTGGGTGAGAAGCACTCAGGCCACGATGTTACCAGGACTCTCAGCTTGCTCACTAAAGTCCCATCAGGACACACAGTTTATCTCATCCTCTGACTTGTCCAGCTTTGATTTTTGAGGTTGGTGTACTTATAAGGACTCAAATCCTTGATTCTGATGGACTTGAGGGAAAGAGGGACCTGGCTTTACCATTGGGGCCCCAGAGGCCTGGAAAAACATGTGCTCTCCCCTTTGAGACCCAAGCTGGACCCCCCCCCTATGCTGTCCACCCTGAGCATGTCCCTGACCACTGACCTTCCCATCACTGCTCCTGAGCAGCCTCTACCTCTCCTGGCCCCTCAAGACAAGACACTGGGGTGGGAGCCAGTCCTGCCATGACACTCTCCCCTGCACCCTTCTGTATTTTGCCTTCCCCTCCCCCCTTCTCTTCCCTCCCCACCCCTCTTCTCCCCTCCCCTCTCCTCCCACATCCCAGAACTCCCCTCCTTTTCCACATTCCAGAACCCCCAGGCACAGAAGTGTGGCCCACTCTCATCTCAGACTCATGTTCCCTAGGACTGGGAACAAACTGAGGTTTGATGGCCCAGCCCTGGGCACCCCTCAGGATCATTGGCTAATGATAGAAACTACTTTATACACAGTACCTTTTGAAAACGTTTAGGAAAAGGGTTGTTTAAAGGCCACATGACATTCCTTGTTTCCTGATCTTCTATTTCTCTCCATGCTGGACTTGCCCTGCCATCCCTGTGCTATGTCCCCGAGGGGCATCGCCACTACCCACATTACTCACTGTCCTCTCTCCTCGTCCCTTCACCCCGGACAGTAGCCTGCCAGCCCATGTGCACCTTGGGCCAGGTGTACCCTGCTCCAGCCCCACCCCCACTCAGTGAGATCCCTGCCCACTTGGGCCCATCCCCACCCAGGGAGAGTCCCACCCCACCCCACCCTAGTCTGGCCCCACAGACTCACAGCAGACTCACTAGGAGCAGCAGTGGGCAGTGTGATTACCAGCCCTGGGTGAGGACGGTGCTGCTACAGGTAGCAGGTGTGGTGGTGGCCCAGGTACTATAGACTGACCTGCTAGGATTACCAGCCCAGAGGTGTGTCCTGGCCCCCATGACCTTGCCTTGAGTCTGTGGACACACATGTGGCTGGCGGCCTGAGGGGTGTCTGTTACCACCCTGCAGCACCCATGGCCCTTAGGTCTTCAGAGAGCTGTGTGCTCCTGTTCTCACTGGGATGGGTGAGTAGGCCAGGGGCATGGCATGGCAGACAGGCTACACTTGCTCCTTTCACACTTGCTTGGTGAACTGGTGGAGCCTCCAGGACGAATCTCCCTCACCCCCACCAGGCCCCAGTGGTTCCTAGGCTGGGTGGGTGGGGCAGAAGGACAACTATGGGGGCAGAATCTTGAGGCTCACCTGCAGGGAGCAGCAGCAGCCACCACAGGGGCAGAAACCCCCATGGACTCATACTCAGATGACCATCCTGGCCTGGGCACCACTTGGTTGGGGTCCTAAGGGGCTGCTGGTCCTGGGACCGCCCCAGACTCACTCTGAGACCGTGTCCCTGTGCTCACCCATGACAGCATTGCATGTGCTCAAACAATGGCCTCTCCTGACACTCTTGACAGTGTGTATGATTTTATGATTTATGTGGGTTTTGCACATTTTCTAGACTAGTTCCCAGATGTGCATTTTTTTTGGATGGTTGTTGCTATTTTAAATGGTGTTTTTATTTTTAAAAGTATTTTCTAATGGTTTGTTGCTGTATAAAATCTAAATGACTTTATATTGGTCTTTAAATATATATATATTTTTTTATTGTTGACAATATTACAGATGTCCCCAATTTCTCACCCTTTACCCTCTCCGCTCAGCCCCTACCCATCCCCCAAGCCTTCACCACACTATTGTCTGTGTCCATGGGCTATGCATATAAGTATGTAAGTTCTTTGGTTTATCTCTTCTTGTCCCCCACCTGCTCTGAGATATGTCAGTCTGTTCTATGCCTCCATGCCTTGGGACTTATTTTGTTGGTAATTAATTTTGTTCATTAGATTCCACAAATAAGTGAGATCATGTGATATTTGTCTTTCGCTGACTGGCTTATTTCACTTAGCATAATAATCTCCAGGTCTATTCATGCCGTCTCAAAGGGTAAGAGATCCTTCTTTTTTATAGCTGCATAATATTCCATTATGTAAATATACCACAACTTTTTTTATCCATTCATCTACTGATGGGCACTTAAGCTATTTCCAAATCTTAGCTATAGTAAATAATGCTGCTATGAACACAAGGGTGCATATATTCTTTCCGATTGGTGTTTTGGAGTTTTTAGGATATATTCCCAGAAGTGGGATCGCTGGGTCAAATGGCAGTTCCATTTTTAATTTTTTGAGGAAATTCCATACTGTACTTAAATCCAGCCACCTTGATAAACTTTTTAGCAACTCTCTTTCCAAAGATAGTGGGATTAAAAAAAGTATTGTGTGATATTAACTAACTGAATTGTTTTGTGGTCAGACACCTTGATCTATATATGGTACATGCTGTTAGAAATGTGTGGAAAGTTCTTTTATGGTTTAAGAGAAGTTCAATTTTTATGGAGATTGTAGGCACCTGGGATGGTGTGCTGGATTGCAACAGGACTGTCTGTGCACTCAGCAAGCTCATGTGAGGTTTTTCTTCATCAGTGTTGATCTTCTCTGCCTGCTATGAAATATTCATGCCATTATCCCAGTTTTCTTTTGGCCAGTATTGGCCCGATGTATCTTCCCCCCTGTTCTAGCTTTAACTATCTCTGTATTCCATTATTTTAAGTGTGTTTTCTGCAAACACTGAAGAGTTGAGGGTTGTGGCTTTTTAAAAAGCCCAAGCTGACAAATGAAGTCTTTTAGGTGGTAGAAAAGCCCAAGTATTTACTGTAATTACTGATATATTTGGACTGATTTCTATTTCCACTTTTATCATTTTTGTTTTTTCTTTCTTTCTGTCTTGTTTCTTAAATGGAGATTGTTTTACTATTCTTTCCCTGTATTGATTTTTCTCTCCATATGGGCTTGAAACTTATATATACTGACTCTATTCTTTCATTGCTGCCCCCTGAGTGGTTATCTGCCTAAGTAAACAAAGACTTAAATTAATATTTGACCACTTCCAAGGCAATAAGAGGTCTTTAGAACATTTTAGCTTAAAATTTTTTTTTATTTTTATTGTTGAAAGTATTACAGATGTCCTCCCTTTTCCCCCGTTTACACCTTCCTCCCTGCTCTCATATGCCCCTGCCTTCACCACACTGTTGTCTGTGTCCATTGGTTATGCATATATACATATGAGCTATTTGCTTTATCTCTTCTTGTCCCCCCCAACCCCTTCCCTCTGAGGTTTGTCAGTCTGTTCCCTACTTCCATGTCTCCATATCTATTTTACTCATCAGCTTATTTTGGTCATTAGATTCCACATATAAGTGAGATCATGTGATACTTACCCTTCTCTGACTGGCTTATTTTTCTTAGCATAGTACTCTCCAGGTCCCTTCATGTCATCTCAAAGGGTAAGAGATCTTTCTTACAGCTGCATAGTATTCCATTGTGTAAATGTACCACAGCTTTTTAAACCACTCATCTACTGATGTACACTTGGGCTGTTTCCAGATCTTAGCTATGAACACAGGGGTGCATATATTCTTTCTGATTGGTGTTTCAGGCTTCTTAAGATACATTCCTAGAAGTGGGACCACTGGGTCAAATGGAAGTTCCATTTTTAATTTTTTGAGGAAACACCATATTGTTTTCCACAGTGGCTGCACCAGTCTGCATTCCCACCAGCAGTGTACTAGAGTACCCTTTTCTCCACATCCTCCCCAGCACTTGTTGTTTGATGATTTGTTGATGGTAGCCATTCTAGAAGGTGTGAAGTTGTATTTCATAGTTGTTTTAATTTGCATCTTTCTGATGATTAGTGACATTGAGCATTTTTTCATATGTCTCTTGGCCATTTGTATGTCCTGTTTGGAGAAGTGTCTATTCAGGTCCTCTTCCTATTTTTAAATTGGATTGTTTGTCTTCCTTTTGTTGAGTTGTATGAGTACTCTATATATTTTGGAAATTAACCCTTTATCCGATGTATTGTTGGCAAATACGCTCTCTCATATAGTGGGTGTACTTTTCATTTTGATGCTGGTTTCTTTTGCTGTGCAGAAACTTTTTAGTTGGATGTAGTCCCATTTATTAATTTTTCCTTTGTTCTCTTTGTTCTGCCCTAGGCAATGTATCAGTGAAAATTTTACTTCATGTGATGTTTGAGGTTTTGTTGCCTACATTTATTCTAGGATTTTTATGGTTTTATGACTTACATTTAAGTATTTTATCCATTTGGACACCCAGAAGAACCTACAGTTGGAGAGTTAATCCAGTTCAGTGGACTGGAGGTCAATATGTAGAATCATTACACTTCTTTCTCAAGCAAAAAGCAGTGAGGTGGGACCTTCAGAGGCAGCTAATGAGGAATTTTGTGGCTCTTTGGTGGCCTTGTCAGGCCCAGGGATCCAAAGTTGAGTCCACAGCCCATCAAGGGATGGTTGGGAGGAAACTTCCCAGGAGCAGGTTGCGAGTATGACCGAAGTGTCCTGTGTGCTCACAGGAGATAGGAGTGGGAGAAAACCTCACTCTGAGTGCCTGCCTGCCCCAGGCCCAAGTTGACTTCTACAACCATGGATATGGCCCCATGGCCCCTGCCCACCAATGCTGACAGGTTGGCAGAGCTCTGGGTGAATGTGTAGGCCTGAGTGATGCTGGGCCAAGCTGAGAACTTCCAGCTGTGCAGGCAGCCAAGGTGGAAGCCAGGCTGAGATGCTGGGCAGACCATCCTATAGTTCTGGGACACTCGTGCCACGGAATGGGTAGGGCCCTGGGATGAGATTTGGACCAGGAAGATTTCCCACACTTGCCAGTTCCTGGCATCAGATCAGTTAGGTGGGTGCGTGTCCTAGTGCTGGTGGCTGGGAGGAATCCTGTCAGGTTGCTAGGCTGGGGACAGACTCCATGAGCTTCAAACAAAAAGCCTGCTTCCCATCAGGAGAGTTGCTAAGTTCTGAAATGTCAGACAGGATGAAAATCTCAAGGGGCAAAGCACAGTTTCCAGTGGTTCTTGATGAGAGGCCACAAGGCCGGCCTGATGAGGATTTCCCTGAAATCTTGGAAGGTGGACCAGACTGCTCTGGGCACTGGTCCTGAGTGGTCTCCACATAACTAAGGTTATCAGACCTCTACTTACCACCATGTGAGGGGAACCTGGACGACAGAAGAACTAGGCATTCAAGGAAAGCTTACTAGAGTTGCACAGAGGCAGCAACATGTCCTCCATTTCAGAGAACCTTCAGTGTTTTTGGAAAGTACCTCAGGGGTCAAGGAAGAAGCTTGTGTTTGTAGTAGGCCCCCGCCTCCCATGTTGCTGTAGCTCTGGCTGTCTCCTTTGCAAACTGATGTCAAATCAAATCTTATGAATGTCTTTTCTGCATTGACTGGGATAATCATGTGATTCTTCCCTGTTAATCTATTAATGTTTTCTGCTTTTTTAAATGTCTGACTCCCCTCTGACCAATCTTCCTGCAAATAACAATTATGAACTCAGATAAAACATAAAAACCTACCACCTGAAGACTTTGAAAAGTGGTCTTCTCAAAGTACCCACTTTGGACTGTATTGATCCTCTCTATTGTACATTTAGTTTCCACCTGATTAATTTTTAATTAATTAATTTGTCTTGTTTTAGGTATGTCTGTCTTATAGCATATAGATTTTGTTTGTTTTTACCAGTCTGAAAACTGCTGTGTTAACTGGAATATCTTGTACATTTACATTTAATATAATTGTTGATGTGTTTGATGGTGAATCTCCAACTCTATTTCATGCTGTCTAGTCTTCCTTCCTTTCCTGTGGTTCATTTTCTCTTTTTTCTTGCCTTTTCTGAATGGGCCTATTTTTTAAGGTTTCCATTTTCATTTATTATTTAGAATTATACAGATTGTTTCTATTCTTTTAGTTTTAGACTTAAAATTATAACTTGCAATCTTAACTTAATCTTAATTAAAAACTAATGTTAACCTAAACTTTTATTTATCGGGTTAATACTGGATTAGAGCTGGGCTCCCTATCCTCCACCCCAAGTACAGGTTCTGTACTGTGCTGCTATCTCCATCTTTTCTCAAACACCATCAAATAGGATCAATACCACTTGTACCACCAGTGTTCACCTACGTCTGTCCAGTGGACATTCTTAAGAGTAAAGCTTGATGGAGCTTTACATGTGGATGCCTACTTGTATAAAATCCAGAATGTTCTTCAGAACCAAGGAGTTACCTGCACTCTTCCCAGCTCCATTCCCCAAGGTAGTCACTCTCCTACTTCCACCACAGGGCCAAGAGCCTATCAATACAGTGTTCCCATTTCAGACACTGAGAATCTGGGAAAGCAAGGTGCCATGTGCTGCATGATGACGGCTTGTGTCTCCCCTGTTCCTATAGTAACAATGGAAATGCAAGGTGCAAAGTGCTACAGGCTGACAGATTGTGTCTCTCAGCATCATACACTGAAAATCTGGGAAAGTGAAGTGTCGTCTGTTGCAGGAATACTGCTGTCGCCCCAATTGAGACACTGAGATCTGGGAAAGTGAGGTACCACATGCTGTAGGCCAATGATTGTGTCCCCCAAATTCATACACTTAGAATTTTCACACTGAGAATCTGGGAAAGTGAGATGCCACATGTTGCAGGACAACTGCTTGTGTCCCCACAATAAATAACTAAGAATGTGGAAAAATGAGGTGCCATGTGCTGAAGGCAGATGATTTCTGTCCCAGCAATTCATACACTGAGATTTTGGGAAAGGCAGAAGCCACATGCTGAATAATGACTGCTTCTGTCCCTCCAGTTCATACACTGAAAATCTGGAAAAGTGAGGTGCCACGTGCAGTAGGCAACTACATGTAATGGGTCTATTCTCTAACTATGTGAATGAGAGATAAAGAGAATACAGCAAAGAAGGGGTGTATGGTCTAATGATATAAATGAGAGATATATAGAACAAAGCACAGCATGGAATGGGTCTATGTTCTAACAACATATGCTAAGAAGATGAAGAACAACATGTAATGGGTTTATGCTGTATCAACATACGAGAGATGAAAGGACAGAGCACAGCATGGAATATGTTTATTCTCTAACAACCTATGAGATATAAAGCAAAGGAGATAAGCATGGAATGGATCTATGCTCTAACAACATACTAGAGATTATAGGATTGTGCACAGCATGGGATGGTTTGTGCTATAACAATATTTGAGCGATAAAAGGACGGAACACTGAATGGAATGAGTCTGTATTCTAACAATGCAAATGAGAGATGAAAGGGGTTAAGCAAAGCATGAAAGTGTCTGCTCTAATAATATTTGAGCACAAAAGCATAGAGCACAACATGGAGGGGGTCTATTCTCTAATAACGCGTGAGTGTTAAAATGACAAATTGCAGCATACAATGGATATGTGTTCAACCTACTTAAATGAGATAAAACATGGAGTAAAGCACGGAAAGATACAGTACTCCACCAACATATGAGAGGCAAAAGGTTTACTTTCTAACATTGTATGAGATAAAATGATGGAGCACAGCATTGAATGGATCTATGCTCTAATTTCATAAATGAATGTTAAAAGAATGGAGCTCATCCAGGAATAAGTCTATGCTCTAAAAATGTATGAGACATAAAAGGATGTAACCCAGAATGAAATGGGTTTATGACCTAACAACATAAATGAGAGATAAAAATATGGATCACAGTATGAAATGTGTCTATGCTTTAATGACGTAAATGAGGGATAAAGGGGTGGAACACAGCATAGAATGGGTCTACGCTCTACCAGTTAAACGCATCTGCACATATTAAAAATGGTGAAAAATAGAAGAACATATCAAACAATGTAACTGTTGTCAGTAATCACATTCATAGTGATAGTATTAGTAATGCTAACCTCGAACTTTGCATATGAATGTGTGACAAAGAATGAATAACCATGGTATATCACTTCCTGCGTTTTGAGAAATACAATTTCTATGTGGACTAATAGATACAGACGGAAAAGAAATGGTTAAAAATACTCCTTACCCAAACTTGACTGGAAAGTTTGTCCTACTTGCCACCCATGGGACATCCTGATTCCTAGAACATTCTATGAAATGCTGTTTTGACTAGAAGAAATGATGGCTTCTAGGAGAGATCACAGACCCCACCCTGGGGCAAGAAGTGTATGGATGAGCCTAAAACCTTCCCTATAGAAACTCCCATTGCACAAATATGGGACATTTTGAACTTTAATATAGATGATAATTGCAATGAACTGAAACCCATCAAATATATGTAAATTTATGACTTTGAAATAATATTTAAAAAACTAATTGGTCTTTTGTTTGGAGGCTGAAAAGGCAGCATCTCATAATCTCAAAGCTTCTAAAGAAAAGAACCAAACATTGTCTTTTCTAAGGAATTGCATTGTACAGGCAGGCAGATGAGGGGTGTGAGTATAAAATAATTTTAGTAACTCTGGTTTCTAGATAATCATGTAAAGAGCTTGGAAGTCATCACTCCCAAGAAAGAAGCTGAACAAACTGAAAATCAACAACTCTTCCTAGATCACCAGAAAAAGATGAACCCAGAGAACCACATCTCCTAGGGCAGAAGATGGGCTGGAGTCAGCAAGGATAATTGACACATTGCTGGAGACTGAATGAGGACTAACTCAGGAGATAAAACTCCTGAGGTCCCAGGTTTACCTCCAGGAGCTACACAAGACTTTCAGGATGAATATCAGAGAAGAACCCTTGTCCTTGTGTAAGACAAGGGAAAATCATCCAATCTAAAACACTCTAGAGCTCTATGCTCTCATTAATCAGACCAGCCCTAAGGAAAAAATTTAACTAAGCATAGCTGACCTAGGGAAAGGGAGATACTTGAGTCCAGACCATTCTAGCCTTTGATGTGAGAGAGGGAAATACCCATTCCAGTCATTTACCCTTCTGATTTCACCAAGGGGGAACTGAGGAACACATGTGAAGGTCACAACTCAGGGCACAGTCCCATAAAAACAGACTTACTTATAGGACTATGGGAGGCTCCCTTGCCCCACACCTTACCATCACATCAACAGGACTCTAGGATAACAACCAGGGATCACAGCTGAGAGAACTACATGTTGATTTAAGAGGGAGTCTAGGAGAGACAATTGGAAGACATGAAAAAGGACACTCAGACTTTGACATGACAGTGCCAGTAAACAATGAACACAGCCTAACTGCCAGCCTGATAAACCTAGAACCTCACACTAAAGACCTACTACTTCAGTTCTTCTTACTCAACAGATCATGTCTAGCTTTTAACAAAAATCACAAGGAATGTTAAAAGGCTAAAAGCTTAGTCTCAAAAGACAAAGCAAGACTCAGATATGGCAGAGATTTTAAAATAATAAGACCAGGAATTTAAAGTAATTATGATTAACATGATAAGAACTCTAATGGAATTAGCAGGCACCATGCAAAAACAGATGGGCAATGTAAATAGAGAGATGGAAACTCTAAAAAAAGGATAAAAAATAAGTGCTAGAGATCAAAACACTGTAACAGAAATAAAGACGGCTTTTGCTGGGCTCATTTAGTAGACGGGACATGGCTAAGGAAAAAATCAGGGCCTGAAGATATGTCAACAGAAACTTCCAAAACTGGCATGCAAAGAGAAAAAGGAATAAAAAAAAAGGAACAGAATATCCAAAAATGCTGGAATAATTAGAAATTGTATAATATACATGTAATGGAAATACCAGACTAAGAAGAAAGAAAAATGAAGAAATATTTTAAGTAACAAAGACTGAGAATTTTCCAAAATGAATGACAGAAGCTAAACCACAGATTCAGGAAGTGCAGCGATCACATGGAGGATAAATAACAATAAATCTACACCTAAGCACAACATATTAAAACTGTAGAAATTCAAAGACAAAAAGAAAATCTTGAAAGAAGCCTGAGAAAAAAGAAAATATCTTACATATGGAGAAACAAGAATAAGAAATACATTGGTCTCAATATGCAAAGATGGTGGTGGGCAGGACTGGAGCAAGGGTGAGTGTGTGAAAGTGTGAGTGAGTGGTAGTGGATATGAGTGTGGATGAGCAACATCAGCAGTGCAGAAACCTGGGGCAGAGGGTTCCTGTGCTGTGGACGGGGAGCAGCCGGCTACCACGGTAAGTGGCTCATCAGGGCACCTCTCCCTGCATGACCAGAAGGCCCCACCATTTTGGAAGATCCCTGGTCTTTTCTGGGAGGAGGCAGTGGGAGCAGCTAGGGCCCAGCAAACTGAGCCCACCAGTTCACCTTGCACCATTGGACCAGTGGACCCCGCTGTGTCAACACAGACCAGTGCACAGTAGCTGCGCTGTCAAGGTGCCTGCTGTGGAAGTCACAAGGGGCTGGGAGCCGAGCACCATCCCCTACAACAGCAGCCTTATCAGAGCTGAGACACACCCCCAGCAACAGAGGCTCGGGAGCAGACATCCATGCCCAGGCAGCAGCACCACAGATTGGCAGCTGAGACCCATCACCAACAGCATCAGCAGAGGCTGAGCAGGAGCTGAGCCCCATCAGGCAGCAGCACACCCCCGCCAACAGCAGGACACATGTGACCTAGCAGCCCACACCACAGGCAGGGCCCATGCAATCAAGCAAACCCACAGAACCGGTGGGGCCCATGCAATCCAGCTGCCCATGGCACTGGTGGGGACTGCATGATCCAGCTGCCTGTGGCACTGGCCAGCCCATGGCTCCAGTGGGGCCTGTGCGATCCAGCAGCCTGCAGCACCTGTGGGACCCATGTGATCCAGCTGCCCACGACACTGGCAGGGCCTGTGAGATCCAGCAGCCTGCAGCACCAACGAGGCCCTTGGCTCCAGCAGGTCCCATGTAGTTCAGCAGCCTGCAGCACTGGTGAGGCCCACAGCTCCAGTGGGGCCCATGGGATCCAGCAGCCCGAGGCACTGGTGGGGCCCACACCATCCTGAAGCCTGTGGCACTGGCCAGGCCCGCAGGTCTGGCGGACCCGTGAGACACAGTAGACTGTGACACTGGCTGGGGCCACGTGATCCAGCAGCTTTCAGCACAATCAGGGAGCACGGCTCCAGTGGGATCCTCTGCCCCAGCAGCAGTGCCTACCACAACAGATCAATACCAGCTGCCAGTAGTAAATCCTCCAGGACCCACAGCAGGCAAGAGGCACCATGCACCAGAGCAGTCTGGGAGGCACAGCAGCCTTATTAGATACACACTGACCTACCTACACATCCCAACATACCTCACTGGGTCTAGAACTACCAGACAGCTAAACTGGTGAGACAAAGAAACAACACTCAAATGAAAGAAAAGAAGGAATCACCAGAAAAAGAACTACATTAAATGGAAGAAAGCAATTTGTCAGATAAAGAATTCAAAGCAATGATTTTAAGGGTGCTCAAACAATTTGGTGAGAACTACAAGCAACTTAATGAGAATTATAAAGAGCTCAGCAGGAACTACATCAGCTTAAAAAAGAGGTAGAAGCTATGAATAAAAATCAATAGGAAATAAAGAATGACATAGCTGACATGAAAAATACCTTAGAAGGATTCAACAATAGATTAGGAGAAGCTGAAGACTGAATCAGAGTTAGAAGACAAGGTAGAAAAAAATGTCCAAATAGAGCAGCAAATGGGGAAAAAAATTAAAAACAGGAGGAGAGTTTAGGGGAGCATGGGACAATATGAAACGTAACAATATATACATCATAGGTGTACCAGAAGGAGAAGAATCAGAGAAAGGAATAGAGAACCTGTTTAAGAAATAATGACAGAAAACTTCCCTAATTTGGTGAAAGAAAAAGACACAAAAGTCCAGGAAACACAGAGAGTCCCAAGCAAGATGAACTGAAAAAGACCCACAGCTAGAAACATCACAATTGAAATGGCAAACATTAAAGACAAAGAAAGAATCTTAAAGGAAGTAAGAGAGAGACAGAAAGTTACCTACAAGGGAGCTCCCATTAGACTGTCAGCTGATTTCTCAATAGAAACACTGCAGGCCAGGAGGGAGTGGCATGAAGTGTACAAAGTAATGAAAGGCAAGGGTCTGAATCCAAGACTACTCTATCCAGCAAGACTATCATTCAAAACTGAAGGTGAAATAAAGAGCTTCACAAAAACAAAAACAAACAAACAAAAAACTAAAGGAATTTAACACCACCAAACTAGCACTGCAAGAAATGCTAAAGGGACTGCTGTAAGAAGAAAAAGAAATTATATATATATATATATATATATATATATATATATATATATATGATAGAGAGAGAGAGAGAGAGAGAGAGAGAGAGAGAGAGAGAGAGAGGAATACAGGCATAAAATAAAAATGGCAACTAATAAGTATCTATCAATAATAACCTTAAATGTAAATGGCTTAAATGCCCCAATCAAAAGACACAGGGTAGCTGATTGGATAAGAAAACACGACCCATATATATGCTGTCTACAAGAAACCCACCTCACAACAAAAGACTCACTGAAGTGATGGAAAAAAATTTTCCAGGCAAATGGAAATTAAAAAAAAGCTGGTGTAGCAATACTCATATCTGATAAGACAGACTTCAAAACAAGGGCCATAATAAGAGACAAAGAAGGTCACTACACATGTGACCTATCAAAGTGGTCGATCCAACAAGAGGATATAACCCTGGTAAACATATATGCACCAAATACAGGAGCACCAAAATGTATTAAAAAACTTCTGGAGGACTTCAAAGGAGAGATCAATAGCAATAGTAACACCCCACTAACACCACTGGATAGATCGTATAGACAAAAAATTAAAAGGACACAGAGTCCTTAAATGACTAACTAGATCAACTGAACATAGTTGATATTTACAGAATATTTCACCCTAAAGCTGCAGAATATACATTCTTCTCAAGTGCACAAGGGACAATCTCGAAGATAGACCACATGTTAGGACACAAAGTAATTATCTATAATTCAAGAAGATTGAAATCATATCAAGCATCTTCTCAGATCAAACTGGCATGAAACTAGAAATCAATTACAGCAAAAACATTCAAACACATGGAGGCTAAGTAACATGTTATTAAACAATGAATGGGTTACCACGGCGCTCAAGGAAGAAATTAAAAACTTCCTAGAAACCAATGAAAATGAACACACAACAACACAAAATCTATGGGATGCAGTGAAAGCAGTCCTGAGAGGGAAGTTCATAGCACTATAGGCCTACCTCAAGAAAAAAGAAAAATTTCTAATTGATTTTCTAACCCTACAACTTAAAGAACTAGAAAGTAAACAAAAAGAAAAACACAGATCAAGTAGAATGAAAGAAGTACTAAAGGTCAGAGCAGATATAAAGGACATAGAAACTAAAAAAAAAAAACAACAAAACATAATTCAATAGATCAATGAAACAAACAGCTGGTTCTTTGAAAAGATAAACAAGATTGATAGACCCTTAGGCAGACTCACTAAGAAACAAAAAGAGAAGACCCAAATAAACAAAATCAGAAATAAAAAAAGGAGAAGAAACAACTGACACCACAGAAATACAAAGGATCATGAAAACATACTATGAACAATAATATGGCAACAATTTGGACATCTAGGAGAAATGAACAAATTTCTAGAAACACACAGTCTCCCAAAACTGAACTGGGAAGAGATTGAAAACTTGAATAAACTAAGGAAATTGAAGATGTAATCAAGAAACTTCCAGCAAACAAAAGCCCAGGCCTGGACGGCTTCATGGGGGTGGGGTGGGGTGGGATGGAGTTTTACTGAACATTCAAAGAAGATCTAACACCCGTTCTCCTCAAACTATTCCATAAAATCCAAGAAGATAGAAGACTTCCAAACTCATTTTATGAGGCCAGCATAATTCTAATTCCAAAACCAGAAAAAGACACTACAAAGAAAGAATACTACAGGCCAACATTCCTGATGAACACAGGTGCCAAAATCCTTAACAAAATATTAGCAATTCGGATCCAGCAATACATCAAAAAAATTATTCATCATGACCACGTGGGATTCATCCCTTGGATGCAAGGATGGTACAATATCTTCAAATCAATAAATGTGATACACCACATAAAAAATGAAAGATAAAAACCATATGATCATATCAATAGATGATGAAAACGCATTTGAAAAAATTCAGCACCCACTTCTAATAAAAATGCTCAGCAATGTGGGAATATAGGGATCATATCTTGATATAATAAAAGCAATATATAAAAATCCAACAGCCAACATCATACTCAATGGGCAAAAACTACAAGTATTTCTCTTTCTTTTTAAAATTAATTTACTTTTGTTACAGATGTTTCTCCATTTTTCCCCATTGACACCCTCCTTAACATCCCCCCATCCCATCACCAGCTTTGTTGTCCATGTCCATCGGTTATGCGTACGTGCATATAAGTTCTGTGGATTATCTCTTCCCTCCCTCCCACCCCCTCTTCTGAGGATTGTCAGTCTGTACCCTACTTCCACGTCTCTGGGTCTACCTTGTTCCTCAGACTGTTATGTTCATTATATTCCACAAATAAGTGAGATCATGTGATATTTGTCTTTGTCTGCTTGGCTTGTTTCACCTAGGATAACACTCTTCAGGTCCCTCCATGTCATCTCAAAGGATAAGAGATCTTTCTTTCCTACAGCTGTGTAGTAGTCCATTGTGTATATGTACCACTGCTTTTTTACCCATTTGTCTACTGATGGACACTTGGGCTGTTTCCAGATCTTAGCTTTGTAAACAGTGTTGCTATGAACATGGGGGTACATGTATTCTTTCTGATTGGTGTTTCAGGCTTCTTAGGGTATATTCCTAGGAGTGGGATCACTGGGTCAAATGGCAATTCAATTTTTAATTTTTTGAGGTAACACCGTAGTGTTTTCCACAGTGGCTGCACCAGTCTGCAATCCCACTAGCAGTGTACTAGAGTCCCCTTTTCTCCACACCCTCACCAACACTTTTTGTTTGATTATTTGTTGATGGCAGCCATTCTGACAGGTGTGATACCTCATAGTTGTTTTAATTTGCATCTCTCTGATGATTAGTGATGTTGGACATTTCTTCATATGTCTCTTGACCATTTGTATGTCCTGTTTGGAGAAGTGTCTATTTAGATCCTCTGCCCATTTTTTAATTGGGTTCTTTGTCTTCCTTTTCTTGAGTTGTATGAGCACTCTGTATATTTTGGAAATTAACCCCTTATCTGATGTATCATTGGCAATTATGCTCTCCCATATAGTGGGTTCCCTTTCCATTTTGATGTTTGTTTCTTTTGCTGTGGAGAAGCTTTTTAGTTTGATGTAATCTTATGTGTTCATTTTTTCCTTTGTTTCTGTTGTCTTAGGTGATGTATGAGTGAAAATTCAGCTGCATATGATGTTTGAAATTTTATTGCCTACATTTTCTTCTAGGATTTTTATGGATTCACAAGTCACATTTAAGTCTTTTATCCATTTTGAGTTTATTCTTGTGTATGGTGTAAGTTGATGGTCTAGTTTCATTTTTGTGCATGTAGCTGTCCAATTTTCCCAACACCATTTATTAAAGAGGCTGTCTTTCTTTACTCCATTGTATGCTCTTGCCACCTTTGTCAAATATTAATTGAGCATAATGTCTTGAGTCAATTTCTGGGTTCTATGTTCCATTCCACTGAACTATCTGCCTGTTCTTGTGTCAGTACCAGGCTGTTTTGATTACAGTAGCTTTGTAGTATAACCTGATATCCAGTATTGTGATCTCACCTACTTTGTCCTTCTTTTTCAAGATTGCTCTGGCTATTAGGGGTCTTTTTTGGTTCCATATGAACTTTTGGAGTATTTGTTCTAGTTCTGTGAAATATGTCATTGGTATTTTGATGGGGATTGCATTGAATCTATAGATTGCTTTGGGTAGTGTGGATATTTTAATGATGTTAATTCTTCCAATCCATGAACAAGGTATGTGCTTCCAGTTTTTTATATCTTCCTCTATTTCTTTTTTCAATGTCCTGTAGTTTTCTGAGAAGAGGTCTTTTATTTCTTTGGTTAAGTTTGTTTCTAGGTATCTTAATTTTTTGCCACGATGGTAAATGGGATTTTTTTAAGTTTCTCTTTCAGTGGGTTTGTTGTTGGTGTACAAGAATGCCGTCAATTTCTTGACGTTAATTTTGTATCCTGTTACTTTGTCAAATTCATTTATTAAGTCTAGTAGATTTTTTATGGAGTCTTTAGGGTTTTCTATGTATGATATCATGTCATCTGCGAATAATGACAATTTTACTTCCTCCTTTCCAATTTGGATCCCTTTTATTTTTTCTGCATGTCTGATTGCTGTGGCTAAGATTTCCAGTATTATGTTAAATGAGAGTGGTGAAAGTGGGCATCCCTGTCTTGTTCCTGTTCTTAAGGGAAATGCTTTCAATTTTTGTCCATTGAGTGTTATGTTGGCTGTAGATATTTCATATATGTCCTTTATTATGTTGAGATATGATCCCTCTATTCCCACATTGCTAGCGTTTTTATCAGAAATGGGTGCTGGATTTTGTCGAATGCTTTTTTAGCATCTATTGATATGATCATGTGGTTTTTATCTTTCATTTTGTTTATGTGGTGTATCACATTTATTGATTTGCGAATATTGTACCAGCCTTGCACCCCTGGAATGAATCCTACTTGGTCGTGGTGAATAATTTTTTTGATGTATTGCTAGAACCAGTTTGCTAATATTTTGTTCAGAATTTTGGCATCTATTTTCATCAAGGATATTGGCCTGTAGTTTTCTTTCTTTGCAGTGCCTTTATCCAGTTTTGGAATTAGAATTATGCTGGCCTCATAAAACGAGTTTGGAAGTCTTCCTTCTTCTTGAATTTTTGAAGTAGTTTGAGTAGAATAGGTTTTAGTTCTTCTTTGAATGTTTGGTAAAACTCCTCAATGAAGACATCCGGGCCTGGGCTCTTGTTTGCTGGGAGAGTCCTGATTACATCTTCAATTTCTTTGGTTGTTTTTGGTCTGCTCAAGTTTTCTATCTCTTTCCAGTTCAGTTTTGGGAGACTTTGTGTTTCTGTATATATTTGTCCATGTCGCTTAGCTTGTCCAATTTGTTGCCGTATAATTGTTCATAGTATATGTTAATGATCCTTTGTATTTCTGTGGTGTCAGTTGTTACTTCTCCTCTTTCATTTCTGATTTTGTGTACTTCGGTTCTCTCTCTTTGTTTCATGGTGAGTCTAGCTAAGGTTCCATCAATCTTGTTTATGTTTTCGAAAAACCAGCTCTTTGTTTCATTGATTCTTTGAATTGTTTTTCTGGTCTCTATGTCATTTATTCTCCTGTGATCTTCACTATTTCCTTCCTTCTACTTGCTCTGGGGTTTTCTTTTTGTTTGCTTTCTAGTTCTTTAAGTTGTGAGGTTAGGTAGTCAATTAGAAATTTTTCTTTTTTTTTGAGGTAGGCCTGTAGTGCTATGAACTTCCCTCTCAGTACTGCTTTTGCTGCATCCCATAGATTTTGTGTTGCTGTGTTCATTTTCATTGGTTTCCAGGAAGTTTTTAATTTCTTCCTTCATCTCCATGGTAACCCATTCATTGTTTAATAACATGCTATTTAGCCTCCATGTGTTCAAATGTCTTTGCATGTTCTTGTTGCAATTGATTTCTAGTTTCATGCCATTGTGATCTGAGAAGATGCTTGATATGATTTCAATCTTCTGAATTTGTAGAAACTTAGTTTGTGTCCTAACATGTGGTCTATCTTTGAGAATGTCGCATGTGCATTTGAGAAGAATGTGAAATCTGCAGTTTGGGGGTGTAATTCTCTGTGGATATCTATTGAATCCATTTGATCTAGTGCTACATTTAGAGTCTCTGTTTCCTTGTTAATTTTTTGTCTAGAGGATCTATCCAGTGATGTCATCGGGGTCTTGAAGGCCCCTGCTATGATTGTATTGCTGTCGATTTCTCCTTTGAAGTCCTCCAGAAGACTTTTAATATATTTTAGTGTTCCTATATTGGGTGCATATATGTTTACCAAGGTTATATCTTCCTGTTGGATAGATCCTTTCAATATTATGTAGTGGCCTTCTTTGTCTCTAGTTATGGCCTTCATTTTGATATCTACTTTATCAGATATGAGTATTGCTACCCCAGGTTTTTTTTCCTTTCTGTTTGCTTGGAAGATTTTTTTCCATCCCTTCACTTTCAACCTATGTGAGTCTTTTGTTGTGAGGTGGGTGTCTTGTAAACAACATATATGTGAGTCATGCTTTCTTATACAATCAGCTACTCTGTGTCTTTTTATTGGAGCATTCTATCCATTTACATTTAAGGTGATTATTGATATGTACTTATTTACTGCCATTTTTGTTTAGTGTGATTATATTTTCATTTTTCTTTTTTCTATTAATTACAGCAGTCCTTTACCATTTTTTGCCGTGCTGGTTTGGTGCTAATGTATTCCCTTAGCCTTTTTTTTTTTTTTGGTCTGGGAAGCTCTTTATTTGACCTTGTATTTTGAATGATAGCCTTGCTGGATAGAGTAGTCTTGGATTCAGATCCTTGTTTTTCATTACTTTGATTACTTCATGCCATTCCCTTCTGGCCTGTAGTGTTCCTGTTGAGAAGTTAGCTGATAGCCTTATGGGGGTTCCTTTGTAAGTAACCTGTTGCTTAGCTCTTGCTGCCTTTAGGATTCTCTCTTTGTCTGTAATTTTTGGCATTTTAATCACTATGTGTCTTGGTGTGGGCTTGCTTGGGTTCTTCTTACTTGGGCCTCTTTGTGCTTCTTGAAGTTGAATGCCTTCATCCTTCACCAAATTAGGGAAGTTTTCTTTCACTATTTCTTCAAATATATTGTCTAACCCTTTCTCATTTTCTTCTTCTTCGGGGACTCCTATGATGCGAATGTTATTACGTTTCCAGTTGTCCCACAGTTCTCTTAAGCTGTCTTCCTGTTTTTTCATTGTTTTTCCTTTTGGTTTTCTGATTGGTTGATTTTTTTCTACCTTGTCTTCTAATTCACTGATCCAATCCTCAGCTTCCTCTACTCCACTATTTAGTCCTTCCAATGTGTTCATTATTTCTCTATGTCATTCTTCATTTCTTCTTGGTGTTTTTTCATTTTCAATTGGTTGATTTTCAATGTTTCTATATCTTTACTCATGGTGTTGATATCCTTACTCAAACTGTTGAGCTTCCTCAAGATCATGGCTTTGAACTCTACCTCTGATAACTTGCTTAACTGCATTTCATTTATCTCATCTTCAGTAGAGGTCACTTGTTCTTTCATTTGGGATTTGTTTCTTTGTTTCACCATTTTGGCTATCTCAGTGGGTTTTGCAGCCTGCCATATTTTTCCTGTGGGTGTTGGTGTTCTGCTGTTTGTGGCTCCCTTGAAAGGGTTGAGATTATTGTGGGAGGACCGACATTAAACACCACTGTCAAGTCTTACTTTTCTGGGTAGATTTGCAAGCCCAGGAAAGGTTCATTCTTTAGCTTTTTGCCTGGAGGCTATTAGTCTCAGTTACTTGAAGAGCCTTGTGTTCTCAGTTGAATGAAAAACTCCCTCAGGTGTTCAGCGTAAGAGGATTTCCCAAGAGTGGGGCAGATACTGGTTGTTATTGAGCCTCAATTTGCATTTCTTTGGCCCAGCTGGGTGGATTTGAATCTGCAAAGGATGGGCTGCAGCTCCTCCCCAGAGCTCCAGGAAGGAGCAAGATGGCCACCCTTCTGCGTGGCTGCAACTCAGCAAAAACTCTGAGTGCCCTCCAAATCTTCACTGTCCTCACACAGTTCCAGTACAGTCCACCCTCCCTCTGCTGTAGCCCAAGGTGAGTGGCTGTAGCTAATTTAGTGCTCTGTCCTGGCCCTCTGCACTGTGCAGCTGGCTTGGGATTTTAACCCTGAGGGCGCTTCTCACAGCTAAAACCGCTGCTGTCTGTGGACTCCCTGCCACCATCTCATGCCTCCACAGACCAACCAGGCTTGATTCAATGTCCCTGGTTATATGGTCCTCTCAAGCTGCTTTTCTGTTGCTTTTTCCTGACAATTTGTCTTTATTTTAGTTGTAATTCCAGTTTGGTCTTGGGAGATCATCTGTGTAGCTTCCATTCACTGTGCCACTATTTTGGAATCTCCTACAAGCATTTCTCTTAAGAACAGGAATGAGACAGGGAGGCCCACTCTCGCCTCTCTTATTTAACATACTACTGGAAGTCTTAGCCACAGCTATTAGACATGAAGAAAACAAAAGAAATCCAAATTGGAACGGAGGAAATGAAATTGTCATTATTTGCTGATGACATGATACTGTACATAGAAAACCCTTAAGCCTCCATCAATAATCTACTAGATTTAATAAATAAATTTGGCAAAGTAGCAGGATACAAAATTAACGTCAAGAAATCGACGTCATTTTTGTCCACCAACAACAAACTCACTGAAAGAGAAACTAAAAAAGAATTCCCATTTACCATTGCAGCAAAAAAATTAAGATACCTAGGAATAAACTTAACCAAAGAAGTAAAGGACCTAGTCTCAGAAAACTACAGGTTACTGAAAAAAGAAATAGAGGAAGATTTTTAAAAAGTGGAAGCATATACCTTGTTCATGGATTGGAAGAATTCAACATCATTAAAATGTCCATACTACCCAAAGCAATGTATAGATTCAATGCAATTCCCATCAAAATACCAATGACATATTTCATAGAACTAGAACAAATACTCCAAAAGTTTATATGGAATCAAAAAAGACCCCGAATAGCTACAGCAATCTTGAAAAAGGATAAAGTAGGAGGGATCACAATACCGGATATCAGGTTATACCAAAAAGCCATAGTAATCAAAACAGCCTGGTACTGGCACAAGAACAGGTTTATAGATCAATGGAACAGAACAGAGAACCCAGAAATTGACTCAAGACAATATGCTCAATTAATATTTGACAAAAGTTTCAAAATATTACAGTGGAGTAAAGACAGCCTCTTCAATAAATGTTATTAGGAAAATTGGACAGCTACATGCAAAAAAAATGAAGCTAGATCACCAACTTACACCATGCACAAGAATAAACTAAAAATGGATAAAAGACTTAAATATGACTCATGAATCCATAAAAATCCTAAAAGAAAATGTGGGCAACAAAATTTCAGACATCCCACGCAGCAGCATTTTCACTGATAAAATGCCTAAGGCAATAGAAACAAAGGAAAGAAATGAACACATGGGACTACATCAAACTAAAATCCTTCTGCACAGCAAAAGAAACAACCTTCAAAATGAAATAGGAACCCACTATATGGGAGAGCATAATTGCCAACGATATATCAGATAAGGGGCTTATTTCCAAAATATATAGAGTACTCATACAACTCAACAAAAATAAAGAACCCAATTGAAAAATGGGGAGAGGACCTAAACAGACACCTCTCCAAACAGGACATACAAATGGCCAAGAGACATATGAAGAAATGCTCAATGTCACTAATCATCAGAGAGATGCAAATTAAAATGACTATGAGGTATCACCTCATACCTGCCAGAATGACTGCCATCAACAAATCAGCAAACAAGAAGTGCTAACGAGGGTTTGGAGAAAAGGGGACTCTAGTACACTGTTGGTGGGAATGTAGACTGGTGCAGCCACTATGGAAAACAATGTGGTGTTTCCTCAAAAAATTAAAAATTGAACTGCCATTTGATCCAGTGATTCCACTTCTAGGAATATACCTTAAGAAGCCTGAAACACCAATCAGAAAGAATATATGTACCTCTATGTTCACAGCAGTGCTATTTACAATTGCTAAGATCTGGGAACAGCTCAAGTGTCCATTAATAGATGAGTAGATAAAAAAGCTGTGGTACATATACACAATGGAGTACTATGCAGCTGTAAGAAAGAAAGATCTCTTGTCCTTTGAGATGACATGGAGGGACCTGGAGAGTATTATCCTAAGCAAAATAAGCCAGTCACAGAAAGAAAAGTATCATATGATCTCACTTATTTGTGGAATATAATGAACAAAACAAGCTGAGGAACAAAATAGACCCAGAGACATGGAATTGGGATTCAGATTGACAAACCTCAGAGGAGGTGGGTGGGGCAGAGAGAAGAGATAAACAACAGAACTTTTATGCATGTATGTGTAAACAAGGACATAGACAATAATGCTTGGGGGGGGGATTGGGCAGATGGTGTCAATGGGGGAAAAGGAGGAACATCTGTAACAAAAATAAATATAAAAAGAGAAATGCATTGGTCTCTAATAAATTATGTAAGCAGGAAGAGTGGAACTACTAAAGTGCTGAAAGAAAAAATGTTACCAACCTGCAACTGTGTTTCTAGCAAAATTATCCTTTAAAAATAAAAAGTAGATATAGCGAAAAATGGCGGTGGAGTGAATGGAAGCCACACAGACGATCTCCCAGGATCAAACGGGAATTACAACTAAAATAAAGAAAAATCGTTGGGAAAAAGCAACAGAAAAGCAGCGGGAGAGGACCATACAACCAGGGACACTGAATGAGCCTGGTAGGATCTGTGGAGGCACGTGAGGGTGGCGGGCTGGGAGCCCACGGACAGCAGTAGCCTTGGCTGTGAGCAGCGGCCTTGGCGGTGAGCAGCGGCCTGAGCTGTGAGTGGCGACCTTGGCTGTGAGCAGCAGCCTTAGCTGGGAGCGGTGGCGGTGCCCGCCCTCGGGGTTAAGAGCCCCAACTGCTCCACAGTGCAGAGGGCCGGGTCAGAGGGCTAAATAGCCACAGCCACTCACCTGGGGCTCCGGCAGAGGGAGGGCGGACTGGACTGGAACTCTGAGGGGACACCTGGGATTTGGAGGGCACTTAGAGTTTGTGCTGAGCTGTGGCCACAAAGGACGGTGGTGGCCAGCCCCTCCTTCCCTGTTGCACAGACCGGCATCCAAGTTTGCTCCTTCCTGGAGCTGTGGAAGGTCCTCCCTTGGAGATTCCCAGGTGAGGTAAAGAGGTAAAGAAATGCAAATTGAGGCTCATTAACAACCAGCATTGGCCCCACCCTCAGGAAATCCTCTTACACTGTAAACATCTGAGGGAGTTTCTCATTCAACTGAGATCCTAAGGCTTTTCAAGTAACTCAGGCTAATAGCCTCTAGGCAAAAAGCTAGAACATAACTAAACCTTTCCTAAGCTTGCAAATCTACCCAGGAAAGTGAGACTTGACAGTGGTGTCGAAAGAGGGCCCTCCACACTCATCCAAACCAGTAGAGGGAGCCACAAATAGCAGAACACCAACACACACAGGGAAAATTTGGCAGGCTCCAAAACCCACTGAGATAGCAAAAATGGTGAAACAAAGGAACAGATCCCAAATGAAAGAACAAGAGAACTCCACCGAAGATGAGATAAATGAAATGCAGCTAAGCAAATTACCAGAGGTAGAGTTCCGAGCCATGATCTTGAGGAAACTAAACAGCATGAGTAAGGACATCAACACCATGAGTAAAGATATACAAACACTGAAAACCAACCAAGTGGAAGTGAAGAATGACATAGCAGAAATAAAGAACACATTGGAAGGATTGACCAGCACAGCAGAGGAAGCAGAGGACCGGATCAGTGAATTAGAAGACAGAGTAGAAAAACATCAATCAATCAGAAAACCAAAAGGAAAAAACAATGAAAAAAAAGGAAGATAGCTTAAGAGAACTGTGGGACAACTGGAAACGTAATAACATTCGCATTATTGGAGTCCCCGAAGAAGAAGAAAATGAGCAAGGGTTGGAGAATATATTTGAAGAAATAGTGACAGAAAACTTTCCTAACCTGGTGAAGGAAGAAAGCATTCAAGTTCAAGAAGCACAGAGCCCCAAGTAAGAAGAACCTAAACAGGCCCACACCAAGACACATAATAATTAAAATGCCAAAAATTAAAGACAAAGAGAGAATCCTAAAGGCAGCAAGAGATAAGCAACAGGTTACCTACAAAGGAACCCCCATTAGGCTATCGTCTGACTTCTCAACAGAAACACTACAGGCCAGAAGGGAATGGCATGAAGTAATCAAGGTCATGAAAAACAAGGATCTGAATCCAAGACTACTCTATCCAGCAAGGCTATCATTCAAAATAGAAGGTCAAATAAAGAGCTTCCCAGACAAAAAAAGGCTAAGGGAATATATTAGCACCAAACCAGCACTGCAAGACATGTTAAAAGGACTGCTATAATTAGTAGAATAGAAAGATAATTAGAACCACACTGTACAAAAATGGCAATAAATAAGTACATATCAATAATCACCTTAAATGTAAATGGACTGAATGCTCCGATAAAAAGACACAGAGTAGCTGACTGGATAAGAAAGCATGATTCACATATATGTTGTTTACAAGAGACCCACCTCACAACAAAAGACTCACATAGGTTGAAAGTAAAGGGATGGAAAAAAATCTTCCAAGCAAACGGAAAGGAAAAAAAAGCTGGGGTAGCAATACTCATATCTGATAAATTAGATTTCAAATTGAAGACCATAACTAGAGACAAAGAAGGCCACTACATAATATTGAAAGGGTCTATCCAACAGGAAGATATAACCTTGGTAAACATATATGCACCCAATATAGGAGCACCAAAATATATTAAAAATCTTCTGGAGGACTTCAAAGGAGAAATCGACCGCAATACAATCATAGCAGGAGACTTCAACACCCCACTGACATCACTGGATAGATCATCTAGACAAAAAATTAACAAGGAAACAGAGACTCTAAATGAAGCACTAGATCAAATGGATTTAATAGATATATACAGAGAATTACACCCCAAAACTGCAGAATTCACATTCTTCTCAAGTGTACATAGGACATTCTCAAAGATAGATCATATGTTAGGGCACAAACTAAGTCTCTACAAGTTCAAGAAGATTGAAATCATATCAAGCATCTTCTCAGACCACAATGGCATGAAACTAGAAATCAATTGCAACAAGAACATGCAAAAACATATGAACACATGGAGGCTAAATAGCATGTTACTGAACAATGAATGGGTTACCATGGAGATCAAGGAAGAATTTTAAAAATTTCTGGAAACCAATGAAAACGAACACACAACAACGCAAAATCTATGGGATACTGCGAAAGCAGTTCTGAGAGGGAAGTTCATAGCACTACAGGCCCACCTTAAGAAAGAAGAAAAATTTCTAATTGACTACCTAACCTCACAACTTAAAGAACTGGAAAGCAAACAAAAAGAAAACCAAAGAGCAAGTAGAAGGAAGGAAATAATAAAGATTTGAGCAGAAATAAATGACATGGAGACCAAAAAAACAATTCAAAGGATCAACAAAACAAAGAGCTGGTTTTCTGAAAAGATAAACAAGATTGATGGACCCTTAGCTAGACTTACCAAGAAACAAAGAGAGAGAACCCAAATACACAAAATCAGAAATGAAAGAGGAGAAGTAACAACTGACACCACAGAAATACAAAGGATCATTAGCAAATACTATGAACATTTATATGGCAACAAATTTGACAATCTAAGCGAAATGGACACATTTCTAGAAACACATAGTCTCCCAAAACTGAATCGGAAAGAGATAGAAAACTTGAACAGGCCAATAACAACGAAGGAAATTGAAGATGTAATCAAGACTCTCCCAGCCAACAAAAGCCCAGGCCCTGACGGCTACACGGGTGAGTTTTACCGAACATTCAAAGAAGAACTAACACCCAGTCTCCGCAAACTATTCCAAAAAATTCAAGAAGAAGAAAAACTTCCAAACTCATTTTATGAGGCCAGCATAATTCTAATCCCAAAACCAGAAAAAGACACTACAAAGAAAGAAAACTACAGGCCAATATCCCTGATGACATAGATGCCAAAATCCTGAACAAAATACTAGCAAATCGGATCCAGCAATACATCAAAAAAATTATTCACCATGACCAAGTGGGATATATCCCAGGGATGCAAGGCTGGTACAATATACGCAAATCAATAAATGTGATACATCACATAAACAAAATGAAAGATAAAAACCATATGTTCATATCAATAGATGCTGAAAAAGCATTTGACAAAATCCAGCACCCATTTCTGATAAAAACGCTCAGCTATTTGGGAATAGAGGGATCATATCTCAACATTATAAAGGCCATATATGAAAGACCTACAGCGAACATCATACTCAATGGACAAAAACTAAAAGCATTTCCCTTAAGAACAGGAACAAGACAAGGATGCCCACTTTCACCACTCTTATTTAACATAGTACTGGAAGTCTTAGCCACAGCAATTAGATGTGAAGAAAAAATAAAAGGGATCCAAATTGGAAAGGAGGAAGTGAAACTGTCATTATTCGCAGATGACATGCTATTATACATAGAAAACCCTAAAGACTGCATCAAAAATCTACTAGACTTAATAAATGAATTTGGCAAAGTAGCAGGATACAAAATTAACGTCAAGAAATTGACGGCATTCTTATACACTAATGATGAACTCACAGAAAGAGAAACTAAAAAAACAATCCCATTTACCATCGTGGCAAAAAAATTAAGATACCCAGGAATAAACTTAACCAAATAAGTAAAGAACCTATTTGCAGAAAACTACAAGACATTGAAAAAAGAAATAGAGGAAGATATAAAAAAGTGGAAGCACATACCTTGTTCATGGATTGGAAGAATTAACATCATTAAAATGTCCATACTACCCAAAGCAATCTACAGATTTAATGCAATCCCCATCGAAATACCGACATATTTCACAGAACTAGAACAAATACTTCAGAAGTTCATATGGAACCAAAAAAGACC
This sequence comes from Tadarida brasiliensis, assembly GCA_030848825.1. Taxonomy (NCBI): domain Eukaryota; kingdom Metazoa; phylum Chordata; class Mammalia; order Chiroptera; family Molossidae; genus Tadarida; species Tadarida brasiliensis. The sequence continues at coordinate 70,150,233 of CM061259.1, read as the reverse complement.
CCGAATAAGCTACAGCAATCTTGAAAAAGAAGGACAAAGTAGGAGGGATCACAATACCGGACATCAGGTTATACTACAAAGCTACTGTAATCAAAACAGCCTGGTACTGGCACAAGAACAGGCACATAGACCAGTGGAACAGAACAGAGAATCCGGAAATTGACCCAAGACATTATGCTCAATTAATATTTTACAAAGGTGTTAAGAGCATACAATGGAGTAAAGACAGCCTCTTTAATAAATGGTGTTGGGAAAATTGGACAGCTACATGCAAAAAAATGAAACTAGATCAACTTACACCATACACAAGAATAAACTCACAATGGATAAAAGACTTAAATGTAACTCATGAATCCATAAAAATCCTAGAAGAAAATGTAGGCAACAAAATTTCAGACATCATACGCAGCAAAATTTTCACTGATATATCACCTAAGGCAACAGAAACAAAGGAAAAAATGAACACACGGGACTACATCAAACTCAAAAGCTTCTGCACAGCAAAAGAAACAACCATCAAAGTGGAAAGGCAACACACTGTATGGGAGAGCATAATTGCCTATGATATATCAGATAAGGGACTAATTTCCACAATATATAGAGTGCTCATACATCTTAACAAAAGGAAGACAAAGAACCCAATTAAAAAATGGGCAGAGGAACTAAATAGACACCTCTCCAAACAGGACATACAAACGGCCAAGAGACATATGAAGAAATGCTCAACTTCACTAATCATCAGAGAGATGCAAATTAAAACAACAATGAGGTATCACCTCACACCTGTCGGAATAGCTGCCATCAACAAAGCATCAAACAACAAGTGTTGGCAAGGGTGTGGAGAAATGTGGGCTCTAGTACACTGCTGTTGGGAGTGCAGACTGGTGCAGCCACTATGGGTAACACTATGGTGTTACCTCAAAAAATTAAAAATTGAATTACCATTTGACCCAGTGATCCCACTCCTAGGAATATACCCTAAGAAGCCTGAAACACCAATCAGAAAGAATACATGTACCCCCATGTTCATAGCAGCGCTATTTACAATGGCTTAGATCTGGAAACAGCCCAAGTGTCCATCAGTAGATGAATGGATAAAAAAGCTGTGGTACATATACACAATGGAGTACTATGCAGCTGTAAGAAAGAACGATCTATTATCCTTTGCGTTGACATGGGAGGACCTGGAAACTATTATCCTAAGTGAAACAAGCCAAGCAGAGAAAGGCAAATGTCATATGATCTCACTTATTTCTGGAATATAATGAACATAACAGTGTGAGGAGCAGGGTAGTCCCAGGGACGTGGAAGTGGGGTACAGACTGACATTTGCCAGACGAGGGGGTGGTGGAGGGGAGCGATGAACACAGAACTTGTACGCATGTACTCATAACCAATGGACATGGACAACAAAAATGGGGACGGGGCAGGGAGGGAGGGTGAGGAGGGTGTCAATGGCGCAAAAAAGGAGAAACATCTGTAACAAAAGTAAATTAATAATTAAAAAAATAATAATAAAATAAAATAAAATCCCCAATACATCTCAATAAAACTGGAAAACAAACAAACAAAGAAATAAGAACTCCATGGTATCAATTGGAAAACTACTGAATTCTTTTTTTTTTTTTTATTTTTTTTTTATTTATTTTTTTTAATTTATTTATTATTTTTTATTAATTTATTTTTGTTACAGATGTTTCTCCTTTTAACTACTGAATTCTTATCTCTACTGTCATTCAGAACCTATAGAGATATTCACAAATCCAATTAATGGAGTCAATATACAAGATGCTTCACCTATTAATCCAGCTTCCTGAGCAGCCCTTTCTACTGTCTAAAAAGATAATTAGTGGTGGGAAAAACAACCTCTCAATAAATGCTCAGAAGTTTGAAAAAAAAAATAATAAAGGGTAAACAAGGACTTTCTTATACAAACAATAATTGAAGAAATTTGTTGCCTTCATACCTGCTTTGCAACAAGTTTAATAATTCTTCAGAGAGAACAAAAATTATATAGTTCAGAAATTCATAAAGAAAGAGAGAGGATTAGAGAAGAAATGAACCCAGGTAAAATAAAATCTTTTATTTCTCTTGTTCTCAATTGATCTAACAGATAACAGTTTGTTAAAAACAACAATAGCAATGATGTATTAGGTAATTATAGCTTATCGAAAACTTAAATAAATGACAGAAATGTGATAAGTGACAGGAAAAAAAATTGAGAATTTTCTAAAACAACTGCACTACCTGTGAAGAGGTATAGTGCTATTTGAAAGTGGATTTAGAATAATGTAAATGTGTATTGCAAACTCAGGGCAATTACTTAAAAATTTTAAAAAGTACCTGGCCAGTGTGGCTCAGGGATTGAGCATCATCCTATGGACTGAGAGGTCCCAGTTCAATTCCTGTTCAGGACACATGCCTGGGTTGTGGGCTTGATCCCCAGTGTGGGACATGCAGGAGGCAGCCGATTGATGTGTCTCTCTCACATTGATGTTTCTCTGTCTCCCCCTTCCTCTGTCTCTAAAAATCAATAAAAACATATTTAAAAATTATAAAGAACTGTACTTGATAAGGTAAGAGAAGAAAAACAATTGAATAATATAAAATACTCATTTAAAACCAGAGATGGCAGAAGAAGAGTGGAGGACAAATAAAAAACAAATAACCAAAATGCAAAGAACAGGGGAATAAATAAAAAACAGTTACAGATATGGTAGATAGTAATCAAACTATATCAATAATCACTTTATTTATTTACTTTTTTATTAATTCATTTTTGTTACAGGTGTTTTTCCTTTTTCCCCCATTGACACCCTCCTCCTTATTTCACCCCCCCCCCACTTCACAGCACTGTTGTCTATGTCCATTGGTTATGCATATATGCATATATGTTCTTTGATTTATCTCTTCCCTTTTCCCCATCCCCCTCCTCTGGGTTTTGTCAGTCTGAACCCTACTTCTATGTCTCTGGGTCTATTTTGTTCATCAGCTTATTTTGTTCATTTTATTCCACAAATAAGTAAGATCATGTGATATTTGTCTTTCTCTGATTGGCTTATTTTGCTTAGCATAATGCTGTCCAGGTCCCTCCATGTCATCTCAAAGGATAAGAGATCTTTGTTTCTTGCAGCTGCATAGTAGTCCATTGTGTATATGTACCACAGCTTTTTTATCCAGTCATCTACTGATGGACACTTGGGCTGTCTCCAGATCTTAGTGATTGTAAATAGTGCTGCTATGAACATAGGAGAACATATATTCTTTCTGATTGATGTTCCAGTCTTCTTGGGAAAAATTCCTAGTGGTGGGATCACTGGATCAAATGGCAGTTCAACTTTTAATTTTTTGAGGAAACACCATGTTGTTTTCCATAATGGCTGCACCAGTCTGCATTCTCAATAATCACTTTAAATGTGATGGTCTAAATACACACCACTTAAAAGATAAAGATTGTCATATTGGATAAGAAAACAAGATCTGACTATGGGCTGTCTACAAGAAACACAGTTTCAATATAAAGACACAAATGGATTAAAAGTAAAGGGATGGGACAAACCAATGACTAGTAAGGAGATTAAATAAATTATCACAAACTTCCCAACACAGAAAAACCCAGGAGGATTCTACCAAACATTTAAAGAAGAATCAACACAAGTATATCTGAAATTCTTTAAAAAAACCAAAGAGGAATGACCACTTTCAAACTCATTTTTTGAGGCCAGCATCACCCTGATACAATATTAACACAAATTTTGTTTTCAACAAAACTACAGACCCAAATCCCTGATGAATATTGATGCAAAAATCATTAATAAAATACTAGGAAACTAAATTCTGCAGTCCATACATTATGGCCAAGTGGGATTTATTCCTGGAATGCAACGATAGTTCAACATACAAAAGTAAATTAATATAATAATAACATTAACAGCATGTGGGACAAAACCACATGATCATCTCAATTGATACACAAAAAGCTTTTGACAAAATTCAGTACCCTATCATAAAAAAAAAATAACTCAACAAACTAGGAATTGAAAGAAATTACCTCAATAAAGGCCATAAATGAAAAACCCATAACAAAAGTAGTACTAAATAGTGAAAGACTGAAAGCTGTTCTTGTAAGATCATAAACAGGCCAGGATGCCTGCTTTTGCCACTTCTATTCTACCTATTATTGGAAGTCCTACCCAGGGCAATTAGGCAAGATAGGAAATCAAAGGTATTCAAACTGATTAGGAAGATGTAAAATTATCTCTGTTTACAAATGACATAATCTCACATGTAGAAGATTCTAAAGATTCTACAAAAAACTGTTAGAATTAATAAAAAAAAATCAGGAAAGTTTCAAGATACAAAATCAACATACGAAGATCTGTTGCGTTTCTATACTAACAATGAATAATACAAAAAGGAAATTAACAAAACAATTTCATTTACAATAACATAAGAAAAGAATAAACTACTTCAAATTAACTTATCCAAGGAGGTGAATGATTTGTACACTGAAAACTAGAACACATTGCTGATGGAAATTAAAGAAGACACCGATAAAAGGAAAAGCATCCCATGTTCATATATTGGAAAATTTAATATAGTTGTCAATATTACCCAAAGTTATCGACAGATTCAATGCAATCCCTATTATCAAAATCTCTATGATGTTTGTTGCAGAAATTAAAAAGTAATCTTAAAATTCATATGGAATCTCAAGGGACCCTGAATATCCAAAACAATCTTGAAAAAGGAGAATAATGCAAGAGGACTCATACTTCCTGATTTTAAAACATATTACAAACTACAATAATCAAAACAGTTTAGTACTGGTATAAAGATAGACAAATAGACCAATGAAACAGAATAAAATACCTAGACATAATCTCCTGTATGTATGGTAAAATGATATTTGAAAAGGATACAAATGTGGAAAGAAAAGTATACCCAATGTGGAAAGAAAATCTCTTCAACAAATAGTGGTGAGAGACTTGAATATCTACATGCAAAAGAATGAAGTTTAACACTTACCTTAACCTATATACAAAATTTAACTCAAAATGAATTAAAGACCTAAACATAAATTCTAAAACTTTTAAAGTTCTAGAAGAAAACATAGGAGAAAAGTTTCATGATATTGGATTTGGCAATGATTTCTTGGATATTGCAACAAAAGCACATGTAACAAAAGTAAAAATAGGCAAATAGGACTACATCAAACTTATAAACTTTGCATCAAACGACAGTATTAACAAAGTTAGAATACATCCAACAGAATGGGAGAAAATATTTGAAAATTATATTTGAAAATTAAATTTTATATATAATAAGTAGTTAATATCCACACTATATAAACAACTCCTATAACACAACAACAAAGAAACAAATAACCTGATTTTAAAAATCAGCAAAGGAAAAGTAATCAGCAAAGGACTTGAGTAGACATTTCTTCAAAGATTATGTACAAATGGCCAACAAGCATATGAACAGATGAACATTATTAATCATTAGAAAAATGTAAATTAGAAACAATGAGATATAACCTCACACCCACTACATGGCTACTATAAAAAAATAGAAGAATTGTCTGGCCAGTGTGGCTCAGCAGTTAAATGTCAACCCATGCACCAAAAGGTCACTGGTTTGATTCCTGGTCAAGACACATGCCCAGGTTATGGGCCAAATCCCCAGTGGGGGGTATGCAGGAGGTGGCCAATTGATGTTCTCTCTTATTGATATTTCTATCTATCTCTCCCTCCTTTCCTCTCTCTCTAAAAAAATAAATAAAGAAAATTAAGAAACAATACACTCAGTGACCAGCTTCAGACTACATCAGAGCACCACTCAATTAGTTCCACAAATGACATACAAAAAGGGTGGACTCTGCTGGCACTAGAGCCCTACTAAAGTGAATTCCTTTCTGTGAGGTTAGCCTCCATACCACCACTTGTCCACTGTAGCCATGGTCAGTCCTCCCAGGGAGTCAGTGGGATGGTCAATCCCACCCACTGACATAAAACAGTAATTAAGGCTCAAACGACAACAAGAGGGCACACACTACCCAAACAAGGGAACCCCTGGAGCACTCAGCTCAAGTGATCAGGGAGACTGTGCCACTGGACCTCAAAAGACTCATACAACATGATGCCACTCTACCAAGACTGAAAAATGTATCTGATTTACCTAATACATAGAAACAAACACAGGGAGGCAGCCAAAATGAAGAGACAAAGAAACATGTCCTAAATTGAAACACAGAACAAAACTCCACAAAAAGAACTAAACTAAATGGAGGCAAGCAACCTACCAGATACAGAATTCAAAACACTGGGTATAAGAATGTTCAATGAACTTAAAGGAAGAATAGATCAACTCAATGTGAAGAAACCATAAAAATGAACCAGTCAGAAATGAAGAATATATTAGATGGAGTCAACAGCAGATTAGATGAATCAAAGGACTGAATCAGTGATTTGGAAGACAAGGGGGAAAACATACAATCAGAACAACAAAAACAAAAAAAAATCAATATATGAAGACAGTTTAAGGGACCTCTGGGACAACATCAAGTAACCAGTATTTGCATCATAGAGGTACCAGAAGGAGAAGAGAAAGAACAAGGGATTGAAAACCTATTTTAAAAAAATAATGGCCCTAGCCCATACACCAAAAGGGTGTGGGTTTGATTCCTGGTGAGGGCACATATGTAGGTTGCCAGTTCAATCCCCAATTGGGATGCATATGAGAGGCAACTGATTGATGTTTCTCTCTATATATATATAAAAAAATCAATAAACATATCTTAGGTGAGGATAATAAATAAATAAATAAATAAATAAATAAATAATAACTAAAAACTTTCCTACCATGGCAAAGGAAATAGACATATAAGTCCAGGAGTCACAGAGAGTCTCAAACAAGATAAACCTAAAGAAGTCCACGCCTTTCATAATTAAAATGCTAGTTAAAGACAAGGAGAAAAACTTAAAAGCAGCAAGAGAATGCTATGTGCCTGAGGCTAATATGAAGCAGTGTTTAATGTAAACTGTAATAGAAAAAAAGTTAACATAAAATTATGTGATATAAAAATGAAAAAAAAAAAAGCAAGAGAAAAGTAGTTAGTTATATACAAGAGAGCTCCCATAAGACTGTCAGCTGATTTCTCAAAAGAAACTTTACAGGCCAGAAGGGATTGGCATAAAATATTCAAAGTGATTAAATGAAAACCTACAACCAAGACTACTCTACCTAGCAAGGCTATCATTTCGAATGGACGGAGAGATAAGAGCTTCTCAGACAAGAAAAAGCAAAAGGAGTTTATCAACACCAAAGAAAAAAATATTAACAAGATTTCTTAAAGAAAAAAAAGAAAAAGATAAAAAATATAAATAGAAGTAACCATGACTAATAGCCTCTAGACAAAAAGCTAGAGGATAACTGAACCTTTTCTGGGCTTGCAAATCTACCCAGGAAAGTAAGACTTGACAGTGGTGCATAACATGGGCCCTCCCATGCTCATCCAAACCCAGTACAGGGAGCCACAAACAGCAGAACACCAACATCCACAGGGAAAATTTGGCAGGCTCAAAAACCCACTGAGATGGCCAAAATGGTAAAAAAAAAAAAAAAAAAAAAAAACAGATGCCAAATGAAAGAACAAGAGACCTCCAACGAAGATGAGATAAATGAAATGGAATTAAGCAAGTTAACAGAACAAGAATTCAGAGCCATGATCGTGAGGAAGCTCAACAGCATGTGCAAGGACATCAACACCATGAGCAAAGACATAGATATACTGAAAATAAACCAATTGGAAATGAAGAATGACATAGCAGAAATGAAGAACACATTGGAAGGACTGAAGAGCAGAGTAGAAGAAGCTGAGGACCGGGTCAGTGAATTAGAAGACAGGGTAGAAAAAAATCAACCAATCAGAAAACCAAAAGGAAAAAGCAATGAAGAAACAGGAAGACAGCTTAAGAGAACTGTGGGACAACTGGAAACGTAATAATATTCGCATCATAGGAGTCCCCGAAGAAGAAGAAAATGAGAAAGGGTTAGACAACATATTTGAAGAAATAGTGACAGAAAATTTCCCTAATTTGGTGAAGAAAGAAGGCATTCAAGTTCAAGAAGCACAGAGAGTCCCAAGTAAGAAGAACCCAAACAGGCCCACACCAAGACCCATAGTAATTAAAATGCCAAAAATTAAAGACAAAGAGAGAATCCTAAAGGCAGCAAGAGCTAAGCAACAGGTTACCTACAAAGGAACCCCCATAAGGCTATCACCTGACTTCTCAATAGAAACACTACAGGCCAGAAGGGAATGGCATGAAATAATCAAGGTCATGAAAAACAAGGATCTGAATCCAAGACTACTCCACCCAGCAAGGCTATCATTCAAAATAGAAGGTCAAATAAAGAGCTTCCCAGACAAAAAAAAGGCTAAGGGAATACATTAGCACCAAACCAGCACTGCAAGAAATGTTAAAAGGACTGCTGTAATTAGTAGAAGAAATAGAAAGGAAAATAGAACCACACTAAACAAAAATGGCAATAAATAAGTACATATCAATAATCACCTTAAATGTAAATAGACTGATCGCCCCGATCAAAAGACACAGAGTAGCGGATTGGATAAGAAAGCATGACCCATATATATGTTGTTTACAAGAGACCCACCTCACAACAAAAGACTCACATAGGCTGAAAGTGAAGGGATGGAAAAAAATCTTCCAAGCAAACAGAAAGGAAAAAAAAGCTGGGGTAGCAATACTCATATCTGATAAAATAGATTTCAAAATGAAGGCCATAACTAGAGACAAAGAAGGTCACTACATAATATTGAAAGGATCTATCCAACAGGAAGATATAACCTTGGTAAACATATATGCACCCAATATAGGAGCACCAAAATACATTAAAAATCTTCTGGAGGACTTCAAAGGAGAAATCGACAGCAATACAATCATAGCAGGGGACTTCAACACCCCAATGACATCACTGGATAGATCATCTAAAAAAAAAATTAACAAGGAAACAGAGACTCTAAATGAAGCACTAGACCAAATGGATTTAATAGATATTTACAGAGAACTACACCCCAAAACTACAGAATTCACATTCTTCTCAAGTGCACATGGGACATTCTCAAAGATAGACCACATGTTAGGACACAAACGAAGTCTCTACCAGTTCAAGAAGATTGAAATCATATCAAGCATCTTCTTAGATCACAATGGCATGAAACTAGAAATCAATTGCAACAAGAACATGCAAAGACATTTGAACACATGGAGGCTAAATAGCATGTTATTAAACAATGAATGGGTTACTGAGGAGATCAAGGAAGAAATTAAAAACTTCCTGGAAACCAATGAAAATGAACACAGAACAACACAAAATCTATGGGATGCAGCGAAAACAGTTCTGAGAGGGAAGTTCATAGCACTACAGGCCTACCTCAAGAAACAAGAAAAATTTCTAATAGACATTCTAACCTCACAACTTAAAGAACTAGAAAGCAAACAAAAAGAAAACCCCAGAGCAAGTAGAAGGAAGGAAATAGTAAAGATCAGAGCAGAAATAAATGATGTAGAGACCAGAAAAACCATTCAAAGGATCAATGAAACAAAGAGCTGGTTTTTTGAAAAGATAAACAAGATTGATGGACACTTAGCTAGACTCGCCACGAAACAAAGAAAGAGAACCCAAATACACAAAATCAGAAATGAAAGAGAAGTAACAACTGACACCACAGAAATACAAAGGATCGTTAACAAATACTATGAACATTTATATGGCAACAAATTCGACAATCTAAGCGAAATGGACACATTTCTAGAAACACATAGTCTCCCAAAACTGGGCCGAGAAGAGATAGGAAACTTGAACAGACCAATAACAACGAAGGAAATTGAAGATGTAATCAAGACTATCCCAGCAAACAAAACACCAGGCCCGGAAGGCTTCACGGGGGAGTTTTACCGAACATTCAAAGAAGAACTAACATCCATTCTTCTCAAACTATTTCTAAAAATTCAAGAAGAAGGAAGACTTCCAAACTCATTTTATGAGGCCAGCATAATTCTAATTCCAAAACCAGAAAAAGACACTACAAAGAAAGAAAACTACAGGCCAATATCCCTGATGAACATGGATGCCAATGTCCTAAACAAAATACTAGCATATCGGATCCAGCAATACATCAAAAATATTATTCACCATGACCAAGTAGGATATATCCCAGGGATGCAAGGCTGGTTCAATATTCGCAAATCAATAAAAGTGATACAAGACATAAAGAAAATGAAAGGTAAAAACCACATGATCATATCAATAGACGCTGAAAAAGCATTCGACAAAATCCAGCACCCATTTCTGATAAAAACGCTCAGCAATTTGGGAATAGAGGGATCATATCTTGATATAATAAAGGCCATATATGAAAGACCTACAGCCAACATCATACTCAATGGGCAAAAACTAAAAACATTTCCCTTAAGAACAGGAACAAGACAGGGATGCCCACTTTCACCACTCTTATTTAACATAACACTGGAAGTCTTAGCCACAGCAATCAGATGTGAAGGAAAAAAAAAAGGAATCCAAGTTGGAAATGAGGAAGTGAAACTGTCATTATTCATAGATGACATGATGTTATACATAGAAAACCCTAAAGACTTCATCAAAAATCTACTAGACATAATAAATGAATTTGGCAAAGTAGCAGGATACAAAATTAACGTCAAGAAATCGACGGCATTCTTATACACCAATGATGAACTCACAGAAAGAGAAACTAAAAAAAAAAAAAATCCCATTTACCATCGCGGCAAAAAAATTAAGATACCTAGGAATAAACTTAACCAAAGAAGTAAAGGATCTATTTGCAGAAAACTACAGGCCATTGAAAAAAGAAATAGAGGAAGATATAAAAAAGTGGAAGCACATACTTTGTTCATGGATTGGAAGAATTAACATCATTAAAATGTCCATACTACCCAAAGCAATCTATAGATTCAATGCAATCCCCATCAAAATACCAGTGACATATTTCACAGAACTAGAACAAATACTCCAAAAGTTCATATGGAACCAAAAAAGACCCCTAATAGCCAGAGCAATCTTGAAAAAGAAGGACAAAATAGGTGGGATCACAGTACCAGATATCAGGTTATACTACAAAGCTACTATAATCAAAACAGCCTGGTACCTGCACAAGAACAGGCATATAGACCATTGGAACAGAACAGAGAATCCAGAAATTGACCCAAGACATTATGCCTAATTAATATTTGACAAAGGTGGCAAGAGCATACAATGGAGCAAAGACAGCCTCTTTAATAAATGGTGCTGGGAAAATTGGACAGCTACATGCAAAAAAATGAAACCAGACCATCATCTTACACCACACACAAGAATAAACTCAAAATGGGTAAAAGACTTAAATGTGACTCATGAATCCATAAAAATCCTAGAAGAAAATGTAGGCAACAAAATTTGGGGCATCATACGCAGCGGAATCTTCACTGATACATCACCTAAGGCAACAGAAACAAAGGAAAAAATGAACACATGGGACTACATCAAACTCAAAGGCTTCTGTACAGCAAAAGAAACAACCATCAAAACAGAAAAAGAACACACTGTATGGGAGAGCATAATTGCCCATGATACATCAGATAAGGGGTTCATCTCCAAAATATATAGAGTACTCATACAACTCAACAAAAGGAAGACAAAGAACCCAATTAAAAAATGGGCAGAGGGTGTAAATAGACACCTCTCCACACAGGACATACAAATGGCTAAGAGACATATGAAGAAATGCTCAACATTACTAATCATCAGAGATATGCAAATTAAAACAACAATGAGGTATCACCTCAAACCTGTCAGAATGGCCGCCATCAACATATCATCAAACAACAAGTGTTGGCGAGGGTGTGGAGAAAATGGGACTCTAGTACACTGCTGGTGGGAATGCAGACTGGTGCAGCCACTGTGGAAAACACTATGGTGTTACCTCAAAAAATTGAAAATTGAATTGCCATTTGACCCAGTGATCCCACTTCTAGGAATATACCCTAAGAAGCCTGAAACACCAATCAGAAAGAGTATATGTACTCCCATGTTCATAGCAGCACTATTTACAATAGCTAAGATCTGGAAACAGCCCAAGTGTCCATCAGTGGATGAATGGATAAAAAAGCTGTGGCACATATACACAATGGAGTACTATGCAGCTGTAAGAAAGAAAGATCTCTTATCCTTTGAGACGACATGGAGGGACCTCGAGAATATTATCCTAAGCAAAAGAAGCCAAACAGAGAAAGACAAATATCACATGATGTCACTCATTTGTGGAATATAATAAACATAACAGTCTGGGGAACAGGGTAGACCCAAAGATGTGAAAGTAGGGTACAGACTGACAACCCTCAGAAGATGGGTGGGGGGGAGGGAAGAGATAAACCACAGAACTTAAACACATGTATGCATAACTGATGAACATGGACCGCAAAGCTGGGGACAGGGTAGGGGGTTGGGTAGGAGGGTGTCAATGGGCAAAAAAGGAGAAACATCTGTAAAAAAATAAATTAACAAAAAAACCCAAAATATATATATATATATATAAATAATAAAGTGGCAATAACTATGTAACTAGTAATAATTACTTTAAATGCAAATGGATTTAATGCTCCAATCAAAAGACATAGGGTGGCTGATAAGAAAACAATACCTGTATATATGCTGCCTGTATGAGACTCACTTCAGAGTGAAGGACACATAGAGATGAAAGTAAAAGGATAGAAAAAGATATTTCATGCAAATGGAAATGAAAAATAGGGTAACAATATTTATATCAGATAGAATAGACTTTAAAACAAAGGCTATAGCAAGAGACAAAGAAAGACACTTCATAATGATAAAAGTATCAATCCAACAAAAGTATATAAACCATATAAATATTTATGTACCCAATGTAGGAGCACCTAAATATATAAAGTAAATAATGACAAACATAAAGAGAGAGATCGACAGTAATACAGTCATAGTAGGGCACTTTACATCCTATTAACAGCAGTGGACAGATCATCTAGCCAGAAAATCAAGAAGGAACCTTAAATGACATATTTTAGTAGATGGATTTAATTGATATTTTTAGAACATTTCACTAAAAAGCAGCAGAATATACATTGTTTTCAAGCACACATGGAACAGTTTTCAGTACAGACCACATATTAGGCCACAAAACAAGTCTAAATATATTTAAGAAGATTGAAATTATATTAAGCATCTTCTCTAATCACAATGGCATGGAAGTAGAAATGAATTGCTAGAAAAAAAATGAAAAACACACGAACACAAGGAAGCTAAATAACATGCTATTAAATAGTGAATGTGTTAACAATGAGATCAAGAAATCAAAAAATACCTTGGGACAAATGAAAATGAAGACACAATGAGCCAGTATCTATGGGAAATAGCCCTAAGCAGTGCTAAGATGGAAATTTATAGCAATAAAGCCGTACCTCAAAAAAAAAAAACCCACACAAGAAACAAAAAACACAAGAATAATATGAAAGAAATAATCTAAACTTACACCTTAAGGAAAAGAAGAAGAAAAAGAAGGAGAAGGAGAAGGAGAAGAAAAAGAAGAAGAAGAATAAGAAGAGAGAACAAACAATGACTGAAATGTGTAGCAGTAAGAAAATAATAAAGATCAGAGTGGAAATAAATGAAACAGAGCAAAAAACAAAACAAAAAAAACAAGAGCTGGTTCTTTAAAAAGATAAATAAAATTGATAAACCTTTGGCCAAACTCATCAAGAGGACCCAAGTAAATAAAACAACTGACACTGCAGAAATACAAAGGATTATAAAAACATACTATTAACAGTTATATGCCAGCAAATAGGACAACCTGAAAGAAATGGATAATTTCCTAGAAACATACAGTCTTCCAAGAATGAATCAAGTGAAACAGAAAATCAGAACCAATCAATAACTACCAACAAAATTGAATCTGTAATCAAGAAACTCTCAACAAGCCCTGGCCAGTGTGGCTCAGTTAGTTGAACATCATCCCATGCACTGAAAGGTTGCCAGTTCAATTCCCAGTCAGGGCACATGCCTGGCTTGCAGGCTCAATCCCCAGTAGGAGGCATGAAGAAGATAGTCAATCAATGTTTCTCTCATCAATGTTTCTCTCTCCCCCTTCCCTTCCTCTCTCTCCAAAACTCAATAAAAACATATTTAAAAATTCAAAAAAAACTCCCAACAAACAAAATTTCTGGACCAGATGGCTTCACAGGTAAATTTTACCAAACACTCAAAGAAGAATTAACACCTGACCTTCTCAAACTATTCTGTCCCCCACCCCCCCAAAAAAATGGAAGAAGAAGAAAGTCTCCCAAGCTTACTTTACAAGGCCAACATTACACTGATGTCAAAACCTGATGAAGGTATTACAAATAAAGAAAATTATAGGCCAATATCCCCAATGAACATAGATACAAAAAGCCTCAGTAGCAAACCAAAATCAGCAATATATTAAAAATGTTATATGCATCATAATTAAGTGGGATTTATTCCTGGGATGCAAGGTTGGTTCAATACCCACAAATCAATTAATGTGATACACCACATAAACAAATTGCAGGATGAAAATCATACAGTCATACCTATAGATGCAGAAAAAGCATTTCACAAAATCCAGTATTCACTTATCATAAAAACTCTCAGCAAAGTGGGAATAGAGGGAATATACCTCACCATGATAAAGGCCATATATGGCAAACCCACAGCTAACATCATACTCATGGGGAAAAGCTAGAAGCTTTTCCCTGAAAATCAGGAGCAAGACAAGGATGTGCACTTTCAGCACTTTTATTCTACATAGTATTAAAAGTCAAACCCACAGCACTCAGACAAGAAAAAGATATAAAAAGCATCCAAATTGGAAAGGAAGAAGGAAAACTGTTATTATTTGTAGATGACATGATACTAAAGATTTCACAAAAAGCTATTGGAACTGCTAAATGAATTCAGTAATGCAACAGGATGCAAATTAATATTCAGAAATTGGTTGCATTTTATACCAATAATGAACTATCAGAAAGAGAAATTAAGGCAACACTCCCATTTACAATGGAATCAAAAAACAAAGTATCTAGGAATAAATTTATCCAGGGAGGTAAAAGTTTTGTACTCAGAAAATGATAAGCCTGGCTGGTGTGGCTCAGTGGATTGAGCATCATCTCATGAACTGAGAGGTCCTGGTTCAATTTCCAGTCAGGCCACATGCCTGGGTTGTGGTCTCAGTCCCCAGAATAGGGTGTGCAGAAGCAGCAATTGATGTTTCTCTCTCTCTCTCCCTTCCTCTCTCTCTAAAAAATCAATTGAAACATATTTTTAAAAAAAGAAAATTATAAGACATTGAGAGTTATGATCAAGATGGCAGAGTAGGTAAATGTGGAACTCGCATCCTCCCACAATCACATCAAAATTGCAACTAAACTACAGAATAACCATCATTCACAACTGCCAGAAATCTAGCTGAACAGAAGTCCTATAACTAAGGAAAGAAAGAAGTTACATTGAGACTGGTAGGAGGGGTAGAGATGGGGAACTGTCTGATTCCACATCTAGATGTGGTGGTTAAACATTAGAAGAGATATCTCAGCTGTGAAGGTCCCCCCTGAGGAGTGAGTGGTCCCATACCCACACCAAACACCCTCAGCCAAGGTTCCAGTGTTGGCAAGACGTCTTCATAACTTCTGGCCGTGAAAACCAGCAGGGATTATGGCTGAGTGAGACTGAGGTCGGTTGGAGACCCAATTATTCTTCTTAAAGGGTCCGTGCCTGAACTTACTCAGAGTCGCTCTGAGCTTCAGGGCTGGGGCAGCAGCTCAAAAGGCACCAGAGACATATGGGGAGGAACTGAATTTTCTGGCATCAGGGCGAGGGCTGGAAGGGCACCTTGTGCTGACAGAGGCCACTGTTCCTTCTCTGAGCCCTCCCCCCACAGAGCTAGCAGGCAGGCACCATATCTGAGTCTCCATTAACCTGGCTTACACTGTTCTCCTAACTCTGGTAATTCCCTGAGACCCTGACTCACCCAACTTTCAGGCCCACCCAAGCCGTTTCTAGTGGCTTTACATAAAAACTGCCTGCCTTGGCTTATGCTGCAGACTTTCCTAAAATCTCTTAAATAAGCAGCATCTGGCCTCAGCATGCCCCATAGCACTTGTTAACTGGACCCAGGCCTGGCAGTAGCAGCAGTCAGCCTTGGTTTTCAGCTGGGCCTCTACCGGGCACCTCCAAGCCTAGCTAAAGTAGTAGCCATCTGCAAATTGCTTTATAGCTCATACCAGGTGGCCCCAAACAGGGCACAGGCAGCAGCTGACCTATGCCTACACCTCCCAGAAGTCTCCAGAGCTAGTACACCTGGTGGATAGCATCAGACCATGCAGGAGCATCACCTAACCACCTCCACGAGCAACACACTCAAGGAATGAACTCAGCAGGCACCAGAGCCCTACTAAAGTGAATCCTGTTCCATAGGGTCAGCACATGTACAGCAGCTACTCTGCTGCAGTCTTGGCCAGTCCTTGCAGTCAATCAGCCTGATAGTAAATCCTGCCTATTGACATGCCAACAGCAATCAAGAATCAACTACAACAGGAGGGTGCACACAGCCCACATGGGGGGCACACCTGGAGCACCCAGATCTGGTGACTAAGGAGCCTGTGCCACTGGGTCCTACAGGACACCTACTACATAAGACTACTCTACAAAGATCAGAAGATGTAGCAACTCTACCTAATACATAGAAACAAATACAGGGAGGCAGCCAAAATGAGGAGACAAAGAAACATGTTCCTAATGAAAGAACAGAACAAAACTACACACACACACACACACACACACACACACACACACACACACACCTAAAAAAAAAATGAAGACAAACAGTGTAGAGTTCAAAATACTAGTAGTTATAAGGAAGCTCAATAAAATTAGGGCAGTGATTTTCAACCTGTTTCATCTCATGGCACACACAAGCTAATTATTAAAATTCTGCAGCACACCAAAAAAGATATATTTTGCCAATCTGACAAAAAAAGGTATACTTTTTAAAATTAATTTTTTTTGTTACACATGTTTCTCCTTTTTCACCCATTGACACCCTCCTCCCCTACTTGCCCCCGCTCCATCCCCAGCTTTGTTGTCTATGTCCATTGGTCATTCATACATGCATATAAGTTCTGTGGTTTATCTCTTCCCCCCCAAACCCCCCTCCTCCGAGGTTTGTCAGTCTGTACCCCACCTCTATGTCTCTGGGTCAGTTTTGTTCATCAGTTTGTTTAGTTCATTATATTCCACAAATAAGTGAGATCATGTGATATTTGTCTTTCTCTGCTTGGCTTGTTTCACTTAGCATAATATTCTCCAGGTCCCTCCATGTCATCTCAAAGGATAAGAGATCTTTCTTTCTTACAGCTGAGTAGTATTCCATTGTGTACATGTACCACAGCTTTTTTTTTTTTTATCCTCACCCGAGGACATTTTTTCATTTTTTGTTCAGATAGAGTGGGAGGGAGAGAGAGGAAGAGAGAGAGAGAGAGAAACATCGATGTGAAAGGGACACATCAAGTGGCTGCCACCCGCACGACCAACCAGGGCCGGGGACAAACTGCAATCGAGGTACATGCCCTTAGTTGGAACTGAACCCTGGTCTCTCTGGACCGCAGGCCGACGCTCTAACCGCTGAGCCAAACCGGCCAGGGCTACCACAGCTTTTTTATCCACTCATCTACTGATAGACACTTGGGTTGTTTCCAGATCTTAGCTATTGTAAATATTGCTACTATAAACACAGGAGTACATATATTCTTCCTGATTGGTGTTTCAGGTTTCTTAGGGTATATTTCTAGAAGTGGGATCACTGGGTCAAATGGCAGATGAATTTTTAACTTTTTGAGGTAACACCATAGTGTTTTCTACAGTGGCTGCACCAGTCTGCATTCCCACCAGCAGTGTACTAGAGTCCCCTTTTCTCCACACTCTCGCCAACAGTTGTTGTTTGATGATTTGTTGATGGCGGCTATTCTGACAGGTGTGAGGTGACACTTCATAGTTGTTTTAATTTGCATCTCTCTCATGATTAGTGACATTGAGCATTTTTTCGTATGCCTCTTGGCCATTTGTATGTCCTGTTTGGAGAGGTGTCTATTTAGGTCCTCTGCTTATTTTTTAATTGAGTTCTTTGTCTTCCTTTTGTTGAGTTGTATAAGCACTGTATATATTTTGGAAATTAACCCCTTATCTGATGCATCATTGGCGATTATGGTCTCCCATATAGTGGGTTCCCTTTCCATTTCGGTGGTTGTTTCTTTTGCTGTTTAGAGGCTTTTGAGTTTGATGTAGTCCCATGTGTTCATTTTTTCCTTTGTTTCTGTTGCCTTAGGTGATGTATCAGTGAAAATTCTCCTGTGTATGTCTGAAAAATTGTTGCCTGCATTTTCTTCTAGAATTTTTATGGATTCATGAGTTACATTTAAGTCTTTTGTCCATTTTGTGTATGGTGTAAGTTGGTGATCTGGCTCCATTTTTTTGCAAGTAGCTGTCCAATTTTCCCAACACCATTTATTGAAGAGACTGTCTTGACTCCACTGTATGGTCTTGCCACCTTTGTCAAATATTAATTGAGCATATTGTCTTGAGTCAATTTCTGGGTTCTCTGTTCTGTTCCATTGATCTATCTGCCTGTTCCTGTGCCAGTACTAGGCTGTTTTGATTACAATGGCTTTGTAGTATAACCTGAAATCTGGTAATGTGATCCCTCCTACTTTGTTCTTCTTTTTCAAGATTGCTGTAGCTATTCGGGGTCTGTTTTGGTTCCATATAAACTTTTGGAGTGTTTATTCTAGTTCTGTGAAATATGTCATTGGTATTTTGATGGGGATTGCATTGAATCTATAGATTGCTTTGTGTAGTAAGGACAGTTTCATGATTTTAATTCTTCCAATCCATGAACAAGGTATATGCTTCCACTTTTTTATATCTTCCTCTATTTCTTTTTTCAGTGACCTGTAGTTTTCTGTGAAGAGGTCCTTTACTTCTTTGGTTAAGTTTATCCCTAGGTATCTTAATTTTTTTGCTGCAATGGTAAATTGGATTGTTTTTTTAGTTTCTCTTTCTGTGATTTCATCATTAGTGTATAAGAATGCCGTCAATTTCGTGACGTTAATTTTGTATCTTGCTATTTTGCCAAATTCATTTATTAAGTCTAGTAGATTTTTGATGGAGTCTTTAGGGTTTTCTATGTACAATATCATGTCATCTTCAAATAATGACAGTTTCACTTCCTCCTTTCTAAATTGGATCCCCTTTATTTTTTCTTCATGTCTAATTGCTGTGTCTAAGACTTCCAGTACTATGTTAAGTAAGAGTGGCGAAAGTGGGCAGTCCTGTCTTGTTCCCATTCTTAAGGGGAATGCTTTTAGTTTTTACCCATTGAGAATGATGTTGGCTGCAGGTTTTTCATATATGGCCTGTATTATTTTGAGATACGATCCCTCTGTTCCCACATTGCTGAGCGTTTTTATCAGAAATGGGTGCTGGATTTTGTCAAATGCTTTTTCAGCATCTATTGATATGATCATATGGTTTTTATCTTTCATTTTGTTTATGTGGTGTATCCCATTTGTTGATTTGCAAATATTGTACCATCCTTTCATGCCTGGGATGAAACCCTCTTGGTCATGATAAATAATTTTTTGATGTATTGCTGGATCCAGTTTGCTAATATTTTGTTCAGGATTTTGGCATCTGTATTCATCAGGGATATTGGCCTGTAGTTTTCTTTCTTTGTAGTGTCTTTATCTGGTTTTGGAATCAGGATTATGCTGGCCTCATAAAATGAGTTTGGAAGTGTTCCATCATCTTGGATTTTTTGGAATAGTTTGAGGAGAATGGGTATTAGATCTTCTTTGAATGTTTGGTAAAACTCTCCTGTGAAGCCATCTGGGCCTGGGCTTTTGTTTGCTGGGAGTTTCTTAATTACATCTTCAACTTCCTTTGTTGTTATTGATCTGTCCAAGTCTTCTATCTCTTCCGGGTTCAGTTTTGGGAGGCTGTGTGTTTTTAGGAATTTGTCCATTTCCCCCAGGTTGTCCAATTTGTTGGTGTATAATTGTTCATAGTATATTTTGATGATCCTTTGAATTTCTGTGGTGTCAGTTGTTACTTCTCCTCTTTCATTTCTGATTTTATTTATTTGATTCCTCTCTTTTTGTTTCTTGGCGAGTTTGGCTAAAGGTTCATCGATCTTGTTTATCTTTTCAAAGAACCAGTTTTTTGTTTCATTGATCTTTTGAATTGTTTTTTTTTTTTTAGTCTCTATGTCGTTTATTTCTGCTCTGACCTTTACTCTTTCCTTTCTCCTACTAGCTCTGGATTTTTCTTTTTTGTTTACTTTCTAGTTCTTTAAGTTGTAGGGTTAGAAAGTCAATTAGGAATTTTTCTTGTTTCTTGAGGTAAGGCCTGTAGTGTTATGAATTTCCCTCTCTGGTCTGTTTTCGCTGTGTCCCATAGATTTTGTGTTGTTGTGTGTTCGTTTTTATTGGTTTGCAGGAAGTTTTTAATTTCTCCCTTGATCCCATTAGTAACCCATTCATTGTTTAATAACATGTTATTTAGCCTCCAAGTGTTTGAATGTTTTTGTGTGTTTTTATTGTAATTGAGTGCTAGTTTCATGCCACTGTGATCTGAGAAGATGCTTGATATGATTTCAATTTTCTTGAATTTGTAGAGACTTGCTTTGTGTCCTAACATGTGGTCTATCTTTGAGAATGACCCCTGTGTACTTGAGAAGAATGTATATTCTGCAGCTTTGTGGTGAAATGTTCTGTAAATATCAACGAAATCCAACTGATCTAGTTCGTCTTGTAAGGACTCTATGTCCTTGTTAATTTTTTGTCTATAAGATCTATCCAGTGGTGTCAGTGGCGTGTTAAAGTCACCCACTATGATCATGTTGTTATTGATATCTCCCTTGAAGTCCTCCAGAAGTTTTAAAATATATTTTGGTGCTCCCGTGTTTGATGTGTATATGTTTACCAGGGTTTTATCCTCTTGTTGGATTGATCCTTTTAATATTATGTAGTGATCTTCTCTGTCTCTTATTATGGCCCTTGTTTTGAAGTCTATCTTGTCAGATATGAGTATTGCTCCACCAGCTTTTCTTCCATTTCCATTTGCTTGGAAAATTTTTTCCCATCCCTTCACTTTCATCCTGTGCGAGTCTTTTGTTGTGAGATGGGTCTCTTGTAGACAGCACATATATGGGTCATGTTTTCTTATCCAATCAGCTACCCTATATCTTTTGATTGGAGCATTTAAGCCATTTATATTTAAGGTAATTATTGATAGATAGTTATTAGTTGCCATTTTAATTTTATGTCTGTGTTTCTATCTTTCTCCCCCCTCCCCCTGTTTCTTCTTCTTCTTACAACAGTCCCTTCAGCATTTCTTGCTGTGCTTGTTTTGTGGTAGTAAATTCCTTTAGTTTTTTTTTTTTTAAATCCATGAAACTCTTTATTTCTCCTTCAATTTTGAATGATAGCCTTGCTGGATAGAGTAGTCTTGGATTTAGACCCTTGCCTGGCATAACTTTGTACACTTCATGCCACTCCCTTCTGGCCTGCATCATTTCTATTGAGAAATCAACTGACAGTCTAATGGGAGCTCCCTTGTAGGTAACTTTCTGTCTCTTTTGCTTCCTTTAAGATTCTTTCTTTGTCTTTAATGTTTGCCATTTTTATTATGATGTGTCTAGCTGTGGGTCTTCTGGGGTTCATCTTGTTTGGGACTCTCTGTGTTTCCTGGACTTGTGTGACTTTTTCCTTCACCAGTTTAGGGAAGTTTTCTGTCATTATTTCTTCAAACAGGTTCTCTATTCCTTTCTCTGATTATTCTCCTTCCAGTACACCTATAATGTGAATGTTGCTACGTTTTGTATTGTCCCACAGCTCCCTTAAACTCTCCTCCTGCTTTAAATTTTTTTTTTCCATTTGCTGCTCTATTTGGGTGTTTTTCTCTACCTTGTCTTCTAAGTCGCTGATTCGGTCTTCAGCTTCTTCTGATCTACTAATGTATTTTTCATAACAGCTATGTCATTCTTTATTTCCTCTTGATTTTTGTGCATAGCTTCTACCTCTTTATGAGTAGCTTCTACCTCTTTTTTTAAGCTGAAGTAGTTCCCAGTGAGCTCTTCATAATTCTTACTAAGTTGCTTGTAGTCTCACCAAATTGTTTGGGCACCCTTAAAATCATGCTTTGAATTCTTTATATGACAAATTGCTGTCTTCCATTTCCTGTAGTTCCTTTTCTGGTGATTCCTCTTTTTTTTTTTCCTTTGAGTGTTGTTTCTTTGTCTCCCCATTTTAGCCATCTGGTAGCTCTAGACCCGGTGAGGGATGTTTGGATGTGTAGGCAGCTCACTGTATATCAAATAAGGTTACTGTGCCTCCCAGACTGTTTTGTTGCCTGCTGTGGGTCCTGGAGGATTGACTACTGGGGGCTGGTATTGGTGTGTCCTGGTAGGTGCTGCTGCTGGATCACGTGGGGCCCTCTGGATCTGTGTTCCCAGCTGTCACTAGTGCCACCTGTAGCTGTATAGCTCAGGCCCTGCTAGAGCTGTGCTCCCTGCCCTCACTGTGGGCAGCTGTGTTGCACAGGCTTCACTGGAGCCCTGGCTCCCCATCAATCTTGTGGGCAGCTGGGTTTTACAGGCCCCATTGGAGCCCCCGCTTCCCGCTGATTCTGTGGGGAGCTGGATCACACAGTCTCTCTTGAGACCCCGCTCCACACCTATCTAGTGGGCAGCTGTGTTCCACAGGTCTCTCTGGTGCCACAGCTCCCCGCAGGTCCCGTGGGCAGCTGGATCGCACAGTCCTTTTGGAGACCTGGCTCCATGCTTATCTTGTGGGCATCTGGGTTTCACAGGCCTCTCTGGTGCCCCGGCTCCCCACTGCTCTTGTGGGCTGCTGGGTTGCACAGGTCTGTCTGGTGCCCCGGCTCCCCACTGCTCTTGTGGGCAGTTGTGTTGCCCAGGCCCCTGTGGAGTCCCAGGTCCTGCCACTGGCAGCTAGGGAGTGCTGCTGCCCAGTGGGGCTTAGCTCCTGCTCAGCCTTTGCTGTAGTTTTTGGGGATGGGTCTCAGCTGCTGATCTGTGCTTCTGTTGCCTGGGCATGGATGTCTGCTCCCTAGCCTCTGTTACTGGGGGTAGATCTTGATGCTCATCAGGCTGCTACTGTGGGGGATGGTTCTGGACTCCTGGCCGTTTGCAGCTTCCACAGCAGGCACCTTACATTCCGCTACTGTGCACTGGTCTGTGTTGACACAAGGTGTCCACTGGTCTGATGGTGCCAGGTGCACTGGTGGGCTCAGGTTGCTGGGCCCTAGCTGCTCCCACTGCCTCCTCCCAGGGAAGACCCAGGATTTTCCAAAATGGTCGGACTTCCCTGCGGAGCAGGGAGAAGCGCCCTAAGAGCCACTTACCATGGTAGCCAGCTGCTCCCCGTCCACAGCACAGGAAACTTCTGCTCCACGTCTCTGCACTGCACGAGTTTGGTCGTCCACCTTCACGTCCACTCACACTCTCTCACACACTAGCTCACTCTCTCACACACTCACCCTCCCTCCGGTCCTGCCCACTGCCATCTTTTTTTCAAAATAGGTATAATTTTGATTCATTCACACTGGAAAGCTATTGTTATGTTGGCTGTTGTCATTTTTAAATTTATTGATTGATGAGAGAGAGAGAGAGAGAGAGAGAGAGAGAGAGAGAGAGAGAGAGAGAGAGAGATTCATTATTCCACTTACTTGGTTGACTCTTGTATGTGCCCTGACTGGGAATCAAACCCACACCTTGGCCTATTGGGATAATGCTCTCACCAACTGAGCTAACTGGTGAGGGATGTTGCCATTTTAAAATTTAACAATCTAAGGAAAAAGAGGTCAATGTCCCTGACTAAATAGTCAGGTACTTCAGGGTTTAAAATTTTTTTGCAGCGCACCAGTATGCCATGGCACAGTGGTTGAAAATAGCTGACTTAGGGAAAGAGTAGATGAACTTAGTGAGAACTACAACAAAGTGGTAGGAAACATAAAAAGGAAGATAGAAAACATGAAAAAGAATCAATCAGAAATGAAGAATACAATAACTGAAATGAAGAATACATTATAGAGAATCAACAGTAGAGTAGATAAAGCCTAGGATCAAATCAAAGATATGGAAGATAAGAAAGCAGAAAACAATCAAAATAGAAAAAAAGAAAACATAATCCAAAAAAATGAGAATAGTTTAAGGAGCCTCTGGGATAAGTTCAAGTGTACCAACATTTGCATTGTGGGGATCCTGGAAAAAGAAGAGAGAGAGCAAGATATTGAAAACCTATTTGAAAAAATAATGATGAGAAATTTCCCTATCCTGGACATACAAGCCCAGGAAGTACAGAGAGCCCCCAACAAGATGAACCCAAAGAGGCCCACATCAAGACACATCATAATCAAAATGCCAAAGGTTAAAGACAAAGAGAGAATCTTAAAAGCAGCAAGAGAAAAGCAGATAGTTACCTACAAGGGAGCTCCCATAAAACTGTCAGCTGGTTTCTTAACAGAAACTTTGCAGGCCAGAAGGGATTGGCAGGAAATATTCAAAGTGATGAAAAGCAAGGAACTACAACCAAGATTCCTCTACCCAGCAAAACTATCATTTAGAATTGAAGGACAGATAAAGAGCTTCCCAGACAAGAAAAAGCTAAAGGAGCTCATCACCACCAAACCAATATTATATGAAATGTTAAATTGTCTTCTTTAAGAAGAAAAAGCTAAAAAGCTAAAAAAAATGAACAATAAAATGGCAATAAATATATATCCATGAACAATTGAATCTAAAAAACAAAATAAACAAACAAGCAGAACAGAAACAGACTCATAGATACAGAGAACATTTTGACAGTTGCCAAATGGGAGTGGGGTTGGGGGAATGGGTAAAAAGGGTGAAAGGATTAAGAAGTACAAAATGGTTGTTACAAAATAGTCATGGGGATGTAAAATACAGCATAGGGAATATAGTCATTATTCTAACTATGTATGGTGTCAACTGGGAACAAGATTTATTGGGATGATCAACTAATAAGTTATGTAATGTCTAATTACTGGGGTGTACATCTAAAATAATATAATATATGTCAACTATAATCAAAGAAAAAATGACTAAAAGAAAGAAATAAAGAAAACTGGGCAGAGGACCTGAATAGACATTTCTCCAAAGAGGACATACAGATGGCCAATAGATCTAAAAAGTTGCTCAACATCACTAATCATCACAGCGCTATAAATTTAAACCACAATGAGACATTATTTCACACCTGTCAGAATGGCTATCATCAATAAATCAAAAAACAACAAGTGTTGGTGAGTATGTGGATAAAAGGGAACACTCATGCTCTGTTGGTGGGATTGCAAACTGGTGCAGCCACTATGGAAAACAGGATGGAGTTTCCTCATAAAATTAAAGATAGAACTACCATATGACCCAGCAATTTCACCTCTAAGTATTTATCCAAAGACATCTAAAACACTCATTTGAAAAAATATATTCATCCCTATGCTCACTGCAGCTTCATTTACAATAGGTGAGATATGGAAGCAACCTAAGTGTACATTGATAGACTCATGGATAAAGAAGTGGTACATATATACAATGAAATATTTCTTGGTTGTGAAAAATGAAATATTACCATTTGCGACAACATGGATGGACCTAGAGGGTATTATGCTAAATGAAATAAATCAGACAGAGAAAGACAAATACTATATGATTTTCTTTATTTGTGGAATCTAAAAATCAAAATAAATAAAACAAACTCATAGATACAGAGAACAAACTGATGGTTGCCATAGAGGAAGAGGGTTACAGGGCTGGGTGCAAAAGGTATAGAGATTAAGAAGTACAAATTATCAGTTATAAAATATTTTGGGAATGTCAAATACAGTGTAGGGAATATAGTCAATAATATTGCAATAATTATGTATGGTATCAGGTGGTTACTTGACTTTTCTGTGGGATCAGTTCATAAGTAATATAAATGTCTAACCACTATGCTGTATACCTGAAACTAATATAATATTGTATGTGAACTATAATTGAAAAATAATTAAAAATTAAAAAATAGAAAATAACAAATGTGGGTAAGGATGTAGGGAAATTGGAACCCTTATGCAGTCTTGGCAAGCATGTAAAACAATGTAGCTGCTGTGGAAAACAGTGTAGTAATTCTTCAGATAATTAGGAATAGAATTACCATGTGAACTAGCAATTCCTAAATTACTAAAATATATTCAAAAGACTTTAAAGCAAAGTCTCAAAAATATTGGCATAGCCACATTCATAACAGCAACACTCACAATCACCGAGAGTCTGTGGAAGCAACCCAAATGTTCATCAATGGATGAATGAATATACAAAATGTGGTCTGTCCATACAGTGGAATACTAGCCTTAAAAAGGAAATTCTGCCCTGGCCAGGTGGCTCAATTGTTTGGAGTGTCGTTCCATATACCCAAAGGTTTCAGGTTCAATTCCCAGTCAGGGCATATGCCTGGGTTGCGGGTTTGATCCCTGGTCGGGGCTTGTACTGGAGGCAACTAATCAATGTCTCTCTCACATCAATGTTTTCTCTCCCCCTCTCTCTAAATCAATAATTAAAAAAAACATATCTTAGGGTAAGGATTTAAAAAAAAAAAAAAGGAAATTCTGACACATGCTACAATATGGATAAAACTTGAGAACATTATGATCAAGGAAATAAGCCAGACACAAAAGGACAAATACTGAATGATTTCACCCAAATGAGCCTAGAGCTGTCAAATTATAGAGACAGAAAGTAGAATGGAGATTGCTAGAGTGGGAAAAAAGAGGACTGGGAGTTATTGTTTAATTGGTATAGATTTTCAGATTTTTAAGATGAAAAGAGTTCTAGAAATAGATAGTGGTGATGATTGCACAATAATATGAATATACTTAATTACTGAAATATGCACTAAAATGGTTTAAAATGTAAGTTTTATGTTATGAGTATTTTACCACAATAAAAAAAAAATGAGTAAAAAGGAAAACCACACAGAATTGGAGAAAGTATTTGCAAATCACATATCTGATAATGGATTAATATCCAGAATATATAATGAGCTCCTAATACTATGAAAGAAAAAATCAAATAACCAAATAAAAAATGGGCAAGGGATTTGAATAGACATTTCTCTAACGAAAGCATCCGGCCGGTGTGGCTCAGTGGTTGAGCGTTGACCCATGCACTAAGAGGTCACTGGTTCGTTTCCCAGTCAGGACACATGCCCAGGTTGTGGGCCTGATCCCCATTCGGGGGGCGGGGGGGCATGCAGGAGCTGGCCAATCATTGTTCTCTCTCATCAATGTTTCTATCTCTCTCTCCTTCTCACTTCCTCTCTCTCTAAAAATCAATAAAGGAAAAAAAATGTTCACTAAGCACATGCAAAGATGCTCAGTATCACTAATCATTAGGAAAGTTCAAATCAAAACACAATGAGGTATTATACACACATGTTAGAATGGCTATTTAAAAAAACAGAAAACAACAAATGTTGGTAATGATGTAGAGAAATTGGACTCCATATGCATTGCTGTTGAAAACGTAAATTGATGCAGCTGCACCAAAATAGTATAGTGGTTCCTCAAAAAATTAAATATAAAAATTCTACTTCTAGGTATAGACATAAAATAATTAAAAGGAGATATGATATAAAACACAAATGTGCATAGCAGCATATTCACAATCGACAAAAAGTGGAAATAATCCCGCATGTTTATTAATGGATAAATGAATAAATAAAATGAGCATATGCATATGATAAAATATTACTCACTCTGAAAAAGGAAGTATATTCTGATACATGTTACAACATGGATGAACTTTGAAAACATCATGCAAAGTGAAATAAGCCAGTCACCAAAGGATGAATACTGCATCATCCCACTTCTATGAAGTTTCTAGAGGAGTCAGATTCATAGAGACAAAGGTGAAATATAGGGGCCAGGGGCTGAGGGAGAAAGAAATATGAATGAATATTTAGTGGGGACAGAATTTCAGTTTGGGAAGAAGAAAAGGTATGGAATAGCAGTGATGGCTGCATAACAGTGTTAACATAATGCCACGGAACTAAGTGTATTCTAACCAAAGAACTTATGTACATATATGGACACAGACAATAGTGTGGTGAAGGTCTGGGGTGGGGCAGAGGTTGGGTGGAGGGGGTCCAAGGTGGGGAAATGGAGGACATCTGTAATACTGTCAACTATTAAGAAAAAATAAAAAGATTGGTCAACTATTAAAAAAAAAAGATTGAAATGGTAATTTTGTTATGTATGTTTACCACAATAAAAATAGTTTAAACAAAGCAGTAAGTGCAAAACTTTAATTGAATATAACCAAGGCATCATAAAGTTTGACCACTTAAAAAATTTTTTAATGTTGGTTGGAGAAGGTTTTCAATATATGCTCTGTTTGATTCATGCCTGACAAACTCTTTCACAGTAACAGTCACAGTGGAGGAGCATAAACTCACCAAGGTGGACATGGTCATTGGGGTGGCCTGAATGCATCCCTGGTGACCCTTGGGCAAGTGCTTGGAGTGTCTTGACCTCATACCTGCTTCAGCTCTTCTGTCATCATTTGTGCCCTATTGATTCTCATGACAGCTCTCTTGATTTTCCTCATGATTTCAACCATTAGAGGCTTAGTTTCCATTGTGATATAATAAGAGAGGTTTTGTCTCTTTGAAGTCTTTTTTTATTTTCCAGTTTGCATTTATGGTTTCTTTTTCTTGGTTGTTTGACTAGGTTACTACCTGCCTGTTATTATTTGAATTTTAGTATGATCAATAATACTGAAAAAATGTACAAATTAACTTGACATTAAGGTATCCACTAGAACAATTCACATATGTTTGAAGTTGCTGCTTCGTTCTATGAAATGATGCTCTCTGTCTCACTGCCGAGTGTGTGTGGGGGGTTGTGTCACTGACACTCTTTCCCAGGCAGTCAGCTGACTGTGCAGAAATTCTGTGTTTTGTTTCAGCAGGAACCAGCTGACTTGGCTGAGGCAAACGCAGAGCAGGAGCTGAGGCAGGAAGGGCAGCTAGAATGCATGAAGCGGCCACCAGTTCCTCATGGTCAGTGCTCTAATGGTTTTCTGCCGATTAACAAGGGCTCAAAAAAGTTCTGTAATGTGATTCCATCCACACAGGAACACATGTATGCTGTGTTCACCATGCACATGCTGCATGATCTGGTGTATTCCTGGCAGCAGAGGGCTTCCATCTTGACCCACAAGTTAAGAACTAAACCCTCACTTGTGGAGTAGCTTCTGGTTCACACCCGGTGCTGCACAGTGCAGGGCCTGAGTGCTCCTACAGTGCTGCTGTACCCAGATGCCTGGGAATTACTTATCTCTTTGTGGAGGGATGTATACCATGTAAATGAGTGTGATGCGGGCAGATGCACCCCACACTGACTTCACCTTAGCTGAGTCCCCAGTGAACCTGGATGGGAATGAAGGATGACTGAGGACATGCGGGGAAAGACACCAAATGCAGTTAAAGTTGGTCTCATCTAATTGCTGTTAAAACACTCAAGTGTTGCCAACATTACAGACCATAGCTATGGGAATCATTGCTCTGGCCCTGTGTGCAGGTCCTCCTCAGCCACATGCCATAGGCCTTGGGGACAACCACTTTGGTGCCTCTTTTTTACTCCAGGGCCCTGACAGGACCTGACACACAGCAGGACTTAACAAATTTCCATGCTTTATGAGTAGATGACTCAGTTATGTTTTGAACTACTGAAGGAATTCTAGTGTTCACTCATTCTTAAATTCCTACAATAAAGTTGCCTGGTCAGAATGAATACTGTTTCTGGGACCAACTCTATTTGGTCATGCCAAACTGCACTTTTGATTTAAATGGACTCATTTATCATACACAAATTTTCCACATGTACTTGGGCCCAGTTCTGAGGGTTTTAGCTACTGTTGTGTCTGCACAGACACAAATTATCAAGTCTTTGTGTCCTATTGGAATTATGGAACCTTTATGGGAGTTTTGAATATCTGCTGGATTAGTTTCCACCACATATTTAGTTGTATTCCTGGGGTTTTTGCTTGTGTTTTGATATAAACTTTGAAATCAATTTATCTAGCACCAGAAAAAAAAAACACACAACAATTTTGACTTGATCTGCTTGAGAATATAAACTTTCTTATCATTCATTCAAACTTTTTTCCATGAATATTTAAAGATTTCCTATATCTATTTTCACATCTCCTGTTAAGGCCACAGGAACCTTATCTTTTTTGTTGCTGTTATAATTGGTGTCTTCTCTTCAGATGTATGTCTTCTAACTGGAATATAGAGTGATTTTGTCATGTTTATCTTGTGACTGTACTGAATTTTCTTACTATTTGTGGCAGTTTCACATTTTTCTTTTGGGGGTTCTGGATATGCTCCAAGCTTTTTTTACAATGGCTCCTTTCCATTTCCCTGGATGGTTCTCTTGTGCAGCTGTAGTGGTTTATCTTCTGTGGGACGGAGCAGGACATAAAGGGGCAGCCTGCCCTTGACACTAATTTTAGCAGAAATACACTTCTTGTTACCCACTAAGAAAAGGCTAGCTTTTAGACTGAGGTATACATATCTTATTGCTCATTGAAATCTGAAATGAGTTTCGGATTTGTTAAAAGACTTAATTGAGGGGAAAGAGGGGACATCTGTAATAATGTCAACGGTGAAAATAAGCTTAAAAAAAGACTTTTTGTTAATATTATTCTCTTTAGCAAAGCAAAGGTAGTGTGAATTATATCTGTGGATTCCTAATATTTAATCATCCTTGTATTAGTGGAATTAATCCTACTTGATTACAATGTACTATTTAAAAAATAAAGTTGGATTCTGTTTGCTAATATCTCACTAGGGTTTTTGAATTCGTAAGTTGGATTGTGTCAGTCTTCTCTTTCTGTGCGATCTGATTTATGTCCTCATATACATGTGCTGCCAAGAAGCATCTGGATGCTCTCCTCCCCGTCAGCATCTAGAACAGTGGGGGCAACACAGGGACAATCCTGTATTGGAAGGTTTAGTGATTCCCAAGGAAACCATCTTAGTCAAGGGCTTTTACTGGAAGGGGGAAGCTCTTAAATTTCTCCATTTCTTCCATGGAATTTGATTTAGTTAAACTTTCTATCTCTATTGGGGTTAGTTTGGCTCAATTATTATTTTTTCCTACAAAGTGATACTTTTCATTTTAAATTTATTTTCATTAAGTTGTACTATTAATATCTCTTATGATTTCTTAAAATTTCTGTGTTTAATGGCTATTTTCCCCTTGTTATTTCTTGTTTTGTGCATTTTTGGTCTCATTTTATATCTTGATTAGGTTAGTGATTTCTTTTCCTACTTTTTGATTTTTTTCAAAATCAGACTTTTAAAATGTTAGGTTAAAATGTTCAAATGTTTTTCTGCTGTTTGGTTCATTGATTTCTGCTTTTATCTTTTTAGTTCTTTCCATGTGCTTACTCTCAGATCATGTTTCCCAATTTTCAAATTGGAATATTAAGTACTTAACAACTCTGTGATACTGATAGTTGTATTTAAAATGGCACCTTTCTCTGGGGCCTGGACTCTAGACCCAGACATGTGTTTGTGTGGCTGTCCTTCTAGAGACACTGTGTTTGGTTTGTAATTCTCCTCTCACCCTGACACCTGTCATCCTGACAAGGCCACTCTGTCTACATGAGGGAGCCTGCACTCTGAGTGGAAAGACAGACGCAGCACTTCCAGGACATTCGCTTTGCAAATATTTAATATATCACCAAATTTCAGGTGCCAAAGCACCTTGCAGTACCTGACCTTTCTGTGGTGAGACTGGGTCTGCCTCTCAGGGTGTGGCCTTGGCTCAGCCCCTTCCTGATCCAGAATTGGCCTGGCTGGGGGCTCTCACCTCACTCAGGTGTCCGGAGATCTGAGGGGATGAGATGGGCAGGGACAGAGGCATGCAGCATGAGGAAGCCATGGATTGGGGGGGCTTGCCCTCACAACATTGTCAGGAGGGCCATTATGGTCATAAGGACACTGACGGAGGCCCCCAGAATGGAGGAGAGGGTGGGGAGCGGCTGAGGAGGTGGTGGTGTGTGTGTTATCTGATGATGGATCCATGTTGAGAAATGGGAGACACGAGCATAAACTGCAGGATACATAGGGAACATGCAACCACGGCCCCAGCTCACTATTCCAATTTGCACCCAGATGTGGTTGAATTCACAGACGAGTGGGCCCCCAGAATCACCCTGGAAGAAAAGAAAAGTTTCTTGTGAACCTGAAGACTGGGGCCTGGCCACCTCCTGCATGAGGATGGCCCAGAGCCCAATCCTGCAGGGCCAGGGCCAGGGCCAGAGCCCCTTCACTCCACAGCCCTACCTCGCCATTTCCCTGCTGTGGAAAGTCAGAGCAAGTGACCCAGGGTGACAGTCAGCAGGCAAGGCCCCCCGGCAGGCACAGAGCCCTGGGCTGCTTCGGCCAGGACTGGGGTCTACTGGGGACTGAGTGGGCCTGAGTCCTGTCTGCACTTAGGCTATCTTATGATCCCACCCAGCCTGTGGCAGCATGGCAATGTGCTCTGAGCCCTGCAGGGGCCAGGCCTTCAGGGGCCACCCACCCACTCAGTACAGGTGCCTCCAATAGTTCCAAGCAGATGAACCCATGAAAGCCATGGGTTTGGCTCCCTTCCCCACGGTGGAATGTACCTCACACACGGTCTTCACGTTCCTGAGGTCCCCGGCACACATCATGTCTGGCAGAATGTATGATGTGTGTCCATAGAGCAGCTGGCACAAGGCCAATGGGATCAGAGGCATCTGTACCTCCTGCAGGTGGTCTGAGGAGTCACCTGTCAGAAAGAAGCGTAGGTCCAGTGAGAGGTCCTCTCCACCCTGTTCCCCAGGACAGGCCCAGCTCAATCCCAGGCCCAGTGGGCTCCACTAGCAGCTTTATCTCTTGCTCCTGCCCTCTAATGTCTCCCTTCTCTGCACTAAGACTCAAGCTTTGGTCAATGAAATGTGAATATAAATGTCACATGAAACTTTATAAAGGAAATGTAAGAGCCAGGGCCCATTTGAGCCCATTGCCTTCCCACTGCTGTAGCTTAAGTGCACAAAGCTCCATCAGCTCTGTCCCTGGGTGACTATAGGGCTGACACTATGTGTACAAGAAAGGAACCTTCGAGCTTTGTGGGGTGTCACCCCTGTGTCCTCTCTGTGCTGAGGGATATAGAAATTGGTCTCAGATGCCCTGGCTAGTTTGGTTCAGCAGTTAGAGCATTGGCCTGTGGACCATAGAGTCTCGGGTTTGATTCCCGGTCAAGGGCATGTACCTCAGTTGTAGGTTCAATCCCCAGCCCCGGTCAGGGTCCTGTGGAAGTCAGCCAATCAATGTGTCTCTCTCACATCAATGTCTCTCTCTCTCTCTCTCTCTCTCTCTCTCTCTCTCCATTCCCCCTCCCACTCTATCTAAAAATCAATGGAAAAATATCCTCAGGTGGGGATTGAAAAAAAAAAAAATTGGTCCCAGAAACCTTGAGTTTCCTGACCAATGTGTGAGTAAGTCCAAAGGCTCCATGCTAGCATGACTGGAAGGAGCTGTTCTCACAGGCTGAAGACCCTCTGATCAGGGTTGAAGGGAGGCTGTCTTTGGGGAATCTGTTTTGGAGCTGATGCATGTGTACCTTAAGGGGAAGAGATAGAAAGCAGAATGTCAGCAGTGTCTGTGGTTGCTGCTGGCTGTGTTGGAGAGGTAATTAACATCAGGAAAAGAAGCACAGAGGAATTAGCTGGTGCACACAGGAATGTAGAGCAATAGAGAGAGTCCATAGTGTTGGAAGAGGCCACCCAGGAAAATGCAGTTAGGAAGCTACTTTGAAACTACCAAGCCAGCTAAAAATCTACCTGAGGCCTTCCATGTGGTCACTGAGAAAAGAGAACAGAGGAGGCAAAGTGCCCCACCTGCCTGGAGCACTTTCCAGGCCTTGAAGTGCAAGGAGCACAGGCAGCTGGAATCTGCAAGGAAATAGATGCCAGAAGGAGGGGGCTCCAGAGAGAAAGAGCCCCAGAGAGTGCACAGGGGACTGACTGGTTTACCACAGCCTGCTGCTGGACCCTGAGACAAGTATGCAGAGGGTACATTTCCACAGTGAGGGCAGAGAATGGCCAGATTGGACTTCACAGTGCCCAGAACTCAGTGGGGCTGGGAGGCTGAGTTCCAAGTCAAGAGTGAAGAGTGTTATGGGATACCAAGGACATTGAAGGAGACAGTGTCGAGGTGGAAGAAAATATCCCTGTCACACTCACATGGACACCAAGGCCACACAAAACTAGGCAGACAGAGGACCATAATGATGAGCCTGGCACAGATTGTTTCACCTTTGACAGGACACAAAGGAAGAGGTGCAACACAGATGTGGGTAGGAAGAAGTCTGCTGTAATTTCAATGAGTTCTTTAATGCTGGCAGTGTGCCAGCTCGGGAAATGGAATAATAGAGGAGAGAGGTTTGCATTCATGAGTAGGTTTTTCCCTGGGTCTCCATTGGAAGCTCGTGAGAAACATGGGGGGCAGGACAGAGACCAGAGAGAAGATTCCTCAGTGCAGGTGTTCAGAAGACAGCCAAGCTGCCAGTGGGGACCCAGAAAACACAGCTTGCTCCCCTTCTTGCACAAAGAGCACCAGTAAGGGGGCATCATATACGCCTGCTCCCAGGGCCTGGCACAGGTACATTACTCTGGAGGAAGGATAGAAACAAGGCCCATGTCCCTGAAAAGTCTCTGGGCTCAAGAAGTACACCAGTAACACCAGAATTCTGCCTGTTCTACTTGCTACCACAGACACAGGGATCTGCTATCATGAGGGCAAGAAGATAGAACAATTATAAACATGTACTTACCTAATGACATACCATTAAAATATATAAAGCAAAACCCCACAAAATTGAAGAGTCAAGTAGAGAGTTCTATAATAATAGTTGGGGACTTCAATACTTCACCTTCAGTAATGGAAAAAACAACCAGACAGAGATAAGGAAGGAGGTAAAGGACTTAAACAACACAATATAGCGTTAGATATAACAGACACATACAGAACACTTCACCCAACAATAGTATACATGTCATCTCAAGTGCACACGGGGCATTTTCCAGGACAGACTATATGTTAGGTCACAAATGAAGTCTCTATAGATTTTAAAAGATAGGACAAAAGCTTCATAACATTGGGCTTGCAGTGATTTCTTCATTAATAGACAAATTGAACATTTTTAAATGTATGTGAAAAGAACTATTTACTAGAGTAAAAAGGAAACCCCACAGAATGGGAGAAAATATTTTATAATCATATGTCTGATCAGGGGTTAATATCTAGAATATATGGAGAACTCCCAAAATTCAACAACAAAACAACCAACCTGGTTAAAAAATGAGCAAAGGACTTGAATAGACATTTCTCCAAAGAGATACAAATAGCCAATAAGCACATGAGAAGATGCTCAACATCACTCATCATAAGGGAAAACCAAATTAGCACTATGAGATATCACCTCACACCCATTAAAATGGTTGTTTGTTATAAAACACAGAAAACAAGTGTTGGCCAGGATGTGGAGAAATTGAAACCCTTATGCACTGTTGGTGGGAATAAAAATGGTACAGCCACTGTTAAAAACAGTACAGAAGTTCCTCAAAAAGTTAAAAATAAAATTACCATTCGACCCAGCAATTCCACTTGTGGGCATATACCCAAAATATTTGAAAGCAGGGTCTTTTTATTTATTTATTTTTTATTGATTTTAGAGAGAGAGGAAGGGAGAAAGAGAGAGAGAGATAAAAACATTGATGAGAAAGAACATCAATTGGCCTCCTCCTGCATGCCACCCACTGGGGACTTGGCCTACATCCTGGGCATGTGCCCTGACTGGAAATTGAACCTGTGACCTCTTGGTGCATGGGTTGATGCTCAACCACTGAGCCACACTGGCTGGGCTGAAAGCAGGGTCTTGAAGAGATATTTGCATACCCATATTCATAGCAGTTTGCTATTAACAATAGCAAAATAAGTGTCCACTGACCAGTGATGGATTATTAAAATATGGCATACACATACAATGGAATATTATTTAGCCTACAAGAGGAAGGAAATTCTGATATGCTACAACATGGACAAACCTTGAGGACATTGTGCTAAGTGCAATTAGCCAGTCACAAAAGGACAAATACTGTATAAATCCACTTATATGAGGTAGCTTAGTCAAAATCATAAAGACAGAAAGTGTAATGGTGGTTGCCAGTGGTGGGTGGGGGGGTGGGAGGATGAGGATTTATTGTTTAATGAGTATAGAATTTCAGATTTACAGAATAAAAAGAATTCTAGTGATTGTTGGTGGTGATGGCTGCACAACGATGTGAATGTATTTAATACCACTGAACTGTGCACTTAAAAGTGGTTAGGATGGTATATTTTATGTTATGTGTATTTTAACACAATAAAAAAAAAGATATTTTGGTCAGAAGTTCCCTCAAATGAGGAGAGAAGTCCTCACTTTATTGTGTCATATTATTATAAAGGAACATAAAAGAGGGCCATGTATGAACAAGTGAACTATGTTTTTTGAACCAAGAATTAGGATGAATCTAAGTCTGTGCCCCTAAGGACCAAAGAAAGAGACAGAAAGCAGACATGTGAAATGATGCTGATGTCTGAGGATGGAGAGAAGGCGAGATAAATTTGGAGAAGGGATCCTGGGATGATTGCCCCTTGGAGGGTGGGTAGGTGCATCCCCCAACACCACATCCCCCTGCAGACACCGAGGTGCAGATCGCTGTAAGATTAAACTGAGTGTAATGGCTGGGAGAGAAGCAGTCTTGGTTTCAGAATGACCTGAATTTGGGCTTCGGGTCAATCATATTTTGGATGTAGTTAAAAATGAGACTATCGAAAACTATGTTTGAGGATTACTGAAGGTTTAAAGGATTACTGAAGTAAAATACAGATGATAGCATAAGGAGTTGAAGAGGGAATGGAGTGCTACCATGTAAAGTGTTTACAGCCCTGGCCGGTTTGGCTCAGCGGTTAGAGCGTCGGCCTGCGGTCCAGAGAGACCGGGGTTTGGTTCCCGCTAAGGGCATGTACTTCGGTTGCAGTTTGTCCCCTGCCCTGGTTGGTCGTGCGGGTGGCAGCCACTCGATGTGTCCCTTTCTCGTCGATGTTTCTCTCCCTCTCTCTCTTCCTCCCACTCTATCTGAACAAAAAATGAAAAAATGTCCTCGGGTGAGGATAAAATAAATAAATAAATAAATAAAAATAAAGTGTTTACAACATCTGGTAAGTAGTAAACTACAAAGTCAGGGGACATGAACTGCATCCATGGATCCAATTCTCTATCTTTTCCTACATCTGTGCTCTTTGCCTCATGTCTCTGTGGTCATTCCCATTGAAAAGTGTGAGGTGTTTACCATACCTCAGATCTGAATTTTGCCACATGACATGCTTCGTAAGTGGGATTTGAGCAGACTTGTTGCAAGCAGAGGCTTGGAAAAGTGTTGTGTTTCTCCACCAGCAAGCCTGCTAGACCAGCAACTTTAAACCTTTTTTATCCCATGGCACACATAAACTAACTACTAAAATTCTGTAGGATATAGATATAGATAGATAGATAGATATAGATATAGATATAGATATAGATATAGATATAGATAGATATAGATTTTATATATATATGTATATATATAGATATATATGTATAGATATAGATATAGATATATAGATATATTTTTTTGCCAACCTGACAAAAGAAACAGGTATAATTTTGGTTCATTCACACCTGATGGCTCCTGTTGTGTTGGCTGTTGTCATTTTTTTATCTGAGAATCTAAGGGAAAAGAGGTCAGTGCCCCTGACTAAATAGTCAAGTATTGCATGTTTTAAAAATTTTGCGGTACACCAGTGTGCAGTGACACACTGGTTGAAAGTCGCTGTGCTAGACAGTGAAGATGCCTGGATCAGAGTCCAG
Source organism: Tadarida brasiliensis (assembly GCA_030848825.1). NCBI lineage: Eukaryota > Metazoa > Chordata > Mammalia > Chiroptera > Molossidae > Tadarida > Tadarida brasiliensis. Next base: position 70,112,019 of record CM061259.1, on the reverse strand, counting down.
TGCATCAACTAGTCTGTCACAGGCCACCCACAGCCACTTGAGCTAAATGAGTGCCTATCACCATGCACAGTAGACTTTTACAGTTCATTATAATGCGGTGTTATTGTGGTAATATATAAATGCCACAGAAACTGGTACCTAGAAATTGGAGGTTTTTATAAAAATAACAAAAACGTGGCATTGGTTTTGGGACCTAGTAGATGGAAAAATTTTCCCATGGTATAATCTAGAAAAATGAAAAGAAAATGGATCATAAAGATCAGGAAAATGGTGTTCTGAAGTGGCAAAACTGTTGCCAATGGTAATTTGGAAGATAGAAAATGTACTCAATGAACTCAAGAAACTTGGCAAGATGACTTCCAGGCAGAATTATGAAAATCAAGAGGTTGCTTCTGGCTGAGTATAAGTTACTACAAAAAAGATGAACTCAGAATAGAACACACCAATTCTCAAGCAGATACTAGAGGGTATATAATAAAGAAGCGGTCAACAAACTTCCTGGAAGGGACCATAAGTGAAAGTTTGAGGCTCTGTAGACCAAACCATCCCTGTAACAGGTACTTAATTCTGCTGCTGGAGCAGGAGAGTAGCCACAGACAATACTCATATGAATGAGTGTGCTTGTGTTCAAATAAAAATGTATTTATGAACATGGAACTTTGAAATTTATTAAATTTTCATGTTTCATAAAATATTCTTTTGGTTTCATATCAACTATTAAAAAAATGTAAAAACCATCCCAAGATTGCCAGCAACACAGGAAGCAGTAGGTGGGATTCAGCCCTTGGGCTGAGTCCTCTAGATTGGAAATGAAACTGATTTGCTCTCAAAGGCTGGGCAATGAGGGTCTTTGTTGAAACCTTGAAAGAATTAAGATTGTGCCTAGTAAATTTCCCTGCTGAACAAAAAGGACTCTAGAAGTCCTAACAAGGCACCCTAATATGCCTAAGAGAGGCAGTGACTGAATTCAGAGGCTCAGATCTCAAAAAACAAACAAAGAAACAAAACATGGGGGAGGTGGCTTGGGAAGCTCAGAAAGTTGTTAAAGACTTGTAAAACTGTTGCCTGTTTGGACTAAAAGGTAGCAAGATATTCAAAATGTCTAAAGGTTTCTGGGCCCCCAGGAGAGGAGAGGAAAGTTGTTCAATGAGGCATTTTTCAAGGTTCTTTTAGAAGTAGCAGAGTAGGATGTCTTAGAGAATACTGACAAGAGCCATGGAAAACAGTGAGTCATTTGAAATCCTGGCAGGTTTATTGTAGAAACTGGGGAGTTGATTCTAAAATTCATGTGAAAATGCAAAGGACCTCAAGTGCTGTGATGATCCTTAAGCAGAGAAACATCTGTGGAGGACATGTATGACCAAACTCATTATACAGCTATGGTATTGCAGCACCACTGCACTGCAGAGACCCCAGTGGCAGAACAAGAAATCCAGAAGCAGACCCACACATATATGATCACACAATGTTTGACAAAGGTGCTAATACAACTCAGTGGGGAAAGGATGTGTTCTAGATGAATGGTGCTGAGCAAGTGGGTATCAATATGGAAAAAAAGTGTTCCTTAATCTTTTTCTCACATCAAGTGTAAAAAATTAATTTTGATAGATCCTATAAGTAAATATAAAATTTAATTCATAATGTTTCTAGAATAAATGAAGACAATTATCTTCATGACCTTACAAGAGGTTAATTGTCATAAACATGATACAAAAGGTCCTATGTGGTCCGGCCGGTGTGGCTTAGCAGTTGAGTGTTGACCCACGCACCAAGAGGTCGCCAGTTCGATTCCCGGTCAGGACACATGTCCAGGTTGTGGGCCTGATCCCTGGTGGGGGGCATGCAGGAGGCAGCCAATTGATGTTCTCTCTCATTGATGTTTCTATCTCTCTCTCCCTCTCCCTTCCTCTCTCTGTAAAATCAATAAAGAAAAAAAACAAAAAACAAAGGTCTTATGTGTAAAAGGACAAACATGATAAATTGGACTTTGTAAAAATTAAAAACTTTTTCCAATTAAAATACATATGAAGAAATTTAAAAAAGAAGCCATAGTCTAGCAGAGAATTTTGCATATCTATCAAAGTACATGTATCCAGAGTATATAAAGGACTCCAACAACTCATAAAACCTCAAGAAGCTGTCAATACACAATGATCAGCATAGCTAAAATGAAAAAGACTAACACTGTCAATTTGGGCAAGGATGTAGAGCAACTAGTGGTCTCATACACTGACAGTAGGAATGTAAAATACACAGATGGTTTAGAATGCTGTTTAGATTTTTCTAATAAAGTTAAATTTATCCCTACCTATAGCCAACATATTCTACTTCAAAGTATATCCCCAAGATATACAAATGTATGTATTCACCAAAAGACTTGTACCATAATATTTGTTGTAGATTTATTCATAAGACCTAAATACTGGAGACAATTCAGATATCCATCTACAGGAATATGGAGAAAATAAATTTTGCTATGTTCATAAAAATGAAACACTATGTGACAGAAAAACAAGATAAACTACCATATGAACACCATGGATGAGTCAAAAATAGTAGGGTAAGGGAAAGAAGGCAGACACAAAGGAATCTACACTGTATAATTTCATAAAAACAAAGTTTAAGGTGAGGCATATCTAAGAATCCACTGCCAAATCCAAAGATTAACCCCTATATTTTCTTCTAAGAATTTTATGGTTTTAACTCATATTTAGGTTGTACATCCATTTAAAATTTAGTATATGGTGTGAAGTAAGGGTTAACTTCATTCTTGTGCATGTGGATATACAGTTGTCCTACCACCATTTGTTAAACAAGCTATAATTCCCCATGGAATGAACTTTGAACCTTTGTTAAAATTCAGTTGGCCATAGATGTATAAGTTTATTTCTGGACTTCCATTCTATTTCATTGGTCTATATGCCTGTCCTCATGCCAGTACCACATTGTTTTCATTATTGTAGCTTTGTAGTAAAATTTGAAATTAGGAAGTGTGAGAACTCCAATTTTGGTCTTCTTTTTCAAAACTGTTTTGGCTATTCAGGGCCCCTTCTGATTCCATAAGATTTTGAGGATCAGCTTTTCCATTTCTGCAAAATTTTGGAATTTTGATAGAGATTGCATTACATATCACAGTGCAATTTCTATCAAATGCAATCTCAATCACTTTGGGTAGTATTGACATCATTACAACAATTAGTCTTCCAATTCAGGAATATGAGCTGTCTTTACATTTATTTAGGTCTTTTAAAATTCCTTTCAGCAATGGTTTGTAGTTTTTGGTATACAAGTCATTCACCTACTTGGATAAATTTACTCATAAGTAATTTTTCTTTTGGATAATATGGTATTGTTTTCTTAATTTACTTTTTCAATTGTTTATTAAGGTATATAGAAACACAATTGATTTTTGTGTGTTAATCCTGTACCCTGTAACTTTGCTGAATTTATTATTGTCTGTAGTTTTCTTGATGATTCATTGGGATTTTCTATATATAGGTTCCTGTCATTTGTGAAGAAAGATAGTATTTTGTCAATTTGAAAGCCTTTTATGTCTTTTTAATATACCTTTTTTTTTTTTTTTGCATTTTTATCTTCAGATAGAAGGGGATGGAGAAAGAGAGGACGAGAGAGAGAGAGAGAAACATCGATGTGAGAGAGACACATCGAGTGGCTGCCACCCACACGACCCCAACTGGGGCCAGGGACAAACTGCAACCGAGGTATGTGCCTTTAACGGGAACCGAACCCAGGACTCTCTGGTCCACGGACTTATGCTCTAACCTAGTGGTTCTCAACCTTCCTAATGCTGTGACCCTTTAATACAGTTCCTCATGTTGTGGTGACCCCCAATCATAAAATTATTTTCTTTGCTACTTCATAACTGTAATTTTGCTACTGTTATGAATAGTAATGTAAATATCTGATATGCAGGATGTATTTTCATTGTTACAAATTGAACAGAATTAAAGCATAGTGATTAATCACAAAAACAATATGTAATTATATATTGTGAAATATTTATTTCTAATTACAAATACATGAAATTTTGTCTTGAAGCATGATGTAGCATGGGTAACAGTCTTAATATAACAACAGTAAACTACATTGCTACATTTTGCGACAGTATGCCTAAAAAGCCAACGTCAGTGCAAAGGTTGAGATTGCTTCTTTCTCACCAGATCAGAAATTCTCGGGGCAGTCTTTGCAAGAGCACAATGAAGATCATCTTCCACAACAAGTCTACTTCTGTATTTAGACTTGATAACTAACAAGCTGGAAAACCCTGTTTCACAAAGATATGTTGTTGGAAATGGAAGAAGAAGGCACAACACAGTCTCAGACAGAACAGGATATGACTGCAAACACTTGATCCAGAATTTTGTAACCGGCATTGTAGAGAAATCAGTTCTCGCTGCATTGCTGTTAATAAGTTCAATGAACTCCTCTTGTGCTGTCTCAGGAACATCTTCAACTTTGACTGTGAAGGGGCTTCTGACAAGTGCAAATGGGGTGTCAGGTAGATTTGGAAAGTACGATGAAATTTCGTCTGCAAGCATGTGCAAGTGTTCTTTCACAGAAATTATCATCGCAATCCTTTTGTCTGTTTCAATGTCATGTCCCTCAAAGAAAGCAGATAAGGTAGGCAACATGTAAATTTTATTTTCATCCAATTTTTTTTTGCCAAAACTGAAGTTTCATTTGGAATGATTAGATCTTTTCAGACAAATTGAGGTCCTTGCAGTGATAAATTTAACTCATTCAAGGTGGCAAAGATGTCAACCAAGTAAGCTATTTTCTGCAGTTCACTTTTATCACTGAAAAGTGCTTCGAACTGCGGTCTTGCTTTCTGAAAAAGGAGAAACATCTGTAACAAAAATAAAATAAAATAAAATAAAATAAAATAAAATAAAATAAAATAAAATAACACGTTTTGAGTTCATCACGAAGCTCAAAAACACATTTTAAAACTTTTCCTGTCGACAACCATCTCACTTCAGTGTGAAATAGCAGAGCATTGTTCAGCGCATCCAACTCATTGCACAGTTGTGAAAACAGTCAACTGTTTAAAGTGCTCACCTTTACAAAACTGACAGAACTTATGAGGCTTTTCATTACTTCTTGTAACTCTTGTGGCAGTGTATTCATTGCTAATATTTGCCGATGAATCATACAGTGATTTCCGACGACTTTTGGTGACTCATTCAGTACCAAACGTTGAAATCCAGATCGACATCCTAGCATAGCTGGAGCACCATCTGTGCAAACACCACAAACCTTTTCCCTAGAGATCTTATGCTCTTTCAGAAATGAACCAACTGTGTCAAATACATCACGTGCAGTAGCTGTCTTTTCAAGAGGTTTGCAAAAAAGAAACTCATCTTTGAAGTCGCCATCATTAATATACCTCACGTAAACCAGTAACTGTGAACAGTTTGCAATGTCTGTAGATTCATCAAACTAGATGCTAAATATTGGAAGTGGAGAGGATTTAATTTCCTGGATTACCTGATCAAGAATATCAGCAGACATGTCATCTATTCTTCTGTGGACAGTGTCGTTAGATAAGGAAATTGCACTCAATTTCGTAACAAATTCGTCTCCAATCATAACTTGAACAATGTCTTTGGCTGCTGGCAACAGTAAATTTTTTTTTTCAGTAGTTGATGATTTTACAGTACATGATTTTGCATTTACCCAGTAATTATAATTCATGAAGTGTCATTTTACCTCCAATACTGCTGCTTTCAACACAGTAGCTGCTTTGAACAGAGTAGCTGCTTTTTACACAGTGGCTGCTCTCTACACATGTGTGACTGGTCCACATAAGTACATTATGGTGCCAACCCTGTACTTACACCTGTATTTGTATGGGGTGTATGTGATGGGGTTGGCGTGATGATGTCATCACGCCGGGTACTCGTACGTGGGCGTATCTGTATGTGGGTATATCTGCATGTGGGCGGTCCTGCCTGGAGATGAATAGAGGAGTGGTGTCTCGGTTCCTAAGACCATTGGAAATATGTGTTTTCCGATGGTCTTAGGTGACCCCTGTGAAAGGGTCGTTTGATCCCCAAAGGGGTCGTGACCCACAGGTTGAGAACTGCTGCTTTAACCGCTGAGCCAAACTGACCAGGGCTTTTATGTCTTTTTATTGCCTAATTTATCTGTCTAGATTGTCTGGTACAATATGAAATACCAGTGGAGCCACCCAACTTCTGGTCAAGATGGTAGGGTAGGTAAAAGCTATGCTCATGTCCTCCCATGACTACATCAAAATTACATGTAAATTATAAAACAACCACCCTTGAGAACCACCTGAGAACTAGCTGAACAGAACTTCTATAACTAAGGATATAAACAAAAAGCCATGCTGAGACTGGTAGGAGGGGTGGAGATGTGAAACAGGCTGGTCCTATACCCACATGTGGCAGTTGAGAATCAGGAGGAATATCTTGGCTTCTGGAGGCCCCCTTAGGAGCAAGGGGTCCCAGCTCCACAACAGGCTCCCCAGCCTGAAGTACCAGTGCCAGGAAGAGGAATCTCCAAAACACCTGGCTGTGAAAATCAGTGAGGATTCTGTCTATGTGAGACAGAGGGCTGCTGGAAACCCAGGCATCCTCTGAAAGAGCTTTCACACAGACTCACTCACTCAGAAACACTTACCCTAAGCTCCAGAAAAGGACAGCAGCTCAAAAGACACCGAGGAAATATGAGGAGGAACTGAATTGTGTGTCTTCAGGGTGAGGGTGGGAGAAGAAGTCACCATTGGTTCTGTGAAGAGCCCTCCTCCCACACAGCCTGCAGGTGCAAGCAAGCAGCAAATCTGAATCTGCATTAACCTGGATAACACTACTCCCCCTTCCCTGGTGACTCCCTGAGACCCCAATCCAACTCATGCACCACCCAAACCGCTTTTAGCAGCTGTTCCTCAAAGGCAGTTGGCCGTGGCCAAGGCTACAGACATTTCTAAAAATTCTCAGGTCCTAGCCCGGTGATGCCTGGCCTCTGAATGCCCTGTACCTCTTTCTGAGCAGCCACAGTCCTAGCACTGAAGGCAACCAGCCTTGGTTCACAGCATAGCCTCTCCCATGTGCCTCTAGGCCCAGCAGAGGCAGCTAAAAACTGCAAGGGAATCACTTTGTAGCTCCTACCAGGTGCCCATGGGCTGGGCACAGGTAGTGACTGAACTTGGATTGCACCAGAGCCCATCCCAAGAGGCTCCAGAACCAACACACCAGGTGGTCAGCTTCAGACCACAATAGAGCACCACATGATTAGCTCCATAAATGGCACACCCAAAAGATGATCTTGGCAGGCACCAGAGTCCTGCTGGAGTAATTCTTGCTCCATGGGGTAAACCTCAGCTTAGCAGCTTGTCCACTGTGGTTGTGGCCAGTCCTCACAGTCAGTTGGTCTAAGGGTCAACTCCACTGACTGATATGCCAATAGCAATCTAGTTCAAATATAAGAAGGGAGCCCAGCCAGTGTGGCAGAGTGGTTAAGCAATGACCCATGGACCAATAGGTCACTGGTTTGATTCCCATTCAGGGCACATGGCCAGGTATCAGGCTCAGTCCCCAGTAGGGGGCATGCAGGAGGCAGCCAATCAATGATTCTCTCTCATTGATGTTTCTATTTCTCTCTCCCTCTCTCTTCCTCTCTCTCTCTAAAAAGTCAATAAATATATATGAGAAGGGAGCACACACAATCCACAGAAAAAACACTTTTAGAAAACCTGGCTTAGGTGACCAGGGAGACTGTACTACTGGGCCCCATAGGACACCTACTACAAACAACCACTCTGCCCAGACTAAGAGACATAGCAGATCTACCTAATATAGAGAAACAAACATAGAGAAGCAGCAAAAATTAGGGGATGAAGAAAAATGTCTCAAATGAAAGAACAGGAGAAAACTCCAGAAAAAGAACTAAATGAAATGGAGGCAAGCAATCTACCAGATACAGAGCTCAAAATACTGGTTATAAAGATGCTCAGTGAACATAGGGGAAGAAGAGATGAACTCACTAAGAGAACTTCAACAAAGAAAAAATAAACATAAAAAAGACATGGAAACTATAAAAAAGAATGAGTCAGAAATGAAGAATACAGTAACAGAAATGAAGACTATATTAGATGGCATAAACAGCAGTTTAGATGAAATAGAAGACTGAATCAGTGATTTAAAATACATGGTAGTGGAAAACACCAAATCAGAACAGCAAAAGGGGAAAAAATTAATGAAATGATATTTTAAGGGACCTCTGAGACATTAAATGTAACAACATTCACATAATAAAGGTACCAGAAGGCGAAGAGAGAGAACAAGTGATTGAGGACCTGTTTGAATAAATAATGACTGAAAGCTTCCTTAACCTGGGGAAGGAAATAGACATACAAGTCCAGGAAGCACAGAGTCCCAACCAAAATGAATCCAAAGAGACCTACACCAAGACACATCATAATTAAAATGCCAAAGGTTAAAGACAAAGAGAGAATCTTAAGAGCAGCAAGAGAAAAGTAATTAGTTACATACAAGGGAACTCCCAGAAATCTGCTGATTTCTTAATAAAAACTTTTCAGGCAGAAGGAATTGGCATGAAATATTCAGTGATGAAAAGCAAGGAGCTACAACCAAGACTACCCAGCAAGGCACTCATTTAAAATCGAGAGATAAAGAGCTTCCCAGACAAGAAATAGTTAAAAGAGCCCTGGCCGGTTTGGCTCAGCGGTTAGAGTGTCAGCCTGCAGATCAGAGTCCCGGGTTTGGTTCCCACCAAGGGCACGTACCTCAGTTGCAGTTTGTCCTTGGCCCCGGCTGGGGTCTTGTGGGTGGCAACCATTCAGTTTGTCTCTCTCACATGGATGTTTCTCTTTCTTTCTCTTCCTCCCTCTCTCCCTCCTGCTCTATCTGAAGATAAATGCAAAAATGTCCTCGGGTGAGGATAAATTTATAAAAAAAAAAAAAAAAAAAAAAAAGAAAGAAAGAAAAAGTTAAATGAGTTCATCATCACCAAATCAGTATTACAAGAAATATTAGTGGGACTTCTTTAAGAACAAGAAAAATATCACAAATAAAAATAATACAATGCCAGTGACTACATATGTATCAATAATCACTTTAAATGTAAATCTGTTAAATGCTCCAATCAAAAGACAGTAGCAATACTTATATCAGACAAAATATACTGTAAAACAAAGTCTATAACAAGAGATAGAGAAGGACATTTCATAATGACAAAGAGATCAATCCAACAAGGGGATATTACCCTTGTAAATATTTACACACTCAATGTAGGAACACCTAAACATATAAAGCAAATAATGATTGACATTAAGAGAGAGATTGACAGCAATACTGTAATAGTAGGGGACTTTAACACCCCATTGATATCAATGGATAGATAATCCAAAATAATCAACAAGGATATATTAAATCAGATGGACTTAATTAGTATTTTTAGGATATTTAACCCATAAGCAACAGAACATACACTGTATTCAAGTGTACATGTAACATTTTGCAGAATAGACAATATGTTAAGTTACAAAACAAGTCTCAACAGATTTAAAAAGACTGAAATCATATCAAGCATCTTTGATCACAATGGTATGGCAGTAGAAATCAATTAGAGGAAAAAAAAAGAAAAACGCGAACACATGGAGGCTAAATAACATGCTGTTTTAAATAATGAATGTGTTAACAATGAAATCAAGGAAGAAATAAAAAGATATCTTGAGACAAATGAAAATAAAGACACAATGACCCAAATCTATGGGATACAGCCCTAAGCAGTGCTTAGAGGAAAATTTATAGCAATACAGGCCTACCAAACACACACACACACACACACACACACACACACACACACACACATACACAGGAAAAATCTCAAATAAACAAGCTAACCTTACCCTTAAGGAAACAGAAAAAGAAGAACAAACGATACCCAAAGTTAGTAGAAGGAAGAAAATAAAAACAATCAGAACAAAAATAAATAAAATAGAGTAAAAAATCAGTACAAAAGATCAATGAAACCAAGAGCTGGTTCTTTGACAAGATAAACAAAATTGATAGACTTCCGGTCAAGATGGTGGCATAGGTAAACGCGGTATTGCGTCCTCCCACAACCACATCAAAGTTACAACTAAACTACAGAACAACCATCATTCAAAACCGCCTAAAATCAAGCTGAACGGAAGTCCTACAACTACGAAATTAAAGAAGTCCCATCGAGACTGGTAGGAGGGGCGGAGGTGCGACGGGCTGGTCCCACACGCACGTGATGGATAAAAATTAGGAGGACACCTTGGCTGGGAAGGTCCTCCCTGAGGACTGAGGGGTCCCCGTCCCACACCAGGCGCCCAGCTCAGGGTTCCAGTGTCAGGAAGAGAAGTCCCCATCACTTCTGGCTGGAAAAACCAGTGAGGCTGAGACGGCTGGAGCCCCCCGCAGCTCCTCTTAAAGGGCCTGCACATGAACTTACTCGGACTTGCACCCTCCAGGCTCCAGCATGGGGGAGGCAGCTTGAAAGGCGCCAGAGTCATATGGGGAAGAACTAAGCTGTTTGGCATTGGAGCGAGGGCTGGAGAGGCAGCTTTCTCCTGGACAGACGTGCTGTTAGAGGCTTTTGTTCCTTTGGTTAGCCCTTCCCTGGGACGGCAGACAGCCGCCATATCTGGGACTCCAGCAACCTGGTTAACACTGTTGGCCCCGCCCTGGTGATTCCCTGAAGCCCCGCCCCACCCAACTTTCAGGTCCACCCAAGCTGTTGCCAGTTTCTTTACCATAGGATTGGCCTGTCTTGGATCCTGCTTCAGCTTTTCCTAAATTCTTTAAAACAAGCACCATCTAGTCTCAGCTAGCCCCATACCTTTCGCTAAGTAATACATAGAAACAAACAGAGGGAGGCAGCCAAAATGAGGAGACAAAGAAACAGGTCCCAAATGAAAGAACAGAACAAAGCTCCAGGAAAAAACCTAAGTGAAATGGAGTTAAGCAACCTAACAGATGCTGAGTTCAAAACACTGTTTACAAGGATGCTCAATGGACTTAGTGAGAACCTCAGTGGACTTAGTGAGAACCTCAGTGAACTTAGTGAGGGCCTCAAGAGCATAAAAAAGTACCAGTCAGAAATACTGGATGCACAGTTAGAAATGAAGGAGGCACTAACTGAAATAAAGAATAATTTACACAGAATCAATAGTAGAGTAGGTAAAGCCAAGAAGCAAACCATCAATTTGGAATATAAGGAAGCAAAAACACCCAATCAGAACAGCAAAAAGAAAAAAGAATCCAAAAAAATGAGGATAGTGTTAAGAGCCTCTGGGACAACTTCAAGCGTGCCAACATTTGCATCTTGGGGGTGCCAGAAGGAGAAGAGAGAGAACAAGAAATCGAAAACCTATTTGAAACAATAATGGCAGAAAACTTCCCTAACTTGGTGAAGGAAACAGACATACAAGTCCAGGAAGCACAGAGAGTGCCAAACAAGATGAACCCCAAGAGGCCCACACCAAGACACATCATCATCAAAATGCAAAAGGTTCAAGACAAAGAGAGAATCTTAAAAGCAGCAAGAGAAAAGAAGTTAGTTACCTACAAGGGAGTTCCCATAAGACTGTCAGCTGATTTCTCAAAAGAAACTTTGCAGGCCAGAAGGGAGTGGCAAGAAATATTCCAAGTGATGAAAAGCAAGAACCTACAACCAAGATTACTCTATCCTGCAAAACTGTCATTTAGAATCGATGGCCATACAAAGAGTTTCCCAGACAAAGAAAAGCTAAAGGAGTTCATCACCACCAAACCATTATTATATGAAATGAAGGATCTTCTTGAAGAAAAAGATAAAAAAATATGAACAAACAAAATGGCAGTAAGTACATATCTATCAACAGTTGAAATCTACAAACAAAATGAACAAGCAGAACAGAAACATTCTCAAAGATACAGAGAACTTTTGTTGGTTACCAGATCGGTGGGGGCTGGGGGAATGGGTGAAAAAGGTGAAGGGATTAAGAAGTACAAATTGGTTGTTAGACTGACAAACCTCAAAGGGAAGGGTTTTGGGGGTGGGAAGAAATAAACCAAAGATCTTATATGTATATATGCATAACCAATGGACACAGACAACAGTGTGGGGAAAGGCAGGAGGGGGACGGGAATGGGGAGGAGGGGGTCAATGGGGGGAAAATGAGGAACATCTGTAATACATTCAACAATAAAGATAAGTTTTAAAAAAATTGATAAACTTTGAGCTAGATCCATCAAGAAATAAAGAGAGAGGGCCAAAATAAATAAAGGCACAAATAAAACTCAATACTCAATAAAACTCAACATAATACTCAATGGGCAAATAAATACAAATAAAAGAGAAGTGAGCCCTGGCCGGTTTGGCTCAGTGGTTAGAGGGTTGGCCCGTGGACCAGAGAGTCCCAGGTTTGGTTCCACTAAGGGCATATACCTCGGTTGCAGTTTGTCCCTGACTCCTGTTGCGGTTGTGTGGGTGGCAACCAGTCGATGTGTCTCTCTCACATTGATGTTTCTCTCTCTCTCTCTTCTTCCCTCTCTCCTTCCCACTCTATCTGAAGATGAATGCAAAAATGTCCTCGAATGAGGATAAAAAAAGAGAGAGAGAGAGAGAGAAGTGACAACTGACACCACACAAATACAAAGAATTATAAGACAATACTATGAACAATTATATGTCAACAAATTGGACAATCTAGAAGAAATGGATAAATTCCTAGAAACATACAAAGTTCCAAGACTGAGTCAAGAAGAAACAGAGAAATTGAACAGACTGATAACAACTAATGAAATTGAATCAGTAATCAAGAAACTTCCAACAAACAAAAGCATGACCCAGATGGCTTCACAGGTGAATTTACCATTCAAAGGTGAGTTAATACCCATCCTTCTCAAACAATTCTGAAAAATTCAATAGGAGGAAAGGCTCCTAAGCTCATTTTACAAGGTCAACATTATCCTGATACCCAAACTGAAGACAATTAAAAAAAATTATAGGCCAATATTCTTAATGAACATAGATGGAAAAAGCCTCAACAAAATATTAGCAAACCAAATTCAGCAATACATAAAAAAGATCATTCGCCATGATCAAGTCAGACTTATTCCTGATATGCAAGTTTGGTTCAATGTCTGCAAAACAATTAACAACACCACATAAACAAAATGAAGGATAAAAATCATGATCATGTCAATAGATGCAGAAAAGGCATTTGATAAAATTTATTTATGATAAACACTCTCAGCAAAGTGAGAATAGGGGGAACATACCTCAAGGTAATAAAGGCCATATATGACAAACCCACAGTCAACATAATATTCAATGGGCAAACACTAAAAGCATTTTCCTTAAGATCAGGAACAATACAAGAATGTCCACTTTCATCACTCTTATTCAACACAGTACCAGAAATCCTAGCCACAGTGATCAGACAAGAAGATATAAAAGGTATTCAAATTGGAAAGGAAGAAGTAAAACTGTCATTATTTGCAGATGACATGACACTATATACAGAGAACAAAAAAAATACTAGAACTGATAAATGAATTCAGTAAAGTACCAGGATACAAAAGAAATGTCCGGAAAGCAGTTGCATTTTTATATATCAATAATGAACTATTAGAAAGGGAAACTAAGAAAATGATCCCAGAGGGAGATTTCAAGATGGCCTCAGAGTATCTGGAAACTTCATCTGCTTGCTCCCAACACTTGAACAGACTTGTGGCTAAATTGCAGAGCATTTGGCTTGAAAAACCAGTTGAAGTGTAGCTGATTTGTAATATTGTCAGCAGGGAATTCAGAGAAAGGACAGGAGGAGATGCATAGAGGGTGAGCCAACTCATGCACCTGTGTGAGCAGGAAGCCAGAGGGAAAGCATGGCAGCAGAGCCCCTGCCCTCTGGGAGTGTGGGGACTCAGCCCCATGCAGGGATCCCCAATCCAGAGCAACAGATGGTGGAAATCAGTGGGAATTCGGTCCACGTGGGAGACTCAGACTGCACCATCCCAGGTAAAGAGCAATTTCTTTGTTACAACACCTCTGTGGGAGGGGCCACACAACAAAGCTCAGGGCCAGCAGAGATATCTGACTGGTACACCCAGAGTTGAATCTGAGAGGCCTTTATTCTCTGGAAGAACTTTGGACAGAGAGCTGGACAGGGGCTCAACAGTGTGGCTTGGGAAAGAGGATCAATATTGCCCACCTGAAGCACATGGGCAGTGCCCTGTCCACTATCTGTGGAAAGGCTGGTCTGCCCCATCCTACTGTGACTAAACACAAAGGGGAATGGCTCTGGGCTGGAAATCTGTGCCTTTTACAGCTAGATCTGATGTCATGGAGGACTCAGACAACTGGCCCGATGGGAGCCTGGGTGGAGGCTCCACCCAGTGGGGGTCAAACATGATGAAAGATTGGAGTGCAAAGCAGGACTGATTTGTTTTTTAACCCCCTCCTGCTTGGTGTGGTGGTGAAGGGGTGCCAGTGAGCCAGGCATTGCAACTGTGTCTCTGGGTGGGCTTCTGTCTGAGAGACAGATGGGCATGTTATGGGCCCTTTGGGTGCATTATAGGGAACCAGAGCTGAGTTCTCCATTGAGTTTAGCCAGTGTAGCCCTGGGAAGGAGAGAAAGTCCCCGTTCCCCCTCCTACAAGCTATGGGCACCACCTGATACACAAGTCTATTTAAACCACCCTAGCCAGGTCCTGGATACCCCTGCAGAGCCCAGTTCTGTGGGGGAAGGGAGAGCAGCTCAGAGCAGGGACATTAAAGGTGTGAGACCTGAGGCAAACCCAGCCTCTGGGCTACAGAGGCACCACCTGCTGAACTATTTGGGGCTCCACCCTGCCATGACTCAGTCAGGTTGACAAGGACCAGGCAGGGACCGTGACTGCCATTGGTTTGCACCAGTGAACCTCATGGGAGGCCCAGGACCAGCACACCAAGTGGCCAGATTAAGACAACATCAGAGAAAAATCCAGTGATCTTCACAAATAGCAGATACAAATGGTAATTGCAGCAGACCCAAAAAGCTGTAGAGGCAAACTCCATTTATTTTAATTTATTTATTAAAATATTTTTTCTTTCTTCTCTTTTTTTCTTTCATATCTCTTATTTCTCTTTCCTTTTATTCTATTTTTAATCTTTCTCTTTTCTTATTTTATTTTTAAATATTTTTCTGTTTTCCTTTTCCTCTTTATATTTTATTTTATTCATTATTTTTACTTTTTAAATTATTATTATTTAATTTATTATTTTTTATCCTCTTTCATATTCTCTTTTTCATCTCTAATTCTTTTGTTCTCTTGTCTTTTAGTATTCTCTTTAAATAAATTTATTCATTTATGTATTAATTCTTTTGTTGTTCTTATTGGTTTGTTTGTTTTTCATGTTGTTTTTGGTTTGGTCTTGTGTTGTCTTGTTTTGTTCTGTCAGCACTTGTATAACAGATGACTCAACATGGTCTGGGTTGAGCCTCACAGTCAGCCAGCCCAAGGGCTGGGCCCAATCATGAATGGGACAACAGCAATCAAGACCCAAATACAACAGAGGGACCAAATAAACCACATAAGGGACATTATTAGAGCACCCATCTGAGATGATTAAGGAGACTACACCACTGGCTCCCACAAGAAACCCATTACAGGAGGCCACCCCACCAAGACAGGGAGCCATAGCAATCTTATCCAATACATAGAAACAAACACAAATAGCAAAAAGGGGGAAACAAAGAAACAAGCCACAAATGAAAGAACACAAAGAATCTCCAGAAAAAGAGCTAAATGAAAAGAAGTAAAGCAATTTACCAAAAACAGAGTATAAAGTAATGGTTTTAAGAATGTTCAACAGCATGAAAAAGGACATAGAAACCATGAAAAAGAAGTAGTCAGAAATAAAGAATGACACAACTGAAATAAAGAATACACTGGAAGGAATAAACAGTAGTTTAAAGGAAGCAGATAATTGAATCAGAGAATTAGAAGACAAGGTAGAAAAATATCATTCAATCAGAGCAGTAAAAAATAAAAATAAAAAAGCATGAGGATAGCTTAAGGGAACTTTGGGACAACTGACATGTAACAACATCTGCATCATCGGGATACTAAAGGAAGAAGAAAGTGAGCAAGGTATAGAGAACCTGTTTGAAGAAACAATGACAGAAAAGTTCCTTAACCTGGTAAAGGAAAAAGTAATAAAAGCTCAGGAAGTACAGAGAGTCCCAATCAAGATGAACCCAAAGAGATGCACACCAAGACACATAATTAAGAGGTCAAATGTTAAAGACAAAGAGAGAATCTTAAGGGAGCTCCCATAAGACTGTCAGCTGATTCCCAACAGAAACACTATAGGCCAAAAGGGAATGGCATGAAGTATTTAAAGTAATAAAAAGCAAGGAGCCATCAAACAACAAGTGTTGGCAAGGGTGTGGAGAAAAGGGGACTCTAGTACACTGCTGATGGGAATGCAGACTGGTGCAGCCACTATGGAAAACACTATGGTGTTACCTCAAAAGTTAAAAATTGAACTTCCATTTGACCTAGTGATCCCACTTCTAGGAATACACCCTAAGAAGCCTGAAACACCAATCAGAAAGAATATATGCACCTCTATGTTCATAGCAGCACTATTTACAATAGCTAAGATCTCGAAACAGCCCAAGTGTCCATCAGTAGATGAGTTGATAAAAAAGCTGTGGTACATATACACAATGGAATACTATGCAGCTGTAAGAAAGAAAGATTTCTTATCCTTTGAGACGACATGGAGGGATCTGGAGAGTATTATCCTAAGCAAAACAAGCCAAGCAGAGAAAGACAAATATCACATGATCTCACTTATTGCTGGAATATAATGAACTAAACAAACTGATGAACAAAATAGACCCAGAGTCATGGAAGTAGGGTACAGACTGACAATCCTTAGAAGAGGGGGAGGGGGGAGGGAAGGGATAAACCACAGAACTTATATGCATGTATGTATAACCGATGGACATAGACAAAAAAGCTGGGAATGAGGTGGGGGGATGGGGAGGAGGGTGTCAATGGGGGGAAGGGGGGAAAGGAGAAACATCTGTAACAAAAATAAATTAATAAAAAAATGTTCTGCAAATATCAATTAAATAAATCTGATCTAGTGTGTCATTTAAGGTTTCTTTTTTCTTGTTGATTTTTTTTTTCAGAAAGGTCTATAGAGTGATATCAGTGGGAGTATTAAAGACCCTTGCTATGACAGTATTGGTGTTGATTTCGCCCTTAAAGTCCACCAACAGTATTTTTATATATTTAGGTGCTCCAAATTGGGTGCATATGTTTACCAGGGTTATACCCTCTTGCTGGATCAATCCTTTTACTATTATGTAGTGACCTCCTTCGTCTCTTGTTATTACCTTTGTTTTGAATTCTGTTTTGTCAGATATAAGTTTTGCTATTGCAGCTTTTTTTAAAAATTCCATTTGCATAGAAAATTTTTTTTCATGCCTTCACTTTCATTCTTGTGAGTTTTGTTCTGAGGTGAATCTCCATAGGCCATGTTTTCCTATTCATTCAGCTACCCTATATGTTTTGATTAAAGCATTTAAGCCTTATACATTTAAGGTTATTATTGATAGGTACTTATTTATTGTCATTTTTATTCTTTATGCCTATGTTCTTCTCTCTCTCTATTTCTTCTTCTTCTTACAGCAGTGCCTTTAACATTTCTTGCAATGCTGGTTTGATTGTAATAAACACCTTTAGCCTTTTTTGTCTGGGAAGCTTTTTATTTCCCCTTCAATTTTGAATGATAGCCTTACTGTATAGAGTAGTCTTGGTTTAGATCCTTGCTTTTTTTTTTAATTATTTTTATTAATTTGTTTTTGTTACAGATGTTTCTCCTTTTTCCCCCATTGACACCCTCCTCCTCATCCCCCCCACCCCTTCCCAAGCTTTGTTGTCTATGTCCATTGGTTATACATACATGCATATAAGTTCTGTGGTTTATCTCTCTCCCCCCCCCCCAACACTCCCTCTTCTGGGGATTGTCAGTCTGTATCTTACCCCTATGTATCTGGGTCAATTTTGTTCACCATAGTGTTTTCCATAGTGGCTGCACCAGTCTGCATTCCCACCAGCAGTGTACTAGAGTCCCCTTTTCTCCACACCCTCGCCAGCACTTGTTGTTTGATGATTTGTTGATGGCAGCCATTCTGACAGGTGTGAAGTGATACCTCATTGTTGTTTTAATTTGCATCTCTCTGATGATTAGTGACATTGAGCATTTTTTCATATGTCTCTGGGCCATTTGTATGTCCTGTTTGGAGAGGTGTCTATTTAGGTCCTCTGCCTATTTTTTAATTGGGTTCTTTGTCTTCCTTTTGTTGAGTTGTGTGAGTACTCTATATATTTTGTAAATTAACCCCTTATCTGATGTATCATTGGCAACTATACTCTCCCATATAGTGGGTTCAGCAATCTTGAAAAAGAAGAACAAAATAGGAGGGATCACAATACCAGATATCAGGTTATACTACAAAGCCACTGTAATCAAAACAGTCTGGTACTGGCACAAGAACAGGCACATAGATCAATGGAACAGAACAGAGAACCCAGAAATTGACCCAAAACAATATGCTCAATTAACATTTGACAAAGGTGGCAAGAGCATACAGTGGAGTCAAGACAGCCTCTTCAATAAATGGTGTTGGGAAAATTAAACAGCTACATGCAAAAAAAATGAAGCTAGACCACCAACTTACACCATATACAAGAATAAATTCATAATGGATAAAAGACTTAAATGTGGCTCGTGATTCCATAAAAATTCTAGAAGAAAATGCAGGCAACAAAATTTCAGACATCATATGCAACAGAATTTTCACTGATACAACACCTAAGGCAAGAGAAACAAAGGAAAAAATGAACACATGGGGCTACATCAAACTAAAAAGTTTCTGCACAGCAAAAGAAACAACCATCAAAATGGAAAGGGAACCTATTTACAGAACATTGTATTCCAAAACAGCAGAATATACTTTTTCTCAAGTGCACATGGAACATACTCAAAGATAAACCAAAAGTTAGGACACAAAATAAGTCTTAACAGTTCAAGAAGATTGAAATTATATCAAGCATCTTCGCAGATCACAATAGCATGAAACTAGAAATCAACCATAATAAAAACACTCAAAAACATTCAAACACATGAAGACTAAACAGCATGTTTTTAAACAATGAATGGGTTACCAATGAGACCAAAGAAAAAATAAAAAATTATCTGAAAACAAACAAAGATGAACACACAACAACCCCACATCTATGGCACACTGAAAAAGCAATCCTGAGAGGGAAGTCCATAGCATTCCAGGCCTGCCTCAAGAAACAAGAAAAATCTAAAATAAACAATCTAACCCCACAACAAAAGAACTAGAAAAAGAACAAGAAAAGACCAGAGTAAGTGGAAGGAAATAATAAAGATTAGAGCAGAAATAAATGACAGAGAGAGTGAAAAATAAACAACAAACATCAATGAAACCAAGAACTGGTTCTCTGAAAAGATAAACAAAATTCATGAACATTTAGCCAGACTCATCAAGAAACAGCTCCCAAATAAATAAAATCAGAAATGAAAGAGGTGAAGTAACAACTTACATCACAAAAGTACAAGGGAACATCTATATGCCAACAAACTAGACAACCTGTGTGAAATGGACAAATTTCTAGAAACATGTAATCTACCAAAACTATATCAGAAAGAATCAGAAAACCTGAATAGATTGATAACAACTGATGAAATTGAAGCAATAAAAAAAAAAAAAAACTCCCAGCAAACAGAAGTCCTGGATCAGATGGCTTCACAGCAGAGTTTATGATACTTTCAAAGAAGAACTATCACCCATTCTCCTCAAACTATTCAAAACATTCAAGAGAAATGAATACTTCCAAGCTTTTTAAAAAAAATTTTTTTAACTCCTCACCTGAGGACATTTTCTATTTATCTTCAGATGGGGGGGGGGCGGGCGGGGAGAGAAACATCTATGTGAGAGAAACACATCGGCTGGTTGCCTCCCGCACAACCCTGACCAGGGCTGGAGATGAACTACAACTGATGTACATGCCATTGACCAGAATCAAACCTGTGACTCTTTGGTCTGTGGGCTGATGCTCTAACCACTGAGCAAAACCAGCCAGGGCCTTCCAAGCTCTTTTTATGAGGCTAGCATTATTGTTACTCTAAAACCAGGTCAAGACACTCCAAAGAAAGAAAATTATGGGCCAACATCCCTGGAGAACATAGATGCTAAAATCCTCAACAAAGTATTAGTGTTATAACCTGACGGCAAGATAACCAGAGACGTAGGGCCGAATTGTAAAGGAGCACTTTATTTCGCCGGCGGGCTGCGGAGGGCATAGTTTCCCCTCAGATCAACTGCCACGATTCTCCTTGCTTGTCCCATTTTAAAGACAGAAACTCCCTCCTCCTTTTGCCCCCCTCCCCTCAGGGAACCAGTACAATAGTGGGAGTGACAGAGACTACACAAGTCAAAATTAGCATTATTCACCGACGGCATAAGTACTTGCAAATACCTATACTCAGGAAACTGCAAATGCCTCCCAACTCTTGGGGCAACTATAATCTTAGGCAAAATTCCTTTCTGTTTAGGGATAATTAACCTATTATTGGAAGAATGTCGAGGAATGTCTATTGGTGACAAAATGGAGTCTTTTAGTCGCCTTAACCAAGGGGCCTACATAAAATGAAATCTAGTTGCCTTAGCCTTGGAGCCCAGATCATTAGCAAACTGAATCTAGCAATACATTCAAAAGATCATACACCATGACCAAGTGGGATTTATTTTGGGGATGCAAGGCTTATACAATATTTGCAAATCAATAAATATGATACATCACATAAACAAAATGAAGGATAAAAACCACACGATCATATTAGTAAATGGAAAAAGCATTAGACAAAATTCAGCACCTATATATAATAAAAACCGTCAGCAAAGTGGTAATAAAGGGATCATACCTCAACATAACAAAGGCCATATATGACAAACCCACAGCCAACATCATACTCAATGAGCAAAAACTAAAAGTGTTTCCCTTAAGATCAGGAACAAGACAAAGATGTCCCCTTTCACCACTCTTATTCAACATAGTACTGGAAGTCCCAGCCACAGTGATCAGACAAGAAGAAAAAATAAAAGGCATCCAAATTGGAAAGGAGTAAGTAAAACTGTCATTACTTGCAGATGACATGATACTGTATATACAAAACCCTAAAGACTCCACCAAGTAAGTACTAGATTTAATAAATGAATTTGGCAAGTTAACCAGATACTAAATTAACACCCATAAATTGATGGCATTTTAATACACCAATAATAAACTCTTAGGAAGAGAAACTAAAAATAAATTCCATTTACCATTGCAACAACAACAAAAAAGAACTTAACCATGGAGAAAAAAGACCTGTACTTGGAACACTATAGGACATTGAAAAAAGAAATAGAGGAAGATACAAACAAGTGGAAGCATATACTGTGTCCATGGAGTGGAAGAATTAACATCATTAAAATGTCCATACTACTGAAAGCAATCTATATTTCACAGATCTAGAACAAATATTCCAAAAATCTCAGTAGAACCAAAAAAGACCATGAAAAGCCTCAGCAATCTTGAGAAAGAAGGACAAAGTTAGAGGGATCACGATACCAGATATGAAACTATACTACAAAGACAATGTAATAAAAGTAGTATGATACTAGCACAAGAATAGGCATATAGATCAATGGTACAGAATAGAGCCCAGAAATCAATTCAAGCCATTATGATCAATTCATATTTGACAAAGGAAGCAAGAGCATACAATGGAGTAAAGACAGTCTCTTCAACAAAAGATGTTGGAGAAATTGGACTTGGAAGCCATGAAACCATAAAAATTCTAGAAGAAAGCATAAACAGTAAAATCTCAGACATCTCACATAGCAGTATTTTCGTTAATACACCTCCTAGGGCAAGAGAAACAAAGGAAAAAATAAACAAATAGGCCTACATCAAACTAAAAAGTTTCTGCACAGAAACAACAACAACAACAAAACCATCAACAAAATGAAAAGGAACCCACTGTATAGGAGATCATATTTGCCAATGATACATCTGATAAGAGGTTAATTTCCAAAATATATTAAAAAAACGCATACAACTCAACACCAGAAAGACAGACAATGCAATAAAAAAATGGGCAAAGTACCTGAATAGACACTTCTCCAAAGAGGACATACAGATGGCCAATAGACATGTGAAAAAATGCTCGTCACTGAGCATTAAAAAGATACAAATTAAAACTACAAAAGTGTATCACCTCACACCTGCCAGAATGGCTACCATCAATAAATCAACAAACACAGTACTGAAAAGGATATACAGAAAAGGGAACCATAGTGCACTGTTGGTGAGAATGAAAACTGGTGCAGCCACTGTGGAAAACAGTGTGGAGTTTCCTCAAAAAATTAAACATGGAACTGCCTTTTGACCCAGTGACCCCACTTCTGGGAATATATCCTTAGAATCCTGAAACACCAATTCAAAAGAATATATGCGCCCTTATGTTCATAGCAGCATTACTTACAATAGATAAGATCTGGAAACAGCCCAAGTGCCCGTAAGTAGAAGATTTGATAACAAAGTAGTGGTACATTTACACAATGGAATACTATGCGGCTGTGAAAAGAATGATCTCTTACCCTTTGTGACAGCATGGATGGACCTGGAGAATATTATGCCAAGTGAAATAAGCCAGTCAGAGAAAGACAAATATCACATGATCTCACTTGTATGTGGAATCTAATGAACAAAATAAAGTGACAAACAAATAGGTTCAGAGGCATGGATGCATGGCAAAGACTGACAGATCTCACAGGGGAAGGGTGGTGGGTATGAGAAGAGATGAACAAAAAACATATATGCATAGCCCATGGACACAGACAATAGTGTGGTTAATACCTGGGTGGAGGTGGGCAAAGGAGGAGAAATGGCAGACATCTGTAATACTATCTAAATAAAATTTTTTAAAAAACAAAATCTGTAACAAGAAAGAAAGAAAAGCATTTCATAATTATAAAGATCAATCCAACAAGAGGATAGAACTCTCATAAACATCTACACACCCAATGTAGAAGCACCTAAGTATACAAAGTAAATATTGATGAGCATAGAGAGATCAACATAATACAGTAATAGTAGGGGATTTTAACACCACATTGACATCAATGGATAGATCATTGAAACAGAAAATCAACAAGGAAACAGTGGCCTTAATGATACATTTAATAGATTCTGCTATGAAAAATGTCTGAGATTTTACTGTCAATCTTTTCTTCTAGGATTTTTATGGTTTCGAGTCTTTAAGTCTTTAATCCATTTTGAGTTTATTTTTGTGTATGGTGTAAGAAGGTGGTCTAGTTTCATTTTTTTGAATATATATGTCCAATTTTCCCAACATCATTTATTGAGTAGACCATCTTCACCCTATTGTATATTTTTGCCTCCTTTGTCAAATATTAATTGACTATAAAGGTGTGGATTGATTTCTGGGCTCTCTATTCTTTTCCATTGATCTATATATCTGTTTTTTATTAAAAATTTTTTTCCCTTTATTGACCTTAGAGAGAGAAGAAAGGAGAGGGAGAGAGAGATAGAAACATCAATGAGAGAAAACATCGATTGGCCACCTCCTGCATGCCCCCACTGGGGATTTGGCCCACAACCTGGGCATGTGCCCTAAGAATCAAACCGGTGACCTCTTGGTGCATGGGTCAATGTTCAATCACTGAGCCACACCAGGCGGGCTATATATCTGTTTTTATGCCAGTACAATGCTGTTTTGATTACTATGTCCTTGTAGTACAGTTTGATATCAGGTAGTGTGATTTGTCCAACTTTGTTCTTCTTTCTCAAGATTGTTGTGGCTTTTTGGGGTCTTTTGTGGTTCCATATAAATTTTTGGAATATTTGTTCTAGTTCTGTGCAATGCGCCATTGGTATCTTGATAAGAATTGAATTGAATTGAATATACAGCTTGCTTTGGGTAGTATAGACATTTTAATGATGTTAATTCTTCTTGTCCATGAACATGATGTATGCTTCCACTTATTTGTGTCTTTTTAAATTTCTTTCTTCCGTGTCTTATAATTTTCTGAGTGCAGGTCTTTTAACATTTGGTTACAATTATTCCTAGGTATTTTATTTTTTGAAGCAACTATAAACAGGCTTGGGACCGCTTAGCAAGAGCTACCAGGCACATGGAAGCTGGTTGCTGTTTGTTTGGGGTTTGTGGACCTTTGAGAGATATTAGGGATGTCTGTAGCATGAGACAAGTCAGACTGCTTGTATGGAGGAGATGCTGGAAGAGGTTCTGGTCAGGCAAGTGAGTTTGGTGGGGCAGAGTCTCAGGAAATCACCAGAATGAGGCAAACCATGTTAGCCAGTTCAATATAGGACAAAGATTTGGTGCAGGCTTGTGCTGGGCTGACTGGAGGAAAGGAGACAACAAAGGAAAAATGGTTTTGCCAGTGCTTCAGTGCTTGGAGAGAACTTCCCTGGTCCCTTCTCCTGTAGCCCTCATCCTGAAGTTAGTCAATTTAGTTCCTCCCATATGTCCCTTGCACTTTTTGAGCTTCTCTTCCTGTTCCAGAGCTCACAGTGAGTGAGTTTAGAGTGAGTGAGTTTGTGCACTTGCTCTTTAAGAGAAGTGTGTTTTGGTTTCCTGTAGCCCTTTGTCTCTCTGGGACAAATCCTTGCTGATTTTCACAGCCAGATGTTATGGGAATCCTTCTTCTCAGAACTTGTGCCCTGGGCTGGGGAGCCCAGTATGGGGATGGAGTCCCACTCTCCTCCGGGAAAACATCCACAGCTGAGATATCCCTCTCAGCTCTTATCACACCCTGGTGTGGGATCTGACTATTCTACATCTCTGTACATCCTCCAGTCTTGATGTGGCTTCTTCTTTATATCCTTAGTTATAGGAATTCTGTTTTATCAGGTGATTATTAGTTATGGTTATTATATAATTTAGTTGTAATTTTGATGTAATTGTGAAAGGAAGTGAGCACAGAGTTTATGAACTCCACCGTCTTAACCAGAAGTCCTATAATACATTATTTAATGTCTAGGTTTTTGTTGTTGTTGTTGTTAATCCTCACCTGAGGATATTTTTTTTATTGCTTTTTAGATAGAGTAGTAGGGAGGGAGGAAAGGGGGTGGAGAGACATCGATGTGTGAGAGACACATTGATTGGTTGCCTCCCACGTGACCCCGACCTGGACTGGGATCAAACTTGAAACCCAGGTACATGCCCTTGACTGAGAATCAAACCTATGAACTTTTGGTTCATGGGCCAATGCTCTAACTGCTGATTCAAACCAGCCAGGGCATAATGTCCAATTTTCAACAACAACAAAATTATAAGCAATGCAAAAAATAGGAAAGAGTGACTCATATTCTAGAAAAATCAAGTCAATATAAAAAAGCTATGATTGCACCCACATGTTGGTTTTAGTTGATAAGGACTTCAAAACAGCTGTTATAAGTTCAAAAAATTATTTTTAAACTACATGGAAGAGTTAAATAAAAATGTCATGATAATGAATCAACATACAGGGAATGTCAGTAGAAAAAAATAACTATAAAATGGAAATTCTAGAGTTAAAAAATACAGTAACCAATATTAATAATTCAGTAGGTTAGATCAATAGACGATATGATAAAGAAAAAAACAGAATTAGTAAAATTATACATAGATTAGTAGAAGTTATCAAATTTAAAGAATAAAGTAAAAATATGAAGAAATGTTAACAGAGCGTAGAAACCTTATGGACAACATGAAACACACCAACATACATCTAATAGGACTCCTAGAAAGAGAGTAGAGGGAAGAAAATTTTGAAGAAATTGTGGCCCAAATATTCCTGAATTTGAGGTAAAATAATCTTCATATCTGATCCTCAGGATGTACAAACACAAAGAAATCCACACCTAGACAAATCATGATTAAACTGATGCAGGCAAAGACAAAGACAAATCTAGAAAACAATAAAAGAAAAACAACCACTTAATGCAGATAAACAATAAAACAAATAGCTGACTTCCTACCAGAAAAAAACAAACAAAAGCAGAGGAAGTGGATTAACAGATTCAAAGTGCTGGGGAAAAAAAAAGTTCAGAGAAAAATTCTATATCCAATAATCCAATAAAACTATCTGTCAAAATGAAGGCAAAATAAAGACATTCGCAGATCAATAAAAATGGAAATATTTACCTTTCATGAAATACTAAAGAAGTCCTTTATGCTGAAATGAAATGACATAAGATGCTTACTATAATCCACAGAAAAATAAAGAGTACTACAAATAAATTGGTATATTTTCTTCATCTCTTAATTTATTTTAAAAAGTAAATTTTTATAAAGCAATAGTTATAATTGTTTTTTGAGATTTGATTACATATATATGCAGTATATGTGACAATATTAACAAAAAAGGGTTGAATGGAACTATACTAAAACAAAGCTGCTATATTCTACCAAAATCAAGATAGTATTAATCTGAGGGGATTGTGATAACCTAAGTAATCCCTAGAGCAACCACTCAGAAAATATATTTTAAAATATAATTTAAAACTAAAAAAAATTTAAATGGTATGCTAAGAAACATTTTCTTATTAACACAAAATTAAGCAGGAAATTAAAAAAACAGAGAATAGAGAATACATGAGATGTATAGAAAATGACATTTAGGAAAATGACATTTGTAAATCCAGCCATATTAATAATTACATTAAATGTGAATGAACTAATATTTCAATCAAAAGGCAGAGATTTGTCCGGCCGGTGTGGCTCAGTGGTTGAGCGTTGACCCATGCACCAAGAGGTCGCCAGTTCAATTCCAGGTCAGTACACATGCCCAGGTTGTGGGCCCAGTCCTCAGTGGGGGGCATGTGGGAGGCAGCCAATCGATGTCTCTCATCAATGTTTCTATCTCTCTCTCCCTCTCACTTCCTCTCTCTCTAAAATCAATAAAGAGAAAAAAAAAAGGCAGAGATTTCCAGATTGAAATGAAAAGGAGACCCAACTATATACTGTGTGAAAAAGACACATTTTAGATTTAAAGACACATACAGATGAAAAGTAAAAGGATGGGAAAAGATATACCATACAAATACTGGTTATAAGAGAACCAATTAAGTGGATAGACCAGTATCAGAGAAAATGGACTTTAAAACAAGCAATATTATTAGGAACAAAAGCAGACATTTCATAATGATAAAAGAGACAATACAACATGAAGACATAATTATAAATGTATATGCACCCAGTCACAGCCTGAATACACATGAACCAAATAAGACAAATTGAAAAGAAATAGACAATTCACCAATCATAGTTATAGATTTCACTACTCCACTCTAAATGACTGATAGGATACAAAGAAAATCAGTGAAAATATAGAAGATTTGAAAACACTATTAGCCAAAATGACTTATGATTAATTTTAAAATTCCACACCAATGACAGCAAGACACACATTCTTTTCAGATACGCATGAAACATTCTCCAAGATAGATCATATACTAGGCCATAAAACAAGTCTCAATATGGTTAAAAAGTGTTAAATTATATCAAGTATATTCTCTGAGCACAATGGAATTAAAGTTGAAATTAACAATAGAGGATTCCAAAATGGCAGCAGAGTGAATGGAAGCTATACAGACCATCTTCCAGGACCAAACTAAAATTACAACTAAAATAAAGACAAATTGTTGGGAAAAAAGCAACAGAAAAACAGCAGAAGAGGACCCATATAACCAGGGACAGGAAAAAAGGACACTGAATGGAGCTGGGTAGGTCTGCAGCAGTGCGAGAGGGTGGGCTGGGAACCCACGGACAGCAGCTGTTTTAGCTGTGAGCAGCTCCCTCAGGGTTAAAACACCAAGATGGTTCCATAGTGCAGAGTGCTGACACAGAGCATTAAATTAGCTACAGCCACTCACCTTGGGCTCCAGCAGAGGGAGGGCAGACTGGACTGGAATTCTGTGGGGACACCCAGGATTTGGAGGGAGCTCAGAGTTTTCGCTGAGTCATGGCCACACTGGAAGGTGGCCATTTTGCTCCTTCCCGGAGCTCTGGGGAGAAGCAGTAGCCTCTCCCTCGGAGATTTAACTGCACCAAGCTGGGCCAGAGAAATGCAAATTAAGGCTCATTAACAATGAGCATCTGCCCCACACTCTGGAAATCCCCTTATGCTGAACACCTGAGGGAATTTTTCATTCAGCTGAAGGCTACAACCCAAGGCTCACCAAGTAACTGAGACTAATAGCCTACAGAAAAAAAGCTAGAGGATAACTGAACCTTTCATGGGCTTGCAAATCTACCCAGGAAAGTAAGACTTGACGGTGCCATTTAACGTGGGTCCTCCCACAATTATCCAAACTCAGTAGAGGAAGCTACAAACAGCAGAACACCAATACCCATAAGGAAAATTTGGCAGGCTCCAAAACCCACTGAGATAGCCAAAATGGTGAAACAAAGAAACAAATCCCAAATGAAAGAACAAGAGAAATCTACTGAAGATGAGATCAATGAAATGCAGTTAAGCAAGTTATCAGAGGTAGAGTTCAGAGCCATGATCTTGAGGAAGCTCAACAGCATGAGTAAGGACCTCAACAAAATGAGTAAAGATATAGAAACACTGAAAACCAACCAACTGGAAATGAAGAAGGACATATCAGAAACAAAGAACACATTGGAAAGAATAACCAGCAGAGTAGAGGAAGCTGAGGACTGGATCAGTGAATTAGAAGACAGGGCAGAAAAAATCAACCAATGAGAAAACCAAAAGGAAAAAACAATTTCAAAACTGGGAGACAGCTTAAGAGAACAGTGGGACAACTGGAAACATAACAATATTTGCATCATTGGAGTTCCAGAAGAAGAAAAGGAGCAAGGGTTAGAGAATATATTTGAAGAAATAGTGACAGAAAACTTCCCTAACTTGGTGAAGGAAGAAGGCATTCAAGTTCAAGAAGCACAGAGAGCCCCAAGTAAGAAGAACCTAAACAGGCCCACACCATGACACATAGTAATTGAAATGCCAAAAATTAAAGACAAAGAGAGAATCCTAAAGGCAGCAAGAAATAAGCAACAGATAACCTACGAAGGAAACCCATAAGGCTATCATCTGACTTCAAATGACAGAAACACTACAGGCCAGAAAGGAATGGCATGAAGTAATCAAGGTCATGAAAAATGAGGATCTGAATCCAAGATTACTCTATCCAGCAAGGCTATCATTCAAAATAGAAGGTCAAATAAAGAACTTCCCAGCCCTGGCCGGTTTGGCTCAGCGGTTAGAGCGTGTGCCTCGGTTGCAGTTTGTCCCCGGCCCTGGTTAGTCGTGCGGGTGGCAGCCACTCGATGTGTCCCTTTCAAGTCGATGTTTCTCTCTCTCTCTCTTCTTCTCTCTCCCTCCCACTGAACAAAAAATGAAAAAATGTCCTCGAGTGAGGGAAAAAAAAAAGAACCTCCCAGAAAAAACAAAAAAAAAGGCTAAGGGAATATATTAGCACCAAACCAGCACTGCAAGAAATGGTAAAGGACTGCTGTAATTAGCAGAAGAAATAGGGAGAAAAATACAACCACAATAAACAAAAATGGCATTAAATAAGTACCTATCAATAATAACCTTAAATGTAAATGGCATGAATGCTCTCATCAAAAGACATGGAGTAGCTGATTCAATAAGAAAGCATGACTCAAATATATGTTGTTTACAGGAGATCCACCTCACAACAAAAGATTGACATAGGTTAAAAGTGAAGGGATGGAAAAAATCTTCCAAGCAAATGGAAAGGAAAAACAAGCTGGGGTAGCAATACTCATATATGATAAAATAGATTGCAAAATGAAGGCCATAACTAGAGACAAAGATAGCCACTACATAATATTGAGAGGATCTATCCAACAGGAAGATATAACCTTCATAAACATATATGCACCCAATATAGGAGCACTAAATATATTAAAAATCTTCTGGAGGACTTCAAAGGAGAAATCGACAGCAATATAATCATAGCAGGGCACTTCAACATCCCACTGACATCACTGGATAGATCCTCTAGACAAAAAATTAACAAGGAAACAGAGACTCTAAATGATGCACTAGGTCAAATGGATTTAATAGATATCTACAGAGAATTACACCCCAAAATTGCAGAATTCACATTCTTCTAAAGTGCACATGGGACATTCTCAAAGATAGATGACATGTTAGGACACAAACTAATTCTCTACAAGTTCAAGAAGATTGAAATCATATCAAGCATCTTCTTAGATCACAATGGCATGAAGCTAGAAATCAACTGCAACAAGAACATGCAAAGACATTTGAACACATGGAGGCTAAATAGCATGTTATTAAACAATGAATCGGTTACCAAGGAGATCAAGGAAGAAATTAAAAACTTCCTGGAAACCAATGAAAATGAACACACAACAACACAATATCTATGGGATGCAGTGAAAGCAGTTCTGAGAGGGAAGTTGATAGTACTACAGGCCCACCTCAAGAAACAAGAAAAATTTCTACTTGACTACCTAACCTCACAACTTAAAGAACTAGAAAGCAAATGAAAAGAAAACCCCAGAGAAAGTAGAAGGAAGGAAATAGTAAAGATCAGAGCAGAAATAAACGACATAGAGAGCAAAAAAACAATTCAAAGGATTAATGAAACAAAGAGCTGGTCCTTCCAAAAGATAAACAAGCTTGATGGACCCTTAGCTAGACTCATCAAGAAACAGAGAGAACCCAAATACACAAAATTAGAAGTGAAAAAGGAGAAGTAACAACTGACACCACAGAAATACAAAAGATTGTTAACAAATATATGAACAATTATATGGCAAGAAATTGGACAATCTAAGTGAAATGGACAAATTTCTAGAAACACATAGTCTCCCAAAACTGAACCAGGAGGAGATAGAAAACTTGAACAGACCAATAACACTGAAGGAAATTGAAGATGTAATCAAGACTCTCCCAGCAAACAAAAGCCCAGGCCTGGATGGCTTCACGGGAGTTTTACTGAACATTCAAAGAAGAACTAGCACCCATTCTCCACAAACTATTCCAAAAAATTCAAGAAGAAGGAAGACTTCCAAACTCGTTTTCTGATGCGAGCATAATTCTAATTCCAAAATCAGATAAAGACGCTACAAAGAAAGAAAACTACAGGCCAATATCCCTGATGAACATAGATGCCAAAATCCTGAACAAAATACCAGCACATTGGATCCAGCAATACATTTAAAAAGTTATTCACCATGACCAAGTGGAATTCATCCCAGGGATGCAAGGCTGGTACAATATTCGCAAATCAATAAATGTGATACACCACATAAACAAAATGAAAGATAAAAACCATATGATCATATCAATAGATGCTGAAAAAGCATTTGACAAAATCCGGCACCCATTTCTAATGAAAACGCTCAGAAATTTGGGAATAGAGGGATCATATCTTAACACAATTAAGGCCATATATGAAAAACCTACAGCCAACATCATCCTCAATGTACCCCCATGTTCATAGCAGTGCTATTTACAATAGCTAAGATCTGGAAACAGCCCAAGTGTCCATCAGTAGACGAATGGATAAAAAAGCTATGGTACATATACACAATGGAGTACTATGCAGCTGTAAGAAAGAACGATCTCTTATCCTTTGTGACAACATGGGAGGACCTGGAAACTATTATCCTAAGTGAAACAAGCCAAGCAGAGAAAGACAAATATCATATGATCTCACTTATTTCTGGAATATAATGAACATAACAGTGTGAGGAACAGGGTAGTCCCAGAGACGTGGAAGTAGGGTACAGACTGACATTTGCCAGAAGAGGGGGTGGGGGAGGGGAGCGATGAACACAGAACTTGTACGCATGTACTCATAACCAGTAGACATGGACAACAAAACTGGGGATGGGGCAGGGAGGGAGGGGGAGGAGGGTGTCAATGGGGGAAAAAAATCTGTAGCAAAAGTAAAATAATAAAAAATAATAATTAAAAAAAATAAAAATAAAATAAAGTAGCAGCCTCATAGAGAGTGGTAGGAGGGATGGAGGTTCAGACAGGCTGGTCCCACACCCACGTGTGGCGGATAAAGATCAGGAGGGACACTTCAGCTGGGAAGGTCCTCCATGAGGAGTGAGGAGTGAGGGGTCCCTGTCGCATACCGGGTTCTCAGCTCAGGGTTCCACTGCCAGGAAGAGGTGTACCCATAACTTCTGGCTGGAAAAACCAGTAGGAACTGAGGTTTAGGGAGGGTGCAGATGCTGGTGCCCCAGGCAGCTCCTCTTAAAGGGCCCGCACATGAATTTACTCAGACTTGCTCCCTCTAAGCTCAGAGGGGAGGCAGCTTGAGGGGCACTAGAGACATACATGGAAGAACTGAGCTGTTTGGCCTCTGGAGGAGGGCTGGAGAGGCAGCTTTCTCCTGGATAGACTTGCTGGCTGATGTTCCTTTGCTGAGCCCTTCCCTTGGGCAGCAGAAGGCTGCCATAACTGGGACTCCAGCAACCTGGGTCACACTGTTTGCCCCACCCTGGTGATTCCCTGAGGCCCTGCCCCACCCAACTGTCAGGCCCACCCAAGCTGTTTCCAAAGGCTTTACCATAGGATTGGCCTGTCCTGGATCCTGCTTCAGAGTTTCCTAAAATCTCTCAAACAAACAGCATCTGGTCTCAGCAAGCTCTATACCTCTCGTTAAGTGGCCCCAGGCCTGACACTAGAAGTAACCAGCCTTGGCTTACAACTAGGCTTTTCCTGGGCACCTAGAAGCCCAGCACAAGACACAGCCATCTGCAGATCATTTTGTAACTTATGCTGGGTGGCCCCGGATAGAAAACAGGCAGTGGCTGACCTTGCCCCAGAGCCAGCACACCCAGTAAACAGCTTCAGAACACATCAAAACACCACCACCCAACCACCTCCACAAGTCACACACTCAATGAGTGGACTCAGTGGGTACCAGAGCCCTGATGAAGTAAGTCTTGCTGTGTGGTGGGCCCTTACACAGCTGATCCTCCAAGGTAGTCAGAGGCCAGTGGTCAGTGGGCACAGCCAGTCCTTGCAGCTGATCAGCCTGAGTAAATCCCTCCCATTAATGTGCCAACAGCAATCAAGACTCAATTACAACAGAAGGGTGTACAGTCCACACTAGGGGTGCACCTCGAGGGCCCAGCTGGGGTTATCAGGGAGGCTGTGCCACTGAATTCTACAGGACATGTACAACAATAGGCCACCCTACAAAGCCCAGGAGACATAGCAACCCTACCTAATACATAGAAACAATCACAGGGAGGCAGCCAAAATGAGGAGACAAAGAAACATGTCCCAAATGAAAGAAAAGAACAAAACTCCAGGAAAAGAACTGAATAAAATGGAGATAAGCAATCAATCAGATGCGGAGTTCAAAACGCAGGTTATAAGATTGCTCAAGGAATTTGGTGAGACATTCAAGGAACTTAGGGAAACCTTCAAGGAACTTAAGGAGACCTCCAAGGAACTTAGTGAGAACATCAACAACATAAAAAAGGACCAGTCAAAAATGAAGGATGCACTAACTGAAATAAAGAATAATTTACAGGGAATCGATAGTAAAGCAGGTGAAGCCAAGAAGCAAACCATTAATTTGGAATATAAGAAAACAAAAAACACCCAATCAGAACAGCAAAAACAAAAAATAATCAAAAAAAATAAGGGTAGTGTAAGGAGCCTCTGGGACAACTTCAAGCATGCCAACATTCACATCATAGGGGTGCCAGAAGGAGAAGAGAGAGAACAAGAAATTGAAAACTTATTTGAAACAATAATGACAGAGAACTTCCCTAACTTGATAAAGGAAACAGACATACAAGTCCAGGAAGCACAGAGAGTCCCAAACAAGATGAACCCAAAGAGGTCTACACCAAGACACATCATCATCAAAATGCTGAAGGTTAAAGACAAAGAGAGAATCTTAAAAGCAGCAAGAGAAAAGCAGTTCGTTACCTACAAAGGAGCTCCCAAAAGACTGTCAGCTGACTTCTCAAAAGAAACTTTGCAGGCCAGAAAGGAATGGCAAGAGATATTCAAGGTGATGAACAGCAACGACCTACAACCAAGATTACTCTATTCTGCAAAGCTATCATTAAGAATCAATGGACATATCAAGAGTTTCCCAGACAAGAAAAAGCTAAAGGAGTTCATCAGCACCAAACCAGTATTGTATGAAATGTTGAAGGGTCTTGGTGAAGGAGAAGAAGAACAAAAATATGAACAATAAAATGGCAATTAATACATATCTATCAACAATTGAATCTACGAACAATATAAGCAAGCAGAACAGAAACAGACTCAGATATAGAGAACTTTTGATGCTTGCCAAATGGATGGGGGCTGGGGGGAGGGTTGCAAATTGGTTGTTAGACTGATGAACCTCAAGGGGAAGGGGGCAGGGAGGGCGGGATGATATAAACCAAAGAACTTCTATGCATGTATGCATAACCAATGGACACCGAAAATAGTATGGGGAAGGCAGGAGGGAGGCAGGATTGGGGAAGATGGGGTCAATGGCGAAAAAAACAGGGGGGTACATCTGTAATACATTCCACAATAAAGATGAGTTAAGAAAACAGTAGAAATACATTTGGTATTTCACTAATATTTAAAAATTAAACAACACACTTTAAAGAAGAAATCATGAAGGGAATAAAACAATATCTTGAACTGAATGAAAGCAAAAATACAACATACTGAAATTTGTGGTATGCACTTAAAGCTGTGCTTAGAGGGTAATTTACATCTTTAAATGCTTATGTTGAAAGAAAAGTGTACAAAAACATTCTAAGCTCCCACAGTAGGGAAGTAGGGGGGAAAAGATCAATTAAACTCAATGCAATTAGAAAGAAAGTAATAATAAATATCAAAGTGGGAATCAATGAAATTTAAAACCTAAACTGGAAAATAAATAACCAGAAGTTGTTTCTTTGAAAAGAACACCCCAAATTAATACACTTTTAGTTACAATGACCAAAAACCCCCCAAACAAACAACAACAAAAATACAACAACAACAAAAAAGAGAGAGACAAAGAATATGCAAATACACAGATTACCAAAACCAAGAGAGAAAGAGAAGGACTTACTACTGACTCTTTAGAAATTAAAAAGAGTATAAGGAAATATTATGAACAACTGTGTGCCATTAAATTAGACACCTTACACTTACTCAAGAAGAAATGAAAATATGAATAGACCTGTATAAGAACAAAAAATTAATAAATAATGAATTAATAAGTAGATAGATAGATATCCTTCCACAAAAGAAAGCCTAGGTGCAGATGGCTTCACTAGTTCATTCTATCGAATATTTAAGGAAAAAACAATACTTTACTACAAAACCTAATACTACCGTGATACCAAAGCCAGACAAAAAACACAAGAAAAATAAAGCCATTATCTCTCATAAATAGAGATCCAAAAACCTTTAACAAATTATTAGCAAGCTGATCCCAGCAACCTATAAAAAGGATTATATGAAAGGCAAAGAGGAATTAATTATAAGAATGCAAGATTCATTTAACATCCCCAAATTAATAAATGTAATATACCTTATTAATAAAATAGAAGTCAAGAACCACACAAACATAGATACATAACAAGCATTTGAGAAAATCTGACTCCTATTCATGATTAAAACTCAATAAACCAAGAATAAAAGGAATCTTACTCAATCTGTTAAAAGGAAGCTACAAAAATCCCACACCTAATATCATTCTTAATTATGAAAGACTAAATGTTTTCCTCTTAAGATCTGGAACAAGGCAAAGATACTCACTTTTACCATATTTATTTATCATTGCACTGGAGGTTATAGCGAGTACAATGAGTCAAGAAAGAGAAAGGAAACCAGACTGGAAAGTGAGAAGTAAAACTATCTCTGTTCACAGGCAACATAATATTGTATGAAGAAAATAATAATAAATCTGTGAAAAAATGAAAACACTATTACAACTAGGTTGCAGAATATGAGATAAATATACAAAATTGCATGTATTTCAATGTACTAGCAATGAACAATTAAAAAGGAAATTGCTAAAACAATTTCATTCACAATAGGTTAAAAAGAATAAAATATTTAGGAATACATTTAACTAAAGATGTACAAGATCTATACAATTAAACACTGTAAAATATTACTGAGATTAAGATTATGTAATAAATGGAGACCCATTCAGTATTCGTGGATTAGAAGACTCAGTATTTTTAGTATGGCAATATTCTCCAATTTATTTATAGATTCAATATAATCCCTATCAAAATATCAGCAGGGAAACAAAATAACAGAAGCAACCTCAAACTTTTGTTGCTCACAGAAACACTGAAAGTGTCAAAATCAACTTTGTCAGAACTCTGGGAAAATAGTCAAAGGTTCACTGCAATCAAGCAAAAACTGATTCAAGAAAAAGGCATCTTCAAAATGGCAGAAAACCTTTATGGCATTTTTATTTGTCTTTTCCCTACCTCCAACCATGCAGTGGCAGTTTTGAAGAAGGAAGTCCATGTTCTCAGTATGGGACCCTGATTCCAGAAGGTGCAAAGTAGACATTATATGCAAATTATTGTCTGTCTGCCTTAATTGATCTGAGGGTTACCTGAAAGACTGGCACAGGCACGCATTTTGTTTTGCCTAGTTTAGAACTCAGGCTGGAAAAATAGTGAGTACTTCTCAAAAACTCTGCAAGCCAAGTTAACAATGTACAGAAGTCCAAGGCAAAAGATTACTGTCAAACCATGTAACAGACTTCCTAAAGCCCAGTAGAAGAGCTGAGGAGACTTTCTTTGGGAAGTTAGGATATTCAAAAGCATTACTGTATTTGAGAGAATTGAGAAGGTCATATATATGCCCAAGGTAAAACAAAAAATCAGAAAAAACATGAGAAAGAAAAAGACCCTGAGGTTTTAGCTTGTGGTAATCCCTAGGTTCAGCACAAGTCTGGCTAAGTGCTGAAGAAGTGCTACAGCACAGAATCAATCTGCAAAGACCAGGAAAAGAGATTTGCTTGTTTTCTTTGTTTGTTTTTAGCTCCTGTCATTCAAGAAAATATTTGTCGAAAAAATTAGTTGAATTACTTCAGTGATCACACATGACAAGAAATATAACTTTTGCAAAAATAGTTTTGGAACATCATTAAATAACAGACTACTACAGCTATCAATAATTTTAAAAACCCTGGGGAGGGACAGAATTGGATTTCCAGAGTTACCACATTATAATACTCAAAACTCAATCACATACAATACTCATTATGTACTAAAAAGCACAAAACTCAGTATTCCAGTTTTCAACCAAAATCAAAACCAAATGGCATACAAAGAAACAGAGAAAGGAACAAAATAAGTTAGTATATTTTAGAACTGTCTTAAATGTTCTCAAAGAGTTCAAGAAAAGCATGAGTGAAGAATTATGTTAAATCAGGAAAATTATACATGAGCAAAATGAAGTTATCAATAAACATAAATTATCAAAATGAGCCAAACAAAACTTGGCACTGGAAAGTCTTATAATTGAAATAAAAACTGCACTGGAAGGGCAAAACAGCATATTTTAGCAGGCAGGAGAGAGAATCAGTAAACTTGAAGATAGGACAACTAAAATTATAAAAACCTAAGAAACAGAAAGGAAAAAAAGAAAAAGTGAATAGAGCCTAAGTGACCCGTGGAAGAGCATCAAATGAGTCACCGTATCTATTTTGTGAGTCCTAGAATAAGAGAGAGAGATAAAGGGTCAGAAAAATATTTCAAGAAATAATGGCCTCAAACTTCCTAATTTGGGGAAAGACAAATTTACTAATCCAAGAAGTTCAACAAACTTCCAGTAGAATAAACTCAAAGAGAATCCCCACAGAGACTCATTATAATCAAATTGCCAAAAACTGAAGGCAAACAGAGTTTTGAAAGCAGTAAAAAGTGATTTGTCATTAATAAGAGATCCTCATTAAGATCAGTAGTGGAATCTAAAAATAACACAAAACTGTCCACAGAGAATTTTAGATCTGGCAACACTGCCCTTCAAAAATGAGAAATTAAACATTTTCAGATAAACAAGAGCTAAGGGATCTGCCTTAGAAGAAATGCTAAAGGGCATTCTTCAGGTTTAGATTAAAGTACACATAACTAAATCTCTAAAAGCTGTATGAAGAAATAAAGAACTCTGGTACAGGTAAATACATGGGCAAATATATAGACCTTCATTTATATTTTTGGTTTGTAAATCCACTTTTTATTTTCTACAGAATTTAAAAGAAAAATGCACAAAATAATTCAAAATATAGATTTGGAACACACAATGTACAAAGATGTGGTTTGCAGTTTTTGTATGCTATTAAAGTTAAGCTGGTATCAATTCAACCTAGATTGTCATAAATGTTGGATTTTAAATGTAATCCCCATGTTAAAAACAAAGAAAATATCTTAAATATTGCATGAGAAATTGTGAAGGGGATTATAACAATCACAGCAAAAAATTAAATAAACACAAAATAATTCAGTATTTGGAGGAAATAAAGTACAAAAAGTTTTACAACATAAAAAAAAATGGCAAAATTGTAGAAGTTCTTCCTATCAGTAATTACTTAATTTTTTTGATGGCAAAATCAATACTATTTTATTTTTCTTAAATTATGTTTATTAATTTGTTTTTGTTAGAGATGTTTCTCCTTTTACCCACATTGACACCCTCCTCCCCATCCCCAGCTTTGCTGTCTATGTCCATTGGTTATGCATACATGCATATAAGTTCTGTGGTTTATCTCTGCCCCTGCAACACCCCCTATTCTGAGGTTTGTCAGTCTGTACCCTCCCTCTATGTCTCTGGGTCAATTTTGTTCATCAGTTTGTTTAATTCAATATATTCCACAAAAAAGTGAGATCATGTGATATTTATCTTTCTCTGTTTGGCTTGTATCATGTAGCATGATACTCTCCAGGTCCCTCCATGTCATCTCAAATGATAAGAGATCTTTGTTTCTTACAGCTGCATAGTATTCCATTGTGTACATGTAACACGGCTTTTATATCCACTCATCTACAATTGTAAATAGTGCTGCTATGAACATAGGGGCACGTATATTTTTCTGATTGGTGTTTCAGGCTTTTTAGGGTATATTATTTGAAGTGGGATCACTGGGTCAAATGGCAGTTCAATTTTTTAATTTTTGAGGTAACACCATACTGTTTTCCACAGTGGCTGCACCAGTCTGCATTCCCACCAATAGTGTATTAGAGTCCCCTTTACTCCACATCCTCACCAATACTTGTTGTTTGATGATTTGTTGATGGCAGTCATTCTGACAGGTGTGAAGTGATACCTCATTGTTGTTTTAATTTGCATCTCTCTGATGATTAGTGATATTGAGCATTTCTTCATATGTCTCTTGGACATCTGTATGTCCTGTTTTGAGAGATGTCTATTTAGGTCCTCGGCCCATTTTTTTAATTGGGTTTTTTGTCTTCCTTTTGTTGAGTTGTATGAGTACTTTATATATTTTGGAAATTAACCCCTTATCTGATGCATCATTGGCAATTATGCTATCCCATATAGTGGGTTCCCTTTCCATTTTTTCCATTGTTTCTGTTGCCTTAGGTGTTGTATCTGAAAATTCTGCTGCATATGATATCTGAAATTTTGTTGCCTACATTTTCTTATAGAATTTTTATGAATTTAAGAGTTACATTTAAGTCTTTTATCCATTTTGAGTTTATTCTTGTGTATAGTGTAAGTTGATGGTCTAGTTTCATTTTTTTGCATGTAGCTGTCCAATTTTCCCAACACCATTTATTAAAGAGGCTGTCTTTACTTCATTATATGCTCTTGCCACCTTTGTCGAATATTAATAGAGCATAAAGTTTTGGGTCAATTTCTGGGTTCTCTGTTCTGTTCCATTGATCTATGTGCCCGTTTTTGTGCCAGTACCAGCCTGTTTTGATTACAGTAACTTTGCAGTATAACCTGATATCCGGTATTGTGATCCCGCCTACTTTCTTCTTCTTTTTCAAGATTGCTGTGGCTATTCGGGGTCTTTTTTGGTTCCATATGAACTTTTGAAGTATTTGTTCTAGTTCTGTGAAATATGTTGTTGGTATTTTGATGGGGATTGCGATAAATCTATAGATTGCTTTGGGTAGTATGGACATTTTAATGATGTTAATTCTTCCAATCCATGAACAAGGTATGTGCTTCCACTTTTTTATATCTTCCTCTATCTCTTTTTTCAATGTCCTGCAGTTTTCTGCAAATAGGTCCTTTACTTCTTTGGTTAAGTTTATTCCTAGGTATCTTAATTTTTTTGCCGCAATGGTAAAGGGGATTGGTTTTTTAGTTTCTCTTTCTGTGAGTTCATCATTGGTGTATAAGAATGCTGTCGATTTTTTGACACTAATTTTGTATCCTGCTACTTTGCCAAATTCATTTATTACGTCTAGTAGATTTTTGATGCAGTCTTTAGGGTTTTCTATGTATAATATGTCATTTGTGAATAGTGACAGTTTCACTTCCTCCTTTCCAATTTGGATCCCTTTTATTTTTTCTTCATATCTAATTGCTGTGGCTAAGACTTCCAGTACTATGTTAAAGAAGAGTGGCGAATGTGGGCATCCTTTTCTTGTTCCTGTTCTTAAGGGAAATACTTTTAGTTTTTGTCCATTGAGGATGATGTTGGCTGTAGGTCTTTCATATATGGCCTTTATTATGTTGAGATGTGATCCCTCTATTCCCACATTGCTGAGCGTTTTTATCAGAAAAGGGTACTGGATTTTGTCGAATGCTTTTTCAGGATCTATTGATATGATCATATGGTATTTATCTTTCATTTTGTTTATGTCGTGTATCACATTTATTGATTTGTGCATATTGTACCAGCCTTGCATCCCTGGGATGAATCCCACTTGGTCATGGTGAATAATTTTCTTGATGTATTGCTGGATCCGATTTGCTAGTATTTTGTTCAGGATTTTGACATCTATGTTGATCGTGGATATTAGCCTGTAGTTTTTGTTTGTTTGTTTGTTTGTTTGTTTTTTGTAGTGTATTTATCTAGTTTTGGAGTTAGAATTACGCTGGCCTCATAAAATGCGTTTGGAAGTCTTTATTCTTCTTGAATTTTTTGAAATAGTTTGAGGAGAATGGGTGTTAGTTCTTCTTTGAATGTTCGGTAAAACTCCCCCGTGAAGCCATCTGGGCCTGGGCTTTTGTTTGCTGGGAGAGTCTTGATTACATCTTCAATTTCTGTAGTTGTTATTGGTCTGTTCAAGTTTTCTCTCTCTTCCCGGTCCAGTTTTGGGTGACTATGTGTTTCTAGAAATTTGTCCATTTCACTTAGATTGTCGAATTTGTTGCCATATAACCGTTCATAGTGTTTGTTAACGATCTTTTGTATTTCTGTGGTGTTAGTTATTACTTCTCCTCTTTCATTTCTGATTTTGTGTATTTGGGTTCTCTCTCTTTGTTTCTTGGTGAGTCTAGCTAAGGGTCCATCAATCTTGTTTATCTTTTCAAAGAACCAGCTCTTTGTTTCATTGATCTTTCAATGGTTTTTTTGGTCTCTATTTCATTTATTTCTGTTCTGATCTTTACTATTTCCTTCCTTCTACTTGCTCTGGGGTTTTCTTTTTGTTCGCTTGCTAGTTCTTTCAGTTGTGAGGTCAGATAGTCTATCAGAAAATTTTCTTGTTTCTTCAGATAGGCCTGTAGTGCTATGAATTTTCCTCTCAGAACTGCTTTCACTGCATCCCATAGATTTTGTGTTGTTGTGTGTTCATTTTCATTGGGTTCCAGGAAGTTTTTAATTTCTTCCTTGATCTCTTCAGTAACCCATTCGTTGTTTAATAACATGCTATTTATCCTCCATGTGTTCAAATATCTTTGCGTGTTCTTGTTGTAATTGATTTTCTAGTTTCATGCCATTGTGATCCGAGAAGATGCTTGATATGATTTCAATCTTCTTGAACTTGTAAAGAATTAGTTTGTGTCCTAACATGTCGTCTATCTTTGAGAATGTCCTATGTGCACTTGAGAAGAATATGAATTCTGTAGTTTTGGTGTGTAATTCTCTGCAGATATCTATTAAATCCATTTGGTCTAGTGCTTCATTTAGAGTCTCTGTTTTCTTGTTAATTTTTTGTCTAGAGGATCTATCTAGTGATGTCAGTGGGGTGTTGAAGTCCCCTGCTATGACTGTGTTGCTGTTGATTTCTCCTTTGAAGTCCTCCAGAAGAGTTTTAATATATTTTGGTGCTCCTATATTGGGTGCATATATGTTTACCAAGGTTACATCTTCCTGTTGGACAGATCCTTTCAATATTATATAGTGACCTTCTTTGTCTCTAGTTATGGCCTTCACTTTGAAGTCCATTTTATCGGATATGAGTATTGCTACCCCAGCTCTTATTTCCTTTCCATTTGCTTGGAAGATATTTTTCCATCCCTTCACTTTCAACCTATGTGAGTCTTTTGTTTTGAGGTGGGTTGCTTGTAAACATATATATGGGTCATGCTTTCTTATCCAATCAGCTACTCTGTGTCTTTTAATTGGAGCGTTCAATCCATTTACATTTAAGGTGATTATTGATATGTACTTATTTATTGCCATTTTTGTTTAGTGTGGTTCTATTTTCCTTT
The DNA here is from genome assembly GCA_030848825.1 of Tadarida brasiliensis. NCBI lineage: Eukaryota > Metazoa > Chordata > Mammalia > Chiroptera > Molossidae > Tadarida > Tadarida brasiliensis. Next base: position 70,069,241 of record CM061259.1, on the reverse strand, counting down.
CTATTTCTTCTACTAATTACAGCAGTCCTTTTAACATTTCTTGAAGTGCTGGTTTGGTGCTAATGTATTCCCTTAGCCTTTTTTTGTCTGAGAAGCTCTTTATTTGACCTTCTATTTTGAATGATAGCCTTGCTGGATAGAATAGTCTTGGATTCACATCCTTGTTTTTCATGACCTTGATTACTTCATGCCATTCCCTTCTGGCCTGTAGTGTTTCTGTTGAGAAGTCAGCTGATAGCCTTATGGGGGTTCCTTTGTAAGTATCCTTTGGCTTATCTTTTGCTGCCTTTAGGATTCTCTCTTTGTCTTTAATTTTTGGCGTGTTAATTATTATGTGTCTTGGTGTGGGCCTGTTTGGGTTCTTCTTACTTGGGGCTGTCTGTGCTTCTTGTACTTGTACGCCTTTTTCCTTCACCAAGTTAGGGAAGTTTTCTGTCACTATTTCTTGAAATATATTCTCTAACCCTTGCTCACTTTATTCTTCTTCTGAACTCCTATGATGCTGATGTTGTTATGTTTCATATTGTCCCACAGTTCTCTTAAGCTGTCTTTCTGCTTTTTAATTGTTCATTCTTTTTGGTTCTCTGATTGGGTGATTTTTTCTACCCTGTCTTCTAATTCACTGATTTGATCCTCAGCCTCCTCTACTCTGTTAGTTATTCCTTCCAATGTGTTCTTTATTTCTGCTATGTCATTCTTCATTTCCAACTTGTTGGTTTTCATTCTTTTATATCTTTACTCATGCTGTTGAGCTTCCTCACGATTATTACTCTGAACTCTCCCTCTGATATGTTGCTCAATTCCCTTTCATTTATTTTATCTTCTCTCAAATTATCTTGTTCTTTTATTTGGGATGTGTTTGTTTCACCATTTTGGCTGTCTCAGTGGGTTTTGGAGCCTGCCAAATCTTCCCTGTGAGGGTTGGTGTTCCACTGGTTCTGGCTCCCTTTACTGGGTTTGAATGAGTGTTGGAGGATCCACATTAAACACCACTGTCAAGTCTTACTTTTCTGGGTACATTTGCAAGCCCAGGAAATGTTCAGTTATCCTCTAGCTTTTTTGCCTGGGGGCTATTTGTCTCAGTTATTTGATAAGCCTTGGGTTGTAGCCTTCAACTGAATGTGAGATCTTTATTTTTGATGTAAGCATTTATAGTTATAAATTTCTTCTTTAGCACCACTTTTTCTGTGTCCTTTAAATTCTAGTATGTTGTGTTTTCATTGTTATTTATCTTTAAGTATTTTACAACCTTCCTTGTGATATTTTTCATTGATTCATTGGTTGTTTAAAAATGTGTTTAGAGGACTTCCGGTCAAGATGGCGGCGTAGGTAGACGCAGTATCGCGTCCTCCCACAACCACATCAAAGTTACAACTAAACTACAGAACAACCATCATTCAAAAGCACCTAAAATCAAGCTGAATGGAAGTCTGACAACTACGACATTAAAGAAGAAGCCGCATCGAGACTGGTAGGAGGGTGGAGGCATGACGGGCTGGTCCCACACCCACGTGTGGCGGATAAAAATTAGGAGGGCACCTCAGCTGGGAAGGTCCTCCCTGAGGACTGAGGGGTCCCTGTCCCACACCAGGCGCCCAGCTGAGGGCTCCAGTGCCAGGAAGAGAAGCCCCCAGAACTTCTGGCTGGAGAAACCAGCGGGAACTGAGGCTGAGGCGGCTGGAGCCCCCGGCAGCTCCTCTTAAAGGGCCCATGCACAGACTTACTCGGACTTGCTCCCTCCGGGCTCCAGCGCGGGGGAGGCAGCCTGGGGGGCGCCAGAGTCATGTGGGGAAGAACTGAGCTGTTGGGCATTGGCGCGAGGGCTGGAGAGGCGGCTTTCTCCTGGACAGACCTGGACAGACGTGCTATCAGAGGCTTTTGTTCCTTTGGTGAGCCCTTCCCTGGGGCGGTAGACACCACCATTTCTGGGACTCCAGCAACCTGGCTCACACAGTTGGCCCCGCCCTGGTGGTTCCCTGAGGCCCCGCCCCACCCAACTTCCAGGCCCACCCAAGCTGTTGCCAGTTGCTTTACCTTAGGATTAGCCTGTCTTGGAGCCTGCTTCAGCTTCTCCTAAATTCTTTCAAACAAGCAGCATCTGGTCTCAGCTAGCCCCACACTTCTCGCTAAGTAATACATAGAAACAAACAGAGGGAGGCAGCCAAAATGAGGAGACAAAGAAACAGGTCCCAAATGAAAGAACAGACAAAACTCCAGGAAAAGAACTAAGTGAAATGGAGTTAAGCAACCTAACAGATGCAGAGTTCAAAATACTGCTTATAAGGATGCTCAATGGACTTAGTGAGAACCTCAGTGAACTTAGTGAGGGCCTCAAGAGCATAAAAAAGGACCAGTCAGAAATGATGGACACACAGTTAGAAATGAAGGAGGCACTAACTGAAATAAAGAATAGCTTAGGACTTCCGGTCAAGATGGCGACCTAGGTGGACGCGGAATCGCGTCCTCCCACAACCACATCAAAGTTACAACTAAATCACAGAATAACTATCACTTAAAGACCGCATGAAATCAAGCTGAATGGAAGCCCTGCAACTATGAAATTAAAGAAGCAGCAGAATGGAGACGGCATACTGCCCTCCAGGACCTTCCTTGTTGCCTGAAAGGAAACATGATCCTGCAGCCAGGGGCGCCTGCGGAAGCTGAGCGACCCCCCCACCAAGGAGGAACCCAGTAGCGAGGGAGTCGGGCGACCCCCCCTGCCACAGGGGAACCCAGGCAGAGCGGGGGAGCTGGGTGACCCCGCCCGCCAGGGGGGAACCCAGGCAGAGCAGGGGAGCCGGGCGACCCGCCCACCGCGGGGGAACCCAGGTGGAGCGGGGGAGCCAGGAGACGCCCCCACCATGGGGGAGCCCAGGCGGGGCGGGGGAGCCGGGCGACCCCCCACTGCGGGGGAACCCAGGCGGAGTGGGGGAGCCCGGCGACCCCCCCACCAATGGAGGAAGCCGGCAACACACAGGAGAACTGAGCAAACTGAACAACGAAATTGACCCAGAGACATGGAGGGTGGAGTACGGGATGATGGGCCTCAGAGGAGGGGGGGAGGCGGGGGAAAGAGATAAATCACAGAGCCTATGTGCATGGGTGCATGGCCAATGGACATGGACAACAGGGATGGGGAGGAGGAGAAGGGGAGGGGGAGTAGGGTGTCAATGGGGGAAAAAAAGGAAAACCATCTGTAACAAAAACAAATTAATAATAAAATAAATTATTAAAAAAATGTGTTTAGTTTTTTACAACTAAACTACAGAACAACTATTAAAAAATGTGTTTATTTTCCACAATTTTGTGAATTCTCCAGTTTTATGTTATTGATTTCTAAATTCATTCCATTTGTAATCAAAAGAGTTACTCTCTATAACTATCTTTTAAAATCTATTGAGACTTACTCTGTGACCTAACATGATCTATTCTGGAAAATTCCCTATATGCCTTGAAATATTTTGTATGCTGTTGGTGTTGGGTGGAGTGTTCTGTATATTTCTGTTATACTAGCTGGTTTATTGTGTTGTTTAAATTATTGCTATCCTTACTTATATTCTGTCTGGATGTTCTATCCATTTTTGTGAGTGAGGTTAAAGGCTCCAATTATTTTTCTAGAACTCTCTCTCCAATTCTGTCAGTTTTTGTTTCATATATTTTGATGGTCTGCTGTTATGTGTGTACATGTTTGTAATTGTCATTTTTTTAAATTAATTTATTTTTGTTATAGATGTTTCTCCTTTTTTCCTCATTGACACCCTCCTATCCATCCCCCCACCCCATCCCCAGCTTTGTTGTCCATGTCCATCAGTTATGTGTACATGCATATAACTTCTGTGGTTTATCTCTTCTCTCCCCTCCACCTCCTCTTCTGAGGGTGTCAGTCTGTATCTTACTTCCACATCTCTGGGTCTACCCTGTTCCTCAGACTGTTATGTTTATTATATTCCACAAAAAAGTGAGATCATGTGATATTTGTCTTTCTCTGCTTGGCTTGTTTCGCTTAGGATAATACTCTCCAGGTCCCTCCGTGTTGTCTCAAAGGATAAGAGATCTTTTTTTCTTACAGCTGCATAGTACTCCATTGTGTATATGCAGCACTGCAAGAAATTTCATATATTCTTGATGTGATAAGTCTTTTATTAATATAATGTCTTCCTTTGTCTCTTGTAAAGTTTTTTTTTTTATTTAAAGTCTGTTTTGTCTCAATCAATGTCCTCTTTCATCAATTTTTCTATCTCTCTCTCCCTCTCCCTTCCTCTCTCTCTAAAATCAATAAAGAAAAAAAAAAGTCCAGCTGGTGTGGCTCAGTGGTTGATCATCGACCCATGCACCAAGAGGTCACTGATTCGATTCCTAGTCAGGGTACATGCCCAGGTTGTGGGCCCAATCCCAATTGGGGGCATGCAGGAGGCAGTCAATCAATGTTCTCTCTCATCGATGTTTCTATCTCTCTCTCCCTCTCCCTTCTTCTCTCTCTAAAATCAATAAAGAAGAAAAATGCCCTGGCTGATTTTGCTCAGTGGTTAGAGCATCGGCCTGCAGTCCAGAGAGACCCGGGTTCAGTTCCCGCTAAGGGCATGTACGTCGGTTGCAGTTTGTCCCCGGCCCTGGTTGGTCGTGTGAGTGGCAGCCACTCGATGTGTCCCTTTCACGTCGATGTTTCTCTCTCTCTCTCTTCCTCTCTCTCCCTCCCACTCTATCTGGACAAAAAATGAAAAAATGTCCTCAGGTGAGGATAGAAAAAAAATCAATAAAGAAAAAAAAATTAAGTCTGTTTTGTCTGATATTAGTATAGCCACTCCTGCTCTCTTTTGGTTACAATTTGCATGAAATACCATTTTCCATCCTTTCATTTTCAACCTTTCTGTGTCTTTGGATCTCAAATGAGTCTCTTGTAGACAGGATATAGTTATTTCTGCTAGTCTCTGTTTTTTTATTGGATACTTTAATTCATTTGCATTTGAAGTAATTACTGAGACTTCTGGTCAAGATGGCAATATAAGTAAATGGGGTACTTGCCTACTCCCATGACCATATCAAAATTACTACTAAACTACAGAACAACTATCATTCAGAACTGCATAAAATTGAGCTACATGGGAGTCCTACAACTATGAAATTAAAGAAGCCACGTCATGACTGGGAGGAGGGGCGAAGACACAGAAGGGCTGGTCCCACACCCACATGTGGTAGATAAAAAACAGGAGGGATATCTCAGCTGTGAAGGTCCTTCCTGAAGAGCAAGGGGTCCCTGTCCCACTCCAAGCCCTCCAGCTCAGGGTTCCAGTGCCAGGAAGAGAAGTCCTCATAATTTTGGGCTGTAAAATCTAGTGTGAATTGAGGCTGAGGGAGGTTGAGGCTTCTGGAGTCCCAGGCAGTTCCTCTTAAAGGCCTACACTCAGACTTACTCAAACTCTCTCCCTCTGAGCTCCAGCATAGGGGAGGCAGTTTGAAAGGCACCAGAGACATATGGGAAAGAACTGAATTGTTTGGCATTGGGGTGAGAGCATGAATTTCAGCTTTATCTTGGACAGACGTGCTGTGGAGGCCTTTGTTCCTTTGATGAGCCCTTCCCCCTTGAGGCCGGCAGATGGGTACCATATCTGGGACTCCAGCAACCTGGCTTATACTGTTTACCCCTCCCTGGTGATTCCCTGAAGTCCTACCCTACCCAACATTTGAGCCCACGGAAGCTGTTTCCAGTGGCTTTACCATAGGGATGGCCTGTCCGGGCTCATGGTTTGGATTTTCCTAAAATCTCTCAAACAAGCAGCATCTGGCCTCAGTGAGCCCCATACCTCTCACTATGTGGCTCCAGGCCTGGCACTAGCAGCAGCCGGCCTTGGTTCACAGCTTGGCCTTGCCTGGGCACCTTCAAACTCAGTACAAGAAGCAGCCATCAGCAGATAGCTTATGCCTAGTAGCCCCAGGTAGAGCACAGGCAGTGGCTGACCTTGGATCTGCACTTCCTGAGAAGCCCCAGAGCCAACACACAAAATGGACAGCTTCAGCCTATGTTGAAGCACCACCATCCAACCATTCCACAAGCAACACACTCAAGGGGTGGGCTAAGTGGGTACCAGAGCCCTGCTGAAATAGGTCTTGCTCTGTGTGGTGGGCCCCTGCACAGCTGATCTTCTAGGGTAATCAGAGGTTGGTGGTCAGTGGTCACAGCCTGTCCTTGCAGCTGATCAGCATGAGTAAATCCCTCTTGTTGACATGCAAACAGCAATCAAGACTCAATTACAAACAAAGGGTATACAGTGCACATGGGGGGGGGTGCACCTTGAGTGCTCAGCTGGCATGATCAGGGAGGCTGTGCCACCAGACCCTACAGGACACCTACTACAATAAGCAACCCTACTAAGCCTAAGAGATATAGCAGCTCTACCTAATACATAGAAACAAACACAGGGAGGCAGCCAAAATGAGGAGACAAAAAAAAAAAATGTCCCAAATGAAAGAACAGAATAAAACTCCAGGAAAAGAACTAAACAAAATTGAGATAAGAAATGTAAAAGATGCAGTTCAAAACACTGGTTATAAGGATGCTCAAGGAACTTAATGAGGATCTCAAGAGCATAAAAAATGGCCAGTCAGAAATGAAGGATGCACAGTCAGAAATGAAGGATGCACTAACTGAAATAAAGAATAATTTACAGGAAATTAATAGTAGAGTAGGTGAAGCAAAGAAGCAAACCATCATTTCAGAGAATATAAGGAAGCAAAAGACACCCAATCAGACAGCAAAAAAAAAAAAAGAAGATAGTATAAGGAACCTCTGGGACTACTTCAAGCATACCAACATTCACATCATGGGGGTGCTGGAAGGAGAAGAAAGAGAATGAGAAATTGAAAACATATTTGAAAAAAGAAAATATCCCTAACTTGGTGAAGGAAACAGACATACAAGTCCAGGAAGTGCAGAGTCCCAAACAAGATGAACTCAAAGAGGCCAATACCAAGACACATTATAATTAAAATGCAAAATGTTAAAGACAAAGAGAGAATCTTAAAAGCAGCAAGAGAAAAGCAGTTAGTTACCTACATGGGAGCTCCCATAAGATTGTCAGCTGATTTCTCAAAAGAAACTGTGCAGGTCAGAAGGGAGTTGGAAAAAATATTTAAAGTGATGGAAAGCGAAGACTTGTCACCAAGATTACTCTTTCCTGCAAAGCTATCATTTAGAATCAATGGACATATAAAGAGCTTCCTAGACAAGAAAAAGCTAAAGGAGTTCATTACCACCAAACCAGTATTATATGAAATGTTGAAGGGTCTTCTTGAAGAAAAAGAAGATAAAAAATATGAACAAACAAAACAGCAATAAATACACATCTATCGACAATTTAATTTACAAACAAAATGAACAAGAAGAACAGAAACAGACTCATAGATACAGAGAACTTTTTGAAGAGTTGGGGGGTTGGGGAGATGGGTGAAAAAGGTGAAGGGTTTAGGAAGTACAAATTGGTTGTTAGACTGAGGAACCTCAGAGGGAAGGAGATTGAGGGGTGGAAACAGATAAACCAAAGAACTTATATGCATATATGCATAACCAGCAGACACAGACAATAGTGTGGGGAGGGCAGGAGGGGGCTGGAAGGGGGGAGGAGGGGATCAATGGGGGAAAAAGGGGTGACATCTGTAATAATTTCAATAATAAAGAAGAATTTTAAAAATAAAGTAATTACTGATAAAGAGGGACTTACTTCTGTCATTGTGAAATTTGTTTTCTATATGCTCTATAACTTTTCTGTCCCTCATTGCCGGCATTTTGTTTTATGTTGCGTTTAGGTTTTTTTTTTTTTTGTAGTGAAATGTTAATTTCACTTAATTTCCTTTTGTGTATTTTCTCTAGCTATATTTTGTGGTTACCATGGGGAATACATTTAACATCCTAAAGTTAAAACATTCTCATTTTAAGTTATGATTTATAACAGCTTACCTTCAATACCATCTTTTGAAAAATTAATAAACCAGATTTTGAACTTTCTTAACCTGGTGTAAGATATCAATCTAAAATCTTCAGACCAAGCCCTGACCAGTTTGGCTCAGCAGTTAGAGCATTGGCCCACAGACTGAAGGGTCGAGGGTTTGATTCCTGGTCTAGGGCACATACCTGGGTTGCAGGTTTGATCCCCCACCCCAGTCAGGATCCTGTGTTTTTCTTGCACAGATGGAAAAATATCCTCAGATGAGGCTTAACAAAAATAAATAAATAAATAAATAAATAAATAAATAAATAAATAAATAAAATCTCCAGACCAAACCATAAACTTAATAGTAAACCATTAGAAGCATTCCCATTAAAATATAATAAAAGAAAAGGAGACCTAGCATCATTTCTACTGGAGTTTCTAACCATTGCAATCAGATAAGAAAAAAATAAAAGACAAAATATAGGAAAAGAAGGGATGAAACAATCTTATTTGAAAAAAAATGCTTTTAAAAAATCTAGAACAGTCAAATAATCAATTGACCAGCTATTCAAAATAAGTTCTATAAGGTGGCTGGAAACAAGGTCTATGTGCAAAAATCAATAGCGATGACTGGTTAGCAAATGCAATTTAAAAGCATCTTTTACTTAGCCATGAAAATTCTAAAGTACCCAGGTATAAACCTACAAATAAAATACAAAGCTTTTATGCAGAAAAATGAGAAAAACTAATAGGTTTTTTAATAGGCTAAAAAGATTACTTTAAGTTAAATTTACAATCTTAGGAAACTTTACTTTGAAACTTGTGGTCTTCATAAACTAAATATTAATTTCACACTTAAAGCAGAATTAATTGTTGATATACAGAGAAGTAGTTAATTCTGTATACAACAAAGCCATTCAGGGATAAAATAAGACTCCACACTGAGAAATAGGTTGGGATTCCAGTCCTTAGATACCTGCAACCCTGTAACTGAGAGAACACTTCCTTTCCTGTAGTGCCATACAGCCATCATCCTTTCTACAAGCTCCAATAAAGGGATTGATGCTGCACTTAGTTCTCTTACCTTTTTGGGAGATGAGTCCCCATCCTGTAGCCCAGCAGGTAAGGTTCTGAAGGTCCACATCTGGGGTTGCAATGCAGATGGGGAGTACAGAGTCAGAAAATACAATGCGAGTTTTTAGCTGCACGAGAGCGATGTCACCTCCAATTGGGTGGTATACTTCATATGTATGATGCATGATAACCTTATTCACCTCAAACCACTGGGTATGATTGCCTGCGACCTTGAGGTCCACAAGGCCCACGTACATATCAAATGCCTCAGTGTTCTTGTCCCTGTGGTAACAGAGAAGAAAAGCACAGTGGCTCAAGCACCTTGAACTTGGGGAGAGGAGCCACCATTAGCTCACAAACACAGGGAGGCCTGGAGCATGGCAGGTTGGTATCCAGGCTCTCAACCAAGATGTGGAAAAGCAATCCCCTGCAGGACAGTGGGGACTTGGTTGTTTAGAAGAATTGCCCCCAAAGAAGTCCTGACCTGGGCCCATGGAGGATCTGGGAAACCATCAGGGCATGCTGGCCACCAACAGCCCAGGATGGTGAGCTTGTCAGGTGTAAAGTGGGCTGCCCAGAGGTTAGTCTCTTCTCAGCTCTCACCCTATGATGTGCCTCTTCTCCTCCCCTCCTATGATATGTCTCCTTTCCTCTCATCCTTTAATGAGTCTCCTCCTATGACTGTCTCCTTTTCTCCCATCCTATGAATTGTTTCCTCTCCTCTCATCCTATGATGTGGCCTCTCCCCTCTCATCCTGTGATGTGTCTCCTCAGCTGTCCTATGATGTGTCTCCTCTCCTCATCTTTCATCCTATGATTTGGCTCCACACCTATCTCAAAGAGCAGGTGGTCCTAAGGATCCCTCAGCCCTGTGCCAGGAGAAGCTATAGAAGATGGAGCTGTGTGCTGGGCTCCACTCTCTCTCCAATTCCAAGTAATCCTAGCTCTACCCGTCTTGCGTGGTCAGCCTCAAGGTCCCTGGACCTCCACAGGAATGGCATCCGGCACTACTCACTCACCTGCCAAAGCAGTGGGCTGCTGACAAGACCCAGTACTCGTTGATGATGGACCCACCACAGATGTGGAAGCCCCCATAATGCACGCTGACCTGCCACGGCCACTTCTTATCAAGGGCGTCCATGCCTCCTATGACCTTCCCCTGCACGTGACGCTGGCCACAGGCTGAGTGGAGAGATACAGAGTGTGAGTAACAGCTACGCAGGAGCAGGCCAGGCCACAAGCAAAGGGGACGGAAGATCTGGCGTAGACGAGAAGCATGTGTGTGTGTGTGTGTGGGGGGGGGAGGTTACGGAAGCTGAGATAATAGGGAAGGGGAAAGAAGGTAGGCGAGGACAGGAGAAGGCAAGGAGGGAAGGCAAGGCAAGGGAAAGGGGTCTCCAACACGGAAGAGGTTGGTGGTGGGGGCGGGGGGGAGTGCCAGACTGTGTCCAGAATCACTGCCAACCCAGCCTGAAGAGGTCCTACCCACGTCGTGGCTCAAGGCAAACCCCTCGCTGTCGGGGTGCCTGTTAGCCATGGCTGCCTCCCAGGCGGGGTGCAGAAGGAGCAGCAGCAAGAGGAGAAGGCTCGAGGCTTTACGCGAAGCTCCAGGGCCAACACGAGGAAGGAAGAGCAGGGTGGCCATGAGGCTGAAGGCCCCCGAGATGCAATTTCTGGAGCTTGCTGGACTTGCGATGGCTGCCTGACGTACGATGCCTGACGTTGCTAAAGCCCTACAGCTGCGGGACGCGCGATGCGTGATGGGGCTAGGGCATGCGCATGACATTTGACAGCGCCAACGCGACCGCCTACTGCACATGATGGAGCCCTGAACACTTTTGTCTCTGCATCTCAGATACATCACGGTGTTCCCCTCTGCCCCTCTATCTGGACATGTTAGGACACCCCACTGAAGCCCCTGGCAGGTCACCACTCACTCACTCGCTGGCATGGAGGCGGCTTTCAGTGGTCTACCTCCCCGGATGACAGACTCGGTGTTCTCACTCCCGAATCAGTTGTGATCAGTGATCTCCAGTGGTTTCGCTCAGGGTAAGCTGGCTGGTTCTTGGCTGATATAATGGAGATAACTTCACCCTGTGTCTCCCAACATCCAGTCAGCAAGTCTGGGTTTGGTCACATGACACAGTTTATGGAAATGTGCAAGCACAATTCTGATCTTGATTATATTTACTAATGTGACATTGAACAAAGCAAGTTATATGACCGTCAGAAAAAAAAAAAGGGTTGGGAAAGTACACTATACCACTTAAGCCCCCTGAAAACTTCAGAGCTCTGCTGTTGTGACAGTATATACACAAATGATCAGGACTGTGTTCCAATAAAACTTGATTCACAGACCCTGAAATTTGAATTTCACTGGATTTTTGCATCTCACAAAATATTCTTTTTTTCTCTCTCAAGAATAAAAAAGTGTAAAAACCATCCTTAGTTCATGAGTTGTACAGAAACAGGTAGTTTGTTTCAGGTATATAATTCTACAATGCATCATCTGTATATTTTATTGTGTTCACCACCCTAAGTCAGTATCCTTTTATAACCATTTATCCCCCACCTTTACCCTCTTTCTACCTCCCCCAACCCTTCCTTCTATACATATATTTAAGTAGATTTTATTTTTTTATTATAGAAGTATTATATTCACAGCAAAATTAATTAGAAGGTACAGAGGTTGATAATGCGGGAGGTTACGCATGTGTGGGGTCAGGTGGTATTGGCAAATCTTTATATTTCTTGATTTTAATCCTTTATCTTTTACAGATGGTCCTTGACTTATAATAGTTTGGCTTAATAATTTTTTGACTTTCAATGGTGTGAAAGTGATACCCATACAACCATTCTGTTTTTTCACTTTCAGTACAGTATTCAATAAATATATGAAATATTTAACACTTCAGTATAAAATAGGCTTTGTGTTAGATAATTTTGCCCCATTGTAGGCTAATGTGAGTGTTGAGCATGTTTAAGTTAGGCTATGTTTGAGGAACATCTGTAATGTATTGCCAATCATTTCTCTTCCTTCATGGTTACTTGCACTTTAATATGTTTAATATGTTTCAAGTGTGTTCATAATTGCTCAATGGAGAATTTTTATTATAACTGCTCTAAAATCTTGGTCCAATAATTCAAACAATGTGTTAGCTTGATGTCTATTGATTGTCTTTTCTTATCGGAGTTAAGATTTTCCTAATTTTCAATGTGACAAGTAATTTTGGATGGTATCCTATGCATTTTGAGTATAACTTTATAAGTTATACTCTGGTTTCCACTTAAATCTTATTTAGCAGGTAATCAACCTGTTAAGTTCGGAATGCATATCCTGACTCACTTTAGTGGACTGTGGTTCCAATGGTAGTTGAATTTATAAAGTTCCTGCAGGGTGATGCTGCTAAACATTCTATAATGCACGGGACATCTTGCAGCACCACAAATTTTCCAGCCCCAATGTCAGTAATGCTGAGGTTGAGATACCTTGGTCTATATAGGCTCAACAGGGGCCACCTTACAGCAGGGAAAGGGCTTGGAATATAGCATCCCATCAATAAAGGCAGCTTTTTTGGAGGACAGAGGGGTGCAGTTTTCTTCATGTTTGCCTTAAGAACAGGCAGAATGGTGAGAAGGTTTCTGTCATGTTGGCCCACCCTTTCCTGGCCTTTGGCTTTTCTTATGGTATGTGTGTGTGTGTGTGTGTGTGTGTGTGTGTGTGTTGGCATTTCCAGGTTGCAGCCCTTTATAACCTCAAGTTGGACACATGGGGGAAAGAAACACCCCAGGGTTCTCCTTCTAGTCCTGACATCCCTACCTCCTTTTGTCCATCTCACAGAATCTTTTAGTAAGTAACTTGTGGTGTTGTGATTAGTGGCAGAAATAAAATGGATTGTTTTCATCATTTTTGTCTTAAACCTTGACGAACTGAAAGTACTTCATAATTTTAATTTTTTTCTTCTCCCAGCTGAATTTGTTTCCCACAAATTGCGATTTTCAACTTGATTGATTTGGTGTTTATTTTTCATGTTAGAGGCCCTTTTTAGATGTCTGGTATTTCTTTGTATTCTATTTGAAATTAAGACTGTTAGAATAAAAAGTGACTGGAAACTCTGGGCTGTGGATATGGCTTATACACTTTGATCTTCTCAGTGAGAGAACTGGGTCAGTCATGGAAGCTGCTGATATCAGTATCTTTATAACATCTCTCTTGGGCTTGTCAGCTTCACAGATGATCAAAAATTCTTTCCTGAATGGTGGGGGTCTTATTGCAAGGTTCTGGAAGCTCAGGTGGAAGGTGTCTGTGTCTAAACATTCTGCATTAAGTATGTTAATCATCTCCTAACCTTCCAATGTTGGTGTCCAGGGCCCTAAACTGTGCCTGGGACTCTCCAACGTGGATTACCTGTTTTGCTCTCTGCAGAAAACAAAACTCCAGATTTCTGCAATATGAAGCTACATTAGTCCAGAGGTATGGAGTGGGGAGAAGACTTAGGTATATATTAATTGCTTTCAAATAGCCACCCCGCCCCCGTACTCCTAGGGTTAACATTCCCTCCCATAGTCAGATCTAGATATACTGGTTCTTTTTGAGAATTCTGTGCTATAGATCATGATGTTTACAGCTTTCTTTATGGTCCACTCAATTCTATTAGGTCAATTACTATTTATAGATCTGCCATTCAGCCATCAAAATCTTTTCTGTTAAGGTGTAGCTTACACACAGTAAAATTTATCCAATCATGCAAGTTTCGACAGCCATATTACCACCAGAATCAAGCTATAGAAGAGTCTTACTGCCCTGTCCAGTCTCCTGTTCCCCTGTATAGTCAAGCTCTCCTACCTCCAGCTTCTTGAAACAACTGATCTAGTTTTCCATCCACATAGTTTTTCCCTTTCCAGAATACCGTATATGTAGTCTTTAGAGTCTGACTTCCTCTAGTTAGCATAACGTGTTCGAGATTCATCTACAGGATGGCCAGTAAAACCAACTTGGCATGGACTTTTATTTCCTGAAGGGTTTTTAACTATGAACTTAACTTCTGTAATACATATAGGACTGCTCAGGTTAAAGGTTTCCTCTTGAGTGAGTTTTGATACTTTGTATCTTCAAGAAAATTATCCTTTTCACTTGAGTTGTTGAATTTATGGGCATAAAATTATTAGTAAATATTCCCTTATTATCTTTCAATGCCTGTAGTAATAACCCTCTTTCATTCCTGATATTGGTAGCTTCTAACTAATTATTGTTTTAGTTATGAAGGCTATTGTTTGTTTGTTTTTGTATGTTATTTTACTGAATTTTCTTTCAATTTGTGATAGTTTCACATTGATTATCTTTTTGTTATTGAATTGTAAGATTTTTATAAGTTCTTGATACAAGTCTCATCAGATATATGGTGTGCAAATATCTTCTCACAGTAGTGTGCTTTTTACTTTCCTGAATGTGTTCCATGACAAACAAAAGTTTTAATTATAAAGAAGTCCGATTCATCTTTTTTCTTTTGCCATTACTTTGGATTTTATATCTGAGAAACCACTGCTTAACCCAAGATCATGAAGATTTACTCCAGTGTTTTTTTCTAAGTGTTTTATAATGTTAGCTCTTACATTTAGGTCTATGATTAATTTTGAGTTAAACTTTATGTGTAATGTGAGTTAGGAATCCAATTTCTTTTGTTTGTGTATATCTGGTTGTCCCAGCATCATTTGGTGAAAAGACCAATCTTTTCCCATTGATTGTCTTGGAATCTTTGTCAAAAAACAATTGACCATAAATGTAAGGGTTTATTTCTGGCCTCTTAATCCTATTCTATTGATGTATGTTTCTGTCCTCATGTCAGTTCTACAGTCTCAATTGCCATAGTTTTGTAGTAACTGTGTAATCATGAAATGTTATTCTTCCAACTTTGTTCTTTTTCAAGATTGTTTTGACTATTCTGAGTCCTTTTTCATATGAATTTTTTGATCGGCTTGTTAATTTCTGGAGGAAATCCAGCTGAAATTTTGATAAAGATTGCAATGAATCTATAGATAAACTTGGAGAATATTACCATCTTTTATGAGTTGTATTGTGTCCCCCCAACAAATATGTTGAAGTCCTAATCTCAGTACCTCAGAATGTGAACTTATTTGCAAATAGGGTCATTGTAAATATAATTAGATTGAAGATGAAGTCAAACCTGAATAGGGTGGACTCTTAATCCAATATAACTGGCATCTTTATAAGAAAAGGAGAGAGAGGCATACAGGGAGCAGATGGCTTATGAAGACACAGAGACACATGGAGAACACAAAGTGAAGATGGAGGTAGAAATTGGAGTAATGCTTCTACAAGCAAATGAATTCCCAGGACTGGGGACAATCACCAGAAACTAGGAAAGAGACATGGAGCAGATACTCCCTCAGAGCCCTCAGAAGGAACCAACACAGCTGACACCTTGACTTCGGACTTCTGGCCTCCTGAACTGTGAGGGAATACATTTTTGTGGTTTTAAGCCACCAAGTTTGTGGTAATTTGTTATAGCAGCCCTAGGAAACTGTAACAGATTTTCGTAACAGGAGTGGAGTCTAACAAGTCCAAAATTTATAGGGCAGGCAGTAGTCTGGAAATTTTGGCAAGAGTTGAAGTTACAGTCTTGAGTCTGAAATCTGTAAGGCAGGTTGACATGCTGGAAACACAGGCAGTGTTTCTATGTTAATCTTGAGTGAAGCCTTCTTGCTTCTTCAGGAAACCTCAGTTTTTGCTCTTGAGGCCTCAACTGACTCGATGATGCCCACTCACAGGTCAAGGTGAATTTCCTGTACTTAAAGTCAGCTGATTGTAATTGTTAATCACTTCTATAAAATACCTTCACAGCAATATTTAAACAACATCTGAACAAACAATTGGGCGCCATGGCCTAGTGAAGTTGATACATAAAATTAACCATGACAGTCGCCTTTTCAAGATCTCCCAATCTACACCTAACCTTCAAATAAAAACAATAGCAAAGTCACTCTTCTGTGTAACATGATACAGCTATCCCGAACAACCGAAAATGCACTAGCCCTCTCTCCAGGAGAGGGTGCAGAGTCTTTGGGTGATGTGTGCTTTTCTTCATACATACATGCTTGCACGTGCACACAGACATGTACACATACATGTACACATGTTCATAACAAAGTAAGGAAAAATACTCATAACTATTATAGTCCTAGTTTCTTCAAATGGTCCTAGCAGGGATTTACAGCTTTTCCTTTTATTACATATTGCCTTTGTGATCAGCAAACGCCTCAGTTGGTAGTGGTTTTTACTTCTTGGCATGACTCAAACCTTCTTTCCTGAAGGATCTGTGCCATCGGCAGTCCTGCCTGAATTGGGTTGTTGCAGTTTTCCATTGATTTTAGTCACAGGGCATGGTGATACTTAGAGACACTGTAAGAGATCTCCTGTATTCCTTACCTCCACCTTGGTAATCTGGTAATCAGGATCAATCACTCAGCCAGCACAATTTCTCCCTTTTTTGCCTGTTGATTCAGAAGTATGAGCAGGCAAAACTAGCTGGGCAGCAGCCTTAATTTTCAGCTCAATGGCATCATTGTTGTGTCCCCTTGTGGAAGCATTCCTCCATGTGAGCTAAGACCTCTACACCAGGGTTAGGAAAACAATACACAATTTTAACAGTGTTAAATCTGGTCCATGGACATGAATGTCTTTTTTTTTAGATGTTAGTTTCTTTCTTATATAGATTTTACATATTATAATTTCTTACAAAACTTGCATTTCTTTGTTAAATTTATTTCTAAGAATTTTATCTTTTCTGATGCTGTTGTAAATTGAGTAATTTTCTAATTCCATTCTGGATTACTGTTACTAGTGTGCAGAAGTACAGTTGATTCCTGTATATTGATCTTAGATACTACAACTATTATTTGTTATAACATTCTTTAGTGGATTCCTTAGGATTTTTCTAAATACGAGATCATGTCATTCTGCAAGTATAGATTATTTTACTTCTTCCTTTCCAATCTGGATGAAAAGTTTAATTTTTAAAAAATTGTTGACACTATTACAGATGTCCCCATTTCCCCCCACCCCCTCCCATTTTGCCTGCCTCCAGCCAGGCCCACCCCTTCTCTCTGGCCAGCCACACTGTTGTCTGTCTGTGGGTTAGGCATACACGTTCTCTGGCTAATCCCTTCACCTTCCTTCATCCAGTCCTCCCTCCCTCCTTCCCTCTGACTGCTGTCAGTCTGTTCCATGTGTCCATGCTTCTGTTTCTATTTTGTTTATCAGTTTATTTTGTTCATTGATTCCACATATAAGTGAGATCATATGGTGTTTGTCTTTCTCTGACCGGCTTATTACACTTACCATAATAACCTCCAGGTCCATCCATGCTGTCGCAAAAGGTAAGATTTCCTTCCTTTTTACAGCCATGTAGTATTCCATTGTGTAAATGTACCACAGCGTTTTATCTACTCATCTACTGATGGGCATTTAAACTGTTTCCAGATCTTGACTACTGTAAAAAATGCTGCTATGAACATAAGGGCATATATTCTTTAAATTGGTGTTTCAGGAATCTAAGGATATATTCCCAGAAGTGGGGTCACTGGGTCAAAAGGCAGTTTCATTTTTAATTTTTTGAGGAAACTCCACACTGTTTTCCACAGTGGCTGCACCAGTTTTCATTCTCACCAACAGTGCACTATGATTCCCTTTTCTGTATATCCTTTTCAGTACTGTGTTTGATTTATTGATGGTAGCGATTGTGGCAGGTATGAGGTGATACCCTTTTGTAGCTTTAATTTGTATCTCTCTGATAATTAGTAATGTTGAGCATTTTTTCATGTCTATTAGCCAACTGTATGTCCTCTTTTAAAAAGTGTCAATTCAAGTCGTTTGCCCATTCTTTTTTCAATTTTTATTAATTTATTTTTGTTAGAGATGTTTCTCCTTTTTCCCACATAAACACCCTCTTCCCCATCCCTCCCACTCACACTCTCACAGCATTGTTGCCTATGTCCATTGGTTACACATACATGCATATAAGATCTCTGGCTTATCTCATCTAGCCCCCAGCCCCCTCCTCTGAGGTTTGTCAGTCTCAACTGTATTCCTTTCTGTTTCTGGGTCTATTATGTTCAATAGCTTATTTGGTTCATTATATTCCACAAATAAGTGAGATCATATGGTATTTATCTTTTTCTGATTGGTTTATTTTGCTTAGCATAATACTCTACAGGACCCTCCATGTCGCCTACAAAGGATAAGAGATCTCTCTTTCTTACAGCTGCATAGTGTTCCATTGTGTATATGCACCACGGATTTTTTAGCCACTCATCTATTAATGGACGCTTGGAATGTTTCCTGTCTTAGCAATAGTAAATAGTGCTGCTACAAACATAAGGGTACATATATTCTTTCTGATGGGTGTTTCAGGCTTCTTAGGATATATTCCCAGAAGTGGGATCACTGGGTCAAATGGCAGATCAATTTTTAATGTTTTGAGGAAACACCATATTGTTTTCCATAGTGGCTGCACCAGTCTGCATTCCCACCAGCAGTGTACTAGAGTTCCTTTTTCTCCACACCCTTGCCAACACTTGTTGTTTGATGATTTGTTGATGGCGGCCATTCTGACAGGTGTGAGGTGATACCTCATGGTTGTTTTAATTTGCATCTCTCTGATGATTAGTGATGTTGAGCATTTCTTCATATAGACATATGTATAGCCATTTGTATGTCCTATTTGGAGAGGTCTCTAAGTCCTCTGCCCATTTTTTGACTGGGTTCTTTGTCTTCCTTTTGTTGAGTTGTATGAGTACTCTATATATTTTGAAAATTAATCCCTGATCCAATGCATCATTGACAATTATGGTCTCCCATATGGTGTGTTCCCTTTCCATTTTGGTGATTGTTTCTTTTGCTGTGCAGAAGCTTTTTAGTTTGATGTAGTCCCATGTGTTCATTTATTCCTTTGTTTCTCTTGCCTTAGGTGTGGTATCAGTGAAAATTCTGCTGCGTGTGATGTCTGAAATTTTGTTGCCTACATTTTTTTCCAGGATTTTTATGAATTCATGAGTCACATTTAAGTCTTTTATCCATTCTGAGTTTATTCTTGTTTATGGTGTAAGTTGATGGTCTAGTTTCATTTTTTTGCATGTAGGTGTCCAATTTTCCCAACACCATTTATTAAAGAGGCTGTCTTCACTCCATTGTATGCTCTTACCAACTTTGTCAAATATTAATTGAGCATAATGTCTTGGGTCAATTTCCGGATTCTTTGTTCTGTTCCACTGGTCTATATGCTTGTTCTTGTGCCAGTACCAGGCTGTTTTGATTACAGTAGTTTTGTAGTATAACATGATATCCGGTATTGTGATCCCACCTACTTTGTCCTCCTTTTTCAAAATTGCTGTGGCTATTCGGGGTCTTTTTTGGCTCCATATGAACTTTTGAAGTATTTGTTCTAGTTCTGTGAAATATGTCATTGGTATTTTGATGGGGATTGCATTGAATCTATAGATTGCTTTGGGTAGTATGGACATTTTAATGATGTTAATTCTACCAATCCATGAACAAGGTATGTGCTTCCACTTTTTTATATCTTCCTCTATTTCTTTTTTCAATGTCCTGTAGTTTTCTGCAAATAGGTCCTTTACTTCTTTGGTTAGGTTTATTCCTAGGTATCTTAATATTTTTGCAGCGATGGTACATGGGATTGTTTTTTTAGTTTCTCTTTCTGTGAGTTCATCATTGGTGAATAAGAATGCCGTCGAGCCCTGGCCGGTTTGGCTCAGCGGTTAGAGCGTCGGCCTGCGGTCCAGAGAGACCCGGGTTCGGTTCCCGCTAAGGGCACGTACTTCGGTTGCAGTTTGTCCCTGGCCCTGGTTGGTCGTGCGGATGGCAGCCACTCGATGTGTCACTTTCACATCGATGTTTCTCTCTCTCTGTCTCTTCCTCTCTCTCCCTCCCACTCTATCTGAACAAAAAATGAAAAAATGTCCTCGGGTGAGGATAAAAAAAAAAAAAAAGAATGCCGCCGATTTCTAGACGTTAATTTTGTATCCTGCTACTTTGCCAAATTCATTTATTAAGTCTAGTAGATTTTTGATGCAGTCTTTAGGGTTTTCTATGTATAATATCATGTCATCTGCATATAATGACAGTTTCACTTCCTCCTATCTAATTTGGATCCCTTTCATTTTTTCTTCATGTTTGATTGCTGTGGCTAAGACTTCCAGTACTATGTTAAACAAGAGTGGTGAAAGTGGGCATCCATGTCTTGTTCCTGTTCTTAAGGGAAATGTTTTTAGTTTTAGCCCATTGAGTATGATGTTGCAGTAGGTCTTTCATATATGGCCTTTATTATGTGGTGATATGTTCCCTCTATTCCCACATTGCTGAGCGTTTCTATCAGAAATAGGTGCTGGATTTTGTCAAATGTTTTTTCAGCATCTATTGATATGATCATGTGGGTTTTATCTTTCATTTTGTTTATGTGGTGTATCACATTTATTGATTTGCGAATATTGAACCAGCCTTGCATCCCTGGGATGAATCCCACTTGGTCATGGTGAATAATTTTTTTGATGTAATGCTGGATCCGATTTGCTAGTATTTTTTTCAGGACTTTGGCATCTATGTTCATCAGGGATATTGGCCTGTAGTTTTCTTTCTTTGTAGTATTTTTATCTGGTTTTGGAATTAGAATTATGCTGGCCTCATAAAACGAGTTTGGAAGTCTTTCTTCTTCTTGAATTTTTTGGAATAGTTTGAGGAGAATGGGTGTAAGTTCTCCTTTGAATGTTTGGTAAAACTCCCCCATGAAGCCATCTGGGCCTGGGCTTTTGTTTGCTGGGAGAGTCTTGATTACATCTTCAATTTCCTTAGTTGCTATTGGTCTGTTCAAGTTTTCTATCTCTTCACGATCCAGTTTTGGGAGACTATGTGTTTCTAGAAATTTGTCCATTTTGCTTAGATTGTCGAATTTGTTGTCATAGTATTTGTTAACGATCCTTTGTATTTCTGTGGTGTCAGTTGTTACTTCTCCTCTTTCATTTCTGATTTTGTGTATTTGGGTTCTCTTTCTTTGTTTCTTGGTGAGTCTAGCTAAGGGTCCATCAATCTTGTTTATCTTCTCAAAAAACCAGCTCTTTGTTTCATTGATCCTTTGAATTGTTTTTCTGGTCTCTATGTCATTTATTTCTGCTCTGATCTTTACTATTTCCTTCCTTCTACTTGCTCTGGGGTTTTCTTTTTGTTTGCTTTCTAGTTCTTTCTGTTGTGAGGTTAGATAGTCAATTAGAAATTTCTCTTGTTTCCTACAGTAGGCCTGTAGTGCTATGAACTTTCCTCTCAGAACTGCTTTCGCTGCTTCCCGTAGATTTTGTATTGCTCCGTGTTGATTTTCATTCATTTCCAGGAAGTTTTTAATTTCTTCTTTGATCTCCTCGATCACCCATTCACTGTTTAATTACATACTATTTAGCCTCCATGTGTTCAAATGTCTTTGCATGTTCTTGTTGCAATTGATTTCTAGTTTCATGCCATTGTGATCTGAGAAGAGGCTTGATATGATTTCAATCTTCTTGAACTTATAAAGATTTAGTTTGTGTCCTAACATACTGTCTGTCTTTGAGAATGTCCCATGTGCACTTGAGTAGAATGTGAATTCTGAGGTTTTGGGGTGTAATTATCTGTAGATATCTATTAAATCCATTTGGTCTAGTGCTTCATTTACAGTCTCTGTTTCCTTGATAATTATTTGTCTAGAGGATTTATCTAGTGATGTCAGCGGGGTGTTGAAGTCCCCTGCTATAATTGTATTGCTGTCGATTTCTCTTTTGAAGTTCTCCAGAAGAGTTTTAATATATTTTGGTGCTCCTATATTGGGTGCATATATGTTTACCAAGGTTATATCTTCCTGTTGGATAGATCCTTTCAATATTATGTAGTGACCTTCTTTGTCTCTAGTTATGGCCTTCATTTTGAAATCTATTTGATCAGATATGAGTATTGCTACCCCAGCTTTTTTTTCCTTTCTGTTTGCTTGGAAGATTTTTTTCCATCCCTTCATTTTAACCTATGTCAATCTTTTGTTGTGAGGTGGGTCCCTTGTAAACAACATATATATGGGTCATGCTTTCTTATCCAATCAGCTACTCTGTGTCTTTTTATCGGAGCATTCAATCCATTGACATTTAAGGTGATTATTGATATGTACTTATTTATTGCCATTTTTGTTAATGTGGTTCTATTTTCCTTCCTATTTCTTCTACTAATTACAGCAGTCCTTTTAACATTTCTTGCAGTGCTCATTTGGTGCTAATGTATTCCCTCAGCCTTTTTTTTTTGTCTGGAAAGCTCTTTATTTGACCTTCTATTTTGAATGATAGCCTTGATGGGTAGAGTGGTCTTGGATTCAGATCCCTGTTTTTCTTGACCTTGATTACTTCATGCCATTCCCTTCTGGCCTGTAGTGTTTCTGTTGAGAATTTAGCTGATAGCCTTATGGGGGTTCCTTTGTAGGTAACCTGTTGCTTATCTCTTGCTGCCTTTAGGATTCTCTCTTTGTCTTTAATTTTTGGCATTTTAATCACTATGTGTCTTGGTGTGGTCCTGTTTAGGTTCTTCTTACTTGGGGCTCTCTGTGCTTCTTGAACCTGAATGCCTTCTTCCTTCATCAAATTAGGGAAGTTTTCTGTCACTGTTTCTTCAAATATATTCTCTAACTCTAGCTCATTTTCTTCTTCTTCGGGGACTCCCAGGATGCGAATATTATTACGTTTCCAGTTGTCCCACAGTTCTCTTAAGCTGTCTTCCTGTTTTTTCATTGTTTTTTCCTTTTGGTTTTCTGATTGGTTGATTTTTTATACCCTCTTCTAATTCACTGATCCAGTCCTCAGCTTCCTCTACACTGCTGTTTAGTCCGTCCAATGTGTTCTTTATTTCTGCTATGTCATTCTTTATTTCTTCTTTGTGCTTCTTCATTTCCACTTGGTTGGTTTTCAATGTTTCTATGTCTTTACTCATGGTGTTGATGTCCTTACTCATGCTGTTGAGCTTCCTCAAGATCATGGCTCTGAATTCTAGCTCTGTTAATTTGCTTAACTGCATTTCATTTGTCTCATCTTCGCTAGAGGTCTCTTGCTCTTTCATTTGGGATTTGTTTATATGTTTCACCATTTTGGCTATCTCAGTGGGTTTTGGATCCTGCCAAATTTTCCCTGTGGATGTTGGTGTTCTGCTGTTTGTGGCTCCCTCTACTGGGTTTGGATGAGTGTGGGAGGACCCACATTAAACACCGCTGACAAGTCTTTCTTTCCTGGGTAGATTTGTAAGCCCAGGTTCGGTTCAGTTATCCTCTAGGTTTTTGGTTGGAGGCTATTAGTCTAGGTTACTTGAAGAGCCTTGTGTTCTTAGTTAAATGAAAACCTCCCTCAGGTGTTCAGAGTAAGAGGATTTGCCGGAGGTGAGGCTAATGCTGGTTGTTAATGAGCCTCAATTTGCATTTCAATGTCCCACCTGGGTGGGGTTGAATCTCCGAGGGAAGGCCTGCCGCCTCTCCCCAGAACCCTGGTAAGGAGTAAGATGGCCACTGTCCTGTGTGGCAGCAACTCAGCAAAAGCTCTGAGCGCCCTCCAAATCCCGATGTTCCCACACAGTTCCAGTCCAGTCTGCCCTCCCTCTGCCGGAACCCAGGGTGAGTGGCTGTGGCTATTTTAGCGCTCTGTCCCAGCCCTCTGTGCTGTGGAGCCAGCTTGGGAATTTAACCCTGAGGGTGCTGCTCACAGCTAAGACTGCTGCTGTCCATGGGTTCCCAGCCCCCCTCTCATGCCTCTGCAATCCTACCAGGATATATTCAGTGTCCCTGGTTATATCGTCCTCGCAAGCTGCTTTTCTGTTGCTTTTTCCCAATGATTTGTCTTTATTTTAGTTGTAATTCCATTTCGTTCCTGGGAGATGGTCTGTGTAGCTTCCATTCACTCCGCCGTCATTTTGGAATATCTCAAGGATATTTTTTCCATTAATTTTTAGAGCGATTGGAAGGGAGAGAAGGAGCAGGAGAGAGAGAGAGAGACAGAGAGAGAGAGAGAGAGAGAGAGAGAGAGAGAGAGAGAGAGAGAGAGAGAGGGAAATATCGATGTGAGAGAGACACATCAATTTTTTGCCTCCTGCAAATGCACCAACCAGGGCTAGTTATTCAGCTTGCAACCCTGGTACATGCCCTTGACTGGGAATCAAAGCTGTGACCATTTATTTGGTGTGTGAGCTTATGCTCCAGACACTGAGCCACACTAGCCAGGGCTCTTCTAGTGTATCTTTGATGTCAGATATTGCATTCTTCATTTAATACTTTTTTTTTTCATGGTTTCTATGTTCTTTTATATACTGTTGCAGTTCTCATTAAGTTCCTTGAGCATCCTTATAACTATTAATTTGAACTCTATAACTGATCATTTGCTTGCCTCCATTTCCTTTAGCTCTTTTTCTGGAGATTCCTCCTGTTCGTTCATTTGGGACCTGTTTCTTTGTTTCCCCATTTAGGCTGTCTCTTTGTGTTTGTCTCTATGTATTAGATAGATTTGCTTTGACTCCCAGTCTTCACGGGGTGGCCTTATGTATTAGGTATCCTGTGGGACTTAGTGTGCAGTCTCCTTGATCTCCTGGGCTAGTTACTCTAGGAATGGCCCTTCTGTGGGTTATGTTGGTTTTCCTGTTGTAGTTAATTCTTTTTAAAAAATATGTTTTATTTATTGATTTTAGAGAGAGAGGAAGGGAGAGGGAGAGAGAGATAGAAACATTGATGAGAGAGAACATCAACTGGCTGCCTCCTGCATGCCCCCCACTGAGGATTTGGCCCACAACCTGGGCATATGCCCTGACTGGGAATCGAACCAGAGACCTCTTGGTGCATGGGTCAATGCTCGACCACTGAGCCACACTGGCCGGGCTGTAGTTAATTCTTGAATGCTGTTGGCTCATTTGTGCATGGGATAGACCCTCAGTCTGGCTGACTGTGAGGCTCAACCCCAACCATATCATGCTACCTGCTATGTAGATGCTGATGAAAGAAAGGAAGAAAGAAAGAAGACTAGATAAGAGGAAAAAGAATAAGAAAATAAAAAAGAGAAAGGGATAAGAAATGGAAAAAAAAAGGTTTTTTTTTTAAATTTAAAAAGAAAAAAGTGGAATTTAGCTCAACAGAGTTTAGTGCCTGCTATGATCTCCCTTTGGATATGCCATTTGTGAGGTTTGTTGGATCCAGCTTCAATGTTGTTTGAAGCTGGCCACTTGGTGTGTTGGTTCTGGACTTCTTGGGAAGAACTCTGGTGCAGGCGAATGTCAGATGCTTTCTGTGCCTGGCTCTTGGAAACCTGTTTGAAGCTACAAGTGATCCACAGTTTGTGGCTGCCACTGTGGGGCTTGGCTGTGCATGAGAAAGATCAAGCTGTGCTCCAAGTCTGGCTTTTACTAGCGCTGGGCCATGGCGCAGGTCAGCAAACATCCCAAGGCACCCCAGAATGTGCCTCCACCTGCCTCTGCCTGCTGGCTGCCTATTAGGCTCAATCACTGAAAGAGCCTCTGGAGGAATTGGGAGGATGGGGCTAGTTGATCTCCCATGATGGGGCGGCACTATTAAGACTTTAGGAAAGGTGGTGGGTGTTATGCCCTACCCCACAGCCACACAATTGAGTCTGTCCTAGATTTTGCCCTGATTACAGCAGGTGGAATCCCTAGTAGTCATGTGGTTGGGGCTTCCTGAGCCCAGAGGTTGGGTATGCCAGAAGCTGGGAAGGTGTTTCTATTGGATATCCCTTGAGGTGGGAGCACCAGTCAGTTTCACAGAAAAGTGGGGGGAATGGTCTCATCCCAAAGCCAGTCACTGACACCCCTTGAGTCTTCCCAGACTGCTACACCTCAGCTATGCTGCTGTCTCCTCAGTAGGACTCAAGATCCCCAGGGTGGGGCCAGAGGGATTGCTGAGGGTAGGTAATTGCTTTCCCCCAGGCTGATGCCACTTGGAGGGGATTGCATCACCCAAGAAAAATGGCTACTGCAGTATGTGAGAATGACTCAGTATAGGAATCTTGGTGGCTTTCCTCCCACATCTCTCCCCAGAGCCACAAACCCAAGACTCTCCTTAGGCAACTCCAGTCAGTACCACCCTCCTTCTGCCAAAGCCCAGGGTGAGTGGCTGCAAACAAAATTTTGTGTGATGGCTCTTTAAGAGGGTACCTGTGTCTCTGGTGAACTCACCTCTCCTTGGTGGACAGAACAACCCTGCCGCTTTTCACAGCCGGATGCTATGTGGGCACCTCTTTACTGCTCTGGTGTTCTGGGCTGGGGAACCTGGCCTGGGGTTTAGGCTGCACACCTCTCAGGAGGAACCTCCCACAGCTGTGATATCCCTCTGGCACCTCAGCTGCCACCCATGGGAATGGGGCCAACCCCTATCACGTCTCCACCATTACTATTCTTGACATGGCTGCTTCTGCAAATCCTTGGTTATAAGACTCCTCTTCAGCTAGTCCTCAGTTGGTTATTCAGGGTGATTGTTCCTCAATTTAGTTGTATTTCCAGTTTGGTCCTGAGAAGAGGTGAATGCAAGATCTACCTACTCCACCACTGTCTTGAAAGTCCTTAACTGTCTTTTATTTCTTTTTCTCATTAATTTTGAATGGAAATAGCTAGAACAAGCATCCATGTCTTATTCCTGATCTTAGGTGAAAAGCTTCCAATATTTCATTATTAACTATGATGTGAGCTGTTTTTCCTACATGCTTTTTATCAGGTTGAGGAACTTTTCTTACATTCCTGATTCACTGAAATTTTTTTTAAATCATGAAAAGGTGTTAGATTTTGTCAAACGCTTTTTCTGCATCAGTAAGATAATCATGTGGTTTTTTTGCCCATTAATACAGTTAATTACATTGGATAATTTTTTTAATGTTAACCCAACCTTGCATTCCTGGAACAAATCCCCTACTTGGTCATGGTGTATAATATGTTAATTATTTTACCGGATTCACTTTGGTAGCATTTTGTTGAGGATTTCTGTGTCTGTATTATAAGAGATAATGGTCTGTAGTTTTCTTGTGATTTTTTTCTGGTTTTGGTGTCAGGGAAATACTAGCCTCAAAGAATAGAGTATTCCCATCTCTTTTATTCTCATGAAGAGATTGCAAAGTGTTGGTGTTAACTTTTTCTTTAAATGTCTGGTAGAATTTATTATCAAAGCCATCTGGGCCTGGGCATTTATTAGTGAGAAGTATCTAAATTATTAATTCAAATTTTTTACTTGTTGTGGGTCCATTCATGTTTTGTATTTCTTCTTGAGTCAGTTTTAAGAATTTGCCCAATTCACCTAGGTTATCTCATCTGTTGGTGTAACTGTTCTTAGTTTCTCTTCTCATCCTTTTTGTTGTTAGGGATAGTATAATGGATGACTACACTTTCCTACCTGCATTTAGTAATTTGAATGTTCTCTCTTTGTTTTTCTTGGCCAGTCCAGTTACATCACATTGATTCATTAGGATTGAACTATATATTTAAAGCATCAATAAGTAATGTTCAAAATAATTCTTTCTCACTTCCTCAGGTTATTTTCTCCTGTCTGATATTGGGCTCATAATTTCAATACTGGATGATACAGAGGCTTAGTTGTTTCTTGAGGAATGAATCTGGAACTTTTCCTTAAGAGATATGAATATATACATTGGGGGTGGAATGTATGTATTCATCATGAGTATTATGTATCTATAAATTCTTATTTTAAGGATAAATGCATTGTGTATTTAATGCAGTGTCTCATTATCCTTATTTCTATATTGATGCAGCTTTGGCTGGTATTTATTTTTTCACCCTTTCAATGGGAGAGAAAATCATCTGTGGTTCCTCCTTTAAAGTTGAGAGAGAAAGCCAGTGCTACCATTCTAACACACTATGGTGTCATTTAAAGCCCTCTTCTCATCTCAAGGTGCATTGCTCAGTTCTCACATGCTCATGTGGCTTCACTCATATATGCAAGGAACCATGGAGTCCTGTTGGTACAAGTCAAATGCAAAATTCCTAGGGTCTCTCATTTCATAAAATTTTTAGGACTTCATCAGTATCTCAGAGGTAAACACTGTCCAGTAAGACTGTTCTCTTTTGCACGCAGTCCCTGAATGCCTTGCATCCCACCAGCATACTTCAGGACCTCTGCCCTTCAGGGCTTGTCACATCCATTGCTTGCTCTCTGGGGCTCTGACACACTGAACTCACTTGCTGAAACCTCCTCAAACCGCTAGGCTGGAGTTCTCATGCCCGTGGATGGCCCTCAGACAGTCCATGTAATTGGCAGAAGTTAAAGAGCACTTGGAGAAGAAAGCTGCCCTATATGAAAAGGTGAGGAAATGAGGGGTGTGGAAGTGGTTTTGGGAGTGCAGATCTTGAGGAAGGTGGGTGAGCCTCTCACATCTTGATGAAGAGACACAGGCAGCCTTCAGGGACTGAGATTGCCTACAGTGCCAAGATCTGTGTTCTCTATGAGTTGGGTGCAGGAGGTGGACAGGGCAAACCTTGTAAAGTCATACTGACTCATCCATATGGCTGGCAACATGAATGAAACATATGGGTATAGCATGTTTTCATTTATCCCCAAGCAGTTTGGGCCAGATCATCATTCTAACTGGTAACCATTTTTTTCTAACTGTAACACCCTGAGAAAAAGGGAGTTTTCTTATTTATTTATTTATTATTTATTTATTTATTTTTGTGACAGATGTTTCTCCTTTTTTCCCCATTGACACCCTCCTCCCCATGCCCTCCCACCCCATCCCCAGCTTTGTTGTCCATGTCCATCGGTTATGCATACATGCATATAAGTTCTGTGGTTTATGTCTTCCCTCACCCCCCCATACCCTCTTCTGAGGATTGTCAGTCTGTACCCTACTTCCATGTCTCTGGGTCTACCCTGTTCCTCAGACTGTTATGTTCATTATATTCCACAAATAAGTGAGATCATGTGATATTTGCCTTTCTCTGCTTGGCTTGTTTCGCTTAGGATAATACTCTCCAGGTCCCTCCATGTCGTCTCAAAGGATAAGAGATCTTTCTTTCTTACAGCTGCATAGTACTTTATTGTGTATATGTACCACAGCTTTTTATCCATTCGTCCACTGATGGACACTTGGGCTGTTTCCAGATCTTAGCTATTATAAATAGTGCTGCTATGAACATGGGGATACATATATTCTTTCTGATTGGTGTTTCAGGCGTCTTAGGGTATATTCCTAGAAGTGGGATCGCTGGGTCAAATAGCAATGCAATATTTAATTTTTTGAGGTAACATCATAGTGTTTTCCATAGTGGCTGCACCAGTCTGAATTCCCACCAGCAGTGTACTAGAGTCCCCTTTTCTCCACACCCTAGCCAACACTTGTTGTTTGATGCTTTTTTTAATGGTGGCCATTCTGACAGGTGTGAGGTGATACCTCATTGTTGTTTTAATTTGCATCTCTCTGATGATTAGTGATGTTGAGCATTTCTTCATATGTCTCTTGGCCATTTGTATGTCCTGTTTGGAGAGGTGTCTATTTAGCTCCTCTGCCCATTTTTTAATTGGGTTCTTTGTCTTCCTTTTGTTAAGTTGTATGAGCACTCTATATATTTTGGAGATTAACCCCTTATCTGATGTATCATTGGCAATTATGCTCTCCCATACAGTGGGTTCCCTTTCCAATTTGATGGTTGTTTCTTTTGCTCTGCAGAAGCTTTTTAGTTTGATATAGTCCCATGTGTTCATTTATTCCTTTGTTTCTCTTGCCTTAGGTGATGTATCAGTGAAAATTTTGCTGCGTATGATGTCTGAACTTTTTTTGCCTACATTTTTTTTCTAGGATTTTTATGGATTCACAAGTCACATTTAAGTCGTTTATCCATTTTGAGTTTACTCTTGTGTATGGTGTAAGTTGATGGTCTAGATTCATTTTTTGCATGTAGCTGTCCAATTTTCCCAGCACCATTTATTAAAGAAGCTGTCTTTACTCCCTCGTATGCTCTTGCCACCTTTGTCAAATATTAATTGAGCATAATGTCTTTGATCAATTTACGGGTTCTCTGTTCTGTTCCACTGATCTATGTGCCTGTTCTTGTGCCAGTACCAGGCTGTTTTTATTACAGTAGCTTTGTGGTATAACCTAATATCTGGCATTGGGAAGCAGTTTTCTTTGAGCTAGGAAAAAAGTGGGTTTGCATGTCTCCTGTACCCACAACTTAGTCCCCAGGATTTCATGGCCAAGTGACTGTATGGCTATGCTGGGAACCAGCCTAAATGTGGATCTGGCTACTCTAGGCAACTATCACTCTACAACGTGTCTCACCCCTCACCTAATGCTTACAGAGTCTAAGAGTGATGTTCCTCTACATGCAGAGCTGGAGCACCATAGGACACAGGGGAATGGATGAAAAGAGGACACTTGGAAGCCTTCCTGCCACAGCCCAGGGGACCAGAGGTGCCCACACTGCAGTTCCCTCTTCCTTTGGGCCATTTTGTGATCTAACAAATTTTGTAGCCCTGGGCTGTTCTCACTAGTGCGGGGGCCTCAGGACTCTGGGCACCCTTGGCTGGGGTAGGAGGCTTGATTTTTTGCCTGCCCTTCCATGCCCCAGATAACTCCCTGTGGGTGCTTTCTTATAATTAGACCATAGTGTAAAGTGGTGTTCCTGGAGCCAATACCCATTGTCCCATACTTAGACTTGCTTTTTTTTGACAAAAGCATTCCCTTGTAAGCTAAAACATTTGAAAACCTCTCATTTCTGTCACAACCACCCATACTTCATGGCGGCACTGACTTCACAAAAAATCTTTGTTTTATCATCTTGGCACATACCAGGTCATCTTGGACTTTTCCTAGATGAAGACCAAACATAGATAAAGGAGCACCAGGATGCATATGCATTTTAATCTCCTGGAGAAACTCTGAATTTATGCCTGTGGGAAGGTCTCAAGGCTAGTGAACTAGAGGAACATTACTATTATTTCTTCAAGCCACAGTGAAAACCATGACCTGTAACCAGCAAAACATAAAAATGTATCATTGCCAGGGAATGGATGTAAAGCATGATAGGGCAACATGCATTTGTGGACTGAGGTTTCATTGTACATCTGTGATTCATGATGAAGACAAAGGTGCTGAAATTCTCACTTCTCAAATAGAAGAACACCAGCAAGCCTAGGAAAAGGCAAAATTGAAGTAGATCACTGCCCAGGCAGAGCAGGGGAGGAACTGCCAACGATGTCAAATAGACCATGATAGCCAACAACGTTTCCTAGTCCCAAAGTCAAAGTGATACTCTGAGCTTAACCCAATGTCAAATAGAATGGGGATAGTATCCCTTCTTGTTCCCAATTTAGAGTGATAGTCCAAGACTCTTCCCAGTGTCAAATACAACAGTAATAGCACCCTTTCCTTTTCCCAACTTAGAGTGATGCTCTGAGCTTCTCCCTACTTGTCATGATTTTGGTGTGGTCTCTGTTGTTTTTGTTTTGGATACTCTCTGTTAAGTTAAGAAATTACCTTTCTCTTTCCACTTTACTAAGATTTTTAAATCATATATTTATGATGATCATTATTAAAATCTTCCTACTATATTGAAATGAGATTTTTCTATTTTATTTTATTAATGTGAATTATATGCATGTATTTTATAATACAATTCCATTATTATTTCCCTGCAATGAAGAATCTAAAAAGAATCAGAGGAAAAGGAGTGAAAGAGAGAAAGTGTGTTCTATATAGAGGGCTTTTTTTTAAGTTTAAAATCCAGAAGAATTCAATGACAAATTACTATGGCAGTAAGAGAATTGAGTAAGTTGGCTGGATTTGAGATAAAATATGAGCATTCATATGTGTATACATAAGCAACAAACACCCAGGACAGAAACTTAAAAAGATTTACCATACAAAAAAATATTAACAGTAGCCAATAATGGAAGCCAGAAGGCAGTAAATAAAATATTCAAAATGCTGAAAGAAAAAAACTATCAACCAAGAATCTTATATCCAGCAAAGCTATCTTTAAAATAATGAAGACATGAGAAAACTTTCCCAGATAAACAAACAAAAGCTGAGAGAATTTGCTGTTAGCAGACATATTTCACAAGATTTATTAAGCAAATTTCTTTGGGCTGAAAGCAAGTGACAACAGATGGCAATTTGAATCCCCTCTGAAAAAATGAAGAGCTCTGGTAAAGGTAATCATATAGGTGATTATAAGGGACAATATAATGCATATATCCTCTCATTTAACTTATTTAAAAAGCAATTCTATAAAGCAATGCACATATAATTCTATTTTGGGGTCAATGACACAGGAATGTAATATATTTTACAACAGCACAAAGGTGGTGAGTGGGTAAGGAAATCACACTCAATAAGACAAATTCACAGGAAGGCATGAACAAACTGTGGTACATTGATACAATGGAATGCTATTGCAAAATATAAAGGGAAACTACTGATGAAAGCAACAGCAGGGATGAGAATTTCCAGAATCATCACACCTGGTCTCTTTTTGTTTAATAGATCTTCCATCCAGTTCTCTTTCCTCTTGTATTATCTCTGGTAACAGCAAGAAGAAACCAGGATTCCCCTTGAATACTTAGTTTAGAAACAATCTTTTCTAAGCATCCTTCCAATACTTAACAAGGATTCTCCTACCTCTGGTCATGTGCAGCATTCTCAATGTTCTTATTTCTATTTTTGTTCTCTTCAGTGCAATCTAGGTGTGTCCTATCGTGCTTCTCAAAATTCTTCCAGCCACTACCCTCTGCCTAAATCCAAAGCCACTACACATTTAAATATTTAATAAGGCAGCAGCTCACACCTGATACCAAAATCTATATTTATTTTCTATTGGTGCATAACAAACTATCAGAAGCCTAAGAACTTACATAAAAACACGTATTTATCATCTCATAGTTCTATAGATCAGAAGTCTAGAATGGTGTGGGTGAATTCTCTACTCAGAGCATCACAAAGACTTTAAAAGAAAATATATTACTAGAGATAAATAATAACATTTACAAATTATAAAATGGTCAATTCATCATGAATTGTATCAGGTATCATAAAGATACAATAATTATAAACATATATGCATTTAACAGCAGAGTCCCAAAATTCATGCAGCAAGAACTGACAGGGAGCCCTGGCCGGGTGGCTCAGTTGGTTGGAACATTGTCTTGTGCCCTAAAAAGGTTGCAGGTTCGATCCTCTATCAGGGCACATACCTAGGTTGGGGGTTTGTCCCTGGTCGGACAACCAATCCATGTTTCTCTCTCAAATTGATGTTTCTCTTTCAATCTCTCTCCCTTCTTCTCTCTCTAAAATCAATAAAAACATATTCTCGGGCAAAGATTAAAAAAAAGAAAAGAACTGACAAGGGAAATAAACAATACCAACCTGAGTACTTTAATAACCTGCTTTCAATAATGAATAAAACAATTACGTTGAAGACTTACAATGATGAAGAAGGAAACGATACCAGAAACAAACGACATAACTGAGATCTATAGAACACTTCACCCAACACCAGCAAAGTACACATTCTTCTCCAGACATATGGAAGATTCTCTAGAATAGACCATGTGCTAGGTAAAAAAATAAACCTTAATGAATTTAAAGGATTGAAATCACACAGTTATGTCCTCTACCCAAAATGGAATTAAATCTGAAATGAATAAAATCTGTGAAATTCACAAATATATGGAAATTAAACAGTATGGTCCTAAGTAACAAATGGATCAAAAAATATCACAAGGTAGCCCTGGCTAGTGTAGCTCATTGTCTTGTGCACTGAAAGGTCACAGGTTCAATTCCCGGTCAAGACACATACCCAGATTGCAGGTTCAATACTTGGTTGGGGTGCATGTGGGAGGCAATTGATTGATGTTTCTCTCTCACATCATTATTTCTCTGTCTCTCTTCCTCTCCCTTCCTCGGTCTCTAAAAAAATCAATAAAAACATATTTAAAAATATACATATGCATATCACAAGGTAAGTTAGAAAATGCATGGAAATAAATGAAAATGAATGCACAACATCACAACATGTCAAAACATAAGAGATGTAGCTAAAGCAGGTCTTAAAAGCAACTTTATAGCTTTAAATGTGTACATAAAAAATATAATTCTCAAATTAATAACCTAAACTTCCACCTTAAGTAAGGAAAAAGCAGAAAATAAACCCAAAGCAAACAAAAGGAAGTAAATAATAAAGATTACAGTAAATCAATAAAATAGAAAATAAAGTAGAGAAAATTAACAAAACCAAGTTTCTTTGAAAATATCAACAAGCTTGATAAATCTTGAACTAGACTGATAATGAAAAAAGAGAGACCTAAATAAAATCTAGACAACTTATGAAGTTACTTTAAGGAGAACTAGATTTTGGGGGAGGAATAATTCTAAAGGGGCAGCATCAGAAATCCTTTGTTCTGTACCCTGAGCAGTTCTGTACCCTGATGGTGGTGATTATCTGAATCTACTTATGGGATCTAATTGCATAGAACC
Organism: Tadarida brasiliensis; assembly: GCA_030848825.1. Lineage (NCBI taxonomy): Eukaryota > Metazoa > Chordata > Mammalia > Chiroptera > Molossidae > Tadarida > Tadarida brasiliensis. The sequence continues at coordinate 70,034,688 of CM061259.1, read as the reverse complement.
ACACACACACACACACACACACACACACACACACACACATACAACTGTAGCTTTTAGAAAGATGAAAATTAACTAAGGTTTGTGGTCTAGTTCTGTGTATTATACCAATGTCAATTTTCTGGTTTTGACATTATACTACAATTATGTAAGATGTCACTCTTGAATGAAAAGTACCTGGGACTCTCTGTAATTTTGTAGTTTGCAGCTTCCTGCAAGTCTATAATTATTTCAAATAAAAAATTTTTTAAATGCGTTTAAAAAAAAAAGCACTTTAACAATGCAAGTTATTAGGAAACAAAGTAAAAAAAGTTTTAAAAGCCCTGGCCAGATTTGCTCAGTGGTTAGAGCATTGGCCAGTGGACCAAAGAGTTGCAGGTTTGATTCCCGGTCAAGGGCATGTACCTCATTTTCGGCTTTGATCCTCGGCCCTGGTTGGGGTGATGCATGTCTCTCTCATATCGATGCTTCTCTCTCTCTCTCTCTACCCCACTCTATCTAAAAAATTCAGTGAAAAAATATCCTCAGATGAGGATTAAAAAAAAAGTAAAATAAATTTTTTTGAATTTCCAAAATATTTAAATTTCATAAAGTGGCATTAATTTCAGCTCACAGTATTCATGTGATTACAGTAAGATTTGGTTGAACTTCAGAGTAAAAACTGACCTGCCATGCCACCACTCAAACCTGCATGTATGTATAAAATATATAAAATGAGAGATTTTACTTTTTGGTTCTTTCTGTGGATCATAAACATATAGGCTACTTGTTATGGGGAAAAGATTAACCTGAATTGTCTAAAAATGTGTTTAATTTTAAAAATCAAATGAATCTCATAAAATTATTTTAAAAATGTTATTAGGAATGAGGTGCCAATAATGACAGAAATCTTTAATGTTGGGGGTCTAAATAAAGCGTGTGCAGCTGTAAACACCACCAGATTGTCAAATCGTCTTTTTAGTTCACCTTTCTCCTCTTTCATCTCTAGATGCCATTGCATCGTTTCACAGTTTATTCATTGACAGACATTTACTTTTTAAATATTTCACTACCACAAATAATATTTTAGTGAATTTTATTGTCATATGCCTTATAGTAAAATATACACTGTAGTAAAACACACATAACATCTACTATTTTGGCAATCTTTTAAGTGTTCAATTCAGTGGCATTAAGTGCATTCCCAATGCTGTGCAATCATCATCACCACCATCTATCTCCAGAAGTGTTTCATCTTCCTAAATAGAAACTGTGTACCTATTGTTAAGTCCTGCTCTTCCCTACCCAAGTCCCTGGAAATCTCTATTCTACTTTCTGTTTCTATAATTTCCCTATTCTAGAAACCTCATGTAAGTGTGATGGTGCAATATTTGTCCTTTCATGTTTGGCTTATTCCATTTACCAGTGTTTTCAAGATCCAGCCATGCTGTAACATGTGTCAGAATTTCCTTCCTTTTTAATGCTGCATAATATTCCATTACATGGATAGACCACATTTTGCTTATCCATTCATCTGTCCATGGATACTTGGGTTGCTTCCATGTTTTATATTGTGATTAATGCTATAAAAATATGGGTGCACAAATATGTTTGTTTGCCTGCTTTTATTTCTTTTGAACACAGTCGTCCCTCATTTATCGCGGTTAATAAGTTCCAGACTCTAGCAGTTGCACCTGGCGTTGAAGGATTCCTGGGGTGCTTGAATACATAGGCCTACAGTCCATACATACAGTAATTTTAATTTTAATTGTAATACAGGGGTGTATAATTGACTCAGACAACTGAGTGTGTGCTGTATCATTTTCACTGTCTCAATCAACTTTTTAATGAATATGTTTGAAAAAACCGCGATATAGTGAAGCCGTGAAAGTCGAAGCACGAAATGGTGAGGGACGACTGTATACACCTAGAAGTAGAATTGTTGGATCATATGATAATTGTACGTTTAAAGTTTGGAGGAACTACCAACTTTTCCACAGCAGGGACATAATTTTTCACTGCCAGCAACAATGTACAAGAGTTCCAAATTTCTACATCCTAGCCATTATTTGTTTTATTCAGTTTTTTCCTCTTTATTGAATTTATTGGGGTGACAATGGTTAAAAAAATTATACAGGTTTCAGGTGACAATTCCACAACACATCATCTGCATATTGTATTGTGTGTTCATCACCCCAGTCAAGTCTTGTTCTATTACTATTTATCCCCCCATACCCTCCTCCACTTCCCCCCACCCACTCTCCCCTTGGCAATCACCACACTGTTGTCCAGGTCCATGAGGTTTTTCTTTTGCTCAATACCTCCATCCTCCCCAGCCCCTCAACCTCCCCCTTACTGCTGTCAGCCTGCTCTCTTATCTATGAGTCTGTCTCCATTTTGCTTGTTAGTTCATTTTGTTCATTAGATTCCACATATGAGTGACTGACTTATTTCACTTAGCATAATGCTCTCCAGGTCCATCCACACTGTTGCAAAGGGTAAGATTTTCTCTTCTTTTTACAGCTGAGTAGCATTCCATTGTGTAAATTACCATAGTTTTTTTTATCCACCCATTTGCTGATGGACACTTGGGCTGCTTCCAAATTTTGTCTATTGTAAATAACACTGCAATGAACATAGGGGTGCATATATTCTTTCAAATTAGTGTTTCGAGTTTCTTCAGATAAATTCCCAAAAGTGAAATCACTGGGTCATGAGGCAGTTCCATTTATAATTTTCTGAGGTAACTCCATACTGCTTTCCACAGTGGCTGCACCAATATGAATTCCCACCAAAAGTGCATGAAGGGTTCCCTTTTCTCCACATCCTTGTCAACACTTATTTCCTGTTGATTTATTGATGATAGCCATTCGGACAGGTGTGAGTTTGTATCTTATTATGATTTTAATTTGCATCTCTGTGATGATTAGTGACATTGAGCATCTTTTCATATGTCTATTGGCCATCTGTATGTTCTCTTTGGAAAAGTGTCTATTCAGGTCCTTTGCCTATTTTTTAATTAGATTATTTGTTTTTAGGTGTTGAGTTTTATAGGTTCTTTATAAATTTTATATATTAACCCCTTATCAGATGTATCATTGGGGAATATGTTCTCCCATTCAGTGGGTTGTCTTTTCATTTTGTTGATGGTTTCCTTTGCTATGCAAAAACTTTTTATTGTGATGTAGTCCTATTTGTTCATTTTTTTCTTTTGTTTCACTTGCCCAAGGAGATATATCAGAAAAAAATATTGCTATGAGAAATGTCTGAGATTTTACTTCTAGGTAAAATGTTTTCTTCTAGGGTTATTATGGTTTCGAGCATAACATTTAAGTTTTTGTTCCACTTGAACTTATTCTTGTGTATGGCGTAAGAAGGTCGTCTAGTTTCATTTTTTTGATGTATCTATCCAATTTCCCAACACTATTTATTGAATAAACTATCTTTACCCCATTGTATGTTTTTGCCTCCTTTGTCAAATATTAATTGACCATAAAGGTGTGGGTTTATTTCTGGGCTCTCTATTCTGTTCTGTTGATCTCTATGTGTTTTTATGACAGTACCATGTTGTTTTGATTACTATGACCTTGTAGCATAGTTTGATATCAGGTAGCGTGATTCCTCCAACTTTGTTCTTTTTTCTCAAGATTGCTGTTGCTATTTGGAGTCTTTTGTGGTTCCATATAAAATTTTGGAATATTTATTCTAATTCTGTGAAATTTACCTTTGGTATCTTGATAGGAATTGTGTTGAACCTATAGGTTGCTTTGTGTTGTGTAGACATTTTAATAATGTTAATTCTTCCTATCCATGAACAAGGTATATGCTTCCACTTATTTGTATCTTCTTCAATTTCTTTCTTTAGTGTCTTATAATTTTCCAAGTACGAGTCTTTTACATTTGGTTAAACTTACTCCTACATATTTTATTTTTATTGAAGCAATTGTAAATGGAATTGTTTTCTTATTTTCTCTTTCTGATAGTTCATTATTGGTGTATAAAAATGCATGTGATTTTGAATATTTATTTTGTATCCTGCTACATTACTGAATTCACTTATCAGTTCTTATAGTTTTTTGGTGGAATCTTTAAGGTTTTCTATATACACTATCATAGCATCTGTAAATAATGACAGTTTTACTTCTTCCTTTCTAATTTGAATGCCTGTTCTTTCTTGCTTTCTTTTTAAATTTATTTTTATTTTTTCCATCACCATTTATCCCCTCTATGCTCTCTTCCACCTCCACCCATTCCTCTCTCCTCTTGCCATTACCACACTGTTATCCATGTCCATGGTCTCTCTCTCTCACACTCTCTCTCTCTCAATCCTTCCACCCTTTTATTTCTTTTCCTTGTCTGATTGCTGTGGCTGGGACTTCCAGTACTATGTTGAATAAGGGTGGTAAACATGGACATCCCTGTCTTGTTCCTGATGTTAAGGGAAACATTTAGTTTTTGCCCATTGAGTATGATGTTGGCTGTGGTTTGTCATATATGGCCTTTATTATGTTGAGGTATGTTCCCTCTATTCCCATTATGCTAAGAGTTTTTATCATAAATGGGTGCTAGATTTTATCAAATGATTTTTCTACATCTAATGATAGGATCATGTGATTTTTATTTTTTATTTTTGTGTAGTGTATCATTTATAGGCCCATTTGTGTGTGGGATAAATCCTCAGGCTGACTGACTGTGAGGCTCATCCCCAACTAAGGCATGTGAGCTGCTATGCAGGTGCTGCCCACATGAAGAGTAATTTGCCTCAGCAGGGTTTGGTACCTGCTGAGATCTCCCTTTGGATATGCCATTTGTGAAGCTTATTGGATCCTGCTCTGATATTGTCTGAAGCTGGCCACTGGGTATGTTGGTTTGGGCCTCTTGGGAGGGACTCTGGTGCAGACCATTGTAAGATGCTGCCTGTGAGTGGCCCTTGGTAGCCTGTTTGGAGCTACAAGCGATCCACAGTTTGCAGCTGCCTTTTCTTGGCGTTGTTGCACGTGTGAAGGACCAAGCTGTGCACCAAGGCCAGCTTTTACCAGTACCAGGCCCAGCAGTAGGTCAGCGAAAGTCCCAAGGCACCCCAAAATCCTCCTTAGTCTGCCTCCACCTGCCAGCTGACTAATAAGCTCAGTTACTGAAAGAGCCTCTGGCTATACTCGAATTGCATAATGTAGGTTCATAGTGAATCACCAAGTAGGGGCAAGTTCACTAGGTTGATACAGGTTCAAACTGAGTTCCAGTGCTGGGTCTGAGGCCACTCAGCAAATATTCCAGGGTATACCAAGTCTAGCTGCCACTTGTTGGGTGTTTGCACACCGTTGCGGTGTGGCAGGGTCTCAGGGAGTCATCAGGGTGAGGCCTGCAGAGTTTGTCAGGTCCAAACAGACCAACATTTGGCCTTATGAAGGGAGGGCTCTATTCTGGCTGGGCTTACAAGGGAAAAAAGACCCCTAGAGTCATACAGCTCAGCCTGTCCCAGATTCTGCTACAAGGAGGCGGAGTTCAGCAGGGAGTGGTTGCTAGGGGTTGGGAGGATGGGGCTAGTAGATCTCCTGTAAGGGGGAGGTGTCAGTCTGCTTCAGGGAAGGTGAGGGGGGTGTCCCCATCTTTAGAGTCACAGCACTCTATCTGATCTAGATTTTGCCTCCACCTCAGCAAGGCAGAGCCACTAGGAGTCAGGCAAGTGGGGCCTCTGGAGCACAGAGGGTAGATCTGCTGGGAGCCCAGAGGGTTCTAGCAGATCTCCCATTAGGGGCAAGGGCCAGGCAAGTTCATGGGAAAATGGGGGGAATGGTCCCTGCCCCAAAGCCACACAATTCAGTCACTGACACTCCCTGGGTCTGCTCAGACCTCTACACCCTGGCCAAGGTAGCTAACTCCTCAATAGGGCATAGGCTCCACAGGGTGTGGGGAGAGGGAGTCCAGAGGGTGAGACTATTGCTTTCCTCCAGGCTGATGCTGCAAGGAAGGGAGTGCTCACCCAAGATAGATGGTGTCTGTGGTTTGGGAGAATGACAGTACAGGGATCCTGGTGGCTGTCCCTTCAGCTCTCTCCCCAGAGCCACAAACCCCAGACTCTCTTTTTGCTACTCTAGTCCCCTCTGTTCTTCCTCCACTGGAGCCCAGGGTGAGTGGCTGCATACAAAATTTTGTGCACTAGCCCTTTAAGAGGGTGCCTGTGTCCATAGTGAACTCCTGTTTCTCCTCAGTGAACAGAAATGCTGCGGCTTTTCACAGCTGATATTTTGTGGGTGCCTCTTCCTGACTCTGGTGCTCTGGCCTGCGAAGCCCAGCCTGGGGTTTAAGCTCCATGCTTCTCAGGGGAAACCATTTGCAGCTGAGACATCTGACAAGAACCTCCACTGCTGCCCGTGGAAGTGAGGCTAGCCCTTTTTGTATCTTTTTGTATCTCCACTCTTTCTACCATTCTTGATGTGGTTTTTTTCTGTAAGTCCTTGGTTATAGGACTTCTCTTCAGCTAGTCTTCAGTTGGTTATTCAGGATAACTGTTCTATAATGGATTTGTAATTCTGGTTTTGTCCTGGGAAGAGGTGAGTGTAGCTTCCATCTATTTTGCCACCATCTTGGATCTCCTTCTAGTTTTTTGTTTGTTTGTTTGTTAATCCTCACCTGAAGATATTTTTCCATTGATTTTTAGAGAGTGTGGAAGGGAGGGAGGAGGAGAGAGAGAGAAACATCGATGGGAAAGAGACACATTGACTGGTTGCTTGCCTCTTGCATGTGCCTGGCCAGGGCCAGGGGTCGAACTCACAACCCAGGTATGTGCCCTTGACTGGGAATCAAACCCACAACCCTTAGGTGTGTGGGCTGATGCTCAAACCACTGAGCCACACCAGACAGGGCTCCTTCAGGTTTTTGTTTGTTTGTTTGTTTGTTTGTTTTAAATAGCCATCCTAATGGGTGTGAGGTGGTAACTCACTGTGGTTTTGATTTGCATTTCCCCAATGATGAGTGATGTTGAGCATCTTCTCATGTGCTTATTGGCCATTCATATATCTTCTTTAGAGAAATGTCTACTCAAGACCTTCATCCATTTTGAAATGGGTTAATTTTTGTTGTTGTTGAGTTTTAGGAGTTCTCAGTGTATCCTGGATATTAATCCCTAATCAGATATGTGATTTACGAATATTTTCTCCCATTCTGTGGGTTTTCTTTTCACTCTTTTGATGGTGTGCTTGATGCACAACTTTTTAAAAGTTTTTTATAGAGTCTGACAAATAATGTTCTGGGATCTTCTGAAAGTTACCTCCCACCTCCCAGGTTCACTCCTCAGCCAGATCCCACCCTCTGGAGTCTCGCCTCAGCCTTCAACCCACACCAAGGCCTAACAATACCCATCCCTTCAGTCTTGCCTTCCAGCTCTCCCATTCTCACCTGGCCTGATTCACATCTGGTCCAGGTAATACCTGTACTGCTTCAGACCCCAGTCTTGACCCCCATCTCTCTGTCCCACTTGGCTTGACTCATGTTCTCAGCCTTTCTCCTGTCCACATATGGTCTGTGCCATCCTTGAAGGACTCTGAGCAGACCTCCCAGCCACTGGCCACCCTGGTCTTGCCTCAGCACTGAGGACCCCAGCCCTACCCATGAGGCCCCACATAGGTCTGAGCTCCCAGCTCCACTGGGGTCCTGGGTCTGAGCATGCACTTTCTTTCCTGTGTCCTCATCAGTCTGTTGCATCCCTCATCATTCGACTGAGCCCTGAGCTAAGGACAGGTGCTTTTCAGGACCCCACCCTGTGCCCTGCTTTGCTCACAGCACAGCCCCACACAGCACAACTAGAATTGTTGATAGAATGGAGAGGTGGTTCACAGCCAGGCACAAAGAAGGACAAGCCTGTTACAACACCCCATTCTGGCCATGGCCACATCACTTCCAAAGTCTTCCAGAAAGTTGAGTACTTACAACTTGCTTTGTCTGTAACCTCTGGAGAACCTGCTGCAATCACCCAATCTGACTTGGTAACATTACTCAGTTGCACCTGCAGTGCCTGCAACAGATGGTCTGTTCCCACCAGAGAGCCACCCCAGGTGGACCCCTCATGGTGTCAGCACAGAGCCTCCAGATCTCAACGAGTGCAACCCTCAATCACAGATTCTGGGGATCAAAACCATCTCTGAATTTCAGAATCTAAGCATCTGAAAAGCAACACAGCCTCGATTTCAAAATGAATCCTCAGCCACTACCACCAGTAGGAAGGCCACCCATCTGTCCACCAAACGTCATTAATGACAGACATATCCTTGACCATTCACCATCAGAGCAGGGCCCTACTGTCACCATGCACCCACCCTCATGGAGACCTGAAAATTCAATGGGACTGTGTCCTTTTGCAACTGACACAGGGCACAAAACACTGTAGCCAAATAGCCTGGACCAATGCAGGGGTAAGGGGTTATAGACAGGTCTGGGAGGACATGAGGTTGTAGACAGGTCTGTGGAGGACATGGGGATCTTAACAGGTGTCTAGGGAGTCAGGGAGTTCTAGAACAGGTCTGGGGGTGGGTCAGGGGATTCTAGATTGGTCTGGGGCGTAGGAGTTTCTAGACAGGTCTGGGGCGAGCGTGGGGTTTTAGATAGGTCTGGGAGCAGAGGGCTCTAGGGCAGGTGGAAGGAGAGGGTTCTAGGACAGTTGGGGGGTAGGGGATTCTAGGATAGATTTGTGGGAGCAGTAGGTTCTAAATGGGTCTGGGGCAGGGGATTCTAGGACAGGTGGGGGGCAGAGGGATCTAGGATAGGCCTTGGAGGGGTTAGAAAAGCTCTGGGTGGCAGCTAGGGCTTCTATTTGGATGCTGAACCCCCTCCTCTACCAGGCCAGCATACTAGGAGCAGTGGGGACAGACATGCACACAGTAGCCATCTGTCTTTGAACTTGGGAAGGGGGGAGGTAGATTCCTATGGTCGAAAAAGTATCTGCTGGTGCAATTGGGGGTGCCAGAGCCTGGCTGCCTGACATTCCCCTGCTGAGTTCACCACTAGAGCCTAGCAGGACCTTCACCAGCCCTGGGGGGCAGGACCTGGACAGTGGTGATAACAAGACCCCCTGGCCACAGTGTAATTGCAAGGGCAGTTTCCACTTTGGGGGATGAAGGCCCTCCACTGGCAAGAGGGTCCAGAGGATGTTGCACTTGCCTAGCTGCAAAGCTGGACTCCTGCATGCTGTGCCCCGCCTTGCCCAGGACACCTGCCTGGCTGCAGGGAATATCAATGACTACTGTCCCTTGGGACCCACACGACCAGTGTGCCAGCAGATGGAATCTCCTCTGTGCAGGGTCTGGCTCCGCTCCCCCACTCCCTGAAGGTAGCGGCACAGTGCCACCCCTTCTGACAGCGCTCCGGGTCGGAGCAGTGAGGAAGGGCCTTGGCCTGGTCAGGTGCTGACCTGAGCTGTGCGCTGCTCTCTGCCGAGAAGCTGGGTCTACCACAGGCCTGGGGCTGCTAAGCCTAGCTGGCTGGGCAGTGGGGTCCCTGGATGTTCTCCTAATCTGTTTCCTTGGCAGCCAGGGAGGCTCATACTTAGCCCCCAGCGGGGCCCACTCCAGCAGCACAGCCACGCAGCCAAGACTGTCCAGGCTCCTCCTGGATGGCAGCTCCAGGACCAGTGGATGAGTGACTAGGGCTAGGGCCCCTCAAACCCACCGCTGGGTGGCGGGGGGGGGGCAGTTACATGTAGACACAGGTGAAATTGGGTGAGAACCCACTTAACGCACAGAGGGATGCTCCTCATTACTCAGTACATCTTTTTTACAGATGTTGATCTGGGCCCCAAGGCTAAGGCAACTAGATTCCATTTTATGTAGGCCCCTTGGTTAAGGTGACTAAAAGACTCCACTTTGTCACCAATAGACATTCCTCGATATTCTTCCAATAATAGGTTAATTACCCCTAGACAGAAAGGAATTTTGCCTAAGATTATAGTTGCCCCAGGAGTTGGGAGGCATTTGTAGTTTCCTGAGTATAGGTATTTGCAGGTACTTGTAAGTACTTATGCCATTGGTAAATAATGCTAATTTTGACTTGTGTAGTCTCTGTCACTCCCACTATTGTACTGGTTCCCTGAGGGGAGGGAGCAAAAGGAGGAGGGAGTTCCTGTCTTTAAAATGGGACGAGTAAGAAGAATCGGGGCTGTTGATCTGAGGGGAAACTATGCCCTCCGTAGCCCGCCGGAGAAATAAAGTGCTCCTTTACAATTCGGCCATGCGTCTCTGGTTATCTCGCCGTCAGGTTATAACAATGTCAGCTATCTCAACAATCCCTAATAAAATCACCTTTCCATTATTATAAATAATGCCCCATTCTGCACACCAACACATATTCCTGGGGGATGCATTTTTTTAATACAATGGCTGGTGGGAGTGTCAGCATAGTTAGAGGTTGGTGGACAGATTCCACTAAAGAGGCTGTACAAGCTTAAATTCCCACCAATACAATTGCAACTGTAACACAGTCCTGCTCCTCCAAACATATTGTGCCCTTCTGTACCACAACTGTCCCCAACTGCCCTGCTCCTTCAACACCCATGACCCTTCTCTATTCCAGGTGTCCCCACAGGCCTACTCCTTCTAACCCTAAACTCACTGCTCTATCCAAACTGTCCCAATGGTCTGCACCATCTACCCCCATATCCCTTCCTATACCCCAGCTGCCCCACAGGCCTGATTCTTCCACCCCATGTCCCCTCCTGTACACCATTTGTTCCCCACTGACCTGCCCCTTCCACATTGGGTCACCTCCTATCACCCATCTGACCCTACAGCCTTACTCCTTTCATCCACATGTCCTCTGTTCTACCCTACCTGTCCTCGAATACCTACTCCTTCCATCTTCATGTCCCCTTCTGTACCTTATTTATCCCCCCACTTGGCCTGCTCATTCCACCCCCATGTCCCCACCTGTACCCAATCTGTCCCCCACTGGCCAGTTAGTTTCACCCACATGTCCCTTCCTGTACTGTAGTGGTGCCCACTGGCTGGCTACTTCCACTCCCATGTCCTCTCCTATGTTTCTTTTAAAAAAAAATTTTTTTTCCTTTATTGATTTTTAGAAAGAGAGGAAGGGAGAGGGAGAAAGAAATAGAAAGAAACATAGATGAGAGAGAACATTGATTGGCCACCTCCTGCATGCCCCCCACTGGGGATCAGGCCCACAACCTGGGCATGTGTCCTGACCAAGAATTGAACTGGCGACCTCTTGGTGCATGGGTCAATGCTCAACCACTGAGCCACACTGGCCGGGCCTCTCCTGTGTTTCAACTGTCCTCATGGACCAGCTCCTTCATACCATATCCCCTCCTGTATGCCATTTATCCCCCACTGGCCAGCTCCTTCCACCCCATGTCCTCTGCTATATCCCAGTTGTCCCCAAAGCCTTCTTCCACTCCCAGGTTCCTTCTATACCCCTACTGTCCCATAGCCTTCCTTATACTTCCCCATGTCTCTCTTCTGTTACCACAAATGTCCCCCATTTGCCAGCTCCTTCCAGCCCCTTGTCCCTCCAAAGCCCCTACTCACTCTGCTGTGGGAACCTGCCCAAATTTAACCTTTCCCCTGTGAGCTTCATGCTGAATAGGGCCTGGCTATACCTGGGAGTTCATTAAGGAGGCCTGCACCATTGTTATAACCTGCCGGCGAGATAACCAGGAGCACTTTATTTATTTCGCTGGCGGACTGCGGAGGGCATAGTTTCCCCTCAGATCAACAGCCAGGATTCTCTTTGCTCGTCCCATTTTAAAGACAGAAACTCCCTCCTCCTTTTGCCCCCCTCCCCTCAGGGAACCAGTACAATAGTGGGAGTGACAGAGATTACAAAAGTCAAAATTAGCATTCACAGACAGCACAAATACTTGCAAATACCTATACTCAGGAAACTGCAAATGCCTCCCAACTCCTGGGGCAACTATAATCTTAGGCAAAATTCCTTTCTGTCTAGGGGTAATTAACCTATTATTGGAAGAATATCGAGGAATGTCTATTGGTGATAAAATGGAGTCTTTTAGTCAACCAAGGGGCCTACATAAAATGGAATCTAGTTGCCTTAGCCTTGGGGCCCAGATCACCATGACAGGCCTTGCTGACTGATAGAGGCCATGAGTTCTGGGTGTAAGTGTCAGCCCCAGGTGTGGTCATTGCTGCCCCCAGGCCTGACCTATGTGATCCATGCCCCTCCCTCAGAGCCTGGATACAGATGCTGACCAGAGCGTGTCTAGTGCTAAGCTTGTTTGGCAGGTTAGATTAGGTGGCCCAGGTAAGCCTGGATTCTGCTGCATGGGTGGTAGGATGCTGTCACTTCCCACACAAGCTTCTATGGTCCTTCCCAGAAACACCCTTCAGCTCACGGGCCTGAGAATTACTGGCAAGGTACAAAGCCTGTGTCCCTGGGAGACCTGGGGTAGGGAGAATTGTTCCTCATTCCCGAGCGCCTAAGGCCTGAGGGGAGTTGTGACTGTACCAAAGCAGGGCGTGCCTGCTCAGGAGGCCTCACTGGGGCTCAGGGACCAAATGGGTGACTCCTGTGCAGGGAAAGCCAGGTGGAGGAGCAGTTTGCCTGGGCTTGAGGACAGGCCTCTGGGCAGTAATCACGAAGCCACCGCTGTCCTGAGGACCCCAATTGCAGCTTGCCTGGAGAAGCCCTAGACATGGTCCACTGTGAGCCGTAGTTTCTCCAGCTGTAGAGCTACCCATGTCTTCCCTGGGAGATGATGTGAGTGGGGAGACATGGCCTGTTGTCCTTCCAGACCTTGTTCCTCCCACACCTGGTTCCCATCAGAGCAGGGCTTAGCCCCCTGTTAAGTGAACTTGTCCGGCAAATGTTAAAACCCCCAATAGTAGTCTCCTTTCCCACATTCCAGCCCTGGGAGCAGGCAGGGCAGCACTCCTGCCTCCCCAGCCAGTCTTTGGAGACCTTCACTCTCCACTGGCTCCAGAGGGAAAGAGCTCTAGGGAGAGGAGATGGGATGTGGCACACTCCATCAGAAGAACAATTTGAAGAGCCTCTTCCTTTGTGTTTGGGCTGGGGCTCTGGGCAGGGCAGGATTGCTTACCCTCCTTTCAGGGCCAGACATCAACCCATCTTTTGATGCAGGCATGGTGGGCGGGGCCCCAAAGCATCAGAGAGATGCTCCCATCCCCTTGCCCTTTGAAGACCCACTGGTGAGAAAGAGGGCAGAAGCTGCCCAGGACCCCCAATAGCCCACCCTGCTTGTGCTCCTGGGGCCATAACCTGAGAGCTGCTGTGACCCCACTTCTTCACCTGCCCCAGCCCATTTTCTCTCCCCACTCGCTGGCCTGGTGGCATCTGCCCTTGGCCTGGCAGAGCCCTGGGGCATAGTCTCCTATCCAGGCCAGAGCTGGAATGATGGAAATCCAGTGTCCTTCCTTGCTGCAGGGCTCCCTGCCTGGGGGTGGCTCTGTGCTCTCCACCCCAGGAGTTCCTTGACATCATACAGACAAAGGTTAAGGGACAGTAAGGACTGACCCCCAGGCAATCTGGTTCTTGGGATGTACCAAGACCATGGCCATGCTGTACATGTGTGTGCGAGCCATGTGTGGGTGCTGTGCACACCCATATGGGTGCCATGTATTGTGTGGGTGCAAAAGTCATGCCTTGTGCAATTTCCTTGGGGGCACCGTGAAAAGGCTAGGGTGCATAAGCCTGGTTCTCAGCCCTAACCTGCTCCTGGGGATAGTAGGCCAATATGGGCATGTGCATGTCCCTCTAGAATGCAGAGGCCTCTGCCCGACTTCCCAGGGACATGAGGAGAGCTGCCCTGACTCTTTTTTAAAAAAATTTTTTTCTTTATTGATTTTTTTTTAAGGGAGAGGGAGAGAGAGAAACATCGATGAGAGAGAACATCGACTGGCTGCCTCCTGCATGCCCCTCACTGGGGATCGGGCCCACAATCTGGGTATGTGCCCTGATTGGGAATCGAACCGGTGACCTCTTGGTGCATGGGTCAACACTCAACTGCTGAGCCACACCGGCTGGGCTGCCCTGACTCTTTATTCTCTAGATTAGGAAATAATGCTTACACCTGACTGGATGTGCTTCCCCGCTTCTGGACCCTGTGGTCTCTCAGTGGAGCCCTACTGGGAGAAGGTGGGCTGGTGGTGGGGGCATGGGGCTCCTTACTCCCCTCCTACCCTGAGGCACATCTCCCAGGGCTTCCTAACCAGAGGCCTGCAGGGTGGGCCTGGCTGATGAGAAAGCTAGAGACTGATCCAGGTTCTGGGGATCCTCTGCCTTCAGGTCCCAGGACTCTCATCATTGGAGGGGAGGCCCCAAGACAGCACAGGTGGGATGGCTGGTGGCCTGGAGGGCCCATCATGGGCTAAGGGTCCTGGGGACAAATGTCAGCCAAGCTGTGTTGGAGAAGTGACCCAACCCCAGGGGAGACCAATAGTCACTAGGGAGCTGTCACTGGACTCTGCCCACCCTTCTTCACACTCTGGGAGCCAGCCAGGACCCCTCCCCAAAGGGACTCTCTGGGCCCAGGTCTAGCCTGGCCCTGGGTTCTGTGATTCCAACATACCTGGAGTCTGGAGGTACAGGGTCTCTTGCTCCCAGGTACTAAGACCTCCCAACCCTCAGCTAAGGGTCACCACTGCCCAGAGATTCTGTCCAAACATTCATCTCTCCTGAGGTGCCCACCTGTCCATCTGTTTCATCTGTGTTGAGGGCTTGTCCCCCTCTCATTGCCTGGACCATGGCCCTTCAGTCTTTATCTGACCCTGCTCCCCACCACCTAAGACCAGGGGCCTGCCTTCAGCATGCCTTTGCAATTCTCCATTCCCTGGCAGGCACACTGCAGCTGCAGGACAGCCACCTCGAGGGTGTTGCCAGATTCCTGCCCCTTGTCAACCATCCAGAGCGTTGGTCCATACCAGACACACAGGCAGGCACACAGGAACATACACACTCACATGTGCACACATGCAATCACACACAAACACTTGCAGACATGCAATCACACATGAGCCCTGGCATACATGCACACATAGACATATACTCATACACTCACACACAGTTGTACACTTGCACTTGCACACATACATGTGCACACACTGCATATATATGCACATTTACACATGTACTGGCATACTTGCACCCATGCTGTATAGATGTAGATGTGAACAAAGCCAACTCCATCTCTGTGTCCCAGATTTTTATTTCATGTTTTAGTTTCACGCTGTAACCTCTGACCAACCTCATTGTCCTCAGTGAGCATATCAAAGCTTTCTAGCTCTGGCCGGTTTGGCTCAGCGGTTAGAGCGTCGGCCTGCGGTCCAGAGAGACTCAGGTTCGGTTCCCGCTAGGGGCGCGTACCTCGGTTGCAGTTTGTCCCCGGCCCTGGTTGGTCATGCAGGAGGCAGCCACTCGATGTGTCCCTTTCACATCGATGTTTCTCTCTCTCTCTCTCTTCCTCTCTCCCTCCCATTCTATCTGAACAAAGAATGGAAAAATGTCCTCTGGTGAGGATAAAAATAATAATAATAAAATAAAAAAAAAGCTTTCTAGTTGATGATAATCTGTGTTCCTTTAAATGTAACCATGATTATTTTTGTTAGCAACAACCAGAATGGCATGACAACCAAGATAAATATCAAAGTGGTGATAGTATCGATAGTAACACAAAGGGTCTGGCCCTCGTGTTACTATGTTCTTTGTCTCTTTGTCCTGTCAGTACCCGGGTTGTACTATTAAAAAAAGGTACAGTAACAGGGGTCTGTGAGCTGAGATAATCTGTGCAGAACTGCTGGGTCATCTGTCTTGTCTGACCCAATCTTCCCATGAGTAAATCACCCTGTAATAAGTTCCATTATAATCATGAAGTTGCCCGCTTCATTCGTTTTTCTGAAAATCTCTTCTTGTTATGGTGGCCATTTACACATTTGCCCCACCGCTGGATACATGCAGTGACACACATGAACACTTACACACTTGCACTCACACACATGCACATGAGTACACACATTTGCACATGTGCCGGCTCACGTGCATACATGCAGTGACACTGACAGCATTCATAAGCACATGTGCTCTGGCCACACCAGCTATGTCTACCTTCACTCTCCTTCCTTCTCTGGACTTTGAGTTTCAGCTGTCCCCAACTCTTCTGTCCCCCTACCCGGTCAGCTTCTTGTCAGCCTTCAGGGACCAGCTCACATGAATTTTCTCTGTGTAGTACCCATCTCCTCAGGCAAACCCCATGGCAGTGGTCATCTTGAGGGCAAGACTGTTCCAGACACACACACCCACTCTTCCAGCAAATGCCTGCCCAGCTGAGTGGGCAGTGACTTATGCAGTCACCATGAGGGCTTTAGGGGTTCAGACACAGGTGGGAGCAGGAAAGATGAGCTCAGCCCCTCATGGCACTAGGTCACTCTCCGCTACAAGGGCAGGTGGCTGGTCCAGGGTCAGGATACAAAAGTGGTCGAGGTGGGATCTGAGCCCAGGGGTGCGAGTGTTGGAGCTAGACCTTCACACCTGCACACTCTGGCTCAGCACCAAGTTCTGTATGCTGGGAACTGGGGCTGCACCATGGCCCCAGGGCTTTGATGGGGCCACACTCCTGGCCAGGACAGTCCCTGGATGAGGGATGCTGGAACAATGGTCTGGGTCATGAGCATGGAGCAGGGGCCCATGCCCCCTCAGGAAAGGTTCATCTGGGTTTTTCATGGAGACAGAGGGAGAGCAGGAAGATGAGAAGGAGCTAGTAGTCTCGCCATGAATGCGGTTGCCTCCAGGATGGACATAGGTAACGCTGGTGGAGAAGGGCCAGTGCCGACACCTGCAAGCTGCTACTGCAGTGGCCTTAAAGTATGTGTAAATTCCTTGCTCCCATCCTGCAGATGGGGAGACTGAAGCCCAGGCTGGGATAGTGAATCAGAGATACAGCTGGGCAGGGACCTGGGACTCAGATACTTGGGAAAATGGGAGCCCTGGCAAGAATGAGGGAACAGTGTTGGCTCAAAAGCAGGGGCAGGTCCTGGCATAGGGGCAGATATAGGAGCAATAAGATGGAGCTGGGAGTCCTAAAACACACCAGGCAACTATAGTCAATGGATTTCACCAGGATTACCAAGTCCATTCACGGGGAAAGAATAGTCTCATCAACAAATGGTGCTGGGATAACTAGATAGCCACATTAGAGGGTGGAGTTGGATTCCGACTGCACAGCAACCCAAATCAACCAAAAGTGATTAGAGACAGAACTATAAAATGCTTAGAAGAAAACAAATCTTCATGGCCTGGGATTTGTCAATGAAGTCTTAGATATGACACCAAAAGCACAAGCAATAAAAGAAAAATAGATTAGTTGACCTTCATCAATATTAAGTACTTTTGTAAATCAGTGAAAGTGAAAAGACAGTGTACAAAATGGAAGAAAATATTTACATGTCATATATTTGAAAAAAGTCTAGTATGCATAATATATAAAGAATTCTTTGCCCGGCCAGTGTGGCTCAGTGGTTGAGCATCAACCCATGCACCAAGAGGTCACTGGTTGGATTCCCAGTCAGGGCACATGCCCAGGTTGTGGGCCAGATCCCCAGTGGGGGGTATGCAGGAGGCGGCCAATTTATGTTCTCTCTCATCGATGTTTCTATTTCTCTCTCTCTCTTCCTTCCTCTCTCTCTAAAATCAATAAAGAAAAAAACTTAAAAAAAAAAGAATGCTTACAACTCAATAATAGAAAGACAAACAACCCAATTAAAAATGGGCAAAGGATTTCAATAGACATTTCAAGCAGGTACGCAAACAGCCAGCAAGCACATGAAAAGATGCCCATCATTATCAGTCATTGGGGACAAGCAAATCAAAACCACAAGAAAGTACCACTTCTTACTTGCTGAGATGGCTAGAATAAAAACAAAACAAACAGCCTGGCTGGTGTGCCTCAGTGGTTGAGCATCTACCCATGCACCAAGAGGTCGCCAGTTTGATTCCCAGTTAGGGCATATGCCCTGGTTGTGGGGCAAACTCCCAGTGGGGGGCATGCAGGAGGCGGCCAATCTATGTTCTCTGTCATTGATGTTTCTATCTCCCTCTCCCTCTTCCTTCCTCGCTCTAAAAATAAATAAAGAAAAAAATTAAAACAAACAAAATAAAACTAACAACAACATCAAAAAACACAGAAAATAACAGGTGTCAGCAAGGGTGTACAGAAATTGGAATCCAGGTATCATGCTGGTGGAAATAAAAAATGGTGCATTCATTACGGAAAATAGAACGATGATTTCTAAGAAAGTTAAACATAGAATTACTGTGTAATCCAGCAATCTTACTCCTAAGGAATGGAGTTTCTAGCACTGAAAATGAACTCAAGCAAACACACACACTCATGTTCATAGCAACATTATTCATAATTGCCAAAAGGTGAAAACAGCCCTGTGTCCACCAATGGGGAACAGCTATAACTTGTGTCAAAGAAAAATGACAAGTGGAGACACTTTAAAATGGAGTCAGAGCTGTCATCCCAGAGGAACTGCCTTGCAAGTGTTATGCTTCTAATTGTTGGAATGTTAAAACAGGGCAGAATAACCTTTGGACTAGGCCTAAAGCAACATTGTGTCCCAAAGAACTGTTTGCAAGGATAACAAGAAAGCAGATATTATGACTATTGGATCGATAGCCACCTACTGAAAACTAAAAATGTCGTTTAAATTAGCATACTATGTTAGTTTATCTGCACCAAAAAAAAATGCCTTCCTTCCACTGAGGTCATTGTTCCCTTTCCCCTTCTCATAAATACCATTGCCTTTGTCTCCTAATTAGAACACTATTTGGGTTTCTGCCTGAATCAGTGTGTCTCAAATAGCTACTCTTATGATCTCAATAAATGTTTGTTGCCTCTCTTTGAAAGGCCTTTGTTTTTAGGTTAACACAACAGAATATCATACAGACACGAAAAAAGAATGAAGCACCGACACAGGCTACAACATGGATGAACCTTGAAAACATTGTGCTCAGTGGCACAAGCCAGACCCAAAAGGCCACATTTTTTGTGATCCCACTTATATGAAATGTCTAGAGTAGACAAATCCATAGAAACAGAAAGCGTGATGGTGGTTGCCAGGGACTGGGGGAGGGCAAGGGGGAGAAACTGCTTATTAGATATGGGGTTTAATTTGGGGTAATAAAAATATTCTGGAACTATATAGAGGTGGTGGCTTCACAACACTGTGAATGTGCCAAATACGAACTGTTTACTTTAAAATTGTTAATTTCCTGTCATGTGAATTTTACTCTGTCCTATAACTGGCAAGGGAACCACCAGTGGTGTCTTCTGAGAAACTGCTGACAGCCTACTCGGTGTGGACTGGGAGTCCAGGAGGGACGGTGAACTGGAGTCCCTGGCCTCCCCCAAGCCACTCCCAGCCTCACCCACACCTCTGCATCCCATACCCCTACCCTGACCCAGGGATGGGTGAGAGGCTGGTGGAGAGTCAGACAGGGCCAGGCCATCCCTATCCAGGACAGAGCTGAGGCATTTGGCAAAGTCTACCTGGGTCATTGTCTTCCCCTTTGGCCTGAAGATGGGGCTGAGGCTTTGGCAGCCCCTGTGGGCTGGGTGCTTGGGCTCAGTACCATCACCCATCCAGGGCAGTCCAGATTGCCCTGCAAGCTCAGTGATACCCATCTCAATGGCTCTGGCAACCCCTCAGGGGAACCTCAGAGGGGTCCACAGTGGCCAGCATCCCAAGCAACTCCCTTCTGAGGGCCATGGGCCATACCTTCAAGACCCTGCCACAGGTGAGTCCTCCTGCCTGCAGTGTCCTGACCCCAGCCACAGAGCCCTCAGACAGGGCCATGACAGGTGGCCGCTTCCTGGGTGTCCAAGTGCTGTGGAGAAAGGAGTACCTCTGTCCCTTTTCAGGGTAGGGAGCTTAGTAGCCAGGTATGGTCTCTTTTGGAGAAAGGTATTCACAGGTCCACAGGCTTTAGGGTCATCAGGCTACAAATTCAGATCCTTGGGTTCTCTGGAGTTCTGGGCCCAGGAATCTGTGTGTACCTCCCAGCCCGGATGAAGTGGGGAGGGGTCGGAGCCCCACAGACCCTAAGGCAGTGGTCCGAGGAGCTGGAGGGTATTACTCAGGCCTGGGGAGATCACCCTCTCCAACCCCTCCCTCAGTGACCCGAGACTACTGCAATGTGCTGGGTGGACCAGCTAAGGCTCCTCCATTAGCCAGCATTTGGAGAGTCACATTGGCCCCTGTGGGGTCTGGGAGACCCTCCTACCAGGCACACCCCTTACACTGAAGCACAGCATGAAGATGCTTTGTACCCCTCTCATTTCCTTTTTTTTTTTTTTTAACTGGAAAAATATTTTTTTAAAGGAGTTGTCAATTTGCTTTGGAAATCAGTAATTTCAATTTAGCAACTATCTTTGTGTATTTAGAGGCCAATATATGCTTTTGGTGGGGGGCGTCTCAGGCATCCTGGTAGGTCCTAGAAACGGCTGCAGGTCCCAGTACTGCAGGGACAGGGCCTGACCTGGCAAGTCCCATACTGGGGAATGATACACCCCTGATCTCCAAGAAGCTTTACAAGTGGGCTGAAATACATTCAGATGCAGACTCACATGTGTGTGGGTCTATGCACACACAATATAGGTTCATGCTCACACACACACACACACACACACGAATACACATGCATGCACACACAGAAACACATGCATGTCCATGCACACATGTAGACTTGCACACATGTAGACTTTCACACATAGATCCGTGCACACACATGCACACATAGGTCCATGCACACAGACACACACATGCACACTGTTAACCAATGGTTGTTGGTGCCAATTCAACACCTACAGGAATCCTCAATTTGGGGTGTGGTGAAGAAGGAAACTATTCAGTGCAAAACCTTTTTTTTTTTTTAATCCTCTCCTGAGGATATTTGGATATTTTTCCAATTTATCTTCAGATACAGTGGGAGGGAGGGAGAGAGGGAGAGACCGAGAGAGATACCGATGCGAGACCAGGGCCGCGAACCGCAACTGAGGTACATGCCCTTGGCCGGAATTGAACCTGCAATAATTTGGTTCACAGGCCGGCACTCTAACCACTGCAAACTGGCCAGGGCAAGTGCAAAACATCTTAATTGTGATACATCATGGCCGCGAATACAGGATGGCTGTGAAAACAGCAGGGCTTTGGAAGAGCTCAACTGTGATATAGCACAGCTGCAGAACAGCTAGCTCTGGGGCCAGGTGGCCCTGGAGCCAGGTTCCTCTCTAGCTATACAGCTGTGCTGTGTTACAGTTCTCCTTGATGGTCTGCTCTGCTTCCTGCTGGTCTGCTTTGTGCTGTGCTGGTCTGCTCTGGTGGGACATCTTTGGTGTTTCAGCTCAGCCAGGGACACACAGCCTTCTTTCCTCAGTGGAAAGGGAAAATGTGCTCCCCCAATCAGAGGGGAGCTGGCTTATCTGGACAGAAGTCCCTGCACCTGGTCCCTGATTAGTCCATCTTCATACAAATAAGGACTCCAAATACCTGTACTTTGATTGGTCCAAAAGGCACTGTCTTGATTGGTCAAAACAGAGCTGCTCTGATTGAATGGGGAAAACCTCAGTTTTATTGTTTGAAATAGGATTCTAGGAACTCCTTTATAAGGGCTGGGTCAGATGGCTGAAATACAGTGCAGGCAGGCAGTTCAGTGTGGGGACAAGTAGTTCAGTGCAGG
Source organism: Tadarida brasiliensis (assembly GCA_030848825.1). Lineage (NCBI taxonomy): Eukaryota > Metazoa > Chordata > Mammalia > Chiroptera > Molossidae > Tadarida > Tadarida brasiliensis. The sequence goes on along the minus strand of CM061259.1, from coordinate 70,012,998 downwards.
CTTCTCGATGAAGTGTAATTTTCTTGAGAGGCCTCTGTGCAGAGCCTCTCTGTTTTTTTGTTTGGTTCTGTTTTTGTTTTTTTAATTTTAGCCCAGTTAGCCACCAGTAGCCCATCTTTATGTCTTCTTTCTCAGGGTTCACAACATGCACAGATATCCACATGCTTTTAGATGGTCACTGTCCTTCTTGAGCTGGGTGGAGGGGCTGGGAGAAGAGCAAGAGGAGTCTACCCTCAGGAAGCTCACACTCTGGGTGCTGAGAAAGGCTCACTCCACAGAAGGAAGGAAGCAGAGATCCTGGCTGTTCTATGCTTGATGCTTATTGAGTTTGAAATCACCTACTTTGAGAACCCCACCATTTATGACTTTGGGAAACTTTCAAGCAACAATGCAAAGCCGGAAGCAGCAAAACTGGGTGAAAGCCTGGGCACTAGCCCACCTCTTTACAGCCCTTCTGAAGGATGGGGCCCAGGCGGCCAGGTAGCTGGGTGGCTCCGTGTAGGAGCTCTGAAAAAAGGAAACGACCAGGTGGTCTGGGGTCTGGTCCAAGTGTAGACAGCAGGAGAGGGCAGCAGCCAGGGCCCCTGCCTAGGAGGGATTCTCTAGGAAATTAAGGTGGAGGCAGGAGTGACTGATGGGTTTATGGTCCTTGGGATGGGGAGTCCAAGGGAGGGCAGCCAGGACCTGGGAATAACATGGTGGGCAAGCAGGGGCTGCAGACCTATCTAGGCAGAGAAGCCAGATGCTAGGGACACCTGGGAAACCCCAACTCTTGGCTTTCTCAGTTCAGTTTGGGGCTCTCTCCTGCCTATACAGTGTGAATCTTTTATTCATTCATGCACCACTTACTCATTCAGTTCAGAAGACTGATCCCTGCCCAGAAAGAGCACAGCCAGCCTGGGGTGGGAGGTGGGAACTGCTCCAAGAGCAAGGCGGCAGGTTAAAGGGAGTGATTGGATGTGTCAGGCCTAGGCAGCTCAGGAATTACCTAAGCAGGAGGAAAACCCCCACAGCAACCCAAGGCCTGACTGCTCAGAACAAATCATGTACCCGAGGCCCAGGATACCTGGCCACCCAAGGAAGGCTGACTGCCAACACTTGGCCCTCCTGTGAGTGACCTCAGGTGGTCCTCATGGTCCCATCCAACCAGTGGAGAACAGGGGTACAGGAGGGCAGCTCCACATTTCCTAGAAGCAACAAGTCAGTCTAGTTCTGATGAGGACATACTGATGTTCTAAATTACATTCAGCGTCCATCAGTGGGTCAGAGCAGACTGGGAGGGAAAGGCTGGGAGCTGCCCCTGCAGTCCTCTTGACTGTAGCCCAGGTCCAAAACCCCACCCCTGCCACTCCACCCTTGGGGCTCACAGCGCCCCTCAGTGTCTAGGAGCCTGAGTCTAAATTTCACCAAGAGAAACAGGGTTCACAGTGGCCTCCTGCCCTTTGTTGGGACAAAGGAAGGGTGGGTGGCCAAGAGATAGTTCCAGCTGTGCAGTCATATGGCCACAAGCATTTTCCTCCCTCTCTAGGCCTGGACTCTCCTGCCCCCTCTACCCAGGGAAGTTTTAGCATATCCTCCAGAACCAAGGCCCCTCTGGCACCCAGCCAGCTCCATCAAGTCTCAGCTTCATCAAAGCTCCATGGACATTTGGGGTGGCTCCCTCTTACATGACTGCTACCTCTCACCCAGCTGTTATACCTCACCCAGTCTCCTCCTCACCCTGCTGCTCATTTTACTTGGGCTGCTCCACCTCCAACAGGCTGCTTCTCATCCAGGCTGCTTCATTTCACCCAGATGGCCAAAGCTGGGAAGGGCCTGGAGAGGGAGGGAAATGCTTGTGGCCATATGGCTGCACAGCTGGAACCATCTCTTGGCCACCCACCCTTCCTCTGTTTCAACAAAGGGCAGAAATGGTGACACAGGGTGTGTCCAAATATGAGTCTCCCGCCTTTCCTCAAAGTACCCTCTCTGATCTGCAAACCACACTCAGCCCTGAGAAGACAGCCCCTAATAACCCAGTGATGGCCCTTGTCAATGCCAAAGCCTCAGCATTCATCTGGAGTGTGAAAGACGCTGACACAGCTGTGGGAGCAAAGCACAGTACAGTAGCCTCAGGAGGAAAGCCTGTTCTGTCACTCAGAGGCACCAACATGTGCCAGGTATGCCCAGTGCTGGTCATCAACATCACTCAGAGCAGTTCCTGCTGGAAGGTTCTGTGCATCATATGGTGACACCATCAAAAAGACGCAGACCAGGCTCCCATGCCTGCAGCTCCTCACTTGTGACATGAGGAATAATCATGCCCATCAGCCCAGGCACATGGGGACTGATGCAGGAACTCTGGCTATCACCACATTGTCCTCATCCTGTTTTCTGTTTGCTTTTATTCCCAGCTCTATGTGACATCACCGTTCTTTCTCCCATTTTCTTTCAGAGAAATTTTGTGTTCTTTATAAGCTGTTCTAAGATCTTTTGGAACAAGGTGCATTGAGTATATGCTGTGTGTGCCTGTTTGCACATGTCTGCATGTTTCCATGAGTCTGCTTATTTTCATGTAGGTCTCCATTCTTCTGTGCATCTTTATGTTTCCTTCCATGTGGGTCTGTGAGTTTCCATGTGTCTGCCTCTCTTCATATTTCCAAGTGGGTCTGCAGGACTTCTCATGTCTGTGTGTCTCCCTGTGTGTTGCATGTGCCTGAGTCTGTCTGTCTGCATGTGTGTGTCCCTGTGTGTGTGCATGCCTCTGTACACATACACAAATAAATAATTTCATAATTACATCTGAGTTGGTGGAGGATGGAGAAGTCCCAGGCGACTCTCCCGTGTTGGTTTTAGTGGGTGGGCACACTTCCCAGGAGCCCTGCGATGGAAGGTATGCTTCCACAAAGTGGCCACCAAAGATGATTGAGACATGGCCTCCTCCTCTTGGGCCCAGTTGCATGGGAAAGAAGTGTGTCAAATGCTGAGTAGACAGAAACATTGCACAACATTACAAATGAACCTGCCACCTGGCATGAAACTGACCAGCAGCCTAAGTGAGCATTGCTCCCAGGGCACGAGTGTCTGGAAACTTCCAATGGCTCCTGGAGTGCGGGCTTCTGGACTCACACACACTGTCCCTGTCTGCAAGTCAGAGTTTGCCTGAAAACAACCTGCCTTTTCTTCTGATTAAAACTAACTAGAGAAGAAAACTACTTTCCAGCATTAATTTCCCCTTTCTTTCCTCTCACAAAAAATATCTACTAACATAGTTTTGGAAATGTCACCTCAGGTATCAGCTCTAGAGGGTAGGCTGTGTTTGCACAGTTACTACTTAGAATGCGTCTTCAGGGCCAGCTATTCCTTACAGAAATCCGTGTTCAGTTGTCAACTCTCCAATAAGATAAAAATTGCAGGCAAAGAGCAGCTCCAGAATGGAGATCTGGATTTCAAACTGGATTTCAGATCAGTCCATTGATACACTCAGCCCTGTGTGTTTACACTATACCTTTCACGACGGTGGCAGGGAGGAGGTCACATCATCATCATTCTTAGCAGCAGTTTATTTTCTTTGTTGGACAGTAAATTCAATGGTGTGTTTTTTAAGCTTGCCTTGCAATATCAAGACACATTTTAATTAAGCTGATACAGAAGCTCAGAAGGAAGCAAGAAGGAAAATGTGTGTCACAAGGCTTAACACAGCTGTTTGCATTTCTACCTATAAAAGTCAGCAAAGAGCCCCAACACTTGCAAGGCCCTGGAGCCACCCCCTAATCTATGCAGATATTTAATTTCAAAGTTTGCAGGTCACAGAGGCAAAAGGCAGGTTCCAGGATAGCAGCTCGTGGCACTTACCCTGACCCCACCTCAAAAACCAGCCCCTGGCAGCTCAGGGGGACAAGGTTCCTGGGAAGAGCCTGCTTCTCTGGGAGCACTGCAGCTTGCCCATGTCCCTCCAGTGACCTCTCATACCCATTCATGTGGCCTCCACCCAGGGACTCTGCAGAGACCCTCCCGAGGTGTCTCTGCCCGCTTTCCTGGTCTGTCTCCTCAACAAAAGGGTGAGAGCTCTCTGAGCTTTATTCTGATTTTAAGTGTTGCACAGATGTTTGATTTTAAGCCAGGGTGATTCTTTTTGAGAGAAACCAAGCACAAACCATTTATTAGTCCACAATATATTCATTAATTACAGTGGATCTCATTATTTTCAGATTCTGTATTAGTGACTTTTCCTCCTTTTTAATTTAGATTTTCTTAAACTTTTTGAAAGTTGTTGAACCTCTTTCAGTGAAGACCCAGAAATACAGGACTGGAGTTGAGGAGAATGGCCTGCCCTCCCTAGCAGGTTGGCTCTGCCCAGAGGGCAGACTCAGAGGTGGCTGCTCTGAATCCGTTTCCTGCTCTCACCTCTGAAGGGGTGCGGGTGGGGCCTGGGTATCAGCCTCCCTTCTGTCTATAAGGGATGGGAATTAAACCAGGGGTTTTACCTCCTAAACCCTCCTGGCAGCCTCTCCCTCAGCTATGGGCAAAGGTGTCACTCAAGGAAAAGATGAGCAGGCTTGGGGAAGGAGGGCAGAACACTCTCCCACTGGCCCCCTCACCTGGGAACCATGCTGACCCTCCCTCTTTCACCTCACACTGCTGTCCCCACTGCACCTGTGGACGGTACTAGGCATGTGTACCCTAACCAAACACAGCTCTGGAGTCGGGAGGGAAAAAGACCAGCTCTGGGCAGGGCTTCTGATCCGTCTCCTTACAAATCCTGGTGGCTAAGGCCTGAGGAGCCAGAGGTTAGGGATTGAGCAGGCCATAGATCTGGCCAGAAGTTGGGACCTCAGTGAGGGGCCAGGAGCCTCCCATAGTTGGCTGGTACCTTCCCAGGCTATGGGCAGTCTTTGTGTAGACATGTTTGTCTGGAGGGCCATACAGTGTGGGCAGGTACCACTGTATCACTTAAGTTACTATTTCCATATCATTCATCAGGGCTCCACCCAGTCTCCCTGCTGAGGCCTGGCACTTGGAAGGTGTGGGTCCTTTGCAACCCTCACCCTGATGTTTACCGAAGACCTGTTTCATAAAGAAAGATGGCTCAGCATCCACCTCCCTCCCACCTTCCACACACTCTGGGTTCCAGCTGCAATGAGATACCATCAAGCTCTAGACTGCCTTCTATTCCCTATCCCCTCTGCCTGGACGCACTCCCTCTGCCCAGGTCCAAATCCCTGATGTATGCTGCACCATGGTCATCAACTGGCTCTCACCTCCCTGGGGGTTGGTCAGAAGGGCAGGGTACAGGTGTGCCCACACTTGCAGGCAAGTGTGCTCAGCAAATGAATGAGTGAAATACATCAAGAATTTATCTTCTTTTCAGCACCATATGGGTAGCAGGGCCTCAATCTGTACCTCATTTCTATCAGACTTTGAACATAAGGAAAGAATTGAGCTTGAAGGAAGTATGTTTCCAATCTAAGCAGATTTCTGTTTTGGAATCTTCTCCTTTGAAAATCACAGAAAGCCAATCCTAACAGAAATGCTTTCTTCTGAAATTGCAGAGTAATTTATTTATTTGTTCAGGCTGCGTATTCAATGGGATGACATTTGGAGATAAACATCTGTTTTTGATGAGAATCTGCCATTTAGTCATGCCTGGCAAACTGCAACTTTGGCCACACAAATGTAGAGTGCCTGGCCCTCTTTCTAAGAGATGGGTCAGAGTCAGGCCAGGTGTGGAGTATTCCACAGGATGACTGATTACAGAAGGAGCCTTAGAAACATCCACCCTCCTCTTCCCAAGACCCTGCTCCAGGCCTTCTGCTTTCTGCCTGTTTGCCCCTCTCGCACCCCATGAGACACACCCAAGCTGGGACTTTAAGGTTTAGGGCAATACAGAGTAACTTCCTGAGAGAGGTACAACCTTGGGAGTCATTCCCTGCTCTGTCCAGGTGGACCTCATGCAGCCATGGCCTTAATGGGGTTAGGTGCTTGCTGTGTGCCTAACATTGTATCTTACAGGTGCACAGGACTCTCACTTGAGCCTTAATGGGCCCAACTGAAAGGGCAGAGGAGCCCAACCACACGTGGGTGTCACCAACACACCCAGACCCTAAATAGTGCTCCAGCATCACTTCTGTGCCTGCTTATGGCTTACTCTGCATGAGGAGGCATTGCAACTACCTGCAGCTGTTACCAGACAGGGTCTGGACCCAGGGCAGGTCTGCCTCAGGCTCATGGGTAGTGTTTGGGTTCTTGACTTTGTGTAGGAAGATTTCACAGTATGAGTCCAGGTGATTTTGAGAGTATGTTTATTAAAGCTGGGGACAGTGAAACAAAGGAAGAAACAGGAGAAAGAGAATAAAGGGGCTTTGGGGACAGGTTCAGGAGGCTAGCCCAAGACGAGCTGCCACTGCCCATTGCTCCCCTGGTTGCAAGTCTTGTGGGGTCCCTTAGAATTTAGGAGAAAAACAGCAGAGATACAAGAGGTGGTCATGCTGTAGGGAGAGCACTCTGTGGATCCTTCGTCTTGAGGCTTTTTATCTTTTTGGCTGGCTGTAATCTTAGGGGAGGTCTCAGAGGAGGGTCTTAACAGAATATTCATTAGCTTTTCAGGTGTGTCCTTCAATACGTTGATTCATCAAAATGTGTATACAGAGAGGTCAGGGTTATTTTCTGGTTAGTTTTATTTATTTATTTATTTATTTATTTATTTATTTATTTATTTATTTTTATCCTCACCCAAGGACATTTTTGCATGTATCTTCAGATAGAGCGGGAGGGAGAGAGGGAGGAAGAGAGAGAGAGAAACATCGATTCGAGAGAGACACATCGAATGGTTGCCACCCACATGACCCCAACCGGGGCCAGGGACAAACTGCAACCGAGGCACGTGCCCTTAGCAGGAACCGAACCCGGGACTCTCTGGTCCGGGGGCTGACACTCTAACCGCTGAGCCAAACCGGCCAGGGCTGGTTAGTTTTATTTTTAAAGAACATTATTGAAGAGGGACTGAGACCGAGGCCGGTCTGCCCAGTGATGATCTGGAATGTGTAAACCATTTGCTCCTGTGTCCTTGGTTAGGGAAGATAAAATCTTGTGATTCATTAGCTCAAATTATAAATTGCTCAAATTGTTTGGCCTGGTCTAATTATTTTGTCTCACTTTCCCTTATTCCACTTGTCATGGAATTTCCCTAGCTTTTTACTATCTTGCTTGTAGCCATCTGCTCCCATCCCCCACCTGCACTCTTCCCCATTAAGAGATGGGGCACAGAGCCGGGCCTCCTTGCCTCTGCTCCTTCCAACAGGTCCCCTTCTGCAGGGGGTCCTTTCCCATGCAGTTCCTGAAGCCTTGATGCACAGAGGAGAGAGGAGACCAGAGACAGAGGGTCCTGAAAACTGTGGGCACCTCCAGATGTTTCTCACAGAGACTCTGCGGCCATTTCCAGAGAAAGAGTCTCAGACACTGAACAGGTCAGCTTCTCTCCATGCATTTCCTGGATCCATCATGATATCCTTCAGTAGCACTTAGTCCTGGTCACACTGCAGAATTTCAGATGCCTCTGACTTGTTTCTTCTGCTGCTTCTGTTAGAGAGAGCCCCCAGAGCCCTGGGTGTCATCTGAGGAGCCCTGGCCCCCTGTGGGCCTCTGCCCCTCTGTCTGTGGACACTGAGCCCCTCCAGGGGCTGAGGGTATTTGTTGAACACAGCGATGACCTTAGGGCCAGCTGAGAGGGCAAGACTTGTCTCTGGCCCAAACTTGAATACTTTCAGTCAGGGGCCCTCTTATAATAAGCGGTGAGGAAGGCAGATTTTAAATCACAGCCTTTCAAGGACCTGAGAGGTCCCCTTATTCATCTCTCTGCAAATGGGAGGCCCATCTCTCTACATAATCACTGTTTGGGACTACCCTGAGTTCTGGAACAGCTCCAGTGATGGGGAGCTTACCACCTGTGCTGGACAACTGTCAGAAATGCTCAATGTGGATGGCACTGAAATGCTGTGGGAGGAACTAAACACGGAGGACCTACTTCCAAAGAGACAAAATTCAGACCCCAGAGGCTAGGTGCCCCCGTTTTCTCTCCAACCAGGCAGGCCAGCTCCCCAGCCTGCCTGTCTCACCCACACATCGGCAGCGTGCAGAGGGCTGAGGGACACTGTGTGGAGTAGAGTGAGCTCCATAGTCTTGGTCCCTCAGGCCTCCATCTTTTCCCACTGTCTCATCCCTTCACACTGCTGTACCCAGGAATAGTGGCACACCATGATGTCCCCTCTTGGACCCTGACTCCCTTCCTGATCACCAGGATCAGGCAGCACCCTACTTGCTTCAGAGTAGTGGTGTCCTAGGCCCACATTACCTCCTGTCTGTCCTAAATTCACTGCTGTAAACACCATGAGCTGCAATAGAAACCATTGAATTAAAAACACGCAGAGCATGGGGAACCAGTTGGAAGGTTTCTGTGAATGGGGCTGGTGTCTACCCGGCCACTTTCACTGCAAGTCCCCAGCCACACCTCCCTAGCATGAAGAAGATTCTAGTCTGACTGTCACCCTGTCATCAGCTTGCCCAGAACTATATAGCAAGAGGTTCCTGCTAAGACTACAGAGGCACCCAGTGACCTCACCCACCAGGCAGAAAGCGAAGATAGTCTCGTCCCCATGGCTGCGGCCCACAAGATGGGCTTCATCTGCTCCTTCTGTCTCTTCAAACACAGGAGAGAAAGGAAGAGAACTCTCCCAGGACCACAGAACCAAGGGACTCCAGGAACAGGAAGGAGCGTCTTCACTGTCTCCCAGTTCCTGAAGCCACTGTAGAGCACAGATGATGAGCAGAGATGCGATATCAGCCTGGGCCAGGGGCTCTGCCTGGTTGTGACATTGGGTCTTCAGGATCCCCGTGTTACAGATGCAGAAATGGATGTTCAGAGGCAGGATGTAACTTACTGAGGCCCCGTAGATGGTGAGGAGAGCCAGCACCAAGGCTCAAGCATCCACTCCCTGTGGGTAAGTGAGCAGTGAGGGCCAGACCTCGGCTGTCCTGGATGGTGGGACAAAGAGGAGCAGATCCTAAGATGCCCTGACATTCCTGTCTGGTGCACACACAGCTTTTCTCAATTATCCAGTCAAACACTGATTAGGTGCTGCCACAGGATCCTGCAGATGGAATCATTGTCCCTGATCAACAGAGCTCAAGATTAATACCTGGGTGGGCTTGACCTGATACACAAGGCCCTTGAAAATCAGAGTATTTTTCCAGCTGGATACAGAAGGGAAGTCCAGGAGTCACAGCATGAGAAGGGTTTTACTGCTACTGTTGGTGTGAGGATGGAGGGGCCACAGACTGAGGAATGTGTATGACCTCTGGGAGCTCAGCGCAGTTCAGCTGACAGCCAGAAAGAAAATGGGGATCTGGATCCCACTGCCATAGGAGCTAACATCTGCCAACAACCTGTATAAGCTCAGAAGAGGCCTGATGAGGATGCAGCCAGGCCAACACCCTCTCTGATTTCAGAATTCTGGCCTCCAGAACTGTGAGAGAATAAATTTCTGTTTTTTAAGCTTCCCAGTTTGTGAAACTTTGTTATAGCAGTCCCAGGAAACAAATACAAATCCTGTTACCTGGATGCAACAGATTTGTTACCTGAAGTGCTTTGGAATTAGATAATGACTTGAAATGGGGGCACAGGATAGAAAAGGCCTAGACTGCCTTGAATAGACTGTTGGTAGAAATACGGATATTAACGACTGACTGCCAGTGAGTGCTCAGAAGGAAATGAGGAACATGTCACTGGAAACTGGAGGAAACTGGTTATAAAGTGGCAGAGAACTTAGGTGAAAAGTGAAAAGAAGAACTTGTAAATAATAAACCTGAGAAGATTTCTAAGCAGCCTGATTTCTCCTTGTTGTGTATAGTAAAATGAGAGAGGAAAGAGATAAATTGAGGAAGAAACTGTCAAGCAAAAATGGATAAGCACCTGATGATTTGGGAAATTCTCAGTCTGTCCAGATTGCAAAAGATGCCCAAATTAGGAGATTCATGTTTGGAAAAGTGTGCGCTAGAGATAAAACCAACAATGTGGCTGAAGAGATTAACTGTGTGACTCATGGTTGCACTCAACCGTCTCAGCAGAAGCCAGGAATGGGATGGGGTCACCCAGGAAAGATCTGTGGAGGACTCTCTTCTCTGATGGTGCTCAGCCCATGACAAACACAGGAGACACACAAGGTGTTTGAGAATGTTACATCAGCAGAAAAACCTCATGTTTAAATTGAAAGGGATAAAGTAAAAAAGGGCTGTTGGACTTCCAACATTCTACAGGCAGGAAATAGGCTTATAGAATTACTGAGCTGCGAACATGTTCTGTCCTTCAAGAAAAAGAAAGAGTGATTTTGAGAGTGGAGTCATGGGTGCAGAGGACAAGGCCTTGAATCACAGAGGATTCTTCTCAGGTCTTGAGACCTAATGGAATCCATCCTTCTGGATTTTGATATTGCTCAGGCCCAGAGACTCCTTTGTTTCCTTCTTTTCCTTCCTCTTTTTTTTTAAAGTACACATTTTTTTTTTTTTTAAGAGCAGTTTTAGGTTCACAGCAAAATTGAGTGGAAGGTACAGAGATTTCCCATACACTCCCTGTCCCCACATATACACAGCATCTACCACTATCACCATCCTACACCAAAGAGGTACATTTGTTACAGTAGATGAACCCACACTGACACATCATCATCACCCAAAGTCCATAGTTTACGTTAGGTCCACTGTTGATGTTGTACATGCTATGGGTTTGAGACAAATGTATTCACCATTGCAATATCACACAGAGTAGTTTCACTGCCCTAAAAATCCTCTGTGCTCTGTCAATTCATCCTCTCTGCCCCCAGCCCCTGGCGACCACTGATTTACTGTCTCCATAGTTTTGCCTTTTCCATAATGTCATAGAGTTGGAATATGGTATGTAGCCTTTTTCAGATTGGCTATTTTCACTTACTAATATGCATTAAGGTTCCTCTATGTCTTTTCAAAAGCTCATTTCTTTTTAGAAATGAATAATGAATGTAGCACAATTTATTTATTCATTCAGTCCTCTGTATAGCAGTCCTTTGTCTGATGTGTCATTTGCAAATATTTTCTCATTCTCTTGACAGTGTTTTTATCAGAGCAGAAAATTTTAATTTTAATTTAGTCCAGTTTGTGCCTTTAGTGTTTTGTCTAAAAAGTCATCACCTAGGAGTTTTATAGTTTTGTGTTTTACATTTAAGCCTATGATCCATTTTGAGTTAAATTTTGTGAAGGGTGTAAGGTCTGTGTATAGATTCTTTTTTTTTTTTTTCCCATGTGGATGTCCAGCTGTATTAGCACCATTTGTTGAAAAAACTATCTTTGTTCCATTGTATTGCCTCTGCTATTTTGTCAAAGATCAGTTGACTATATTTATGTGGGTCTATTTCTGGACTCTCTATTCTGTTTCACTGACCTATTTGTCTAGTCGTTCACAAATACCACACCATCTTGATTATTATAGCTTTGCAGAAGTCTTGAAGTTGGGTAGTGTCAGTGCTCCAACTCTGTTCTTCTCATTCAATATTGAGTTGCCTGTTCTTGTTCTTTTGCCTCTTCATATAAACTTTAGAATCAGTTTGTTGGTATCCACAGGAAAACTTGTTGGGATTTTGGTGGGGATTGCACTGAATTTATACATCAAGTTGGAAACAACTGACATCTGACAATATTGTCTTCCTATCCGTAAATATAAAATTTTGATTTATTTAGCCCTTTGATTTCTTTCATCATAGTTTTGTGCTTTTCCTTGTATAGCTTTTATACATATTTTATTAGATTTTTACCTAAGTATTTCATTTTGAGGGTGCTAATGTAAATGATATTTTTTTATTTTTTTTTATCCTCACTCGAGGACATTTTTTCATTTTTTGTTCAGATAGAGTGGGAGGGAGAGAGAGGAAAAGAGAGAGAGAGAAACATCGATGTGAAAGTGACACATCGAGTGGCTGCCACCCGCACGACCAACCAGGGCCGGGGACAAACTGCAACCAAAGTACATGCCCTTAGAGGGAACCGAACCCCGGTCTCTCTGGACCGCAGGCTGATGCTCTAACCGCTGAGCCAAACCGGCCAGGGCGTAAATGATTTATTTTTTTAAACCTCCAATTCCACATTTTCATGGATGGTTATAGATAGGCTATTGACTTTGTATATTAACATTGCACCCTGCAAACTTTGCTAGTTCCAGCACTTTTTTTGTTAATTTTTTCAGACTTTATACATAGACAATCAAGTCATCTGTTAGCAAAGACAGTTTTATTGTTTCCTTTCCAATCAGTGTACCTTTTATTTCCTTTTCTCATCTTATTGCATTAGCTAGGACTTTCAGTGCAATGTTAAAAGGGATGGCAAAAAGGAACATTCTTGCCTTGGTCCTTATCTCAGTGGGGAAGCTCCCAGTTTCTCACCATTAAGTATGATGTTAGATGTAGATGTTCTTTATGGAATTGAGGAAGTTCTCTGTTCCTAGTTTGCTGGCAGTTTTTATCATGAATAGGTGTTGGATTTTGTCAAATGCTTTTTTGACATACATTGATGTCATCATATGATTTTTCTTCTTTAGTTTGGTGATGTGATGGGTTATATTGATTGATTTTTGAATGCTGAACTAGCTTTGCATACCTGGGGTAAATCCCAATTGATCATTGTGTATAATTATTTTATGCATTGTTGATTTGCTAATATTTTGTTGAGGATTTTTGCATCTATGGTATGTAGTTTTCGTTTCTTGTAATGTATTTGTCTGGTTTTGTATCAGAGAAATGCTGGCCTCATAGAATATGTTAGGAAGTATTCCCTCTCCTATAGTCTGGAAGAGATTATAGAGCATTAATATGAATTCTTGATTACATGTTTGGTAAAATTCACCAATGAACCCATATAGGCCTGGGTTTCTGTTTGAGGAAGTTACTAATTATTGATTCAATTTATTAATAGATATAGTCCTATTCAGATTGTCTATTTCTTCTTATGTGAGTTTTGGCAGATTGTATACTTCAAGGATTTGGACCATTTCATCTAGGTTATCAAATTTGTGGGCATAGAGTTGTTCACAAGTCTTTTATTATCATTCTAATGTTTATGGAAACTGCTTGTCTATAGGTAAGGTGATTTCCCGTGCTCCCCCCCCCCCCACCTTGGTTTCTTTCAAGATTTTTTCTTTATCTTTCATTTTCTGAAATTTGAATATGCCTTGGTGTCATTTTTTTTTTTTTTTTTTTTTTTTTGGTTTTGGCATTTATCCTGCTTGTTGTATTCTTAGCTTCCTGGATCTGTGGTTTGGTGCCTGGCATTAATTTGGGGGAAATTCTAAGTCATTATTTCTTCAAATAGTCCTTCTGGTCCTTTCTGTCTTGCTTCTCATCATAGTCTTCCCATTACACATATATATCACCTTTTGTAGTTGTCTACAGTTCTTGGATATTCTGTTCTGGGATTTTTTCAGTCTTGTTTCTCTTTGCTTTTCCATTTTCGAAGTTTCTGTTGACATGCCTTCAGGCTAACTGTTCTCTCTAACATGTCCAGTGTACTAAATGAGCCCATCAAAAGCACTCTTCATTTTTGTTAGTGTTTTGATCTCTAGCACTCATTTTTTTCTCTCCCTTAGAATTTCCATCTCTGCTTACATTGCCTATGTGTTTTTGCATGCCATCTACTTTATCCATTAGAGCTGTTAGCATATTAATGGCAGTTGTTTTAAGTTCTGGTCTGATAATTCCAACATCCTTGCATGTCTGGTTCTGATGCTTGCTCTGTCTCTTCAAACTGTGTTTCTTTTGTCTTTTGGTCTGCCTTGTAATTTTTTCTTGATGCCAGACATATGTTGGGTAAAAAAAAACTGCAGTAAATAGACCTTTAGTGATATGGTGGTGAGGTGTAGGGGTGAGGAAGCATTTTATATTCCAATGACTATGTCTCAGTATTTGTGTGCCTGTTTCCTGTGTTGTGACCTTCACATGTACTCCTCAACCCCCTTTAGGTAGGACAAGAAAGGTATAGGGGCTGAGATGAGTTTCTCCCTCCCCTAGGTTGGTCAGGCTCTGGTGGAATAATGTCTCCTGAGGGCAGGCCTTGTTAAGAAGAGCAGATGCTCTGGCACTCGCACAATGGCTACTCCCTCCCACCCACCCAGCCCAAAGCGGGAGGGGATTTTTCTCCCATCTTCAGTGTGAGAATCTGGTTTGTCAACTGGAGGTAAAACTCACAAAAGTATGGGCTCTTCTGGAGTTTTGAACTCTCAGTCTTGTCCTCACTAAGCCTCCAGTATTTGTCAGTTGGAGTTCAGGTTTTTCTGCTCCAGCACTGGTTCCCCAGGACGTTGCTGCTCATGGTTTTTGGCTCTGGTAAGTTGTGATTCTCTAAGCTCACTTCTGTCTCCCAATTTTGGGGGTTTGCCCTATGACCTCATTTCTCTAAAGGACCAAAGAAAAGTTGATATTTAGTTTGTACAGCTTTTAACTTGTTAGGATGGAGTATGACTTCCCATATCCTCATATATCAGAACAAAACAGGAAATCTGGTGCCTTTTCTAATTTCCATATTGTTTCTCTTTGAAGTAGGAACATCCATTCTGTTTTTGGAAGCAGCTCATTTGTTTTCTGGTTTCACAGTCAGAGATGGAGAGGAATCCTGCCCCAGGATGGACTATATTATCACCCATATTGTATTTAGAGATTAAAGCTGATGATATACAGGTGAGATTTTTTGACAAAGATCTGATTTGTAATGGTTGAGTCTTTTGGAGATGTTGGGATGGAGTAAATATATTTTACATGTGGGATGGATGTGAATTTGGCAGGAGTAGAGGGCAGACTATCATAAGTAGAACTGTTGCCCCCCAAAATATATGTCCAAGTCCTAATTCTAGGGACCTGTATTTGTGACCTTACTTGGAAAAGGTGTCTGCAGATGCACTAAGGTAAGGTTCTTGAGATGAACAAATCATGAGGAATTATCTGGTGGGAAAGAAGAATTTGAAGTCAATGGAGAGTTAAGGGCCAGGAGATAGGGAGACCCCACTAATGCTGTGGGGTCAGTGCACAGTGAGGGCTGGGTGACAGGGAGAACCCACTCATGCTGTGGGGTTTGTGCATACTAAGGGCTGTGTGATAGTGAGGCCTCATCCATGGTGATGTTCCTGTGTAGGGCAGTGTGACAAAGCAGAGATGAGCAGGTAGTGGGCTATAGGCAGCCTCAGGCCAGTCTGAGATGCCAGGTGGGCAGAGAGTCTATTTTGAAGGATCCAGTGGTCAGAGCTTGAATGAGATGCAATGGTCTTTCCTCATGACCAGCATACTCTAGCAATGAACAAAGTGATGAAGCTGCTGGTTCAGGTACTTTTCTGATTTTGGTTTGTGCTGGAGAGATCAGGGTACCCTGTGCCTCAGAGGGCGTCTAAATCCATTCACCCCCAACCCCCAATTATTGCTCCTACCTTGTCAGGGCAATGTCCCATGTGGACAAGACCACTGGAAAGAAAGTTATTGTGAGTTCAGCAGGAAGCTCCTACCTCTAGTAGGAAACCAGTTTACTCTGAGATGGTTCACGAATGGGTGAGTTTGCACCTGTAGACTTGAGCTCTGATATGTGCACCCTGAGCAGCCCTGGCCTGTTCTGGCCACACCTCACGACTTGGGACCCTTTTCCTTCTCACCACACTGTCTTCCCTGCAGGCTTGCTCTCCTGAACAGTCTAGACCTAGAGTGTGTGGATAGAGGGCAGCAGCTGCGAGAGACTCAAGCATGGACCCTGGGGAGGGTGCAAGTGTCTGTCCCCTTATCTATAAGAGGAATAAACAGAACTCCCTTGTGGGGACCCTCTGAGCATTGGAGAAGATGTGAACATCTGATTTTCAGAGGAAGCACTTACTGGGTGTTGGGAATGGGCCCTGCACTTGCCCTCTGACTCACTCCTATCATCCTCTTTCCTAATCTTCACTTCCCAGCAGAGCATCTCAATACTGTTGTACCACATTCGGAACCAAACTGTCCTCTGGAGCATCACTTTCATTGGAAATGTAGGCCTAAGCTACTGAATCCCAGGGACTTCATGAGGCTGTGGTTTCTCTGCTTGTCCTCACCCCCATGGTCCAGGAGCCCCCTTTCCAGGGCATCTGCTGGAGCCTCTGGACAAGGGTTGGCCTCATTAAGGGTTGGCACCAGCTGCATGTGCCAGACATGGGAACAGAATGACCGCTGAGGCAGTAGGGCAGCTTTAGTATTCAAAGAATGAGACCCCAACGGCAGCAGCCTCAAGCTATCCATGCACATCCCGGGACACCCACCAGACCCAGACCCTCTTTTGCATCCAGCTGTGTGTGTGCAAGCATATGATGGACATGAGCCCTGTACTCATCTAGGAAACAGGACCCTGCCCTAAACCTCTGGCCTGCTTGAGGAGAAGAGACAGTTGGGGCAAGTGAGTCACCTGTTCCTTAGCTCACACTTCCCTCCCCAGGATGAGAGAAAAGGGCAGAGGTGGGGATAAGAGATGGTGAGTAAAATCCAAAGAGCCCTGAGGAATAGGTGCTGCCTCAGACCCAGTAGGAGAATGTGCTGGAGGGTCCTGTGGTGCTGGTACCCTAGGTAGCAGCCGTGTGTGATGGGATGGCAGCCACAACTTCAGGATGTGTGTCCACATCTGCAGGAGCCCTGGGTGTGTGGTCAGGGCCATAGAGCACAGCCTTGACCTTGTCCTGCACCTAGTTCCCTGCCCTGTAGCCTAGGTCTCCCCATCCAGGCTCAACAGCCTTCACTCTGGACACTACACATGGCCCCTGTGAGGCTTTTCCAGCGGTGAGCAGCTCCTGGTGTCTGAATGGCTGCTTTCCCCTCTCCACCTCACAGGCCTGCTTCTCACTGAGGAAAGGATGAGACCAAATGGCCCTCTGGGAAACAAAACCACCCCTGCCTTCAGATGAGCTGGAGGACCAGCCCTGTGGCTTTTCACTTTCAAAATGAATCAGGGAAAATTGCCTCCTTGACAAGCCCACTGCTATTCCAAATTTTCAGAAGGGTGCAAAAAGCTGGAAATAACATGTGGATATGGAGATCAGTTGCAAATGTGAAAACTAACTACAATTTGGGTGTTTTTCAAGTTTTACTAAAACCAACAGCTAGTAATTAAACTGGCAGCAGTGAAAGGGGAGGGGGCTCCTCCCATGTGAGGCTGGTAGAGCCTTGAAGAAACATCCTTGTAATGTTGTCTCAAGCCAGGGTTAATGCCTCAATCAGTACAGCTGCTTCCAAGAGGGCACGTCATCCAACCCCAAACCAAACCAAATCCCCATCCCAACTGCATACAGTTGAGTTTTTTGTGGTGTTTGAAAATAATCTCAAGGACTGATGAATTGTTTTTTCTTCTCTCCTAAAATTTCTGTGTGTGCTGATTAGAGGCATCCAGGGAAAATCACTTGTGAAAACCAGCACAGTTCTTTCCCCATTTTGCTCCCTGCCCTCTCCATTGTGCCCCTCTTCCAAGCTCTGCCTTTAAAAGGATTAGGACCAAATGTCTATCTGCAAAGCTCTGGACAGCTGAGCACAGCCAGGAAACGTGGCGAAGGTCTTGTGGCCACAACGCTGGACTGGCTTTGGCAATGGCAGCAGTGTCATGTGGAGGGCTCAGGCCACACTTGAGACTGCGGCCAAGAAAGACAGTGAGTTGCCCTACAGGACACACAATGCCGAACAACTGCAGCTGCAGCCTTGGGAGGTCACACCCACTGGGCAGGTAAGCAGGCACGGCCCTGCCTTCTGCTCCCCTGTGGCCTGCATGCTGAGGACCTATTTGAATTTACACTGGTTGAAAGAAGAAAGTCAAAACAAGACTTTCTAATTCTAATTTCACATGTAGTTTTATTGGAACACAGCACATCCATTGTTCACAAGTCCAGGCTGCCTTCATGTAAACAGCAGACCTGATGTCGTGACAGACACCATATGGCTCGGAAGATAAAGTAGTTACTACTTGTCCTTCTATAGAAGGTCTGCTGACCCCTGCCCTAAACAAACAAAAGAATCAACCCCTCCCCCCTTTTTAAAAATCCTCTCCCGAGGATATTTTTCCATTTCTCTTCAGATAGAGTGGAAGGGAGGGAGGGAGGGAGGGAAGGAGAGAGAGGTAAACATCTATGTGACAGAGACACATCGACTAGTTGCCTCCTGCACGACCTGACCAGGGCCGGGATGAACCGCAACTGAGGTACATGCCCTTGACCGGAATTGAACCTGTGACTCATTGGTGCATGGGCCGATGCTCTAACCACTGAGCCAAACCGGCCAGGGCTTAACCCCCTTTTTTAAAACTTATCTTTATTGTTGAATGTACTACAGATGTCCCCCCCTTTTGCCCCCATTAATCCCCTTCCCCCCCAATACCACTCCCCTCCTGCCTTCCCACACTATTGTCTGTGTCCATTGGTTATGCATATATGCATATAAGTTCTTTGGTTTACCTCATCCTGCCCTCCCTCCCCCCTTCCCTTTGAGGTTCATCAGTCTAACAACCAATTTGTACTTCTTAATCCCTTCATCTTTTTCACCCATTCTCCCAGCCCTTCCCCATCTGGCAACCAACAAAAAGTTCTCTGTATCTATGAGTCTGTTTCTGTTCTGCTTGCTCATTTTGTTTGTAGATTCAATTGTTGATAGATATGTATTAATTGCCATTTTATTGTTCATATTTTCATTCTTTTCTCCTTCAAGAAGACCCTTCAACATTTCATATAATACTGGTTTGGTGGTGATCAACTCCTTTAGCTTTTTCTTGTCTGGGAAATTCTTTATATGTCCATCGATTCTAAATGACAGCTTTGCAGGATAGAGTAATCTTGGTTGTAGGTCGTAGCTTTTCATCACCTTGAATATCTCTTGCCACTCCCCTCTGGCCTGCAAAGTTTCTTTTGAGAAATCAGCTGACAGTCTTATGAGAGCTCCTTTGTAGGTAACTAACTGCTTTTCTCTTGCTGCCTTTAAGATTCTGTCTTTAACCTTTAGCATTTTGATGATGATGTGTCTTGGTGTGGACCTCTTTGGGTTCATCTTGTTTGGGACTCTCTGTGCTTCCTGGACTTGTATGTCTGTTTCCTTCACCAAGTTAGGGAAGTTTTCTGTCATTATTTTTTCAGATAGGTTTTCAATTTCTTGCTCTCTCTTCTCCTGGCACCCCCATGATGTGAATGTTGGCACGCTTGAAGTTGTCCCAGAGGCACCTTACACTATCCTCATTTTTTTTTCTTTTTGCTGTCTGATTGTGTGTTTTTTGCTTCCTTATATTCTAAATCGATGGTTTGCTTTCTGGCTTTACCTATTCTATTGATTCTCTGTAAATTATTCTTTATTTCAATTAGTGCATCCTTCATTTCTGACTGGTCCTTTATGTTGTTGATATTCTAAGTTCCTTGAAATTCTCCTTAAGTTCCTTGAGCATCCTCATAACCAGTGTTTTGAACTCTGCATCTGATTGATTGCTTATCTCCATTTTGTTTAGGTCTTTTCCTGGAGTTTTGTTCTTTTCTTTCATTTGGGGCATGCTTGTCTCTTCATTTTGGCTGCTTCCCTGTGGTTGTTTCTGTGTATTAGGTAGAGTTGCTATGTCTCCCAGGCTTCATAGGGTGGCCTGTTTTTGTAGGTGTCCTGTAGGAACCAGTGGCACAGCCTCCCTGGTCACCTTAGCTGGGCCCTCAAAGGTGCACCCCTTGTGTGGACTTCACACCCTTCTGTTGTAATTGAGTCTTGATGGCTTTTGGCATGTCAATGAGAGGGAATTACTCAGGCTGATCAGCTGCAAGGACTGGCTGTGCCCACTAGCCACTGGCCTCTGACTCCCTTGGAGGATCAGTGGTGTAGGGGCCCAACACAGAGAAGACTTACTTCAGCAGGGCTCTGTTACCCACTGAGTCCACTCATTGAGTGTGTCACTTGTGGAGGTGGTTGGGTGGTGGTACTTCAATGTGGTCTGAAGCTGTCCACTGGGTGTGGCGGCTCTGGGACAAGGTCAGCCACTGCCTGTGTTCTACCCGGGGCCACCCGGCATAAGCTGCAAAGTGATCTACAGATGGCTGCTTCTTGTGCTGGGCTTAGAGGTGCCCAGGAAAAGCCAAGTTGTGAACCAAGGCTGGCTGCTGCTAGTGCCAGGCCTGGGGCCACTTAATGAGAGATATGGGGCTTGCTGTGACCAGATGCTGCTTGTTTGAGAGATTTTAGGAAAATCTGAAGCAGGATCCAAGACAGGCCAATCCTATGGTAAAGCCATTGAAAACAGCTTGGGTGGGCCCGAAAGTTGGGTGGGGCAGGGCCTCAGGGAATCACCAGGGTGGGGCAAACAGTGTAAGCCAGGTTGCTGGAGTCTCAGATAGGGCTTGCCAAAGGAACATGAGCCTCCAATAGCATGTCTGTCTAGGAGAAAGCTGCCCCTCCAGCTCTCGCCTTGATGCCACACAACTCAGTTCTTCAGTGTATGTCTCTGTTGCTTTTCAAGCTGCCTCCCCCAGGCTGGAGCCTGGAGGGAGCAAGTCGGAGTAAGTCTGTGAGTAGGCCCTTTAAGAGGGACTGCCTGGGACTCCAGAAGCCTTAGCCTCCCTCAGCCTCAGTTCTGGCTGGTTTTTACAGCCAGAAGTTATGGGACTTATCTTCCTGGCACTGGAACCCAGAGTTGGGAGCCTGGTGTGGGATGGGGACCCCACACTCCTCAGAGAGGATCTTCACAGCCAACGTATCCTCTTGATTTTATTTTTTAATCCTCACCCGAGGATATTTTTCTATTTGTCTTCAGAGATTGTGGGAGGGAGAGAGAAACATCCATGTGAGAGAGACAGATCAACTGGTTGCCTCTCTCATGTCCTGGGCCAGAGCCGGGGACGAACCGCAACCGAGGTACGTGCCTTTGGCTGGAATCAAACCTGCAACTCATTAGTCCTTGGGCTGATGCTCTACTGCTGAGCCAAACTGGCCAGGGCTCCTCCTGATTTTTATCTGCTACATGTGGGTGTGGGACCAGCCTGTCCATGCCTCTGCCTCTCCTACCAGTCTTGATGTGGCTTCTTCTTTAATTCCATTGTAGGACTTCCATTCAACTTGGTTTCAGGTGGTTCTGAGTGATGGCTCTTGTGTAGTTTTGCTGTAATTTTGATGTGGTTGTGGGAGGAGGCGAGTACCGTATTTACCTATGCCACCATCTTGACTGGAAGTCTCAAGAATCAACCCTTTTTGATGAAACGTCAGAGCCATTTCATTTTGGCTCAATGTGGGTTCCACAGCTGCATTTGAAGAAGACTTGCACTGTGTCCACATTCATAGAGTGTAATTGAGCTCATAACATTGTTTTAAGAACTGCAAACACCTTACAGGATGACAACAAACTAACATAATCCATTCCTGACAGGGTAAAGGGCAGACAGATTTTGGTGTAGGAATAATGCATGTAGAGAACTCAACCCCACAAACAGGCCCAACATCAGTGTCAGAGGATAAGCTCCAACTCAGGAAAGGGAAAGCAAGACCAGAGACACCATGCCTTTATGCAAATAGCCACTGATGATGATGACAACGGGCTCACGTCAGCCTTCATGCCAGTCTCCAGAGGGTCTAATGACCTGATGTGATACACTCGGTAGGAGCCATCAGGGCATGTGCTGTCTGGTTGCAAAAGATCTGCTGCCCTCCTCTGGTCCGGCATCTGAGCATCATAAGGTCCACTCCCCTCATGTCTGTCCTCAGGGTGAAAATGTAAGGCAAAGACAGTGTACCAGATGAGGGGGGAACAGTGAGAGATGAAGACAGAGAACTGGCAGTGGGAGCACTAGAGGGTGAAATTAGATTACCTTGGGTGTGCTAGTCTAAGGAGTTGGAATTTGTGCTCCTAGGTGGAGGGGTCAGGAAAGGTAGAGTTAGTACACCTGGGATGGGAAGCAGTGGGAGGTGGAGGAGAGCACCTGGGTGGGGAGCAAAGGCTGTGAGAATTAGTACTTGGTATCATAGGGTTTTGGGCACTTTTGCTTCAGCTTAGTGACTACTAGTTGGTTTAAACAGTTAGGTTTATGTGCTTTGGGCTCATCAACTCAAGTTTGGCAGATGGATTTTCTGCCACTGGAAGCTTTTAAGGTGCTTCAGGAGGGACCGCAGCCCTGTGACACCCTGATCTTGGACACCTGGCCTTCAGACCTAGAGAGTATACTCCTGTTGTCATACACTCCGTGTGGTACTTCATTAGGTCAGCCCAGAAATCTAGCACTGCACAGTGCAGCCACCCTGAACCCACCAGGACTCAGAACACAGCAATAGCACAGGGCCTGTGGGCATTGTCCTAGGAACTATAGACACTCCTGAAGGTCTAAGGAGCCTCTCTGTGTGTAGCTCCCCAGAATGTTATTTCAAAGCGGTCTGGAAGCTGCACACTTCTCTACTTTCCCCTCATCCCCCAAGGGGCCCTCTCACAGACTCCAACCAAGCAAAAAGCAGCATCAATGTGTATCTTCAAAAAGTATTCTAACACTAGCATTTTTCTTTTGCTTCTGGATAGAAATGGGGCACTAAAAACAAAAATCAACACTGTTTAAACAGGTGTAGTATGTACTATTTTCTCATTTGGCTAAAAAGTGGGCAGCAAAATAGTACTTCAGGTGTTTATATGATGACCTCAAGGTACGCTAGACTGTTAGCTTCAGTTAGAAAATTATAATGCAACCCAAAAGAAACCGGCCTATTCACTGGAGAGATGGAACAAGTGGTGCTCGGCTGCTTAGCAGCCCATGAAGGAGAGCAAGCACAGACCACATGTCTGGAGAAGGGATTTTGCTGATACAGGGTACACCTGCAGTGCTTAGACTCACAGAGTGAGAAAAAAGCAGATTTCATTTACAGAGACTTCAATCTTCTTGTTACATCCAACAAGAGTGGAGAAGGGATGACAATGCAGCTACAGATAATGATAAGACCTGGGACAGAGCCATTCAAAGTAGTCCCTGAGTGCTGGGTGCAGCCCACCCTCTGAATGAAGTGGCGCCATGCAGCTTTGCAGAGCTTGCCAGGGTTCAGCCCCGTTTGAGTGCATGGGTGCTCCTTTCACCCCAGTAGCTCAAGAGGGTCTTGGAGGGATGCCGTTTGCTGTGTCCACAGGCAGAACTCCTTTCCTGCAACTGCACCTTCAGCGCCTTGCAGAGAACCCCTAGGTGGCTGCCCATAGCCTTCATAGTAGCCGGTGGCCCTGAGGCAGGTGTGTCTCTGAGGCAAGTTTCTCTCTGGCCCTGAGAATGACCTCCTGTGGTCTTCATCTGAAGGCAGCATACAGGGGTTAAGGATAAGGTACTGAGAGAAGTGATTCTCATCAAAAGCTCTCATCTCTATGCAATCTTTTCCTTCTACGTCAGTTTTTTCACTCGTGGAATATGCTTGTCAATGGTTAAGGTTGTCCGGTCCACAGCACTGGCAATGTCATCCAAGGCCTCATCGTGTCTTTCTAACTCCACCTCAGTATCCAAGACAAGACCCTTCAGCTTCCCCAGGATCTGGAGAGAAGTACAAAGACAGGAGTGGCTGACTTTCCTTAAACTCTCAAAAACAGACAATATTTTTTTCCATCATTTTTATAATACTTAAGGAATTTTGTGAGTCAGTGGAGATAATGCACCCTCTGTGCCCATGGTGGAGCCCAGAGCCAGATCTTGGGTTTGGGTCTCAGCTAGGCTCTGCCACTGACTGGGGAGCTGTTGGAAGATGATGTGTTTGTCCCTGGCCTTGCTCCAGGCCACGGGCGGCAGTCTGACCTGGAGTCCCTGAGGCACTACTGTTCCAACCCACGGTATGCTGTGTCACCAATGTCTTACCACATCCATGAGGAATTCCGGCTGCAGCAGTGGGACGACAAGCATAGGAGAACCAGAGATCTGGGACCAACAAGTAGGATCCAAGTTCCAGCTCCTACCTAATCATTGTATTCATTACCTGTCTGCACACAAGTACCCAACTGCACACTGAAGCTCAAAAAACAATATTTAAAAAGAAAAGCAAAATCCTTTTCTTGTCTGTATGTTTAAAATATTTCACATACAAATACAAAAGGCAGAACAGAACATAGCACAAATAACCCAAGTCACACAGCACAGTCCCCTCTACACTACCTCCCCCCCCCCATGCCCTGGGCCTGAGAAACAAGGGAATTAACCAGGAAGCACAGGGCCTGGGGCCCCAGGAGGTAGAGAAGGGACCAGGGTAAGTACACATGGAGGGCATAGAAATGCCACAAACCACAGCAATGCCGCAGGGGAGGCCAGCAGGCACCCACAGGGTGGAGGCTGCTGTAGCTCAGCAGAGTGGGGGAAGCAGATCAGGCTGGACTGAAGGCCCTCCCCCACTGTGACTCATGTCATCCTTCATACATTTTCATAAACCAGTAAGAGTGGCCATTTATGACAAGTCTACTCAGACAAACTGCATTGTGAAATGTACTTTAACTACATTCTAACTGGGTCTGGGGTGAAAGATGTAATATTCTCAAGCTGACAAAAGGAATGGTTTTAAGAAAAATTATAATGACTAACTACTTGCTATAGATGTTAATGCCTCTTTTAGGGAAACTTTTGATCATGGTTAGGTTGAGAAGCAGAACACAGAAGGTCAGCATGAGGGGCCATGGAGCCTTGTTTGTCCCAGGGGGTCAACTGCCTTGTCACACAGGTATGGATATCAGCAGTGAATAGCCTGGACCACCACCCCAGAAGACCCCAAATCCAATATATTGACAAAACATCACACCCCACAATGATATCAGCCCAGGTCCCAACAGGTGGTGTGGGACAATGCTACCCCCAGGAGAGCAGAGTAAACGGTACCATGTAGTGTCAAGAGGCAGGGACGGTACCTATGTGGTCAAATGGCAGCTCTGTGCTTAGAATCACAAGAAATGCCTGACCACCTAGCCACCACCCACTGCCTGGGGTCACTGCTTTGTCTGATCAACAAGAAACAAAATCAAGGTAGAATGATGGCCAGGAGGATAATAAAATCAGCTCTTTCTCCAGGAATGATGAGGCTCCAATGAGGTTACAAATATGAACAAGCTGTGAAAACTGTGAGGTGCTATGTGTGGTATTTCAGCCAAGTCTTAGTACGCTAGGACTGCAGGAGCCCAGTGCTGCCCCATCTGTGGAGGGGACAGGGATGAGCAGAGCTGAGGTCATTCACATGCAGGTTGGTGGCAGAGAAAGGACTCATCCCACATCTCTCTCCAAATACAGCATCATCACTGGATCGTCATCATGAGACATGAGTAAATCGTGACCCAAGTCAGCAGGCCCAGGCACCACCTTTCTGTACCCTCTGGGAGCTGGTGGAAACTCCATCAGTTGAATCACTTGAAAAACTGGATGGTGCTCTGGAAAGTACACCGTGGGGTCAGCCGGCTCTGGAGGGGCTGGGCTGGATGACCTAATACAGGAGGTCCTTTCCATCTCTCAATTGAATGATTTCACAGGGCTGAGGCCCAAACAGCATACTAAAAAAGTCAGTGCTCACCACCATGTCATGCAGGTCCTTCTATGCCATTTTCTCTGGTCAACGATTCTCAAACTTACCTCCATTTTTAGTGTGATAATAAGGCTGCTCTACCAGAAACTTGTACAAAATGTTCCCTGGAAGCCTGGCCTTTGCCACACATGTGCACCCGATTTGACACCCCTGAGGTCTCTTTCCTGCATTGAGTGATCAGGCTACACATATTTCTGCAGCTCTCTCTGCACCCTCCATGTTGTTGTTAATCATATCAAAGTGCGGCCAAGTTAATTTCCATTTGAACTGTCCCTCATGCCCCGGACTGTAAACAGTCACTCTTGTGCTGTGCTAAGGATGGAGATGGGTTCTCAGCAGGCAGGTGCTGTTCCCTTCAGTGCAGATCAGGATATAGACCTTAAAGAGTCCCCCAAAATCCATATCCAGACCAGGGCCTGTCAGACAAGCACTGTAAGTGATTGTGGTGGCGCCTTCTCTCTGCTTCCTTCTACCCCAGCATCCACTCTCACAGAAAAATAAAATTGTCCTTAGAGTGTGTACAGATTTGTTTTCTGTTTCCTTTTCCCCTACTCATCCCAAATAAGGTTGAGTTATGGGGTCCTTGAGATGTGCCCTAACTGTTCTTTTTCTGTTAATCTTCAAAGTAACTCTGCTTCATAAACTAGGCTGAGGGTGCTGGGTGACTTGTCTGTTTCCTAAGCCCTTGGGGTGCATCTCCAGGTATGGCCCTGACATGATTATCACACAGATAACAGATGTCATGATGCAATGGCTCAGGGGTGACATCACCAGGATACTGATAGAAATAAAAAATGTCCCTTAAGAAAATGGTAAAAGGGCCACCACCAGGATTGGCAAGCCATTCACACACCAAGGGAAGCTAGGACCCAGGATTGTGCGCTTGGCAACTGTGGCAAGATGTCCAGTGTAAGGAGAGGCACACTTGTTATTTAAAATTTTCTAATACAGTCAAACCTCCGTTCTTGACTATCTCCCATCTCAAACAATTTGGTTCTCGACCAAGTTGTTCACGGGAAAATAATGTCTTGGTTGTCGAACAAAACTTTGGTTCTCGACCCAACAACCCTTTCATGCTGATACCTGTATGATTGATCATGTGCCTCTCAGGCAACAAGCAAAGGAGAGAATGTGAGAGTATGAGTCAGTTTACCACTAAACCTTATGTTGTTAACATCTCAGGAAATTGTGCTGTATTATTCTAATGGGAAAAAGTGATTTGGTTTTCTAACAAATCGCTTCTCGAAGAGCCTCCCGAACAAATCAAGTTTGAGAACCAAAGTTCCACTGTACATGCATTTTAAAAAGTAAAAATTGATGAACGTAATTAATTTTAAAAATATATTTCATTTAACTCAATCAACTCAAAATAGTATCATTTCAATATGAAATCAATATAATTATTAATGACATATTTTATAATCTTTTTTATATGAAGTCCTAGCAAGCTGGTGTGAATGTTTTATATATATATAATAGCACATCTCAACTTGGATTGGCCATTTTTCAAGTGCTCAGTAGCCACATGTGGCTAGTGGGTATTGGGCCACATACCATAGGAACACATTGCCACATGAGAGCATTTCCACCAAGTACTCCTAATTCCATGACAGTCCCTATGTGTCCTACATGTCCCTTGGCCAGCCTTCTTCCTCAGGAGGATGAATCAGTTGCCTCTTTCCCAGTCTACAATTCAACAGTGGCAAAAGCCTACATCCCAGAGTCTATGTTAATCAACACAGTAATAATAGGCACATACCACTTATTTTGTGAGCAAGAACAGCTGACATGCCTACAAAAGTTGAACATTTTACTGAGTCTGTAGTACAAACAAGGGCTGGTTCCTGCCAAATTTTTTGATTTGGAAAAAGTCTCCAAGAGGATGTCCTTATAGAGCACTCATTCTATGTAGCCTGTTGAGACCCTTGGATGCTCTGCCAAAAATGTCCTTGAAATTAATTCTACAAAAATACAAGAGAGAGCTTTACAGCTACTAAGTGTACAGAGACAATTCCAGAGTAAACCTCCAAACTACTGGTACCTCAGAAGACTGGTACCGCATCTTTTTCCTTTAAGACAGGGATTGAAGTCATTAAATGGCATTGCGTGTATTCCATATAACATGGGATGGAAAGAATGAAGAATAGGAAGACTGGCCAAACTTTAAACACAGTTGTTACTTCTGTGGCCCAGGATTACAAGCTGTCTAGTTATCGACATAGAATGCTGCCGGCCTCTGAAATATCAGCTGGCCTCTCAGATGGGCCTTCACTGGTCTATGAGTCAAAGACCAGGCTCAAAGTGGGCTCTTCTCCAAGTCTGTGTGACACTGATAAGTAAACCCAGGAGCCTTCTTTCCAGCCATATTCATATCTATGTAGAACTACCTGATTTAAAGAGCATTGAGTTTTACAAGAAAATAACTTTATAAACTCCAAAAAAATATACAGTGTACTTAGTAGATGCAAGACACAAAAGCACATGAGCCAGCACTGTCCAGGCATAGGGTCATGAAGAAACAGGGGCACCTAGTGTTCCTTAGTTTAGGAGTCACAGGCACCCCACAAAGCCAGTGCAGGAGGCTCGGTCCCACAGGCAAATGCTGGGCCTGCTCACCAGCATCAGTGACTGGGGATGAGGCAGGCAAGACTCAGGCAGGAAATGGGACGCATTATGTGGTCCCCAGGACAGAGCAGACATACTGTCCTCTCTGGAAGGGGAAGAACCCCTACATGGGTCACACACTATGGTGCCTCCATCCTCCGACACCAGATCTCAGGACTGAGCACAGGCACTGTCTGGGTTAACACATGAGTGGACGTGGAGATATTTTAGCCTTCCAACCACTTCCATCTTGTTTATAAAAACATAAAATAAGTTATGGAAAAGTAGCTCATCCAATAAAGTAGGTCTACTTACCAAAACAGACGTGTTTAAATGTCTGGCCTCATCCGAGCCATCCGGACCCCGGGCTCTGCTGTGAGCCACACCTCCAAGGGGGCCCTGAAGCATCTGTGTTACTGAAGCAAGGGAAGAACATGGTACAAAGAAGTAGGGGCCTTGATGTTTCCAAAATATCTGTAAAATTCTAATTGTTGTCTCAACTTAAAGTCAGGGGAAAAAAATGTTTTGTTCTAACTCATGATAAAAACTCCAGGATTCAAAGTATTACTATATTACTATTAAGCACTTAAAGTGAGTTTAGTATTAGCTAGATTGTCTGCCCTCATCTTGTTATTAAGCTGACTCATTGCAAAACTGTGAATTTTCTTGCAGTGAGAAATTAGCAACTATTTAAGAACAGAGCTGGGATAAATCAAGCTGTCTGCAACTTCAAATAGTTCTACCAGTTGGGGCCATTAATATGCTATAGAGAAGGGTAAAAGGGAAAAATTGGCCTCCAGCACAGCCAAAGCTCTAGAGGCTATAAAGAACATTCTAGGCTACAATCTGTCACATTCAGAACTCTTGGACCACCCCCCATATCTCATCAGATCCCTCTGCTGTGTTTCTGAGGCCCCGGCCCAGGGTTTTCTTACAGGGATCCCGTGTGCTCTCTTCCTCATGCCTCCTCTCAGTGCAGAGGGCAGAAGAGCAGAGCACGAACTCACTTGATGAATCAGGGCTGCATCCACACAGCAGGGAAGGGTCAGCTCTCAGTTATAAATGGCCTCTCCAACTCAAGGCCCAGACAGGGAAAGCACAAGTGAGTATCTGCCATGACTGGAGGGGGTCCTGGGAGCCAACCTGCCATCAGATCTTAAACAGAATTTCCCATGATGAGAACCAGGTTTTTAAGAGAATAAAAAACTCCCACTAAGTAAGACAATTAACTGAAGGTTCCTCTTACATGTGGAAGTAAATGCCTCAGTGGGGCAATTCTCAAAGTATGAAACATATGGAAAATGCATTAAGTTTGTGGCTTTTCTGAGCTGACAGGGTCACAGCCAATCAAAGCCTCACTGACATGTTTGTCTAGAGCTCACTAAACAACGTGCCAAAATTCCACCCTAAATAGTGCAGGCCTCCTCATCTCATCCCTACACAAGCCTTGAGGAAGGACTCTGTCCTATAAAATGTCACAGAAAGACTGAGGAAACATGCAGCTTGCTGAAGGCCACACGGCCAATGTGACAAAGGTAGTCTCTGGACACCTGAGGCCAAGTCTCCAACAAATGGTCCCCAGCCCTTGTGCCATAGATGGGACGGACAGACACGCTGCTGAGGACATGAGGTTGAGCATCCTCCTCAACACTGGCTTACATGTTCAGTCCAATTCTACTCTTAAAACCACACAAACCCATTTCCCAGCATGAACCCAAAACCACCTAATACCTGCTGTTTTAAAACGTTAATAAAATGATATCGGTAATGGATAAGATATCCAGACAGAAGATGAGCAAAGAAACAGAGGACTTGAACAATACTATACAGCAACTGGACCTAACAGGTGTATACAGAACACTCTACTCAAATCAGCAGAACACACATATCCTTCTCAGGGTCTCCAGGACAGACCATGGTGGGCCACAAAACAAGCCTCAGATATAAAAAGACAGAAGTAATAGAAAGTAAATTCTCTGACCACAGTTGAATAAAACTAGAAATCTGGAAAACTAGAAAATTCACAAATATATATAAATTAACATATTCTTAACCAATGGGTCAAAAAAGGAAATCAGTAAAATTCTCTGAGACAAATGAAAACAAAACACAACATACTAAAATACTAGCAAACCAAATCCAGGGATTTATCCCAGAATACAAAGGTGGCTCAATGTAAGAAAGTCAATCGATATGATAAACCACATTACCAGACCACCATCTCAATTGATGCAGAAAAGACACTGACAAAACCCAACATCCTTTCATGACACAATCACTCAGAAAACAAGGAACAGAACTTCTTCATGAACCTAAGTAAAAACTCGGGACAACCAATGTTCTGTGAAGCCACCTAGCTGGTGAACACATTGATGTGCCAAGAGGGTGGTACACCAGTTCTACTGGGGAGAGCACAAAGCTCTGAATGTGGGCCCCTCCCAGACCTCACCCCAGGTGTCTCTTCATTTGGCTGTTTCCGATCTGCATCCTTTGTAATCATAAGTAGAGTGCATTCCTGAGTTCTGTGAGTAGCTCTCATGAACTATCAAATCTGAGAGGGGTCATGGGAACCCCTCAGATTTGCAGCCCACTGGTAAGAAGTTCAGATGGCCTGGGCACCCCAGTGTAGCTGGTGTCTCAAGAAAGGGCAGTCTTGTTGGGGACCAGGACCACTGTGGGGTCTGTGCTAACAATGGATAGTTAGTGCCAGAATTGACTTGTAGTTCACCAGCTGGGCTTGGGGTCAGAATTACGTCAAAGGGCATTATCAAGAAAGTCAAAAGACAACCTACAGAATGAGACAAGTATTTACAAATCACAGTTCTGATAAGGGTTTAATATTTAGAATATATAAGAAACTCCTACAACTTAAACAAAGAGACAACCAATTAATAAATGGGAAAAAACTTGAATAGACGTTTCTCCAAAGTGGACATACAAAGGGCCACGAGAAAATGGTCGACAATATTAGTCATCAGCGATGTGCAAATCAAAACTATAATGAGATGCTCCTTCACATCCACCAGGATGGCTATAACAATTTTAAATTTTTCAAAAAGGAAAATTAAGTGTTGGTAAGGATGTGGAAAAATTAAAATCCTCATACTCAGCTGGTGGGAGTATAAAATGGTACTGCCACTATTAAAAACAGTGTGACAGTTCATCAAAAAGCTAAACATAGAATTATCTGAGACTGAGCAATTCTACTCCTAGGAATATGCCCCAAAGAGTGGAAAGCAGGACTCAAACAGTCACTGTACACTGATGTTCACTGTAGCATAGTCATAGTAGCCAGAAGGTGGAAGCAACCAAGTGTCTATCAACAGATAATGGGTACACAAAATGTGGTCCACCCATATAATACAATATTATTTACCCATAAAAAGGAAAGAAGTACTGATTCATGCTACAAAATGGATTAGCCTTGAAAACATCATGCTAAGTGAAAAGAGCCAGAAACAAAGGATGAATGTATGATTCTACTTAGAGGAGATTTCCAGAACAGACAAATTCAGAGACAGAGGAGATTAGAGGTTACCAGGGGCTGGGGGTGAGGGATGAAAGAGCTTTGGAAACATCAATGGTGCTGATGGTTGCACAAGATTTTAAATGTAATTAATGCCACTGAATTGTACATTTAAAATGGTTAAAATGGCAAAATTTGCATTATGTATATATTTTACGACAATAAAGAACATGATCACAATATATAAATAATATATGTATATAACCTTCCACAGCCAGGTAGTCAATAACAAAATATCAAACACTTGATTTTAAGACTTGAGGTCCATTTAAATACTGACTGAGAAGACAGGAAAATGTTCCAGGGCGAACAAGTCATTCCGAACTGAAATGCCGGAGCATGTTTCCTGCCTCCCATGTTCTACCCGCTGTAGCCACACAGCTGCTCTAAAAGAGTCTCATTGAGACGCTGGTATGGTCTGGAATCCTGGAGCTCCTTACCTGCCAGCTCCCTCCCTGTCCATAGTTCTGGGGCATCTGGATCATCTAGTCCAGGTTTAGCCATGGCTTCTACATGAGGGAGGTCCAGCACACCTGCACAGCCTTCTGTCAGCTGCAGGGGACACACAGCCACATGTGTGGACAGGCCCTCTCACTCTGAACAACCACTGCCACAGATAGCATGGGCCTATGCTAGATAGGTGACCACATTCAACATGACAGAGCTCTGATGGCTATTCCAGGGATTTCAGAGGAACCACAGCAGGCAGGGTGTTGTGGCAGGGGGTTGTTGCATGTCTGCTGTCTGTCAAAGCTGTGCTCATGGTTACCAGTGACCCAGTTAACAAACAGAACAGACAGAAGAATCATGAATGAATTATTTAAAAGGCTTGTCATTTTTTGCAATTCACTTTCATTTCATTATGGTAGTTTCTGAAGTAGACAGTGGGAACTGGAAGTCAGAGCCTCACTTTTTAGAGGTGGCGACTAAGGCCAGGACCCTGATTCCTGATCCAGGGCTCATCCTAGAGCATGTGTCCTCTTATTAAAATGTCGATGGTGTGTGGATGTCAGAAGTTACTAAGCACCTTTTCCCAGTTACCAAGTATGGTTTAACATTTAGAAATGACATAGGATGTGATGTAAGAAACATTTATTAATAATTCACAATTAAAGTAACAGGTATTGAAATAAGTGGTCCAGCTCACTGGTAATATTTGGACTGGTATCAAAGCCATAAATAAAAACTGCATCATAGCCCTGGCTGGTTTGGCTCAGCAGTTAGAGTGTCGGCCTGTTGACCAAAGAGTCGTGGGTTCAATTCCGGTCAAGGGCATGTACCTCAGTTGTGGTTCAATCCCCGGCTCTGGTCGGGGTCATGCGGGAGGCAACAAATCAATGTCTCTTTCTCACATTGATGTTTATTTCTCTCTCTCTCTCTCTCTCTCTCTCCCATTCTATCTGAAGATAAATGGGAAAAATATTCTTGGGTGAGAAACATCCTCGGGTGAGGATTAAAACACACACACACACACACACACACACACAATCATCATAAAAACCTCCCCCACAATTAATCAATGAAATGAAAAGTCTGGAAAAGGTTCAGAAGGCACAGGACAAGAAGAGAACCTGAGAAGAATAGGTATTAAAGTCTGAAATTATCCCATCACTCCTCGCTCAAAAATCCTCAGTGACTCCAAATTGCTTACAGGACACACTCCTGACCCCTCCTGACAGGAAGGTCCTGCTGTCCGTGTCACACCCCTTGCAGGCCCTCCCTGCCTGTTCACCCCTGAGGGTTCCCCAGCCCAGCCACCTGTTTTCCTAAATGCATCGGTCCTGGAGCATGGCCTGGCCTGCCACAGGTCTTATGCAAGGCTACTCTGCTGGTCACTTCGTGGCTGTGCACTGACAGGTAACACATTAACTGTCCAGACATTTATTTGGGGCTGAAGAACACTGGTTAAATATAATCCACTTATATTAATTAGGTCTACAAGAAATGACTGATTTTTTTCATGATTCTGAGAGGAGACTGATGAATTAGGACAAGTTTTGATACCAGGGAATAGAGAATAGGAGAAAATGACCAGGACAGTAGAGTCACTGAAGATGAAATGTACTCTGTAATTTCTTAAAAAGAAACAAAAGGACATGAGTTTCTTAAGATAGTTTCACAGCAAGTAGAGAACCACAGCACACTCTTCTGCCCTAGAATCATCTCAGAAAAGTTCCTGAGAGTTGCTGGCACAGATTCCTGTGGAACATCAATCACTGCACTAAGCAGGCAGAGGGCAGCGCCACAGAGCCCAGAGTAGGGCCTCAGTCACCTCTGGCCTGGTGCCACCTCCCCCTCGGTGTCACCTCCTTCCCCTCTTCGACCAGACTGCCTCTGCAGTTAAATGTTTGTCTTCACACAGCTCACCAGTTGTCTACCTTTTCCAGTGAATGGACTTTTTCACTGAACTGAATGTATCACATCAGTTTTTCTTTTAATTTTTGTGTTTATTGTTTATACAGATAACAGACACAGCAGGCAGACTATAAGCCCTAATATAGTCAAACAAAGTTCAAATCTATGACCTAAAACCTTCCTTGAAATATATACCTCTTTACTGGGAATGACAAGGGCATCAGTTCAAGTCTCCTGTCGTTGTTTTCAGTGCTGGGGCTCCCAGAGCTCACATAGCACCTTCCCTGCAATCCACCAGGGTGGGAGCCTGCCCCGAACCTGCCTGGATAAACCAAAACACCAGACTCGTGTCAGCTTTTCATCCGGTTCTTTCCTGGTGAAAGAGGGAGGCAGAATGAAGAAAGACCAAATGCAGGATAAGACAGAAGAGTGGAGGTTCAGAAGTTATAAAGAAAATGCCCATGAAACCGAGATGCCCTCAGGAGAAGCCAAATGTGGTATTGTTTTGTCATCTCCATATGCTGCATCAAATATGTGGCAGCGACACACAAACAAAGAGCTGCAGTTCTGAGGCAGTGAAAACTGGCCCATTCCACATTAGAAAGGAGTCAGGGCACACAGCCAAACCCATCCCAGTCAAACTGTGCTCTCCAGCCCCCACAGGGGTCCTCCTGCAGTGACGCAGCCATGGCCACCACATGGGGCCGCAGTCCCCACCACACGGAGCTGCTGCCCCAGGAAATCAGGCACACCATCCCTCAGCACCAACTGCAGTTTAAGTCATCAAGACCCATTTCACATAATGACTCTAATAACATTTGTAGCAGAAACCACAGCTGAATTGGGGGTGCTCTTGCATTTTTTCTCCCCAGAAATTTAACTCATTCCTCCATATGCTTGAGCTTCATTACACAATGAGATCTCATCTTTAAATAGGAGACATATGATTAACCTCTAAAAAGATCATCTCTTGTGAAACTAGGTTCTCCCTGCAGGAAGGAGGGTGAACAGCTGACAGTAGGAAGCCTTGCCCCTCCTGAAGCAGCTCTGCCCAGCCTATTGCTCAGGTCACCACTTGCTCTGTCCTGAAGCCAGAGTCCTGACTCACTTGGCCGCTGTTCCCAGCACCAACGCACAGGCTCGCTAGTAAGACTTGCTGACGACAGTCAGGACCAGCCACACAGACATGTGCTCTCACGGGCTGTGGGTGCATTCATCCTGACCTCTCCCATCCCTCATGGCTTTCAGGGGAAGGGCCCTCTCAAACTGCAAGGCCACATTCAGAATTAACAGATAAAAATCCCTACCTCTCCCATCACAAAGCCGCATTCCTTCCTCAGCCTCAACACCACCATGGGGCCCAGAAGAGCACGTCTCAGCCACAACACCTTCATGGGGTGGTGGGACTCCCAGATATTACCAGCCCGAGACCTGTGCTCTCATCCACTCTCGGAAGCATGGGCACGTCAGCCTTTATAGGTCAAGGGTTCTGAAGCCCAGAGCAGACAAGAGCCAGTGTTCTGGAAGCAATTAGGAACCTGCCACACTTGCTAGTTATAACTAAAAAGCAGCATTTCTGTGTCATTACAAAAAGTGACTAAGACCAGAAGGAAAAAGTGACAAAACATGCACATTTAAAATACCCCACAGTGAAGATGAATACCTTTTTCCCCCAAAATGAAAGGGCTAAGCTTAAGGAGTCTATGCCTGGGGAGACACATAGAAAACAGGCTTGCTGGTGTGTGCGGGGTATCAATGAACTGGTGTCTCCAAAGCAGAGCCAGGCCTGATGGAGCCTTAGAGTTATAAACTGACCTACAGGGCACCGGGGCAGAGAGCATACTGCTCATCCTGGGGAAGCCAAGTCAGGAAGATGCAAACTGCACGGTTGATTTTAGCAAATAAACTAACTGCAAAGGAGAAAGAAAAGATGACAGAGGGAAGCTATGCATTAAGGTGCTTCATCAAGCACAATGCTCAGGTCTCCCAGGGCTCCTGAGCTACAAACGCACAACACACACCCTAAGGAAGATAAAGGGGAGACTGGATCACCGGCTTAATGTCTGATGACATCAAGAATTACTTTTTATTTTTTTAAGGTGAGTATGGTTATGATGTTGGTTTTTAAAAGTAGTTCTTGTTGGATTCCAAAATGGCGGCGGAGTGAATGGAAGCTACACAGACCATCTCCCAGGACCAAACTGGAAATACAACTAAAATAAAGTCAAATCAGTGGGAAAAAGCAACAGAAAGGCAGCTTGCGAGGACCATACAACCAGGGACACTGAATCAATCCTGGTAGGATTGCAGAGGCGCGAGAGGGGAGCTGGGAGCCCATGGAGAGCAGCGGCCTTAGCCATGAGCAGCGGCCTTAGTCGGGAGTGGCACCCGCCCTCGGGGTTAAAGCCCCAGCCGGCTCCACAGCGCAGAGCCGGGACAGAGCGCGAAAACAGCCACAGCCACCCACCCTGGGCTCTGGCAGAGGGAGGGCGGACTGGACTGGAACTGTGTGGGGACACTCGGGATTTGGAGGGAGCTCAGAGCTTTTGCTAAGTTACGGCCACCCAGGACTGTGGCCTGGCCGTCTTACTCCATCCCAGGGCTCTGGGGAGAGGCGGCAGCCCCTCCCTGGGAGATCCAGCCACACCCTAGTGGGCCATTGAAATGCAAATCGAGGCTCATTAACTACCAGCATCTGCCCCACCCTCAGGATATCCTCTCACGCTGAACACCTGAGGGAGGTTCTCATTCAACTGAGAACCCAAGGCTCTTCAAGTAACCAGGACTAATAGCATCTAGGCAAAAAGCTAGAGGATAACTGAACCTTTTCTGGGCTTGCAACTCTACCCAGGAAAGTAAGACTCCACAGTGGTGTATAACGTGGGTTCTCTCACGCTCATCCAAACCCAGTACAGGGAGCCACAAACAGCAGAACACCAACATCCACAGGGAAAATTTGGCAGGCTCCAAAAACCACTGAGATAGCCAAAATGGTAAAACAACGAAACAGATGCCAAACGAAAGAACAAGAGACCTCCAATGAAGATGAGATAAATGAAATGGAGTTAAGCAAGTTAACAGAGCTAGAATTTAGAGCCATGATCTTGAGGAAGCTCAACAGCATGTGTAAGGACATCAACACCATGAGCAAAGACATAGAAATATTGAAAATAATCCAATTGGAAATGAAGAATGACATAGCAGAAATGAAGAACACATTGGAAGGACTAAACAGCAGAGTAGAAGAAGTTGAGGACCGGATCAGTGAATTAGAAGACAGGGTAGAAAAAAATCAAACAATCAGAAAACCAAAAGGAAAAAACAATGAAAAAACAGGAAGACAGCTTAAGAGAACTGTGGGACAACTGGAAACGTAATAATATTCGCATCATAGGAATCGCCGAAGAAGAAGAAAATGAGAAAGGGTTAGAGAATATATTTGAAGAAATAGTGACAGAAAATTTCCCTAATCTGGTGAAGGAAGAAGGCATTCAAGTTCAAGAAGCACAGAGAGTCCCAAGTAAGAAGAACCCAAACAGGCCCACAACCAAGACACATAGTAATTAAAATGCCAAAAATTAAAGACAAAGAGAGAATCCTCAAGGCAGCAAGAGCTAAGCAACAGGTTACCTACAAAGGAAACCCCATAAGGCTATCAGCTGACTTCTCCATAGAAACACTACAGGCCAAAAGGGAATGGCATGAAATAATCAAG
Organism: Tadarida brasiliensis; assembly: GCA_030848825.1. NCBI lineage: Eukaryota > Metazoa > Chordata > Mammalia > Chiroptera > Molossidae > Tadarida > Tadarida brasiliensis. The sequence goes on along the minus strand of CM061259.1, from coordinate 69,975,248 downwards.
GTCATGAAAAACAAGGATCTGAACCCAAGACTACTCTACCCAGCAAGGCTATCATTCAAAATAGAAGGTCAAATAAAGAGCTTCCCAGACAAAAAAAAGGCTAAGGGAATACATTAGCACCAAACCAGCACTGCAAGAAATGTTAAAAGGACTGCTGTAATTAGTAGAAGAAATAGAAAGGAAAATAGAAACACACTAAACAAAAATGGCAATAAGTAAGTACATATCAGTAATCACCTTAAATGTAAATGGACTGAATGCCCCGATCAAAAGACACAGAGTAGCGGATTGGATAAGAAAGCATGACCCATATATATGTTGTTTACAAGAGACCCACCTCACAACAAAGGACTCACATAGGCTGAAAGTGAAGGGATGGAAAAAAATCTTCCAAGCAAACGGAAAGGAAAAAAAAGCTGGGGTAGCAATACTCATATCTGATAAAATAGATTTCAAAATGAAGGCCATAACTAGAGACAAAGAAGGCCACTACATAATATTGAAAGGATCTATCCAACAGGAAGAGATAACCTTGGTAAACATATATGCACCCAATATAGGAGCACCAAAATACATTAAAAATCTTCTGGAAGACTTCAAAGGAGAAATCGACAGCAATACAATTATAGCAGGGGACTTCAACACCCCGCTGACATCACTGGATAGATCCTCTAGACAAAAAATTAACAAGGAAACAGAGACTCTAAATGAAGCACTAGACCAAATGGATTCAATAGATATTTACAGAGAATTACACCCCAAAACTACAGAATTCACATTCTTCTCAAGTGCACATGGGACATTCTCAAAGATAGATCACATGTTAGGACACAAACTAAGTCTCTACAAGTTCAAGAAGATTGAAATCATATCAAGCATCTTCTCAGATCACAATGGCATGAAACTAGAAATCAATTGCAAAAAGAACATGCAAAGACATTTGAATACATGGAGGCTAAATAGCATGTTATTAAACAATGAATGGGTTACCAAGGAGATCAAGGAAGAAATTAAAAACTTTCTGGAAACGAATGAAAATGAACACACAACAACACAAAATCTGTGGAATGCAGCGAAAGCAGTTCTGAGAGGGAAGTTCATAGCACTACAGGCCTACCTCAAGAAACAAGAAAAATTTCTAATAGACTTTCTAACCTCACAACTTGAAGAACTAGAAAGCAAACAAAAGGAAAACCCCAGAGCAAGTAGAAGGAAGGAAATAGTAAAGATCAGAGCAGAAATAAATGACATGGAGACCAAAAAAACAATTCAAAGAATCAATGAAACAAAGAGCTGGTTTTTTGAAAAGATAAACAAGATTGATGGACCCTTAGCTAGACTCACCAAGAAACAAAGAGAGAGAACCCAAATACACAAAATCAGAAACGAAAGAGGAGAAGTAACAACTGACACCACTGAAATACAAAGGATCGTTAACAAATACCATGAACATTTATATGGCAACAAATTCGACAATCTAAGCGAAATGGACAAATTTCTAGAAACACATAGTCTCCCAAAACTGGACCAGGAAGAGATAGAATACTTGAACAGACCAATAACAACCAAGGAAATTGAAGATGTAATCAAGACTCTCCCAGCAAACAAAAGTCCAGGCCCAGACGGCTTCACAGGGGAGTTTTACCGAACATTCAAAGAACTAACACCCATTCTTCTCAAACTATTTCTAAAAATTCAAGAAGAAGGAAGACTTCCAAACTCATTTTATGAGGCCAGCATAATTCTAATTCCAAAACCAGAAAAAGACACTACCAAGAAAGAAAACTACAGGCCAATATCCCTGATGAACATAGATGCCAAAATCCTGAACAAAATACTAGCAAGTCGGATCCAGCAATACATCAAAAAAATTATTCACCATGACCAAGTGGGATTCATCCCAGGGATGCAAGGCTGGTTCAATATTCGCAAATCAATAAATGTGATACATCACATAAACAAAATGAAAGATAAAAACCACATGATCATATCAATAGACGCTGAAAAAGCATTCGACAAAATTCAGCACCCATTTCTGATAAAAACGCTCAGCAATTTGGGAATAGAGGGATCATATCTCAACATTATAAAGGCCATATATGAAAGACCTACAGCCAACATCATACTCAATGGGCAAAAACTAAAAACATTTCCCTTAAGAACAGGAACAAGACAGGGATGCCCACTTTCGCCACTCTTATTTAACATAGTACTGGAAGTCTTAGCCACAGCAATCAGACGTGAAGAAAAAATAAAAGGAATCCAAATTGGAAAGGAAGAAGTGAAACTGTCATTATTCGCAGATGACATGATATTATACATAGAAAACCCTAAAGACTCCATCAAAAATCTACTAGACCTAATAAATGAATTTGGCAAAATAGCAGGATACAAAATTAACGTCAAGAAATCAGCAGCATTCTTATACACCAATGATGAACTCACAGAAAGAGAAACTAAAAAAACAATCCCATTTACCATCACAGCAAAAAAATTAAGATACCTGGGAATAAACTTAACCAAAGAAGTAAAGGACCTATTTGCAGAAAACTACAGGACATTGAAAAAAGAAATAGAGGAAGATATAAAAAAGTGGAAGCACATACCTTGTTCATGGATTGGAAGAATTAACATCATTAAAATGTCCATATTACCCCAAGCAACCTATAGATTCAATGCAATCCCCATCAAAATACCAGTGACATATTTCACAGAACTAGAACAAATACTCCAAAAGTTCATATGGAACCAAAAAAGACCCCGAATAGCCACAGCAATCTTGAAAAAGAAGGACAAAGTAGGTGGGATCACAATACCGGATATCAGATTATACTACAAAGCTACTATAATCAAAACAGCCTGGTACTGGCACAAGAACAGGCATATAGACCAGTGGAACAGAACAGAGAATCCAGAAATTGACCCAAGACATTATGCTCAACTAATATTTGACAAAGGTGGCAAGAGCATACAATGGAGCAAAGACAGCCTCTTTAATAAATGGTGTTGGGAAAATTGGATAGCTACATGCAAAAAAATGAAACTAGACCATCAACTTACACCATACACAAGAATAAACTCAAAATGGGTAAAAGACTTAAATGTGACTCGTGAATCCATAAAAATCCTAGAAGAAAATGTAGGCAACAAAATTTCGGACATCATACGCAGTAGAATCTTCACTGATACATCACCTAAGGCAACAGAAACAAAGGAAAAAATGAACACATGGGACTACATCAAACTCAAAAGCTTCTGCACAGCAAAAGAAACAACCATCAAAACGGAAAGGGAACCCACTGTATGGGAGAGCATAATTGCCAATGATACATCAGATAAGGGGTTAATCTCCAAAATATATAGAGTGCTCATACAACTCAACAAAAGGAAGACAAAGAACCCAATTAAAAAATGGGCAGAGGACCTAAATAGACACCTCTCCAAACAGGACATACAAATGGCTAAGAGACATATGAAGAAATGCTCAACATCACTAATCATCAGAGAGATGCAAATTAAAACAACAATGAGGTATCACCTCACACCTGTCAGAATGGCCGTCATCAACAAATCGTCAAACAACAAGTGTTGGCGAGGGTGTGGAGAAAAGGGGACTCTAGTACACTGCTGGTGGGAATGCAGACTGGTGCAGCCACTGTGGAAAACACTATGGTGTTACCTCAAAAAATTAAAAATTGAATTGCCATTTGACCCAGTGATCCCACTTCTACGAATATACCCTAAGAAACCTGAAACACCAATCAGAAAGAATACATATACCCCCATGTTCATAGCAGCGCTATTTACAATAGCTAAGATCTGGAAACAGCCCAAGTGCCCATCAGTGGATGAATGGATAAAAAAGCTGTGGTACATATACACAGTGGAGTACTATGCAGCTGTAAGAAAGAAAGATCTTTTATCCTTTGAGACGACATGGAGGGACCTCAAGAGTATTATCCTAAGCGAAACAATCCAAGCAGAGAAAGACAAATATCACATGATGTCACTCATGTGTGGAATATAATAAATATAACAGTCTGGGGAACAGGGTAGACCCAGAGATGTGAAAGTAGGGTACAGACTGACAACCCTCAAAAGAGGGGGTGGGGGGGAGGGAAGAGATAAACCACAGAACTTATACGCATGTATGCATAACTGATGGACATGGACAACAAAGCTGGGGACAGGGTGGAGGGATGGGGAGGAGGGTGTCAATGGGGAAAAAAGGAGAAACATCTGTAACAAAAATAAATTAATAAATATCCTAGTTAAAAAAATAAAATAAAAAAAATAAATAAAAATAGTTCTTGTTTTTTAAAGATACATACTAAAATATTTATGAATAAAATAATATCTATGGATTTGCTTCAAAATTATTTTAAGAAAGGAAAAAAAGGCCTGGCCAATGTGGCTCAGTGATTAGAATGTCAGCCCACACACTGAAGGGTCGTGGGTTCAATTCCCAATCAAGGGAATGTACCTGGGTTGCAGGTTTGACCCCTGGCTCCGGTTGGGACACATGCGGGAAGCAACCAATGGATGTGTCTCTCTCACATAGATGTTTCTCTCTCTCTCTTTCTCCCTTCCTCCCTCCCTCCCTTTCACTCTCTCTAAAAGTCAACGGAAAAAATATCCTTGGGTGAGGATGAACAAACAGACAAAAAAAGCCATTGTACTGCCCAGCAATAACATAGGAAAATTAGAAGTATTTCTGTCAAATATTATTTAAATTTCAACTTCCAAGACACAGTGGCAAGCCTCTTCAGAATCCAGTTGAGCACTTAAGAGAGATGACACAACAAATGTCCTCAACTGGACGCACTCACACACACAACACACATGTGTACACACATATACACAAAAACTAACAGCACACACAGAGTACACATGTACATGCATGTATACTACACAGGCTCACAGCACACACATGCACATACACCAACACACAGCACACATTCACAGCAAACACACAGCAACACATACACATGGATTCATAGCCCATATGGCACACACATGTACAAGCTCAGCAAGGCATAGCACACACATGTATACTACACATAGCACACAAATGTACACCAACTCATAGCACATGTACACACAGCCCATATGCATGTACATAATTGCATATGCACACATGTGTATACACATACACATGAGTGGAAGCACAGGTGGGCTGTGCACGTCTGCATGCATAGAACACAAGGACTCAGGATGGGCACTGCCTTTCTCTCCCTTCTCCAGCTGTAGGTTGCAAAGCAAACTAGGTGGGTGTCCCAGCAGCTCCTGTGGGTGAGAAGCAAGCACAAGCCAGGGAGAGTCATTTTCAGGCAGAAAAGAGAAGGGAGTCATCTACCTGTAAGAGAAGATGAAGCCCCCAAACACGTTACCTCTCTGAATTCCTGGGTGTCTTCCTCGGAAATAAGTGGCTCGCTCATCTGTAGCTGAAGCTGCCTGCCTCCCTGGCTCCTCAAGGAGGTCTTTCAGTGCTTGGCGCAGTCTACTGGCCTGGATGCTGAAATGAAAGTCCAACAGCAGTGACACCTTTCATAACTTGCACACAACGCAAAGCACTCACAATTTTACAAAGACCACCCCAGCTCTCTGTACCAATGAAATGTCCTCACCAGCATCTCTCCATCTGCAGTCTCTGTGCCTGCTGGTCCACTCCCTGAGCCCGTGCTAAGCTGAGCAGCTGTGGGGCCTGCCCAAGCCTTGTCTTCCACTCCAGTCCAAGGTGGTTTCCTTATCCCACACTAATACCAGTGAAACACTAAATACCCGGATCTGGTTCTATAATTGGCTCTCAGAAGAAAGGCCCCTATCCAGGAGTGGTCATTTTCGTTATGAGGAAAGACTATAGACTTGGGAGTTTAAAACAGTACTGTTGAATCCTCATGAACCCCATAGGACACTGTAGGTGTGGAAAGCACAGGGGATAGCCAGCTGGCTGGCCAAACAAAGGTGACTGTGGAGCCATGAGGTGGACGAGTCTGAGAGCCGCTAGGCTAGGCACTGCTCAGAATGGGTTTCTGCTCAAATAGCACCTGCCTGGGTAATGTCCCCAAGGAGCAGAAGGGCAGCCTGCATAGAGACAGTGCTAATCAGGTGGCTCACGGCCCCTCCCAGTGTCCTTTATTTAAAGAACTGACTCCACCCATACCCTGGCACTGTGAGCCCAGATAAGGGCATCAATTAGTTTGCTGCCAGCTCTTCTGTATAGACCACCTCAGGTACAGAGCACACTTACTAATTAGGATGTTGGAGAGAAAAGCAGGCAGCAGAAAGTGCACTAATCTGAGAACTAGCACCAGCTCCTCTGAGCAACCTTCTTTGCTTTAGTGGAATGGAGGTCACAGCAGGGCAACATGTGACCTCCACATCCTTCCCAGGACCCTAGTGGTGGTGAGCAGAGCTGCCTTTCATCAGAGCTGCCTGGATCAGCTGCTAAGGAAAGGAGAGGAGAAGCAAATCTGTAAGGGCAGGGCTCTCACTGGGCCTGAGGGGCTGTAGTCCAGCTGGTGGCCTTAAGGACACACTGACCGTGCCAACCCCTCTTTGGTGGGAGAGGTCAGCCACCCCCAACATGCACACAAATACCCTCGCTATTTTTATTTCTTAAAATAATTCTTGCACCCCTATGTTCATAGCAGCGCTATTTACAATAGCTAAGATCTGGACACAGCCCAAGTGCCCATCAGTAGATGAGTAGATAAAAAAGCTGTGGTACATGTACACAATGGAATACTATGCAGCTGTAAGGAAGAAAGATCTCTTATCCTTTGAGACAACATGGAGGGACCTGGAGAGTATTATGCTGAGCGAAATAAGTCAGACAGAAAAAGACAAGTACCACATGATTTCACTTATTTGTGGAACATAATGAACAAAATAAGCTGTTGATTGAAAGAAATCCAGAATCATGGAAGTAGGGAACAGAATGACAAAGCTCAGAGGGAAGGGGGTGGGGGTGGGAAGAGATAAACCAAAGAACTTATATGCATATATGCCTAACCAATCAACATGGACATTAGGCTGCGGAAGGCAGGAGGGGGGTGAGAGCGGGAAGAAGGGGGTCAGTGGGGGAAAAGGAGGACATCTGTAATACTTTCAACAATAAAAAAAATAATAATTCATACAAATAATACTCCCTGAGAGTGCCTGGCCTTGTCCAGGACAAAAGTAGGCTGGAATCAGAACAGAAAGTAGATTTCTCAGGGTCCCGGGAGGAAAAGGGCCTAGGCCAAATGGAGTAAGCTCAGGAACCAGTCAGAGGAGTAAATTTGCTGGAGGCAAGACCCCAGCCCTCCCCGGGGCCCATCTCTAATTATGCAAGTGAGAGGCACATCCTGCAGTCACCACATCTCCAGGTCTGGAAAAGTCTCACAAGACAAAACATTACTGCGAACCATGCACTCAAATGTTTTGTTCTAGCCCATTTTTTATGAAAACGCTAGTTGAAACCCTTCTAAACTAATGTCATAACTTATGTTCTAGACTTGCTAAAGCCCCATCTACTCTAACATCCTGGGGGGCCTCTTCACTAGCATGGTACCCATTGTTCCTGCATGATCTAAAGTGTTGCTCACTGAGATGTTACATATGAAAAATCCTTTTCTAAGAACATCATCAGAGCTGTGTTGGAAGCTATCATGGCAGAACAGAGGGAGTGTCCTACTAGTTATTATTAACCTAAAGGAGAGGCCACCTGATGCATGACGTTAAAGCGTTATCTGTGATGACACAATGGCAAAGTGTACTTCATTGGCCTATGAGAATGGCAACTCTCTGGTCTAAGGGGTGAGGAAATGCCTCACTCAGACTGTACCTGTCATCAGTCTGCCCCTCCCCCCCATTCCCAGCATGCTGGCCCTACCTACCTCTCTGCCCCACCTGCATGGGTCATGCAGAGGGGCCGTACCCCAGGGCTAAGTATGGCAAGAGGTTCTGCACTCGGCCCTTCCATTGGCAGCAATCCTAGTATCATTCCATTTGCACACCTTTTAATAAACTTGCTTGGAACTGCCCTGCTGTTTATTTTTTCAGCATCTCCTCACACCAGGATCTCCCTGACTAGCTTCTGTGAGAGCAAGGTCCATCCACTCACACTGTGCCCAGGACTGTGCTCTGGTGTCCATTTCAACACCTACAGCTATATACTACTGACAGAGATATACTCTATGAATGTTTAACAAAAGAGTATTAAACAACCATAAAGTCAAAGTGGAGGATATTTCTTCCTGGAATATACTAAGTCAGTGATGTTTTTCAGGACAAGCCATGGTCTCAGCGGGATCCCGCCCAGCACAAAGCTTTGGCCACCCCCAGTGCTCTGTGTTGACACTGGAGTTGCTGACTCAGTTACCTCAATACTTTGAAATATCTTCTGGGAAAAATTAATGTAGTTCAGTATAAGAAGGTTTTCGTCTCTAAAGTCATTAACTATCTCTGTTAACCAAACTAAGCATACATTGTTCAAGCTACAAGGAAACTTACAGATGATTTCACTTTCCAGGAAGGAGGACACACTACGGAGGACCTAACTGGGCTATAGGGGCGACACCAGAGGGCAAGTAAGGCAAGATTTCCAGAAGGTGAGTGACTGACTGGGTGACCAGGGTCTCTTCAATTAGGTGGTCAGGGAAGGACCCTCTCAGAAGGTGACGGTCAGTAAACAACAAAGACAAAAATCAGTACCAAAACCCTTAACAGTGCCAGGCATGGATCCTGCTCTGATGGAGACGGATCTGAGGGCTTCCTCCCACATCCATCACCCCAGGACACAAGAAACCCTGGGAGCATGCTATAGATCCTAAAAACCACCAAGAATACCAAAGTAAGGAGAGTCTGAGTAACTGACACAGTCAAGAAGGGTATAAGGAGATGCTGAAATGCCACGTAGGATCCTGGAAGAGTAAAATGTAAAACAATCTGGATAAAATATGGACTTATGAAAATAACAACATATCCATATAGGATCATTAGTTATGACTATAAATGACACTAATGTCAGGTGACAAGAGGAGAAACTGGGTGTGGGAGACATGGGAACTCTGAACTATCCTGTAATTTTTTCTGCAAGTCTGAAACTATTCTAAAATTTGAAAGATTATTTAAAAGATACTATGCAGAAAAACAGCAATTTGGAACTGCTCTTCCCTAAGATGGAAACTGTCCACCTGTGTCATTCTGGGCCCTCACCAGTCCACATTACCTCAGAGGTCTCTGGAAAGTTCTTCTAGATACTCACCCAAGGCAAACATCAGTCTCTTGTTACTAGACTGCCACCTTCTGGCCACATAGTTTACCCAAATACCTCATTAAGGAGAGGAATCCGTTTGAGATGTCAGTCACTGTTTCCACCTCCACTGTCTCTGCAGTTTCCAGTGTGGAACAGTAAAGACAGAGGTGATGGCAGACATGACACAGAGGTGACAGTGAGAAGCTGGCTCTCATTACGAGGCTTTCAGAGGACACTGAGAAGTTCCTAGCAAGTCAGATACCATCTTACTTACTAAACTCAGCATGATGGCTTCTTCCAAACGCATCACTACTCATTACCCGAGCCTCTCCAAACCCACAGCTGCAAGGTACACCTACTCTGTGAGGTAGGGTAGCCTTGCAACAGGAGGATGGCACTTCTTGCTCAGAGAAGATGCACACACTCTGCAGGGATCCCACCCAGAGGCTAAAGTTAGCACTGAGATGAAAACCTATCTGTCAGCTCATTCCACACACATTTGATCCATTACCATGAAAGGCCAGGACACAGCTACTCAATCCAACCCTAATCTAGGTGTTGTCTGGGAAAGTATTTGTAGTGTGGGTGGAGAAGGCCCATAATCATTGACTTTAGGTAAGGGAGACTGTCCTAGATAATGTGGTGGGCCTGGTACAATCAGCTGAAAGGCTTTAAAAGTACATCTGTGGCTTCCTGGAGGAGGAAGATGATGTTCAGCCTGTGGTCAGTAGCTTCAGCCTGTGCCCAAGAGGTCCAGCCTGCCTTTCCTGAGGCCAGGCCCTGTGGAACTCTTACTCACCTATCTTCCTACAGTCTGCCTGTGACTGCAGAGGCCCTGCACTCACTTCCTGCTGCTCTCCAGCCCTGTCTGCCACCTGGGCGCTAGGGTCAGAGCCTGCAATCTTATCTTCCATGGGGCCCCTGCAGCAGGCCCAGCAATTTTGTGTGTCACTTATGGCATGCTTGCATCTGCTATCTCATTCACTGCATTCTGTGCCATGCCTAAAAACCCACAAACATGATGGAGCTCTGTGAGGAGGGTTGTGGGTTTTATTTAGCATTTTTCTCCCAAGACTATGGGTGCCAGACACCATGCCTAGCACTGTGGGGTTCTCAATCAGCACTGGCAGGACCAGCAGCTGATAGTGCTCTATGTCTGGTCCCTCCAAGCCACAGCCTCCTTCTCTCACTGCTGAAGTCCCTCCCAGGGGAAAATGCAATGGGGTGACTCAGTCAAAACTTGGGGCATCAGAGCAGCTGCCCAGCTGGGCTTGCACATGTCCTTGCCTGAAGGGCTCTCTGGTCAGGGTCTTACATTGGCTGCTACAGACCACCTTTCTTGGTTCTTTTATGGGCCAGCTTCTGAGTTCTGCCTTGAGTGAGGGGCCAAAGAAATACCAGAACTGCTAAGAAAATAAGGTTTTAAATTAAAATTTTACATTAACATTTCTAACATTTTGGATCTTATGATACCAGATCTATCATCAAGCATTATTTCTTTTTGAAACTTAAAGCCCTAGATCTAGAATAACATCAACATATTCATGTGTTAGGGAAATAGGTTACATATTAGAATTAAAATCAATCACTTAAGATAAATAAGAAAAGGAACTGGAATAGTAACAAACATCTCTTTTACTTTAACAGACATGAAAGAATCAAAATTAATAAGGAAAGACTATTCTTGTAAAAAAATTACATTAAATACAGAAATAATATTACCTATAACTCTAGTATTAGAAAATATCAGAGTATCTTATAACTTTGGGATTTCTTAAAGAGGGCTCAAAGATAAACTTAAGGGGGATATGGTGGATTTGAGCACAGCAAACTTAAAAATTTCTGTAATGGAGCCCTGACTGGTTAGGCTCAGCAGTTACAGCATTGACCCGTGGACCAAGGAGTCTTGGGTTTGATTCCAGTCAAGGGTACGTACCTCGGTGGCGGTTGGTCCCTGGCCCTGGTCAGGGTCATGTGGGAGACAGCCAATTGATGTGTCTCTCACATCGATGTTTCCCTCCTTCCACATCTCTCCCTCCCACTCTATCTAAAGATAAATGGATTTTTTGTGGAGGGAAGATGGCGGCGGGCAGGATTGGAGTGAGGGTGAGTGTGTGAGAGAGTGAGTGAGTGTGAGAGAGAGTGTAAGTGGACGTGAGTGTGGATGACCAACCTTGAGCAGTACAGATACACGGGGCAGAAGGTTCCTGTGCTGGGGGCAGGAAGCAGCAGGCTACTGCGGTAAGCGGCTTGTCTGCAAGCTTCTTCCTGCGCAGCCGGGAGGCCCTGCCATTTTGGAAGATCCCTGGTCTTCTCTGGGAGAAGGAAGCGGGCTGTGGCTAGGGCCGAGCGATCTGAGTCCACCAAAGCGCCTTGCACCAACTGTCCAGTGGACCTTGCTGTGTCAACGCGGACCAGTGCACAGTAGCAGCGCTATCGAGGTGCCTGCTGCAGTAGCTGCAACCGATGGGGAGCCGAGCACCATCCCCCACAGCAGCAGAGATGGGGTGGGAGTGGAGTCCCACCCCCAACAGCAGCTGAGGCTCGGGAGCTGACATCCATCCTCATGCAGCAGCAGCACAGATTTGCAGCTGAGACCCATCCCCAGGGCATCAACAGGGGCTGAGCAGGAGCGGTGCCCCAGCCCAAGCAGCAGCAAGACTCCCGGAGCTGAGACCTACACAACAGACCAATACCAGCCACCAGTTGTCATCATCCAGGACCCACAGCTGACAAGAGGCACCATACACCAAAACATTCTGGGAGGCACAGCAGCCTTATTTGATACACACTGACCTGCCCACACATTCCAACATCCCTCACCAGGCCTAGAACCACCAGACTGCTAAAATGGTGAGACAAAGAAACAACACCCAAATGAAAGAAAAAGAGGAATCACCAGCAAAGGAAATACAAGAAATGGAAGAAAGCAACTTGTCAGATAAAGAATTCAAAGCAATGATTTTAAGGGTGCTCAAACAATTTAGTGAGAACTACAAGCAACTTATTGAGAATTATGAAGAGATCAGTGGGAACTATATCAGCTTAACAAAAGAGGTAGAAGCTATGCATAAAAATCAAGAGGAAATAAAGAATGACATAGCTATTATGAAAAATGCCTTAAAAGGGTTCGACAGTAGATTAGAAGAAGCTGAAGACCGAATCAGCAACTTAGAAGAAAAGGTAGGAAAAAACACCCAAATAGAGCAGCAAATGGGAAAAAAATTTAAAAAGCAGGAGGAGAGTTTAAGGGAGCTTTGGGACAATACATAATGTAACAACATTCGCATTATAGGGGTACCAGAAGGAGAAGAATCAGAGAAAGGAATAGAGAACCTGTTGGAAGAAATAATGACAGAAAACTTCCCTGAACTGGTGAAGGAAAAGGTCACACAGGTCCAGGAAACACAGGGAGTTCCAAGCAAGATGAACTCGAAAAGACCCATAGCTAGACAGATCATAATTAAAATGGCAAACATTAAAGACAAAGAAAGAATCTTAAAGGACGAAAGAAAAAGACAGAAAGTTACCTACAAGGGAGCTCCCATTAGACTGTTAACCAATTTCTCAACACAACTACTCTATCCAGCAAGGCTATCATTTAAAATTGAAGAAGAAATAAAGAGTTTCACAGACAAAAAAAAGCTAAAGGAATTTACCACAACCAAACCAGCACTGCAAGAAATGCTGAAGGGGCTGTTGCAAGAAGAAGAAGAAACAGAGAGAGAGAGAGAGAGAAACACAGGCATAAAATAAAAATGGTAACTAATAACTATCTACCAGTAATAACCTTAAATGTAAATGGCTTAAATACTCCAATCAAAAGACATAGGGTAGCTGATTGGATAAGAAAACATGACCCATATATATGCTGTCTAAAAGAGACCCACCTTACAACAAAAGACTCACATAGGATGAAAGTGAAGGGATGGAAAAAAATTTTCCAAGCAAATGGAAATGAAAAAAAAACAACAACTGGTGTAGCAATACTCACACCTGATAAGATAGACTTCAAAATAAGGGCCATAATAAGAGACAAAGAAAGTCAACATATAACATTAAAAGGATCAATCCAACAAGAGGATATAACCCTGGTAAACATATACGCACTAAATACAGGAGCACCAAATATATCAAAAAATTTCTGGAGTACTTCAAGGGAGAGATAAATAGCAATACAATCAAAGTGGGTGGTTTTAACACCCCACTGACACCACTGGATAGATCTTCTAGACAAAAAATTAACAAGGACACAGAGTCCTTAAATGACGAACTAGATCAGTTGGACTTAACTGATATCTACAGAACACTTTACCCCAAAGCTGCAGAATATACATTCTTCTCAAGTGTACACAGGACGTTCTCAAAGACGGACCACATGTGAGGACACAAAGTAAGTCTCTACAAATTCAAGAAGATTGAAATCATATCAAGCATCTTCTCAGATCACAAGGGCATGAAACTAGAACTCAATTACAACAAAAACATTCAAACACATGGAAGCATAGTATGTTACAAAACAACAAATGGGTTACCAAAGAGATCAAGGAAGAAATTAAAAACTTCCTGAAAACCAATGAAAACTAACACACAACACAAAATCTATGGGACGCAGCAAAAGCAGTCTTGAGAGGGAACTTCATAGCACTACAGGCCTACCTCAAGAAACAAAAAAAATTCCTAATTGACTTTCTAACCCTACAACTTAAAGAAGTAGAAAGTAAACAAAAAGGAAAACCCAGAGCAAGTAGAAGGAAAGAAATAGTAACGGTCAAAGCAGAAATACATGACATAGAGACTAACAAAACAATGAAAAAGATCAATGAAACAAAGAGCTGGTTCTTTGAAAAGATAAACAACATTGATGGACCTTTAGCCAGTCACCAAGAAACAAAATGAGAGGACCCAAATAAACAAAATCAGAAACGAAAGAGAAGTAACAACTGACACCACAGAAATACAAAGGATCATCAAAACATACCATGAACAATTATACACCAACGTATTGGACAATATAGGTGAAATGGACAATTTCTAGAAACACACAGTCTCCTAAAACTGAACCAGGAAGAGATAGAAAACTTGAACAGACCAGTAACAACAAAGGAAATAGAAGATGTAATTAAGAAACTACCAGCAAACAAAAGCCCAGGCCCGGATGGCTTCACGGAGGAGTTTTACCGAACATTCAAAGAAGATCTAATACCCATTCAGCCCAAACTATTCCAAAATATCCAAGAAGACGGAAAACTTCCAACCTCATTTTATGAGGCCAGCACAATCGTAATTCCAAAACCAGATACAGACACTACAGAGAAAGAAAACTACAGGCCAATATCCCTGATGAACACAGATGCCAAAATTCTTAACAAAAAATTAGCAAATAGCATCCAGCAATACATCAAAAAAATTATTCACCATGATCAAGTGGAATTCATCCCAGGAATGCAAGGATGGTACAATATTTTCAAATCAATAAAGGTGATACACTACATAAACAAAACGAAATATAAAAATCATACGATCTTATCAATAGATGCTGAAAAAGCATTCAACAAAATCCAGCACCATTTCTGATAAAAAACACTCAGCAATGTGGGAATAGAGCAATCATATCTTGACATAATAAAGGCCATATATGAAAAACCTACAGCCAACATCATACTCAATGGGCAAAAACTAAAAGCATTTCCCTTAAGAACAGGAACAAGACAGGGATGCCCACTTTCACCACTCTTATTTAACATAGCACTGGAAGGCTTAGCCACAGCAATCAGACATGAAGAAAAAATAAAAGGGATCCAAATTGGAAAGGAGGAAGTGAAACCGTCATTATTCGCAGATGACATGATATTATACATAGAAAACCCTAAAGACTCCATCAAAAATCACCTAGACTTAATAAATGAATTTGGCAAAGTAGCAGGATACAAAATAAACGTCAAGAAATCGACGGCATTCTTATACACCAATGATGAACTCACAGAAAGAGAAACTACAAAAACAATCCCATTTACCATTGCGGGAAAAAAAATTAAGATACCTAGGAACAAACTTAACCAAAGAAGTAAAGGACCTATTTGCAGAACACTACAGGACATTGAAAAAAGAAATAGAGGAAGATATAAAAAATTGGAAGCACATACCTTGTTCATGGATTGGAATAATTAACATCATTAAAATGTCCATTCTACCCAAAGCAATCTATAGATTTAATGCAATCCCCATCAAAATACCCACGACATATTTCACAGAACTAGAACAAATGCTTCAGAAGTTCATATGGAATCAAAAAAGACCCCGAATAGCTACAGCAATCTTGAAAAAAAAGAACAAAGTAGAAGGGATCACAATACCGGACATCAGGTTATACTACAAAGCTACTGTAATCAAAACAGCCTGGTACTGGCACAAGAACAGGCACAGAGATCAATGTAACAGAACAGAGAACCCAGAAAGAAATTGACCCAAGACAATATGCTCAATTAATATTTGACAAAGGTGGCAAGAGCATACAGTGGAGTCAAGACAGTCTCTTCAACAAATGATGTTGGGAAAATTGGACAGCTACTTGCAAAAAAATGAAGCTAGACCACCAACTTACACCATACACAAGAATAAACTCAAAATGGATAAAAGACTTAAATGTAACTTGTGAATCCATAAAAATTCTAGAAGAAAATGTAGGCAACAAAATTTCGGACATCATACGCAGTAGAATCTTCACTGATACATCACCTAAGGCAACAGAAACAAAGGGAAAAATGAACACATGGGACTACATCAAACTCAAAAGCTTCTGCACAGCAAAAGAAACAACCATCAAAACAGATAGGGAACCCACTCTATGGGAGAGCATAATTGCCAATGATACATCAGATAAGGGGTTAATTTCCAAAATATACAGAGTGCTCATACAACTCAACAAAAGAAAGACAAAGAACCCAATTAAAAAATGGGCAGAGGAACTAAATAGACACCTCTCCAAAAAGGACATACAAATGGCTAAGAGACATATGAAGAAATGCTCAACATCATTAATCATCAGAGAGATGCAAATTAAAACAACAATGAGGTATCACCTCACACCTGTCAGAATGGCTGCCATCAACAAATCATCAAACAACAAGTGTTGGCGAGGGTGTGGAGAAAAGGGGACTCTAGTACACTGCTGGTGGGAATGCAGACTGGTGCAGCCACTGTGGCAAACACTATGGTGTTACCTCAAAAAATTAAAAATTCAATTGCCATTTGACCCAGTGATCCCACTTCTAGGAATATACCCTAAGAAGCCTGAAACACCAATCAGAAAAAATACATGTACCCCCATGTTCATAGCAGCACTATTTACAATAGCTAAGGTCTGGAAACAGCCCAAGTGTCCATCAGTGGATGAATGGATAAAAAAGCCGTGGTACATATACACAATGGAATACTATGCAGCTGTAAGAAAGAAAGATCTCTTATCCTTTGAGACGACGTGGTGGGACCTTGAGAGTATTATCCTAAACGAAACAAGCCAAGCAGAGAAAGACAAATATCACATGATCTCACTTATTTGTGGAATATAATGAACATAACAGTCTGAGGAACAGGGTAGACCCAGAGATGTGGAAGTAGGGTATAAACTGACACCCCTCAGAAGAGGGGGCGGGGGGGGAGGGAAGAGATAAACCACAGAACTTATGCACATGTATGCATAAGTGATGGACATGGACAACAAAGCTGGGGACAGGGTGGGGGGATGGGGAGGAGGGTGTCAATGGGCAAAAAAGGAGAAACATCTGTAACAAAAATAAATAAATAAATAAATAAATAAATAAATAAATAAATAAATAAATAAAATAAAAAAAAGAAAATGTAGGCAACAAAATTTCAGACATCATACGCAGCAGAATTTTCACTGATACATCACCTAAGGCAAGAGAAACAAAGGAATAAATGAACACATGGGACTACATCAAACTAAAAAGCTTCTGCACAGCAAAAGAAACAATCACCAAAATTGAAAGGGAACCCACCATATTGGAGACCATAACTGTCAATGATGCATCAGATAAGGGATTAATTTCCAAAATATATAGAGTACTCATACAACTCAACAAAAGGAAGACAAAGAACCCAATCAAAAAAATGGGCAGAGGAACTAAATAGACACCTCTCCAAACAGGACATACAAATGGCCAAGAGACATATGAAAAAATGCTCAACGTCACTAATCATCAGAGAGATGCAAATTAAAACAACCATGAGGTATCACTTCACACCTGTTAGAATGGCCACCATCAATAAATCATCAAACAACAAGTGTTGGCGAGGGTGTGGAGAAAAGGGGACTCTAGTACACTGTTGGTGGGAATTCAGACTGGTGTAGCCACTATGGAAAACACTATGGTGTTACCTGAAAAAGTTAAATATTGAACTGCCATTTGACCCAGTGATCCCACTTCTAGGAAAATACCCTAAGACGCCTAAAACACCAATCAGAAAGAATATATGTACCCCCATGTTCCTAGCAGCACTATTTACAACCGCTGAGATCTGGAAACAGCCCAAGTGTCCATCAATAGACGAATGGACAAAAAAAGCTGTGGTACATATACACAATGGAGTGCTATGCAGCTTTAAGAAACAAAGATCTCTTATCTTTTGAGATGACATGGAGGGACCTGGAGAGTATTATCCTATGCGAAACAAACCAAGTAGAGAAAGACAAATATCATATGATCTCACTTATTTGTGGAATATAATGAACAAAACAAACTGATGAACAAAATAGACCCAGAGACATAGAAGTAGGGTACAGATTGACAAACCTCAGAAGGGTGGGGGAGGGGAGATCAACCACAGAACTTACATGCATGTATGTGTAACTAATGGACAGAGACAACAAAGCTGGGGATGGGGTTGGGGGATGGGTATTGGGAGGAGGGTGTCAGTGAGGGAAAAAGGAGAAATATCTGTAACAAAAATAAATTAATAAAAATAATATTTAAAAAAAGAAAAATTTCAGATTAATTAAAAAATACATAAAGGTAAATGGAAAAATATCCTCAGGTGAGGATTAAAAAAAAAATTCTGTAATGGAGGCTGACAGTCTGGGACAGCACTGGGAGCCTCTCAAATCAATAAGGAACGAATATCTAGAATATAATGAACTCTTGCAAATCAGATGACAACAACAACAAACACACACACACACACACACAATAGGCTATCCAGAGCAAAACCTGTGGGGCTAAAAAGCAAGTAAGTATCAGATACTTCATCTCACAATCAATGAAAGAAATTAAAATTAAAGTACCATCAAGATGCTCTATAACACCCTTCAGAATGACAAAAGTGAGAAGTCCGACCACCTCAATGCATCCCATACTAGGATGGAGGCTGGGACCCAAGAACCTCGAGATATGTGGGCATGTGATATATATCCGAACATCCTGCCTCCCACACCCGATCCCACTGGCCATGCCCAACTACATCTTCCATACCCCCAGAGACCTGCAAGAGAACACCACAGCCTCACTGCCAGAGAAAGCAAGACTTTCAGAATACCTGATGAATTCCACGTAAACCACACAAACTATGCTGCATAGTTTTCAAAGATTCCAATACCTGAACATATACCGGGAAGGTCGTCTGGGAAGACCTCAATCAAATGTGAAGGAAAACAGGAGTGAGGCTGAGTCAGAGTGGGAGGAATAGAGACTCAACAGAGCAGGTGGGGCTGTTGTCAGTTAAGATCCTGAAGTGCTAGTTCTCAAATCAAACAGAGGAAAGAGTGAAAACACCTAACTCAGACCTTCTCTTTGTGCTGAAAGGGTCATTAAAACCCTTTCTGATCTATTTGGAAACCTACACAGCTCTCGAGTGTATGATAAACCTAAGTGATTTGAGATTCACAGTTGGCAAGTACTAAGGATGATGGTCTGAAATTATTTTTATTTATAAACAAGTGGGCAGTTGCTAGTGAGCTGGAACCAGCAGCTGCTCCCAGTAATGCACCATGTTAAGTATGTACCATGGGCAGGCTGAATGTGACAGGGATTTCAGAGGTCTGTACACAGGCTGTGTTGATAGTCACCTTCCTGCTTGCCAGAATGAGTGGCCCTTCTCTGCTGGGGAAGAGGTTCTAGTGCTTCTGAGCATCAATGCATCTTCTAAAACTTTTATCTTCTTGCTGAACTGCATTTCCAAAATGGGGACAACCTCTGGCATCCTGACAGATATCAAATGAAAAGTTATGTCTGGCTTACCAATGAACCGCTAACTTCATAATGTGTATGAACCTTAATGTTATCTGCATCTTCTCTTTCAAATCTGTGTATCAGCAAAGAATTTGAGTCATGGATTTCTAACCCAAAAACAAGGATGGTGAGCCTTCCTGGTTTAACATGAGATTCTGTTCTTTGGGAAACAACAGCAGGAATTCTGATCACTATCCCTTCTTTTGCAAGAGCTTTGGTACTAGCCATTGAGGAGATTCCCTGGATTTTGTGTCTGATGGCATCTTCCAAAGCTTAGAGCTAAAGAGCCACCAAGAGGGAGATTCCAGTTCTGTCAGCAACCTAAAAGATCAAACAAAATACAAAAAACTGGGTCAATCAGTTCTTAATTTTTTTTTTTTTTTTGAAAACTGTTTTAGCCTTTATGAAGCACTTTACCATTTTATAGTTTTCTTTTCCACAAGTACTCCATGAAGCAGAAAGGGCTAAAAGTAGTAAGGTATTTGCTTATAGGCACAAAACTAATCAGTAGTGGACGCACAACAAAAACACCTATCTTCTGACTAGAATGTTATTCTTACCACACTTGACCCTGGGTAATTCTGACTCAAAATAAATCCTGTTCTTAATCTCTAGAGGGCTAGTAGAGCTTCTGGCAGTAAACTGTACTATCCAATACAGTAATAGGCACATGTGGCTACTGGGTACCTGAAATGTAGCTAATGTAACGAGGAACTGAATTTTAAACATAATTTTAATGTGGCTCATGGCTACCATATTGGACAGCACAACTCGATGGTAACCACTAATAACACTAACAGATATATCTAAAAGGTCACTAAAAGAGGAAAAAAATAGACTATTCCAAAATGGCGGCAGAGTGCATGAAAGCTACAAAGACCATCTCCTAGGACCAAACTGGAATTACAACTAAAATAAAGACAAATCGTCGGAAAAAAGCAACAGAAAAGCAGCTTGCGAGGATCATATAACCAGGGACACTGAATCGATCCTGGTAGGATTGCGGAGGCGTGAGAGGGGGGCTGGGAGCCCACGGACAGCAGCGGTTTTAGCTGTGAGCACTGCCCTCAGGGTTAAAATCCCAAGCCGGCTCCACAGCGCAGAGGGCTGGGACAGAGCGCTAAATTAGCCATAGCCACTCACCTTGGGCTCCAGCAGAGGGAGGGCGGACTGGACTGGAACTGTGTGGGGACACTCAGGATTTGGAGGGCACTCTGAGCTTTTGCTGAGCTGCGGCCACACAGGACGGTGGCCATCTTACTCCTTCCCAGGGCAGGGAACTCTGGAGAGAGGCGGCAGCCCCTCGGAGATTCTACCCCACCCAGGTGGGCCAAAGAAATGCAAATTGAGGCTCATTAACAACCAGCATCTGCCCAACCCTCAGGAAATCCTCTTACGCTGAACACCTGAGGGAGGTTTTCATTCAACTGAGAACCCAAGGCTGTTCAAGAAACTGAGACTAATAGCCTCCAGCCAAAAACCTAGAGAATAACTGAAGCGATCCTGGGCTTGCAAATCTACCCAGGAAAGTAAGACTTGACAGTGGTGTTTAATGTGGGTCCTCCCATGCTCATCCAAACCCAGTACAGGGAGCCACAAACAGCAGAACACCAACACCCACAGGGAAAATTTGGCAGGCTCCAAAACCCACTGAGATAGCCAAAATGGTGAAACAAAGAAACAAATCCCAAATGAAAGAACAAGAGACCTCTACCAAAGATGAGATAAATGAAATGTAGTTAAGCAAGTTACCAGAGTTAGAGTTCAGAGCCATGATCTTGAGGAAGCTCAACAGCATGAGTAAGGATCTCAACACCATGAGTAAAGATATAGAAGCAGTGAAAACCAACCAATGGAAATGAACAACGACACAGGAGAAATAAAGAACACATTGGAAGGACTAACCAGCAGAGTAGAGGAAGCTGAGGACCGGATCACTGAATCAGAAGAAAGGGTAGAAAAAAATCAGCCAATCAGAAAACCAAAAGGAGCCCTGGCCGCTTTGGCTCAGCGGTTAGAGCGTCGGCCTGCAGTCCAGAGAGACCCGGGTTCGGTTCCCGCTAAGGGTATGTACCTCGGTTGCAGTTTGTCCCCGGCCCTGGTTGGTCGTGCGGGTGGCAGCCACTCGATGTGTCCCTTTCACATCGATGTTTCTCTCTCTCTCTCTCCCTCCCACTCTATCTGAATAGAAAATGAAAAAAAAAAAATGTCCTCAGGTGAGGATAAAAAATAAATAAATAAATAATAAATAAATTGGAAAAAAAAAAAAAAAGAAAACCAAAAGGAAAAAACAATAAAAAACAGGAAGACAGCTTAAGAGAACTGTGGGACAACTGGAAACGTAACAATATTCGCATCATAGGAGTCCCCGAAGAAGAAGAAAATGAGCAAGGGTTATAGAATATATCTGAAGAAATAGTGATAGAAAATTTCTCTAACTTGGTGAAGGAAGAAGGCATTCAAGTTCAAGAAGCACAGAGAGCCCCAAGTAAGAAGAACCCAAACAGGCCCACACCAAGACACATAGTAATTAAAATGCCAAAAATTAGAGACAAAGAGAGAATCCTAAAGGCAGCAAGAGATAAGTAACAGGTTACCTACAAAGGAACCCCCATAAGGCTATCAGCTGACTTCTCAACAGAAACACTACAGGCCAGAAGGGAATGGCATGAAGTAATCAAGGTCATGAAAAAAAAGGATCTGAATCCAAGACTACTCTACCCAGCAAGGCTATCATTCAAAATAGAAGGTCAAATAAAGAGCTTCCCAGACAAAAAAAGGTGAAGGGAATACATTAGCATCAAACCGGCATTGCAAGAAATGTTAAAAGGACTGCTGTAATTAGTAGAAGAAATAGGAAGAAAAATATAACCACATTAAACAAAAATGGCAATAAATAAGTACATATCAATAATCAACTTAAATGTCAATGGATTGAATGCTCCGATAAAAAGACACAGAGTAGCGGATTGGATAAGAAAGCATAACTCATATATGTTGTTTATAAGAGACCCACCTCACAACAAAAGACTCACATAGGCTGAAAGTGAAGGGATAGAAAAAAATCTTCCAAGCAAACGGAAAGAAAAAAAAAGCTGGGGTAGCAATACTCATATCTGATAAAATAGATTTCAAAATGAAGGCCATAAGTAGAGACAAAGACGGTCACTACATAATATTGAAAGGATCTATCCAACAGGAAGATATAACCTTGGTAAACATATATGCACCCAATATAGGAGCACCAAAATATATTAAAAATCTTCTGGAGGACTTCAAAGGTGAAATTGACAGCAATACAATCATAGCAGGGGATTTCAACACTCTGCTGACATCACTGGATGGATCCTCTAAACAAAATATGAACAAGTGATCTGGGCCCCGAGGATAAGGCAACTAGATTCCATTCTTATGTAGGCCCCTTGGCTAAGGTGACTAAATGACTCCATTTTTATCATCAATGGACCTTCCTAGATATTTTTCCAATAATAGGCTAATTACTCCTAGAAGTAAAGGAATTTTGCCTAAGATTATAGTTGCCCCACGTGTTGGGAGGCATTTGCAGTTTCCGGTATTTGCAGGCATTTGCAGGTACTTGTGAGCCCTTTTGACTTCTGTAATCGCTGTCACCTCCACTATTGTACCGGTCCCCTGAGGGGGGAGCCAAAAGGGGGCTGGGACTTCTATCTTTAAAATTGGAAGAGCAAGAAGAATCGGTGCTGAGGATCTGGGAAGCTGTACCACCCCCCCCCTGCCCACCGGTGTAATGAGGTGCTCCTTTACAATTCGGCTGTGTGTCTCTGGTTATCTTGCTGACATGTTACAACATTTGGAGGCTCTAGTGAGATTCCCTGGTGTTTTACTATACCAAGGGCTAGATGCCTAGGACAGACAGCCTCTCCCGATCTGGCCACCAGACCCCTACAGATCTGAAGGGAGGCACCCCCTGAGTTCCAGGGCCCCGAAGATCCTACTTGGGTTTCCGAGGAGCGGCCGGGAGACGCCAAGACGTCCCCAAAAAGATGAAAGGAGACCTGGTAGAAGCCTCCGGAGGTGAGTTCTAGGTGACCGGTTAATTTGGATGAGAGTGAGAGGGCCGGACACAGCGCAGCCTCTCCTTTCCTGGGAATCCCCTTAAGACGTTAGGTGGGGTTCAAATCTGGCAAATTCTAGTTCAAATCTGGCCTGCCAACTGGGGCAGAAGGGGAGACTGATCACCTCCCAAGCGGCATAGGTGCCGCTCAGGATAGGGAATTTCTGGAAGGAAATTCAAACGGTGTGTGAGTGTGACTGTGTGAATGTAATTGTGTGTGAGTGACCGTGCGCCACGATGCTTGTTATGGAGCCTGTGTGAGTCCTACCTATGGTTCCGTGACGACCTTATACGGCTAAAAGGCGGTATCAGGTTCTTGGATCACTCTGGTGTTCCACCAGCAAACCTGATCTGAGTTGGGGGCTTATTCCAATCTGCCACATGCCAAGAGGCGTCTGAAATCTCCATGAGGGGAGCGGCCAGGCGGACAAAGTGAAAGTTTCTGTCTTGTGTATCTTCCCTTGTTTTTGTCCTCGTCTGCCTCCTTACTGTGTCTCCCTCAACTTTGTTGCTATTGGTCTGATCACGGATAGTGGCCTTGGTGCTCAGATGGCCTCATTGGGTTGCATAGTAAACATTCAAAGAGAAGGATTTGAGGAAGGTTCTGATCAGGGCACAAATACTGGTAGTGGGCCCCAAACTGGGCCCCAAGAGAAACCTAGGCAAAGGTAGAAAAGTGCCCACGAGGCAGAGATACAGCAAAAGGAGCGGCCAGTGTGGCTCAGTGGTTGAGCATCAACCCATGCACCAGGAGGTCACTGGTTCAATTCCCAGTCACGGCACATGCCCAGGTTGTGGGCCAAATCTCCAGTGGGGGGCATACAGGAGGCTAATAAGGTGAGGAAGCAAGGTGTAGTGAAAGACTTGAGGAAAGCCGAGAAAGGCTATGAGTCCTTACAGACCCCCCCACCCCCGCTGTCTTCCGCTACAGCTGTGATTAATATTTGTGTGTTGAAAGCCTGGGAAGATCTCCCAACAAAAGGGAAAAATTCGCTAGCTTTTACATCCATCAGACAAGGACCTGAAGAGCCATGTCAAGATTTTGTAGCTCGGTTGCTACAGGCAGTTAACAGAGTGATAAGTGATTCAGAGGCCAGCCCTGACCACGTCAAACAGTAGGGGAAATGTCTGTCACCCCTGCTCAGGTGTTCCAACCAGGGTGGAGTCCAGGACTACAATCCGGGATCTCTAACGTGCCACCTCAGGGAGTGAAGGACTGGACCTCTGCCCCACCGCCCAATAGGTATTAAAACCAGAGATGGGGCTGCAAGCTATTCCAACAGGGGTATATATATGGGCCACTACCTAATGGAATCGTGGATTTAATCTTGGGAAGGAGTAGTCTCACTGTGAAAGGGTTCCAAGTGTTGCCTGGAGTTATTAATTTTGATTATTTGGGGGAAATAAAAGTTATGGCCCAAACCACTAAAACCATTGTACAAGTTTTACCTTGAACTAGGATAGCACAAATTGTAATTTTGCCGCATCAAGGCGGCTAGGAAAGTCTAAAGTGCTATTAAAAGGAAACTCGGGGAGAGGGAGGATTCGGCTCCACAGGTGGAGCTTATTGGGCACAGATAATCACCCAAGGTCTCCCCAGAACAAAGCTCAGTTTAAATGGAAAGATTCTAAGGGCAACACTGTTTTTTTTTTAATCCTCACCGAGGACATTTTTTCATTTTTTGTTCAGACAGAGTAGGAGGGAGAGAGAGGAAGAGAGAGAGAAACATCGATGTGAAAGGGCCACATCGAGTGGCTGCCACCCGCACAACCAACCAGGGCCGGGGACAAACTGCAACCGAGGTACATGCCCTTAGCGGGAACCGAACCCGGGTCTCTCTGGACCGCAGGCCGACGCTCTAACCGCTGAGCCAAACTGGCCAGGGCAACACTGTTTTTTTTTAATCCTATATTTGAGATCATTTGCCTGTTTATCTATGGGGACGGGATCCCTGTCCTTCCCCCCCCCCCCGCCCCGTCAGAGGAGGCGAATCTCCCCAGCGCGCTCAGGCCCCAATACAAGAGAGGCCAGGAAGGGGTCCTTACTGGCGGTGGGCCGCTGCGTGCATCCCACATGGCACTGCACATTGGTACTGGGGTCTGGTGTAGGGAGCCCCTCGTCCTGGGAAACGGGGGCAATGGGCAGGCGCACAGGCACTCACCCCGGGGCCGCAGGGAATGAAGAGTTCCCCGGGAAGGGCGGTCAGGTCACGGAAGGGGCGTGTTCCTTGGGTACCAGTCAGGCGGCTCCTCTGCCATCTGCCCTCTGCGGACCGGGTTTGGTGGCAGCAAGTTTCCAACAGGCTTCTCTAACTTTGGGGAGTTGAAAATAGGGATCCTAGGTGCGGGTGCGAAATGCTCTTGGAGAGAGTTGAAAAACACTCTGCCCGCATAAACGTGCGCTCTAGAATGAAGCTCCCCTTTCCTGCGTCCTTTTGAAAACCTGGAGTAAGAGGAAATTTTCCCATCCCTCTGTCCACAGTGGGACCCAAATACTGCCAGGGGAGGGCTTCCTTGGACACTTTTCACCGTGTTCTCCTGTTAGGCCTAAGGGCCCATGGAAAAGGATCATCCTAGGAAGGGTCAGGATGGCAGGCCTTGGTCCCGATTAGGGATAGAAAAGACAAGGGAAAAGTCAGGTGTAGAGGAACAAAGTAAAATCTTTAACTTGGAAAAATGACAGGGCCAGGGCTCTTTCCAACTGAGCCCTCAGGAGCCAAGAATAACAAGACAATAGGGGACAAACTAGTTAGTTTTCTGGTAGGTACTGATGCAGCAGACTCAGTCCTGACCAAGCCTATGGGCCCTAACCTACCCCTGGACTTCAAAGAGGACTATAGACCTTGGGAAAAATACTGTAACTCATTCATTTCTGATCATGCCAGAGTGCCCATACCCCCTACTCGGACGTGATCTTCTCCAGTGACTGTTCAATTACTGGCCACTGCCACTCCAGACTGTTGGCCATCAGTTCTGCCAGCATGCCTCCAAGTGATGACCTGGAGAAACCTCTACAGGACTGCCTGGAGGTAATCGACACCATGTAGATGGCCCGCCCAGACCTCAAGGATGTCCCACTGCCATCATCAGATGATGTATTGTTCACGGATGGGAGCAGCTATGTCCAGGAAGAAATCAGGTATGCTGGGGCAGCAGTAGTAACTCAGGACTGTGTCATCTAGTCACAGTCCTTGAATAGGAGAACTTCAGCCCAATGGGCTGAACTCATAGCCCTAATCCAGGCTCTCCGATGGGGCAAGAAAAACCTGCTGATCAGAAAACATGGGATGCAGCCCTAAAACCAGTGGGGCCTCTCTAGATACACTAGGTCAGAAAATGACTTAGCCAAGCAGAAACAAGCCATAAAGGAAATCAATAGATGATGGACATTGCCTGATGGGAGGTTGTTAGTCCCAGAGGCTCTAGGTCAGACTTTAGTCAACCAGCTGCACCAGACTACCCACTTAGGTTACACCAAGCTTACTGAACTCCAGAGAGGCAGGTATTGTCCAGTAAGGTCACAGGGAAAGGGAGAAGGCAGAGGGAAGCAGGAATGTGTGGGTCTGAGTAAAGAGGAGGAGAAGGAAAGCTGGGGGATATGCAGACTGCAGACAGATTGAGCAAGCTCTCGGGTTAATGTCAGAGGAAGGACTAGGAAAGTCGCAGAGGGTCTATGCAAGTTAAAGAAGGATTGTGTAGAGGGAGATCTTGCCCCTGGGTAATGGAATAACAGTCTGGGATGTAGTAAAGGGAGTAACAGGTTTAGGCTACTCCTCACCCTTGGATCAGACAATGGCCCTGCCTTTATAGCAAAGAGATCACAGGATATCTCTAAAGGGTTAGATATAAATTGGAAGCTCAATTGTGCTTACCGCCTACAGAGTTCCGGGCAGGTAGAGCGCATGAACAGGAAGGACCTTAAAGGAAATCTTAAGCAAATTTACTTTAGAAACCGGTGAAAACTGGACCATTCTGCTCCCCCTCGCCCTCTTACAGTTCTTGCAGGCCCTGCAGTCTGCCCAGAAAGCTGTCCATAAACACATCTGCAACGCCCTGCCTGTGCCCACCTCGGACCCTGTGCACCCCTTCCAACCTGGGGACTTAATATGGGCAAAGAAGTTCACCACCCAGGGACTAACTCCAGCCGGGAAGGGACTATACACTGTCATCCTGTCTGCACCAACGGATATCAAGGTCAATGGCATCCTGATCTGGCACCATCCCGATCTGGCAGCACCATTCCTGGCTGAGGGGGAAAAAGCAAAATGGACGGTTCAGGCCTCTCCAGATAAGACTCTTGCATTTATCAGGACTTTGATTTTTCTGGTTATGACTGTTCAGGGGAATCCTTATAGATCTGGGCCCAATGGAACTAGGAACTTAGGAGAAAAATGCTGTTTTTATGTGACTAATTCAGGGATTATTCAAGAAAGTTTATCGCTAGTTAGGAAAAATATCAAGGAACAAAAAAGAAAAAGGTGACGATCTGAAAATTGGTTTACAACTCTATTATCCGCCATTACTAGCCCTCTCACTATATTATGTTTATTCCTAGCCTTTGGGCCATGTCTAATAAATGACTCATAAAAACTAAGTCAAGTCAAAATTTGACTTGTCAGGAAAACCAGTGGGGAATATCTCGGCCTCGAGGCTAAGGCGACTAGATTCCATTCTTATGTAGGCCCCTTGGCTAAGGTGACTAAATGACTCCATTTTTATCAATAGACCTTCCTAGATATTTTTCCAATAATAGGCTAATTACCCCTAGAATTAAAGGAATTTTGCATAAGATTGTAGTTGCCCCACGTGTTGGGAGGCATTTGCAGTTTCTGGTATTTGCAGGCATTTGCAGGTACTTGTGAGCCCTTTTGACTTCTGTAATCGCTGTCACCTCCACTATTGTACCGGTCCCCTGAGGGGGGGGCAAAAGGGGACTGGGACTTCAGTCTTAAAAACTGGATGAGCAAGAAGAATCGGTGCTGAGGATCTGGGAAGCTGTACCCCCCCAACCCACCAGTATAATGAGATGCTCCTTTACAATTCGGCTGTGTCTCTGGTTATCTCGCTGACACATTACAATACAAGGAAACAGAGACTCTAAATGAAGCACTAGACCAAATGGATTTAATAGATACCTAGGAAGAATTATACCCCAAAACTAGAGTTCACATTATTCTCAAGAACACATGGGACATTCTCAGAGACAGACCACATGTGAGGACACAAACTAAATCTCTACAAGTTCAAGAAGATTGAAATCATATCATGCATCTTCTCAGATCACAATGGCATGAAACTAGAAATCAACTGCAACAAGAACATGCAAAGACATTTGAACACATGGAGGATAAATAGCATGTTATTAAACAATGAATGGGTTACTGAGATCAAGGAAGAAATTAAAAACTTCCTTGAAATCAATGAAAATGAACACACAACAACACAAAATCTATGGGATGCAGCTAAAGCACTTCTGAGAGGGAAGTTCATAGCACTACAGGCCTACCTCAAGAAACAAGAAAAATTTCTATAAACTATCTAACCTCACAACTTAAAGAACTAGAAAGCATACAAAAGGAAAACCCCAGAGCAAGTAGATGGAAGGAAATAGTAAAGATCAGAGCAGAAATAAGTGACATAGAGACCAAAAAAACAATGCAAAGGATCAATGAAACAAGGAGCTGGTTTTTCGAAAAGATAAACAGGATTGATGGACCCTTAGCTAGACTCACCAAGAAACAAAGAGAGAGAACCCAAATACACAAAATCAGATATGAAAGAGGAGAAGTAACAACTGACACTACAGGAATACAAAGGATCATTAACAAATACTATGAACAATTATATGGCAACAAATTCGACAATCTAAACGAAATGGACAAATTCTTAGAAACACACAGTCTCCCAAAACTGGACCGGGAAGAGATAGAAAAGTTGAACAGACCAATAGCAACTAAGGAAATTGAAGATGTAATCAAGACTCTCCCAGCAAACAAAAGCCCAGGCCCAGACGGCTTCATGGGGAAGTTTTACCAAACATTCAAAGAAGAACTAACACTCATTCTCCTAAAACTATTCCTAAAAATTCAAGAAGGAAGACTTCCAAACTCGTTTTATGAGACCAGCATAATTCTAATTCCAAAACCAGAAAAAGACACTACAAAGAAAGAAAACTACAGGCTAATATCCCTGATGAATATAGATGCCAAAATCCTTAACAAAATCCTAGCAAATTGGATCCAGCAATACATAAAAAAAATTATTTACCATGACCAAGTGGGATTCATCCCAGGGATGCAAGGATGGTACAATATTCGCAAATCAGTAACTGTGATGCACCACATAAACAAAATAAAAGATTAAAACCACATGATCGTATCAATAGATGCTGAAAAAGCATTCGACAAAATCTAGCACCCATTTCTGATAAAAACGCTCAGCAATTTGGGAATAGAGGGATCATATCTTGATATAATAAAGGCCATACATGAAAGACCTACACCCAACATCATACTCAATGGGGAAAAACTAAAAGCATTTCCCTTAAGAACAGGAACAAGACAGGGATGCCCACTTTTGCCACTCTTATTTAACATAGTACTGGAAGTCTTAGCCACAGCAATCAGACATGAAGAAACAATAAAAGGGATCTAAACTGGAAAGGAGGAAGTGAAACTGTCATTATTCGCAGATGACATGATATTATACATAGAAAACCCTAAAGACTCCATCAAAAATCTACTAGACTTAATAAATAAATTTGGTAAAGTAGCAGGATACAAAATTAACATCAAGAAATCGACGGCATTCTTATACACCAATGATGAACTCACAGAAAGAGAAACTAAAAAAACAATCCCATTTACCATTGTGGCAAGAAAATTAAGATACCTAGGAATAAACTTAACCAAAGAAGTAAAGGACCTATTTGCGAAAAACTACAGGACATTGAAAAAAGAAATAGAGGATGATATAAAAAAGTGGAAGCACATACCTTGTTCATAGATTGGAAGAATTAACATCATTAAAATGTCCATATTACCCAAAGCAATCCATAGATTCTATGCAAATCCATCAAAATACCAATGACATATTTCACAGAACTAGACCAAATACTTCAAAAGTTCATCTGGAACCCAAAAAGACCCCGAATAGCCACAGCAATCTTGAAAAAGAAGGACAAAGTAGGTGGGCCCATAATACCGGATATCAGGTTATACTACAAAGCTACTGTAATCAAAACAGCCTGGTACTGGCACAAGAAAAGGCATATAGACCAGTGGAACAGAACAGAGAACCCAGAAATTGACCCAAGACATTATGCTCAATTAATATTTGACAAAGGTGGCAAGAGCATACAATGGAGTAAAGACAGCTTCTTTAATAAATGGTGTTGGGAAAATTGGACAGCTACATGCAAAAAAATGAAACTAGACCATCAACTTACACCATAAGTTGTTACACCATACACAAGAATAAACTCAGAATGGATAAAAGACTTAAATGTGACTCGTGAATCCATAAAAATCCTAGAAGAAAATGTAAGCAACAAAATTTCAGACATCAAACGCAGCAGAATTTTCACTGATACATCACCTAAGGCAAAAGAAACAAAGGAAAAAATAAACACATGGGACTATATCGTACTAAAAAGCTTCTGCACAGCAAAAGTAACAACCATAAAAAGGGAAAGGGAACCCACTATATGGGAGAGCATAGTAGCCAATGGTACATCAGATAAGGGGTTAATTTCCAAAATATAGAGTGCTCATACGACTCAACAAAAGGAAGACAAAGAACCCAATTAAAAAATACGCAGAGGACCTAAAGAGACACCTCTCCAAACAGGACATACAAATGGCCAAGAGACATATGAAGAAATGCTCAACATCACTAATCATCAGAGAGATGCAACTTAAAACAACAATGAGGTATCATCTCACACCTGTCAGAATGGCCACCATCAAAAAATCATCAAACAATAAGTGTTGGCGAAGGTGTGGAGAAAAGGGGACTCTAGTATGCTGCTGGTGGGAATGCAGACTGGTGAAGCCAGTATGGAAAACATTGTGGTGTTACCTCAAAAAATTAAAAATTGAATTGCCATTTGACCCAGGGATCCCATTTCTTGGAATATACCCTAAGAGGCCTGAAACACCAATCAGAAAGAATATATGTACCCCCATGTTCATAGCAGCACTATTTACAATAGCTAAGATCTGGAAACAGCCCAAGTGTCCATCAGTAGACGAACGGAAAAAAAAACTGTGGTACATATACAAAATGGAGTAATATGCAGCTGTAAGAAAGATCTTTTATCCTTTGAGATGACATCGAGGGACCTGGAGAGTATTATCCTAAGCGAACAAGCCAAGCAGAGAAAGGCTAATATCACATGATCTCACTTACATGTGGAATATAATGAACATAATAGTGTGAGGAACAGTGTAGACCCAGGGACGTGGAAGCAGGGTACAGACTGACAATCCTCAGAAGAGGGGGTGGGGGCGGGGGAAAGAGATATAGCACAGAACTTATATGCATGTACGCATAACCGATGGACATGGACAACAAACCTAGGGACGGGGTGGGGGGGATGGGGAGGAGGGTGTCAATGGGGAAAAAAGTAGAAACATCTGTAACAAAAATAAATTTAAAAAAAAAGAGGAAAAAAATAGAGGCAGGGCTGGAAAAGCAATGGAACAAGGATCAAATAAAGTAAACAAAACAAATAACATGGTGGAATGAAACACAACCATATTAGTAATCATACTAAATAAAAACGGATGAAATCTTCTAATTAAAAGGCAGATTGTCAACTTGGGTGAAGAAAAAAGATTTGGCAATGTCTTGTTTACAAGAGACACTGTGAAGTATAAGGACACAGGTACATCAATAGCAAAGGGATTGGAAAAAGAGGGTCAATCCAACAGAAAGATTTAACAATACTAAATATGTATGTATCTAATAACAGAACCTTAAAATTCATTAAACAAAAAATGGATAAAAACTAAAAGGAGAAATAGACAATCAGAGTTGTAGATGTCAACAAAATTCTATGGCTGATACATTAAGAAGACAAAAGTAGTATGAATATAAAAATTTTGAGCAACACTATTTAACCAACTCAACCTGATTGATATTTATAGAAACTGCATCCAACTGCTGAATGCATTCTAGTCGAGTGTTTTCAGAACATTACAAAAAAAAAAAAAAGAGAGTATAACAAGCCTAAATAAATATCAAATATTGTAATCATAGAGTATATTCTCTGTCCCCAAAGAAATGAAACCAGAAGTCAGTAACAAAAAGTTAACTAGAAAATTCTCAAATATTTGGAAATTAAACACAATTCTAAACAAAGGATATCAAAATATGTAAAGTGAATAAAGCTGAGTACAGAAGACACAAAAATGGTGGAATACAAATAGAGAAGTCATGAAATGGAAATTTATTGCTCTCAATGCACTTATTTGAAAACTTCTGGAAAGGTTTAAAAATCAGTGATCTAAGTTTCTATTTTAAAAAGTTATAAATTAAACCCAAATTAAGTAGAAGAAAGGACAAGCAGAAATCAATAAAATTGAAAACAAAAAATATAAAATATTAACAAAGCCAAAGTTGGTTCCTTGCAGTAATTTAAAAAATTAAATGTACCCTAGTAAGAAATGATCCAAAAAAAGAAAATACAAATGACCAATACCAGGAATAAAAAAAGGGGGGGGGGGCATCACCATAGATCCTTCAGGTACTGAAAGGCTGTAGAGAATATTATATTCAACTTACACCAATAAATCAAACAACTTACATGAAATACACAAAACATGTGAACCCAACATCTGAAACTGAGGCAAGAAAAAGTTTAAGAATATGGACAGCTCACAAAGAAATTGAATCTGTAATCAAAGAGCTTTCAATAGGGGGAAAAATTCTATGGTTTTTAGGTGGCTTCACTGATGAATTCTGTAAACATATAAGAAAAAATAAAATAATTGTACCTCAAGTCTTTCAAAGACTAGAGCAAAGAGTGAATGCTTTGCCCATTCAGTTCACAAGACCACTCTAATTCCTATTCCAAAATCTGATAAGGATATTACAAGAAAACAAGAATATAGCAATATACCTCAGTGACACAGATGCAGAATTCTTTATGAAAATATTAGTAAATCAAATCTAACAATATATAGAAAATACTACATCATGATTAAGTGATATTAATCCCAGAATACTGAGGTTGGTTTAACATATGAAAATTAATTAATGTATCTCAGCGGTAGAAAAACAAGGAAAACTGTATGAGTGTCACAAAAGATGAAGAAAAAGAATCACAAAATTCAACATTCACTCATGTTAAAACTTCCAACAAGCTAGAAATAGAAGGAAATTTCCTCAATCTGATATAGGACACCTATAAAAAAACTTACAAGTTAACAGCATGTCTAATGTTGAAAAAGCCAATGTCTTCCAAGATCAGAAACAAAGTTAACAACAACAAAAAAAGGTGTGTGTGTGGGCAGATTTCTAAATTATCTGAATTTTGAAAGCATTCCTGAAGTGACATACAGATCCAAGGCAGAACATCTAATCAGCACAGGGTGTTTAAGCATAACCTCTGTCTAACCAATGGCTGACCATAAAGCTATGCTGACGCCAGAACAACCCATAGGAGCCAAGCCAAGCAAAAATGAAAACATTTACAAACAAAAATAAAAGGCTGAGCTGATGACAAATGTTGCACACTCCAGCGGAAATACACTCTGCTAAATTAGTCTGGGCAAGTTACTAAAATGAATAAACAAAAACAACCAACAACAGCACCACCCTGTGGTGAGAAGGGAGATCAGAATCCAGAGTTGCAACAATATATATTTTTTAAATGCCAAATTTTTTAACAAAAAAGTATGAGGTATAAAAGGAAACCAAAATGTGACCTACACACAGGGGTAAACAAACAAACAAACAAATAAAAACACTAAACTAAACAATCAATAGAATCCATTTCTGAAAGCATTCAGATAGAGAATGTAACAGATACAGATTTCAAAGAAGTTATTATAAATGTTCAAAGAATTAAAGGAAACCAAGTTATAAGGATTAAAGAAAAGCATAATAATGATGATTCATCAAGTAGAGACTATTGATAGAGAGAGAAATTATATATAAAAGAATCAAATGGAAATCCTAAAATTAAAAAGTTACAATAACCCAATAGAGTCCAGGATCACATGGCTATACTGGTGAATTCTATAAAACATATAAAGAAGAATTAATACCAATTCTTATCAAAATTTACCAAAGCTAGAAGAGGAAAAAAAAACTTCCAAACATACTTTACAAGATTAGCATTACCCTGACACTAAAACCAGACAAGGAAAATGGCCAAGAGACATATGAAAAAATGCTCAATGTCATTAATCATCAGATAGATGCAAATTAAAATGACAAATTAAAAAGGTATCATCTCACACTTGCCAGAATGGCTACCATCAACAAATCAATAAACGACAAGTGCTGGCGAGGATGTGGAGAAAAGGGTACTCTAGCACACTGCTGGTGGGAATGCAGACTGGTGTAGCTACTATGGAAAACAGCATGGAGTTTCCTCAAAAAATTAAAAATGGAACTGCCATTTGACCCAGTGATCCTACTTCTAAAAATATATACTAAGAAGCCTGAAACACCAATCAGAAAGAATATATGCACCCCTATGTTCATAGCAGTGCTATTTACTATAGCTAAGATCTGGAAACAGCCCAAATATCCATCGGTAGATGAGTGGTTAAAAAAGCTGTAGTATAGCCCTGGCCAGTTTGGCTCAGTGGTTAGAGTGTCGGCCTGTGGACCAGAGAGTCCTGGGTTCGGTTCCCGCTAAGGGCACTTACCTCGGTTGCAGTTTGTCCCCGCCCCAGTTGGGGTTGTGTGGGTGGCAACCACTCAATGTGTCTCTCTCACGTCGATGTTTCTCTCTCTCTCTTCCCCCCTCTCTCCCTCCCGCTGTATCTGAAGATAAATGCAAAAATGTCCTCGAGTGAGGATTAAAAAAAAAAAAGCTGTGGTACATTTACAAAATGGAATACTATGCAGGTGTAAGAAAGAAAGATCTCTTATCTTTTGAGATGGCATGGAGGGACCTGGAGAGTATTATGTTAAGCAAAATAAGCCAGTCAGAGAAAGACAAGTATCACAAGATCTCACTTATGTTGGAATCCAATGAATGAAATTAACTGATGAACAAAATAGATCCAGAGACATGGAAGTAGGGAACAGAATGACGAATCTCAGAGGGAAGGGGGGAAGTGGGGGGTGGGAAGAGATAAACCAAAGAACTTAAATGACTATATATGCATAATCAATGGATACAGACAATAGTGCAGTGAAAGCCGGGGGGAGGGGGTGGGGGTGGAGAGGGGGAATGGGGGGGGGGAAAGGAGGGACATCTGTAATACTTTCAACAATAAAAATAAATTTAAAATAAAATAAAAAACAAAACCAGACAAGGATGCCACAAGAAAAGAAATTTATTAGCAAATATTCCAGATGAACACAGATGCAAATACCTCAACAAAATATTAGCAAATCAAATTCAACAATATGTTAAAAGGATCATACAGCATGATCAAGTGGGATTTATTCCAAGATGCAAGGATAGTATGACACCCAAAAACCAATCAATGTGATATATCGTATTAACTAAATAAAGAATAAAAATGCAAAAAGTTAAAGACAAAGACAGAATCTTAAAAGCAGCAAGAGAAAAACAGTTAGTTACCTATAAGGGAGCTCCCATAAGACTGTCAGCTGATTTCTTAAAAGAAACTTTGCAGGCCAGTAAGGGAGTGGCAAGAAATATTCAAAGTGATGTGAAGTAAGGACCTACAATCAAGAATAAACAATTTCTGTAAAGTTGCAGTATACAAAACTAATATATAAAAATCAGTTGCTTCTATACACTGAACTATCAGAAGAATAAATTAAGAAAACAATCCCATTTACAATAGGATAAAAAATAAAGCACCTAAGAATAAATTTAACCAAGGAAGTGAAAAATCTGTATATTGAAGACTATAAGACACTGAAGAAAGAAACTGAAGACACAAATAAAAGGAAAGATATTCTGTGCTCATGGATTGAAAGAATACAGTAGTTCCTCCTTATCCACAGTTTCCTTTCCACAGTTCGTTAGCCACAATCAACCGTGATCAGAAAACATTAAATGGAAAATTCTAGAAATAAACAATTCATAAGTTTTAAATTGCATGCTATTCTGAGTAGTGCCATGAAATCTCAAGCTGTCCTTCATAAAGGATAAATCATCACTTTATCCAGCATATCCACACTGTATATGCTACCTGCCTGCCAGTCACTTAGTAGCCATCTTGATTATCAGATCAACTGTCATGGTACTGCAGTGCTTGTGTTCAAGTCACTCTTATTCTACTAAAAAATGGCCCAAAGCACAGGAGTAGTAATGCTGGCAATTAGGATATGCCAAAGAAAAGCCATAAAGTACTTCCTTTAAGTAAGTTTTCAACTCAATAAGAAAAAAAACAATTTTATGCAGAGATTGCTAAGAACTATGGTTAAGAACAAATCTTGTATCCATAAAATTGTGAAAAAGAATAGAGAACTTTATGCTAGTTTTGCTGTCCCACTTCAAACTGCAAAAGTTAAAACCACAGTGTGAAATATGTACTTAGTTAAGCTGGAAAAGATTAAATCTGTGGGTAGAAGACATGAATAGAAAACGTTCCAAATGAAGGTAATGTGTTGTGCCAGAAAGTGCTGAGCCTATAAAGACTTCTGCAAGGGATCCCCTTATATGGGTGACACCAAGTCATTTACTACTGCAAAAGGGATGGTTACACATAATCAGGAATAGGTTTAGAATGAAAATATAAAAATGACTGTAGATGCTGCATCTACCAATGAAGAAGCTACTGCCACATTTCTAGAAGAGTTGAAGAAATTGATTAAGGAGAAAGGATACCATCCAAAGCAAGTCTTCAATTGCAATGAAACTAGGCTCTTCTGTAGAGAAGATGCCCAATAGAACCTATATTTATAAAAGTACAAAGGAGGGGGCAAACTGCAGCTGGTTTCTGGTTCCTGCCCTCTAGCAGAAGATCTGGGCTCTGGAATTAGGGATTATGAAACCATACACCATGCTCTTCCTATGGACATGCCATCAGAACCACGATATCCTGGTTTTGAAACACCTGCAAGAAAGGGCACAATACTTTTCTATTAATAAAGCAGATACTTCATCCTGCTCTGAGAACCAACACAATGGCTTTACTTCCCAGTGGTGGTGGTTCTGGCTGCTGTGCTGCTTCCAACTTTACCTGCAGAAAGAAAGACAGCCTTCACTGCTTTGTTAACCACTTAAATGCAAGTCCAACAAGAGAGTGTAAATAAACACAATGAACTAAAAAAAATCAGTCTTTCCACCTGTCAGCAACATGCTAAAGATGAAATGGAGCAGAGAAGCAACAGCAAATGCCCCAAAGTGGGTAAACAAGTGCACTTTATTTTTTTTTCTTTATTGATTTTATTTTATTTTTTATTGATTTATTTTTGTTACAGATGTTTCTCCTTTTCCCCTCATTGTCACCCTCCCGCCCTCCCTCCCTGCCCCGTCCCCAGTTTTGTTGTCCATGTCCATTGGTTATGAGTACATGCGTACAAGTTCTGTGGTTCATCGCTCCCCTCCCCTACCCCCTCTTCTGGCAATTGTCAGTCTGTACCCTACTTCCACATCTCTGGGACTACCCTGTTCCTCAGACTGTTATGTTTATTATATTCCAGAAATAAGTGAGATCATATGATATTTGTCTTTCTCTGCTTGGCTGGTTTCACTTAGGATAATAGTTTCCAGGTCCTCCCATGTCGTCGTAAAGGATAAGAGATCTTTCTTTCTTACAGCTGCATAGTACTCCATGGTGTATAGGTACCACAGCTGTTTTATCCATTCGTCTACTGATGGACACTTGGGCTGTTTCCAGATCTTAGCTACTGTAAATAGCACTGCTATGAACATGGGGGTACATATATTCTTTCTGTTTGGTGTTTCAGACTTCTTAGGGTATATTCCTAGGAATGGGATCACTGGGTCAAATGGTAATTCAATTTTTAATTTTTTGAGGTAACACCATAGTGTTTTCCATAGTGGCTGCACCAGTCTGCATTCCCACCAGCAGTATACTAGAGTCCCCTTTTCTCCACACCCTCGCCAACACTTGTTGTTTGATGCTTTGTTGATGGCGGCTATTCTGACAGGTGTGAGGTGATACCTCATTGTTGTTTTAATTTGCATCGCTCTGATGATTAGTGATGTTGATACCAACATATTTCATAGAATTAGAACAAATGCTTCAGAAGTTCATATGGAACCAAAAAAGACCCCGAATAGCTACAGCAATCTTGAAAAAGAAGGACAAAGTAGGCGGGATCACAATACCAGATATCAGGTTATACTACAAAGCTACTGTAATCAAAACAGCCTGGTACTGGCACAAGAACAGGCACATAGATCAATGGAATAGAACAGAGAACCCAGAAATTGACCCAAAACATTATGCTCAATTAATATTCGACAAAGGTGGCAAGAGCATACAATGGAGTAAAGACAGCCTCTTTAATAAATGGTGTTAGGAAAATTGGACAGCTACATGCAAAAAAATGAAACTAGACCATCATCTTACACCATACACAAGAATAAACTCAAAATGGATAAAAGACTTAAATGTGACTTGTGAATCCATAAAAATCCTAGAAGAAAATGTAGACAACAAAATTTCGGACATCATACGCAGCAGAATCTTCACTGATACATCACCTAAGGCAACAGAAACAAAGGAAAAAATGAACACATGGGACTACATCAAACTCAAAAGCTTCTGCACAGCAAAAGAAACAACCATCAAAGTGGAAAGGCAACCCACTGTATGGGAGAGCATAATTGCCAATGATATATCAGATAAAGGATTAATTTCTAAAATATATAGAATGCTCATACATCTCAACAAAAGGAAGACAAAAAACCCAATTAATAAATGGGCTGAGGAACTAAATAGACACCTCTCCAAACAGGACATACAAATGGCCAAGAGACATATGAAGAAACAAGTGCACTTTAGAACACAGTAATGCAGAAGACCAAAACAAAACAAAAAAAACCCAGTAAAACATGTGGTGAGAATTTCTGTATGTCAAGTGACCCTGTAACAGTGAATAAAACTTTATACTATTCTGGCTAACTACAGAATAGAACTCAAATAAGAATGTACTAACAAAGCAAACATAAAAAAAATCTAAAGCAACTCATATTAATCTTAGTAAATGTTAAAACTCGGCTTCTTACTCTAACCTGATTTTTCCTCTCAAAACTAGAGCTTGTATGTTAGAAGTTTTTTAGTATACTTTACAGGGATCTGCAGTTTTAGTTCCTGTGTGAATCTAAGAAGTAGCCTGACCTCAAGGGCCCTCCCCACAGGAATTCAGCTGACAAAAAACCAGATGGCCAACTCAAGGATGCTGACCATAAAGATCTATATAAAGGCCTATGGGAAGATGTCCTGCACATCTTACAAGAAAACTTATGCTAAACAACAAAATAACCTTGATTAAATAACATAATGAACAATACTTCTCCCTGGATCAGGAAACAGGATGTATGCCTTAAAACAAAGGCCTGGTTAGTTAGTAATGCCTGCCATTAATCGCTAACAGCCTTTTTTTGAGCATACTGCAGAAAATGGCTGTTCTGAATCCTGCCTGGGCGTGGGGCAGCTTGAACACAAGACTTTGGCTGACATTAAAGATCTACATCGGGACCAGCAAGAATACTGCCTGCATGTCCAAAGCCTCCCTATCCCTGATTTCTTTGTTCTTCTTTCCCTCTCCTTGCTGATAAAAACCCCTACCTGCACTGAGATGTTAAGATGGTTTTTCGGGACAGGAGTCTGCCATCTTCTCAGGTTGCCGGCACTTGACTAAACAACCTTCCTTTTCACGAGCATCTGTCTCACAAGTTTGGCTTTCGTTGTGGCAGGCAGCGTTCAATTTCAACCCTATGGCCTGGTCAAATGCAATACAAAACTGGTATGATGAGAGCCATGATTTTGTCTATTGTGTAGGACCAAAATGTTCCAGTGCAGTTGTTGAACATTATACCCAAGTTATTTGCTAATCATCTTACCATGTTGGATATGGAATTGCCTATTGTCCCAATCAAGACAGTCTAAAATAATACTATGTTTGCCAATGCTGTCCGTTGGTAATAATGTTAGTAAAAAGAATACTCCTTACAAACAAGAAACATCCTGTGCCAATTGCCCTGGTAACTGTGACACCAATAGTTGCCAGTATGGAGATCTCCTTAGTAATTGTGATTCCTTGAAGACAGCAGCTGGCTGCAAACATGAATTGCTCAAGGAAAAGTGCAAGGCCACTTGCCAATGTGAAAACAAATTTACTGAAATGCTCAATGTTCATTGCACAAGACTAAGTGGAAAAGGGATGCATCACTTAACTGACACATCCCAGGGAAGAAATTGCAGGCATGTTAGTTACAAATTTGATTCCAAACAGTTTTTCTCTGGATCTTTACAGCAATCTCTCTCATACATCAATTTACAAAAGTAGTACAGTTATGATGACAACTTTGGACTTCAATATAACTTTGGTACTTTAATAAATTGAGTCATGTGTAACAACAGGACTTAGGTCACTAGAACTTTGGATTAAAACAAAGAATTACACTTCCTGAAACAAAATGCAACAAACAAACAAAAACCCCAAAACAACTAACATCGCTATCATTCCTACTACATGATTTTTTACGTGTATAGAGAATGAATTCAAAGATTGACATCTACCTTTTCTTATGGCCTCCTCTTTAAAAAAAGTAATCAACTTTTAGAGTAAAGAAGTAATCTAAGCAACCACAGAAATCCGATTCTTGTGCAATATTTTATAGTATTCATAATTAACTCAGCCCAGATAAATGATTATTCAGAACAAACTTTCCAAACTATTTGCCTATAAAATTAAACGTTAACTAAAAAAAAGAGGAAAAATAAAAAAAAGGTGCAAAGGAGGTACCAGCACGGAAGTGGCCTTGCAACGCTGCAGGACATATGATAAAGCCAAAATAATGTACAGTGTGAAGATCTCTCATGCTCTAAAAAATACTCCAAAATTATCTTCCCATGTCCTGGCAACATAATCAGAAGCATGGTGACAGCCATCTTATTTGTGGAATGGTTCCATCAATGCATCATATGAGTACAATACAATAAGAGATTTTGAGAAATAGAGAGACCACATGCACATAAGTTTATGACAGCATATTGTTATAATTATTCTATTTTATTACTATTACTATCGTTAATCTCTTATTGTTCCTAATTTACAAATTCAACCTTATCATATGTATGT
Source organism: Tadarida brasiliensis (assembly GCA_030848825.1). Taxonomy (NCBI): domain Eukaryota; kingdom Metazoa; phylum Chordata; class Mammalia; order Chiroptera; family Molossidae; genus Tadarida; species Tadarida brasiliensis. The sequence goes on along the minus strand of CM061259.1, from coordinate 69,933,229 downwards.
ATGCATAAGGAAAAAATGTAATATATATAGGATTTAATACTATTTATGGTTTCAGATATCCACTGGGGGTCTTGAAATATATCCCCCACAGATAAGGGGGGGACTACTGTTTTTTAAAAAATATCCATACTACCCAAAGCAATCTACAGATTCAAAGCAATCCTTATCAAAATACCAATGGCATCTTTCCAGTAATAGAACAAACAATCCTAAAATCTGTATGAAACCACAGAAGACTCCAAATAGCCAAAGCAATTTTGAGAAAGAAGAACAAAGATGGAGGTATCACACTTCCAGAGTTCAAACTATATTACAAAGCTATAGTAATCAAAACAGAATTGTACTGGCATGAAAACAGGCACATAGATCAATGGAACAGAATAGAGAGCCCAGGAATAAACCCACACAATTAATTTATGACAAAAGAACTAGAACATACAATGGGGAAAGGAGAGTCTCTTTAGTAAATGGTACTAGGAAAACTAGACAAATACATACAAAAGAAAATGAAAAAAGAAAGGAAGAAATTAGATCACTTTCTTACACCATACATAAAAATCAAGTCAAAATAGATTAAAGACCTAAACGTAAAACCTGAAACCATAAAATTCCTAGAAAAAAAACGAGGCAAGCTCCTAGACATTGGTCTTGGCAATTATTTTTCAGATGACAACAAAAGCAAAAATCAGTGGCATTACATCAAAGTATGTGACAAAGTATGTATAATGTAATACCTAGTGTGACCAATGCATAATCTAAAAAAGGAGATATATTCAAAACATTATAGATAAATCATAATGGAATTCTCAAATAATATTCAAGTAACCCACAGGAAGGCAGGAAAAAAACAGAAATGAACAGGAGGAACAAACACAAAATAAAACAACAAATTTAAGTCATTTTATGTTACATCAATAATTACATTAATATGGAAAAATACCCCCCAAATGATCTACAGATTCAACCAAATTTCTATCAAACTTCCAAATGGCTTTTGTGCAGAAATTAGCTAGTAGATGCTAAAATTTATATGGAAATGCAAGGGACTCAGAATAGCCAAAACAATCAGAAGAACAATGTTGGTGGACTCACACTGCCTGACTACTAAAAGTTACTATAAAGCTACAGAAATGAAGATGGTGCTGGCCTGAGGTTACACATATGGATCAATGACATCAAATTCAGAGTTCAGAAATAAACTTTTATATTTATGGTCAACTGATTTTCCACAAGGATGACAAGACAATTGAATGGAGAAACAAGTCTTATAAACAAATGTTGCTGAAACAACTGGATATCCACATATAAAAAAAAGTTGGACCCATTCCTTTTGACATTCACAAATAGGAGCCCAAAATGCATCACAGACCTAAATATAAGGGCTAAACTATAAAACTATTAGAGAGAAGCAAAAGAGTAAATCTTTGTAACCTTGGATTAGGCAATGGGTGAATAGATATAACACCAAAAGGCAGTGACAAAAGAAAAAGTTAGATATATTGGACACCATCAAAATTAAAATCTTTTGTGCATCAAAGAATATCATCAATAAGCCCTGGCGGTTGTGGTTCAGTTGGTTGGAGTGTTGTCCTATACACCAAAAGGTGGCAGGTTTGATTCCCAGTCAGGGCACATACCCAGGCTGTGGGTTCAATCCCCGGTTGGGGCACATGAGAGAGGCAAATGATTGCTGTTTCACAATGATGTTTCTCTCTCTCTCTCCCCCTTCCTCTAAAATCAATAACAAAAAGAAAAACAAAAGAACACCAAGTAAAGTGACAATCCACAGATTGGGAGAAAATATCTGGAAATCATATATCTGATAAAGGGACTTGAACCCAGAATATATAAAGAACTCTTGCTAACCTTGAAATCCTAGCAAGAGTTAACTAACAATAAAGTAGAAATTTATATATTATAAAATCACAATTTTTGCTTAAGTGTCTTAGGAGAGCACACCATTCCTGTTTCCATTCACCACCAGATGTGCAAACTCACTGGCCAACAACAGAAGAACAAAATAAGTATCAGGAACAGGATGACCAGCCGAGTCAAACTGCACATCCCCAGAAAAATCCCCTGCTACTCCCCTCAGCTCAACTCCCACTTCCCCTTTACCCTACATAATTAGCTGGCATGACAAGAGCTGTTAAGATGGGCTTTGGGACAAGAGTCCTCCATATTTTCAAGTTGCTGAACTTGAATAAACCACATTCCTTCTCACCAGCCTTGTCTCACAAATTTGGCTTTCACTGAGGGAGGCACCAAACTTGGGTTTGGTTTCACTCTTACAACGTCATGATACAAAGTCAAAAATCCACATTAAAAATTATCAAAGAGCCCTGACCGGTTTGGCTCAGTGGTTAGAGCATCAGCCCATGGACTAAAGGGTCAAAGGTATGATTCCCAGTCAAGGGCGCATAAGTGGGTTGCAGGTTCGATCCCCAGCCCCAGTCGGGGTTGTGCTGGAGGCAACCAATCGATGTGTCTCTCTCACATCGATGTCTGTCTCTCTCTCTCTCTCTCTCTCTCTCTCTCTCTCTCTCTCTCTCGCTCTCTCTCTCTCCCTTCCAGTCTATCTAAAAATCAGTGGGAAGCCCAGCTGGTGTGGCTCAGTGGTTGAGCATCGACCCATGCACCTAGGTCGCCAGTTCGATTCTGGGTCAGGGCACATGCCCAGGTTGTGGGCCAAATCCCCAGTAGGGGGCATGCAGGAGGCCATCAATCGATGTTCTCTCTCATCGATGTTTCTATCTTTCTTTCCCTCTTCCTTCCTCTCTCTCAAATATCGATAAAGAAAAAAAAATTTTTTTTAAAATAAAAATCAGTGGGAAAATATCCTTGGGTGAGGATTAAAAAAAAAAAATCAAAGATGGAAAGAGGCTTTGCTTGGGGCGATGTGTGGCACACTATGCAGTGTGCAGATGATGTTTACTGAGTTGTAAATCTAAAACTTGAATGGTTTTGTGAATCAATGTCACCCCAATGAATTCAATTAAAAAATTAGGGAAGACAGAAAGAAAGAAAACCCATTTGGGGAAACTAAGAGAAAGGTGCTGAAGCAGAGCCTGCATCCTTCCATAACTCCAGTGGTTTTAACTCTGGACTGAGGAGGCAATTCATACACGTTTAGCCATGTCTGATGTCATTCTTTGCAAAACAAAAACGATAACATGTTGGTTAAGTTTCTTAGACTACTGTCAGGATGAAACCAAAGAGGAGAAAATGCATTGGTAATGTTGGTTCCTACATGGATGTCCTAAAATAAATTTCCCAGCGCGCGCGCACCCACACACACACACACACACCCACACACACACACACACACACACCAGTCAAAGAATGTGAAAATATACTACATGTGGACAAAAAGCACATGAAAAGATGCTCATTATCATTAGAAAAATTAACAGTACCATGATGAGGTACCACTTCTGACCCACGAGGATAATAAAAAAAAAACAGGTGTAACAAGTGCTAGTGAAAATATGGAAAAACTGGAACCCTTATGCACTACTGGCAAGGATATAAAATGGTGCAGCCATTTGGAAAAGTTTGTCAGTTTCTCAAAATGTTAGAGAGAGACCCAATAATTTCCCTTCCAAGGAAAATGAAACATATGTCATACAAATACTGTTCACAGTGTCTTAAAAGCACTGATCATAACAGACACAAAGTAGAAACAGCCCAAAGTGCATCAGACCTGGTCAATGGATAAACAAACTGTGATACAATTGAATATTACTCAGAAGTAAAAAGTAACAAAGTAGTTTTTTATTAAAATTAATTTATTTTTGTTACAGATGTTTCTCCTTTTTTCCCCATACAAAGTAGTTTTTATATACCCTATGGCAGGGATAACCTCAAAAATAAGATGCTAAGTGAAGGAAGCCTGGCATATATTAAATCTCAAAGAAGGATAATATACATAAAGAGTAGATCAGTGGTGACCAGGGCTGAGAGACAGTGGATGAATGGTGACCTGGTGCTAGTGCCAGAATGGTTACTGCTAATGGGCTGGAAAAAGCTTTTGGGGTCATGGCATTGTTCTAAAATTGGAATGCAGTTGTAACAGGGAATAAAAGCTTTATATTGCTCTGACTAACCATAAAATGGAATTAGAATAAAATGTACTAACAAACTAATTTAAAAAACTCACATACTGACAGTTTCCTTAAAAGAATATTTCAAGTTATCAGCAGTTCCAGTTCCTGCTTATAAAAGAAACGGCCTTGACTATGACTTCAGTTGATGCATATCACCCAACTGCAGGAATCTGGCTAGCACTGACCAGTTCCAGTACGCTAATATTAAAAATCCCTATCAGGACCATCAAGGACACTGCTTGCACATCCACCTCCCCTCCTCCTGATCTCTTTGTTCTGCTTTCCCTCTCCTTCCCTATAAATACCCCTGCCTGCACTGAGATGCTAGATAGGCTTTGGGACAAGCACTCTTAAATAAACCTCTTTCCTTTTTTACCAGCATCTGTCTCACGAGTTTGGCTTTCGTGGTGGTGGGCAGTTGACCTCAGATTTGGTTTCACAGTGACGTTTATATAACTGTAAATTTACTAAAAAACAAAAAACAACAACAAAAAAATATTGACTCGCTCACATAAAATAAGTGAATTCTGTGGTATGTGAATTAAACAGCTTCAAATGTTAGCTACTGTTTAGCTCAATTGTGAGGTGCCAAATTATCATTCAGGAGTGCCAGTAAAATATAGTAAAGCCTTGATATAATAGACTAATTTGGGCGAGGGGGTGTCTGTTAAAGCCCAAAGTCTGTTATATAATAAAGTAGGTTTTCCGATGCATATGTTAAAAAATTGACAAATTAGTTTACTTGTTTTTACTTATGTAGACATGTCTGTGAAATTAAAATGAGGAATGTATGAAAAGTTTAATTTCACAGAAAAGTTTTCTCTCTATATATATTACAGTAATTTTAAGTTTATACTGAATAGGTCTAGTAAATGTGTGCATTCACCAGTCACCGCGAATAAACAAATGCACACAGCTGGGGCATGGCTTAGCGTACATTGGAACATAGGCTGGTAAACGTTAAAACTGCTGCAGAAAGCCATGCCTCGGACAACAGAATCAATTACCAAGCACAATGCAGTGTGATCACGTGCTAATCATTTGCTAAACATTGTTTATGAGTGGTGACTTTTGGATTTAAATATGTAGACTATAGTTGTAGATATTAATATTTATGTTGGTGAAATTACATGTTTTTTCCAACACATGGCCTATTCACTAAAATGTGTTAAAAATAATAGTGAATTAATAAGAAAAATAACCTGTTAATTTAATTATAAGCAAATCTTGGTTAAAAGCATTTTAAATATAACAGGGTTAATTTTCACATATGATATACTGACTGGCAATTTTGTCCATTAAATCCAAAGTCCATTAAATCCAGGTTCGCAAAATCAAGGATTTACTGTGCAGGTATTTTCCAATGTACAATGACAGAGATAATACTACTCACTCATAGACTCCAATGACAACACAACCAGAATCACTTCAGCAAGGAGATTCCATCAAACTCCTGAGGTCACACTGGGTTACCAACTTGTCTTCATTTCGTTTTAAAGAGGTATGTAACACTGTTAGTGAACTCAAAGGGTTTGTAGCTTTGTGTGCTCTATTCAAGAACTAGACTTGGTTGTGGCAAAGTAGTTTTATTTACTTGCAGCAAGTAAAGGAGATAGGGGATTCATACCCAAAGCTCTGTCTCCCTGGAGGGAGGCTTAGCCATTATTAATATACACTAATCAGTCAATTATATGTTGATGTTGATTTCTTTGCAGTTGGCTACACTTACCCTGTTGGAGTCTTGTTAGGCACATCCTGTTTACAGCGGTGTCTGCAAAGTACTGTGCTACATTTTAACATTTAGCAAGAATAGCATTTAGTAAGAATCACCCAGACCTTGAGACACTTGTCCTATACAACACCACCAAAAATAGGAATCATATTATCCCAGAATTTTCATACATGTAAATAAATTTTATTTAATAATAAAAAAAAAATCACTCCATGGTCCTTATTTTACCATACAGTGTGAGAAAGTAGTAGAGAGTTTGCTGCAGTTGGTGTGGCTCGTGAATGGGCATCAGAGAACCCTCCCAAGAGGCAGCTGTCAATCCTTTGGAGGTTGACTGCACTGACTGACCTCACCGATGAGACTTTCTCCAGTGACTCTGGCCTTTCCTGTAATGTGGGCTTTGCCTGGAATTCATTTGCAGAACATTCCCCTAACACAGTTATATTTCTGAGCTGTCCAGGAACCTGTATTATAGAATTTGAGGTTCAAATCCTAGACATTGCTCCCTACTAAATTCCTGGATTAAAAATATTGAAACTGAATCCAAGTTTCAACTGCCTGCTGCTACAAAAGCCAAACTTGTGAGAGAGATGCTCATGAAAAGAGAGGTTTATTCAACTGCTGGTTACCTGAGAAGAAGGAAGACTCTCATTCCAAAGCCCATCTTAGCATCTCAGTTTAGGCAGGGCTTTTTATAGGGAAGGAGAGGGAAAGCAAAACAAAGAGATCAGGAGGAGGGGCTGTGGACATGCAGGCAATGTCTTTGCTGGTCCTAATATGGATCTTTAATGTCAGCATACTGGAACTGGTCAGTGCCAGCCAAATTCCTGCAGTTGGATGATCTGCATCAACTGAAGTAGTGGTCAAGACCATATCTATTACAAGCAGGAACTGGAACTGCTGATAACTTGAAATATTCTTATAAGGAAACTGTCAGTATGTGAGTTTCTTTTATCAGTTTGTTAGTATATTTTATTCTAACTCCATTTCAGAGTAATACAAAGTTGTTGTTTTTTTTTAATCTTCACCTGAGGATATTTTTCTATTTATCTTCAGATAGAGTGGCAGGGAGGGAGAGAAAGGTGGAAAGAGAGAGAAACATTGACGTGAGAGGGACATATCAACTGGTTGCCTCCCACACAACCCTGACCAGGGCCGGAGACGAACCGCAACCAAGGTACATGCCCTTGACTGGAATTGAATGCGAGACTCATTGGTCCATGGGCCAATGCTCTAACTGCTGAGCCAAACTGGCCAAGGCCAGAGTAATATAAAGTTTGTATTCCCTGTTACAATATCACAACATGTTCAAAGATGGGAAAGTTTTAAGTTTCAAAAGGATAGTAATTGCAATGGATTGAAAACCATCACATGTTAAAATCCATAAATTTGCAAAGATAGTAAAATTCATAATTAAACATCTTTTGAGGATGATAAACCCATCACATTGAAAACAGCTTACTAAAGAAAAGCAGCAAGAATCTATGTCAGAACAAAATGGTATATGAAGGGCAGAGTCCATAAGTCATCTAAGTAGTGACAGTAGGAAGATGGCAGGATAGGAAGCTGCAGGAATCTGTCCCTCTGGTAAAATGACTGAACTGCATTATTTTGTAATCCTGGGTCTAGCACAACACTTGCCGTATCTAGAGGAGAGTGTGATGGAGAGGCCAGTGTATGTAAGTTTCCCCTTTCAAGCATTAGCAGCTCCTACCCCCATCCCACACATCTGCAGCCAGCAGCTGTGGGGACAGTAGCAGGTGCTCCTAGTGCTGCCTGCTGGGGTCAGGATGGGCAATAAAGACATTTCCTCCAAAAATAGTTGTTGTGGGTTCTGATGGCTGATTGCTGCTTTTGACGATTGAAAGGCCAGTTGGCCACTGTTTAACCATGACCTGAAGTGGCTTCCCAGCCCGAAGGGAATTTGAAGAAATAGGACCTATTATTTTTCCCCCCTTCATGGGAACCATACATTTAAGGAAATCTCTGTCAGTTCATTGACTGAATGCAGACAATGGAAGAGAAACTTCATTGACCACATACAAGGAGCACATACTTTCTCTTTTGGTGAAAAAGTGCTCCAGCACCAAGGCTCATTCTTACAAGGCTGAGTGTGGGTCAAAAGGCTATATGCAGGAGACTGCCTTTCCTGACACAAACAAACCACCAGGTGCACTACTTGCAGTCTTGCTCACTGGGAGGATTTCCCTTCACCATATACTTCAGGTTCTCCAGAAGAGGGACTGTGGTGTTGCAATTCTCCACTTCTGGGTGGTGCCCGAATATTGTGTGAGATCATCCTAAACTAGGCCCTAGCTTTTCCCTCCTCAGTTAACTGACTATAGGGCACTCCCACGTAGGAAATGCACCATAAGTGCAACTGGGAGAGAAAAGAGTGTAACATGGATGAGGGCCACTTCCCCGTGCAATCTTAACTTGTGCCTGCAGGGCCTGCTTGAACCCAATCTCTGGTACGCCGTTTCCATTTGATGATGGCTTGGTGGGTCAGAGAACACCCATTTTATGATTGGGCAGCTTAGGTTGCATGGTAACTTGGTGGCCCATGGTTAAATGTTCAGTCAACTAAGAGCTGTTTCTCAAAAGGAAAGTAGTTATCCACAAAGGATGGAGGGTTCTGCTCCCAAATCCTAAGGGCCCAGGCTGTGATTCCCTTTAGCGGTCTGCCAAAGGCTCCAAACAGCATCCCTGTCTGTCACTGACCTTGCAGTACCAGTGGGTCTGCCACATCACATGGCCCAAGGGCAGAGCAGCTTGCATGGCAGCCTGAAGCTGCTAGAGAGCATGCTCTCGTTCTGCACCCACTCAAAACTAGCAGCTTTTTAAGTCATTCGGTAAATGGGCCAGAGTAACACACCCAAATGAGGAATATGTTAACTCCAAAATCCACACAGGCCACTAGGCATTGTGCCTCCTTTGGGTTGTATGGGGGGCTAGATGCAATCACTTACCCTTCACTTCAACGAGCCCCGCACCATTGGACTCCTAAAATTTCAGAGCAGGAAGGCCCCTGAATTTTGTCAGATTTTCTTCCCAGTCTGACATGCAAATATCTTGCCAATAAGTCTAGAGCAGTTGCCACTTCATATTCTCTAGGTCCAATTAGCAGAATGTCATCAATGCCATGGAACAGTGTGCTATCTTGTGGAAAAAAAGGGTGATCAAGAGCCCTATGAACTAAATGATGACACTGGGCTGCAGAGCTGACATACCCCTGGGATAGGACAATGAAAGTGTATTGCTGGCCTCAGCCAGCTGAAAGCAAATTGCCTCTGGGGTCTTTACTAACAGTGATGGATCAATTGCTGCATAGCATGTTCCAGGGGATGTTGATTTGCTCAAGCAATGAAACCACCTCTGGAACAGCTGCAATTAGAGTCACCACTAGGTTAAGTTGAAGATGATCCACTGTCCTTTTCCATATCCATCTTTTTTTCCTGCACAAATAAGTGAGCTGAATAGAGATGGGGTAGGATTCTCAGCCCCTGCATCCTTCAAGTCCTGGATGGTGGCTCTAGTCTCTGCAATCCCTCTAAGAATATGGTATTGTTTCTGGCTCGCTATTTTACTAGATACAGACAGTTCTAGTAGGGCTTCTGCTTGCCCTTTCCTACCAGAATAGCCATCCTTCTGTAGGGAACCATTGTGGGATTATGACAGTTGCTGAGTATGTCTGCTGCAATTATGCATTCATTCCAGGACTGGGGAAATCACAGGATAGGCTGGGGGGACCCACTGTGAGATGGACCTGAGCCAAAACTCCATCGATCATCTAACCTCCATAAGCCCCTACTATGACTAGGGAGCCACAGTGATGATATAGGTCCCCTAGAATCAGTGTCAGTTCATAGTCAGTGTCCAGTGTCCCTGAAAAATCTATTTCCTTCTTCTCAATGTAGAGCCACCCTGGTAAAATGCCAGAGGTCCCTCTGGGAGAAAGATTTAACAGTATAAGTTTTTGGTAGCACACTGGGGTCTTTCTACAAGGGGCCCCAGCCTCCCTGTCATTCAAGAGGTTCTGAGTCTGTAAACTGGTTTAAGTCTGGGAATCGACTGAGAGCCATGACTGTTGTTTTAACTCAGCTGAGATATGTGCTCACTTGATATGAATTCTGCATACACAGATCAAGAATGGAGTAGACTGCCATCTATTTCTGTTCTGGGCACATGACCAACTAGCCAATGGGATAGGACTCAGAGTCAGACTGCTGGCTGCTTGACTCTACTGTCCATTATGGTAACCATCCCCACTTGCCTTTGTGATTGAGTGCTGCCACTTGGCCCCACCACCCGGGATACAGTTATCCCCGCTGAATTTAAGGATCCCAGCTCAGTGGCAGCAGTTCCCACTAATTTCTGGCCTATACAGAAGAGTAACTACATAACTCTTCAGGAATGGTGGGGCTGCCCTTACAGTGTGTCCTCTGGACCCTGCCACATGGGTGAACAGGTCTCAAATGTAAGTCTACTCCACTTCTCCAATCACCCTCAGCCCTGGATCCTTCCTCTGGAGTAACCAAGGCAGTCCTGACATCTCAGACTTCATCTAGTGTGTGCTACCTTTTAGCCTACTTCTCAGCCAACCAAGCAAACCCTTCCAGTTATAGCAATGGATCCAGAATTTCAGCTTAGTGGGCCCATTTTAGTAAATTCAGCCTGATCCAACTTTATGTTTCTTTCACAAAGGTGACCCACACCTTTGATATCCATCCCCTACATATTCTCCAGATTTCTGGGTAAACTGGAAAAAATCATGCAGTTCTTTTGAGTGTAGCATACCTCCTTGTGGGTAATACTTTGTGCCTCATCTTTTTGGATCTGTTGGGACCCAAGTCTAGCAACACATCTAGAAACAGAGCAATAGGGGTGCATCCTAAGGATAGTCAGCAGTATGTTGCAGGGCAATTACCTCAGAGGAGGCCATTATAGAATCCTCTGGCAAAGCATGGATAATCTCATGAACTGCTTCTACTAGCAGAGATGACTCATCAGAATTTAGGGGTTCAGTCTCCTTGTCTCATCAGGATCTTCCCATATGTCCACATTCCAATGCTTAAGATCCCATTTCTTCCCAATCAATGCCCTCAGCCTAACAGCAGACAACAAAGTAGGGATTTCAATTTACATTGCAACCAGCCACTCACAGGATGACAATCTAGATCTGGTTTTCAGGAATTTCAGTGTCACAGTTACAGGAGCTGGTTTCTTTCAGGGCACGTACAGAAATGTTCAGGTCATTTATGCAGCAACCTGAGCTCATCCTTCCCTTTCCCCACTTTGTTCGCTGGAGTTAGGAGCAGCAAGCTAATCTCATCATGTGCATTAGTTAAGACTAAAAATGTATGTATTAGGTATTGAATGCACTGCCTTCTTAAAGTCTTTGATTAGGAGTACCACATGGTGACATTTGTTTATCTCCATTGCCACATCATGCCATATACTATCAGTGCCCCTACACCACTGGAAATAAGCAATATTAGTGGCTTTAATTCTAATCAGATTAAAGATTCCAGAAACTGTTGAACCAAACTCACACTTCACTCTTAATACCAGAATCTGTACCAGTCAGAGTTCTCCACAGAAGAACCAGTAGGACACTGACACACACGCAGGAGAGAGGGAGGGAGAGAGAGAGAAAGAGAGAGAGAGAGAGAGAGAGAGAGAGAGAGAGAGAGAGAGAGAGAAGCAGGAGAGAGGAAAAGAGAAGCAAGAGCTAGGGAGAGATTGGTTTATTTTAAGGAACTGGCTCATGTGACTTGACATGAATTTTGATTGATGTAGACAAATGAGCATTCAGGGGTTTCTTTGTCCAACATTTATTTTTAAGAGATTGTAAACAGGGTAAACAGACGTGAAACACTGAGACAATGCCACACGTGTTAATTGAGCTTGTAGATGATAATGCTTTTCAAGTGCTATAAATTTGCTTCTACAGTAATGCTATTTGGATACAATCATGAAGGTCTGAGACACATGTAAGGCATAGACCCTAGAGGACCACCACCATCAGTGCCCACTGGCTGGGGCTGCAGAGGCTCTCAGAGTATTCAGCCTAACAAGGTTCAACAGTCTGTATGTCCATGTGACCTTTGAGAAAGCAAGCAGGGATTTACCTTAGATGACTGATTTGCAAATGAGATCTCAATGGAAACTGATATGGAAAACAAAAAAAAAGAATATACTCCTATCTGAGAATCTCAAAACTGAAAGAGAATTAAAGGTGCTCTAGGCTTATGTTCATCGAACATGGGCGTGAGTTGTTACAACATTCCAGAGATGAAAAGCTCACTACTCACATATACAGGTTTTTCAACTGCATAGTCAGAAAAGTTCTTTTAATAAGCCCATACGTCGTAACTAAAGGATCTTGTTTAACTTTTCAGACAAAAAAAGTTCCACATGATGGCCATTTGGTTATTTCAAGGCAGTTCTGACCAACTTTCATCTCTGCTCTGCTCAGGCTAACACCTTTCATTCTCTCTCACAGGGGGCAGTTTCAAGTCACCTCAATTTCCAATGAATTCTTCACTTTTGCAGTGTTCCTCTTAACATATGCATGAAACACTCTTTTTCTCCCCAAAAAGAGCAAGATAGAGTCACCAATTCCCTTATTAAGATCATATAAGGCTGTTTTGTCAACCATACAATGCAGCTGGCATTTAAACACAAGGTTGAAGTCTTTATAGAATAGTGGTTTGTTTCCTTAGCAATTTGTTTTTCTGACTTGCTTTTCAAAATCCTGAATCAGATTCTGTCTTTTTTCTTACATATATTCTAAGTTTCTTGTACGTTCTGGAGGCTAAAAACCACACATTGAAGGCACTATGACTTCTTCAATCTAGAATATCTGGCATGGGTAGGGGGCAGATGTTCGCAAACCACACAACATAGCTCTTAAACACTGTGACCATGGCCCTTTCAGCCAAACTCAACTTCAAGTAGGGAAGACAATAAATTACAAAGAAATAATAAAATGTAAGCAGTGAGGCACACAGGACACTAACAGGAAAATGTTTATTCTCATTCTTCCAAGTCTGAGATGCTGATTCTATAGTGTCAAGAGATCTGAGTCCAGCAGCCCCTGTGGAGAACTGTAGGCCAGAAGACAATGTAGGCCAGGACAGAATGAGAAGTGAGGATGGATGAAACGGATACAAGATCAATCATCCACAGAGCCACTGAAGAGACCTCCGCATGGAAAGGCTGGACCAACAACTTGTAGGGCTGACTGTACAATGTTCAGACTCTGTTTCTCTCTCTCTTTTCTTAAATTTCTATTTATTAATTGATTTGAGAGAGGAAGGGAGGGAGAGAGGGAGAAAGGAGGAGAGAGAGAGAGACATCGATTTGTTGTTCCACTTATTTATGCATTCACTGGTTGATTCTTATATGTGCCCTGATCAGAGATTGAACCCACAACCTTGGCATATCCAGACAATGCTCTAACCAACTAAGCTACCCAGCCAGGGTGACTCTGTTTCTCTTGGATTCAGCATTTCTCTGGGTCATCAATAAGTTTTCAGGAAAAGGAACAAATATGTAAAATGAACCAACAGCTCAGATATCTAAAGGTAGTCAGTTTTTAATATAATTTCCTAGTAGGAATTAAAAGCACATAATGGGAACTGTGAGTTAACACAGCAGAGGACAAAGCCTGCCTTATTTATCTCTTGCCAATTTCTCTTTAAAATGTCTATCTAGATACAGACAAAGGCAGAATCTGGCAACAATATGGCAAACCAAAAGAGAAGACTAAATGCTAAAGCTTGACATATTGGATGGATGAAGTACCTTCGCAAATTATGTCAGTGTTTTATCCTGTGAATGGAAACAGGACAAGGCTCCAAGATGGCAGGAAAAGCTGGACTTTCCTCAGACAGCCTCTATTGGATGCAGGTGAAGCTGTGAGCAAAGAAATCAGCGGTCTTACTGAGAGTGAGGGCCAAAGTCCTCTCTGCACCAGCCGCCCCCCACTTCCATTCCCTCCTTTGCAGAAGCTCGCAGGAACCTGGCCCCCGTGACACTTTACAGAGAGCTGCAGGACCTGGGAGCCCAGGGATGAGCACTGTGATGAAGGCATGTCGGGTGCTCTGGAATGCCAATGGCTGGAGGGTGGTGAGCAGACCCCAAGTTCACAAGCACACACATTTCTTGAGGGCAGGTGTGATGGTGCATCTTCAGTGTGGGGTGCAAGGCCCAGATATTTGCTCAAACAGTATTCTGGATGTTTCTGTGAAGGTTTTTGGATGGAATTAACAATCAGTGGACTGTAAAGAAAGCAGATGTTCCTCTAAGCTGCTGAAGCCTCCCCTGAGCAAGAAGGAATTCTGTAGCAAATGCCCTCAGGCTGGAGCTGCAACAATGGCTATTCCTAAACCTCCAGCCTGCTGACCTGACCTTCAGATTTTGGACTTGCCAGCCCCACAATCATGTAAACCAATTCCTTAAAATAAGTCTCCCTCTGCAGATGTGATATACACATCCTGTTGGTTCTGTTCCTCTAGAGAATTCTGATAAATACAGTGGGGAACCTGTGGTCTGCTGAGGGCTCTGTTTTCTTCCAGCTCCCAGTGCCTAACACATGCCAGGTCCCCAGTGATACTGTTTGACTGACAGAATCACCTTTAGTTTAGTAAGAAGACCTGACCTTAGCCCAGCAAACTCACGTGAACGTAGATATGTGCACCAACCTGATTTCAGGTGTAGAGCCCTGTGGCAGCACCTGCCAACACCCAAGAGAGTATTGGAAGAGATTGAGCATTCTACCCACTGCAACTGCTTTGGTTATTCTCCTAATAATGACAGAGGTTAGAAAGAACACATCTCAGAACTATTTTAAAAAAATAATGATAGTGCACACTCCTGCTTGAGAGCACACCTGTGCCTTTCCAGTTCCCCTCTTCTTCTTCCCCCCACTGCAAGCTACCTTTACTCTTCTCTCTCCTAAGCTCCAAGGGCCCATTCTTTTGCCTCTGTAACTTGTTTCCTGAGCCTATTTCTTCTACCACTCACTTTTTCTACTTCCGTGACTTTCTAAATAAACTTTCTCTTATAAAAAAAAAAAATCAAAGAAATTTAAAACAGAATTTGAGACAAAAATGTTATAGTAGGTAGGTAAGTAGGTAGTTAGCTAGCTATTAACAAAGGAAGGGAGCAAATGGAATCAGACATTAAGCCTGATTAAGTAGGAAGTGGCAGCTTTGCAGCCATTCCACTAACAGGGAAGTGGGGGGGAGGAGGGTGCAGGGAGAAGGGGGAAGTCCTTTTACTGGTGCATGAACAGTAGAAACCAAAATGGTGACCATAAAGGGGAGGAGACAAACCTGGGAAAATGTGGGGAAAAGATCGAATAGAATAAGGATGCAAGTCTAGAAAAAGCCAGGAAAAATATCGGATAGTTTGAAAGAAAGCCTGCTCTCTCCCAAGCCCAAGGAAATATAGGGAAGCTTAACAAAGTCCCCAGTCTCTTTTTGGCATCCGCATGGGCCAGAGCCCAAGCCAGGAGCAGAGACTGTGCTGAACTACTGTAGCCTTGCGGGCCGAAGAAATGGCAGTGCAGCTCTGGGCCCTGGCCCTCCTGGCCCTGGTGGGCATGGGTGTGGGTCTGTGGCCACCAAAGATGGACTTCTTCCCTAGCGAGATGGAGCTAAATCACCTGGTCGTGGATGAGGCATTGGCATGGTGTACCTGGGGACAGAACAACATCAACCAGCTTCTGTTGCTGGACCCACTGTGGAAGTGCCTGTTCGAGTGCAGCAGCCTTTCTGAGGGAATCTGTGCCCTGGGCGCCCTTCCTTCTCACAGGTCCTACTTTTGTTTTCTTTTTTTCCTAAACTCTTAAGGGTCTCCATGAGACTTACAACCAGGGAAGCACTGGGTTTTAAGGACTCGCTCCTTTTTGCCTCTATAACTTCCTTTCCTGAGTTGAGGCAGCCCAGTCCAGGCACACTTCCGTTGCTGTTATCTTGCATCTTCTATTCTAAGCCTTTCCTTTTATTATTATTATTATTTTTATTATTTTAATCCTCACCCGAGGAGATGTTTTTATTGATTTTAGAAAGATAGGAAAGGGGGGAGGAGAGGGGGGAACAGAGAGAGAGAGAGAGAGAGAGAAAACATTAATGTGAGAGAGAAACATCGATCAGTTGCCTCCCATATGCACCCTGACTGGGGATCGAACCCACAATCTAGGT
Source organism: Tadarida brasiliensis (assembly GCA_030848825.1). Lineage (NCBI taxonomy): Eukaryota > Metazoa > Chordata > Mammalia > Chiroptera > Molossidae > Tadarida > Tadarida brasiliensis. Next base: position 69,917,180 of record CM061259.1, on the reverse strand, counting down.
ACGTGCCCTGACCTGGAATCAAATCCACAACCTTCTCCAACCAACTGAGCCACCTGGCTAGGGCCCTTCCTTTGGTTTTGCTCTAATAAATCTTGCAGCTAGTGCTTAAAATCCTCCTACATGTGTGTCTCTGAAATTCACTTCCTGCGACACCATGTTTCTTCCGGTACCAAAAATTTTAGCTCGGCATGCTAAAAAAGAATGCTCTGGGATATGCCATTATGAAAAGTGGTCAGAGAGGACTGGTTAAAGAAGCTCTCATTCTGACACCAATTCTGAGGTGTGATTTTGTTAGTATAGGTAGCTAGATAAATGAAGGAAGCAAAGGGAATCAGAAATTGTTGAGCCTAATGGGCTGGGGAGCATGAGCCTGTTTGCTTTACCAGGAAGCTACAGCTTCACACATACTCCAGGGGACCCCAGCATTGCCCTGCCAAGGATTAACACCCCTCCCTTGCCCGCTTTAGTACCAGATTATTGGGGGGAACAAAGGGGTGGTAAGCACATGTGCAATGTAAATCAAAATGGCACAAGGGGAGGTGCTTGACCACAGAGGACTGTCAGTCTAACCTGGGAAAGGCCACCTATCACAAGCCCATGAAAGCTTAGGAAGTTTTGAAAAAGTTCCTGGTTCTTCCCAAGCCCAAGATGATATAATCCCCAGAACAAAGAAGAACAGAGAAATCTCTCTCTCTCTCTCTGCTTTTGTCCCATGCACTCGAGTATTCTCTCTACATAGCCATGTGGCCTTAGCAGCTATGTGGCTGATAGCTGCACGAACTCCAAATGCAGGCTCCAAGCAGGACACAGGACACTGGGAACCCAGAAGGGGCACTCTTTTTTGATTTCACATCGAGCACCCAAATAAATCTCACCGTCAGACCTCATCCTTCCTTGTGGGTCCCCGAAAATGCTTTTTCTCTTGACACTGCAAGGACTCCACTTCCACTGGCAACAGTTTTTTCCCCACCACCAAATAACTAACTCAGTTCTGACACTGCATGCCTGGAGACAGGGTCAGACCCTACAGGTTAAGGCCTCAGTCTCATAAGAATTGAGACAGGCCGGTAAACCAGGACAAATGTAATAGGGAAAACTCAGATAGAGAGCAGAACAAACTGAGCAATTCATAGCTAGATACAGAGGTCACCTCCTAGAGAAAACATCTAGGCCTCAGTTGTATTTCAGCTCCAGATCCAGAAAAGCAGCAAAACCAGGTGGGCGATGCCAGGGCCAGCTGCAGTGACCAATTAGCACAGATCATAACCCTGAAAGAATACACCTGGAAAACTGATGAATATTCAGCTGAAACTCTCCCCTGAGACCTCCCCTAAGATTCCCACCTGCAAGAGAAAAAAGCCCTCAAGATAAAGGACCCAGGGCATGCTCTCCCTCTGGGGAGTAGCCTGTGCCATTCTCTTTCCCCTTTTCTTCCCTTAGTTTTCCCCTACAGGCATGCATCTCCTAAACTCTAAGGGAACCCACGAGACTTGCAACCAGGGGAGCAATGGGCAGGAGTTGTCTCAGGCTAATCCCCTGAACGTGTCCCCAAGGCCCCATTTTCTCTGACTTCCCAGTGAGCTAAGGCAGCCCAGCCTGGGCTCTCCTGTTGATACTTCTATGCTAAGCCCTTCCTTGTTTCACTGTCCCAACCTTAATAAATGTACCCTAATAGTCACATGATTCATGTTGTGACATTTTTTTCTACACTAAGTCAAGAACCTACACACTACCGGCTGGCCCTAGGCAGACCTGCTCAGGGCCAGTTCCCCTGTCCGATAACAGAGTGTGATCCTCTTTAAGATGATAATGGCAAATCCAGTCTTGTCACCTGTGCTTCTGACTGACCTGTTATAAATCAGAAGTTTCTACAACCCCCTTTTGGGGTTCCATTAACATGCTAGAGCAGCTCTCAGAACTCAGAGAAACATTTACTTACGAGATCATGGGCTTATTATAGAAAATATGACTCAGGAACAGCCAGGTGGAAGAGATGTACAGAGCAAGGTATGTGGGAAAGGGTGAGAGGCTTCCATGCTCTCTGAGCCCACCACTCTCCCTGCATCACCACATGCCCACCAACCTGAAAGTCCAAACCCCAACATTTTGGGTGTTTCTGGAGGTTTCACTACACACACACACACACACACACACACACACACACACACACGCGTAATCACTGGCCACCAATAATCGGTTCAACCTCTAGCCCCTCCCCTTTCCCCCAGGGACTAAAATTCTCTTCAGAGGAAACTAAAAGGGTTTCATGAGCTCTGTGCTAGAAACCTGGAATGAAGACCAAATATATATTACTTAACTAAAAGTCACAATATCACAAGTAGCAAATTGAAAACACACATTTTTCACAAGGGCAAAGAAGAGAGACATCAGCACAAAATTTTGGAAACTCAAAAACAAACCTAGCAAATCCAAGAAAGTCAACTGTAAGGCAGCAGTAGGTGAAGCTGAAAAAATGACCCAGGTTACATGGAAGAACCCTAACTGAAAAAATATATGCTACCAGGAATCTCTCAAGACAGGGGTAAAGTTGTGGGCTGAAAACAGAAAAGCATATGGGAGACCCCCAACTTGATCCACCCTTGCATCTCTGGGCCCCATCCAGAAGCAGAAGGTCCAGAAGGAGCCTAATGGATTGAGACAGCATGGCTGGGAGAAGCCTGCTGAGAAGGAAGAAAATTACCACCTGAACCAGAAGGGAGGTCCAGGCCCCTCCTGCACAAGACCACCCATAATCTCCTGAGACAGCACGGGAAGTCCACAAAGCAACAAGAACATTTGGAGACCAAAAAATAATTACTGGAAATTAAAAAGATGAAAACAAAAATAGAAGGGTAAGAAGATAAAATACAAGAAATATAAAGTAAAGCAAAAGAACAAGGAAACAGAAAAATGAGAAGTCAGAAAACAAAAAGGAACACATTTTAAAAACTGAGAGGAAGAGTGTGGAAAATGGCAGCAGAGTGAATGGAAGCTACACAGACCATCTCTCAGGACCAAACTGGAATTACAACTAAAATAAAGACAAATGATTGGGGAAAAAAACTCAAAAGCAGCTGGAGAGAACTCATACAACCAAGGACAGAAAGAGGACGCCAATCCAAGCCTGGAAGGAACTGTGGAGAGGTGTACGGACAGGCTGGGAGGCCACGGACAGCAGCAGAGAGCTGTATTAGCTGAGTGCACTTCCCACTGAGAAAGCAAGGGTTTAAAAAAGCACCTAATCGAGAAAAAATGGCAGTGGAGTGAATGGAAGCTACATAGACGATCTCCCAGGACCAAATGGGAATTACAACTAAAATAAAGACAAATTGTCGGAAAAAAGCATTGGGAAAGGACCATATAACCATGGACACTGGTAGGATTGTGGAGGCGCGAGAGGATGGAAGGGAGGGAGCCCACAGACCGCAGTGGACTTAGCTGTGAGCAGTGCCTTCGGGTTAAAATCCCAAGCCCTCTCCACAGCGCAGAGGGCCGGAACAGACCACTGAACTGGCTACAGCCACTCACCTTGGGCTCTGGCAGAGAAAGGATGGACTGGACTGGAACTCTGTGGGGACACCTGGGATTTGGAGGGTGCTCAGAGTTTTTGCTGAGTCGTGGCCAAAAAGGATAGTGGCCAGCTTGCTCCTTCCCAGAGCTGTGGGGAAAACCAGCAGCCCCTCCCCCAGAGATTCAGCCCTTTCCAGGTGAGCCCAAAAAATGCAAACTGAGGCTCATTAACAACCAGGATCTGTCCCACACTCTGGAAATCCTCTTACACAGAATACCAGAGGGCTACATTCCAAGGCCCTGAGTAACTGAGACTAATAGCCTCCAGGCAAAAAGCCAGAGGATAACTGAACCTTTCCTGGACTTGCAAATCGACTACGGAAAGTAAGACTTGACAGTGGTGTTTAATGTGGGCCCTCCCACACTCATCCAAACCCAGTAGAGGGAGCCACAAACAGCAGAACACCAACACCCACAGGGAAAATTTGGCAGGCTCCAAAATCCACTGAGATAGCCAAAATGGTGAAACAAAGAAACAAATCCCAAATGAAAGAACAAGAGAACTCTACCAAAGATGAGATAAATGAAATGCAGTAAAGCAAGTTATCAGAGGTAGAGTTGAGAGTCATGATCTTGAGGAAGCTCAACAGCATGAGTAAGGACATCAACACCACGAGTAAAGATATAGAAACACTGAATATCAAGCAATTAGAAAAGAAAAACCACCAAGAAGAAATGAAGAATGACATAGCAGAAATAAAGAACACAATGGAAGGACTAACCAGTAGAGTACAGGAACCTGAGGACTGGATCAGTGAATTAGTAGACAGGGTAGAAAAAAATCAACCAATCAGAAAATCAAAAGGAAAAAACAATTTAAAAAAAGGAAAACAGCTTAAGAGAACTGTGGAACAACTGGAAACGTAATAACATTCACATCATAGGAGTCCCCGAAGAAGAAAATGAGCAAGGGTTAGAGAATATATTTGAAGAAATAGTGACAAAAAACTTTACTAATTTGGTGAAAGAAGAAGGCATTCAAGTTCAAGAAGCACAGAGAGCCCCAAGTAAGAAGAACCCAAACAGGCCCACACCAAGACACATAATAATTAAAATCCCATAACATAACACAAAGAGAGAATCCTAAAGGCAGCAAAAGATAAGAAACAGGTTACCTACAAAGGACCCCCATAAGGCTATCATGTGACTTCTCAACAGAAACACTACAGGCCAGAAAGGAATGGCATGAACTAATCAAGGTCATGAAAACCAAGGATCTGAATCCAAGACTACTCTATCCAGCAAGGTTATCATTCAAAATAGAAGGTCAAATAAAGAGCTTCGCAGACAAAAAAAAGTTAAGGGAATATATTAGCACCTAACAATAACTGCAAAAAATGTTAAAAGGATTGCTGTAATTAGTAGAAGAAATGGGAAGAAAAATATAACCACAATAAACAAAAATGGCAATAAATAAGTATATATCAATAATCCTCTTAAATGTAAATAGTTTGAATGATCCAATAAAAAGACACAGAGTAGCTGACTGGATAAGAAAGCATGACTCGAATATATGTTGTTTACAAGAGACCCACCTCACAACAAAAGACTCACATAGGTTGAAAGTAAAGGGATGAAAAAAATCTTTCAAGCAAATGAAAAGGAAAAAAAAGCTGGGGTAGCAATACTCATATATGATAAATTAGATTTCAAAATGCAGGCCATAACTGGAGACAAGAAGGCCACTACATAATACTGACAGGATCTATCCATCAGGAAGATATAACCTTGGTAAACATATATGGACCGAATATAGGAGCACCAAAATATATTAAAAATCTTCTGGAGGACTTCAAAGAAGAAATCAACAGCAACACAGTCATAGCAGGGGACTTCCAACACCCTGCCAACATCACTGGATAGATCCTCTAGACAAAAAATTAACAAGGAAACAGAAACTCTAAATGAAGCACTAGACCAAATGGATTTAATAGATATCTACAGAGAATCACACCCCAAAACAGAAGAATTCACATTCTTCTCAAGGGCACATGGGCCATTCTCAAAGACAGACCACATGTTAGGGCACAAATTAAGTATCTACAAGTTCAAGAAGATTGAAATCATGTCAAGCATCTTCTCAGATCACAATGGCATGAAACTAGAAATCAATTGCAACAAGAATATGCAAAGACAGTTGAACACATGGAGGATAAATAGCATGTTACTGAACAATGAATGGGTTACTGAGGAGATCAAGGAAGAAATTAAAAACTTCCTGGAAACCAATGAAAATGAACACACAACAACACAAAATCTATGGGATGTAGCTAAAGCAGTTCTGAGAAGGAAGTTCATGGCACTACAGGCCCACCTCAAGAAAAAATAAAAATTTCTAATTGACTACCTAACCTCACAACTTAAAGAACTAGAAAGCAAACAAAAAGAAAACCCCAGAGCAATTAGATGGAAGGAAATAGTAAAGATCAAAGCAGAAATAAATGACATAGAGACCAAAAAAACAATTCAAAGGATCAATGAAACAAAGAGCTGGTTTTTTGAAAAGATAAACAAGATTGATGGACACTTAGCTAGACTCACTAAGAAACAGAGAGAATCCAAATACACAAAATCAGAAATGAAAGAGGAGAAATAATAACTGACACCACAGAAATACATAGCATTGTTAACAAATATTATGAACAATTATACGGCAAAAAATTGGACAATCTAAGCAAAATGGACAAATTTCTAGAAACACATAGTCTCCCAAAACTGGACCAGGAAGAGACAGAAAACTTGAACAGACCAATAACAACTAAGAAAATTGAAAATGTAATAAAGACCCTCCCAGCAAACAAAAGCCCAGGCCCGGACGGCTTCACGGGGAGGTTTACCAAACATTCAAAGAAGAACTAACACCCATTCTCCTCAAACTATTTCAAAAAATTCAAGAAGAAGGAAGACTTCCAAACTCGTTTTATGAGGCCAACATAATTCTAATTCCAATACCAGAAAAAGACACTACAAAGAAAGAAAACTATAGCTCAATATTCCTGATGAACATAAATGCCAAAATCCTAAACAAAATACTAGCAAATCAGATCCAGCAATACATCAAAAAAATTATTCACCATGACCAAGTGGTATTCATCCCAGGGATGCAAGGCTGGTTCAATATTCGCAAATCAATAAATGTGATACACCACATAAACAAAATGAAAGATAAAAACGACATGATCATATCAATAGACGCTGAAAAAGCATTCGACAAAATCCAGCACCCATTTCTGATAAATATGCTCAGCAATTTGGGAATAGAGGGATCATATCTTTATATAATAAAGGCCATATATGAAAGACCTACAGCCAACATCATACTCAATGGGCAAAAACTAAAAACATTTCCCTTAAGAACAGGAACAAGACAGGAATGCCCACTTTCGCCACTCTTATTTAACACAGTACTGGAAGTCTTAGCCACAGCAATCAGACGTGAAGAAAAAATAAAAGGAATCCAAATTGGAAAGGAGGAATTGAAACTGTCATTATTCACAGATGACATGATATCATATATAGAAAACCCTAAAGACTCCATCAAAAATCTACTAGACTTAATAAATGAATTTGGCAAAGTAGCAGGATACAAAATTAACGTCAATAAGTTGACGGCAATCTTATACACCAATGATGAATTCACAGAAAGAGAAACTAAAAAAACAATCCCATTTACCATTGTGGCAAAAAAACTAAGATACCTAGGAATAAACTTAACCAAAGAAGTAAAGGACCTATTTGCAGAAAACTACAGGACATTGAAAAAAGAAACAGAGTAAGATATAAAAAAGTGGAAGCACATACCTTGTTCATGGATTGGAAGAATTAACATCATTAAAATGTCCATACTACCCAAAGCAATCTATAGATTCAATGCAATCGCCATCAAAATACCAACGACATATTTCACAGAACTAGAACAAATACTTCAAAAGTTCATATGGAACCAAAGAAGACCCCAAATAGCCACAGCAATATTGAAAAAGAAGAACAAAGTAGGTGGGATCACAATACCGGATATCAGGTTATACTACAAAGCTACTGTAATCAATACAGCCTGGTACGGGCACAAGAACAGGCATATAGACCAGTGGAACAGAACAGAGTTCAGAAATTGACCCAAGACAATATGGTCCATTAATATTTGACAAAGTTTGCAAGAGCATACAATGGAGTAAAGACAGCCTCTTTAATAAATGGTGTTGGGAAAATTGGACAGCTACATGCAAAAAAATGAAACTAGACCATCAACTTACACCATACACAAGAATAAACTCAAAGTGGATAAAAGACTTAAATGTGACTTGTGAATCCATAAAAATCCTAGAAGAAAATGTAAGCAACAAAATTTCGGACATCGTACGCAGCAGAATCTTCACTGATACATCACCTAAGGCAACAGAAACAAAGGAAAAAATGAACACATGGGACTACATCAAACTCAAAAGCTTCTGCACAGCAAAAGAAATAATTACTAAAATGGAAAGGGAACCCACCCTATGGGAGACCATAATTGCCAAGGATGCATCAGATAAGGGATGAATTTTCAAAATATATAGAGTACTCATACAACTCAACAAAAGGAAGACAAAGAACCCAATTAAAAAATGGGCAGAGGAACTAAATAGACACCTCTCCAAACAGGACATTCAAATGGCCAAGAGACATATGAAAAAATGCTCAACGTCACTAATCATCAGAGAGATGCAAATTAAAACAACCATGAGGTATCACCTCACACCTGTCAGAATGGCCGCCATCAACAAATCATCAAATAACAAGTGTTGGCGAGGGTGTGGAGAAAAGGGGACTCTAGTTCACTGCTGGTGGGAATACAGACTGGTGCAGCCACTATGGAAAACACTATGGTGTTACCTCAAAAAGTTAAATATTGAACTGCCACTTTACCCAATGATTCCACTTCTGGGAATATACCCTAAGAAGCCTGAAACACCAATCAGAAAGAATATATGTACCCATATATTCATAGCAGCACTATTTATAATAGCTAAGATCTGGAAACAACCCAAGTGTCCATCAGTAGATGAGTGGATAAAAAAGCTGTGGTACATATACACAATGGAATACTATGCAGCTGTAAGAAAGAAAGATCTCTTATCCTTTGAGATGACATGGAGGGACTTGGAGAGTATTATGCTAAGCGAAACAAGCCAAGCAGATCACATAATCTCACTTATTTGTGGAATATAATTAACTAAACAAACTGATGAACAAAATTGACCCAGAGACACAGAGGTAGGGTACAGACTGATAAACCCCAGAAGAGGGAGTGTTGGGGGGAAAGAGATAAACCACAGAACTTATATGCATGTATGCATAACCAATGGACATAGGTTACAAAGCTGGGGAAGGGGTGGAGGGGCTGGGGAAGAGGTTGTCAATGGGGGAAAAAGGAGAAACATCTGTAACAAAAACAAATTAATAAAAATAATTTTTAAAAAAGAAATAAAAAAAAGAAAAGTTCATAAATAGAAAGTCAGAATGCTGGTTACAATTCAGTAGAACGGAGGGGGCCTATAGTTGCCTCTGTGGTTGATGTTCCACTTCTTGTCCTGAGTGTACTCATTTTGTGATAATTCAAGATTTGTGCATTTTCTATCCATATCGTTTGTTCATTTTTTTGCATTAATACTTCAATAAAAGTTTTATTGAACACTTAACAATATAAACTGTATTAAAGTTTACTAATAAATGTACATGTGAAAGGTATACCAGAACTGAATTTTAGCTGGATGCTACAATTTCACAAACATTTAAAATCACTGCCCTAGGCATAAGCACAGCTAGAAGACGTGCCATTCATTTGCATGTGACCCCTGGTCAATTACTTAGTTTCTCTGCCTCCATTTCCTGAGCTGTAAGTGGGGATAAAATTGTCCCTATCCCACACTGCAGTGTTAAGGTTTAACTGAATTGATATGTCAAAGGCATATTAGAAGAGAACCTGGCTCCCATGTGCTACATGGGACATTATGATCATATTTAATCCCACAAAGTATCTAGAACTAACTCTGCCCATACCTTAGATGTGGAAAAAGTCTACTGTTTCCTCTTGACTCTTTTCTTTATTTCTCATATGACTGCTAGAACACTGCCTCATCCAGAATCTGCCATTTGACCTCATTAGTTTTCACCATCTGATCAGAGTTGGCTACAGACAGCACCTAGCCACTCCCCGCCCCCGTCCCTACACACACACACAAATATGACAATGAAGAAGTGGAGAAGAAAAGATGGAAGAATGTGCCCAATGAACACAAAACTAAGGTGCCAGGTTTAAGCAACACAACTTGATTCCACCACAGGACAAATAAATTTAACTTCTATGTTAATCTGACTCAAGTACTTCACCAATGCAACCCAGAACTTCTCTTCATCACAACAGAAAGGGCAGGCCCACAATTCCCAGATGCATACACATGCCAACAAGCTCCTGATACTCAGTCCCACACATCAGTCCAGATCACCAGCTGGACTAGTTAATAATACCTGAAATTAGGACAAGCCTAAAAAAGATCTGCCATATTAAGTTTGAGAACTATGTCATCATCACAAAATAAAATAAGATATGGGACTCAGTAGCAATAAATATAAAGATATCAGGGCTGGCGGAACCACAGAGACCATCTGTCCAACTCATATTTCATAGATGACTATGCATAGCATGTCATGGCAGAAGCTCTGAAGTCCACTGATAGCCTGGCCAATACTCTTTCATGAGTACTAACATCATCAAGTGTTCTACGTGAGCATCAATTCTCAGAAACTATCAGCCTTAGGATCTGGATATTTAAGGAGATACTATACAGTTCGGACACCAGAGGAATATACAGGTGAGGAGACAGAATACTTACCAATAAACAGTAAGACTGCACACACTTGCACTACAGAGCAAAGATAATACGTGGTAAAGAACACCCTAGAACAGACTGCTGTGTATTGAGACTATAGAGAAGGCAAGTCTTCCACTTGAAGAATGTGATAGGACTGGAGTAGGAAGCAGCAGGCCCAGTGCCCCTTCTCATGCAATGATAGGCATCATCACCACCTCAGGCCACAAAGGAGGACCTGAGGCTGAAAGGGTAAGAAATTTGCCCAAGGAGATAGGAACCCAAGAATCCATCTTCTTAGGACAACAATCAATGCCAGAGCAAGTGGAATCTCAACACCGAAAATGCAGCCAACAACAACCTCACACTCTCATCCCAGGAGACTCTGAAGGAGCCAGGAAGTCTATGCTCTCATGTCACTGGGAAGCCAACAAGGAGTTCCTCAGCTGTCTGATCCCTGACTTCTGAAAAGTGGACAGTGGTATCTTCTTGAGGGGCCTGACCTGTGAGCTCTCCACACACGCTGTACCTTGCAGAAGCTCACTGTAGGGGCAGAGCAACTGGGCCTGCCTTTCCTCTGTGCCAACAGCTCATGCAAGATGGAAGGAACCTTAAGGCACCTGTGTCTTCATCAGCCCTTTCTCCTGTAGTGAGAGGAGCACTCACCTGGGTACTCTAACATAAACACAGACAAAAGGCAGAGCACGGCTGCATCGGACTGGCATCTCACAGGATGGGGAGCAGGTGCTGCAGCCTCCAGCTTGTCATAACCAACATATCTACCATGCACACAACCTGCCAGACTGTGAAAAATGCAAAAGGTCTCTACTTTCAGAATTAGAGGATGATTATGATATCAGTGTCACCATGGTTTTCAGTGTTTCCATGTCTAAGACAAATGCTGGGGGCCAAGCACCTTGGGCCTCCATCATAGCAGCGTGCCCGCAGACCTGCTCAGCCCTGAACCTGGCTAGACCCTGGTCCTCCTGCTGAAAGGAACCTCTCACCACCCAGCCAGCCCTGCTGGCCATAAACCTCTGGAGAGAGTTAAGGAGGGGCATATCTTGGTCACCACTGCCCTGTACTTTGAGAGGTGGGTTTAGCATGGAAATTGAATTCATGTTAATAATCGCCTGACCCAAGCTATCATGCCTGAGTACTGAGGGAGATTATGCACAAATAAATGCCCCAGAGAATTAATGAGTCTGGCCTGCAGCAGTGAGGAGACACACTGTACTTCCAACTTCAGTTCCGCTACAAATTTTATGACTGGAAAAGTTAGTTCCCTTCTGAACTTGTATTAATATATCCACCATTAAGATAGCTAAAAGAGAGCAAAGGGGCAGGGGCCTGTGCGGCCTCTTTGGCTCTTTGTGCCACCAGGACATGGTGCTGGCCACCGGCACCATAAAGATCTGGACTTTGGAGCATGTGTTTGACAACCATGGGGAACTATTACAATAGCGGCAATGCAAAAATACCCAAACCCTATGAACCCAAGCGTGGTTGGAGTAGTTGTACTGGACAGACATATAGATCCTTCTGGAAAGTTGCACAGCCATAGACTCAACACAGAGAAGGGACTGCCTTCCATTGTGAAGTCTCTGATTGATGAGACAAGAACCAAAACATATGTGCAAGACCACTCTGTAGTTGATCCTGTAGAGAAGACAATGAAACTTAAATCTACTAATATTGCATTTACAAATACAGTTTCAGCAGATTAGATTATAAACCACATCCTCAGGACCCAGAAAAAACTGTTTTGACTCAAGAGGCCATAATCACTATAAAAAGAGTCAGTCTCAGTAGTTACCTGGAAGGGCTGATGGCGAGTATATCTTCAAATGCCAGTAAAGGCTGAGAAGCAATGGAATGGGTAATACATAAATTAAATGCTGAGACTGAAGAATTGAAGGACAACCATGGCAGCAGCAGCCTTTGTAGAGAAATGATGAAAGTTGGTATACATCACCCAGTTCCCTGGATCTCTACTAGCTGGCATTATATTTATTTGTTATTTTAAAAATACAACTATATATTTTTTAAAATCCTCACCCGAGGATATTTGTCCACTTACCTTCAGAGAGAGTGAGAGAGAAAGACAGAGAAAGACAGAAACATCGATGTAAGAGAGACACATCGATTGGTTGCCTGCCGCATGACCCCGACCAGGGCCAGGAACCCAACCGCAACTGAGGTGCGCGCCCTTGACCAGAATCGAACCTGCAACTCCTTGGACTGCCCCGTGGACACTCCAACTGCTGAGCCAAACCGGCCAGGGTTAAAATTTTTTTTTTTTATAAGATAAAGAAGGGTTATGTGACTTGATCAAAACAAAGAGGTTCAGGGTTTCTAAATAAAAGGGAACATCTTTTATTATTCCAAACAACATTAGTGTTGTTTGAAATGACTGGTTTTAAAGAATCCAGTATTCATGTGAAAATTTAATAATTTTTGAAAAGTACTTCGATATTGGTGTTAGCATATTAAATCTCTTTCAGGCTGAATTTTAAAGCTTTTCACACAGTGGAACTCTATCTGGCTTTGGACCAACCCCAGGACAAAGCAGAGCTACCTCTAAATAGCCACAATTGCTCTGCTGCAGTAAACTTCAAGAAGGAACTCAGTTTCAAAGGAGAAATTGTATAGTTTTAAAATATATTAATTTGGCCCTGGCCAGTTTGGTTCAGCAGTTAGAGCATCAGTCCCCGGACCAGACAGTCCCGGGTTTGATTCCCACTAAGGGCATTTTCCTCGGTTGCGGTTCGTCCCCGGCCCCAGTTGGGGTTGTGCGGTGACCAGTCGATGTGTCTCTCTCACATCGACGTTTCTCTCTCTCTCTTCCTTCCTCTCTCCCTCCCGCTCTATCTGAAGATAAATGCAAAAATGTCCTCAGGTGAGGATTAAAAAAAATAATAATAAAATAAAATATATTAATTTGTATAAAATAACTTGCTCTGCCATAAACCACCACTGAAAACCACAGTGTTTTAATTTGGTACATAAATGACATTTTTGGAGTGAAAATTATCAATTAATATATAACTGCAACAAAAATATGATTTTATTTTATTAAAGAGTACTGTAGCCCTGGCCGGTTTGGCTCAGCGGTTAGAGCCTCGGCCTGTGGACCAGAGAGTCCCGGGTTCGGTTCCCGGTAGGGGCACGTACCAAAAAAAAAAAAAAAAAGAGTACTGTATTGATTTGCCGAAGTTTTGTAACTTAGTGAAGGTACTACCTTCCTTGGATTTGTACTTTATGACTTAGTATGCTGTATCACGGGCTGGTTATGTTAACTCAAAAAACAAAGTCATTCTAACCATGGGTCCAGAGGGACAAGCAAGGCAAGTGAAGTCTACAAGGTGCTTATGAACCAAGATGATATAGGAGATAGAGGGCTGAAGATTAGATCTGTAATGCTGTGAAATATAACACAAGAGTCACAGTCACCTAAGTATGTCCTGAGCCCTTAGGCACACTGAGTGATAGACTGCAGCAAAACACTCTCCCCAAATACAGCATAGAATGTAAGACTGGACCAATCATTTTGAGTATGTGAAGGAAGAGCATGAGTAGACAGATGGAAGGTAACCCTTGTAGTTGGACTAGATGGACCTCCTCTCATCCTCCTCCAGTCAATCACCCGAGAGCCAGTTTAGTCCAAAACAAAATTAACAAAATTAAATTTGTTTGGGTTAGATATAGAAAACTGTACTGGATTTTCATTGCTAATGTCATCATAATTCCTATAGTTCTTAGCTAAACCAGTACAACAGTATAGTATGCCAACATCTTTTTTTTACTTATGTATCCTGGATTAAAATTAAGCATTTTCTATCATCATTATCTCTCTTTTATGAGCTAGGATTTCAACTCATAAAAATATACAGGAAATTGTCAGCAAAAGGTACTGGTTTTATGAAAATATAATAAGAAATGTGATGTAAATCAAAGATACCATTCTTTTCCAGCTAATGAGGTACTGTATTTTTTTTTCAATAAATATTTAGTTCACTGAAAAAATAATTACCTGAATTTTGTAGCACTCTAAACTTAAACAGAAGAGAAGCTATTCATATCTTTTAGCATTTTACATTTGCCTAACTTATAAATTGCCATGTGTCAGAATCATGGTTCTGTAATAGCTAAAATATGATCTGCCAGGTTACTTGAATATAATTACTTTTTGAAGTAACTGCGACCACAAAACATCTTTTTTACATGAGGAGCTGTACATCATTTGAGACTGCTCAAATAATGTCTCGATCTGAGGTACTAATCTCAGGTACCTGATGTTTTAAATAACACAGTGTCACTGGGGGGGGGGGGGGGGAGAAGAAAAGAACTATAAGGAGAAAAAAGCTTGACCTAAACTAACCACTACATGAATTGCTTTGTGGTTTTTATTTATGGGAAATCCTCATTTTGGGAGCCAGAGTGCAGCTGCATGCAGAAAAACAATCCAGTAAATGTACTTTGTTTCATATATTGTAGCAGTTAATTTTCAACCAGTAAAGAATATCTTTGATACTTGCAATTGTTGCTTATAAATTATTTTCGTTAAAAGGTGATTAGCTCTTGCCTTTATTTTATAATGCTTAATGTGATATATACTTCTAGTCAGGTTTCCTATAAAATAAACCAGGTAATATATGTATATAAACTACAGAAACAGTATACCGAACTATTTAAAAAATAGTGTTTTTCTACTTAAAATATTGTTCAGCTTAAGAATTCTTAGGGTATTTGTAAAAGCAAGTGAAATTTAATAAGGTTTTTAATTATGTTTTTGTAGCCAGAGATGGTTTTTACAATTGAAATAACATTTCAGATAAAACATTGCCAAATACTAATTTTTAATAAAAAGTTGTCTCATATGATTTCTATAATTATACTTGTTCTGAAAAAGGTGTAATGAACGCCTTGATGTTAGGAAGATTTCTTAACATGTTTTATTCTGTTCAATTTTGTTTTACTCAGTCCTAATGATAAAATTCTCTAAATTTTTATTTTCCTATGTAGTTACTCCTTTCAGTTAAATAACTGGTAGTTTATGGCTTTTACCTGTTAAAATATAAATGCACAGCAAACAAATGCATTTGAGAGGGTTACACTGGAAGAATGTTCATAGATTAGACTCTTGGACTAGGAGCACATTATCCTATTTAATAATTAAAAATGGATCTTACACTAAGAACCTTTATTGTTAATAAAAACTTCCTTTTAACTAAAGAAAAAATAATAGCTAAAAGACCTAAGGACAACATAAGCTCTAAAGTATAAAATTCAAAAAGGGAAAAAGAAAAAGGAAGAAGAATTAGGAGAACCTAAACACTTCTCACTATCATACTAGCTATAAGAAAAATGAGTAAGTACTTAGGTTTGACAAACACCAGTGAAAAAGCAACAGGATAATTCTGTGGCCACAACTTTTCCTAACACAGTTTCTATGGCAGCTTTCCCAACAGTCCACAGTAAAGAGGATCAAGTGGAATTCCACCTACATGCCCCCACCTCTCCTGGGTGCCCTGTTTTACCCCAGTCCCCAGGTACAGTCCGCAGGAAGAAGTGCCCTGCTCCTTCAAAGGCCAGGCTCTTGTTCCCTTGGCTCCAACCCGCTCCCTCTCCAGCAGCACCAACTTCTCCTTCTCTCTGGCCCCTGGGGCTCACTGTCCTGCTAAGGGCCAGAGAGTGAATAGTTTAGGTTCTTTGGCATTTGGTCTCTGGCTCCACGCTCATCTCTGCCACTGTAGAGTGGAAGCAGAAAAGACCATACTACAGGACCAAGAGTGTGGCAGCTCCAATACACCTCACTTATAAAAAAGGAGCAGCAGATGTGGCCAAGGGCACAGTTGTCAACCTGTCCTCGACCTTCTCCTCAGATTACACATCTTCTCTAGGAGCTATACCTGCAAACAGACAAATACACACTTGTCCCACCTCCCTACAGCCCTGACTAGCTGCTGCTCCTCCAACAGACACTCACTGCTTTCCTGGCTCATCCTACCCTCCACATAGGTTCCTGCCCCACCACTCACTGGTACAGCTCTATACAGGCCTCCAGGTGGCCAAACCCAATGCCCACTTTTGATGTAACCTCTGTCCAGCAAAGGCTACCCCTCCAGCAAGACATCACAGCCTAGTTCCCTAGGCTCCCACCTCCACTTTTCCAGGTGCTTGGCTCATCCTCTCCTCCCTGAATGCTGGAATGACCAGGTGACAACCCTGGCTGTCTTAATCAACACAACACTCTGCTCCTCAGTGAGTCAACACAGTTCCATGTCATTATATGCTACCTCTGAGCTGCTGCCTCCCAAACTTTACCTCCAACCCAGCCTCTCGCACAATGGACATCAGAGTAGCCTGAGCACCCCCACTTGACTATCTAATAGGCATCTCCATCTCTTCTCCACCTCAATGATGGAATTGCAGGTGGAGTTCTCCTGGACACCCCCCCCCCATCCTCATCCCTCCCAACAATCTGTCAGCAAGTCCTGGCAGCTGTGCCCTCATCTGCCACACCACCAGGCAAGGCTGTCACTATTCCTTTGGACAACCTTTCAACTTCCCTCCTTGCTTCACTCTGCCGCCACCACACATTCTCCATCCAGCAGTCAATGTGACAGTCATAACACAAGATTAGAAAACATGACATAATTCCTGCTATCTTACTTCTAGATATGTATTCATAATAGTAGTTGAGTCATAAAGAAGGAAATCCTGCTCTTTGTAACAAAATAGATGGACCATGAGGGCATTATGTTAAGTGGAATATGTCAGATAAAGAAAGTTTAAGAAAAAAAGAAAGAAAATGCCACTCTTCTGCCGAAACCCTTCCCCATGTACTTTGAGTAAAGTCCACTCTCCCCTCCCCAGCCCAACATGCTCTGCTGAGCTGCAGCCTTACTGTCCAGACCCTCCTACCTGTGTTCCACTCTGTTCTTGCCTCAAAACCCCCACCTGCTGCTCCAAGACTCTGCCCAGTGACATCATGTCCCCCTGAAATGGAGTCCTCATCAACCACTGCACTCACCACAATTCCTAAGAGCCTATGAATGTGCTCACATGAGGACAACTGGGTCTACATACTGGAGAAGCAAACATCATGTGGAGAGTTCCTTGTGCACAATGCCAGCACCTTCAGGCACCCAGGAAATACCTGCTGAGTGAACCCCAAGTCATGCCATGTGGAAACATCAACTGTCCACTATGGACTGCTTTCGTCCTTCCATGTGCTGACCCAGGTCGGATCTATACTAAGTTCTGGAGTCCTTACTTGGTCCTCGCTGTAACCTAGAACCTACATCTTCTAGTGAAAGAATTACAGATCTGTGTGGACCCTGAAAACTGAGCTGAAATGGGGAGGGAAGGTCATGCAAGGCTCCCAAAGGGTGTCTGGAGCTCACTGCCAAAGTGATGCTCTGGGTCACTGGACCACACTTATGATGCACAGCAATTAGTATAATACATCTCTTTCAGCCCTTGCATTAGACCTGTGCCTGCAGTGAGACTCAGTATCAAGTAAACACCTATTTTTAGTTCATTTCCAGAGTAACAGAACCAGCAACATTCTACACACCTTCCAATAACTCGACCAACAAGAAGGCTTAGAGTCAGAACAGTGGGAGCAGTGTCTCTAGGTGCCGTGGCCAGCCTTTTCCATTACCTTCACCTCCTGTGCTCCTCAGAGGCACTCACTTTCAACCTGGGAGGTTCCAAGTACTGTTGGGGTGTTTTATTGCGACAACATGGTGTATTTGCAGGGCGTGCCCCATCTTTCTAGCTCCTCAGAGCAGACAAATAGGATTTTATGTAATTCCCACTGCATTTCCTACAAAGTGCTTACTTTTTTTTTTTTTAATCCTCCCCTGAGGATATTTTTCTATTGATTTCCAGATAGAGCGGAAAGGAGGGAGGGAGAGAGATAGAAACATCGATGTGAGAGAGACACACTGATTGGTTGCCTCCCGCATGTCCCAGACCGGGGCTGCCTACATGCCCTTGACTGGGAATTGAACCTGCGACCCTTTGGTCTGAGGGCCAATGCTCTAACCACTGAGCAAAACCAGCCAGGGCCAAAGTGCTTACTTTTTTTTTTTTTTCTTTATAATCTTCAGATAAGAGTGGGAGAGAGAGAGAGAAATATCGACTGGGTTGGTTGCCTCCCGCATGACCAGGGCCAGGGACCGAACCACAACCGAGGTACGTGCCCCTGACCATAATCAAACCCATGACCCTTTGGTCTGTGGGTGAAGCTCTAAGCACTGAACCAAACCAGCCAGGGCTCAAAGTGCTTACTTTTAAACTTCCTCCTGCTGTTTTCTCTATGGCCCTCTGAGGGGTGTGTCACTGGGAAGTGCCCGCCCCCAGAATGTGACAGCAGTAGGTCTGAGTGAGGCCCAGACATATACATTTCTCACCAGATCCAGGTGATGCCAAGGCAGCGGTCTAGTGGCCTTGGAGGGACACAGACCTTCTCTCACTAGTTCTATCGCCTCGTGTGTATAGTAGTGGTGACACTGCCAGCACCAGAAGGTCACCGTGTGGACTAGGGGAAATACAATACAAATGCCAGGAACAGCCAGTGCTCAAGAAAGGCCCTATCTCCTACCTTGAGTGACAACCTCAGGGAGCATGTGGACCTGCTGGCCCAAAGCCTCCCTTTTCTTAGGAAATTTACTCTCAATCACACACCCTCAGGAGCTGGATTCCCCCCAGGCAATACCCACCTGAATTTCATATATCTCCCATGGGGCAAACTTTGACCCATATTTCCCACTTATGAATACTTTTGCTTCCCACACTTTTACCTGCTGCCCCCATGTTCCACAGCTGTGTGAATGTACAGGAAAGGAGGTAGGGAGAGAATATGAAGGAATGAATAAATGAATGAACACATGCCTGGAAGGATAGCTCTACAGCAAAAAGGAAAACATGTTCATCTCTGGATGGAATTATGGGTGGCACTTTTTTCTCACTTTGCCTTCCCCTTGTGTTCTCACTGTCTGCCCTATACTAGCCCAATGAAGAATGCCACACCTTTGCCACACCTTAGCCACACGGGCAAAGGAGGCAGATGGGACACAAATCACAAAACACCTCCCACTGCTCCACTTGCCACACACAATATCTACTCCCCCCATCCCATCTCATTGGTGTTCTTTGCTCCTACCTTAGATTCCACCTAGACCTCAGACTCCCTGAAACTCCCTTTCCTCCTAGTCCTCCCCTCTTCTGCCTTTCCCCACTTCTGTGTGCCCTGTTCTCCTGGGGAAGCTTCATACTGACTGAAGTGTAAACCAAAGCTACAGGACTGAGTCAGGTGCAAACTACACAGTTGAATCTATCTTTCCCTCCAGGAGATGAGAGAGGTCTTATTTACTTTTTCTTCTGCTTTACTGTGTGGGAGATGTGTGAAGTTCTGCCCAACTCTGTTCTCTTTTGCTGATACCCCACATACATGTATGTAACCTGCCAAATTCACACAGTAACAAGTCTGGTTTCTTTCTTTCCATGCTGATGTGGTTAAGTTTGTGAGGGTAGGACACTGATTTCTCCGATATGCTGAGACGCTGGCATTATCACCCCCACCAAGTTTCCACTCATGTCCCTTCATTTTAGGCCTGCGGTGTATGCAAGCTCAAATCCTCACCCTTGAACCCCACACCCTCATTTCAAGTTTTCCTATTCCCCCACAATGCCTCCAGGTCCTCACCATCCCCCAAGCTCCCATGATCCCCTCCAGGTTCCATTATCCCCCTAGGCCCTCCATTATTCCCTCCAGGTTTCCACCATCACCATAAGCCCCCATTATCTCCTCCAGATTCCCACAATCTCCCTAGCCCCCACATTCCTCTCCAGGTCCCCCACTATACCCTAGTCTTTACCATCCCCCAGTACCCCACCTTTGGCCCTTCTGCCCCTTTCTCAGCCCAGCCCACAGCCCACAACCCACCACCTACCGCAGTCCTTGGAGCACTGGAAAGAGGAGGGGTCCTCACAGCCACACAGGCCCAGATGCAGACTAGGGAAGACGCATTCCTGAGTCTTGAGGCACAAAGACGACGAGACTCGGTGTGGGCGTTGTTCGACAATCTCAGACGCTGTGTGGACCACGAACTGAGTGGGATGTTTTCAGCGCCGCTCTGGCGCCAGCCTGCACCTGAGCCCGGTGAGGGTCGCCGCATGTGGTGCTCATGCGCGCAGGGCCGGACACTCCGTGGTACGGGCTCGGCAGGAACTCTACCCCCGGCTACTTGGTTCCGCTGGGCAGAGTATGGCGAACCATACTCTGTGTATTGCTCACGATTTCGTTCCCGCTGGCGCTTGGGTGCCCAAAGCGTCTGTTCCGGAAGTAGTTTCAGTAAGTGCTTCCTTTTCACCTCCCAAGTTAAAATGCAAGGCTGTGGGAGTTTCGAGGCCGGTTTCCGGCTCCCGCCCTTAGCCCAGCGGAGGCACTGGCACTCCATCCGTGGGAGTCTCCCCGCTCCCGGCAGCCCCTCCACTCTCGGTAGATTTCCCCCTCCTCCCTTCCCGACCCCTACCCCCAGGCTTCTCCATCCCGCGGCAAAACCCTTTGTCCCCTCCCGAGCATCCCCTCCGCCCTCGGCTAGCCCCGCACCCCGTGGGTGCGGAGCCTAGCCGGACATGGACAGGGAGACGCGCGTGTTCGCAGAGAGCTATTTCCGAGGCCTCCGGGGGCGTCTCCCCAGCAATGTCTGCCGGACTCCGGGCCGTGTGGACTTTATCGAGAAGCCAGACTCCTTCTCCTACACGGACTTCTTCAAGGGTTACTTGCTCCCCAACGTGCCCTGTGTTTTCTCCAGCGCCTTCACCGAGAGCTGGGGCAGCAGGAGGCACTGGGTGACACCCAGTGGGAAGCCGGACTTCGATTATCTGCTTCAGAATTATGGTAAGGACTGAGGGCGAGCGCGAGCACAGGACTAGAGCAGGGTCCTCTGATTCTCATGCTGCCAAATTCCCTTAGGTAATACTAGAGAGGGCACGAAGAGGGCAACCACTGAGGGTTTGGGGGGGAGACGGCATGAGTGGGTTCCCAGAAAAATTCATGCGGAGACGGTATAGCAGTGAGTTGGAGGGTGGACAGGGTCAGAGAAAATGGACAAGCTGGAGGACTTAGAACAGTCTGTGTCCGACTCTCCCCTTCCAGGAGATGTAGTTGTACCTGTTGCAAACTGCGGGGTCCAGGAATACAATTCGAACCCTAAAGAACACATGCCCTTCAGAGATTACATCAGCTACTGGAAAGAGTTCATCCAGGGAGACTACTCCTCTCCACGGGGATGTCTCTACCTCAAAGACTGGCACCTGTGCAGGTAAAGGTGTGGTGCACTGGCCGTGGCACTGCTTTTTCCAGACCTGAATGAGCCCTGGCTGCACACGGGGGATCTCGTCTTTTCCCCAGTTGGGACTTTTAGTTCCTATAAAAAATCTGGCTCTCTTTAGCACAGTGTGGCCATCTCATGGTATAAACACAGTTGGCTCCTGTGGCTGGTGGAGGTTTAGGTGGGTTCTGGTTATTACATCTTTGTCACATTTCCCCAGAACTGAAGGCTCCATCTAACTGGCAGCACCCAGCCTTTGTTCCTCTGCTCAGATGCCCCCTGGAACCAGCCTCCCTTTCCAGCCCCCATTCTCCAGGTTCAGCCTATTGTGCTGCCAGTCTCCTGACTGGCCACCTGCCTCGAGTTCTGCATCCCACTGCCAGGCTCGCTAAAGTCCAAATGCTCTTTCCAGCAGGACTATTCCACCTGTTTAAAATCTCCATCACTGCTGAGCAACACTAACTCTTTAAAGATGACTTTGTTTGTTCCCTCCTATATACTTCCACCTGGGAAGCTCAAACAATGCTGCTCTGAAAACATCTCACTTTCACTGCTGTGACCACTTTCTGAGGTGGTCCTCTGGTTTTGTGTCTGTTTCCCCAACCCAGGGGTGTGCTTTTCACCAGTAGAAATACTTATCAGACTTCCCACTTAGGTATTCAGTTAATGTTGCATGAATGAGTGCATAAATTGAATTCTTGTTTTGCTGATGTGGAAACTAAGGCCTAAAAAGGTAAAATGAGACTAGAACTCAGGTTCATGTGATTTTAAGACACAAAAGCACCAGCCTCCACCTATAGCACCCACAGCATGTCCTCAGTGCTCCTGCCACAACTCTTCATACTGGGCATGGAGCTTTCTGTACAGACAGTGGTTAAGGTATGACCAGACACTGGTCCTGGCCCTCAGGGACTCATAGGCCCCAACACTTATGCACTGTGGATTTGAGCTTCAGATAAGCAATGAGTGGTTTTGTTTGTTTGTTTGGTATAAGTATATCCCAGGTATTGCATGGGGTATCCTTGTACTAAAAATTTTTTATTGTTTATTTGAAATTAGGTTTTGACTGAGTATTCTGTATTTTTCCTGGCAACTGTAAAATGAAAAGAGCAGAGCAGGACTGGGCCAGGCAGACAGGGGAAGTGCTATCTGAGCAGGGTTTAATGAATGAGCAGAAATCTATAAGTTCATAAAGGCATGGTGTTTGGGGAACTCCAAGTGGTTTGGTGGTATTGTGCTCTCCTCATGGCCTCTGACCAAGCATGAGGACTGAACAAGTCCAGAAGCTTGTTCCTTCTGTCATTCTCCCTTGGGCTGGTTTAACATGCTCCTGTGTTTGGAAGCCCGTGGTTGGGTTGTAGGATCCACCAGTGGAGTGAGGGTTTGAGGAACTGAGGGTGATGTTCATGGCTATCCTTGTGCCTGGGCCTGTGGCCTTGTGTCTGCTCAGCAGAGTCAAGGTCACTGGTGTGGGTGAAAACACCAGAGCAGCCCACAATTTCAGAAAAACTGTGATTCAGATGATGCATTTAAAATCCAACTCAGCCACAGTCTAAAATCTTGGAACTTATGCTTTGAGGGTCCAGAGCACCTGGGTTGCTACCTGTATGGATTGCCTAGGCCCTGTCACAGCACCCCATTGCCATCTCATCTACTTAACCGTTCTGGTTCAGTTATTTGGATGAGCTCAGCTGGGTCACTGGGAGCTGTGATTATTTGGTGGCCAGACTAGGGCTGGGTCATCTGAGGTGGCCCCACTCAGCCTGGCAGTTGGTTCTGGCTCTGGAAAGCAGCTCAGGGTCCCTCACATCAGTGACTACAGTGGACTTGAGAACATGGAGGTGGCAACATCCTCATGCCACTTGCTCTCTGAAGGGACTCCTCTGCCGAGGGTTTATTCACCCTGCCTGTGTACTTCTCATCTGACTGGCTCAACGAGTACTGGGACGCCCTGGATGTGGACGACTACCGTTTCATCTACATGGGGCCCACTGGCACCTGGTAACCGTGTGTCTGCTCCCACCCTACCCTGCACCTTGTCCCTGGTCACTCTCCTGAACCATGTCGGCTCTCTCTCAGAGCTTTTGAGAGATTCCCCTTGGCCAAGTCTGGCATTTCCAAGCCCAGTTCCCTCTTTCCTTCATGGCTGTGCCCAGAGCCCATGCCCCTCCTACTGGATGTTCTGAAGTGGGGAAGTTCTGGCTCACCCCTGTGGCTCACAGACAGGTGTGAGAGCTGGGGATCTCAGGCCTCTGAATGTGGCCAGTCTATTTGGAAGAACCAAAGCCCACATCCAGGCCACAAGGCACCAATAGGGACTCTTTGCAGGTCGCCGTTCCATGCCGACATTTTCCGCTCCTTCAGCTGGTCTGTCAATATCTGCGGGAGGAAAAAGTGGTTCTTCTTCCCACCAGGGCAAGAAGAAGCCCTGCGGGATTGCCATGGTGGCCTACCATACGATGTGACCGCCCCCTCGTTCCTGGATAGCCGCCTGCACCCTGTGTGCGAGCACTGCAGCCCACCGCTGGAGATCACGCAAGAGGCAGGCGAGATGGTGTTTGTGCCCAGCGGGTGGCACCACCAAGTCCACAACCTGGTAGGGTGCACACACCCTGCCCCATGTGCCCAAGAGGTAGCCCAGGCAGGTAGGAAGACACGCCATGGAGTTTCACCAGGCTGGCCCTGACCCCCTTTTGACTGTGCCCCTCAGCCTGCCATTGTCACCTTTCTTTGATGTTTCCTGAAGAGAGAGGGCTGTGCTGCTCCTCCCAACTACACAGTCAGCAGGTTGTTCCTTTGGGAGAGTCTGGGTGTGTGACAGGGCAGGCCACAGTGAGGATGGTCCCATGTATGGGCTTGTTGACTCCACACAGCACTGCTGAGGATTTCCAGCCCCTGTTCCCTCCCTCCCATATAACTTTCCTAGTCCCACTCTGGATTAGCTATGGACTCAGATAATCCCAGATTCGGTTCCCTTTTCCCTTCTGGCACCCACTAGGATACAGGAGGGAAAGTCTTTCCCAGCTGAGGAGGGCTGGGAGGACCTCAGGATGTGGGAGGGGATAGTGTCCCCTGTGGGATTGTGGGGACAGCCTGTAACCTGCCTCTTCCAGGAAGACACTATCTCCATCAACCATAACTGGGTCAACGGCTGTAACCTGGCCAACATGTGGCATTTCCTGCAGCAGGAGCTCTGTACTGTGCAGCAGGAGATCAGCGAGTGGAGGAACACCATGCCTGACTGGCATCACCACTGCCAGGTGGAGTGTTTGGCCTGGACAGGAGTGGGGACAGGGAGAGGCCAGGGCCATGTGGGTTGGGGGTAGCTCTCTAGGGACAGGGCTACAGTAGAGGGAGGGGTGGGTACCTGGCCTCCCTATGAGAGGGTCAATCTGAGGCTGAGGCAGATCACAGCGACTTCCAGGCTGCGGGACTCAGACCCAATCATCACTGGCTGGCCCCTAGGTATCTGTCTCCATCCTCAAAGACTGATCCATGGCTTGGGGTCCTTTACAGATGGGGCTCTGTCCACAGTCAGCAGAAACTTGCCTGTAGTTGCAAGGTGAGCAGTAGCTCACTGGTCATTCCTCTCTGCCCCAGGTCATCATGAGGTCCTGCTCTGGGATCAATTTCGAAGAATTTTACCACTTCCTCGAGGTCATTGCCAAAAGGAGGCTCCTCCTAGTGAAGGACATAGGCCCTGGTGAAGTGGAGTGCGTTGAGGGCTCTGGGCTGGGCCCCCAGCAGACCATTTTTGACATTGGCCGGATTGCTGAGGTGCTGGCATCTGTGGTGGTCAACCCCGACTTCCAGAGAGTGGACACCAGCATGTTTTCACAGCAACCAGAGGATCTCCTGCAGCAGCTGGAGGAGGTCGTGGCTGCCACAGAGTCCCTTTAGTGTGGGCTGTGAACATCACGCGACACATCCTGACAGGACCCTTGAGGCACTGGTATGGAAGGCAGTGCCCTACTCCAGGGTCCCTTCTAGAAATAAAGCTCCATCCTCCTGTGTGGCCTAGGACATGTTGCCTTCCTGCTGAGCCTTGTTGCCTTGGCCTCCCAGATATGGTTCCTGCTCCTAAGGGTCTGGTACTGTCCTGGTATCCTAGGACTTCAGTGCCTGTCCAGAGGGTCCAGGTTCCTTGTTATGAGGTCCAGCAAGATTGGGGACTCAGATCCACTGAGGGGGTGGGTGGAGAGTTGTTGGTAACTTGGACCTGTGGCAAGGAGGCTGGGGGTATGCTGGGGACCTGGGAGTGTGAGCAGCATGTGGCTGGGTTTTCTTGGTGTCCCTAGCCTTCCCTCAGCAAAGGCCAGCACCAAGCTGATGGGCCTCCCATCCATGGCAGTACAGGGCAATTATTTGTCTTTTAGGCCCACTGCAGTAGTACCACACCACCCAAGTCCACACCTCTCCCTCTGAGCAAGCCCCTTGGGGTGGGATAGAGACATGGGCCCAAGGCACCTCCGTGCTGCAGGGCCTGTGTTTCTCTATCCCACATTCCAACCACTGTTTAAATAGCACCCTACTTTCCTCCACTGGCCTCTAGGCCCCCCAGGTATAACAAGCATTGTATTCAGGGGACACTCAGGCCCTGCTGGCAGTAAGTGACAAGTCAGAACACTCTGTTGTTTCCTTCCTGCTTGCTGCAGCTAGGCCTTCCCTTTCAGAGACTCCAGGGCTACCCCTTTGTTCCCAACCAGCAGTGAGAAGGCCCTGATTAGGTCTACCTGCAGGGCAGTTGGAGCCCGGGCCTCTTCCACACCTTGCACATCTGTTCTGCACCATCCACCTACTTGTTGCACACCTGTTTGCTATCCAGGGTCATTGCAAACTGATTAAACAACTACTCTGCACAGTCACTTCCCATCCAACTCCCAATCCTTGTACATCTCTTCTGTGCCAAGCAAATCAATTATTACACACTGTTCTACATTTTAACCTCTGCACGCTTATCTGTACCTTCCAGTGTCTACTCCCTGCACATCTCTGTACCACCCACTCATGGTATGAGTGTTCTCCAGGAAAATGGAACTAGGTTGTATGGAGAGAGATGGGGCTAGTGAGTATTAGTCAGCAGGGAAGGCTGGAGCCCCAGAGAAAAGTTGACACTGTATTCTTGGGTCCAAAGGCAGGACTCAGGCAAAGTTTCTGTGTTGCAATCTGGAAGTGAAATTATTTCTTCATATACCTTGGTCCTTGCTCTTAAGGCCTCAACTGATTGGACAAGGCCCGCCCACATTATGGCAGGTCATCTGCTTTATTCAGTCTTCCCAGTTAAATATTAATCTCATCTAAAAACCTTTGACAGCAATATCCACACTGGTGTTTGACCAAGTGACGCTATGGCCTTGCCATGTTGGCACATAAACGCGACCAATGTAATCACTCTGTGCTTGTTCACTGGGATTTAGCAGTCACTGCTCCCTCCAGCACCCACTTCTTAACAAGCTTACACTGACACTCAGCAGTATCTCCTTGCACAGTTACTGTGGGCAATCCAATGACCCCCCCTTAGGGTACTCACCTCCCCCCACACACTTCCATTTGATAGTCCTTCTGCACACTTCCCTGAGTGTTTTGCAACCACTGTTTTGGCACACTGACAAAACATACTCATTGGTTAATTCTGCAACCACCCTTTGCACACTCATTGTATACCAACCAACTTTCACTATTTGCACACCTTCTGCCATTTAATCACTGCACACTCTCTGTGTAATTCAAAAGCCACTCTCATTCTCCAACCTCACTTTGCACACCCATTGTTTGCTGTTCACAGTCACCTTTTACCCACTCACAACGTGCAGTTCAACAACCATTCTATATGTGTGCATTTCACTCCATCCAACATTTACTCCAGCACACCCTCTGTGGCATTTAACAATTACACTTTCCATGCTCATATTCAAACTTGCTGTTCACAGCCACCATTTGCTGTTCAACAGTGTCTTATTGCACACTCCCAGTGCAAGAGCAACTGAACACTTAACTAGGGTAGGTTACCAGCCATGTTTCACCATTCTGCTCCTTCCAGCTCCCCATCCTGCACAACCACTGTGAGCCATTTGACAGTGATTGCACACTGCAAATCAACAACTACTGTTTGCTTGTGTCAATTCAGTCCTTGCACATTACCTCTGCACCATCTGAGTTCCATTAAGCCATCAATAATCAACCTCACAATCACTGGTTTAACAATCACTTGTACCATTTTGCTCTATACTGTGTCTGCTTCTTGCTCAGTCACTCTGGACCCTACGCTGGTGACACTTCTAGCCATCAGGGAGGAAGGGATAACTCAGAACTGCCCCACATTTCACCAGGCTCCTGCCTTTACAAGCTGTATATTCTGGAGCTGTTGAAATAAGTGATAGGGTGCAGGCTGGAAGCTGTGTCTGCCCGAGGCTTCCTGCTGAGTCTGCTGTTAGCCTGTGAGCTCAGGACAGGTGTCTTTCTCTATGGGATTGAAAGCACTGCAGTATTTAATTGGTAATATGTTCTTGCTGCCCATGGACATCAGTCCTGCTTATACCCCCTCCCCTGTCTGCCAGGCTGCATGTTTCAGCCTCACAGGAAAGGTGCACACCCCCATAACATAACCAAAGTACATTCATCAGGCCAGGAGGAGGGGAGTGAACATAGTGTGCCTGACCTAGGGGAGGTTAGGGGGAGCTAGGGGCTCTCTCCCAGGAGGATTCAAATTTAGGTAAAAGGCCAACTGCAGGACCCTTTGTGGGGACAGGATGAAGTCCTGCCTGCCCTCATTTTCTTTGCTATTAATCTTCCTCTGGCCTTTTCCTTTCCACATTGTATGTTTTAATCTTTTTTACAATTTTCCCCATTTAGTGCTGATGAATTCCACTTTGACCTTAACAACTACAATTCCCCCAATTGGTAGTAAAAAGATACCTCAGCAGGAGAAGCAAAGTGTTGATTTTTCTTGAAGTGTAGAAAAGCAGCCACTGTCCTGGGGAACGAAGTGGCCCTGACAAGTGCTATTTTTAAAGACACCCAATTTCAGGGGCTATAGCTCTGCCTGTGTAAGTAACCTTCAACCTTTAATCCCAGGAGATCTGAGGGGCTGTCTCTGCTCCTGGCCCAGGTTCATGACCCTGGGATGAACTTATCATCCAAGGAAGGGGGACTTGCTCATAGACTTCAGTAGCCAGGGAGGGAGCTGGTCCTTCTCCCACCTAAAATAAACTAATGACTCTGCAAAACTTCTTATGTGGAATGAGTCTACCTGATTTAAATTAACACCAGAAATGAAAGAGAAAAACCACAGCTCCCAGGCTATAGTAGAAGCATAACTTCAATATAATATTCAAGTGTAGTTTTCCCTGTTTACAACAAATACTGTAACAATCAGTATTTTTTTCTTTTTTACTTTTTTATACAAGAATTCAATCATACCTCCTCTGAAATCTTCACTTCCCACTGACCCCATCTGTGGTCTCATAAAGTCCCTGGTGCCTAGCACTTGCAGGGGAACCAGAGAACATCAGTGGGAATCAGCTGTTTCCTCCTTACCTGGTGAACAGCCAGGTATGTGATGGGTGGGTCTTTCCCAGAGGAGGGGTAGGCAAGACTTGATGATGGGATCTTTGTGATTCCATCTGCTGACAAAGGCTAGAGTGGTGGGAGGCTGGGCCAGAACCCCTGAGTAGTTCACAGGCAGGTGCTGTAGATAAGAGAACTGCAGTCCTCAGACCCAGCGGGTGATGGACCACCCGTACCTGCAAAGGGATGATGGAAGGGTAGAGAGCAGTACTCCTTAGATAAAGTCAGCTAGTCTTCTGGTTACCAGAGAATAAAAGGCACCCAAGGCAGCGAGTGAACCACGGGAACCCAGGTCACCCTGTCAATAGGCATCATGCACAGCCAGAACAGAGGTCCAGTGGTGAGAGGAGTCTAGAGGTGATCTGGGCTGGCAGATTGGGAGGGAGGTGCCTGGCTGGCTAGGGCTACTTCTGTCTGTGTTTAGTTACCTGGCCAGCCACACCCTGTAGAAGGTGGTCTTGAGGCTGGCTACTGCCATGGGTCAGTTAGAAGATGCCCTTTGTGAACTAAAAAAAGTGAACCTAATAAATATTAGAGCAAAGGTGAATGTAATAAAGATCAGAAAAAATCAAAGCAAAAGTTGTTTCTCTGAAAAAGATAATAACTAGAGCCAGAGCTGGGTCTCATCCTACCTCTGGCAGTGGTTGTAGCTCAGGAGTGCATGCTGAAGCAGGCTCTAGTTGTGAAACTGGTGCTGGAGATCTGGAGTTGCTGCTAGAGCTAGTGTTAAAGCTGGCAAGGAAGTTGGTGATAGGGCTGCCTCTATTTCAGGTGGTTGTAGGCCTGGTGCTGGAGCTAGTTCTGGTGCAGGTGCTAGAATTGTTGCTGAGACTGGTTCTAGTTCAGGATCTGGCACTGGCTCTAGCTTTGAAGCTCATACCAGAGCCTCCTGACGTAGAAACTGGTACTGATGTGGACTCTAGCTCTTGAGCAAGTGTTAGAGTTGGTGCTGAAGTTGACTTGAACTCAGAACTTGATTTTGGTTCTAGCTTTGGAAGTAGTTTTAGAGACGATTCTAGATTGAGAGCTGTCGCTGGAGCTGGCATAGTAGTTGGTGATATAGCAGTCTCTGTCTCTGGATTTGGTGCCAGAGCTGATTCTAACTTGGGAGCTGATGCAAGAGCTGGTGCTGAAATTGGCCCTAGCTCTGTAGCTGGTGTTCGCTTTAGCTGTGGCAATCGTGGTGAAGTTGGCTGTAGCTCCAGAGATGGTGCTAGAGTTGCTTCAAATATGGCATTGGAGTTGGTACTGGAGCTGACTTTGGCTCTTTTTCTGGATCTGGGAATGGAGCTGGCTTCAGCATTGGATCTGATGCTGAAGCTGGTTTTAGTTTTAGAATTTCCATGCTGATATGGAAGCTGACTAGCTCTGAAGCTGATACTAGAGCTGATGTTCATGCTAGCACATTACTGATACTAGAAGTGGCACGAGTTCTGGAATTGTTGGCAGAGTTGGTGCTGGAGCTGGTTCTACCTGTGCTAGAACTGGCTGTAACTCTGGAATGAGCACTATCTCTAAATCTGGAAGAGGTACTGGAGCTGGAGGTGGCTCTAGTCGAGCTGGTGCTGATTCTAGCTCTGGGACTGGTGACGGCTCTGACATTTGAGGTAGTGTTGGACCTGGAAATGCAGCTGGCACTAGCTTTGGAGCTTCAGATAGGAATGTTCACCAACATGACTATCTTTCCATGTGACTTTATTTATTTGTTCATTTTTTCTATTTGAAAGTATTATAGATGTTCCCTCTTTTCTCTGCCACTGACTCCCTACTGCCCGCTCTCACCCCCCTCCTCCTTTCCCCAAACTAGCGTCTGTGTCCATTGGTTGTGCATATATGCATATAAGTTCTTTGGTTTATCTCTTCCCACACTCCCACATCCCATTCCTCTGAGGATTGTCAGTCTGTTCCCTACTTCCATGACTCTGGAACTATTTTGATCAACAGCTTATTTTGTTCATGATATTCCATAAATAAGTGAGATCATGTGGTACTTGTCTTTCTCTGACTGGCTTATTTTCCTTACCATAATACTCACCAGGTCCCTCCATGTTGTCTTAAAGGTTAAGAGATCTCTCTTTCTTACAGCTGCATAGTATTCCATTGTGTGAATGTACCACAGCTTTATAGTTTTTTATCCACTCATCTACTGATGGACACTTGGGTTGTTTCCAGATCTTAGCCATTGTAAGTAGTGCTGCTATGAACATGGGTGCATATATTCTTTCTGATTGGTGTTTCAGGCTTCTTAGGATATATTCCTAGAAGTGGAATCACTGGGTCAAATGGCAATTCCATTTTTTGTTTTTTTGAGGGAGCATCATATTGTTTTCCATAGTGGCTGCACCAGTCTGCATACCCACCAGCAGTGTACTAGAGTACCCTTTTCTCCACATCCTTGGGAGCACTTGTTTGAGGATTTGTCGATGACAGCCATTCTGACAGGTGTGAGGTGATATCTCATAGTCATTTTAATTGGCATCGCTTTGATGATTAGAGATATTGAGCATTTTTTCATATGTCTCCTGGCCATTTGTATGTCCTGTTTGGAGAACTATCTATTCAGGTCCTCTGCCCATTATTTAATTGGACTGTTTGTCTTCTTTTCTTGAGTTGTATGAGTACTCTATATATTTGGGTATTAACCCCTTATGCTATGTATCATTGGCTAATATGTTCTCCAATACAGTGGGTTCCCTTTCCGTTTTGATGCCGGTTTCTTTTCCTGTGCAGAAGCTTTTTAGTTTGATGTAGTCCCATTTTTTTTTTCCTTTGTTTCTCTTGCCTGAGGCAATGTGTCAGTAAAAATTCCTCTACATATGATGTCTGATATTTTTTGCCTGCATTTTCTTCTAGGATTTTTATGGTTTCACAAGTTACATTTAAGTCTTTTCCATTTTGAGTTTATTTTTGTATATGGTGTAAATTGGTTATCTAATGTCATTTTTTTGCATGTCTGGTGCAATTTTTCCAACACCATTTATTGAAGATACTGTCTTTTCTCCACTTTATGCTCTTGCCTCCTTTGTCAAATATTAATTGAGCATATCTTAGATCAATTTCTGGGTTCTCTGTTCTGTTCCTTTGATCTATATGCCTGTTCTTGTGCCAGTACCAGGCTGTTTTGATTACAATGGCTTTGTAGTATAACCTGATATCCGGTATTGTGATCCCTCCTCCTTTGTTCCTTTTTTTCAAGATTGCTGTGGCTATTCGGGGTCTCTTTTTGGTTCCCAATAAACCTTTGGAG
Organism: Tadarida brasiliensis; assembly: GCA_030848825.1. NCBI lineage: Eukaryota > Metazoa > Chordata > Mammalia > Chiroptera > Molossidae > Tadarida > Tadarida brasiliensis. The sequence goes on along the minus strand of CM061259.1, from coordinate 69,884,601 downwards.
TGTTTATTCTAGTTCCATGAAATATGTCATTGGTATTTTAATGGGAATTGCATTCAATCTATAGATTGTTTTAGGTAGTATGGACATTTCAATGATGTTAATTCTTCCAATCCATGAACAAGGTATATGCTTCCACTTTTTATATCTTCCTCTATTTCTTTTTTCAATGTCCTGTAATTTTCTGTGGACAAGTCCTTTACTTCTTTGGTTAAGTGTATTCCTAGGTATCTTAATTTTTTTGTTGCAATGTAAATGGGATTGTTTTTTTGTTTGTTTGTTTCTCTTTCTGTGTGTTCATTATTGGTGTATAAAAATGCCAGTGATTTCTGGATGTTGATTTTGTAACCTGCTCCTTTGCCGAATTCATTTATTATATCTAGTAGTTTCTTGATGGAGTCTTTAGGGTTTTCTGTGTACAATATGTCAACTGTGAATAATGATGGTTTCATTTCTTCCTTTCCCATTTGCATTTCTTTTATTTTTTCTTCTTGTCTGATTACTTTGGCTAAGACTTCCAGTAATATGTTAAATAAGAATGGTGAAAGTGAACATCCCTGTCTTGTTCCTGTTTTTAAGGAAAATATTTTTTGTTTTTGCCCACTGATGTTGGCTGTAGGTTTGTTATAAATGGCCTTTATTATGTTGAGATATCATCCCCCTATTCTCACTTTGCTGAGAGTTTTTTTAGAAATTGATGCTGGATTTTGTCAAATGCTTTTTCGCTTCTATTGATATGATCACATACTTTTTATCTTTCATTTTGTTTATGTGGTGTATCACATTTATTGAGTTATAAATATTGTGGCAGCCTTGCATTCCTAGGATAAATCCTACGCAGTCATGGTTAATGATTTTATTAATATATTGCTGGATTCTATTTGCTAAGATTTTATTGAGCATTTTGGCATCTGTGTTCATCAGGGATATTGGCCTGTTCTTTTCTTTCTTTGTGGTGTCTTTATCTGGTTTTGGGATTATGCTGGCCTCATAAAAAGAGCTTGGAAGTCTTCCTTCCTCTTGAATTTTTTAGAATAGTCTGAGGAGAATAGGTGATAGTTCTTCTTTGAATGCTTGGTAAAACTCCCCTGTGTAGCCATCCGACTAGGGCTTTTGTTTGCTGGGATTTATTGATTACTTTTTCTATTTCCTTAATTGTTATTGGTCTGTTTAGGTTTTCTGACTCTTCTCAGTTGAGTTTTGGAAATTGTATATGATTCTAAGAATTTGTCCATTTCTCCTAGGTTGTCAAATTTGTTGGCATATAATCGTTCATTGTATGTTCTTACAATCCTTTTCATTTCTATGGTGTCTGTTGTTACTTCACCTTTTTCATTTCTGATTTTATTAATTGGGGTTCTCTGTCTTTGTTTCTTGGTGAGTCTGCCTAAGGGTTGATCAATCTTGTTTATCTTTTCAAAGAACCAGCTCTTGATTTCATTGATCTTTTTTTTTTTTTTAAAGTCTCTATGTCATTTATTTCTGCTCTGATTTTTATTATGTACTTCCTTCTACTAACTCTGGGGTTTTTTTTTTTTTCCATTTTCTTTCTAAATCTTTAAGTTGTTGTATTAGATAGTTTATTAGAAATTTTTCTTCTTTCTTGAAGTAGGCCTGTATTGCCATGAACTTCCCTCTCAGGACTGCTTTCGCTGTGTCCCATAGATTTTTGTATGGTTGTGTGTTCATTTTCATTAGTTTCCAGGAAGTTTTTTATTTCTTTCTATCTCATTGGTGACCCATTCATTGTTTAATAACATGTTATTTAGCCTCCATGTATTTGAATGTTTTTGAGTGTTTTTATTGTCATTGATTTCTATTTTCATGCCATTGAGATCTGAGAAGATACTGGATATGATTTCCATCTTCTTGAATTTGTAGAGACTTACTTTGTGTCCTAACATGTGGTCTATTTTTGAGAATGCCCTGTGTGCACTTGAGAAGAATGTATATTCTGCAGCTTTGGGGTGAAATGTTCTGTAAATATCAATTAAGTCCAACTGATCTAGTTCATTATTTACAGACTTTGTTTCCTTGTTAATTTTTTTTGTCTAGAAGATTTATCCTGTGGTGTCAGTTGGGTGTTAAAGTCACCCACTATGATTGTATTGCTATTGATCTCTCCCTTGAAGTCCTCCAGAAGTTTTTTAATATATTTTGGTGCTCCTATATTTGGTGCATTTATGTTTACCAGGGTTACATACTCTTGTTGGATTGATCCCTTTAATATTATGTAGTGACCTTCTTTGTCTCTTATTATGGCCATTGTTTTGAAGTCTATCTTCTCAGATATGAGTATTGCTACACCAGCCTTTTTTTTTTTTTTTTTTTTTTTTCATTTCCATTTGCCTGGAAAATTTATTTTCATCCCTTTATTTTTATCCTCTGTAACTCTTTTATTGTCAGGTGAGCCTCTTGTAGACAGCATATATATGGGTTGTATTTTCTTAACCAATTAGCTACCCTATGTCTTTTGATTAGAGCATTTAAGCCATTTACATTTAAGGTTATTATTAACAGATACTTATTAGTTGCCATTTTTATTTTATGCCTCTGTTCTCTCTATATATTTCTTCTTCTTCTTACAACAGTCCCTTTAACATTTTTTGCAGTGCTGGTTTGGTGGTAGTAAATTCCTTTAGGTTTTTTTGTTTGTTTGTTTGTTTTTATCTTTGAAGCTCTTTATTTCACCTTCAATTTTGAATGCTAACCTTGTTGGATAGAGTAGTCTTGGATTCAGACCCTTGCCTTTCATGACTGTATACTTCATGCCCCTCCCTTCTAGCCTGCAGTGTTTCTATTGAGAAATCGGCTGACAGTCTAATGGGAGCTCCCTTGTAGGTAACTTTCTGTCTCTCTCTTGCTTCCTTTAAGATTCTTTCTTTGTCTTTAATGTTTGCCATTTTTATTGTGATGTTTCTAGCTGTGGGTCTTTTGGGGTTCATCTTGCTTGGGATTCTCTGTGTTTCCTGCACTTGTGTGACTTTTTCCTTCACCAAATTAGGGAAGTTTTCTGTCATTATTTCTTGAAGCAGGTTCTCTATTCCTTTCTCCGATTTTTCTCCTTCTGCCTCCCCTATGATGAAAATGCTGTTATGTTTTGTGTTACCCCAACGTTGCCTTATACTCTCCTCCTGCTTTCTAATTTTTTTCCCATTTGCTGCTCTATTTGGTTGGTTTTTTCTACCTTGCCTTCCAACTCACTGATTTGGTCTTCAGCTTCTTCTAATCTATTATTGAATCCTTCTAAGTTATTTTTCATGTCAGCTATGACATTCTTTATTTCCACTTGATTTTTATTCATAGCTTCTACCTTTTTTTTTAAGCTGATGTAGTTTCCACTGAGTTCTCTATAATTCTCATTAAGTTGCATGTGGTTCTCACTAAATTGTTTGAGCACCCTTAAAATCATTGCTTTGAATTCTCTATCTGACAAATTTTTTGCTTCCATTTTATGTAGTTCTTTTTCATTTGAGTGTTGTTTGTCTCACCATTTTAGCAGTCTTGTAGTTCCAGGCTTGGTGAGGGATGTTGGGATGTGTAGGCAGGTTGGGGTATATCAAATAATGCTGCTGTGCCTCCCAAACTATTTTGGTGCATGGAGCCTCTTGTCTTCTGTTGGTCCTGGAAGATTGACAACTTGTGGCTTGTATTGGTGTGTTATGGTAGGCCCTGCTTGGGTGCGTGGGTTTAGCTGGTGCGCTGCTGGCTGTGCTCCTGCCTGGTGGGGCTCAGCTCCTGATCAGTTGCTGCTGATCCTGCTGCGAGCAAGTGTCAGCTCCAAGTTTACACTGCTACTGCTGCTGCTGTTGCCAGGGGGTGCTCTCAGCTCCCAAACCTCTGCTCCTGTTGGGGGCTGAGGATGCCCAGCTCCTAGGACTTTCTGCTGCTGGTGGATGGGTACACTCCATATCTACTGCTGCAGTTGTCAGGGGCAGGTCTTGGCTGCCTGAGCCTTGCTGCTGCTTGGGCTGGGGCACTGCTCCTGATCAGCTTCTGCTGATGCTGCTGGGGATGGGTCTCAGCTGCCAATATGTGCTGCTGCTGCCTGGGGATGGGTGTCTGCTCCTGAGCCTCTGCTGCTGGGGGTGTGTCTCATCTCCCAAGCCTCAGCTGCTGTTGGGGGTGGGGCTCCACTCCCACCCAGTCACTACTGCTGTGGGGGAAGGTGCTGGGCTCTGAAGCTGGTGCTACTGCTGCTGAAGGTGGTGCTTGACTCCAATCAGGCTGCTGTTCTTGAGGGTGTTGCTCTGCTCCCAAGCTGGCATTACTGCTGCTGCTGTGGGGGATGGTGCTTGGCTCCTAGCTGGTTGCTGCTTCTACAAGCAAGCACCTTGACAGTGCCACTACTGTGTGCTGTTACCCAGTGACACAGTGGGGTCCACTGGTCTGATGGTGCAAGGTGTACTGGTGGACTCAGGTTGCAGTGGATTTTCCAAAATGGTGGGGCCTTCTGTCAAGCCACTTCCTGTGGTAGCTGGGTTCTGCCTAGTACCCGAACCCTCTGCCCCATGTTTCTGCACTGCTTGAGGTTGCTCATCCACACTTATGTCCACTTACATTCTCTCACACTCACTCACACTCTCACACACTCACCCTTGCTCTTGTCCTGCCTGCCACCATCTTTCTTGAATTTTGAAGCTCTTTCTTTTTGAAGAGGAGTCTGAGATCCTCAAAAAGCTCATAAGAGTATAGGGGTTCCTCTTCCTTGGCATCTTCTTATGTTTCTTCAATAATATCCCAGATCCAACTTGGATTGCCAAGGCACATTCCCTCTAGCCAAGTAGCTTGTTGTGATAATTTTTCCAAAGCCTACATTATGTCATCTAGCTATAGTCTGTAATTGCAAGGTTCTGCAAAACAATTTTAGTTCTCAATAAATCCTAGAAAAATGATGGGAGAAAAATAATACTAGTTCAGAGGGCTGCAGCCAAACATTTTCACTAGAAAATTTCAGGATCCAGTCTAGTCCACAGGTGGAAAAAATAAAAACTTTAAAGATAACTAGCCAGATCGGAATCTCATATCTACAAATGTATATTATGGTTTCTATTGAAACAATTTTTTTTCTCCAAAATCATCCTTACTTTACCAAAGATAGTCAAGTTAACAATAATTCATGGTATAAGTCTAGTTTCAATAAAATTGGCCTGCTGTCTGCATAAGTACTACAAGAATAGTAATTGATCATATAGGTTCCTTTTAAATCTCTATTGCTGGGACCTCATAAGAGATATCCAGACTGAACTTTAATTAGCCTCTCAGGGTTAAGACACCAAGCCACATAGTTGCCATCAACATTTGCCTGCAATACATATAGATTTGAGTGAATTACTCAGGTTCTTAAGGTTTCTCAAAATGTCTTGAAGTTTTTCCTTTGCCATCTCTCAGTGAAGCAGATATTCCTTACATTGAAAGATTGCTGTGAACCAAGTAAGTAAGGTACCAGGCTGTTTCCCTAGGGTTCTTTTATCAGCTTCCAAAGTCAATAATTCCTTAAAACTTTCTGGTGATATCTAGAGTCTATAAATGTCTCTCTCAAACATGACATTCCAGTCAAAGTCTTGGTAATAAAACAATTTCCAGTTGTGTCCTATTATAAAAAGAGCATATAGGATGTCCCCCCAAAAAATGCATACACACTTTGAACAATTATAAATTTCAATTGGTTAAACCTGAAAAGAAACAAACATTAATTGAGCTATCAGCTGTTAACTGTGTATACATTTTTTTGGGACATCTATATTCTTCTTGAACCTATGCAAACAAACATTGCCATGAAATAATAATACTCACTCATTAATAATTTTCAATGTCTGGCCCAGCCAGTGTGGCTTAGTGGATTGAGTGTCATCCCATGTACCAAGAGGTCGTTGGTTTGATTCTGGGTCAGGGCACATGTCTGGGTTTTGGGCTTGATCCCCATTATGGGGCATGCAGGAGGCAGCCAATCAATATTTCTCTCTCATTAATGTTTCTCTCTCTCTCTCCCTCTCCCTTCCTCTCTATCTAAAAGTATCAATAAAAATATATTAAGAAAAAATTTTCCAAAGTTTGGAGGGATCAGTTAGAGAAAAAATAAATGCCTCATTACTGCTTACAAACATGTAAAAAAGGGAAATTCTTTATATCTTGAAAATGAAAGATTTTAAAAATTAGTAATATTTCAAATAAAAAGTCATAATATCGTAACCCTTCTCATCAGTTCACTCAGTCCTGTGTAATTCAACTAGTTCTGCTTGAATTCAGTTTTTCCATTAGTTCTCTTGACCTTGCCTGATAACTGAGGGCAATAAGGTGAGTCATAATTTCAAGAAGTTTGCAAGGCTGTCCATTAACATTCATATGATTTGCTCAGTGAAGTGGATGCCCAAATCACTAGAGATTTTGGAAGGCATACCTCAGGCAGGAAACATTTGTTCTAACAATTTCTTTGCAACTGTGAGGGCATCAGCCTGTGGCAGAGGAAAGCGTCAACTCATCCAGGAAAACATACACAAAACAACAAAAACATTTTGATAACTCATACTAAGTGACAGTTTAATGAAGTCCAGCTTCAATGGGGGAAAAAAAAAAAAAGAAAGAAACCTGAAAAAATGCCAGGGATCCAGGAAGAACCAAGCTGCCATCTTTGGTTTCCCACATCCCTGACTATTTAATTTACAGCCATTGTTCACAAATCTTAATTTCTCTGGTTTAGGAGTATATGGTTGCCAAGTTATGAGGACATCAGGATAGCAAATCTCTGGCAATGAGGGGTCATTTTTGCCAAAAGAGAATGGACTTCATCCACATGTGACACAATCTGATACTCAGGTTCAGTCTTTTTAAGTATGTCCCTCATTTTGTTGATAGACATTTTATTTCAGGACATCTTAGATATCCACAATTTCACACACATTTCTGGGACATTTATAACATACTTATATAAATAAAACATAAAGAAAGCTTAATGTTATTATTTTTAATTTAAAAATGCTTCCTGAAAGATTCCAAAATGGCAGTGGAGTAAATGGAAGCTACCCAGACCAACTCCCAGGACAAAACTGGAATAACAACTAAAATAAAGACAAATTGTCAGGAAAAACCAACAGAAAAGCAGCTGGAGAGGACCTGTATAACCACAGTCAGAAAGAGGACACTAAATTGAGCCTGGTAAGAACTGTGGAGGCACCAGAGGGTGAGCTGGGAGTCCACAGACAGCAGCTGTTTTAGCTATGAGAAGCTAGCTCCCTTGGGGTAAAAATCCCAAGCTGGCTCCACAGGGCAGAGGGCTGGGACAGAGAACTAAATTAGCTATATCCACTCACCTTGGGCTCTGGCAGAGGGAGGGCAGACTGGACTGAAACTGTGTGGAGACACAGGAGCTAAGAGAGCTGGAAGGCAATGAGAGTTTTGTGCTGAATCACTCCCTGACAGGACAGTAGCCATCTTGCTCAAAGAACCCCTTCCCAGAACTCTGGGAAAAAACAACAGCCCCTCCCTCAGGAATTTAACACCACCAGGCAGGGCCAGAGAAATGCAAATTGAGGTTCATTAACAGCCAGCAAGCATCTGCCCCACCTTCTGGAATTCCTCTTACCCTGAACACCTGAGGGATTTTTTCATTTAGTTGAGGGCTACAACCCAAGGCTTATCAAGTAACTGAGAATAATAGCCTCCAGGCAAAAAGCTAGAGGATAACTGAACCTTTCCTGGGCTTGCAAATCTACACAGAAAAGTGAGACATGACAGTAGTGTTTAACATGGGTCCTCCAACACTCATCCAAATCCAGTAGAGGGAGCCACAACCAGCGGAACACCAACACCCACAGGGAAAATTTGGCAGGCTCCAAAACCCACTGAGACAGCCAAAATGGTGAAACAAATAAACAAATCCCAAATGAAAGAACAAGCTCATTCAACAGAAGATGAAATAAATGAAGAGGAATTGAGCAAGATATCAGAAGGAGAGTTCAGAGTAATAATCATGAGGAAGCTCAACAGCATGAGTACAGATATAAAAGAATTGAAAACCAACCAGTTGGAAATGAAGAATGACATAGCAGATATAAAGAACACATTGGAAGGAATAACCAGCAGAGTAGAAGAGGCCAAGCATTGAATCAGGGAATTAGAAGACAGGATAGAAAGAGTTGCCCAACCAGAGAACACCCAAAAAATTAAAAATTAAAAAACAGGAAGACAGTCTGAGAGATATGAAATGAAACAACATCCGCATAATAAGAGTTCCAGAGAAAGAAGAAAATGAACAAGGGTTAGAGAATATATTTGAAGAAATAGTAACAGAAAACTTCCCTAGCTTGGTGAAAGAAAAAGGCATACAAGTACAAGAAGCCCAAAGAGCCCCATGTAAGAACCCAAACAGGCCCACACCAAGACACATAATAATTAAAACACCCAATACTAAAGACAAAGAGAGAATCCTAAAGGCAGCAAGAGATAAGCAACGGGTTACCTACAAAGGAACCCCCCCCATAAGGCTCTCAGCTGACTTCTCAACAGAAACACTACAGGCCAGAAGGGAATGGCATGAAGTAATCAGAGTCATGAAAAACAAGGATCTGAATCCAAGACTACTCTATCCAGCAAGGCTTTTATTCAACAGAGAAGGTGAAATAAAGAGCTTCCCAGACCCCCCAAAAAAGGCTAAGGGAATATATTAGCACCAAATCAGCACTGTAAGAAATGTTCAAAGGACTGCTAAAATTAGTAGAAGAAATAGGAAGAAAAATATAACAACAATAAACAAAAAATGGCAATAAATAAGTACATATTAATAATAACCCTAAATGTAAATAGATTAAATGCTCCAATCAAAAGACATGGAGTAGCTGATTGGATAAGAAAGCATGACTTGTATAAGCATGACAAGAGTCCCACCTCACAACAAAAGACTCACATAGGTTGAAAGTGAAGGGATGGAAAAAAAAATTTCCAAGCAAATGGAAATTTAAAAAGAGCTGGGGTAGCAATACTTATATCTGATAAAATAGACTTCAAAATGAAGGCCATGACTAGAAACAACGAAGGCCACTACATAATATTGAAAGGATCTATCCAACAGGAAGATATAAACTTCGTAAATATATATGTACCCAACAAAGGAGGATCAAAATATGTTTAAAAAATTTTGGAGGACTTCAAAGGAGAAATTGACAGCAACACAATCATAGCAGGGGACTTCAAAACCCCACAGACATCACTGGATAGATCCTCTAGACAAAAAATTAACAAGAATACAGAGACTCTATTCCAGCTAGTGTGGCTCAGTGGTTGAGCATCAACCCATGCAATAAGAAGTTGCCAGTTTGATTCCCGGTCAGAACACACGCCCAGGTTGTAGGCCTGATCCCTAGTGGGGGGACATACAAGAGGCGGCCAATTGATGTTTTCTCCCATTGATGTTTCTATCTCTCCCTATCACTTCCTCTCTCTCTAAAACCAATAAAGGGGGAAAAATTGAAGAATACAGAGACTCTAAATGATACACTAGATCAAATGGATTTAATAGATATCTACAGAGACTTACACCCCAAAACTGAAGAATTCATATTCTCAAGTGCACATGGGATATTTCAAAGATAGACCAACATGTTAGGACACAGACTCAGTCTCTACAAGTTCAGAAAGATTAAAATCATATCAAACATCTTCTCAGATCACAATGGCATGAAACTAGAAATCAATAACAACAAAAACACACAGATACATTTGAACACATGGAGGCTAAATAGCATGTTATTAAACAATGAATGAGTACCAAGGATATCAAAAAAGAAATTAAAAACTTCCTGGACACCAATGAAAATGAACACACAATAACACAAAATTTGTGGAACACAGTGAAAGCAGTCCTGAGAGGGATGTTCATAGCACTACAGGCCTACTGCAGGAAACAAAAGAAATTTCTAATTAACTATCTAACCTCACAACTTAACAAACTAGAGAGCAAGCAAAAAGAAAAAACCAGGGCAAGTAGAAGGAAAGAAATAGTTAAGGTCAGAGCAGAAATAAACAATATAGAAACTAAAAAAATATTTAAAAGATCAATGAAACAAAGAGCTGGTTCTATGAAAAGATAAAAAAGATTGATAGACCTTAGCTAGACTCACCAAGTAACAGAGAGGACCCAAATAAACAAAATCAGAAACAAAAGAGAAGTAACAACTGACACCACAGAAATAAAAAAGAATAGTTAACAAATACTATGAATAATAATAAGCCAACAAATTGGACAATCCAAGTGAAATGGAGAAATTTCTGGAAACATATAGTCTCCCAAAACTAAACTGGGAGGAGATAGAAAACTTGAACAGACCAATAACAACTAAGGAAATTGAAGATGTAATCAAGAATTTCCCAGCAAACAAAAGCCTGGTTCTGGACGGCTTCACAGAGGAATTTTACCAAACATTCAAAGAAGAATTAACACTCATTTTACTCAAACTATTCCAAAAAATTCACAAAGAAGGAAGACTTCCAAACTCGTTTTATGAGGCCAGCATAACTTTAATTCCAAAACCAGATAAAGACACTACAAAGAAAGAAAATTACAGGCCAATATCCCTGATAAACATAGATTCCAAAATCTTTAACAAAATATTAGCTAATTGGATCCAGCAATACATCCCCCCCCCCCAAAAAAAAAGTATTCACCATGACCAAGTGGGATTCATCCCAGGGATGCAAGGATGGTACGATATTCGCAAATCAATAAATGTGATACACCACATAAACAAAATGAAAAATAAAAACCACATGATCATATCAATAGATGCTGAAAAAACATTCAACAGAATCCAGCACCCATTTCTGATGAAAACATTCAGCAGTGTGTGAATAGAGGGATCATATCTCAACATTGTAAAGGCCAGATATAAAAAACCTACAGCCAACATCATACTCAATGGGCAAAACTCAAAGCATTTCCCTTAAGAACAGAAAGAAGACAGGGATGTCCACTTTCACCACTCATATTTAACATAGTACTGGAAGTCTTAGCCACAGCAATTAGACATGAAGAAAAAATCAAAAGGATCCAAGTTGGAAAGGAGAAAATAAAACTGTCATTATTTGCAGATGACATGATATTATACATAGAAAAACCCTAAAGACTCCATCAGCAAATTTCCTAGATTTAATAAATAAATTTGTCGCAAACCCAGTACAGGGAGCCACAAACAGCAGAACACCAACATCCACAGGGAAAATTTGGCAGGCTCCAAAAACCACTGAGATAGCCAAAATGGTAAAACAATGAAACAGATGCCAAACGAAAGAACAAGAGACCTCCAATGAAGATGAGATAAATGAAATGCAGTTAAGCAAGTTAACAGAGCTAGAATTCAGAGCCATGATCTTGAAGAAGCTCAGCAGCATGTGTAAGGACATCAACACCATGAGCAAAGACATAGAAATATTGAAAATAAATCAATTGGAAATGAAGAATGACATAGCAGAAATGAAGAACACATTGGAAGGACTAAACAGCAGAGTAGAAGAAGCTGAGGACCGGATTAGTGAATTAGAAGACAGGGTAGAAAAAATCAACCAATCAGAAAACCAAAAGGAAAAAACAATGAAAAAACAGGAAGACAGCTTAAGAGAACTGTGGGACAACTGGAAACGTAATAATATTCGCATCATAAGAGTCGCCGAAGAAGAAGAAGAAAATGAGAAAGGGTTAGAGAATATATTTGAAAAAATAGTGACAGAAAATTTCCCTAATTTGGTGAAGGAAGAAGGCTTTCAAGTTCAAGAAGCACAGAGAGTCCCAAGTAAGAAGAACCCAAACAAGCCCACACCAAGACACATAGTAATTAAAATGCCAAAAATTAAAGACAAAGAGAGAATCCTCAAGGCAGCAAGAGCTAAGCAACAGGTTACCTACAAAGGAACCCCCATAAGGTTATCAGCTGACTTCCCAATAGAAACACTACAGGCCAGAAGGGAATGGCATGAAATAATCAAGGTCATGAAAAACAAGGATCTGAACCCAAGACTACTCTACCCAGCAAGGCTATCATTCAAAATATTAGGTCAAATAAAGAGCTTCCCAGACAAAAAAAGGCTAAGGGAATACATTAGCACCAAACCAGCACTGCAAGAAATGTTAAAAGGACTGCTGTAATTAGTAGAAGAAATAGAAAGGAAAATAGAAACACATTAAACAAAAATGGCAATAAGTAAGTACATATCAGTAATCACCTTAAATGTGAATGGACTGAACGCCCCGATCAAAAGACACAGAGTAGCGGATTGGATAAGAAAGCATGACCCATATATATGTTGTTTACAAGAGACCCACCTCACAACAAAAGACTCACATAGGCTGAAAGTGAAGGGATGGAAAAAAATCTTCCAAGCAAACAGAAAGGAAAAAAAAGCTGGGGTAGCAATACTCATATCTGATAAAATAGATTTTAAAATGAAGGCCATAACTAGAGACAAAGAAGGCCACTACATAATATTGAAAGGATCTGTCCAACAGGAAGAGATAACCTTGGTAAACATATATGCACCCAATACAGGAGCACCAAAATACATTAAAAATCTTCTAAAAAACTTCAAAGGAGAAATCGACAGCAATACAATCATAGCAGGGGACTTCAACGCCCCGCTGACATCACTGGATAGATCCTCTAGACAAAAAATTAACAAGGAAACAGAGACTCTAAATGAAGCACTAGACCAAATGGATTTAATAGATATTTACAGAGAATTACACCCCAAAACTACAGAATTCACATTCTTCTCAAGTGCACATGGGACATTCTCAAAGACAGACCACATGTTAGGACAAAAACGAAGTCTCTACAAATTCAAGAAGATTGAAATCATATCAAGCATCTTCTCAGATCACAATGGCATGAAACTAGAAATCAATTGCAACAAGAACATGCAAAGACATTTGAATACATGGAGGCTAAATAGCATGTTATTAAACAATGAATGGGTTACCAAGGAGATCAAGGAAGAAATTAAAAACTTTCTGGAAACGAATGAAAATGAACACACAACAACACAAAATCTGTGGAATGCAGCGAAAGTAGTTCTGAGAGGGAAGTTCATAGCACTACAGGCCTACCTCAAGAAACAAGAAAAATTTCTAATAGACTATCTAACCTCACAACTTAAAGAACTAGAAAGCATACAAAAGGAAAACCCCAGAGCAAGTAGATGGAAGGAAATAGTAAAGATCAGAGCAGAAATAAATGACATGGAGACCAAAAAAACAATTCAAAGAATCAATGAAACAAAGAGCTGGTTTTTTGAAAAGATAAACAAGATTGATGGACCCTTAGCTAGACTCACCAAGAAACAAAGACAGAGAACCCAAATACACAAAATCAGAAACGAAAGAGGAGAAGTAACAACTGACACCACAGAAATACAAAGGATCGTTAACGAATACTATGAACATTTATATGGCAACAAATTCGACAATCTAAGCGAAATGGACAAATTTCTAGAAACATATAGTCTCCCAAAACTGGACTGGGAAGAGATAGAAAACTTGAACAGACCAATAACAACCAAGAAAATTGAAGATGTAATCAAGACTCTCCCAGCAAACAAAAGTCCAGGCCCAGACGGCTTCACAGGGGAGTTTTACCGAACATTCAAAGAAGAACTAACACCCATTCTTCTCAAACTGTTTCTAAAAATTCAAGAAGAAGGAAGACTTCCAAACTGATTTTATGAGGCCAGCATAATTCTAATTCCAAAACCAGAAAAAGACACTACAAAGAAAGAAAACTACAGGCCAATATCCCTGATGAACATAGATGCCAAAATTCTGAACAAAATACTAGCAAATCGGATCCAGCAATACATCAAAAAAATTATTCACCATGACCAAGTGGGATTCATCCCAGGGATGCAAGGCTGGTTCAATATTCGCAAATCAATAAATGTGATACACCACATAAACAAAATGAAAGATAAAAACCACATGATCATATGAAAAAGCATTCGACAAAATCCAGCACCCATTTCTGATAAAAACGCTCAGCAATTTGGGAATAGAGGGATCATATCTCAACATTATAAAGGCCATATATGAAAGACCTACAGCCAACATCATAATCAATGGGCAAAAACTAAAAACATTTCCCTTAAGAACAGGAACAAGACAGGGATGCCCACTTTCGCCACTCTTATTTAACATAGCACTGGAAGTCTTAGCCACAGCAATCAGACGTGAAGAAAAAATAAAAGGGATCCAAATTGGAAAGGAGGAAGTGAAACTGTCATTATTTGCAGATGACATGATATTATACATAGAAAACCCTAAAGACTCCATCAAAAATCTACTAGACCCAATAAAAGAATTTGGCAAAGTAGCAGGATACAAAATAAACGTCAAGAAATCAGCAGCATTCTTATACACCAATGATGAACTCACAGAAAGAGAAACTAAAAAAATTCCCATTTACCATCGCGGCAAAAAAATTAAGATACCTAGGAATAAATTTAACCAAAGAAGTAAAGGATCTATTTGCAGAAAACTACAGGACATTGAAAAAAGAAATAGAGGAAGACATAAAAAAGTGGAAGCACATACCTTGTTCATGGATTGGAAGAATTAACATCATTAAAATGTCCATGATACCCAAAGCAATCTATAGATTCAATGCAATCCCCATCAAAATACCAGCGACATATTTCACAGAACTAGAACAAATACTCCAAAAGTTCATATGGAACCAAAAAAGACCCCGAATAGCCACAGCAATCTTGAAAAAGAAGGACAAAGTAGGTGGGATCACAATACCAGATATCAGATTATACTACAGAGCTACTATAATCAAAACAGCCTGGTACTGGCACAAGAACAGGCATATAGACCAGTGGAACAGAACAGAGAATCCAGAAATTGACCCAAGACATTATGCTCAACCAATATTTGACAAAGGTGGCAAGAGCATACAATGGAGCAAAGACAGCCTCTTTAATAAATGGTGTTGGGAAAATTGGACAGCTACATGCAAAAAAATGAAACTAGACCATCAACTTACACCATACACAAGAATAAACTCAAAATGGGTAAAAGACTTAAATGTGACTCGTGAATCCATAAAAATCCTAGAAGAAAATGTAGGCAACAAAATTTCGGACATCATACGCAGCAGAATCTTCACTGATACATTACCTAAGGCAACAGAAACAAAGGAAAAAATGAACACATGGGACTACATCAAATTCAAAAGCTTCTACACAGCAAAAGAAACAACCATCAAAATGGAAAGGGAACCCACTGTATGGGAGAGCATAATTGCCAATGATACATCAGATAAGGGGTTAATCTCCAAAATATATAGAGTGCTCATACAACTCAACAAAAGGAAGACAAAGAACCCAATTAAAAAATGGGCAGAGGACCTAAATAGACACCTCTCCAAACAGGACATACAAATGGCTAAGAGACATATGAAGAAATGCTCAACATCATTAATCATCAAAGAGATGCAAATTAAAACAACAATGAGGTATCACCTCACACCTGTCAGAATGGCCGCCATCAACAAAGCATCAAACAACAAGTGTTGGCGAGGGTGTGGAGAAAAGGGGACTCTAGTACACTGCTGGTGGGAATGCAGACTGGTGCAGCCACTGTGGAAAACACTATGGTGTTACCTCAAAAAATTAAAAATTGAATTGCCATTTGACCCAGCGATCCCACTTCTAGGAATATACCCTAAGAAACCTGAAACACCAATCAGTAAGAATATATGTACTCCAATGTTCATAGCAGCACTATTCACAATAGCTAAGATCTGGAAACAGCCCAAGTGCCCATCAGTGGATGAATGGATAAAAAAGCTGTGGTACATATACACAATGGAGTACTATGCAGCTGTAAGAAAGAAAGATCTCTTATCCTTTGAGAGGACATGGAGGTACCTCGAGAGTATTATCCTAAGTGAAACAAACCAAGCAGAGAAAGAAAAATATTACATGATCTCACTCATTTGTGGAATATAATAAACATAACAGTCTGGGGAACAAGATAGACCCAGAGATGTGAAAGTAGGGTACAGACTGACAACCCTCAGAAGAGGGGGTTGGGGGGAGGGAAGAGATAAACCACAGAACTTATACGCATGTATGCATAACTGATGGACATGGACAACAAAGCTGGGGAAGGGGTAGAGGGATGGGGGGAGGGTGTCAATGGGGATAAAAGGAGAAACATCTGTAACAAAAATAAATTAATAAAAATAAAAAATAAATAAATAAATAATAAATTTGTCAATGCAGGATACAAAATTAATGTCACGGAATCGACAGCATTCTTATACACCAATGATGAACTCATAGAAAGAGAAACTGAAAAAACAATCCCATTTACCATTGCATAAAAAAAAAAAACTAAGATACCTAGGAATAAACTTAACCAAAGAAGTACAAGACCTTTCACAGAAAACTACAGGATGTTGAGAAAAGAAATAGAGGAAGATATAAAAAAGTGGAAGCATATTCCTTGTTCATAGATTAGAAGAATTAACATTATTAAAATGTCCACACTACCCAAAGCAATCTATAGATTCAATGCAATCTATAGATTCAATGCAATGACATATTTCACAGAACTAGAACAAATACTCCAAATGTTTATATGGAACCAAAAAATACCCCAAATAGCCACAGCAATCTTGAAAAATAAGAACAAAGGAGGAGGGAACACAATACTGGATATCAGGTTATACTACAAAGTCATTGTAATCAAAACAACCTGATACTGGCACAAGAACAGGTATATAGATCAATGGAACAGAACAGAGAACCCGGAAATAGATCCAACACATTATGCTCAATTAATATTTGACAAAGGTAGCAAAAGCATACAATGGAGTATAGACAGCCTCCTCAATAAATGGTGTTGGAAAAATTGGACAACTACGTGTAAAAAAAAAAAAATGAAACTAGACCTTCAACTTACACCATACACAAGAATAAACTCAAAATGGATAAAAGACTTAAATGTGACTCGTGAATCCATAAAAATCCTAGAAGAATATGTAGGCAACAAAATTTCAGACATCACACAATGCAAAATTTTCACTGATGTAACGCCTAAGGCCAAAGAAACAAAGGAAAAAATTAACACATGGGACTACATCAAACTAACAAGCTTTTGCACAGTAAAAGAAACAAGCATCAAAATGGAAAGGGAACACACTATATGGGAGAGCATAATTACCAATGATACATCAGATAAGGGATTAATCTCAAAAATATATAGAGTGCTCATACAATTCAACAAAAGGAAGACAAATAACCCAATTAAAAAATGGGCAGAGGATCTAAATAGACACCTCTCCAAACAGGACATACAAATGGCTAAGAGACATATGAAGAAATGCTCAACATCACTAATCATCAGAGAGATGCAAATTAAAACAACAATGAGGTATCACCTCACACCTGTCACAATGGCCGCGGTCAACAAATCATCACACAACAAGTGTTGGCGAGAGTGTGGAGAAAAGGAGACTCTAGTACACTGCTGGTGGGAATGCAGACTGGTGCAGCCACTATGGAAAACATTATGGTGTTACCTCAAAAACTTAAAAATTGAATTGCCATTTGACCCAGTGATCCCCCTTCTAGGAATATACCCTAAGAAACCTGAAACACCAATCAGAAATAATATATCTACCACCCATGTTCATAGCAGCACTATTTACAATAGCTAAGATCTGGAAGCAACTCAAATGTCCATCAATAGATGAGTGGATAAAAAGCTGTGGTATAGATACAGTATGGAACACTATGCAGCTGTAAGAAAGAAAGATCTCTTATCCTTTGAGACAATATGGAGGGACCTGGAGAGTGTTATGCTAAGCGAAATAAGTCAGAGAGGACAAATACCACATGATCTCACTTATTTGTGAAATATAATGAATAAAAACATGCTGATGAAAAAAACAGACCCAGAGACATAGAAAGGAGTATGGTTCAGACTGACAAACCTCAGAGGAGGGGGTGGGGGAAGGGATGAGATAAACCAAAGAACTTATATGCATGTATGTGTAACCAATGGACATAGACAACAATGCTGGGTGGGGGGCTGGATAGGGAGGAGGGTGTCTAGGGGGAAAAAGGAGAAATATTTGTAACTAAAATAAATTAATTAATAAAAATATAAAAATAGCCTGGCTGGTGTGGCTCAGTGGTTGAGCATTGACCCTTGTATCATGAGGTCGCTGGTTTGAATCCCAGTCATGGCACATGCCCACATTGTAGGCCAATTCCCAGTGGGGGCATGCAGGAGGTGGCCAGTGAATGTTCTCTGTCATCGATGTTTTTTTCTCTCTCCCTTCCTCTCTCTCTAAAAGCAATAAAGAAAAAAAGTAAAATAAATAAATAAAATAAAAATGCTTCCCATGTAATTTCAACACACCAAAATAAGCCTAATTAGTTTACTATTTCTCTTTTGTAAGAGAAAATCAATCTTTTGAGGTGTTCCAGGGCCCTTCTGGAGTACCCCAATTTATTCCAGGTCAAAACTCTATCATTTAAATTTTGGAAAGTTTGTCAAAATATATCAAGAAGTTTGAACATTTGGCTAAATAGGATCATATATCATTATTAAACAATATTAGATTATTTACCTAAAGTGACAATAAAATGTATCAAACAAAAATAATGCATGTAATAAAAGTTTAGTTCCTAGGGTTCAGAAGATTGTTTTACTAAGTAATCAATGACCTGATCAAGACAATCAAAAACTATTTTTATAAAACATAGAGTCTGCTTTCTGGGTAGAAAACCTACAATAAATATTTTTAAACTGTTTTCTTTTAAAAGAATGAAAAAAGAACCAAAATTCTCATTCCATATTAGCTTACTTTTTATATTTAAATTTGCTTACTTAACTGAATTTCAATCTTATTCAACTTAACCATATATAAATATTAAGATCTTTCTTTACAGACCTTCTACAATTTTCTTATTCCCTCTTAGTTTGTTTCTTTTTACTCATCCAGAAATAACAAACTTTATCTTAGAATAAACCTCATTCTTTCAATTTCTTTAAAAAAAATGTATTTCCATTCCTTATACTTTCTGTTACTAGAAACACACCATTTCTTTCCATCTTAATTAGAAATCTTAACTCTCAGGAACTTTTTGGTTGTTTCTAGTGACAACCAAAAAGTAAGCAAATAATATTCTTCAGGTTGATACCTTTACAAATATATTGAATAATTTCTAAACACACACACACACACACACACATATTACAAATGTCCCTCCTTTTTTCCCCCATTGGTTCCCTCCCCCCCACTCCCACCCCCATCCTGGTTTATCCAAACTAATGCCTGGTCCATTGGTTGTGCATATATGCATATAAGTTCTTTGGTTTATCTCTTCCCAACCTTCCAATCCCCATCCCTCTGAGGTTTGTCAGTGTATTCCCTACTTCCATGACTCTGGATCTATTTTGATCCACAGCTTATTTTGTTCATGATAATCCACAAATAAGTGAGATCATGTGGTACTTGTCTTTCTCTGACTGACTTATTTTGCTCAGCATAATACTCTCCAGGTCCCTGCATGTTATCTCAAAGGTTAAGAGATCTTTCTTTCCTACAGCTGCATAGTATTCCATTGTGTAAATATACCATAGCTTTTTTATCCACTCATCTACTGATGGACAAGTGGGTTGTTTCCAGATCTTAGCTATTGTAAATAGTGCTGCTATGAACATAGAGGTTCATATATTCTTTCTGATTGGTGTTTCAGGCTTCTTAGGATATGTTCCTAGAGGTCAAATCACAATTACATTTTTTGTTTTTTTGAGGCAGCACCATATTGTTTTCCATATTGGCTGCACCAGTATGCATTCCCACCAGCAGTGAACTAGAGTACCCTTTTCTCCACATCCTTGCCACCACTGGTTGTTTGAGGATTTGTTAAATGCAGCCATTCTGGCAGGTGTGAGGTGATATCTGTAGTCATTTTAATTTGCATATCTTTAATGATTAGTGATGTTGAGCATTGTTTTGTATGTCTCCTGGCCATTTGTATGTCCTGTTTGGAGAAGTGTCTAATCAGGTCCTCTCTCCATTTTTTAATTGCATTGTTTGTCTTCCTTTTTTTTGAGTTGTATGAGTTCTCTGTATATTTTGGATATTAACCCCTTATTTGATGTATCATTGGCAAATATGTTTTCCCTCTACTTCTTTTTTCAATATCCTATAGTTTTCTGAGAACAGGTCTTTAACTGCCTTGGTTAAGTTTATTTCATTTCATTTTGATGCTGGTTTCTTTTGCTGTGCAGAAGCTTTTTGGTTTGATATATTCCCATTTATTAATTTTTTCCTTTGTTTCTCTTGCCCTAGGTGATGTATCAGTGAAAATCCCACTACATATGATATGAGTTTTTCTGCCTACATCGTCTTCTAGAATTTTTGTGGTTTCATGAGTTACATTTAAGTCTTTTATACATTTTGAATTTATTTTTGTGTATAGTGTAAGTTGGTGGTCTAGTTCCATTTTATTGCATGTACTGGTTCAATTTCCCAGCACCATTTAATGAAGAGATAGTCTTTTCTCCACTGTATGCTGTTGCCTCCTTAGTCAAATATTAATTGCTCATACTGTCCTGGGTCAATTTCTGGGTTCTCTGTTCTGTTCCATTGATCTATATTCCTGTTCTTGTGCCTGGACCAGGCTGTTTTGATTATGAAGGCTTTGTAGTATAACTTGATATGTGGTATTGTGATCTCTCCCACTTTGTTCTTCTTTTTCAAGATTGCTGTGGCTATTCGGGTTTTTTTTTCATTCCATATATACTTTTGGAATATTTGTTCTAGATCTGTGAAATATGCCATTGGTACTATTATAAGGATTGCGTTGAGTCTGTAGATACATTTGAGTAGTAAGGATATTTTAATGATGTTGATTCTTTCAATCCATGAGCATGGTATATGTTTCCATTTTTTATATCTTCCTCTATTTTTTTTAATATTCTGTAGGTTTCTGAAAACAGGTCTTTTACCTTGTTGGTTAAGTATTTTCCTATTTATCTTATTTTTTATTGTTGTTGTTGCAATGATATATAGAATTTTTTTTTTTTTTTTTAGTTTCCCCTTCTGAGTATCCATTATTGGTGTATAAGAATGTCATCAATTTCTGGATGTTAATTTTGTACCCTGCTACTTTGCCAAATTTATTTATTAAATCTAGTAGATTTTTTATTGAGTATTTAGGATTTTCTATGTACAATATCATATAATCTGCAAATAATGACATTTTTACTTCCTTCTTTCCAATTTGGATGCCTTTATTTTTTTCTTCTTCTCTAATTGCTCTGGCTAAGACTTCCAGTACTATGTTAAATAAGAGTGGCAAATCACTGGCTTGTTCCTGTTCTTAGGGGAAATGCTTTTAGTTTTCTCCCACTGTGTATAATGTTGGCTGGAGGTTTCTTCATATGTGGCCTTTATTATGTTTAGATATGATCCCTCTAGTCACACTTTGCTGAGCATTTTTTATTAGAAATGGATGCTGGATTTTGTCAGATGCTTTTTCGGCATCTATTGATATGATCATATGATTTTTATCTTTCAATTTGTTTACGTGGTGTATCACATATACTGATTTGTGAATATTGCACCAGCCTTGCATCCTTGGGATGAATCCCACTTGGTCATGGTAGATAATGTTTTTAATATATTGCTCGATCTGATTTGCTAATATCTTGTTTAGGATTTTGGCATCAATGTTTATCAGGGATATTGGCCTGTAGTTTTCTTTCTTTGTAGTGTCTTTATCTGGTTTCAGAGTTAGGATTATGCTGGCATCATAAAAAGAGCTTGGAAGTCTTCCTTCTGTAGAATTTTTTGGAAGAATTTCAGAAGAATGTTTGTTAGGTCTTTAAATGTTCAGTAAACTCCCCTGTGACGCAGTGCTGACCCAGGCTTTTGTTTGCTGGGTGTTTATTGATTACAGCTTCAATTTCCTTAGGTGTTATTGTTCTGTTCAAGTTTTCTATCTCTTCCCGGTTTAGTTTTGGAAGACTGTGTGATTCTAGAAATTTGTCCATTTCGCCTTGGTTGTCCAATTTGTTGGCATATAATTGTTCATAGTATTTTCTAACAATCCTTGTATATCTGTGGTGAGTTGTTACTTCTCCTTTGTTTCTGATTTTGTTTATTTGGGCCCTCTCTTTTTGTTTCTTGGTGAGTCTGGCTAAATTTTGTTAATATTATTTATCTTTTCAATGATCCAGATCCTTTTTTCATTGATCTTTAGAATTGTTTTTTAGGATATATATCTTTTATTTTTGCTGTGACCTTTGTTTTTTCTTTCCTTCTACTTGTTCTAAATTTTTCTTTTTTTCCTAGTTCTTTAAGATGTAGGGTTATATAGTCTATTAGAAAGTTTTCTTGTTTCTTAAAGTAAGCCTATAATGCTATCAACTTCCCTCTCAGTACTGCTTTCACTGCGTTCTATAGATTTTGTGTTGGTGTATGTTCATTTTCTTTGATTTCCAGGAATTTTTTTATTTTTTATTTGATCTCTTTGGTAACCCATTCATTGTTTAATTACAAGTTATGTAGCCTCCATGTGTTTGCATATTTTTTAGTGTTCATTGTAATTTATTTCTAGTTTCGTGCATTGTGATCTGAAAATATACTTGATATGATTTCAATCTCCTTGAACTTGTAGAGACTTAGTTTCTGTCCTAACATGTGGTCTATCTTTGAGAATGTCCCATGTACACTTGAGAAGAATGTGTATTCTGCAGTTTGGGGGTGTAATTCTCTGTAAATATCTGTTAAATCCATCTGATCTAATGTGTCATTTAGGGTCTCTGTTTACTTTTTAATTTTTGTCCAGAGGATCTATCCAGTTATTTCAGTAGGGTGTTGAAGGCCCTTGCTATTATTGTATTGCTGTCAATTTCTCCTTTGAAGTCCTCCAGAAATTTAAAAATATATTTTGATGCTCCTATATAGGGTGCATATATGTTTACCAAAGTTATATCCTCCTCTTGGATCTATTTTTTTAATGTTATGTAGTGGCCTTCTTTGTCTCTTGTTATGGACTTCATTTTGAAGTCTATTTTATCAGATATGAGTATTGCTACCCCAGCTGTTTTTTCCTTCTGATTTGCTTGGAAATTTTTTTCCATCCCTTCACTTTCAACCTATGTGAGTCTTTTGCTGTGCGGTTGGTCTCTTGTAGACAACATATATATCGGTCATGCTTTCTTATTCATTAAGTTACTCTGTGTCTTTTGATCTGAGCATTTAATCCACTTATTGATATGAGGTTATTGATATGTACTTATTCATTGCCAGTTTTATTTATTTAAAAAAATTTTGTTCTTTATTGATGTTAGAGAGACAGAGGAAGGGAGAGAGAGATAGAAATATCGATGCAAGAGAACATCGATTGGCCACCTCCTTCATGCCCCCTACTGGGGATCTGGCCCACAAACTGGGCATGTGCCCTGACCAGGAATCAAACCAGCAACCTCTTGGTGCATGGGTCCATGCTCAACCACTGAGCCATATCGGGTGGGGGCCAGTTTTATTTATTATGTTTATGTTTCTCTCCCTATTTCTTCTGCTTATTATGGCAACCCTTTTAACATTTCTTGCAATGCTGGTTTGGTGCTAATAAATAATTTCTGTAGACTTTTTTTTTTTTTTTTTTTTTTGGTCTGGGAAGCTCTTTATTTCAGCTTCTATTTTGAATGATAGCCTTGATGGATAGCATAGTCTGAGATTCATATCCTTGTTTTTCATTACCTTGAATACTTCATGACATTCCCTTCTGGCCTGTAGTGTTTCTGTTGGGAAATAGGCTGATAGCTTTATAGGGGCTCCTTTGTAGTTAACTTGTTACTTTTCTCTTGCTGCCTTTAAGATTTTCTCTTTGTCTTTCATTTTGGGCATTTTTAGTATGATGTTTCTTTATGTGGGCCTTTTGGGGCTCTTCTTGCTTGGGGCTCTCTGTGCTTCTTATATTTGAATGCCTTTTTCCCTCACCAAATTAGGGATGTTTTCTGCCACTATTTTTTCAAATAGATTCTCTAACTCTTGCTCACTTTCTTCTCCTTCTGGTACTCTTATGATGTGCATGTTGTTACATTTCATATTATCCCATAGTTCTCTTAAACTGTCCTGTTTTTAATTTGTTGTTTTTTGTTGTTTGTTTGTTTGGTTTTTTTTTGTTTTTTTTTTTTTTGGTTCTCTGATTGAGTGATTTTTTTTCTACCATGTCTTCTAATTCACTGATCTGATCCTCAGCTTCCTCTAATCTACTGGTTACTCCTTCCAATGTGTTCTTCATTTCTGCTCTATCATTCTAAATTTCTGCTTGGTTGTTTTTCATTTCCAATTGGTCAATTTTCATTGTTTCTCTCTCTTTTTTTTTAACTTATCTTCATTGTTGAATGTATTACAGATGTTCCTCATTTTTCCCCCATTGACCCCCTTCTCCCCATTCCCGCCCCCCTCCTGCCTTTCCCCACACTGTTGTCTGTGTCCATTGGTTATGCATATATACATATAAGATCTTTGGTTTATTTCTTCCCACCTCCATCCCCTTTCCCTTTGAGGTTTGTCAGTCTAACAACCAATTTGTACTTCTTAATCCCTTCACCTTTTTCACCCATTTCCCCAGCCCCCACCCATCTGGTAACCAACAAAATTCTCTGTATCTTTGAGAATGTTTCTGTTCTGCTTGTTCATTTTGTTTGTAGATTCAACTGTTGATAGATATGTACTTATTGCCATTTTGTTTGTTCATATTTTTTTTATATTTTTTTTTCAAGAAGACCCTTCAACATTTCATATAATACTGGTTTGGTGGTGATGAACTCCTTTAGCTTTTTCTTGTCTGGGAAACTCTTTATATAACCATCGATTCTAAATGACAGTTTTGCAGAACAGAGTAATCTTGGTTGTAGGTTCTTGCTTTTCATCACTCTGAATAGTTCTTGCCACTCCCTTCTGGCCTGCAAAGTCTGAGAAATCAGCTGACAATCTTATGGGAACTCCCTTGTAGGTAACTAACTTCTTTTCTCTTGCTGCTTTTAAGATTCTTTCTTTATCTTGAACCTTGTGCATTTTGATGATGATGTGTCTTGGTGTGGGCCTCTTGGGGTTCATCTTGTTTGGGACTCTCTGTGCTTCCTGGACTTGTATGTCTGTTTCCTTCACCAAGTTAGGGAAGTTTTCTGCCATTATTGTTTCAAATAGGTTTTCGATTTCTTGTTCTCTCTCTTCTCCTTCTGGCACCCCCAAGATGTGAATGTTGACATGCTTGAAGCTGTCCCAGAGGCTCCTTAAACTAGCCTCATTTTTTTGGATTCTTTTTTCTTTTTGCTGTTCTGATTGGGCGTTTTTTGCTTCCTTATATTCCAAATCCATGGTTTGCTTCTTGGCTTTACCTACTCTACTATTGATTCTGTGTAATTATTCTTTATTTAAGTTAGTGCCTCCTTCATTTCTAACTGTGCTTCCAGCATTTCTGACTGGTCCTTTTTTGTGCTCTTCAGGCCCTCACTAAGTTCACTGAGGTTCTCACTAAGTCCACTGAGGTTCTCACTAAGTCCACTGAGGTTCTCACTAAGTCCATTGAGCATCCTTGTAAACAGTGTTTTGAACTCAGCATCTGTTAGGTTGCTTAACTCCATTTCACTTAGTTCTTTTCCTGGAGTTTTGTTCTGTTCTTTCATTTGGGACCTGTTTCTTTGTCGCCTCATTTTAGCTGCCTCTCTGTGTTTGTTTCTATGTATTACTTAGCGAGAGGTATGGGGCTAGCTGAGACCAGATGCTGCTTGTTTGAAAGAATTTAGGAAAAACTGAAGCAGGCTCCAAGACAGGCCAATCCTATGGTAAAGCAACTGGCAACAGCTTGGGTGGGCCTGAAAGTTGGGTGGGGCGGGGCCTCAGGGAATCACCAGGGTGGGACCAATAGTGTGAGCCAGGTTGCTGGAGTCCCAGATATGGCGGCGTCTGCTGGCCCAGGGAAGGGCTCACCAAAGGAACAAAAGCCTCTGATAGCACGTCTGTCCAGGAGAAAGCTGCCTCTCCAGCCCTCGCTCCAATGCCAAACAGCTCAGTTCTTCCCCATGTGACTCTGGAGCCTTTCAAGCTGCCTCTCCCACGCTGGAGCCTAGAGGGAGCGAGTCAGAGTAAGTCTGTATGCGGGCCCTTTAAGAGGAGCTGCCGGGGGCTCCAGCCGCCTCAGCCTCAGTTCCCGCTGGTTTTTCCAGCCAGAAGTTATGGGGACTTCTCTTCCTGGCACTGGAACCCTGAGCTGGGCGCCTGGTGTGGGAGGGGGACCACTCAGTCCTCAGGGAGGACCTTCCCAGCCGAGGTGACCTCCTAATTTTCATCCGCCACATGTGGGTGTGGGACCAGCCCTTCGCGCCTCCGCCCCTCCTACCAGTCTCAATGCGGCTTCTTTAATTTCGTAGTTGTAGGACTTCCGTTCAGCTTGATTTTAGGCAGTTTTGAATGATGGTTGTTCTGTAGTTTAGTTGTAACTTTGATGTGGTTGTAGGAGGATGCGATACCGTGTTTACCTACGCCGCCATCTTCAGTTGTTTTCAATTTTCATTGTTTCTTTATCTTTATTCATGCTGCTGAACTTCCTCATAATCATTACTCTGCACTCTATATCTGATGTCTAACTTATTTCCATTACATTTAGCCCTTCTTCTGTAGAATTCTTTTGTTCTTTCATTTGGGATTTGCTTCTTTGTTTCACCATTTTGACAATCTCAGCAGGGTTTAGAGCCTGCCAAAATCTCCCTGTGAGTATTGATGTTCTTCAGATTGTGGCTTCCTCTGCTGGGTTTGGATGAGTATGGAAGGGATCATGTTGAACACCTATGTCAAGTCTTACTCCCTGGGTAAAGTCGCAGGCCAGGCAAAGATTCAAATATCCCAGAGCCTTTGACAGCAGAATGACTATTAGTCTTATTTACTTAATGAGCCTCAGTTTGTAGCCCTCAGCTGAATGAAAAATCCCTTAGGTGGGCAGGGTAATAGGATATCCAGTGGGTGGCACAATTACTCTATCACCCCCACCCCAGGCTAAAGTTGCTTTGAGAGGAAAACTCTGCATGAAGAAACTGCTTTCTGCAGTGTGGGTTAATGAGTTAGCACTGGGGCCCAGGCAGCTGGATTCTCAACTCTGACCCCAGAGTCTCAAAGCCCAATGACCAATGACCATGGGCCGGGCCCAACGGTCAGAGCACCCAGAGACTCATCTTCACCTGCAAGCTGGCTAGTAGTCTCTGATAGTTAATGAGCTTTGCGTTGTGCTTCTCTCAGTCAGGCCAGCTTAAATTCCCAAGGGAGGGGCAGTTGCTTTACCCCACCCCCGGGCTATAGCTGCTTTGATGTGAAAACTCTGCTTGAGAAGAATGGTTCCTGGAGCATGGGTTTATGGCTCAGCACAGGGACTCAGGCCTCAGCCTTCACAGCTCAGTCCCCAGAGCCAGGAAACCCAACAACCTAGAGCTAGTCCCAAGGCTCAAAGCCTTCAGACACTTGTTTCTGCCTACTGGCTGGTGGGTAGTCTCTGGCAGTTAATGAGCCTTAGGTTGCACTTCTCCTGGCTGGGCAGTGTTAAATTCCCAAGGGAAGGGCAGTTGCTTCTCCCCTGGGCTAAAGCTGCTCTGATGGTAAGGGGCTGCTTGAGAAAGAAGGCTAAAGCAGTGTGGGGGAATAACTCAGCATAGGGTTCCTGATGGCCTCCTGCCCAGCCCTCTCCCCAGTGCCACGAACCCCCAAATCTCCTCATGCTGCTCCAGTCCAGTCCACCCTCCCTCTTCCGGAGCCCAGGATGAGTGGCTGTAGCTGTAATTTAGTGCCCTGGCCCTTCAGGGAAATGCCAGTGTTCCCATCACCTCTCCTTGAGAGAGAAAGGTAAAGAGAAACATTTATGTGAGAGAGAAACATCAATTGGTTGCCTCCCCTATGTGCCCTTATGGGAAATTGAACCCAAAACCTTTTGGTGTACAGGACAATACTCCAAACAACTGAGCCACTCAGCCAGAGAAAAATTCACAATTTTAATGTGTAAAATTCAGTGTATAGTATATTCATTTTTACTATACTTTAGTATTTTCACAGAGTTGTGCAATGATCACCATTATCTAATTTCAGAACATTTTTATCACCCCAAAAGAAATCCTGTACTGGTTTATAGTCACTTCCTATTGCTCCCCCCAATTCCCAACCCAACCTCCCCAGCCCCTGGCCACTACTAATCTACTTTCTGACTCTAGATTATCTATTCTGGACTTTCATTTCATATAAATGAGATCATGCAATTAAAATAATTAATTAAGGTGACATATTTTCCTAGAGAAGGATGGCACTGGGATGGGCCTGAGCACAATATGGTTGCTGCCACCTGTCTGGAAATAAAGAAGATAGGGGAGAAGCCTCAGATGACATTTTATCCCTGTCCTTGATACTCTCAAGGGAGCAATCCTCAAAAAGGAGAGGGCTCTTCCCCTTTAGGATGACTACAGCTAACAAGTTATAGGACAAATTCTGAGTGGGAATTAAACTCTGGCTGCTACAGTCAAAACATTTAAAACAAATAACATCACCAAACAGCGTAAACAGCGTATATCACTCACATCCAAACATACAATTCTTTCCGATTTAATTTGCTAGCTCTAGGCCAAATTCAAAACTATTTTCAAGTTAAAAACAAAATTCAATAGCCAGGTTGAGACACAGACTCAACAAATAACAGTTATAGTTTCAGTAATCAACTGCTCAATTTTCTCATTGTAAAATGAAAACACAGTTGGTCAGCTATGCCCAGTTAGTGATGAACACTGCAAGTCTGTCCCCAGAATAATCAGTTCAGGCAGCTACTCAGAGAGAACCTGGAGAACCACCACCAGCCAGGAGTCACTGAACCATGGTCAGAAAGCTAAGAGACTTAGAGCTAAGTCTCTTAAACCATAGAAATTATATCCCTGTGTAGAATTTCAAGGGGTGAAATGTCTGGAGGGTCATAGGATGGGGAACAAGAACAGGAATGCCATGTGAGGCAGAGAAAGGGTACTTCCCTGTCCAAAGTTAGAAACTGGGAAACCAGGAGAAATGGAAAGAAGGGACCAAGTGAGTTCCAGACAGATGAGTAGGTTTGAGGCAACAAGATGATCTACAGTGTCAATGAGATAGCTCCAAGAAGAGTTGAAAACCTGGCCCACCAGAAGGAGCTGGAAGACAGATAGGAAATAAAAAAGAGCTCCAATCAATGGCAGAGTAAAAGGCCAAGACACTGTAGGGTCAAGATGGGAGGGAAATAGATGGAGAGGTCCTGTCTCCCCTCAGAACAGAAGTGGGACTTTAGCGGGGCACCCGTGATTGCCCATATGGTGTGCCACTGACAGAAACCAGTCTGGCAAAGTCAGGGGAAAAGGGAATGGGATGACCGGAACCTTTCAGAAAAATATTAGATCCAACAGAAATTGAACAGTCACACCAGGCGAGCGAAGGCTGAAGAAGATGGATGAGACACAGCTCCTTAGGTAGGCTGGAGTCCTATCCTTATCAACAGATCAAGATGAATCCCATCTGAGTTGACAAAAATGTCATTGGCGAAAGGGTTCTTGCTCTCTCCCCTCAAAATAGAAATCAGAAGAGGAGGCAAAACAGTCAAAAGATGGGGTTTATTGAAAAGAAGGTGGAGGAAAAGAAGAAAGGGAGGGAGCTTGATGTATCAAGGAAATGCACACTAATGAGGAATATGGCTCCCTGAATTGCTGCTGGGGTCTGGCTTATATAGGGCTCAGTTCTCCATGCAGGTGCAGGCTAGATTTATTGGCTTTCCAGGTTTCCACCTTTGCTTTCCAGGTTCCTGCCATGGGCTGGTATTGACCACACTGGAAGTAGTCAATCGATTTCTTGAGAGCTCTTTGCTTTCTAGAAACTCTCTGCTTTTGATGGCAGATGTTGACCAGTGCATGCACAGAGCAGAGTTCTTTGGAGAGTGCCTTTAAAAAGAGAAACTTTAAACTGATCTAGTAGAGGCTTTAAAAATTATTGAAGAGCATTCTCATCCATTTAAGGGAGGCTCAGTCTGTCTCACCTCCATGTCAGGAACAGACCAGTCCTCAGTAGCTTAGAGGAAATGTCATGTAACCCTAGTCTTTGATGGTTCTCTTTTTTTTTTTTCATTTATTTATTTATTTATTTATTTATTTATTTATTTATTCATTTTATTAATTTGTTTTTGTTACAGATGTTTCTCCTTTTTCCCCCATTGACACCCTCCTCTCCATCCCCCCCACCCCATCCCCAGCTTTGTTGTCCATGTCCATCAGTTATGCATACATGCATATAAGTTCTGTGGTTTATCTCTTCCCTCCCCCCCACCCCCTCTTCTGAGGGTTGTCAGTCTGTACCCTATATCCACGTCTCTGGGTCTACCCTGTCCTTCAGACTGTTATGTTCATTATATTCCACAAATAAGTGAGATCATGTGATATTTGTCTTTCTCTGCTTAGCTTGTTTTGCTTAGGATAATACTCTCCAGGTCCCTCCATGTTGTCGCAAAGGATAAGAGATCTTTCTTTCTTACAGCTCCATTGTGTATATGTACCACCGCTTTTTTATCCATTCATCCACTGATGGACACTTGGGCTGTTTCCAGATCTTAGCTATTGTAAATAGTGCTGCTATAAACATGGGGGTACATATATTCTTTCTGGTTGGTTTTTCAGGCTTCTTAGGGCATATTCCTAGAAGTGGGATCACTGGGTCAAATGGCAGTTCAATTTTTAACTTTTTGAGGTAACACCATAGTGTGTTTCACAGTGGCTGCACCAGTCTGCATTCCCACCAGCAGTGTACTAGAGTCCCCTTTTCTCCACACCCTCGCCAACACTTGTTGTTTGACGATTTGTTGATGGCGGCCATTCTGACAGGTGTGAGGTGATAACTCATAGTTGTTTAAATTTGCATCTCTCTGATGATTAGTGACATTGAGCATTTTGTCATATGTCTCTTGGCCATTTGTATGTCCTGTTTGGAGAGGTGTCTATTTAGGTCCTCTGCCCATTTTTTAATTGGGTTCTTTGTCTTCCTTTTGTTGAGTTGTATGAGCACTCTATATACTTTGGAAATTAACCCCTTATCTGATCCATCACTGGCGATTATGGTCTCCCATATAGTGGGATCCCTTTCCGTTTTGATGGTTGTTTCTTTTGCTGTGCAGAAGATTTTTAGTTTGATGTAGTCCCATGTGTTCATTTTTTCCTTTGTTTCTCTTGCCTTAGGTGTTGTATTGATGGTTCTCATTTCTGACTTGCATGTCCTTAAGCAGTCATTTGACATTTCTAAGCCTCTGTGTTCTCATCTCTATAGTGGGAATATTTCTTGAGAACTCACTGGGACAATACTCTTTTTTTTTAATATGTTTTTATTGATTTGTTAGAGAGAAAGGAAGAGATAGAAACATCAATGAAAGAGAACATTGATTAGGCGCCTCATGCATGCCCCCCACTGGGGATTTCGTCCACAACCTGGGCATGCGCCCTGACCAGCATATTGATCAATGGGAATCAAATGGGCAACCTCTTGGTGCATGAGTCGATGCTCAACCACTGAGCCACACCAGCTGGGCATCAGTGGCATTTTTAAACACCAATAATGAAACCTCAGAATGAGAAATGAAAAAAACAATTACATTTACCATTGCAACAAAACAAATAAGATACTGGGAATAAACTTAACCAAGGGAGTAAAAACCTGTACTCAGAAAACTATAGGACATTGAAAATGGTAATACTACCCTGGCTGGTTTAGCTCAGCAGTTAGGGCATCGGCCCACAGACCGAAGGGTCATGGGATCGATTCTTGGTCAAGCAAATATACCTGGGTTGCAGGTTTGATAACTGGTCCCCTTTGAGGTCATGGGGGAAGTAGTCAATTGATGTATCTCTCTCACATCAATGTTTCTCTCTCAGTCTCTCTCTCTTCCCCTCCCTCCCTTCCACTCTAAATATCAATGGAAAAATATCCTCAGGTGAGAATTAACAAAAAAAGAAAGAAAAAGAAAAGATAAAGGTAATACAGGAAGACACAAAAAAGTGGAAGCACATACTGTGTTCATGGATTGGAAAAATTAACATAATTAAAACGTCCATACTACCCAGAGCAATCTACAGATTCAGTGCAGTCCCCATTAATATATCAAAGGTGCCCTGGCTGGTATGGCTCAGTGGTTAGAGTGTTGGCCTGCTGACTGAATGGTCTTCGGTTTAATTCCTGGTCAAGGGCAAGTACCTGAGTTGCAGGTTTGATCTCCAGCCCCAGTCCAGGTCATGCAGGAGGCAACCAATTGATGTGTCTCTCTCACATTGATGTTTCTCTCTCTCTCTCTCCATCCCTCCCTTCCTCTCTATCAAGAAATCAATTGAAAAATATCCTCAGGTAAGGATTAACAAAAAAATAATAAAACACTAATGGCATATTTCACAGATCTAGAACAAATTTTCCAAAAACATATATGGAGTCAGAAAAGACCAAGAATAGCCACAGCAATCTTGAGAAAGAAGAACAAAGTTGGAAGAACAATTCCAGAAAGAAGAACAATTCCAGATATCAAACTATACTACAAAGCCATTGTAATCAAAACAGCCTAGTACTGGCATAAGAACGGGCATATTGACCAATGGAACAGAACAGAGAACCCAGAAATCGACCCATACCAATATGGCAAATTAGTATTTGACAAAGAAGTAAGAGTATACCATGGAGTAAAGATAGTCTAATTCAATAAATAGTGTTGGAGAAATTGGACAGGTACATGCAAAAAAAAAATGAAACTAAACTACCAATTTACACCATACATAAGAATAAACTCAAAATGGATAAAAGACTTAGATGTAACTCATGAAATCATTAAAAATCCTAGAAGAAAAATTAGGTAGTAAAATCTCAGACATCTCACCAATACATTACCTAGGGCAAAGAAAACAAAGGAAAAAATTAACAAATGGGACTACATAAAACTAAAAAGCTTCTGTACAGCAAAGAAACTATCAACAAAATGAAAAGGGAGCATACTGTATGGGAAAACATATTCACCAGTGATATGTCTGATAAGGGTTTAATTTCCAAAATATACAAAGAACTCATACACCTCATCACGAAAACAAACAATCCAGTTCAAAAATGGGCAAAGTACCTGAATAGGCACTTCTCCAAAGAGGACACACAGATGGCCAATAGACACACGAAAAAATGATCAACATCACTAATCATCAGAGAGATTCAAATTAAAACTGCAATGAGGTGTCACCTCACACCTGTCAGAATGGCTGTCATCAATAGATCAACAACAAGTGCTGGCGGGGATGTGGAGAAAAGGGAACCCTAGTACACTGCTGGTGGGAATGCAGACTGGTACAGCCACTGTGGAAAACAGTATTGAAGTTTCTCAAAAATTAAAAATGGATCTGCTGTTTGACCCACTGATCCCACTTCTGAAAATATATCTTAAGAATCCCAAAACACCAATCAGAAAGAATATATGCACTCTTATCTTCATAGCAACACTATTTACAATAGCTAAGATCTGAAAACAGCTTAAGTGCCCATCAGTAGGTGCGTGGATAAAAAAGGTGTGGTATATTCATACAGAATTGAATACAATGTGGCTGTAAAAAAAGAAGGATCTCTTCTTATTTGAGACAGCATGGATGGACCTGGAGACTAATGCTAAGTGAAATAATCCAGTTAGAAGAAAGACAAATATCACATGATCTCACTTATAAGTGAAATCTAAAGAATAAAATAAACTGACGAACAAAATAGGTCCAGAGTTATAGATGCATGGAACAGAATAACAGATCTCAGGGTTCGGGGGTGTTGCAGGGGAGAGGACAGGAAGAGATTAACCAGAGAATATATATGTATCTATGCATAACCTATAGATGCAGACAATAGCATGGGGAAGACCTGCGGTGGGGCAGGGTTGGATGGAGGGGGACAAAAAGGGAGAAAATGGAGACTTTTGAAATACTGTCAACAATAAAAAATAAAAACCTGGAGGCGGGGCTGTTGAGCACAGGTAGGGCCTGGATGAAATTGGAGGGAAGTAGGGGTCCCATGTGAGCAAAGATCTGGAACTGGTCCCCTGCTCCGCTCCTTACTTGCCACAAAGCCCCTTCAGTACCCTGCACCAAAGCTCTGTCGGCATCCTCTCCTTCCCTCTGACCTCAGGAATACAAAGTAATGACAGAGATCATGCTGTTCCAGGTGACTGCAGAAAATTACAAACTAGAGCCTGAGAAGCAAATTGGGGCCTGGATCTGGGGCATGGAGATGCTCAGAGAAAGTGAGAGGTGAGGCCAGGCAGGAGATGGGGCAGGTCAGAGATGGATACTTCTTCTTGGCCAGTCCAGAGAAACTGTTCATAGCTCCCTGTTGCAGACCACTGGGGCCCCTGACACTAGGAGGGACACCTTAGGTATGGCTTCTGGTAGGCTCACAGATGCCATTCTATGCTGCAGCTACATCCTGTCATGTCAGCTGGAGCTCCAGTCTTAGTCACCCAGCAGAATACTCAAGGCCAAGAAGAACCAAACATCATCAAACTTAGGGGTGAGTGAGTGTCCAGGCTGTCGGGGTGTAACCTCTTCCTCAACAGTAAGGACACAGCCAGGCCCTCAGGGTGACCTGGGTCAGTTCCTCCTGAATTGAGGTGAAGGAGGATATTGAGAGGCTTATACTGGTGTCCCTTGAAGGCCAGGAGAAGAGAGGATAGTCCCACCCTATCTCCCTGACACATTTATCTTTATCTTTTTTTTTTTAAGTTTTATTTTATTTTTTTACCTTTTTTTTCATTGACTTTTAAAAAATAGAGATAAAGGGAGAGATAGAAATATTGATCAGCTGCCTACTGCATGTTCCATACTGGGGATCAAGTCCAAAATCTGAGCATGTGCCCTGACCGATAATCAAACTGGCAACCTCTTGGTGCATGGGATAACCCTCAACCAACTGAGCCACACCAGCCGCTTTCCCTGACACTTTTCCCCCAAGGCTTATTTATGCATTTGGACAAACAACATTTATTTGTTATAAATAATAAATGCTAGATTTGAATATTATTAAAGTTCTATTTTTCTTTCAGTCTGGGAGTTGTGGTTTGGTTCTTTCACTTTCTATACTAATTTCAATGAGGCACAGACTCAAACATTCCTTCTTGAACTAGGAAATCTTGCAGTCACCAGCTTATTGTGTGTGGGAGAAGGGAGAAAGGCCAGCTCCCTCCCCCTTCCTCAGATGGCAGGTTCATTCCAGGGTCATAAACCTGGGCCAAGAGCAGAGACAGCCCCTCAGATCTCCTGGGATTAGAAGCTGAAGGTACTTACACAGGCAGAGCAACAGCCCCTGAAATTGAGTGTCTAAAAATAGCACTTGTCAGGGCCACTTCCTGCCCCCTTTGAGGAAGAGGGAACACTCTGCTTCTCTTGTTAAGGTGTCTTTTGACCAAATATTAGAATCTTGTAGTTTTCTCATT
Organism: Tadarida brasiliensis; assembly: GCA_030848825.1. Taxonomy (NCBI): domain Eukaryota; kingdom Metazoa; phylum Chordata; class Mammalia; order Chiroptera; family Molossidae; genus Tadarida; species Tadarida brasiliensis. Next base: position 69,849,063 of record CM061259.1, on the reverse strand, counting down.
CAATCTCAGGAATCGCATCAGCAGTAAGTGGGGAAAACATGTAAAGAGATTGAACCACACATGTGGAGAAGACCAGGCCACAGGAAGATCATTTGCTAATGGACTAAGGGCAGATAGGACTTCCCATCCTCAGGCCCTTTCTAGAGGTTCTGTGTTCACCCTTTATCTAGATTTGAGTCTTCCTGGGATCCTGGCTTATGACCTCTCAGTTTCTTTTCCTGTAGGTTTCTTCTCTAGGAGAAAGATTTGTGGTGCAGCTTTTAGGGCTACAGCTGGACCTCATTCCATAAAAATTTATGTTCTGTGTGAACTAGGATGTCCAGCTTCTCTTCTCTTCCTTATACAATTTTAAGGTAGAAATTTCCTAGAGTCCCCAAAACTCTCTGTCAGCTATATCATGGCACCTCCACCCTGGCTGGGACTTCTTGGATCAGGGATGGGTTCTCATTTGCCAGGATAGGTGTCTGTAACCTTGGCTGGGAAAAACCCCACATGCCCTCTTGCTGGGCAAGGTGACTTCAGGAAGGGCCATATGGTTCTGAAGTGTATATTCTCAGGTAATGACCAATTTACACACTTAGTCATATTGTTACTGACATGTCCTAGATTGGTAGCTGGGCCCAGGACTGCAGAGCTTGTAGCCCCCTGGGATGGCTGTGTTCTTTTACAATCTTGTGCTATGGTTATGTCATGGTGTGTGTGTGTGTGTGTGTGTGTGTGTGTGTGTGTGTGTGTGTACCTTTTCTATTGGAAGCTTTGAAAGATATAGTATGAGAGAATGGGAAAGGGCCCCCATCAGGGGAAGGTTACCAAGATGATTATCCATGGGCATGCGTGGGCACAGCTTTACCTATTATAAAACTGAAATGCTTCCCACCTGGGTGGGAAACAGACACTGCTCTGAGCTCACCCCAAGTACCGCCTCCATGATCAGGAGCCAAAGGGATACCAACTGGCATTTTGAACATCACCCCCTGGAAACACCCTGTAAAAGCAAGACCAAGATGAATTGCTCATCAATTCTGAGTTTTCTCCATCTGAAGACTGCAAGTGTCATTTAGATGCACAGCAGGGCTGGCCTCTGCCAGGGAGGGCATCTCTGTGCAATCAGGAGCTAAGTATAAATCCTGATGCCCAACAGCCCAGGCCCTTTGTAACATGGCACAGCTATCCGGGAACATGATTTGCTAAGGAAAGACAGGTAAGACTATACCTCCAAAGAGAAAGAGATGTTCCAAGTTCCAAGGATAATTGGGGCAAGGGGGAAGGCAGGGTACCTGAAGGGTTTCCACTGCAGGACTGTGAAGCACTTGAGAACCAATCCTGCATGTACAAATATTTAATAACTCTTGTCCCTATAATACAGCAGAGGAGGAACAACTTGTTCCATCTTGGGGTATCCATTTGTCAAAAGTGCCCCAACAGTCATCAAGAAGAGAACCATGGTTGCAGCAATGGTCACATATCATTCAATCTTTGTTTTTACATTTATGTAAATTTAACTGACACATAAAATATACACAAACACTCAAACAAATTCATAACTGAATAAGAAAGAAATATAACAAACAAATTTATGATTTTGCAGCTGGTCACCCTTTTGGAGCTGGTATTTATAACTACCTTTTTCCATTGCCTGCTTCCATATTTCCTTTGCCCTCAGCAATCACCTCAGCTGGTCGTGTTTTTTGCCTGATCAGATTATCCTAATCTTCATTCCTGAAGGGACAGGGCCATCAGTAGTCGTGCCTGGATTGCTTTCTTAAAGTTCTCCATTGACTTTTATCACAGGGCATGGTGATACCATGAAATCCCTCACCCAAGGACATTTTTCCATTTTTTGTTCAGATAGAGTGGGAGGGAGAGAGAGGAAGACAGAGAGAGAGAAACATCAACGTGAAAGGGACACATCAAGTGGCTGCCTCCCGCATGACCCAACCAGGGCCGGGGACAAACTGCAACCAAGGCACGTGCCCTTAGCTGGAACCAAACCCGAGTCTCTCTGGACCGCAGGCTGACGCTCTAACCACTGAGCCAAACTGGCCAGGGCCCATGAAATCCCTAAGGAATCTCCTGTATTCCTTACCTCCATTGTGGAATAGAAGTCCAGTTTCCCATTGGTAATCCAGAATGTACATAAGCTCTCTTCTTTTCCTGTTGATTCCGAGGCTTGAGGAGCTGTAAGTGGCCAGGTGGCAATCTTAATTTCCAGTCCAGTGAAATCAATGTGTTTCCTGGTGGAAGTTTTCTTACCTTCGGAACAAAGCCTCCTAGAATATGAAGCATACATTATGCTAATGGATTGTTAGGGGTAACAATGGTAATAGTGGGTGGTGCCACGTGCATGTCCACCCTTGATTGCTGGACTTGTGAATCCTGGCTATGGGGAAACTAGTGCTACATAATGGACACTGATTTAGAGCCTGAGCAGCTTCGTGGGAACACTATCCCAACCCTGCAAGGTATTGCCACCTAGGTAGTGCTAGCAACTCAGTCTTCTCAGCCCATTCTGTTCCATCAAGTCAGCTTCCTCAGGATGATGGGAACCCAGAAAGACCAGCAAATTTCATGAGCATGGGCCTATTGCCACACTTCATTTTTTGTGCAGTGGGTCCCTTGAATCGGAAGCAATGCTATGTGGAATCCCTTCTGATCCCTTGATCAGAAGCAATGCATAGTGGAATACTATGATGGTGGATAAGGGACTAAAAATGGTATTTAATTGAAACAGTGTGTGAAAAGAAGATAAATCTGTACCCAGAGGAGCTGTCTAACCCATTAAGAACAAAACACTGCCCCTCCCATGGTAGATAGTGTTCAATATACTCACCTGCTACAGGATAGCAGCCTGATTGCCCTAGGGAATGGTGCCATAGCAGCGACCCTGTTTTCCTCTAGGTTCCTGGCAGATTTGGCACTCAGCAGTGCCTGTGGGAGGTCAAGCTTGATGAATGGAAGTGTATGATGCTGAGCCCATCCATAATCTTCATACCTGCCATTACGGCCACTTTATTTATTGGGCACTGACAGCAGTGTCTAGGGGAAGAAACTGAACAGGTCATCCTATTCACTGGATTATTAAAATCCTCCTCAACTGAGGTCACTCATTAGTGAGCATTTTTATGGGCCCCAATAGATTCACATGTTCTGCCCTCTCAGGACTTGTGAATAATAAATCTTGATCTTCAAATTTTACTAATGGTATTTATTAAGGTGCATTTTACAATCCTAATAGAAACCACAAAGGCCAGTATAGACCACAAGATAGGCTCTGGACAGGGAAATATCAGTGAGTGCTGGCCAAAATAGTATGAGCCCAGGCTAATTACACAGACATTCTTATAGCATCACTATTAATAGACTGAGACTGAAAGAACACATAACTACTTTCAACGTCACTAATCATCAGAGAGATGCAAATTAAAACAACAATGAGGTATCACCTCACCCCTGTCACAATGGCTGCCATCAACAAATCATTAGACAACAAGTGCTAGCGAGGATGTGGAGAAAAGGGGATTCTAGTTCACTGCTGGTGGGAATGCAGACTGGTGCAGCCACTATGGAAAACACTATGGTGTTACCTCAAAAAGTTAAAAATTGAACTGCCATTTGACCCAGTGATCCCATTTCTAGGAATATACCCTAAGAAGCCTGAAATGCCATTCAGAAAGAATATATGTATCCCTATGTTCATAGCAGCACTATTTACAATCACTAAGATCTGGAAACAGCCCAAGTGTCCATCAATAGATGAGTGGATAAAAAAGCTGTGGTACCTATACACAATGGAATACTATGCAGCTGTAAGAAACAAAGATCTCTTATCCTTTGAGACGACATGGAGGGACCTGGAGAATATTATCCTAAGCGAAACAAGCCATGCAGAGAAAGACAAATATCACATGATCTCACTTATTTGTGGAATATAATGAACAAAACAAACTGATGAACAAAATAGACCCAGAGACATAGAAGTAGGGTACAGACTGACAACCCTCAGAAGAGGGGGTGGGGAAGAGGGAAACGATAAACCACAGAACTTATATGCATGTATGCATAACCAATGGATATAGACAACAAAGCTGGGGACAGGGTGGTGGGGGGGGTTGGAGGAGGGTGTCAATGGGGGGAAAAGGAAAAACATCTGTAACAAAAATAAATTAAAATAATTTTTAAAAATACAGTACTGATAACTAATTACCATGCTGTATATTACTATTGTTTTTAAAATGTGTTTTTATTGATTTTTTTAAGAGAGAGAGAGAGGGAGAGTAAGAGAGAAATAGAAAGATCAATAAGAGAGAAACATCAATCGGCCACCTCCCACATGTTCCCCACTGGATGTCGAGCCTGCAGCCCCGGGCATGTGCCTTGACCAAGAATAGAACTGGCAGCCTCTTGGTGCATGGGTCAATGCTCAACCAGTGAGCCACACTGGCTGGATACCATGCTGTACTTTATATCTGCAGAATTTATTCATCTCACAACTCAAAGTTTGTAGCCTTTGACCAATCTCTGCCCATTTGCCCACCCCTCAGCTCTGGCAATCACCATTATAACTGTTTCTACATATTCAGTGGCTTTATTTTCTATTTGTTTTTAAATTTTTATTGATTCATTTTATTTTTTATTTAATAAGATAATATAGATTTCAACAGATCATTTTATTGATTTATTTTTAATTTATGTTTTTGAACTTAATGTTTTTCACCCAAGGATATGTTTATTGATTTTAGAGAGAGAGGAAGGGAGAGAGAGATACATCAATATGAGAGAGAAACATCAGTTGGTTGCCTCCTGTACATGCACCGACTGGGGAAACAAACCACAACCTAAGTATGTGCCCTGACTGGGAATCAAATCCGCATCTCTTTTTGGTGTACAGGATGATGTTCCAACCAACAGAACAAACTGGCCGGGGCAGTATTTGACTTTTTTATATGATTTATTTCACTTAGCTTAATCCTCTCAAGTTCCATTCATGTTGTTGCAAATGGCAGGGTGTCCTTTTTTATGTCTTCATTTTACATACTCTTTATACCAATTCTGGGGTTTCTTGCAGATCCTCGTACTTCCAACTTTGTTCTTTTTTTTTTTTAAGATTCCTTTGTCTACTCTGAGTGCCTTGCATTTTCCTCATGAATTTTGGTTTGGGTGACAATTTCTGCAAAATGCCAACTTGGACTTTTCTGGGAAATGTGTTGGCTCTTTAGACCTATTTGTGGAACATTGCCATCTTAACAGAATTAAGTTTTCCAAGCCATGAACATTGGATTCCCCCCCACCAATGAAATGAGATCTTCCTTGATTTCTTTCAACAATTTATTGTAGTCTTCAATGTACTAGTATTGTACTTCTTCCTCACCTTATAGTGGATGCTGATTCAGAACATACACAACCTCCTGGAGAACCTTGCCCCACCCCAAAAAGTATCACCATATAATTGGCTCTGTAACTGAGTCCTCAAATGGCCATTCCATCTTTTTATCAAGCCCACTGCTTCAGGATGGTAGGGAACATGGTAAGACCAATGAATGGCATAAGCATGGGCCCACTGCCACACTTTATTTTTTAGTGAAGTGAGTTCCTTGTTCAGAAGCAATGTTATGTGGAATGCCATTGTGGTCAATAAGGTATTCTGTAAGTCCATGGATGGTAGTTTTGGCAGAAACAGGGCCTGTAGCAAAGGCAAATCCATATTCAGGATAAGTGTTTATTCCAGTGAGAGCTAAACACTGTACCACCCATGAGGTAAGCAGTACAGTGTAATCAACCTGCTACTGGATAACTGGGTGATCACTCCTAGGATAGGAGCTCTATCAGAGACTCCATGTTGTTTTCTGCCATTGGTAACTTGGACTCTTGGCAGTAGCTGTAGTCACATCAACCTTGGTGTGTAGAAGTCCATGTTGCTCAGCCCATACATAACCTTCAACCCTGCCATCATGGCCACTTAGTTCATGAGCCCAGTGTATGATGACAGAAATGCCTGGAAAAAGAGGCTGACTAGTATCCAGAGGGGTCATACTATCCTCTTATTAAAATCCTCCTGTGCTGAAGACGGGAAAATGGCGGTGGAGTGAATGGAAGCTACACAGACGATCTCCCAGGATCAAACGGGAATTACAACTAAAATAAAGACAAATCATAGGGAAAAAGCAACAGAAAAGCAGCGGGAGAGGACCATACAACCAGGGACACTGAATGAGCCTGGTAGGATCTGCGGAGGCGCGTGAGGGTGGCAGGCTGGGAGCCCACGGACAGCAGCGACCTCGGCTATGAGCGGCGGCCTCGGCTGGGAGCTGCGCCCACGGCTGGGAGCTGCGCCCACGGCTGGGAGCGGCGGCCTCGGCAGGGAGCGGCGGCGGCGACGCCCGCCCTCGGGGTTAAGAGCCCCAGATGCTCCACAGCGCAGAGGCTGGGACAGAGCGCTAAATAGCCACAGCCACTCACCTGGGGCTCCGACAGAGGGAGGGCGGACTGGACTGGAACTCTGAGGGGACACCTGGGATTTGGAGGGTGCTCAGAGTTTGTGCTGAGCTGTGGCCACAAAGGACGGTAGTGGCCAGCCCCTCCTTCCCGATTGCACAGACCTGCAGCCAAGTTTGCTCCTTCCCTGAGCTGTGGAAGGCCCTCCCTCAGAGATTCCCAGGTGAGGTAAAGAGGTAAAGAAATGCAAATTGAGGCTCATTAACAACCAGCATTGGCCCCACCCTCGGAAATCCTCTTACACTGTAAACATCTGAGGGAGGTTCTCATTCAACTGAGATCCTAAGGCTTTTCAAGTAACTGAGGCTAATAGCCTCCAGGCAAAAAGCTAGATCATAACTAAACCTTTCCTGAGCTTGTATATCTACCCAGGAAAGTGAGACTTGATAGTGGTGTTGAAGGAGGGCCCTCCACGCTCATCCAAACCCAGTAGAGGGAGCCACAAATAGCAGAACACCAACACGCACAGGGAAAATTTGGCAGGCTCCAAAACCCACTGTGATAGCAAAAATGGTGAAACAAAGAAACAGATCCCAAATAAAAGAACAAGAGAACTCCACCGAAGATGAAATAAATGAAATGCAGCTAAGCAAATTATCAGAGGTAGAGTTCCGAGCCATGATCTTGAGGAAACTAAACAGCATGAGTAAGGACATCAACACCATGAGTAAAGATATAGAAACACTGAAAACCAACCAAGTGGAAATGAAGAATGACATAGCAGAAATAAATAATACATTGGAAGGATTGACCAGCAGAGTAGAGGAAGCAGAGGATCGGATCAGTGAATTAGAAGACAGAGTAGAAAAAATCAATCAATCAGAAAACCAAAAGGACAAAACAATGAAAAAACAGGAAGATAGCTTAAAAGAACTGTGGGACAACTGGAAACGTAATAACATTCGCATTATTGGAGTCCCTGAAGAAGAAGAAAATGAGCAAGGGTTAGAGAATATATTTGAAGAAATAGTGACAGAAAACTTTCCTAACCTGGTGAAGGAAGAAAGCATTCAAGTTCAAGAAGCACAGAGAGCCCCAAGTAAGAAGAACCCAAACAGGCCCACACCAAGACACATAATAATTAAAATGCCAAAAATCAAAGACAAAGAGAGAATCCTAAAGGCAGCAAGAGATAAGCAACAGGTTACCTACAAAGGAAACCCCATTAGGCTATCATCTGACTTCTCAACAGAAACACTACAGGCCAGAAGGGAATGGCATGAAGTAATCAAGGTCATGAAAAACAAGGATCTGAATCCAAGACTACTCTATCCAGCAAGGCTATCATTCAAAATAGAAAGTCAAATAAAGAGCTTCCCAGACAAAAAAAAAGGCTAAGGGAATATATTAGCACCAAACCAGCACTGCAAGACATGTTAAAAGGACTGCTATAATTATTAGAAGAAATAGAAACATAATTAGAACCACACTGTATAAAAATGGCAATAAATAAGTACATATCAATAATCACCTTAAATGTAAATGGACTGAATGCTCCAATAAAAAGACACAGAGTAGCTGACTGGATAAGAAAGCATGATTCACACATATGTTGCTTACAAGAGACCCACCTCACAACAAAAGACTCACAAGGTTGAAAGTAAGGGATGGAAAAAAATCTTCCAAGCAAACGGAAAAGAAAAAAAAAGCTGGGGTAGCAATACTCATATCTGATAAATTAGATTTCAAATTGAAGACCATAACTAGAGACAATGAAGGCCACTACATAATATTGAAAGGGTCTATCCAACAGGAAGATATAACCTTGGTAAACATATATGCACCCAATATAGGAGCACCAAAATATATTAATAATCTTCTGGAGGACTTCAAAGGAGAAATCGACCGCAATACAATCATAGCAGGAGACTTCAACACCCCACTGACATCACTGGATAGATCATCTAGACAAAAAATCAACAAGGAAACAGAGACTCTAAATGAAGCACTAGATCAATGGATTTAATAGATATATACAGAGAATTACACCCCAAAACTGCAGAATTCACATTCTTCTCAAGTGCACATGGGACATTCTCAAAGATAGACCATATGTTAGGGCACAAACGAAGTCTCTACAAGTTCAAGAAGATTGAAATCATATCAAGCATCTTCTCAGACCACAATGGCATGAAACTAGAAATCAATTGCAACAAAAACACGCAAAAACATATGAACACATGGAGGCTAAATAGCATGTTACTGAACAATGAATGGGTTACCATGGAGATCAAGGAAGAATTTTAAAAATTTCTGGAAACCAATGAAAATGAACACACAACAACACAAAACCTATGGGATACTGCAAAAGCAGTTCTGAGAGGGAAGTTCATAGCACTACAGGCCCACCTTAAGAAAGAAGGAAAATTTCTAATTGACTACCTAACCTCACAACTTAAAGAACTGGAAAGCAAACAAAAAGAAAACCCTAGAGCAAGTAGAAGGAAGGAAATAGTAAAGATCAGAGCAGAAATAAACGACATGGAGACCAAAAAAACAATTCAAAGGATCAATAAAACAAAGAGCTGATTTTTTGAAAAGATAAACAAGATTGATGGACCCTTAGCTAGACTCACCAAGAAACAAAGAGAGAGAACCCAAATACACAAAATCAGAAATGAAAGAGAGAAGTAACAACTGACACCACAGGAATACAAAGGATCATTAGCAAATACTATGAACATTTGTATGGCAACAAATTCGACAATCTAAGCGAAATGGACAAATTTCTAGAAACACATAGTCTCCCAAAACTGAATCGGAAAGAGATAGAAAACTTGAACAGGCCAATAACAATGAAGGAAATTGAAGATGTAATCAAGACTCTCCCAGCAAACAAAAGCCCAGGCCCTGATGGCTTCACGGGGGAGTTTTACCGAACATTCAAAGAAGAACTAACACCCATTCTCCTCAAACTATTCCAAAAAATTCAAGAAGAAGGAAGACTTCCAAACTCGTTTTATGAGGCCAGCATAATTCTCATCCCAAAACCAGAAAAAGACACTACAAAGAAAGAAAACTACAGGCCAATATCCCTGATGAACATAGATGCCAAAATCCTGAACAAGATACTAGCAAATCGGATCCAGCAATACATCAAGAAAATTATTCACCATGACCAAGTGGGATTCATCCCAGGGATGCAAGGCTGGTACAATATATGCAAATCAATAAATGTGCTACATCACATAAACAAAATGAAAGATAAAAACCATATGATCATATCAATAGATGCTGAAAAAGCATTCGACAAAATCCAGCACCCATTTCTGATAAAAACGCTCAGCAATTTGGGAATAGAGGGATCATATCTCAACATTATAAAGGCCATATATGAAAGACCTACAGCCAACATCATACTCAATGGACAAAAACTAAAAGCATTTCCCTTAAGAACAGGAACAAGACAAGGATGCCCACTTTCACCACTCTTATTTAACATAGTACTGGAAGTCTTAGCCACAGCAATCAGACGTGAAGAAAAAATAAAAGGGATCCAAATTGGAAAGGAGGAAGTGAAACTGTCATTATTCGCAGATGACATGATATTATACATAGAAAACCCTAAAGACTCCATCAAAAATCTACTAGACTTAATAAGTGAATTTGGCAAAGTAGCAGGATACAAAATTAACGTCAAGAAATCGACGGCATTCTTATACACTAATGATGAAGTCACAGAAAGAGAAACTAAAGAAACAATCCCAGTTACCATCGCGGCAAAGAAATTAAGATACCTAGGAATAAACTTAACCAAAGAAGTAAAGGACCTATTTGCAGAAAACTACAGGACATTGAAAAAAGAAATAGAGGAAGATATAAAAAAGTGGAAGCACATACCTTGTTCATGGATTGGAAGAATTAACATCATTAAAATGTCCATACTACCCAAAGCAATCTACAGATTTAATGCAATCCCCATCAAAATACCAATGACATATTTCACAGAACTAGAACAAATACTTCAGAAGTTCATATGGAACCAAAAAAGACCCCGAATAGCTACAGCAATCTTGAAAAAGAAGGACAAAGTAGAAGGGATCACAATACCGGACATCAGGTTATACTACAAAGCTACTGTAATCAAAACAGCCAGGTACTGGCACAAGAACAGCCACATAGACCAGTGGAACAGAACAGAGAATTCGGAAATTGACCAAAGACATTATGCTCAATTAATATTTGACAAAGGTGGTAAGAGCATAAAATGGAGTAAAGACAGCCTCTTCAATAAATGGTGTTGGGAAAATTGGACAGCTACATGCAAAAAAATGAAACTAGATCATCAACTTACACCATACACAAGAATAAACTCAAAATGGGTAAAAGACTTAAATGTGACTCATGAATCCATAAAAATCCTAGAAGAAAATGTAGGCAACATAATTTCAGACATCATATGCAGCAAAATTTTCACTGATATATCACCTAAGGCAACAGAAACAAAGGAAAAAATGAACACATGGGACTACATCAAACTCAAAAGCTTCTGCACAGCAAAAGAAACAACCATCAAAGTGGAAAGGCAACCCACTGTATGGGAGAGCATAATTGCCTATGATATATCAGATAAGGGACTAATTTCCAAAATATATAGACAGCTCATATATCTCAACAAAAGGAAGACAAAGAACCCAATTAAAAAATGGGCAGAGGAACTAAATAGACACCTCTCCAAACAGGACTTACAAACGGCCAAGAGACATATGAAGAAATGCTCAACTTCACTAATCATCAGAGAGATGCAAATTAAAACAACAATGAGGTATCACCTCACACCTGTCAGAATAGCCGCCATCAACAAAGCATCAAACAACAAGTGTTGGCAAGGGTGTGGAGAAAAGTGGACTCTAGTACACTGCTGGTGGGAGTGCAGACTGGTGCAGCCACTATGGAAAACATTATGGTGTTACCTCAAAAAATTAAAAATTGAATTACCATTTGACCCAGTGATCCCACTCCTAGGAATATACCCTAAGAAGCCTGAAACACCAATCAGAAAGAATACATGTACCCCCATGTTCATAGCAGCGCTATTCACAATAGCTAAGATCTGGAAACAGCCCAAGTGTCCATCAGTAGATGAATGGATAAAAAAGCTGTGGTACATATACACAATGGAGTACTATGCAGCTGTAAGAAAGAACGATCTCTTATCCTTTGCGTCGACATGGGAGGACCTGGAAACTATTATCCTAAGTGAAACAAGCCAAGCAGAGAAAGACAAACATCATATGATCTCACTTATTTCTGGAATATAATGAACATAACAATGTGAGGAGCAGGGTAGTCCCGGGGACGTGGAACTGGAGTACAGACTGACATCTGCCAGAAGAGGGGGTGGGGGAGGGGAGCGATGAACACAGAACTTGTACGCATGTACTCATAACCAATGGACATGGACAACAAAAATGGGGACGGGGCAGGAAGGGAGGGGGTGGGGGGTGTCAATGGGGGAAAAAAAGAGAATCATCTGTAACAAAAGTAAATTAATAATAATAAAAAAAAATAACTAAATAAAATAAAATAAAATAAAATCCTCCTGTGCTGAGGTTACCCTTTGGTGGACATTCACATGGAACTCAAATATCTTCACATTTCCAGTCCATTCAGAAAGGTCTATCCACATGCGTCTGCCTCAGACTTTGTCACCAATTTTCCAATCATATTCCTGAGCATCCAGATAAACCATTGGCCAGGGTCCCTGACTCAGCATATAATCCCATGTGTGGCTATTTTCCCTTCCAGGAAAAATAAATAACCAGTTGAGCTGCTTGAATTTCTTCCTACTGGGGGATTTTCCTTCACTGCTGTCCTTCAGGCATATCCTAAAATGAGTTGTCATGCTGCATTGTCCACTCTGGGTTGTGCCTGCATTCCACACAGAATCATCTGTCACTCAGGCCAAGGTTTTCTTTGTCTGTCAACTGGTTATGGGAAAGTCTCCTTGAGGTCACAGGTGCAGGCTGGGAGAGAGAAGGCAGTGTAGCAGGAGTGGGGACCATGGGTATTTGGGCCTTGTGTGTGTGTGTGTGTGTGTGTGTGTGTGTGTGTGTGTAACATGCCTCCAGAACCCTCTTGAGCCTCATATCTACTACTCCTTATGATGACAGAGTGCTGCATGTATGTCCAACTCCACAGGTTTGTGGGTCAGATAACACTCAGTTTGTGATGGGCAGCTCTGATGGCATGGTCACCTATGATTAGGCATTCAGTCTCTGCTAATGTCCAGTAGCAGACCAAAAGCTGTTCCACAAAAAAAAGAATAGTTTTCCACAGAGGATGGCAGGATTTTTCTCCCCTATTTCCAGGGTATGCACTGCAGCAGTGGGGAACTTTTTATCTGCCAAGGGCTATTTGTATATTTATAACATCATTCGCCATATGAAATTATCAACCTAAAAATTAGCCTGCTATATTTGGTCAGGCTAATTTGGTGAGGAGTGTGATATTAGCTTGATTTCACAGGCCTTATATGGCCCATGGCTGGATGTTTCCCACCCCTGACCTATAGGGTCTGCCAAAGACTCCAAACAGCAGCATCCCTACCTGTCACTGACACTTGAAGCACAATAGGATCTGCTGGATCATGTGACCTAAGTGGCAGAGTGGTAGGCATGGCAGCCTGGACCTGTTGTGGAGCCTTCTTTTATTCTGGGCCCCACTCAATGCTAGAAGCTTTTTGAGTCACTCAATAATGGGCCAGAGCTCTACACTCAAATAAGGAATATGTTTCCTCCAAATTCAAAGGAACCCAGACCAGCCTTGAGTCTCATTCTTACTGTAGGAGGGGCCAGATGCAACAATGTGTCTTTCACCTTGAAAGGATACTTCATCATGCCCCACACCACTGGAACCCTAGAACTTTCACTGAGAAAGAAGACCCTTGAATCTTTGTTGGGCATATCTCCCACCCTCTGACATGCAAATGTCTTACCAATAAGTTTAGACTATTTTCTACTTTTTGCTGATTAGAGCCAATCAGAATATTGTTATCATTGTAATAGAGTCTTGTGTAAGGGAAAGTCAGGCAAGATCTCTGTGAACTAAATTATGACGTGGGGCAGCTCCCTGAGGTGACAGTGACCTTTGTAGCTAAATGGTATGGAGAAAAAGGCATCTACCATATCAAGAGTTGCATACCAGTTACCAGGGGATGGGTTGGTTTGCTCAAGCAATGGAACCATATTTGTAATGCTGCTGCAATTGGAGTCCCTACATGGTTAAGCTTACAGGTTACATTGTCTTCTGCACAGGCCAAATAGGTGAGAAGAATCAGGTTCAATGAAGATTCACCTTCCTATATACGTGTTCATCTGTTGATATCACATATATGTGATCTTAGAGATGGAACCCTGGATTTAGACAGTTGGACCCCTGAGGTCTTTGTCTGTACCACTTTAACCCCTGTACAGCTTCACTTGTTGACATCCACCAGGATTGATGGATCCCAACCCCTCTCCGTGGGCATTGGTGTTCTTTCCAGTTCCCTGCTATTTCAACCAGTGCTGTGAATGTCTTGATGTCTTGAAAATAGACCTTTGTATTCAAGACAACCAAATGTCTTGAAAATATATCTTTGAAAAATTATGCAATAATTTTCATGTAAACTCTTAAGATGAGCACTGCCTGGTAAAGGTGTGTACCTATGGAACTCTGATGGGTCTAGCACATTGTTCTTTTAGAAAGGAGGGTCTTTATACACTGTAGGAAATCTGCTGGGGTCTCTGCTTTTTCACATGGTCCCCAGGGCTAGTTGCCACCAGACTAGAACCCTGCTAGTCTGCTGGTGACAATGTTCTCTCCACAGTGTTCACATGTGCATGTGTCCCCATCATGGGGGTTGGGCATCTCTGACTTACTAGTCATATGTGTTGCCTCTTGTTGGAATTGCATGTGTTTGCTCTTTGTCATTTTTATAGTATTGACTTTTTTAGGATTTTTTGCATCACAGGGATGTTGTCTTTCTCTGGCCTTGGGTTGTGAGGAATGCTTTTGTGTTTGTGGTTTATTTTTCCAGATTTCTACATTTTTCTTGTTTTTGTTTTGGCCACAGGAAGAGCCAGCCATTTCCTGTCTGTCTTCTGGTTCTGATGTCACACATAGAACAGTGTTGTTTACCCTGAGATTATGCACATATTTAGAAGATTACATTTTATACATCTAATCTTTAACCATGTGGTATTTTATTTTTAAAAGCAAAATACTATTTCCAATTAAAACAGAAACAAAAATTAATGAGTCCCTTCAAAAAAATATTTGGGCAGACACAAAAGGAGTCCAATTGTATGATTTCATTTACAGGAGACATCCAGAAGAGGTAAGGGAACAGAGAAAGAAAGAAAATTAGGGGTTGCTGGGGGTTGGGGGAGGAAGGAATGGGGAGCAAGTGCTTTTGGTACAGGATTTTCTTTTGGGAAGGTGAAATATTTCATACCTCCATAGTGGCAATGGCTGCAGGGTATTATGAATGTACTTAATGCTTATAAATTGTAAAATTACAATGATAATTTTAAATTTTTATTTTTAATTTAAAATCTAAAATATGTCACTATATAAAATGTAAAAAACTTTTTTTAAAAAACCTAACTGCAAACAATAAAAGGGGAAGGGGAGGAAAGTTCTGGTCAGGGTACAGGTTGAAGGTGTGATTCAGGAAATGGTGCTGAGAGGCATTCCAGAGCTGGCCCTCCCTGCAGGACTGCTGTGTCCTGTGTGGGTTCAGGTCTCCTGCAGGAGCCAGTGCAGGTGCAGGTGGTGGCACTTCATCCAGGGGTATTGTGTGTAGGGATGGGGGTTTGGTGGATGAACAAAATGTAACCTTGTGATATGCATTCTCACAACCCAGCCAGCCTAGGTTCAAAGTGTATGTGGACAGACAGGTTTGCCTGGAGGGCATGAAGACCACCCTATTTGGAAATGAATGTTTTGTTTGCATGTGAATAGATAAGGTTTGCATGTGAATGGATTGGAAGACCACCCTGAGAGGATAATGGGCTGTGGTTGCCCAGGCGAGGATGGATTTGTTTTTTGTTTTTTATCTTTGATGTCTCTTCACCATAAAAGGTGAAAGACAGGGCTTGGCTGTATGGTCAGCAGAGGCGCCATCTCAAGGAAATAATTTACCTAATTAATATGTAACCTGGGGAACAACTCTGCAAATTAATTGGGTTGCATCCAGAGATCTGGAGCATTTTGGTCTCTTGCAATGCTCCCCCTCACTCCTACCAGCGTGGGCTTGTAGTTCATTGCATTGTGCCGATCCCTGGCAGGCCGAGAGAGATGGTAAGTGGTGACCCTGATGTGGCTCAAATATGCAGAGACTTGATTCGATGTGACCAGCAACATAATGGTATGCAAAAGGGAATTAGCAATCCAGATCAAAAGTTAAAATGCACTCGCGCTTTCTCAAGTCAGCGGCACCTGGCTTGGGACAGCTGCCCGCATACCTAGTGTCATGAGGGGTTTCTCAGTAAGACAGCATGGGGTTGGGATTTTCTAAAGATCAGCGACTTGATGCGCAAATCTTACAATAGCTTCTGAAAGCAGCCCACTGCTCCGTTTCTGAGCAGAAGCTCTTGCAGCTTCTAAGGGACGTGCAGGAGCACTACCCATGGTTCCCTAAGGAGGGTATGTTGGATTCTGAAGTGTGGTTCAAAGTAGGGTAAACTTTTAGGGTGCACAAAGACTTAGGGTGTAATCGTTCCACCTCAATCCTTCTTTTATGGTAACTGGTACTTTCAGCATTGCAGCCGCTAAGGAAATCAGTCCCAGCAGCGCAGTGGCTCCAATCTCCCCTTTGGAGGAGACTCTGGAACCGACTGCCCCCACCTAGTCAGCAAAGGAGGAAAATTCCCCTCCCCCTCCTCCAACTTTTGTGGAGGATTCCTCAGCCTCTCCACGCCCAGCAATGGAGGGCTGTCTTAAAGAGGCCATGGAAGCCAGAGACTTTGGAGCTTTCCTAGCTATAATACAACCAGGTCAACAACCTGTGCATGAAAGTTTGCCCTCTCAGGTTTTTAAAGAATTCAGGCAAAGCATAATGGTAAATGGTTTGCAAAGTTCCTTTACTATAGGAATGTTATAGGGAATAGCTGGTAGTTATCAGATGACTCCCTGGAATTGGACGGTGCTCATAAAAACAGTGTTGACTCTGGACCAATTCATAGTGTGGAAGTTAGAATATCAGGACAAAGCCACACAACAGGCAATGGAAAATCTTGCAGCAGGGATTCCTATTGGACAAGACCTATTACTAGGACAAGGAAACTATTTAGATCCCCAAGCACAGCCAAGGCAAGATGCTAGATTGTCTCATCAGGCCTCAGATTTAGCTACTAAAGCTTGGCAAAGGGTTCCAGAGTCTGGAGGAAGGACGAGCTCTTTTGCTACAGTTAGGCAAGAAGCACAGGAATGTTATGTGTCATTCATTAATCGGTTGCAAGCAGCAGTAAGTACACAGGTAGATAATGCAGAAGTAGCTGATTCATTGTTATTACAATTAGCCTATGAAAATACTAATGCAGAATGTCAGGTGGTACTCACTCCTTTGAGGGGAAAAAACCTCAAACATAAAAGAATATATAAAAGCATGTCAAAATGTAGGGACAGAAACGCATCAGTCCAGAGCATTAGTGGCTGCTCTTGGGACATTGCAAATTAAAGAATTCAATAAAAGACAACAAGGGTCCAAATTATGTTTCAATTGTGGCAAGCCAGGACATTTTCAGAAGGAATGTAACAAAGGAAAGGTCAAAACCAATGACATTCCTACTAAGCCTTGTCCTCGATGTGGCAAAGGGCTGCATTGGGCCAATCAGTGTAAGTCTAAATTTGACAAAATTGGAAATTCCTTGTGGGGAAATGGGAGGAGGGGCATGAAACCTGGTGCCCAGACAGGCTCCCTGGGTCCCTCAGCCTCAGGCTTTTCTCAGTCAATCAAACGGAGGGAGGTCTCCAACCCTCCTAGCCTCCACAGCAGGAAGTGCCAGCCTGGATCTCATCACCACCACAGAATTAACCCTTAAGGAGTCTGATGATATTTGTTTAGTTCCTAAAGGAATTTATGGCCCTTAGCCAGAGGGAAAGGTAGGTTTAGTGATTGGGAGATCTAGTTTAACAATGAAAGGAATGCAAGTGATGCCACGGGTAATTGACTCAGATTTTGAAGAATAAATTAAAATAATGCTTAAGGTGGTAGGTTTTCATGTATTAACACCAGGAACCAAAATAACTCAACTCCTTTTGTTATCATACTGGGTCCCCGGAGCCATCTCCACAGTAAGAGGAAATGCAGGGTTTGGGAGCACTGGTCAGTGTGATGTTTTCTGGATGGCTGCTATTAACACCAAAAAACCCTTGCTCTCCATCAATATACAAGGGCAACTATTTTCAGGATTAGTGGATACAAGGGCAAACATTTCTATTATAACAGCTAGGGAATGGCCTAAAAAATGGCTTAAAGCCCCAGTGCCCCTGCTAGTAACAGGAATGTGAGGAACTCAAGCTCCTCAACAAAGTACTTGCTCCCTTTCCTGTGTAGGCCCAGATGAACAAAAAGGATGGATGCAACCTTATGCCATGTAGTCTCCCCTAAATTTATGGGGAAGGGATCTTCTCTCTCAATGGAGAATGATTATTCAAACCCAGCCTTTTGGCTAGGGGTCACTGGTAAAATTCCCTTCCTTTCATTGGCCTGGAAATCAACAGAGCCAGTATGGGTTGATCAGTGGCCCTTAAAAGGGGAAAAATTATTACAAGCAAACAAATTAGTGAAAGAACAATTAAAAGCAGGTCATATAGAACCTTCAGTCAGTCCCTGGAACACTCCTATTTTTGTTATTCCTAAAAAAGGTGGTAAATAGAGATTACTGCATGATTTGAAGACAATCAATGCTGTTATGGAACCCATGGGAGCACTACAACCTGGGCTCCCCAATTCTACAATGATTCCTGAACAATGCCATGTAATTGTTACAGATCTTAAGGATTGTTTTTTCACTATCCCTTTGGTCCTTACAGATAGAGAGAAATTCGCTTTTTCTGTTCCCTCCATTAGCAATAGTAAAACAATGCAATGGTTTCAATGGAAGGTACTACCCCAAGGAGTGATAAATAGTCCAACAATTTGTCAATACTATGTCCATCATGCTATTTAGCCAGTAAGGAAAATATTTCCTGCCATTTATCTTTACCATTATATGGATGATATTTTATTAGCTGCCTCTACCCCTCAAAAATTGAATCAGGCCTATGTGTTAGGGGGACCGGAAAGTAATGTCGTTTTTTACATTAAATTCAAACATAAATTTTTAACAAGTTTTTATTTTTATTTATTTATTTTTTTTTATCCTCACCCGAGGACATTTTTTCATTTTCTGTTCAGATAGAGTGGGAGGGAGAGAGAGAGAGAAAAACATCGACGTGAAAGGGACACATCGAGTGGCTGCCACCCGCATGACCAACCAGGGCCGGGGACAAACTGCAACCGAGGTACATGCCCTTAGCGGGAACCGAACCCGGGTCTCTCTGGACTGCAGGCCGACGCTCTAACCACAGAGCCAAACCGGCCAGGGCAACAAGTTTTTATTTTTAATCAATGATGTAATCACCCTCGTTATCAACAACCTTTTGCCATCTAGTGTGCAAAATTTCAATGCTGGATCGATAAAAATCAATTGGTTTTTGAGCAAAATATCTTGAGATGACATTTTGGACATCATCCAAATTTTCAAATTTTTTGCCACTTAGAAAATGTTGTAGCAATCAGAATAAATGGAAATCTGATGATGCAATATTGGGCAAGTATGGTGGGGTGAGTCAATAATACCTCCCACTGCAATTCATTAATTTTTTCCAGGGTTCGTCTTGCGCAGTGTGGTCTTGCATTATCGTGTTGCAGAATAATGCCTTTTCTGTTGACAATCGCTGGGCACTTTTCAACTAAAGATTGATTTACTCGATCCAATTCTTCACAGTAAAGGTCTGCATTCACAGTTTGTCCAGGTTTCAGCACTTCAAAATGAACAAACCCGCGAATACTCCACCAAACACACACAAGTGCCTTTTTGGGGTGTAAACCTGGCTTAGCTGTACTTCGTGGTGATTCATTTGGAGAGAGCCACTGCCTTTTGCATTTTGGATTATCATAGAGGACCCATTTTTCAGCTCCAGTGATCAAGCGATCAAAAAACACTTCTGTATTGTGCCACTGAAGCAATAAGTTGCATGTGGTGAACCGGTTAGCTTTGTTTTCTTTGGACAGATTATGCGGGACTCAAACACCTGCTCTGCTTACTTTACCAATCTGCTACAAATGTTCTTGGATGGTCAACCAAGGTTGGTTAAGAGTGTTTGACAGTTTCTCGATTGTCTGACAAAGATTTGCTTCCACTTCCACCCTTACCATGTCATTACTTTAACGACATTACTTTCCAGTCCCCCTAAACTTCAGGAGACTTTTAAAAAGGCAGGATTACAAATTGCTCCAGACAAGGTATAGCAATTAGAACCTTGGCAGTACTTAGGGTGGATATTAGGGGCAAGAATTATTCACCCCCAGAAACTTACCATTCCAGTAAAACTGACAACTTTAAATGAATTACAAAAATTACTGGGAGCCGTCAAGTGGCTTTGACCTATGCTTGGTATCACTACTCAACAGTTAACATTTATTTAATACTCTCAAAGATGATCCAGCACTAAATTCACCTAGAACTCTATCTATAGAGGTGCAGCAGGAACTTAAAGTAATAGCTACTCAAATACAAACCCGACAAGCTCATTGCCGGTCACTAAAAGACCTTATTTGTCTATTTGTGTATCCAACTGTGCCATACCCTACAGCATTAATAGGACAATTAACACCTGTAATAAAATATCTTGAATGGCTCTTTCTCCCAGCTACCCCATCTAAAACAATAACTCCGTTTGTGGAACAGTTAGCAAATCTAAGAGCCAAAGGTAGAAAAAGAACACAAGAACTAACAGGGCATGACCCTCAGATTCTACATTTGCCTCTTACTCAGGAACAATTTACCACTTTGATTTCCCAGGCAATAGACTTTCAAATAGCTCTAGCAAGTTTCTCTGGAAAATTAATTACTCTCTTCCAGCAAATAAATTCTTGCAAAATATTCCTCAATTACACCTTAACTTGGTGCAAAAAATCAATAATACCCCATTATCTGGGGCTAGAACTCTGTTCATTGATGGATCAGATAAATCTCACAAAGCAGGAGTAGGTTGAAAAGAAAATGAGAAATGGAAAAATATTAGCAGCCTTGAGTCTGGCTCAACTCAGCGTGTTGAATTATGGGCTGCAATATTAGCTTCTCAACAATTTACAGAAGAGCCCTTAAATATAGTTAGTGATTCACAATATGTAGTTAAAGTGTTACAAAGAATAGAACAAGCCTTTATTAAGGCTTTACCTCGCTCAACATCTATTAACCTTATTCTTCTCTCCAAACATTAATAGACCAACGAAATCATCCTATTTTTATAACTCACATTCTATCTCATTCCACACTCCCCGGACCTTTTGTTTTGTTTTCTTTCTTTCTTTCTTTCTTTCTTTCTTTCTTTCTTTCTTTCTTTCTTTCTTTCTTTCTTTCTTTCTTTCTTTCTTTCTTTCTTTCGTCTTTCTTTCTTCTTTCTTTCTTTCTTTTTCTTGGATTGAAAAATATTTTTTTAATTAATTTATTTTTGTTACAGATGTTTCTCCTTTTTTCCCCATTGACACCCTCCTCCCGATCCCACTCCCACCTCATCCCCAGCTTTGTTGTCCATGTCCATTGGTTATGCATACATGCATATAAGTTCTATGGTTTATGTCTTCCCTCCCCCCTACCCCCTCTTCTGAGGATTGTCAGTCTGTACCCTACTTCCACGACTCTGGGTCTATCCTATTCTTCAGACTGTTATGTTCATTATATTCCACAAATGAGTGAGATCATGGGATATTTGTCCTTCTCTGCGTGGCTTCTTCCACTTAGGATAATACTCTCCAGGTCCCTCAATGTTGTCTCAAACTATAAGAGATCTTTCTTTCTTACAGCTGCATACTACTTCATTGTGTATATGTACCACAGCTTTTTTATCCACTCATCTACTGATGCACACGTGCTGTTTCCAGATCTTAGTGATTATAAATAGCACTGCTATGAAAATGGGGTACATGTGTTCTTTCTGATTGGTGTTTCAGGCTTCTTCAAGTATAGTCCTAAAAGTTGGATCACTGGGTTAAATGGCAATTCAAATTTTAATTTTTTGAGGTAACACCATAGTGTTTTCCACAGTGGCTGCATCAGTCTGCATTCCCACCAGCAGTCCCCTTTTCTCCACACCCTCACCAACACTTGTAGTTGGATGATTTGTTGATGGGGGCCATTCTGACAGATATGAGGTGATACCGCATTGCTGTTTTAATTTGCATCTCTCTGATGATTAGTGATGTTGAGCATTTCTTCATATGTCTCTTGGCCATTTGTACGTCCTGCTGGAGAGGTGTCTGTTTAGCTCCTCTGCCCATTTTTAAATTGGGTTGTCTTCCTTTTGTTGAATTGTATGAGCACTCTATATATTTTGGAAATTAAAACCTTATCTGATGTATCATTGGCAATTATGCTCTCCCATACAATGGGTTCCCTTTCCATTTTGATGGTTGTTTCTTTTGCTGTGCAGAAGCTTTTTAGTTTGATGTACTCCCATGTGTTCATTTTTTCTTTTGTTTCTGTTACCTTAGGTGATGTATCAGTGAAGATTCTGCTGCATATGATGTCTGAAATTTTCTTGCCTACATTTTCTTTTTTATGGATTCATGAGTTACATTTAAGTCTTTTATCCATTTTAAGTTTATTCTTGTGTGTGGTGTAAGTTGATGGTCTAGTTTCATTTTTTTGCATGTAGCTGTCCAATTTTTCAAACACCATTTATTAAAGAGGCTGTCTTTACTCCATTGTATGCTCTTACCACCTTTGTAAAATATTATTTGAGCATAAAGTCTTTGGTCTATTTCTGGATTCTCTGTTCTGTTCCACTGATCTATATGCCTGTTCTTGTGCCAGTACCAGGCTGTTTTGATAACAGTAGCTTTGTAGTATAACCTGATATTCGGTATTGTGATACCATCTACTTTGTCCTTCTTTTTCAAGATTGCAGTGGCTATTCGGGGTCTTTTTTGGTTCCATCTGAACTTTTGAAGTATTTGTTCTAGTTCTGTGAAATATATCACTGGTATTTTGATGGGGATTGCATTGAATCTATAGATTGCTTTGGGTAGTATGGACATTTTAATGATGTCAATTCTTCCAATCCATGAACAAGGTATGAGCTTCCACTTTTTTATACCTTCCTCTATTCCTTTCTCCAATGTCCTGTAATTTTCTGCAAATAGGTCCTTTACCTCTTTACTTAAGTTTATTCCTAGGTAACTTAATTTTTTTTTTGCCACAATGGTAACTGGGATTGTTTTTTTAGTTTCTCTTTCTGTGAGTTCATCATTTGTGTATAAGAATGCCTTCAATTTCTGGATGTTAATTTTGTATCCTGCTACATTGCCAAATTCATTTATTAAATCTAGTAGATTTTTGATAGAGTCTTTAGGGTTTTCTATGTACAATATCATGTCATCTGCGAATAATGACAGTTTCACTTCCTCCTTTCCAATTTGGATCCCTTTTATTTTTTTCTTCATGTCTGATTGCTGTGGCTAAGACTTCCAGTACTATGTTAAATAAAAGTGGCTGTAGATCTTTCATATGTGGCCTTTATTATGTCGAGATATGATCCCTCTATTCCCACATTGCTAAGGGTTTTTATCAGAAATGGGTACTGGATTTTGTCTAATGCTTTTTCAGCATCTATTGATTCATGTCATGTGGTTTTCATCTTTCATTTTGTTTATGTGGTGTATCACATTTATTGATTTGCGAATATTGAACCAGTCTTGCATCCCTGGGATGAATCCCACTTGGTCATAGTGAATAATTTATTTGATGTATGGTTGGATCTGATTTGCTAGTATTTTGTTCAGGATTTGGGCATCTACGTTCATCAGGGATATTGGCCTGTAGTTTTCTTTCTTTGTAGTGTCTTTTTCTGGTTTTGGAATTAGAATTATGCTGGCCTCAGAAAATGATTTTGGGAGTCTTCCTTCTTGAATTATAGGGAATAGTTGGAGGAGAATGGGTGTTAGTTCTTCTTTGAATGTTTGGTAAATCTCCCCCATGAAGCCATCTGGGCCTGGGATTTTGTTTGCTGGGAGGGTCTTGATTACATCTTCAATTTCCTTAGTTGTTATTGATCTGTTCATGTTTTCTATCTATTCCCAGTTCAGTTTTGGGAGACTATGTGTTTCTAGAAATTTGTCCATTTTCTAAATTTGTTGCCGTATAATTGTTCATAGTATTTGTTAATGATCCTTTGTATCTCTGTGGTGTCAGTTGTTACTTCTCCTCTTTCATTTCTGATTTTGTGTATTTGGGTTCTCTCTCTTTGTTTCTTGGTGAGTCTAGATAAGGGTCCATCAATCTTGTTTATCTTTTCAAAAAAACAGCTTTGTTTCATTGATCCTTTGAATTTTTTTTTTTTTTTTGGTCTTTATGTCATTTATTTCTGCTCTGATCTTTATTATGTCTTTCCTTCTATTTGCTCTGGGGTTTTCTTTTTGTTTGCTTTCTAGCTCTTTAAGTTGTGAGGTTAGATAGTAAATTAGAAATTTTTCTTGTTTCTTGAAGTAGAACTGTAGTGCTATGAACTTCCCTCTCAGAACTGCTTTCACTGCATCCCATAGAATTTGTGTTGTTGTGTGTTCATTTTTATTGGTTTCCAGGAAGTTTTTAATTTCTTCCTTGATCTTCTTGGTAACCCATTGTTTAATAACATGCTATTTATCCTCCATGTGTTCAAATGTCTTTGCATGTTCTTGTTGCAATTGATTTGATTTCAATCTTCTTGAACTTGTAGAGGCTTAATTTGTGTCCTAACATGTGGTCTATCTTTGAGAATGTCCCATGTACACTTGAGAAGAATGTAAATTCTGCAGTTTTAGGGTATAATTCTTTGTAAATATCTATTAAATCCATTTAATCTAGTGCTTCATTTAGAGTCTCTGTTTCCTTGTTAATTTTTTTCTAAAGGATCTATCCAGTGATGTCAGCAGGCTGTTGAAGTTTTCTGCTATGATTGTATTGCTGTTGATTTCCCTTTTGAACTCCTGCAGAAGATTTTTAATATATTTTAGTGCTCTTATATTAGGTGCATATATGTTTACCAAAGTTATATCTTCCTGTTGGATAGATCCTTTCAATATTTTGTAGTGGCCTTCTTTTTCTCTAGTTATGGCCTTCATTTTGAAATCTATTTTATCAGATGTGAGTATTGCTACCCCAGCTTTTTTTCCTTTCTGTTTGCTTGGAAGACTTTTTTCCATCCCTTCACTTTCAGCCTATGTGAGTCTTTTGTTGTGAGTTGGGTCTCTGTAAACAACATATATGTGAGTCATACTTTCTTATCCAGTCAGCTACTCTGTTATCTTTTTATCGGAGCATTCAAGTCCTTTACATTTAAGATGATTATTGATATATACTTATTTATTGCCATTTTTGTTTAGTGTGGTTATATTTTTCTTCCTATTTCTTCTAGTAATTACAGCAGTCCTTTTAACATTTCTTGTAGTGTTGGTTTGGTGCTAATATATTCCCTTAGCCCTTTTTCTTGTGTCTGGGAAGCTCTTTATTTGACCTTCTATTTTGAATGATAGTCTTGCGGGAGAGAGCGGTCTTGGATTCAGATACTTGTTTTTCATGACCTTGCTGAGAACTCAGCTGATAGCCTTATGGGGGTTCCTTTGTAGGTAATCTGTTGCTTATCTCTTGTTGCCTTTAAGATTCTCTCTTTGTCTTTAATTTTTGCATTTTAATTACTGTGTGTCTTGGTGTGGGCCTGTTTGGGTTCTTCTTACTTGGGGCTCTCTGTGCTTATTGAATTGAATGTCTTCTTCCTTCACCAAATTAGGGAAGTTTTCTGTCACTATTTCTTCAAATATATTCTCTAACTTTTGCTCATTTTCTTCTTTTTTGGGTACTCCTATGATGCGAATATTATTACGTTTCCACTTGTCCCACAGTTCTCTTAAGCTGTCTTCCTGTTTTTTCATTGTTTTTTCTTTTTGATTTTCTGATTGGTTGATTTTTTCTGCCCTGTCTTCTAATTCACTGATCTGGTCCTCAGCTTCCTCTACTCTGCTGGTTAGTCCTTCCAATGTATTATTTATTTCTGCTATGTCATTCTTCATTTCTTCTTGCTGGTTTTTCATTTCCAATTGATTGATTTTCAATGTTTCTATATCTCATGGTGTTGATGTTCTTACTCATGCTGTTGAGCTTCTTCAAGATCATGGCTCTGAACTCTACCTCTGATAACTTGCTTAACTACATTTCATTTATCTCATCCTTGGTAGAGGTCTCTTGTTCTTTCATTTGGAATTTGTTTCTTTATTTCACCATTTTGGGTATCTCAGTGGGTTTTGGAGCCTGCCAAATTTTCCCTGTGGGTGTTGGTGTTCTGCTGTTTGTTGCTCCCTCTACTGGGTTTGCATGAGTGTGGGAGGATCTACCTTAAACACCACTGTCAAGTTGTACTTTCCTGGGTAGATTTGCAAACCCAGGAAAGGTTCAGTTATCCTCTAGCTTTTTGCCTGGAAGCTATTAGTCGTGGTTACTTCAGGAGCCTTGTGTTCTCAGTTGAATGAAAAACTCCCTCAGGTGTTTAGCATAAGAGGGTTTCCTGAAGGTGGGGCAGATGCTGGTTGTTATTGAGCCTCAATTTGCATTACTTTGGCCCACCTTGGTGGAGTTGAATCTCCCAGGGAGCAGCTGCTGCTTTACCCCAGAGCTCCAGGAAGGAGCAAGATGGCCCCTCTCCTGTGGGGCCACAACTCACCAAAAACTCTGAGTGCCCTCCAAATCCTGAGTGTCCCCACACAGTTCCAGTCCAGTTTACCCTCACTCTGCCAGAGCCCTAGGTGAGTAGCTGTACCAAATTTAGGGCTCTGTCCTGGCCCTGTGTGCTGTGGAGCAGGGTTGGGATTTTTACCCTGAGGGCGCTACTCACAGCTAAGACTGCTGCTGTTCATGGGCTCCCAGCCCCCCTGTCACACCTCTGCAGACCTACCAGGCTCAGTTCAATGTCCCTGTTTATATGGTCCTCTCAAGCTGCTTTTCTGTTGCTTTTTCCTGATGATTTGTCTTTATTTAAGTTGTAATTCCAGTTTGGTCCTGGGAGATCATCTGTGTAGCTCCCATTAACTCCGCTGCCATTTTGGAATTGGTCTCCCCAGACCTTTAACACAAGGAAATCAACAGGCGGATGCCATTGTAGCAACAACTCTTTCACTTCAGCAAGCGCAGTGTTTGCATGCCATTTTTCACCAGAATGCTCAAACACTCATGAAAACCTTCAATTTACCCTTTGCAAACTCAAGATATTATTAAGGTTTGCCCATGTTGCCAACTTTCAGGTGGTACTCCAACATCAGCAGGTGTCAATCCTCAGGGTTTAACCCCTAATGCCTTATGGCAAACAAATATAACACATATTCCATCATTTGGTCGGTTTCAGTGGATATATGTTACTATAGATACCCATTCCAATTTTCTACATGCAACCACTGCTACCAGAGAAAAAGCCAAAGATGTTAAGCATCACTGGCTGTCCTGTTTTGCACATATGGGATTGCACTGGAAATTAAAACAAATTATGGGCCAGCCTATACATCTCAAAGCATTAAATTATTTCTCCAACAATAGAGCATTAGACATAAAACTGGCATCCCCTATAACCCGATAGGACATGCTATTGTTGAATTTGCTCATGCTACTTTCAAACTATTAATTACAAAATAAAAAGGGGGGAGTATGGGTGAACCCCCTGTAAATCAACTTTCTCTGGCAATCTATACCGTTAATTTTTTTAATTGAGATTGCTTTGGCACTACAGCTGTGGAGCCACATTTTCTTTCTTTCTTTCTATCTCTTTTTTTTATTATTAATTTATTTTTGTTACAGATGTTTCTCCTTTCTGTGACAGGGCCCAAGCCTTTAGTCTGGTACAGAGATCCACAGCAAGGGCCTGAATGACAAGGTCCTCCAGAGTTATTGGCTTGGGGGTGAGGGTATGCTTGTGTTTTATCTCCTACAGGTCCCAAGTGGCTGGTGGCTTGGTAGTAAATCCTTATCATGAACAGGAAGGACCTGCCCTTCAACCTGATTCCTCAGATGGCACAGCTGACCTTGGACACTGATAGTAAAACTCACACTGGGTCCTGGGGCCTCTCTCAAACCCTTCCTGGGGTTACTTTGGGAAGCCTTAAGCAGTTGCAACATTCTGAGGAAATACTAACTAGAGGGGAGGGCTTCTCTTACCCCAAAGAATACTTTTTAGCTTCCTGTCTGTAATCTCCACAGAATCTAAGGTAGGGATTTTATGCTGCTTGTTCATATTATTGAGTCCTGCAACAGCAGAACAACACTTATATTGGACTCATATTATGGATCCTCCTTTATTCTGCCCTGTCACTTTGTGGTATTCAGAGGCCCCGTTATCTAGCAATGATACTCACTGGACAGGAGGAACTTGGCTTCCCCCAGATGGGCCACTACAAGAAAATGAAGATTGGTTTCAGGCCAATGCCATTGTTTCATTTTTATCAGAACAACCCCCTATTTGTTTGTCCACCCATAAAACCCCTGGTTGTGTTCCCATACAATTACAATGGCATTTGTACTATAAGCTGGCCACAGCTGGTCAGGCTGCCAACTTGACCTTTATCACAGGTGTTAGGGTTAAAGCACAGACTGTCTCTCAAAATTCCAAACCCCTTGTGTCTATCACCACCTGTGCTACATTTCAAAGAACCAACCTTGAGTCCCTGGCCCCATGTGGGAAGCCTTGCCACTTGAGAGAAGGACAGTCCACAGCTAGCCCTAATGTGAGTCTTATTATTGAGGACTGGGGTCCTCAAGGACGTTTGTCCAGTAATTATCATGAGTTAAACTTTTCACACCCTCCAGTGCCTCTATTTCATGGACCAATGGAGGTCTATCAGGACCTGTTCTCAGGGCTATCTATAAAAATCATACTGGCCCCTGGCACACAGGAATTTGGAGACCAGGTTTGCCTTTTTTTATGAGATATATATCTCATGAAAATTATACCCATAGTAACAATTTTACTATCACACTGACTACCAGTCATACTGATTTGGTAATGATTTATACCTCTCACCCCCATATGTTTTTGGCTGCCTCTTCTTTAACTCTCTCTGAAAGTAATAATAGATTTAACATTTCTGTTAATCAACCTTATTATCTAAGCTACATTACTCATGAAAATATTACTACGCTTAATATTGCTAGCTTTTATTCCCATGCACCATAGAGCAGAAGTATGGATACCAATAAAACTTACTCAACCATGAGAAGGTGAATCTGGCCTAGCACAATTAGCTAAAGCATTTGGACACCAACATAAAAGGAGGTTTATTGGGTGGCTTATAGCATTCATCATTTCAGCTATAGTCATTGCTGCTACTGCAGCTGTTTTAATCATGGCCTTGACAGAATCAGTCCAAACTGTACATACTGTGGCTGAAGTGATGACCAATGTTACTAATGATATGACTTCCCAGACAGAAATTGATCAAGGAATTCTGACTTGATTAAATGCCTTAGAGGCAGCTGTATTATGGCTAGGAGAATGTGAAGAGGCCTTAGCGACTCACTCTACATTACATCGTGACTGGGAATTTAGTCATAGTATGTGTGTAACTGCACTGCCTTGGAATGCCACCTCCCACAATTGGACAATAGTCAAGCAACACTTACAAGGAGCTTTTGCTGGCAACCTTGGAGGGCAAGTAGCTAATCTAAAAAAGGCTCTGGAAGCACAGTTAACAGATATACAACAACTTGCTCAACAAAATGTTTTAAAGGCAATCTCAGATAATTCCAATGGCTCAATCCAAAATATTGGTTTGAGGGTTTCAATCTTAGAATCTGGATTTTTACTGCTATTGGTTTTTTTCTTGTTTGTGTTGGCCTCATAGTACTCCAAGGACTCTGGTGAATGGTGTCCTCTATGCAGAAGACTGAAAAGTGAGGGATGATGCTCCTGTCCACCATAGCCATGGTGATTCCTCAATTTCAAGAAAACAAAAAGTGGGGAAATGTAGGGATAGGAGTTTTGTGGATGAACAAAATGTAACCTTGTGATATGCATTCTGGCGACCTGGCCAGCCTAGGATTAAAGTGTGTGTGGACAGACAGGTTTGCCTGGAGGGCAGAAAGACCACCCTGTTTGGAACTGAATGTTTTGTTTGCATGTGAATAGATAAGGTTTGCATGTGAATGGATCGGAAGACCACCCTGAGAGGATAATGGGCCGTGGATGCCCAGGCAAAGATGGTTTGTTATTTTTTGTATCTTTGATGTCTCTTCCCCATAAAAAGTGAAAGACAGGGCTTGGCTGTATGGTCAGCAAAGGTGCCATCTCAAGGAAATAATTTACTTAATCAACATGTAACCTGGGGAATGACTCTGCAAATAAATTGGGCTGCATCCTGAGATCTGGAGCATTTTGGTCTCTTGCAATATTCCCCCTCACTCCTACCAGCATGTGCTTGTAGTTCATTGCATTGTGCCAACCCCCGGCAGGCCGAGAGAGGTGGCAGTTGTGTCCTGTGTGGGCTCCTCATCTCTTTCAGAATTTTCTCCAGATGTCAGCTCTTGCCCCAGAGCTGCAGATGCAACTGATGTTGACATTTCCTGCAGCTCTGGAGCAGCTGCTGGAGGTGGACAGTTTCCAGGATCTGTAGGTGCCTTTGATTCTGCACCTGCAGTTGGTTCCTCAGGATGTACAGAATCTTTAGCTGGAACTTGGATTGATCCCTGAGCTACTGCTAGACCTGGGAGAGGAGAAAAGATTACCCACCTGGCTGCCTTTCCATATGCATTCCAAAATCAGAATACATTAGAGTCTTCTGGAGAAGCTATAGCCCAGGAACCCACAACAGAATATCTTCCCTGGATGCAGTTCACCAGATGGGTGGTCTGAGGGTAGTCTTTGCTTCTGGGTCAACTTCATCCTCTGGGGCTCCTCTTTATATGTCTAGCACTAATTACTCCTAATGTGCTCACAGGCACCCTCACACACTTCCTTCTCACTGACAGACTCTGCCTCTGTGGGGTTGAAGTGATTGAGTTGACTCACCAGAGGTCAAGCAGGAAGCTCCAGGTCCTTGGTGGATACAAGGTACTGTACAGAGACTCTGGGCCAGGCCCTGGAGAGTGGTCTGGGTAGGGTCTAGACTGGTGAACTTCCCTGGCCATCCTCCAGTTCCAGTTCTGAAAGTACCTTGACCAAATTCATCCAGAGCCTGTGCTGGCCCTTGTTGGTGGTGTGACTCACCTTGTCCCCACTTGAGATGGAGTGGGTATCCCTATGGACCTGTTTATTGTCCATCTCCTGCATTGGAGCTCTGGAATGACAGTGACTGGCAGCCATCCTTGAACCACAACTGCCCTGCCCGGCCATCATCACTGCTTCTGCTTACCTGACCTTCTGATCCCAGATTAGGCAGACTTGTGTCTGCACAGACCTCCACCCTGGTAAAGTGAGTTTCACCTGTAGGGCTTGCAATAAACCACAGGCAGAAGGGTGCCCACTCCACACTCCATATCTCACCCAGCCAGCTTTGACCTGGGTTGTGATCATGACCAGCCCACCAGGCTTCCGAGCCCTCCTCAGGCTGCTCCTGCTCAGGGCATGCCCTCCCTACATGAAGCCCCTTACACACACATTTAGGGGCATAGGGCAGCCAGGGTAGGATCATAATGGTGACCTGGCCTGGCCTAACCTGCCCTGGCCTAACCTGCCCTGGACCTACCTGTGCTACCCTTGGTCTTCTCCACAGAAGTGGCCAGAGGTGTTTGGTGTGAGACCTGGCCCACTATCTACAGCAGGGGAATAAGTTCTCACTACATCCTTTCCTGAGGCCACAGTCTCAGAACATAAAGATGCAGCAACTGAACATGTTGCTCTCTCTCCAGCATCTCCAGTCAAGTGAGCTGGGTAGGGGCTTCTCTAGAATGTGGTTGTCTGGTTACCAGGGTTCCAAGTTCTGTTGGGCTCTATAATCAAAAAGTGAGGTCACTGCCTGGGGTTCCCTACCTGGGCTTTCTCCTCAGACCAGAGCTCTCAATGACCTCTGTGGGCTGGTGAGTGCTCACCCTCCACCCCACACCATGTCCATACACAATTACACCAGTGCATCCACCCCACAATCCCAAAATGACCTGGGTACAGCCAGGGCCCCAGCTTTGAGGACCCAGAGTTGGGTTCAGACTTGGCTCTTTCTTCTCACCAGTGATGTGACCCTGGATGAGCATATTCTCTCAGGGCCTCCCCAGTCTCCCCATCTGTACATGGGGGTCATTCTAACATCTATTTCCTAAGGTGTCACAAGGTGTATAGACCTATAAACATCTGAAGTGCCTGCAATCTGGGCTGGGATCATGTGGCCTCAGGTAGGGATGTAGCAATACTAGGATTACATGAGCACAGGGTAGAGTCCATAACACACCTCACACAGGCTGGGTCTGCTTTGACATCTAGGGAATCTACTTCCCTTCCTGCCTGTGTCTCAGGCCTCGGGGGGCGGGGGTTGAAATGAACTGAAATTCTGACATTGTCCCCTCTAGCATAGAACCTTCCAGGGGAATCATGGCCTGTGTGGGGTGGGCAGCCCTATTATAGCTCCCAGCATTCCTGCCTCCACATTACACATTTCTGTGTGAGCCCCTGTCTTCAAGGCTGTGTGGAATTTGTGACTGGTTTCCAAAGAATGGAATAGGGCAAAATGATGGAGTTTTATTTCCAAGGTTGAGTTATGAAAAGTCTATGACTTCTGCCTACTTCCATTCCTGTGTTCTTCTCTGTCTCTCTCCATCTCTCTGATCAATATTCTGAAGAGGCAAAGTCAGGTATTATAAGCTGCCCTATGAAGCCCCAGGGCAAAGAACTGACAGAGCCCCAGGCCCACAGACAGAAAAGACCTGAGACCCCTTGTCCAAGAACCTGTGAATGATCTTGGAGAGAGACCCTGCCTCAGTTGAGCCTCAATTGAGGCTGAAATCCCAGCCTCCTGGAAGATGCAGAGGCTCCCAGCTCTGCTGAGTCTGGTATCTGGTCACAGAGACTGTGAGATGGTCAATGTTTGTTCTTCTAAATGCTAAGTTAGGAGATGCTCCCATTTGGAGAGACAACTGGCATATCTTTGCTGGAATAGAAAAGAAGCCCTGCATGCTCTTCACCCAGATTCACTAATTGTTAGCATTTTGACACATTTGCTTATCATTTTCTCTGTCAACACACACACAATTATTTTTTGAACCACTTGAGAACAAGTTGCAAACAATGTTGCTTTACTTCTAAATATTTTAGTGTATATTTTCTAATATTTTTATTTTACATAATCATGGTAAAGTAATCCAAATAGAAAATTTAACACTAGTATAGTATCAATATTTAATCCACAGTATCTAATTCACAGACTTATTCAAATTTTACCAATTATTCCAATAATGTCCTTTATAGGTGTTTACAACTCCCCATATAGAATCTAATCCAGGATTGTGCATAACCTTAAGTTGTTACATCTCTTAAGTCTCCTTAATCTGGAACAATTCATTATATTTTTTAATTTCATGACATTTATATTTTAAAGAGAAATAAATAGCAATAGATTATGGATTGTGTGTAGTATAATATAGATTATGTATAGCATATTACAGATGATGTAAGAATTCATGAGTCCATATTAATAAACACAAACATAAATAAATAAAAAAATAAGAATAGCTCTTCTTTCAGTAAAATTATAACTAATAAAAATGTAGAAAGGTGTGAAATGTCAACAGAGTGAATAGAAGCTACACAGATGATCTCCCAGGATCAAATGGGAATTACAACTAAAATAAAGACAAATCATCAGAAAAAGCACAAGAAAAGCAGCAGGAAAGGACCATATAACCAGGGACACTGAATCAATCCTGGTAGGATAGCAGAGGTGTGAGAGGGTGGTGGGCTGGGAGCCCACAAACAGAAGCTGTCTTAGCTGTGGGCAGTGCCCTCGGGGTTGAAGTCCCAACCCACTTAGTGCAGAGGGCCAGAACAGAGCACTTAATTGGCTACAGCCCATTCACTTTGGGCTCCAGCAGAGGGAGGGCGAACTAGACTGGAACTCTGTGGGGACACCCAGGATTTGGAGGGTGCTCAGACATTTTGCTGAGTCATGGCCACAAAGGATGGTTGCCAGCTTGCTCCTTCCCGGCCACACAGGACGGGGGCCAGCTTGCTCCTTCCCAGAGCTGTGGGGAAAACCAGCAGCCCCTCCCTTGGACAGTCAACTCTTCCAGGTGAGGCAAAGAAATGCAAAATGAGGCTCATTAGCAACCAGCATCTGTCTCACCCTCTGGGAATCCTCTTACACAGAATATGAGAGGGCTACATTCCAAGGCTCTGAATAACTGAGACTAATAGCCTCCAGGCAAAAAGCTAGAGGATAACTGAACCTTTCCTGGACTTGCAAATCTACCCAGGAAAGTAAGACTTGACAGTAGTGTTTAAAATGGGTCCTCCCATACTCATCCAAACCCAGGAGAGGGAGCCACAAACAGCAGAACACCAACACCCACACAGAAAATTTGGCAGGCTCCAAAACCCACTAAGACAACCAAAATAGTGAAACAAAGAAATCCCAAATGAAAGAACAAGGGAACTCTACTGAAGAAGTGACAAATGAAATGCAGTTAAGCAAGTTATCAGAGGTACAGTTCAGAGTGATGATAATGAGGAAACTCAACAGCATAAGTAAAGATAGAAACATTGAAAACAAATCCATTGGAAATGAAGATTGACATAGCAGAAATAAAGAAGGAAGGACATTGGAAGGACTAACCAGCAGAGTAGAGGAAGCTGAGGACCGGATCAGTGAATTAGAAGATGGTAGAAAAAAATCAACCAATCAGAAAACTAAAAGGAAAAAACAATTAAAAAACAGGAAGACAGCTTAAGAGAACTGTGGGACAACTGGAAACATAATAACATTCACATCATAGGAGTCCCTGAAGAAGAAGAAAATGAACAAGGGTTGGAGAATATATTTGAAGAATTAGTGACAGAAAACTTTCCTAACGTTGTGAAGGAAGAATACTTTCAACTTCAAGAAGCACAGAGAGCCCCAAGTAAGAGGAACCCAAACAGGCCCACACCAAGACACATAATAATTAAAATGCCAAAAATTAAAGACAAAGAGAGAATCCTAAAGGCAACAAGAGATAAACAACAGGTTACTTACAAAGGAACCCCCATAAGGCTATCAGCTGACTTCTCAGCAGAAACACTACAGGCAGGAAGGGAATGGCATGAAGTAATCAAAGTCATGAAGAACAAGGATCTGAATGCAAGACTACTCTACCCAGCAAGACTATCATTCAAAATAGAAGATCAAATAAAGAGCTTCCCAGACAAAAAAAAAAAAAAAGCTAAGAGAATATATTAACACCAAACCAGCACTGCAAGAAATGTTAAAAGGACTGCTGTAATTAGTAGAAGACATAGGAAGAAAAATAGAACCACACTAAACAAAAATGGCAATAAGTACATATCAATAATCACCTTAAATGTAAATGGATTGAATGCTCTGATAAAAAGACACAGAGTAGCGGATTGGATAAGAAAGCATGACCCATATATATGTTGTTTACAAGAGACCCATCTCACAACAAAAGACTCACATAGGCTGAAAGTGAAGGGATGGGAAAAAATCTTCCAAGCAAAGGAAAAGGAAAAAAAAGCTGGGGTAGCAATACTCATAAAATAGATTTCAAAATGAAGGCCATAACTAGAGACAAAGACGGTCACTACATAATATTGAAAGGATCTATCCAACAGGAAGACATAACCTTGGTGAACATATATGCACCCAATATAGGAGCACCAAAATATATTAAAAATCTCCTGGAGGACTTCAAAGGAGAAATCGACAGCAATACAATCACAGCAGGGGACTTCAACACCCCACTGACATCACTGGATAGATCATCTAGCCAAAAAAATTATCAAGGAAACAGAGACTCTAAATGAAGCACTAGACCAAATGGATTTAATAGATATTTACAGAGAATTACACCCCAAAACTACAGAATTCACATTCTTCTCAAGTGCACATGCATGGGACATTCTCAAAGATAAACCACATGTTAGGGCACAAACTAAGTCTCCACAAGTTCAAGAAGATTGAAATCATATCAATCATATTCTCAGATCACAATGGCATGAAACTAGAAATCAATTGCAACAAGAACATGCAAAGACATTTGAAAAAATGGAGGCTAAATAACAAGTTATTGAACAATGAATGGGTTACCATGGAGATCAAGGAAGATATTAAAAACTTTCTGGAAACCAATGAAAATGAACACACAACAACACAAAAATCTATGGGATACAGCAAAAGCAGTTCTAAGAGGGAAGTTCATAGCACTCCAGGCCCACCTCAAGAAACAAGAAAAATTTCTAATTGACTACCAAACCTCCCAACATAAAGAACTAGAAAGCAAACAAAAAGAAAACCCCAGAGCAAGTAGAAGGAAGGACATAGTAAAGATCAGAGTAGAAATAAACAACATAAGACCAAAAAAACAATTCAAAGGATGAACGAAACAAGGTGCTGGTCTTTTGAAAAGATAAACAAGATTGATGGACCCTTAGCTAGACTCACCAAGAAACAAAGAGAGAGAACCCAAATACACAAAATCAGAAATGAAAGAGGAGAAATAATAACTGACACCACAGAAATACAAAGGATTGTTAACAAATATTATGAACAATTACACAGCAACAAATTGGAAAATCTAAGCGAAATGGACAAATCTCTAGAAACACATAGTGTCCCAAAACTGAACCAGGAAGAGATAGAAAACTGGAACAGACCAATAACAACAAAGGAAATTGAAGATGTAATCAAGACTCTCCCAGCAAACAAAAGCCCAGGCCCAGATGGCTTCATGGAGGAATTTTACTGAGCATTCAAAGAAGAACTAACACCCATTCTCCTCAAACTATTCCTAAAAATTCAACAAGAACGAAGACTTCCAAAGTCGTTTCATGAAGCCAGCATAATTATAATTCCAAAACCAGAAAAAGACACTACAAAGAAAGAAAACTACAGGCCAATATCCCTGATGAACATAGATGCAACATCCTGAACAAAATACTAGCAAATCGGATCCAAGAATACATCAAAAAAATTATTCATCATGACCAAGTGGGATTCATCCCAAGGATGCAAGGCTGGTACAATATTCGCAAATCAATAAATGTGATACACCACATAAACAAAATGAAAGATAAAAACCATATGATCATATCAATAGATGCTGAAAAAGCATTCAACAAAATCCAGCACCCATTTCTGATATAAACGCTCAGCAATGTGGAAATAGAGGGATCATATCTTGACATAATAAAGGCCATATATGAAAAACCTACAGCCAACATCTTACTCAATGGACAAAAACTAAAAACATTTCCCTTAAGCACAGGAACAAGACAGGGATGCTCACTTTCGCCACTGTTATTTAACATAGTACTGGAAGTCTTAGCCACAGCAATCAGACATGAAGAAAAAATAAAAGATCCAAATTAGAAAGGAGGAAATGAAACTCTCATTATTCACAGATGACATGATATTATACATAGAAAACCCTAAAGACGCCATCAAAATCCTACTATACTTAATAAATGAATTTTGGCAAAGTAGCAGATACAAAATTAACGTCAAGAAATTGACAGCATTCTTATACACCAATGATGAACTCACAGAAAGAGAAACTAAAAAACAATCCCATTTACCATTGCGGCAAAAAGAATTAAGTTACCTAGGAATAAACTTAACCAAAGAAGTACAGGACCTATTTACAGAAAACAACAGGACATTGGAAAAAAAAAAAATAGAGGAAGATATAAAAAAGGAAGCACGTACCTTGTTCATGGATTGGAAGAATTAACATCATTAAAATGTCCATACTACCCAAAGCAATCTATAGATTCAATGCAATCCCCATCAAAATACCAATGATATACTTCACAGAACTAGAACAAAGACTTCAAAAGTTTATATAAAACCAAAAAAGACCCCAAATAGTCACAGCATCCTTTAAAAGAAGGACAAAGTAGATGGTATCACAATTCCGAATATCAGGTTATACTACAAAGCTACTGTAATCAAAACAACCTGGTACTGGCACAAGAACAGGCACACAGATCAATGGAATAGAACAGAGAACCCAGAAATTGACCCAAAACATTATGCTCAATTAATATTTGAAAAAAGTGGCAAGAGCATACAATGGAGTAAAGACAGCCTCTTTAATAAATGGTGGTGGGAAAATTGGACAGCTACATGCACAAAAATGAAACTAGACCATCAACTTACAGCATACACAAGAATAAACTCAAAATGGATAAAAGACTTAAACGTGACTCGTGAATCCATAAAAATCCTAGAAGAAAATGTAGGCAACATAATTTCAGACATCATACACAGCAAAATTTTCACTGATACATCACCTAAGGCAACAGAAACAAAGGAAAGAATGAATACATGGGACTACATCAAACTCAAAAGCTTCTGCTCAGCAAAAGAAACAATCATCAAAATGGAAAGGCAACCCACTGTATGGGAGAGCATAATTGCCAATGATACATCAGATAAGGGGTTAATTTCCAAAATATATAGAGAGCTCATACATCTCAACAAAAGGAAGACAAAGACCCAATTAAAAATTGGTCAGAGGAGCGAAATAGACACCTCTCCAAAGAGGACATACAAATAGCCACCAGACATATGAAGAAATGCTCAACATCACTAATCATCAGAGAGGTGCAAATTAAAACAACAATAAGAAATCACCTCACACCTGTCAGAATGGCCGCCATCAACAAAGCATTAAACAACAAGTGTTGGCAAGGGTGTGGAGAAAAGGGGACTCTAGTACACTGCTGGTGGGAATGTACCCTTGTGTTCATAGCAGCACTATTTACAATCGCTTAGATCTGGAAACCACCAAAGTGTTCATCATAGATGAGTGGATAAAAAAGCTGTGGTACATATACACAATGGAGTACTATGCAGCTGTAAGAAAGAAAGATTTCTTATCCTTTGAGATGACATGGAGGGACCTGGAAAGTATTATCCTAAGTGAAACAAGCCAAGCAGAGAAAGACAAGTATCATATGATCTCACTTATTTGTGGAATATAATGAGCATAACAGTCTGAGGAACAGGGTAGTCCCAGAGACGTGGAAGTAGGGTACAGACTGACAATCCCCAGAAGAGGGGTTTGGGGGGAAGAGATAAACCACAGAACTTATATGCATGTACGAATAACCAAGGGACTTGGAGAACAAAACTGGGGACAGGGCAGGGAGGGAGGGGGAGGAGGGTGTCAATGGGGGAAAAACGAGAAACATTTGTAACAAAAATAAATAAATAAATATAAAAATAAAAATCAATAAAAAGTCAATGCTAAAAAAATTATAACTAAAATAAAAATATCTCGAGATTCTTAGTAAAAAAATTTGTAGAAAAGTGACAGAATTAGAAAATTACCATTTTGAATCATTATAGTAATTGATTCAGACATGAATTATTAATGGATAGTAAAAGTAGCTAATG
Source organism: Tadarida brasiliensis (assembly GCA_030848825.1). Taxonomy (NCBI): domain Eukaryota; kingdom Metazoa; phylum Chordata; class Mammalia; order Chiroptera; family Molossidae; genus Tadarida; species Tadarida brasiliensis. Next base: position 69,809,771 of record CM061259.1, on the reverse strand, counting down.
TAAGTTTGAGGAAAAATATATTTATATGGCTTCAAAATATTTTCTCAGTAGCCAGGTATTAATTAGAAAGAAAGGGACAGTGATTTTATAGTGGGTAAACCTGTTACTATGTTCATCAATAAGTCAAAATTAACATAACCAGTAATGTAACAAACCATCATTGATATGATGCACTAAGGAAGGGTAAAACTTCACTCAGTTGGGATTCCTGATAAAAATAAATAAATCTATTCATCAGGAAACAGACAAACCCAAACTGAGCAATATTGTGCAAAAGAATGTTTGCTTTTAAGTGACAAACTTGCTCAAACCGAAGGTTGCATCAAAAGTTGCATCATCAAAGAACACCACTAGATGTCACTGTGGTTTTACCAGTTACAAGTTTTATCTTAGTAAACAATATCAATTTCTTTGTTGTTTGCCTCTTTGACACCTTTGAAAACAGGACACATTTAGCCAAGTCCAATACATATAGCTGTTGAGAAGCCTACAAGTTAAATAATAGTAAAAGCAATGTAGGAAGAGGCAACCAGCTTAGATTAACCAGTCTCTCGCATCACAAATTTGTAATGGCCATTCCTGGTAATATATGCCCTGTTGCTGTGCCTTGGTCTCTTCATGAGTAAAATGAGCAGATTTGGATTGTCTGCTCCTAGTCTCTTTTAGCTCTGACAGTTTGTGATTTTTAAGGCAACCCTTTCTTAACTAAAATCATTTCAGTGCCCTTTATAAGATTTTGTCCAACCACTTTGGACACACTATTGGGTTTCTTTGCTTTTTTTCATCCAGTACTCTATCTAATGTTTAACTTTAAGTTGACTCAGTTTTTAAAAATGTAAATAAAGAAAAAAATTATAGGCCAATAACAAATGGAAACCAGTTCACGTGCCATAAAGAGAATGTAACTACAAAAATAAATATAATAAAAACAACATAATATAATTAAACTGGAGCTAGATGCTACTGTCTTTTTAAAAGGAGGTGTTAAAGAGAAGTTGAAGACAGACTAGCCCTGACACTTTCCTCTTGATGGAAGCAAAATAATTGAGACAGAGAACAGAAGACCTTTTTGTCTGTGTGGTTCAGTATTATTTAGTTCTGTACACCCAAAACCAACCATAGTACTTAATATACCATTTATAACCAGTCCTTTGGTATCATAAACTGTTCTAAGTTTTATTATTTGCTCCCTCCCTCCTTTTCTTTTCTTTTTATCCTTTATTTTAACTCTTGATTCTTCAATATTTCTAACAGACTAGAAAGAAATCATACATTATTCATCTTTTTCTTCAAACTGTATTTAAGCTTTTATTTTATTTTTATATTTTTCAGTTTGGTATTAGTTTAACTCCCTTTAGTGTTTATTTAAATTTGTTTTTATATTCAGTCTTCTTCCATTTAACCTTTTTACCTCCTTTGACATAGGAGATGATATATATTCCTGTGCTCTCAACCTTGTTGAAGCGATTATATGCCACCAAATGACTTATGATTTGGCATCTTCTCCTTTTAAAGGATTACGATAGAGGATGTGGTAAAGGTCAGGAATTTTGCTGAGTGTAACTTGAGGGGATGCTTCAAATTCCTTGAGCTTTATCCAAATTCCCTAGGACAAAATCAGAAAATTGGTCCCCTTCAATTTTGATGTATATGATTTTTCCTTCATTCTTCACAGAGAATCAGAGTGAAGATGTAGAAGTTTGAACCATCTAATTAATTGCAAGCTTTACTCCTGAACATTAGTGTAACTTTTTCCTGCTTTGTATAATTTGTCAGTTATAATTACTAATTTGCTGGCCACAATTAGCATATGGGGTTTTATAAGAGCTGACACCATTTCTTAGCTACCACTGTTACTAAATAATTTAAAAAGGGAAAGGCCAAGAATTGCTATCAAATATGTTTTGTTTTCTTAATGCCTGTGTTGCTATTTAGGAAAACCATTATAAGGTAGGAAATCAGGAAATGCATTCAATACACCAGTTATTTTCTGCATTATAGTTATTTTTTCACAATTTCTTTTTCTTGGCAAAGTGGATTTAATTTGCCATTAAAAATCCCAAACAGAATGCTTTTGTCTTGCAGGAAACACCGTTCCTATCTGCAAAAAAAAAAAAAACAAAACTACCAAGAGAGATTTTTTCCCCCTCAGGACAAACTTGCTCCAGAATAGAGAAGTGTGCCCAGGATGCTGAGTTGGAAAATGTGGGTGGAGTGTGGAAAGGCTGTTTCTGGAGAAGAGCAAAGTCCAGAAGGCTAGATTCAGAAGACATGCCAGCTGCAACCTGCCAGTCCTCTAGGAAGGAGGGCCGGGTCTAGTGGAGGCTGCTCCCAGGCTGCAATGGGAAGGCAGCTGGAGTGGTACACAGACTATAAAAGGGTCCTATAAAAACGTCTTCTGGTCTCTGGGGCTTCCATCCCAGGCCTCCCCAACCCACATCCATTCCTGAGCTCTGTCCTGACCAAGGGTGCAAGGTAGGGCGAGTTGGCCCCATGCGTTCCAGGGCTGACCAGTGGAACCCGGGCGCCCCACGAGGACTCTCTGTGTGGGGCTGCTCCGGCAGCCGCCGCTCCTCCCAGGTTGTGCGCAAGGAGAACGCCCGGTCACTGCTGGTGCTCAGAGGCAGGGGTTTTCCCGGCCTGTCCGCGGTGCTTCTCTGCCTGGGGTGTGTCTGCTTCGCTGCAGGTCGGGAACGCCGACAGTTCCAAAAGGTGCCAGATCTCCGCAGGCTGAGAGGCCCGCAGTCCCGCCTTCCCCGCGTTCACCTTCTCCTTTCTCCCGTCTCCCTTATTTGCTCGCTCTTTCCCTCTCTCCGCCTCACCTGGGCGCTCCCTGTCCCCCCCCCCCCCAACCCCCGCGCCTTGCCTCCTCCTCCCTGCGCCCAGCTGCCCCCACAGGTGGGCTGGACTATGCGCTGCGAATTCCGCCGCTTGCTCTGCCCTTCGCGCCACTGGCGCCGCCGCCGCCCACAGCGGACGCCCACCTTGTCGCCGCCATCACCCCTTCAGGTAAGTGCGCCTGGCCCCCAAGCCAGCCACTGCTGTCGGCCGGGCCTCGCCGCTCCCTCTCCAGGAGATTTTCAATCCGACGAGGGCAGACTCCGAACGCGCCGCCCCGGGCCAAGTTAGCCAACTTTAAGCTAGGTCGATTGCTCAGAGGGCGCCCCGCGATGCACCCGGGCGCCTCAGACCCGAGGGAGCTTCGTACCGTCGCAGCTCCCGGGATGCCGAACGTGTTGCCTGGAGCACCCAGTGTGACTGGAGCCCTGGGAAGTTCTCCTACTTCGTGGGTTAGGGGAGAGCAGGAGGCAGAGGGACCATGGCTTGTCATAAGCGCTTCGGAAGAAGCCTGGGTTTGATGCTTAGAGAGGAGGCCCACATTGGCAGTGCTCTGTCCAGCTGCCCGGGGACTTGGCACGCTGCAGAAGCCACTGCAGTTTTCTGTTTTGGATAGGAAGTGTGGTGATCAGGCCGGCTGTGCTGGCCAGACATCTAAGCCACCCACCAAGGGTTCTAGTCTAATTGGAGCTCAGAAGACTCCTTTCTTTTCCAAGGGAGTAGCCTCTCTCCCAGCCCTGCAGCCCCTGAGCCTCTGTCCTCAAGCTCATCCTGTTAGCTGCAGAGCCAGCAATTACTCCGGAGCCCCACAACTGCACTGGTATTCTTTTTATGAAGACACAGGAAATGTCACTTGTTGCTTCAGAAAACCATTGCCTTTGGGTGGATGTAGTTAGAACCTGGGCTATTGCAAACAACTGTCAATGTTCTTGGAGGAGTTGGGTTAATGTGGTGCAGCCCTCTATGCCCCATCGTCTCTGAGGATGTCCTGGGCCTCACAGGTGTGTCTCGTTTAACTCTGGAGGTGAATTTCCTAAATTAAAGGACATTTAATTTAGGGTGCTAGGAAGAGATGACATGGATGCAATTTGTTGGTGGGCCAACTCCTGTGTACTAATTACTTTTTGATGGAAAGCATTTCAGGAAGACTTTATTATTGTATCATTCCTTCATCTGTTCATTCAGTTATTAATTTGTTCAACCAACACCTCTAGTGCATTTGTCTACAGTGCTGGTCAGAGATGGGGCTGGCCTGGTGCCTCCCTGGGGCTCAAAAGGCTCAGGGCAGCTGATGATGGACTGAGGGCCACTCTGGCTGGGGCCTTGAGAGCGTGCTCCTGGGGGCTACTTGAAGAATGTGTTGCCAGCAGGCAGCTGTGCAGGTTGATAGTTCTAGCAGAGGGAAGAGGTACCAGGTGTGCCTTGGCCAGATCAGGACAGGCACTGTGAGATGTCAGAAGTAGTGAACACACTGGCAGTTTTCATATATTGTATCTTGTATTATTACTTTTCTCTACAATGTCTTTTTTTTGTTTTGGAGCTATTATTATTCATTGCTTGTTCTCCATGTTGCTTTTATTTTCATGAATGGTTTGTTTATTTTTTATTGTGCTTGGGGAGTTATTTATGTATTCAACAAACATTTTTTAAGTAACTTCTCTGTGCTCAAATTTAGGCAGTTGGGAATAATTCAAAGAACCCTGCCTTCATGGATTTTACATTTTAATGAAGGAGACAGATAAAAAAAATAAAGACGTTGATTCTATTATATAATCTGTTTAAAGATCCTTTGAGACGACATGGAGGGACCTGGAAACTATTAGGCTAAGCGAAACAAACCAAGCAGAGAAAGACAAATATCACATGATCTTACTTATTTGTGGAATATAATGAACTAAAACCGATGAACAAAATAGACCCAGAGACATAGAAGTAGGGTACAGATTGACAAACCTCAGACGAGAGGGTGGTGGGGGGAAAGAGATAAACCACAGTACTTATATGCATGTATGCATAACCAATGGACATAGACAACAAAGCTGGGGACTGGCGGGGGGGGGGGGGGGCGGGTGGAGATGGGGAGGAGGGTGTCAATGGGGAAAAAGGAGAAACATCTGTAACAAAAATAAATTAATAAAAATAATTTTTAAAAAAGAGAGAGTATAGAGAAGTAGGTACAAGGGTAAACATGTACAAGTTTTCCGCAGTATATTTTAGTAAAAAAAATAATAAAATAAAGATGATGAGTCCTAAGGGAGAGAGACAAGCAGGATAGGGTAAGAAGGTTTGGGAGTGGTGAATGGGGATGATCTGCCATTTTAAATAGGGTGTTCAGGGTAGAACTCTTGAGAAGGTGAAATTAAATAAACAAGGCAAGAGAGTGAGCCTTGCAGGACCTGGAGGAGGAAAATTATAGGAAGCACCTAGTGCAAAGACCCTAAGAAGGGACTGTGCCTGGTGTGTTGGATGAAGAGCAAGGAAGCTGGTGTGACAGATGCTGAGTAGGTAGCAGGGTTCTGACAGTAACAGATCTAGATCCTGTAGGGTCCTGTAGGCCACAGTAAAGATTTTGTCTTTACTCTGCCTAAAATAAGAATCTATTGCAGGGTTTTGAGACAAAAGAATGAATTGATCTGACTTAGGTTATACAAGGGTCTCTGTGGCTAACCTGTTAAGAATAGACTGTACAGGTATAGATTGTATAAAAATAGATTGTATAGGTGGAAGCAGGAAAGCTGACCAGAGCTGCTTCTTTATTGTATTTTGTTATTATTATTTTTTATTAATTTGTTTTTGTTACAGATGTTTCTCCTTTTTCCCCCATTGACACCCTCCTCTCGATGCTGCCTTCCCCCCACCCCCGGCATTGTTGTCTATGTCCATTGGTTATACCTATATGCATATAAGTTCTTTGGTTTATCTCTTCCCTCCCCCCAACCCTCTCTATTGAGGCTTGTCAGTCTGTACCCTACTTCTATGTCTCTGGGTCTATCTTGTTCATCAGCTTATTTTGTACATTATATTCCACAAATAAGTGAGATCATGTGATATTAGTCTTTCTCTGATTGGCTTATTTCACTTAGCTTAATACTCTCCAGGTCCCTCCATGTCATCTCAAAGGATAAGAGATCTTTCTTATAGCTGCATAGTATTCCATTGAGTATATGTATTCACAGCTTTTTTATCCACTCATCTATTGATGAACACTTCGGCTGTTTCCAGATCTTAGAGATTGTAAATAGTACTGCTATGAACATAGGGTACATATATTCTTTCTGATTGGTATTTCAGGCTTCTTAGGATATATTCCTAGAAGTGGGATCACTGGGTCAAATGGCAGTTCAATTTTTAATTTTTTGAGGAAATACCATATTGTTTTCCACAGTGGATGCACCAGTCTGCATTCCCACCTGCAGTGTACCAGAGTCCCCTTTTCTACACACCCTCCCGAGCACTTGTTTGATGATTTGTTGATGGCAGCCATTCTGATAGGTGCAAGATGGTACCTCATAGTCATTTTAATTTGCATCTCTCTGATGGTTAGTGACTTTGAGCATTTTTTCATATGTCTCTTGTCCATTTATGTGTCCTGTTGGGAGAGGTGTCTATTTAGATCCTTGCCCATTTTAATTGGATTATTTTTCTTGCTTTTGTTGAGTTGTATGAGTACTCTATATATTTTGGAAATTAACCCCTTATCTGATGTATCATTGGCAATTATGCTGTCCCATATAGTGGGTTCCCTTTCTGTTTTGATGCTGGTTTCTTTTGCTGTGCAGAAGCTTTTGAGTTTGATGTAGTCCCATGTGTTCATTTTTCCTTTGTTTCTGTTGCCTTAGGTGATGAATCAGTGAAGATTCTGCTGCGTATGATGTCCGAAATTTTGTTGCCTACATTTTCTTCTAGGATTTTTATGGATTCACGAGTCACATTTAAGTCTTTTATCCATTTTGAGTTTATTCTTGTGTATGGTGTAAGTTGATGGTCTAGTTTCATTTTTTTGCATGTAGCTGTCCAGTTTTCCCAACACCATTTATTAAAGAGGCTGTCTTTACTCTGTGGTATGCTCTTGCCACTTTTGTTAAATATTAATTGAGCATAATGTCTTGGGTCAATTTCTGGGTTCTCTGTTCTGTTCCATTGATCTATATGCCTGTTCTTGTGCCAGAACCAGGCTGTTTTGATTCCATGGTTTTGTAGTATAACCTGATATTTGGTATTGTGATCCCTCCTACTTTGTCCTTCTTTTTCAAGATTGCTGTGGCTATTTGGGGTCTTTTTTGGTTCCATATAGACTTTTGGAGTATTTGTTCTAGTTCTGTGAAATATGTCTTTGGTATTTTAATGGAGATTGCATTGAATCTATAGATTGCTTTGGGTAGTATGGACATTTTAATTATGTTAATTCTTCCAATCCGTGAACAAGGTATATGCTTCCACGTTTTTATATCTTCCTCTATTTCTTTTTTCAATGTCCTGTAGTTTTTTGAGAACAGGTCCTTTACTTCCTTGGTTAAGTTTATTCCTAAGTGTGGAGGGTGGCTGAGCCAAGGTCTCTTGTTCCTGTGGTGTTTGCATGGACTCGCCCAGGAGCTTCCAATACCAGGGACTAGACCCTGTGGTGTTTGCACAGTCTCACCCAGGAGTTTAGTCCCAAGGCCACTTGTTGATCCTGTGTGCTGGTAAGGCCCATGCAGGAATATTCTGCCCAAGATTTCTTGTTGTTCCGGTGTGCCGGCCAGGCCCCACAGGAGTGTCTTGAGCCACAGGGAAGAATGTATCGACAGTCTGGACCTTGAGCTCAGAGGCTGAGGGAAACATTTGGTGTTTGAGAACAATGAAGCTTTTGAACTTCCCCCCCTTCAATTGGCTATATAATAAACTTGCTGAGCTAGCTCGGAGTCAGTTTCTCCATCAGAGAGCAGTGTCCCACCTGGCCCCAGCTTTTCTCTCTATAATGTCTCTGTGTCTTTCTTAGTCTCCTATTGCCCCCCCTCAGGTCTGGTTCGACTAGCCGTGCAGGTCACGGCACCTAAGTATCTTAATTTTTTTGCTGCAATGGTAAATGGGATTTTTTTTTTTTATTCTCACGCAAGGATGCTTTTTGCATTCATCTTCAGTCAGAGTGAGAGAGAGAGAGGGAGGAAGAGAGAGAAACATCAATGTGAGAGAGACACAGTGACTTGCCACCCACATGACCCCAACCAGGGCTGGGGACGAACTGCAACTGAGGTACATGCCCTTACCAGGAACCGAACCGGGTCTCTCTGGACTGTAGACTGACGCTCCAACCACTAAGCCAAACTGACCAAGGCTGGGATTTTTTTTAGTTTCTCTTTCTGTGAGTTCATTATTGATGTATGAGAATGCCATCAATTTCTTGATGTTAATTTTGTATCCAGCTACTTTGACAAAATCATTTATTAGCTCTAGTAGATTTTAAATGGAATCTTCAGGGTTTTCTATGTACAATATTGTGTCATCTACAAATAATGACAGTTTCACTTCCTCCTTTCCAATTTGGATCTCTTTTATTTTTTGGTCATGTCTAATTGCTGTGGCTAAGACTTCCAGTACTATGTTAAATAAGAGTGGCGAAAGTGGGCATCCCTATCTTGTTCTTGTTCTTATGGGAAATGCTTTTAGTTTTTGCCCATTGAGTATGATATTAGCTGTAGATTTTTCATATATGGTCTTTATTATGTTGAGATATGGTCCCTTTATTCCCACATTGCTGAGCGTTTTTATCAGAAATGGGTTGCTGGATTTTGTTGAATGCATTTTCAGCATGTATAGATATGATCATATGGTTTTTACCTTTCATTTTGTTTATGTGGTGTATCTCATTTATTGATTTGCGAATATTGTACCAGCCTAGCATTCCTGGGATGAATCCCACTTGGTCTTGGTGAATAATTTTTTTAATGTATTGCTGCATCCGATTTGCCAATATTTTGTTGAGGATTTTGGCATCTGTGTTCATCAGGAATATTTGCCTGTAGTTTTCTTTCTTTGTAGTGTTTTTATCTGGTTTTATAATTAGAGTTATGCTGGCCTCATAAAATGAGTTTGGAAGTCTTCCTTCTTCTTGAATTTTTTGGAGTACTTTGTGAAGAATGGGTGTTAGTTCTTTGAATGTTCAGTAAAACTCTCCTGTGAAGCCATCTGGGCCTGGGTTTTTGTTTGCTTGGAGTTTCTTGATTACATCTTCAATTTCCTTAGTTGTTATTGATCTGTTCAAGTTTTCTGTCTCTTCTGGTTGAGTTTTGGGAGACTATGTGATTCTAGAAATTTGTCCATTTCACATGATTGTCCAATTTGTTGGTGTATAATTGTTCATAGTATTTTTAACGATCCTTTGTATTTCTGCAGTATCAGTTGTTACTTCTTTTTTGTTTCTGATTTTGTTTATTTATGGACTCTCTTTTTGTTTCTTGGTGAGACTGGCTAAGGGTCCATCAATCTTGCTTATCTTTTCAAAGAACCAGCTCTTTGGAATTGTTTTTTTTTAGTTTTTATGTCATTTATTTCTGCTCTTACCTTTACTATTTCTTTCCTTCTACTTGCTCTGGGTTTTTCTTTTTGTTTACTTTCTAGTTCTTTAAGGTATAGGGTTAGAAAGTCAATTAGAAGTGTTTCTTGTTTCTTGAGGTAGGCCTGTAGTGCTACGAACTTCCCTCTCAGGACTGCTTTTGCTGTGTCCCATAGATTTTGTGTTATTGTGTGTTCATTTTCATTGATTTCCAGGAAGTTTTTAATTTCTTCCTTGATCTCCTTGGTAACCCATTCATTGTTTAATAACATGTTATTTAGCCTTCATATGTTTGAATGTTTTGTGTGTTTTTCTTTTAATTTATTTCTAGTTTCATGCCATTGTGATTTGAGAGGATGCTTAATATGATTTCAATCTTCTTGAACTTGTAGAGGCTTTGTTTGTGTCTGAACACGTGGTCTGTCTTTGAGAATGTCGCATGTGCACTTGAGAAGAATGTGAATTCTGCAGTTTTGGGGTGCAGTTTTCTGTAGTTATTTATTAAATTCATTTGATCTAGTGTATCATTTACAGTGTCTGTTTCCTTATTAATTTTTTTGTCTAGAGCATCTATCCAGTGATGTCAGAGGGGTGTTGAAGTCCCCTGCTATGATTATAATCCTGTTGATTTCTCCCTTGAAGTCTTCCAGAAGTTTTAAAATGTATTTTGGTGCTCCTATATTGGGTGCATATATGTTTACCAAGGTTATGTCTTCCTGTTGGATAGATCCTTTCAATATTATGTAGTAACCTTTTTTGTTTCTAGTTATGGCCTTCATTTTGAAATCTATTTTATTGGATATGAGTATTGCTACCCTAGCTTTTTTTTCTTTTCCGTTTGCTTGGAAAAATTTTTTCCATCCCTTCACTTTTTGCTTATGTGAGTCTTTTGTTGTGAGGTGGGTCTCTTTAAACAACATATATATGGGTCATGCTTTCTTATCCAATCTGCTACTCTGTGTCTTTCGATTGGAGCATTTAATCTATTCATATTTAAGGGTAATATTGATATGTACTTATTTATTGCCAATTTTGTTTATTATGGTTATGTTTCTCTTTCTATTTTTTCTACTTATTACATCAATCCTTTTAACATTTCTTGCAGTGCTGGTTTAGTGCTTGTATATTCCCTTAGCCTTTTTTTGTTTGGTAAGCTCTTTAGTTCACCTTCTAGTTTTAATGATAGCCTAGCTGTATAGAATAGTCTTGGATTCAGATCCTTATTATTTATTACCTTGAATATTTCATGCCATTCTCTTCTGTCCTGTAGTGTTTCTGTTGAGAATTCAGGTGATAGCCCTATGGGAGTTCCTTTGTAGGTAACCTGTTGCTTATCTCTTGCTGCCTTTAGAATTCTCTCTTTGTCCTTAAATTTTAGCCTTTTAATTTTTATGTGTCTTGGTGTGTGCCTTTTTGGGTTCTTCTTACTTGGGGGCTCTCTGTGCTTCTTAAACTTATATGCCTTTTTCCTTCCCCAAGTTAGTGATGTTTTCTGTCACCTAACCTTTGCTCATTTTTTTTTTCTTCAGGAACTCCTATGATGCAGATGTTGTTACGTTTTCGTTGTCCCACAGTTCCCTTAGGCTGTCTTCCAGTTTTTTAATTGTTTTCTTCTTTTTGGTTTTCTGATTGTGTGATTTTTTCTACCCTGTCTTCTAATTCACTGATCCGAGCCTCGGCTTCCTCTACTCTGCTGGTTAATCCTTCCAATGTGTGTTCATTTTTGCTGTGCCATTCTGCATTTCCAATTGGTTGATTTTCAATGTTTCTATATCTTTACTCATGCTGTTGAGCTTCCTCATAATTATTTTTCTGAATTCTACCTCTGATATCTTGCTTAATTCAATTTTATTTATCTCTTCTTCTGTAGAATTCTCATTTTTTCATTTGGGATTTGTTTCTTTGTTTCACCATTTTGGCTGGGTCAGTGGGTTTTGGAGCCTGCCAAAGTTTCCTGTGGGTGTTGGTGTTCCGCTTGTTGTGGCTCCCTTTACTGAGTTTGGATGAGTGTGGGAAGACACATGTTAAACACCACTGTCAAGTCTAACTTTCCTGGATGGATTTGCAGGCCAAGAAAAGGTTCAGTTATCCTCTAGCTTTTGCCTGGAGGCATTAGTTTCAGTTACTTGCTGAGACTCGATTTGTAGCCCTCAGCTGAATGAAAAATTCCTCAGGTGTATGAGGATTTCCAGCTGGTGGGTCACTTGCTTGCTGTTAATGAGCCTCCATTTGCATTACTCTGGCCTGGCCTGGTGGTGTTGAATTCCTGAGGGAGGGGCAGTTGCTTCTCCCTGGGTCTCTGGGAAGGGTCTCTTTTAGTAAGATGGCTGTTATCCTGTGAGGGAGTGATTCAGCACAAAACTCCCCATGTCCTCCCCTCCAGCTGTCTTCTGAGCCAGGAGCCCCGGACTCTCTCCACACAGTTCCAGTCCAGTCTGCCCTCTCTCTGCTGGAGCCCAAGATGAGTGGCTGTAGCTGATTTGGTGATTTTTAAAACCCCCGCTTTCTCAGCAGGAACCAGTCACATAAAAACAGCCTTCTGCTGCTGTCCATGGGCTCCTAGCATGCCTTCTTGTGCCACAGTTCCTCCAGAGTTGCTTCTTTAGCAACAGGTGATGTTGGATGGGATCACAGTAGTACTAGTGGAGGTTGGTAGCAGAGGGACTATAGTGGTTAGTAGAGTTGCCACCCTCTGAAATGAGAAGTGTGATTGGGCATAAAATCATAGAAGTAAAATCAAGAATTCAGTTTTGGACATGTTAAGTTTGAGATGTTGAACATACAAAGCAGAAAATGTTGAGTAGGCCATTGGAAATTTGAGTCTGGAGTCTGGGAGACAATTTGGCCGGAACTATAAATACAGATGGTGTTTACATTGTAAGACTGCATGAGTATCTGTATTGGTCTGGATAGGCTAGGTGTTTGCCTTGGTAAGTCATATGGAGCTTGATATAAGTGTGGGCTCATTTCCAGAACATCTGTCTTTCACAGAGTGACTTAGTGATCAGGCTGCTTTGGTTTTTTAGTCCTGCACATCAACATGAGGGTTTCTTCATATAGCTGAAGCAGGAGAAAAGACAGCTGGAGAGTCATGTGTCAGGATTTACTGGGTATGACCTGTCTTTTCAGCTCACAGCCCGTTGACCAGAGCCAGTCACATATGGTTTTCCACTTGCTGGAAAGTGGTGGGAGAGGATACAACTAAGCAAAGTTGGCAAGGAAGCCAGGGTAGATAGAGGAGAAAAGGAGATCATTGAGAAGAGGAGGAGTCAGCAAAGGAGACAGAGAAGGAATGAAGACCAGGAGATGGTATCCTGGAACCCAAGGAGAAAAATGTTACAAGGTGGAGTGAGTGACTTAAATGGGGTGGTAAGATGATATCTTAGGGCTGGCCATGGGACCTTGGGAAGAGCAATTTATAAGAGCTGTGTGCAAAAGCCTGGTTGAAATGAGTTAAAGGGAGATGTTGGATAGGGGGAATTAGAGACAAGAAATGGAGCAGATGCTGGCAGGAGAATTAAGTTCAAGACAAGGGTGATTTTGCTTGTTCTTTTCAGCTGAAAGGGGTAACAGATTTTTATATGCTGTTGAAGAAAATGTAGTAGAGTGAAAATAGATGATGTAGGAGAGAAAAGAGAGTGTTGGAGCAGTGCCTCGAATAGGCTTTGAATAGGCAAGGAGGAACAGGCTCTGGATGGCAGCCTGGATGGCTATCTCAGTGAGAGGGTAGAAACTAGAGAAGGTGGAGCATATTCTGGTGTAGTGGGTGGGGAGAGAGGAGAAACTGTGAAACAGCCTTCTGGAGACTGGGGTAGTGAATGGACGAGGGAAGCTTGGGTCCAGGCACCCCGACCCCTACTTGGCCCACCGTGCCTGCCAGGTATTCCCAGAGAGTGAGAGGGGTCTCCTGTCTTCTTGATAATATCCATTCTAACGGTTATGAAATGATATCTCATTTTTAAAATTTGCATTGCACTGATGATTAATGATGTTGAACATCTTTGCATGTAACTGCTTGTCATTTGGATGTCTTGTTTGGAAAATGTCTATTTAGTTTCTCTATTTTTAAATCAGAATTTTTTTCTTCTGCTATTGAATGGTATTAATTCTTTATATATTTGACTATTAATTCTTTATTCAATATATGGTTTACAAAATTTTTCTTTCATTAAGTAGTGCTGTCTTTCTCAGCCTGCTGGGGGTTGGCACAATGCAATGCACTACAAGCACATGCTGGTAGGAGTGAGGGGGAGCATAGCAAGGGAGCAAATGCTCCAGATCTCTGGATGCAGCCCAATTTATTTGCAGAGTAGTTTCCCAAGTTGCTTGTGGATTTAGGTAAATTATTTCCTTGAGATGGCGCCTCTGCAAACCATATAGCCAAGCCTTATCTCACTTTTTACTGCAGAAAGAGATTTCAAAGCTAAAAAATAACAAACCCAATGACACCTGGGCCTTTGGCCCATTATCCTCACAGGGTGGTCTTCCAACCCTTTGTAATGCAAACCTTATCTATTCACATGCAAACAAAGCATTCAGAAGCACTCAAGGCAGTTATCCAGCCTTCCAGTCAAACTTGTCTGTCAACACACACTTTTGCCGGGGTCCAGCCTCGGCAGGTCCAGGAGTTCCCAAAGGAGTGGACGGAGTCGGTGAGAGAGAGAGAGAGAGAGAGAGAGAGAGAGAGAGAGAGAGAGAGAGAGAGAGAGAGAGAGAGAGCAACATGGGAGACAGAAAAATGCTTGATCTTTCTTCTTCTGCTTAGTCTTAATGCTTCTGCTTCTGCCTCCGACTAGCAGAATCTTTTATTATGTATATAGATCCACAGGTTACATTGTTTCCCCCAAACCTTTTAGGCAAAAAAGTACAGACATTCTTTTGGTTGTTTACCCAACACTTATGTATATTACATGTTAATTATTATTTTCACCCTTCACCCAGACATCCTCTTAAACTCCTGACCTTTCCTCCTATCTAAGATCCTTTTAAGCTTCCACATTTCTATCCTAAATCTTCATTATTTTCTTGCTTTTCTTCCTGCAATCTTTTCTACCATCTACATCATTAGTCATCTATATGTTACTTCTATAATAATTTCTAACAGACAGCTAACAGATAGAGAAGCAAAGATTAGTCTCCTTCAGTTGCCATCCTGCATTTTTATTTTCCCATTTACTTTATATCTTCAGTCACTGTTCTTTGTGATTCCTGCCATGCAGTGAATCCACTTCTCCAGGGACTATGTCAAACCATGGAGCTCACCCGGGACTATGTCAAACCATGGTGGTTGCTGTTCCAGTGACACCGCTCCCAACACACTTTGATTCTAGGCTGGTCAGGTAGTGAGAATGCATATCATAAAGTTACAAGTCGTTCATTCATCAAACTCCTATCCCTACATCTCCCCCCTTTTTGTTTTCTTGTAATTGAGCAATCGCCATGGCTGTGGTGGTAAGGAGCATCATCGCTCGCTTTTCAGTCTTCTGCATAGAGGACACCATTCACCAGAGTCCTTGGAGTACTATGAGGCCAACACAAACAAGAAAATAACCAATAGCAGTAAAAATCCAGATTCTAAGATTGAAACCCTCAAACCAATGTTTTGGATTGAGCCATTGGACATTATCTGAGATTGTCTTTAAAACATTTTGTTGAGCAAGTTGTTGTATATCTGCTAACTGTGCTTCCCGAGCCTTTTTTAGATTAGCTACTTGCCCTCCATGGTTGCCAGCAAAAGCTCCTTGTGAGTGTTGCTTGACTACTGTCCAATTGTGGGAGGTGGCATTCCAAGGCAAAGCAGTTACACACATATTATGACTAAATTCCCAATCACAATGTAATGTAGAGCACGTGGCTAAGGCTTTTCATACTTTCCTAGCCATAATACAGCTGCCTCTAAGGCATCTAATCGAGTCAGAATTCCTTGATCAATTTTTGTCTGGGAAGTCATATCTTTAGTAACAATGGTCATTACTTCAGCCACAGTTTGGACTGATTCTGTCAAGGCCGTGACTGAAATAGCTGCAGTAGCAGCAATGATTATAGCTGAAATGATGAATGCTATTAGCCATCCAATAAACCTCCTCTTATGGGGGTGTCCAAATGCTTTAGCTAATTGTGCTAGACCAGATTCACCTTCCCATGGTCGAGTAAGGTTTACTGGTATCCATACTTCTGCTCTACGGCGCATGTGAATAATGCTAGCAATATTAAGCGTAGTAATATTTTCATGAGTAATGTAGCTTAGATAATAAGGTTGATTAACAGAAGTGTTAAATCTATTATTACTTTCAGAGATAGTTAAAGAAGAGGTAGCCAAAAACATATATGGGTAAAAGGTGTAAATCATTACACACTCAGTATGATTGGTAGTCAGTGTGATAGTAAAATTGTAACTATGGATATAATTTTCATGAGATATATATCTTATAAAAAAAAAGGCAAAGCCAGTCTCCAAATTCCTGTGTGCCAGGGGCCAGTATGATTTTTATAGATAGCCCTGAGAACAGGTCCTGATAGACCTCCATTGGTCCATGAAATAGAGGCACTGGAGGGTGTGAAAAGTTTAACTCATGATGATTACTGGACAAACGTCCTTGAGGACCCCAGTCCTCAATAATAAGACTCACATTAAGGCTAGTTGTGGACTGTCCTTCTCTCAAGTGGCAAGGCTTCCAATATGGGGCCAGGGACTCAAGGTTGTTTCCTTGAAATGTAGCACAGGTGGTGATAGACACAGGAGGTTTGGAATTTTGAGAGACAGTCTGTGCTTTAACCCTAACACCTGTGACCAGCTGTGGCCAGCTTATAGTACAAATGCCATTGTAATTGTATGGGAACACAACCAGGGGTTTTATGGATGGACAAACAAATAGGGGGTTGCTCTGACAAAAATGAAACAGTGGCATTGGCCTGAAACCAATCTTCATTTTTTTGTAGTGTCTGTCTGGGGGAAGCCAAGTTTCTCCTGTCCATTGAATGTCATTGCGAGATAACGGGGCCTCCAAATACCACCAAGTGACAGGGCAGAATAAAGGAGGATCCATAATATGAGTCCAATATAAGTGTTGTTCTGCTGTTGCAGGACTCAATAATATGAACAAGCAGCATAAAATCCCTACCTTAGATTCTGTGGAGATTACAGACAGGAAGCTAAAAAGTATTCTTTGGGGTAAGAGAAGCCCTCCCCTCTAGTTAGTATTTCCTCAGAATGTTGCAACTGCTTAAGGCTTCCCAAAGTAACCCCAGGAAGGGTTTGAGAGAGGCCCCAGGACCCAGTGTGAGTTTTACTATCAGTGTCCAAGGTCAGCTGTGCCATCTGAGGAATCAGGTTGAAGGGCAGGTCCTTCCTGTTCATGGAAAGGTTTTATCCACTGAGCTGCCAGCCACTTGGGACCTGTAGGAGATAAAACACAAGCATACCCTTACCCCCAAGCCAGTAACTCTCCAGGACCTTGCCATCCAGGCCCTTGCTGTGGATCTCTGTACCAAACTAAAGGTTTGGGCCCTGTGGCAGAAGCCTTTTGCTGAAAATGTTGCTCCACAGTTGTAGTGCCAAAGCGATCTCAATTTAAAAAATTAAGAGTATAGATTGCCAGAGAAAGTTGATTTACAGGGGATTCACCCATACTCCCCACTTTTTGTTTTGTAATTAATAATTTTGAAGTAGCATGAGCATGTTCAACAGTAGCTTGTCCTGTAGAGTTATAGGGGATGCCAGTTTTATGTCTAATGCTCCATTGTTGGAGAAATAATTTAATGCTTTGAGATGTATAGGCTGTCCAATTATTTGTTTTAGTTTCTAGTGGCACCCTCATATGTGCAAAACAGGACACCCAGTGATGCTTAATGTCTTTGGCTTTTTCTCTGGTAGTGGCGGTTGTATGTAGAAAATTGGAATGGGTATCTATAGTAACATGTACCCACTGAAACTGACCAAATGATGGAATATGTGTTATATTTATTTGCCATAAGGCATTAGGGGTTAAACCCTGAGATTTGACTCCTGTTGATGTTGAAGTCTTTCTGGAAAGTTCGCAATCTGGGCAAGCCTTAATAATATCATGAGCTTATGAGAGGGTCAAATGAAAGGTTTTTTTGTGTGTTTGAGCATTCTGGTGAAAAAAGGCATGCAAAAATTGTTCTTGTTGAAATGCAAGGGTTGTTATTATGATGGCATTCACCTGTTGATTGTTTTGTGTTAAAGGTCTGGGGAGTGTGGAATGAGATAGAATGTGGGTTATTAAAATAGGATGATTTTGTTGGTCTATTAAAACCTGAAGAGACATAAGTAAGGTTAATAGATGTTGATTAGCTAAAGGCTTAATAAAGGCTTTTTCTATTTTTTGTAACACTTTAATTACATACTGTGAATCACTAACTATATTTAAGGGCTCTTTTGTAAATTGTTGAAGAGTTAATATTGCAGCCTGTAATTCAGCATGCTGAGTTGACCCAGGCTCAAGGCTGCTAATATTTCTCCATTTTTTATTTTCTTTCTAGGCTACTTTTGCTTTGTGAGATTTAGCTGATCCATCAATGAACACAGTTCTAACCCCAGGTAATGGGGTATTATTGATTTTTTGTACTAAGTTAAGGTGTAATTGAGGAATATTTTGCAAGAATTTATTTGCTGGAAGAGTAATTAATTTCTCCAGTGAAATTTGCTAGAGTTATTAGAAAATCTATTGCCTGGGAAATCAAAGTGGTAAATTGTTCCTGAGTAAGAGCCAAATGTAGAATCTGAGGGTCATACCCTGTCAGTTCTTGTGTGTTTTTTGTTTTGTTTTGTTTTTAATCTTTGACTATTAGATTTGCTAACTGTTCTACAAATGGAGTTATTGTTTTAGATGGGGTAGCTGGGAGAAAGATCCATTCAAGATATTTTATTTTAGGTGTTAATTGTCCTATTAATGTTGTAGGGTATGGCGTACTTAGATATATAAATAGTCTAGTAGAGTCTTTTAATGACCGATGATGAGCTTGTTGGGTTTGTATTTGAGTAGTTATTACTTTAAGTTTTTGCTGTGCCTCTATAGATAGAGTTTTAGGTGAACTTAGTGCTGAATCATCTTTGACAGTATTAAATAAACAAGTTAATTGTTGAGTAGTTATACCAAGCATAGGTCAAAGCCAATTGATGGCTCTTAATAATTTTTGTAATTCATTTGAAGTTGTCACTTTGACTGGAATGGTAAGTTTCTGGGGGCGAATAGTTCTTGTCCCTAATATCCACCCTAAGTATTGCCAAGGTTCCAATTGCTGTATCTTGTCTGGAGCAATTTGTAACTGTGTCTCTTTTAAAGTTTCCTGAAGCATTACATAGGCCTGATTCAATTATTTGGGGGTAGAGGCAGCTAATAAAATATCATTCATATAATGGTAAAGATAAATGGCAGGAAATATTTTCCTTACTGGCTAAATAGCATGATGGACATAGTATTGACAAATTGTTGGACTATTTATCATTTCTTGGGGTAGTACCTTTCACTGAAATTGTTGCATTGGTTTATTATTCTTGATGGGGGAATGGAAAACACGAATTTCTCTCTATGTGTAAGGACCAAAGCGATAGTGAAAAAACAATCCTTAAGATCTATAACAATTACATGTCATTTTTCAGGAATCATTGTAGGATTGGGGAGGCCAGGTTGTAATGCTCCCATGGGTTTTATAACAGCATTGATTGCCCTCAAATCATGTAGTAATCTCTATTTACCATATTTTTAAGAAATAACAAAAATGGGGGTGTTTCAGGGACTGACTGAAGGTTCTATATGACCTGCTTTTAGTTGTTCTTTTACTAATTTGTTTGCTTGTAATAATTTTTCCCCTTTTAAGGGCCACTGATCAACCCATACTGGCTCTGTTGGTTTCCAGGCCAATGAAAGAAGGAGGATTTTACCAGTGACCCCTAGCCAAAAGGCTGGGTTTGAATATTCATTCTCCATTGAGAGAGAAGATCCCTTCCCCACAAATTTAGGGGAGACTTCATGACATAAGGTTGAATTTATTTTTATTTTTTTTGTCCATCAGGACCTATACAGGAAAGGGAGTGAGTACTTTGTTGAGGAGCTTGAGTTCCTCCCACTCTTGTTACTAGCAGGGGTACTGGAGCTTTAGGCCATTTCTTAGGCCATTTTTTTTTGTTGTTATAATAGAAATGTTTCCCCTGTATCCACTAATCCTGAAAATAGTTGCCCTTGTATATTAATGGAGAGCAAGGGCTTTTTGGTATAAATAGCAGCTGTCCAGAGAACATCACACTGACCAGTGCTCCCAAACCCTGCATTTTCTCTTACTGTGGAGGTGGCTCTGGGGACTCAAAATGGTAACAAAAGGAGTTGAGCTATTTGGGTTCCTGGTGTTAATACATGAAAGCCCACCCCTTAAGCATTACTTTAATTTCTCCTTTAGAATCTGAGTCAATTACTCCTGGCATTGTTATAACCTGATGGCGAGATAACCAGAGACACATGGCCGAATTGTAAAGGAGCACTTTATTTCACCGGCGGGCTGCGGAGGGCATAGTTTCCCCTCAGATCAACAGCCCCGATTCTTCTTACTCGTCCCATTTTATTTTATTTTTTTATTTTTATATATATATATTTTTTTTATCCTCACCTGAGGACATTTTTTCATTTTTTGTCCAGATAGAGTGTGAGGGAGAGAGAGGAAGAGAGAGAGAGAGAAACATCGACATGAAAGGGACACATCGAGTGGCTGCCACCCGCACGACCAACCAGGGCCGGGGACAAACTGCAACCGAGGTACATGCCCTTAGCAGGAACCGAACCCGGGTCTCTCTGGACCACAGGCTGATGCTCTAACCGCTGAGCCAAACTGGCCAAGGCACTCGTCCCATTTTAAAGACAGAAACTCCCTCCTCCTTTTGCCCCCTCCCCTCAGGGAACCAGTACAATAGTGGGAGTGACAGAGACCACAGAAGTCAAAATTAGCATTATTTACCGATGGCCTAAGCACTTACAAGTACCTGCAAATACCTATACTCAGGAAACTGCAAATGCCTCCCAACTCCTGGGGCAACTATAATCTTAGGCAAAATTCCTTTCTGTCTAGGGGTAATTAACCTATTGTTGGAAGAATATCAAGGAATGTCTATTGGTGACAAAATGGAGTCTTTTAGTCGCCTTAACCAAGGGGCCTACATAAAATGGAATCTAGTTGCCTTAGCCTTGGAGCCCACAACAGCATCACTTGTATTCTTTTCATTGTTAAACTAAACCTACTTTCCCCTCTGGCAAGGGGCCATACACTCCTGTAGGAACTAAACAAATATCATCAACTCCTTAAGGGTTAATTCTGTGGTGGTGATGAGATCCAGGATGGCACTTCTTGCTGTGGAGGCTCCGAAGTCTCCAACACTCTGTTTTATTGACTGAGAAAAGCCTGAGGCTGAGGTACCCAGAGAGCTGCCTGGGCGCTGGGTCTTGTGCCACTCCTCTCATTTCTGACAAGGGATTTCTAATTTTGTCAAATTTAGATTACACTGATTGGCCCAATGCAGCCCTTTGCCACATCGAGGACAAGGCTTAGTAGAAAGACCACTGGTTCTGACCTTTCCTTTTTTACATTTCTTCTGAAAATGTCCTGGCTTGCTACAGTTGAAACATAATTTGGACCCTTGTTGTCTTTTATTGAATGCTCCAATTTACAACATCTCGAGAGCAGCTGCTAAAGCTCTGGACTGGTGGATTTCTGTCCCTATATTTTGACATACTATTATATATTCCCCTATACTTGAGGTTTTTTTCCTTCAAAGGAGCAAGTACCACCTGACAGTCTGCATTAGCATTCTCATAGGGCAATTGTAACAACAATGTATTAGCTGCTTCTGCACTATCTACCTGTTTACTTATGGCTGCTTGCAACCGATTAATGAAAGACATATAAAGAGTCTTGTGTTTCTTGCCTAATGGTAGCAAAAGAGCTGTCCTTCCTCCAGACTCTGGAATCCTTCACTAAGCTTTAGTAGCTAAATCTGAGGCCTGATGAAACAATCTAGCTTCTTACCTTGCCTGTACTTGGGGATCTAAATAATTTCCTTGTCCTACTAACATGACTTGTCTAATAGGAATCCCTGTTCCAAGATTTTCCATTGTCTGTTGTGTGGCTCTCTCTTGATATTTTAACTTCCACACGGCAAATTGGGCTGGCATCAACACTATTTTTATGAGCGCCATCCAAACCCAGGGAGTCATCTGATAACTACCAGCTATTCCCTCTAACATTCCTATAGTAAAGGAACTCTTCAAACCATTCTCCTTTATGCTTTGCCTGAATTCTTTAAAAACCTGATAGGGCAAACATTCATGCACAGATTGTTGACCTGGCTGTATTATAGCTGGGAAAGCCCCAAAGTCGCCTGCTTCTCTGGCCTCTTTAAGGCCCTCCATTGCTGGACGGGGAGAGGCTGAGGAATCCTCTGCAAAAGGTGGAAGAGGGGGAGGAGGACTTTCCTCCTTTGTTGACCATGCAGGGGCAGTTGGCTCTGGAGTTTCCTCTGAAGGGGAGGTTGGAGCCAGCGCACTGTTGGGACTGATTTTCTTAGTTAGCGGTTGCAATGCTGTAAATACCAGTCTTGATAAAAGAAGGGTTGAGGTGGAAATTTTACACCCTAAATCTTTGTGCACCCTAAAAGTTTCCCCTACTTTGAACCACACATCAGAATCCAACATGCCCTCCTTAGGGAACCATGGGCAGTGCTCCTGCACATCTCTTAGAAGCTGAAGAGCTTCTGCTTCAATATGGAGCACTGAGCCACTTTCAGCAGCTGTTGTAAGACTTGCACATAAAGTCACTGATCTTTAGGAAATCCCGACTCCATGCTGTCTTACTGGAAACCCCTCAAGACACGAGATATGTGGGCAGCTGTCCCAAGCCAGGTGCCACTGACTCGGAAAAACTCGAGCATATTTTACTTTTGATCTGGATCCTAATTTCCTTTCTTTTTTTTTTATTAATTTATTTTTGTTACAGATGTTTCTCCTTTTTTCCCCATTGACACCTTCCTCCCATCCCCCGACCCCATACCCAGCTTTGTTGTCTATGTCCATCAGTTATGTATATATGTGCTTAAGTTCTGTGGTTTATCTCTTCCCTCCCCCCCCCCACACTCTCTTCTGAGGGTTCTCAGTTTGTACCCTACTTCCACATCTCTGGGTCTACCCTGTCCCCAGACTGTTATGTTTATTATATTCCACAAATGAGTGAGATCATGTGATATTTGTCTTTCTCTGCTTGACTTGTTTCGCTTACGATAATACTCTCGAGGTCCCTCCATGTTGTCTCAAAGCTACCCATTTTTTAATTGGGTTCTTTGTCTTCCTTTTGTTGAGTTGTATGACCACTCTATATATTTTGGAGATTAACCCTTTATCTGATGTATCATTGGCAATTATGCTCTCTCATACAGTGGGTTCCTTTTCTGTTTTGATGGTTGTTTCTTTTGCTGTGCAGAAGCTTTTTAGTTTGATGTAGTCCCATGTGTTCATTTATTCCTTTGTTTCTGTTGCCTTAGGTGATGTATCAGTGAACATTCTGCGGCATATGATGTCCGAAATTTTGTTGCCTACATTTTCTTCTAGGATTTTTATGGATTCACAAGTCACATTTAAGTCTTTTATCCATTTTGAGTTTATTCTTGTGTATGGTGTAAGTTGATGGTCCAGTTTCATTTTTTTGCATGTAGTTGTCCAATTTTCCCAACACCATTTATTAAAGAGGCTGTCTTTACTCCATTGTATGTTCTTGCCACCTTTGTCAAATATTAATTGAGCATAATGTCAACTTTCGGATTCTCTGTTCTGTTCCACTGGTCTATATACCTGTTCTTGTGCCAGTACCAGGCTGTTTTGATTACAGTAGCTTTGTAGTATAACCTGAAATCCGGTATTGTGATCCCATCTACTTTGTTTTTCTTTTTCAAGATTGCTGTGGCCATTCGAGGTCTTTTTTGGTTCCATATGAACTTTTGAAGTATTTGTTCTGGTTCTGTGAAATATGTCACTGGTATTTTGATGGGGATTGCATTGAATCTACAGATTACTTTGGGTAATATGGATATTTTAATGATGTTAATTCTTCCAATCCATGAACAAGGTATGTGCTTCCACTTTTTAATATCTTCCTCTGTTTATTTTTTCAAGGTCCTGCAGTTTTCTGCAAATAGGTCCTTTACTTCTTTGGTTAAGTTTATTCCTAGGTATCTTAATTTTTTTTGCTGCGATGGTAAATGGAATTATTTTTTTAGTTTCTCTTTCTGTGAGTTCATCATTGGTGTATAAGAATGATGATTTCTTGATGTTAATTTTGTATCCTGCTACTTTGCCAAATTCATTTAAGTCTCGTAGATTTTTGATGGAGTCTTTAGGGTTTTCTATACATAATATCATGTCATCTGCGAATATTGACAGTTTCACTTCCTCCTTTCCAATTTGGATTCCATTTATTTTTTCTTCACGACTGATTGCGGTGGCTAAGACTTCCAGTACTGTGTTAAATAAGAGTGGTGAAAGTGGGCATCCCTATCTTGTTCCTGTTCTTAAGGGAAATGTTTTTAGTTTTTGCCAATTGAGTATGATGTTGGCTGTAGGTCTTTCATATATGGCCTTTATTATATCAAGATATGATCCCTCTATTCCCAAATTGCTGAGCGTTTTTATCAGAAATGGGTGCTGGATTTTGTCGAATGCTTTTTCAGCATCTATTGATATAATCATGTGGTTTTTATCTTTCATTTTGTTTATGTTGTGTATCACATTTATTGATTTGCGAATATTGAACCAGCCTTGCATCCCTGGGATGAATCCCACTTGGTCATGGTGAATAATTTTTTTGATGTATTGCTGGATCCGATTTGCTAGTATTTTGTTTAGGATTTTGGCATCTATGTTCATCAGGGATATTGGCCTGTAGTTTTCTTTCTTTGTAGTGTCTTTTTCTGGTTTTGGAATTAAGATTATGCTGGCCTCATAAAACGAGTTTGGAAGTCTTCCTTCTTCTTGAATTTTTTGAAATAGTTTGAGGAGAATGGGTGTTCTTTTTTGAATGTTCAGTAAAACTCGCCGTGAAGCCGTCAGGGCCTGGACTTTTGTTTGCTGGGAGAGTCTTGATTACATCTTCAATTTCCTTCGTTGTTATTGGTCTGTTCAAGTTTTCTATCTCTTCCCGGTCCAATTTTGGGAGACTATGTGTTTCTAGAAATTTGTCCATTTCACTAAGATTGTTGAATTTGTTGCCATATAAATGTTCATAGTATTTGCTAACGATCCTTTGTATTCCTGTGGTGTCAGTTGTTACTTCTCCTCTTTCATTTCTGATTTTGTATATTTGGGTTCTCTCTCTTTGTTTCTTGGTGAGTCTAGCTAAGGGTCCATCAATCTTGTTTATCTTTTCAAAAAAACAGCTCTTTGTTTCAGTGATCCTTTGAATTGTTATTCTGGTCTCTGTGTCATTTATTTCTGCTTTGATCTTTACTATGTCCTTCCTTCTACTTGCTCTGGGGTTTTCTTTTTGTTTGCTTTCTAGCTCTTTAAGTTGTGAGGTTAGATAGTCTATTAGAAATTTTTCTTGTTTCTTGAGGTAGGCCTGTAGTGCTATGAACTTCCCTCTCAGAACTGTTTTTGCTGCATCCCATAGATTTTGTGTTGTTGTGTGTTCATTTTCATTGGTTTCCAGGAAGTTTCTAATTTCTTCCTTGATCTCCTCAGTAACCCATTCGTTGTTTAATAACATGCTATTTAGCCTCCAAGTGTTCAAATGTCTTTGCATGTTCTTGTTGCAATTGATTTCTAGTTTCATTCCATTGTGATCTGAGAAGATGCTTGATATGATTTCAATGTCTTGAACTTGTAGAGACTTAGTTTGTGTCCTAAGATGTGGTTTATCTTTGAGAATGTTTCATGTGCACTTGAGAAGAATGTGAATTCTGTAGTTTTGGGGTGTAATTCTCTGTAAATATCTATTAAATCCATTTGGTCTAGTGCTTCATTTAGAGTCTCTGTTTCCTTGATAATTTTTTTGGCTAGATGATCTATGCAGTGATGTCAGCGGGGTGTTGAC
The DNA here is from genome assembly GCA_030848825.1 of Tadarida brasiliensis. Taxonomy (NCBI): domain Eukaryota; kingdom Metazoa; phylum Chordata; class Mammalia; order Chiroptera; family Molossidae; genus Tadarida; species Tadarida brasiliensis. The sequence goes on along the minus strand of CM061259.1, from coordinate 69,784,318 downwards.
GTCCCCTGCTATGATTGTATTGCTGTCTATTTCTCCTTTGAAGTCCTCCAGAAGATTTTTAATATATTTTGGTGCTCCTATATTGGGTGCATATATGTTCACCAAGGTTATGTCTTCCTGTTGGATAGATCCTTTCAATATTATGTAGTGACCGTCTTTGTCTCTAGTTATGGCCTTCATTTTGAAATCTATTTTATCAGATATGAGTATTGCTACACCAGCTTTTTTTTCCTTTCTGCTTCCTTGGAAGATTTTTCCATCCCTTCACTTTCAACCTATGTGAGTCTTTTGTTGTGAGATGAGTCTCTTGTAAACAACTTATATATGGATCATGCTTTCTTATCCAATCCACTACTCTGTGTCTTTTTATCGAAGCATTCAATCCATTTATATTTAAGGTGATTATTGATATGTATTTATTTATTGTCATTTTTGTGTAGTGTGGTTCTATTTTTCTTCCTATTTCTTCTAGTAATTACAGCAGTCCTTTTAACATTTCTTGCAGGGCTGGTTTGGTAGTAATGTATTCCCTTAGCCTTTTTTTTTTGTCTGGGAAGCTTTTTATTTGACCTTCTATTTTGAATGATAGCCTTGCTGGGTAGAGTAGTCTTGGGTTCAGATCCTTGTTTTTCAAGACCTTGATTACTTCATACCATTCCCTTCTGGCCTGTAGTGTTTCTATTGAGAAGTCAGGTGATCGCTTTATGGGGGTTCTTTGTAGGTAACCTGTTGCTTATTTGTTGCTGCCTTTAGGATTTTCTCTTTGTCTTTAATTTTTGGCATTTTAATTACAATGTGTCTTGGTGTGGACCTGTTTGTGTTCTTCTTACTTGGGACTCTCTGTGCTTCTTGAACTTGAATGCCTTCTTTCTTCACCAAATTAGGGAAATTTTTTGTCACTATTTCTTTAAATATATTCTCTAACCCTTGCTCATTTTTTTTTCCTTTGGAGACTACTATGATGCGAATTTTATTACGTTTCCAGTTGTCCCACTGTTCTCTTAAGCTGTCTTCCTGTTTTTTCATTGTTTTTTCCATTTGGTTTTCTGATTGGTTCAGTTTTTCTACCCTGTCTCTAATTCAGTTATCCGGTCCTCAGCTTCCTCTACTCTGCTCTTTAGTCCTTCCAATGTGTTCTTCATTTCTGCTATGTTATTCTTCATTTCCAATTGGTTTATTTTCAATATTTTTATGTCTTTGCTCATGGTGTTGATGTCCTTACACATGCTGTTGAGCTTCCTCAAGATCATGGCTCTTAATTCTAGTTCTGTTAACTTGCTTAACTCCATTTCATTTATCTCATCTTCAGTGGAGGTCTCTTATTCTTTCATTTGGGATCTGTTTCTTTGTTTTATCATTTTGGCTATTTCAATGGGTTTTGGAACCTGCCAAATTTTCCTGTGGATGTTGGTTTTCTGCCGTTTGTGGCTCCCTCTCCTGGGTTTGGATAAGCGTGGGAGGACCCACGTTATACACCACTGTTGAGTCTTACTTTCCTGGGTAGATTTTCAAGCCCAGAAAAGGTTAAGTTATCCTTTAGCTTTTTGCCTAGAGGCTATTAGTCCCAGTTGTTTGAAAAACCTTGGGTTCTCAGTTGAATGAAAACCTCCCTCAGGTGTTCAGCATGAGAGGATTTCCCGATGGTGGGGCAGATGATTGTAGTCAATGAGCCTCAATTTGCATTTCAATGGCCCACCTGGGTGTGGCTGAATCTCCAAGCGAGGGGCTGCCACCTCTCCCCAGAGCCCTGGGAAGGAATAAGTTGGCCACCATCCTGCATGACCACAACTCAGCAAAAGCTCTCAGCACCCTCCAAATCCCGAGTGTCCCCACACAGTTCCAGTCCAGTATGCTCTCCCTCTGCCGGAGCCCAAGGTTAGTGGCTGTGGCTATGTTAGCGCTCTATCCCGGCCCTCTGCGCTGTGGAGCCAGCTTAACCTTTAATTTTGAGGGTGGTGTTTACAGCTAAGACCGCTGCTGTCTGTGGGCTCCCAGCCCCCTCTTGCGCCTCCACAATTCTACCAGGATCGATTCAGTGTTCCTGGTTATATAGTCTTCGCAAGCTGCTTTTCCATTGCTTTTTCCCGATGATTTGTCTTTATTTTAGTTGTATTTCCAGTTTGGTCCTGGGAGATGGTCTGTGTAGCTTCCATTCACTCTGCCGCCATTTTGGAATCCCTCCAAAGTATCAATTTAAAATAAAAAAGAGCTCCTGCCCTGGCCAGTTTGGTTCAGTGGTTAGAGCATTGGCCTGTGGACCAAAGAGTTTCAGGTTCGATTCTGGTCTAGGGCACATACCTTGGTTGTGTTTCAGTCCCCAACCCTGGTCAGAGTCGAGCAAGAGGCAACCAATCAATGTGTCTCTCTCACATCAATGTTTCTCTTTTCTCTCTCCACCCTGTGTCTTTTGATTGGGGCATTTAAGCCATTTACATTTATGGTTATTATTGATAGGTACTTATTTGTTGCTATTCTTATTCTGTATACTTTTTTCTTTCTCTCTATTTCCTCTTCTTCTTCTTCCTCTTCTCCTTCTTCTTCTTCTTCCTCTTCTCCTTCTTCTTCTCCTTCTTCTTCTTCTTCTTCTTCTTCTTCTTCTTCTTCTTCTTCTTCTTCTTCTTCTTCTTCGTCACTTTAGCATTTCTTGCAGTGCTGGTTTGGTGGTAGTAAACTCTTTTAGCCTTTTTTTTTTTTTATTTCTTTGAAGCTCTTTATTTCTCCTTCAATTTTGAATGATAGCTTCGCCAGATAGAGTAGTCTGGGATTCAATCCTTGCTTTTCATTACTTTGTACGCTTCATGCTACACTTCTGTAATGTTTGTATTGAGAAATCAGCTGACAGTTCAATGGGAGCTCCCATTAGGTAACTTTCTGACTCTCTCTTGCTGCCTTTAAGATCCTTTCTTTGTCTTTAACATTTGCCAATTTAATTATGATGCATCAAGGTGTGGGTCTTTTTGAGTTTATCTTTTTTGGGACTCTGTGTGTTTCCTCATCTTGTGTGACATTATCTTTCACCAAATTAGGCAAGTTTTCTATCATTATTTCTTTAAATAGTTCTCTATTCCTTTGTCTGATTATTTTCCTTCTGCCACCTCTATGATGTGAATGTTGTTACATTTCATATTGTCCCAAAGCTCCCTTGAACTTTCCTCCTGCTTTTTAATTTTTTTCCATTTGCTGCTCTAATTGGGTGATTTTTTTTCTACCTTGTCTTCTAAGTTGCTGATTCAGTCTTTCAGCTTCTTCTAATCTACTCTTGAATCCTTCCGAGGTAGTTTTTTATTTCAGCTATTTCATTCTTCATTTCCACTTGACTTTTCTTCATAGCTTCTATCTCTTTTTTCATGCCTATGTAGTTTTCATTGAGTTCTTTTTTAAAAATGTTTTTATTAATTTTTTAGAGAAAGAGAGGAAGGGAGAGAGTGATAGAAATATTAGTGTGAGAGAGAAACATCTGTCGGCTGCCTCTTACACACCTCTTATGGGGGATTGAGTCTGCAACCTGGACATGTGCCCTGACTGGGAATTGAACTGGCATCTCTCAGTCCATGGGATGATGTTCAATCCACTGAGCCACACTGGCCAGGCTTCACTGAGTTATTTATAATTCTTATAGACTTGCTTATAATTCTCACTGAGTTGTTTGAGCACCCTTATAACCATTATTTTGAATTCTTTATCTGATAAATTGCAGGCCTTTATGTTTTTAGTTCCTTTTCTGGTGATTCCTCCTTTTCTTTTCTTATAGAATTGTTCCTTTGTCTCAACATTATATTGGTCCATTGTTCTGGGGCCAGGTGGGGCAGGCTAGTTCATGGGAGCAGGTTGTGTGTCCAGGGGCGCCTGGTTGGGGTCACTCATGCACCCTGGATCTGGGATATGGTCCTGACTGGGTTATTTTGCTTAGCATAAGTCTCCAGGTTCCTCCATGCTGTCTCAAAGGGTAAGAGATCCTTTTTTAGAACTGCTTAGTATTCTATTGTGTAAATGTACCACAACTTTATTATCCACTCACCTACTGATGGTATCTGGGCTGTTTCCAGATGTTAGCTATTGTAAATACTGCTGCTATGAACATAGGGGTGCATATATTCTTTCTGCTTGGTGTTTCGGGATTCTTAGGATATATTTCTAGAAATGGGATCACTGGGTCAAATGGCAGTACCATTTTTAATGTTTTGACAAAATTCCATATTGTTTTCCCTAGTGGCTGCTCCAGTCTGCATTCCCACCAGCAGTATACAAGGGGTCCCTTTTCTCCACAACCTCACCAGCACTTGTTGTTTGTTGATTTATTGATTGCAGCCCTTCTGGCACGTGTGAGGTGGTACTTTATTGTTTTAATTTGTATATCTCTGATGATTATTGACTGAGTATTTTTTTATATGTCTCTTGGCCATTTATGTGTCCTCTTTGGAGAAGGATTTATTCAGGTCCTCTGCCCACTTTTTAATTGGATTTCTTGTCTTCTCTTTATTGAGTTGTATGAGTACTTTATAAATTTTGGAAATTAACCTCTTAAACAATGTATCATTGGCAAATATGTTCTTCTATACAGTGGGCCCCCTTTCATTTTGATGTTGGTTTCTTTTGCTGTGCAAAAACTTTTTAGTTTGATGTAATTTCATTTGTTTGTTTGTTTCTCTTGCCCTAGGCAATGTATCAGCAAAAATTCTGCTATGTGAGATGCTTGAAATTTTGTTGACTATGTTTTCTTCTAGGATTTTTATGGTTTCATGACTTATATTTAAGTCTTTTATCCATTTTGAGTTTATTCTCGTGTATGGTGTAAGATGGTGGTCTAGTGTCATTTTTTTGCACGTAACTATTCAATTCTCCCAATATCAAATATTGAAGAGACTGTCTTTACTCCATTGTATGCTTTTACTGCCTTTGTTAAATAGTAATTGAGCATAATGTCTTGGATCAGTTTCTGGGTTCTCTGTTCTGTTTCATAGATCTGTATGCCTATTCAAATCAGTACCAGGCTGATTTGATTACAGTGGCTTTGTAGTATACCCTGATAATCGGAATTGTGATCCTTCCAAGTTTGTTCTTCTTTCTCAAGATTCCTGCAGCTCTTTGGGGTCTTTTTATGGTTCCATAAAAATGTTTGGAATATTTCTTCTAGTCTGTGAATACGCATTGGTATTTTACTAGGAATTGCTTTGAATCTATAGATTCCTTTGGGTGGTATGGACCTTTTAATCACGTTAATTCTTCCAATCCATGAACACGATTTATTTTCCACTTGTTTTTATCTTCCTCTTTGTCTCCCCCACCACAAATACAGCTAATGTATTATCTACTGTGCTTATGACCTCTGTTTAAATATTAGTGACTTTAATAGGATCTTGACACTCTATTGTTATAGTCTCTATGATATCTCAAAAATGCAAAGATAATTTGTAGCTCTACCCAATTCTCCCTTTTTCTACTTACATATGCTCTAATAGGGTAGAGGAAAATAGAAAAAAATATGGTATCTCAATTATTCATACTGAATTTTCTAATATATCAATAAAACAATTGATATTAAAGGCAGCAGATTTCCAAGTATGGGTAAAACAATTAACTACTCATTTTACTCAAAATTCTCTGCTACCTTTAACCTTTTCCACCAAAGTCAGAAAAACACCCCATGTGTGTGTATGTAAGGGAATATTTATATATATATTATGCATAAATTTCAGACTATTTTTAATGACTATCTTAATATAATTTATCCTGGGAATAATTCTATGATTTATGGATAAGAAAACCAACAAAAAGAGAAGAATTCTGATGCAAGTAACTTTTCTTATGTTTCCACAGAGAAGAATCATCACGCCTGAGGATTTCAAAATGGCAGTGCAGTGAATGGAAGCCACACAAACCATCTCCCAGGACCAAACTGGAATTACAACTAAAATAAAGACAAATCATCAGGAAAAAGCAACAGAAAAGCATCTGGAGAGGACCCGTATAATGAAGGACAGAACAAGGACACTAAATTGAGCCTGGTGTAAACGGTGGAGGTGCGAGAGTGCAGGCTGGGAGCCCATGAACAGCATCTGTGTTAGCTGTGAGTGACCTGTTGGGGTTAACACCCCAGTCCCAAGGCGGCTCCACAGCACAGAGGGCCAGGACAAAGCACTAAATTAGCTACAGCCACATACCTTGGGCTCTGGAAGAGGGAGGGCGGACTGGACTGGAACTGTGTGGAGACTCAGGAGCTTGAAGAGCTGGGAGGGTGATGAGAGTTCTTTGCTGAATCACACCCTCACAAGACAGTAGCCTTTTGTACTCAAAGAGGCCCTTCCCAGAGCTCAGGGGAGACACAACTGCCCCTCTCTCAGGAATTTAACACCACCAGGCCAGGCCAGAGAAATGCAAATTGAGGCTCATTAACAGCCAGCAAGCATCTGCCCCATGCTCTGGAATTACTCTTACCCAGAACACCTGAAGGATTTTTTTTATTCAGTTGAGGGCTACAACCCAATGTTCATCAAGTAACTGAAACTGATAGCCTCCAGGCAAAAAGCTAGAGGATAACTGAACCTTTCCTGGGCTTGCAAATCTACCCAGGAAAGTAAGACTTGACAGCGGTGTTTAAACTGGGTCCTCCTATACTCATCCAAACCTAGAAGAGGGAGCCACAAACAGCAGAACACCAACACCCACAGGGAAAATTTGGCAGGCTCCAAAATCCACTAAGACAGCCAAAATGGTGAAACAAATCTCAAATGAAAGAACAAAGGAATTCTACTGAAGAAGTGATAAATCAAATGCAGTTAAGCAAGTTATCAGAGGTAGAGTTCAGAGTGATGATAATGAGGAAGCTCAACAGCTTGAGTAAAGATATAGAAACATTGAAAACCAATCCATTGGAAATGAAGAATGACATAGCAGAAATAAAGAAAATATTGGAAGGATTAGCCAGCAGAGTAAGAGGAAGCTGAGGACCAGATCAGTGAATTAGAAGAAAAGGTAGAAAAAAATTACCCAATCAGAAAACCAAAAAGAAAAAACAATTAAAAAACAGGAAGATAGCTCACAGAACAGTGGGACAATATGAAACATAACAACATCTGCATCAGAGGATTTCCAGAAGAAGATCAGCAAGGGTAAGAGAATATATTTGAAAAAATAATGACAAAAAACTTCCCAAACTTAGTGAAGGAAAAAGGCATACAAGTACAAGAAGCACAGAGAGCCCCAAGTAAGAAGAACCCCAACAGGTCCACACCAGCACACCAGCACACATAAAAATTAAAAGCCTAAAATTTAAGACAAAGTGTGAATCCTAAAGGCAGCAAGAGATAAGCAACAGATTACCTACAAAGGAAAACCCATAAGGCTATCAGCTGACTTCTCACCAGAAACACTAGAAACCAGAAGGGAATGGCATGAAGCAATCAAGGACATGAAAAACAAGTATCTGAATCCAAGACTATTATATCCAGCAAAGCTATCATTCAAAATAGAAGGTCAAATAAAGAGCTTCCAAGACAAAAAAAAAAAGAGGCTAAGGGAATATATTAGCACCATATCAGTGCTGGAAGAAATGTTAAAAGGACTGCTGTAATTAGAGGAAATAAGAAGAGAAATATAATGACAATAAACAAAAAATGGCAATAAATAAGTACATATCAATAGTAACCTTAAATGTAAATGGATTGAATGCTATGATCAAAAGACCAAGTAGCTGATTGGATAAGAAAGCATGACTCATATATATGTTGTTTACAAGAGACCCATCTCACAACAAAAGACTCACATAGGTTGAAAGTGAAGGGATGGAAAAAAATCTTCCAAGCAAATGGAAAGAAAAAAAGAGCTGGGGTAGCAATACACATATCCGATAAAATAGACTTCAAAATGAAGGCCGTGAATAGAGACAAAGAAGGCCACTACATAATACTTAAAGGATCTATCTAACAGGAAGATATAACCTTGGTAAACATATATGTACCCAATATGGGAGCACCAAAATATATTTAAAAATTTCTGGAAGACTTCCAAGGAGAAATCGACAGCAATACAATCATAGCAGGGGACTTAAATACCCCACTGACATCAGTGCATAGAGCCTCTGACAAAAAAAATTAACAAAGATACAGACACTCTAAATGATGCGCTAGATCAAATGGATTTAATTGATATCTACAGAGAATTACACCTCCAAACTGCAGAATTCACATTCTTCTCAAGTGCACATGGGACATTCTCAAAGATAGACCACATGTTGGGACACAAACTGAATCTCTATAAGTTGAAGAAGATTGAAATCATATCAAGCATCTTCTCAGATCACAATGGCATGACACTAGAAATCAATTACAACAAAAACACACAAAGACATTTAAACACATGGAGGCTAAATAGCATGTCATTAAACAATGAATGGGTTATCAAGGAGATCGAGGAAGTAATTAAAAACTTCCTGGAAACCAATGAAAATGAACACACAACAACACAAAAACTGTGAGATGCAAGGAAAGTAGTCTTGAGAAGGAAGTTCATATCACTGCAGGCCTACCTCAAGAAACAAGAAAAAATTTCTAATTGACTATCTAACCTCACAAGTTAAAGAAGTAGAAAGCAAACAAAAACAAAAACTCAGAGCAAGTAGAAGGAAAGAAATAGTAAAGATCAGAGTAGAAATAAATGACAGAGACACTAAAAAAAAAACAATTCAAACAATCAATGAAACAAAAAGTGGTTCTTTGGAAAAGTAAAAAAGATTGATGGACCCTTAGCTAGACTCACCAAGAAACAAAGAAAGTTGACCCAAATACACAAAATTAGAAATGAAAGAGAAGTAACAACTGAGAGCACAGAAATATAAAGATCGTTAACAAATACTATGAACAATTATATGCCAAAAAATCGGACAATCTTGGCAAAATGGACAAATTTCTAGAAACACAGTTTTTCCAAAATTGAACTGCAAGGAGATAGAAAACTTGAACAGACCAGTAACAGCTAAGGAAATTGAAGATGTAATCAAGATTCTCCCAGCAAGGAAAAGTCTGGGCCTGGACGGCTTCAAAGAGGAGTTTTAAGGAATGTTCAAAAAAAAGAACTAACACCCATTCTCCTCAAACTATTACAAAAAATTCAAGAAGGAAGTCTTCAAAACTCTTGTTATGAGGCCAGCATAATTCTGATTCCAAAACCAGAAAAAGACACTACAAAGAAACACAGGCCAATATCCCTGGTGAACACAGATGCCAAAATTCTTTTAAAAATATTAGCAAATCGGTTCCAGCAATACATTAAAAAAATTACCACGACCAAGTGGGATTTATCCCAGGGATGCAAGAATGGTAGAATATTTGCAAATCAATAAATGTGATACATCACATAAACAATAGTTGAAGGGGAAAAAACTGTAGTACCTATGCACAATGGAACACTATACAGCTGTAAGAAAGAAAGATCTCTTATCCTTTGAGATGACATGGAGGGACGTGCAGAGTATTATGCTAAGCCAAATAAACCAATCAGAGAAAGACAAATACCACCTGATCTCATTTATTTGTGGAATATAATGAACAAAAAAAGTTGATGAACAAAATACACCTAGAGATATAGAAAGGAGTATATTTCAGACTGAGAAACTTCAGAGGAGATGGTTCGGGAGAGGGAAGAGATAAACCAAGGAATTTACATGCATAAATGTGTAACCAATGGACATAGACAACAGTGCTTGGGGGAGGGGCTGGATAGGCAGGAGAGTGTCTGGGGGAAAAAGGAGAAAACATCTGTAACAAAAATTAATTAGAAGTTAAAAGCCATATGATCATATCAATAGATGCTGAAATAGGAATCAACAAAATCAGTACCCATTTCTGATAAAAATGCTCAGAAATGTGGGAATAGAGGGATCATATCTCGACAAAATAAAGGCCATATATGAAAAACCTACAGCCAACATCATACTCAATGGGTAAAAACTAAAAGCATTTCCCTTAAGAACAAGAACAAAACAGGGATGCCCACTTTAGCCACTCTTATTTAACATAACACTGGACATCTTAGCTACAGCAAGTAGACATGTAGAGGTATAAATGGGATCCAAATTGGAAAGGAGGAGGTGAAACTGTCATTACTTGCAGATGATATGATATTGTACATGGAAAATCTTAAAGACTCCATCAAAAGTCTATTAGATTTAATAAATGAACTTGGCAAGGTAGTAGTATACAAAATTAACGTTAAGAAATTGACGGCATTCTTTTTTTTTTCCACCTCTTTTTTTTTATTTATTATTTATTTATTTATTTATTTATTTATTTATTTATTTATTTAACTTATCTTTATTGTTGAATGTATTACAAATGTTCCTCATTTTTTCCCCATTGCCCCCCTCCTCCCAATTCCCCCCCTCCTGCCTTTCCCCACACTGTTGACTGTGTCCATTGGTTATGCATATATACATAAAATTTCCTTGGTTTATTTCTTCCCACCCCTCATCCCCCTTCCCTTTGAGGTTTGTCAGTCTAACAACCAATTTGTACTTCTTAATCCCTTCACCTTTTTCACCCATTCCCCAGCCCCCACCCATCTGGTAACCAACAAAAGTTCTCTGTATCTTTGAGAATGTTTCTGTTCTGCTTGTTCATTTTGTTTGTAGATTCAACTGTTGATAGATATGTACTTATTGCCATTTTGTTTGTTCATATTTTTTTTATATTTTTTTTCAAGAAGACCCTTCAACATTTCATTTAATACTGGTTTGGTGGTGATGAACTCCTTTAGCTTTTTCTTGTCTGGGAAACTCTTTATATAACCATCGATTCTAAATGACAGTTTTGCAGAATAGAGTAATCTTGGTTGTAGGTTCTTGCTTTTCATCACTCTGAATAGTTCTTGCCACTCCCTTCTGGCCTGCAAAGTCTCTTTTGATAAATCAGCTGACAGTCTTATGGGAACTCCCTTGTAGGTAACTAACTGCTTTTCTCTTGCTGCTTTTAAGATTCTTTCTTTATCTTGAACCTTTTGCATTTTGATGATGATGTGTCTTGGTGTGGGCCTCTTGGGGTTCATCTTGTTTGGGACTCTCTGTGCTTCCTGGACTTGTATGTCTGTTTCCTTCACCAAGTTAGGGAAGTTTTCTGCCATTATTGTTTCAAATAGGTTTTCAATTTCTTGTTCTCTCTCTTCTCCTTCTGGCACCCCCAAGATGTGAATGTTGGCACGCTTGAAGCTGTCCCAGAGGCTCCTTAAACTAGCCTCATTTTTTTGGATTCTTTTTTCTTTTTGCTGTTCTGATTGGGCGTTTTTTGCTTCCTTATATTCCAAATCCATGGTTTGCTTCTTGGCTTTACCTACTCTACTATTGAATCTGTGTAAATTATTCTTTATTTCAGTTAGTGCCTCCTTCATTTCTAACTGTGCATCCAGCATTTCTGACTGGTCCTTTTTTATGCTCTTGAGGCCCTCACTAAGTTCACTGAGGTTCTCACTAAGTCCACTGAGGTTCTCACTAAGTCCATTGAGCATCCTTATAAACAGTGTTTTGAACTCAGCATCTGTTAGGTTGTTTAACTCCATTTCACTTAGTTCTTTTCCTGGAGTTTTGTTCTGTTCTTTCATTTGGGACCTGTTTCTTTGTCTCCTCATTTTGGCTGCCTCCCTGTGTTTGTTTCTGTGTATTACTGAGAGGTGTGGGGCTAGCTGAGACTAGATGCTGCTTGTTTTAAAGAATTTAGGAAAAGCTGAAGCAGGCTCCAAGACAGGCCAATCCTATGGTAAAGCAACTGGCAACAGCTTCAGTGGGCCTGAAAGCTGGGTGGGGCAGGACCTCAGGGAATCACCAGGGCGGGGCAAACAGTGTGAGCCAGGTTGCTGGAGTCCCAGATATGGCGGCGTCTGCTGGCCCAGGGAAGGGTTCACCAAAGGAACAAAGGCCTCTGATAGCATGTCTGTCCAGGAGAAAGCTGCCTCTCCAGCCCTCACTCCAATGCTAAACAGCTCAGTTCTTCCCCATATGACTCTGGTGCCTTTCAAGCCTCCTCCCGCATGCTGGAGCCTGGAGGGAGCGAGTCCAAGTAAGTCCGTGCACAGGCCCTTTAAGAGGAGTTGCTGGGGGCTCCAGCCACCTCAGCCTCAGTACCCGCTGGTTTTCCAGCCAGAAATTATGGGGACTTCTCTTCCTGGCACTGGAACCCTGAGCTGGGGTCCTGGTATGGGATAGGGACCCCTGAGTCCTCAGGGAGGACCTTCCCAGCCTAGGTGTCCTCCTCATTTTTATCTGCCACACATGGGTGTGGGACCAGCCCGTCATGTTTCCACCCCTCCTACCAGTCTTGATGCAACTTCTTCTTTAATTTTGTAGTTGTAGGACTTCCATTCAGCTTGATTTCAGGCGGTTTTGAATGATGGTTGTTCTGTAGTTTAGTTGTAACTCTGATGTGGTTGTGGGAGGATGTGATACTGCGTTTACCTACCCGCCATCTTGACCGGAAGTTGACGACATTCTTATACACCAATAATGAACTCACAGAAAGAGAAACTAAAAAAAAAAATCTCATTTACCATCGTGGCAAAACATAATTAAGATACCTAGAAATAAACTTAACCAAAGAAGTAAAGGACCTATTTGCAGAAAACTACAGGACATTGAAAAAAGAAATAGAGGAAGATATAAAAAAGTGGAAGCAGATACCATGTTCATGGATTGGAAGAATTAACATCATCAAAATGTCCATACCCAAAGCAATCTATAGATTCAATGCAGTCCCCATCAAAATACCAACGACATTTTTCACAGAAGTAGAACAAATACTCCAAAAGTTCATATGGAACCAGAAAAGACCCCGAATAGCCACAGCAATCTTGAAAAGGAAGGACAAAGTAGGAGGCATCACAATACCAGATATCAGGTTATACTACAAAGCTACTATAATCAGAACACCTTGGTTTGGGGCATAAGAACAGGCATATAGATCAGTGGAACAGAACAGAGAACCTAGAAATTGACTGAAGACATTATGCTCAATCAATATTTAATAATGGTGGCAAGAGCGTACAATGGAGTAAAGACAGTCTCTTAAATATATGGTGTTGGATAAACTGGACAGCTACATGCAAAAAAATGAAACGACCATCAGCTTACACCATACACAAGAATAAACTCAAAATGGATAAAAGACTTAAATGTGACTCATGAATTTATAAAAATTCTAGAAGAAAATGTAGGCAACAAAATTTATTACATCATACACAGCAGAATTTTCACTGATACATCACCTAAGGCAACAGAAACAAAGGAAACAATGAATACAATGGACCACATCAAACTCAAAAGCTTCTGCACAACAAAAGAAACAATCATCAAAATGCAAAGGGGACCCACTGTATTGGAGAGCATAACTGGCAATGATACATCAGATAAGGTGTTATTTTTTAGAATATATAGAGTGCTCATACAGCTCAACAAAAGGAAGACAAAGAACCCAATTAAAATATGGGCAGAGGATCTAAATAGGCACCTCTCCAAAGAGGACATAGAAGTGGCCAGGAGACATATGAAGAAATGCTCAATGTCACATCATCAGAGAGATGCAAATTAAAACAAAAATGAGGTATCACCTCACACCTGCCAGAGTGGCTGCCATCAACAAATCATCAAACAACAAGTGCAGGCAAGGGTGTAGAGAAAAGGAGACTGTAGTACACTGCTGGTGGGATTGCAGACTGGTGCAGCCACTATGGAAAACACTGTGGTGTTTCCTCAAAAATTAAAAATTGAATTGCTATTTGATCCAGTGTTCCCACTTCTAGGAATATATCCTAAGAAGCCTGAAACACCAATCAGAAAGAATATATGTACCCCTATATTCATAGCAGCACTATTTACAATCATTAAGATCTGGAAACAGCCCAAGTGTCCATCAATAGATGAGTGGATAAAAATGTGTGGTACATACATAGAATAGAATACTATGCAGCTGTAAGAAAGAAAGATATCTTATTCTTTGAGATGACATGGAGGGACCTGGAAAGAATTATCCTAAGTGAAACAAGCTGATCAGAGAAAGACAAATACCACATGATCTCACTGATTTGTGGAATATAATGAACAAGGTCAGCTGATGAACGCAATAGACTCAGAGACATAGAAAGGAGTATGGTTCAGACTGACAAACCTCAGAGTATGGGGGCTTGGGGGATGGATCAGATGAACCAAAGTATATGCATGTATGCATAACCAATGGACATAAACAACAATGCCATAAGGGTTGGGGGGGGCAGGATGGGGAGGAGGGTTTCTGGGGGAAAAAGGAGAAACATCTCTAACAAAAAGAAATAAAAATTGGGGATAAAAAAATGATTCTCCAAGTAAATGGCATCCACAGAAAAGCAGGTGTAGCCAAAATAGATTTCAAGATAACAAAAGTAACAGGAGACAACGATGGACATCTTATAATGATAAAGGAGACACTACATCAAAGACATAACACTTCTCAATATATATGCATCCAGTCAGGGAGCACTGGAATATATAAACCAACTACTAACAAAACTAAAGGTTGAATCTGACAAAAACACAATCATAGTATACGGGACCCAAATACCTCATTGACAGCTATGGATAGATCATCAGAACAGAAAATCAATAAAGAAATGTCACACTTAAATTATACATTAGACCAATGGAAATAATTTATATCTACAGAGCATTTCATCTCAGAACATTAGATTATACATTCTTGTCTAGTGTAAATGGGACACAGCCTAGCCTCAACAAATTCAAGAAGATTGAAATAATACCAAGCATATTCTCTAACCACAATGCTTTGAAATTAGAAATGAACTGCAAAAAAAAGTTTAAAGATCCACAAACGTGGAGATTAAACAACATGTTACTAAAAATTGGGTCAAAGAAGAAAAGGTAAGATCAAAAGATATGTAGAGACAAATGATAATACAACATCAAAATTTTAGGATACAGGAAGAGCATTAATAATAGGAAAGTTTATATTCTTTCAGGCCTATCTTGTGAAGTAAGAAAAGTCTTACATACACAACCTAACATTACATCTTAAAGAACGAGAAAAAGAAGAACAAAAGCAGCCAGCCAGAAGAAAGAAATAATAAAAATTAGAGCAGCATTGAATGAACTAGAGGACAAAACGAGTATACAAGAAATTAATAAAACAAAGAGCTGAGTTTTTTTTTAAAGTTTAATAAAATTGCCCTGGCCGGTTTGGCTCAGTGGTAGAGCATCGCCCTGTGGACCAAAGTGTCTCGGGTTTGATTCTGGTCCAGAGCATGTACCTTGGTTGCAGTTCGGTCCCCAGCCCTGGCTGGAGTCATGGGGAAGGCAACCAATTGATGTGTCTCTCTCACATCAATGTCTCTCTCTCCCTCCCCCACCACCCCAACTCTATCTGAAGATAAAAATGGAAAAAAGTATCCTTGGGTGAGGATTAAAAAAAAAAGATTAATAAAATTGACAATCCCCTGGATAGACTCACTAAGGAAAAAAGAGAGAAGATACATATAAAAAATTAGAAATGAAAGAGAAGATGTTACCATAGACATCACATCACTGCAATACAAAGGATCATACTAGAATACTATGAAAGATTATAGGCCACCAAATTTAGTAACCTAGAAGTGGATAATTTTATAGAAATGTATAAGCTTCCTAGATTGAATCATAAGGAATTGGAAAGTCAATAGGCCAATCAACATTGAGAAATTGAAACAACCATCACAAACCTCCCAAAAAGTAAAGGTCCAGGCTTCATTAGTGAATTCTACCAAACATTCAGAGAAGATTTGATACCTATTCTTCTCACACTCTTCCTAACATATTTTATGAGGCCAACATTACCCTGATACCAAAACCTGGCAACAATAACACAGAAAAAGAAAACTACAGACAAATATATCTGATGAATACAGATGCAGCTATCCTTAACAAAAATATTAGCAAACTGGCCCTGGCCAGTGTGGCTCAAGTTGATTGGGCATCATACAGTGCACCAGGAGGTTGCCAGTTTGATTCCCAGTCAAAGGCACATGCTTGTGTTGCAGGCTCAAACCCCCAATAGTAGTAGGCAGCTGATCCAAGTTCAGCTTTCACATTGATATTTCTCCCTTTCCCTTCTTCTCAAAAAAAATCAATAAACTATTTTTAAAAAGGTTTTAAAAAGTTAGCAAATCGAATACAATCATTAAAGAAATAATATTTCACAATCAAGTGGGATTCATTCCAGGGGCACAAGGATGGTTCAACATATGCAAATGAATCTATGTAATACACCACATTAACAAAATAAAGGATAAAAATCATGATCTTATCAACAGATGCAAAAAAAGCATTTGTTAAGATACAACATCCATTTATGAGTGAAACACTCATTAAAATGTGTGTAGAAGGAAAGTATCTCAACATAATAAAGGCCATATATGACAAGCTTTCAGCTAATATCATACTCAGTGGTGAAAAACTGAAAGCTTTTTCTCTAAGATCAGGAACAAGACCAATATGTCCACGCTCACCACTCTTATTCAACATAGTACTGGAAGTATAGAGAGCAATCAGAGAAGAGAAAGAAATAAAAGGCATGCAAATTAGGAATAAAGAAGTTAAAGTGTCACTTTATGTAGATGACATGATTCTTTATATAGAAAACCCTAAAGACTCCACCAAAAAACTATTAGAAGCAATAAACAAAAACAGTAAAGTTGCACTATACAAAATTAATGTACAAAAATCCAGTGCATTCCTATATACTAACAATGACATTTCAGAAAAAAAGAGATGCTTTTGCAGTTGAAACAAAATGAATTAAATACCTGGAAATGCACTTAACAAAGGATATGAAGGACCTATATACTAAAAACTACAAAGCATTATTAACACATTAAAAAAGACCAAAAAAAAAAAAAAGGAAAACATTCTATGTTCATGAATTAGAAGAATCAATATAGTTGAAATTTCCATATTACCCAAACCAATATACAGATTTAATGCAATCCTCATCAAAATTTCAATGACATTTTTTTTAAGAAATAAGGCCAAAAAAATCATCAGATTTGTATGAAACCATAAAAGTCCTTGAATAGCCAAACCAATCCTGAGAAAAAAGAAGGAGGCCTGAGGCAGCACATTCCCTGACTTCAAATTATACTACAAAGCAATGATAATCAAAAGAGCATGGTATTGGCAGAAAAACAGACACACACAGCAATGGACCAGAATTGAGAGCCCAGAAATAAACCCACATGTATGCAGGCAAATATTTTGACAAAAGAACTAAATACAAACAATGGAGAAAAGAAAACCTCTTCAATAAATGGTCCTGGGAAAAATTGGAAGGCCACATGCAAAAGAATTAAACTAAACTACAGCTTGTTCCCATATACAAAATTAACTCAAAATGCATCAAAGACCTAAATATAAGATCTGAAACAATAAATTACATAGAAGAAAACATAGATACTAAACTTATGGTCCTTGGTCTTAAAGAAGATTTTTTTAATTTGACCCCAAAGGCAAGAAAAGTAAAGACAAAATAGTTGAATGAACTACATCAAACTAAAAACACCATAAGCAAACCAAAAAGGCAACCAACTGAATGGGAGAAGATATTTGCAAACAATTCTAACAAGGGGTTAATGAAAATATATAAAGAACTCATAGAAGACAGGAGAAGGGTGGGAATGGGAAGGAGGATGTCAATGGGAATAAGAGGGGACATCTGTAATTATTTCAACAATAAAAAAAAAAAACCTCATACAACTCAACACCAAACAAACAATCCAGTTAAAAAATTATCAGAGGACCTGAACAGACAATTCTTCCAAGAAGACATAGAAATGACCAACATATATGTTAAAAGATGCTCAACTTCACTAGCTAATAGGGAAATACAAATCAAAATGACAAACATAATCAAAGCAGTTTCATAGAAGCAGAGAACAGATTGACAGCTGTCAGAGGGGAGGGGGCTTGGGAGGCTGGGTGTAAAGGTGAAGGGATTAAGCAAAAACAAATTTACAGACACAGACAACAGTATTGTGATTACCAGAGGGAAAGGGTGATGAGGGGAGGTAGAAGAGGATAAAAAGGGGATAAATGGTGATAGGAGACTTGACTTTGGGTGGTGAACACACAATATAATATACAGATGATATATTATAGAATTATACACCTGAAACCTATATAATTTTGTTAACAAATGTCACCCCAATATATCCAATAAAAAATTTAAAAAAAAGAACTTCCCTCCCTAAACTACAATGAGATACCACCTCACACCTGTCAAAATGGAATTTATTTAGTTAGTTAGTTAATCCTCACCCAAGGATATTTTTCCATTGACTTTTAAAAATAGAGTGGGAGGGAGGGAGTGAGAGTGAGCGAGAGAGAAACATCAATGTGAGAGACACATCTATTGGTTGCCTCCTGCATGACCCCAACTGAGGCCAGGGATTGAACCTGCAACTCTTCAGTCCACAGGCCGATGCTCTAACCACTGAGCCAAACTGGCCAGAGCAAAATGGCTATTATTAAGACAAGTAATAACCAGTGTTGGAGAGGTTGTGGAGAAAATGGAACCCTCATTTACTGCTGATAGGAATGTAAACTGGGATAGCCACTATGGAAAATAGTATGGAGATTCCTCAAAAATTTAAGTATAGAATTGTCATATGACCCAACAACCCCTCTTCTGGGTATCAACTTGAAAAATTTGAAAACATTTATTCACAGACATATGCACCTCTATGTTTATTTCATCATTATTCATAATGGCCAAGACATGGAAACAATCACAATGTCCTTTGATAGATGATTAGCTAAAGAAAATGTGTGTCCAGCTGGTGTGGATCAGTGGTTGAGCATCAACCCATGCACCAAGAGATTGCTGGTTCGATTTCCAGTCAGAACACATGCCCAGGTTGTGGGCCCAATCCCCAGTGGGGGGCATGCAGGAGGTGGCCAATCAGTGTTTTCTCTCATCAATGTTTCTATCTTTCCCTCTCACTTCCTCTCTCTAAAGTCAATAAAGGAAAAAAATATTTTTAATGTGATATATATATATATATATATATATATATATATATATATACACAATGGAATACTGCTCAGCCATAAGGAAAGATGAAATACTGCCTTGTGACAACATGGATGGACCTAGAGAATATCAGGCTAAGCAAAATAAGTCAGTCAGAAAAAGTTGAAAACCATATGATTTCACTCATATGTGGGATATAAAATGGAAAGCACCAAATGAACTAACAAGAAAGAGAAACAAAACCTCATAGACACAGACAACAGTATGGTGGTTACCAGAGGGAAGGGGGTGGGTGGGTAGTAAAGGGTAAAGGGATTCAAATATATGGTGACAGAAGATGACTTGACTTTGGGTGGTAGGCACACAATGCAATGTGATCGTGTATCATAGAGATGTACACTTAAAAAACCTATATAATCTTATTAACCAATGTCACTCCAATAAATTTAATTTAAAAATTAAAGGTGCTTTTTCAGAAGCCCATAACCTCTTTTCCCACTGTCTGGCACTGTATCTCAAGCCAGAACATGGTGGGCACATTCTACTCTTTTTTATACCTTATGGAGAAGAATTATGAGCTTTTGCACCTTC
Source organism: Tadarida brasiliensis (assembly GCA_030848825.1). NCBI lineage: Eukaryota > Metazoa > Chordata > Mammalia > Chiroptera > Molossidae > Tadarida > Tadarida brasiliensis. The sequence continues at coordinate 69,764,702 of CM061259.1, read as the reverse complement.
TCCCAATCTAACAGGGCTGAATGCTCTGTCATTTGTTAGTACCATGAGACATATGGCAGCCCCTGGGCAGAGCACCAAAGCAGGCTCTTGGAGGCAAGCTTCACTACTCTCCCTCCCTCCTGTGATAAGCCTCTAGGTCTGCACTTTACTCAACCTCACACAGTTGTGCTGGCCACAGCAGGGTAACTTTCACCTATTGTTGTTGTTCTTAGCTGCCTTAGGCAACAAACTGCTGTTTCTTTGACACTCCATGTGAGAGGAGACAGAAACCTTCCCCTGTGACCACACACACGAAGGCCACATTATTGGAGGCTGCCTCACTCTTCCAGAGGCAGAACCTATGGGCTGAGGCACTTTCATGGTTCCAGGCTTGCCAGGTTGTGGCGTAGGTGGGAGTGTGCAGATGAAATGAAATTGTTTTTTACCTTTCCAATACTGCACTTCTCAATGTGCCTTTCTGGAATACTGTATCTTCTAACTTGGATTTTGGACTTCTAATAAAGATATTTCGCTTAATATATCATTGATAAGTTACTCTTTTTGTCAAGAAACAAGGTTTTTAAGACCTCCTATTTTGTCATGTTGCTGATATCTCTGCCACATTTTAAAAAAATTTTTATTGAATTTATTGAGGTGATATTGGTTAATAAAGTTATATAATTTTCAGGTGCATAATTCTATAATACATCATCTGTATATTTTATTGTCTGTTCACCACCCAAAATTAAGTCGTCTTCCATGACCATTTATCTCACTTTACCCTCTTCTATTTTACCCCTCCCCCTTTCCCTCTGGTAATCACCATACTGTTGTCTGTGTCTATCAGGTGGTTTTTTCTCCCCTTAATCTCTTTGCCTTTTTCCCCAAGCCCCCAAACCCCCTGCCCCTCTGACAGCTGTCAGTCTGTTCTCTGTGTCTATGAGCCTGTTTCTATTAGTGTATTTTGTTCATTAGGTTTCACATATAAGTAAATTCATATATATTTGTGTTTCTCTAACTGACTTATTTCACTTAGCATAAGGCTCTTTGAGTCCATCCATGCTGTCCCCAAAGGTAAGATTTCCTTGTTTTTAGGGACAAGTAGTATTCCATTGTGTAAATGTACCACATCTTTTTTTATTCACTTACCTATTGATGGGCACTTGGGCTGGTTCCAAATCCTGGCTATTGTAAATAATGTTGCATTGAATGTAAGGGTGCATATATTCTTTCAAATTAGTAGTGCCATTTTTTGAGATATATTCCCAGAAGTGGAATTGCTGGGCCATAAGTCCGTTCCATTTTTAATTTTTTGAGGTAACGCCATTCTGTTTTCTGAACTAATCTGAATTCCCACCAACAGTGCACGATAGTTTCATTTTCTCCACATCCTCACCAGCACTTGGTGTTTGTTGATTTATTGATGACCACATTGGTTTTAATTTGCATTTCTCTGATGATTAACAACAATGAGCATCTTTTCATGTCTATTGGCCAAGTGTATGTTCTTCAGAGAAGTGTCTATTCAGGTCCTTGCCCATTTTTAAGTTGAATTGTTTGGGTTTTTTGGTTTTGAGTTGTATGTTCTTTATAAATTTTGGATATTAACCCCTTATCAGATGTATCACTGGCGCATATTTTCTCCCATCAGTAGGTTGTCTTTTCATTTTGTTGATGGTTTCCTTTGCTGTGCAAACACTTTATAGTTTGATGTAGTTCCATTTGTTTATTTTTTCTTTTATGTCTCTTGCTTCAGGATATATGTCAGAAAAAAATAATGCTATGAGAAATTTCCAACATTTTCCTGCCTGTTTTCTTCTATGAATATTTTATGTTGTTAATCCTCATCTGAGGATATTTTTTCATTGATTTTTAGAGAAAGTGAAACATTGATGTGAGAGAGACACATCAATTGGTTGCCTCTCACATGGGTCCTGACCAGGGAGGGGAATTGAACCTGTGACACTTTGGTGCATGGGCTGGTGCTCCAACCACTGAGCAACACTGGCCAGGGCTAGGATTTTTATTGTTTCAGTCTTTCATTTAAGTTTTCAATCATATTAAGTTTGTTGTGTGCATGGTGTGAGAAGGTGGTCTAGTTTAATTTTTTTGCAGTATCTGTCCAAATTTTTCAACACCATTTATTGAATAGACTCTTTCCAACCCATTGTATATTCTTGCCTCCTTTGTCAAATATTAATTGACCATAAAGGAATGGATTTGGGAGTAAGATGGCTACTGTCTTATGATGGAATGATTCAGCACAAAACTCCCAGTACCCTCCCAGCTCTTCAAACTCCTGAGTCTCCCCACACAGTTCCAGTCCAGTCTGCCCTCCCCCTGCTGGAGCCCAAGGTAATCTTGTTGATTTCCTTAATCACTCCATTTAATTCAATTAGAAGCTGCCACATGAGGACAACTTTATCCCTAGCTGGATACAGTGCTGTTGGAGTTTCCCTTCTTTTAAAGAATTTTAAACATGTTTCTGGAATTTTACAGCCACAGTTCACCTTTGTCCCTGGCGTTTAAGGCAGCAGCAGCACAGATAGGCAGTTGAGACCAATCCCCAGTAGCAGCAAGGCTAGAGCAGCCGAGACTTGCCCCTGACAACTGTAGAAGCAGATTTGGAGTGGAACCCCTTCCACAGCAGCAGCAAAATCACAGGAGCTGAGCATCCTCAGCCCCCAACAGTAGCAGAGGATTGGGAGCTGAGAGCACCCCCTGGCAACAGCAGCAGCAGTAGCAGTGAAAACTGAGAGCTGACACTTGCCTCCAGCATGATCACAGTGACTGATCCACAGCTGAGCCCCACCAGGCAGCAGCACACCCCAGCAGTGCACCAGATGGACCCACATATCTGAGAAGCACACATGCTGGACCCACACACCCAAGCACCACACCAGCTGGATCCATGAACCCCAGCAGCACCTACCTCAACAGACCAATACCAGCCACCAGTTGTCAGTCCTCCAAGATCCACAGCAGGCAAGAGGTGTCATGCACCAAAACAGTCTGGGAGGCACAGTAGCCTTATTTGATACACACTGACCTGCCTACACATCCCAACATCCATCCTCAAGCCTGGAACTACCAGACAGCTAAAATGGGGAGAAAAAGAAACAACATCCAAATGAAAGAAAAGTTGGAATAACCAGAAAAGGAATTACATGAAATGGAAGTAAGCAACTTGTCAGATAAAGAATTCAAAGCAGTGATTTTAAGGGTGCTCAAACAATTTAGTGAGAACTACAAGCAACTTAATAAAAATTATAAAGAGCTCAGTGGGAACTATATCAGCATAAAAAAGGAGTAGAAGCTATGCATAAAAATCAAGAGAAAATAAAGAATGACATAGCTGACATAAAAAATACCTTAGGCCCTGGCCGGTTTGGCTCAGTGGTTAGAGCATCAGCCTGCGGTCCAGAGAGACCCGGGTTCGGTTCCCGCTAGGGGCGCATATCTCGGTTGTGGTTTGTCCCCGGCCCTGGTTGGGTCATGTGGGAGGCAGCCACTCGATGTGTCCCTTTCAAGTCGATGTTTCTCTCTCTCTCTCTCTTCCTCTCTCTCCCTCCCACTCTATCTGAACAAAAATGGAAAAATGTCCTCGGGTGAGGATTAAAAAAAAAAATTTTTCAAAAAAAAAATACCTTAGAAAGACTCCATAGTATATTAGAAGAAGCTGAAGACTGAATCAGTGACTTAGAAGACAAGGTAGGAAAAAAAAACACCCAAATAGAGCAGCAAATGGGGGGAAAAAAATTAAAAAACAGGAGAGTTTAAGGGAGCTTTGGGACAACAAAATGTAACAACATTCGCATCATAGGGGTCCCAGAAGGAAAAGAATCAGATAAAGAAATAGAGAAACTATTTGAAGAAATAATGACAGAAAACTTCCCTAAACTGGTTAAGGAAAAAGTCACACAAGTGCAGGAAACACATAGAGTCCCAAGCAAGACCCACAGCTCGACACTTCATAATTAAAATGGCAAACATTAACAACAAAGAAAGAATCTTAAAGGAAGAAAGAGAGAGACAGAAGGTTACCTACAAGGGAGCTCCAATTAGACTGTGAGCTGATTTCTCAATAGAAACACTTCAGGCTAGAAAGAAGTGGCATGAAATATACAAAATAATGAAAGGCAAGGGTCTGAATCCAGTAAGGCTATTATTCAAATTTGAAGGTGAAATAAAGATCTTCAAAGACAAAAAACAACAACAACAACAACAAAAACACAAGGAATTTACCACCACCAAGCCAGCACTGTAAGAAATGCTAGAAGGACTGTTGTAATAATAAGAAGAAATAGAGGGAGAGAGAGGAACACTGGCATAAAATAAAAAAGGCAAGTAATAAGTATCTATCAATAATAACCTTAAATATAAATGGCTTAAATGCTCCAATCAAAAGACATAAGGTAGCTGATTGGATAAGAAAACATGACTCATATATATGCTGTCTACAAGAGACCCACCTCACAATAAAAGACTCATACAAGATGAAAGTGAAGAAATGGAAAAAAAATTTTCCAGGGAAATGGAAATGAAAAAAAAAAAAAAAGGCTGGTGTAGCAATACTCATATCTGATAAGATAGACTTCAAAACAAGGGCCATAATAAAAGACAAAGAAGGTCACTACATAATATTAAAAGGATCAATCCAACAAGAAGATATAACTCTGGTAATCATATATGCACCAAATATAGGAGCATCAAAATATATTTTAAAACTTCTAGAGCACTTCAAGAAAGAGATCAATAGCAATACAATCATAGTGGGTGACTTTAACACCCCAATGACACCACTGGCTACATCTTCTAGACAAAAAAATTAACACGGACACAGAGTCCTTAAATGACAATCTAGATCAGTTGGACTTAATTGATATTTACAGAACATTTCACCCCAAAGCTGCAGAATGTACATTCTTCTGAAGTGCATACAGGACATTCTCGAAGATAGACCACATGTTAGGACATAAAGTAAGTCTCTACAAGTTCAAGAAGATTGAAATCATATCAAGCATCTTCTCAGATTACCATGGCATGAAACTAGAAATTAATTACAACAAAAACAATCAAACACATGGAGGCTAAATAACATGTTAAACAACAAATGGGTTACCAATGAGATAAGAAATAAATTAAAAAAAACTTCCTGGAAACTAATGAAAATGAACACATAGCAGTACAAAATTTATGGGACATAGCAAAAGCAGTCCTGAGAGGGAAGTTCATAGCAATACAGGCCTACCTCAAGAAACAAGAAAAATGTCTAATGTCTAACCCAACAACTTAAAGATTTATAAAGAGAACAAAAGAAAAACCCAGAGTTAGTAGCAGGAAGGAAATAATAAAAATCAGAGCAGAAATAAATTATATAGACACTAAAAAAAAAAAAATACAAAAGATCAATGAAACCAAGAGATGGTTCTTTAAAAAGATAAACGAGATTGTGAGATTGATCAACCTTTAGCCAGACTCACCAAGAAACAAAAAGAGGGAACCCAAATTAATAAAATCAGAAATGAATGAAGTGAAGTAACAACAGATACCACAGAAATACAAAGGATTGTAAGAAAATACTATGAACAATTATATGCCAACAAATTTGACAACCTAGGTGAAATAGACAAATTATTAACATTGCATACTATTCAAAAACTCAACTGAGAAGTGTCAGAAAACCTAAACAGACCAACAACAATTAAGCAAATACAAGAAGTAGTCAATAAAATCCCAGCAAACAAAAGCTCTGGTCCAGATGGCTACAAAGGGGAGTTTTATCAAACATTCAAAGAAGAACTATCTCCTCAAACTATTCCAAAAAATTCAAGAGGAAGGAAGACATCCAAGCTCTTTTTATGAGACCAGCATTATCCTAATCCCAAAACCAGATAAAGACACTACAAAGAAAGAAAAGAACAGGCCAATATCCCTGAAGAACATAGATTCCAAAATGCTCAAAAAAATCGAATCCAGCAATATATTTTTAAAAATGATGCACCATGACCAAGTGGGATTTATCCCAGGGATGCAAGGATGATACAATATTTGTAAATAAATGTGATACACCACATAAACAAAATGAAAGATAAAAATAATGTGGTCATATCAATAGATGCTGAAAAAGCATTTGACAAAATCCAGCATCCATTTTTGATAAAAACTCTCAGAAGTGTGGGAATAGAAGCATCATATCTCAACATAATAAAGGCCATTTATGACAAACCTACAGCCAACATCATACTCAATGGGCAAAAACTAAAAGCATTCCCCTTGAGAATGGGAACAATACAGGAATGCCCACTTTCACCACTCTTATTTAACATAGTACTGGAAGTCTTAGCCACAGCAATCAGACGTGAAGAAAGAATAAAAGGGAACCAAATTGGAAAGGAGGAGGTGAAACTGTCATTATTTCCAGATGATATGATATTGTACATAGAAAACCCTAAAGACTCCATCAAAAAACTACTGGATTTAATGAATTCAGAAAAGTAGCAGGATACAAAATTAACATCAAGAAATCAAAAGCAATCTTACACACCAACAATTAATTCACAGAAAGAGAAACTTAAAAAAATCCCATTTTGTGGCAAAAAAAAGTTAAGATACCTAGGATACATTTCACAGAACTAGAACAAATACTCCAAAAGTTTTTATGGATCCAAAAAAGACCCCAAATAGCTACAGCAATCTTGAAAAAGAAGAACAAAGTAGGAGGGATCACAATACCGGGTATCAGGTTTAACTACAAAACCACTGTAATCAAAACAGCCTGGTACTGGCACAACAAGCATATAGATCAATGGAACAGGACAGAGAACCCAGAAATTGACCCAAGACAATATGCTCAATCAATATTTGACAAAGGTTGCAAGAGCATACAGTGGAGTAAAGACAGCCTCGTCAGTAAATGGTGTTGGGAAAATTGGACAGCCACATGCAAAAACATGAAGCTAGACCACCAACTTACACCATACACAAGAATAAACTCAAAATAGATAAAAGACTTAATTGTGACTCATGTATCTATAAAAATCTTAGAAGAATATGTAGGCAACCAAATTTCGGACATCAGAGGCAGCAGAGTTTTCACTGATACGACACCTAAGGCAAGAGAAACAAAGGAAAAATGAGCACATGGGATATATCAAACTGAAAAGCTTCTGCACAGCAAAAGAAATAAGCATCAAACTTGAAAGGGAACCCACTATATGGGAGAGCATAAATGCCAATGATGCATCAGATAAAAGGTTAATTTCCAAAATATATATAGTACTCATACAACTCAACAAAAGGAAGACAAAGAACCCAATTAAAAAATGGGCAGAGGAACTAAATAGACACCTCTCCAAACAGGACATTCAAATGGCCAAGAGACATATGAAAACATGCTCAACGTCACTAATCATCAGAGAGATGCAAATTAAAACAACAGTGAGGTATCACCTCACACCTGTGAGAATGGCTGCCATCAACAAATCATGAAACAAGTGTTGGCAAGAGTGTGGAGAAAAAGGAATCTAGTACACTGCTGGTGGGAATGCCGACTGGTGCAGCCACTATGGAAAACACTGTGGTGTTACCTCAAAAAATTAAAAATTGAACTGCCATTTGACCCAGTGATCCCCCTTATAGGAATATGTTCTAAGAAGCCTGAAACACCAATCAGAAACATATATGTACCTCTATGTTCATAGTAGTACTAGTTATAATTGCTAAGATCTGGAAACAGCCCAAGTGTCCATCAATAGATGAGTGGATAAAAAAGCGGTGGTACATCTACACAGTGAAATACTATACAGCTGTAAGAAAGATCTCTTATCCTTTGAGACGACATGGAGGGACCTTGAGTGTATTTTTTTTTTTAGCAAAACAAACCAATAAGAGGAAGACAAATATTACATGATCTCAGTTGTGGAATATAATGAACAAAACAAACTGATGAGCAAAATAGACCCAGAGACATCGAAGTTGGGTACAGACTGACAAACCTCAGAAGAGGGAGTGGGGGTGAAGGAGGAACAGATAAACCACAGAACTTATATGTGTGTATGCATAACCATGGACATAGACAACAAGGCTGGGGATGAGGTGGGGGAGGGTGGATCAGCAGGAGGGTGTCAATGGAGGAAAAAGAAGAAACATCTGTAAGAAAAAGAAAATATTCAAAATTTTAAAAAGGTAAAAAAAATTTTTTTTTAAGGCATAGATTTATTTCTGGGTTTTCTATTCTGTTCATGTCTATTTTTATGCCAATACCATGCTGTTTGAAATACTATGACCTTGTAGTATAGTTTATTATCAGGTAGCATGATTCCTTCAAGTTTGTTCTTTCTCAAGACTGCTGTGGCTATTTGGGGTCTTTTGTGGTTCTATATAAATTTTTGGAATATTTGTTATTGTTTTGTAAATTATGCCATTGATATCTTGATAGGGATTGCGTTGGATCTATAGATTGCTTTGGATAGTATGGACATTTTAATGATGTTAAGTCTTCCTATACATGGACAGTGTATATGCTTCTACTTATTTGTATCTTCTTCAATGTCTTTCTTCAGTTTCTTATAATTTTTTGAGTACAGATCCTTTACACCTTTGGCTAAATTTTTTTCTGGGTATTTCATTTATTTTTTGATGCAATTGTAAATGCAGTTGTTTTCTAGTTTCCTTTCTAATAGTTCATTATTGGTCTATTAAAATGCAACTGATTTCTTGATATTTATTTAGTTTCCTACTACTTTACTGAATTCATTTACCAGTTCTAGTTATTTTCTGGTGGAATCTTTAGGGTTATCCACCTTCAGTATTATGTCATCTGCAAATAATTACAGTTTTACTTCTTCCTTTCTAATTTAGATACTTTTTTTCCTTCCTCTTGTGTCATTCCTATAGCTAGGACTTCCAATACAATGTTGAGTAAGAGTGATAAAAGTGGACATCTCTGTCTTGTTCCTGATGTTACCAGAAACACTTTCAGTTTTTGCATGTTGAGTATGATGTTGGCTGTGGGTTTGTCTTATATTGCCTTTATTGAGTTAAGGTATGTTCTCTCTTTTCCCACTTTGTTGAGAGTTTTTATTATAAATGGGTGCTGGATTGTATCAAATGACTTTTCTGCATCTATTGATATGATGACGCAATTTTTATCCTCCAGTTTGTTTATGTGGTGTATTATGTTTATTGATTTGAGGATGTTGTACCAACCTTGCACTCCAGTTTAAATCCCACTTGATCATAGTGTATGATCTTTTTAATATATTGGTGAATCTGGTTTGCTAATATTTTGTTGAGGATTTTAGCATTTATGTTCATCAGTGATATTGACCTATAATTTTCATTCTTTGTAGTGTCTTTATTTGGTTTTGGAATTAGATTAGTGTTGGCCTCATAAAATGAGCTCCTCTTGTCTTTAATTTTTTGTAATAATTTGAGAAGCATAGCCATTAGCTCTTTGAATCTTTGGTAAAATTCACCTGTGAAGCCATTCCATTAGAACTTTTATCTTAGGGGGATTTTTCTGATCACTGCTTCAATTTCATTAGTTGCAATCTGTCTATTCAGATTATCTGATTATTCCTGATTTAGTTTTGGGATATTGTATGTTTCCAAGAATTTATCCATTTTGTCCAGATTGTCCAATTTGTTGGTATATAGTTGTTTCTAATATTGTCTTGCAATTCTTTGTATTTCTGTGGTGTCACTTTGTCACTTCTCCCCTTTCATTTCTGATTTTGTGTTTCTTTTTTTCTTGATGATCTAGTTAAAGGTTTGTCAATCTTGGTTTTATTCATTTTTTAAAGTATTTTTTTAGACTCTTTTGTTTATTTCTTATCTTTATTATTATCTTTTCTATTCACTTGGGGTTTGTTGTTCTTTTTCTAGTACCTTTAAGTGTAAAGTTAGATTGGGCATTTGAGATTTTGTGTGTGTGTGTGTGTGTGTGTGTGTGTGTGTGTGTTTCAGGTACACCTATAGTGCTTTTGCTCTGTCTCATAGATTTTGGGTTGTTGTGTTCTCATTTTCATTTGTTTTAAGATATCTTTTGATTTATTGTTTAATCTCATTGCTAACCCATGCATTGTTTAGTAACGTTATTTAGCCTCCATGTTTTTGTGTGTTTTTCAGTTTTTCTCTTGTGATTGATTTTTAGTATTATAGCATTGTTGTCAGAGAAGATGCTTGCTATGATTTCAATTTTCTTAAATTTATTGTGACTTGCATTGTGATCTATCCTACAAAATGTTCCCTGTGTACTTGAAAAGAATGTATATTCTGCTGCTTTCGGGTGAAACCTCTGAAGATATCAATTAGATACATCTGTTCTAATGTGTCATTTAAGGCTATTTATTCCTTGCTGATTTTCTGCCTGGAAGATCTCTCCATTGATGTCAATAGGGGTGTTAAAATCCCCTGCTATGATTATATTACTGTTGATCTCTCCTTGTATATCTATCAAGGTTTACTTTATATATTTAGGTGCTCCTATCTTGGGTGCATAAACGTTCACAAGGGTTATATCTTCTTGGTGGATTTCTCCCCTTATTATTATGTAGTATCCTTCTTTGTTTCTTTTATAGCCTTTGTTTTGAAGTCTATTTTCTCTGATACAAGTATTGCTACCACAGGTTTTTTATTTTTATATGAATGAAATATTTTTTTCCATCCCTTTACTTTTGGTCTGTGTGTATCTTTTGTTCTGAGGCGGGTCTCTTGTAGACAGCATATATATATTTAGGTCTTGTTTTCTTATCCATTTAGCTGCCCCATGTCTTTTGATTGTAACATTTAATGCACTTACATTCAAAGTAATAATTTATATGTATATATTTATTGCCATTTTATTCTTTATAACTGTGTTCCTTTATTTTTTTTCTTCTTAAAGAAGACCCCCTTTAACATTTCTTGTAATACTGGTTTGGTGGTAATGAACTTCTTTAGCTTTTAATTGCCTGGGAATCTCTTTGTTTCTCCTTCACTTTTAAATGATAGCCTTGCTGGGTAAAGTAGTCTTAGTTGTAAGTCCTTGCTATTCATCACTTTAACTATTTCACGTCAATCCCTTTAGGCCTGAAATGTTTCTGTTGAGAATCAGGTGACAGTCTTATGGAGCTTCCTTGTAGTTAACTTTCTCTTGCTGCTTTTAAGATTCTTTGTCTTTAACTTTTGCCATTTTAATTATAATATGTCTTGCTATGGGCCTCTTTGGGTTCATCTTGTTTTGGACTCTCTGTGCTGACTGGGCTTGTGTGTCTTTTTCCTTCACCAGGTTAGGGAAGTTTTCAGTCATTATTTCTTCAAATAGATTCTCAATCCCTTGGTCCCTCTCTTCTCCTTCTGGCACCCCTGTGATGCAGATGTTGTTACACTTCATGTTGTCCCAGAGATTGCTTAAAGTATCCCCCCCCTCCAAAAAAAAAAACAAAAACAAAAAAAAAACACACTTTTGTTTTTCTTTTTGCTGCTCTGATTGGTTGTTTTCTGCTATCTTGTCTTCCAAATCACTGCTTTGATCCTCTGTTTCATCCAAGTTACTGTTTAGTTCTTCTAGTGTATTCTTCATTTTAGATATTGTGGTCTTCAGTCTGACTGGTGCTTTTTTATGTTTTCTATTTTATTTTTCAAGCTGTTGAAATTCTCACTAAGTTCTTTGAGGAAACGTATAATCTCTTTTTTGAACTGTATATGTGGTAAATTGCTTGCCACTATTTTATTTAGCTATTTTTTAAAAGATTTCTCCTTTTCTTTTATTTAGTTCTTTGTCTCTTCCTTTTGGCTGCCTCTTTGTGTTTGTTTCTATGGATTAGATAGATCTGCTATGTCTTCCCTTCTTGGTAAGATGGACTCATGTCACCTTGATCACCTGAGCTGGTGCTTTAGGAATGTCCCTTGTATGAGCTATATGAGCCCTCCTGTTGTAATTGAGTCTTTATTGATATTGGCCCATTCATGCATGGGATCGACCCTCAGGCTGTCTGACTTTGAGGATTAACCACAGCCATAGTGTACAAGCTGCTGTGCAGGTGCTGACCACACAATGCGAAGTTTGCCTTAGCAGGGTCTGGTGCCTGCCAAGATCTCCCTTTGGATCTTCCACTTGTGAAGCTAATTAGATCCTGCTTCAATGTCTGAAGCTGGACACTGGTGTATCAGTTCTGGGACCTCTTGGGAGGGACTCTTGTGCAGGTCAATGTCAGATACTGGCTGTGACTGGTCTTGGGAAACATGTTTGGAGCTACAAAGCAATCCATCACTTGTGGCTGTCTTGTTGTGCATGGAAGAGACCAAGCTGTGCACCAAGGTTAGCTTCCACCAACATTGAGTCCAGAGCAGGTCAGCAAAAGGTGCAAGTTACCCAAAGATCTGCCTCCTCCTGCCTTCACCCTTCAGCTGCCTTTTAGACTCATTCACTGAAAGAACTTCTGGTGGTACTTGAATTGTATGAGGTAGGTTCTCACCAGGTAGGGGTGAGTGGTGTTCACCAGATTGAAACAGGTTCAAACTCAGTGCCAGTACTGGGTCTGAAGCTACTCAGCAAGAGTCCCAGGGTATACCAAATCTAGCTGCCACCCTCTAGGTGCCCGCATACCTTTGTGGTGGGGTGGGATCCCAGGGAGTTGTCAGGGTAAGGCCAGCAGAGTACATCAGGCCCAAGCAGACCAAGATTTGGCCGTGTGAATGGAAGGCTCTGCACCAGTTTGGCATGTGAGGGAAAAATGGCCTCCATCCTGGAACCACACAACTCAGTCTGTCCCAGATTCTGCTGATCCCTGAACTCAGCAGGTTAGGGCTACCAGAAGTCAGGAGAGTGAGGATAGTGGATTTCCCATGAAAAGTTAGGCACTGGTCAGGCTTTGGAGAGGTGGGGGGTGTGGCCACCACCCCAGAACCACACAATTCAGTCTGTCTTAGATTTTTCCCAGACCTCCTCAGCAGGGAGGAGCCACCAGGAGTTGGGAGAGTAGGACCTCCAAGGGCCCAAAGGGTGGGGCTAGCTTATCTCCAATGAGGGGGAGGTGCCAGTCTGGTTAACCAAAACATGAGGGGAATGGCTCCTGCCCCAAAGCCATACAATTCAGTCACTTATACCCTCTGAGTCTGCTCAGACCTCTACACCCTGGCCTAGGAAGCTGACTCCTCAGCAGGAAATGAGCTCTTCATGGTAGGGTGACAGGGAGTCCATAGGGTGGAGCTATTGCATTCTCAACAGGCTGATGCTGTAAGGAGGGGAGTGCCTCACCCAAGAAAGATGACATCTATGGTGTGGGAGAGGGACTTAGTGTAGGATCTTGGTGGCTATCTCTTCAACTCTCTTCCTAGGTCCACAAACCCCAGTCTCTCCTCACCTAACTCTAGTCTGCTCCACCCTTCCTCTGCCCAAGCCCAGAGTGAGTGGCTGTGAATAAGATTTTGTGTATTGGACCTTTAATAGGGCTCCTGTTTTTCTAGCAGTCTCCCATCTTTCCCTGGCAGACAGAGTCCCTGTTTTTCACAGCCAGATGTTACATGGGCTCCTCTTCCCAGCTATGGTGCTCTGGGATGGGGTGTCTGGCATGGAGTTGAGACCCCATCCTCTTCAGGGGAAATTTTTACAGCTGAGCTATCCCTCCAGTATCTTAGTCCCAGACCTTAGATGTGGGGCCAGCCCTTTTTGAGTCTCTGCCCTTCCTACCAGTCTCAATGTGGCTTCTGTAAATCCTTGGTTATGACTATGTTCAGTTATTCTTTGGTTGGTTGTTCAGGCTGATTGTTCTGTATTTTAGTTGTAACCCCAGTTTGGTCCTGTAAGAAGGTGAGTGTAGCTTCTGCCTACTCAACTGCCATCTTGGATCCTTTGCCATATTTTAAAATCACTCTTTTTCAAGGCCTAAAAACAGACCTTCTTCATTTAATTTTAATAGGGAAGGACAATTTAGAGACTATTTAAAGAACAATTTAAGAATATCTATGAGAAGAGTAGTTTGAGAACAAAAAATATTATTATGATTAGCTAATATTTCAGTTGTAATGGAGTCTATGATTTCACTTTTACATAATTTGACTTATAATTGTGTCAATTGCTGTTATGAGTGTAGGTGAAGCTGAGAGCCTCTTGGAAAATATTAGCAAAGGAGTTCTGAGTTGCTGTTCTTGCTGATGAAACCTACACATGAGGAAAACACTTTCATTGTACTTTCTGAATAAGAAATAGCTCTTCAGAATATGATGACACCTCCTTTGTGATGGGGTTCAGGAATCTTGTTTTTAGCAAAATCTCATCACTGAGAGGAAGTAGAGAAGTGGTGTGGAATAGAACTCTGCAATAATGGGCCCATGCTATTTCTGCACTAACAGGACATATCTCAACATGCTGCTGTGTTAATTCAACAAATTTGTTTCTGTAAAACCCTTAGAATAGTAACTCATATATGAGGGCTCATTATTTTTATTATTTGTAAATTGTTTATCTTTGTTCATTTTTACTATATGAATATGTGTATTTCTCTGCTGTGATTGCCATAGTGAAATACTACAAACTGGATTACTTAAAAAATAGAAATTTGTTTTCTCATGGTTCTGGAGGCTAGGAATCTGAGGTCAAGGTGTTGGTTTCTTCTGAGACCAGTGTCATTGGCTTGCAGATGGCTATCTTCTCCCTTGCCTTTACCTAGCTTTTTCTCTGCCTGTGTCTGTGTTCTAATTGCCTCTTCTATTAAAGACACCAGTCATATTGGATTAGGCTCATCCTAATGAATTCATTTTAAGGTATTTACTTATTTAAAAACCCTATATCCAAGCACAGCCACATTCTGAAATACTGGAGGTTAGGATTTCGACAGATAAATGTTCATCCTACAAGAGTGTGTATTTTTACATGTTTATATGCAAGAACTCTTGTATTTGACAGATGCTGATAATAAAGTATTTGTTTAAGAAATGCATATACCACCCGGCCGGTGTGGCTCAGTGGATTGAGTGTCATCCCATGGACTGAGAGGTCCTGGTTCGATTCCTGGTCAGGGCACATGCCTGAGTTGTGGCCTCAGTTCCTGGTAGAGGGTGTGCAAGAGGCAGCCTATCGATGTTTCTTACATTGATGTTTCTGTCTCTCTAAAAAAAATAAATGCCTATACTTTTGTTAACATATAAATTTATTGTTCTGTCTTTAAAGCATTGGTTCATTTAACTTTTGTTATTGTTTTAAAGTGTGGGATGATAGGTTGATTTTTTAAAATAAGAAGTTGCCATTTAAATCCATTATCCAACTTTCTTCCACCTTCATCATATCTTAACATCTTCACATTTATTGGCCCTAGTTTTATTTTTCTTAATTTTTTTAGCTTCACTGACACATTTATTGACACATAAGAATTGCATATATTTACAGTGTACAACTTGAGGATTTGATATATGTACACATGGTAAAAAATGGTGACAACAATAAGGAAAATTTACATATCCATCATTTCACACCATTACTATTTTTCTTCTATTTTTGTGTGCAGTGGGAAATATTATCTATTCTTTTAGTAAATTTCAAGTAAATTTACTAGAAAAGATATTTAAAACTGAGACATAATTGATATAACATTGTGTAAGTTTATGGTACACAATGTCTTGATTTGATACATTTACAAGTCATAATAGATTATCACTATGGTTATAGCTAACACTGTATTCTTGGCTCCTTAGTCAAATATTAGTTGAACTTAATGTGAGGATTTATTTTGGGGCTCTTGATTATGTTCCATTGGTCTATGTGTCTATTTTTGTGCTAGTACTATATGTTTAGAATTACTATAGCTTTGTAGTATATTTGAAATGACAATGTGGGATGTTTTAGCTTCACTCTTCTTTCTCAGAATTGGTTTGGCCTATTTTAGGGCCTTTCATGGAACCAAACAAATTTTAGAAAAAAAAATTTTTTTTTTTTATTTCTAGAAAATAGCATTGGAATTTTGATAGGGATTGCATTGAATCTATAGATGGTTTTGGGTAGTATGAACATTTTATTGATATTGATTATTCTGATCCATAAACACAGGATATCTTCCCATTTGTTTGTGTCTTCAGTTTTTTTCATCTAAGTCTTTAGTTATCATTGAATAAATTTTTTTTTTTTACTTTCTTGGTTAAATTTATTCTTAAGCATTTAATATTTTTTTATACTATTGCAGATAGGATTGTTTTCTTTATTTCCATCTTACCTGACTGCTCTAGCTGGGAATTCCAGTGCTGTGTTGAATGGAAATGGTGAGAGTAGGCACTCTTGTCTTGTTTCTGATCTTTTTTCTGATACTTTCACCAAGTATGATGTTAGCTGTAGGTTTGTTGTATAAGGCCTTTATTTTGTTGAGTTTTGTTCTATTCTCAGTTTGTTGAGGGTATTTATCTTGAAAAGATGTTGTATTTTGTCAAATGCTTTTTCTGCATCTGTTGAGAGAACCATATGATTTTCAACTTTTATTACATTGATGTCAATATCACATATATTGATTTGCATATCTTGAATTATCCTAGCAACTCAAAGATGAAACACTTTTAATCATAATGTATGACCCTTTTAAAATGTGCTGTTGAATTTGGTTTGCTAATATTTTTTGAGAATATTTGCATCTACATTGATCAGGGATATTGTTTTCTTATCATGTCTTTACCTGGCTTTGGTATTAAGGCAATGCTGGCCTTATACATAAGTTTGAGAATTTTCTCTATGCTGAGTTTTTTGGGAAAAATTTGACAGGATTTGGTGTTAATTCTTGTTTAAATATGTAGTAGTATTCACCAGTGAAAACATCTGGCCCTGGCCTTTTCTGTGGTTGGAGGATTTAATTACAGAATCAATCTCTTTTCATTGTATTGGTCTGTTCAGATTTTCTATTTCTTAATTCTGTCTTGGTAAGTTGTATATTTCTAGGAATTTAGACATTTCTTCCTGGTTATCCAATTGGATGGCATATAACTGTTCACAGTAGTCTCTTATGATCCTGTGTATTACTGTGACGTTAATTGTAATGTCTGTACTTTCATTTCTGCTTTTCTTTATATAAGACTTTTTCAAAAAATTTAGTAATAATTGAAATATTATATTAGTTTTGAGGGTACAACATAATGATTTGATATTTGTAAATATTGTAAAATGATCACCAGAATAAGTGTAGTTCACATTTATCACCTACATAGTTACAAAACATTTTTTGTCAAGATGAAAACTTTTAAGACCTATTCTCTTAACAACTTTTAAACATACAATATACTGTTAACTATAGGCACAATGCTGTACATTATATCCTCATTTCACACACCCCTATCACCTACTTCTGGCAACCAATAATCTGTTCATCCATGAGCTTGTTTTTTTCTTTTTTAGATTCCACATTTAAGTGAGATTATACAGTATTTACCTTTCTCTGTTTAACTTAAAAGAGTGCCTTCAAGGTCTACCCATATTATACAAAATGGCAAGGTTTCCTTCTTTATGTTTGACTTCTATTTCATTGTGCCATATATATGCCATATTTTCTTTATTCATCTATTAATAGTGACTTAGGTTGCTTTCATATCTTGACTATTAATAATGTTGCAATGATATCCGGTATTGTGATCCCACTTACTTTGTCCTTCTATTTCAAGATTGCTGTGGCTATTTGGGGTCATTTTTTGTTTCATATGAGCTTTTGAAGTATTCTAGTTCTGTGACATGTCGTTGGTGTTTTGATGTGGATTGCATTGAATCTATAAATTGCTTTGGGTAGTATGGACATTTTAATGACACTAATTATTCCAATCCATGAACAAGGTATGTGCTTCCACTTTTTTATATCTTCCTCTATTTCTTTTTTCAATGTCTTATAGTTTTCTGCAAAGGGTCCTTTATTTCTTTGGTTAAGTTTATTCCTAGATATCTTAATGTTTTTGCTGCAATGGTAAATGTGATTTTTTTTTAGTTTCACTTTCTGTGACTTCATCATTGGTGTATAAGAATGCCTTCGATTTCTTAATGAAAATTCTGTATCCTGCTACTTTACCAAATTCATTTATTAAGTCTAGTAGATTTTTGATGGAGTCTTTAGAATTTTCTATGTATAATATCATGTCAACTGCAAATAATGACAGTTTCACTTCCTATTTCCAATATGGATCCCTTTTTATTATTTCTTCATGTCGAATTGCTATGGCTTAGACTTCCAGTACTATGTTAAATAAGAGTGGCAAAAGTGGGCATCCCTGTCTTGTTCCTATTCTTAAGGGAAATGCTTTTCATTTTTGCCCATTGAGTATGATGTTGGCTGTAGGTCTTTCATATATGATCTTTATTATGTCAAGATATGACCCCTCTATTCCCACATTGCTGAGAGTTTTTCTCAGAAATGGGTGCTGGATTTTGTCGAATTCTTTTTCAGTGTCTACTGATATAATCATGTGGTTTTTATCTTTCATTTTGTTTATGTGGTATATCACATTTATTGATTTGCAAATATTGTACCAGCCTTGCATCTCTGGGATGAATCCCACTTGGTTATGGTGAATAATTTTTTTAATGTATTACTGGATCTAATTTGCTAGTATTTTGTTCAGGATTTTGGCATCTATGTTCATCAGGGATATTGACCTGTAGTTTTCTTTATTTGTAGTGTCTTTTCCTGGTTTTGTAATTAGAATTATGCTGGCCTCATAAAACAAGTTTGGAAGCCTTCCTTCTTCTTGAATTTTTTTGGAATAGTTTGAAGAGAATGGGTGTTAGTTCTTCTTTGAATGTTCTCTAAATCTCCCCTGTAAAGCCGTCTGGGCCTAAGCTTTTGTTTGCTGGGAGAGTCTTGATTATATCTTCAATTTTCTTAGTTGTTATTGGTCTGTTCAAGTTCTCTATCTCTTCCCAGTTCAGTTTTGGGAGACTATGTGTTTCTAAAGATTTGTCCATTCGCTTAGATTGTTTAATTTGTTGCCGTATAATTGTTCATAGTATTTGTTAACAATCCTTTGTATATCTGTGGTGTCAGTTGTTACTTCTCCTCTTTCGTTTCTGATTTTGTGTATTTGGGTTCTCTCTCTTTGTTTCTTGGTGAGTCTAGCTAAGGGTCCATCAATCTTGTTTATCTTTTCAAAAAACCAGCTCTTTGTTTCATTGATCCTTTGAATTGTTTTTTGGTTTCTATGTCATTTATTTCTGCTCCGATCTTTACTATTTCCTTCCTTCTACTTGCTCTGGGGTTGTCTTTTTGTTTGCTTTCTAGTTCTTTAAGTTGTGAGATTAGATAGTCAATTAGGAATTTTTCTTGTTTCTTGAGGTAGGCCTGTAGTGCTATGAACTTCCCTCTCAGAACTGCTTTTGCTGCATTCCATAAATTTTGTGTTGTGTGTTCAGTTTTGTTGGTTTCCAGGAAGCTTTTTTTTTTCCTTTTTTTTAATTTATTAATTTATTTTTGTTACAGATGCTTCTCCTTTTTTTCCCATTGACACCCTCCTCCCCAACCTCCAACCCTGTCCCCAGTTTTGTTGTCCATGTCCATCAGTTATGCATTCATGTGTATAAGTTCTGTGGTTTATCTCTTACCTCCCTCCCACCCCCTCTTCTGAGGGTTGTCAGTCTGTACCCTACTATCACATCGCTGGGTCTACTCTGTTCCCCAGACTGTTATGTTTATTATATTCTACAAATGAGTGAGATCATGGGATATTTGTCCTTCTCTGCTTGGCTTATTCCACTTAGGATAATACTCTCCAGGTCCCTCAATGTTGTCTCAAACTATAAGAGATCTTTCTTTTTTACAGCTGCATAGTACTCCATTGTGTATATGTGCCACAGCTTTTTTATCCACTTGTCTACTGATGGACACTTGGGCTATTTCTAGATCTTAGCTATTGTAAGTGGTGCTGCTATGAACATGGGAGTACATGTATTCTTTCTGATTGGTGTTTCAGGTTTCTTAGGGTATATTCCTAGAAGTGGGATCACTGGGTCAAATGGCAATTCAATTTTTAATTTTTTGAGGTAACACCATAGTGTTTTCCACAGTGGCTGCACCAGTCTGCATTCCCACCAGCAGAGTACTAGAGTCCCGTTTTCTCCACACCCTCACCAACACTTCTTGTTTGATGCTTTGTTGATGACGGCCATTCTGTCAGGTGTGAGGTGATACCTCATTGTTGTTTTAAGTTGCATCTCTCTGATGATTAGTGATGTTGAGAATTTCTTCATATGTCTCTTAGCCATTTGTATGTCCTGTTTGGAGAGGTGTCTATTTAGTTCCTCTGCCCATTTTTTAATTGGGTTCTTTGTCTTCCTTTTGTTGAGTTGTATGAGCACTCTATATATTTTGGAGATTAACCCCTTATCTGATGTATCATTGCCAATTATGCTCTCCCATACAGTGGGTTGCCTTTCCACTTTGATGGTTGTTTCTTTTGCTGTGCAGAAGCTTTTGAGTTTGATGTAGTCCCATGTGTTCATTTTTTCCTTTGTTTCTGTTGCCTTAGGTGGTGTATCAGTGAAGATTCTGCTGCGTATGATGTCCAAAATTTTGTTGCCTACATTTTCTTCTAGGATTTTTATGGATTCACGAGTCACATTTAAGTCTTTTACCCATTTTGAGTTTATTCTTGTGTATGGTGTAAGTTGATGATCTAGTTTCATTTTTTTGCATGTAGCTGTCCAATTTTCCCAACACCATTTGTTAAAGAGGCTGTCTTTCTCCATTGTATGCTCTTGCCACCTTTGTCAAATATTAATTGAGCATAATGTCTTGGGTCAATTTCCGGATTCTCTGTTTTGTTCCACTGGTCTATATGCCTGTTCTTGTGCCAGAACCAGGCTGTTTTGATTATAGTAGCTTTGTAGTATAACCTGATATCCAGTATTGTGATCCCACTTACTTTGTCCTTTTTCAAGATTGCTGTGGCTATTAAGGGTCTTTTTTGGTTCCATATGAACTTTTGGAGTATTTGTTCAAGTTCAGTGAAATATGTCACTGGTATTTTGATCGGGATTACATTGAATCTATAGATTGCTTTGGGTAATATGGACATTTTAATGATGTTAATTCTTCCAATCCATGAACAAGGTATGTGCTTCCACTTTTTTATATCTTACTCTCTTTTTTCAATGTCCTGTAGTTTTCTGCAAATAGGTCCTTTACTTCTTTGGTTAAGTTTATTCCTAGGTATCTTAATTTTTTTGCCACAAATTAAGTGGAATTTTTTTTTTAGTTTCTTTTTCTGTGAGTTCATCATTGTTTTATAAGAATGCTGTCGATTTCTTGACGTTAATTTTGTATCCTGCTACTTTACCAAATTCATTAATTATGTCTAGTAGATTTCTGATGGAGTCTTTAAGGTTTTCTATGTATCATATCATGTCATCTGCGAATAATGACAGTTTCACTTCCTCCTTTCCAATTTGGATTCCTTTTATTTTTTTTTCACCCCAGATTGCTGTGTCTAAGACTTCCAGTACTATGTTAAATAAGAATGGTGAAAGTGGGCATCCCTATCCTCTTCCTGTTTTTAAGGGAAATGTTTTAAGTTTTTGCCAATTGAGTATGATGTTGGCTGTAGGTCTTACATATATGGCCTTTATTATATCAAGATATGATCCCTCTATTCCCAAATTGCTGAGCGTTTTTATCATAAGTGGGTGCTGGATTTTGTCAAATGCTTTTTCAGCATCTATTGATATGATCATGTGGTTGTTATCTTTCATTTTGTTTATGTGGTGTATCACATTTATTGATTTGCGAATATTGAACCAGGCTTGCATCCCTGGGATGAATCCCACTTGGTCATGGTGAATAATTTTTTTAATGTATTGCTGGATCCGATTTGCTAGTATTTTGTTTAAGATTTTGGCATCTATGTTCATCAGGGATACTGGCCTGTAGTTTTCTTTCTTTGTAGTGTCTTTTTCTGGTTTTGGAATTAGAATTATGCTGGCCTCATAAAATGAGTTTGGAAGTCTTCCTTCTTCTTGAATTTTTAGAAATAGTTTGAAAAGAATGGGTGTTAGTTTTTCTGTGAATGTTCGGTAAAACTCCCCCATGAAGCCATCCCAGCCTGGACTTTTGTTTGCTGGGAGAGTCTTGATTACATCTTCACTTTCCTTCGTTGTTATTGGTCTGTTCAAGTTTTCTATCTATTCCTGGTCCAGTTTTGGGAGATTATGTGTTTCTAGAAATTTGTCCATTTCGCTTAGATTGTCGAATTTGTTGCCATATAAATGTTCATAGTATTTGTTAACAATCCTTTGTATTTCTGTGGTGTCAGTTGTTACTTCTCCTCTTTCATTATTGATTTTATGTATTTGGGTTCTCTCTCTTTGTTTCTTGGTTACTCTAGCTAAGGGTCCATCAATGTTTATCTTTTCAAAGAACCAGCTCTTTGTTTCATTGATCCTTTGAATTGTTTTTTGGTCTCTATGTCATTTATTTCTGCTCCGATCTTTACTATTTCCTTCCTTCTACTTGCTCTGGGGTTTTCTTTTTGTTTGCTTTCTAGTTCTTTAAGTTGTGAGGTTAGATAGTCTATTAGAAATTTTTCTTGTTTCTTGAGGTAGGCCTGTAGTGCTATGAACTTCCCTCTCAGAACTGCTTTTGCTGCATCCCATAGATTTTGTGTTGTGTGTTCATTTTCATTGGTTTCCAGAAAGTTTTTAATTTCTTCCTTGATGTCCTCGGTAACCCATTCATTGTTTAATAACATGCTATTTAGCCTCCATGTTTTCAAATGTCTTTGCATGTTCTTGTTGCTATTGATTTCTACTTTCATGCCATTGTGATCTGAGAAGATGCTTGATATGATTTCAATCTTCTTGAACTTGTAGAGACTTCGTTTGTGTCCTAACATGTGATCTATCTTTGAGAATGTCCCATGTGCACTTTAGAAGAATGTGAATTCTGTAATTTTGGGGTGTAATTCTCTGTAAATATCTATTAAATCCTTTTGGTCTACTGCTTCATTTAGAGTCTCTGTTTCCTTGTTAATTTTTGTTTAGAGGATCTATCCAGTGATGTCAGCGGGGTGTTGAAGTCCCCTTCTATGATTTATTGCTTTCGATTTCTCCTTTGATGTCCTCCAGAAGATTTTTTTATATATTTTGGTGCTCTTATATTAGGCGCATATATGTTTACCAAGGTTATATCTTCCTGTTGGATAGATCCATTCAATATTATGTATTGGCCCTCTTTTTCTCTAGTTATGGCCTTCATTTAGAAATCTATTTTATTAAATATGAGTATTGCTACCCCAGCTTTTTTTCCTTTACATTTGTTTGTAAGATTTTTTTCCATCCCTTCACTTTCAACCTATTTGAATCTTCTGTTGTGAGGTGGGTCTCTTGTAAACAACATATATGTGATTCATGCTTTCTTATCCAATCAGCTACTTTGTGTCATTTTATCGGAGCATTCAGTCCATTTACATTTAAGGTGATTATTGAAATGTACCTATTTATTGCCATTTTTTTTTTAGTGTGGTTATATATATTTTTTCTACTACCAATTACACTAGTCTTTTTTAACCTCTTTCAGTGCTGGTTTAATGCTAATATTATTCCCTTAGCCTTTTTTTTTTTTTTTTTTTTTTTTTTTTTTTTTTTTTTTTGGTCTAGTAAGCTCTTTATTTGACCTTCTATTTTGAATCATCGCCTTGCTGGATAGAGTAGTCTTGGATTCAGATTTTTGTTTTTAATGACCTTGATTACTTCATGCCATTCCCTTCTGGTTTTTAGTGTTTCTGTTAAGAGGTCAGCTGATAGCCTCATGTGGGTTCCCTTGTAGATAACTTGTTGCTACCTTTAGAATTCTTCGTCTTTAATTTTTGGCACTTTAATTACTATGTGTCTTGGTGTGGGCCTGTTTGGGTTCTTCTTACTTGGAGCTCTCTGTGCTTCTTGAACTTTAATGCCTTTTTCCTTCACCAAATTAAGGAAGTTTTTTGTCAGTTTTTTCAAATGTATTCTCTAAGATATGCTCATCTTCTTCTTCTTTGGGGATCCCTATGATGTGAATATTATTATGTTTCCAGTTGTCCCACAGTTCTCTTAAGCTGTCTTCCTGTTTTTGTTTTTAAAATATTTTTCGTTTATTAATTTTAGGGAGAGAGGCAGGGAGAGGGAGAGAGATAGAAACATCATGAGAGAGAACATCTATTGGCCACCTCCTGCATGTCCTCCACTGGCTATCAGGTCCACCAACTGGGCATGTGCCCTGACCAGGATTCAAACCAGCGACCACTTGGGGCATGGGTCAACGCTTAACCACTGAGCCACACTGGCCAGTCTTTCTTCCTGTTTTTCAATTCTTTTTTTCTTTTGGCTTTCTGATTGGTTGATTTTTTTTTACCCTGTCTTCTAATTCACTAATCTGGTCCTCAGCTTCCTCTACTGTGCTGTTTAGTCCTTCCAATGTGTTCTTTATTTCTGCTATGTCATTCTTCATTTCTTCTTGGTGGTTTTTCATCTTCAATTGGTTGATTTTCAATGCTTCAATATCTTTACTCATGGTATTGATGTCCTTACTCATGCTGTTGAGCTTCCTCAAGGTCATGGCTCTGAATTCTACCTCTGTAAGATAACTTACTTAACTGCATTTCATTTATCTCATCTTCAGTAGAGGTCTCTTGTTCTTTCATTTGGGATCTGTTTCTTTGTTTCACCATTTTGGCTATCTCAGGGGGTTTTGGAGCCTGCCAAATTTTCCCTGTGGGTGTTTGTGTTCTACTGTTTGTGGCTTTCTATACTGGGTTTGGATGAGGGTGGGAGGACCCATGTTAAACACCACCTTGAAGTCTTACTTTCCTGGGTAAATTTGCAAGCCCAGGAAAGGTTCAGTTATCCTCCAGTTTTTTCCTGGAGGCTATTAGCCTCAGTTACTTGAAGAGCCTTGGGTTCTCAGTTGAATGAGAAACTCCCTCAGGTGTTCAGCATATTAGGATTATCTGAGGGTGGGGCAGATGCTGGTTGTTATTGAGGCTCAATTTGCATTTCTTTGGCCTAGCTGGTTGGAGTTGAATCTCCGAGGGAGGCTCTGCTGCTTCTCCCCAGAGCTTCGGGGAGGAGCAAGATGGCCACCGTCCTGTGTGGCTGCAACTCAGCAAAAACTCTGATCGCCCTCCAAATCCCAAGTGTCCTTGCACAGTTCCAGTTCAGTCCACCCTCCCTCTGCCAGAGCCCAAGGTGAGTCATTGTAGCTAATTTAGTGCTCTGTCCCAGCCCTCTGCACTGTAGCCGGCTCTGGATTTTAACCTTGAGTGTGCTGCTCACAGCTAAGACCACTGCTGTCCGTGTGCTCCCAGGCTCCCTATTGTGCTTCCGCAGACCTACCAGGCTCAATTCAATGTCCCTGGTTATGTGGTCCTCTCCAGGTGCTTTTGTGTTGCTTTTTCCGATGATTTGTCTTTATTTTAGTTATATTTAGTTATATTTCCAATTTGGTCCTGGGACATCGTCTGTGTAGCTTCCATTTACTCCGCTGCCATTTTGTAATTCTTGGAAGCTTTTTATTTTACCTTCTATTTTGAATGATAGCCTTGCTAGATAGAGTAGTCTTGGATTCAGATCCTTGTTTTTCATGACCTTGATTACTTCATGCCATTTCCTTCTGGCCCATAGTGTTTCTGTTGAAAAGTCAGCTGATAGCCTTATGGAGGGTCCTTTGTAGGTAACCTGTTGCTTTTCTCTTACTACCTTTAAGATTCTGTCTTTGTCTTTAATTTTTGGCATTTTAATTATGATGTGTCTTTGTGTGAGCCTGTTTGGGTTCTTCTTACTTGGGGCTCTCTGTGCTTCTTGAACTTTAATGCCTTTTTCCTTCACCAAGTTAGGAAAGTTTTCTGTCATTAATTCTTCAAATATATTCTCTGACCCTTGCTCATTTTCTTTTTCTTCTGGAACTCCTATGATCGAAATGTTGTTCTGTTTCTAGTTGTCCCATGGTTATCTTAAGCTGTCTTCCATTTTTTTTTAAATAGTTTTTTCTTTTTGGGTTTCTGACTGGGTGTTTTTTTTTCCTACCCTTTCTTCTAATTCACTGATCTGGTTCTCAGCTTCCTCTACTCTGCTGGTTATTTCTTCCAATGTGTTCTTTATTTCTGCTATGTCATTCTTCACTTCCAATTGGTTGGTTTTCAATATTTCTGTATCTTTACTAATGGGTCTGAGCACTTCACTCATGCTGTTGAGTTTCCTCATTATGAGCATGCTGAACTCTACCTCTGATAACTTGCTTAACTGCATTTCATTGATCTCATCTTCAGTAGAGTTCTCTTGTTCTTTCGTTTGTGATTTGTTTATTTGTTTCACCATTTTGGCTATCTCAGTGGTTTTGGAGCCAGCCAAATTTTCCCTGCAGGTGTTGGTGTTCTGCTGTTTGTGGCTCCCTCTACTGGGTTTAATGAGTGTGGAAGGACCCATGTTAAACACCACTGTCAAGTCTTACTTCCCAGGGTAGATTTGCAAGCCCAGATAAGGTTCAGTTATCCTCTAGCTTTTTGCCTGGAGGCTATTAGTCTCAATTACTTGATATGCCTTGGATTGTTGCCCTAAAGTGAATGAAAAAATGCCTCAGATGTTCAGCATAGGAGGATTTCCAGAGTGTGGGGCATATGCTGGCTGTTAATGAGCCTCAATTTGTATTTCTCTGACCCAGCTGTGTGGAGTTAAATTCCTGAGGGATGGGCTGTTGTTTCTCCCTGGGGCTCTGGAAAGGGGCTCTTTGAGTAAGATGGTGACTGTCCTGTCAGTGAATGATTGAGCTCAAAACTCGCAATGTCCTCCCAGTTCTCCAAGCTCCCCAGTGTCCACGCAGTTTTAGTCCAGTCCACCCTTCCTCTGCCAGAGCCCAATGTGGATGGCTGTAGCTAATTTAGTGCTCTGTCCTGGCCCTCTGTGCTGTGGAGCCAGCTTGGGATTTTAACCTGGAAGATGCTGCTCACAGCTAAAACAACTGTTGTATATGGGCTCCCAGCCTGCCCTCTCATGCTTCCGCAGATCCTACCAGGCTCAATTCAGTGTCCTTTTTTCCTGTCCCTAGTTATATGGGGCCTCTCCAGCTGCTTTTCTGTTGCTTTTTCCTGATGATTTTTCTTTATTTTAGTTGTAATTCCAGTTTTGGCCTGGGAGATGGTCTGTGTAGCTTCCGTTCATTCTACCTCCATTTTGAAATCCAGATTATCTATCTTTTTGAGTTAGTGTTTGATAAAAGTGGAATTGCTATATTTAACAGTAGCTCTATTTTTAATTTTTTTGAGGAACTTACATATGGTTTTCCACAGTGACTGTACCAATTTACAGTCCCATCAGCAGTGCACAAGGGTTCTCTTTTCTCCACATCCTTATCAGCACTTATTATGTCTTGTCTTTTTGTTAATAACCATCCTGAAAAGTGTGAAGTAATATTTTATAGTGGTTTTGATTTGCATTCCCCTGGTGATTAGTGATGTTGCACATCATTTCATGTACTTGATGGCCATCTGTATGTCTTTTTTATGAAAATGTCTATTCAAATCTTCTGCCCATTTTTAATTGGACCGTTTGTGAGGGTTTGTTGTTGGTGGTGGTGGTGGTTTGCTATTGAATTGTATGTGTTCTTTATATATTTTGGATGTTAATTAAACCTTTGTCAGATACATAATTTTGAAATATTTTATCCCATTTCTTAGGTTGAGTTTTTATTTTGTTAATGGTTTTATTTGCTGTGCAGAAAACTTTTATTTATTTATTTATTTGTTTGTTTGTTTTTATTGATTTATTATAAAAGATAGAACTCAGGAACAGCCACATGGAAGAGATGCATAGAACAAGGCAGTGGTGGGGTGGGGTAGGGTGCATGGAGTTCCATGCCCTCCTGGTAGTTTGATGTGTTCTCCAAACCTTGTTGTTTAGGGTTTTTATGGCAGTTTCTTCACAAAAGCATGATTGTTTATTAACTGAATATTCAGCCCCTTTCCTCTCCCTGGAGGTTGGTGGAGAGGGTTGTGGGCAGGGGGGGTGTCTTAAAATTCCAGGCTTCTAATAAAGATTTGGTATTTCTGGTAATATATTCCATCCTGAAGCTTTTTAGGGCCCACCTAGAGTACCGCATTAGGACAAAAAACATTCCTGGCATTCCTATCACTCAGGAAATTCCAAAAGATATAGGCACTCTGTGTCAGAAACCAGGGACAAAGACCAAATATATATTTCTGATTATGCCACACCCACCATTGGGCTAATTTAAGTATTTTATCTGAGAATAGCATTCTCATTCATTGTGTCTAAAATAAAATGTTAATAGTCTATACACAACTACTAAGATCTGCTAGACTGGCATATATCATGCCAGATAGACTTGACTATTTTGTAATACCTCATGAAATTTTCTGGGTATTATCCTTAGAGGACTACTAGCTCCCAAAGTACAGGCTTGATGATTTTTTTTGTTTGTATTGGGAGATGCTTTGCACAGTCCCTATCACATAATAAGTGCTCAGTAAATGTTTCCCAAATGTATGAATGAATACTATGTGTTATAGATGGAATGTCTGTGTCCCCTCCCCAATTCCTATGTAGAAATCCTAACTCCCAATGTGATAGGAAGTATTAGGAGGTGGAGCCTTAGCTTATGAGGATGGAACCCTGCTGGGTAGGATTAAAGCATGCCCTTATAAGAAGAGAAGGAGATTTCTTTCTGTATGCATTAACCAAGGAAGTTCAGGTGAGTAGATGAGGGCCCTTACCAAGGACCAGACCATGATGGCACCCTGATCTGGGACTTCCAGCCTCCAGAACAGTGAAAAATAAAAACCTGTTGTTGAAACTACCAAATCGGTGATATTTGTTGTAGCAGCTTGAGCTGACTGAGACACTGTGGAGGCATCTTAGTAAGAAATGGTCCTTTCCCTCAAGGAGCTTGTAATCCATTGGGGAAGAAAACAGAGACATTATCACTTAAATAGTAATTTTTCTCACAACCCTCATGGGAAAGAGGGACTGATATGTGTAGTTAAAAGAGTTAGACCTTGGCCCTGGCTGGTTTGGCTCAGCAGTTAGAGCATTGGCCCTTAGACCAAAGGGTCTTGGGTTCAATCTCCCATCAAAGGCATGTACCTGGGTTGCAGGTTTGATCCCCAACCCCTTTCATTTAGCAGTGTGCCTTTTAGTTTGATATGGTCCCACTTGTTTATTTTTGCTTTTGTTGCCTTTGCTTTTGGTGTCAAATGGAAAAAGTTATCACCAAAACTGATATCAAGGAGCTTACTGCTTATGATTTCTTCTAGGAGTTTTATGGTTTCAGGTTTTACATTCAAATCTTGATCCATTTAGTTAATTTTTATGGATACTATAAGGTAGTGGTCCAATTTTATTTGTTTGCATGTGACTGTCCAGTTTTCCTAATACATTTATTGAAGAGACTGCCCTTTTCCCGTTGTATATTCATTTGTTGTAAATTAATTGACGATATAGGCATGTGTTTATTTTTCTGCTATTTTGTTTCACTGATCTGTATGCCTGAATTAATACCATGTTGTTTTGATTAGTATAGCTTTGTATTATAGTGTGTAATTATGGATGCCTCCAGCTTTGTTTTGTTTTCTCTCAAAGTTTCTTTGCCTATATGAGAGTCTTTTAGGGTTCCACACAAATTTTAGGGTATTTTTTCTGTTTCTATGATGAATTTTCTGTTTTTATTTCTGTCATTCATTTATTATTGTTTTCATAACATATTTTATGTTTTTCTCTAATCTTTGTTATTTTCATTCTTTGTTAACTTTGGGCTTAGTGTACTCTTTCTTCCAGTTTCTTGAGGTTTAAAGTTAGGTTGTTTACTTGAGATCTTTCTTTATCTTAATATATGCATTTATTGATATAATGTCCTCTAATAACTTCTTTTGCAGCATAGCATAGGTTTTGTTATGTTGTGTTTCCATTTTCATTACTTTTGATATTTTAAAAGTTTCCTATTTGATTTATTCTTTGCTATTGGTTCTTCAGGAGTCTGTTTACTTTCCACAAATCTGTAAAATTTCCAGTTTTCCTCTTGTTGATTTCAAGATTCATAAAATTGTGGTTAGAAAATATAATTAGTGTGATATCAATCTTCTTAAATTTGTTAAAACTTGTTTTTTGCCTTATTACATGATCTATCCTATAAAAGATTTTGTGTACCCTTGAAAAGAATATGTACTCTGGTGGTGTTAGATGGGAAGGTATATATATGTCTGTTAGGTTCATTTGCTCTAATGTGTGTTTCAGTTCTGATGTTTCCTTGTTGATTTTTTTGTCTGGATGATCTGTTCATTGTTGAAAATGTGGGGTTGATGTCTCCTACTATATTTAGGAACTCATATGTTGGATTCTTTTATATTTATAATTGTTATAGCTTCTTATTGATTTGTCCCCTCAATTATTGTATAATGATCTTTTTTTTGTATCTTGTTACTCTTGGTTTACAGTCTGTTTGGCCTGATATAATCCTACTCCCACTTCATTTTGTTTCCACTTAAAGAGAATGTCTTTTTCCATCCCTCTGCTTCAGTCTATGTGTGTCCTTAAATCTAAAATGAGTGTCTTTTAAGCAGCACATATTTGTCTCTTTTAAAAATCCATCTAGCCACTCTGTGCCTTTTGATTTGAGAATTCAATCCATTTACATTTAGAGTAATTATATGTATGTAAAGACTTACTGATCTCATTTGGCTTAGGCTGCAATGTTCCTTTTTTTCTTTCTAGCTGCCTTCCTTGTAGATGGTGACTTTTTTTGAAGGGTATCTTCTGATTCCTTTGTCTTTATATTTTGTAAATCTACTGTAGGTTTTCACTTTGTGGCTACCATGTGCCTGACATAAAGCATCTTAAAGATATAATAGTCCATTTTATGCTGATAGCTACTTAAGTTTGATTTCACACAAAACTCTACCCATTTTTGTCCCCTATTTTATGTTTCTAATGTTACAATTTAACTATTTTGTATTGTAAATTTGTTAAAAAATTATAGTATCTAAAGTTATTTTAATACTCTTTTCTTTTAATACCTCATATTACAGAATTAGAGTTTTCTGAATCTGACTCTATATTTACCTTTTCCAATGTGTATTTTTATTTTCATTTTACTAATTAATTTTATTTCATTTAAGCTTGAAGATTTTTGCAAGACAAGGTTAATGGTGATGAACTCCATTACTGTTGTTTGCATACATCTTTGGTTTTCCTTCTTTTTTGAAAGATAACTTTGCCAGATAGAGTATTCTTGCCTGATTTTTTTTTCTCTTAGTACTTTGAATACATTGTCCTACCCTTTCCTGACTTTTAAAGTTTCTACTGAGAAATATGCTGGTAGATTAACACTTGCTTTAGAATTTTTTTATATTAAAAATTTTTTTCAATTACACTTGACATTCAATATTATATTGGTTTCAGGTGAACAGCATAGGGGTTTGACATTTGTATAACATACAAAGTGATCCCCCCAATAAGCCTAGTACCCCCCCTTGCACTAGCCATAGTTATTACAATATTATTGACTATATTATGCATGCTGTACTTTACATCCTCACAGTAATTTAGTAACTACAAATTGTACTTCTTTATCCCTTCATCTTTTTCACTCATTACCCCCCAACATCCCTCCCATCTGGCTACCATCAATTTGTTCTCTATATCTAGGAGATTATTTCTGTTTTGTTTGTTCATTTATTTTGTTCTTTAGATTCCACATATAAGTGAAATTATATAAAATTTGTCTCACACTCTCTGACTTATTTCACTTAGCATAATACCCTCTAGGTCCACCCACGTGGTTGCAGATTGCAAAATTTCTTTTTTTTGTGGTGGAGTCAAATTCCATTATATATAGGTAACACATTTCTGTTCTTGTTTTTTTTTTTAATATATATATATTTTTTCAATTACAGTTTACTTTTAAGATTATTTTGTATTGGCTTCAAGTTTACAACATAGTGGTTAGACAGTCATATACTTTAAAAAGTGCACCATCCATATATTTCCAGTACCCACCTGCATCATACATAGTTTTCAAAATATTGTTGACTATATTCCCTATGCATTTATTTTGATCTTTAGGTTTCACATATAAGTGCAATAATAAGGAATTTGTCTTTCATTGACTGACTTATTTCACTAAGCATAATAACCTCTAGGTCCATCCACTCTGTATCAAACTTAAGATTTCATTCTTTCTTATGGCCAAGAAATATTCCATTGTATACATTTTCCACCAATTTTCATCCATTCATTTATTGATGAGCACTTGGGTTGCTTCAATATTTTAGCTATTGTAAATAGTGCTGCAGTGAACATAGGAGTGCATATATATTTTTGATTTAGGGTTTTGAATTTCTTCGGCTATATACCCAGAAGTGGAATTGCTGGGACATGAAGGGGGGAAGAGGGAGGGGGATTTCCATTTTTAATTTTTAAAATTAATTACTTTATTCTAAAATGGTGGCAGAGTGAATGGAAGCTACACAGACCATTTCCCAGGACCAAACTGGAATTACAACTAAAATAAAGACAAATCATCAGGAAAAAGCAACAGAAAAGCAACTTGCGAGGACCATACAACCAGGGACACTGAATCAATCCTGGTAGGATTGCGGAGGCATGTGAGGGGGGCTGGGAGCCCATGGACAGCAGCAGCCTTAGCTGTGAGCAGCACCCTTGGGGTTAAAGCACCAAACTGGCTCCACAGCGCAGAGCCAGGACAGAGGGCTAAAATAGGCACAGCCACTCACCTTGGGCTCCGGCAGGGGGAGGGTGGACTGGACTGGAACTGTGTGGGGACACTCGGGATTTGGAGGGCGCTCAGAACTTTTGCTGAGTTGCGACCATGCAGGACTGTGGCCTGGTCTTCTTACTCCATCCCAGGGCTCTGGGGAGAGGTGGCAGTCCATCCCTCGGAGATCCAGCCACATCCTGGTGGGCCATTGAAATGCAAATTGAGGCTCATTAACTATCAGCATCTGCTGTACCCTCTGGAAATCCTCTCACTCTGAACACCTGAGGGAGGTTTTCATTCAACTGAAAACCCAAGGCTCATCAAGCAACTACCACTAATAGCTTCTAGGCAAAAAGCTAGAGAATAACTTAACCTTTTCTGGGCTTGCAAATATACCCTGGAAAGTAAGACTCCACAGTGGTGTTTAACGTGGGTCCTCCCATGCTCATCCAAACCCAGTAGAGGGAGCCCAAAACAGCAGAACACCAACATCCACAGGAAAATTTGGCAAGCTCCAAAAACCACTGAGATAGCCAAAATGGTGAAACAAAGAAACAGATCCCAAATGAAAGAACAAGAGACCTCTACCAAAGATATGAAATGGAGTTAAGCAAGTTAACAGAGCTACAATTCAGAGCCATGATCTTGAGGAAGCTCAACAGCATGAGTAAAAACATCAACACCTTGAGTAAAGACATCAACACCAAGAGCAAAGACATAGAAACACTGAAAACCTACCAAGTGGAAATTAAGAAGCAGCAAGAAGAAATGAAGATGACACAGCAGAATTGAAGAACACATTGGAAGGACTAAAGAGCAGAGTAGAGGAAGCTGAGGACTGGATCAGTGAATTAGAAGACAGAGTAGAAAAATTCAATCAATCAGAAAACCAAAAGGAAAAAACAATGAAAAAAACAGGAAGACAGCTTAAGAGAACTGTGAGACAACTGGAAACGTAATAATACTCACATCATTGGAGTCCCTGAAGAAGAAGAAAATGAGCAAGGGTTAGAGAATATATTTGAAAAAATAGTAACGGAAAAATTCCCTAATTTGGTAAAGAAAGAAGGCATTCAAGTTTAAGAAGTACAGAGAGTCCCAAGTAAGAAGAACCCAAACAGGCCCACACCAACACATATAGTAATTAAAATGCCAAAATTAAAGACAAAGAATACTAAAGGCAGCAAGAGCTAAGCAACAGGTTACATACAAAGGAAGCCCCATTAGGCTATCAGCTGACTTCTCAGCAGAAACACTACAGGCAAGAAGGGAATGGCATGAAGTAATCAAGGTCATGAAAAACAAGGATCTGAATCCAAGACTACTCTATCCAGCAAGGCTATCATTCAAAATAGAAGGTCAAATAAAGAGCTTCTCAGACAAAAAAAAAAAAGGCTAAGGGAATACATTAGCACCAAACCAGCACTGCAAGACATGTTAAAAGGACTGCTATAATTATTAGAAGAAATAGAAACATAATTAGAACCACACTGTACAAAAATGGCAATAAATAAGTACATATCAATAATCACCTTAAATGTAAATGGACTGAATGCTCCGATAAAAAGACACAGAGTAGCTGACTGGATAAGAAAGCATGATTCACACATATGTTGCTTACAAGAGACCCACCTCACAACAAAAGACTCACATAGGTTGAAAGTAAAGGGATGGAAAAAAATCTTCCAGCAAACGGAAAGGAAAAAAAAGCTGGGGTAGCAATACTCATATCTGATAAATTAGATTTCAAATTGAAGACCATAACTAGAGACAAAGAAGGCCACTACATAATATTGAAAGGGTCTATCCAACAGGAAGCTATAACCTTGGTAAACATATATGCACCCAATATAGGAGCACCAAAATATATTAAAAAATCTGGAGGACTTCAAAGGAGAAATCAACCGCAATACAATCATAGCAGGAGACTTCAACACCCCACTGACATCCCTGGATAGATCACCTAGACAAAAAATCAACAAGGAAACAGAGACTCTAAATGAAGCACTAGATCAAATGGATTTAATAGATATATACAGAGAATTACACCCCAAAACTGCAGAATTCACATTCTTCTCAAGTGCACATGGGACATTCTCAAAGATAGACCATATGTTAGGGCACAAACTAAGTCTCTACAAGTTCAAGAAGATTGAAATCATTTCAAGCATCTTCTCAGACAACAATGGCATGAAACTAGAAATCAATTGCAACAAGAACATGCAAAAACATATGAACACATGGAGGCTAAATAGCATGTTATTAAACAACGAATGGGTTACTGAGGAGATCAAGGAAGAAATTAAAAACTTCCTGGAAACCAATGAAAATGAACACACAACATCGCATAATCTATGGGATACTGCGAAAGCAGTTCTAAGAGGGAAGTTCATCGCACTACAGGCCCACTTTAAGAAAGAAGAAAAATTTCTAATTGACTACCTAACATCACAACTTAAAGAACTGGAAAGCAAACAAAAAGAAAACCCTAGAGCAAGTAGAAGGAAGGAAATAGTAAAGATCAGAGCAGAAATAAACGACATGGAGACCAAAAAAACAATTCAAAGGATCAATAAAACAAAGTTTTTTGAAAAGATAAACAAGATTGATGGACCCTTAGCTAGACTCACCAAGAAACAAAGAAAGAGAACCCAAATACACAAAATCAGAAATGAAAGAGGAGAAGTAACAACTGACACCACGGAAATACAAAGGATCATTAGCAAATACTATGAATATTTATATGGCAACAAATTCGACAATCTAAGCAAAATGGACACATTTCTAGAAACACATAGTCTCCCAAAACTGAATCGGAAAGAGATAGAAAACTTGAACAGGCCAATAACAACGAAGGAAATTGAAGATGTAATCAAGACTCTCCCAGCTAACAAAAGCCCAGGCCCTGACGGCTTCACGGGCGAGTTTTAGCAAACATTCAAAGAAGAACTAACACCCATTGTCCTCAAACTATTCCAAAAAATTCAAGAAGAAGAATGACTTCCAAACTCGTTTTATGAGGCCAGCATAATTCTAATCCCAAAACCAGAAAAAGACACTACAAAGAAAGAAAACTACAGGCCAATATCCCTGATAAACATAGATACCAAAATCCTGAACAAAATACTAGCAAATCGGATCCAGCAATACATCAAAAAAATTATTCACTATGACCAAGTGGGATTCATCCCAGGGATGCAAGGCTGGTACAATATACACAAATCAATAAATGTGATACATCACATAAACAAAATGAAAAATAAAAACCATATGATCATATCAATAGATGCTGAAAAAGCATTTGACAAAATCCAGCACCCATTTCTGATAAAAACGCTCAGCAATTTGGGAATAGAGGGATCATATCTTGATATAATAAAGGCCACTTATGAAAGACCTACAGCCAACATCATACTCAATGTGCAAAAACTAAAAACATTTCCCTTAAGAACAGGAACAAGACAGGGATGCCCACTTTCACCACTCTTATTTAACATAGTACTGGAAGTCTTAGCCACAGCAGTCAGACGTGAAGAAAAAATAAAAGGGATCCAAATTGGAAAGGAGGAAGTGAAGCTCTCATTATTCACAGACGACTTGATATTACATATAGAAAACCCTAAAGACTCCATCAAAAACCTACTGTACTTAATAAATGAATTTGGAAAGTAGCAGGATACAAAATTAACGTCAAGAAGTCAACAGCATTCTTATACACCAATGATGAACTCACAGAAAGAGAAACTAAAAAAACAATTCCATTTACCATCCTGGCAAAAAAATTAAGATACCTAGGAATAAACTTAAACCAAAGAGGTAAAGGACCTATTTGCAGAAAACTACAGGACATTGAAAAAAGAAATAGAGGAAGATATGAAAAAGTGGAAGCACATACCTTGTTCATGGATTGGAAGAATTAACATCATTAAAATGTCCATATTACCCAAAGCAATCTATAGATTCAATGCAATCCCCATCAAAATACCAGTGACATATTTCACAGAACTAGAACAAATACTGAAAAAGTTCTTATGGAACCAAAAAAGACCCTTAATAGCCACAGCAATCTTGAAAAAGAAGGACAAAGTAGGAGGGATCACAATACCGGACATCAGAATACTACAAAGCTACTGTAATCAAAACAGCCTGGTACTGTCACAAGAACAGGCACATAGACCAGTGGAACAGAACAGAGAGTCCGGATATTGACCCAAGACATTATGCTCAATTAATAGTTGACAAAGGTGGTAAGAGCACACAATGGAGTAAAGACAGCCTGTTCAATAAATGGTGTTGGGAAAATTGGACAGCCACATGCAAAAAAATGAAACTAGATCATCAACTCACACCATTCACAAGAATAAACTCAAAATAGATAAAAGACTTAAATGTGACTCGTGAATCCATAAAAATCCTAGAAGAAAATGTAGGCAACAAAATTTCAGACATCATACGCAGCAAAATTTTCACTGATATATCACCTAAGGCAACAGAAACAAAGGAAAAAATGAACACATGGGACTCCATCAAACTCAAAAGCTTCTGCACAGCAAAAGAAACAACCATCAAAGTGGAAAGAAAACCCACTGTATGGGAGAGCATAATTGCCTATGATATATCAGATAAAGGACTAATTTCCAAAATATATAGAGTGCTCATACATCTCAACAAAGGAGACAAAGAACCTAATTAAACAATAGGCAGAGGAACTAAATAGACACCTCTCCAAACAGGACATACAAATGGCCAAGGGACATATGAAGAAATGCTCCACTTCACTAATCATCAGAGAGATGCAACTTAAAACAACAATGAGGTATCACCTCACACCTGTCAGAATAGCCGCCATCAACAAAGCATCAAACAACAAGTGTTGGCGAGGGTGTGGAGAAAAGGGGACTCTAGTACCCTGCTGGTGGGAGTGCAGACTGGTCCAGCCACTATGGAAAACACTATGGTTTTACCTCAGAAAATTAAAAATCGAATTATCATTTGACCCAGTGATCCCACTCCTAGGAATATACCCTAAGAAGCCTGAAACACCAATCAGAAAGAATACATGTACCCCCATGTTCATAGCAGCGCTATTTACAATAGCTAAGATCTGGAAACAGCCCAAGTGTCCATCAGTAGATGAATGGATAAAAAAGCTGTGGTACATATACACAATGGAGTACTATGCAGCTTTAAGAAAGAACGATCTCTTATCCTTTGCGTCGACATGGGAGGACCTGGAAACTATTATCCTAAGTGAAACAAGCCAAGCAGAGAAAGACAAATATCATATGATCTCACTTATTTCTGGAATATAATGAACATAACAGTGTGAGGAGCTGGGTAGTCCCAGGGACGTGGAAGTGGGGTTCAGACTGACATTTGCCAGAAGAGGGGGTGGGGGAGGGGAGCGATGAACACAGAACTTGTACGCATGTACTCATAACCAATGGACATGGACAACAAAAATGGAGAAGGAGCAGGAAGGAGGGGGAGGAGGGTGTCAATGGGGGAAAAAAGGAGAAACATCTGTAACAAAAGTAAATTAAAAAAAAAAAATAGACAGATGAACTAAATAGACACCTCTCCAAACAGGACATTCAAGTGGCCAAGAGACATATGAAGAAATGCTCAACATCACTAATCATCAGAGAGATGCAAATTAAAACAACAATGAGGTATCACCTCACACCTGTCAGAATGGCCACCATCAACAAATCATCAAACAACAAGTGTTGGCGAGGGTGTGGAGAAAAGTGGACTCTAGTACACTGCTGGTGGTAATGCAGTCTGGTGCAGCCACTGTGGAAAACACTATGGCGTTTCCTCAAAAAATTAAAAATTGATTTGCCATTTGACCCAGTGATCCCACTTCTAGGAATATACCCTAAGAACCCTGAAACACCAATCAGAAAGAATACATGGACCCCCATATTCATAGCAGCACTGTTTGCAATAGCTAAGATCTGCAACCAGCCCAAGTGTCCATCAGCGGATGAATGGATAAAAAAGCTGTGGCACATATACACAATGGAGTACTATGCAGCTGTAAGAAAGAAAGATATGTTATACTTTGAGACGACATGGAGGGACCTTGAGAGTATTATCCTAAGCAAAACAAGCCAAGCGGAGAAAGACAAATATCACATGATCTCACTTATTTGTAGAATATAATGAACATAACAGTCTGAGGAACAGGGTAGACCCAGAGATGTGAAAATAGGGTATAGACTGTCACCCCTCAGAAGACGGGGTGGGAGGGGGAGGGAAGAGATAAACCACAGAACTTATATGCATGTACGCATAACTGATGGACATGGACAACAAAGCTGGGGTCGTGGTGGGGAATGGGGAGGAGGGTGTCAATTGGGAAAAAAGAAGAAACATCTGTAACAAAAATAAATTAATTTAAAAATATAAAATAAAATTAATTACTTTGTTTTTGTTACAGATGTTTCTTATTTTCACCCCATTGACACCCTCCTACTGATCCCATCTCCCCCTCACAGTATTGTTGTCTATGTTCATTAGTTATGCATATAAGCATATAAGTTCTTTGGTGTTAGGAGCAGTGCCACTGGAATGAAGACCTCCATGTTTGGAGACAGTCTCTGGAGTAGTGAATTCACTGCACAGCAGGAATCACGAAGAACAGTGGCTGAAGATAAAGGCTAATAAGAAAAATAAAATTATAGGATTGAAACTGAAGGAGACTAATCTTTGCTTTTTCTATATATCTCTTCTATGTCTGTTAGGAATCATTATAGAAGTAACATGTAGATGATTAATAATATAAACGTTAGTAAAGACTGCAGATAGAAAAGGCAAGAAAGTAATAAGAATTTAAGATAGGAATGTAAAAGCTTAAAAGGATCTTAGATAGGAATAAAAGTCAAGGTCTAAGAGAAAGTAACAGAAATTAAAATAGAGGATATGCTAGAGGAGAAAGTTAAATGAGACAATGTCTGCATAAATGTAAACAGGAGGTTGCTAAGCAATGAGTGACATGGTGAAAGTAATTATAAAGGTTAAGAGCTGATACAATGTCATTGTTATATCTGCATGAAATAGTTAGTGACTAACCCTGTACCAATACCTAAGAGCTGTACAAGCGGAAAATAATGTCTATACATACTTGCTTAAAGGTCAAAAGAAAAAAAAAATGAATAACTTGTTATACAGCCTAAAGATATAAAAATAAAGATTCTGCTAGCCTTAACCAGCAGAAAGATCAAGCACTTCCGTCTCACGTCTCCCTCTCTCGCCGACTCTGTCCACACCTGAGGGAAAACCTGGACTGCTGAGGCTGGACCTCAGCACTTTGGTTTATCTCTTCCCTCCCCCCTCCTTGCCCCTCTTCTCCACAGTTTGTTAGTCTGATCCCTACTTCTATGTCTCTGGGTCTATTTTGTTCATCAGCTTATTTTGTTCATTTTATTCCACAAAAAAGTGAGATCATGTCATATTTGTCTTTCTCTGATTGACTTATTTCGCTTAACATAATACTCTCCAGGTCCCAATACGTGGTCTCAAAGGATAAGAGATCTCTCTTTCTTACAACTGCATAGTATTCTATTGTGTATGTGGACCAGAGCTTTCTTATCCACTCATCTATTGATGGACACTTGGGCTGTTTCCAGATCTTATCAATTGTAAATAGTGCTGCTATGAACATAGGGGTACATACATTCTTTCTGATTGGTGTTTCAGGTTTCTTAGGATATATTCCTAGAAGTGGGATCACTGGGTCAAATGGCAGTTCCATTTTTAATTTTTTGAGGAAACACCATATTGTTTTCCATAGTGGCTGCACTAGTCTGCATTCCCACTAGCAGTGTACTAGAGTCCCCTTTTCTCAACACCTTCACCAGCACTTGTTTGATGAATTGTTGATGGCAGCCATTATGGCAGGTGTGAGGTGGTACCTTATAGTCATTTTAATTTGCATCTCTCTGAAGACTAGTGACATTGATCAGTTTTTTATATGTCTCTTGGCCATCTGTATGTCCTGTTTGGAGAGGTGTCTATGTAAGTCCTCTGCCCATTTTTAAATTGGGTTGTCTTCCTTTTATTGAGTTGTATGAGCACTCTATATATTTTGGAGATTACTGTTTCTTTTTATCTACTTGCTCTGAGTTTTTCTTTTTGGTTCTTTCTACTTCTTTAAGTTGTGAGGTTAGATAGTCAATTAGAAATTTTTCTTGTTTTTTGAGGTAGGCCTGTGGTGCTATGAACTTCCCTCTCAGGACTGCTTTCACTGTGTCCCATAGACTTTATGTTGCTGTGTGTTCCTTTTCATTGGTTTCCAGGAAGTTTTTAGTTTTTTTCTTGATCTCCTTGTGTAATAACACACTATTTAGCCTCCGAGTGTTAAATGATTTTGCGTGTTTTTGTTTTAATTAATTTCTAGTTTCATGCTATTGTGATCTGAGAAATGCTTGATATGGTTTCAATCTTCTTGAACTTGTAGAGACTTAGTTTGTGTCCTAACATGTGGTCTATCTTTGAGAATATCTCATGTACACTTGAGAAGAATGTGAATTCTGCAGTTGTGAGGTGTAATTCTCTGTAGATATCTATTAAATTTATTTGATTTAGTGCATCTTTTAGAGTCTCTGTTTCTTTGTTAATTATTTGTCTAGAGGATCAATTCAGTAATGTCAGCAGGGTGTTGAATTCCCCTGCTATGATTATATTGCTGTTAATTTCTCCTTTGAAGATCTCCAGAACTTTTAAATATATTTTGGTGCTCCTAATTTGGGTCCATATATGTTTACCAAGGTAATGTCCTGATGTTAGATAGATCCTTTCAATATTATGTAGTGGCCTTCATTGTCTCTACTCGTGGCCTTCATTTTGAAGTCTATTTTATCATATATGAGAATTGCTACCCTGGCTTTTGTTTTGCTTTTTCCTTTCCATTTGATTGAAAAAATTTTTTATCCCTTCTCTTTCAATCTATGTGAGTCTTTTGTTGTGAGGTGGGTCTCTTGTAAACCACATATATATGAGCCATGCTTTCTTATCCATTCAGGTACTCTGTGTCTTTTAAACAGAGCATTTAACCCATTTACATTTAAGGTTAATATTGCCATTTTTGTTTATTATGGTTATGTTTCTCTTCCTATTTCTTCTGCTTATTACAGCAGTGCTTTTAACATTTTTGCAGTGCTGGTTTGGTGCTTATATATTCCCTTAGCCTTTTTTTGTCTGGGAAGCTTTTTATTTCACCTTCTGTTTTGAATGATAGCCTTGCTGGATAGAGTAGTGCTGGATTCAGATCCTTGTTTTTCATGACCTTGATTACTTCATGCCATTCCCTTCTGGCCTGTAGTGTTTCTGTTGAGAAGTCAGCTGATAGCCTTATGGGGGTTCTTTGTAGGTAACCTGTTGCCTATCTCTTACTGCCTTTAAGATTCTTTCTTTGTCTTTAATTTTTGGCATTTTAATTATTGTGTGTCTGAGTGTAGGCCTCTTTGGGTTCTTCTTACTTGGGGCTCTTTGTATTTCTTGACCTTGAATGCCTTTTTCCTTCACCAAGTTAGGGAAGTTTTCTGTTACTATTTCTTCAAATATATTATCTAACCCTTGCTCATTTTCTTCTTCTGGAACTCCTCTGATGCGGATGTTGTTACATTTCATATTGTCCCACAGTTCTCTTAAGCTGTCTTCCTGTTTTTTAATTGTTTTTTTTCTTTTTGGTTCTCTGATTGGGTGACTTCTTCTACCCTGTCTTCTATTTCACTAATCTGATCCTCAGCTTCCTCTACTCTGCTGGTTATTTCTTGCAATGTGTTCTTTATTTCTGCTATGTCATTCTTCATTTCCACTTGATGGTTTTTCATTTCTGAGTGATTGATTTTCATTGTTTCTATATCTTTACTCATGCTGTTGAGATCTTTACTTATGCTGTTGAGATTCCTCATAATCAGTACTCTGAACTCTATCTCTTATAGCTTGCTTAATTTTATTTCATTTATCACTTCTTGTGTAGAATCTCTTGTTCTTTCATTTGGGATTGGTTTCTTTGTTTCACCATTTTGGCTGTCTCTGTGAGTTTTGGAGCTTACCAAATTTTGCTTGTGGGTGTTGGTCCACTGATTGTGGCTCCCTCTACTGTGTTTGGATGAGTGTAGTAGGACCCACATTAAACACCAATGTCAAGTCTTACTTTTCTTTGTAGAATTACTTGATGAGCCTTGGGTTGCAGCCCTTAGCTGAATGAAAACTCTGTCAGGTGGACAGGGTTATAGAATTTCAAGTAGGTGGGCAGTTGCTTTCCCCTATTTTAAAGTAGCTTTGATAAGAAAATTGTTTCTACAGTGTGGATTGTGACCTCTGTTTTTACAGCTCAGTCCTTAGAGCCACAGGGTAGTGCTAAATTCCCATGGGAGGGGCAGTTGCTTCTCCTCTGGGCTTAAACAGAAGGCTACTTTACAGATATGGCTACTGAAGCCATGGGGTAGGGGCTCAGCATAGGAACTCAGGCCTGAGCCTTCACAGCTCAGTCCTCATAGCCAGGACCCTCAACACTGACAGGACTCCCAGCACTGACATGACCCCCAACACTGAGAGCTGGTCCAAATTTTAGATCTTTTGGAGGTTTTTTTTTTTCTGCCTGGCTTGCTAGTATTCTCTAGCTGTTAATGAGCCTCAATTTGCATTTTTTCAGCCAGGTGGTGTTAAATTCCTGAGGGAGGGCCCTTTGTTTCTCCCATGGGCTTTGGGAAGGGGGCCTTTGAATGAGGTGGCTACTGTCTTATGAAGGAGTGATTCAGCATAAAACTCCTGGTGTCCTTCTTCCCAGATCTTTCCCCTGTGCAACAAACCCCCAGCTTTCTTCATACAGTCCCAGTCCAGTCTGTCCTCCCTCTGCTGGAGCCCAGGATGAGTGGCTGTAGCTAATTTAGTGTTCTGGCCCTTCAAGGAGTTGCTTGTGATCCCTGCACCTCTCATTGCTGGACAAAGCCTCAGCTCTGATGATCTCAGCCAGGTGTTATGCAAGTGCCTTTCCCTGTAGCTGAACCAATCTGCATTCCTACCAACAGTGCACGAGGGTTCCCTTTTCATCACACCCTGGCCTATACTTCTTGTTTGTTGATTTATTGATGATAGTCATTCTCACAGGTATAGTTTTAATTTACATCTCTTTGATCTATGACATTGAGCATCTTTTCCTATGTCTATTGGCCATCTGTATGTCCTCTTTGGACAAGTGGTTTTTCAGGTCCTTTGCCCATTAAAAAAAATTTTCTTTTGGTGTTGAGTTTTATGACATTATTTCTTTAAATCACCTTTTGCCTCTTCTCTTCTCTTCTCTTCTCTTCTCTTCCCTTCCCTTCCTCTCTTTTCCCTTCAGAACTACCATGGAATTGTGGGACTTGGGCACAGGAATACTTGCTGTGGCAGTGGGTGCTGGTATCTGATATGTGGGCATGTAAAAGTCACTCCTGGATCACTAGAGCTTGTGGTAGTGATTCTGTACCTGGGGGGAGGCATATAAAGCAGCAACATGGGTCCAGAGATTACAAGGCACAACAGTAGCCTGGGCTGCAGGGGTGGGGTGCAATGGCAGCATACCCTGAGATAGCAGGTCAAATCCTGACTTAG
This sequence comes from Tadarida brasiliensis, assembly GCA_030848825.1. Taxonomy (NCBI): domain Eukaryota; kingdom Metazoa; phylum Chordata; class Mammalia; order Chiroptera; family Molossidae; genus Tadarida; species Tadarida brasiliensis. The sequence goes on along the minus strand of CM061259.1, from coordinate 69,720,432 downwards.
ACATAAGGGCAGAGTGAAGAGCAGCACCAGTTTGACCCCAGGGAATTGTGAGTGGTATCTGTCTCAGGCTCCAGGGGCTGGGTGCAGAGCAACAGTGGCACCACCCCAGTGATGACAGGTCAAAGCCCCTACTCAGACCCCAGGATGGAGGGTATGGAGCCATAGCAGCATAGTTTGGTGATGGTGAGTAAAAGCTATGCCTTCGAACCTTAGGTTTGGGCGGGGCAGCACAGTGGCCAGTCCACATAGATGGCAAGGCACTGTGGCATTCTAGTCCCCAAGAGGGTGCATCAGGAATTCAGGCCCTGGGGCAGGTCTAACCACAGCAATAACTCCAGCCATACAGAAGAGACACAACAGCAGCAGTTGGGTACATTATTAGTAAAGACTGGGCATCTGCAATAGCTAAGGCCACTGATGTCCAAAGTAATGAGTTTTAGTGGAACCCTTCTGTTCTCCTTTTCCACATGGGGTAAAATCTCTACAAGGGGATTTTTCTTGATACTGAGCTACTCTAAGCTGGGGTATAGAGGGACACAGGTAAAATGCTTCCTATGTCATTCTGTGTAGCCATCCTCAGTTTATGAACTCCATGAGGTTTCTGCTGCTCCTTTGTTGTGGTCTAGACGTTTCCCAATGTTTTTTTGTTGTTGGTGGTGGTGGTTTGCAATTGTTTATTTATTGTTCTTGCTTTTGTTGGTAACTTGAGTGTTGGGACCTTCTAGCTCATCCTCCTCCTAATGTCAGTCTTTTTATAATTGAATTGTAAGAGTTCTTTATATATTCTGAACAAAAATCCCTTATCAGACATATGTTTTGCAAATATATTCTCTCACTAAATGGTCTTTTCACTTTCTAAATTGTACCAATTGCAGTATAAAAGTTTTAATTTTGATATGGTACAATTTAGCTATTTTTTTCTTTTCTCCCTCATGTATTTGGTGTAATGTATATAAACCCATTGCTAATCTAAACTTACAAAGATGTATACCTTTCTATGTCCTGAGAGTTTTGTAGTTTTAGCTCATACATTAAGAATTTTATATATTTTCACTTAAATTTTGTGTGGGTATGTGAATCCAATTTCATTTTTTTTAATGTGAATATTTGGTTGTGCCAACATCATTTGTTGATAATGCTATTCATTTTCTACATTGACTTCTTTTGCAACCCTTATTTGTAAAAAAAAAAAAAACAAACAACAACAACAACAAAAACACACACATAAATAACCATTAATGTAAGCATCAATTTCTGAACTATGCATCCTGTTCAACTTATCTATGTTTCTATTCTTAGGCCAGTACCAATATATCTTGATTGTTATAGCTTTGTGGAAAGATGTTTTAATCTTTTTCAAGATTGTTTTGATGAGTCTATGTCCCTTGAACTTCCTTATGAATTTAGGGTCAAATTTCTAATTTCATAAAAAATGTCAACTGATATTCTGATAAAGATTGCATTGAATCTTTAGATCAGTTAGGAGATACTTCCATCTTAACCATCTCAAGTCTTCTAATTCATAAACATGAGATATCTTTCAACTTTTATAAATTATGTAAAATTATTTTCTATAAGGTTTGCAATTTTATTTTTTTTTAAATCCTTACCTGAGCATATGTTTTTATTATTCATTTTTAGAGAGAGAGATAACAAAGAACATCAATGTGAGAGAGAAACATCAATCGGTTGCCTACCATACATGCCCTGAACAGGGATTGAACCCACAATCTAGGTATGTGCCCTGACTGGGAATCAAACCCTCAACCTTTTGGACCATGGGACAACACTCCAACCAACTAAGCCACCTAGCAAGAGCAAGGTTTTGCAATTTTCAACATTGTAAATATTGTACTTGTTTTTGGTAAATTCATTGCTAAGATTTTTTTGTTCTATGGTAAATGCGATAGTTTTAATTTCAGATTTTTTCACTGCTATTATATAGAAACACAACTGACTTTTGTATATTTCTTGTGTCTTGAAACTTTACTAAGCTTATTTATTAGCTATAATTGTGTGTGTGTGCTTTCAATAAACAAGATCTTATTTCTTTTTGTTGTCTAATTGCTTTGGCTAGAACCTACAATACAGTGTTCAATTGAAGAGGTAAAGTAGATATCTTGTCTCATTCCACATCTTAGGATGGAAATATTTAGTGATTTTCAATTAAATATGATGTTAGCTCTGCCTTCACAGAGACTGCTTACAATTTTTAATTCCTAGTTTGTTGAGTGTTAAAATGTTATTGGAATATGTCAAATGCTTTTTTTCTGCATCTATGATATAATCATGTGAATTTTGTCCTGTATTCTGTTAATGTGGTGAATTACTTTGCTTTTTTTTAAGGTACTGAACCAACCATGTGTTATATAAATGAACCAAATAAGACCCCAATATATTGGTCTTATGTTGTTAACTTCTTTATAGCAGAATAGGATTTTTGGATTACTACCAAACTCAAATTCTTACATATTCAGTTGTTTCAAATACAGCCCAAATAAGCATATTTTAGCCATTTAGAGCCTGCCAACTGTGCATACTAGTGTGAAACTTCACCCAACATATGCTAATTTTGATAAGCCCTGTGTCTGTGAAAGATCTCAAGCCACTGCTGCCTTCAGAGTGCCCTGATCCATAACTCTCTCTCATGTTGCTGAATAAAATCATATAACCTCTTCTCTGATTCCTCTCTGCCTGGGTTTCCCATGCCCTTCTCCCCTTCTGGGTGGTGGTATCCGTGCCAGTGTGTCTGGGAGGTCTCAGGCTGTGAATTACCTTCCCTCACATGCAAATCTGGCAAAATGCCATGTATATATAGCTCATTTTGTGCCACTGCCAACTTGTGGTCATATTTTCTCCCGTCAACATCCCTGAAATCCAAGAACTCACTAAAAGTGGTGACAAAGATGAAATGACTTGGTGAAGACTACAGAATTAAAATGAGATCTACCCAATCAGTAGCATAATCCATTGGTTAGTCAGTCCTGGCAGCATTAAATGAATGGTTGGGACCTGAAGTTTGGAATACTTTTTCATCAGTCTGGCATGACATTAATCTGTGGTATATTGCAGTCTCCTTTTTTTTTAAACAGTATCACCCTTTGAATCATTAGTCTGGCCAAACAGTGGTGCCAGTATTTGAGAACTAACTTCAAGGGTGACATTCAAGGAAGGAGGTCATTTCATCCATAAAAGACCCAGTTAGGCAGGCACTGGATGTTGTAAGAGCTATGATCCTAAATATAATATGAGAAATGGAGAAGACTGGAAATCCCTGATCCCATAACAGGCTATAGTGAAAGGATCTTTAAAAGTCTACTCAGTGATTTGGAGCACTCTGTGATGAAGTGCATAGTCATTTCTGTGGATCACTGTAGCAAATTAATAAGCCACCAAAAAAAAATGTCAGATTGAGGCCAAGATCTTAAGCACAGCTGGGAAGACAAGTTTACAAGCAGCTATATTCCTTTGCTTTTGTGACATAAAATTATGCTGTTGTGGGGGATCGCCATGTGGGGATCTTTGGTTTGGATGCTTTCATCATGACAGTCTTTGCAGCCCCAGCCAAGCTGCTCCTATTCCTGAATCCACAGGAGGAAGCCAAGTTTCACAAAGTGGTGGCTCATGTTCTCCAGTGCATAACCAAGCAACAGAAGCAAGAAAAAAAAATTTACTCGTGGAGTAATCTTTGTGGGCCACCTACATCTTGCACTTTACAAAATCCAGATACAAGCATATTTCTCTCAGTTTGGCACTGTTATAAGACTCAAACTTTCCAGAAGAAAATAAAAACTGGAACTAGCTAAGGCTATCCCTTTGTGGAATTTGAATCTGAAGATGTTGCCAAGAGAGTTTCTGAAACAATAAATACTACCTTTTTGGTGAAAGACCCTTGGAGTGTCATTTTATACCACCTGAGAAAGTACATGAGGAAATTTTTAGAGAGTGGCATATTTCATTTAAGAAGTCATCATATCCAGCAGTGTAATGGTATAATCAGAACCAGACATATCTTCAAAAGCTGCAGATGGAGGAGCAAATAAAAAGAAAGAAATATTTCTCAGGAAGAGATTAGCTAAGAAAGGAATTGATTATAATTTTCTTTCACCAATTTTACATAAAAAGAAAAAAGAGGAAGGGAAGCAAGATGATGAAGCCTAAGGAAGTTCCATCTGCTTGCTCCAAGCACAGGACCAGACTTGAGAATAAACTGCAGCGCATTCAACTTGAAAAACGACCTGAAAATAACTGACTGGAAATACTGCAAGTGGGGAGCGTGAAGAGGAGACAGAAGACACAAAGTGGGTGAGCGAACTTGTGCAGCTGCACAGTGCAGCTGGGAAGATGTAGGGAAGGTGTAGTGGTGCAGCTTCTGCCCCCTGGAAGAGGGGTGTCCCAGTCCCATACAGAGATCCCCAAACAAGAGTGACAGAGAAGGGAAGAGGAGCCCACATAGCATTGGAGGGTGGGAATCAGAGGTGATTTGGCTCACCACGAGGACTCAGCACTATTCCATGTTAAAAGCCAGTGCATGGTTGTGGTACCAACCTGGAAAGCTCTTCCCAACTGTGAGAGCCAGAGAGGCCACAAAACAGAATGGCACACCTGAGGAAGGTTCTGAGTAGATCATACAGCAGAGTCTGAGGGGCTGGGTATTTGCTGAAAGAATTTTGATGGGGGCTAGCCTGAGTGCCTGGGGAAAGAGGCTTATTCCTCCCCACCTCCAGTGAAGTGGAAGCACCCCTTCTGCCACCTGTGGAACAGCTCTGGGCCGGAAATTGGTGACCCAGTGGCAGGGCCTGGCAGCACTGGGGATTTGGACATCTGGCAGGGTGGGAGCCTGAGCAGAAGCCCTGCTCAGCAAGAGCTGGCTATGCTGGAATATTAGAGTGCCAAGGAGGGCATTTTATTTTATTTTTTATTCTTTCCTGCTTGGAGTGGCAACCAGAGGGTGCTAGCAACTCAGGCAGAGTTGAGACATTGGAAGGAGAGGAAGATACTGCCTGCCCCTCCTATAAGCTACAGGCACCACGCCCAACACAAATATGTTTAAACCACCCTGACTGGATGGTACTCTGCAGAACCCAGTGTCATGGGGGAAGGAAAGCAGCCAAGAGCAATTACATACAAGTGGTGAGCCCTGAAGGTGACTCAGCCTCTGGGCTAGAAAAGCCCCACCTGTAGGACTACCTGGGATCCTTCCCTGTAGGGCTTCAGCCATGAGGCCCAGGGCCAGACAGAGACAGTGATTCACATTGGCCTGCACCAGAGAATTGCCCAAGAGGACAGGGATTCACACCCAAGGGACCATATCCAACAACATCAGAGCAAAATCCATTCAGTTTTATAAATAGCAGATCCAAGGTTTTGTTTGTTGTGGTGGTTGTACAGGAGGGTGTTTTTATTAATTTTTATTTTTAATTCAATTTTTCTTTTTTTCTTCCCTTTCCTAACTCTCACAACTCTAGTAGTGTGTGTGTGTGTGTGTGTGTGTGTGTGTGTGTGTGTGTGTGTTTTATTTGTCTTTTAATCTTTTTGTTGAGGCTGGTGCTTTTATCAGTATTGATGCCGATATACATATATATATATATATATATATATATATATATATATATACACATACATATACATATAGATATACACATACATATACATATAGATATACACACACATACATTTAAGATGCTTTTTAATTTGATTCTTACAAAGGAACCCCCATAAGACTATCAGCCAATATCTCAACAGAGACACTACAGGCCAGAAGGGAATGGCATGTAGTATTCAAGATAATGAAAAACAAGCATCTGAATCCAAGACTACTGTATCCTGCAAGGCTATCATTCAAAATAGAATGTGAAATAAAGAGCTTCACAGACAAAAAAAAAAAAGTAAATAAATAAAAGGCTAAGGGAATATATTAACACCAAACCAGCTGTGCAAGAAATGTTAAAAAGGACTGCTGTAGTAAGCAGAAAAAATATAGAGAGGAACATAGGAATAATAAATAAAAATAACAACAAATAAGTACATGTAAATTGATTAAATGCTTTGATCAAAGACACAGAGTAGCTGAATGGATAAGAAAGCATGACTCATATATATATATATATATATAGTTTTCAAGAGACCCACCTCACAACAGAAGACTCACACAGGTTGAAAGAGAAGAAATGGCATCTATAACAAAAATAAATTAATAAAAATTGAGAGACAAAAAGTGAAGGAGGGGAAAAAAATTTCCAAAACAAATGGAAATGAAAAAAAGAAAGCTGTGGTAGCAATACTCATGTCTGATAAAGTAGACTTCAAACTGAAGGCCATAACAAGAGACAAGGCCACTACACAATATTGAAAGGATCGATCCAACAGGAGAATATAACCTTGGTAAACATATATACACCCAATGTAGAGACACTAAAACGTATTTAAAAACTCCTGCAGGAATTCAAAGCAGATATTGACAGCAATACAATCATGGCAGAAGACTTAAACACCCTGCTGACATTACTGGATATATCCTCTAAACAAACAATTAACAAGGAAAAAGAGATGCACTAGGTCCAATGGATTTAATAGATATTTACAGAGAATTACACCCCCAAAATGCCAAATACACATTCTTCTTAAGAGCACATGGGACATTCTAGAGATTGACCACATGTTAGGACACAACCTAAGTCTCTACAAGTTCAAGAAGATGAAACCATATCAAGCATCTTCTCAGATCACAATGGCATGAAACTAGAAATTATTTATAACAAAAACACTCAAAAACATTCAAACACATGGAAACCAAATAGCATGTTATTAAGCAATGAATGGGTTACCAAAAATATCAGAGAAGAAATAAAAAACTTCCTGGAAATCAATGAAAATGAACACACATCAACACAAAATCTATGGGATGCAGCAGAAACAGTCCTGAGAGGGAAATTCATAGCATTACAAGACTACCTCAAGAAAAAAGAAAAATTTCTAATGGTCTATCTAACTCTACAACTTAAAGAACTAAAAAGTAAACAAAAAGAAAAACCCAGAGCAAGTAGAAGGAAAAAAATAGTAAAGGTCAGAGCAGAAACAAACGACATACAGACTAAAAAACAATTCAGTGCTGGTCAGATTGAGTCATTGGTTAGAGCATTGGCCCACAGACCAAAGAATCACGGGTTTGATTCTGGTCAAGGGCATGTACCTTGGTTGTGATTTGGTCTCCAGCCTTGGTCAGGGTCATGTGGGAGGCAACCAATCAATGTGTCTCTCTCACATCGATGTTTCTCTCTCTCTCACTCTTTTTCTCTCCCTTCCACTCTATCTGAAAATAAATTGAAAAATATTCTCAGGTGAGAACTTAAAAAAAGAAAGGTAAAAACTAAAAACACCAAAAAAAACTCAAAAGATCAATGAAACAAAGAGCTGGTTCTTTGAAAAGATAAACAAGATTGATCAACCTTTAGCCAGACTCACCAAGAAACAAGAAAAACTCAGAATTAGTAGAAGGAAGAAAATAATGAAGATCAGAGCAGAAATAAATAATGTAGAGACAAAAAAAAAAAAAAAACCCACAAAAGCAAAACAATAAAAATGGTCAGGGAAACCAAGATCTGATTCTTTTAAAAGATAAACAAGATTGATAAACCTTTATCCAGACTCACCAAGAAACAAAGATAGAGGATCCAAATTAATAAAACCAGAAATGAAAGAGATGAAATAACAACCGAAATTACAGAAATACAAAGGATTGTAAGAAAATACTATGAACAATTATATGCCAACAAATTTTACAACCTAGGCAAAATGGATAAATTGCAAGAAGCATACGGTCTTCCAAAACTCAACTGGGAAGAGTAAGATAACCTGAACAGACCAACAACAACTAAGGAAATAGAAACAGTAATCATTAAACTCCCAGCAAACAAAACTTCTGGTCTGGATGGCTTCACAGGGGAGTATTCCAAACATTCAAAGAAAAACTAACACCCATTCTTCTCAAACTATTCCAAAAACTTCAAGATGAAGAAAGACTTCCAATCTCTTTTTACGAGGCCAGCATTGTGGGGATATGCCCGGTTGAGCCATAGCAGACTATGGATCCTGGGACAGTGTCACCCAGATGAACCCTGGATTGTTATGTTCCCAGCAGAAGAAAACTCCTTAATTAATCTCAAGGAAGGTATGTGCCCTGCGGTTGTGCCTGGCTCCTACACTCAATGGTCAGGAGTTTCCTGAAGCTATGAATCATTAGGTTAGTTCTAATCACAATGGAATTTATGTGACATGGGGCAGATGTTTATTATGTGCACCCTGCCTGACTCATTTTTTCTTTTTCCTTAGCCTTTAGAATTGATGTTAATCAATAATATCCATTGTTTATCCATAAGAAAATCCTTGGGGCAGTGGGGCACTTCTTTGTGTAATCGAACTCAATAAAAACCAGACCTAGAAGTGGGTCTGGGCCACCACTGGCCATTCACCTGCAATTCGTTGTTGGTATCATATTCCTTTCCACACAGCATAATCCAAATCCCTAAAGCAGATAAATAAACTACAAAGAAAGAAAAATACAGGCCAACATCCCTGATGAACATAGCTGCCAAAATCCTCATTTTTTTTTAGCAAATTGGATCCTGCAATATAAAAATCATTATACATCACAACCAACTGGGATTCATCCCTAAGATGCAAAGCTGGTACAACATTCACAAACCAATAAATGTGATACACCACATAAACAAAATAAAATATTAAAATCATATGATCATATGAATAGGTGCTGAAAGAGTATTTGACAAAATCAAGCACCCTTTTTTTTATCCTCACCCGAGGACATTTTTGCGTTATCTTCAGGTAGAGTGGGAGGGAGAGAGGGAGGAAGAGAGAGAGGGAAACATCAATGTGAGAGAGACACATTGTTTGCCACCCACACAACTTCAACCGGGGCAGGAGAAAAACTGCAACCGAGGTATGCACCCTTAGCAGGAATCAAACCTGGGTCTCTCTGGTCTGTGGACCGATGCTCTAACCGCTGAGCCAAACTGGCCAGGGCCAAGCACCCATTTTTTTTTTTTCCAGTGCTATTGTTTTATTTTTTTTTTATTAATTTATTTTTCTTACAGAGGTTTCTCCTTTTTTCCCCATTGACACCCTCCTCCCCATCCCCCCACCCTGTCCCCAGCTTTGTTGTCCATGTCCATCACTTATGCATACATGTGCATAAGTTCTGTGGTTTATCTCTTCCCTCCCCCCCACCCCCTCTCCTGAGGGGTGTCAGTTTATACCCTACTTCCACGTCTCTGGGTCTACCCTGTTCCTCAGACTGCTATGTTCATTATATTCCACAAATAAGTGAGATCATGTGATATTTGTCTTTCTCTGCTTGGCTTGTTTCGCTTAGGATAATACTCTCGAGGTCCCTCCACGTCATCTCAAAGGATAAGAGATCTTTCTTTCTTACAGCTGCATAGTACTCCATTGTGTATATGTACCACAGCTTTTTTATCCATTCATCCACTGATGGACACTTGGGCTGTTTCCAGATCTTAGCTATTGTAAATAGTGCTGCTATGAACATGGGGGTACATGTATTTTTTCTGATTGGTGTTTCAGGCTTCTTGGGGTATATTCCTAGAAGTGGGATCACTGGGTCAAATGGCAATTCAATTTTTAATTTTTTGAGGTAACACCATAGTGTTTTCCACAGTGGCTGCACCAGTCTGCATTCCCACCAGCAGTGTACTAGAGTCCCCTTTTCTCCACACCCTCGCCAACACTTGTTGTTTGATGATTTGTTGATGGCGGCCATTCTGACAGGTGTGAGGTGATACCTCATTGTTGTTTTAATTTGCATCTCTCTGATGATTAATGATGTTGAGCATTTCTTCATATGTCTCTTAGCCATTTGTATGTCCTTTTTGGAGAGGTGTCTATTTAGTTCCTCTGCCCATTTTTTAATTGGGTTCTTTGTCTTCCTTTTGTTGAGTTGTATGAGCACTCTGTATATTTTGGAAATTAACCCCTTATCTGATGTGTCATTGGCAATTATGCTCTCCCATGGAGTGGGTTCCCTATCTGTTTTGATGGTTGTTTCTTTTGCTGTGCAGAAGCTTTTGAGTTTGATGTAGTCCCATGTGTTCATTTTTCCCTTTGTTTCTGTTGCCTTAGATGATGTATCAGTGAAGATTCTGCTGCGTATGATGTCCGAAATTTTGTTGCCTACATTTTCTTCTAGGATTTTTATGGATTCACGAGTCACATTTAAGTCTTTTATCCATTTTGAGTTTATTCTTGTGTGTGGTGTAAGTTGATGGTCTAGTTTCATTTTTTTGCATGTAGCTGTCCAATTTTCCCAACACCATTTATTAAAGAGGCTATCTTTACTCCATTGTATGCTCTTGCCACCTTTGTCAAATATTAATTGAGCATAATGTCTTGGGTCAATTTCCGGATTCTCTGTTCTGTTCCACTGGTCTATATGCCTGTTCTTGTGCCAGTACCAGGCTGTTTTGATTACAGTGGCCAAGCACCCATTTTTGATAAAAACTCTCAGCTAAGTGGGAATAGAAACATCATACCTCAACATAATAAAGGTTATATATAACAAACATACAGCCAACATCATACTCAATGAGCAAAGCTAAAAGTTTTTCCCCTATGAACAGGAACAAGACAGGATGTCTACTTTTACCACTCTTATTCAACATAGTACTGGAAGTCTTAGTCACAGTGATCGGACAAAAAGAAAAAATAAAAGGTATCCAAATTGGAAAGGAGGAAGTGAAACTGTGATTATTTGCAGATGACCTGATATTGTACATAGAAAACCCTAAAGGCTCCACCAAAAAAATTACTAAAGTTAATAAATGAATTTGGCAAAGTAGTGGATACAAAATCAACATCCAGAAATCATTATTTTTTATACACCAATAATGAACACACAGAAAGAGAAATTAAAAAACAATCCCATTTACCATTTCAACAACAAAAACATTAAGATACCTAGGAATAAACTTAACCAAGGAAGTAAAAGACTTGTTCTCAGAAAACTACAGGACATTGAAAAAAGAAATAGAAGAAGATATAAAAAAGTGGAAGCGGACATAGGAAGATGGTGGCAGGCAGGACTGGAGCGAGGGTGAGTGTGTGAGAGTGAGCAAGTGTGAGAGTGTGAGTGGATGTGAGTGTGGATGAGCAACATTGAGCTGTGCAAAAATGAGTACAGGATTACTGTACTGTGGACGGGAAGCAGCTGGCTACCACGGTAAGCAGCTTGTCAGAGTGCTTCTCCCTGCATGGCCAGAAGGCCCCTCCATTTTGAAAGATCCCTGGGCTTCTCTGGGAGGAGGCAGTGGGAATTGGCTAGGGCCGAGTTACTAGAGTCCACCAGTGAACCTTGCACCGTCAGACCAGTAGACCCTGCTGTGTCAACATGGACCAGTGCACAGTAGCAGCAGTATTGAGGTACCTACTGCGGTAGCTGCAACTGGCTGGAGCCAAGCATCATCCCCCACAGCAGCAGCCTGATCAGAGCCAGCACCATCCCCCATGGCAGAAGCCTGATTGGAGCTGAGCACCATTCCCCACAGCAGCAGGCTAATCAGATCTAAGCACCACCCCTAGCAACAGTAGTGCCAGCTTGGGAGCCCAGCAACTTCCCCCACAGAAGACATGAGTGGGTAGGGGTGGGACCCCAACCCCAACAGCAGCTGAGGTGTGGGAACAGAGACACATCCCCAGCAGCAGAGGCTCAAGAGCAGGCAGCAGCAGCACAGATCAGCAGCTGAGACCCAACCCCAGCAGCATCAGGAAAGGCTGATCAGGAGCGGTGCCCCAGCCCAAGCAGCAGCAAGGCTTGGGCAGCTGAGACCCACCACTGATAACTGCAGCAATGAATTTGGAGTGAAGCTCCTCCCCCAGCAGCAGCAAAGTCCCAGGAACTCAGCATCCTCAGCCCCCAACAGCAGCAGAAGATTGGGAGCTGAGAGAACCCCCTGGCAACAGCAGCAGCAGTAACAGCACAAACCAGGAGCTGACTCTCACCCCCAGCAGCATCAGCTGCAACTGATCAGGAGCTGAGCCCCACCAGGCAGCAGCACACCCCAGCAGTGCCCCAGTGAAACCCATGTACCCACGCAGTGCCCGAGCAGGACCCACACACCCTAGCAGTGCACCAGCTGTTCCCACGCACCCCAGGAGCACCTACCATGACAGACCAATACCAGCCACCAGTTGTCAATCCTCCAGGACCAATAGCAGGCAAATGCATCACACACCAAAACAGTCTGGGAGGCACAGCAACCTTGATACACACCAACCTACCTACACATTCCAATATCCTTAACCAGGCCTAGAACTGCCAAACTGCTAAAATGGTGAGACAAAGAAACAACACCAAAATGAAATAAAAGGAGGACTCACAAGAAAAAGAACTACATGAAATGGGAGAAAGCAATTTGTCAGATAAAGAATTCAAAGCAATGACTTTAAGGGTGCTCAAACAATTCAGTGAGAACTACAAGCAACTTAAGAATTATGAAGAGCTCAGTGGGAACTACATCAATTTTAAAAAAAAGAGGTAGAAGCTATTCATAAAAATCAAGAGGAAATAAAGAATGACATAGCTATTATGAAAAATACCTTAGAAGGATTCAATAGTAGATTAGAAGAAGCTGAAGACAGAATCAGTGAGTTAGAAGACAAGGTAGAAAAAAAAAGACCCAAATAGAGCATCAAGTGGGGGAAAAAATTTAAAAAGCAGGAGGAAAATTTAAGGGAGTTTTGGGACAATACAAAATGTAACAAAATTTGCATCATAAGAGTACCAGAAGGAGAAGAATTAGAGGAAGGAATAGAGAACCTGTTTGATGAAATCATAGAAAACTTCCCTAATGTGGTAAAGGAAAAAGTCACACAAGTCCAGGAAACACAGAATGTCCCAAGCAAGATGAACTCAAAAAGACCCACAGATAGACACATCATAATTAAAATGGCAAACAATAAAGACAAAGAAAGAATCTTAAAGAAAGCAAGAGAGAGACTGAAAGTTACCTACAAGGAAACTCCCATTAGACTGTGAACTGATTTCTCAATAGAAGCACTGTAGGCCAGAAGGGAATGGCATGAAGTAGACAAAGTAATGAAAGGCAAGGGTTTGAATCCAAGATTACTCTACCCAGCACGGCTATCATTCAAAATTGAAGGAGAAATAAAGAGCTTCACAAACAATAAAAAAGCTAAAGAAATTTACCACCACCAAACCAGCACTGCAAGAAATACTAAAGGGACTGCAGTAAGAAGAAGAAATAAGAGAGAGGAACACAGGCATGAAAAAAAATGGCAACTAATAAGTCACTATCAATAATAACCTCTAATGTAAATAGCTTAAATATTTCCATCAAAGGACATAGGGTAGCTATACAAGCATAGTGGGTGACTTTAACACTCCACTGACACCACTGGATAGATCTTCTAGACAAAAAATTAACAAGGACACAGATTCCTTAAATGACAAACTAGATCAGTGGGCTTAATTGATATTTACAGAACATTTCACCCCAGCTGCAGAATATACATTCTTCTCAAGTGCATGTGGGACATTCTTGAAGATAGACCACATGTTAGGACACAAAGTAAGTCTCTACAAATTCAAGAAGATTAAAATCATATCAAGCATCTTCTCAGATCACAATGGCATGAAACTAGAACTCAATTACAAGATAAACATGCAAAAACATTCAAACACATGGATGCTAAATAGCATGTTATTAAACAATGATTGGTTTTCTAAGGAGATCAAGGAAGAAATTAAAAACTTCCTGGAAACCAATGAAAATAATAACACAAGAACACAAAATCCACACCCATTTCTGATAAAAACACTCAGCAATGTGGGAATCGAGGGATCATATCTCAATATAATAAAGGCCATATATGAAATACCTACAGCCAACATCATACTCAATGGGCAAAAACTAAAAGCACTTCCCTTAAGAACAAGAACAATACAGGGATGCCCACTTTCACCACTCTTATTTGACATAGTACTGAAAGTCTTAGCCACAGCAATTAGACATGAAGAAAAAATAAAAGGGATCCAAATTGGAAAGGAGGAAGTGAAACTGTCATTATTTGCAGATGACATGACACTGTATATAGAAAACCCTAAAGACTCCATCAAAAATCTACTAGGTTTAATAAATGAATTTGACAATTAGCAGGATACAAAATTAACATCAAGAAATCAATGGCATTTTTACACACCAATAATAAACTCACAGAAAGAGAAACTAAGTAAAACAATCCCATTTACTATTTTGGCAAAAAAATTAAGATATCTAGGAATAAACTTAACCAAAGAAGTAAAGGACTTCTTCACAGAAAACTACAGGACATTGAAAAAAGAAATAGAGGAAGATATAAAAAAGTGGAAACATATACCTTGTTCATGGATTGAAAAAAATGAACATCAGTAAAATCTCCATACTAGCCAAAGCAATTTATACATTCAATGCAATTCCCATCAAAATACCAACAGCAGCCCTGGCCTGTTTGGCTCAGCGGTTAGAGCGTCGGCCTGCGGACCAGAGAGTCCCGGGTTCGATGCCCGATAGGGGCACATACCAAAAAAAAAAAAAAAATACCAACAGCATATTTCACAGATCTAGAACAAACATTCCAAAAGTTTATATGGAACCAAAAAAGACCCCGAATAGCCACAGCAATCTTGAAAAAGAAGAACAAAGTAGGAGGGATCACAATACCAGATATCAGGTTATACTACAAAGCCACTGTAATCAATACAGCCTGGTACTGGTACAAGAACAGGCATATAGATCAATGGAACAGAATAGAGAACCCGGAAATTGACCCAAGTTATTATGCTCAATTAATGTTTCACAAAGGTAGCGAGAGCATACAGTGGAGTAAAGACAGCCTCTTCAATAAATGGTATTGGGAAAATTGGACAGCTACATGCAAAAAATTGAAGCCAGACCACCCACTTAGAGCATACACAAGAAGAAACTCAAAATGGCTAAAAGACTTAAATGTGACCTGTAAAACCATTAAAAAAAAAAAAAACTAGAAGAAAATGTAGGCAAAACAATCTCAGACACCACATGTAGTGAAATTTTCACTGATACATCACCTAGGGCAAGAGAAATAAAGGAAAAAATTAATAAATGGGATTACATCAAACTTAAAATCTGCACAGCAAAAGAAACCAGCATCAGAATTAAATAGGAATCCAGTCTCTGGGAGAACATATTTTCGAACAATACATTGGATAACAGGTTAATGTTAAAAAATATATAGAGTACTCATACAACTCAACAAAAGGAAAGAAATAATCCAATTAAAAATGAGCAGAGGACCTGAATAGACATTTTTCCAAACAGGACATACAAAAGGCCAGGAGACATATGAAAAAATGCTCAATGTCACTAATCATCAGAGAGATGCAAATTAAAACAACAATGAGGTATCACCTCACACCTGTCTGAATGGCTGCCATCAACAAATCATCAAACAGTTAAGTGCTGGCAAGGGTTTGAAGAAAAGGGGACTCTAGTACATTGCTGGTGGGAATGCGGACTCTTGCGGCCACTATGGAAAACAATATGGTGTTTCCTCAAAAAATTAAAAATGGAACTGGCATTTGATCCAGTGATCCCACTTCTTGCAATATATCCTAAGAAGCCTGAAACACCAATCAAGAAGAATATATGCACCTCTATATTCATAACAGCACTACTTACACAATAGCTAAGGTCTGGAAAGCAACCCAAGTGTCCATCAGTAGATGAGTGGTTAAAAAAACTGTGGTACATTTATACAATGGCATACTATGCAGCTGTAAGAAAGAGAGATCTCTTACCTTTTGAGATGACGAGGGACCTGAAGACTATTATGCTAAGCGAAATAAGCCAGTCAGAGAAAGAAAAGTATCACATGATCATACTTATATGTGGAATCTAAATACAAAATAAGCTATTGACCAAAAGAGATCTGGAGTCATGGAAATAGGGAACAGACTGAGAAAAGTCAGAGGGATGGGGGGTGGGAGGAGAGGGAAGAGATAAACCAAAGAACTTATACGCATATATGCACAACCAGCTGACATGGGCACAGGCTGGGGAAGGCCGGAGGGGGTTGGGAACAGGATGAAGGGAGTCAATGGGGGAAAATACAGGGAAATCTGTAATACTCTCAATAACAACAACAAAAAGACACCAGGGCAAAATTTGTAAAATAAAAAATTAATAAATTGAACCCTACCAAAATTTTTTTTAAAAAGTGTGTACTATAATTTTCCAAATATACTGATAAAGCTTTTAAAAATATAACCAATATTTAAAGTCTAAGACACAATTTTTTATTTAGATAAAATATGTAAGTATTCAGACAAGCAAACATTTTTTTTAAAATTGGAATATGCTTTTTAGATATGTAATTTATGTTTGTCTTGATCTTTCTACTGTAATTTGGTTGGCTGAATAACAAGGAACAATGTAAGTCATAAAAATAAAATAAAGATCACTAGAAGGTCATACATATTAACCAACATTCTGAAGGTCCTTCAACTCCTTACCAGGAAACAGCATCAGATATAGAGTGTCAATCACAGTGGAACCTTCTAGAGTGGAAGATACCAGCCCTTGAGGTGAGGGGAAGTACTCTGTCTGAGGGAGTTAGTTAGAATGTCTGTTTTGTGATGTGACAATCTAAGAGTTGCTACTCATGGAGGTTCCCTTCAAATCATGGTTCACCCTTCCTTGGGAAGGCTATTATTGTCATATAACAACTATCAAAAAATGACACATGACAAATGAAACAAGAGTAACAACAGCAATGGCAGCTAACAGTTTTTGAACTATAGGCCAGGAGCTTTTTCACATGCTTTACATCGATGAACTCATATAATAAAGATAAATATATACAAATGTGGATATATAATTATAGACATAAACCATACATAGATCAAAGTCACATTAATTCTCACATATTGTCCATGTTACATAATCATCCAATTATCAGATAAAATCCAGGAAACCTGAACCCAAGAGTCCACAGGTTCTAGTTTGGGGATATTTATGCCTGTAATCATGTGCCAAAACCTAGTTTAGAATTGTAGCAGACCCTTTAGGATTTACTTCCCCAACATTGTGCTAGGGCAGGAATCAGTTCAGTTTAGAGAATGACATTCTCCATGTGGAATTTGAGACCATAAAACTCAAGACTATCTTTAAACCAAAAGTACATTTTGAGGGAAAGTTTTGGTAGAGAAATAGTAGGTTACAATCATCACTTTATGCTAGAAGAGTCCTTGGAAGGATTTACATTTAATAAAAGTATTATAATAAACAGATGTTTGTGAAAAGCAAAACAAATAATTATACACATATGGTCACAATTTTGCCTTAAAAATATCATTGGAAAATGTACATAAGGCCTCTTGTAAATGTACATCATGTTACTGTTACGTCTTATGTCCAGAGAAAAAAATGTTATCGTACAGATTTGCTTTTACTTGGGAGAAGGCTATTCAAAAATACAGTACTCTTCTGTACAAAGAAAAAAGGTCACATTACATTTAATAAGATGGAAAAGGCACTGGCCTCCATGTTAACCAAATATCTCAGTCTAATACTTTCTATTATGCTCAATGCCTTGACTTTTTGAGAGATCCAAATCCTAGCATGTCCATATTAAGACAGTCAACTATGTTATAAAACAAAATGTTTCTTACAATAATAAAAAGAAAGCTGGTTCATATTTCTGAAATCATGTAAAGATAAAATAATTTTAAGAAATCACTCTCAATTTGGAGACATAAATTTACATTATACAACACTACATATCAGGTCTGAGAGGGCAGGGACATAAATATACACTGAAATGCAAATGTTCCCCAAAGAGATAACACAAATTCCATTTACAGCATGAAGGTTTACAAATGTACACCTGTACAACCAAGAAAAACATCACTACTAAATTAGCAAGGCTTTTATAATAAACACTGAAACGAGATTTACTTTTTCAAAGTGTAAACTTACTATCTATTACTACACACAATGCATATATTTATAGGAAGTAAAAAAAGCTATCTGAATGTTATCATGCTTAAATGTTGAGCTATCAAATTCACTTTTCAGTGGCCCTCTTTTCCACCTCTATCTGGTTCCTACTTTCTGAATCTACTATGAAAAAGCAAAATAAAGCTCAAAACTTCCTCAACATGTCCTTGTAATTTTATAAGCAAAACAATATATAAATTTCCACTCTTCCTCAATGCAAACAAAACCGAAAAGTTAAAATGGGACTTAACTTCCCATTTAGTGCACTTAACCATGATTTTGTTTTTGTTTTTTCTACCTCCTATAACAATTACATATGTAAGTATGTACAATACTTACAATATATTGCCAGAGCTGTTTTAGGGCAGTGTTTGATTAAAACCAAACCCACTGTAAATAATGTTAAGATCTTAATTTTGTAATATATGCAATTTGCTGGTGCCATTTTATTTTTAATTTTCACCCAAGGATATGTTTTTATTGATTTTAGAGAGAAAGGTCAGGAGAGAGAGAAAGAAAGAGCGAGAGAGAGAGAGAGAGAGTGAGAGAGACAGAGAGAGAAACTCTTCAGTTGCCTCCTGTACATGCCCTGGCTGGAGATCAAACCTGAAACCTGGATATGTGCCTTAACCAGGAATCAAACTCATGAACCTTTGGTGCACAGGACAACACTCCAACCAACAGTCACTGGCCAGGGCACTGATGCCATTTTTATACAGTGAAGCAATAAACTTGCAGGAAAACAAGAAAGTTTAATAACAAAACATTCAAAAAACTGGCCAGCATGGCTCAGTTGGTTAAGCATCCACTTCTGCAGTGATAGGTTGCAGCTTTGATTCCCAGTTGGGGCACCTGCCCTGATTGTGGGCTTGATCCCTGGTGGGCATGCAGGAGGCAACCGATCCATATCTAGCACTCACATCAATGTTTTGTTCTCTCTTTCCTTCTCCCTCCCTTCCTCTCTAAAAAAATCAATAAATTATTTTTTAAATAAATAAATAATTCAACTTCTTTATTTAAAAAAAAAAGAAAAATTCAGCAAAGTTTCAGAAAACTTGAATTCCATTCAAGATGATGGCATAGGTAAACGCAGTACTCACCTCCTACCAAAACCGTATTAAAATTACAACTAAACTACAGAACAACCATCATTCATAACTACCTGAAATAGAGTTTAATGAAAGTCCTACAACTACTGATCTGGGTCCCAAGGCTAAGGCAACTAGATTCCATTTTATGTAGGCCCCTTGGTTAAAGCTACTAAATGACTCCATTTTTATCATCAATAGGACTTCCTCGATATTCTTTCAATAATAGGTTAACTACCCCTAGATATAAAGGAATTTTGCCTAAGATTACAGTTACCCCATGTATTGGGAGGCATTTGCAGTTTCCTGAGTATAGGTATTTGCAAGTGTTTGCAAGTGCTTGAGTGCCTTTGGTGAATAATGCTAATTTTGACTTCTATAATCTCTGTCATTCCCACTATTGTACTGGTCCCCTGAGGCAGGAGCGAAAGGGGGATGGGGCTTCTGTCTTTAAAATGGGATGAGCAAGAGGAATCAGGGCTGATGATCTGAGGGGAGACTATGGTGAGAGTAAAGTGCTCCTTCACAATTCGGCTGTGCATCTCTGGTTATCTCCATGACACGTTACAACATTTGGAGGCCCCAGTGAGATCCCTGGTGTTTTAGGACACCAGGGGATAGACGCCTAGGATGAATGACCTCTCCTGGACCGGCCACTGGATACCTGTAGTTCTTTAGGGGGGGGTACTCCCTGAGAAGTTCCAGGGCCCCAAAGATCCTACTTGGGTTTCCTATGAGCGGCCAAAAGACTCCAGGACATCCCCAGAAAGATTAAAGGAGACCTGGTAAAACCTCCGGAGGTGAGTTCTGGGTGACCGATCTATCTGGGTGAGAGTGAGAGGAACACAGCACAGCCTCTCCTCTCCAGGATCCCTCTAAGACGTTAGGTGGGGTTCAGATCTGGCAAATTCTGGTTCAAATCTGGTCTGCCACCTGGGGCAGATGGGGAGACTGATCACCTCCCAAGCAGCATAGGCGCCGCTCAGAATAGGAAATTTCAGGAAGGAAATTTCTGGTAGGAAATTCAGACAGTGTGTGAGTGTGACTATGTGAATGTAATTGTGTTTGAGTGACCGTGCTCCACAAATTTGTAATGGAGCATGTGTGAGTCCTTACCTGCACGGGGAGCGGCCAGGTGGAGGAAGCAAAAGTTTCTGTCTTGTATGTCTTCCCTTGTTTTTGTCCTCGTCTGCCTCCCTATTGTGTCTCCCTCAACTTTATTGCGGTTGATCTGATCATGGATAGTGGCCCTGGTGCTCAGATGGCCTCATTGGGTTGCATGTTGGTGCATTCTTGGAGAAGGATTTGAGGAGGGTTCTGATTGGGGCATGAATACTGGTAGTGGGCCCCAGACTGGACCCCAGGGGAGGCCTGGGTAAAGGTAAGGAAGTGCCTTCAAGGCAGAGATACAGCAAAAGGCCTGGCTAGTGTGGCTCAGTGGTTGAGTGTGGACCCATGCACCAGGGGGTCACCAATTCAGTTCCTGGTCAGGGCACATGCCCAGGTTGTAGGTCAGGTCCCTAGTGGGGGGCATGCAGGAGGCTAATAAGGTGGGGAAGCAAGGTGTAGTGAAAGACTTGGGGAAAGCTGAGAGGCGCAGGGGCATCACCACCTCGCCCTCCAGGCCCCTGTTGGGGAGGCTTGCTCCGAGGCCAATGTTGCACACTGGGCCTTGCCCTGGGGACCCGCAACCCACAGGACACCATCTTCCATCACAGCGCAGGCAAGAGAGACCAAGGGCGAGAGGTTTCATGGCCGCCACAGTCCCTTTGGGAGCTCCCTCATGCACGAGGCTCACGGGGAAGAAAAAAAAGAAAAAAATTTGCTATTTTGTAGCTTGGTTGCTACAGGCAGTTAGCAGAGTAATAATTGATTCAGGGGCCAGCCCCCACCCCATCAAACAGTGGGGGAAATGTCTGTCACCCCTGCTGAGGTGTTCCAACCAGGGTGGAGGCCAGGACTACAATCCGGGATCTCTACGGCGCCACCTCAGGGAGTGCGGGGCTGGACCTCTGCCCCACCAGAGATGGGGCCTGGAGCTATTCCAGCAGGGGTCTGTGGGCCACTGCCTGGTGGAACAGTGGGTTTGGTCTTGGGAAGGAGTGGTCTCACTGTGGGGGGTTTCCAGGTGTTGCCTGGAGTTATTGGTTCTGATTATTTGGGGGAAATGAGGGTTGTGACCTGGACCACTAAGGCCATTGTGCAAGTTTTACCTGAAACTAGGATTGCACAATTTGTAATTTTGCCGCATCAGGTGGCTGGGAAAGTGCTAAAGTGCTATCAAAAGAAATGCGGGGAAAGGCAGGGTTCCCCGGGAAGGGCAGAAGAGCTTCTGCCGCCTGGAGTTTGGTGCCTGGGGTTTGGCACCAGCAAGTTTCCAACAGGCTTCTCTGAATTTTGGGGAGTTGAAAATAGGGATCCCAGGCGCATGCACGAAGTGCTCCTGGAGAGTTGAAAAACACTCTGCCCCGTGTATCCCTTTCCTGCATCCTTTTGTAAACCTAGGGTCAGAGGAGATTTTCCCATCCCTCTGCCCATGGTAGGATGGACCCAAATACTGCCGTGGGAGGGCTTCCTTGGACACTTTTCACCATGTTCTCCTGTTAGGCCTATAGGCCCAATTGGCTAAAAGGCTCAAAAGGTATATAATAATAGGGACACCCCTGAAGAAAAACAGGATAAAAGAATAGCAAAGGTGGTAGTATCAGCCTTAAGGGAAAGAGGGCCCATGGAAAAAAGCACCCATGGAAAAAAGGAAGGGTCAGGATGGCAGACGTAGCTTCCTATTAGGGATAGAAAAGACAAGGGCAAAGTCAGGTATAGAGGAACAAAGCTTTTAACTTAGAAAAATGACAGAGCCAGGGCTTCTTCCAACTGAGCCCTCAAGAGCCAAGAATAACAAGACAATAGGGGACAAACTAGGTTTAGTTTTCTGGTAGGTACTGGTGCAGCAGACTCAGTCCTGACTGAGCCAGTGAGCCCCTAACCTACCCCTAGACTTCAAAGAGGACTATAGACTTTGGGAAAAATACTGTGATCTTCTCCAGTGACTGTTCAATTACTGGCCACTGCCACTCCAGGCCATTGGCCATCAATCCTGCCAGCCTGCCTCCAGATGATGACCAGGAGAAACCTCTACAGGACTGCCTGGAGGTAATCGACATAGTGCAGACGGCCTGCCCAGACCTCAAGGATGTCCCACTGCCATCATCAGATGAGGTATTGTTCACAGATGGGAGCAGCTATATCTAGGAAGAAATCAGGTATGCTGGGGCAGCAGTAGTAACTCTGGACCATGTCCTTTGGTCTCAGTCATTAAGTAGGGGAACTTTAGCCAACAGCCTGAACTCATAGCCCTAATCCAGGCTCTCTGATGGGGCAGGGGAAAGTCAGTAACCATCCACACTGACAGCAGATATGTATTTGTCACAGCACACGTGCATAGCGCCATCTACAAGGTCCGAGGGTTATTAACCTTGGCCGGGAAGGACATCAAAAAGGGAATTTTGATGAGACACAGGAAAATATGCTACATCAGAAAGCTTGGGAGTGGTCCCAAAACCAGTGGGGAATGACCAGATACACTAGGCCAGAAAATGACTTGGCTGAACAGAAGCAAGCCACCCAAGAACCAAACGAATGATGGACTCTGCCTGATGGGAGGTTGTTGATCCCAGGGGTTCTAGGTCGGACTTCAGTTAGCCAGCTGCACCAAACTACCCACTTAGGTTACACCAAGCTTACTGAACTCCTGAGAGGCAGGTAATGTCCACTAAGGTCACAGGGAAAGGGAGAAGGCAGAGAAAAACAGGAATGTATGGGTCTGAGTAGGAAGGAGAAGAAGGAAAGTTGGGGGATGTGCAGACTGCAGGTAGATTGAGCAAGCTCTCAGGTTAATGTCAGGGGAAGGACTAAGAAAGTCGCAGAGGGTCTATGCAAGTTAAAGAAGGATTGTGTAGAGGGAGAGCTTGCCCCTGGTAATGGAATAACAGTCTGGGATGTAGTAAAGGGAGTAACAGGTTTAGGCTACTCCTGACCCTTGGACCAGACAATGGTCCTGCCTTTATAGCAAAGAGATTATAGGAAATCTCTAAGGGGTTATATATAAATTGGAAGCTCAATTATGCTTACTGCTCACAGAGTTCCAGGCAGATAGAGTGAATGGACAGGACCTTAAAGGAAACCTTAACCAAATTTACTTTAGAAACCAGTGAAAACTGGACCACTCTGCCCCCTCACCCTCTTACAGTTCTTGCAGGCCCTGCAGTCTGCCCAGAAACACATCTGGACCCTGTGCACCCTTCCACACTGGGGACTCAATATGGGCAAAGAAGTTCACCGCCCAGGGACTAACTCCAGCCTGGAAGGTACTATACACTGTCATCCTGCCTGGACCAATGGCTGTCAAGGTCAATGGAATCCCAATCTGGCAGCACCATTCCTGGCTGAGGGGGAAAAAGCAAAACGGACTGTTCAGGCCCCTCCAGGTAAGACTCTTGTGTTTATCGGGACTTTGATTTTTCTGGTTATGACTGTACAGGGGAGTCCTTATAGACCTGGGCCCCAATGGAACTGGGAATTTAGGAATAGTCCTGCAGAACAGGGGAGGATTAAACCACTTATTTCTTAAGGGAGGAAGATTATGTGTTGCACTGGGAGAAAAATGCTGTTTTTATGTGAATAATTCAGGGATTATTCAAGAAAGTTTATCACTAATTAGAAAAAATATCAAGGAACAAGAAAGAAAAAGACGACAATCTGAAAATTGGTTTATATATGTTTACTCCTAGCGTTTGGGCCATGTCTAATAAATGGCCTCATAAAAAAACTAAGTCGAGTCAAGGATTTGACTTGTCAGGAAAACCAGTGGGGAATGATCTGGGCCCCAAGGCTAAGGCAACTAAATTCCATTTTATGTAGGCCCCTTGGTTAAGGCGACTAAATGACTCTATTTTTATCATCAATAGACCTTCCTTGATATTCTTCTAATAATAGGTTAATTACCCCTAGACATAAAGGAATTTTGCCTAAGATTACAGTTACCCCATGTATTGGGAGGCATTTGCAGTTTCCTGAGTATAGGTATTTGCAAGTGTTTGCAAGTGCTTGAGTGCCTTTGGTGAATAATGTTAATTTTGACTTCTGTAATCTCTGTCACTCCCACTATTGTACTGGTCCCCTGAGGCAGGAGCGAAAGGGGAATGGGGCTTCTGTCTTTAAAATGGGATGAGCAGGGACTTCCGGTCTAGATGGCGGGTAGGTAAACGCGGTATGGCGTCCTCCCACAACCACATCAAAGTTACAACTAAACTACTCAACAACCATCATTCTAAACTGCCTGAAATCAAGCTGAATGGAAGTCCTACAACTACAAAATTAAAGAAGAAGCTGCATCAAGACTGGTAGGAGGGGTGGAGGCGGCGGGCTGGTCCCACACCTGCATGTGGCGGATAAAAAATTAGGAGGACACCTCAGCTGGGAAGGTCCTCCCTGAGGACTGAGAGGTCCCTGTCCCACACCAGGCGCCCAGCTCAGGGTTCCAGTGCCAGGAAGAGAATCCCCATAACTTCTGGCTGGAAAAACCAGCGGGTACTGAAGCTGAGGCAGCTGGAGCCCCTGGCAGCTCCTCTTAAAGGGCCTGCACACAGATTTACTCGGACTCCCACCCTCCAGGCTCCAGCGTGGGGGAGGCAGCTTGAAAGGCACCAGAGTCATATGGGGAAGAACTGAGCTGTTTGGCATTGGAGCAAGGGCTGGAGAGGCAGCTTTCTCCTGGACAGACGTGCTATCAGAGGCTTTTGTTCCTTTGGTGAGCCCTTCCCTAAGCCGGCAGATGCTGCCATATCTGGGACTCCAGCAACCTGGCTCACACTGTTTGCCCTGCCGTGGTGATTCCCTGAGGCCCCACCCCATGCAACTTCCAGGCCCACCCAAGCTGATGCCAGTTGCTTTACCATAGGATTGGCCTGTCTTGGATCGTGCTTCAGCTTTTCCTAAATTCTTTCAAACAAGCAGCATCTGGTCTCAGCTAGCCCTATACCTCTCGCTAAGTAATACATAGAAACAAACACAGGAAGGCAGCCAAAATGAAGAGACAAAGAAACATGTCCCAAATGAAAGAACAGAACAAAACTCCAGGAAAAGAACTAAGTGAAATGGAGTTAAGCAACCTAACAGATACTGAGTTCAAAATACTGCTTATAAGAATGCTCAATGGACTTAGTGAGAACCTCAGTGAACTTAGAGAGGGCTTCAAGAGCATAAAAAAGACCAGTCAGAAATGAAGGAGGCACTAACTGAAACAAGGAATAGTTTATACAGATTCAATAATAGAGTATGTAAATCCAAGAAGCAAACCATCGATTTGGAATATAAGGAAGCCAAAAACACCCAATCAGAACAGCAAAAAGAAAAAAGAATCCAAAAAAAATGAGGATAGTGTAAGGAGCCTCTGGGACAATTTCAAGTGTGTCAACATTGTCATCTTGGGGGTGCCAGAAGGAGAAGAGAGAGAACAGGAAATCAAAAACCTATTTGAAACAATAATGGCAGAAAACTTCCCTAACTTGGTGAAAGAAACAGACATACAAGTCCAGGAAACACAGAGAGTCCCAAACAAAATGACCCCAAGAGGCCCACACCAAGACACATCATCATCAAAATGCAAAAGGTTCAAGACAAAGAGAGAATCTTAAAAGCAGCAAGAGAAAAGAAGTTAGTTACCTACAAGGCAGTTCCCATAAGACTGTCAGCTGATTTCTCAAAAAAGACTTTGCAGGCCAGAAGGGAGTGGCAAGAAATATTCAGAGTGATGAAAAGAACCTACAACCAAGATTACTCTATCCTCCAAAGCTGTCATTTAGAATCAATGGCCATATAAAGAGTTTCCCAGACAAGGAAAAGCTAAAGGAGTTCATCACCACCAAACCATTATTATATGAAATGTTGAAGGGTCTTCTTGAAGAAAAAGATAAAAAAATATGAACAAACAAAATGGCAATAAATACATATCTATCAACAATTGAACCTACAAACAAAATGAACAAGCAGAACAGAAACATTCTCATAGATACAGAGAACTTTTATTGGGTACCAGATGGGTGGGGGCTGGGAGGAGGGGTGAAAAAGGTGAAGGGATTAAGAAGTACAAATTGGTTGTTAGACTGACAAACCTCAAAGGGAAGGGGGGTTGGGGGGGTGGGAAGAAATAAAACAAAGAACTTACATGTATATATGCATAACTAATGGACACAGACAACAGTGTGGGGAAAAGCAGGAGGGGGGCAGGAATGGGGAAGAGGGGAGCAATGGGGGAAAAATGAGGAACATCTGTAATACATTCAACAATTAAGATAAGTTAAAAAAATAATAAATAAAATGAGATCAGCAAGAGGAATCAGGGCTGTTGATCTAAGGGGAGACAATGCCCTCCGCAGCCCGCCAGTTTGAATAAAGTGCTCCTTTACAATTCGGCTGTGCATCTCTGGTTATCTCACTGACATGTTACAACACTACGAAATTAAGAAAGAAGCCACATGAAGACTGGTAGGAGGGATGGAGGCCTGGACGGGCTGACCCCACACCCACGTGTGGCAGATAAAAATCAGGAGGGATACCTCAAGGGTGAAGGTCCTCCCTCAGGAGCAAGGGGTCCAGGTCTCACACCAGAACCCCTAGCTCAGGGCTCTTGTGCCAGGAAGAGAAATCCCATAATGTCTGGCTACAAAACCAGCAGGAACTGAGTTTGAAGCTGCTGGAGGCCCAGTCAGTGTCTCTTAAAGGACCCACACATGGACTTACTCTATCTTGATCCCTCTTAGCTCTATTGTGGGGGAGGCAGCTTAAAGTCACCAGAGATATATGGGAAAAGCCTGAGTTGTTTGGCATCATGGCGAGAGCTAGGGAGGCACATTTCTCTCAGACAGACATGCTGGTGGAGGCCTTTGTTCCAAACCAGCACAGTAAGATGCTAAAGGGACTGTTGTAAGAAGAAGAAAAAAAAAACAGAGAAAGAGAGGAACACAGGCATGAAATAAAAATGGCAACTAATAAGTATCTATCAATAATAATCTTAAATGTAAATGGCTTAAATGTTCCAATCAAAAGAAATAGCGTAACTGATTGTATAAGAAAACACAACCCATATATATGCTGTCTACAAGAGACCCACCTCACAACAAAAGACTCACACAGGATGAAAGTGAAGGGATAGAAAAAACTTTCCAAACAAATGGAAATAAAAAAAAAAAGCTGGTGTAGCAATAATCATATCTGATAAGATAGACTTTAAAATGAGTGCCATAATAAGAGACAAAGAAAGTCACTACATAATATTAAAAGGATCAATCCAACAAGAGGATATAACGTTGGTAAACATATATGCACCAAATATGAGAGCACCGAACTATATTT
Organism: Tadarida brasiliensis; assembly: GCA_030848825.1. Taxonomy (NCBI): domain Eukaryota; kingdom Metazoa; phylum Chordata; class Mammalia; order Chiroptera; family Molossidae; genus Tadarida; species Tadarida brasiliensis. The sequence goes on along the minus strand of CM061259.1, from coordinate 69,692,864 downwards.
AAAAACTTATGGAGGACTTCAAAGGAGAGATCAATAGCAATACAATCATAGTGGGTGACTTTAACACCCCACTGACACTACTGGATAGATCTTCTAGACAAAAAATTAACCAAGACACAGAGTCCCTAAATGACAATCTAGATCAGTTGTACTTAATTGATATTTACATATTATTTCAACACAAAGCTGCAGAATACACATTATTTTCCAGTGCACATGGGACATTCTCAAAGATGGAGCACATGTTAGGACACAAAGTAAGTCTCTACAAATTCAAGAAGATTGAAATCATATCAAGCATCTTCTCATATCACAATGGCATGAAACTAGAAATCAATTATAACAAAAACATGCAAACCCTTGGAGGCTAAATAGCATGTTATTAAACAATGAATGGGTTACCAAGAAGATCAAGGAAGAAATCAAAAACTTCTTGGAAACCAATAAAAATGAACATGAAACAACACAAAATTTATGGGATGCAGCAAAAGCGGTCCTGAGAGGAAAGTTCATAGCACTCCAGGCCTACCTCAAGAAACAAGAAAAATTCCTAATTGACTTTCTAACCCTACGACTTAAAGGACTAGAAAGTAAACAAAAAGAAAAAGCCAGAGCAAGTAGAAGGAACAAAAATAGTAAAGGTCAGACCAAAAATAAATGACATAGAAACTAAATAAACAATTCAAAAGATCAATGAAACAGCTGGTTCTTTAAAAAGACAAACAAGATTGATAGACCCTTAGCCAGACTCACCAAAAACAAAAAGAGAAGACCCAAATAAACAAAATCAGAAACGAAGGAGAAGTAATAACTGACACCACAAAAATACAAAGGATCATTAAAACATACTACAAACAATTATACGCTAACAAATTGGACAATCTAAGTAAAATGCACAGATTTCTAGAAACACATAGTCATCCAAAACTGAACCAGAAAGAGATAGAAAACTTGAACAGACCAATAAAAGCTAAGGAAATTGAAGATGTAATCAAGAAACTCCCAGCAAACAAAGCCCAGGCCCAGACAACTTCACGGGGGAGTTTTACCAAACATTAAAAGAATCTAACACCCATTCTTCTCAAACTATTCCAAAATATTCAAGAAGATGGAAGACTCCCAAACTCATTTTATGAGGCCAGCATAATCCTAATTCCAAAACTGGATAAAGACACTAAAAAGAAAGAAAACTGCAAGCCAATATCCCTGATGAACCCAGATGCCAAAATCCTTAACAAAATATTAGCAAATCAGATTCAGAGATACATTAAAAAAATTATTCATCATGAGCAAGTGGGATTCATCCCAGGGATGCAAAAATGGTACAATATCCGTAAAGCAATAAATGTGTTACACTACATAAACAAAATGAAATATAAAAACTATATGATCTTATCAATAGATGCTGAAAAAGCATTTGACAAAATCCAACACCTATTTCTGATAAAAACACTAAGCAATGTGGGAACAGAGGGATCATATCTTGACATAATAAAGGCCAGATAGAAACCTACAGCCGCCCTGGCCGGTTTGGCTCAGTGGTTAGAGTGTCGGCCCGCAGACCAGAGAGTTCCAGGTTCAGTTCCCGCTAAGGACATGAACCTTGGTTGCAGTTTGTCCCCCGCCCTGGTTGGTGTCATGTGGGTAGCAACCACTCAGATGTGTCTCTCTCACATCCGTGTATCTCTCTCCCTCCTGCTCTATCTGAAGATAAATGCAAGAATGTTCTTGGGTGAGGATTAAAAAAAATAAATAAATAAACCTACAGCCAACATCATACTCAAAGGGCAAAAACTAAAATATATTCCTTAAGAACAGGAACAAGCCCTGGCTGGTTTGGCTCAGCGGTTAGAGCGTTGACCTGTGGTCCAGAGAGACTCAGGTTCAGTTCCCACTAAGGGCACCTACCTCGGTTACAGTTTGTCTCCAGCCCTGGTTGGGTCATGCAGGAGGCAGCCACTCGATGTGTCTCTTTCACATCAATGTTTCTCTCTCTCTCTTCCTTTCTCTCCCTCCTACTCTCTGAACAAAAAATGGAAAAGTGTTCTCGGGTGAGAATTAAAAAAAAAAAGAACAGGAACAAGATAGGGATGTCCACTTCCGCCACTCATATTTAACACAGCACTGAAAGTCTTAGCCACAGCAAATAGACATGAAGAAAAAAAAAGGATCCAAATTGGAAAGGAGGAAGTGAAATTGTCATTATTTGCAGATGACATGATATTGTACATAAAAAACCCTAAAGACTCAATTAAAAATCTACTAGGTTTAATAAATATATTTGGCAAAATAGGAGGATACATAATTAACGTCAACAAATCAATGGCACTCTTACACAGCAATGATAAACTCACAGAAAGAGAAACTAAAAAAAAAAAATCCATTTACCATCATGGCAAAAAAATTAAGATAGCTAGGAATAAACTTAACCCAAAAATGAAAGGACCTCTTCACAGAAAACTACAGGTCATTGAAAAAAGAAATAGAGGAAGATATAAAAAAGTGGAAGCACATACCTTGTTCATGGATTGGAAGAATTAAAATAATTAAAATGTCCATACTACCCAAAGCAATCTATAGACTCAAGCAATCCACATCAAAATACCAACAACATATTTCACAAAACTAAAACAAACTCTTCAAAAGTTCATATGGAACCAAAAAAGACCCCAAATAGCCACAGCAATATTGAAAAAGAAAAACAAAGTAGGAGGGATCACAATACAGAATATCAGGTTATACTACAAAGCCACTGTAATCAAAACAGCCTGTTACTGGCACAAGAACAGGCATATAAGATCAATGGAGCAGAACAGAGAACTCAGAATTTGACCCAAGACACTATGCTCAATTAATTTTGGGCAAAGGTGGCAAGAGCATACAGCAGAGTAAAGACAGCCTCTTCAATAAATGGGTAGGAAAACTACACAGCTACATTTTAAAAAATGAAGCTAGACCACCAACTTACAGCATACACAAGAACAAACTTAAAATGGATAGAAGACTTAAATGTGACTCGTGAATCCATAAAAATCCTTGAAGAAAATGTAGGCAACAAAATTTCAGACATCACACATAGAAGAATTTTCACTAATACAATGCCTAAGGCAGGAAAAACAAAAGAAAAAATGAACACATGGGACTACATCAAACTAAAAAGCTTCTGCACAGCAAAAGAAACAACCATCAAAATAGAAAGGGAACCCACTATATGGGAGAACATAATTGCCAATGATACATCAGAGAAGGGGCTAATTTCCAAAATACATAGAGTGCTCATACAACTCAACAAAAGGAACACAAAGAACCCAATTTAAAAATGGGCAGAGAACTTAAATAGACACCACACCAAACAGGACATACAAATGGCCAGGAGACTTGTGAAAACATGTTCAATGTCACTAATCATCAGAGAGATGCAAATTAAAATAACTATGAGGTATCATTCACACCTGCCAGAACAGCTGCCATCAACAAATCATCAAACAATAAGTGCTGGCAAGGGTGTGGAGAAAAGGGGACTCTAGTACACTGCTGGTGGGAATGCAGATTGGTGCAGCCACTATGGAAAACAATATGGTGTTACCTCAAAAAATTAAATATTGATCTGCCATTTGACCCAGTGATCTCACTTCTAGTAATATATCCTCAGAATCCTGAAACTCCAGTGTGAAGGAATATATATACCCCTGTGTTCATAGCAGCGCTATTTACAATAGCTAAGATCTGGAAACAGCCCAAGTGTCCATCAATAGATGAGTGGATAAAAAAGCTGTGTCACATATACTCAATGGAACTATGCAGCTGTAAGAAAGAAAGATCTCTTAACCTTTGAGATGACATGGAGGGACCTGGAGAGTATTATCCTAAGCAAAACAAGCCAATCAGAGAAAGAGAAATATCACATGATCTCATTTATTTGTGAAATATAATGAACAAAACAAACTGGTGAACAAAATAGACCCAAAGACATAGAAGTAGTGTACAGACCGACAAACCTCAGAAGAGGGGGTCGAGGGGGGAGTGTGGGGGGGAAGAGATAAACAACAAAACTTTTATGCATGTTTGCATAACCATGGACATAGACAACAATGCTGAGGATGGGGCGGGGGAGTGGTGGATCATGAGGAGGGTGTCAATGGGGGAAAAGGGGGAAACATAACAAAAATAATTAAAAAAAAAACAAAAAATCATTAAGAAATTTTAAAAATTAAAATAATATACAATCATGAGTCAACTTCATAAAATAAGTCTCTTAATACACATAAAAATAAATAAATAGAGTGATGAAAAGCAAAGACCTACAACCTAGATTACTCTATCCTGCAAAGCTATCATTTAGAATCAATGACCATATATTTTCCCAGACAAGAAAAAGCTAAAGGAGTTCATCACCACCAAACCAGTATTGTATGAAATGTTGAAGAGTCTACTTGAAGAAGAAAAACAAAAATATGAACATTAAAATGGCAATAAATGCATATCCATCAACAATTGAATCTACAAAAAAAAATGAACAAGCAGTACGAAAACATATTCATAAATACAGAGAACTTTCTGATGGTTCCCAGATGTGAGGATGGTTGGGGGGATGGATGAAAAAGGTGAAGGGGTTAAGAAGTACAAATTGGTTGTTAGACTGACAAACATCAGAGGGAAAGGGGGAGGGGGGAAGAGATAAACCTGAGAAATTATATGCACATATACCTGACCAATGGACACAGACAATAGTGTGGGGAAGGCAGGAGGGTGTCATGGTGGGAAAAAGGGGAACATCTGTAATACATTCAACAATAAAGATAATTTTGAAAAGGAAAAAAAAAGAAAAAGAAAGAAATTGTATATCCATCCAAAACCACCCTAGCAGAAAAAAGAGGACAAAGAGTTGAAATTTCAGGAAGCACATGGTGTTTGAACAGCAATATATATTTGTGTTTTTTGCAATATATTTTTAAATATAACATTTCTGGAAAACAAGCAAAAAGTTTCAGAAAACTTTATTTTTATCACACAAAAATCTATTGTATATCTATATATAGACTATCCACGAAGTAGTTTAAGAAAATAATTTTATTTTTGAGAATCAAAAAGTATAAATATCTAAATATAAACTTTACCAAGGAGATGAAAATTTGCAACCTACACACGTTTGCTAAAAGAAATTTGAAAGACATAAATAAAGGAAAGACATCCCATGTTAATAAATTGGAAGACTTAACATTATTAGGATGGCAATACTATACATTCAATGCAATTCCTATTAAAATTTCAGTGGTCTTTTTGCATAAATATAAAAACTGAACCTCAATTTTAAGAGAAACCTGCAGTTAAAAAGACTTTTTAAAAATAATGAAGTTGGAAGACATTTTAAATCTTAGTACAGAACTACAAAATCAAAAAAAGGTGGTGCTGGTGTAAGCAGACATATAGCCAAATATTAAATAGAAGCAGAGGAAATTAATTTTGATTTACATTTTATTTAACTCAAAATATTGAAACTATTATCATTTCAACATGTAATCAATATAAATTTACAAGTGAGTTATTTTATATTTTAAAACCAAGTCTTTGAAATTTTGCAGCACATTTAAATTTGGACTTGCCATATTTCAAATGCTCAAGAACCACATGGCAGCTAAAAGTTCCCAAATAAAATGACCCAGAATAATGTGGCCTAATCTCCTTTTGTCCTTCAGTGAATCCCAATCTTTTTAAAATTCTGCTAAAACTCAGCTAAGAAAGAAGGTATTTATTTGTTTTCTTGCACATTCCTCTTACACAGTGTATGCCTACATGTCATTTACTAGTGTTACAAGAAAAAATAAGGTGGTGAATTTAACCTTGGATGGGGAAAGTTACACAAAAAATGAAACATTGCAGTGCAGGGAGCTCTTGCCAGATGTGTCTTTGGTCCAATCAAAGAAGAGCCCAGAAGCCCATCTCCAGCCAACACAAGGCAGGGAAGTCTTTCTGGGAAGATGCCTGATGTGAGCTTTGAAGGACACAAATAATTGAACCATGTAGGGAAAAGGAGAAGGACAATTTGGCACTCAGATTGCTGTCTATAAATGTGTCCCACTGGAAGGAAGTTTGGCTCCCTGGAGAAGTAAATGGCTAGTTAAAATATGAGGAGAAAATGTGAACTTCTGTGAACTGAAAGCAACATTTGTTGCCCAGGGACCAGGATCCACATGGAGAGCTCCCCTGACCCAAGATGGAATAAGGTAAGTATCAGTGAAGAGAAAGACTATAAGGTTTGGAGCATATAAAAAAGGTTCAGTTCATAATCAGACTAAATGTTTACTTTCTGAGGAGAATTAAAAACTCTCATTAATGACATCTATAGGATGTAAGAGAAGCACATTATCAAAAATTGATAGTTTTACAATTAAACATGAACATTAGATATTTGATAGTATTTTAGAATCATTGTCAAATTTTATGAGTAATTATGTAATGTTTCATTTGCATTATACATCTGTTTAAAGGGAGATCTCTATTATATAAATAAGTTCTGGGAACTTAATGTACAGCATGGTAAACTATAGTTAATAATACAGTATTGAAATTTGCTAAGAGGGTAGATCTTAACTGTTCTCACCAGAGAAAAAGGTAACCATGTGAGAAGATGAATGTGATAACTAGCCTGATTCTGGTAGTCATTTCACAATATATACACATATCAAATCATCACATTGAACTTAAATATATACAATTTTATATGTTAATTATACCTCAATCAAACTGGAAGAAAAGAGCTCCTTTTTAGATATATCCTGTGTCTTACTTTAAACAGAAGCCATTTTATAGGTACTGTCACACCCTCCTGCTTCCAAGCACACAGCATGCTCACAGGTGCACCCCCTACCCAACTACCCAGTGGAATTTCTCTTCTCATGTGGCACATACTCAACCTCTTCATGTCTTCTAGACTTTCTAGATCCTTTTTTGGGGGGTATTAATCCTCACCCAGGATATTTTTTATTGATTGTTAGAGAGAGTGGAAAGGAGGGAGGGAGGGGAGGGATAGAGAAAAACATTGATATGAGAGAGACACATTGGTTGGTTGTTTCCTGCATGAGCCCCAACCAGGGCCAAGGATTGAACCTGCAACCCAGGTACATGCCCTTGACCTGGAATCAAACCTGTGACCCTTCAGTCCGTGGGCTGACACTCTAACCACTGAGCCACACCAGCGAAGGCTACATCCTTCTTATACTATCTCTGCTGAAATCTCCTCCTCTTTCTGACTTATTTTTTAATAAATTTTTTTTTTTTTGGTTTGCAGGAAGACGCACATGCATTTTATTATTCAGAATTCTGTTCTGTCAAGATACATACAACAATCATTAAGAAAAAATATTCATCATACTTGTTAAAGATCATGAGGGGAAAGTTTTCTCCTTATCCTTCTTAAATTCTTGTGCCCAGACTAATAATGACAAAATTGACACAAGAGAGGAGAAAGCATGGACCCCAGTCCCCCATAGGCTAAAGCAGTGGCCCTGCATGCTAGAGCAGCAATGCCCTGACCCCTGAGCCAGAATAGCAGCATACCCCAACACAGGCCAGAGCAGCTCCCCGAGCACTGCAATACCCAGTGGTCAGAGTAGTGATGTCCAACTCCCCCACAGGAGATCCACTAGCTGCACCAGGGGAGAACCACTAACTCCACCCTCCTGACACCTGGTGTCCCTTCCCTGCCAAACTTCCACTCTGTGATACTTTCACAGTATCAGGCTGTGGCCAACTGGGTCCTCCAATGCAGAAGTCTATCCAGGAGATCGGGCAGACTCTGGGAAAAATTGAGTTGTGTGTCTCTTGGGCAGAGGCCATTTTTAAAAAATTGATTTTAGAGAGGGAAAAATGGAGAGAGAGAGAGAGAGAGAGGGAGAGAGAGAGAAAGATAGATCAATCAGTAGCCTCCTATGGGTGCCCTGACCAGGAATTGAACCCAAAACCTTGGTATGTGCCCTGACTAGAAATTAAACTTGTGACCTTATGGTGCCAAGGCCAGCCATTTTTGCCTTGCATGCAAGAGAAGCTCCACCATTCCTGTGTACAGACTTCCTTTCATGTGGCCAAATCTTGGTTTGGGCCAGGTTAATACTGCTGACCTTACCCTAATGAATCCCTGAGACCTCGTCCCACTACAAAGGTCCACAGGCACCTGGCAGGAGGCAGCTGATGTTGGTATACACTGAGGTTGTTGCTGAGTGGCCTCAAACCCAGCACTGGCACTGAGTTTGAATCTGTATCATTCTGGTGAATACCACTTACCTCTACCTGGTGGCTCACTGAGAGCCTCCTTCATGCAACTTGTGTAAAACCAGAGGCTTCTCCAGTGACGACAGGCAGTAAGCAGGAGGAGGCAGATCTCAGGGAAACTTAGGCCTATTGCTGAACTTCTCCCGCTTCTCCCAGCTTGGTGCTGGTAAAAACTGGCCTTGGTGCACAGCTTGGCCCATCTCACACACATCCAGGCCCAGCACAGGCAGCTACAAACTGTGGATTGCTTTGTAGCCACAAACAGGTAGATCAGAGCCAATCACAGGTAGTACCTGACATTGACCAGCACTAAAGTTCAACATAAGTGGTCCCAGAATCAACAGCCTAGTGGTTCAGATGACTTCACAAAATGACCCACTTAGCTCCACAAGCAGCACACACAAAGGGAAATCTCAGGAGGCAGCAGACACTGCTGGGACAAATTGAGCTTTGTGGCTTCAGCACCCACAGAGAAGCTCACACATTTCCAAACAAAGGGGAAACTCCACCCACAGATAAATCAACAGCAATCAAGACTCAACTACAATAGTCAGGTTCACATTACTCCCACAAGAGACTTTCCTAGAGCACCTAACTCAGGTGTTCAGGAAGATAGCACCACTGATTCCACAAGACACTTGCTACATAAGGCCACCATACCCATACTGGGAGGCATAACAGATCTACTTAATCCACAGAAACAAATACAAAGAGGAGCCAAAGGAGGTAGGGGGAACAAAGAAAAATGTACCAAATGAAAGAAAAGGAGAAATCCCTAGAAAAAGAACTAAATGAAATAGAGGCAAGCAAGCTACCAAATACAGAGTTCAAAATAATTGTTTAAAAAGATGCTCATGAAACTTAGTGAAAACTTCAACAAAAAGGCAGCAAGTATAAAAAAGGTCAGAGAGCCTGACCAGTGTGGCTCAGTGGTTGAGGTCTACCCATGCACCAATGGGTTACCAATTGATCCCAGGTCGTGGGCTAAATCCCCAGTGGGGGGCATGCAGGAAGCAGCCAGTCAATGTTCTTTCACATTGACGTTTCTATTTCTCTCTCCCTCTCCCTTCCTCTCTCTCTAAAAATAAATAAAGAAAAACATTTTAAATAAATAAATAAGGACATAGAAACCATAAAAGAGAACCAGTCAGAAATGAAGAATACAATTTATGAAATGAAGAATACACTAGAAAAAATCAATAGAAAGCTAGATGAAGCAGAGGATTGAATCAGTGATTTGGAATACAAGGTAGCAAAAAAACACATAATCAGAACAGCAGAAAGAAAAAAAAATTGTTAAATGAGGATAGTCTATGGGACCTCTGGGACAACATAAAGCATATCAAAATCCAAATCATAGGGGTACCAGAAAAAGAAGAAAGAGAGCAATGGATCAAGAACCCATTTGAGGAATTGATGACTGAAACTTTCTTAACCTGGTGAGGGGGAAAAAACACAATACCAGGAAGCACAGAGAGTCCCAAACAAGATGAACCCATAGACACCCACAGAAAAACACATCAAAGTTAAAATAAGCAGGTTAAAGACAAAGAGAGAATCTTTTATTTTAAAATATGTTTTTATTGATTGTTTTAGAAAGAGAGGAAGAGAGAGACAGATAGAAATATCGATGTGAGGGAGAAACATTGACTGCCTCTTGCATGCCCCCCACTGGGGATCAAACCCACAACCTGGGCATGTGCCCTGACTGGGAATCTAACCATGACCTCTCAGCCCATGAGATGATGATCAATCCACTGAGCCACACCAGCTGAGCTAAAGTTTTATTTTTAATTCGATTTTTTCTCTTTTTCTCTTTTCCAATTTTCTTTTCTATTCTATATTTTATTCAATTTAGCATTACTACATTATAAAATTATTATTATTGTTATTATTATTATTATTAGGACTTCCAGTCAAGATGGTGGTGTAGGTAAATGTGGTACTTGCCTATTCCCACAACCACATCAAAATTACAACAAAACTACAGAACAAACATCCTTCAGAACTGCCCAAAATTGAGCTGAATGGAAGTCCTACAACTACAAAATTAAAGAAGAAACCACATCCAGACTGGTAGGAGGGGCAGTGGCATGGACGGGCTGGTCCCACACCCAGGTGTGGCAGATAAATGTCAGGAGGGCTACCTCAGCTGTGAAGGTCCTCCCTGAGGAGCAAGGGGTCCTTGTCCCATATCAGGCCCCCAGCTCAGGATTCCAGTGCCAGGAAGAGAAGTCTCCATAACTTCTGGCTGTAAAAACCAGTGGGATCTGAGGCTGAGGGACGCTGAGGCTTCTGGAGTCCCAGACAGTTCCCCTTAAAGGGCCTGCACGTGCACTTACTCAGACTTGCTCCCTCTGAGCTTCAGCAGAAAGGAGGCAGCTTGAAAGGCACCAGAGACATATGGGAAAGAACTGAGTTGTTTGGCATTGGGTGAGAGTTGGAGAGGCAGCTTTCTCCTGGACAGACATGCTGGTGGAGGCCTTGTTTCTTTGTTGAGCCCTTCCCCGATGAGGCTGTACAGACACCATATCTGGGACTCCAGCTACCTGGCTCACACTGTTTGCCCTACCCCAGTGATTCCCTGAAGATATTCCCCACCCAACTATTGGGCCCATACAAGCTGTTTTTAGTGGCTGTACAATAGGATTGGCCTGTTTTGGCTCCTGCTTCAGATTTTCCTAAATTCTCTCAAACAAACAGCATCTGACCACAGTGAGCTCCACACTTCTTGTTAAGTGGCCACAAGTGTGGCACTAGAAACAACCAGCCTTGGTTCAAAGCTTGGCTTTGCCTGGGCATCTTCAAGCCCAGCAAAAGAAGCAGCCATCTGCAGATCACTTTGTAGCTTATGCCTGGTGGCCCAGGGTAGAACAAAGGCAGTGGCTGACCTTGCCCCAGGGTCAGCACACCCAGTGGACAGCTTCAGACCACATTGAAACACTACCATGAAACCACCTGCACTAGTGGCACACTCAATGAGTGGACTCAGTGGGTACCAGAGCCCTGCTGAAGTAAGTCTTGCTCTGTATGATGGGCCCCTGCACAACTGATCCTCCAAAGTAGTCAGAGGTTGGTGGTTAATGGGCACAGCAAGTCCTTGCAGCTGATCAGCCTGAGTAAATCCCTCCTAATGATGTGCCAACAGCAATCAAGACTCAATTACAACAGAAGGATGGACAATTCACACAAGGGGTAAACCTTAATGGCCCATCTAGGGTGAGCAGGGTGGCTGTGCCACTGGACCCTACAGGACATCTACTACAATAGGCCACCCTAGGAAGCCTAGGAGACATAGCAACTCTACCTAACACATAGAAACAAACACAGAGAGGCAGCCAAAATGAGGAGACAAAGAAACATGTCCCAAATGAAAAAAACAGAACAAAACTCCCGGAGAACTAAATGAAATGGAGATAGGAAATCTAACATATGCAGAGTTCAAAACTTATAAGGATGATCAATGAATTTAGTGAGAATTTCAAGGGACTTCGTGAGGACCTCAAGAGCATAATAAAGGACCAGTCAGAAATGAAGGATGCACTAACTGAAATAAGGAATAGTTTACAGGGAATCAATAGTAGTGTGGGTGAAGTCAAGAAGCAAACCATCAATTTGGAATATCAGGAAGCAAAATACACCCAATCAGAACAGAAAAAATAAAAAAGAATCCAAAAAGAGGATAGTATAAGGAGCCTGTGGGACAACTCCAAGTGTACCAACATTTGCATCATGTGAGTGCCAGAAGGAGAAGAGGGCAAGAAATTGAAAACCTATTTGAAAAAATAATGACAAAACTTCCCTAACTTGGTGAAGGGAACACACATACAAGTCCCGGAAGCACAGAGTCCCAAACAAGAGAAACCCAAAGAGGTCCACACCATCATCATCAAAATGCCAAAGGTTAAAGACAAAGAGAATATTAAAAGCAGCAAGAGAAAAGCAGTTAGTTACTTACAATGGAGCTCCCATAACGCTGTCAGCCGATTTCTCAAAAGAAACTTTGCAGGCCAGAAGGGAGTGGCAAGAAATATTCAAAGTGATGAAAAGAAAGGACCTACAACCAAGATTACTCTATCCTGCAAAGCTATCATTTAGAATCGATGGCCATATAAAGAGTTTCCCAGACAAGAAAAAGCTAAAGGAGTTCATCACCACCAAACCAGTATTATATAAAATGTTGATGGGCTCTGGCTGGTTTGGCTTAGAGGTTGGAGCATTGGGCTGCGGACCAGAGAGTCCTGGATTTGGTTCCTGCTAAGGTCGCATAGCTTGGTTACAGTTTGTCCCTGGCCCCAGTTGGTGTTGTGTGGGTGGCGACCAGTCGATTTGTCTCTCTCACGTTGATGTCTCTCTATCTCTCTCTCTTCCTCCCTCTCTCCCTTCCGCTCTATCTGAAGATAAATGCAAAAATGTCCTTGGGTGAGGATTAAAAAAAAATGTTGATGGGTCTTCTTGAAAAAGAAAAAGATAAAAAATATGAACAATAAAATGGCAATAAATGCATATCTATCAACAATCTAATTTACAAACAAAATGAGCAAGCAGCACAGAAACAGACTCATAGATACAGAGAACTTTTTGTTGATTGCCAGATGGGAGGGAGGTTGGGTGAAAAAGATGGAGATTAAGAAGTACAAATTGATTGTTAGACTGATGAACCTCAAAAGGAAGTCAGGAGGTGCAGCAGGAAGAGAGAAATGAAAAAACGTATATGCATATATGCATAACCATTGGACACAGACAATAGTGTGGGGAAGACAGGAGGCAGGTGCAAGTGGGGAGGACGGGGGAAAAAGGAGCATTATCTGTAATACATTCAACAGTAAAGATAAGTTTAAAAAGGAAAATATATATTTATTATTATTTCAGTCATTTCCTACCTTTTATTTTTTTATATTTACCCCATGTCTTGTCTCTGACTTTTTTGCTTTTTGTGTGTTTTTCCCCTCTCTTAACCCTTTTGGTCTCATGTCTTCTAGTATTGTGTGTGTGCTCTTAACCCTTTTGGTCTCATGCCTTCTAGTAGTGTGTGTGTGTGTGTGTGTGTGTGTGTGTGTCTGTTCAGTTTGCTTGTCTTTTAATCTTTTGTTGAGCCTAGAGCTTGTCTCATTGGTGAAGCTGATATTTTGAGCTGTTTTTTGTTGTTGTTGTTTTCATTTGGTCTGGTTGTGCATTGCCTTCTTTACTTTTATTTATTTATGTATTCATTTATTTCTCCATCTTCTAATTCTTTTGGCCTCACACCTCCTAGTGTTCTCTGTTTGTATAAGTATGTGTTTTATTTGTCTCTGTGTCTTTTAATTTTTGTTGAGGTAGTTGCTTCTATTATTGTTAAGGCTGATATTTTGGGGGTTTTTTTGTTTGTTTGTTTGGTCTGGCTGCTTTGGTTTTGTTCTGTCTATACCTATATAACAGTTGGCACAACAGGGTCAACAAGGTCAGGGTTAAGACTCATAGTTAACAACCGTGAGGACTCAGCCCATTCACAAATAGACAGCAGCAAACAAGACCCAAATTCAACAGTGGAACCCATATACCCAACAAAAGGGTTATGTCTAGAGAACCCAGCTTAGAAGATCAAGGAGACTATTCTATTGGATCCCACAAGAAGGCCACCACACCAATACTGGGAGGCATAGCAGTCTTATCTAATATACATCAACCTGCCTCTGTGGCACAACACATCTCACCAGGCCCTGAACTACCAGACTGCTAAAATGGTGAGACAAAGAAACAATCTCCAAATGAAAGAAAAGGAGGAATCCCCAGAAAAGGAACTACATAAAATGGAGGCAAGCAGTCTGCCAGATAAAGAATTCAAAGCAATGGTTTTAAGGGTGTTTGCATAACTTAGTGAGAATTACAAGCAACTTAATAAGAATTACACCAACTATGAATAAAAATCAAGTGGGGAAGATGGTGGCAGGCAGGACTGGAGCAAGGGTGACTGTGTGAGAATGTGAGCAAGTGTGAGAGAGAGTGTAAGTGGACATGAGTGTGAATGAGCAACATCAAGCAGTGCAGAAATGTGGGACAGAGAGTTCCTGTGCTGTGGACAGGGAGCAGCTGGCTACCATGGTAAGTGGCTTGTCATGGCACTTCTCCCTGCACAGCCAGGAGCCCCTGCCATTTTGGAAGATCCCTGGTCATTTCTGGGATGAGGCGGTGGGAGCAGCTAGGGCACAACGACCTGAGCCCACCAGTGCACCTCGCACCATCAGACCAGTGGACCCCGCTGTGTCAACACAGACCAGTGCACAGTAGGGGCACAGTCAAGGTGCCTGTTGCAGAAGCCACAAGCAGACGGGAGCCCAGCACCATCCCCCAAAGCAGCAGCCTGATCAGAGCTGAGATGCAACAGAGGCTTGGGAACAGATATTCATCCCCAGGCAGCAGCAGCACAGAACGTCAACTGAGACCCATCCCCAACAGTGTCAGCAGAGGCTGAGCAGGAAATGAGCCCCATCAGGCAGCAGCACTTCCCAGCTGCCATTGGCTGGACCCGTGGTTCCAGTGGGGTCCATATGATACAGCTGCCCATGGCACCTGTAGGGCCCATGGCTCCAGTGGGGTCCATGTGATCCAGCTACCCATGGTTCTGGCAGGGTCCATGGCCCCAGCAGCAGCACATACCAGGACAGACCAATACCAGCCACCAGTAGTCAATCTTCTAGACCCCATAACAGGCAAGAGGTGCCATGCGCCTCTACAGTCTGGGAGGCACAGCAGCCTTATTTGATACACACCGACCTGCCTACACATCCCCAAGTCCCTCATCGGTTCTAGAACTACCAGACAGCTAAAATTGGGAGACAAAGAAACAACACTCAAATGAAAGAAAAGGAGGAATCACCAGAAAAAGAAATGAAAGAAAGCAATTTGTCAGATAAAGAATTCAAAACAATGACTTTAAGGGTGCTCAAACAATTCAGTGAGAACTACAGGCAACATAATGAGAATTATACAGAGCTCAGCAGGAATTACATCAGCTTAAAAAAAGAGGTAGAAGCTATGAATAAAAATCAAGAGGAAATAAAGAACGACATAGCTGATATGAAAAATACCTTAGAAGGATTCAATAGTAGATTGGAAGAAGCTGAAGACCGAATAAGTCAGCTAGAAGACAAGGTAGAAAAAAAACAACACCCAAATAGAGCAGCAAATGGGGGAAAAAAATAAAAAACAGGTGGAAAGTTTAAGGAAGCTTTGGAGCAATACAAAACGTAACAACATTCACATCATAGGGTTACCAAGAGGAAAAGAATCAAAGAAAGGAATAGAGAACCTGTTTGAAGAAATAATGACAGAAAACTTTCCTAATTTGGTGAAGGAAAAAGTCACACAAGTCCAGAAAACACAGAGAGTCCCAAGAAAGACAAAACCAAAAAGACCCACAGCTAGACACATCATAATTAAAATGGCAAACATTAAAGACAAAGAAAGAATCTTAAAGGAAGCAAGAGAGAGACAGAAAGTTACCTACAAGGGTGATCCCATTAGACTGTCAGCTAATTTCTCAATAGAAACATTGCAGCCCAGAAGGGAGTGGCATAAAGTGTACAAAGTAATGAGAGGCAAGGGACTGAATCCAAGACTACTCTAAAAAAAAAAAGCTAAAGGAATTTACCACCACCAAACCAGCACTGCAAGAAATGCTAAAGGGACTGCTGTAAGAAGAAGAAATAGAGAGATAGAGGAACACAGGCATAAAATAAAAATGGCAACTAATGAGTATCTATCAATAATAACCTTAAATGTAAATGGCTTAAATGTCCCAATCAAAAGACAAAGGGTAGCTGATTGGATAAGAAAACACGACCCAGATCAGCTGGTGTGGCTTAGAGGCTGAGCATCAACCCATGCATCAAGAGGTCGCCAGTTAAATTCCTGCTCAGGACACATGCCCAGGTTGTGAGCCAAAACCCCAGTGGGGGCATGCAGGAGGTGGCTAGTCGATGTTCTCTCTCCTCAATGTTTCTATCTCTCTCTCCCTCTCCTTTCCTCTCTATCTAAAATCAATGAAGAAAAAAAATTTTTTTAATGATAACTTAAAAAAAAAAAAGAAAACACGACCCATATATAAGCTGTCTACAAGAGACCCGCTTCACAACAAAAAACCCACACAAGATGAAAGTGAAGGGATGGAAACAAATTTTCCAAGCAAATGGAAATGAAAAAGATACCAGTGTAGCAATACTTATATCTGATAAGATAGACTTCAAAACGAGAGCCATAATAAAAGACAAAGGTCACTACATAATATTAAAAGGAACAGTCCAACAAGAGGATATAACCGTGGTAAACATATAAGCACCAAACACAGGAGCACAAAAATATATTTTAAAATTCTGGAGGACTTCAAAGGAGAGATCAATAGCAATACAATCATAGTGGGTAACTTTAACACTCCATTGACACCATTGGATAGATCTTTTAACAAAAAATTAACAAAGACACAGAGTCCTTAAATGATGAACTAGATCAGCTGGACTTAATTGATATTTACAGTACATTACACCCCAAAACTGCAGTATATACATTGTTCTCAAGTGCAAATGGGACATTCTCAAAGACAGACCACCTGTTAGGACACAAACTAAGTCTCTACAAGTTCAAGAAAATTAAAATCATATCAAGCATTTTCTCAGATCACAATGGCATGAAAATAGAAATCAATTACAATAAAAACACTCAAGAACATTAAGATACATGTAGACAAAATAGCATGTTATTAAGCAATGAATGGTTTACCAATGGGATCAAGAAAGAAATAAAAACTTTTCAGAAACTAATGAAAATGAACACAAAACAACACAAAATCTATGGGACACAGTGAAAACAGTCATGATAGGGAAGTTCATAGAAATACAGGCCTACCTCAAGAAACAAGGAAAATTTTCTAATAACTAGGAAACCTTACAATTTAAAGATTTAGAAAGAGAAAAAAATGAAAAACCCAGAGTTAATAGAAGGAAGAATATAATAAAGATCAGAGTGGAAATAAATGACATAGAGACAAAAACAAAACAAACAGAAAAAAACCACACACAACAATTAAAAATATCAATGAAACCAAGAAATAGTTCTTTGAAAAGATAAGGAAGATTGATCAATGTTTATCTAGATTCACCAAGAAACAAAGAGAGGAAACCCAAATGAATAAAATCAGAAATGAAAGAGTTGAAATAACAACTAACACCACAGAAATACAAATAGTAAGAAAATACTAAGAACAATTATATGCCAACCATTCGACAACTTAGGAAAAATAGGTAAATTCCTAGAATCATACAGTCTTCAAAAACCCAACTAAGAAGAGTCAGAAAACTTGAACAGACCAATAACAACCAAGGAAATAGAAGCAATAATCAATAATCTCCCAGCAAACTAATGCCTGGATCCAGACTTCACAGAATAATTTTACCAAACATTCAAAGACATAACACCTATTCTTTTCAAAGTATTCCAAAAAATTCAAGAGAAAGGAAGATTTCCAAGCTACTTTTATGAGTTTAGCATAATCCTAATATTGAAACCAGATAAAGACACTACAAAAAAAAAAAAAAAAAAGAAAGAAAAAAAGAAAATTACAGGCCAAGATCCCTGATGAACAGAAATGCCAAATTCTTAACAAAATTTTAGCAAATCAGATCCAACAATATATAAAAATAAATTATATACCACAACCAAGTGGGATTAATCCCAGGGGAGCAAAGCTGGTACAGTATTCTCCAAATCAATATATGTGATACACCACATAAACAAAATAAAAGATAAATATTATATGATCATATCAATAGATGCTGAAAAAGCATTTGACACAATCCAGCACCCATTTTTAAAAAAAATACTCTTAGCAAAGTGGAAATAGAAGGATCACACCTCAACATATAAGGCCATATATGACAAATCAACAGCCAGCATCATACTCAATGGGCAAAAACTGAAAGCATTTCTTTTAAGAACAGGAAAAAGAAAAGGATGTCTGTTTTCACCACTCTTATTCAACATAGTACTGGAAGTCTTAGTCACAGCAATTAGACAAGAATAAGAAATAAAAGGCATCCAAATTGGAAAGGAGAAAGTAAAACTGTCATTATTTACAGACAACATGATATTGTACATAGGAAACCCTAAAGATTTCACTAAAATACTAATACATTTAATAAATTAATTTGGTAAAGTAGCAGGATACAAAATCAATATCCAGAAATCACTGTTTTTTTAATATACACCAATAATGAACACACAGAAAGAGAAACTAAGAAAACAATCTCATTTACCATTGTATCAAAAAAATTAAGGTACCTAGGAATAAACCAAGGAAGATCTGTTCTTACAAAACTACAGGACACTGAAAAAAGACAAAGAAGAAGATATTAAAAAGAGGAAGAATATACCATGTTTATGGATTGGAGGAATTAACATAATTAAAATGTCCATACTACCCAAAGCAATCTACAGATTCAATGCAATGACCATGAAAATAACCATATATTTCATAGAACTATAACAAATACTCCAAAAGTTTATACGGAAACAAAAAATACCCTGATTAGCCACAGCAGTCTTGAAAAAGAACAAAGTTGGAGAGATCACAATTCTGGATATCAGGTTATACTGATCTGGGCTCCAAGGCTAAGGCAACTAGATTCCATTTTATGTAGGCCCCTTGGTTAAGGCAACTAAAAGACTCCATTTTGTCACCAATAGACATTCCTCGATATTCTTCCAATAATAGGTTAATTACCCCTAGACGGAAAGGAATTTTGCCCAAGATTATAGTTGCCCCACGAGTTGGGAGGCATTTGCAGTTTCCTGAGTATAGGTATTTGCAAGTACTTATGCCAGTAAATAATGCTAATTTTGACTTCTGTAGTCTCTGTCACTCCCACTATTGTACTGGTTCCCTGAGGGGAGGGGGCAAAAGGAGGAGGGAGTTTTTGTCTTTAAAATGGGACAAGTGAGAATCCGGGCTGTTGATCTGAGGGGAAACTATGCCCTCCGCAGCCTGCCAGCGAAATAAAGTGCTCCTTTACAATTTGGCCGTTCGTCTCAGGTTATCTCGCCGTCAGGTTATAACAATACTACACAGCCATTATATTCAAAGCAGCCTGGTACTGGCACAAGAACAGGCCTATAGGTCAATGGAACAGAATAGAGAACCCAGATATTGACCCGGGATATTTTGCTCAACTAATATTTGACAAAAGTGGCAAGGTCATACAAGGGAGTAAAGACAGTCTCTTCAATAAATGGTGTTGGGAAAATTGAACAAGTACATGGAATAAAATGAATGTATACCACCAACTTACACCATGCACAAGAATAAACTCAAAATGCATAAAAGACTTAAATGTCACTTGTTAAACTATAAAAATACTAGAAGTAAATGTAGACAGAAAAATCTCAGACGTCACACACAGCAATATTTTCACCACAACATTGCCTAGGGCAAGAGAAACAAAGAAAAAATTAATAAATGGGACTACATCAAACTATAAAGCTTCTGCACAGCAAAAAAAAAAAAAAAAGAAGAATCAAAATGAAAATAGAGCTGGGTTGGTGTGGCCTAGTGGTTGAGCATTGACCCATGCACCAAGAGATCACTGTTTTGATTCCAAGTCAGGGCACATGCCCAGGTTGTGGACCAAATACCCAGTGAGGGGCATGCAGTAGGCGGCCAATTGATGTTCTCCCTCATAGATGTTTCTATCTCTCTTCTTATCCCATTCTCTCTCTAAAATCAATCAAATAAATAAATAAATAAATAAATAAAAAGGGAACCCACTCTATGGGAGAATATAATTTCCAATGATACATCAGATAAGGGGTTAATTTCCAAAATATAATGAGTACTCATAAAACTCAACAAAAGGAAGACAAAGAATGCCATTAAAAAATGAGTAGGGGGCCCTGGCCAGTTTGGCTCTGTGGTTAGAGCCTCAGCCTATGGACCAATGAGTCACGGGTTTGATTCTGGTCAAGGGCAAATACCTCAGTTGTGGTTCATCCCAGGCCCTGGTCAGGTCATTCAGAAGGCAACTAGTAGATATGCCTCTCGCATCAATATTTCTCTCTTTTTTCTTCCTCTCTCTCCCTCCCTCCCACTCTATCTAAAGATAAATAGAAAAATATCTTCAGGTGAGGATCAAAAAAGAAAAAAATGAGTAGAGGACCAAAATATACACTTCTCCAAACAGGACATACAACTGGCCAAGAGACATATGAAAAAATGCTCAATATCACTAATCCTCAGAGAGATGCAAGGTATAAGGTATCACCTTATACCTGCCAGAATGGTTGTCATCAACAAATTATCAAACAATAAGTGCTGGTGAGGATGTGGAGAAAAGGAAACTCTTGTACAATGCTGGTGGGAATGCAGACTGGTGCAGCTACTATGGAAAACAATATGGAGTTTCCTCAAAAATTTTAAAATGGAACTGCCATTTGACACAGTGATCTCACTTCTAGGAATATATTCTAAGATGCCTGTAACATCAATGAGAAAGAATATATGTTCCCCTATGTTCATATCAGCACTACTTAAAATAGCTAAGATCTGAAAAGAGCCCAAGTGTCCATCAGTAGACGAGTGGATGAAAAAGCTGTGGTACATATACACAATGGAATACTATGTGGCTGTAAAGAAGAAAGCTTTCATACCCTTTGAAATGATCTTGAGGGACCTGGAGAGTATTATGTTAAGCAAAATGAGCCAGTCAGAGAAAGACGGGTACCACATGATCTCACTTATTAATGGAATGTAATGAACAAAATATGGTGATGAACAAAATAGAGCCAGAGACGTGAAAGTAGGTAACAGACTGACACACATTTGAGGGAAGCAGGTGGGAGGGCAGGAGGAGATAAACCAAAGAATTTATATGCATATATCTATAACTAATGGACACAGACAACAATATTGTGAAGGTGTGTGTGTGGAGGGGGAGGTGGGAGTGGGGAGGCAGGTTTCAATTGGGGAAAAAGGAGAGGCATCTGTAACAAAAATAAGTAAAGTGAATGACATAAAACTTGAAAAAAGGAAAAGAAATAAAGATATTACATAATAATAAAATTAGCAATGAAGCAAGAGGAAATAACTCTTGTAAACATTTATGTTTCCAACATATGAGCACCTAAATTTACAAAACATATACTGATGGAGATAAACAGAGATCTACAGTAATGCTGTCATCAATGGATAGATATTACAGACAGAAAATCAACCAGAAAATAGTGGCCTTAAATGACAAACCAGACTAAATGGATTTAATTGATATTTTCAGAGCATTTCAACACAAAGCAAAAGAATTTACATTCTTTTCAAGTGCACATGGAATATTTTCTAAGATAGACCACATGTTAGAACACAAAACAGGTCTCAATAAATTTAAGATGACTGAAATCATATCAAGCATCTTTTCTGACCACAATGTTCTGAACCTAGAAATGAATTGCAAGAAAAACCTGAAAAACACACAAACAACTGGAGGCTAAGTGACATGTTTCCAAAAATTATTGGGTTAACAATGAGATCAAGGTAGAAATCAAGTTATCTTGAGGGAAATTTAAATGAACACACAACCCAAAATTAATGGAACACAGGAAGTGGTCCTAACAGATAATTTCAAAGCTTACAGGCCTACTTCCAAAGCAAGAAAAATCTCAAAGAAACAATCTAACCTTACACTTAAAGGAACTATAAATAAAACAACAAATTCCAAAGTGAGTACAAGGAAGAAAATAATAAAAATCAGGTCAGAAATAAATAAACTAGAGACTAAAAAAAAAAATAAAAGAGCCTTAATGAAACCAAATGCTGGTTCTTTGAAAAGATAAACAAGATTGATAAACGTTTAACTAGACTCATCAAAAGAGAGAGAGGGAAAGAGGACCCAGATAAATGAAATCAGAAACAAAAAAGGAAATTTAACAACTGACACGAGAAAAATACAAAAAATTATAAGAACATATTATGAACAGCTATATGCCAAGAAATTGGAGAATCTGAAAGAAATGGATAAATTCCAACAAACAAACAATCTTTCAAAGCTAAATCAAGAAGAATCAGAAAATCTGAAAAGACTGATTGCAAATAACAAAATTAAAGCACTAATCAACAATTTCCAGCACACAAAAGTCCCGCAACAGATGGCTTCAGGCTTCACAAGTGAATTTTACCAAGCATTCAAAGAAAAACTAACATCTATTCTTCCCAAACTATTTTTAAAAATTCAAGAGGAGGGATGATCAGAGGAGGGATAAAAGCTCATTTTATGAAGTAAGAATTATCTTAATTCCAAAACCAGATAAAGACACTACAAAGGAATAAAAGAATAGGCCAATACAAAAAATCCCAACAAAATATTAGCAAAACATGATCAGCTGCTTCCTGCACGCTTCCTACTGGGGATTGAACCCACAACCCCAAGCATATGCCCTGACCGAGAATAGAACCAAGTGACCTCCTGGTGGATGGAATGACACTCAACCAACTGAGTCACACTGGCCTGGCTTTATCTCTTTTTGTGAGCCACTGTACTCTAATAATGATATGACATACATTAAAATGCACTCATTCCATTTGAAAAAAAATTAGCAAAACAAATTCAGCAGTACATATAAAATGATTATATGGGATTTATTCCTGGATGCAAGGTTGGTACAATATCTGCAAATCAAATAACATGATACACCACGTAAACAAAATGAAGATTAAAAATCACAGGATCATATCTATAGTTGGGGAAAAAATGCTTTTGAAAAATCCATCACTAATTTAGTATAAAAACTTTCAGCAAATTGAAAACAGAGAAAACATACCTCAACATTATAAAGGACAGCCAATATAGTACTCAGTGGGGAAAAAGTAAAAGTGTTTCCCTCAAAATCAGGAACACAACTGGGATGTCCAATTTCACCATTTTTATTCAACATAGTACTGGAAGTCATAGCCACAGCAATCACATAAGAAATAAAAACAAAAGGCATAGAAATTGGAAAAGAAAAAGTAAAATTGTCATTATTTGCAGAAGACAAGATATTGCATATCGAAAACCCTAAAGACTCCAGCAAAGAAAACTACTAGAACAGGTAAATAAATTCAGTAAAGCAAAAGAATGCCAAATTAATTATCAGAATTTCATTGAATTATCATATACCAGTAATGAACTATCATAAAGGAAAACTAAGAAGATAATCCCATTTACAATTGCATCAAAAAATACCTAGGAATAAATTTAACCAAGGAGGTAAAAGACCTGTCCTTGGAAAATTATAAGACCCTAAATAAATCAAAGAAAATACAAATAAATGGAATATATATCATGCTCAAGAATAGAAAAAATTAGCATCCTTAAAATGTTTATACTACCTAAAGCAATCTATTCATTTGACTCAGTTCTTATCAAAATGTCAATGACATATTTCACAGAACTAGAATAATTCAAAAATTTACATGGAACCACAAATAACTCAAATTACCTCAGCAATATTAAGAAAATCAAAGTTGAGCCCTGGCCAGTCTGGCTCAGCGGTTAGAGCATCGGCCTGCCGTCTGGGGAGACCCAGGTTTGGTTCCCTCTGGGGGCACGTACCTCGGTTGCAGTTTGTCCCCAGCCCTGGTTGAGGTTGTGTGGGTGGTGGTTAGTCAATGTGTCTCTCTCACATTGATGTTTCTTCTCTCTCTCTCCCTTCCCTCTCTCCCCCTAGCTCTATGAATGCAAAAAAAGTGTCCTCAAGTGAGGATTAAAAAAAAAAGATCAAAATTGAGGGTATCATGCTACCTGACATACTTACAAGGACATAGTAATCAAAACACCATGGTACTGCACAAAAAACAGACAAATAAATAAATGGAGCATAATAGAAAGCTACACCTCTATGGTCAATTAATATTTGACAAAAGAGGCAAGAACATACAGTGAGGTGAGAGACTGTCTATTCAACAAATGGTTCTGAGAAAATTGGACAGATATACACAAAAAATGAAACTAGACCACCTTCTTGCACCATACACAAGAATAACCTTAAAATTAAAGGCTTAAATATGAGGCTTGAAACCATAAAATGTACAAAAGAGCCCTGGCCGGTTTTGCTCAGTGGTTAGAGCATCGGCCCATGGACCAGAGAGGCCCAGGTTCGGTTCCCACTAAGGGCATGTACCGTGGTTGCAGTTTGTCCCTGGCCCAGTTGGGGTCGTGTGGGTGGCGACCACTCCATGTGTCTCTCTCACATCGATGTTTCTCTCTCTCTCTTCCTCCTCCTCTCCTTCCCACTCTATATCTCAAGATAAAATGCAAAAATGTCCTCTGGTGAGGATAAAAAAAAAAAAAAGAAAAGAAAACATAGACAACAAAGTCTTTACCATTTCTTTTAGCAATATTTTTTCTATGTCTCCTTAAGCAAGGAAAACAAAAGAAAAATAAACAAATGGGACTACATCAGACTAAAAAGTTTTGCACAGCAAGGAAACCATCAGCAAAATGGAAAGACAACCTACTGAACTGGGAAAGATATTGACAGTGTTACATCTGATAAGGAGTTAGTATACAAAATTTATAAAGTACTCATACAACTAAACATGAAAAACAAGCAAACAATCCAATTAAAAAATGAGAAGAGGACCTGAATAAACACAGCTCCAAAAAGGACACACAGCCAATAGATTTATGAAAAAAAAGTCTCAGTGTCACTAATTGCCACAAAAGTGCACATTAAAACCACAATAAGGGAATACTTGACAGTGGTGTTTAACGTGAGTCCCCAAACACTCATCCTAACCCAGTACAGGGAACCACAACCAGTGGAACACTAACACCCACAGGGAAAATTTGGCGGGCTCCAAGTCCCACTAAGATAGCCAAAATGGAGAAACAAAGAAACAAATCCAAAATG
This sequence comes from Tadarida brasiliensis, assembly GCA_030848825.1. NCBI lineage: Eukaryota > Metazoa > Chordata > Mammalia > Chiroptera > Molossidae > Tadarida > Tadarida brasiliensis. Next base: position 69,667,691 of record CM061259.1, on the reverse strand, counting down.
AAAGAAAAAGAGAACATTACCAAAGAAGAGATCAATGAAATGCAGTTAAGCAAGTTATCAGACATACAGTTCAGAGTGATGATAATGATGAAGCTCAACAGCATGAGTAAAGATATAGAAACATTGATAATCAATCAATTGGAAATAAAAAACTACCAAGCAGAAATGAAGAATGACATAGCAGAAATAAAGAACACGTTGCAAGAAATAACCAGCAGAGTAGAGGAAGCTGAGGATCAGATCAGTGAATTAGAAGACAGGGTAGAAAAACTCACCCAATCAGAGAACCAAAAAGGAAAAACCATTAAAAAACAGAAGACAGCTTAAGAGAAGTGTGGGACAAAATGAAGCATAACAACAACTGCATCAGAGGAGTCCTAGAAGAAGAAGAAAATGACCAAGGGTTAGAGAATATATTTGAAGAAGTAGTGAAAGAAAAGTTCCCTAACTTGGTGAAGAAAAGTGTATATATATATATATATATATATATATATATATATATATATATATATATACTTGTATATATACAAGTATAAGAAGCACAGAGAGCCCCAATTAGAAGAATCAAAACAGGCCCACACCAAGTCACATAATAATTAAAAGGCCAAAAATTCAAGACAAAGAGACAATCCTAAAGGCAGCAAGAGATAAGCAACAGGTTACCTACAAAAGAACCACTATAAGGCTATCAGCTGACTTCTCAACAGAAACACTACAGGCCAGAAGGGAATGGCATGAAGTAATCAAGGTCATGAAAAACAAGGATCTGAATCCAAGACTAGTCTATCCAGCAAGGCTATTATTCAAAATAGAAGGTGAAATAAAGAGCTTCCCAGACACACACACACACACACACAAAAGGTTACGGGAATATATTAACACCAAACCAGCACTGCAAGAAATGTTAAAAGGATTACTTTAATTAGTAGAAGAAATTGGAAGAAAAATATAACCACAAAAAAACAAAAAACAAAAATGGCAATAAATAAGTACATATCAATAATAACCTTAAATGTAAATAGATTAAATGCTCCAATCCAAAGACACAGAGTAGATGTAAAAGGGCACATTAAAAAGCATTGTGTGGATAGTGAGGAAGATGGCGGCAGGCAGGAGCAGAGGGAGGGTGAGTGCATGAGACAGTGAGCTAGTGTGTGAGAGAGTGTGAGTGGATGTGAAGGTGGATGACCAAACTTGTGCAGTGCAGAGACATGGAGCAGAAGGATCCTGTGCTGTGGACGGGGAGCAGCCAGCCACCGCGATAAGCAGCTTTTCAGGGTGCTTCTCAAAGTGCCGTGGGGAGGTCCCACCATTTTGGAAGATCCTGGGTCTTCCCTAGGAGGAGGCAGTGGGAGCGGCTAGGGCCCAGCAACCTGAGCCCACCAGTGCCCCTGGCAACATCAGACCAGTGGATCCCGGTGTCAACACAGACCAGTGCACATTAGCAGAGCTGTCAAGGTGCCTGCTGTGGAAACAACAAATGGCCAGGAGCTCAGCACCATCCCCCACAGTAGCAGCCCAATCAGAGTCGAGCTATACCCCCAGCAACAGAGGCTGGGGAGCAGACATCCATCCCCAGGCAACAGAGGCATAGATCAGCAGCTGAGACACATCCCCAAAAACTACAGCAAAGGCTGAGCAGGAGCTGAGTCCCACCGGGCAGCAGTGCTCCCCAGCCACCAGCAGCGGGACCTGGGACTCCATAGGGGTCTGTGCAACCCAGCGGCCCACAAGAGCAGTGGGGAGCTGGGGCTCCAGAGGGACCTGTGTGACCCAGTGGCCCACAAGAGTGGTGGGGAGCTGGGGCTCCAGAGGCTCCTGTGTGATCCAGCACCCCATGGGACCTGTGGGGAGCTGGGGCTCCAGAGAGGCCTGTGCAACCCAGCTGCCCAAAAGATAGGCATGGAGCTGGGTCTCCAGAGGGGACTGTGCAATCCAGCTCCCTACAGGATCAGCAGAGAGTGGGGGCTCCAACATGGCCTGTACAACCCAGCTGCCTACAAGATTGGCAGGGAGCCAGGGCTCCAGTGGGGCTTGCACAACACAGCTGCCCACAGGACCAGCAGGGAACTGGGGCTTCAGAGGGACCTGTGCGACCAAGCTGCCCACAGTGTAGGCAGGGAGTGTGGCTCCAGCAGGGCCTGAGCAATACAGCTACAGGTGGTACCAGCAAACAGCAGGGAACACAGCTTCAGAGGGGCCCATGCAATCCAGCAGCAGCACCTACCAGGACACGCCAATACCAGCCCCTAGTAGTCAGTCCTCCAGGATCCACAGCAGGAAAGGGGCAACATGGAACAGAACAGTCTGGGAGGCACAGTAGCCTTATTTGATAAACAGTGAGCTGCCTACACATCCAAACATCCCTCACCAGGTCTAGAGCTACCAGACTGTGAAAATGGGGAGACAAAGAAACAACACCCAAAGGAAAGAAAAAGAAGAATCATCAGAAAAGGAACTACAGGAAATGGAAGAAAGCAACTTGTCAGATAAAGAATTCAAAGCAATGATTTTAAGGGTGCTCAAACAATTTGGTGAGAACTACAAGCAACTTAATAAGAATTATGAAGAGCTCACTGGGAACTACTTCAGCTTAAAAAAAAAGAGGTAGAAGTTACACATAAAGAGGTAGAAGCTATACATAAAAATCAAGAGGAAATAAAGAATGATATAGCTGTTAAAAATACCTTAGAAGTGTTCGATAGTAGATTAGAAGAAGCTGAAGACCAAATCAGCGACTTAGAAGACAAGGTAAAGGAAAACACCCAAAGAGAGTAGCAAATGGAAAAAAAGTTTAAAAAGCAGGAGGAGAATTTAAGGAAGCTGGGGGACAACATTCGCATTATAGGGGTACCGGAAGGAGAAGAATCAGAGAAAGGAATAGAGAAATTGTTTGAAGAAGTAATAGAAATAATGATAGAAAACTTCTCTAAACTGGGAAGGAAAAAGTCACACAAGTCCAGGAAAAACAGAGAGTCCAAGCAAGATGAACCCCAGAAGACCCACAGCTAGACACATCATAATAAAAATGGCAAACATTAAAGACCAAAAAAGAATCTTAAAGGAAGCAAGAGATACAGAAAGTTACCTACAAGGGACCTCCCATTAGACTGTCAGCTGATTTCTCAACAGAAATGCTGCAGGCCAGAAGGGAGTGGCATGAAGTGTACAAAGTAATGCAAGGCAAGGGTCTGAATCCAAGACTACTGTATCCAGCAAGACTATCATTCAAAATTGAAGAAGAAATAAAGAGCTTCATGGGTAAAAAAGAAAAGCTACAAGAATTTACCACCACCAAACCAGCACTGCAAGAAATGCTGAAGGGAGTGTTGTAAGAAGAAGAAACAGAGAGAGAGAAAGAGGAACACAGGCATAAAAAAAAAAAGCAACTAATACCTATCTATCAATAATAATCTTAAATGTAAATAGCTTAAATGCTCCAATCAAAAGACATAGGGTACTACAGCAATCTTGAAAAAGAAGAACAAAGTAGGCGGGATCACAATATCAGACATCAGGTTATAGTACAAAGCTACTGTAATCAAAACAGCCTGGTACTGGCACAAGAACAGGCACATAGATCAATGGAATAGAACAGAGAACCCAGAAATTGACCCAAAACAGTATGCTCAATTAATATTCGACAAAGGTGGCAAGAGCATACAATGGAGTAAAGACAGCCTCTTCAATAAATGGTGTTGGGAAAATTGGACAGCTACATGCAAAAAAAAATGAAACTAGACCACCATCTTACACCATACACAAGAATAAACTCAAAGTGGATAAAAGACTTAAATGTGACTCATGAATCCATAAAAATCCTAGAAGAAAATGTAGGCAACAAAATTTCGGACATCATACGCAGCAGAATCTTCACTGATATATCACCTAAGGCAACAGAAACAAAGGAAAAAATGAACACATGGGACTACATCAAACTCAAAAGCTTCTGCACAGCAAAAGAAACAGCCATCAAAGTGGAAAGGCAACCCACTGTATGGGAGAGCATAATTGCCAATGATATATCAGATAAGGGATTAATTTCCAAAATATATAGAGTGCTCATACATCTCAACAAAAGGAAGACAAAAAACCCAATTAAAAAATGGGCAGAGGACCTAAAGAGACACCTCTCCAAACAGGACATACAAATGGCCAAGAGACATATGAAGAAATTCTCAACATTACTAATCATCAGAGAGATGCAAATTCAAACAACAATGAGGTATCACCTCACACCTGTCAGAATAGCCACCATCAACAAAGCATCAAACAGCAAGTGTTGGCAAGGGTGTGGAGAAAAGAGGACTCTAGTACACTGTTGGTGGGAATGCAGACTGGTACAGCCACTATGGAAAACACTATGGTGTTACCTCAAAAAATTAAAAATTGAATTACCATTTGACCCAGTGATCCCACTCCTAGGAATATACCCTAAGAAGACTGAAACACCAAACAGAAAGAATATATGTACCCCCATGTTCATAGCAGCACTATTTACAATAGCTAAGATCTGGAAACAGCCCAAGTGTCCATCAGTAGACGAATAGATAAAAAAGCTGTGGTACATATACACAATGGAGTACTATGCAGCTGTAAGAAAGAAAGATCTCTTATCCTTTGCGACGACATGGGAGGACCCGGAAACTAGTATCCTAAGTGAAACCAGCCAAGCAGAGAAAGATAAATATCATATGATCTCTCTTATTTCTGGAATATAATAAACATAGTCTGAGGAACAGGGTAGTCCCAGAGATGTGGAAGTAGGGTACAGACTGACAATTGCTAGAAGAGGGGGTGGGGGAGGGGAGCGATGAACCACAGAACTTGTATGCATGTACTCATAACCAATGGACATGGACAACAAAACTGGGGACTGGGCAGGGAGGGAGGGGGTGGAGGGTGACAATGGGGGGCAAAGGAGAAACATCTGTAACAAAAATAAATTAATTTAAAAAAAGGAAAAAAAAAAAGACATAGGGTAACTGATTGGATAAGAAAACACAACCCATATATATGTACTCTACAAGAGACTCACCTCACAAAAAAAGACTCACACAGGATGAAATTGAAGGAATGGGAAAAAATTTACCAAGCTAATGGAAATTAAAAAAAAAAAACTGGTGTAGCAATACTCATATCTCACAAGATAGACTTCAAAAAGAGGGCCATAATAAGAGACAAAGAAGGTCACTACAGAATATTAAAAGGATCAATCCAACAAGAGGATGAAACTCTGGTAAACATGTATGCACCAAATATGGGTGCACCAAAATATATTTAAAGACTTCTGGAGGACTTCAAGGGAGAGATCAATAGCAATACAATCTTAGTGGGTGATTTTAACACCCCACTTAGATCACTGGATAGATCTTCCAGACAAAAACTTAACAAGGACATAGAGTCCTTAAATGATGACCTAGATCAGTTAGACTTAATTGATATTTACAGAACATTTCACCCCAAAGCTTCAGAACATACACTCTTCTCAAGTGCACACAGGACATTCTCAAAGATAGACCACATGTTAGGATGCAAAGTAAGTCTCTACAATTCAAAAAATTGAAATCATATCAAGCATCTTCTCGGACCACAATGGCATGAAACTAGAACTCAATTACAACAAAAACATTCAAACACTAGGAGGCTAAATAGCACGTTATTAAACAACGAATGGGTTAGTGACAAAATCAAGGAAGAAATTAAAAACTTCCTGGGAACCAATGAAAATGAACACACAACAACACAAAATCTATGGGATGCAGTGAAAGCAGTCCTGAGAGGAAAGTTCATAGCACTACAGGCCTACCTCAAGAAACAAGAGAAACTCCTAATTGACTCTCTACCCCTGCAACTTAAAGAACTAGAAAGAAAACAAAAATAAAAACCCAGAGCAAGTAGAAGGAAAGAAACAGTAAAGATCAGAGCAGAAATAAACAACATAGAGACTAAAACAGTTCAAAAGATCAATGAAACAAAAAGCTGGTTCTTTGAAAAGATAAACAAGATCGATGAAACTTTAGCCAGACTCACCAAGAAACAAAAAGAGAGGACCCAAATAAACACAATCAGAAACGAAAGAGGAGAAGTAAGTAACAAGTGACACCACAGAAATAAAGGATCATCGAAACATACTATGAACATTATATGCCAACAAATTAGACAATCAAGGCAAAATGGACAACTTTCTAGAAACACACAGTTCTCCCAAAATTGAACTAGGAAGAGACAGAAAACTTGAACAGAACAATAACAACAAAGAAAATTGATGATGTAATTAAGAAAATCCCAGCAAACAAAAGCCCGGGACCAGATGGCTTCACGGGGGAGCTTTACCAAAAATTCAAAGAAGATCTAATACCCATTCTTCTCAAACTACTCCAGAAAATCCAAGAAGACGGGAGACTTCCAATCTCATTTTATGAGGCCAGCATAATCTTAATTCCAAAACCAGATAAAGACACTACAAAGAAAGAAAACTACAGGCCAATATCCCTGATGAACACATATGCCAAAATCCTTAACAAAATATTAGCAAATTGGATCCAGCAATATATCAAAAAAAATATCCACCATGACCAAGTGGGATTCATCCCAGGGATCCAAGGATGATACACTATTCTCAAATCAATAAATCTGACACACCACATAAACAAAATTAAAGATAAAAACCATATGATCATATCAATAGATGCTGAAAAAGCTTTTGACAAAATCCAGCACCCATTTCTGATAAAAATGTTCAGCAATGTGGGAATAGAGGGATCATATCTCAACATAATAAAGGCCATATATGAAAAACCTATAGCCAACATCATACTCAATGGGCAAAAACTAAAAATATTTCCCTTAAGAACAGGAACCTGACAGTGATGCTCACTTTTGCCACTCTTATTTAACATAGTACTGGAAGTCGTAGCCACAGCAATTAGACATGAAGAAAAAATAAAAGGGATTCAAATTGGAAAGGAGGAAGTGAAACTTCCTCATTATTTGCAGATGGCCTGATATTGTACATAGAAAACCCTAAAGACTCCATCAAAAATCTACTAGACTTAATAAATGAATTTGGCAAAGTAGCAAGACACAAAATTAACATCAAGAAATCGACGGCATTCTTATACACCAACAATGAACTCTCAGAAAGAGAAACTAAAAAAAGTATCCCATTTACCATTGTGGCCAAAAAATTAAGATACTTAGGAATAAACAGAGAAGTAAGGGTTCTCGTCACAGACAACATGGAGGGACCTACAAAGTATTATCCTAAGCGAAACAAGCCAATCAGAGAAAGAGAAATATCACATGATCTCACTTATTTCTGGAATATAATGAACTAAACAAACTGATGAACAAAACTGACCCAGAGTCATAGAAGTAGGGTACAGACTGACAATCCTCAGAAGGGGGGGGAGGGATAACCCACAGAACTTATATGCATGGATGCATAACCAATGGACATAGACAACAAAGCTGGGGATGGGGTAGGGGGGATAGGAAGGAGGGTGTCAATGCAGGGTGAAAGGAAAAACATCCATAACAAAAATAAATTAATAAAAATAAAAATAAAATAAAAACAAAGAAATAGAGGAAGACATAAAAAAGTGGAAGCAAAGAACTTCTTCATGGATTGGAAGAATTAACATCATTAAAATGTCCATACTACCCAAAGCTATCTATAGATTCAATGCAATCTTCTTTAAAATACCAACAACATATTTCACAGAACTAGAACAAATACTTCAAAAGTTTATATGGAACCAAAAAAGACCCTAAATTGCCACAGCAATCTTGAAAAAGAATGACAAGATAGGAGGGATCACGATATTGGATATCAGCCATATTACCGAAACCAGCCCAGTACTGGCACAAGAACAGGCATATAGATCAATGGAACAGAACAGAGAACCCGGAAATTGACCCAAGACATTATGCTCAATTAATATTTGACAAAGGTGTCAAGAGCACACAATGGAGTAAAGACAGCCTCTTTAATAATTGGTGTTGGGAATATTGGACATCTACATGCAAAAAAAAATGAAACCAAACCACCACCAACTTACACCATACACAAGAAGAAACTCAAAATGGATAAAAGACTTAAATGTGACTCATGAATCCATAAAAATCCAACAAGAAAATGTAGGCAACAATATTTCAGACATTACACGCAGCAGAATTTTCACTGATAAAACACTTAAGGCAAGAAAAACAAGGAAAAAAATTAATACATGAGACTACATCAAACATAAAAACTTCTGCACAGCAAAAGAAACAACCATCAAAATGGAAAGGGAACTCACTCTATGGGAGAGCATAATCGCCACTTATACATCAGATAAGGAGTTAATTTCCAAAATATATAGAGTGCTCATACAACTCAACAAAAGGAAGACAAAAATCCAATTAAAAATGGCCAGAGGACCTAAATAGACACCTCTGTAAAAAAGAAATACAAATGGCCAAGAGACATATGAAAAAGTGCTCAATGTTACTTATCAGAGAGATGCAAATTAAAATGCCTATGAGGTATCACCTCACACCTGTCAGAATGGCTGCCATCAACAAATCATCAAACAACAAGTGCTGGCGAGGGTGTGGAGAAAAGGGGACACTAGTAAACTGCTGGTGAGAATGCAGACTGGTGCAGCCACTATGGAAAATAATATGATGTTTCCTCAAAAAATTAAAAATAGAAGTTGCATTTGACCCAGTGATCCCACTTCTAAGAATATATCCTAAGAAGCCTGAAGCACAATCAGAAAGAATATATGTACCCCTGCATTCATAGCAGCACTATTTACAATCGCTAAGATCTGGAAACAGCCCAAGTGTCCATCAATAGATGAGTGCATTAAAAAGCTGTGGTACATATACACAATGGAATACTATGCAGCTGCAAGAAAGAGAGATCTCTTATCCTTTGAGACAACATTGAGGGACCTGGAGAGTATTATGCCTAGCGAAAGAAGCCAATCAGAGAAAGACAAATACCCCATGATCTCACTTATTTGTGAATATAATGAACAAAATAAGATGATGAATAAAATAGACCCAGAGACATAGAAAGGAGTATAGTTCAGACTGACAAACCTCAGAGGAGGGGGGCGAGAGGGAGATGGATGTTCTAAACCAAAGAACTTATATGCACATGTGCATAATCAATTTACATAGACCACAGTGCTGGGGTGCTGTGGGGGCTGGATCAGGAGGAGGGTGTCCAGGTTTGGGGAAGGAGAAACATCTGTAACAAAAATAAATGAATAAAAATTGCAAAATAAATCAATGGGAAAAAATATAAAGACAAGGTAGGTCATATATCTAAAAGAAAAATTTAATATTTACATTTCAGCCGTTAAACATGATTATGTAATTATCTCCTATATAAATCTTTTTATGAGAAAAAGGGTGGTACAAACAAATACAAACACAAATGGGTAAAAAAAAAAAAAAAAAAACAAACCACCCACAATAGGTATCACCTCATACCTGTCAGAATGGCTGTCATCAATAAATCAACCAACAACAAGAGTTGGCAAGGATGTGGAGAAAAGAGAACATTTGTGCACTGTTGGTGGGAAGGCAGATAGGTGCAGCCACTATGGAAAACATATGGTGGATCCTCAAAAAATTAAAAAATGAAACTGCCTTTTGACCCATTGATCCCACTTCTGTATTTGAAAAAAAAAAACCCAAAACACTAATTTGAAAGAATATATACACCCCTATTTTCATTGTAGCTTTATTTACCGTAGCCAAGATATGGAAGCAACCCAAGTGCCCATCAATAGACAAGTGGATAAATAACTGTGGTACATATAGCCAATGATCTATTTCTCCATTATAAAAGAATGAAATCTTGCCATTTGCAACAACATGGATAAACCTAAAGGGTATTATGCTAAATGAAATAAGTCAGACAGAGAAAGACAAATAACATATGACTTCACTTATATGTGGAATCTTAAAAAAATGTGGGGGAAGAGACTCATAGACACAGAGAACAGACTGATGGTGGCCAGAGGGTAGGGGATTTGGGAATATGTGAAGGGATTAAGTACACTTCTCTTCCTCTGCACCCCACTTCCCTCACTTGAACCCCACTGCTTCTCCCCTGATCTTTATTGCTTCTCCCCTGAACCTCCCTACTTCTTCCCTGATTCCCACTGCTCTTCCCTCACCTAAACCAAAGTATTGCTCTGCACTTCACTGCTCCTTTTCTGAACTTTACTGCTTTCACCAGAACCTTACTGCTCTTACCCCAAACCCTATTGCTTCTTCCATGAACCACATTGCTTCCCTTTTGACCCCTACTACTTCTCCCTTGAACCCCACTGCTTCTCACATGAACCCTACTGCCCTCACCAGAACATCACTGCTCCTACCCTGAACCCTACTGCTTCTCTCCTGATTCCCATTGCTTCTCCCTTGTACCCTACAACTTTCCCCTGAACTTCACTGCCCTCCCCTGAAATCCTCTGCTTCTCCCCAAAACTCACTGCTTCTCTCCAATAATCCACTGCTTCTCCCTTGAAACCCACTACCCTTCTTCTGTGCCCCACATCTCCTCCCCTGAATCTCACTGCTTCTCCCCTTAACCCCACTGGCCTCCCCTGAACCCCAGTGATTCTCTCCTGAACCTCATTGTTTCTCCCCTGAACTTCATTGATTCTCCCCTAAACCCTACTGCATTTCTCTGAACTCCACTGCCTCCCCCTGAACTTGACTGTTTCTGTCCTGAACCCCACTGCTTCTCCCCTGAACCTTACTGCTTCTCTCCTGAACCTTATTGCCCTCCCTGACACCCCTTTGCAGCAGAGCTATCTTTGAAAACAAACATCTGGTCACACCACATCCCTATCCAAATGAACTCTCAAGGTAAATTCCAAGGTGTGGTGCCGCTCTGGCCTTATTTCCCTCTGACCTTCCAGCTATGGAAAGCTCTGTTCCTTTATTCTACTACCTTTTGTTCATCAGCCCCATCTCATTTTTAAAGTTACTTTGCATGGAAGCCTTCCTTGACCCCACAGAATAAAGTTTGTTCCTCCTGTTGTGAGGGAAAAACCAACTTTCCTTTAACCTCAAGGTGCTATTGGCTGGTTTAATAATCACACAGACATGAGACAAATTAGCAAGGAAAATAATAAAATTTAATACATACATATGTATGGGAACCCCATATACATGAGAGAATCAGAGACCCCCCTCATGCAGGAGAGGTTCAGAGACAAAAAGGGAACATGAGTATATAATTGAACATGGGATGAGGGAAGGTGACTTGGGGGCTTCAGAGGGTCAGTGCAGGATGATAAGAGCAGATGTTTAGTATTAGAAGTTTGTCCTGCCTATAGATGGCTCAGAAGAAATTATCTGATACTCTCTTATTATGGGCAAGGCCCCTAATTCAAGTTCTCCTAGATAGTTAAGTGGGGCAGAAGTTTCTCTTGAGCCCACATGGTCTTGGTTTCCTCTAGTTTAAAACAATCCACATACCACAAAGATACATCTTGGGGTGACTGGTTCTGAACCCCTACACTGTTATATTCTCTCTGTATTTCTAATCTGTAGCCCTTATTACAGCAGTCATTTAAAAATCATTAGTGAGCAGCATTCAGTTAGCCTATTATGAAATGCCCAGAAGACCTAGACACGCTGCCTGAATTGAAATCTTAGGTCAGCTGCATCCCTAAGAAAGTTCTTTGGCTACTCTGTGCCTCATCTGTAAAATGAGGGTAATAATTGTGCCCATTTTCCCAAGTTCTTCCATTTAACATAAAGCAGTTGCCCTGAGAGGTAAATACCCAAGTTTTATCCAAGTCATAGGAAAAGTTATGAACCTGTTTTGCTGCTTCTGGGGTCATCCGTTAAAGAAAGGGGCAAGCTGAGGTTCAGATAAATTTTGTAGAATGCACATGAAATTTCTTTCCTAGAACATAACCTCTAACCCAGGGCTGAGCTCATCCCTGAAGCTCAGAGTAGTTCAATGACTCCAAAAAAAACACTAAGGGGCCAGCAGAAAGTGCTGAGACCAGAATTGGGCAGGTTCCTCCCTAGGTATCTCCACTGTGCATCTTGCCTTTCTGGAAAACAGACAGATACACAGATAAAAGCTGAGGAGAGGCAGGGGGTTAGAGAGCTGAATACCTCCAAGCTCTCTACTGTCAGTGTTTCCATGACTTGATCTGATTATCAAGACCAAAGGAGCACTAGAAGACAAGATACCCAGAAATGGACCCACCACCACCACCAAGCTGCAGCTATAGCCCTATTGTAATAAACCGATGTCAAAAGCAATACTTAGGCATCCCCAATAAAGTTCTTCAAATCTCTTATTTGCCTAAAAGCAGAACCTCCAAAAGGAGGAAAGGGTAGAAGGCACCCAGGAGCTGATGTCCATCTACCAGAATATAGCAGCCAAGTCAAGACATCTTGGCCTTTTTAAGATCTTGGCCTTTTTAAGTTCCTGACCAGTGAGCAACCAAGATGGCCAAGGAGAGAGATGTGCAGTAAGGGCAGCTCCTAAGTGTTTCCAGGTAAAACAAGTCCTCTTCCCATGGTTTCCTCCCATCACCCCCCTTTCTAAGCAGACCAGTGTCTTCTTACTAAATACAATTTTTGTCTTTCCTGGGCTGCAGTATTGTTTTCAGAAACCCCCCATGACCCGAACCCTAATCCCAAGGAGAAGCAGGGAGCTAGAGCAGCCCTCACCTCTCCTCTCCCCAGGCTTTCCCTGAGGCTGAGGGAGATGAACTCAGGTTGGGGGAAAAGGAGGCTGCCTGGCTCTAGACAAGACTTTGTCTTAGATTTCTCCTTCCCACATGGCCATGAAAACATGTGGAAAAGCAATTTGCTTCCCTCTGCCTCTTAAAAAGCAGCTGGAACCCTGGCTGCTTTGGGTCAGTGGTTAGAACATCAGCCCACGGACCAGAGAGCCCCGGTTCGGTTCCCCGCTAAGGGCACATACCTCGGTTACAGTTTGTCCCTGGCCCGGGTTGGGGTCTGTGTGGGTGGCAGCCAGTTGATGTGTCTCTCTCACATCAATGTTTCTCTCTCTCTCTCTCTTCCTCCCTCTCTCCCTCCCACTCTATCTGAAGATAAATGCAAAAATGTCCTCGGGTGAGGATAAAAAAATTTTTTTTGAAAAAAAAAAAAAAGCAGCTGGAAAAAACCTCATCTCCACCAAAAAACAAAACAAAAACAAAAAACAGCAAAAAAGCAACAAACAAAAATCATGTGTTCGTTCCATGTTCTGGGACTGTCCATCCTAGTGAGAACCACTGCATCTGTTACATTCATTCTCCCTTCAAGGTGCCAACCCAGCACCTAGACACCACATGGCCACTAAAGGCCCTTTGCAATCTGTGCTTTCCACTTTCAGATTTTAGAGAGAGAAAGGAAGGGAGAGGTAGAGAGAGATGGAAACATCGATGAAAGAGAACATCGATTAGCCACCTCCTACATACCCCCCCACTGGATATTTGGCCCACAACCTGGGCATGTGCCCTAACTGGGAATCGAACTGGCAACCTTTTGATGCATGGGTCAACACTCAACCACTGAGCCACACCAGCCGGGCTTTTGGCAAACAGTTTTAAGAGACATATATATAATAAAATATTAAGCATTCACTAATAACTTCAAGTGTATTTTGTAGCTTTACTGTAAAAAAAAAAAAAAAAGCCAAAAGTAATTGAACTAAAGACTTGTCTAGCAATCAGTGTTTAACAGTTGAAATAAGTTAATTTGATCTGCTCAGATGGTTAAGGTTTTTTACTTTTAATGAGGATTACTTCCCAGAAACTTGCATTTTAACAGATGGTTCAGATAAGATTTGGTGGGCTTTGAATTGTTTCTGGAGCCACACCTATGACCATGTAAAGACTTCATTTGTAAAGCAAGGACAAGGACAGTCACTTTTAATACCTCAAGGATTGGCAAATGTTGGCAAAGGACTCACAAATTCATTCACTCATTTTTGGAATGCTGCCCCCCACCCCTAATCTGGGTAAATTTTCTTTCAGACACTGTAGCAAATATAGAGATCTAGTTTACCTGTAGTACATAGTTGAGGGTCATTTCTGAGAGTCATAAATGCTTGGCTGTATGGAAAAGACACATTGATCTAAGGAAGCCTCATCCTTCATCCACTTCCCTCGGGAGCAACAAAATAGGTCTAGTTATAAGATACAGTATTAAACATAATGGTTAAGTAGCCAAACCTTTCCATTGCCCATTTTATACTGGGCCCAGGCTATGTTGCAAAAGTTTGAGGGACTCAGGGTCAAATTTCTCCCAATTGGTGAATATGCATCCCAAAAGGGTACTTTGAGGCACTGAGGACTGGTTCCCCATCTGCAGAGAGAGATACATGTTCTAAGCCAAGAGTTAGAGGAATTCCTGCTATTGTGGGCTGTTTGGGGCCATCCTGAAAGCACCTGGTGTCCCAAATCCTGTAGGCACATGGTGCCCCAATCCTGCAGGCACCCATTCAAGCAAGGTATCCCTCACTTCATGACCTCCAGCCTTAGCTAGCCTTACCAGGGATCCCCTCTATCATGTCTGTCCATTCAAGGGGTACCTAGTACTTTTGTTGCCTTGAACGGAAAACTTCTCCTATAATTCTGGTCTCAATTACTTGGGCTAGTGACCTGTTTCCCTGTCTTTCATGTTTCCAAGAGCCCTGGCGCTTTAAGAGGCTTAGTAGGGAGAGAGAAGTCGCCCCTTATCTTTGGAGCCAAATAAATTCAGGCTCTCATTTATCCAGCAATGGGTTTTGTTCAGACCCTCAGAAAGCAATTTCAATTGAAAAGGCAACATTAAAAAGCAGCCATTCGTTTTTTTTCTCCTCTCCTTAGTTATCTCAATTCTTATCTTTAACTTAGGGTCTTTTAACCCTTAACCTTTAGCTCCACCATGAGGATTAAAAACAAAAAACAAACAAAAAAAAAACCCAGCTCAAAGAAAGTCAGCCTTTTACAGGGGTGGGAAACCTTTTTTCTGCCAAGGGCCATTTGGATATTTAATAACGTCATTGCAGACCATACAAAATTATCAACTTAAAAATTAGCCTTGCCCGGCCAGCGTGGCTCAGTGGTTGAGCATCGATCCATGCACCAAGAGGTCACCAGTTTGATTCCCAGTCAGGGCCTGAACCCCAGTGTGGGGCATGCAGGAGGCAGCCTATCGATGTTCTCTTTCATTGATGTTTCTATCTCTCTCTCCCTCTCCCTTCTTCTCTCTCTAAAATCAATAAAGAAAAAAAATTAGCCTGCTATATTTGGTCAGGCTAATTTGATGAGATGTGTGATGATAGCTGGTATTTATTTTTCAGGACTTATACAGCCCGTGGGCTGGGTGTTCCCCACCCCTGAAGGTCTGAAATTCCAAGAAACTCACCAAAGTCCACCCAATGCAAAGTGAGGAGCTAGTGGGGCACAATGGGTCCCTGCTGGTATCTAGCTCTTGTCTAGGTCTGCAAAGAAGTCCTGTGTGGGCTTCTCTGGAATCCTGCCACACAGTCTAAGTCATGGCACCATGTTAGTGGCAGTAAGAATGGTACTAGGTGTTAGACCAGTAGGGTCAGACTGGACCTGGATTCAGCAACCTCAGTACTTGAATTCTGGCAAGAAAAAATTCAGAGTTAAAGTTCAAACTATAAGAGAATAGTTATGTAGAAAATCACAGAAGTAGAAGTAATTCATAGAAAAAAAAATAGGCTTAGGAAACAAGTTATAGAGGCAAAGGAAGGGCCCTTGAAGCTTAGAAGTAAGGAAGGTCAAGGTGACACACCTAGAAGGATGGGGAGGGGAAAGGGGAGGGGAAAAAACATGGTGTGCTCACAGAAGGGAGAGTGTGCTGGGTCCTCTGTCCTAAGCTTTTATTTTTCTTAATTTTTATATATTTTATTTTATTTTTTAAACTTATCTTTACTGCTGAAAGTTACAGATATCCTCCCTTCTCCCCCCATTGACCCCCTTCTCCCCATTCCTATCACCCTCCTGCCTTCCCCACACTGTTTTCTGTGTCCATTGGTTATGCATATATGCATATAAGTGTTTTGGTTTATCTCTTCTTGCACTCCCTCTTCTCTCTCAGTGTCTTCAGTCTAATAACAATTTGTACTTCTTAATCCCTTCACCTTTTTTTTTTGTCCATCCTCCCAACACCTTTCCCATCTGGCAACCAACAAAAATTATCTGTATCTATGAATCTGTTTCTGTTCTGCTGTTTCATTTTGTTTGTAGATTCAATTGTTGATAGACATGTATTTATTGCCATTTCATTCTTCTCCTTCTCCTCCTCCTCCTCTTCCTCCTTCTTCTTCTTTTTCTTCTTCTTCTAGAAGACGCTTCAACATTTCATATAATACTGGTTTGGTGGTGATGAACACCTTTAGCTTTTTTTTTTGTCTGAGAAGCTCTTTATATGTCCATCAATTCTAAATGATAGCTTTGCAGGATAGAGTAATCTTGGTTGTAGGTCTTTGCTTTCCATAACTTTGAATATTTCCTGCCACTTCCTTCTGGTCTACAAAGTTTATTTTGAGAAATCAGCTGACAGTCTTATGGGGGTTCTCTTATAGGTAACTGTTTTGCTCATACTGCTTTTAGATTCTCTCTTTGTCTTTAACCTTTTGCACTTTGATTATGATGTATCTTGGTGTGGGCCTCTTTGGGTTCATCTTGTTTGGGACTCTCTGTGCTTCCTGGACTTGTATGTCTGTTTCCTTCACCAAGTTAGGGAAGCTGTCTGTCATTTTTTTTAAAAAGTAGGTTTTCAATTTCTTGTTTTCTCTCTTCTCCTTCTGGCACCCCCATGATGCAAATGTTGGTACACTTGAAGTTGTCCCAGAGGCTCCTTACACTATCCTCATTTTTTGGGATTCTTTTTTTCTTTTTGCTACTCTATTTGAGTGTTTTTTTGCTTCCTTATACTCCAAATCAATGGTTTGCTTCTCAGCATCACCTACTCTACTATTGATTCCCTGTAAACTATTCTTTATTTCAGTTAGTGCATCCTTCATTTCTGACTGGTCCTTTTTTATGCTTTTGAGGTCCTCATTAAGTTCCTTGAGCATCCTTATAACTATTGTTTTGAATGCTGCATCTGTTAGATTGCTTATCTCCATATTGTTTAGTTCTTTTCCTGGAGTTTTGTTCTGTTCTTTCATTTGGGATATGTTTCTTTATCTCCTCATTTTGGCTTCCTCCCTGTGTTTGTTTCTATATATTAGGTAGAGTTGCTATATCTCCTGGGCTTGGTAGAGTGGCCTATTGTTGTAGGGGTCCTGCAGGGTCCAGTGGCAAAGCCTCCCTGATCACCCCAGCTGGGAACTCAAGGTGCACCCTCCCCCATGTGGACTGTACACCCTTCTGTTGTAATTGAGTATTGATTGCTGTTGGCACATCAACGGGAGGGATTTACTCAGGCTGATCAGCTACAAGGACTGGCTGTGACCACTGACCTCTGGCCACCTTGGAGGATCAGCTGTGCAGGAGCCCACCACACAGAGCAGGACTTACTTCAGTAGGGCTCTGGTACCCGCTGAGTCCACCCCTTGGGTGTGTTGCTTGTGGAGTTATGGTCGGGTGGTGGTGCCTTGCTTGATGTGGTCCGAAGGTATCCACGAGGTGTGTTGGCTCTGGGGTCTCCTGGGAGGTGCCAGCCAAGGTCAGCTACTGCCTGTGTTCTACACTGGGGCCACAAGGCATAATCCAAAAAGCTATCTGCAGATGGCTGCTTCTTATGCTGAGCTTAAAAGTGTCCAGGCAAAGCCAAGCTGTGAACCAAGGCCAGCTGCTGCTAGTGCCGGGCCTGGGGCCACTTAGCCAGGGGTATGGGGTTCATTGAGATCTGATGCTACTTGTTTTAGAGATTTTAGAAAAATCTGAGGCATGAGCTCCGACAGACCATTTCTATGGTAAAGCCACTGGAAACAGCTTGGGTGGGCCCAAAATTGGGTGGGGTGGGGCCTCAGGGAATCACCAGGGTGGGGCAAACAGTGTAAGCCAGGTTGCTAGAGTCTCAGATATGGTGCCCATCTGTCAGCCCTGGGCGGGGGGGTGAAGGGATCACCAAAGGAACAACGGTATCTGCCAGCATGTCTGTCCAGAAGAAAACTGCCTATTCAGTTCTCATCCAGATGCCAAACAATTCAATTCTTCCTCGTATGTTTTTAGTGACTTTCATGCTGCCTCCCTTATGCTGGAGCCCAGAGGGAGCAAGTCCAGGTAAGTCTATGCACAAACTCTTTAAGAGGAACTGCCTGGGACTCCAGTGGCCTCAGCTTCCCTCAGCCTCAATTCCCACTGGTTTTCACAGCTAGAAGTTATGGGGACTTCTCTTCCTGGCACTGGAACCCTGAGCTGGGGTGCCTGGTGTGGGATGGGGACCTCTTGGTCTTCAGGAGGACCTTCACAGCCAAGGTAACCCTCTTGATTTTTATTTGCCATATGTAGGTGTGGGACCAGCCTTTCCATGCCCCTACCCCTCCTACCAGTCTTGATGTGGCTTCTTTAACTTTGTAGTTGTAGGACTTTTATTAAGCTTGAGTTCAGGCAGTTCTGAATGATGGTTGTTCTGTAGTTTAGTTGTAATTTTGATGTGGTTGTGGAAGGAGCTAAGTACCGCATTTATCTACGCTGCCATCTTCTAAGGCTTTTGAGAGTAGAGATTTTAGGGTAGGTCCCAAGGGATTATCTCAATAGAATATTCATCAGCATTCCAGGTGTGTTCTTTCAGGGTTGGGGTCTCCAATGATCAATTGGTCAGTGCCAGGGCAGAGGGGCATTATGCAATGTAGCTGGTCCTGAGGTTAGCTGTGGTGTCATTTATCTGATTTTGAAAGGTGCAGGAGAGAATAATAAAATATTCTAGAACTAATCATAGTGGGGTACTAGCCATAGTTATAAGAAATGTTAAACATCCTTGCTTTGTTAATCGTGATTGCTTTGTTCTGATTGAAGAAAGCCCATTCGGACCTGGCTGGGAGCTGTATGCCTTGGGAGTTTACCTCAGGAATGCTGTCCATTCTTCTTATCTGAGAACTGCCTCCTCATCATGGAAAGACTAACAACCTTGGAGTCCTGGAGGTAGTGCACTGGAGACAACCCTTTGTAGGTCCCAGCCTACATTCCCTAGCCTGCATTTCTTCCCCATGCTTGTAATCTGTAACTGTTTTTACCCATTGTTATTCCTTATACCTGTAATCTGTAACCAGTTTATCCATTGTTATTCCTTTTTGCCCACCTGCTCTTCCCCACATAGCTACTCAATA
Source organism: Tadarida brasiliensis (assembly GCA_030848825.1). Taxonomy (NCBI): domain Eukaryota; kingdom Metazoa; phylum Chordata; class Mammalia; order Chiroptera; family Molossidae; genus Tadarida; species Tadarida brasiliensis. The sequence continues at coordinate 69,648,415 of CM061259.1, read as the reverse complement.
TAAGCAACCAGTTATCAAGGGAGTACAAAGCAGATTTTTCAGGGATGACCCACTGCTCTCCCACATTGCTGGCAGTATTGGAATAAATACCCATATACAATTCAACATTGTTTCTGCTTAACTGGCACAAGTAGTGACAGGCAACCCAGACCCATTCTTTGTCCAGTTTCAGTTTTGCTACTTTTTTGGACCTAGAGCTGAAACACAGCCGAGGCCTAGATGTTATCTTTAGTGAGGGAAGTTCAGAGGGTCTAAACTGCATGACCAGCAAATATGCTAGGGGAAGAAAAGTCACTCTGGAGATGAGGTCCCACCCTACAATTGTTCATTGCTATGCATCTGGAGCTTTGCACCCTGGTGACCTGTACCTGGCCCATTGTTCTTGCTCTGCTCATGTCTGTCTAACTACCTACCACAACCACACCCAGACAGACTTTGTCATAAGCTATCATACCTTCCATCTATTCTCCTAAGGGCCTTTCTAAAAAGCTCTTTGTGTGAAGTGCCCTTTCTCCCCAAATGACTTCTAACAGGTCATTTGTTCTCCCAGAACACTCTTCTGCTCCTCCCTACCCACTAGTAATATGGTATATAAGCCCCAAATTCTAAACACAACCTTAATCACATTTTTCTGTGAATTTTTGCATACAAAAATAAAAATGTGTCTTTCCTCTTGCTTATCTTTCTTTCATCATTTTAATTTGCAGGCCTCCAATCACTGTTGAGAAAATGTTTATACTTCCCACAGTGCTCAATAAATACAAGCACAGGACCAGCCTTTGAAAGATAAAGGTACAGCAGGAAATGTGGGACTAGATAGAACAGGATAGGATGGATGGCCATGAATATGGAGGCAGATGCCAGCCCTAGGTGAGAGAAAATGAGCTTTGAGTGGGGGTTCTCCAGCTTCAAGCCCAGGGAGCTGGGGAACCTGGTACAAGGACAGGTGCTTTGTCCCACTGCTATCTGGCAGACCCTGACTGAGTTGCTTAAACCAGTTTGGGTTTCAGCTTCCTCACTCACAAAATGAAGGGGAGGAGCCAACCCTTTAAAGGTACCCAGTGGTTCTATTGTTGCCGGTATAAATCGTGTTCTTCCATGGGATTACCAGAAAAACTTTTTGTTAACCTACACATGGGAGATTGTGGTGTGCCAAGATTTATTTGGGTGGAAATAGAAACTGCCCCTGGGTTTCCAATGTCCCATCTCCAACTGTCCTACCAAGGACGAAATCCAACTGTGTCTTCAGCAAGGTGAGAACAAAGGCCAGTGTCCAGAGTTTCTTTTTCATATTAAAGCTTAGTCCTTTGGAGCCTGTGTAGTCTGCTGCTAGAGCCTCATGTACATGTGTTTCCAGGCTAGAGGGAGTGTGTGAACAAATGGGGTGAGTGTGAATTACAGGGCAGTGGGGAGAGCTCTTCTTTGTTCTCTGGGGATTTTATCATCTCAGGCTTGGGAAGAACCAGGAGCTTTTTCAAAACAACCAATCAACTTTCCAAACTTTTGCGAGTTTCTGATGAGTCCGTTTTGACTTCTATTGTGCATGTGTTTAACATCCCTTCCAAAATCTGGTAACTGAGTGGGGAAGGGAGGAGTGTTAATCCTTGGTGGGGCAATGTTGTGATCCCCTGGAGTGCGTGTGAAGCTGTAGCTTCCTTGGTGAAGCAAACAAACTCAGTTTCCAATTCAGCTCCCCAGCCCATTAGGCTCAAAAATGTCCAATCCCCTTTGCTTCCTCCTTTTATTAATAACTAGCTAACTACGCCACTAACACTACTAGGGTCATGCCTTTATGCAAATGCCATAGTGTTAAGAACCATTTCCCCCTTATGAGGAGACTGTGAATTCCTTCTGGAAAATTCCTTGCCATGATAATGTTTTGCCCTTGTCCTTCTTAGTCCATTCTAGATGAGGGGATAATATGAAGGGCCTTTAAAACCAGGGTGTAAAATGGGGGGTCCCAACTCCCCATGGTAAGTCTTGCTCATCTCAAGGGAGGTGTGTTCATACTCAAGACAATTTAATCTCGGGCATCAGGTAAGGGAATGGGAGGATGGCAGGCATGGAGTTCTTTTGTGTTTTTGTTGTTCTTAATCCTCACCAAAGGATATTTTTTCCCACTGATTTTTAGAGAGAGTGGAAAGGAGGGAGAGGGAGAGAGAGAGAGAGAGAGAGAGAGAAACATCGATGTCAAAGAGACACATCAATTGATTGCCTCTCGCACTCGCCCTGACTGGGGCTGGAGATCAAACCTGCAACCCAGGTATGTGCCCTTGACCTGGAATTGAACCCACAACCCTTCTGTGTGTGGGCTAATGCTCTAACCACTGAGCCATACCAACCAGGGCATGGAGTCTTAATTTTGCCACTCAGAAGGAAACCATGGTTGAGCCTAGAGTTGGGAGGAGCTCCCTGATTCAGAGCAATGCAGGCTCCACATGAAGGAAACTAGGCCACTAGAACATTCCTCTCAGCCCGCCTTTCTGGTTCTTCAGTAGATGGGCTTGGAAAAGCTCCTGTGCAGAGGGTGTGAGGGGTAAGCAGGAGGGATTGGAATGGGGAATTGGTGGGTGGTGAGAACTGGAGGTCTGACACCGGCAGAGGGCGAGGGAAATGAGAAGGAAATGAAGGTTCCTGCAGTACCTATTCTGTGTCAGACACTCAAGGTGGTGGGTTATGGAAGCTGAAAGAGAAGAGGGCAGGTGTTTGTTTGGGCCTCTGAGTGGACACAAGTGTGGAGTGGTGTGGGTAATCAGGGGCACAGCCTTCTGAAACCTGGAGATGGGTGCCTACAAGGGTCATCATGTCCACTTGCCCACTTTATGCTATCTTGGGTACTGCCCGAAGCATGGCATAGGTACCACTAGCCAGGGCCCCCTGCGCCACCCCAGAACTCATGTGAGGTAATCAAGGAGGACCCTCTTCCAGCCAGGGCAGGGAGACCCCAAGGATGTATCTTAGAACCCAGGGAAGGTTTATCTCACCTCTCAAGTTCATCTTTCTGGCTCCTATTGAGGTTTGATCATTTGTTGAAAAAATTTTATCCTGAGAACCTCCTGTGCATATTACAGAGATAATAAAGGTGCTCCTCTCACCCCCTTCTTTCTTCCCAAGGCTGGTGAGCAGTGGCAGGAAGAAGAGTAACAGGACCACGGCAGATGTAGGACTGATAAGTGGACAGGAAAGTCACTCTTCCTTGGCCAAAAGTGGGTGTGCAGGGCTATGTGCAGTCCTGACACCTGGTCTCCCCTGGCTGTGCGATAGACCTGGCTCTGGCTGACCCTGTCATGACAGTGCCCTAGACATTCAAGGAACTCTGAGAATCTCAGCAGGAGACAAATCAAGAGGCTTGGAAATGAGCTCTGTCTTGACCAGACCCAAATTTTCTTTCATAATGAAAAACCAACTCTAGGCCTGATCATCTATTAACCTGGGTGTAGGGCTTACTTGGAACCTAAATTTTTAACTCACTCAAGACTTTTGTTCACCAGATATCTGAGAAAGCAGACTTTGGTTTCTGTTACATAGACCTGGAGAAGTGAGTGTAATGGTTAATTTTATGTATCAATGTGGCTGGGCCATGGTGCCCAGATATTTGGTCAAAAATTTTGGATGTTTCTGGGAAGATGTTATTTTTAGATAAGATTAACATTTAAATCAGCAGACTTTGAAGAAAACAGTTTGCTCTCCATAATGTTAGTGGAGGGCAAACAGTTGAAGGCTGCTATGAACTGAATGTTTATGTCCTTTCAAAATTCACACGATGAAACCTAATCTCCAATGTGATGGCATTACGGGTTGGTACTTTAGGAGGTGATTGGATTATGAGGGTAGAGCCCTCATGGAATTCAGTGACCTTATAATAGAGATCGAAAGAGCTTCTTCACCCAAATGGTAACATAGCAAGAAGAAAGCTATGAACTAGAAATGGGTTCTCACTAGACACCAGATCGCTGGTGTCTTGATCTCAGATTCCCAGCCTCCAGAAGTGTGAGAAATACCTTTTTTTAAAAAAACATGTTTTTATTGATTTTTAGATAGAGATGAAGGGAGAGGGAGATAGAGATAGAAACATTGGTGACATTGATTGCCTGCCTCCTGCACGCCCTCTAAAGGGGATTGAGCCTGTAACCCGGGCATATGCCCTGACTGGGAATCAAACTAGTGACCTCTTGGTGCATGGGACAACACTCAATCCACTGAGCCACACTGGCTGGGCTAAATTTTTCTTTTAAGAAACATTGTTTACTCACCCAGTCTATGGTATTTTTGTCACAATAGCCCAAACTAAGACAAAGACCTTAATAAAGCAAAGACCTACCTTCCCCCAAAACAAAGGAATTCCTCCAGCAGAGTGCATTTAGACTGGAACTGCAAATTTTCCCTGGGTTTCCAGCCAGCCAGTCCACTCTATAGATTTTATTTATTTTTTTTATGTATTGATTTGAGAGAGAGAGGGAGAGATATTGCCCCACCCATTTATGCATTCATTGGTTGATTCTTTTTAAAAATAACATTTATTTAGTGCTTAATAATGTAAGCTCCTTTTTTGGTTTTTATCCTCACCCAAGGGTATTTTTTCCATTGATTTTTAGAGAGAATGGAAGGGAGGGAGGCAGGACAGAGAGGGGGAGGGGGGGAGAGAGAGAGAGAGAGAGAGAGATATGAGAGGACACGTTGACAGGTTGCCTCCCGCATGCATCCCAACGAGGGCTGGGATCGAACCTGCAACCCAGATACAAACCCTTGACTGGGAATCAAACCCGTTATCCTTTGGTGTGCGAGCCAATGCTCTAACTGCTTAACCACACTGGCCAGGGCTCATTGATTAATTCTCGTATGTGCCCTGACCGGGGATTAAACCCACAACCTTGGTATAGCAGGAGGACACTTCAACCCACTGAACTACCCGGCCAGGGCTTGCCTGTAGATTTTAGACTTGCCTTCTCCCACAATCACATGAGCAAATTCCTTGGAATAAATCTCTTTCTGTATACGTACACATGCTATTGGTGTCATTTCTCTGGAGAATCCTGGTGGATACACTGAGGACTTTCCCTGTCTCTCCTTCCTAGTCTCTCACTGCTTTATGTTGCAAAGCCATGATCCTGGCCCACTAGCAGAAATTCTGTTTGTTTTTTGTTTTGTTTTTTCCCCCCCTAATTGTCTCTAATATCAGACAAAATGTTAACCAAAATGTCCCCACCTGGCAAGGAGGAGTTCAGGTAATTCATTATGTCTTTCAGGTTTAACACTGAATTTTTGACTGAAGAGAATTATTTCCTGAGGGAACATTGTTTTGCTGTGGAACATCAGAATGTCAAGGGCAGCTTTGATTTGTCAGAGTCACAGATTATTGATCACCTGGCTGGTTTTTATTTTAATCCTCCCTTGAAAGAATCAAATCCTTGATAATCATTGTAGTAAATCAAATGAGGCCTTCCTGATGATCTGTTCCCTGGAACCTGTGAATGTCACCTTAAATGGAGGAAGGGTCTTCGCAGATATAATTAAGGATTTTGAGATGCGATTTTCAGGATTGCTTTGAGTTGGCCCTAATTCCAATGATATGAGCTTCTAAGAGACACAAGAGGAGTCATGTGAAGACAGAAGCAGTTTGGAATAATGTGGCCACAAGCTCTGGGATGCCTGGCACCACCAGAAGCTGGTGTGACAAATTGCCACAAACCAGGTAGGTTAAAACAAAAATGTTTTCTCTCACAGTTCTGAAGTACAGAAGAGTGAAATCAAGTGCTGAAGGCTGTAGGGACCGATGCATCCTTGCCTCTTCCAGCTTTTGTTGGCACCAGCATGTCCTCAGCTTGTGATCATGTCACTCCAGTCTCTGCCTCCATCTTTACATGGCAACCTCTTATAAGTTTATTCATCTTACAAGGGCACTTGTCATAGGACTTAGGATGCAATCCAGGATGATCTAGTCTCAAGATCTTTAACTGAATTATATCAGAAAAGGTTCTTTTTCCAAATAAGGTCACATCCATAGGTTCTAGAGGTTAGGACATGAATATATCTTCATGTGGTACATAGCTCAACCCACTGCATATGCCCCTTTCATCTCCAGTTTCCCAGTGTCTTCTGTTACTCTCCCTGGGGCCATGTTTCAATCTCATTTTATATACAGGTTGTGATTATTATTATTACCTGCTTATACCAGGTTCTCAGAAATTTTGAATGAATGTTCTCTCCTAAGATTATTTGCTTATAACTTGGGATTTATTTTTAAGAGTGAAGCCTATGAAGCTCCTTGCGTCTTCGTCACTACTCAAGGATGAGGGAGTTCCAGGAAGGGCACTCAGGAACTGTGGCCACTGGTCTGAATGGTCCTGCATCACTCAGCTGATCAACCCTGGGGTCTTGATACCAGGACCTTGACGCAGGTGCTCACAAGCCTCGTGTACTAATCCTGACTCGCCATGAGGCAAATTGTTCTTTTTTAAAAACCACCTTCCTTGTATTTCCATATCTTGCCTTTCTATAATGTGCTTTTATGCTGAGAGATATGTGGAAGGGCTCAGGAGACAGGCTCCCAGGGTTTTGTGGATAAAACTATGTGGTGATTAGAAATGCATGAGAAGACTTGTTTCCTGGGAGGGTGAAATTGGGTCAAGTACACATACTTGGGCCTAAATTATTTCATGTTTTATGAGCCTCTGCACCTGATTTGCTTCAAAATGAGAGGCTAGAAGCAGCTACCTGACTCTCATTTCCTTGGGGTGTAGAAGCCTGCCTTTACTGTGAATGTGCCACTTTGCTGAGAGCTGTTTGCAATGTGGTATCAGGAAGATTCCATGCCAAGAGCAACAAAAAGTGGGCCTTGTGGAAAAGCATTCCCGTCATATTAATATTAATAACTCTTGGTGAATGCAGCCAAGTAAATTGATGTGCTCAAAATATATCTCTTTTTTAGACAATGAAGACTTTGCAAAGATAAACCATCCAAGAAGACTTAAAGGGACCACATTTCTAAAACGCAACTGTGTAGGTGTTCCTACAGCTGTGGGCTGGAGGAAACATGATGGGATGATGTTGAAGACCAGGTGTCTACTTCCAGCTCCACTTTTCACGATTAGAATACAAATTTACTACAAACCAAGGAAGTTAATCATGGACAGGTACTGCAGCATTGCTGATTCCTGCAGCCCCAAGAAGTGTTCGTCTACAGCAGCAGCAGTTCAGTGACTTGTCTAGTGTTTAACACCACTCTCACTTCCATTCACTTTAGATTTGAGTCTCCTAAGACAAGTAGAAGAGATGGACACTCCCTGTTGTAAAAAGAGGAAACTGGGTGAAGACAATGTCTCTAAAATCACTTGACATCCAGTCCCATTACCTGTAACACTTGACCACACCATGCTAACTCCCTGAATGTGAAGAAGCATGTCTCCAAAAATCTGGGTTGGTGGGGGGTGGTTGTCTCTGGTTACAAATGTTTAGGATATGAAGTTCGATGCCTGAGAACATGCATTTGTAACAGTGAAATACTTGGTCTCTTTAACTCCAGCTTGTTCAAGCTTGCTTTGTTTTGCATATAGACATGCTAATCATTAGAGGAATACTGCTTGCAGCTTGAGTTTTATCGAAGCAGTGCCTCCCATTTCCCCTCCCCTTGAGATAAAAGAAGCCTGAACTCGGTACTTTCTTAAAATGAATTTGAGGAACTACTAGGTCTCCCATCTTCTCAATCAATAAATCTTTTCCTACTCTAAACTCTGACGTTTTGAGTTCTGCCTTTTGAAGTATCAGGCTCACAGGCATTTGATAGGTAAAACACCTGTACACATTCCTTCCCAGTGTTGGACTGGATTCTTTAGATAATCTGGACACTGGAGTCACAAAGCTGACCAGTGGGTGCTTGCCACTGTGTGCATACACAGAGCGCCCAGGATAATGAAGCCACATGTCCTTAGGAAGTGTCCACCATCTTTGAATAAAATCCTAAGAACAAAGGCCCTTTGGTTTCCTAGTTTCTAATTGTGTAGTTGTCTTAGCTATTCCAAATTGCAGCTTGTGCAAGGCACTAAGAGCAGGAAACCCACATTCCAGAGTATGTGTAGTTCTAATGGGCTTTTAGTTCCACTTGCTTGGACACAGCAGCACTTCTGTGAAACCAGCAAGCTGGCGTTCTTAAGTGAACAAGCCCTGGTGGGCTGCTGCCAGCACAGAAGGGCAACAGGGGCGGTGAGACAGATGGCCATAGCTCAGACCTGGGGAGCAGAATAGGGAAGTTACCCTAAGGAGTCCTCTCTGAAGGAGGCCCAGGTAAGGACATCCCTCAGTCAGGGTGGCATAATAAAGAACATATCTGGTCACTCTGGCTCAGTTGGAGCATCATCCTGTACACTGAAAGGTGGTAGGTTCATTCCCAGTCATGGTACATGCTGAGGTTGTGGGTTCAATCCCTAGTTGGGTTGCATGAGGGAGGCAACTTGAGTTTTACCAAAGCTGTCCCTCCCATTTCCCCTTCCCTTGACATAAAAGCCTGAACTCAGTACTTTCTTAAGATGTTTCTCACATCAATGTTTCTCTCTCTCTAATATACATTATCTCTGGTCTTTTTCTCTGGTTCCTGGCACAGAACATCAAGAAACCTTGAAATTTCCTGAGTATTAGGAGTGAATGTCTTTGTTATGCTAAGGGGAGTAAGATGGGGAGGCTGATCACCAAAAAGACCAAGTGCTCAATTAGAGGGTTGGGACTCTGTGCTAGGCCAACCTCTGGGGAGGGGAGTGGAACTGAGAGAGCTGGAGACTGGAGGCAGGGTGAAACATGCTAAGATCCATAGACAGCTCAGCTCAGCCCAGGGTGATGCGCTGAGAGCAGGCAGCACCCTACTCCATTGAGGGAGGGCATGGGAACTCTGCCTTTGGAACATCCTTCCCTGACCTCGCCCAGTGAATCCCTTCCTTTTTGCTTTTCCTCAGTTGTATTCTTTTTTTATTTTTAATATATTTTTATTGACTTTTAGAGATGAAGGGAGGATAGAAACATCGATATGAGAGAACCATTGGCTGCCTCCTGCACGCCCCTTACTGGGGATCAAGCCCATAACCTGGGCATATGCCCTCACTGGGAATCGAACTGGTGAACTCTTGGTGCATAGGTCAATGCACCACTGAGCCACACCAGCTGGGCTCAGTTGTATTCTTTATAATAAAAACTAACCATAAGGATAACACTTTCAGTGAGTTACTGGAAGTCATTGTAGTGAATAATCAAACATAAGGGGTCTTTGGAACCCCCATTTGTATCCAGCTCAGCATTAGTCTGAGTGGCCCCCAAGACTCATAACTGGCATCTGAAGTGGGGCATCTTGTGTAGGCCTTCACCCTTAACCTGTGGGATCAAATGTTCACTGTGAGTCATTAGTATCAGGAAGGAACTGAGTTGTTGGACACACAGTTGGTGTCAGAGTATTGGCATTAGGATAGCGCAGGCTTTGCTTGGCACCTAGCCAAGTTGGCTTCTAAGGCTCTGCTCCAGCAGTAGTGTTTCTCAGGAAGGCAGACATGATGAGGTGTGTCTTATATATCACATAACAAGGTTCCATTTTGTTTCAGACTTTGTAAGCAGAAGAACACAATGAGGTCTCTGTCCTTGGTGATTAGTAGTGGAGAAAGTGTTGAGATGCACCAGGTATCTCTTCCTGACAATGAGTCTGTGTTCATCTTCTCTGAGCCCCAGGACTACCCACCTGCCACCTGCCTAACACTTTCTGTAAGACAGAGACTGCGCAAGCCAGAGGTCTCTGCTGTCACCAATAGCAGCTACATGAAAATTCCCACAGGGACCACAGACTGCCTTAAGAATGCTGGGGCCCCTGGTAGTCCCATCTTGGTGGCTGTCTTTGCTGGAGAACCTGGTTCTGCTTGTGCAAATGTGGTGAGTGCACATTTGGTCAGACTTTTGGCCCTCTGAGCACAGATGGTTAAAGGAAGTTGCTAGTGAAGCCTTTAGATCATGAGCACAGAGTATCATCCCAACATTAGCCAAGCCATTTTAGAAAAATGTGAATGACCAAAAGGGAGACCAAGATAAATATGGTTCACCTATTCTCAGCACCACCACCCGCTCCCAACTGGATGGATCAATGTTTGCTGAAGATGCAAAGTGCTGGTATAATTTCCACATGAGTTTTTACTCTTTCTCACTTGATTTTCTGGGAAAACACTTAAAAATATCTCACTCTGAATTTACCTTCAGTGGGCTGGAATCAGGCCCCATCTCTTCTCAGAGCACACAGACATGTTCAAAGGGACTCCAGCTTACTTTGGATGGAATAGACTAAATCCTCTTAGCTGTGCCTTTTCTGACATAGAACATTTTCATGGCAGGTGCCAGCCCCTCCATATTTTGACAAGATGTAGTAATTTAAGTATCATCGAATTCCCTACACTACACTGCAAGCAGACGTGCTTGTGCCTGGTCTGAACTCTGCTTTTGGCAAAAACGGAAAAGTCTTATGGGAGAAAAGTGACATGGACTGCTCTCCAAGGCAGGTGTGGACTCATGCCTTTTCTCCCATTTGTGCCACGGTGTGACTTAGAAATGGTAAGGGACCTCCCCACCACATCACTCAGCTAGGGAGAGGTTGGGAGACAGGACACAGGAAAATGGCCGAGGTTAACCAGCTGTAGTGTGACCAGGAGTGCAAGCTACCCCTAGTTGTAGTGTCTTCCTCTCTCCTCTGGACAGGGGTCAGAACAGATGACCAGACCATCTATCTGCGGCCTAAATGTACCACAAGGCGGATGTCTGATGCCTAGAAAACCATTTTCAGCATTCTCACACTTCAAGCTCTTTGTCAGGGCAACTATCTCTGTCAGCTGTGGTGCATGTTACTTTTTAAGCTAAAATGTAAAGTCTAACATGAATATTAACTCAGCAGTTATTTTTATTATGTACTTAAGAGTTTGTGGGAACAATGCCAAGGGATCCAAGGAACAGATGCTTCTCAGATGTGGGGCCTGTACTTCAATGGCAAAGTGGTGATGTAGCTCACTTGCCTGCCCATACCACAGGGAGGAAGTAGTCAGTTCTCCTGCCATCTGGAGTTTTCCCAAATGCAGGTAACCCCACTGGCTTCTTCGGAATGGGATGGAATGGGATTTGCGCTACATCACCCAGGAGGGCTCCTGAATCCCGAGTGATGTGACTCTCCAATTAGGTAGGAACCTAGGTGTGTTGAGTCAGTGAGTGGGGGGTTCCCCACAGTATTTGGTGGGGACTCAAGCAGTTACCAACTCTTTGTGTTTTTCTTATTTAGGTAAGACACAATAGTAAGTGGAGCAATGGTCCTCTATTAGACAAATGTCTGAAGCAGATGGAGAACAATCTTCCAGCTGACAAGTCCTTGAGCAAGAGTGCAAGAGTGCAAATGTATAGCCTGGCTTCTAGTTGGAATTTCCTCCTTCTATGGCCTTAAAAATTCATTTTTCCCCCTTTCTTGGCTGATCAATTAAAGAGGCAAACTATTTAGAAACAAAGAGCCCCAATATTTATTTCTTGTTCAGAGTATGACTTAACGATTTTATTGCATTTACGGCTCCTTAGTGTGTAGGTGGTCTACACAGGCACTGGGTTTGTGGCAGTGGAATTTCATTGTAACAATAATATAGGTGACAAGGAACCTGGCTGCTTGCCAATGGACATGACATGCAAATAGCACAAAATGCCCACCTGGTGGCTCCACTCCACAGCCCCTGTGCTTTCTTGACATTGAGCCTGGTAGGGCTTACATCTCCAGTCTTCTAGAAACAGTAAGACCCATGGTTTTCATTGCTTGAGGTTTCACAGCCAAAGGTCACTCCCAGTCCAGAACTCTAGGCCACAAACTTTCAAGGCTATGCTGCTTCCAGTAGAATGGAGCAAGCCAACTCAAATTTCTGTGGACTCATCTGTTAACCAGGGATGACCAACCACACAATTGCAAGACTATCTGAATCTGTGGATTGAACTGTATCCCTACCACCCAGAAGTCATATTTACGTCCTAATCCCAGTATCAGAATGTGGCCTTTCTTAGAAATACGGTCATTGTGGATGTTACTAGTTAAGACAGGAATATATGAGAGTAGGCATGGAGGCCCTGATCCAATATGACTGGTGTCCTTATAAAAAGGGAAAATTTGGAGACATACATGTATACAGGGACACCACGTGAAGATAAAGGCAGGGATGGGGTGATGCTTCAACAAGGAACATCATCGACTGCCAGCAACCACCAGAGGCTGGGGGAGAGGTATGTAACAGACCCTCCCTCATAGGGAACCAACCTGCCAATCACTTGACCTTGGACTTCTTGCCTCCAGAGCTGAGAAAATAAATTTCTGTTCTTCTAAGTCACCCTGTTTTCAGTACATTGTTAAGATAGCCCTAGCAAACAAATATGAACACCAGGCTAAGTTAATATGTATGCGGAGCTCAATCTCACAGGTGGTTGTTTCCATTGTCCCTTACCCAGACAACGGAACCCCTCACTGGGACTGAGCTCCCCATTCCTGGACACAGTGGAATGGGCAGGGGAACTTAAGTGCCTTTCGAATGATGACAACTACTTCTACCCCTCAACCATTTACCAGGACTTTCAGGGTACAAAGAAATGACATTTGAGCAGGCTGTGCAACATACAATTTAAAATGTGAGTATTGCTCTCGGTGAACTCAAAATCTCTAATAAGCAGCCACCATCGCAAATAAAAGTATAGTGCAGTTCCCTTTCGCAAAAAGCTGTACAGTGCCCCCAAGGCTTCTGACCTTGAAAGGTCCGCCTAGTGACATGGCAGGATTGGTGTGTCTGGCCATGCTCCCTACATGCACTTTTTGTCACAGTGCCTTTCTCAATGCAATTACCCCACCCACAGCTCCTTGCTCTCAGATGGGAAGTGCAGTTACCCTGGAATCTCAGGATAAGGGCAAGGGACAGACCACAACAGGTCACCACAGTCGGGGCAGCCCAGACCCTTGGGCCGCTTGGGAAGCACTGGACAGGGCTCTCTTCGGACCAAGAAACGGGGGGGAAGTCCACGTTGGTTAAGCACCTCCCTCCCTGTTTTTTGGCACAGTAGAAAACAAAAGAAATGCTCAGTTGGCCACTATCTCATTTCTACCTGAGAGCAAAGGGTGGAAAGATGAGGTCTGTCCTGGGGAAGGTACATCCTGGGGAGGGTCTGGCGTCAGTAAGAGTTGAGCGCCTGCTTGGAGCGCCTTTTCATATGCAGGCGCTGGTGGCGCAGGAGGTCAGAGTTGTGCAGGAAGCTTTTGACACAGTACCGGCACCGAAAGGGCCGTGCCCGGTCCTTACCGTGCACGCTGCTACGGTGCCTCGCCAGATGTTCAGGCCGCTGGAACAGCTTCCCGCAGTCATAGCACTGGACGCTCAGTCGGGCCCGGCCCTCAGCCAGCTGTGTATCAGGCCCCCCACCCATGGACCCCGCCGCCCCCTGCTCGCTCCCCATCACCGGCCGGGGTCCGGTGGGTGGCAGGTGGACTCGTCTGTGGCAAAGCAGGTGCGAGTTGAGGCGGAAGCTCTTCCCACAGGCGCCACATCGGAAAGGTTTCTGGGCTTCGTGGGCTTCCAGGTGCCCGTCCAAGTCCTCGCTGTCACTGAATAGCTCCCCACATACTGAGCACTCATGTAGCTTCTCCTGCTCCCTGCGGCTGCGCAGGTGCCGGATGAAGTTGACCCTCCAGCGGAAGACCTTCCCGCAATTGGGGCACACATAGGACTTCCCGGAGGTATGCACATCACCCCCCACCGAAGCGCCATTCGGCTGGGCAGTGGGGGTGCCGTGCTGCTTCCCCAAGGAGCTCCGTGTCTCATCTGTGCAGTAGGGGCCCAGCTGGGAGTCTTCCTCCCCAGAGCTGGACAGGACAATCTCTATGGTCACCTCCTCATCCAGGCTGTTCTTAGGGGGTGGGGAGTCACCTCGGGCTGCAGGAAAGCAATGTGGGGGTCACTTAGAGTTGATGCTGGAATAGGTTATGACATTGGGTGCTATGGGGAGAGGGTGAATGTATTTTGCATGTGAGGACATGAACTTGGGGGATCAGAGGGTGGAGTGCTAAGGGCAGAATTGCATCCCCTAAAAATTCTTATTATGCTTAAGTCGTAACCCCAAATACTTCAGGGTGTGACTATATTTAATGTTAAGCTCTCTCAAGGGGTAATTAAGTTAAAATGAGATTATTAGGGTGGGCTGTAATCCAACTGGCATCCTTATAAGAAGAGATTAGGACACAGACAGGTGGAAATCCAGGGAGAAGACAGTCATCTACAAGCCAAGAAGAGAGGATGGAGGAGAAGCTCCCCTTCTGATACCTGAATCTCAGACCTCCAGCCTCCAGAATTTTGAGAAAATCAATTTCTGTTGTCTAAGCCTCCCTAGGAGGCTAATACAGTGCATATGGATAACATCCCCTCAAATCAGCTAAAGTTACCAAAAAATAGATGCAGAGTTTCTAAAAAGGGGACATAAACAACAATTAGTGCTCCTGTGGGCCATTCACACAACGTTAGGATTGCTACTAGATGAGGTAGGATTCAGAGGTATGCCCCAAACACCAGAGAAAGAATAAAGCCAGGGAACTGTCAGTTCAGTAGTGATGAGTATAAAAGGAGGTGTGCAGGGCTCAGTGTGTGTGTGTGGAGGGGGAGGGGGTCCCCTGAATTGGCTTTTAGGATAATAGAGAAATGGGGAAGAGTTATGGTGCTGAGTGCGTGCTTGCATATATATTAAATCATGTAATCCTCAACAATACCCTACAGGACAGCTCTGATTCCTACTCTGATTTGCAGGAAAACATTTAAAGGAGAGAAAGTTGCTCAAGCTGTCAGAGAAATTGAGCTCAATTAGGGGATTGCAAATAAAGCCTGTAGCCATGCCTGGGAATGGATGATGAATGGTTCCCTGTGAGCTGGAGGGACTGAGGAGAGAAGCAAGGAAGATAGGAAGCCAGATATGAAAAGACAAAAGACAGAGGCATTATAAAAAATATATTCTTATAATGTTAGGGTGGGGAAGCTTTCTTGTAAGACATAAAACCAAAAAGGAGATGAATAAATATATTACATTTTTAAACTGAAAAACAAAAGTGCTGAAACAATATACATAAAGTTTAAAAAAAGAAAAACAGGAGGAGTTATGTGCAAATGAGAGACAACAGATTTAGACTCATTATTTTGATTTCATAGGCAATGTGGAGTCAAGTGTGGGCCTGGGGCCTGACAGCCCACATTCAGATCCTCAGTTACTAGTTGATTGTTTGTGACTCCCCAAAATGTGTTTATTGAAGCTCTGTCCCCCACTGAGGTGGGATTAGGAGGTGGGGCATTTGGGAGGTGATCAGGATTAGCTGTGTCTTGAAGGTGGGACTCTGTGTGGGGAAGAGTGCCCTTTTAGGAAAAGAAAGAGCATGAGGTGTGATAACACAAGCTCCCTCGCCTCCTTCCCTCCCAACACAGCATGCACTGGGAAAAGGCCTGTGAGCACATGTATGGAAGGCAGCCATCTACAAGCCAGGAAGAGGACCTTCACCATTCATAGACTCTGCTGGGGACTGCCCACCTCCACACTGAGAAATAAGTTAGTTGTTACAGCTGCCCTATCGATGATTTTTGCTATATTAGCTGTGCTGGCTGAGACAGTACCCATCTCAGGAAAGTGCTGTACAGATACAGTGCATAAAATCACATGAAGACTTTACCCTAGTGCTTAGGTCAAAAATAGCTTATCTGTTGTGAAGGGGGAAAAGGCAAAAACAGAAATGGTACTAAACAATAACAACTACATGATTCACAGAAAAAAAACAAACATGCTGACCTAGTCCAACTCACTTCAGGCTCTCTCTGGTCTCGCAGCCTCATGCTATACAGAGTGGCTGGTTATTACACAGTTGTTTCCAGCCCCACCTCCTAATGCCTCCTCAGTGAGGGATAGGGCTTCAACACACATTTTGGGGGGACACAAACACTGAACCCCGTAACAGATACTCTGATATCTTCTTTCTGCAACTGAGCACCTGACCTGAAGTTGCTGGCCCAGGGTCCATACTCACAGGCCATGGGTGTCAGACTGAGGATCTGAATGTGGGCCATCAGGCCCCATGCCTGCGCGTAACTACATTGCCAAGCCATAGCCTGTCTCTTCTATGAAATCAAAATTATGGGTCTGAATCTGTTGCCTCTTATTTGCACATAATTCCTCCTGTTTTTATTTTTTTAAACTTTATGTGTATTGTATTTGTTTTTCAGTTTTAAATGTAATATATTTATTCATCTCCTTTTTGGTTTTATGTCTTACAAGAAAGCTTCCCCACCCTAACATTATAAGAATGTATTTTTTATAATGCCTCTGTCTTTTGTCTTTTCACATCTGGCTTCCTATCATTCTTGCTTCTCTCCTCAGTTCCTCCAGCTCACAGGAAACCATCCATCATCCATTCCCAGGCCACGCACAGCATGGCCACGGGCTTCGATATCCCCAATCCCCTGATTGAGCTCAATTTCCCTGACACCTTGGGCAACTTTCTCTCTCTCCTTTAAATGTTTTCCTTCGAAACAGAGTAGGAATCAGAGCTGCCTTGTAGGGTTATTATTGAGGATTACATGATTTAATATATGCAAGCACACACCCTGTATAGCATGAGGCCACTATGGGCCAGAGAAGGCCCAAAGTGCATGTGTGGCAACAAGCATTCATCTAGCTCCACTGAGATGGTCACCCTCAGCCTGGGAAGAGGCCATCCTCAGCCATGCATGGCCACCCTCAGCCTGGGAAGAGGCCATCCTCAATCATGCATGGCCACCCTTAACCTGGGGAGAGGCCAGCCTCAGTTGTGCATAGCCACCCTTAGCCTATAGCAGGCACCTGAGAAAACCAGAGATGAGGGAGCTCAAAGTTTTTGGGGAGAGGCTGTTCTCCTTTTGGATATGCGGTAAACATAAAATCCCTTTGTCTACACATGATGGGGTGAACAGAAATGGCAGTGAGCCCTGCACAGAGCTAGGTGGAATTACAATACCACAAAAATCTTGCTCCAAAAGGCATCTCGGGTAAAACAGACTGTGCATGAATCAGTCCCCACAGCTGTGGAAAATCTCCATGACACAGTGGGTTCAAGTAAGAACCAGAAACTAATATAATATTGTATGTCAACTGGAATTAAGAAAAAGAAAAAATAGGAAAAAAAAAAAAGAACCAGAGACTCAGGTTTGGTGTCTGGAAGAACACTTGAACCCCAAGGACATTAAAGATGGTCACATTTGAGTCTTTGCCTCTGGATGTGGTGACTTTTACCAACATGACTTGGAATGAAAATGCTGGCTACCCTGTGAGGGCAGGTGAAACATACACTCTCCAGAGTCCCTTTTGCTGTGACATTCCACAATCCTGCTCTTTAGATACAAGACTTTGCCCAGGACTCTGGCCTTCTGTGCCCAGGGAAAAACCACACTCCTACATGGCCAGCAGCACTGTGGCACACCTGCTTCAACCTGCAGGGGGAAGGCCAGGAGGGTCTTGGGCTGGAGCTCATCTGTGACAGACCCTAGCAAAAGGGAACCAGTGCAATTAGCTGACAACTCACAGGAGTAGTAGGTCAGCAGGGACTTCAGAGAATTCAATCCCTGAATCTAACCCCCACCAGGAAACATGCATGCACATACCACACACATTCACACTTCCACAAACAACATATGACACTATATACACACAACATGCACACATACACACCACACACATGTAATCTGCCGCACAGCAGATACCACACACACATGCCTGCACACATGTGTAGATGCACATGTACACATACTGCATGCACACACATGTTGACATACACACACACCCCACACCCTCCTAGACCCTCTTTACCTGGGACGGTACTCTGAGCAAGTGCCGTCTGCTCGCAGGCCTGGAACTCTGGTACCTGTAGCTCATCCCGTTTTCCTCTTTCTTCGACCTGGAATGGCTGGAGACTTGGAAAATCTTCCCAGAGAAGGAAATGGAAAAGTAGATTTGTCATATAGCTGCTGTACTACCCGGGGAGGCATCTTAACAGATGCCATGCTGTGATTTAAGGGCAGCCCTGGGCTCCTTTCTTGGGGAGCACTCAGTCAATGTTTGTAGAACAAATGAATTTGTAGGCAGAAAGGTTCTGAAGCTAGATGGAATCAGCATGGGTCCAGGATCTGCCCCATCTGCTTGCCTATGAATAAGTGACTGCCATCCCTATGGTTATTTCCACCTCTGTGGTAGAATTTCCACAGATCCCAGCACCCCTCGCAGACACTGCATAAACACAGCCTGCACAGAGTCTGCCAGGCAGACAGGACAAGGAGCTGATCACCCCAGAGGCCCTGCATGCTTGTTCCAGGTGAGGATGAGGAGCCACACCTGACTGCACTATGCCAGCTCTAGGTTCTGAAGGGGAAGGGTTGTGGGGCTGCTGTTCATACCACATAAAGCTTTTTTCCCTGAAGAAGCACAGTGGTTAAAAACGTACACAGAAAGCCCAGGTAGGGGGACAGGGAAATGCTGTTGCTGAGCTGTGCTTTTTTTTTTTTATCCTCACCTGAGGATATTTTTCCATTTATCTTTAGACAGAGTAGGAGGGAGGGAGAAAGGGAGAGAGAGAGACACAGAGAGAGAGAGAGAGAGAGAGAGAGAAACATTGATGCGAGAGAGAGACACTGATTGGTTGCCTCCCGTGCAACCCCGATCAGGGCCGGGGATTGAACTTGGGTCTCATTGGTCTGCGAATTTAACTTGGCCGGAATTGAACTCGGATCTCATTGGTTTGCGGGCCAACACTCTACCTGCTGAGCCAAACCGGCCAGGGTTGAGCTGTGCTTGTCAGCTAAGCCCCAGCACCCTGTGCCTCAGTTTCCTCACACCAGCAGGATGTGGTGGAAGGACTACAGAGTGAGATACCTGGTGGTCCTGTGCCTGGTGTTCCTTCTCTACCTGACCTATGGAGAATGTGACCTCCCTAGTAGAGAGGCCACTGGCTTGTCAGCAGAAACCAGGTGCTATTTATAACAGAGAAGAAAGATATTCCCATTGTGTCTTAATCCTTTGGTGAGGGAGTACGATCCCCACATCCAGCAAAATAAAAACCTACATTCTTTCTTCAAGGTGTCGGGGAGGAGGCAAGATTATGTTCTACCAAGATAGAGTCTGGGGTTACAGAGGGCTGAAGAGAGTGGCCCACCTCCAGCAGGTAACACCTACCACCCTACTCTGTCCACCCAGTGGTGGAATCATGACTCACCCAAGTAGGAAACCTGGCTAGCATCCTTCCCCTGGAGGTCCTGCAGCTCTGGAACACATGGCTCGTTCTCCTCGCCCTGGGAGAGGTCCAGCTGAGCTGCTGGGTCATCTGTTCACAGAAAAGGGATGGACACACATTCCTCAGTGAGCTGAAGGCAGGCAGGACAGGCCATGACAGCGATAGGGCCATGCAGGGCTACAGAGAAGCTGAAAGGCTAGAGCAAGCAGTGAAGGCAGGGGAGGGGGCACACTAGCGGGGAAGCTGTGGACTTGGGGAAGCAGTCAGGCCCATGGATTAGAAAGCCAGAACTTTAGAGGCCATAGAATCAGAATGACAGAAGAAAAGCAGATGAACAGGAACCTGTTATATTTGGTTTCGTGTGCAAAACAGCCAGTAATCCTGATTAACATGATAGTGGCAGGTAAGGGTCTCTTTACTAAGTGTCTTCAGTGTCACTGTGTGCAGTGTTGCAGGGTGGTCAGCAAGATCAAATGTGGACCCCCCGTTCCTTGGTCTCAGGAGAGGGTGGAAAGAAGTCTTACTTGAAGGCAGCGAGACCCCGTAGTCCTCTCCGATGATGAACTCCCCGTAGAAGCCAGTCTGGGCAGGGTCTAGAAGGGACCAGTCCTCTTCTGAGAAACAGAAGATCATGTCCTCGAAAGGAGAAACCCGTTTCTGAAACCACGGAACAACAGGGGCACCTCAGTCCCTGGACAAGCTAGGGAAGGGATGCAGCAAACAAGGGAGTGAGCTGGAGCTGAGGGCAAGCCCCTGCAACATGTGTATGCAGAAGGGAGAGAGCAGAAAACTGCTCCCCAGTTCTTACCTGGGATCCACCTCGTTTCTATCTGGTTTGGCCGAATGGAAACCATGATAACTCTCTGGGGGCCAAGAGTGTGCAGAATCAGGCCCTCCTGCTCAGTGCGGGCAGGGCGCATGCGCACAGTCCCAGGTGGCCAATGGAGACCGCTGACACCACCAGGCTCAGCCGGCCATGCGACTCGCCATTGTTTATTTTGCACACGTGCAGGGATAAGTACATACCAGCCTATTCACGGCAGCATTGATGATCATAGATAACATTATACTATCAATACATATTGATCTTAAAGACTGAAGACAAGTTCTCTGCCCATCACCGGAGTATTGATTAACCCAGGACATTCTGCCAGGTTCAAGCACACTCCCATTAGGAACGAGGTCCTTCTCTTGGTGGAGGAGGAAGCCCTCCACAGTGTCACATTTTCCCTGTCACTCATATATGACGGTTGGGCATGTTTACTCATCCCCTGGGTCACTGGGGACTTAAAGACATCATGATACATTACTCAAAATATCTGTGTGTATCTTCTAAGAAAAAAGTTGTTATTCTCCTACATTAGCACAATTTCCTATGGCACTGTGTGATTCTCAACCAAGGCATACAGATTCTGTATCCAGAGGATATATGGCAATGCCTGGAGACATTTGTTTGTCACACTGGGGTGGGTACTACATACATCAAAAGGGTGGAGGCCAGGGACGCTGCTCAACACCCCACAGTGCCCAGGACAGCCCCAGGTGACAACTGTCAGCCAAAATGTCAATAAAGCCATGGTCTAGAAACTACACTGTAACATCAGAAAAAATTTGATAGTATCATTTAGTGTCTTTTTTTTAAAATCCTCACCGGAGGATTGTCTCCCATTGACTTTTAGATAGAGGGAAGGGAGGAACGAAGGGAGAGAGAGAGAGAGAAACATCACTATGAAAGAGATACATCGATTGGTTCCTTCCTGCACAACCCTGACCAGGGCCAGGGATTGAACCTGCAACCCAGGTATGTGCCCTTGACCGAGAATTGAACCAGACACCCTTCAGTCCAAAGGCCAATGCTCTAACTGCTGAGCCAAACCAGTTAGGGCTCATTTAGTGTCTTTGAACTATGAAACAGTATTACTTTTTCAAGGGAATGAAATATGAAGACTTCCACAGGTGACTATGACAAGATTGGAAATTGCTAGGTCAAAGCTTTCTAATAGGTCTTAGAAATCTTGCTAAATGTAAATTGTGTCTTTATTTATTTATTTATTTATTTATTTATTATTAATTTACTTTTGTTACAGATGTTTCTCCTTTTTTCCCCCATTGACACCCCCTCCCCCTCCCTCCCTGCCCCGTCCCCATTTTTGTTGTCCATGTTCATTGGTTATGAGTACATGCGTACAAGTTCTGTGTTCATCGCTCCCCTCCCCCACCCCCTCTTCTGGCAGATGTCAGTCTGTACCCCACTTCCACGTCCCCAGGACTACCCTGCTCCTCACATTGTTATGTTCATTATATTCCAGAAATAAGTGAGATCATATGATATTTGTCTTTCTCTGCTTGGCTTGTTTCACTTAGGATAATAGTTTCCAGGTCCTCCCATGTCAATGCAAAGGATAAGAGATCTTTCTTTCTTAAAGCTGCATAGTACTCCATTGTGTATATGTACCACAGCTTTTTTATCCATTCATCTACTGATGGACACTTGGGCTGTTTCCAGATCTTAGCTATTGTGAATAGCGCTGCTATGAACATGGGGGTACATGTATTCATTCTGATTGGTGTTTCAGGCTTCTTAGGGTATATTCCTAGGAGTGGGATCACTGGGTCAAATGGTAATTCAATTTTTAATTTTTTGAGGTAACACCATAGTGTTTTCCATAGTGGCTGCACCAGTCTGCACTCCCACCAGCAGTGTACTAGAGTCCCCTTTTCTCCACACCCTCGCCAACACTTGTTTGGTGCTTTGTTGATGGTGGCTATTCTGACAGGTGTGAGGTGATACCTCATTGTTGTTTTAATTTGCATCTCTCTGATGATTAGTGAAGTGGAGCATTTCTTCATATGTCTCTTGGCCGTTTGTATGTCCTGTTTGGAGAGGTGTCTATTTAGTTCCTCTGCCCATTTTTTAATTGGGTTCTTTGTCTTCCTTTTGTAGAGATGTATATATATTTTGGAAATTAGTCTCTTATCTGATATATCATAGGCAATTATGCTCTCCCATACAGTGGGTTGCTTTTCCGCTTTGATGGTTGTTTCTTTTGCTGTGCAGAAGCTTTTGAGTTTGATGTAGTCCCATGTGTTCATTTTTTGCTTTGTTTCTGTTGCCTTAGGTGATATATCAGTGAAAATTTTGCTGCGTATGATGTCTGAAATTTTGTTGCCTACATTTTCTTCTAGGATTTCTATGGATTCATGAGTCACATTTAAGTCTTTTATCCACTTTGAGTTTATTCTTGTGAATGGTGTAAGTTGATGATCTAGTTTCATTTGTTTGCATGTGGCTGTCCAATTTTCCCAACACCATTTATTGAAGAGGCTGTCTTTACTCCATTGTATGCTCTTGCCACCTTTGTCAAATATTAATTGAGCATAATGTCTTGGGTCAATTTCCGGATTCTCTGTTCTGTTCCACTGGTCTATGTGCCTGTTCTTGTGCCAGTACCTGGCTGTTTTGATTACAGTAGCTTTGTAGTATAACCTGATGTCCGGTATTGTGATCCCTCCTACTTTGTCCTTCTTTTTCAAGATTGCTGTAGCTATTCGGGGTCTTTTTTGGTTCCATATGAACTTCTGAAGTATTTGTTCTAGTTCTGTGAAATATGTCGTTGGTATTTTGATGGGGATTGCATTAAATCTGTAGATTGCTTTGGGTAGTATGGACATTTTAATGATGTTAATTCTTCCAATCCATGAACAAGGTATGTGCTTCCACTTTTTTATATCTTCCTCTATTTCTTTTTTCAATGTCTTGTAGTTTTCTGCAAACAGGTCCTTTACTTCTTTGGTTAAGTTTATTCCTAGGTATCTTAATTTTTTTGCTGTGATGGTAAATGGGATTGTTTTTTTAGTTTCTCTTTCTGTGAGTTCATCATTAGTGTATAAGAATGCCGTTGATTTCTTGACGTTAATTTTGTATCCTGCTACTTTGCCAAATTCATTTATTAAGTCTAGTAGATTTTTGATGCAGTCTTTAGGGTTTTCTATGTATAATATCATGTCATCTGCGAATAATGACAGTTTCACTTCCTCCTTTCCAATTTGGATACCTTTTATTTTTTCTTCACGTCTGATTGCTGTGGCTAAGACTTCCAGTACTATGTTAAATAAGAGTGGTGAAAGTGGGCCTCCTTGTCTTGTTCCTGTTCTTAAGGGAAATGCTTTTAGTTTTTGTCCATTGAGTATGACGTTGGCTGTGGGTCTTTCATATATGGCCTTTATAATGTTGAGATATGATCCCTCTATTCCCAAATTGCTGAGTGTTTTTATCAGAAATGGGTGCTGGATTTTGCCAAATGCTTTTTCAGCATCTATTGATATGATCATATAGTTTTTATCTTTCATTTTGTTTATGTGATGTATCACATTTATTGATTTGCGTATATTGTACCAGCCTTGCTTCCCTGGGATGAATCCCACTTGGTCATGGTGAATAATTTTTTTGATGTATTGCTGGATCCGATTTGCTACTATTTTGTTCAGGATTTTGGCATCTATGTTCATCAGGGATATTGGCCTGTAGTTTTCTTTCTTTGTAGTGTCTTTTTCTGGTTTTGGGATTAGAATTATGCTGGCCTCATAAAACGAGTTTGGAAGTCTTCCTTCTTCTTGAATTTTTTGGAATAGTTTGAGGAGAATGGGTGTTAGTTCTTGTTTGAATGTTCGGTAAAACTCGCCCGTGAAGCCGTCAGGGCCTGGGCTTTTGTTTGCTGGGAGAGTCTTGATTACATCTTCAATTTCCTTCGTTGTTATTGGCCTGTTCAAGTTTTCTATCTCTTTCCGATTCAGTTTTGGGAGACTATGTGTTTCTAGAAATGTGTCCATTTCGCTTAGATTGTCGAATTTGTTGCCATACAAATGTTCATAGTATTTGCTAATGATCCTTTGTATTTCTGTAGTGTCAGTTGTTACTTCTCCTCTTTCATTTCTGATTTTGTGTATTTGGGTTCTCTCTCTTTGTTTCTTGGTGTGTCTAGCTAAGGGTCCATCAATCTTGTTTATCTTTTCAAAAAACCAGCTCTTTGTTTTATTGATCTTTTGAATTGTTTTTTTGGTTTCCATGTCGTTTATTTCTGCTCTGATCTTTACTATTTCCTTCCTTTTACTTGCTCTAGGGTTTTCTTTTTGTTTGCTTTCCAGTTCTTTAAGTTGTGAGGTTAGGTAGTCAATTAGAAATTTTTCTTCTTTCTTAAGGTGGGCCTGTAGTGCTATGAACTTCCCTCTCAGAACTGCTTTCGCAGTATCCCATAGATTTTGCATTGTTGTGTGTTCATTTTCATTGGTTTCCAGAAATTTTTAAAATTCTTCCTTGATCTCCATGGTAACCCATTCATTGTTCAGTAACATGCTATTTAGCCTCCATGTGTTCATATGTTTTTGCATGTTCTTGTTGCAATTGATTTCTAGTTTCATGCCATTGTGGTCTGAGAAGATGCTTGATATGATTTCAATCTTCTTGAACTTGTAGAGACTTAGTTTGTGCCCTAACATATGGTCTATCTTTGAGAATGTCCCATGTGCCCTTGAGAAGAATGTGAATTCTGCAGTTTTGGGATGTAATTCTCTGTATATATCTATTAAATCCATTTGATCTAGTGCTTCATTTAGAGTCTCTGTTTCCTTGTTGATTTTTTGTCTGGATGATCTATCCAGTGATGTCAATGGGGTGTTGAAGTCTCCTGCTATGATTGTATTGCGGTCGATTTCTCCTATGAAGTCCTCCAGAAGATTTTTAATATATTTTGGTGCTCCTATATTGGGTGCATATATGTTTACCAAGGTTATATCTTCCTGTTGGATAGACCCTTTCAATATTATGTAGTGGCCTTCTTTGTCTCTAGTTATGGTCTTCAATTTGAAATCTAATTTATCAGATATGAGTATTGTTACCCCAGCTTTTTTTTCCTTTCCGTTTGCTTGGAAGATTTTTTTCCATCCCTTTACTTTCAACCTATGTGAGGTGGGTCTCTTGTAAACCACATATGTGTGAATCATGCTTTCTTATCCAGTCAGCTACTCTGTGTCTTTTTATCGGAGCATTCAGTCCATTTACATTTAAGGTAATTATTGATATGTACTTATTTATTGCCATTTTTGTACAGTGTGGTTCTAATTATCTTTCTATTTCTTCTAATAATTATAGCAGTCCTTTTAACATGTCTTGCAGTGTTGGTTTGGTGCTAATATATTCCCTTAGCCTTTTTTTGTCTGGGAAGCTCTTTATTTGACCTTCTATTTTGAATGATAGCCTTGCTGGATAGAGTAGTCTTGGATTCAGATCCTTGTTTTTCATGACCTTGATTACTTCATGCCATTCCCTTCTGGCCTGTAGTGTTTCTGTTGAGAAGTCAGATGATAGCCTAATGGGGTTTCCTTTGTAGGTAACCTGTTGCTTATCTCTTGCTGCCTTTAGGATTCTCTGTCTTTGATTTTTGGCATTTTAATTATTATGTGTCTTGGTGTGGGCCTGTTTGGGTTCTTCTTACTTGGAGCTCTCTGTGCTTCTTGAACTTGAATGCTTTCTTCCTTCACCAGGTTAGGAAAGTTTTCTGTCACTATTTCTTCAAATATATTCTCTAACCCTTGCTCATTTTCTTCTTCTTCGGGGACTCCAATAATGCGAATGTTATTACGTTTCCAGTTGTCCCACAGTTCTCTTAAGCTATCTTCCTGTTTTTTCATTGTTTTTTCCTTTTGTTTTTCTGATTGATTGATTTTTTCTACTCTGTCTTCTAATTCACTGATCCGGTCCTCTGCTTCCTCTGCTGTGCTGGTCAATCCTTCCAATGTATTATTTATTTCTGCTATGTCATTCTTCATTTCCACTTGGTTGGTTTTCAGTGTTTCTATATCTTTACTCATGGTGTTGATGTTCTTACTCATGCTGTTTAGTTTCCTCAAGATCATGGCTCGGAACTCTACCTCTGATAATTTGCTTTGCTGCATTTCATTTATCTCATGTTCTGTAGAGTTCTCTTGTTCTTTCATTTGGGATCTGTTTCTTTGTTTCACCATTTTTGCTGTCTCAGTGGGTTTTGGAGCCTGCCAAATTTTCCCTGTGGGTGTTGGTGTTCTGCTATTTGTGGCTCCCTCTACTGGGTTTGGATGAGTGTGGAGGGCCCTCCTTAAACACCACTGTCAAGTCTCACTTTCCTGGGTAGATTTGCAAGCTCAGGAAAGGTTTAGTTACGTTCTAGCTTTTTGCCTGGAGGCTATTAGCCTCAGTTACTTGAAAAGCCTTAGGATCTCAGTTGAATGAGAAACTCCTTCAGATGTTTACAGTGTAAGAGGATTTCCGAGGGTGGGGCCAATATTGGTTGTTAATGAGCCTCAATTTGCATTTCTTTACCACTTTACCTCACCTGGGAATCTCCGAGGGAGGGGCTTCCACAGCTCCGGGAAGGAGCAAACTTGGCTGAGGGTCTGTGCAACCGGGAAGGAGGGGCTGGCCACCACGTCCTTTGTGGCCACAGCTCAGCACAAACTCTTGAGCGCCCTCCAAATCCCAGGTGTCCCCTCCAAGTTCCAGTCCAGTCCGCCCTCCCTCTGTCGGAGCCCCAGGTGAGTGGCTGTGGCTATTTAGCGCTCTGTCCCGGCCTCTGCGCTGTGGAGCAGCTGGGGCTCTTAACCCCGAGGGCGGGCACCGCTGCCGCTCCTCCCAGCCGAGGCCGCCGCTCACAGCCGAGGCTGCCGCTGTCCGTGGGCTCCCAGCCCGCCACCCTCACGTGCCTCCACAGATCATACCAGGCTCATTCAGTGTCCCTGGTTGTATGGTCCTCTCCCGCTGCTTTTCTGTTGCTTTTTCCCGATGATTTGTCTTTATTTTAGTTGTAATTCCCGTTTGATCCTGGGAGATCGTCTGTGTAGCTTCCATTCACTCCACCGCCATTTCTTCTCCCCCCTAAATTGTGTCTTTAAATGTCAATCATCAGGTATGCAAGTGAAATTCAACAGTCTTATGTTTACATGACAATAGTCATGGGCTAGCAAGTATTTGTTTTGTTTTGCCCAAGCCCATCTAGAAAAAGATGAGATTAAGTGGAATGCTTCCCTGGGTCCTTGGGGAAATTTCTGGACAATTTTTGGGAGAAAATAACAGAAGTACACCCTGTGACTCAATCATTCCATTCCCAGGATATTTTTCTAAGGAAATGATCAGAGATGTATGCAAAAGTGTGCATAAAAGAATATGTAAGACACTGTTTGGTAGAATCACACATCAGGTTTCTTCTTTATGCCAGTGTCTGAAGACTTTATCCTAAGCATGAATCATTTAAGTTTCATTAAAAATGGAAACAAAATACCCATGCACCCACCTCTAAGATATAAAAACTATTAACAGGTTACAGTCTTTGCTTCAGGTTTTCTTTGAAAGGGCATGGTGGGTGGGTCACAGACTGCATATAGTTGAACTCTGAGCTTCTCTTGCCTCTAGTCCCATCTCCAGACTTCCCCAGAGGGAAGCTGCCATCTGAGTTTGGTGTTCATATTCAGCGCATGTCTTTTAAACTCTAACTACATCTGAACATAGCTTGAAATGATTTAACAGCACTATTTTGTATGGTTTTAAATGTTGAACTTACCTCACACTCCCATTCTGTTTAAGACTTACATGCATATACATAGGTCTAATTCATTGACTTAAACTAATGTGTAGAATTTAAGAGTGCAGTGATTTCACCCATTCTTTTGTCAATAATGTTTAGGTTTTTCTCAGTACAGATGCTCCTTGACCGAGATAGGATAACATCTCAATAAACTCATCGTAATTTGAAAATATCCTAAGTCGAAAATGCATGCAATACCACACTCTAGAGCAGTGGTTCTAAACCTTCCTAATGCTGCGACCCTTTAATATAGTTCCTCATGTTGTGGTGACCCCCAACCATAAAATTATTTTTGTTGCTACTTCATAACTGTAATTTTGCTACTGTTATGAATCGCCATCGGAAATATGTGTTTTCCGATAGTCTCTTAGGCGACCCCTGTGAAAGGGTTGTTTGACCCCCAAAGGGGTCGCGACCCACAGGTTGAGAACCGCTGCTCTAAGAGTATGGGTTGCCGACTCTCATGATCATGTGGCTGACAGGGGCTGCACTCACTGCCCTTCCCAGCACCATGAGGGTATCCTTTCCATGGCCAGCCAGGAAAATAGCCAAATTCAAAATCCAAATTACAGTTTCTACTAAATGCCTATCACTTTCCTACCATGGTAAAGTTGAGCCATTGTAAATTGGGACTGGCTATACTTTGCTATTACAAGCAACAGTTCAATGAACTCTCTTGTCTGTCTCCCCGTCCATGTGCAATTGTGTTTCTAGAGTAGGAGTGTTACTGGACCAATGGGAAAACTCATCTTCACCAACATGACATGCTGCCACATGGTTCTTCAAGGGGAGGCACTGGCCAGCTGGGGCTGTCAAAGGTCTATGGTTCTGGCACCTTGGTGGGAATGTAGCGATCACAGTCCTGGAACTACCCTTTCCTTGATGAACATCCCTTTATGGGTGTACTGGCCAATAGGATTTATCTTCCTTGAGATCCTCGTTTATAATTTTTGCTCATTTTTCTATTTTCTAATAGGTTGCTTTTCCTATTTTTTAACCAGTTTGTTTTAAACTGTAGATACACCTCACTATTATAAAAGATAATATTATTTAAATTTTCACATTAAAATTTCTAAATGTGTTACAATTACTTAACGGTGGTATAAATAATCAGTAACATTAGTGGTATAGGACGAACTGCAAGAAAATGTTTAACAAATTTGTATGATGATAATTTTTATAAAAGAGCTTCAAAATCATAAATGTGGTTTTGGAACAAAAACAGACCAACACAAAAGAAAAGTCCAGAAACCAAATTTGGTACGTGTAGAAGTTTAATCTATAAGAAAAAGACAGACCCTAATCAGTGGAGAGAGAGAGAGATGACTTTTATCCAATGTATCTGATATAGTTGGTTGACTATTTAGAAATAAAACTAGATTCTGATCCTTGATTGGAACTAATGTAAAAATAAAAACCTTAACGTACCAAAAGAAAAAAAATAGGCTTTCAGAGACTAAGAATAGAGGGACTGAACATATGAAAACAATAGGCAGATGTTCACATAAAAATTGGAAATACCTACACTAATAAAACAGCATGAATGAAATTAAAAGACCAATGATACACCGAGAACTAATGTACACCATTTATGAGAGGCAAAGAGGGAGGACTTAAAATATACAGAGCCCTTATAACCCAGGTTGAAGAGCCTTTCATTTCGATTATTTTTTTTTAAAAGAGGGAACTAAGAAAGTAAATACCTTAAATATGTGAAAAAAGTTCACATTCATTAGTACATAAATATACATATATAAAATACTATTACTAATCACTGCTTTGATGAAGACTCAAAAAGAAAGGTAACGAAATTTCAACAATTATCTTGTCATTATATGTAAAAATGTGTTAGGAACACTTTAAATACCTTGGCCTAAAAGTCCCACCCCAATCAGAAAATCTTCTGGAATCTTCTGAAATGCTAATAAGTAAAATTAACAAGGTTGCTGAATAGAAGGTCAATGTAACAAAATCAACGGTATGTCTATATTTCTATATAAACAATTAGAAGATGAAATATTTTTTAAAAACCAGACCATTTACAATAGCATCAAAAACCATGGAATTCTTAAGGAAAATATGTACAAAATACGTGTCCCACTTGAACACTGAAGAACCAAAGAAATGAAGGACTTAATAAGTTAAGATGTCAATTTGACCCACAATACTTTCAGATTCAGTGCAATCCCAAACAAAAACTGTAGGAAGATTCCAAAATTTATACAGACATACAGAGCACTTAGAAGCAGCCAAAAGAATTTTGAAAACTGGAGGACACACAGTATCCTATTGCAAAACTTACTATATGGTTACAGTGATACTGGCATAATGGATCAAAACAAAGCTCAATTGAGGTTGAACCCAAATGCTCAGACATGTGTGTACAACTGATTTTTGACAAGGGTACCAAAGAATTCAACAGGGGAAAGGAAAATGTTTTCAGTGAATAGTGATAAACAACTAAATATCAACATTGCGGGGGGGGGGGAGAAACACTACTATACCTCATACCATACACAAAAATAACTTAAATGAATCAAAAAAGACCCAAAAGTAACCTGCAACTGTAAAACTTTCAGAAGAATTCTTTGTGACCTTGAAGTAGACAAAGGTTTGTTAGAACACAAAAAGCATATATGATAAAATAAAAATAAACTGGATCTCATCAAAATTAAAGATGTTCCCAATCTTTTAAAAAAATCATTAAAACAATGAAAAAGCAAGCTGTAGAATGGTACAAAATATTCCCAGTACACTCATCTGACAAAGGACTTCTATCCAGAATATATATATTTTTAAAAGCTGTTAAAACACAGTAAGACAAGTGATCCAATAAATAGGGAAAATATTTGGACACTTCACAAATGATGCATAAATGATCCACAGCAGATGAAAAGATGCTCAATTTCATCAGTCAAGAGGGAATGTGAATTAAACCACACTGAGATATACACTTTAATGGCTAAAGTATGTGGTTTATTTATTTTTTAATTTTTTGTTTTTATTAATTTTAGAGAGAGGGGAAGAGAGAGGGAGGGAGATAGAAACATCGATGAGAGAGAACATCGACTGGCTGCCTCCTGCATGCCCCCACCGGGGATTTGGCCCACAACCTGGGCATGTGCCCTGACCAGGAATCGAACCGGTGACCTCTTGGTGCATGAGTCGACACCCAACCACTGAGCCACACCAGCCGGGCAGTGGTTTTTTTTTTTAATCCTCACCTGAGGATATTTTTTTCCATTTATCTTCAAATAGAGTGGGAGGGAGAGAGAGAGAAATATCGACGTGAGACAGACACATCGATTGGTTGCCTCCTGCATGACCCAGGGCCAGGGACCGAACCATAACTGAGGTACATGCCCTTGGCTGGAATCGAACCCGTGATTCTTTGGTCCGCAGGTTAATGCTCTAACCACTGAGCAAAACTGGCCAGGGCAAAATATGTGTTTTTTTTTAATGACAATGCCAAGGGATGGTGAAGATGGGAAGCAACTGGACTCCCATTCACTGTGGGCAGGAGTGTGAGTGGTAAAGCACTATGGAAAACGACCATTTCTCATGTAATTAATCACACACTGACCCTATGACAATCTCAACCCTAGGCAATTACCTCAGAAATAAAAACATTCATTCACAAAAAGACTTCCATATGAATGTTTATAGAAGCTTCTTTGATAACAGGCAAAAATGAAAGTGACCCAAATATTTATCAACAGTTGGTCAATGGATAAACCAACTGTGACACAGTCATACAATGGAATGCTATTCAGTAATGAAAAGACACAAACAACTGAAACACACGAAGTAAATGATGCTTAAATCACTGGGCATAGTAAGGGGAGCCTGACACAAAACATGACATATTGCATGATTCCATTTATATAAAATTCTAGAACAAGAGTGAATGCATTGAGACAAAAAGATCAGTGTTGGCCTGGGAATGACAGCCTGGCTTTATAACAAAGGGGTGAAGAGAAATTTGGGGTGATGCAGATGCTCTGTACCTTGATTGGGGTGATGGTTACTAGAGTGCAGGAACTTAGCAAAAATTCTTTACACTTTGCACTTAAATAAGTGTATAATGTGCAAATTATAGCTCAAAAATATGTTTAAAAAGTAAAAATGTAGATACCATTTTTGGTCATCATTCTGGTGTCCAAAAAAAGAATGTATAGAACAATTATACCTAAATTCTACAAATGTCATATTAAAAATTACCTAAGAACCTACCCCGGTGCTCAGCGCTGACAGGACCCTTGTGGGACACACCACTTCGATGCCACCCTCAGAAGGACACTACCCAGCCTGGCACTCCCACCAAAACATGTGACCTGAACCTCAATAGGAATTAAATCTGACTGAGGTCTAATCTTCACTCTCCAGAATTATCGATGCCATAACAAACATGGAGACCCCAAGGAGGAAATAATGGAGCCAGGACAATGAAATGAGAAGCACAACCCTGGTATGTATTATTTAAATGTTCAAATTCCAGAGTATGACAAACACACAGTTAAGTCCCTACTTAACATTGACAATAGGTTCTTGGAAACTGTGATTTTAAGCAAAACAATGTATAAGGAAACCAATTTGGTCAGAAGACGATTGATATAAATTAGACCAAGTTCCTATGGCATATTTCTGGTCACCAAACTTCTAAATGAACACCCAAAACTCTTCTCATATAAAACACTGAAATAAATGTGAGCTATACAGATATGAAGAAAGGTTAATAAGAACAAGTAAGAAAATGACTTTCCCACATGCTGATTCAGGGTCATGGTGGGCAGAGCGGAGCCTCTCTGGGCAGCTTAGGGCACAGGCAGGACCCCTGGACAGGACGCCCTTCTAGCCCTTCCACAGCAGGGCACTCAAAACAGAATGAGGTAGACACACCAATTGCCCTCATGCACATCTTTGGGTCGAGGAAGGAAACTAGAGTCCCAGAGAAAAACAACGCAGACATGGGGAGAATGGGCCAACTCCACATGGACAGTGAGTGGCCCTGTCCCCAGCCAGGAACTAATTTTTTCCTTCTCATAAATGTTACAATGAAAGGATATTGAACAATGCAACATTATTCGAGAATCTGCAGCATTGTGATTAGGTAAGCAACTGTTCTAGCTTTTAGAAAATATGCCCTGTATGAATAGAGAGGCACAAAGTCTGCATCTCAGTCCCTAAATATTCAGAAAAAAATATGTGTAGGGGCAGGAGGTGAGACAGACAGGGAGGGTAGAGAGAATCAATATAAGGAAGTTAAAGTGAAGGGTTTTTTGGAAATCTTTGTCCTATCCTTATAATCTCCTCAAGTTTGAAATTAATGCCAAAGAAAAAGTTAAAAATAAATAGAGCATTTCAAAAATGTCTATAGTGGATAATAAAGAAACAGTAAAGAAAAAATGTCTACAGTGGAATTGGGAGTTTGAAACGGGGCTTTTCAAACTTGATATGTATATAAAACTCACTCGGGAATATGGGTAAAAATACACATTCTGCCTCAAATGGTCCGTGGTGCAGCCTGAGAGGCTGCATTTGAAGGGGTCCTCAGGTGGCTTTGCTGCTAGAAAGAGGCAAGCATGTGGGAAGCCTGTCCCCACAGGACAAGTTCCACAGAACGGAAGAGAGGCCTCAGGTAAGTCACAGGCTTGTAGAAAATAACTTGATGTTGATCTTGAAGGGGATCAAATATGCCACCCCAAAATGAGCCAGCTTGGCAAAAAGACTATTTTGAGCTGAAGAGAACACAGAAACAAAGTCTGAATTTCCCTTTATTCAGGAATCCCATTCCCTTCTCCTACCAGGAAGGGCAGAATGACTCTGGATTACCAGACAGAACTCTAGGTTCTTATCAGACCAAGTCAGCATAACAAACTACTAAATAACCCTTATCCTCCATAAGTGTCCACATATATTTACCTGCCCACAACTTACTGCCCCTTGAAGCTCAAAATTCTTTTCCTCTGTCTTGTCATTTCTCCATGAAAATGGTATATAAGCTCTGACTGCTGTCTCGAGATTTTCATTTCATTTCTGTGAGGCACCCCATAGGCATATGAAATCAGTCTTTTTCTCCTGTGAATCTCTCTTGTCAGTTTGCAGAGCCCCGGCCACTGAACCTAAGAAAGTAGAGAAAAAGAGTTTTTTCCCTCCCTGACAGTCCCTTAATGAGGAAAAGATGCTAACTGCCACCATTGATGAAATATGAGAGGAATCTGGGCTCTGGGACAGCACTGGGGGATGTCTGGTTCTGCAGATTCCCAAGAAAAAATGAGCAGCATATATTATCAAAAGATATATGGGTCTTTTTTCCTTTTGAGCCTTGGTGGTGTCTGTGATAACATAGTGGGCAAGGATGCTCACAAACTATGGAAGAAAACCAGAGTGCCAGCACAGGTGAATGACCAGTGGCACTCCAGTTGCTGCCCGGACAGCGCTGACACAGCCACTTAGTAGGACACCCAGGGAGCTTTTGTGTCACATGGGGAAATGCTTACACTTGGGAGAAGCATAAAAACAGGGCACAATGATCTACAGCATGACCCAAGCAAAATACAGACACAATGGCAGAGAAAAACCCAGAAGAAAGTACATCAATCCATTTGCAGATCTGAGGTATCTGGTGACATACTTTCACTTTCTAAATCTTGCCAATTTTTTACAGTGATAATAGGAGGGGGAAATTTGCTGCCTTCTCAGACATGGTCAGATATACTTTTCCCTGATTCCTTCCACTAAGGATAGCTCAGACCCTGACAGGCTAAGGACCTGGGGTCCTAAGGAACCGCATGGTGCCTTATGGCTCATGTATCAAAATTGAAGCTGAAGGAGCTGGCAATCCAGGAATACCAGCAGGCACAGATAAAAATAAAACCCAACAAAACCTGTTCACTCAGCCACAAAACCGGGAAAGGGCGGCAGAGCCGGACAGCCAATAACCACTCTACTTCCACCAAGCACTGCAGAACAAACTGGGGGAGCCTAGACTTCCCTCACACCAGATTACAGTGAGGGGTCTCAGGAGGGCCAAGGGGGAGCCTTGACTTCCGTCCCTGAGGGTCAAAGGCAGCCCCTTCCCAACACACACATACAGACCCCACTGGTGGAGATAATGTCAGAAGCTGGAGCTCCCACCTCCACTCAGGAGCCCCCTTCAGGGACAATGGAGACCACGGAGGAATCCCAAACTGGAGGAAAAAAGATCAACAGATGTGAGATGTCAACATATGACACAGAAAGAAGGCTTGCTAAAATTGCTTCAGTGAGCAATTACAACCACATTAAAAACAAACAAACAAAGAAATCAGAAGAAAATAAGAACAACAAAATGAAAGTGTTAGAACTGAAACCACAATACAGGCACACGTTGGCTTATTGTGCTACACAGACACTGCATTTTGTACAAGATGATGGTTGGTGGCAGCCCAACAACCATGTCTATCGGCACCATTTTCCAACAGCATTTACTCACTTTCTGCTTCTATGTCACATTTTGGTGATTCTTGCAATAATTTGAACATTTTTATTATTTTATTACTATATGTGTTATGGTAATCTGTGATAAGTGATCTTTGATGTTACTATCATAACTGATTAGGGTTTCACAGACCACGTCTATGTAAGAGGTCAAGCACAATCAATAAAGGTTGTGTGTCCTGATTATTCCACCAAGGGGTCATGACCCACCCCTCTCCCTCTCCTCAGGCCTCCCTGGTTCTCTGAGAAACACAAATAGTGAAATCAACCCTATTAATGACTGTACAATGGCCTCTAAGTAAAAGGAAGAGCATATGTTTCTCACTTTAAATCTAAATCTACAAATGATTAAGCTTATTAAGGAAGGTATGTAGAAAGCCAAGATAAGAGATTCCAAAATGGCAGTGGAGTAAATGGAAGCTACACAGACCATCTCCCAGGAACAAACTGGAATTACAACTAAAATAAAGACAAATCATCAAGAAAAACCAAAAGAAAAGCAGCTGGAGGGAACCCATATAACTAGGGACAGAAAAAGGACACTAAATCAAGCCTGGTAGGAACTGTAGAGGCGCAAGAGGGCAGGCTGGGACCCCATGGACAGCAGCTGTTTTAGCTGTGAGCAGCTCCCTTGGGGTTAACATCCCAAACTGGCTCCACAGTGCAGAGGACCAGGACAGAGAGCTAAATTGGCTACAGCCACTCACCTTGGGTTCTGGCAGAGGGAGGGAAGACTGGACTGGAACTGTGTGGAGACTCGGGA
Organism: Tadarida brasiliensis; assembly: GCA_030848825.1. Taxonomy (NCBI): domain Eukaryota; kingdom Metazoa; phylum Chordata; class Mammalia; order Chiroptera; family Molossidae; genus Tadarida; species Tadarida brasiliensis. The sequence goes on along the minus strand of CM061259.1, from coordinate 69,612,258 downwards.
GCTTGGAGAGCTGGTAGGGCGATGAGAGTTCTTTCCTGAATCATTCCCTCACAGGACAGTACCCTTCTTACTCAAAGAGCCCCTTCCCAGAGGCCAGGGGAGAAGCAACAGACCCTCCCTCAGGAATTTAACACCACCAGGCCAGGCTAGAGAAATGCAAATTGAGGCTCACTAACAGCCAGCAAGCATCTGTCTCACCCTCCAGAAATCCTCTCACCCTGAACATCTGAGGGATTTTTTCATTAGGTTGAGTGCTACAACCCAAGGCTCATCAAGTAACTGAGACTAATAGCCTCCAGGCACAAAGCTAGAGGATACCTGAACCTTTCCTGGGCATGCAAATCTACCCAGGAAAGTAAGACTTGACTGTGGTGTTTAACATGGGTCCTCTCATACGCATCCAAACCCAGTAGAGGGAGCCACAACCAGCAGAACACCAACACCCACAGGAAAAATTTGGCAGGCTCCAAAACCCACTACGAAAGCCAAAATGGTGAAACAAAGAAACAAATCCCAAATGAAAGAACAAGAGAACTCTACCAAAGACATAAATGAAATGCAGTTAAGCAAGTTATCAGAGGTTCAGAGTGATGATAATGAGGAAGCTCAACAGCATGAGTAAAGATATAGAAACACTGAAAACCAACAAATTGGAAATGAAGAATGACATAGTACAAATAAAGAACACATTGGAAACAATAACCAACAGAGTAGAGGAGGCTGAGGATTGGATCAGTGAATTAGCAGACAGGGTAGAAAAAAAATCACCCAATCAGAAAACCAAAAAGAAAAAACAATTAAAAAACAGGAAGACAGCCTAAGAGAACTGTGGGACAACATGAAACGTAACAACATCTGCATCAGAGGACTTCCAGAAGAAGAAGAAAATGAGCAAGGGATAGAGAATATATTTGAAGAAATAGTGACAGAAAACTTCCTTAACTTGGTGAAGGAAAAGGAGATTCAAGTACAAGAAGTACAGAGAGCTCCAAGTAAGAAGAATCCAAACAGGCACACCCCAAGACACATAGTAATTAAAATGCCAAAAATTAAAGACAGAGACAATCCTAAAGGCAGCAAGAGATAAGCAACAGGTTACCTACAAAGAAACCCCCATAAGGCTATCAGCTGACTTCTCAAGAGAAACACTACAGGCCAAAAGGAAACGGCACGAAGTAATCAAGGTAATGAAAAACAAGGATCTGAACCCAACACTACTCTATCCAGCCAGGCTCTCAGTCAAAATAGAAGGTGAAATAAAGAGATTCCCAGGCAAAAAAAAAGGCTAAGGGAATATATTAGCACCAAACCAGCACTGCAAGAAATGTTAATAGGACTGCTGTAATTAATAGTAAAAATAGGAAGAAAAATAGAACCACAATAAACAAAAATGACAATAAATAAGTACATATCAATAATAACCTTAAATGTAAATGGACTGAATGCTACGATCAAAAGACACAGAGTAGCTGATTGGATAAGAAAGTATGACTCATATATGTTGTTTACAACAGACCCACCTCACAACAAAAGACTCACATAGGTTGAAAGTGAAGGAATAGAAAAAAATTTTTGAAGCAAAAAGAAAGGGAAAGAAAAGCTGGGGTAGCAATACTCATATCTGATTAAATAGACTTCAAAAGGAAGGTGATAACTAGAGACAAAGAAGGCCACTAATTTATATTGAAAGAATCTATACAACAGGAAGATATAACCTTGGTAAATGTACATGCACCCAATAAAGGAGCATCAAAATATATTTAAAAACTTCAGGAGGACTTTAAAGAAGAAATCGACAGCAACACAATCCTGGCAGGGGATTTCAACACGCCACTGACATAACTCGATAGATCCTCTAAACAAAAAATTAACAAGGAAACAGAGACTCTAAATAATGAACTAAAGCAAATGGATTTAATAGGTATGTACAGAGAATTGCACCCCAAAACTGCATAATTCACATTCTTCTCAAGTGCACATGGGACATTCTCAAAGATAGATCACATGTTAGGACACAAACTAAGTCTCTACAAGTTCAAGAAGATTGAAATCATGTCAAGCATCTTGTCAGATCACAATGGCATGAAACTAGAAATCAATTGCAACAAAAACACACACAGACATTTAAACACATGGAGGCTAAATATCATGTTCTTAAACAATGAATGGGCTACCATGGAGATCAAGGAAGAAAGTAAAACCTTCTTGGAAACCAATGAATATGAACATACAACAACACAAAATCTATGGGACATAGTGAAAGCAGTCCTGAGAGGGAAATTCAAAGCACTACAGGCCTACCTTAAGAAACAAGAAAAATTTCTAATTGCCTATCTAACCTCACAACTTAAAGAACTAGAAAGCAAACAAAAACAAAAACCCAGAGCAAGTAGAAGGAAAGAAATAGTAAAGATCAGAGCAGAAATAAACAACATAGAGACTAAAACAGTTCAAAAGATCAATGAAACAAAGAGCTGGTTTTTTGAAAAGATAAACAAGATTGATGGACCTTTAGCCAGACTCACCAAGAAACAGAGAGGACCCAAATAAACAAAATTAGACACGAAAGAGAAGTAACAACTGGAATATATCAAACTAAAAAGTTCTGCACAGCAAAAGAAACAAGCATCAAAATGGAAAGGGAAGTATATGGGAGAGCATAATTGCCAATGATACATCAGGTAAGGGGTTAATTTCCAAAATATACAGCGTACTCATACAACTCAAAAAAAGGAAGACAAATAACTCAAAAAATGGGCAAAGGACCTAAAGAGACACCTCTCCAAACAGGACATACAAATGGCCAAGAGACATATGAAAAAATGCTCAACATCACTAATCATCAGAGAGATGCTAATTAAAACAACTATGAGGTATCACCTCACACCTGCCAGAATGGCTGCCATCAACAAATCATCAACAAGTGCTGGCGAGGGTGTGGAGAAAAGGGACTCTAGTACACTGTTGGTGGGAATGCAGACTGGTGCAGCCACTAAGAAAAACAGTATGGTGTTTCCTCAAAAAATTAAAAATTGATCTGTCATTTGACCCAGCGATCCCATTTCTAGGAATGGGATCCCATATCCTAAGATGCCTAAAACACCAATCAGAAAGAATATATGTTACCCCTATGTTCATAGCAGCATTATTTACAATTGCTAAGATCTGGAAACAGCCCTAGCGTCCATCAATAGATAAGTGGATAAAAAAGCTGTGGTACACAATGGAACACTATGCAGCTGTAAAAAAGAAAGATCTCTTATCCTTTTAGATGACATGGAGGGACCAGGAGAGCATTATGCTAAGCGAAATAAGCCAATCAGAGAAAGACAAATACCATATGATCTCCCTTATTTGTGGAATATAATGAACAAAATAAGCTGATGAACAAAATAGACCCAGAGGCATAGAAAGGAGTACAGTTCAGACTGACAAACCTCAGAGGAGGGGTGCAAGGGAGATGGATGAGATAAACAAAAGAACTTATATGCATGTATGAGTAACCAATGGACATAGACGACAATGCTGGGGGTGGAGGGGTGGGGGATGGGGAGGAGGGTGTCTAGGGGGTAAAAAGGGAAACACATATGTAACAAAAACAAATTAATAAAAGTTGCAAAAAAAAAAAAAGAACGTAATAAATATTTCCTCAGGCAGTTTGCCCAAGTACTGCAATTCAGAAGTCCTTGATTTCTAAAGCAACTAGGAAGCTCCTAGAATTTAAAGGGGAAACAGGCAAAACAAGATCAAAGACTTAAGTTTTTATAAATGATCATAACATTTAAAACAATTTTTTTCCCTTTATTGATTTTTAGAAAGAGATGAAGCAAGAGGGAGGGATAGAAACATCAATGAAAGAGAACATTGATTGGCCGCCTCCTACATTAACCCCCACTAGGGATCGGGCCCCCAGCTGGGGCATGTGTCCTGACTGGGAATTGAACTGGCGACCTCTTGGTGCATGGGTCAATGCTCAACCACTGAGCCACACCAGCTGAACACATTTTTTAACCTTGATGACACATCTTTTAAAACTCATTTGCCTTGCCCTGGCCGGTTTGGCTCAGTGGTTAGAGCATCAGCCCACGGACCAGAGAGTCCCAGGTTCAGTTCCCGGTAAGGGGATGTACCTCAGCTGCAGTTTGTTCCTGGCCCCGGTTGGGGTCGAGCGGGTGACAACCAGTTGATGTGTCTCTCTCACATCAATGTTTCTCTCTCTCTCTCTTCCTCCCTCTCTCCCTCCTCCTCTATCTGAAGATAAATGCAAAATAAATAAATAAATAAATAAAACTCATTTGCCTTGGTGATTTGTTTTACAAGTGGTTTTTTTTTTTACCTAATTAGAATTGTGTTACAGGCAAATTTTTTTTGGAACAGAATTTGATGCAATTCCTTTACAGAATAATTTACATGCAATTAGATAGAAAAGAAAAAAAAGAAAGCAAGCCACGATAAGACCCACATCTTCCCACATCAAAGTTTAACCACTAATCTACAGAAGGACCATCATTCAGAACCACCTGAAATCTAGCTGAATAGAAGTTCTACAACTAAGGATTTAAAGAAGCCACACTGAGACTGGTAGGAGGAGTAGAGATGCAGAACAGGCTGGTCCCACACCCACATATAGCAGATAAAAATTGGAAGGGGTATCTCGGCTGCTGAAGTTCCCCCTGAGGAATGAGGCCCCACACCAGGCCACCCAGCCCAGGGTTCCAGTGCCAGGAAGAGAAGTCCCTAAAACTTCTGGCGCTAAAAACCAGTGGGAATTGAGACTGAGGGAGAAGAAGGGCTGCTAGAGTTCCAGACAGTATCTCTCCCTCTTTCTTTTTTTTATTATCCTCACCCAAGGACATTTTTGCATTTATCTTCAGATAGAGTGGGAGGGAGAGAGGGAGGAAGAGAGAGAGAGAAACATCGATGTGAAAGAGACACATCGACTGGTTGCCACCCACACAACCCCAACTGGGGCGGGGACAAACTGCAACCAAGGTATATGTCTTTAGCGAGAACCAAACCCGGGACTCTTTGGTCCGCGGGCCAAGGTTCTAACCACTGAGCCAAACCGGCCAAGGTGACAGTATCTCTTAAAGGGCCCATGCATGGACTTACTCAGACTCACTGGCTCTGAGCTCCAGTGCTGGGGCAGCAGCTTGAAAGGCACTAGGGACATATGGGGAGGGGACGGAATTGTCAGGCATCAGAGCGAGAGCTGGGGAGGCAGCTTTCTCCCAGACAGGAGTGCTGGCAGAAGCCATTGTTCCTTTTCTGAGACCCCCACCCCACAGCGCCATATCTGAGACTCCATCAACCTGGCTCACACTGTTTGCACTGCCCTGGAGATTCTGAGACCCTGCTTCACACAATTTGTTGTCCCACCTAAGCTGTTTCCAATGCCTTTTCCATACTAGTGGCCTGTCTTGGCTCATGGTTCAGACATTTGTAAAATCTCTCAAAAAACCTAGCATCTGGCCTCAGTGTGCCCAGACTTCTCGATTAGTGGCCCCAGGCCTGGCACTAGCAGTAGCCAGCCTTCAGTCATGGCTTGGCCTCAAATGGGTACCTCCAAGCCCAGTACAAGTAGCAGATAGCTTTGTAGCTCTTGCTGGGTGGCCCCAGGCAGAACACGGGAAGAAGCTGACCTTGGCCTGTACCTCCCAGGAGGTCCCAGAGCCAGCGCACCCAGTAGACAGCTTCAGACCACATCAAAGAACCACCTAACCACCTTCACAATCAACACACTCAAGAGGTAGATTCAGTGGACACCAGAGTCCCCACTGAAGTTAGTCATGCTTTGTGAGATAGGCCCATGCACAGCTGATCCTCCACAGTGGTCGCCACCAGTCCTTGTAGCCAATCAGCCTGGGTATAAATCTCTCCCACTGATGTGCCAACAGCAATCAAGACTCAACTACAACAGGAAGATGTACACAGCACACAAGGGGGCACATCTCAAGTGCCCAGCTTGAGTGAATGGGGGGCTGTGCCGCTGGACCCTACAGGACACCTAGTACATTAGGCCACTCTATCAAGCCTGGGAGACATAGTAGCTCTACCTAATACATAGAAACAAACACAGGGAGGTAAGACAGAATGAGGAGACAGAGAAACTTCCCAAATGAAAGAACAGAAAAAACTCCAGAAAAAGAATTAAATAAGCCCTGGTTGGTTTGGCTCAGCAATTAGAGAGTCAGCCCATGGACCAAAGAGTCATGGGTTCAATTCTGGTCAAGGGTACATACCTCGATTGTGGTTTGTTCCGGGCCCTGGTTGGGGTCGTGTGGGAGGCAACCAGTTGATATGTCTCTCACACATTGATGTTTTTTTCTCTTTCTCCCCCTCCCTCCCACTTTATCTGAAGATAAATGGAACAAGTGTCCTCGAGTGAGGATTAAAAAAAAGAATGAAATAAAATGGAGATAATGTACTAGATACAGAGTTCGAAACAATTGTTATAAGGATGCTCAAGGAACTTAGTGAGAATTGCGAACTGCAAAAGCATAAAAAAGAACATGGGAACCATAAAAAAGAACCAGTCAGAAATGAAGACTACACTAAATGAAATAAAGAATAACTTATAGGGAATCAACAATGAAGTAGATGAAGCTGGGAATCATATCAGCAACTTGGAATATAAGGAAGCAAAATAACACCCAATCAGAACAGCAAGAAAAAAAAAAAAGGAATCCCAAAAAATGAGGATAGGAGCCTCTGGTACAACTTCAAGAATACCAACATTCACATCATGGGGCTGCTGGAAGGAGAAGAGAGAGAGCAGAAACTGAAAACCTAGTTGAAAAAATAATGACAGAAAACTTTCCTAACTAGGTGAAGGAAACAGACATACAAGTTTAGGAAGTGCAGAGTCCCAAACAAGATGAACCCAAAGAGGCCCATAGCACAACATACCATAATTAAAATGCCAAAGGTTAAAGACAAAGAGAGAATCTTAAAAGCAGCAAGAGAAAAGCAGGTAGTTACCTACAAGGGAGCTCCCATGAGACTATCAGCTGATTTCTCAACAGAAACTTTGCAGGCCAGAAGGAATTGGCAAGAAATATTCAAAATGATGAAAACCAAGGACTTACAACCAAGATTCCTCTACCCAGCAAAGCTATCATTTAGAATCGAAGGACAGATAAAGATCTTCCCAGACAACAAAAATCTAAAGGAATACATCACCACCAAACCAGTATTACATGAAATGTTATAGGGTCTTCTTTAGGAAGAAGAAAAACAAAAAGATAAAAAACATGAACAATAAATACATTAGGAACAATTGAATCTAAAAAATAAAACGAACAAGCAGAACAGAAACAGACTCATAGATGTAGAGAACATTTTGACAGTTGCCAGATAGAAGGGGGGATAGAGGGATGGGTGAAAAGGGTGAAGGGATTAAGAAGTACAAATTGGTAGTTACAGAGTAGTTACTGGGATGTAAAGTACAACACAGGGAATATAGTTAATAATATTTTAATAACTATGCCCTAGTCGGTTTGGCTCAGCGGTTGGAGTGTCGGCCCGCGGTCCAGAGAGTCCCGGGTTCGGTTCCTGCTAAGGGCACGTACCTCGGTTGCAGTTTGTCCCCAACCCAGTTGGGGTTGTGTGGGTGGCAGCCACTCAATGTGTCTCTCACGCTGATGTTTCTCTCTCTCTCCCTCCCGCTCTGTCTGAAGATAAATGCAAAAATGTCCTTGCGTGAGGATAAAAAAAAAAAAATTTAGTAACTACATATGGTGGCAGATGGGTACAAGATTTATCAGGGTGACAATTTAGTAAGTTATATAATGTCTAATCACTGGTTTATACACCCAAATCTAACATAATATTGTATCTTAACTGTAATCTAAGAATAAAAAAATGATTTAAATTAAAAAGAAAGAAAGAAGAAGAAAAAAGAAAAGGAAGAAAGCCAAGATCAGCTGCTGATCTATAGGCCTCTTGTCTAACCAAACAGTTAGACAAGTTCTGAATGCAAAGAAAAAGTTTTTGAAGTAAATTAAAAGTGCTACTCCAGTAAACACACAGATGGTAAGAAAGTAAAACCCGTATTGCTAATATGGAGAAAGTTTAGTGGTCTGGATAAAAGCCCAACCAGCCACAACATTCCCCTAAGCCCAAGCCTAATACAGAGCAAGACCCTAACTCTCTTCAATTCTATGAAAACTAAGAGAAGTGAGTCAGCTGCAGAAGAAAAGATGGAAGCTAGCAAAGGTTGGTTCAGAAGGTTAAGGAAAGAAGCTATCTCCATACCATAAAAGTACAAGGTGAGGCAGCTAGTCCTGATGTAGAAGCTGTAGCAAGCAAGTTATCCAGTAGACCTACCTTTGAAAATTAATGAAAATAAACTACAGATGTTCAATGTAGATAAAACAGCCTTATATTGGAAGATATCATCTAGGATTTTCATAGCAAGAAAGGAGAAATCAATTCCTGGCATCAAAACTTCAAAGGACAAGCTGACTGTCTTAGGTACCAATGCAGCTTGTGATTTTAAGTTGAAGCCATGCTCATTTTCATTCTAAAAATCCTAGGTCCCTTAAGAATTATGATAATCTACTCTGGTTGTGCTCTATAAATGGAATTACAACATGGTTTACTGAATATTTTAAGCCCACTGTTGAGACCTAATGCACACAAAAATGATTCTTTTCAAAATATTACTGCTCACTGACAGTGCACCAGATCACACAAGAGCTCTGATGGAAATGTACAATGAGATTGTGTTGTTTTCATGCGTGCTAACACAGCATTCATTCTGCAGCCCATGAATTAAGATATAATTTTGACTTTAAAAACTTATTTAAGAATGACATTTCATAAGACCATAGGTGCCACAGATAGCGATTCCTCTGATGAATCTAAGAAAAGTAAATGAAAACCTTCTGGAAATTCATCATTCTACATGCTATTAAGAACTCATACGAGACTCGAAGACCCGGGGAGGAGGCGACAAGCCGCCTGCCCAACCCATCCTCGCTAAAAACGGTACGCGGAGCGTTATAAACAAGAATTTCGACTTTCTTTCAAAAAAGAAAAAAAAAAAAAAAGAACTCATACAAGTTAACATTAAAAAAAAAAATTAAAAAATGGTCAGACGACCCAAAAAGACATTTCTTTAAAGAGGACATACAGATGGTCAATAGACATAAGAAAAGATATTCATCACTAATCATCAGGGAAATGCAAATTAAAACCACAATGAGTTTTCAACTCACACCGGTCAGAATGGCTATCATCAATAAATTGATGCCCTGGCCAGTTTGGCTCAGCAGTTAGAGCATCGGCCCGTGGACCAATGAGTCTCGGGTTTGATTCCAGTCAAGAGCACATGTACCTGGGTTGTGGTTGGTCCCAGGCCCTGGTCTGTGTCATGCAGGAGGCAACCAGTCGATGTGTCTCTCTCACATCGATGTTTCTCTCTCTCCCCCTTCCTCTCCCTCCCTCCCACTGTATCTGATGATAAACAGAAAATTATCCTCGGGTGAGGATTAAGAAACAAACAAACAAAAATAAATCAATCGACAAACAACAAATGCTGGCAGGGTGTAGAGAAAAGGGAATCCTCATGCACTGTTGGTGGGATTGCAAACTGGTGTAGCCATTATGGAAAACAGTATGGAGTTTCCTCAAAGTATTAAAAATAGAACTGCCATATGACCCTGAAGTCCAGTCCCACTTGTGGGTATTTACCTAAACAAATCAAAACATTGAAGATGGCAGCGTAGGTAAACACGGTATCGCGTCCTCCCACAACCACATCAAAGTTACAACTAAACTACAGAACCACCATCATTCAAAACTGCCTGAAATCAAGCTGAATGGAAGTCCTACAACTACAAAATTAAAGAAGAAGCCACATCGAGACTGGTAGGAGGGGCAGAGGCGCGGACAGGTTGGTCCAACACTCACATGTGGCGAACAATAATCAGGAGGATACCTCTGCTGGGAAGGTCCTCCCTGAGGACTGAGGCGTCTCCGTCGCACACCAGGTGCCCAGCTCAGGGTTCCAGTACCAGGAGAGAAGTCCCCATCACTTGTGGCTGTAAAAACCATCGGGAACTGAGGCTGAGGCTGCTAGAGCCCCAGGCAGCTCCTCTTAAAGGGCCCATGCACGGACTTACTCGGACTCGCACCCTCCAGGATCCAGCATCGGGGAGGCAGCTTGAAAGGCACCAGAGACATATGGGGAAGAACTGAGTTGTTTGGCATTGAGGTGAGGGCTGGAGGGGCAGCTTTCTCCTGGAAAATCCTGCTGTTGGAGGCCTTTGTTCCTTTGGTGAGCCCTTCGCTGGGGCCGCAGACAGCCACCATATCTGGGACTCCAGCAACTTGGTTCACACCCCACCCTGGTGATTCCCTGAGGCCCTGCCCCACCCAACTTTTGGGCCCACCCAAGCTGTTGCCAGTTGCTTTACCATAGGATTGGCCTGTCCTGGATCCAGCTTCAGGTTTTCCTAAATTCTTTCAAACAAGCAGCATCTGGTCTCAGCTAGCTCCATACCTCTCGTTAAGTGGACCCAGGCCTGGCACTAGAAGTAGCCAGCCTTGGTTCAAAATTTGGCTTTTCCTGGGCACCTCTGAGCCCAGCACAAGAAACAGCCATCTGCAGATCACTTTGTAGCTTATGCCTGGTGGCCCCGGGTAGAACACAGGCAGTGGCTGACCTGGCCCCAAAGCCAGCACACCCAGTGGAGAGCTTCAGACCACATCAAAGCACCACCACCCAGTGATACATTCAACAATAAAAATAAGTTAAAAAAATAAAGAAATCAAAACACTAATTTGAAGATATATGCATCCCTTTGTTCCTTGCAAATTTATTTACAATAACCAAGATACGGACGGAAACAACTCAAGTGCCCATCAATAGATGACCGGATAAATAAGATGTGATATAAGCCCTGGCTGGGTAGCTTAATTGGTTAGAGCATCCTCCTGATACACCAAGGCTGCAGGTTCAATCCCCGGTCAGGGCACATACAATAATCAACCAATGCCCTGACCAGTTTGGCTCAGCAGTTAGAGCATCAGCCCGCGGACCAGAGAGTCCTGGGTTTGGCACCTTGGTTGTGGTTCGTCCCCGGTCCCAGTTGGGGTCGTGTGGGTGGCAACCAGTCCATCGATGTGTCTCTCTCACGTCGATGTTTCTCTCTCTCTCTTCCTCCCTCCCTCCCTCTTGCTCTATCTGAGGATAAATGCAAAAGTGTCCTTGGGTGAGGATAAAAAAAAAAAATCAACCAATGAATGTACAAATAAGTGGAACAACAAGTCAATGTTTTTTTCTCTCTCTCTCAAATCAATAAATAAACTTTCTAAAAAAGATATGATACATATATGCAATGAAATATTACTTGGCCATAAAAATGAATGAAATATTACCATTTGTGGTGTGCTGTACCACTCAGGAGCATGCCTGTGCCAATCACCACACTCCGAGTCATGTTACCTTTGCCATTCTTTCTCCTAAATTCCAAGGGCCCTTTTTCTGCTTCTGTGATTTGTTTTCTGAGCCTATGCAGCCCAGCTGGCTCACTTCTACTACCTCTGCAACTATCTAAATAAACTTTCTCTTATAATTTGGGGGGAAAAAAAGCAATCTTACAATTTGAGAAAGATACATACCATATGATTTCATTTATATGTGGAATTTAAAAAACAAAATAAATGAGTAAACAAAACAGAAACAGACTCATAGATAACAGAGAACAAACTGATGGTTGCCAGATGGGAGGGGGTTTTGGGGACTGGGTGAAAAAGATAAAGGGATTAAGTACGAATTGATAATTACAAAATAGTCACAGAGATGTAAAATATAGCACAAGGAATATAGTCAATAATACTGTAATTATCTATGGTGTCAGGTGAACACTAGACTTATCAGGGGATCACTTCATAAGTTATATAAATATCTAATCACTATGTTGTACACCTAAAAGCAATGTAATATTGAATATCAACTGTAGTTTAAGAAATTTCTATAGCCACCCAAACTTTCAGCAACCACCACCCTTATCAGTCAGCAGCCATAAACATCCAAGCCAACTCTACCAGTAAAAAAATTATGACTCACTGAAGGCTCAGATGATGGCTAGCATTTTTTAGCAATAAGGCATTTTTTAACTAAGGTACATACATTGGTTTTGTTGGGTTTTTTTTGGACAATGTTATTGCACACTTAATAGACCTTGGTATAGTGTAAACATAACTTATATGAGCTGGGAAACCAAAAAATTTATGTGACTCACTTTATTTCGATGTTCGCTTCATAGTGGTGGTCTGGAACGGAACCACAGTATCTCCAAGGTCTGCCTGTACTAAAATAAAGAGCTCAGGGGATGTCCTCAACAGCAGAATGGATGGGACAGAGAAAAGGATCAATCAACTTAAAGACAGGAAGGGAAACTGTCCAATCTGAACAACAGAGAAAACAGACAAAACCTTAAACAGAGTCTAAGGTGAAACTACAATAAAAGACTAAAATCTGTGTAATGAGTATTCTGGAAGAAAAGAACAGGTGGGGCTAAAAAAGCACTTGAAGAAAAAATGGCTCAAGACTTTCCTTAAAGAGATATAAAACCACAGATTCAAGAAGTAAATTCCAAACCAATAATTCAGAGAAATCCATGGCAATACACATAATAAACTTCTGAAAACTAAAGACAAAAGAAGAAAAAACCTTAGAAGTTACCAAAGAAAAAATGCTATCTTCCCTATAGGAGAAAAGGAAATCCAGACAACAGCCAATCTCTGATCAGAAGCTATGGAGGCAGAACAAAGGGCTCATATTCCCAACTGAGAAGAAACAGTCAGCCATGGATACCACCTCCAGTGAAAACAGCCCTCAAGAATTAAGAGGGATCAAGCCATTCTCAGATGAATCCAAAACTGTGCATTTGCCACCAGCACACTTACCCTAAAAGAATAGCAGAAGAAAGTGTGCTAAACAGAAAGGAAACAAATGAAAGGTTTCAGAACAGGTGCCTAAGATGGGCCACTCAGCATGTGGGTTGCTTTGAATTGAAGGCATTAGAGACCCTGAGGGCTCAGGAGACACTTCTCCCTTGAAGAATTTAAATTGGGGCTTTGCCTATAATAGTTATCACCAGTAATAACTGTTTTTGAGCTCTATAGGGCAGGCAAACTAACTTCTAATTACTAAACACCTGCTCTTCTCCTTGTCCTGCAATGACCCTCCTCCCACTGAAGCCCCAGGTGTCCAACCTCTTCCTTATCTCAGAATGTCACACCCATCTCATTTTACCTTTCTGTCTGGAACATCTCATGTATGTGAGGTTCCTGTACATGTGCATGTATTAGATTTGGTTGTTTCCTCTTGTTAATGTGCCTCATGTAGATTTAATTAGTAGATAAGTCGAACAAACCTAGAATAGCAGAGGAAAATTTCTCCCACACCCTCACAATAAAGGAAGGAAACTCATTCTAAGTTTTCTAAATAAGGTTTGATAGTTAAAGCAAAATTTGTAACACTGGGATGTACTTCTAAATGTATTAAAGGAACTATTTAAATCAATTGTGTTGGAAAGAGGAAGGGTGAAGTCAAAGGTGTGGTAAGTTATGCATATATAATGTAATACCAGAGTAATCTCTAAAAATGCTGTATTGACAAAAACTATTTGGTTGACAAACTTTAGTGAGGCTCCTGAATCTACCCCTGGGCCCATCTGTGTACTTACTTGTAAAAAATCCACCCCTCATATCTGATCATCCAGGTTCCTCACCCTCCACCACCCCCAGGTGACATCTGATAACCCTGGACTTTCTTCAGCAAGAATCCTGTTAGGTCAGTTTTGCCAGAACACCCACTGTGATACAGTAATTTATAGTATTTGTGCCACTTTCTGGCACAGAGTCCTAAAACCCTTGGAATTTCCTAAGTGAGCAACAAAGGTGTCTTTAGTTATGTTAATGTGAGGACTCTGAACCCTACCTAAGGATGGGGCTGTTTACCAGGGGAACCAATCAGTGATTAGAGGGTTAGATCAGTCCCATTCCCTCCCCACACCTCCAGAGAAGGAAGAGAGGCTGGAGGTTGAATCAATAGCCAACAGTCAATGATTTAATCAATCACAACAATGTAATAAGGCCTCCATAAAACCTCAAAAGGATAGGGGTCAGAGAGCTTCTGGGTTGGTGGACACGTGGAGATGCAGGGAGTGGTGGGCTCAGAGAGCATGGAAACCCCTCGCCCCTTCCCACATACCTTGCTTGTACATCTGTTCTATCTGGCTGTTCCAGAGTCATATTCTTTTATAAGGAACCAGTGATCTAATAAGTAAAATGTTCCTCTGAGTTCTGTGGGCCACTCTAGTAAATTAATCAAACCCAAGGAGGGGATTGTAGGAACCTCTGATTTACAGCCAGTTGGTCAGAAGTATATAGATGACAAGCCTGGGCTTGTGACTGGTGTCTGAAGTGGGAGAGGTGGGAGTGCAGTCTTGCAGGACTGAGCCCTTAGCCTGTGGGATCCATACTGTCTGTGAGAATATTTTGTGGACATGGGAGAAATGTCCCCCCACACATTAGAGATTGGGTCTCAGAACATCCAAAAGTCCCCCTTATCCTAATATTTCCTCTCAGTTAATTTTCCATCCACTGACCACCCCCCACCCCCCAATCCTGCTCCTTGGCTACAAATTCCCTCTTGTCCATGCTGTATTTGGAGTTGAGTCCAATCTCCGTGCCCTACTTTAAAATTCCATTGCAGTGGTCCCTACAACTACAACAATAGTACTGAATAAAGTGTGCCTTACCATTTTTAAACAAGTATCACTGAATATTTTTTCTTTAGCAATATAAAGAAATACACTCAACAATACACTAGGTAAATAAAAATGGAGTTCTAAAAAATGTTCAAGCTCTAGTTGGTTTGGCTAAGTGGTTGGAGCGTCAACCCCCCAGACCGAAGGGTCTCGGGTTCAATCCCGGTCAAGGGCATGTACCTGGGATGCAGATTAGATCCCCAGTCCTGGTTAGGGTCATGCGGGAGGCAACCAATCAATGTGTCTCTCTCACATCGATGTTTCTCTCTCTCCCTCCCTCCCTTCCACTCTATCTAAAAATCAATGGAAAAATATCCTTGGGTGAGGATTAACAAAAACCAAAAACAAACAAAAAAACCAAAAACAAAAAATGTTAGAGTAACCCATGGGAAGGCAAGAATAAGAAAACACAGAACAAATGGGGGAAAAGACAGATTTAAGCCCTAACATGTCAATAACTATGTTAAAATACAAATGGTCTAAATACATCAGTTAACACAGCAACTGGCAGTGGATTAAAAAACATGACTCATCTACAGGCATACCTCAAAGACACGGAGGTGCAGGTCCAGACCACTGCAATAAAGCAAACATCGCAATAAAGCAAGTCACATGAATTTCTTGGTTTCCCAGTGCTTATAAAAGTTATGTTTATACTACACTGTAGTCTATTAAGTGTGCAATAGCACTGTCTTTAAAAAAATGTACATACTTTAATTTTTCAAAAATGTATTGCTAAGAAATGCAAACCATCATGTGAGCCCTCAGTGAATAATGTTTTTGCTGGTGGAAGGTCTTGCCTCGATACTGGTGAAAACACAGAATTTGCAAAATGCAGTAAAAAGAGGTCTACCTGTATCTGCTATTGAAACAAAACTCACTTCAAACACAATGATCTAGGCAGGTTGGAAGTAAAAAGATGGAGAGTATATACTGTGTGATCATTAATCAAAAGGAAAAGAAGTCACTGTATTAATATCAGAACAGGTAAACTTTAGCACAAAAAAATTATGAGGGGGACATTAATAATAATAAATGGGTCCATCCTCCAAGAAGGCATTTCTAAATATACATGTAAATATGTAAATAGCAATTCTAATGCATATGTACCAAACAGAGAGCTGCATAGGCAGAAACTGACAGAACTGGGAGGAGAAACAGATAAATCACTACAGTTGGAGATGTTATCCCTCTCTCAGAAACTGGAAGAACAATCAACTACACAGAAAATCAGGAATGACGCAGAAGAACTCAATAGCACCATCACACAATAGGCTCTAATCAACATTTATGGAACACCCAACAAGAACAGAATATATGTTCCTTTGAAATACCAATAGAACATACAACAATACAGACCACACCCTGGGCCATCGAGAGAAGAACCCCCCGCCAAAATCTAAAAGAATTGACATAATACAGTGTGTTCTCTGATCACAATGGAATCAAACTAGAAATCAATTAATAGAAAGCTAAGAGGAAAATCTGCAAGCCTTGGAAATTAAACTACACATTTCTAAATAATCCTTAGGCTCATGAGAAATACAATATACTGATAAATGAAAATAAAAATGCATTGTATTACAATTTCTAGGATGTAACTAAAGCAATGCTAAAAGGGACATTTATAGTGCTAAAATGCCTGCATTAGAAATGCTTACACAGGAGGGAAAGTCCCAAATCAGTAACGCAAACTTCCACCTCAGGAATCTAGAAAGGGAATAGTAAAATAAACCCAAAGCATGCAGGATAAAGAAAATAATAAAGCCTTAGCTGGTCTGGCTTAGCAGTTAGAACGTCAGCCCAAAGACCAAAGAGTCTAGGGTTTTTCCTGGTCAAGGGCACATACCTGGGTTGCAGGTTCGATCCCCAGCCCCAGTTGGGGTTGTGTGGGAGGCAACCAATCAATGTGTCTCTCTCACATTGATGTTTCTCTCTCTCCCCTCTCACTCTCTCCCTTCTAATCTAAAAAAAAAAAAAGGAAAAATATCTATCTTTGGGTATGGATTAACAACAACAACAAAAAGAAAATAATAAGGTTTTTATTATTAATAAAAATAATAATATTATTATTTAATAAAGAAAGAAAATAAAAGACACAAAAACAGTAGGGAAAAAACCAATACAACAATGAGCCAGTTCTTTGGGAAGACCAATAACATTGACAAAGAAAAAAAAGAGAGAAGGACACATTTCCAGTATCAGGAATAAAGCAAGGGACATCACAGACCCTGCTGATAACAGAATGATGAAGGAATACCACATATAACTCCACATGCATAAATCTGAGAAGTTAAGATGAAAAGAACCAATCCCATGAAAAACACAAACCACTACCATGGAGTAGATAGTATGAATAGCCCCATAACCATTAAGGTTGTTGAACCTATTATTAAAATACCACTTCTGCTATACCCCTTTCTAAGTCTCCCAGGTCATATGGTTTCACTAGAGAATTCCACCAAGTGTTCAAAGAACACCAATTCTGCACAATCTCTTTTAGAAGCTAATAAAATAGAATCTCTTTCAGAAACTAGCTTGTCGTATGAAGCTAGTATTACCCTGAGAGCAAAGATATACAAAGACGGTAAAGAAAACCACAGGCCAATATCCTCCCTGATTAGATACAAAATCCGTAACAAACCAATAGCAAACAAAATTCAGCAATATACAAGAGATTTTATACCATGACAAGAAGGGGTTTACTCCAGGGGATGCAAGGCTGGTTCAATATTAACAAATCAGTCAACATAATCCACCATATTAACAGCCTAAAGAAAATTCACACATTCATTACCAACTGAAGCAGAAAAATCTTTGACTAAATTCAACACCCATATACAATTAAAAAAATCTCAGAAAAAAAAGTCAAGGAATTTCCTCAACCTGATAAAAAGAATTTACAAAAATTTATAGCTAACAGCATATTTAATGGTGAAAGATGATGCTTTCCCCCTAAGACTGGGAACAAGGCAAAGATATCCCCTCTCACCACTGCTATTCAACATTGTGCTGGAGGTTCTAGCCAATGGAATGAGACAAAAAAAGAAAATAAGGGCATACAAGCTGGAAAAAAATAAAACTGCCCTTATTTGTAGACAACATGATTGTCTACATAGAAAATCCAGGACTCTAAAAACAAATCCAGGACTCTATTTAAAAACAAACAAATGCACACACAAAACCCCTCCTTAAAATTGATATATGAATCCAGCAAAGTCACAGAATACAAAACAAACATACAAATATCTGTTGTGTTTCTTATACTAGAAATGATTATATTGTCATTAAAATGAAAACTATAATATACAATTTGCAATTGCTTAAAAAATGAAGTACTGCCTGGCTGGTGTGGCACAGTTGGCTGAGTGTTGTCCCATGCACTAAGAGATCACCGGTGGATTCCTGGACGGGTCACATGCCCAGGTTGTGGGCATGATCCCCAGTAGGGGGCATGCAGGAGGCAGCCAATTGATGTTTCTCTTTCATTGACATTTCTATCTCTCTCTCTCCCTTCCTCTCTATCTAAAAAAATCAATAAAAACATATTTTAAAAAATACTTAGGTATAAATCTAACAAAACATGTATAGAAATTGTATGCTGAGAACCACAAAACAGTGATGAAAGAAATCAAAGAAGTGAATGGAAAGCCATATCGCATTCACAGATCACAAGACCCAGACGGTAAAAATGTCAATGCTCTCCAAATTGACACACATGTTTAACAAAATTCTTATCAAAATCTCAGTGGGACTTTTTGCAGATTATTCTAAAATGCATATAAAAAGACAAAGAAACTGCCCTGGCCGGTTTGGCTCAGCGGTTAGAGCGTCGGCCTGTGGTCCAGAGAGACCCGGGTTCAGTTCCTGCTAAGGGCATGTACTTCGGTTGCAGTTTGTCCCTGGCCCTGGTTGGTCATGTGGGTGGCAGCCACTCGATGTGTCCCTTTCACGTCGATGTTTCTCTCTCTCTCTCTTCCTCTCTCTCCCTCCCACTCTATCTGAACAGGGAATGGAAAGGTGTCCTCGGGTGAGGATAAAAAAAAAAAAAAAAGACAAAGAAACTAAAATATACAGTTTTGAAAAAGAAGAATAAAATAAGAGGAACCAGTCTACCCAATTTCAAGACTGACATATAAAATGTATATTATTAGTGAAGAGAAACACAAATACATCAATGGAACAAAACAGAGAACACAAGAATGACTCACTCAAATATGCTTAACTGATTTTTTTCCCCTTTACTAACCTTTACAGAGAGAGAAAGGGAGAGGGAGAGAGAGATAGAAACATTGATGAGAGAGAACATCGACTGGCTGCCTCCAGCATGCCCCCCACTGGGGATTTGGCCCACAACCTGGGCATGTGCCCTGACCAGGAATCAAACCTCTTGGTGCATGGGTCGACACTCAACCACTGAGCCACACCAGACAGCAAAAGCAATTCAGTGGAAACAAACTTTTCAGCCAATGATGCCGAAGCAACTGGACATCGCTAGCAAGAAAAAAGAAATGTAACCTAATTCTCCACTTTGTACAAAAATTAGAGATCACGGACTTAAATGCAAATGAATCACAGATTGTGGATTTAAATGTATTCTGGACCTAAATGTAAAATGTATAACTAAAGGAAAAAAAAAAAGGAGAAAATATTTGGGATCTAAAACCAGGCAAAAAGTCCTTGGACTTTACACCAAAAGCATGATCCTTCAGAGGAAAAAATGACAAACTGAACTTAACCCAATTTAAAAACTTTTACTCTGCTAAAGATCCTGTGAAAGGGGTGGGATGAGAGGAAATATTTCCAAAACACACAACTGACAAAGGACAAGTATGTAGACTATATAAAGACATCTCAAAACTCAACAGTAAAAAAAGCAAAATGGCCTGATTAGAACATGGGCAAAAGTCATGAAGAGACCTTTCATGGAGAAGATACAGAGATTGCAGATGATCACATGAAAAGATGTCCAGGGAGGAGAAAATGGCGGTGGAGTGAATGGAAGCTACACAGACGATCTCCCAGGACCAAACGGGAATTACAACTAAAATAAAGAGAATTACAACTAAAATAAACACAAGTTGTTAGGAAAAAGCAACAGAAAAGCAGCAGGAGAGGACCATACAACCAGGGACACTGAATGAGCCTGGTAGGATCTGTGGAGGCGCGTGAGGGTGGCGGGCTGGGAGCCCACGGACAGCAGCGGCCTTAGCTGTGAGCAGTGGCAGCACCCGCCCTCGAGGTTAAGACCCCAAGCTGCTCCACAGCACAGAGGGCCGGGACAGAGCACTAAAAAGCTACAGCCTCTCACCTGGGGCTCCGGCAGAGGGAGGGCGGACTAGACTGGAACTGTGTGGGGACACCTAGGATTTGGAGGGCGCTCAGGGTTTGTGCTGAGCCACGGCCACAAAGGACAGTGGTGGCCAGCCTGCTCCTTCCCGGTTACACAGAACAGCAGCCAAGATTGCTCCTTCCTGGAGCTGTGGCAACCCCTCTCTCGGAGATTCCCAGGTGAGGTAAAGAAATGCAAATTGAGGCTCATTAACAGCCAGCATCGGCCCCACCCTCGGGAAATCCTCTCACACTATAAACACCTGAGGGAGTTTCTCATTCAACTGAGATTCTAAGGCTTTTCAAGTAACTGAGGCTAATAGTCTCCAGGCAAAAAGCTAGAGCATAACTGAACCTTTCCTGGGCTTGCAAATCTACCCAGGAAAGTGAGACTTGACAGTGGTGTTTAAGGAGGGCCCTCCACACTCATCCAAATCCAGTAGAGGGAGCCACAAAAAGCAAAACACCAACATCCACAGGGAAAATTTGGCAGGCTCCAAAACCCACTGAGAAAGCAAAAATGATGAAACAAAGAAACAAATCTCAAATGAAAGAACAAGAGAACTCTACCGAAGATGAGATAAATGAAATGCAGTTAAGCAAATTATCAGAGGTAGAGTTCAGAGCCATGATCTTAAGGAAACTAAACAGCATGAGTAAGGACATCAACACCATGAAAACCAACCAAGTGGAAATAAAGAATGATATAGCAGAAATAAAGAACACATTGGAAGGACTGACCAGCAGAGTAGAGGAAGAGGAGGATCAGATCAGTGAATTAGAAGACAGAGTAGAAAAAAATCAATCAATCAGAAAACCAAAAGGAAAAAACAATGAAAAAACAGGAAGATAGCTTAAGAGAACTGTAGGACAAGTGGAAACGTAATAACATTCGCATCATAGGAGTTCCCGAAGAAGAAAATGAGAAAGGGTTAGAGAATATATTTGAAGAAATAGTGACAGAAAACTTCCCTAACCTGGTGAAGGAAGAAGGCATTCAAGTACAAGAGGCACAGAGAGCCCCAAGTAAGAAGAACCCAAACAGGCCCACACAAGACACATAATAATTAAAATGCCAAAAATTAAAGACAAAGAGAGAATCCTAAAGGCAGCAAGAGATAAGCAACAGGTTACCTACAAAGGAACCCCCATAAGGCTATCAGCTGACTTCTCAACAGAAACACTACAGGCCAGAAGGGAATGGCATGAAATAATCAAGGTTATGAAAAACAAGGATCTGAATCCAAGACTACTCTATCCAGCAAGGCAATCATTCAAAATAGAAGGTCAAATAAAGAGCTTCCCAGACAAAAAAAGGTGAAGGGAATATATTAGCACCAAACCAGCACTGCAAGAAATGTTAAAAGGACTGCTGTAATTAGTAGAAGAAATAGGAAGAAAAACATTACCACAATAAACAAAAATGGCAATAAATAAGTACATATCAATAATTACCTTAAATGTAAATGGATTGAATGCTCCAATAAAAAGACACAGAGTAGCTGACTGGATAAGAAAGTATGATTCATGTATGTTGTTTACAAGCAACCCACCTCAAAACAAAAGACTCACATAGGTTGAAAGTAAAGGGATGGAAAAAAATCTTCCAAGCAAATGGAAAGGAAAAAAAAGCTGGGGTAGCAATACTCATATCTGATAAATTAGATTTCAAATTGAAGACCAAAACTAGAGACAAAAAAGGCCACTACATAATATTGAAAGGGTCTATACAACAGGAAGATATAACCTTGGTAAACATATATGCACCCAATATAGGAGCACCAAAATATATTAAAAATCTTCCGGAGGACTTCAAAGGAGAAATCGACCCCAATACAATCATAGCAGAAGACTTCAACACCCCATTGACATCACTGGATAGATCATTTAGACAAAAAATTAACAAGGAAACAGAAATTCTAAATGAAGCACTAGATCAAATGGATTTAACAGATATATACAGAGAATTACACCCCAAAACTGCAGAATTCACATTCTTCTCAAGTGCACATGGGACATTCTCAAAGACAGACCATATGTTAGGGCACAAACTAAGTCTCTAAAAGTTCAAGAAGATTGAAATCATATCAAGATCTTTTCAGATCACAATGGCATGAAACGAGAAATCAATTGCAACAAGAACATGCAAAGACATTGGAACACATGGAAGCTAAATAGCATGTTAGTGAACAATGAATGGGTTACCGAGGAGATCAAGGAAGAAATTAAAAACTTCCTGGAAACCAATGAAAATGAACACACAACAACACAAAATCTATGGGATGCAGCAAAAGCAGTTCTGAGAGGGAAGTTCATAGCACTACAGGTCCACCTCAAGAAACAAGAAAAATTTCTAATTGACTACCTAACCTCACAAATTAAAGAACTAGAAAGCAAACAAAAAGAAAACCCTAGAGCAAGTAGAAGGAAGGAAATAGTAAAGATCAGAGCAGAAATAAATGACATAGAGACCAGAAAAACAATTCAAAGGATCAATGAAACAAAGAGCTGGTTTTTTCAAAAGATAAACAAGATTGATGGACCCTTAGCTAGACTCACCAAGAAACAAAGAGAGAAAACCCAAATACACAAAATCAGAAATGAAAGAGGAGAAGTCACAACTGACACAACAGAAATACAAAGGATCGTTAACAAATACTATGAACATTTATATGGCAACAAATTCGACAATCTAAGCGAAATGGACACATTTCTAGAAACACATAGTCTCCCAAAACTGAACCGGGAAGAGATAGAAAACTTGAACAGGCCAATAAAAACAAAGGAAATTGAAGATGTAATCAAGACCCTCCCAGCAAACAAAAGCCCAGGCCCTGACGGCTTCACGGGGGAGTTTTACCGAACATTCAAAGAAGAACTAACACCCATTGTCCTCAAACTATTCCAAAAAATTCAAGAAGAAGGAAGACTTCCAAACTCGTTTTATGAGGCCAGCATAATTCTAATTCCAAAACCAGAAAAAGACACTACAAAGAAAGAAAACTACAGGCCAATATCCCTGATGAACATAGATGCCAAAATCCTGAACAAAATACTAGCAAATCGGATCCAGCAATACATCAAAAATATTATTCACCATGACCAAGTGGGATTCATCCCAGGGATGCAAGGCTGGTACAATATTCGCAAATCAATAAATGTGATACACCACATAAACAAAATGAAAGATAAAAACCATATGATCATATCAATAGACGCTGAAAAAGCATTCGACAAAATCCAGCACCCATTTCTGATAAAAACGCTCAGCAATTTGGGAATAGAGGGATCATATCTCAATATTATAAAGGCCATATATGAAAGACCTACAGCCAACATCATACTCAATGGACAAAACCTAAAAGCATTTCCCTTAAGAACAGGAACAAGACAAGGAGGCCCACTTTCACCACTCTTATTTAACATAGTGCTGGAACTCTTAGCCACAGCAATCAGACATGAAGAAAAAATAAAAGGAATCCAAATTGGAAAGGAAGAAGTGAAACTGTCATTATTCGCAGATGACATGATATTATACATAGAAAACTCTAAAGACTCCATCAAAAATCTACTAGACTTAATAAATGAATTTGGCAAAGTAGCTGGAGACAAAATTAACGTGAAGAAATCGACGGCTTTATTCTACACCAATGATGAACTCACAGAAAAAGAAACTAAAAAAAAAATCCCATTTACCATTGCGGCAAAAAAATTAAGATACCTAGGAATAAACTTAACCAAGGAAGTAAAGGACCTATTTGCAGAAAACTACAGGACATTGAAAAAAGAAATAGAGGAAGATATAAAAAAGTGGAAGCACATACCTTGTTCATGGATTGGAAGAATTAACATCATTAAAATGTCCATACTACCCAAAGCAATCTATAGATTTAACGCAATCCCTATCAAAATACCAACAATATATTTCACAGAACTAGAACAAATGGTTCAGATGTACATATAAAACCAAAAAAGACCCTGAATAGCCACAGCAATCTTGAAAAAGAAGGACAAAGTAGGCGGGATCACAATACCGGACATCAGGTTATACTACAAAGCTACTGTAATCAAAACAGCCTGGTACTGGCACAAGAACAGGCACATAGATCAATGGAATAGAACAGAGAACCCAGAAATTGACCCAAAACATTATGCTCAATTAATATTTGACAAAGGTGGCAAGAGCATACAATGGAGTAAAGACAGCCTCTTTAATAAATGGTGTTGGGAAAATTGGACAGCTACATGCAAAAAAATGAAACTAGATCATCAGCTTACACCATACACAAGAATAAACTCAAAATGGATAAAAGACTTAAATGTGACTCATGAATCCATAAAAATCCTAGAAGAAAATGTAGGCAACAAAATTTCAAATATCAAACACAGCAGAATTTTCACTGATACAACACCTAAGGCAACAGAAACAAAGGAAAAAAATGAACACATGAGACTACATCAAACTCAAAAGCTTCTGCACAGCAAAAGAAACAACCATCAAAGTGGAAAGGCAACCCAACATATGGGAGAGCATAATTGCCAATGATATATCAGATAAGGGATTAATTTCCAAAATATATAGAGTGCTCATACATCTCAACAAAAGGAAAACAAAGAACCCAATTAAAAAATGGGCAGAGGAACAAATAGACACCTCTCCAAACAGGACATACAAATGGCCAAGAGACATATGAAGAAATGCTCCACTTCACTAATCATCACAGAGATGCAAATTAAAACAACAATGAGGTATCACCTCACACCTGTCAGAATGGCCACCATCAACAAATCATCAAACAACAAGTGTTGGCGAGGGTATGGAGAAAAGGGGACTTTAGTACACTGCTGGTGGGAATGCAGACTGGTGCAGCCACTATGGAAAACACTATGGTGTTACCTCAAAAAATTAAAAATTGAATTACCATTTGACCCAGTGATCCCACTCCTAGGAATATACCCTAAGAAGCCTGAAACACCAATCAGAAAGAATATATGTACCCCCATGTTCATAGCAGCACTATTTACAATAGCTAAGATCTGGAAACAGCCCAAGTGTCCATCAGTAGGCGAATGGATAAAAAAGCTGTGGTACATATCCACAATGGAGTACTATGCAGCTGTAAGAAAGAAAGATCTCTTATCCTTTGCGATGACATGGGAGGACCTAGAAACTATTATCCTAAGCGAAACAAGCCAAGCAGAGAAAGACAAATATCATATGATCTCATATATTTCTGGAATATAATGAACATAACAGTCTGAGGAACAGAGTAGTCCCAGAGATGTGGAAGTAGGGTACAGACTGACATTTGCCAGAAGAGGGGGTGTGGGAGGGGAGCGATGAACCACAGAACTTGTACTCATGTACTCATAACCAATGGACATGGACAACAAACTGGGGATGGGGCAGGGAGGGCGGGGGAGGAGGGTGTCAATGGGGGGAAAAAGGACAAACATCTGTAACAAAAGTAAATTAATAAAAAAAAGAAAGAAAAGAAAAGATATCCAACTTCATTAGCCATTAGAGAAATGCAAATTTAAATCTGAAGGAGATATCACTGTGCATCTATCCGAATGGCTAAAATAAAAAATGGTGAAAGCCAGCCAATGAGTCTGCTTACCTGAATGTGTTTCTGCAGAAATTAAGAGAAAGCTGGCAACAGTAAAGCCATGTTACAGGCATTAAAGACATTAAAGTCATTAAGGTCCCTGAAAATGTCAATGAAATAAATAAATAAAATAAAAATAAAAACCAGTGACAACATCAAATGTTGGCAGGGATGCAGCGAATGTGTGGGAATGTAAAATGGTACAGTCACTCCAGAAAATGATACCAGACAACCCAATAATTGCATACCTGGGCATATGTTTCCAGAGAAATGAAGACTGATGTTCACACAAAAACTTGTATACAAATGTTTACAGTAGTATTATGCAAAATGTCCTAAACTGGGAATAACTCAGATTTCCTTCAGCAGGTGAATGGTTCATCTAATTGTGGTACATCCACACAATCGGGTCTTTCCTCAGCAATAAAAACAGAATGGACTATTGACACATGCAAAACACTTGGTTGAAGCTCCACAGAATTATGCTGATTGAAAAAAACCATCCCCTGTAAGGGTGGTACCATATCCACAAATGAGTAAATGTGATACAAACATAAACAAAATAAAGGATAAAAACCACATGACTGTATCAATAGATGCAGAAAAAGCATTTGATAAAATTCAGCACCCATTTATGATAAAAACTCTCAGCAAAGTAGGAACAGAGGGATCATACCTCATCATAATAAAGGCCATATATCATAGACCCACAGGTAATATACTCAATGGGCAAAGAACAAGCATTTCCCTTAACATAGGCAACAAGACAGGATGTCCGCTTTTATCACTCTTATTCAACACAGTCCTGGAAGTCCTAGCTACATCAATCAGACAAAAAGAAGAAATAAAAGGCATCCAAATTAGAAAGGAAAAAGTAAAACTATCATTATTTGTAGATGACATGGTACCACCAAAAAAGATTCCACCAAAAAACTACTAGAACTGATAAGTGAATTCAATAAAGTAGCAGGATACAAAATAAATATCCAGAAATCAGTTGCATTTTTATACACTAATAATAAACTATCAGAAAGAGAAACTAAGAAAACAATCTCACTTACAACTGCTTCAAAAAAATAAAATACCTAGGAATAATTTTAACCAAGGATGCAAAAGACCTGTACTCAGAAAATTATAAGACACTGACAAAAGAAACTAAAGAAGATACAAATAAGTGGAAGTATATACCATGTTCATGGTTAGGAAGAATTAACATCATTAAAATGTCCATACTACCAAAAGCAATCTATAGATTCAATGCAATTCTTATCAATATACCAATGGTGTATTTCACAGAACTAGAACAAATATTTCAGAAATTTATATGGGAACCACAAAAGAGCCCAAATAGCAATAGCAATCTTGAGAAAAAAAAAGAAAGTTGGAATAATCGTGCTACCTGATATCAAACTATACTACAAGGCCCTAGTAATCAAAACAGCATGGTACTGGCATAAATACAGACCCAGAGATCAATGGAACAGAATAGAGAGCCCATAAGAAACCCATGCCTTTATAGTCAATTAATATCTGACAAAGGAGGCAAAAACATACAATTAGGGTAAAGACAATCTATTCAATAAATGATACTGGGAATACTGGACAGACACATGCAAAAAAATGAAACTGGACCACCTTCTTACATCACACACAAGGATAAACTCGAAATGGATTAAAGACTTAAATATTAGACTCAAAACCATAATAATCCTAGAAGAAAACATAGGCAGTAAAGTCTCGGACATTTCTCATAGCAATATCTTCTCTGATATATCTCCTTGGGCAAGGAAAACAAACAAAATACAAACAAATGAGACTACATCAAACTAAACATAACAGTATTTTCTCTCATATATCTCCTCAGGCAAGGAAAACAAAAACAAACAAATGAGACTACATCAAACTAAATATTTTTTGCACAGCAAAGGAAACCATCAGCAAAGTAAAAGACAACCCACTGAATGGGAGGACATATTCAATACATCTAATAAGGGGATAATATCCAAAATTTATAAAGAACTTATAAACTCAACACCAAAAAAAAAAATCAAATTAAAAAATGGGCAAAGGACTTAAATAGACACTTCTTCAGAGGACATACAGATAGCAAATAGACATATGAAAAGATGCTCAATGTCACTAGTCATCAGAAAAATGGAAAGTAAAACTACAATGAGATATCATGCCACACCTATCAGAATGGCTATCATCAATAAATCAACAAATAACAAGTGTTGGTGAGGATATGGAGAAAAGGGAACCTTTGTGCACTGTTGGTGGAAATGCAGATTGGTGCAGTCACTGTGGAAAGCTGCATGGAGTTACTTCAAAAATTAAAAATGGGAGGACTTCCGGTCAAGATGGCGGCCTAGGTGGATGCGGAATCGCGTCCTCCCACAACCACATCAAAGTTACAACTAAATCACAGAATAACTATCACTTAAAGACCGAATGAAATCAAGCTGAATGGAAGTCCTGCAACTATGAAATTAAAGAAGCAGCAGAATGGAGACGGCATACTGCCCTCCAGGACCCTCCTCGTCACCTGAAAGGAAACGAGATCCTGCAGCCAGGGGCACCTGCGGAAGCTGAGCGACCCCCACACCAACGGAGGAACCCAGGCGGAGCGAGGGAGCTGAGCGACCCCCACACCAACGGAGGAACCCAGGCTGAGCAGCGAGGGAGCTGAGCGACCCCCACACCAACGGAGGAACCCAGGCTGAGCAGCGAGGGAGCTGAGCGACCCCCACACCAACGGAGGAAACCAGGCGGAGTGAGGGAGCTGAGCGACCCCCACACCAACGGAGGAACCCAGGCAGAGCAAGGGAGCTGAGCGATCCCTACACCAACGGAGGAAGCCGGCAACACACAGGAGAACTGAGCAAACTGAACAACGAAATTGACCCAGAGACATGGAGGTGGAGTATGCGATGACGGGCCTCAGAAGAGGGGGTGAGGCGGGGGAAAGAGATAAATCACAGAGTCTATGTGCATGGGTGCATAACCAATGGACATGGACAACAGGGATGGGGATGAGGAGAAGGGGAGGGGGAGGAGGGTGTCAATGGGGGAAAAAAAGGAAAAACATCTGTAACAAAAACAAATTAATAATAAAATAAATTATAAAAAAAAAAATTAAAAATGGAACTCCCTTATGACCCAGTGATTCCACTTCTGGGAATTTATCTGAAGAAACATGACACACTAATTTGAAAGAATATATTGCAGTGTTATTTACAATAGTCAACATTTGGAAGCATCCCAACTGTCCACCAGTAGATGAGTGGAATAAAAAGCTGTGGTACATATACATAATGGAATACTACTTGGCCATAACAAAAAAAAAAGAGAAGGAAATCTTACACTTTGCAACAGCATGGATGGACCTCGAGAACATTATGCTAAGTGAAATATGCCAATCAGAGACAGACAAGTACCATATGATTTCATTCATATGTGGAATCTAATAAACAAAATGAACTCACAAGCAAAACTGAGACAGACTCATAGATACAGAGCAGGTTGACAGTTGGGAGAAGGCATCGGGGTGGGGGGGCTTAAGGGGAGAGTGGAGGGCTTGGAAAAAAAAAACTCATGGACAGGGACAACAGTGTAGAGATTGCTGAGGGGAGAGGGGCTGAAGAGAGGGGAGGAGGGTTTGGGGGGATAAATGGTGATGGATGGAGACTTGACTTCGAGTGGTGAACACACAATACAGTGTACAGATGATGTGTTGTAGAATTGTGCACCTGAAACCTGTATAATTTTGTTAACTAGTGTCATCCAATAAATTTAATAAAAAGAAAAAAGATGTCCATCTCCAAATGTGACATACTATATGAACCCACCTACTTAATGTTTCTGAAACAACACTATCAGATGGAGAACACATCAGAAACCAATGAAAGGCTGGGGTGAGAGCAGTGGGTATGGCTGTAAAAGGCAACAGGAAGCATCCTCTGAAAACAAATATTCTGTATCCTGTCTGTATTAATGTTAGTATGCTGCTTATGACACTGCATTGTATCTATAAGACATTACCATTCAGTATGAAGAGTATAAAGGGTCTGTTACTTCTTACAAATGCAGGTAAATCTACGATTACCTAAAAAAATAAATAAAAACAACTTTACGTGCACTCATATTCAAAGCAGAATCATTCACAGTAGCCAGAAGGCAGAAGCAACCCAAGTATCCATCAAAGAATGAAATGCCCTGGCTGGTGTGGCTTAGTTGGATGGGCATTGTCTCATGGACCAAAAGGTTGCCAGTTCGATTCCTGGTCAGGGCACATGCCTGGGTTTCGGGCTTGATCCCCAGTAGGTGGTGGCCTGCAGGAGGCAGCCAATGATGTTAGACTCTCACATCGATGTTGCTCTTTCTCTCCGTCTCTCTCTCTCCCCCCCTCCCTTCCTCTCTCTAAAAATGAATAAAAATATATTTTTTAAAAGAATAAATGGTAAGCACAATGGGTTATATACACACCAAGAAATATCATTTAACCTTAACAAAGAACATTCTAACACATGCTACATCAGAGATAAGCCTTGAGGACATTACACTGAGGGAAATAAGCCAGACACAAAAGGACAAATGCTGTATGCTTATGTGTACTCTCTAGAGTGAGGTCGGGATGGTA
This sequence comes from Tadarida brasiliensis, assembly GCA_030848825.1. Classification (NCBI taxonomy): domain Eukaryota; kingdom Metazoa; phylum Chordata; class Mammalia; order Chiroptera; family Molossidae; genus Tadarida; species Tadarida brasiliensis. The sequence continues at coordinate 69,581,893 of CM061259.1, read as the reverse complement.
AGTGCCGAGGACAGAGGTATAGGGGAATGGGGAATTATTATTGAATGGCTGAGAAAGGTATCAAAGAAATCTACATTTTCCCTCCCCCTTTTCACTGGAGGGGACACCAAGATGCCAAGAAGATAGATGGGGACTCCAGGATGTTTGTTGTCCACCACCAATGTCCACACAAGCTCCCAAAGTTGGCAACACAGCCAACAAAGTGAGCAGCCCGGACTATAGGGCAGGAGGAGGGATGGGAGTCACATAAACTCATGTCTGTCCTTATTTTTCTAGGCTGGGGCTGAACAGCCTGTGTGGCAGACAGCAAGCTGGCCAGGGTCCTGGAAAAGCTGCCCTGTAGCTGACAGAGAGGCAAAGTGGGGTTTTCAAGGGCTCTTGCAGAAGTCACTCACCAGGGGCAGCTGGAGAGCAGTCACTTGCTGTGCATCCCTCAAGCTCGCTTCCTGAAGTAGGGACGGGTCTTGTGGAACTGAAAAAGATGAGAAAAGGGTATCTCATAATCCCAGGTCTCTTTTCTTACATGCAAAGGGAGGATTATAATATAATGCAGATAAAAAGCTTTGGAGAAACCACAAGATTTCTGTTACTTTGCTTTCAGACCCAACAATGGGGACTTTAACAGGGAGTGGCTGGGCTTGAGTTGGCCCTGCCATCAAGTCACAATGTAACTTCCCACAGGTGCAAGGACCTCAACTTCATGATCCAAAATATAGAGAAAATAAAGGTTAGAACTCTGAGTCAAGATCAGTAAGAGCTGCCAATGGTGAAAATTACTGTGGGGCTCTAGGGTCACAGAAGTGTATACATCTGTAAGTTTGTAAACTATAAATTCCAGAAGAAAGACTGTGTCACTGTTAGGTGCCCCCTGGAAAGAGCACTTGTCACAGTGCCCTAACCACCATCACTAGAAAGTGCAGAGTGTAGCACTGTAATCACCTCATTTGGCCTGATCTTGAGGCCTGGGAGTGGGGAATGCTATTACAAAGAACTTCTCTCTCTGACTGGCAACTACACTCTGCTCAGGCTTCTGTAAGCAGTGAGCCACATATCTGGCCCAGAATGCAGCCACCTGAAAATAAGCTGTGTTTTTAAAGGTGCTCCTTTCACAGAATAAGACTTGGAAAGCTGCACTATCATCTCTTGGTCTCCTAAAGGTTGACCGCAGGTCACATATTAAATTAGTTTCAAAGCTAACACAGAAGCTAGTGTCCCTCACCAGGATGCAGCAAGGACAGGTTTAGCTATTTAGAACAAGGGTCGGGAATAGGAGGCAGAACAGGAGACAGCTTAGCCAGCAGTGACACTGGACGTCCCTGAGGGAGGCAGCCTCCTTACTCTGCTAGGGGAAGCTAAGGCTGGGTGGGTGATGTGAGGGGTGATTTCATTCTGCTCTCTCATACCTGCCACCTTCTGGAGGATGAATGACAGCCTCATCCTACCTTTCCCATGGGACTTGAATACACAGACACTTTTACAGATCACTGGAAAGCATTCAGCCTCAAAACAAGATCTAGCTTTTTGGGAAGATTTTCATGATTAGGAACTATATGGCTTTTACTGGAGGTTCATCCCAACAATAAATCACTTGAGTCTGTAAGGTCTTCCTAGTAACTAACTCATCACTTTTGCTCTGTCCATTTACTATTGCTCAGGGAAATTGGAGGAGCTGTGCCTTTTGACCAGAAGCCCATTGGTGGCATATGTCCAAAATTCCCCAAGAAGCACCAGCTTAGGTTGGGGAAGCTCCTCCTGAGGGGATTCCTGCCACCCACAACCTGCATACCCCAGGCTGCCTGCACATGCAGTGTTTATTTGGGCTATTGGTTGCTTCCCTTATGCCTGTCGTTACAGGCTGAACTATGTCCCCACCAAATTCACATGTTGAAGTCCCCACCCCCAGGACCTCAAAGTGTGACTATATTTGGAGATGGGGGTCTTTCAAGAGATAACTAAGCTAACATAAAATCTTTATGATGGGCTCTAACCAAATATGACTGATGTCCTCATAAGAAGAGATTAAGCCCTGGCCAGTTTGGCTCAGCGGTTAGAGCGTCGGCCCGCAGACCAAAGAGTCGCAGGTTCGATTCCAGTCAAGGGCACGTACTTCGGTTGCGGTTTGTCCCTGGCCCTGGTTGGGGTCATGCCAGAGGCAACCAGTCGATGTGTCCCTCTCACATGGATGTTTCTCTCTCTCTCTCTCCCTCCTTCCCACTCTAAAAATATCCTCGGGTGAGGATTAAAAGAAAAAGAAGAGATTAAGCCCTGGCCAGGTAACTCAGTTGGTTATAGGGGCCCCCCAGTACACCAAAAGGTGATGGGTTTGATTCCCGGTCAGGGCACATACCCAGGTTTGTGGATTTGATCTCCAGTAAGGGCATGTGTGGGAGGCAACTGATGCACATTTCTCTCTCACATCAATGTTTCTCTCTCTCTCCCCCCCTTCCTTACTCTCTTTAAGATCAATTAAAAAATTTTTTTAAATAGTTAAAATAATAAATTTTACTTTAAAAAAAGAAGAAGAGATTAAGATACAGACACACACAAGAGGGACAACCATGTGAGGACATAGGGAGATGACGACCGTCCACATGCCAAGGAGAGAGGCCACAGAAGGAACCAGCCCTACTGACTCTTGGATCTTGATCTTCCACTGGAAGAAAGTAAATGTCTGTTGTTTAAGCCATCCTGTCTGTGAGACTTTGTTCAAACATTCCTAAAAAACTAACACAACTATCTGTACTTTTAACCAAGGAGAAGCTGAAGAGTTTGATTTATACACAACTCAGTATAGTTTCACCCATAAAGAAATTTAATATGCTTTTTTTTTTTTAATTGAAAAACTTATTACAATGTCAAGGACAACTGTGAATCTCAAGAATACTCTCCTGGCATCCCCTCTCCTTTCCATCTATTATCTATAGCACAATGTGGCAAGTCTGCTCAAAGTAACCCTCACACCACAGAGGTCACTTACTCAACCTGAGGGCAGCACAACTTCCCATAAAGATTACTTCAACTTGCCCTGGCCAGTTTGGCTCAGCGGTTAGAGCTTCGGTCCGCGGACCAGAGAGTCCCAGGTTCAGTTCCCGCTAAGGGCACCCCAGCCCCGGTTGGAGTCATGTGGGTGGCAACCACTCGATGTGTCTCTCTCACGTTGATGTTTCTCTCTCTCTTTCTCCCTCTCTCCCTCCCACTCTATCTGAAGATAAATGCAAAAGTGTCCTTGGGTGAGGATTGAAAAAAAAAAAAAAAGATTACTTCAACTCAAAATCATGACTGGCTCAGGCACCCTGCTCAGCATTTTATGTATATAATCCTTTAATCCTCAAGAAACCCAATAAGGGTAATGATTATCTCCTTTGGATGGACCAGCAAACTGAGGCTTGCAGAGTTTAGAAGCATGCCCTGGGTTATAGAGAGAGGATTCAAAGTCAAGTAAACCTGGTACCAAAACCACCTGTCTGTAGCCACCAGCACACTTTGTATAGATATTCAGACATGGCTAGGTGACATCCAAGCCGCATACCCTAAGACACAAACCTGTTCCCTTGGAAAGTATTTCTGTATTTCCTTGCAGCATCATAACAAGTCTGAGATCAAGAGTTGTTTAGCAGAGAAAGAGGTTGAGAGAGACCAGTGGACATGACCACACTTGGCTCTTGACACAGGTTCCTGACAACAGTGCTTGGCTGTCCCCCAAATGACAAAGCCCAGAAATGTGCCCTCAGAAAGAGAAGATGGTAGTCCTGGCTGGTTTGGCTCAGCGGTTATAGCGTCGGCCTGCGGACCAGACAGACAAAGAGAAGATGGTGCGGCCTCAAAGACACCCCCCTACAACAGAGGTCCCTCTGGGTGAATGGGGCACCATGAAAATAACAGACACCCTCAGGCAATTCTGATTCAATCACTCTAGGCAAGAACCCAGACCCTGAAATTGGTTTATGGCTCCTCAGGGGACAAGAGAACTACTGAGGTCAAGAGCCACCACCAAGGCACAAGGTGGGGTGTGCAGGCCTCTCCACAGCCCCCACCCCCAGACTCCCTACCTGGGTCCCCGCTGAGCTGGCCTGGCAGTCTGCTTGAGAGCCCAGTGCCCTGGGGAAGGGCCACCAGCTGGGCTTCCTGGCTCTTTGCAAGGTGGCTCTGGGGCTCTGCTGGCAGCGGCTCCTGTACCTGGTCCAGAGGGCCATCCCCATCATCAATCACCACGGGGTCCTCACGGTGCTTGAGCTGTAATCCCAGAAAGAGCTTTTCAGGACTCGTGGAGAGATCCCCAGCCAGCAAGGACCAGCAGTGGTGCAAAGCCCTTCCCTTGGCCTGCTGACCACTGGAGGCTCAGCCCAGGCCTTGAACAGGGCTGTAAAGGGGGAGGACTTATCATCCCCCTAATTAGAGCCATTAGGGAATATAATATGCTTTACTGAGAAACCAACACTCATATGGACCTAATCAAAGCACAAAGTTCTAGACAGAATTTCTCATCCCTGCCGGGGGGGGGGGGGGGGGGGGGGGGGGGGGGGAGCTGCATGGCCCGCCTCCTCACACTGCTACCCAGCCCGCTCTTACCCTCTCCTCCCAACCTCCAATAAGCCCAAAGCAGCTGCTCCACTCACCCACTGCCAAGGTCTCCCTGGCTCTCGTTCCAGTGCCTCCACAGCAGCCACAGCCTGCTCTCCACTCTCAGGCTCCTGGGCACGAACCCAGCCCTGGATCTCACGGGGTAGGATGGCCAGGAACTGCTCCAACACCAGCAATTCCAGGATCTGCTCCTTGCTGTGCCGCTCGGGGCGCAGCCAGCCCCGGCACAGGTCCCAGAGGCGCTGCAGGGCCTCACGGGGGCCCGCTGCCTCCTGGTAGCGGAACCGGCGGAAGAGGCGTCGGGAGGACTCGGGGCTGGGAAGCTCACCCTGGGGAGCAGGGCTCTCTCCCGGTGGGCTCCTCATTTTCCTGGGCTCCTCACTTTCCTTCGGAGCCAAGACTCGGGGGCACAGGGCTGTGGGCATGATGGGATTTGATGGGGGTCAGCAGCAGAAGACGACCCTATTTCCAAACAGAAATCACTGGCTTCAATACTCCGGTCTCTTGTAGTAGGTACCGAGGGTGGTGATGGGGAAAGTGACAAGGCCCAGAGACCAGCACTTGGGAAAAGCCCTGGGACATGTGCAAAATGTCAGTGTGACTGGTCCTTACACAAAGAGAAGAAGAACTATCACCCCCCAACAGCATCATTATATGATCCTCCTAACTGGTCAACCAGACAATCAAGGCAGGGAGTCTGGGAGAAAAGCGGTGGCCTTTCAATGTGACAAAGGCATTCCAAGCATCCCAGAAAACAGACAGGGCTACATGCAGGAGAGAAAAGGAATTAAGACTCTGTGGTACCTTCAGAGGCCACGTCCTCCTGGAGACCTGAGAGGGCTGAGCTAAGCAGGCTGCTATCTTGGGGCGTCTGAGCCAAAGTCACAGTTCCTGCCCTTGAGACCTTTACAACATGAGTTGGAAAGACAAAGACAGATGTTCGGGGTAAGAGCCATGAAGGCATAGCCAGTAGGGAAAACCCACCCTGCTGGTGGCCAGGGCTGACTACTGGTACTAGACCTGCTGGATCCACACAGACAGACCTGGCCCTGCCCCATCGAGTCTGCCCTGGGAGACAGAGGAGAAACACATGGCTGAGAAAATACCCAGACAAGCCCTGGCCAGTGTGGCTCAGTTGGTTTGAATGCTGTCCCGTACACCAAAATGTGGCAGGTTTGATTCCCAGTCAGGACACATACCTGGGTTTTGGGTTTGACACCCCAGTCAGGGTGCATACAGGAGGCAATAGATCCATGTTTCTCTCTCACATCAATGTTTCTCTCTCTTTCTCTCTCTCTCAAATCAATCAATAAAAACGTATCCTAAGGTGAGGATTAAAAAAAAAAAAATCAAGAAATGGGACAGTCAAAAGTGACAGTCACTCCCTGAGATTCCTGGAGAAAAGTAATACTATTCATTTAAAAACACCAGCACTTTGCCCTGGCCAGTGTGGCTCAGTTGGCTGGGCGTCATCCTGTGCACTGTTCAATTCCCAGTCATGTGGCGGGTTTCGGGCTCAATCCCCAGTGGGGGCATGCAGGAGGCAGCCAATCCCATGCTTTGCTCTAACATTGATGTTTTTCTCTCTCTCCTTCTCTCTCTCAAAAATCAGCCTCCCCTGGGCTCGCTCACTAAAGTCTGAATAGTAAACTTTAGCATATATTTAAAGACACCTTACCCTTCAACCCTGCCTCCATCAGAGTTCTCTACCCTTGCCATCTTCAAACCATGATGAAGGCACCTTGCACACACCAAAGAGGCCTCCCGAGACAGAACAGAGATGAGGCGCTGAAGGTACAAGCCCCACCTGAGCATAGTGGGACTCAGGGCCCCTCTACCTCCCCAGTGAACATATACAGGCCACACAAAAAAGTAACAGCCACTACCCATAGTCTATAGAACCCAGAGAAAGTCCCTCCCCCTCTCTCAGGCCTCTGAGACCACTGGGCACAATCACTAGACCATCACACCCAGATTGCATGAGGCGCCCCAGCTTAACCTTAACCTTCAACAGCTCAGGGCCCCAAGGGTCCCACGTGGAAAGCAGGCCTCCCTCCGATTTCACAGGAAAGCCAGAAGAACCACAAAGCCATGGAATGGCAGTCAGAAAAACCCAAGTGTATTATCAGCTTTGCTTTCCAAAGGAAAACAAATAGACTAGCAGAAAAGGACTCAAGGAGTCAGGCTGGACACGTTAGTTCCTTCAGTGCCTGCTCCTGCATATGAAACCCAGTCTCTGGCTCCACCAGCCCAAAGTCCCTGAACTCAGCCATCATACACCTGCAGGGCCTCTGGGTTCCTCAGGTCTGCCCCAACCTAGGGGACCCTGGCCCCACCCTCAGCACTCGGTGTCCACTTAGAACCAGTCCTAGCCAGGCAGCTGCGTTCCTCTTTGTCACCCATGCACCTGGAGGTAGGAGGCTCAAGAGCGATGCCTGATGAATGAACAAACGTGGGTCCCGGGTCTGGGAGGATTCCCGCGGGGCAGGGTGGGGATTAAAGCAGCTCACCGAGGAGGGACAGCGAGGGATAAGCAGAAAGGACAGGGAGGGCATTTTAGCCCAGGGAAAGGGAGAGCTTTTCCTCGCTCCCCCTCTCCCGTTTCCTCCCAGCGTGCGCGCGCGCGCACAGAAACACACACACGCGCGCGCGCCTCCAGTGTAGCCAGCTCCCGGCTCCTCACCTCACAACCTGGAATTCCTTCCTAGCGTCTAACTTAAATCGCTCCTGCTGCGGCGTTAGTCTCCGCAGCTGTTCCTCATGCTTCCCAGCCGGGCTTCCGGCGTCCTTTCCGAGGCGGGCTCTCTGCAGGGCCCGACTCTGTCCCCGGCCAGACAAGCCCCGTCTCCTGCTCATCCAGAAAACCACGGCTCCACTTGGGAGTGAAGCAGTATAAACAAATGCAGGCACCTGAAAAACAATACTGGTATTGCCTTACCGCCCCCGGCCGCAGATCCACCGACGACTGGCTCCGGGATGGGGGACGCGCCGGGCCGAGGGGCGCGCGGGATCAAGGTGCGCGGGGCCGGGAGTCCGGGGTGCTTGGGACTGGGGGAAGAGGTCGGAGGGCGCCGTGCGAGCCTTTAGGAGCCCAGCCCCACTCACCACCGCGGCGCGTCCCAGTTGGCTGGCCGCGCAGGCTGGGCCGCCGCCGAAGCCCGCCGGACGCGGAGGAAAGGAAAGGCCGGACCCTCAGCTCCCTCCCCTGGGACACTTCCTGCTCCACTCTAGGACCGCGGAGGTCTCGGCGTCTCAGTGGTTCGCTCCCCGCCCCCCGACCGAGGTGTGCGCAGGGGTGACATCCGACACCCCCCCCCCCCTCAGCATGGCCTTCGCGCCGCCCCGCCCCTCTCCTCGCGCGTCGGGGCCCCGCCACTAGGGCCGGCCTCCCTGCGGCCCAGCGCGTGGAGGGCGCAGCGGGTAGGGCCCCCGCAGTCGGTGGCCGAGGACGCCGTCGTCACGAGGGCACGAGGTGTCTGGGTGATCCCCTCCGCTGTTCTCCCCACTCCCGCGCCTCCAGGGTTTGTGGATGCCCGGAAGGGCCGATCTGGGGCCGGAGCTGAAGGCTGGAATGGGGAAAGGAAGCCGCTCCATTTAGGAATCCCTTGTGACCGCCCCCGGCAGGCGCCACCCACTAATAGCCAAAACCCGTTTTCTCGGCCAGCTGCGTAGCTCAAGAGGCGAGTAGGGATAGAGAAACGTAGATATCCCTCTCTCCGCCTCCTCCACCTTGGGACGCCCAGGTGTCAGCTTGTACTTTCCTGGGGTGAAACAGATTTGTGGAGTTTCAGTTTAAGAAAGGTTGCCCGCTGCATGGCCTTTCTGAGCATGAGGACAAGGCTGGGGAGTGCCCAGAGGGTCCCGGTGAATCTCACCCCGAGAGGCTGGTGGGGAAAGCTTGGTGCTGTTGGTTCACACTGGGCCAGGGACGCAGGGAGAGGTTAAAGGCCTTTGGAAGTCAAGTGGCAGTGACGGGCAAGCAGGAATTAGGGCCTTAGGATCCGGCAAACACTACCCTAGGCTGAACGTTGCCTGAGTCAGGAGGGGTCTTCTTGGGTCTTCCTTAATCTTTCAGATTTCGGAGCTTGGGAGAAAGAGTGCCTCGGGTCTCCTGAGCAGGTCTGATTCCCTCAAACCTCTCCTTCATCGACCCTGCACTTAAGTTAAACTCTCGGAACAGAAGGCAGAGAAAAGTCTCTATGTACCTGACTGCATACATCTCTGCTTACCGTCAGATCCTGTTTCAAGGGCAAGCAGAACAAACCAGTTCCCCTAATGAAAATGGCCTAACTAAGTGGGTGGGGAGGAGGTGAGTGGGCCAAGACACCAGATCCTTGCCCTGCATGTCTCATTCCATGGCCTGGTGCCTCCTGTTTCTTCCTTTAAATTACAAATTGTCACTCTGACTAGTGAAAGTTACTAAGAGCCACCTTTGTCAAATGCCTGGACTCTGACTTCAGCAGGAAGTGAATGAAAGCAAAGGAGTGAAGCTCTTTTTGGTGAACAGTGATTGCTTCCCGAAATACTAGGTGCTGGCAGGGTCACCCAGAGATCTCATCTGGAGTCTGCGGATACAAATGGGAGCCACCCCTGTCTGACTTCACTGAACTCAATGTTAAGCCCCGCTCTCAGGAGCATCAACCAGCACCATTGCAGCCATGGAGCCAGAAGAGAAGTTCCCCATGGGAGGAACCAGGGACCAGTGAGGTAGGCTGGACTTAGGTGCTTTAGCAAACAGCCCAGCCTGTGGCACTGATCTGGAGGTCCAGACCCTCTGCTGGAGCTCCCAGCCCTGTGACTGGCTGGGGAACCAGCTGTAAGTGTTGAGAATTTGTGCTCCTCTTTCTGCTTAGTGCATCCCTAAAGCAGATAAAATGCAGAGCCCAGAGATTGCTAGCACACAGCATCAGGTCAATCCCCACTGCCCAGCCCAGCTCCTTCCCTTGAACGGATACCTCCCTGCAAATTGTTGACCTGTCTCAGCTCAGAGCTTGCCCTTACTTTGCATTTCTCTTGTATTTCACTAAGCACAGGGGTTAAGAGCCAGAACACCTGGTTTAAATCCTGCCTCCCTGACTCCTCACTAGGTGATCTCAAGCCAACTTAACCTTTCTGTGACTCATCCAGAAAACAGATGATGCTGTCCACTTCATTGGGTGGGTATGGAATCATTCATCAGTCAACAAACATACCAAGCACCTACTAGGCTCTCTTAGTGCTAGGTGCCTTTCCAGGTGCTCACAGTACATCTGTGAACACAACTAGCTCTTGGGGGGAGAGAGGGAGCAGGCAGTTAGCAAAATCAATACCACCATCTGCTAAGTTTGATCCATGCTGCAGAGGAAAAGGAAAGTGGAACAGCATCAGGTAACCATAAGGGGGTGCTGGGTCACTGTATTAAAGAAGTCAGGGCAAATGGCTCTCTCTGGAGCATATCCATACCTTTCCTGTCCCCCCAGGCACATTACCTTTACCTTTCTATTTCTCCTAAGCTGCATGGGCCCTTCTTTTGTCTCTGTAACATGCTTCCTGAGCCCATTTTGTTCTACAGCTAACTTCTTCTGCCTCTTTGACTTCCTAAGTGAACTTTCTTATTAAAAAAAAAAAAGAAGTCAGTCTTGGCCAGTATAGTTCAGTGGTTAGAAAGTCAACCAGCGCACCTAAAGATCACCGTACTTGGTTAAGGGCATATACTTGGGTTGCAGGTTCAGTCCTTGGCCCAGTTGGGGTATGTGTGGGAAGCAATCAATCGATCTCTCTCACATGATATATTTCTCTCTCCCCTCTCCCTCCCTCCCTTCCACTCTCTAAAAATCATTGAAAAAACACCCTTGGTAAGGATTAACAACAACAACAAAAAGTCAGGGCAGACTCCATTGCCCTGGTGACATCTGAAATGAGGGAGCTGATTAAGCTCAAGCCTGGATAAGAACAGGGTTCCTATAATGTTCCTTCCAGTTTGAGGACTAGTTCCATGGGTATGAATATTGGTTTAAATAGGATCTGGACATTTTTTTCTGCCAGAATTGATGTTACAATATTTAGCAGCATTTAACCAATATTCTTCTAAAAGTGCATTTTCATCAGATATTCAACTAGTAAAACAGGTGTGGGAAGTTGGGAAGGCCTTCAGAGGAGATTGTGAATAAAAAGAAATTATATGCAAAATCTTGAGACTGTAAGCAATTCATTATTACTGAGGCAAGCAGAGTGCAAGCACAGGTGAGATGACCACAGAAGGTTGTAGATGCCACGTTAAGGATCTTCATTTTATTGGGGTGACACAGGGTGGTGGCCACTGAACAAGGGGAATGGGGTGTCACCTGGGATGGAGGGCACAGGGAGCCATGGGAAGGTGCCTTCCTTTGCACCAAGTGGGGTTGTGTTATTTGCCACAGGTGAAGCACCAGCAAGGAAAACCTACCCTGCTGAAGACCCACCAGCCAATGTGTATATGTATTTGGTTATATTACTTCTGCTGATTGTGTATGTTTTTATAAAATGCTTGCTGTGTGCCACCAATTGTTCCATCCTTGGGAGGCCATAATGGACAGAAGATCCTGGCTTCTGGAAGCTGGAAGCAGAATCAGATAGTTAATAAATGGCTCTTCAATATAATGCCATTGTTGATAGATGCCATAAAAATGAAATAAAAGAAAACAGTAAGGAGGCGCCTGCCATGGCAGTCAGGTAGGACCTTCATGAGGTGGTATTTGAGTGCAGAGCAGGTAGATGGCAAGCACAACAGAGGTGTGCCTGAAGAGCATGTCAGCAGAGGGAACAGTTCATGCAAAGGCCATGAAGCAGGAGTTTGGTACCCTTGGAGTTTGGTCAGCAGGCCAGCGCTCTAACCGCTAAGCCAGGGATCTGGCTTAGCGGTTAGAGCGCTGGCCTGTGGACTGAAGGGTCTTGGGTTTGATTCCCAGTCAAGGGCATGTACCTTGGTTGTGGTGGGTTCAATCCTAGAAAACCAATCGATATGTCTCTCTCACATAGATGTTTTCTCCCTCCCCCCCCCCCTCCCTCCTTTCCACTCTATCTAAATATCCTCCAGTGAGGGTTAACAACAACCAAAAGAATAATGCAAGAATGCCCAGGCTGGATTCAAGTAGGGTGTGGCCTGATGGGACCATTATTTTACCACAATCACTATTCAGAACAAGTTGGAGTAGAAGAAGCAGGTGCCATATTATAAGGGGCAGCAGAAATACAGGTGGATTTCCCCTCCCTGTGCTGTGTGGCCCTAGAATGAGGAACAGCTTGGTTTGTGCCTGAATTGTGTCCAAACAAGAAAGCAGGTATCTGGGAGGGAGGCGGAAGACGATGGTGAGTTTTGGTCTTGCTGGGTCTGAGATGTCCAAAAGACAAGCAGTGATGACCCTCCTGGGAGAAGGGTGAGGCAGCTGAGACCCTGTGATGGACAAGGGCAATGGAGAAGCAGCCTCAGAATGGAAAGGGCTGACTCACCAGGGCCATGCCAGCTTTGGAAGCTGGGAGGAGAGGAGGGGCAGGTAAAAGGGGAATAGGCCAGGGGAGGAGGGGAGGGGAAGAGGAGCAGCCCACCCTGAGGTGTAGGGAAATATGGGCAGAGTCCAAATCCAGACAGGGAACTGTGGTTTAAGGAAGAGGGCTGGTCAGTGGGGGTGAGTGCTGTTTTGAGATCTAATTAGATGAGGAGAAAACACTAATGAGATCACTGACACAGGATTTGGTAGAGGCCCTGGGCACAGCAGAACTGCTGGAACTGCTGGGCTGGAGCAGTTTGGAGAAGGGAGTGAGGGAGTAGAAATGGCTAGGTGGAGAAAAGTGTCTGTGGCCTAGGGGGGCTGGGTCCAATATTAAAGATGGGAGAAATTACAGTGCAGGTCTAAAGAGAGGGCTGGGCAGGCACCAAGGCCCAGCAGGCAGGAGGAGCCTGGAGTCCAGGACCACGGGGAGCAGGGGTGGGCATTATGAGTATGGGTTGGACTTGTGAATGCTCAGATACTTCAGGGAAGTGAGAAGCAGAGTGTGATGGTTCATTTTATATGTTGACTTGCCCAGGCCATAGTGCCCAGGCATTTGGTCAAACACTATTTTTTTTAGATGAGAGTCACATTTAAATTGGTAGACTTTGAGCAAAGTAAAGTAGGTTACTCCCTGTAATGTGGGTGGGCCTCATTCAATAGCTGAAGTCCTTAAGAGTAAAGACTAAAGTCCTCAAGAAGAGGATTTCTGCATGCAGTCTACCTTAGACTCAAGACTGCAACAATACCTCTCCCCTGTGTTTCCACTTGCCAGCCTGCCCTGCAGATCTCAGACTTGCCAGTCCACAGTTGCATGAGATAATCCCTTATCTAAATCTGCCCATCTCTCAGACTCATAGATAGAGAGCAGGCAATCAGCTCTGGTGTGGATGGAGGGGATGGGGAGGGTGGAGGGATTGAGCAAAAAAGTAAAAAGAGAGGACTCATGGACATGGACAATAGTGTGGTGATGGCAGGGGTGGGTGGAGGTGGAGGAGGGCATAGAGGGAATAAATGGTGATGGAAAAAATAAAATAAAAATAAACAACTCTGCCTGTCTCTCTCTCTACACACACACACACACACACACCTCTTACTGGTTCTGTTTCTCTGGAGAATGCTGACCAATACATGGGGCCTCAGCTGAAAGGAAGGAGAAGGTATGACATGCTCATCTTGCTGAGCAAGAAGGTGAATGGGCTATAGCAAAGGAAATGACAAATTCAGCCAAACATGAAATGAACTGTGCACAGTGAAGTACCATGTGTAGCTTTCCTAAAACCCAGCATCTATATACTGAAGGGCAGCAATACATATCCCACCAGCAGGAGGTATGCATTCTACAAAACATGCTTGTATGTAAAGATAAGCCACCTCACCCTGGCTAGTGTGGGTCAGTTGGTTGGAGCATCATCCTGTACACCAAAAGGTTGTGGGTTCGATTCCCTGTCAGGGCACTTACCTGGGTTGTGGGTTCCATCCCATCGGGGCATGTACGTGAGGCAACCAATGTTTCTCTCACACATTGATGTCTCTCTCTGTTCCCCTAAAATAATCAATAAAACGTATCCTCGGGTGAGGATAATAATAATTTTAAAAATACGGTCCCAGTTGGGCTTATTTTTAAAAAAAAAAAAGATAAACCACCTCACCATTTGGTCTGGACCTGCACATCTGCCTTCCCCAGGAGCACATTAAAAATACAACCCTAAGCACTCAAGCACAGCCTCCAGCTAACCAGGCACCAGGACTGAGAGTTGTGCTCTGCAGTGGATAAGCTCTGTTGTAAAAGGTTCAGCACAGGGCCTGGGCATAGTAGATGCTCGATAAACTGCAGCTGTACTGGCAGTCCTAGCAATAATAGTGCCAAATATTACTCTGACTTATTCACAGGCTTCACAGGCTTCCAGAAGGCACAGACAGCAGAACATTGGTACTTTGATATCTGGCAGAAGTTGTGGCTGGTGCAAAGGCTAGGTGAGAATTCATCAGTGAAGGAATTCAGTGTTATTAAGGTTCTTACAATACAGGCCTCCCAGATGTCACAAGAGGGCTCTTATCTATTTTTATGTTTTCTTTTTCCTTCTGCTGAAGGCAAAAAGACTTCAAAAACAACACAGACGATAACATAGCTTACTGCTCAGGGGCTCTGATAAAGTATCTCTAAAATGGTCCATTTGGCCCTGACTGGTTTTGCTCAGTGGTTAGAGCGTCAGCCCACGGACCAGAGAGTCCTGAGTCTGGTTCCCGCTAAGGGCATGTACCTCAGTTGCAGTTTGTCCCCGGTCCCGGTTGGGGTCATGTGGGTGGCAACCACTTGATGTGTCTCTCTCACATCGATGTTTCTCTCTCTCTCTTCCTCCCTCCCTCCCGTTCTATCTGAAGATAAATGCAAAAAATGTCCTCGGGTGAGGATAAAAAATAAATAAAATGGCCCATTTGTCACTGGAGAAAGGTGACCCCTCCTTCCTTAAAGTCACATGTTGGCTGCTATGGTCAAGGAAACAATACCAACCCTCCAAACAGTTTCCGGAGCTGTTCATCAGCATTGGGGTATTAACGCCAACTCAGCCAGACACCGTAGGATCAGCCTGTAGTCTGACAAACTCCAATGAACTGAACAACCCAAGGGGATAGAGTGAGCCTTGATGAAGGGAGAAGGTCCACCTGGAGGATGGAGGAACAGGAGGAGGGTAGCAGGGAAGCAGGGGTCACTTCTCTGCCACTATTTAGAGGTGAGCTCAGGAGAGGGGCGTCCTCTGGTGGTACTGGGTTGTCAGGGGATGATGACTTAGCCATGGGGTCTCAGGAGTGTAGTATGCAAATTGGGGGGTCTGTGATAAGAAAATGAGGCCTTGTGGCATGTCATAGCTGCTACAAGTCTTGTGGAAGCCACATTCTACAGTGTCTGCCCTTGCTGCCTGTTACCTTCTCAGTCCTCGTGATTCTCATGCATTTGTCCTGGACAGGTTTCATCTTCATCAGGAGGGAAACCTCCTGATTACTGCAGTTCTGTGGATGTTTCCATTTAGGTGAGTTTCACCCTTTCTGTCTGCTCCCTAAATTAGGTGAATCTCAGGGTCCTGGAATTTCAGAATGAGAACTGAAGCTCAGAGAAAAGAAACTGGTCAAGGACCCCATGTTACAGGTGTTGAGGGAGGTCAGAGGAGGGGTAGAGATATTGTGCACAGTATGTTCAGCATCTGCTAGTCTCACTACCTGCATTTTATCACTTAATTCTCACCAGAACCCACAGAAGCTGGAACCCCAAGGTCCACATAAACAGTTTGGAATCTCTCCTGTGGGAAAGAGGGGCTTGCTGCATGCTGGATTCCATGCTGTAATCTGTGTCCTGATCCTATCTCAGAGCAAAGACCTCATCCTAGATCCCACATGCTGATCCCATCTCAGAGAACAGACCTTATCCTGGATCCCACACTCAAACGTCCTCATCTCAGAGCACAGATCCCATCCTGAATTCTACACTCTGATGTGTGTCTTGATCCGTTCTCAGAGCACAGACCTTACCCTGGCCCCTCCATGTCCATCCAGCCTGCCCACTCAGGTACCATTTAAGTCATATAACCATGGCGTGCCTACCTTGAGTATCTTCTCTCAGTCTCAGAAATAGGAAAAACCTATAACTGCCCCCTTTCTGTCTAAGTCACTTAAATGCTAGGAAGAAGCAGATAAGTTTTTCCATTCATGATATTATGACACAATACATGGATCAAAATAGATTTTTTTACTTACGTACTCAGCACAGAGACAGACATACTTAACAGGTACCTATTCATCACAGTATTCTTTACCTTTCAATTAGCTGCACATGAACTTTTAAACTTTTTACTGTTTTACACTTCTTATGTTAACACATCTACGTTTACTTTTCTGCTGTTGAACACCTGGATGCCATCACATATTTTTCTGCCAGGCAGGAAGAATTTTGAATTACTCCTCATTCCTCAAACCCTCCAAGTACATCTGACCATTGAACAATGTGAGGGTTAGGAACTCTGACCACCCTCACAGTAAAAAAATTACATATAACTTTAGACTCACCAAAGACTTAACTACTCTTCATATCCATGGGGAATTGGTTCCAGGACCCCTCACAGATATCAAAGCCCATGGATGCTCAAGTCCTCTATATAAAATGGTGTAGATCAATACTGAATCAAGAAGAAACAGACAATCTGAACAGAATAATCACTAGTAATAAAATTGAATCAGTTATCAAAAAAGTCCCAACTGCCTGGCCAGTGTGGGTTGGTTTAGGGTTGTCCCATGCACCAAGAGGTCAGGGAACATGCCTGAGTTGCAGGCTCCACCCCCAGCAGGGGGCATGCAGGAGGCAGCCTATAGATGTTTCCCTCTCATTGATGCTTCTATCTCTCTCTCCCTCTCCTTTCCTCTCTCTCTAAAAAAAAAATAAAAACATATTTTAAAAAACAACAACTCTCAACTAACAAAACTCCTGGACCAGATAGTTTCACAAGAAAATTCTACCAAATATTCAGAGAATAATTAATATCTATCCTTAACAAACTATTCCAAAAAATTGAAGAGGAGGGAAAGTGAGCAAACTCATTTTATGGGGCCAGCATTACCTTGACACCAAAACCAGACAAACATACTACCAAAAAAAAAATTATAAGCCAATAACCCTGATGAACATAGATGCAAAAATTATCAACAAAATATTAGCAAAACAAATTCAGCAATACATTGAAAAGGTCATACACCATAATCAAGGGGGATTTTTTTCCTAGGATGCAAGGTTGTTCAATATCTACAAATAAATGAACATGATACACCACATAAAACAAAATGAAGGATACAAATTACAAGATTATATCAATAGATGCAGAAAAAGCATTTGACAAAATCAACATCTACTTAAAATAGAAACTCTGCAAAGTGAGGATAGAGAAAACATACCTCAATATAACAAAGGCCATATATGACAAACCTACAGCTAACATCATACTCAATAGTGAAAAGCTAAAATATTTTTCTCTAAGACCAGGAACAAGACAAGGATGCCCACTTTTATTCAACATAGTATTGGAAATTCTAGCCACAGCACTTAGGCAAGGAAAAAACCAAAACCAAAAACCAAAAACATCCAAATTGGAAAGAAAGAAGTAAAACTGTCATTATTTGCAGATGATTTAATACTATATAGGGAGAACCCTCAAAATTCCAACAAAAACTATTGGAACTAATAAATTCAGTAAACTTGCAGGATATAAAGTTACTATTCAGAAATCTGTTGTGTTCATATACACTAATAATAAACTATCAGAAAGACAAATTAAGACAAAATTCCTTTTACAATTGCATCAGAAAGAATAAAGTACCTAGAAAAAATTTAACCAGAGGCAAAAGATCAGTACTCTGAAAACTATAAGACATTGTTGAAAGAAATTGAAGATGCAAATAAATGAAAGAATATACCATACCCATGGATAGGAAAGATTAATATTGATGAAATATCCATATTAGCCAAAACAATCTGCAGATTCAATGCCATCCTTATCAAAATACCAATGGCATGTTTTATAGAACTAGAACAAATAATCCTAAAATTAAAATGAAACCAGAAAAGACCCCAAATAGTCAAAGCAATATTGAACAAGAAGAACAAAGTTGAAAGTATCACACTACCTTATTCCAAACTATACTAAAAGGCCATAGTAATCAAAACAGTATGGTAACAGTACAAAGAGAGACACATAGAACAATGGATCAGAATAGAGAGCCCAGAAATAAACCCTCACTTATATGGTCGATTAATCTACAACAAAAGAGGCAAGAATATACAATGCGACTAAAGACAGTTTCTTCAATAAATGGTGTTGGAAAAAGTAGACAGTACATATTAAAAATAAAGGAACTAGACCACTTTTTTACACCATATACAAAAATAAACTCAAAATGAATTACTGACTTAAATGTGAGACCTAATCCATAAAACTCTTAGAAGAAAACATAGGCAATAAACTTTTGACATTTGTATTAGCAATATGTTTTTGGAGAGGTCTCCTAGGCCAAAAACAACAATAGCAAAAATAAACAAATGAAACTACATCAAACTAAATAGCTTTTGCACCACAAAGAAAACCTTCAACAAGACAAAAAGATAACCCACTGAATGGGAGAAGATATTTGCAAATAATATATCCAATATGGGGTTAATATAAAAAATTTATAAAGAACTCACAGAACGCAACATCAAAACAACAATAGCAAACAACCCAATATAAAAATGGGCCAAGAAAAAAAAATGGGCTGCGGTCCTGCCCTGTCAGAGTGGCTTAGTTGGTTGAGCATTGTCCTGTGCACCGAAGGGTTGCCAGTTCAATTCCTGGTCAGGGTGCATGCTTGGGTTTTGGGTTCAATCCCCAGTTGGGGCATGTATGGAAGGCAACTGATCAAGGTTTGTCTCTCAAAAAATTAATTAATTAATTAATTAATTAATTACTAAAAATTAAAAATCAACAGAGGTCCTGAACAGACATTTCTCCAAAGTGGGCATTCAGATGGCTAACAGACACATGAAAAGATGCTTATTGTCACTAATCATCAGGAAAATTCAAATTAAAACCACAATGAGATATCACCGGATACCTCTCAGAATGTCTATCATAAATAAATTAACAAACAAGTGTTGGTAAGAATGTGGAGAAAAGAAAACTATTGTGTACTGTTGGTGGAATTGCAAATTGGTGCAGCCCCTTTGTAAAACAGAAAGGAGGTTCCTCAAAAAATTAAAAATATAACTACCATATGATCCAGCAATTCCATTTCTGGCCTTTTATCCAAATAATGAAAACACTAATTCAAAAAGATATGTACCCTTATGTTCATTGCAGCTTAATTTATAATAGCCAAGATATGGAAGCAATCTAGGTGTCCATCAATAGTCTAGTAGATAAAAAAAGATGTGGCACATATATACAATGAAATATTATTATCATTAAAAAGAATAAAATCTGGTGCTCTCCCTCCTAGGAGCACCCTGCACCTTTCTCCCTCCTTCCCCCCATGCCTCATCTTTACCTTCCTCATTTCTAGGCCAAAGGCCCTTCCTTTGCCTCTATAACTTGTTTCCTAAGCCTATTTCTTCTATGAATTACTTCTTCTACCTCTTAAGGAAAAATAAATAAAAAGAATGAAATCTTACCATTTCTGACATTTATGGACCTAGATGTTGTTATGCTAAGTGAAATAAATGAAAGACAAATATCATATGAATTCACCTATATGTGAATCTAAAAAACAAAATAAAGAAAGAAAACAAAACAGAAATAGATTCAGAGATACAAAGAACAAACTGATAGTTTCCAGAGGAGGGGGGGGGGGTTAGGGGCACTGGGTGAAAAAGGTGAAGGAGTTAAGAAGTACAAATTGAAAAAAAATTAAAATTAAAAAAAGAAGTACAAATTGCCCTGGCCAGTTTGGCTCAGTGGTTAGAGCGTCAGCCCAAGTCACAGGTTCAATTCTGGCCTAGGGCATGTACCTCGGTTGCAGTTCGTCCCTTGCCCTGGTCAGGCAACCTGTCGATGTGTTTCTTTCATGTCGATGTTTCTTTCTTTCTCTCTCTCTCTCTCCCTCCCTCCCACTCTATCTGAAGATAAATAGAAAACTATCCTCCAGTGAGGATTAAAAAAAAAAAGAAGTACAAATTGGGTGCTACAAAATAGTCACAAGGATGTAAGTACAACATAGGGATTGTCATCAGTAATATTGTAATAACTATGTATGAAGGTGTTATTGGCATCAGAAAAGATATTATTGAACAGCCCCTGAGTTGGAGGGAGAGGGAAGTCCCCTCCTCGGCTCTTGTCAATCTCATAGGAAAGATTTCAAACGAGTGATACCAGAGAACAGTAATGTAGCAGGTGAATTTATTAAGGAAGCAAAGTAAGCAAATTTATTTAAAATACGCTTGGCATAAAGCATAAGTAGGCACCCAGCTAATCTGAGCACATGCCTGGTAGGAGTTCTAGAGTTTTATACCCTTCTTCCTATAGGTTTCAACATTCTTCTGCCAGATATCTTAGATATCAGTTTAGGTTTCAAAGTCCCCTTGTATTTTGTTGCCTCTTTTTGTGGGATGTTTGTATATACACCTGGTCATCTTGTTGACAAGTCCTAAGACTGTTGACTTCTTTGTTCAGTGGGTGAGATAAAACTCTCTCTTCTTTCCTTCTCTCTTCCCTCCTCCTGCTTGCTGTCCTTGGTTGGGGAGATAAGGTCTTGTGATCCACAAGCTGACTGCAAACTGCCCAAACTCTTTGTCCTTGTTTAATTTTCTTGTCTCAGTTTCTCTGTTCCACTTGCCCAGGAATTTTCCTAGCTTCTTACTATCCTGTCACAGAGGTACTAGACTTATAAGTTATATAAATGTCTAACCATTATGTTGTATACCTGAAACTAATATATTGCATATCAGCTGTAATTTTAGAATTAAATTTAAAAATAATAAAATAAGGCAGCTTTCACCCTGGCCAGTTTGTCTCAGCTGTTAGAGTGTCAGTTCAAGGACCAAAGGGTCTTGGGTTTGCTTCCTGGTCAAGGGCACATACCTGGGTTGCAGGTTTTGATCCCCAGTCCCAGTCAGCGTAAGGCAACCAATTGGTGTGTCTCTCTCACATCTCCCTCCCCCCCCCCACTTCCTTCCACTCTATCTAAAAATCAATGGAAAAATGTCCTCAGGTAAGGGTTAAAAAATAATAATAATAAAATAAAATAAAGCAGCTCTCTATGGAGGATGCCCATGCCCTTCCCCAGGGCATGCTCTCTCTCTCTCTCTCTCTCTCTCGCTCTCGCTCTCGCTCTCACTCTCGTTTCTGGAGTTTCCTGCATCTTTTCTCCCCTTTTCATCCCTCAGGGTGCTATCTCTCTCCATCTTCCTTCTAAGTGCCAAGGGCCCTTCTACAACCTACATAACTTTCCAAATAAACTTTCCTTATAATCAAAAAAATAATGTAAATAACAAAATAAAATGGCATATATCAGTACAGACAGTGTGCCCTCTGCTGTGCCAACTCCCAAATGCAGATTGAAACAGTGCACCTCTTTATTGAAATAAATAAATAAATAAATAAACTCCACATATAAGTGGACCCACACAGTTCAAACACATGTTGTTCAAGGATCAACTTAATTTCACTAAATCTTTTAAACGTGGCGTTACCTATTTCAGGAATTTTCTGACATTCTCTAGCTAATGGCCCTTGTAAAGACTTCTGCAAGTCTTCCTTTAACCCCTAAATTGAGCTTCCCTGACCCAAATTCAAGGTGATGGTGAGAGGTTCTTCCAACATCAACAAACAAGTCTTGGACATCAGCAGAGTGCCTGAGAATTCACTTCAATTCTGACACTATCTACCCAGAGACAGTATTAGTTTCTACAGGTTAAGAGTTCAGTCCTGCCCAGCCGGTATGGCTCAGTGGTTGAGTGTCAACCCATGCACCAAGAAGTCGCCAGTTTGATTCTCGGTCAGGGCACAAGCCCAGGTTGTGGGCCTAATCCCCAGTAGGGAGCATGCAGGACATGGCCAATTGATGTTCTCTCTCATCAATGTTTCTCTCTCTCCCTCTCTCTCTAAAATCAAAAAAGAAAAAAATTAAAAAAGAAAAAAAAGAGTTCAGTCCTATAAGAGTTCAGACCCCTCTACACACACACACTTCAGATACAAGTCACAGCCCAGGTTCTTACCTGTGATTCTGACCAATCAGCTATAGATTGGAGGTTCCTATTCAGGATGCCAATTGGAAGTCCAGGTTGTTTCCTGTGATTTTTGTTGTTGTTGTTAATCCTCACCCGAGGATATTTTTCCATTGATTTTCAGATAGAGTGGAAGGGAAGGAGGTGGGAGAGAGAGACATTGATGTGAGAGAGATACGTTAATTGGTTGCCTCCCATACAACTCCAACCAGGGGCAGGAATAATCCTGCAAGCCAGGTATGTGCCCTTGACTGGGAATTGAACCCATGACTCTTTGGTCTGTGGGCCAACGCTCTAACTGCTGAGCCAAACTGGCCATGGCTCCTACACTTATTTTAAAATTGATTTCAGAGAGAGAAAAGGGAGGGTGAGAGAGAGAGAGAAACAGTGTGAAAGAGAAACACTGATCATTGATGGTTGCCTCCTGCATGTGCCCCAAAAGGTGATCGAACCTGCAACCTGGGTATATGCCCTGACTGAGAATTGAGCCCAACACCTTCTGGTGTATGAGTTGATGCTCCAAGCAACTGAGCCACACCAGCCAAGGCTGTTTCTGTACTTCTGACCAACTGGCCATAAATCAAAGGTTCCCCTTACCCCTCTCTTTAATTCTATTAATTTGCTCATGTAGCTCACAGAACTCAGAGAAAGATTTTACTTACTAGATCATCAGTTCATTATAAAAGGACATGACTTGCCTGGCCAGTGTGGCTCAGTGACTGAGCGTCAACCCATGCACCAAGAAGTTGCCGGTTTGATTCCCGGTCAGGGCACATGCCCAGGTTGTGGGCTCAATCCCCAGTGGGGGGCATGCAGGAGGTGGTCAATCAATGTTCTCCCTCATCGATGTTTCTATCTCTCTCTCCCCCTCTCCCATTCTTTAAAAATTAATAAAGAAAAAATAAAAAAATAAAAGGACATGACTCAAGAATATTCAGACAAAAGAGACACAAAGGGCGGGGAGCTTCCATGCTCTCACCAGGTGCACCACTCTCCCAGAACCTCCATGCATTCACCAACCCGGAAGCTCTTCAAATCCTATCTCTTGGGTTTTTTATGGAGACTCCATTACAAAGCACAATTGATTAAATCATTGGTCATTGGTGATTGAACTTCATTTATAGCTCCACTTCCCTTTCTGGAGGTGGGGGTGAGACAGAAAGATACAATCCTCTAATCAATAGTTGGTTCTCCTGGAGATCCATTCCCATCCTTAGATGCTTTCCAAAACCAACTTATTAACTTAACAAAAGACACTTTTCTCACTCTCAACACTAGGCAAATATATATTTTGGTCATCTAAATAATCAAATATATATGTCTTTTATAAATCACAGTATTGTGGCCCCATTTCCTCAAGCTCAGTTTAGTTCATGTGCAAATAGGGGTGTAAGTGAGGTTTCTGTAATGGGTAGAAATGTGTTCCCCAACAAGATATATTTAAGTTCCAATCTCTTATGTGACCTTATTTGGAAATGTAGTCTTTGCAAATGTAAACAAGTTAAAACTAGGTTATACTGAATTAGAGTGAGCTTGAAATCCAATGATGAGTATCTTTATATGTAGACCATGTGAGTATAGACACACAGGATGGAGGCAGAGATTGGAGTGATGTTGTTACCAGAAAGGGGACCTGGCCCTTGGTGGGTCTGCCTAGGGCCAGCCAGTAGTGTGAGGATTCTTGACTTCATGCAGGAAAAGTTTCACAACATGAGTCTAGGTGAATTTTAGAGGACATTTATTAAAGCTGGGGAGAGTGAAACAAGAAAGAGCTGTGGACAAGAGTCTAGGCTGGCCTGCTTTGGCTTACTGAGAAGTCAGAAGAAAAGGGACGCTTGGGGTCAGGTTCAAGGGGTTTGCCTAGAATGAACTGCCACTGCCCATTGCTGCCTTGGTTGCAAGCCTTGTGGGATCCCTTATGGTCCTTTGTCTTGAGGTTTTTATTTCTCTCTTGCAGGCAGGAATCTTAGGGGAGGGTTTCAACAGACTATTCATCAGTTTTCTAGGTGTGCTCCTTCAGGGCTGTGGTCTTCATTGATTGATGAGTGTCAGGGCAGGGGGTCGTTAGTCATTGCACTGGTCCTGGTGTCACCCACTTGGTTTTGCTGCTTTTCTGGGTCTGGAGCTGAAATACAACTGAGGCCTAGATGTTATTTCTAGGGAGGTGACCTTCTGTATCTGCTGTAAATTGCTCTGTCAGTTTGTTCAGCTATCTGTCTCAGTGTCCCTATCACACTTGTTCTGGCTTACTAGCCTGTCTCATTATCCCACTCAGAGATTTCCATCCCTAAAATATTTTAGGGGTGATGAGAGAAGATGGTCTATCTTCAGTAACTACTTCCTGCTCACAACGGTTGTGGTCTGCCTATATAGGGCATGGGAGTCTCTCCCTGTCTGATCTCAGGGAAACAAGCAAATGGGATCAGAGATGGGAACAGAGAAGCTGTTAGCTGCTTTTTCCAAAGTAGGGATAGGCTGGAATCCCTAGAGCATCATCATCTTAATATGGAATTGTTTTATCATTCCAGAAGTGAAGTTGGTAGATTGCTCCATACTTCATTGATTCAATAATTTGGTCCTAAAAATAAGTCAGTTTAGTTAAATTGTTGAATCTCATTTCAGGAGGCAGTGATATAGATGGGCTTCCAAAGTGAGATCTATATTATGTAAACAATTAATTAGGTATTTAATAAGAAGTATACCTATGAAAACAAGAAAAAAAAACAAATGTTAATGATCACAGAAAATTATAAACCAGTTTCTGTGTCTGTAAGACTGTCAGTCGACAAGGTTTAGAGTTTATTTTGCTGGGAATAAAAGCAAGTAGTGAAAATCTGACAGATTCTCTTTATTTGTAGTTATTTTATTTTTTAATTTTTTTTAAATCCTCACCTGAGGACATTTTTCCATTTATTTTCAGACAGAGTGGGAGGGAGAGGGAGGGAGAGAGAAACATTGATGTGAGAGAGACTAATTGGTTGCCTCCCACACGACCCCAACCAGGGCCGGTGATCTAATCACAACTGAAGTATGTGCCCTTGACCAGAATCAAACCTGTGACTCTTTGGTCTGTGGACTGACACTCTAACCACTGAGCCAAACCTGCCAGCACTCTTTATCTATAGTTTAAACATCTCTAGTGATATCATCATATGCTCAGGTAAATTCTGTATGGTTGATACTGCATCAGTATGTTCAATAATTCCAAGGATGGGAGAAAAATAAAATATTAGCTTGGAGGGTTGAAGACAACTAGAAGAATTCAGGAACCAGTTTAGTTAACAGATAAAAGCAAAACTTTAAACTTTGAAGACAATCAACTGCACTAGAGTCCAATATTCATAATTGGGCATTGTGATTTTCATTGAAACATAATTTCTCTCCCTAAAATCACCCTCATTTTTATCAAATAGACTGCATTAGGTCCAGTTTTAATTTTGGCCTGATTATTTGTATAAATATAATAAGCATAGCAATTGGCTTTTTCAAATCTGCTTTGCTGGAATTTCACTTACATGGAATCTTCAGATTGAGTTTTAGTCAGCCCTTCAGGGCACAGAAACCAAGCCACATATTTGCCATCTGTCTTTACCTGCAATACCAATAGGTTTGGGTGGATCACTCAAGTTCTTGAGGTCCCCAAAATGTCTTGAGGTTCTTTTCTTGCCATTTTTCAGGAAAGAAACCTTAATTCCTTACCTGAAAAGACTGCCATGAACCATTGACCAAGCAAGGTACCAGGACATTTCCTACAAGTGGTTTCTGATTGGCTTT
Organism: Tadarida brasiliensis; assembly: GCA_030848825.1. NCBI lineage: Eukaryota > Metazoa > Chordata > Mammalia > Chiroptera > Molossidae > Tadarida > Tadarida brasiliensis. The sequence goes on along the minus strand of CM061259.1, from coordinate 69,556,294 downwards.
GATCACTCTTGAGAATCAATCTCAATTCCTTAAGGCTTTTTGGTGACTTCCAGAGTCCAGGCATGTCTCTTTAGATTATGACATCCAGTCAAAGACTTGGTTAATGAAACCGCAATTGGAACCTCATTTCATGCATCCTATTATAAAGAGAACAGATTTTTATTGGTTTTATGCAAATAAATATATTGTCATGAAAATAATACTCATTGAGCGTCGTCAAATTCTGGAGGGATTAGGTAGGGAGAAAAATATAAATACTTTAATATTTTTTATGAGGATATAATTTACCAAATTGTTTTAGGGAAATAAAAACAAGTTTCTTGACTTCTGGTCAAGATGGCGGCATGGGTAGATGCAGTATTGCCTCCTCCCACAACCACATCAAATTACAACAAAACTACAACCAACCATCATTCAGAACTGCCTGAAATCGAGCTGAATGGAAGTCCTACAACTACAAAATTAAAACAGCTGCCACATCGAGACTGGTAGGAGGGGCAAAGGTGCTGATGGGCTGGTCCCACACCCATGTGTGGTGGATAAAAATTAGGAGAGACACCTCCTCTGGGAATGTCCTCCCTGAGGGGTCCCCGTCCCACACCAGGCTCCCAGCTCAGGGTCCCAGTGCCAGGAAGAAAAGTCCCCATAACTTCTGGCTGTAAAAACCAGCAGTAACTGAGGCAGAGAAGGCTGCAGCTGCGGAAGCCCCAGGCAGTTCCTCTTAAAGGGCTTGCACAGGGACTTAATTAGGCTCACTCCCTCTGACCTCGGAGAGGAGGCAGCTTAAAGGTCACCAGAGAAAAGGGAAGAACTGAGCTGTTTGGCCTCAGGACAAGGGCTGGAAGGGCAGCTTTCACCTGGACAGATGTGCTGGTGGAGGCTATTGTTTCTTTGTTGAGGCCTTTCCCCACAGGCCAGGCAGACTTCCACCATATCTGGGACTCCAACAACCTGGCTTACACTGTTGGCCCCACCCTGGTGATTCCCTGAGGCCCTGCCCCACCCAACTTTTGGGCCCACCCAAGCTGTTTCCGAAGGCTTTATCATAGGATTGGCCTGTCTTGGATCCTGCTTGAGAGTTTCCTAAAATCTCTCAAACAAGCAGCATCTGGTCTCAGTGAGCCCCATACCTCTATTAAGTGTCCCGAGGCCTGACACTAGAAGCAGCCAGCCTTGGTTCACAACTTGGCTTTTCCTGGATACCTCCAAGCCCAGCACAAGAAGCAGCCATCTGTGGATCACTTCGTACCTTATGCCGGGTGGCCCTGGATAGAGCACAGGCAGTGGCTGACCTTGCCCCAGAGCCAGTACACCCGGTGGACAGCTTCAGAACACATCAAAACACCACCACCCAACTACCTCCACAAGTGACACACTCAATGAGTGGACTCAGTGGGTACCAGAGCCTTGCTGAAGTAAGCCTTGCTGTGTGTGGTGGACCCCTACACAGCTGATCCTCCAAGGTAGTCAGAGGCCAGTGGCTAGTGGGCACAGCCAGTCATTGCAGCTGATCAGCCTGAGTAAATCCCTCCCATTGACGTGTCAACAGCAATCAAGACTCAAATATAACATAAGGGTGTACAGTCCATCCTAGGGGTGCACCTCAAGGGCCCAGCTGATGTGATCGGGGAGACTGTGCCACTGGATCCTACAGGACACTACAATAGTTGGGCACCCTACAAAGCCTAGGAGGCATAGCAACTCTGCCTAATACATAGAAACAATCACAGGGAAACAGCTAAAATGAGGAGACAAAGAAACAGGTCCCAAATGAAAGAAAAGAACAAAACTCCAGGAAAAGAACTAAACAAAATAGAGATAAGCAATCTCACAGATACAGAGTTCAAAACACAGGTTATAAGGTTGCTCAGGGAACTTGGTGAGACATTCAAGGGACTTAGTGAAACCTTCAAGGAACTTAAGGAGACCTCCGCGGAACTTAGTGAGAACATCAACAACATAAAAAAGGGCCAGTCAGAAATTAAGGATGCACTAACTGAAATAAAGAATAATTTACACAGATTCAATAGCAGAGCAGGTAAAGCCAAGAAGCAAACCATTGATTTAGAATACAAGGAAGCAGAAAATACTCAACCAGAACAGCAAAAAGAAAAAAGAATTTTAAAAAATGAGATAGTGTAAGGAGCCTCTGGGACAATTTCAAGCATGCCAACATTTGCATCATAGGGGTACCTGAAGGAGAAATTGGAAACCTATTTGAAACAATAATGACAGAAAACTTCGCTAACTTGGTGAAGGAAACAGACATACAAGTCCAGGAAGCACAGAGAGTCCCAAACAAGTTAAACCCAAAGAGGTCCACACCAAGACACATCATCATCAAAATGCCAAAGGATAAATAAAAAGGAAGAATCTTAAAAACATCGAGAGAAAAGCAGTCCGTTACCTACAAAGGAGCTCCCATAAGACTATCAGCTGATTTCTCAAAATAAACTTTGCAGGCCAGAAAGAAGTGGCAAGAAATATTCAAGGTGATGAAAAGCAATGACCTACAACCAAGATTACTCTATCCTGCAAAGCTATCATTTAAAATTGATGGACATATCAAGAGTTTCCCAGACAAGAAAAAGCTAAAATAATTCATCACCACCAAACCAGTATTATATGAAATGTTGAAGGGTCTTCTAGAAGGTGAAGAAGAACAAAAATATGAATAATAAAATGGCAATTAATACATATCAACAAATAAATGTACAAACAAAATGAGCAAGCAGAACAGAAACAGACTCATAGATACAGAGAACTTTTTGTTGCTTGCCAGATGGGTGGCTGCACCAGTCTGCATTCCCACCAGCAGTATACTACAGTCCCCTTTTCTCCATAGCCTCACCAATACTTGTCGTTTGATGATTTGTTGATGGCGGCCATTCTGACAGGTGTGAGGAGATACCTCATGGTTGTTTTAATTTGCATCTCTCTGATGATTAGTGATGTTGAGCATTTCTTCATATGTCTCTTGGCCATTTGTATGTCCTGTTTGGAGAGGTGTCTATTTGTTCCTCTGCCCATTTTTTAATTGGGTTCTTTGTCTTCCTTTTGTAGAGTTGTATGAGCACTCTATATATTTTGGAAATTAACCCCTTATCTGATGTATCATTGGCAATTATGCTCTCCCATATAGTGGGTTCCCTTTCCACTTTGATGGTTGTTTCTTTTGCTGTGCAGAAACTTTTGAGTTTGATGTAGTCCCATGTGTTCATTTTTCCCTTTGTTTCTGTTGCCTTAGGTGATGTATCAGTGAAAATTCTGCTGTGTATGATGTCCGAAATTTTGTTGCCTACATTTTCCTCTAATATTTATGGATTCACGAGTCACATTTAAGTCTTTTATCCATTTTGAGTTTATTTTTGTGGATGGTGTAAGTTGATTGTCTAGTTTCATTTTTTGCATATAGCTGTCCAATTTTCCCAACACCATTTATTAAAGAGGCTATCTTTACTCCATTGTATGCTCTTGCCACCTTTGTCAAATATTAATTGAGCATAATGTCTTAGGTCAATTTCTGGATTCTCTGTTCTGTTCCACTGGTCTATATACCTGTTCTTGTGCCAGTACCAGACTGTTTTGATTAGAGTAGCTTTGTAGTATAACCTGATATCCGGTATTATGATCCCACCTACTTTGTTCTTCTTTTTCAAGATTGCTGTGGCTATCCGGGGTCTTTTTTGGTTCCATGTGAACTTTTGAAGTATTTGCTCTAGTTCTGTGAAATATGTCACTGGTATTTTGATGGGGATTGCATTGTATCTATAGATTGCTTTGGATAGTATGGACATGTTAATGATGTTAATTATTCCAATCCATGAACAAGGTATGTGCTTCCACTTTTTTATATCTTCCTCTATTTCTTTTTTCAATGTCCTGTAGTTTTCTGTAAATAGATGCTTGACTTCTTTGGTTAAGTTTATCCCTAGGTATCTTAATTTTTTTGCCTCGATGGTAAATGGGATTGTTTTTTTAGTTTCTCTTTCTGTGAGTTCATCATTGGTGTATAAGAATGCCATCAATTTCTTGACATTAATTTTGTATCCTGCTACTTTGCCAAATTCATTTATTAGGTCTAGTAGACTTTTGATGGAGTGTTTAGGGTTTTCTATGTATAATATCATGTCATCTGCGAATAATGACAGTTTCACTTCCTCCTTTCCAATTTGGATTCCTTTTATTTTTTCTTCACGTCTGATTGCTGTGGCTAAGACTTCCAGTACTATGTTAAATAAGAGTGGCGAAAGTGGGCATCCATTTCTTGTTCCTGTTCTTGAGGGAAATGTTTTTAGTTTTTGCCCATTGAGTATGATGTTGGCTGTAGGTCTTTCATATATGGCCTTTATTATATCAAGATATGATCCCTCTATTCCCAAATTGCTGAGCGTTTATATCAGAAATGGGTGCTGGTTTTTGCTGAATGCTTTTTCAGCGTCTATTGATATGATCATATGGTTTTTATCTTTCATTTTGTTTATGTGGTGTATCACATTTATTGATTTGTGAATATTGTACCAGCCTTGCATCCCTGGGATGAATCCCACTTGGTCATGGTGAATAGTTTTATTGATGTATTGCTGGATCCGATTTGCTAGCATTTTGTTCAGGATTTTGGCATCTATGTTCATCAGGGATTTGGCCTGTAGTTTTCTTTCTTTGTAGTGTCTTTTTCTGGTTTTGGAATTAGAATTATGCTGGCCTCATAAAACGAGTTTGGAAGTTTCCTTCTTGAATTTTTAGAAATAGTTTGAGGAGAATGGGTGTTAGTTCTTCTTTAAATGTTCGGTAAAACTCCCCCGTGAACCTGTCCGGACGTGGGCTTTTGTTTGCTGGGAGAGTCTTGATTACATCTTCAATTTCCTTCTTTGTTATTGGTTTGTTCAAGTTTTCTATCTCTTCCTGGTCCAGTTTTTGGAGACTATGTGTTTCCAGAAATTTGTCCATTTCGCTTAGATTGTCGAATTTGTTCCCATATAAATGTTCATAGTATTTGTTAATGATCCTTTGTATTTCTGTGGTGTCAGTTGTTACTTCTCCTCTTTCATTTCTGATTTTGTGTATTTGGGTTCTCTCTGTTTCTTGGTGAGTCTAGCTAAGGGTCCATCAATCTTGTTAATCTTTTCAAAAAACCAGCTCTTTGTTTCATTGATCCTTTGAATGGTTTTTCTGGTCTCTATGTCATTTATTTCTGCTCTGATCTTTACTATTTCCTTCCTTCTACTTGCTCTGCGGTTTTCTTTTTGTTTGCTTTCTAGTTCTTTAAGTTGTGAGGTTAGATAGTCAATTAGAAACTTTTCTTGTTTCTTTAGGTAGGTCTGGAGTGCTATGAACTTACCTCTCAGAACTGCTTTCGCTGCATCCCATAGATTTTGTGTTGTTGTGTGTTCATTTTCATTGGTTTCCAGGAAGTTTTTAATTTCTTCCTTTATCTCCATGGTAACCCATTCATTGTGCAATAACATGCTATTTAGCCTCCATGTGTTCAAATGTTCTTGCTGCAATTGATTTCTAGCTTCATGCCATTGTGATCTGAAAGGATCCTTGATATGATTTCAATCTTCTTGAACTTGTAGAGACTTAGTTTGTGTCCTAATATGTGGTCTATCTTTGAGAAGGTCCCATGTGCGCTTGAGAAAAATGTGAATTTTGTAGTTTTGGGGTGTAATTCTCTGTAAATATCTATTAAATCCATTTGGTCTAGTGCTTCATTTAGAGTCTCTGTTTCCTTGTTGATTTTTTGTCTAGAGAATCTATCCAGTGATGTCAGAGGGGTGTTGAAATCCCCTGCTATGATTGTATTGCTGTCGATTTCTCCTTTGAAGTCCTCCAGAAGGTTTTTAATATATTTTGGTGCTCCTATATTGGGTGCATATATGATTACCAAGGTTATATCTTCCTGTTGGATAAATCTTTTCAATATTATGTAGTGACCTTCTTTGTCTCTAGTTATGGCCTTCATTTTGAAATCTATTTGATCAGATATGAGTATTGCTACCCCAACTTTTTTTTCCTTTCTGTTTGCTTGGAAGATTTTTTTCCATCCCTTCACTTTCAGCTTATGTGAGTCTTTTGTTGTGAGGTGGGTCTCTTGTAAACAACATATATATGGGTCATGCTTTCTTATTCAATCTGCTACTCTGTGTCTTTTTATCGGAGCATTCAATTCATTTACATTTAAGGTGATTATTGATATGTACTTATTTATTGCCATTTTTGTTTAGTGTGGTTCTATTTTCCTTCCTATTTCTTCTACTAATTACAGCAGTTCTTTTAAATTTCTTGCAGTGCTGGTTTGGTGCTAATGTATTCCCTTAGTCTTTTTTTGTCTGGGAAACTCTTTATTTGACCTTCTATTTTGAATGATAGCCTTGCTGGGTAGAGTAGTCTTGGATTCAGATCCTTGTTTTTTATGACCTTTGTAACTTCATGCCATTCCCTTCTGTCCTGTAGTGTTTCTTTTGAGAAGTCAGCTGATAGCCTTATGGGGGTTCCTTTGTAGGTAACCTGTTGCTTAGCTCTTGCTGCCTTTAGGATTCTCTCTTTGTCTTTCATTTTTGGCATTTTGATTACTATGTGTCTTGGTGTGGGCCTATTTGGATTCTTACTTGGAGCTCTCTGTGCTTTTTGAATGTGAATGCCTTCTTTCTTTACCAAATTAGGAATTTCACTGTCACTATTTCTTTAAATATATTCTCTAACCCTTCCTCATTTTCTTCTTCTTCAGGGACTCTTGTGATGCGAATATTATTACCTTTCCGGTTGTCCCACAGTTCTCTTAAGCTGTCTCCCTGTTTTATCATTGTTTTTCCTTTCGGTTTTCTGATTGGTTGATTTTTTTTTCTACCCTGTCTTTTAATTCACTGATCCGGTCCTCAGCTTCCTCTACTCTCCTGTTTAGTCCTTCCAATGTGTTCTTCATTTCTGCTATGTCATTATTCATTTCTTCTTGGTGCTTCTTCATTTCCAATTGGTTGATTTTCAATGTTTTTATGTCTTTGCTCATGGTTGATGTCCTTACTCATGCTGTTGAGCTTCCTCAAGATCATGGCTCTGAATTCTATCTCTGTTAACTTGCTTAACTCCATTTCATTTATCTCATCTTCGGTAGATGTCTCTTGTTCTTTCATTTGGGATCTGTTTCTTTGTCTCACCATTTTGGCTATCTCAGTGGGTTTTGGAGCCTGCCAAATTTTTCCTGTGGATGTTGGTGTTCTGCTGTTTGTGGCTCCCTCTACTGGGCTTGTATGAGCGTGGGAGGACCCACGTGAAACACCACTGTCCATTCTTACTTTCCTGGGTAGATTTGCAAGCCCAGAAAAGTTTAAGTTATCCTCTAGCTTTTTGCCTAGAGACTATTAGTCATGGTTACTTGAAGAGCCTTGGGTTCTCAGTTGAATGAAAACCTCTCTCAGGTGTTCAGTGTGAGAGGATTTCCCGAGGGTGGGGCAGATGCTGGTAGTTAATGAGCCTCAATTTGCATTTCAATGGCCCACCTGGGTGTGGCTGAATCTCCGAGGGAGGGGCTGCCGTCTCTCCCCAGAGTCCTGGGAAGGAGTAAGATGGCCACTGTCCTGCAAGGCTGCAACTCAGCAAAAGCTCTGAGTGCCCTCCAAATCCCAATTGTCCCCACACAGTTCCAGTTCAGTCCGCTCTCCCTCTGCCAAATCCGAAGGTGAGTGGCTGTGTCTATTTTAGCTCTCTGTCCCGGCCCTTTGCGCTGTGGTGCTGGCTTTGGCTTTCACTCGAAGGCGCTGCTCACAGGTAAGACTGCTGCTGTCCGTGGGCTCCCAGCCCCCCTCTCACACCTCCGAAATCCTACCAGGATTGATTTGGTGTCCCTGGTTATATGGTCCTCACAAGCTGCTTTTCTATTGCTTTTTTCCAATGATTTGTTTTAGTTGTAATCCCATTTTGGTCCTGGGAGATGGTCTGTGTACCTTCCATTCACTCCGCCGTCATTTTGGAATTCCCTGTTTTTTTTGTTTCTATGTCCTTTATTTCTGCTCTGACCTTTATTACGTCTTCCATTCTACTTGATCTGTGTTTTTTGTTTGTTTGTTTACTTTCTAGTTCTTTAAGTGTAGGATTAGTTAGTTTATTAGAAATTGCCAAGGTCCAGCCTCAGCAGGTCCAGGGATTCCCTCAGGTGTGGAGGGAATCAGTGAGAGGAGAGTGGAAGACGTGGTGAGTCAGGTGCTTGGTCCTTCTTCTATCTTATGCTAGCAGAATCTTCATTTTTATATCTTCAGGTTGTATGACAAGTTACTCATCATTTTTTCTTTTGACCTTTAAGCAAGTATGTATAGATATTCACTTCCGCTTGCACAGCTCTTAGGTATTGGTACAGGGTTAATCACTAATTATTTCAATTTTTCATCCAGATGTAACAATGACGTTGTATCAGCTCTTAACCTTTACAATTACTTTCACCATGTGACTCATTGCTTAGCAACCTTCCTGTTCACATTTTACACAGACTTTGTCTCATTTAACTTCTTCCTTCCCCAGACCCTCTATTTCAATTTCTGTTACTTACTCATAGACCTTGACTTTTTATTTTATCTAAGATCCTTTTAAGCTTTTACATTGTCATCTTAAATTCTTATTACTTTCTTGCCTTTTCTTTCTGCAGGCTATTCTGACGTCTATATTATTAATCATCTACATGTTACTTCTATAATGATTCCTAACAGACAGATAACAGATAGACAAAGAAAGCAAAGATTAGTCTCTTTCAGTTGCCATCCTATAATTTTATTTTTCTTATTAGCCTTTATCTTCAGCCACTGTTCTTCATGATTCCTGCCACACAGTGAATCCACTTCTCCAGGGACTATGTCAATCTGTGGAGCTCACTTGTGACTATGTCAAACTGAGGTGATCACTGTTCCAGTGGCACCTCTCCCAACAAGAAATCTTTCTTGTTTCTTGAGGTAGGCCTGTAGTTCTATGAATGTCCCTCTCAGGAATGCTTTTGCTGCATCCCATAGATTTTATGTTATTGTGTGTTCATTTTCATTGGTTTCCAGGAAGTTTTTAATTTCTTTCTTGTTCTCCTTGGTAACCCATTAATTGTTTAATAACTTGCTATTTAGCCTCCATGTGTTTAAATGTTTTGGGGTGTTTTTATTGTAATTAATTTCTAGTTTCATGCCATTGTGGTCTGAGAAGATGCTTGATATGATTTCAATCTTCTTGAACTTGTAGGGACTTAGTTTGTGTTCTAACGTGTAGTCTATATTTGAGAATGTCCCATGTGCACTTGAGAAGAATGTGTATTCTGCAATTTTGGGATGTAATTCTCTGTAAATATCTATTAAATCCATTTGATCTAGTGCATTGTTTAGAGTCTCTTACTTTGTTAATTTTTTTGTCTAGAGGATCTATCCTGTGATGTCAGTGGAGTATTGAATTCCCCTGCTAGTATTGTATTGCTGCCGATTTCTGCTTTGAAGTCCTCCAGAAGTTTTTAAATATATTTTGGTGCTTCTATATTTGATGCATATATGTTTACCAAGGTTATATCCTCTTGTTGGATAGATCTTTTCAATATTATGTAGTGGCCTTCCTTGTCACTTCTTATGGCCTTCATTTTGAAGTCTATTTTATCAGATATGAGTATTGCCACCCAAGCTTTTTTAAATTTCAATTAGCTGGGGAAATTTTTTTCCATTCCTTCACTTTCAACTCCTGTAAGTCTATTGTTGTGAGGTAGGTCTCTTGTAAATCATATATACATGACACGACTTCTGGTCATGATAGTGGTGTAGGCAAGTACAGTATCTCCTCCTCCCACAACCACATCAAAATTACAATGAAACTACAGAACAATCATCCTTCAGAACCACCTGAAATCAAGCTTTATGGAAGTCCTACAACTAAAAAATTAATGAAGCCACATTGAGACTGATAGGAGGGGCGGAGGCATAGATGGGCTGGTCCCACACCCACATGTGGCAGGTAAATATCAGGAGGGACACCTAGGATGTGAAGGTCTTCCCTGAGGAGTGAGGGGTCCCCATCCCATACCAGGTTGCCAACTAAGGGTTCCAGTGCCAGGAAGAGAAGTATCCATAACTTCTGGCTGTAAAAACCAGTGGGAACTGAGGCTGAGTGAGGCTGAGGCTGCTGAAGACCCAGGCAACTCCTCTTAAAGGGTCCACTCATGGACTTACATAGACTAGCTCCCTCTGAGCTCCAGTGTGAGGAAGGCAGCTCAAAAGGCACCAGAGACAAACTGGGAAGAACTGAGTTGTTTGGCATTGGGTCAACAGCTGGACAGGCAACTTTCTCCTGGACCAACATGCTGTCAGAGGTCTTTGTTCCTTTTGTGAGCCCTTTACCTATGAGGCCAGCAGACAGGTGCCATATCTGCAAGTCCAGCAACCTGGCTCACACTGTTTGCCCCACCTTGGTGATACTCTGAGGCCCTGCTCCACCCAACTTTTGGGCCCACCCAAGCTGTTCTCATTGGCTTTACCATAGGAATGGCCTGTCTTGGCTCCTGCCTCAGATTTTCCTAAATGCTCTCAAAAAAGCAGCATCTGGCCTCAGCAAGCCACTTACTTCTTACTAAGTAGCCCCAGGCTCAGCACAAGGAACAGCCAGCATTAGTTCACAACTTGAATTTGCCTGGGCACCTCCTAGCCCAACACAAGAAGCAGCCATTTGCAGATTGCTTTGTAGCTTTTTCCTGGTGGCCCCAGGTAGAACACAGGCAGTGGCTGACATTTTCCCAGAGCCAACATACCCAGTGGACAGGTTCAGAACACTGTGAAGCACCACCACCAAATCATCTCCACAAGTGACACACTCAAGGAATGGACTCAGTGGGTACCAGAGCCTTGTTGAAGTAAGTCTTGTTCTGTGTGGTGGGCCTCTGCACAGCTGATCATCCAAGGTAGAGGTCAGTGGATAGTGGGCACAGCCAGTCATTGCAGCTGATCAGCCTAAGCAAAACCCTCTCATTGATGTGCCAACAGCTATCAAGTCTCAATTAAAACAAAAGGGTATAAAGTCCACACAAGGCGTGCACCTCGAAGGCCCAGCTGGGTGACCAGGGAGGCTGTGCCACTGGGCCCTACAGGATACCTTCAACAATAGGCCACCCAGGAAGCCCAGCAGACCTAACAACTCTACCTAATACATAGAAACAAACACAAGGAAGCTGCCAAAATAAAGAGACAGCTAAATATGTCCCAAATCAAAGAACAGAACAGAACTCCAAGAAAAGAACTAAATGAATTGGAGAAATGGAATCTAACAGATGCAGAGTTCAAAACACTGCTTATAAGGATGCTCAATGAACTTAGTGAGAACTTCAATGAACTTAGTGAGGGCCTCAAGAGCATAAAAAAGGACCAGTCAGAAATGAAGGAGGCACTAACTAAAATAAAGAATAATTTACAAAGATTCAATAGTAGAGTAGGTAAAACCGAGAAGCAAAAAACAAACAAAACAACAACAACAAAAAACAATTAGAACAGCAAAAAGGAAAAATAATCCAAAAAAATGAGGATAGTGTAAAGAGCTCTGGGACAACTTCAAGCATACCAACATTTGCATCATGGGGGTGCCAGAAGGAGAAGAGAGAGAACAAGAAATTGAAAACCTATTTGAAATAATAATGACAGAAAACTTCCCTAACTTGGTGAAGGAAACACATACAAGTCCAGGAAGCACAGAGAGTCCCAAACAAGATGAACCCCAAGAGGCCCACACCAAGACACATCATCATCAAAATGCAAAAGTTTCAAGACAAAGAGAGAATCTTAAAAGCAGCAAGAGAAAAGTAGTTAGTTACCTACAATGGAGCTCCCATAAGACTGTCAGATTATTTCTCATAAAACACATAGCATGCCAGAAAGGAGTGGCAAGAAATATTCAGAGTGATACAAAACAAGGACCTACAACCAAGATTACTCTATCCTGTAAAGCTGTCATTTAAAATTGATGGATATATCAAGAGTTTCTCAGACAAGAAAAAACTAAAGCAGTTCATCACCACCAAACCAATATTATATGAAATGTTGAAGGGTCTTTTTGAAGAAAAAGATAAAAAATATGAACAAACAAAATGGCAATAAATACATATCTATTGACAGCTGAATCTAAAAACAAAATGAACAGGTAGAACAGAAACATTCTCATAGATACAGAAAACATTTTGTTGGTTGCCAGATGGGAGGGGGGTTGGAGTAATGGTTGAAAAAGATGAAGCGATTAAGAAGTACAAATTTAAAAAAAAAGTACAAATTGTTGTTAGACTGACAAACTTTAAAAGGAAGAGGGGCATGGGAGGAGAGAAACCAAAGAACTTATATACATATATGCATAACAAATGAACACAGACAACAATGTCGGGAAAGGCAGGAGGGGGGTGGGAGTGGGGAGGAGGGGCTCAATAGGGGAAAAAGGAAGAACATTTGTAATACATTCAACAATAAAGATAAGTTTAGAACATGGTGGTGGGCAGGACCAGAGGCAGGGTGGGTGTGTGAGAGAGTGAGCTAGTATGTGAGAGAGAGTGAATGGACATGAATGTGAATGACCAACTCGTGCAGTGCAGAGACGAAGAGCAGAAGGTTCCTGTGCTGTGGACGGGGAGCAGCTGGCTACTGTGGTAAACTGCTCTTTAGGGCACTTCACCTTGTGCCACAGGAAGGTCTCAACATTTTGGAAGATCCCGGGTCTTCCCTGGGAGTAGGCAGTGGGAGCAGCTAGGGCCCAGCAACCTGAGCCCACCAGTGCACCTGATACCATATGACCAGTGGACACCCTGTGTCAACACAGACCAGTGCACAGTAGTAGAGCTGCCAAGGTGCCAGTTGCGGAAGCCGCAAATGGCGGGGAGCCCAGCACAATCTCCCACAGTAGCAGCCTGATCAGAGTCGAGATATAGCCCCAGCAACAGAGACTGGGGAGCAGACATCCATCCCCAGGAAACAGAAGTACAGATCAGCAGGACCTGCAGGGTCCTGGGGCACAAGAGAAGTCTGTGCAACCCAGCTGCCCACAAGATAGGCGTTGAGTGGGTCTCCAGAATGGACTGTGTGATCCAGCTCACAACAGGATCAGCAGGAAATGGAGACTCCAGTGGGGCCCGTACAACCCAGCTGCCCACAAGTTTGGCAGGGAACCAGGGCTCCAGTGAGGCCTGTGCAACACAACTCCCCACAGTGCAGGCAGGGAGTACGGCTCCAACAGGGCCTGAGCTATACAGCTACAAGTGGCAGCAGCGACCAGCTGGGAACACAGCTCCAGAGGGGCCCATGCAATCCAGCAGCAGCACCTACCAGGACACACCAATACCAGCCCCCAGTAGTCAATCCTCCAGCATCCACAGCAGGCAAAAGGGGACACTCAACAAAACAGTCTGGGAGACACAGTAGCCTTATTTGATATACAGTGAGCTGCCTACACATCCAAACATCCCTCACTGGGTCTAGAGCTACCAGATGGCTAAAATGGGGAGACAAAGAATCAATACCCAAAGGAAAGAAAAAGAAGAATAACCAGAAAAGGAACTACAGGGAATGGAAGACAGCAACTTGTCAGATAAAGAATTCAAAGCAATGATTTTAAGGGTACTCAAACAATTTGGTGAAAACTGCAAGCAACTTAAAAATTATGGAGAGCTCACTGGGAACGACTTTAGCTTAAAAAAAGAAGTAGAAGCTATGCATAAAAATCAAGAGGAAATAAAGAATGACATAGCTGTTATGAAAAATACCTTTGAAGGGTTCAATAGTAGATTAGAAGAAGCTGAAGACCGAATCAGTGACTTAGAAGAAAAGGAAGAGAAAAACATGCAAATAGAGCAGCAAATGGAAAAAAAAATTTTTTTAAAGCAGGAGAAAAGTTTAAGGGAGCTGTGGGGCAATACAAAACATAACAACATTCACGTTATAGGGATACCAGAAGGAGAAGAATCAGAGAAAGGAATAGAGAACCTGTTCGAAGAAATAATGATAGAAAACTTCCCTAAACTGGTGAAAGAAAAAGTCACACAAGTCCAAAAAACACAGAGAGTCTCAAGCAAGATGAACCCCAGAAGACCCACAGCTAGACACATCATAATTAAAATGGCAAATATTAAAGACAAAGAAAGAATCTTAAAGGAAGCAAGAGAGAGACAGAAAGTTACCTACAAGGGAGCTCCCATTAGACTGTCAGCTGCTTTCTCAATAGAAATGCTTCAGGCCAGAAGGGAGTGGCATGAAGTGTACAAAGTAATGCAAGGCAAGGGTCTGAATCCAAGACTACTCTACCTAGAAAGGCTATCATTCAAAATTGAAGGAGAAATAAAGAGCTTCACAGATAAAAAAAAAAAAAAAAAAAAAGAAGCTAAAGGAATTTACCATCACCAAATCAGCACTGCAAGAAATGCTGAAGGGACTGTTGTAAGAAGAAGAAGAAATGAGAGAGAGGAACACAGACATAATATTAAAATGACAACTAATAACTATCTATCAATAATTACCTTAAATGTAAATGGCTTAAATGTTCCAATCAAAAGACATAAGGTAGCTGATTGAATAAGAAAATACGACCTATGGCTGCAGTTCTCCTCTGAGTAGGTTGGCTGCAGTCCCTGCGCAGGTTAATAAAGTTCCTAAAAAAAAAAAAAATACGACCTATATATGCTGTCTACTAGAGACCAAATTCACAATAAAAGACTCACACAGGATGAAAGTGAAGGGATGGAAAAAATTTTTTCCAAGGAAATGGAAATGAAAAAAAAAAAAATCTGGTGTAGCAATACTCATATTTGACAAGATAGACTTCAAAACGAGGGCCACAATAAGAGACAGAGAAGGTCACTACATAATATTGAAAGGATCAATCCAACAAGAGAATATAACCCTGATAAACATATACACACCAAATATGGGAGCACCAAAATATATTTAAAAACTTCTGGAGGACTGCATGGGAGAGATCAATAGCAACACGATCATAGTGGGTGAATTTAACAGGCCACTGAATCCACTGTACAGATCTTCTAGACAAACAATTAACATGGATATAGTCCTTGCAAGGCAAATTAGATCAGTTGGACTTCATTGATATTTACAGAACATTTCACCCCAAAGCTGCAGAATATACATTCTTCTCAAGTGCACATGGGTCATTCTCAAAGATAGACCATATGTTAGGAAACAAAGTAAGTCTCTACAAATTCAAGAAAATTGAAATCATATCAAGCATCTTCTCAGATCACAATGGCATGAAACTAGAACTCAATTACAATAAAAAACACAAAAACATTCAAACACTTGGAGGCTAAATAGCATGTTATTAAACAATGAATGGGTGACTAACGAGATCAAGGAAGAAATTTAAAAATTCCTGAAAACCAATGAAAACGAACACACAACAACACAAAATCTATGGAACACAGTGAAAGCAGTCCTGAGAGGGAAGTTCATAGCACTACAGGCCTACCTCAAGAAACAAGAAAAATTCCTAATTGACTTTCTAACCCTACAACTTAAAGAACTAGAAAGTAAATAAAAAGAAAAACCCAGAGCTAGTAGGAGGAAGGAAATAGTAAAGGTCAGAGTGGAAATAAATGACATAGAGACTAAAAAAAGTAATTCAAAAGATCAATGAAACAAAAAGCCGGTTCTTTGAAAAGATAAACAAGATTGATGGACTTTTAGCCAGACTCACCAAGAAAAAAAAAAGAGAGAAACCAAATAAACAAAATCAGAAATGAAAGAAGAGAAATAACAACTGACACCACAGAAATACAAAGGATCATTGAAACATAATATAAACAATTATGTGCCAAAAAATTGGACAATCTAGGAGAAATGCACACATTTCTAGAAACACACAGCTTCCCAAAACTGAACCAAGAAGAGACAGAAAACTTGAACAGACTAATAACAACAAAGGAAATTGAAGATATAATTAAGAAACTCTCAGCAAACAAAAGCCCGGACCCAGATGCCTTCACGGGGGAGTTTTATTGAACATTCAAAGAAGATTTAATACCCATTCTCCTCAAACTATTCCAAAAAATCCAAGAAGATGGAACACTTCCAAATTTATTTTATGAAGCCAGCATAATCATAATGCCAAAACTGCATAAACACACTAAAAGAAAGAAAACTAGAGGCCAATATTTCTGATGAACACAGATGCCAAAATCCTTAACAAAATATTAGCAAATCAGATCCAGCAAACATTAAAAAAATTATTCATCATGACCAAGTGAGTTTCATCCTAGGCATGCAAGAATGGTACAATATTCGCAAATCAATAAATGTGATACACCACGTAAACAAAATGGAAGATAAAAACCATATGATTATATCAATAGATGCTGAAAAAGCATTCGACAAAATCCAGCACTCATTTCTGATGAAAACGCTCAGCAATGTGGGAATAGAGGGATCATTTCTCAGCATATTAAAGGCCATATATGAAAAACCTACAGCCAACATCATACTCAATGAGCAAAAACTAAAGGCATTCCCCTTAAGAACGGGAATAAGAGAGGGATGCCCACGTTCACCACTCTTATTTAACATAGTACTGGAAGTCTTAGCCACAGCAATTAGACATGAAGAAAAAATAAAAGGAATCCAAATTAGAAAGGAGGAAGTTAAACTGTCATTATTTGCAGATGGCATGATATTGTACATAGAAAACTCTAAAGACTTCATCAAAAATCTACTAGACCTAATAAATGAATTTGGCAAAGTAGCAGGATACAAAATTAACATCAAGAAATTGACAGCATTCTTATACACCACTGATGAAATCACAGAAAGAGAAACTAAAAAAAAAAAAATCCCATTTACCATTGCAGCAAAAAAATTAAGATACCTAGGGATAAACTTTACTAAAGAAGTAAAGGACTTCTTCACAGAAAACTACAGGTCATTGAAAAAAAAAATAGAAGAAGATATAAAAAAGTGGAAACATATACCTTGTTCATGGATTGGAAGAATTAACATCATTAAAATGTCTTTACTACTCAAAGAAATCTATATATTCAATGCAATCTTCATCAAAATACCAACGACATATTTCACAGAACTAGAACAAATACTCCAAAAGTTTATATGGAACCAAAAAAGACCCTGAGTAGCTACAGCAATCTTGAAAAAGAACAAAGTAGGAGGGATCACATTACCAGATTTCAGGTTATACTACAAAGCCACTGTAATCAAAACAGCCTGGTACTGGCACAAGAACAGGCATATAGATCAATGGAACAGAATAGAGAACCCAGAAAATTGACCCAAGACAATATGCTCAATTAATATTTGACAAAGATGGCAAGAGCATACAGTGGAGTCAAGACAGTCTCTTCAATAAATGGTGTTGGGAAAATTGGACAGCTACTTGCAAAAATATGAAGCTAGACCACCAACTTACACCATACACGAGAATAAATTCAAAATGGATACAAGACTTAAGTGTGACTCGTGAATCCATAAAAATTCTAGAAGAAAATGCAGGCAACAAAATTTCAGATATCATATGCAGCAGAACTCCCACCAGTTTTACTTGCTGTAACCACCAGAGGGCACCAATATGCTTCCAGCGCCTGCAGTGGTTGGGGTTCAAAATCATCTGTTAATCCAGCACTCAGTTATAAAATGACTGGTTGTCCATCTGTGCTGTTGGGATCTGTGAGGGGAATGTGCACCCAGCCCACATGCACGAGCGTCCCCAGGTCCTGGCCTCCCTGAACCCTTCTTGCTCTAGCTGCTCACTGCTGTGGGCACAGGCCCTCTGGCAACACACACTTGTGCCTGCACCTTTATTTCTTTTGTCTTTAAAAAATATATTTTTAGAGAGAGAGAGAAAGTGAGAGAGAGAGAAAGAGAAACATCTATGTGAGAGTGATTTGCAACCCAGGCATGTGCCCTGACCAGGAATCAAATGAACAACCCTTCAGTTCCTGAAGACACCCAACCAACTGAACCAAACCTACCAGGGCTCTCTTGTCAGTTTTTGTCTTACAGGTGTCGGGTTGACTTTGGCTAAGGCCAAGTCATCTTTCATGTGCTCTCTTGTGGACACATGTTGCTTCTTCTGCACACTCACTTGAAATGGAGTCACTCATGACCTTCCTCTCCTGCTTTGCAGCAACAAAGGAATGTAAAGGACCTTTTCTACTTGTTTGTATTTTTTCTTATTTTTTTCGCCTCCCCTTCCCCAGTCCTTCCTTCTCTTCCTCCTTTTTCTCCTCCCCCTCTACTTCCTCTTCCCTTCTTCTTCTGTCTCCTCCATTTGTACTGAATTGGAGGTTGAAAAGCCCTGGAGAGGAGTTCCCAAAGGAGGCCAGGAGGGTCAGCCTAATGTTGTGACTTTAGCTAGTCTCATGGTTTTTGTTTTAATAGTTGTTTGTGACAACGTTGTTAGAAAGAAATAAACTACAGAACTTTAGTACATTAATTGTCATGTTATATATAGTGCAGGTGCAAATGTGAATATTGTCTCATTTATTAGTCCCCTCTATAATTGAGGATGTATCTTTCTAGATATATCTTTATCTGTTTCAGATATTTTGGGGCATACTTTTCTGGACCCTAAATAAGAAGATATTATCAACAAGGACTCCTGGTGGCTAACTGGGCTCAAATAAAAACAAACAAAAAAACAGAGCTTGCACTGGCCAGGTTTCTCAGTTGGTTAGAGTGTCATCCACATACACCAAAGCTGCAGGTTTCATTTCTTGTCAGGGCACATACAAGAGTCAATCAATGAGTGCATGGGTGGGTAGAACAATAAATCAAAGTCTCTCTCTCTCTCTCTCTCTCTCTCTCTCCTTCTCTCTCTCTCTCCCCTTTCCTCTCTATCTAAATTCAATCAATAAGTAACATCAAAACAAAACAAAAAACCCAGAGTCTAGCAGCTGTATGTAAGAGTCTCTCATGCAAACTGTACTGCAGGGAGAATCCTACACTGAACTACCCACCTTTGCACTGAACTGCCTGCCTGTACTGTGTTTCTGCCAGCTAGCCAGCCCTTATAAAGGCTGGAATTACTATTCCTGGAATAGTAATTCAACAAATAGGACTGAAACTTGTCTGTCTAATCAGAGCTCGGCAGGTATATCCTGCCCAACTCCCCAACCCCATTAGCACCTTCACGGACCAATCAGAGTGGCTCCATTCCAACCAATCAAGATAGTGGTTTCTGGTGATAGTGGTGATTTAGAGTCCTCATTTGCATGAGGACTGACCAGTCAGGGACCAGGGGCAGGGAATTCTCTCTATATAGGTCAGCTCCATTTTGAGTCTGAGAGTGCACTTCCACTTTTCACCTAAGAAGCAAGACTTTGACTTTTCCAAGGAGCAGAGTGGAACAGACCACAGCAGTGCAGAGCAGTCTGGCCAGAGAGGGGCCTAACCCCAGGGTCACCTCCTAGCTGTTTTGCTTCATAATTGAGCTGTAACACTATTGAGCTATCTCATAGCCATGCTGCATCACAGTTGAGCTGTTTGCATTGAATAAAGTTTTCTTTTTTTTTTTTTATCCTCACCCGAGGACATTTTTCCATTTTTTGTTCAGATAGAGTGGGAGGGAGAGAGAGGAAGAGAGAGAGAGAGTGAGAAACATAGATGTAAAAGGGACACATCGAGTGGCTGCCACCCGCACAACCAACAAGGGCTGGGGACAAACTGCAACTGAGGTACATGCCCTTAGCGGGAACTGAACCCGGGTCTCTCTGGACCGCAGGCTGACGCTCTAACCGCTGAGCCAAACTGGCCAGGGCAAAGTTTTCTTTTTTATGCACTGCAAATTGGGGATTTCTGTTGGTGTTGAATTGTTGCCAGTGATCATTGGCTGACACTTTTTATCTAGGATAGCTCTGTGCATAGTCCTGGGTGTTGAGCTATGAACAAGGCACACAGATTTCCTGTTCTTCAGCATTTGTCAGTGTGTGTGTCTGTGTGTATGTATTACCTGCACAAAAGACTTTTAAAAATTTATTTTGCTTAAATTGGATCACAAGATACATATATTTGGCATGGAGGTTTTTTTTTCCACTTAGCCACATTTTCTGTACTATGTGATAATTCCCCATCTGTGGGCGTTCTCTTTGTTTTTATTTTCTTTGTACAGCAAACACTTCTTCCATGAGCACACTTGAGCACAAATCTTGTGAATGTGAGTCAATATTTCTTCAGGAGAGATACCTTGAAGTGGTGTCCAGCATCAGAAGTGACTGCAAATTGTGCTTTTATTTATTATTTTTTTAATATACTTGTATTGATTTTTTAGAGAGAGAGAAACATCAATGTGAGAGAGAAACATCGAATGGCTGCCTCCCACATGCCCCCTACTGGGGATTGAGCCCACAACCCGGGCACGTGTCCTGACCAGGAATCTAACCAGGACTCTCAGTCCATGGGACAATGCTCAATCCACTGAGCCACACTGGCTGGGCACAAATTGTATATTAATGTATATTTCCAGGACAAGGTGTAAGCATACCCATTTGCCCACATTGTAGTGAATGACAGATACGATCCAACTTAAAGTTTTGGCTAATCTAACAGGTGAAAATGTTTTTTTATTGCTATAATTCAATTTTCCTAATCACTGGGGAGACAAATATCTTTCTATTTGACTATTTTTTTGTCGATGGTGCCAGCGTCCAAAACAGCCCTGCTACTCACACCCTGTGTGGCCCCTCCCACACATGTGTGACCAATAACATATGGCAGAAGGGGTGGTTTTTTCCCCTCTAGGATTGGGTTATAAAGGGCTGTGACTTTCATTTTGTCACTCCCTTGTTCTGTTGTTCTCTCTCCTTGTGTCCCATTACCAGCTCTGGGGAAGCCAATGTTTATATTGTGAGCAGTCCTATAATGAGAGCCTTGTGGCCAGGGACTGATCCTCCTCCCAGGTGCCTAGTGCCAACTCAGAAGTGCATGCTCTGGACTTCCTGCAAGTCCTGCAAGTCCTGAGAGACTCAGAACCAGAACCACCTGCCTAGAACCCCTCCCCCACATCACTGACCCACAGCCAGCCACTTCTTGTATGTGTGGCAACAGATGGCTAAAATGATGTCTTTTTTGTTAATTCTCACCTGAGGATATTTTTCCATTGATTTTTTAAATTATTATTTATTTATTTATTTATTTTTGTTACAGATGTTTCTCCTATTTCCCCCCTGACACCCTCCTCCTGACCCCCCCCAGGTTTGTCAGTCTGAACTGCACTCCTTTCTAAGTTTCTGGGTCTATTCCGCTCATCAGCCCATCCCGTTCATCATATTCCACAAATAAGCGAGATCATGTGGTATCCGTCTTTCTCTGACTGGTTTATTTCACTTAGCTGCTGCTGCTGGGGTGGCACTCAGCTCCCACACCCAGGGCTGCTGCTGGGGGGCGGTGCTCAGCTCCCGCCCTACAGCTGCTGCTAGGGAGGGGGGGCGCTCAGCTCCCGCACCCACTGCTGCAAGATCTCTTGTCCTTTGAGACGACATGGAGGGACCTGGAGAGCAGTATGCAGTCTCCACGTGGCTTCCTTAATTTCGTAGTTGTAGGACTTCCATTCAGCTTGATTTCAGGCAGTTTTGGAATGATGGTTGTTCTGTAGTTTAGTTGTAACTTTGATGTTGTGGGAGGACGTGATACCGTCTTTACCTACACCACCATCTTGACCGGAAAGTCCTCCATTGATTTTTAGATAGAGTGAAAGGGAGAGAGGGAAGAAGAGAGAGAGAGAGAAAGATGGATGTGAGAGAGACACATCGATTGGTTTCCTCCCCCATGATCCTGACCAGCTCTGGGGATTGAACCTTCAATGCAGGTATGTGCCCTTGACCAGGAATTGAGCCTGAAACATTTTGGTCCATGGGACGACACTCTAACTGCTGAGCCAAACTGGCTAGGGCCTAATGTGATGTTTTATTTGCTTGTTTTAAGAGCCCTTGACACATTTTTGTATTATATGAAATAGGAATCTTTCACAAATATATCTTTTATCATTTGTCTTTTTAACTTTATTTATGGCATTTTTGTCAAATACAAGAATCTAGGAAATGTGAAGCTTATATTTTAAAAAGTGATTAGGAGGATAAATATTTTAAGTTGTAGTAGGGAGAGAGTATTGTGAAATTAAAGAAGATTCTTCAAGATGTGTTGGGAAGAGTCAAGACTAAGAGCCCTGAGACAGATCCTCACTCAGGCCTGGGTCTCATGCAGACACCATGGAGATGTTGGTTTCATGAAGAAGGGTATTTTAGGGGAATGATGAGAGCAAAGAATTTGGAGCTGTGGGTTCCCGCAGGGTCTAATTCTATGCACTTATTTACATTCACTGTAGTGAAGTTTCCTCACCTGTCAAATAATAATTCTCACCATATAGGGTTATTATAGGAATAAAACATTTAATGGATGTGCTATATAATGATGTATATACTGTACTGACATATAATACTTCTAGACTACAGAATAAAACATTGTACATAGCATATGTGCAGTTATATAGATACTATAGTATAATTTACAATATGGTCTACCATATATACAGAATCATTGCTTACACATAACAGGTACATTATACATAATAGTGCAAGCTGTGATTATTATGTAAATTTCAGTTCCGTTATCCATAGATTAGGGATGTTGATAATATTATTAATAGTGTACATCAGACAGGATGTCTATGAGGGTTAGATGATAATAAGAAACATATATTTGGTCTTTCTTGCCAGTTTATGACACAGAACTTCTAAAACCCTTGGAATTCACTAAGTAATATGGCTAAGAGAAGCATATTTTGTTTTTCACAATAAGCCCCTTTCAACCTCACCTGAGTTTATGCTAATGAGGTGACTCAAGGTGAGGGTCCTTGGGTAGCTTCAGGATGGGGGCTAGTTGCCAGGAGAACCAAGCATGTGATTAGAGGGTTGGAACTTTCAGCTCCACTCTCAGTCTTTGTAGAGGAGAGAAGGGCTAGAGATTGAGTTCACTCACCAATGGTAAGTGATTTAATCAATCATACCTACATAATGGAATCTCCATAAAACCACTAAGTGACCGGAGTTCAGGGAGCTCCCAGATTAGTGAACATTTGGCAGTTCTAGGAGGGCAGCATGACCAGGCAGAGCATGAAAACTCTGTGCCCGCCCCCCAAGGCCAACCCAATACCTTGTACTATATGTCTCTTTCATTTGCCTATTACTGAGTTTTATCTTTTATAATAAACTAGTAAGTGCTTTCCTAAGTTCTGTGAATCATTCTGGAAAATTATCAAAACTGAAGTAGGTAGTGGTCATGGAAACCCTTCAGTATATAGCTCGTCAGTCAGAAGCACCAGAGACAACCTGGGCTTGTCATTGACATCTGAGAGGGGCAGTCTTATGGGACTGAGTCTCAAATCCGTGAAATTTAATAATAACTCATTTGATAGTGTCAGAATTGAGTTGTGGGATATGTAGTTATTGTCTAGAGAATCAGAAAATTGGTTGTTGGATGAAGAACAAATCCACACATTTGCTGTTAGAAGTGTGAGTAAAATAATTCAGAGGGTTCAATAGGGTGATGTCAGCAAAATGTTTTGCATTGTCCTGGCACATGGTTTTTAAATAATGATTACTGTGACATTAATGAGAAAAAGGAATTGAGTGTAATTGAACAGACACCGTATCTTTTCAAAGATTGGCGCTAACCCCTGAAAGGGGTGGGCAAGGAGACACCTGTGTGTGAGGTGGATTGAAATTCTGCTTTAATGGTTAGGAATAAATTAACATAGAAAAGCCTGGATAGTGAGACAATCTAACCTGCTTTTTCCTCCTTCTTTTCACTTCTTCTGGATTATTCCAGAGTGGGTGTCTGAGTGTCAATTTATCACACGTATGCCACCAAGGTAGAGGTGAAAATTGGGGAGTACTGGAGGGAGAGGCTTGTAGGGCCATAGTTCTACCATGGAGCTCGAGACATAGGCTAAGCAGGCAAAGCTTTGTCTCAGTGAACTTGGGCTGCTGTTACAGAGTATCTGATGTCTCTTCTCTTGACTTGTAGGTGGCTCTCAATTTGTGGAATGCTCACAGGGCCTCTTCTTTGTTTTTGTGGAAAAAGATATCTCACTTTTCCCCTTTGTATGAGAACACTAACCTCAACACAAGGGCCTTACCTTCATGACCTCATCTAACATTGATTACATCCCAAAGTCCCCACTTCCTTAGACCCTCACTTTGGGGATTTGGGCTTCAACATATAAATATGGAGTGAGGGGCACAAACATTCAGTCCATAACAGGCTTGAATCACAGCTCATCTCAATATTGACAGACCACCTGTGATCCCCTGGAACATGAGATCACGGTAAGCCTATGAAGAGCTGCTCTGAGACTGTCTCCCACTCAGGTTCCTGTCTCCCTGAGGAGGCTGTCATGTATTTTCTCAGAACTTTTGAAGTTCTAATGAGGTGTGGGGCCTTCTGGCCCACTCTACTGGGAGTAGGGTTGCAGAATACAAAGCTGCTTAGCTACAGTCTGGGATGGGCTTTTCCACTGGGGCATCCCACAACTTCCCTTCTTGTTGGGGTGTTGTATTTTTGGTATGTGGGATGAGGGCCATGGAGATCTGGCACATTTGATTACTTTTCCTTTTGCTGTGTTAGTAATCAATTGTCTGGGCCTAAAAATGGCTCCTTGTGTCTTTACCAGCTGAACTAGTCAAGCCTTGCCTTGTCTTGTGTGTACTTCACACAAATCCAAATGAGGACCCCCAGTGTGTAGTAGGCAATGTGGGTGGGTGTTCCCAGTTGTCACAAGGACTGAGAACATGACTAGAATTTAAGCTGGGGCTAGAATCTATCTCAAAGAAAATTATTCCTCTTAAAATGTGAGTACTGTCTCCCATTAGGGATACTTATCTTATAACTGGAGGTTTGTACCTTTGACCACATTTATCCAATTTCTCCACTCCCCACCCCTTGCCTCTGGTAACCATAACCTTATCTCTTTTCTATGCATTAAAAAAAAAATCCAGCCTGGCCGATGTGGCTCAGTGGTTAAGCATCAACCCATGCACCAAGAGATCGCTGGTTCAGTTCCTGGTCAAGGCACATGCCCAGCTTGTGAGCCCAGTCCCCAGTGGGGGGCATGCAGGAGGTATCCAATTGATGTCCTCTCTCATCGATGTTTCTATCTCTTTCTCCCTCTTCCTTCCTCTCTCTCTAAAAATAAGAAAGAAAGAAAGAAAGAAAGAAAGAAAGAGAGAGAGAAAGAAAGAATAAATTGAAAAAAATCCATATTTAAGTGAAATCATACAGTATTTGCCTTTCTCTGTCTGGTTTATTTCACTTCACCTAATGCCCTCAAGTTTCATCAATGTCACAAATGGCAGGATTTCCTTCCTTTTCATGGCTGAATGATATTCTTGTATATTGTGAATAAAAAAGAGGTGCTGTCTAAACCATAAATTCCTAATTGGGCAGGTCAAAGTGAGTTGGGGAGAGGCAGAGGGGGACAGGCAAATGCCTGGGTTTGCAGAGCCCTCTATTCAGTGGGTCCCAAGACTGAAATACTCCTCCCTGCAGTAACCTTTGTTGGCCTCCTAATGATGGGATAAAACAAACAGTCCTCAACTCACTGGTTGGTCCAAACTGCCTGATCAAAACTACTAACTACCATTAAATTAAAGACAATAGGACTGTTTTTCACTCTGGAGTGCATCAACTAGAGTTTTCATATGAAAAAACAGTTCAGTACCCAATAGCTCCCATCTGGAGTGTCAAGCAATGAGAAGGTACTACAATCCACTGTTTTTTTTCCCACCCACCCACAAAAATAGTTGATCTCTTGTAATTCTAGTTCAGTTTCTGTAAAGAGAAAACTGACTGTCTTTTAAAGTGACTCGCAACTTCACTTTTCCGTCCTGACATTCCTAATATATTTTCTACATATTTCTATAAAGTTCTAACAGATTTTTTTGGAAAAATTCGTTTGTTTATTTATTCACTTAAATTCTCCTGAGTCATGGGGCACTGTCCTTTTTTTTCTCCTGGGGAAAAATAACGCCCTTAAGAGTCACCATAACATTGTTCAAAATTATTTTCACTGAGGTTTTTTACAAATCTATAATTTATCATCTCATAAATCTAACAGATTTTTAAAATTTATTTTTATTATTATTTTTCCTTTATTGATTTTAGAGAGAGGATGGGAGAGGGAGAGAGGGATAGAAGCATCAATGAAAGAGAACATCAATTGGCTGCCTCCTGCACGCCCCCTACTGGGGATCAAGCCCACAACCTGGGCATGTGCCCTGACTGAGAATAGAACCAGTGACCTTGTTGTGGGCCCCAAGGCTAAGACAACTAGATTCCATTTTATGTAGGCCCCTTGGTTAAGGCGACTAAAAGACTCCATTTTATCACCAATAGACATTCCTTGATATTCTTCCAATAATAGGTTGATTACCCCTAGATGTAAAGGAATTTTGCCTAAGGTTATAGTTAACCCCATGAATTGGGAGGCATTTGCAGTTTCCTGAGTATAGGTATTTGCAGGGACTTGTGCTGTCGGTGAATAATGCTAATTTTGACCTCTGTAATCTCTGTCACTCCCACTATTGTAGTGGTTTCCTGAGGGGAGGGAGGCAAAAGGATGAGGGGGTTTCTGTCTTTAAAATGGGACCAGTAAGAAGAATCGGGGCTGTTGATTTGAGGGGAAACTATGCCCTCCGCAGCCCGCTGGCGAAATAAAGTGCTCCTTTATAATTCGGCTGTGTGTCTCTGGTTATCTCGCTGTCAGGTTATAACAACCTCTTGCTGCACGGGTCGATGTTCAATCACTGAGCCACATCAACAGGGTCTAACAGATTTTTTCTCTTTAATTAGCTTATTTAACATTTACAGTTGACATGCAGTAGTATGTTAGTTTCAGGTGTGGGTAGATGAAAAGGGGCCACATGCTAACCTGACAAGCATAGGTAAGGCCAGCGTGGCAGCCTCACAGACTCAGAGACCTAAAGTAATAACAAAGGATGGCCTGAAATTAAAGCTTTTTGACTACATCATTGACAAAACACCCTCCCTTCTCTGGTGCTCTTTGCACTCTCTTCTGCTCCTTGCTTTTTTTTCCTAGTCACCCCTTCACCTGCTGGCCAGGATTCAGGGCTGATTGCTATTAACACCCATGACCAGCAGAGAGCAGCAGGAGCCAAGTGGAGGATCCCTTGTTCCCAGTGAAGGAAAGAGATAGGCTTTGGAGACTGAGACCAGGAAAGGAAGGCAAGGCAACCCAGTTTGCTTAGAGGTCTGGGGAAAGAGAAAGAGGCTGGGTTGAGGTGCTGAGACCCTCCCCCCAAACACACCTCAAGATGCAGCTGCAGCCAAGTTCTGTTCTGCAAAGGAGAAGTGTCCAGAGTATGGGCAGGAAAAGTTGTGACAGCAGTCAGGCCACTTCCATTTTTTTTCTTTCATTTTTCTTTTTGTTTGAGAATCCCAGTGTATTTAAGAAAATAGAAGAAATGACAAACAGGACTACAAAATTGTGGTGTATTTTAAATATATATTTTGAAAACCCTCCATTTACAGAAAACTCAAGGACCAGCTCAATAAGCTTATTTCTATGTCCAAACAACAACAAAAATAGACATTGATGGTAACACCTGACCCAATGCAAAACTTTGAATTATTTAATTTATTTGTTTATTTTATTATTATTATTATTATTATTATTATTATTATTATTATTTTGGTTAATCATCACCCAAGGATATTTTTCCATTGATTTCTAGATAGAGTGGAAGGGAGGGAGGGAGGAAGAGAGATAGAGGGAGGGAGAGAGAGAGAGGGAGAGAAACACTGATGTGGAGAGACACATCAATTGGTTGCCTCCCACATGACCCCGAACAGGGCCAGGGATTGAACCTGCAACCCAGGCACATGTCCTTGACTGGAATCAAACCTATGACCCTTTGTTCTGCAGGCTGATGCTCTAACCACTGAGCCAAACCGATCAGGGCTGAATTTTTTTTTAAACTTGCTATTTATTTTATCACAATCATCTCACTTAGGGACTAGATGAGCTGGGGTATATCATTAGGAGATTGAGCAACAGCTGTTAAAGCAAAACATTTATGACGCTTGTTAAAATGGTACAGAACACTTTATACGGGACAGTTGTAACAGAGATATTGCAATGAGGGAACCAGATTTGCTCAACTCCAAATGCAGTAAAGACAGCTAGGGATTTATAGCCAGGGAGAAGAGTGAAAATTCCTAAAGGAAACCCCCCAGTAAAAGTTACCAGAAGCTCTACCATCTGAATAAGCTGCTGCAAAGGCATCTGGGGCTCAAATGCTATCAGCTTGCCAGACCAGGACTGCAGCCAGGAATTTATCCTCTGCAACTTGGGATTGGAGGGATGAGAAATATTAGCTTCTTGTCCTTTCATGGAGATCCTTTGTCCCTTCATTGAGAGAGAAAGGTGGAAGGGAACCCATTTTCTTGGCCTCACTCACCCAGAGTTGGGCTTTCCTCCTGCTGAGCAGGGTGGGAATGAGTAGGAGGAGAAGAACAGAGCTGGTCCTGACTCAAGGGCCACAGGTTCTTTTTTTATTATTATTAATTTATTTCTGTTACAGATGTTTCTCCTTTTTTCCCCATTGACACCCTCCTCCCCATTCCCCCACCCCGTCCCTAGCTTTGTTGTCCATATCCATCAGTTATGCATACATGTGCATAAGTTCTGTGGCTTATCTCTTCCCCCCCCACCCCCCTTCTGAGAGGTGTCAGTCTATACCCTACTTCCACATCTCTGGGTCTACCCTGTTCCTCAGACTGTTATGTTCATTATATTCCAGAAATAAGTGAGATCATGCGATATTTGTCTTTCTCTGTTTGGCTTGTTTCGCTTAGGATAATACTCTCCAGGTCCCTCCATGTCGTCTCAAAGGATAAGAGATCTTTCTTTCTTACAGCTGCATAGTACTCCATTGTGGATATGTACCACAGCTTTTTTATCCATTCATCCACTGATGGACACTTGGGCTGTTTCCAGATCTTAGCTATTGTAAATAGTGCTGCTATGAACATGGGGGTACATGTATTCCTTCTGATTGGTGTTTCAGATTTCTTAGGGTATATTCCTAGAAGGGGGATCACTGGGTCAAATGGCAGTTCAATTTTTAACTTTTTGAAGTAACACCATGGTGTTTTCCACAGTGGCTGCACTAGTCTGCATTCCCACCAGCAGTGTACTAGAGTCCCCTTTTCTCCACACCCTCGCCAACACTCGTTTGATGACTTTTGTTGATGGCAGCCATTCTGACAGGTGTCAGGTGATACCTCATACTGCTTTTAATTTGCATCTCTCTGATGATTAGTGACATTGAGCATTTTGTCATATGTCTCTTGGCCATTTTTATGTTCTGTTTGGAGAGGTGTCTCTTTAGGTCCTCTGTCCATTTTTTAATTAGGTTCTGTCTTCCTTTTGTTGACTTTCTGAGCACTCTATATAATTTGGAAATTAATCCCTTATCGGATGCACCATTGGTGATTATGGTCTCCCATATAGTGGGATCCCTTTCTATTTTGATGGTTGTTTCTTCTGCTGTGCAGAAGCTTTTTAGTTTGATGTAGTCCCATGTGTTAATTTTTTCATTTGTTTCTCTTGCCTTAGGTGTTGTATCAGTGAAAATTCTGCTGCGTATGATGTCTGAAATTTTGTTGCCTGTATTTTCTTCTAGAATTTTTTTTTCAACTTTATTTTTTTTATTAATTTACTTTTGTTACAGATGTTTCTCCTTTTTCCCACCATTGACACCCTCCTCCCCCTCCGTCCCTGCCCCGTCCCCAGTTTTGTTGTCCATGTCCATTGGTTATGAGTACATGCATACAAGTTCTTTGTTCATTGCTCACCTCCCCCAACCCCTCTTCTGGCAAATGTCAGTCTGTACCCTACTTCGACGTCTCTGGGACTACCCTGTTCCTCAGACTGTTATGTTCATTATATTCCAGAAATAAGTGAGATCATATGATATTTGTCTTTCTCTGCTTGGCTTGTTTCACTTAGGATAATAGTTTCCAGGTCCTCCAATGTCATCGCAAAGGATAAGAGATCTTTCTTTCTTAAAGCTGCATAGTACTCCATTGTGGATATGTACCACAGCTTTTTTTATCCATTCGTCTACTGATGGACACTTGGGCTGTTTCCAGATCTTAGCTATTGTAAATAGTGCTGCTATGAACATGGGGGTACATGTATTCTTTCTGATTGATGTTTCAGGCTTCTTAGGGTATATTCCTAGGAGTGGGATCACTGGGTCAAATGGTAATTCAATTTTTAATTTTTTGAGGTAACACCATAGTGTTTACCATAGTGGCTGCACCAGTCTGCACTCCCACCAGCAGTGTACTAGAGTCCATAAAAATCCTAGAAGAAAATGTAGGCAACAAAATTTCAGACATCATACACCCTCGCCAACACTTGTGGTTTGATGCTTTGTTGATGGCGGCTATTCTGACAGGTGTGAGGTGATACCTCATTGTTGTTTTAATTTGCATCTCTCTGATGATTAGTGAAGTGGAGCATTTCTTCATATGTCTCTTGGCCGTTTGTATGTCCTGTTTGGAGAGGTGTCTATTTAGTTCCTCTGCCCATTTTTTAATTGGGTTCTTTGTCTTCCTTTTGTTGAGATGTATGAGCACTCTATATATTTTGGAAATTAGTACCTTATCTGATATATCATAGACAATTATGTGGGTTGCCTTTCCACTTTGATGCTTGTTTCTTTTGCTCTGCAGAAGCTCTTGAGTTTGATGTAGTCCCATGTGTTCATTGTTTCCTTTGTTTCTGTTGCCTTAGGTGATATATCAGTGAAAATTTTGCTGCGTATGATGTCTGAAATTTTGTTGCCTACATTTTCTTCTAGGATTTTTATGGATTCATGAGTCACATTTAAGTCTTTTATCCATTTTGAGTTTATTCTTGTGTATGGTGTAAGCTGATGATCTAGTTTCATTTTTTTGCATGTAGCTGTCCAATTTTCCCAACACCATTTATTAAAGAGGCTGTCTTTACTCCATTGTATGCTCTTGCCACCTTTGTCGAATATTAATTGAGCATAATATTTTGGGTCAATTTCTGGGTTCTCTGTTCTATTCCATTGATCTATGTGCCTGTTCTTGTGCCAGTACCAGCTGTTTTGATTACAGTAGCTTTGTAGTATAACCTGATGTCCGGTATTGTGATCCCTCCTTCTTTGTCCTTCTTTTTCAATATTTCTGTAGCTATTCGGGGTCGTCTTTGGTTCCATATGAACTTCTGAAGCATTTGTTTTAGTTCTGTGAAATATGTCGTTGGTATATATATATATATATTTTTTTTATCCCCACCCGAGGACATTTTTTTTTCATTTTTTGTTCAGATAGAGTGGGAGGGAGAGAGAGGAAGAGAGAGAGAGAAACATCGATGTGAAATTGACACATCGAGTGGCTGCCTCCAGCACGACCAACCAGGGCCGGGACAAACTGCAACCGACGTACATGCCCTTAGTGGCAACTGAACCCGGGTCTCTCTGGACCGCAGGCTGACGCTCTAACCGCTGAGCCAAACTGGCGAGGGCTGTCGTTGGTATTTTGATGGGGTTTGCGTTAAATCTATAGATTGCGTTGGGTAGTATGGACATTTTAATGATGTTAATTCTTCCAATCCATGAACAAGGTATGTGCTTCCACTTTTTTATATCTTCCTCTATTTCTTTTTTCAATGTCCTGTAGTTTTCTGCAAATAGGTCCTTTACTTCTTTGGTTAAGTTTATTCCTAGGTATCCTAATTTTTTTTGCCGCGATGGTAAATGGGATTGTTTTTTTAGTTTCTCTTTCTGTGAGTTCATCATTGGTGTATAAGAATGCCGTCGATTTCTTGACGTTAATGTTGTATCCTGCTACTTTGCCAAATTCATTAAGTCTAGTAGATTTTTGATGGAGTCTTTGGGTTTTCATGTATAATATCATGTCATCTGCGAATAATGACAGTTTCACTTCCTCCTTCCCAATTTGGATCCCCTTTATTTTTTCTTCATGTCTGATTGCTGTGGCTAAGATTTCCAGTACTATGTTAAATAAGAGTGGTTAAAGTGGGCATCACTGTCTTAATGGAAATGCTTTATTTTTTGCCCATTGAGAATGATGTAGAGAAATATGTATGTTTTTCATATACAGTTTTTATATTTTGAGATATGAGCCCCCTATTCCCACATTTCTTAGCATTTTTATCAGAAATAGGTGCTGGATTTTGTCGAATGCTTTTTCAGCATCTATTGATATGATCATATGGTTTTTATCTTTCATTTTGTTTATGTGATGTATCACATTTATTGATTTGCAAATATTGTACCATCCTTGCATGCCTGGGATGAAACCCACTTGGTAAGATGAATAAATTTTTTGATGTATTGCTGGATCCGATTTGCTAATATTTTGTTAAGGATTTTGGCATCTGTGTTCATCAGGGATATCGGCCTGTAGTTTTCTTTCTTTGTAGTGTCTTTATCCGGTTTTGGAATTAGGATTATGCTGGCCTCATAAAATGAGTTTGGAAGTGTTCCGTCTTCTTGGATTTTCTGGAATAGGTATTAGATCTTCTTTGAATGTTCCTTAAAACTCCCCTGTGAAGCCATCTGGGCCTGGGCTTTTGTTTAGTGGGAGTTTCTTAATTACTTCTTCAATTTCCTTTGTTGTTATTGGTCTGTTCTATCTCTTCCGGGTTCAGTTTTGGGAGACTGTGTGTTTCTAGAAATTTGTCCATTTCTCCTAGGTTGTCCAGTTTGTTGGCGTATAATTGTTCATAGAATGTTTCAATGATCCTTTGAATTTCTGTGGTGTCAGTTGTTACTTCTCCTCTTTCATTTCTGATTTTATTTGGTTCCTCTCTTTTTGTTTCTTGGTGAGTGTGGCTAAAGGTCCATTGATCTTGTTTATCTTTTCAAAGAACCAGCTTTTTGTTTCATTGATCTTTTGAATTTTTTTTAGTCCCTATGTCGTTTATTTCTTCTCTGACCTTTACTATTTCCTTCCTCCTACTAGTTTTTTCTTTTTGTTTACTTTCTAGTTCTTTAAGTTGTAGGGTTAGAAAGTCAATTAGGAATTTTTCTTGTTTCTTGAGGTAGGCCTGTAGTGCTATGAACTTCCCTCTCAGGACTGCTCTCGCTGTGTCCCATAGATTTTGTGTTGTTGTGTGTTCAATTTCATTGGTTTCCAGGAAATTTTTAATTTCTTCCTTGATCTCATTAATGACCCATTCGTTGTTTAATAGCATGTTATTTAGCTTCCAAGTGTTTGAATGTTTTTGTGTGTTTTTACTGTAATTGAGTTCTAGTTTCATGCCACTGTGATCTGAGAAGATGCCTGATATGATTTAAATTTCCTTGAATTTGTAGAGACTTGGTTTGTCCTAACATGTGGTCTATTTTTGAGAATGACCCATGTGCACTTGAGAAGAATGTATTTCTTCAGCTTTGGGTTGAAATGTTCTGTAAATATCAATGAAGTCCAACTAATCTAGTTTGTCTTGTAAGGACTCTATGTCCTTGTTAATTTTTTGTCTGGAAAATTTATCCAGTGGTGTAAATGGGGTGTTAAAATCACCCACTAAGATCGTATTGCTATTGATCTCTCCCTTGAAGTCTTCCAGAAGTTTTTAAATATATTTTGGAGCTCCCATATTTGGTGTGTATATGTTTACCAGGGTTATATCCTCTTGTTGTATTGATCCTTTTAATATTATCTAGTGAACTTCTTTGTCTCTTATTATGGTCCTCATTTTGGAGTCTATCTTGTCAGATATGAGTATTGCTACACTAGCTTTTTTTTTTTTTTTTTTTTTTCATTTCTATTTGCTTGGTAAACTTTTTCCATCCCTTCACTTTTATCCTGTGTGAGTCTTTTGTTGTGAGGTGAGTTTCTGGTAGACAGCATGGGTCATGCTTTCTTATCCAATCAGCTACCCTATGTCTTTTGACTGGAGCATTTAAGCCATTTACATTTAAGGTAATTATTGATAGTTCTTAGTTGCCATTTTAATTTTATGCCCGTGTTCCTCTCTCTTTCTGTGTTTCTTCTTCTTACAACAGTCCCTTCAAGCTTTTCTTGCAGTGCTGGTTTGGTGGTGGTAAATTCCTTTAGCTTTTTTTTTTTTTTTTTAAATCTGTGAAGCTCTTTATTTCTCCTTCAATTTTGAATGATAGCCTTGCTGGATAGAGTAGTCTTGTATTCATACCCTTGCCTTGCATTACTTTGTACACTTCATGCCACTCCCTTCTGGCCTGAAGCATTTCTATTGAGAAAGCAGCTGACAGTCTAATGGGAGCTCCCTTGTAGGTAACTTTCTGTCTCTCTTGCTTCCTTTAAGATTCTTTCTTTATCTTCAATGTTTGCCATTTTTATTATGATGCGTCTAGCTGTGGGTCTTCTGGGGTTCATCTTGCTTGGGACTCTCTGTGTTTCCTGGACTTGTGTGACTTTTTCCTTCACTAGTTTAGGGAAGTTTTCTGTCATTATTTCTTCAAATAGGTTCTCTATTCCTTTCTCTGATTCTTCTCCTTCCAGTATCCCTATAATGTGAATGTTGCTACATTTTATATTATCCCACAGCTCCCTTAAACTCTCCTCCTGCTTTTTAAACTTTTTTTTTCCATTTGCTGCTCTTTTTGGGTGTTTTTCTCTACCTTGTCTTCTAAGTCGCTGATTCAGTCTTCAGCTTCTTTTAATCTACTATTGAACCCTTCTAAGGTATTTTTCTTATCAGCTATGTCATTATTTCCTCTTGAGTTTTATGTATAGCTTCTACCTGTTTATGTGTAGCTTCTACCTCTTTTTTTAAGCTGAAGTAGTTCCTGGTGAGCTCTTCATAGTTCTTATTAGGTTGCTTGTAGTTTTCACCAAATTGTTTGAGCACCCTTATAATCATTGTTTTGAATTCTTTATCTGACAAGTTGCTTTCTTTTAGCTCCTGTAGTTGCTTTTCTGGTGATTCCTCTTTTTTTTCATTTGGGTGTTGTTTCTTTGTCTCACCATTTTAGCAATCTCATAGTTCTAAGCCTGGTGAGGAATGTTGGAATACATAGGCAGGTCAGTGTGTATCAGTTAAGACTGCTGTGCCTCCCAGCCTGTTTTGGTGTATGGCTCTTCTTGTCTGCTGTGGGTCCTGGAGGGTTGATACCTGGAGGCTGGAAGTGGTCTGTCGTGCAGGTCTCAGCTCCCTGAGACTCACTGCTGCTTGGGCTGGGGCATCGCTCCTGATTGGCTTCTGCTGATGCTGCTGGGGATGGGTCTTAGCTGCTGATATGTGCTGCTGCTGCCTGGGGTGCACGGGTCTGTCTGGTGCCCTGTTGGGGTATGTGGGATATGCTGGTATGTTGCTGGGGTGTGTGGGGTTCCACTAGTACACTGTGTGCATGGCTTCCACTGGCACACTGCTGGGGTTCGTGGGTCCCTCTGGTAATGCTGCTGGGTTGTGTGGGTCCAGCTGCTGTCCTTCTGGGGTTCATGGGCTTCATTGGTACACTGCTTGGGTTCATGGGTTCCACTGGTGCCCTTCTGGGGTTCATGGGTCCCTCTGGTGTGCTGCTTGGGTGGGTGGGTCCCACTAGTGTGCTTTTGGGGAACCCTGCTACCTGGTGGTTCTCAGCTCCTGATCAGTCACTGCTGGGGGCGAGTGTCAGCTCCCGGGTTCACATTGCTACTGCTGCTGCTGCTGCTGCAGCAGCCAGGAGGTGCTCTCAGGTCCCAATCCTTTACTGCTGTTGGGGGTTGATGATGCTCTGCACCTGGGATTTTGCTGCTGCTGGGGGGATGGGCTCCATTACAACTGTGCTGCTGCAGTTGTCAGGGGCAAGTCTCAGCTGCTTGATCTGGGGCACCGCTCTTGATCAGTCTTTGCTGATGCCACTGGGGGTGGTTTCAGCTGCCAGCCTGAGCTGTTATGCCTGTTGGTGGTGGGGCTCTACTCCTGCCCAGTCACTGTTGTTGTAGGGGGAGGTGCTGAGCTCCCAAGCTGGTGCTAGTGTCCCACGAGAGCCTGGGTGGGCTGCCTTGAGCCTGGGTGGTCTGCTGTGCTGCCGCAGACCTAGAGCCTGGGTGGGCTAGAGCCTGGGCTGGCCTCTGCACCACCGCACCGCCACGGGCCTGGAGCCTGGGCTGGCCTCCATGCTGGCGTGGGATTTGAGCTTGGACTGGCCACTGCATCACTGTGGGCCAGGGGCCTGGACAGGCCTGCGTGCCACTGTGGGCCTCAGCACCACTGTGGGCCTGGAACCTGGGCTGACCTCCATGCCACCAAGGACCTAGGGCCTGGCCTGGCTGCACCCCATGGTGGGCATGGGCCTGGGTGAACCGCAGCTGCTGTTGGGGGTGGGGCTCCGGCTCCTGGCTGGTTTCAGCTACTGCTGTAGGCACCTACTGTGTGCTGACCATGCCAACACAGCTGAGTCCACTGGACGAATGGTGCAGGTTGCTCTAGTAGACTCAGGTTTCTGGGTCCCAGCTGCTCCCCATTTCCTCCTTCCAAGGAAGACCCGGGATCCTCCAAAATGGCGGGGCCTCCTGGCAGCACTGAGGAAAGTTCGTTGACTTGCCGCTTACCACGTAGCTGTCTGCTTTCTGTCCACAGCACAGGAAACTTCTGCCCTGTGTTTCTGCACTGCTCAAGGTTGGTCTTCCATGCTCACATTCACTCACACTCTCTCTCACACTCTCACACACTCACCCACGCTCTGGTCCTGCCCGTTGCCACCTTCTCAATCCCTAAAGGATTTCTTTAGAAGTTATTCTGTCTTTTAGAAGTTTCTGCTTATCAATTTAAGAATAAATTCCATTGTCCTTGAGAGGTTTGGGTCTCTCTCCTTATGAAATCTCTTTCTTATGATAAGCTAATAACAGAGAGAGACAAAAAAGTAGACAAGAGAGCACAATTCAATAAGTACTGTCCTGCCAGGGAAACCCTTTGAGCTGCTTACCCCCAACCCACCTGGCACTTCTTACATCTGTGATCTGTGGAAAGTCCATCCTGAGAAAGGAAAAGGACTCCCATATGGTAGCGAGCTCCAGTGGCATCTTGTCATTTGCTGGCACCTGAGGCTACAGGGAAAAAATTATTTCTTTATTTCAAATAAAGGCATTTGACCTTAACCAACAAGGAAGGGAGATTTGGATTTAAGAGGGCTTCACCATCAGGAAAGCAGCAGTCCATGTAAGTACTGAGCACAAAAGAGGCTCTGTAGGTACCATTCCCAGTTCCAGAGGACCCAGGACCATGAAGGTGAGTCATATCCTGTTCGACAATGCCAGATATGTTAACCTAAAAATGAAAGCCTTTCAAAGTGAGAGGCAACAAGCACTTATTTGAGATAACAAAGAATGACTGTTCCAGAATCCTTGATTCAAGCAGAAACCCAAATAGTATTTTGATTAGGAGACAAAGTCAAGGGGTATTTGTGAGAAGGGGAAGGGGAACAATTACATCAGTAGAAGGAAGGAAATGCTATTGGTTCAGATAAGCTAACATACTGATGTTAATTTTAAACGTTTTTAATTTTTAGTCCAGCAACCACCAATCCCATAGTTATAATATCTTCTTTGTTGTTATCCTTGCAAACAGTTCTTTGGGATACAAGGTGGTTTTAGGCCCAGTCCAAAGGTTATTTTGTGCTGTTTTAATAACACCCCAAAGTTTTGAGGTATAAGACATGCATGGCAGTTCTGGGATGGCAGCTTCAGTTCCATTTTAAAGTGTCTCCATTTTGCCTTGGCAAGGTGGATCAGTTGGTTGGCGCATCATCCCTTGCACCAACAATTTGCAGGTTTAATTCCTGATCAGAGCACATACCTAAGTTGCAGGCAACCAATCGATGTTTCTAACATTGGTGTTTTCTCTCTCTCTCTCCCCCTCCCTCTCTCTCTTTAAAAATCAATAAAAAAAAAAAACCACATAACTTTGGGTGAGGATTAAAATAAATAAAGTGGCTCTATCATTATTATTATTTTATTTATTTTTTTTTAGAGAGAGAGGAAAGGAGAGATAGAAACATCGATGTGAGAGAGAAACATCAATCCACTGCCTCCTGTATGCCCCCTACTGGGGTTCGAGCCCACAGCCCAGGACTGTGCCCTGACTAGAAATCAACTGGGATCTCTCAGTCCATAAGACGGCGCTCAGGCCACTGAGCCACACCAGCCGGGCTATATTATGTTTTTATTCTCAGGTCTCCTGCACCCACTAGTAACTTTTGTAAATTCTCATCCTGGGGCTTGGGCTGTAGGTGTGGGATTAAGCTTTGGGTCCTTACGCAGGTACTATAAGGTTCTCCAGAGAAGCAGAGCCAATAGGAAATGTATATATATAAATTAATATTAACATATATTATAGACTGAATGTTTGTATCCTCCCCAATTTTATATGTTGAAACCTAATCTCCTTTGTGATAGTATTTGGAGTTGGGAATTTTAGGAGGTTATTAGGTCACGAGGGTGGAACCATCATGAATGTGATTAGTGGTCTTAAAAAGATACCCCCCACTCCTTATGCCATGTGAGAACAGAATAAAATGATGGTCTTCTATGGACCAGCAAGCAGGTTTTTATCAGACACTGAATCTGATGGCGACTTGATCTTGCAATTCCAACTTCCAGAACAGTGAGAAATAAATTTTGTTGCTTAAGCCACCCATTTGATGGTATGGTATGTTGTTATAGCAGCCTGAGCAGACTCAGACACTATATATGTATATATTACATATATACATGTTATATATCTATATCTACTTTTATATTTGCAATCTATGTATAGAGATAAATACTTCAAATAATTAGGTAGTGCAGTTGAGGGGCTGCCAAGTCTGAAATTGCAGGGCAGGCTAGAGACCCAGAGAAGAAGTTTTGTTGCAGTCTTGAGTCTGAAGGCAAACTGCAGGTAGAATTTCCTCTTCTGGGGACCTCAGTCTTTTAAGGCCTTCAATTCATTAGATGAGGCTCACTCACCTTATGGAGGAAAATCTGCTTTACTCAACATCTACTAATTTAAAGGTTAATGTCATCTAAAAAACACCTTCACAGCAACATTCAGACTGGTGTTTGACCAAATACCTGGGTACTGTGGCCTGGCCAAGTTGACACATAAAGTTCTCCACTGCAGGAGCTCCCAAGTATTTATTTCTCTGATTCAGTTACCTTTTGAAACTTTTGTGTTTTTTATTTATTTTCTTTATTGATTTTAGAGAGAGAGGAAGTGAGAGGGAGAGAGAGATAGAAACATTGATGAGAGAGAACATCAATTGGCTACCTCCTGCATGCCCCCCACTGGGGATTTAGCCCACAACCTGGGCATGTGCCCTGACCAGGAATCAAACCAATGACCTCTTGGTGCATGGTTTGATGCTGAACCACTGAGCCACACTGACCAGACAAAATTTTCATGTTTTTTAAAATTGTTCTACATCACAGTCTTCTGTGTGCTATAGTTTATGAGATAAAATTCATTCCCTGAGTTCATGAATGTTTACATGATTTAAAGCTCAACAAATCTCTCTCTCAGAGCCCACTTCATCATAAAAGCTCTTCATTCAAGACCATTGTTCTGGAAGAAGATTTGACTAGGGGTGGTGAGTACACAATCCAATATACAGATGATGTATTATAGAATCATATACCTGAAACCTATGTAATTTTATTAACCAATGTCACCCCAATAAATAAATGAAAAACTCTTAAAAGACAGTTTAGGACTACAAAGAAAGAAAACTAGGCCAATATCCCTGATGAACACAGATAACAAAATCCTTAACAAAATATTAGCAAATAGGATCCAGCAATACATCAAAAAAATTATTCATCATGACCAAGTGGGTTTCATCACAAGCATGCAAGGACGGTACAAAATTCGCAAATCAATAAATGTGATACACCACATAAACAAAATGAAAGATAAAAACCATATGATCATATCAATAGATGCTGAAAAAACATTCAACAAAATTCAGCACTCATTTCTGATAAAAATGCTCAGCAACGTGGGAATAGAGGGATCATATCTCAACATAATAAAGCCATATATGAAAAACCTACAGCCAACATCATTCTCAATGGGCAAAAACTAAAAGCATTCCCCTTAAGAATGGAAACAAGACAGGAATGCCACTTTCACCACTCTTATTTAACATAGTACTGGAAGTCTTAGCCACAGCAATTGGACATGAAGAAAAAATAAAGGGGATCCAAATTGAAAGGGGGAAGTGAAACTGTCATTATTTGCAGATGACATGATATTGTACATAGAAAATCCTAAAGACTCCATCAAAAATCTACTAGACCTTATATGCATGTACGCATAACTGATGGACATTCTGAAGAAGCAGTGTTAGTTAATTTCACTTATCATTTGTTTTGTTTTTTTTCATATGAATAATGCATGTTCATGGCTCCAAAATAAAGATTCAAATAGCACAGCAAAGTATGAAAGAGAAAAGGAAGTTCCTTTATTCTTTTTTTTCCAAATAATTTTTATTTCTACTTACAGTTGGCATACATTATTATATTAGTTTCAGGCATACACCCCAGTGGCCATACATTACATAATTTAATAAGTGATCACCCCAATAAATCCCACACCCATCCAGCACCACTCCTGGTTATTAGAATATTACTGACTATATTCCCTATGCTGTATTTCACATCCCATGACTATTGTGTAACAACCAATTTGTACTTCTTAATTCCTTCACCTTTTTTGCTGATCCCCCCAACCCCCTCCCATCAAGCAACAAAAAGTTCTCTGTATCTATGAGTCTGTTTCTGTTCTGCTTCATTTTGTTTGTAGATTCAATTGTTGACAGATATGTATTTATCGCCACTTTATTGTTCATATTTTTCTTCTTCTCCTCCTCCTCCACCTCCTTCTTCTATTCAAGAAGACCCTTCAACATTTCATATAATACTGGTTTGGTGGTGATAAACTCCTTTAGCTTTTTCTTGTCTGGGAAGCCCTTTACACGTCCATTGATTCTAAATGATAGTGCTGCAAGATAGAGTAATCTTGGTTGTAGGTCCTTGCTTTTTATCACTTTGAATATCTCTTGCCACTCCCTTCTGGCCTGCAAAGTTTCTTTTGAGAAATCAGCTGACAGTCTTATGGGAGCTCCCTTGTAACTGTTTTTCTTTTGCTGCTTTAAAGATTTTTGTTTGTCTTTAACCTTGTGCATTTTAATTATGATGTGTCTTGGTGTGGACCTCTGGGTTCATCTTGTTTAGGACTCTGTGCTTCTTGGACTTGTATGTCTGTTTCCTTCACCAAATTAGGAAAGTTTTCTGTCATTATTTTTTCAAATAGGTTTTCAATTTCTTGCTCTATCTCTTCTCCTTCTGGCACCCCTATGATGCAAATGTTGGTAGGCTTGAAGTTTTCCCAGAGGCTCCTTACACTGTCCTCATTTTTCTGGATTCTTTTTCTTTTCTATTCTGATTGGGTGTTTTTTGCTTTCTTATATTCCAAATTGATGCAGTTTTACCTACTTTACTGTTGATTCCCTGTAAATTATTCTTTATTTCAGTTAGCCTATTCTTCATTTCTGACTGGTTCTTTTTTATGCTGTGATGTCCTCATTAAGTTTCTTGAGCATCCTTATAGCTAGTGTTTTGAACTCTGCATCTAGTAGATTTCTTGTTTCCATTTTGTTTAGTTCTCCTAGAGTTTTCTTCTGTTCTTTCATTTGGGACATGTTTCTTTGTCTCTTCATTTTGGCTGCCTCCCTGTGTTTGCTTCTATGTATTAGAACTGCTATGTTTCCTAGGCTTGGTAGTATGGCCTAATGTAGTAGGTGTCCTGTAGGATCCAGTGGAACAGCCTCTGTGATCACCCTGGCTAGGCAGTCGAGGTGTACCTCCCGTGTGGGCTGTACACCCTTGTGTTCTGATTGAGTCTTGATGTTGGCATGTCAATTGGAGGGATTTACCCAGGTAGATCAGCTGCCAAGACTGGTTGTGCCCATTGGCCACAGACCTCTGACCACTTTGAAGGATCAGTTGTGCAGGGGCCCACCACACAGAGCAGGACTTACTCTAGCAGGACTCTGGTACCCACTGAGTCCACCCTTATGTGTGTCACTTGTGGAGGTAATTGGGTGGTGGTGTTTTGATGTGATCTGAAGCTGTCTACTTAGTGCGCTGGCTCTGGGACCTCCGAAAAGGTACAGGCCAAGGTCAGCCATTGCCTGTTTTCTACCCTGGGGCCACCAGGCATAAGCTACAAAGTGCTCTGCAGATGGCTGCTTCTTGTGCTGGGCTTGGAGGTGCCCAGTTGAGGCCAAGCTGTGAACCAAGGCTGGCTGCTGCTAATGCCAGGCCAGGGGCCACTTAGTGAGTGGTATGGGGCTTGCTGAGGTCAGATGCTGCTTGTTTCAGAAATTTTAGAAAAATGTGAAGCATGAGCTAAGACAGGCCAATCCTATGGTCAAGCCACTAGAAACAGCTTGGGTGGGCCTGAAAATTGGGTGGGGCAGGGCCTCAGAGAATCACCAGGGTGGGACAAACAGTGTGACCCAGGATGATGGAGTCTCAGATAAGGCACTTGTGGAGGGAGGGCTCGTCAAAGGAACAACAGCTTCTGCCAACACTTCTCTCTGGTAGAAAGTTACCCCGCCAGCTCTCGCCCTGATGCCAAACAATTCAGTTCCTCTCCGTATGTCTCCAGTGTCTTTCA
Organism: Tadarida brasiliensis; assembly: GCA_030848825.1. Taxonomy (NCBI): domain Eukaryota; kingdom Metazoa; phylum Chordata; class Mammalia; order Chiroptera; family Molossidae; genus Tadarida; species Tadarida brasiliensis. The sequence goes on along the minus strand of CM061259.1, from coordinate 69,513,604 downwards.
AGCTGCTGCCCCTGTGCTGAAGCTCAGAGGGAATGAGTCTGAGTAAGTTCATGCACTGTCCCTTTAAGACAAACTGGGTCTCCAGAATCCTCAGCTTCTTTTAGCCTCAATCCCCATTAGTTTTTACAGATTGAAGTTATGGGGACTTTTCTTCCTGGCACTGTAACCCCATGTGGGGGCCTGGTATGGGACTGGTACCCCTCACTCCTCAGGGAAGATCTCTGCAGCTGAAATATTCCTCCCAATTTTTATTTACCACACATGGGTGTGGGACCAGCCCTTCTGTGTTTCTGCCTCTCTTACAAGTCTTGATGTGTCTTTTTCTTTAATTTTGTAGTTGTAGGACTTCCATTCAGCTCCATTTCAGGTTGTTCTGTAGTTTAGTTGTATTTTGATGTGGCTGTCGCCATCTTGGCCAAAAGTCCAGTTCCCTCATTCTTAAAAAGAAAATCCCTGGTTCCTGGTTAGGCCAATAAGCGGCTCCTTTCCCTTTGAAATTTTACCTTATTTGCTGTCAGTGGAACCTCAGCCTCCAAGGTCCTCACTGCTCCTGCAGGACCCTGGCCCTAGTGACATGGACAGTGGGACTCAGGTCTGCTCTTTTTCCCTGGACTCAGCAGGAGCAGAGGCTTCTCTTTCATCTTTCAGAGCTCTGCATAGTTTTATAACACTAGTAATACCAGGAGCTAAACATTGATACTGGCTTCTCTGAATCAGGCTCTATTTGCAAAGCTTCGCATTTACCCATTTGCTTAATCCTTATGACGGCTACTGTTGTCCCATTTTACAGATAAGGAAACTGAGGCACAAAGAGATGAAGTCATTGCCAATGCTGCTCTGCTGGACTTGGACACTTGTTCTTGTTGCTCCAGAGTTCCTGCACCCACCTCGGGTGCTGAGCACCCCTCAATCATCACACTTTATTGAACTCATGACATTGTCAGATTGTGGTCCTGTGGCCACCGAAAGAGACAAGAAAGCAAGTCTGCCTGCTTCTCTCTCCTCTAGCTCCTTAGGAATAGGGCAAGGTGCTTTCTAGCTTTGTGTTTGTGCCTGGTAGTAACCAGGTGCTCCATAAATGTTAGTCAAACAAGTGAGTCAATGAATCTGAGAGTAGAGTTTGTGCCTATCCAAAAAAAAACCAAAAAAGAGTCAATGAATCTGAGAGTAGAGTTTGTGCCTATCCAAAAAAAAACCAAAAAAAAAAAACCATGAAATCAGGATTTTGGAGAGATATCTTCAGTCCCGTGTTCATTGCAGTTTATTCATAATAACCAAGACATAAGAGCAGCCATGAAAACAATAAAATCCTGTCACTTGTGATAACATGGATGGATCTAGAGCAGCGGTTCTCAACCTGTTGGTCACGACCCTTTTGGGGGTCGACTGACACTTTCACAGGGGTCCCTAAGACATAACAGTAGCAAAATTACAGTTATGAAGTAGCAACGAAAATAATTTTATGGTTGGGGGTCACCACAACATGAGGAAATGTATTAAAGGGTCGCAACATTAGGAAGGTTGAGAACCAGTGATCTAGAGGGTACTATGCAAAGTGAAATAAGTCAGTAAGAGACAAATACCATATAACCTCACTTATATGTGAAATCTAAAATAGCCAAACTCATAAGTACAGTTTCTGTTATGCAAGATTACTAAGTCCTGGAGGTCTATTGCATAGCATAGTGCCTGAGTCTAATGATGCTGTATTGTGTATTTACTATTTGTTAAAAGGGTAGACCTTATGTTCAGTGTCCTACACACACGTATCATCATCATCTTCATTGTCATCATTTTAATGTGGGAGGAAACTTTGGGAGATGATAAATGTGTTTTTGGCATTGATGGTGATGGTTTCCTGGTATATATTTATCTCAGTACGGTTGTTAAGAAATAGCAGGTAATGGAGAAAACTCATACTGTCTGCTGCCACCTCCACACAGTATCTTGTAGAGCACAGGATCTCTGAGTCACGCTCTTGCTCTTGATCCTCTACTCACCAGCTCCAGTGGGACCCCCATCCTGCTCCTCTCTGTCCTCACAACACTCACACTACTGCTGAGAACCTCCTCCCCCTTTGCTCCCACACCACCCTAGTGGCTACCTAGAGAGGCTAGACACTGTGATGTGAGTAATCGTTCAATTCTGCCTTTGCCTGTGATGCAATCTTGTTCACTCCACACTGAGACCACATGCTTCCTGCCCCCGCTGGGCTGTGACAACTATAAATTCAAGTTTCCTCTAGCGCTGTTACTGAGGCTGGTGTCTGGGTGAGTCCAGCTTTATGGAACAGGGTGGCCCAATGGGCCTGGGGAGGAATGGGGAGAGTGTTTTTAGGGCTAGAACTCGACTAGGGATTTCTTCTGCCAACCTCCTGTTTGTCCTTCAACAATGTTTCTGGAATGTTATTTTATATTTATCATTATGTGGGTTCTGTGTGCATATGTGTGTGGGGGTGGGGACAGGAGCAGCATCACAGCTTACACCCAGGACTCTCATTGATTTTTCAAGTGGCCCCCAGGTACTGGATGGGAGGGATGGGCATTCTTCAAGACCAAGAAACAGAGGAGGGAAAAGTCAGGGTGAGTGCACTAGGATTAGGGATATGGGTGTATGGAGGAGAGTTGGAATCTTGACGTGAATGGAAAGGTTGGTGGGGCCAGTGATTTTCAACCTTTTTCACCTCATGGCACACATAAACTAATTACTAAAACTCTGCAGCACACCAAAAAATATATTATATATTTTGCTAAACTGACCAAAAATAAGTATAATTTTGATTAATTCACACCAGATGGCTATTGTTGTGTAGGCTGTTATCATTTTTTTATTTGACAGTCTAAAGGAAAAAAGTTCAGTGCCCCTGACTAGTCAGGTATTGTATGTTTTAAAAATTCTTGCAGCATTCCCATTGAAAATCACTGGGTGGGGTGGATGGGAAGGGTCTGCACAGCTGGTGGATCTGTCTGAAGGTATCCCACTACTACTGATGCCTAAGGGGATGGACTTGGGTGGGTCATGAGGCAAGAAGTAGAGAGTCAAGGATAGAGCTAGAAGAAGGGTGATGAGCATGTTTGAAGTGTTGAACATCAAACTATGGTCATCATGAATCATAATTTGGCCATTCCTGTTATTATTTATGGTTTTGGCTGATTTCCTTTTCCCAACTCAGTTATATGAAAGGATCAATCCCAAACAAATCAACATGTCCATCCATCCAAAACTATGGAGATGTGAAAGAATGAAAGAGCTGATTTCTAGTTTGTGGAACTTGAAGTCTAATTAGGAAAACCAAGTCAGTGAACATGATAGTGAAAGTCTGTAATAGGAGGTGGGTAAAGGGGGATATCTGTAATAGTGTCAATAATAAATTTATTAAAAAACGTAAGAAAAAGAAAGTGTATGTGTGATAAAGGCTGGGAAAGTGTCTTTGCCTTTTAACCATCTATTTACTGTCTTTGATCGTTTCTGTTCTCATCTGGTTAAGATAGCTAGTTAAGTGGTGGAACCAGTGGTCTCATACTTTTACAGGCTGAGAAAAGTGCAGTGTTAGGGGCATGATCTCAGAAATCAATGAGTCCAGTCTCAATCCTGGCTTCCTCCCTTTCTGGCTTTGCCTCTCTGACTTGATCTCTGCTTCCATCAAATGGGGCGAGGAACATATGCACCTCATAGGGCTTTGCGCAGCTGAGATGGGAGGAAGCATCAGTGCTATAACTAGCCCATGAGACACCCTCAATCAGTGTGAGTTACATTGATTATTACAATCACAAAGTTTACAGGAGACATTAAAGAGATATATGTTCATTGTTCCCCTGTGTACCCAAGCTCCATCTCACAGCAGTTTTTCTCCAACAGTGGGTTGTCAGAAGGGCAGTTTCGGACCATCCCTTCATCTTCCCACTGAGTGCTCTCTCTTCTCTTCAGCATTGCCTTAATTACTCTTTTTCTGGTCTTCCCCATTTGCTCCCCATCCATCTTTCCTCAGGTCAACAGAGAAATGAGGAACCAGAGTCTTTCAGTTAGAAGGAACTTAAAAACCATTTTTCCACTCTGTCATTTTATAGATTAGGAGACTGAAGTTGATATATAGTGACACGTTTACCCAAGATTGCCCAGTAATCAGTGCGACCTACACTCTCCTGGTGACCCACAGAGGTGGAACCATGATGCAGTCCTGGGCATTCACTGCCTTGCTGGTGCGACTGTGTTTGTAAGTTTAATTATTGTTTCTCTCCACAGGGATGCCTTTCTTCTATGGCTCAGGACACTCTTGAGTTGAGCCAAGAGCAAAACTTTCTGGTAGGTATTAGGCTTACTTTTCAAAACTTCAGATGGAATTCATTACAGTTCAGTGATATATTTTCCTTTCTGTCTTCCTATCTTTTAATCATTTAGTTCTCTTTGATGGTGGATTTTGAAAGAGTTTCTCCTGACCCATATGCTATTTCCACCTCTCTTTCCAGTGTGGACCTATGCCCCAAGGCCCTGACTGGAGCTGCAGATAAGCATGGCCAGTGTCCGCTGCAAGCTGGCCCACTACCTGGAGAACCTGGAGGATATGGACTTGAGGAAGTTCAAGATGCACTTAGAATACTATCATCCTCAGAAGGGCTACATTGCACTCTCTCAGGGACAAAGAAAGCAGATACTGTGGATCTAGCCACCCTTATGATTGACTTCAGTGGGGAGGAAAAGGCATGGGCCATGGCAGTCTGGATTTTTGCTGCAATCAACAGGAGAGATCTTTATGAGAAAGCCAAGAGGGGATGAGCCAGAGTGGGGTGAGAAGAGGAAAGATAGTATTTATTTTAATTGTGATAAGATACACATAACATAAAATTTACCATCTTGAAGTGTATGTTTCAGTAGTGTTTAACACATTCATGTTGCTGTACAATCAATCGTCAGAATTCTTTTTCATCTTACAAAACTCTGTACCCATTAAACAACAGTTCCTCATCCTCTTCCCTCAGCCCCTGGCACCCACCATGTACTTTCTGTCTCCATGAATTTGAATCCTCTGGGTACCTCTTATAAGTGGAATCATACAGAATTTGCCTTTCAGTGATGACTGGCTTATTTCATTTAGCATAATGTCTTCAAACTTTTCTATGTTGTCACATAAGACAAAATTTAATTCTTTTTTAAGACAGAGTAATATTCCATGGTATGTATATACCATATTTTGCTTATCTATTTACCATCAATGGACATTCAGATTGATTCTAGCTTTGAATTATTGTGAATAATGCTGCTATGAACATAGGTGTACAAATTTCAATTCTTTGGAATATATGCCCAGAAGTGGAATTATTGAATTATATGGTAATATAATTGACTAGTGATTTTGAGTACCTTTTCATGTGCTTGTTGGCCTTTTATCTTTGAAGAAATGTCTATTCCAATTCTTTTGCTACGTTTTAATTGAGTTGTTTCTTTTGTTGTTGTTGACTCGCAGGAACTCTTTATATATCCTGGATAGTAAACCCCTATCAGATATATGATTTGCAAATATTTTCTCCCATTCCATCCATGGGTTACCTTTTTACTCTGTTAATGGTATTCTTTGATGCATCAAGTTGGTATGTTTGTTTTAAAATAATTTCTTTTATTTTTCTAGGCTTTATCCTCTTTCTGCCTCTCACGATACTGCTATGAGAAAATGGAAGAAAGCAGTTTTTTTTTTTTATAACTCCTTTAGAAACCCAAGTCAGGGCTGATGTACCCCTAGGAAACTTCCCTGATTAGTTCCACTTTATCCAAATTTCCCCTGAGTCTGAAACTTCCTCCAGGTCTCCATCAAACTCCTAATGTGTCTGCTTGCATGGCCAACAAACTTGAGTCTCTAGCTCAGGAGCAACCTCTCACCTTACAGAAATATGTGATGTGTGCAGAAAAGCCTCTCTTATGGCCATTACTTTGGGCATGGGAAGGGTAAAATATTTTCATTTCTGTGGACAGGGTTGAACTGAGGCTCTTCCCTTAACTTGGTGTTCTGAGCAAGGGAAGGACACAAGGAGGGCTCAGAGGAATCTAGAAAATCACAGGATAATGATGCTGAGCTAATGAAAGGGAGAGAGATAAATGAACCAACAGATCAGAGAAAGCATGGTGAGACTGGGCAGCAATGTGAGTGTGACAAGGAAGAGAAAGTGACACGAGGGCATTAGGAAGGGTGCAGAGCAGTGGGTGTTATAAACAAATTGCACATAACAACGCAATTGTAATTGTGTCAGTACTTATATACTCAGTAACTAAAGTTAACTCATAGTTGCAGAAGCAGTTCTCGAAGCAGTTTTTATAGATTTTGTTTGTTCCTCACAAGAATTCCATGAGGCCAGCACTTTTAAATGAACTTTTTTTTTTCTTTATTGATTTTAGAGAGGAAGAGAGAGAGAAACATTGATGAGAGAGAACATTGATTGGTCGCCTCCTGCATGCCCCCCACTGGAGATTGGGCCCACAACCTGGGCATGTGCCCTGACCGGGAATCGAACTGGCGACCTCTTGGTTCACAGGTTGATGCTCAACCACTGAGCCACACCAGCCGGGCTTAAATGAACTTTCAATTTCATTATACTAAGGGCAATAAGCCAGTCACAAAAAGACACATACTATATGATTCCATTTATAAGAGATACCTAGAGTAATCTGATTTGCAGACACAGAAAGTGGTGTTTGTCAGGGGGCGAGGGGAATGGAAAATTGTTATTTAATGAGCATAGACTTTCAGTTTTTGCAAAAATTCTGGGATTGCCCAACAATGTGAAGTGAGCCCATAAAAAGTTCTGGTTGCCCATGACTGTTTCCTCATCAGAGCCAAGGCCAGGTTCAAGCCTGGCTCTTAACCACTCTGACATCTTGGCTTCCACATCTGGGTTCGAAGTGGAAGAATTATTACTAGGGTGAGAACTTATTTTGGGGGGATTAAGGGTAGTGACTAGAGTTGGGCTTTAGGTAAGAGTTAAGTTGTGGTTTTGGTTTCAGTTAATGTTTGAATTTTGTTTTGTGATTGGGTTACCAATAGCATTTGCATTCAGGATAAGCAGAGGCCTATTAGGAATTCTTCATGTCTCTCTTGGATTCCTTTCTACTTAAAGTTATCCATACCATTTTTTTCCCCTTGTGTCTTGCTTTTGTTCTACAGTTTAAATTTCTCCTTGGAAATTCCTCTTTGAAATGTGTCATTTAGTGACTATTTAGATCTGTAATTCTGAACTGTGGATGCAGGTTGAAGCTTTAAAAATATAATGGTGCCAGACCCTACCTCACACAGGTTGAAAAAGAATCACAGGGGTGGCCCTGGCCGGTTTGGCTCAGCGGTTAGAGCGTCGGCCTGTGGACCAGAGAGGCCCGGGTTCGGTTCCCGCTGAGGGCATGTACCTCGGTTGCGATTTGTCCCTGGCCCTGGTTGGTCGTGTGGGAGGCAGCCACTGGATGTGTCTCTTTCACGTCGATGTTTCTCTCTCTCTCTCTCTCTTCCTTTCTCTCCCTCCCATTCCATCTGAACAAAAAATGGAAAAATGTCTTCGGGTGAGGATAAAAAAAAAAAAAAATCACAGGGGTGAAGTCCTGAAATCCATATTTTTAAAGCTTCATAGGTGAATCTAAAGTGAGCCAGGATTCTGCACCACCAAGTTAGACATAGTCCAGATTGGTAATTCTCCTTCCTGAAGACACACACAGGCACTTAGGGTCAGGGAAGGACGATCCTGTAGCCCATGGCCATCTTGGAGAGAATGGAGATTGCTTCAACACCAGAGCTCTGGGGTGAAGAATGGGTGAGGGTTTGGCTGCCAAAGACACATGAGAAACAGAGAAACCTGCCTGCCCCACATGTTTTCCAGGTGCCTTACAGGCCTGAGAGAGAGATTCTGAGACTGGATTCTGTGGTCACACAATGCTCAAGGGTGGATCAATGTCATCACTTTGAAATTAGGACCACAGTAACACCCCTGACTGGACCTTCAGCTGTACACCTGTCATTTGCAACTCTGAGCTGTGTTTTGGTTTAGCAGATATCCAAGCAGGCACCTTTGACCTATACCTGGTATTGAGTCTCAGTTACATCACCTTAGTCAGGAATGCTAGTTTTTGACACTTTGTATTTTTTCCTTTTATTTTCAGATAATGCACATGTTTCCGTGGTATGCCGGGAAGAAAGCCTCGAAGAGGAGTGGATGGGTTTATTGGGGTACCTTTCCAGAATCTCTATTTGTAAAAAAAAGAAAGGTAATCATGGGGGTAGTGTTTTCAACTGGGTCTGAAAACGCAGTCTGGGAGACACTGGAAAGCTGGGAAGTTGGTCATCATCTTAAGTGCTCCTGCTCTTTGGGGTGCAAAGACCTAGCTCAGGAAATCCACTATAGCTGAAGACATGGATACACGGTCACTTGGCTCCTTGCAGTCCCCAAACCAAGGGAAAGCCATTGAGTGTTTCAAGTTTTAAAAGACATGGGCTGCAGGGAGTAAAACTGAATAATGATTTTTTGGCTAGGGGTAGCACAAAAGCACTTGGCTGTTCTTCTGCTCAACAGTGTATAGAAAAATTTTGACACCCCAGATTTATACCCCAATAGTGGAAAGGAACTGCTCCCCCCACCCCATTTCTTAGCTCCAGTCACCACTCCCTATGGACCTTGTTCAGAGCTCAACTCAGGTGAATGTGCTCGGGCTTCATCCAGAGTCTAATTTTTTGTGTCTGCCACAGATTACTGTAAGAAATATAGCAATCACATAAGAAGCAGACTCCAGTGTATCAAAGACAGGAATGCCTGCCTAGGTGAGAGCATGAACCTCAACAAACACTACACCAGGCTGCGTCTCGTCAAGGAACACCAGAGCCTGCAGGAGAAAGAACAAAAACCCCTGACCATTGGTAGGACCTTGACCAAGACACGAGATGGCCCCGAGTTCCACGAACTTGGAATTGCTGTTTGATCCTGAGGACCAACACACTGAGCCTGTGCACACGGTGGTGTTTCAGGGATCAGCAGGCATTGGGAAAACAATTCTGACCAGCAAGATCATGTTGGACTGGGCATCAGAGAAACTTTACCAGGACAGGTTTGACTATTTGTTCTACATCCACTGTTGGGAGGTAAGCCTGGGAACACGGTGGAGCTTGGGGAACCTGATGGTCAGCTGCTGCCCTGACCCAAACCCACCCATAGGCAAGATTTTGAGGAAGCCTTCCAGGATCCTCTTCCTTATGGATGGCTTCGATGAACTGCAAGGAGCCTTTGATGAGTACACAGAGGCACTCTGCACAGACTGGCAGAAGGTGGAGCTGGGGACATTCTACTGAGCAGCTTCATCAGAAAGAGGCTGCTTCCTGAGGCCTCGCTGATCATCACCACAAGACCTGTGGCCCTGGAGAAACTACACCACTTGCTGGACCGTCCACAGCATGTGGAGATCCTGGGTTTCTCAGAGGCTAAGAAGAAGGAATATTTCTTGAAGTATTTCTCAGATGAGCAGCAAGCCCAGGAAACCTTCACTTTAATTCAGGAGAATGAGGTCCTTTTCACCACGTGCTTTATTCTCTTGGTCTGCTGGATCGTGTGCATTGGACAATGGCAAGAATCTTGCTCAGACATCCAAGACCACCACTGAAGTGTACATCTTCTTCCTCTCCAATTTGTTGCAATCACGAGTAGGGAGCCAGAAGCACCATGTTTCTGCCAAACTTCATGGTCTCTGCTCCTTGGCTGCAGATGGAAACTAGAATCAGAAAATTCTGTTTGAGGAGGGTGATCTCAGGAAACACGGCCTGCAGAAGGTGGATGTGTCTGCTTTCCTGAGGGTAAACCTATTCCAAAAGAAAGTAGAATGTGAGAAATTCTACAGCTTCATCCACATGTCTTTCCAGTTCGTTGCTGCCATGTACTACTTACTGGAAAAAGAGGAACAGCAGGGGGCAAAGAACACACCACAGAGTTGTTTGGAGCTCTCCAATTGATATGTGACAGTCCTTCTTGAAAACTATGGCAAATTTGAGGAGATTCCAAAATGGTGGTGGAGTGAATGGAAGCTACACAGACCATCTCCCAGGACCAAACTGGAAATACAACTAAAATAAAGACAAATCATCGAGAAAAAGCAACAGAAAAGCAGCTTGCAAGGACCGTACAACCAGGGACACTGAATCTATCCTGGTAGGATTGCGGAGGTGTGAGAGGGGGACTTGGAGCCCATGGACAGCAGCAGTCTTAGCTGTGAGCTCCCCCTCAGGGTTACAGCCCAAGCCAACTCCACAGCACAGAAGGCCGGGACAGAGTACTAAAATAGCCACAGCCACTCACCTGGGCTCCAGCAGAGGGAGGGTGGAATGGACTGGAACTGTGTGGGGACACTTGGGATTTGGAGGGCTCTCAGAGCTTTTGCTGAGTTGCAGCCACGCAGGATGGTGGCCATCTTACTCCTTCCCAGGGCTCTGGGGAGAGGCGGAAGCCTTTCCCTCAGAGAATCAGCCACACCCAGGTGGGCCATTGATATGCAAATTGAGGCTCATTAACTACGAGCATCTGTCCTACCATTGGGAAATCCTCTCATGCTGAACACCTGAGGGAGGTTTTCATTCAGCTGAGAACCCAAGGCTCTTCAAGTAACCGTGACTAATATCTTCTAGACAAAAAGCTAGAGGATAACGTTTTCTGGGCTTGCAAAACTACCTAGGAAAGTAAGACTCAATAGTGATATATAACTTGGGTCCTCCCACGTTCATCCAAACCCAGTAGAGGGAGCCACAAACCGCAGAACACCAACATCAAGAGGGATAGCCAAAATGGTGAAACAAAAAAAACAGATGCCAAATGAAAGAACAAGAGACCTCCCCCAAAGATGAGATAACTGAAATAAAGTTAAGTAAGTTAACAAAGCTAGAATTCAGAGCCATGATCTTGAGGAAACTCAACAGCATGAGTAAGGACATCAACACCATGAGCAAAGACATAGAAATACTGAAAATCAACCAATTGGAAACGAAGAATGACATAGCGGAAATGAAGAGCACATGGGAAGGACTGACCAGCAGAGTAGAAGAAGCTGAGGACCGGATCAGTGAATTAGAAGACAGGGTAGAAAAAATCAACCAATCAGAAAACCAAAAAAAAACAAAAAAACAATGATAAAACAGGAAGATAGCTTAAGAGAACTGTGGGACAACTGGAAATGTATTAATATGAGCATCATAGGAGTCCCTGAAGAAGAAGAAAATGAGCACGGGTTAGAGAATATATTTGAAGAAATAGTGACAGAAAACTTTCCTAACGTGGTGAAGGAAAAAGGCATTCAAGTTCAAGAAGCACAGAGAGCCCCAAGTATGAATAACCCAAACAGGCCCACATCAAGACACATAGTAATTAAAGTGCCAAAAATTAAAGACAAAGAGAGAATCCTAAAAGCAGCAAGAGCTAAGCAACAGGTTACCTACAAAGAAACCCCCATAAAGCTATCAGCTGACTTCTCAATAGAAACACTACAGGCCAGAAGGGAATGGCATGAAGTAATCAAGGTCATGAAAAACAAGGATCTGAACCCAGACTACTCTACCCAGCAAAGCTATCATTCCAAATAGAAGGTCAAATAAAGCGCTTCCCAGACAAAAAAGGCTAAGGGAATATATTAACAGCAAACCAGCACTGCAAGAAATGTTAAAAGGACTGCGGTAATTAGAAGAAGAAATAGAGAGGAAAATAGAATCACACTAAACAAAAATGGCAATAAATAAGTAAATATCAATAATCACCTTAAATGTAAATTGATTGATGCTCTGATAAAAAGACACAGAGTAGCAGATTGGATAAGAAAGCATGACCCATATATATGTTGTTTACAAGGTACCCCCATCACAACAAAAAACTCACATAGGTTGAAAGTGAAGGGATGGAAAAAAAATCATCCAAGCAAACGGAAAGGAAAAAAAAGCTGGGGTACTAATACTCATATCTGATAAAATAGATTTCAAAATGAAGGCCGTAACTAGAGACAAAGAAGGTCACTACACAATATTGAAAGGGTCTATCCAACAGGAAGATATAACCTTGGTAAACATATATGCACCCAATGTAACAGCATCAAAATACATTAAAAATCTTCTGGAGGACTTCAAAGGAGAAATCGACTGCAATACAATCATAGCAGGGGACTTCAACACCCTGCTGACATCACTGGATAGATTCTGTAGACAAAAAATTAACAAGGAAACAGAGACTCTAAATGAAGCACTAGACCAAATGGATTTAATAGATATTTACAGAGAATTACACCCCAAAACTGCCGAATTCACATTCTTCTCAAGTGCACATGGGACATTCTCAAAGATAGACCACATGTTAGGACACAAACGAAGTCTCTACAAGTTCAAGAAGACTGAAATCATATCAAGCATCTTCTCAGACCACAATGGCATGAAACTAGAAATCAATTGCATCAAGAACATGCAAAAACATATGAACACATGGAGGCTAAATAGCATGTTACTGAACAATGAATGGATTACCTGGGAGATCAAGGAAGAAATTAAAAACTTCCTGGAAACCAATGAAAATGGACACACAACAACACAAAATCTATGGGATGCAGCGAAAGCAGTTTTAAGAGGGAAGTTCATAGCACTCCAGGCCTACCTCAAGAAATAAGAAAAATTTCTAATAGACTATCTAGTCTCACAACTTAAAGAACTAGAAAGTAAAGAAAAAGAAAACCCCAGAGCAAGTAGAAGGAAGGAAATAGTAAAGATAGAGCAGAAATAAACGACATGGAGACCAAAATAAAAATTCAAAGGATCAATGAAACAAAGAGCTGGTTTTTTGAAAATATAAACAAGATGGATGGACCCTTAGCTAGAGTAACCAAGAAACAAAGAGAGAGAACCCAAATACACAAAATCAGAAATGAAAGAGAAGTAACAACTGACACAACAGAAATACAAAAGATCGTTAACAAATACTTTGAACAAATTCGACAATCTAATCAAAATGGACAAATTTCTAGAAACACATTTTCTCCCAAAAGTGGATCATGAAGGGATAGAAAACTTGAACAGACCAATAACAATTAAGGAAATTGAAGATGTAATCAAGACTCTCCCAGCAAAGAAAAGCCCAGGCCCTGACGGCTTCAAGGGGGAGTTTTACCGAACATTAATAGAACTAACACCCATTCTCCTCAAACTATTTCTAAAAATTCAAGAAGAAAGAAGACTTCCAAACTCGTTTTATGAGGCCAGCATAATTCTAATTCCAAAACCAGTAAAAGACACTACAAAGAAAGAAAACTACAGGCCAATATCCCTAATGAACATAGATGCCAAAATCCTGAACAAAATACTAGCAAATCAGATCCAGCAATACATCAAAAAAATTATTCACCATGACCAAGTGGGATTCATCCCAGGGATGCATGGCTGGTTCAATATCGCAAATCAATAAATGTGATACATCACATAAACAAAATGAAAGATAAAAACCATATGATCATATCAATAAACGCTGAAAAAGCATTCAACAAAATCCAGCACCCATTTCTGATAAAAACGCTCAACAATTTGGGAACGGAGGGATCATATCTTGATATAATAAAGGCCATATATGAAAGACCTACAGCCAACATCATACTCAATTGGGAAAAACTAAAACATTTCCCATAAGAATAAGGAACAAGACAGGGAGGCCCACTTTCGCCACTCTTATTTAACATAGTACTGGAAGTCTTAGCCACAGCAATCAGACATGAAGTAAAAATAAAAGGGATCCAAATTGGAAAGGAGGAAGTGAAACTGTCATTATTCGCAGATGACATGATATTATACATAGAAAACCCTAAAGACTCCATCAAAAATCTACTAGACCTAATAAATGAATTTGGCAAAGTAGCAGGATACAAAATTAACGTCAAAAAATCAACGGCATTCTTATACACCAATGATGAGCTGACAGAAAGAGAAACTAAAAAAAAACAATCCCATTTGCCATTGCAGCAAAAAAATTAAGATACCTGGGAATAAACAACCAAAGAAGTAAAGGATCTATTTGCAGAAAACTGCAGTACATTGAAAAAAGAAATAGAGGAAGATATAAAAAAGTGGAAGCACATACCTTGTTCATGGATTGGAAGAATTAACATCACTAAAATGCCCATAGTACCCAAAGCAGTCTATAGATATAATGCAATCCCCATCAAAATACCAGTGACATATTTCACAATACTAGAACAAATACTGCAAAAGTTCATATGGAACCAAAAAAGACCCCGAATAGCCACAGCAATCTTGAAAAAGAAGAACAAAGTAGGTGGGATTATAATACCGGCTTTCAGGTTATACTACAAAGCTACTATAATCAAAACAGCCTGGTACTGGCACAAGAACAGGCACATAGACCAGTGGAACAGAACAGAGAATCCAGAAATTGACCCAAGACATTATGCTCAATTAATATTTGACAAAGGTGGCAAGAGCATACAATGGAGCAAAGACCTCCTCTTTAATCAATGGTGTTGGAAAATTGGACAGCTACATGCAAAAAAATGAAACTAGACCATCAACTTACACCATACACAAGAATAAAATCAAAATGGATGAAAGACTTAAATGTGACTAGTGAATCCATATATAGCCTACAATAAAATGTAAGGAACAAAATTTCGGACATCATACGCAGCAGAATCTTCACTGATACATCACCTAAGGCAACAGAAACAAAGGGAAAAATGAACACATGGGACATCATACTCAAAAGCTTCTGCACAGCAAAGGAAACAACCATCAAAACGGAAAGGGAACCCACTCTATGGGAGAGCATAATTGCCAATGATACATCAGATAAGGGATTAATCTCCAAAATATATAGTTTTCATACAACTCAATAAAATGAATTAAATAGAGACGCTAAATAGACACCTGTCCAAAAAGGACATACAAATGGCTAAGAGACATATGAAGAAATGCTCAACATCACTAATCATCTGGGAGATGCATATTAAAACAACAATGAGGTATCACCTCACACCTGTCAGAATGGCTGCCATCAACAAATCATCAATCAACAAGTGTTGACAAGGGTGTAAAGGCGACTCTAGTACACTGCTGGTGGGAATGCAGACTGGTGAAGCCACTATGGAAAACACTATGGTGTTACCTCAAAAAGGTAAAAATTGAACTGCCATTTGACCCAGTGATCCCACTTCTAGGAATATACCCTAAGAAGCCTGAAACACCAATCAGAAAAAGTACATGTACCTCCATGTTCATAGCAGCACTATTTACAATAGCTAAGATCTGGAAACAGCCCAAGTGTCCATCAGTGGATGAATGGATAAAAAAGCTGTGGTACATATCCACAATGGAGTACTATGCAGCTGTAAGAAAGAAAGATCTCTTAACCTTTGAGACGACATGGAGGGACCTCGAGTGTATTATCCTAAGCGAAACAAGCCAAGCACAGAAAGACAAATATCATATGATCTCACTTATTTGTGGAATATAATAAACATAACAGTCTGGGGAACAGGGTAGACCCCGAGATGTGAAAGTAGAGTACAGACTCACAACCCTCAGAAGAGGGGGTGGGCTGGGAAAGGAAGAGATAAACCACCGAACTTATACACATGTATGCATAACTGATGGACATGGACAACAAAGCTGGGGACGGGGTGGGGGGATGGGGAGGAGGGTATCAATGGGGTTAAAAGGAGAAATATCTGTAACAAAAATAAATCTATGACAAATTTGAAAAGGGGTATCTGATTTTTGTCGTCCGTTTTCTCTTTGGCCTTATAAATCGAGAGAACTTGGAGAAAAAATTGAGTTGCAAGATTTCTCAGCAAATCAGGCTGGAGCTACTGAAGTGAATTGAAGCAAAAGCCAAGGCCAAGACCCTGCAGATGCAGCCCAGCCATCTGGATTTGTTCTACTGCTTGTATGAGATTTAGGTGGAGGACTTCTTGCAAAGGGCCCTGGGCCACTTCCCCAAAATTGAGATCAATGTCTCTACCAGAATGGACCATGTGGTTTCCTCTTTCTGTATCGATAACTCTCACTATGTGCAATCCTTTTCTCTGAGGTTGCTCCATAACTCGCCCAAAGAGGAGGAAGAGGAGGAAGACGATATTACTCAACACTCTGATGTAGACTAGTGCGTCATCCCAGGTCCTTACATGGACTCATCTCATAGGTAAGGAGACTGGCTTTAGGCAAGTGGTAGAACATGCCCTCTGCTTTTTAGCCACATTTTTCTCTTTTGCTCCCTCTCATCTCTTCTCAACTGCCTTTCAAATGCAGTTGCCACAATTATGCAATGCAACCACTGCCATTTCTAGTAGATCCCTTCATTGGCAGACACTGACCATTATAAGAAGGGTAGCTGGACAAGTGGGATAAGAAAAAGCCAATGAAAACAACAGAAAACTGAATAAAGGTGTTTGAAAACTCAAATTGCTTGTAATCCATTTGGGGCTATAGTGCATAATAGCCAGTCAATACTTGTGGAGGGCAGCTGAGCCAAGGTCCTTTGTTCCTGTGGTGTTTTCAAGGTCTCACCCAGGAGCTTCTGAAATTTGGGACAAAGCCCTGTGGTGTTTGCAAGGTCTCACCCAGGAGTCTTCTGTCCCAAGACCTCTTGTTCTTCTTGTGTGCTGGCAAGGCCCACACAGGAGCGTCCTGAGCTGCGGGCAAGTAATCTGGACCTTGAGCTCAGAGGCCGAGAGAAACATTTGGTCTTTGAAAACAATGAAGCTTTTGAACTTCCCCCTTTTCAACTGGCTATATAATAAACTGGTTGAGCTAGCTCAGGGTCACTGTTTCTCCATCAGAGAGCAGTGTCCCACCTGGCCCTAGCTTTTCTCTCTAGAATGTCTGTGTCTTTCTTAGTCTCTGTGTTTTTCTCAGTCTCCTGTTGCCCCTCCTCAGGTCTAGTTCGACTAGCCGTGCAGGTTGCAGCAAATACTGAAGGGGCAAAACAAGCACATGATTCCATTCCAGGATCACAGAGGACTGAGGGCCTTTAGCACTGAATGCTGTGTGGAGGTTTCTTAGAGTGAAGTCTGAGCCTACTTTGACAAAGTGGTAGGACATGGGTGAGTGAGAAGAGTTGGATAGTGGAGTCTGGTAAGAATAAGATATGAATGTGGTTTGAGGAAGAGTGTGTGTAGGAGGCACTGGGGAGGGACATGGCTTCATTCGAACAAAGGTTATAAGGGGAAATTGAGAAAAATAAGGCTAGGAAAAAGAGAGCATTCCTAGGCCCCACACTGTGCTTGCAACCAGGCTGTCAGCAACAGCATCACCTTCATAGTCTGTTCACCTACTTTCTGGGGGATTGGAAGCCTGTGGCCACATTGATATAGTGAAGTAGTTGTTACCTGACTTCTGAAGTCCCTGAACAGAACTATCACAGCCACAGTAGCCGTGGGAAGGTGGCCACTCTATGAATGCATGGCTGTGACTTCTGTAGAAGACACTAGACATCAGATAAAATTAAGGGAAAAGGAGGCTAGACTGGTCCATTGGCAGCAATGAATTTTCAACTTTTCTCTGCCTCTCCAGCACATTAAAAAGAAACTTTTTTACATCTATTGTTTGCCTCCCACATGACCCCATCCAGGGCTGGGGATCAAACCTGCAACCCAGGTACGTTCCCTTGACTAGGAATTGAACCCATGACCCTTCTGTCCACAGGCCAACCCTCTAACTGCTGAGCCAAGTTGGCCAGGGCTCCAGCACCTTTATTGTCCAGTCATCAAGGACCACCCTCTGGAGATTCAGTGGTGGCTAAGACCAAGGTCCTGTTCCCGGCGACTTGAGGTTCAGTTGTGGGGACAGTTGTGAAATGCATACAGACTAAGGAAGATGAGCTATGGAAAGAACACTTACATAATGCACCCAAGGAATCCAGAAGGGGAACCCCCAACCTACCCAGCATGAGTGAGCTGAGTGGGGCAAGGGTACCCCAGACAGAAGCAGAGGCTCAGAGGGTGGGAAGTGGGATATGTTTCCATGGTGGCAAATAGTTTAAAATCACTAGAAAGACGATGGGGAAGGTGGAGAGAAAGAGGGAGAGAAGGCAGATCCACTCATTAGAGCTCTAAAAGTAAGGTTGATAAAACAAGAGACATGACCAAGACTCCACAGCTGTGAGGAAGGCTCACAGAGACTCTGAAATATCTGATAAAAAGCCTGATGCCATCTCTCCAGATTCCAGCTCCCTTATTCTGAGGGCTTGCTTCATGTGTTCTAGAACCTTGTTGGGACCAATGGCAGGAGCACCCACCCAGTGCCAGTTAGAAGTGCAGGCCCAACCCTAGACCCATGAAGTCAGATCCACATTTGAACAAGAGATGCAGAGATGCACATTGGAATCACCTGGATGTCTTAGAGATATCAATGTGTCTGGTCCTACCACTGAGAGTCTGATGTTATCCCAGGGTGTGGCCTGGCCTAGGGACTTTTGAGAACATCATTGATGCCATTGTGCAGCCAGGGTGAGAAATGGTCTCTGCATCACTTAGAAGAGGGACAGCTGACCAATGGGGGAGGGAGAAGGACACCGAGGGAGA
Organism: Tadarida brasiliensis; assembly: GCA_030848825.1. NCBI lineage: Eukaryota > Metazoa > Chordata > Mammalia > Chiroptera > Molossidae > Tadarida > Tadarida brasiliensis. Next base: position 69,495,046 of record CM061259.1, on the reverse strand, counting down.
GATCAGAGGGAGTTCCCAGTCAGACAAAGTCACAGGTTCACACTCTGTCTACTATACTGTGTGCAGAGCTGTCTTACCAAGGCTCCCTGCCTTCTTCACTCCTTGGTGGGCAACCTTTGGTTTGGTGATTCATTTCCTCATCCTTGGGAGGCCATTGTCTCAATGGGGGTCAGCCATTCCTGGCCCCTTAGCTTGTTTGCTTTCTTACAGATTGATTTTCTTGTCTTATTCCTTCCTTCCAATTTCTAGATTGGTGAACTGCTATCTCACTTCCAGCTTTTGCCGGAGCCTTTGTCCTGGGTACTAACCAGAACCTCACTGAATTGAACCTCAGTGACAATCCTCTGGAGGATGCAGGAATGAAGGTGTTATGTGAAATGCTCCAGAATCCTGGCTGTAACGTTCAGAGATTATGGTAAGAATCTCTGTGGGGTGTGTGTGTGTGTGTGTGTGTGTGTTTGTGAGAGAGAGAGAGAGAGAGAGAGCTGGAGGAAGATCTCAGGGATCATCAGTGATTTATTTGTTTCTTAGGGCTGTCATAGCAATGTACCACAGACTGGGGGGGGGGGGCATAAACAACAGAAATTTATTTTCCATAGTCTTGGAGGCTGGAAGCTTAAGACGAAGGTGTGGGCAGGGTTGCTTTCTACTGAGGCCTGTCTCCTTAGGTGTAGATGGCATCTTCTCTTCCTGTCCTTACATGTCTCTTTGTGCATGTCTGATCTCTTCTTACAAGGATACCAGTTATGTTTAATTAGGGCCTACATTAATGACCTCATGTTAACTTAATAACCTCCTTGAAAACCCCATCTCCAAATACAGTCACATTCTGAGGTCATAGCAGTTAAGCCTTCAATATATGAATTTTTTTGTGGGGGCATAATTCAGCCCATGATAAATGAGAAGTTACAATGGATCAGAGTCCAATTGTTTGGGAAGTATTGGACAGAGAAAGATAAAAGGGAACTGAAAACAAGTCATTTGCTGGTGGTGTGACAAAAAGGCATGACTTTCAATATCTTCCATTTCCTCACTGGCCATGGTTGCAGATAGGAATCTGAGTTTCGTCACATACAATGATGGCTACTGGGCTGGAACCCATCAGGACATTTTGTATATATTGAATTGTCACAGATAATCTCCAGTAGCTCTATTCTAAAGTGCTTGTTTTGAACCAACACATGAGTCAGACACGTGTTCCCCTTCAGATCTGTTCCATAGCACATCTGTATTTTGACAAGCCCATTCTAGATGTCTTTTTACCTCTGTCTCTTGCTCATCATACCAACCCCATCCTCAATATTATCAATTTTACTTACTTTACAGGCCATTGTCCACTTTTCTCATCCTTGCTCCACCAATCCAGGTCCAACAGCCACAATCATTTGTCTGGATATTGCAGTGGCTTCCAAGGGCAGAATTTATGTTTATCTTGCCATTGTCACTACTGCTTGGAGAAGTGTCTTAGCACACATTATTGCTAAAAAATATGCACTGAAGGAATATTATGGTTGTTTGTTCTCCCTGCATCTGCTTTTGCCACCCTCCAACCCCTTGTCCATGCAGAAGTCAGAGGGTTATTTCAAAAATTCTACCTTAAATTATGCCATTCCACCAGCTTAAATGCTTTCTCTCTTTTAATGTTGTCATTGATTTCTTAGAGAGAGAGATAGAAACATCGATGTGAGAAAGAGACATCTATTGGCTGCTTCCTGCATGCCGCCAACTGGGGACTGAGCCTGAAACCCAGGCAGGTGCCCATATTGGGATCAAACCAGGATCTCTTAATGATTCAGTCCACTGAGCCACACTGGTCAGGCATCTCTCTCTCTCTCTCTTTTTAAATGGAGTGCAGTCTTTTAAAACTGAATTTATTGGGGTAACATTGGTTAATAAAATTATCTAGGTTTCAGGTATACAATTCCATAATACATCATCTATTTTTATATTGTGTTTTCACCACCTCAGTCAAGTCTCCTTCCATCATCATTTATCCCCACTACACCCTCTTCTACCTCCCCTGACACTCTTTTTCTTCTGGTAATCACCATACTGTTGTCTGTGTCTATGTATAGCCGGGGTGATATATGGTACTTGTCTTTCTCTGACTGGCTTATTTCACTTAGCATAATAATCTCCAGGTCCTTTTTTATGGCTGAGTTATATTCCATTGTGTAAATGTACAACTTTTTTATCCACTCATCTACTGATTTAGGCATTTGGGCTATTTGCAAATCTTGGCTATTGTCAATAATGCTACAATTAACATAGGCTCTTTCGATAAATAACAAATCCTTTGTAATTTTTGCCTTGAAAGTTCCTTCTTGCCTTGAAGGCTCTGGCTGGGTTTGGCACTTCATCTGCCTATTTGCCCTCATTCCACACTACTATCCCCATTGCCCTCATGGGTGCTCTTGTGTGATTCCAGGAAGTGAGACATAAAGAGGGAGACATGGGTGATAATGAGATGCTTTGCAGATAAGTACAGATTTAGTTGTCCATTTGCTTTTAGTTGGTGTGAAGATGGGTACAGAAAGGAAGGTGGACATCTGAACTATTGACCTGGAAAGAAACTAAGACATTGCTCTTTTCCTATGACAGGGACAAATTGTTGTTGTTGTTGTTGTTGTCAATGGTGAGTGTGTGTGTAAAAAAAAATCAAGCATCAGAGCTGCTTGCTTTTTTAGTGTGGATGGGGGTCTGGCATTAAATCACTAAGCAGAATAAGAAGGATGTAGTTAGCAAAGAGAATTAGATGGGTACAACCCTAGAGAACTTAGCATCTGTCTGAGAGAGTTTCAATCATTAGAAACATGTTGTAAAGAAGTGGAACTCTCAGTTTTGCTACCGTTTTTACTTACAGAACAGGAACATGCCATTTACATATTTGAGAGTTGACCATTATTTACAAAGAGAGATTACTGCCTGGTGCTCAGCGGTTGTGGTGTCAGGCTGTGAGCTAGCCAGCCTGAGAGCTAACTTCCCTGATAAGATAACACTTGCACATAAACTTCATTATGATGTTCCCTTTGTAAGGTGAGAACACAAGTGCCCCTGTTTGGGCTAAAAACATGCACAGACCAGAAGACAATATGAAAGCAGTTGTGTTCTGGTGCTTTCTACGTCTGTGCTTAGCATCAAGGTTGATGTGGTGTTGCCTGTCTCATCAAACGTTGCTTCCACATCTCCTCAGTCCTGAGCAGCACGTTGCTTCCACATCTCCTCAGTCCCGAGCAGCACCCAGATGCAGCACCCAGTGAAGGGCTGCACAGAATATCAAGTATCTGCAATGCTTTCACATTGAATCTGAATCTGAGACACGTGCTCTGGCAGACTGTGGAGTCAGACTTGCGTGTGCGATACTGAGGCATGCATTCTGCAATTCGAAGAGGCTGTGGCAAGTGTGAACTTATTTCCTTCATGAAACATGAGCTGTGGCTCAATGAGCTCCCACAGATTGGAGTGTTAGTGTGAGGATGGTCTTGGCTGCTCAGATGTTCCTTGTGTCACCTCCAGGTGTTGGTCAGTAATCTCATCAGTTAGTGTTTGTTGTGGGAAAAGCCACATACTGAGCCCTGGAGGGAAAACTCAGTCAAATAAATTATGTTGCTTTTTTTTAAAAATACATGTTTTTATTGATTTTTTTAGGGAGAGAAAGATAGAAGCATCGATGTGAGAGAGAAAATTCAATTGGCTACCTTCTGCATGCTCCCTACTGGGGATCGAGCCTGCAACCTGGGAATGTGCCCTGACCTGGAATCGAACCGGGACCTCTCAGTCCATAGGATGATGCTCAATCCACTGAGCTACACCAACTGGGCAATTATGTTGCTTTTAAGGTCGTCACAGCCTAGCTAAAAAAAATACAACCAGTGTAATGCAGTGCCCTAGAAGAGTCTTGAGACTTCAGGACAGGCCCTTGGTCTGTACACTGATAGGAAAAATGGTGCTAAAGTATTGCAGACTCTTGCTAGTCTGTGCAGCCCTTCACTGAATGCTTCTGGGACACTTGAATTTTGAAGAGAAGAAAGAACTTAAAAAATGGTAGGATCAATTTACACCCATTAGAATGGTTATAAAATAACAGAAAACATCAAGTGTTGGTGAAAATGTAGAGAATTGGCAATCTCACACTTTGTTGGTGGGAATCTTAAATGATGCAGCTGCTGTGGGAAACAGTGCCTCAGTTCCTAAAGAAATTAAACATAGAATTACCATATGATTTATCAGTTTCGTGTCTGAGGATACATCTCAAAGAGTTTAAACGAGGCACTCAAACATGCCCACAGATGCATTATTCACAATAGTCCAAAACGGGAAACCTGAGTGTCCATTGATGAATAAATAGATTTCAAAAATGTTGCATGTACACAAATACATGCTGCAACATGGGTAAACCTTGAGGACATAATGTGTAAAATAAGCCAAACACAAAGAGAAATTCTTTATGATCTTCTTATATAAATGAGGTCCCTAGAGAGGTCAAAGTCAAATAGACAGAAAGAAGGGTGATTGCCAGGCACTAGGGGAAGAGAATTGACAACTATTGTTTAATTGAAACAGAGTTTTAGTTTGGGATGATGAGAAAGTTCTGGAGATGGAGGGTGGTGATGGTCGTACAACAATGTGAGTGCACTTAATACCACTGAACTGTCTCTAGCTTGGAAGATAGAAAATGGACAAAGGTATTAAGAATACAGGGTCCATAAAAAAGTAGGAGAAGGAGGGAAGCCAAGAGGCCTAGCCAAGAGTTCCATGACCAGACACAAGACCAGGAACTCTACCCTCAAAACAACCTACTTTCTTTTTTTTTTCCTGTTTTCATTCATTTATTTTTTATTTTTTATTAATTTATTTTTGTTACAGATGTTTCTCCTTTATCCCGCATTGTCACCCTCCTCCCCCACTCTCCCTGCCCCGTCCCCAGTTTTGTTATCCATGTCCATTGGTTATGAGTACATGCGTACAAGTTCTGTGGTACATCGCTCCCCTCCCCCACCCCTCTTCTGGCAATTGTCAGTCTGTACCCTACTTCCACGTATCTGGGACTACCCTGTTCCTCAGGCCGTTATGTTCATTATATTCCAGAAATAAGTGAGATTATATGATATTTGTCTTTCTCTGTTTGGCTTGTTTCGCTTAGGATAATACTCTCGAGGTCCCTCCATGTCGTCCCAAAGGATAAGAGACCTTCCTTTCTTACAGCTACATAGTACTCCATTGTGGATATGTACCACAGCTTTTTTATCCATTCGTCTACTGATGGATACTTGGGCTCTTTCCAGATCTTAGCTATTGTAAATAGCGCTGCTGTGAACATGGGGGTACATATATTCTTTCTGATTGGTGTTTCAGGCTTCTTAGGGTATATTCCTAGAAGTGGGATCACAGGGTCAAATGGTAATTCAATTTTTAATTTTTTGTGGTAACACCATAGTGTTTTCCATAGTGGCTGCACCAGTCTGCATTCCCACCAGCAGTGTACTAGAGTCCCTTTTTGTCCACACCCTTGCCAACACTTGTGGTTTGATACTTTGTTGATGGCGGCTATTCTGACAGGTGTGAGGTGATACCTCATTGTTGTTTTAATTTGCATCTCTCTGATGATTAGTGATGTTGAGCATTTCTTAGTAGACCCCAAGGCCTGTGTTAAAACCCCTAATGTGATCCTCTGCCATTTAGTGACATATAATTGGAAGGGGTTATCAAAGTCCAGCAGACTCAAAGCAGGAGCTTGAGTCAAAGCTTTCTTTAGGCCTTTAAAGGCCCCCTTATTTTATTTTTATTTTTTAAATTTATTTATCTTTGTTGTTGTTAATCCTCACCTGAGTATATTTCCCCATTGATTGTAGATCCTACATGCACCCTGACTGGGTACGGGGATTGAACCCACAACCCAGGTATGTGCCCTTGACTGAGAATTGAATTCACGACACTTCAGTGCATGGGTCAACTTTCTAACCACTGCGCAACACTGGCCAGGGCTGAAGGCCCTTTGTTGCTCTTTTTTCTCCATTGTAAATTAGGTGTTTCCTGCCAATTTCTTTCTTTTAGTGTCTCATAAAGGGGTTAGACTTTTTCTGCATATCCTGGGCTCCATAGTTTCCAGTATCCCGTTAGCCCTAGAAAGCCCTACAGCTGTCTTTGAGTGGTAGGCTCCGGAATACCCAGAATAGCCTGGATTCTTTCTGAAGACAGCATTCTTTTCCCAGGAGTCAGCACAAGGCCTAGATACTCTACTCCTTATTGAAGGATTTGAGCCTTATTTTTAGATCCCTTATATCCTCTCTTGGCCAGGAAATTTAGGGTTTGCACCATAATTCTTCAGTAAGAGAACAGATTAGTAGGTTCTCCACATATTGGATGACCTGTCCAATATAGGTCTCTTACATTCTCTGCCAAGGCCTGTCCAAATAAGTGTGAGATATCTCTGAACCTTTGGGAAAGAACTGTCCATGTAAGCTGTTATTTACATCCCTGGGCACCTGTCCACTCAAAGGCAAACAACAATGACAATTTGGGTCTAATGGGATACAAAAGAAAGTATCTTTCAAGTCTAATATTGAGAACCATTGAGTTTGAGAGGGAATTTTCCCCAAAATTGTATATGGATTTGATATTATAGGATATATAGGAATTACAGCCTCATTGATAGCTTGTAAATTTTGGACCAACCTATATGTTCCATCTTTTTTCCTAATAGGTAGGATAAAGATGTTGCAAGGGGAATTACAAGGAACCAACAGCCTATGACCAAGGAGTATTGTAATAACTATTTGTAGGCCTTCACTTGCTTCTGGATTTATAAGATGTTGCCACTTATTTAGAAATTTTCTAAGATTCTTCAGCCTGATCATGGCCTGCTTTGCTCTATGGGCTTGGCCTGGAGTTCCCATGGCAAGACGTGGGGGTTAAGATCCTGGTCTATGTCTGTATCTATTTCAGCTGCTCCTCTTTTTGTAAGTAAGGTCATAATTGGAATAGGACTTGCAGTATCTATTGAAAAAGATCACTAAGGTTTTAACTTTGCTTAAAATATCTCTTCCTAAGAGTGGAGTGGGAAATTCTGTCATAACTAGGAATTGGTGCACAAAAGTAGTCGCTCCCCACCCTAGCTGGTGTGGTTCAATTTGTTGGGCATTGTCCCATGCACAAAAAGTTTGCCAGTTTGATTCCCGGATTGCAGACACAATCCCCAGTGGGGGTCATGCACGAAGCAATTGACTGACGTTTCACTCTCACATTGATGTTTTTTCTCTCACTCTCCCTTTCCCTTCCTCTCTCTAAAAAAAAAGAAAGAAATTCAATACAATTTTTTTTTTTAATCCAGGGCTTAAAAAAAAGTAGTTGCTCCTCACAGGCAATTTAAAAGTGGTGTAAAGTATTTTGCCTTGGGCTTTCCTTCTACACCTTGTATAATGCTACTGAAAAAAGAGAGAGATCCCTGGTAGGAAGTTAGCACAGGAAAGTTGACTCCTGTGTCCAAAAAAAAAATCAAAGGGCCTTTCTGCCACATTGTGGGTTACCCTTGGCTCTGTCTCTTCAATGATGATGTTCTTAGCTGACTGGAGCATAGGGCCCCTTCATTTCAAGGCCACTGTGTGGGTAGGTTCTGGTGCAGGGACCCTCCAGTGGCTGAACTTGGACATGGTTTCTGAGGAGGCACCTTCCCAGGGCACTCCCTTTTCCAGTGTCTGGGCTGCCACATTTATGGCAGTTGCTGGAAGGAGAACTTTTGGCCTTTCCCATCCATGGCATCATTGGCCTCTGCCTTTGTAGGGTGGCGAGAAGTTGGGCTTACCTTTTCTCTTTGTATTTTTCCTTTTCTTGATCCCTGTTGTAAAGCTGGTCCCATTCCTAATTTCCCTTTTTTCCTTCTAATACTGGACCTGATTGGGTCATGAAATTGTCTTTCAGGACAATCATTTCAGCTAAATCATTAGGATCTAGATTGGTATAATTAACTAAAGCTTCCTTAAGCCTTTCAAGGAAGGAAGTGAGATTTTCTTGGGGACTTTGGTCAATGGCTACCAGTTTGTTATAATTCACAGGTTTCTTTTGGGAGGTTTTTATTCCCTGTAAGAAGCAAAAATCATGTGATTTCTGGCCTATCTCCCATCCTTCAAATCATAGTCCCAATTAGGATTAGAATAGGGGGTGACCTCTTTTCCTGGTGGATAGTTATCATTTTGCGTAACAACTTCATTAGCATAGGCTAATGCCTTTCCCTTAATGCTATCATTTTTTAGTTGGTCAGGGCTTCTTGGGAGATTAGATTAACATCCCTCCAAGATAAGTCATACATTAAAGTGACCCTGATAGAGCAAGAATTGCAGTATTTCTAGTTCTGCCAGCCATTGTAAAGACAGGACTTTTCTAGATTCTTGCAATATTCTCATTCCCTGAAAAAAAATTGCTACCCAATACGTTTGTCCACTGGAGTGTCTGAATACCTGCCATTCCTGCCTACTCTTCTAGTCTCGCAGGTTTTGAAGTGCCATGCATAACAGATGCTTAAATAGACTGGGTAACCTTTCTTTTGTCCATATTGAAGCAGGTAATTTACTAATATTCCCTAAATTTTGGTAAACTTCAATAGGACAATGCCAACATCCCCTGCTACATCTGTCAGCCTTCTCAAGAATATTTGACAGATGTCTTTGAGTATCAAAGTTAGGTATTAGAGCCTGGAGTATGTACATGAAAAAGCTCCCTTAATCAAATTTATTTCATAATTGACATGGGACCAGTCTCCCAATTAATGTGTTGGAATAAAGGGCCCTGATCAGCCTGGCAAATAACCATAAGATCTTAGGTTCAATTTGTTCAACCGGGATATCTTGCCTGTGCCTCTGCTCACACAATAATGGTTGCCAAGTTAATAGCATCTGGCCAGTGTCTTTCCTTACAATGTTCATATAAACAAAGAAGGGAAAGGACCTCCTTCCCCAACCTAGGGTAATATCTTGCAAAGATGTGGGACACCCCAATTATGTCTATACTGCGCAGCCTTGAACACACAGCAAGTTACTCCCCTGAAAGCCCTACAGAGAGAGTATAAATGCAGATAGAGAGGCCAAAAGCCTGATAAGGCAGAGATGTGCTGCAGCTTAGTGGCTGAACAGTTGTTTAAAAATTCCTTTATCAGTAATGTCCAGGAACAGATGGGCTACTAATTAGATGTAGTGAGTCTCTGTGTGCTGTTTGTCAGTAAGACTTCCAGAAGCCATTACCCTTCTGGTAATTCCATACTCTCTATGTTGTCTCAGTTTCTCTCTGGGCCATTTAAAACAACAGGGAAGGTTCAGAGCACTGGTGACCAACCTTTATGTGTGCACCTTGAGATGAGCCAGTCAGTTAATTACAAGTGAAATGTAAGTCCCTGTGAGGCCCTTGCATGTCTTAGGGTTCAACTACAGACACCTCTGCAAGACCCTTACATAAGGACATTCAAGACTCAAATCAGACTTCAGGTCAAGATGGTAATGTAGGTAAATGTGGTACTTGCTTCCTCCCACAACCACATCACAATTACAACTAAACTACAGAACAAACATCCTTCAGAACCACCTGAAATCAAGTTGAATGAAAGTCCTACAACTACGAAATTAAAGAGGAAGCCACATCGAGACTGGTAGGAAGGACGGAGATGTGGAAAGGCTGATTCCCCACACACACACTTGGTAGATAAAATCAAGAGGGATACCTAGGCTGTGAAACTCCTCCCTGAGGAGCGAGGGGTCTGTGTCCCACACCAGGCCCCCCAGCTCAGGGTTCCAGGGCTAGGAAGAGAAGTCCCCATAACTTCTGGCTGTAAAAACCAGTGAGAACTGAGGCTGAGGGAAGCTGAGGCTGCTGGAGCCCCAGGCAGCTCCCCTTAAAGGGCCAATGCATGGATTTACTCGGACCTGCTCCCTCTGAGCTCCAGCATGGAGGGGAGGCAGCTTGAAAGCCACCAGAGACATACGGGAAGAACTGAGTTGTTTGGCACTGGAGCAAGGACTGGAGAGGCAGCTTTCTCCTGGACAAATGTGATGGTGGAGGCCCTTGTTCCTTTGGTGAGCCCTTTCCCCAGGCAGGCAGACTGCGGCCATATGTGGGACTCCAGAAACCTGGCTTACACTCTTTGCCCTGCCCTGGTGATTCCCTGAGGCCCTGCCCCAACCAACTTTCAGGCCCACCCAAGCTGTTTCCAGTGGCTTTACCATGGGATTGGCCTTTTTTGGCTCCTGCTTCAGATTTTCCTAAATGCTCTCAAACAAGTAGCATCTGGACGCAGTGAACCCCCTTCTTCTCACTACGTCACCCCAGGCCCAGCACTAGCAGCAGCCAGCCTTGGTTCACAGCTTGGCTTCACCTGGGAACTTCCAAGCCCAGCACAAGAAGCAGCCATCAGCAAATCAGTTTGTAGCTTATGCCTGGTGGCCCTGGGTAAAATAAAGGTAGTGGCTGACCTTGCCCCAGAGCCAGCACAGCTAGTAGACAGCTTCAGACCATGTTGAAGCACCACCACCCAACCACCTCCACAAGTGACACACTCAAACAATAGACTCAGGGGGTAACAGAACACTGCTAACTTAAGTCCTGCTCTATGTGGTGAGCCCTGCACAGCTGATCCTCTAAGATAGAGGTCAGTGGTTAGTGGGCACAACCAGTCCTTGCAGCTGATCAGCCTGAGTAAAACCCTCCCATTGATGTGCCAACAGCAATCAAGACTCAATTCCAACAGAAAAGTGTAAAGTCCACACAAAGGTTGCACATCAAGGGCTCAGCTGGGTGACCAGGGAGGCTGTGCCACTGGACCCTACAGGACATCTACTACAACAGGCCACCCTAGGAATCCTAGGAGACATAGCATCTCTACCTAATACATAGAAACAAACACAGGGAGGCAGCCCAAATGAGGAGACAAAGAAACGTCCCAAAAGAATAGAACAAAACTCCAGAAAAAAAACTAAATGAAATCGAGATAAGCAATTTAACAGATGCAGAGTTCAAAACACTGCTTATAAGGATGCTCAATGAACTTGGTGAGGGCCTCAAGAGCATAATAAAGGACCAGTCAGAAATAAAGGATGCACTAACTGAAATAAAGATTTGTTTACAGGAAATCCAGGTGAAGCCAAGAAACAAACCATCAATTTGGAATATAAGGAAGCACAAAAAAATTAAAAAAATAAAAAACCGATCAGAACAACAAAAAGGAAAAAGAATCCAAATAAATGAGGATAGTATAAGGAGCCTGTGGGACAACTTCAAGCATACCAACATTTGCATCATGGGAGTGCCAGAAGAAGAGAGCAAGAAATTAAAACTTATTTTAAAAAATAATGAAAGAAAATTTCCCTAACTTGGTGAAAGAAATAGACATACAATTCCAGGTAGCACAGAGTCCCAAACAAGATGAACTCAAAGATGTCCACACCAAAAAACATCATCATCAAAATGAGAAAGGTTAAAGACAGAGAAAATCTTAAAAACAGCAAGAGAAAAGCAGTTAGTTACCTACAGTGGAGCCCCATGAGGCTGTCAGCTGATTTCTCAAAGGAAACTTTGCAGGCCAGGAAGGAGTGGCAAGAAATATTTAAAGTGATGAAAACCAAGGACCTACAACCAAGATTACTCTATCCTGCAAAGCTCTCATTCAGAATCAAAGGTCATATAAAGAGTTTCCCAGAAAAGAAAAAGCTAAAGGAGTTCATCACCACCAAATCAGTATTACTGACCAGAAATGTTGACAGGTCTTCTTGAAGAAGATAAAAAAATATGAACAATAAAATGGCAATAAATACATATCTATCAACAATTGAATCTACAGACAAAATGAGCAAGCAGAACAGAAACAGACTCATAGATACAAAGAACTTTTTGTTGGTTTCCAGATAGGAGGGGAGTTGGGTGAAAAAGAAAGAAGGGATTAGGAAATACAAATTGGTTGTTAGACTGATGAACCTCAAAGGGAAGGGGGGAAATGAGGAAGAAAGAGAGAAACCAAAGAACTTATATGCGGAACAAATAGACACGGACAATAGTGTAGGGAAATCAGGAGGGGGGAGGAATTGGGGAGGAGGGAATCAAAGGAGGAAAAAAGAGACATCTGTAATACATTAATCAATAAAGATAAGTTTTAAAAAACGTACTCAAAGGATTCCAAAATGGTGGTGGAGTGAATGGAAGCTACACAGACCATCTCCCAGGACCAAACCTGAATTACAACTCAAATTGTCAGGAAAAAGCAACAGAAAAGCAGCTGAAGAGGAACCATATAACCAGGGACAGGAAAAAGGACTTCGGAATTGAGCCTGCTGGTCTGCAGAGGTACAAGAGGGCGTGCTGGGAACCCACAGACAGCAGCTGTTTTAGCTGTGAGCAGCTTCCTCAGGGTTAAAATCCCAAGCTGGTTCCACAGCAGCAGAGGGCCAGGACAGAGCACTAAATTAACTACAGCAACCTTGGGCTCTGGCAGTGGGAAGGCAGAGGACTGGAACTGTGTGGGGACACTCAAGATTTGGAAGGTGCTCAGAGTTTTGCTGAGTCATTGGCCACACAGGATGGTGACCATCTTGCTCAAGGAGCCACTTCCCAGAGCTCTGGGGAGAAGCAGCAGCCCCTCCCTTGGAGATCTAACCCCACCTAGCTGAGCCAGAGAAATGCAAATTGGGGCTCATTAACAACCAACATCTTCCCCCCCCCTTCTGAGAATCCTCTAATGCTGAACACCTGAGGGAGTTTTTCATTCAACTGAGGGCTAAAACCCAAGGCTCATCAAGTAATTGAGACTAATAGCCTCCAGGCAAAAAGCTAGAGGATAACTGAACTTTTCCTGGGCTTGAAAATCTACCCAGGAAGTAAGACTTGACAGTGGTGTTTAAGGTGGGTCCTCCCACACTCATCCAAACCCAGTAGAGGGAGCCACAAACAGCAGAACACCAACACCCACAGGGAAAATTTGGCAGGCTCCAAAACATGTTGATATAGCCACAATGGTGAAACAAACAAATCCCAAATGAAAGAACAAGAGAACTCTACCAAAAATGCGGTAAATGAAATGCAGTTAAACAAGTTATCAGAGGTAGAGTTCAGAGCCATGATCTTGAGGAAGCTCAACAGCATGAGAAAGATATAGAAACGTTGAAAATCAACCAATTATATATGAAAAACCACCAAGAAGAAATGAAGAATGACAGCAGAAATAAAGAACACATTGAAAGGAATAACAAGCAGAGTAGAGGAAGCTAAGGACCAGATCAGTGAATTAGCAGACAGGGTAGAAAAAAAATCACCCAATCAGAAAACCAAAAGGAAAAAACAATTGAATAACAGGAAGACAGCTTAAGAAAACTGTGGGACAACAGGAAACATAACAACATTCGCATCATAGGAGTTCCAGAAGAAGAAGAGGAGAAAGGGTTAGAGAATATATTTGAAGAAATAAATGCTGACAGAAAACTTCCCTAACTTGGTGAAGGAAGAAGGCATTGAAGTTCAAGAAGCAAAGAGAGCCCCAAGTAACAACCCAAACAGGCCCACACCAACACACATAATAATTAAAATGTCAAAAATTAAAGACAAAGAGAGAATCCTAAGGCAGCAAGAGATAAACAACAGGTTACCCACAAAGGAACCCCCATAAGGCTATTAGCTGACTTCTCAACAGTAACAGAAGGGAATGGCATGAAATAATCAAGGTCATGAAGAACAAGGATCTGACTCCAAGACTACTCTATCCAGCAAGGCTATCATTCAAAATAGAAGCTGAAATAGCTTCCCAGACAAAAAAAAAAAAAAAAAGGCTAAGGAAATACATTAGCATCAAACCAGCACTGCAAAAAATATTAAAAGAACGGCTGTAATTAGTAGAAAATAGGAAGAAAATAAAACAACAATAAACAAAAATGGCAATAAATGAGTTCATATCAATACTAACCTTAAACGACCATCAACTCACACCATACACAAGAATGAACTCAAAATGGATAAAAGATAAATATGACTCTTGAATCTATAAAACACCTAGAAGAAAATGCAGGCAACAAAATTTCAGACATTATACGCAGCAGAATCTTCATTGATACATCACCTAAGGCAACAGAAACGAAGGAAAAAATGAACACATGGGACTACATCAAACTAAAAAGCTTCTGCACAGCAAAAGAAACAACTATCAAAGTGGAAAAGCAACCCACTCTATGGGAGAGCATAATTGCCAATGATAAGGGGTTAATCTCCAAAATATATAGAGTGCTCATACAACTCAACAAAAGGAAGACAAAGGACCCAATTAAAAAATGGGCAGAGGAACTAAATAGACACCTCTCCAAACAGGACATACAAATGACATGTGAAGAAATGCTCAACATCACTAATCATCAGAGGGATGCAAATTAAAACAACAATGAGGTATCACCTCACACCTGTCAGAATTGCCGCCATCAACAAAGCATCAAACAAGTGTTGGCAAGAGTGTGGAGAAAAGAGGACTCTAGTACACTGCTGGTGGGAATGCAGACTGGTGCAGCCACTATGGAAAACAAGATGGTGTTTCCTCAAAAAATTAAAAATTGAATTGTCATTTGACCCAGTGATCCCACTTCTAGGAATATACCCTAAGAAGCCTGAAACATCAATCAGAATATATGTACCCTATGTTCATAGCAGGACTATGTACAATAGCTAAGATCTGGAAACAGGCCAAGTATTCCTCTGTAGACGAATGGAGAAAAAGCTGTTTTACATATACACAATGGAGTACTATGCAGCTGTAAGAAAGAAAGATTTCTTATCCTTTGGGATGACATGGAGTGACCTGGAGAGTATTTTGCTAAGTGAAACAAGCCAAGCAGAGAAAGACAAATATCACATGATCTCACTTATTTGTGGAATATAATGAACATAACATTTTAGGAACAGGGTAGATCTCAGAAGAGTGGATGGTGGGAGGGAAGAGTTAAACCACAGAACTTATATGAATGTATGCATAACTGATGGACATGGACAATAAAGCTTGGGATTGGGTGGTGGGAATGGGGAGAAGGGTGTCAATGGAGAATAAAAGAGAAACATCTGTAACAAAAATAAATTAATAAAAATTAAAAAATGTTAATTTTAATAAAGTACAACTTTTTTTGTCCTGGATCATGTCCTTAATGTTGTATCTAAAAAGACATCCCAAACCCAAGGCTCTCTAGACTCTTCTCTTTTATTATATTTTAGGAATTTTATATTTAGGTTCATTTCAAGTTAATTTTCTTGAGGGATTTTTGTTTTTTTGTGAAGGATATAAGATTAGTGTCTTGAATTTTTTTTTGCATATTGTTACAGAACTATTTGTTGAAAAGACTGTGTTTGCTCCATTGTATTATGCTTGCTTCTTTGTTAAAAATCGGTTGACTATATCTATGAGGCTCTGTTTCTGAATTCTCTATTCTGTTTCATCAATCAGTTTTTCTGTTCCTTTGCCAATACCACACTGTTCTCATTACTGTTGATTTATAGAAAGTTTTGGAGTTGGGTAGTTCCAGTATTCCATCTTTGTTGTTCTTTGATATTGTGTTGATTATTCTGGGTCTTTTGCCTCATCATATCAACTTTTGAATCAATTTAGCAATACATACAACACACACACACACACACACACACACACACACACACTTTGCTAGGATTTAGCATCTATAGATCTAGAAGGGCAGCATTGACAGCTTGAGAATACTTAGTCTTCCAATCCATAAACATAATGGAATATATGTCTATTTACTTCTTTGATTTCTTTTATCGGAGTTTTGTAGTTTTTAGATCTTGTACATATTTTGTTAGATTTAAATCTAGGTGTTTTGCTTTTTGGGAGTGCTAATATAAATGGTGTGTTTTTCTGATTTTGTTTTTGCTGCAACGTTCTAAGTATTTATTTATTTTTAAAATTTATTTTTTGTTACAGATTTTTCTCCTTTTTCCCCCATGGACACCCTCTTGCTGATCGAGCCCTTCCCCCTACCCCCACATTTTTGTCTGCATACATGGTATGCATGTATGTTTATAAGTTTTGTAGTTTATCTCTTACCTCACCCCTGTCCCCCCATTCTGAGGTTTGTCAGTCTCTACCCTAATTCTATATATCTGAATCTATTTTGTTGATCAGCTTGTTTTGTTCATTATATTCCACAAATAAGTGAGAGTATGTGATATTTGTCTTTTTCTGATTGGCTTGTTTCACTTAGGATAATACTTTTCAGGTCCATGTCATCTCAAAGATAAGAGATCTTTTTTTTTGTACAGATGCATAGTATTTCATTGTGTATATGTACAACAGCTTTTTTATTACTATTAATTTGATTTTGCTACAGATGTTTCTTCTTTTTCCCCCATTAACACCCTCCTCCCCATCCCCCCGGCCCAACCCCAGCTCTGTTGTCCACGTCCATTGGTCATGCATACATGCATATAAGTTCTCTGGTTTATCTCTGCTCCCCAAACCTCCTTCCTCTGAGGCTTGTCAGTCTGTACCCCACCTCTATGTCTCTGGGTCAATTTTGTTCATCAGTTTGTTTAGTTAATTATATTCCTCAAATAAGTGAGATCATGTGATATTTGTCTTTTTCTGCTTGGCTTGTTTCACTTAGCATAATAGTCTCCTGGTCCTTCCATGCATCTCAAAGGATAAGAGATCTTTCTTTCTTACAGCTGCATAGTACTCCATTGTGTATATGTACCACAGCTTTTTTTATCCATTTGTCTACTGATGGACACTTGGGCTGTTTCCAGATCTTAGCTATTGTAAATAGCGCTGCTATGAACATGGGGGTACATGTATTCTTTCTGATTGGTGTTTCAGGCTTCTTAAGGTATATTCCTAGGAGTGGGATCACTGTGTCAAATGGTAATTCAATTTTTAATTTTTTGAGGTAACACCATAGTGTTTTCCATAGTGGCTGCACCAGTCTGCATTCCCACCAGCAGTGTACTAGAGTCCCCTTTTCTCCACACCTTCGCCAACACTTGTTTGATGATTTGTTGATGTCGACCACTCTGACAGGGGTGAAGTGATACATCATAGTTGTTTTAATTTGCATCTCTCTGATGATTACTGATGTTGAGCATTTTTTCATGTCTCTTGGCCATTTGTATGTTCTGTATGGAGAGTTATCTCTTTAGGTCCTCTACCCATTTTTCTCTACCTTGTCTTCAGCTTTTTCTTATCTACTATTGAACCCTTCTAAGGTATTTTTCATAACAGCTATGTCATTCTTTATTTCCTCTTGACATTTATGCATAGCTTCTACCCTCTTTTTTAAGCTGAAGTCGTTCCCAGTAGCTCTTGCTAATTCTTATTAAGTTGCTTGTTGTTCTCACCAAATTGTTTGAACACCCTTAAAATCATTGCTTTGAATTCTCTGTCTTACAAGTTGCTGTCTTCCATTTCCTGTAGGTCCTTTTCCAGTGATTCCTCTTTTTCTTTCCTTTGGGTGTTGTTTCTTTGTCTCCCCATTTTAACTGTCTGGTAGCTCTAGACCCGATGAAGGATGTTTGGATGTGCAGGCAGCTCACTGTATATCAAATAAGGTTACGGTGCCTCCCAGACTGTTTTATTGCATGTCACCTCTTTCCTGCTGTGGATCCTGGAGGGTTGACTACTGGGGGCTGGTACTGGTGTGTCCTGGTAGTTGCTGCTGCAGCATCACGTGGGCCCCTCTAGAGCTGTGTTCCCAGTTACTCGCTGGTTCCATCTGTTGCTGTATAGCTCAGGCTCTGTTGGAGCCACTCTCCCTGTCACTACCGTGGGCAGCCGTGTTGCACAGGCCTCACTGGAGCCTGGGCAGCTGGATTGTGCAGGAGTCTCCGCTTGCTGCTAATCCCGTGGGGAGTTGGATCACACAGTCCCTTTGGAGACCCTGCTCCATGCCTGTGTTGTGGGCCATTGTGTCGCACAGGCCTCTCTGGTGCCCCAGCACCTAGCAGGTCCCATAGGCAGCTGGATCGCAGTCTGTTTGGAGACCGAATTCCATGCCTATCTTGTGGGCCGCTGGGTCTCACAGGCCTCTGTGGAGCCCCAGGTCCCACCGCTGGCAGCTGGGGAGTGCTGCTGCCCCTTGGGGCTCAGCTCCTGCTCAGCCTTTGCTATAGTTTTTGGGGATGGGTCTCAGCTGCTGATCTATGCTTCTGTTGTCTGGGGATGGATGTCTGCTCCCCAGCCTCTGTTGCTGGGGGTATATCCTGACTCTGGGCTGCTACTGGAGGATGGTGTTGGGCTCCCAGCCATTTGCGTCTTCAGGAACCAGCACCTAGGCAGCTCTACTACTGTGCACTGGTCTGTGTTGACACAATATGTCCACTGGTCCAAGGGTGCCAAGTGCACTGGTGGGCTCAGGTTGCTGGGCCCTAGCTGCTCCTACTGTCTCCTCCCAGGGAAGACCAGGGATCGTCCAAAATGGTGGGACCTCCACACGGTGCAGGGAAAAGTGCCCTGAAAAGCCACTTACCACAGTTATCTGGTGCTCTCCATCCACAGCACAGGAACCTGCTGCTCTGTGTCTCTGCAGTGCACGAGTTTGGTCGTCCACCTTCACATCCACTCACTCTCTCCCATACACTAGCTCACTCTCTCATGCACTCACCCTCCCTCTGGTCCTGCCCACTGCCAACTTCCTGTACCACAGGCTTTGTATCCACTCATCTACTGATGGACACATGGGCTGTTTCCACATCTTAATGACTTTAAATAGTGCTGCTATGAACATAGGGATACATAGATTTTTTCTGATTGGTGTTTCAGGTTTCTTAGGATATATTCCTAAAAGTAGAATCATTGAGTCAAATAGCAGTTCAATTTGTAACTTTTTGAGGTAACACCATATTGTTTTCCTTAGTGGCTGCACCAGTCTGCATTCCCACCAGCAGTGTACTAAAGTTTCTTTTCTCCACACCCTCACCAGCACTTGTTTGATGCTTTGTTGATGGTGGCCATTATGACAGGTGTGAGGTGATCCTTCAAAATTGTTTTAATTTGCATATCTGATGATGAGTGACGTTGAGCATTTTTTCATATGTCTCTTGGCCATTTGTATGTCCTTTTTGGAGAGGTGTTTATTTAGGTCCTCTGCCCATTTTTTAATTCGGTTCTTTGTCTTCCTTTTGTTGAGTTGTATGAGCACTCTATATATTCTGGAAATTAACCCCTTATTTGATATATCATTGGTGATTATGCTCTTCCATACAGTGGGTTCCCTTTCCATTTTGTTGGTTGTATCTTTTGCTCTGCAGAAGCTTTGAGTTTGATGTAGTCCCATGTGTTTTACTTTTTCCTTTGTTTCTGTTGTTTTAGGTGATGTATCAGTGAAATTTCTGCTGCATATAATGTCTGAAGTTTTGTTGCTTACATTTTTTTCCTAGGATTTTTAATGGATTAACGAGTCACATTTAAGTCTTTTATACATTTTGAGTATATTCTTGTGTATGGTGTAAATTGGTGGTCTAGCTTCATTTTTTTGCATATAGCTGTCCAATTTTCCCAACACCATATATTGAAGAGGCTGTCTTTACTCCACAGTTATCTTGCCATCTTTGTCAAGTATTAATTGAGCATAATGACTTGGGTCAATTTCTGGGTTCTCTATTCTGTTCCATTGATCGATCTAGCTGCCTATTCTTGTGCCAGTACCAGGTTGTTTTGATTGTAGTGGCTTTGTAGTATAACCTGATATCTGATAATGTGATCCCTCCTACTTTGTTATTTTTTTTCAAGATAGCTGTGGCTATTTAGAATCTTTTTTGATTCCATATAAATTTTTGGGGTTCTTGTTCCAGTTCTGTGAAATATGTCATTGGTATTTTGATGGGGATTGCATTGAATCTATAGATTGCTTTGGGTGGTATGGACATTTTAGTGATTTTGATTCTTCCAATCCATAAGCAGGGTATATGCTTCCACTTTTTCATTTCTTCTATTTCTTTTTCAATGACCAGTAGTTTTCTGTGAAAAGGTCCTTGACTTCTTTGGTTAAGTTTATCACTAGGTATCCTAATTTTTTTTGCCACAATGGTAAATGTGATTGATTTTTTTTGTTTGTTTCTCTTTCTGTGAGTTCATTGTTGGTGTATAAGAGTGCGATCGATTTCTTGGTGTTAATTTTGTATCCTACTTTGCCAAATTCATTTATTAAATGGGTATCCCTATCTTGTTCCTGTTCTTAATGGAAAGTGCTTTTAGTTTTTGCCCACTATCATTTTGGCTGAAGATTTTTCATATTTGACGTTTATTATGTTAAGATATCCTGTTTTTATCAGAAATGGGTGTTGCATATTGTCAAATGTTTTTTCAGCATCTATTGATAAGATCATATTGTTTTTATCTTTCATTTTGTTTATGTGGTGTACCACATTTATTTATTAGTGAATATTGTACCATCCTTAAATCCCTGGGATAAATTCCACTTTGTCATGGTGAATAATTTTTTTTGATTTATTGCTGGATACGATTTGCTAATATTTTGTTAAGGATTTTGGCATTTGTGTTCATCAGGGATATTGGCCTGTAGTTTTGTTTCTTTGTATTGTCTTTATACAATTTTGGAATCAGAATTATGCTTGCCTCATAAAATGAGTTTGGATTTTTTTGGATTTTTTGAAATTGTTTGAGGAGGATGTATGTTAGAGCTTTGAAGAGTTGGTAAAAATCCCCCGTGAAGCTATCCAGACCTGGGCTTTTGTTTGTGGGCAATTTCTAGATTACATCTTCAACTCCCTTTGTTGTTATTGGTCTGTTCAAATTTTCTATGTCTTCCCAGTTCAGTTTTGGGAAACTGTTTCTAGAAATTTGTTCATTTTGCCTAGATTGTCTAATCTGTTGGCATATAATTGCTCATAGTATGTTTTAATGATCCTTTGTATTTCTGTGGCATCAGTTGTTACATCTCTTTCATTTCTGACTGTTTATTTGGCTCCTCTTTTTTTGTTTCTTGGTGAGTCTAAGAGTCCATCAATCTTATTTATCTTTTCAAAGAACCAGCTCTTTATTTCATTGATCTTTTGAATTGTTTTTTTTTTTAGTTTCTATGTTTTTTTGTTTCTTCTCGGACCTTTGGTATTTCTTTCCTTCTACTTCCTTCGGGATATTCTTTTTGTTTTTTCTAGTTAGCTAAATTGTAGGGTTAGAAAGTCAGTTCGGAATTTTTCTTGTTTCTTGAGGTAGGCCTGTAGTGCTATGAACTTCCCACTCAGAACTGCTGTCATTGTATCCCATAGATTTTGTGTTGATGTGTGTTCGTTTTCATAGGTTTCCAGGGAGTTTTTAATTTCTTTCTTGATTTCCTTGGTGACCCATTTGTTGTTTAATAACCTGCTACTTAGCCTCCATGTGTTTGAATGTTTTGGCTGTAATTGATTTCTAGTTTCATGTCATTGTGATCTGAGAAGATGCTTTATATGTTTTCAATCTTCTTGAATTTGTAGAGACTTACTTTGTTTCCAAACATGTGGTCTATCTTTGAGAGTGCTCCATGTGCAACTTATGAAGAATGTATAATCTGCAGCTTTGTGGTGAAATGTTCTGTAAATATCAATTAAGTCCAACTGATCTAGTTCATCATTTAAGGACTTTATGTCCTTGTTAAATTTTTGTCTAGAAGATGTATCCAGTGGTGTATTGGGGGTGTTAAAGTCACCCACTGTGCTTGTGTTTCTATTGATCTCTCCCTTGAAGTCTCTAGATATTTTTTAATATTTTTTGGTGTTCCTGTATTTAGTGCATATATGTTTACCAGGGCGATATCTTCTTGTCGGATTGATTCCTTTACTATTCTGTAGGGACTTTTTTTGTCTCTTATTATGGCCCTCGTTTTGAAGTCTATCTTATCAGATATGAGTATTGCTACACCGGCTTTCTTTTTTATTTCCATTTGCTTGGATTTTTTTTTTCCATCGCTTCAGTTTCATCCTGTGTGAGTCTTTTGTTGTGAAGTGGGTCTCTTGTAGACAACATATATATGGGTCATGTGTTCTTATTTAATCAGCTACCCCATGCCTTCTGATTGAAGCATGTAAGCTATTTACATTTAAGGTTATTATTGATACTTATTAGTTGCCATTTTTATTTTATGCCTGTGTTGTTCTCTCTCTCTGTTTCTTCTTCTTACACCAGTCCCTTTAGCATTTTTTGCAGTACTAGTTTTGTGGTAGTAAATTCCTTTAGTTTTTTATTTTATTTATTTTTTTGTCTGTGAAGCTCTTTATTTCACCTTCAATTTTGAATGACAACCTTTCTGAATAGAGAGTATTGTTGGATTCAGACCCTTGCCTTTCATTACTTTGTATACTTCATGCCACTCCCTTCTCACCTGCAGTGTTTCTACTGAGAAATCAGCTCACAGTCTATTGGGAGCTCCCTTGTAGTTAACTTTTTGACTCTCTTTTGCTTCTTTTAAGATTCTTTGTTTTTAATGATTGCCATATTAGTTATGATGTGTGGGTCTTTTGGGTTCATCTTGCTCGAGACTCTCTGTGTTTCCTGGACTTGTGTGACTCTTTCCCTCACCAAATTAAGGAAGTTTTCTGTCATTATTTCTTCAAACAGGTTCTCTATTTCTTTTTCTGATTCTTCTTCTGGTACCCCTATGATGTAATGCTGTTATTTTTCACAGTGTCCCAAAGCTCCCTTAAACTCTGCTCCTGCTTTTTCATTTTTTCCCCCATTTGCTGCTCTATTTAGGTGTTTATTTGTACCTTGTTTTCTAAATCGCTGATTTAGTATTCAGCTTCTTCTAATCTATTATTGAATCGTTCTAAGGTATTTTTCATAACAGCTATGTCATTCTTTATTTCCTCTTTATATTTATTCATAACTTCTACTTCTTTTTGAAAGCTGATGTAGTTCCCACTGAGCTCTTCATAATTCTGATTATGTTGCTTGTAGTTCTCACTAAATTGTTTGAGAAGCCTTAAAACCATGGCTTTGAATTCTTTATTTGACAAATTGCTTTCTTCCAATTTATGTAGTTCCTTTTATGGTGATTCCTCCTGTTTTTAATAGATAAAGGTGTAGTCAGATTGTCTATTTCTTTTTGTGTGAGTTTTGGCAGATTATGTTCTTCAAGAATTGTATTATTTCATCTAGGTTATAAAATTCTTTTATTATCTTTTTAATATTCTTGGGCTCTAAAGAGGTTTCCCTTCTTACATTTCTGACATTAATTTGTTTTTATCTCTCTCTATTTTTCTTTGTTAACCTAGCTGGAAGTTTATCAAGTTTATTGATCTTTTCAGTAGCCAGCTTTTGTATTAATTGATTTTCTCTATTAATTTCCTGTTTTTAGTTTTATTGATTTATGCTCTGATTTCATTATTCCTTTTCTTCTGCCTACTTTGGATTTAACTTGCTTTTCTTTTTCTAGTTTCCTAAGGCAAAATCTTAGATGACTGATTTCAATCTTTATTATTTTCTAATTTATGCATTCTTTGCTATAAGTTTTTATCTCAGCACCACTGTTGCTGCAACTCTAAAATTTTGATAAGTTGTGTTTTTATTTTCATTTAATTAAAAATATTTTAAATTTTATTTTCAGATTTTTTTGACCCATATTCTATTTTTAAATGTGTTGTTAAGTAGCCACATACTTTTGAATTTTCTAGTTTTTTGTTATTTCCAATTTCATTCAACTGTACTACAATTTCTATTTTTCAAACTTTTAAGTATGATTTAAGACCCAGAATGTGATCTGCCTTGATGAATCTTATATATCACCTTGATAAAAATGTATATTTCTCTGTTGTTTGATGAAATAATCCATAGATGTCAATTACATCCAATTGGTTGATATTTAAAAAGTCTGAGCCATGGGAGATCAACATCTACAATGTAAGGACAATGTAGATCAAAATTATTTTATTGCATGCACCTGGGTGCAAGATGGCTGAGTCCAAAAAGGAGTCAGCCTCAAATAAGAGTTGGGGTGTAGGTTATATACTCTACTTCTAGTTTATGGTAGTTCCTGCTGTTGTACTCTGCCTGACCCATTGTCCACTTTGCAGTTGGACTGCTCTGGTATCATATCCTGCATCTCCTGGGTGATTCATTGCCTTGTGGATAATAATCTGTACTCAACAGAAGGCTGAGCAAAGGTCATGCAAGCAACACATTTTTCACAGTTTCCACCTTTTGCAAGCTTTTACCTTTACCCTTTAAAACGTTCCTAACGCTTTCAATACTGTTATTAAATTCAACTAGGCCCTTACTGATTTTCTATGTGCTGAGTCTATCCATTTCTGATAGGGGTTGTTGAAGTATTCAACAATAGTAGATTTATCCATTTCTCCTTCCAGTTCTATCAGTTTTTGCTCACATATTTTGACTCTGTTTTTAGGCACATACACATTAAGGATTGTACAATATTGTGATTTATAATATTTCAGAAGACCAAAATATATTTCTTGTACTATTTGATCTTTATACACAGCTCCTGACTTACAGCTCCCCAAACCTTTGGAATTCCCTAAGTGTTGAGAGTAATAAAGCTGTTTTGTTATGTTAATAAGGTGATTTTAGAAAGTACCTAAGGCTGGGGTGGTTTGTCAAGAGAACCAACCATGTGATTAGAGGGTTGGAATTTTTCAGTCCCACATCCTGGCCTCTGGGGAGTGGAAAGGGGCTAGTAATGGTCAACAATGAAATCAATTTTGCCAGTGTAACAAAGCCTCCATAAATGTGAGGTTCAGATAGCCTCTGTGTTGGTGACCACTCTTTCAGGAGGTCCTGAAAGAGTAATGGGCTCAGAGAGCATGGAAACTCTCCACCTCTTTCCACATAGTTGACCCTATGCATCTCTTTCATCTGGCTGTTCCTGAGATATATTGTTACCAGAGAACGACAACTCTAGAAATAAGTTCTTCCACGGTGTCCTTGGATAGGAATTTTAAGGATACACAAATAGGAGGATTTTAAGTGATAGTGGCAAGATTTATTAGAGTGCCCTTGAAAGGGCTGTTTGCCCAGCATTCAGCTAGTAGACTGCATTCACTGCCCCCAGCTACACCATGCCTGATGCCTCATCCAAGACCAGGTAGTTCAGCTCCATCTTGCTGTGGAAGAAGTCTAGCTTCTGAGACTGCAGATCTGCACTTGTCACCACCAAGCCCATGAGGAGGGCAAGAGCCCACAGCTGCCATGACATTACTCAGGCATCCAAGGTTCCAGTAGTATAGCATAGTCTGTTTCCATCTGGCCCACAATTGTTCCTGTGCTTTGGCTGTTGTGGCTGTTAAAGAGAGACTGGGGCTTTTGTTAAGCTTCCCTGAATTTCCTTGGGTTTGGGAGAGAGCAGGATTTCTTTATAACTCCAATCTCTTTCCTGGCTCTTCCTAGGCCTGTGTCCTTGTCCTATATGATCTTTCCCCAAACTTTTCCAGGTTTGTCTCCTGCCCTTTACGGTCACCATTTTGGCCTCTACTGTGTATGCCTCATAGTAGAAGGACTTCCCCTTGCACCACATTGGTCTCCACTGAACATGCATTCTATAAAGGAATTTCCCATACCATTTAGAAACCGGACAATGAATGAGTCAATTAAGCAGAGACAAGTTTGAATTGTATATGAACATTTATTCCAATTAATGTCGGCTCTGCTTCCCCTCCCCTCACTTGCCAGCTGCTTTTAAAGGATAGAGAAACAATGACTACTATACATGAGAGAAGGCAGTTAAGCAAAAAGGGAAAAACTGGGTCAAATGTTTACAGGCAAGGGAGTATGGAATGTGGGCTGGGGGGATTGTAAAATGTTTCAGGCAAGGGGAAGGAATGTAGGATGGGGGCTGCAGGGGCTTATCACCACAGTCACAATCATGGGTCCAGTGTTCTGACAATCAAATTGTTAATCATTCTATGATGTTAGGTAGTTCCTTTTGTCCTCAGATTGTTGTAACGTGTCAGTGAGATAACCAGAGATGCACAGCCAAATTGTAAAGGAACACTTCATTACACCGGTGGGTTGGGGGGGGAGGTACAGCTTCTCCAGATCCTCAGCACCAATTCTTCTTGCTCATCTGATTTTAAAGACAGAAGCCCCATTCCCCTTTTGGCCCCCCACCTCAGGGGACCGGTAGAATAGCCGGTGTGACAGCGATTACAGAAGTCAAAAGGGCTCCTAATTACCTGCAAATACCGGAAACTGAAAATGCCTCCCAACATGTGGGGCAAATATAATCTTAGGCAAAATTTCTTTACTTCTAGGGGTAATTAACCTATTATTGGAAAAATATCGAGGAAGGTCCATTGATGATAAAAATGGAGTTATTTAGTCACCTTAGCCAAGGGGTCTACTTAAGAATGGAATCTAGTTGCCTTAGCCTCAGGCCCAGATCAAGATTAGAAAAATGGACAGCATTCCTGATGTAAGATCCTGAGATGCACACTTACCAGCTAGGTCAGAGTGGGCTTTTCATTAATCAGAACAAAGCAATCATAATTAACATTACAAAGGATGATTAACATTTCTTATAACTATGACTAGTATGCCTACTATGATTAGTTCTCCATTCTATTATTCTCTCTCACCACTTTTATTCCCTCTTGTTGATGTTAATATCTCATATCTATGAGATTAGTTAATTGGAAAGTGTCTTGTTAAAAAGTATTTGCCCGGTGGAAATGGCGGTGGAGTGAATGGAAGCTACACAGACGATCTCCCAGGACCTAACAGGAATTACAACTAAAATAAAGACATCGTCAGGAAAAAGCAACAGAGAAGCAGCGGGAGAGGACCATACAACCAGGGACACTGAATGAGCCTGGTAGGATATGCAGAGGCACGTGAGGGTGGCAGGCTGGGAACCCACGGACAGCAGCGGCCTTAGCTGTGAGCAGCAGTGGCGCTTGATCTCGGGGTTAAGACCCCAAGCTGCTCCACAGCGCAGAGGGCCAGGACAGAGCCCCAAATAGCTACAGCCACTCACCTGGGGCTCCGGCAAAGGGAGGGTGGACTGGTCTGGAACTCTGTGGGGACACCTGGGATTTGGAGGGCGCTAAGAGTTTGTGCTGAGCTGCAGCCACAAAGGACAGGTGGCCAACTTGTTCCTTCCTAGAGCTGTGGCAGCCCCTCCCTTGGAGATTCCCAGGTGAGGTAAAGAAATGCAAATTGAGGTTCATTAACAACCAGCATTGGCCCCACACTCGGGAAATCCTCTTACACTGTAAACACCTGAGGGAGTTTCTCATTCAACTGAGATCCTAAGGCTTTTCAAGTAACTGAGGCTAATAGCTTCCAGGCAAAAAGCTAGAGCATAACTGAACCTTTCCTGGGCTTGCAAATCTACCCAGGAAAGAGAGATTTGACAGTGGTGTTTAAGGAGGGCCCTCCACACTCATCCAAACCCAGTAGAGGGAGCCACAAATAGCAGAACACCAACACCTACAGGAAAAATTTGACAGGCTCCAAAACCCACTGAGATAGCCAAAATGGTGAAACAAAGAAACAGATCCCAAATGAAAGAACAAGACAACTCTACCGAACATGAGATAAATGAAATGCAGTTAAGCAAATTATCAGAGGTAAAATTCAGAGCCATGATCTTGAGGAAACTAAACAGCATGAGCAAGGACATCAACACCATGAGTAAAGATATAGAAACACTGAAAACCACTGGAAATGAAGAAAGACATAGCAGAAATAAAAAACACATTGTAAGGACTGACCAGCAGAGTAGAAAAAGCGGAGAACTGGATCAGTGAATTAGAAGACAGAGTAGAAAAAAATCAATCAATCAGAAAACCAAAAGGAAAAAACAATGATAAAACAGGAAGATAGCTTAAGATAACTGTGGGACAAATGGAAACGTAATAACATTCGCATCAAAGGAGTCCCTGAAGAAGAAGAAAATGAGCAAGGGTTAGAGAATATATTTGAAGAAATAGTGACAGAAAACTTTTCTCACCTGGTGAAGGAAGAAGGCATTCAAGTTCAAGAAGCACAGAGAGCCCCAAGTAAGAAGAACCCAAACAGGCCCACACCAAGACACATAGTAATTAAAATGCCAAAAATTAAAGACAAAGAGAGAATCCTAAAGGCAGCAAGAGATAAGCAACAGGTTACCTACAAAGGAACCCCCATAAGGCTATCATCTGACTTCTCAACAGAAACACAATAGGCCAGAAGGAAATGGCACGAAGTAATCAAGGTCATGAAAAACAAGGATCTGAATCCAAAACTACTCTATCCAGCAAGGCTATCATTCAAAAAAGAAGGGCAGAAAATACTATGGTGTTACCTCAAAAAATTAAAAATTGAATTGCCATTTGACCCAGTGATCCCACTCCTAGGAATATACCGTAAGAAGCCTGAAACACCAATCAGAAAGAATATATGTACCCCCATGTTCATAGTAGCACTATTTACAATCGCTAAGATCTGGAAACAGCCCAAGTGTCCATCAGTAATTACTGATCTCACTTATTTCTGGAATATAATGAACATAGCCTGATCAGCAGGGTAGTCCCAGAGACATAGAAGTAAGGTACAGACTGACAATTGCCAGAAGAGGCGGTGGGGGAGGGGAGAGATGAACCACAGAACTTGTATGCATGTACTCATAACCATGCACTACAAAACTGGGGAAGGACCAGGGACGGTGGGGGAGGAGGGTGTCAATGGCGGGAAAAGGAGAAACATCTGTAACAAAAGTAAAGTAATAAAAATAAAATAAGAAAAAATAAAATAGAAATTTATGGAAATTTCAGTATATAGAGAATATAAATTTACTATTTAATTTTATTTCAAATTCTCACCTGAGAATATTTTTGTTCAAATAGAGTGGGAGGAAGGGATCAAGGTAGAGGGAGAGTTAGAGAAACATAAAAGTGAGAGAGACACGTTGACTGGTTGACCAGGGTCAGAGACTGAACTGAAACCGAGGTATGTGCCCTTCACCAGAATCA
This sequence comes from Tadarida brasiliensis, assembly GCA_030848825.1. Lineage (NCBI taxonomy): Eukaryota > Metazoa > Chordata > Mammalia > Chiroptera > Molossidae > Tadarida > Tadarida brasiliensis. The sequence goes on along the minus strand of CM061259.1, from coordinate 69,466,138 downwards.
AACCCATGACTCTGGTTCATGGGCAGATGCTCTATCCACGAAGCCAAACTGGCTAGGGTAAACATAAGTAACGAGATGATTTTTCAGTTTCACATCAGGAGTAATGGGAAAGGAAGATTGGAAAGAGACAAGTAAAAAAATATATAAGCTAAATAAGATTAGAAAAGGAAAGAACCAGGAATTTCAAATACTCATTAAATGCCAATTCTCTTTAAACAATTCTAAAAAGTGTATGACCTCTTAGAAGTAAAGACTTTTGGGAGAGGTGGACTTTGAGGCACTATGACCACATGACACGTAAGATGTTTTGGACAAGGGATGTGAAAAAATCCTGAAATCTTTAAAAATATTTTCACTGTTTGATTATTTGCTCCTTAAGTAAAAGTTTCTCTGAGCACACCATACACCTACCCATTGTTCTGTAACCGATAGAGAGTGCCACATATTAGGTCTTTATCTTTTGTTCAGCCTCCACATTCTTGCCAGTTTTCTTAGAGCTCTCTTCATATCCTTATTCCTAAGGGTGTAGATGAAGGGATTGAGGGTGGGAGTGATTATGGAATAGAAGAGGGAGATAAACTTGCCCTGCTCTTGGGAGTAGCTGGAAGGGGGCTGCAGGTACATATAGATGGCAGGAAGGTAGAAGAGAGAGACCACCACCAAGTGGGAAGAGCAAGTTCCAAAAGCCTTGTGCCATCCCTTGGAGGACTGGATCCTGAACACTGCATGGGTGATGAAGCCATAGGACAGAATGATGAAAGCTAGAGGGACCAACACAAAGAAGGCCACCAGTACAGCCAGTGTGGTATCATTCACAGCTGTGTCAGCACATGACAGCTTGATCATAGCTGGCACCTCACAGAAGAAGTTGTTTAGCACCTGCCGCCCACAGAAGGGCAATTGCACTGTCAAGACTACCTGAACTAGGGAGTTGCCAAAGCCACTTAGCCAGGCCATGACTACGAGCTGCTGACAGAAAGGGTGGCGCATAATAAAGGTATACCGCAGGGGTTTGCATATGGCCACATAGCGGTCCAGGGCCATGGCGGCCAAGATGATACATTCAGTGCATCCCAACCAGTGGAAAATTACATACTGCACTGTGCAACCACCATAGCTGATGGTCTTCCTGGAGCTGCCCATGTTGAACAACATCTGAGGGACTGTGGTGCTGGTGTAGCAGAGGTCCAGGAAGGAGAGGTGGCTGAGGAACATGTACATGGGACTGTGGAGCTGGGGATCAAGACGGGACACCAGAATAATGGTAATGTTCCCCAACATGGCAAGAACATAGGACACCAAGAGGACAACAAAGAGAGGGAGTTCCAGCCATGGTCTTCCAGAAACACCCAGAAGGATGAAGTCCCTGGGAGAATCCCCCCAAAAACTCTGGTTATCAGTTCTCATGCTGAGTCATTTTCTGGCACCTGTGATGAATTGAGAAAGTCAGAGTGAATAAAAGCTGAGAAAAGGAATTGTCTTTCTTAATGTGCACTTCCCTACACACGTTACCTCTGTAGAGGCACTGAGATGTGGGGGAGTCAGAACCAAGAGGCAGAACAGCTGCTTATGTATCTTGCTCTCTCTCTTACTCTGTGACCTTGACTATGCCATTTAATATTTCTGACCTTCAATTTCTGCATCTGTAGAAAGGCGAGAGAATACCTGCTCAACTATAAAGTCTTCGAGATGGTAAAGGGACATTACCTTGGTGAAAACAGTGTATGGACAATTTTCTCCCAATTTGGTCAAAGTCAGCCATAGTTCCCAACACCACTAGAATATTTGTCTTGTCTCTACAAACTCATTGACAAAGAATTTACCACTTTCGTAGTTTTCTTTTTTGCATTTTGGAGGTGAAAGTGGGAGGGAGGCAAGAGGTGGGAGGAGGTGAAAGGTGGCATAAAGCAAGCATATGGGCAAGCATAAGGGGGTTATTACTGTGAACATACCCTACTTACCTTCTAAGGCTTACATCTGGCTCCCTGGCCCTCTGCACCATGCTGGTCTCTCCCACCATGTCTGTTCATACACAGGAAGCACTGTCACTCACTGTGGCAACAATGAGAAAACAATCCAAAGTCCTCTGAGTCCCTGGGGTGGAGAAGCTGTCACTCCCACCCCTCAGTTGTTCATGACACCTAATGTGACCCCAGAGGATAGGATTTGAACACAGGAAGAAAGGTATTTGTTTTGGCGTTGGCTACTGAAACACCAGATTGTCTCCAATGCTAACATTTATTGTCAGTATGGACATTTGAATTTCCTCTACAACTTCTTTGCTAAGCAGCTGTTTCTTCTCAGAGTTGGAAAATACAGTGATTTGATTTCAACCTCCAGCCTTCTACACTCTCCCCAAGACTGTACACCTTCAAGTTCATGATGTGGCTGTTATGTTTCACATAGGATTGAAAATAAGTCGAATCCTTTCTGCAGGTCATTTATAAAGGATTCATTTTTAGTTTCTTATTTGGTGCTTTATGCAATAACGCCCCCTTCCAAAGTTCTAGATTCTGAAGAATGCTAGTACTATTTGAAAACAACTAAAACTCAGAGGTTTTAATGGGTATATATGTGCAATTGCTTTTCTTCCTCTGTTGTTTCAAAACTACATACTATTAGCTATAAAGTTCCCAATATTTTTGTGGGCACTTTATTGCAGTTCATCCTACTGTTCTATTAAAAACACCTCTAGAGTAAATCTTAGAGAATCTATCGTTAATGGGAGCTCAGGATCCTGGTTTTTATGCAATGAGTTGAGCAGGAAAAAAATCAGGCTAGCCTACTTTTTAAGATAAAAAAGTAATTATGCCATTTATGTTTCTTAAATTCTGATTCCAAGATTTTTTTTCTCAGAGTCTAAATTAAACAAGAAAGAAAAAGTTGCAGGGATGGTGAAGAAAGATAAAAAGAATGAAGAAATTAAGGAAGATAGAAGGGTAGATATAGGCTACATTTAATAAATACAAATTATGAAGTGCTCATCATGAGCCAGGTGCTATGATAACTTCATATGATATCTGACTTTAATGACTTCGTTAAGTAGATGTTTTTACTCTGTTTTTCAGAGTGGTGTGGGGAGGATGACTGATCTACCTTAGATTATTTGCATAGCAGCAAGCAGCAAAGCCAAGATTGAGAGCTAAGATCTAGCTTCTAACCATTATACTCTCTGTTTGCTTTAAAAAAAAAAAAAACGGAGGGTGGGGATGGGAGATTAACCAAATAATATATATACATATATTCATTGCTCATGGACACAGACAATAGTGAGGTGAAGGCCTGGGGTGGGGTGGGAACCAAGTGGAGGGGGCATGAGGGAAAAATGAGGGGGGCATATGTAATACTCTCAACAATCAAAATAATTTAAAAAAAACAAAAAACAGTAACAACAACAAAAAGACAGTTGGTGAATAGCATTAGTGCAAATGACTGAGACAGGAGAGAATGTCTGAAAAAGGAGTTACATTACCAGAAGGAGAGAGGCAAAGGAACTGAGGGGGAAAGTTTTTGTAATTTCCACTTCAATTACTGGGTATGTGTGGGTACACACACACATGCACACGCACACACACACACAGAGCAAGCCTGCACATCATCCCAGCCTGACCATTCTAGTTCTGCATCCAGTACTTTCCACATGGAGCTCTGCCTCAGATCCAGCCTCCACATTCCCTTGACCCTCTTCTGTTTTACTCTCCAAATAGAGGTGTTCCCCAAGGTTTGGCCTTGTTTTCCTGGTTGAACACAGTAATTCCCAAGTCAGCCACAGTAACCCTCAGCAGAATCCTTCCAGAGCTGTGTCTCCAGCTGACAATTCATTGACGTTCAGTCCTCCTTTTGACATCAGTAACAGAGGCACTCTACATTTAACCTGCTAGCCACTCTTCCAACCTCCAATCAGCCCCTTCCTTCTAATTTCCGGTTACCTCTGTATCAGTTACCTTGGCTACAATATTCAGGTTATTTCTAACAATGTCTTATTCCTCATGTGCCACATTTCTTCAGTGACCATGTCCTAAGCATGGCTGTCTATATCTCCATCACTGCAGTGCTGGGCCAGCACAGCCAAATGGAACCCTTGGAACTCACTCACTGTCTTCTTGCAGGCAGTCCTTTCTCTATCCATCCCAGCACTCACCTTCACAATGGATTCATCTTTCCAAGACTCTTAAAACCAAAGGTATCTTTAGTTTATTCAGTTACTTAAAACATAATTCATCTCTTTCATAGTTACTTGGTAAGAGTAGGGATTGAATTCTTCTCACATGGATAGCTCAGCAGTTTCTTCTGACCACTGTCATATTCTGTGGCCTGTTTTAATAATAATTCTTACACCATTGTCACTAACAGGTTAAGCTTTGAACTCGTGGATGGACCTGAGATGTATTTTCTTCTCTGTGTAATATAAAACCCTTGTGATACATGCAGACATATCATCATAGTGCCTGACATTTGACAGAGCATATTATCTGTTCCAACAAACAGGAGAGAAAATCTGGAAATAAGCTAATGAAGAGGAAAAATGACAATGAGGCCATGGGCTGTTATTGCCTATTAGCCCCAAAGACCACTTCCTCCAATGTGAAAGGTCAGCCTAAATAACCCCACCCAGACAACAGGTGCAGGCCCTGTTGAATAGCTGAGGCCTTAACTGGGATTGACAGATATTAACAGGGGCTCTTTCACCACAAAAAGAAAAAAAGTGTTTTCTCATCATTTCTGTGTATCTCTTGTCCTGATGATGCTTATTTTTGGATGGAACGTCTGATCAAAGTAAAACCAAGACGTAAACTGGCTCATGAAAGGGGTCTGAAAGTACCATGAGAACTCTGCCTCTCTTTGCTGTGTTTTGCTTATGCTCTCCCTGTACTAGGTTGTGTCCACCACACATTGAGTGCCCGCACTGAGTGCTCTTTCCCTGCACGGGGCATCTGGTGTTTCACTGCAGCTTCCTTCATAAAGTGTCCTCACTGATTTGCAACTGTGGATCATCCCCTGGAGGCTTCACATACAAAGGGTTTGAAGAGCACTGATTATCTTCACAAGGGGGCTCAAATATAATTTTTCAAAATGTTTTAATTTTAAAGATTAAACAATATTTTGTAACACATATGAGAGAAGGGCAGTAAGTCAGCATTAGAGTACCATCACCATCAGTCTGTGTATCAGGCATTAGGTATGTGCCATCACATGCCTTACTTCAACAGTGGGGCAAAATGGGACTTTATAAGGATTAAGAAAGTCTTCTTCCTTCAGGTCAGTGCTGTGACATGACTCCGTGGACTAAGCCACTCAAGCCCCATTGCTGGCTCACAGAGAAAGTACGTTTCTTCCTTACAGGCCTCGGAGGTTGTAATCCTTGACCCAGGACACCACTGCCTCCAAAGCATCCACAGTCCCCATGTATATGCATGACTCTTCATTAAACACCCTGTAAAGCTGAGAAGTACTTAAGACCTTGCCTAATGGAAAATTTAATACAGAAGGTGCTGTATCTTTTGCTACTAATTTCCAATATGCTAAATTTTATTTTTTGTGGAGATTGTAATCTTTAAAAACAAACATCGATTACTGATTTTAACCGATCTAACAGTCTCATACCTCAAATAAATCCTTCTTTTCTGTGGCATGTAGAGTTCTGGGCCCATCTGTTGTTCTTTCAGCTTGTGGTGGGAGGGGAAAAAGAGAGGAGAAGGAGCTGGAACACAGCAGGGTCGGGCTTCTGGGACCACAAAGAGAGGACATAAACTTACACAGGTAGGATGCCCAGCCCCTATAAGCATCTGCTTATCACTGAGACAGGAACAATCCCTTCCTGCACATGCCTGCTCCCCACTCACACTCCACTGCCTTTATTTGTTATCTAAATATTTCATTTGCTGCTAAAATTCAGCTCAAATCTTACTCTCTCTGGAGACTGGTATTATTTGCTTTACTAACTCTGTTCCTCTCTTTCCACAATCCTACTGGGCTTAATGTTGATTTTGTGACTAACTCAGAAATGTCAAAAACACTGAGGAGCAGTAGAAATGAGGCTCAGGGTCTTCACACACTCTGGGGCAACACCCACCCTGCTGATGACTATTAAACAGTTGTTCCTGGATGTCTTCTGGCTTGAAGCACATAATTTTACACATACTGTTTCTCCATACATAGCCACTGTTCTTTGACATACCTGTCCTCAATTCCATGTGCCCTTGGTCTCCAGCATAGAGCAATGCTCATACTGCTACAGCCTGACCAACCTCTACTGCATTGTGCAGACTTTAGTTTGTCTGGAGTTGAGGACTAACCATTTACCTCCACGGTTCCTGGCTTCCAGCAGGCTTGGTTAAGGAATGGAGGCTTTAGTAGCACACCATGGTGGTCTGAGCTGGGGAGGGATATTTAGGGATGCACCCATTGGAAATGCTTTTTGTATTCCATGAAGACACAAGCTATTTGCTCTGATGAAGCTGTTAGGACTTTACCCTTACCTGAGTCTCACCTTCTGATCAGGTGTGGAAAGATTATTCTCAATCTAGTCTGCCTTCCACAGCAAGTGTGATTTCTGGGTTCTGTCTGGGTGATGGGCAATCTCTGCAAATGTGCTCTAGTCCTGCTCTTCAGAGTACCCGCAGAGCAAGCTTATATGCTTATGCCTGGAGGTTACTACTGAGGTTAAGTTTCTTAGATGACAAGCCATCTCATGCCATGTTCCCTTTTAAGTTTATCCATCAGATTAAAGTTGACCTTGTTCTCTCCATTCATTTCTATACAGGCTCTGCTCTTTCTCTCCAGACATTGAGAGGAAAACCTTGGTCTGCTCTGGCTGGGAATTATCCCTGATGATTTGTTTAATTGGTATCTGAGGGTTAGCTACTAATTGATGTAGTGTGTGATCATGGAGTACTTGCAATTAATGACAAATGCTAGACTACCAAAGGAAATGGACCATTAATTAGAAATGAGTACTCTGTATTTTTAACCCTTTAAGGTAGGTGGTGGTTGCCATAAAGTCAGAGTGATTTGTACAGCACCAAGATCAACCACTTGAGCAGGCTATCTAACCCCTCTGTGCTTCACTTACCCCTTTTGTCTCCAGCATAGACCAGTGGTCTCCAGCATATACCATAGAAGTAGAGGAATCATTAGTGCCTTTAACAGGCTGTTATAAGTAAAACATGAGTTGGTTTTTGCAAAGCACTCAGGACAGTGACTGGCATGAAAAGTAACAAACTTTTTTTCTATTGCACATGGTTTTAGCTTCCTATTCTACTTCTCACATGGAAAGGATAGAAGAATCTTGTAGTAAACAACCAGCATGAAGTGGTGTAAGTCTTAATTCATGAGCTGTGAGTCACATGAATCCAAGCTAGTACTAAAAACAACTATAAACAGTGATTCCTTTAGACAGTTACTTTTCTTCTGATACTCATCACTTGAGGTCATGGAGAAGTGGTTTCATTTTTATGTTCTACGGTTTTAGGAAGATTTTTGTCTAGAATTAGAGGGTGGAGAGAGGGCATCTCCAAAGGTAGACATGAGATTGTGCTTGGGCTATGAAGTGTGAAAATTCCCTGATTTTAACCATTGCTCTGCTGTATGCTCTCTCCAATAGAGAGCCAAATGTGGTGTGTGGGATGTCTTCGGAACTGTACTGACATCCAGCTGGGATAATTTCCAGAGAGAGCAGGGCTTAAATATTTTTAAATTGTAAACAAACAAAAAAGAGATGTAATCGACCATTTGTGCTGAGAAATTGCTGGTTTATTGGCATTATGCCAATAATCACCTTCATTAACCCCCCTTCAGATATCTGTTCTACCACTCATATTGTTCTGTCCTCTGACAGAAAAAAGATGCTGAGAAATTTTGCAGACATTGTCAATCTTCCTTTCTCCATTTTCATGTGTGCAATGTTGACAGCTGGAACCTTAGCAGCCATATTTAACCCTGAAGAACCTTGAAGATGAAAACTTCACACTAAGAATAATAACTTTCAGAGGAGCCAAGGTACCTGATGGTCACAAAGGTTGCATGAGCTACATTGACCTCCAGTTTCTTTGACTTGAGAATGATAAAATTGCATCTTGTATATAGCACTGATTTGGGTTTCATGCTTTCAGAAGTAACCTAATCTGACAGACCTTTCAAGAAGGTTTTCTAATATTTCTTAGTTAATGTTATTGTGGGTTTGTAATGAAGTTGTTGATATTACCCATCTCTGGAAAAATGTGACCTGAAGCAGTCTGTGTTGATTTGGACAGGAGATAAATAAATTAACTCACAATGAAGAGATTAATATAATTAATGATCAAATGAATATTGAATGTGGTACTAGTCAGTGGAGAAGAAAGGTCTTGTTCTGCTTAGAATAAATTGGAAGGTTCTCTTGTGGAGGAGGAGGGTGTGATGTGGATTGTCTGTATTTCTTCCATTTCTTTTTAGTTCAGCTGTGGTTAAGCTTATAGAAGAGAAAGATTTATGTTGATAACAACAAGAAACATCTCCACGCAATTTTTTTAGCATGAGACCAGTAGAAGGTGATGGTAAAAAGTGGACTTTTGCAGTCATATGAAGTTGATACAAATCCCCAGCATCCACATATTAACCATCAGACCTTGAATGGTTACATAAGTTTCTTGAAGCTCAGTCTCCTCATCAGTAAAATAGAAATCAAAATATATGACCACTATGTTTTTATGAGAAAAATGGAAATAATGATATGTAAATATCTCAGCACAGTTCCTGGTATAAAACTGAGTTGGTGGTAATTTACACTTCCTTCCTGATTTCATTCCTTCCTTTGACCCACCAACACATACTGAAGAAGCTCTAACTATGTGCCATGCAGTATGATAAATTGTGGTGAATAAAGTGTAAATAGAATTATTTGGTTCTTAAGAAAACTTTTTGGGGTGATGGGACTGTTTTGTGTCATAATTGGGATGATAATCATACAACTGCCTATATTTACAAGAACTTATCAAAACTGTGTATTAAAATAAGTGAATTTCGTTGTATGCAATTATGCCTCATTAAAACTATAAACATTTATGTGAGCCTATATGATGCTATCTGAATAGTGTAGGGAAACAGACATTACGCAAATAATTGCAAGACAAAATACAGTTGTGAAGAATGATGTGAGAAGATGGTGGCGGGCAGGACCGGAGGGAGGGTGAGTGCATGAGAGAGTGAACTAGTGTGTGAGAGTGTGAGTAGACGTGAAGGTGGACGACCAAACTGGTGCAGTACAGAGACATGGAGTAGCAGGCTCCTGTGCTGTGGATCAGAAGCAGCTGGCTACCGTGGTAAGTGGCTCTTCAGGGCTCTTCTTCCTGCACTGCAGGGATGTCTCGCCATTCGGAAGATCCCGGGTCCTCCCTAGAAGGAGACAGTGAGAGTGGCTAGGGCCCAGCAACCTGAGCCCACCAGGTGCATCTTGCACCCTCAGACCAGTGGACACCCTGTGTAAACACAGACCAGTGCACAGTAGTGGAGCTGCCAAGGTGCTGGTTGCAGAAGCCACAAATGGCTGGAAGCCCAGCACCACTCCCACAGTAGCATCTCAATCAAAGTCGAGATATAACCCCAGCAACAGAGGCTGGGGAGCAGACATTCATCCCCAGGCAACAGAAGCACGTATCAGCAGCTGAGACTCATCCCCCAAAACTACAGCAAAGGGAGCAGGAGCTGAGCTCCATGGGGCAGCAGTACTCCCCAGCCACCAGCAGTGGGACCTGGGGTTCAACAGAGGCATGTGAGACCCAGCTGCCCACAAGGTAGGCATTGAGCCAGGTCTCCAAAGAGATTGTGCGATCCAGCTCCCCACGGGGTATGTGGGAAGCAGGGGCTCCAATGGGTCCTGCACAACCCAGCTGTCCACAAGATTGGCTGGGAACCAGGGCTCCAGTGAGGCCTGTGCAACACAGCAGCCCACGGTATGGGCAGGGAGTGCAGCTCCAACAAGGCCTGAACTATACAGATATAGGTGGCACCAGTGACCAGAGGGACCCATATGATCCAGCAGCAAGACCAACCAGGACACACCAATACCAGCCCCCAGTAGTCAATCATCCAGGATCCAGAGCAAGCAAGAGGTGACACGCAACAAAGCAGTCTGGGAGGCACAGTGGCCTTATTTGATATACAGTGAGCTGTCTACACATCCAAACATCCCTCACAAGGTCTAGAGCTACCAGACTGCTAAAATGGGGAGAAAAAGAACACACAAAGGAAAGGAAAAGAAGAACCACCAGAAAGGAACTACAGGAAATGGAGGAAAGCAACTTGTCAGATAAAGAATTCAAAGCAATGATTTTAAGGGTGCTGAAACAATTTGGTGAGAATTACAAGTAACTTAATAAGAATTACGAAGAGCTCATTGGGAACTAATTCGGCTTAAAAAAAAAAGAGGTAAAAGCTATGTATAAAAATAAAAAGAAAATGACATAACTGTTGTGAAAAATACCTTAGAAGGGTTCAATAGTAGATTAAAAGAAGCTGAAGACAGAACCAGTGACTTAGAAGACAAGGTAGAGGAAAAACACCCAAGTAGAGCAGCAAATGGAAAAAAAGTTTAAAAAGCAGGAGGAGAGTTTAAGGGAGCTGTGGGACAATACAAAATGCAGCAACATTTGCATTATAGGGGTACTGGAAGGAGAAGAATCAGAGAAAGGAATAGAGAACCTCTTTGAAGAAATAATGACTGAAAACTTCCTTAAACTGGTAAGGGAAAAAGCCACACAAGTCCAGGAAACACAGAGAGTCCCAAGCAAGATGAACCCCAGAAAACCCACAGCTAGACACATCATAATTAAAATGGCAAACATTAAAGACAAAGAAAGAATCTTAATGGAAGCAAAAGAGACAGAAATTTACCTACAAGGGAGCGCCCATTAGACTGTCAGCTGATTTCTCAACAGAAACAATGCAGGCCAGAAGAGAGTGGCATGAAGTGTACAAAGTAAGGCAAGGCAAGGGTCTGAATACAAGACTACTCTATCCAGCAAGGAAAAATAAAGAGCTTCACAGATTAAAAAAAAAAGCTAAAGGAATTTACCACCACCAAACCAGCACTGCAAGAAATGGTGAAGGGACTGTTGTAAGAAGAAGCAGAGAGAGGAACACAGGCATAAAATTAAAATGGCAACTAATAACTATCAATAATTACCTTAAATGTAAATGGCTTAAATGCTCCAATCAAAAGACATAAGGTAGCTAATTGGATAAGAAAACACAACCCAGGCTCTTCCAGTGAAGATGGCGGAGTAGGTAAAAGCAGTATCGCATCCTCCCACAACCACATCAAAGTTACAACTAAATTACAGAACAACCATCATTCAAAACTGCCTGAAATCAAGCTGAATGGAAGTCCTACAACTACGAAATTGAAGAAGAAACCACATCGAGACTGGTAGGAGGGGCGGAGGCACGATGGGCTGGTCCCACACCCACATGTTGTGGATAAAAATTAGGAGGACATCTTGGCTGGGAAGGTCCTCTCTGAGGACTTAAGGGTCCCCATCCCACACCAGGCACCCAGCTCAGGGTTCCAGTGCCAGGAAAAGAATCCTCATCACTTCTGGCTGGAAAAACCAGCGGGAACTAAGGCTGAGGAGGCTGGAGCCCCCAGCAGCGCCTCTTAAAGGGCCCATGCACGGACTTTCTCGGACTCGCCCCCCTCCCTGCTCCAGAAGCAGGACACAGCTTGAAAGGTACCAGAATCATATGGGGAAGAGCTGAGCTGTTTGGCATTGGAGCGAGGGCTGGAGAGACAGCTTTCTCCTGGACAGACATGCTCTCAGAGACCTTTGTTCCTTTGGTGAGCCCTTCCCTGGGCCGGCAGAGGCTGCCATATCTGGGACTCCAGCTACCTGGCTCACACTGGTTGCCCCGCCCTGGTGATTCCTTGAGGCCCCGCCACATGCAACTTCCAGGCCCACCCAAGCTGATGCCAGTTGCTTTACCATAAGATTGGCCTGTCTTGGATCCTGCTTCAGCTTTTCCTAAATTCTTTAAAACAAGCACCATCTGGTCTCAGCTAGCCCTATACCTCTCATTAAGTAATACATAGAAACAAACACAGGGAGGCAGCCAAAATGAAAAGACAAAGAAACAGGTCCCAAATGAAAGACCAGAACAAAACTCCAGGAAAAGAACTAAGTGAAATGGAGTTAAGCAACTTAACAGATGCTGAGTTCAAAATACTGCTTATAAGGATGCTCAATGGACTTAGTGATAACCTCAGTGAACTTAGTGAGGGCTTCAAGAGCATAAAAAAGGACCAGAAATGAAGGATGCACAGTTAGAAATGAAGGAGGCACTAACTGAAATAAAGAATAATTTACACAGATTCAATAGTAGAGTAGGTAAATCCAAGAAGCATACCATCGATTTGGAATATAAGGAAGCAAAAAACACCCAATCAGAACAGCAAAAAGAAAAAAGAATCCAAAAAAATGAGGATAGTGTAAGGAGCATCTGGGACAACTTCAAGCGTGCCAACATTCGCATCTTGGGGGTGCCAGAAGGAGAAGAGAGAGAACAAGAAATCGAAAACCTATTTGAAACAATAATGGCAGAAAACTTCCCTAACTTGGTGAAAGAAACAGACATACAAGTCCAGGAAGCACAGAGAGTCCCAAATAAAATGAACCCCAAGAGGCCCACACCAAGACACATCATCATCAAAATGCAAAAGGTTCAAGACAAAGAGAGAATCTTAAAAGCAGCAAGAGAAAAGCAGTTAGTTACCTACAAGGGAGTTCCCATCAGACTGTCAGCTGATTTCTCAAAAGAAACTTTGCAGGCCAGAAGGGAGTGGCAAGAAATATTCAGAGTGATGAAAAGCAAGAACCTACAACCAAGATTACACTATCCTGCAAAGCTGTCATTTAGAATCGATGGCCATACAAAGGGTTTCCCAGACAAGGAAAATCTAAAGGAGTTCATCATCACCAAACCATTATTGTATGAAATGCTGAAGGGTCTTCTTGAAAAAAAAAGATAAAAAAATATGAACAAACAAAATGGCAATAAATTCATATCTATCAACAATTGAACCTACAAACAAAATGAACAAGCAGAACAGAAATATTCTCATAGATACAGAGAACTTTTGTTGGGTACCAGATGGGTGGGGGCTGGGGGGAGGGGTGAAAAAGGTGAAGGGATTAAGAAGTACAAATTGGTTGTTAGACTGACAACCCTCAAAGGGAAGGGGGTTAGGGGGGTGGGAAGAAATAAACCAAAGAACTTAAATGTATATATGCATAACTAATGGACACAGACAACAGTGTGGGGAAAAGAAAGGGATGGGCAGGAATGGGGAGGAGGGGGGCAATGGGGGGATAATGAGGACCATCTGTAATACATTCAACAATAAAGATAAGTTAAAAAAAATAAAACTTATTATCTCCTCTTTAAAAAAAAAAAATAAGAAGAAGAATCTAAAAAAATGAGGATAATGTAAGGAGCCTCTGGGACAACTTCAAACGTGCCAACATTCGCATCTTGGGGTGCCAGAAGGAGAAGAGAGAGAACAAGAAATTGAAAACCTATTGGAAACAATAATGGCATGAAACTTCCCTACCTTGGTGAAGGAAATAGACATACAAGTCCAGGAAGCACAGAGAGTAAAAAGGATTGTTTTTTTCTCTTTCTATGAATTCATTGTTGATGTATAAGAATGCCATCAAGTTCCTGACGTTAATTTTGTATCCTACTATTTTGCCAAATTCATTTATTAAGTCTAGTAGATTTTTGATGGAGTCTTTAGGGTTTTCTATATATAATATCATGTCGTCTGCGAACAGTGACAGTTTCACTTCCTCCTTTCCAATTTGGATCCCTTTTATTTTTTCTTCATGTCTGATTGCTGTGGGCTAAGACTTCCAGTACTATGTTAAATAGGAGTGGTGAAAGTGGGCATCCCTGTCTCGTCCCTCTTCTTAAGGAAACTGCTTTTAGTTTTTGCCCGTTGTGTATGATGTTGGCTGTAGGTTTTTCATATATGGCCTTTATTACGTTGAGATGTGATCACTCAATTTTCACATTGTTGAGCATTTTTATGAAGAATGGGTGCTGGATTTTGTCAAATTCTTTGTCAGCATCTATTGATATGATCATATGGTTTTTTTTCTTTCATTTTGTTTATGTGGTGTATCACATTGGTCAATCTTTCCCTTAAAGTCATTCAGACTTTAAAAAATATATTTCGATGTTCCTATATTGGGTGCATATATGTTTACCAGGGTTATATTCTTTTACTGCAGTGATCCTTTCAGTGTTATAAAGTGGTCTTCATGTCTCTAATATGGCTAATTTTGAACTTTGTTACCAGATATGAGTATTGCTACCCCAACATTTTTTCATTTCCATTTGCATCAAATTTTTCTGTCTCTTCACTTTTATGCTGTGTGAGTCTTTTGTTCTAAGATGGGTCTCTTGTAGATGGCATATATATGGGTCATGTTTTCTTATCCAGTCTGCCACCTTATGTCTTATGATTGGAGTATTTATGCCATTTTCATTTAAGGTTATTATTGATAAGTACTTATTTGTTGCCATTTTTATTTTTATTTTTTTCCCATTCTTAATTTTTATGCCTGTGTTTCTCTCTCCATATTTCTTCTCCTACTTATAACAGTCCCTTTAGCATTTTCTTGAAATGCTGGTTTGGTAGTAATACACTCCTTTAGCCATTTCTTGTCTTCAAAGCTCTTCATTTCACCTTTCATTACTAATGATAGCCTTGCTAGATAGAGTAGTCTTGAATCCAGAAGAGTGTTTATGAGAAATCAGCTGACAGTCTAATGGGAGCTCCCTTGTAGGTAACTTTTTGTCTCTTTCTTGCTGCCTTTAAGATTCTTTTTCTTTAAAATTTGCGTTTTTTAAATTATGATGTGTCTAGGTGTGGGTCTTTTTGGGTTCATCTCGATAAGGACTCTCTGCTTTTCCTGGAGTTGTGTGACTTTTTTATTCCCCAAGTTAGGAAAGTTTTCTGTCATTATTTCTTCAATCAGGTTCCCTATTCTTTGCTTCGATTCATCTTCTTCTGGTACCCCTATGATGCAATATTGTCACATTCAATGTTGTCCCACAGCTACCTGAAACTCTTCTCCTGCTTTTTAAGTTTTTTTTTTCAATTGCTGCTTTTATTGAAGTTCTTTTCTACCTTGTCTTCTAACTCACTGTAGGCGTGTGGCTGGCTGACACCAGGCCTATGACATGCAGGTGCCAATCATAGGTCTTGCAGTCGTACAGCTGGTATGCATGAGTCCTGGGTGGGGAGTAGCTGCCTTCCACCAGTTGCATAAGGGCATGGCAGAGGCTGCCTGTTTAGTGTGGGAGCAGCAGAGCTCACTGGTCTAGTGTGGCTAGGTGTGTCTGTGATCTCTGGGTCTTTGTTGCTCCCTGCTGCCTCTTCCCAAGTAGGATGCAGAAGATCCTCTAAAACGGCAATGCTTTCTAACCCCAAACAAGGAGAAATGCCTTGCTAGGGACCACAGTGGCAGCTGGCAGCTCCCTCACCTGAAGAACCAGAATCAGCACATGCTTACCCACTCACAAATTCACCCTCACTCAGGCTGCCACCATGTTAAATCTCTGATCAGGTTATTTTTATCCTTCATTTTGTTAATGTTATGTATCACATTTATTAATTTATGAATATTGTACCAGACCTGTGACCCTGGAATAAATCCCACTTGGTCATGGTGTACTGTTTTTAATATATTACTAGATTCAGTTTGCTAAAATTTTGTTTAAGATTTTAGCATGTATGTTCATTAGACATATTGGCCTATAATTTTCTTTCTTTGTAGTGTCTT
This sequence comes from Tadarida brasiliensis, assembly GCA_030848825.1. Lineage (NCBI taxonomy): Eukaryota > Metazoa > Chordata > Mammalia > Chiroptera > Molossidae > Tadarida > Tadarida brasiliensis. The sequence goes on along the minus strand of CM061259.1, from coordinate 69,450,317 downwards.
TATCTGGTTTTGGACCTATGATAATGCTGTCCTAACAAAAAGAGCTTGGAAATCTTTCTTCCTCTTGATTATCTTTTGAATAGTTTGAAGAGAATAGGTGTTAGTCTTTCTTTGAATGTTTGGTAAAACTCACCTGTGAAGCCATATGGTTTATGATTTTGTTTTCTGGGAGTTTTTTTATTTTTTTAATTTTCTAAATTAATTTATTTTTGTTACAGATGTTTCTCCTTTTCCCACCATTGACACCCTCTTCCTGAACCCTGCCCCCTCCCCAGCATTGTTGTCTATGTCCATGGTTACACATACAAGCATACAAGTTCTGTAGTTTATCTCTTCCCTCCCCCTAAACCCCTTATTCTGTGGTTTGTCAGTCTATACTCTCCTTCTATGTCTCTGGGTCTATTTTGTTAATCAGTTTGTTTTGTTCATTATATTCCACAAACAAGTGAGATCATGTGATATTTGTCTTTTTCAAATTGGCTTGTTTCGCTTAGGATAATACTCTCCATGTCCGTCCATGTTATCTCAGGATAAAAGATATTTTTTTCTTACAGCTTTATAGAGTTCCATTGTGTATATGTACCACAGCCTTTTTATCCACTCATCTACTGATGGACACTTGGGCTATTTCCAGTTCTTAGCAATTGTAAATAGTGCTGCTATGAATGTAAGAGTACATGTATTCTTTCTGGTTGGTGTTTCAGGTTTCTTAGGGTATATTGCTAGAAGTAGGATCACTGGGTCAAATGGTAGTTCTATTTTTAACTTTTTGAGGGAACACCATAGTGTTTTCCATAGTGGCTGCACCAGTCTGCATTGCCACCAACAGTGTAGTAGAGTCCCCTTTTCTCCATACCTTTGACAGCACTTTTTTGATGATTTGTTGCTGGCAGCCATTCTGGCAGGTGTGAGGTGATACCTCATCATTCTGCCCTCCAGCAGTTTTGAGTTATCCCCAAATAGACCAAAGAGGCAGTTTCAGTATGATGTAGTTTAAAAGCCCTGAGTACCATAGTATGTAAATACATTTCTCTCACTACTATCTGTACCTCTCAAACTATCTCATTTTAATTTTGTATTGCAAAATTTTACTGGGATGGGTGGATCATGGTACAGAGTAGAATGGTCACATGAAAAGCACAAGTGTTGCTGTTAATGGTCGGTTCAAGTTTTCTATCTCTTTCTGATTCAGTTTTGGGAGGCTGATTCTAGAAATTTGTGCATTTCTTCTAGATTGTCCAATTTCTTGGCTTATAATTGTTCGTAGTGTGTTTCGATGATCCTTGGTATTTCTGTAGTGTCAGTTGTTACTTCTTTCTGATTTTGTTTTTTTGAGTCTTCTCTCTTTGGTTCTTGGTGAGTCTATCTGTTTCATTGATCCTTTGAATTTTTTTTGTCTCTGTCATTTATTTCTGCTCTGATCTTTACTGTATCTTTCCTTCTACTTGCTCTGGGTTTTTTTTTTCTTTGCTTTCTGGTTCTTTATGTTGTGTAGTAAAAGAGTCAATTAGAATTTTTTGTTTTCTGAGGTAAGGCTGAAGTGCTATGAAATTCCCCTTCAGGACTGCTTTCTCTGTGTCACATAAATTTTGTGGTGTTGTGTGTTCATTTTCATTGGTTTCCATGAAATTTTAATTTTTTCCTTGACTTCCTTGGTAACCTATTCATTTTCTAATAATATGCTATTTAGCCTCCATTTGTTTAAATGTTTTTGTTCCAATTGATTTCAAGTGATCTGAGAAGGTGCTTGATATTATTTTGTTCTTCTTGAATTTGTGGAGATTTACTTTGTGTCCTAACATGTGGTCTATGTTTGAGAATGTCCCGTGTGCACTAGAGAAAAATGTATTTTTGGAAGATTTGGTGTGAAATGTTTTGTAAATATCAATTAAGTCCAGCTGATCAATTGGTCCTTTAAGGACTGTGTGTTCCTGTTAATTTTTTGTCTAGAATATCTATCCAGTGTTGTCAGTTGGCTGTTAAATTCACACACTATTGACTGTGTTGCTATTGATCTCTCCTTTGAAGTCTTCCAGAAGTTTTTAAACATACTGTGGTGCTCCTGTGTTTGGTGCATATATGTTTACCAGGAATATATCCGTTTGATTAAGTGTTCCTTTTAATATTATGTAATGACCTTCTTTCTCTTACTATGTCCTTTATTTTCAAGTCCATTTTATTAGATATGAGTATTGCTACACCAGTTTTTCTTCATTTCCATTTGCCTGGAAAGGTTTTTACCCTCCTTTCAGTTTCATCGTGTGTGTCTTTTGTTATGAGGTGGGTTTCTTGGAGACAGCAAATATATTGGTTATGTTTTCTTATCTATCAGCTACCTTATGTATTTTGATTGGAGCATTTAAGCCATTTACATTTAAGGTTATTATTGATAGTTGCTTATTAGTTGCCATTTTCATTTTATGCCTGTGTTTTTCTCTTTCTTTTTCTTACAATAGTTCTTTTGGCATTTCTTGCAGTGTTGGTTTGGTTGTGGTAAATTCCTTTAGCTTTTTGTCTGTGAAGATCTTTATTTCACCTTCAATTTTGGATAGTCTTGGATTTAGGCCCTTGTTTTTCATTACTTTGTATACTTCATGCCACTTCCTTCTTAGCTCAAAATGGCACTTTTTCTTTACATTGAAGGGGTTCCTGAGTGACCCACTGCAACCTGTGTAAGGAAGTGGCATTAATTCTTCTAATTAGCCTGGGCTGTGGCAGCTCCCAGTCCTAAAGGAGGTTCTTAGAATTTAGAATTTAGAGTATTTAAAAAGATTCATTAAAAATTTTTGTTTTGAGTTTCACTGTCTGGGAGGGGAGTGAGATCTTCGATTTAGATGCTTGCTGAACAGAATGCTTATGATGTAACAACATAAAAGCTTGCACATAAAAGATCTTATCCTATTTAGCAGACCTTTGGAAAAACAATTTTAATATGTCATTGGCTTATATCTGTAAGTTGACTATTCAGCTGAATGTTACCCAATGGATTCTCTGATGGAACTGAGACCAAACCACCCATTTCAAAACAGAAACAAAAAATGTCTAAAGCAAAGACAAAGTTAAAACAAAGAAATATTCTCAAACTAAATCCTCAAAAACAGGGGTGGGGAACCTTTTTTCCTATCAAAGTCCATTTGGATATTTATAACATCATCATTCAAGGGCCATACAGAATTATCATCTTATAAATTAGCCTGTTATATTTGGTCAAACTAATTTGCTAAAGTGTGTGATGATAGTTGGCATTTGGGCCCTATATAGCCCACAGGCTGTTCTAAAAGGATGGGCTGGGATATTAGCCTTAGAAACTTAACTCACACTAACCAATATTGTAAATAACCCTGATGAAGTCCAAATGGTACAATGTGCAAATGGCAGAGACAGAAGAATCCCAGTGTGTACAGAACAGGGAAGATCAAACTAAGTCCTCAAGAGATAAGAAAGCAAGTGATGAGCAACTGTAATCAAAATTTTACTTCACACAGATGAAAGCACTCAGAGAGCTCTCAAAGAGAACAAACAGATAAGAGCTTTCAAACTGGAACTGACTTCCTCCCATGGAGGAACTGGGGTTAAAGTCAGAGTTTTATCCCCTGCCAAAACGGTACCACAGATTACTCCTTGTTGTGTCCCAGGTGGCAAAAAAGCACAGACGGCAGTGATAGAGGACTCCTGGTGTGTACACCGATTTCAACTTATCCAGTCAGATTTGGAGTCTGTTAACTTCCCAGAGACCCAGCTAAGCATTTATGGCAGCTGATGCCTTGAGAGAGAGAACAGGAAGAGTCCCCGAGATAAAGAACTTTCAGCAGCTCCTGGAAAATTCCTGGAATCCCTGCCACAAGGAACTGGGATGTCCAACCCAGGCCCTCTGGCCCTTACTTGGGTCCACTTAGTCCTGGTGGAGTTGTCAAAAACTGTAACCAAATCCCAGTTCAGCTGCCTAGTGCAACAAAAGCCACACTTGTGCTGGTGAAAAGGAAAGAGGTTTATTCAAGTGCTGGCATATTGAGAAGATTAGGACTTTTCCCAGTGTTCAAAAACCCAACTTAATATCTCAGTGGAGGCAGAGGTTTCTATAAGGATGGAGAGGGAAAGCAGAACAAAGATATTGGGGGAAAGACTGTGAATGTGCCAGGGAAAAAAAAGGTAGGGGGTTGTTAAAGGGAAATGTGGGCCATGGGCTTGGCCTCCTGGGAAATGATTGCTCAGCCTTGCAAGAAACGCCAGGGCCCCAGGCTATACCCCTTAACTGTGTTTTCTTTCTTTAATCTCTATATTCTTTCCCTACCCATCACTCAAAATCCAGCTTATGCTGCTTCTCTCTGAAGAAGTTTTCCTGATATACTCAGTGAGTCTTAGGTGCTTTTCCTCTTGTCCCCACTGCATTTTGCACATATCTCTAGTGCAATCTTTGTTATTGTCTATTTGTGGATGAACAAATTAGTTAATAAATAAACTAAGTTACTGGGCACGAAGGATGCTATGTGCCAGGTGCAAGGGGATGGGGAACTACCAAAGGACATGGAGTCCCTGCTGGCCCCACAGACAAATTCATCTGCGATATTTATTTAAACCCACATGTTTGCGGTACAGTGGCTGGCACCATAGCGTGGCTGTGATTTTGATCAGGATGTCTGAAGCTAAAGAATATTCATTTCCTTCTTTCTATTTAAAACTTAAGAATTGTTTATTTCTAGAATTTCCCATTTAATATTTTCAGATGGCAGTTGACTAGAGATAACAAAGAGCAGAAAGCAAAACCTGGGATAAGAGGGGACTACTGTATAACTCTGCTGGGTTCTGGGAGTTGTTCTAGCACATTATCAAACCTGAGGTGGTCTTGGATACCACAATTATTTGGATTTTTAAAAGGTATAACTGCCCTGGCCAGTTTGGCTCAGTGATTAGAGCATCGGCCCGCAGACCAAAGAGACCCAGGTTCGATTCCAGCCAAGGGCAAATACCTCGGTTGCATTTCATCCCCAGCCTCAGTTGGGGTTGTGCGGGTGGCAACCAATGTGTCCCTCTCACACTGATGTTTCTCTCTCTCCTTCCCACTCTGTCTGAAGATAAATGTAAAAATATCTTTGGGTGAGGATTAAAAATAAATAAATAAAGGGAAATGTGAATATGCCACTTCTTAAGCTTCCTCTCCTCATTTCTGTGTTATCCTGCTTCAAACAGGAATTTGTATATTTATGACAAACACCTGCAGGTTTTCACAATTGGCACCAGGAAGCCCTTCTCCCCAAGAGCAGGCTGTTTTAAGCTGTAAAAAAAAAAAAAAGCTAGATAAGAAGTGAAAACATAGGACTTCATTTATATACTCTAAGAAAACCAAGACTTAGCTATAGACTTGAGAGAATGCAGAATACATAACCTGTATCTCCTCATTGAAATGTTAAATTATGGTTATACTCCCTCCCCAGAGCCACAAGTCTACTCCACCCTCTCTCCACTGGAGTCCTGGTTAAATGTGAATAAAATTTTGTACACTGACCCTTTTAAGAGGGTGCCTATGTCTCCAGTGGACAGAAACCCTGCTCTTCCCAGCTGATGTTATGTGAGCACCTCTTCCTGGCTCTGGTGCTCTGGGCTGGGGAGCCTGGTTTGAGGTTTAAGCCCTAGCTTCCCAGGGGGAGAAATCCCTTAACTTACCCCCCCCCCACACACACACACAGCTGAGAGATATTCCTCTCGAACTTCAGCTGCACCATGAGAGCACAGTGTCGAGTGGGAGCCAAGTGTCTCTGCCCTTTCTACCAGTTTCGATGTAGCTTCCTCTGCAAGTCCTTGGTTATAAGACTCCTCCTTCAGCTAGTGTTCAGTTGGTTATTCAGGATGATTTTTGTTTAGTTATAATTCCAGTTTGTTCCTGGGAGGAGGTGAGTGTAGCTTCCGCGTACTCCATTGCCATCTTGAAATCCTTCATCCCAGAACCTTTTAAGAACTGTTACAGCTCAACAATAAAGTGAGATATAATTCAATTTAAAAATGGCAAAGGATTTAAACAGGCATGTCTCCAAAACCAAAAAAGATATACAAATGGACAATACATACACGAAATGATACTATTAGTTATAAGATAAATACAAATTGAGACTATATGAAATACAACTTCACAGCTCACCTGAATATTTATAGTATAGACATAAGATAAACAATAAGTGTTGGGGAGGATGTGGGGAAATTGAAACTTCATACACTGCTAAGTGGGAATGTAAAGATCGCTTCCCTGCCCCGTCATTGAGGCGATTTCCTGTACAGCAAATTCTTGATTGTGCAGACCTTGATTTAATGGACTTTGGATTTAACAGCCATATGTGAATATTAACACCCTGTTAATTTTAAAATGCTTTTAACCAAGATTAACTTATAATTAAATTAACAGGGGGTAGTTTTGGTTATTAATTCAATGTCATTTTAAACAAATTTTAGTGAATAGGCCATACATTAGGTTAAAACACTGTAGTAATTTAACCAACAAAAATGTTACATAGCTATAACTACATTCTACATAATCAAATCCAAGAATAACTGCTGGTAAACAACATTCAGCGAATGAGTAGAATGTGATCAGACTGTATCACTCTTGGTAATTGGTTCTGTTATGCTGTGGTGTGACACTGCAGCAGTTTTAACCCCTGCCAGCTGATCCCACATGTACTAAGCCACTCAAGCTGTGTGCATTTGTTTACTTGCGGTGACTGGTGAATTCAGGTATTTACTAGACCTATTCAGTACAAATTTAAAATTACTGTAATACATATAGAACACTTTTTTATGAAATTAAACTTTACATACACACATGAGTAAAAACAGGTAAACTAATATGTCAATTTTTAAGTTATTGATTTGAGTGAGAAAGGAAGTGAGAGGGAGATATAGACACATCCATGAGAGACATCAACGCCACCTCCAACATGCCCCACACTGGGAATTAGGCTCACAACCTGGGCATGTTCTGAGTTCAGAATTGAACCAGAGACCTCTTGGTACATGGGTCGATGCTCAACCATTGAGCCACAGGGGCAGGACTAATTTGTCAAATTTTTAACTTAAGTATTCAGAAGACTTACTTTATTATATAACGGACTTTTGCTTTAACAGACACACCCTCGACCTAATTACCGGTATATTGAGGTTTTATTGTAGTTATTTTTTGTGATCTCTTCCACTAGATTTAAAGGACAGAGATTAAGTCTCTTTCCCTCTCATGAGTATGTCATTTTGTGCCATCTACAATCCTTGATTTGCTTACCTGTCTCTACCACTAGGGGTGGTTAATACAGATACTAGGTAGAGAGCATCCTTAGACACTGATGCTTGGAGGGAGAGGGAAGGGTGTATCCCCGTTGGACTGGCCTCCGTGGGAGCCAAGGAGCCCTGCCAGAGAACCCAGGGGCCTGAGGCCAGCAAGGCGAATGGAGAGGTAAAAGCTGAGGGCAAGGCGAGAGAGAAGGTTACAGAGGCAGTGAGGGTGCCTCTCCCTCCACAATACCCCAGCAAGGAGGACCCTCCAGGCAGACAGGCAGTTCCTTGAGCTGGGCAATGGCCTGAGAGAGGGCGAAAGCCCCTCCCACCTGCTAGGTTTCCACTTTCCCTTACACCTTAAGTCTTGGCTACATCCTGATGACTTTAAGATCCTGGGCCTCCTGGACTTCCGACAGCGCCTACCGATGTCCTCTGACCTCACACCTGGGGGGCTGGCTTTCCCTGGTGGAGGGCCTGGGGTTAGTCTGCGACCCTTTCGGCTCCTGGGGACAGGCCCGGAGGCGACAGAGGACTGAATACGTTGGGGCCGGCAGTGGAGGGAGGGATCTTGGCAGAGGAGAGCCAGTGGATATGCTCCAACTTTGCAGATGTAGGGGCGTTGCGGGAGGCTACCCATGCACCAGCGACCGGGCAGGTGAGCCACCCCTGACAAGCCTTTTGCTGAGGCCCGCGCAGGTGAATGTGTGTGCATATGTGTGTATGCGCGGTCTTTAGCTGGCTTGTGTACCTGAGGGTGCACTGGAGCACGCACATGGCGAGAGGCTCTATCCCTGCACCAACTGCCTTCGCTCTTCTAGCAAAACTAACACCTCACCCACTTGAAGATGCACTGCAACACGGCGGGCGCTCCAATATTCCGAGGCTCCAGAGTGCAAGGCCACGACACTCGCCAAGGTGCCCCTCGGCGCTAGGGCTGGCAGTGGGCTGGAGAGCGAGGCAGCACTTTCGGAGACAGAAGGTGCTTCAGCCCTGAGCCCACTGCCGCTTTCGAGGGGCCCTCGCCCACCTGGAAAGAGAGCGTCCTATCCTGTGAGAGCTTAGGGTTGACGGAGGCCCAGACCTTTAAGCCACCAGAGTCTTTCCGGGGAGACTCGGGCTCCGGCGACTGGGCATCGGCCCCTTGCTCCTTTGGCCTCTCAAGACTGAGGGACCCAGCCTTGGTACAATGCTGTCCCCCAGGTCCTGGCCACGGGCTTCTCTCCTGCCATCTTGTGGGGTCGCAGGCGAAGAGGAGAGTCACGTGGAGGAGGGGAGGACCACCTTGACCAACAAAGAATGCAGTGTCTCTGGTCGGTGCTGTGAAGTCAAGAGGTAGGGATGGCAGGCGATGTTATTTATTTAACTCGGGTTCTGACTTAATTGGTCTGAGAGACAAGTGGCCAAGGAGTCTGTACCGGGGTTTTACAGTGAGGGAGAGGAAGCCTGAGATGAGGTGGCTGCTTTTGGGTTTGTTGATGACTTTCTCCATCCTTCAGTGGGAGACTTAGGGATCTTCTGGTCATTTGGTACCTCTGGGGAGTTTTAAGGATTGTGTGCTGGGAAAGCATAGGAACTGAGGGTACAGAAATGCATTTGGGCTTTAATTCTGACTCTTGACTGTGGATATGTATTTCCATCTCTTGTATGGCTTAGTAATGAAGTGGAGGAGCAAAATCCAGAAACCATGTCTATGGCCCTAGGCTGGTAGGTTCCCAGGTACCAGGGAGTTTGGAGCTTTATTCTTGGGAGTCACCCACTCTCCTCACCCCACTTGATCATCCAGGTGTAAGAGGCACTAGTCACTTAGGTTACTTTTAATCTCACCCTTTCCATTGAATCCTTTGGTATTAACATCTGTCATTGGAGGTGGCACACTCAGAAATATTTGGTGGCCTTGGACCCCAGCCTTCAACCTCCTGGGCTGCCACCTCTCTTGGAGCAAGTGGACGCCTGAGGCCCTGCCTTTCTGAGCCCAACACTCATTTAGATTTAATAACCAAGCATAAAGTGACTGAGATTGGTGGTGGGATCATTTTTCACATTTCATAGTCAAGGCCCCATGACGTTGGCAGATCTCTTTAACACTGCTTCTGTCAATATTCTACATCAGAAGCAGGCAGTTTTCCTGTTTATATTCCTGTTTCACAGAGTGGGAAGTCTGCACAGTGGTGGTCCACCTCTGGGGGTGTGGACTTGAACTCAGATAAACTGAGCACCCAACTCTGCAAGGCCAACACCTGGCCTACACTCCATCCTCCACAGCTGAGGCATGACTTATGTAAGAACCTCCTCCCTTAATGCCTCTTTGGCCTGTGTGAATGGGGCCAGCAAACAGATTTTGAAACAAACACATTACCTTTTAGACCTAGTTCCTTCTGTTTTAGTATAGACATGGCCTTGGGGCCTGAGATTCAGCCAGGCTGCTGGGGGCTAGGAGTAGAAAGAACAGTAGTTGGTGGGTGGGAAAAGGGCCTGGATGGTGGTGGTAAGAATTAACCTGTCTGGGAGAAAGGGTGAGTGGGATGGTAAGGAAGGCAGGGGTCTTGTATCCCCAGTCTCTCCCCTCTCACCGTGGGACAGGAGCTTCAGAAAGGGCCAAGGGCAAGGTTGGCTGGCCCTGTATGGCTGGGGTGTGGCTTTGTGATGTTCCTCCTGTAACATCCCTCAAATACAAATTTTCAGTGCCCTTTCTGTGCCCAGCTGCTTCTGCACTGCCCAGAGCTATGGACAGAAGGACCTAGCTTTAATAAAAACTGGAGAAATTTTAAAAATATATAAAGAAACTACTGGTTTGCTTGAGAGCCTTAAAACCATGAAGAATATTGGAAAAAATCACAATATATAATAATTTTATATAAAAATTTAGATACAGTGTTATTACAGAGTGAAGAAATTAGAAATAGTTTTAATTTTTCTGTATAGTTTGCAATATTTTTCAAATTTTCTATAATAAGCATGTGTTAATTAAAATTAAAAGACTATAGTATGGTGAGGACAATGGGACAGAAACAGGGAGGAGGGGGTCAATGGGAGAAAAAGGGGACACATGTAATACTTTTAACAATAAAGATAAATTTTAAAAAATAATAATAAAACTAAATTAAATTGAAAGTTATGGTTAAAAAGCCAAAGGAATACTTGGCAAGCAAAATAGAAAACTAGCTGTTTACTCCATATTTCCATAGACTGTTCCTGATCTTGGGTGGAGTTAGAAGCATTGAGATCAAACAGAAATATATTGGTGTGACACAGTATTTTACACCTTTTCAAAGTGTCTCATTATACTATTTCAGGTAATGACTCAATTTTGGACTCTACTAAGAAAGATAAAATGAGGCTACATCACACTAAAAAGCTTCTGAACACTAAAAGAAACCATCAACAACATGAAAAAGGAATGGGAAAACCATTTGCCAATGATACATCTGATAAGGGATTAATTTCCAAAATATATAAAGGACTTAAACAATTCAATACCAAGAAGACAACACTATTAAAAAATGGACTAAGGACCTGAATAGACACTTCTTCAGAGGACATACAGATGGCTAATAGGCATATGAAAAAATGCCCATGGTCATTAATCATCACAGAGATGCAAATTAAAACCACAATGAGATATCACCTCAGACTTGTCAGAATGGCTACCATCAATAAATCTATTAATAAATCAATGTTAACAAAAAACAAGTGCTGGTGAGGGAACCCTTGTGCACTGTTGGTGGGAATGCAGACTGGTGCAGCCATTGTGTAAAACAATATGGAGTTTTCTCAACAAAAATGAATGGAACTGCCTTTTGATCCAGTGATCCACCTCTGGAAATATATCTTAAGAAACCAAAACACTTATATGTGATATCTAATGAACAAAATAAACGGATGTATGAAATAAAAATAGAAGCATGGATACATTGAACAAATTGACAGCTGCCAGATGGGAGGGGTTTAGTGGGGCAGGATGAAAGAAGGTGAAAGGAGTAAGCAAAACAAACAAAAAGTGTATATAACACACAGAAACAGGTAATAGTGTGGTGATAGCCAGAGGGAAAGGAGGTGAGGGGTGGGTGCACAAAGGAGGGGTGGGGAGAAGATGGAAAGAGATTTTGCTTGGAGCAATAGGCACACAATGCATTGTGCAGATGATGTTTTATTGAATAGTATACTTGAAATCTGTATAGTTTTGCAAACCCCAATACATTCAACTTTTAAAAAGCTTCATGAGAAGTGACAGTGTAAGGATTGAGCCCCTTTATCCTTCTGTCTCTCTTATAAAACAAAAAAATTATAATGATAATCTTAAAAATCCTTCTGCTAACTAGGGAATAAGATGCTTGCTTTGTTACCAAATATAGCTGGACTAAAAATAGGTTGTTTTTATGTCATTGCTGTTTTTGATATTCCATTAGTGAACATGCAAAAAGGTTTGTAAGATCCACAAATTTATGACTCTTGTATCCAGAAACGGTATCTACTGCAGAAGCTCAAGTGAACCTAGTGGGTTTAATGTCTCTCATTTTAGATTTTCAATGTATGATTATTTTCTGTGCTTACTTCACTGAGCTATCCATCTCTAGTTCATTTTTAAGCCTTTAACTTCTTCTCTTTTAATATCTTGTTTTAAGAAAGTGACTTTTTGTCCTGCCCAGTTTGGTTCAGTGGTTAGAATGTCCATCCAAGGACTGAAGGGGTACATACCTGGATTTCAGGTTTGATTCCCAGCCCTGGTCAGAGTGTATATAGGAGGCAACCAATCAGTTGGTCTCTCTCATATTGATGTTTCTCTCTCCCTCTCTTCCCCTCTTTTCCACTCTCTCTAAAAAAAAAAAAAAAAAAAAAAAAATCAATGGAAAAAATATTCTTGTGTGAGGATTAAAAAAAAAAATACTCCTGGTTCCTCCCAATGAAAGCTTTATTTGGAAGGGGAGAAATAATAGCCACATAATCCTTCAATGTATGGATTTGAAGGTGGGTGATGTGGTGAGGGGACTCTAGAATAATCAGACATGACATCCTATATTTTTCCCCAGCTAATCTTTATATATTTGTTTTGATGTCCCCAATACTTTAAGCTACTGATGCACATGCATTGTTTCCTACCACATCTTTCATTATAATCTGCCACAGCTATGTAAATATGATTAACACATTTTTTGGTATCAATAAGTTCCAAAGAAATCACTAGGCCAGCAGACAGTTTCTTTCATATATGTAGGGAAACAAACAAAAAAAGACAGTAAGATTATAGTTAGGAGTCATGTTTCAGCAGCTTTCCCTCTTCTTTGGTAATATGTTAAAAACACAATTGACTTAAATTCCCTTGCAACTGAAGGAATGATGAAATTTAGAATTTTCATGCATGATCAGGACCTGTGTCTGGGAAAATGTAAACTCATTATAGTGGAAATGTGTTGTTTGGAGTCTGGGGGTAAAAACAAAGCTGATAGTTTTGGAGAGATTACTGGATCCAGATGGCCTAGTAGTTCTCCAGTCTGGTGGTCCAGCTGCTCCATCCTGGGTAACATATAGTCATTTGTTCAGGGATATTTATGCTAGAACTGTGTCCATGTGAATGTTTGAACAGAGTTAAAAATAAACCCATGCACCAAGAGGTCGCCAGTTCGATCCCAGGTCAGGGCACATGCCCAGGTTGTGGGCCAAATCCCCAGTTGGTGGTATGCAAGAGACAGCCAATCGATGTTCTCTCTCATCAATGTTTCTTTGTGTCTTCCTCTCCCTTTCTCTCTCTAAAATCAATAAAAAAAAAATAACTAATGGAAATAATGCAGCACTTACCTCAAAGCTCTCTTGTGATAATTATATAAAGTTATACATGTAAAATGCTTAGAATAGTGACAGGCACACATTAAGTTAATAAGTTAACTACTTTTATTTTATTATTGTTGTCTCATTGGGTTGACAAAGCCAGTTGTATCTACTAATAGATGTAAATGTAGTTACAATATGAGTGAAATATCTTTTATTACCTCTAGAAAAAGAAATATAATATGACTTTAGACTGATTCTTGGTGTTGTTTGAATAATATATTTATTTGAGATACAAAAGATGCATTCTAAAGCTGTTTTTGGTACACACTATCTTTTTGTTCAAGGCTGTGGTGTAACTGAATAGCATACTGAATATATCATTCCTTTGCAACTTTATTAAATCAGTCCTGAAAATGGCCTGCTTAGCTGCTGAGCAGAAATTGCATCTTTGTAATTTGTTCACCACTTTGACACAATTGTTTATGAAATGTCAGATTTGTAGTATTTTCTTTGGCATGGGTTAATTTTTAACTAGGGCTCTTTCACCTTCTGGAAATTTCTAGAATATCATTAGTTAGCACTTTTTTTTTTAAGACAAGCAGTGGAACTTGGTGTTCAAATGTAAAGATTAATGTGACAGTGCATTGATATTGTGTTTGTTTTGTTTTTTATTAGTTTAAATTCTTAGTAATTTGCTACCAAAGCTTTAGTGACAATCCTTATTTAGAGGACACTTCACTTCTGGTTGAAGGAGTTACTTTGCACATTCATTGACTGATTCTGTTGTGGATCTCAAGGGTTTTACCACTTGGAGTGCTCTACTTCAAAAAGACCTGGTTGTCCTAAGGTGGTTTGATTTACTTGCAGCAAGTAAAGGAGACCGGATTCATATACACTATTTGGTCAATTACATGTTGATCTCAGTTGTCTGCAATTACCCAGTTGGGTTTCTTGTCAAGCTCATCCTGATTACAGCTGGTCTGCAAAATAGTGACACATTTTAACATTTAGAATAGTATTTAGTAAGAACTGCCCAGACCTTGAGACTTTTGTCCTAACAATTCTTTAAGGTGACTGATTAGGTTTGGACTTTTATTTTGTACATAGAAAAAAAAAGTAACCTTTTAAAGGTCTGTACTTTGTTTTAACTGGAAAATTAGGAATTTTTGTTATAGGTAACCAACTTTTCTTTTTTTCTTGCTTCTTTCTACATTAATATGATAAGTATCTTGTGAGGTTGTAAACAAAAGACTAATGAAAACATTTCATTCTAAAATCCTCTCTATTTTGATTAACAAAAGTCAAAATATCCTCCTCGTGCTTTTTCTTTGGGCATAGAACACAAAACTTAAAACTATCAGAAAAGTAAACAAAAAAAGCCATGCTTGATTCTTTATTTCTTTTGGCATCCTATTGAAATGCGATCCTGGTGTGTGTTCACATTATATTTTTCCTTTTACTGTGTGGTCTTTATCCATGGTAAGTTTCAATTAACTTAAACTCAGTGGTATTTTAGAAAAGTCTGGATGAACTACACTTCACAAGATGCCGTCTAAAAACAGTGGCAACCAATGCAGATTTTCTCTAATGACAGATTTATCTCTATTGGAAGATAAATTAATTTATAATTAGGCATTTGAAATCTATGACATTTTATCCTCTCATTGGAAAACATTCTGGCATTGTTGCATAAGGATGTGAAAGTTGAACAATTCCTATTTTTTCCTTCTTTTGTTAATTATAGAACATCATGCTGGAAAATACCCTCAATCTGAAAGTTAATAAAATATTAAAAATAATCACATATTTTCTTTCTGCTTAATAAAGGAAGGCATTAAGGGAGGTTAGTATATCAGAAAAAGATAGATTTTCCAAATTTGTGACGTTTTGCTAATTTGTTTATCAATTTCTCCAAGTTTTAACTTTGAGATGAAGTTAGCTTTGGTTATTCCTTTACTCTTCTTGCTGAACAAGCATACCTTCCACCTTAAGGCATTTATTTGCCATTGTCAGGATTCATGTAAGCATTGTTTTCTACTTGATGTTGTATTTTTTCTCCCTTAGGTTAAAACCTCAGCTTGCTTTTCCATCAGTTCACTTATTTAAACAATATATTTTCTTTTTTTCTCTCCCCCTCTCGCCCATCTATTAACAAGCCTCTCATCTTTATTCCTGATAAACATTGATTTATTTAAACCACTGTTATTTTTGTGACTTACATCAGACTGCCTTTCTCACAGGGAGCAGACTCATGATTTACTATGGAGAATGAATATACGCTTTCTTCTTGGTGTTCCATTGTTTACGTTCTAAACCAGCTGTCTATTAAAACAGTTTCAATTAAAATAGTCAATCTGTTTATATACTCTTGCTGAAGTAAGTCTTGCTCTGTGTGGTGGGCCCCTGCACAGCTGGTTCTCCAACATGGTCAGAGGTTGGTGGTTAGTGGGCACAGCCAGTCCTTGCAGCTGATCAGCCTGAGTACCTCCCACTGAGGCACCAACAGCCATCAAGGCTCAATTAAAACAGACGAGTGTACACCTCAATTGTCCAGCTGCGGTGATCAGCAGGCTGTGTCACTGGACCTTACAGGACACCTACTACAATAGGTCACCCTACCAAGCCTAGGAGATGTAACAATTCTACCTAATACATAAGAACAAGCTCAGGGAGGCAGCCAAAATGAGAAGACAAAGAAACATGTCCCAAATGAAAGAACAGAACAAAACTCCAGGAAAAGAACTAAGCAAAATGGAGATAAGCAATGTAACAGATGCAGAATTCAAAATACTGCCTATAAGGATTCTCAAGGAAATTAGTGACGACATAAAAAATATAATAAAGGACTAGTCAGAAATGAAGAATGCACTAACCGAAATCAATAATAATTTTCAGGGTATTGACAGTAGAGTAAGTGAAACTGAGAATCAAACCATCAATTTGGAATATAAGGAAGCAAAAACACCCAATCAGAAAGGCAAAAAGAAAAAAATAATCCAAAAAATGAAGATAGTATAAAAAGCCTCTGGGACAACTTCTAAAATATTAATATTCATATCATGGGGGTGTCAGAAGGAGAAGAGAAAGAAATTGAAAATCTATTTGAAAAAATGACAGAAAACTTCCCTAACTTGATGAAGGAAACAGACATAAAAGTCCAGGAAGCACGGAGAGTCCCAAACAAGTGGAACCCGAAGAGGCTCACACCAAGACACATCATAATCAAAGTGCAAAAGGTTAGGGACAAAGAAAAGCATCAAGGAAAAAGCAGTTAGTTACCTACAAGGGAGTTCCCTTGAGACTGTCAGCTGATTTCTCAAAAGAAACTTTGAAGGCCAAAAGGGAGTGGAAAGAAATATTAAAGTGATGAAAACCAAAGACCTGCAACCAAGGTTACTGTATCCTGCAAAGCTATCATTTAGAATTGATGGATATATAAAGATCTTCCCAGATAAGTTCATCACCACCAAAACAGTATTATATGAAATGTTGAAGGGTTTTCTTGAAGAAATAGAAGATAAAAAATATAAATAATAAAATGGTAATAAATACTAGCTAATAACACTTGAGTCTACAAACCAATTGAACAAGTAGAACAGAAACAAACTCATAGGTACAGAGAACTTTTTGATGGGAGGGAGGTTGTGGGGATGGGTGATAAAGGGTGAAGGGATTAAGAATTACAAATTTGTTGTTAGACTGACAAACCTAAGAGGGAAGGAGAATGGAGGAAGAATTAAAGCAAAGAACTTACATGTATGTGTGCATAATCATGGACACAAAATAGTGTGGGGAAGGCAGGAGGGTGTGGAAGTGAGGAGGAGGGGGTCACTGGGGAAAAAGGGGTTGGAGCATCTGTAATACTTTCAACAATAAAGATTTTTTTTTAAAGGGAGTCATTACATATATGTAAGTTTGTACACTTGAATAATGGTATTGTATTTCGAGGGAGTTTCTGGATTAAGATGATGCATTCAGCATCCAGTTAGGTTTTCCCCTTCTATGATTCTGGAGGTGTTCACTAGGGAATTGTCATACCATTCTTCTGTGGGCAGAGAATTGATAGGAAGGTAGGTATTAATGGAAAGGAGAGAGGAGGAGCTTTTTATCTTAAAGGAGGAGGTTTCTAGGAAGTCTCTAAATATGACTGGACCTCCTGGTATATTGTAATCCTGGAAATCTTGAAGGGATTTGTCCCAAGCTAGGGCACTAATGAGAAAGAGAATTTGCTATTTGGTTAAGTTTTTTATTGAATCTGGAGGGTAGTTTTGAAGGTCCAGTAGCATAAAATCAAAAAATATATTTTAAAGACTTATGGAGATTTCAAGGGATAGAGCAACAATACAATCATAGTGGGGAATTGACACCACTGGATATAACTTCTAAGCAAAAAGTACTAAGGAATCAGAGACCCCCAAACAACGCAGTAAATCAGCTGGATTTAATTGACATTTACAGAACATTGCACACCAAAGCTGCAGAAAATACATTCTCAACTGCACATAGGTCATTCGCACAAAAAGGCACGGAGGCATGGAACAGACTGACAAATCTCAGAGTGGAGTCTGAGATGGGAAGAAATTTACCAAAGAACTTATACACATTATGTGTGTAATTAGTGTACACAGATAATATTGTGGTGAATGATTGGGGTAGGGCAGGGGTAGGGAGAAGGCAGATAAAGTGGGGGAGAGGAATTTGTAATATTGTAAACAATAATGAAAAATGTATTCCTATAGTTAACATACTCAATGGGGAAAAAAACTAAAAGTTTCCCTTCAGATCAGGAACAAGACAGAGATTTTTGCTTTCACTACTCTTATTCAACATAATATTGGAAATTCTAGCCACAGCAATCAGACAAGAAGAGGACATAAAAGGCATCCAAAATGGAAATGAAGAAGTAAGACTGTCATCATTTGGAGATTATATAATACCGTATATAGGGAACCCTAACGATTTCACCAAAAAGCTACTGGAATTGAGCAATAAGTACAGTAAAGTAGCAGTATACAAAATAAATGTCCACAATTTGGTTGCATTTTTATACATCATTAATGAACTATCAGAAAGGGAAACTAAGAAAACAGTCACTTTTACAATTGCATAAGAAAAATATGTAGGAATAAATTTAACCAAGGAGCTAAAAGATCTCTACTCAGAAAATTATAAGATACTGAAGAAAGAAATTTAAGAAGATACATATAAGTAAAAACATAAGTTAATGGGTAGGAATAAAAAACATATACAATTCAACACCAAGGAGAAAAACAACCCTAAAATGTGGGCAATGGTCCTGTCTTGTGTGGTTCAGTTTGTTGCGTACTTCCTGCTCAGGGAAGAGTTGCCTGTTTCATTCCCAATCAGTGCACACACCTGGGTTTCAGGCTTAATACCCAGGGGGTCATGCAGAAGTCAACCCATCAATATCTTCCTTTCACATTACTGTTTCTCTCTCTCTCACCCTTCTTCTCTCTCAAAACCCAATAAACTATACAAAGATAAATGAGCAATAGACTTGAATAGATACTTGTGCAGAGAGTAAATGAGATGTCCAATAGATATATGAAAAGATGCTCAATGTCAAAAATCATTAGATAAATGCAAACTAAAACAAATGAATTATCACCTCACAGCTGTTAGAATGGCTCTCATCAATAATTCAATGAACAGCAAGTTGGCAAGGATGTGGAGAAAAGGGAGGCTTTGTGCACTGTTGGTGGGAATGCAGATTGTTCCAACCACTGTGGAAAACTGTGAAGTGTCCTCAAGAAATTAAAAATGAAACTGCCTTATGACCCAGATATTCCACATCTGGGTATATATATGAAGGAATCTGAAACACTAATTCAAAAGAATATATGTGATAAATGAAACTGCAAAACGGTTATTCTGTGGACTGTTTGAGTTCTTGCTCCCAGGCATATGTCCTCAGTTTGGCTCAAATAAAATCATAAAAAATCTTTACAAAGAAAAAAAGATTCGACTTACGGTCAAAGTTACAACTAAACTACAGAACAACCACCTTTAAATACAGCCTGAAATCAATCTGAATGGAAGTCCTACAGCTACGAAATGAAAGAAGTAGCCACATGGAAACTGGTAGGAAGGGTGGAGGCGCGACGGGCTGGTGCCACACCTGCATGTGCCGGATAAAAATTAGGAGGATACCTTGGCTGGGAAGGTCCTCCCTGAAGACTGAGGGGTCCCGTCCCACACCAGGCACCCAGCTCAGGGTTCCAGTGCCAGGAAGAGAAGTCCCCATAACTTATGGTTGGAAAAACCAGCAAGAACTGAGGCTGAGGAGGCTGGAGCCCCTGGCAGCTCCTCTTAAAGGGACCGCATATGGACTTACTCAGACTTGTTCCCTTCAGGCTCCAGCGTGCAGGACACAGCTTGAAAGGCACCAGAGTCATATGGGGAAGAAATAAGTTGTTTGGCATTGGAGTGAGGGCTGGAGAGTCAGCTTTCTCTTAATGCATAAATTCTGAGTTTTTACTTCATTTTCCTCTCCAATATTTATTGTATTCTTTATCTTCTACTTTCTTGGATTGTTTGGGAGAAGTTTATAAGAGATATGAGCCTATGCATGCCTGAAAATATCTTTATTTTGCATCCTCACTTGAATGTTAGTTTGGCTAGGTATTGGATTCTAGGTTTAAAAATATCATTCCCTCCTCTTCAGAACATTAGAGAAATTGCTGTAATATCTTCTAGTATTCAAGGTTGATGATGGAGATGTCTGATGGCAAGCTGATTTTCATTCTGTTGTGATTGGAATTTCCACTCACCATCCCATGATTTCTTTGATTTCTTCTTCACTCCCATTTTATCTACTCTTTTTTTGTTATACAGATGTTGAAATTTTTGGGTCTATCCCCACATCTCATGACTTTTAAACCATATTTTTAATTACTTTGTCCTTTCACATTTAGCTTTTGGAGAATTTCTTGTTTTCATCTTTCATGTCACTAATTTTCCCTTAGATATGATTATTTTGATGTTCATCTGTCTATTGAGATTTTGAAGTTAATTTTCAGATTTTATTATTTGCAATTACTTTTTAATAGATAAAATATCTTCTATTATCTTTCATGAGATGAAAATTACAGCTATTATAATATCTTTTATATTTTTTCTTTGTTTCCTTTTGTTGTAGTTCTATGTTAGATGTCTTTTTATTGTGATGCTTGTTTTTCACAAATGTTTGGGGATTCTTGACCTTCTATCCATCTTTATATCTCAGAATTTCTATTAGCTCTTATTCTATTTCTCATACTTACCTCTGATGATTCTTGGAGTGGGGTGAGCTGTATTCTTCAGAGATGTAGAAGTTCCCTGTCCTTCCTAAGACACTGGGATGTGGCCTTGCCTCTCTGGACCAAGTATTCACATGTTAAGATTTAGTTTGAGGACAAATGCTGTGGTCCAGTGATGGTGATCGTTCTGATTTTACCATACCATTATGGATTCCTTTTCCCTTTACTTTCCCATTTTTGCTTCTTCTAATTAACTCTTTTCTGTCACTTACGGGAGGTGACAAATCACAAATAAGGGTGATTTGTTCTCCATCATGCTCTGGTTTGCATATTTAGCAAAGTAACCAAGTTTAGAAGTTTGAAACTAACAACATTAGGAGCTAAGAGGTTTCTTAAGTAAATATATTTTAGTAGAATTAATGAAGACTTGGAGTGCTTACAAAGTTAGATATAATACATGTGTGACAAATTATATGTAAACAGATTTTATTTCCTTCCACCAGCAAAGAAAAAATGTCAAGAAAACCACATCTCATATTTTAGCTGTACAAAGGATAAATCACATTTAAATATTTTCTTCACTTGTTAAAATGGATAAACTTTACAATAAAATCCCCCAAAGTGTAAATTTCAAGCTAGCCATGAGTCCCTCATTTAGATATGGTCTAGGCTTTGCCTCAGAGAGCCAGACAGCCTCAGACTGCTGCTGTTAGCAACCACGGAGCCATTTTTCTCCCTGAATTCTCATCACTATGGTGATTCTCATTAAATAAAACAAACAGTCCCAATCATATGCACTGGTGCCTTAGTTGGCATTTTATCAGTGGCTGCCAATTTCTACAAAACAACAGCCATCTAATTAATAAATATTTGACGGATGTCTACTATGTGCTCAGTCCTAGAGACACAAAAATCAATAGGATGAAATGCTTTTCCTCAAGGAAGCTTACCACAGGGGGAAAAAGGCAAATATTGAGATTCCATGGACCAAAGTGGAGCCCAATTTTCTATGTTCTTGTGGTAACTGAATTTTAAAATGTTTTATGTTTGTATAGGTATAATACTTCTAAAAATGATATTTAATTTTCAAATGGGACATACATTACAAGGTTCAAAATCAAATGATATTAAAAGTTATCTCCATTCACTCTTTATTCCATTCCTAACCTCTCTGGATAATTATTTTTATTAGATTCCTGTCTCTACTTCTAATGTTTCCTTATGCAGTTATACATGAATATGTATTTTAATTTTCCCTTGATAAAATCGATGGCATGCTATATACTTACAATACATCCTCGAGATCTTTTTATACCATCCATAAAGATGTCCCTCATTGCCATCCACAGCCTTAGTAGTCCCTGGATTGTGTGTATCCTTTCATCAGCTAGTCTCTGTCGAGGGCCACTTGGGAAGGTTTCAGTCATTGCTATCACAGGGACTGCCTCAATGACTACTCTTGTACATATGTCATTTGTGTGCATCTAGAGGTATTTGCGGAATTGATTTCCAGAAGTGAGAAGTCTGCAGAAAAGGAATGTGCATCCATAATTTTGGCATGTTTCGCCAGCTCTTCTTTCTAGGTGTTAAACCATCTTGCCCTCTCCCAGCAATGTCTGAAGCCCTCTCCTCAGGGAGAATATTTCCAACCCCTTCTTGTCTTCTTGTACCAAATGCCACTTGCATCTTTATCTCACAGTGCTGTGTTTGTTCTTGGGTATTAGCACAAGTACAGCTCTTCGTAAGTAAACAATGGGTCACACTTGCTTTGGTTGTGCCAGATGAGGGATCATTGAAAGGAACCCAGAATGTTTAAGGGATGATGTGGAATGCAGGGTGGCTGGGGTCCAGCATCAATCTGCTGAGCAGTAGTAGGGAAGGTCAAGGACAAATTGTGAAGAATCTGGGCTTTCACTCACCATGAGCTTTGGATATTTCCTGCAGTCAATAAGTAGCCACTGGAAGTTTCACCATGGAGGGAGGAGATAGTTTTAGAGACATTTCAAGGCAGATTTTAATTCCAGTGGTTTATGCCAGACGGAGAATAATCTAGAGACTGTACTTTTAAATTCTTACATATATCTGTTGGGTTTGCTATAGTGATAAGAAGTGTAACGTGGCTATTTAACTGTGGGGTTGAGGGGTTGGAAGATGGACATTTTTACAACATTGTGTTAACGTATTCCCCTCGGCAACCTGGCCAACCTAGGAGCACTGAAGATTCATTTGCATGTGCATAAGGGTTTGTTATCTTTTGGCTTCAAAGTCTCTTCACTGTAAAAAGCAAGAGACAAAACTAGGCTGTATGGTTTGCAGGAAATGATTTACATTAATCCACTTGTACCTGGGAGAATGAAACTGCAAATAAATAGGACTGCGTCTTGAGATCAGAAGCGTTTGCTCCCTTGCAAAGCTCCCTCTCACTCCAACCAGTGTATGGTTGAAGGTTCATTGCGTTGCACCGATTCCCACAGGCCCTGAGAGGGCATTTAAGAGTTGTTTTTTTGCATCACATGGAAGGGGTCTGGAGGGAAATTTCACACTCAGGAGGAGTAATTTCTCTGTTATGCTTTCTGACTGGAAGGAGTGAGGAGCCAGTTTCTTACTTGACCCTTCAAAAATTATACTAAATATTGTCATTCAGTGCACAGTAAGTCAATTTGAGTCACTTTGTGCACTTTGAGTCACTTCAAGCTTACCAACAGGCTGGTTCCTCTAATCTTGCAATATTATTTCCTACTTTCAAGGAAGACGTGGTCCTTATAGGGTAATCCTTTCTCCCAGACTCCATGAAGAGCAAATAGTAGTCCCAAATCTTAGGCCACTTTCCCAAGGTGTCACTTAGCTGTTTTTTATTCATCAAGTAGCCTAGCCAGCACTGTTGTCTGATGCCTTGAGAGTGCAAGAGCCATAGTGCTGTATGCCCCTTTGCTCCTCTTGGTTCCTGGAGTTTTAGAATGTCTTCTGTTACTCCCATTATAAGTCTGATCTATGTGTTAGAGAACTTTAAAGTTTTGTGCTTAGAAAAAAGTATACCCTTTATCTCTATGTGACTGAATGTCAGAAATGCAAAATGAAAGGGTGGAAAAGCACCAGGGGATAGCTGGTCTCTCTGGAGCCAGGCTAGTAGAACTCAGAGATGAGACTTATTCACACTGCTGACCTTCCTGCCAACGGTGATGGGAGGATGCTTTCCACAACAGAAAGAGAAGCTTGCCTTCTTAAAAAGGCCACAGGATCTGAAGTGGAAAAGGATGTCAAAATATTGTCCTAAGTCACATTTGTTTGTTCAACAAGTACTTCCCATTTCTATGTTCTACTGTGTTTGCAGCACTGTAATTTCGGGACTGGCCATCTTCATAGATATGAGACACCATGGAGTCTCACACCATGGAGTCTCATATCTATGAGTGATTCTGGTGGACCAGTGCTTTATCTGAGGAATTAATGTTCAGGAGAATTCTGTGACCAGGATGGAGACAAAGGCTGTGGTCAGGGACAAAGGCTCTGCCTGGGAAATGAAGATGCTCTAAGTGAATTCCATTCAATCTAGTTATGAGGGCATGAAGGGTGGGGGTCATCAGGACATGGAACAGAACAAAGTTCCTCTCAACTGCTTAATACCTTGAAGAAGTGGCCTTGGGAAACCTGTTCTTCTTGGACATACTGAAGAATCACTTGATAGAATGGAACATATTTTAGTACTAAGTACCAGTGGTACAAAAAAACTTTAATTTAAACCCTTATATAAGTCAAAGCAGATTTATATCATTTTCCTAAGGGGCAAAATATTTTTTTGTCTTAACCATCTGTAGTCAAGTCATGAACAGAAACAATAACATTCCTTTTGGTGAATCCTAAAACGAATTAAACACATTTCTTTGGTTCTGTATTATGATCAGTAAAAGGAGAATGAGAGAAGGGAAGAGAGGGTAAATCAGTTCATTTGATGACTCCTTGGGCAAATATATTTGAGCACTTACTATTTTCTGCTCTGAAGTAGGAACTGAGTAAAACAAACCCCAGCCCTTGCCCCAGGGGCTGAGTTTGCTGGGGATTCAGAGAAGCAAACAGCCAGTCAGGTGATAGCCTGATGATCTTAGTTTCAACAAGTGAAGTTGTTGGGGAGGAGGGACAGTTGAAGAAAAAGTACAGAGAGAGGGAAGCCCATTTCTGGCACAGAGTTGAAGGGGCAGTGGCTAGAGTAGGAAGTGTGGTGAAGGACAGTCAGAGCCTCCAGCTTAGTGGGTGAACTCCATGCCATGCATAGTGAGGCCTTTTGCACAGGAAGGTGGAATAGAGAGGATGAGGCTGTCACAGGGACAGAGAGTCCAGTGAGATACCTAGTATGGGTAGAAGGTGGAGGACTGGGCACAGATTCAAGAGACCCCAGGACAGGCAGGTGGCCTGGGTATAAGTGGAGTGGGAAGGAAGTGTGAGGTCAGACTCCTGGGTTTGGCCAGTGATAAGACAGGTCAAGAAAGTCAGGGTGAAGACCTGGGAGGGTGACTGGGTGGGCACCAGTGTGAGGACAGAGGGAGAATAATGAGTTTAAATTTAATTAATGATATTGGGTAGTGTACCAGTTCAGGATGCTACCAGAGAAACATAATCAGCATATATAGATATAAATATAGCTATAGCTATATATGAAGTAAACAGACACAGAGAGAGACATCACTAGGCTTATGCTATTTTAAGACTCCCAGGCAACTCTGAAATCCAAAAGGTGGGCTATGAAGGAGGACAGACTGGAACCATCAAGGAGTAGCTGACACTCCAACATTGAGGTCTACAAGCAGGATTTCTTCTTCAGGAAATCTCAGTTAAGAATTTTTGTGTCTCCACAAGAAAATAGTCATTGGGTCTTTAGTATTTGAGTAGAATGCAAAGTTATGGGAATAGACAGGGGTATCCAAGAAGAGTATGAAAGTCACAGAAAAAAGAAGAGATAACTGGGAACAGAACAGGCAGGGAACCAGAAAAATGGGCATCATGGAGCCATGTGGTGCAGAATCTCAGCGAATGCCCAGGAAGCTAGTCTGGGTGAGCAGTGGAAAGACAGACAGTGGGGTCACCTGGAGGATGGCACTTTTTGTCCTTGGCCTGGCTGGTAAAGTGGGAGGAAACACCTCAACCCAGCCTACCCTTGGTGTGGGGCCCTGCTGAAAGCAACACTGGGAGATGTTGAAGAAGAAACCAAAGCTTCTACTGCACTGTGGAGAGTGGAGGCTGAGGGTCCATGGTGTTTGGCTCATTAAAGTGAGTTTCTGATTGAACAGAGGTTGTCCTGGATCTTCACTAAGGGTAATTTACAGCAATTTCAGGATAAAGGCTGGCACTGAGAGAGAAGAGAGTAGACCCAGCCCATGGCAAGAAGAGGTGTAAGGGAAAAAGATGGCCAGTGAGTTCTTTCCAGAGGGGTTTTTGCAGGTAATGTTTGCTACTCGACTTAATGCTGCTCCACGGTGCATACAATGGTGGGTCTCCCATTATTCCTCCCTTCCCCATCACTCCAAAACCTAGAAGGGCAGTCAGTATAGACTGACCATTTTGCTGAGTGTGCTCTGAGGCTTGGGCACTGTGCTGGGCCCTTGTGAGTTGCGGTGACCCTTAGAAGTCACCTTGTCCCAACAAGGTCTTTCAGAGCACCCATGACATGGGAGCCCAGGGCACTGGCAAGGATGGTGGCCACTGGCTTACATGCTAGTCCATCACTGTCTCAGAGGGCTTAAAATACAAAGAACATTTTTCCTAATAAGCATCCCATCTCTTGGATCTGGGCCTGCCTGATTTTGGTTTGTCTTGTGAGGTCAAAAAAACAAGTCTTATGACAGCTCTTTATGTAGCTCTTATGAACACAGCTTCCCTGTCTGCCAGCCTCTGTCTTTCCAGGCCTTTTTTCTTGGTTTCCTTAGCAACTCTGGTGACAGCTTTCAGCCTCCCATTGTTTTGGACATACTTAGCCAAAAGTCCTTATGTTCTGTAATAAACAATTTGTCTGGTTTTTGTTTTGGGTTCCTGGGATGAAGCTTCTAAACTCTTGAAATTTTCCAAATAATAGTATTGTTGTTGAGCCTTTGACCATACCTGAGTTTATGCTAACAAGACACAGAATGGGCTGGTCATGCCAGGAAAACCAACTATGTGATTAAAGGGTTTGGAGCTTTGAATCATGGGATATCAGTACAACCTAAGAGGGGGTCGAGAGTGAGTTTAATCACATGGCCAAGATTTAATCAATCATGCTTATCTAATGAAACTTCAATAAAATCTCCAGACACAGGCTCCGGTGAACTTCCTGGTTGGTGAACACCTCAATGTATTAGGACGGTGATGTGTTCTGATTTTCAGGGGCAGGACATGGAAACTTTGCATTTGGATCCCTTCCAGACCTGGTTTTATTTGTCTTTTTAGTCTGGATTTTTATCCTTTATAATAAAATTGTATGTCTAGTACTTTTGAAACCAGACAACAAATGCGTCCGGGCTGCCTGTCACTACTTGAGCCAATTAAGCAAAGACAAAATTGAATCATATATAAGCATTTATTCCAATAATGCTGGCAGTATGGGAGAGCAATAGGTCATGCTGTAAAATCTGCTCTGCCTGCCCTCACTTTTAAAGGGCAGTTAGGCAAAAAGGGAAAAAAAATGGTTATAAGCAAGGGGGGAAGAAAGTGGGCTGGGGAGATTGTAAAAAGTTTCAGACAATGGGGAGAATGTGGGCTGGGGGCAGCAGGGTCTGGTCACCAGTGAGTCACAGTCCAGGTCCAGTGTTCCTATAATCAAGTTGTTAATCTTTCCATGATGTCAGGTAGTCTCCCTTGTATTCAGATTATGAAAATGGACAACATTCTTAAGGTAAGCTCCCCAGGTACACACCTCCCAGTCAGGTCAGAGTGGGTTTTCTTAGGCTCCTTTCACTTTTCTGAGTCCTGTGTATCATTTCAGTGAATTACAGAACCTGAAGGGGTTGTGGGAACCCCAAATATGTAAGCAACTTGTCAGAAGTGCAAGTGGCTTGAGGACTCCTGAACTTGGAGCTGGTGTCTGAAGTAAAGAAAGGCTTACTGTTAGTGGTTAGCATCAGAACTGAACTGGAGAATTGCACCCTGGCTCAATAAGCCCAGTAAAAATGTGTTACTGAGCATTCAAGGGTTGTAGTAACCTCTGTTCTTTGGTGAGAAAGCAACATTAGGGTTACCTAGGGGCTTCCCACTACCACGGGCTGAGGCAATCCCCTGTACCCCTTAGATGAACTGTGGTCAAGACTGAGTTACTTGGTAATAAAACTCCATGGAGCACTTGGAAAGGCCCAAGCAGGAGCTCAGCATCAACTTAATTCCAGACATTCTCACTTCTGCTTCTAAAAAGGATACAGTGGAACAGTCAGAACCCCTTTCGACTTACTAATAACAACAAAATTGTACTTTCAGTAAATCTAGGCGACAGAGGAAAGGTCATACTTCCAATTAAATTTAACTGTGGCCAGAAGCTCTTAAACACATTGTTGACCACTCATGCGTTAACTTGAGTTTTCATGCCCAAATGTTGTTGACCGCTAACGAGGTAACGCGTGTTTACACTTGCATTAGCTATTTCAGTTTTTTAAACTCAAGGTAATATAGGATTATTGTATTTGTGACTTCTCCCTGAGGGTTGAAGTTTGAAAACCAGTACACCATTCTATATTATCATGCGGGCTCCTTTTCTTCCACTCTTCTGAGTGTGAGACTGCAAAATCGAAGGTGTGGTAAACAAAAACAATCACAGTGTCAAACCGTCTAAACTGGGACTATCTTTTCTTTATTTTTATTTGTTTTTGTTACAGATGTATCTCCTTTCCCCCCCATTGACACCCTCTTCCTCATTCCCCCGCCCAATCCCCAACATTGTTGTCGATGTCCATCAGTTATGCATACATGCATATAAGTTCTGTGGTTTAACTCCTCCTTCCCCCCTACACCCTCCTCTGAGGGTTGTCAGTCGGTACCCTACATCCACGTCTCTGGATCTACCCTGTTCCTCAGACTGTTATGTTCATTATATTCCACAAAAACGTGAGATCATGTGATATTTGTCTTTTTCTGCTTGGCTTGTTAATACTCCCCAGGTCCCACCATGTCGTCTCAAAAGACAAGAGATCTTTCTTACAACTGCATAGTACTCCATTGTGTATACGTACAACTGCTTTTTATCCATTCTTCTACAGATGGACACTTGGGCTGTTTCCAGATCTTAGCTATTGTAAATAGTGCTGCTATGAACATGGGGGTACATATATTCTTTCTGGTTGGTGTTTCGGGATTCTAAGGGTATATTTCTAGAAGTGGGATCACTGGGTCAAATGGCAGTTCAATTTTTAAATTTGAGTTTACACCATAATGTTTTCCACAGTGGCTGCACCAATCTACATTCCACCAGCAAGGTACTAGAGTCCCCTTTTCTCCACACCCTCGCCAACACTTGTTGTTTGATGGTTTGTTGATGACGACCGTTCTAACAGGTGTGAGGTGATACCTCATTGTTGTTTTAATTTGCATCTCTCTGATGATTAGTGATGTTGAGCATTTTTTCATATGTCTCTTGGCCATTTGTATGCCTTGTTTGTAGAGGTGTCTATTTGGTTCCTCTGCCCATTTTTAAATTGGGTTCTTTGTCTTCCTTTTGTTGACTTGTATGAGCACTCTATACACTTTGGAAATTAACCCCTTATCTGATGTATCATTGGCAATTATGCTCTCATATAGTGGGTTCCCTTTCCGTTTTGATGGTTGTTTCTTTTGCTGTGCAGAAGCTTTTGAGTTTAATGTCCCATGTGTTCATTTTTGCCTTTGTTTCTGTTGCCTTAGGTGATGTATCAGTGAAAATTCTGCTGTGTATGATGTCCGAAATTTTGTTGCCTACATTTTGTTCTAATATTTATGGATTCATGAGTCACATTTAAGCCTTTTATCCATTTTGAGTTTATTCTTGTGTATGGTGTAAGTTGATGGTCTAGCTTCATTTTTTGGAAGTAGCTGTCCAATTTTCCCAACACCATTTATTGAAAAGACACTTTTG
The DNA here is from genome assembly GCA_030848825.1 of Tadarida brasiliensis. Taxonomy (NCBI): domain Eukaryota; kingdom Metazoa; phylum Chordata; class Mammalia; order Chiroptera; family Molossidae; genus Tadarida; species Tadarida brasiliensis. The sequence continues at coordinate 69,420,971 of CM061259.1, read as the reverse complement.
ACTCCACTCTATGCTCTTGCCACCTTTGTCAAATATTAATTGTGCATATTGTCTTGGGTCAATTTATGGGTTCTTTATTCTGTTGCATTGATCTATGTGCCTGTTCTTGTGCCAGTACCAGGCTGTTTTGATTACAGTAGCTTTGTCGTATAATTTGATATCTGGTATTGTGATCCTTCCTACTTTGTTCTATTTTTTCAAGATTTCTGTAACTATTCGGGGTCTTTTTTGGTTCCATATAAACTTTTGGAGTTGTATGTTCTAGTTCTGTAAAATATGTCATTGACATTTTGATGAGGATTGCATTGACTCTATAGATTGCTTTGGGTAGTAAGGACATTTTCATGATGTTAATTCTTCCAATCCAGGAACAAGGTTTGTGCTTCCACTTTTTTATATCTTTTTCTATTTCTTTTTTCAATGACCTTTAGTTTTCTGTGAAGAGGTCCTGAATGTCGTCGATTTCTTGACTTTAATTTTGTGTCCCGCTACTTTGCCAAATTCATTTATTAAGTCTAGTAGATTTTTAATAGAGTCTTTATGGTTGTTTATGTACAATATCATGTCATCTGCAGATAATGACAGTTTCACTTCCTCCTTTTTAATTTGGATCCCTTTTATTTTTTCTTCATGTCTAATTGCTGTGGCTAAGACTTCCAGTACTATGTTAAATAAGAGTGGCGAAAGTGAGCATCTCTGTCTTGTTCCCATTCTTATGAGGAATACTTTTAGTTTTTGCCCATTGAGAATGATTTTGGGTGCAGGTTTTTCATATAGAGCCTTTATTATGTTGAAATATGGTCCCTCTTCACTTTGCTGAGCATTTTTATCAGAAATGTGTGCTGGATTTTGTCGAATGCTTTTTCAGCATCTATTGAGATGATCATATGGTTTTTATCTTTTATTTTGTTTATGTGGTGATTCACATTTATTGATTTGCGAATATTGTATCATTCTTGCATTCCTGGGATAAAACCCATTAGTTCATGATGAATAATTTTTTGATGTATTGCTGGATCCGAATTGCTACTATTATGTTAAGGATTTTGGCATCTGTGTTCATCAGGGATATCGGCCTGTAGTTTTCTTTCTTTGTAGCGTCTTTATCCGGTTTGGGAATTAGGATTATGCTGGCCTCATAAAATGAGTTTGGAAGTGTTCTATCTTCTTGGATTTTTTGGAATATTTTGAGGAGCCAAACACACTTTTTTTTTTTCAATATTATTTTGTATATAATCTCTTCATTTTTTTAGATTTGACTTTGTTTCTGCTTCTCTTTCTTTCATATCCCTTACTTATATCTTTCATACTATCTTATTTTTTTCTCTTTGATTTTTAAAAAATTTCTCTTTTCTCTCTCTCTTAATATTACATATATTATTTTATTCAATATTACACCTTTAAAATTATTATTTCACATATATATATTTCTATTTTTCTCTTCTATTCTTGTTTTCTTTTGTTCCTTCACTTTCTTTTCAAAACATTTTCTTTATTTCCTTCTTTTTGCTCTAATTCTCTGGGTCTCTAGTATTATATTATTTGTTTTTATTTTCCTTTCTCCCTATTTTCTTATGCTTCCTTTTTGGTGGTCTTTTTGTTCTTGGTATTAGATTTTATTGTGTGAGTGCATGTGTGTTGTTTTCAGTTTGCTCCTGTGTTGTCTTGTTCTGTCAGCACCTGTAAAACAGCTGTCATAACATGTTTGGACTTGAGTCTCATAGACAGCCAGCCCAAGGACCAAGCTCACCCACAAAAGAAACAACAGCAATCAGGATCCAATTACAATAGGAGGGCCCACATAACCCACACAAGGGACATTGCTAGAGCACCCAGCTCAGAAGATCAAGGAGGCTACAGCAAGACACCCAGTACAGAAGGCCAACCCACCAGGACTAGGAGACATACCAAATCTACCTAATAAATAGACTCAAGCATGAAGAGGCAGCCAAAATAGGGAGACAACAAAACAAGCCCCAAATGAAAGAATAGAATTCTGCAGAATAAGCGCTAAATGAAATAGAGATAAACAACTTATCAGATATAGAGTTCAGAATAATACTTATAAGGATGCTAAGCAGCAGGATAGCAATTAGAAACTATGAAAAACAACCAGTCTTAAATAAAGAATGACTTAGAAATAAAGAATATACTGGAAGGAATAAATAACAGAGTAGAGGAAGCCAAGGATCAAATCAGAGAATTAGAAGACAAGGTAGAAAAAAATGAGTCAGAGAAACAAAGAGGAAAAAAAATTAAAAACAGGACAGTTTAAAGGAGCTTCAGGACAATATAAAATGTAACAACATCCATATTATAAGAGTACAAGAAGGAGAAGAAAGTGAGCAAGGAATAAAAAACCTGTTTGAACAAATAATGGCAGAAACCTTCCCTAACCTAATGAACGAAAAAATCACACAAGTTCAGGAAGCACAGAGAGTCCCAAGCAAGAAGAATGCAAAGAGGTTTTTGTTCCCTGGGATTATATTATCTAAGGCTTGAGAAAGACCAGGAGCTTTTCTTAAATAACCAATCCACTTCCCAAGATTTCATGGGCTTTTCATGGGTCCACCCTCTAATCAGTCTATTTCCCTTTTTCAGGTTAGACTGACAGGCCTCTGTGGTTGCCATTTTGGCTCCTATTACACATGTACTAAACTCCTCTATTGTTTTGTCCCTTCTCCCAGTGATCTGCAGGGAATGGACTAGTGGTTCACTGATGAGTACATGAAACTGTAATTTCCTAGGGAAGCAAGCAGTATCCAATTCTGCTCCCCATTCCACTAGGCTCAACAATATCTGATTCCCTTTGTTTCCTTCCTTATTAATAACTAGCTAACTACCTATGCTAACACAAGTACCAAAGTTGACGAACTGAGTTGCGGTTTGAATCTACCACTTTAATACCTGGTGCCATTCTCACTGCCAACAGTAAGGGGGGTAGTGGAAACCAAGAATGAGTTCCATGTGGATAGGGTTTCTTTTAAGTTGAAATGTTCTAACATTGGACAATGGTGATGGCTGCACAATTCCTTGAACGTGCAAAAAAAATACTGAATTATACACTTTAAATGGTGAATATTATGGTATGTAAAATATAACTCAATAAAGCAAAAAAAAAAAAGGTGCACATACACAGAAATATCAGAAATGAAGAGAAGATATACTCAAGACACAGCAAAATTTAAAATGATAGTTGGAAAATAATATGTTGATGCCAATAAATCTAAAGCTATCTAAAAATATCTATAACATACAATTCAACAATATTGGCTCAAGGAGAATTGAAAACTTGAATCACTAGTCCAAGAATATTTAAAGAAACAAAACCATTAGTAGCAAACAGAGATGATTATTACAGTCTTATATGAAGCCTTCTAGGAAAAAAAGAAGTGCTTTTCAACTCTTTTTATAACACTAATATAAACTAGATACTAAGCCTAGACAATAAAATTAGGAGAAAAATAAATTCTAGGTCAATCTGCACCTAAACAGATGTGAAACATTCTAAGTAAAATATCAGCAAAGGAATACAGACATATATACAAAAATAGAAACAATTTCTGTCAAAGTTGTAATGTTCCAGAAATTCAATATTGATTTAACATTAGAAAGTCTACTAGTGAATTCAACACTAGAGTGAGAAACCAGCAGATGATATTGTCAATAGATGCAGAAAAAGAATTTGATAAAATTCAAAAGTCACTCATGATTTAAAGAGAATGAAAACTCTTGGCAAATGAGAAGTAGAAGGGTATATACTAACAATCTACAACAAACGTTCCCCTTTGAGGGTGAGATGATAGCGGTAGTACTTAGCCAGTCAGAGACGAGATCAGATACCCAGTGCTGTTTCCATCCAGTATTGTCCCAGAGTTCTCACACAGCTCAGACAAAGAAAAAGAAATTCCATATTAAGATTAGAAAAAAGAAAACCAATTAGTAATCATTGTCCAATGAGTTGATTGTATAAATAGAACCCCATCCTCAAATTTATTAGCAACTTGTTGGATATATAATCATTAAACAAAAAGATTTGCCTTTCTATGTTCCAAAAACCAATAAAAAATTAATTTACCAAACAACAACAAAAAAATATGGGGTACCTAACAATAGAGCCAGAAACTGTTTTGAAAGGGAGTTCTAAATGTCATAGTTTCAACAGCCTTGGGTTCAACTCAAAGAGGACAACAGAGGAGAGAAAAGATAACGCCTGGGGCTGGCACTGCAGACCTACCAAACAGCCTTCTGCTCCAGAATTTTCCTGTCTCAGCCTCTAGGATGAGTCAGAATGTCTTTTGTTAAAGAGATTATTAAATAGAGGGTGTAGCAAGTGCCCCAGCAGCAATCACCCTAAAAGCCAGCCACCTCATCCTGCCTTCCCCATGTGAAAGGCAGTGGCCTTGACCAGCTGGGGTGTCTCAGACCATATCTGCTTTTGCCGTCTTTCAGAACACTCACTTGCCCACACAGCCTCTCTAGACACACCTGTTGGGTCCCAGGGTGATAATGGGCCTTGGTGGTCAGCTGAGATGCTCCCACCACACACTTCCACACATACTTTTAAGATAAATTTTATTTTGTGAATAGGCAATAAATTTGTATTAATAGAACAAGCAAAAACCCTTGTTGGCATGGAGTAGAAAGCAACGTAATTGAACCAGTATTATCAGTGTCTTCGACCCCTATTCCAGCATCTCTCTCTTTCGCTGTCACCTCTTGCCCAGTTCCCTGGTCTTTCCTGGCTCTGTGTTCATTGGTGATCTCCTAGAGGAATGAAAAAGTACATAGAGACAGTTTCCTTGAACAGCATCTCCACCTCAGCTCCTCATGTCTGCTGGGCCCAATATGACCAAGAAGCCTGTGGTGGGTTTTCCTAACCTCTACGGCAGGAACAGGCAGTGGCAGACACCCTTCAAAGCCACTTTGGTCAGGACTGCTTGGCCTGAGCTTTCACAGACAGAAACGTCACTTACAGAACACTTTGCAGAGCATCCTTACCTTGCCATGGGTGCTCTCTTCTGGGGATCTGGGAGGGAATGGGGAGGAAGCTTTGGAACTTCCTGTTGTGTGGGTAGCTGAAAAGCCAGGGACCCAGGAGAGCGATCCTTAGGAACAAAGATCTGGTGGCAAGTGAGGAATCTCCCCACTACCCCTAGGCTCTTTAATCCTATTCAGGGACCTTGGGACCCTGATGCGTAGGTGATATCTGTCTGGTTGTGGGCTTGGGGCTGAGCCTAGAACAGAGCTGGAGGTCAACTGGCCCACAACTTTCCAAATGGTCCAGAGCAAAAATGTGATTTATTGTTATTGCAGCTTCCAAGTTCAGGAGTGTGCAATGGCTTTGGATTGATGTCCCTGTCATTCCAAAGACAGAGAGAGAGGTGATTCCTCTGGGTGTTGATGGATTAATGACAAACTGTAGAAGTTTGGGTGTCCTTGCCCTTCAAATAAAACCCCAACATGGAATTTAGCATTTTCATTCTGATTAGAATTAATGTCTTATTACTGCTCCTAGCACCATCCTAGTGAGTGTGGCTTAAATGTCAAGATATGTTTTTTAGGTGCACAAGACATCAAATATCACAGCTGTCTGGAGAGAGAATTTTAATTACCAAAAAGATCCCACAAAACCTTTTCAGCCCTTTTGTTCAGCCCTGGTGTTTATTACAGATTCAGATGGCTGGTGATAGTATCCAAAGGCCCTCGGGACTTTATTAGTGGGAACTGGTTTTAACTTTCAAACTGTATCTGTTAAGTCCCCAATGTCAAGTACCTCTGGAGAAAGACAGAGGACTACATAAAGGCACTTTATGTGTAGCTAATAGTGTAATGTTGTCCCCAGAGCCTCCATGCACTGTGCTTAACAGTTAATTTACATGGTCTACAAAGAATTCATTACTCTATAGGAGGGCTTAGGGGACCACTCACATTTAGAAAGGGGCCCCTTTATCAGTTCTCACCTTACTTTCTCTAATATTTGCTTTCTCTACTCCCATTCCATGCCTCCTAGGCTCTACCATAGAAAGCCAAGGAACCACCTTTGTTGATGTCGGCAGACTCATCCAGTTCAATGACAGTCCAACCAGACTTGCCCTGGAGGCTGGGCAATCAGAAATGAGTGGAAAGGTCTTGACCTTTGAAGAGCTCACAGCCTCCTGATATGTGAGCAAGCAGGCTGTGACATAGAGTGACTAAATGCCCTGATTACAACATGACTAAGGTAGGCAGTGAACATAGAACACTGGAGGAAGATGTGTGTGTGTTACTCATTAAGTAATAGCTGGATTTCAGAACATAAGTGAGACTTTACTAGGCAAAAGAGGGGGCTATGACTATCAACATTACAGATATTTAAAAAGATTATTAAAAAAATACTGTGTCCCGGTTGGTGTGGCTCAGTGGATTGAGTGTCATTCCACATGCTTGGGTTGTAAGCTTGATCCCCAGGAAGGGGGTGTGCAGGAAGTAGCCAATAAATATTTCTCACATTGCTGTTTCCTTGAAGACAAACTGCTGAAACTGACTCAAGAAGAAGTAGAAAATCTTAATAGACCAATAGCACACAAATAGATTGATACTAAAAGCATAAACAGCAAAGGGAAAAATAGATAAATTAAACTTGGTCAAAATTAAGAACTTTTGTGCTGTGAATGAAGGACACCATCTAAAAAGTAAAAATATTTTCCTGGCTAGAAAATATTTTCCAACTGGCTCAGTCAGTTGGAACATTGTCCTGCACACCAAAAGGTTGCAGGTTCAGTTCCTGAGCAGGGCACATATATAGGGTGTAGACTTGATACCTAGTCGGCGCATGGACAGTAGGCAACTGATCAAAAAATTAAACATGGAGTATTATCTTATCTGATTAGCTTCCCAGTTATCTCAGTTCCCTTTATTGAATAATCTGCCCACTGATTCGATGGTTCACTTCTGTCATATACTAAACCCCTTAGACTATTTCTGAATCCCTTCATCTGCCCTGGATCCTCATTCTTGGCAGCCATGCCACAGAGTTTATCATTTTTGGGAGAGAGTGCTGGCCCTGCCATTATTTTTCACAAATTTCCTGGATATAACTTTATTTTCCTTCTGATAGATGGACTTTTAAATATCTTCCCCTTCCAAAAACAATAAGAAAAAATAGAACAAAATACTATCCTCCTTCCTTAAATAAATAAATAAATAAATAAGCCAAACCAAACCTCAAATCCTGTAAGGATTTTTATTTGGATTGAATTAGGCTTATAATTAATATGGAAGAGAATTTACATCTATATCAGTTCTTAAGATTGCAATAACAAAGGATCACAAATTATGTGCCTTAGAACAACAGAAATTTGTTCTCTCACAGTTCTGGAAGCCAGAAGCTGAAGGTCAAGATGTTGGCAGGCCATGCTGTTTCTGAAAGCTATAAGGGGAAATCTGCTCCATGTCTGTATAGCCATTGTGTTCCATTCCCTGGGAATGCCAGTTGGTTTGGAGCAGGGCTGGGGGTTTGCACCTGATTCAAGCCAAGCCCAGGCAAGCTAATTTTAGAACTCTTTATTTTTATTTTTCAATTACAGTTGACATATTATTAATATTATATTAGTTTCAGATGTGAGCACAGTGGTTAGACATTGATATAAGTTATGACGTGGTCCCTCCGATAAGTCTAGTACCCATTCGGCTCCCTACCAAGTTATTACAATATTATTGATTATATTCCCTGTACTGTACTTTACATCTGTGACTATTTTGTGACTACCTTAATCCCTTCACCTTTGTCACCCAGCCCATTCCCCCCATCTGGCAATCATCAAAATGTGCTCTGTATCTATGAGACTGTTTCGGTTTTATTTATTTGTTTTGGAACTCTTTTTAAAGAGTGGAGAGGTAGTTGGCCTGAGATTATTGGGGTCACATTTAAGAACAGCCTGTCAGCAATAACGAAATGTCATGAGGGCAGTGTTTGTTCATGTGGATTTACCACGCTAGCATCTAGTTACTCTTAGATTTTTAAATTATCTGAGCTAATAAATATCTGTTTGGTTAAGTAATCTTGAGATAAGTTTGCCACCGTCAACTAAAAGACATTTGAAAAATACCTACCCTATTAATCTCCATCTTAAGTCAAACTTGAGAAATTAGACCCTATGTTCACCTGGTGTTCACTTGGTGTTCAAAATAGGACGGTCATGGGGCATTTCATGTTTACCCATTAAAATAATATGTACTGAGCACCTGCAATGGACAACCACTGTCAGGATACATCAGGGTGAATACAGACAGTAATCCTGCCCTCACAGAGATCATATTTTAGTGGGGAAGGCAAGTAATAACCATTAAATGTGATTACTAAGTAAATCATCTAAGGTGCTAGAATATGATCAGTGCTCGAGAAGAACAAAGAAAGGCAAGGGGGCGGGGTGTGAAGAGGCAGGTTTGGATATAAAAAAAAGGTGGTCAGGTTAGGCCTAGTTGAGAAGGTAAATTTTGGGCAAAGGTAGTTGAAGCATGAGGTCCTTCACTGGTACACACCTGTTGGTTGGGGCAGAGAGGAAGTGATGGCGATGGAGCAGAGGTGGGTATGATGAAGACAATTAGGAGCAAAGCTGGCAGGACTGAGTGGTGGGCAAGACACTGGGATGAGGGCCAGGGAGAGTCTGAAAAACTCCCTGGTCTGGACTGGCTGCCAGATAGGGGCAGTGATGGAGCAGGAACTCCTTTCCTGAGGGTAGAGCATTGTTCAAGAAATATGAGAGGCCCTGCCTCCCCTGGGCTAGAAGATGGACTTGGCCCTGGTGGTCATTCCTTGGCCTCTTGGATGCAGCTATATGCTGGATTGTTGGAACTACTGGAGCTGGGTTTGACAATTGTGGACCAGGCTTCATGCTTGTCCAGCTCCTGTGCCCTTTTGTTTGGGCTTGTACATGGTGGACCCAGGGCCTTCAGTTTCCCTCTTGGATAGCCTGGACAGGCAAAATCAAAACACCTGGGCTGAGAGTGCCCAGGGCAGTGTTGGAGGTCTCTTCAACCCCTCTCTTTTTCCTGTCAGCCAGAACCCTCAAAGTCCACACCCTTGTTCATGTTTTTTCATATAGATTTATTTGCCCTCATTTGCATAAGAAATACCACACTCCCATCCTAATGAACAGACCCATCTGGTAGTACAGGCCCTGTCTCAGCTGAGAGCCTATTAGGCTGTTTTCTTTCAGGGCTGAGGAAGGCCTGGCTGAGTGGGCTCCTGACAGCTTCTGGAACAGAGTTCTCCACATTGGGCCAGAGCCTGCTCCCGGACTGCTGGCCTTCTCATCTGCCACCCATCTGTGTGGGCTGTCTGGGCCGGTCCTGTCTCTCCCAGAATGTGCTTGGCTAGACCAGGGCTTGGCCACCACTGAAGAAGGCAGTTCATAGTAACATTATAAAATCAAGCTGGCAACAGCCTTATGGACACTTAGTTAAGCTTGTCGAAAGCTGGACGGACTAAAATCTTGTAATATATCACAGAAGCTATCTTCTGTAATCTCAGTTCTGAGCAGTGCTTAACTGGGCTACGTCTGAGGTGACATCCCAGATAATGACACCTGACCTCTCAGGTGTCACTCGGATGACCTCCACATTAACCCCTCACCCATCAACAAAGGTTACTCTCTCCTCCTTTGTGCCAAGCAGGCTCTGTGCTGGCCTTGGGAGAAAAGGTGAGGGCTCCAGCTTGTGGGAGCAGGAGCCAGAGGACATAGGCTGAGACTATATAATAGCTACAACAGGAAGAGAGAGTGTCTGCATCTTACCGGAGTGGGTCCTGCCAGTCCAGCATCAGGGCAGAGCCCCCCAGGTCTCACTGCCTGTATGCTGAGCACCAACCCACCCTCCTCTGCCCCAGGCTGCCTTCAGTCTCGGCTTGATCATGGCCATTCTGGCACTGCTCCTGCTCTCACATCCAAGAGAAGTTTCTGTTTAGCAAGCATTTCTAGTCTCAAGAAGCCTCATTTCAATTAATAAGGTAAAAACCAATGCTGCCCAATGGGCAGTTTCCAGGAAGGGGTAATGGAGCTTAAAGGTGTCCTAAGAGGGTGGAGGGAAAGTTAGGGGGAGAAGTGGCTCAGGAGGTGTGGTGTCCTGGAGTGCATTGTCCCTGTTTTCTGCTTTGCTACAGGAAGGCCCAGGAAAAATGGTATGTCAAAAGGAAAATCTGCTTAGTTCTAAGATGGCAGATGAAGAGACACTGAAGGTCGCATGAATGTGCCAAGCTGCCCTGAAGCCAGAATGGGATGGAACTGAACCTGAGTCCCTGGGATTGAAGTCTGGCCATGAAGATGAAGATTCTGATACTGAAAAGAGCATGAGAGGCCTGAGTGATGATTACTGAGAATTAGTGAGGAACTTTGCCTTTGTGCTTCCAATCAAGTACTATGTTTGTGTTTTTTCAACATTAAGTATAATGTAACAAAGTGCACTGATATTAAGAAAATTTTCACAGTGATTCTCTTTTTTCTATTAATTAATTTATTTTTGTTACAGATGTTTCTCCTTTTTCCTCCCTTGACACTCTCCTCCCAATCCTGCCCCCCCATCCCGGCAATGGACGTAGGTTAGGCATAGATACATAAAACTTCTGTGGTCTATCTCTTCCTTACCCCAGACCCCCTCTTCTGAGTTTGTCAGTCTCTACCCCCCCACATCCATATCTCTGGGTCCATTCTGTTCATCAGTTTGTTTCGTTCATTATATTCCACAAATAATTGTGATCATGAGATATTTGTCTTTCTCTGATTGGCATATTTAGCTTAGCATAATACTCTCCAGGTCCTTCCATGTAGTCTCAAATGACAAAAGATCTTTCTTTCTTACAGCTGCAGAGTATTTCATTGTGTATATGTACCACAACTTTTTTATTCACTCATCTATTGATGGACACTTGGGCTGCTTCCAGATCTTAGCAATTGTAAATAGTGCTGCTATGAACAGGGGTACATATATTTTTTCTGATTGGTGTTTCAGGATTCTTAGGATATATTCTTAGGAGTAGGATCACTGGATCAAACAGCAGTTCAAAAATTTTTTATTTTTTTTTTGCATTTTTCTTCAGACAGAGCAGGAAGAAGAGAGGCAGGAAGAGAGAGACAAACATTGAAGCAAGAGAGACACATCGAGTGGCTGCCACCCCAACCAGGGCCGGGGACAAACTGCAACCAAGGTACGTGCCCTTAGCGAGAACCGAACCCAGGGCTCTCTGGTCCGAGGGCCAAAGCTCTAACCACTGATCCAAACTGGCCAGGGCCAATTTTTTTTTTTAACAGAAAGGTGAAGTGTTTTTTTTCTTTCTTTTTTAAAATTGATTAATTATTTATTAATTTTCTTAGAGAGGAAAGGAGAGGGAGAGAGAGATAGAAACAAAGAGAAAGAACATTGCTTGGCCACCTCATGCATGCCCCCCACTGGAGACTGGGCCCACAACCTGGGTATGTGTCCTGACCAGGAATTGAACCAGTGACCTCTTGGTGCATCAATCAGAGCCACACTGGCCATGCAAGGCAGTTCAAATTTTAGATTTTTGAGGAAATACCATATTGTTTTCCATAGTGGCTGCACCAGTCTGCACTCCCACCAGCAGTGTACTCGACTCCCGTTATCTCCACACCCTTGCCAGCATTTGTTGTTTGATGATTTGTTGATGGCAGCCATTCTGGTGGGTGTGAGGTGATACCTCATAGTTGTTTTAATTTGCATTTCTCTAATGATTGGTGACACTGAGCATTTCTTCATATGTCTCTTAGCCATTTGTATGTCCTTTTTGGAGAGGTGTCTGTTTAGGTCCTCTGCCCATTTTTTTTTTTTTATCCTCACCCAAGGAAACTTTTGCATTTACCTTCAGATAGAGCGTAAGGGAGAGAGGGAGGGAGAGAGAAAGAGAAACATCAATGTGAGAAAGACACATCAAGTGGTTGTCATGCACAGGACCCCAACAGAGTACGGAGACAAAGTGCAACTGAGGTATGTGACCCTAGTGAGAACTGAACCCGGGGTTCTCTGGTCCATGGACTGATGCTCTAACCACTGAGCCAAACAGGCCAGGGTCTCTGCCCATTTTTTAATTGGATTCTTTGTCTTCCTTTTGTTGAGTTGTATGAGCACTCTACATATTTTAAAAATTAACCCCTTATCCAATGAATCGTTGGGAATTATGCTCTCCCATACAGTGGATTCCTTTTTCATTTTGATGGTTGCTTCTTTTGCTGTACAGAAGATTTTTAGTGTGATGTAGTCTCATGTGTTCATTTCTTCCTTTGTTTCTCTTGCCTTAGGCGTTGTATCAGTGAAAATTCTGCTTCATGTGATGTCTGAAATTTTGTTGTCTACATTTTCTTCTAGGATTATTATGGATTCACCAGTGACATTTAAATCCGTTATTCATTTTGAGTTTTTTCTTGTATATTGTGTAAGTTGGTCGTCTAACTTCATTTCTCTTTGCATGTAACTGACCAATTTTCCCAGCACCATTTATTAAAGAGGCTGTTTTTATTCCACTGTATGCTCTTGCAACCTTTGTCACATATTAATTGAGCATAATGTCTTGGGTCAATTTCCGGATTCTCTGTTCTGTTCCATTGATCTATGTGCCTGTTCTTGTGCCAGTATCAGGCTCTTTTGATTACAGTGGCTATGTAGTATAACTTGATATCCGGTACTGTGATCCCACCTACTTTGTCCTTCTTTTTCAAGATTGCTGTGGCTAGTCGGGGTCTTTTTTTGGTTTCATATAAACTTTTGAAGTATTTGTTCTAGTTCTGTGAAATATGTCACTGGTATTTTGATGGGGATTGCATTGAATCTATAGATTGCTCTGGGTAATATGGACATTTTAATGATGTTAATTCTTCCAATCCATGAACAAGGTATGTGCTTCCACTTTTTTATATCTTCCTTTATTTCTTTTTTCAATGTCCTATAGTTTTCTGAGAACCGGTCCTGTACATCTTTGGTTAAGCTTATTCCTAGGTATCTTAGTGTTTTTGCTTCATTGGTAAATGGGATTTTTTTTTAGTTTCTTCTTCTGTGAGTTCATTGTTGCTGTATAAAAATGCCTTTGGGGATTCCAAAATGGCAGCGGAATGAATGGAAGCCACACAGACCATCTCCCAGGACCAAACTGGAATTACAACTAACATAAAGACAAATCGTCAGGAAAAAACAAAAGAAAAGCAGCTTGCGAGGACCATACAGCCAGGGATACTGAATAGATCCTGGTAGGATTGCTGAGGCGCGAGAGGGGGGATGGGAGGTCACGGAGAGCAGCAGCCTTAGCCTTGAGCAGCGCTCTGCCCTAGGGGATAAAGTCCCAAACCAGCCCCACAGCACAGAGGGCTGGGACAGAGTGCTAAAATAGCCTCAGCCACTCACCTGGGCTCCAGCAGAGGGAGGGCGGTCTAGACTGGAACTGTGTGGGGACACTCAGGATCTGGAGGGCAAACAGAGCTTTTGCTGAGTTGCGGCAATGCAGGACTGAGGCCTGGTTATCTTACCCCATCACAGGGCTCTGGGGAGAGGTGGCAGCCCCTCCCTTGGAGATACAGCTACACCCTAGTGGGCCATTGAAATGCAAACTGAGTCTGCCCTACCCTCTGGAAATCCTCTCACTCTGAATACCTGAGGGAGGTTTTCATTCAACTGAAAACCCAAGGCTCTTCAAGCAACCACTACTAATAGCATCTAGACAAAAAGCTACAGGATAACTTAAGCTTTGTTAGGCTAGTAAATATACCCTGGAAAGTAAGACTCCAAGGTGGTGTTTAAAGAGGGTCCTCCCACCCTCATCCAAACCCAGTAAAGGGAGTCATAAACAACAGAACACCAACATCCACAGGAAAATTTGGCAAGCTCCAAAAACCACTGCGATAGCCAAAATGGTGAAACAAAGAAACAGATACCAAATGAAAGAACAAGAGACCTCTACCGAAGATGAGATAAATGAAACGGAGATAAGCAAGTTAACAGAGCTAGAATTCAGAGCTATGATCTTGAGGAAGCTCAACAGCATGAGTAAGGACATCAACACCATGAGCAAAGACATAGAAACACTGAAAACCAACCAAGTGGAAATTAAGAAGCAGCAATAAGAAATGAAGAATGACATAGCAGAAATGAAGAACACATTGGAAGAACTAAACAGCAGAATAGAGGAAGTTGAGAACCAGATCAGTGAATTAGAGGACAGGGTAGAAAAAATCAACCAATTAGAAAAACAAAAGGAGAAAACAATGATAAAACACGAAGATAGCTTAAGAGAACTGTGAGACAACTGGAAACGTAATAAGATTCACATCATAGGAGTACCCAAAGAAGAAGAAAATGAGCAAGGGTTAGAGAATATATTTGAAGAAATAGTGACAGAAAACTTTCCTCACCTGGTGAAGGAAGAAGGCATTCAAGTTCAAGAAGCACAGAGAGTCCCAAGTAAGAAAAACACAAACAGGCCCACACCAAGACACATAGTAAATAAAATGCCAAAAATTAAAGACAAAGAAAGAATCCTAAAGGCAGCAAGAGATAAGCAACAGGTTACCAACAAAGGAACCCCCATAAGGCTATCAGCTGACTTCTCCATAGAAACACTACAGGCCAGAAGGGAATGGCATGAAGTAATCAAGGTCATGAAACACAAGGATCTGAATCCAAGACTACACTACCCAGCAAGGCTATCATTCAAAATAGAAGGTCAAATAAAGAGCTTCTCAGACAAAAAAAGGCTAAGGGAATACATTAGCACCAAACCAGCACTGCAAGAAATGTTAAATGGACTGCTGTAATTAGTAGAAGAAATAAGAAGAAAAGTAGAACCACACTGAAAAAAAATGGCAATAAATAAGTGCACATCAATAATCACCTTAAATGTAAATGGAATGCTCCGATCAAAGAACAGAGTAGCGGATTGGATAAGAAAGCATAACCCATATATATGCTGTTTACAAGAGACCCACCTCAAAAGAAAAGACTCACATAGGCTGAAAGTGAAGGGATGGAAAAAAATCTTCCAAGCAAATGGAAAGGAAAAAAAAGCTGGGGTAGAAATACTCATATCTGATAAAATAGATTTCAAAATGAAAGCCATAACTAGAGACAAAGAAGGCCACTACATAATATTGAAAGGATCTATCCAACAGGAAGATATAATCTTGGTAATCATATATGCACCGAATATAGGAGCACCAAAATATATTAAAAATCTTCTGGAGGACTTCAAAGGAGAAATTGACAGCAATACAATCATAGCAGGAAACTTCAACACTCCTCTGACATCAATGGATAGATCCTCTACACAAAAAATTAACAAGGAAATAGATTCTAAATGAAGCCCTATATCAAATAGATTTAATAAATATTTAGAGAGAATTACACCCCAAAACTACAGAATTCACATTCTTCTCAAGTGCACATGGGACATTCTCAAAGATAGACCACATGTTAGGACACAAACGAAGTCTCTACAAGGTCAAGAAGATTGAAATCATATCAAGCATCTTCTCAGATCACAATGGCATGAAACTTGAAATCAATTGGAACAAGAACATGCAAAGACATTTGAATACATGGAGCTAAACAGCATGTTATGAAACAATGAATGGGTTCCCGAGGAGATCAAGGAAGAAATAAAAAACTTCCTGGAAACCAATGAAAATGAACACACAACAACACAAAATCTATGGGATGCAGCGAAAGCAGTTCTGAGAGGGAAGTTCACAGCACTACCTCAAGAAACAAGAAAAATTTCTAATAGACTAACCTCACAACTTAAAGCAACTAGAAAGCAAACAAAAAGAAAACCCCAAAGTAAGTAGAAGGAGCAAATAGTAAAGATCAGAGCAGAAATAAATGACATAGAGACCAGAAAAACAGACCAGAAAATAACATAGAGACCAGAAAAACAATTCAAAGGATCAATGAAACAAAGCTGTTTTTTTTAAAAGATAAACAAGATTGATGGACCTTTAGCTAGACTCACAAAGAGAGACAACCCAAATACAGAAAACCAGAAATGATAGAAGTTAATATCTGACACCAAAGAAATACAAAGGATCGTTAGCAAATACTATGAACATTTATATGGCAACAAATTCGACAATCTAAGTGAAATGGACAAATTTCTAGAAACACATAGTCTCCCAAAACTGGATCGGGAAGAGATAGAAAACTTGAATAGTCCAATAACAGCGAAGGAAATTGAAGACGTAATCAAGACTCTCCCAGCAAACAAAAGCCCAGGCCTGGATGGCTTCACGGGGGAGTTTTACCGAACATTCAAAGAAGAACTAACACCCATTCTCCTCAAACTATTTTTTAAAATTCAAGAAGGAAGACTTCCAAACTCGTTTTATGAGGCCAGCATAATTCTAATTCCAAAACCAGAAAAAGACACTACAAAGAAAGAAAACTACAGGCCAATATCCGTGATGAACATAGATGCCAAAATCCTGAACAAAATACTAGCAAATCGGAAACAGCAATACACCAAAAAAATTATTCACCCTGACCAAGTGGGATTCATCCCAGGGATGCAAGGCTGGTTCAATATTCACAAATCAATAAATGTGATACACCACGTAAACAAAATGAAAGATAAAAACCACATGATCATAACAATAAGCGACTGAAAAAACATTCGACAAAATCCAGCAACCATTTCTGATAAAAACGCTCAGCAATTTGGGAAAATAGGAATCATATCTTCATATAATAAAGGCCATATATGAAAGACCTACAGCCCACATCATACTCAAAGGGCAAAAACTAAAAATATTTCCCTTAAGAACAGGAACAAGACAAGGATGCCCACTTTCACCACTCTTATTTAACTTAGTACTGAAAGTCTTAGCCACAGCAATCAGACATGAAGAAAAAATAAAAAGGATCCAAATTGGAAAGGCGGAAGTGAAACTGTCACTATTCGCAGACAACATGATATTATATATAGAAAACCCTAAAGACTCCATCAAAAATCTACAAGAATTAATAAATGAATTTTGCAAAGTAGCAGGATACAAAATTAACATCAATGATGAACTCACTGAAAGAGAAACTAAAAAAAACAATTTCATTTACCATCATGTCAAAAAAATTAAGATACCCAGGAATAAACTTAACCAAAGAAGTAATGGACTTATTTGCAGAAAACTACAGGACATTGAAAAAAGAAATAAAGGAAGATATAAAAAAGTGGAAGCACATACCTTGTTCATGGATTGGAAGAATTAACATCGTTAAAATGTCCATACTATCCCAAGCAATCTATAGATTCAATGCAATCCCTATCAAAATACCAGTGACATATTTCACAGAACTAGAACAAATGCTTTAAAAGTTCATATGGAACCAAAAAAGACCCCCATTAGCCACAGCAATCTTGAAAAGAAGGACAAAGGAGGTGGGATCACAATACCGGATATCAGGTTATACTACATAGCTACTGTAATCAATACAGCCTGGTACTGACACAAAAACAGGCATATAGACAAGTGGAACAGAACAGAGAATCCAGTAATTGACCCAAGACATTATGCTCAATTATTATGTGACAAAGGTGGCAAGAGCATACAATGGAATAAAGACAGCCTCTTTAATAAATGGTGTTGGGAAAATTGGACAGCTACATGCAAAAAAAAGAAACTAGACCATCAGCTTATACCATACATAAGAATAAACTCAAAATGGCTAAAAGACTTAAATGTGACTCATGAATCCGTAAAAATCCTAGAAGAAAATATAGGCAACAAAATTTGGGACATCATACGCAGCAGAATTTTCACTGATACATCACCTAAGGTAACAGAAACAAAGGGAAAAATGAACACATGGGACTACATCAAACTCAAAAGCTTCTGCACAGCAAAAGAACCGTCAAAACAGATAGGGAACCCACTCTATGGGAGAGCATAATTGCCAATGATACATCAGAGAAGGGGTTAATCTCCAAAATATATAGAGTGCTCATACAACTCATCAAAATGAAGACAAAGAGCCCAATTAAAAAATGGGCAGAGGAACTAAGTAGTCTCCTCTCCAAAAAGGACATACAAATGGCCAAGAGACATATGAAGAAATGCTCAACATCACTAATTTTCAGAGAGATGAAAATTAAAACAACAATGAGGTATCACCTCACAACTGTCAGAATTGCCTCTATCAACAAAGCATCAAACCTCAAGCGTTGGCTGGGGTGTGGAGAAAAGGAGACTCTCATACACTGCTGGTGGTAATGCAGACTGGTGCAGCCATTATGGAAAACACTATGGTGTTACCTCAAAAAATTAAAATTTGAATTGCCATTTGACTCAGTGATCCTACTTCTAGGAATATACCCTAAGAAGCCTGAATCACCAACCAGAAAGAATACATTTACCCCCATGTTCATAGCAGCACTATGTACAATAGCTAAGATCTGGAAACAGCCCGTGTCCATCAGTGGATGAATGGATAAAAAAGCTGTGGCACATATACACAATGGAGTACTATGCAGCTGTAAGAAAGAAAGATCTGTTTTCCTTTGAGGTACACGAGGGACCTCGATAGTAGTATCCTAAGCAAAACAAGCCAAGCAGAGAAAGACAAATATCACATGATCTCACTTATTTGTGGAATATAACGAACATAACAGTCTGAGGAAGTGGGTAGACCCAGAGATGTGGAAGTAAGGTATAGACTGACACCCTTCAGAAGAGGGGATGGTGGGGGAAGGAAGAGATAAACCACAGAACTTATGTGCATGTATGCATAACTGATGGACATGGACAAAAAACTGGGGACGGGGTGGGGGGATGGGGAGGAGGGTATCAATGGGGAAAAAAGGAGAAACATCTGTAACCAAAATTAATTTAAAAAAATTAATTTTTTTTAATTTTAGAGAGAGAGAGAGAGAAACATTGACGTGAAAGGGACACATCGAGTGGTTGCCTCGCACATGAACCAACCAGGGCTGGGGACAAACTGCAACCGAAGTACATGCCCTTAGCGGAAACTGAACCCGGGTCTCTCTGGATTGCAGGCTGACGTTCTAACCCCTGAGCCAAACTGGCCAGGGATCTTTCATTTTGTTTATGTGGTGTATTACATTTATTGATTTGTGGCTATTGTACCAGTCTTGCATCCCTGGGAGGAATTCCACTTGTTCA
Source organism: Tadarida brasiliensis (assembly GCA_030848825.1). Taxonomy (NCBI): domain Eukaryota; kingdom Metazoa; phylum Chordata; class Mammalia; order Chiroptera; family Molossidae; genus Tadarida; species Tadarida brasiliensis. Next base: position 69,401,823 of record CM061259.1, on the reverse strand, counting down.
TGGTGAATAATTTTTTTGGTGTAGTTCTGGATCTGATTTAATAATATTCTGTTAAGGATTTTGGCGTCTATGCTGATCAGGGATATTGGCCTGTTGTTTTTTTTCTTTGTAGTTTCTTTATCTGATTTTAGAATTAGAATTATGCTGCTCTCATAAAATGAGTTTGGAATGCTTCCTTCTTCTGCGACTTTTTAGAATAGTTTCAAAAGAATGGGTATTAGATCTTCTTTGAATGTTCGGTAAAACACCCTTGTGAAGACGTCCAATCCAGTACTTTTGTTTGCTGTGAGTTTCTTGATTACATCTTCAATTTCCTTAATTGTTATTGGTCTGTTCAAGTTTTCTATGTTTTTCCAGTTCAGATTTGGGAGACTGTGTGTTTCTAGAAATTTGTCCATTTTGCCTAGATTGTCCAATTAGTTGGCGTATAATTGTTCATAATAGTTTTTAATGATCCTTTGTATTTCAGTGATGTCAGTTGTTGTTTCTTTTTTTCGTTTCTGATTTTGTTTATTTGGATCCTCTCTTTTTCTTGGTGAGTCCAGCTGAGGGTCCATCAATCTTGTTTATCTTTTCAAAGAACCAGCTCTTTGTTTCATTGATCTTTTGAATTGTATATTTTTTAGTTTCTATGTCCTTTATTTCTGCTCTGACCTTAACTATTTCCTACCTTGTACTTACTATCAGTTTTTCTTTTTGTTTACTTTTTGGTTAAATTGCGAAGTTAGTCAATTAGAAATTTTTCTTGTTTCTTGATGTAGACCTGTAGTGCTATGAACTTCCCTCTCAGGACTGCTTTTGCTGCATTCCATAGATTTTGTGTTGTTGTGTGTTCATTTTCAGTGGTTTCCAGGAAGTTTTAAATTTCTTCCTTGATCTTCTTGGTAACCGACTAATTGTTTAATAACGTGGTATTTAGCCTCCATATATTTGAATGTTTTCGTTGTAAATGATTTTTCAGTTTCATGCCATTGTGAACTGAGAAGATGCTTGATATGATTTCAGTCTTCTTAAACTTTAGAGACTTAGTTTGTGTCCTAGTATGTAGTCTATTTTTGAGAATGTACCATGTGCACTTGAGAAAAATGTTAATTCTGCTGTTTTGGGATAAATCTCTGTAGATATCTATTAAATTAATTTGATCTACTGCATCATTTAGAATCTCTATACCCCTGTTAATTTTTTTTTAGAGGATCTGTCCAGTGATGTCAGAGGGGTGTTGAAATCCCCTGCTATGATTGTATTGCTTTTTCTCTTTTGAAGTTCTTCAGAAGATTTCTAATGTATTTTGGTGCTTCTATGTTGGGTGCATATATGTTTACCAAGGTTATATCCTCCTGTTGGATAGATCTCTTCAATATTATGCAGTGGTCTTCTTTGTCTCTAGTTATGGCCTTCATTTTGATGTCTCTTATATCTGATGTGAGTATTGCTATCCCAGCTTTTTTTCCCTTTCCGTTTGCTTGGAAAATTTTTTTTCCATTCCCTCACTTTCAAATTATGTGAGTCTTTTGTTGTGAGGTGGGACTCTTGTAAACAATATTTATATGAGTTATTCTTAAAAAAAATTTTTTTTCTCTATTGATTTTAGAGTGAGAGGGAGAGAGAGATAGAAACATTGATGAGAGAGAACATCGATTGACCACCTCCTACATGCTCCACACTGTGGTTTGGGCCCACTACTTGGGCATGGGTCCTGACTGGGAATTGAACCAGCGACCCCTTGGTGCCTGGGTCAAAGCTCAACCACTAAGCCACACCAGCTTGACTGAGTCATATTTTCTTATGGATTCAGCTACATTGTGTGTTTTGATTGGAGCATTTAATCCATCTATGTTTTAGGTTATTATTGATATGCACTTATTTATTGCCATTTTTGTTTATTTTAGTTATATTTTTCTTTTTATTTCTTCTACTAATTGTAACAGTCCTTTTAACATTTCTTGCAATGCTAGTTTGGTTGTAATATATTCCCTTAGCCTTCTTTTGTCTGGGAAACTCTTTATTTCACCTTCTACTTTGAATGATAACCTTGCTGGATAGAGTAGTCTTGGGTTCAGATCCTTGTTTTTCATTACCTTGATTACTTCATGCCATTTCCTCCTGACCTGTAGTGTTTTGGTGGAGAAGTCAGCTGATAACCTCATTGGTCTTCCTTTGTAAGTAACCTGTTGCTTATCTCTTGCTGCCTTTAGGATTCTCTGTTCGTCTTTAACTTTGGGCATATTAATTATTACATGCCTTGGTGTGAGCCTCTTTGGGTTCTTCTTACCTGGGGCTCTCTGTGCTTCTTGGACTTGTATGCCTTTTTCCTTCACCAAGCTATGGAAATTTTCTGTCACTATTTCTTCAAGTATATTCTCTAACTCTTGCTTACTTTCTTCTTCTGGTACACCTATGATGAGTATGTTGTTACTCTTCATGTTGTCCCACAGTTCTCATAGGCTGTCTTCCTGTATTTTAATTGTTTTTCCTTTTTGGTTTTGTGATTGGCTGATTTTTTTCTACCCTGCCTTCAAATTCACTGATCTGTTCCTCAGCTTCTTCTACTCTGCTGGTTATTTCTTCCAATGTGTTCTTTATTACTGCTATGTTATTCTTCATTTCCAATTGGTTGGTTTTCAATGTTTTTATATCTTTACTTATGCTATTGAGCTTTTTATTCATGTTGTTGAACTTCCTCATGATTATTGCTCTGAACTCTCCCTCTGATATCTTTCTTAATTCTGTGTCATTTATTTCTTCTCCTGCAGAATTATCTTGTTCTTTCATTTGGGATTTATTTCTTTGTTTCACCATTTTGGCCATCTCAGAGGGTTTTGGAACCTGCCAAATTTTCCCTGTGGGTGTTGGTGTTCTGCTGGTTGTGGCTTCCTTTATTGGGTTTGGATGAGTGTGGGAGGACTCAGGTTAAACACCACTGTCAAGTCTTAGTTTCCTGGGTAGATTTGAAAGCCAAGGAAAGGATCAGTTATCTTCTAGCTATTTGCCTGGAGGCTATTAGTCTCAGTTGCTTGATGAGCCTCAGGTGGGGTTCTTGCTGGGTTATTCAACTGAGATGTCAATGAGACTCATTTTGCATTTCTGTGGCCTGGCTTGGTAGTGTTGAATTCCTGTGTGAGTGGCCATTGCTTCTCCCCAGGGCTCTAAGAAGGGGCTCTTTGAGTAAGATGGGTCCTGTCCTTTGAGGGAGTGATTCTGTATAGTACTCCCTGTGTCCATCCCTCTGGAGCCAGGAGCTCTGTTTTCACTCATTCCAGTCCAGTCCACCCTCCCTCTGTTGGAGCCCAAGGTGCTTTTAAAAAAATTTTTTTTCCTTTATTGATTTTATAGATAGACTAAGTGAGAGGGAAAGATAGAAACATCAATTGGCCACCTCCGGCATGCCCCCCAATCAGGGATCAGGCCCACAACCTGGGCATGTGTGCTGACCAGGGAGTGAACCAGCGACCTCTTAGTGCATCAGTGGACTTTCAACCACTGAGCCGCGCTGGCCAGACTGCTGCTTTTTAAAAACAAAACAAAACAAAACAAAAAAACTCCACTTTATGTTGACCCATGCACCAAGAGGTTGCCAGTTCAATTCCTGGTCAAGACACATGCCCAGGTTCTGGGCCAAATCCCCAGTGGGGGACATGCAGGAGGTGGCCAATTGATGCTTTTCTCATTGATGTTTTTATCTCTCTCATCCTCTCCCTTCCTCTCTCTAAAATCAATAAAGGAAAAAAACCAACAAAAAACCCTCCAACAAACTCCAAACCCCCGCTTTCTTAGTGGGAAGTGCACACTGATAATACACCTCTCTACTGCTGTCCGTGGGCTCCAGCCCACCCCCACACCCCTCTGAAATTCTTACTAGGCTCGATTTGGTGTCCCTGGTTGTACTGGTTCTGTCCAGCTGCTCTTCAGTTAACTTTTCTTGACGGTTTGTCTTTAAAACCCCTGCTTTCTTAGTGGGAAGTACACACCACAAATGCAACTCTCTGCTGCTGTCCGTGGACTCCCAGCCTGCCCCTGCATGTCTCCGCAATTCCTACCAGGTTTGATTTGGTGTTCCTAGTTGTACTGGTATGTTCAGCTGTTCTTCGGGATTTTCCTGATGATTTATCTTTATTTTAGTTATAATTCCAGTTTGGTCCTGGGAGAAGACTGTGTAGCTTCCATTCACTTCACCATCATTTTTTCTTCCCCTACAGTGATTCTTTACACATATGTAGAGAAGCTTATCAACAGTACCCCAAAAGGCTCCAGTGTTAATATGTCTTTTTTTTATGATTCATTTTATTATTAATTTGTTTTTGTTTTTCCTTTTTTTCCCCCATTGACATCCTCCTCCCCCTCCCCTTCTCCTCCTCCCAATCCCTGTTGTCCATGTCCATTGGTTATGCACCCATGCACATAGGCTCTGTGATTTATCTCTTTCCCCCTCCTCCCCCCTCCTCTGAGGCCCGTCATCGCATACTCCACCCTCCATGTCTCTGGGTCAATTTCGTTGTTCAGTTTGCTCAGTTCTCCTGTGTGTTGCCGGCTTCCTCCATTGGTGTGGGGGTCTCCCGGCTCCCCCGCTCCACCTGGGTTCCCCGTGGCGGGGGGGTATGTCTTTTTAATTATCTGAATTTTGTGATGTTTTGATATCTTCAAATGTTTTGCTGGCTGAGGAGAGACCACCCCTCCCAGGAGTAGCTAATTCCTAGAGACAGAAAACAATGTACTAACAAGTGCAGCTTTTATATGCAAACCAACCAATTCAAAGCTGCACTCCCAATGGCCTATATCTAATTCTCAAACTTAAACAATTTCCCTCTGCCCCAAATCACCCCAGGGCCAGGCACCAGACAACTAGAGATCACTGGCATAGTCCAGAGCCTGCCAAAATTATTCAAACTATCTAATTTTGAACATGCTTAAACTTGCCTCCCTGCCTCTATCATTTCTTCCCTCAGAAACTACAGTATGGGCTATGGCTATACTTTCCCTTGGCTCTTTCTGCCTCCTGACTGACCCTGATGCTTCCCCATGTGGCCATGTGTGGCCTGGTATGCCCTCTTATCTTTGGAATTGTAACTAATAAACTTTTCTTTCAAAGGCAGAAAGATATGTCACCTTACCTTTTCTGATTAAAACAAAATTCCATTTCCAGATGGCCCCCTCATGTCCCTTGTTACTCTGTACACTCCTCCATCCAAGGAGGATTTCTATCATAACAGAGTTTTGCTTCTTTTTGTCCTTTATGTAAATGGAATCATTCTGTATTTTCTCTTTTGTGTTTGGCATCTTTCACTCAGCATAATAGGATTCATCCATGTTACTGAGAATCTCTCTTTCTCTCTCTCCTTCTCTTCCCATAGTATTCCATTATATTCTACAACTTATTTACCCATTTCTTTGTTGATGGGTATATGAGTTTGATTATCCAACTATTCAACTGATTTTTCCCTCTCTATACCTTTTTCTTAGTGAGCTACACTGTTCATTGTCATTTGACTCTCTTGCATTTATGAAGCAAATTGCAAGTGTTTTACAAGTTGCAACTATGTGTTGTGTATTTCTGTCTCTTTGAGCTTTGTGTTCTGAAGCAGGTGTTCTCCACCAATTCAAAGTGATGTAAAGCAAGGACCTAAAACCAGGACTACTCTATCCTACAAGGCCATCATTTGGAATTTAAGGCAAAATAAAGAGCTTCCCAGAACAAGACAAAAAAAAAGTGGAAGGAGTTCATTACCACCAAAATAGTATTATAAAAGATGTTAAAGGGCCAGATTTAAGAAGAGGAAAGAAGAAATAGAAAGAGAGGAATATAGATATAAAGAATAAAATGGCAATAAATAAGCATCTATCAAAAATAATCTTAAATGTAAATGGATTAAATGCTCCAATCAAGTCATAGGGTAGCTGAATAGCTAAGAAAACATGACCCATATACAGTGTGCGGCAAAAGTAGATTTACAGTTGTGAGTATGCAAAACACAGAGATTATTCTTGTAGTATTGTTTATTAATTATTGTATTATTTTCCATGTGAATAACTGGAAACCTACTTTTGCCTCACAGACTGAAATTGAAGGGATGGAAAAAATACTCCATGCAAACTGAAACAAACAAAAAAGGCTTAGATTCCAAAATGGCGGTGGAGTGAATGGAAGCTACACAGACGACTTCCCAGGACCAAACTGGAATCACAACTAAATAAAGACAAATCGTCGGGAAAAGGCAACAGCTGGAGAGGACCATATAACCAGGGACATTGAATTAAGCCTGGTATGTGTGCAGAGGTGCAAGAGAAGGACTGACTAGGAGCCCACGGACAGCAGCTGTCTTAGCTGTGAGCAACACCCTTGGGGTTAAAATCCCAAGCCAGCTCCACAGTGCAGAAGGCGGAACAGAGCACTAAATTAGCTACAACCATTCACCTTGGGCTCTGGTAGAAGCAGGGCAGCCAGGACTGGAACTGTGTGAGGACACTTGGAATTTGGAGAGCACTCAGAGTTTTTGCAGAGTTGTGGCCATGCAGGACAGTGGCCATCTTGCTTCTTCCCGAAACTCTGGGGAGAAGCAACAGCCCATCCCACGGAGATTTAGCCCCACCCAGCTGGGCCAAAGAAATGCAAATTGAGGCTCAATAACAACCAGCATCTGCCCCACCATCAGGAAATTCTCATATGCTGAACACCTGAGGGAGTTTTTCATTCAACTGAGAACACAAGGCTCTTCAAGTAACTGAGACTAATAGCCTCCAGACATAAAGCTAGAGGATAACCAAACCTTTCCTGGGCTTACAAATTTACCCAGGAAGTAAGACTTGACAGTGGTGTTTTATGTGGGTCCTCCCACGCTCATCCAAACCCAGTAGAGGGAGTCACAAATAGCAGAACACCAACACCCACAGGGAAAGTTTGGCAGGCTACAAAACCCACTGAGAGAGCAAAAATGGTGAAATAAACAAATCCCAAACAAAAGAACAAGAGACCTATACCGAAGATGAGATAAATGAAATACAGTTAAGCAAGTTATCAGAGGTAGAGTTCAGAGGCATGATCTTGAGGAAGCTCAACAGCATGAGTAAGGACATCAACACCATCAATAAAGAAATAGAAACATTGAAAATCAACAAACTGAAGATGAAACACCACCAGAAGAAACGAAGAATGACACAGCAGAAATAAAGAACACATTGGAAGGACTAAATAGTGGAGTAGAGGAAGCCGAGGATTGGATCAGTGAATTAGAAGACAAGGTAGAAAAAATCAACCAATCAGAAAACCAAAAGGAAAAAACAATTAAAAAACAGAAAGACAGCTTAGGAAACTGTGGGGCAACTGGAAACGTAATAATATTCGCATCATAGGAGACCCCAAAGAAGAAGAAAATGACCAAGGGTTAGAGAATATATTTGAAGAAATAGTGACAGAAAACTCCCCAAATTTGGTGAAGGAAGAAGGCATTCAAGTTCAAGAAGCACAGAGAGCCCCAAGTAAGAACTCAAAAAGGCCCACACCAAGACAAATAGTAATTAAAGTGCCAAAAATTAAAGACAGAGAACCCTAAAGGCAACAAGAGATAAGCAACAAGTTACCTACAAAGGAACCCCCATAAGGCTATCAGCTGACTTATCAACAGAAACACTACAGGCCAGAAGGGAATGGCATGAAGTAATCAAGGTCATGAAACACAAGGATCTGAATCCAAGACTACGCTATCAAGCAAAGCTATCATTCAAAATAGAAGGTCAAATAAAGAGGCTAAATAGCATGTTATTAAACAATGAATGGGTTATAAACAAGATCAAGGAAGGAATTAAAAACTTCCTGGAAACCAATGAAAATAAACACACAACAACACAACACACAAGAAAAGCTAAAGCAGTTCTGAGAGGGAAGTTCATAGCACTACAGGCCTACCTCAAGAAACAAGAAAAATTTCTAAATGACTATCTAACCTCACATCTTAAGGAATTAGAAAGCAAACAAAAAGAAAACCCCAGAGCAAGTAGAAGGAAGGAAATATTAAAGATCAGAGCAGAAATGAATACCACAGAGACCAAAGAAACAATTCAAATGATCAATGAAACAAAGAGCTGGCTTTTTGAAAAGATAAACAAGATTGATCAACTCTCAGCTAGACTCACTAAGAAACAAAGAGAGAGAACTCAAATACACAAAATCATAAATGAAAGAGAAGTAACAACACAATAATACAAAGGATCATTAACAAATACTATGAACAATTAAACGGCAACAAATTAGACTAAGTGAAATGGACAGATTTCTAGAAACACCTAGTTTCCTAAAAGAGATAGAAAACTTGAACAGACCAATAACAACTAAGGAAATTGAAAGTGTAATCCAGACTCTCTCAGGAAACAGAAGACCAAACACCCATTCTCCTCAAACTATTCCAAAAAATTCAAGAAGGAAGACTCTGAAACTCTTTTTATGAGATCAGCATAATTCTAATTCCAAAACCAGAAAAAGACACCACAAAGAAAGAAAACTACAGGGCAACATCCCTGATGAACATAGGTGCCAAAATCCTGAACAAATACAAACAAATAGGATCTAGCAATACATCAAAAAAATTATTCACCAGGACCAAGTAGAATTCATCCCAGTGATGCCAGGCTGGTACAATATTCACAAATCAATAAATGTGATACACCACATAAACAAAATGAAAGATAAAAACCATATGATCATATCAATAGATGCGGAAAAAGCATTCAACAAAGTCTAGCACCCATTTCTGATAAAAATGCTCAGCAATGTGGGACTAGAGAGATCATGTCTGAACATCATAAAGGCCATATATGAAAAACCTACAGCCAACATCATACTCAAAGAACAAAAACTAAAAGCATTTCCCTTAAGAACAGGAACAAGACAGGGGTGACCACTTTTGCCACTCTTATTTAACATAGTACTGGAAATCTTAGGCACAGCAATCAGACATGAAAACAAAATAAACGGGTTCCAAATTGGAAAGGAGGAGGTGAAACTGTCATTATTTGCAGATATCATGATATACGTAGAAAACCCTAAAGACTCCATCAAAAATCTACAAGAATTAATAAATGAATTTGGCTAAATAGCAGGATACAAAATTAACTTCAAGAAATCAATGGCATTCTTATACACCAATGATGAACTCACAGAAAGAGAAACTAAAAAAAAATTCCACTTAATTTGTGGCCAAAAAATTAAGATACCTAGGAATAAACTTAACCTATTTGCTGAAAACTACTGGACATTGAAAAAAGAAATAGAGGAAAATATAAAAAAGTGGAAGCATATACCTTGTTCATGGATTGGAAGAATTAACATCATTAAAATGTTTATACTACCAAAGCAATTTGTAAATTCAGTGCAATCCCCATTAAAATACCAACATCATATTTCACAGAAGTAGAACAAATTTTTCAAAAGTTCATATGGAATCAAAAAAGACCCCGAATAGACACAGCTATCTTGAAAAAGAAGGACAAAGTAGGCGGGATCACAATACCGGACATCAGGTTATACTACAAACCTACTGTAATCAAAACAGCCTGGTACTGGCACAAGAACAGGCATATAGACCAGTGGAACAGAACAGAGAACCCAGAAATTGACCCAAGACATTATGCTCAATTAATATTTGGCAAATGTGGCAAGAGCATACAATGGAATAAAGACAGCCTCTTTAATAAATGAGACAATTGGAAAAAATTGGACAGCTATATGCAAAAAAATGAAATTAGACCGTCAGCTTACACCACACACAAGAATAAACTTAAAATAGATAAAAGACATAAATGTGACTTATGAATCCATAAAAATGCTATAAGAACATGTAGGCAACAAAATTTCAGGCATCATATACTGCAGAATTTTCACTGAGGCAAGAGAAACAAAGGAAAAAATGAACACATGGGACTACATCAAACTGAGTAACAAAAGAAACAACCATCAAAATGGATAGGTAACCACTATATGTGAGAGCATATTTGCCAATGATACGTCATATAAGGGATTAATTTCCAAAATATATACTTACACAACTCAATAAAAGGAAGACAAAGAACCCAATTAAAAAATGGGCAGAGGAGCTAAAGAGACACCTCTCCAAACAGGACATACAAATGGCCAAAAAACATATGAAGAAATAATCAACATCACTAATCATCAGAGAGATGCAAATTAAAACAACAATGAGGTATCACCTCACACCTGGCAAAATAGCTGCCATCAACAAAGCATCAAACCACAAGTGTTGTCGAGGGTGTGGAGAAAAGGGGACTCTAGCACACTGCTGATGGGAGTGCAGACTGGTGCAGCCACTATGGAAAACACTATGGTGTTACCTCAAAAAATTAAAAATTGAATTGCCATTTGACCCAGTGATCCCACTCCTAGGAATATACCCTAAGAAGCCTGAAACACCAATCAGAAAGAATACATGTACCCCCATGTTCATAGCAGCGCTAGTTACAATAGCTAAGATCTGGAAACAGCCCAAGTGTCCATCAGTAGATGAATGGATAAAAAAGCTGTGGTACATATGCACAATGGAGTACTATGCAGCTGTAAGAAAGAAAGATCTCTTATCCTTTGCGATGACATTGGAGGACCTGGAAACTATTATCCTAAGTCAAACAGGCCAAGCAGAGAAAGACAAATATCATATGATCTCACTTATTTCTGGAATATAATGAACATAACAGTGTGAGGAACAGGGTAGTCCCAGAGACGTGGAAATAGGTTACAGACTGACATTTGCCAGAAGAGGGGGTGGGGGAAAGGAGCGATGAACACAGAATTTGTATGCGTGTACTCATAACCAATGGACATGGACAACAAAACTGGGGACGGGGCAGGTAGGGAGGGGTAGGAGGGTGTCAATGGGGGAAAAAAAGAGAAACATCTGTAACAAAAGTAAATTAAAAGAAAAAAAAGGACAGCTCCACCCAAAGCTAAGTGACTTTTTATTTTATTATTATTTTGGCAATTGCTATAGTTTATATTTGTGCTTGGACTGATAACACCTTTATCCACATTTCCCAGACAGAGGTGCCTGGTCAAATTTATCCCAAATCCCCACTCAGAATTAGGTCATGGGGATCCTTTAGTCTCTCCAGTTTCTGATTTCACTACAATTTCCCCCTCACTACTAGGCATATCTCTCACTAAATGGTTGATTGTTGGTCTGCACAATAGGTCTTACTGTGGAATCCCATTGGCAACACTGTCTCTTGAAATATGAAGCAGTCTACCACCTTCACTTGTTCAGTAGTGCCATCTTCTAGACACTGTGTATGCCACCATCTGCAGACAGAAATCCTTCCCTGCATTCTTGACCCCCTTCTTCCTTTAGAAGATAGCAAGAATCTCTGGACCTGGGGATAAGTAAGACTACACCCTTTGACAGCAAGAAGAAACTACAGATGTTGAGATCTCCATCCATTTACTTTTGTAAGATTACAAATGTCTAGAATTTTAAAGGGGGGATTTGTTACTGTAGGCAGCCATCAGTAAGATCACAGGTCAGCTGGCCACTCTGGAGGGACAGGCCATGCAGGGGCTGTGCAGAGGATACAGGTGCACTGAGATCCAGGGATGCCCCATGGACTCTAACCGGCTTCTCAAGATGTGTGGGTGCCAAGTTCAACATCAGGAGGTGGGCTGAAGGTTGTGGCATTTTCAGGTTTTCTGATGGCAGGTCCTGCAGTCATCCCCCACTACAATAAACAGTCAGAGACTGCCAAGAAATCTCCCCTATTGGCCATGATGGACCAGGAGGAAATTCTTACACCCAGCACACCAAAAGATAGAAAGATGAATGGATAGAGCCGGAGCAGACCAAAAGCTAACAAGATAATTCAACAGAAAAAAAAAAAAGGCTCCTCTCCCTATAAGAATCACAGACTGGATCAGGAGTAGGGGTTGGTCTTTGAGATGGAAATCCACCATTCTCCCAGGTTGCAGCACCTGGATAAAACCTCTTTCCTTTTTCACCATCACCTGTCTCATGAGTTTGGCTTTTGTTGAGGCAGGAAGCCAAACCTGCATTTTTGGTTACATGCTTGCTGAAACATTGCAAACCTGCTGACCCATCAGGCCTCTGTCAAGGGCCTATTTGGAGTAGTTAGTCTTCTGGCAGGACACAGGGTCCACTCAGTTAAAGCAAATGAAGGGAGGTGAATGAAGGCAATCATGGGGGTGGGGACTCTGGGGAGCTGCAACATATGGAGCCATGCACAACCACTGTAGGTTGGCAGGGCCAAGAGAGGAAGCAGTGCTAACTGGGCAACTTTTAATAAAATATTTACTTCCAGCAAGTTTGCACAAATGGTTTCTCAGTGGTATAGCATAGAAGCAGCACATGTGTGTGTGTGTGTGTGGGTGTGTTTGTGTGTACAATGTGTGTTTTCCTAGGACTGCCTCTCCCTGCCCCCACTTCTTCTACTAGGGCTTGGCCTTGAATAACTGGACCCCCACCCAAACAATCCTTAGTGTTGAATTCAGGGGCTCAACTGGGGCCCTTGATTCCTCTGTTTTCTCTGGGATCTTGTACATAGTAGCTCATCTGTCAGTATCTGTGGAGTGAATAATTCAATGAATAAATACATTAATAACTGCGGCAAAGCCCTGGCCGGTTTGGCTCAGTGGGAGAGCATCGGCCTATGGGCCAAAGAGTCGATTCTGGTCAAGGACACTTACCTCAGTTGCGGTTCAGTTCCCGGCCCTGGTTGGGGTCACGCAAGAGACAGCCAATCGATGTGTCTCTCTCACACCGATGTCTCTCTCTCCTCCCCACCCCCTGCCTTGCTCTATCTGAAGATAAATGGAAAAATGTCCTCAGGTGAGGATTATTAAAAAATAAATAATAAATAATTGCAGCAAAGAGGGAAAAGTTTAGTTTGATATGTAAGAGAGAAATTAAAAGGGGAAAAGTCAATAAAAGCAGGTAGAGAAACATAAAGACATTGCAGTGTGGGGCTGATCACAGCACGGACAAGTATTCTGTGCTGTTGGAAGAATCTGAGACATACTTGCTCACCAGAGAAGACATGGCCAAATTTGCAGCTTGCTCCAGCTCCTTCTCTGCCTCTCCTGTCCATTTTTTTCTAGCTCCCAGACATGTTCATGTCTTTCTTTTGGTCTCAACATTCCAGTAGTTTCATGTCATTTGGCTCTTGCCCATTCTCTTCCCTCTATGTGGAATATCCTGCCTTGTTGACCATCTTTAAGATCAAGTCTAATGCCTTCTCCTCATCCTCCCCACTGGTTTCCATTGCAGTGACCCATGTGCTTCTAGTCAGGTGTTCACCACAACTCACTGCTATGGTCTGACTTTGCATTATCCTATCCCATGGGTTCTTCCAAGATGGAATCACTGTTTAATTCTTCTTGTAGAAACTCAAAAAGTTTGTTGAATCAAATTGAAGTTTGGGTATTTAAAGTCTCAAGTATCCCAGAAATATGGCTATTGAAGGAGTCAGTCCCCGAGGGTCTAATATCTTTGATGCTTTTTTCCAAAAGTTTAAGACATAAGACCCATAAAGGCAGGGAACAGGCTTAGTTCATTTCAGGGGAATTTGTTCAATGTTAGACCAAAATGCCTTATAAGAAAGAATAATGTGTCAATAGTAGGAACTTCTTGAACCACTAAAATGAAAATGCTGGAAGTCCAAGGCTACTCATGTCAATTTTGCTTTCTTCTCTCTCATTCCCTGGCTGTGAAAAGAGCCATTTATTGTCTTTGTTGTTGTTGTTGTTAATCCTCACTCGATGACATTTTCCCACTGATTTTTACATAGAATGGAAGGGAAGGAGGGAGAGAGAGAAAAATTGATGCAAGAGAGACACACCAAATAGCTGCCTCCCACATGACCCCGTCTGGGGTCAGGGATTGAAACTGCATCCCAGACATGCACCCTTGCCTGGGAATCAAACCCACAGCACTTTGATCCAGGGGCTGGCATTCTAACTTCTGAGCCAAACCAGCCAGGGCCATTTATTGTCTTTTAATTTAAGATAGTTTCCAACGTTCAGGCAGTTGACTTCAGCCTATATTTCCTGAACCTATGCTCTGAGTCAGACCTGTGCTGGTAGCAGAGCTTCCAGGTGTATGAGGCCCACTTCTAGCAATGGGGCTGCTCACCTTCTGGTGGGGAAAATGGGAGCTGTGCTAGGAGGGGGTAGGTAAGCAAGAGATGGCTTCAGAGTGTCCCCAAAGGCCAGGGTGCCTGGTCTAAGTCTGGGAGGTCAAGAATGGTTGCTGGTTGAAAAGGCAGCATGGGTGTGTACCGGATGCAGAGCTCTCTGGACTCAGGGAGACAATCGTTCAAATTCTGGCTCTACCACCTGCTGGCTGGTTGAGATAGCTGCTCTTCTCTTTGTGTATTGATGCTGTCATTTGTAAAGAGGGTGAAAGTAATGGAGTGCTTAGCCTGGAGCCTTGTACCAAGCAGGACTGGGGACATGGGGCTATGCTTGTTATGAAGCTGTCTTGGATTACAGGAGTTGGGCACAGGTAGACTGAAGATGGAGGCCACATTCACAGCATGTCTCTATGAAATGTTCAGTACCTTCCTCCCCCACCATCATACCCTCCTCCCAGGAGCCCAGCCCTGCTGCCAGAACTCTGGAGCAAAGGAAAGCCTAGTGGGTCCAGAGTGTGGCGCTAAGGTGAAAGGCAGTGTGTGAGGCATATCCATCCTTTGGGCTCTCTGGTGCTCAGGTTTCTGGGGAGGCTGAGAGGGAGTCCAAATGGGCCTCAGGGAGGTAAGGATGAGGCCAGAGCTGGAGAGGTTTATGGAGACATTCTCAATGTCTCACTGGTGTGATGAGGGCTATAGCCAAGACTTTCCCACTGAGGAGCTGTCTGGATCTCAGGGCTCTGCTTCATCTTGACTACATCCACTCACAGGCCCTGTCTTCCACCCTCCCCAGAGTTCACATAGACCTCTGACCAAGTCAGGGAAACATGCTGTACTCTGCTGCCCCTAGGTCCTAGGATTCCCTTTTGTAGACCTGAAGCCATGCTGGCTACCAGAGTGGGCATTGTGAACACTGCTGCTGTCTATGCTGGAGCTTCAGTGACCATGGCCTTCCCAAGATAGGTCTCTGAGGGCAGCTGTTAGTGATGAAGAAACGTTTTTTTTTACACATGGAAGCACTAATTAAGAAGTTTGAATGTCTTCCATATTTCTAATTTGTTGTTCTTTTCCTTTATGTAACAGAGAAGATCCTGCATAGCTCATCACCAGCTGGTTGAGCAAACATCTAGAGACTGAGAATATTTTATTTTAACTGCTTGAGCCTTGGGATTATGGAAATAAGATGGTGGAGGAAGGGTTCTGAAAGGAGACTGGAAGAAAATTCTCTTGGAGAAGCAGTCACTTGGAAGCGATTGGTCTAGCTACTTTGATTGTCTGAGCAGTTTAGAGTTTTTGACCTGGACCCAGGAAAGATTGAAACCAATTTAAAGGAACAGATGGGTGGAGCCTGAGTCACTGCCCGGCTGACAGGAAGGCAGGATTGAGTCAGTCAATTAAACACATTTCTCCTTAATAAATGTGGCAAAACTGCATGAAAATATCTTATTTTCTAAGTTCCAGGAATCAAAGGCTGGCAAGAGGCTGGAGAGGCAGGAGCTGTTTGCTCTGTGACAGACATGCACAGACTCCTGACTCTGGCTCTGGGTCTAACTTACAGAGGCACATGGCCTGCTTTCAAGAATAGGGCTCTCAGTCAGTGGGGGAGCAGGGGCAAGTGGTGGGTGCTGACCTGCATGCTGGCGGGAGAAGGGCAGGGTGCTGGCAGGGTGCTGGCAGCAGCAGAGTGGGGCTGTGGGCAGATGTGGCACCAGCTTAGCAGTGTGGCATCCACCAGGGTGAGGACTTGTAGAGCCTGCCTTGAGCCTAAGGCTCACCCTACAAATGAGCCTGAAGGCCCAACTTTCTCAGAGCAGACTGAGGTGGGCGCAGAAGGTCCCAGCAAGAAGGCTGAAAGTGGGCAGCTTTCCTTGCAACCTCCTAGTGGGTACTCCAGTCCTGACACCAGGGTGAAGGAGCTATGGCTAGTGGCAGCTTGCTCTGCCAACACTTGAACGAGTGGGGGAACAAGGCCATCTAGCTTTCTCGGGTTCAGCAGCAGGGCCTGCCCCATGACTTAGCTCTTGGAAGGTTCTGGTGCCTCAGCCAGTAAGCCTGGCATGTTCTGGAAGTGGGCATCCCTGGGGATGTCAGTGCCCAGTGAAGGAGCAGGAGCAGTGTCTCCTGGGGCCTTCCATGGTACTGCCATGTGCTTTGGGCCTACCCCCGCACACACACACACACACACACACACACACACACACACACACACACACTCTGTTCCTCCTGCAGTTCTAGGAGGGAGGAGCCTGGGACCTCTGCCCACATAGCTCTGGGGTGGGTGCTGGCTGCCCTGGGAGCCAGGCTAGGAGCAGGGTGACAGGTGGGGCTGAAGACGGACAGAGAGGATGCTGATGTGTGGGAAAAGTCAGAGGCACAGTGTCCTGTCCTGCGTGACCCCACAGGTGGCATTTCTCTTGGCTCAGCTGGAAGGGTGTCTGCTTGGTCTTATTAGAAACTGAGATTCACCCCTGGACAGTGTGACTCAGTTAGCTGGAGCTTCATCCTGTCCACTGAAAGCTCACGGGCACATACCCATGTTGTGGGTTCAATCCCTAACTGGGGCACATATATGAGGCAACTAATTGATGTTTCTGTTTCACTTCAATGTCTCTCTCTCTCTCTCTCCCCCCCCCCTCCTTTTTTCTCTCTTTAAAAATCAATAAAAACATATCTTTGGGTGAGAATTAAAAAAAAACACGGATCCACCATAAATGCTAATTCCCTGCTCTTAACCCACAGTATGTGCATTTATGTTCCAGCAAAACTCATTAGGGCCGAGCACTTCCCAGGCTGAGGAACACAGGTGCATTGGGGCAGGGGCACATCTGCCTTGGTGGGTCTAATGAGATGTGAAGACCAGTCAGGATGGGAGAATTAGCAGAGAGAGTGCCTTCAAATTTTCAGTGGAGAGTTTTCTGCCTAAATTTTGATTCTGCAGGCCAAGACATTTCATGGGAAGGGACTAGTACATTAGGTCTTGCCTTTTGCTAATCTAAATTGAGTCTTGGGGACAAAATTCTCCCACAGAGAACTGTCCTGGGTCTCCCCAAATTTGGGTTGGGAAAAAGCTGATAAAGTGAGCGAGATGGGGGTCAGGCTGGGGGCTGCCAGGTCCTCAGAACAAGGTGGGATGCTCAGGCATTGGGTCTGCAGGACTTGGTTTAGGACATGGACAGTGGCTACTAGGAATCCAGATGAAGCCTGCTGGCCAGGTTGGGGCTTGGAACAGAAGGATGTGAGGCCATGTCTGTTCATTCTCAGAGACCCATCCATGGCAGGCTTAAGGGGGAAAATAAGTCAGGAACAGTTGGGCCAAGGCTCCCACACTGTCAGCAAGGGTTGATCCCCTAATGTAGGGATGGGTGTTTGGTGGATGAACAATTTGTAACCTTGGGATATGCATTCTCACAACTTGGCCAACCTAGGATCAAAGTGTGTGTGGACAGACAGGTTTGCATGTGAATAGATAAAGTTTGCATGACAAAGGGTTGGAAGACCACCCTGGGAAGAGAATGGGCTGTGGATGCCCAGGCATGGCTGGGTTTGTTATTTTTTTTAGCTTTGATGTCTCTTTCCATTGTAAAAAGCCAGAGACTAGGCGTGACTGTATTGTTTGCAGAGGCACCATCTCAAGGAAATACTTTACCTCAATCCACATGTAACTTGGGGAACCGCTCTACAAATAAATTGGGCTGCATCCAGAGATCTGGAGCATTTTGTTCCCTTGCAGTGCTCCCCTTCACTCTTACCAGCGTGTGCTTGTAGTTTGTTGCGTTGAGCCAACCCCTGGCAGACCGAGAGAGATGGCAAGTGGTGACCCTGACATGACTCAAATACGCAGCGATGTGATTCAACGGGACCAGCAATGTAACGGTATGAGAAAGGGAATTAGAAAGGGAATTAGTGATCTAGATCAAAAGTAAAAATACACTCGCGTTTTCTCGAGTCAGTGGCTCCAAGCTTGGAACAGCTGCCCGCATATCTAGTGTTGTCTGGGGTTTCCAGTAAGACAGCATGGGGTCGGGATTTTCTAAAGATCAGTGACTTTATGCGCAAGTCTTACAACAGCTGCTGAAAGAAGCTCACTGCTCCATATTGGAGTGGAAGCTCTTGCAGCATCTAAGAGACGTGCAGGAGCATTGCCCATGGTTCCCTAAGGAGGGCACGTTGGATTCTGATGTGTGGTTCAAAGTAGGGGAAACTTTTAGGGAGCACTAAGATTTAGGGTGTAAAATTTCCACCTTGATCTTTCTTTTATGGCGACTGGTATTTACAGCATTGCAGCCGCTAAGTAAAACAGTCCCAGTAGCAAGGTGGCTCCAACCTCCCATTTGGAGGAAACTCGAGTTGACTGCCCCTGCATGGTCAACAAAGGAGGAAAGTCCTCCTCCCTCTCCTCCATCTTTTGTGGAGGATTCCTCAGCCTCTCCACGCCCAGCAATGGAGGGCTGTCTTAAAGAGGCCAGGGAAGTGGGAGACCTTCGGGCTTTCCCAGCTATAATACAGCCTGGTCAACAACCTGTGCACGAATGTTTGACTTATCAGATTTTTAAAGAATTCAGGCAAAGCATAAAGGAAAATGGTTTGCAAAGTTCCTTTACTATAGTAATGTTAGAGGGAATAGCTGGTAGTTATCAGATGACTCCCTGGGATTGGACGGCACTCATGAAAACAGTGTTAACACCGGCCCAATTTGCCGTGTAGAAGTTAGAATATCAGGAGAGAGCCACACAACAGGCATTGGAAAATCTTGGAACAGGGACTCCTATTGAACAAGACATGTTACTAGGACAAGGTAACTATTTAGATCCCCAAGTACAGGCAAGGCAAGATGCTAGATTGTTTTGTCAGGCCTCAGATTTAGCTACTAAAGCTTGGCAAAGAGTTCCAGAGACTAGAGGAAGGACAGGTTCTTTTGCTACAGTTAGGCAAGAAGCACAGGAATCTTATGTGTCATTCATTAATAGGTTGCAAGTGGCCGTAAGTAGACAGATAGATAATGCAGAAGCAGCTGATACATTGTTATTACAATTGGCCTATGAGAATGCTAATGCAGATTGTCAGGTAATACTCGCTCTTTTGAAGGGAAAAACCTCAAATATAGGGAATACATAATAGCATGTCAAAATGTAGGGACAGAAATGCATCGGTCCAGAGCTTTAGCAGCTGCCCTCAGGACCTTGCAAATTGGAGAATTCAATAAAGGACAATAAGGGTCCAAATTATGTTTCAATTGTGGCTAGCCAGGACATTTTCAGAAGAAATGTAAAAAAATAAAAGTCAGAACCAGTGGCATTCCTACTAAGCCTAGTCCTCGATGTGGCAAAGGGCTGCATTGGGCCAATCAATGTAAATCTAAATTTGACAAAATTGGAAATTCTTTGTCAGGAAACAGGAGGAGGAGTGTGAGACCCAGTGCCCAGACACCTCTCTGGGTCCCTCAGCCTCAGGCTTTTCTCAATCAATCAAAGGGAGGGTTGGAGACCTCTGAGCCTCCACAGCAGGAAGTGTCAGCCTGGATCTTATCACCACCACAGAATTAACCCTTACGGAGTCTGATGATATTTTTTTAGTTCCTACAGGAGTGTATGGCCCCTTGCTGGAGGGGAAAGTAGGTTTAATGGTTGGAAGGTCTAGTTTAACAATGAAAGGAATACAAGTGATGCCAAAGGTAATTGACTCAGATTTTGAAGGAGAAATTAAAGTAATGCTTAAGGCTGTAGGCTTTCATATATTAACACCATAACCTAAATAGCTCAGCTTCTTTTGTTACCATACTGGGTCCCCCGAGCCACCTCCACAGTAAGAGGAAATGCAGGGTTTGGGAACACTGGTCAGTGTGATGTTTTCTGGACGACCGCTATTAACACCAGAAAAGCCCTTGCTCTCCATTAATATACAAGGGCAACTATTCTCAGGATTAGTGGATACAGGGGCAAACATTTCTATTATAACAATAAGAGAATGGCCTAAGAAATGGTCTAAAGCCCCAGTGCCCCTGCTAGTAACAGGAATGGGAGGAACTCAAGCTCCTCAACAAAGTACTTGCTCCCTTTCTGTGTAGGCCCAGATGAACAAAAAGGATGGATGCAACCTTGTCATGTAGTCTCCCCTAAATTTATGGAGAAGGGATCTTCTCTCTCAATGGAGAATGATTATTCAAACCCAGCCTTTTGGTGGTAAAATTTCCCTCCTTTCATTGGCCTGGAAAACAACAGAGCCAGTATGGGTTAATCAGTGGCCCTTAAAAGGGAAAAAATTATTACAAACAAACAAACTAGTGAAAGTACAATTAAAAACAGGTCATATAGAACCTTCAGTCACTCCCATTTTTGTTATTCCTAAAAAAGGTGGTAAGTGGGAAGATTACTACGTGATTTGAGGGGGCAATAAATGCTATTATAAAACCCATGGGAGCATTACAACCTGGGCTCCCCAATCTACAATGATTCCTGAAAAAGGGCATGTAATTGTTATAGATATTAAGGATTGTTTTTTCACTATCCTTACAGATAGAAATTCGCTTTTTCTGTTCCCTCCATTAACAATAGAAAAGCTATATAATGGTTTCAATGGAAGGTACTACCCCAAGGAATGATAAAATAGTCCAACAATTTGTCAATACTATGCCCATCATGCTACTGAGCCAATAAGGAAACTATTTCCTGCCATTTATCTGTACCACTATATGGATATTTTATTAGCTGCCTCTACCCCAAAAGAATTGAATCAGGCTTATATAATGCTTCAGAGGACTTTAAAAGAGGCAGCATTACAAATTGCTCCAGACAAGGTACAGCAATTAGAAGCTTGGCAATACTTAAGGTGGATATTAGGGGCAAGAACTATTCGTCCCCAGAAACTTACCATTCCAGTAAAGGTGACAACTTTAAATGAATTACAAAAGTTACTGGGAGCCATCAATTGGCTTCTACCTATGCTTGGTATCACTACTCAACCATTAACTCATTTATTTAATACTCTCAAAGGTGATGCAGCACTAAATTCACCTAGAACCTATCTATAGTGGCACAGCAGGAACTTAAAGTAATACCTACTCAAATACAAACCCGACAAGCTCATCATTGGTCACTAAAGGACCCTATTAGACTATTTATATATCCAACTGTGCCATACCCTACAGCATTAATAAGACAATTAACACCTGAAATAAAATATCTTGAATGGATCTTTCTCTCAGGTACCCCTTTTAAAACTATAACTCCATCTGTGGAACAGTTAGCAAATCTAATAACTGAAGGTGAAAAAGGAACACAAGAACTGACAGGGTATGACCCTCAGATTCTACATTTGCCTCTTACTCTGGAACAATTTACCACTTTGATTTCCCAGGCAATAGGATTTCAAATAGCTCTAGCAGATTTCATGTAAATGAAATTTCATGTATTTGCTATTCCAGCAAATACATTCTTGCAAAATATTCCTCAATTACACCTTAACTTGGTGCAAAAAATCAGTAATACCCCATTACCTGGGGCTAGAACTCTGTTCATTGATGGATCAGGTAAATCTCACAAAGCAGAAGTAGCCTGGAAAGAAAATGAGGAATGGAGACATATTAGCAGCCTTGAGCCTGGATCAACTCAGCGTGCTGAATTACGGGCTGATATATTAGCTCTTCAACAATTTACAGAAGAGCCCTTAAGTATAGTGATTCACAACATGTATTTAAGTGTTACAAAGAATAGAAGAAGCCTTTATTAAGCCTTTAGCTGATCAATATCTATTAACCTTATTTTTGTCTCGAAGCTTTCATAGACCAATGGAATTATCCTATTTTTATAACCCACATTCGATCTCATTCTACACTCCCTGGACCTTTAACACGAGGAAATCAACAGGCGGATGCCATCATAGCAACAACTCTTGCATTCTAGCAAGCACAGTGTTCACATGCTTTTTTTCACCAGAATGCTGGAGCACTCATGAAAACCTTTCATTTGACCCTCTCGCAAGCTCAAGATATTATTAAGGCTTGCCCAGATTGCCAAATTTCCAGAGGGACTCCAACATCAGCAGGAGTCAATCTTCAGGGTTTAAACCCTAATGCCTTATGGCAAACAGATGTAACACATATTCCATCATTTGGTTGATTTCAATGGGTACATGTTACTATAGATACCCACTCCAATTTTCTGCATGCAACCACCGCTACTGGGGAAAAAGCCAAAGACGTTAAGCATCACTGGCTATCCTGTTTTGCACGTATAGGGGTGCCACTGGAAATTAAAACAGATAATGGGCCAGCCTATACATCTCATAGCATTAAATTATTTCTCCAACAATGGAGCATTACACATAAAACTGGCATCCCCTATAACCCTACAGGACAAGCTATTGTTGAACGTGCTCATGCTACTTTAAAATTATTAATTACAAAACAAAAAGGGCAGAGTATGGGTGAACCCCCTGTAAATCAACTTTCCCTGGCAATCTATACCCTTAATTTTTTAAATCGAGGTCACTTTGGCACTATAGCTGCAGAACGATATTTTCAACAAAAAGCTTCCACCATAGGGCCCAAGCCTTTAGTCCAGTACAGAGATTCACAGCAAGGGCCTCAGTGGCAAGGTCCTGAAGAGTTACTGGCTTGGGGGTAAGGGTATGCTTGTGTTTTATCTTCTACAGGTCCCAAATGGCTGGCGGTTCGGTGGATAAAACCTTCCCATGAACAAGAAGGACCTGCCCTTCAACCTGATTCCTCAGATGGCACAGCTGACCTTGGGCACTGATCGTAAAACTCACACTGGGTCCCGGGGCCCCTCTCAAACCCTTTCTGGGGTTACCTGGGGAAACCTTAAGCAGTTGCAACAACATTCTGAGGAAATACTAACTAGAATGGGGGCTTCTCTTACCCCAGAGAATACTATTTTGGCTTACTTATCTCCACTCAATCTAAGGTAGGCATTTTATGCTGCTTGCTTATATTATTGAGCCCTGCAGCAGCAGAACAACACTTACATTGGACTCATATTACAGACTCCCCTTTATTCCACCCTGTCACTTGGTGGGATTCGGAGGCCTCATTATCTAGCAATGACGCTCTCTGGACAGGAGGAACTTGGCTTCCTCCAGATGGCCACTACAAGAAGATTGGTTTCAGGCCAATACCACGGTTTCATTTTTATCAGAGCAACCCCCCATTTGTTTGTCCATCCATAAAACCCCCGGTTGTGTTCTCATACAATTACAATGGCATTTATACTATAAGCCAGCCACATCGGGCCAGACTTCTAACTTTACCTTTATCACGGGTGTTGGGGTTAAAGCACAGAATGTCTCTCAAAATTACAAACCCCCTGTGTCTATCTCCACCTGCGCTACATTTTGAGGAACCAACCTTGAGTCCTTGGCCCCATATTGGAAACCTTGCTGCTTGAGAGAAGGACAGTCCACAGCTAGCCTTAATTTGAGTTTTATTATTGAGGACTGGGGTCCTCAAGGACATTTGTCCAGTAATCATAATGAGTTATTTTTCACACACTCCAGTGCCTCTGTTTCTTGGACCAATGGAGGTCTCTCTGGACCTGTTCTCAGGGCTATCTATAAAAATCTTACTGGTCCCTGGCACACAGGATTTTGGAGACTGGGTTTGCCTTTCTTTACAATATATATATCCCATGGAAATTATACCCATAGTAACAATTTTACCATGACACTGACTACCAATCATACTGATTCTGTAATGATTTGCACCTCTCACCGATATATGTTTTTGGCTGCCTCTTTAACTATCTCTGAAAGTAATAATAGATTTAACATTTCTGTTAATCAACCTTATTATCTAAGCTGCATTACTCATGAAAATATTACTACACTAAATATTATAGCATTATTCACATGCGCCGTAGAGCAGAAATATGGATACCAGTAAACCTTACTCGATCATGGGAAGGTGAATCTGGCCTAGCACAATTAACTAAAGCATTTGGACATCCCCATAAAAGGAGGTTTATTGGGTGGCTTATAGCATTCATCATTTCAGCTACAGTCATTGCTGCTACTGCAGCTGTTTCAGTCACAGCCTTGACTGAATCAGTCCAAACAGCACATACTATGGCTGAAGTAATGACCAATGTTACTAAAGATATGACTTCCCAGACAAAAATTGACCAAGGAATTCTGACTGGGTTAGATGCCTTAGAGGCAGCTGTATTATGGCTAGGAAAGCGTGAAGAGGCCTTAGCCACTTGCTCTACATTACATTGTGATTGGGAATATAGTCATAGTATGTGTGTAACTGCATTGTCTTGGAATGCTACCTCCCACAATTGGATAGTAGTCAAGCAACACTTACAAGGAGCTTTTGCTGGCAACCTTGGAGGGCAAGTAGCTCATCTAAAAAAGGCTCTGGAAGCACAGTTAGCAGATATACAACAACTTGCTCAACAAAATATTTTAAAGGCCATCTCAGATAATGTCCAATGATTCAATCCAAAGCATTGGTTTGAGGGTTTCAATGTTAGAATCTGGATTTTTACTGCTATTGGTTGTTTTCTTGTTTGTGTTGGTCTCACAGTATTCTGAAGATTCTGCTGAATGGTGTCCTCTATGCAGAAGACTGAAAAATGAGTGATGATGCTCCTGACCATTGCAGCTGTGACGATTGCTCAATTACAAGAAAATAAAACGGGAAGAGATGTAGGGATGGGGCTTTGGTGGATGAATGATTTGTAACCTTGTGATATGCATTCTCACAACCTGGCCAGCCTAGGATCAAAGTGTGTGTGGATAGACAGGTTTGACTGGAGAGCAGGAAGGCTGCCCCGATTGATTCTGAATGCTTGATTCTGTCTGCATGTGAATAGATAAGGTTTGCATGACAAAGGGTTGGAAGACCACCCCGTGAGGATAATGGGCTGTGGATGCCCAGGCATGGCTGGGTTATTTTTTAGATTTGATGTCTCTTTCCACTGTAAAAAGCCAGAGATTAGGCGTGGCTGTATTGTTTGCAGAGGCACCATCTCAAGGAAATACTTTACCTCAATCCACATGTAACTTGGGGAACCACTCTGCAAATAAATTGGGCTGCATCCAGAGATCTGGAGCATTTTGTTCCCTTGCAATGCTCCCCCTCACTCCTACCAGCGTGTGCTTGTAGTTTATTGCATTGCGCTGATCCCCAGCAGGCCAAGAGAGACAGCACCCTAACCCTTCTCAGCCCCCTGTCCTCTCTGCAGCTTCTTCCACAGGGACATGCTCCACATGCAGGACCTCTGGAGCTCTGCTTCCTTCTCCAGCTTACTCATCCCAGTAGATGGACAAGGCTTCTTGCCTAGAACTTCCCAAGAAATATCCCAACCATAAGATTCATTTCCTAACTGGGATCACTGGCCATGCCTACTCTGAACTGGGGGCTGGGGCTGGGTCAGTCACACTGGTGACTCTCCTATGGAAGTCAAAGGACCATGGGTACTGGTAGAGCCAATCAAAAGTCATCCTTAAGCAGAGACACTCAAAACTCTCCAGAACATCTGGTCCCCCCTACCAAAAACTCACTGCAGGTGAGGGCCCCAGTGGCCCCCAGGGTAACCAAGCATACAGGGAGAGGGTGACCTTTCTGGAATCTAGGCTGCCACTTTCTAAATTTTGGTGGTTTCCCACCCCCAGAACAATGTTCCAAGCCCCTGGCCCCAGTCAGCATGGTTCATGGATCGAGTAGCCTGAAGGCCATGTATTTTCCTGTGGGTGTGTGTGACAAGTGATGACAGGTCTGAAACTCACAGACACATCTGTGCTCTCATTTCTCAGCTCATAGACCCTCCAAAGAGTTTCTTTGTTTTGACACTCTTTCTTCTCTTGGCATCCCCAGTCTCCCTTTCTGCTTCATCCCCCTTTATACAAGGCTTTAACTGAACCTCAGTCTTCTTTTTCTCTTCTCACTTTAAAAACCATTCCCAGGCAAAGCTGTACAGCATGGCTGTGAGACCATCTGTAGGCTGATGACCTGCTTGAGTTTTGGACTTGCCCACTTGACACCTCAGCAGATCCCAAACTTGGACTTGCTTTTCCCTCTCCCATCTTCTTCTCCTTCTGTCTTCTGAAGGTAAGCAAATTCACCAGTTGCTCCATTTAGAGACCTGGCACAAGCCCACACTAGCCACTCCTGTGACCTGGATGAGGGCTGCCACCCAGGGGTTTAGTGCTGCAGTACTCCCAAACTTTGCATAGGCATGGCTCAAAGCAGACTTGCACTGGGATGGAGCTTGCCAGGGGCATAACTCCTGGCTCTTATTATCTGCACTTCCAACAGGCACCAAGAAGAGGGATTCTGAGTGCATAGAGCTGGGACAGGAAAAAGGACTCCAAAGGATTTGGGGCTCCTTGGTACCTAAGCACCTAGATATTGATCTTAAAGTGCTGGCTCTTCCCCATGCCCTTGTTACAGAGGCTGTGTGGATATACCAGGGAGTCCTCCTGGACACCTACATCCATAACTGCCCATATCCAAACAACCCCCATGTCTTATTTATTTTACCTCTCAGATGGATCTCAAATCCATCCTTTGTCCTCCTTTCTACTACAATTTTCTGGGCCAAGTCATCCTCTTTCTCCTGGACTCTGCAGTGGCCTCTAACTCATCTCCCATATCCTCTTTAGTCTGTTTTCCACTCAGCAGTGAACACAGTTTCTAGCACATGGTGGGTGCTCAGTTAGTATTTGTGTTGTGGAGGAACAAAGGTGTCTCGGTGTTCCAACAGGACCCAGTGGATAAGCTTTGTTTCTAAAGGCAGAATTCATGCCCCTGGATGCTGGAGATTATTGCTGCTATTTTTGGCTTACTGGTGTAAAAAATAATAAACAGAACCACTTTAAAATGAAGCTGTAGCTGCCATACAGAGGACCTGCCTTTCACGTTTTATATTTCAAGTATTTGGCAAAATAACCTTTGGACTGGATCTAAGCAACACTGTGTCCCAAAGAACTGTTTGCAAAGCTAACAAGAAAGCAGAAATTATGACTATGACTGCATGACTGAAAATTAAAAACATTGTTTGGAATTAACATCACTGTTATGTTTTCTACATCAAGAGAAATGCCTTCTTCTCTTCACATAATTGTTCCCCTTCCATTTCTCATAAATATCTTTCGCCTTTGTCTCCTAATTGGAACTGATTCTGCCTGAATCATTGCATCCCAAATAGCTATCCTTTGATCTCAAATAAATGCTTGTTGCCTCTCACCTTGAAAGGCCTTTCATTTTTAGGTTAACACTGGGAAGAAAAACAACTTCTCCTTGTTATTAAAAGAGATAGGAGTTACTGGCTTGTCACAGCAGATGGGAATCACTAAGAACACCAGTGCATCACCCACAGGTCCACCAATGTGTCCATGGTTAGAATTATCTCTGCATGTGTCTTGTCCTGTATCTTTTTTTAACTTTTAATTTTGACATAATCACAGGAAGCTGCAAAAATTGTATATAAATATCAAGGAGTGCTTTGCAGGCTTGCCCAGCTTTCCTCAGTGCTGACATCTTATTTAACTGCCAGGAAATTGACATCGGTATATTATACTGTTCACTAGACCGCAGACCTTATTCAGTTTCACCATTTTTAAACTTGTAATCATCTGTGTGTGTGTGTGTGTAATGCTATGCAATTTCATGTAGTGTATAGATTCAGAAACCACCACCACAATCAAGACACAGAACTGGCCCTGGCTGGGTAGCTCAGTTGGTTAGAGCATGATTCCTTATACTCCAAGGTTCTGGGTTTGATCTCCAGTCAAGGCAACCAATGAATGCATAAATAAGTGGAACAACAAATTGATGTTTCTCTCTCTCTCTCCCCCTTCCTCTCTCTCTAAAATAAATAATTAATTAAAAAATTTATTGTCTTGGCCAGTTTGGCTCAGTGGTAAGAGCATAGGCCTGCGGGTCAGAGAGTCCTGGGTTTGGTTCCCGCTAAGGGCACGTACCTTGGTTGCAGTTTGTCTCCAGCCCCAGTTGAGGTCGTGTGGGTGGCAACCAGTCAATGTGTCTCTCTCACATCGATGTTTCTCTTTCTCTCTCTTCCTCCCTCTCTCCCTCCTGCTCTATCTGAAGATAAGTGCAAAAAATGTCCTTGGGTAAGGATAAAAAAAATTTTATTTAAAGGACACAACTGTGAGATGCCAGTGGTTGTATTCTTGAGCATACAAAAAATTATTGGCATTAACATTACCAAGAAAAGACCACAAGCTACACAGTTTATGCAAATTGAGACTGGTTCCTGTGGAAGAAAGTCCTTTATTAAAATAATTGCCAAGTTTGCTTAAGAATGAAATAGTCAATTTTAATTTTGTTTTTCAGATAATCTTTTTTTAGTTATATCATTTAATTTTGTGTGTGTATGAAAACAAAAATACATGGTAAAATAGCTTTATTGTAATTATTGTGGGGGAAATACCCTATAAAAGAAATAATACCAAATACCTAGCAGCATTTACTATGTGTTCAGGCACAGTAAAGCTTAAAAAGCAATCATCCCACTGTCAGAAATGAATTCCCTGTGTCACCTCCTTGTTTTCACATCTCTTCCCTGTATCTGTCCCCTAGCAACTACTGATCTGTCTTCTAGCCCTGTAGTTCTGTCATTTTGAGAATGTTATATAAATGGAATCATATAACATGTACTCTTTGAGAGTGACGTTTTTCCCACTTGCCATAATCCTTTTGACCCCATCAGGTTGTTGACTGTATCATTAGTCTATTCCTTTTGATTGCTGAACAGTGTTCCACTGTATGGATATATGAGTTTGTTCAGCCATTACAAATAAAGGTTCTATGAATACTTTATTTACAGTTTTTGTGAGAATATCAGTTTTCATTTTTCTGGGATAAATGTCCAAGTTCGAGGGCTGGGTTGTGTATTAAGTACATGTTTACTTTTGTGAGAAACTAACAAATGATTTTCAATAGGGGCTGTACCATTTTATATTCTCCCCAACAATGGACTAGAGATCCAATCTCTGCATTCTTGCTAGCATTTGG
This sequence comes from Tadarida brasiliensis, assembly GCA_030848825.1. Taxonomy (NCBI): domain Eukaryota; kingdom Metazoa; phylum Chordata; class Mammalia; order Chiroptera; family Molossidae; genus Tadarida; species Tadarida brasiliensis. Next base: position 69,372,695 of record CM061259.1, on the reverse strand, counting down.
TGTGATCACTATTTTTTTTTTATCATAGTTGTTTTAATAGGTGTGTAGTGATACCTCATTCTGGTTTTAATTTGCATTTCCCTAATGATTAATGGTGCTGAACACTTTTTCATGGGCTATTTGACATCTCTATCTTAGGTGAAATATCTGCTCATGTCTTTTGCTCATCTTGTAATTGGTGTTTCTTTTTTTTAATGTTCAGTTTATTTATTGTAATAAAATATACATAAGGGCCAGTAAACTTTTCCTTTTTTTTTGATGTTGAAGACATCAGTGATGGAAGACACAGTGATGGAAGTTGATACATGCCCAGAAATCTATGTAACATGCCCACATCAGGTATTAGGGTGAGTATTGAAAGCTGCTATAACAACTCCCAATTCTCAGAGTTTAAAAACAATAATTTATTTTTTGCTCACACAAAGCCAGAAGTGTGTTAGGTGGCTCTTTTCAGCAGCTTTTGCCAAGCAGTGACTTTGGAACCTCGGTACCTTCTATCCGGAGGCTCCATCAGCTGGGTGATATGGCCTCCAAAGTAGCTGTGGAGAGAAAGAGACTGAGGAAAATACACAGGATATTTTTTTATGACCAGTTTTAGAGATGGTGTACATTCTTCCTGCCCACAAATTATTGGCCAAAATTTTATCATGTGGCCCGAACCCAAACTCAAGGGAGCCTGGGGTGTGGTCTTCCTGTGTGTCCAGGAAGAGGTGATATATTGGGTGAGCATTGACCACGTTCTTGTCATTATTGAAGCATGAGATGGAACATGCCTTTACTTGTTAAGGTGATGCCTGGCTCAGAAGCCTAGGTGCCTGGGCGTGAACTTTGGGCAAAGGGATTATTATCACTGCATCTACTGCAGGCCACACTGGTCTCCAGAGAGGACTATGGGCCTTGAAAAGGGCCTTTATTTGGACCAAATAAAGAGTTGGGACAATTGGTGTCACTTTCTTTCCTCCTCCCTCCCTCTTTTCTTCCATTCTTTCCTTTTTTCCTTCCTGCTTCCACGTCCAATAAAAGAGTCTTAAAAATGAGACTGTTCCTAAGAACATATAATGCAATATTGACCTACAGGTATGGAGTCAGGAGGGTTGGGGAAGGTTGAATTTCAATCCCATTTGATTAGCCGTTTTCCAACTGGTCTCATCCAGTTAACAAACATGCTTTATTTGGCCTGTATGGTATTTATTTAAAAAATCAAATGTATTTAGGTATACTTATAAGTGTATAGTTCAACAAGTGTGTGTATATATGTCAAAAACCAAGACATTGCAAAATTAGAACCACTAGCAAAATAGTAATTAAGAGTTTATTGTGCATATAAGAGCAGTTTGAAAATAGGAAGCCTTCAGAGCAAGTGTAGAATGAGGTTCAGAGGTGTATTTATTGTGATAGACAGCTTATATAGTGAAAATCCAGAGGCTGTTTATTCTTCACAATGACTGGTTATAGCATTAGCATTTTCCTAAGGACAGGGGATTGATTAAAAGTAGTTACCTTATGCCAATGGGGAGCAGCTTAAGTTTTGTTTATCATTTTCAGAGGCATTTATAAGAAGTGGTCCAAGTTAACTTTGGCTTACTTTTCAGAATAAGCCACATTGTTTCATTCATGTGGCTCAAATGGTTTTGTCTACTTAGGGAATTTTCAAGTTGGTCTCCACTTTGTATCTTACTTTAAAAAAAATAATAAATGTAAATACAGACACACACACACACACACACACACACACACACACACACCCCTATGCAATTGCTATTTTACTCAAGAGAGAACATTTCCATCATCCCAGGAATTTCCCTAGCACCACTTCCCACATAAACCCACTTAAACCCCCTTTCTCCAAGGGCAGTACTGTTCTGACATTCACCACAGATTAGTTTTGCTGTCCTAGAGCTTCATGTAGGTGAATTGTGGAGTGCTCTTATGTGCCTGCCTTCTCTAAGTCATCACCCATGTCAGTGCATGTATACCAGCAGCGTGTTTCATTCGGTTGCTGAAGTGCTCTTTCATTGTATGAATATACTACAATTTATCTATTTACTTGATGGTAGACTTTTGAATTGTTTCCCGAGTTTGGCTATTATGAATAAAGCTGGTGCAAAAATTCTGGCTCAGGTCTTTTTATGGACATACACTTCCATTTTTATTGGTTAAATATTTGGGGGTAGAATGCTGGGTGATAGGGGAGGTATATATTCAGTTTCCTGAGAAACTGTCAAACCATTCTTCCAAGTGGCTGTACCAATTTTCCATTATCATCAGAAAAGTATGACAGCCCCAATTACTTTATATTCTTTCCAATATTTGGGATTGTCACTTTTTAGTTGTAGCCATTCTAGTAAGTGTGTGCTGACATTTCATTGTTATTTTAATTTGCATTTCATTGATGACAATGTTGAGCAATCTTTAATGTGCTTATTGGCAATTCATATGTTTTTTCATAGACTGTTCATTCAAATCTTTTGCCCATTTAAAAATTGGCAACTCTTGTAATTGGGGTTTTTGTCTCATTATTAAGTTGCAATAGTTCTGTGTATATTCTGGATACAAGACCTTTGTCAAATATATGTATTGCAAATACTTTCTCCTTATCTGTGGCTTTCCCTTTTATTTTATTAATAGTCTCTTTTGGAAAGGTTGTTCTAATTTTTATAAATCAATTACAAAAAAAATTTTTAAAGACTAGTTTATTGGTTTTTAGAGAGAGGAAGGGAGAAGAGAGAAACATCCATGTGAAAGTGTAATATCCATTGACTGCCTCCTGCATGTCCCCTACTGGGGATTGAACCCACAACCAGGCATGTGCCCTGACAGAGAATTGAACCAGCAACCTCTCGGTGCATGGGATGATGCCCAATCAACTGAGCCACACCAGCCAGGGCACAGATTTTTTATCTTTAGCACTTATTGCTTTCTATCTAGGATATCTTTTTGTTTGTTTGTTAATCCTCACCCAAGGATATTTTTCCATTGATTTTTTTTAGATAGAGTGAAAGGGAGGGAAGGAGAGAGAGAAAGAAACAGCAATGTGAGAGAGACACATCAATTGGTTGCCTCCTCCATGACCCGAACCGGGGCTGGGAATCGAACCTGCAACCCAGGTTCATGTCCTTGACCGGGAATTGAACCCACAACGCTTCAGTCTACAGGCCAGTTGCTCTAACTGCTGAGCCAAACCAGCTAGGGTGAGGAAATCTTTAATTATCTAAGGTCATGAAGATTTCCAACAATGTTTTTTCTATAAGTTTTGTAGTTTCATTTTTTAAATTGATAGAATTCAAAATTAATCATAACAGTAAAATTTTTGCTATACAGGTCTACTAGTGAAAAAGAAGAAATATTTTCACTTAATTGGTGTTTATAAAGTTATGCTTCTTATCATCAAAATCTGTTGCAAATGCCGATCAGTAATTATATTTTATGTATTGCTTTTTTTAAATGCCTTTTCAGCCCTGGCTGGTTTAGCTCAGTGGTTGGAGTGTTGGCCCGCAGACCAAGAAGTCACAGGTTTGATTTCAATCAACTGAGCCACAAGGGTGCGTGCCTCAGTTGCAATTAGGTCCCCGGCCCTGGTCGGGGTCTTGCAGGAGGCAACCAATCGATGTGTCTCTCTCACATTGATGTTTCTCTCTGTCTCTCTCTCTCCCACTCTGTCTGAAGATAAATGGAAAAATGTCCTCAGATGAGTATTAAAAAAAAAATTAATAAAATGTCTTTTCACATAGATAGGTTCTGTCAAATATTTGGTACAATCTACAAACACATGATTTTTCCCATTTAATTTTTTATTGAGATATAATTCACATAACATAAAACTCACTATTTTAAAATCTACAAGTCAGTGGCTTTTAGTATATTCACTATGTTGTACCACTATCTGTACTATTTAATTTTGGAACACTTCCATCACCCCCAAAGAGAAACCGTGTTCTCATTTGCAGTCAGTCCCAATTTTCCTTCTGCTCATCCTTTGGCAACCATAATCCACTTTCTTTTTCTATGGCTCTGCCTATCCTGGACATTTCATATAAACAAAATCATACAGTATGTGGCTTTTTATGTCTTGCTTCTTTTATTCAGCATAATGTTTTCAAAGTTCATCCATGCTGTAAAAATACTTCATTCCTTTTTATGGCTGATAAATATTCCATTGTATGGATATGCCATGTATCCATTTATCAGTTGCTGGGCATTTGAATTATTTCCAGTTTTGTTTATCATGAATAGTGTGGATGAACATTCATGTGCAAGTTTTTGCATAAATATGTTTTCAGTTTTCTTTGGTATACTCTTAAGAATGGAATGGCTGAGTCATATGGCAACTCCATGCTTAACTGAGGAACTATGCTGCTGTTTTTCCACAGCAGCTAAATCATTTTACATTCCCACCAGCAATGCACAGCATTCCAATATTTCTACATCCTCCTCAACATTTACTATTTATTTCCTTCCTTCCTTCCTTCCTCCCTCCTTTCCTTCCTCTCTTCCTTTCTGCTTTTCTTTTATAACCATCTTAGTGACTGTGAGATTGCATCTTGGTGGTTTGATTTACATTTTCCTAATGACTAATGATGTTAAGCATCTTTTCGTGTTTTTATTGGCCATTTATATATATATATTTAAATTAATTAATTAATTTTTTAAGAGAGAGAGGAAAGGAGAGGGAGAGAGAGATAGAAACATCGATGAGAGAGAATATCGATTGGTCGCCTCCTGCATGCCCCTCAATGGGGATTTGGCCCACAACCTGGGCATGTGCCCTGACCAGGAATCAAACTGGCAATCTCTTGGTGCATGGGTCGACACTCAACCACTGAGTCACACCAGCCAGGCTTATATATATTTTTATAGTTTAATGTTTATATCTATTATCTATTTCATTATTTTTTTGTGTTTTGTATGAAGTAAGAGTTCAGATTCTTCCCCCCCCACTCATATGTCTATTTGATATAGCACCATTTGTTGAAAAGACATTTCCTTGGGTAAGCAGAGTGAGGCCATCCTAATGCCAGGAACCTTAAATATTACATTATATGGCAAAGAGAAATTGGGGTAGCAGATGAAATTAAGATTACTGAAAACTCCAGGCCAATTAGGAACAACAAAATTATTGTTATTTTGTTATTTTAAGTTAGTAAGTTTGGGGATTGGTTATGAAACAATAGGATATTGAAAAGGAGGGCTGGGTCACTTTTGGTAAATTGTGTGTTGTAAGAATTTGTTCATTTCATCTCAGCTGTTGAGTTTATTGTCATAAAGTTGTTTATAATACTTCTTTATTCTTTTAATATCTGTAGGATCTGTAGTAATATTTTCCCTTCTAGTTCATATATTTCATAATTTGTTCTCTTTTTCTAATCAGCCTTGCTTGTTTCTTTTGATTGATTAATCTTCAAAGAGCTATCTTTTGGCTTTGTTATTTTTCTCTGTTTGTTTTATATTTTATTGACTTTGGCTCTTTATTACTTCTTTCCTTTTACTTACTGTGGGATTAATATATTCTTCTTTTTTAGATTTCCAAGGAGTAAATTTGAACTATTGATTTTTAATCTGCTTTTTGTCTGTTATAGATATTTACAATTATAAATTTCCTCCCAGGCACTGCTCTAACTGTATTTCATGCAATTTGTTATTTTTTCTTTTCATTATAATTCAATTACAATCATTTCTAATTTCCCTACTGAATTCTTCTTTGTTATGTGAGTTATTTAAAGTACATTGTTTTCCAAATATTTGGAGAGGATTTTTTAGATATCTTATTGATGTTGATTTTTAATCTAATTCCATTGAGGTCAGGAAACAAACTCCGTAATATTTTAATATTTTGCAATTTATTGAGACTTACTCTATGACCCCGGCATATGGTTTATTTTGGTGAACATTCATGTGCACTTAAACAAAATGTATGTTTTGAAGTTGCTCATTGAGATAGTGTTGTTCAGATCTTTGTATCTTTACTAATTTTTTGTCTTCTTATTCTGTAAATTACTGAGATAGATGTGTTAAAATCTGCAGTTATGATTAGGGACTTGCTGGTTTTTTTCATCCCTGTAGTCAGTTTTTGCTTTATGAATTTTGAAGCTCAGTTATTAGGTGCAAAGAAAACAAATCTCTCTACTGTTCTTGAAAATCATATCTGTCAACATGGGGTTGACAAATGGCATTTGTCCAGACTGATGGTTGCCACTCATCACCCTTACACTGTTTTTCTCCTAGAGGGGTTGTGTGAGGTGGGTGGTCCCACCTGCCACAGCTATTCAGCAGGTGAGCCATGCCTTCTTCCTGGGCAACCCCTCCTGGTGTCCTCAGCTTCTGGTTCTCTGCAGGTTCATTACATGAAGATTCCCCGTGAGCCCCTTGTCCTCTAGGGATGGGGGTTCCAGGCTCACAATATCTGGTCCCCAAGGGCATATTGCATCATTAGCCCTGAAGGTCTTGGCGAGGTGGGCTATTTAGAGTGAAGCACCTCCCTCTTAATCGATTCCATGACCATGGTTCGGCTGGCACTGGCTTCCATGGGGTATTAGACCTCATTCTTCAGTGTCCAAGGCCTCCAAGTGGCCCCATGAAAGTGCCTTCACTAAACTAGAGGTGAAAGAGATAGCATCCTACACTCATTCCCCTCATTCATAGCATGGCAACGGCTCTTTTCCAGTAAATGTACTCCCAAATTTCCCTTCTTCATAGTCTTCTCTCAGCACCTTTACATTCTAGTTGGTGAGGGGTTCAGTTGGAACTGGCATGCAGGGGTGATTTGGGGGTGCTCACCTACACATTGATTGCCTGGGAGTGACCACTGATTTGGGTTATACATTTGAGCACTAAAGTGTACTGGGCACACCATGGGAAGGTTCTGAATGTGCAATGGTGCCTCTGATATGGCCTCCATCTTGAGCATTCCAGGAGGCAGACCAAATGGCAGGGTGAGGTAGGGTGGCAAAGAAGGCATCTGTCAATGACTCCAGGATAAGAACATGGTTTTCAGGTCTATGTCCAGGGATGGGCTGCTGGGCCCACTAGGAATCCGCATTCTACATGACAGAAATTTCCACTTATACTGGTTTCAACTCTAAAGAGAATTTATTGGCTCATGTTACTGACAAGTCCAGAGATAACAGGCTTCAAGTGAGGCTTGATCTAGCCATTCCATGGTGTCACTGAAAAACAGCTCTAGTTTTCTTGGATCTGCTACCTCTGAATGCCAATTCTTCCTTAGCTTAGCTGCCACCATGGACATAAATAGCTTCAGCAGCTCCCAACCACCCACTCTTTCACCCCTTTCTTCTGGAGGAGAACACTATCTCTTCCTGAGGCATCCATGGAATAGAGGGACTTTCCAACCCAGAAACTCCAAGGCTCACTCTAATTTGACCCACTAACATAATTGAGCTAATATCTGGGGCCACAGACATGCAATGTGTTGGCCATCTTATATCCTAGTTCTTGCTTTGGCCTGGTGGAGGGAAATGGGGGAAGGTAACCAGCAATGTGAAGAGCAGAGGAAGCAGTGGGAATCCCACCCATGCTGCAGAAGTGTCATTTTATACAGCTTCACATCACCTCCCCATTCTACAGGCAGGTAGGTAACTGCTTTGCCTAAAGTTGCAGCAGAAGTTCGTGGCTATAGATCCATGTCTGAAGACCCTGCCACTTTACTGTCTCCTAATGGGTACAAAATGTCCCACTTGCCTGTCAGGAACACAAGAGTGTGCAGACCAGGGCATGACTCTTCTAAGCTTGAAGAATAGGAGGGTATGTGGAGTTGGGGTTGGTGGTGTATGCAGAAAGGGTGATTCAGGCTGGATAATAGGACTTAAAGGTCTTTAAGTTGCTCTTTATCTTATAAAACATGGGGAACAGTGAGCAGGGTTTCAGCAAGGAAGTGAAGGGATCAATCAGTTCCAGGTTTTGGAGAGAGCATCAGGGTTCTGGAAGGATGGATAAGAGATGGTGGGTGCTAAAAGTATCAGGTAGGATGATAATGGTGGTACCTGGGAGTACAAAGTAGGTTCTCTCACAATCAGCGTCTCTAGTTTGCCTGAGCTCAGTGTGGAGGCAGAGCCTTTGTCCAGCTGGACTTGACATTGAGCTCTGTAAGCACATTCACAATTCAGTCCCTGACATTTCACATACTATCATGTTTGAATTGATGTGTGTCTTCTGTTCCAGATTGGGAGGCATCCTGTGTCCATCTCATGTCCTATGTCCTGGTCCTGCATCCTGCATCCGGTGTCCTGTGTGCTGTTGTCAGTCTCCTCTGCACACTGCTCACTAGCCTGTTAAGTGGATGAAAATTTTTCCCCAATCATGTGGGTCTAGTGTGTTTTTTCCTGGAACAATGGAGAACTCTGGTCAAATTTAGGACATTCAATCCCTCTCCTGAATTCCTGACAAAATCCTCCAGGGTGATGTTCAAACCTATTAGACTGGCTGAGCCCTTTCCCACCCACTTCACAGGCAGGTCTCTTGCTCTGTGATGAAGTTCTCCCTCCCTTATGTCAATTGGAGGGAGGCATTTTAAAGGTTCTGGTACAGGATTACACAGACAGCTTTTCTGAGTGGCTTTAGAAACCGCCTGGTCCTTTGTGGACATAGTTGGTCTTTGGAGAGAAAGGGAGCACTGGGTTAAATGAGTATGAACTTAAGACTCTTCCCTCTTCCAATGAGGCTGCCTCTAGAAGAGCATTTGTAGCCTGAGAGGAGGCCCTGCCTGGGACCTCTGGACTGGCCCCGGGTTGGCTTTGCCTGAGTGAGCAACCCCTCCTTTTCTGCACCCACAAGATGGCCAGTTGCCTCCTCATAGTGGTTAGCGCTGAGCTCTGGGGAGTGGGGCACAGGTCCTCCACCACCCACACCTCTGATGAGCTTTTGGGTAGGACCTGACAGTGTGGATGTGACTGGCCTGGCTAGTAGCCACCCTCGAGAAGCAAAGGTGGATAGGGGATTATCTTTCTCTGAGGACTGCACACACCCTCTCCTCAGCTTGGCCGCCAACCCAATCCCCAGGGCTGAGATTCTCCCCCTCTTCCCCTATCCCACCTGGGGTCCTCCTCTACCTCATTCCCTGCCCCAGGTGGGCTGCTCCTCCTCTGGACCTCACAGCATGGTAGGAGGGGCTTATAGTCTCAGAGGTGGAGCCTGGAAATCTGGACTCACTGGCTGACCCCTGGGCCTGATCTCAGTGTTGAGTATAAAGGGCTTCAGTGTGGAAGAACACTATGGACACTGTGTGGATAAGCTTCTTATAGCTACAGAAGCTTTCTCCTCAGTGAAACCCTCCCAGAGTTCCAACCATCCTTTAGAGCAGCCAGAAGCTTCTTTCAGCACTTACAGGTTCTAAATGTTCTAGGATAAAATACCAAATGGAGGCAGCACCTGCTTCTGGGAGCATGCCTATTGGGTGTAGCCTGTGCCTGCCCTCCCCTGGTTCTCCAGCCCACTGCTCCTCTGTTTCAATCCTGGGCTGGGTCAGGCTTACCTGGCTTACCTGGCCCATCTTTGTGGCCTCTCCACTGATTTCTCACTTCATCTTTGGGGACTGTGTGCTGCCCTTTTTATACAGGAGCTAAAATAACATTTAAAAAAAATGTGCATCAGGTTAGCTCACTGTCCTGTTGAAGACCTTCTAAAGGCATTGCAAGACCCCCATGGCTTACAGTGCCCTCTCCTGCAGCTCAATCCTCACCTTCTGACTCCACTCCCTACACTCGCCTTGCATGCAAACAACCTTATCAGGAAGCCCCTTCCACAATACAGTCTTCACTCATTCACTGAACAAATAAATATGAGTCTTCTCCAAGGTGAGGCTAGACATTGCACATACACTAGTGAAAAACACAAGTCTGGCCAGCAGCAAAGGTACATTCTGGTGGTGCAGACAGACAACAGATAAACATACAAATAAGTAGATTGTCAGGTGATGTATAGGCTAAGAAGATATAGGCAGCAGGGAAGTTTTTTCTGCACTTATGGTGGGGTAGAAAGTGGTGATTTTGTGTGGGGTGGTCAGGCAAGGACTGACTGAGGTCACAGTTTAACTGGTACCTGGAGAAAAGGAGGAAGTGATAGTCTGGGTGTCTGGTGGGAGAGGGTTTCAGAAAGAGAAGATGGGATGGGCAAGTCCTGTTCAAAAAAGAGCAGGCAAACAAGAGGGGCAGCAGGGTGGACCAGAAGAATGGCAGTAGTCAGAGAGGGGTCAGAAAGGCAGCTGCTGTTTAGGTAGGGTTGGACAGTGTTGGAAGGACTTTGGCTTTTACTTGGAGTGAGATGGAGGGTCTCAAGCAGAGGACTGAGGAGATCAAGCCTATATCGTAACAATTTTATTCTGGCTGCTGGGCTGCATGGAGGCAATGTAGGTGGGAGCGGAGCCATTGCTTCAATCCAGCAAGCGATGACAATGGCCTGCACCAGTGTAGAGCAGTGTACATGGGAGATGTGATTAGATTCTAGATCTATTTTCAAGGTGAGGCTAACAAACTTTACTTAGTAGAATGGATGTGGGTGTGTGAGAGAGAGGATGACTTCAGGGTTACTCACTGCCATGTGGCATCACAGCTGGGGAGAGTCTGGCTCATGAGGATGCCATAGAGGAAAAGCCCTGTGAAGAGGTGGCTGCATTCTAGAGAATGCACACAGATTGACTCCCCAACTAATTCTAGCTGGGGTGGCAAGCTGGCAGCCTGTGGGGCAGGGGCATGGAACAGTGATCAGGCCCTGGGCTAAGATCAGAACATACAGGGAGGGGTCAGTATGATTCTTAGCTGTCCTCTAGGCAGCTGGCTATGGACTTCTTCTGAAGGCTGTTGAAATGGCATGAAGAAGGCAGTGCTCTGGCACCCTAAGCCAGGACAGGGTCCTGGGAGCTGCTGCTTGGCTCTGCCACACTCCTTTTCCTAAGATGCCTCCCTCTCTGTACAGCTGAGGGCCCTGTGCGTCCACACCTGATTCAGGTCAAAGAGGGATATGATGCCGTCAGAAGGGAATCTGCCCTTAAGAGTCTCCATGCCACTATCCTGGCAGTCTGCTCAACTTGCCATGACTGTCCTTTAAGGTGATTAGAAAAGAGGACCCCAGCATCCTCTATGCCCTCTGCCCTGCTGATGAGGCTGCCTGCCTGGACAGTGATTGGTTAGTTGAATGGGATGATGACATTCTCAGTTGGGCAGAGTCCCCTGGTGGGCCTGCTGCAGCCCTGGGCCTGCATTGTCTCTTTTCTCCTTATCCCATGCTGACCACAGCCATCTATCTGACTGGGCTTCTATTTCCCAACTTTTTGCCTCTGGCCTCTCTCTCTTTTTTTCTTTATTTTTTCTCTTTTTTTTATTTTTGTTAATCCTCACCCAAGGTTATTTTTTCCATTGACTTTTAGATAGAGTGGAAAGGAGGGAGGGAGAGAGAGAAACATCGATGTGAGAGAGACATAACAATTGGTTGCCTCCTGCATGACCTTAACCAGGGCCAGGGATCAAACCTGTGACCCAGGTACGTGCCCTTGATCAGAAATTGAACCCGCAACCCTTCAGTCCGCAGGGTGACACTCTAACCGCTGAGCCAAACCGGCCAGAGCTCTGGCATCTCTCTTGAAGAGCTGGATGCATTGTGGGTCAGGCCTTGCTGTGAGGAAGGGCCCTTCCCTGGGTCATGAGGCTGATGATCTCATTTGGCATAGCTCTGAAAAAACCCTGCCCACAGCCCTGCCATGTTCCAGGCTTGTGCCCTCTGGGGGCTGAGACTTAGATGCTGTTCCTACTCAGGCTTTTCGCCCCTCCTCCTGTGTACCACCTGCCAGGTGTTCCCCATGTGCCCCAAAGGAGCCTGCCTGGTGAGGGGTGTGGAAACCACCCAGGGCTTCAGCTCATGAGCCAGTTCATAGAGGGTGCTCTCCTGGAGACAGAAGCCAGCACACCCAGTGGTTGGGTTCACCAACATAGTCCCTGGGGAGCCCCCAGAGTCCATCTGAAAAGGGCAGGGAGCTAAGTTTATGGAAATTCTTCTTTGGGGGCCTAGTAGAACTATAGGTTTTTGAGTTAGGATTCTTGGTTGCAAGTGACAGGAGGCAGATCAAACCAGCTCAAAGGCTTTTAGAAACAAACTGGACCCTGGTCCTAGGATTGGCATGCCCATACTCTTCCCTGTCTACCTTTGGGGGCTCCCCCAGGTCAGCTTCTTCCCCTTTATGCTCCTGACACTGCACTTACGTTTCACCACCTCTCCATCAGGGAGAAATGGTCTCTGGCCTTGCATTCTGTTAAAAAGCACTGGGGAAGGATGCTGAATGGTCCAGCTTGGGCCGCTTGTCCAATCCTGCAGCAGGGGGTGGGGCACTGTGTTTGACTAGCAGCTCCCCTCCCAACCAGAACCAGGCAGTTTCCCAGAAGGCAAGCAATGAGCTGTGTTGTCCCACACCCCTGCGCCCAATTTCCCCAGCTTGTGCTCTCACAGCTTCCCAGATCCCATAACTGTGAAGGACAAAAAGGAATTCTAGACTCCTCATGTCGGTATTACCTCCACTGACAATGACTGCTATCAGAGTGGGCAGGCTCTAGGCCAGGTGCTTTAAATTAGTTGTCGTTCTTATAATAACCCTATATAGGTTTGAATCTTCCCATATGTATGGCTGTCACTGTTTTTATATGAAAAAAGCAGAGGTTCAGAGACCTGAAGTGACTCTAAGAGGCCCAGGTAACCAGCCTAGCCAGAGTCATGTCTAAGTCAGGGTCTGCCAGGCTCACAAGCCTGAATTCTTTCCTCCACAGATGCTGCTGCCCACAGAAAAGGCCAAATTGAAAAGATTCTTGGAATTTGAACAATAAATTATAATAAAAGAAAAGGAAAACAAATGATTCTGATGAAAAGAGTTGACAGCTTCGATGATAAAAGACTGAGATAAAACAGGAAAAGAACAATAAAGTTTTTAAAAGTTAAAAGTATAGAAGTAAATAGCACTAGCTAGTGCAACAAACAAAACAGAAGAAATTGTAAAACAGGATAATTAAAAATATGTGACTCACCCTGGATGGTTTGGCTCAGAAGTTACAGTGTGGGCCGGGATAACAATAGGTCACAGGTTTGATTCCGGTCAAGGGCACGTATCTGGGTTGCAGGTTTGATGCCTGGTCTCTGCCAGGGTCATGCTGGAGGCAACCAATGTGTCTCTCTTTCTCTCACATCTATGTTTCTCTCTCCCTCCCTCCCTTCCACTCAATCTAAAAATCAATGGAAAAATATCCTTGGGTGAGGACTAACAACAACAACAACTAAAATATATGACTCGGGGTGGGCAGGATGGCAAGCGCCTGCTCCCCCAGGGTCTGGTAGCTGACAACCTCACTTGGAAGAGCGCCAAAAGAAGGCCTCACTGCTGGCTGTACTGGCTTGCTCATATCACCTCACCCAGATTAAATAATACAAAAGGCTGACTGTGGAGCTTTCAGAGGCAAACTGAGGAAGTACCAGCTGGCCTGGTACTCCTCTAAACAAATTTGTTCTCTAAGCAAATTTGTTATTTTTTAGAACTTAGAAAATAGAATGAATAGCAGGACAACCCTGACCATAGATGTGTGCTGACACAGTTCCCTCCTGCCTCAGCTCCCTCCCACCTCCATTCCCTCCCGCTTATCACCAACTGCCTCTGCTTCTGTACTTGCTTGCTTGCTCTCCCCCAAGGCCAACAAGAAATTCCAGTTACAGAAATTTGTAACAAGCCCCCTATAAAATAAAAATGTAGCTGAAAGTCGGGGCTGATCTCTGAGAACTCGGGATCAGTAGCCAGCCGGATTTGCTCTCTATTTGGCTTTAATTTGGCTCTGGTGGTCTCTCGGTTCTCTCACCCCACAACATTTGGAGGCCCCAGCAAGATCCTTCCCTTATGGGGAAGCCCCAGACTGGACCACTAGACCAGCTATCGAAACTGCAAGGTGGGGCTAGTCTAGGGGAAGGCCTCGGAGGATGTTCCTCTGCCTCGAGATTAAGCCTGCCCTCCCAGTTTCCCTAGCCCAGTCTCAAATCCTGCTCTAAATTGAATTCTGAGAGAGCTTCTGGACTCATCTGAGTCATCTGGAATCTCACCAGTGAGTATTGTTTTCTGTTCAGTCTGATAGGCACCTTTCAATGGCAAGGGAGAAGGCTGGACGCAGCATTACTTCCCTGGCCAGGTTCTCTAGCAAGACATCACAGGAAACTTCAGTCAGGTCCCCTAGCAAAACGTCGCAGGAAACTTCAGTTTCAGTCAGTTCTGTCTGCGTTTTGATTGAACTTCGGTTTCAGTCAGTTCTGTCTGCGTTTTGATTGAACTTCGGTTTCAGTCAGTTCTGTCTGTGTGTTTTGGTTGAACTTCAGTTTCAGTCAGTTGTCAGTTCTGTGTTCTTTTGGTTTTTGGTTTCAGTAACTTCAGTTTCAGCCCTGTCTGTATTTTTTTCTGTTTGTTTATTGGCCCTCCTGATTGTCTTTGGTTGTCTGATTGCACTTCCCTTTGTTGTCATGGGCCAAAGTCAATCTGGTACAAAAACTCCATTGCAATGCCTATTGGATAATTTTAAAGATTTCAAAGCTTGGGCAAAAAGCTATAATGTCCCAGTAAGCTCTGGGACCTCACGGACCCTATGTGAACTCAAATGGTCTACCTATGGGGTTAATTGGCCACCTGAAGGTAGTTTCAATTTGCAATTGGTTTTTACGGTCTGTCAGAAAATATACAGGAGCCCTGGACACCTGGATCAAATGCCATATATTGATATTTGGATTGATATAACTACAGACAAACCCAATTATATTAAAAAATGTCAGTGTCCAGAGGTTCAAAAGAAAGGAAAAACAGTTTTGTTAGCAATGCCTCAGTCTGCCCTGAAGAAGGGTAACTCCTCCCAGCCCCCAAGGAGATTATATCCCGTCCTTCAGGACCCCCCTGAAGATATACTAAAATGTTAATTAACCTGAGTTTGCCTACTTTGGGTTCTTATTATAGAAAAGCTAGAGGATGAATTTGGATCTGTTAATGACCAATGATTTGAAAAGTGCCTATTGAAAATCTGAATATATTTGCCAATCTGAGGAATGTTAATTACTTGTCACACAAAAAAGAAAGAAAATCAACATTTCTGAGAGTTAAAAGTTCAGATTAAATTGGAAAGAAATTATATGGTTTTGATGAAACAAAATATAAGGTATGGAGATATATATATATATATATATATATATATATATATATATATAAATATATTTTTTAAAAAGTTATTCTAAAACTGGTTTCTTCTGGATAGATAAAAAGGTTTATGAAAATTAAAAGATTTATTAAGAGAAATCCTAAGTAAGATAAATAATGAATTTAATAAGATACATGAATCTAAAATAAATTAATATAGAATTTGTTTGGTTCTTTTTCAGCCTGTTAAAAGGGAAAAAGTTTTTTTTTTTCCCCTGTATTTGCCTGGGAAGCAAAAGTTATATATATTATTGAAATGGTTCTGTTATATTAATCAGATACTTGATTCCTTAAGGATCCATTTCCTTAATCATAAGAACTGAAGTTTCACTGACTCATGTTTATGCTTAACATTTGTTGTTGTCACTTTAAATGAGTAAATAATTAAATACTGTTTCATAATAATACTATATAATCTTTTGGTCAAATATGTTTGACAACCTTCCCAGGATTTGAATTTTAAGAAAATTTTTCTTGACCTGGAATTAGCTTTGGGTCATTCCAATAGGACCTGGAATTCCGCAAAGATTTGTTTTGTCTCCTTATGAAAGGAAACGAAATCAGTGCAGATGGCTTAACGCAAGTCTGTTTCCCCACTGGAGTATGGATAAGGGGAAAACAAACAAACACAAACTCCAAATGCAAGAACATACACACTACTAAGAGTGATTATTTGTTCACTTAACAGATGCATAGAATGCCTCTTGTATATGGGTCTCTACTAATGCTGTGGGTTATACAAACACAGTCCTCACTCTCAAGGGGCTTATAATATATTTGGTAAAGTCATGCTTGGGTTATTTAAAGAAAGAACATGATTAAACCCCAGAGGCCTGAGGATCAAGCTCTTTTTGGTTTAACTGAGAAAGTTTTTTCTTTCATGGTGCTATAATTTACTCACATATAAAAAGAGAAAAATGAATCTGAGCTATGGTTACTGTAGCATAGATAAAATGATACCTCTGATGTACTTTGGGTCTCCACCTGAGAAGGGCTTTATGAAAGGAAATTATAAAAATAATAAGAATTTAAGATTTATGAGTGATAGAAGATGGAAAATAGACATAAAAAAATAAAAAAGATGTGGATTCTTTACTGTTTCCTCCTGCCTTACCAGCAAAGAAGCCTTCTTTCAAAGCCTCGACTGTTACGGCCCCCTATGTATGGGAGGACCCAATGTCTGAACGGATATGGATATATCCGTTCTTTGCGGTGAGGGCTCAATGCCTCTCTCCAAGGCTTATTAACATTCTCACAGGCAAATTGTTTAATTATTGATGTGCCGGCCCCTGAATCACTTATTACTCTGTTGTCTGCCGGCCTTTTATGCTGTATGTCCCCTTCTCGACTAGTGACCTGTATAATTGGAAACAACAAAATCCTTCTTTCTCTGACAAACCCCAAGGATTAATCTCTCTGTTAGAAACTTTTTCACACCCACCAGCCCACCTGGGATGATTGTCAGCAGCTCTTACAGGATCTCTTCACTTCTGAAGAGAAGGATAGAATCTACTGAGGCGACTAAAACCATCCTCGGGCCAGACAGTGACCCACTTCTGACCCTGCCCACTTCGGCACCCAACTGCCTGCCTCTCACCCCACCTGGGACCCTAACACCGACCTAGGTAAGAAGACTCTCAAACAATATCATCTGGCTCTACTGCGGGGCATCCGGGGAAGAACTAAGAAAGCAACTAATTTATCTAAGGTAAGCAAGACTATTCAGAAGCCAGGAGAGTCACCAGCTGCTTTCTTAGAGAGTTTGATGGAAGCTTACTGGCTGTTTACACCCATAGACCCGGAAGCCTCTGATAATAGGACAACTATTAATATTGCTTTTGTTACCCAGTCGGCCCCAGACATTAGAAAGAAACTACAGAAATTAGAGGGTTTTGAGGGAAAGCTCAGTTATGCACTGAGAATGCCACCTATCTAGGCTATGAACTGAGAGAAGGAAAACGGTCCCTCTCCACAAGCCGCATTGAGGCCATTCTGAAAATACCCCGACCACAAACAAAGAAACAGGTCTAGGAATTTCTAGGAGCAATTGGATACTGATGATTCTGGATACCCAGATTTGCAGAAATGGCAAAGCCACTGTACACTAGTACAGAGGGAAAGACAGATGATTTAACTGGGACTGAAATGGAGGAAAAGGCTTCCCAAGAATTGAAAGAGACTCTCGTCAGTGCCCCGGCCCTGACCCTTCCTGACCCCAATAAGCCTTTCCAATTATTTGTCTCTGAGAATCAGGGGATTACTAAAGGAGTACTCACACAGGCCCTCGGTCCCTGGAAATGTCCAATGGCCTACCTATCTAAGAGACTAGACCCAGTAGCCTCCATGTGGCCCCACTGCTTAAAGGCTATACCTGCTCACTAAGGAAGCCTCTAAGCTGACCCTGAGATAAGATTTACAAATTATAGCACCCCATGCTATTGAAGCCCTACTCAGGAATCCCCCTGAAGGATGGATGTCCCATGCCAGAATTTTCTAATATCAAGTGCTCTTGTTAGACCCTCTGAAGATTAAATTCCTAAAGACTACTGCCCTAAACCCTGCCACTTTGCTGCCTGATGACGACGCAGCAGAACCTGTTCATAACTGCCTCGAGGTCCTGGACTCCTTGACTAATCTTCGAATGGACCTCAGAGACACACCCTGGCCAGACCCAGATGCTGATCTCTACACAGACAGGAACAGCTTCATGTCAAACAGAACCAGATATGCAGGAGCTGCTGTGGTAACACAAGATAAGGTACTCTGGGCACAGGCGTTGGGACATGGGACTTCTGCAAAGAGGGCTGAACTTATAGCCTTAACACAAGCCTTATGTTGGGGAAAGGAAAAGACTATAAACATTTACACTGACAGTAGATATGCATTCACTACTGCTCATGGGGCCCTCTATCAGAAGTGGGGACTCCTCACCTCAGAGGGAAAGGAATTTAAAAACAAAGCTGAAATCCTAGCCCTGTTAGAGGCCATCTGGCTACCTCAAAAGTTGCCATCATTCACTATAAAGGACATCAGACAACCGATGACCCGATGGCCCAGGGAAATGCTTTTGCAGATTGGACTGCAAGAGAGACTGTCCAAAAACCAGTGAGGCCTCTCCATATTTTACCTGTTACCTCCACAAAATCTCCCTAAGGTTCCCTTTTATACAGAAGAGGAAAAAGAACTTGGAACTAAGCTAAGAGGGAACATAAACTCTTCCGGTTGGTACATACTCCCTGATCGGAGAATTCTGTTACCTGAGACACTAAGACGAGATCTTATTTTTAAGACTCACCAGAGTACCCACCTAGGGGGAACTAAACTGATTGAACTTCTTCATCAAGATTTATTACATTCCAAGACTTCACCATTATGCCAAGCAAACTGCGGCCCGCTGTCCTACTTATGCTCAAATAAATGCAAAACAACAAGGAAATGCTCAATCGGGGATTCAACTATGTGGACAGAACCCAGAGGAACATTGGGAAATAGACTTTACTGAAATAGTTCCAGGAAAGTTTGGTTACAAATATCTCCTCGTTTTTATTGACACTTTTTCAGGTTGGACAGAAGCCTTCCTGACTAAATCTGAGACAGCTCAGACAACAGCTAGGAAACTAATATCAGAAATAGTCCCTTGATTTGGCCTCCCTTTAGCTATGGGTTCCGACAATGGCCCGGCATTCATCGCCCAGATCACACAAGCCTTAACTATAATTTTTTTTTTTTATCCTCATCCCAGGACATTTTTTCATTTTTTGTTCAGATAGAGTGGGAGGGAGAGAGGGGGGGAGAGAGAGAGAAACATCGACGTGAAAGGGACACATCGAGTGGCTGCCACCCGCACGACCAACCAGGGCCGGGGACAAACCGCAACCGAGGTACATGCCCTCAGCGGGAACCGAACCCGGGTCTCTCTGGACCGCAATCCGTCGCTCTAACTGCTGAGCCAAACCGGCCAGGACTTAACTATAATTTTAAAAATTACTTGGAAATTACACTGTGCATACAGGCCTCAGAGTTCAGGACAGATTAAAAGGATGAATCGAACATTAAAGAAGACTATTACTAAATTAAAACTAGAGATAGGCAAAAATTGGGTCAGCCTCCTTCCTTTTGCCTTATTGCGGGTCCGATGTACTCCCTATATTAAAGGTCTCTCTCCCTATGAAATAATGTATGGGAGACCACCACCGCTTCTCCCCAAATTGGGAGAAGAAGTCCTAACTGAACTCAATGACCATTATCTTCTTAAGTCCTTACAGGCTCTACAATTCGCCCAGCAGAAAAACCATCAGATGATAAGAGATTCTCTCCCTAAGGCGTCTCTTCCAGGTGACTCAGATCTCCACAATGTTCAGCCCGGAGATTGGATCTGGATCAAGAAAATTCAGCCTCCTTCTCTGGAACCTAGATGGACTGGTCCCCTGCCTGTAATCCTCACCACTCCGACAACCCTTAAGGTGATAGGTCGCCGTTTCTGGATTCATCACACCCAGATAAAGAAGGCACATCCTGACCAGATACCTTCAATGGATAGACAACCCTTTAAAGGTAAAGTTACTCCGATCCTGATCCTGCTACTTGGGACCTCTGCTTCTCTGACTCTGGGAAATCCCCATCAGCCGACTCAGTATCTATGGAACCTTAGTCAGACTCATGATGGACATATTATTGCCTCTAACACATCCTATGGAACCTCGAACTTATATTTTGATTCCTATGCCAGAGGACCTCCAGGAAGACGAAGGCCCCAGATTACTTGTAGCCCCAGAAGGGACTTGGTTCGCCTGCACTACTGGACTAACTCCCTATATTAACTCACACAATGATGATTTTGGACTATGTATTCTAATTTATGTAATCCCACAGGTCTACTTTTACTCCGGTGAAGGCAGGCACGAACATTTTGGAATCTCAGCTAGAAGGGAAAAATGGGCAACACTCATATTAGTTCCAAACTTAATAGGTTTAGGAATAGTAGGCTCTGCAGCCATTGGTACAACTTCACTAATCACGGGAGACCAGAATTTTAAGGCACTTAGTAAACAGATAGATCAAGACCTCTCAGACCTGGAAAACTCTGTCACCCATTTAGAAAAGTCCCTAAATTCCCTAGCTGAAGGAGTATTACAGAATAGACAGGGACTTGATCTCCTCTTCTTAAAGCAAGGAGGTCTATGTATGGCTCTAGGTGAGACCTGCTGTTTCTATGCTAATCACTCCAGCACAATACGAGACAGCCTATCCCTAGTTAGGCAAAGACTCCAAGACAGAGAAGAACTAAGAAAGTCAGGAAGCAACTGGTTTGAGGGTCTATATAATTGGTCTCCATGGTTAACGACCCTCTTATCAGCAATAGCAAGACCTCTTCTATTATTACTCATAGGGCTACTTTTTGGCCCCATAATTATTAACTGTTTAACTAAATATATCAGAGAAAGAATCCAGACAGTTAAACTTATGGTCCTAAGCACCCATTACCAAAGATTCAAAATTCAGAAAAGGAAACAATGATTTGATTTCCCTGAAAACCAGTGGGGAATGTACTGGCCTGCTCATACCACCTCACCCTGATTAAATAATACAAAAGGCCGACTGTGGAGCTTTCAGAGGCAAACTGAGGAAGTACCAGCTGGCCTGGTACTCCTCTAAACAAATTTGTTCTCTAAGCAAATTTGTTATTTTTTAGAACTTAGAAAATAGAATGAATAGCAGGACAACCCTGACCATAGATGTGTGCTGACACAGTTCCCTCCTGCCTCAGCTCCCTCCCACCTGCTTTCCCTTCCGCTTATCACCAACTGCCTCTGCTTCTGTACTTGCTTGCTTGCTCTCCCCCAAGGCCAACAAGAAATTCCAGTTACAGAAATTTGTAACAAGCCCCCTATAAAATAAAAATGTAGCTGAAAGTCGGGGCTGATCTCTGAGAACTCGGGATCAGTAGCCAGCCGGATTTGCTCTCTATTTGGCTTTAATTTGGCTCTGGTGGTCTCTCAGTTCTCTTGCACCACAACACTGGCCAGGCTCCTTGTGCTTTGGAATTGAGTTTCCAACTACACAAGTTGATGGATGCTTCCCAGCAGCTATAATAAGACAGGGCCAGAACTGTCTGGGATCTCCACTGGGTCTGGGTGATCACTCAGGTCTGTAGCTGATCTCTATGCAGGAGGATAATACCTTCCTGATTCAAGTAGCTGCATCTCCATAAAGCATCCTGCTTGTACATCTATTTGTAGATTCCTTTCAAATCTTAGCAGCTCACAATTCAGACAGACTTCCTTGCCATTTGCCCTGATCTTTAGAATTGGCTGCCCAAAGATAGGGCCCTGCCTGGTGGGGATGTGTAACCTGAATATCTGTCTCAGTCTCACACCCAGGGTGAGGTGGGGTGGGTCTCCAGACCAGGAGATGAACCCACAGGATCCCTGGGTGGAGGCGGTGGACTCTGTAGCTTGAGTCAGGGTTGGTTTGGCTCTGGTGTCTGAGAACAGCATCTCCTCAGGAGTCCGCAGATGAGGGGATGCACGTGTTGTTGCTGGGATACGATGGAGCCCTGGGAAGCAAGTTCCAGCTGTTCACCAGCCATAGCATTGATTTTTACCAAAGGCTCTGCAGGCTCATGTGTCTGGGAAGGCCTGGGGCCAGGGAAGCTGAGGCTGGTTGCCCAGGGAGCTCAGCTCCAAGCCATGATTTGAAAGATAAGCACCTTGAGGGGCTGCAGTTCTTCAAGGGCAAGGACCACATCTGCTCGAACATGCCCTCCTCTCTGGTCATCACTTCTTAATCCAGCTTCTTCTCTTTGCCAGGCATCAGGAAGGGAGCAATCCACTCCTACCCTCATGGAACCCCCCTTTTAGTGGGGTGACAGATACGGACAGAGTGCAAGTGCTGAGCAGGCAGAATAGAAGCAGCTACAGTGATGGGAGGCTGATAGCATTATGCTGGGTGACCTTGGACAATTGCCCTAACCTCTTTGAGCCTCAGTTTTCTTATCTGTAACATGAAGATAATAAAAACAGTATGCACCTCAGAGGGTTGTTGAGATAATTAAATGAGATAAGAGATAAGGTATTTATAATATTGCCTCATACCTAAAAAAGTGTGGATGAGTATTATGGGCTGAATTGTGCCACCCCCCACCCGCCACCATTCATATGTTGAAGTCCTAACCACCCAGTATCTCAGAATATTTGGAGATAAGACCTTTGAAGAGATAGTGAAGTTAAAATGAGGTCATTAGGGTGGGCCCTAAACCAGTGTGACTGGTATCCTTGTAAGAAGAGTAGGTTCACAGGCACTAATAGAATAAAGACCATGTGAAAAACAGAGTGAGAAGATGGCCATCTGCAAGCCACAGAGAGGGGCCTCAGATGAAACAAACCCTGCCAACACCTTAATCTTGGTCTTATAACCTTCAGAACTGTAAGGAAAGAGATTTCTGTTGTTTAAGCCACACTGCCCCCTATCCCCCACTCCCACCTCCTGGTCTAGTTATTTGTCATGGCAGCCCTGTGAAATAATGCAAGTGTTAACTATTGTTTTTATCTCCATGCCCCAACACTCAGCCCAGGGGCACACAGCAGGCACTGGGGAATTTGTGGTTGAAATGCTCAGAAGTAGATAACTCTACAAAGTGGCGAGCTTGCAGCAAGAGTGAAGAGCATCCCAGCCAGTGAGCCAAGGGCCTCTGTGTCCAGGCAGTGCTGAGCTCCAAGGGGCATGGCCATGGAGCTGAGCCATGGAAGAGGAAGAGGAGGAGGAAGATGAAGAGGAAGAAGGGGAGGAGCAGAAGCAGAAAGAGGAGCAGGATAAGAAGAAAAAACAAGAGAAGAAGAAGAAGTAGGAACAGGAGAAGGAGGAATAGAAGCAAGAGGAGGAGGAGGAGGAACTAAAGAAGGAGCAGGACCCTGAGGAGGAGGAGCAGGAGGAGAAACAGGAGAAGGAGGAGAAGCAGGAAGAGGAGGAAGAACAGGAAGAAGAGAAACAGGAAAAGATAGAGGAGCAGAAGGAGGGGCAGGAGGAGGAACAGGAGTTATAGGAGGAGGTAGGGAAGGAAGGGAAGAGGAAAAGGAGAAAGAGGAGTGTGTTTCTGTTGTTATTGTCTGTTGATCACATCATATGTTTACAGCTCTGCCACTGGCATCCCTCACAGGTCAACCCCAGCATATTAATACAGCCACTAAAATGGACAATTTAGGTTATAAGGATTAATTTCTTTTGTGACTTAACTCAGGCACACTCTGAGTCAGAATTGTTAGAGCAGTTTATGGGACACTTACTGTTTTATGGCTGCTCATACTCCTCCCCTGTGGGTCATGTAGTTGGGATGAAGCTGACCCAGCCCTGGTTATAAGGGTAGGTCACATGGCCCAGGCATGGTCCATCAGTGAATTTCATCATCTTGAGCATGGGATGAGTTCAGGGATGGGCATTTAACCTCACTTGGGTCCATCAGATACCTAGGACTCAATCTGAGGTCTGTCCTGGGACAAGGTATGATATGGAGTGGGCACACTACTTATAAAGAACAGTTTTGATCCCCTAGGGATCTTCCTGACTTCCAGCCCCAGAGCTGAAATGGGCCTGCAGACAACAATTGCATCCAATCTCCAAGAGCTTTGTAGGAAGCAGATGTCTAAGATGGGGGTGGGGAGGGGGTGGATCAAACATTTCTCTCCAGAAAGACAAAACGAGCATTGAGTCTCCATGGCCCAACTTTAATTTAACTGACAATTTCAAAAATCAAACCCATTGTTTGGGGAATTCAGAATGCCTGTCTTCTTAGTTTAATTCCATGAGGATTATGTTATAGCTTTTGACCAAATGTTTCTTTTTAAAGGACTGGTTTCATCAAAGCAGACCTTTTTTTAAAAAAGGGTCAGCTGCACTGAAAAAACAAAGTTTTCAGCCCTAGCCAGTGTGGGTCAGTGGTTAGAGTATTGCCCCATGCTTCAGAGGGCCTTGGGATTGATTCCCATTCAAGGACATGTACCTGGGTTGCAGGTTTGATCCCGGCCTCAGTTGGGGCACATGCAGGAGGCAACCAATCAATGTCTCTCTCACATTGATGTTTCTCCCCTCTCTCTTTCTCTTCTCCTCCTCCTTCCTCTTTTCAACTTTCTCTAAAAATCAATGGAAAAAATATCCTTGGGTGAGGATTAACAACAACAACAACAAAAAACCACATTTCATTAGGGAAAAGTAGTGCCTGCGTTCAGAGAACAAAGAGGAAATGCTTGTACTCTTAGGGGATCCCTCCCGGTCCTTGAGGAAACAATAGATATGACACCCAGAGTATTTTCTTAAACATACTATGCATGCTCATGCCTCTCACATGTGCCCATGCCACTGTCTCTCCCTGGATGCCTTCCTTCTGCTTTTGGCAGGCAAGACCTGAGTCTTACTGGCTTGCATCTAACCTATTCTGGGTGTTGTCTTGGCCAACTCCCATGTCTTTGACAGGGATGTTTGTTTGCAAAAGTGTAAATTTGACCTGATTTGGAAAAAGGGTCTCTGCAGGTATTAAATTGAAGACTTTGAGATGAGGAGATGTTCCTGGTTTATCTGAGTGGACCTTAAATGCAGCCACAGGGATCTTTATAAGAGGGAGACAGAAGGAGGTTTGACACAAACATACACTGTAAAGAAGGAGACAATGAGACCATGGAGGCAGAGACTGGAATGATGTGACCATAAGCCAAGGGATACTGGCAGCCTCCAGAATCTAGGAGAGGATGTAACAGTGGGGAATTGTAACCCATTCCACCATTCTTTTGACATTGTTTCTATGGATGATGACTCTGGCGGATGTGTGACTGAAGATAACCAGCATGCTTGTATAAGAATTCTACAAACAAACTTCAAAAGATACAGACTCTGACCTTCAGTCATCCCAGCCCTGGGAGATTTGCTGACCTTCAATGGTAAAATCAGGATGACAAAACCAAATGATGAAAACCAGATAACACATACCAGCTCATCACTTGACCAGTTTTGGGGTACTTATTGGAACGGACTTTGCTGGTCTGCACATAGAGAACTTGTCAACGCCCTCCCCTTGATCTTTTTTTTTCTGCTTTCCCTCTCCCTCCTTATAAAAACCACTGCCTGCACTGAGATGTTGAGATGAGATTTGGGATGAGAGTCCCCCATGTTCTCAGGTTTCTAGCACTTGAATAAACCACTTTCCTTTTCACCAGCACCTATCTCACAAGTTTGGCTTTCATTGTGGCAGGCAGCCAAACCTGAGTTTTGGTTATAAGAATGGAAAGAATATTCTGCATCCTATAGGTGGGAAGCAGGGCTAGAGATCCATTGGAGAGCTGGAAGCTCCCCCTTCTTTGTGCATTCTCTGCTCCATTCCCTCATTCCACAGAGATAGGTAGGAGGTTCTCAGTGAAGAGATACTTGCTTTTTATGGGCTGGGAGTGTCCAGGTAGAATGTTGTAGGCTTCAGTGGGCTCCTGATCCTGCATTCCATAAAGAATTATAAAGAAGAGATAACTCAGGGACAACATGGCCAGATATCAGACAGAATTGAGAAGAAAGGAAGAAAGCCCAGAAAATTTGGAGCTTGTTGGGTTGAAAAATAAACGATTTCTAATCTCCAGCTCTTCTATTCAATAAAAGATTCTCAAATTAAGATAGAGCCTGAGAGAAAAGTCAAATCATGGGCATGCCTCTAAAGCTACAGCTTGGGGGCATAGAGCAAATCAAAGGCATAGCTCTCACAACCCTGTGAAGGTATCTGGAAGAATTAAATGGTGTCTAGTAGTTACCAGAAAGATCAATGGTCCTGCAGTAGCCTAAGCTGCTCACAGTACCTGTAATTAAGTGCAGAGAGAGACATGTCTTAAAATGAATTGTAACTATAGCTTTTGGCACCGGCAATCAAATACATAACAAACCCACAATTTTTGAGACAGCTGTATTGGAAAAAGGCCACAATATTGACTAAAAAAGACTGAGACTAGTCAAGATGGAAAAAAAAAATCCCTGGGTCACTAATTATTTATGGGCAAAGTACAGGCTGAGAAAATCATCAGCTGCTACAAAGGGCATAATTTCCAGTGTCTTTCTGGGAACTGACCAAGAAGAATAGTGAAACAGGGAGAGTCTCCTAGAGATTAGAGCTAAAAGCCACTGACAATGAAGGACTGAGAACCCAAACCGTGGGAGTGGACTAGAGCTTAATCACAGAGCATTCCTACCCCAAGGCAGCAGTTCCTGGCAATGTTTTTCCAGTAAGACTTAAGAATTGCTATGTACCAGGGGCTTTTTGGGGCCTCCTGTTCTCCTGTTTGAATGGGAGAGTTTCTTAGGTGATCCTATCCCTGCTCTACATGTCGGGGATGAGTGTGATAGGGGGAGGGGTTCAGATAGCTTCTCCTTTGTTCCATAGGTCTCCATAGCAAAAGGAGCTGCATCCAGATTTGCCATAAAATACGAGATTCTGGACTTGTAGTTTGATGCTCTGGTTGGGTGTCTAGAGCATGGGTGAGTATATCTTGCAAGTAGGAGAGTCTTGCATAATTGTGTCCCAGAAGGGCAGCCTGTGATAGAGTGTATCATTGTGTCCAATTCCTTATCCATCTTGTGATGATTTCCTATGGTTGTCAGTAGCAAATTACCACAAAGTTGGATGACTTAAAACAATAAAAATTTATTATTTATGGTTCTGGAGGCCACAAATACAAAATCAAGGTGTTGGCAAGATTATTTCCCTCTCTGAGGGAGAATCTGTTTTCTGCCTCTCTCCTGGCTTCTGGTAGATGCCTGCAATCCTTGGCGTTTTTTGACTTGTAGATACATCCTTCCAATCTCTGCTTCCATTGTCATAAGTTGTTCTCCCTGTGTGTCTCTGTTTCTGTGTCTCCACTTCTCTTCTCGTAAGGACCCCAGTCATATTGGATTAGAGACCCACTCTAATTTCATATCACCTCATCTTAACTAATTACATCTGCAAAGGCCCCAATTTCAAACAATATCCCTTTCTGAGGTTCTAGGTAACCTGCATTTTGGGGGGAACATTGTTCAATCCAGTACATGTCCCTGTATCCAAACCCTTTGCCTTATGCCTGCAGTTTCTCTGTCCATGATGGAAAGTATGTCTGCCCCTTCATGTGGGCTGGGCCATGTATCTATTCTGACCAAGGGAAGGTGGCTGGAAGGGACAATGTGACAGTTTGGAGCTCAGGTCTTAGAGTCATTGCACTTCATGCTCACCTTCTAGAAGCTTCTGGCCTCCTCCATGAGATGAGCTTCCTCTGGGAGCTGCTGTCCCTGTATCCAGAGGGCAATGTGAACCAGTGTGGAACAGAGCTGCTCCAGCTGCCCCACACCTGCCCTGTCAGGAGACCTGCCTTGGCCAACCTGCAGAGCTGTGAGTTTGGGGATAACTCTTATTTTACTCCACTAGGTTTTAGGGTGGTTCATGAAGCAAAAGTCAACTGATACAAGTGAGGAAGGGGCAGAAATCATGGGATAGCCTCTTGTAAGCAATCCTCTAACTGCCATGCTGGACATGAAACTAGTGTTGCCAGAGTATTTTATTAAAACGAGCCCAAAATCTAGATTTCTAATAAAAAATCTCATATATATATATATATATATAATATATATATGGTATATTATTATATACCATATATATATTATATTAATATATATATATGGTATATTATTCAATCTTTTAAAGAAAATCATTGTGTGGTCCCAACCAAACAGGCCTATGAGCAGGATTCTGCCTGCAAACCCCCAGCTTGTGGCCTGGGTTAAAGACTAGTTGGCCTTGGCAGATCAGCTCATCTGCTTCCAGTCAGAGGTGCCAACCTGAGAAGATCCTGGTTCCACAAAGGTCCTCCTGTGAAAAAAAGAACCCAGGCAGGCAGGCCCCGCAGCCACCCAGGATTCCAATCAGAAGGAAGTGCAGATGGTCGGCACAGAGGAAGAAGCAATATGGAGAATTTGTCATCCCAATGCCTTTCTTCCCCTTACAAGGGCATCTTGGGTTATGCTGTTAAAAAATATTTGGCAAGACAATGACTACAGAGTTTCTTTTTTAAAAATGGTGAAGTTTTAGGAATTATTCTTTACAAAAATGAGATAAAACTGTTGAAGAAAAAGCCAATCAAAGCAGCACCAAGTTGAAGTCGATTTTACTGGACACACATCTCACTTTAAATTTAAATTGAGTCCAAATTCATTTTGTCTCCCAGACTTTTAGAAGGTGGTATTCAGTATGTTTACGTTTGTTTCATATGCTGTTTTGCTAAGTCCTGATCCCTCACCTCTTTTCTTTCACTTCTCACTTGTCATTTCATTCATATGCTCAACTTTCTATTTACATATGTCTAATTTTTATAGATGGCTTCTGAAATATGCCAGATGAAGGATGAAACAGTCCTGAAAATAGCTGGACAATTGTGCAATAGCAGGGAAGTTGGGCACATGCACATTCTGCATTGCAAGGCTGCACAACAGAAAAGTTTGCTATAAGTGAAGCTGGAGGGTTTTTCTTTTTTTCTTTTTTTTTTTTTTTGCTTTTTCAAAGGATGCCAGCTTGCTGGGTGGTGGGGTTGACATTCTGTAGAAACCATGTCCTCAGGAGCTTCAGCATCCCTGAGATGTGAGAGGGCCAGGCTGTCCTGTGGCAATGGCACAGAGATTACAGCCTGGGGAAGAGGGCACTGCTGAAGGATGGAGAGCCACACCCACAGTGCCATGAGGCCAAGGCTGGAGGTCCAGAGAGGCTGAAGTCCAGGGTCCAGCAAGATGGAAGTCAGAGTCTAGCAAGGCCAAGGCCCAATTTCTAGTAAGAGGAGGTAGAACTTTTGGAGGCGTCCATGCCCATGCTACCCTGTGTCGGGAGGTCCCGGCACACGGAGAGTCTCTGATGGAACTTGAACCATGTTAACCCTATTGCCTGCTTCTCTCAGAGCTCAGGATCTTTTTATCTGTCCAGGACTACCCTGGCTCTAAAATTCTCATAGCTTTCTTGTGCCATGGGAAGATTCAGGAGAGTAGGACCTGGACCCCCAGACAAGGGCTGGGTCATCCCTTGACCCTGCTCTCCCTCAGCTGTTCACCTCATTGTCTAATAGATTAGAAACAGTAAAAGAAAACCAGTGAAACCTGCAATCACATTCAAAATCTCCATTTCCAATATCCAGGGGTGGGGGAAAGGCTTTACTATGTTGCTATAAAAAAAGATTTGAGGGTCTCAGTTGCCCTCAGGTATAATGGTATAACAGGGTGGCTGACAATGCAATTTGCTCATTCAAAAATGGAAGACAACATTATGGCAAACAGTGACCTTCTGTCTGGACTCTGTCAAAGACGCCATGTGGAATAGAAGGTCTGGCATGTACTAGAGGAGGGACTCCACATCAGAGGGTCTGCAGAGCAGGTCAGGGGAAAGATGGACACCATAGCACAGACCCATGTGAGAGAGATCCTTTATGAAGCTGCTGCCTAGTCCTTGGCATAGGATTTCAGAATACTTGGGAGCATGGGATAGGGGCCCTGGGCTCAAAAATGATGGTTAAAGGTTGGAGTCCTGTGCTCTGAGAGAGGGGTGTCTTCACTGCCCACCAAGAGCAGGCTAGTGGTTCCTACCTTTACTGTGACCCACCTCCAAGTGAGCCGGCTGCTCCTGTCCTAAGCCTTCATGGCCAGGGAAGACGAGGACATGGCAGAGCCCACAGGCCAGCCAGACCAGGTCAGACTCAGCTTTTACTCTGACAAGTGTTGCTGAGGAGTCTAGGGCTCAGCTGAGAACTCAGAACTGCCCATTGCCCGGCTGCCCAGATGAGAAATGGGAAATCATCATGGGGAACAGCCGTGGCCTAAGGATCATTTGATTTCTTCTTTCTCATGTTCAGGAATGCAATTAGGGAGGCCTAGGTGCTGCATGGGCACTGGAGCATTTTAGTGTGTCTGGATCTCTGGAAGTTTGTGAGCTGGGGTCAGCTGTGTCTGTGTGTGACCTGGT
The DNA here is from genome assembly GCA_030848825.1 of Tadarida brasiliensis. NCBI lineage: Eukaryota > Metazoa > Chordata > Mammalia > Chiroptera > Molossidae > Tadarida > Tadarida brasiliensis. The sequence continues at coordinate 69,342,498 of CM061259.1, read as the reverse complement.
GTGTGTATGAGCATGCATGTGTAAATGAGTGCCTTTGCCGTCCATCTCCCAGTACAACTTTCTGTCAGGTGCCTTAAATTGCTTCTTGCTTTCCATTCATGTGAACTTGTTGGCAAGCCCCCAAACCTTGACATGGCAGTTTTTCTGTATCATCCTCCTCCCCTGCACTCCCTGTCCTCTCCACCAACACCTCCAGTTGCCTGGGCTTTCAGACTCATGTTTGGAGGGCCCTGTAACCTTGGTGGGTAGCAGAGGGCCACTGATGCCATGTGGGGACCATGAAAAGGAGTATTTGGAAAGTTCCAACAATCTGAGACCATGGTACAGGTCACATGTGAAAGAGCAGAGAAGCCTGGAGTCGCAATGAGATGCAAAGGCAGGTTATGCTGGAAAGCTGCCCCTACCCCAGGGCTGCCGGTGCCTCACAGGCCATGCAGGGGCCACCTGAGGGCAGAGGCCTGAGTCCCAGCCTCCCCATCTGAAGAAGGCAGAGGTGACCCTGCAGTGCGGGTGAAGCTGATACTGAATACTAAATGGGTCAGAGGCCACCTGTCACTACTTGAGCCAAATTAATCAGAGACAGGGTTGAATTATATATGAGCGTTTATTCCAATAATCCTGGCAGTATGGGGAGAGCAGTAGGTCATCCTCAAAATTCTGCTCTGTTCCCCCCTTGCCTGTTGGCTGATTATATACAGGTGAGGGAGAAGATAACTACATGCAGCTACGAGCTGCAAGTGTAACAGGGAAAAGGGGAGGGGAAGGTCTGCAGTCTGGCCCTTCAGGAGCTCGAAGTCCGATAACAAGGTGGCTAATCTTTTATGATGTTACAAACAGTTTAGGTCATTCCTGAGACTGGAGAATGGTCAGCATTCCTGCTGCAAACTCTCAGAGAGGGTCAGGGTCCAGGCATAGCAACCAAATTAAAGCATGTCCTGAGGGATTCCAAAATGGCAGCGGAGTGAATGGAAGCTACACAGACCATCTCCCACGACCAAACTGGAATTACAACTAAAAGACAAATCGTTGGGAAAAAGCAACAGAAAAGCAGCTTGCGAGGACGATAGAACCAGGGACACTGACTCGATACTGGTAGGATTGCGGAGGCACAAGAGGGGGGCTGGGAACCCACGGACAGCAGCGGCCTTAGCCGTGAGCAGCGCCCGCCCTCGGGGTTAAAGCCCAAGCCGGCTCCACAGCGTGGAAGGCCGGGACAGAGCGCTAAAATAGCCGCAGCCACTCACCTGGGCTCCGGCAGAGGGAGGGTGGACTGGACTGGTACTGTGTGGGGACACCTGGGATTTGGAGGGCACTCAGAGCTTTTGCTGAGTTGCGGCCATGCAGGACTGTGGCCTGGTCGTCTTACTCCATCCCAGGGCTCTGGGGAGAGGTGGCAGCCCCTCCCTCGGAGATCCAGCCACACCCTAGTGGGCCATTGAAATGCAAACTGAGGCTCATTAACTACTAGCATCTGCCCTACCCCCTGGAAATCCTCTCACGCTGAACACCTGAGGGAGGTTTTCATTCAACTGAAAACCCAAAGCTCTTCAAGCAACCACAACTAATATCCTCTAGGCAAAAAGCTAGAGGATAACTTAACCTTTGCTGGGCTTGCAAATATACCCTGGAAAGTAAGACTCCAGGGTGGTGTTTAACCTGGGTCCTCCCACGCTCATCCAAACCCAGTAGAGGGAGCCACAAACAACAGAACACCAACATCCACAGGAAAATTTGGCAGGCTCCAAAAACCACTGAGATAGCCAAAATGGGGAAACAAAGAAACAGAGCCCAAATGAAAGAACAAGAGACCTCTACCGAAGATGAGATAAATGAAACGGAGTTAAGCAAGTTAACAGAGCTGGAATTCAGAGCCATGATCTTGAGGAAGCTCAACAGCATGAGTAAGGACATCAACAACTTGACTAAAGACATCCAAACCATGAGCAAAGACATAAAAACACTGAAAACCAACCAAGTGGAAATGAAGAAGCAGCAAGAAGAAATGAAGAATGACATAGCAGAAATGAAGAACACATTGGAAGGACTAAACAGCAGAGTAGAGGAAGCTGAGGACCGGATCAGTGAATTAGAAGACAGGGTAGAAAAAATCAACCAATCAGAAAACCAAAAGGAAAAAACAATGAAAAAACAGGAAGACAGCTTAAGAGAACTGTGGGACAACTGGAAACGTAATAATATTCGCATCATTGGAGTCCCTGAAGAAGAAGAAAATGAGCAAGGGTTAGAGAATACATTTGAAGAAATAATGACAGAAAACTTCCCTAATTTGGTGAAGAAAGAAGGTATTCAAGTTCAAGAAGCACAGAGAGTCCCAAGTAAGAAGAACCCAAACAGGCACACACCAAGACACATAGTAATTAAAATGCCAAAAATTAAAGACAAAGAGAGAATCCTCAAGGCAGCAAGAGAAAAGCAACAGGTTACCTACAAAGGAACCCCATCAGGCTATCAGCTGACTTTTCAACAGAAACACTACAGGCCAGAAGGGAATGGCATGAAGTAATCAAGGTCATGAAAAACAAGGATCTGAATCCAAGACTACTCTACCCAGCAAGGCTGTCATTCAAAATAGAAGGTCAAATAAAGAGCTTCTCAGACAAAAAAAGGCTAAGGGAATACATTAGCACCAAACCAGCACTGCAAGAAATGTTAAAAGGACTGCTGTAATTAGTAGAAGAAATAGGAAGGAAAGTAGAACCACACTGAACAAAAATAGCAATAAATAAGTACATATCAATAATCACCTTAAATGTAAATGGATTGAATGCTCCGATAAAAAGACACAGAGTAGCGGATTGGATAAGAAAGCATAACCCATATATATGCTGTTTACAAGAGACCCACCTCACAAGAAAAGACTCACATAGGCTGAAAGTGAAGGGATGGAAAAAAATCTTCCAAGCAAATGGAAAGGAAAAAAAAGCTGGGGTAGCAATACTCATATCTGATAAAATAGATTTCAAAACGAAAGCCATTACTAGAGACAAAGAAGGTCACTACATAATATTGAAAGGATCTATCGAACAGGAAGATATAACCTTGGTAAACATATATGCACCGAATATAGGAGCACCAAAATATATTAAAAATCTTCTGGAGGACTTCAAAGGAGAAATTGACAGCAATACAATCATAGCAGGGGACTTCAACACCCCGCTGACATCACTGGATAGATCCTCTAGACAAAAAATTAACAAGGACACAGAGACTCTAAATGAAGCACTAGACCAAATGGATTTAATAGATATTTATAGAGAATTACACCCCAAAACTAAAGAATTCACATTCTTCTCAAGTGCACATGGGACATTCTCAAAGATAGACCACATGTTAGGACACAAACGAAGTCTCTACAAGTTCAAGAAGATTGAAATCATATCAAGCATCTTCTCAGATCACAATGGCATGAAACTAGAAATCAATTGCAACAAGAACATGCAAAGACATTTGAATACATGGAGGCTAAATAGCATGTTATTAAACAAGGAATGGGTTACCGAGGAGATCAAGGAAGAAATTAAAAACTTCCTGGAAACCAATGAAAATGAACACACAACAACACAAAATCTATGGGATGCAGCGAAAGCTGTTCTGAGAGGGAAGTTCATAGCACTCCAGGCCTACCTCATGAAGCCACAAAAATTTCTGATAGACTATCAAACCTCACAACTTAAAGAACTAGAAAGCAAACAAAAAGAAAACCCCAGAGCAAGTAGAAGGAAGGAAATAGTAAAGATCAGAGCAGAAATAAACGACATAGAGACCAATAAAACAATTCAAAGGATCAATGAAACAAAGAGCTGGTTTTTTGAAAAGATAAACAAGATTGATGGACCCTAGCTAGACTCACCAAGAAACAAAGAGAGAGAACCCAAATACACAAAATCAGAAATGAAAGAGAAGTAACAACTGACACAACAGAAATACAAAAGATCATTAGCAAATACTATGAACATTTATATGGCAACAAATTCGACAATCTAAGTGAAATGGACAAATTTCTAGAAACACATAGTCTCCCAAAACTGGACCAGGAAGAGATAGAAAACTTGAACAGGCCAATAACAGATAAGGAAATTGAAGATGTAATCAAGACTCTCCCAGCAAACAAAAGCCCAGGACCGGATGGCTTCATGAGGGAGTTTTACCGAACATTCAAAGAAGAACTAACACCCATTCTCCTCAAACTATTTCTAAAAATTCAAGAAGAAGGAAGACTTCCAAACTCGTTTTATGAGGCCAGCATAATCCTAATCCCAAAACCGGAAAAAGACACTACAAAGAAAGAAAACTACAGGCCAATATCCCTGATGAATGTAGATGCCAAAATCCTAAACAAAATACTAGCAAATCAGATCCAGCAATACATCAAAAAAATTATTCACCATGACCAAGTGGGATTCATCCCAGGGATGCAAGGCTGGTTCAACATTCGCAAATCAATAAATGTGATACACCACATAAACAAAATGAAAGATAAAAACCACATGGTCATATCAATAGACGCTGAAAAAGCATTTGTCAAAATCCAGCACCCATTTCTTTTTTTTTTTTTTTCCACATCTCTGGGTCTACCCTGTTCCTCAGACTGTTATGTTCATTATATTCCAAAAATAAGTGAGATCATGTGATATTTGTCATTCTCTGCTTGGCTTGTTTCGCTTAGGATAATACTCTCGAGGTCCCTCCATGTCGTCTCAAAGGATAAGAGATCTTTCTTTCTTACAGCTGCATAGTACTCCATTGTGTATATGTACCACAGCTTTTTTATCCATTCATCCACTGATGGACACTTGGGCTGGTTCCAGATCTTAGCTATTGTAAATAGTGTTGCTATGAACATGGGGGTACATGTATTTTTTCTGATTGGTGTTTCAGGCTTCTTAGGGTATATTCCTAGAAGTGAGATCACTGGGTCAAATGGCAATTCAATTTTTAATTTTTTGAGATAACACCATAGTGTTTTCCACAGTGGTTGCACCAGTCTGCATTCCCACCAGCAGTGTACTAGAGTCCCCTTTTCTCCACACCCTCGCCAACACTTGTTGTTTGATGATTTGTTGATGGCTGAAATACCCAGGCATGCTTACAAAGAATTTGAACACAAAACCCCACAATGTAATAGGAGTACACCCTTCACAAGCTTTGTGCAGGATTTATATGTAAAGAAATGAATTCGCCATCCTCTACAGATGATATATAGTCTGGGAATAGGAGGTAAACATAAAATCATATGAGGAAACAGGCAGGATTAACCTGGGACTGTGCCATACTTTCATTTGGAAATAAAGGCAAATGAGGTTCCTGGGGGCTGGGGGCCATGGGTCTGAACCCTAACTTGCATTCTGCCCCAGATAGTTAATCCAGGCTTGTCTCAGTACCAGCCCCTGCCCCTTGTTGGCAACTAGTTCAGCAATGGCCATGGTCATGTGACACAGCCTTGGCTCACAGACAAGAGGGGAGTCAGCTAGCCCTTCTGGGAGAGGGCAGAATGCCTGCATGTGGTTTGGCTATCCTTCTACCTGGTCAGGGGCACACACCCCAGGTGGCAGATTGAGCTCTGTAAGTGTCATACCTGTAGACCTGGTATGTGTGATCATGTATTTTCTTACAGTTTAATCTGGCTGTGTTACAGCCAAGGTTAACTTAAGAGATGCGGAGGCCTTTCTCAGATGGGAGAGGTGGACCAAATGGCCCTCGTGACCTCTGTGAGAGGTCAGGCACAGGTGGACCCAGGGGTCTTGACTCATATACAAGTGGGCCTAGGACATCACTCCCTGCCACACCCAGACATCCCCTTGAAAATGTGTGGGCCTCTGACACTCGCTAGGTTGAGCATATGTGCAAATGGATAATCACTTATAAGTGGGCATTGAGCTTTCATCCTTCCCCAGATCATTACTGCTTATATTGAATTTGAACCTATAGCGTGTGTCTCCATGTAGGAGCCTGGATCCCTTAGTCTCCAAACTTCAAGTACTTTATCTTTCACTTCCAGGAAGAACTGATTCCAATGGTAATAGAACACCTCTGTGTGAAACATGGCAATGAAAAGAATTGCTGCCTAGAAACACCTACTTTTTTTCTGTTTTGCCTCACACAGTTCCATCACGGTGTGTGTGCCTGTGAAGAGATGCTCAAGAAACAGCAAGAACCACTCCCCAAAAGCTGTCCAGCTGCCACATTCTGTTCAATTAGCATTCTCCTGACATATTGTTTACCAAGGCCACTCTTGGCCAGGACTCTGTCAGTGCATCTAATGATGCCACTGTACCTGCTGTTTGCCAACAGTGGAGGAGGACAGAGCTGCTGTCTTTAGAGGACCCTTGACAAGGTCACTAAAACCTTACAGCTTCTTATGTTCTGTATCCAGGTCCCCAGGGTGCTGGAAGAATCTAGGTCCATCCCCCAACTGCTCTGAGCTTGCTTATCTGGAGGGAGGACAGTGAAACCTCACTGCCTCCATCTGCTTATAGCCTGCAGTGAAGGCAGGGCCTGCCAAAGATTGTGACCTCCTCAAAGGGCAGAAGAACTTCTGATTTCTGTGTGGCCAACAGGGACAGGAATGGCTCTGATGAAGACTGTGCTGGCACATGAGGCCTGGAAGCCAGAGGTAGAGCAGAAGGAGGCAGAGCACCATTCCCAATGAGAGCTGGGGTCACAAATCACCTGCTCTTAGGCATGCACGGTCATTTGTAACACCCAAGATGACCATGAAAGATCCCCCCCTCTTTCTGCACCTCTCATCATTGGGAAGCTTTTAAGGGGGAGGAGGGCCCAAGCTCATCCTGAATTGTCCTCATCCCTCTCCCTCAACGTGCATCTGTTCTAGATTAGAGTTGTAACTCCAGGCCTTCAGGGACCAAGCTGGTAACAACCCTGAGCAATAGGCAGGTGTAGGACAATAAGGAGTGATGGGGACTGTGTCAAGCAGGAGAGTACAAACCAGACCTAAAGACATTCAAGTTCAACTCAAAGCAGACACATATGACACAGTGAGCAAGATGTTGGAACTGAGTTGGCCTGTAGTCTTTGTTCTGTGTCTTTGGGATCTAGAATTAATAAGTAGATGAGCAAAGAAATGCTGGGGATTTCTGTGCTCACATTTCACCTGGAGGAAGATGAGAGGGACCAGAGGGAGAGGCAAGCACCAGTGGGTGGGGCAGCATTTTCTAGAAAAGGAAGAGGAGAGATAAGAGCCATGGAGGTGTAAAGAAGTAGGTGTCTTTTTTTTTTTTTTTTAGTTGAGGACAGGTGATCACAAATCCTCCCCTATATGGAGGATTCAACCATATATTTTGGTGCATGTGTGCCCAATTCATCCACTCTGCCTTGCAGAGTGTCATTGTGGGGACTAAAAGATGAGCTGGGCAAGGGTGGTGACTCCCACTCATGCAGGAATCTCTATCTGGGTGGAGCCTCAGGAACCTGGGGGTGATGTAAGCAGGAACAGGTGCCAGGGGTGATGCAGGTGTGTCAGGGAGACAAAACCTCTTTCCAAAAAATATCCTAGAACAGGTATTCCAAAGTGTGTAGATAATATCTTATATGGACCCGTCAGAACAACTCATGTATTGCCAAGTGAGTACTCCTCAGTTTTTCTTTTGTGCCCCTCATTGCATCAAAGTAAAGGTCACTGCTGCTGCTCATCTGTCTCATCACGTTCAGTGCCTTTTTCAGAGAGTAGTATCTAGAATTTAATAAAATGTTTTGTTTTCATTTTATTTATTTTTGGCAGGTATGTTAGCTTTTCATTTAATGATTTAAAGTATCTTTTAAAAACTTAAGGACAGGATGAAGTACTGTATAAAGAAACAATGACGGTGGTGGGAAGAGGACTGAGGCAATGCCATAAGCCTGGCAGGGAAGTGAGTGAGATTGGAGAACATGACCCTTGAAGTCCATGAGGCTGCTGGTTGGGTTCATTCATCTTTTGAGGAGCATAAAAGCACCACAACCACAAAAGGAATGAGTGGAAGATGCCAGGGGTTCCAAGACATTGCTAGATCCAATTCTGGGCTGCCTGACTCCCTCAGCTTTCAGGATTAAAACCATGTTGCTTCTTACAGGAAGTCCTCCAGGATGGCTGGCTCTGGAGTCATCTTTCTTCCCATACACTGATCACCATCTACCTTTCTCTGGAACCAGCTATATTTTCAGAGGTCACAATAGTAGATGCCTGCTGGAGGTGAAGGAAGGGGATTTACAGCAAGCTGCAGGGCATGTGTCCCATTTAAGGGTTAACAGCAGAAATGGGTACCTGGTGTGGCCACATGTTCCAATTTCTTAAGAAAAGTCAGATATCTAAGTTCTTATGTGAAATTTCACTATTTTTAATGTTCACAACAAATGTTCACCATGCCTGGGAACTGGATCCTGCCTTAGTACCCTCAGGTGACACAGAGAGAAGTTTGTATGTAAAATTGGCCATCAAGTTGCAGTGCCTTCAAGCCCAGATCCTGAAAATGATGGAACTGAGGAGACAAAATCACAGCTAGAGTGGGTTGTGTAAGTCATGTGTTTTCCCATAAGACCCAGCCCTCCTGGCTGACAAGGAAGTGCCTCAGTTATCAGACCCTGCATTACTAGAGCCAACCCCAGAGCCCTGGGTACACAGGCCTGGGGCATGGTGAATGAAATCCAAAGAGACAGGTGTCCACCCTCCAGAAAAGTGGGGCAGAAGTCTGGGATCACTTTGCAGAGATGTTCCAACAGACACATGCCTGGGAGGGGGTTCCCATGCAGGACCTAGGAAGAAAAGTCACTGTGGTGGGGGCAGCAGGCCTGGTAGGACAGTGACTCCAAGCTCAAAACCTTGCTGATGAAGAGGGATTCCAGCTGGCAATGGGCCTTTACAGCAAACTTGCTCCAGAATGGAGAGGTATGCCTGGTATTCTGAGTTGGAAAAGGTGAGTAGAGGGTAGAAAGGCTATTTTAGGTAGGGCCTAAATCCAGGAGTTAGATGCCCACCTAGGATTCAGGATAGGTGAGGGCTGTAACATGCCATTGCTCTAGGAGGAAGGGCCAGATCTGGGTGAAGGAGGCTGTGTTTCCAGGCTGCAATGGGGAAGGATTGGGAGGCAGACGGAGGGGGACAGGGACTTCAGGCAGAGAGGAGTTGGGGATTGAGGATACCTTATCTGGAAGGGTAAAAGTTGATCTTTGGGGTAGCCCCTGCTGTGAGTGCACCCTTCTATAAAAGAGCCTTCTGGCCTCTGAGGTCTCCATCTCAAGCCTCACCCACCCCACTGCTCCCTTCCTCAGCCCTGTCCTGCACCAGGGCGCAAAGATAGGGCCAGGTGGTCCCTTGCGCCCCAAGGCTTACGGGTGGGACCCAGGGCCCCAAGGAGGACTCTGAGTGGGAATGCTCCGGTGGCCGCGCTCCTTCCAGGTTGTGTGCCACGAGGGCGCGAGGCAAGCCGAGGTTGGCCAGCGGCGGAACTCCCCAGGCGCTACTCTGCCGCTGCCTCCGGGTGTCTCTGTTTCTCTGCGAGCTGGGGCGCATTGGCGGCGGCCGCACCAAGAAGCGCCGGGTCACCGCTGGCTGAGGCGCCCGCCGTCCCCGCCCTCCTTGCACTCTCCTCCTTCCTCCCGCCCGCCTCCCTCGCTCCCTCCTTCCCTCTCCCCGCCTCTGCTCGGCGCTCCCCGCCCTCCCCTGCGCGCCTCGCCTCCTCCGCCCCGCGCCCTGCGGTGCTGCAGCTGCAGGCGGCTCCAGCTGCCCCCCAGATGTGGGTTGGGCAGAGCGTGGGGAACTTTCGCGCCGGCTGCGATAGCGGAGCCCCGGCTGCGGTCCGGCTGCCATGGATTTGCCGGCGCCCGATCGCCGCCTGCTCTCCCTTACACTGCTGCTGCTGCTGCTGCTGCTGCTGCTGCCGCCGCTGCCGCCCCCCCCGGCCGCCGCTTGGCTCGCCACCTCTGTCCCCCCAGGTAGGTGCGGCCCCCCCCCCACCCCCATGACCCCCATTGGCCAGCCCCGCCCAGCCCGCCTCACCGCCCCCTCCCCAGGCGTGCCCAGCCCGACTTGGGCAAACTCCGAGCACCCAGCCCGGGGCCAAGTTGACCAACTTCGGGCCCGGTTGATCGCGCTGGGGGTGCCCCCCGAAGCGTACTCGGGCGCCTCGGGCCATGGGGAACTTCGGAACCCTCGCAGCTCTCCGGATGCCGAGCGTGGAAGTGGAGGGCCGGGAAAACCCTGCGGCGAAGCTCGCAGAGCCAGCCCCAGCGGGTCCAGGGGAGCCAGGGCCAGGCGGCGCCTGGGCTGGCGTCCAGGGATGCTCGGGAGGAGCCGAGTGCCGAGCGCGCCTGGGGCCCTGAGGATTGGTTCGGGTGCCTCAAATGGAATCCCTGAAGATCCGAGGGACCCTGCTCCACCCCTCCGGGGACGGGAGACCGACAGCGGGCTCACAGGGAGCTGGACACGGAGGACAGGCCGCCGGTGCCGGGGGAGCCGAGTCCTCGCCGCCCCAGCGGCCACTGAAGGGTAGAGGCACACGGGTAGGGGGCCAACTGGGAATGGCTTCGGAGCTGCCCCAAGTTCTGCCAAGGACTATGGGTTCACCGGGCGGAGGACGCTCTGACGCGGCGTCCTCTGGGGAACTGTGAGGAGCCCGAGGAGCCCCAATCCAGAGCCGGGCAAGGGGGCAGAGCTCTAGGTTTGCAGGATCCCAGAGTGGGACCGCCCGGGGAGGCGGGGCTCGGGAGAGGTGGCCTTATTAACAATCCTTCCAGGTTGGCAGAATGCCGGGAGGTGCAGGCTAGTTTCTAAGGGTCGCCTGGAAGAATGCCCTTCCCTTCTCAGTGGGGGCGGGCCTGGGGGAGGTGGGGGATGCAGGCTCAGCTAGGCCTGGGAGCTCCCAGGTCTAGGCAGCTCTAATGCCCCTTCCCGTTGCAGGCGGACCCCTGGGGCATGGAGCAGAGCGCATCCTGGCGGTGCCCGTACGCACTGACGCCCGGGGCCGCTTGGTGTCTCACGTGGTGTCGGTGACGACTGCCCAGGCCGGGGTTCGGGCCCGCAGGGCTGCCCCCGTCCAGAGCTCGGGCTTCCCTGGAGGCAGTGAGGACCCTGACCGCCGCCTATTCTATAATGTCACTGTCTTCGGCCGAGATCTGCATCTGCGGCTGAAGCCCAACCCTCGCCTCGTGGCGCCCGGGGCCACGGTGGAGTGGCAGGGTGAGTCGGGCGCCACCCGCGTGGAGCCCCTGCTAGGGACCTGCCTCTACATTGGATACGTGGCCGGATTGACTAAAGGCTCTTCCGTGGCGCTCAGCAACTGCGATGGGCTGGTGAGTAGGCACTTCTCCCTCCCTTTCTGTCTATGGCTCTTGCCTGAGCTTCAGAAGCCTGTTACCTGAGTGTCCCCTGGCGGGTTACCTGGGTGTTCCCGGGAGGGCAAGGCCTGCACTGACGACCTTCTTTGCTTAAGGATTCAGAGCATCTACTGAAGGGGTGGGTTGGAGGGCAAGTTATTTTGATTGGCAGGAGAAGGGTGATTTATGAAGGGAGTGGCCCAGGGTCTCCAAAACATGATCAAGTAGCCATGTGTCTCCTTAAGGCCTGTGGGCACAGGGCTTGGTCTGGCATCCAGGTGTGTGTATATGTCTGTGAGTGTGTGCACATTTGTTTGGCATGTCTTTGTGCACCTGTGTGAACATGTCAATGTGCCGTTGTGTGTCTTGTGCATGTGCGTATCTGTAGGTTTCTGCTCATTCATGTGTCAGTTGAGTGTGTGACCCTGTGCATTTTAGTATGTGTGATATGTATGTATGGGGGCACATGGGCTGGAAGTCAGTCTCCTTGTTTCTGTGTATGTGGATGGTGCCAGCTTAGGTGGCAGGCAGTGGTGCTAAATAAAATGCCCAGTTATTCCTCTGCACCCTGGCTGACTGGAAGCCACTAATTTTTATGCTGTGGGTTCCTGTTGAACTTCAGCTGGTTATTTGAAAAGTCGGTTTAATTTCTCTATTTTGAGCCAAGGGGAGCATTTGGACATGCAGGCTCTGGGGCCTATGGGCAGCCCCTGGAGAACAGGAGAGAGGCTGTGGGGGATCCACTCCTGGGGCTGCCTGGGCCACCAAGTATGAGCCCTGGGAAGTTCTCCTACTTTAGGGGAATCAGAGGGACCTTGGCTTGGCATAGGAGCCTTGGAGGAAGCCTAGATCGATGCTCAGGGAGGAGGCTGACATTGGTAGTGCTCTGTCCAGCCGCCTGGGGACCTGGCACACAGCAGAAGCCACTGCAGTTTTATATTTTGGATAGGGTGTGTGGTGGTCAGGCCAGCTGTGCTGACCAGTCATTTAGGCCACCCAACAAGGATTCTACTCTAATTGCAGCTCAGAAGACTCCTGCTCCGAGGGAGTGGCCTCTCTCCCAGCCTTGCAATCCCTGAGCCTCTGTCTTCAGGCTCATCCTGTTAGCTGCAGAGCCAGCAGTTTACTCCAAGTCCCCTAAACCGCTGGTATTCTTTTTATGGAGACAGGAAATGTCACTTGTTGCTTTGGAAAATCACTGTCTTTGGCAGTTAGAATCTGGGCATATTGCAAACAACTGTCAATGTCTTGAGGAGTTGGGTTAATGTGGTGCAGCTCTCTATGCCCCGTCATCTATGAGGATGTCCTGAGCCTCTCAGGTGTGTCTCATTTTATTCTGGAGGTGAATCACCTAAATTAAAGGACATGGGTGCTGGAGACCTCAGGGTGGGGTTTGTGGCCTGGGAAGAGGTGACATTGATGCAGTTTGTTTGTGGGCCAACTCCTGTGTATTGATTAATTCCCAATGGAGAGCATTTTAGGGATACTTTGTCACTATCATTTATTCTTCTGTTCAGTGATTCATTTGTTCAACCAGTACCTCTAGTGCATTTGTCCACTGTGCTGGTCAGAGATAGGGCTGGCCTGGTGCCCCTCTGGGGCTCACATGCTCAGGACAGCTGACAGGCTCAGGGGCACTCTGGCTGGGGCCTGAAGGCATGTTCCTAAGGGCTACTTGTAGAATGCTTTGTCAGTGGCCAGCCACACAGGTTGGCAATCCTAGTAGAGGGAAGAGGTACCAGGTGTTCATTGGCTCAGTCAGGAAAGGTAGGTGTACTGAACACCCTTGCAGGGCTGGAAAGAAGACTGGAGTTGGAGGAGGGTCTGGGCCTCCCTAAATGGCCTTGAATGCTGTCAGTGAGAAATGGCCTAGACAGTGGTGTTGCATCATGACTTCTTTTCTTTTTCTTTATTTTTGTTGTATGCATTTGTTCTGATTTTATACCAAATAATTTTTTAACCCTTAAAGGCCCTCTGCATCAGTGATAGGCCCATATACTAAGGGCTTCACACATCATGCCTCTCTGGTTCTCAACAGTGACCCTGCAGGAGAAGGATCCTCATGCCTTGTTTACAGCTGGGCAGCTGAGGCTCAGCTCTGGGTGGCAGGAGTATGGCTTGGTTCTCTCCAGCCCCTTCTTCCATGGTGCTCCCATCTGGTGGGTGAAAGACATTGAGCTGTGATAGTAACTGTACTTCCTGTGCATGCCCCCTCAATAGGACTTTCATGGCTCAGTGCACAGCATCCTCCCAGTAGCACCGGGCCTGAACAAATATGCCACACATAGCCCCTTCCTGTACAGCTCTTGCTCTTCCTTCATAGGTAGTGAAACATACCCAAGCAGGTGTGATGCAGATCCTCAAGGATCTTGTTACAATGCAGATTCTTATTCAGTACCTCTGTGCCCCCCTTTCCCTGAGATTCTGAGCTTCTCATGAGCTCCTGGCTGAGGTTCCTGGGCCTCAGACCACGCTTTTAGAAGCAAAGCTCTGCAGCCTCATTTCTGCAAGACAATTCTTTGGGCTTGTGCCTCAAGTTGCTCTGAGCAAATAGGGTTCAGTGGACCACCAGTGTGGGAAATGCTGCATCTTGTGTTCAGCCTGGGAGATTTAGGGCCAGTGGGGCTCTTTGAGAATTTTTGTCATAAAGAAACCTCTTGAACTCTGTGAATCTAGCACTTCCCACATAGATAGGACCATGGAACCCCTGCTCTGCAGAATGTATGGAACTAGCTTTCCTAGAAGACATGTGGAAAAACCATGCAGGGTTCAGCAAGCCACTGTGATCTGACAGTTTAAGTTTAGATACTTAGGTGAGATCTGGTTCTCCCAAGAGCCACAGAACTTTTTAGGCCTTGCTCCTGGATTGGGACATACATCTACCTGCCTGGCCCCCCGAGTTTGTTTCTCTACTTTAAAAGAAGGCAATAATAGTTTTGTTTACCAAGGAAAGCAGTCTCTTAATTTATTTAGTACAAAGAGATTCTTATGTCAATGTATTGGTCAGAATCCTCTCAGTTACAAGTGACAGAAAACTCAAGTCAGATTAGTTTAAACAGAAATGGGAACTTATTAGCTCACATAATGGTAAGTCTTTGGGCATGGCTGGATTCAGGTGCTCCCATCAGGTCATGAGGATCCTTGCTGTCTCTTGCCTCCACCTTTCTATGTGTTTGTTGGCTTTGTTCTTAGATGGAATCCTTCTGTGGTGAGTCAAGGGGCCTCAGCAGTGCCAGGTTGATATCTTTTTCTAATTGTTCCAGCTGAATCCTCAGTTTCACTCTGGCCAGGCTGGAGTTAGATGCTCCCATGAGAATCAGAACATGGGGTCTGCAGAACCCTATAGATGGAGAGTATAAGAGTTGCTGCTCTCCCAAATGACATCAGGTTGGGACCCTGGACCTGCCAATGTGCAAATTCTATTGAAATCAGGTAGAGATGGAGAAATACCAGATGAAGACACTCTTCATAATACATTGTGCCCTTTATTTCCAGAGAGGCTAAGAAATGGAGAGTGCCCAGGTTCTTTCATAGCCACTCAATAGAAGTTGTTCATAATATTTACAGGGAAAGGTTAAAGTTTGCCTTTTCATGATGCATGAGGAAATATTGCTTAACAAAGGATTGTACATCACATTGCTATGGAAGACTTTTCTGGTACTTCTTAGGCCACAGGACAGGTGTGCTGATCTCACATCATCCTTATATGCTCATTAAACACCCAATGAGAAGGCTGTTGGCATACAAAGTAATAATAGTATATCATAGGTCACGTGCTCCCACTTGGCACCATACTGTCTGCTGAGCACCTGATGCCACATCTCTTGTTTAATCCTCACAGCGCCCTGTGGGTGATATCTGATATTATCCCCATTCTACAGATGAATAAGCTGAGGCTCCAAAGCCAAGACAGCTTGCTTCAATCTTCACAGCCAGTATTTGAACCTGTGTCTGTCTGACTCTAAGACTGTGTTCACTACATTTTATTGCCTTTTTTTTTTTGCACACCAACAAAAAGTATAAAAATGAAGAGATGCATTTCTTTGAAACATTCCTACCTTTACTCTTTAACTCTTGGAGGCCTTCTGAATTAGAGGCATTGGCCATTGTCAGTGTGAGTGAATGGGAGCTGGAGCAGGCCTAGTGGCCAAGAGGCCTACTGACAAGCTCTGGGCTCCTTGCAGATAGCCTGAGTCCTCACAGCTGGGTGATGGCAGTGGGGACACCAGTAAAATAGAAGCACCCTGCCCTACCTCTGTCCCTGCTCAGTGCAGCTCTGAGGACCACTCAGTGTCTCTGGCCAGGCAGGGCAAGTGATGGAAGCCTCCAACAGTTGGGCAGTGGGAAAGGTCTAGCCTCTCAAGCTTTTTCACATTCTGGAGCCTGAGGAGGGTGGTGGACACCCCCACGACTATGTAATGCAGTGTCCCCATTGTATGGCCTAGATTCAGAGAGGCTGCTGCCTTGTGGGCTGGGGCTACCCTGCTGGGCTGCCATCCTGGCCAGGCACCTTCTCTGTTTAGTCTTGCTGGACATTAAGAGTCACTATAGGCTACAGAGAGAAGTCACTCTCTGGCCTAAGGGACCGAGATTTGTTTTATTTTCCCTAATGAAGCTGCTGTCTTTGAGGCCACACTCTGGATTCCAGCTGGCCCAGAAGCTAGAGTGGGGGCAGGCAGGTGTGGCAGGCTCAGGCTGTGGGGTTTTGGGTGCAAAGTGTCTGGGACTTGCAGCTGCCCCTTGTAGGGTCTTCCTTCTCCTATCCTGCCTTGGCACTGTCTGGAGGGCAGTGAGAGGGTCTCTGGCACACAAAAAAGGGGCTGTGGGAACTTGTAGGTTCCCTGGGTATCACGGCTCCTCAGGTCAGAGGAACAAAGCACCTGCTTGGTCCCTGCTCTTGGCAATCTACACAGTTGCCCAGGGTGGTTTCAATCTCCTCCATGGCTTATTACATTCCTTGTTTAAAACTCATTCAGTTTTCCAAGACTACGCTACCCAGCAAGGCTGTCATTCAAAATAGAAGGTCAAATAAAGAGCTTCTCAGACAAAAAAAAGGCTAAGGGAATACATTAGCACCAAACTAGCACTGCAAGAAATGTTAAAAGGACTGCTGTAATTAGTAGAAGAAATAGGAAGGAAAGTAGAACCACACTAAACAAAAATGGCAATAAATAAGTACATATCAATAATCACCTTAAATGTAAATGGATTGAATGCTCGGATAAAAAGGCACAGAGTAGTGGATTGGATAAGAAAGCATGATTCATATATATGTTGTTTACAAGAGACCCACCTCACAACAAAAGACTCACATAGGCTGAAAGTGAAGAGATGGAACAAAATCTTCCAAGCAAATGGAAAGGAAAAAAAAGCTGGGGTAGCAATACTCATATCTGATAAAATAGATTTCACAATGAAAGCCATAACTAGAGACAAAGAAGGTCACTACATAATATTGAAAGGATCTATCCAACAGGAAGATATAACCTTGGTAAACATATATGCACCCAATATAGGAGCACCAAAATATATAAAAAATCTTCTGGAGGACTTCAAAGGAGAAATTGACAGCAATATAATCATAGCAGGGGATTTCAACACCCCGCTGACATCACTGGATAGATCCTCTAGACAAAAAATTAACAAGGAAACAGAGACTCTAAACGAAGCACTAGAACAAATGGATTTAATAGATATTTACAGAGAATTACACCCCAAAACTACAGAATTCACATTCTTCTCAAGTGCACATGGGACATTCTCAAAGATAGACCACATGTTAGGACACAAACGAAGTCTCTACAAGTTCAAGAAGATTGAAAGCATATCAAGCATCTTCTAAGATCACAATGGCATGAAACTAGAAATCAATTGGAACAAGAACATGCAAAGACATTTGAACACATGGAGGCTAAATAGCATGTTATTAAACAATGAATGGGTTACTGAGGAGATCAAGGAAGAAATTAAAAACTTCCTGGAAACCAATGAAAATGAACACACAACAACACATAATCTATGGGATGCAACGAAAGCAGTTCTGAGAGGGAAGTTCATAGCACTCCAGGCCTACCTCAAGAAACAAGACAAATTTCTAATAGACTATCTAACCTCACAACTTAAAGAACTAGAAAGCAAACAAAAAGAAAACCCCAGAGCAAGTAGAAAGAAGGAAATAGTAAAGATCAGAGCAGAAATAAATGACATAGAGACCAGAAAAACAATTCAAAGGATCAATGAAACAAAGATCTGGTTTTTTGAAAAGATAAACAAGATTGATGGACCCTAGCTAGACTCACCAAGAAACAAAGAGAGAGAACCCAAATACACAAAATCAGAAACGAAAGAGGAGAAGTTAACAACTGACACCACAGAAATACAAAGGATCATTAGCAAATACTATGAACATTTATATGGCAACAAATTCGACAATCTAAGTGAAATGGACAAATTTCTAGAAACATAGTCTCAAAAAACTGGACCGGGAAGAGATAGAAAACTTGAACAGACCAATAACAGCTAAGAAAATTGAAGATGTAATCAAGACTCTCCCAGCAAACAAAAGCCCAGGCCCAGATGGCTTCACGGGGGAGTTTTACCGAACATTCAAAGAAGAACTAACACCCATTCTCCTCAAACTATTTCTAAAAATTCAAGAAGAAGGAAGACTTCCAAACTCGTTTTTTGAGGCCAGCATAATCCTAATTCCAAAACCAGAAAAAGACACTACAAAGAAAGAAAACTACAGGCCAATATCCCTGATGAACATAGATGCCAAAATCCTGAACAAAATACTAGCAAATCGGATCCAGCAATACATCAAAAAAATTATTCACCATGACCAAGTGGGATTTATCCCAGGGATGCAAGGCTGGTTCAATATTTGCAAATCAATAAATGTGATACACCACATAAAGAAAATGAAAGATGAAAACCACATGATCGTATCAATAGACGCTGAAAAAGCATTCGACAAAGTCCAGCACCCATTTCTGATAAAAATGCTCAGCAATTTGGGAATAGAGGGATCATATCTTGATATAATGAAGGCCATATATGAAAGACCTACAGCCAACATCATACTCAATGGGCAAAAACTAAAAGCATTTCCCTTAAGAACAGGAACAAGACAGGGATACCCACTTTCACCACTCTTATTTAACATAGTACTGGAAGTCTTAGCCACAGCAATCAGACGTGAAGAAAGAATAAAAGGAATCCAAATTGGAAAGGAGGAAGTGAAACTGTCATTATTCGCAGATGACATGATATGATATATAGAAAACCCTAAAGACTCCATCAAAAATCTACTAGACTTAATAAATGAATTTGGCAAAGTAGCAGGATACAAAATTAACATCAAGAAATCAACGGCATTCTTATACACCAATGATGAACTCGCAGAAAGAGAAACTAAAAAAACAATTCCATTTACCATTGCGGCAAAAATATTAAGACACCTAGGAATAAACTTAACCAAAGAAGTAAAGGACCTATTTGCAGAAAACTACAGGACATTGAAAAAAGATATAGAGGAAGATATAAAAAAGTGGAAGCACATACCTTGTTCATGGATTGGAAGAATTAACATCATTAAAATGTCCATATTACCCGAAGCAATCTATAGATTCAATGCAATCCCCATCAAGATACCAGTGACATATTTCGCAGAACTAGAACAAATATTTCAAAAGTTCATATGGAACCAAAAAAGACCCCGAATAGTCACAGCAATCTTGAAAAAGAAGGACAAAGTAGGTGGGATCACAATACCGGATATCAGCTTATACTACAAAGCTACTGTAATCAAAACAGCCTGGTACTGGCACAGGAACAGGCATATAGACCAGTGGAACAGAACAGAGAATCTGGAAATTGACCCAAGACATTATGCTCAATTAATATTTGACAAAGGTGGCAAGAGCATACAATGGAGTAAAGACAGCCTCTTTAATAAATGGTGTTGGGAAAATTGGACAGCTACATGCAAAAAAATGAAACTAGACCATCAACTTACACCATACACAAGAATAAACTCAAAATGGATAAAAGACTTAAATGTGACTCATGAATCTATAAAAATCCTAGAAGAAAATGTAGGCAACAAAATTTCGGACATCATATGCAGCAGAATCTTCACTGATACATCACCTAAGGCAACAGAAACAAAGGGAAAAATGAACACATGGGACTACATCAAACTCAAAAGCTTCTGCACAGCAAAAGAAACAACCATCAAAACAGATAGGGAACCCACTGTATGGGAGAGCATAATTGCCAATGATACATCAGATAAGGGGTTAATTTCCAAAATATACAGAGTGCTCATACAACTCAACAAAAGGAAGACAAAGAACCCAATTAAAAAATGGGCAGAGGAACTAAATAGACACCTCAACAAAAAGGACATACAAATGGCTAAGAGACATATGAAGAAATGCTCAACATCACTAATCATCAGAGAGATGCAAATTAAAACAACAATGAGGGATCACCTCACACCTGTCAGAACTGCCGCTATCAACAAAGCATCAAACCACAAGTGTTGGTGAGGGTGTGGAGAAAAGGGGACTCTAGTACATTGCTGGTGGGAATGCAGACTGGTGCAGCCACTGTGGAAAACACTATGGTGTTACCACAAAAAATTAAAAATTGAATTGCCATTTGACCCAGTGATCCCACTTCTAGGAATATACCCTAAGAAGCCTGAAACACCAACCAGAAATAATATATGTACCCCCATGTTCATAGCAGCACTATTTACAATAGCTAAGATCTGGAAACAGCCCAAGTGTCCATCAGTGGATAAATGGATAAAAAAGCTATGGTACATATACACAATGGAGTACTATGCAGCTGTAAGAAAGAAAGATCTTTTATCCTTTGAGACGACATGAAGGGACCTCGAGAGTATTATCCTAAGCGAAACAAGCCAAGCAGAGAAAGACAAATATCACATGATCTCACTTATTTGTGGAATATAATGAACATAACAGTCTGAGGAACAGGGTAGACCCAGAGATGTGGAAGTAGGGTATAGACTGACACTCCTCAGAAGAGGGGGTCGGGGGGGAGGGAAGAGATAAACCACAGAACTTATGCTCATATATGCATAACTGATGGACATGGACAACAAAGCTGGGGACGGGGTGAGGGGATGGGGAGGAGGGTGTCAATGGGGAAAAAAGGGGAAACATCTGTAACAAAAATAATAAAAAAAAAAAAACAAGTAAAGAAAAAAAAAAACTCAATCAGTTTAAGTGACAGAAAACCAGCTTACAATGGATGAAACAAACAAGGGACATTATAGGCCCAGTTATGCTTGGGATCCTAAGGAGGAGCAGCTTCAGGCATGGCTGGATCCAGGAGCTTGAGAATAGTTTCAGAACATGCTCTCTCTGCCTTTCAGGTCTATCACTCTCTGTGTTTATTTCAGGATGGCCCTCTCCATGAGCGGGGAGGGGGAGAGGGAGGGGGAGACACCAACAGCTCTGGCTTAGTTCGCCTTCTGTAGTAGCAATCTCTCAGAAATGGAGAGTTCGCCTTTCTGGATTGTTCCTGTTAGAGTCCTGGGGAGGGTTCTGATGGACTCTTTTTAGAGTACAGGCCCATTTTAAAACCAATCACTGTGATGTGGGCCTGGCCTGAGTCTCTTGCCCATCTTTCAGGTTGACAGTGAGGGTCAGATCCCCAAATTCTGGAATGGATTGGGATTTTATCACAAAAGCAAGAGGAAGTACAAGTATGCCAGGCAGATGAACATGGTTGCTGCCACACTCTACCTGGTCTCCAGGCCCCCATGTCTGGCCCATATCTCCTCCAGACTTGCCTGCCCAGCTGCCTTTGAGGCTTCTTCCCTGGGTGACCCCATGCTTCTGAAACGAAATGTGGGTCTCTCCACTTTCCTCTAGACTTCACCCATTACTTGGACTGGATCTCAGAATCCTAGATATCTCTAGACTTTATCCCAGTCCTCAGTTCTCTACCACACCTGACCCCAAGCCTTGTCTTAGCTTCTGTGTTCCTCAGCTTCTCCTAACTGGTCTCTCCCCAGCCACTCTTTTGCTATGTAACAGCCAGACTGATTTTTATAAACCACACATTAAATCATGTCACTCCTTTGTTTAAGAACTTTCCATTATTATTATTGGCCTTAAACACACACACACACACACACACACACACACACACACACACAAACAAACCTGGCCAAAAAAACCCCAAACCACTGACTGAGCATTCAAGGTCCCCCATGACCTAGCCCACTGGTCTCCAGCCTTATTTGTCACTCTGTGCCTCTCATGCCTGTGTTTCAGTCACACTGAGCTTTTAGTTCTTCCAACACTGGACACTCCCACCTCAGGATCTGTGCACAGGTTGTGCCATCACCTGGATTGCTCTTATCCCTCTCTCTTTGCCTAGCTCACTCCGTAGGTCTCAACTAAATGGCACTTCATCCAGGAGGCCTCCCCAGACATTCACATGCCATGTTGCACTCTGTACTTCTTGGTAAATTGTACCATGGGAAACTTATACTTGGCTAAGTCCCCAGGACCAAGCTCCAGCTGGGCAAAGCTCAGCTGGGAGTCATGAAATGTCAGGGCCTTGGAGGTGGACCAGAAGCCAGTTCATGGACCAATGGGAGAATCACCACTGAGACTCCATGCCCCCGTGCCTAGGGATGGCCCACCTCCCATTGTCTGCTCTGCTGCTGGACCCCAGAATGTCCACACTCAGTGGGGCAGGCCCTTTGGAGAATGGCCGAAAGCTCTGTCTCCTTTTCCACAGGAAAGCACTTGTGTACACATGTGGTTTTACATGTTTTTTTTCTGTCTTGCTCATCCCTTTGGAGATCTCTGAAACTCAAGTTCAAAACCCCTAGTTTAAATCAAATTAAATAATAGAGGGAAGCACTCCTGGGCCTACGTAGGGAGGTGTTGTGTTGGGGTGAGGAGAGCTTGGGCTTGGCTCTGGCAAATTACCTTGTGACCCTGGGAAAATTCTACCATCAGACTCATTTTGTCCAGGTGGAAAGTGAAGGCTGGAGCCAACCATTTCTGGGAACTTCCCAGGAAATTCCAGGTGTCTTAGGGGCCAGATGGGGACCAGACACAAGTGAGGGGACACGGTTAACAGAGGGAATCCTGGTGAGCGCATGCCCTGTGTTTCTTTTTTTTCTTCTTTTAAAAAAATCTTCACCTGAGGATATGTTTTTACTGATTTTAGAGAGAGAGGAAGGGAGAGAGGGAGAGGGAGAGAAAGAGTAACATCAATGTGAGAGAGAAACTGTTACCTTCTATATGCCCCCCGATGGGGGATCAAACCCAAAACCTAGGTATGTGCCCTGACTGGGGATTGAACCCACAACCTTTTGGTGCACTGGATGACGTGGCAACTGACTAAGCCATGTGGCCAGGGCTGCCCTGCTTTTCTTGATAGATTGTTGTCTCTAGGGAGTGTGGGCTTCTTGCTGCCTGACCCTCCAATATTTCTTCAGAGAAGCTGGATTTTTTAGTCTGTTGACATCCTGTGGGCAAACAAGTCCACCTGTGTGGGCTTTGAGGTCCTTTGAAAGGGCCTACACAGGTGGATATGGAAGTATTGGGAGCTGTGCTGATGGCAGGATGGTTTGGTGGACCAGGGCTCCCTGCAGGTGGGGCTATACTGGGGAAATGTCAACTGAAGGTTGGGGTCACCAATTCAGTGCCAACAGGGTCCCCAGTTTTGTGTGTAGCAAGTTGGGGGAGACTATTTGGTGAAAACAGTTCAGTTGTGAAACATCAATTGTGATTTGGCTCAGCTGTAGAATAGCTCAGTTGAAGCGACCCAGTTGAAGTGGCTCAGGTGAAGTGGCTGTGGTGTTACAGGTAAACACAGTCTTTAATGGCAACTGAATGTATACTCTGTTGAGGCAGAGGTGAAGCCTGCTTATACAGAGAAGAATGCCCACCTGCAGTCCCTGATTGGTCTATTTCTACGCAGAGAAGGAACTTAAAATCAGCATAGTTTGATTGGCTCAGATAGCACTGTCCTCTAGGGTAGAGCATAGTGGAATCTCACTTGGCCCCTCATGAAGGCCAGCATTGTTGGTTGCTGATCTCTGAGCCCGAGCCCAAGTCCAGGGCAGCCAGCTCTTCTGGGGCCATCCCCTGTCACCTTGTTGCCCTCCACCCTGATTCCACTATGGAGTCCTGTGTTTCTGGCACTGATTGTTGAGTGTAATGAAGCTGCTCATTCAGATGTTGGCAGGGTTTAGCCTTGGCCGACCATACCCCAGTGTCCTCAGTACTTAGAAAGTGAAGACCCTCACCCAGGGTTAGCTGGGAGGTGGAGAAGGCCAGGTCCCAACCAGAACTGCTGTGAGGACCACAAGTACCTCAGCCAGCACCAGCAAAGGAGTCACTGAGGGGCTTATTTGCCCTGAGCTACTGGGACACCCAGTATGGAGGCTGGCTTTGGTGCATGATGGTCTTAGCTGTGACTGGGGTCTTCTACTCTGGTCTCAGAGGTCTATAGGGGCAGTTGGAAGGGGGGTTGCTCTCCTGGGATGCTGGGTCTGTACTGGCAGACAGACAATCCTTTGTTATCCTCACTGCCCTCCCCTGCTCAGGCAGCTGGGGGTGGGGAGGTTTCTGTGCTGCTGTCAGAACATATCCAGCTGCAGGGCATATGTGAATATGTGTGCATGTTTGTGCATCTATACATGGGAGTACATATATGTATGTGAAAATGTGTACATACAAGCAAATGTATACACATAAATGTGTGCATGTACTTGCATATCTGTATGTAAGATGTGTGAGTGTGTGCATGTGTATGTGTGTCTTGTGTAAGTGTACATGTGTGTGCATTTGAGTGAGCATGTGCATTCTCATGTGAGTGTGTGCATGTGTGTGTTCTTTGCAGGGGTTTTCTGCAGGGGAGGGGACTGAGGTGGAGTGTAGGTACAGAGGGGAGAGGAGGACCTCAGTTCTCTGAATCTTGATACCACCTTAGACTGCTCATGATAGGTGCTCTGGAATGGGAGGGTCCAGTTAGGAGCCTCTGGCTTTGCTGTGTATGCTTCATATTAAATGTCATCTGTCTATGGGGTCTGCATTAATATGGAGAAGTTATCACTGAGCCTGGAGCCAGCTGCTTGGGCTTATCCATGAATTTCAATTACACTGCATGTCTACTCCAGGGCCTGTGGATTGGGGCACTTCTGCTTGGAGACAGAGGAAACTCCGGCATTCAGGACTTCCTGTATATACCTTTTGCTATCCACAGTGTGACTTTTTAAAGACATTTGAGTGGCAAGGGTCTCAACACAAGAAGTACTGACCTTGCACATAACTCAAGCGAAAGATGGCAGTACGAAATGCCATGGTTGAGTTAGTGCATGCCAGGAAGTGCCTGTGATGGCTGCCAGCTGCTGGCTGCTGGCAGAGATAAGACCCACTGATTTCATTCCAAGTTCAGATGATAAATGTGACACATGTGTGTCTTAGAGTCATGAACATTCAGTTTGATGATTATGATGATGATGACGATGATGATGATGATGATGATGATGTTGTTACAAATGATTTGGAGGTTGTCTGAGAGCTGACATAAAACTCCCAGGCTGGGGAAGCAGGGCAGTGGCAGAAGCCAGCCATTCACCCAGAGGAACCAGCCCTTGCCCACTGTGGGAGCAGAACATTCAATAATTCATTTTTGAACCAGGGTATTTCTCCTTTGAAAGCAGGTATTGAGACCACATGGCAAATAAGGTGTACTTTTGTTTCATGCAAGGTTGGTCTAAGGCTTACTAGTGGCCAATCTTGGGACAGAGCTTCTGGAGGTATGATAAAAAGTGGCTCAAGAACTGTGACCAATTGGGATATACAGTTGACTCTTTTTCTTCTAAACTTACTGATTTTAGAGAGAGAGAGGAAAGGAGAAAGTGAGAGAGAAACATGGATTTGTTGTTCCACTTATTTATGTATTAATTGGTTGATTCTTGTATGGGCCCTGATGGGGGATTGAACCCGCAACCTTGTCATATCGGGACAATGCTCTAACCAACTTGAGTTACCCAGCCAGAGCCTACAGTTGGCTCTTGAACATGTGGGAGTTGGGGCTCCAACTGCCCATGCAGTTGAAAATCTTTGTATGATTTAAGGTGGCTTTCCACATACACAGTTTCCCAACCACCAGTTCACCCTTGAGTGATGTAGGTTTGAACTGTGCAGGTAAATTGAACTGAGCCAGTCAAGATCAGTTGAACTTAGCAGGTCAATTGAATTGTGGTCAATTGAACTGCAAGGGTTAATTGAAAAACATCCATGGACCCACACAGTTCAAATCCATGTTGTTCAAGGTTCAACTGTGTGTGTGTGTGTGTGTGTGTGTGTGTGTGTGTGTGTGTATACACATATATGTATATATACACACATATGTGTATATATACATATATGTGTATATATACATATATGTATATATACATATATATATGTGTGTGTGTGTGTATATATATATATATATATATATATATATATATATATAATGTATTATGCCACATACCATCCCTAGTCAGTTGTAAATGAAACCTCAGGTTAAGTGGTATCACAGATAAATTTTATTTTCCTGTCTGCTTGTTCTTGTACGTGCTTTAAAGCTCTCATGTGTTTATCATGAGAGCTTTAAAGCTCTAATATCTAAAGTATTAGCTTCTTTATGACTGTGCTATCTGCTGTGGTAGTAGCTATAAGCTACATGAGTAGCTGAAATGTGGCTGGTCTGAACTGAGTGTTGCTCTGAGTGTAAAATATACATCAGATTTCAGAGTTAGTCTGAAAAAAATGATATCAAATATTTCATTGATAATTTTAAAATTTTGATTATAGGCAGAAAACATAATATTTTGGATATATTGGGTTAAATAAGATATTGCTGAAATAATTTCACCTTTTTAAAAAAACTTGGTAGCATATGAAGTTCACATTCCATTTCTGTGGGGCAGAGCTGCCTTGAAACATCTGGCTGAATACTGCCCTTTTGCTGTCATTCTTCTGCAGAATTTTGAGGGCTGGTCATATCTGTTTATTCTTTCAATCGAATTTTAGAATTGTTTTGTCAGGTTAAAAAGATTTCTTTTGAAATTGATTGACATTGAATTAAACTTAGAAACCAATTAAAGCAGGAATTGACATAATTTACGGTATTTGCCATGGTGTTTTTCAATTGATTTAATTCTGTTTTGATGCTGCTCAGTGAAGTATTATGCATTTTTTAATACAGCTTACCCATTGTTTTTAATCAGGGTCATTTCAAGGATATATATTTTTTTCTTTTTGCCACTGTGAATTGAATCATTTCCATCTATTGCTGTTACACAGGAAGGCTATTGATTTTTATATAATTATCTTTTGTCAAGCTGCTTGATTGAACTCATTAATTCCAATATGTCTTTGTGGATTCCACTGGGGTTTCTAGGTATACATTTGTACTGTCTGAGATGACAATAATTTTGGGGATTCATTTTCAATCTGCTCTGTCTAGAACCTTCCGAGTAATGTTAAGTAACAGTAGTGGCTTTGTATATCTGTGTCTGTGCCCAGCTCTGGTGGGAATGCTTTGGCGTTTCTCTGTTTAATACAATGCTTGCTCATGGACTAAAATGGAGAGCCTTTTCGTGTGAAGGCAATATCTTCTGAATTCTAGTTTTCTAAGATCCTATTTTTATTAGCAAAGGAGGTGAAATGTATATAAAATATGTCTAACACCTTATACCACCACCCCTGTCCCCCAAAGCCAAAGGCCCTATAATTCCCAGGGGCTTTGTCTCCCACTGACCTGGGCCTCAGAGCCCCTCACTTGCCTGCTTTCTGGCCCTAAAATGCAAGCCAGCCCCTGTTTACAGCTGTTGGGTCCCCTCACAGGAAGTATTTGTGGGGGTTGGGAACTTTGTTTAGGAAGGTGGAGTAGGATGCTCTGGCAGCTATTCAGGTGGCTTCCAGAGAATAGCATCTGAACTGGGAGGGCACTGGCACCTTGATGAGCCAGGTTCTTCCCTCTGTGAGTCTCATCCATGGGGCAGATCTCCTGAGTCCCCTTCATGGGTCTTTTTTTTTTTATTTTTAATCCTCACCTGAGGATATCTTCCCATTGATTTTCAGATAAAGTGGGAGGGAGGGAGGGAGGGAGAGGGAGAGAGAGAGAAACATCGATGTGAGAGAGACACATCGATTGGTTGCCTCCTGCAGGATCCCAACCAAGGCTGGGGATTGAACCTGCAACCCAGGTACGTGCCCTTGACCGGAATTGAACCCGCAACTCTTTGGTTTAACCGCTGAGCCAAACCAGTCAGGGATCTCTGAGTCTTTCAAACACTGTGCCCCCTCATTGAAGCTTGGGACCTGCCCACATAAGCCCCCTGTGTCCCACTGTTACTTTTACTTCCACACACTTCCAGAAGGTCTTTTCCCAAACAAAGACCATTGCGGCCATAGAGGAAATCTGTGGCCTGTCATGCAGCCTGTCTGCCAGCAGAGAGGCGTGGGATTGGGGCAGCTTTGAATAATTCTCGTGCCTAGGCCTCACCCTGAGAGATTCTGATTTCTCAGACCTGGCAGGACCTCTGTGTGTGTGTGTGCATGTGTGTGTGGGGGTGGGGGGGTATTTTTCCAGAGGCACATGGAAGAATCTTACGTGGCAGATTGGCACCCACTGACCTAGAGAAAGGTCATGAGGCATGAGGTCAGACAGAACAAGGTTCAGGGCCTGACTCCTCTCTTGCTGGCCTATGACCCTCAATTTCCCTAGTTACAATTCTGCCTGCCTCAGAGGGTGTGTCTTTGAGGGAGTGGAGAAGAATAAGGCTGGCTGGCCTTGGTCCAAAAGAATGTCATGGGAGGGTGAGGATGGAGTTAGATGCAGGCCCAGAGGGATGGTTAGCCCCCAGGCAGCCTGAGACCCCAGAAGCTGTAGCTGACCCTCTCTGCCTCACCTGCAAAGGAGGGCAAGGGAGGGCAGCCCCCTTGCATGGTTGTCCCAGAGGCTGGCTATTCACGAAACAGGTGCCTGAAACTCAGTGGGCACTGTGCACTGATTCTGCAGACCCTGTCTGGCAGGATGGGGGCAGGGGCAGCGTCCTCCTGGGAGCTCTTTAGTGCCACCAGCCAGATTCCAGGCTCTGTTCTGGGCTCACTAGCCCTGAATAGAGGCCTGTGCTCCTGGGTGCGTGGGTCTGAGACCCACAGGTGGGTGCACACACAGAGAACACACAGCAAGGAGAGGTCCCCAACCAGGGCTCAGCTCATCTGACAGAGAAGTCCTGTGTTTCCTGAGCAGCCCCCAAATACAGCGCCAGGGACACCTGGCACAGGGATAGCCAGGAGGTTGTTGGGGTAGTGCTGGATCCTGGCTCAGAGCCCTCCCTTTCCTTTTCTCCCGTGGCCTTTGTTCTCTTCCTCTCTCTTCCCTTCTCCTGCCTCCCCTCTTCCCTCTGTCCCTCCCTCCCTCCCTTGCCCTCTGTTTTTCTCTTCTCTCCCTATCCCCCCTCTCTCTTTCCCCTTTCCCTCTTCTCTCCTTTCTTCTTTCTCTTCTCCCTCCTCCTTTCTCTTTTTTCCCTTCCCTTCCCCATTGCCCTCCCCTCTCTGTCCTCCCTTCTTTTCTAGTGTGAGGGACTCCTGCCTCTTTGTCAGCCAAGACTCTTCAGTGATCCTTCCTGGGCAGTGGGCTCTTCATTGCTGGCCACACACTCTGCTTAGGCTGTACCTGTATGTCTTTAGTTACACATCACCTCCTGTGACACTCACAAGCCCCCATTGTTAATAAGTGTACTCTGGGAACAAATGGCACGATCCCACTGTACTGAGAGGAAATCTGGGATTAGAGAGAGGCGTTATGACCTACCCTAGGTCACACAGAGCCTAGACCCTGGGCTCCTTCCACTGCAGCTTGTGCTCCCCATGAAACCTTGGCTTTCCTCAAAGGTGCAAATCATCCCCTCACCCACATTAGCAGGGTTCATTACTGCAAGGGGAAGGGAGTTTCTCCTCTTCTTGGCAGCTGAGTTCTTGGTGCACTTCCCAGCCAATAAGATCGAGGCTTGCACCACTGTCCACCCACAGTAGCCCCCATCTCAGATAGGGCAGCCTGGGCTTTGGGTGCTGTTTTTGATGTTGGGGTGCCTAGGACCTCACTGGCTGTCCTTACTGGGGAGGCTGGTAGGACCAGGCTGTGCTGTGCCCCAGGGCTGCCATGGGAGGTTGTACAGGTGGTGTCCTACACAAGGGCACCTGGGTAGGGAGCGAATGAGGCCAATCTTTGTCCAATGTCTGGGAGTGGATGGAGTGAAAGGCAGAGGGTGGCCAAAACTGAGTGGAGAATGATGGACACAGGAGGGTGGAAAGGGTGTGTGAGGCTTTTGTCCCACCTTCAAGGTCATATTGCTGCATTCATCTCTTTGAGGACCTCCTGGGTCCTCAGGACTAGCAACACAAGAACAAAAGCCAGGGGCAGTTGCAGTACTGTATAAGGTGTTGGTTTTAAGTATTTAGTTTTTTTCTAAATTGCTACTCTGTTGTATCAATCAGCACCATTCATTTAATAATTTACCCTTTCCCCATGACCATGGGATGTGTATTCCCTCATCTAAGAAGTTCACTAAGGTGATCTGGTTTCTTTCTGGCCTCTCTGTTGTTGTTTTTTTTTTTTTAATTTAATTTTTTTTTTAATCCTCACCTGAGGACACTTTTTGCATTCATAGAGCGAGAGGGAGAGAGGGAGGAAGAGAGAGAGCGAAGAAACATCAATGTGAGAGAAACACATTGACTGGCTGCCACCCACACAACCCCAACCAGGGCCGGGGACAAACTGCAACCGAGGTACATACCCTTAGAGGGAAGCGAACCTGGTCTCTCCAGACCATGGGCCGACGCTCTAACCGCTGAGCCAAACCAGCCAGGGCTGTTTTTTTTTTTTTTTTTTTTTTAACACCAGCAGTAGGCTTTTCTTTTTTTTAAATATAGTTTTATTGATTTTTAGAGAGAGAGGAAGGGAGAAGGAAAAAGAGATAGAAACATCAGTGTGAGAGATTGGCTTCCTCCTGAACACTCCCTACTGGAGATGGAGCCTGAAACCCGGGCATGTGCCCTGACTGGGAATCAACCAGTGACCTCTTGGTGCATGGGTTGATGCTCACCACTGAGCTACATTGGCCAGGCCAACAGTAGGCTTTTTAATTTTTGTTGCTTAATGATACATTTTAATACCTGATATGACAAAGTATCACATCCTGTCTTTAAAAAAATGTTTTGGCTATTTTTGTCCATTTTCCAAATGTATTTTGCCTTTGTTTTCTTATGATCGTAAACAAAACCATAAGAGGCTCTTTATTTCAGATGATATGACATGATCCAATGGTGTCCAGGATGCAGTAGACCTCAGCAAACCTTTGTTGAACAAGAGAATGACAGCTTCCTGATGTTCAATTTTCTCAGGGAAATAAGAACATTGATTTCAATCTTTTAAAAGATATCCCAATAGGTTTATTACTAAGAGTTTTAGAATTTTATTGCCATCACAAATAGGACCTTTTCCATTATATTTTACTATTAGAGGTATGTAGGAACAGTTAATCTAGATACAGCAGGTGACCATTTACTCAGAATACCTTCAACCCACTTGTTCCAGATTAACAATGTACTCAGAGTTTAGACTCTTTCATTCCCAAAGAGCAAGCAGGGAAAAATCATGTTAGTGCAAATTATATATGCACTTACACAACTGCAGCTAAACATTGACAACCATTGTTGACCCAGCAAACACTAGCCCCACCCATGCCCCCCACCTGTTCTCATTTGCTTCTACTGATGCCCATCCTTCTCTTTGCTTCAGCAAAATCTGTTATCACAGTGGTACAAATGCAAACTATGGATGATTGCAAAAAAATCCTTCTAAAATCCATCTCTCGCTTTAGATGTTTCCCATGTTTGCATCCTCACATATGCCAGTTTCTATATTTATTTTGCATTTAGGCATTTCATGAACTTCCTTATTATTCTTTTCTTTATTGTGTATTTGGGGAAGGTATTTTTGGAGTATAAAATTATCTTCTGCAGTTTCTAATATTTGTGTATCTTCTTTTTCAATGTTTATTTATTTTGTGCCTTACTACACTGGTGACAGTATAAAATTGAATTTTAGTGATTTTGTGTGAGAGCCACACCATGTATTCTGAGCATCTGGACCACTGCCATGTAAGAGAAATGAGAACCAGGTCCTGCTTCTCTTTCTGTGAATGCTGCTGGAAGACAGGTGTTGGCCTAAGTGGCTCTCTGGTCTTCACTCACCCACAGTGGGGCGGCTTTTCTCTTCCAGATCTGTTGCATCAGGTCGAGCTGACCCAAGGTGGGCATGTGTGGTGTTTTGTGGGGATGAGTAGCAATGATTGGCAGGCCTCCATTAGGTCAGGGAGCCTCACTCAGCCCTGTGGCCTGCTAGGTATTCCCTATATTGGGGGAATGGTATACCTGGGCACGTGCAGGGCTGTTGACAGGGCGGGTGAGGAAGTGGCTGTCTTCTAAAGACTGCCCTGAGTCTCAGCTGGGATGTGGTTCAGTGAGACACTTTTAGGAGAAGGCTGGCAGTCAGATAGATCCATTTGTATCACCTGAAGCTCTGAATGAATTTGGACTTTAGAGCTCCATTTGAATCCCTGTCTTGCCCCTTACCAATGAAATCATTTCTGGACTTGTGTTCTCCTTGTGCAGGGTGGAGTCTAGTGGGCTGGGTGCCACATCCACCCACACATGAGTTTCGTTTGGCCCTCCCAGTGTTTGACGAATTTTTCATGAAGGTCCAGATTCCCATTTTCCCTTAAGAACCTGGGAGAGCTGTGAGGACTATCTCCTGAGCAGGGGTAGAACACTCCAGAGGGCTCTCACTGCTCCCTGTGATCACCCTGGTCTGCCTCATGAGCTTTCATTTCCTGCGTGGTCCCTGTGTCCCTACCTGAGACTTTCTCGTATGTTGAGGTAGGTGCCTTTTCTATCTCATCTGTGAAAGTTGATGGCAGTGACTACTCTGGTGGGTTATGATGAGGATTAAATTAAGGCTCATGGCTGGCACTTAGTAGCGAATAGCCCTTCTCATTAAGAGGTAATATTTCGCTCATGGCCCTGCTGGGAGGAAACAAAGTATGCGTGTCATTAGAGACATATGAAGTGCAGTGCAGATATGAATCATTACTGATTGCTCCACAGGGTGGGCTGGGGCTGGAAAGGGAAGTGGGGAGGTAGGGCTGGGGATTGGCAGGCCCTGGATATGCCTTGGGATGCATTGCCAGATGAAGCCATGACTGTTCTGAAATGGAATTCCTGGGTCAGAATAAGGAGAACAGATGTTGACTGGATGAAGCCAAGAGCTGCTGACATCACTAAGAGTCTGTCAGGACACGGGGGCTGAGGCCGAGGGTCCTCCGTCCTTTCCTGCTGAGGCAGCATTCCTGGAGCAGATTCAAGGGCTGGGGTTGGACACGTGCACACACACACACACACACACACACACACGCACGCACGCACATGCACATGTACACGCTGTTTCTTCCACCAGATTCTCCCCCCCGAACATAATTAACCAGGATGTGGAAAAGATTTGTAGCCTGGAAGGAAAGAAGAGAGCCTTGTTGGCAGGCAAGCCGGTGAAGGGAGATACAGGCCTGGATGGTGAGTGGTCTCTGCAAGACAGAGGAGCAGCCTTTAGGATGGAGATCTGTCTAGAGCTGCTGTCCAGGGAAGGGGAAGCACATGGCCCTTCCTCCATCATCTCTAGAGGGGGAGCCTGTCCCTTAATTTCTCCCTTGGCTGTGAATCTGGAGGGTGCAACCAAGAGGCTATAGGGAACTAGCTCCTGTCATTTCACCAACACCTGTGCAGCTGGTGCCTGCTGCCCTGTCCCTCCTATTCTGGACATGTCCAGACTCCTGCCACTGCAAGGGATGGGAAACCCAGTGCAGACTGCCTTGGGCCAAAAGGAGATTCTCAGGCCTCCCACCCTGTTTCATTTCTGCCTCCCTCCCCTTGACTTTGCCTCAGCAGGCTCTTCCCTGTGAGAGGCCACAGGCTCACTTGGCACCAACTTGACAGCAAAAAGGCCTGCCTTTTCTCTTGGGGTTTCAACCAGAATCTTAAGGCTGGTTCTTATTGGCTCAGGCTGGTCACATGTCAATCTTTGAGTGGATCGCTGTGGCGAGGGCAGCGAGCAGGACTTTCATGAGCTAGGCCTAGTCACAGCTCTGGGGGTAGAGTCTGTGGTCTGATGTGTGGGGACCACAACGGGGATGGCTGGGTTCCCAGTGGAAAGCCAGACTGCTGTTATCAGGGGAACAGTGAGCAGCACTGCCTTCTCTGTCTCCCAGACCTCTGCTGCCTTCTCCCTTTCTCCTGCTCTGGTCCACCTGCCTTGCTCCCTTTCCGAGTGCTTCCACTTCCTGGTAAGCTCAGACCTTGAGACCAGCATTCAAGGCTCCTCCTGACCAGTCAGCATTTCTGGGTTCTTCTACCCACCTTATTCTCCCTGTCCTTTATCCTGTGGGCCCAGACAGGAGCCCTGAAAGACTGTACATTCCCATTCAGTGTCAGCTCTGCCTTTGTTGAGAACAGCCCTGTTGCAGGACTGAGAGGGGACGGGTTGTCTTAGCTGCAGTTGAACCTAGCAATGTGAGTGCACCAGGGCCTAAAACAGTCAAGGGTGTGATGTGATGACGGAGCTTGCATGAGCAGCACAGACAGAGGAGGGGTCCCTGAGGACCTCTGGGCCTTTGTCTGAAGTGCTGGGAACCCCATATACCTGGCCACCTCCTTGTCACCATCCTCTTCCAGGAAGCCCTCCTTGTCCTCCTGATCAAGGCACATAACACAGCTGCATTGCAGCACATGTTTGCTGGTCTGCCTCCTCCTCACCCCTTCTGTGGCATGAACCCTCTTGGCAGTCTGGTGAAGCCCATGGACCCCTTATCAGAATAATGTTTCTAATGCATAATATAAAATACAAAGGACACAAATTCTGTTTAAATGAAGCTGTCAACACTGAAACAAATTTATAATACAACAATACATGTGGTTTTAAACTTTTTATCATCATCATGCTGTTGTTTTGGTGACAGCTTTATTGAGATACAATTCATATACCATATATTTTACCCATTTAAAATGTTAAAGTCAGTGGCTTTAGTATATTTACAGAGTTGTGCAACCATTACCCAGTCAGTTTTAAAATATGTTCACCCCAAAAAGACCCCATACCTATTGGCTATCTTTGCCCATTGCCCAGCCCTTGGCAACCACTGATCTACTATTTTCTGTCTCCAAAGATTGACATTCTGGACATTCTATGTAAATTGAATCATACATTTGTCCTTTTGTGTCTGACTTTTTTCAGTTAATGTAATGTTTACGAGGTTCCTCTAGGTCACAGCATGTGTCAGAACATTACATTTTATGGACAAATAATTTTCCATTGTATGGATATACCACAATTTTTAAAATCCATTTATCAGTTGATGAACATTTGGGTTGTTTCCATGTTTTGGCTCTTATAAATAATGCCACCAGGAACATTTGTGCACCAGTTTTTCATGTGCTTTTCTATCAATGTGTGAAATAACAAGACCCAGCAGCAGTTACAACTTCTGTCATTTGAGTTGTGCTGAGTGTAAATGCCACTTGGTCTCATCTGTACCAGTGACAATAAGAGATGCAAATCTCTATGTCTGTTGTGATGGGCACAGATGCTGCTCATCTGCTGGGCTGGATGCCGCCATCTAGCTTGGAAAAATATTCCAGCTCTCAGTGGTTAGCAAGGGTGACATGATTTCTCTCCCAGGTCATGGAACCCCCAGGTTAAGGGCCTTCCAGGTAGGGAGTGCCCTGAGGGCAGTGGCAGACTCTTTGTTGTGGGTGCCCCAAGAGACCTTGGTGAGAGCTGTGGAACGAGGGGTCTAGAACAATGTGGTGGCTTGCCTTCTCTGCTCTCAGCTACACAGTGCTGCCCGCTGTGAGGGGTGGTACCCCTCTCCCTTTTTCTCTCCCAGCCATCTCTATATCCCTAGCTTGGGAAGCCTGCAGCCAGAGGGTGTGGGTCCCAGGCCCTACTGGACTGCTGGGGGCCCCCTCCCCACATTGTCTTCCCTCTTGCCAGGCCATTTCCCTTCACAGCTACTTAGAAGGAAATATAGCCTGTCAGCAGGGGCCACCATGGACTTTACCTCAGACACAGATCTGGCTCCCTGCCACCAGCTGAGTCAATGTTGGCCTGGGGAGGGTACTGAGCCCCTGTCACTTACTGTGCAGCCCCTGCCAGCTGTGGGGCTAGTGAGTGGCTCCTTGGCTACGTGGAGGCCGGAGGCCTGGCTCCAGGGTGGTTTTGGTCCTGTGAGGAGGTTTGGGTCCTGACTGCTGTCCATCTCTGTCTAGAGACAGGATCCTGTCCTCCTGGCCCCATGTGGGCACTTGGGAGGGAGAGCACCCACAGCTGGGTGATGCCTTGCTAGGTGCACTTCCTTGGGGTGGGCTTCCACCTGTGTGTGAGAAACCAAGTCTCCCCTGGTGCTCCCTCCTAGGCCTTCACTGAAAGCATCTGCAGCCTCTCCAGCTCTCTCATCTGCTGCACTTGGGTTACTGTTGTATCTCCTGGGCCCCACCTGCCTGTGAAGCTGCCAAGGTCCTTGTATGGTGCCCTCCCAGAGGGGCATCTTGTCTTGCTTCTTGTATTTCAGAGGCAGCCAGAGACTGTCCTGACTTTGTGGCTGGCATCTAGAATTGGCTACCAGCCTCCTCATATCTTCTGGGAGTCTTATATGACAATGCAGCTCATTTCAGCGCCTGCGGGAGCACTCAGGGTTGCTCCAGGGTTGCCCTGAATCAAGAGGCGGATCACAGCCTGTAGTGGGGACCTGGATGATGGAGGGAGAAATGGACTTTGTGCTCCTCCTCTGTGACCGCGGGCAAATTACTTCACTTCCCGGAGCCTCCAAGGCCTCAGCCATGAGGTTTCAAGTGGGGACTAAGGAATGGTTCGGGGGCACAGCTACAGGTCATCTCTCCAGCAGTTCTGGGTCCTGTCAGATCCTGGGATGCCCTGCATCAGCAGTCCTGGAATGGTTTACAATGCTTTACAATATTTCTGTGGTTTTCTAAATCCAAGACTGCCTATGCACTGAATGAAGCCAAATGCATAAGTAAACCAAAGGAAGGAGGTTGCAATTCCCTGTAGCCCTGCCAACATTCTAGTGCATGTCTTTCACATATATGCACATGTGCACAAACTTTAAAAGATGAATCATGACCTGCCTTTGTTTTCTGTGTATATAACAGACATATTTCTGGGTCATTTAATGTCTACCTTAATGTCTTTGACCAGAGGCAGCAGAATCTACTCAGGAAATGTGAAGAGATCAGGATCACTGGATGCTAGGTGTTCATGGGCCTGGGAGTAAGGGTGAGACCAAGGAGAAACACCCCAGGCCTCTGACGTGGGTGGATGGGAAGGTGGGAGGGGTGGGTGCTGACCAGGAAGGAGAAGCAGCTTAGAGGCAGCTGTGTCACTGGGCAGTCTGCAGGAGGGATCCCAAGGCAGATTCTGTGTGCAGGAGCTAGAGTCTGGGTGGAGCTCAAGCAGGGAGCATTATGTGCCGAGGGCTGTGGGTGCCATTGCCTGTAGAGAAAGGCACCAAAGGAAGAGAGAGACAGAGGGAAAGGACAGTGCTCTTTGGTCCCCCACCATGTAGGGAACATGTGGAGAAGGTGGTGGAGACCTGATGAGGGCTGCTCCTGTGCTGATGGATGAGAGACTCGTGGTGACAGTGTGTGTGGGGCTAACATCAGACAAGGGGCTTTGCCACCCTCAGGCCCAGGGCTCTGGGTTGTAGGTGTACGCTAGACTAATGAGGTGAGTGGCCAGCGAGAGGCAAGGACATGAAGGAAGGAAGGTGCATCATGGGACAGACCCCGGAGCAGCGACAAATCCCTGGTTAAAGAGGACTTTTTCTCGGGAGATTTGAGTGTACATATATGCATGTAATGTTTACATGTGCACATATGCAGATGTGTGTTTGAGCTCTGCCTCTTTGCACAGAAGACTTTTGGTGGCTTGAGTTCATAAACTGAAGACGAGGATCTAGGAGAGAGGCAAAGTTGAAGATATGTAAGAGAAAGAGTGTATTAGTCAGGAGTTATTTTGCAAGTGTCAGAAACCAAAATGAAACTGACTTAAGCCAAAAAATAATTTATTGGTTAATAAATCTGCAAAACAATTCAAGACTGTCTAGCTTTAGGTATGGTTGGATGCAGATGCCCAAATATATTTTTAGTTTCTTTGTTTTACTTTCTCTAGCTTTTGGCTCTACCCTCCTATGAGTTGATTTTATTCATGCTTTTCCCATGAGGGAGAAAAATGGCAGCCAGCAGCTGCCACCTCACATCCTCATAGTTTAACAACCACAAGGGAAACGGCATTTCTTTTCTGATGGTTCCAGCAACAATTTCTGGATTTAACCTGATGAACTAACTTGTCCCTGAGCTGTGTTTACTGTGGTCAGGTTGGCCTGGCCTGGGTCATGTGCTCCCTTTCCCCCAGCATGACCTGAGGGAAGGAGGGGTGCTGGCTGAGGAACACAGGAACTGTATTATACAGAAGGCCTGGACCTTGGACCAGGCAGATTCCAGTTCCCCGAGGAAGAAGCCAGGCAGGTATTAGGAGCTCTGGGTGGCTGGAGGAGGCAATTGCTGTCTTGCAAGACAGAAGGAAACGGGATGGATGTAGAGACAGCTTTGGGGCAAGAGGGAGTTCTCTCTGTGGCCTCCCCCAGCTCATTGGGTAGGGCAAGGATCCTGAGGTTGCTGACCAGGCTCTGTAGTTCTCCTGGGAATTGGCCAACTCTGAAAGGAAAGCATCAGCCTGAGGGAGGTTGACCGACAACTGGCTGCCTTGGGAATCCTCAGGCCAGGCTGTAGGAGTGGCCTGAAAGCAGAAAAGCAAGCGCTTGAGCCAGGCAGGGCAGTCCTCCTACCTCAGGAGTCAGAGACCAGATATTATCAGAGTCGGCCATAGGTGCAGTCCACTGGACAGGACCATGCTGGCCAGCAGAGAGCCAGGCGAGAGCGCCAGGGAGCCAGGCATGATAACCACTCTGCCCAGGAGAGGCTTATGCCAGCTGAATCCAGCCTTCAGACATGTTTTGTGTTGTCTGCAAAGGCACGTGACCTCTGGTGAAAGAGGGTCAGTCCTGCTCAGCAAAGGGTGGGTAGGGTGGGATGGAAGAGATGGAAATAAACATTTTAGATATTTGTAAGAACCTTGAAAGTAAGTAAACAGATGAAGCCAAGAGTAGCTCACAGGTGAGTATGCATGCGAATACAAGGAGGTGCATTTGTGACACATGTAAGAATGGCATGCACACACATGTGTATAACAATGTAATGGTGTGTGCACATGTGTATAATGTGCATGTGTGTGCACGTGATTCATATGCATGAGTGATGTATGTGTGTGTACATGGTGCATACGCATGCAACACTTGTGTAAGTGCACCTGTGGAGGGCGGCTGAGCCAAGGTCTCTTGTTCCTGCGGTGTTTGCATGGCTCGCCCAGGAGCCTTTAGTCCCAAGGCCACTTGTTGACCCTCTGTGCTGGCAAGGCCCATGCAGGAGCATTCTGCCCTAGGTCTCTTGTTGATCCTGTGTGCTGGCAAGGCCCACACAGGAGCCTTCTGAGCTGCGGACAAGAATATATCAACAGTCTCGACCTGAGCTCAGAGGCCGATAAGAAACATTTGGGGTTTGAAGACAATAAAACTTTTAAAACTTCCCCCTTCAATTGGCTATATAATAAACTTGCTGAGCTAGCTCGGGGTCACTGTTTCGCCATCAGAGAGCAGTGTCCCATCTGGCCTCAGCTTTTCTCTCCATAATGTCTCTGTGTCTTTCTTAGTTTCCCGTCGCCCCTCCTCAGGTCTGGTTTGACTAGCCGCGCAGGTCGTGGCGTGCACCCATGGTGCATGTGGGTGCATGTATAATACATGTGGAGTACACACAAGTGTACATGCATGTGTGTGAGTGCATAAATGTGGTGAATATGGCACTTGTGTGTAACAAGGGCATAGTTGCTGGGAACAACCTGTTGTCTTTCACAAGCCCTCACAACTAGAGGAAAACAGAAGAGAAAAAATATGCATGGGAAAAGCAAAGTCAGTATGGCAAGCGACACCCCTTTCCTTGAGTACCTGGTTAAAGAGGGCTTTTTTGTCTAGGGGCTAGCTCTGTCTGTGACCTGATGCTTTGAGTTGGGGTCTAATCTCCCTTGATGGCCCTTCAGGCCTTCCCCCTTAAGAAGTCAGACCTCCCCATCTCAGGGCCAAAGAGAGTAACATCAGAGGTCCCACCTTGAGCCAAGGTGGGTTTTGGTGCTGCCTCACCTGGGTCTAGGGCTGGAGCTCTCCTGTGTCACATAGGGACTAACAGCAGTTGTTGGCCTATGCCCTTGTCTTTCACCATCAAGATTTCAAAAAGCAGAGGCCCAGAGTTGGCCAGAGCACTCACTGCAGAGGTTTGGTTTATTCCCATTTCTCACCCTTGTTGATAAAGGGCTCAAAGCGGCTGGAGCACACACAGTTTCCAAACACCATTTGCAGTGGGGTCACCCTGGCAGGACCACTGTGGTCCTCCTGCCTATGCCTTTGTCTCACTCACCTGCTCATCCCCTTCTCTCCCCGTCTCGTGTCTGGCTTCCACTCGACCTCTACTCCAGTTTCAGTCTCGTCTGATTTAATGAGAGCCTGGCCTCCTGTGTGCACTGCTTGGCAGCACTGCATTTAATGAATAATTTCACACTATGGTTCTTCAGAGTCAATTCTGACATTTTATTCCATACTAATTGGAAGAGGCTAGTTAAGTTCTGAGATGAATGGCCCTTTCTGCTGGCGACATCTTGGCCTGGGATCTCCATTGTGATCTTTGTGTTGGGCCGGGTGCTGGGCTAGAAGGGCAAAAGGGCTGGCCTGCCCCCTTCTGGTCCAGGGAGGGCCCATTTGCTGGTAGCCAGGGCAGCCATCTGTCTCAGGCTCAGCCTGCCCTGACCTGGGGAGGGCTTGCAAGTGAGGATCTTGCTGAGGGCAGGGCCTTGGACTTTCCATTGCCCATTACTCAAATCTTAGCTCTGTGCCAATCCTGCCTTGGGCCCCCAGGGAGTCTAGAACCTTCCCCCAGCCCAGTGAAGACCTGCCTCCGCCACTTACTGTGGCCCAGCCCCATTCCCACCCGGCATGCCTGCACCACTCTCCTTACCTTCCAGGGCACCCTGACAAGTCCTGACCACACAGCGGGTCCAGATGTGTACTGAGATGGGTGTTTCTCTAGCAAACACTTGCTCCATGCTGCACTGGCTGTTAGGGCAACACCAATGACCTCAACACTGTAATGCTGTTGGTCATTTGTGGGTGGGCAGTAGTGAAGAGGCTGGTCTGTGGTGGGTGGTGGGAAGGAGCACCCCCTGGGTGGGTACAGATGGAAGTTTGAACTGTACCCTCCCTGCTGCTTTAGGCCGCAGGGTCTCTCCTACCGATGATGTGCAGACCAGTGTACTACAAGATGAGCATCTAAAAGCACCTCCATGTTCATCCAGAGAACAAAGGCTAACTGCACTGCATGCCTGGGTGGGACAGAGCCATTCTGAAAAGTAAGGTGGAACTGTGGGCACATGGGTGGACGAGAGCACAGGTAGAGGCAGAAGGGATGAGTGCATTGCCATGTACCCCACAATGCCCTGCTTCTGCCTCTGTGCACACAGCACACACGGTCCAGGCCTAGGGTTTGCATCGCATGGTGTGCGTATTGTGCTGGGTATGCTGTCCTGTTTCAATTTCTTGAGAGTATATTTATGTAATGCTGATGTAATTAGTACAGTCAAGTAAGTGAACTTTTCCTGTAACTTTTGAGGTCCTCGTGGTGTCCCATGCCAACAGCATTACTGATGAGATCCCAGCATGGGTATCCAGCCATCCTGTCCAGTGGTATTTGAGGGCCGCAGAGCTCTTGGCTCGGGTCAGGGTGTGAGATCTTGTCCCCTTCCCTCAGTTGGTCTGAAGGAATTTTCCCAGTGGACATTTGCATGGCAGTAGGGTGATGTGAGGACAGTGGGGAGCGACACACAATGAGCTGCTACGTGTCCCCAGGGTCTTTCCTCCCCATGTACGAGGTCCCCTGCTGACCAGAGTCATCGCCTCCCTGGACCTCCACCTGTTTGTGTCTCTCTACCTCTATGTAAAGCAGTTCTACAGGCCTCTGGGGTCTTCATGCTCCTTCCCTGTTGTGCTGGTGACAGTAATTGGGGTCCAAAGTGCACCACCCAAGCAGGTTGGCCTCGCAGTGTGATATCAGCTGCTCTGCAAACTGAGCCAGTCTTCAGGGACAAGGGCCACTCTAGTCAAGAGCCCAAGCACAAATTTGTAAGGAATTACCAGGAAGTCATCAGGAGCAAAGACACCAAAGTGCTGGAGGAAAGGGATGCCCAGAAGAGTTGGTCCTTCTGTGGGCTTTGGACTGGCTCCAGGGCCCACAAATGCCTTGGGCAGAGCTGGCAGGAAGGCTGAGGCCATGGGATCACAGCAGCCGCAGGGCTGCGGCTGTGCCTCTGTCCCAGCATTCCAGCACTTGTGTGGTGCCTAGAATTAGCTGAAATGTCTTTCTTTTCTTCCTTTCTTGGTTTCTCCCTTACATCTTTCCTTCTCGCCTTCCTTCCCTCCCTTCCCCTTTCTCCCTTCTTCTTTCTCTTTCCTTCCTTTGTTCTTACCCTTTCATTCAATAACATTTGTCCATTCTTCCTCTGCCTAGGCCATGTGGACACACTGTGAAGACACAGACAATCTTGAGCCTAGCCCTGTTCTCTGGGAGCACATGGCCTCCTGGAGAGACACACCAGTAGGGTCTGAGATGACATCCAGGAAGGGTGGGGTGTTCTGTGGGGTAGGGATCCCCTAAAGGACTTAGTCAGGAGTTTGATATGCCCACAATGGCATGAGCCCCCGACTATTGGCTAGGGTACCACAAGGCCCCCCTACCCCAGCTGTGTAAACATGCCCCAAGATGGTACCCAGCTGAGTTGCTGGGTCTCTTCTGCTCTGTGTGGCCCCTGCCACTGCCCACCCTCTTGCAGGGTCTCAGATGTCCTCTACTTCCAGCTACTGTCACTCTGGCCTCAAGGAATGGGCAGTCTCTGCCCTCGAGACTAGATCCTTTTCTAGAATTATTTGCAAATATGATTTCCTGGTGGGCTTGTCTCTCGTCTGCCGTCCTGACCCTGGAATTAGATGGCCATCTGAGCTTTCTTTGTAGTAATCTGCTCTTTCTCTCTCTCTTTCTCTCTCTGGGACCTGTTAGAACTTGTCTTTGATTGTTCTTGGGTTTTGTGATAATGTGTCTAGGGGAGGATTTTTTTCTTAAATATATCTTGGTCAACTCTATGAATCCATTTTTTGTATTGATTTTGGGGAGAGGAAGGGGGAGAGAAAGAGAGAGAGTAGGGGGTGAAAAGAGAGGAAGAGAAGTAAGAAACATCAATTGGTTGCTTCCAGCACATGCCCTGACTGGAGATCGAACCTGCAACTTAGGTATGTTCCCTGACCAGGAATTGAACCCACTACTTCTCGGTGCACAGGATGACACTTCAATCAACTGAGCCACCCTGGCCAGGGCTCTATGAATCAATTTAAGTTGAAATCTTTCATCTAATTTTAGGAAATTCTTGGTCATTATTTCTTCAAATATTTCTTTTCTTCCTCTACTCCCTTTTCTAGTTTTGGGCTTTATCTACATGACTTCACCTTTCGCTCATGCCTTTCCTATGCATCCCTAGGCATCCAGAGTGAGAGCTCTGACCAAATCTCTCAGCATCTGTCTTGGTTGTTTGGCTTTTCTCTCCTGCTCTTCAGTTCAACAGCTTGGTCCTTTTCCTAGTTACAAATGCTTATCCTAATCAGTTCTGCTTCGTAGCTGCTTATTCTTGCTTCCTGTTCCCAATGTTTTCTTCACTTCTTGAAGAATACATATTATACTTATTTCAATTCTCCCTCCTCTGTAATAGGCTGTTGTGGGTGTGGTCATTCTTTTATAGAACAAGTGCTACTCAGATGTGAGCTCTTATTCCCCAGGGAGTGTAAGTGGCTATGGCCAGTTATGTGGGGCAGGTGGCTTATGCCCCACCAAGTGAGAGGGACAAGGGATGTAGGGAGGAAAGTCCCGGAGATGGCTTTTCTCTCACTTCTGTGAGCATCTACTGACCCCATCTCCTACTTCCTGACCCAGGATTCTGCCTCCCTTGGTTAAGGATGGTGGGAAACAAATGCATGTTGGGACACCCCAACTTTACCAACAGGAGTGCAGGTGACTGACCCCAGGACTTTGACATGACCCTCAGACAGTGATCTTGTCTCAAGGTATTCCAGAAGGCAGGGTATTTAGTTTTGTCCCTGGTCTACTTGGGTTGTGTGTCTTAGGAAGAGCTCCCTGGGTTAGGGTAAAGACTGTGCTAGAGGAGAGGGCCTGAGCCAGGGCCCAGGAGGAATGGAGGAGAGATGTGAAGCCTGTACCAAGTCAGGGACAGGGGAGGCACAGGTGGGGGTGTGAGGGTGGTGAGATGTAATTGAGAAGTGGAAGGGCCAAGGCTTGGGGACATCAGTGGGAGGGAGGAGGAAGACAGGATTATCTCCAGGATCCTGGCCTGCATGACCAGGAGGAGGTGCTTGGCTGACAAGGATTAGGCTCCTGGAGAGGGAGGAGCAGGGTGGGGAGAAGAAAGAGTTCTGACATGGAGTGGCTGGTTTCTAGGCTCCCAGGGCCATGCTGAGGGGTCATCTCTGTGCCCCTGTGGCTCTTGGCCTTGGCACAGGGAGGTGTGGGGACCGCTGACCATGGGGTAGAGAATCTGCTGGCATTGAGGCTGAGGCAGGACACACCTGGGTGCACGGAGGCCATGAAGGCTGAGAGAAGAAGGTCCACCCCCCACAAAGCCAGGGGTTTAGATTCTGGTTGGGATTACCCCTAATGGGCTGTGTGACCTGGCAGGTGCATTGGCCTATACTGGCCTTGTTTCCCTCATATGTGAAGTAAGAACATAGGCCAGTGGGGATGTGGCAG
The DNA here is from genome assembly GCA_030848825.1 of Tadarida brasiliensis. Classification (NCBI taxonomy): domain Eukaryota; kingdom Metazoa; phylum Chordata; class Mammalia; order Chiroptera; family Molossidae; genus Tadarida; species Tadarida brasiliensis. The sequence goes on along the minus strand of CM061259.1, from coordinate 69,298,015 downwards.
TGTACATACCCATGAGAGGAAGGACATGGTCCAGGGGCTGCAGAAGGGTTAGCAGGCAGGAGTGGTGGCGGGGCACTCTGAGTAAAGCACTGTGGATGTATTACTCGTGTTTCAAAAGGAAAGGGGAAAACAGTGTCCGTTCTGGTCACATGTGGGTGAGGAGGAGCCCTGTCCCTGCTCAGCTCCCTGTACCCCTCTTCTACTCCCTCCCTGCACTAACTTAGCTCAGAGTGGGTGCCTGCCCAGCTCTGAATGAGATGTGGCAGCCAGGAGGCAGAGGCCTAGCCAAGCCCCAGATGGTTGTCAAGAGGTGCAACCTGAGGGGAAGAGAGCAAGACAAGGACAAGGTCTGACCTGGTGGGGAGGGGATAGGAAGGGGCTGGGAGCCCCGAAAGTGCCTTCTCTGGAAGTGCCCTCTCGGAAGTGCCCAGGGTTGTGCCCCGGCTCTGGCACAACCTTGCCTGCTTTAAGGCTTTGTCCAGTCAGAGGCCTCTGAATGGATGAAGGAGCGTGAGGCTTGAAATGTGGGCCATTGGGTCAGTGTATGTGTGGAGTGTGGGAAGCCCCCATCAGGTTCTGGTTGGGAACCCCTGGTCCCAAAACTGAAACTGTCAATTTGGCCAGACACCCCCTTCTGATCCCCCTCTGATTATGTGTGAGTGTGTATGTGTGCATGGGTGTGTATGTGAATGTGGGTGTGAATGGATGTGAGGATACATGTAAGTGAGAATGCATTTTGAGTGTATGATTGTGAGAGTATGCATGTATATGAATGGTGAAAGTGCACAGTAAGCTTATATGAGTGCATGAGAGTGTGTTTGTATCTGAGTGTGCGTGAGAGTGTGTATATGTGTATGAGTGTATGCATATATATATTTTTTAACTAGGATATTTATTAATTTATTTTTGTTACAGATGTTTCTCCTTTTTTCCCCATTGACACCCTCCTCCCCACCCCCCCACTCCTTCCCCAGCTTTGTTGTCCATGTCCATCAGTTATGCATACATGTGTATAAGTTCTGTGGTTTATCTCTTCCCTCCCCCCCCACCCCCTCTTCTGAGGTTTGTCAGTCTGTACCCTACTTTCACATCTCTGGGTCTACCCTGTTCCCCAGACTGTTATGTTTATTATATTCCACACATGAGTGAGATCATGTGATATTTGTCTTTCTCTGCTTGGATTGTTTCGCTTAGGATAATACTCTCGAGGTCCCTCCATGTTGTCTCAAAGGATAAAAGATCTTTCTTTCTTACAGCTGCATAGTACTCCATTGTGTATATGTACCACAGCTTTTTTTATCCATTCATCCACTGATGGGCACTTGGGCTGTTTCCAGATCTTAGCTATTGTAAATAGCGCTGCGATGAACATGGGAGTACATGTATTCTTTCTGATTGGTGTTTCAGGCTTCTTAGGGTATATTCCTAGAAGTGGGATCACTGGGTCAAATGGCAATTCAATTTTTAGAGATAACACCATAGTGTTTTCCACAGTGGTTGCACCAGTCTGCATTCCCACCAGCAGTGTACTAGAGTCCCCTTTTCTCCACACCCTCGCCAACACTTGTTGTTTGACGATTTGTTGATGGCAGCCATTCTGACAGGTGTGAGGTGATACCTCATTGTTGTTTTAATTTGCATCTCTCTGATGATTAGTGATGTTGAGCATTTCTTCATATGTCTCTTAGCCATTTGTATGTCCTGTTTGGAGAGGTGTCTATTTAGTTCCTCTGCCCATTTTTTAATTGGGTTCTTTGTCTTCCTTTTGTTGAGTTGTATGAGCACTCTATATATTTTGGAGATTAACCCCTTATCTGATGTATCATTGGCAATTATGCTCTCCCATACAGTGGGTTTCCTATCTGTTTTGATGGTTGTTTCTTTTGCTGTGCAGAAGCTTTTGAGTTTGATGTAGTCCCATGTGTTCATTTTTTCCTTTGTTTCTGTTGCCTTAGGTGATGTATCAGTGAAGATTCTGTTGGGTATGATGTCAGAAATTTTTTTGCCTAAATTTTCTTCTAGGATTTTTATGGATTCACGAGTCACATTTAAGTCTTTTATCCATTTTGAGTTTATTCTTGTGTATGGTGTAAGTTGATGGTCTAGTTTCATTTTTTTGCATGTAGCTGTCCAATTTTCCCAACACCATTTATTAAAGAGGCTGTCTTTGCTCCATTGTATGCTCTTGCCACCTTTGTCAAATATTAGTTGAGGATAATGTCTTGGGTCAATTTCCGGATTCTCTGTTCTGTTCCACTGGTCTATATGCCTGTTCTTGTGCCAGTACCAGGCTGTTTTGATTATAGTAGCTTTGTAGTATAATCTGATATGCTCTCCCTTAGCCTTTTTTTGTCTGAGAAGCTCTTTATTTGACCTTCTATTTTGAATGATAGCCTTGCTGGGTAGAGTAGTCTTGGGTTCAGATCCTTGTTTTTCATGACCTTGATTATTTCATGCCATTCCCTTCTGGCCTGTAGTGTTTCTATGGAGAAGTCAGCTGATAGCCTTATGGGGGTTCCTTTGTAGGTAACCTGTTGCTTAGCTCTTGCTGCCTTGAGGATTCTCTCTTTGTCTTCAATTTTTGGCATTTTAATTACTATGTGTCTTGGTGTGTGCCTGTTTGGGTTCTTCTTACTTGGGACTCTCTGTCCCAAGGCTTCTTGAACTTGAATGCCTTCTTCCTTCACCAAATTAGGGAAATTTTCTGTCACTATTTCTTCAAATATATTCTCTAACCCTTTCTCATTTTCTTCTTCTTCGGTGACTCCTATGATGCGAATGTTATTACGTTTCCAGTTGTCCCACAGTTCTCTTAAGCTGTCTTCCTGTTTTTTAATTGTTTTTTCCTTTTGGTTTTCTGATTGGTTGATTTTTTTCTACCCTGTCTTCTAATTCACTGATCCGGTCCTCAGCTTCTTCTACTCTGCTTTTTAGTCCTTCCAATGTGTTCTTCATTTCTGCTATGTCATTCTTCATTTCCAATTGATTTATTTTCAGTATTTCTATGTCTTTGCTCATGGTGTTGATGTCCTTACACATGCTGTTGAGCTTCCTCAAGATCATGGCTCTGAATTCTAGCTCTGTTAACTTGCTTAACTCCATTTCATTTATCTCATCTTCATTGGAGTTCTTTTGTTCTTTCGTTTGGCATCTGTTTCGTTGTTTTACCATTTTGGCTATCTCAGTGGTTTTTGGAGCCTGCCAAATTTTCCCTGTGGATGTTGGTGTTCTGCTGTTTGTGGCTCCCTGTACTGGGTTTGGATGAGCATGAGAGGACCCACGTTATACACCACTGTCGATTCTTACTTTCCTGGGTAGAGTTGCAAGCCCAGAAAAGGTTCAGTTATCCTCTAGCTTTTTGCCTAGAGGATATTAGTCCTGGTTACTTGAAGAGCCTTGGGTTCTCAGTTGAATGAGAACCTCCCTCAGGTGTTCAGTGTGAGAGGATTTCCCGAGGGTGGGGCAGATGCTGGTAGTTAATGAGCCTCGATTTGCATTTCAATGGCCCACCTGGGTGTGGCTGGATCTCCAAGGGAGGGGCTGCCACTTCTCCCCAGAGCCCTGGGATGGAGTAAGACGGCCAGGCCACAGTCCTGCGTGGCCGCAACTCAGCAAAAGCTCTGAGCGCCCTCCAAATCCCAAGTGTCCCCACACAGTTCCAGTCCAGTCTGCCCTCCCTCTGCTGGAGCCCAAGGTGAGTGGCTGTGGCTGTTTTAGCGCTCTGTCCCGGCTCTGCGCTGTGGAGCCGGCTCGGGCTTTAACCCCGAGGGCGGGTGCCGCTCCCGACTAAGGCCGCTGCTGTCCGTGGGCTCCCAGCTCCCCTCTCACGCCTCCGCAATCCTACCAGGATCGATTCAGTGTCCCTGGTTGTATGGTCCTCGCAAGCTGCTTTTCTGTTGCTTTTTCCTGATGATTTGACTTTATTTTAGTTGTGTTTCCAGTTTGGTCCTGGGAGATGGTCTGTGTAGCTTCCATTCACTCCGCCGCCATTTTGGAATCCCTCCCTAGGAAAAAAATCTGTATGCATATTTTTGAGTGCATGTGCGGGTGTGCGTGTATGGAAATATAAGGATGCACACCAGTGTGAGTGTGTGTGTGTGTGTGTGTGTGTGTGTGTGTGTGAGCATAAGCACATATGTGAATTTGTGTGTAAGATGTGCATGTGTGTGTGAATGTGGTGATGCACATGAATGTGTGCACGAGTGTGTGAGAGCATGCATACACATGTAAGTGTGCATACATGTATGTAGGAGTGTTTGTGCATGTGTGAGTGAGACCATGTGTGTGCATGAATGTGTGTCTGTGTGTGAGTGTGCACATGCATGCACCTTCCTCACAGACCATTTCCAGGAAGGGAGCCTTTGCAGGGTTTAGGTCATTGATTTCTGGCACCTACCATTTCATGCAGTTTCTTGATGTGTCCAGTTTTGATATTACTGTTGGCTTCCTGTTATGGAAGGTGAGGATTTAGCTCACTGAATCCCTGATGCTCTCCCCTGCCCCAATCTTCTGGAATAGTTCTGTCACCATTCTAGTGCATATTATGGTTCTTGTTTTATCAGTTTCCTGTGGTTGATGTAACAAATTATCACATATTTACTGGCTTAAACAACAGAAATGTATTCTTTCTCAGTTCTGGAGGCAGAAGACAAGGTGTTGCAGGGCCATACTCCCTCCAGCGGCTCCAGGGGAGAATAATGTCCTTGCCTCTTTCAGTTTTTAGTGGCTCCTGGCGTCCTGGGGTTTGTGGCTATATCACTCTGGTCTTACAAGGCTGGCATCTTCAGTCTCTGTCTGCTATCTTCATCCATGATGGACTTCTCCTCTGTGTCTATTTAATCTCTCTCTGCCTACCACTCATGAGGACATGGGCATGTGATTGCACTAAGGCCCACCCTGATAATTCAGGATCATCTACCATCTCTAGACCCTTAATCATTTCTACAAGTCCCCCCTACTGCTTTTTTTAAACCACAGAAGTCCACATTTACGTATTCCAGAGATTAGAACCAGGACATATTTTTGGAGGCCACTTTTTAGCCATCTACACCTCATGGACCTATAAATATCATATTTGCACATTGTCTGCTTCTGCCATGAGCCCAGAGCAGTGGGTCTGTAGACCTCCCTCAGTGTGGTGGAGTTCCAGTGACCCTCCTACCCCTCCCTACTTCCAAGACCTCTACCCTCCCTTCTTCATGGCAAGGTGTCTATGGTTCACATTCTTAGTGGTGGCTGGCCTCCGCCATCAGATTTCCTTTACTCTGATTCTTTGAGTGCTGCTCACAGCCAGTGGACCATGGCTAATCCTTGTGCCTCTGAGCCACATTGCCCCTACCCCCCAAAGAAGTAAGGGAGCACAGAAGGGGCTGGGCTCGAAGCATCTCAGGACAGCAAGGAACTAGGACCTTCCAGAGGAGTGTGTGGCCAGAGGCCAGCTCTCCTGGGCCAGGCTTTCCTGTTCAAACAGTTGGGGAGGACCAGCATCCGAGTGAACATCTGTTGAACATACACATCTTTCTCTCATATAATCTAATTTGGAGAGTGGTTTGGGAAAATTGTTTCCTGTTGTTGTTGAGACAGTAGATGGCAAGCCTTGGACCTGGCCTTGAGATCCTTGGCTTAACCTGAGGTGGTAGAGAAGGACGGGGAGGAATGAACCTGTAGATGGGAGGCTGGGCCCTCATGTGCTGTGTAGTAGAGTGGGTAGCCTGACTGGTCAAGGTCTCCCTGACTTTACAGTGTGGCCACAGTGTGATGTAGTGGCCCTCTCACTGTCACCAGGGGGCTGATCAAGGCCCTGGAGGCTCTGCTCCCCAAGAGCTTCCCAGCCTCCTGGCCTTGGTCCTCCCAATGCCTTTGCCAGACCGAGATATTTAACTTATTTTATAGTCAGGGAAAGTGAGGCTCAGTGAGTAGGAAGAGCTTAACCACCCAGGCCACACAGCTGGGGGCAGTGGGGGCCCTGGAAGGTTTAGAGCAGCACCTTCCAGACTTATTTTAAATTAACTTTGATTTTTAAAAATAAAAATTGTATATATTTAAAGTATACACCATGATGATTTTATATTTAAATGATTCCTACAGTGTCCATGGATGGATGGATGGGTAGAGAAAGGCTTGTGGTATGTATAATATAGCAAAATCTTATTTTATTTAAAAATATTGAAGAGATCCTGCCATTTGTGACAATAGGAATGAACCTGGAGGACATTATGCTTAGTGAAATAAGCCAGCCACAGAAAGACAAGTGCTGCATGATTTTACTGAGGGGAATCTAAAGAAGTCGAAATCATAGAAGCAGAGAGTAGAAAGAACAGTGATGACCAGAGGCAGAGATGGGGGATGGGAAGATGGTCAGAGGTACAGTTACAGTCATAAAGGATGGATATTTTTAGAGATTTAATGTGCACTATGCACATTATAGTTAATCATACTGTACTGATTACAGGAAATTGGCTAAAAGAGTAGATTTCAGGTGCCCTCATCACACACACACACACACACACACACACACACACACACAAGAAACTACACCCCAGATGTTAACAAGCATCAGATCACCTGGAAACCTGAAAAAATACAGGTTTTCCTTTTCAGATCTGGGGTGCAACTGGATTCTGCATTTCAAACAAGCTCCCAGGTGACGCATGTGGTCTGGGGCTGCTCAGGATGCTGGAGAGGACACTGGATGTGTCCCTGGGCCACCACCCCAAGGAGGAGGAACTTTTCTAGAAGGGCTTGGGGCATTACCCCATCCCTACCTGTACACATAGATGTTATTCTAGGAGAATTTATTTTATGAGTACAGTTTAAAAAGAATTCCTCCTAAAGTATTTGTCTAGAAAAAATATGAGGTAAAATATTGTGTGGGGCCTGCAAGGCTAATTATCATGTTTCAGGAGGTCCCTGCAGCCCCTTGCCCACCTGCACTCTTGATCTGGGAACAGTGGCAGCCACCCTGTGCCCACCTTTCAACAGCACATGGGGCTACACAGCTCCTCTTTCAACTGGCATTTCAACTGCATTCTCCTGGGTTACTGAGTTCTGCACGTCCCTGAGGCGGTCATTCATCAGGTGGCCCTGGAGCCTCTTGAAATCTTTTCAGATTCTCCTACTCCTAAGACAATCCAGGCCAGAAAACTCACCATCTCAGAGCTAGCAACCCAACCACAGAGAAATCAGAGCATCAGAATTCTCAGTGTAAACACTTCTTTTACACTTCCTCTTGTATTTGCTCACTCTCACACCAGAAAGCAGTGAACTTGCCCCATGTGTGAGACAGTGAACTTGAGAAGGAATTCTCATGCCATTCTGCAGTTGAGGAAACAGAGGCTCTGAAGGCCAAGCGACTTTTTCTTATTTATTTATTTTTAAGAATAGTTTATTGTTTTTTTTTAGAGAGAGAGGAAGGGAGAGAGAGAGAGAGAGAGAGAGAGAGAGAGAGAAGCATCTATGTGAGAGTGCAACATGGATCAGCTGCCACTGGGGATCTAGCCCACAACCCGGGTATGTGCTCTGACTGGGAATCGAACAAGCAACTTCCTGGTGCACTGGATGACACCCAACCAACTGACCCACACCAGACAGGACAACTTTTCCATATTTAATGAGCATCTCTGAGGCACCAGTCACTGGTCTGGGGACTTTGAGTCCAGCAAGGAAAATTTCACTGTTCTGAAATCTGGTTGGAGGGCAGATTGTGACCCAGTAAAGAACCAACATGTCGATTATTGGGAAAGGGTGTTATGGAAAAACTAGAGCAGGGTAGAGCATGATGGAGAAGGGACACTTTTAGCTAAGGTCCTTCTGAGAAGGCCTGAACTTTTAATTTAAGATCTGAACTTCCAGGTGGAAGGTGGTAAAGCACGTACAAAGGCCCTGGAGCAGTAACTAAGTTGAAGTGATCCAGGGACAGAAAGATCTCTGTGGTAGGAACTTTATATGAAGAAGTCAGGTGATGGGTAGTCATGTGGTGGGAAGCTGTTGGAAGGCTTGGAGCAGGCAGGTGACAGGTCTGACTCACGTTTCAGAAATTATATTGGGCAACTGTGGAGCATGGGGATCACATGGGCTCAGTTTGCCCTGGCTCTCAGCTTGGAGTTATCCCTGGCACTGTCAGCTTGTGTTAGCTTTGATATTGGGCAGAATGATGGCCCCCACCTTATTCTTCTTTTTCAAAATTGTCATAACTAATTCTAGTTCCTTTGCCTTTCTATATAAATTTTAGAATAACCTTATCTATGTCTATAAAAATCCTGCACATATTTTGATTGAGGTTTCCTTAAAGCTATGGACCCATTGATAGATTGACATCTTCACTATGTTTAGTTTTTCAATCCATGAACATAATATATCTCTCCATTTATTTGAGCCTTTAAATTTTTCTTTTTCTTAGCATTTTTAGTTTTCAGGATACAAATTGTGTATATGTTTTTAAGATTTATATCTAAGTATTTTGCTTTTGTTTAAGTGTTATAAATGGGTTACTTTTGATTTCTTAGAGTTTATTGCCAGAATAGAGAAATATGATTGACTTATTGTGTTTTGACCTTATATCCTGTGACCTTACTAAACTCACGTATTATTTCAGGAAGTTTCTTTTATAGATTCCTTAGGATGTTTTACATAGACAATCACGTTGTCTGTGCATAGGGACAGTGTATTTCTCCCTTCCAAATCTGTATGCCTTACATTTATGTTTCTTGCCTTATTGCACTGTCTAGGACTTCTATGACAATGTTGAATAGGAATAGTGAGAATGTTCCCTTAAAAGGGGACACATTTCATGATTATCATGTTAACTTTAGGTTTCTTGTAGATGCTTTTTATTAGGTAAGAAACTTCCTTTCTATATTAGTTAGCTGAGAGTTTTTATTTTTGCTCATGAATATATGTTGAATTTTACTGAATGCTTTTTCTGTCTCATTTGATATGATCATGTGTTTTTTTCTTATCTAGTTTGCTAATATGGTAGGTTTCACTGGCTTTTGAATATTGTGCCAGCCTTCATTCCAAGATAAGTTCCACTTGTTTGTGGTGTATTAAACATTTTATGCATTGCTGGATTAGATTCACCAACATTTTGTTGAGGATTTTTGTACCTATGTTCTATTGGTCTATAATATTTTTCCCTTGAAATATCCTTGTCTAGTTTTAGTTCCAGAGTAATGTTGGCTTTGTAAAATGAGTTTGAAAACTTTTCCCCCTTCTTATCTTTTCTAAAACAGATTGTGTAGAATTGGTTTCATTTCTTCTGTAAATATTTGGTAGATTTTTCCAGTAAAACAATCTGGGTCTGGAGATTTCTTTTTTGGAAGCTTTTAAACTATGAATTAAATGTCTTTCATAGTTACAGGACTTTTCAGGCTATCACCTTCATCTTGGGGTGAGTTTCAGTAGTTTGTGGTTTTCGAGCAAAGCATGCATTTCTTCAAAGTTGAATTTATGTTCATAGAATTGTTTGTAGTATTCCTTAGTTTTTGTGTGAATTACTTAGTGATATTCTTTTAACAATTCCTAATATTATTAATTGGTGTTTTCTTTTTTTTCAATGTCAGTCTTGATAGAGATTTAGCAATTGTATTGATCTCTGTAAAGAACCAGCTTTCAGTTTAATTGATTTCTCTATTAGTTTTTGTATTCAGTTTAATTGATTTTTACTCTAATAAAAAAAAATGTTTTTCTTAATGCTTCCTTTGGGTTTATTTTGTTCTTGTATTACAAACTTTTGAATATTTTTTAGTATCCCATTTTAATTTATCTGTGCATTTCACTATTACTATTTTTTCTTTTTAAACTTATCTTTATTGTTGACTGTATTACAGATGTCCCCCCTTTTTCTCCCATTGACCCCCTCCTCCCCACACAATTGTCTGTGTCCACTGATTATGCATATATGCATATAGTTCTTTGGTTTATCTCTTCCCGCCCTCCCTCCTCACTTCCCTTTGAGGTTCATCTGTCTAACAACCAATTTGTACTTCTTAATTCCTTCACCTTTTTCACGCATACCCCCAGCCGCTTCCCACCTGTTAACCAACAAAAAGTTCTCTGTATCTGTGAGAATGTTTCTGTTCTGTTTGCCCATTTTGTTTATAGATTCAATTGTTGATAGATATGTATTTATTGCCATTTTATTGTTCATATTTTTGTTGTTGTTCTTCTTCAAGAAGACTTGTCCACATTTCATATAATACTGGTTTGGTGGTGATGAACTCCTTTAGCTTTTTCTTGTCTGGGAAACTCTTTATATGGCCATCGATGCTAAATGACAGCTTTGCAGGATAGAATAATCTTGGTTGTAGGTTCTTGCTTTTCATCACTTTGAATATCTCTTGCCACTCCTTTCTGGCCTGCAAAGCTTCTTTTGAGAAATCAGCTGACAGTCTTATGGGAGCTCCTTTGTAGGTAACTAACTTCTTTTCTCTTGCTGCTTTTAAGATTCTTTGTCTTTAACCTTCTGCATTTTGATGATCATGTGTCTTGGTGTGGACCTCTTTGGGTTCATCTTGTTTGGGACTCTGTGCTTCCTAGACTTGTAGGTCTATTTTCTTCACCAAGTTAGGGAAGTTTTCTGTCATTATTTTTTTCAAATAGATTTTCAATTTCTTGCTCTCTCTCTTCTCCTTCTGGCACCCAGAGGCTCCTTACACTATCCTCATTTTTTTGTATTCTTTGTTCTGATTGGGTGTTTTTTGCTTCCTTATATTCCAAATTGATGGTTTGCTTCTTAGCTTCACCTACTCTACTATTGATTCCCTGTAAATTATTCTTTATTTCAGTTAGTGCATCCTTCATTTCTGACTGGTCCTTTTTTATGCTCTTGAAGTTCTCACTAAGTTCCTTGACATTCTCACTAAGTTCTGTGAAATTATCACTAAGTTCCATGAAATTCTCACTAAGTTCACTGAGCATCCTTATAATCAGTGTTTTGAACTCTGCATCTGTTAGATTGCTTATCTTCATTTTGTTTAGTTCTTTTCCTGGAGTTTTGTTCTGTTCTTTTATTTGAGACACTTTTTTTTGTCTCCTCACTTTGGCTGCCTCCTGTGTTTGTTTCTATGTGTTAGGTAGAGTTACTATGTTTCCCAGGCTTCCTAGGGTGGCCTATTGTAGTAGGTGTCCTGTAGGGTCCAGTGGCACAGCCTCCCCGGTCACCCTAGCTGGGCCCTTGAGGTAACCCCTCATGTGGACTGTTCACCGTTCTGTTGTAATTGAGTCTTGATTGCTGTTGGGACATCAATGGGAAAGATTTACTCAGGCTGATCAGCTGCAAGGACTGTTCTGTTTGCCCATTGACCACTGACCCATTGCTGTGCCTACTGACCACTGACCTCTGACTACCTTGGAGGATCAGCTGTGCAGGGCCCACCACACAGAATAAGATTTACTTCAGCAGGGCTCTGGTACCCACTGAGTCCACTCCTTGAATGTGTTGCTTGTGGAGGTGGTTGGGTGGTGGTGCTTCGACATGGTCTGAAGCTGTCCACTGGATGTACTGACTCTGGGGCAGGGTCAGCCTCTGCCTATGGTCTACCTGGGACCACCAGGCATAAGCAACAAAGCGATCTCCAGATCGCTGCTTCTTGTGCTGGTCTTGGAGGTGCACAGGCGAAGCCAAGCTGTGAACCAAGGCTGGCTGCTTCTAGTACCAGGCCTGGGGCCAGTTAGTTAGAGGCATGGGGCTGGCTGAGGCCAGATGCTGTTTGAGAGAATTTAGGAAAATCTGAAGCAAGAGCCAAGACAGGCCAATCCTATGGTACAGCCACTGGAAACAGCTTGGGTGGGCCTGAAAGTCGGGTGGGGCAGGGCCTCAGGGCGTCACCAGGGTGGGTCAAACAATATGAGCCAGATCGCTGGAGTCCCAGATATGGCACACGTTTGATTGCCCTGTGGGGGAAGGGCTCACCAAAGGAACAACAGCCTCCACCAGCATGTCTTTCCGGGGTAAAGCTGCCTCTCTAGCTCTCACCCCGATGCTAAAAATCCAGTTCTTCCCTGTATGTCTCTGGTGCCTTCCAAGCTGCCTTCCCCAAGCTGGAGTCAGGGCGGGGGGGGGGGGGGGGGGGGAGGGGGGAGGGGGGGTTTGAGTAAGTCCATGCGTGGGCCCTTTAAGAGGAACTGCCTGGGACTCCAGAAGCTTCAACCTCCCTTAGCCTCAGTTCCTGCTGGATTTTACAGCCAGAAGTTATGGGGACTTCTCTTCCTGGCACTGGAACCCTGATGTGGGATGGGGACCCCTTGCTCCTCAGGGAGGACCTTCACAGCTGAGGTATCCTTCCTGATTTTCTTTATTTAATTTTTTTTTCTTTACTGATTTTTAGAGAGAGAGGAAAGGAGAGAGAGATAGAAACATCAATGAGAGAGAATATTGATTGGCCACCTCCTGCATGCCCCCCGCTGGGGATTTGGCCCACAACCTGGGCATGTGCCCTGACTGGGAATCGAACCGGTGACCTCTTGGTGCATGGGTCGACGCTCAACCACTAAGCCACACCGGCTGGGCTCCCTCTTGATTTTTATCCACCACACGTGGGTGTGGGGCCAGCCCATGTGTACCTCTGTCCCTCCTACCAGATGTGGCTTCTTTAATTTTGTAGTTGTAGGACTTCCATTCAGCTCAGTTTCAGGCAGTTCTGAATGATGGTTGTTCTATAGTTTAGTTGTAATTTTGATATGGTTGTGGGAGGAGGCGAGGACCGCTTTTAGCTATGCGGCCATCTTGACTGGAAGGCCAACTATTACTATTTGTATAGGTTAGTGGTTCCTCTAGGGATTATAGTAATCATACCTAACTTTTCACTGTCTACTTAGAATCGATATTTTTACAACTTCAAGTTGAATCTTGAAGGTTTAGCATTATTATAGGCTTCTTTACCCCCTTTCTGTTGTGTTTTATATGAAAACCACTTTAGACAATGTTATAATTTCTACTAAAGAGAACAGTCTACTATATTTTTTCTGTTGTTCTTTTTTCATGATGTTTAAAATTTTTTCCAGTGTTATTTCCCTTCTGTTCAAAGAACTTTAAAGGAAGTTCTACTTATATACATATATGTATTTTTAATCCTCACCAGAGGATATTTTTTCATTGCTTTTTTTAGATAGAGTGGCAGGGAGGGAGGGGGAAGAGAGAGAAATATCAATATGAGAGAGACATATTGATTGGTTGTCTCTCACATGATCCCGACTGGGGTCGGGGATCAAGCCCAAAACCAAGGTACATGCCCTTGACTGGGAATCAAACCAGAGACTCTCTGGTCCATGGGCTGATGCTCTAACTGCTGAGCAAAACCAGCCAGGGCAAAAAGTCCTACTCTTTCAAAGGAAGTATCAACTGTGTTAGAGAAGTCTGTTGGCACCAAATTCTTAGTATTTTTTCATCTGCAAATGTCTTTATGTCTCCATAATTCTTTAACTATTTTTCAAATACAGTTGACATTTGATATTATATTTGTTCCAGCGTCAGACATTTATATAATTTACAAAGTGATCCCCGATAAGTCTCGTACCCACTGGACACCATAAATAGTTATTATGATATTATGACTATATTCCCTATGCTGTGGTTTATATCCCCTTGACTATTTTGTAACTGCCAATTTGTACTTCTTAATCCCTTCACCTTTTTTTAACCCAGCCCCTCAACCCCCTTCCCATCTGGCAATTATCAGTTTGTTTTCTGTATCAATTTGTTTCTGCTTTGTTTGTTCATTTATGTTGTTTTATAGATTCACATATAAGTGAAATCATACAGTATTTGTCTTTCTCTGTCTGACTTATTTCACTTAACATAGATTCATCCATGTTGTCACAAATGGTAAGATTTTATCCTTTTTATGGCCAAGTAATATTCCATTATATGTATGTGTCATATCTTCATTATACAGTTATCTATTGATGGGCACTTGGGTTATCTTTGCTATTGTAAATAATGCTGCAATGAACATAGGGATGCATATATCTTTTTGAATTAGTGTTTTGGATTTCTTTGGATAAATATCCAGAAGTGGGATTACTGGGTCATATGGGAGTTCTATTTACAGTGTTGAGAAACCTCCCTATTGTTTTCCACAGTGGCTGCACCAATTTGCAATCCCACCAACAGTGTACAAAGTTCCCTTTTCTCCACATCCTCACCAAGATTTGTTGTTTGTTGTGTTATTGATGATAGTCATTCTGACAGGTATTAGATGATATTTCATTATGGTTTTAATTTGTATTTCTCTGATGACTAGTAACATTGAGCATTGTGTATTGGCCAGCTGTATGTCCTCTTTGATAAAGTGTCTATTCAGGTCCTCTGCCCATTTTTAAATTGGATTGTTTGTCTTTTTGATGTTAAGTTCTGTGAGTTCCTTATGTATTTCAGATATTAACCCTAAAAAGATCTAATCATTGGCAAATATCTTTACCCATTCACTAGGTTGTCTTTTTGTTTTGTTGATGGTTTCCTTTGCTGTGCAAAAAAGTTTTAGTTTGGTGCAGTCCCATTTGTTTATTTTTTCTTATTTCCCTTGACTGAGAAGACATATCCAAAAAGAAATATTACTAAGACCAATGTCAGAGAGTTTAGTGCCTATGTTTTCTTCCAGGAGTTTTATAGTTTTGGGTTTATATTTAAGTCGTTAATCCATTTTGGGGTTTATTCTTATTTTTTTGTTTAATCCTCACCTGAGGATATTTTTTCCATTGATTTTTCAACCAGGGCCAGAGGTCACATCTGCAACTCAGGTATGTGCCCTTGACCAGGAATCAAACCCACGATCCTTCAGTCTGCAGGTTGATGCTCTAACCACTGAACCACACCAGTAATTTTAATGTGGTCATGGGAGGAGGCTAACATAGCATTTACTTTTCTCCATAATTTTTTGTTGTTGATTTTAATTGTACATTTATTCAAGTTGAATAAAGAGCCCCCCCACCCTGACACTATTAGGTAATTTTCTTCTAGTACTTTTATATGCTTACTACACTTATTGAAAAACAACAACATAGTTTTATTGAAGTATATTGTACACATTTAAAGGTACAATTTTATAAGATTTGACATGTATATGTACCCATGAACACATTAATAACAGGAACAAAACTGGCAAATCTTTTTTTTTTTTCTGTTTCTTATTTTATTTTATTTTATTTTATGCTTTTATCTTTATTGTTGAAAGTATTACAGATGTTCCCTCTTTTTTTCCCCCATTGACCCCCTTCTTCCATGCTCCCACTCCCTTTCTGCCTTCCCCACACTATTGTCTGTGTCCATTGGTTATGCATATATGCATATAAGTTCTTTGGTTTATCTCTTCTCACCCCTCATCCCCCTTCCTTTTGAGGTTTGTCAGTCTGTTCCCTACTTCCCTGTCTCTGGATCTGTTTTGATCATCAGCTTATTTTGTTCATTATATTCCATAAATAAGTGAGATCATATGGTGCTTGTCTTTCTCTGACTGGCTTATTTCAGGATAAGAGATCTTTCTTTCTTACAGCTGCACAGTATTCCATTGTGTATATGTACCACAGCTTTTTTATCCACTCATCTACTGATGGGCACTTGGGTTGTTTTCAGATCTTAGCTATTGTAAATAGCGCTGCTGTGAACATAGGGGTGCATATATCCTTTCTGATTGGTGTTTCAGGCTTCTAAGTCTATATTACAAGAAGTGGGATCACTGGGTCAAATGGCAATTCCATTTTGAATTTTTTGAGAAAGCACCATATTGTTTTCCAAAGTGGCTGCACCAGTCTGCATTCCCATTAGCAGTGTACTAGAATTCCTTTTCCCCACATCCTTGCCAGCACTTGTTGTTTGATGATTTGTTGATGGCAGCCATTTCTGGCAGGTGTGAGGTGAAACCTCATAGTTGTTTTAATTTGCATCGCTTCTCCATAATTCTTTTTATTTTTTTAAAAATTGATTTTAGAGAGCGAGGAAGGGAAAGAAAGAGAGAGATAGAAACATCAATGAGAGAGAACATCTACTGGCTGCCTCCTGCATACCCCCCACTGGGGTTCGAGCCCACAACTTGAGCATGTGCCCTGACCGGGAATCAAACCAGCGACTTCTTGGTGCATGGGTCGATGCTCAACCACTGAGTCACACTGGCTGGGCTCCATAATTCTTGAGAATATTTTTTGCTGGAAATAAAATTCTGGTTTGGGCCTGGCCGGTAGCTCAGTTGTTGGAGTGTTGTCTCTATACACCAAGGTTTCAGGTTCGATACCCAGTCAAGGCACATACAGGAGGCAACCAATGAATGCGTAAATAAATGAAACAACAATGGAACAGCAAATCGATGTTTCTCTTTCTGTCTGTTTCTCTTCTTTCCTCTCTCTTTCTAAAAAAAAAAAAATCAATTATTTAAAAAATTTTTTTTTAAATTCTGGGTTGGTAGTTATTTTCTTTGAGCATATTAAAAATGTTTTTCCAGACTTCCGGTCAAGATGGGGGCGTAGGTAAACGCGGTATCGCATCCTCCCACAACCACATTAAAGTTACAACTAAACTACACAACAACCATCATTCAAAACTGCCTGACATCAAGCTGAATGGAAGTCCTACAACTACGAAATTAAAGAAGCAGCCACATCCAGACTGGTAGGAGGGGCGGAGGCGCCACGGGCTGGTCCCACACCCACGTGTGGTGGATAAAAATTAGGAGGATACCTTGGCTGGGAAGGTCCTCCCTGAGGACTGAGGGGTCCCCGTCCCACACCAGGAGCCCAGCTCAGGGTTCCAGTGCCAGGAAAAGAAGTCCCATAACTTCTGGCTGGAAAAACCAGCGGGAACTGAGGCTGAGGTGGCTGGAGCCCCTGGCATCTCCTCTTAAAGGGCCCATGTATGGACTTCCTCGGACTCCCACCCTCCAGGCTCCAGCGTACGGGAAGGAGCCTGAAAGGCACCAGAGTCATATGGGGAAGAACTGAGCTATTTGGCATTGGAGCGAGGGCTGGAGAGGCAGCTTTCTCCTGGACAGACGTGCTATCAGAGGCCTTTGTTCCCTTGGTGAGCCCTTCACTGGGCCGGCAGAGGCTGCCATATCTGGGACTCCAGCTACCTGGCTCACACTGTTTGCCCCGCCCTGGTGATTCCCTGAAGCCCCACCCCACACAACTTCCAGGCCCACCCAAGCTGATGCCAGTTGCTTTACCATAAGATTGGCCTGTCTTGGATCCTGCTTCAGCTTTTCCTAAATTCTTTCAAACAAGCAGCATCTGGTCTCAGCTAGCCCTATACCTCTCGCTAAGTAATACATAGAAACAAACACAGGAAGGCAGCCAAAATGAAGAGACAAAGAAACAGGTCCCAAATGAAAGAACAGAACAAAACTCCAGGAAAATAACTAAGTGAAATGGAGTTAAGCAACCTAACAGATGCTGAGTTCAGAATACTGCTTATAAGGATGCTCAATGGACTTAGTGAGAACCTCAGTGAACTTAGAGAGGGCCTTAAGAGCATAAAAAAGGACCAGTCAGAAATGAAGGAGGCACTAACTGAAATAAAGAATAGTTTACACAGATTCAATAGTAGAGTAGGTAAATCCAAGAAGCAAACCATTGATTTGGAATATAAGGAAGCAAAAAACACCCAATCAGAACAGCAAAAAGAAAAAAGAATCCAAAAAAATGAGGATAGCATAAGGAGCCTCTGGGACAACTTCAAGCGTGCCAACATTCGCATCTTGGGGGTGCCAGAAGGAGAAGAGAGAGAACAAGAAATCGAAAACCTATTTGAAACAATAATGGCAGAAAACTTCCCTACCTTGGTGAAGGAAACAGACATGCAAGTCCAGGAAGCACAGAGAGTCCCAAACAAGATGAACCCCGAGAGGCCCACACCAAGACACATCATCGCCAAAATGCAAAAGGTTCAAGACAAAGAGAGAATCTTAAAAGCAGCAAGAGAAAAGCAGTTAATTATCTACAAGGGAGTTCCATAAGACTGTCAGCTGATTTCTCAAAAGAAACTTTGCAGGCCAGAAGGGTGTGGCAAGAAATATTCAGAGTGATGAAAAGCAAGAACCTACAACCAAGATTACTCTATCCTGCAAAGCTGTCATTTAGAATCGATGGCCATATAAAGACTTTCCCAGACAAGGAAAAGCTAAAGGAGTTCATCACCACCAAACCATTATTATATGAAATGTTGAAGGGTCTTCTTGAAGAAAAAGATAAAAAAATATGAACAATAAAATGGCAATAAATACATATCTATCAACAATTGAATCTACAAACAAAACGAACAAGCAGAACAGAAACATTCTCATAGATACAGAGAACTTTTGTTGGATACCAGATGGGTGGGGGCTGGGAGGAGGGGTGAAAAAGTGAAGGGATTAAGAAGTACAAATTGGTTGTTAGACTGACAAACCTCAAAGGGAAGGGGGGTTGGAAAGAAATAAACCAAAGAACTTATATGTATATATGCATAACTAATGGACACAGACAACAGTGTGGGAAAAGCAGGAGGGGGGCAGGAATGGGGAGGAGGGGGTCAATGGGGGAAAAATGAGGAACATCTGTGATACATTCAACAATAAAGATAAGTTTAAAAAAAAAAGTGTTTCCACTTCTTTTGAACACCATGGTTTTCATGAGAAATCTGTAGTCATCTGATTCATTTTTTTCCCCTAGAAGTAATGCACCATTCTTCTGTTGCTGTTTTAAAGACTACTTTTGTCTATAGTTTTCAGTAGTTTCATTATAGCATGTGTAGGAGTAGATTTCTTTGGATCCAATTTGTTTATTTCCTATGCTGTTAATTTGTAGGTTTGTATCATTCACCAAATTTGGGAAGTTTTCAGCCATTATTTCTTCAGTTATTTTTTTCATCACTGCACTCTCTTTCCTTTCCTTCTGGAACACTGATGACATCAATGTTACATCTTTTGGTATTTTCCCACAGGCCTCTAATGCTCTTTTTATTATAAAATATGTTTTTTTCTCTCTGTTTCTCAAATTGGGTAATTTTTATGGATCTATCTTCACATTCACTGACTTGCTCCTCTGTTATCTTCATTCTGCTATTGGGCATATTCAGTGTTTTGTTTTTTTTTTCTTCCCAGTTCTAAAGTTTCCATTTGGTTCTCTTTTTGGTTTGTTTGTTTTTGTTAATCCTCACCTGAGGATATTTTTCCATTGATTTTTAGATAGAGTGGAAGGGCAGAAGGGAGAAGGAGAGAGAGAGAGAGAGAAACATTGATGTGAGAGAGACACATCGATTGGTCACCTTCCACACAGCCCCTACCGGGGCTGAGGATCAAACCTGCAGCCCAGGTACATGCCCTTGATCAGGAATCAAACCTGCAACCCCTTGGTCCGTGGGCTGACACTCTAACTGCTGAGCCAAACTGACGAGGGCTCCATTTGATTCTTTTTAAATATTTTCTATTTATTGCTGCCACTGTCTTTCCATTAAAAGTTGCAAGAATTTTTGCCTTTTATGGAGTATTTTTATAATAGTTGCTTTTAAAATCCTGTCAAGCCCTGGCCAGTTTTTCTTAGTGGTTAGAGCATTGGTCTGTAGACCGAAGGGTCGAGGGTTCAATTCTCAGTCAAGGGCATGTACCTGGGTTCCAGGTTCATGCCCAGCCCCAGTCAGGGTTGTGTGGGAGGCAACCAATAGATGTGTCTCTCTCACATCGATATTTCTCTCTCTCTCCCTCCCTCCCTTCCATTCTACCTATAAAATCAATGGAAAAATATCCTTGGGTGAAGATTAACCAAAAAAATAAAAAATAAAAATAAATAAAATAAAATCTTGTCAAATAATTCCAACATATGTTTCATTTTAGTGTTGATATTTGTTGATTGTCTTTCCCCATGGGAGTTGAGGTTTTTCTGTTCTTTTTTAATATACCAAGTAATTTTGAACTCTATCCTGGACATATTGATACTATGCTGTGAGACCTTGGGTCTTGCTTAAATGCTTATTTAAACCCTAAAGACAAGGTTGACATTTTCATTTTATCAGATAATCGCCCCCGTTAAGTTTAGGTTGCAAGTTCCAACCTGCCTTTTACAGATTGTGGTTTCAATATTAGGTCTATTTTCAAAGCCTTTTGCAGTGCTTTTCGGATCAGTCTTATTTATGCACCCCAGTGGCCAGCCTGGGACCTATCTATCTCATCATTCCATTCCCAAAGCCTATGTTGTGTTGTTTACAGTCAGATTTGTGCACGCACGGCTCATATTTATAATCCCAGGAGATTATAAACAACTGTATGACATCAGTTTCCCAAGCTTCACTCTGTCCATTATCTCTCAAGTATTTTCCAGTTCCAAGTCTCCCTAATACTCTCTGGCCAGAAAGTTGGGGCTCTGTTTACCCTGCCCTGTAGCACACTTCCTGCAACTGCATGAGAGGGCACAGAGAAAAAAGCAACAAGGGTTTGCTCCATTTTCCTGGGATCACAGCTCTTCCAATCAGAGTTAGACTCCCTTCCCTCAGAATTTTAGGTGCCTGTGAGCTGCCATGGACTAGAGTGTGAGAGGATGGAGAAAAGAAAAAAGAAACAAATAAAAAATGGGGGGTTTTCCTTACTCTCTATGTGTTAGGACATCATTTCCCTGTCTGTACTCTAATGCCTCCTTCTGGGGTTTGAACTGCTTGGTATCCAGTCTAAGGGATACTGGAAGATAAAAATTACCGAACTCACTGCTGGTTTGGTGGTACTTCAAATTCTGGTCTTCTTCCCCTGGGGGATTCAGGGATTGTGTAGGGTAGCCAGGTTAGGTCTCTGAGCCATGCTCTCTGCTTTCTGAGGTTTCTTCCTAGGGTGCAGGGGCAGGTGCACGTGAGGCCACTCAGAGCCTCAGCTCAGGTCACAGAGGATCGTTTTTGCAGTGAGACCAGCTTGTGCTTTTGGTCAGGGTGAGCAGCTGGGTGTTTGCTGAGGTAGGAGGTCTCAGCCAGTGTTTGGGGCTTGTGCTTTGTGGGTCCTCCCTGGCTTTTAGCATATCTCTCTGGCTTTATACAGAGGAAGGCTTTTCTCTAGAGTCTGAGCATTAGTGCTGTATCTGTCTGCTGGCTGGCCTTTCCCAGATCACTTCTGAGTTAAGTTTTATGTATGAGGACTTTTCAGTCATATCGCTGTGTTTATTTGGATCTTGGCTTTAAAGTACATTTTTGAGTGTTCACATCATTCCTCCAGACTAAGGAAGTTCAAGAAACGTTAGTTTAAGCCTGCTGTGCTAAAAAGCATGTGCTCGGTGCTGGGGACACAGAAAGGAAAGGGTTCTGCCCTGTCCTGTGGGCACATTCAGGGAAAGAGGACAAAAGACTGGCAAAAAATAGTGCTACAACATCAATGGGGCCTATAAGAGGATGCTATTATTATTATTATTATTATTATTATTATTATTATTATTATTTTGGTTTTCTGTTATGTTCACAACTAAAATTTATTATTATTGTTTTTGTTTGTATTGTTGTTTTGTTAACGCTCACCTGAGGATACTTTTTCCATTGATTTTTAGAGAGGATGGAAGGGAGGGAGGTGGGGGAGAGAGAGAGAGGAAGGGAGGAAGACAGAGAAAAAGAGAGAAACATTGATTTGAGAGAAGCACATGGATTGGTTGCCTCCCACACATGTCCCAACTGAGGCTGGGGATTGACCCCCAACCCAGGTACATGCCCTTGACTAGGAATCAAACTGGTGACCCTTTGATGCACAGGCCAATGCTCTAACCACTTAGTTACACTGGCCAGGGCTAAAAATTATGTTTTGAGCATATAAAATATATGCTTTTTGTAAACCAAAACATCCAACAGTGTAAAATATAAGGAAGAAAATGAAAACCATAAAATTCTACCACTGTGACACAGCCACTGCAGGAGGCAAAAACCTGTTGCCTAAAGAGTCTTCGCCCAAATCCCCAAGGTCTGTGGACACATTCTGTTACTTGGCAAGGGGGAATTAAAGTTGCAGACAGAAGTAAGGTTCTATTCAGTTGAATTTACAACACAGAGACTACCCTGGATTATCCAATGCCCCAGGGTAATCACAAGACACCTTACAACGTGGATGAGGGAGGTAAAAGAAGAGATCAAAGAGAGAGAGGTTTGAAGATGCTACACTGCTGACTTTAAGGATGGAGGAAGAGGTCACAAGCCAGGAAATGCAGTGCTCTCTAAAAGCTGAAAGAGACAGGAAATACATACTCTCCTAAAGCTTCTGGAAGAAACTTAGTCCTGTTAACACTCAGATTTTAGCCCAGTGAGACTCATATTGGATTTCTGACCTCTAGAACAATGAAACACTGTGCTTGCAGTAACTGGTTACAGTAGCCATAAAAACAAATTAGCCACCTCTGATATTTTGGGAACCCTTTTCATTCTCATTACATACATGTATTATTTCATAAGTGGAAGATCATATTATACATACTATTTTTATTGTTTACTTTAGGCTCATTTTTGGTCTCTCTTCTACCTTCTTGAGTGCTCACTTCATTTATTTTCATTCTGTTGTGTAATTTTGGAGCATATAAGGCTGTGAATTTGTTTCTGGTGGCAGCTTTGGTCTCATCCAAAAGTCTTGATGCATTGAATACTCATTGTCATTTAAAAAAGTATATGTGATTCCAAAATGGCGGCGGAGTGAATGGAAGCTACACAGACCATCTCCCAGGACCAAACTGGAATTACAACTAAAATAAAAACAAATTGTTGGGAAAAAGCAACAGAAAAGCAGCTTGCGAGGGCCATACAATGAGGGACACTGAATTGATCCTGGTAGGATTGCAGAGGCGCGAGAGAGGAGCTGGGAGCCCATGGACAGCAGCAGTCTTAGCTGTGAGCAGCAACCTCGGGGTTAAATTCCCAAGCCCGCTCCACAGTGCAGAGCAGGGACAGAGCACTAAAATAGCCACAGCCACTCACCTTGGGCTCTGGCAGAGGTAGGGCGCACTGGACTGGAACTGTGTGGGGACACTCGGGATTTGGAGGGCGCTCATAACTTTTGCTGAGTTGTGGCCACGCAGGACGATGGCCATCTTACTCCTTTCCAGGGCTCTGGGGAGAGGCAGCAGTCCCTCCCTCAGAGATTCAGCAACACCCAGGTGGGCCATTGAAATGCAAATTGAGGCTAATTAAATACCAGCATCTGTCCCAAACTCGGAAAATCCTCTTACACTGGACACTTGAGGGAGATTTTCATTCAACTGAAAACACAAAGCTCTTCAAGTAACCGTGACTAATAGCCTCTAGACAAAAAGCTAGAGGATAACTTAACCTTTTCTGGGCTTGCAAATCTATCCAGGAAAGTAAGACTGGACAGTGGTGTTTAATGTGGGTCCTCTCACGCTCATCCAAATCCAGTGGAGGGATCCACAAACAGCAGAACACCAACACCCACAGGGAAAATTTG
Organism: Tadarida brasiliensis; assembly: GCA_030848825.1. Taxonomy (NCBI): domain Eukaryota; kingdom Metazoa; phylum Chordata; class Mammalia; order Chiroptera; family Molossidae; genus Tadarida; species Tadarida brasiliensis. The sequence goes on along the minus strand of CM061259.1, from coordinate 69,274,646 downwards.
GCAGGCTCCAAAACCAACTGAGATAGCCAAAATGGTGAAACAAAGAAACAGATCCCAAATGAAAGAAGAAGAGACCTCTACCGAAGATGAGATAAATGAAATGGAGTTAAGCAAGTTAACAGAGCTAGAATTCAGAGCCATGATCTTGAGGAAGCTCAACAGCATGAGTAAGGACATGAACACCATGAGCAAATACATAGAAACATTGAAAATCAACCAACTGGAAATGAAGAAGCACCAAGAAGAAATGAAGAATGACATAGCAGAAATGAAGAACACATTGGAAGGACTAAACAGCAGAGTAGAGGAAGCTGAGGAACGGATTAGTGAATTAGAAGACAGGGTAGAAAAAAACCAACCAATTAGAAAACTAAAAGGAAAAAACAATGAAAAAACAGGAAGACAGCTTAAGAGAACTGCGGGACAACTGGAAATGTAATAATATTCGTATCATAGGAGTTCTCGAAGAAGAATAAAATGAGCAAGGGTTAGAGAATATATTTGAAGAAATGGTGACAGAAAACTTCCCTAGTTTGGTGAAGAAATAAGGCATTCAAGTTCAAGAAGCACAGAGAGCCCCAAATAAGAAGAACCCAAACATGCCCACACCAAGACAAATAATAATTAAAATGCCAAAAATTAAAGACAAAGAGAGAATCCTAAAGGCAGCAAGAGATAAGCAACAGGTTACCAACAAAGGAACTTCCATAAGGCTATCAGTTGACTTCTCAACAGAAACACTACAGGCCAGAAGCGAATGGCATGAAGTAATCAAGGTCATGAAAAACAAGGATCTGAATCCAAGACTACTCTACCCAGCAAGGCTATCATTCAAAACAGAAGGTCAAATAAAGAGCTTCCCAGACAAAAAAAAAAGGCTAAGAGAATATATTAGCACCAAACCAGCACTGCAAGAAATGTTAAAAGGACTGCTGTAATTAGTAGAAGAAATAAGAAGAAAAATAGAACCAAACTAAACAAAAATGGCAATAAATAAGTACATATCAATAATCACCTTAAATGTAAATGGATTGAATGCTCCAATAAAAAGACACAGAGTAGCGGATTGGATAAGAAAGCATGACCCATATATATGTTGTTTACAAGAGATCCACCTCACAACAAAAGACTCACATAGGTTGAAAGTGAAGGAATGGAATAAAAAACCTTCCAAGCAAAGAGAAAGGAAAAAAAAAGCTGGGGTAGCAATACTCATATCTGATAAAATAGATTTCAAAATAAAGGCCATAACTAGAGACAAAGGAGACCACTACATAATATTGAAAGTATCTATCCAACAGGAGGCTATAACCTTCGTAAACATATATGCACCCAATATAGGAGCATCAAAATATATTAAAAATCTTCTGGAAGACTTCAAAGGAGAAAGCGACAGCAATACAATCATAGCAGGGGACTTCAACACCCCGCTGACATCACTGGATAGATTCTCTGGACAAAAAATTAACAAGGACACAGATACCCTAAATGATACACTAGATCAAGTGGATTTAATACATATTTACAGAGAATTACACCCCAAAACTACAGATTTCACATTCTTCTCAAGTGCACATGGGACATTCTCAAAGATAGACCACATGTTAGGACACAAACGAAGTCTCTACAAGTTCAAGAACATTGAAATCATATCAAGCATCTTCTCAGATCACAATGGCATGAAACTAGAAATCAATTGCAACAAGAACATGCAAAGACATTTGAACACATGGAGGCTAAATAGCATGTTATTAAACAATGAATGTGTTACCGAGGAGATCAAGGAAGAAATTAAAAACTTCCTGGAAACCAATGAAAATGAACACACAACAACACAAAATCTATGGGATGCAGCGAAAGCAGTTCTGAGAGGGTAGTGCATAGCACTCCAGGCCTACCTCAAGAAACAAGACAAATTTCTAATAGACTATCTAACCTCACAACTTAAAGAACTAGAAAGCAAACCAAAAGAAAACCTCAGAGCAAGTAGAAAGAAGGAAATAGTAAAGATCAGAGCAGAAATAAATGACATAGAGACCAGAAAAACAATTCAAAGGATCAATGAAACAAAAAGCTGGTTTTTTGAACAGATAAACAACATTGATGGACCCTTATCTAGACTCACCAAGAAACAAAGAGAGAGAACCCAAACACACAAAATCAGAAATGAAAGAGGAGAAGTAACAACTGACACCACAGAAATACAAAGGATCGTTAACAAATACTATGAACATTTATATGACAACAAATTTGACAATCTAAGTGAAATGGACAAATTTCTAGAAACACATAGTCTCCCACAACTGGACTGGGAAGAGACAGAAAACTTGAACAGACCAATAACAACTATGGAAATTGAAGATGTAATCAAGACTCTCTCAGTAAACAAAAGCCAAGGCCCAGAATGCTTCACGGGGGAGTTTTACCGAACATTCAAAGAAGAACTAACACCTATTGTCCTCAAACTATTTCAAAAAATTCAAGAAGAAGGAAGACTTCTAAACTCGTTTTATAAGGCCAGCATAATTCTAATTTCAAAACCAGAAAAAGACACTACAAAGAAAGAAAACTACAGGCCAATATCCCTGATGAACATAGATGCCAAAATCCTGAACAAAATACTAGCAAATTGGATCCAGCAATATATCAAAAAACTTATTCAACGTGACCATGTGGGATTCATCACAGGGATGCAAGGCTGGTTCAATATTGCCAAATCAATAAATGTGATACACCACATAAACAAAATGAAAGATAAAAACCACATGATCATATCAATAGATGCTGAAAAAGTATTCGATAAAATCCAGCACCCATTTCTGATAAAATCGCTCAGCAATGTGGGAATAGAGGGATCATATCTTGATATAATAACGGCCATATATGAAAGACCTACAGCCAACATCATACTCAATTGGCAAAAACTAAAAGCATTTCCCTTGAGAACAGGAACAAGACAGGGATGCCGACATTTGCCACTCTTATTTAACATAGTACTGGAAGTCTTAGCCGCAGAAATCAGACGTGAAGAAAAAATAAAAGGAATCCAAATTGGAAAGGAGGACGTGAAAATGTCATTATTTGCAGATGACATGATATTATACATAGAAATCCCTAAAGATGCCATCAAAAATCTACTAGACTTAATAAATGAATTTGGCAAAGTAGCAGGATACAAAATTTACGTCAAGAAATTCATGGCATTCTTATACACCAATAATGAACTCACAGAAAGAGAGACTAAAAAAACAATCCCATTTACCATCATGGCAAAAAAATTAAGATACCTAGGAATAAACTTAACCAAAGAAGTAAAGGACCTATTTGCAGAAAACTACAGGACATCAAAAAAAGAAATAGAGAAAGATATAAAAAAGTGGAAGCACATACCTTGTTCATGGATTCGAAGAATTAACATCATTAAAATGTCTATATTACCCAAAGCAATCTATAGATTCAATGCAATCTCCATCAAAATACCAGTGACATATTTCACAGAACTAGAACAAATACTCAAAAGTTCATATGGAACCAAAAAAGACCCCGAATAGCCACAGCAATCTTGAAAAAGAAGGACAAAGTAGGTGGGATCACAATACCGTATATCAGGTTATCCTACAAAGCTACTGTAATCAAAACAGCCTGGTAGTAGCACAAGAACAGGCATATAGACCAGTGGAACAGAACAGAGAATCCGGAAATTGACCCAAGACATTATGCTCAATTAATATTTGACGAAGGCAGCAAGAGCATACAATGGAGTAAAGACAGCCTCTTTAATAAATGGTGTTGGAAAAATTGGACAGCTACATGCAAAAAAATGAAACTAGACCATCAGCTTACACCATACACAAGAATAAACCAAAAATGGATAAAAGACTTAAATGTGACTCATGAATCCATAAAAATCCTAGAAGAAAATGTAGGTAACAAAATTTCGGACATCATACCCAGCAGAATCTTCACTGATACATCACCTAAGGCAACAGAAACAAAGGAAAAAATTAACACATGGGACTACATCAAACTAAAAAGCTTCTGCACAGCAAAAGAAACAACCATCAAAATGGAAAGGGAACCCACACTATGGGAGAGCATAATCGCCAATGATACATCTGATAAGGGGTTAATCTCCAAAATATATAGAGTGCTCATACAACTTATCAAAAGGAAGACAAAAAAAACAATTAAAAAATGGGCAGAGGAACTAAATAGACACCTCTCCAAACAGGATACACAAATGGCCAAGAGACATATGAAGAAATGCTCAACATCACTAATCATCAGAGAGATGCAAATTAAAACAACAATGAAGTATCACCTCACACCTCTCAGAATGGCCGCCATCAACAAATCATCAAACAACAAGTGCTGGCGAGGGTGTGGAGAAAAGGGGACTCTAGTACACTGCTGGTGGGAATGCAGACTGGTGCAGCCACTGTGGAAAACACTATGGTGTTACCTCAAAAAATTAAAAATTGAATTGCCATTTGACCCAGTGGTTCCACTTCTAGGAATATACCCTAAAAAAGCCTGAAACACCAATCAGAAAGAATATATGTACCCCCTTGTTCATAGCAGCACTATTTACAATAGTTAAGATCTGGAAACAGCCCAAATGTCCATCAGTGGATGAATGGATAAAAAAGCTGTGGTACAATGTAGTACTATGGAGCTGTAAGAAAGAAAGATCTCTTATCCTTTGAGATGATATGGAGGGGCCTCGAGAGTATTATCCTAAGCGAAAGAAGCCAAGCAAAGAAAGACAAATATCACATGATCTCACTTATTTGTGGAATATAATAAACATAACAGTCTGAGGAACAGGGTAGACCCAGAGTTGTGGAAGTCGGGTACAGACTGGCAATCCTCAGAAGAGGGGGTGGGGGGGGAGGGAAGAGATAAACCACAGAACTTATACGCCTGTATGCATAACTAATGGACATGGACAACAAAGCTGGGATTGGGGTGGGGGGATGGGGGATAGGGAGGAGGGATGTGGAGGAGGGTGTCAATGGAGAAAAAAGGAGAAACATCTGTAACAAAAATAAATTAATAAAAAGATAAATAAAATAAAATTGCTCAGGTTAAAAAAATAAAAAAGTGTGCTTTTTATTCCAATAACCTAACTTATTTAGAGGAAAGTTTAAAATGCTTTAGAGTAGTTGGGTCTTAGGTTGTTCCTTTGGTGTTTTCACCAGGGTTAAATCAGGTTTCCTTCACCCACACCACCTTTAACCAGCCCAGATTCAGTTTCCTGCAAGGCCTGCTTTCCCTTCCTTCACTCCCACCCCTCCCCCTCCCCCAAACATTTCCAGACATCTCTAGTTCTATCTCAGTTTCAGAGAGCCCATCTGCACCCTCTTATCAGGTATGTCTTCTTGGCATCCATTGACTCCCAGCCAGTACCCTGGGCTCTGAGAGCTTCAGGCACTTTGCATAGCTGCCAGACTCAGGAGGAAGGAAAAGAGCAGTGTCCATGGAGACTTGGTATAGATTCCTCATCTAGGCCAAACATTAAGTTGTGAGTACAGTGAACGACCTAGATGCTCTGAGCCTTGGGGAATATTTGAAATTGCTTTTGTCTTAAGGTGTTTGCTTGGCTTTGTATTTGTTAAGGAGGCTTTTGAAGGGAATGAGTGTTCTATGTCAACAGGGTCAATGAAGTATGAGCCTCTGGTGCCATGGAAACCAGAGTCGGCCAGAGAGAAGCTGAAAGAGGACGGTGTGAAGGTCCCTGGTGGCCCAGGGGAGGTGTGGTGGGGCCATGGGTGTTAGGTGCCAGGGACAGTAGACATAGATCGAGGGCCAGTGCAGGCCAGCCTGCTGGGAAAGGTGGTTGTGAGGGAGAACAGTGGTATCGGTGGTAACTGGAGGGTCTTCTTGCTTAGAATTGGAGAGAGACCCAGGCATGATGCTAGGCCTAGAGAAGGAAGCCCTGGAGAGGACGTAGCTGAAGATGCAGCTGGGAGAAAGAACAAAAGACACAGTGAGATTCTTGAGCAAGTGGGGCTGGTGGAGCAATGTGGGTTGGAGCTTTTTCTCATCTGAGATTGCAGAAAAGGGGTGAGAGGATCACTTCACTAGCGGCTTAATCAGTTAGGAGGTAGAGAGTTGGGCATGATGTTCCCTTGACACTGGAACCTAAGCGAAGCTGAGAGTCTTGGGACTGATGGCTAGCACAAAGTCTGGGCTCTGAATGTTGGGGCTGGGGTGTGAGGAGGGCAGTCAAGAGACAGACATGGCAAGCTTTGCTGGGGGCCTCTGGCCAGATAGTGTAAGCAGGGGAGAGGCCAGGTAAGGACCCCTACACACACACACACCTCTTAAGAGGCAGCATCTGGCAGGAACCTAGATTGTGGCTTTGCTGGGGGAGAAGGAGGCTGAGGGTGAGGGGTTTGAGGGACCAGGGAGACAGATCAGGACATTTAGGCTGGGCTGGCAGGAGAGGCCAAGATAAATGTTGCCATGTACTTTCAGTTATCAGCTGCCACATCCACCTATAATCAGCCCTACTTGTTTCATTATGAAAACAACCTATACCCTCGTCCATTAAATCAGGAGACCTGTTGTCAGCTGAGAGAGGCCCTGAAAGTCTTTCTATAACATCTTTTTTCACTCCCCTTATTTCTGTAACAGTGGCAGATACTGTGTTACTTGGTTTGCAAACTTTGTGACTATGTATTTCCACCACAAATTGTCAATAAAACAGAGGTCTCTTACAGTTCTTTCACACTTCTTCATCAATTTCCTTTTTATAATATTAAAGACCCTCTGCATTTTCTTTGGGCACTTTTGCTTACCTTTAAAACAGTATGGGGTTTATTCTTTTAAACTCAAACTGGATTTCATCACAAGAAAAAACCTTTTCTGTATCTATATGAGGTGATGGGTGTTAACTTACGGTGATAATTGTTTTGCAATATGTCAGTCAAGTTATTATGCTGCACATCTTAAACTTATTCAGTGCTGTGCTTCAATTATATCTCAATAAAACCAAGAAAAAAAAAAACACACCATGAACTGGTTGATCTTTAACTGCACAGTTAACCTCATTGCTAATTATCAGTGATGCATGTGGTGATGATGTTATCATTTCTCTGTCTGCATCTCTGTGTGACTTGTCCCACTGACCCCATGCCCAGCTGTTCACCCTCAGTGGCACACAGGGGAGCTGACCTTACCAGGCACTGCATGCTGACCCTCACAAGCCGGCCCTTGTACTCTCCATCCTGCCCCTTTGCTCAGGGTGCCCCCTGAAAACACTCCCTGTCCAGCACTGTCTCCACCCACCCTGCCTTCTAGGCCTTCCTTATCCAACTAGGACACCACAGACCACCTTCACATTTCCGACTTCCTAACTTCTGTCTTCTTTACTGAATCCCTCATCAAACCCCACCCTGTCCCCTTACTTTCCTGCCTCCAAGCAGGAGAAAGTCCCCAACCTAGCTGAAAGGTCTACCTTTAAATTCCTAACTAAGGGCTCCAACCTGTTCATGTCCCCTCTCCGTGCTCCAGGCCTACCTGCCCAGATACTGCTCTGTAGCTCTCCTTGAAGGCCATGGCCCTCCTCACTGTATGTCAGACCCTGGTGCTATCTGTGAACCATGGCCCTGCCTGTCCCTGGAGCCATGGCCCACTCCCAGTTTTCTCAGAAGTGTTGCCTCTGTCCTCCACTTCCTTCACCGCTTCCCCTATTGTTACTGAAAGTGTCCTGGCAGTCTCCCTGGCCACTGGGGTGTGGTCATTCACCTGTCCCATGTCTTTGGCCTCCCATGCTCCTCCCATCCACTTTCTTGGCTTTTGTTCCCCTCCACTGGGTCTTCTTCTACCTACCTGGACATGGTGGGACTCCAGGGGCCTTGATGACCATCTTCAAGCTCTTAATGGCTCGTCAGCCTTTTCCTGTGATCTGAACTCATCTCTTGGCCCACTCCTGGCTGTCTCAAGGCCAACAACTCCAAAATGGAAGTCTTGACTTCTCCCACCCAGCCCCCAAAGCAAAACCAAACAGGACCTCAGTTCTGCCTTCAAGCTTGGAACTATCATCATCTGGTAAAAGGTACCCCCCCCCCCCACTCAGGGCTATGCTCCAGGGAGCTTGGCTTTGGTCTTGATCTCCATCCTTCTTGCCCCTCCTGGTCCTCAGCAAGTCTCCTCATGCTGCCTCAGAGAGGGCCTCAGAACTGCATCTTCCACAACAGCCATTGGACTATACCCTCCCTCCTCAAAACGCTTTGGTGGCTACCATCACTCTCAGAGGACAACCCATTGGCCCTCCCAACACTCCCCCTTCCTGAGGACTTTACACTTCTGGTCTTCCTGACCTGACCTCACCTACATTTTCCCTTCCTTAGGTCTCAGCAAAGATTTGCTTAATTAGTAATTAAAAAAATTTTTTTCTTATCTTTTGCTACCTTGACTGTTTCCTATGTTTTTATTTTTTTATTTTTTTCCTGCAGTGACTTAGAAGATACACATTCTGTTTTTATATTGCTGACTATTATCTTTTTAGTTTTAAAATCTTCTTTAACTTAACTTTCTCTAAGAATCAGCCAGGAACCAACCAACATCCATGGACCACATCTATTCAAGAGGACTGGAGCATCTCACTCCCAATAATATATACATCAAACAGATTTTTGTTGTTGTTGTTAATCCTCACCCAAGGATATTTTCTTCCATTGATTTTTACAGAGAGTGGAAGTGAAGGAAGAGGGAAGAGAGAGAGAGAGAGAGGAGGGAGAGACAGAGTGAATGAGTGAGTGAGAGAGAGAGAGAGACAGAGACAGAGAGAGAGAGAGAGAAACATTGATGTGAGAGACACATTGATTGGTTGCCTCCTGCACATGCCCCGACCAAGGCTGGGGATCAAACCCACAACCCAGGTACATGCCCTTGACCAGGAATCAAACCCGTGACCCTTTTGTATGTGGGCTGATGCTCCAACCACTGAGCCATGCCGGCTAGGGCTACACCAAACAGATTTTATTATGGATAGAATTCAGGCCAATTATCACTTGTTATCACTACTATATTTTTTAAAAATCTGTGTGTATTCTGTTTCAAGAGCTGGCTTCATTTTTTCTACTAAGTTTCGTAACCATATTCAGGATGACTTAGACCTAACTAGTCTCGAGCAGCTGTTTGCTGTCATTGCTCTGGTCTGAGCCTTCCTTGTCTGTATGCTCCTCATTCTCTTTCCTCCCCCAGCTGGCAGGGGCCTTCCCAGTGGTGAGGCACCAACTCACTTAGCAAGGCCAGCAACCTTCTCTGCCTAGTATGATACCCTTAGCAGGAGGAGGCCTCGGCAGGCCTGTGGGCTACATGTATGATACCTAGACTGGCGCAGAGGGCATTCCCTTTCGGGGAGGGTCTTTCCCCCTTCATGGCATTCTGTTTCCAGGTCTTTGATCTACATGTCCTCTCATTCCCATCATAGACCCAGAGGCTTGTTTCAGTTGGAAGGGGAATTAGGGTGTGTCTGTGGAGGGTGGCCTCAACGAGCCTTTCCTAAATTCCTTCTAGATCATCCAGCCTACGTTGACTCTTTCCTTGTGTTCAGGATGGCCCACAACAGCAGTAACAGGAGTTTGTGTACCTGACACAGAATGTTCTAGGCGGGTCCTGGATTTTGTTTGCCTGAGTCGTCATTGCAGGGAGCAGGCTAACCCTGTGGACTACAGGGAGAGAATCAGGCTGGAGTGTGGAGGTCCCATCCAGAACCTAACAGATGGGATCATCACCCAGGACCATGAAAGTGCGTACTGCTCAGTGGGCAATTCCCATCAGTCAGGGACCTGGAGGACCCTGGGGTCCACTTGGATGTTCCATGGGAAGGGAGTGAAATGAAGGCATGTCTTATTGAGCTGAAAGCAGGATAAGGGAACCCACGGGGGTGGGTGGAACTTGGGGACAACCCCTAGAAAAGCCTCTCTCTGCAGCCTTTTGACTTCCTGTTGGTGCCTCCCTTTGCTAAGAGCCAAGGAGAGGCTGCCAGCCTGGTCCGCCCCTGGTTCAGGGCAGAGGTGAAGGGGGTTGGAAAGTAACCAGCTCCGAGTGTTAACCAGAAGGGAGAGAAGCAGAGGCTACATTCTTCTCCGTGTCTTTTCAAAGCTAGCTTTCCTTCCCAATCCTAAGCCTACTTATTCAGCTCTTGTACGTGCTGGGCCTTGTACTGGGTCCCGTCACATCGTGAGGGTGACAATTCAACCAGCAGCCTCCAGGAGGTGCTAGGGGCCTGGGTATGGAGCAGAAACCAATGAGCCACGCAGCAGGAGCCCTCCAGGCTCCCCACCCCTGCCCCACTTGCTCAGGAGGCTACAGTGATGGGCAGAGAGTGTCTCAGCACCAGACGTTTGCACATGGATGTTTTGTTCTTCCTTCTTTAGGCCTTGCTGGGCCTCCACATTTGGTGTGGAAAAGAGTTATTATATTGAGTGTCCACAAAACCCACATATACTTGACCTGATAGAGAAATGAGGGATAATCTTGATATTTCCTGCAGACTCTAGAAGCTGGCTCCTTCCCACTTGGCCAGTAGGCTGTCCACCTTAGAGACAGAATGCTGTGCAGAGGCCACCTGTGAGTTTGGTGGGGCCCTGCAGCAATGCTGTGGGTTGTGGACAGGGCCAGGGCCTAGGGCAGTCTGCCACTTCCCAGAGCCTGTGGTTCTGAAGGTGTGGGGTCTCAGGGTCACCATTCTTGAGCTCCACAACTGCCCACCCAAGGCCATGCTGAGTCCACGCCTGGTGGATTACACCATCTGGGGCTGCTCGGCAGCCCCTAGATCAGGCTGGGCTTAGCAGCCAGGCATGGGCTTGCTGAGACAGTGCTTAGTACCTAGGTGGAGCATCTAACCACAGGCTCATGTCACCCCTGTTCATGGAATCAAGTTGCTAAGGAAAGGGTATCAGCTGAAATTAATTGTCTGGATGCTGTGATTCTGGGCTGTCAGCTCTGGCTGAAGGTAACGTCTTTCATCAGCATCACACACCCAGGTTCCAGGCATTAAGCTGAGAACTCAGAATGTACCAACACCTAAGAAAACAAACAACAAAACAAAACAAAGACCACCCAGAAAGGCAAATTCCAGAGCATGTCCTGGGTCCTATGAGACCATGGTTGCCTTCTGGTTTACAGCCATGGAACACTAATCCCCTTTGTGTCCTGGGCTGTGGTCTGCCAGGCACTGGCACGCTCGGTCTACAGTGAAGGGAAGGCGATGTTCCACATATATCTTAGTCCAGGGTCCTGAATCACTGTAGTTAAAGGGGAAAACACTCTTCACATTGAGATATCAGTGTTTGCTTCAAGTCTGATTTCTGACCTGTAAACAAAACCTGAGAATGAGAAGCTTCTCATGTGCGAATTAGCTAATTACTCTGACTTACTTAGAGCAGCAGTTTTCAACCTTTCTCATCTCATGGCACACATAAACTAATTACTGAAGTTCTGTGGTACATCAAAAATAAAGTTTTTGTTGATCTGACAAAATAAAATAGGTATAATTTTGATTCATTCACAGCAGATGGCTATTGTTATGTTGGCTGTTGTCATGTTTGTGTCTGACAGTCTAAGGGAAAAGAGGTCAGTGCCCCCGACTAAATAGTCAGGTATTATATGTTTTAAAAATTCTTGAGGCATACCTGTATGCCACAGCATACTCATTGAAAATCGCTGACTTAGCACGCTGGTGTGCTGCAAGAATTTTTAAAACATGCAATATCTGACTATTTAGTCAGGGCTACTGACCTCTTTTCCCTTAGACTGTCAAATAAAAAAATGACAGCAGCCAACACAACAATAACCGTCTGCTGTGAATGAATCAAAATTATACCTATTTTATTTTATCAGGTCAGTAAAAAATATATATTTTTTGGTGTGCCACAGAATTTTAGTTATTTATGTGTACCATGAGATGAAAAAGGTTGAAAATTGATGACTTAGAGGAATACATAGCTTCCCAGATTCTTGTGAAGATTGGCACTTTTTAAAAAAATCCTCACCCGAGGACATCTTTCCATTTATCTTCAGATAGAGTGGGAAGGAGAAGGAAGGAGAGAGAGAGAGAGAGAGAGAGAGAGAGAGAGAGAGAGAGAGAGAGAGAGAGAGAGAGAGAAACATCAATGTGAGAGAGACACATCAATTGGCTGCCTCCTGCACGACCCCGACCAGGGCCGGGGACGAACCCGACACTCTTTGGTCTGGGGGCCAGCGTTCTAACCACTGAGCCAAACTGGCCAGGGTAGATTGGCACTTTTTGAGGAAGTGTGAGTCTGTCGGGATAAAGCAACACAATGTGCGGCCCTTATTTTGGGAAGGCAGAGGGATGAAGGTCCAGACTGCCTCCCCATATCCAGTCCCTGTAAATAAGGGGGGAGGCTACCGGTGAGACCTTAATTCCCAGTGTGTGAGCCAGAAGGCCCCTCACCTGTAAGGATGAGATCCTGGTGCCTGGGACTGCAGGAAGGACAGCCCAGGAGACCTATAGGTGGAGTTCCTGATAACCTCTAGGAAGATAGGGACAGAGGTCAGGCAGTGTGGGACTGATGTGATTCATTTAGACAGAAGGGAATTAAAGGCAAGTTATGGAGGACTGGGGGTGGAGGCTTGGAAATGGGGAACCTTAGAGGAGAGTGTCACAATGGGTGAGTTGACCCTCACCCTTCCCCACAGGGACTCCTTAGTAACAATCATTCTAGACTGTTCCCAGAGGCAGGGCTGTTCCTAGGGTGTGCAGGGCCCCTATCTGTGTAAACAATCTGATTAGCAATGTATTACAAGATCCATGAACCCATGCTGGGTATCATGGTGTAGGCTTACAGCAATGGGGAAGGGTACTAACCCACTTGTTTACCATCCATCGGATCAGTGCAAGCAAAGATTCTTCTTAGTGTGTGTGCCTTTTCTTTTCCTGCTCCAGGATGTAGCTCTTTGTGGTCTTTACTGTAGAGTGTGCTGATTCTGGCCAATTTCACATTTATAGCTGCCACAGTGGGGAAAGGGTAGCAATGCAATTATTATAATGCTGGCTGTCTGGAACCTGCTTATGTAGAAACGCCGTAGAGCTCTTTTTCTGCATTCCTGAATCCTACGTATTTAGTGTTGGTTATGGTGTCTCTCCTGACTCAGCTTTATCCATCTGCCAGCTGTGACTGTGCTTCATTGATGATGACCATGAAATCATGATCCACAGTATGCAGACAAATGTGAACCATAGTTCATTTCCAATCATATTAAATCAACCACTTGGAACTTTTTGGTGTAAGAGAAGAATCACACACCTTCCAGCCACATCTTCCTTGCTGTCCTGAGACTGCACTCCTAGAACATGATTTCGCCCTGCCTTCATGCTGCCACCTGCAGGTAGAGTGAGAAGAGTGGCCCCATTTGTGCCTCGTCTCAGCAGACCAGCCTGGAGGAATGTCACATCCAGTATTTCTTGGAGGCAAGAAAGGACAGAGTAACATCTCTGAGAGAGCCCTCAGAGCTGAGGGGTACCCTTTGGTGGCCTGGAGCCTCGAGGTTCCACTACACCCTCGAGGCTCCAGGCCACTGCCCTGGGTGCACAGGACAAAGCAGTCCTGCTGCCATCCTCCCCAGCACCGAGTGCTATAGACAAGGTGGCACTGCAGTTGGAGCATGAATGAATGAGAGCCAACTCATAAGCATACACGTGCCCCTTAAGCTCAAGACCTGGCCATGGGTATCAAGCCTGAACTCATTATGTGTCAGATGTGAGTGACAGTCAACAAAACCAAGGTGTCACCATAGCTCTGGTGGCTTCCATGCATGTCCACAAAATAAATATCCCTTCGTCCAGTGGGAGTGGCTTGTTTGCCCAGGACCCTGGGACAACCTCATAGACATGAGTTCTGGAGCCCTGGGGCATCTGTTGGGCTACAGTGCAGTGCAGAGGATTGGAGAGTGCCCCAAAGGCAGCAATAGGTCCCACATGGTTCTGGTCACACCTGGGCGTCTGCCTATGAGTGCTGCCATCGCCACAGTGTTTTCCTTGGTGTTTCTGGAATTTGCTGGGCTCACTGCCTCCTCAGGACCTTTGTACTTGCTGCTTTGTTCCCTAAACTCCTGCTCATGCAGGGCTGACCCTGGACATGGGGATGACTTAGAAATGCTCAGTGTGTTCGGTGGTGTTTGTCTCAGGAGGAGGCAGTCAACATGCGCCAACAGGTGACCAGTGCACGGTGAAGAATGAACTGACCAGAGTGCACTGAGAGCAACCTGGTGTGCAGTTTTAATTTCATGTGTTTAAACTTTTTATCTTAAAATAACCTTAGACCTAGAGCAAAGTTGTAAGAACAACATGGAGATTTCCTGTATGCCCTTCACTTAGCTTTCCCTGGTGTTTACATCCTATGTAACCTGGAACAATAGTTGACACCAGGAGAGTCACCTTAGACTCCAGACTGCATCTGAATTTTGCCCATTTTCCAATTCCTGTCTTTTTTCTGACTCATGATCCCATGCAGGCTCCCATATGGCATTTAGTTGTTGTGTCTCTTTAGTGTCCTCCAGTTCAAGATAGATCCTTAATTTGTCTGTCCAGGCACTTTTGAAGAGCACTGGTCAGTTATTTTGTAGAATGGCCCTTGTGTGTTTGCTCAGGTCAGGTTGAGTCTATGATGCAGGGCAGGAGTGATGTGTGCTCTACAGCATGCCACAGCAGTGCTTCTGATGTGGAACTGTCTTGCTCTTGGCCATGACACTCATCATTTTGAGAACCTCCTTTCATCTGCTGGGGTTTTCCCCTGTAAATCTACTGTTTTTCCCTTTCTAAATCATAAATATCTCTTGGGAAGACCCTTTGAGATTATGCAAACGTTTTATTTCTCCTCATACTTTTGCCAACTGATTTTTACATTCCATGGATGATCCTTGTCTGCTACAATGCTTACTGTGATGTTTATCTTGGCAATGTTCTCTCTCCATCATTTCTTCTACACTTACCAACTGAAATCCACCGCGAGGAAGAGCTGCTTCTACTGCCCCATTTATTTATTATTTTATTATGTATATATGCCAGTACAGATTTGTATATTTATTTAATCTATGGGTTACAGTCCCTTATTATCATTATTTATTATATTTTGTTCATATTATCCCAGATTTGGCAAGTGAAAACACATTCAAGTTAAATCCTCTGTTTCTTTGTCATGCTTGAGTGTTATTAAATTTTTTTTATTGTGGTAAATACATTTTACATAAAATTTACCATCTTAACCATTTCTGAGTGCACAGTTCAGTAGTATCAGATACATTCACACTGTTGTGCAACCATCACTAGCATCCATCCCCATAACTCTTTTCATCTTGTAAAACTGACACTCTGTACCCATTAAACAGCAACTCCCCATTCTTCCTTCTCCCAGTCCCCGGGAACCTTCACTATACTTTCTGTCTTTATGAATTTGACTACTCTAGGTACCTTATATAAGCGAAATTATACAGTATTTCTACTTTTGTGACTGGCTTATTACACTTAGCATAATGTCCTCAAGGTTCATCCATGTTGTAGCATACTGCAGAATTTTCCTTCCTTTTAAGGCTGAAGGATATTCCATTGTATGATATACCACATTTTGTTCATCCATTTATTTGCTGATGATATCTGGGTTGCTTCCACATTTTAGCTATTGTGAATAATGCTACTGTGAACAAATATCTCTTTGAGACCTGCTTTCAATTATTTTGGGTATATACCCAGAAGTGGAATTGCTGGGGCATAGGGGAATCCAATTTTTAATTTTGAGGAACCTCTGTACTGTTATCCACAGTGGCAGCTCCATTTCACGTGGGGTGGTAAGGCAAGCTGACTTTGGGGAGCATGCATTGCTTCCAGGGGAGCCCTATAGGAGGGAGGCAGTCCATGATGGTAAGAGCCAGCATAGCAGCAGCTTTCATTCAGTAACAGCCTGGGGTGAATGGGGTCTGAAGCTGCCTGGCTTTCAGTGGAGGCCCTGAGAGCCCTATCTTGGCACTGTTGGTGGGTGTACTGTATTGCCATGCATGGATGCTGTGCTGTGACCTGGGTGTCTGTGGGGGAATTTGGAGTATGGAGGGGTGCTGGACATCTGCCTGATATCCTTTTTCTCACTCTGGGACTCTGGCACTGTCTCCCATTGTGATGCCTGGTGGCCCAGTCTCCTATAGGAAGCAGGATCTCAGGTTGCACTGGAATGCCCTACAGTGTCCAGTGACTATGGACCCACTGAGCCTACGTTTATTCTGTGCTGTTAGTTATTGCTAGCCTTGCTGCTCTGGCTCCTTGTCTAGGCTCCGACAGCTCATACAGGGGCCCAGGGCCATCCCAGCTCTGGAATTAATAACCATTCCAAGGTCATTGGTGCTGGATCAATGCTTGACAAGTGAGGACACAGCAGGGGCAGTGTCTGAAGGTCTGTGGAGCAGCCTGGCCATGGCCCAGAGAAGCTGGCCCTTATAGCTCTCTCTTCCCAAAAATAAACCATGCATGATCCTTTGTCAGATGGTGTGGCCTGATTTTTGTTTAGGAAAATCTGGACAAGAAGGGGAAGCAGAGGCCTCGGGCCCTGGCATGGCTGCCCGCTGGGCAGAGGACAGTCGGCGGTCAGCCTGCCCTGGATACTACAGAGGGCCCCAGAGATCTGAGCAGGAAGAGATTTGAAGGAAACCAAAGTAAGGCAGGGCACCTTAGGCCTGAGATGCCTAGTGAGGGGTGGTGGCCCAGGGACCCAGGGAGATGAGGCTCATGGTAAGAGGTGAAAGCCAGGCTCCTTTGCCTAGTAGCTTCCAGACCTGGGGCCTGCACACATAGATACAGAGGACCCCTCCCCACCATATTCCCCCAAGTCTTAACCTCCCAACACTCATTCTACCTCTGGTGAAACTGAGGCTTAGAGAGAGGAATACTGAGCCAGTATTGCACAGGGAAGTGCAAGACTTGCATTGGGGTGGTCTGGATGGTACCCTACACTTTCCCCATCAGGGTTTTTGTTTCTGCCATGCTTCTGGGCAGCGCATCTTCCCTTCAGAGTTGACAGCATGGCCTGTCATCCCCACTTTCTGCGGTGGCCTTGATTGTCCTTGCTGTGTCTCCACCATGAACTGATCTGGGCTAAGGGTGTTCCAGGTCAAGCTTCCCCTCAGCTCCCTGGGTAGCAATCCTGCCTACCTGTCAGGCAGCTGGACTCTGGGTGAGCTGGTGTCTCCCCTCTGGCCTTTTGTGTTTTCCTGGAGGAATATCCCACATGGGGAGTAGGAACGGCCTCCTGGGCATTCAGACTGGGGCTTTGTTTCTGGACAGGGCACAGTAACCTGTTTTGGATATGCTGCCCATGTAGAATTGCAACCCCTGTTTTCCAGCAGCAGTAGAGGTTCAGCCTCGGGATCCCCAGAAAATTCTGGGATGCTGTGATCAGGTGGGGAGCTCCTTGCCAGGAGCCCTAATTAACCTCTGAATTATGTAGCCAGTCTCTCCCCAGGAATGGAGGAATAACACCAGCCTGAAGCTGCCCTCAGTGGGGCTCTGGAGCAGGACTTCTGTTGGTCCCCAGAGAGGGGTTTGGGTTGGAAGGCAGGTTCTCACCCCTGCTCCTCATTGGCTGGCTGTGCAGCATTCCTGTCTCCCAGGTCTGCACTCATTACTGTCATGGGAGTGGGGATGCCCACTGTAGAAGGAGGGAGCACGAAGAGTTTTACATGCCAGCCCTGGTGTGCTCCAACATCATTGGAGTCACAACCTTTCTCCTGCTTAATTGCAGCCTACTAAGGTATCCTTCTTTCCTGCTGTCCAGAGGTGCTCCCTACACAGCAGCCCCACCCAACTCTATCATTCTGGGCCCAGGGACTGTCTGGCACTCTGCCAGTAGGCAGCTCCAAATCCAGGTGATACTGAAGCACAGAGGCTGTTCTAGGCTGAACTGTGCCTTCTCCATTTATATGTCCAAGTCCTAACTCTCAGTACCTCAGAAAGTGACTGTATTTGGAGATAGGGTCTTTCCAGAGGTTAATTTAGAATTAGGTCATAAGGGTGGGACTCTACTCCAATGAGTCTGCTGTTCTTGTAAAGAGATTAAGATACAGACATGTACAAAGGGGCAACCATGTGAGGACACAGAAGGTGGCCTTCCATAAGCTGAGGAGAGAGGCCTCAGAAAGAACTGACTCTGCTGATGCTTTGGTCTTGAACTTCTAATCTCCAGTACTGTAAGGAAATAATTGTCTGTTGAAGTTCCCAGTCTGTGGCACTTTGTTATGGCAACTTGAGTGGACTAAGACAGGCCTGGAGGAGGCACTGGCCCAGCGTCTTGTGTGTGGACATGTTGGCAGCTTCCTCTCAAAGCATCAAAGCTAGAAGTGGGATAAAACTAGGTGAATGCTGAAGGTAGGTGTGGATTAACCCTCTCATAATTATCCTCAGCACCCCAAATAACACACATCTACGGGAAAGCATGTACTGGCACTCCTAGACCAGTGCCCCTGCCACCCCAGCCCCCTGACCAAACTATGCAGATTCTGTCTGGATGGGGCTGGTATGGTGCAGCTCAGACATACTGGCCCAGCCACGTTAGAGGATGGGAGGAAGAGCAGGGTGTTCACAGCCTCCTCCTGAAGACAGGGAGGCCTGCTGGGAACAGAGTACAAAGGTTTTGGGTTCTAGCTGGTATGTGTGCTGTGCTGGCTGGGCTGCGCTGCCTCAGGGCTGGGTGCCAGCCCAGGGAAGGGGCTGTCAGTAGGACCTTGAATAAGAAATTTTGACTTTTCTCTTTGCTCTCTCCTCCACCTCACATTTCAAGTCCACATTGTGCTGGGGCCCAGTTAGTAAGATATGGGAGTTCAGAAAGAAAAATTCCATTTTTTGCTATTTTGGCAAATGTTTCTGCAACAAGAGTCATTTTTCTTCTTTAGTGGAAATCGCCCTGTTATTTATGTGAATGTTAATTTTTGACTAGGGACATTAGCCAATGCAGTCTTTGTGCTGAGCAGGCCCTGGAAAATGTCAGCACGCACATGTGGCAGGAGTAAGTGTCAGTTTTTGTAACAGATGAGCAGGCCTATCATAGCCCAGGGGTCTGGACCTGACCTGCTGACCCCTCAGTTCCAGCCAGGCTGAGAGGCTAGCTGTATTTCCTGGAGGACTTCCCAGTGCTGAGGTGTTCAGGGGCTGAGCGTGGGACAGTCTGGACTTTCAAACTGAAGAGTCCAGCTCCTATGAGAGCCACCCTGGTGCTACCTGACTTACTGGGAAAAACATCAACCCAGCCCCTATGTGGCCCCCAAGGTACTCCTGTGGGAATCTGGTTTATTTCATTTTCCTCTCTTTATTCTTCTCTTTCTTCCTGTAACCTCTTCCCTGGTCTTTTCTCCAAATTGTCTGTTTTGATATATTGCCCTTTGCAAAAATCTCAAAAATACCAAAAACTCTAATAAAAAAGCAAAACTCAACCCAAACTTTAATTCTGTTAACTCTTTCTTTATTGAATTTATTGGGGTGACATTGATTAATAAAATTATACAAGTTTCAGTATACAGTTCTACAACACATCACCAATATATAGTATTGTGTGCTTACTACCTCAAGTCAAGTCTCCTTCCTTTGCCATTTATCCCCCTTCTACCATCTTCTACCTCCTTCCACCCCTTGCCTCTGGCAATCACCATACTGTTGTCTGTGTCCATGAGTCTTTCTCTTTTTTCTTGCTTAATCCCTTCACCCTTCTCACCCAGCCTCTAACTCCCACCCTTCTAACAGCTGCCAATCTGTTCTCTGTATCTATGAGTCTGTCTTCACTTTTTTTGTTAGTTTATTTTGTTCGTTACATTCCACATGAAATCATATGGTCCTTGTCTTTCTCTGGCTGGTTCATTTAACATATTGTCACAAAAGGTAAGATTCCCCTCTCTTTTTAAGACCATGTCTTATTCCATTGTGTAAATGTACCACTGCTTTTTTTTTTAAATTGAATTTATTGGGATGACATTGGTTAATAAAACCATACAGTTTTCAAGTGTACAACTGTAACATATCATTTGCACACTGCATTGTGCACTCACCACCCAAAGTCAAGTCTCTTTCCACCACCATTTGTCCCCCCTTTGCCTTCTTCCACCTCCCTTCAACCCCTTTCCCTCTGGCAATCATCATACTGTTGTCTATATCTTTCAGATTCATATCTTTAGTAATGTTTCACATTGTACCACAGCTTTTTTATCTATTCATCTACTGATAGGCACTTGGGCTGCCTCCAAATCTTGCCTATTGTAAATAATGCTGCAATGAACATAGGGGTGCATATATTCTTTAGAATTAGTGTTTTGAGTTTTTTTGGGATATATTCCCAGAAGTGAAATTGCTGGGTCATAAGGCAGTTTCATTTGTAATTTTTTGAGATAACTCCATACTGCTTTCCACAGTGGCTGCACCAGTCTGCATTCCCACCAACAGTGGGAAAAGGGTTCCTTTTTCTCCACATCCTCACCAACACTTGTTTATTGATTGATTGTTGATAGCCATTCTGACATGTGTGAAGTGATATCTTATTGTGGTTTTAATTTGCATTGCTTTGATGATTAGTGAAGATGAGCATCTTTTCATATGCCTATTGGCCATCTGTATGTCCTCTTTGGAGAAGTGTCTATTCAAGTCTTTTGCCCATTTTTTAAATGGATTATTTTTTGGTGTTGAGTTTTATAAATTACTTATGCATTTTAGATATTAACCCCTTATCAGATATATCATTGGTAAATATGTTCTCCCATTCAATGAGTTGTCTTTCAATTTGTTGATGGTTTTCTTTGTTGTGCAAAAACTTTTTAGTTTGATGTAGTCCCATTTGTTTATTTTTCCTTTTGTTTCGCTTGTCTGAGTAGATATATTAGAAAATATATTGCTACTAGAAACATCTGAATCACCTCACACCTGTCAGAATGGCTGCCATCAACAAATCATCAAACAACAAGTGTTGGTGAGGGTGTGGAGAAAAGGGGATATAGTACACTGCTGGTGGGAAGGCAGACTGGTGCAGCCACTATGGAAAACACTATGGTGTTACCTCAAAAAATTAAAAATTGAATTGCCATTTGACCCAGTGATCCCACTTCTAGGAATATATCCTAAGAAGCCTGAAACACCAATCAGAAAGAATATATGTACCCCCACGTTCATAGCAGCACTATTTACAATAGCTAAGATCTGGAAACTGCCCAAGTGTCCATCAGTAGACGAATGGATAAAAAAGCTGTGGTAGATTCCAAAATGGTGGCGGAGTGAATGGAAGCTACACAGACCATCTCCCAGGACCAAACTGGAATTACAACTAAAATAAAGACAAATCATCGGGAAAAAGAAACAGAAAAGCAGCTTTCGAGGACCATATAACCAGGGACACTGAATCCATCCTGGTAGGATTGTGGAGGTGCGAGAGTGGGGCTGGGAGCCCACGGAGGGCAGCAGTATTAGCTGTGAGCAGTGCCCTCGGGGTTAAATTTCCAATCCTGCTCCACAGTGCAGAGGGCCAGGACAGAGTGCTAAAATAGCCACAGCCACTCACCTTGGGCTCCGGCAGAGGGAGGGTAGACTGGACTGGAAGAGTGTGGGGACACTTGGGATTTGGAGGGCGCTCAGAGCTTTTGCTGAGTTGCTGCCACACAGGACAGTGGCCATCTTACTTCTTCCCAGGGCTCTAGGGAAAGGAGACAGCCCCTCCCTCAGAGATTCAACCCAACCCAGGTGGGCCATTGAAATGCAAATTGAGGCACATTAACAACCAGCATCTGCCCCACCTCAGGAAATCCTCTTACACTGAACACATGAGGGACGTTTTCATTCAACTGAGAACCCAAAGCTCTTCAAGTAACCGCAACTAATAGCCTCAAGGCAAAAAGTTAGAGGATAACTGAACCATTCCTGAGCTTGCAAATCTACTCAGGAAAGTAAGATTTGACAGTGGTGTTTAACGTGGGTCCTTCCAGGCTCATCAAAACCCAGTAGACAGAGCCACAAACAGCAGAACACCAACACCCACAGGGAAAATTTGGCAGGCTCCAAAACCCACTGAGAGAGCCAAAGTGGTGAAACAAAGAAACAAATCCCAAATGAAAGAACAAGAGACCTCTACTGAAGATGAGATAAATGAAATGGAGTTAAGCAAGTTAACAGAGCTAGAATTCAGAGCCATACTCTTGAGGAACCTCAACAGCATGAGTAAGACAATCAACACCATGAGTAAAGACATAGAAACATTGAAAATCAACCAATTGGAAATCAAGAAGCATCAGGAAGAAATGAAGAATGACAGAAGAAATAAAGAACACATTGGAAGGACTAAACAGCAGAGTAGAGGAAGCTGAGGACCAGATAGGGTCAAAAAATCAACCAATCAGAAAACCAAAAGGAGAAAACAATTAAAAAACAGAAAGACAGCTTAAGAGAACTGTGGGACAACTGGAAACGTAATAATATTTGCATCATAGGAGTCACCGAAGAAGAATAAAATGAGCAAAGGTTAGAGAATATATCTGAAGAAATGGTGACAGAAAACTTCCCTAATTTGGTGAAGGGAGCAGGCATTCAAGTTCAAGAAGCACAGAGAGCCTCAAGTAAGAAGAACCCAAACAGGCCCACACCAAGACACACAGTAATTAAAATGCCAAAAATTAAAGACAGAGAATCCTAAAGACAGCAAGAGATACACAAGAGGTTACCTACAAAAGATGCCCATAATGCTATCAGCTGACTTCTCAACAGAAACACTACAGGCCAGAAGGGAATGGCATGAAGTAATCAAGGTCATGAAAAACAAGAATCTGAATCCAAGACTACTCTACCCAGCAAAGCTATCATTCAAAATAGAAGATCAAATAAAGAGCTTCCCAGACAAAAAAAGGATAAGGGAATACATTAGCACCAAACCAACACAGCAAGAAATGTTAAAAGGACTGCTGTAATTAGTAAAAGAAATAGAAGGAAAATATAACGACACTAAACAAAAATGGCAATAAATAAGTACATACCAATAACCACCTTAAATGCTAATGGATTGAATGCTCCAATAAAAAGACACAGAGTAGTGGATTGGATAAGAAAGCATGACCCATATATATGTTGTTTACAAGAGACCCACCTCACAATAAAAGACTCACATAGATTGAAAGTGAAGGGATGGAAAAAAAATATTCCAAGCAAACGGAAAGGAAAAAAAAGCTGGGGCAACAATACTCATATCTGATAAAACAGAGTTCAAAATGAAAGCCATAACTAGAGACAAAGAAGGTCACGACATAATATTGACAGGATCTATCCAACAGGAAGATATAATCTTCGTAAACATATATGCACCCAGTATAGGAGCACCAAAATACATTAAAAATCTTCTGGAGAACTTCAAAGGAGAAATTGACAGCAATACAATCATAGCAGGGGACTTCAACACCCCGCTGACATCACTGGATAGATCCTCTACACAAAAAATTAACAAGGAAACAGCGACTCTAAATGAAGCACTAGACCAAATGGATTTAATAGATATTTACAGAGAATTACACCCCAAAACTACAGAATTCACATTCTTCTCAAGTGCACATGGGACATTCTCAAAGATAGACCACATCTTAGGACACAAACGAAGTCTCTACAAGTTCAAGAAGATTGAAATCATATCAAGCATTTTCTCAGATCACAATGGCATGAAACTAGAAATCAATTGCAACAAGAACATGCAAAGACATTTGAACACATGGAGGCTAAATAGCATGTTATTAAACAATGAATGGGTTACCAAGGAGATCAAGGAAGAAATTAAAAACTTCCTGAAAACCAATGAAAATGAACACACAACAACACAAAATCTATGGAATGCTGCAAAAGCAGTTCTGAGAGGGTAGTGCATAGCACTCCAGGCCTACCTCAAGAAACAAGACAAATTTCTAATAGACTATCTAACCTCACAACTTAAAGAACTAGAAAGCAAACAAAAAGAACACCCCAGAGCAAGTAGAAAGAAGGAAATAGTAAAGATCAGAGCAGAAATAAATGACATAGAGACCAGAAAAATAATGGAAAGGATCAATGAAACAAAGAGCTGGTTTTTTGAAAAGATAAAAAGATTGATGGACCCTTAGCTAGACTCACCAAGAAACAAAGAGAGAGAACCCAAAGACACAAAATCAGAAATGAAAGAGGAGAAGTAACAACTGACACCACAGAAATACAAAGAATCATGAACAAATACTATGAACAGTTACATGGCAACAAATTGGACAATCTAAGCAAAATGGACAAATTTCTAGAAACACATAGTCTCCCAAAAGTGAACTGGGAAGAGATAGAAAACTTGAACAGACCAATAACAACTAATAAAATTGAGGATGTAATCAAGACATTCCAAGCAAACAAAAGCCCAGGCCCGGGCAGCTTCATGGGGGAGTTTTACCGAACATTCATAGAAGAACTAACACCCATTCTCCTCAAACTATTCCAAAAAATTCAAGAAGAAGGAAGTCTTCTAAACTTGTTTTATAAGGCAAGCATAATTCTAATTCCAAAAACCATAAAAAGACACTACAAAGAAAGAAAACTACAAGCCAATATCCCTGATGAACATAGATGCCAAAATCCTTAACAAAATACTAGCAAATCGGATCCAGCAATACATCAAAAAAATTATTCACCATGACCAAGTAGGATTTATCCCAGGAATGCAAGGCCAGTTTAATATTCGCAAATCAATAACCTGGTACACCACATAAACAAAATGAAAGATAAAAACCACATGATTATATCGATAGATGCTGAGAAAGCATTCAACAAAATCCAGCTCCCATTTCTGAAAAAATCGCTCAGCAATGTGGGAATAGAGGGATTATATCTTGATATAATAAAGGCCATATATGAAAGACCTACAGCCAACATCATACTCAATGGGAAAAAACTAAAAACATTTCCCTTAAGAACAAGAACAAGACAGGGATGCCCACTTTTGCCACTCTTATTTAACATAGTACTGGAAGTC
The DNA here is from genome assembly GCA_030848825.1 of Tadarida brasiliensis. Taxonomy (NCBI): domain Eukaryota; kingdom Metazoa; phylum Chordata; class Mammalia; order Chiroptera; family Molossidae; genus Tadarida; species Tadarida brasiliensis. The sequence continues at coordinate 69,249,636 of CM061259.1, read as the reverse complement.
TTAGCCACAGCAATCAGACATGAAGAAAAAATACAAGGGATCCAAATTGGAAAGGAGGAAGTGAAACTGTCATTATCTGCAGATTACATGATATTATACATAAAAAACCCTAAGACTTCATCTAAAATCTACTAGACTTAATAAATGAATTTGGCAAAGTAACAAGATACAAAATTAACGTCAAAAAATTGATGGCATTCTTCTACACCAATGATGAACTCACAGAAAGAGAAACTAAAAAAAAAAAAATCCCATTTACCATCATGGCAAAAAAATTAAGATACCTAGGCAAAACTTAACCAAAGAAGTAAAGGACCTCTTCACAGAAAACTACAGGTCATTGAAAAAAGAATAGAGGAAGAAGAAAAATAGAGGAATAGAGGAAGAAGAAAATAAAAAAAGTGAAGCACATACCTTGTTCATGGATTTGAAGAATTATCATCATTAAAATGTCCATATAACCCAAAGCAATCTATAGATTCAATGCAGTCCTCATCAAAATACTGACATATTTCACAGAACTAGAACAAATGCTTCAGAAGTTCATATGGAACCAAAAAAGACCCCGAATAGACACAATAATCTAGAAAAAGAAGAACAAAGTAGGAGGGATCACAATACTTATTTCAGGTTATACTACAAACGTACTGTAATTATAACAGCCTGGTACTGGCACAAGAACAGGTATATAGACCAGTGGAACAGAACAGAGAATCCAGTAATTGACCCAAGACATTATGCTCAATTAATATTTGACAAAAGTGGTAAGAGCATCCAAAGAAGTAAAGACAGCCTCTAATAAATGGTGTTGGGAAAATTGGATAGCTACATGCAAAAAAATAAAAATAGAAATGAAACTAGACCATCAACTTATATCATACTCAAGAATAAACTCAAAATGGATAAAAGACTTAAATGTGACTCGTGAATCCATAAAAATCCTGGAAGAAATGTAGATAACATAATTTCACACATCACATGCAGCAGAATCTTCACTGATACATCACCTAAGGCAAGAGAAACAAAGGAAAAAATGAACACATGGGACTACATCAAACTCAAAAGCTTCTGCACAGCAAGAGAAACAACCATTAAGTTGGAAAGGGAACCCACTGTATGGGAGAGCATAATTGCCAATGATATATCATACAACTCAACAAAAGGAAGACAAAATCCCAATTAAAAAATGGGCAGAGGAACAAGACACCTCTCCAAACAGGATATACAAATGGCCAAGAGACATATGAAGAAATGCTCAACATCACTAATCACCAGAGAGATGCAAATTAAAACAACTATGAGGTATCAGCTCACACCTGCCAGAATGGCTGCCATCAACAAAGCATCAAACAACAAGTGTTGGCGAGGGTGTGGAGAAAAGGGGACTCTAGTACACTGCTGGTGGGAATGCAGACTGGTGCAGCCACTATGGAAAACACTATGGTGTTACCTCAAAAAATTAAAAATTGAATTCCCATTTGACCCAGTGATCTCACTTCTAGGAATATACCCCAAGTAGCCTGAAACACCAATCAGAAAGAATATATGTACCCCCACGTTCATAGCAGCACTATTTACAATAGCTAAGATCTGGAAACAGCCCAAGTGTACATCAGTAGACGAATGGATAAAGAAGCTGCAGTACATATCCACAATGTAGTACAATGCAGCTGTAAGAAAGAAAGATCTCTTATCCTTTGAGACGACGTGGAGGGACCTGGAGAGTACTATCCTAAGCGAAACAAGACAAGCAGAGAAAGACAAATATCACATGATCTCACTTATTTGTGGAATATAATGAACATAGCAGTCTGAGGAACAGGGTAGACCCAGAGATATGGAAGTAGTGTACAGACTGACAACCCTCAGAAGAGGGGTTGGGGAGGGGAGGGAACAGATAAACCACAGAACTTATATGCATGTACACATAACTGATGGACATGGACATCAAAGCTGGGGATGGGTTGGGGGTTTGGGGAGGAGGATGTTAATGGGGAAAAATGGAGAAACATCTGTAACAAAAATAAATTAATAAAAGAATCTTAAAAAAAAGAGAAACATCTGAGATTTTACTGCCTATGTTTTCTTTGAGGGTTTTTTAATTTTGAATCTAACATTTAAATCTTTAATCCATTTTGAGTTTATTCTTGTATATGGTGTAAGAAGGTGGTCTAGTTTCATTTTTTTGCATGTACCTGTTCAATTTTCCCAACACCATTTATTTGAGAGACTGTCTTTGCTCCATTATATGCTCTTGCTTCCTTTGTCATTTATTAATTGACTATAAAGGCATGGGTTTGTTTCTGAACTCTCTTTCTGTTCCATTGATCTATATGTCTGTTTTTATGCCAGTACTATATTATTTTGATTATTGTGGCCTTGTAGTGTAGTTTGATATCAGATAGCATGATTCCTGTAACTTTGTTCTTCTTCCTCATGATCACTGTTGCTATTCAGGGTCTTTTGTAGTTCCATAGAAATTTTTTGAATATTTGTTCTAGTTCTGTAAAATACTCCAATGGTATTTTAATGGGAATTATGTTGAATCTATAGATTGCTTTGGGTAGTATTGACATTCTAACAATGTTTATTCTCACTATTCATGAACATGGTATATGCTTCCACTTATTTGTATCTTCTTCAGTGTCTTATAATTTTACAAGTATAGGGCTTTTACATCCTTGGTTAAATTTATTTCTAGGTATTTTATTCTTTTTGAAGTGGCTGTAAATAGGATTGATTTCTTAGTTTCCCTTTCTCAGAGTTCATTATTGGTGTATAAAAATGCAACTGATTTCTGGATATTTATTTTGTATCCTGCTACTTTACTGAATTCATTTATCAGTTCTAGTAGTTTTTTTGGTGGAATCTTTAGGGTTCTCTATATACAGTATCATGTCATTTGCAAATAATAACAGTTTTACTTCTTTCTAATTTGGATGCCTTTTATTTCTTCTTCTTGTGTGGTTGTTATGGCTAGGACTTTCACTACTATGTTGAATAAGAGTGGTGAAAGTGGGTATGCTTGTTACCTTTTTTTTTTAATTATTATTTTTTTATTAATTTATTTTTGTTACAGATATTTCTCCTTTTTAACCCCAGACACCCTCCTCCCTATCCTGCTCCCCTACCCGCCCCCCCACCCCGGCATTGTGGTCTCTGTCCATTCGTTACGCATACATGCATATGAGTTCTTTGGTTTATCTCAACCCTCTCCACCATCCCCCTCCTCTGAAGTTTGTCAGTCTGAACCATACTCCTTTAGTTTCTGATCTTAAGAGAAATGTTTGTAGTTTTTGCCGACTGAGTATGATGTTAGCTATTGGTTTGTCATATATGGCCTTTATTACATTGAGGTATGTTCCCTCTATTTCCATTGTGCTGAGAGTTTTTATCATAAATAGATACTGGATTTTATCAAATGCTTTTTCTGCATTTATTGATATGATCATGTGGTTTTATAATTCATTTTGATTATGTGGTGTATCAAACTTATTTGCTGATGTTGTACCGATCTTGCATCCCCAGAATGAATATGATTTGATCATGGTGTATGATATATATATATATATATATATATATATATATTAATCCTCACCCGAGGATATTTTTCCATTCATTTTCATTTTTTTATTATTATTTTTTATTAATTTATTTTTGTTACAGATGTTTCTCCTTTTTTCCCCATTGACACCCTCCTCCCCATCCCCCCACCCTGTCCCCAGCTTTGTTGTCCATGTCCATCACTTATACATACATGCACATAAGTTCTGTGGTTTATCTCTGCCCTCCCCCCACCCCCTCTTCTGAGGGGTGTCAGTTTATACCCTACTTCCACATCTCTGGGTCTACATGTTCCTCAGACTGTTATGTTCATTATATTCCACAAATAAGTGAGATCATGTGATATTTGTCTTTCTCTGCTTGTCTTGTTTCGCTTAGGATAATACTCTCGAGGTCCCTCCATGTCGTCTCAAAGGATAAGAGATTTTTCTTTCTTACAGCTGCATAGTACTCCATTGTGTATATGTACCACAGCTTTTTTATCCATTCATCCACTGATGGACACTTGGGCTGTTTCCAGATCTTAGCTATTGTAAATAGTGCTGCTATGAACATGGGGGTACATGTATTTTTTCTGATTGGTGTTTCAGGCTTCTTAGGGTATGTTCTTAGAAGTGGGATCACTGGGTCAAATGGCAATTCAATTTTTAATATTTTGAGGTAACACCATAGTGTTTTCCACAGTGGCTGCACCACTCTGCATTCCCACCAGCAGTGTACTAGAGTCCCCTTTTCTCCACACCCTCGCCAACACTTGTTTGATGATTTGTTGATGGCGGCCATTCTGACAGGTGTGAGGTGATACCTCATTGTTGTTTTAATTTGCATCTCTCTGATGATTAGTGATGTTGAGCATTTCTTCATATGTCTCTTAGTCATTTGTATGTCCTTTTTGGAGAGGTGTCTATTTAGTTCCTCTGCCCATTTTTTAATTGGGTTCTTTGTCTTCCTTTTGTTGAGTTGTATGAGCACTCTGTATATTTTGGAAACTAACCACTTATCTGATGTATCATTGGCAATTATGCTCTCCCATACAGTGGGTTCCCTATCTGTTTTGATGGTTGTTTCTTTTGCTGTGCAGAAACTTTTGAGTTTGATGTAGTCCCATGTGTTCATTTCTCCCTTTGTTTCTGTTGCCTTAGGTGATGTATCAGTGAAGATTCTACTGCGTATGATGTCTGAAATTTTGTTGCCTACATTTTCTTCTAGGATTTCTATGGATTCACGAGTCACATTTAAGTCTTTTATCCATTTTGAGTTTATTCTTGTGTATGGTGTAAGTTGATGGTCTAGTTTCATTTTTTTGCATGTAGCTGTCCAATTTTCCCAACACCATTTATTAAAGAGGCTATCTTTACTCCATTGTATGCTCTTGCCACCTTTGTCAAATATTAATTGAGCATAATGTCTTGGGTCAATTTCCGGATTCTCTGTTCTGTTCCACTGGTCTATATGTCTGTTCTTGTGCCAGTACCAGGCTGTTTTGATTACAGTAGCTTTGTAGTATAAGCTGATATCCGGTATTGTGATCCCACCTACTTTGTCCTTCTTTTTCAAGATTGCTGTGGCTATTCGGGGTCTTTTTTGGTTCCATATGAACTTTTGAAATATTTGCTCTAGTTCTGTGAAATATGTCACTGGTATTTTGATGGGGATTGCATTGAATCTATAGATTGCTTCGGGTAATATGGACATTTTAATGACGTTAATTCTTCCAATCCATGAACAAGGTATGTGCTTCCACTTTTTTATGTCTTCCTCTATTTCTTTTTTCAATGTCCTGTAGTTTTCTGCAAATAAGTCCTTTACTTCTTTGGTTAAGTTTATTCCTAGGTATCTTAATTTTTTTGCCGCAATGGTAAATGGAATTGTTTTTTTAGTTTCTCTTTCCGTGAGTTCATCATTGGTGTATAAGAATGCCATCAATTTCTTGACGTTAATTTTGTATCCTGCTACTTTGCCAAATTCATTTATTAAGTCTATTAGATTTTTGATGGAGTCCTTAGGGTTTTCTATATATAACATCATATCGTCTGCGAATAATGACAGTTTCACTTCCTCCTTCCCAATTTGGATTCCTTTTATTTTTTCTTCACGTCTGATTGCTGTGGCTAAGACTTCCAGTACTATGTTAAATAAGAGTGATGAAAGTGGGCATCCCTGTCTTGTTCCTGTTCTTAAGGGAAATGTTTTTAGTTTTTGCCCACTGAGTATGATGTTGGCTGTAGGTCTTTCATATATGGCCTTTATTATATCAAGATATGATCCCTCTATTCCCAAATTGCGGAGCGTTTTTATCAGAAATGGGTGCTGGATTTTGTCGAATGCTTTTTCAGGGTCTATTGATATGATCTTGTGGTTTTTATCTTTCATTTTGTTTATGTGGTGTATCACATTTATTGATTTGCGAATGTTGAACCAGCCTTGCATCCCTGGGATGAATCCCACTTGGTCATGGTGAATAATTTTCTTGATGTATTGCTGGGTCCGATTTGCTAGTATTTTGTTTAGAATTTTGGCATCTACGTTCATCAGGGATATTGGCCTGTAGTTTTCTTTCTTTGTAGTGTCTTTTTCTGGTTTTGGAATTAGGATTATGCTGGCCTCATAAAACGAGTTTGGAAGTCTTCCTTCTTCTTGAATTTTTTGAAATAGTTTGAGGAGAATGGGTGTTAGTTCTTCTTTGAATGTTCGGTAAAACTCCCCCGTGAAGCCATCCGGGCCTGGGCTTTTGTTTGCTGGGAGAGTCTTAATTACATCTTCAATTTTCTTAGCTGTTATTGGTCTGTTCAAGTTTTCTGTGTCTTCTCGGTCCAGTTTTGGGAGACTATGTGTTTCTAGAAATGTGTCCATTTCACATAGATTGTCGAATTTGTTGCCATATAAATGTTCATAGTATTTGCTAATGATCCTTTGTATTTCTGTAGTGTCAGTTATTACTTCTCCTCTTTCATTTTTGATTTTGTGTATTTGGGTTCTCTCTCTTTGTTTCTTGGTGAGTCTAGCTAAGGGTCCATCAATCTTGTTTATCTTTTCAAAAAACCAGCTCTTTGTTTCATTGATCCTTTGAATTGTTTCTCTGGTCTCTATGTCATTTATTTTTGCTCTGATCTTTACTATTTCCTTCCTTCTACGTGCTCTGGGTTTTTCTTTTTGTTTACTTTCTAGTTCTTTAAGCTGTGAGGTTAGATAGTCTATTAGAAATTTTTGTTGTTTCTTGAGGTAAGCCTGTAGTGCTGTGAACTTCCCTCTCAGAACAGCTTTCGCTGCATCCCATAGATTTTGTGTTGTTGTGTGTTCATTTTCATTGGTTTCCAGGAAGTTTTTAATTTCTTCCTTGATCTCCTCGGTAACACATTCATTGTTTAATAACATGCTATTTAGCCTCCATGTGTTCAAATGTCTTTGCATGTTCTTGTTGCAATTGATTTGTAGTTTCATGCCATTGTGATCTGAGAGGATGCTTGATATGATTTCAGTCTTCTTGAACTTGTAGAGACTTCATTTGTGTCCTAACATGGGGTCTATCTTTGAGAATGTCCCATGTGCACTTGAGAAGAATGTCAATTCTACAGTTTTGGGGTATAATTCTCTGTAAATATCTATTAATCCATTTGGTCTAGTGCTTCATTTAGAGTCTCTGTTTCCTTGTTAATTTTTTGTGTAGAGGATCTATCCAGTGATGTGAGCGGGGTGTTGAAGTCCCCTTCTATGATTGTGTTGTTGTCAATTTCTCCTTTGAAGTCCTCCAGAAGATTTTTAATATATTTTGGTGCTCCTATACTAGGTCCATATATGTTTACCAAGGTTATATCTTCCTGTTCGATAGATCCTTTCAATATTATGTAGTGACCTTCTTTGTCTCTGGTTGTGGCTTTCGTTTTGAAATCTATTTTATCAGATATGAGTATTGCTACCCCAGCTTTTTTTTCCTTTCCATTTGCTTGGAAGATTTTTTTCCATCCCTTCACTTTCAGCCTATGTGTGTCTTTTGTTGTGAGGTGGGTCTCTTGTAAACAACATATATATGGGTTATGCTTTCTTATCCAATCCGCTACTCTGTGTCTTTTTATCGGAGCATTCAATCCATTTACATTTAAGGTGACTATTGATATGTACTTATTTATTGCTATTTTTGTTCAGTGTGGTTCTACTTTCCTTCCTATTTTTTCTACTAATTACAGCAGTCCTTTTAACATTTCTTGCAGTGCTGGTTTGGTGCTAATGTATTCCCTTAGCCTTTTTTTGTCTGAGAAGCTCTTTATTTGACCTTCTATTTTGAATGACAGCCTTGCTGGGTAGAGTAGTCTTGGATTCAGATCCTTGTTTTTCATGAACCTGATTACTTCATGCCATTCCCTTCTGGCCTATAGTGTTTCTGTTGAGAATTCAGCTGATAGCCTGATGGGGGTTCCTTTGTAGGTAACCTGTTGCTTTTCTCTTGCTGCCTTGAGGATTCTCTCTTTGTCTTTAATTTTTGGCATTTTAATTACTATGTGTCTTGGTGTGTGCCTGCTTGGGTTCTTCTTACTTGGGACTCTCTGTGCTTCTTGAACTTGAATACCTTCTTTCTTCACCAAATTAGGGAAGTTTTCTGTCATTATTTCTTCAAATATATTCTCTAACCCTTGCTCATTTTCTTCTTCTTCAGGGACTCCAATGATGCGAATATTATTACGTTTTCAGTTGTCCCACTGTTCTCTTAAGCTGTCTTCCTGTTTTTTCATTGTTTTTTCCTTTTGGTTTTCTGATTGGTTGATTTTTTCTACCCTGTCTTCTAATTCACTGATCCGGTCCTCAGCTTCCTCTACTCTGCTGTTTAGTCCTTCCAATGTGTTCTTCATTTCTGCTATGTCATTCTTCATTTCTTCTTGGTGCTTCTTCATTTCCACTTGTTTGGTTTTCAGTGTTTCTATGTCTTTGCTCATGGTGTGGATGTCTTTACTCAAGGTGTTGATGTCCTTACTCATGCTGTTGAGCTTCCTCAAGATCCTAGCTCTGAATTCTAGCTCTGTTAACTTGCTTAACTCCGTTTCATTTATCTCATCTTCAGTAGAGGTCTCTTGTTCTTTCATTTGGGATCTGTTTCTTTTTTTCTCCATTTTAACTATCTCAGTGGTTTTTGGAGCCTGCCAAATTTTCCTGTGGATATTGGTGTTCTGTTGTTTGTGGCTCCCTCTACTGGGTTTGGATGAGCGTGGGAGGACCCACTTCAAACACCACCATGGAGTCTTACTTTCCAGGGTATATTTGCAAGTCCAGCAGAGGTTAAGTTATCCTCTAGCTTTTTGCCTAGAGGCTATTAGTCCTGGTTGCTTGAAGAGCCTTGGGTTTTCAGTTGAGTGAAAACCTCCCTCAGGTGTTCAAGGTGAGAGGATTTCCCGAGGGTAGGGCAGATGGTAGTAGTTAATGAGCCTCAGTTTGCATTTCAATGGCCCACTAGGGTGTGGCTGTATCTCCGAGGGAGGGGCTGCCGCCTCTCCCCAGAGCTCTGGGATGGATTAAAATGGCCAGGCCACAGTCCTGCATGGCCGCAACTCAGCAAAAGCTCTGTTTGCCCTCCAAATCCCGAGTGTCCCCACACAGTTCCAGTCCAGTCCGCCCTCCCTCTGCTGGAGCCAAGGTGAGTGGCTGAGGCTATTTTAGCACTCTTCCCCGGCCTCTGCGCTGTGGAGCTGGCTCGGGCTTTAACCCCGAGGGCGGAGCGCTGCTCACGGCTAAGGTCACTGCTGTCCATGGGCTCCCTGCCCCCCTCTCATGCCTCCGCCGTCCTACCCGGATCAAGTTAATGTCCCTGGTTGTATGGTCCTTGCGAGCTGCTTTTCTGTTGCTTTTTCCCGACGATTTGTCTTTATTTTAGTTGTAATTCCAGTTTGGTCCTGGGAGATGATCTGTGTAGCTTCCATTCACTCCGCCATCATTTTGGAATCCCGACCTAGCCTCCCGATCCCCATCCAGGCGGGGCTCTTGCTTGCTCTGAGCCCATTCATTTTCAGATAGAGCAGATAAAATGGGAGGCAGAGGGAGAGAGAGAGAAACATCAATGTGAGAGAGACACATTGATTGGTTGCCTCCCACATGACCCCAACCAGGGCAAGGGACCGAACTGCAACCAAGGTATGTGCCCTTGACCAGAATCGAACCCACAGCTCTTTGGTCCATGGACCAATACTCTAACTGCTGAGCTAAACTGGCCAGGGCTATGATATTTTAAATGTATTGCTAGATCTGATTTGCAAATATTTTGTTAAGCATTTTAGCATCTGTGTTCATCAGGGATATTGGCCTATCATTTTCTTTCTTTGTAGCATCTTTATCTGATTTTGGAATTAGGATAATGCTGGCTTTTAATTTTTATTTATTTATTTATTTATTTATTTATTTACTTATTTACTTATTTATTTTAAATCCTCACCCAAGGATATTTTTCCATTTATCTCCAGATAGAATGGAAGGGGCATATATAGAGAAACATCGACATGAAAGAGACACATTGACTGGTTGCCTCCTGCATGTCCCCAACCAGGGCTGGGGACCGTACTGCAACCAAGGTACCTGCCCTTGACCTGGATCGAATCCGCATCTCTTTGGTCTGCAGGCTGATGCTCTAACCGTTGAACCAATCCAGCCAGGGCTAATGCTGGCTTTTTAAAATGAGCTTGGGAATCTTCCCTCCTCTTGAATTTTTAAAAAATACTTTGAGAAAGATAGATGTTAGTTCTTTTTGTATGTTAAATATAATTTACCTGTGAAGCCATCCAGTCCAGGACTTTTGTTTGTTGGGATTTTTTAATTCCTGTTTCAGTTTTATCAGTTGTAATCAGTCTATTCAGGATTTCTGATTCTTCCTGATTTAGTTTTGTGAGATTGTATGTTTCTAGGAGTTTATTTATTTTGTCAGGATTGTCCAATTTGTTAGCAAATAGTTTCTCATAATATTTTCTTGCAATCCTTTGTATTTCTTTCATGTCAGTTGTTACTTCTCTTTCATTTCTGATTTTATTTATTTGGGTCATCTCTTTTTCTTGATGAATCTGTTTAAATGTTCGACATCTTGTTTATCTTTTCAAAGAACCAGAACTTTTTTTTTTTTTTTAATCTTTTATATTGTTTTTTAAGACTCTATTTCATTTATTTTTGCTCTGGTCTTTATTATTTTCTTCCTTTGGGCTTTGTTTATCATTTTTTCTCCAGTTCCTTTAAGTGTAAAATTAGATTGTTTGTTTGATACTTTTCTTGTTTCCTGAGATAGGCTGGTAATATTATGAATTCCCCTCTTAGGACTACTTTCACTGTGTCCCATAGATTTGGGGTTGTTTTGTTCTCATTTTCATTTGTCTCAAGGTATCTTGTGATTTCTTTCTTGATCTCATTGTTAACCCATTCATTGGTTAATAACATGTTATTTAGCCTCCACGTCTTTGTGTGTGTGTGTTTTTCTTTTATTTTGTTGTTGTTACTGATTTCTAGTTTCTTACCATTATGTTCAGAGAATATGCTTGATATGATTTCAATCTTCTTAAATTTATTGAGAATTGTTTTGTGGTCTATCCTGGAAAATGTTTTATGTGCATTTGAAAGGAATCTATATTCTGCTGCTTTGGGGTGAAATGCTCTGAAGATATCAATTAAATCCATCTCTCCTTTAAGGCCACTGTTTCCTTATTGATTTTCTGTCTGGAAGGTCTATCTATTGATGTCAGCAGGGTGTTAAAATCTGCTACTATGACTATACTGTCAATTTCTCCTTTTATGTGCACTAAAATTTGCTTTATATATTTAAGTACTCCTATGTTGGGTGCGTAAATGTTTACAAGAGTTATATTTTCTTGTTGGATCGCTTCCTTCATCATTATGTAGTGTCTTTCTTTGTCTCTTACTATAGCCTTTGTTTTAAAGTTTATTTTATCTGATATAAGTATTGCTTCCCAGCTTTTTTAAAGTTTCCATTTGCATGAAATATTTTTTCCCATACCTTTACTTTTAGTCTGTGTGTATCTTTCATTCTGAGGTGGATCTCTTATGGACAGCATATATATGGGTCTTGTTTTCTTATCCATTCAGCTACCCTTTGTCTTTTGATTAGAGTATTTAAGCATTTACATTTAAAGTGATTATTGATAGGTATATATTTATTGCCATTTTATAATTTTAACTATGTTCCTTTTTTTAAATTTTTATTCTTCTACTTCTTAAAGCAGGCCTTTAATATTTCTTGTAATACTGGTTTGGTAGTAACAAACTCCATTAGCTTTTCTCATCTGGGAAGCTCCTTATTTCGCCTTCAATTTTATTTTATTTTATTTTTTCTTTTTTTTTATTAATTTATTTTTGTTACAGAGGTTTCTCCTTTTTTTCCCCATTGACACCCTCCTCCCCATCCCCCCACCCTGTCCCCAGCCTTGTTGTCCATGTCCATCACTTATGCATACATGTGCATAAGTTCTGTGGTTCATCTCCTCCCTCCCCCCCACCCCCTCTCCTGAGGGGTGTCAGTTTATACCCTACTTCCACGTCTCTGGGTCTACCCTGTTCCTCAGACTGCTATGTTCATTATATTCCACAAATAAGTGAGATCATGTGATATTTGTCTTTCTCTGCTTGGCTTGTTTCGCTTAGGATAATACTCTCCAGGTCCCTCCACGTCGTCTCAAAGGATAAGAGATCTTTCTTTCTTACAGCTGCATAGTACTCCATTGTGTATATGTACCACAGCTTTTTTATCCATTCATCCACTGATGGACACTTGGGCTGTTTCCAGATCTTAGCTATTGTAAATAGTGCTGCTATGAACATGGGGGTACATGTATTTTTTCTGATTGGTGTTTCAGGCTTCTTAGGGTATATTCCTAGAAGTGGGATCACTGGGTCAAATGGCAATTCAATTTTTAATTTTTTGAGGTAAAACCATAGTGTTTTCCACAGTGGCTGCACCAGTCTGCATTCCCACCAGCAGTGTACTAGAGTCCCCTTTTCTCCACACCCTCGCCAACACTTGTTGTTTAATGATTTGTTGATGGCGGCCATTCTGACAGGTGTGAGGTGATACCTCATTGTTGTTTTAATTTGCATCTCTCTGATGATTAATGATGTTGAGCATTTCTTCATGTGTCTCTTAGCCATTTGTATGTCCTTTTTGGAGAGGTGTCTATTTAGTTCCTCTGCCCATTTTTTAATTGGGTTCTTTGTCTTCCTTTTGTTGAGTTGTATGAGCACTCTGTATATTTTGGAAATTAACCCCTTATCTGATGTGTCATTGGCAATTATGCTCTCCCATGGAGTGGGTTCCCTATCTGTTTTGATGGTTGTTTCTTTTGCTGTGCAGAAGCTTTTGAGTTTGATGTAGTCCCATGTGTTCATTTTTCCCTTTGTTTCTGTTGCCTTAGGTGATGTATCAGTGAAGGTTCTACTGCGTATGATGTCCGAAATTTTGTTGCCTACATTTTCTTCTAGGATTTTTATGGATTCACGAGTCACATTTAAGTCTTTTATCCATTTTGAGTTTATTCTTGTGTGTGGTGTAAGTTGATGGTCTAGTTTCATTTTTTTGCATGTAGCTGTCCAATTTTCCCAACACCATTTATTAAAGAGGCTATCTTTACTCCATTGTATGCTCTTGCCACCTTTGTCAAATATTAATTGAGCATAGTGTCTTGGGTCAATTTCCGGATTCTCTGTTCTGTTCCACTGGTCTATATGCCTGTTCTTGTGCCAGTACCAGGCTGTTTTGATTACAGTGGCTTTGTAGTATAAGCTGATATCCGGTATTGTGATCCCACCTACTTTGTCCTTCTTTTTCAAGATTGCTGTGGCTATTCGGGGTCTTTTTTGGTTCCATATGAACTTTTGAAATATGTGCTCTAGTTCTGTGAAATATGTCACTGGTATTTTGATGGGGATTGCATTGAATCTATAGATTGCTTTGGGTAATATGGACATTTTAATGATGTTAATTCTTCCAATCCATGAACAAGGTATGTGTTTCCACTTTTTTATATCTTCCTCTATTTCTTTTTTCAATGTCCTGTAGTTTTCTGCAAACAGGTCCTTTACTTCTTTGGTTAGGTTTATTCCTAGGTATCTTAATTTTTTTGCCGCGATGGTAAATGGTATTGTTTTTTTAGTTTCTCTTTCCGTGAGTTCGTCATTGGTGTATAAGAATGCCATTGATTTCTTGACATTAATTTTGTATCCTGCTACTTTGCCAAATTCATTTATTAAGTCTAGTAGATTTTTGATGGAGTCTTTAGGGTTTTCTATATATAATATCATATCGTCTGCAAATAATGACAGTTTCACTTCTTCCTTTCCAATTTGGATTCCTTTTATTTTTTCTTCACGTCTGATTGCTGTGGCTAAGACTTCCAGTACTATGTTAAATAAGAGTGGCAAAAGTGGGCATCCCTGTCTTGTTCCTGTTCTTAAGGGAAATGTTTTTAGTTTTTGCCCATTGAGTATGATGTTGGCTGTAGGTCTTTCATATATGGCCTTTATTATATCAAGATATGATCCCTCTACTCCCAAATTGCTGAGCGTTTTTATCAGGAATGGGTGCTGGATTTTGTCGAATGCTTTTTCAGCATCTATTGATATGATCATGTGGTTTTTATCTTTCATTTTGTTTATGTGGTGTATCACATTTATTGATTTGCGAATGTTGAACCAGCCTTGCATCCCTGGGATGAATGCCACTTGGTCATGGTGAATAATTTTCTTGATGTATTGCTGGATCCGATTTGCTAGTATTTTGTTTAGGATTTTGGCATCTACATTCATCAGGGATATTGGCCTGTAGTTTTCTTTCTTTGTAGTGTCTTTTTCTGGTTTTGGAATTAGGGTTATGCTGGCCTCATAAAACGAGTTTGGAAGTCTTCCTTCTTCTTGAATTTTTTGAAATAGTTTGAGGAGAATGGGTGTTAGTTCTTCTTTGAATGTTCGGTAAAACTCCCCCGTGAAGCCATCTGGGCCAGGGCTTTTGTTTCCTGGGAGAGTCTTGATTACATCTTCAATTTCCTCAGCTGTTATTGGTCTGTTCAAGTTTTCTATCTCTTCCCGGTCCAGTTTTGGGAGACTATGTGTTTCTAGAAATTTGTCCATTTCACTTAGATTGTCGAATTTGTTGCCATATAAATGTTCATAGTATTTGCTAATGATCCTTTGTATTTCTGTGGTGTCAGTTGTTACTTCTCCTCTTTCATTTCTGATTTTGTGTATTTGGGTTCTCTCTCTTTGTTTCTTGGTGAGTCTAGCTAAGGGTCCATCAATCTTGTTTATCTTTTCAAAAAACCAGCTCTTTGTTTTATTGATCCTTTGAATTGTTTCTCTGGTCTCTATGTCGTTTATTTCTGCTCTGATCTTTACTATTTCCTTCCTTCTATTTGCTCTGGGGTTTTCTTTTTGTTTGCTTTCTAGTTCTTTAAGTTGTGAGGTTAGGTAGTCTATTAGAAATTTTTGTTGATTCTTGAGGTGGGCCTGTAGTGCTATGAACTTCCCTCTCAGAACTGCTTTCGCTGCATCCCATAGATTTTGTGTTGTGTGTTCATTTTCGTTGGTTTCCAGGAAGTTTTTAATTTCTTCCTTGATCTCCTCGGTAACCCATTCATTGTTTAATAACATGCTATTTAGCCTCCATGTATTCAAATGTCGTTGCATGTTCTTTTTCCAATTGATTTCTAGTTTCATGCCATTGTGATCTGAGAAGATGCTTGATATGATTTCAATCTTCTTGAACTTGTAGAGGCTTCGTTTGTGTCCTAACATGTGGTCTATCTTTGAGAATGTCCCATGTGCACTTGAGAAGAATGTGAATTCTATAGTTTTGGGGTGCAATTCTCTGTAAATATCTATTAAATCCATTTGGTCTAGTGCTTCGTTTAGAGTCTCTGTGTCCTTGTTAATTTTTTGTCTAGAGGATCTATCCAGTGATGTCAGCGGGGTGTTGAAGTCCCCTGTTATGATTGTATTGCTGTCAATTTCTCCTTTGAAGTCCTCCAGCAGATTTTTAATATATTTTGGTGCTCCTATATTCGGTGCGTATATGTTTACCAAGGTTATATCTTCCTGTTGGATAGATCCTTTCAATATTATATAGTGACCTTCTTTGTCTCTAGTTATGGCTTTCGTTTTGAAATCTATTTTATCAGATATGAGTATTGCTACCCCAGCTTTTTTTTCCTTTCCATTTGCTTGGAAGATTTTTTTCCATCCATTCACTTTCAGCCTATGTGAGTCTTTTGTTGTGAGGTGGGTCTCTTGTAAACAGCATATATATGGGTTATGCTTTCTTATCCAATCCGCTACTCTGTGTCTTTTTATCGGAGCATTCAATCCATTTACATTTAAGGTGACTATTGATATGTACTTATTTATTGCCATTTTTGTTCAGTGTGGTTCTACTTTCCTTCCTATTTCTTCTACTAATTACAGCAGTCCTTTTAACATTTCTTGCAGTGCTGGTTTGGTGCTAATGTATTCCCTTAGCCTTTTTTTTGTCTGAGAAGCTCTTTATTTGACCTTCTATTTTGAATGACAGCCTTGCTGGGTAGAGTAGTCTTGGATTCAGATTCTTGTTTTTCATGACCTTGATTACTTCATGCCATTCCCTTCTGGCCTGTAGTGTTTCTGTTGAGAAGTCAGCTGATAGCCTGATGGGGGTTCCTTTGTAGGTAACCTGTTGCTTTTCTCTTGCTGCCTTGAGGATTCTCTCTTTGTTTTTAATTTTTCGCATTTTAATTACTATGTGTCTTGGTGTGGGCCTGTTTGGATTCTTCTTACTTGGGACTCTCTGTGCTTCTTGAACTTGAATACCTTCTTTCTTCACCAAATTAGGGAAGTTTTCTGTCATTATTTCTTCAAATATATTCTCTAACCCTTGCTCATTTTCTTCTTCTTCAGGGACTCCAATTATGCGAATATTATTACGTTTCCAGTTGTCCCACAATTCTCTTAAGCTGTCTTCCTGTTTTTTCATTGTTTTTTCCTTTTGGTTTTCTGATTGGTTGATTTTTTCTACCCTGTCTTCTAATTCACTGATCCGGTCCTCAGCTTCCTCTACTCTGCTGTTTAGTCCTTCCAATGTGTTCTTCATTTCTGCTATGTCATTCTTCATTTCTTCTTGCTGCTGCTTCATTTCTTCTTGCTGCTTCTTCATTTCCACTTGGTTGGTTTTCAGTGTTTCTATGTCTTTGCTCATGGTGTGGATGTCTTTACTCAAGGTGTTGATGTCCTTACTCATGCTGTTGAGCTTCCTCAAGATCATGGCTCTGAATTCTAGCTCTGTTAACTTACTTAGTTCCATTTCATTTATCTCATCTTCGGTAGAGGTCTCTTGTTCTTTCATTTGGGCTCTGTTTCTTTGTTTCCCCATTTTGGCTATCTCAGTGGTTTTTGGAGCCTGCCAAATTTTCCTGTGGATGTTGGTGTTCTGTTGTTTGTGGCTCCCTCTACTGGGTTTGGATGAGCGTGGGAGGACCCACGTTAAACAGCACCCTGGAGTCTTACTTTCCAGGGTATATTTGCAAGCCCAGCAAAGGTTAAGTTATCCTCTAGCTTTTTGCCTAGAGGCTATTAGTTGTGGTTGCTTGTAGAGCCTTGGGTTTTCAGTTGAATGAAAACCTCCCTCAGGTGTTCAGTGTGAGAGGATTTCCAGGGGGTAGGGCAGATGCTAGTAGTTAATGAGCCTCAGTTTGCATTTCAATGGTCCTCTAGGGTGTGAATGGTTCTCCGAGGGAGGGGCTGCAGCCTCTCCCCAGAGCCCTGGGGTGGAGTAAGACGACCAGGCCACAGTCCTGGGTGGCCACAACTCAGCAAAAACTCTGAGCGCCCTCCAAATCCCAGGTGTCCCCACTCAGTTCCAGTCCAGTCCGCCCTCCCTCTGCCTGAGCCCAGGTGAGTGGTTGCGGCTATTTTAGTGCTCTGTCCCGGCCCTGCGCGGTGGAGCTGGCGTGGACCACAGCGCTCTCCGGCCCGTCCCCGCGCGGTGCAGCTGGCGCGGACCACAGCGCTCTCAGGCCCGTCCCCGCACGGTGCAGCTGGCGCGGACCACAGCGCTCTCCGGCCCGTCCCCGCGCGGTGCAGCTGGCGCGGACCACAGCGCTCTCCGGCCCGTCCCCGCGCGGTGCAGCTGGCGCGGACCTCAGCGCTCTCCGCCCCGTCCCCGCGCGGTGCAGCTGGCGCGGACCACAGCGCTCTCCGGCCCGTCCCCGCGCGGTGCAGCTGGCGCGGACCTCAGCGCTCTCCGCCCCGTCCCCGCGCGGTGTAGCTGGGGCGGATTTCAGCGCTCTCCGCCCCGTCCCAGCGCGGTGGAGCTGGGGCGGATTTCAGCGCTCTCTGCCCCGTCCCCGCGCGGTGTAGCTGGGGCGGATTTCAGCACTCTCTGCCCCGTCCCCGCGCGGTGTAGCTGGGGCGGATTTCAGCGCTCTCTGCCCCGTCCCCGCGCGGTGTAGCTGGGGCGGATTTCAGCGCTCTCTGCCCCGTCCCAGCGCGGTGTAGCTGGGGCGGATTTCAGCACTCTCTGCCCCATCCCAGCGCGGTGGAGCTGGCGCCACTCCAACCCCGAGGGCGGGCGCCGCTCCGGCTAAGGGGCTAAGGCCGTTGCTGTCCGTGGGTTCCCAGCCCCCCTCTCGCGCCCTCGCAATCCTACCAGGATCGAGTCAGTGTCCCTGGTTGTATCGTCCTCGCAAGCTGCTTTTCTGTTGCTTTTTCCCGACGATTTGTCCTTATTTTAGTTGTAACTCCAGTTTGGTCCTGGGAGATGGTCTGTGTAGCTTCCATTCACTCCGCCGCCATTTTTCCTTCGCCTTCAATTTTAAATTATAGCTATACTGTGTAAGTAGTCTTGGTTGTAGGCCCTTGCTTTTCATCACTTTGAATATTTCATCCCAATCCCTTCTGTCTGAAATGTTTCTGTGGAGAAATCAACTGACAGTCTTATGGAAGCTGCCATGGAGGTAATTAAATGCTTTTCTCTTGCTGCTTTTAAGATTCTCTTTATCTTTAACCTCTACATTTTAATTATGCTATGTCTTGGTGTGGGCCTTTTGTTCATCTTGTTCGGGACTCTTTGCACTTCCTGGACTTGTGTATCTTTATCCTTTACCAGGTTAGGGAAGTTTTCAGTCACTATTTCTTCAAATAGGTTCTCGATTCTTTGCTGTCTCTCTTCTCCTTCCAGTACCCCTGTGATGCAGATATTGTTACTCTTCATGTTGTTCCAAAGTTCCCTTAAACTATCCTCACTCTTTTAAATTATTTTTTATTTTTTCTGTTCTAATTTAGCACTTTTATCTACCTTGTCTTCCAAATCACTGATTTGATACCCTGCTTCATCCAATCTACTTTATATTCCTTCTTGTGTATTCCTGTTGTCTGATATGGTATTCATTTACTACTGGTTCTTTTTCATGGCTTCTATCTCCTTTTTTATTCTCTTATAGTTCTCACTAAGTTCCTTGAGCATCCTTAACCATTACTTTGAACTCTATAGTGCATAAATTGCTTACCTTCATTTCCTTTAGCTCTTTTTCTGGAAATTTTTCCTTTTCTTTCATTTGGAGCCTGTTTCTTTGTCTCCCTTTTTTGGCTGTCTCTTTGTGTTTGATTCTATGTATTAGATAGATTGGCTATGACTCCCAGTCTTGTGGGGTGGCTTTATGTAGTAGGTGTCCTGTGGTACCCATCGGCACACTTGAGCTGGATGCTCCAAGAATGTCCTTTGTGTGGGTTATTTGGGCCCTCTTCCTATAACTGAATTTTGATTGCTATTAGCCTGTTCATGTATGGGATCAACCTTCAGGCTGACTGACTGTGAGGCTCAACTCTGACCGTGGTGTACTAGCTGCTGTGCAGGTGCTGACCACATGAAGCAGAATTCACTTCAGCAGGGTCTAATGCCTGCTGAGCTCTCCCTTTGGATAGTCTTTTTGTGAAACTTATTTGACACTGCTTTGTTGTTGTCTGAAGCTAGCCACTGGACATGTTGGTTCTGGGTCTCTTGGGAGGGACTCTAGTATAACCCAATGTCAGACACTCTCTGTGTCTGGCCCTCAAACACCTGTTTGGAGCTATGAGTGATCCACAGTTTGTGGCTGCTTGTGCTTGGGTGAGCATGGGCAGGACCAAGCTGCGCAGGAAGGCTGGCTTTTATTAGCCTTGGGACTGGGTGCAGGTCAGCAGAAGTCTCAAGATCTGCTTCTGCCTTCCTCCACCTGCCTGCTTCCTGTAAGGCTCAGTCACTGAAAGAGACTCTGGCAGAGTCAGGATAATGGGGCTAGTGGATCCCCTGTGAGGGAGAGGTGCTGATTAAGCTTCAAGGAAGGTGGTGGGTGTGGTCCCTGCCCCAGAGCCACACAACTCAGACTGTCATGGATTTTGTCCCTTTCTTGGCAAGGCAGAGCCACTAGGAGTTGGGTGGGTGAGCCCTCTGGAGCCGGGAGCCAGGAGGGTGGTTCTATCGGATCTCCTCTGAGGGGGAAGTGCCTGTCAGGTTCACGAGAAAGCGAGGAAAATGGCCCCCACCCCAAAACCAGACAACTCACTGAGTTTTCCCAGACCTCTATGCTCTGGCCAAGGCAGCTGACTCTTCAGCACGACATAAGCTCTGCAGGGTGGTGCAAGAGGGAGACCAGAGTGTGGGGCAATTGCTTTCCCTAGGCAGATGCCACATGGAGGGGAATGCTCTACCCAATAAAGATGATGACTACAGTATCAGAGAATGATTCAGCACAGGGATCATGGCGGCTGTCCCCCCAATTTCCTCCCCAGAGCCACAAACCCCTGATTCTCCTCACAGGATTCTAGTTCATGCTGCCCTCCCTCCACTGGAGTCTGGGATGAGTGGCTGCAAATGAAAAAGTTTGTGTGTTGGCCCTTTAAGAGGGTGCCGGTATCCTCAGCAGACTCTGTCTCTCCATGGCAATCAGAAACTCCACTGCTTTTCACATCTGGATGTTATGTGGGCATCTCTTCCTGACTCTAGTGCTCTGGGCTGGGGATCCTGGCTTGGGGTTTAGGCCCCATGCTTCTCAGAGGGAAACTTCCACAGCAGAGATATCCCTCTGGAACCTCAGCCACCACTTGTGGGACTGGGTGGGGCCAGCCCTTTGTATCTCCTCCCTTTTTACCAGTTTTGATGTAGCTTCTTCTGTAAGTCCTTGTTTATAAGATTCCTCTTCAGCTAGTCTTCAGTTGGTTATTCAGGATGATTGTTATTTAATTTAGTTGTAATTCCTTTCACCTACTCTGCCTCCATTTTGAAATCCTCTGTTAACTGTTTATTACAGATGTTTCTAGACAAGTCTCATTTCATGTTACTAATAATGATACTGACAATAATGGCCTAGTTTATTAGGTACGATTCCAGGTGCTTGATCGTGTTTAACTCTCACACCAACTGTGCACGTGCTGTTCTCATTCTCATTTAACATAGGAACATAGGAACACTGAGATTCAGAGAGTCCACACAGCCAGTTCTCAGTCAGCATCTGAATGGAAGCAGAGTGACATGGGGGCCATGCTCTTTTTTTTTTTTTTTTTATCCTCACCTGAGGACATTTTTTCATTTTTTGTTCAGATAGAGTGGGAGGGAGAGAGAGGAAGAGAGAGAGAGAGAGAAACATCGACGTGAAAGGGACACACCGAGTGGCTGCCACCCGCACGACCAACCAGGGCCAGGGACAAATTGCAACCGAGGTACATGCCCCTAGCGGGAACCGAACCCGGGTCTCTCTGTACCGCAGGCTGGTGCTCTAACCGCTGAGCCAAACCGGCCAAGGCGGGGGGCCATGCTCTTAATGGCTAGGCTTTTCTGACATTTGGCACAAATACATATATAACTTTACATCAGGGCATCACACTGGAGCTGGGCCTGCCTTCCTTAGTCAATAATGTCATGGACATATTTGTTCCTTGAGTAATATAAAGTTTCGTCTATAAAACTTTTCTGGCCTTGCATAAATTTTAGCATTTTTTGCAAGTTAGAGAGATATTTGAAAACAATCTGACTATTTATGTTTTTTGTTATATATTTATTTGTTTTTTCTGTCATTTTATTTATGTTTATTTTTATGCTTTTTTTTTTTGCTGTTTTTCTAGTCTTCTATATTTACTATATGATCTACCCTCCTCCACCTTCAGTTATTTGAAAGGTGTATATTACTTTTACTAGTTGTGGCTTTTATAACTTTAAATAATATTCTTAGGCTTATGTCTATCAACTCTAGCAGCTTATCCAGAACTGTTGTTCCTTCTATGGAAAATTAAGAAATGAATACAATTAAACTACTTATTTTGTTCTTCCTCTATCACTTCTTTCATTCTTATTGACCTGTTTGACAATCCCCCCCCCCAATTTATTAAGGTTGGATTATGAATTATTTTTACATTGCATAACTTTCCTTTACAGAATATATGGTAAATGACTTGGTCTGTAATCATAATTATCACAGTGGAATGGATACAGAGGTTAATTCTGGTACTCTTAACCTTTGATTTCCCCACTTGTGGGGACTTGGTTTTGAAATCAGGTCTGGGCTGCATAAATGGCAGGAGAGGAATGATAGAGAGAGACATGGAGCAGAGCTGAGGTGGGTGCTACCGAGAAGATTCCCTTTAGCAGCAGATCTGGGCACTGTGCCTCTCTGCACCTCTGCTCTCCAAGGCTCTGACTTGCTCAAGGTCACACACCTGGTTATGCAGAGTTTCAGTTCTCATTCCAATCTCTTGTTCCCTGAGGGTTGGCATAAAAAGCTAATTAATATGGCACCAAACATGACATTAAAAACATTGGATCCTGTATTCCAGCTGGTTTCTTGGCAGAAATGGACAAGTTGATCCT
This sequence comes from Tadarida brasiliensis, assembly GCA_030848825.1. Classification (NCBI taxonomy): domain Eukaryota; kingdom Metazoa; phylum Chordata; class Mammalia; order Chiroptera; family Molossidae; genus Tadarida; species Tadarida brasiliensis. The sequence goes on along the minus strand of CM061259.1, from coordinate 69,227,240 downwards.
AAAATTTATGTGGAAATACAAGAGACTCAGAATAGCCAAAGCAATGCTGAAAAAAGAAAAACCAAATTAGAGGACTCACACCTTCTGATTTTAAGACTTAACACAAACGTACAGAAATTATATTGTGTGTACTGGCAGAAGGACAGACAGGTAGATCAATGAAACAGAACCCAGGATCCAGAAATAAGTCCTTATACTGAATTTTGACAGGAGTACTAAGACAATTCAATGGAGGAAAGAACAGTCTTTTCAACAAATGGTGCTGGACAACTGGATATCCACATGTAAAATAATGAAGCTGCACACTTACCTCACATCATATGATATATTAACTCAATGTGGATTATAGATCTGAATATAAGAACTAAAACTATAAAACGACTTTAAGATGTAGGGGTAAATCTTAATTACTTTGGGTTAGGCAAAGCCTTAGATATGACACTGAAAGCACAAATGGCAAAACAAAAAAATAGACAAGTGGGACTTCATGAAAGTTTTTTATAATGTCAAAGAACACCATCAAGAAAGGGAAAAGACAACCTACAGAATGAGAGAAAATGTTTGCAATTCAAATATCTAATAGGGACTTGTATCTAGAATACATAAATAACTCTTACAACTCAGTAAAAATGGAAATACTTTAATTAAAAATGAACAACGAGTCTGAATAGTCATTTTTCCAAAGAAGAGAAATGGCCAATGAACACATGAAAAGATGCTCAACATCTTTAGTCATCAGAGAAATTTTAAACAAAACCACAATGGGATACCACTCCACATACATGAAGATGGCTAGAAGAAAAAAGACAGATGATAACAAGTGTTGATGAGGATGTGGAGAAATTGCAACACTTACCTATGGGGGGTTTGTTGCCCCTATGCTGGGTCTCCTGGGGGCCAGTGTATGGGGTTTGGGCAGGGCTGTGTTCGTGAGCCTTCTGTTCTGCTGGAAAATCTGAGCTATCAGCTTAACTTATTTGAGCCTTAGAATCCTCTGGAAATGGAGCATTCTGACATGCAGAATTTTAAGGAAGTTTGAATTTATACCATATTTGAAGGCCTGTGTATCACACCTAGCTAACAATGGGGACTCAAACCTGGGGCTCCCTCAGGTGCTACCAGGTCTCTTAGGAGTGAAGGCCAGAGGCTATAGGTTGACATGCAAAGGCAGCTGGATTCACAGAATGGGCTGCTATGGCCCCAAAGAGAACTTGGCCTTTATTTTGCAGGCAAAGGTGATGGTCCAGGAGAAGAGTGGGTTTCTTGCTTCTAGTTTGTTCAGGTTTTTCTACTGGTACTCTCCTACTGGAATTACAGAACGATAACTGATACCTAATTCACAGATCACCTGCCTAACTCCTCACTATGCAGGTGAGGGAACTGGGGTCTGCGCAGGGAACAGAACTGGCCCAAGACAGGGATTTGACACTAGGCCTTTTGGTTCTGCATCAAGGCTTGCTCCCTCTGAGGTTTTTCTCCACCCTGCTTATCAAAGTGGGGTCCAGCTTTCTTTAGCACATGGCTGGGCATGGGGCTCAGCACTGGGGGCACATGTCAGTTGGGGCATCATGGTTTCCAAAGCCTCTGAAACCGACTCTGGACAGCTTATGACAAAAAGGGAAGTTTCTGGAGCAAAGGACCTGGAGGGCCTGAAACCAGGCCCAAGTAGAGGCAGGGTCTATGAGGTGAACTCATGGATGCTCTGTGGCACTCAGGGACAACCCTATCTGTGGTCCCTCAGTTCAGGCCATAGCCTCCCCTCTGACATGGGAGTATAAGTCCCACATACCAGCTAGAGAGGCAACTCCCCAAGAAGAAGGAGAGGTGTAGATGGCACATGGAGACAACCTGCATCCACCTGAATGAGGCAGAGAGCAGGGGAAGCAGGGATTCTGCCACAGGGTGCCCACAGACAGAACCCACCAGAAAGGAGTGTTCTGGAAAGCATGGAGCAGAAGCTGATGGAGATGCAAGGGAGAAGACAGATGCTTCCTAACCCACAGGATTGCTTTCACCTGCTAGTGGCCAGTTTCCCCACTAAAGGCTGGTGCTCCTTTTGGAAAAGTAGAAAAAGCAACATGCAAAACATCCTCTGTGATGCTGAATTGTGTAGGAGCCTCTACTGGTTAGGACAGAGTAGCTTCAATCTGAAGAGACTTTAGTTTTACACCTGTGACTTCAGGAAACCCTTTGTTTAAAGCTTCCAGGGTTGTCTTGATCTCCCCAGGCTGTTGAGAGATACTCTGAAGTGGCACACCTGGTTTTGGCAATGCACCCACTAGACCATCATTAGACCAGGCCTGGGCATGTGGCCCGTTGTACTGCAGGGCAGGCTGGTGCCTTTGCCCTACGGCCCAACTGAATCTCACAGGTCCATTTCTAAAAGGAAGAAGGGATGGCTTTCTCCTCTGGTCCCAGGCACTTCAGGAGCCCCAGGCTTTGGTGCAGACATGGCCAAGTCTAAGAACTACACCATGCACAACCAGTCCCCCAAATGGCATAGAAACGGCATCAACAAACCCCGATCACAAGGATACGAATCTCTTAAGGAGGTGGACCTAAAGTTCCTGATGAACATGCACTTTCCAAAGAAGCACAACAAGAAGGGCCTGAAAAAGGTACAGGCCAACAATGCTAAGGCCATGAGTGCACAAGCTGAGGCTCTCAAGGCACTCATAAAACCCAAAAACACCAAGCCCAATATGCTAAGGGGTGGCAGGCACAAGCTCAATCAACTTGCCTACATCACTCACCCCAAGCTTGGGAAACATGCTGGTGCCCACATAGCTGAGGGTCTCGGGCTCTACCAGCTCAAGGCCAAGGCCTAGACTGCAGCTGTGGCTGCAGTTCTATCTCAGGCTCCAGCTCAGGCTAAAGCTCCCAAAGGTGCCCAGGGCCCTATGGAGGTTCCAGAATAGGGGCCTCTATCTGCCAATGTGAGGATGGAAGGACTGGTGTGACCTCTGGGCTGGTGTCCTCCTGTGCTATTTGTACAAATAAACCTGAGACAGGATCTGTAAAAAAAAAAAAAAGAAAAGAAAAAGAGGGGATGAAAGGATACATTTTTCTTGAGCTAAATATCTCTGAGTACTGGAATTTTACCAGATGCCAACATGTTTGGCAAGTGCACATGTGTGTTTCAGAGCAAGGTCAAGTTTGGAAAGATAGCAAGCTGATACAGATGCAAGCTATTGTCCTCTGTCAAAGTCTGGATCCTTCTGTTTTCAGATAAGCTTCTTGTTTTCTTTTTATTCTTTATTGTCACCACTGCTACCTTAAAAGGCACCTCACAGTCTTACAGGTCACAAGCTAGTGGGAGGCTGCCACATGCTGCAACCTGTGGCTTCCACAGAAGGAGCTGGTGAACACAGCAAACTGGGCACCTACAGATGGGAAAAGGATGCTCACTTGCTTTCTTGTGACACCCAAACTCTAGGAGTGTCAGTGTTTTGAACATTTTAAAATTAAAAGTAACAGAGAGGAAAAATGGCAGTGGAGTGAATGGAAGCTACACAGACCATCTCCCAGGACCAAACTGGAATTACAACTAAAATAAAGATAAATCATGGGGAAAAACCAACTAAAAAGCAGTGGGAGAGAACTTGTATAACCAGGGACAGAAAGAGGATGCCAAATTGAGCCTGGTAGGAACTGTTGAGGCACAAGAGGGAGGGCTGGGAGCCTTCGGACAGCAGCTGAGGGCTATTTTAGCTGTGAGTGGTTATGAAAAGCACTAAATCAGCTACAGGCACTCACCTTGGGCTCTGGCAGAGGGAGGGCGAATGGGACTGGAACTGTTTGGAGACAATCCGGGCCTCCTCGCTCAGGAGAGAGCTGGAGGGGAGGATACTGGGAGTTTTATGCTGAATCATTCCCTCATAGGACAGTAGCCATCATATTCAAAGACCACCTTCCCAGAGCCCCTGTGAGAAGCAACAGCCTCTCCCTCAGGAATTCAACACCAAAAGGCCAAGCCAGAGAAATGCAAATTGAGGCTCATTAACATATACAGTCTAACAGCAAACAAATGCTCCACCCTCTGGAAATCCTTGTACGCCTGGGGGATTTTTCATTCAGCTGAGGGCTACAAATTGAGGCTCATCAAGTAACTGAGACTAATAGCATCCAGGCAAAACCTAGAGGATAACTGAAATTTCCTTTGCCTGCAAATCTACCCAGGAAAGTAAGACTTGACAGTGGTGTTTAACATGGGTCCTCCCACACTCATCCAAATCCAGTAGAGGGAGCCACAACCAGTGGAACATCAACACCCACAGGAAAAATTTGGCAGTCTCCAAAACCCACTGAGACAGCAAAAATGGTGAAACAAAGAAACAAATCCCAAATGAAAGAACAGGAGCATTCTACAGGAAAACAGATAAATGAAATGGAATTAAGCAAGATATCAGAGGTGGAGTTCAGAGTAATAATCATGAGGAAACTTAACAGCATGAGTAAAGAGCTCAACAGCATGAGTAAAGATATAGAAACATAGAAAATCAACCAATTGGAAATAAAGAATGACATGGCAGAAATAAAGAACACATTGGAAGGAACACCAGCAGAGTAGAAGAAGGTGAGGATCGGATCAGTGAATTAGAAGACAGGGTAGAAAAAATCACCCAATCAGAGAACCAAAAAGAAAAAACAATTAAAAAACAGGAAGACAACCTAAGAGAACTGTGGGACAACATTAAGTGCAACAATATTCGTATCATGGGAGTGCCAGAAGAAGAAGAAAATGAACAAAGGTTAGAGAATATATTTGAAGAAATAGTGACAGAAGACTTCCCTAACTTGGTGAAGGAAAAAAATATACAAGTTCAAGAAGCACAGAGAGCTCCAAGTAAGAACCCAAAGAGGCCCACACAAAGACACATAATAATTAAAATCCCAGAATTTAAAGACAAAGAGAGAATCCCAAAGGCAGCAAGAGATAAGCAACAAGTTCCCTACAAAAGAACCCCCATAACACTAACACTACAGGCCAGAAGGGTATGGCATGAAGTAAACAAGGTAATGAAAACCAAGGATCTGAATCCAAGACTACTCTATCCAAAAAAGCTATCATTCAGAATAGAAGGTGAAATGAAGAGCTTCCCAAACCAAAAAAAAAAAAAAAAAGAAAAAAAAAAAAGGCTAAGGGAATATATTAGCACCAAACCAGGACTGTAATAAACATTAAAAGAACTTCTGTAATAAACAGAAACATAACCATAATGAACAAAAATGGCAATAAATAAGTACATATCAATAGTAACCTTAAATGTAAATGGATTAAATGCTCCGATCAAGACACAGAGCAGCTGACTGGATAAGAAAACATGACTCATATGTATGTTGTTTACAAGAGACCCACCTCACAACAAAAGACTCACTTAGTTTGAAAGTGAAGGGATGGAAAAAATTTTCCAAGCAAACAGAAAGGAAAAATCAGCTAAGGTAACAATACTCATATCCGATAAAAGACTTCAAAATGAAGGCCATAACTAGAGACAAAGAAGGCCACTACATAATATTGACAGGATCTATCCAACAGGAGGATATAACCTTAGTAAACTTATATGCACCCAACATAGGAGCACCAAAATACATTTAAAAACTTCTGGAGGACTTCAAAGTAGAAATCAACAGCAATACAATCATAACAAGGGACTTCAACACCCTGCTGACACAACTGAATAGAGCCTCTAGACAAAATATTAACAAGGAAACAGAGACTCTAAATGATACACTAGATCAAATGGATTTAATAGACATCTACAGAGAATTACACCCCCAAACTGAAGAATTCACATTCTCAAGTGCACCTGGGACATCCTCAAAGATAGGCCACATGTTAAGACACAAACTAAGTCTCTAGAAGTTCAAGAAGATTGAAGTCATATCAGGTATCTTCTCAGATCACAATGGCATGAAACTAGAAATCAATTATAACAAAAACACGCAAAAATATTAAAACACATGGAGGCTAAATAGCATGTTATTAACAATGAATGGGTTACCTAGGAGATCAAGAAAGAAATTTAAAAATTCTTGGAAACCAATGAAAATGAACACACAAGAATGCAAAATCTATGGGACGCAGCGAAAGCAGTCCTGAGAGGGAAGTTCACAGCACTACTGGCCTACCTCAAGAAATAAGTAAAATTTCTGTTGACTATGTAACATCACAACCTAAAGAACTAGAAAATAAACAAAAAGAAAAACCCAGAGCAAGTAGAAGGAAAGAAATAGCAGAAACAAATGACATAGAAACTAAAAAAAAAAAATTCAAAAGATCAATGAAACAAAAAACTGGTTCATTGAAAAGATAAACAAGATTGATGGACCAGACTCACCAAGAAACAAAAAGAGAGGACCCAAATAAACAAAATCAGAAACAAAAGAGAAGTAACAACTGACACCACAGAAACACAAAGGATCATTAAAAAATACTATGAACAATTATATGCCAACAAATTGGACAGTCTAGGTGAAATGGACAAATTTCTAGAATCACACAGTCTCTGAATACTGAACCAGGAAGAGATAGACAACTTGAACAGACCAATAACAACTACAGAAATTAAAGATGTAATCAAGAAAGTCCCAGCAAACAAAAGCCCAGGCCTGGGCGACTTCAAGGGGGAGTTATACCGAACATTCAAAGAAGATTTAACACCCATTCTCCTCAAACTATTCCAAAAAATTCAAGGAGAAGGAAGAATTCCAAACTCATTTTATGAGGCCAGCATAATTCTAATTTCAAAACCAGATAAAGACACTACAAAGAAAGAAAACTACAGGCCAATATCCCTGATGAACATAGATGCCTAAATACTTAATAAAATATTAGAAAATCAGATCCAGCAATACATTAAAAAAAATTATTCACCATGACCAAGTGGGATTCATCCTAGGGTTGCAAGGCTGGTATAATATTTGCAAATCAGTAAATGTGATACACCGCATAAACAAAATGGAAGATTAAAACCATATCATATCAATAGATGCTGAAAAACCATTCAACAAAATTTCTGATGAAAATGCTCAGCAATGTGGAATAGAGGGACCATATCGCAACCTAATAAAGGCCATATATGAAATACCCACAGTCAACATCATACTCAATGGGCCAATATTAGAAGCATTTTCCTTAAGAAAAGGAAAAGATGGGGATGCCCACTTTCGCCACACTTATTTAACATAGTACTGGAAGTCTTAGCCACAGCAGTTAGACATGAAGAAAAAATAAAAGTGATCCAAATTGGAAAGTAGGAAGTGAAACTGTCATTATTTGCAGATGACATGATATTGTACATATAAAACCCTAAAGACTTCATCAAAAATCTACTAGATTTAATACATGAATTTGGCAAAGTAGCAGGATACAAAATTAACATCAAGAAATCAACAGTATTCTTATACACCAATAATGAACACACAGAAAGAGAAACTAAAAAAAAAAAAATCCCATTTACCATTGCAGCAAAAAAACTAAGATACTTAGGAATAAACTTAACCAAAGAAGTAAAAGACCTATTTGCAGAAAACTACAGGACAGTGAAAAAAGAAATAAAGGAAGATATAAAAAAATGGAAACACATACCTTATTCATGGATTGGAAGAATTAACATCATTAAAAAGCCCATACTACCCAAAGCAATCTATAGATTCAATGCAATCCCCATTAAAATACCAAAGACATACTTCATGGAACTAGAATAAATACTCCAAAAGTTTATATGGAACCAAAAAAGACCCTGAATTGCCACACAATCTTGAAAAAGAAGAACAAAGTAGGAGGGATCACAATATTGGATATCAGATTATACTACAAAGCCATTGTAATCAAAACAGCCTGGTCCTGGGCACAAGAACAGGCATATAGATCAATGGAACAGAACAGAGAACCCAGAAATTGACCCAAGTCATTATGCTCAATTAATATTTGATAAAGGTGGCAAGAACACAACGGACTAAAGACAGCCTCTTTAATAAAGTGTTGGGAAAACTGGACAGCTACATCCAAAAAAATGAAGGTAGGCCACCAACTTACACCATACACAAGAATAAACTCAAAACGGATAAAAGACTTATATGTGACTCGTGAATCCATAAAAATCCTAGAAGAAAATGTAGGCAACAAAATTTCAGACATCACACACAGCAAAATTTTCACTGATACAACACCTTAGGCAAGAGAAACACAGAAAAAAATACATGGGACTGCATCAAACTTCGAAATTTCTGCACATCAAAATGGAAAGAAGCATCAAAATGGAAAGGGAACCCACTATAAGGGAGAACATAATTGCCAATGATACATCAGATAAGGGATTAATCTCCAAAATATATAGAGTACTCATGCAACTCAACCAAAGGAAGACAAATAACCCAATTAAAAAATGGTCAGAGGATCTAAATATATACCTCTTCAAACAGGACCTAGAAAATGGCCAAGAGACGTATGAAAAAATGCTCAATGTCACTAGCCATCAGAGACATACAAATTAAAATGACTATGAGGTATCACCTCATACCAATCAGAATGGCTGCCATCAACAAATCATCAGACAGCAAGTGCTGGCGAGGGTGTGGAGAAAAGGGGACTCTAGTACACTGTTGGTGGGAATGCAGCCTGGCGTAGCCACTATGGTAAACAATAGGGTGTTTCCTCAAAAAATTCAAAATTGAACTGCCATTTGACCCAGTGATCCCACTCCTAGGAATATATCCTAAGAAGCCTGAAACACCAATCAGAAAGAATATATGTACCCCCATGTTTATAGCAGCACTATTTACAATAGCTAAGATCTGGAAACAGCCCAAGTGTCCATCAATAGATGAGTGGATAAAAAAGCTGTGGTACATACACACAGTGCAGTACTATGTACTATGCAGCTGTAAGAAAGAAAGATCTCTTATCCTTTGAGACGACGTGGAGGGACCTGGAGAGTATTATACTAAGTGAAATAAGCCAATCAGAGAAAGACAAATACCACATGATCTCACTTATATGTAGAATATAATGAACAAAATAAGCTGATGATCAAAATAGACCCAGAGACATAGAAGTAAGTTACAGACTGACAAACCTCAGAAGAGGGGGGTGGGAAGGGGGGAAGAGATAAATCAAAGAACTTATATGCATATATGCATAATCAATGGACAGAGACAACAATGCTGGCAAGGGGTGGGTGGGATCGAGTGGAGGTTGTCAATGGGGGAAAAAGTAGAAACATCTGTAACAAAAATAAATTAATTAAAAAAATTCAAAGTAACAGAGGATAGCTGTTAAGCCTTTGGATTTTTTATAATTTTTTATCTTTTTGTTTCCAGTTCCAATGACTATTTCATCTTAAATCAAACAGCAAAGGAACAAGGAACAGCAGAAGAGAGAGGTAGACAGGCATGTTATAATTCACCATGATCTGAGAACTAGTGATTTGATCTTATGACCAGAGGACTACCGGGTTCCAGGCCCCTGTAGTGGCATCTCAGGATCAGGAACAGAGAGCCCCTTCCATGAGCCTCTCTTCTGGTGAAGTTGGACAGAGAGTGACAGAGTTGCCCTCAAAGGGACACCAGGCTGTTCAGACACTCTTGATCGGGTCCCTTTAGATCAGTGTACTTCAGGAATTTCTTTAATATTTATAAAATTGGAAGGGGAAACTGATTCTTATTAATAATTATATGCACAAACAGATACACATGCCACAGTCAGCAGGAAAATAAGATTCCTGGAAAAAAAACTAAGCAAAACAGAGCCCATGATCTATACCAGTGGTTCTCAACCTTCCTAATGCCGAAACCCTTTAATACAGTTCCTCATGTTGTGGTGACCCCTCACCATAAAATTATTTTTGTTGCTACTTCATAACTGTAATTTTGCTACTGTTATGTCTTAGGTGACCCCTGTGAAAGGGTCGTTTGACCCCCAAAGGGGTCATGACCCACAGGTTGAGAACCGCTGACCTTGTTTTCTTGTCAATTTGTTTTTTTTTTGGCATATTTTTAGACAGATTATTCCTGGGACGCTTACTAAAATATTTTAAAGTCAGGCAATAAAATGAACCCCTCCTTTTTTGTGGAGAGCCCTTCACCAAGTACTACTCTGTTCTGGGGTGAGTGATTAGCCACTGGGATTAAGATGTTATCTGTTGGTCCTGGGGTGGTCAAAGTTGGTCTTGAGATGGGCAGTGTCTGGTTTCAGGGAGACCAAATGCTGGGAGTGGTCATCCATTGCTCTTAGAGTGGTCAGCGGCTGGTGTCGGTAGGGTCAGCCTCTGGTCTTGGGGCAAGTCATGTTCACAATACAACGTCATATGTGCATTCCACAATGCCAACTGGAGATGGGTTGATTCTGTGAAAATTATGTCTAACTTCTTCATGTGAGACCACTGTTGGTTAGAGGTTTCTGGTTGTATGAGAAAACCTGAATAAACTGGTGCCATACTTCTGATTTATCTCAGTACACTCTAGTGAATTCCAGATGGTACCTGTAAGAAACCCTGCCAGGCTGTTTGGCCAACTTGGACTCTGGCATCAAACAGATTCAGTTCTCTTGGGTCGCTCAGCAGCTTCACCAGGAAGCCAATGGAGTAGGAGAGCCCAATCCCCAGTGTGTAAGGAGACCCCAAACTGTCTCCTGGGATCTCAGGCCAGAGAAGGCTGTTCCTCATCAAGTCAAGTTCCTGGTCATTGTCATGCTAGATCCCTCCAGAATGACCCCAGCCCTTAGACCTGGGGCACAGATGGCTCCCAGTCTGGGTGCAAGTGTCCTTTCAGAAGAGGGGGTTTCCCCACTGAGTCTTGATGCCCAGTGTCCTACCCTAATTGCCACAATAGGCCCAATTGCTTACTCAGCAGATGCTCCTTCCACCTGGGGCCTGGGATCTGATTCCTAGACCCTGTGTGTCCCCTACACCTCAGTTTTCTCAATTGGAAAGCAAGTAGGTGGATGACATCCTTTGGGTTACAGAGTGCCACTTACATGTCTGGATCTGAGTGCATCCAGGCTGCTTGTGTTCCTTCAGCAACTGTGCAAGGAGAGTAATGACCCACCCCATTTGTGAGTAATGGAGATTTAGGGAGATTTGGCACCTTGGCTGAGGTCACTCGTCCAGACAGAAATGATGCCAGGAACCAAGAATTCCCGACTCAGGGACCACTTACCCAGTGCTGCTCTGCTGTTAATTCTCATATGTCCTTGAAGGGGTTCTATTAATAAGATGGGTTTGAGACACCAGTCTTCCCCAAAGCACAAACACGGGAATGTCAATGGCAATATAGAGGAAGTCACTCTCTGTTTTAAACACTCACCCATAAGCTGGTGGAAGGAGATGGCCCATGGTGTACCTGCCCTCCCAGTCTGTCTCAGAGGTCCCACTGTCTGTCTCAGGGGTCCTACTGTTTTGGGGTCATTCATTCATTCATTCATTCCACTAGCATTTGCTCACTTCCTCCCAGACCTGACACTCAAGGATGAGTCATAGTGAGGGAACCTGCCAGGTTCCCATGGGCCTCTCCTCTCCTCTCCTCTCCCCTCCCCTCCCCTCCCCTCCCCTCCCCTCCCCTCCCCTCCCCTCCCCTCCCCTCCCCTCCCCTCCCCTCCCCTCCTCTCCTCTCCTCTCCTCTCTCCTCCCACAGCCCAGTGACCTCAGCCCCCATAACTCTAGTGCCTGCAATTTGCATCCTGGACCCCTTCCTCAGAAGTCCAAAATGCTGCAAACCCATGTCCTTGTGAGGGTCTGCTGCTCCTGCTTCTCATCCCTCAGGGAATGGCTGTACCCTTCATCCCCTCCCCCCCACTAGGACCTGTATTAGTTTCCTGCAGCTGCTGTAACAAATTACTGAAAACAGAAACTTGTTATCTCACAGTCCTGGAGGCCAAAATCAAGGTGTTGGCAGGGCTGCACTCCATTTGAGGGTCAGGGAAAGAACCCTAGAGGGAAACCCAGCCACTGCCAGCTGAGCTGGCAAGTTGAAATGGACTAGTTTTTCTAATGTTTCAAGAGAATTTGGAAATTTGGTCATTTATTTAAAATCTCTGGATGCTTAAGTCAGTGCAACTAATTCAAGATTTTATTTTATTTATTTATTTATTTATTTATTTATTTATTTATTTATTTATTTATGTTTTTTAGAGAGAGTGGAAGGGATGGAGGGAGGGAACGAGAGGAGAGAGAAACATCAATTTGACAGAGACACACAGATCAGTTGCCTCCCACACGATACTGACTGGGGCCGGGGATTGAACCTGCAACCCAGATACGTACTCTTGACAGGAGCCAAACCGGTCAGAACTAATTCAAGCTTTTAAAAGCCCTGAGTCATCCTGGCCATTTTGGCTCAGCAGTTAGAACATCAGCCTGCGGACTGAAAAGTCATGGGTTCGATTCCCGATCAAGGGCATGTACGTAGGTTGCAGGTTCAATCTCCAGCCCAGTTGGGGTTGTATGGGAGGCAACCAATCGATGTGTCTCTCTCACCTCTCTCTCTCTCTGTCTCTCTCTCGAATCAATGGAAAAAAGTAAATAAATAAAAGCTACTGAGTGAGGTCAGCAAGTTTGCAGGGTAGAGGACCCTGTCCCTCAACAAGGATCAACAGTTAGGTAGCTACCTGTGAACAAAAATAGCTCTGGAGAGCTCAGGAGTTTACTTGTGAAACTTCAATAATGCAGTGAAACAAAATACCTGGGAATAACCTCACAAAAGGGAAGGAAGAACAACTCCATGTTTCCTGCATTATTCCAGCCCCCAGACTGACACTGCTCAGCACCAAGAGGGAACTCCCCATCCAAAAACAGTTCTTTTCACTGGGAAAGGTAGAGTGGAGTGAGTTACCAGCTTTTCCAGACTTTTGAGGCACCACACAAAGGACCTACTTCAGTTTCACTCCAGAGACATGCAAAGCTGAGATGTGTAGAAATGGTTGGAAATAAGAGACAAAGGCATGGGCCACCAGTATCAGACACATAGAGGAGAGTGACTGTGGTTTACCCTGACCTGCTCTGCAGAAGATGTAGCAGCTTTCACTGCTGAAGAAACCAATGTCCATCACAGCTGCTACAGACCTGAAGATTTCATTGCTGAGGTTTTCTCCCCACGGGTTTTCACATTCACAGACACCAAATACCTGAATTCCTCTTGCTCCATTCCTTGTCCCCACCTCCTGGCCTCTATGACTATGTGAGTGCATAATGCTAGGTTAGACACCAGTGGCTGTACCCCACCACTGTGCAAGTGCTCAGAGCTAGCCTCTCCAGCTGTGCACATGTGCCACCGACCTGACTCCTGTCATCAGCCTCCACTGCCATATGCATGCCTGTGGTGAGACCCTGCAGTCATGGGAGTACATGCTGACAGCCAAGGCCCTGTGACTGCTTGTGTACCCACACCCACAGTTGGTCCCAGTTCTTACTGCTGACCCTGTCCCTCCTCACTACTAGCCAGTCCCTGCCACTATACAGAGACCTGCAGCTGGTCCCTGCAGCTGAGTGTGTCACACAACCAGGTCTGGCCACCACTACTTCTTGCCCTGGTCCATAGCCACTGGATCTTGGGATACCACTAAGGACCAAAACAGCCTCTGCAGCCACTGTGAAACCCCTATAGCAATCTCCAAGGACCACACAGTTATTAATGTCATAGACCCTAGCAGCCTGAGCCCATGAACCATCATGCTTCTCCTCAACCCAGAGCCAAAGTTGCCACATACCCTGCACTTGGTGCCCTGCACCACTAGATCCAGGGTCACAGCATGCACCAATGAACCTTCACCTGCAAGTGAGGGTCTTTCCTTACTTAAGTTAGTCCATGAAGTCTGGAAATGTGCAAACACCTATGTAAGGCTACCAGGATCATGAAGAATCAGGGGAACACAACACCACTAAAGGAACACAGTAGACTTCCAGAATCAGCTCCAAAGAAGTGAAAATACATTAATTGTCTGACAAAGTGTTCAAAATAATTGTTTCAAAGGTACTGAGAGAACTACAATTTAACAAAATCAGAAAAACAATACAATAACAAAATGAGAAGTTCAACAGAGATAGAAAACAAAAAAGAACCAAACAAAAGTTGGAGCTGAAGAATACAATGACCTAACTGAAGACTTCAATAGAGACCTTCAACAATAAACTGGACCAAGCATGAATAAATTAGTGAACTCAAAGACAGGTTATTTGAAATTATGCAGTTAGAGGAACAAAAAGAAGAAAAGAATTAAAAGGAGTGAAGAAAGCCCATGGGACTCATGAGACGGCATTAAGAGAAACAATCTATGCATTATTTTTGGAATCCCAGGAGAAGAGAGAAAGAGGCAAACAGCATATTTAAAGAGATAATGCTTGAGAATTTCTCAAACCTGTACAGATTTGAACATCCAAGTTTGGGAAGCCAAAAGTTTACCCCCAGATATTAATCCAATGATCTTCTCTAAGATGCATTATAATAAAACTGTCTAAAATTAAAAACACATAATTTTTATAAAATTTTTTTAATTTAATTTTTTTATTAATTTATTTTTGTTACAGATGTTTCTCCTTTTTTCCCCATTGACACTATCTTCCCCTCCCCCCGCACCCCATCCCCAGCTTTATTGTCTATGTCCATTGGTCATGCATACATGCATATAAATTCTGTGGTTTATCTCTCCTCCCCCAATACCCCCTCCTCTGAGGTTTGTCAGTCTGTACCCCACCTCTATGTCTCTGGGTCAATTTTGTTCATCAGTTTGTTTAGTTCATTATATTACACAAATAAGTGAGATCATGTGATATTTGTCTTTCTCTACTTGGCTTGTTTCGCTTAGCATAATACTCTCCAGGTCCTACCATGTCATCTCAAAGGATAAGAGATCTTTCTTTCTTACAGCTGCATAATATTCCATTGTGTACATGTACCACAGCTTTTTTTTAATCACTCATCTACTGATGGACACTTGGGTTGTTTCCAGATCTTAGCTATTGTACATAGTGCTGCAATGAACATAGGGGTACATATATTCTTTCTGATTAGTGTTTCAGGTTTCTTAGGGTATATTCCTAGAAGTGGGATCACTGGGTCAAATGACAGTTCAATTTTTAACTTTTTGAGGTTACACCATAATATTTTCCACAGTGGCTGCACCAGTCTGCATTCCCACCAGCAGTGTACTAGAGTCCCCTTTTCTCCATACCCTTGCCAACACTTGTTGTTTGATGGTTTGTAGATGGCAGACATTCTGACAGGTGTGAGGTGATGCTTCATAGTTGTTTTAATTTGCATCTCTCTGATGATTAGTGCCATTGAGCATTTTGTCATATGTCTCTTGACCATTTGTATGTCCTGTTTGGAGAGGTGTCCATTTAGGTCCTCTGCCCATTTTTTAATTGGGTTCTTTGTCTCCCTTTTGTTGAGTTGTATGTGCACTCTATATATTTTGGAAATTAACCCCTTATCTGAGGCATATTGGCGATTATGGTCTCCCATATAGTGGGACCCATTTCCATTTTGATGGTTGTTTCTTTTGCTGTGCAGAAGCTTTTGAGTTTGATGTAGTCCCATGTGTTCATTTTTTCCTTTGTTTCTCTTGCCTTAGGTGTTGTATCAGTGAAAATTTTGCTGCGTATGATGTCTGAAATTTTGTTGCCTGCATTTTCTTCTAGAATTTATGGATTCACGAGTTACATTTAAGTCTTTTATCCATTTTGAGTTTATTCCCGGGTATGGTGTAAGTTGGTGGTCTAGCTTCATTTTTTTGCAAGTAGCTGTCCAATTCTCCCAACACCATTTATTGAAGAGACAATCTTGACTCCACTGTATGCTCTTGCCACCTTTGTCAAATATTAATTGAGCATATTGTCTTGGGTCAATTTCTGGGTTCTCTATTGTGTTCCATTTATCTATTTGCCTGTTCTTGTGCCAGTACCAGGCTGTTTTGATTACAGTGGCTTTGTAGTATAACCTGATATCTGGTAATGTGATCCCTCTTACTTTATTCTTCTTTTTCAAGATTGCTGTGGCTATTCGGGGTCTTTTTTGGTTCCATATAAAATTTTGGAGTGTTTGTTCCAGTTCTGTGAAATATGTCATTGGTATTTTGATGAGGATTGCATTGAATCTATAGAGTGCTTTGGATAGTATGGACATTTTAATGATGTTAATTCTTCCAATCCATGAACAAGGTATAAGCTTCCACTTTTTTATATCTTCCTCTATTTTGTTTTTCAATGACCTGTATAGTTTTCTGCAAATAGGTCCTTTACTTCTTTGGTTAAGTTTATTCCTAGGTATATTAACTTTTTTGCTGCAATGGTAATGAGATTGTTTTTCTAGTTTCTCTTTCTGTGATTTCATCATTGGTGTATAAGAATGCCGTCGATTTCTTGACGTTAATTTTGTATCCTGCTACTTTGCCAAATTAATTTATTAAGTCTAGTAGATTTTTGATGGAGTCTTTAGGGTTTTCTATGTACAATATCATGTCATCTTCAAATAATGACAGTTGCACTTCTTCCTTTCCAGTTTGGATCCCCTTTGTTTTTCCTTCATGTCTAATTGCTGTGGCTAAGAGTTCCAGCACTATGTTAAATAAGAGTGGTGAAAGTGGGCATTCCTGTCTTGTTCCCATTCTTAAGGGGAATGCTTTTAGTTTTTGCCCATTGAGTATGATGTTGGCTGTAGCTTTTTCATATATGGCCTTTATTATGTTGAGATATTATCCCTCTATTCCCACATTGCTGAGCATTTTTATCAGAAATGGGTGCTGGATTTTGTCAAATGCTTTTCCAGCATCTATTGATATGATCATATGGTTTTTATCTTTCATTTTGTTTATGTGGTCTATCACACTTATTGATTTGCGAATATTGTACCATCCTTGCATGCTTGGGATGAAACCCACTTGGTCATGATAAATAATTTTTTTGATGTATTGCTGGATCCGATTTACTAATATTTTGTCAAGGATTTTGGCATCTCTGTTCATCAGGGACATCGGCCTGTAGTTTTCTTTCTTTGTAGTGTCTTTATCCGGTTTTGGAATTAGGATTATCCTGTCCTCATAAAATGAGTTTGGAAGTGTTCCGTCTTCTTGGATTTTCTGGAATAGTTTGAGGAGAATGGGTATTAGATCTTCTTTGAATGTTCAGTAAAACTCTCCTGTGAAGCCATCTGGGTCTGGGCTTTTGTTTGCTGAGAGTTTTTAAATTATATCTTCAATTTCCTTAGTTGTTATTGGTCTGTTCAAGTTTCCTATCTCTTCCTGGTTCAGTTTGGGGAGGCTGTATGTTTGTATAAATTTGTCAATTTCTCCTAGGTTGTCCAATTTGTTGGAGTATAATTGTTCATAGTATGTTTCGATTGATGATCCTTTGTATTTCTGTGGTGTCAGTGGTTACTTCTCCTCTTTCATTTCTGATTTTGTTTATTTGGTATCTCTCTTTTTGTTTCTTCATGAGTCTGGCTAAAGGTCCATCAATCTTGTTTATCTTTTCAATGAACCAGCTTTTTGTTTCATTGATCTATTATTTTATTTTATTTATTAATTTATTTTTGTTACAGATGTTTCTCCTTTTTCCCCATTGACACCCTCCTCCCCATCCCCCCACCCCGTTCCCAGCTTTGTCGTCCATGTCCATCAGTTATGCATATATGCGCTTAAGTTCTGTGGTTTATCTCTTCCGTTCCCCCCATCCCCTCTTCTGAGGGGTGTCAGTCTATACCCTACTTCCACATCTCTGGGTCTACCCTGTTCCTCAGACTGTTATGTTCATTATATTCCACAAATAAGTGAGATCATGTGATATTTGTCTTTCTTTGCTTGGCTTGTTTCACTTAAGATAATACTCTCAAGGTCCCTCCATGTCGTCTCAAAGGATAAGAGATCTTTCTTTCTTACAGCTGCGTAGTACTCCATTGCATATATGTACCACAGCTTTTTTATCCATTCATCCACTGATGGACACTTGGGCTGTTTCCAGATCTTAGCTATTGTAAATAGTGCTGCTATGAACATGGGGGTACATATATTCTTTCTGATTGGTGTTTCAGGCTTCTTAGGGTATATTCCTATAAGTGAGATCACTGGGTCAAATGGCAATTCAATTTTTAATTTTTTGAGGTAACACCATAGTGTTTTCCACAGTGGCTGCACCAGTCTGCAATCAGTGATCTTTTGAATTGTTTTTTTTTTAGTCTCTATGTTGTTTATTTCTGCTCTGACCTTTACTATTTCCTTCCTTCTACTAGCTCTGGGTTTTTCTTTTTGTTTGCTTTCTAGTTGTTTAAGTTGTAGGGTTAGAAAGTCAATTAGGAATTTTTCTTGTTTCTTGAGGTAGGCCTGTAGTGCTATGAACTTCCTTCTCAGGACTGCTTTCACTGTGTTCCATAGATTTTGTTTTGTTGTGTGTTTGTTTTCATTGGTTTCCAGGAAGTTTTTAGTTTCTTCCTTGATCTTTTTAGTAACCCATTCATTGTTTAATAACATGCTATTTAGCTTCCAAGTGTTTGAATGTTTTTGTGTGTTTTTATTGTAATTGATTTCTACTCTCATGCTACTATGATCTGAGAAGATACTTGATATGATTTCAATCTTCTTGAATTTGTAGAGACCTGCTTTGTGTATTAACATGTGGTTTATCTTTGAGAATGACCCATGTGCACTTGAGAAGAATGTATATTCTGCAGCTGGGGTGAAATATTCTGTAAATATCAATGAAGTCCAACTGATCTAGTTTGTCTTGTAAGGACTCTATGTCCTCCTTAATATTTGTCTAGAAGATCTATCCAGTGGTGTCAGTGGCGTGTTAAAGTCACCCACTATGATCGTGTTGCTATTGATCTCTCCCTTGATGTCCTCCAGAAGTTTTTAAATATATTTTGGTGCTCCCGTGTTTGGTGCATATATGTTTACCAGGGTTATATCCTCTTTTTGGATTGATCCTTTTAATATTATGTAGTGACCTTCTGTCTCTTATTATGGCCCCTGTTTTGAAGTCTTTCTTGTCAGATATGAGTATTGCTACATGAGCTTTTTTTCCATTTCCATTTGCTTGGAAAATTTTTTTCTATCCCCTTACTTTTATTCTGTGTGAGTCTTGTTGTGAGTGGGTCTCTTTTAGACAGCATATATATGGGTCGTATTTTCTTATCCAATCAGCTACCTTATGTCTTTTGATTGGAGCACTTAAGCCATTTACATTTGAGTTAATTGTTGATAGTTATTAGTTGCCATTTTAATTTTATGCCTGTGTTCCTCTCTCTCTCTCTCTCTCTCTCTCTCTCTCTCTCTCTCTCGCTCTCTCTTTCTCTCTCTCTCTGTTTCTTCTTCTTCTTGCAACAGTCCCTTCAGCATTTCTTGCAGCGCTGGTTTGGTGGTGGTAGATTCCTTTAGCTTTTTTTTTTTTTAATCTGTAAAGCTCTTTATTTCTCCTTCAATTTTGAATGACAGCCTTGCTGGATAGAGTAGTCTTGGATTCAGAACCTTGCCTTGCATAACTTTGTACACTTCATGCCACTCCCTTCTGGCCTGCAGCATTTCTATTGAGAAATCAGCTGACAGTCTAATGGGAGCTCCCTTGTAGGTAACTTTCTGTCTCTCTCTTGCTTCTTATAGGATTCTTTCTTTGTCTTTAATGTTTGCTATTTTTTATGATGTGTCTAGCTGTGGGTCTTCTGGGGTTCATCTTGCTTGGGACTCTGTGTTTTCTGGACTTGTGTGACTTTTTCCTTCACCAGTTTAGGGAAGTTTTCTGTCATGATTTCTTCAAACTGGTTCTCTAGTCCTTTCTCTGATTCTTCTCCTTTTGGTATCCCTATAATGCAAATGTTGTTGCGTTTTGTATTGTTCCACAGCTCCCTTAAACTCTCCTCTTGCTTTAAAATTTTTTTTTCCCATTTTTTGCTCTATTTGGGTATTTTTCTCTACCTTGTCTTCTATGTCGCTGATTCTGTCTTCAGCTTCTTCTAATCTACTATTGAATCCTTCTAAGATATTAACAGCGATGTCATTCTTTATTTCCTCTTGATTTTTATGCATAGCTTCTACCTCTTTTTTTTAAGTTGAAGTAGTTCCCAGTGAGCTCTTCATAATTTTATTAGGTTGCTTGTAGTTCTCACCAAATTGTTTGAACACCCTTAAAATCATTGCTTTGAATTCTTTATCTGACAAGTTGCTGTCTTCCATTTCCTGTAGTTCCTTTTCTGATGATTCCTCTTTTTCTTTCCTTTGGGTGTTATTTCTTTGTCTCCCCATTTTAGCCGTCTGGTAGCTGTAGACCCAGTGAGGGATGTTCGGATGTGTAGGCAGCTTCACTCTATATCAAATAAGGCTACTGTTCCTCCCAGACTGTTTTGTTTTGTGTTGTCTCTTGCCTGCTGTGGATCTTGGAGGATTGACTACTGGGGGCTGATATTGGTGTGTCCTGGTAGGTGCTGCTGCTAGGTCACATGTGCCCCTCTGGAGCTGTGTTCCCAGCTGGTCACTGGTGCCACTTGTAGCTGTATAGCTCAGGCCCTGCTGAGCCACTCTCCATGCCTGCACCATGGGCAGCTGTGTTGCACAGTCCTCACTGGAGCCCTGACTCCCCACTGATCTTGTGGGCAGCTGGGTTGTACTGGCCCAGTTGGAGCCCCCAGTTCCCACTGATCCTGTGGGGAGCTGGATCACACAGACCCTTTGGGGACCCGACTCCATGCCTATCTTATGGGCAGCTGGGTGGCACAGGCCTCTCTGGTGCCCCAGCACCCTGCAGGTCCCATGGGCAGCTGAATTGCACTGGTCCCTCTCAAACCCCGGCTTCCCACTGCTCTTGTGGGCCAATGGGTTGCACAGGTCTGTCTGGTGCCCTGGTTCCCCACTGCTCTTATGGGCAGCTGTGTTTCCCAGGCCCCTGTGGAGCTCTAGGTCCTGCAGCTGGCAGCTGGGGAGTGATGCTGCCCAGTGGGGCTCAGCTCCTGCTCAGCCTTTGCTGTAGATTTTGGGGATGGCTCTCAGCTGCTGATCTGTGCTTCTGTCACCTGCGGATGGATGTCTGCTCCCCTGTCTCTGTTGCTGGGGGTATATCTCTACTTTGATCAGGCTGCTACTGTGGGGGATGGTGCTGGGCTCCTGGCTGTTTGCGACTTCTGCAAGAGGCACCTTGACAGCTCCGCTACTGTGCACTGGTCTGTGTTGACACAGGTTATCCACTGGTCCAATGGTGCCAGGTGCACTGGTGGGCTCAGTCTGCTGAACCTTAGCTGCTCCAACTGCCTCCTCCCAGAGAAGTCCCAGGATCTTCCAAAATGGTGGAAGCTCCCTGCAGAGCAGGGAGAAGTGCCCTGAAGGGCCATTTACCATGGTAACCAGCTGCTCCCTGTCCACAGCACAGGAACCTTCTGCTCCACTTCTCTGCACTGCATGAGTTTGGTTGTCCACCTTCATGTCCATTCACACACTGGTTCACTCTCTCACACACTCATCCTCTCTCCGGTCCTGCCTGCCACCATCTTCCAACTTGGGTAGTATGGACATTTTAATGATGTTAATTCTTCCAATCCATGAACAAGGTACGTGCTTCCACTTTTTTATATCTTCCTCTATTTCTTTTTTCAATGTCCTGTAGTTTTCTGCAAATAGGTCCTGTACTTCTTTGGTTAAGTTTATTCCTAGGTATCTTAATTATTTTGATGCGATGGTAAATGGGATAGTTTTTTTAGTTTCTCATTCTGTGAGTTCATCATTGGTGTATAAGAATGCCTTTGATTTCTTGACATTAATTTTGTATCCTGCCACTTTGCCAAATTTATTTATTAAATCTAGTAGATTTTTGATGGAGTCTTTAGGGTTTTCTATGTATAATATCATGTCATCTGTGAATAATGACAGTTTCACTTCCTCCTTTCCAATTTGGATCCCCTTTATTTTTTCTTCATGTCTAATGCTGTGGCTAAGACTTCCAGCACTATGTTAAATAAGAGTGTTGAAAGTGGGCATCCCTGTCTTGTTCCTGTTCTTAAGGGAAATGCTTTTAGTTTTTGCTCATAGAGTATTATGTTGGCTGTTGATCTTTCATATATGGACTTTATTATGTCAAGATATGATCCCTCTATTCCCACATTGCTGAGAGTTTTTATCAGAAATGGGTGTTGGATTTTGATGAATGCTTTTTCAGTGCTTATTGATATGATCATATGGTTTTTATCTTTCATTTCGTTTATGTGGTGTATCACATTTATTGATTTGTGAATATTGTACCAGCCTTGCATCCATGGGAGGAATCCCTCTTGGTCATGGTGAATAATTTTTTTGATGTATTGCTCGATCCAATTTGCTAGTATTTTGTTAAGGATTTGGCAGCTATGTTCATCAGGGACATTGGCCTGTAATTTTCTTACTCTTTATAGTTTCTTTTTCTGGTTTTGGAATTAGAATTATGCTGGCCTCAAAACGAGTTCAGAAGTCTTCCTTCTTCTTGAATTTTCTGGAATAGTTTGAGGAGAATGGGCGTTAGTTCTTCTTTGAATGTTCCATATAACTCTCCCGTGAAGTTGTCCGGGCCTGGTCTTTTGCATGCTGGGAGAATCTTGATTACATCTTCAATTTCCTTGGTTGTTATTGGTCTGTTCAAGTTTTCTATCTCCTCTAGGTTCAGTTTTGGGAGAGTGTGTGTTTCTAGAAATTTGTCCATTGCGCTTAGATTGTCTAATTTGTTGCCGTAAAATTTTTCATAGTATTAATATTCCTTAAGGATCCTTTGTATTTCTGTGGTGTCAGTTGTTACTTCTCATCTTTCATTTTGATTTTGTGTATTTGGGTTCTCTCTCTTTGTTTCTTGGTGAGTCTAGCTAAGGGTTCATCAATCTTGTTTATCTTTTTTTTTTTTATTAATTTATTTTTGTTACAGATGTTTCTCCTTTTTTCCTCATTGACACCCTCCTCCCTATCCCCCCACCCCATCCCCAGCTTTGTTGTCCATGTCCATCAGTTATGCATACATGCGTATAAGTTCTGTGGTTTATCTCTTCCCTCCCTCCCACCCCTTCTTCTGAGGGTTGTCAGTCTGTACCCTACTTTCACATCTCTGGGTCTACCCTGTTCCCCATACTGGTAGGTTTATTATATTCCACAAATGAGTGAGATCATGTGATATTTTTCTTTCTGTGCTTGGTTTGTTTCGCTTAGGATAATACTCTCGAGGTCCCTCCATGTCGTCTCAAAGGATAAGAGATCTTTCTTTCTTACAGCCGCATAGTACTCCATTGTGGATATGTAACACAGCTTTTTTATCCATTCATCCACTGATGGGCACTTGGGCTGTTTCCAGATCTTAGCTATTGTGAATAGTGCTGCTATGAACATGGGAGTACATATATTCTTTCTGATTGGTGTTTCAGGTTTCTTAGGGTATATTCCTAGAAGTGGGATCACTGGGTCAAATGGCAGTTCAATTTTTAATTTTTTGAGGTAACACCATAGTGTTTTCCACAGTGGCTGCACCAGTCTGCATTCCCACCAGCAGTGTACTAGAGTCCCCTTTTCTCCACACCCTCGCCAACACTTGTTGTTTGACGATTTGTTGATGGCGGCCATTCTGACAGGTGTGAGGTGATACCTCATTGTTGTTTTAATTTGCATCTCTCTGATGATTAGTGATGTTGAGCATTTCTTCATATGTCTCTTAGCCATTTGTATGTCCTGTTTGGAGAGGTGTCTATTTAGTTCCTCTGCCCATTTTTTAATTGGGTTCTTTGTCTTCCTTTTGTTGAGTTGTATGAGCACTCTATATATTTTGGAGATTAACCCCTTATCTGATGTATCATTGGCAATTATGCTCTCCCATACAGTGGGTTCTCTTTCCGTTTTGATGGTTGTTTCTTTTGCTGTGCAGAAGCTTTTGAGTTTGATGTAGTCCCATGTGTTCATTTTTTCCTTTATTTCTGTTGCCTTAGGTGATGTGTCAATGAAGATTCTGCTGCGTATGATGTCCGAAATTTTGTTGCCTACATATTCTTCTAGGATTTTTATGGATTCACGAGTCACATTTAAGTCTTTTACCCATTTTGAGTTTATTCTTGTGTATGGTGTAAGTTGATGGTCTAGTTTCATTTTTTTGCATGTAGCTGTCCAATTTTCCCAACACCATTTATTAAAGAGGCTGTCTTTGCTCCACTGTATGCTCTTGCCAACTTTGTCAAATATTAGTTGAGCATAATATCTTGGGTCAATTTCTGGATTCTCTGTTCTGTTCCACTGGTCTATATGCCTGTTCTTGTGCCAATACCAGGCTGTTTTGATTATAGTAGCTCTGTAGTATAATCTGATATCTGGTATTGTGATCCCACCTACTTTGTCCTTCTTTTTCAAGATTGCTGTAGCTATTCGGGGTCTTTTTTGGTTCCATATGAACTTTTGGAGTATTTGTTCTAGTTCTGTGAAATATGTCGCTGGTATTTTGATTGGGATTGCATTGAATCTATAGATTGCTTTGGGTAATATGGACATTTTAATGACGTTAATTCTTCCAATCCATGAACAAGGTATGTGCTTCCACTTTTTTATATCTTCCTCTATTTCTTTTTTCAATGTCCTGTAGTTTTCTGCAAAGAGATCCTTTACTTCTTTGGTTAAATTTATTCCTAGGTATCTTAATTTTTTTGCCACGATGGTAAATGGGATTGTTTTTTTAGTTTCTCTTTCTGTGAGTTCATCATTGGTGTATAAGAATGCCGTCGATTTCTTGACGTTTATTTTGTATCCTGCTACTTTGCCAAATTCATTTATTAGGTCTAGTAGATTTTTGATGGAGTCTTTAGGGTTTTCTATGTATAATATCATGTCATCTGTGAATAATGACAGTTTCACTTCCTCCTTTCCAATTTGGATCCCTTTTATTTTTTCTTCACGTCTGATTGCTGTGGGTAAGACTTCCAGTACTATGTTAAATAAGAGTGGTGAAAGTGGGCATCCCTGTCTTGTTCCTGTTCTTAAGGGAAATGTTTTTAGTTTTTGCCCATTGATTATGATGTTGGCTGTAGGTCTTTCATATATGGCCTTTATAATGTTGAGATTTGATCCCTCTATTCCCAAATTGCTGAGCGTTTTTATCAGAAATGGGTGTTTAATTTTGTCGAATGGTTTTTCAGCGTCTATTGATATGATCATGTGGTTTTTATCTTTCATTTTGTTTATGTGGTGTATCACATTTATTGATTTGCGAATATTGAACCAGCCTTGCATCCCTGGGATGAATCCCACTTGGTCATGGTGAATAATTTTTTTGATGTATTGCTGGATCTGATTTGCTAGTATTTTGTTCAGGATTTTGGCATCTATGTTCATCAGGGATATTGGCCTATAGTTTTCTTTCTTTGTAGTGTCTTTGTCTGGTTTTGGAATTAGGATTATGCTGGCCTCATAAAACGAGTTTGGAAGTCTTCCTTCTTCTTGAATTTTTTGAAATAGTTTGAGGAGAATGGGTGTTAGTTCTTCTTTGAATGTTCGGTAAAACTCCCCCGTGAAGCCATCTGGGCCTGGGCTTTTGTTTGCTGGGAGAGTCTTGATTACATCTTCAATTTCCTTGGTTGTTATTGGTCTGTTCAAGTTTTCTATCTCTTCCCGGTCCAGTTTTGGGAGACTATATGTTTCTAGAAATTTAGATTGTTGAATTTGTTGCCATATAAATGTTCATAGTATTCGTTAACGATCCTTTGTATTTCTGTGGTGTCAGTTGTTACTTCTCCTCTTTCGTTTCTGATTTTGTGTATTTGGGTTCTCTCTCTTTGTTTCTTGGTGAGTCTAGCTAAGGGTCCATCAATCTTGTTTATCTTTTCA
This sequence comes from Tadarida brasiliensis, assembly GCA_030848825.1. Taxonomy (NCBI): domain Eukaryota; kingdom Metazoa; phylum Chordata; class Mammalia; order Chiroptera; family Molossidae; genus Tadarida; species Tadarida brasiliensis. Next base: position 69,201,457 of record CM061259.1, on the reverse strand, counting down.
AAAAACCAGCTCTTTGTTTCATTGATCCTTTGAATTGTTTTTTTGGTCTCCATGTCGTTTATTTCTGCTCTGATCTTTACTATTTCCTTCCTTCTACTTGCTCTGGGGTTTTCCTTTTGTTTGCTTTCTAGTTCTTTAAGTTGTGAGGTTAGGTAGTCTATTAGAAATTTTTCTTGTTTCTTGAGGTAGGCCTGTAGTGCTATGAACTTCCCTCTCAGAACTGCTTTCGCTGCATCCCACAGATTTTGTGTTGTTGTGTGTTCATTTTCATTCGTTTCCAGAAAGTTTTTAATTTCTTCCTTGATCTCCTTGGTAACCCATTCATTGTTTAATAACATGCTATTTAGCCTCCATATATTCAAATGTCTTTGCATGTTCTTGTTGCAATTGATTTCTAGTTTCATGCCATTGTGATCTGAGAAGATGCTTGATATGATTTCAATCTTCTTGAATTTGTAGAGACTTCGTTTGTGTCCTAACATGTGGTCTATCTTTGAGAATGTCCCATGTGCACTTGAGAAGAATGTGAATTCTGTAGTTTTGGGGTGTAATTCTCTGTAAATATCTATTAAATCCATTTGGTCTAGTGCTTCATTTAGAGTCTCTGTTTCCTTGTTAATTTTTTGTCTAGAGGATCTATCCAGTGATGTCAGCGGCGTGTTGAAGTCCCCTGCTATGATTGTATTGCTGTCGATTTCTCCTTTGAATTTTTTCAGAAGATTTTTAATGTATTTTGGTGCTCCTGTATTGGGTGCATATATGTTTACTAAGGTTATATCTTCCTGTTGGATAGATCCTTTCAATATTATGTAGTGGCCTTCTTTGTCTCTAGTTATGGCCTTCATTTTAAAATCTATTTTATCAGATATGAGTATTGCTACCCCAGCTTGTTTTTCCTTTCTGTTTGCTTGGAAGATTTTTTTCCATCCCTTCACTTTCAGCCTATGTGAGTCTTTTGTTGTGAGGTGGGTCTCTTGTAAACAACATATATATGGGTCATGCTTTCTTATCCAATCCGCTACTCTGTGTCTTTTGATCGGGGTGTTCAGTCCATTTACATTTAAGGTGATTACCGATATGTACTTACTTATTGCCATTTTTGTTTAGTGTATTTCTATTTTCCTTTCTATTTCTTCTACTAATTACAGCAGTCCTTTTAACATTTCTTGCAGTGCTGGTTTGGTGCTAATGTATTCCCTTAGCCTTTTTTTGTCTGAGAAGCTCTTTATTTGACCTATTTTGAATGATAGCCTTGCTGGGTAGAGTAGTCTTGGGTTCAGATCCTTGTTTTTCATGACCTTGATTATTTCATGCCATTCCCTTCTGGCCTGTAGTGTTTCTATTGAGAAGTCAGCTGATAACTTTATGGGGGTTCCTTTGTAGGTAACCTGTTGCTTAGCTCTTGCTGCCTTGAGGATTCTCTCTTTGTCTATAATTTTTGGCATTTTAATTACTATGTGTCTTGGTGTGGGCCTGTTTGGATTCTTCTTACTTGGGACTCTCTGTGCTTCTTGAAAGCCTTCTTCCTTCACCATATTAGGGAAATTTTCTGTCACTATTTCTTCAAATATATTCTCTAACCCTTTCTCATTTTCTTCTTCTTCGGCGACTCCTATGATGCGAATATTATTACGTTTCCAGTTGTCCCACAGTTCTCTTAAGCTGTCTTCCTGTTTTTTCATTGTTTTTTCCTTTTGGTTTTCTGATTGGTTGATTTTTTCTACCCTGTCTTCTAAGTCACTGATTCGGTCCTCAGCTTCTTCTACTCTGCTTTTTAGTCCTTCCATTGTGTTCTTCATTTCTGCTATGTCATTCTTCATTTCCAATTGATTTATTTTCAGTATTTCTATGTCTTTGCTCATGGTGTTGATGTCCTTACACATGTTGTTGAGCTTCCTCAAGATCATGGCTCTGAATTCTAGCTCTGTTAACTTGCTTAACTCCATTTCATTTATCTCATCTTCATTGGAGGTCTCTTGTTCTTTCGTTTGGCATCTGTTTCGTTGTTTTACCATTTTGGCTATCTCAGTGGTTTTTGGAGCCTGCCAAATTTTCCCTGTGGATGTTGGTGTTCTGCTGTTTGTGGCTCCCTGTACTGGGTTTGGATGAGCGTGAGAGGACCCACGTTATACACCACTGTCGAGTCTTACTTTTCTGGGTAGAGTTGCAAGCCCAGAAAAGGTTCAGTTATCCTCTAGCTTTTTGCCTAGAGGCTATTAGTCCTGGTTACTTAAAGAGCCTTGGGTTCTCAGTTGAATGAAAACCTCCCTCAGGTGTTCAGTGTGAGAGGATTTCCCGAGGGTGGGGCAGATGCTGGTAGTTAATGAGCCTTGATTTGCATTTCAATGGCCCAACTGGGTGTGGCTGAATCTCCGAGGGAGGGGCTGCCGCCTCTCCCCAGAGCCCTGGGATGGAGTAAGTCGACCAGGCCACAGTCCTGCGTGGCCGAAACTCAGCAAAAGCGCTGAGTGCCCTCCAAATCCCGAGTGTCCCCACACAGTTCCAGTCCAGTCCGCCCTCCCTCTGCCGGAGTCCAGGTGAGTGGCTGTGGGTGTTCTAGCGCTCTGTCCCGGCTCTGCGCTGTGGAGCCAGCTCGGGCTTTAACCCCAAGGGCAGGCACTGCTCACGGCTAAGGCCGCTGCTGTCCGTGGGCTCCCAGCCCCCCTCTCGCGCCTCCGCAATCCTACCAGGATCAAGTCAGTGTCCCTGGTTGTATGGTCCTCGCGAGCTGCTTTTCCGTTGCTTTTTCCCGACGATTTGTCTTTATTTTAGTTGTATTTCCAGTTTGGTCCTGGGAGATGATCTGTGTAGCTTCCGTTCACTCCGCCGCCATTTTGGAATCTCTCCTTGTTTATCTTTTTGAAATCTAGCTCTTTGTTTCATTGATCCTTTGAATTGTTTTTTTTTTTTTTTTTTTTGGTCTCTATGTCTTTTATTTCTGCTCTGATCTTTACTATTTCTTTCCTTATACTTGCTCTGGGGTTTTCTTTTTGTTTGCTTTCTAGTTCTTTAAGTTTTGAAGTTAGATAATCAATTAGACATTTTTCTAGTTTCTTTTTTTTTTTTAATTATCTTTATTGTTGAATGTATTACAGATGTTCCTCATTTTTCCCCCATTGCCCCCCTCCTTCCCCATTCCTGCCCCCCTCCTGCCTTTCCCCACACTGTTGTCTGTGTCCATTGGTTATACATATATTCATATAAGTTCTTTGGTTTATTTCTTCCCACCCCCCAACTCCCCTTCCCTTTGAGGTTTGTCAGTCTAACAAGCAATTTGTACTTCTTAATCCCATCACCTTTTTCACCCATCCCCCCAGCCCCCACCCATCTGGTAACCAACAAAAGTTCTCTGTGTCTATGAGAATATTTCTGTTCTGCTTGTTCATTTTGTTTGTAGATTCAATTGTTGATAGATATGTATCTATTGCCATTTTGTTTGTTCATATTTTTTTATCTTTTTCTTCAAGAAGACCCTTCAACATTTCATATAATAATGGTTTGGTGGTGATGAACTCCTTTAGCTTTTCCTTGTCTGGGAAACTCTTTATATGGCCATTGATTCTAAATGACAGCTTTGCAGGATAGAGTAATCTTGGTTGTAGGTTCTTACTTTTCATCACTGTGAATATTTCTTGCCACTCCCTTCTGGCCTGCAAAGTTTTTTGAGAAATCAGCTGACAGTCTTATGGGAACTCCCTTGTAGATAACTAACTTCTTTTCTCTTGCTGCTTTTAAGATTCTCTCTTTGTCTTGAACCTTTTGCATTTTGATGATTATGTCTCTTGGTGTGGGCGTCTTGGGGTTCATCTTGTTTGGGTCTCTCTGTGCTTCCTGGACTTGTATGTCTGTTTCCTTCACCAAGTTAGGGAAGTTTTCTGCCATTATTGTTTCAAATAGGTTTTGATTTTCTTGTTCTCTCTCTTCTCCTTCTGGCACCCCCAAGATGCGAATGTTGGCACACTTGAAGTTGTTCCAGAGGCTACTTACACTATCTTCATTTTTTTTGGATTCTTTTTTCTTTTTGCTGTTCTGATTGGGTGTTTTTTGCTTCCTCATATTCCAGATCGATGGTTTGCTTCTTGGATTTTACCTACTCTGCTATTGAATCTGTGTAAACTATTCTTAATTTCAGTTAGTGTCTCCTTCATTTCTAACTGTGCATCCTTCATTTCTGACTGGTCCTTTTTTATGCTCTCGAGGTCTTCACTAAGTTCACTGAGGTTCTCACTAAGTCCATTGAGCATCTTTATAAGCAGTATTTTGAACTCTGCATCTGTTAGGTTGCTTAACTCCATTTCACTTAGTTCTTTTCCTGGAGTTTTGTTCTGTTCTTTCATTTGGGACCTGTTTCCTTGTCTCCTCATTTTGGCTGCCTCTCTGTGTTTGTTTCTATGTATCACTTAGCGAGAGGTATAGGGCTAGCTGAGACCAGATGCTGCTCGTTTGAAAGAATTTAGGAAAAGCTGAAGCAGAATCCAAGACAGGCCAATCCTATGGTAAAGCAACTGGCAACAGCTTGGGTGGGCCTGAAAGTTAGGTGGGGCAGGGCCTCAGGGAATCACCAGAGCGGGGTAAACAGTGTGAGGCAGGTAGCTGGAGTCCCAGATATGGCAGCCTCTGCTGGCCCAGGGAAGGGCTCACCAAAGGAACAAAAGCCTCTGATAGCACGTCTGTCCAGAAGAAAGCTGCCTCTCCAGCCCTCGCTCCAATGCCAAACATCTCAGTTCTTCCCTATATGATTCTGGTGCCTTTCAAGCTGCCTCCCACTTGCTAGAGCCTGGAGGGAGCAAGTGCAAGTAAGTCTGTGTATGGGCCCTTTAAGAGGAGCTGCGGGGGCTCCAGCCACCTCAGCCTCAGTTCTCACTGGTTTTTCCAGCCAGAAGTGATGGGGATTCTCTTGCTGGCACAGGAACCATGAGCTGGGTGCCTGGTGTGGGACAGGGACCCCTCGGTCTTCAGGGAGGACCTTCCCAGCTGAGGTGTCCTCCTAATTTTTATCCACCGCACACGTGTGTGGGACCAGCCCGTCGCGGCTCTGCCCCTCCTACCAGTCTCGATGTGGCTTCTTCTTTAATTTTATAGTTGTAGGACTTCCATTCAGCTTGATTTCAGGCAGTTTTGAATGATGGTTGTTGTGCAGTTTAGTTGTAACTTTGATGTGGTTGTGCAAGGATGCGATACCGCGTTTACCTACGCCGCCATCTTGACCTGAAGTCCTATAAAGATGTTTTTTCTTTTTCTTGTTTCTTGAGGTAGGCCTGTAGTGCTATTAACTTTTCTCTCAGAACTGCTTTCTCTGTATCCCATAGATTTTGTGTTGTTGTGTGTTCATTTTCATTGGTTTCCAGGAAGTTTTTAATTTCTTCCTTGATCTCCTCGGTAACCCATTCATTGTTTAATAACATGCTATTTAGCCTTCATGTGTTCAAATGTCTTTGCATGTTCTTGTTGCAATTGATTTCTAGTTTCATGCCATTGTGATCTGCGAAGATCCTTGATATGATTTCAATCTTCTTGAACTTGTAGAGACTTCGTTTGTGTCCTAACATGTGGTCTATCTTTGACAATGTCCCATGTGCACTTGAGAAGAATGTGAATTCTGCAGTTTTGGGGTGCAGTTCTCTGTAAATATCTATTAAATCCATTTGATCTAGTGTATCATTTAGAGTCTCTATCTTTTTGTTAATTTTTTTATCAGGGGGATCTATCCAGTGATGTCAGCGGCGTGTTGAAGTCCCCTGCTATGATTGTATTGCTGTTGATTTCTCCTTTGAAGTCCTCCAGAAGATTTTTAATATATTTTGATGCTCCTATATTGGGTGCATATATGTTTACCAAGGTTATATCTTCCTGTTGGATAGATCCTTTTAATATTATGTATTGGCCTTCTTTGTCTCTAGTTATGGCCTTCATTTTAAAATTTATTTTATCAGATATGAGTATTGCTACCCAGCTTTTTTTCCCTTTCCGTTTGCTTGGAAGATTCTTTTCCATCCCTTCACTTTCAACCTATGTGAGTCTTTTGTTGTGAGATGGGTCTCTTGTAAACAACATATATGTGAGTCATGTTTTCTTATCCAGTCAGCTACTCTGTGTCTTTTTATTGGAGCATTCAATTCATTTACATTTAAGGTGATTATTGATATGTACTTATTTATTGCCATTTTTGTTTAGTGTGGTTCTATTTTCCTTCCTATTTCTTCTACTAATTACAGCAGTCTTTTTAATATTTTTTGCTGTGCTGGTTTGGTAATAATATATTCCCTTAGCCTTTTTTTTTTTTTTTTTTTTTTTTTGGTCTGGGAAGTTCTTTATTTGACCTTTTGTTTTGAATGATAGCCTTGCTGGGTAGAGTAATGTTGGATTCAGATCCTTGTTTTTCATGACCTTGATTACTTCATGCCATTCCCTTCTGGCCTGTAGTGTTTCTGTTGAGAAGTCAGTTGATAGCCTTATGGGGGTTCCTTTGTAGGTAACCTGTTGTGTGTCTCTTGCTGTCTTTAGGATTGTCTGTTTGTCTTTAATTTTTGGCATTTTAAATACTATGTGTCTTGATGTGGGTCTGTTTGGATTCTTCTTACTTAGGGCTCTCTGTGCTTCTTGAACTTGAATTCTTTCTTCCTTCACCAAATTAAAGAAGTTTTTTGTCACTATTTCTTCAAATATATTCTCTAACCCTTGCTCATTTTCTTCTTCTTCGGGGACTCCTATGATGCAAATATTATTACGTTTCCAGTTGTCCCACAGTTCTCTTAAGCTGTCTTCCTGTTTTTTTCTTTTGGTTTTCTGATTGGTTGATTTTTTTCTACCCTGTCTTCTAATTCACTAACCCAGTCCTCAGCTTTCTCTACTCTGGTATTTTGTCCTTCCAATGTGTTCTTTATTTCTCCTATTCCATTCTTCATTTCCTATTGATTGATTTCAGTGTTTCTATATCTTTACTCATGGTGTTGATGTCTTTACTCATGTTGTTGACCTTCCTCAAGATCATGGCTCTAAAATCTACCTCTGATATCTTGCTTAATTCCATTTCATTTATCTGTTTTCCTGTAGAATGCGCTTGTTCTTTCATTTGGGATTTGTTTCTTTGTTTCACCATTTTTGCTGTCTCAGTGGGTTTTGGAGCCTGCCATATTTTCCTGTGGGTTTTGGTGTTCTGCTGTTTGAGGCTTCTTCTATTGGGTTTGGTTGAGCGTGGGAGGACCCACATTAAGCACCACTGTCAAATCTTACTTTCCTGGGTAGATTTGCAAGCCCTGGAAAGGTTCGGTTTATCCTCTAGCTTTCTTCCTGGAGGCTATTACTCTCAGTTACTTGAAGAGCCTTGGGTTCTCAGTTGAATGAAATACTCCCTCTGGTGTTCAGCATAGGAGGATTTCTGGAGGGTGGGGAAGATGCTGGTTGTTATTGAGCCTCAATTTGCATTTCTGTGGCCCAGCTGGGTTGGGTTGAATCTCTGAGGGAGGGGCTGCTGCTTTTCCCCAGAGCTCCGGGAAAGAGCAAGATGGCCACTGTCCTGCATGGCTGCAATTCAGCAAAAGCTCTGAGCACACTCCAAATCCCCAATGTCCCCACACAATTCCATTCCAGTCCACCCTCCCTGTGCCAGAGCCCAAAGTGAGTGGCTGTAGCCAATTCAGTGGTCTGTCCCAGCTCTCTGTGCTGTGGAGCCGGCTTGGGATTTTAACCCCAAGGGCACTGCTCACAGCTAAGACTGCTGCTGTCTGTGGACTCCCAGCTCCCCTCTGACACCTCTGTGTACCTCCCAGGCTCGATTCAGTGTCCCTGGTTATATGGTCTTCTCAAGCTGCTTTTCTGTTGCTTTTTCCCAATGATTTATCTTTATTTTAGTTATAATTCCAATTTGGTCCTGAGAGATGGTCTGTATAGCTTCCATTCACTCCTCCACCATTTTGGAAACCCCAAAACAGATAATTTTAAAAGCAGGAAGAAAAAAATTTCTCTTATATGTGGGAACTCCATAAGAATATCTATTTTTTCTCAGCAGAAACCTTGTCAACCAAGAGAGAGTGGAATGATATATTCAAAGTGCTGAAGGAAACAACTACTAAGATACTTTACCTGGCAAAGTTTTTCTTCAGAAATGAGGGTGAGATAAAGATTTTCCCAAACAAACAAACGCTGAGAGTTCATCACCATTAGACCTGGTTTACAAGAATTAATAACATGAGTTATTCAATCTGAAACAAAGCAATGTTAATTAGTAACATGAAAATGTGAAATATACAAAATACTGGTAAAGTAAGTGTATAGTCAAATTCAGAATATAGTTGGCCCTTGTTTATTGTGGTTAATCAGTTCCAGACTCTACTGTGATAAATGAATTTCTGCAAAGTTGCATTCTTTATTTTTACAGTCGTCCCTCGTCACTTCACACTTTGACTTTTGTGGCTTCACTCTATTGCAGTTTTTTCAAATACTATACTATACTATATTTGAAAAAACCACGATAGAGTGAAGCTGCAAAAGTCAAAGCCCGAAGTGGCGAGGGACAACTATACTCTAATTGTGTAATATGATGTGTTAAGCACTTAACTATGGTATACAAGTTAAAGACAAAAGTATTAAAAATAGCTATTGCTATAATAATATGTTAATGGGTACACAATATAAAAAATGTGATTGTGACATCAAAAACATAAAAGTGTGTAAGGAGGATAAAAGGATAGAGTTTTGTATGAGATCAAAATTAAGTTGTTATCAACTTAAAATTAGATTGTTATATCTATAAGTATTTAAAGTCTCAAGGTACCACAAAACAAAATCCTGTGGTAGATACATACAAAATAAAGAGAAATGAATCATATTATGTCACTGTAGAAAACCATCAAGAGAAGAAGAAAGAATCAAAGGAACTATCAAACAATTATGAAACAATACAATGGCATCAGTAAGTCCTTACAAATACAATTACTTTAAATGTAAATGGGTTAATATTTACAGTCAAAATAAAAATGTAATAGAATCTACAGACACACCCTGTATACATTTTTTGGGGGACATCTGTATATACATTCAACATCAGAGCACCTAATATATTAATCAAATACTTAATAGATCTGAAGGGAAAAACAGATAAAAATGCAATAACAGTGGGAGTCTTCAGTGCCCCAATTTCAACAATAGATACATCATTCAGACAGAACATCAGTAAGGAAACATTTGATTTGAACTGTTCTTTAGACCAAACTACCCTAACAGTCATAACAGAGCATTTCATCCAACAGCAGCGGAATAAACATTCTCCTCAAGTATACATGAAACAATCACCAAGATTAATTATTTGTTCAGTCACAAAGCAAGTAGTAGCAAATGTAAAAGAATAAAATTATACCAATGTCTTTTTTGGCTACAATGGTATAAAATTAGAAATCAGTAGCAGGAGGAAAACAAAATTCACAAATATGTGGAAATTAAAGAACAAACTCCTGAACAACCAAAGGGTCATATAAATCAAAAGGGAAATAAAAAATATCATAAACAAGGCCGGTGTGGCTAAGTAGATGAGCATCAACCCATGAACCAAAAGGTCACCAGTTCAATTCCCGGTCAGGACATGTGCCGGGGTTGTGGACTCAATTCCCAGTAGGGGGAGTACAGGAGGCAGCTGATCGATGGTTATCTCACACATTGATGTTTCTATCTATGTGCAAAGTTAGAAGATGGAAGGAGATAACAAAATCAGAGCAGAAATAAATGAAATAGAGACCAGAAAAACAAATGATCAATGAAATTAAGAGCTGGTTTTTTTGTTTATATTTTTGAAAAGAGAAACAACATTGACAAACCTTTTACTAGACTTACCAAGTAAAACAGAGAGAGGACTCAAATAAAATTATAAATTAAAAAGGACATACTACAACTGATATCACAGAAATACAAAGGATTACAAGAAACTACTATGAACAGTTATACACCAACAAATTGGTCAACCTAGAAGAAACAGAAAATTCCTAGAATCATACAATCTACAAAGACAAAATCTTGAAGAAATAGAAAACCTGGGGATTCCAAAATGGCGGTGGAGTGAATGGAAGCTACACAGACCATCTCCCTGGACCAAACAGGAATTACAACTAAAATAAAGACAAATTGTTGAGGAAAAGCAACAGAAAAACAACTAGTGAGGATCATACAACCAGGGACACTGAATCGATCCTAGTAGGATTGCTGAGATGCAAGAGGGGGCTGGGAGCCCACGACAGCAGCAGTCTTAGCTGTGAGCACTGCCCTCGGGGTTAAAGCCCAAGCTGGCTCCACAGCACAGAGGGCAGAGACAGAGCACTGAAATAGCCACAGCCACTCACTTTGGGCTCTGGCAGAGGTAGGGCGCACTGGACTGGAACTGTGTGGGGACACTCAGGATTTGGAAGGTGCTCATAGCTTTTGCTGAGTTGCGGCCATGCAGGACGATGGCCATCTTACTCCTTCCCAGGGCTCTGGGGAGAGGCGGCAGCCCCTCCCTCGGAGATTCAGCCACACCCAGGTAGGCCATTGAAATGCAAATTGAGGCTCATTAACTACCAGCATCTGTCCCACCCTCAGGAAATCTTCTTACCCTGAACACCTGAGGGAGGTCTTCATTCAACTGAGAACCCAAGGCTTTTCAAGTAACCTCTACAAATAGCCTCTAGGCAAAAAGCTAGAGGATAACTTAACCTTTTCTGGGCTTGAAAATCTACCCAGGAAAGTAAGACTTGACAGTGGTGTTTAACCTGGGTCCTCCCACGCTCATCCAAACCCAGTAGAGGGAGCCACAAACAGAAGAAAACCAACATCCACAGGGAAGATCTGGCAGGCTCCAAAACCCACTGAGATAGCCAAAATGATGAAACAAAGAAACAGATTCCAAAAAAAAGAACAAGAGACTTCTACCGAAGATGAGATAAATGAAATGGAGTTAAGTCAGTTAACAGAGCTAGAATTCAGAGCCATGATCTTGAGGAAGCTCAACAGCATGAGTAAGGACATCAACACCATGAGTAAACACATAAAAAAAATTGAAAATCAACTAACTGGAAATGAGGAAGCACCAAGAAGAAATGAAGAATGACATAGCAGAAATAAAGAACACGTTGGAAGGAACTAAACTGCAGAGTAGAGGAAGCTGAGGACCGGATTAGTGAATTAGAAGACAGGGTAGAAAAAATCAACCAATCAGAAAATCAAAAGGAAAAAACAATGAAAAAACAGGAAGACAGCTTAAGAGAACTGTGGGACAACTGGAAACATAATAATATTCGCATCATAGAAGTTCCCAAAGAAGAAGAAAAAGAGCAAAGGTTAGAGAATATATTTGAAGAAATAGTGACAGAAAATTTCCCTAATTTGGTGAAGAAAGAAGGCATTCAAGTTCAAGAAGCACAGAGAGTCCCAAGTAAGAAGAACCCAAACAGGCCCACACCAAGACACATAATAATTAAAATGCCCAAAATTAAGACAAAGAGAGAATCCTAAAGGCAGCAAGAGATAAGCAACAGGTTACCTACAAAGGAACCCCCATAAGGCTATCAGCTGACTTCTCAACAGAAACACTACAGGCCAGAAGGGAATGGCATGAACTAATCAAGGTCATGAAAAACAAGGATCTGAATCCAAGACTACTCTACCCAGCAAGGCTATCATTCAAAATAAAAGGTCAAATAAAGAGCTTCTCAGACAAAAAAAAAAACTAAGAGAATACATTAGCACCAAACCAGCACTGCAAGAAATGTTAAAAGGACTGCTGTAAATAGTAGAAGAAATAGGAAGGAAAATAGAACCACACTGAACAAAAATGGCAATAAATAAGTACATACCAATAATCACCTTAAATGTAAATAGACTGAATGCTCCGATAAAAAGACACAGAGTAACGGATTGGATAAGAAAGCATGACCCATATATATGTTGTTTACAAGAGACCCACCTCACAACAAAAGACTCACATAGGTTGAATGTGAAGGGATGGAAAAGAATCTTCCAAGCAAACGGAAAGGAAAAAAGAGCAGGGGTAGCAATACTCATATCTGATAAAATAGATTTCAAAATGAAGGCCATAACTAGAGACAAAGAAGGCCAATACATAATATTAAAAGGATCTATCCAACAGGAAGATATAACCTTGGTAAACATATATGCACCCAATATAGGAGCACCAAAATATATTAAAAATCTTTAGGAGGACTTCAAAGGAGAAATCGACTGCAATACAATCATAGCAGGAGACTTCAACACCCCACTGATATCACTGGATAGATCAACTAGACAAAAAATTAACAAGGAAACAGAAATTCTAAATGAAGCACTAGATCAAATGGATTTAATAGACATATACACAGAATTACACCGCAAAACCTCAGAATTCACATTCTTCTCAAGTGCACATGGGACATTCTCAAAGATAGACCACATCTTAGGACACAAACGAAGTCTCTACAAGTTCAAGAAGATTGAAATCATATTAAGCATCTTCTCAGATCACAACGGCATGAAACTGGATATCAATTGCAGCGAGAACATACAAAGACATTTGAACACATGGAGGCTAAATAGCATGTTATTAAACAATGAATGGGTTACCAAGGAGATCAAGGAAGAAATTAAAAACTTCCTGGAAACCAATGAAAATGACCACACAACAACACAAAATCTATGGGATGCAGCAAAATCAGTTCTGAGAGGGAAGTTCATAGCACTCCAGGCCTACCTCAAGAAACAAGAAAAATTTCTAATAAACTATCTAACCTCACAAGTTAAAGAACTAGAAAGCAAACAAAAAGAAAACCCTAGTGGAAATAGAAGGAACGAAATAGTAAAGATCAGAGTAGATATAAATGACATAGAGACCAGAAAAACAATTCAAAGGATCCATGAAACAAAGAGCTGGTTTTTTGAAAAGATAAACAAGATTGATGGACCCTTAGCTAGACTCACCAAGAAACAAATAGAGAGAACCCAAATACACAAAATCAGAAATGAAAGAGGAGAAGTAATAACTGACACTACAGAAATACATAGGATCGTTAACAATTACTATGACATTTATAGGGCAAAAAATTCGACAATCTAAGTGAAATGGACAAATTTCTAGAAACACATAGTCTCCCAAAACTGGACCAAGAAGAGACAGAAAACTTGAACAGACCAATAACAACTAAGGAAATTGAAGATATAATCAAGACTCTCCCAGCAAACAAAAGCCCAGGCCCAGAATGCTTCATGGGGGAGTTTTACCGAACATTCAAAGAAAAACTAACACCCACTCTCCTCAAACTATTTCAAAAAATTCAAGAAGGAAGACTTCCAAACTTGTTTTATGAAGCCAGCATAATTCTAGTTCCCAAACCGGAAAAAGACACTACAAAGAAAGAAAACTACAGGCCAATATCACTGATGAACATAGATGCCAAAATCCTGAACAAAATACTAGAAAATCATCAAAAAAATTATTCACCATGACCAACGGAATTCATCCCAGGGATGAATCTAGCACCCCTTTCTGATAAAAACACTCAGCAATGTGGGAATAGAGGGATCATATCTCGACATAATAAAGGCCATATATGAAAGACCTATAGCCAACATCATACTCAATGGACAAAAACTAAAAGCATTTCCCTTAAGAACAGGAACAAGACAAGGATGCTCACTTTCGCCACTCTTATTTAACATAGTACTGGAAGTCTTAGCCACAGCAATCAGATGTGAAGAAAAAATAAAAGGGATCCAAATTGGAAAGGAGGAAGTGAAACTGTCATTATTTGCAGATGACATGATATTATATATAGAAAACCCTAAAGATGCCATCAAAAATCTACTAGACTTAATAAATGAATTTGGCAAAGTAGCATGATACAAAATTAACGTGAAGAAATTGATGGCATTCTTATACACCAATGATGAACTCACAGAATGAGAAACTAAAAAAAGAACCCCATTTACCATCATGGCAAAAAAATTAAGATACCTAGGAATAAACTTAACCCAAGAAGTAAAGGACCTATTTGCAGAACACTACAGGACATTGAAAAAAGAATAGAGGAAGATATAAAAAAGTGGAAGCACATACCTTGTTCATGTATTGAAAGAATTAACATAATTAAAATGTCCATATTACCCAAAGCAACCTATAGATTCAATTCAATCCCCATCAAAATACCAACAACATATTTCACAGAACTAGAACAAATACTTCAAAAGTTCATATGGAACCAAAAAAGACCCCGAATAGCTACAGCAATCTTGAAAAAGAAGGACAAAGTAGGTGGGATCACAATACCGGATATCAGGTTATACTACAAAGCTATTGTAATCAAAACAGCCTGGTACTGGCACAAGAACAAGCATATAGACCAGTGGAACAGAACAGAGAATCCAGAGATTGACCCAAGACATTATGCTCAATTAATATTTGGCAAAGGTGGCAAGAGCATACAATGGAGTAAAGATATCCTCTTTAATAAATGGTGGTGGGAAAATTGGAGAGCTACATGCAAAAAAATGAAACTAGACCATCAACTTACACCACACACAAGAATAAACTCAAAATGGATAAAAGACTTAAATGTGACTTGTGAATCCATAAAAATCCTAGAAGAATATGTAGGCAACAAAATTTCGGACATCATACATAGCAGAATCTTCATTGATATATCACCTAAGGCAACAGAAACAAAGGAAAAAATGAACAAATGGGACCACATCAAACTCAGAAGCTTCTGCACAACAAAAGAAACTACCATCAAAATGGAAAGTGAACCCTCTGTATGGGAGAGCATAATTGCCAATGATACATCAGATAAGGAGTTAATCTCCAAAATATATAGAGTGCTCATACAACTCAACAAAAGGAAGACAAAGAACCCAATTAAAAAATGGGCAGAGGAACTAACTAGACACCTTTCCAAACAGGACATACAAATGGCTAAGAGACATATGAAGAAATATTCAACATCACTAATCATCAGAGAAATGCAAATTAAAACAACAATGAGGTATTACCTCACACCTGTCAGAATGGCCGCCATCAACAAATCAAACAACAAGTGATGGTGAGGTTGTGGAGAAAAGGGGACTCTAGTACACTGCTGGTGGGAATGCACACTAGTGCAGCCACTATGCAAAACACTATGGTGTTACCTCAAAAAATTAAAAATTGAATTACCATTTGACCCAGTGATCCCACTTCTAGGAATATACCCTAGGAAGCCTGAAACACCAATCAGAAAGAATATATGTACCCCCATGCTCATAGCAGCACTATTTACAATAACTAAGGTCTGGAAAAAGCCCAAATGTCCATCAGTAGACGAATGGATAAAAAAGCTGTGTTACATATCCACAATGGAGTACTATGGAGCTGTAAGAAAGAAAGATCTCTTATCCTTTGAGACGACATGGAGGGACCTGGAGAGTATTATCCTAAGTGAAATAAGCCAAACAGAGAAAGACAAATATCACATGATCTCATTTTTTTGTGGAATATAATAATCACAACAGTCTGAGAAACAGGGTAGACCCAGAGACGTGGAAGTAGGGTACAGACTGACAACTCTCAGAAGTGGGGATGGGGGGGGTAGGGAAGAGATAAACCACAAAATTTATACGCATGTACACATAACTGATGGACATGAACAACAAAGCTGGGGACAGTGTAGGGGGATGGGGAGGAGGATGTCAATGGGGAATAAAGGACAAACATCTGTAATAAAAATAAATTTAAAAAAAAACCTTAATAGACCAATAACAAGTAAGGGGATTGAATCAGTAATCAGTCTCCTAACAAAGAAAAGCTCAGGTACAGATGTCTTCAGTAGTAAATGTTTCCAAATATTTAAACAAGAATTAAGTCCAGTTCTTCTTGAACTCTTCCAAATAATTGAAGAGGAGGGAATCCTTGCAAACTCATTCTTAAGGCCAATATTACCCTGATACCAAAGCCAGATAAGGATACTATAAGACGTGAAAACTAAGGCCAATATCTTTGATGACTATAGATGCAAATATTCTCAACAAAAATTGTCAAATTGAATTCAACAGTACATTATCATACAGTAGGAATCATACACTATGACCAAGAATCATTTGCCCTTGGAATCCAAGATGAGTCAACACATACAAACTAATAAATATGATACACTACATTATAATCTCAATAGATGGAGAAAAGCATTTAATAAAATTCAGACTTCTTTCATGATAAAAACTTTCAACAAAGTGAATATAGAAAGGACATACCTCACCATAATAAAGGCCATACATGATAATCCCACAGCTAACATCATTCTTAATGGTGAAAAGTTGAAAGCTTTCCCCTAAGATCAGGAACAAGACAAGCATATCTACCTTCACCATTCCTATTCAACATAGTATTGAAAGTCTTTACTGGAACAATCAAACAAGAAAAAGAAATAAAAGGAAGAAAAAGAATTGGAAAGGAAGATGCAAAATCATCTCTGTTTCCTGATGACATGATCTGGTATATAAAAAATCCAAAAGACTCCACCAAAAAAACTGTTGAAAGTAATAAACAAATTCAGTAAGATTCAAGATACAAAATCAACATACAAAAATCAGTTACATTTCTATACACTAGCAATGAACTATCTGAAAAAGAAAACAATCTCATTTATAATAGCATCTAAAATACTTAGGAATACGTTTATCCAAGGAATTGAAAGATCTACACTAAAAACTACAAGATATTAATGAAAGAAATTGAAGAAGACACAAATAAATGGAAAGATATAGGGTGTTCATGGAATAGAAGAGGTAATATTGTTCAAATGGCCATACTACCCAAAGCCATCTATAGACTTAATGCAATCCCAATTTCAAATCCCAATAGCATAAAAAAACAATCCTAACATTTTTAAAGACCCTGAATAGCCTAAGCAATCTTGAGAAAGAACAAAGCTGGAAGCATCACAATTTCTAATTTTAATTATATTACAAAACCGTAGTAATCAAAACAGCATGGTACTGAAATAAAAATAGGCATTCAATGAAACAGAATTGAGAGTCCAGAAATAAAACCATGCACATATGTGGTCAGTGTATATTTGATAAGGAAGCCAAGAATCTTCAATGGGGAAAAGGTAGTCTCTTCAATAATTGGTGTTGGGAAAACTGAATATTCACATGCAAAAGAATGAAATTGGAACCCTATTCTACACCATTCATGAAAGTAAACTTGAAATGGATTAAGGGCTTAAATGTAAGACCTGAAACCATAAAACCAATAGCACAGGCAACAAAAGCAAAATCAACAAGTGGGACTATATTACATTAAAAAGCTTCTGCCAACAAAGGAAATAACAAAATAAATAGGCAATTTATAGAATGGAAGAAATAGTTTCAAGACATATATTAGATAAGGAGTTAATATTTAAAAGGTATAAGGAACTCATTCAACTCAATAGTTGAATAAACAAATAATACAATTTAAAATGGGCAAAGGATCTGAATAGATAATTTTTTCCAAAGACATATAAATGGCTAAGTACCTGAAAAAGTGGTCAATATCACTGATCATCAGGAAAATGCAAGTTAAAACTACAATGAGATGTCAATTCACACCTGTTAGAATGGTTGTTATCAAAAGGGTAACAAGTGTTGGCGAGGATGTGGAGACAAGGAAACCCTTGTGGAAATGTGAATTGGTTAAGTCACTATGGAAAATAGTATGGAGGTTCCTTAAAAAATTAAAAATAGAGCTACCATATGACCCAGCAATTCTCCTCCTGGGTATATATCCAAAGAAAGTAAAAGAGATCAAAGAGATATCAAAGATACCTATACTTTCATGTTCATTGTAGCAGTTTTCACAATGGACATGGAAGCAATCTGTCCATCTATGGACAACTAACTGATAAAGCATGGTACATATGTACAATGGGATATTATTCAGACTTTATAAAGAAGGAATTCCTATCATATGTGACAACATGGATGAAGTTGGGGAACATTATGCTAAGTGAAATAAGCCAGACACAGAATGAAAAATACTGCATGATCTCATATATATATAACCTAAAATAGTCAAACTCATAGAAACAGAAAGTAGAATGGTGATTGCCAGGGGCTGGAGGAGGAAGACATGGAAAGTAATGGTCCAAGTATACAAAATTTTGGTTATGCAGGATGAATAAGTTCTGGAGATCCACTACACAGCGTAGTGCTCATAGCTGATAGCACTCTATTTATTGCATGCTTAAAATTTGCTAAGAGGGTTGATTTTATGATCTTTTCTTAACATAAAAAAATGGCCCTGGCTGGTGTGGGTCAGTGGTTAGAACATCAGCCCATGCACTAAGGGTTGCAGGTTTGATTCCCAATCAAGAGGTCAGGAACATGTACCTGAGTTCCAGGTTTGATTCTCAGTTTGGGCGTGTGTGGGAGGCAACCAATCAATGTGTCTCTCTCACATTGATGTTTCTTTCTCTCTCTCTCTCTCTCTCTCTCTCTCTTCCTCTCTTCCCCTCCCCCCTCACTTCCACTCTCTCTAAAAAGCAATGGAAAAAATATCCTCAGGTGAGGATTTTTAAAAATAGTAATAAGGGGGTGGGAGGAAACCTTGACAGGTGATGGACATGTTTATGGCTTTGATGGTGGTGATGGTTTCATAACTGTATACTGATTCCCAAATGCATGAAGTCACATAAATTAAATATGTACAGCTTTTTACATGTCAATAATACCTCAATAAAGTGTTTTTTTAATCCTTACCTGAGGATATCTTTTCCATTGATTTATAGAGAGTGGAAGTGAGGGAGGGAGGGGAAGAGAGAGAGAGAGAGAGAAACATTGGTGTGAAAGAGAAACATCAATTGGTTGCCTCCCGCATGCACCTCCCAACCCGGGGCCAAGGATCGAACCTGCAACCCAGGTAAGTGCCCTTGACTGGGAATCTAACCCATGACTCTTTGGTGTGTGGGCTGATGCTCTAACCACTGAGCAACATTGGCCAGGGCAATAATGTGATTTTTTAAAAACCAAAACACATCCCTGAATGAGTCATAAGTGTGTGATCTAAAGGAAATATATCTGCAGGTTGACACAGTGGGGGCCCCAGTGTGAAACCACTGGTTTATGGATACTGGACCAAACAATCAAGTGTGGGAGCTAGACATAGGGGAAGTGACGAAGCAAGGTCAAGGGGAGGGCAGGGCCATGTGGGGAGGAGGTAGTTGGGGGGTTCTGAGACAGTTATTGAAGGGAGAATCAGAGTTTACCAGATGGCCAAAGTGGAGGCCAGGAGCAGGGCCTCCCAAGCTGATGGCTAGGTCAATTCAGGGGCTATGTTGTCCCAGAGACTGGTATAAGGTGTGTGAGCTGGGGGAAGGGAAGGCAGGCAGAGAGCCTTGGATGTCAGAGTGCAGAGCAGCCTGAATTCTGACGGAGACGGGGGTCTAACAAGAGCTTTGCAGGAAGGAGTGCCATGGTGGTCTTACGGGGAGGCAGCAGTTCAATTGCTGTAGAGTCTGAGCCAGTAACCGAGTAGATAAAGGAATGCACAATGGGGTACAGGTGCACAGGCTTCATTCATGGCATCCCCTTCCTGGCAACGTGGAGCCCGCTGTGATTTGAGCCTGCATTTCCCAAGGAAAGCTGGAATTCCATTTTTGAAACATGAAATCTGACCATTCTGAGTTTGGGTTCACAACTTTGAAAATACTGTTTGGGGTAAACTGAGCATTTCTATGGGCAGATCCAGCCCTAGCTGACAGTTTTGATCTTTGTCTTGGACTTGGGGCTCCTGGGGGTGGGGTGGCACTGGTCCATATTTGGTGTATATTGGTGTCCCCCTGAGGCCACACAAAGGCCCATAGTCTACTTCAGTTCCTTCAGGCTGTTCTCGATAGTTTGGCTTTACAAGCCCAGATTAGGAGAGTTGGAAGATGGTAGTGGGAATGACATTAGGCAGAGTTCCTTCCCCAGACAGGGCTCTTACCACAGTCCAGTGGCTCTGGCTTCAGTGACCAGAAGTAGAGGCTCTGGGCAAATGGTGCCCCTAAGGGCCCTCTCTGTGACCTTTCCAGCCTGGGTTCCAATCTAGCTCTGCCAGGTAGGAGATTCTGCCCTCTGGGACCCTCCTTGCTATTCCCCACACGTTGTCTGTTATGCTCTGGGATTCTGAACCATCTCATCTTTGCCCTGCAGGCTGGCCTGATCCGTATGGAGGAGGAAGAGTTCTTCATCGAGCCCTTAGAGAAGGGGCTGGCAGCGAAGGAGGCCGAGCAGGGTCGTGTGCATGTGGTATATCGCCGGCCATCCAACCCCATGCTCCCTTCTCTCGGTGGGGCACAGGCACTGGACACAGGTAAGGCTGCTGCAGATGAGCAGGCTGTGTGGTAAGCCCTGGATGTCTCCCCTGGATGACACAGGCACCCTTTCTGCAGGCCTGGTCTCAGGCCGAGGCTGAGCCCTGCCCTTGTTGACCACACAGCATAGTGGGTGTGCTGGAGCAGGGGCCTCAGCTCTGGGTGCATGTGGGCCACAAGCCTGTAGGTCTGGGGTCTCCATATAGGACAGTGAAAGCTGTCTGAGGGTCCACCTTCTGCCCAAGGGCCAGCAAGTGTCAGGGAGCAAAGGAGGCCCAGACCAGGCCTGGATCCCCTGGCCCAAGTCCCAAACTTGTGTCTGTGAGCCCATGCCTCTGAAGATTTCTGCTGCTCCCAGATAACCTCTCTCCCCTGCCTATGTGCCCACTTTCCCTGCCATGGTGACCGCTTCTCCTGTCTGGTTTCAGAGAAAGCCCCTGAGTACTCCATCAGCCCGTGAGGAGAGGGAAGTGCACCACAAAGACCTGGGGGTTCTCCCAGCAGCCTCAACAGCCTATGTAGCCTTACATGCTTTTGTCTTTTTCAACTTAGAACCAAAGAGCATTCTGGGCCCAGGAGTGTGGAAGGAGCTGTTGGGCAGGCATGGTGACAGCCCCAGCTGCAGCCTCTCAGAGCCTCCAGGAGGCCAGGCTCAATGGCCAGCCCAGATCTTTCCAGCACTTCTCAGGTCATGGGTTACAGTGAGGTTAGGTTAGGGTCTGACTCTGGTCCTAGCAGGCCTCATAAGGCCCAGGGCCCCAGGGTCTGGATTATTGTAACCCACGAGAAGCAAACACTCAGGCTCCACTATAGGTCAAATTAAAAGAGCTTCATTACCTGCGCAGGGACTGTTCCCAACCTTCACCAAGGAGGGAAGCAGCCCTGAGCTCAGGGAGCGGGTCGCTTACATAGAGCAGGGTTTTTGCAGTCTATAGCAAGCAAGAACATACAGAAGCAGATATCGCAGTTAGCAATTAGCAATTTGCAGAAAGGTTCAACAGTTCTGTTTATCTTGAGGCAAGGTTGATGTATACCTCCCTCCCTTCCACATAGTTTTCCTATCTGTTCAAGGATTTAGGGTTGGGGCAACCCCTGCTGTCAGGAGCGGTGTCACTGGAACATAGTCTCTGGTTTGACATAGTCCCTGGAGTTGCGGATTCACTGCGTGGCAGGAATCACGAAGAACAGTGACTGAAGATATAAAGTAATAGGAAAATAAAAATGCAGGATGGCAACTGAAGGAGACTAATCTTTGTCTCTGTCTATCTGTAACATGTAGAAGATTAATGATGTAGATGTTAGAATAGACTGCAGAAAGAAAAGGCAAGAGAGTAATAAAGATTTAAGAAAAGAATGTAAAAACTCAAAAGGATCCCAGATAAGAAGAAAAGTCAGGAGTCTTAGAGGAAGCAAACAGAAACCAAATTAGAGGATTTAGAGAAGAAGGCAGTTAAACAAGACAGTGTCTAGAAGGTTGCTGATCATGTTGTGTAAGCAATGGTCTTGAAAGTTAAGAGACCGAGAGGCAACAATGAGATGTTTGGGTGAGGGATTAAAATAGTTGTTAGTTAGCCATGTAATGTACCTAAGAGTCGGCACGGAGACTGTTTAATATTTCTAAGG
Source organism: Tadarida brasiliensis (assembly GCA_030848825.1). Taxonomy (NCBI): domain Eukaryota; kingdom Metazoa; phylum Chordata; class Mammalia; order Chiroptera; family Molossidae; genus Tadarida; species Tadarida brasiliensis. The sequence continues at coordinate 69,179,510 of CM061259.1, read as the reverse complement.
CTAAAGTGGCCTTCAACAGGATGAGGCCACCTTGCCTGCTCCTCACTCTTGTGGGGTGGACTCAGGCCTCAGCTTGAGGTCCTAGATCCCTGGCTAGTGGCAGGTGACAGCAGGCACAGAGGCCTGGGTCTTGGGTCAGGAGCATCTGCATGTTTAAGTGAACCCCAGAGGCCCCGCTGGGCTAGCCCACGGGTATATGATTTGCAGAGACTCTCCCCTCACCCCAAGCAGCCCTGGCTCATTTATCTTAGGTCTCTGATTTCCAAGCTTAACAGATAAATTTTGAGTGCAGCCTGGCAGGGCGCCATTCTAATTTCAAGGAGCAGTGTCACATATCTTTGCAAAGGAATTGTTCCCTCAGGAAGCCTAACACTCTCTGGAACTGATCAATACTTCTGGAGGCCCCTTTGTCCAGGTAATAAATCACTGTCTGCCTGGGCCCCTTGCCCCTTTCCTGCCTTTGGGCTTCACTGCAGGAGGAGGAATGAAGAGTAACCCTATAGGGTGTGGCTGGGAGTGAAAATGGGGCAAAGAAATTGCCTCAAACGAGGGACCACCAGGGCCCTGGCCTTGCTTCTTGATGGCCTGCTGCTCTTGGGCAAGTTTTGGCCACTGGCCTCTGTCTTCTTATCTGTCCAGTGGGGTTAGAAAAGCCTGTATCTCAAAGAACTGAGGGCTTGGCACTTTGTGCTTTGAATCTGGGGTTTCCGGGCTGGCCTCTACTGGTGGTCCTGGGGGTCTAGCTCAATCTGGGTGAAGGACTGCCAGGTGCCCTAGGCAAGTTTCCAATCCCACATTCCATGTGGTACTTGTCTTTGTGAACATGACAGCCCTCCACCATGGCCTGGCCCGCCTGGCTTTATTAGCTGTGCTTCTGTTGGTCTTTGGGAATTTTCTATTAAAATTTCCCATTTTTCACTTCCCTATACACCCACTTTGGTGAGAGCTTAGAATTCAGAACTTAAGAAAGGAATTTTAAACTCAGAATAAGCCCAGAATACATTGGCTTAGAAGATGCTAGGAAAGGCCAATTACATACATCATTTCGGGGCTGAGGCTGTGCTGGAAGCGGGCAGGGGGAGCCTGGCCTCGGCTGAGCTCTGTGACTCAGCCTCGGGCTATGGGTGTGTAGGCTCTAGGCCACAGGTCTAGGGCCAAGTCCTCTTTCCTTGATGTGTCTGCCCAGTGTCAGCATGACCCTGAGTGGGTGTCTTGGTCCACAGAAAGTACATTTCTCCCTGAATGTGTCTGATTTTTCACACTTGGCCTAGGGCTGAGGCTCACTCACTGGCTAGAGGGGTCCAGATACATGTTATGTTGGGGCTGGGCTGAGGGCCTGAGGTGACATAAGATGGTCTGGACCATCTCTCTATCAGCCTGGGCCCAGTTAGTGCCCACAGTACAGCTGGGATAAGTGTCTTTGGCTGGGTATGTTTGCTTCTTGTGCTTTCCTGCAAGAGGATGTGGAGCCCAGGACCTCTGTGTGTGCATGCACGGTAAGGTATCCTTTCTCCTTGTGAATTCTGGTGGGGACTCTGACATATCTATGTAGCTCTGGCTGAAGCAGGCAGGAGGCTTCCAACCCCCATCCCCATTCCCCTTAGCAACTCCTGGAAGCACATTTGAACACTGCCCTCAGCCATTTATTGATGGGCAGTGGGTATGATGGGTCCCTGGGGAAGGGGAAGCACCTGTCCTGGGCCTGCTGGTCTGGCTGGGTGTGGGTGTGTCTGTTTCATGTGGCTCCTCCAGGATGCTGAGACACATTGTTCTGTTTTCCCTGAGCAGCCAGCAGCCTTCCTGGGGTGTCTCGGGAGCTTCAGAGAGTCATTATCATTAATAGTCTGTCATCTGAGGTTGGTTGCAGGGTTTCAGATTGCCCATAGAAACAGGTGGAAAATAAAGGTTTTAACATGTCTTTATGGACTCAGGCCAGTGTCGGATATGCACTTAGCAGCTTAGTGTCACAAGTGTCATTCTTGGGTCCTGAAAGGGAATGTGTAGGGTGAGCAAGCGGCTGAGGAAAAGGGGAAGGACTTTTCTCTCCTCACTGGCCTTGCGTGTGTGGCAGAAACTTCCCTGAAAAGCTCTGCTGGGCTCGGGAGCCCAGCCAGGGCAGGAGGGTAGAACTCGGAGGCCAGGGAGATAGGGAGAGACCTCTCTCAGGCACTGCAAGCCCCATTCTCTTTTTCCTCCAAAGCCAGCCCTGTGCCCCCAGAGTAGTATGTGGGGGCTAGGGGTGCTGTTTAACACTGGCATCTCTGGTGTGTGTGTGTGTATGTTTGTACCTGCACACATACTTGCACAGGGCCCCACTCTGAGTTCTGGGCTCCTGCCCTGGCTGCCATCTGTCAACCCCATTGTCTGGGGTTGTTGAGTGGAAGCCATGGCTGGTGGGTACAAGAAGAGAAGCCCTAGCCTAATGATCCTGGCATATAACTCCCCTCCTAGTCTCAAGCTACAAACAATAAGTTTATTCTCTTACATTTCTGAAAGGTAGAAGTTCAAAATGACTAACACTGGGCCAAAATCAAGGTGTTGGCAGGGCCATCCTCCTTCCAGATGTCCTGTGGAGAAATCCATTCCTCACCATTCCCACCTTCTGGTGGCTGCTGGCATCCCTTGGCCTGTGGCCACATCACTCTGATCTCTGTCTCTGTGGTCACATTATCTCCTCTTCTTCTGTATGTGTGTCAGTCTCCGTATTATCAGGATGCATGTGATTGCATCTAGGGCCCACCGAGATCATCCAGGGTGATGTCCCCCATCCCAAGATCTGTACTCTAATTATATCTGCCAAGTCCATGAATTAGGACCTTGTATCTTTGGGGGACACCATTCAGCTTATTCAGGAAGTGAATCAGTGCTCACCTGTAGGGTGGTTCTTCAGTGAAGGAGGTGCACATCTGTCAGGAGTGATGCTTCAGGCCTCCCTTACTTCTTCTCAGGACAATGCTCAGGCACAGCTCAGGCAGGCCCCTTGACCTACTGCCTTTGCTGGACCCTCATCCAGGCTGTGGGGCCTGGAGAAGCTGGGCTTTGCTGTGACTGGGCTGTGCCGTAGCTAAGCTGATCTCAAGATCAGGTGCACAGAAAAGCCGGTGTTGCTATTGGCTCCAAATGCCTGGCTTTTGGGGCAGAAGGGGGTTTAAATTTCGGATTCTGGGAAGGTTCCCACAAGGGTGGGAAAGATCCCTGGGTCATATGCTGGACATGTGGTCTCTGTCAGGCATACAGTGACATTGCAGAAAGTCTTGCCATCCCAAGACAAGGGCTGCAAACTCAGAGACCTGCAGGGCCCAGCTGGCAATGCCCATGAAGATGGCCACAGGGTAAAAAAAATAATAATTATACCACACTTGGCCTGGCTTTCATTTCCCTGCTTTTGACATAGACATGGACACAGAGAGTATGTATCTGCTAAAGGAAACAGCTGCATGAATGCAGCAGCACATGGCCTCTGCCTGGCCCCACCATGGGTGCAGGGCAGAGCAGAGACCCTTTCTTAGCTTCCAATTGTGACCTGGTGGGAGTGTGGGCCTGGGGCAGCGATCCTGTTATTGCCAAGAGAATCCAGACATCAAAGTTTTATGTGAACTCTCCTGATTTTCAAATGTTGCTTCAAATTTCTAAAAAGCCTCATATGGGCCCAATAAAACATATGGGCCCACTGGCCACTTGTACTTATGAGATGCAGAGGCAAAGTGTCCTCTGTATCCTCTGAGGCTGCTCTTCTGGACCTTGGGACAGAGGAGGGGCTGTCAGCTCCTGCTAGGTGGATGGTTCTGGTCCCCTAGAACTGCCTCTGGGCCACCGTGACCTCCTACCCCACCTTACACAGGGCCCTGACTGAAGGAAAAGCAGTCATACAGCTCAGTGCCCATGACTTTGGCTGAATCTTTCTGGAAATCAGCCAGTGCCAAGTCTTTGCCCACTGCCGTCAGGTTGTAACATCCTCCCCAGTGGGCAGAGTAGGCATGCCGCCCACCCTGGGGAGTTCTCTTTCCTGCCACTACCAAGAAAAGCCTGTGAGAGACAGAGGACAGGGCATCAGCACTACAGAGTCTTCACCCAGTAGCCTACAGCCCTTCCTCCCACTGCTGACCCGCTGCAGGTTTTCCAGGCTTCTGAGGGGCTACCTCAGGAGTGAAGCTTGTGGTAGGTAAGCAAGGCCAGGACCTGGAAGACTAGAGCTGATGCTGGGAGCCCTCAGGGTCTGCTGCCTTGAATGTTAAAGAACCAGGATGACTTCCTGAAGGGGCCTGACAGTAGTTCTGTATTTTAGCTAGCTGCTCTGGTGCAGGCTGGAGGCAGGGAGGCAGGAGCAATGGGGTGGGGAGAGAGTGGAGCCTTGTGATTGACAAATCACCAGGTTTCAGAGATGCAGTGGTGTGAGGTGTAAGGGAGGGGGCCCAGCTGAGGGTGAGGTCTGGTGGGGGTCAGGAGTCGATCAGGGGGGTGGGTTGGGATTGGGCTCTAACTTGATGAAGGCCAGGTCAGGGAGGCTCTTGGCCCTGAAGCAGTTGATGTCAGTTTGTTGGTCCTTGTAACAAGTTGCCACAAACTTAGTGGCTTAAGACAACTCAGATTTATTCTTTTATAGTTCTGGAGGTTGGAAATCCAAGATGGATCTTAAGGGGCTAAACGTAAGGTGTTAGCAGGGCTGGTTTCCTCTGGAGGCTCAAGGGAAGAATCCCTTCCTCACCTCTCTCAACTTCTAGTGGCTGCTAGAGTCCCTTGGCTCATAGCCACATCACTCTGATCTCTGCTTCATGGTCACAGTGGCTTCTCTTCTCTAGTCAAGCTTCCTTCTGTCTCCTTCTTTCACCAGCCCATATGATTACATTTCCCACCCTGGGGTAATCAGCATAATTTCCCATCTCAGCATTCTTAATTTAATCACATCTGGAAAGTTGCTTTTGCCATGTAAGATAACAATGGTTCTGGGGATTAGGCCATGAACATTCTGGGGTCATGATTCAGCCTACTCACTATCTAAGTGTTGAAGCCTGAGATCCGGGAGGAGGGGAGAAAGAGGCCCTTGGTTGCCTTTGCACCTGGAGCTCTAGGCCTGGCCATTGTCTCAGATCAGGGACCTGTCTCTGTGTCCTTAACCTAGGCATTTCGCCTGGCCCCCTCAGTTGGTGATTGGGGCCGTTGTACCAGACTTGGCCGGCAGCTGCCAGCTCACTGAGTTGCAGCCGAAGGACTGGGTGCCTCGGGGTTAAATTCCCTGTGCCCTCTCAGTTCCTCCTCCTCATTTCACCAGGCTTGGGACAAGAGGAATCCCACAGAGAAACTCTGATTGTGAAACCTGAGGTGTCTGGCTGGCTCCTGGAGGTATATTTCAGAACTGTGTGAACCCTTGGCAGAAGAATCAGTGCTCCACCACTCTTTGGCTGGTCACCTAGACAGTGGTTGGAGATACCAGTGCGGTGACATGGGCTCACGTGGGGAGGGGCCCCTGCTCATTCTCTGAGGCCTGGAGTTGTCTGGGGTCAGACTTGGCGTGGCTCTGTCTTCCACAGATAATTAACTAATGCTCTGTCTTTCCTTCTCTTGGACTTGTGTTGTGAATGTCCCTCCAAAGAGCTTTCTGTTTGCATGCAATACCCACGCATGTCTTCAGGTAACACATGACCTGGCAGTGAAGCCATGCTCTGCTTTGGTGCTCCTGGGGTTTAATTAGCTAGAGCAGTGTGCCTGGTGCCTTGTTGGCCATGGGCTCCAAGAGCCTGCTCTTTGGAGGTCCCCAGCATAGCATACTGAGATGTTTCTGGGAGAGATGTGCTGTCTTCAGGGGTAACTTAACACATCTGTGGCATTTGTGCTTCACATGGGTCAGCTGGCCTGTCAGGATGGGAACAGCTGGATCTGCATATCTATGGAGACCCCATGAGCCCTGCCTCCACACACCAGGCACTCCCAGGGGACAACTGTGAAAGAGCCATGGGCTTCCTGCATGCTGCTTCTACACGATGGGTCAGAGAGACAGGTGTCCCATAGCCAGTCCCTGCACAGGGGCCTCCTGGGAATGCACAGGGTCCCAATGGCAGGTGAGAGGTGCTGGGTCCCAGTTTCAGGGGAATGAGGCTGCAGAGACAGCTCAATGGACATCTAAAGGGGACAAAAGGCCCTTCTTCAGAAGCAGAAATGGATTTAGGCTGGAGGTTCAAACTCTGCCAATTTGCACCTGGTAGAGGCCCCGTTTTCTCTCAGAATTTTCTGCACGTCAGCAAGTACTTCAGCCAGATCCAAGCCTGAAGTGTTTTCTGTGAAAATTTCCAATTTTCCTTGACCCATTTTTCTTTGAAATTAATACCAAGCAGTACTGTGCTTTTGGCCCTGAAGGAACTCTAAGCTGGGAAAAAGTCACACAATTAGGCGGAAATGTTGGTGTCTGCTCACTCTTTCTCCCACTCTCAGGCTTTATTTTTCTCTCCCTCATTTTCACTCTCTCTCTTGCACACACACACACACTTTTGAAACACGGGGTGAATTCTTGAGTTGGGGTGTCTCTCTCAGAGCTCTGGATGTGGCTGCATTGGCTTGGGCTTAGTCTTGGGCAAAGCCTCAGGGAATGTGCCTGGAATTGATGGGAGAACCTGGCATTGGAGTCCAGCTGGATTGCCTCCCAAGGGATGTCCAGGCAGGAAGACTTGGGACCAGGTCAGGGCTCAGGGGAGAGCTTGCAGGACAGCAGGGATCTGAGGAATCTGGGGATGCGATCTCTGGTGGATGAAGTGGCCTGGGAGCTGGTCCTGTGCAAGGTGAGGAATGGTGCTGATATGGGCTGGAAGGGACCAGGTGCCTGGTATGCTCCCCAATAATGGGGGAGTAAAAAGAATAAAAACTATACTGCTGAGATTGGATGCAGGCTCAGAGTGAGCACCTTTCTTTTCTCATCCATTCGTTTTTATTCATTCAACACATTCTTACTATGTGTCCACCCATGCCTTGGGCTGGATTGGGTTGGGGATGCAACAGGGAATGAGCCAGATGGAGTCTTTTGGAGCTCACATGAGCAGATGCTGAAGAGAGGGGTAAATCCATGAGCAAAGCAAAGTCTGGGAAAGGGGTAGAGTGAGAGGTCAGGTAAGGGAGGAGCTGCTCCAGGTTGGAGGTGACATGAGTCTAGCTGGTAGGAAGGCCCAGCCCTGGGAAGTCTGCTCCAGACAGAGGGGACAGCTGCTGGGCCAGAGAGGTGGGGAGAATCTAGTTTATGTGGAGTCATTATGTAAGACAGGGTCTTGTTCTCCCAGTAGTGGGAAGCCTTGGGAGGGCTCTCAGTTGAGAGAGTGGGAACAGGGAGGCTGTGAAGGACCCTAGGTAGTCCAGGTGGATGGGTTCAGGATGGGTTTGGAGGTGGAGCTTATAGGACATGGGCGTGGGGAAGGGATCAAGGATGACTCCTGGCCTTTGAAAGGCCTGAGCAACCAGGAAGATGGTAGATGGCTGTGATGAAGACTGAGGTGGGGATGCTGGTGGAGGCCAGGCAGCCCAGCCAAGTACAGAAGCCAGAACTGGGATCTTTCTCATGGCTTCTGAGCTCAGCCCTCTCCCTGCTTCTTGCTGCCCTGGCTCAGAGGACAGGGTTTCCCAGGAGAGATTGTGTTGGCCACAGCAAGCCCATTTGGCTTCCAGACTCTTGGGGTGGAGGGCAATGTGATGTGGAGTCACAGGTGGGCAGGCTCGGGGGTGTACTGGCAGCTCCTCACACCCTGAGAGACAGAGGCCCTGCTCTGTGAGATGGAGTTGCTGGGTGAAGTCTGGTGTGAAGTCCATGGTTCCTATAGACGTGCGTGTGTCCATGCCTCTCTGTCAGGCCAGGTCCTCCTTCCCCAGTCTACACTTTGGGGAGGGGCCTGAACCTGGTAGGGTGAATAGGAACTTGTGATAGCATGCAGGGTGTGGTCTGTCCACCCAGGTGGACTAAGGTAATGTTCTGCCTCTAGTGCAGCCTCTCCTGGAATTTGGGTTTGAGGATCTCTTGGCAGGAGGCCTCAGGTTCTTCTTCTGGTGCTGACCCTGCAGGCCGAAGCCAGAGCCAGACCATCTTTGCACTGTAGCTCCCAGAGTATGCAGATCCTCACCAGCAAGGAGGTTTGCTGGCTGCTATTTGGCTGATCCTGCAGTGAAGCAGTGCTACTTTTTGCTTTAATTTTTGTTTCTTTGATTGCTAAAGAGAATAAATGATCTGCCAGTGTTTGATTACTTTGTATATCTCCTCTCTCCATTTAAGTCCTTTTTCCCATTCATTTCCTGAGGTCTCATACATCAGGATAAGCCCTTTATCTGCTTTTGATATTGACTTTTTATCATGTTTCATACCAACCTTTCCTCCGGCTGTAGTTCCTCTTTCCTTTTCAGTTTTGTTCATTTTTTGTTGCACAAAAGCCAGCCTTTCTGTATCCTAGTCTATGGGTGATTCTTCCCCTGCTCCTAGTGCTGCATTGGTGGCTCAGGGACAGCGCATTTATTGAGGGCCTACACAAGGATGGTGCTCTGCCTCTATGTGTCCTTTAATCAGCCCACAGCAGAGAACCTCAGCCCCAGCACACTGCTGCCCAAGCAGTCATGAGAGTCCAGGGAGGAGAGGGAGCAGCACTGGAGGAAAGCTCACTCCTGCAGGCATTCCCCAGAGCACGGCAGGCACACTACCCTTGGGTTCTTGTAGGGATCCCATGGACATGGTTGGTGCTATCATTGCACTCACTTTACAGATGAGGAAACTGAAGTGTGGACAGGCGCTCAGCTAGTAAGTTTTAGAGCCACAACTGAAACCATCAATCCCTGTTGAAGCAGGAAGGAGCAAGCTAGGACACAGGGCTGCATGGCCTCCCGTGCAGAGCCTAGTGTCTTAGATCCACCTGTAGGCTGCCCATCCTTGGAACACATGGGGCCTCCTAAGCATTGAGGTTCTGCTTACTAGTTGCAGAAACTGAGGCCCAGCAAGGGTGTGAGGAAATGTCTCAGGTCACTCAGCACATTAGCTGTGGAGAAAATCTTTTGCTATGGAATTCTCAGCATTGGGTACAGTGCCTGGCTAATAGTTGGTACTTAAATGTCCATGAAAACAAAGAAGGAATGCTTCTTACCCAGGAAACCTGGCCACATGCACCTCCTTCGTGGAGAAGAAGTTGTTTCTGGTACACGTTGGAGGGCTTACCACTGAATCCCACTTTTATTGTTGCAACAGCTCCTACTCTGCTGGCTGCAAAGCAGCAATTCTCGGGTTTGTGCAGATAGGACTAGGAAGTTGCTGTGGCCATGCCCCCCTGGGGCCTTTACTGCTGAGCTGGGGAGACAGGCTGGGGCAGCAGTCACTGGAAACCTGGGAAGACCAGCCTGGCCACTCCCAGCTCTGACTGCTGTTCATCAAGCATTGTCTTTGAATGTAAAGTACCCTTGGAAACCATACCCTTTGTTCAGTTAACTTTTGTTTTACAAATTCATTCACCAGATGTTCACTGATAGCCCACACAGGCCCCTGCACAAGACCAACCTTTGAGACCTTGGGGACGAGACAGACATAGCCCCCGACTTTGTACATTTCATGGTGACTGATAGGCCCACAAGTGCCTACACAGTTAAAAATGGTGGGAAATGCCACCAAAGTAAGCACAGTAACTGGAGGTCGGAGTTGAGATCTGAAGTGTGGATTGCAGTTCATTAGGAGGGAGGAAGAGGTGGGAGCAGCAGGGGTGAGGGTCATGAGGGGAATAAACTGGTCTATTTGGGGGTCCGGCAGGAGGGGCCCAAGTGGCAGATCAAAGTGTGTATGGTTGGGCTCAGTCTTGAGACTGGGCCAGTCCCCTGCTATAAGTGGAAAAGCAGCAGTGTGGCCTGGTTCCTGTGGAAGAGGAGGAGAGGATCATAGGCAAGGATCCAGGATGAGGCCTCTGATATGTCCAAGTTCTCTGTTTCCTTATTGATCTCCTGGTTGGTTGTTCTATCCATTATTGAAGGTGGAATATTGATGTCTCCAACTACTATTTTAGAACTATCTATTTCTCCCTTCAATTCTGATTTTGCTTTATATGTTTTGGGACTCTCTTGTTAGGTGCATATATGTTTATAATGGTTATATCTTCTTAATTATTCTTTCTTCAATGTATAATGTTACTCTTTGTTATAAACTCTTTTGAGTTAAACTTCTTTTTGTCTAATATTAGTATAGCCATTACAGATCTCTTTTGCTTACTCTTTGCATAGAATTTCTTTTTACTTTCAACCCAGTTGTGTTTTGGGATCTAAATTGGGTCTTTTATAGACATTATATAGGTGGATCATGTGTTTTGTTTTGTTTTTAATCCATTCTGCCAATCTCTGCCTTTTAGTTTAATCCATTACATTTAAAGTAATTATTGATAAGAAAGAACTTCTGCCACTTGCTATTTGTTTTCTATGTCATATATTTTTTTCCTTAGTTTCTCCAATACTGCCTTCCTTTGTGTTTGATTTTTTTCTAATGCCTTGTTTTGATTCTTTTCTTATTTCTTTATCTGTATGTTTTTAAGTAATTTTCTTGGTGGTTACCCAGAGGATTATAATTATTATCTGAAATATATAATAGTCTAGTTTGAATGAAATCAACTTAGTTTTAATAGTATATAAAAACTATGCTCCTATACAACTCAGTATCCCCCACCTTTTATGATATTATGTCACAAATTACATTTTTATATATTACATGCCAATTAACATAGATTAATAATTGTTTTATACATTTGTTTTTTAAATCTTGTAGAAAAAAGAAGAGTTACATATCAAGAATATGTAGTTACCTTTATCATCATTTATTATTTCTTTATATGGATTTGAGTTACTATTTAGTATCCTTTTATTTCTACCTGAGGGATTTCCTTTAGCATTTCTTGTTGAGTAGCAGCAAACTCCCTCAGTTTTGTTTATTTGGGAATGTCTTAATTTTTCCTTCATATTTGGAGAATAGTTTTGCTGGTTATAGAATTCTTGCTTGACAGTATTTCAGTACTTTAAATTGATCATTCCACTGCCTAGAAACCTCCATGGTTTCTGATGAGGAATCAGCTATTAATCTAATTGAAGATCCCTTGTAAGTATGGAATCACTTTTCTCTTGACTGCTTTCAAGATTCTCTCTAGACTTTGTTTTTTGACAATTTGTCTTAGTATGGTTTTTTTTTGTTTTTTTTTTTGTTTGTTTTTTAGTTTATCCAACTTGGAGCTCCTTGGATGTGTAGATTCATGTTTTATCAAATTGGGAAAGTTTTTGGCCATTATTTCTTTAACTATAGATGGTTCCTGATCTATGATGGTTTGACTTACAATTTTTTTACTTTTATAATGGTGCAAAAATGATATCCATTCAGTAGAAACTGGACTTCAAATTTTGAGTTTTGATTTTTTCCCAGGCTAGCAATATGCAATATGATACTCTCTTATGATGCTGGGCAGCAGCTTCTATCCACAGCTTCCAGTCAGCTGCATGATCATGAGGAAAACAAGTAAGACTCTACAATGTACCCTGTTCCCAGAGTATTTTGTACACTGTATTCAATAAATTTCATGAGATATTCAACACTTTATTATAAAAATAGGCTTTGTGTGAGATGATTTTGTCCAACTGTAGGCTACTGTAAGTGTTCTGAGCACATTTAGAGTAGACTAGATTAGTCCTACCTTATGAACTTTGGTAGGTTAGGTGTATTAAATGCATTTTTTACTTATGATATTCTCAATTTTCGGTGGGTTTATTGGGACATAATCTCATTGTAAGTTGAGGAGCATCCATATTCTTTCTGCCTTTCTCTCTCTCTCCTCTCTTTATGGGATTCCCATTATGTGTATGTTGATGCACTTGATGGTTTCTCACAAGTCTCCTAGACCCTTTACATTTTTCTTCATGCTTCTTTTCTTTTGCTCCTCATACTGTATAATTGACGTATCTTTAAGTTTGCTGATTCGCTCACATCTGCTGTTGAATCCATCTAGTTAATTTGTAACTTCAATTACTTAATTCCAGTTGAAACCAGACAATGAATGGGTCTGGGCCACCTGTCACTACTTGATCCAATTAAGCAGAGACAAAGTTGAATTATATATGACCATTTATTCCAATATTGCGGGCAGTTAAGAGACAGCAGTGGATTATCCCATAAAATGTGCCCTGCACCCCACCACCCAACACACACACACTTCCCAGCTGATTTTATTTTATTTTTTTTATTTTTATTTTTTCTCATTTATTGTGACATTTATTTAAAATCTCATTATCTAAAAAATGCCATTATCTCTATACATCCTAAGAATGGGCAATCCTTGCACAGTTGGGGAAGAATTAGAAGCAGATACAAAAATTGGGGTTCAACAATTAGGTGTAATTCAGCCCACTTTTTTCTATTGACTATAGGTTTGTATTGTTCTTTCCTTTCATCATTTTTTTTTTATTAGTTTACTTTTGTTACAGATGTTTCTCCTTTTTTCCCCCATTGACACCCTCCTCCCCCTCCCTCCCTGCCCCGTCTGCAGTTTTGTTGTCCATGTCCATTGGTTATGAGTACATGCGTACAAGTTCTATGGTTCATCACTCCCCTCCCCCACCCCTTCTTCTGGCAATTGTCAGTCTGTACCCTACTTCCACGTCTCTGGGACTACCCTGTTCCTCAGACTGTTATGTTCATTATATTCCAGAAATAAGAGAGATCATGTGATATTTGTCTTTCTCTGCTTGGCTTGTTTCGCTTAGGATTACAGTTTCCAGGTCCTCCCATGTCATCTCAAAGGATAAGAGATCATTCTTTCTTACAGCTGCATAGTACTCCATTGTGTATATGTACCATAGCTTTTTATCCATCCGTCTACTGATGGACACTTGAGCTGTTCCAGATCTTCGCTACTGTAAATAGCACTGCTATGAAAATGGGGATACATATATTCTTTCTGATTGGTGTTTCAGGCTTCTTAGGGTATATTCCTAGGAGTGGGATCACTGGGTCAAATGGTAATTCAATTTTTAATTTTTTGAGGAAGCACCATAGTGTTTTCCATAGTGGCTGCACCAGTCTGCATTCCCACCAGCATGTACTAGAGTCCCCTTTTCTCCACACCCTCGCCAACACTTGTTTGATGATTTGTTGATGGCGGCCATTCTGACAGGTGTGAGGTGATACCTCATTGTTGTTTTAATTTGCATTTCTATAATGATTAGTGACATTGAGCATTTTTTCATATGTCTCTTGGCCATTTGTATGTCCTGTTTGGAGAGGTGTCTATTTAGTTCCTCTACCAATTTTTTAATTGGGTTCTTTGTCTTCCTTTTGTTGAGATGTATGAGCACTGTATATATTTTGGAAATTAATTCCTTATCTGATATATCATTGGCAATTATGCTCTCCCATACAGTGGGTTGCCTTTCCACTTTGATGGTTGTTTCCTTTGCTGTGCAGAAGCTTTTGAGTTTGATGTAGTCCCATGTGTTCATTTTTTCCTTTGTTTCTGTTGCCTTAGGTGATATATCAGTGAAAATTCTGCTGCGTATGATGTCTGAAATTTTGTTGCCTACGTTTTCTTCTAGGATTTTCATGGATTCATGATTGACATTTAAGTCTTTTATCCATTTTTAGTTTATTCTTGTGTATGGTGTAAGCTGATGATCTAGTTTCATTTTTTTGCATGTAGCTGTCCAATTTTCCCAACACCATTTATTAAAGAGGCATCTTTACTCCAGTGTATGCTCTTGCCACCTTTGTCGAATATTAATTGAGCATAATGTTTTGGGTCAATTTCTGGGTTCTCTGTTCTATTCCATTGATCTATGTGCCTGTTCTTGTGCCAGTACCAGGCTGTTTTGATTACAGTACCTTTGTAGTATAACCTGATATCCGGTATTGTGATCCCGCCTACTTTGTGCTTCTTTTTCAAGATTGCTGTAGCTATTTGGGGTCTTTTTTGGTTCCATATGAACTTCTGAAGTATTTGTTCTAGTTCTGTGAAATATGTCGTTGGTATTTTGATGGGGATTGAATTGAATCTATAGATTGCTTTGGGTAGTATGGACATTTTAATGATGTTAATTCTTCCAATACATGAACAAGGTATGTGCTTCCATTTTTTTTATATCTTCCTCTATTCATTTTTCAATGTCCTGTAGTTTACTGCAAATAGGTCCTTTACTTCTTTGGTTAAGTTTATTCCTAGGTATCATAATTTTTTTGCCGTGATGGTAAATGGGATTGTTTTTTTAGTTTCTCTTTCTGTGATTTCATCATTGGTGTATAAGAATGCCGTCGATTTCTTGACGTTAATTTTGTATCCTACTACTTTGCCAAATTCATTAATTAGGTCTAGTAGATTTTTGATGGAGTCTTTAGGATTTTCTATGTATAATATCATGTTATCTGCGAATAATGACAGTTTCAATTCCTCCTTTCCAATTAGGATCCCTTTTATTTTTTCTTCATGTCTGATTGCTGTGGCTAAGACTTCCAGTACTATGTTAAATAAGAGTGGTGAAAGTGGGCATCCTTGTCTTGTTCCTGTTCTTAAGGGAAATGCTTATAGTTTTTGTCCATTGAGTATGATGTTGGCTGTAGGTCTTTCGTATATGGCCTTCATAATGTTGAGATATGATCCCTCTATTCCCACATTGCTGAGTGTTTTTATCAGAAATGGGTGCTGGATTTTGTCGAATGCTTTTCAGCGTCCATCGATATGATCATATGGTTTTTATTTTTCATTTTGTTTATGTGATGTATCACATTTATTGATTTGCGAATATTGTACCAGCCTTGCATCCCTGGGATGAATCCCACATGGTCACGTTGAATAACTTTTTTGATGTATTGCTGGATCCGATTTGGTAGTATTTTGTTAAGGATTTTGGCATCTACGTTCATCAGGGATATTGGCCTGTAGTTTTCTTTCTTTGTAGTGTCTTTTTCTGGTTTTGGAATTAGAATTATGCTGGCCTCATAAAACGAGTTTGGAAGTCTTCCTTCTTCTGGTATTTTTTGGAATAGTTTGAGGAGAGTGGGTGTTAGTTCTTCTTTGAATGTTCGGTAAAACTCCCCCTTGAAGCCGTCAGGGCCTGGGCTTTTGTTTGCTGGGAGGGTCTTGATGACATCTTCAATTTCCTTCATTGTTATTGGCCTGTTCAAGTTTTCTGTCTCTTCCTGGTTCAGTTTTGGGAGACTATGTGTTTCTAGAAATGTGTCCATTTCGCTTAGATTGTCGAATTTGTTGCCATATAACTGTTCATAGTATTTGTTAACGATCCTTTGTATTTCTGTGATGTCAGTTGTTACTTCTCCTCTTTCATTTCTGATTTTGTGTATTTGGGTTCTCTCTCTTTGTTTCTTGGTGAGTCTAGCTAAGGGTCCATCAATCTCGTTTATCTTTTCAAAAAACCAGCTCTTTGTTTCATTGATCCTTTGAATTGTTTTTTTGGTCTCCATGTCATTTATTTCTGCTCTGATCTTTACTATTTCATTCCTTCTACTTCCTCTAGGGTTTTCTTTTTGTTTGCTTTCTAGTTCTTTAAGTTGTGAGGTTAGGTAGTCAATTAGAAATTTTTCTTGTTTCTTGAGGTGGGCCTGTAGTGCTATGAACTTCCCTCTCAGAACTGCTTTCACTGCATCCCATAGATTTTGCATTTTTGTGTGTTCATTTTCATTGGTTTCCAGGAAGTTTTAATTTCTTCCTTGATCTCCATGGTAACCCCTTCATTGTTCAGTAACATGCTATTTAGCCTCCATGTGTTCAAATGTCTTTGCATGTCCTTGTTGCAATTGATTTCTAGTTTCATGCCATTGTGGTCTGAAAAGATGCTTGATATGATTTCAGTCTTCTTGAACTTGTAGAGACTTAGTTTGTGCCCTAACATATGGTCTATCTTTGAGAATGTCCCATGTGCACTTGAAGAATGTGCATTCTGCAGTTTTGGGGTGTAATTCTGTGTATATATCTATTAAATCCATTTGATCTAGTGCTTCATTTAGAATTTCTGTTTCCTTGTTAATTTTTTGTCTAGATGATCTATCCAGTGATGTCAGTGGTGTGTTGAAGTCTCCTGCTATGATTGTATTGTGGTTGATTTCTCCTTTGAAGTCCTCCAGAAGATTTTTAATATATTTTGGTGCTCCTATATTGGGTGCATATATGTTTACCAAGGTTATATCTTCCTGTTGAATAGACCCTTTCAATATTACGTAGCGGCCTTCTTTGTCTCTAGTTATGGTCTTCAATTTGAAATCTAATTTATCAGGTATGAGTATTGCTATCCCAGCTTTTTTTTCCTTTCCGTTTGCTTGGGAGATTTTTTTCCATCCCTTTACTTTCAACCTATGTGAATCTTTTGTTGTGAGGTGGGTCTCTTGTAAACAACATATATGTGAATCATACTTTCTTATCCAGTCAGCTACTCTGTGTCTTTTTATTGGAGCATTCAATCCATTTACATTTAAGGTGATTATTGATATGTACTTATTTATTGCCATTTTTGTTCAGTGTGGTTCTATTTTCCTTCCTATTTCTTCTACTAATTACAGCAGTCCTTTTAACATTTCTTGCAGTGCTGGTATGGTGCTAATATATTCCCTTAGCCTTTTTTTGTCTGGGAAGCTCTTTATTTGACCTTCTATTTTGAATGGTAGCCTTGCTGGATAGATTAGTCTTGGATTCAGATCTTTGTTTTTCATGACCTTGATTACTTCATGCCATTCCCTTCTGGCCTGTACAGTTTCTGTTGAGAAGTCTGCTGATAGCATAATGGGGGTTCCTTTGTAGGTAACCTGTTGCTTATCTCTTGTTGCTTTAGGATTCTCTCTTTGTCTTTAATTTTTGGCATTTTAATTATTATGTGTCTTGGTGTGGGCCTGTTTGGATTCTTCTTACTTGGGGCTCTCTGTGCGTATTGAACTTGAATGCCGTCTTCCTTCACCAAATTAGGAAAGTTTTCTGTCACTATTTCTTCAAATATATTCTCTAACCCTTGCTCATTTTCTTCTTCTTCGGGGATTCCTATGATGCGAATATTATTATGTTTCCAGTTGTCCCACAGTTCTCTTAAGCTATCTTCCTGTTTTTTAATTGTTTTTTTTTTCCTTTTGGTTTTCTGATTGATTGATTTTTTTCTACTCTGTCTCCTAATTCACTGATCCGGTCCTCAGCTTCCTCTAGTCTGCTGGTCAGTCCTTCCAATGTGTTCTTTATTTCTGCTATGTCATTCTTTATTTCCACTTGGTTGGTTTTCATGGTGTTGATGTCCTTACTGATGCTGTTTAGTTTCCTCAAGATCATGTCTCTGAACTCTACCTCTGATAATTTGCTTAACTGCATTTCATTTATCTCATCTTTGGTAGAATTTTCTTCTTCTTTCATTTCGGATCTGTTTCTTTGTTTCACCATTTTTGCTATCTCAGTGGGTTTTGGAGCCTGCCAAATCTTTCCTGTGGGTGTTGGTGTTCTGCTATTTGTGGCTCCCTCTATTGGGTTTGGATATTGTGGAGGGCCCTCCTTAAACACCACTGTCAAGTCTCACTTTCCTGTGTAGATTTGCCAGCTAGGAAAGGTTCAGTTATTCTCTAGCTTTTTGCCTGGAGGCTATTAGCCTCAGTTACTTGAAAAGCCTTAGGATCTCAGTTGAATGAGAAACTCCCTCGGGTGTTTATATTGTAAGAGGATTTCTGAGGGTGGGGCCGATGCTGGTTGTTAATGAACTTCAATTTCATTTCTTTACCTCTTTGCCTCACCGGGGAATCTCCGAGGGAGGGGCTGCCACAGCTCCAGGAAGTAGCAAACTTGGCTGTCGTTCTGTGTAACCAAGAAGGAGCGGAGTGGCCACCATGGTCCTTTGTGGCCACAGCCCAGCACAAACTCTGAGCACCCTCCAAATCCCAGGTGTCCCCACAGAGTTCCAGTCCAATCCGCCCTCCCTTTGCCGGAGCCCCAGGTGAGTGGCTGTAGCTATTCAGTGCTCTGTCCTGGCCCTCTGAGCTGTGGAGCAGCCGGGGCTCTTAATCCCGAGGGCGGGCACCGCCGCTGCTCACAGCTAAGGCCTCTGCTGTCCGTGGGCTCCCAGTCCACCACCCTCACGTGCCTACGCAGATCCTACCAGGCTCATTCAGTGTCCCTGGGTGTATGGTCCTCTCCTGCTGCTTTTCTGTTGCTTTTTCTGACGATTTGTCTTTATTTTAGTTGTAATTCCCGTTTGGTCCTGGGAGATCGTCTGTGTAGCTTCCATTCACTCCACTGCCATTTTTCCTTTCTCCCAGCTGATTTTAAAGGGTAGAGAAACAATGACCATGAGAAAAGGCAATTAGACAAAAAGGAAAAAAAATGGGTAAAATGGTTATAGACAAGAGGAGGAGTGTGTGTGTGTGTGTGTGTGTGTGTGTGTGTGTGTGTGTAGGGTTGTAAAAGGTTTTGGGCAAGGGGGAGGAATGTGGGCTGGGGTTGCAGGGGCTGGTTGCCAGTGAGTTGCCATCACAGGTCCAGTGTTCTGATAATCAGGTTTGTTAATCTTTGCATGATGTCATGTAGTCCCCTTGTTCTCAGATTAGGAGAATGGACAGCATTCCTGAGATAAACTCCCTGAGATACACCTCCCAGCCAGGTCAGAATGGGCTTTTCTTTCATCAGAACAAAGCAATCATGATTAACATTGTTGCAAAGGATGACTGACATTTCTTATAACTATAGCTAGTACCCCACTATGATTAGTTCTCTATTCTATTATTCTCTCCTTTCATGGTGAGCTCTGGAAATATTATTCCTATATAGCTCTATTTCTCTTTTTCCTCTTTGAGCTTTTGCTGTAAATCTTATATTAGTTTTCTATTGCTGTTTCAAAAAATTACCACATATTTAGTGGCTTAAATAATACAATTTTATTCTATTACAGTCCTGGATGTAAGAAGACTGAAATGGGTCTCTCTAGGCTAAAATCAAGGTTTGACCTTTTCAGCTTCTGAAGGCCACCTTCATTTCTTGGCTCATGGCCCCCTTCCTCCAACTTCAAAGCCAGTAACATCAGGCTAAGTACTACTCATCCTACCATCTCTCTGTGGTTCTCTCTTCTGCCTCACTTTTCCACCTTTATGGACCCTTGTGATTACAATGGGCTCACCTGGCTAATCCAGGGTAATTCTGTCATCTTAAAGTAATCTGATTTTCAGCCTTAATTTCCCTTAACTATATAACCTTACATATTTATAGGTTCTGGGAATTAGGACATGGACATCTTTCAAGGGCCACAATTCAGCTTACCACACATAGGCACATTTTACAAACCCAACAACACATTGGTATAATTATTGCTTTATATAATTTTATGCTTGAAGAAACTGAGAAAAGAAAAGAGAACAAGTGTATATTTATAGTTTGTTATATTAACTGTTTTATTTACCATTTCTGGTTCTCTTCATTTTGTTCCTATGGATGCAATTTACCATCTGGTATCATTTTTTAAAAAGACTTTTTATTGATTTTTAGAGAGAGGGAGAGAGAGAGAAACATCGATGTGAAAGCGAAACATCAGTTGGCTGCCACCTGCATGCCCCTTATGGGGGATCAAACCCACAACCTGGGCATGTGCCCTGACCTGGAATCAAAGTGGCAAACTTGTGGTGCATGGGATGATGCCCAGCCAACTGAGACACATTGGTCAAGGCTGCTCTCATTTCTTTACTCCAACACAGCTTTGTTCCCATCTATCACCTTTGTGCTATTATTGTCAAATATATTACATTTTTATATAATACTGGCCCAACAATATAATTATATACATATCATTTTATAACATTGTTTTTTAAGTCAGTTAAGGGAAGAAAGGAGAAAAATATGCATTTATAACATCTTATATAATTGTATAATTACTTCTACTGGAACTTTTTGGTTTTTATGTATGACTTTGAATTAACACCTGTAGTCACTTCCTTTTAGCTAGAACTTCCTATAGAATGTCTTATAGGATGCTCACAACAAATTCAATTTTTGTTTATCTAGCACTGCCTATATTTCCCTTTCATTTTTTGAAATATACTTTTGCTCCATATAAGATTTTTGATTGATGTTTTTCTTTCAGCACTCTACGCCTTTTCATGGCTTCCATTACTTTTAATGAGATGTCAACTGTTAATCCTATTGGAGCTCCCTTATATGTAGTAAGTCATTTCTCTAGCTGCTTTTGAATTTTTCTCTGTCTTTGTCTTTCAGCATTTTTACTATGATGTCTCTGAATGTAAATCTCTTTGCATTTATTCTACTTGGAGTGTGCTGAGTTTCTTGGAAACATAGATTAATATTTTTCAACAAGTTCAGGAAGTTTTCAGC
This sequence comes from Tadarida brasiliensis, assembly GCA_030848825.1. Lineage (NCBI taxonomy): Eukaryota > Metazoa > Chordata > Mammalia > Chiroptera > Molossidae > Tadarida > Tadarida brasiliensis. The sequence continues at coordinate 69,159,198 of CM061259.1, read as the reverse complement.
CACTGTTTCTTCTACTCTTTTCTCTCTGTGCCTTTAATTATGTTCCTTCTTTCTTTTAGAATGTTTATTTTTCTTCATTCTTTTTCTTTCTGTCCTTTGAATCACATTACGTATTGATCTATTTCAAGATTCTTTTTCTGCCTGTTCAAAAATACTGTTGTGCCCTGGCCAGTTTGGCTCAGCGGCTAGAGCGTCAGCCTGCGGTCCAGAGAGACCCGGGTTGGGTTCCCGCTAAGGGCATGTACTTCGGTTGCAGTTTGTCCCCAGCCCTGGTTGGTCGTGCGGGTGGCAGCCACTCGATGTGTCCCTTTCACGTTGATGTTTCTCTCTCTCTGTCTTCCTCTCTCTCCCTCCCACTCTATCTGAACAGAAAATGAAAAAATGTCCTCAGGTGAGGATAAAAAAAAAAAAATACTGTTGTGTCGTTTGGATAGGGTAATTTTCGACTTTATAACAACACCCCCCCTTTTAAAAAAATAATTCGATCTCACAAGTATTGGTAAGGATGTGGAGTAAAGGGAACTCTCATGCCCTGTTGGTGGGAATGCAAACTAGTGGGAGCCACTGTGAAAAACAGTGTAGAGGGTCCTCAAAAAAATTAAAAATGGAACTTCCTGATGACCCAGCCATTCCACATCTGGGCCTATATCTGTAAAATTCAAAACATTAATTTGAAAAAATATATGCACCTCTATATTTATTGCAGCATATTTTACAATAGCCAAGATATGGAAGCAACCCAAGTGCTCATTAATAGATAAATGGATAAAAAAGCCATGGTACATTGGAATATTACTCAACCATAAAAAATGATGAAATCTTGTCATTTGCGAGAGCATGGAGGGCCTAGAGGGTATTATGCTAAGTGAAATAAGTCAGACAAAGAAAGACAAATACCATATGATTTCACTTATATGTGGAATCTAAAGAACAATATAAATGAGAAAACAAAACAGAAACAGACTCATAGATACGGAGAACAGACTAATGTAATGGTTGTCAGAGGGGAGAGGATTTGGGGGCTGGATGGAGGTGAAGGGATTAAAAAGATGAAGGGATTAAAAAGTACAAATTGTATTTATAAAGTAGTCATGGGAATGTAAAGTACAGTATAGGGAATATAGTCAATAATATTGTTATGGTGCCAGGTGGGTACTGGATATATTGGGGGGAACACTTTGTAAAGTATATGATTGTCTAACCATTATGCTGTACACCTGAAACAAAATAATATTGAATTTTAACTATAATTGAAAAATAAATAAAGGAAGGAGAGCTACATTTGTAGAACAGACCAATTTGATTATAATTTAATGATTAAATAATTTTCAAAAAAATAGTTTCTCTTTATTGACATTCTTTTTATTTTTATTCTCACCTGAGGACATTTTTGCATTTATCTTCAGATAGAATGGGAAAGAGAGAGGGAGGAAGAGAGAGAGAGAAACATTGATGTGAGAGAGACACATCGAGTGGCTGCCACCCACACAACCCCAACCGGGGCCGGGGACAAACCACAACTGAGGTACGTGCCCTTAGCAGGAACCAAACTTGGACTCTCTGGTCCACGGGCCGACGCTCTAACCTCTGAGCCAGACCGGCCAGGGCTTGACATTCTTTATTTGATGAGATGTTGTCATCATAGCTCTTTTACTTCTTTAAGCACAGTTTCCTTCAGTTCTTTGAACACAGTTAAAATAGCTGCTTTTAAATCTTTGTTAAGTCTGCCATCTGTGCTCTTATAGGTAGTTTCTGTTGCTTGCTTTTTGTTCCTGTATATGGGTTACAGTCTTTTCCTTCTCCTTCTTCTTTCTCTCTCTCTTTTTAGGTTTTGAAAACTTTACATTTTAGGTAATATAGTAACTCTCTATGCTGATTACTTTCTCTGACTATGGGGCTTGAGTTTGTTGTTGTTTGCTTATTTATTTGCTTCTTGGAGATGGGAAGCAGTGGGAGGAGCAGTGGCATAGGTAAGAGCTGGGGTTCAGTGCAAGTCATAACTGAGTTTGATATTTCTATCAGGCAACTGAGGATCAAGGAGGCAGTGAGAATATGAGTCTGGGGTATGGCATATGGGTCTGGGCTGGAGATACAAATCTAGGAGCCATCAGGAGTTAGATATTACTTAAAGCAACAAGATAGATGAGATCACCAAGAGAAGGGTGTTGAGGGAGACAAGAAGAACCTTGGGGAGCACCAACACTGGGGGTGGAGGAAGGATCAGCAAAGAGTAGTGAGGTGGTCAGAGCCCAAGAAAGTGAGATGTCTTGTAAGCCATGCCAAGGGTAGGAGGGACCGGCCCTGTCACATGTTACCAAGGAGAACAGAGGACTGGCCAGTGGATTTAGCAACATGGAAGTCATCAGTGACCTTGAGGAGGACAGCTCGGGCTGAGTGGTGGGGGCAGAAGCCTGATCAAGTGGGGTTAATAGAGAATGGAGGATAGGAATTGGACACAGTGACTCCTTTTGAGGAAGTGTTACTGTAAAGGGAGCCAAAAAAGGGTCACTAGCCTGTATTAAAGGGTGTGCAAGAGGATGAGGAGATGATATTGGAGGTGTGTGGAGAGAGAAAAATGGGAAAGGTGGGAAAAGTCACTTGTGGAGAAGAGAGAGGGATGGACCAGGGTGTGATGTCCGATTGCTGGCAGTCTAATGATCCACTGGCAGCTTGTGAGGGTCAGTGTAGATGAGATCACACTGTGAAGTAAGACCACCATGAGGCCAGCCTCTTTCTGTAGCTCTGTTCAGCCCACCCCCACCCCTAGGTCAAAAGTAGGTAGTGAACATCCTTCTACCCAGACTCTGGCACTGTTAAGCCAGTGTTACAAAGCAAGAGGAATCACAGTGAGCAAACATGTAATTTAAGATAAGGAGGCTGGGTCAGAAATAAAGAAGACATGGCAGGCAAGAGTCAGTGAAAAGGCAATGGCATTGGTGGGTTGGAGGTCCTTGTCAGGCTGAAGGTTTGTTAGTACATTGGGTACTCGCAAAAGGGAGCCAGGAAAAGAGCATGTTATGTGCAGAAAGCATGATGCTGAAACATTACAAAGGGACCAAGGCTACTGGTGAAATAAGATCTGGGTCATGACCACAGATATCATCAAAGAAACACCCAGTTTTTAAGCCCTATTGTAAACCTTGAAACCTGTTGCCTTCATCAAACTGGTGGAAAGTTTTGCAGAAATAGATTCCCCTGTCAAAATAACTCCAGATGTGTGTCAAGGCATGGACTTTGCTGAGCAGGAGAGTGTAGAGCTCCAGTGCCTCAAACCTGGCTGCCCTCTACCCTGCGAGTCCTGCCTTGATAGGCACTGACACAGGCTTGGTCACTGCTGTGGAAGCCATAAATGTTCTCAGATTCAGAGTTCACATCTTAACCTCTTCTGCTGGTCTTGTCAGGAAAGGGACATAGAACTAGGAGCTGGACTCTCCTGGATGAGCTGGATGAACCTCCTGGAGGACAACTTTGACAAGTTCAGACCAATCAGGAGAGGGTCTCAGGGTTGGTAAAAGAGGAGGGAACCCAGCTCTCAGGAAAATTTGATGGGAGGCCTTAGCTTGAGTCTTGATTTCACTGACAGATGGGTTTAGTCTCATAGATGAGGTAAATCCAGGCCCTTTGTGGAAGCTTCTGGAGAACAAGGGTATCCTTTGGCCAAGAAGAAACTGCAATATGAGAGGAAGAGAGGAGTGAACTTTCCAGAGCTGAGGCCAGGCCACTGCAGGCCAGGTTGAGCAACGAAGTCATGCCTCTGTGTCAGCCAAGACTGTGTGCAAACAAATACCTGGAAACCCCGCAGTACAGTGTGGACGCTCCCGTTGTCTCAAGTAGCCTTCCTATGTGACCCTGGACCAAAAGCAGGTGCTGCCCCACAGAACCTCTATGAGGCACACACTGTCAGAGATGACCTCACATTGTGAGACCACAGCAAATTATTCCAGGGAGGACCCCCCCCTCCCAGCAAAGCTGGGTGAAATTAGTTTGTTACTTTGCATTTTCATGCCTTCAAATCAGAGAGTCAGATCTGGAAATAGCCCAAGTGCCCATCAGTAGATAAGTGGATAAAAAAGCTATGGAATACTATGCAGCTGTAAGAAAGAAGGATCTCTTATCCTTTGAGTCAGCATGGATGGACCTGGAGATTATTATGCTAAGTGAAGTAAGCCAGTCAGAGAAAAACAAATATTACATGATCTCACTTATATGTGGAATCTAATGAACTAATAGGTCCAAAGATATGGGAAGCATGCAACACACTGACAGATCTCAGACTGAGGGTGAGTGGGGGCAAGAAAAAATTAACCAAAGAATTTATATGATATATGCATAGCCCATGGACACAGACAATAGAGTGGTGAAGGCCTGGGGTGGGGCAGGAGCCAGGCAGAGGAGGGCAAAGGTGGGGAAATGGGGGACATCTGTAATACCCTCAACAATAAAAATAAATTAAAAAAAAAAAGAAACAAAGAGCCCTGGCTAGTGTTACTCAGTGGTTAGAGCATTGGCCTGCACACTGAGGAGTCACAGGTTCAACTCCCAGTCAAGGGCATGTACCTGGGTTGCAGGTTTGATCCTTAGCCTCAGTCAGGGCACGTGCGGGAGGCAACCAATCGATATGTCTCTCACATCAATGTTTCTTTCTCTCTCTCTCTCTCTTTCTCCCTCCTTCTCTTCTACTCTAAAAATCAATGGAAAAAAATTTCCTTGGGTGAGGATTAACAAAAAGCACACAACAAAAACAGAGAATCAAAATCAACTTGATGTCCAAAATGGCATGAAAATTGGCATGTCAAAGGCCAGTCTATAATTTCAATTTATTACAGTTGAACAACCACAGCCTTCATGGAGAAGTTTACTTTGGGGCAGGATTCAAGTTTGCTCTTTCTTTCACTTGTGCAATTTGAATTTATTTCAGTGTTTCAGGAAGTGATTATTCATTTTTGCACTAAACATGCAGTTAAAGGAGGTATAACTCTCAGGAATTTTATTTTTAACTTCTGGATATGTTAAAGAGATTCACAGCATGTGAAAAGTAATTGTATGCAAAATTGTGTGTGTACCTGTCTGTGTGCACTTTTTTAAAAGGTACAAGTAGAGGCCATTCGTTAATTTTTCAAACGAACACCTCTCTTTCTGCTGGGGGAGAACACTGCTCACCTTATGTGGCTCTGGTGTATGTGTAAATCATGTCCACCCTATTCCCAGCTAACTGCAATGGAGGCACACAATTCAGACCTGGTGCCCCATTCCCCTCGCCATAGTAGTTGGTCAGGGGGTAGGTGGGAAGGAACATGTGACCTCAGTGAAGCTAATCAGTAGCCCTTCATGAGATCTGGACACTGGGAGAGAGCAACAGTCCCTTCCAAGGTCAGCAAGCTCCAGGGTGAGTCTGGGGCTACCTATGTAGAGAGCTGACCTGAGTGGGACGTCTGTGCAGAAAACAGCCAAGTGGGACAGGGATGGAGAGACAGAGCCTGGGCAGCTGTGTCTGGGTCAGCTGTGCCTGTTGTCACAATCATGTGTACCAAAACATTTCCTTTTTTGGCTTAAGTAGGTTTGTGTCTCCATCACTTACATTTTGAGGAACCCTGACAGATATAGTGTCCTCTACCTTCATCACTGGTATGCCCTACAATAAGTTTTAAAATGACCTGTCGGAGTACCTTGGTTGTTTGAGCATGGTCCTGTGCACTGAAAGGTTGCTGGTTTGATTCTGAGTCAGGACACATACCTTAGTTGCAGGTTTGATCCCCAGTTGGGGAGCATATGGAAGGCAACAAATTGATCTTTCTCTCACATTGATGTCTCTCTCTCTCTCTCTCTTTCTCTCTCTCTCTCTCTCTCTCTCTCTCTCTTCCTCTCTCCCCCCTCCCCAAGCATGTCCTTGGGTGAGGATTAAAAAATTAATTAATTAATTTTTAAAACATGACCTGTCCTAAGAATTTCACTTCTGGAATGGTGGCATGAGGAACCCCATGGGCCCATTCTCCAGCAAAATAGCCATAACTGATGATAATATTAATAAAAGAAAACCAACAACAATAGTTCAAAGTCTCTGGAAATTGCCCTAAGGGCATACAGCAAATTAAGAAGCATCATTTATTCAAAATAATCTACTAAATCTTGGTTTTAAAAAAAAGAACAGCACCCAGCCAGTGTGGCTCACTGGTTGAGCATCGACACATGCACCAAGAGGTTGCTGGTTCAATTCCCGGTCAGGGCACATGCCCAAGTTGTGAACCAAATCACCAGTGGGGGGCATGTAGGGGGCAGCTAATCAATGTTCTCTCTCATCAATGCTTCTATCACTCTCTTCCTTTCTCTCTAAAATCAATAAAGAAAAAAAATTTAAAAAAAAAAAAAAAAAAAGAACAGCAAGAATCTGAGGCACCTAAACCATAGCTTGCTCCGCCCTACACCCCATTCCCACCAGTTCAGTCAAAGAGAGGCCTCACCTGGTTGAGTATGGCCAAGAAGATGGGGGCTCCTCTCCAATCAAGGGACACAGGATCTCACTGGGATAGGTTTACTGCCAGTATTTCTCATCCCCTCCAACTCTAAGTTGGAGAGGGGAAATTCCTGATGGGTATGCCTGAGAAGTTAGTGGCTCCATTCCTCCACTCAGCCCCCATTCGTAGGGCAGAGGCTATATATACCCCAGGTGCAGCAAAGTGAAACTACTGGGGTCCCAATCACTCTCACCCCAGCTTGTTTGTAGGAAAAGGGTTCCATGCTAGGAAAGTCAAGCCAGAAAGATCAGAGGCTCTCTTCTCTGCTCAGGACCTAGAGCAGTGGCTCAGAGATTTTTCCAAGGGAGAGAAGCAATCCCTAAGAACAGAGAACTATGAAACTCTCCCCAAAAGACTGACTTTATTTGAATTAGGATGTGAACAAGTTCAAACCTGAGCATGCTCTCAAAAACAATAAAGGATTTAATGGTGAGTATTTGCCAGGAGGCTGGTAGCTCTCTGAGAGCAACAAGCTAAACCTAGGCCAGGTAATTTACTAGACAGAGCCAGGAAAATAGACAGTTATGAAGCCACCTCTGGATAGAACAAATCTCAGACTGACCTCTAAAGTTATCTTTGCCTAAATTCGGTTGGATCAGACTATGTAGCAGTTTATGCTCCAAGGCAATGTTAAAAATAAAAGCAATCAGCCATAAATTAGTAGAGCTTAACATCTGGGTGTGATACCAAAGAGGCAGACAGCTAACAGATCAGGATGACTGTGCACATGCCCAAGGCCATGCTCTCTGAAAATGAATATCAGAGGCTTCACATTGCTGGGGAAATAAGCTTCACTACAATAGTCTAGCCAGGAGGTAGTGGCTCATGCTTCTCCATGTGCATAGACAAGGGATTGACTTACCACTGACTCCTCTCTTTCTCTCACACTCACCGCAGTCTGTCAGGATATCCGCTGGCTTCACTTTCAAAATTCACCAGAACCTGACAACTCCCACCACTTCCACTGGTTCTCCCTGCACCCTACCTTCTGATCTATCCTTAGTGCAGTAGCAGGGACAGCTTTATTGAGATTGAATTCACACACCATACAATTCACCCTTTAACTGTACAATTCAGTGGCTTTTTAAATAGACAGTGTGGCTTTTGAAATATTCACAGAGTTGCAACCATGAGCACAATCAATTTAAAACATTCCATCAAGACCTCACATTCCTTAAATGTCACCTTTTTCCTCCTTCCTCCCATCCCTAGGCAACAGCCCATTTTCTCCTATTTATGTATTTGCCTATTCTGAGCATTTTGTATAAATGGAATCCGACACTGTGTAGTCCTCACCAGTGATTCTTTGATGTCTTCAGTAAGATCATGTCTGCCCTCTGCTCAGAACCCCACAGTGGACACCACTGCACTCAGCTTAAGAGACAGTGACATCCCTACAATCTGTAGACCCCACCTGGCCCTTTGCTGTCTGGGCCTGCTGCCTGCTGTTTCCCGCCTAGTCACTCTTTCCTCCTGGTCTCCTGGCTCTTCATGGGCGCTTCCTGCTGCCTGATGCTCTCTCCTCAGATGTGCCCATGACCCCCTCATCCATCTCATTCAAGTCTTTGCTTACATGTTTCCTTTCAGCAAAATCTTCAGTAGCTGGGGGTGAGTCTGCCTAGCAGCAGATGAAAGCAGGTACTCGGTTGCAGGAAGAGGTACCAGCTGTTCACCTGCTGCTTGTTAAGAGAACTGGAACAACAGCTGCTCCCCTTCAGCTTCAGGAGGTACATCCCTGTCCCAGAGAGGATGGAGCTGCTTCAGTGTCCTCCAAGCCTCTGAGCAGATTGGTCGTTTCCAGAGCCCACGGCTTCGGTGAGGTCTGGCTAATAACATGGCTTAGTGTGGCTGTTGTAGGATGTTCAAGGCTTCTTTGGGGAGCAGCACCATGTTTTGGTTAAGTAACCATCTTTTACCGTCGACACTCTCATGACAGCAGCCACCTTTTTCAACATCTTGTAGGATGATATGCTCTGGGCTCTTGTGTCCTGGTATGTTCAGGGATCAAGGTAAAACCAGGGGACACCCCTACTCAGAGATGCCTCATTTCCTTGACAATTTGTAGATCCACACGACAGAGGGAGAGACCCAGAAGCCCCTTATCAGGCTCTATCTTCTTCAATTCCATAAGCAGGACACGCATGCATTCAGATGCTATAACAGAGTGGTTTATGATCGTCCATTTCTGGACCTCACACAGCAGCCCCCACACTGCCCTACTCTTGTGAGGCAACACTTCACTGATATGATTGGGTACCAATGTAGGAAAACTTTCTTCAAAGTAACTGAAGGATCTCAAAGAGGGAAAGCCTTTTTGCAAATCCTTATGTCAGAGGTCTTTGAAGGTCTTTCCATGGTTCCCACAGACAACCTCACACTTTGTCTCTATATTCCTTATTGGGGTCATAGAGCTCAGGACCTAGAGGTTGGGTTTCCTGTTGGTTTTTATTAGACCCTCTTTTTGTCCTTGGGGGCCAGCTGGAGCCATCAGGAGTGATGTCCCTTCTTCCCTGAGTCCATTGAAATAATGTTTGCTCTTCCTGTGCTCAGAGAGGGGCAGCAAATGTGGTTCCTGGGTCTGGAGTCCAGAGTGTGGAGGGAGGGAAGACCTTGAACCCACACAGAGAGGAAATGCCTTTCTTTTTCCCTCGGGCTGCCCCTCTCCTACTGGGGGTCTCGCCAACTATGGGCACAGGGCTGGGCAAGATGCAGTCACCTGACAGCTCAACATCTTTCAGGATGCAGCCTGGGTGTGGCATGGGACTGTTTCAGGTCTAGGGCAGTTAAAACAGGAGGGCAGCTGGCACCAAGACTAAGGCCAGTGAACACAGGGGTGACAGTAGGCAGGGTTGAGGCTGAAAGATGACTGAAAAGGATCTGAGCCAGATGAGGGAGCAACCCATGCCCTGGAGTGTGTGTGTGTGGGGGGCCTGTTGAAGCAACCCTGGTCAAAGGTTACTCCGGGACACACACATGTTAGGCTCATGTGGGGGTCCCTCCAATAAAGAGGACCAAGTTGATGGGTGTCTGTACTGGATACTATCTTTGGTCTGGAAAGAAGCTCTCTCCTTCCCACCTCCCACCCCACTTCCTTTCCTTTCCCAAAGCAAGGCCTGGCACATGAGCCCTTTCTCTGGCCCTGTCCAGATGCCTGGGGCCAGTGTGGGAACAAGGCCCTTTCCCCATTATCTAGAACTTTTCTGCAGCACCAACCCCTAGAACTTGAGACAAAGGACCCAGGTGAGTGTCTTTTTTTAAAATTTTTTATCTTCACCCCTCAATATGTTTTACTGATTTCAGAGAGAGGGAGGGGAGAGAGAGACAGAAACATCAAATCTGCAACCTAGGTATGTGCCCTGACAAGGAATCGAACTGGTAACCTTTCCATGCATGGGATGATGCTCCAACCAACTGAGCCACGCTGGCCAGGTGAGTGTCTTTAAGCCTTCCCAGCTGACTCTCTTTGGGGTCCATTTGATATCTGCTTGATCTGTGCTTGTCACAGTTGGCAGAACTCGGACTCACATAGATAAATGGGCACTGGTTCCATAGGTGCAAAGGACATTATCTGAGCATTTTGTGGTATCTTCCGACATAGGGTTGGCTTGGTCTTCGGTTATTCCTTCATCTCATCATGCATATGCCTTCACTGAGATCCTCTTCTCTGCCAGGGCTGTTGGCCCAAAGATGAAACCGAAACATGCTTTTTTTGAGAGCTCATGTATTTACAATTCCATATAACTTGTGTTTTAACAGAAGAAAATACAGGGTGCTATGAAAGTCTAGAAAAGAGTGACTTGCTCTGTTTAAAGGGGTGATGAGTTGGGGCATAGAGCTGGGTTTTGAAGACTAAATAAGAGTCTGCCAAAAAGAGTAGGACCAGCATTCTGGGGAGAGCAATCCGTGCTTTCTAGACCCACAACTATAAATTCATTGGAGGGACATCAACAGGTCTCCTGGGCAGGAAATGAGAGTGTGGGGTGATGCATGGGGTTGGGGGGGCAGCTGGTGGCTCTCAGGCCCATCAAGAGCCCCAGCCAATGAGACTCACAATCCTGGGTAGTCTTAGTTAGCCCAGGGAAACCACTGCAGCGGCTGACATATGAGGAGGCTGCTGGCAGCTGGTGGAGGTGATCTTAATAACAGAGGAGAGGGAGCAGATTTGAGGAACAGAGAGGGGATGGGCTAGGATTGGATGATTCCTTACATGTAGAAGGGTTATAGGTAGACCCATGACGCTTGCTGGGATTGGGTCAGTGAAAGGTGACAAGTTTGTTTGGGGCTTATTTGCATGCAGGTGCCCATGGATATCCCAGGGACCATTTCAGGCAGCCAGCAGCCAAGTGGTGGGTCTGGAGTCCAAGAGTACTATGTGAGCTGCAGACAGACATGCACCTGTCAGGTCACATGGTCATGGTGGTGAAGGCAGCAGATGTGAATGGGGGGAGAAAGGAAAGTGAGCATGAAGCCCTGAGGACTCCTAGCCCTCTGTGGTAAATACAGACAGGGAGAGGGGGGTGGTGAGTCTCCTGGGGTCTGTTTTCTGGGGAGATTAGCCTCAACCCCTCTCTGAGCTTATTCATGCAGAGCTAGCAGATTCCACCTGGGGACTTCCCACCTGTTGATGTGACTCAGCACATCAAAGATTCCCTGCAGAGTAAGGCTTAAGCCCTGTGGTGCCTGGGCCTGGGATGGTGATGTCCCTGGGCACTTGTTGGGGTTGCCCTGTGTCAGGAGGGGTCCTCTGCTGATAGCATGAGTGGAGTCTGGCTGCTCTAAGCTAGGGCAAAGTCACTGGGAGAAGAATAGGACATCCACAGACTCTGTGGGAGGGCATAGGCTGGGCTGGGGAAGGACCTGGAAGCCAGGTCTCTGAGGGTCCTGGTAGCAGGAAGGGCTAGGCAGCTGTGAATGGGTATTGGTGACCCCACAGCTTTTTTCTCTCCTGACTTACCTGGTTCAAGACTTGTGTCTGGTAAGGGAGGGGCTAATTGGCTAGAGGAGGGCTGTGTGCACCTGGGGGTCCATGATTCCTGGGAACAAAATTGGGGTGCTGTCCCAGGAAAGAAGAGAGTGGGTGCTGGGCAGTCCCCCAAACCTTGGTGCCTGGTCCTCAGCACCTGCTCAGTGTCCAGGAATCTCTGCATGAGTACGTGCATACATGGGTGCCTATACAGGGCACCCAGCCTCAGCCTCAGAGGTGCAAGAGGGTCCTGGCGCCCTTCATTTTTTGAGAGCCCCACTGTACTAAAAAATGGTGTGCCACATAGGTATGTGAATCATGCTACATTTTAAGCATGTGTGTGAAATAAAAGATGTCTTGTACCAGACACAAACACAGTTGCAGGGCTGAGATGCCAGTCAAGTCCACAGTCTCCTGTAGGTGGGGGCTCCATAGACAGAATCCCAGGTCAGAGCTCTTCTGCCTTCCCCCTTCAAGCCTTGCCCTCTCTCTGCATCTGTATGCATATCTCCCTGAGTGTAGTGTCACAGAGTATATTTAAGGCTAGGTTTCCCTCTGGCCTCTGCAGGGACAGGCCCTGGAGTGCTTATGTGAATGACCACCTCAAAACCTGCACATGCTTGTCACAGCTGATCCCAGGGGACCATTTTGAGGTCAACACCCTGTGACTGCCCAGGGCCAGGTGAACACCTATGATGCCTGCTGGCCCAGAAAGGACCAGGCCAAACTTTCCAGTCATTCTACCTGCCCACCTGCCCACCTGCCCACCTGCCCACCTGCCCAGACCTGCCTGCCCACTGGGACCTCTTCTTGCTCAGCCACTTAATTCTGTGAGGTGTATTTCCTCCCACAGGATTTTATTACAGTGCTTTCTAACAAAGTCAAAAACAAATTTTCATGAGAGTTTTATAGTTAAGTAATTATGGTGCTTAGTGTTATGTGCCAAGGTGGAGGAAGGTGTAGGGTGGGGATATCAAGAGTAAAGGTAAGAAAATGAAATTAAAAGGAAGGCAGGTGAGCATGAGGGAAAGAGGCCAGCCTGTGGATGGGCAGGGACTTCCCTCAGCTCATTTCCTGCCTGGAAATGTCTTTGGAAGCAGAAGTGATTCTTACTTCTTGGAGGTGATTTTAAGAGCAGCCTTGGATGAAGGTTCCTGGGGCACTGAGCCTTGGTGGATGTTCCTGAGTCCCAAGTGGAGGCCAGGACCCCTCAGAGTTTTTGTTGCAGCAGCTGGAGGCCCCAGTCAGGCTGGATACCATAGACCCATGGGAAAAGATACAGAGACCTGGTGCTTGTGAGCCAATCCCATATTTTGCTGAATTCCAAGCCATCCTGACTCTGGCTGTCACCTTTGGATCTCAGACAGGGCATTAGGGCCCCCACTTCCCCTGAGCCTTAGATGTTTTATGTGCTTGAACACCTATTCTGTGGGCCCATATCATTAAGCCTATATTTTCAGATGAGGAAACTGAGGCTTAGAGTGAGAGAGTGGCTTCACTACATCTCATAGCTGGGAAGTAGCCTTGCTGGATCAGAACTCAGGGTACTTTTCAGGGGAGCACAGGGTCTTGCTGGATGGTTGAGCTTATCTGGGATCAGCACTCCCCTCTGAGATGTCAGTCTAGACTGTTAGTCTCAGTGCCTCACCAAGGAAGAGGCAGAGGAATTCCTAGTTGGATGGCTGAACCAGGTGACAGGTATGAAGGCACTGCTCTGGGTGCTCCCAAAGGTGCTGGGAGCTGACCTGCAGGGTAGTGAATGGCAGCTGGGTTGGTGGGTTAGAATCCTGCTGGTGCCAAGGGCAGGGCCAACAGACACAAATAAGTCTGGTGGTGCTCCACCTGCTCCAAGAGGCATCAGACAGATTGATGCAAGGCAGTGGACAGATGGACATAAGGTAGCAGTTGCACTGATCTGAGAGCCAGGTGAGTCCTGTGGAAGGGACTCCTCCCACCCCACACCTAGGCTGGCCTTGGGCTGTGGCAAGGTGGGTCCCCATAGAGCCCCCTGACAGGAGAGGAGAGCACAGCTGGCTGGTGGGCAGGAGTCAGTAACAATATTTTGCCTGTCCACCTATTTGCATTTACTGTGATGTCCTCCTTACATCCTGGACAGCAGACCTCACGCCAGCCCAACCCTTTCTCTGTGCCCCAGACCTCTCAGACCCAAGTGTCTAGAGGACATCTCTCTTGGAGGTCCCTACAGGAGCCTTAAGGCCAACTTGCCCCAACATGCCCCAAGGCCCCCACCTCCTCCAACATGCCCCAAGGTCCCCCTATAACCAGAGGCTTCCTACATAGAGGGTAGCCCAGCTCAGATCCCACCCTCCACTCCCTGCATCACATTACAGCGATGACTCTGCTTTTTAGCCCTCTGTGAGCTTGTCACTTGTTGCATCATGCTCACCTCCTCAAGGAAACTGGGGCTGCTTAAGGAACACACTGGGCCAGGCCTTTGCCATGTCCTCAGGCTGAGGCCTGGCTCCTTCATACAGTGGGGCCTAACGGCACTGTCCCTCTGCCCTCCTGCTGAACCCTATGTATCACGGCGTGCTTATGGCATCACTCACCACACCAGGATACACTTCTACTCACACTTGTCCCTGACCCACACATTTTCATTTTTATAATCTCATACAGGTATTTCTTTTATTAGGGGAAAAGTTGAGCATCTTTTCATATATTAGTTGCTTAATTTTTCTTTTCTGAGAACTGTCCATTAAGTCAGTTGCCCTGCTTTTCTTCCTGATTATTGGGCTGTTTCTTGTTGATTTGAAGTAGTGCTTTACATATTGAAGGCATCATCCTCTGTGTAACTTCACGTGATGTTAGGTGAGCCCTTGGCAGTGTGTGCGGCTAAGCAGAGACCCCTGAGAGAGAGAAGAAGCCCAGGGCACACTGAGTGTGGTGATGTGAATAACCAGCTGGCATTCATTGGGTTCCCGTGTGAGGATCCCATCTACCAGGAGCTGGCTTCAAGAAGAAAGGGACTCGGTAAACAGTGGGCATGAGCTTCGACCAGGAAAGGTTCAGCCACTGTAGGGCTGCAGGCTTCGAGTCAGCTCACCTTGATTCCTGAGAACCTGCCCATCCCACAGGCTCCCCAGGCAGGTTGAAGGAGGGCAACTGGGCAATGGGCAGGAGAGGCAGGGCACCAGGTCAGACTGACCCAGGAACTCAACTTTGGATAGTTTCAGCAGGAAGCACAGGGCTCACATTATTTAAAAATTGCTTTCTGATAGATTAAAGACCTCACATCCAAATCCAGATTTCAGACTTCTTTACAAAAATAAGGCCCCGCTACATGAACCTGTCCACCCCCCAAGTCACTGCTGCCTGTCTTGGGTTCTCCAGTTCTCCCCAGGCCTCCACTGGCATTTAGCCCCTCAACACACTTCCATATGACTTTTCTTATGGGAGCAAACTATTTCTCAGTTAAGAATAAAAAAACAAAAGATAAGCCAAGAGGACCCCATGTTTCAAGGAAAAATAAGAGCATATTTCTTTTTGAAAATGCAGACCATTTTTCAGTGTTCAATAGTAAACAAGATGTGGCTGGGTCAAAGATAGAAAGGGGGTCATCGTGAAACATACCCAGTCTAACCATGTGCCAGCCCTGCAGGCACCGAATCCTTATGGCTGTCACAATGGGAACCCCAAGGACCAGGGAGACCCCCGAGGGTCACTTTGGTGTGATGTATAGCCTGTGGCTTGGACTGGCAGTGTGTTGTCAGGTGGCATCTGCAGATTTCCAGGATGTGCTGGGAGCCATGGCAACGGCTTTCCCAGGAGGAGGGGGAAGGTCAGTAGCAGAAGCATCTACTGCATGGCCAGGTTGACATGAATGTGCAGCACACAACTACCCCTACCCTCATGCCTCCTGGGCTTGGCTGCCACATCCTCCACCCTGTAAACAATGCCAGGAAGGAAGTACATGAACCTCCCTTCATGTGCTGTCCACAACTACTAACACCCAGGAAGTGTACACTGTGGCTACTTCCACACCTGCAGCCTCTCCCTGTCCTCTGAACCTCGGTTTGCTCTAAGTAGCATAAGGGTAAGTCATTTCCATGCATCCTAGAGCTGGTTTTGGCCCCAGTTTATAGATTTATTTTTGCTAAGCCCCACAAAGGTGTCTGGGCACCTGGAGAGGCTCAAAGGAGGCCTCAGTCTTCCACGAATTCACTGCTAAGTGTGTGTGTGTGAATGAGCATGTGTGTGTGTATATGATGAGCGTGTGTGTGAATGTGGGTGAACTGTGTGAATGTGTGTATATGTAAGTATGTAAGCATGTGTGTGTGCTTATACATGTATGTATGTGAGTGTGTTTGCTTGTGCATGCACGTGTGAGTATGTGTGTGTGTCAGGGAACAAATGAGAGCAAGTCAGCAAGTCTGTGACGATGACACAGCCCCAGACTGCTATAATGGAGATTATGCTATATGGGGTCTGGCAGATAGTAAGTAGGTACTGGAAAACTTGACTAATGAAAAAACAAATGAATAAGTGAATGAAAATAAAGATTTTGGGAACCCAGGAAGGAGTCACTAACTGGCCTGATAGAGGGCTTGGGGGGAGGGAGTTAGGTGGTCAGGAACTACCCCAAACAGGATGAAGGTTGGACTAGACCTTAAAAGGAAGAGCAGGATTTGACAGGCAGATAGCAATAGCCAGGTTGGGCACCCTGTGGAGGATGTTCCTGCCTTGGGAAACTGCATGTGTGTGAGCTTCAGGGGTGGGACAAGCTAGCAGGCAAGATGGGCAGTGGGCAAGGGCTGGGGCATGCAGGGCCTTTCCGCCCCACTTGGTACTGTGGCAGCTGGAGCAGCAGACCCCAGCAGTCCTTGAGGTACCTCTGAGTGAGTCCTGCAGTTACCGGGCCTCTGTATAGTCCACAACACTCATCATGATGGTGACCCTGGCCACCCTTGCAAGGCCAGGCAAGAGCACTGTAGTCTGGGAGCTGATTAGCACAGACCCTGACCAGGGCTCATCTGCTTCTAAACCAGCAAAGGAAACCCCAAACTTTTTAAAGGAGAACATGGTGTGATGCTTATAGTCTCTGCCCAACCAGTTACCCTTCCTGTCCCCTGCCTGGAGCCTTTGCCATGTCCAGGCAGCAGGGGCCTGGTGAGCTGGCCCTGCACCATCTTCTCTGCAAGGGCTGCCCTTGGGGTCCTAGGGATGAGTGTGGATTTCTCGCCCCCCAACCACTCCACCTTGTTAGGAAAGGCCTGTGTGATGGCCTCATGGATTAAATTTACTAGAGTTCAGCATTTGCTCTGATCTTTCATTTCCTCCCTTCTCAAAATGGGGCTGATCAAATTAAACCCCATCAACACTGTGGTCTGACAGGAGGCTTGATGCTGTGTGGGGAGCACAGCATGTGTGCCTCAGTGGCCGCTGTGGAAGCATGGTGGCTCCCTGTCTCTCGGAAGTAGGGGGTCTCCTCACCTCTTCCTCAGTGACTGCAGGCTGTGGTCTTTCTAAGGTAGGAAACATCATGGGAGAGGGATATGTGGGGTCCACCAGGGCTAATAAGTGGTCCCCCAACCCCCAGGCTTTTAAACCCACTGAGCTCACACCAGAAATAAGCAGTGTCTTCAGGACTGAATGATATGGCCATGGCCTCTTGGTACTGCCCCCCATCTGCACCTTGGGATTTACCCCTGGGAGAGGTGGGTCTGAGAGGAGAAGCTCACCACCACGCTTCTGTGCATGACAGAAAGGACGAGGGAGAATCGGCATGTTTCTGACACTCACCAGGTTCCTGGGCCCAGGAGGACATGGGAAGGGGGTGGAGCATTGTCCATGTGGAGCTCTTCTCTGGGCTGATCCAAGGTGTTCACCCCTCCAGGTGTCCCCCATAGACCCCAGAGGCAGTGGGGCTTGGGAAGAGTCCCATGGGTGTCCCCAGCTGTCAGTCAAAAAACTTTAGTCCCCCAGGGTTGCCCCACTGCCTTTCTGGCTCCAGGCATGGGGGATAGGGACATTCCTGGTCACTCCTGCTTCTTGATCTGGCTCTGGACAGGGATGGACACGAGGAGCCATAGGCAATGGGCCATCTGCCCTGTCAGAGATCTCTGCCCCTCAGACTTGCCCTTTAGGATCTTCTTGTCCTGTTCTCCTGCATGGTCCACAGCAAGGTTTGAGGTGGAAGGGCCCATATGTGTGTACCCGCAGAGCATGCACTCAACTTGCAGAGGCCATGTGAAGGGCACCCCTGGAGCACACACACCATTTACAGCATCTGAAAATGCCAGTTCATAGCAAGACACCAACAACACAAGTCGCGAGGCCCTTTGGGGTTCCTAGCAGCTGAGGCTACTTAATGCTGCCACAGAATCTCTCCCAGTTCTCCATCCTTGTGAGAGCAGGTGGTCCCTGGCTCATCAGAGGCTCAGAGGCTTAGGTGCATCAGGCACAGTTGGGTTCTGGAGATAGACACTTTACTGCTGTTCCTGGCTGCTGGGAAGTCCTGGGCGGAGCATGACCTTCTGGGGTTTGTCCCTCCATCAACATAAGAGGGAGTTCATTCTTATTCCCTGGGAAATCTGTAAAGCCCCACATCCCATGTTGCCAAGGTCATCTTTATTGCCAACAGAGGACGCTTTTTCCCATCTTGCTGCTGATGGCGAGGTCTAGAATTCTCCCTCCAGGGAAGGTTGTTTGGTGGGCCAATGTGACCCATGCTGCAGTGCCACTCTGAGTCTCAGCATCAGACCAGAGGAGCCGTGTGTCCTGGCCCCAGCACCTGTGCATCCAGGCTCTGGGTGGAGTTGGAAAGGGTGCAGAAAATTTCAGAGGAGCAGAGGACAGTTCAGCCCTGGGCTAGGAGTGGGAGCACAGGCAGGCTGCTGAGCATCTGTACATCTCTGTATGGCCTGGCAAGGAAGGGCCTTGTGCACGGCTGGGCAGCATCCCATGCCTCCTGCATTTACTGGCATCAGGTCCCTCCCAAAGCACAGGACCCAAATCCTGCAGTACCCTTGCCCACTAGGTATGATGCAGTGCTCAACATCTGAGACCATGAAGGGCCAATAGGGGAAAATGAGACTGGCAACTGGAGAGAAATACCTTGGAACGTGGATTCAGAGGACCTGGTGGGGCTTGAGCTAGGGCAAAGGCAGAAAGGATGGGGTGGGGCAGGTTCAGAGACCCTTATGGTGCAGGACAAGCTGACTTTGTAGTTGGGAGAGAAGCAGACCCTGCTCTTGGTGTGGGCCTACATAAACACAAGTGCCAGGCCCTGAGGTGGGCGGTGTAGCTATAGGTGTGGGTTTGGGCAGAGGAGATGTTCACTCCTTAATTCTGACTGTGGGGTGCCTAAGGGCCTTCCACATTGATCCACTGGGGATCAATGCCCAGGAAGCTGCTGGATGCCCAAATCTAGGACTCCAGCGTGTGTTCAGGGTTGGTGATGGGGATCCTGGCCTGACATGCTGTTGCAAGCTGTGCATGGATGTTGGCTGTCATCACCCACTTGCCAGTTTTCCACTTCTTCCACCTTCAAAACAAAATCCTAGGGAATCCTACCTTCTGTTGGGACTATTGGGTGTCTGTGTTTTGTTCTGAGGTTCATAGTAAATATTTGCATTAAACAATCTGCCAGTCTCACTATTGTATCCAGCCATCTGGCTGCTGTGTGCTGGGGAGCAGCAGTGAGGAGGTAATGGAACCAGCACACCTTCCTTGTTGACAGGCCACAGAGGTGCCTTGGAGGCTGAGTGATCTCAGTGATCCGCTCTGCATTGGCTGTGCACGGGAGCTCGGCTGGGCCAGACCCACCTGTGCACTCTGCTTTGCTCTCCCCAACCCCCGGAGTCCCCAGGGACCTGGTTGCTGAAGGAGCTCTTGTACATCCCTGGGGGTGGGTGAGCCTCAGTAGCCAGCAAGAGGATGGCATGAGGGGTGGGGGAGAGTGGACAGGTAAGGAGGATCCTAGGCCATTTGGCTGCTGTGGGTGGGCAGGGCAGCAGGGTAGGATTTTGGGATGCTCTGTGAGGCCTGTGGACTGTGAGCTCTGAGCCCTGTTGCACAGAGTCCAGGAGGCTCTGTGAGAGCTCCTGGTTATTCAGCACTGCCCTGCTGCCATGGGCCCAAACTCAGTGGCCTCAACACTTCTGCTGAGCCACAGTGGCATCAGGCAGGTCCCCTTACTTCCCAAGCATGTGTCTGCAGTGGGGTGCAAACCAGAGCCTGGCCCTTTTTCTTCAGCCACATACCTTAAATCACAGTGGACTTCCTCTCTCCCCCATTTGCACTGGGTTCCCTTCAAAGGTAGGAGATGGACCACAGGGCAGAATAGAGTGGCACTATCTGATGCTAATGTCTGAGGGCACTTGGCTACCAAACAAACGATAGTATCTAGCATAGGCCAGTGCATGTGAGTGTGTGTGATATTTGGACTCTTGTGACTGCAAGGGACAAATCCAAATTAATTGACTCAGAGAGCTGGAAAGTCCAGGGTTGTATCAGCTTCAGCCACAGGTGGACTAAATAGTGTCACCTGTTCTCTTTACCTCTCAGCTCTGCTTCTAACAGTGAAAGGAGGTGCCCAGCAGCCCTGGCTCATATTTTACCAGCTTAGGTCTATCACAGTAAAAGAGAGAATAGAATGTGTCTTCCCAGAGTCTCCAAAAAATGCTTGGCATTAGGGTTCATTGGTCTGCCTGGGCCAGGTGGGCACTCCTAGAGTGGGTTTGGCTCTGTCTGAACCATATGGACTGGGAATGGTGAGCAAGGTCCACCAAAGGAAAGTCGAGGAGTAGCAGCACCCAGAGGATGGTCAGGTCACCATGGGGCACAGCTACAGGTGGCTCCATTCACCTCCAGCAGGGTAAGTGGGTCTTGGGCAGGCCAGGATGTTCCATGTCCTCTACCAAGGACACACTCTGGGAGCAGTTTCTTTCCTTTTCTCCAGAGCCCCTATATCCTCCCTGAAGTGCTGGGAAGATAAGCAGGCCTGGGAATCAAGGTAATTTATGGCCTCCCAGCTCTTGTCTGAGACTCAGTACAGCTGTAACGTATGTGGCCCGAGGAGCCCTGTTCCCATTCCTCCTCCTCCTCCTCCACACTGGATGAGCTGTGTCCGCCTGTGCTGCAAAAATTAATTCCAACTCGATACTCAAGTTATAAAGGGCTAAAGGAAATACACCTAATGAGCTTCTTTTAATAAAGCTCACCAAAGAGGCTCTGTGCTGATGGCCCCATTGGAGCAGAGTCTGCTTTCTGTTTCCCAGAGCCTCAGAGCCTGCCTGCCTCCAAACAAGGCTTCTGTTGTGTCCTGATTATGCTTCTACATAAACACATTTTATCTTAATGATCATCTATAGGGGAATTTGCAGTCATGGAGGGACTGTCTCCTGGTTGTTGACAAATGGAGGGATGACTTTTCTCCAGATGACCTCCCCTGGCTCGTGGTACAACATGCTCCTCAAGGCTTCTGGTACCTAGGACTTTGGTCTCTCTGGGCCTGCTGCCCTCCCAGCAGGGGCTTACAGAGGTTGTAGGAGAGCTGGGCTGGTGCTCTGGCCTGGGCCTTGGCTAACTAACATCATGACCTCAGTCTAGTTCCCTAAGTCTCACTCTCCCCTTCTGCACAGGGCAGTTGTAGGGATTTAAGTTTGGGGTCTGAGCACTGAGGAGGGGGAGCAATGTGTTGTCATCCACACACTTAATGGCAAAGGGGGCAGCAGATCAGTGATCTTGCACAATGGCACACTGGCAGGGGGTATTCATGGGGACTTGCTGGGTAGCAAAAGGTGCACTGGCCTTGGAGTCCAAAGCCTGCTCAAAGCCAAGATCATAAAAAAGCATCTAGCTAAATTTTCTTCTAGCACCTATGTGACTTCATTTTCAGCATCCCAGGCCCCAAATGCACCTGGAATTTGTTTTTGCTTAAGGCATGAGGGCAGGATTTAATCATTCTCTTCTCCATCTAAGGAGGTATACACTTTCCCAGCACCATTAAAAGAAGAAACCACTTGCCCTGGCCAGTATGGCTCAGTTGGTTGGAGTGTCATCCTGTGCACCAAAGGTTGTGGGTTTGATTCCTTGTCAGGGCACACACCCATGTTGCAGGTTTGATTCCTGGTAGATCCCCAGTTGGGGTGTGTATGGGAGGCAACTGATCAATGCTTCTCTCTCCCATCGATGTTTCTCTCTCTCCCCCTCTCCCTTCCTCTCTTTCTAAAATCAATAAAAACATATCCTCAGGTGAGGATAAAAAAAAAAGAAGAAGAAACCACTTAATCTCCACCACCACTCTCCTTATCCCCTTTCCCCTGCAGTGAACAACCATTTTGAGGTCAAAGGGTATCCTTTTGTCAGTGTATATATTTGCAAAACCAGTGTTGCTCCTTGAGTGTGATTTTTTATTTTTTATTTATCATCAGATAGAGTGGGAGGGAGGGAGAAAGACAGAGAAAAACATCGATGTGATAGAGTCACATCGACTGGTTGCCTCCTGAACGACCCTGAGCAGGGCCGGGGACGAACCGCAACCCAGGCACGTGCCCTTGACTGGAATCAAACCCGTGATTCACTGGTCCACGGGCCGACCCTCTAACCATTGAGCCAAACCGGCCAGGGCAAGTGTGTTTTTAATTGACATAAATTGTACTGCAGTTTACATTTTATTATGTTTCTTACTTTTTGTACTTGACACTCTGTTTCTAAGATCCATTCATCTATGTATATGTCACACTTTTTGTAGCACTGTGTGGCATGCACCCACCGAATTTAGCCTCTCTGCTCACCCACTGATGACACCCAGATCACCTCCTGCTACCTTCAACCTATCCAAGCCATGCTGCTATGAGCAGCAGCTCCTTTGGGACCTGTGTGAGCATGCCCATCTGCACACCCTGTCCAGAGGAGTGAAAAATGGCCCATGAAGCAAGGTTAGTTTGAGGAGGGGACTGGGAGAGCATATAGACATTCTATGTCTTTAGACATAGATCCAAAAGTGAAATCGCTGGGCTATCAGGTGCTCTTGCACATAGTTAAGTAGTGCCAGCTCACCCCAATGTCCATACCTGCTACACTTCCACTATTTGCTATCTTGTCATTTACCAACTTCATTTATTATATCAGTTGATCAGCTATTTTAAATTGACATATAAATTAATATCACAGGAGATTAATATTAAAACAGAGGGCAAGCACACACTAGCAGTGCAAAGAGAGGGCAGCACTGTCCCTGCTGGACAGAGGCTACAGGGGAGGTAAGGGGAACGATGTCAGGTTGTGGTCTGACTTCCACTTCTCTGGGAGGTGACAAGCCCCTCTGGAGAATTTGTGAGCAAGGTCATGGGTGAGTCTTGGGGAACACAGTTCTCTACCATCGGGCTTGTAGCAAGACTGCCATGTGGACCAGGTGCTTGACATGCAGCAGAAGGGTGGTCAGAGGGAGTGGGCTGCTTAGTACTCCCCACTCCTGCACCTACCCTGGCCCATCTCCAGCTCTCAGGGAAAATTGAGAACTTCTGTGAGTGACATATGTGTCCTCAGCACAGCACAAGGAAAAAGACCCTTGTCAGCATGTGGTCACAACAAGCCAAGTACTGATGAGAATCAGGGCCAGGTTCTCATGGGCATCTGTAATCAGGTTAATAAGATGACCCAATGGAACTGGGGATCTTGGTGGTGACAGTCTATCTCTGGGGTGACACTGCTACAGTATGGCTCAGTTGCCCTGCAGTCTGGTGCAGGGCTCTCATCCTTGCTTCACCTTTCACCATCCTCCAAGGAATCCCCTCTTCAACTCTTGTGTTGGTCTCCTGCTTTCTGTCTCTCTGTTCTTCTACTTTCTTGGTTGCCTCTTTTGTTTTGAAGGAGCACAGCCTTCCATAGCTTCTTCAGAGGCATGCTGGACTGATAAAAATTCTGGGACCTTACATGTCTGGCAGTGTCTTTATTCCACTTTCATACTTGACTAAAACTTTGTCTGGTATAGCATTCCATTTTATTTATTTTTCTTTTTTTCCAATTTTTATTAATTTATTTTTGTTACAAATGTTTCTCCCTTTTCCCTCATAGACCCCCTCCTCCCCAACCCACATCCTCCACACCCCCTAGCATTGTTGTCTATGTCCATTGGTTATGCACACATGCATATAAGTTCTTTGGTTCATCTCATCCATCCCCCCCCCCCCCACCTCCTACCCTGTGGTCTGTCAGTCTGAACCATATTCCTTTCTATGTCTCTGGGTCTATTTCATCCATCAGCTCACCCTGTACACTATATTCCACAAATAAGTGAGATCATGTGGTATTTGTCTTTCTCCGATTGGCTTATTTCTCTTAGCATAATACTCTTGAGGTCCCTCCATGTGGTCTCAAAGAATAAGAGAACTTTCTTTCTCACAGCTGCATAGTATTCCATTGTATATATGTACCACAGCTTTTTTATCCACTCATCTACTGATGGACACTTGGGCTGTTTCCAGATCTTAGCAATTATAAATAGTGCTACTATGAAAATAGGGGTACATATATTCTTTCTGATTGATGTTTCAGGCTTCTTAGGATATATTCCTAGAAGTGGGATCACTGGGTCAAATGGCAATTCAATTTTTAATTTTTTGAGGTAACACCATAGTGTTTTCCATAGTGGCTGCACCAGTCTGCATTCCCACCAGCAGTATACTAGAGTCCCCTTTTCACCACACCCTCACCAGTACTTGTTGTTTGATGATTTGTTGATGGCAGCCATTCTGGCAGGTGTGAGCTGATACCTCATAGTTGTTTTAATTTGGTGATTAGTGATGTTGAGCATTTCTTCATATGTCTCTTGGCCATTTGTATGTCCTGTTTGGAGAGGTGTCTCTTCAGGTCCTCTGTCCATTTTTTAATTGGGTTCTTTGTCTTCCTTTTGTTGAGTTGTATGAGCACTCTATATATTTTGGAAATTAACACCTTATCATTGGCAATTATGCTCTCCCATACAGTGGGTTCCCTTTCCATTTTGATGGTTGTTTCTTTTGCTGTGCAGAAGCTTTTTAGTTTGATGTAGTCCCCTGTGTTCATTTTTTCCTTTGTTTCTGTTGCCTTAGGTGTTGCATCAGTGAAAATCCTGCTGCGTGTGATGTGTGAAATTTTGTTACCCACATTTTCTTCTAGGATTTTTATGGATTCACGAGTCACATTTAAGTCTTTTATCCATTTTGAGTTTATTCTTGTGTGTGGTGTAAGTTGATGGTCTAGTTTCATTTTTTTTCATGTAGCTGATCAATTTTCCCAAAACCATTTATTAAAGAAGCTGTATTTACTCCAGTGTACGCTCTTGCCACCTTTGTTGAATATTAATTAAGCATAATGTTTTGGGTCAATTTCTGGGTTCTCTGTTCTGTTCCATTGATCTATATGCCTGTTCTCGTGCCAGTACCAGGCTGTTTTGATTACAGTACCTTTGTAATACAACCTGATATTCAGTATTGTGATCCCACCTACTTTGTCCTTCTTTGTCAAGATTGCTATGGCTATTCAGGGTCTTTTTTTGGTTCAATGTGAACTTTTGAAGTATTTGTTCTAGTTCTATGAAATACATCATTGGTATTTTGATGGAGATTGAATTGAATCTATAGATTGCTTTGGGTAGTATGGACATTTTAATGATGTTAATTCTTCCAATCCATAAATAAGGTATATGCTTCCAGTTTTTTATATCTTCCTCTATTTCTTTATTCAATGTCCTGTAGTTTTCTGCAAATAGGTCCTGTACTTCTTTGGTTAAGTTTATTCCTAGGTATCTTAAATTATTTGCCACAATGGTAAATGGGATTGCTTTTTAGTTTCTCTTTCTGTGAGTTCATTATTGGTGTATAAGAATGCCGTCGATTTCTTGATGTTAATTTTGTATCCTACTACCTTGGCAAATTCATTTATTAAATCTAGCAGATTTTTACTCTGGCCGGTTTGGCTCAGTGGTTAGAGCATCGGCCTGTGGACCAAGAGTCCCGGGTTTGGTTCCCATTAAGGGCACGTACCTCGGTTGCAGTTTGTCCCCAGCCCCGTTTGGGGTCGTGTGGGTGGCAACCACTCGATGTATCTCTCTCACGTTGATGTTTCTCTCTCTGTCTTTTTCCTTCCCACTCTATCTGAAGATAAATGCAAAAAATGTCCTCGGGTGAGGATAAAAAAATAAAAAAATAAATCTAGCAGATTTTTGATGAAGTCTTCAGGGTTTTCTATGTATAATATCATGTCATCTGCGAATAATGACAGTTTCACTTCCTCCTTTCCAATTTGGATCCCTTTTATTTTATCTTCATGTCTAACTGCTGTGGCTAAGACTTCTAGTACTATGATAAATAAGAGTGGCAAAAGTGGGCATCCCTGTCTTATTCCTGTTCTTAAGACAAATGCTTTTAGTTTTTGCCCATTAAGTATGATGTTGGCTGTAGGTCTTTCGTATATGGCCTTTATTATGTCGAGATGTGATCCCTCTATTCCCACATTGCTGAGAGTTTTTATCAGAAATGGGTGCTGGATTTTGTCGAATGCTTTTTCAGCGTCTATTGATATGATCATGTGGTTTTTATCTTTCATTTTGTTTATGTGGTGTATCACATTTATTGATTTGCGAATATTGAACCAGTCTTGCATCCCTGGGATGAATCCCACTTGGTCATGGTGAATAATTTTTTTAATGTATTGCTGGATTCGATTTGCTAGTATTTTGTTCAGGATTTTGGCATCTATGTTCATCAGGGATATTGGCCTGTAGTTTTCTTTCTTTGTAGTGTCTTTTTCTGGTTTTGGAATTAGAATTATGGTGGCCTCATAAAACGAGTTTGGAAGTCTTCCTTCTTCTTGAATTTTTTGGAATAGTTTGAGGAGAGTAGGTGTTAGTTAGATCTTCTTTGAATGTTTGGTAAAACTCCCCGTGAAGCCATCCAGGCCTGGGCTTTGGATTGCTGGAAGAGTATTGATTACATCTTCAATTTCCTTAGGTGTTATTGATCTATTCAGGTTTTCTATCTCTTCCCAGTTCACTTTTGGGAGACTATGTGTTTCTAGAAATTTGTCCATTGTGCTTAGATTGTCCAATTTATTGCTGTATAATTGTTCATAGTATTTGTTAATGATCCTTTGTATTTCTGTGGTGTCAGTTGTATCTTCTCCTCTTTTGTTTCTGATTTTGTGTATTTGGGTTCTCTCTGTTTCTTGGTGAGTCTAGCTAAGGGTCCATCAATCTTGTTTATCTTTTCAAAAAAAAAGCTCTTTGTTTCATTGATCCTTTGAATTTTTTTTTTCTTTTTGGTCTCTATGTCGTTTACTTCTGCTCTGATCTTCACTGTTTTCTTCCTTCTACTTGCTCTGGGGTTTTCTTTTTGTTTGTTTTCTAGTTCTTTAATTTGTGAGGTTAGATAGTCAATTAGAAATTTTTCTTGTTTCTTGAGGTAGGCCTGTAGTGCTGTGAACTTCCCTCTTAGAACTGCTTTCGCTGCATCCCATAGATTTTGTGTTGTTGTGTGTTCATTTTCATTGGTCTTCAGGAAGTTTTTAACTTCTTCCTTGATCTCCTGGTAACACATTCATTGTTTAATAACATGCTATTTAGTCTCCATGTGTTCAAATGTCTTTGCATGTTCTTGTTGCAATTGATTTCTAGTTTCATGCCATTGTGATCTGAGAAGATGCTTGATATGATTTCAATGTTCTTGAACTTGTAGAGACTTAGTTTGTGTCCTAACATATGGTCTACCTTGGACAGCGTTCCACGTGCACTTGAGAAGAATGTGAATTCTGTAGTTTTGGGGTATAATTCTCTGTAGATATTTATTAAATACATTTGATCTAGTGTATCATTTAGAGTCTCTGTTTCCTTGTTAATTTTTTGTCTAGAGGATCTATCCAGTGATGTCAGTGGGGTATTGAAGTCCTCTGTTATGATGGTATTGCTGTCAATTTCTCCTTTGAAGTCCTCCAGAAGATTTTTAATATATTTTGGTGCTCCTATATTGGGTGCATATATGTATACCAATTATATCTTCCTGTTGGATAGATCCTTTTAATATTATGTCTTGGCCTTCTTTGTCTCTAGTTATGGCCTTCATTTTGAAATCTATTTCATCAGATATGAGTATTGTTACCCCAGCTTTTTTTTCCTTTCCGTTTGCTTGGAAGATTTTTTTCCCTTCACTTTCAATCTATGTGAGTCTTTTGTTGTGAGGTGGGTCTCTTGTAAACAACATAATGTGAGTCATGCTTTCTTATCCAATTAGCTACTCTGTGTCTTTTTATTGGAGCATTCAATCCATTTACATTTAAGGTGATTATTGATATGTACTTATTTATTGTCATTTTTGTTTAGTGTGGTTCTACTTTCCTTCTTATTTCTTCTACTAATTACAGCAGTCCTTTTAACATTTCTTGCAGTGCTGGTTTGGTGCTAATATATTCCCTTAGCCTTTTTTGGTCTGGGAAGCTCTTTATTTGACCTTCTATTTTGAATGATAGCCCTGATTTTGGATTCAGATCCTTGTTTTTCATGACCTTGATTACTTCATGCCATTCCCTCCTGGCCTGTAGTGTTTCTGTTGAGAAATCAGCTGATAGCCTTATTGGGGTTCCTTTTAGGTAACCTGTTGCTTATCTCTTGCTGCCTTTAGAATTCTCTCTTTGTCTTTAATTTTTGGCATTTTAACTACTATGTGTTTTGGTATGAACCTGTTTAGGTTCTTCTTACTTGGGGCTCTCTGTGCTTCTTGAACTTGAATGCCTTCTTTCTTCACCAAATTAGGGAAGTTTTCTGTCACTATTTCTTCAAATATATTCTCTAACCCTTGCTCATTTTCTTCTTCTTTGGCGACTCCTGTGATGCAAAGATTATTACGTTTCCAGTTGTCCCACTGTTCTCTTAAGCTGTCTTCCTGTTTTTTAATTGTTTTTTCCTTTTGGTGTTGTGATTGGCTGATTTTTTTCTACCTTGTCTTCTAATTCACTGATCCAGTCCTCAGTTTTTTCTACTCTGCTGTTTAGTGCCTCTAATGTGTTCTTTATTTCCGCTATGTCATTCTTCATTTCCAATTAGTTGATTTTCAGTGTTTCTATACCTTTACTCATGGTGTTGATGTCCTTACTCATGCTGTTGAACTTCCTCAAGATCATGGCTCTAAACTCTACCTCTGATAACTTGTTTAACTGCATTTCATTTATCTCATCTTTGGTAGAGGTCTCTTGTTCTTTCATTTGGGATTTGTTTCTTTGTTTCACCATTTTGGCTATCCCAGTGGGTTTTGGAGCCTGCCAAATTTTCCCTGTGGATGTTGGTGTTCTGCTGTTTGTGGCTCCCTCTACTGGGTTTGGATGAGCATGGGAGGACCCACATTAAACACCACTGTCAAGTCCTACTTTCCTTGGTAGATTTGTAAGCCCAGGAAAGGTTCAGTTATCCTCTAGCTTTCTGTCTGGAGGCTATTAGTCTCAGTTACTTGAAGAGCTTTGGGTTCTCAGTTGAATGAAAAACTCCCTCATGTGTTCAGCGTAAGAGGATTTCCTGAGTTTGGAGCAGATGCTTGTTGTTACTGAGCCTCAATTTGCATTTCTCTGGCCCAGCTGGGTGGGACTAAATCTCTGAGGGAAGGGCTGCTGCTTCTCCCCAGAGCTCCAGGAAGGAGCAAGATGGCCATCATACTGTGTGGAACCAACTCAGCAAAAACTCTGAGTGCCCTCCAATTCCGGAGTATCCCCACAGAGTTCCAGTCCAGTCCACCCTCCCTGTGCCAGAACCCAAGGTGAGTGGCTGTAGGTAATTTAGTACTCTGTCCCAGCCCTCTGCTCTGTGGAGCCGGCTTGGTATTTTAACCCCAAGGGAGCTGCTCACAGCTAAAACAGCTGCTGTCCTTGGGCTCCCAGCCTGCCCTCTCATGCCTCTGCAGACCTACCAGCCTTTATTCAATGTCCCTGGTTATATGGTCCTCTCCAGCTGCTTTTCTGTTGCTTTTCCCTGATTATTTGTCTTTATTTTAGTTGTAATTCCAGTTTGGTCCTGGGAGATAGTCTGTGTAGCTTCCATTCACTCTGCCGCCATTTTGGAATCATTAGCATTCCATTGTAGAAATAGCTTTCCTTCAGAATTTTGAGAGCTTTACTCTATTGTTTTTCTGTTTTTAATGGTGCTTTTGGGAAGTCTGAAGCATCCTGATTCCAATTCTTTGTGACCTCTTCAGTAACTGCTTCCTTCCGCCCTGCCTTATTCTCCATGAAAGTCCATAAAATATTTTTTGTGTTCTGAAATTTCATGATGATGTGCCATGGTGTGGGTCTGTTTTTATCTACTGTGTAGGGTACTAGCTGGGCCCTCTCAGTCTGAGAACACTTTCCAGTTGTGGGAAAATTTTCTGAATTATTTCATTAATTACTTCCTCTCTATTTTCTCATTCCTGTCTCTCTGGAGCTTCTGTTAAATGGATGACACACCTCAGGTCTGGTCCTCTAAATTTCTTATCCTTTTTCCTGATTGTTCAGGTCTTTGTCTTTCTACTTTTTGGGAGATTTCTCAGCTTTATCTTCCCAATCCTTCTACTGAGTTTATCATTTCCGCTGAAGCTCTTTTAGTTTCAAAGAAGCCTTTTAATTGTCCTCATCCTGTTCTTATTTAATGGATATAATATCTTCTAGCTTTCAGAGCTTACTAATGATAGGTTTTCCCACCATCCTGTGCACTCTGTTTCTTTGATTTTTCTTTTATTGGTTATTTTGCTTTATCTTGCTGTCCATCTGGCATGCCTGGGTCTGACCCCTGAAAGTTGGTGATGCTTGGTGGGCTGTTCATGTATAATGTTTGGCAGCAGAAAAGGTGAGTCTTGTAGGTGGAGGAACTGTGGACACTGATACTGCCTTTTGGTCTTTGGTTAGTCAGATTCACTAGACAAGACCCTTCCCAGTCTCCTGCCTAGGGAGTAAAGGCCTGACGATCAGCATTGTGGGGGGTGAATTGTGGAAGTGGGCTGGTGTCTCAGTATTCTTTCAGTCCTCCTGTTTGTATCATTGTACTTATGCTCTCAACTACACCTGGTGCCTGCAGCCTAGAGACTTTTTCCCCCCCACCTTTTCGAGAGAGAATGAGCTTCCAGAACAATGCCAGTATTAGTTACTGGGGCTGTCACTGGAGCACAAGGTATGTGTGGAGGTGTGTGTTAGCTATCAACTAGTCCTACTTATATCAATCTGCCCTTTACTCCCACTTGCAGAAGAATTTGATGCTTTTTGAGGATTCTGCAATGCAGACTGGGAGAGTCTTGGCTCTCCTCATGGCAAGCTTAGAGTTCAACTTTCTCAGATAGATGAAGTCTATTACCACATGGTCTTATGCTTTCCAGCCTCTAACAGTTCTGTTATTTTCTTTTTCTGCTCTCCTTGTCCTTGTAGGCTTGTGATTTTTTAATCCCTTTACTGAAGTTGTAATGGGGTTCCAAGAAGGAGCTGAATTAGATGTATGTGTTCAATCAACTGTTTTTACTTAGAAGCCCCTTACAAAGAAGCTCCTTTGTTTTTGGACTTTGCATTTGGTTCCATTGCTCTGTCTTTCATGGCATAGTGCCACTGTTTTCTAATCAATGTTAGTTTATAATATGTTCTGTTTGAAAGGCAAATACCCCCTCATTACTGTACTTTTTCAATGTATTTCTGGCTATTGTCTTATATGTCATCTTCCAGTTGAATTTTGGAATTATTTTATTAGGTTTCAACAATTCTTTGATGGAGATAGTGTTAAATTTATAGATTAATTTGGAGGAGAATCAGCTTGTGATCCAACAAAGTGTGTGGTGTCTCTATATGTATTTTTGGAGAGTTTTAGCCTGTGCTATGTTACTCTTTGTGTGGTCTTAATACATTCATTACTTTTATTTATTCATAGATATTTTGTGGGCTTTGTTGCTGTAGTTGATAAGCACTTTTTTTCATTCTATTTCCTAGCTGGTTATTACTATGTACATGAAAGGTGTTGTACCAGGAAACATGTTGTGTGTAAGGTGAGAAATTTGATTCCTTATGTGTTTGGTAAAACTCTTCCATAAAACCTTCTGGGCTTTTTTTTTTTTTTTTTTTTTACTTCTTTTCCAGTTTCTTCTGAGGTTTATTCAGGTTTTGTACTTGAGCCAATGATTAAAATTTATATTCTCCATTTATTTAGTCTAGGCTTATTAGAACTGCATTTTTAATTTCTGCTGTCTAGGGTTTGAGGGCCTTCCTTCTTCTTTCTTTGATTTTGTCTCAGGTAATGACTGAAGACACAATTCTTAGGTTTTCTTTTTGTCCTAATATGTAGTCAAATTTGGAACTTGTTCCATGTGTACTTGAAAAGGGCATGGTTTCTGGTTGTTGGGCTTAAACATTAATTAGTTTTAGTAATTCAAATCCTCTATAGCCCCACCTCATGTTTTATCTAATTGATCTGTTGTTTTCTGGAGTAAATGTACTAAAGTGCACATAGAACTCTGGCTTTGTCTATTTCTCCTTGTATCAGTTTGAAGCTCTGTATAGTTTCATACCTTTTATATCTTCTCAATGAATTATTTATCAGTTTGTTCCTTTAATACTCTGGATTATATTTTATCTCATAAATATTATTACACCTGATTTCTGTTTATTGGCAATTACATGGTCCCTCTCTCTTTGCCCCGTTTGTGTTAACTTCTCCTGCATCATTTTGTTTCAGTTATGTCTATGCAAGTCATTTATAGTTGGCTTTTGTGCTGGCTTCTGCTCCTCTGCCAGTAACCTCAAGTTAGCTTCAGCTCCCCCCACCCAGTGGCCTTTCTGGCCCTGCTGCACCTGCCTCTCCTTCCAGCCCAGCTCCCAGCTCCCAAGAGGACCACCTGACTCCCCTTACTGGACCCTGTGTTTTCTCCCATTGCCTCTCTGCTTGGCTCCTCACAGCCCTGCAATTAATTACCTGTGGGGTACTGGGGAAACTGAGGCACACAAGATCCCGTGGCCCCTGTCTCCCCGGCGGCCTCCATCCAAAGGAGGAAAGACAGTTAATACTGAAATACATTCACAGGTGAGATCAGAACAGCAAATGGTGTTGTATTCCATGAAGGAAGAAAACAGGGCGCTGTTAGGGAGACCCTGTGGCAGAGTGAGCCTGTTTTAATTTAGGATGAAATAGGCATGCTTCCTAAGGAGGTGCCTTTTCAGCTGAAGGATAAGAGGGAACAGGTCCCGTGAGAAATGAGGGGAAGGTGGTTCCATGGACCAGGGAAAACAATTTCCCACTGCTACTGTGCAGTAGCTTCTCAAGGCTATATGCACCCCTTCCTACATGTGTGCAGCTGACTCTGTCGGGGAGGCAGACAAGGACCACCAGACTTGTCCCTGAATCCAGTGCAGGAGGCAGTGGGGTTCCACACCAAGGACTGCAAGACCCCTTCCCTCTGGGCCTTTTGGGGGGCCCTGCTGGGCCTGGTAGGGGTGTTAAATTTGGGCAGCAGCAGCAGAAAGGGCACCCTAGGCAAAGAGGCCAGTGAAGTAAAGTTCTGGGCATACAATTTGCACAAGGTCAGCAAACACCAGGTGCCCTGAACCCTGCCTACTCAGAACCCCAGGGTTTCTCTTCTGTAGGCTAAACGTGCTTGTTTCTCCCAATT
This sequence comes from Tadarida brasiliensis, assembly GCA_030848825.1. Classification (NCBI taxonomy): domain Eukaryota; kingdom Metazoa; phylum Chordata; class Mammalia; order Chiroptera; family Molossidae; genus Tadarida; species Tadarida brasiliensis. The sequence continues at coordinate 69,126,121 of CM061259.1, read as the reverse complement.
TAAGTTTTCCCAACCATCTCTTGGTGCTGGTGTACAGAGCCCACTTGGCCATGTTAATAATGCTGGGTCCCTGCTTCTCCTCTGCCTGTGGCTTGTCCCAGTCACTTAATCTTTCTGCTGCTGGGGTTCCTAGATGCTAAAATGGGACTATAATTAGGATGATGAGGAGCCTCCTCCTCACTGTGGGAGTCAGGTAGTTACTGGGGGTGGCAGAGTTTTGTTACTGTGAAGGGCTGTGCATATGCCCTGCCCTGCCCTGTCCCAGATGCAGGGGAACAGGTGTGGGCAGAGCTCTCTGCTCCAGCGGCTGTGGATGAACTTGTCTGCTGTGACCTGTCATTCCCCTGGAGGGCAGGTGCTTTGGGTTCCCTGGACTCTCTGCTCTCTTATCCCATTCTCTACCTGTGTCAATCAACTTTTTGAGGACCCTGTTTGATTTCTAGAGACTAAAACTGGAGACAGGTTTTATAAGCTTCCTGAGACAGGAGCAAAAAGAACTCCAGCTGCATTCCAGAAGGGTCTCCCAAAAGAGGGAATGCCAGGAACTTATATCCCTGTGGTTACCCGCTGAAAAGGTAAGGGAGCCTCTGCTCAGGGGAGCCTCACCTGCCTGATCCAGTCTTCCCCATCTACCATGGACCAGCCACCTGGTGACCAGCGACTTCTCCTTATGGGAGATGCTCTGTACAGGGGGTGGCAGGAGAAGGGCAGCACTGATAGCTCATTATCTGGGCCTGGGCCAGTAATGAGGGCTGGAGCCAAAGGGCTGGGTGAACTTGTGCCACCTGTTTAGCAGGCTGGCTGTGAGCTATAGGAACCCCTGGGGAGGAGGGGAGAGAGGATGAGGACCCTCCTCGGACCCCTAGTGCCAGGAGGAGCAGAGGCCTTTAGACCAGGTAGGCTACCCAGTACAGGTGGATGGCCTCAAAGGCCTGAGTTTGTGTCAGGGGATCACATGGTAGCCCACCCAGGACTGGGCAGGAGCCTGCCACTAGCTTGAGTTCCTGGAAGCAAGACTCAGCTTGAGGGACAGGCCTGCTGGGACCAGGGTGTGGCTGAGGTGTCTGCATAGCTTAGGCTTCAGGATCAAGCCCATAGTAGGGAAACTGAGGAGACATCCAAGACTGACAAGGTGGGACATCAGCCTGGCTGCTGAGTCCCATCAATGCTCATGTGGCCTCAGGCTTAGAAGACCTTCATCACCTTGTGGCTGCTCCCTATATCCTTCCAGGCCCGGGGCTTCCAGGGGCTGGATGACAGGGTGGGGTTGTCACTTGCCAGGAGGCTTAAGGGGCCCTGTCTTACTCTCCTCATCTGCATTTTGACCTCCGCTTTGGGGCATCTCTACAGGGGCTGGGCCTTTGGGGATTGGGGTGTTCTAGAACATAAGGTCCAAGTTATCCCCAAAATAATTGCGACTAAAATAATTGTAACAACAATTATGCTTGAGATAAAACTCACATTTCTAATGCATCTTTAGAAGATATTGTTTTTGATGGACCTGTAACATACAATTTAATTGAAAACCATGCTTGTTTGGTAGAAGCAGCTATAAGGTATGGCTCAGCCAGCTCTGGCCCGATGACAGCCCCCTTGCCCTTCCACAGGGAGTGTCATGAGGGATCACTGATTTGTGTGTGACTCCTTGAGTTAAGGGGCCAGGAGGGCAGCAGGCATGGTAGCCTGGGGACATGGTCCTGTGTGCCCGTCTCCAGGTATGACTATCACTCCACATCCCAGTGTTAACCCACCTGTCCCACGACCCCATCTCCTAATTCCTCAGAGAAACAGGCTATTCTAGATTTTGTTTAACAAGAAATTTCCCAATTTTGAAACACTGTCAACCAAATGAGGTATTTTTGTTGTTGTTGTTAATCCTCACCTGAGGATACTTTTCCATTGATTTTCCAGATAGAGTGGAAGGGACGGATGGAGAGGGAGAGGGAGAGAGAAAAAAAACACATCAATGTGAAAGAGACACATCGATTGGCTGCCTCCTACATGACCCCAACTGGGGCTGGGGATACAACCTGCAACACAGGCACGTGCCCCTGACAGGAAATCAAACCCAGGACCCCTTGGTCCTCAGGCCGACACTCTAATCGCCGAGCCAAACCAGCCAGGGCAAAGTGAGGTATTTTAAAAACACCATGTGGCCCTAACAAGTGCCTTTCTGGGCTGGTTTTGCCCAGAGACCACCTGTCAGTGACCCTTGGCTCATAAGGGGCAGAGGATAAGATCTAGCCTCTTCCCAGGCAAGAGTTTTATGGAAATGTGCTTCCCAAGGTGGTTCTGAAGGTGAGCTGTCCCTGCTTGTTGGAAAGCAAAGAAATAAATCTATGAAAATAGAGTAGCAGTTCCTCAAACCCCCGTCAGATTCAAGTAGCTGGTCTGTCCTCTGGGAGCAACAAGGATATTCCTGAGTCATCTCCAGGAAGCCCAGTGAGGCATTGGCTCTGCACAGGGATGCTGCATGCCTGCCTCCCTGGAGCTACCCTGGAGAGCATCAGCCATGTGCATGTGCCTGTGCATATACCCCGTGTATAGGAGACTACTTGGGGGGTAGGCATGAGAACCCCAAGAGATACAGGAATGCAAGCAGCTACTCAGCTCTGACCCTACTGACTCCTCTGTGTTGCTCCCCACCCTGCTTCTCCTGCACCACCTGCACCCCACTTTTTCTAGAGCACTGTGGCCTGGTTTCAGGTTTGTTCCTCAGATAGCACGAACAAACAGATAGCAGGTCCTGCCTGAGAGTCAGCCACACTGGGGGTTCCATCAGTCCTCCTGTCTATAAAATGGGGACAATAATGCACACCAAAAAGGCCCATTGTCAGTACTGCATGAGGGGATGTCTGTGTAGGGCCAAATGGGAGCAGAACCCAGTGGCAGGATGCCTGACGTGGCCATGCGTGGCCATGCTGCTTTCAGAAGCCCTGTTATGCAGCACTATGATGTGCAGGGAGTTCCTGTTCCTGTCCCTATATGGAGGAGGCAGCAGACAAGAGCCTTTGGAGCCAAGTGAGAATAATTTTCTGAAAATTCTTAAGAGAGTTGGTCTTCAGGGGTATTGACAGCTGAGCTGGGCTTTCAGTCCCACCTGTGTCAAGGACCCCAAGGTCTGGACACCACCCCTTGGAATGGTGATGTCTCGATGACCTGAGGTCCAAGGTCCCTCCAAAGCAAGAGTCTCTGAAATTCCCCTCTCCTCACACTCAGGGAATGCCAAGGAGAAGCAAAACCCTAGGGTCAGGGACCAGTCCAGGGCAGGAACCGAGCCCAGTGAGAGAGGAGAAGGGAACCAAGTTGTCAGCTACAGCTAGCTGTTCAGATGGCGAGACAATAGCCTGGGGTCCTTGGCCCAATGGAGCTCCAGGCCTCTGGACCTCTCAGCTGAGGCCCTTAGGCCTTACTCCCCCACCCCAGACCAGGTGTCAAACCTGTGTGGCTGGAGGTGCGACCCTGGCCAGGAAAACCATGAGGGAGCTGTCATGAGAAGGGCTTGTCCTGGTTCCTGCACAATTCAGTCAGGCAACCACTCATCTCATCGGCTTGGGACAAGTTCACCTGGGGAAGGGCACTGATGGGAGGTCTTGACCATAGAGTGGGGATGGGTGGACCTAGCCCAGAGACGAGGGGCCTTGCTTCCGTGGAGGACTGAGCAGGAAGTTCTGAAAGGGAGCTGCCTGAGGAGACGCTGTGGGACATGCACCAGCTGGGCTGGACCTCAGTTTCTCCATTTATAACAGGGGTAGCCACACTTGGGAGACCAGCCCTTTGGCATCTGGGCAGCCCTTCTCAAGTGTTGAGTGTGTGAACAGGTGAAAGAATCTGGCTCTGCCCACACCCACTCCTGGCTGGGAAGCCCAGCTTCTGGGCCTTTCCATTTGTCACTGGGTGCTAGACCAGGGCTCTGTGATGGAATGGCGAGGAATTGGTTTGTATACTACTGGGTCTGAGCTGATTTGGCCCTCTCTGAAACTCAGTTTGTGATTTTGTAAAATGGGACAAAAGTCCCTCTGCTTACTGTAAGTTTTCAACAAGATGATAGCCAAGCTGGTGCCAGGCAGGTGCTGAGTTGTATCTGAGTGGGGTTTTGTCCTGCTGCTGCTGTGTCCCTGGTGAGCCCAGGCTGCTGCTGCACACTATGTCCTCTGTTTTCCAGGGGACTCCCCGGGCAGCCTGGACAGCCTCAGCCGTACCCTGGGCATCCTGGAGAAACAAATTAACAGCTCAAGACACAGAGCACGCAGACATGCTGCCGATGATGACTACAACATCGAGGTCCTACTGGGTGTGGATGATTCTGTGGTCCAGTTCCACGGGAAAGAACATGTGCAGAAGTACCTGCTCACGCTCATGAACATTGTAAGTGGGGGCGGGTGGGGAGGGGAGGTGCAGGTGGGTCAAGGCACCTGTGCTTTCTGTGGTTTCCTAGTGGACCTAGCAGTGAGTGTTATGGCTACAGGGAAGCTCTCTGGGTCCACTGGAGAGAAAAGGTGACCTTCCCATCAACCACACTGTACCTCAGTTTTCTCATCTGTAAATGAGGGACATTTTGACTTGGCAAGACTATTTGCACACTGAGGAGATTTTTCCCAAACTCCAGTCATTTGTGTACCAGTTTTCTCAATTTTTGCCATACCACGCTGCACCTGCACTGTGTATTTTCCTCTAAATAAACTGACTTTTTAAAACTTAAAATTACTTACAAAGGAGACTTCACTTTACATAAGGGTAACCTGAAAGTAAAACATAAAGTGATTAAAAAGAAAAGGGATATCGGTATGTGTTCGAGAGGGGACAGACAGACTGACACCCATCCAGGCTTCTCCTGGAGCAGTCACAGAAACTGAAGCTCGAAGAGGGAATCCCTTTTTCCCTGTGAAGCTGTGCTATTTAATGGGGTGTTTGTGTGCCGCCTAAGCCTTCTAGGGCATGACAAAAATTCTATTTTTTCAATAGAATTTTTAATTTTAATTAATTTTTTTTTAATTCTGGTAAAATACACATAACATAAAATTTACTGTCTTCGCCGTTTTTAAGTGTATAGTTTAGTGGTATTAAGTACATTTATATTGTTAATCAACCATCACCACCACCCATCTCCAGAACTCTTTTCATCTTGCAAAACAAACTCTGTCCCCATTAAACACTAACTCCTCATTCTCTCCTCCCCCGAGTCCCTGGGAACCACCACTCTACTTCCTGTCTCTATGGATCTGACTTCTCTAGGAACCCCATATAAGGGAAATCACACAGTATTTCTCCTTTTTGTGACTGGCTTATTTCACTTAGCATAATGCCTTCAAAGTTCATCCATGCTGTAGTAGATGTAAGGATTTCTGTCCTTTTAAAGGCTGATTAAGATTCCATTGTATAGATAAACCACATTTTGTATGTCTATTCATCTAGTGATCGACACTTGGATTACTTCCACCTTTTGGCTGTTGTGAATATGCTGCTATGAACCTAGGTGTACAATGTTTTTCTATTCCAGTCCCTGCTTTCAGTTGTTTTATGTCTATACCCAGAAGTGGAATTGCTGGATCATAAAGTAATTCTATTTTTAACTTTTTTGAGGATGCTATATACTGTTTTCCATAGCACCTGCACCATTTTACAATCATACCAATAGGGCACAAGGTTATCCATGACTCCACATTCCCACCAACACTTGTTATCTTTCACAACAGCCATTCTAATGGGTAATTTAATATTTGTAATTAATTTGCATTTGCATTTAAATCATCAGTGTGGCTAGTGGCTGCCATATTAGACAATGCAGTCCTGGAAGAGTTGTGCACAGCAGGACTGCCTGCTATACCCTTCCTCTGAACTTGACCTGGCACATTGTGTTAAACAGCAGTGTGGGCAGCCTGATGTGGGGGTCTTGAGACCCCGAAGTTGCTGGCTCACCTGGAGCTGCAACCATAGTCTTGAGTGGCCCTAATCCAGATGTGGCCCTGGCCAGAACACATCTCCTTCTCCTTGTAAGTACACAGCTGGTTATTGGGCTTCCAGTGTTGAATCCAAAGCCAACAACATGAAGGACAGATGTGGCAGCAGCCAGCCCAGACTGTTTTCCAACTGAGGCATTTGGTCAGCTGAGAGGACAGCCAAGGCCAGGGCGGAGTGCTCCCAGTGGTCAAGACTCTGGGACCAGGCCTGGGTGGACACAATCTATACCCTGAAAAAGGCCATGGAAGTCAGCCCTGGGAGTAAGAGACTCTGGTGTGGGTCCCTATGGTAGGGGCCCTGGGAATGCAGGGTACAAGGAGGAAGAGAGGCCCAGGTGGGCTGGACACAGGTGTGGCTGGACCCTGGCAGCTCTCAGCTGTTTTGGTTTCTTGTGTTGCTCTAGGTGGTTCTTCCTGTAAGGCTCCCTTTGAGATCTCTCTGTGGCAGAGCCCAGGCTGCAATGTGGGTCCTGGTATGACATAGACATTTCAGATTCATCAAACATTCATGTGCTCCTCTCATCCCTTCCATTTCCCAGCCTTCCGTGCACTTAATTTGGGGCTGTGTACTAGGAAGTGACATGTGTCACCTTCTGACTGGGGCAGTTAAGAACTGGCATATCCTCTCCCTCTCTTCCTTTCTCTGCTACAGTGATCTTGCAAGCCACATGTCACAGTAAGTGCAGCTACAAAATGGGGCAGGGCCACCCAACCTGAATTAGATTGTGATGTAAGCAAGGAAACACACAGTGTCCTTGGTTGTGTTAAGCTACTGAGACATGGTGGATTCTTTGTTACTGTAGCATAGCCCATCCTATTCTAATATGCACAGCTTCTGTTCATGCATGTCAGGAGAGAACCCTGTGAGCGAGACAGGACACAGTGCCTGTGGCTATAGCTGGCATTCTGGTGGGGAGCACAGGTAATACTCAAGTGAAAACAAGTGAGATAATTTCAGATAATGACGTGTAATGAAGGAAATAAAATAACTCGTGAAATGGAGAAGGGAGGAGGGCTGAGGAAGGTGGGTCACTTTATAGAGGAGGCCAGGGAGGTGTGCTGAAAAGTGACACTGGAGCTGAGACTTGAATGATCATGGACCACTGTGGGAGGAGAAGGCTGAGGTAAAGGGCAGTGTCCAGGCCCTGAGCAGAAAGAGGTTGGTATATCTGCAGAAGTACAAAAGGGCCGTTGTGGGGAGCAAGGGGCCCAGGTAGGAAGGGAATTTGGAGGCAAGCAAAGAGGCACTTGGATGTGACCCTAATAGCAGTGAGAAATAGAGGTGCCGCTTCCTTCCTGCATTAATGGGCAAGGCATTTTATTTCTTTTTTTCATAGGAAAATGGGAATTAATTCATTCCTTTCTCTGTCTTAGACTTTCTGGAGGGTTAGAAGGGTTGGAAATATTTGCTGAGCACTTCACCTGGGCACAGAAAGGGTCTTACATTGTTCAGAGTCACCTGCCCCACCAAACCATTCCTTCTTTGCCTCCTTAAATCTAGAAAGGTAACATTCTTTGTTTATTAAAATGTACTATATTTAACACACACAATATATTATTTACAATGGAAAGTTAGAATGTATTCATACAAGTATGTAGATGTTTTCTCCTACGTTCTTGTCCATGGCCTTACCTTAATGATGGCATGTCATTGCACCACATGACAGCAGCAAACTTTTATGTAACTGATTATTTATGACATATTTATTTCCCCATTAGAGGTCAGATGGGCCACTGACTGCAATGAAAATCCTTACAATTGAATCTATCACTCATTATTTACTTTTTCCTTAAGCTGAATTTCTAAAAGTTCAATTCCTGGTCAACAGTATGTGCATTTTAAAGCTTTCAATGCCAGAATATTCTCTGTTATTTCACCTATTCATGCTCCTTTGATCCAATGCCTAGCTTCCACCTGCTCATAGCACTGAGCTCTACCTAGCTGTGGTACATTGAGAGCCACAACCAGAATAGACTTTTTGTTGTAAGTTGTATTTATTTGATAGTAATGTGGTTGTATTTTAAACATATGCATATCTTAAAACAGTGATTATCTTACAGTTTTATGATTGGCTAACTCATGTCCTTTATTTTACTGGGATTTCAATTTTTTCTTGTTACTTTGAAGAAACTTTATATTAAAATAGGTTAACTTTTTGTCTGTCACCTGGGTGGGAAATAGTCTTCCTAGTTTTGTGATTTGCCTTTTTTGTTTCGAATTGTTTTTTGATAGTTCACATGTTTGTGTGTAGTCGTGTTCTGAGACATTTTGCTCCCCAGTTTTACCTTGGGTGCTGTGTTTGGCACTTCACGCCTACCCTGGAAGTCAGTCTTCTGGGGCTTCACTCTGGTTGCCCCGGGAGTGACTCCCATGGCCTACTGTCAACAGCATAATTCTCCAAACCCCAGTCCCCACTGACCACCTGACCATTCTTGTCACATTGGCCAGCCCCAGCAGACCCACACTCAGAATGTCTCCTGGTATAAAACTTCTGGGCCAAAATGGAAATGTGGCTTTCTAGTTCAAAGAACAGGAAAAAGGGCCATAAAAGGTGCATATAAATCCTTTTCCTTTCTCCTTTAGTCTCTCTCTCAAGTTGTCAAGATTTTTAAGTTTTCTCTTTATTGTCTGATTATTATTATTATTTTTAATCCTCACTCAAGGATATCTTTCCATTGATTTTTTTTAGATAGAGTAGGAGGAAGGGAGGGAGAGAGAGAGAGAAACATCAGTGTGAGAGAGACACATCCATTGATTGTCTCCCGCATGACACTGACCAGGGCCAGGGATCAAACCTGCAACTGAGATATGTGCCCTTGACCGGAAATCAAACCCAAGACTCTTTGGTCCGTGGGCTGACACTCTAACCGCTGAGCCAAACCAGCCAGGGCAACAATTAGAATTTTAAATTATTAGCGTAAACTTTACCATTTATCTTTATATTGTACAAAACTTGTGTGAAATGCACATATTAGAGCATTTAACTTGTATGGAGAACCATCAAAGTTAAACAGATTTGTATTTTGTGGCTAATGCCTAGAGGATGCCTCAAGCTGGCCAGAAGTTCAGACAAAGCACAAGCCAGACTCAGGAAGGTTGGAAGGAAGAAGAGAAGAACCCCAGGGACAGAGCCAATGGAGGGAGTGCTCCCCCAGGTACAGATCCTACAGGGACCCTAGGCGGTTGTGGGCCACTGGGACCTGACAGCTGTCCCGTCTCCTCTGACATTCACCACTGAAGGAACACATGGCACTGTGCCCTGCCCAGAGGGTCTGAGGATGTTGATCCTGGCATCTCCCTTTCCCATAAGCCCAGTGCCTCAACCAAGGGCAGATGGCCAAGGATCTTTACACCTCAGCACTTGGATTTGGGTGCACGAGAGGCTCACCTCTTCTGAGACTTGTATGGGGCTACCTGCCCAGGGTGGGATGGCCACAGCTGTGCCCCAGCTTGAGATGCGCAGCAGTCAGCAGTAGTTACAGGGTAGGGAGCGGGTAGCCAAGAACCTGTCCTAGGGAGGGGGGACCATATATGAGCCAAGGCTTCCCTGTCCCATCCAGCTTCACTTACTTAACACAAATTCAAAGGTGAAATGAAGAATTTCAAGACTGGCAACTGCTGAGCATTAAGCCCCAAGGGTGGGGTCCATTTTTAGCATAGGCTGGCCACTTGCCATAAACCCAGGACCCTCAGTCCTGCACTGGACTCTGCCATCAGCCCTGACACCCCATTCCCTGTACTGCCTTCCTTAGGCCCATTCACTATGGCCCTTTTTCTATCCCTGCCCATCCAGAGGCTCAGCTCAAAGCTGCTCCCACTCTCAGCTTCTGCTCGGATGAAGAAAATTGTGCCTGAGATTGTGCTTGGGCCAGGCTCTGGCCCTGAGCCTTACCCTCTGGCGCCGTTGCACTGATTTTTAGCTTTTATGTGCTATAGACAAGGTTACTGATGTCAACAGAAGAAACATTCAAACTTGTGAAGAATTTTGTGAGTTTATTTGAGCCCAAACTGTCGACAATTTCCGGGAAGCAAAATCTCAACAGATTGAGATAATGCTCCAGAGTTTGCACCTTATTTTATACATTACAATCAAAAGAGAAGACGCAAGTGAGTATGAAATCCACTGGTGATAGATTAGGGAGGTGGGAGAAAGAAAAGCGAAGAAACCTCTGGGATTGGATGAAAAGTAAAATGAGAGACACACACCTCTTTTACATAGGTGGGTACAGGGTAGTTAACAATCAATAATTAACTCAGTAACAATGAGGGGATTTGTGGTCTCTGCAGAGTGGTGCCTGTGCTTTGAGGAGTCCAGAAGAAGGAAATTTACTTTGACATTCCAAAGATATGTTATCATAGTTGCAAAAAGACAATAGATAGGCTCAGTTAAGGTAAAAATTGACCTTTTTCAGGGAAGATGTCAGCCTAGGACATAACTACCTGCCATAAACTGCTTTAAGTTAAAAAGTTTTAATTTCAGACCACCCTTTGTGGATACTTTAGTTCTTTGAGTTCGCAAGGCTGCCACGCAGGCCTTACCTGAGCTTGTCAGGTTAGTATGTGGCCCCTTTTCATCCACACTGACAAACCCAGGTTGAGGCTTGGTTCCCTTGGCCCAGGGACCCTTAGCCTATTCAGAGAGGCTAGGAACTCGGGGAAGGCTGCCAGAGAGCCTCAACCACCTATTTGATTACAGCCCATCCAGCCCTGTTGGGTCCTCCAGGTCCAGCCCCACACCCATGCTCCCTGCTCCCACATGGCTTTGCACAGCCGGCCTCCTTCTGCTGTCATCCTGCTTCTCCCAGCCTTCCACAGGCTCATCTGCCCTCTACTAGGCCCAGCCCTGAGGACCAGGAGCTCCCTGTGCCTGGCTCCCCTGTGTGCTGGGAGCCACCGTCCTGTTTGACCTTTCATCCTCGAAAATATGCTTCCTGCTGTGTCTGGTCTTCCTAGACTGGGATGCAGCCCAGCACTCCTGAACATACCTGCTACTGACCCGTACTTAGGGAATTACCATGTTTTCAGACTTGCTTTGCCAGCGCCTGAGCTGATCTCTGCTTCCAAGCTCATTGTTGTGGCAGCATGTGCCTGGCATCCTGAGAAGCTTTGCTGGGATGCAGCCTCTGTGCTCGTGGCATCTCTGGTTACCTTGGATGACCAGGCAGACAGTGGCTCTTCTCCCCCAACTCAGGTGCATGGGAAGCCAGGGATAAATGCTCTGGGGGAAGACCAGAGCAATTATTAAAGCAACATGTTTGCATACGTATTTTTATTTTTATTTATTTATTATTTGTTTTTTTATTAATCCTCACCCAAGGATATTTTTTCATTGATTTTTAGATAGAGTGGAAGGGAGAGAGGGTGAGAGAGAGAGAAAGAGAAACATTGATGTGAGAGAGATACATTGATTGATTGCCTCCCACACAACCCCCACTTGGGCTGGGGATCAAACCTGCAACCCAGGTATGTGCGCTTGACTGGGAATCCAACCCACGACTCTTCGGTCCGTGGGCCTATACTCTAACTGCTGAGTCAAACCAGCCAGGGCTGCATTTGCATTTTAAAAGTAAAATCTATTTGTGCCAAAACTCCAAGAAATATAAACTTTGGGCCCAAGATCAGTGCTTCCTATATGGCTTTATAGCATTTAACTGAAGCACTAATTTCAATCCTACTCTTTCCTGAAAAACCAAAGGCCTGGGTGTGTTGCTTGGGATCTCACTGTCCACTGAGACCCCGAGCGGCCAGGATGAGCTACTAGTGAGCTGTGTTCCTTGTAAATGGGAGACTGACCATTGTGGTGGATGCAGCCACCCCTGAAGGTGGTCTGTGATTGTCCTTTGCTCCTAGGACCTTGTACTCGCAGAAGGCCTGCCGGAGGTCGCTGAGGTCACGGAAAAGAGGTGAGGTGTCTTAAGTGCTACTTCTTTTGGACAGCAAGTATTTTAAGACATCAATGTTATATTAAAGTAAACTTGGATGTGTCACTGAGTCAAAGCAAAATTTACATTAATTTTTCAAGATACACTGGAGATTCTAAAACAGGGTTGTCAAAACTACGGCCTAAGGGCCAAATCTGGCACATTACCTGTTTCCATAAATAAACTTTTATTGGAACGCAGCCATACCCACTCGTTCATGAACTATCTTAGCTGATTTTGTGCTATAGTATTGGAATGGAATGGCCAGGACAGGAACAGTTATGGCCAATGAAGCTAAAAGTAGTCACTACCTGGTGCTAAAGAAATATTTGCATCAGGTTCTGAAGAAAATTCCTACTCTCTTAGTGCCCACCTTGAGCTGTGGCCCCAGCCTCCAGAGTTTGCATTTTCATCCCATTGCATCAGTGCCTTTGAGTGTCCATGTTAAGGGAGCACTGGGCATAACATGAGGACAGCTTTGAAGTCAGAAGCAGCTGCATTCTAATCCTGGCTTTTACCCACCTGGCAAAGTTCCCGCCTTTCCCTGAACTTGGCTTCCTCAATTTTAGATCTCCCAAACACTCTGAGCATCTGTAAAGGTTGGCATAGTCCCTGGCAAGAGGTGGCCCCAGGAGATAAGCTTCCTTTTGCCTTCTTCAGCTCTTCTCAGCCCCTGCAGCTGGAACAGCCCTTTCCTCAAGGCCATTGCAGAGACCTTGCACTTGAGCTGAGTTCTATCCCCTCCCTGCTCAGACCCGAGCCCACCCCCACCCCCACCTCAGCCTTGCCAACTCAGTGGACCTGTGAGGTCACTCTGGGGATTCTTTTCAAAGGAATCAAATGAGCTGATCTTAACCAGAGCAGGAGGAGCAGATTTCTGGGCAGGAGAGCTCTCTCCCAGCTGTTAACTGCTTGTTCTGGAAGAACCCCGAGCCTCCAAGGCACTTCTCCTGCTGGGTAGATGCTCCTTAGGCCCATGAAGAACATGAGATACTAAGAGTCTTCTGAGCTTTCAGAGCCTAGGCCATACCCTTGGACTACTCTGAGCTTGGAAACAGTTCTCTGTACAGTATGTTCTTAAACAATGTTTTTTGAATGAATGGTTTCTCTCTGTGCCAGGATTCAGATTTTTTTCCTCTTGTCTTTTCTAACTTAATTCAGAAGTTGGCCTGTGCTTACCAAAGTCTTGCCAGGGTTTGCAAACAATCAGAGACATATGTCTCCATTTCTCATCAGCTTCCAGGAATGTTGGGGCCATGTGGTGATGGTGGGGAAGGCAGCAGGCAGGGGGAGCTTGGGTGGGGGCAACAGGAATGTTTTCTGCTGGTCCTGGGGAGAGGCGGATCTTGTGAACTGGCCATGGAGACCCAAACCAGCCAGAGGGAGGCGCAGCCCCATGTCCTGTTCACATGTCTCTGGCTCTGGTTCCTGGTAAAGAGAAAAACATCTCTGAAACTGGACACTACTCTTGGTTCCCTTAAGCTGAAGGGAATCAAACAGAGCTCCCAGACAAGGTGAACACACTTGAATTTGGTCCTGGCCATTGCACAGAAGAGGACAGGGAACAGAAACTCTGTCGTCACTCGCAGCTCCCCAGGCCCCAGGGTTTGCTGGTACCATGGGCCACAGCAGTGGTTCCAATGCTGTTCCTACTCCTTGGGCTTGTTCCCATGTGCCACCAGGAGACAGGGCTGGCAGGGCCAGTGGTGTGTGTGAGGCTGCTACACCTCTTATAAAAGGGCAGCACTTTCAGATGCTGGGGTAGCCAGGCAGGAGGTGTAGTCAGGGGCCAGGGTGGCTCTGGGCAATATGGAGCTGTGGGGAGTGGGGTGACTGGAGACACCATGTCTGGAGATCTCTTCCTCCATCCCACTCACTTGTGATCATGTAGGAATAAGCAGGCCCCATGTTGCCAACTCTTTTTTCCATGAGAAGCTGGAAATCTAACTTTTATTAGAAATATAATTATTTCTTAATGTCAGCAAACTGAAATTAAGACCTCACACTACACAAGTGAATCAGAACATGACTTCAGGCAAGTCTGGTCAGACAGTAGATGGGTTGTTCCATTTAGCTTAGAAGAAAGGAGGCAATTGCCTGCCTTGCTGTGTCCTGTGATGCGGCAATTATGCACCTCCCAGGGCTGTTGTAAGCATGACTTGAGTTAAACATCAGAAAAGTGCTTATGAGAGTGCTGAGCGCATAGAGAGTATCCCACAAATGTGAGCCATCCCTATTCACATAATTAGTTCATGGGCACACTCTGAACCCTTGGTCTAAATTGGCCCCATTTGGGGCTCTGGGTACAGAAGTGAGCAGTCATGTCCCCGTACTCAGAGAGCTTGGAGCATGGGAGGACTGGGGAGCAGGGCAAGGAATGAGAAATTGCACCCTGGTTAACATGAATACTAATCACAAAAATATAGGGCACTGCGGAGTAACAGGGAAGAGTGCCCCTAATGCAGAGGCAGAGGCTAACTTGAGGAGGAGTTTGAAGTGTGCTGGTGCTGCTGCAGGTGGCAGAACAGCATGTGCGAAGGCTCAGTGGCATCGTCACATCACTATGTATGGTAGGGCCCCACTGGAGTATATAGGGTGCTGGAGGAGAGGCAGGACATGAGGTTGACAAAGACTTCTGTGCCAGGCAAGCTAAGGGGCCTGGAATGCACTGTGATACTACTACAGGGGAGTGATGAGATTGATTTGGGGTCTTAAAAGACAAACATCTGTCTTCAGCAGTTTGGGGTTTATGCCTTCTATTATCAGAAATGCCTCTGCCCAGAGCCTGAGGAGGCTGAGTTCACATGTGGTGGCCCTATGGTAGGAGGCACTTGTTTGATGTCTCTACATTGCCCCAGTGGCCCTGCAAGGTTCCCTTTTCTGGGTAAGATCACCAAGACTCAGAGAGGGTGGTGGCATGACTCGGGCATGAAAGATGGGATTTCCGTACCTGTGGACATCCTCTCTCTACTAGTCTGACCTGAAGAGCAAGCACTCCTGAATCCCTGAGGAGCCCACCCTAAAGTGTGTTCTCACCTTGGCCTCTCTGACCTCCCAACAGCATTTAATGACACTTGCCCACACCCCACCCTCCTTTCTATCTGGTTTTGTGACCCTTCTGGTTTTTCCCCTTAGCTTCTCCATCCATGATGTCTTCCTGTTCTCTCTAAGGTTCGCTCACCCACTCTGTCCCTCATTCATTCAACCTATGTCTATAGAGTGCCTACTATGTGCCAGACAATGCTGAGAATGTGATGTGCTAGGAATGTGATGGTGAGTGAGCCTGGGATCCCACCTGCATGGAGCCCATTCCAGTGGTGGTGGGGTCAATGAAAGACCACAGTGATGACAAAGAAGATAGAGAAGATCCTGAGGGGGTTATCATAGCTGTCCTTACCTCTGCCTCCACTCCCCTCACTTCCCTGCCCCCTGGGAGAAGCCTCCTGACAGCTGACAAAGAAGCCTCTGAGCAGCCTGTCCTTGGCCTCCCTGGGGGAGCTGGTGGTTATCAAAGTGGGTGTTAGAGTCTCTGTGGACTAGGAGGGCAAGGCATCTACACTCCTCAGTGACAGCTTGAGGCAGCTGCAGAGCTTGTCTAATGCAGATTCCAGAGAGGAGGTGACAGCTTACCCAGAAAAACAGAGTGTATCACAGCACGGGGCTGTGGTCTGGACAGATGTGGACTGTCATTCCTCCTGCACCTGCTGCTCCGGTGCAATCCAACGACCCTGGGGTCCTGCTCCCCTGCTGGAAGGGCGTTGCTAGTGTGTCTCAGAAGGGTTAGGGATTCACACAAGGTACCATAGTTTAATGTGAGGTTCCAGGGGTCCACTTAGCTGATTTGCCTGTTCAGTACCTGGCCAAAAGCCCAGCACATAATAGGTGTTGATTAAATGTCTTTTGAATGAATAAGTGAGTAAATGAATTCCCATAGAGTGAGACTGCCATGAAAAATAGACTCCACCTGTCCATGGAAAAGAAGTCCCAGTAGCCTAAGTGTCCTTGTCCTTTCTTTCTTATAACCAAAGCTTTTCTCCATCACAGATGCTAGATGTTTGAAAGGCTGGGTCACTGGGTCACATGGCTGTAATTTCAGCTAGTTTCCCAAATTGCTCTCCAAAACTTTTTCCAGATTTCCGCTTGTGCTCATGTGAGCAGGTTTCTCAATTTTTCTGAGCCTCAGTTTTCTCATTGGTGAAACAGGTGTAATAATGCTCCCTGGCAGGGTGTAGAAGGTCAAAGTTAATGACATGAGGAGGTACCTGGCACAGGTCTCGCAAGGTCAGAGCTGACCATTGAGGTGCTACAGTCATTCCTTGGAATCTGTGATATTTGCTCCATCAGCCAGCTCCTGTCCCCTAGAAGCTTGGCTCTCATGGGGATACACTTGCCTGCCTTAGGGCTGCAAGGAAGACAAGAGCCTTAGTGGCCCCGCGGCCAGTGCCTTCTGCCTGGCTGGGGAGAAGGTCACAGTGGAGGTGAACCTCGAGCTAGTTTTGACACCTGAGTTGGTGCCATTCCATGCAGAGGGTGTTATGCCCTCAGAAGATCCCTGGAAATGGGAGGCGTGGAGTGGGCAGGCTCAGGGGTTCCGGACAAGGAGACCTCTGAGGGACCGAGCTGGCCAAATGGGATGAGTGGGTCTGGAGCTTCTGCAGCCAGCTGGGGTCTAGGCACCGAGGATGCAAAAAAAGGCCCCAGTTTTCCTGGAGCAAGGTCTGGTGGAAGGAGGGGGCAGGTAACAAGCTAATAAATGAGGAGACTTGAGATTGGTTGGCATGGCAGAGGGATGGCCTGGAGGAAATGGCATCTGCATTAGCATAGTGAGCCCCCTGAGAATGTCCCCATACTCAGGACATGGCAGCCTGATGTGGGGCAGGCAGTCCTGGTGCACCCTCCCCACAATAGCCTGGCTATGAGGAGCTTATGAGCCCCCCCGTGGCCCTTCAGACCCAGAAATGGTCTGTGGGAGTCTTGTGCCTCCAAGAGCTCATCCCCTCTCTCTTTGTTCCAGGCTCCCTGTGCAGCCATGAGTTCACTCATCTTCTCCTCTGCCTTTGTCCCCTGGCTCCACACTTCCGGGTACCTGTTCTGAAGTGGCCAGTGCCTGGCAAGGGAACTACATGAAAGAACCAAACCATTTCCTACTGTGTTCACTACATGCTTTCACTTCTGGGAGGGATGCGCTCATAGCAGAGTGCGGGCAGTGA
This sequence comes from Tadarida brasiliensis, assembly GCA_030848825.1. Taxonomy (NCBI): domain Eukaryota; kingdom Metazoa; phylum Chordata; class Mammalia; order Chiroptera; family Molossidae; genus Tadarida; species Tadarida brasiliensis. Next base: position 69,109,029 of record CM061259.1, on the reverse strand, counting down.
GCTGTAGAGCTGCAAGTAAGGTTGCACAGAGGCTTCTGAATTTTGCTGGAAGCCCTGAATTCCTCTAGACTCTAGAGCCTGCTGCCTGTGCAAGGGCTGACTATCAAGGTTTCCTCAGTCTCTTCTGGGTGGATACCTGTGGAAAAGGTCTCTCCTTTTTTTCCTCATCACTTGGGGACCCCTAAGGCCCTGGTGGCAGTAGGGTGGCTGGCCTGAATCCTCTCCATTTTTGCTAGGGTAGGGGGGCAGGTCTGGCTTCAAGCATTTTAACTGGGCTGCTCAGGTGCACCTGACTGGTCCAGTGCCATGGTGATCTGTCCACTCTACAGCCTCTCCCAGTCCCTGACTGGTCCAGGTTCAGGTCCAGTGCCATGGTGATCTGTCCACTCTACAGCCTCTCCCAGTCCCAGGCCAACTACCTCTACCCCCAACCAGCACAGCTGAGAACTTCTAGAGTCCATACACCCCCCTCTGGACCTGGGGAGCCAGGCTGCTACTAGGTCTGTTCACTGATAGGAGCCCATCACATTTCCCACTTCCACTTAGCACCACATGGGGAGTAGACTCTGCTCATGCTGTGTGGTCTCATCTTAGGGTCCAAGTGAGAAGCAAGACCCCTAGCCCTTGAGATCTATTTGACTCTAAAGGTGTGTGGGGAGCAACAGCAGGGGTGGGAGCCATAGCTCTGGGTCTGACTTCCTGCCTCTGCTCAGCCACCTCCCCACACCTCCGTGGTAAACCAGGACTCTTTCTCCTCCCCTATTCCTGTCCCTGAGGATTCCCCATGTGCCATGGCTCCCATTCTTATGATGATATTGCCCCTCTCTCTTTCCTAGGAGAGAAATGGTGGTAGGACAACAGAAGAATATGAATTACAGGAGGAATGAAAAATTACTGTTTTCAATGATATCATTGTGCCCTGTTGGACACAGGTGACAGAGATCCCATCTCAGGGATGGAGGTCATGCCCCACAGGCTCTGAGACTGTTGGAGGAGGGAAGGATGCCTGCATTCTCCCTGTGAGGGGCCCTCCCTGAAACACTGCTTCTGGATGAGACTCCAGACTGGGTCCAGGACTCTGTGGTCAGGGAGCCAGGGCTTACAGCCGTCCAGAGTAGAACTCTTCCACAAAGAAGGCAAACTTTTACATTATCATGCAGAGCCAGTCCTGCCTCATTGCCTATTCCCGAACAGAAACTTGGCTGTGCCTTTTAATAAGCAAAAGGTGCATTACAATATATTTTCCCAAACAAGAAAGTCTTTGGCCTGGTTCCATGCAGAGAAGGGCTGACGCTTTGAACATTTCCCCCCAAGGTTTAAAGATTCCTGAATCAATTTCTCAGTCAGGGCTCAAAGACATTGTCCCAGCCTTTCTGTCTCCTGCGATCTGAGCTGAAGAAAACAGCTTCTCTTAGCACATATGCCTCAGGGAAGGCCCAGCGGCAATGGAGAGGCACGTGCCTGGGAGGTAAGGTCAGGGTATAGGGAGGAGAAAAGATGTGAGGGAGATGTTTTGGAGGCCACCCTCCGTCTTTGCTCCTTTTGCCATTTCTATCAACTCTTGCTCAGCAGAAATGTTGTAGCTATGTTCCTATTAAGGGATGTGAGTGTTTTACTAGGAATTTTACGCATTATTCCCAGTGGTTGTCACTCCCACATGGACGCTGCAGGCTTCCTGCTTTACAGCAGCATCTGAGCAGCATCCTTGGAGAGAGGGAGGCAGCTGGCATATTCACAACCCCCTAAAAGTTGACATGGCTCTGGGAGGACAAGGCAGGGCCGCTCCTTAGGCAAGCAGAGGACAAGGGTGGTGGGGCACTCTGGTCAGCACAGTTTGGGGACTGGGAGCCAGCACCAAAGGGGAACCTCTTTGCCAGTTTGGGGTCTCTGTCACACCACACGAATGAGCAAGAACTCTGCCCAGTGCAGTGGTCACCATGGGGGTCCTGCCGTCTGGGTGGGGACTGCTAGGGCCTGACCTCAGGGGTCCACAAAGATATCAGGTCGGAGGCCACCCCAAAGGCCCAGCAGCCACTGGGAGGTGTGAGTGTCACAGAATGAGGCCAAGGCATAGCCAGCTAGAAACCCTGCCTCCCCAAGAGGAGCTGTGTCCCCATGTGGAAGGGGCAGAGACTCCTATGGCAGAACTCAATGAAAGGAGCACCACAGGTCAGGCCTACCAGGGTGGGCAGAGCTGGGAGTCTCAAGAACAGGTGTGGCTGCCAGCCTGACCAGTGGCCTGGCCTCCTTGCTGGCTTTCTGCTGGGCACTCTGGACGTGTCCTGTCTAGTTCCTCAGTAGCCCAGGAGGCCCAGTTGATCTCTAAGGTCAGAGTCAGGGCACCCACCTGATAAGAACTGCAACTGATGGGCAGCCCTAAGGACAGAGCCTCCCCAGCCTGGACCCTCACTCAGCGGCCTGACTCCCTGCGGTCTGGTGTCTTCGCCCCCACCCCCAGCAGGATGTGGACCTCTGCCTTCAGGATCTTCAAACTGAGCAGGGGGCTTCCTGGGGTTCTGGTCACCTCCTACTCTGAATCAGAAGTCAGGGTCAGACCTTCCCAGTGTCTAAGAAAGACACAAGAACCCCTGTCCGAGATGGGAGTGGCCACCCTAAGACCCAGTGGCATGGCCAGGAGAATAGGAGGATCTAAGCCCTGATGGGCAGGATCTGTCTGGGCCAAGAACCAGGAAGGGGACCAGCCCTGCATCTCCTTCCTCCCTGTGGGGACCAGCCTTAGCTTCTCTATCGCTCAGGTGGGGCTGACCACCTCTGCTCCTGGCCTCGAAGGGCTGTTGAGAGCATAAAATGAAATAATTCTGAATCCCTTCCAGATAACAAGGCGAGATTTCTGTCTTCCAGAGGGATTGTGAACATGGGCTCAAAGCCTCATCATGTCAAGGTATGATGCCCTCAAGGTATCACCCCAAACTAGCTCTGAGATGTGCAGTCAGGGCATGGGCTTCTGAGGTTTGTCAGGGTGTTGAGGGAGCCCTGAGCCCCTCGTTTTCTGGGGAGGCTCTGAGAGATAGCACCAGGACCTTCCTCCCTTCTCCACTCTGTGCAGAACAAAGGTAGATAGGGCTGAATACATCCTGAGTGTTGCAGGGTTGTGTGGGAGGTACCCCTCATTCCAATCTAAGTTACTCCTTATGCCTGCCCCTTCTCTCTACTCATTCCCAAATCCAACCACCACACTCCCACATCTCAACTGTTTCAGTGGGCACTTCAGTATACTTTCCATAAAGAAGCCAGAATAATCTTTATAAAATGCAAGGTCATTTTCCCCCCTCTTGGCCCCAGTATTGTCCATTGCTTCTTAAGTAGAGTTGGAAACCTTCTCCTGATTGGCCTCCGGGGCCTTCTCCTACATTCTCTCCTGGGACTCTCCTCGCTTCTCATCCCCTCTGCTAGGAACACCTTCACTGCTTCTGACCCCAGGACATTTGCACATGCTGTTCCCTCTGGCAGGAGCACATCCCTGCTTTGTTGAGCTTACTCGTTTTCATTTCTGAGCTATGAGATGAAATGCCATATCCTTGGAGGGCCCACCAACTTACCCACAAGGCAGATTCCCTATTGATATGCCCTCTAGTTCCCCACCTTCTCCTTTCATCTTACAGTAGTGTCATCATGATTGTGGAGCTGATTTTGTTACTTTTGAGTTTCCCTTTCTACCTCCTGACAGAGGGCCACGCTGGTTCACTGCTGAATCCTGAGTGGTAACACAGTGCCAGGCACGTATTGAAGTTGATAGCTCTCTACCTGCCAAAGGCCATGGAGAAGGGGAGGTCAGGCCATGTGATTCTGCACTCCAGTGGATGGGCTCTGAGAGAGAGGCCAGGTGTGCCTCAGTTTGAAAAGTCCCACTGAGAACCTGTAATAGGCCTGTCATTGGGCTGGGGGGTTATGTATGTGGTGGGATGGACATTTTCACACCAAAGCTCAAACATGGGGAAAAATGCAACTTTCTTTAGTTCTTATGACTGATGCTACCCTCAGCATAGGATAAAAGGAGAAGGGTAACCTGGCCTGTAAGAGGTGGCTCAGGCTTTTCCCATTTAAAAGCTGTTAGGGGCATGACTCAGGTCAGAAATTAAGCTTCAACTTTGTGCTTGTCAGAGTCAGCTCTGGCCGCTGTAACAAAATACCACAGACTTGGTGGCCTAACCAACACACAATTATATCATACAATTTAGAGGCTAGCTGTCCAAGATCAGGGTGCCAGCTAATAGGGTTCCTGGTGAGGGATCTCTTCCTGGCTCGCAAACAGCCATTTTCTTGCCGTGTCCTCATATGGCAGAAAGAGAGAAAAGGGAGAGAGACAGCTTTCTGGTATTTGTTCTTATAATTGCACTAATCCTGTTAGCATAGGTAGCTAAATATTAGTAAAGGAAGGAAGCGAAGGGAATCAGACATTGTTAAGCCTAATGAACTGGGGAGCTGAATCAGATACTGATCCTGCTTGCTCCATTCGGAAGCTACAGCTTCACAGATTCCTGAGAGGACCTCTAAGTCCCTGATTACCCAGGGAGGAATAAAAACAGCAGGAGAAATTCCTCCACTGGGCACATGCCCTGTGAAAGTCAAGATGGCACAGGGGGAGTTGCTTCTACCATGAGGCATGTGTGGTAGAAGCCAAGATGGTGACCATAAAGGCTTGTCAGTCTAGCCTGGAAAAAAGGATCAGATTGGATAAGGGACACAGAACCTTGTAAGATATAGGAAATGGATTGGTTAGAGGGCAGGCCCATTGCAAGCCCGCAAGAACTTGGGAAGTTGATTGTATTTTTTTAAAAAGCGACTGGTCCTTCCCAAGCCCTAGATAATATAATCAGCCTAACAAAGAGGGCCCTCCCCCCACCCTCTTTCTTTCTCTCTGAGTAACACAAGCTTGCCCTGTTTGTTCTCATGTCCTCTCTCCATAGCAGTCATGTGGCTCTAGCAGCCGCCTGAGGCCTGCGGCCCAGCCACATTGCTCATAACTGGGAGCAGACTACACTAGCCAAATGGGGACAGACATGGACTGAACAAATGGCACAAAAATCTCTGGACATTGACCCTATTTATGGGCCTGATGAAGACAAGATTGGACTTTTCCATGGTGGGACAGATGTACACTGGGAACCTAGGGTCAGTCTTTTGATTTTGTTTCTACAATAAATCTTACGAGGGAGCTTCAACCTCCTGTATGTGGGTCTCCCAGAGTGCTTTCCTTGTGATCCCATGTAAGAACCCCATTTCCCCTGGCAAGAATCTCATCATGGGGGTCCCATCCTCATGACCTCTTCTAATCTTAATCAACTCCCTAAGTCCCTACTCTCTTACACCATTACATTGGGGGTTGGGATTTCAATATATGAATTTGGGGGACACAGTTCAATCTATAGTAGGTCTGTTCATCAGCTATTCCTCCTCCCTCTGGGTAGGGGTGTGTGTATGACATGGCTGCCCTGCATCTGCACACATCTGTCCCAGCATGCTATGCTCTGGGCAGTGGCCCTCCAGGCTGCAGACCTGTGGTTTCGGTACCTAAGGGTTTATTCTCTCTGCTGTGGCCATGCAGGGAGGTCTATCCTCCCTTCTTGCAGGTCAGCACCACTGGGCTCTCTCTGAGGTCTAGCTGTGTCCCCCAGCTATCCTGCTCACTGTCCCTGGATCCCCTACATATATCTGGGAGCTTGGCTGCCCTTGCAGGCTTCTTGCTGCTGAAGTTTTTCATGCCTCCATTTCTGCTCTCTGAAGCCACCCCAAAATGTAAACCTGTCCCCCAGATCCCAGCCAGCAAGCAAGGATGGGAGTTTAAGCTCCTCCTCCTATCATCTCCTCAAATATCAAGGTTGTTTTTATGCCATCCCTGGTCTCCCTCACCCACCTTCCTGCCCCTCCAGCTGCAGAGGGACCTCCTTATATCACTGCCTTCTTTATTTTTGCACCATGACTTTCAGTCTAACTCTAGAAGCCAAATTGGCCAGTTTTGCAACTGCTTTGAAGACAAAAAACACTTTCTCTCTTAAGAAAAACTGGCTTTTAGGGCTATTGTCTTGCTGTGGACTAAAATATCTAGTTTGACCCACAAAGCTGGGCAAGGATGTCTGTGTTTTAGGGGTGCACAAACCTGGGTCCTACAAGGCAATATGGGCTACCAGCAGTGACAAATACAGCATTTTACTATTTTCACAGTCATTTTTTCTCACATGTGTGGAAATTTAGTCCTCAGAAGCTCTATGAGGTAGGGACTGTTACACTTGCTTTACAGAGGAGATTGCAAAGTGTGGTTGAGTTGGCAGAGCCTCCCAGGGCTCCCCCATGTCAGTTGCTGGTGGCCAGGTGCCAAGCCACCCTCTCCAGACTCGTGTACCAGTGACATCTGTGCTCCTGTGGGTCTATAGGTTGCCCTTTCCCTGCAGGAAAGTATTTGATTTTCCTTCTTAACTCTCAGATTTCCAAAAGCGTTTTTCTACTCTTTATAGGTAGTAATTATTATTGCTCAGATAGAGACTGTAAAAGTTGGGGTTCAGATCCAGTACAGTGCTGGCCTGAGATGGTGCAGTGGCTCTGTCCTCACAGAGGGCCATCAGCAGCCTCAGATTGAAGTGCACACAGGAGGGGTGTACAGACAGTTCATGCCTCTCCCTCAGTGATGGCCTGAGTGGATCGATTCTTCAGAGTTCTGAGCACCTGCTGTGTGCTGCTTGGGTCACGCAAGGAAAATACTGTGCAGCTCACAGTTGTGGGGGACACAAAGAGCTCAAGAAATAATGGACACCAGTGCTTGGTGAGGAGCAGTCAGACCAGGGGAGGCGCTTCTGAAAGAAAGTCACCAAAGGTTGCCTGGAGGAGAGGGTTTGCTAAGCCAGCAAAAGAGGTGGCAGTGAGGGGCTGTTCCAGGCAGAATATTGAGAGTGTGTGGGGAGGGGTCAGTGGGAAAGAAGGCTCTGTCAACTCCAAACCTGGGAGTAACCTGACCAGCATTTCCAGAAGTTCATGCTGGCTGTGCTATGAGGAGTGGGGTCCCTTTACTTTTTTGTGCAATGAAACCCTTTGACACCTGGTGAAGGCCATGGGCACTGTTCAGAATAATGCTTTTAAATGCAAAAAGTAAACTAGTGATAAAATACAAAGGAAGCCAATGATGTGAGCCACACTTATCAAAACAGAGCACAGAAAGTGTTGGTGGTGGAAATCAGGCTCTTCCACAGGATCGCGAGAAAGTGTTTCAAGGATCCACACATGAGAGATTGTGGTGTGGCTGGGTTTATTCATGATGCAAAATCAAAGGAGTTCCCCTCCTGGGTTTTCAATGTCCCATCTTCCTAAGTCCCATCATGGAAAAAGTCCAACCATGTCTTCAGCAAGACCAAGACATAGGCCAGTGTCCAGAATTTCTGCTTCACATTCCTTTGGAACCTGTGCAGTCTTCCATGGACCCGAAGTGGCCACTACACCCACATGGTCATGTTTTCCTGAGAGGGAGAGAACATGAACTAACAGGGCGAATGTTGGTGAAAGAGAGAGAGATTCTTTGTTCACCTGGGATTATGTATTCTCGGGTTTGGGAGGAACCAGGAGCTTTTTCAGAAAAACCAATCAACTTCCCAAACTTTCATGGACTTGCATTGAGTCCACTCCTAGCCAATGATCCCTTTCCCAGGTTAGACTGACAGGCCTGTATGGTTAAGTACCTCCCCCTGAGCCATTTGACTTCTCTTTCACATGTCCTTATCTCCTCCTGCTTCCCAGGCAATCCAGTGTGATACTGTACCGGAGAGGGGAAGGGATGGGTTGTTAATCCTTGGCAGGGCAGTGCTGGGGTCCCCTGGAGTATGTAGGAAGCTGTAGTTTCCTGGTGAAGCAAACAGGCTCAGTGTCCCCGTGTTTAACCTTGCTTAACAATGTCTGATTTCCCTTGCTTTCTTTCTTATTAGTATTTAGCTAACTATGATAGCAAAAGTATCTTTGTGACAGAGTACTGTCTGATCTTTATTAACACATTAAAATTAGATCAGGTGGTGGGTCTACACCGACCCCCCCTTCCAAATAGTGATGCGTAGATAAATTTTTACAACCAGCAGCAACAACTGTGGAGTGATTTCTACTGGTGACAGTCCCAGCACTGTCCATGCCTCTGGAGTTTGTAGCCTATGGTCACCCTTGAAGGAAAGGCCACATGCAGTTAGAGGCTAGTGTGAATAGAGGGGTCAGTGTCCAAGTTCAGGCTCCAGGTGAAAATGCCTGTGCTAGCAGGAAGGGACACTGAGGAGGGGGTGGCCATAATCCAGGCAGGGGTGGTGGCTATGGGGCAGGTGGCACAGAAGGAAGGAAGGGCTGGATTCAAAGTTGAGGTGATGCTTGGGTGTAAATTGTGAGAAAGAGGAAAGAATGTAAGAGGTAGATATGTTCTGGCCTGGGGCCGGTTGGGTGGTGATGTCATTTGCAAAGCCATGGCTGATCCTTGGGCCTAAGATTCATGCTGACGACATCCCCCTGGTTGTCTTTCAGGTCAATGAAATCTACCATGACGAGTCCTTGGGGGCCCACATCAATGTGGTCCTGGTGCGGATAATCCTGCTGAGTTACGGGAAGGTGAGCGAGCACCCATGCCAGAGCCCTACTTGCTGTGGGATGGTGGGGCCTCCAGTGAGACATGGGCTTCTTTGAAAGTGTCTATGTCTGCCCAGACAACCCTGCCTCTCCTGGATGCCCTGTGCTTCTTATAAGAAACAAGAAACTTGTGAGCCACCCACATTTTCCTACTCCCCTTTTACCCTTACCCCTCTTTTTCAAATGTAGATTTTGTTTTTATTCTGTTGTGGTGAGGCCGACAGATCATTAGGTAACTGCCATGGAAAAGATGGTGTATTACTCATGGACTCCGCCACACAGGGAGGCACCCAGGTCTGTCAAGAGGCAGATAAAGGGAAGGGAAAACATAGGTGAGCGTCTTTGCTGTGGTTTCTGCAGGAAGGAATAGGCGAGGCAGGGTAAGTAGAAGTAGGATTGACCAGTTTGAATAATTTCAGCAGGCTGTGGGGTACAGTGCTATTTCTAGTCCTTTGGTACCTGGCCCTGGATTAATCAAGACAGGGGATAGTGGTCCAGAGTCTGAGACCCCGAGGAGCAAGGTACTTGGGGATGGACTCTGAATTGTTTGGTTTGCATTTGGAAGCACACTCCATAATGAGTCGTTCACTATCTCAAGGATGTGGCTCACCCTGGGAGGGCAGTTCCTTCAGGGTCAACAAGACCCCAGATGTCAGAGCATCAGAAAAAGTTAACACACTGCTCACTTCAACTCTTACCATGTCTTCAATGTGTACCCTCCTCTTCTCATACTGCCTAGCCTCTGCCCCAACAGGGCTGTCTTGCCCTCCCTACCTCCTCTCACTGTCAAATTTGGATCTACCTTTCCCGGCAATGTGCATGGGTCTATGAATGTTTTGTGCATCGGAAAAGAGAGCCCCACCCCAGAGAGCTCAGGTGGAAGATAAGCGGTGGGGGGAGTTGCTCACCAAGGAGAGATGTGAGAAAAGAAGGTGCCAGTGGTGCCTGCCAGCTAGTCCTGAACAAGTGCCTACATCAGGCAGCTGAAAAGCACTTTATACATGTTAACTCACTCAGTGCCAGGACAGATGGGGAAGGGGAGCTATGATGGTCCCCATTTCACAGAGAAGCACACTGAGGCTTAATGTGGTACAATAAATAGCATGCTGGGTGAGTGGCCAAAGGCATTTGAGTCCTGAGAAGTTGGGCTTCCAACCCTGGCAGTTGAATTCTAGAGTCCATGGTTGACCCTGCTCAGTGAGTTGAAAACTAAATCATAATGAGATCAAGCCCCTCAGGTGTGGTCATTAGGTGAAGGGTTAACTCCTCCACTTGAAAACAGAGTCTCAGCCTCAAAAAATAAAATTTCACTGCACACAATTTACAAGGTCTACAGTATCAAAATGACAGTGAGGGTTCATTTGGTGCAGTGAATTCCAGGAACAGGGGATCTTGAACCCACTGTCCTTACCCTGGGAAGCATGTCTCGTTAACATGAGGGAAGCAGCCATAGCAAGGGCACCAGTCACAGACCCACAGAGAGCATAAAATCTACCAGAGCATACATCTACCAGAATGAGAAGTTGGTGAAAACCTAACTACGGTAGACTTTCATACCTTTTCAAGACCTTTAACACGTTACATTTTAATAGACATAAAAGTTTCTAATGTTATAATCAATACAGGTAAATTAGTAGTTCTATAATTTTTTCCTTGCCCTCCAGAAAGAAGCTGTACTTTCTTTTTGAGAGATCACAGAACACTTAAAAATTATAAAAGTACTTTAGGTCATAAAGAAAATTTCGGTGAATTTTATACAGCAAAAACTGTCCAGGCTTTATTCTCTGACTCAATGCCCCAAAACCAGGGGGAGAAGAAGGGTGTATAAATGGAAGATCCAATTACTTTGAAAACCAAAAACAGCTCTTAGGAAAAAGAATGTTAGAGCTGCAGTTGAGGGTATTTGAAGAACTAAAGAGAACAGTGCACTACAGATTGGAGGCAGGTTCACAGGTGCTTTCCAAGATGCACAGGAGAGAAGGAACACAAGGTAAGTTCGAACACTTGTCAACAACCCAAACCACAACCTAAAGAAAGCAAAACCAAGTAATCCTTCAGAAAAACCATGTATTAATAAATTAGAAAATAGAATCAATCAAGAGGAGAGCCATGGAAAAGGCAAACCTCTAGATATTTAACCTAGAAACAAAAGAAAGCAAGCCAAACTAAGTGGGTATATTATCATGTAAACTGCACCTGGGTGCTTCCATGGGCAGAAGAAGAAGCATCAGAGCTATGGACACTGGGCAGCTCTGGGAGCTCCACTTGGGCCTTCTCCCTCCTGGTCACTATGAAGCACATTAGGGATCAGTGGGGCAGGGGTATGCACACCTTCCTTCACAGGTTGACTGGCCAGGAGAGCTGTGAGAAGTACTCAGCCTTGTATGCGGTGCACTCTAGACACACAGACACAGGGAAGGGAAGCCTGGGGCAGGCCCATGTCTGGCAATCCAGTCCAGCCTCCATTCACAGCCAGTGATCTTTGGAATGTCCTTTGGGATTTTCCCTTGTCCCCAGTGGAGTAGCCATCAACATGTTCCCTCTTTCTCCCCTATTCCTTCCTCTCCCCAGGTCTGGTCCTTCCAACCCTTCCAATTCCAGCCTGGGCCCCTCCACCAGGACCCTACTGTGTCTGAGGAATTCTGAGGCCTTTAGAATGAGGGACGGGCACAGTTATATCACCTCCCCATCTCTTTCTACCACTGGAGGCAAAAAATGGAAACTTTGGTGTAACAAAAATTAATTAATTAAATTTTTTAAAAAACTAATTAAAAAAAAAAGGAAACTTTGGGTCCTGAGAGTAGAAAGGGGAGAAGAACCACTCTTTGTGGGCACCAGGTGGCAGACTATGTTTCCACCAGATGCTCTTATACTGACTAAAAAGAACTATCTTGAAATTGCTCATGACTGACTCATTGCTTACCAGTGCTGACAAAGCTTTGGTTCTTATTTGGCTTAAAAAGTGTCTGTCTCCTTTGCGGTACTGGTCACAAAACTGAATAAAGCCTCTTTATTTTAACTACTCCATGGCCCTCTCTGTGCTCACTTATCCCACCCAAAGCATTTTCTTCTTGTGGTTCTTTTTTCTTAACTGAGGCAGGCAGGCTCTGTGGTTGCAGGCTGACATTTGCAGAAGATAGTCAAATCTGAGGCAAGAATCTGAGTATCTCTGGGTCAGGGACCTGGAGATCCTGGAAAATCAAGGCTTTCCTGGGGAAATGGGAATATTTCAAAGGAACTCCAAAGAATGCATATAATTTCATAGTAAATCCCGTAACCATAATCAGGGCTGCTTCTAGAGCAAAAGTAAGGATAAGGGAACAATTATAATAGGAAGTTCAGGGGCTCACTTTGTGGGGAAGGTGGGGCAGGCAACCCTTTATTACAAGGTCAGACAGAGTGACTGGAGAAGTGACTTTTCAGCCACAAGAAGGAAGTGAAAGAGGTAAGTTCCAGCACAGGGATGTTTCGAGTTCATTCAAAGGCTGGAAGTGGTGAGAGAGCAGCATGTGTTGGAGGAACAGAGAGCAGCTGAGTCTGACTGGAGGGAAGAATGCAAAGATGGGGCCCCAGAAGCTAACACTGAAGAAGCTAGAGAAGCAGATCATAAGGACCCTGCATGTCCTGCCAAGGGGTTTGGTTTGCTCACAAGGGTGGTTTCAAGCAAGACAATGTCATAATCCAATTTGCATCATTTTAAAATTTTATTTTTATTAATTTATTTTTAATTTAAATGCAGTTGGTATACAATATAATATTAGTTATATTAGTTTCAGGTTTATAATACCGTGATTCAACATTTTCTACCTTACAATGTGATCACCCTACTAATTCTAGTAGTCATCTATCACCATGGAAACTTACCACAAAACTGTCGACTATATTCCTCTTCCCCTTTTCACTCATCTTCCTCTCCCTTCTGGTAACCATCCCTTTGGTCTTTGTATGAGTTGTTTTTGTTTTGCTTGTTTATTTATTTTTATATTCCATATAAGTGAAACCATACAGCATCTGTCTTTCTCTGTCTGACTTATTTCACTTAGCATAATATGGCGAGGATGTGAAGAAAAGGGAACCCTTGTGCACTGTTGGTAGGACTGCAAATTGGTGCAGCCAGTATTGAAAATAGTATGGAGATTCGTCAAAAAACTAAAAATAGAACTACCATATGACCCAGCAATCCCACTTCTGGGTATTTATCAAAAAACAAAAACAAACAAAAAAACCCCCAAAACACTAATTCATAAAGATATTTGCACCCCAACTTGCATTTCTCCTTTGTGCAGAACTTGTGGGTGGGTGCTGTGGCTTAGGAGAGTGTGGGTGCCATTGAAGTGAGTACTATGGAGGGCTGTGCTGGGACCACGGCCACAGGGATGGAGAAAGGAGGGCAGACGAAAGAAAACTTCAGGGGCCAAATCAATAATGTGCAGGTGCTAAGTAGATGAAGGTGGAGAGGAACTAAGTCCCTGCCTTGAGCCACCGAGTAGACGGTGATGCCAACTGTTAGAAGCAGGGTGTGGGGAAGAAGGCAATGAGTTCTTATGAAAATGGTTGAGTTTGAAGTGTTGGGTGCCAACCCAGTAAGGATGGCCAGGGAGAGGCTGACATAGGCGTCTGCAGCCTATAGAGAAGAGCGCTGTTTTCTAAGGCATTGAGGTGGTTCGTGGAGAAGTATGCCAAGTTGGGGGTAGCTGAGAAAGGGCCCTGGGCACAGAAGGCACAGGCAGAGCAAGGGGCATGATCAGCTCAATAGGAGCTGAGAAGATATCTCTTAATTAAAAAAAAATCTGAAACTAGTAACAGATGGTAGCATGACAACCAAAATTTTTTTAAAGGTAGAATCAAATGTCTCTAAAAGTGTTATGCATAGCTAATTCTTAGGCTGTTCATAGATATTTTTACACAGGAAATAGAGGGCTCCATGGTCAATTATTTACATCTGACAAATGCCTGCAAAGCAAAGTATAACAGATATTCTTGACAGCAAAATTTCTCAGAGACTTTACTGTGGAAATGTGCACGGTGAAGCTCCAAGAGCTTGGTCAGAACGCAGAGTTTCTCAAACCTATTTCTCAACAGGACCCTTTTTCTCATATAATGAACTTTCTACAGAATTGGCTTTGGGAAATGCTGCCCTTGAGGCAGCCACAGTAAAATTGGCAACAAGAAAGAGATATGTAACTTTGTTACTGAGGTTCTGGAAATTCTAGACAATGTCAAATGACATGAAACCAATGTTGGAAAAGAGCAGATAAAATTACAGTTGTTTGCTGATAATTATGTGCCTGGAAAACCCAAAGGAATCCATTGTAAAATTTTTAGAGTTAATAAAGGACTTTAGTGGCATGGCCAAATATAAGGTAATTATACAAATATTAGTAATTTCTGTCTGAACCCACAATACCCTGGTAGTAGGGATAATAGTGAGAGAAAAGATCCCTTTATAATAGTAACCAAAATATAGAATACATGGAATTATCCTAATAAGATAGACACAGGGCCTATGGGAAGAAAATTGCACATTGTTAATGAGAGGGAAAAAAATAAAAGTAAGTGAAGAGACATATGCTGATCCTTATAGAAAGACTGGGTATAGTAGAGATGTGGATTTTTTTCAGATTTATAACTGGAAATTTGATTAAATGATTCTAAGGTTCATCTAGAAACAGTCAAGATGGCTGAGGAAGCCTTGAAAGCCAACCAAATAAAGGGATTTACTTCAAACATCTTGTAAACTGAAAATGTTTAAAATCACGCTGTATTTGCACAAGTATTAACAGATCAGTTGAATAAAATATGTAGCCCTCAAAACACCCCTCATATAAACAACATGTGATAAACATAAATTTCATATATAGGGAATTAAATATGTTATATAAATACAGCTAAAAAAGCCATCAACTATTTAAATCACACTAACCAGGAAAGAAGTATTGGTCATCAAGAGTTTCTTAAGCATAAATACAGCAGAAGGAATTATAAAGGTTTTTTAAATTTATTTTTATTGTTGAAAATATTACAGATTTCCCCCGCCCCACCTTTTTCTCCCATTGACACCCTGCACTCTGCTTCCCCCCTCAAGCCATCACCACACTAATAAATGCATAATCCATGGGTTATGCATTTATCCATATAAGTTCTTTGGTTTATCTCTTCCCGCACCACCCCCTTCCCTCTGAGATTTGTCAGTCTGTTCCATGCTTCCATATCTCTGGATATATTTCATTCGTCAGTTTAATTTTCTCATTAAATTCCACATTTAAGTGAGATCATGTGATACTTGTCTTTCTCTGACTGGCTTATTTCTCTTAGCATAATACTGGCCAGATCTCTCCATGCTGTCTCAAAGTGTAAGAGATCCTTCTTTTTTATAGCTGCATACTATTCCATTGTGTAAATGTACAACAGCTTTTTTATCCACTCATCTACTGACAGGCATTTAGGCTGTTTTCAGATCTTAACTATTGTAAATAGCATGGCTATTAACATAGGGGTGCATATATTCTTTCTGATTGGTGTTTCAGGCTTCTTAGGATATAGTCCCAGAAGTGGGATCACTGGATAAAATGGCAGTTCCATTTTTAATTTTTTGAGGAAACTCCATACTGTTTTCTATACTGCCTGCACTAGCTTGCATTTCCACCAGCAGCGTACTAGGGTTCCCTTTTCTCCACATCATCCCAAGCACTTGTCTTTGGTGATTTGTTGATGGTAGCCATTCTGGCAGGTGTGAGATGATACCTCATTGTCATTTTAATTTGCATCTCTCTGATGATTAGTGACATTGAGCATATTTTCATGTGTCTCTTGGCCATTTGTATGTCCTGTTTGGAGAGGTGTCTTTTCAGGTCCTCTGCCCATTTTTTAATTGGGTTCTTTGTCTTCCTTTTGTTGAGTTGTATGAGTGCTCTATATATTTTAGAGATTAACCCCTTATCTGATGTATCGTTGGCAATTAGGCTCTCCCACATGGTGGGTTCCCTTTCCACTTTGATGGTTGTTTCTTTTGCTGTGCAGAAGCTTTTTGGTTTGATGTAGTCCCATGTGTTCATTTGTCCTTTGCTTCTCTTGCCTTAGGTGTTGTATCTGTGATAATCTGCTGAGTGTGATGTGTGAAATTTTGTTGCCTACATTTTCTTCTAGGATTTTTATGGATTCACGAGTTGCATTTAAGTCTTTTATCCATGTTGAGATTATTCTTGTGTATGGTGTAGCTTGGTGGTCTAGCTTCATTTTTTTGCATGTAGCTGTCCAATGTTCCCAACACCATTTATTGAAGAGGCTGTCTTGACTCCACTGTATGCTCTTGCCACCTTTCTCAAATATCAATTAAGCATATTGTCTTGTGTTAATTTCTGGGTTCTCTGTTTTGTTCCATTGATCTATATGCCTGTTCTTGTGCCAGTAGCAGGCTGTTTTGATTACAGTGGCTTAGTAGTATAACTTGAAATCAGGTATTGTGATCCCTCATACTTTGTCCTTTTTCAAGATTGCTGTAGCTATTCAGGGTCTTTTTTGGTTTCATATAAACTTTTGAAGTATGTGTTCTAATTCTGTGAAATATTCATTGGTATTTTAATGGAGATTGTATTGAATCCATAGATTGCTTTGGATAGTATGGACATTTTAATGATGTTAATTCTTCCAATCCATGAATAAGGTATATGCTTCCACTTTTTTATATCTTCCTCTATTTCTTTTTTCAATGACCTGTAGTTTTCTGTGAAGATGTCCTTTACTTCTTTGGTTAAGTTTATTCCTAGGTATCTTAATTATTTTGATGCAATGGTAAATGGGATTGTTTTTTCAGTTTCTCTTTCTGTGAGTTCATCGTTGATGTATAAGAATGCCATCAATTTCTTGACATTGCTTTTGTATCCTGATACTTTTCCAAATTCATTTATTAAGTCTAGTAGATTTTTGATGGAGTCTTTAGGGTTTTCTATGTATAATATCATGTCATCTGCAAATAATGACAGTTTCACTTCCTCCTTTCCAATTTGGATCCCTTTTATGTTTTTTTCATGTCTAATTTCTGTGGCTAAGACTTCCAGTACTATGTTAAATAAGAGTGGTGGAAGTGAGCATCCCTGTCTTGTTCCTGATCTTAAGAGAAATGCGTTTAGCTTTTGCCCATTGAGTATGATGTTGGCTGTAGATCTTTCATATATGGACTTTATTATGTCGAGATATGATCCCTCTATTCCCACATTGCTGAGTGTTTTTATCAGAAATGGGTGCTAGATTTTGTAGAATGCTTTTTCAGCATCTATTGATATGTTCATATGGTTTTTATCTTTCGTTTTGTTTATGTGTTATATATCACATTTATTGATTTGTGAATATTGTACCATCCTTGATCCCTGGATGAATCCCACTTTGTCATGATTAATAATTTTTTTGATGTATTGCTGGATCCAATTTGCTAATATTTTGTTAGGGATTTTGGCATCTGTGTTCATCAGGGATATTGGCCTGTAGTTTTCTTTCTTTGTAGTGTTTTTATCCAGTTTTGGAATTAGGATTATGCTAGCCTCATAAAATGAGTTTGGAAGTCTTCCATCTTCTTGGATTTTTTGGAATAGTTTGAGGAGAATAGGTGTTAGATCTTCTTTGAATGTTTGGTAAAACTCCCCTGTGAAGCCGTCCGGGCATGGGCTTTTGTTTGCTGGGAGATTCTTGATTACATCTTCAATTTCCTTAGTTGTTATTGGTCTGTTCAAGTTTTCTATCTCTTCCCAGTACAGTTTTGGGAGACTATGTGTTTCTAGAAATTTGTCCATTTTGTCTATATTTTCCAATATTTTGGCATATAATTGTTCATAGCATGTTTTGATGATCCTTTGTATTTCTGTGGTGTCAGTTGTTACTGTTCCTCTTTTGTTTCTGATTTTGTTTATTTGGGTCCTATCTTTTTGTTTTTTGGTGAGTGTGGCTAAAGGTCAATCTTGTTTATCTTTTCGAAGAACCAGCTCTTTGTTTCATTGACCTTTTGAATTGTTTTTTTTTTTTTTAGTCTCTATGTCATTTATTTCTACTCTGACCATTGCTATTTCTACTTGCTCTGGGTTTTTCTTTTTGTTTACTTTCTAGTTCTTTGAGTTGTAGAGTTAGAAAGTCAATTAGGAATTTTTCTTGTTTCTTGAGGTAGGCCTGTAGTGCTATGAAACTTCTCCCTCAGGACTACTTTTGCTGAGTCCCATAGATTTTGTGTTGTTGTGTGTTCATTTTCATTGGTTTCCAGGAAGTTTTTCATTTCTCCCTTGATCTCCTTGGTAACCCATTCATTGTTTAATAACATGCTCTTTAGCCTCCAAGTGTTTGAATGTTTTTGTGTGTTTTTGTTGTAATTGAGTTCTAGTTTTATGTCATTGTGATCTGAGAAGATGCTTGATATGATTTCAATCTTATTGAATTTGTAGAGACTTAGTTTGTGTCCTAATATGTGGTCTATCTTTGAGAATATCCCATGTGCACTTGAGAAGAATGTATATTCTGCAGCTTTGGTGTGAAATCTTCTGTAAATATCAATTAAGTCCAACTGATCTAGCTCTTCATTTAAGGACTCTGTGTCCTTGTTAATTTTTTGTCTAGAAGATATACCCAGTGGTGTCAGTGGGGTGTTAAACTCACCCACTATGATTATATTGCTAATTTCTCCCTTGAAGTCCTCCAGAAGTTTTTAACATATTTTGGTGCTCCTGTATTTGGTGCGTATATGTTTAACTGGATTATATCCTCCTATTGGATTGATCCTTTTAATATTATGTAGTGACCTTCTTTGTCTCTTATTATGGCCCTCGTTTTGAAGTCTGTCTTGTCAGATATGAGTATTGCTACACCAGCTTTTTTTTTTATTTCTGTTTGCTTGGTACATTTTTTCTATCCCTTCAATTTCTTCCTGTGTCAGTCTTTTGTTGTGAGGTGGGTCTCTTGTAGACAGCATATATATGGGTCGTGTTTTCTTATCCAATCAGCTACCCTTTTGATTGAAGCATTTAAGCCATTTACATTTAAGGTTATTATTGATAGATACTTATTGGTTGCCATTTTTATTTTATGCCTGTGTTCCTCTCTCTCCCTCCCTCCCTCCCTCCCTCTCTCTCTCTCTGTTTCTTCTTCTTCTTACAACAGTCCCTTCAGCAATTTTTGCAGTGCTGGTTTGGTGGTGGTAAATTCCTTTAGCTTTTTTTTTTTTTTCTATGAAACTCTTTATTTCTCCTTCAATTTTGAACAATAGCCTTGCTGGATAGAGTAGTCTTGAATTCAGACCCTTGCCTTTCATTTCTTTGTATACTTCATGCCATTCCCTTCTGGCCTGCAGTGTTTCTATTGAGAAATCAGCTGACAGTCTAACGGGAGCTCCTTTGTAGGTAACTTTCTCTCTCTTGCTTCCTTTGAGATTCTTTTTTATTATGATGTGTCTAGCTGTGGGTCTTCTGGGGTTGATCTTGCTTTGGACTCTCTGTGTTTCCTGGACTTGTGTGACTTTTTCTTCACTAGTTTAGGGAAGTTTTCTGTCATTATTTCTTCAAACAGGTTCTCTATTCCTTTCTCTGATTCTTCTCCTTCCGGTACCCCTATAATGCAAATGTTGTTACGTTTTGTATTGTCCCAAAGCTCCCTTAAACTCTCCTCCTGCTTTTTAATTTTTTTCCCATTTACTGCTCTATTCAGGTGTTTTTTCCTACCTTGTCTTCTAAGTCACTGATTTGGTCTTCAGCTTCTTCTAATCTGTTGCTGAATCCTTCTAAGGTATTTTTTTATAACAGCTATGTCATTCTTCATTTCCTCTTGATTTTTATGCATAGCTTCTACCTCTTTTTTTTAAGCTGATGTACTTCCCACTGAGCTCTTCATAATTCTTATTGAGTTGCTTGTAGTTCTCACTAAATTGTTTGAGCTCTCTTAAAATCATAGGTTTGAATTCTTTATCTGACAAGTTGCTTTCTTCCATTTCCTGTAGTTCCTTTTCTGGTGATTCCTTCTTTTCTTTCATTTGGGTGTTCTTTCTTTGTCTCACCATTTTAGCAATCTGATAGTTCTAGGCCCAGTGAGGGATGTCAGAATGTGTAGGCAAGTCGGTGTGTATCAAATAAGGCTGCTGTGCCTCCTAGACTGTTTTGGTGTATGGCACCTCTTGACTGCTGTGGGTCCTGAAGGATTGGTCTGTCGTGCATGTCTTGGCTCTCCGAGTCCTGCTGCTGCTTGGACTGGGGTACGGCTTCTGATCAGCCTCTGGTGATGCCACTGGGGATGGATCTCAGCTGCTGATCCATGCTGCTGCCTGGGGTGCGTGGGTCCAGCTGGTGCAATTCTGGGGTGTGTGGGTCTTGCTGGTGTGCTGTTGGGGTGCATGGGTCCCACTAGGGTGCTGCTGGGGTATTCTGCTGCCTGGTGGGGATCAGCTCCTGATCAGTTGCTGCTGGGGGTGAGTGTCAGCTCCTGGTTTGCACTGCTACTGCTGCTGCTGTTGCCAGGGGATGCTCTCAGCTCCCAATCTTCTGCTGCTTTTGGGGGCTGAGGATGCTCTGTTCTTGGGACTTTGCTGTTGCTGAGGGGAGGGGTTCCACTCCAAATCCGTTGCTGCAGTTGTCAGGGACAGATCTCAGCTGTCCGAGTCTTGCTGCTGCTTGGACTGGGGCACCACTCCTGATCAGCCTCTGCTGATGCTGGGGATGGGTCTCAGCTGCTAATCTGTGCTCCTGCTGCCTGGGATGGATGTCCGCTCCCAAGCCTCTGCTGCTGGGAGTGTATCTTGGCTCCTGAGCCTCAGCTGCTATTGGGGGCTCCCTAGCCTCAGCTGTTGTTGGGGGTGGGTCTCCACTTTTGTCCAGTCACTGCTGCTGTTGGGGAAGGTGCTAGGCTCCCACGCTGGCACTACTGATGCTGAGGGTGTGTCTGAGCTCCAGAGCCTCAGCTGCTGTTGGGGGTGGGACTCCACTCCCAACCAGTCACTACTGCTGTGGAGGATGGTGCTCAGCTTCCCACCAGTTGTGGCTACTGCAGCAGGCACCTCGATAGCCCCGCTACTGTGTGCTGGTCCACTTTCACACAGTGGGGTCCACTGGTCCAGTGGTGCAAGGTGCTCTGGTGGACTGAGGTCACTCGGCCATAGCCACTCCCTGCTTCCTCCTCCCAGAGAAGACCAGGGATCTTCCAAAGTGGCAGGGCCTCCTGGCCATGCAGGGAGAAGCTGACTGATGAGCCGCTGACTGCGGTAGCCAGCTGCTTTCCATCCATAGCATAGGAACCTTGTGTCCTGCGTTTCTGCACTGCTCAAGGTTGGTTGTCCGCACTCACATTCACTCACACTCTCTCACACACTTGCTCACACTCTCACACATTCACCCTCGTTCCAGTCCTGCCCGCCGCCATCTTTGGATTTCTATTTTCCTTGAACTTTATTGACTTTTCTTAATTTAGCATGATAAACGTGTTTCTTTTATAATAAAACAACTGTTAATTATTAAAAAATAGTTTATATTTTATAAAAAACATTTTAAAATTGTGGAGTTCAAGTAATCCCTGTTTAACTGAATGATAGCACCTGAAGAAGGGTCTCCAGTGGCATGCCACAGGGCTCTGTCATATCCAACATTTTGTTTCTGACTTGAAGGAAGACAGAGAAGGGACTTCATGCTTTCTCTTGGCACCTCATCTCTCTGGAGGAGTAGGAATGGATGGAGAGGGGTCTGTGTTCTTCTGCCCTGCAGGCACTGTCTTACCTTTCCTGTGGCTTGGTCTGGGGTTTCTGGCATCTGCATGCATGGATAACATTTGATCAGAATGAGGCCACATCACCCAGGTGTGCAGGCACATCCCTCACGGCCATGGCCAGTTTGCTACTGCTTTCCCAAAGCCATGTTGGTATCCTCCCCCAAGTTACCTCTAGGCAAAGTGGGGAGTAAGGGGAATGAACATGAACCTTTTTTTCAGGCTGCAGCCTACTCTCCTCGAGTACAGTATGGGGACAGGCATAGGTCATGGGGCTGCCTGGAGCACACAGCCATCAAGTCAACCAAGGGAACTTGGGCAGTGAGACAGCTTCAGCAAGAGCAAGATCAGTATAGTGAGAACTGAGTGGGCACAAAGGGACCAACGCCCTCTTCATCTTCCTGTCTTCCCACTGGGAAAGGTTTGGGAATCCATGAGACTGGAAGGAAGAACAAGGCTGGATGCATGCTTCCAGAGCTAAATCCAGAGTGCCACTACATTCCAGCCTGAACAGATTAGCTGAAGACCTCTGCGAATGGCCTTGGAGGAATCAGAATAAAGGATGTACCAGGATGTGGGTATGCCGTCCCCATGTCATCCCTGGTCTCCTCAACCTGGCCAGGAGGGACAGCATGCTGCCAGTCCCTCTGCTAGCCCTGGGGATCTAGCCAGGCTGACCAGTCTCCTGTAGCAAAGCTCACCCCTGCTCTGCTCACCTTCTCCTGGAAACCCAGGGCACATCAGGCCCCCTGAGGCTATGGTGGGTCCATGGGGAAGTCTGGCACCCATCAAGGTCTCTTTGTCCCAGGGGATTCCAAAACATTACAGGGCTAGACTGATGCTCTGGTCTCCGTTGCAGAGTTGCTGGATTGTGAAGGGGAGGTGAAATCTTGGGTTTGAGTCTCAGTCTCCTTAAGGAAGTCAGGCTACAGAAATGCAGGCAGGGGATGGTAGGATTAGGAGGTTTGCCAAGACCAAGATAAGCAAAAATTCCAGCTTTGAATTTTTATTATTAAATTCCATAAAGTCACTCCATCAAATTGCTAGAAACATTTCTCATTGCTGTAAGTATTGTTATGGACAGTAACAGTTTGCGTCCACTGGCCACAGACTCCACTTTGCACAGCACCTGAGTGAGGCCCTGTTTTCAGGGCTCTGAGGGACATATGTCCTGGGAAGCAGGATGAGATATGTCCTGAGCAGTTGCTCCAGGCCCCATCCAGACTGATCCTGGGAACTGCCTGCTCCTCAAGAGTGGAGCACAAGCCCCTGTGAAGTCACGAGTAAACAAGATTGTTTCAGGGTGGTGAGCACCACAAAAGAAACAGAACTGGGTGGGGGTGCCCTGGATAAAGTGGGTCACACAGCTGAGCTCTGAGGGGCCAGAGGCACAGCAATGGAGGTCTGTGAGGATGAACGTCATTCAAGGAGCCACATGTTTTCTGTCAAGAATTGAAGCCCCCATCCTGGAAGGATTTAAGCCTGGCAAAACCAAGGTGACTGCAGCCAGGGCCCCTATAAGGAGAGGGGCTGCACTGCATCCTCCCAAGGTCCAAGGGGATTCTGGGACATTGTGAGGCTGAAACCCAGACATGGAGCAGAAAGTGGCCCAGGTGCTCATATCATCCTATTATTCATTCCAGATCGTGAGAGAAATAGACCAGCTTCCCAATGCTTGTCCCCAGCCCTCCCCCCACCCTGGCTCCAGTGGGGATAAAATTGCAGCATTTGTGTCAGCAACGTGTTGTTTGTCTTCCAGCTTATGAGAAGCTTCTGAGTTGCCTCAAGTTTTTTCCTAAAACAAAATTTTTCTCCATTTCTTATTAAAAAAAAAAAAAAACAGAAGAAAAGAGATAATCTTATTTTATACAATATGCCATCAGCCAGGGAGCAGAACATCCACAGCACTTGAAGGTTGCATAGCAACTGTTTTTGAATTGATTTTTTGAGAAGTCACCAAAGCTACTGAACTGTTCTTACTTTAAATATTTCCTAGGATGATGAAAATCAAAGCAAATGGAAACTAGAGACTTGGGGACAATCAGAGAAGAACAACAGGTTTCTTATCATGAAAGACCAGGTCAAGACAAAGTGTGGAACACTTGTAGGAATTTTTCAGCATTGGAAAGGAAAGGTCTGAGAAATTCTGAGTCTCTTAGTGGAAGGCAAGAGAAGAGAGTTCTGGGGGTGAGGGCTCAGCATACCAAGAATCACAGTGTCACTGTCTTAGTACTGTGTGTCCTGGGCCACTGCCTACCTGCTCTGGACCTCCACTTCTTTACCTGTGTGAGGGGCAGTGGAGAGGTTTCAGAGAAACCCTGGGATAGCCCCCTGGTCTCCTCGGAGTCTAGGTCGCAGGCCCCAACCTTATGGTGGCCAGCGCCTGGTCATCCCAGCCCCGTGGTGAGTCGGACCTGCCAGGGTCCAGAGAAGGACGAGGAAATGCTGGGCTGGACCCTTCCCTGGGAAGCCAGCTGTGGTTAAGCCTGGGAAGGGTTGTGCTGAGGCTCTTGTGCTTGACTTTCTCTGGCAGTAGACTCCCAGCCTTGGGGAGGAATGATTTCTAGAACATGCCTTAGTGATACGGAGTCTGGGCAAAGAAACAAGGAGTTCGCCTTCTGATGTCACTTGTATTGTAGTTCCAAGATGCCTATGAGGATGAAAGCTGAGGTCCTCATAGGCTGGAGCTGCAGGGAGAAGACCCCCAGCCTAAGGGGAGCCCACGCTGTCCCTGGCAGGGAGATGCAGTGTGAATTCTGGCCAAGTTGATCCTTAAGCAAGTTATTTACCATCACTGAGCTTTAGTGTCCCCAGTAAGATGAGCACATAGTAGCAATGACAGCTATAAGGAAGAGGTTCATGTGAGTTATCGTCTGCAGTGCCCCCTTGGGGGCAGGCCCTGTCTGTCACCCATTAGGTGACTTCACTTCCCCACCACAACAGCTCTGTGAGGCAGTCACATCCCCACCTGACAGTGAGGACTCTGGCTCCAAGAGGCAGAGTGGGCTGCAGGTTCACCCAGTAGCAAGCCACTTTGCTCTGGGAAGAAGGGGCAGGACAATGTTACTCCAAAGACTGGGGAGAGTGAGTTCCAGACTGCTTGTCTCTTGTTTCCCTTGGGTTCCCTAATGCTGGTGGACCCCACAGAGGGCAGGTTTGCTATCCGCCAAAGGGGATGCTAATAGCATCTAATAGGTAAAGGCTGGGATGCTGCTCGACACCCCCCAACAGAGAAGTCCTAGCCCCAAATGTCAGCAGGGCAGAAGTAGAGTAGTGTGCTCTGCTCTCCCAAACCCAGTGAGCCTGCCTTTTTGAAGGCCTTGCCTCTGTGCATGTTGTCTCATTTCCTGTGTGTTTGGGAGGGTGGGGCCAGGGCAGTTGAAAGGCTTTGGTGGACTGAAGCCAACCCTCTAGGACATGAGCCCCCAGAGCTTCGTGCAGCTCCTTTGGGTGCACTGGCATACCTCCACTACCACCACCCTTCCCCCCACCCCCAGGGACTAGAGTCATATCTCCATCTTTATCATCATTGTCATGGCAATGACAGGACAAGGAATATTTGTAGGCATTGACCATTGTGGCCAGAAGCCACTATACTCCTGGCTCCACACTAGAGTTGTACCCATTTTTCAGATGGGAAGCTCAGGACAGTGAGGTAACTTGTCTAAGAACATGAACAGATAAGGGATGAGTAAGTCTCCTAACCCAGTGCTCTCATGCTGCCCAGGTGAGCCCCATCTGTCACCTGCAGGTGCCTTGGTAAGCTGCTGAACAGGCTTACAGACCCTTAGGCAGAGCTGTCACTGGTCTGGAGCGGTTGGGGATGGAGACTGAAGATTTGTCTGGTGTCCTGGACTGAAGGAGGGAAGAGCATAGATAATTCAGCTCAGTCAACAACAAACAATGGAAATGTCAGAGAGCAGTGATTGCAACAGAACATTTGGAGCAGATCTTAATTGACTCAGTGCAAGACCCCAGAGGCTATCTCCAGCTTCCGAAGTCCCCACTGCTGGGTGCCCACTGGGCTCAGAACTGCAGCCCTGGCTTGGGGCTCCACCGCTAGCCCAACCATGGCCCTGCCATTCTTGGGCAGCAGTGCCACTTTGTGGCCACCTCAGAGCTGCCCTGCCTTTCCTATAGCCCACCTCCACCCCTTTCCAGAGGTTGGACTTGGGAGCAAGTTACTTGAATTGTCTGAGACGTGGTTCCTCATCCAGAAAACAGGATAATGACAGAACCTATGTCTTAGAGCAGTTGTATAGTTTAAATTAGATGATACATGTAAACTCAGAACATAGTGACTCTGGTACAGGGACCTCACAGCTGTCGCCCAGCCCAGGATGCAGACATGCCTTACCCACTGTAGTTTGCTCTGGACAGCTGTGCCTCAACTCCCTCTGGGGGAGAGCTGGTGGTCTGTGAGGTCCATGGTGATTCTGTGACCACCCCATTGCTGAGCTCGCACATGGTCCCCACCACAGCACAGGTGGGAATAGGCTGTCTTACAAAAAAGCTTTCCTAGAGCCCATGAAGCGTAGATAGGAGCAGGCAGCCAGAAGACAGAGAAATGCAGATGCCATAGGGTGTGAAAATCTTCCTTAATTGGTACTAGCAGATCCCTCAGCCTCTGTCATTTCTGAAGGAGAAATAGATGAGTCTCCTCTCTTGGCTCAGAGGAGAGCCACTGTTCACATGCTATGATACCTGTCAAGGGCATAGAATGGCAGGGCTCAGGGTGCCCTGCAGAGGTTGGCCCCTCTGAGGGCTGTACAGATGCAGGCTGGTGGCAGAGGAGTGAGGCAGCCACCCCACTGTGTGTACCTGGACATCTGTGCCTGTCAGGAGCCTTTGAGGCATGTGAGAAGATTGGGGTATTCATAAGTGGGACAAGTAGGTCAAAGAAAGGTTGGGCCTGGGGTACAGGAGGCAGGAGCTCAGGAGTGTTTGTTTTGGGGGCTGCCACCAGGCTAGGCAAAGCTACTTTAGCCAAGTTTTATCCTTTTGAACTTCTGCACCACTGGCCTAACTTGGGTCTCAGGCTGGCTCTTGGCAGGGGTGAGCAGAGCACCTGGACTGATCACATATAAGCTACACCCTGAGAAGTGGGAGAGCTCCACAAAACAAAACTTCCGAGCTCTTCGTGAGCAAGCAAGCTGGGCCCAAAAAACCATCCCATGACTGTGTCCCTTGGCAGTGCAGACCCCACAATTACCCTGTGAGTTTTTGGTCCCACCCCGCATGCCTCCTGCATAGGCCCTGTTGCTAGAAAACTTCCTTCTCCCCAACCCACCAGCCCTGACACCTCTCATTCTCATATCCTTCCACTTGAGTCCTGACTCTGCTGACATTTCACCAGCTGTGCCTCCATCTACCTCAGTGACCACTGTCTCCCTCCAGGTCCCATTCCCTTCCTACTGACCCAGAAGGCTCTTTCTGAAATGTGCATGGGCCCTGCACTTCTCAAGAGGCACAAAATCAGTGTAAGGTCACAGGTGGCCCCAGGCTCCCACACCCTTCTGAATGCTTCAGACCCAGCAAGGATGACGCCTTGGTTTCCTTGTACCCATCTGAACTGGACCAGAACCTTGATAATGTTGGGACATAAGCAGAAAAATAAGAAGTACGAACAACTCCCACATCTTGGATGCCGGAATGCTGACATCATCCTCCTCCTCCTCCATCTCTCAAGATGTCCCCCATTCATCTGTCCAGACCACAGGCTCCCAGGACCCAGTGCATGGCAATTAATTTCTGAGATATGCCTCCCAGGACGACCATTCTCGGTGTAGCCCCTCCAAGCCCTTCTCTCTACCCCTCCCCTCAGGGAGTCTCCTCAGAACCCTAAAGCCAGGAGGTGGTCTCAGACAGATTCTGCTCTGGACCCTGCAGCACAAACCCCTATGGGGCTACACAACATAAGTAACAGTCTGCCTTCTTGAAATGGATGAAGGGAAGACAAGGCAAGAACAAAACGCAAATCAATATTTCAATAAATTATCCTGCTACAGCAGCAAGATCACTTTGGCTGCCAAGAGGGGCTGGGAACCTGGGCTGACCTTGGGGAGCCCAGCATCTGGGAGAGAGGAGATGCTGGCCAGTGTCAGTACAGTATGGAAGGATGTAAGAAGGGGCTGTCCTCCTGAGGACCTTTATTTCAGGGCTCTCAACCTGGTGGCCTGGGAGATGTTTTGTTTTGCGCACATAACATTTTAATTTGAGCCAGCATTTACTATGAGTAAGCTTCTTGGTAAAATTCAGATTTAAAGATTGGCCTGAGCAATCCAGTCTAGCAGCTCTAGCCTCTGTTCTTACATGTCAGCAGTAGTTGGTGCCCCCTTCAGCTGTGCATGGGCTCCTTGGTTTGCTACAGTCCTCACCCCTCCTATCGCCCCCACTTTATTGATCATATTAGGAAAATATTGCTCTGTATCTTCACTCCTTCTAAACTGGCAAAAAAAGAGAGACTTCTTTTTCTTGCAACCAAACTGCCTCACTGATTTACATTACCTGCCTTGGCCCTGTAAGCATTTGGGTTTTCAAAACCTTCCCAGCACTTTGCAAAAACCCACCCACTCTGTGTCCCCTCTCTGTGTCCCCAACCTGCTCCTTCTCCCCGTTTCAGCCTGGCTCCCACCTGTGGCTCCGTCCCTCACCTATGGTCCTGAAACGGGTGTGTCTTTCTAGCTGAACTCTTGAGTCCTCCTCAAAGACATGGCCAGAGCTCTTCTCCCACTGGTGTGGGATGTAGCTACAACCTGAACCAGTCACTGCTTTTGTCTGCCAGCCAGTGCCCTTGACTGGCATTTCTATGGTCCCCACAGAGGAGTAAGTGCAGGAAGTTCAGGACTCTCAGCTACAAATGACAATAACACAACTCAAGTCAACTTTCATAAGGAGGAATTTCCTGACACACAAAAATGAGATGCATATCTGCAATGACCCTGCCTCCTGGTATTCAAGTTGCTCCCCTCAAGTGTGGGCAGGACCCAGATTCATTTGTAAACAGACTGTCTTCTGTCTTGGATGTGCACTCTGTTCTGTCTTTCCGATCACTTATAGTGGGGGAAGTGAGCTGCTGTGTATGGAAAGGCCCATATGGTGTGGTAGGGAGGCCTCAGTCCAGCAGCTCATGAGGAGCTGAGCCTTTCTAGCAGTTGTGTGAGTGCACATGGGCACTGGTCCTCCCCCAAAGAAGCCTACAGTTAAGGCCACAGCCTCTGTCTTCAGCTGGCCTGTGATCTCATGACAGACCTTGAGCCAGCGGTACCTATCTCAGTTGTTTTCAGATTCCTGACTCATAGAACCCACAGATAATAAATGTTTTGGGGTTTTGGTTTTTTAGACTGTAAATTTTGAAATAACTTGTTATATAGTGATGAATAATAAACAAACCTTTTGGTAGGCTGGTCTCAGGCCTGGGTAAACCAGGTGTTCATGTAAGGGCAACAGAGTCAACCTCTCTCCAGCCTAGGGCCCTATTCTGTTTCGTCTCCTCCCATGTTGGGAGAGGGGCCAACCACTCCAGGCTTATAGTCTCACACTTTTCCAACTCCACCACTCTGGATGGTGTTACCTGAACCTTCATGGTGCCAGGAAGATGCAGAGCCGGGACTGGCCAGCCCTGAGCCCTCACCCCAGAGCCTTTGGTCAGACCCAAATGAACAGAGGGAACTGGGCTGCTGCTGTCAGAAGAGCAAAGTCAGAGGTAACTGCAGCTCACCAGGGCATTGGCAGGGACCAGATGAGAATAGTCCCAACACGTGAAACTTAGAACCTGAGGGCAGGTGAGGCCATCATGGAGAATAATCTGACAATTGGACTGGAATCCATGGCCCTAGAGGAGACAAGGCCCCTTCCAGTGACAAGAGCCTAGCAAAGCTGCTGAGCTGCATCACAGGCCTTGTGAAGCAGAAGGAAGAGCAATTCAGGGAGATCTGTGGCCAGCCTAGATGAGGTGGTCATCATTGGCCTTTGTGATTGTTACAAAACTCAAGGGTTTTGCTGCTTGGGGTGCCCTATTCAAGAACAAGACATGATTGCCTCAAGCAGTTTTATTTACTTGCAGCAAGTAAAGGAAATAGGATTCACATTCGAAGCTCTGTCTCCCCTAAGAAAGGCTTAGCCATTGCTTATATACACCATTTAGTCAATTATACATTGATTTCTTTTTTGCAGTTGGCTACATTTATCTGGTTGAGTTCCTGTCAAGCTCATCCTGTCTACAGCTGGTCTGAAAAATACTGTGCTACATTTTAACATTTAATAAGAATAACATTTAGAAATAACATTTAGAACTACCCAGACCTTGAGACCCATGATGATCCTCTGATTTGGACTTGGGCGGGCAATCTTAAATTCAGTAAAGTATAATCACAATGCCCCAAACTCTAGTAACAAATTCAATCCACACACAAGAGTCCTTCTCATTCCACCTAAAGCTCATTTTCTAGAAAAGAGATCCTTTCACTTGGTCCCTCCTTCAGTGTTCTGACCTCTCAAGGTTTTCTGGAGGCAGCTACCACCTGGCAGAAACTCGGGCTTACCTGCAAGTCTGGCTTGAATGTGATGTAGATTATTTTCCCTTCCTCAGGCCCTCCTGTATCAGCCAGGGTGGGTAAGGTTGTGCTGCAGAAACAATCTCCATGTTCTAGCAGTTTACAACAAAGATTTATTTCCTGCTCATGCTATATGTTCAGTGTAAGTTGACAGAGAACTCTGGTCTCATTGTCACTCAGGGCCTGGGTGACAGAGCAGCCACCATCTCAATATTGCTGGTCCACCTGCCAGAGAGGAGAAACTTCTGGAAGGTCTCATGGGAGCAAGTAAATGCTTTGACCGGGAAGAGATACACATTACCTTTGTTCACAGCTTACTGGTCAGAGCCAGTCACATGCTCCGTTTCATCAGGAAGGTTCCAGGAAATGCACCTCCCTTCCCCTTCTCCAGCTTCCTCTGGGCTGTCTACCTCTGTGCCAATGTCCAGCAGATCCTGATCACAAGACCTCTCAATCTGGTCTATGATTTACTTCATTAGGATCCATTATATCTTTTTATAACAGTCTCATCTCCCAGGCACATTTGGCTCTGTACGTGGGACCTGGGAACTGGTTTGCCATCTTGTCAGTCACTGACTTAGATAATGCATAAGACTCTTGCAATGATCAGTTCCTCTCTGGCCTTGAATTGTTCTTCCTTCTGTGAAGCGCCCTGGCTTATCAACAATACCCTAGACCTCATCCACCCAAAGAGCTATACTTGTTGGATATATTTACGGGAGAAAAGAAACATAATGCCTGCACACATCCACCAAGGAATGCATATCTCTCTACTTTACAGACAGATGTATCTTTAAAGAGGAAAAAAGAAGCCCTGGCCAGGTAGCTCAGCTGGTTAGAGCATTGTGCCAATACACCAAGGTTGTGGGTTCAATCCCTGGTCAGGGCACATACAAGAATCAACTAATAAATGTATAAATAAGTGGGACAACAAATCAATGTTTCTGTCTGTCTCTCCCCCTCTCCCTCTCTCTCTTCCCCTTTCTCCCTCTCTCTAAAATCAATCAATACATTTTTTTTTTTTTTAAGAGGAAAAGCATGCCGAGGACTCTTAGCTTGGAGGGAAGCACTGTGGTGATGGGAGTGTATGGTGAAAGCAGAAACAGAAATTCCTGGTGTGAGGACTGAGAGAAAGGGAAGCATGCTGCCTATAGCAGCCTCCCTTCTGAGAGGCTATGCTGAATGTTTTCTTGGGGAGGCAGTTTAGGCCAGGGGATTGAATATAGACTTTGGTTTTAGGCTTCCTGGGTTCAGATCTCAACTCTGCTTTCTACCTGTGTGACCTGGGTGAAGTTACTTGACTTCTCCCAGCCTCAGTCTTCCTCTTCTCAGGGTAATTGTGGAACCTGAATGACAATGTCATGGTGCAGAGTGTGGCTAGCCTTGGCTATTAGGTATGCACCACCACATAAACGGCGTGTGACTGCTCCTCTCCGTGGCTCCTGAAGGAATCAGCTCTATGCCCTTGTTTTTTATGGGTCTCCTTTGCTGTATCTGCTGTAGTTTTTCCCCTCTATTGGGTTGTTTTCTGTAAATGTTTTCAGGCAGGGTAAAAACATAGGGTTCTCTCCCCTTCTCTGGGCTGGCATGCGACATTCTTTCTTCCCTGCCCTGTACCCTGTCCAAACTGTGAGCTCTTCGGGATGTAGTCCATAAGGCATTTGCCTTCTGTCCAAGGTCTGCACACAATAGGTGCCCGACAGAATGCAGGGAGCACTGGAAATAGGATGGGCTGAATGGACTATTTTGAAGCCTTAGATGACTTCAGAGCTTTGCTTCCACATCTCACCTGAAAACTGACTTTGCATGAAAACTCACTGGGGAGCCAAAAATGGAACCAAGTAGAAGGCAGGTCCTGAGAGGACTAGGCAGGGGCCACCTGGACCGGGCCCACAGTGGATGGGGTCTGTCAACACTATGGCCTGTTCAGCCCCTCAGCTAGTCCACAAAACACTAACCCCTCTTCCATCTCTCCTCCCCTATAGTCCATGAGCCTTATCGAGATCGGGAACCCCTCTCAGAGCCTGGAGAATGTCTGCCGCTGGGCCTACCTCCAGCAGAAGCCAGATACAGGTCATGATGAATACCACGATCATGCCATCTTCCTCACACGGCAGGACTTTGGGCCTTCAGGCATGCAAGGTGAGCTTGCTCCTGCGAGGGTTCGGAGAGGAGAGAGGCTGGGCATGAGCCACTGACCCTGTAAGGATCCTGGAAACCTTGGTCCAGGCCAGGGAAGGGTATCAGGGCAAGAGGGCTGTGGCCATCTCAGCCTTGTAAGACCGTAGATCAATGCTAGTGACCCCTGGCTCTCAAAAACCACCAGGGCCTCTGCTATTTCCCCCAGGAAACCATATCCCCCAGGAGGAAGAGTGAAGATCAGAGGTGGTGAAGTGGGCAGAGTCTGGGGCTGGCAGCCCAGACACCAGATAGGATCTGAGGCTGAGTTTCAGAGTTGTTTATTGCCCCCAGTTTTTAAAAAACAAATTTGAGTAAGATTTCAACCATTAAAATTTTAGATATTTTACTTAAAAATTCAAACTATGTAAAATTTGCAGATCTAAAAGAAGAAATTGATAAGTCTACAATCATAGTTGAAGATTTTAATGTATTTTTCTTACTAATGGGAAGAAAATAGATAAGCAAATTACTAAGGATACAGAAGATTTGAATTAAACAATTGGACTTAATTGATATGTATAGAATACTACACCAAACAACTTGAGAATACCCAGTCTTTATGAGCACACATGAAAATAGACCCAAACAGCACTATGCTAGCACTATGCTAGAACTAGCACTATGCTGGGCCATAAGGCAGTCTCAACAAAATGCAAAAGATCAAAATCACACAGAATGTGTTCTCTGACCAGACTGGAAAAGAAAGATAACTTGAAAAGTTATATATGCCTAGAAACTAAATACTATACTCATAAATAATTCATAGTAGAAATTAATATATATTTTGAAACTGAAAGGTAATGACAATATCAGATATGAAAACTTGTGAATGTAACTAACACAATGATTAGATTGATGCTTGTAGCTTTTATTTATAAATGCCTAATAAAGAGTATTTATTAGGGAAAAAAGGCTAAAAAATTAATCATAGAAACATCCATCTCAATAAATTTAAAAAAGAACATTAAACTAAACTCAACAAAAATAGAAGGAAGGAAATTATAAAGGTAAGATCTAAAATGAAAAACTATAGTGCAGTAGAGAAAATAAATAAAAACCGGAATTTGCTTCTTTGATAAACATGGATTAACACAGAAAAGCCCCTAGCAATACTAATTTTTAAAAAGAAACAAAATTCAAATCTACTAAAATCACAAATGTAAAAGAACATCATTGCACGTTTTACTTTTAAAAGATAATAAGATAATAAGAAGGTATTTTGAACAGCTTTGTATCAATAAATTTGTCAATTTAGATGAAAGGTACAAATTCCTTGACAAAACATAAAATCTGAGAAAAAAATAGAAAATCTGAATACTCGTATCAATTAAAAATATTGAATTTGTAATTAAAATCCTTCCTTCAAAGTTAACTCCTGGATTTGATAGCTTTACCCAAAAATTTTTCCTAAGTTCTAATGAAGAATCATACCAATCTTACACCAACTCCCACATAATGAAAAAAGAAGAAACATTTTTCCAACTAATTTTATGAGGCCTATTAACATTAAAACCAAAATCTAAGGACATTATAAGAACAAAATTGCAAGCCAATCTCTCTCATGAACATAGATACAAGATCTCAAATGAAATATTACCAAATCAAATTTGGTGCTATATTTTTAAAAAGGTACTATATCACAATAAATTTCAATGTATTCTAGAAATGCAAGGTTGGTTTAACATTTGAAAATCAATCATTGTAATTTACCACATTAACAGAATAAAGGAGAAAAATGTGTATGATCATCTCAGTTGATCCAGAAAAAAATATTTGACAAAAATCAAGATCCATTTATGATAAAATATCCTGTTGAACTAGCACTAGAAGAACTTTCTTAATGTGGTAATGGATATTTATCCCCCAAAACTATAACAAACATCATATATAATGGCAACATGTTGAAAGCATTTCTTCTAGATTGAGAATGAGTCAAGAATGCCTGCTATCATTTTTCTTCAGTGTTGTAGTGAAGGTCCCAGGCAGTGAAATAAAGACAGGAAAAAATAAATAATATAAGAATCAGAAAGGAAAAAGATCAGACTGTCATTTTAAAATGATATTCCTTTGTACACAGAAAATCCAAAAGATTCTACAAATAAATCACTAACATTATTAAGTAACTTTTTGGTTATCATGTCAATATATAAAAATCTATTGAATTTCTGTATTCTAACAACAAACAAATTAAAATTTAAAAACTACTACCACTTACAATAGAATAAAAAGCAGCAAATATCTAGGATTAAGTCCAAGAAAATATGTCCAAGACGTAGACTGGAAAACTGTAAGACATGTTGACAGAAATTATAAAAGATTAAATCAATTAAAGGGTATGCCTTGTTTATGGATGGGGAGACTCACTATTGTACAGATACCAGTTTCTCCAAATTGTTCCATAGGTCAATGCTGGTGTGCTCAGTTCCAGCAAGATAGTTTGAGGGTACTGAGAAGTTGATTTTAATGTTTATACAGAAATGCAATGGGCCAAGAATAGCCAAGAACAATTGAGGAAGAAGATCAAAGTACTCAATACTTATAAAAACATAATAGTTAAAAGAGTGTAAGCTTGATGCAAGAATTGACAAATGTGTCATTAGAACAGAATAGAGTCCAGAGTTGAACTTAGGCACGGACAGTTGATTTATTGCAAAGGTGACACCGCACAGTAGAGGGGAATGATGCTTTTTTAACAGATGGTGTTGGGTCAATTGACTATCCAAATTGGAGGAAAAATTAAGCCTAACACACCTTCTTTGTATACAGACATCATATTTGTGGATGTTTTAAATCTTAACTTAGTGGATTTTAGATCTACATATGAAAGGTGAAATAATAATATTTATAGAAAATAATATAGAATATCTCCATATTTTTGGAGTAAGAGCAAATTTCTTTAAAAAGAGATAAAAAGCACTAAACCCAAGATAAATAATACCACATTAGCATTAAAAACTTTTGTTCATTAAAAACATCATTAATCAATTGGGGGAAATATTCATAATACATATAATGTATTTAATAAAGAACTTATATCTAAAATATATTAACTGACAAATCAATAAAACAACACTAATGATAATTACAATCAAACAACCCAGTGGAACCATGGGCAAAAGACTTTCTCAAGCTCTTAACAAAACATGAATGATCTATAAATATATAAAAAGATGTTCAACATCAGTTGACATTAGGAAAATGCAATCAAAACCACGATCAGAATCCAAAATACACATAACATAATGGCTAAAATAAAAAAGACTGAAAATCCCTCATCTTGGTGAGGATGGGGATATATATTCTCATACTCATGTGATAGGTGCAACTACTTTGGAAAACAGTTCAACAATATTGATTAAAGGTGAACAAAAACCCACCCAGTAGTGACACTCCCAGACATGTTCCCACCACAAGTGCATGCACATGTGCACCGAAAGATGATGCAGGAATGTTCAGAGCAGCATTACTTACAATAACTCTTAAACATGGAATAACTTAAATCCATCAACAGGGGAGTAGATGAAGATATATTCACACAGTAATCAGAACTACAGGTACACGCCACACTGGGGATGAATCTCACACATGGAATGCTGAGTGAAAGCTAGATAGAAAATTATATAGACTTAGGATTCCTTTTACTTCAGCTTTGGAAGTGGGCAAACTGATCTATGTTGTTAAAAGTAAGGGGAGTGGGGAAGAGGGGGCAAGTCCCAAAAAGAGGCTTCTGCAGTGTGAGTACAGTTTTATTTTGTGACCAATGAGGTGCCCACATGGATGTTACCACTTTGTGATAATTCTCTAGTTGTGTTGTTATGACTTGTGCATTTGTATGAACATATATTGCCCTTCAAAAGAAAGATCTTGAGCAATCTATATAGAAAAAATTATTCAGAGGAGTAGACTCATTTCACACATCTCATCCTCTATGGATACTCATTTTTATTAGTTTCTGGTTGACCATTCTAGTAATTCTTTTTATAAACACAAGCATATTTACATTTATTCCTCTCACCACTTTCATCCCTGAACTATTACATGCACTGCTCTGCTTCTTGCTCTGCTGACCACTTGCCCATATTTGCATTACTAGGGAGGCTTCTCCAGTGATGCTGGTCAGGCTAAGAAGATTGGTTTATGTTAATAAACCATCTCTGACACTAGAGTGACTCCCTTTTGACACCACAATGGGATGCTTGTGGGAACAGGGACTATGATTCCAATCCCACTGAGCACAGAGCAAGGCTCCTAGTTGGTATTGGTGTCTTTTTCATTTTGAGAGGCTGCTCACACCCCTTCAAGGCCTGCAGCAGTGTGGCCATCTGACAAATAGAGCACTCTGTCAGTCTTGTTATGGGAAAGAGCTCTAACGGGGAGCACAGATGTTCGGGGAGCATAGAAGAGGAAGCTGTCCCAGAGGAGAGAGAGCTTTTATATTAAGTGACCTCATTCTTCATTTCAAAATGTGAAAGGATCAACAGGTGACTAAATGAGGTGTAGGGTCAATTCATCTGGATGACATCTGAGAAGTACAGCAAGGATGTACAGGCAGACTGGTCTTTACAAAGTGAGCCCTTTCTTCCTTCTCTTCTCTCCACCCTCCATGGGAAGCCATAAAGATCTGGAACCACCACCCTACCCCACCCCGGAAGAGATTCTATATGTGCATTTTTGTTTTATTTTGTTTTAAAAATTATCATACAATAAAATTAGGTTTCCCTCCCCCCAAAAATAAAAATAAATAAGTAAATAAAATGAATAAAAATGTGAAAAGACAGCTGAGGATTATCAGACATTAAAAAAATAAATAAAGGGGGCAGTGGAACATGGCAGCAGGCAGGACCAGAGTGAGGGTGAGTGTGTGAGTGTGAGCGAGTGTGAGAGAGAGTGGTGAGTGGATGTGAGTGAGGATGAGCAACCACACAGCAGTGCAGAAACTTAGGGCAGATGGTTCTGATGCTGTGGACGAAGGAGCAGCCAGCTCCTGAGAACTGCCCCCAGCAGCAGCAGAGGTTCAGGAGCTGAGGCTTGGGAGCAGAGACCCAACCCCTACAGCCACAGGAGCAGATTAGGAGTGGAACCCCACCCCCACCAGCAGTAGAGGCTCGAGAGCCAAGCATCACCCCGCTCCCAACAGCAACAGAGGTTCGGAAGCTGAAACCTATCCCACAGCAGCAGCAGCAGCAGCAACACCAATCGGAATCCAAGCTCTGCCAGGCAGCAGCAGCGCCTAGGGACCATACACCCCAGCAGTGCACCAGCCAGACCCACGCATCCCAGCAGTGCCTCCAATGACAGATGAACACCAGCCTCCAACAGTCAATCCTCCTGGACCCACAGCAGAGGAGAGGCACCAGCTGGAGGGCTGCACCAGAACAGACTGGGAAGCATAGAAATCTAATCTGATATACACCGACCTGCCTACATGTCTGAACATGCCTCACCTGGCCCTGAACTACCAGACTGCCAAAATGGTGAGATAAAGAAACAACCCCCAAATGAAAGAAAAGGAAGAACCACCAGAAAAGGAGCTACATGAAATGGAGGCAAGCAGTTTGTCAGATAAAGAATCTAAAGCAATGGTTTTAAGAGTGCTCAAACAATTTAGTGAGAACTACAAGCAACTTAATGAGAACTACACCAGCATAAAAAAAGAGGTAGAAAAATATGAATTAAAAGTAAGTGGAAATAAAGAATGACATAGCTGATATAAAAATACCTTGGAAGGATTTAACAGTGGATTAGAAGAAGCTGAAGACCAAATCAGTGAATTAGAAGACAAGGTAGAAATAAACACCAAATTAGAGCAGCAAATGGGGAAAAGAATTTAAAGATTAGGAGAAGAGTGTAAGGGACCTTTGAGACAATCAAAATGCAACAACATTCACATCATAATGGTACCAGAAGGAGAATAGGAAAAAGGAATAGAGAACCTTTCTGAAGAAATAATGACAGAATACTTCCCTAACCTGGTGAAGGAAAAAGTCACACAAGTCCAGGAAAAACATAGAGCCCCAATCAAGATGAACCCCAAAAGACCCACATCTAGACATATCATAATTAAAATTGCAAACATTAAAGATAAAGAGAAAATCTTAAAGGCAGCAAGAGTCAGAAAGTTAATTACAAGGGAGCTCCCATTAGACTATCAGCTGATTTCTGAATAGAAACACTGCAGGCCAGAAGGAAGTGGCATGAAGTATACAAAGTAATGTAAAGTAAAGGTCTGAATCCAAGACTAGTCTATACAGCAAGACTATGATTCAAAATTGAAGGTGAAATAAAGAGCTGCACAGACAAAAATCAAAAAAGGCTAAAGGAATTTACTACCACCAAATTAGCACTGCAAGACATGCTAAAGAGACTGTTGTAAGAAGAAGAAGAAACAGAGAGGGGAACACAGCATAAAGAATAAAAATGGCAACAAATAAATGCCTATCAATAATAACCTTAAATATAAGTGGCTTAAATGCTCCAATCAAAAGACATAGGGTAGCTGATTGGGTAAGAAAACATGACTCATATGTATGCTGTCTACAAGAGAGCCATCTCAGAACAAAGACTCACACAGGACAAAAGTGAAGGGATGAAAAAAATTTTTCCAAGCAAATGGAAACAAACAAAAAAGCCGGTGTAGCAATATTCATATCTGATAACATAGACTTCAAAATGAGGGCCATAATAAGAGATAAAGAAGGTCACTACAGGTGCACAAGGGACATCCAGTCAAGATGGCGGCATAGGTAAACGCAGTATCACCTCCTCCCACAACCACATCAAAATTACAATGAAATGACAATACAACAATCATTCAGAATCACCCGAAATCGAGCTGAATGGAAGTCCTACAACTACAAAATTAAAGCAGCCACCACATCGAGACTGGTAGGAGAGGGGGAGGCGCGGATGGGCTGGTAGCAAACCCACGTGTGATGGATAAAAAGCAGGAGGGACACCTCGGCTGGGAAGGTCCTCCCAGAGGAGTGAGGGGTTCCCGTCCCACACCAGGCGCCAAGCTCAGGGTCCCAGTGACAGGAAGAAAAGTCCCCAAAACTTCTGGCTGTAAAACCAGTGGGAATTGATGTTGAGGGAGGCTGCTGCTGCAGAAGCCCCAGGCAGCTCCTCTTAAAGGGCCCACGCAGAGACTTACTTGGACTTGCTCCCTCTGAGCTCAGAGATGAGGCAGCTTGAGGGGCAGCAGAGACATACAGGAAAGAACTGAGCTGTTTGGCCTCTGGATGAGGGCTGGAGGGGCAGCTTTCTCCTGGACAGATGTGCTGGCAAAGGCTGATGTTCCTTTGGTGAGCCCTTCCCCCACAGGGCAGGCAGACTGCTGCCATATGTGGGACTCCAGCAACCTGGCTCACACTGTTGGCCCTGTCCTGGTGATTCCCTGAAGCCCCATCCCACGCAACTTTCGGGCCCACCCAAGCTCTTTCCAAAGGCTTTACCATAGGATGGGCCTGTCTTGGATCCTGCTTCAGAGTTTCCTAAAATCTCTCAAACAAGCAGCATCTGGTCTCAGCAAGCCCCATGCCTCTCGTTAAGTGGCCCCAGGCCTGACACTAGAAGCAGCCAGCCTTGGTTCACAACTTAGCTTTTCCTGGACACCTCCAAGCCCAGCACAAGAAGCAGCCATCGACAGATCACTTCATAGCTTATGCCAGGTGGCTCCGGATAAAACACAGGCAGTGGCTGACCTTGCCCCAGAGCCAGCACACCCAGTGGACAGCTTCAGACCACATCAAAACACCACCACCCAACCACCTCCACAAGTGATACACTCAATGAGTGGACTCAGTGGGTACCAGAGCCCTGATGAAGTAAGTCTTGCTCTGTGTGGGGGGCCCCTACACAGCTGATCCTCCAAGGTAGTCAGAGGCCAGTGGCTAGTGGGCACAGCCAGTCCTTGCAGCTGATCAGCCTGAATAAATCCCTCCCATTGATGTGCCAACAGCAATCAAGACTCAAATACAACATACGGGTGTACAGTCCACACTAGGGGTGCACCTCGAGGTCCCAGCTGGAGTGATCAGGGAGACTGTGCCACTGGATCCTACAGGACACCTACAATAGTAGGCCACCCTATGAAGCCTAGGAGACATAGCAACTCTACCTAATACATAGAAACAATCGCAAGGAAGCAGCCAAAATGAGGAGACAAAGAAACATGTCCCAAATGAAAGAAAAGAACAAAATTCCAGGAAAAGAACTAAACAAAATGGAGATAAGCAATCAATCTGATGCAAAGTTCAAAACACAGGTTATAAGGTTGCCCAAAGAACTTGGTGAGACATTCAAGGGACTTAGTGAGACCTTCAAGGAACTTAAGGAGACCTCTGAGGAACTTAGTGAGAACGTCAACAACTTTAAAAAAGACCAGTCAGAAATGAAGAATGCACTAACTGAAATAAAGAATAGTTTACAGGGAATCAATAGTAGAGTAGGTAAAGCCAAGAAGCAAACCATTGATTTGGAATATAAGGAAGCAGAAAACACCCAATCAGAAAGGCAAAAAGAAAAAGGAATAAAAAACAAAAAAACGAGGATAGTGTAAGGAGCCTCTGGGACAACTTCTAGCGTGCCAACATTCGCATCGTAGGGGTGCCTGAAGGAGAAGAGAAAGAGCAAGAAATTGAAAACCTATTTGAAACAATAATGACAGAAAAGTTCGCTAACTTGGTGAAGGAACCAGACATAGAAGTCCAGGAAGCACAGAGAGTCCCAAACAATTTGAACCCAAAGAGGTCCACACCAAGACACATCATCATCAAAATGCCAAAGGTTAAATACAAAGAGAGAATCTTAAAAGCAGCGAGAGAAAAGCAGTCCATTACCTACAAAGGAGCTCCTATAAGACTGTCAGCTGATTTCTCAAAAGAAACTTTGCAGGCCAGAAAGAAGTGGCAAGAGATATTCAAGGTGATGAAAAGCAATGACATACAACCAAGATTACTCTATCCTGCAAAGCTATCATTTAGAATTGATGGCCATATAAAGAGTTTCCCAGACAAGAAAAAGCTAACGGAGTTCATCACCACCAAACCAGTATTATATGAAATGTTGAAGGGTCTTTTTGAAGGCAAAGAACAAAAATATGAACAATAAAATGACAATTAATACATATCTATCAACAATTGAATCTACAAACAAAATGAACAAACAGAACAGGAACAGACTCATAGATACTGAGAACTTTTTGTTGCTTGCCAGATGGGTGGGGGCTGGGGGGATGGGTGAAAAAGATTAAAAAATTAAGAAGTACAAATTGGTGGTTAGACTGATGAACCTCAAAGGGAAGGGAGGGGATGAGATAAACCAAAGAACTTCTATGAATATATGCATTACCAGTGGACACCGACAATAGTGGGGGGGTGGGATTTGGGAGGAGGGGGTCAATGGGGAAAAAAGGAAGAAACATCTGTAATACATTCAGCAATAAAGATGAGTTAAAAAAAAAAAAAAGAAGAAGGTCACTACATAATACTAAAGGGATTGATCCAACAAAAGGTTATAACCCTGGTAAACATATGCACCAAATATAGGAGCACCAAAATATATTCAGAAACTTCTGGAGGACTTCAAGGAAGAGATTAACAGCAATACAATCATAGTAGGGGACTTCAACATCCCACTGACACCACTGGATAGATCTCCCAGACAAAAAATTAACAAGAAAACAGACACCTAAATGATATACTAGATCAGTGGGATT
Organism: Tadarida brasiliensis; assembly: GCA_030848825.1. Lineage (NCBI taxonomy): Eukaryota > Metazoa > Chordata > Mammalia > Chiroptera > Molossidae > Tadarida > Tadarida brasiliensis. The sequence goes on along the minus strand of CM061259.1, from coordinate 69,067,254 downwards.
TAATTGGTATTTACAGAATATTTCACCCCAAAGCTGCAGAATATACATTCTTCTCAAGTGCACCTGGAACAGTCTCAAAGATAGACCACATGTTCGTAGGACACAAACTAAGTCTCAAGAAGATTGAAATCATATCAAGCATATTCTCAGATCACAATGGCATGAAACTAGAAATCAATTACAGTAAAAACATTCAAACACATGGACGCTAAATACCATATTATTAAACAATGAATGGATTATCAATGAGATCAAGAAAGAAATAAACAACTTCCTGGAAACAAATGAGAATGAACACAGAACAACGCACAATCTGTGGGACACGGCGAACGTAGTCCATAGGTAAGTTCATAGCAATACAGGCCTACCTCAAGAAACAAGAAAAATTACTAACAAACAATCTAACCATACAACTTAAAGATTTTGAAGGATAAACAATATTGATCAATCTTTAGCCAGACTCAACATTGGGTCAGATGGCAGGAGATACAGACAATTCAGGAGGTACAATATGTATCTAAGATTTCCAGGAGAACAACAGCAAAATAAAATAAGAGGGAAGAATATAAAGAAAAAGATAAAGATACTTTTTCAAATCTTCAGATCATAAAGGCCCATGTAATGCTAAGTAGGGTGAATGAGAAATACTTACACGGGGCACATTCATATGCAAGGTTTACATACAAAGGACAGAGGGAAGATCTCCCAAGTTTTGCTCTGGCACCCTGATTCAAGAATAATCATCTCAAAATCCACAAAGCAAAAAATACTTGAAGATACAGATTTTCCTGTTTATTCCAAGGGGAAAGGGCCATGGTTAGATTCTATGCTTGTACAGACAAGTCTAAAACCACATTTTCTCCCCTTCTTCTCAACTTCTCTCTTTGAACAAATTGCCTTGGGATCTCCTCGTGGAGCCGGAGGGAAGTGAAGCTAGATCAGGGTTCCTAGAGCTGGGGCCCCTAGTTTGTGGGCCTCTCAAACCACCCCCCAGGTGTCATAGCAGAGGCCCCACTTTGACACAGGCAGCTCTGTATGCACTTATTTATCTTGTCCAGGTCCAAATGGCAGGCCCCATTTTCCGGTTTTGCTGTTTTAGTGTGGTCTCAGCATCAGGCGTCCCACCCACCCTCCTCCCTGTCATTGGGTATGCAGTTGGTTCTGTAGGCTTCCCTGGGATTTCTGAAGAAACCCAGTAACCAGGCTCAAACCAGGAGGGCTCAGTCCACCACAGGACCCCCACACTCCTTCCCACCATCCTGGTTCCTCAGCCCTGCCCTTGCTTTCTGTTGTCTCCACAGGGCCACATATTGTCACTGGACTGACTGGCAAAATGCACTGCATCTCCTCACTGTTATCTGTGAATTCAGTGGATCCTTCAAAGCCACTTGACTAGATGGGGGTGGCTGGAGGGTCACTGTGCATCTATGTCAGGGGGATGTGCCCTGCTACTACCACCCCTTCCTACTCCCCATCCTCCAACTCTTGGAGCACCTTCCTCTCAGACCCCTGGAGGAGGGGAACCCTTTGGTAGGAATGTGGCTCAGAATCTTCTCAGCCAGAGCACAGAGTTAGCTGGCCAAGAGTTCCATAGGCCTTGTCATCTGTGGCTACATGCCCTCAGTCTACTTGGCTTGTTCCCTCTCCGTGGCCAGCAGAGCAGTATGGCATGTTGCTGTTCACTGCCTGGCTCTGCCCTTGAGCATCTTTGAGGCCCAACCTCACTGCAGCCCTCTGTGCCCTATGGAAGTGAGTCTAACTGGGGTCTTACAGATCACCCAGCAAAGCTGGAAGGTGGCAGGTGATGTGAAAGACATGGCAGGTGAGAGGTTGCTGAGGTGGCAGAAAGTTCTCCCAGGTGAGACCTGAGCTTGGGAAACTGATTGTCAGAACTGAGGCCTGCCGCCTGGGGCAGGAGTCTCCTGAGCTGTGCCAGCCTGGGGCAGTTAATTCTCTTCATTTGGGGATGGTGGGGTCACTGGAAGCTGGAGCCACCCTTTGTCTCCTCCCAGGCTATGCTCCTGTCACTGGGATGTGCCACCCTGTCCGCAGCTGCACCCTGAACCACGAGGACGGCTTCTCCTCGGCGTTTGTGGTGGCCCATGAGACCGGCCATGTGTAAGTGGCCTCACAGGCCTGGTTGTCTAGGGAAGGTTGGGGCTTGAAGGGCCCCACTTCTCTGAGCCCAGAGAGGGAGACACCCATATGAAAAGCACTAGGATGTGATGGCCTATCTTCCCAGCACTGCACAGGGCAGGCCCGAGGTCCTTTTTCTGTTGAGGAAACACATCAAAGAAAGGGCCAAGTGGGTGCTGGAGGCCCTCCCTGGATTTCCCCATTTTACTGATGAATAACTGAGCCTTTGAGGGATGTTTGCCCTGGAGCAGAGAGCCAGAGGTGAGGTCTGCATGCCCCAGGCACCACCTGAATCTTGGGGCTGGATGGACACTGATGGGAAGCCTCACACAGCCACTGGGCCTGTGCAGAGTGTGCAAAGAAGGCTCCCGGAGAGCTGGGCTGCACTGCTTCTGCCCCCACTGCATTCTCACATCACAGCTCCCTGCCTTGGGGACAGGACACCAAGGGGCATGTTGCTGGATGCTGTCTCCCCACTGTGCCCCTAGCTTTAAGACTCTAGCCTGTGGAAACGTGGTATTACCTGGCTTAGGGCAGACCAGAACAGTAAACGTCTAGGAGGACCCAGTGGAGGGAGGTTAGAGGGCCCTCCCAATATTTGGGTGGGGTAGAGCTGACAGGTCAGTGCAGCCAGGTGAGGGTCCAGTGAGGCTGCCTTGGCTTCCTGAACAGGCTGGGCATGGAACACGACGGGCAGGGCAACCGCTGTGGCGATGAGGTACGGCTGGGCAGCATCATGGCACCCCTGGTGCAGGCAGCCTTTCACCGCTTCCACTGGTCCCGCTGCAGCCAACAAGAGCTGAGCCGCTACCTGCAGTGAGTATACCCCATGTCCCCCAAGGCCAACCTGAAGCCCTGGGCTCAGCTGTAGGAGGGTGCGTGTCCCAGTGTGCCCAGGCCTAGCACAAAGCCCCAGACCTTGGGTCCTCCAATTTTAGGCACAGGGGAGAGGAGAGGGAGATAACAGTGCAAGTCAGAGTGGGGGGATCCCACTGTTATGGAGCACCTTTAAGGATACTTGGGATCTGGGCAAAAAGATCCTAGTAGTTTACATCAAGGAACAGAGATGTAGCAGGGAAACAGGCAGCACAGCTGAGAGCTGGGGTGTGCAGACAGGCCTACCATTACAGCTCCAGAAGGGGCCTCAGCTGCCCCACATGTTGGATAGCCAGTCCAGCTGAAGGCACCTTGCAATGCCCACATGTCCCCTCACAGCTCCTATGACTGCCTGCGGGATGACCCCTTCGCCCACGACTGGCCAGCACTACCCCAGCTTCCTGGGCTTCACTACTCCATGAATGAGCAGTGCCGCTTCGACTTCGGCTTGGGCTACATGATGTGCACTGCGGTGAGTGTCGGAGCTGGCACCCTGGGGTCAACATCTCCCTCTGTACCCAGTCACACCTAGTGCCCACCCTGCCTGTCTAGACTTGGTCCTGGGCAGGGAGCACACAGCTGACAAAGGCTGTGACCTGGGGATCAGCAAGGGATGGTGGGGGCCTGGTGAGGTCCCTGTGTGGTCTGCAGAGTTCAGAAGGGCTTCCTTGGGAAGAAGTAAGGTGTAAAGTCTGAGTGGGAGGACAGGGCATTCCAGAAGGCAGGAATCACATGTGCAAAGACCTAGAGGTGCAAGAACCTAGCATGCAGAGGAGCAAACAGTTGTTCTCCAGGGTTGTGTGCCAGGACAGAGCTATCAGCATCAACACTGGTCATCAATATTGAGTGTATCTGCTGATCAAGGCCCACCAGGTGTGAGGCAGTATGACAAGGACATTAGTGCCTATTAGTGTCTGACTCAATGCTGAGCTCACCTGCATGTAGAAAGTAAGTAAAGTATTCCCATTTTACAGATGAGGAAATTGAGGCCCAGAGAGGTTAGGTAAACTGCCTAAGGCCATACAGTGAGGAAGTGGTGGATCTGGGTACTGATGAGGCTGTCTAACCTCTTGCATGACGGCCTAAGTAATGTGGTGGGCAATGGGAACTCTGGAAGAGTTTGAAGAAAGGAGTAGTATGGCCAGGTCTGAGTTTCAGCTGTATCCCTCAGGATTGTCCTGGAGGAAAGGCTATCAGGATAGGAAGCAGAAAGGTCAGAAAAGAGGTAACTGTGAGGTCCAGAGGTCAGAGGATAAGGCTGGAGCAAGGGAAGGGCCTGTTGGAGCAGAGGAGAGGACTTCAGAAGAAATTCAAGAGGTGAAGTGTCCATAGCAGGGGGATAGGGGGTGCCCTTAGGGCCCTGTAGTGACAGCCCCTGGGCAGAGAGATGCCCACCCAGCCCTCATGCCAGGCTCACTGGCTCCCAGCTGTCTGTCCAGGCTCCACAAGGTGGTACAGCTGTCGAGGGTGGGAAGCCAGGGAGGCCCAGTAGCCCACAGGGACTTGAATTAGTGGCTGTACACTCGAGATTCTCATGGCCTCAGAATCACATGGAGTTCAGGGCACTCACTGATCACACAGGCCTGTCACAGACAGTCAAGCTGTGCCTGGCTGCACAGCTGTCCAAGAGACCTCTGGGGAACAGAGTGCCTACAGTGGGAAGTGCCCTAACCAGTGGCTGGTGTTCTCTTCCAGTTCAGGACCTTTGACCCCTGCAAGCAGCTGTGGTGCAGCCACCCTGACAATCCCTACTTTTGCAAGACCAAGAAGGGCCCTCCTCTGGATGGGACCATGTGTGCACCTGGCAAGGTGAGTCACAGTAGAGGGCAGGCCTCATGACATACTCAGATCTCCAGGGACAGTCCCTTCAGAGCCCATGGGGTGGGGTTGGGGGCCTTTCCTGCCTTCTTTCTAATAACCTTCCACGGACTGACTCCTCAACTTCTGCCCCTGTGCTTCCCATGCACTATCTGTTATTTTGAAGCAAACCTGATGTCTTAGAGCTCCTCACTATACTTCGATCCCCCGCCTAGAGAACTCCCTCCTCTGAGAAGCAGTTTTGGGGTTCCAACAGCCTCAGTCCCCACTGCACATTGTGGGTGACTGGGTCACCTCACCTTGAGGCTAGCACTGGGGTCTGGTGGCTGCTGGGTCCCCAGGCCCAGCATCAGGCTTAGCCTCTGGGACCTCTGTGTTTAAATGCCCCTTAATGGGCAGACTTGTTCCTCAAGGTTGCTTAGTAGTTGACTGCCATGGGCCCATTTCCTACCTCCAGCAAATCCACAGAAAGAGGGCTTCTCCTTCCCACTAGTTTCTTTCCTAACTCTGGGCCTGATTCTCGTTGGCTCAGATGAAACCTCATACCCACTGATCAGCCAGTCACTTGCTAGGGTTTGGCTTATGCAGATGAGCCTAAGCCTGGGTTCCAGCCCCACAGGGCTGAACCCACTGAAGCTGTGCATACCTGCACCTGCTCTGTGCTGGAGGGGTGTGGACTCCAGTGCAGGTTCCCCAGCCCAGGCCTGGAAAGTCCCCAAATAGGCTGGACCTAAGGTTCCTCCAGATGAGTCTTAAATTCTGCTTAATTTTATTTTGTCCATGGTGGAGCTTCTTAAATATACAGATTCCCAGGCCCACCACTGCAGATTTTGGTTTGCAGTAAGGATCAGGAATTGTCTTTGTTATTTTTTAAATTACGATGAAATCTAAATAACATAAAATGTGCTATTTAAACCACTTTAAAGTGTACAATTTAGTGGTGTTTAGTTACATCACCACTGTGTAGCTCCAGAACTTTTTCATCACCCTAGGAGAAGACCCATTTAAGTAGTGACTTTCCATTCCCTTCCTCTCTCCAGTCCCTGGCAAACACTAATATATTCTCACTCTATGGATTTGCCTATTCTGGAATTTCCTATAACTGGAATCATATATTATATGGCCTTTTGTATCTGTCTTCTTTCACTCAGCATAATGTTTTCAAGGTTCTTCCTTGTTGTGGCCTGGGTCAGTGCTTCGCACCTTTCTGTGGCTAAGTAATATCCCACTGTCTGGATGGACCACATTGTGTTGATCTGTTTGTCTGTCAATGGGCATTTGCGTTGTCTTCATCTTTTGGCATTTGTGAATGTGCTGCTGTGAACATTCATGGACATGTTTTGTTTGAAGACCTAGGAAGTGGTATATTTAAGAAGTGCCGAAGTGATTTGGCTGTTCCCCAAGACTTAATGAACTGTTAGAAGTTGGAGGTGGGTCATTGATAATAAAACACCAGGGATCTAGTAATACCAATACTAACCACTTAGCCCTGCAACTCCACAAGAGCTTGATGAAGGGAACAGGGCCCCAAAGCATTTGCCATAACCCCAGTGGGTCCTCAGTACACTCTGAGCTGGAGGATAAGACTAGCTCAGCATGGCTTCCTACCTGAGGCCACCCCTCCCAGTCCATAGTGGGAAGAGAGAAAGTGGACAGAGCAGGAGGCAAGCCCTGCACAGCTGTGCTTACTTGGGATGTGTGGCTGGCCTTCACCCACAGTCACCTGATGACTGGGAGAATGTGGGCCATTGCTGTCTCTCTCTCAGCCTGCTGGGGGTCAGCATGATGCAATGAACTACAAGCAGACACTGCTTGGAGTGAGCGGAAGCATCACAAGGGAGCAAATGCTCCAGATCTCTGGATGCAGCCTAATTTATTTGCAAAGTGGTTCCCTGGGTTATATGTTGTTTTGGTAATTATTTCCTTGAGATGGCATCTCTGCTGACCATACAGCCAAGCCCTGTCTCTTACTTTTTTCAGCAAAGAAACATCAAAGGAGATATAAAATAACAAATCCACTCACACCTGGGCTTTCTTGCCCATTGTCACTTTTAGGGTGGTTTTCCTGCCCTTTGACATGCAAACCTAATCTATTCACATGTAAACAATCCAATCAGTTCAAACAGGGCGGTTTTCCTGTTTAGCAGGCAAACCTTATCTATCCACACACATACTTTGATCCTTGGCTGGCCAGGTCATGAGAATGCATATCACAAGGTTACATTTTGTTCATCCACCAAACCCCCATCCCTACATCTCCCCCCTTTTTGCTTTCTTGTAATTGAGGAATTGCCATGGCTGTGGTGGTTAGGAGTGTCATCACTTGTTTTTTAGTCTTTTGTACAGAGGACATCATTCACCAGAGTCCTCAGAGTACTATGAGGCCGACACAAACAAGAAAACAACCAATAGCAGTAAAAATCCAGATTCTAAGATTGAAACCCTCAAACCAATGTTTTGGATTGAGCCATTGGATATTATCTGAGATTATCTTTAAAACATTTTATTGAGTAAGTTGTTCTATATCTGTTAACTGTGCTCCAGAGCCTTTTTTAGATTAGCTACTTGCCCTCCAAGGTTGCCAGCAAAAGCTCCTTGTAAGTGTTGTTTGACTACTGTCCAATTGTGGGAGGTGGCATTCCAAGGCAATGTAGTTACACACATACTATGACTAAATTTTCAATAACAGTGTAATGTAGAGCTAGTGACTAAGGCCTCTAAGGCATTTAATTGAGTCAGAATTTTTTTTTTTAATTTCTGCCTGGGAAATTATATCTTTAGTAACATTGGTCATTACTGTAGTCACTGTATGTGCCATTTGGACTGATTCTGTCAAAGCAGTGACTGAAATAGCTGCAGTAACAGCAATGACTATAGCTGAAATGATGAATGCTATTAGACATTCAATAAACCTCCTTTTACGGGGGTGTTCAAATGCTTTAGCTAATTGTGCTAGGCCAGATTTACCTTCCTATAGTTGAGTAAGGTTTACTGGTATCATATTTTTGCTTTACGGCGCATGGGAATAATGCTAGTAATATTAAGCATAGTAATATTTTCATGACTAATGTAGCTTAAACAATAAAGTTGATTAACAGAAGTGTTAAATCTATTATTACTTTTAGAAATAGTTATAGAAGAGGCAGCCAAGAATATATATGGGTGAGAGGTGTAAATCATTATAGAATCGGCATCACTGGTAGTCAATGTCATAGTAAAATTGTTACTATGGGTATAATTTCCATGAGATATATATCTCATAAAGAAAGGCAAACCCATCATTCGAAGTGAATTTCGTTGTATGCAATTATGCCTCATTAAAACTATAAACATTTATGTGAGCCTATATGATGCTATCTGAATAGTGTAGGAAAACAGACATTAAGCAAATAATTGCAAGACAAAATACAGTTGTGAAGAATGATGTGAGAAGATGGTGGCAGGCAGGACCGGAGGGAGGATGAGTGCGTGAGAGAGTGAGCTAGTGTGTGAGAGAGTGTGAGTGGACATGAAGGTGGACAACCAAACTCGGGCAGTGCAGAGACGGGAAGCAGGAGGTTCCTGTGCTGTGGACTGGAGCAGCCGGCTACCCTGGTAAGCGGCCCTTCAGGGCACTTCTCCTTGCGCCACAGGGAGGTCCCACCGCTTTGGAAGATCCCGGGTCTTCCCTGGGAGGAGGCAGTAGGAGTGGCTAGGGCCCAGCAACCTGAGCCCACCATTGGACAAGTGGACACCCTGTGTCAACACAGACCAGTGCACAGTAGCAGAGCTGCCAAGGTGCCGGTTGGGGAAGCCGCAAACAGCCAGGAGCCCAGCACCATCCCCCACAGTAGCAGCCCGATGAGAGTCTAGATATACCCCCAGCAGCAGAGGCTGGGGAGCAGACATCCATCCCCAGGCAACAGAAGCACAGATCAGCAGCAGAGAACCATCCCCAAAAACTACAGCAAAGGCTGAGCAGGAGATGAGCCCCACAGGGCAGCAGCACTCCCCAGTCACCAGCAGCTGGACCTGAGGCTCCACAGAGACCTGTGCGACCCAGCTGCCCATAAGAGCGATGGGAAGACAGGGCACGAGAGGAACCGGTGCAATCCAACCGCCTGCGGGACCTGCGGGGTGCTGGGGCACCAGAGAAGCCTGCGTGACCCCGAAGCCCACAAGATAGGCATGGAGACGGGTCTCCAAACAGTCTGTGCTATCCAGCCGACCATGGGACCGGCAGGGTGTTGGGGCACCAGAGAGGCCTGCATGACCCAGCAGCCCACAAGATAGGTATGGGGCCAGGTCTCCAAAGGGACCATGCGATCCAGCTGCCCAGAAGATCGGCGGGGAGCCAGGGCTCTAGTGAGGACTGTGCAACACAGCTGCCCATGGTACAGGCAGGGAGTGTGGCTCCAACAGTGCCTGAGCTATACAGCTACAGGTGGTACCAGTGACAAGCTGGGAACACAGCTCCAGAGGGGCCCATGTGATCCAGCAGCAGCACCTACCAGGACACACCAATAACAGCCCCAAGTAGTCAATCCTCCAGGATCCACAGCAGGCAAGAGACTACACTCAACAAAACAGTCTGGGAGGAACAGTAGCCTTATTTGATATACAGTGAGCTGCCTACACATCCAAACATCCCTCACCAGGTCTAGAGCTACCAGACAGCTAAAATAGGGAGACAAAGAAACAACAACCAAAGGAAAGAAAAAGAGGAATCACCAGAAAAGGAAATACAGGAAATGGAAGACAGCAACTTGTCAGATAAAAAATTCAAAGCAATGATTTTAAGGGTGCTCAAACAATTGGGTGAGAACTACAAGCAACTTAACAAGAATTATGAAGAGCTCACTGAGAACTACTTCAGCTTAAAAAAAGAGGTAGAAGCTACACATAAAGAGGTAGAAGCTATGCATAAAAATCAAGAGGAAATAAAGAATGACATCACTGTTATGAAAAATACCTTAGAGGGGTTCAATAGTAGATTAGAAGAAGCTGAAGACCGAATCAGTGACTTAGAAGACAAGGTAGAGAAAAACACAAATGGAAAAAAATTTAAAAAGCAGGAGGAAAGTTTAAGGAAGCTGTGGGACAATACGAAACATAACAACATTCGCATTATAGGGATACCAGAAGGAGAAGAATTAGAGAAAGGAATAGAGAACCTGTTTGAAGAAATAATGACAGAAAACTTCCCTAAACTTGTGAAGGAAAAAGTCACACAAATCCAGGAAACACAGAGAGTCCCAAGCAAGATGAACCCCAGAAGACCCACAGCTAGACACATCATAATAAAAATGGCAATCATTAAAGACAAAGAAAGAATCTTAAAGGAAGCAAAAGAGACAGAAAGTTACCTACAAGGGAGCTCCCATTAGACTGTCAGCTGATTTCTCAATAGAAAGGATGCAGACCAGAAGGAAGTGGCATGAAGTGTACAGAGTAATGCAAGGCAAGGGTCTGAATCCAAGACCACTCTATCCAGCAAGGCTATCATTCAAAATTGAAGCAGAAATAAAGAGCTTTACGGATAAAAAAAAAAAAAAAAAAAAAAAAAAAAAAAAAAAAAACCTGAAGGAATTTACCACCACCAAACCAGCACTGCAAGAAATGCTGAAGGGACTGTTGTAAGAAGAAGAAGAAAGAGAGAGAGAGTAACACAGGCATAAAATTAAAATGGCAACTAATAACTATCTATCAATAATTACCTTAAATGTAAATGGTTTAAATGCCCCAATGAAAAGACACAGGGTAGCTGATTGGATAAGAAAACACAACTCATAGATATACTGTCTACAAGAGACCCACCTCACAACAAAAGACTCACACAGGGTGAAAGTGAAGGGATGGAAAAAAACTTTCCAAGCAAATGGAAATAAGAAAAAAAGCTGGTGTAGCAATACTCATATCTGACAAGATAGACTTCAAAACAAGGGCCATAATAAGAGATAGAGAAGGTCACTACATAATATTACAAGGATCAATCCAACAAGAGGATATAACCCTGGTAAATATATACGCACCAAACATGGGAACACCAAAATATATTTTTAAACTTCTGGAGGACTTCAAGGGAGAGATTAGTAGCAATATAATCATAGCAGGTGACTTCAACACACCACTGACACCAATGGATAGATCTTCTAGACAAAAAATTAACAAGGACATAGACTCCTTACAAGACAAACTAGATCAGTTTGATTTCATTGATAATTACACAACATTTCACCCCAAAGCTGCAGCATATACATTCTTCTCAAGTGCACATGGGTCATTCTCAAAGATAGACCACATGTTAGGACACAAGCAAGTCTCTACAAACTTAAGAAAATTGAAATCGTATCAAGCATCTTCTCAGATCACAGTGGCGTGAAACTAGAACTCAATTACAGTAAAAACACACAAAAACATTCTAACACTTGGAAGCTAAATAGCATGCTATTAACAATGAATGGGTTACTAACGAGATGAAGGAAGAAATTAAAAATTTCCTGGAAACCAATGAAAATGCACACACAACAACACAAAATCTATGGGACACAGCGAAAGCAGTCCTGAGAGGGAAGTTCATAGCACTACAGGCCTACCTCAAGAAACAAGAAAAATTCCTAATTGACTTTCTATCCCTACAACTTGAAGAACTAAAAAGTAACCAAAAAGAAAAACCCAGAGCTAGTAGGAAGAAGGAAATAGTAAAGGTCAGAGCAGAAATAAATGACATAGAGACTAAAAAAACAATTCAAAAGATCAACGAAACAAAAAGCTGGTTCTTTGAAAAGATAAACAAGATCGATGGACTCTTACACAGACTCACCAAGAAACAGAAAGAGAGGAACCAAATAAACCAAAATCAGAAATGAGAGAGGAGAAGTAACAAGTGACACCACAGAAATTCAAAGGATCATCAAAACATACCATGAACAATTATACACCAACAAATTGGACAACCTAGGAGAAATGGACAAATTTCTAGAAATACACAGCCTCCCAAAACTGAACCAGGAAGAGACAGAAAACTAGAACAGACCAATAACAACAAAGGAAATTGAAGATGTAATTAAGAAACTCCCAGCAAACAAAAGCCTAAGCCCAGATGGCTTCACAGGGGAGTTTTACCAAACATTCAAAGAAGATCTAATACTCATTCTTCTCAAACTATTCCAAAAAATGCAAGAAGACAGAATACTTCCAAACTCATTTTGTGAGGCCAGCATAATCCTAATTCCAAAACTGGATAAAGACAGTACAAAGAAAGAAAACTATAGGCCAATATCCCTGATGAACACAGATGCCAAAATCCTTAACAAAATATTAGCAAATCGGATCCATCAATACATCAAAAAAATTATTCATCATGACCAAGTGGGTTTCATCCCAGGCATGCAAGGATGGTATAATATTTGCAAATCAATAAATGTGATACACCACATAAACAAAATGAAAGATAACAACCATATGATCATATCAAGAGATACTGAAAAAGCATTTGACAAAATCCAGCACCCATTTCTGATAAAAACGCTCAGCAATGTGGGAATAGAGGGACCATATCTCAACATAATAAAGGCCATATATGAAAAATGTACAGCCAACATCATTCTCGATGGGCAAAAACTAAAAGCCTTCCCCTTAAGAAGGGGGACAAGACAGGGATGCCCACTTTTGCCACTCTTATTTAACATAGTACTGGAAGTCTTAGCCACAGCAATTAGACATGAAGAATAAATAAAGGGGATCCAAATTGGAAAGGAGGAAGTGAAACTGTCATTATTTGAACATGACATGATATTGTACATAGAAAACCCTAAAGACTCCATCAAAAATCTACTAGACTTAATAAATGAATTTGGCAAAGTAGCAGGATACAAAATTAACATCAAAAAATCAACGGCATTCTTATACACCAATGATGAAATCACAGAAAGAGAAACTAGAAAAACAATCCCATTTACCATTGCATCAAAATAATTAAGATACCTAGGAATAAACTTAACCAAAGAAGTAAAGGACCTCTTCACAGAAAACTAAAGGTCATTGAAAAAAGAAATAGAGGAAGATATAAAAAAGTGGAAACATATACCTTGTTCATGGATTGGAAGAATTAACATCATTAAACTGTCCTTATTACCCAAAGCAATCTATAGATTCAATGCAATCCCCATCAAAATACCAATGACATATTTCACAGAACTAGAACAAACACTCCAAAAGTTTATATGGAACCAAAAAAGACCCTGAATAGCCACAGCAATCTTGAAAAAGAACAAAGTAGGAGGGATCATATTACCAGATTTCAGGTTATACTACAAAGCCACTGTAATCAAAACAGCCTGCTACTGGCACAAGAACAGGCAGATAGATCAATGGAACAGAGTAGAGAACCCAGAAATTGACCCAAGACAATATGCACAATTAATATTTGACAAAGGTGGCAAGAGCATACAGTGGAGTCAAGACAGTCTCTTCAATAAATGGTGTTGGGAAAATTGGACAGCTACTTGCAAAAAAATGAAGCTAGACCACCAACTTATACCATACATGAGAATAAACTCAAAATGGATAAAAGACTTAAATGTGACTCATGAATCCATAAAAATCCTAGAAGAAAATACAGGCCACAAAATTTCAGACATCATACGCAGCAGAATTTTCACTGATACATCACCTAAGGCAACAGAAACAAAGGAAAAAGTGAACACATGGGACTACATCAAACTCAAAAGCTTCTGCACAGCAAAAGAAACAACCATCAAAATGGAAAGGGATCCCACTATATGGGAGACCATAATTGCCAATGAAACATCTGATAAAGAGTTAATTTCCAAAATATATAGAGTGCTCATACAAGTCAACAAAAGGAAGACAAAGAACCCAATTAAAAAATGGGCAGAGGACCTAAAGAGACACCTCTCCAAACAGGACATACAAATGGCCAAGAAACATATGAAGAAATACTCAACATCACTAATCATCAGAGAGATGCAAATTAAAACAGCAATGAGGTATCACCTCACACCTGGCAGAATGGCCGCCATCAACAAATCATCAAACAACAAGTGTTGGCGAGGGTGTAGAGAAAAGGGGACTCTCGTACACTGCTGGTGGTAATGCAGACTGGTGCAGCCACTATGGAAAACACTATGGTGTTACTTGTTGAATTGCCATTTGACCCAGTGATCCCACTTCTAGGAATATACCCTAAGAAACCTGAAGCACCAATCAGAAAGAATATATGTACCCCCATGTTCATAGCAGCACTATTTACAATAGCTAAGATCTGGAAACAGCCCAAGTGTCCATCAGTAGACGAATGGATAAAAAAGCTGTGGTACATATACACAATGGAGTACTATGGAGCTGTAAGAAAGAAAGATCTCTTATCCTTTGTGACAACATGGAGGGACCTGGAGAGTATTATCCTAAGCGAAACAAGCCAAGCAGAGGAAGACAAATATCACATGATCTCACTTATTTGTGGAATATAATGAACATAGCAGTCTGAGGAACAGGGTAGACCCAGAGACGTGGAAGTAGGGTACAGACTGACAACCCTCAGAAGAGGGGGTGAAGGGGGAGGGAAGAGATAAACCACAGAACTTATATGCATGTACGCATAACTGATGGACAGAGGCAACAATGCTCGGAATGGGGTGGGGGGGATGGGGAGGAGAGTGTCAATGGGGGAAAAGGAGAAACATCTGTAACAAAAACAAATTAATAAAATAAAATAAAAATAAATAAAAAAAGATTACCAGTCATACTGGATTAACTGCAAAAAAAAAAATAAGAAGAAGAAGAAGAAGAAAGGCAAACCCAGTCTCCAAATTTTTGTGTGTCAGGGTCCAGTATGATTTTTACAGATAGCCCTGAGAACAGGTCCTGAGAGACCTCCATTGGTCCATGAAATTGAAGCACTGGAGGGTGTGAAAAAGTTTTAACTCATATGATTACTGGACAAATGTCCTTGAGGACCCCAGTCCTCAATAATAAGACTAAATTAAGGCTGGTTGTGGACCACACTTCTCTCAAGTGTCAAGGCTTTCAGTATGGGGTCAGGGACTCACGATTGGTTCCTTGAAATGTAGTGTAGGTGGGGATAGACACAGGGGGGTTGGAATTTTGAGAGACATTCTGTGTTCTAATCCCAACACCTGTGATAAAGGTAAAGTTAACAGTCTGGCCCGATGTGGCCGGCTTATAGTACAAATGTCATTGTAATTGTATGGAAACACAACCAGGGGTTTCATGGATGGACAAACAAATGGTTGTTGCTCCAATAAAAATGAAACCGTGGCACTGACCTGGAACTAATCTTCATTTTCTTGTAGTGGCCCATCTGTGGGAAGCCAAGTTCCTCCTGTCCAGTGAGTGTCATTGCTAGATAATGGGGCCTTCGAATACCACTAAGTGACAGGGGTGAATAAAGCGGGGTCCAATATAACTGTTGTTTTGTTGCTACAGGGCTCAATAATATAAGCAAGCAGCATAAAATACCTAGCCTAGACTGTGTGGAGATTACAGGTAAGTAAGCCAAAAAAGTATTTTCTGGGGTAGGAGAAGCCCCCACTCTAGTTAGTATTTTCTCAGAACATTGTTGCAACTGCTTAAGTCTTCCCCAAGTAACCCTAGGAAAGGTTCGAGAGGGGCCCCGAGACCCAGTGTGAGTTTTACAATTAGTGTCTAAGGTCAGCTCTGTCATCTGAGAAATCGGGTTGAAGGGCAGGTCCTTCTTATTCATGGTAAGGTTTTATCCACGGAGCCGCCAGCCACTTGGGACCTGTAGAAGACAAAACACAAGCATACCCTTGCCCCCAAGCCAATAACTCTGCAGGACCTTGCCACTCAGGCCCTTGCTGTGGATCTCTGTACCGGACTAAAGGCTTGGGCCCTGTGGCAGAAGCCTTTCGTTGAAAATTTCACTCCGCAGCTGTAGTGCCAAAGCAATCTCGATTTAAAAAATTTAAGGTATAGCTGCCATTTAGTATAATCAGATAAACTCATCACCCTATATACAAAATTACAAAAAGCTGGAAGACAGATAAAGGAGAAAGAAGCCAGAAGATTATAAGCAATTAAAATATGCTTCTGTATGAAGATAGCAGTGATAAAGGCCGTCCTTGAGAATACATTGATTTAAAACAGTGGAACACAGCCTTATTGTTCACTGGAGAGAATAGACACATAATAATCTTTTCAATGAGTTAGTATTATGTTTGGAAACATTAGCATTCAAATTAAGTGCCATATGTAAGATTACTGTGTGTTTTTTGCACACGACTGAATAAAACCTCCAGGAAAGGAAATGTCTGTAGGAATGCATTGCTTCTAGTCTTGTTTTTCTGTATATCTTTACCTGGTAGTAATCTGAGTTATTGAAAAGCAATTAATATTAAACTTGACCTGAATAAATGCACATTATAGAATAAATGATAGTTTACTAAACAATACCATTGCTTAAATGGCATAGTTAGTTTCCTAGAATAATCTGTTGCAACAACTAATTTTGATATCTAGTGACCTATTAAAATATAGTTCAAGATTTAACAAAATACACCTGAGGATATGACAATGAATATGATGCAGATTAATTTAAGAACAATTAGGATTTATGATTTTATCATTTCTATATTTTGTGCTCTGATAACCACCTTTAAACTTGCTGAGTTTGACCTATAACTCTTTATAGACAAACTTGAAAATTGGATTTTCTGTTATTGTGGAATAAGAGCTACAAAAAGAGTGAGGATCAGTTGTGATAAATCACTGTTGATTTGAAGAAATGTAATATCTTAAGTTTACTAACAATGAACTCCTCAGGAAAGTTTTCTTGCCTGTTTCCAAATCCAATAAATATTTTAAACTCACAAGGCAATGCATTTTTTTCTTTGGTGCAGATAATATCTAGTATTGGGTAAGATGTTCTTCTTGTGCATTTTTATTTACTGTATCTCCATTCATACTAACTCAATGCACTTTATCCTTATTTTAACAACAAAAAAAATAAATTTATTTTAGAGACTTGAAAAAAAAATTGAGGTATAGATTGCCAGAGAAAGCTTCACCCATACTCCCCACTTTTTGTTTTGTAATTAATAATTTTAAAGTAGCATGAGCACGTTTAACCATAGTTTGTCCTGTAGGGTTATAGGGGATGCCAGCTTTATGTCTAATGCTCCACTGTTGGAGAAATAATTTAATGCTTTGAGATGTACAGGCTGGCCCATTATCTGTTTTAATTTCCAGTGGTACCCCCATATGTGCAAAACAAGACAGCCAGTGACGCTTAATGTTTTTGGCTTTTTTCCCGGTACAGTGGTTGCATGCAGAAAATTGGAATGGGTATCTATAGTAACATATAGTCACTGAAATCGACCAAATGATGGAATATGTGTTATATCTGTTTGCCATAAGGCATTAGGGGTTAAACCCTGAGGATTGACTCCTGTTAATGTTGGAGTCCCTCCCAAAAGTTGGCAATCTAGTCAAGCCTTAATAATATTTTGAGCTTGCAAGAGGGTCAAATGAAAGCTTTTCATGAGTGCTCGAGCATTTTGGTGAAAAAAGGCATGTGAACTTTCTGCTTGCTTAAATGTAAGAGTTGTTGCTACGATGGCATCCACCTGTTGATTTTCTTGTGTTAAAGGTCCGGGGAGTGTGGAATGAGATTGAATGCGGGTTATAAAAATAGGTTGATTTTGTTGGTCTGTTAAAGTTTGGAGAGACAAGAATAAGGTTAATAGATGTTGATTAGCTAAAGGCTTAATAAAGGTTTGCTTTATTTTTTGTAATACTTTAATTATATATTGTGAATCACTAATTATATTTAGGGGCTCTTCTGTAAATTGCTGAAGAGCTAATATTGCAGCCCGTAATTTAGTACACTGAATTGACCCAGGCTCAAGGCTGTTAATATTTTTTCATATTTTATTTTCTTTCCAGGCTATTTTTGTTTTGTGAGATTATCTGATCTATCAATGAATATAGTTTTAGTCCCAGGTAATGGGGTATTACTGATTTTTTGCACCAAGTTAAGGTGTAATTGAGGAATATTTTGCAAGAATGTATTTACTGGAAGAGAGTAATTAATTTCCTCAATGAAATTTGCTAGAGTTATTTGAAAGTCTATTGCCTGGGAAATCAAAGTGGTAAATTGTTTCTGAGTAAGAGGCAAATGCAGAATCTGAGGGTTATACCCTGTTAGTTCTTGTGTGTGTTTTTTTTACCTTTGGCTATTAGATTTGCTAATTGTTCAACAAATAGAGTTATTGTTTTAGATTGGGTAGCTGGGAGAAAAATTTATTTAAGATATTTTACTTGAGGAGTTAATTGTTCTATTAATGCTGTAGGGTATGGCACAGTTGGATATAAAATAGCTGAATAGGGTCCTTTAATGACGGACGATGAGCTTGTCGGGTTTGTATTTGAGTAGTTATTTTTGTAAGTTCTTGTTGTGCCTCTGTAGATAGAGTTCTAGGTGAAATTAGTGTTGGATTATCTTTGGAGTATTAAATAAATGAGTTAATTGTTAGTAGTGATACTAAGTATAGGTCAAAGCCAATTAATGGCTTCCAGTAATTTTTGTAATTTATTTAAAGTTGTTATTTTTATTGGAATGGTACGTTTCTGGGGGTGAATAGTCTGGCCCCTAATATACACCCTAAGTATTGCCAAGGTTTTAATTGCTGTACCTTGTCTGGAGCAATTTGTAATCCTGTCTCTTTTAAAGTTTCCTGAATCATTACATAGGCCTGGTTTAATTTTTGGGGAAGTAGAGGCAGCTAACAAAATATCATCCATATAATGGTATAGATAAATGGCAGGAAATAATTTCCTTATTGGATTAATAGTATGATGCACATAGTATTGACAAATTGTTGGATTATTTTTCATTCTTTGGGGTAGTACCTTTCATTGAAATCGTTATATTTGTTTACTATTGTTAATGGAAGGAACAGAAAAAGCGAATTTCTCTCAATCTGTAAGGACTAAAGGGATAGTGAAGAAACAATCCTTAAGATCTATACCAAGTACATGCCATTTTTTAGGATATTGTAGGATTGGGAAGCCCAGGTTGTAGTGCTCCCATGGGTTCTATAATAGCATCAATTCTCCTCAAATCATGTAGTAATCTTCATTTATCATGTTTTTTAGGAATAACAAAAATGGGAGTGTTCCAGGGACTGATTGAAGGTTCTATATGACCTGCTTTTAATTGTTTTTTTAATAATTTATTTGCTTGGAATAATTTTCCCTTTTTAAGGGTCACTGATTAATCCATACCAGCTCTGTTGTTTTCCAGGCCAATGAAAGGAGAGGAATTTTACCAGGTACCCTTAGCCAAAAGTCTGGGTTTGAATAATTATTTTCCATTGAGAGAGAAGATTCCTTCCCCACAAATTTAGGGGAGACTCCATGACATAAGGTTGAATCCATTTTTTTGTCCATCTGGACCTATACAGGAAATAGAGTGAGTTTTTGTTGAGGAGCTTGAGTTCCACCCGCTCCTGTTACTAGCAGGGGTACTGGGGCTTTAGGCCATTTCTTAGGCCATTCCCTAGTTGTTATAATAGAAATGTCTGCCCCTGTATCCACTAATCCTGAAAATAGTTGCCCTTGTATATTAATGGAGAGCAAGGGCTTTTTGGTGTTAATAGCAGCCATCCAGAAAATACCACACTGACCAGTGCTCCCAAACCCTGCATTTCCTCTTACTGTGGAGGTGGCTCCAGGGACCCAGTATGGTAACAAAAGGAGTTGAACTATTTGGGTTCCCGGTGTTAATACATGAAAGCCCACTGCCTTAAGCATTACTTTAATTTCTCCTTTAAAATCTGAGTCAATTACCCCTGGCATCACTTGTATTTCTTTTATTGTTAAACTAGATCTTCCAATCACTAAATCCATCTTTCCCTCTGGCAAGGGGCCATAAACCCCCGGTAGGAGCTAAATAAGTAACATCAGATTCCTTAAGGGTTAATTTTGTGGTAATGAAAAGGTCCAAGCCGGCACCTCCTGCTGTGGAGTCTCTGAGGTCTCCTACACTCTGCTTGATTGACTAAGAAAAGCCTGAGGCTGAGGGACCTGGGCACCAGGTCTCATGCCCCTCCTCCCATTTCCTGACAAGGAGTTTTCAATTTTGTTAAATTTAGACTTACATTGATTGGCCCATTGCAGTCCTTTGCCACATTGAGGACAAGGTTTAGTATGAATGCCACTGGTTCTGACCTTTCCTTTTTTACATTCCTTCTGAAAATGTCCTGGCTTGCCACAATTGAAACATAATTTGGACCCTTGTTGCCCTTTATTGAATTCTCCAATTTGCAATGTCCCAAGAGCAGCAGCTAATGCTCTGGACCGATGTGTTTCTTTCCCGACATTTTGACATGCTTTTACATATTTTCCTATCTTTGAGGTTTTTCCCTTCAAAGGAGCAAGTACCGCCTAACAATTTGTATTAGCATTCTCATAGGCTAATTGTAATAACAACGTATTAGCTATTTCTGTATTATCTATCTGTTTATTTATTGCTGCTTGCAACAAATTACTGAATGACACATAAGATTCCTGTGCTTCTTACCAAACTGTAGCAAAAGAGCCTGTCCTTTCTCCAGACTCTGGAACCCTTCGCCAAGCTTTAATAGCTAAATCTGAGGCCTGACGAAACAATCTAACATCTTGCCTTACCTGTACTCGAGGATTTAAATAGTTTCCTTGTCCTAGTAATATGTCTTGTCCAATAGGAATCCCTCTCCAAGATTTTCTATTGTCTGTTGCGTGGCTCCCTTCTGATATTTTAATTTCCACACTGTGAATTGGGCCGGCGTCAGCACTGTTTTTATGAGTGCCGTCCAATCCCAGGGAGTCATCTGATAACTACTAGCTATTCCCTCTAATATTCCTATAATAAAGGAACTTTGCAAACCATTTTGCATTATGCTTTGTTTGAATTTTTAAAAAATCGGATAGGGCAAATATTAATGCACAGGTTGTTGACCTGGTTGTATTATAGCTGGGAAAGCTCCAAAGTCTCCAGCTCCCTGACCTCTTTAAGACAGCCCTCCATTGCTGGGTGTGGAGAGGCTGAGGAATCCTTCACAAAAGGTAGAGAAGAAGGAGGAGAATTTTTCTCCTTTGATGACCATGCAGGGGCAGTTGGTTCCGGAGTCTCCTCCAAAGGGAAGATTGGAGCCACCGTGCTGCTGGGACTGATTTCCTTAGTTAGCGGCTGCAATGCTGTAAATACCAGTCGCCATAAAAGAAGGGTAGAGGCGGAAAGATTACATCCTAAATCTTTACGCACCCTAAAAGTTTCCCCTATCTTGAACCACACATCAGAATACAATGTGCCCTCCTTAGGGAACCATGGGCAGTACTTCTGCACGTCCCTTAGAAGCTGCAAGAGCTTCCACTCCGATACAGAGCATTGAGCTGTTTTTAGCAACTGTTGTAAGACTTGCACATAAAGTTGCTGATCTTTAGAAAATCTTCACCCCATGCTGTCTTATTGGAAAACCCCTCACAATACTAGATATGTAGGCAGCTATCCCAAGCTATATGCCACTGACTCGAGAAAACTCGAGCGTATTTTTACTTTTGATCCAGATCGCTAATTCCCTTTTTTATACATTACGTTGCTGGTCACGTCGAATCATGTCGCTATGTATTCCAGTCACAATGAGGTCACCACTTGCCATCTCTCTCGGCCTACCAGGGGTCAGTGCAATGCAATGAACTACAAGCAGATGCTGCTTGGAGTGAGGGGGAGCATCGCAAGGGAGCAAATGCTCCAGATCTCTGGATGCAGCCTAATTTATTTGCAAAGTGGTTCCCCAGGTTACATGTTGTGTTAGGTAATTATTTCCTTGAGATGGCATCTCTGCTGACCATACAGCCAAGCCCTGTCTTTCGCTTTTTTCAGTGAAGAAACATCAAAGGAGATAAAAATAATAAACCCATTCACACCTGGGCTTTCTTGCCCACTGTCACTTTCCAGGCAGTTTTCCTGCCCTTTGACATGCAAACCTAATCTATTCACGTGTAAACAATCCAATCAGTTCAAACAGGGTGGTTTTCCTGCCCATCAGGCAAACCTTATCTATCCACACACATACTTTGATCCTTGGCTGGCCAGGTTGAAAGAATGCGTATCTCAAGGTTACATTTTGTTCATCCACCAAACCCCCATCCCTATAGGCCATAAGATGCCTGCACAACTGATTGGCTCCCTCCTCCTGTGGGGTGGTAGGATCTGGTAAGGAAGATTGATAGATGTGGTCAAAAAGCCCCATCCTCATAGAAACCACTGACCCAGCCAAGGCCCTTCACTCTTTTTGGCAGTAGGACCCTTTGTTAATTTAGCCCAGTAAATAAAATTACCATTTCTGTATTTAAAAAACAGAGCTGTGCTAATTGATGGGGCAGAACTGGGGCTCAGCTCAGCCTGCCATGGTTCACAAGAGCACATGTTAAAAACAGACCTAAAGCAGGGATTCTTGAAGAGTGGAATTGGGGTGGAGGGGCAAAGGAAGAGAGGAGGACACAGGGCACCTCCTGGGGGCCTATCAGAATCCTCCACCTGTGTGCCTTTGTAAGTTTCAACATCTTACTTATTATTGCAATGTAATTTTCTGTTTGGAAGTTAGTCATCCCTTACCTCTCTCTTTCATTCAAGAAAAGCCCCAGGGGAAAGAAGAGAGGAGAGTGGGGAGGGAGCAGAGGGTGAACTCTTGCCCGGATGGAGAAATAGCAGATCATCTTAGGCTATGCTTAGCTCAGCTGTCCCTCTTCATCCCTCTTTGTTCCACCCTTCCTTTGAGATCCTCAGCAAGGCTCACCCAGTGCTCAGGCTCTGGCCACAGCCTGGGATCCTCATTGTCCACACTCCCCAGTAGGCCATCCCAAGCACATTCTCCCCTCTCAGCCTTCACTGTCACATGATATCCCTGCTCACACACAGTTCTGTGTGTTCACCATTTCCAAAGAGACAGAACACTCTATCTATTCTCTATACACAGAGATGATCTGGACAGAAGCAGCAAAATGTACAGATGAGCCCTTTAGTTTCATGGCTCACTTACTGTTTGCCCAGAGCTGCACTGTGGTGGTTCAGAACCATATGCCTAGGCAAGATGAGCCCAAGAGGGTCAGGTGCTTAGGAATTCTCATGGAATAGAGTTTGGGGTGAGCAGGTGTGGATGAGAGGGGAGAGATGAACACGTTGCCCTTGGACAAAGAAGTGGACAGTGTACCTGAGGATTAGGCTAAAGAAACTGGATGTCCCTCAGCTCCATATACATCCATCCATTTATTCATTCATTCATTCATTCATTCATTCCATGTATCAGGCCTACTCCACATCCATGCGACCTATTGTCTATGGGTGTCAGTCATGAATGTGAAGAGGCAGTGGTGGGTAGTGAGGACATGGGTGGGGAGTGGCCTGTCTGGGGAGTGGCCAGTCAGGGAGCTTAGGGAGGCTCCTGATCAGTGACCGCAGCTGAATCCCAAGGGTGGAGAGAAGTGGGAATGGCACTGCAGGCAGCGGGGCAGGGCAGGACATGGGGGTGCTGGAGTGGACCATGCTGGGCGTGAGCATGGATGATGGATGAGTGAAGCACGGTATTTGAAAATTAGTGTATTAATAGAAAACTTCAGGTAGAGTGAAGCCAACGGGAGACAATTGCCATTGAAAAGGGAGTTTGTTTTTCACAGACCTCAAAAGGGGGGTCCCATCCCCACCCCTACCATGCCACAGGGGAGAGGAGGGAAGCACACCAGAAAGCAGCAGGGTGGGTCAGGAGACAGAGGGATGGCGGAACTGTGGTTTCCACAGGAAGAAACAGTTGAGGCTGAGGCTGAGTAAGAAGGCTTGGGATTGGCTAGTGTGAATAAATTTCAATGGGCGCTGGGACATAGAGGTTGCCCCTAGTCCTCTGACACTTGTCTCTGAGTGATAAGGGCAGGTGGCCCAGAGTGTGAGAGCCTGTAAAGGAGGTGGTTGGGGTGGGGGATCTGGATTAGGTGGTTTGCATATGAAATGTATGTTCTCAGGTTAGTTGTTCACTATCTCTAGGAACTGGCTAACTCTGGGAGGGGCAGTCTCTGCAGTCAGAAAGGCCCCAGATGTCACAGTATCAAAATCCAAAAAATAAAAGACATGGTTAACACACATGGCTCCCTAGGAAAAATGGGTGATGGTGGGAGAGAGGGAAGGACTAACTGAACTAAGTGCTTCATGTGCCTGCTTTATGTCCCGTCCTATCCAGTATGCTGGAGACCTGGCTCAGATCTGCTCTCTTATGGGCATGCCCTGTGGCCACACAGCCTATATGCATGTACTCTGGAGGCAGGGCCAGGCCAATCACAGAGGGTCCTCCCAGGTGGCTATGCCCCACAGGCTAGGCTGGTGGGCTCACCTTGCCCTTTCTGCCTGAGCCAGGGTCAAGGCAGCAGGAGGAAGGCAGGCCCAGCCAAGTGCTTCTGCCTCAGTGTGTCTAGGCAGGAAAGGGTCCTCCCTCTATGTGCTGTTGTGTCCACATGCAGCATCCTGGGAAAGCAGCAGCCACCCTATGTTTTCATGAACTTCCAAGGACTGTTTCAGAGATAATGCCTGATGCAAAGGCCTCACGATACCCCTATGTTGTGCTCATATTTCCTGTATAGCTGAGAACTGGCAGGCAGGCATAGTGACAGGGATACCCAGAGTTTAAGCCCTGGGTCCCTCCTTCCTCACCACGTGACCTGGAGCCATTCTTTCCTCAGGCAAGTCACCTAAGAGCCCAACTTGCTTATCTTCATGTCCCAGGTTCCTGGCACATGGTACCTGCTGGGGGACATGCTGGTAGATGGAGAATGGAATCCCGGGACCTCAGCAGTTCAGAAATGCTAAATGTTCACTTTCTGAAACAGAAAGCCTGCCTTTTAGGCTTTCAGACCCACCAGGCAGTATTCCTGGCCTGTCTAGGTACATCATTGCTCTCCGGGTACCTAGTCCATGAGACAGCCTGGTTAGGTTGCCCCAGAGTTCTGTGATTTATTCCAGATTCTCTCAGGACATGTGAATTTGTGGTTTTAAAGGTTTAACTATCTCTACTGGATGAAATATTTGTAAGCATTTAAACATTATATAGCCTTTTAGTAACATTATACTTGTTTCTCTTGTAATAGCACGGAGGTATCAAAGCATGACATTGTTCATTCAGGGTAATTGCCCTCTGTTAAGCACTCATAGTCATTCAGGAGGAAATAAACCAACATTTTAGAGGGCCAGGTTCTGTGTGTTGGAGTCATGGTGATTTCCCTCTCTTTCTGTTCTGTTGAGTTTTCATGTTCTGCTTGATGCACCTGTATTGCCTCTGGGCGTTTGGACTCGGGTTTGTGGGGAGTTGATCCATCGCATTATGGGCCTGTGTAGTATCCTGAGTTGTCTGGTGCCCAGCTCCCCATTTCCACACTGGGACCAATTTGTTCAGTGTGGACAAAGGGACCACTGTGTGGCCTCCTCCACTGTCTTGGCCCTTGGTTCCATGGCCACTAGTAACTTAGAGGCCCAGCCCCAGTCACAGCCTTCAGAGGTACCAGGAGTGCTCCCTCACTTCGTCTTCATTGACTCAGGCTGATCTAACAAAAATATTGGGTGCTGAAACAACACATATTTTCTCCTCACAGTTCTGGAGGCTAAAAGCCCGACGTCAAGGTCAGGTTCCGGTGAGGGTTGCGAACTACCATTGTTTCTCTGTCTCCTCACGTTTTGGAGAGAGAAATCAGCTGTTTCATATCTTATTATAAAGGCATTAATGCCATTCACCCTCATAATCTAATCACCTCCCCAAAAACCCATATTCTAATACCATCCCAATGGGGATTAATCTTCAACATATGCATTTGGGGATGATACAAATACTCAGTTCAAAGCCTTCCCTCACCTGGGCCCTCTTCCTTGCCTGCCAGCTTCCTCTTGCTTCATCAGCTGAGGAGGACACTAGCCAGCATTTCTGTGGGGTCTTCTTTTCCCTTCCATGGTTGAGTGAGGGGTACTTTGAAGTGGGAGTTGAGGTACCCGTGGCCCAGGAAGAACATGCCCAGCATCACTGGTCGCCTGCAGCCAAGTCTGTCTGACTCCAAGTGGTTTTTGGCTGTGCTGCTGGCCCTGTGCCCAGATGCCCAGTCTGATGGTGGTAGAGCCCTTGAGCACTTTTCTGGCACCTGGGGAGGAGAATCCAGATAGTGGCAACCTTCACAAGGCCTTTGATGGGCTCAGCCTGGTACAAGGCAGGCCTGGCAGTGCTGCAGAGTCCTGTGTCAGGAAGGAAGAGGAGAGATGGCCTCCACGCAGACATGTGCTCAAAAGTAGGGAGTCAAGGAACTGCTTGCCTGAGAGATGCCTGGGAGCAACTTGGGCATGGAGATGGCAGCACAGTTCTCATGGAAATCGACTCTGAGACAGAGTTCCAAAGGCAGACACTTTCCTGAGGAGAATGAGGATCAACACCTACAGGAGAATGCAACGTTGAACATCCATGTGGTCACTACATGGGCCTCAGTGGACCCACCAGAACCCCTGGGCTGGCCTTTCATAGTTGTTCCCAACCTTGACCAGTCATTGGCTATGGCTGTCCCAAGGAAAGGGACATGACCCTGGGCTAGGCACCTCTCCAGCTGAAGGCATGCCCAGGAGAGTGACTCAACTGCCAGCCATCAGCAACCAACACACTTGGCTGCTGGGGGAGAGAGAGCCTTGATCTGTGCAGGGGTCTCATCACAACACCCAGTACAGCAGGTGTGGGTGAAGGAAGTGTAGTTCAGGATGTCTCCTGAGGAAAGACACTCACAAAGGGAGGGAGAAAAGAAATGGTAGTTTGTTCAGTGCTTGGCATGGTGGTGGGAGGTGGAGCAAGTCATGCAGGGCCTTTACCCCAGACCCAGGGGCTAGTCTTCATTCTGCAGCAGGGGGAGCCCACAGAAGGACTGAGGGGAGCAGAGCTGGATTTACCTTAAAACTTGCCTGAGCCCCTTTCAAGGTCCTGGGAGGCGCCTTACAATATGCTCACATGGTTGTGTTTTCATAAATTTTACAAAAGTAAGATATTTTAAACATAATCAATTAAGATCACTTATTTGCACTCTTCCTTCCCCTCTGATACGATTCTGTGATGACTGGCATGAGAGTGGTTATGGGTGCCTTGTGACTTTGGCCAAGGAGAAATTGGATTTCAGATGTATTTATTGGCTTATTTACATGGTTTTCAGTATCTCTCATGTGTTGTTAAATTACTGTATCTGTCCAGGTGCAAGAATAGCGCCCAGAAAAACTCCTACGGCCACTGTGCCAACTCACCCATGGCCATTAAAGAATATGTGCTGTGTGCAGCCCATTCTCCTGAAATCAATGGAGAAAAGCTGCCTCAACTATACCTGAGGTGGTGACTGCTTCTATATTTGCAATAGTTTATGTTTTCTTTGATGGTTTGTCTTGTAAATGGGATACCTTAAACACAGACCCAACTTGGATATTTCTTTAGAAAGGCTAAGTGTGACAAGATGTTGTGCTTGTCTGAAAGCTGTCAAACCTTCAATCATACCTATTACCAAACAAAAGGAGTGGGAAAACCTGAATGCATGTGAGATCCAAAAAGTTTATTCAAAATGTTGATAAAGCTTTAATACACCCATTTCACTACCATTTTGAAAGTTGTTTTGTAATGCTTCAATAAAATAAAGAAACTACAGACTTCTGATTTGGAGATATATGTGTGAGTGTGTGTGTGTGTGTGTGTGTGTGTGTGTGTACCCCCTTTTATCATTTTTTAATTTATGTATTAAAAAGTCAGGTAAAAATTAAGGAAAAACAAATAAAAGTAAAAAAATGATTAAATAAATCAATTGAAATAACTCCGACTTAACAAATTTAATTATAACAAATAAAGGTTTCAAATCAAGCCAAAAGCAGTCATTCATTAGGAGGAAGAGATAAATTTCAGAGGGCAGTAACAGCCAGGCTCTTGATATACTTGACAATCCAATTATTAAAGAGGAATGAATATGCTGAACATACTGGAACAGCATTTAAACTTCTTTCTGATTTGACTGAAATGTTAACACCAAAGACAATATAAAGCTCAGAATATTGGCCTGCAATACAAATGTCAACAGCAACAATTACTGTTGATTCAAAGAGCATTTAAAATCAGCCTTTGACCAAGAAAATGTGAAATGCCCTAAAATCCATATCAGTAAGCAAAATGGATAGTAGTTTCTCCAAATTTGATCATCTTAAATGTTCACGTCACATTGGAAATAACGTCTCTAAATTATCAATAATAAAAATTTAAAAATTCCCTCAACAAGCTAGAGGAAGGGTTGGTAAGCTATAGCACACAGACCAATCCCACCCACCTCCTGTGTTCGTTCCCCTGGCCCCTAACATCTTACTAAGATGTGATTCACATTTAAATTCACCCATTTGAAGTGCACAATTTAATGATTTTCAGTATATTCACAGGATGTTAATAAAATATTAGTAAACAATAAAAATATTAGAACAATAAAATATTAGAACATTTTTGTCACTCCAAAAAGAAGCCCTATACCCATTAGCCATCACTCTAATTCATCAACACCCAACCCCCAATCCTAGGCAATCACAAACCAACTTTCAATCTGCACAGATGTGCCTCTTCTGGACATTTCATATAAATGGAATCTTTTGTGCTGGCTTAATTCGATCAGCATAATGTTTTCAAGGTTCATCCAGGTTGTAACATGTATCAGTACTTAATTCTTTTTATTGTTGAATAATAATCCACTGTATAGATATACTGTTTTATTTATCCATTTATTAGCTGATGGACATTTAAGTTATTCCAACTTTTCAGATATTATAAGAAATGATTTTATGAACATTTCTGTACAAGTTATTGCATGGATGTGTCATTTTTGTTGGATATATACCTTGGAGTGGAATTATTGGATTTTATGGGATATGTTTAACATTTTGAGAAACTACCAGACTGTTTCTCAAAGCAGCTGCACTGTTTTACATTGCAACTACCAATATATACAGATTCCAATTTCTCCACATCCTTCCCAAAACTTTATATTCTCTGTGTTGGTATTATAACATCCCAATATGCAAAATGTTATCTCATTATGGTTTTGATTTGCATTTCTTTTTTTCATTATTTGTTTTTTCTTTATTGATTTTTAGAGAGAGAAGAAGGGAGAGGAAGAGAGAGATAGAAACATCGATGAGAGAGACCATCAATTGGCTGCCTCCTGCATGTCCCCCACTCTGGATTTGGCCCACAACCTGGGCATGTGCCCTGACAGGGAATCTAACCGGTTACCTCTTGGTGCTTGGGTCAACACTCAACCCCTGAGGCACTCCAGCTGGGCTTGATTTGCATTTCCACAGTGACCTATGATGTTAAGAATCTTTTCATGTACTTAATAGAAATTTGTATATATCTTTTTTGGATAAATGTCTATTCATATTCCTTGCTTACTTTTTAATTGAGTTATCTTTTTATTATTGAGTTATAAGAGTTCTTTATATGCAAGAACAAGTATACAGGTTCCTAATCAGGCTTACCATATATATGGTGTGCAAACATTTTTCCCATTCTGTGGGTTGTTTTTTCACTTTCATGACAGTATCATTTGATGCACAAAAGTTTTTCATTTTGATAAGGTCCAATTTCAGTATTTTTTCTTTGTTGCTCGTGCTTCTGATGCTGTATCTAAAAACCATTGCTGAAAAGTTTACTGCCTATCTTTTCCTCTAGGAGTTTTATGGTTTTGAATCTTACATTAAAGTATTTAATCCATTTTGAGTTTATTCTTATATGTGGTCTAAGAAAGTGTTCTGGTTTCATTTTCATTTTTGCCTGTACCTGTCCAGTTTTCCCAACACCATTTATTGGAAAGACTCTCTTTACCCCCATTGTATATTCTTACTCCTTTGTTATATATTAATTGACCGTATAGGCATGGGATTATTTCTGGGTTCTTTATTCTGTTCCATTGATCTATGTGTCTGTTTTAATGCCAGTACCATGCCGTTTTGATTACCATAGCCTTGTGGTGTAGTTTAATATCAGGTAGCATGATACCTCCAACTTTGTTCTTCTTTCTCAAGATTATTGTGGCTCTTTGGGGTCTTTTGTGGTTCCATTTTTGGATTATTTGTTCTGATTTGTGAAAAATGCCATTGGAATTTTGATAGGGACTGCATTGAATCTATAGATTGCTTTGGGTAACATGGACATTTTAATGATGTTAATTCTTCCTATACATGAGCACGGGTATGTGCTTCCATTTTTTGTATCTTCTTCAATTTCTTTCTTTGGTGTCTTGTAATTTTTTGAGTACAGGTCTTCTACCTCCTTTGTTAAATTTATTCCTAGATATTTTTTATGCAGTTGTAAATGGGATTGTTTTTTAAATTTCTCTTTCTAATAGTTCGTTATTGGTGTATAAAAATGCTGTGTTTTACTCTACGAGTTTAGCTCTTACATTTAGGTCTATGATTTATTTTCAGTTCATTATTGTGTATAGTGTGAGGAAGGGGTCCAACCTCATTCTTTTGCATTGGGATATTTTATTGTCTCAGCACCATTTGTTGAAGAGACTCATCCTTTATAATTGAATCATCTTGGCACCCTTGTCAAAAATCAATTGACCATATGTAATGGTTCATTTCTGGGTTCAGTTCTATTCCATTGATATATGTGTCTATCTTATGCCAGGACCACACTGTCTTGATTACTCCCACTTTGTTTTTTGCAAGATTGTTTTGGCTATTCTTGGTTCTTTGACTTTCTATTTGAATTTTAGGAGCAGTTTCTCAATTTCTGTAAAATTCCAGGAGAAATTTTGATAGGATTGCTTTGACTCTATAGATCAATGTGGGGAGTATTGCCATATCAACAATCTGATCCATAAACATGGGATGGCTTTCCATTTACTTAGATCTTTATTTTCTTTCAACAGTGTTTTATAGTTTTTAATTGTACACTTCTTTAATTTAATTTATTTATATGGGTTTTTTCTTCTTTTTGATGTAAATAGAATTATTTTCTTAATTTTATTTTCAGATCATTCACCACTAGTTTATTGTATATTGATTTTTTGTATATTGATCTTGTATCCTGCAGTCTCACTGAAGTTGTTTATTAGCTCTCATTGTGGATTACTCAAGATTTTACATATAAAAAAATGATTTTGCATATAGAAGGTCATGTCATCTTCAAATAGTTTTACTTCTTTCTTTCCAATCTGGATGCCTTTAATTTCTTTTTCTGTCCTTTCTAGAACTTATAGTGCAATGTTGACTAGAAGTGGTGTGAGCAAACATCCTCTTCTTGTTCCTCATCACAGCAGAAAAACATTCATTCTTCCACTATTAAGCATGATGCTAGTTGTGGGCATTTCATAGATGTCCTTGATCAGGTTCAGGAAGTTCTCTTTCATTCCTAGTCTGTTGAGTTTTTTTGTTTGTTTTTTTTCACTAGAGGATGTTGGATTCTCCAAATGATTTTTTTGAATTTTGAGGTGATCATATATTTTATTATTTATTTTATTAGTGTCATTTATTACATTGATTTTCAGATGTTAAACCGTTGATGGGATAAATCTCACTTGATCATGTTGTATAATCTTTTAATATGCTGTTGTATTTGGTTTGCTAGAATTTTGTTGAGGGTTTTTACATCTATTTTTATATGAGATGGTCTATAGTTTGTTTTTTTTCTTGTGATATCATTGTCTGGTTTTGGTATTAAGGTAATACTAGCCTTTGCAGGATGAGTTTTGGGGATTTTTCTTTTATTTTCTATTTTATGGAAGAGTTTATAGAGAATTGATATTAATTTTTTTAAACGTTTCTTAGAAATTACTAGTGAAGCCATCTGGACCTGAGCTATTGTTTGTGGGAAGTTTTTAAATAACTAATTCAATCTTTTTACTTGTTATAGGTCAATTCAGATTTTCTATATCTTATTAAATTTATTTTGGTAGTCTGTGTTTTTCTAGAAATTTGTCTATTTCCAGCACTTTGTTTTTTCATGTGGACTTGAATTATTCTCTAGTGTCATTTGCTTTCAGCCTCAATAAATTCCCTTAGTATTTTTTATTTGTCATGTCTGCTAGCAATATATTTTTTGTTTTTGTTTACCTGGGAATTTCTTTTTTCACCTCATTATTGAGAGGTAGTTTTGTTGGATATAATTCTTGGTTGACACCACTGCCTCTGGCCCCATTATTTCTGATTAAAAGTCAGCTATTGCCCTGGCTAGGTGGCTCCGTTGGTTGGAGGATTTTTCTGTACACCAAAAGGTTGTGGGCCTGGCTGGTGTGGCTCAGTGGTTGAGCAACCAAGAGGTCACCAGTTCGATTCCCGGTCAGGGTACATGCCCAGACTGTGGGCCAAATCCCCAGTAAGGGGGGCATGAAGGAGGGAGCCAATCGATGTTCTGTCTCATCAATATTTCTATCTCTCTCTCCCTCTCCTTTCCTCTCTCTCTAAAATCAATAAAGAAAAAAACATTTTTTGTAAAGTTTGCAGGTTCAATTCCCAGTCAGGGCACATACCTGGGTTGCAGGTTCAATCCCTGGTTAGGGCATGTTTGGGAGACAACTGATAGATGTCTCTCTCTAAAAAAAATCAACAAAAACATATCCTTGGGTGAGGATTTTAAAAAGTCAACTGTTATTCCTTGTACAGAATGAGTCATTTTTCTTTTTCTGCTTTCAACAATTTTTCTTTGTCTTTCAATAATTTTACTATAATCTGTGTGGGTATGGATCTCTTTGCATTAATCATACTTGGAGTTTGTTAAATTTCTTGGATGTGTATGTTAATGTTTTTTCATCATATTTTGGAAATTTCCAGCCATTATTCTTTTGAATATTTCCCTTTCTCTGTGTCTGTCCTTCTGACACCTTTAATATGCACATCTCAGTGGACTTGACAGTGTCCCCATGTTTCTCAGAGGCTTTGTTCTTGTTACTGACTCTTATGTTTTCTCTGCTCTTCAGATTGCATAATTTCTATTGATCTGTATTCAAGTTAATGGGTTCTATATTCTGTCATTTCAAACCTACCGTTGGGCCCTCTAGAGAACGTACCATTTCAGTGTTTTTATTTTCAACTCCATAATTTTTATTTAGTTATTTTTATAATTTCTATCTCTTTGCTGATATTCTCTATTTGGTGAGACGTTCTTATATTCTCCTTTCGTTCTTTAGACATAGTTTTCTTTTGTTCTGAAATTTTTCCTAAGTTTAACATATGGACCTGTTTATTTTCCTGTGTATGAGTCACCCTTTCTTGCTTATCTTCATGTCTCAGAAATTTGTGTTAAAACTGGACATTTTAAATAACACACTGAATAAATTCTGAATGTTGATTCCCCTGGACCTTGTTGTGCTGTTGTTTACTTGCATATTTGTTTAATGACTTGGTTTGACTGTTTCAATACATTTCATTAGCTCTGCAATATGCAGTTGCTTTTATTGCTCCTCAGAGGTCACAGCCTTGGGTATATGGATAGTCATTCTGACTTCACAAGCCTCCTCTTGCCCCTGCCAAAGGACAGTAGGATTAGTGGGTCTTTCTCTGTCTCCTTCTCTGATCTTTTCATTAAGCTTCTGGCTGTTTTGTCTCTAATGGTATCACATCAAACTGTTAACTTTCACTAGCTGCTAGCTGATTGCTGTGTGGTTTTTGATAATGCCCTGGGGTATGACTTGTCTATACTATGACCCAGTTAAATTCTGGACCCTTCACAGAATCAGGGTGCTGCTATCTTCGAGGCTTGCTCATACCCCAGTAGGGCTTTTAGTTGTCTTTTTCATGGATCCCTCTGTTACAGTTCTGTTTGGTTTACCATTTTATTTATTGCTACTAGTATCATTGAGCTACTAGCTTCCTCTTTGTTGTTCACTGCTAAGATTTATATTGTTTTTGACAATGTTTTTAGGCATGAATTTCCTCATGCTCATTTCCCTTAGGGAGAACAGTGGAGCTCTCTGTTCTGCTTCATCTACCCTACCCCCAAAGACTTCTGTACCACTGTACTTGAACTAGGGGTAAGGTGGCCCACTTCTCCCAGAATAATACTTCTGGTCTACAAGTCAGTCACTGGGTAGGGATGGTAACCTTTAGTCTTCTTGGCTTTCCCTTTTTAGCATCTAACCTTCCCCTACAAGCAAGATAAGGAAGGGAATATTGGAGTCCAGTATTCTTGATCTGCCATACCTGGAGTAGAACCTCCTCTCTGAGAATGGGGACTGGGTGGGAAAAGGGAGCCCCAGTCCTCTTGGCCACCCCTACCTGGAATGGACTTTCTGTAACACAGAGTTGGTAGGTCTGGGAGATGCTAGTGGCCTGCCTTTTCCAAGGTGAAAACTATAGCCCTAGCCTGGAAGCTGAGGGGAGAGGAAGCTCTATCTTCTAGGTAACAAGGCTTCCATCTCACTGAACTCGGGAAGGAATAGGAGAGGGTTGTGGTTCAAAAGCCATAGACTTTCATTGTTCTTACCAAGATTTAATAGATTTTCTTGAATAAATGTTTCTCTGTTTATTGTATTGACCTTAGGACAATTTTCAGATACTTTAAATGGTTGTTTAAAAAAATAATAATTTTCACCAGTTAATCGGTTGTTTTACTGAGGAGAGAGCTCACCAATCTCCTTATAATTCTATTCTAGAGCTTTTCATTTGCTGCCTGTTTTTGTAAACAAAGTTTTATTGGAACACAGCCATATCCATTCATTTTACTTGTTATCTAGGCTACATTCATGCTCCAATGGCAGAGTTGAGTAGCAGCAACAGAGATCACATAGCTTGCAAAGTCTAAAATAGTTACTCTCTGGCCCTTACAGAAAAAGTTTGCTAAGGAATGACTGAGCTGTCTTTCTATTCTCTCTATCAAAAACAATACTACAAAATTATTGCCACATGAGGAGCAGATGTAAAGGAATGCAATCAGAATTGCAGGAAAACTTGTGTCACTCAATTAATTTTTAAAAAAATAGATTTTAGAGATAGAGGAAGGGAGAGTGAAACATTGATCAGCTGCCTCCTGCACACCTCCTACTAGAGATCAAGCCTGCAACCCAGGCATGTGCCCTGCCTGGAAATCAAACAGACGACCTTTTGGTTCATGGAACAATGCTCAACCAACTGAGCCACACCAGCCAGGGCTCAGTCAATTAATTAAAAATAACAATTTTTCTCTACTTTTGATTGTGGTATTGATCAGTTTTTAAATTTTTAATTTTTTGTGATGTATTTTTTACTCTAATTTAATATTTCATTTTATACCTTATTTGGTATTTTAATTTTGCAATTTTCTTCTTAAAATGGGCTCTTAAATTGTCTAAGTGGGGCAGTGTGATCATATTAAAGTTATGGAATTGTGTTCCCTGCTTGCTAGCATTCTTCTTACTATATACATGAATTTTTTTACCACATCAGCATACCACCTGACCTACATTTCCAAATTTTCTTTAAATTGGCTTTTTTTTTTTTAATTAAACAGTAGATTTTATATGTCTCTGGAGTCCCTGGCTTGATGAGCTACTTGAATTTTTTTTAGTGTTCCCTGTGTAGGCATGCTAGTGGCTTCACCCTAGAGACATGGTGTGGGGCAGGCTCTGGTTAGGGGAACAGAAAAAGCTGGACAAGGTGCCAAAGATGGTGGGAGGTTAGGGTAGTGGTGGGGGGAACTGGGTGGGCCAACACCTCACTAAGCCTCTGGAAGGGCTTGGAGCTTCCAAGAGTAAGTAGGCTCGCCTCTCCCTGTGCCTTCAGAGCTAGGCAGTCCTCATGAGCACAGCAAGTTGAAGGGACGGCAGAGGGCCATGGGTCAAGGGAATGACCTTCTGTCTTTCAGCACTGCTTTAAAGGACACTGCATCTGGCTGACTCCTGACATTCTTAAACGAGATGGCAACTGGGGCGCCTGGAGTCCATTCGGTTCTTGCTCGCGCACCTGTGGCACAGGTGTTAAGTTCAGGACCCGCCAGTGCGACAACCCACAGTAAGTTGGCCCTGGCATGTCCCAGCTCTCCTGGGTGGCAACTGTGATCCGAGGTCCCTGTGGCTGCATGCCAGTTCTGGAGAGGGTGCAAGGGCCTGCAGCCTGTTCCCCTCTTTAGCCTCCCTGGGAGGAAGCTGACTCAGAGAGGGAAGCCTCATGGCCCAGGTTATACAGCCTTCTGGGGCCAGTGCTGTCCCTGGAGAC
The DNA here is from genome assembly GCA_030848825.1 of Tadarida brasiliensis. NCBI lineage: Eukaryota > Metazoa > Chordata > Mammalia > Chiroptera > Molossidae > Tadarida > Tadarida brasiliensis. Next base: position 69,031,190 of record CM061259.1, on the reverse strand, counting down.
CTAAAGACCTGGTCTCCTGACCTGCTGGCCTAGGACCATTTCCCCAGGGGTCCTGCACCCTCTTCTAGACACTGATTTACTCTGCCCTTCTTGGTCAAGGACATCAAGGACATAAAACGGAACAGAGACTAGGAATGAAGAATAAAGAGGAGGAGGGCTCTCTTGGGCCCCAGGATGCCAGGAACCTGAGCAGGGGGCAGCTCTTTGCAATCAGGCAAGGGGAAGGATCAGCAACATGCTACCTGAACCCAACTGCCCAGGGGAGAGACAGCCTGGAGAGGCTACCACCGTGCCCACCATGCTCCCATCTACAACCATGCTCTCTCTCCTGCTTCCCAGGCATGGGGCCTGCTGGGTTGTCCTCTCTATCCCCTTCCCATCCCTTGTCCTTCTCATACTACCTACCCTACCTTATAAATGTCTTTCTGGTGCATGGCCCTTCCTTGACTCATAGCCACTCCTTATTCATGCCCAGGCAACTTCTCCTGTCTGAACCCTTAGCCTGGGCCTCCCCTAGGGCAGTGCCCATAGAGAAGGAGCATGTGGAGCCAGAGTGCCTGGGCCCTGGGCCCTGGGCCCCTACAGTCCCATATGAGTTGGAGTAGGTCACTGAGCCACTCCCACCCCCGGGCCTTAGGCAGCCTGCCCATGGAGTTATTGTGGGTGCATATACAGTACTGTGAACAGGACCTGGTGTGCAGGAAAACACCCCCACAGATATCAGCTTACTGGTCTTACACCTGCCCATTTGCAGCCCCTCAGCTATTGAGAGATACATGGCTTTTGTCTTTCTTTGGCCTGTCCAGCGTTTTAAAGATTTTTATTTACATGAAAATGTTAAAAATCTGAAATTTCACATAAACAAAACATCTAGCTTCCAAATTGAGCACCATAGCAATACAGGCTGGTGGACAACTCAGTCTTTCCCCCCAGCCATCTTTATTCACCTCCTCCACCCACCTGAACCCCCTAGATATTTGAGTTGGATACCCTAAACCCTAAGCCTCAGTCCCAGGCTCATCACCCTTCTTTGGGTCCTGCCATGGCCTCATCAGAAATTGTACATGACTTTCTGTACATGAGCATTTTTCTGGGGGAGCAGGTCTCTAGCTTCACATCAACTTCTCAGAGAAGTCTATGCTCTCAAAATTTAAGCCCCACAGGTCTCTGGTGCCCATCTAGAGTGGCTGGGCTCTACCTTTGCGGCAGCTTCCCTGCCTTGCTCGGCCAGGCTGCTGCATTTTCTCTGGTCAGGCCCTGAACTAGCCACCAGGGAGCCAGAGGGGCTCAGCTGTAACAGCTCTGGGGAGAGGGGTCAAGTCCACATTGGCCAGGAAGGGACTGGTGTCCTAGGCTCCAGTAGTGGGAGAGCCTGCACCTCAGAGTCACTTGTGCCTGGGGCTGGCCACCCCAGCTCCTGCTGCAGCCTTCTCCCATTTATGACTACCTCCTGCCCAGGGCTCCAGGCTGCTGTCCTGGCCATGAGCAGAGGCAGGAAGGGGACCCAAAGTGCCCTGCCCCCTGACTCCCCTCATACACCCTGGGATGCTTGCCTCAGGATGAGATTGAAAAGACATCCTGCAGAGGCTGCAGGATGCTGGGCAAGAACTGTGGGGTTCCCCACTTACCTGGTATACAGCAAGTACTCAATAAACGTGATTAGTCTCAGCTGCCCCTTCACATGCTGATTGAAGTAACTTGGGCCCAGGGTGCACAATCAGGAGAGCAGGTTCTGCCTGACTTCCCCACCCTCCAGGGGCATCCAGGCTGTGACTTCAGCCTGATGCTGGGCTCTTGGGCTCCAGCGGACTCACCCCCTGGCCTGGCTCTGGGGGAGTTCATGTAGTTTTGGAGTAGAGGTACATTTTCTGTCCCTCCTCACCTGTACACTCTAGGGACTTTACCCCTTGGGCTTGCCCAGGCTCCTTTGTGGCAGCAGGGGACAGGGACAGCAGTGACAGGAGCAAAGCTGTCAGTACAACCTGTGAGCCCATCTGTTCATGAAAGCCATCAGTCCTGGAAAATAGCCAAGCCCTGCCCAGTGCCAGCATTCCCTTTCGTTCGTTGTCCAGGTCATAACTGCTGGACCTCATGCTGCTCATTTTAGTCATTACTCCCTGTGCTAGTCTGCAGCTCTTCTGATGACACTGGGACAAGTGTGAAAACTCCTGAACAGCTCCTAGCTGGACCCTGCTTACAGGATTGAGTTCTTACTGTGTTCTTTGCTGCCTACACCCTTGTGATTGCAAAACTGCAAACAATCCAGTCTCCAGATCTTCGCTTGCTCTTCCCCACTCCAAATTCTCCAGCTCACTCTGTTTTGGAATTAACATGGATTTCAGTTCCAGTCAGTATGCCTCCTGCCTGGGCTGGCCAGAGGTCCCAGCAACAACAGACCCTTCCTGCCTTCCCTATGGTTGCTGCACTGCTGCCCCTGGCTCCCCACACCTGTACCCCCCTCCCCTGGTGACACCCTGGTTGGTATTGTCATTGGTCTATGGTCTTATCAGTGACCATGCTATAAATCTCAGAGTTGCCCTTTCTTTCAGTCTCCCATCAAACACTGAGGCCTCTTGGTTCTTTTTCCACAAATTTTTCTGATCATTATTCCCACTGACTCCCTGGAGAACACAGTGCCGTGTGAGGAGCCTCACAGAATCAGCTCCTTTCTCGTCCACTCTAGTGTACTGCACAGCAGTCACCACTTCTTGTTGCACACAGAGCATGACCTGTCTCAGGTGGGCACTTGGATTCTGTTTGGCTCTGCCACACCTGGCAGATGGCCCCAGCTCCTCCCAGGGGCTAGCCTGCCACACCCCATCCTGTGCCTGGTAGATGCACCTGCTGGCCCACAGCCAGTGCCTTTTTTGTGGGGCTAGTGCTCTGTGGACTGTTCTCAGTGAAGTGAGGGAATTTCAGAAACAGAGCCCAAATACTCTGAGGTGGAGGAAAGTGGGTAGAGTGTCCACTGTGTACACCACACTTAAGAAGACCTGTGGAGTTGGGTTCTGCTATTTCGGAACTGCTCTTTGAGTCTCACCCTGTGTCATGCACAAGCCCAGGGTCCGGTGTAGAGGAGACACCATGGGGCCCCAAAGAAAAATTACCAGCCCTCTAGACTTGATGCTCTGGGCCTAAAAGGCTGGGGGACTGCCCTGGTCCTGTGGCCAGGACAGGGAAGAGCTGGGTCCCTTCAGTCAGCAGAGCTGACCCGATACCTGAGACTCAAGGATTCCCCAAATTCTACAAGTAGAGGGCCAAGTGCTGGTGTCTTTCTGGTGGCACCTAGCAGCAAGTCCTTTGCTTTCTCCTCCAGCCCAGCCAATGGAGGCCTCACTTGTTCAGGTCTTGGCTACGATTTCCAGCTCTGCAACTCCCAGGACTGTCCTGACACCCTGGCCGACTTCCGTGAGGAACAGTGCCGGCAGTGGGACCTGTACTTCGAGCATGGCGATACCCAGCAGCACCACTGGCTGCCCCATGAGCACCGGGATGGTGAGGCTCTGAGTGAGGCTCAGGACAGGTCAGGGTGGGTGGACTGGGGTTTGTGCTTTCTTGTGCTGTTAAGTCAGTGTGAGCAAGGCTGCCAGCCACAGGACTGCTCACTCCAGGACTGAGGTTGGGGGCTCAAGGCAGGACTGCAGTCCCAGAGGAGCCAGAACACTGGGCCTGGCCAAGGATGCAGATGAGAGGATTAGGAGGCTCAGTGAGTGCCAGGCTCTGCTGCCTCCATCTGGTGGAGAAGGCTGGAGATATGCTGTTAAGCCCACTCAGGGATGGAGGTGATGACGGAGCTGGGTGGACCCTGCCAAGGAACCAGGCTACCTGTAGCCTTCTCTTATTTCAGTCAGGACTCAGTCAAGTGTCAGCAAACTTAACTTGAACTGCTTTATGTGTTAAAAGGCATTTTATTGGAGCCTATGAACTGAAAAGTCTGGTAGCTTCAGGCATAATAGTGTTTGTATTCCATTTTGGTTCCCCTCCCTCATGATGGAGTTTTACACATACAGTTTTATTCCTTCCATGCATCAGGCAGGGGCAGGCTGCTGGCATGGGCCCACCCTCTCCATCATCCTGTGTGTGTTGCACCAGTGGAGCGCCCTGCAGGGAGGCTGTCGGCACAGACACAGCCCACCTTGGAGGCAGGCTGCAGCCTGGCAGGCAGGGTAGATAGCTATCAAATATTACCCAGTGTTTTAGCGACTTCCTAGAGAAATACTGAGAAGGGAAAATGCCAGGGACCCAAGACTGAATCGAGGGATATCTATCCTTATTTGGGATTTCAAAGGAGGTTGGCTGAAGAGGGTCTTCAGGTGGAGAGCTGACAAATAGCCAGTTGCCTTCCCCCTGAGTATCAGGGCCTTGGGGACCTGAGACCTGGGCTGTTCCAACAACAGCCTTGCTCATCTGGGAAAAGCTCTTCCCAAGTCCCGTACCCCAGGGTCAAAAGCCCTAAGACAGAGACATGAAGGGGGTTACAGTCTCCTGGCCCCTTTCCTTTTCCTGCCCCAGGACAGGCATGTTGGGGAGGGGAGTAAATCCTGAGAAGACCCTCATGGGGATTTCTCTTGGGAAAGAAAGTGAGCAGAGCAGCCCATACTTTTCCCTAACACCCTGCTTCTTCCATTCCAGCCAAGGAGAGATGCCACCTCTACTGTGAGTCCAAGGAGACTGGGGAGGTGGTGTCCATGAAGCGCATGGTGCATGATGGGACACGTTGCTCCTATAAGGATGCCTTCAGCCTCTGTGTACGAGGGGACTGCAAGGTAAGTGCCCTGATGCCAACATGGGAAGCTCAAGTCTCTGCTTCTGGGGATTTTTGAGAGGACTCATGCAGAGTATTAGAAACAGCACCTAGAGCAGGGCAGACTCTCAGCAAATGTTGGCCTGTCCCTCTTCTGTGCTGGAGGATCTCAGCCCTGAGTATGCCTTGGAGCAATATGGAGAACCTGGGGCTCCTCCTGAGAGATTCTAATTCCTAGGTTGAGGCTGGGGCCCAGAAGCATGACTTTTATGAGCTCCCCATGTGATTTCAACACACACAGTTCTTGGGTGACCCCTTCAAAGCACTCCCACATCCTGGTACTCCCATGGGCAGGGAGCCCAGGCCACACAGTCTGCTCAGACAGTGAAACCAAATCCTCAGAGACAAAGACAGCAGTGTTTCCTCTTTACCCGCAGGGCTTTGATTTATGGAGGTGACAGTGAGGACACAGAGAGGCCAATGCCATTGAAAGAAGAATTTATTTCTTACATTTCCCAAGAGAAGGGCATGCCATGCCTTGCAGGGCCACATGGGGAAGGACCAGGTTTGGTTGAGAGGCAGAGAGGAATAGGAGAAGCCTAGGCCAGAGCTTTCATTAAGGTTGCTGTGGGAAATGTGAGATAGGACAAGGAAAATAATTTAGCATTGACCAGTTTGAATAACTCTGGCAGGCTTCAGCTATAGGATTGGTCTCTAGTTACCTTTTGCCTAGTCCTGGGACAGTTTTGGACAGAGGAAGTATTGTTCTGATGTTTGAGAGATATAGCTGGTGGCTGGGAGATTGGCAGGTTTGCATTTTAAAGGCATGCTCCCAAACTAGCCCTTTGCCACCTCTAAGAGCTGGCTAGTCCTGGGACATCATAAGACACAGAAAAATTTTAAAAACATATGCCTGATACAGGCAGTAAGCATCGGAAACATTCAGTAGAAGAAGAAGCTTTAAATGGCAACTATGAAATGGTTGCAAACATAAATGAAGAAGTCAGAACACTAATTTACCATCTTAGTGGGAGCAGCTAGCTTCACTCCTGACATTGATGTCTGAAGAAGAGGTTAAGTATTTCATTAATTAATGGTGATTTTAAATGGTAACAGCAAGCTCATAGGTTTTACATAATTAGAACAAACATATATTTACATTTGTAGATGCTCATATTGCAAGTTAGAAAGCAGAGGAGACAGAAAGATTGAAAACACAAAAGACATGGGTAGTAGTAAGGTGAACTATATGATTCCTAACACTACAGGTGAATGTGAAACTCTAATTTTAAAAGAATCTAATACTGGGTCAAAAAATAATATCCAAGTGGATGCTGTCAATAAGAGAATATCAAAACACAATGACTCGGGAAAGTTAAAAGTGAAATGACATTAAAAGACGGTTCAAGAGAATGAAAGATGTGTACACATATAACATACATACACCGCAGGGAATCAAAAGAGAATCAATTAAACAAGGCTCATGGGTGCATTTTGTTTTGATAAAGGGCACCATCCACTACTTTGATAAAGTACTAACATGCTATCAAATGTCACCTAAAAACTGCTATGTAAAGGGGAGAAATTGAAATAAGCTGGCATATTTTCTGATCTGATAACTCACCAATAGGATTTCCTAACAGATGGGAAGGGAAGAAAGCAGCCCCTCTTAGTTCTTTGCCCCTTGCCATGAGACAGGCATCCACCATCACTACCAGCAGCTCCCACCTTGACTTGAACTGAAATGGAATCAAGCTGCCAGCCTCCCCTGGTCACAACAGCCATGCAGAGCTACTCCGGCACACATGGCCATCCCCAACCTGAGCTGTCATTGGCCCCATTAGCCACTTTGGAATCTAAAGTGAGATTTCAGGCTAGCAGAAAGACCCTGTACTTCACTGGCCTCTTGTACTTGGTTAAAGTCTTGGTATCATTTTCTCCCTAGTTCATTATAAACCACTGGTTATTAAAGGTAGACGCTTCCCAAAGATAGATAGATATTACCTGAGCCAGGAATGGTGCCTGCCTGGGCCTGGATGGTTGCACCACCTGAGATGAGCTGCCAACAACAGCCCAGACAAAAATCATCTGTGTCAAACACTCCTCTAGGTGGCAGGCAGGGTCCTTTGGACTGTGATTATTAGACACACTCTGACATCAGAAATAATAAAGGGTGAAGATAAATGTGTCTTAAAATGGAGGAGAAATGATGACAGGCCATTTTAATATCTCTCAAAGTTTGGAGGATCAAGTAGTTAATTTACTCTGTTTCCTTTTTGTTAATCATCTTTGACTCACGTAACAAAAGCTCAGAGCAACTGTTCTCAAACATACAATGCTGCTTCATTTTCTCTTTGCCCAGATATCCTTCTTCTCATCCAACAAGTTGAATTTCCAGTTAGTGTCTTTGGATGTACACAGGCTGCAAGCCTTTTTATTATTATTATTTTTTATTAATTAACTTTTGTTACAGATGTTTCTCCTTTTCCCCCACCACACGCAGACACCCTCCCTCCTATCCCACCCCCTTCCCCCAAACATTATTGTCTATGTCCCTTGGTTATGCATATATGCATATAAGTTCGGTGGTCTATCTCTTCCCTCCCCATCCTCTTCTGAGGTTTGTCAGTCCCTCTACCCCACATCCATGTCTCCAGGTCCATTCTGTTCATCAGCTTGTTTTGTTCATTATATTCCACAAATAAGTGAGATCATGTGATATTTGTCTTTCTCTGCTTGGCTTGTTTCACTTAGCATAATACTCTCCAGGTCCTTCCATGCCATCTCAAAAGAAAAGAGATCTTTCTTTCTTACAGCTGCATAGAATTCCATTGTGTATATGTACCACAGCTTTTTTATCCACTCATCTATTGATAGACACTTGGCCTGTTTCCAGATTTTTGCGATTATAAATAGTGCTGCTATGAACATAAGGGTACATATATTCTTTCTGATTTGTGTTTCAGGCTTCTTAGGATATATTCCTAGAAGTAGGGTCACTGAGTCAAATGGCAGTTCAATTTTTAATTTTTTGAGGTAACACCATAGTGTTTTCCACAGTGGCTGTACCAGTCTACATTCCCTCCAGCATTGTACTAGAGCCCCCTTTTCTCCACACCCTAGCCAGCACTTGTTGTTTGATGATTTGTTGATGTCAGCCATTCTGGCAGGCGTGAGGTGATACGTCATAGTCATTTTAATTTGCATCTCTCTGATGATTAGTGACATTGAGAATTTTTTCATGTCTCTTGGTCATTTGTATGTCCTGTTTGGAAAGGTGTCTATTTAGTTCCTCTGCCCATTTTTAATTGGGTTGTTTGTCTTCCTTTTGTTGAGTTGTATGAGTACTCTATATATTTTGGAAATTAACCCCTTATCTGATGTATCGTTGGCAATTATGCACTCCCATATAGTGGGTTCCCTTTCCATTTTGATGGATGGTTGTTTCCTTTGCTGTGCAGACGCTTTTTAATTTGATGTAGTCCCATATATTAATGTTTTCCTTTGTTTCTATTGCCTTAGGCATTGTATGAGTGAAAATTCTATTGTGTATGATGTCTGAAATTTTGTTGCCTACATTTTCTTCTAGTATTTTTATGGATTTACAAGTCACATTTAAGTCTTTTATCCATTTTGAGTTTATTCTCGTGTATGGTATAAGTTGATGGTCTAGTTTTATTTTTTTTGCATGTAGCTGTCCAATTTTCCCAACAACATTTTTTAAAAAGGCTGTCTTTACTCCACTGTATGCTCTTGCCACCTTTGTGAAATAATAAGTGAGCATAATGTCTTGGGTCTATTTCCGAGTTCTCTGTTCTGTTCCATTGATCTATATGCCTGTTCGTATGCCAGTACCAGGTTGTTTTGATTACAATGGCTTTGTAGTGTAACCTGATAGCCAGTATTGTGATCCCTCCTACTTTGTTCATCTTTTTCAAGATTGCTGCGACTGTTCGGGGTCTTTTTTGGTTCCATATGAACTTTTAAAGTGTTTTTTCTAGTTCTGTGAAATATGTCCGTGGTGCCCTGGCCAGTTTGGCTCACCGGTTAGAGCGTCAGCCAGCGGACCAGAGAATCCTGGGTTCGGTTCCTGCTAAGGGCACGTATCTCTGTTGCAGTTTGTCCCCAGCCCAGGCTGGGGTCATGTGGGTGGCAATCACTCAATGTGTCTCTTTCACATCGATGTTTCTCTCTCTCTCTCCCTCCCACTCTATCTAAAGATAAATGCAAAATGTCCTCAGGTGAGGATAAAAAAAAAAAGAAATATGTCGATGGTATTTTAATTGGGATTGCATTGAATCTATAGATTGCTTTGAGTACTATGGACATTTTAATGATGTTAATTCTTCCAATCCATGAACATGGTATATGCTCCCACTTTTTTATATCTTCCTCTATTTCTTTTTTCATCATCTTGTAGTTTTCTGCAAAGAGTTCCTTTACTTCTTTAGTTAAATTTATTCCTATGTATCTTAATTTTTTTAGCTGCAGTGGTAAGTGGGATTTTTTTTTAGTTTCTCTTTCTGTGAGTTCATTATTGGTGTATAAGAATGCCAGTGATTTCTTGGTGTTAATTTTGTATCCTGCTACTTTGCCAAATTCATTTTTTAAATCTAGTAGATGATTGCTGGAATCTTTAGCGTTTTCTACATACAATATCATGTCATCTGCAAATAATGACAGTTTCATTTCCTCCTTTCTGATTTGGGTCCCTTTTATGTTTTCTTCATGTTTAATTGCTGTGGCTAAGACTTCTGGTACTATGTTAAATAAGAGTGGCAAAAGTGGGCATCTCTGTCTTGTTCCCATTCTTAATAGGAATGCTTTTAGTTTTTGTCCATTGAGTATGATGTTGGCTGTAGGTTTTTCATATATGGCCTTTATTATGTTGAGATATGATCCCTCTATTCTCACATTGCTGAGTGTTTTTATCAGAAATGGGTGCTGGATTTTGTCAAATGGTTTTTCAGCGTCCATTGATATGATTATATGGTGTTTATCTTTCATTTTATGTGGTGTATCACATTTATTGATTTGCAAATATTATACAAGCCTTGCATCCCTAGCATGAATCCTACTTGGTCATGGTGAATAATTTTTTTAATGTATTGCTGGATCCAATTTGCTAATACTTTGTTAAGGATTTTGGCATCTATGTTCATCAGGGATATTGGCCTGTAGTTTCCTTTCTTTGTGATGTCTTTATCTGGTTTTGGAATTAGAATTATGCTGGCCTCATAAAACAAGTTTGGATGTCTTCCTTCTTGAATTTTTTGGAATAGTTTGAGGAGAATGGGTGTTAGTTTATTTCTTCTTTGAATGTTCAGTAAAACTCCCCTGTGAAGCCATCTGAGCTCAGGCTTTTGTTTGCTGGGAGAATCTTGATTAAATCTTCAATTTCCTTAGTTGTTATTGGTCTGTTCAAGTTTTCTATCTCTTCCCAGTTCAGTTTGGGGAGACTATGTGTTTGTAGAAATGTGTCCATTTTGCCTACATTGTGCAATTTGTTGGTATATAATTTTTCATAGTATTTGTTAACAATCCTTTGAATTTCTGTGGTGTCAGTTTTAACTTCTCCTTTTTCATTTCTGATTTTGTTTGGGTCATCTCTCCTTTTTTCTTGGTGAGTCTAGCTAAGGGTCCATCAATCTTTTTTAGCTTTTCAAAGAACATGCTCTTTGTTTCATTGATCTTTTGAATTTTATTTTAGTCTTTACGTTGTTTATTTCTTCTCTAATCTTTACTATTTCCTTCCTTCTACTTGCTCTAGGTTTTTCTTTTTGTTTGCTTTCTAGTTCTTTAAGTTATGAGGTTAGATAATCAATTAGAAATTTTTCTTGTTTCTTGAGGTAGGCCTGTAGTGCTATGAACTTCCCTCTCTGGACTGCTTTGGTTGTTTCCATAGATTTTGGGTTGTTGTGTGTTCATTTTCATTGGTTTCCATGAGTTTTTAATTTCTTCCTTGATCTCCTTGATAACATATTTAGCCTCAATGTGTTTGAATGCTTTTGTTGTAATTGATTTCTAGTTTCATGCCATTGTGATCTGAGAAGATGCTTGATATGATTTCAATCTTCTTGAAATTGTAGAGACTTAGTTTGTGTCCTAATATGTGGTCTATCTTTGAGAATGTCCCATGTGCACTTGAGAAGAATGTGAATTGTGCAGTTTTGGGGTGTAGTTCTCTGTAGATATCTATTAAATCCATTTGATCTAGTGCATCATTTAGAGTCTTTTTCCTTGTTAATTTTTTGTTTAGAGAATCTATCCAGTGATGTCAGTGGGGTGTTGACATCCCCTGCTATAATTATATTGCTGTCGATTTCTCCTTTGAAGTCCTCCAGAAGTTTTTAAATATATTCTGGTGCTCCTCTATTGGGTGTATATATGTTTACCAAGGTTATATCTTCTCGTTGGATAAATCCTTTCAATACTGTGTAGTGGCCTTCTTTGTCTCTAGTTATGGCCTTCATTTTGAAGTCTATTTTATCAGATATGAGTTTTACTACCGTGGCTTTTTTTCCCTTTCCATTTGCCTAGAAGATTTTTTTCCATCCTTCCACTTTCAACTTTTGTGAGTCTTTTGTTGTGAGGTGGGTCTCTTGTAAACAACAGACATATGAGTCATGTTTCTTATCTAATCAGCTGTTCTGTGTCGTTTGATTAGAGCAGTCAATCTATTTACATTTAAGGTTATTATTGATATGTACTTATTTATTGCCATTTTTGTTCAGTGTGGTTATATTTTTCTTCCTATTCCTTCTACTAATTATAGCAGTCCTTTTAACATTTCTTGCAGTGCTTGTTTGGTGCTAATATATTCCCTTAGCCTTTTTTTTTTGTCTGGGAAGGTCTTTATTTTGAATGCTAACCTTCTGTTTTGAATGATAACCTTACTGGATAGAGTAGCCTTGAATTCAGATCCTTGTTTTTCATGACCTTGATTACTTCATGCCATTCCCTTCTGGCCTGTAGTGTTTCTGTTGAGAAGTCAGCTGATAGCTTTATGGGGGTTTCTTTGTAGGTAACCTGTTGCTTATCTCTTGCTGCCTTTAGGATTCTCTACTTGTCTTTAATCTTTGGCCTTTTAATTACTATGTGTCTTGATGTGGGCCTGTGTGGGTTCTTCTTACTTGTGGCTCTCTGTACTTCTTGTACTTGTATGCCTTTTTTTTTTTCACCAAGTTAGGGAAATTTTCTGTCATCATTTCTTTTTTTTCTTTTTTTTTTTTTTTTGATCCTAAAATAAAAACCAATTGGATATGTTTATTACAGTCATCTCACAAAAGGATCATTACATTCTACTTTTGTCCCCACAATTTCATAAACACCATTTGCGTTATTTTTTATTTTCTTAATCTCCTTCTACCATATTTCTTAAGGAAAACTAAGAAGGTAAAAAATAAAAACTAGAAAAGATAAATAATGTTATTTATATTTTATCTGAAAAGCAAAACTGATCCTTCATTCTATCCATTTCTCTTTGATGGACTATTGCTTATTTTCATGAATTTGAGTAGATATATGTGCACTTCAAGAAATGACAGCTAACTCTGACCAACAACCTAACCATTTTCCAATTCACTGTGAAAGTTTAAAAATCATCTTTATGTGATTTCATAAGAGCTATTCTCTAAAAAAACAAAATCAAATCCAAATGTAACCAGTCATCAATTTAATATTGCATTCATATTGTTGTTGTTTAAACAAGTTTTTTATAGTTTTCTAGAGTCTCTCTTTTGGGAAAAAAAAATAGAACATAGGTACATTTATACAATAAGTACAAATCTTTAGCAAACAAGTTACCCCAACAATCACTGATTAGAATCATCAGTGGACCAACCATATGACTTAAGAGTTCTATGACATAATTGACAATAGGCAGAAGTTAAAAAAAAAAAAAAAAAAAAAAAGAGGGTGTGTTGAGGTCAGCAGTGGCCACAGCATTGTGGAAAGGTTAAAATAGGAGGGTGTAGAAAGAATGAATTTCTAGTTGTACATCTCCATATATATGGTTTATGAACTAACTACCGCACCTGTCTTTGTATGAATAGCTATCTGCTTTCCTTTGACAATGTTTAAGAGTGATAGAGTGATATCACTCCAAGATTCTGCAGAAAATATTCACCTATATTTAATTCTACAGATTAATGTGTAATCATTTCAAACATGAAAATGGAGTATAATTATACTCTTAATGTTGAATGTATAATGAGTATGTGTTAAATAATTCTATTACTCACCTTCATATTTTCCTTATTCCATCTGGTTCAGTAATTTGCTTTCTTTTTTTTTATATTATTAATTTATTTTTGTTACAGATGTTTCTCCTTTTTCCCCCATTGACACCCTCCTCCCCCTCCCTCCCTGCATTGTCCCCAGTTTTGTTGTCTATGTCCATTGGTTATGAGTACATGCGTACAAGTTCTGTGGTTCATCGCTCCCTTCCCCCACCCCCTCTTCTGGTAATTGTCAGTCTGTACCCTACTTCCACATCTCTGGGACTACCCTGTTCCTCAGACTGTTATGTTCATTATATTCCAGAAATAAATGAGATCATATAATATTTGTCTTTCTCTGCTTGGCTTGTTTTGCTTAGGATAATAGTTTCCAGGTCCTACCATGTCGTCTCAAAAGATAAGAGATCTTTCTTTCTTACAGCTGCATAGTACTCCATTGTGTGTATGTACCACAGCTTTTTTATCCATTCGTCTACTGATGGACACTTGGGCTGTTTCCAGATCTTAGCTATTGTAAATAGCACTGCTATGAACATGGGGGTACATATATTCTTACTGATTGGTGTTTCAGGCTTCTTAGGGTATATTCCTAGGAGTGGGATCACTGGGTCAAATGGCAGTTCAATTTTTAATTTTTTGAGGTAACACCATAGTGTTTTCCATAGTGGCTGCACCAGTCTGCATTCCCACCAGCAGTGTACTAGAGTCCCGTTTTCTCCACACCCTCGTCAACACTTGTTTTATGATGCTTTGTTGATGGCGGCTATTCTGACAGGTGTGAGGTGATACCTCTTTGTTGTTTTAATTTGCATCTCTCTGATTATTAGTGATGTTGAGCATTTCTTCATATGTCTCTTGGCCATTTGTATGTTCTGTTTGGAGAGGTGTCTATTTAGTTCCTCTGCCCTTTTTTTTTGGTATGTGCCCCTAGCGGGAACCGAACCCAGGACTTTCTGGTCTGCAGGCCAACACTCCATCCGCTGAGCCAAAATGGCCAGGGCTCCTCTGCCCATTTTTTAATTGGGTTCTTTGTCTTCCTTTTGTTGGGTTGTATGACCACTCTATATATTTTGGAAATTAATCCCTTACCTGATATATCATTGGCAATTATGCTCTCCCATACAGTGGGTTGCCTTTACACTTTGATGGTTGTTTCTTTTGCTGTTCAGAAGCTGTTGAGTTTGATGTAGTCCCATGTATTCATTTTTTCATTTGTTTCTGTTGCCTTAGGTGATATATCAGTGAAAATTCTGCTGCGTATGATGTCTGAAATTTTGTTGCCCACATTTTCTTCTAGGATTTTCATGGATTCATGAGTCACATTTAAGTCTTTTATCCATTTTGAGTTTATTCTTGTGTATGGTGTAAGATGATGGTCTAGTTTCATTTTTTTTGCATGTAGCTGTCCAATTTTCCCAACACCATTTATTAAAGAGGCTGTCTTTACTCCATTGTATGCTCTTGACACCTTTGTCAAATATTAATTGAGCATAATGTTTTGGGTCAATTTCTGGGTTCTCTGTTCTATTCCATTAATCTATGTGCCTGTTCTTGTGCCAGTACCAGGCTGTTTTGATTACAGTAGCTTTGTAGTATAACCTGATGTCTGGTATTGTGATCCTGCCCACTTTGTCCTTCTTTTTAAAGATTGCTGTAGCTATTTGGGGTCTTTTTGGTTCCATATGAACTTCTGAAGCATTTGTTCTAGTTCTGTGAAATATATCGTTGGTATTTTGATGGGGATTGCGTTAAATCTATGGATTGCTTTGGGTACTATGGACATTTTAATGATGTTAATTCTTCCAATCCATGAACAAGGTATGTGCTTCCACTTTTTTATATCTTCCTCTATTTCTTTTTTCAATGTCCTATAGTTTTCTGCAAATAGGTCCTTTACTTCTTTGGTTAAGTTTATTCCTAGGTATCTTAATTATTTTGTTGCGATGGTAAATGGGATTGTTTTTTTAGTTTCTCTTTCTGTGATTTCATCATTGGTGTATAAGAATGCCGTCGATTTCTTGACGTTAATTTTGTATCCTGCTACTTTGCCAAATTCATTTTTTAAATCTAGTAGATTTTTGATGGCGTCTTTAGGGTTTTTTATTTATAATATCATGTCATCTGCAAATAATTACAGTTTCACTTCCTCCTTTCCAATTTGAATCCCTTTTATTTTTTCTTCACGTCTGACTGCTGTGGTTAAGACTTCCAGTACTATGTTAAATAAGAGTGGCGAAAGTGGGCATCCTTGTCTTGTTCCTGTTCTTAAGGGAAATGCTTTTAGTTTTTGTCCATTGAGTATGATGTTGGCTGTAGGTCTTTCATATATGGCCTTTATAATGTTGAGATATGATCCCTCTATTCCCCAATTTCTGAGCATTTTTATCAGAAATCAGTGCTGGATTTTGTCAAATGCTTTCTCAGGATCTCTTGATATGATCATATGGTTTTTATCTTTCATTTTGTTTATGTGGTGTATCACATTTATTGATTTGTGAATATTGTACCAGCCTTGCATCCCTGGGATGAAACCCACTTGGTCATGGTGAATAATTTTTTTGATGTATTGCTGGATCCGATTTGCTAGTATTTTGTTCAGGATTTTGTCATCTATGTTTATCAGGGATATTGGCCTGTAGTTTTCTTTCTTTGTAGTGTCTTTTTCTGGTTTTGGAATTAGAATTATGCTGGCTTCATAAAACAAGCTTGCAAGTCTTTCTTCTTCTTGAATTTTTTGGAATAGTTTGAGGAGAATGGGTGTTAGTTCTTCTATGAATGTTCGATAAAACTCCCCCATGAAGCCGTCAGGGCCTGGGCTTTTGTTTGCTGGGAGGGTCTTGATTACATCTTCAATTTTCTTCGTTGTTATTGGCCTGTTCAAGTTTTGATCTCTTCCTGGTTAAGTTTTGGGAGACTATGTGTTTCTAGAAATGTATCCATTGTCGAATTTGTTGCTGTATAAATGTTCATAGTATTTGTTAACGACCCTTTGTATTTCTGTGGTGTCAGTTTTGACTTCTCCTCTTTCATTTCTGATTTTGTGTATTTGGGTTCTCTCTCTTTGTTTCTTGGTGAGTCTAGCTAAGGGTCCATCAATCTTGTTTATCGTTTCAAAAAACCAGCTCTTTGTTTCATTGATCCTTTGAGTTGTTTTTTTTGGTCTCCATGTCGTTTATTTCTCTTCTGATCTTTACTATTTCCTTCCTTCTACTTGCTCTAGGGTTTTCTTTTTGTTTGCTTTCTAGTTCTTTAAGTTGTAAGGTTAGGTAGTCAATTAGAAATTTTTCTTGTTTCTTGAGGTGGGCCTGTAGTGCTATAAACTTCCCTCTCAGAACTGCTTTTGCTGCATCCCATAGATTTTGTGTTGTTGTGTGTTCATTTTCATTGGTTTCCAGGAAGTTTTTAATTTCTTCCTTGATCTCCATGGTAACCCATTCATTGTTCAATAACATGCTATTTAGCCTCCATGTGTTCAAATGCTTTTTCATGTTCTTGTTGCAATTGATTTCTAGTTTCATGTCATTGTGATCTGAGAAGATGCTTGATATGATTTCAATCTTCTTGAACTTGTAGAGACTTAGTTTGTGCCCTAACATATGGTCTATCTTTGAGAATGTCCCATGTGCACTTGAGAAGAATGTGAATTCTGCAGTTTTGGGGTGTAATTCTCTGTATATATCTATTAAATCCATTTGATCTAGTGCTTCATTTAGAATTTCTGTTTCCTTGTTAATTTTTTGTCTAGATGATCTATCCAGTGATGTCAATGGGGTGTTGAAGTCTCCTGCTATGATTATATTGCTGTCGATTTCTCCTTTGAAGTCCTCCAGAAGATTTTTATTATATTTTGGTGCTCCTGTATTGTATGCATATGTTTACCAAGGTTATATCTTCCTGTTGGATAGACCCTTTCAATATTACGTAGTGGCCTTCTTTGTCTCTAGTTATCGTCTTCAATTTGAAATCTAATTTATCAGGTATGAGTATTGCTACCCCAGGTTTTTTTTCCTTTCCATTTGCGTGGAAGATTTTTTTCCATCCCTTTACTTTCAACCTATGTGAATCTTTTGTTGTGAGGTGGGTCTCTTGTAAACAACATATATGTGAATCATGTTTTCTTATCCAGTCAGCTACTCTGTGTCTTTTTATTGGAGCATTCAATCCATTTACATTTAAGGTGATTATTGATATGTACTTATTTATTGCTTTTTGTTCAGTGTGGTTCTATTTTTCTTCCTATTTCTTCTACTAATTACAGCAGTCCTTTTAACATTTCTTGCAGTGCTGGTTTGGTGCTAATGTATTCCCTTAGCCTTTTTTTGTCTGGGAAGCTTTTTATTTGACCTTCTATTTTGAATGATAACCTTGCTGGATAGAGTAGTCTTGGATTCAGATCCTTGTTTTTCATGACCTTGATTACTTCATGCCATTCCCTTCCGGCCTGTAGTGTTTCTGTTGAAAAGTCAGCTGATAGCCTTATGGGGGTTCCTTTGTAGGTAACCTGTTGCTTATCTCTTGCTGCCTTTAGGATTCTCTCTTTGTCTTTAATTTTTGGCATTTTAATTACTATGTGTCTGGTGTGGGCCTGTTTGGGTTCTTCTTACTTGGGGCTCTCTGTGCTTCTTGAACTTGAATGCCTTCTTCCTTCACCATGTTAGGAAAGTTTTCTATCACTATTTCCTCAAATATATTCTCTAACCCTTGCTTTTTCTTCTTCTTCTCGAACTCCTATGATATGGATGCTGTTACATTTCATATTGTCCCACAGTTCTCTTAGGCTGTCTTTCTGTTTTTTAATTGTTTTTTTTTTTTGGTTCTCTGATTGGGCAGTTTTTTTCTACCCTGTCTTGTAATTCACTGATCTGTTCCTCAGCCTCCTCTCCTCTACTGGTTATTCATTCTAATATGTTCTTTATTTCTGCTATGTCAATCTTCATTTCCAGTTGGTTTGTTTTCAATGCTTTACTCATGCTGTTGAGTTTCCTCATGATTATTACTCTGAACTCTCCCTCTGATATCTTTCTCAATTCTCTTTCATTTATTTTATCTTCTGTGGAATTATCTTGTTCTTTCATTGGGATTTGTTTCCTTGTTTCACCATTTTCGTGGTCTTAGTGGATTTTGGAGCCTGCCAAATTTTCCCTGTGGGTGTTGGTGTTCTGCTGGTTGTGGCTCCCTCTTCTGGATTTGGATGAGTGTGGGAGGACCCATGTTAAACACCACTGTCAAGTCTTACTTTCCTGGGTAGATTTGCAAGGCCAGGAATGATTTTGTTATCCCCTAGCTTTTTGACTGAAAGCTGTTAGTCTCAGTTTCTTGATGAGCCTTGGGTTATAGCCCTCTAGTGAATGAAGAAATCCCTCAGGTGTTCAGGGTAAGAGGATTTCCAGTGGAGCGGGCTTGGGAGGGTAGATTCTTGCTGGCTGTTAATGAGCCTCAATTTGCATTTCTCTGGCCTGACCAGGTGGTGTTGAATTCCTTAGGGAGGGGCTGTTGCTTCTCTGCAGGGCTCTGGGGGGCTCTTTGAGTAAGATGTCCACTGTCCTATGAGAGAGTGATTCAGCACAGAACTCCCAGTCCCCACCAAATCTCACACCTCTCCACACAGTTTCAGTCCAGTCTGCCCTCCCTCTGCCAGAGCCCAAGGTGAGTGGCTGTAGCTAATTTAGTGCTCTGTGCTGGCCCTCTGCACTGTGGAGCTGGCTTGAGATTTTAATCCTGAGGGAGCTGCTCACAGCTAAAACAGCTGCTGTCCATGGGCTCCCAGCCCACCCTCTCGCACCTTAGCAGTTCCTGCCAGGCTCGATTTAGTGTCCTGTTTTTGACCATGGTTTATGGATCCTCTCTGGCTGCTTTTCTGTTGGTTTTTCCTGATGATTTGTCTTTATTTTAGTTGTAATTCCAGTTGTTCCTGGGAGATGGAATCTCTGCAAGCCTTTTTAGAAGGAACACAGGAGTCTATGGAGAATTCCTATAAGCTGGTTTTCAAGGAAGGCACACAATCTCTATGGGCTGGCTCCTGTCAGTCAAGCTCGAGTTGGGGATAGAGCTCTCCTAATGCCATGTCCTTCACTGGCACCTGTACACATCTGTGTTGGCAACTTCTTGCCTCTACATCTCAGTCTTTTCATTTCTAGTTGTTCTGTTGGAAACCTGAGCATTGATCCCCACAGATGAGAGGCTGGAGCAGTCCTTCACCCAGGGAAGTACACTGCTAACATTGTGCACCCAATTACAGTGTGGAATTTCCCCCACACCAGCAATTCTCTGACACTAGCTGGGTGTCCTACAATTCAACTTAGTTCTGATGCTATCTACCTGAAGATAACTTCAGATCCCACAAATTAAGGACTTAGTCTTACAATACCTCCCCCTACCCCTTCAGACTGGAATCAAAATTCATTTGTCACCTGTACTTCTGAACAACTATCGATTGGAGATTCCTATGAACCCCTCCTTGGGTTTGATTAATTTACTAGAGTGTCTCACAGAACTCAGAGAATTATTTTACTTACTTGATCACCAGTTTATTATAAAAGAATGTAACTCAGGAACAGTCAGATGGAAGAGATACACATAGGGCCAGGTATGAGGAAGCAGTGAGGGGCTTCCATGCTGTCTCCAGGTGTGCTACTCTCTGAATCTTCACGTGTTCACAAAACCAGAAACTCCAAACCCCACCCTTTTGGGTTGTTATGAAGGTTTCATTCTGTAAGTATTGTTAACCTAAACATAAAATGCCTTTCAAAATGAGAGGCAAGAAGCATTCATTTTCAATCAAATCATAGCTATCCCAGATCACTTATTCAGACAGAAACTCAAATAGTGTTTTGATTAGGAGACAAAGGCAAGAAAATATTTATGAGAAGGGGAAAGGGAAGAATTATATCCATATAAAGAAAGCATTTCTATTGGTGCAGATAACATAGCATGGTGATGTTAATTCTAAACAATGTTTTTAATTTTCAGTCCAATTGTCATCAGTCCAGTAGTCAAAATATCTGCTTTCTTATTATCTTTGCAAACAGTTCTTTAGGGAATAGTGTTGCTTTAGGCCCAGTTCAAAGGTTATTTTGCCCTGTTTTAACATTCCAAGGTTTGAGGCATAAGATGTATAAGGAGTTCCTGTGGGGTACAGCTCTGACTCCATTTTAAAGTGGCTCCATTTTCTTAAAAACATTCCTCCCCCCCTTTTTTTTTTGAATTTTCAAATTCAATTTTTTACTATTTTTTTTTATTGTTGAAAGTATTACAGATGTCCCCCTTTTTGCCCCATTGACCTCCCCTTTCCCAATCCCACTCCCCTCCTACCTTCCCCAGCCTAGTGTCCCTGTAGACTGGTTATGTAAAAATGCATATAAATTCTTTCATTTATCTCTTCCCACCCCTCCCACCCGCTCATCCCTCTGAGGTTTGTCAATCTGTTTCCTACTTCATGATTCTGGATCTCTTTTGGTGGACAGCTTATTTTGTTCATTGTTTCACAAGTAAGTGAGATCATGTGGTACTTGTCTTTCTCTGACTGGCTTATATAGATCAACATAATACTCTCCAGGTCCCTCCATGTCATCTCAAAGTATAAGAGATCTCTTTATTTTACAGCTGCATAGTATTCCACTGTGTAAATGTACCACAACTTCTTTTCCACTCATCTGATGGGCACTTGGGCTGTTTCCAAAACTTAGCTACTGTAAATAGTGCTGCTATGAACATAGGAGTGCATATATTCTTCCTGATTGGTGTTTCAGACTTCTTAGGATATATCCCAAGAAGTGGAATCGCTGGGTCAAATGGCAGTTCTATTTTTAAGTTTTTGAGGAAACACCATATTGTTTTCCATAGTGGCTGCACCAGTCTGCATTTCCACCAGCAGTGTGCTACAGTACCCTTTTCTCCACATCCTTGCTAGCATTTGTTGTATGAGGATTTGTTGATGGCTGCCATTCTGGCAGGTGTGAGGTGATATCTCATAATCATTTCAATTTACATCTCTCTGATGATTAGAGATGTTGAGCATTTTTTCATGTCTCCTGGCCATTTGTATGTCCTGTTTGAAGAAGTGTCTATTCAGGTCCTCCCCCCATTTTAAAATTGGATTGTCTTCCTTTTGTTGAGTTGTATGAGTACTATATATATTTTGGATATTATCTCCTTATCTAATGTATCATTGACAAATATATTCTCCCAGTCAGTGCTTTCCCTTTCCATTTTGATGGTTGTTTCTTTTGCTGTGCAGAAGCTTTTTAGTTTGATGTAGTCCCATTTATTAATTTTTTTCCTTTGTTTCCCTTGCCCTAGGAGATGTATCTGAAAAAAAAGAATACTGCTACACGAGATGTCTGCGATTTTACTGCCTGTTTTCTTCTAGGATTTTTATGGTTTCATGAGTTACATTTAAGTCTTTTATCCATTTTGGGTTTATTCTTGTATATGGTGTAAGTTGGTGGTCTAGTTTCATTTTTTGGCATGTACAGTTTTCCCAACACTATTTATTGAAGTGACTGTCTTTACTCCATTGTGTGCTCTTGCCTCCTTTGTCATATATTCATTGACTGGAAAGGTGTGGGTTGATTTCTGGGCTCTCTATTCTGTTCCATTGATCTATATGCTTGTTCTTGTGCCAGGACCAGGCTGTTTTGATTACAATGGCTTTATAGTATAGTTTGATATCTGCTATTGTGATCCCTCCAACATTGTTTTTCTTTCTCAAGATCGCTACGCAATTTGGGGTCATTTTGGTTCCATATAAATTTTTGGAATATTTGTTCTAGTTCTGTGAAATATGCTGTTGGTATTTTAATAGGGATTGCATTAAATCTGTAGATTGATTTGAGTACTATGGAAATTTTAACCTTTTTCCTGTTTAAAAAGTGTAGCTTGCCCTGGCCAGTTTGGCTCAGCAGTTAGAGTGTCAGCTCATGGACCAGAGAGTCCTGGGTTCAGTTCCCGTTAAGGGCACATACTTTGGTTGTGGTTTGTCCCCGGCCCTGGTTGGGGTTGTGCAGTTTGCAACCAGTTGATGTGTCTCTCCCCTGTCAATGTTTCTCTCTCTCTCTTCCTCCCTCTCTCCCTCCCACTCTATCTGAAGATAAATGCAAAAAAAAAAAAAAAGTCCTAGGGTGAGGATAAAAAAAAAGTGTAGCTTGCTGACAGATTTCACATAAACATGCTCTTTGAGTCTGAAGCAAATCTGACTGGTTGTCAATGTGAAAAAAATACAAAAACTGTTCTTGGAGTTACTTCTAAACAGAACTTACCTCTATTCCTAATGTAACAAAAATGTATATGACGATCACTGGCAAACTTTGGGGGTTACAGTCCATAACATTAAGGTAAACACTGACGCTACACGTGCCAACAAAAATTATTCTAGGGACAGACAGGAAATGGGTTAAGGATGTTAATGCTTCCATCCCATGAACATATATATGCTTCCACTTGTTTGCATCTTCCTCTATTTCCTTTTTCAATGTCCTATAGTTTTCCCAGTACAGGTTTTTTTCCTCCTTGGTTAAGTTTATTCCCAGGTAGCTTTTTTTTTTTTTTTTTTTTTTTTTAATGTTGTAATGGTAAATGGGATTGTTTTCTTAGTTTCTCTTTTTGAGAGTTCATTATTGGTGTATAAAAATGCCACTGATTTCTGGATGTTGATTTTGTATCCTGCTACTTTGCCAAATTCATTTATTAGATCTAGTATTTTTTTTTTAGTGGAGTCTTTAGGGTTTTTTATGTACAATATCATGTAATCTGTGAATAATGACAGTTTCACTTTCTCCTTTCCAATTTGGATGCTTTTTATTTCTTCTTTTTTGATCACTGTGGCTAAGACTTTCAGTACTATGTTGACTAAGAGTTGTGAAGTGGACATCCCTGTCTTGTTCCTTATCTTAAAAAAACATTTTTAGATTTTGCTCATTGATTAAGATGTTGGCTGTAGGTTTGACATATATGACCTTTATTATGTTGAGGTATGATCCCTCTATTCCTACTTTACTGAGATTTTTTATCATAAATGGTTGCTAGATTTTGTCAAATGCTTTTTCTAGATATAATTGGTTATATGTGTTGATATAATCATGTGATTTTCAGCCTTCATTTTCTTTATGTGAGTATCACATTTATTGATTTGCAGATATTGAACCTACCTTGCATCCTTGGTATAAATCCCACTTGGTCATGGTTTATGATGTTTTTAATGTATTTCTGGATCCAATTTGCTAATATTTTGTTGAGGATTTTAGCATCTATGTTCATCAGAGATGTTAGCCTGTGATTTTCCTTCTTTGTAGTGTCTTTATCTGGTTTTGGAATTAGGATAATGATGACCTAGTAAAAAGAGCTTGGCAGTCTTCCCTCCCCTTGAATATTTTGGAATAGTTTGAGGAGGATAGGTGTTAGTTCTTTGAATGTTTGGTAAAATGTGCCTGTGAAGCCATCTGGTCAAGGACTTTTGTTTGCTTAGAGTTTTTTCAATACTGCTTCAATTTCATTAGTTATCAGCCTATTCAGGCTTTCTCATTCTTATTGATTGAGTTTGGAAGATGGTATGTTTCTAGGAATTTGTCCATTTCTCCCAGGTTGTCCAGTTTGTTGGCATATAGTTATTCCTAGTATTTTCTTATTATCCTTTGTATTTCTGTGATGTCAGTTGTTACTTCACCTCTTTCATATCTGATTTTATTTATCTGGGTCCTCTCTCTTTGTTTCTTGATAAGTCTGGCTACAAGTTTATCAATCTTGTTTATCCTTTCAAAGAACCAACTCTTGATTCCATTGATATTTTGTACTGTTTCTTTAGAATCTATGTCATTTATTTCCACTCTGATCTTTATTTTTTCCTTATATTTACTCTAGGCTTTTCTTGCTGTTCTCTTTTTAATTCTTTTAATTATAGAATTAGATTGTTTATTTGAGCTTTTTCTTGTTTCTTGACATAGGCCTATAACTTCCCTCTCAGGACTGCTTTCACTGTGTACCATAGATTTTGGGTTGTTTTGTGTTCATTTTCATTTGTTTCCAGGAAATGTTTATTTCTTTCTTGATCTCACTGGTAACCCACTTATTGCTTAATAACATGGTATTTCAACACCATGTGTTTAATTGTTTTTTAATTTTTTAATTTTAGTTAATTTCTAGTTCCATATCATTGTGATCTAGGAAGATGTTTGATATGATTTCAATTTCCTTGAATTTGTTAAGAGGTTTCTTTTTGGGTTCTAACATGTGCTCTACCTTTGAGAATATTCCATATGCACTTGAGAAGAATGTACAGTTTGCTGCTTTGGGATGAAATGTTCTGTAAATATCAATTAAATCCATCTGATCTAATGTGTCATTTAAGGTTGCTATTTCCTTGTTGATTTTTTTGTCTGGAAGCTCTTTCCAGTGATGTCAGTGGAGTGTTAAACTTGCCTACTGTGACTGTATTGCTATTGATCTCTCCCTTAAAGCCTTCCCTGTTTGTGTGTGTATATATATATATATATATATATATATATATATATATATATATTTAGGTGCTTCAATGTTGGTGCATATATGTTTACAAGGGTTATATTTCCTGGTGGATAGATCCTTTTAGTATTATGTAGTGACCTTCTTTGTCTCTTGTTATGAAGTCTATTTTGTCAGATATGACTATTGTGTCCCATCTCTTTTTTGGTTTCCATTTGCATGTCATATTTTTTCCATTCCTTCATTTCAGTCTGTTTGAGTCTTTTAATCTGAGGTGGGTCTCTTTCAGACATCATATATATGGGTCATGTTTTTTTATACATTCAGCTACTGTATGTCTTTTGATTGGCATAGTTAGTCCATTTACATTTAATATTATTATTGATAGTTATTCATTGCCATTTTTTGTCTTTATACCTATGTTCCTCTCTCTCTTGATTTCTTCTTCTTAAAGTAGCCCCTTTAACATTTCTTGCAATGTTGGTTTGGTGGTAATGCACTTCTTTAGCTTTATTGTCTGGGAAGCTCTTTATTTTGCCTCAATTATAAATGATAGCCTTGCTGGGTTGCATAGTCTAGGAATCAGGTCCTTGCTTTTCATTAATTAATACTTTATGTCAATCCCTTTGGGGCTGCAGTGTTTCTGTTGAGAAATTAATTGCCAGCCTAATGGGAACTTCTTTATAGGTAACTTTCTGTCTCTCTCTTGTTGCCTTTAAGATCCTTACTTTGTCTTTAACCTTTGCTATTTTATTATGATGCTGTAGAATGGGTCTCCGGGTTCATCTTGATTGGGACTCTCCATGCTTCCTGAACTTGTGTGACTTTTTCCTTCACCAAATTAATGACATTTTCTGTCATTATTTCTCTAAACAAGTTCTCTATTTTTCACTCACGTTCTTCTCCCTCTAGTACCCCTATGATGAGGATGTTGTCATGTTTCATATTGTCCCAAAGTTCCCTTAAACAATCCTCCTGCTTTTTAATTCTTTTTTTTTTTTTTGCTGCTCTGATTGGGTGTTTTTTCTTCCTGCTCTCTTTCAAATCGCTGATTTTATCCTCTGCTGCATTCCATCAGCTTTTGATTCCTTCCAATGTATTCTTGATGTCAGGTATGGTATTGTTCACTTCTGACTGGTTCTTATTAATGGTTTCTATTTATTTTTCATGCTGTTGTAGTTCCCACTAAGTTCCTTATCATTCTCACTACATTCCTTGAGCATCCTTATAACCATGACTTTGAACTCTATATCTGATAAATTGTTTGCCTCCATTTCATTAAGATCTTTTTCTAGAGTTTTCTTATTTTCTTTTATTTGGAGGTTGCTTTGTCTCCCCATTTTTGCTGTCCCTTTGTATTTGTTTCTATGTATTAGCTAGAACTGCTATGCCTCCCAGACTTTGTGGGGTGGCCTTATGTAGTAAATATCCTGTGGGACCCAATGGTGCAGTCTCTTTCAGCTCCTGAGCTGGATGCCATAGGAATGACCCTTTTGTGGGTTATTTGGGCACTCCTGTTGTAATTAGGCCTTGATTGTTGTTGTCCTGTTCAGGGTGGGATCTCCCCTCAGGCTGGACAACCCCAACCATGTTGTCCAAGCTGTTGTGCAAGTGAAGACAGAACAAAACAAAACACAACACAGCAAAATAAGAATAAAACAGAAACATAGCACTGGCCAGTTTGGTTCAGTGGTTGGAGCATCAGCCCGCAGACCAGAGAGTCCCAGATTCAGTTCCCGCTAGGGGCGCGTACCTCGGTTGCAGTTTGTCCCCGCCCCGGTTGGGGTCATGTGGGTGGCAGCCAGTAGATGATGTTTCTCTCTCTTCCCCCCTCTCTCCCTCCCGCTCTATCTGAAGATAAATGCAAAAAAATGTCCTCGGATGAGGATAAAAAAAAAAAAGAAAGAAACATACAAAAGACTCCTACAGCAACAAGAAAAATAACCACAAAAGAAAAGAGGATTGGGGAAGAGAAAAGAGAACAAGAATAATAAAGAAAAGAAAAGAAAAAATATGAGAATAAAGGGAAAGAAAAAGGTATGTGAAAGGAAGAAGGGAGTGAAAAAATAAGAATAAAGAATAGAAAAACAGTATAAAAGAATAGAGAAGGAACAATTATGAAAAGGAAAAAAGGAGAAAGAAGAAAGACAAAATATAAGAAAAAAAAGGAAGAGCAAGAATGAGAAAGAAGAAAAAATAGAGTAAGAAAAGGAAAGAGAAAATAAGAGACATGAAAGAAAAAAGATAGACAAAATAATAACAAAACTATAAAAAATAAAAAAACAAATGCAAAAAAGAAAAAAAAAGTGAAATGGAGTTTGTTTCGGCAGAGTTAGTGCCTCCTAGGAGCTCCCTTTGGAGCCTGCTCTTATGTTGACTGACGCTGACTGTTTTTTTCCTGATGTTTCTGGGCATCCCAGAAGATTCTTTGGTTGTAGCCTCTGTCCACATTTGGCTCTCAGCAACCTATTGAAGCTTCAAGTGATCCACAATTTGTGGCTTCCTCCACAGGGCTTGGCTGTAGGTAGGAGGGACAAAACTGTATTCTGATGCCAGCTTGTTAGAAGCATGGGGCCCAGGGATGGGTCAACAAATATCCCAAATCTCCTCAGGCTCCACCTCCACTTGCTTCCATCTGCCAGCCAGCCATCAGACTTAGTCACTGAAAAGGCTATATCTGAAAGGGCTTTTGATGGAATTGGGAGTGTGAGACCTGGGTTTCTCATGAGGAGGAGGTGCTGTTCATATTTCAGGAAAGATGGTGGGTGTGCTCCCCCATTACAGAGCCACTCATCTGAGACTGTCCTGAAATATTTTCCTGACCTCAGCTGGGCGGGGCCCCTCACATACAGTCTGGTGGTATCCGCTGGAAATTGGGAGTTTCTATCAGCTCTCCCATAATCCCCACCCCAAAACCAGTCACCGACGCCCCCTGAGTCTGTTCAAAGCCATAGGTTTGTCCTCTGTTGCTGTCTCCTCAGCAGGGGTCAAAATGCAGGATGCAGGGTGGGGCAAGCAGGATTCCTGAAAGTAAGGTGAGTTTCATCTTCCAAGGATGGGGTATTTGCCTTTTCCCAAGCTGTTACTGCTGGGAGGGGCCTGCACCTCCAGGAAAAATGGCTACTGCAGTATGGGGTGAGGTATGACCAATTGCAGGTCTCCCAGCCACTGCTTTTCCACATCACCCTACAGTGCTTCCCACCCCAAGATTTTCTCAGGCAACTCCACTCCACATTGCCCCTCCTCCACTGAAGCCTTGGGTGAGTGGCCTGAAACAAAAATCCTGTGTTCTGTGTTTTGATCATAGTGTTTTGTTTTGTTTTTTTAAGTGGCTTTATCTCTGACTGGCTCTGGCTCTCCCCAATGGGCCAGAAGCCCCACTGCCTTTCATGACTCAGTGTTACATGGGCTGCTGTTCCCTGCTGATGCTCTGGGCCTCTCTCCTCTCAGGGAAAACCCCCTGGCCCCCTTCAGTCAAGGTAACCCTCCTCAGCCTTGGCCTTCCGATGTAGAAGCTGGGCCAGTGCCTCTCTCAACCACACCCTTCCCACCAGTCTGAAGTGATTTCTGCCCTTCTTTATAAAACTCTCCCCTTCAGCTAGTTCTCAGTTCGTAGTTCTGGGTGAATGTTCTCCAATTTAGTTTTATTTTTAGTCTGGTCTTGGAAAGATCTACCTACTCTGCCACCACCTTGAAAACCTGGCTCCTTGTATTTTTTAAAAAATGTTTTTATTGATTTTTTTAGAGACGGAGGAAGGGAGAGGGAGAGAAAGAGAGAAACATCGATTGAATGCTTCCTTCAGGACCCCCACTGGGGATTGAGCCTGCAACCTGGGCATGTGCCCTGACTGGGGATCAAACTAGCGATGTCTTGGTGCATGGGACAATAGTCAACCCACTGAGCCACACTGGCCAGGCAGCTCCTTGTATTTTTCAAAGCTCTCTTTCTCACTTATTACACCGGTAGGCTGTGTTTACATTTCTAATATCTATCGGAAGAATTTGGAAGTTACTGAGAAAACTTTTTAAAAATCCTATTAAACTTCTAATTTTACAAAATTTCTGATCATAGAGTTATTAGATTCTTGGATTCTATTGTCAGTGTAACACACATTCAAACCTATAGAAAAATTTTTTAGTTTATTTGAGCCAAACTGACAAAATTTGCCAGGAAGCAAAATCTCAGTGTGTTGAGACAATGCTCTGGAGAATGGCAGTTTTATGCCTTATTTTACACATTACAATCAAAAGAGGAGAAGTAAGTGGGTTACATGAAATCCATTGGTGATAGATTAGGGAGGTGGGAGAAAGAAAAGCATGGAAACTTTGGAGACTGGATAAAAAGTAAAATGATAGATACATATTTCTTTTACTTAGGTGGGTATAAGACTGTTAACAGTCAACAATTAACATGGTAATAATAACAATGAGAGGATTTATGGTCTTCACCCTGGTGCATTGGTTGTACTCTGGTGCGTTGATTTTGCCCTGAAGGAGTCTAGAAAAAGGGGAGTTACCCTGACATTCCAAAGGAATGTTATCATAGATGCAAAAGACAATAGATAGGCTTAGTTAAGGTAAAGACTGACATTTCTCAGGGAAGATTCTAGCTTAAGACATGACTACCTGCCATAAACTGCTTTTAGTTAAAAAGTTCTTTTTGCCTGGCCGGTGTGGCTCAGTGGACTGAGGGCTGTCCCATGGACTGAGAGGTCCCGGTTCAATTCCCAGTCAGGGCATATGCCCAGGTTTCTGGCTCAATCCCCAGTGGGGGGCATGCAGGAGGCAGCCGATCAATTTCTCACATCGATGTTTTTATCTTTCTCTCCCTTCCTCGCTCTCTAAAATATCAATTAAAAAAAGCATTTTTAAAAAGTTCTTTTAATTTCAGACCATCCTTTGTGGTTACTTTAGGTATCTGAGTTTGCAAGGCAACCATGCAAGCCTTCCCTGAGCTTACCAGGTTAGCATGTGGCCCCGATTCATCCACACATCCCCCTTTTGGTCATCAATGAATCCAAAGGATGCATTAATGACCAACCTTTTGGTTGGATAATGAGGTTCCATGGTGTAGGAAGGCTCATTCCTAGGAAGTCTCAGTGTTAGCAGTTGTCTTACTGAAAAGTGGACCACTGTGGATAGGGCAAGACTGTAACCTTAGATGGAAGTCAAGGCTGAATTTTTTATATATTTCTTCCAAAGTGAAAAGCAGGTAAATGAGAGGCAGTCAGGTCTTACGGGCCTTTATTAAGAAAAACACTCTTGCCCTGGCCAGTGTTGCTAAGTGCTTAGAGTGTCAGCTTGCAGGCCAAAAGGTTGTGGGTTTGATTCCTAATCAAAGACACGTACCTGGGTTGCAGGATCGATCCTGGCACCAGTTGGGGTGTGTGCAGGAGGCAACTAACTGGTTGATGTGTCTCTCTCACATCGATGCTTATCTTTCTCACATCAATGTTTCTCTCTCTCTCTCTCTTCCCTCCCTCCCTTCTACTCTCTCTAAAAATCAATGAAAAAAATATCCTCAGGAGAGGATTAACAAAAATAAAATAAATAAAAATAAAAACGCTCTGGATTTTTTCTAACCTAATTTATTATGATCCAGATTTTGTTGCCTGTTTTACTTTTATAACATTCACTTATAGTTTAAGGGTATAATATACAACTTCAGTGATTATTAACAGTTGGGTATGTACATAGGGTTTGAGAAAAACCTAAAGAACCAGTATAATAATTATTATTACTAATATTGGTAGCTACATTAATTTGTGAGCATACAGGCCTTGTTGACATCTTGGGATAACTGTCTGCCTCTATGGTTGGTGACTTCTTGTCCTTGAAAGCCTTTGATTTCTACTGTTGATGGAGGCAAGTGTCAGAGACAGGGGCAGATGTCCATTTGGGTTAGGCACCTGATAAGGTAAGGTCCCTTCTGTTGCCTGGGGATGGATGTCTGCTTCCCAGCCTCTGTTGCTGGGGATATACCTTGACTCTGATCAGGCTGCTACTGTGGGGGATGGTGCTGGGCTCCCAGCCGTTTGCAGCTTCTGCAGCAGGTACCTTGACAGCTCCGCTACTGTGCACTGGTCTGTGTTGACACAGGGTGTCCACTGGTCCCATGGTGCCAGGTGCACTGGTGGGCTCAGGTGCTGGGCCCTAGCCGCTCCCACTGCCTCCTCCCAGGGAAGACCCAGGATCTTCCAAAATGGTGGGACCTCCCCACAGGGCAGGGAGAAGCGCCCTGAAGAGCCGCTTACGGTAGCCGGCTGCTCCCGTCCACAGCATAGGAACCTTCTGCTCCGCGTCTCTGCACTGCACAGTTTGGTCGTCCACCTTCATGTCCACTCACACTCTCGCACACACTCGTTCGCTTTCTCACACACTCACCCCCCCTCTGGTCCTGCCCGCCGCCATCTTCTTGTTTGTTTTTTTAATAAGGAGAAAGAATAAACCCTTGAAGTATTCCAGGTCCCATTGGAATAACTCAAAGCCATCTCTTAGTAAAAAAGTCTCTTAAAATTCAAACTTTGGGATAGTTGTCAAATATACTTAACCAAAAAATTATATCATAAACTCCTTGTAAATCTAGGTAAAATAAACATATATTTTATGGTAATAACTCTAAAAGATATAATCAAACTTAAATCAGTTTTAATATTAAATATTGTGTCCAGACCACAACCTATACATTTAATCTCTTTAGTATTTACTCTCTTTAGGTCAATAAAATATCACCCCTTAGTAATGCCATCTGAAGACAGAAAACACACCACATATAATACACAGACCAACACAAAAAGACCATGAAGACTAAAAACATAAAAACTATACACATGATCTGAATTATTACTTGTTGTAGAGAAGATGAAAGAATATTCTCATTTGCTTTTGATAGCTTTTTAGAAAAGGAGAGGGAAGTATCTAAATACCAAGCAGGAAGATTTTGTTGAGACTCTCCATGAAAAAACCTGAAGGGCTTGTTGTGGAGCAAGAGAACCCAGAGACCACCAGAGCCAAATTAAAGCCAAATAGAGAGCAAAGCCGGCCAATGACTGATCCCGAGTTCTCAGAGATCAGCCCCAACTTTCAGCTACTTTTTTATTTTATAGGGGGCTTGTGACAAACTTCTGCAACTGGCAGTTCTTGTTGGCCTTAGAGGAGAGCAAGCAAGCAAGTACAGAAGCGGGAGGGAACGGAGGTGGGAGAGAGCTAAGGCAGAAGGGAACTGGGTGAACTGGTTCAGCACACATCTATCCTGCTATTCATTCCATTTTCTAAGTTCTAAAAACTAACAAATTTGCTTAGAGGACAAGTTTATTTAGAGGGGTACCAGGCCAGCTGGTACGTCCTCAGTTTGCCTCTGAAAGCTCCATAGTTGGCCTTTTGTATTATTTAATCAGGACGAGGTGATATGAGCAGGGCAGGCCAGTACAGGCTGTGAATGTGCGGTGGAAACAAAGAAAGTCTTGGCTCCATTCTAAGGAATTAAGCAACAGGAGAGAGCCAGGCTAGGTTTTGTTTTGTTTTGTTTATAAACTTAAAACTTTCACAAACTTTTATAG
Organism: Tadarida brasiliensis; assembly: GCA_030848825.1. Lineage (NCBI taxonomy): Eukaryota > Metazoa > Chordata > Mammalia > Chiroptera > Molossidae > Tadarida > Tadarida brasiliensis. Next base: position 68,999,193 of record CM061259.1, on the reverse strand, counting down.
CCTTCACAACCTTTTACAAACCTTTCTATAGCTTTACAAACCTTTTTACCCATTCAGAAGTAACTATCCTTAGAATAACTCACTTTCTTTTCCCTCAAAAATGAAATCCATATCTTATACCTTCTATTACCAAAATCATATAATTTCTTTCCAACTTAATTAGAATTTCTAACTTTTAGAAACCTCAATTTTCAATGACAACCAAAAAGTAAGCAACTAGTATTCCCTAGATTAACTTTTCAAACACATTTTATAACCTTTGGAAACATAGTTTCCTCTATTGGCAAACACATATTTAAGAAACACACCTCTATGCCCAGCCAGTGTGGCTTAGTGGATTGAGCATCGTCCCATGTGAGAGGTTCCCACTTCAATTCTGTCAGGGCACATGCCTGGGTGTGGTCTCGATCCCCAGTGGGGCCATGCAGGAGGCAGCCAATCAATGTATCTCTCTCACATCAATGTTCCTATCTCTCCGTCCCTTCCTCTCTCTAAAACAAAAATCAATAAAAACATAAGAAATTTTTTAAAAGGATGCCTTGGCTGGTCTGGGTCAGCGGTTAGAGCATCAGCCCATGGACCAAAGAGTCTCAGGTTCAATTCCAGTCAAGGACATGTACCTGGGTAGTGGTATGATACGAGGCCCTGGTTAGGGTCATGCAGGAGGCAACTAATCAATGTGTCTCTCTCACATCGATGTTTCTCTCTCTCTCTCCCTCCCTTCCTTCCTCCTACTCTATCTGAAAATCAATGGGAAAACATTCTCAAGTGAGGATTAAAAAAAAAGAAACACACCTCTAATAAAACACTAGACATTTATTAACAGCTCCAAATTTACTCCACAGGCCCTCTGCAACAAAAGCATGTGAACTCAAGACTAGATGGCCCAGATAAAGTTTGGTGGGCTTTGAATTGTTTCTGGAGCCACACCTCTGGCCCTGTAAGGACTGCATTGTAAAACAAGGGCAATTTATTTATTTATTTATTTATTTATTTATTTATTTATTTATTTTATTTATTTATTTATTTATTTAGTTATTTATTTATTTATTTATTTATACAAATACCTCAACAATGGATTAACAAATCCATTCACCCATTTTTGGAATGTTTCTTCCCATTTGGGTATGTTTATTTTTAGTCTGCAGACAGCATGTAGCTTAGGGTCGCCTCTGAGAGCCATAAAGGCTTGGATACATGGAACCCCTGTCCATTTATTTCCCTTGGGAATGGTAAACAGGTCTAGCTCTAGCATTAGCTAAATAATTTCCTTTTACTTCCATGGTGGCAGCTTTAGAATGTCCTGTAATTTTGATAATTGCCAATTGTTTAAATTTTTTGTGTGACATCCAATAATTCTACAACCTCTTTTCCATTCTTTATGGGCTGCCTTAGAAAATTAAGAAGCCTTGCTTCTTCCACAACATTCTAAGGTTGTGAGCTATACCAAAGGCATAGCTATTATGTTGGCCCCTTTTTGTCCACACTTAGGACAAACAACATAACAGAGACAAGAAAAGGAACGAAGAAGCACAATTAAATGAGTACCATTTTGGGGAATACAGCATTCTTTTGCTGCCAAGGCATCACACCACATGTCAGTACCTGGGGTAATCACCCTCACCCTTGAAAGAAAAACCTTATCTCATTGAAAATCATTTGACCTCAACCAAAAAAGGAGGGAGGTCCGAACCTAACAGGGAGAGCTTCACAGTCAATGAGACAACAGTCCATAGATACAGTGGGCACAAAAGAGGTTTTGTTGGTACTGTACTCAGTACCAGGGATGCTGGACATGAAAGTGAGATCCATTTAGATCCTGTTTGTGATGCCAGATATGCTAACCTAAAAATGAAAGGCCTTTCAAAGTCAGAAGCAATAAGCATCAAAGAATAGCTATTCTGGAATCACTGATTCAGGCAGAAACCCAAATAGTGTTTTGATTAGGAGACAAAGGCAAAGGGTATTTGTGAGAAAGGGAAGGGGAACAATTGCATCAATAGAACAAAGGCACTTCTATTGATGTGGATAACATCGCAGTGATGTTAATCCTAAACAGTGTTTTTAATTTTCAGTCTAATAGTCATCAGTCCAGTAGTCATAATAACTGCTTTCTTGATTGCTTTGCAGGCAGCTCTTTGGGGCACAGTGATGCTTAAGCCCATTCCAAAGGTTATTCTGCCCTGTTTTAACACTCCAAAGATTTGAGGAATAAGACTTGCAAGGCAGTTTCAGCTCCATTTTAAAATGGCTCCATTTATTATATTTTTAAAATATGGTTGATTAAGTCATTGACCAATGGTGATTGGGTTCAATCTCCAGCCCCTCCCTGCAGGGTGGGACTGGAACTTCTAACCCCCCTTCACATGATTGGTTCTCTTGGCAACCAACCCCCATCCTCAAATGGGGTCAAAAGCCACCTCATTAGCATAACAAAAGACAACTTTGAAGCTCTCCGCACAGGGAATTCACAGCAATTTAGGAGCTCTGTGCCAGAAATGAATGAAGACCAAATATGTATTTAATATAAATCATAATATTGCAACTGCCCTGGCCTGAAAGGGGGTTTTCTTCCACTCCTCCCCCTCTCCAACGTCCCCCTCAGCATCACCTCCATCCCTCACAAAAGTCATACTCTGTGCCAGGCAACATATGACTGCTTACAAGGACTACCTCCTCTCACCCTGACAATACCTCCTACAGAGTGGGCTGCTCTGACTCCGCGCTACAAATGTGGAAACAAACTCAGAGTTCCTCTAAGACTACACGGCCAGGAAATGGCAGTTATAATGCTTTCAGCTTAGACTTCTATGCCTTAAAAGATCAACTTTTCCCCCAGTTTAGCATTTTCCCTTCGTTTGTTAATTTTTTCCCTCAGAAATCATTAAAATAAAAATGAACATGTTCATTTTATTGATTGTTTTTCACTCTGCTCACTGAGTACAGTACCAACAAAAATGATTCAAAAGGCGTATGATCATATAAATCAATAAAACCAAAGCTTGTTAACTTCTATCTACACATTCAAAAATGATGCATTGAACCACTGCTCTGTAGCCCCTTCATGGTCTAGAGCCCCTGCCCTCAAAGGTTCTAGTAAGACAAGTCAGAAATAGAAGAGAAAAGGGAGAGGAAGGGGGTCTCTTCAGTGGTGGTGATAGGAGGATCGTGAGGTAAGAATTGGCTCTGAGCTTCCTGGCAGCCAGGACAAAGAGGAAAACACACAATGTTATGACACACTAGGACAGCATGGGGAGCAGACCAGCTCAGAGGAGAGGTCATTTTCCCCACTGACCTAGGAAAGCTGTGGGTGTGGATATTGGTTTGAAAGTGGCCTCAGACCATCAACATGCAGGGACTGCTCCCTTTCTAGCTTCTGTGGTCCTGGGAAAGGTGTGCTGCCAGGGCTTCAGAGAGTAAAAGAACCTGAATTTTTACTCTCTCTACCAGGTGACCCTGGGCAAAGTAATGTCCCCACTCAGTGTGGAATAATTTTTGCCACTGGAGTGGACAGTATTGAAAGTATTTGTTGAGTGTTACTGAATGGGGTCTGGTCTAGGCCCAGAGCAGGTCTACCTTGGGCTCACTGGTAGTGTTTGGGTTCTTGACTTCATGTAGGAAAGATTTCACAACATAAGCCCACATGACTTTGACAGTATGTTTATTAAAGCTGGGGGCAGTGAAACAAAGGAAGGGCTAAGATAGAAGAAGCAGCAGAAGAGAGAAAGAGAAAAAGGGACCTTGGAGACAGGTTCAGGGGATAAGCCTGGGACAAGCTGCCACTACCTGCTGCTCTTCTGTTTGCAAGTTTTGTGGGGTCCCTTAGAGTTTAGGAGAAAAGAAGCAGAGATACAAGGTGTGGGAATGCTCTAGCAAGAGTGCTGTAACTCCTTTGTCTTGAAACTTTTTATCTTTCATTAGCTGGTGGGAATCCTAGGGGAGATCTCAGAGGAGGGTCTTAACAGAATATGCATTGGCTTTTCAGGTGCGTCCTTCAATATGTTGATTCATCAAAATGTGTATATAAAGAGGTCAGGGTTTATTTTCTGGTTCATTTTATTTTTTAAAAACATCATCAAAGAGGAACCAGGACCGAGGCCATTCTGTCCCAGGACAGTTTTGAGTGTGTAAACCATTTGCTCCTAATTGTCCTTAGTTAGGGAAGATAAAAACCTTGTGATTCATTAGCTGGCTGTAAATTGCTCAAATTGTTTGGCTTTGTCTAATTATATTGTCTCAGTTTCCCTTCTTCCACTTTTCAAGGAATTTACCTAGCTTCTTATTATCCTGCCACGAGAGAATGAAGGCAAAATTATATCTACCAACTCTTGTCACCTCCTGTCTAGACACCTGAAAACAGACTAAAGAGTACATTGTGTTGCTGAGGGCAATGTGAAGGCTGGAGCATCCAGGCCTAAGCTGTGGGTGGGAGCCCTGGAGGGGCCTATGCAGGGGCTGCACTGTGTGGCCCTAGGGCAAAGGGCAAAGACCAGGTCTAAGTTACAGCCTTCAGGACAGAAACGTTTATTTTAAGGCCAGCTTGCCAAATCAAGACAGTCTCAGGATGTGGCTCTGTTTAGGCTGTGCAGAGCCCGCTGAAGTCATACCGTCTAGATGAGTGAATGAGTAAGGGGAAGTAGCTGTTTCTCAGGTGGGCACATCGCATCTGTCTGGCTCGAAAGCTCTGTCTTTTTCCCCTGCATTGGGAACTGCTAAGAAGGGATGCCCAAGGAACAGGTGCTAATGTTCTGGAGGCACAGGTCAGGCCAGAGCCCAAGTGGGGAGGGGGTCTCAGTGTACACTGCAACCTCCCTTCCGCCTCACAGAAGGTGGGTTGTGATGGAGTGATCGGCTCCAGCAAGCAAGAAGACAAGTGCGGTGTGTGTGGAGGGGACAACACCCACTGCAAAGTGGTCAAGGGCATGTTCACACGCTCACCTAAGAAGCTAGGTGAGTAAGCCCCTCCCTTTGGCCCTGGGGCCTGAATGTCTATGGTACCTGCTGGGTAGATGTGGGCTGGACTTGTCCTTGGGGCTCTGTCTGGGTTCATGACTGTTCTAGGGGGAAGGGATCTGGAAGGGTGAGGTGGTGGGAAAACCTAAGTCAGAACAGCTTGAGCCAGGCTACAGGGTGGGTGGGGGACAGGGAGAGTGGGGGCCCGGGTGAGGGGCCAGGGCAGAGAATGCCAGAATATAGGTGCACAGGGTGGGTCTCAGATGTCTATTTGAAGGCAGGGGTCTGCCGTAGTCACCCCTCCCCTGCCTTCTAGGGCTGTGGGGCAGCTGTGGTTCCCTTGCTCCCTGCCCCTTAGTCCCTGCCCTCAGCTGGCTGTCAGCAGGATTCGTTTGCATTGCCAAGCACAGGTTGCTGCCTCTCTGGGTGGGCAGTCAAGGCCTCTGGAGCTGCCTTCGAGGACAAGGCCCTCTATGCCTTGTCTGCACCCCAGTGACCCCTCTCCTCTTATTTGGCTTTGTCTCCCCACATCCCAACAAAGGTTACATTAAGATGTTTGAGATCCCTGCAGGAGCCAGACACCTGCTCATCCAGGAGGCAGATACTACCAGCCATCACCTGGGTGAGTCCTGCAGCCCAGGAATGCAGCAGATCCACAGCCTGGCTCTTCTGGGTATGGGCAGAGCCCCCAAGGGTCAGAGGCCCAACTGGTGGGCCCCACCTCCCTGTCCTTGGCTCAGCCGATGTCACGGACCTTTTCTAGATTCACCTCTTGGTGAAGAAGCCACGTGTTTGGATCAGAGAGCTCCTGGCAGCAGCTGTGGAGGGATATGTGTCACACAGACCCAGCCCACAGAAGGATGACTCCCCATCTCAAGGCTAAGGGGGACTGCCCCCCTACCCACTGGAAGGCAGGCAGGTCTGCCAGCAGTAGAGCCCTGAGTAGCCTCCCCCAAACCAACCAAAGGACCGGAGGCAGGCTGGAGGATGGCCTCATACAGTGTATTTGCATATTTTCCATTAGTGTAATTTTAAATTCCTGAGATTCTATCTGGAATAGAGATGTCTGGCCACTCTTGAAATGTTGGATGTTCCAACAACTTTGGGTGCCCCTTCCTACGTGGCAACCCCCTGCTGGTGGGACTCTGCTCCCCAAAGCTGACTGAGACTCCTTGCAGGGGCTCCACCCATCCTCACCCCCTCCCTGCAGAAGCATCTGGGCCCAACCTTTTGGATAGTCATGGGGCCTGAAAGTGATGCAGAAGGTTGTTAGGGGTATCCTGGACAAGTCCCTTCCCCCAGTTTGGGGCCAATCTTCTTCCTTGTCTGTGGAGGTCAGATTGGTTCAGGACCTCACCATCAAGCATCCTTGCTGACACATGACAAAGACCACTTTCTTTTAATACTCATTTTTCTTATTTTAAGAAGAAACTTTACATTGCTACCCAAAATGCAAAACCAGTACCACTTGCCTTAAACAGAAGGCAAATCTAAAAGTCAGTTACTGAAAAAAAGAACTGCTAAAGATTCCAGGTCCCAGGTCCTCTCTCTCTGCAGTAGACGAGAGAGAATCAGTAACAAGTTGAGGACCTATGGCTCCTACTGAGGTTCACTTTGTGATGTGGACAGAGAGTTAAAGAAGACACGTGTAGGGAGTTATTTCCTCACCCTGTGCCCTGTCCGTGGGCTCCCTAAAATCATTGAGCAACTCCTCAGTACCTCCTTCCACACTATGAGAAGTGTGGGGCTTCCTGACCAGCTGGGTTCTTAGTTCCTAGACATTCTTTGTAGATGCCAGTGGCCTGAGTGGTCCCCTCAGTCAGGCCAAGCCTCTTCAGGGGGTGTGGGGAACTGGTGGGGCACCAGGCTGGGCCACTGCTATGGATGGGGTGGGGAGACCCTGCTTTTCAGGTGGACATATGCTCACCCCATGACAGGAAGCCCCCACACCAGCCCTGTGTCCTCTTGTCCAGCAGATGCCCTGTACCCTGGGGGTTGGGGCGGGGCAGGCAGGGGCTCTTGAGTGCCTGCTGAGTGCTCCAAGTATACAGTAGGGAGGTAACCTTGATAGCTGTTGAACCACTTCTGAGCAGAGCCCCTGCTCCCCCAGAGCCTGTGGGGGCAGATCTGGGAAAGGACCCTGGGCCCGGAAGAAAGGTATGAGTTACGGCTGAGTGGCAAGGGGTGAGCCGGGCTCTCAGGTGATTCGGTCTGTCTGGCAGGGACACTCCCTGCACCTGCCCAAACCAGTGGGCCCCATCAGCCTCTCCCCGAGCATGCCTGGATCTTGCCTCTGGTAATCGTGGTGGGGGCTCCCTTTTGCCATTTTCAGCTGTCAAGAACTTGGAGACAGGCAAGTTCATTTTAAATGAAGAGAACGATATAGATCCCAATTCCAAATCATTCATCGCCATGGGTGTGGAGTGGGAGTACCGGGATGAAGATGACCGAGAGACGCTGCAGACCATGGGCCCCCTTCATGGCACCATCGCTGTGCTGGTAAGTCCCCAGGCCAGGGGGCAAGTGGCCACTGCATCCTTCAGGCCATGCTTGGAACAGCCTCTCTGGCCTGTTCTTTGGACCAAGAATCTCCATCTGTGTGTCAGAGTGAGGAACAGACATGGAGCTGCCCGTCAGGGCTCTGGGCCCTATGTTGCACCCACGCGACCTCAGGCACTCTCCCCTGTAAGGGTTTTGGCTTCCCTGCTGACTGACATTTATAACCACTTGTCATCATGCTCCTTCACATCTGCCATCAAATCCCAACTGTGCCACATCCTGGAAGTGGCAGATGGGGCTCAGGATGTTAGACCACCAGACCCAGCTTACACTGGACTCTGTCCCTGAGCAGGACTGGACCCCAGATTCCCTGAGTTCAAGACCACAGGCTGCTCCTGGTTATGGGAGTACAAGAGAGGGCTTGATTTTCTAATTACTTTTTTTTTTTTTATCCTCACCAGAGGACATTTTTGCATTTATCTTCAGATAGAGCAGGAGGGAGAGAGGGAGGAAGAGAGAGAGAGAAACATCGATGTGAGAGAGACACATCGAGTGGCTGCCACCCACACGACCCCAACCGGGGCCAGGGACAAACTGTAGCCAAGGTACATACCCTTAGCGGGAACCGAACCTGGGACTCTCCGGTCCGCGGGCTGACGCTCTAACCGCTGAGCCAAACCAGCCAGGGCTCTAATCACTTTTTAAAAATTAATTTTAAATGCATAATATATTTTATCTGTAAAAAAAATCAAAACACTACAGATAAGGCTAAGGTGAACTCACTATGGTGGGGGTAGGCATCCTCTCCAGCATCCCCTCCCAGGGCATGCTTTCCTTGCTTCACTTGCAGGGACTTACACCCCCAAATGCTCTTGGTGACCTGCCTGCCAGTGCATGTGCAGGTGAGCCTCAGGACCTGCTGTTTCTGTATTGGTAAATTTGCCTATTTGCTAAAATGTATCTGTAATGATAGCTATTTGCAGACAAGTGCAGAGCAGTGAAAAATCTGTTGCTTTGACATGCATGTCCCAGCTGAGGTGGAGCCAGGTGACACTTTGCTTCTTGTTTTAGCTATTACTGTAAACAAGTGTCCTTTTCACAGTGTAGTAAGTGCCACATTTTTCACCTTTTTGTGCTCTAATGGGATGATTTCACTGTTCAGGCATAATGCTGAAGCACTTTGTGCTGTTCCCAAGGGAGAGAAGCTGTGGGGTGCCCTATGGAGCCAGTGCAGCGTGTTAGAGGAGCTTCCTTCAGGCCTGAGTTACAATGCAGTGGCCCAGAGTCAGATGGCAGGGAATGAAAAACATACATTAAGTAAGGTGTCTTTATATAGAAAACACATAAAATAAGGTTACATATTGATGGCTGATGAAAATGTCATGACCAGAGCCTCGCAGGACCCTAACCCTATGATCCCTGAAAGCAGCGGTTCAGTATTGGGGACTTTGTAGAACATAAGGACCTACCGCGAATAATGAGACTGGGCTTGTAAGTGTGCCTCGGCTGACCTTCCTAAACTGAGTTGGAGAGTTGGGCAGACACATTCACGGCCGTGTGGGGGCACAGGTTATCCCACAGGGAGACACCCGGATCTCGCTGACGTACAAGTACATGATCCATGAGGACTCACTCAATGTGGACGACAACCAGGTCCTGGAAGATGACTCCATAGGCTACGAGTGGGCCCTGAAGAAGTGGTCTCTGTGCTCCAAGCCCTGTGGCGGAGGTGAGGGGGCTTCTCAGGGTTGGGACCCCAGAAGAAGCCTGGGCCTGAATGAGAAAGATCTTCTGGGTGAGGGGTTTCCTGAGCCCCCAGTGCCCTACTGACTGCCTGGCCAGAGGCATGTGCCAAGCATGAGAAGACTAGCCCGAGAGAGGCTAAGGCAGTGATCTGTGTCTGGATGACAAAGGCCTAGTCCTGCCTGGGAGGGAGCAGAGGGTAAGCAGAAGGGAGGTCTTCAGGGCAGGAGGCCAAAGGCAGCCAGGGGGCATGCGTGAGGCTTTGTCAGTGCCAGCATGAACCTACATCAGTGTGGGAGGCAGGAGCTGGCCAGGCAAGAGGTTGCTGTGACAGTGGCTTGGATGGGTTACTATGGCATTATGAGGCAGGGCACAGGAAGATGTGGGCTGTGCTGGAGATGAGTGGAGGGACCCCCTCTGCAGGGGTCCCTCCCTGTGTTCATTCAGAAAGTCCTCCCAGATCTTCCTGGAGCAGTGCTGGGTGCAGAGGGGTCCCTCCTGCCCCAGACCTCAAGGAGTCCACAGTTGGGTGGGACATGCAGGTATACAAGAAGTTCTGACTTGCACAGAGTGGTCACTGCTCCTGGGGGTTGAATGAGAGATCAGAGGCAGAAGAAGACAGTTCAGCCTGCAGGAGCAGGTGGCCAGGACAGACCTCCCTCAGATGCCGAAAAGGTGTTCGCTGAGGGGCTGGGTCACTTACTCCCCAGCACTGACAGATAGAAAACTTCTCTTTCCAGTGCTTCCGCCTAGGTAATGGTATCCCCAGCCTCCTGTTGAGCTTCCCCAACTCCCGTGGATTTCATCTGTGTGTCCTGTTGATTCTTGCTTCTACATATCTCTTGGACCCATCTGCTTGGCCCATCTTCCAAGCCCTGGCATATCCCCCTCGCTCCCTCCCTGGCCCTTGTTCACTTACCCCCAGAGTGACCTATTAAAGGGAAAAATCAGACCATATCCCTCCTTGGTATCATAGCCTTCAGTAGCTCCCTCTGCTCTTAGGATAAAAAACATAATTCTCCTCATTGCCTCTGAGGTCCAAGGAACTTGCTGACCTCTCCTACTGCTCACCAGGCCCTGGTCACCCTGGCTTTAGGTGCTTCTCGAGAACTCAATATGCCTTGCTCCTGCCTCAGGCTATTTGCATAGGTTGTCTCCTCCCCCGGGAACCCCTCCATTGCCTTCTGACTAAGCAAATACTGCCCCACCCCTACTTTCTATGATGTCTCCAGATTCCCAGACTAGATCAGGCTGACCCACCATACTCTCTCATGTGTTGTCTACTAACCTGAGGTTTTGTGACCCTGGCACAGCTGACACCTTGGTCTCTATAATTTTTTGTTGAGGGGCTGTTCTGTGTATTATAGGATGTTGAGCAACACTCCCAGCTAATGCCCATAGAACCCCTCCCCTCATTGTGACAACTAAGTGTTCCAGACATTTTCAGATGTCCTTGCATACAAAATCACCCCCAGCTGAGGACTGCTGCACTGGACAGTGAGGAAACTTGCAGAACGTGTTCTCATGGTTAGCCAACTCCTGGGTCATGCCAGGTCCTCAGTGCATTTTAATTTTAGGTATAGTAAATGGCTAAGCAATGGGAGAGCAAACGAATCCTTCCCTCTTGCCCCAGGAGGCTAGCCAAGGGGCCAGGGAGAATGTGGTCACTCTCTCTGACCTCTCACCCTCACTCGGCCTAGGGTGCTGGGAGGACACCAGGCTAGATATTTCCAAGGCCTGGCTTGGGCACACTGCCCCACCCCATCAGAAAGTTGGAAAGACAGGGCTGAAGCTGTAGGTGAATCTGCCCCATTTGAGCCCTGTAGAGGGGCCACACCACCCCATTGAGCCTCCTTGAGCTCTCATCTTCAGGGTTCCAGTTCACCAAGTATGGCTGCCGTCGGAGGCTGGACCTCAAGATGGTGCACAGAGGCTTCTGCGACGCCCTCACAAAGCCCAAAGCCATCCGCCGGGCTTGCAACCCACAGGAGTGTTCCCAGCCGCTGTGAGTGCCTGGGGCTGCCCAGCTCCCTGTCCCCCAGCCTCTGGGTCCCACTAGAGCAGTGGTTCTCAACCTTCCTAATGCCATGACCCTTTAATACAGTTCCTCATGTTGTGGTGACCCCCAACCATAAAATTATTTTTGTTGCTACTTCATAACTGTAATTTTGCTACTGTTATGAATCGCCATCGGAAATATGTGTTTTCTGATGGTCTTAGGCGACCCCTGTGAAAGGGTCATTCGACCCCCAAAGGGGTCGCGACCCACAGGTTGAGAACCACTGCACTAGAGGGAGTAGAGGACAGATACTCCAGGGCTCCAGTGGAAGGAGGTATGGGATCTGCCCTTCGCCCCCAGTGGCTCCGGGCTTCATATTACCCTAGATGTTTGATGAATTCCTTGTCACTCACCATGTTTTGTGGAGTCTAAGAGATGCACCCCTGCTTCAGACTTGCAAAGCTGAAACACTACTGTGCATTTTAGAGATGACAAGTGGTAATGCTCAGAAGAGGAGACGGAGGCTCGCGGTACAGGGCTGGATTCCGGTCCTGTGTGGGGTGTTTCTAAGACAGGCCATAGCAGTGGCTGTATCCTTGACCTCCAGTCCCATGGTCTGGTGGGGCTGAATGTCTGGGCCTGAGCAGAGAAGACAGTTGGTACTACGTGGGGGTGTACTTGGTCAGCTGCTGAGGGAGCTGACACTGCTCCCCAGAAGGGTCGGTGATGTCAGCAGAAGCTGAGGTCAGAGGGCAGAGCCAGAGCCAGAGCCACACAAGGGACAGAGACTGACAGAGTCCCTCAGGCCTAGGCTGTCCATGGCCACCACCACCACCAGGGCTCCCAGCAATAGACATGTGTAGGGTTCATTATTTGAACCTCAGGCAGAGGCACAGCAAGCACCTTTGTGAGAATAGAAAGGCCATGCCTGGGATAGCAGGAGGTCTTCTCTCTGCCCACCGAGGCCATAGGGGGACTGACTGTGTGCCACTCTGCCCTGGCAGATGGGTCATGGGTGAATGGGAGCCATGCAGTCAGAGCTGTGGGCGGACAGGCACACAGGTTCGCTCTGTGCGCTGTGTTCAGCTGCTGCACGACAACACCACCCGCTCAGTGCACACTAAGCACTGCAACGATGCTCGGCCTGAGGGCCGCCGGGCCTGCAACCGAGAGCTCTGTCCTGGTCGGTGGCGGGCTGGACCCTGGTCTCAGGTAAGTAAGCCCCCTGGCCCCCTGACTCCCTGGCCCTGTGTTCTTGACCCCCAAACCAATCTTGGGTGAGACTGAGGTGGCTGGGGCATCTCGCCTTTGTCTGGACTCAGTTTGTCCCCTGGGCCACATCCTGTAGGTCTCAGGGCATCAGTGGTGCCATGCAATCAGTTCTCTGTTTAAAAATTCAGTGGAATGTGTGTTCTTGGAGCCGGGGCTCCCATGTGCTATAGGCACTTGGAATCCCAGGAGACTTGAGGGCAGCCTAGCCTCCAGGTTACTCAGAAGGCCCAGGTTCTTATCTCTGAAGGTGGATGTGTGGTCTAGAAGGCTGGCCAAGCAGGAGAGGACATGAACAAAGGAGGGCTTAGACTTGGGCTGGAAACAGTAATGAGAATGGTCTCAGGGACTGAGTAGCAGTTCTGGAGAAAGGGCTGAGCTGACATGAGCACTGACCTCCAGCTCATAGCCACGTTGAGCCTTGGGGTCCATAATTTACTAGAAGGATCATGGGACTCAGAGGTTGCTATACTCATGGTTATGGGTTATTACAAGGAGAGCTCAGAGTAAAATTAGGGTAGGAAAGAAGAGCACGGCAAAGGCCAGAGGAAACCAGTGCATGCCTCCATGTGTCCCTTCCAGTCGGCTCACAATGGATGTACCTGATTCTCCCAGCAATAAAGTGCAACAACACACATGAAGTACTGCCAACCAGGAAACCCACCCAAGTCTGGCTGTCCAGGGTTTTCACTGGGGATCAGTCACATAGGCAAACGGTACCTGTGTATGTGATGATGTCAGTTACTGAAGCTCCAGACCCCAGAAAGAAAGCAGGTGCTCAGCAGACATTATGTTGTTGGTGCAGTGTAACTTAAAGCCTCAGGCATGAAAAACACTCTTACCAGACAGAACATTCCATGGACTTCGTTTCTAGGAGATGCCCAAGGGCCAGTCCTGCAAATAGGCCTTTCTTGGGACTGCATAGGGTTTGAGCAACCAGGTCTGCTGAGTCAACCCTTTCTCACACACAGGGCAAGGACTTGAGAATTATCCTTGCTCAGGGCTGGGCCAGTTGTAAGCCAAACCAAGAGTCTGGGTGTGACTTCTCCTGCTGGCCCCTCCCCATGGAGAAGGCAGAGGAGTACTGGGGCTGGAGGGGCCATCGAGGGTTCTGGTAGTATAAAGCCTTGTGGGCAGGGACAGAGCTGGGAGAAAGGTCAGAGGGAATGGTCCTCTGCCAAAACCTCCTGGACTCAGAGCTTTCCCAGTGATCCCCAGTACACAGCAGGATTTTCTGGGTCTCAGGCCTCCTATAGCCAGAGCATTCCCAAATGTCAGGCCCTGCATAGTCGGTCTCTCTAACAATAACTGAGACATAAGCATGTGTGTCCCTTCTTCAGAGCCCAAGGAGTCTGAGGTAGCCACCTAAAGCTGGGGTGAAGCCAAGCTGGCCTCTAGTCCATACTCTCCCCCTGTCCCTCTCCACCTCTTACATGTTATGAGGTCACATGCGTGGGAGACTCTTCTAGGCCCTCAGCAGGGGAAGTGGGCCCTGACTGGTGACTCTCCACCTGCAGTGCTCTGTAACCTGTGGCAATGGCACCCAGGAGCGGCCAGTGCTCTGCCGCACGGCGGACGACAACTTCGGGATCTGCCAGGAGGAGCGACCTGAGACGGCAAGGATCTGCAGGCTGGGCTCCTGTCCAGGTAAGCCCTCTGCTGCCCTGTTCCCTGGGCCTCACTGTGCAAGCCCAAGGCCAGGGGGTTGGTCCAGGCAAATGCTCTTCCCACAAGTGGCCCAGATTCAGCATCTCTGACCTTGAAGTAGTTGAGCCCTCCCGGGCCAGGGGTGGGCGCTTTCCATAGTGGGGAATGTAAGAAACTGCTAATTTCCAGGCTAGGCCAGACCCTGATGAAGGATGGAGTGGTCTCAGCCCATTCCTGCCTTCCTGACACGCCCTGTTGGTCTGGGAGATGGTACCAGATTCACAGTGACTACACAATGAGGCTCAGCCAGACAGCTGCCCTGTGCCTTGCACAGAGAACAACCAGAATATCGACTACATGCAGACACCTTGGCAAATGCTGGACATGTGACCAATTTGGTCCCCGAAACAGCTCAAGATATAGACCCCAGTACAAGTTCTATCTACAGAGAAGGGAGTTCAGGGGGGTCAGGTGTCCTGCCCCAGCTGGGAGCAGGGGTGATACAGATTCACCTGGTCCCTGCATTCCTGGAGTGGGCAGTTTGTGCACTGCTCAGCCTGGGAGCCTGACCAGGTGTGGAGGAGCAGTGCGCGGATTAGGAGGCCAGCCAGAGCCTGTGTGCTATAGCTGCTCTATAGCTGATGAAGGTTGGAGCGGACTCAGGCCATCCTTGCCTTCCTGACACTCCCTGTTGGTCTGGGAGATGGTACCAAATTGAGTCCCATCTGTCACAAGGGAGCACAGTGAATGCCCTCTCGTTGCCCTTCCCAAGGACACCAGGGTGTATGGAACAGGGGGACGGGGAGGTCTTGGCCTGGTGCCTCAGCAGCCGCAGTCCCTTTCTCTTTCCCTCTAGGAAACATCTCTGACCCCTCCAAGAAGAGCTATGTGGTTCAGTGGCTGTCCCGACCAGACCCAGACTCGCAGGTCCAGAAGACTTCGTCAAGTAACCGGCCCATTTATAACTCTGCCTCTGCCCTCCAGTGCATGCCCTGCACCTTGTGGAGCTTGCCATGGGCTCTCCTCCTCTCTTTCTATGGAAAATTCCCCTGACTCTTGCTGAGTGCTCTTGGTTGAATCTGTTTTCTCCTGGGCCTCTGTGCTCGACCATCTCCTTCAGTGCTGCCTGGCTGCCTGCCTGGCCAGGAGGGCCAGCCTCACAGAGGCATGGTCCAGGCACTGGCCTCTTCTGGGGGTGCTGGGACCTGGTTGGTGATGGCTTGTAAAGGGTCAAAGATCTGTCATGGTGCTGGAAGGGCCAGAGGCCAAAGTGTGAATGTAGCCTCTTGGTGACCACCTCGTGGAGCCACAGCTCTCCAAGCTGGAGCTTCAGTTTGGAATTCGAAGGGAAGCCTGCCCATCCCCTTTCAAATGCACCCACCTCCGAGAGGCTGGGGTTCTCAAGGCCTGCAGTTTTGTGCTGCCATGCTGGGTGGCCCGGCCCTAAGGGTCCAGTGTTGTATCGGGGGCTTCCCGGCTGCCTCTTCCGCTGCTGCTGCTGCCGCCGCTGCTGCTGCTGACCCTCTGCTGAGTGTGTCCTCCTGACTCATGCAACTGTGGCCTGCTTCTTGTGGCCTTGGTGTCCAACTGACACAGCCCTTGTCCCCATGTCCTGTCTCTTCAGGTGGGTTCAAGTCAAGTGGAGGAGGCCAGGTATGTGGCCCTCCAGTGGGACATAGGGACACACCACCACTCCCATTCTTTGTCCATTAGCTCCAATGGCCTTTTCTCATCATGTGCACATGACCCCACCCACAGGGGTGAGACAGTGAGAGACTGATGCGGATGCAGCCACCTGCCAGTGTGAACAACTACAGAATTACCTCAATTTTTATTGCTTTTTTGCTTAGACAAAACTATGTAGAAAATGCCTTAAAGTTGAAAGGTAACAGAATTGGCTGGTAATTTCAGCTTCAGAGGGGATCATGATCCAGGTAGCAGGCCGGCAGTGCAGGTCTAAGGGGAGACAGTCCAAGTTATCCACCTTTGGCCAAGGATAAGGTTTCAGGTGGCCTGGATTCCTGTGCCCGTTGGCCTATGCAGGGACCCTGGCACTCTCAGGCCACCTGTGTGGGAAGGAGACCCACTGGCCATTGGGCGCTGACTGTTGCTGGAGTCCTTGCGGGCGCTCCCACAGCTCTGCCTTATTCCAGAAGGCAACATTCAAGTGACCAGTGTAGCACTCCCACTTGCCGTCACTCCCATTGCACACCCCAGCACTGTCCACCTGTGAATAGCATCCCCACCAACACCACCAGCCCTCTTGGCACTAATTACTGTTATGTAAATACTTGGTGTGTAATGCATACTAATTCTCACGACTGTTAACTTTCAACTTTGACTAGGCCACGCGAGTGACACGAGTGACTCTGGGAAGGTGCAATATGCTCCTGGGCATTGTTCTCTCTGTCTATATGCACTTTGGTTTATCAGGGATATTTTATTAGTGTTTTGTATGTATTTATGACATATTATACAGGTTCCATTGTCGTTGCTCTTCTGGTTTTTTGTTTTTTGTTTTTTATGAGACCACGTGAGTGTGTGCCAAAGTGACTGTGAAAATGACCTTTTATTCTTACTAATGCTGGAAAGACTTCCTGTCATGCAGCCCACAAATAAAGTCAATAAAAGTTCAGTGAAACTGGGTGCTTGGGTTCGGCACACTGTTGGCTGGCTCCTTCTCGTCCTCTCCATGGCTGATGGCACATAGAGTTGTGGATGCCCTTCTGCCCCATCAGTTCTTTGGTTTCTGATTCATGTGAATTTACTGCCCCCTTTCCCCTGCCAAGCACAGATGTTCAGGGTCCCTCTCCCACTGAGACATACCTCCCCTGTGAAGACACTCTGCTATGATTTTGAGTTCTGAATCGTCAGTGCTAAACAAGTACCTCCAGGAACATCTGTGTTCTTTCCTCCTTGTTGGTGCTCTTACAGTCAGGAAGGGGATCAGAGCCCATGGAGTGGAAATGTGAAGTCAGTATCCGAGACACTGCTGGTCCAGGTCACTATGCCCTTAGTCACCATCAAGCCATCATCCTGGCTCCTGGGTCAGCCCTTAGCTCTCTTTTCAGGAAAGAAGAGGTGCCCATCTGGCTCAGGAGAGGGGCAAGGCAGTGGTGGCTCTGAGCAACTGGCCTGCAACATTCACGAGTGTGTGTGCTCAGCCATGCCTGCCCATGTCTCCTGTGACCTGCCCCAGAAGCCACAGGGCCTGTGTGTTCATTCACCTTGCTGACAAGGACCAGACAGAAGGTCAGGGCCCAACAGGGACCTCCTCATCTGGGGCCTGAGTGGTACCCTGCCAGTGGGTAGGTATCTCTCTTCTCCCTTTCCTACAAAGGGGTCGCATGTAGGGAGGAGGGAGACAGTGAGAAAGAAAGATAATGTCATGGGTCACCGTGAGTCATGGATATGGGCTTCTGGGCACAGTGCCAAGCCCCAGGTGTCAGTGTGCATGGTGGAGGTCATGGTTGTTGTGGCCAAGTCCAGCCTGCCCAGAGCTCTGGCGATTGAAAGGAATTCCAGCTCAAGAGAGACAAGGAGACCAAGACTACTTCTGTCTGAAAGAACTACGTCCACTCAGTTTCCTTTCTGGACAGACTTGGAAAAAATCCCACTACAGGGGCTTTGGGCAGCCCATAGTGCTATGTGCTTGGGGACAGCCAAGGTGATGGAGGGTGTGGGCAGATGAGGGATGCCTCCCACTTCTTTAATTTTTACACAATCTTTTGAAAGGGGAAATGGTGCATTATGCTTGACCAAGAAAAGAAAATGAAGTTCTCTGTATCCCAGCCTTTTACCAAGAGTGGGGGACGAAGATGATTTAGGTTGCTTGTAAATGTGGCCTGAGTACCATGCAGCAGCCCTGTCCTCATTCTCGTGAGCACCTCAGGAGAAAGTCTCACTTGGCACAAGTTCTAGCATCTCTCACGTTTGCTCATTTCTCTCCAACTCAGGCCTTGGCAGTCAGGAATATCTCCCCAGAATTTGAGTAATTAAAATTGGACTTACAAATTGACTTAAGAGAATATAAAACTTTTCTTTGTATCTTGTTTAGGGTCACCTTATTTACCACACTAGTTTTACATGAATGGTAGTATAAAATTTTCTTCTAAAATAAAATTTAAGTGCCCTGGCCAATTTAGCTCAGCAGTCAAAGCATCGGCCCTCAGATCAAAGAGTCGCAGGTTTGATTCCGGTCAAGGGCACATACTTCAGTTGTGGTTTGGTCCCCGGCCCTGGTCAGAGTCGTGTGGGAGGCAACCAATCGATGTGTCTCTCTCACATCAATGTTTCTCTCTCTCTGTCTCTCTCTTGCTCCCACTCTATCTGAAGATAAATGGGAAAATATCCTTGAGTGAGGATTAAAAAAATAAATAAATAAAATTTAAATTAAAAAATGAATTTATTTAAAATTTTATGTTTATTTATTTTAATCCTCACTTGATACTTTTCTATTGATTTTTAGATAGAGTGGGAGGGAGGGAGGGAGGGAGGGAGAGAGAGAGAGAGATCAATTGGTTGCCTTCTGCATGGCCCTGTGAGGATCAAACCTGCAACTGAGATATGTGACCAGAAATTAAACCCAAGACTCTTCGGTCCATGGGCCAATGCTTTAACCTCTGAGCCAAACCGGCAAAGGCAAAGGAGTTAATTTAAAGGAGGAAACTACTAAGCAAATAATAACACAGGTGGTATTCAGATACAGTCAAGATTGTAGGAATGGCACAGAGATGACTTCAATTTATGGAAAATGGGATCACTCTCAATGGTTTGTTCACCGGAAGGCAATTGGTCTTGCCAGTGCCTTGCTGCTGGAAATGGCTGAAGATCAAGTGTTATTAAACTGATGTTATTATCTTGGTAGAGATCCTGGGCCAGTCAGTGTCCTCAGCACATGTGTTCAGCCTTCAGTGGTATAATTTCATCTTCATCTCAGGGTTCTCTGCTCAGTGTTGCTACTTAAAAATATACAAGCATTGGCATCCTTTCAAGAGTGGTAGGTAATGATTATTTTGAAATTTAGGCCCAGTTTTTGGCCAGTAGTTTTCTCAATTATTTATACTTCATTGACTTATTTTAATTTTTAAAAACTTAAAGCAATGCAGCCCACTGTTAAAAGGAAATCAGACCCAGATGTCCAGTATGTAAGCCAGGTAGAAGGGAGGCACCCTGGAGGGTGAAGCCTGGCCCCCAGCTGTCACCAGCCTATTTGTGGCAGGGAGATGGACTGCTCATCCCAATTTGTCCATTCAGCAACAGAAGCCAAGTGCTTTCTGTGTCAAGCTCTGATCCAGGCACTGGGGACACTGCGAAGCACCTGACCAGAAGTCAGCAAAGCTTTCCTCTAAAGGGCCAGACAGTAAATATTTTAGGCACTGGGGGGCGAGGGGGACATGTTGTCTCCCCCACAACTACTCAATCTGCCTTTGTAGTGAGAATGCAGCCGTAGATAATAAATGGCATGCCTGTTCCAGTAAAACCTTGTTTACCAAAGCAGGTAGAGGGACTGACTTGGCCTGAGGACACAGTTGGCCAACCCTTGTCCTAGACTGATGTGATGCCTGCTTCTCAGGATTCCAGCCTAGTGGGAGACAAGTAAGGGAAATGCTTAATACCAATCTTGTTATGAGTGAAGGAAAAGGCTCAGGTGACAGGAGAGGGTGTTGCTTTGTGGCAGGAGTGGCCCCACTCCCAACTGTGCTGCCAGGCCAGGCTCCATCTTCGTGCCATCCCTCTGCCCCTTCCCGGACCCCAGTTGACTATTAAAGCTTGCACCTAGTCTTATCAAAAGCTCCCTTGGGTCTCCCTAAGGTCTGTGACCAATGGTTTTCACAGCTCATCTGCCAGAAAGGGGAAGTGGCCAGGGAGGAGGGAAGGAAGGAAGTGGGACTCTGAGCCCCTCCCACCCACTGTCAGTTTCAAAGAAGGCTGCAGTGATTTCATCTGTCTCATATTTTGGGCATCTGTGTAAGATTTCATCTATCAGTTTTAAAACACTGAAAGCCACATCTCTGGATTTTCCAGTTTGATTTCCGGAATCAGCCCTCGGCCCTCAACCACCTGTCTGCCTTTCTCCCTCCCACTGTGAGCCCATTGCTCTGTCTCAAGGTTAGGAAGACCAGGGCTGTTCTTGAATAGTCCATCTGTGTTTATCTCCTCATTGTGGGTCCTGAAGCCAGTCATGCTTCCTCCCTATTCTGACCACTTAGAAGCTCAGAGCCCAAATTAGTTCCACCTCTGGTGGTAGGTACCTCTGTGTGTTCTTGCCTGTAACGTTGCTATCGGAAAATGCATAAATTTCCTGTTTTGGACTTCCTCAGTTATTCACATTTATATTGTTTACATTTGTAACTTTACGCATTCTTTCATTCACTGTTCTAGGCTCTGGGAATAGAGGGGGCATTCGACTAGAGCTCAGGGCTCTGCCCTTTGGAGCTTTCAGGACAATGAACAAGTCACACATTAGTCACTTTATCTGACAATTAAATGTGAACTTTCCAACTGGGATGAAGTGCTGGGAAGGGGAGACCCATGGCACCAGGAGACCACACACTCATGGGATTTAACCTCCTAAGAGAGGTTAAGTGATGCTTGTCTGAGGAAGATGTGTTTCAGCTGAGCCTAGAGGCTGAGAAGAGAGCAGCTGGAGGAGAAGGGAGGCACAGTATGTGCAAAGGCTGTGTGGCCAGAAGGAGCACCAAACAGAGCAAGAGGTCTGAGGCCTGAGTGAGGCCAAAGAGGTGATGGGGACAGGTCTTCACTCAGAAAACAATGAGGAGCAATGCAGGGGCTTTACTCAGGACACTAATATGGTCATATCTCCAGTTGAAAAACATTCTGATTGTAGATAAGCAGATATAAAGGAGGCTCTTACCACAGTGCAGCCACGGTGTGTGGAGGTGAGAGAGAAGGGAGTGTAGACATATCCAAGAGGGTGTAGGAAGAAATACTGATGGACTTAGAGATGACTGGATGGGGTGTACACCTGAAAGGCCATTCTCTGAGGCACATGGTACCAGCAGAGACCATGGGCTTGGGCTGGATGTATGGGTTCTCAGGCAGCTTAGGGACTGTTGGGGTTAGGAGATGTCTAGTAGGAAGTTGTATCCATGAATCTAAACCTTGGGGAATTCGGGTTGGTGTCCAACTAATTGGTCACCAGCCTGTAGGGAAAACTACATGTTGGAGCAGTGGCAGCAGGTGAATGTCAGAACCATGGGTCCTGAATAGAGGGGCCTGCCTGTCTGCTATGGCAGGAAGATTTCATGGGCTAACATAGCTTCAGGTGTGGATGTAGATAGTGCTGTATGTTGGTACACAGAGTGAATCTGCAGATGTGGTTCCCATCCTATGGCTGCCCTTTCTCCCCTCTCTCCTCCCCTCTTTCCTCCCTTTCAGTAGGAGATGGGGTTGACTAAGGAGATTGAGGGGAAGGGAGGGCACAGCAGAGGTTTGTATGGGAAAGCTTAGGATCCTTTCTCTGCTCAGATCCTGAGCAGAGAAAAAAAGTAGACAGAGTTGGACCCATTGAGGTCAGTGATCAGGAATTCATAAGATCAAATCCCCCTGTGATATGACTCATTCCTTCATATTGAATGAATTTTTGTAAAATGTCAATTTTTGTGTTGTACGTGGAATGAGGTGGTGGGGAAAAGGGAAGAGGCATGGGAATTTGGGAAGAACACAGAGAGTGAGGGGGGAGAACAAGAGGAGTTGGATGGGTTGACTCAGTATAGCTGCAGAGTCGGAGCTAGGCTAGGGAGGAGGCAGCCACGTGGGGAAAGAGAGACATGGCCTCCATGGAGAGAGTCAGGTTCTCTATCAAGTGGGACTGTGGATGACCAGTATCCTGGGCAGAAAGGAAAAGGAAGGATGTACTGGGCAGAAAGATTTGCCAATATGAAAGCATCAAGTTATGGAGCAGTTTGCTTGGGAAATGGCGAGAAGCTCAGTGCAGCAGGTGTGGGGGGGCGGTAGATGGAGCAGGACACAAGGCTCTTGGGTACACTGAAGCAAGTGGAAGAAAGCCCACACAAGTCTGGGTAATTTTTAACTTCCTTTTAGGCACTTTTCAGAAACAAAAATCATCTGGGGAGTTTGGTGAGAATGGGAACAAATTGAGGAGTGTGGTGAGGCCACAGCCATGGCTCTGGGGTTTGCTCTATCAGGTTTTAGGGACTGGTTCTTTTAGGTTTAATTTTGTTATAGTTAATGATTATAGATTATTTTAGAGTCAAACTTTACCACCCAATTTCATTGGGGTTACCACAGGGATGTCACATGTAAAGATCTGGCAAAGTCCCATTCTTTAAAATGAGCTTGAAATAACTCCCTAAGAACAGAGAGGCCTCATTTCTGTCTCATATTCTGAGGGATAGTGAAAAATCTAGACTCAGCTGGGGCCTTCTTGGAGGAGGGTCACATTGCTCACAGCTTGTGTGGCTGCATTCCAGGGCAGGAGTCCAGCACTCCTCTAACATGGAAACCACACAGACTTTCTGTGTGAGCTCGCTTGCCTCTGCACTGTCTTTGAGCTCTTTCAAATGCCTCCTGCAGAAAGCTGCTCCCTGTGGGGGCACAAAGTTTCCCTTATCTTGTCCTTTGGTTATTTGTCTCACTTTTCTCTTTCAGAGGGCCGCTGCCAAGGCGATAAGTCAATGTTCTGTAGGATGGAAGTCTTGTCTCGCTATTGCTCCATCCCAGGCTACAATAAGCTGTGCTGCAAGTCCTGTAACCTGAATGACAACCTCACTGATGTGGATGACAGGGCAAAGCCACCACCTGGGAAGCATAATGACATTGAAGAGCTCATGCCCACCCTCCCAGTGCCCACTCTAGTCATGGAGGAGCAGCCTCTGCCAGGTACACCCCTGGAGGTGCCTCTCAATGCCTCCAGCACCAGTGCTACTAAGGATCATCCGGAAACTAATGCTGTTGATATGCCCTACAAAATCAATGGCCTGGACAACGAAGTCCAGCCACCCAACTTAATCCCTCGACGGCCGAGCCCATATGAGAAGACCAGAAACCAAAGAATCCAAGAGCTCATTGATGAGATGAGGAAGAAAGAGATGCTTGGATAGTTCTAATAAAATGGAAAGGTAGCATCAATAGCATTTTTTTTTTCTTGCTTATAGAAATATTCCATGGGATGGCAAATCCTGTGAAGTGGAGAGAAAGTCAAAATTCCTGAGTCCAAAAAGTTTTTGAGGGAACAAAGGGAGAATGGCATAAAAAAAAGTGTGTGTGTGTGTGTGTGTGTGTGTGTGTGTGTGTGTGGTTGTGAACATGTGGCAACAAGGAGAGCACTTGGGTGTCCCAGCCCCAGAATGTTCTAAGTCCTGAACTGGGGTTGGGTATAGGGTAGAGAGGAATGTGGTGGTTCTATTGTCTTTATCAGTGAGGGAGGGCAGGAGGACTAACTCGGAGAAAGAAAACATTTACCTCAAGTTTCTGAGCACTAACTGGGGATCTTCCTTTCCTCAGTGGTGACAACCATTCTGGAAATACAGGGCATTTCCTTCTAATCCTCAGGCCTAGACACAAACCCCATGGGGACTCTCAGGAGAAATGGTGATTTGTTTACTAACTGACCAGTCACTAAGATGAGCACATTGAAGTGGAGGCTGTGAACTCCAGTGCCTTCAATGGCCAGGCAGGTGGTGAGGATGAATGTGGTGGCCAACTGGGGACAGGAACCAACCTGAGAGCCACTGAGTCAGCCAGCTCCAGCATTGCTACCTGTGTAAAAACTGGGCCCTGCTGCCAGAGAGCATGCTTTTTCACTAGAATTTGATTTTTGTGTGCAAATTCTCAGTCTTTAAAGATCAGCTCAAAATCTTTTAAGAAGGTTTGGGAGTCTGTTAGGGTCTAGAGCCGCCAGGCTGCAGTTTCTGGTCTCCAGGCTTGGCCTGAAACAACCTTGCCAATTAAGGACTTAGAAGAAGCCATCTGACCCATTTGGTGCTAACCAGCTGTGCTTGAATATCTCAGCATGTCTGAGCTGTGAAGTTGCCCATTTCTTCCCAGGAAAGTACCAGGAATCTTATAACTGGGGCTTGAGGATTGATCTAAATAGTAGGTCACATTTTCTGTGGGAGGAGAAGCCAGTGCGACGCTCTCCCAAGTCTCTCTCCTCTCCATGCACCCTGTCCTTGCTTGTCCCCTCTGACCAGCCTGGCCTCAGCCCTGCAGCTCCCCAGAGAGTTTCTCTCCTTCCCCAAGTGCATGGGAAGGATGAGTGATGTGCGCTGTACTGGGAAGTCCAGTGAGTGGTCAAGGCCCTGACTCTCCCGGAGGGGTGGGAGTGCTGCCAACCAGGGTGGTCATGCCCAAGGGACCTATGATGGGGCTTTGTGGGCTTGGGTTTCCTTCTGAACACCAGCCTCATTTGTGGGAGATAGGCTTGCCTTATGGAGCCTCCCAATCCCCAGCCCTGTCCCCATTTTCGTCCCTTATAAGTTTTAGCAGGGAACCGCAAGATTTGTACTCTGATGGGAAGCATTGGGTAGGAGGTGGGGAGAGCCTGCTTTATCTTTTGCTCATTCCAAACATTAACAATTTCTATTTTTGGCAGAATGGTGCTTTGTGAGCAAGATGTGAATGAGAGAGAAATAAGGGAATGGGTGGGGGTGGACGGGAGAACAATGGTTAATTTTTACTTCTCTCTGTATTGATATTAACATGGATTAATATTAAATTTCCCCAAATTATAAGACCTGGGGCACATTAGCTGCTTAGCTGGACCCACCTTGATGCATAATTCTTAGGCTTTTCACATCCACAAAAGTTCTAGAGCTGTTTTATTCTTGCCAGTCATAGATCTTAGAGAAATCTTTCTTGTTTAAGTCCCCATTACATGGACACAAATACTGAGGTTCAGGATAACACCATGACAGCTACTTTATATTGAGTTTTGAGGTGTTAAGTCTGCATAAATCTGTGCATGTGTGTGGGAGTGTCTGTGTGTATAGTCTAAGGGACAAAGAATGGGTGTAGGACATAGTGAGAACAATATCTGGGATGATGCTTAACCATCCAACTGGGTGATGCCCAGCCTTCCCATCCCCTGGCACAGCCTGCCCCCTTCCTCTGCCACCATGTCCCATGCATACTCATATACATTCCAGTGTCTAAAGGAGTTTGCTGGTTCCTAAGAACCAAACTGGAGAAAACATTTTGAACATCTCTCATAGCATCACTTCTTTTTTAGTAGGATGTGGCATAAAGTACTTTTGCAATTCTGTTCATATAATTAGGAAATGGGTCCCCCTTCTTTCTCTCATTGGTAGAACCCCTGGAAGCTGGTATGATTCATGGCCTTAAAGACTGGGCAGTTCTTTCTTAGGTCTCTCCTAGAATGCAAAGGAAGTTTCCAGTGACTAACCCTGGCCAGTGAGTACTACTCAACTTTCTCAGCCTGGGGGCCTCAGAATGGGAACACTCCACTTCCAGATCCTGGCAAAGCAGGGCTGCATATCTTGGGGCTAGAAGTATTTGGAGAGAGGCTCCAGGTGGGACATTGCCAAGGGTATCTGTCTTGCTAGAGAGGGAGAGATGTCCTCTGGAAGCTATAGGCCAGCATGGCTATTGCCTCATATGCCATACTCAGTGCCTTGGACCATATATCCAGAGCTCTCCAGAACTAGACAGCCCTCACAGGTCTCTCTGTCCAAGAAACTCAGTGTTCATCCATCTATAAGAAATCTCCACTGAGCTTGGGACAGTTTGAGAGCAGACTTAGCAACAGTCCTGAGCCAGAACCAGTGTCCGTCCATGTGCTCAGAGCTCTTAGGGGAGGCCAAACAGCTATTCTAGCTTAGGTTTCTTAACACAGTGAGACTCAGATGTCTTCTGTCCATGGTTCTTAGAAAAATCAGATGAAGGACCTGAGGGTCACTTGATGTTCACGGGGAGACTTGTGCTAGTTTTGGGACCTGGCTCTCTGATATACTGCTCTTGAAAAACACATGGAATTTCACATATAAGCATTTCATTTGTATTTTAAAGTTTTTTGCTTGTTTGTTTCTTTGTTTGGAGTATATAAATGGTGCTCAATAGGGAAGTCTATCAGATGACTGTGTACTCCTGTGTGATAGGCAGCCACCACAAAAATCATCATGGCATTTCATCTTACTGATCACAGCCAGCAATACATTTTTTTTTTCTGTATAGTAAAATTTGGTTCCTTGATTTTATAACTTATTAAAGTCAAAATGTCTGTGTTTGTGCACATTGTGTTTGCATTTGTTTATTACCTTGATGGCACTTATCCCCATTCCCAGCTTGAACTTGAGCAAATGGAAGGATGTACTGCCCTCAAGAAGCCAAGGGGGTAAGAAGGGGACCAGTAGGCAGTGAGCCAGGACTCTGTTAAAGGCAAG
This sequence comes from Tadarida brasiliensis, assembly GCA_030848825.1. Classification (NCBI taxonomy): domain Eukaryota; kingdom Metazoa; phylum Chordata; class Mammalia; order Chiroptera; family Molossidae; genus Tadarida; species Tadarida brasiliensis. The sequence continues at coordinate 68,972,697 of CM061259.1, read as the reverse complement.
AGGCACCCAAAGAGACCCATCCCTCTCCCAGCTGTCCATGGAGTCCGCTTTCCAGGTGACATGACTAAGCCCACAGCTTCCAAGGAAACCTTTAGTTCAGAGAGGAAATGAAGATACCTCCTCCTCCCTGATTATATCTCCTTCTCTACTATAGGAGGGCTTCCAGGAAAAATACTAGATGTTGAGTTAAACTTGAATTTCAGAGAAATAACAAATAATGTTTTAGTATAAGTATGTTCTTGTTTTTTTTTTAATCCTCACCCAAGGATATTTTTCCATTGATTTTTTTTTTTTTTTTTTTTTTTTTTTAGAGAGAGTGGAAAGAAAAGAGGGAGGGAGAGAAACATCGATGTGAGAGAGACACATCGATTGGTTGCCTCCCACATGACCCCAACCAGGACCAGGGATTGAGTCTGCAACCCAGGTACGTGCCCTTGGCCAGAATCGAACCCGGGACTCTTTGGTCCCCGGGCCAACACTCTAACTGCTAAGCCAAACCAGCCAGGGCAAGTAGGTTCCATTTTTATACTACATGTTTTTTGTTGTTTCTCTGAAATTCAAATTTAACCGATAATTACGTATTTTTATTTCCTAAATTTGGTAACCCTACCTATAAAAGACAAGTCCATTTGCTCTGGCCCTCTTTGATACTAACAGGTGTTGGGGAGAAGGAAAACTGAAGGGTGGAGGAGATTCCTCTCGATACCCCAGCAAAGGAGGAGGCAAACGACATGTACCAGTGCTGGAGGAAGGAATCAGAAATCATACTAGTTTGGACAGAACTGCAGATGGTTTGGGAATGCCCAGGATTTCTCATTTTGTTCATTGTAATTTGTTTGGACTCTGTTTTCATAGTACAGTTAGTCCTTTATAGTAAGGAAGAGGAAGTCTGTGTGTGTGTATTTGGAGTCAGGGAGGAAGGTCAGTTGAGTAAGCAGAACTTAATGTTTGCAAAGGTTATTCATAACTAGATAGCTCAGAGAAGTTCTTTTAGAAAACAAGACTGGGTTACAGAGGGACTGGTAAGGAAGACCCCATCTGTGCTTTCTGAAGACGTGGACAGATGGTTAAGAGGAGCTAAATGATGTGATTGCAGAGGTTCTGGCCACCCCCTCCTCTGCACACTGTGTAAGTTCCTAACTCCCAGGCACAGAGAAGCCATACCATGGTCATATCCACACCTCTTTATACCCAGCCTTACAGGCCATGTGGCCAATACAGTACCCTCTGTACCTCATGACCCCACACAATTGTTTCTTCACTCTTGTGATATTACTCATAATCCATACTCCCATGATTTTATATCCAAATATTTATATACACACCCCTAAATTATGTATGCCCAGACAGTCTTTGCTTACCTTCTCAACTCTCCTATGTATGAGCTTTCATATCCACATGACCAAGTGGAGACTGGACAGGCCGGGTCCAGGAAGTGCTGGCATGTCAGAGTGAGACTTCCATACTGTTCCCTGTGCAGGCTGCCCCAAACGGTCCAACCTCAAATACACATAACAATACACAAGACAGGGTATAACTGCCCCACAGTGCACAAAAGTTACCAGTGCTTTAGTTCAACTAAAATTCTTCTAGTGTCTTTTAAATGAACATTTAGAACACTGATTTTCAACGTTTCTTTTTAATTCTATACATTTATAGCTATAAATTCCCTCTAAGCACTTCTTAAGCTGTACCTCCAAAATTTTGATATTTCATACATTTATTACCATTGCATTACAAATATTTTCTTACTTTTGTTGTGACTTCTTTTTTGACCTGAGAGTTATTTTAAAGCATGTTGCTTAATTTACAAACATTAAGAGATTTTCTAGTTATGGAAAACCATTTTCTGAATGGTTTCTGCCCTTTGAAATGTGTTGAAGCTGGCTTTGCGGCCCAGGATGTGATCAATTTGTATTCTATATTGTTTAAAAAGAACATGTAATTGATCATTGTTGAATATAGTATCTTATATATGTCCATTATGTCAAATCTGTTAATTTGTTATTCATATCTTTTGTGTCTTGATTTTGTTGTCATCTTGTTCTATGAATTTGATAGAAAGTAGTTTTAATACCTCCCACTGATGGTGGATATTTCTTTTTCTTTTTTTTTTAATCCTCACCCTAAGATATTTTTTCATTTATCTTTAGACAGAGTGGGAGGGAGTGGGGGGGGAGAGAGAGAGAGAAACTTTGATGTGAGAGAGACATATCAACTGGTCGCCTCCTGCACAACCCCAACCAGGGCTAGGGACCAAACCACAACCAAGGTATGTGCCCTTGACCGGAATTGAACTGACGACTCTTTGGTCCCTGGGCCAACGCTCTAACCATTGAGCAAAACCAGCCAGGGCATGATGGTGGATTTTTCTATATCTCCTTGCAGTTTTATCATATTTTTCCTATCTTTAAAAAAAAAAAAAAAAAAAAAAAAAAAAGCTATTTCCCTATTTTGAGGCCACATTAATGGGAGCATCCAATTTCTAATTATTATCTTTCTTGGTAAAAGTATCCCTTTATAATTATGTTTTAATCAATCTTATTTCCAGAAATAATGTCTGTCTTGAAACATTCCCCTCATTAGTATAGCTATATCAGCTTCCTTTTGGTTAGTGGTTGCATAATATAACTTCTATTCTTTTACTTTCAAATTTTCTATATCCTATATCCTGCTTACTCTATGTTTACTTTGTAAACATAATTTTAATATGGTCTAACATTTCTAATATTTTGACTAGACCATTTAGTCCTTTACATTACTGCCATCACTGATACCTGTGTTCTTATATCTACCTTCTTCTGTGCTATTTGTCTTGACTATTCTGTGTTTTTTTCCTTGCCTTGTTTTTGGGATTGAGTGTTTTTTTCCCTGTTCCATTTTATCCCTTAGTTAGTTTTAGAGATATATATACCACTTCTCTCTTTTTCAATAATTATTCAAGAAATTTTAACATGCATTTTTTTAATCCTCACCCAAGGAGATGCTTAGAGAGAAGAAGGAGAAAGAGGGAGAGAGAGAGTATGTGTGTCATTGATGTGAAAGAGAAACATCAATTATTTGCCTTCCCTATGTGCCACAACCAGGGATCAAACCCACAACCTGGGCATGTGCCCTGACCAGGAATTGAACCAGCAACCCTTTGGTGCACAGGATGATGCTCAACCAACTGAGCCACTCTGGCTGGGCAATATGCATTTTTATTTTTGCAACATGCATTTTTAACTTATCAAAATCTATTATGACTCCTAAAGTAACCATCTTTCCAACAATGCAAATCCTTAGAACAGTGCTCACAAACTAGCTGTGCTAAAATATAAAATTTTAACATTTTTATTTCACTGTGAACTAATAAAATATAAATGAATAGAAAAATTAAATAGAAAAGCAAAGATACAAAATATACACTCAAGCTTGGCCAGTGTGCCTCAGTGGACTGAGCGTCGTCCCATGGACTGAGAGATCCCAGTTTGATTCCTGTTCAGGGTACATGCCCAGGTTGTGGGCTTGATCCCCAGTGGGGGGCATGCAGGAGGCAGCCGATCAATGTATTTCTCTCACATAGTTGTTTCTATCTCTCTCTCTCTAAAAAATCAATAAAAACATATTTAAAAGTTAACCTTTAACCTTTAAAAAAATACTCAATTTTTAAAATAGTTTTGAGGTACAATTGACATACAATAAACTGCATACATGTAGGTGTAAAATTTGACATATTAGAAATATGTATATATTTATATACACATATGTGTATGTATATACATCATACAAAGACCTATACATTTTATAATGATAAAATGATAAAGGGATCAACTCAACAGGGTATGTAACCCTTGTAAACATTACACACCCAACAAAGGAGTACCTAAATATATAAAGCAAATATAGATGAGCATAATGGGAGTGATCGACAGTAATACAGTCATAGTAGGGGAATTTATACAGACATAAATTCAACAAGGAAACAATAGCCTTAAATGAAACATTAGACCAAATAGATTTAATTGATATTTTTAGAACATTTCACCCCAAAGTAGCAGAATATACATTCTTTTCAAGTGCATATGGAATATTTTACAGGAGAGACCACATATTAGGCCACAAAATGAGTCTCAATTAGCTTAAGAAGACTGAAATCATGTCAAGCATCTTCTCTGATCTCAATGGTAGAAACTAGAAATCAACTACAAGAAGAAAATTGAAAAACACACTAACACATGGAGGCTAAATAACATGCTACTAAACCATTAATGGATTAACAATGAGATAAAAAAAAAAATCAAACAATACCTTGAGAAAAATAGTAATGAAAACACAATGACCCCAAATCTAAGGGACACAGCAAAAGCAGTTCTAAGAGGGAAATTCATAGCAACAGAGGCCTACCTCAAGAAAAAATTAAAATCTCAAATAATCTAGCTTTACACCTAAAGTAACTAGAAAAAGAAGTCCAAAATCCAAAGTGAGTAGAAGGAAGGTAATGATTAAGATCAGAGAAGAGGACTTCTGGTCAAGATGGTGGCGTAGGTAAACGCGATACTCGCGTCTTCCCACAGCCACATCATAATTACAACTAAACTACAGAACAAACATCTTTAGAACCACCTGAAATTGAGCTGAATGGAAGTCCTGCAACTACAAAATTAAAGAAGAAGCCATATTGAGACTGGTAGGAGGGGTAGAGGCATGGACAGGCTGGTCCCACACCCAAGTGTTGTAGATAAAAATCAGGAGGGACACCTCAACTGTGAAGGTCCTCCCTGAGGAGCGAGGGGTCCCCATCCCACACCAGCCCCCCAGCTCAGGCTTCCAGTGCCAGGAAGAGAAGTCCCCCTCACTTCTAGCTGTAAAATTCAGCAGGAACTGAGGCTGAGAGAGGCTGAGGCTTCTGGAGCCCCAGATACTTCCTCTTAAAGGGCCCACACACAGACTTACTCAGATTCACTCCTTCTGGGCCCCAGCATTGGGGAGGCAACTTGAAAGGGCACCAGAGACATACGGGGAAGATCTGAGCTGTTCGGCATTGGGGAGAGGGCTGGAGAGGCAACTCTCTCCTGGACAGACGTGCTGGTGGAGGCCGTTGTTCCTTTGGTGAGCCCCTCCCCTATGAGGCCCGCAGATGGCTGCCATATCTAGGACTCCAACAGCCTGGCCCACACTGTTTGCCCCACCCTGGTGATTTACTAAGGCCCTGCCACACCCAAATTTTGGGCCCACCTAAGCTGTTTCCATTGGCTTTACTATAGGATTAGCCTTTTTGGGCTCCTGCTGCAGATTTAACTAAATTCTTTCAAACAAGTAGCATCTGGCCACAGCAAGCCCCAGACCTCTCACTAAGTGGCCTCAGGTCTGGTACCAGAAGCAGCCAGCCTTGGCTCACAACTTGGCTTTGCCTGGGTACCTCCAAGCCCTGCACAAGAAGCAGCCATCGGCAGATTACTTTGTAGTATTCCTGGTGGTCCCAGGTAGAACACAGGCAGTGGCTGACCTTGCCCCAGAGCCAGCACACCCAATGGACAGCTTCAGAACACGTCGAAGCACCACCACCCAACTACCTCCACAAGTGACACACTCAAGGAATGGACTCAGTGGGTACCAGAGCCCTGCTGAAATAAGTCTTGCTCTGTGTGGTGGGCCCTAAAAAGTTCTCTATGAGAGAGAAACTTAAAAAGTTTTTTAAAAAAGCAATTAGAACTGATCAATAAATTCAGTAAAGTATTAGGATACAAAATAAATATTCAGAAATCAGCTGCATTTTTATACACCAATTACAAACTGTCGTAAAGAGAAATTAAGAAAATAATCCCATTTACAATTGCATCAAAAATGGTACCTAGGAATAAATTTAAACAAGGTGGTAAAAGACCTGTACTCAGGAAATGATAAGACATTGAAAAAAATTAAAGATACAAATAAATCGAAGCATATACTATACAGTGCTCATGGATAGGAATAATTAACATGATTAAAATTTCCATACTACCCAAAGCAATTCATAAATTCAATGCAATCCCTATGAAAATGCCAATGGCATTTTTCAAAGAACTAGAATAAATAATCTAAAATTTATATGAAACCAAAAAATACCCTGAATAGCCACAACATTTTTGAGAAAGAAGAATAAAATTGGAGGTATCAAACTACCTGATATCAAATTGTACTAAAAGGCTATAGTAATCAAAACAGCATGGTACTGGCACAAAAATAGACATGTAGATCAATGGAACAAAATAGAGAACCCAGAAATAAGTCCACACCTATGTGGTCAATTAATCTATGACAAAGGAAGCAAGAATGGGATAAAGACAGTGTTCAATAAATGGTGTTAAGACAACTGGACAGATACAAGCAAAAAAATGAAACTAGACTACTTTCTTACACCATATACAAGAATAAACTAAAAATGGATTAAATACTACACGAGAATAAACTCAGAATGGATAAAAGACTTAAATTTGACTCGTGAATCTATAAAAATTCTAGAAGAAAATGCAGGCAACAAAATTTCAGACATCATACACTGCAGAATTTTCACTGATACAACACCTAAGGCAAGAGAAACAAAGGGAAAAATGAACACATGGGACTACATCAAACTAAAAAGATTCTGCACAGCAAAAGAAACAACCATCAAAACGGAAAGGGATTCCACTATATGGGAGACCATAATCGCCAATGATGCATCAGATAACAGGTTAATTTCCAAAATATATAGAGTACTCATACAACTCAACAAAAGGAAGACAAAGAACCTAATTAAAAAATGGGCAGAGGAACTACATAGACACCTCTCCAAACAGGATATACAAATGGCCAAGGGACATATGAAAAAATGCTCAACATCACTAATCATCAGAGAGATGCAAATTAAAACAACTATGAGGTATCACTTCACACCTGTCAGAATGGCCACCATCAACAAATCATCAAACAACAAGTGTTGGCGAGGGTGTGGAGAAAAGGGAACTCTAGTACACTGCTGGTGGGAATGCAGACTGGTGCAGCCACTATGGAAAACACTATGGTGTTACCTCAAAAAGTTAAAAATTGAACTGCCATTTGACCCAGTGATCCCACTTTTAGGAATATACCCTAAGAAACCTGAAACACCAATCAGAGAGAATATATGTACCCCTATGTTCATAGAAGTACTATTTACAATAGCTAAGATCTGGAAACAACCAAAGTGTCCATCAGTAGATGAGTGGATAAAAAAGCTGTGGTACATGTACACAATGGAATACTATGCAGCTGTAAGAAAGAAAGATCTCTTATCTTTTGAGATGGCATGGAAGGACCTGGAGAGTATTATGCTAAGTGAAACAAGCCAAGCAGAGAAAGACAAATATCACATGATCTCACTTATTTGTGGAATTTAATGAACTAAACAAACTGATGAACAAAATTGACCCAGAGACATAGAGGTGAGGTACAGACTGACAAACCTCAGAGGAGGGGGGTTGAGGGGGAGAAATAAACCATAGAACTTATATGCATGTATGCATGACCAATGGACATGGACAACAGGGCTGGGGATGGGGTGGGGGGATGGGGAGGAGGGTGTCAATGAGGGAAAAAGGAGAAACATCTGTAACAAAAACAAATTAATAAAAAATAAATAAATAAATAAATGAAAATGGATTAAATACTTAAATGTACAACCTGAAACCATGAAAATCCTAAAAGAAAACTTAGACAGTAAACTCTCTGACATTGCTCTTAGTAATATTTTTTTGGATATGTCTCCTTGGGCAAGGGAAACAAACAAACAAAAAAGAAATGAGACTATTTCAAACTAAAAACTTTTTGAATAGCGAAGGAAACTAGAAACAAAATGAAAAGACAACCCGGAATGGGCAAAAATATTCACCAAAGGTACATCCAATACCCAGGTTGTGGGTTTGATCCCTGGTCAGGGGGTGTATAGGAGGCAACCAATTGATGTTTCTCTCTCTCTCTCCCTCTCCCTTCCTCCTTCTCTAAAATCAATTTTTAAAAATGGGCCAAGGACCTGAATAGAAATTTCTCCAAACAAGACATACAGATGGCCAATAGACATATATATGAAAAGATGCTCCAAGTCACTAATCATCAGGAAAATGAAAATTAAAACCACAGTGAGATACCTCAAACCTGTCAGAATGGCTATCATCAATAAATCAATAAACAACAAGTATTGGCTAGGATGTGGAGAAAAGGGAACCCTCATGCACTGTTAGTAAGACTGAAAATTGGTGTAGCTACCTTGGAAAACAGTCTGGCGGTTCCTCAAAAAAAAATAGAACTACCTTCTGACCCAATAATTCCACTTTTGTGTATTATCCAAAGCAATCCAAAACACTAATTTGAAAAGACATATGTGCCCCTATGTTCACTGCAGCATTTACAATAGCCAAGATATGGAAGCAATTCAAGTGCCCATTGATAGACAATTGGATAAAGAAGATGTGGTACATATACCTGATGGAATATTGCTAGGCCATAAAAAAGAATGAAATCTTACTATTTGTGACAATATGGATAGACGTAGAGGGTATTACGCTAAGTGAAATAAATCAGACAGGGAAAGACAAATACCATATGATTTCATTTATACATGGAATCTAAAAACTAAAATAAATTAACAAGTAAAAAGAAACATGCTCATAGATACAGAGAACAAACTGAATGTTGCCAGGAAGGAGGGGTATTAAGGGGGATGGGTGAAAAAGGGAAAGGGATTAAGAAGTACAAGTTGCCAATTATAAAATCAGTCATGAAGATGTAAAGTGTAGCATGTCAGCATGATTACTTCATAGATTATATAAATGACTAATCATGATGTTGTATACCTGAAACTCGTGTTATATTTTAACTGTAAGTGAAAAATTAATTTTAAAAAACCCTTTATTTTTATAGAAAACATTTTCATATTAGAGATTCCCACAATGGAAAAAGTAATTACTTAGTGTTTATATTTGTGGACAAATTGTTTTAAGACAAGTAAAATAAACACATTTGAAGATTCACTCTCAGTTTAGAATTTGCGATATTTTTTGTTTGTATGTTTGTTTTTGGTTAATCCTCACCTGAAGATATTTTTCTATTTATTTTTAGATAGAGTGGAAGTCTAGGGAGGGAGGGAGAGAAAGAGGGAGAGAGAGAGAAAAACATCGATGTGAGAGAGACACATCAATTGGTTGCCTCCTGACCCCAACCAAGGCCGGAGATCAAACCTGCAACCCAGGTATGTGCCCTTGACCAGGAATTGATCCTGTGACCCTTTGGTCCGCAGGCCGATGCTCTTAACTACTGAGCCAAACTGGCTAGGGCAGATCTGCGATATTTTGATACATCTACAAGGGGGACTTTTTCCCTAAATGGGGTTTCTCTATATTCATAAGTTCTTCACATTCTTCTTTTTCAGATGTAGAAATTAATGTGAGATATCAGCACTTCCTAATTTAGAGTTTCCCTAGGATATATAACCATTGGTGGCTAATATCAACTGAACAGAGGAGAAAGTTTTTAAAAAATTAAACACTAATTTACTGAAGTCTCTATTTATAAATTAACAGTTTTTCCCTTTGTTCATCATTTTAGAGACAAATACAGAAATTTAATCATGTGTTAATAGTAATAAAGCTGAATTCTCTTTAAGAGATTGAGAAATTAAATGGCAGGTCATATGTAATGTTTAGTTATAGTGGAAGCAGGGAGACAAATCCATTAATGCACCAGAATATGGAACTCAATCTCACAATTTCTTGTATGCAATTCCTTTCAAACCTCTTCCTCAAAGACTAAATTCTGAAAATAACCATGTGATTAGAAGTTTGTCTCACTGATGGACTCATCTGTTATTTTCTCCTTATTGCCAGGTGAATGGCACAACAGAGCAGAGGCAAAGAGGTGTACAATCAATTCTTAAGGTACTAAACAAAAAAGCCAAAGCTTCCACAGCGTGGTGACAGCCTCAGATACCCACATTATGATAACTGACATAACAGAGCATGATGAAGATAAGAGCTGAGAGTCAAAATGCCTGCCTTGGCAACCCTCTGAGATGCATCCCCATGACCACAGTCAGTATCAACTTGTCCAAGGCCGTGAGGGACTGGGAGAGACTATGGAGAACAAGGGCTGCCACTGGAAAGCAGTATGTCACAGAGGAAGAATTCAAATAAGCAGCTGGATTCAGGCCCAGGAGCAAACACTTGACAACCCTCTGACTACTCCAGAGGAAAGATGCAGCCTTGGAACCAGAATGGCACTGGGATAACTAGTGAATGTGCTGCACTTTACATCATCCTGGGGTCAGTTGGTCCTGGAGAAATGCTGAAACATGAGCAGGTATGACCACTGGGGTTCAGAGGAACAGAGCTCTACTTCCTGGAGCATCATAGAGGATAGTTAGCCCCAGAGGACCACCATCTTGATCCTGAGAATTCAAGGTCATCCAGTAACTTAGAAGCCGTTACCTTCTTAACATGAAAGCTTAGGTTGACTTGAGATTCTTCTTGTTTGCCTTTACAGTTCTAAATTTCCCTCATGTACTACTTTATCTGCATTCCATAAATGTTGACATGCTGAGTTTTTGTTTGCATTCAGTTCAGGTATTTTCTCATTTCACTTGATTTCTCCTTTGACCCATGCCTTATTTAAAAGTGATTTTTAATTTTTCCAAATACTTGAGTGTCTCTCAATTTTTTTCTGCTGTTGATTTCTAATTTAATTTCACTGTGGTAAAAAAAAAAAACAAAAACAAAAAACCATACTTTGTATTATTTGAATACTTTTAAATGTACTGAGACTTTTTATGACCTTGTATATCCATAGTTCACGTGCTTGAAAACAATGTGTATTGTTCAGTAGAGTGTTCTATAGATGTCAGTTAAGTTACGTTGGTTGATAGTGTTGTTTAAGTCTTCTAGTGGCTTTAGTCTACCTCTCTAAATTCTAATCCTCTCTCCAATGTTGGCTGAGAATTTCTAAATATTCTTTTAACTATGTGATGCTTTTCTTTTTTTTTTTTGGCATTCTTTTTTTTATTATTATTATTTTTTATTAATTTATTTTTGTTACAGATGTTTCTCCTTTTTTCCCCATTGACACCCTCCTCCCCATCCCTCTACCCCTTCCCCAGCTTTGTTGTCCATGTCCATCAGTTATGCATACATGCGTATAAGTTCTGTGGTTTATCTCTTCTTTTCAGTTGTTTTCAGCAGGATGTTTGGCCTGAATTATCTAATCTGACCATTCTGGAATCCCATTTATCAATTTTTAGTACAAGGTTGTCTATTTCTAACTGTTGGAATTAGGCTGGGTATCATTTCTAGTAACATGTGGCAAACTTTTAACACACAGTTTTAGTAGTGGAAGAGAATAGAAATAAAAACTTTTAAATTCCTAGCATAGTGTCCAAATATAACAATTCCTTTCCTATTTCTAAAACAATTTAAACTAAACATTTTATAATATAAAGGACTATAATTCTGTGTAGGTAGTTGGCTTTTGACTTTCAGGCAAAAATCATTACTGGAAAGAGAAGGATCATCATATAAAATCACAAAGATATAAAAGTTTAATTAACCAGATTGATGTATCAGAAGTTGTCATAACCTCAAGGAGAAATTGACAAAGCCTTACCCTAGGGAGGAAGTTTAATATGTCTCTCAGTAATTGATATATCAGTAGAAAAATGAAAATACAGAAGATTTGAGTAATACAATAAACAAGCTTTATCTAAGGAACAACATATATCTCTGTTTCCCTAACCATTGAACAACTCAAATACATACTAAATATTTATGAAAGTTGTTAATATATTAGGCCATTAAGGAATCATAACTACTGAATAGATTTAATAATTAATTAACTTAACTACATGTAATTAATTAGAAATTAATATCTAAAAATTTAATTTAAAAGGCGTATGTTTGCAACAAAAAAAATCACACTTCTAAATAACTCATAGGTCAGAAAATCATATTGAAAATTTAAAAATAGTTATAAATAAATACCACATAGAAAAATTTGTAATATGTAGTCAAGTGGGTGCTTGGAAGTCCTTAAGGTCTTAAACACAAAAATTAGAAACAAAAAAAGTTAAAAATTAATTAACTCTGTAACAGAATAAATCTAAAGAAATTAGCAGGAAATAAAACAAGTTTATTTATAAGGGTAGACTTTAATTAATAAGAAACATAACAGAAAAGGTCAATGAAGCAAAAAGTTGATTTAATATTTATAAACTTCTGGTAATAGTGATCAAGAATAAAAGACAGCCCTGGCAGGTTTGGCTCAGTGGTTAGAGCATTGGCCTGCAGACCAAAGGGTTGCAAGTTCGATTCCCAGTCAAGGACACATACTTGGGTTGCAAGTTCGATTCCCAGTCAAGGACATATACCTGGGTTGCAGGTTCAATCCCCAGCCCTGGTCTCGGCACGTGCGGGAGGAAACCAGCTAATATTTCTCTCTTCTCTCTACGAAAAATTAAAAATCAGTGGAAAAATATCCTCAGTGAGTATTACACATAAAAATTTAGGAATAAAAAGCAGAAATTAACTACTGAAAGAGTAGAAATTAAAAGTTTAATAAATAATGTGAACAAAGTAATGCCCAAAAAATGAAAATTAGCAAAGAAATAAATTCTTAGGCCATTTATTAAAATTTACATAACAAATAAAAAAATTATTAGAATTATAATCATAAAAGGAATTGAACTTGTAATTCAAAATATTTCCACAAAGAAAATGCCAGGCTCAGACTGTTTAGAGACAAATGCTACCATTCATTAATGAAGCAGATAATTCTAGTGTTATACAAACTCTTCTAAATAATAGGAACAAAAGGAAGGACTCCTCAATTTATTCCATGAAGCTACGATAACTCTAATATCAAAAATAGATAAGGACTAGAAGGAAAAAACACAAGAAAATCACATAGATGCAAAAAATCCTAATCCTAGTTATCAGTATACTATGTCCAGTTGTGAACAAAAAGGTGCAATATCATACTAAATTAGATTTACTTCCAGAAATCATGGATGATTTAACTTTAAATCTATTGGTTTCAAACAAGATGGTGAACTAGCCTGAGTTTCTAACTTTCTCCCCACAATGACTTTGGAGAACCTACAAAAATCAGGTGGATTATTGATCTGATGAATCAATATAAATACTGTGAGAATGCCTGAGAAGGGTGTTTTGTATTGAAACAATTTGCCTGTGGCAGAAAGTTATTTTATTTTGTTTTCAAAACTCTGGGATGTGAAGCAACCAGACTCAGTTTACCTTTTTACTCCCACACCTTGCTTTGGGATAGCTTTGTCAGCTGCATTCACCCAGAAATTATTAGTGATAGCTCAGGCTAGGTGATGTCAGTGTCATGTCAGGATAGCATTTAAACCCAACTATAGATGGAGAAAATGGCGGTGGAGTGAATGGAAGCTACACAGACGATCTCCCAGGATCAAACGGGAATTACAACTAAAATAAAAACAAATCGTCGGAAAAAGCAACAGAAAAGCAGTGGGAGAGGACCACACAACCAGGGACACTGACTGAGCCTGGTAGGATCTGCGGAGACGCGTGAGGGTGGCGGCTAGGAGCCCACGGACAGCAGCGACCTTGGCTGTGAGCTCCGGCCCCGGCTGGGAGCTCTGCCCGCGGCTGTGGGCGTCGCCACCGGCTCTGAGCTGCGTCCTCGACTGGGAGCCGCGGCCCCGGCTGGGAGCCACACCCTCGGCGGGGAACTCGCGCCCGAGGCGGGGAAGTGCGGCCCGGCCCCGGCTGGGAACTCGCGCCCGCGGCGGGGAAGTGCGGTCCCGGCTGGGAACTCGCGCCCGCGGCGGGGAAGTGCGGTCCCGGCTGGGAACTCGCGCCCGCGGCGGGGAAGTGCGGTCCCGGCTGGGAACTCGCGCCCGCGACGGGGAAGTGCGGTCCCGGCTGGGAACTCGCGCCCGCGGCGGGAAACTGCGGCCCCAGCTGTGAAAGACGCCCTCGGTGGGGAGCTACGGCCCCGGCTAGGAGCCGCGGCCCCGGTTGGGAGCGGCAGCCCCGGCTAGGAGCGACAGCCCCGGCTAGGAGCAGCGGCCCCAGCGCGGCGACCTTAGCCGGGAGCGGCGGTGGCGGTGCCCGCCCTCGGGGTTAAGAGCCCCAGCTACTCCAAAGCGCAGAGAGCCGGGACAGACCGCTAAATAGCCACAGCCTCTCACCTGGGGCTCCGACAGAGGGAGGGCGGACTGGACTGGAACTCTGAGGGGACACCTGGGATTTGGAGGGCGCTCAGAGTTGGTGCTGAGCTGTGGCCACAAAGGACAGTGGTGGCCAGCCCCTCCTTCCCAATTGCACAGACCTGCAGCAAAGTTCGCTCCTTCCTGGAGCTGTGGAAGCCCCTCCCTCAGAGATTTCCAGGTGAGGTAAAGAGGTAAAGTAATGCAAATTGAGGCTCATTAACAACCAGCATTGGCCCCACCCTCGGAAACCCTCTTACACTGCAAACATCTGAGGGAGGTCCTCATTCAACTGAGATCCTAAGGCTTTTCAAGTAACTGAGGCTAATAGCCTCCAGGCAAAAAGCCAGAGCATAACTAAACCTTTCCTGAGCTTGCATATCTACCCAGGAAAGTGAGACTTGATAGAGGTGTTGAAGGAGGGCCCTCCACGCTAATTCAAACCCAGTAGAGGAAGCCACAAACACCAGAACACCAACACCCACAGGGAAAATTTGGCAGGCCCCAAAACCCATTGGGATAGCAAAAATGGTGAAACAAAGAAACAGATCCCAAATGAAAGAACAAGAGAACTCCACCGAAGATGAGATAAATGAAGTGCAGCTAAGCAAATTATCAGAGGGAGAGTTCCGAGCCATGATCTTGAGGAAACTAAACAGCATGAGTAAGGACATCAACACCATGAGTAAAGATATAGAAACACTGAAAACCAACCAAGTGGAAATAAAGAATGACATAGCAGAAATAAAGAACACATTGGAAGGATTGACCAGCAGAGTAGAGGAAGCAGAGGACCGGATCAGTGAATTAGAAGACAGAGTAGAAAAAATCAATCAATCAGAAAACCAAAAGGAAAAAACAATGAAAAAACAGGAAGATAGCTTAAGAGAACTGTGGGACAACTGGAAACGTAATAACATTCGCATTATTGGAGTCCCTGAAGAAGAAGAAAATGAGAAAGGGTTAGAGAATATATTTGAAGAAATAGTGACAGAAAACTTTCCTAACCTGGTGAAGGAAGAAAGCATTCAAGTTCAAGAAGCACAGAGAGCCCCAAGTAAGAAGAATCCAAACAGGCCCACACCAAGACACATAATAATTAAAATACCAAAAATCAAAGACAAAGAGAGAATCCTAAAGGCAGCAAGAGATAAACAACAGGTTACCTACAAAGGAAACCCCATTAGGCTATCATCTGACTTCTCAACAGAAACACTACAGGCCAGAAGGGAATGGCATGAAGTAATCAAGGTCATGAAAAACAAGGATCTGAACCCAAGACTACTCTATCCAGCAAGATTATCATTCAAAATAGAAGGTCAAATAAAGAGCTTCCCAGACAAAAAAAGGCTAAGGGAATATATTAGCACCAAACCAGCACTGCAAGACATGTTAAAAGGACTGCTATAATTATTAGAAGAAATAGAAAGATAATTAGAACCACACTGTACAAAAATGGCAATAAATAAGTACATATCAATAATCACCTTAAATGTAAATGGACTGAATGCTCCAATAAAAAGACACAGAGTAGCTGATTGGATAAGAAAGCATGATTCACACATATGTTGCTTACAAGAGACCCACCTCACAACAAAAGACGCACATAGGTTGAAAGTAAAGGGATGGAAAAAAATCTTCCAAGCAAACAGAAAGGAAAAAAAAGCTGGGGTAGCAATACTCATATCTGATAAATTAGATTTCAAATTGAAGACCATAACTAGAGACAAAGAAGGCCACTACATAATATTGAAAGGGTCTATCCAACAGGAAGATATAACCTTGGTAAACATATATGCACCCAATATAGGAGCACCAAAATATATTAAAAATCTTCTGGAAGACTTCAAAGGAGAAATCGACCACAATACAATCATAGCAGGACACTTCAACACCCCACTGACATCAATGGATAGATCATCTAGACAAAAAATCAACAAGGAAACAGAGACTCTAAATGAAGCACTAGATCAAATGGATTTAATAGATATATACAGAGAACTACACCCCAAAACTGCAGAATTCACATTCTTCTCAAATGCACATGGGACATTCTCAAAGATAGACCATATGTTAGGGCACAAACTAAGTCTCTACAAGTTCAAGAAGATTGAAATCATATCAAGCATCTTCTCAGACCACAATGCCATGAAACTAGAAATCAACTGCAACAAGAACATGCAAAAACATATGAACACATGGAGGCTAAATAGCATGTTACTGAACAATGAATGGGTTACCACGGAGATCAAGGAAGAATTTAAAAAATTTCTGGAAACCAATGAAAATGAACACACAACAACGCAAAACCTATGGGATACTGCGAAAGCAGTTCTGAGAGGGAAGTTCATAGCACTACAGGCCCACCTTAAGAAAGAAGAAAAATTTCTAATTGACTACCTAACCTCACAACTTAAAGAACTGGAAAGCAAACAAAAAGAAAACCCTAGAGCAAGTAGAAGGAAGGAAATAATAAAGATCAGAGCAGAAATAAATGACATGGAGACCAAAAAAGCAATTCAAAGGATCAACAAAACAAAAAGCTGGTTCTTTGAAAAGATAAACAAGATTGATGGACCCTTAGCTAGACTCACCAAGAAACAAAGAGAGAGAACCCAAATACACAAAATCAGAAATGAAAGAGGAGAAGTAACAACTGACACCACAGAAATACAAAGGATCGTTAGCAAATACTATGAACATTTGTATGGCAACAAATTCGACAATCTAAGCGAAATGGACACATTTCTAGAAACACATAGTCTCCCAAAACTGAATCGGAAAGAGATAGAAAACTTGAACAGGCCAATAACAACGAAGGAAATTGAAGATGTAATCAAGACTCTCCCAGCAAACAAAAGCCCAGGCCCTGACGGCTTCACGGGGGAGTTTTACCGAACATTCAAAGAAGAACTAACACCCATTCTCCTCAAACTATTCCAAAAAATTCAAGAAGAAGGAAGACTTCCAAACTCGTTTTATGAGGCCAGCATAATTCTCATCCCAAAACCAGAAAAAGACACTACAAAGAAAGAAAACTACAGGCCAATATCCCTGATGAACATAGATGCCAAAATCCTGAACAAAATACTAGCAAACCGGATCCAGCAATACATCAAGAAAATTATTCACCATGACCAAGTGGGGTTCATCCCAGGGATGCAAGGCTGGTACAACATACGCAAATCAATAAATGTGATACATCACATAAACAAAATGAAAGATAAAAACCACATGATCATATCAATAGATGCTGAAAAAGCATTTGACAAAATCCAGCACCCATTTCTGTTAAAAACGCTCAGCAATTTAGGAATAGAGGGATCATATCTCAACATTATAAAGGCCATATATGAAAGACCTACAGCCAACATCATACTCAATGGACAAAAACTAAAAGCATTTCCCTTAAGAACAGGAACAAGACAAGGATGCCCACTTTCACCACTCTTATTTAACATAGTACTGGAAGTCTTAGCCACAGCAATCAGACGTGAAGAAAAAATAAAAGGGATCCAAATTGGAAAGGAGGAAGTGAAACTGTCATTATTCGCAGATGACATGATATTATACATAGAAAACCCTAAAGACTCCATCAAAAATCTACTAGCCTTAATAAATGAATTTGGCAAAGTAGCAGGATACAAAATTAACGTCAAGAAATCGACGGCATTCTTATACACCAATGATGAACTCACAGAAAGAGAAACTAAAAAAACAATCCCATTTACCATCGCGGCAAAGAAATTAAGATACCTAGGAATAAACTTAACCAAAGAAGTAAAGGACCTATTTACAGAAAACTACAGGACATTGAAAAAAGAAATAGAGGAAGATATAAAAAAGTGGAAGCACATACCTTGTTCATGGATTGGAAGAATTAACATCATTAAAATGTCAATACTACCCAAAGCAATCTACAGATTTAATGCAATCCCCATCAAAATACCAACGACATATTTCACAGAACTAGAACAAATACTTCAGAAGTTCATATGGAACCAAAAAAGACCCCGAATAGCTACAGCAATCTTGAAAAAGAAGGACAAAGTAGGAGGGATCACAATACCGGACATCAGGTTATACTACAAAGCTACTGTAATCAAAACAGCCTGGTACTGGCACAAGAACAGGCACATAGACCAGTGGAACAGATCAGAGAATCCGGAAATTGACCCAAGACAGTATGCTCAATTAATATTTGACAAAGGTGGTAAGAGCATACAATGGAGCAAAGACAGCCTCTTCAATAAATGGTGTTGGGAAAATTGGACAGCTACATGCAAAAAAATGAAACTAGATCATCAACTTACACCATACACAAGAATAAACTCAAAATGGATAAAAGACTTAAATGTGACTCATGACTCCATAAGAATCCTAGAAGAAAATGTAGGCAACAAAATTTCAGACATCATACGCAGCAAAATTTTCACTGATATATCACCTAAGGCAACAGAAATAAAGGAAAAAATAAACACATGGGACTACATCAAACTCAAAAGCTTCTGCACAGCAAAAGAAACAACCATCAAAGTGGAAAGGCAACCTACTGTATGGGAGAGCATAATTGCCTATGATATATCAGATAAGGGACTAATTTCCAAAATATATAGAGTGCTCATACATCTCAACAAAAGGAAGACAAAGAACCCAATTAAAAAATGGGCAGAGGAACTAAATAGATACCTCTCCAAACAGGACATACAAACGGCCAAGAGACATATGAAGAAATGCTCAACTTCACTAATCATCAGAGAGATGCAAATTAAAACAACAATGAGGTATCACCTCACGCCTGTCAGAGTAGCCGCCATCAACAAAGCATCAAACAACAAGTGTTGGCGAGGATGTGGAGAAAAGGGGACTCTAGTACACTGCTGGTGGGAGTGCAGACTGGTGCAGCCACTATGGAAAACACTATGGCGTTACCTCAAAAAATTAAAAATTGAATTACCATTTGACCCAGTGATCCCACTCCTAGGAATATACCCGAAGAAACCTGAAACACCAATCAGAAAGAATACATGTACCCCCATGTTCATAGCAGCGCTATTTACAATAGCGAAGATCTGGAAACAGCCCAAATGTCCATCAGTAGACGAATGGATAAAAAAGCTGTGGTACATATACACAATGGAGTACTATGCATCGTTAAGAAAGGACGATCTCTTATCCTTTGCGTCGACATGGGAGGACCTGGAAACTATTATCCTAAGTGAAACAAGCCAAGCAGAGAAAGACAAACATCATATGATCTCACTTATTTCTGGAATATAATGAACATAACAGTGGGAGGAGCAGGGTAGTCCGGAGGACGTGGAAGTGGGGTACAGGCTGACATCTGCCAGAAGAGGGGGCGGGGGAGGGGAGAGATGAACACAGAACTTGTACGTATGTACTCATAACCAATGGACATGGACAACAAAACGGGGACGGGACAGGGAGGGAAGGGGAGGGGGGTGTCAACGGGGGAAAAAAAGGAGAATCATCTGTAACATAAGTAAATTAATAAAAAAAAAAAAATAAAAAAAATAAAACTGCTGAAAACCAAAAAAAAAAAAAAAAAAAAAAAAAAAAAAAAAACCCAACTATATGAGACATTGATGGAAGGAGGTGCAGACCAGTCAGCTACCCTCCTCCATCTATACCCCTTCCAAACTCTTAGGCAGTTGCACTAAAAGCTAAGGAGAGAGACTTCTGGTTTCAGGTCAGACAAGTGAAGGGGTTGGAAGTCATCATTCCCATCCTCATAACATGAAAAAAAGGTAAAAATACTAAAAACCAATGACTTTTCTTAGATCCATCAGAGAATTGAGATCACAGGGTATATTGCCACCCAAAAAAACTGGAGAGACAGGTGACTACAGAGAACTGGGAACAGAAGCTTCTGGAGCCAGTAACTGGTAGAAACACTTAAATGATAATTGACACATTGCTGGAGGCAGAGTGTGGGCTGCCTTAAAAGTAGTAAATCCCTGGGGTCCACAGTTTTAGGGACTGGGTTTTACCTCCAGAAACCTGACCAGGTTCTCATAGTGAAGACAGGAGAAAAATCCCCTTGTGCTTCTTGCAGGTGGGTGGGAAAATTAGTCATTTTGAAATATGACTAGGAAAAAAGCTACCATTTTGAAATATGCCCAGAGTGTTCTCTAAAACAGAGTTCTGCCCTCAAGAGCAACACTTGACAAGAATCTTATCTGACTTGAGAGAAAGGGAATTAGACAACTCAAGCCCCTTTCAGCCTCCTCTCTAGAGAAATGAAGAAAAGGCTAATAAATGCTTCTGAATGTCATATTCCAGGGACTCAAAATCACTAGACAATTGAGATTTAATCATGAGATTATACAGAATGCTTCCCCTTCCCAACACCTGACCACCATATTCACATAGGCTCCTGTATAAAAACAGTGGATTACAACTAAGAGAGTGGCAATACACAGACTATTTAAGAGGGAATTCTTAGGGGTCCCAAAGACAATAGAAAAGTGAGAAACAAATTCACACACATACACAACAAACATTGTCCAGGTCATAGAGATTAACGTGAAAACTCACACTAAAAGCCTGAGTACCTCACTTCCTATTACCAGAAATAGCACATTCAGCTTTCAACAAAACATTATTAAGTGTGCTAAAAAGCAAGAAAAAAAATACTGTGTATCAGAATAAAAACTCAGATAGGACACAGCTTTTGTTTGGAGTTATCAGACAGGGAATTTAAAACAACTCTAATTAATTAATATGTTAAAGGTTCTGATGAATAGGTAACATTCAAGAACTGATGTGTTAATATAAGCAGATAAATGGAAAATCTAAAGAAAAACAAAAAATAAAAGAAAATGCTGAAATAAAGAAGACTGCAAAAAATGAAGAATGCTTTTAATGGGTTCATCAGCAGACTGTACAGAGCCAAGGAAAATCAGTGAGCTTAAAGACAGGTCAATAGAAATTTCCAAACTGGAATGCAAAGAAGAAAAAGAATGAAAAAGATGGAATAGGGCCTTCTACACTCTTCTTTCTGCCTGGAACAAGTCCTGCTTCTCCACTGCCCCAAGATCTCTGCCTAATGGTACTTGCTCAAGGAAGCACACTCTGACCTCACACATGCTCTGAAGTAGTTACAGCTCTCTATGCAATGCTTTTTTGATAGTCTGTAGTTTAGTTTTCTTTAATAACATTTATCAAAATTGTACTTTAAGGATTATTTTGTACATGAACACTGCCATTCATGATTAAGAAAGTATTACTAGATTAGCCTTTCTGAGAGAAAGAAACCATACAATGGTTAAAGCCTCCCCAGCTAGAGAACATAGGAAAGGAGGGGGAAGAGGAAAGGGAAAAAAAGGGCAGTTTTATTTCACTCCCTAAACAGAGAAGCCAGCCGTCTCAGAACTTGGCAAGATAAAATTGCCAGGTGCTTCCCATAAATTCTAGGAAAGCTATAACAAAGTAAAAGTGGAAACCTTGAGAATTCATCTGTACCAAGATATTCGGCAGAGGAATTTTGAAACCTACAGACAGAGGGTATGTAACCCCTTGAATCACCACCAGACTTGCTTTCCAGGCTAGTTGGAAAGTCCATTTGCGCTTTAGGCCAGATGTAGTTGAATAAATTTACTTG
Source organism: Tadarida brasiliensis (assembly GCA_030848825.1). Taxonomy (NCBI): domain Eukaryota; kingdom Metazoa; phylum Chordata; class Mammalia; order Chiroptera; family Molossidae; genus Tadarida; species Tadarida brasiliensis. Next base: position 68,950,858 of record CM061259.1, on the reverse strand, counting down.
TCTTGCTTTTTTTTCTTTAATAAATTTACTTGCTTTATTTCTTTAATAAATTGGCTTTATTTCAACACAATTATCCTAAGTCACTCATTTAAATTCATTCCTATGAGACTGACAAGAACCAAGGAGGGAACAGTCCTCTCCCTTCAATTCAGGGGGCTGTCCGATAATAACACATTTTCTAGTGTTTTGGGGTGCCTGTAACAGAACAAAGATTCTGGAGTTAATACAAAGTTAGAAGGCACTGAAGTTTTATTTCAATTTTTTTAAGGATTTTTAATTTTTTTATCTGAGAGAGAGAGAGAAAATAAATAAATAAATAAAACATCAATCAGCTTCATTGATCAGCTGCCTCTTGCATGTGCCCTGACCAGGAATAGAACCCACAACTTTTTGGTATATGAGACAATGCTCCAACCAACTGAGCCACATTGGCCAGAGTGGAAGGCACTGACATTTTAGACAGCCATAGAGAAGAGGCCTTGATGAAGGCCCAAGCATTCAAGTGACAGCCTAGAAAGACTACACCTAAAGAGGAAGGTGCTTCTAGACCTGGAGTAAAGGGTACTCTAGACCCACATTAAATGTTTGTGTCCCCTCAAAATTCATGTTGAAATCTAATCCCCATTGTGACAATACGTGGAGGTGGTGCTTTGGGGAAGTTATTAGGTAATTAGGGTGGAGCCCTTATGAATAGGATTCATGCCCTTATAAAAGAGGTCCCAGAGAGCTACCTCAAACCTTCCCCCATCCATTGAGAAGATGGCCATCTATGAACGAGGAAGGGAGCCCTCAACAGGCAATGAATCTGATGGCATCTTGATTTTGGACTCTTAATCTCTAGAACTTTAAGGAATAAATAAACGTCTGCTGTTTATAAGCCACCCAGTCTATGCTATTTGTTTTAGCAGCCTGAACTGTCTAAGACACACTAACAGAGCTTGAAAAGAAACCTCTAAAGGATAGAGGCATAAATCAATTGCCTAGAATAGGGTTCAGAAATAGAGCCGCACATAAATAATCAACTGATTTTCTCTTAAGGAGAAAAATCCATTCAATGTAGAGAGGATAATCCTTTTCAAAAAATGTGCTGAAACAGCTAGATGTCCATATGCAAATGAAACAAAATTCAGCTAAACTAAAAATTAATAAAGCAACAAACAAACAAAAAACCTTGTCCTATACTTTATACCTTATACAAATATTAACTCAAGGTGGGTCATAGACTTAAAGGTAAACACAATTATAAAACTTCTAGAAGAAAGCATAGGAGAAAATCTTTGTAGTATTGGATTGGGCAAAGATTTCTTAAACATGATCTGTAAAATATTTTTTTTTAAATTAATGAACTTCTAATATCATCCCAATATTTTCCACAAAGCACAGTACATTTTAGATTTAGTAATCTGAAGCATTGGAAAGGATGCTTATTATCATTTATTATGGAATGATCTTGGAATATATATATATATATATATACACACACACACACACACACACACACACACACACACACATACACTTTTATAGTGGATTACATTTTCTTTCCTAAAGACACTGTTAAAAAATAAAAAGTGAAGTCACATATTTGGGACAAGGTATTTGCAAATCACTTATATGACAAGAGACTTATTTACAGACTATATATAAAACTCTTAAGTCTCAACAATAAACAAAGAACCCCCCCTCCCAAATAAGCAGATTTGAACAGATACTTCACTAAAGAAGATTAATGGATGGCAAACACACAGAGAAAGATGATTGAATCATTAATCACTAGAGAAATGTTTTTTAAATACTTGGGTAGCAGCCTATAAACTTAAACATGTACTTTACACATGATCCAGCAATCCTATTTTTAGGGATTTATCCAGTAAAAATAAAAATAAATATATCCACACAAAAGGAACAGAAGATCTAAGACAAAGAAGAGTTAAGACAAAAGGTTTAATATATCATAATGGGATCAACCAGAAGAAGAATGAAGAAATAATGGCTGAGAATTTTCCAAAATCAAATAACTGAAACCAAATCACAGACCTAGGAAGCTCAGAGAAAAACAAGCAAAATCACAAGCAAATTGCAGAAAACCAAAGAAGAGAAAAATCTTAAAAGATGCCAGGACAGGAAAAAAAAAAACCTTATTTATACAGGATGAATAAAATTACATCCAACTTCTCATAGTGCACCATCTAAGCAAGAAGAATGGAGTGTGGAGTGAGACAAAGTGTTGAAAGGAAAAAAAAATCCACCAACCCAGCATTCTGTATTCAGTAAAGTTTTCCTTTAAAAGTGAAGGAGAAATACTGAATTTCTCACAAACAAAAATTGAGGGAATCTGTCACCAGGAGAACTGCCCTGCACAAAATGAAAAAGAAGTTCTTCAGAGAGAAGGAAAATGATACAGGTTGGAAACAGATCTGCAAAACAAAAAGCAGAGAATCAAAGAAGGAATAAATGAAAGGAAAATAAATCTTTTTATTTTTCTTATTCTTTTGTTTGTTTGTTAATCCTCACCTGAGCATATTTTTTCCATTAATTTTTTTAGAGAGAGTGGAAGGGAGGGAGAGCAGGGGAGAAAGAGAGAAAGAAACATCTATGTGAGACACGTGTATTGCTGCTTCCTGTACACACCTTGACTGGGGCCAGGGATCGAACCTGCAACCCAGGCACACGTCCTTGATCAAGAATTGAACCTGCGACCCTTGGGTGTGTGGGCCAATACTCCAACCACCAGCACTATTTTTATTTTTTTTTATTTTTGTCATATCTGTTTTTAATATATATTAATTAGTTTATTTTTGTTACAGATGATTCTTTTTCCCCCATTGACACCCTCCTCCTGATCCCACCCCAACCCTCAGGATAGTGGTCTATGTCCATTGGTTATGCATACATGCATATAAGTTCTGTGGTCTATTTCTTCCCTCCCTGCATCGCCCTCTTCTGAGGTTTCTCAGTCTCTACCCCACATCCATGTCTCCGGGTCCATTCTATTCATCAGTTTGTTTTGTTCATTATATTCCACAAATAAGTCAGATCATGTGATATTTGTCTTTCCCTCATTGGCTTATTTCACTTAGCATAATACTCTCTAGGTCCCTCCATGTCGTCTCAAATGATAAGAGATCTTTCTTACAGCTGCATAGTATTCCATTGTATATATATATCACAGCTTTTTTATCCACTCATCTATTGATGGACACTTGGGCTGTTTCCAGATCTTAACAATTGTAAATAGTACTGCTATGAACATAGGGGTACATATATTTTTTCTGATTGGTATTTCAGACTTCTTAGGATATATTCCTAGGAGTGGGATCACTGAATCAAATGGCCGTTCAATTTTTAATTGTTTTCCATAGTGGCTGCACCAGTCTGCATTCCCACCAGCAATGTACTAGACTCCCCTTTTCTCCACACCCTAGCCAGCACTTGTTGTTTGATGATTTGTTGATGGCAGCCATTCTGGCAGGTGTGAGCTGATACCTCATAGTCATTTTAATTTGCATCTCTCTGATAATTAGTGACGTTGAGCATTTTTTCATATGTCTCTTGGCCATTTATATGTCCTGTTTGCAGAAGTGTCTGTTCAGGACCTCTGCCTATTTTTTAATTACATTCTTTGTCTTCCTTTCATTGAGTACTCTATATATTTTGGAAATTAACCCGCTATCTGATATATCGTTGGCAATTATGCTCTCTCATATAGTGGGTTCCCTTTCCATTCTGATGGTTGTTTCTTTTGCTGTGCAGACGCTTTTTAGTTTGATGTAGTCCCCTGTGTTCACTTTTTCCTTTGTTTCTCTAGCCTTAGGTGTCGTATCAGTGAAAATTCTGTTGCATGTGATGTCTGAAATTTTGTTGTCTACATTTTCTAGGATTTTCATGGATACACAAGTCACATTTAAGTCTTTTATCCATTTTGAGTTTATTCTTACATATGGTGTAAGTTCGTGGTCTAACTTCGTTTTTTTGCATGTAGCTGTCCAATTTTCCCAACACAATTTATTAAAGAGGCTGTCTTTACTCCATTGTATGCCCTTGCCATCTCTGTCAAATATTAATTGAGCAAAATATCTTGGGTCACTTTCTGGATTCTCTGTCCTGTTCCATTGATCTAAATGCCTCTTACTGTGCCAGTACCAGGCTGTTTTGATTACAATGGCTTTGTAGTATAACCTGATATCTGGTATTGTGATCCCTCCTACTTTGTTCTTCTTTAAGATTGCTGTGGCTATTTAGGATCTCTTTTGGTTCCATATAAACTTTTGGAGTATTCTAGTTCTGTGAAATATGTCGTTGGTATTTTGATGGGGATTGCATTGAATCTATAGATTGCTTTGGGTAGAATTGACATTTTAATGATGTTGATTCCTCTAATCCTTGAACAAGGTATATGCTTCCACTTTTTTTTCCCTATTTTTATTAATTTATTTTTTATATTTATTTTAATTTATTTTATTATATTTATTAATTTATTTATTTTACAGATGTTTCTCCTTACCCCCCCAGACACCCCCCTACTCATCCTGCCCCCCACCCCCCAGCACTGTTGTCCATGTCCATTGAACATGCATACATGCATATAAGCTCTTCAGTTCATCTCATCCACCCCTCCCCTACTTTGAGTTTTGTCAGTCTGAACCATACTCCTTTCTAAGCCTCTAGGTCTATTTCATTCATCAGCCCACCTTGTTCATTATATTCTACAAATAAGTGAGATCATGTGGTATTTGTCTTTCCCTGGATTTGGCTTATTTCGCTTAGCATAATACTCTCGAGGTCCCTCCATGTTGTCTCAAAGGATAGGAGATCTTTCTTTCTTATGGCTGCATAGTATTCCATTGTGTATATGTATCACAGCTTTTTTATCCACTCATCTATTGATGGACACTTGGGCTGTTTCCAGATCTTAGCGATTATAAATAGTGCTGCTATGAACATAGGGGTACATATATTCTTTCTGATTGGTGTTTCAGGCTTCTTAGGATATATTTTAAAATTTCTGGAGGACTTCAAGGGAGAGATCAATAGCAACATGATCATAGTGGGTGACTTTAACATGCCACTGACACCACTGGATAGATCTTCTAGACAAAAAATTAACAAGGACATAAAGTCCTTACAAGACAAACTAGATCAGTTGGACTTCATTGATATTTACAGACCATTTCAACCCAAAGCTGCAGAATATACATTCTTCTCAAGTGCACATGGGTCATTCTCAAAGATAGACCATATGTTAGGACACAAAGCAAGTCTCTACAAATTCAAGAAGATTTAAACCATATCAAGCATCTTCTCAGATCACAGTGGCATGAAGATAGACCTCAATTACAATAAAAATATTCAAACATTTGGAGGCTAAATAGAATGTTATTAAACAACGAATGAGTTACTAATGAGATCAAGAAAGAAATTAAAAACTTCTTGGAAACCAATGAAAATGAACACACTACAATACAAAATTTTGGGGACACTGCGAAAGCAGTCCTGAGAGGGAAGTTCATAGCACTACAGGCCTACCTCAAGAAACAAGAAAAATTCCTAATTCACTTTCTAACCCTACAACTTAAGGAACTAGAAAGTAATCAAAAAGAAAAACGCAGAGCTAGCAAGAGGGAAAAAATAGTAAAGATCAGAGCAGAAATAAACGACATAGAGACTAAAAAAACAATTTAAAAGATCAATTAAACAAAAAGCTGGTTCTTTGAAAAGATAAACAAGATCCACAGACCTTTAGCCAGACTCATCAAGAAACAATAAGAGAGAAACCAAATAAACAAAATCAGAAACGAAAAAGGAGAAGTAACAACTGACACCACAGAAATACAAAGGATCATCAAAACATACTATGAACAATTATACGCCAACAAATTGGACAATCAAGGAGAAATAGACAAATTTCTAGAAACACACAGCCTCCCATAACTGAACCAGGAAGAGACAGAAAACTTGAACAGAACAATAACAACAAAGGAAACTGAAGACGTAATTAAGAAACTCCCAGCAAACAAAAGCCCAGGCCCAGAAGTCTTCACAGGGGAGTTTTACTGAACATTCAAAGAAGATCTAATACCCATTCTCCTCAAACTATTCCAAAAAATCTAAGAAAATGGAACACTTCCAAACTCATTTTATGAGGCCAGCATAATTCTAATTCCACAACAGGATAAAGACACTACAAAGAAAGAAAACTACAGGCCAATATCCCTGATGAACACAGATGCCAAAATTCTTAACAAAATATTAGCAAATCAGATCCAGCAACACATCAAACAAATTATTCATCATGACCAAGTGGGCTTCATCCCAGTCATGCAAGGATGGTAAAATATTCACAAATCAATAAATGTGATACACCACATAAACAAAATAAAAGATAAACACCATATGATCATATCAATAGATGCTGAAAAATCATTATACAAAATTCAGCACCCATTTCTGATAAAACGTTCAGCAATGTGGGAATAGAGGGATCATATCTCAACATAATAGAGGCCATATATGAAAAACCTACAGCAATTATACTCAATGGGCAAAAACTAAAATCATTCTCCTTTAGAATGGGAACAAGATAGGATGTCCACTTTCACCACTGTTTTGTGTGTGTGTGTGTGTGTGTGTGTGTGTGTGTGTGTGTGCTACTGCTGGGCTGCAGGCGGCTATTAGGCCTCATGCTGATATGCAGAGAGAATGTGCCAGCACACGGAGTGAGCACGTGTTGAGAGAGAGAGAAAGAGAGAGAGAGAGAGAGAGAGAGAGAGAGAGAGAGAGAGAGAGAGCGCTTCGTTAAGCTTGGATTATATTATCTTGGGTTTAGGAAGGACTAGGTGCTTTTATAAACCAATCAATTTTCAATCATTTGTGCACTAGGGCTGGATCCTTCTATAGCCAATCCACTTCCTAGATCTCTGGGATGCTATGTCACCCTGCCATTCTTATTTAACATAGTACTGGAAGTCTTAGCCACAGCAATTAGACATGAAGAAAAAATAAAGGGGATCCAAATTGGAAAGAATGAAGTGAAACTGTCATTATTTGCAGATGACATGATAGTGTACATAGAAAACCCTAAGACTCCATCAAAATCTACTAGACTTAACAAATGAATTTGGCAAAGTACCAGGATACAAAATTAATGTCAAGAAATCAACAGCATTCTTATACACCAATGATGAACTCACAGAAAGAGAAACTAAAAGAACAATCCCATTTACCATTGCAGCAAAAAAAATTAAGATACCTAGGAATAAACTTAACCAAAGAAGTAAAGGACCTCTCTTCACAGAAAACTACAGGTCATTGAAAAAAGAAATAGAGGAAGATATTAAAAAGTGGAAACATATAGCTTGTTCATGGATTGGAAGAATTAATATCATTAAAATGTCCATGCTACCCAAAACAATCTATAGATTCAATGCAATCTCCATCAAAATACCAATGACATATTTCACAGAACTAGAACAAACACTCCAAAAGCTTATATGGAACCAAAAAAGACCCCTAGTAGCCACAGCAATCTTGAAAAAGAACAAAGTAGGAGGGATCACATTACCAGATATCAGGTTATACTACAAAGCCACTGTAATCAAAACAGTCTGGTACTGGCACAAGAACAGGCAAATAGATCAATGGAATAGAACAGAGAACCCAGAAATTGACCCAAGACAATATGCTCAATTAATCTTTGACAAAGGTGGCAAGAGCATACAGTGGAGTCAAGACAGTCTCTTCAATAAATGGTGTTGGGAAAATTGGACAGCTACATGCAAAAAAATGAAGCTAGACCACCAACTTATACCATACATGAGAATAAACTCAAAATGGATAAAAGACTTAAATGTAACTAATGAATCCCTGAAAATTCTAGAAGAAAATGCAAGCCACAAAATTTCAGACATCATACACAGCAGAATTTTCACTGATACAACACCTGAGGCAAGAGAAACAAAGGAAAAAATGAACACATGGGACTACATCAAACTCAAATGCTTCTGCACAGCAAAAGAAACAACCATCAAAATGGAAAGGGATCCCACTATATGGGAGACCATAATTGCCAATGATGCATCAGATAAGGGGTTAATTCCCAAAATATCTAGAGTGCTCATACAACTCAACAAAAGGAAGACAAAGAACCCAATTAAAAAATGGGCAGAGGACTGAAATAGACACCTCTCCAAACAGGACATACAAATGGCCAAGAGACATATGGGAAAATGCTCAGTGTCACTAATCATCAGAGATATGCAAATTAAAAAAACTATGAGGTATCACCTCACACCTGTCAGAATAGCCACCATCAACAAAGCATCAAACAAGTGTTAGCGAGGGTGTGGAGAAAAGGGAACTCTAGTACACTGCTGGTGGGAATGCAGACTGGTGCAGCCACTATGGAAAACACTATGGTGTTACCTCAAAAAGTTAAAAATTGAACTGCCATTTGACCCAGTGATCCCACTCCTAGGAATATACCCTAAGAAGCCTGAAACACCAATCAGAAAGAATATATGTACCCCTATGTTCATAGAAGCACTATTTACAATTGCTAAGATCTGAAAACAACCCAAATGTCCATCAGTGGATAAAAAAGCTGTGGTACATGTACACAATGGAATACTATGCAGCTGTAAGAAAGAAAGATCTCTTATCTTTTGAGATGGCATGGAAGGACCTGGAGAGTATTATGCTAAGTGAAACAAGCCAAGTAGAGAAAGACAAATATCACATGATCTCACTTATTTGTGGAATATAATGAACTAAACAAACTGATGAACAAAATTAACCCAGAGACATAGAGGTGTGGTACAGACTGACAAGCTTCAGAGGAGGGAGTGTTGGGGGGGAGGGGAAAGCGATAAACTACAAAACTTATATGCATGTATGCATAACCAATGGACATAGACAGCAAAGCTGGGGATGGTGTGGGGGGATGGGGAGGAGGGTGTCAATGGGGCAAAAAGGAGAAACATCTGTAACAAAAACAAGTTAATAAAAAATAATTTAAATAATAATAATAATAATAAAAATCTTTAAAAAAAAGAATATAATTGAACTCAGCAGTACCACCAATCCATGATATCTAGTTAACATTATAAAATTTTTCATTCAGAAAAGCAGAAGACATATTGTTCTCAAGCTCAAATGATATATTCACCAAGATGTACTATATTCTGGGCCATAACAAAATACCTTAACAATTTGAAAGGATAGAAATCATACAAGGTATGCCCTCAGATCAGTCTGAATTACAAAAGAAATTGATAAGAGAAAAATAACTGGAAATTTCCCCAAATATTTAGAGATTAAACAGTGTACTTTTAAATAACACATCAGTCAAAGAAAATGTCTCAAGAGCCTGGCTACTGTGGCTCAGTGGTTGAGCATCTACCCATGCACCAAGATGTCACTGGTTTGATTCCTCATCAGGGCACATGCCTAGGTTGTGGGTCCAGTCCCCACTAGGGGGCATGCAGGAAGTGGCCAATTAATGTTCTTGTATTGATGTTTCTATCTCTCTCCCTCTCCCTTCCTCTATCTCTAAAATAAATAAAGAAAGTGTTTTTTTAAAATAAAATAAAAAAGAAAATGTCTCAAGGTAAAATAAAAATATTTTGAACTAAATGAAAATAAAAATACAATAAGGAAATCTTACCTTTAGTGACAACACAGATAGACATGGAAAGTATTATACTAAGTGAAATAAGCCAGTCAGAGAAAGACAAGTACCATATGATTTCACGTATATATGTGGAATCTAATAGAATCAGACTTCATAGGTACAGAGAACACGTTGACACCTGTCAGAAGGAGGGGAGTGAGGGGGATGGGTGAAAAAGTGAAGGGATTAATAAAAAAAATGCATAAACTCATAGATACAGACAACAGTATGGTGATTACCAGAGGGGAAGGGGGATGGGAGAAGGTAAAAAAGGGCAAAGGGGGATAAATGATGATGGAAAAAAACTTGGCTTGGGGTGGTGAACACAATATAATATACAGATGATGTATTATAGAATTGTACACCTGAAACCTATATAATTTTATTAAACAATGTCCAATAAATCCAATAAAAATTATTTTTATTAAATGAAAATGAAAATACAACTTATCAAAATCTGTGGGATGCAGTGAAAGAAGTGTTTAGAGGAAAAATTATAGCATTCAATGCAAAATTTAAAAAACAAGAAAAATTTAAAATCAATTTACCTTAGAAAACTAGAGAATGAAGAGCAATATAAATCTATACTGTGAAAAGAAAAATACGTAATAAAAATAAGCGCACAAGTCAATAAAACTGAAAAAAAAAAGGAAATCAGAATAGAAAATTAACAAAACTAAAAACTGGTTCTTTGAAAAGGTCAATAAAATTGATAAATCTATAGCCAGGCTAAGCAAGGAAAAAAAAAAAGAGAGAGAAGACATAATATCCCTGCTCACAGGAAAATAATGGAAATAAAAATTTGAAAATATAAAATGGAATATCTCATCACAATATAATTCACAATAATTAAACAATAAAAACAAGGCTATAGCCAAAGTAAGCTTCTGTGTGACTTGTTTGTGAGCTAAGCAAGGAAATCTGTTTACTGATGGAAAGATAATTAAATTGTGTTTGATAGCAGCAGCCAGACAAAAAAACAACAACAATTTCTTTAAGCGTTTCAGTGAAAACTGTGGGAGCAATATTAAAAGTCATTAAAGAATAAGGCAGATGATTTTTAATGATTTTGCTTGGCTCTTGATGAATAAACACATGTTAATAACAGTGCTCAGTTGTTTATTTGCTGAGTCAATATGCAATTTAAATCACTGAAAAATTAGCCTTATAAATAGTCTGTATGAAACAACTACAAACAAAAATATTTTTTAAAGAAAAAACACTCAATATTACCTGAAGTGGAATCTGCTAAGATGTGTTCTAAATGATGATATAAATAGGTAAAGAGCAGAAAGAGGTTTACTAAAACAAATTTACAAAGCTTATGAAAATATAAGGTGTTTTAAGCCTGTGGTTATTTATCAGCAGAAATATGCAGAAAATATTTGAGTCTACTATGTCTTATTGAACAAGTAGTGTCACCAGTGAATGAATTTCATTTCACTTGTGGATCTATTATCAGTTCTGTGAATTTTTTTTTTTTTTCAGAAATAGAAGCTGAATAACCTGACTTGCTCTGCTTCACAGCAGTTCAATGACTGAGCAGTAGGAAAGTTTCAATGAACTTTTAAAAACTCAAGGCTGAGAATAATTTCTGTGGACCAAATGATTGCGGGTTTGATTCCCAGTCAGGGGCACATGCCAGGGTTATAGGTTAGATCACTGGCCCTGGTCCAGGTGTGCGGGAGGCAGCCAATTAATGTGTCTCTCTCACATTGATGTTTCTCTCACTCACTCCTCCTCACTTCCACTCTATCTAAAAGTCAATGGAAAAATATCTTCATGTGATAATTAACAGCAACAACAAAAGAATAAAAATGACAATAAGTAAGTATCAATAAGTAATAACCCTTAATGTAAATGGATTAAATGTTCTAATCACAAGGAATAAGGTGATTCCAAAAAGGCGGCGGAATGAATGGGAGCTACACAGACCATCTCCCAGGACCAAACTGGAATTACAACTAAAATAAAGACAAATCTTCAAGAAAAAAAGCAACAGAAAAGCAACTTGCGAGGATCATACAACTAGGGACACTGAATCAATCCAGGTAGGATTACAGAGGCTTGAAAGGGGGCTGGGAGCCCATGGACAACACCAGTCTTAGCTGTGAGCAGCGCCTTCGGGGTTAAAGCCCAAGCCGGCTCCAAAGTGCAGAGGGCCAAAACAGAGCGCTAAAATAGCCACTGCCACTCACCTTGGGCTCTGGCAGAGGTAGGGCGGACTGGACTTGAACTGTGTGGGGACACTTGGGATTTGGAGGGCACTCAGAGTTTCTGCTGAGTTGCAGCCACGCAGGACAGTGGCCATCTTACTCCTTCCCAGGGCTCTGGAGAGAGGTGGGAGCCCCACCCTGAGAGATTCAGCCCCACCCACATGGGCCATTGAAATGCAAATTGAGGTTCATTAACAACCAGCATCTGCCCCACCCTCAGAAAATCCTCTTACCTGAAACACCTGAGGGAGGTTTTCATTCAACTGAGAAACCAAAGCTCATCAAGTAACCACTATTAATAGCCTCTAGGCAAAAAGCTAGAGGATAATTAACATTTTCTGGGCTTGCAAATCTACCCAGGAAAGTAAGACTAAACAGTGGTGTTTAACCTGGGTCTTCCCACACTCATCCAAACCCCGTAGAGGGAGCCACAAACGGCAGAACACCAGCATCCACAGGGAAAATTTGGCAGGCTCCAAAACCTAATGACATACTCAAAATGATGAAACAAAGAAATAAATCCCAAATGAAAGAACAAGAGAACTCTACAGAAGATGAGATAAATGAAATGGAGTTAAGTAAGTTAACAGAGCTAGAATTCAGAGCCATGATCTTGAGAAAGCTCAACAGCATGAATAAGGACATCAACACCATGAGCAAAGTCATAGAAATATTGAAAACCAGCAAAGTGGTAATGAAGAAGCACCAAGAAGAAATGAAGAATGACATAGCAGAAATGAAGAACACATTGGAAGGACTAAACAGGAGAGTAGAGGAAGCTGAGGATGAGATCAGTGAATTAAAAAACAGGGTAGAAAAAAATCAACCAATCAGAAAACCAAAAGAAAAAAAACAATTAAAAAACAGCTTAAGAGAACTGTGGGACAACTAGAAACGTAATAATAGTCGCATCATAGGAGTCCCCAAAGAAGAAGAAAATGAGCAAGGGTTAGAAAATATATTTGAAGAAATAGTGACAGAAAACTTTCCTAACCTGGTGAAGGAAGAAGGCATTCAAGTTCAAGAAGCACAGAGAGCCCCAAGTAAGAAGAACCCAAACAGGCCCACACCAAGACACATAGTAATTCAAATGCCAAAAATTAAAGACAAAGAGAGAATCCTAAAGGCAGTAAGAGATAGGTCACCTACAAAGGAACCACCATAAGGCTATCATCTGACTTTTCAACAGAAACACTACAGGCCGGAAGGGAATGGCATGAAGTAATCAAGGTAATGAAAACAAGAATCTGAATCCAAGACTACTCTACCCAGCAAGGCTATTATTCAAAAGAGAAGGTCAAATAAAGAGCTTCCCAGGAAAAAAAAAAAGGCTAAGGCTAATTAGCACCAAATCAGCACTGCAAGAAATGTTAAAAGGACTGCTGTAATTAGTAGAAGAAATAGAAAGGAAAATAGAACCACACTAAACAAAAATGGCAATAAATAAGTACATATCAATAATCACCTAAAATGTAAATGGATTGAATGCTCCTATAAAAAGGCACAGAGTACCTGACTGGATAAGAAAGCATGATTCACATATATGTTGTTTGCAAGAGACCCACCTCACAACAAAAGACTCACATAGGTTGAAAGTGAAGGGATGGAAAGAAATCTTCCAAGCAAACAGACAGGGAAAAAAAGCTGGAGTAGCAATACTCATATCTAAACAAATAGATTTCAAAATAAAGGCCATAACTAGAGACAAAGAAGGTGACTACATAATATTGAAAGGATCTATCCAACAGGAAGATATAACCTTGGTAAACATATATGTACCCAATATAGGAGCACCACAATACATTAAAAATCTTCAAGAGGACTTCAAAGGAGAAATCGACAGCAATACAATCATAGCAGGGGACTTCAAAACCCCGCTGACATCACAGAATAGATCCTCTACACAAAAAATTAACAAGGAAACAGAGACTCTACATGAAGCACTAGACCAAATGGATTTAATAGATATTCACAGAGAATTACACCCCAAAACTACAGAATTCACATTCTTCTCAAGTGCACATGGGACATTCTCAAAGATAGACCACATGTAAGGAAACAAACTAAGTCTACAAGTGCAAGAAGATTCAAATCATATCAAGCCTCTTCTCAGATCACAATGGCATGAATCTAGAAATCAATTGCAACAAGAACATGCAAAGACATTTGAACACTTGGAGGTTAAAAAACATGTTATTAAACAATGAATGGGTTACCGAGGAGATCAAGGAAGAAATTAAAAACTTAGTGGAAACCAATGAAAATGAACACACAACAACACAAAATCTATGGGATGCAGAGAAAGTAGTTCTGAGAGGGAAGTTCACAGCACTACAGGCCCACCTCAAGAAACTAGAAAAATTTCTAATAGACTAACTAACCTTACAACTTAAAGAACTAGAAAGCAAACAAAAAGAAAACCCCAGAGCAAGTAGAAGGAAGAAAATAGTAAAGATCAGAGCAGAAATAAATGACATAGAGACCAGAAAAACAATTCAAAGGATCAATGAAATAAAGAGCTGGGTTTTTGAAAAGATAAACAATATTGATGGACCCTTAGCTAGACTCACCAAGAAACAAAGAGAGAGAACCCAAATACACAAAATCAGAAAGGAAAGAGGAGAAGTAACAACTGACACCACAGTAATACAAGGATCGTTAACAAATACTATGAACATTTATATGACAACATGTTCGACAATTTAAGCGAAATGAACAAATTTCTAGAAACACACAGTCTCCCAAAACTGGACTGGGAAGAGATAGAAAACTTGAACAGACCAATAACAACTAAGGAAATTGAAGATGTAATCAAGACTCTCCCAGCAAACAAAAGCCAAGGCCCGGACAGCTTCACAGGAGAGTTTTAGCGAACATTCAAAGAAGAACTAAAACTCATTCTCCTCAAACTATTCCAAAAAATTCAAGAAGAAGGAAGTCTCTCAAACTCGTTTTATGAGGCCAGCATAATTCTAATTCCAAAACCAGATAAAGACACTACAAAGAAAGAAAACTACAGGCCAATATCCCTGATGAACATAGATGCCAAAATCCTTAACAAAATACTAGCAAATCGGGTCCAGGAATACATCAAAAAAATTATTCACCATGACCAAGTGGGATTCATCCCAGGGATGCAAGGCTGGTCCAGTATTCTCAAATCAATAAATGTGATGCATCACATAAACGAAATGAAAGATAAAAACCACATGATCATATCAATAGACGC
The DNA here is from genome assembly GCA_030848825.1 of Tadarida brasiliensis. Lineage (NCBI taxonomy): Eukaryota > Metazoa > Chordata > Mammalia > Chiroptera > Molossidae > Tadarida > Tadarida brasiliensis. The sequence continues at coordinate 68,935,746 of CM061259.1, read as the reverse complement.
TGAACAAGCATTAGACAAAATCCAGCACCCATTTCTGATGAAAACGCTCAGCAATGTAGGAATAGAGGGATCATATCTTGATATAATAAAGGCCATATATGAAAGACCTACAGCCAACATCATACTCAATGGACAAAAACTAAAAACATTTCCCTTAAGAACAGGAACAAGACAGGGATGCCCACTTTCACCACTCTTATTTAACATAGTACTGAAAGTCTTAGCCACAGAAATCAGACTTGAAGAAAAAATAAAAGGAATCCAAATTGGAAAGGAAGAAGTGAATCTGTCATTATTCACAGATGACATGATATTATATAGAGAAAACCCTAAAGACTCCATCAAAAATCTACTAGACTTAATAAATGAATTTGGCAAAATAATAGGATACAAAATTAACGTCAAGAAATCAATGGCATTCTTATACACCAATGATGAACTCACAGAAAGAGAAACTAAAAGAACAATCCCATTTACTATTGCAGCAAAATAAATTAAGATACCTAGGAATAAACTTAACCAAAGAAGTAAAGGACCTATTTGCAGAAAACTACAGGACATTGAAAAAAGAAATAGAGGAAGATATAAAAAAGTGGAGGCATATACCTTGTTCATGGATTGGAAGAATTAACATCATTAAAATGTCCATATTACCCAAAGCAATCTATAGATTCAATTCAATCCCCATCAAAATACCACTGACATATTTCACAGAACTAGAACAAATACTTCAAAATTTCATATGGAACCAAAAACGACCCCGAATAGCCACAGCAATCTTGAAAAAGAAGGACAAAGTAGGTGGGATCACAATACTGGATATCAGGTTATACTACAAAGCTACTGTAATCAAAACAGCCTGGTACTGGCACAAGAACAGGCATATAGACCAGTGGAACAGAACAGAGAATCCGGAAATTAACCCAAGACTTTATGCTCAATTAATATTTGACAAAGGTGGCAAGAGCATACAGTGGAGTCAAGACAGTCTCTTCAATAAATGGTGTTGGGAAAATTGGACAGCTACATGCAAAAAAATGAAACTAGACCATCAACTTACTCCACACACAATAATGAACTCAAAATGGATAAAAGACTTAAATGTGACTCATGAATCCATAAAAATCCCAGAAGTAAATGTAGGCAACAAAATTTCAGACATAATATGCAGCAGAATCTTCACTGATACCTCACTTAAGGCAACAGAAACAAAGGAAGAAATGAACACATGGGATTACATCAAACTCAAAAGATTCTGCACAGCAAAAGAAACAACCATCAAAACGGAAAGGCAATCCACTGTACATAATTGCCAATGATACATCAGATAAGGGGTTAATCTCCAAAATATATAGAGTGCTCATACAACTCAACAAAGGGAAGACAAAGAACCCAATTAAAAAATGGGCAGAGGAACTAAATAGACACCTCTCCAAACAGGACATACAAATGGCTAAGAGACATATGAAGAAATGCTCAACATCACTAATCATCAGAGAGATGCAAATTAAAACAACAATGAGGTATCACCTCACACCTGTCAGAATGGCCGCCATCAACAAATCATCAAACAACAAGTGTTGGCGAGGGTGTGGAGAAAAGGGGACTCTTGTACACTGCTGGTGGGAATGCAGACTGGTGCATCCAATATGGAAAACACTATGGTGTTACCTCAAAAAATTAAAAATTGAATTGCCATTTGACCTAGTGATCCCACTTCTAGGAATGTACCCTAAGAAGCCTGAAACACCAATCAGAAAGAATATATGTACCCCCATGTTTATAGCAGCAATATTTACAATAGCTAAGATCTGGAAACAGCCCAAGTGTCCATCAGTGGATGAATGGATAAAAAAACTGTGGTACATATACACAATGGAACACTATGCAGTTGTAAGAATGAAAAATCTCTTATCCTTTGAGATGACATGCAAGGACCTGGAGAGTATTATCCTAAGTGAAACAAGTCAAGCAAAGAAAGACAAATATCATATGATCCCACTTATTTGTGGAATATAATGAGCATAACAGTCTAAGGAACAGGGTAGACCCAGAGATGTGGAAGTAGGGTACAGACTGACAACCTTCAGAAGACGGGGGGGGGGGGGGGAGGCAAGAATTAAACCACAGAATGTATACGCATGTATGCATAACTGATGGACATAGACAACAAAGCTGGGGACGGGGCGGGGGGATGGGGAAGAGGGAGTCAATGGGTGAAAAAGGAGAAACATCTGTAACAAAAATAAAGTAAGGGGAAAAAAAAGAAATAAGAAAACATGACATATATATAAGCTGTCTACAAGATACCCACCTCAGAACAAGACTCACACAGGATGAAAATAAAGGGATGGAACACTATGTAATACTAGAAGATCAATCAAAAAAGAGGATTTAACCCTGGTAAATATATATATGGACCTCAATACAGTCATAGTAAGGAAGTTTAACTCTCCACTGACATCACTGGATAGATCTTTCAGACAAAAAATCAACAAGGAAACAGTGACCTTAAACAACACACTAGATCAGATGGATTAAGTTGGTGTTTGCAGAACATTTCATCCCAAAGCTGTATAATATACATTTTTCTCAAGTGCACATGGAACATTCTCAAAAATATACCACATTTTAGGATACAAAATAAGTCTTAACAAATACAAGAAAATTGAAATCATATCAAACATCTTCAAGTGTATGAAACTAGAAATCAACCACAATAAATAAAAAAAAAGAAAAACCCAAGCATTCAAACACATGAAGGCTAAATAGTGTGTTATTAAACAGCAAGTGGGTTACCAATGAGATAAAAAAAAAAATTAAAAACTACCTGGAAACAAATGAAAATGAACACACAACAAGCCAAAATCTATGGGACACAGTGAAAGCAGTCCTGAAAGGGAAGTTCATAGCGTTACAGGCCTATCTCAAGAAGCAAGAAAAATCTCAATTAAACAATCTAAACCCACAATTAAAGAACTAGAAAAAGAACCAAAAAAGCCAAGAATAAGTAGAAGGAAGAAAACAATAAGGATCAGAGTGGAAACAAATGACATAGAGACTTAAAAAAATAATACAAAAGATCAATGAAACCAAGAACTTGTTCTTTGAAAAGATAAACAAGATTGATGAACCTTTAGCCAAACTTATCAAGAAACAAAAACAGAAAACACAAATAAATAAAAGCAGAAGTGAAAGAGGTAAAATAACAACTGATATCACAGGAATACAAAGTACTGTAAGAAAACATAAATAGCTATATGACAATGTATTGGACAAACTGGGTGAAATAGACAAAATTCTGGAAACATACTATCTTCCAAAACTCTATCAGAAAGAATCAGAAAACCTGAATAGACCGATAACTAATAAAATTGAAACAGGAATAATAATAATAAAACTCCCAGCAAATAAAAGTCCTGGATTTCACAGGAGAATTTTACCAAACTCTCAAAGAAAACTGATATCTATACTCCCTAAAATATTCTAAAAAATTCAAGAGGAGGAAAGACTTCCAAGCTCTTTTTATGATGCCAGCATTACACAGAAAGAAAATTATAGGCCACATTCCCTGATAAACATAGAAACTAAAACCCTCAACAAAATACTACCAAATCAGATCCAGCAATACATTAAAAACATCATGCACCATGACCAAGTGGGATTTATTCCAGGAATGCAAGGTTAGTACAATATTGGAAAACCAATAAATGTGATACATCTGCCCTGACTAGTGTGGCTCACTGTCTTGTGTACTAAAAAGTTGCTGGTTCAATTCCTAGTCTGGAGCACATGCCCAGGTTCTAGGCTCCGTCCCCAGTACAAGGTGTGTGGGATGCATCTAATCATTGTTTCTCTTTCACATCAATGTTTTTCTCCCTCCATCTCCCTTCCTCTCTCTCTAAAAATCACATAAACAAAATGAAAGATAAAAATCACTGTGTCATATCAATAGAGGCAGTAAAAGCACTCAATAAAACCCAGCACCCATTTTTGATAGAAACTCTCAGAAAAGTGATAATAGAGGGATCATAACTCAATATAACAAAGGCCATATATGAAAAATCTATAGCCAACATCATACTCAATACACAAAAACTAAAAATGTTTAAGATAAGGAACAAGCCCTGGCTGGTTTGGCTCAGCGGTTAGAGCGCCGGCCCATGGACCGGAGAGTCTCGGGTTTGGTTCCCACTAAGGGCACGTACCTTGATTGCAGTTTGTCCCCGGCCCTGGTTGGGTTTGTGTGGGTGGCAGCCAGTCGATGTGTCTCTCTCAATTTGATGTCTCTCTCTCTCTCTCTCTCTCTCTCTCTCTCTCTCTCTCTCTCTCTCTCTTCCTCCCTCTCTCCCTCCTGCTTTATCTGAAGATAAATGCAAAAATGTCCTCAGGTGAGGATAAAAAAAAAAAAAAACACAAAAAAAGATAAGGAACAAGACAGAGATGTCTGCTTTCACCATTCTTAATCAACATAGTACTGGAAATCCTAGTCAGAAGGATCAGACAACAAGAAAAAATAAAAGGCATCCAAATTGGAAAGTTGGAAACAAACTGTCATTATTCACAGATGACAACATGATTTTGTACTTATGAACTAGACTACTTAATTTAAGTAACTCCATTCTGACAAGCAGTTGATACACATATACACCCTGACTCATCTAAACATCAGGAACTGAAACCCAGAGGAACTATAAAGATAAAGGGGTTAATAATGGCCTTGGGAAACCCAGAAAAACCATAAAAATAAAAAGATTAATGATTGCCCTGACTATGTAACAGCTCTTCATGCCCCCTATCTGTATCAGTTTCCCCTTAATAGCACCAAGGCCATGCCAAGAGGATGTGGTTTTAGTCTTTATAAGCGGACTGCAAGAATGTTTGGGGCTGCTGATTTGGGAGACTATGCCCCCGCAGCTCGCCAGTGAATAAAGTGCTCCTCTTATTTTCAATTCAGCTGTGCGCCTCTAATTGTCTTGCTGGCTCATCATAACAAAGAAAACCCTAAAGACTTCACCAAAAAATTGCAAGACTTAATAAATGAATTTAGCAAATTAGCAAGATACAAAATTAGTTTCTGGAAATCAATGGCATTTTTATACAACAAAAATGAACTTTCAGAAAAAGTAACTAAGAAAACAATCCCATTTAACATTGCAAAAACAAAAAAATTAAGTACCTAGAAATAAATTTAACCATACAGGTAAAAGTCCAGTACTTAGAAAACTATAGAACATTGAAAAAAAAATAGAGGAAGATACAAACAAGTAGAAGCATATACCATGTTCATGCAATGGAAGAATTAACATAATTAAAATGTCCCTACTACCAAAAGAAATCTATAGATTCAACACAATTCCTATTGAAACACCAATAGCATATTCTACAGATCGAAAACAAACATTCCAAAAATTTATATGGAGCCAAAAACGCAAATAGCCCCAAAAATCTTAAGAAAGAGAAATAAAGTTGGAGGGATCATAATATCAGATAGCAAACTATACTCAAAGCCATTGTAATCAAAACAGCTTAATACAGGCAAAAGAACGGGCATATAGATCAATAGAACAGAACAGAGAGCTCAGAAACATACCCATGTATTTCTGGTCAATTAATATTTAACAAAGGAGGCAAAAGCATACAATGCACTAAAGATAGTCTCTTCAATAAACAGTGTTGGGAAAATTGGACAGGCACATGCAAAAAAATGAAAATAGACCAATAACTTACACCATACACAAGAATAAACTCAAAATAAATAAGAGACTTAAATGTAACTCACAAAACCATAAAAACCCTAGAAGAAAACATAGGCAACATCAAAATTACAACTAAACTACAACAGAACCATCATTCAGAACCTCCTGAAATTGAGCTGAATTGAAGTTAAAGAATGAAATTAAAGAAGCAGCCACATGGAGACTGGTAGGAGGGGTGGGGGCACGATGGGCTGATCCCACACCCACGTGTGGTGGATAAAAATCAGGAGGGACACCTCAGCTGGGAAGGTCCTCCCTGAGGAATGAAGAGTCCCCATCCCACACCAGGCGCCCAGCTCAGGGTTTCAGTGCCAGGAAGAGAAGTCCCCATAACTTCTAGCTGGAAAAACCAGGGGGAACTGAGGCTAAGGGAGGCTGAGGCTGAAGGAGCCCCAAACAGTTCCTCTTAAAGGGCCTGCACATGGACTTACTCAGACTTTCTCCCTCTAAGCTAATAGGAAAGGCAGCTTGAGGGGGCGCCAGAGACATACAGGGAAGAACTGAGCTGTTTGGCTTCCGGACAAGGGCTGGAGAGGTGGCTTTCTCCTGGACAGATGTGCTGGCAGAGGCTGATGTTCCTTTGGTGAGCCCTTCCCCTAAAGGGCAGGAAGACAGCTACAATATCTGGGACTGCAGCAACCTGGCTCACACTGTTTGCCCCACCCTGGTGCTTCCCTGAGGCCCCAACCCACCCAACCTTTGAGCCAAGCTGTTTCCAAAGGATTTACCACAGGATTGGCCTGTCTTGGATCCTGCTTCAGATTTTTGTAAAATCAAGCAGCATTTGGTTTCAATGAGCCCCATACCTCTCGTTAAGTGGCCCCAGGCCTGGCACTAGAAGCAACTAGCCTTGGTTCACAACTTGGCTTTTCGTGGGCACCTCCAAGCCCAGCACAAGAAGCAGCCATCTGCAGATTGCTCTGTAGCTTATGCCAGATGGTCCCAGATAGAACACAGGCAGTGACTGACCTTGCCCCAGAGTCAGCATACCCAGTTGACAGCTTCAGACCCCGTCGAAACACCACCACCCAAACACCTCCACAAATGACACACTCAAGGAATGAACTCAGTGGGTACCAGAGCCCTGATGAGGTAAGTCTTGCTCTGTGTGGTGGGCTCCTACACAGCTGATCCTCCAGGGTAATCAGAGACCAGTGGTCAATGGACACAGCCAGTTCTTGCAGCTGATCAGCCTGAGTAAATCCCTCCCATTGATGTGTCAACAGCAATCAAGACTCAATTACAACAGAAGAATGTACAGTCCACACTAGGGGTGTACCTCAAAGGCCCAGCTGTGGTGATCAGGGAGGCTATGCCACTAGATCCCACAGGACACCTACAACAATAGGTCACCCTAAGAAGCCTAGGAGACATAGAAACTCTACTTAATACATAGAAATAATCACAGGGAAGCAGCCAAAATGAGGAGACAAAGAAACATGTCCCAAATGAAGGAAAAGAACAAAACTCCAGGAAAATAATGAAACCAAATGGAGATAATCAATAAATCAGATGCAGAGTTCAAAACACTGATTATAAGGCTGCTCAAGGAACTTAGTGAGACCTTCAAGGAACTTAAGGAGACCTTAAAAAACAACATAAAAAAGGAGCAGTCAGAAATGAAGGATGCAGTAACTGAAATAAAGAATAATTTACAGGGATAAATAGGAGAGTAGATAAAGCCAAGAAGCAAACCATCGATTTGGAATACAAAGAAGCAAAAAACACCCAATCAGAACAGCAAAAAGAAAAAAAAAAATCCAAAAAAATGAGGATAGTGTAAGGAGCCTCTGGGACAACTTCAAGCATGCCAACATTTGCATCATAGGGGTGCCAGAAGGAGAAGAGAGAGAACAAGAATTTGAAAACCTATTTGAAACAATAATGACAGAAAACTTCTCTAACTTGGTGAAGGAAACAGACATACAAGTCCAGGAAGCACAGAGAGTCCCAAACAAGTTGAATCCATAGAGGCTCACACCAAGACACATTATCATCAAAATGCAAAAGGTTAAATACAAAAAGAAAATCTTAAAAGCAGCGAGAGAAAAGCAGTCTGTTACCTACAAAGGAGCTTCCATAAGACTGTCAGCTGATTTTCAAAAGAAACTTTGCAGGCCAGAAAGGAGTGGTAAGAGATATTCAAGGTAATGAAAAGCAATGACCTACAGCCAAGATTACTCTATCCTGCAAAGCTATCATTTAGAATCGATGGACATATCAAGAGTTTCCCAGACAAGAAAAAGCTAAAGGAGTTGATCACCACCAAACCAGTATTATATAAAATGTTGAAGGGTCTTCTTGAAGGAGAAGAAGAACAAAAATATGGACAATAAAATGGCAATTAGTACATATCTATCAACAATTGAATCTACAAACAAAATGAGCAAGCAGAACAGAAACAGACTCATAGATACTGAGAACTTTTTGTTGCTTGCCAGATGGGTGGTGGCTGGGAGGATGGGTGAAAAGATGAAGGAATTCAGAAGTACAAATTGTTAGACTGATGATCCTCAAAGGAAAGGGGGGAGGGAGTGTGGGATGAGATAAACCAAAGAACTTCTATGCATATGTGCATAACCAATGGACACTGACAACAGTGTGGGGAAGGCAGGAGGGGGGTGGGATTGGGGAGGAGGGGGTCAATGGGGAAAAAAGGGGGGAACATCTGTAATACATTCAACAATAAAGATGAGTTTTTAAAAAGGAAGAAAACAGGCAGTAAAATCTTAGACATCTCATATAGGAGTATTTTCAGAGATACATCTCCTAGAGTAAGGGAAACAATGGAAAAAAATAAACAATTGGGACTACATCAAACTAAAAAGCTACTGCACAGCAAAAAAAAAAAAAAAATCAACAAAATAAAAAGGGAGCCCACTGTTTGGAAGAACATATTCACCAATGATACATCTGATAAGGGGTTAATATCCAAAATATATAAAGAACTTGCACAACTCAACACCAGGAAGACAAACATTCCAAATAAAAAATGCTCAAAGAGCCTGAATAGACACATCTCCAAAGAGGACATACCGATGGCCAATAGAAACACACAAAAAAGCTCAATGTCACTAATCATCAGGGAGATGCAAATTAAAACTACAATGAGGTTTTACCTCACACCTGCCAGAATAGCTTCCCTTAATAAATCAAAAAACAAGTGCTGGTGAGGATGTAGAGAAAAGGGGACCCCAGTAAACTGCTGGTGGGAATGCAGACTGGTGCAGCTACTGTAGAAAACAATATGAAGTTTCCTCAAAAAATTAAAAATGGAACTACCTTTTGACCCAGCAATCCCATTTCTGGGACTATATCTTAAAAATCCTGAAACACCAATCAGAAAGAATATATACACCCCGATGTTCATTGTAGCATTATTTACAATATCCAAGGTCTGGAAACAGCCCAAGTGCCCATGAGTAGATGATTGGATAAAAAAAATTTTGGTACATGTACACAATAGAAGACTATGTGACTATAAAAAAGAAGGAGCTCTTACCCTTTGCAACAGCATAGATGGACCTGAAGATTATTATAAGTAAAATAAGCCATTCAGAGAAAGACAAATCTTACGTGATCTCACTTATATATGGAATCTAATGAATAAAATGAACTGATGAACTAAACAGGTCCACAGGCATAGATACATTGGACAGACTGACAGATTTAGAAGGAAGGGATGTGGGGTGGGGGGGTACTGGAAGAGATTAACAATGCATAACCCATGGACACAGACAGAGTGGTGAAGTCCTTGGGTCAGGGGCTGGGTGGAGGAGGACAAAGGGGATAATAATGGGGGACATCTGTAATAGTGTCAACAATAAAAAAAAGAAACTGGAAAAATTACATAACATTATTCACTTCCACCAGCATCTTAGGACAGTTCCATTTGAATATCTTCTTTAGTGAAGTGTCTGTGAAACCCTTTGCCCATTTCTTTTTTTTTTTCTTTTTAAATTTTACTTCATGTTGAGAGTATTACAGGTCTTCCATTTTCTCCCTTTTGACTGCCTCCACCCAACCCCACCACACCCCAGGCCTTCCCCATGCTATTGTCTGTGTCCATGGGTTATGCATATATGCATATATATTTTTGTATTCCCCCCACTGAAATCTGTTATTCTGTTCCATGCATCCACACTCAACCTATTTTGTTCTACAGTTTATTTTGTTCTTTAGATTCCACTTATAAGTGAGGTCATGTGATATTTGTCTTTCCCTATCTGGCTTATTTTGCTTAAAATAATTGTCTCCAGGTCCATCCATGATGTCTCAAAGGATAAGAGATCCATCTTACAGTATTCCACTGTGTAAATGTACCACAATTTTTTTGTTTGTTTTTTGTTTTGTTTTGTTTAATTATTTTTTATTAATTTACTTTTGTTACAAATGTTTCTCCTTTTTTCCCCCATTGACACCCTCCTCTCCCTCCCTCCCTGCTCCGTCCCCATTTTTGTTGTCCATATCCATTTGTTATGAATACATGCATACAAGTTCTGTGTTCATCGCTCCCTTCCCCCACCGCCGCTTCTGGCAAATGTCAGTCTGTACCCTACTTCCATGTCTCTGGGACTACCCAGTTCCTCACACTGTTATGTTCATTATATTACAGAAATAAGTGAGATCATATGATATTTGCCTTTTTCTTCTTGGCTGGTTTCACTTAGGATAATAGTTTCCAGGTCCTCCCATGTCGACGCAAAGGATAAGAGATCGTTCTTTCTTACAGCTCCATAGTACTCCATTGTGGACATGTGCCACAGCTTTTTTATCCATTCATCTACTGATGGACACTTGGGCTCTTTCCAGATCTTAGCTATTGTAAATAGCGCTGCTATGAACATGGGGGTACATGTATTCTTTCTGATTGGTGTTTCAGGCTTCTTAGGGTATATTCCTAGGAGTGGGATCACTGGGTCAAATGGTAATTCAATTTTTAATTTTTTGAGGTAACACCATAGTGTTTTCCATAGTGGCTGCACCAGTCTGCATTCCCACCAGCAGTGTACTAGAGTCCCCTTTTCTCCACACCCTCGCCAACACTTGTTGTTTGATGCTTTGTTGATGGCAGCTATTCTGACAGGTGTGAGGTGATACCTCATTGTTGTTTTAATTTGCATCTCTCTGATGATTAGTGAAGTTGAGCATTTCTTCATATGGCTCTTGGCCGTTTGTATGTCCTGTTTGGAGAGGTGTCTATTTAGTTCCTCTGCCCACTTTTTTATTGGGTTCTTTGTCTTCATTTTGTTGAGATGTATGAGCACTCTATATATTTTGGAAATTAGTCCCTTATCTGATATATCATAGGCAATTATGCTCTCCCATATAGTGGGTTGCCTTTCCACTTTGACGGTTGCTTCTTTTGCTGTGCAGAAGCTTTTGAGTTTGATGTAGTCCCATGTGTTCATTTTTTCCTTTGTTTCTGTTGCCTTAGGTGATATATCAGTGAAAATTTTGCTGCATATAATGTCTGAAATTTTGTTGCCTACATTTTCTTCTAGGATTTTTATGGATTCACGAGTCACGTTTAAGTCTTTTATCCATTTTGAGTTTATCCTTGTGTATGGTGTAAGCTGCTGATCTAGTTTCATTTTTTTGCATGCAGTTGTCCAATTTTCCCAACACCACTTATTAAAGAGGCTGTCTTTACTCCATTGTATGCTCTTGCCACCTTTGTTGAATATTAATTGAGCATAATGTTTTGGGTCAATTTCTGGGTTCTCTGTTCTATTCCATTGATCTATGTGCCTGTTCTTGTGCCAGTACCAGGCTGTTTTGATTACAGTAGCTTTGTAGTATAACCTGATGTCCGGTATTGTGATCCCTCCTACTTTGTCCTTCTTTTTCAAGATTGCTGTGGCTATTCGGGGTCTTTTTTGGTTCCATATGAACTTCTGAAGTATTTGTTCTAGTTCTGTGAAATATGTCGTTGGTATTTTGATGGGGATTGCGTTAAATCTATAGATTGCTTTGGGTAGTATGGACATTTTAATGATGTTAATTCTTCCAATCCATGAACAAGGTATGTGCTTCCACTTTTTTATATCTTCCTCTATTTCTTTTTTCAATGTCCTGTAGTTTTCTACAAATAGGTCCTTTACTTCTTTGGTTAAGTTTATTCCTAGGTATCTTAATTTTTTTGCCGCGATGGTAAATGGGATTTTTTTTTAGTTTATCTTTCTGTGAGTTCATCATTGCTGTATAAGAATGCCATCGATTTCTTGACATTAATTTTGTATCTGCTACTTTGCCAAATTCATTAATTAAGTCTAGTAGATTTTTGATGGAGTTTTTAGGGTTTTCTATGTATAATATCATGTCATCTGCAAATAATGACAGTTTCACTTCCTCCTTTCCAATTTGGATCTCTTTTATTCTTTCTTCATGTCTGATTGCTGTGGCTAAGACTTCCAGCACTATGTTAAATAAGAGTGGTGAAAGTGGGCATCCTTGTCTTGTTCCTGTTCTTAAGGGAAATGCTTTTAGTTTTTGTCCATTGAGTATGATGTTGGCTGTAGGTCTTTCATATATGGCCTTTATAATGTTGAGATATGATCCCTCTATTCCCAAATTGCTGAGCGTTTTTATCAGAAATGGGTGCTGGATTTTGTCAAATGCTTTTTCAGCATCTATTGACATGATCATATGGTTTTTATCTTTCATTTTGTTTATATGATGTATCACATTTATTGATTTGTGTATATTGTACCAGCCTTGCATCCCTGGGATGAATCCCACTTGGTCATGGTGGATAATTTTTTTGATGTATTGCTGGATCCGATTTGCTAGTATTTTGTTAAGGATTTTGGCATATATGTTCATCAGGGATATTGGCCTGTAGTTTTCTTTCTTTGCAGTGTCTTTTTCTGGTTTTGGAATTAGAATTATGCTGGCCTCATAAAACAAGTTTGGAAGTCTTCCCTCTTCTTGGATTTTTTTGGAATAGTTTGAGGAGAATGGGTATTAGTTCTTTGAATGTTCGGTAAAACTCGCCCGTGAAGCCGTCAGGGCCTGGGCTTTTGTTTGCTGGGAGGGTCTTGATTACATCTTCAATTTCCTTCGTTGTTATTGGCCTGTTCAAGTTTTCTATCTCTTTCCGATTCAGTTTTGGGAGACTCTGTGTTTCTAGAAATGTGTCCATTTTGCTTAGATTGTCGAATTTGTTGCCATATAAATGTTCATAGTATTTGTTAACGACCCATTGTATTTCTGTGGTGTCAGTTGTTACTTCTCCTCTTTCCTTTCTGATTTTGTGTATTTGGGTTCTCTCTCTTTGTTTCTTGGTGAGTCTAGCTAAGGGTCCATCAATTTTGTTTATCTTTTCAAAAACCCAGCTCTTTGTTTCATTGATCCTTTCAATTGTTTTTTTTGTTTGTTTGTTTGTTTGTTTTTGGTCTCCATGTCGTTTATTTCTCTTCTGATCTTTACTGTTTCCTTCCTTCTACTTGCTCTAGGGTTTTCTTTTTGTTTGCTGTCTAGTTCTTTAAGTTGTGAGGGTAGGTAGTCAATTAGAAATTTTTCTTCTTTCTTAAGGTGGGCCTGTAGTGCTATGAACTTCCCTCTCAGAACTGCTTTCACTGCATCCCATAGATTTTGTGTTGTTGTGTGTTCATTTTCATTAGTTTCCAGGAAGTTTTTAATTTCTTCCTTGATCTCCATGGTAACTCATTCATTGTTCAATAACATGCTATTTAGCCTCCATGTCTTCAAATGTCTTTGCATGTTCTTGTTGCAATTGATTTCTAGTTTCATGCCATTGTGATCTGAGAAGAGGCTTGATATGATTTCAATCTTCTTGAACCTGTAGAGACTTAGTTTGTGTCCTATCATGTGGTCTATCTTTGAGAATGTCCCTTGTGCACTTGAGAAGAATGTGAATTCTGTAGTTTTGGGGTGTAATTCTCTGTATATATCTATTAAATCCATTTGATCTAGTGCTTCATTTAGAATTTCTGTTTCCTTGTTAATTTTTTGTCTAGATGATCTATCCAGTGATGTGAGTGGGGTGTTGAAGTCTCCTGCTATGATTGTATTGCTGTCGATTTCTCCTTTGAAGTCCTCCAGAAGATTTTTAATATATTTTGGTGCTCCTATATTGGGTGCATATATGTTTACGAAGGTTATATCTTCCTATTGGATAGACCCTTTCAATATTATGTAGTGACCTTCTTTGTCTGTAGTTATGGTCTTCAATTTGAAATCTAATTTATGAGTATTGCTACCCCAGGTTTTTTTTTTCCTTTCTGTTTGCTTGGAAAATTTTTTTCCATCCCTTTACTTTCAACCTATGTGAATCTTTTGTTGTGAGGTGGGTCTCTTGTAAACAACATATATGTGAATCATGCTTTCTTATTCAGTCAGCTACTCTGTGTCTTTTTATCGGAGCATTCAATCCATTTACACTTAAGGTGATTACTGATATGTACTTATTTATTGCCATTTTTGTTTAGTGTGGTTCTATTTTTCTTCCTATTTCTTCTACTAATTACAGCAGTCCTTTTAACATTTCTTGCAGTGCTGGTTTGGTGCTAATATATTCCCTTAGCCTTTTTTTGTCTGGGAAGCTCTTATTTAACCTTCTATTTTGAATGATAGCCTTGCTGGATAGAGTAGTCTTGGATTCAGATCCTTGTTTTTCATTACCTTGATTACTTCATGCCATTCCCTTCCGGCCTGTAGTGTTTCTGTTGAGAAGTCAGATGACAGCCTTATGGGGGTTCCTTTGTAGGTAACCTGTTGCTTATTTCTTGCTGCCTTTAGGATTCTCTCTTTGTCTTTAATTTTTGGCATTTTAATTATTATGTGTCTTGGTGTGGGCCTGTTTGGGTTCTTCTTACTTGGGGCTCTCTGTGCTTCTTGAACTTGAATGCCTTCTTCCTTCACCAGGTGAGGAAAGTTTTCTGTCACTATTTCTTCAAATATATTCTCTAACCCTTGCTCATTTTCTTCTTCTTTGGGGACTCCTATGATTCAAATGTTATTACGTTTCCACTTGTCCCACAGTCTCTTAAGCTATCTTCCTGTTTTTTATTGTTTTTTCCTTTTGGTTTTCTGATTGGTTGATTTTTTTCTACCTTGTCTTGTAATTCACTGATTCGGTCCTCTGCTTCCTCTACTCTCCTGGTCAGTCCTTCCAATGTGTTTTTTATTTCTTCTATGTCATACTTTATTTCCACCTGGTTGGTCTTCATGGTGTCGATATCCTTACACATGCTGTTTAGTTTCCTCAAGATCATGGCTATGAACTCTACCTCTGATAATTTGCTTAACTGCATTTCATTTATCTCATCTTCGGTAGAGTTTTCTTGTTCTTTCATTTGGGATCTATTTTTTTGTTTCCCCATTTTTGCTATCCTAGTGGGTTTTGGAGCCTGCCAAATTTTCCCTGTGGGTGTTGGTGTTCTGCTATTTGTGGTTTCCTCTACTGGGTTTGGACGAGCGTGGAGGGCCCTCCTTAAACACCACTGTCAAGTCTCACTTTCCTGGATAGATTTGCAAGCTCAGGAAAAGTTCAGTTATGCTCTAGCTTTTTGCCTGGAGGCCATTAGCTTCAGTTACTTGAAAAGCTTTAGGATCTCAGTTGAATGAGCAACTCTCTTAGGAGGATTTCCTGAGGGTGGGGCCGATGCTGGTTGTTAATGAGCCTCAATTTGCATTTCTTTACCTCTTTGCCTCACCTGGGAATCTCCGAGGGAGGGGCTGCCACAGCTCCAGGAAGGAGCAATGGGAGGGGCTGCCACAGCTTTGGGTAGGAGTAAATTTGGCTGCCGTTCTGTGTAACTGGGAAGGAGCAGCTGGCCACCACCGTCCTTTGTGGCCGCAGCTCAGCACAAACTCTGAGCGCCCTCCAAATCCCAGGTGTCCCCACAGAGTTCCAGTCCAGTCCACCCTCCCTCTGCTGGAGCCCCAGGTGAGTGGCTGTGGCTATTTAGCGCTCTGTCTCGGTGCTCTGTGCTGTGGAATAGCTTGAGGTCTTAACCCCGAGGGTGGGCGCCGCAGCTGCTCACAGATAAGGCCGCTGCTCTCCGTGAGCTCCCAGCCCGCCATTCTCATGCACCTCTGCAGATCCTTCCAGGCTCATTCAGTGTCCCTGGTTGTATGATCCTCTCTCGCTGCTTTTCTGTTGCTTTTTTCTGACGCTTTGTCTTTATTTTAGTTGTAATTCCCGTTTGGTCCTGGGAGATCGTCTGTGTAGCTTCCATTCACTCTGCCGCCATTTCCAAAATCCTCTGATTTGAGAATATTGAACTATCCTTGCATCCTCAGAATAAATCCCACTTGGTCATGATATATGATCTTTTTAATGTATTGCTGGATCTTATTTGCTAGTATTTTGTTGAAGATTTTAGCATCTATGTCCATCCATAATTTTCTTTCTTCATAGTGTCTTTTTTTTTTTTATCCTCACCCAAGGACATTTTCCCATTTTGTTCAGATAGAGTAGGAGGGAGAGAGAGGAAGAGAGAGAGAGAGAGAAACGTCTGTGTGAATGGGACACATCGAGTGGCTGTCTCCCGCATGACCCAACCAGGGCTGGGGACAAACTGCAACCTAGGTACATGCCCTTAGCAGGAACCGACACTTTAACAACTGAGCCAAACCGGCCAGGGTTTCATAGGGTCTTTATCTTGTTTTAGAATTAGGATAATGCTGGCTTTGTAAAAAGAGCTAGGAAGTCTTCCCTCCTCTTGAATTTTTTGGAATAGGTTGGGAGGATTGGTGTTAATTCTTCTTTGAATGTTTGGTAAAACTTCCCTGAGAAGCCTTCTGGACTAGGCCTTTTGTTTGCTGAGAGCTTTTCTTTACTGCTTCAATTTCATCAGTTGTTATTGGCCTCGTCAGGTTTTCTGAGTCTTCCTCATTGAGATTGGCAGATATTATGTTTCTAGAAATTTGTATATTTCACCTAAGTTGTGAAGTTTGTTGGCATATGAATATTCAAAATATTTTCTTACAATCTTTTGTATTTCTGTGATGAAAGCTGTTACCTTCATTTTTTTCTTTTTATTAATATTTTTTACAGATGTCCCTCCTTTTTCCCCCATTGATACCCTCTACCCCACTCCCACTTCCACTCCACTTTCACTGCACTGTTGTCTGTGTCCATTTGTTAAACATATAAGTATATAAGTTGTTTGGTTTATCTCTTCTGGCCCTCCTACCCCACTTCTCTCTCAGGTGTGTCAGTCTGTTCCCTGTTTTCATATCCCTGGATCTATTTTGTTCATCAGGTTATTTTGTTCATTATATTTTACATATAAGTGAGATCATGTGATACTTGTCTTTCTCTGATTGGCTTATTTTGCTTAGCATAATAACTTTCCAGGTCCCTCCATGTCATCTCAAAGCATAAGAGATCTTTCTTTCTTACAGCTGCATAGTATTCCATTTTGTAAATGTACCACTGCTTTTTTATCCACTCATCTATTGATGGGCACTTGGGCTGTTTCCAGACCGTAGCTATTGTAAATAGTGCTGCTATGAACACAGGGGTGCATATATTCTTTCTGATTTGGAGTTTTAGGCTTCTTAGGATATGTTCCTAGAAGTGGGATCAGTGGGTCAAATGGAAGTTCCATTTCTAATGTTTTGAGGAATGTGTACTAGGGTCCCCTTTTCTCCACACCCTCGCCAGCACTTGTTGTTTGATGATTTTTTTTTTTTTTTTGGCAGCCATTCTGGCTGGTGTGAGGTGATTACCTCATAGTCATTTTACTTTTCATCTCTCTGAAGATTAGTGACATTGAACATTTCTTCATATGTCTGTTGTCTATTTGTGTGTTCTGTTTGGAGAAGTATCTATTCAGGTCCTCTGCCCATTTTATAACTGGACTGTTTGTCTTCCTTTTGTTGAGTTGTATGAGTACTCTATATATTTTGGAAATTAACTGTTTATCTGATGTATCGTTAGCAAATATGTTCTCCCATCCATTGGGCTCCCTTTTCATTTTGATGCTGGTTTCTTTTGCCATGCACAGCTTTTTAGTTTGCTGTAGTCCCATTATTAATTTTTTCCCTTTGTTTCTCTTGCCCTAGGCAATATATTGGTGAAAACTCTGTTACATGTAGTGTCTGAGATATTGCTGCCTACATTTTCTTCTAAGATTTGTATGGTTTCTCAAGTTACATTTAAGTCCTTTATACATTTTTACTTTATTCTTCTGCATGGTGTAAGTTGGTGGTCTAGTTTTTTTTTTACACGTACCTGTCCAATTTTCCCAACACCATTTACTTAAGAGACTGCCTTTACTCCACTGTATGCTCTTGCCACCTTTGTCAAGTATTAATTGAACATAATGTCTTGGGTAGATTTCTGCGTTCTCTGTTCAGTACCATTGATCTATATGCCTGTTCTTGTGACAGTACCAGGCTGTTTTGATTAAAATGGCTTTGTAGTATAACCTGATAGCAGGAATTGTGATCTGTCCAACTTTGTTCATCTTTTTCAAGATTGCTGTAGCTATTCAGGGTCTTTTTTTGGTTCCATATAAACTTTTGGAGTATTTGTTCTAGATCTGTGAAGTATTCCATTGATACTTTAATGAGGATTGCATTGAATCTGTAGGTTGCTTTGGTAAGTATGAACATTTTAATGATATTGAGTCTTCCAAATAATGCACATGGTATATGCTTCCACTTTCTTGTATTTTCCTCTATTTCAGTTTTCAATGTCCTGTAGTTTTCTAAGAATGGGTCTTTTACCTTCTTGATTAAATTTATTCCTAGGTATCTTAATTTTTTATTGTTGCAAGTGTCACAGATTTCCCCCCTTTTTTTAGTTATTTTTGTTGTTGTTGTTGTAATGGTAAATGGGATTTTTTTTTTTTTTTTTTTAGTTTCTCTTTCTGTGTTTTCATTATTGGTGTATAAAAATGCCAATAATTTTTAGATGTTGATTTTGTATCCTACCACTTTGCTGAATTTATTTATTTAATCTAGTAGTTTTTTGATGGAGTCAATATAATGTCATCTGCTAATAATGACAGTTTCACTTTCTCCTTTCCAATTTGGATGCCTTTTATTTTTTCTTCTTGTCTGGTTGCTATGGCTAAGACTTCCAGTGCTATGTTGAATAAGAGTGGCAAAAGCAGACATCTCTCTCTTGTTCTTAAGGAAAATGCTTTTAGTTTTTGCCAATTGAGTATGATGTTGGCTGTAGGTTTGTCATACATGGCCATTATTATGTTGAGTTATGATCCTACTATTCCCACTTTGCCAAGATTTTTTTAATCAAAAATGAGTGCTGGATTTTGTCAAATGCTTTTTCAGCATCTATTCATATGATCATATGATTTTTATCTTTCATTTTGTTTATGTGGTGTATCACATTTATTGATTTGAGAATATTGAACCAGCATTACATCCCTGAGATAAATCCCACTTGGTCATTGTGTATAATTTTTTTAATACATTGCTGAATCTGATTTCCTGAAATTTTGTTGAGGATTTTGGTGTCTATGTTCATCAGGAATATTGACCTGTAATTTTTTTTTGGAGTGTCTTTACCTGGTTTTGGGTTAGGATTATGCTGGCCTCTTAAAGACACTTGGAAATCTTTCTTCCTCTTGTATTTTTTTTAATAGTTTGAGGAGAATAAGTGTTAGTTCTTTGCATGTTGGGTAAAACCCCCCTGTGAAGCAGTCCAGACCATGACTTTTGTTTGCTGGGACTTTATTGATTACTTCTTCTATTTCTATAGTTGTTATTGGTCTGTTCAAGTTTTCTGACTCTTCCCAGTTGAGTTTTGGAAAACTATGATTCTAGGAATTTGTCCATTTCTCCTAGGTTGTCATATTTGTTGGCATATAATTGTTCATAGTATTTTCTTACAGTCCTTTGTATTTCTGTGGTGTAGTTGTTACTTCATCTCTTTCATTTCTGATTTTATTAATTTGGGTCCTCTTTCACTTTTTCTTGATAAGTCTGGCTAATGGTTGATCAATATTGTTTATGTTTTCAAAGAACCAGTTCTTGGTTTTATTGATCTTTTTTCTTTCTTTATTTTTAACCTCTATGTCATTTATTTCTGCTCTGATCTTTTTTATTTCTTTCCTTTTACTTACAGTGTGCTTTTCCTGCTGGCCTCTTTCTAATTCTTTTCATTGGAGACATAGATAGTTTGTTATCGATTTTTCTTGTTTTGGGAGGTAAGCCTGTAATGCTGTGAACTTCCACCTCAAAACTGCTTTCACTGTGTCCCACAGATTTTGGGTTGTTGTATGTTCATTATCATTGTTTTTAGGAAGTTTTTATTTCTGCCTTGATCTCATTGGTAGTCCTTTCACTGTTTAATAAGAAGCTATTCAGTCTCCATGTGTTTTAATAATTTTGAGGTTTTATTTATTTATTTATTTATTTATTGATTGATTGATTGATTGTAATGATTTCTAGTTTCATGCCATTATGATCTGAGGAGATGCTTGATATGACTTCAGTTTTCTTCAATTTATTAAGGCTTATTTTGTGTCCTAACATATGGCCTATCTTTGAGAATTATCAATGTGCACTTGAATAGAATGTCTCCTCTGCCACTTTTGGATAAAATTTTCTGTAAATATCAATTAGATCCAGCTGATCTTATGTGTGATTTAAGGCCACTATTTCCATGTTGATTTTTTGTCTGGAATCCAGTGAAGTCAGTGGGGTGTTGAAGTCCCCTACTATGACTGTATTGCTATCAATCTCTCCCTTAAAATCTATCAAGAGTTGTTTTATATGCTTAGGTGCTCCTGTATTGGGTGCATATATGTTAACAAGGGTTATATCCTCTTGTTGGATTGATCCTTTTAGTACTATGTAATGTTCTTTGTCACTTGTTATGGCCTTTATTTTGAAGTCTATTTTGTCAGATATGAGTATTGCTACCCCAGCCTTTTATTTTAGTTCCATTTGTATGTAATATTTTTTCCATCCCTTCACTTTCAGTCTGTGTGAATCTTTTGTTCTGAGATGGGTCTCTTGTACACAACATATATATGGGTCATGTTTTCTTATCGATTCAGCTACCCTTGACTTTTGATTGAAGAGTTTAGTCCATTTACATTTAAGGCTATTATTGATAGGTATTTATTGCCATTTTTTTTTTTATATCTATGTTCTCCCCCTCACCCCCCTTTTCTTTTTCTTAAAGCATTCCCTTTAACACTTCTTGCAATGCTGGTTTAGTAGTAATGTACTCCTTTAACTTTTTTTTTTTTTTTTTTGGTCTAGGAAGCTCTTTATTTCACCTTAAATTTTAAATGATATCCTTGCTAGACAGAGTAGTCTTGGGTTCAGGTCCTTGCTTTTTATTACTTTGAATATTTTGTGTCACTCTCTTCTAGCCTGATGTGTTTCTGTTGAGAAATCAGCTGACATTCTAATGGGTACTCCCTTCTAGGTAATTTTCTCTCTCTCTTGCTGCCTTTAAGATTTTTTCTTTGTCTTTAATGTTTGTCATTTTAATTATGATGTGCCTTGGAGTGGATTTCTTTGGGTTTGTCTTGGTAAGAACTCTGTGCTTCTTGAACTTGTGTGACTTTTTCCTTCACCATGTTATGGAAGTTTTCTGTCATTATTTCTTTAAACAAGTTCCTATTTCTTGCTTACTTTCTTCTTATTCTTGTAACTCTATGATGCAGATGTTGTTACATATCATGTTTTCCCAAAATTCCCTTAAACTATCCTCTTGTTTTTTAATTCTTTTTCTTTTTGCTGCTCTTATTGGGTGCTTTTTTCTATCTTGTCTCCCAAATCACTTATTTGTTCTTCTGCCTCATTCAGTCTACTTTTGATTTCTACCAGTGTATTCTTGATGTTGTATATGTTATTCTGCATTTCTGACTGATTCTTATTTATGCTTTCTATTTCTTGTTTCATGCTGTTGTATTTTCCACTAGAATTATTGAAATTCTCCTTGAGCATCATATAACCATTATTTTGAACTCTTTATCTGATAAATTGACTCCATTTCATTTAGCTCTTTTTCTGGATATTCCTCATTTTCTTTTATTTGGGAGTTATTTCTTTGTCTCACCATTTTTGCTGACTCTTTCTGTTTGTTTCTATGTATTAGAACAAACTGCTATGTCTCCAAGTCTTTGTGGGGTGGCCTTATGTAGTGATTGTTTTGAAGGACTCAGTGGTGCAGTCTCTTAGATCTCCTGAGCTGTGTGCTCTAGGAATGACCCTTGAGTGATTTATTTGGGCTCACCTGTTATAATTGTGCAGGTGCTGACAAAATAAAACTAAACACAATGTGACAGAACAAACCATATAAAATGCCCCTACAACCACAACAAAAGCAACCAGAAACGAAGAGAGAATTAGGAAAGAGAGAAGAGAACAAGAATAATAGAAGAAGAAGAAATACTAGGAGAGAAAAAAAATGGGGAAGAAAAAGTATTATGAAAGAACAGAGATGAAAGAAATAAAACAAGAACAGAGAATAGAGGAATAAAATGGTATAAAAGAAAAGAGGAAGAAAAAATTAGAAAAGAACAAGAGAAGCTTAAGCAGAAGAAAAATAGAGTAAGAAAAGATAAAGAAAACAGAGATTAAAATAATATCAAAACAATAAAAAAGCAAGATGTAGATGATGCAAAAAAATAAAAATAAAAGAGAGAGAGTGAAGTGGCATTTGCCTCAAAAAAAAAAAAAAAGTGAAGTGGTGTTGGTCTCTGCAGAGTTTTAGAGCCTCCTGTGAGCTCCCTTTGGATCCTATTCTACTTAGGTGCTAGCTACAGTGAGAAACTGTCTTCCTTTGACTCTTAGCAACCTGTTTGGAGCTTCAAGCTATCCCAAGGTTGTATCTGTCTCCACAGAATTTTGCTTTCACCATGAGGGAGGGGCCAAGCTGCACTCAAAAGCCAATTTTTCCACAGCATGGGTCCTGGGGGGTGGGTCAGCAAACTTCCACAGGTTCTCTGGGCTCCAGCTCTATCTACCTTCACCTGCCAGCCAGTTGTCAATCTTAGTAACTGAAAGTCTGTTTCTGAAAGGGCTTTAGGCAGAATTGGGAGTATGAAATCTCTGGGTCTCCTGTGAGGAGGAGGTGCTATTCAGATTTCAAGGAATGTGGTGGGTGTGCTTCTCTGCCCCAGAGCTAGAGCTACTTCTCTGAGAGTGATCCAGAATATTTCCCTGCCCTCGGCTGCACAGAGATCCTCATATGTAGTCCAGTCAGATCAGCTGGAAAATGAGAGTCTCTATCAGCTCTCCCATGAGGGGAAAGCATCAGTCAGGTTCCTGGGATAGTGGGGTGGATAGTGCTAACCTCAGTCAGTCACTGATGCTCTCTGAGCCTGTTCAAGCCCATAGGCTTGGCCCCCTATTGCTGTCTCCTCTGAATGGGTCAAGATGCAGGGTATGGTAGGCTGTTCCTGAGGGTGAGGGAGCTGTATCTACTAGGGTGGGGTATTTTCCTTTACCAGAGCTGTGGCTTCTGGGAGGGACCAATAACTCTCAGGAGAAATGGCCACTTTGGTTTGAGGGAGGCATGACTGAATTCAGGTCACTTTTCCATGTCCTTCCCCAGTGCTTCCCACCCCAGCCTCTCCTCAGGCACCTCCAGTCCACAACCCCCTTCCTCCAATGAAGCCTTGGGTGAGTAAATATGAATGAAAATCTTGTGCTTTGGGTTTTTTTAAACACACATACACACACACCAAAAATAAAAAAACAACAAGCAAACAAAAAAACCTGTGGCCCAGCCTGAGGACTGGGCCTCAGCCTCTCAGGCTTGCAGCCAAGTGATTCCTCCTCTCTCTCAGCCTGCCACATGTGGAAGCAGGCCAGACCCTCTTGTGATCTCACCCCTCCTACCAGACTCCAGGTGGTTTCTGTCCTTCCCTGCTATAAGTCACCTCTTCAGCTGGACCTCAGTTGGTAATTCTGAGTGAATGTTCCCCAATTTAGTTTATTTCCAGTCTGGCCCTCAGAGGAGGTGCAAGAAAGGTCTGCCTCAATGGCCGCCATCTTACCTCCCCTTTGCCCATTTCTTTATTGGGTTATTTTCTTATTGAGTTTTTGAATGTTCTTTATAATTCTGGATACAAGTTATTTGTGATTATATGATTTTGAAATATTTTCTCCCAGGCTTTAGCTTGTCTCTTCATTCTCAACAGTGTCTTTCAAGGAGGAGAAAATTTTTACTTTCAATGAAAGCTAGTTTGATTTTTTTCTTTAATGGATTATGCTTTTGGTGCCATCTAAGGGCTCTTGCTGAACCCAAGTTCATATACATTCTCCTGTTTTCTTCTCAAAGCTTCATAATTTTACATTTTACATATAAATCTGATGCATTTTTAGTTTATTTTTGCAAAAATATGTGAAATTTAAGTTTAAGTTCCTTTTTTTGCATATGATCAATTGTTCCAAAAGCACTTGTTGAAAAAACGATTGTTTCTCCATTGAGCTGTTTTTGCATCTGTGCACAATGGAATACTGTGCAGCTGTAAAAAAAAAAAAAAAAAAAAAAAAAAAGAAGGACCTATTACCCTTTGAGACAGCATGGAGGCACCTGGAGAGTATTATGCTAAAAATAAATAAATAAATAAGCCAGTCAGAGAAAGACAAGAGACAAGTATCACATGATCTCACTTATATGTGGAATCTAACAAACAAAATAAACTGATGAATAAAATAGAAACAGAGGTATGGAAACATAGAACAGACTGATGAACCCCAGAGGGAAGGGAAGAGATTAAACAAAGCACTTACATGCATATATGCATTACCCATGGACTCAAAGAACAGGGTGGTGAAAGCCTGCAGTGGGACAGGAACCGGGAGGTGGGGCACTGGGGGAAAGGAGGGCGGAACATCTGTAATACTTTCAACAATAAAGATTTTTTTAAGAGAAAAAAGAAAGGAGAAATAGGAGTTGAAGGAAAAAAAGAATCAATTGGTCATATTTGTGTGAATTTATTCTGTATTCTATATTTTGTACCCAGATCTTGGTTTCCAAACACCATTCTTCAATAAAAGGAACCAGGGAGCCCTGGAGAAACTGACAACTTTGGTATTGAGATAACTTTAGGGAGCAGAGGGAATACAGTATGAGCCTGGGCATCTGATAGTGCCAGAAAATAAGGAAGAGCTAAAAGAAAAATAATGTAAGCAAGTGAAAAGGACACAGGTGCCAGTCTGAAAGAGGGCCCAATGGCCAAACATGCAAAAATTTGAGTGACAAAAACTAAAAACATAAATGTTATCCAGGCAGTGTTCTAAATGCCTTGTTTGAAATCCATATCTCAATTTTAGCATATTCTGCTGTCTTGGTGAGGTTGAGAATGTCCCAAACCATTAAGTCCTGGATCCTCTTTTATTTAACAGTCTTTCCTATAGTTTATATCTCTCACATTTTACTGAAAGTAGCAAGAACCCAGGCAGTACCTTGAATACTCTGCTTGGAAATCTTCTCAGTTAGATCACATCAGGTACATGTTTTATTTTCCACACTACAGAAGGTGACACTATTGCTAAATGCTCTGTCCCTACACATAACAAAGATCCTTCTTCCTCCAGTTTCCAATAACATTTACCTCAGTTTTCTGCATCTTCATGTGCAGCTTTGTCAAAGACCATGTGGCTTCTATTAATAGTTTCTTCAAAGCACTCTAGGTTTTTTCTAGCACACACCCACTTAGCTGAACACCCACTACCCAGTTCCAAAACCACTCCCACATTTTAGATTTTAATGATGGCAGCATTCCACCTCCAAGTACCAAAATCTCCATTAGTTATCTATTGCTGTACAACAAATTACCCCCAAATTTAGCAGGTCAAAAGAACAAACACTTACTAACCCATGGTTTCAGAAATCCAGGAGTGGTTTAGCTAGGTGTTTCTGGCTCAATATTTCACATGAGGTTTCAGGCAAACTCTTGGCTGTAGTTGCAGTCTTATTTGAAGGCCAAAGCGAGGAAGAATCCACTTCCACACTCACTCATGATTGTTGGAAGGCCAGTTCTTTGCTAGCTATTGGCCAAGGCCTTCAGTTTCTAACCACATGGAAATCTCTATAGACTGTCTGAGTGTCTTCACAATATGGCAACTGGCTTCCCAAAAGACAAATGATCTGAGAGAACACGTGCCCAATACAGATGCCACAGTTGTTGTTTTTTTTATAACCATTACTTCTACTATATTCTATTCATTAGAAATGAGTCACTAACTCTAGTCCACATTCAAGGGCAGGATATTAAGTTCCATCCCTTGGGGGGAAGCCTATCAAAGAATTTCAGGACATAATTTTAAAACCACCAGTCTATTTCTTGACCCTCTGTTCCATTAATCTACTTGTTTATTCTTTCACGAATATTAGTGTCTTTATTAACTGTAGCTTTGTAAGACTTAAAGTTGAATGGTTTAAGTCCTTCAATTTCATTGTTTTTTTGGTTTTGTTTTTCAAAATTGTTTTGCTACTCTATTTCCTTTGCCTCTCCATATAAATTTTAGAAACAACTTGTCTATCTACAAAAAAATCATACTGAAATTTTTATTGGAACTGTGTTAAATCTGTAGATTAAATTTATGAGAATTGACATCTTAAATCCATTGTCTTTCAATCCATAAACATGGTACACTCTCTCACTTCATTTAGGTCTTCTCTGATGTCATTCATCAACATTTTGTCATTTTCATATAGAGATTCTGCACATTTGCTAGATTTAGATCTATATATTTCTTTTTTTCCTTTTGTAGTGACTACAAATGGAGTATCTTGTTTAAATCTATTTTCTAAGTGTTCATTGCTAGTACATAGGTTAATTTTTGCAATGTTAACCTAATCCCTTGTGATCCTACTCAACTCATTAGTTCTAAGAGTTGTTTTTGTTGTTGTTTTTGTGGTTTTTTTTTTTTTTTTTTTTTTGCTGATTCCTTGGAATTTTCTAAGTGGACAATCATGCCATCTTTGAATACATACTATTTTATTTTTTCCTTTATAAACCTTTTGTTATTTTTTTTTTGATTAATTGTATTAGCAAAAACTTCCAGTACAAGGTTGAATAGAATTGTTCAGAGTGGAAATCATGACTTGTTCCTGATCTTATTAACATCATTCAGTTGATCACCATTAAACATCATGTTAGTTGTGATTTTTTAGTAGATGCCCTTCATTAGGTTAATTTCTCTTTTATTTCTAATTACCTAAGTTTTATCATGAATGAGTATTTAATTTTGTCAAACGTGTTTCTGCATCAATTGATATAGTCATGGATTCTTTTTTTCTCTTTATTGTTCAGTTTGGATGTGTGTCAATTTATCTTCAAGTTTACTCTTTTCTCCATTATCTCTATTCTGCCACTGAGTCCCTCCAGTGATTTTTTTGGTATATTTTGTTATTGTATTTTTCCGTTCTAAAATGTCCATTTGGTTCCTTTTTATACATTATCTATTTTCCTACTGAGAATTTTGAAGCTTTCATTCATGAATGGTCAGACCTTTCAAAACATTATTGTAATGCCTACTTCATAATTTCAGCCTCTGTTTTATCTTGGGATAGTGCCTGTTGTATTTTTCCTTATGAATTGTTGACGTTTTTCTGATTTTTTATGCTTTGTGCAATTCTGCACTATATCCTGGACATTTTGAATATTATGAGACTCTGAGTCCACATCAGGGGTGAGTAGGATTACATACACAACTATAAGACTACTTTCTTTAGTTTCCTTTTCTCTGTCCAAGACTTTAGGTTCTCCTCTCTGCTACATACCTTGTGGATATTGCTACCTCTAGGTACAAGTAGCAGAAAGATAGTGAGGGGAGGAAAGAAATGGGGATTCCCCCAATCTTTTGCCCCACAGTTCCTGTGACTAGAGATAAGGGTTCCCCTCTCAGAGATTTTGATGATTGCTCAATCACCACTGTCCTCACTTCAGGAATGTCTGGGATTGCCATATTGATCTTACATCAAATTCTGGTTTTCTTCCCAAATCTGTCTGCTACCATTACTTTTCAGGTTCCTCAGAAAACTGTTCCATGCATTCTCTCCAGGGTTTTAAATTACAGGCTGGGGCAAAAGTAGGTTTACAGTTGTTCATATGGAAAAATAATACTATAATTAATAACAAATAATACAATAATAAATCCTGTGTTTCACATACTCACTACTTTAAACCTACTTTTTCTCAACCCTGTATATCAGTTGGAGAGATAAGGTAGTGTGTGCTTACTCCATTTAAAGTAGAATCAGAACTGGTGAGCGCTGTCCGTACACCCATAGACCAACCCTGTGCTGTTCAACTGCTTGCCAGAACAGTTGACTTCATCTCTCCTGGCATCCACCCTGATTCAACACCCCTTCTCTCCTCATGCTCCCCAGAGGGCTGCCATGGTTCACTTCTCGCACTTAGGCCTCTCGCCCCAGACCATTCTCCTTCCCAATGCTCAGAAGGATGGCCTAGGCTGCTGTGTGGCACAGGAGGGGCATCTCCCTGCTCTTTGGTCAACATATGCCTGAATATCGCTCCCTCCAGGCTCCAGCGTGCGGGAGGGAGCCTGAAAGGCACCAGAGTCATATGGGGAAGAACTGAGCTGTTTGGCATTGGAGCGAGGGCTGGAGAGGCAGCTTTCTCCTGGACAGACGTGCTATCAGAGGCTTTTGTTCCTTTATTGAGCCTTTCCCTGGGCCGGCAGACGCCGCCATATCTGGGACTCCAACAACCTGGCTCACACAGTGTGCCCCGCCCTGGTGATTCCCTGAGGCCCCGCCCCACCCAGCTTTCAGGCCCACCCAAGCTGTTGCCAGTTGCTTTACCATAGGATTGACCTGTCTTGGATCCTGCTTCAGCTTTTCCTAAATTCTTTCAAACAAGCAGCATCTGGCCTCAGCAAGCCCCATACCTCTCGCTAAGTAATACATAGAAACAAACACAGGGAGGCAGCCAAAATGAGGAGACAAAGAAACAGGTCCCAAATGAAAGAACAGAACAATACTCCAGGAAAAGAACTAAGTGAAATGGAGTTAAGCAACCTAACAGATGCTGAGTTCAAAATACTGCTTATAAGGATGCTCAATGGACTTAGTAAGAACCTCAGTGGACTTAGTGAGGACCTCAAGAGCATAAAAAAGGACCAGTCTGAAATGAAGGATGCACCAACTGAAATAAAGAATAGTTTACACAGATGCAATAGTAGAGTAGGTAAAGCCAAGAAGCAAACCATCGATTTGGAATATAAGGAAGCAAAAAACACCCAATCAGAACAGCAAAAAGAAAAAAGAATCCAAAGAAATGAGGATAGTGTAAGGAGCCTCTGGGACAACTTCAAACGTGCCAACATTCACATCTTGGGGGTGCCAGAAGGAGAAGAGAGAGAACAAGAAATCGAAAACCTATTTGAAACAATAATGGCAGAAAACTTTCCTAACTTGGCGAAGGAAACAGACATGCAAGTCCAGGAAGCACAGAGAGTCCCAAACAAGATGAACCCCAAGATGCCCACACCAAGACACATCATCATCAAAATGCAAAAGGTTCAAGACAAAGAGAGAATCTTAAAAGCAGCAAGAGAAAAGAAGTTAGTTACCTACAAGGGAGTTCCCATCAGACTGTCAGCTGATTTCTCAAAAGAAACTTTGCAGGCCAGAAGGGAGTGGCAAGAAATATTCAGAGAGATGAAAAGCAAGAACCTACAACCAAGATTACTCTATCCTGCAAAGCTGTCATTTAGAATCGATGGCCATATAAAGAGTTTCCCAGACAAAGAAAAGCTAAAGGAGTTCATCACCACCAAACCATTATTATATGAAATGTTGAAGGGTCTTCTTGAAGAAAAAGATAAAAAAATATGAACAAACAAAATGGCAATAAATACATAGCTATCAACAATTGAATCTACAAACAAAATGAACAAGCAGAACAAAGACATTCTCGTAGATACAGAGAACTTTTTTGGGAACCAGATGGGTGGGGGCTGGGGGAATGGGTGAAAAAGGTGAAGGGATTAAGAAGTACAAATTGCTTGTTAGACTGACAAACCTCAAAGAACTTATTTGTATATATGCATAACCAATGGACACAGACAACAGTGTGGGGAAAGGCAGGAGGGGGGCAGGAATGGGGAGGAGAGGGGCAAGGGGGGGAAAATGAGGAACATTTGTAATACATTCAACAATAAAGATAAGTTATAAAAAAAAATTTTTTAAAAATTAAAAAATAAAAAAAGAAGATTTGATGGAATACTATGCCTTCAGGAGCATTGGAGTTTTCCTCAGAAATTAGCTAATTGATTCTTTGGGGTGGTGACTTGACAAGGCAAGCTGACTGACAGAACAGTGAGCATTTTCCAGGACAACCAAATGAAACTGAAGTTGGTCAACATTTTAAAATCTCTACAACTGCATTTATAAAAGCTTTCTGCCATTGCAAACTCATTGAACTGGATGCTACTGCAGTGCACACTGACCTCCAAATCCAAGACCTCATAAGTGGACTCTGCAGCAATAGCAAGATCCAGCAAAGCCTCGTGTCTCCTGCCGGATTGGACAAGCATCCCTTGAATTCATGACTACTGTTCTTCTTTTTTTTTTAATTTTTTTTTCTTTATTAATTTTATAGAGAGAGAAATGGAGAGGGAGAGAGAAACAGAAACACCAATGAGAGAGAACATTGATCGGCCGCCTCCTGCACAGCCCCCAATGGGGATTTGGGCCACAACCTGGGCATGTGCCCTGACTGGGACTACAACCAGCGACCTCTTGGTACATGGGTCGACGCTCAACCACTGAGCCACATCGGCCAGGCAAGACTACTGTTCTCCGGTCAGCTCACTGGTATTCCCATTTTAAGTGTTTTCAATGTTTGTTTTCATAATGAAGACCGGACTAATGTTTCTCAGTTACCCAAACTGGAAAGTTGGATATTTCCAATACTCTGGTAACTGACATCTCTGCACTCCTTATCCATAAGGATCGATTCAAATCTCTCACAATGCATTATCTGAAATGACTGACCATAACCAAATCTCAAATTCTGGCAGTCATTAGAGAACTTAAATGTCTGCTTCACCTTGATATTTCTGATCACAGGCAACTCAAATCAGATCTAGCTTTTCATCTGCTACAGCAGAAGAATATTCTACCTAATATTGTGTCACTGGGTATTTCAGGGGGCAGTTATATCACCGATGAAACTGTAAAACTGTTTATATGGCAGGGGCCTGTGATGCAATTGTGGGACTATTAGCTATGGATGTTGATTACTCTGACTTCTTTACTACAAAGCAAGGCTTGAGGATTTGTTCTTATCTGAAATAAGTTTGTTTCATTTGTTCAAAACATTATTAAGCTTTTGGTGTATATCAGAATCTAGTTATTAGGGTTATAGAGACAAATAAAAAATCTGTATAGAGCTTAACAATTAATTATTGTGTAGCTACTATGTGGCAGTTTGTAGAAATATAATCTTAAACCAGATACAGTCCTGACCTCCATGCCTTCTAGTCTAGCTTCATAATGATAAGTGTAGTCATTTATACACCACCTCCTATGTGCCAGACGTCATGTTGTACATGTTGTTGTCCACTTTATTCCTCCCATTTTACATTTGAGGGAATGGAAACTCAGGGAGGTAAAGTTACTTATCCACAAATATTAAATGGTATAGCTAGGACTTGTATGCAAGTCTTTATGACTCTAAAACTTGTGTTCTTCACCTCTATTAACAGTTAAATAGAATTAATAATGTAGGCAGTCAACATAGTGTGAACCCCAAGGAAGAAGACACCTACTAAGAAGGCTCCTGGTGGCTAACTGGGCTCAAATTAAAAAAAAAAAAAAAAAAGCCTAGCATCCATTTCTAGCCAGGGCCCTCTCATACAAACTGCAATTCAGAGAGAAGCCTGCACTGAACTACCTGCCTCTGCACTGAACTGCCTGCCTGCACTGTGCTTCTCCCATCTGAGCCAGCCCTTTGAATGAATTTCTGGAATCCTATTTCAACCAAGAGGACTAAGGTGTTCCCCATCCAATCAGAGCTGCACAGCTCTGATCAACCAAAGCAACTCAATTCTGGCCAATTAGGACAGTGCCTATTGGACCAATCAAACTGTGAAGCTTTGGAGTCCTCATTTGCATGAGGACAGACCAATCAGGGACCAGGGGTGGAAAATTTTATCTATATAAGCCAGCTCCCCTCTGGCTCTGGGAATGCACTTTCCCTTTCCACTGAAGGCTGAAGAGTTCATTTCCTTTGCTGAGTTGATATGGTGATGTCTTGCTGCAACAGACCAGGAGGCCAAAGCATACTGGCACAGAATAGAGCAGAACAGAACAGACTAGCACAATGCCAAGCAGACTGGCAAGGAGCAGAGCTGACTAGCCAGAGAGAAGCCTGGTTCCAGGGCTGCCTGGCTCTAGGGTTACCTCACAGGTGCCCTGTTTGCACAGCTGTGTTGTATCACAATTGAGCTGTTTTGCACGGAATAAAGTTTCCTTCTGCACCAAACCCCAAATTGGCGCCAATAACCATCGGTTGACAATAGTTAACACCATTTTTGGTGAAGGTATGACACACAGCAATTTTAAAAGAGCCTTAAGAAAACAGTTTTGATGAACATTACTGGAATAACTTTATAACCTCTCATAGTGCTATTATTAAAGGAGCATATATTTATTTATGTTCTAGAATATTTCTTAAAATTTTTATTTATTGATTTTAGAGAGAGAGAGGGAGGGAAAGAGAGAGAAACATTGATCTGTTGTTCCACTCATTTATGCATTTATTGGTTGATTCTTGTATGTGCCCTGGCCAGGGATCCAACTCACAACCTTGGCGTATCAGGACAACACTCTAACCAACTGAGCTACCTGACCATGGTTAGAATACTTCCTTTTAAAGCAGTGGTTCTCTTCCTTAATTGTACATTTTAGTTACTTTGGAAGCTTTGAAATATACTCATTTCTGTGTCCCCAGAGATTTTGATTTAATTAGTTTGGGATTTGGCCTAGGCATTGAGATTTTGAAAGCCCCCAGTAATTCTAATGTGCAGCAAGGTTTAGAACCACTGCTTAAAAAGAACCTGTTCTTTATCATTATACCTTGTATACTTCTTCTTAGGGCAAGAGAGTAAAGTGATTTGAAGTCATTGTTTTCGCATTTTATTCTTTTGATTTACAGTAATTGTTGTATTTCAAAGTCCTTTTAATTTTCTGGTATTTCTAATGAATGTGGAAGCCATCAGTTACATTATTGGGCTTGAGCTAGAGACATAATTTGAACTTTCAGATTAAATTTCCATAGTGGAGAATTTTTTGTCAGGAATGTATACCTAGGCCTATCTAAGATTAATAGCACTTAATATTACAAGGATTAAAAGACCACAGTGATCAAAAAAATAAATAAAAGATTTTAGCACATAAACTCTTGGTATACACAATAAATAATATGGGACAAGTGCTGGGATTTTCTATAAAGAGATTATGCATGTGGTTAAGATACTAACTACCAAAGTGGGTAAAACAAAAGAAAATGGGAAGTTTTGTTTCAGTAAACTTATTTGGTATACATGTAAGTTTAGTTTATTTTTAAATATATACAGTGTTGGATATTGGGGGAGGGGGAGGGGTAACAACACAATCTTCCCATTACTAATGAACTATAAAGATCTTAATTCAGCCTTATGTAGAGTATAAGTATGGTAAGTTTAAAAGGTGTGTTTCAGAAAACCTTTTACCTAATAGAAATGTATATCTTTCTAATTAATGTAAAATATTGTTTGGGTTGATCAAATATTTGCTTACATTAAAATTGACAAAAATTAAATGTTAGTGAAAACCTTCAAACACAACAAATATGTTAATTTTTGCACCCAAAATTAGAATGGGAAACATTTACTTAATTCCTTTAAAATGGGTGAAATAAGAGACACAAATTTCCAGTGGTAAAATCAATGTCACAGGGATGTAACAACATAGAGAGTACACTCAATAATATGTTAATTAACTTTTAATGGTTTCAGATGGTTTATTAGACTTATTGTGGTGATCACTTCATTAGGTATATAAATGTTGAATAACTATTGTACACCTGAAATATATAACATTGTACATTAACTATATTTTTACAAAAAAAATAAAAATGCCCTGGCCTGTTTGGCTCAATGGTCAGTGTCAGCCCACAGACCAAGGAGTCGTGGGTTCAATTCCGGTCACAGCCACGTACCCCGGTTGCAGTTTGGTCCCCAGCCCTGGCCGGGGTCGTGTGGGAGGCAAACAATCAATGTGTCTCTCTCACATCGATGTTTCTCTCTGTCTATCTCTCTCTCTCTCTTTCTCTCCCTCCCTCCCTTCCTACCACTTGATGTAAAAATCAGTGGAGCCCAGCCAGTATGGCTCAGTGGATTGAGGACTGTCCCATGGACTGAAAGGTCCCAGTTCAATTCCTGGTCAGGGTACATGCCCAAGTTGTTGGCTTGATCCCCAGCAGGGGGCATGCAGAAGGCAACTGGTCAATGTTTCTCTCACACATCAAAGTTTCTATCTCCTCCCCCCCCAAATCAATAAAAAACATATTAAAAATAATAAAAAATAAAAATCAATGTTAAAAATATCCTCAAGTGAGGATTTTTAAAAATGCCCTATTGCTGAAAAATGCTAACCAACATCTGAGCCTTTAACAAATCATAATGTTTTTTGCTAGTGGAGGGTTCTACCTTCAATTTGTAAAAGACACAGTATCTGCAAAGCACAATAAAACAAGGTATACCTGTAATGTAACCTTATCAAGGGAGTGACAGTTTATCTCCTTTGCCATATTCTATTGGTTAGAAGAAAGTCCCAGGTTCCATACTCAGTAGGAGAGGGTGGGTCACCCTTAGAGTGTATGTACCTCACCTATCCCCTCAGAGTACTGTTATCCGTTGGATAATGAACAAACATGCATTCTCCTTCCAAGTACATTATTTGCATTTTTAACAGAACATTCAGGAAATAATATTCTTTATTCCGAGACAACTGTGATAACAGAAGATATACTGGTCATGTTTGTCACTGGTTTCCTTTGAGATGACAATGGGAGAGATTGTCTCACCACCTGAAGCTTTTAATCTCTTTAGATTCACTACTCACTTGTCCATATCAATTCACCCACTTATTGGCATATATTTCTTTTATTTTTATTTATTAAATTTATCGGGGTGACATTGGTTAATGGGGTCATATAAGTTTCAAGTGTGCAGTACTATGATATATGATCTGTATTATTACATTGTGTACCTACCACCCATAGTAGAATAATCTTCCATCATCATATATTTGGCTCCCTTTACTCTCTATCACCCCACCACCCTCTTCCCTCAGGTAATCACCATACTACTGTCTGTCTGTGTCTCTGAGTTTCAGTTTCATATCCCACATATGGGTGAAATCATATGGTTCTTAGCTTTTTCTGACTTATTTTGTTTAGCATAATACTCTCAAGGTCCATCCATGTTGTCGCAAATGGCAGTATTTTACCTTTTCTTATAGCTGAGTAGTATTCCATAGTTTATATGTATCATATCTTCTTTATCCAGTCCTCTATCAAAAGACACCTGGTTGTCTCCATGTCTTGGCCACTGTGAATAATGCTGCAATAAACATAGGAGTGCATATATCTTTGTGAATAAACGTTTTCAAGTTTATTGGATAGATACCCAGAAGAGGGATTGCTGGGTCATATGGTAACTCTTTTAGTTTTTTGAGGAACTGCCATACTGTTTTCCATGGTTATACCAGTTTACATTCCCACCAGCAGTGAATGAGGGTTCATCTTTCTCCATAACCTCTCCAACACTTGTCATTGCCTGTCTTGTTGATAATAGCCATTCTAACAGGTGTGAGGTGGTATCTCATTGTAGTTTTGGTTTGCATTTCCCTAATAGTTAGTGAAGCTGAATGCATTTTCATACACCTGATGGGCATTTGTATGTTTTCTTGGGAGAGGTGTCTGTTCAGGTCCTCTATTTTTAAATTAGTTTGTTTGTTTGTTTGGTGTTGAGTTGTGAGAGTTCTTTATATATTTTGGATATAAACCCCTTGTCTGAGCTGTTGCTTGCAAAAAACATATCCCATTCAGTTGGTTGCCTTTTTGTTCTGTTGTTGGCTTCTTTTACTGTGCAGAAGCTTTTCAGTTTGATATAGTCCAAGTCATTCATTTTTGCCTTTACTTCCCTTGCCTTTGGGGTTAAATTCATAAAATGTTCTCTATGACCAAGGTCCATAAGTTTAATACCTATGTTTCAGATCTTATATTTAGGTCTTTGAACCATTTTTTAACTAATTTTTGTACATGAGGACAAATTGTAATCTAGTTTCATTCTTTTGCATGTGGCTTTCCAATTCCCCACCACCATTTATTGAAGAGGCAATCCTTTCTCCATTGTATGTTTCCGGCTCCTCAGTCAAAAACTATTTGCCTGTATACCTGTTTTTTATTTCTGGGTCTCAATTCAGTTCCATTGGTCTATGTGTCTGTTCTTCTGCCAATACCATACTGTTTTGATTAGCATAGTTTTGTAGTATAATTTGAAGTTAGGTAGTGTGATACCACCAGCTTCATTCTTTTTCCTCAAGATTGCTTTGGCTATTTGGTGTCTTTTGAGGTTCCATGAAAATTTGGTGATTTTTGTTCTATTTCTTTAGAAACTGACATTGGGACTTTGATGGGTATTACATTAAATCTGTATATTGCTTTGGGTAATATGCCCATTTCAACTATGTTGAGTCTTCCAATTAATGAACACAGAATATATTTCCATTGCGTTGGGTCTTTTTCAATATCTTTTAATAACGCTATGTAGTTTTCACTATACAGGTCTTTCACATCTTTTGTTAAGTTTATTCCTAGGTATTTTATGTTTTTGGCTGCAATTGTAAAAAGAATTTTTTTTTTCATTTCTTTTTCTGAAGTCTCATTGTTAGTATATAGGAAAGCAGTGGATTTTTGTACAGTGAATTTGTATTCTGCAACTCTACTATATTTGTTTGTTGTTTCTAATCGTTTTTTGGTGGAGTATTTAGGGTTATCTATATATAGAATTATGTCATCTGAAAAAAGTGATACTTTTACCTCTTCCTTTCCAATTTGGATGCCTTTTATTCCTTTCTCTTGACTGACTGATCTGGTTAGGCCTTCCAGAATTGTGTTTAATAAGAGTAGTGGGAGTAGACATCTTGGTCTTGTTTCAGATTTTAGAGTTAATGATTCCATTTTTCACCATTGAGTATGATATTGGCTGAGAGTTTGTCATATATGGCCTGTATTAAGTTGAGGTTCTATTCTTCTATACCCATTTTATTGAGTGCTTTGATCAGAAATGCATGTTGTATCTATTTTTTTTCTACTTTTTTTTTATTAATTTATTTTTGTTACAGATGTTTCTCCTTTTCCCCCCATTGTCACCCTTCTCTCCCTCCCTCCCTGCCCCGTCCCCATTTTTGTTGTCCATGTCCATTGGTTATGAGTACATGCGGACAAGTTCGGTGGTTCCTCGCTCCCCTCCCCCACACCCTCTTCTGGCAATTGTCAGTCTGTACCCTACTTCCACATCTCTGGGACTACCCTGTTCCTCAGATTGTTATGTTTATTATATTCCATAAATAAGTGAGATCATATGATATTTGTCTTTCTCTGCTTGGCTGGTTTCACTTAGGATAATAGTTTTCAGGTCCTCCCATGTGGTCGCAAAGGATAAGAGATCTTTCTTTCTTACAGCTGCAATAGTACTCCATTGTGTATATGTACCACAGCTTTTTTATCCATTTGTCTACTGATGGACACTTGGGCTGTTTCCAGATCTTAGCTATTGTAAATAGCGCTGCTATAAACATGGGGGTACATATATTCTTTCTGTTTGGTGTTTCAGGCTTATTAGGGTATTTTCCTAGGAGTGGGATCACTGGGTCAAATGGTAATTCAATTTTTATTTTTGGGGTAACACCATAGTGTTTTCCATAGTGGCTGCACCAGTCTGCATTCCCACCAGCAGTGTACTGGAGTCCCCTTTTCTCCACACCTTCTCCAACACTTGTTGTTTGATACTTTGTTGATGGCGGCTATTCTGACAGGTGTGAGGTGATACCTCATTGTTGTTTTAATTTGCATCTCTCTGATGATTAGTGATGTTGAGCATTTCTTCATATGTCTCTTGGCCATTTGTATGTCCTGTTTGGATAGGTGTCTATTTAGTTCCTCTGCCCATTTTTTAATTGGGTTTTTTGTCTTCCTTTTGTTGAGATGTATGAGCACTCTATATATTTTGGAAGTTAATCCCTTATCTAATATATCATTGGCAATTATGCTCTCACATACAGTGGGTTGCCTTTCCACTTTGATGGTTGTTTCTTTTGCTGTGCAGAAGCTTTTGAGTTTGATGTAATCCCATGTGTTCATTTTTTCCTTTGTTTCTGTTGCCTTAGGTGACATATCAGTGAAGATTCTGCTGCGTATGATGTCCGAAATTTTGTTGCCTACATTTTCTTCTAGGATTTTTATGGATTCATGAGTCACATTTAAGTCTTTTATCCATTTTGAGTTTATTCTTGTGTATGGTGTAAGATGATGGTCTAGTTTCATTTTTTTGCATGTAGCTCTCCAATTTTCCCAACACCATTTATTAAAGAGGCTGTCTTTACTCCATCGTATGCTCTTGCCACCTTTGTTGAATATTAATTGAGCATAATGTTTTGGGTCAATTTCTGGGTTCTCTGTTCTATTCCATTGATCTATGTGCCTGTTCTTGTGCCAGTACCAGGCTGTTTTGATTACAGTAGCTTTGTAGTATAACCTGATGTCTGGTATTGTGACCCCGCCTACTTTGTCCTTCTTTTTCAAGACTGTTGTAGCTATTCGGGGTCTTTTTTGGTCCATATGAACTTCTGAAGCATTTGTTCTAGTTCTATGAAATATGTTGTTGGTATTTTGATGGGGATTGCGTTAAATCTATAGATTGTTTTGGGTAGTATGGACATTTTAATGATGTTAATTCTTCCAATCCATGAACAAGGTATGTGCTTCCACTTTTTTATATGTTCCTCTATTTCTTTTTTCAATGTCCTGTAGTTTTCTGCAAATAGGTCCTTTACTTCTTTGGTTAAGTTTATTCCTAGGTATCTTAATTTATTTTGCTGCAATAGTAAATGGGATTGTTCTTTTAGTTTCTCTTTCTGTGAGTTCATCATTGGTGTATAAGAATGCCATCAATTTCTTGACGTTAACTTTGTATCTTGCTACTTTGCGAAATTCATTAATTAAATCTAGTAGATTTTTGATGGAGTCTTTAGGGTTTTCTATGTATAATA
Source organism: Tadarida brasiliensis (assembly GCA_030848825.1). NCBI lineage: Eukaryota > Metazoa > Chordata > Mammalia > Chiroptera > Molossidae > Tadarida > Tadarida brasiliensis. Next base: position 68,896,722 of record CM061259.1, on the reverse strand, counting down.
TTATGTCATCTGCGAATAATGACAGTTTCACTTCCTCCTTTCCAATTTGGATCCCTTTTATTTTTTCTTCATGTCTGATTGCTGTGGCTAAGACTTCCAGTACTATGTTAAATAAGAGTGGTAAAAGTGGGCATCCTTGTCTTGTTCCTGTTCTTAAGGGAAATGCTTTTAGTTTTTGTCCATTGAGTACGATGTTGGCTGTAGGTCTTTCATATATGGCCTTTATAATGTTGAGATATGATCCCTCTATTCCCAAATTGCTGAGCGTTATCAGAAATGGGTGCTCGAATGCTTTTTCAGCATCTTTTGATATGATCATATGGTTTTTATCTTTCATTTTGTTTATATGATGTATCACATTTATTGATTTGCGAATATTGTACCAGCCTTGCATCCCTGGGATGAATCCCACTTGGTCATGGTGAATAATTTTTTTGATGTATTGCTGGATCCGATTTGCTAGTATCTTGTTAAGGATTTTGGCATCTATGTTCATCAGGGATATTGTTCTGTAGTTTTATTTCTTTGTAGTGTCTTTTTCTGGTTTTGCAATTAGAATTATGCTGGCCTCATGAAACGAGTTTGGAAGTCTTCCTTCTTCTTGAATTTTTTGGAATAGTTTGAGGAGAATGGGTGTTAGTTTTTCTTTGAATGTTCGGTAAAACTCGCCCGTGAAGCCGTCAGGGCCTGGGCTTTTGTTTGCTGGGAGGGTCTTGATTACATCTTCAATTTCCTTCGTTGTTATTGGCCTGCTCAAGTTTTCTATCTCTTCCCGATTCAGTTTTGGGAGACTATGTGTTTCTAGAAATGTGTCCATTTCGCTTAGATTGTTGAATTTGTTGCCGTATAAATGTTCATAGTATTTGTTAATGATCCTTTGTATTTCTGTGGTGTCAGTTGTTACTTCTCCTCTTTCCTTTCTGATTTTGTGTATTTGGGTTCTCTCTCTTTGTTTCTTGGTGAGTCTAGCTAAGGGTCCATCAATCTTGTTTATCTTTTCAAAAAACCAGCTCTTTGTTTCACTGATCCTTTGAATTGTTTTTTTTGTTTGTTTGTTTGTTTGTTTTTTGGTCTCCATGTCGTTTATTTCTCTTCTGATCTTTACTATTTCCTTCCTTCTACTTGTTCTAGGATTTTCTTTTTGTTTGCTTTCTAATTCTTTAAGTTGTGAGGTTAGGTAGTCAATTAGAAATTTTTCTTCTTTCTTGAGGTGGGCCTGTAGTGCTATGAACTTCCCTCTCAGAACTGCTTTCGCTGCATCCCATAGATTTTGTGTTCTTGTGTGTTCATTTTCATTCGTTTCCAGAAAGTTTTTAATTTCTTCCTTGATCTCCATGGTAAACCATTCATTGTTCAATAACATGCTATTTAGCCTCCATGTCTTCAAATGTCTTTGCATGTTCTTGTTGCAATTGATTTCTAGTTTCATGCCATTGTGATCTGAGAAGATGCTTGATATGATTTCAGTCTTCTTGAACTTGTAGAGACTTAGTTTGTGTCCTATCATGTGGTCTATCTTTGAGAATGTCCCATGTGCACTTGAGAAGAATGTGAATTCTGCAGTTTTGGGGTGTAATTCTCTGTATATATCTATTAAATCCATTTGATCTAGTGCTTCATTTAGAATTTCTGTTTCCTTGTTAATTTTTTGTGTAGAGGGTCTATCCTGTGATGTGAGTGGGGTGTTGAAGTCTCCTGCTATGATTGTATTGCTCTCGATTTCTCCTTTGAAGTCCTCCAGAAGATTTTTAATATATTTTGGTGCTCCTATATTGGGTGCATATATGTTTACCAAGGTTATATCTTCCTGTTGGATAGACCCTTTCAATATTATGTAGTGACCTCCTTTGTCTCTAATTATGGTCTTCAATTTGAAATCTAATTTATGAGTATTGCTACCCCAGGGTTTTTTTCCTTTCCATTTGCTTGGAAGATTTTTTTCCATCCCTTTACTTTCAACCTATGTGAATCTTTTGTTGTGAGGTGGGTCGCTTGTAAACAACATATATGTGAATCATGCTTTCTTATTCAGTCCGCTACTCTGTGCCTTTTTATCAGAGCATTCAATCCATTTACACTTAAGGTGATTATTGATATGTATTTATTTATTGCCATTTTTGTTCAGTGTGGTTCTATTTTTCCTCCTATTTCTTCTACTAATTACAGCAGTCCTTTTAACATTTCTTGCAGTGCTGGTTTGGTGCTAATATATTCCCTTAGCCTTTTTTTGTCTGGGAAGCCCTTTACTTGACCTTCTATTTTGAATGATAGCCTTGCTGGATAGAGTAGTCTTGGATTCAGATCCTTGTTTTTCATTACCTTGATTACTTCATGCCATTCCCTTCTGGCCTGCAGTGTTTCTATTGAGAAGTCAGATGATAGCCTTATGGGGGTTCCTTTGTAGGTAACCTGTTGCTTATTTCTTGCTGCCTTTAGGATTCTCTCTTTGTCTTTAATTTTTGGCATTTTAATTATTATGTGTCTTGGTGTGGGCCTGTTTGGGTTCCTCTTACTTGAGGCTCTCTGTGCTTCTTGAACTTGAATGTCTTCTTCCTTCGCCAGGTTAGGAAAGTTTTCTGTCACTATTTCTTCAAATATATTCTCTAACCCTTGCTCATTTTCTTCTTCTTCGAGACTCCTATAATGCAAATGTTATTATGTTTCCAGTTGTTCCACAGTTCTCTTCAGCTATCTTCCTGTTTTTCATTGTTTTTTTCCTTTGGGTTTTCTAATTGATTGATTTTTTCTACTCTGTCTTCTAATTCACTGATCTGGTTCTCCACTTCCTCTACTCTCCTGGTCAGTCCTTCCAATGTGCTCTTTATTTCTGCTATGTCATTCTTTATTTCCACCTGGTTGGTTTTCATGGTGTCGATATCCTTACTCATGCTGTTTAGTTTCCTCAAGATCATGGCTCTGAACTCTACCTCTGATAATTTGCTTAACTGCATTTCATTTATCTCATCTTTGGTAGAGTTCTCTTGTTCTTTCATTTGGTATCTGTTTCTTTGTTTCACCATTTTTGCTATCTCAGTGGGTTTTGGAGCCTGCCAAATTTTCCCTGTGGGTGTTGGTGTTCTGCAATTTGTGGCTCCCTCTACTGGGTTTGGATGAGCCTGGAGGGCCCTCCTTAAACACCACTGTCAAGTCTCACTTTCCTGGGTAGATTTGCAAGCTCAGGAAAGGTTCAGTTATGCTCTAGCTTTTTGCCTGGAGGCTATTAGCCTCAGTTACTTGAAAAGCCTTAGGATCTCAGTTGAATGAGAAACTCCCTCAGGTGTTTGTAGTTTGAGAGAATTTCCCAAGGGTGGGGCCGATGCTGGTTGTTAATGAGCCTCAATTTGCATTTCTTTACCTCTTTGCCTCACCTGGGAATCTCTGAGGGAGAGGCTGCCCCAGCTCCGTTAAGGAGTAAACTTAGCTGCCGTTCTGTGTAACTGGGAAGGAGCAGCTGGCCACCACTGTCCTTTGTGGCCACAGCTCAGCACAAACTCTGAGCGCCCTCCAAATCCCAGGTGTCCCCACAGAGTTCCAGTCCAGTGTGCCCTCCCTCTGCCGGAGCCCCAGGTGAGTGGCTGTGGCTATTCAGCGCTCTGTCCTGGCACACTGTGCTGCGGAGCAGCTGGAGCTCTTAACCCCGAGGGTGGGCACCACCGCTGCTCACAGCTCAGGCCGCTGCTGTCTGTGGGCTCCCAGCCCACCACCCTCACGGACCTCCGCAGATCCTACCAGGCTCATTCAGTGTCCCTGGTTGTATGATCCTCTCTCGCTGCTTTTCTGTTGCTTTTTCCTGACGCTTTGTCTTTATTTTAGTTATAATTCCCATTTGGTCCTGGGAGATCGTCAGTGTAGCTTCCATTCACTCCGCCGCCATTTCCAGTCCTGGATGTTGTATCTTTTCAAATGCCTTTCCTTCATGTATTGATAAGATCACATAATTTTTATCATTTGTTTTATTAATGTGGTGTACAACACTTACTGATTTGCATATGTTGAACCATCTTGTGCACCTGGAATAAACCCCACTTGATCATGATGCATTATTTTTTATTGATTTTTTTTTTTTTTAGAGATGAGGGGAAAGAGAGATAGAAAAATCAATATGAGAGAGTTACATTGATTGGCTGCCTCCACACGTGCCTCACTGGGGACTGAGCCCGCAACCTGGGCGTGTGCCCTAACCGGGAATCGAACTGGGACCTCTCAGTCCATGGGACAATGCTCAATCAACTAAGCCACCCTGGCCACGCTGATGTATTATTTTTTAATGTATTGTTGCATTCAATTTGCTAGTACTTTGTTTAGAATTTTGGCATCCATATTCATCAGAAACACTAGTCTGTAGTTTTATTTTTTAGTGTTATCCTTGCCAGGTTTTGGTATCAGGTTTATGTTGGTCTCATAAAAAGTGTTAGGAAATATTGCCTCTTCTATAATTTTTTTGGAAGAGTTTGAGAAGGATAGGTATCACTTTTTCTTTGAATGTTTGGTAGAATTTACTGGTGAAGCCATCTGGTTCCGGGAATTGAACTGGGACCTCTCAGTCCATGGGACGATGCTCAGTCCACTGAGCCACACTGGCCAGACTGGTTTATTAATTTTTTGTATAGTCTTTTTGGTCTCCATTCCATTCAATTCTGCTCGATTTTTATTATTTCCTTTCTTCTGCTGACTTTGGTTTGCTTTTGTTCTTCTTTTTCTATAGAATCTAATGAACAAAATAAACTGATGAATATAATAGATTCTGAGACATTGAAGCTGAGAACAGATGGACAAATCTCAGAGGGAAGGGTCAGCAGGGGGAGGGGGAAGAGATTAACCAAAGAACTTATATGCCTAACCAAAGGACACAGACAATAGTGTGGTGAAGGCCTGGGTGCGGGGCTGGAACAGGGTGGAGGGGGTCAATGGGGGAATAAAAGGGGGAAATACTCTCAACAATAAAGATACTTTAAAAAAAGATATAATGTTAGGTTGTTTACTTGGGATTTCTCTGGTTTCTTGAGATAAGCCTGCAATGATATAAACTTCCCCCTTATTACTGCTTTCACTGTATCCCAGTTTTGATATGTCATATAGTCATTCTTGTTTGTCTCTCTATATCTTTTTTTTAAAGAATAGTTTATTGATTTTTAGAGAGGAAGAGAGAGAAAAACATTAATGTAAGAGTGCAACATCGATTGGCTGCCTCTTGAATGCCCCTTACTGGAGATCAAGCCCGTAACCCTGGCACCCTTGACTGGAAATCAAACCAGCAACCTCCTGGTGCATGGGATGATGTACCATGAACTGAGCCACACTGGCCAGAGCTCTCTATATATCTTTGATCTCACCTTTTATTTCTTCTTTGACCCATTTTTTAGTAACATGCTGTTTAATCTTCACATATTTGTGTGTTTCTTTACTTCTTTTATGCAATTGATTTCTAATTTCAAAGCATTGTGGTCAGAGAATATGCTTGGTATAATTTCAATCTTCTTGAATTTTCTGAGGCTAGTTTTGTGCCCCAACATATGGTCTATCCTTGAGAATATTCCATGTGCACTGGAGAAAAATGTATAATCTAATGTTCTGGGATAAAAGGCTCTGTAGATGTCAATTATTTCCATTTGGTCTAATGTATTATTTAAGGCTGGTATTTCTTTGTTGATTTTCTGTTTGAATGATCTGTCTAGATCTGTTAATGGAGTATTAAGATCCTCAGCTATGATTGTGTTTTGGTCTGTTTCTCCATTTAATTCTGTTAGTAGTTGCTTGACATATTTCAGTGCTCCCTAATTGGGTGCATATACATTAAGAAGTGTTAATGCCTTCTTGATATAGTGTTCTTTTATCATTATAAAATGTCTTTGTCTCTTGTTATCTTTGTTATCTGGAAATCTACTTTGTCATATATAAGTATGGCTTTTCTGTGGATGTTATTTGCTTGGAGAATAATTTTCCATGCTTTCACTTTAAATCTTCCTTTGTCTTTGTAGCATAGATGTATCTTCTGAAGGCAGCATATGGTTGAGTTTTGCTTTTTGATCCAATCTGCTACTCTGTGCCTCTTTATTGGTAAATTCAGTCCATTTATATTTAGGGTAATTATTAATGTCTGAGGACTTCCAATAGCCATTTTACCTTTTGTTTTCTGGCAGTTCTATGCCTCCATTTGTTATTTTTCTTTGTGTTTCTCTCTGTTGTTTTTGTTTGGTGATATTTCATACTTCTTGTCTCTGTTTCCTCTTTTTCTATGCTAAGTGTCTCAGCTTTGGGGTTTCTGTGTATGGTTACCATTAGATTTATGAAAGTTTCATGCATACAGTAGTCCTTTTTCTTTTAAATGCATCTGGCCTCCATCCTCCTTTGCCAATTCAGACCTTTTCCCCACTCCCTGTTTGTTTTGGTTGTCATAAATTATCCCTGTTTATGCTGTAAGTTTGTTGGTGATCTTAATTGTAGATTTGTGCCTGTGTGTCCTTTGTTTCAGGTAGAATAACCCCCTTGAGTATTCCTGCAATAGAGTTCTTCTGGTAATTAATTCCACCCAGCTTCTGTATGCCTGGAAAAGTCTTTATTTCTCCTTCATAGTTAAAGAAAACTGTTGCTGTATATAGTATTCTTGGCTGGTAATTTCTCTCTTTCAGTAGTTTGAATATTTGGTTCCACTCTCTTCTGGCTTGTAGAGTTTCTGCTGAGAAGTCTGATGATAACCTAATGGCTTTCCTTTATAGATTACTTTTTTTTTTACCCCCCTGGCTGCTTTGGGAATCCTTTCTTTGTCATTAATTTGGAGTTTTAATACAATGTGCCTTGTAGAGGGCCTCTTTGGATTGAGGTAACTGTTTGCTTCTTAGATTTAAGGATCTAGTTCTTTCCATACCTTTGGGAAGTTCTCATAAACTATTTGTTTGAATAGTCTCTCTACTGCCTTTTCTCTCTTCTTCTTCTTCTTCTTCTTCTTCTTCTGGTATTCCTATTATTCTTTGTTAAATGTTTTTTATTGGTTTCAGAGAGAGAAAGGGAGAGGGAGCGATAGAAACATCAGTGAGAGAGAAACATCAATTGGCTGCCTCCTGCACACACCCTACTGGGAATCAAGCCCACAACCTAGGATTGTGCCCTGACCAGGAATCGAACCAGTGATCTCCTGGTGCATGGGACAATGCTCAATCAACTTAGCCACACCAGCCAGGCCCTATTCTTACATTACTCTTTCTGATGGAGTCAGATAGTTCTTGTAAAGTTCTTTCATTATTTTTATGTTCAAGTCTCTCTCTTCTTTCCTCTGCATCATTTCTAGATTTCTATCTTCAGTATCACTGATCCTTTCCTCCAGTTGGTTTGCTCTATTTCCTATGCTTCACTAGTTCATTCTTCATCTCTTGAATTAAAGTCTTCATCTCCAGGATTTCTGTTTGGTTCTTTTTAAAAGTTTCAATCTCTTTGGTGAAGTACTTGTTTTGCTCATTAAGTTGTTTCCTGAACCTGCTAAATTGCCTGTCTGTATTTTTCACATCTCATTGAGTATTTTCAGAACTGCATTCTTGAATTCTCTGTCACATATTTCCAAATCCTTAAGTTTGTTTTCTGGAGATTTTTCATTTTCTTTCTGAGCTGCCTTGCTACCTTGATATTCATGGTATTTGATGAATTCCTTCTCTGTCTAGGCATCAATGTGTGAATGGCACTTCCCTAGCAGATTAACATAAAGAGTTCTTTCTATTATTTTCCAGTAGGTGGCACTGAATCACAGTATACTTTAGCTCTGTGAGATCTCAGTGCTGTCTCCAACAGCCTGAGGTCAGTGCAAGCACCAAGCATTGGGTTGGGGATGGGTTGAGGGATACCTCCAGGTTCTTTGTTTTGTCCTCTTGGTAATGGTGGCCTTGGTCCTCTGCCAGGGTCCCCCCTGTGTCCCAACCCAGGGACTGGTCACAAAGTGTATGTACCCTTTGCTCAGGGAGAAATGTTATTCTACAGAATTTGTTCTCCAGCTCAGAGTTAATGTGCCCTGCAACCTAACACCAAAAGCAAAGGGAGGCAATCTCTGGGAGGTTAAGGGGAAGTGGCCAGGCTTTGTGGCTTTGTTTCGCTGTCTGAATTGCCAACCACCTGACAACCACAGCCACTTTCTTATGCAGTGTTCTTGCCCAGATCTCTTGGTTCAGCCACAGCTAGTGCTGGTCACCCCTACAGGAGTGCCCTCCAAATCTCTCTGTTCCTCCTGGCTGAAGGGGGTGTCAGCAACAACCAGATTCCTCCCCTCTCCTGACAGCCCTGCCTGGCTTGTATCAGCCCCACTACCTTTTTGCCTCCACATTTTGTTCCACTTGCCCACCTTTAGATGTTTCAATGCATGGATCTCTCAGGCATATTTGTGCATTGAGCAGGAAATCTTTTGTTGATATATGGCTGTTCAGATTGTTGAAACTTCAAGGGGAGAAAGCAAGGGAATTTCTCACACCGCCATTCCTCTGACATCATTCCTGGCATATATAAAAAATATTTTTTTTAATGAAGTGGAACCAGAACCAACCAAACATTATTGCCAATGATCACATCGCTCAAACTTCACAGACAGAAAACTGAGTATAAAGGAAGAATTCTGACTGGAAGCTTTATATTCATCACTTCATCCAATCACATTTTGCCTCAATATTTTATTATTCAAATTTTAAACACACAGAAAAAATTTAAAGGATGACCAATGAACATCTCTCTATCTTCCACAATGACTCAACAACAGTTGACTAATCTTTTACATATTTATCTGACAATATGCTGTAAATAAAATGACTTTTAAAACTTGAAAACTTTTGCATGTATCTCCTAAGAATAAGGACGTTGTCTTATATACCTCAATAACATTATCACTTCTAGAAAATTGAACATACCACATTATCTAATACCCATTCCACACTAATATTTCCCCAAGTGTCCCCCAACTATCCTTTATAGTTATTTTAATTTTTCTAAATCAGAAACCAATTAAGGGTCACACCTTGCATTTGGTTATACCTCTTGAGTGTCTTAATCTACAAGAGTCCACTTTTTGTTTTATTACATTGTTGTTGTCTTTTTTGGAAAGTCCAGATCAGTTGTTCTTGTACAATGTCTCAAACTCTGTGTTTGTCTATTTCCTCACTGTGTAATTCAACTTGTTCTTCTATTCCGTATATTTCTCATAAACAAAAAGATAAGCATAGATAAGAAATTTAATTATATTTTTGTTACGCATTTTTGGCAAGAATACATCACAGATGATCATGTGTGCATCAGGAGTCATATAATGTCAGGTTGTTTCACCAGTAGTGAAATTCAGTTTGACAGCCAGTTCTCTCCATTATAAAGGCAAATATTTCCTTTGCAATCAGTATCTGTGATCTTTTGACACCATGTAAATAATGTTCTTTAATTTTTTTCTAATAGTTTTTACCATCCAATGAATGTGCCTGATTTAATTGCATTAAGGGTTGGAAAATGGTGATATTTCTAAATCTATCATTCCATGTACAGTTAAAAGGTGGCATTCCTCAAATAAGTTTATACAGAGCTTTTCCTTCTTTATTTTTAATGAGGTTATTTTTACTTATAATGTTATAACCAATTACACTGAATATTATTTTTGATGTTTAAATTGTCCTAAATTTAACCAGTGGAATGTGCATTCAAGTTGGTTCCTGTGTCCTTCTGACATTATCTCATTAAGTTTGAGTGCTCCTTTTTTTGTTGTTTTGTTTTATAAAAAGGTATTCCAGGAACATCTTACACTATTTCTGTTCCAAATATGGAATTATTCATTACTCCAAAGATCCTTGGATCCTTTTAGTGGGGAATGGCATCTAGACACCAAAATCTGGGTACTAAGCATGGTCACTGCTATTGGGTAACCAAACATGTTTTTATCTAGAATATATTGCACAGTGTTAAATATTGAGGTCTTTTTAGAAGCTTCCTTTTCCTTATAAATATACTTAAATTTATAAAAAGCTTATTTCTAATGAGCTAAGTCAAGAAATAAAATATACATATATCACTTTAGATAAAAGAATTCCTGAAAGGTGTGCAACAAAAACAGACAATCTTGTATGTGAAACCCCCAAAAGCAATTTTACCATCTGGACCTCAGCTGGGTTTGAAGATTTATGTACAGTTATTATAAAAGCATGTATAATTAGGGGCACATAATAAAAAGTATGAACATGATTTTAAGTCACTTATTAAGATTACAGTGAGAGGAAACACATCAAGCATAAAAATAAAATGGATTAAATTATTGCAACTATGCTTGAACAGTTTACAAAACAAATAATACTCTCAGGACTTGAGGTTGGAAATGAATGTATAGCTAACACAGAAAACCAGAGTGGGAGACCTACATTAGTCTTGACTCTGCCCAATGGCTCAATTTTTTTCATTAGTAAAATAAACTAAATTAAAACATTTCCTGGCTCTAATGAGCTACCAGATGTATAGTCAGATTCTGCGAACAGAAATCTTTGCAACTGATGAGAGTATCTGCATAAGTCTCTGCCCTTTCCCCAGTTTACTCCACCTTCTATAGGACTGTAAAAAGACTCTAGTAAGTAATGCAGAATCATATCAAATTTAGAAATAATGTATTAAAGGAAATGGAAGAAAGACTCCATTTGGGCAAAATTTTAATTTGAAAAACTAAATTCTAATAAAACCACATTTTAAAAATCATCAAAGACTTTTGGAAAAATGCATATATTCCAAAACTCTATGTGTGTGTGTGTGTGTGTGTGTGTGTGTGTGTGCACGCACGTGTGTGTGTGTGTGTGTGTGTGTGTGTGTAACTTGCTGATAAAACAATTCATAAAAATTTAGCTTATTTCCAGGTGAAAATTTGAACTTAAAACATTTTTTTATCTTTACTTTCTCTTTATAAAAAGAACACATCCTATGTCTCCCTGCCATTTTAGAAAATAAGGTCTAATATTTATATTAATAACTCAATGACTGTTTTCAAAAGAAAATGTATATTTGTAGCTTACTCTTAAAAAAGGAATAAAGTCTAAAGAAACAAAATTTATATTCCATTATTTTCAAGTTTTTATTTTTAAGTTTGGCTTTTACATTTTTTCTATGCATTTAACATTTTTAAATGTTTTTATAAACCTTGAGTTTAACGGTTCTTTTTTAAATCTTTGATTGCTCTTATAGAGAGGGAGGGAGGGAGGGAAGAGAGAGAGAGAAACACTGATCGGTTGCCTCCCACATGTGCCCTGACCAGGGATTAAACCTGCAACCTGGTTATGTTCCCCAACTGGAAATCGAACCCATCACCTTTTGGTGTATGGGATGACACTCCAACCATCTGAACCACATTGGCCAGGATGAGTTTAATGGCTTTTAAAATTTGACAAGTCAGTGCTTTCATATTTTCATTGATCAATTTTATCATTACTTAGAAGTAACTAGCATATTTTCTCCAGAAGTAAAAAAGTCTTACTCTATCAGGAGTCTGTGCTTTATTTATTATTCTCCTGATTATTAACCAATGAGAAGTCTTGAATTATTTGAGACAAATTAAACCTCACAGGGCTTATCTTCTCTAAGAATTCTCTGATCCCACATTCCTTCCATTTAGTTTTTCTTTATTGTGAACTTTTTTGTGTTTACAAAGGTTTGACCTGTAACTGTAGGCTTTCCCACATTCCATGCATTTATAGAGTTTCTCTCCAGTATGAATTTTCTGATGTTCAGTTAGGAATGAATACTGGCTGAAAGATTTTCCACACTGACTACACTGATAGGCTTTCTCTCCAGTATGAATTCTCTGATGCCTATAAAGGTTGGATCTGTACCCAAAAGCTTTTCCACACTCTCCACATGTATAAAGTTTCTCCCCAGGATGAATTTTATAATGTTCATTAAAGGATGAATACTGGTTGAAGGTTTTCCCACATTCATTACATTGATAGGGTTTCTGTGCAGTATGAATTCACTGATGTTCAACAAGAGTTGAGATGTGTATGACAGTTCTCCCACATTCCAAACATTTACACAGTTGTTATCCAGTATGAAGCCTCTGATGTTCAGCCAGGGATATAAGCTGGCTGTAGCTTTTCCTACATCTGCTACTTATATAGGGTTTCTAACCTGTACAGATTCTGTGAGGTCTATAAAGTTTTTCTCTACAGCTAGAAGGCCTTCTCACACTCACCACATTCATAGAGTTTTTTTCCAGTATGAATTCTCTGATGTACTGTGAGGGCTGAACACTGGCTAAAGGCTTTACTACATTTCTTACATTGATAGGATTTCTATCCACTATGCACTCTCAGATGTTGAACTGCTGGTAAATACTTTCTCACATCCATTACATTTGTAAGTTTCTCTCCAGTATAGATTTACTGGTGTTCAATAAGATGAAAATTCTGACTGAAGCTTTTCCCACAAGCATTGCCAATATGAAGTTTTTCTCCAGAATAAATTTGGAAGCATTTCACTAGATCAAAATCCTGTTAAAAATCTTTCCCCAAAGTATAATACATACTGGGTGTCCTTTCTATTGGAATACTCTGTTATGTAACAAGAATTGTAGTTATAAATAAGCCCTTTCCTAATTTAAGACTTATATGGTTTCCATCACCACAGATGGTTTTCTTTTCTTTAATACATTTCTATTGATTTTTTTAGAGAGAGATAGAAACATCAATGTGAGATAGAAACATCAATTAGCTGCCTCCTGCACCGCCCCCAACCCCACCCCCAGGATCCAGCCCAAACCCAGGCCTGTGCCCCGACTGGGAATCAAACTGGGACTTCTGAGTCCATGGGATGATGCTCAATCCATTGAGCCATACCAGCCAGGCCAAGTGGTTTCCTTGTGTGAAGATACCATTTGCCTAAAAGTTTTCTTCTGTTGTTTCTGTTGTGCTCTCAAATTCCAAAGTTTCTCCAAACTTGATGCCCCAGTGACCAAACAGTGAATTTTTTCTTTATTATTCCCTGAGATGTTTCTTTTATTAAAATGTCCTGTGTGAAAGGCAATGCTTCTATTTCACACCAAGTCTTAAAATCAGGAATGAATCAGAAGAATTAATGCTTATTCTGCTCAAAGAGGCAAATACACATCAGTGGGACACTAAAACTGACAATAATACATATGAAAGAGGTTTGATACCATCTGATCTCAAATATGGACTTGAATGTGGAGAAAAACAGGATGGAATAAAAAGAGATTAATAGATTAAGGAGTAAGGAGTGGTATGGGGAAATACACTAGATGAATTAACACTGAAAATTAAGAGATCACAACTTGAGAGAAAGGATAGATATTACTGGTTGGGAAGGTGTGAGGATACAGAAAACTGACAAGCTCGAGTTGACTACTATAGGATACTTCATGTTATCTTTATTTCCTACTCTGACTATGCTAGGTATGAGACAGATAACTTGTCTTTACTTTCTCATTTCTACTCACATGTTGCTTTTATTACATTTTCCTTCATGCTTTCATTGAAACTCTATACAAAATAATTTTTAAATATTTGCAATGTTTTTCTTAAATTTGTGATTTTGTATGTGAATAATTTCATACCAGTCTGTGAAAAGGAAAACAGTCTATTAAAAAGAGGAAGTTCAGGTTTTAAAACCTTTAACAGCCCTGAAGCATGACTGTGTTGATGATATCTGATCTAAGTTCAAGATGTTGATTATAAAGAAAGAAAAATATGGAGTAAATCAGCCATGTGCAACAATCTATGTCTTACAATTGGAGAAATAACAACTGTTTTTGTACTATCTTTCCCCATTTCAAATGATCATGAAGATAAATAGGCATATTCATTTATTCTAATAAGCTACAACCAGATGATTGAAATCTCTTTGTAGGAATCTTTGAGACTAATGAAAGTCAATGTGTCCTAATGTTCTGAAATATGCCAAAGCCCCAAGCTCAGATCTGATTGTTAGTTAAAATATTTAGCTTCACCTGATTCTAAGGAGCTCTACATTAAAACCTGTTTTTCTTTCATCAATCCATAATTGAAAATAGATTAAAATTAGATCATTGTAATTAGGTAGCTGTGTGTTCTTAAATAAATGATGGAACTTATAATATAATTGGTTTATTTATGTTTTGAAAATCTATCCAATTTATTGAAGTTAAATAGAAAGAGAAACAAGAAATACAGGCTATAAATCTGTAGAAAAACATATATTTATCTTACATAAGTATATCTTTGGAAAACTCAGCAGTTTGGATTTTCAAGGATCAACCAGGGTCCCTCCCTTCTTTTTATCCTTTGCCACAATATGGCCTTCCCAGGGTATCCACAAACATATCCCTACAATTCTGACTCCATTTTTTCCACAGAAACATAATTATTTAAGCCAAAATTCACCATCTCTTTCTTAGACTTTCAAAATATATTTTATTTACACACCGTATCACTTAACTTACATATATAAAGTTCGTAAAAAAAAGTACTCAAGTATTTGTTCAAGGAGAACATTGGCTATGTCATGATTTTTTCTTAATTCCTTACTGTGCACAAGACAAGGATGCAATCAAAATGTCTTAAGTAAAATAATATTAATAATAAGACCTGCAGTCATTGGATTTTGAGGCTCTGAGGGAAGAAATGTGAAGACTGTGGCCTGGGTGCCTATTAACCCATGCTGATGAAATCATTTTCTACAGGCAGAGATTTCCCATCAAAGCAGCTATAGCCAAGGGGTAGGAAGCAAATGCCCTACCCATTGGAATTTCACCCTAACTGCCCAAAAAAGTTTTCACCTAGCACAGAGCTGCAACCTCAGACTCATTAACTGTTAGAAACTACCAGCCAGCCTTCAGGCAGGGACAGGTCTATGGGGGCCATAAGCCTTGAGCTTGGCTCCCAGTTGTAGGGTTTTGTCACTCAGGGGACTGAGCTGAGAAGATGGTTGCCTAGGTCTTTGTACTGAGTCATTACCCAAGCTGCAGAAACTATCTCAGGCACAGTTTTCCTCTCAAAGCAGCTTTAGCCAAGGGGGAAGTAATTGCTCCACTCACTGGAAATACTCTCAACCTGCCTGCTGGGGGTCTGGGGGTGGGGCGTGGAGACCTTAGGTTGAGCTGAGGACTACAATCTAAGGCTCATTAAGTGACTGGAAATAACAGTCAGCCTGAAGACAGAGGTGACTCTCTGGGATATCTGAATATTTGCTGGGCCTGCAACTCTACCTGGGAGAGTAAGACTAGATATTGTTCAGCTTGATCCCTTCCATACATATCCAAACCCAGCAGATGGAGCCACAATCTGCAGGACATTATATCCACAGGTATATTTTGGCAAGCTCCAAACCCTGCTGAGACAACCAAAAATGGTGAATAAAAGAAACAAGTCACAAATGAAAGAACAAGAGAATTCTTGAGAAGAAGAGCTAAATGAAATGGAGATAAGCAAGTTATGAGATATAGAGTTCAGAGTAATTATTATAAGGATGCTTAACAGCATGAGAAAAGATATAGAAACAATGAAAAATGACCAATCAGAAATCAAGAATGAAATAGCAGAAATAAAAAACACATTGGAAGGAATATCCAGCAGGTTAGAGGAAGCCAAGGATCAGATCCAAAAATTAGAAGACAGGGTAGAAAAACTCAATCAGAGAACCACAAAGAAAAAAACAATTAAAAAACAGGAGAACAGTTTAAGAGAGCTGTGGGACAACATGAAATGTAACAATATCTGCATCATAGGAGTTCCAGAGGAAGAAGAATGAGCAAGGGTTAGAAAATATATTTGAAGAAATCATGACAGAAAACTTCCCTAACTTGGTGATGGAAAAAGGCATATGAGTTCAGGAAGCACATAGAGCCCCAAGTAAGATGAACCCAAAGAGGCCCACACAACACACATCATAATTAAAATGCCAAAAATTAAAGACAAAGAAAGAACCTTAAAGGCAGCCAAGAGAAAAGCAACAGGTTACCTACAAAGGAGCCCCCATAAGGCTATCAGCTGATTTCTCAACAGAAACACTACAGGCCAGAAAGGAATAGCATGAAGTAATCAAGGTAATGAAAAACAAGGATCAGAATCCAATACAACTCTATCCAGCAAGGCTATCATTCAAAACAGAAGGTGAAATAAAGAGTTTCTCAGACAAAATTTTTAAAAAGACTAAGGGAATATATTAGCACAAGCCAACGCTGCAAGAAATGTTAAAAGAACTGCCCTAATAAGCACAAGAAATAGAGAGAAACATAAGCATAGTAAGTAAAAATGGCAATAAATAAGTACCTATCAATAATAACCTTAAATGTAAATGGAGTAAATGTTCCAATAAAAAGAAACAAAGTAGCAGAATGGATAATATAGCATGACTCATATGTATGCTGTATACAAAAGATCTACGACAGAAAAAAAGACTCACAAAGGATGAAAGTGAAGGGATAGAAAAAAATTTTCCAAGCAAATGGAAATGAAAACAAACCTGGGGTAGCAATACTCATATCTGATAAAATAGACTTCAAAATGAAGGCCATAACAAGAGAAAAAGAAAGTCACCACATAACATTAAAGGCATCAATTCAACAAGGAAATATAACCTTGGTAAACATATATGCAACCACTATAGTAGCATCAAAATATATTTAAAAACTTATAAAGTACTTCAAGGGAGAAATTGACAGCAATAAAATCATAGTAGGGGACTTCAACACCCTACTGACATCGCTTGAATAGATCTTCTAGATAAAAAGTTAACAAGAAAACAGAGACCCTAAAAGACACACTAGATCATATGGATTTAATTGATATTTAAAGAGAATTATACCCCAAAACTAGAGAATATACATTCCTCTCAAGTGCACATGAGACATTCTCAAAGACACACCAAATATTAGGACACAAACTAGGTCTCTACAAGTTCAAGAAGATTCAAATCATATCAAGCATCTCCTCAGATCACAATGACATAAAACTAGAAATTAATTACAATAAAAACACTAAAAAACATGGTGACTAAATAGCATGTTATTAAACAATGAATGGCTTACTAGTGAGATCAAAAAAGAAATAAAAAAATTCCTGTAAACTAATGAAAATGAACGCACAACAACACAAAATCTATGGGATGAAGTGAAATCACTCTGAGAGGGTAGTTCATAGCATTACAGGCTTACCTTAAGTAACAAAAAAATTTCTAATACACTAGCTAACCCTACAACATAAAGAGTTAGAAAGTGAACAAAAAGAAAAACCCAGAATAAGCAGAAGGAAAGAAATAATAAAGGTCAGAGTGGAAATAAATATAAAGACAAAAAAAAAAAAAACACTACAGAAGATCAATTAAACCAACAGCTGATTCTTTAAGATTGATGAACCTATAGCCAGTCTCACCAAGAAACAAAGAGAGGACCCAAACAAAATAAAATAAAATGAGAGAGAAGTAACAACTGACACCACAGAAATACAAAGAAGTGTCAGAAAACACAATGAACAATTACACACCAACAAATTTGACAACCTAGGTGAAATGAACAAATTCCTAGAATCATACATTCTTCCAAAACTGAACCAGGAAGAGTCAGAAAACCTGAACAGACCAATCACAACTAAGTAAATTGAAGAAGTCATCAATACACTCCCAGAAAACAAAAGCCCAGGCCTGGATTGCTTCACAGGGGAGTTTTACCAAACATTCAAAGAAGAACTAACAATTACTCTCCTCATATAATTCCAAAAAATACAAGAGGAAAGAAGCCTTCCAAGCTCTTTTGTGAGGCCAGCATAATCCTAATTCCAAAACCAGATAAGGAAACTACAAAGAAAGAAAATTACACCCTGGCTAGTGTGGCTCAATGAATTGAATATCATCACACAGAGATCTTGGTTCAATTCTCAGTCAGGGCACATGCCCAGTTGTGGGCTTGATCTCCAGCAGGGGGAGAGCAGGAGGCAGTCGATTGATGTATCTCTCTCACATTGATGTTTCTATCTCTCTCTCCCTTTCTTACTCTCAAAAAAATCAATAAAAACATATTTTTAAAAAAAGGAAATTGCACACCAATATCCTTGATGAACATTGATGCCAAAATCCTCAATAAAATACTAGCAAATTGGATCCAGCAATATATAAAAAAAAATATTCACCACAACCTACTGGGATTTATCCAAGGGATGCAAGGCTAGAACAATATTTGCAAATCAATAAATGTGAAACAAAATGATAGGTAAAAATCATATGATCATACAAATACATGATGAAAAAGCATTTGATAAAGTCCAGCACACAGTTTTTATTAAAAAAAAAATTTTGTTCAGCAAAGTAGAAATAAAAGGATCATATCTCAACATAAAAGTAGCTATATATGACAAACCTACAGCTAACCATACTCAATGGGCAAAACTAAAAAAATTTCCCTTGAGAATGGGAGTAAGACAGGAATGTCCATTTTTGCCACTTTTATTCAACATAGTACTAGAAGGCTTAGCCACAGCTATCAGACAAGAAGAAAAAATAAAAGGAATCAAAACTGTAAAGAAGGAAGTGAAACTGTCATTGTGCGCACAAGACAAGATACTGTACATAGAAAACCCTAAAGACGCCATCAAAAATCTGCTATATTTAATAAACAAATTTGGCAAGGTAGCAGGATATAAAATTAACATCAAAAAAGCAACAGCATTCTTATACACCAATAATAAACTCACAGAAAGAGAAACTGAAAAAAAATACCATTTACCATTGCAGCAAAAAAAATGAAGTACAACCTGAGGCTCATTAAGTAATTGAGACTAATAGGCTGCAGGCAAAAGCTCTAGGATAATTGAATCTTTGCTTGGCGTGTGACTCTACCAAGAAAAGACTAGATATTGGTGTTTAATGTGGTCCCATCCAAACTCATCCAAACATAGTAGAGGGTGCCACAATCAGTGGAACACTGACACCCACAGGGAAAATTTGGCAGTCTCCAAAACCCACTGAGACAGCCAAAATGCTGCAACAAAGAAACAAATACGAAATAAAAGAACAAGAGAATTCTACAAAAGAAGGGATAAATGAAATGGAATTAAGCAAGTTATAAGGGTAGAGTTCAGAGTAATAATTAAGAGGAAGCTCAACAGCATGAGTAAAGCAATAGTAACAATGAAAATCAACCAATTGGATATGAAAAACTACCAAGCAAAAATGAAGAATGACATGGCAGAACACAGTGGGGGAAAAAAAACCAGGATAATAGAGGAAGCTGAGGATTGGATCAGTGAATTAGAAGACAGGGTAGAAAAAAATCACCCAGTCAGAGAACCAGAAAGAAAAAACAATTAAAAAACAGGAGGACAGTTACAAAATGGTGGAGAAGTGAATGGACCAAATTGAAATTACAACTAAAATAAAGACAAATCATTGGGAAAAAGCAACAGAAAAGCAGTTGCAGAGGACCCATATAACCAGGGACAGGAAAAAAGGACACTGAATCGAGCCTGAAGGTCTGCGGAGGCATGAGAGGGCAGGCTGGGAGCCCACAGACAGCAGCTGTTTTAGCTGTGAGCAGCTCCCTCGGGGTTAAAATACCAAGCCGGCTCCACAGTGCAGACAGCCAGGTCAGAGCACTAAATTAGCTACAGCCACTCACCTTGGGCTCCGGCAGAGGGAGGGAAGACTGGACTGGAACTGTGTGGGACACTTGGGATTTGGAGGACACTCAGAGCTTTTACTGAGTCACAGCCACACAGTACAGTGGCCATCTTGCTCGGGGAGCTCTGGGGAGAAGCAGCAGCTCCTCCCTCAAAGATTTAACCCCACCCAGCTGGGCCAGTGAAATGCAAATTGAGGCCATTAATAACCAGCATCTGCCTCATCCTCTGGAAATCCTCTTCTGCTGAACACCTGAGGGAGTTTTTCATTCAGTTGAGGGCCACAACCCAAGGCTCATCAAGTACTGAGAATAATAGCCTCCAGGCAAAAACCTAGAGGATAACTGAACATTTCCTAAGCTTGCAAATCTACCCAGGAAAATAAGACTTGATAGTGGTGTTGAACATGGGTCCTCCC
This sequence comes from Tadarida brasiliensis, assembly GCA_030848825.1. Classification (NCBI taxonomy): domain Eukaryota; kingdom Metazoa; phylum Chordata; class Mammalia; order Chiroptera; family Molossidae; genus Tadarida; species Tadarida brasiliensis. Next base: position 68,876,718 of record CM061259.1, on the reverse strand, counting down.
ACACTCATCCAAACCCAACAGAAGGAGCCACAAACTGCAGAACACCAACACCCAAAGGGAAAATTTGGCAGGCTCTAAAACCCACTGAGATAGCCAAAATGGTGAAACAAGGAAACAAATATCAAATGAAAGAACAAGAGACCTCTACCAAAAATGAGATAAATGAAATGCAATTAAGCAAGTTATCAGAGGTAGAATTCAAAGCCATGGTCTTGAGGAAGCTCAACAGCATGAGTAAGGACATCAATACCATGAGTAAAGATATAAAAACACTGAAAACCAACCAAGTGGAAATGAAGAATGACATAGCAGAAATAAAGAACACATTGGAAGGAATAACCAGTAGAGTAGAGAAAGCTGAAGACCAGATCAGTGAATTGGAAGACAGGGTAGAAAAAAGTCAACCAATCAGAAAACAAAAAGAAAAAAACAACTAAAAACAAAAAACAAAAAAACAGGAAGACAGCTTAAGAGAACTGTAAGACAACTGGAAATGTAACAAAATTCGCACCATAGGAGTTCCAGAAGAAGAAGAAAATGAGCAAGGGTTAGAGAATATATTTGAAGAAATAGTGACAGAAAACTTCCCTAACTTGGTGAAGGAACAAGGCATTCAAGTTCAAGAAGCACAGAGAGGCCCACACCAAGACACATAGTAATTAAAATGCCAAAAATTAAAGACAAAGAGAGAATCCTAAAGGCAGCAGAGATAAGCAACAGGTTACCTACAAAGGAAGCCTCATAAGGCTATCAGCTGACTTCTCAACAGAAACACTATAGGCCAGAAGGGAATGAAATGAAGTAATCAAGGTCATGAAAAACAAGGATCTGAATTCAAGACTACTCTATCCAGCAAGGCTATCATTCAAAATAGAAGGTCAAATAAAGGGCTTCCCAGACAAAAAAAAAAAAAAGGCTAAGGTTAAAAGGACCACTGTAATTAGCAGAAGAAATAGGAAGAAAGATATAACCACAATAATCAAAAATGGCAATAAATAAGAATATATCAATAATAAGATTAAATGTAAATGGATTGAACACTCTGATTAAAAGACACTGAGCAGCTGTTCGGATAAGAAAGCATAACTCATATATATCTTCTTTACATGAGACCCACCTCACAACAAAAGACTAACATAGGTTGAAAGTGAAGAGATGGGGAAAAAAATCTTCCAAGCAAATGGAAAGCAAAAAAAAAGCTGGGGTAGCAATACTCATATCCGATAAAATAGATTTCAAAATGAAGGCCACACCTAGAGACAATGAAGGCCACCACATAATATTAAAAGGAACTACCCAACAGGTAGAGATAACCTTGGTAAACATATATGCCCCAAATATAGGAGCACCAAAATATATTTAAAATCTTCTGGAGGACTTCAAAGGAGAAATCGACAGCAATACAATCATAGCAAGGGACTTCAACACTCCACTGACATCACCAGATAGATCCTATAGACAAAAAATTAACAAGGAAAGAGAGAGTCTATATGATGCCCTAGATCAAATGGATTTAATCGATCTCTACAGAGAATTACACCCCAAAATTGCAGAATTCACATTCTTCTCAAGTGCACATTGGACATTCTCAAAGACAGACCGTATGTTAGGATACAAACTAAGTCTTTACAAGTTCAAGAAGATTGAAATCATATCAAGCATCTTCTCAGATCACAATGGCATAAAACTAGAAATCAACTGCAACAAGAACACACAAAGACATTTGAACACATGGAGACTAAATAGCATGTTATTGAACAATGAATGGGCTACCATGGAGATCAAGGAAAAAATTTAAAAATGCCTGGAAACCAATGAAAATAAACACACAACAACACAAAATCTATGGGATGCAGCGAAAGCAGTTCTGAGATGGAAGTTCATAGCACTACAGGCCTACCTCAGGAAACAAGAAAAATTTCTAATTAACTATCTAACCTCACAACTTAAAGAAGTAGAAAGCAACCAAAAATAAAACCCCACAGCAAGTAGAAGAAAGTAAATAGTAAAGATCAGCACAGAAATAAACGACATAGAGACCAAAAAAAACAATTCAAAGGATCAATGAAACAAAGAGCCGGTTCTTTGAAAAGATAAACAAGATTGATGAACCCTTAGCTAGACTCACCAAGAAACAAAGAGAGAGAACCCAAATACACAAAATCAGAATTGAAAGAGGAGAAGTGACAACTGACACCACAGAAATACAAAGGTTCATTAACAAATACTATGAACAATATACGGCAACAAATTGGACAATCTAAGCAAAATGGAAAAATTTCTAGAAACACATAGTCTCCCAAAACTGAACCGGGAAGAGAGAGAACACTTGAACAGACCAATAACAACTAAGAAAAGTGAAGATGTAATCAAGAGTCTACCAGCAAACAAAAGCCCAGGCCCAGACGGCTTGACAGGGTAGTTCTATCGAACATTCAAAGAAGAACTAACACCCATTCTCCTCAAACTACTCCAAAAATTTCAAGAAAAAGTAAGACTTCCAAACTCGTTTTATGAGGCCAGCATAATTCTAATTCCAAAACCAAAAAAAGACACCATAAGGAAAGAAAACTACAGGCCAATATCCCTGATGAACATAGATGCCAAAATCCTGAAAAAATACTAGCAAATCAGATCCAGCAATACATTAAAAAAGTTATTCACTATGACTAAGTGGGATTCATCCCAAGGATGCAATGCTGGTACAATATTCGTAAATAAATAAATGTGATAAATCACATAAACAAAATGAAAGATAAAAACCATATGACCATATCAATAGACTCTGAGAAAGCATTTGACAAAATCCAGCACCCATTTCTGATAAAAAATAATCAGCAATGTGGGAGTAAAGGGATCATATCTTGGCATAATAAAGGCCATATATGAAAAACCTACAGCCAACATCATACTAAATGGGAAAAAACTAAAAGCATTTCCCTTAAGAACAGGAACAAGACAGGGATGCCCACTTTCACCACTCTTATTTAACATAGTATTGGAAGTCTTAGCCACAGCAATCAGACATGAAGAAAAAATAAAAGGGATCCAAATTGGAAAGGAGGAAGTGAAACTGTCATTATTCGCAGACGATATTATACACAGAAAACACTAAAGACTCCCTCAAAAATCTGCTATATTTAATAAATAAATTTGGCAAGGTAGGATACAAAATTAACATATAGAAATCAATGGCATTCTTATACACCAATAATGAACTCACAGAAAGAGAAATGAAAAGAAAATACCATTTACCATTGCAGCAAAAAAAATAAAATACCTAGGTATAACCTTAACCAAAGTAAAGGACTTATTTGCAGAAAACTATAGGACATTGAAAAAAGAAATAGAGGAACATATAAAAAAGTGGAAGCACATACCTTGTTCATGGATTGGAAGAATTACCATCATCAAAATGTCTATACTACCCAAAGCAATCTATAGATTCAATGCAATTCTCATCAAAATACCAATGACATATTTCACAGAACTAGAATAAATACTCAGAAGTTCATATGGAACCAAAAAAGACCCCAAATAGCCACAGCAATCTTGAAAAAGAAGGACAAAGTAGGTGGGATCACAATACCAGATATCAGGTTATACTACAAAGCCATTGTAACCAAAACAGCCTGGTACTGGCACAAGAACAGGCACATAGATCAGTGGAACAGAACACAGAACCCGGAAATTGACCCAAGACATTATGCTCAATTAATATTTGACAGAGGAGGCAAGAGCATACAATGGAGTAAAGACAGCCTCTTTAATAAAATGGTGTTGGAAAAATTGGACAGCTACATGCAAAACCGTGAAAGTAGACCACCAACTTACACCATACACAAGAATAAACTCAAAATGGATAAAAGACTTAAATGTGACCCATGAATCCATAAAAGTCCTAGAAGAAAATGTAATCAACAAAATTTCAGACATCATATGCAGCAGAATTTTCACTAATACATCACCTCAGGCAACAGAAATAGGAAAAAATGAACACATGGGACTAAATCAAACTAAAAAGCTTCTGCTCAGCAAAAGAAACAACCATCAAAATGGAAAGGGAACCCACTGTATGGGAGAGCACAATCACTAATGATACATCAGATAAGGGGTTAATTTCCAAAATATATAGAGTGCTCATACAACTCAACAAAAGGAAGACAAAGAACCCAATTAAAAAGTAGGCCGAGGCCCTGGCCGGTTTGGCTCAGCAGTTGGAGAGTCGGCCTGTGGACCAGAGAGTCTCGGGTTCAGTTCCCGCTAGGGGCACGTACCAAAAAAAAAAGGGCCGAGGACCTAAATAGACACCTCTTTGAAAAGGACATACAAATGGCCAAGAGACATATGAAGAAATGCTCAACGTCACTAATTGTCAGAGAGATGCAAATTAAAACAATGATGAGGTATCACCTCACACCTGCCAGAATAGCTGCCATCAAAAATCATCAAACAAGTGCTGGTGAAGGTGTGGAGAAAAGGGGACTCTAGTACACTGCTGGTGGGAATGTAGACTGGTTCATCCACTATGGAAAACAATATGGTGTTACCTCAAAAAATTAAAAATTGATCTGCCATTTGACCCAGTGATCCCACTTCTAGGAATATATCCTAAGAAGCCTGAAACACCAATCAGAAAGAATATATGTACCCCTATGTTCACAGCAGCACTATTTACAATTGCTAAGATCTGGAAACAGCCCAAGTGTCCATCAATAGATGAGTGGATAAAAAAGCCATGGTACATATATACAATGGAATACTATGCAGCTATAAGACAGAAAGATCTCTTATCCTTTGAGACGACGTGGAGGGACCTTGAGAGTATTATGCTAAGCAAAATAAGCCAATCAGAGAAAGACAAATACCACATGATCTCACTTATTTGTGGAATATAATGAACAAGGTGGGCTGATGAACAAAATAGACCCAGAGACAAAGAAAGGAGTATGGTTCAGACTGACAAACTTCAGAGTAGGGGGGTGGCAAGGATGAATGAGATAAACCAAAGAACTTATATGCATGTATGCATGACCAATGGACACAGACAACAATGCTGGGGGGTTTGGGGGCAGGATGGGGAGGAGGGTGTCTGGGGGGGGAGTAGAAAGATCTGTAACAAAAATAAATTAATAAAAATTGGAAAAATTTTAAAAATAAAAAAAATAATAATAAAATGGGAAACATAAAAGACAAAGAGAAAATATTAAAGGCAGCAAGAGAGAGACAGAAATATACCTACAAGGCAGTTTTCATTAGCCTGTCAGCTGATTTCTCAACAGAAACACTTCAGACCAGAAGGCATTAGCATGAAGTATTCAAAGTAATGAAAATCAAGGACCTGAATCCAAGACTACTCTAACCAACAAAGCTATCATTTAAAATTGAAAGTGAAATAGAGTTTCCCAGACCGCCCCCCCCCCAAAAAAGCTAATGGAGTACACTACTGCCAAACCAACACTGCAAGAAATGCTAAAGGGACTGCTTTAAGAAGAAGAAATCAAGAGAGAGAGGAACATAGGTATAAAGACCAAAAAAAAAAAAGGCAAGAAATAAGTATCTATCAATAATAACCTTAAATGTAAATAGATTAAATGCTCCAATCTAAAGACATAGGGTAAGAAAACATGACCCACATATATGCTGTCTATAAGAGACCCACCTCAGAACAAAAGATTCACACAGACTGAAAGTGAAGTGATGGAAAAATATTTCATGCAAATGGAAACCAAATAAAATCTAAAGTAGTAATATATATATATCTCATTAAAAAAAAGACTGCAAAACAAAAACCATTACAATAGACAAAGAAGGACACAACATACTACTAAAGAAATTGATTCAAAAAGAAAATATAACCCTTGTAAACATATATGCACCAAACACAGAAGAACCTAAATATATATAGTAAAAAAAAAAAAAAAGTCTTGGAGGATGTTATGAGAGAGACTGATAGCAATACAATGATAGTAGGGCACATTAACACCTCACTGACATCACTAGATATATTTTCCAGATAAAAAAAAATCAAGAAAGCAGTGTTCTTAAATGGCACACTAGATCAGATGGACTTAATTGATATTGACAGAATCTTTCACCCCAAAGCCACAGAACGTACATTCTTCTTAAGTGCACATGGGACATTCTCAAAGATAGACCACATGTTAGGACACAAAATAAATTTCTACAAGTGCAATAAGATTGAAATCATATCAAGTATCTTCTCAAATCACAATAGCATGAAACTAGAAATCAACTACAATAAAAAAAAACTCAAAAACATTAAAACATAGGGAGGTTAAATAGTATGCTATTAAACAATGAATGGATTACCAATTAAATCAAGGAAAAAATAAAAATCTTCCTGGAAACATGAAAGTGAACATACAACAACCCAAAATTTATGGGACACAGCAAAAGCAGTCCTGAGAGGGAAGTTCATATCATTATATGCTTACCTCAAGAAACAAGAAAATTCTCAAATAAACAATCTAATCCTACAACTTAAAGAACTAGAAAAAGAACAAGAAAAACCCAGAGTAAGTAGAAGGAAGGAAATTATAAAGATCAAAGTGGAAATAAATAATATAAAGACTAAGAAAACAATATAAAGAAATCAATGAAACCAACAGCTGGTTCTTTGAAAACATAAATCAGATTGATCAACCTTTAGCCAGACTCATCAAGAAACAAAGAGAGAAGACCCAAATAAATAAAATCAGAAATGAAAGAGGCAAAGTAACAACTGACATTACAGATATACAAAGGATTATAAGAAAATACTCTGAACAACTATATACCAACAAATTGGATAACCTGGGTGAAATGGACAAATTTCTAGAAACATACAATCTTCCAAAGTCCATCAGAAAGAATCAGAAAGCCAAAATAGGCCAATAACAACTAATGAAATTCAAGTAATAATAAAAAAAATAAAATAAAAAAACTCCCAGCAAACAAAAGTCCTGGACCAGATGACTTCACAGGTAAGTTTTACCAAATTTTCAAAGAAGAACTATCATCTAACTTTCTCAAACTATTCCCCAAAAAATCCAAGAAGAGGAAAGACTTCCAAGTTCTTTTTACAAGGCCAGTATTATCCAAAACCAAATAAAGACACCACTAAAAGAGAAAATTACTGGCAAATATCCCTGATGAATACAGGTACTAAAATCCTCAACAAAATATTAGAAAATCAGATCCAGCAATACTTTAAAAAGATTATACAACATGACCAAGTGAGATTTACTCTGGGGATACAAGGTTGGTACAATATTTACAAATCAATAAACATGACATACCACATAAATAAAATGAAGGATAAAAATCACATGATTCTATCAATAGACTCAGAAAAAGCATTTGATAAAATCCTGCACCCATTTATGATAAAAACACTCAGCAAACTGATAATAGAGATATCATACCTCAACACAATAAAGGCCATATATGAAAAACTTACAGTCAACATCATATTCAAAGGGGAAAAAGTAAAAGCATGTCCCTTAAGAACAGGAACAAGACAGGGATGGCTGTCATTTAACACAGTAGTGGATGTCCTAGCCAGAGTGATCAGACCAGAAGAAAAAATAAAAAGCATCCAAATTGGAAAGGAAGAAATAAAACTGTGATTATTCACAGATGGCATAATATTGTACATAGAAACCCCTAAAGACTCCATCAAAAAACTACTAGATTCAATAATGTATTCAGCAAAGTAACAGGATACAAAATTAACATCCAGACATTGATGGCATTTTTATACACCAATAATAAAGTCTCAGAAAGAGAAACTAAGAAAACAATCCCATTTACCATTGCAACAACAAAAAATATGAAGTGCCTAGGAATAAATTTAACTAAGAAGGTAAAATACCCGTACTTACAAAACTATAGGACATTGAAGAAAGAAATAGAGGAAGATACAAACAAGTGGAATCATGTACCATGCTCATGGATTAGAAGAATTAACATCATTAAAATGTCCATACTACCCAAAGCGATCTGTAGATTCAATGCAATTCCTATCAAAGTACCAATGGCATATTTCACAGATCTAGAACAAACATTCCAAAAATGTGTAAGAAACCAAAAAAGACCCTGAATAGACTCAACAATCTTGAGAAAGAAGAACAGTGTTGGAAGGATCACAATATCAGATATCAAACTATCCTACAAAGCTACTATAATCAAACAGCATGGTACTGGCACAAGAATAGGCATATAGATTAATGGAAGAGAACAGAGAGCCCAGAAATATACCCATGCCTTTTTGGTCATTTAATATTTGAGAAAGGAGGGAAGAGCATACAGTGGAGTAACGACAGTCTCTTCATTAAATGATGCTGGGAAAATTGCACAGGTACATAAAAAAAAAAAAAGAGAGACCACCTACTTACACCATACACAAGAATAAACTCAAAATGGATAAAAGACTTAAATGTAAATTGCAAAAACATAAAAATCCTAGAAGAAAACATAGGAAGTAAAATCTCAGACATCTAATGTAGTGATACATGAAACAAAAACAAACAAACAGAAAAACAAATGGACCTACATCAAACTATAAAGCTTCTGCACAGAAAAAGAAACCACCAACAAAATGAAAAGGGAACCCACTGTGTGGGAGAACATTATTTGCCAACAATACATCAGATAAGAGATTAATTTCCAAAATATATAAAGAACTTACACAACTCAGCACCAGGAAGACAAAAATCCAATTAAAAAAAAAAAAAAATGGGCAAAGGACCTGAATAGACACTTCTGCAAAGAGGACATACAAATGACCAATAGCCATATGAAAAAATGCTCAGTGTTGCTTATCATCAGAGAGATGCAAATTAAATCTACATTGAGGTTATCACCCCACACCTACTAGAATACCTACCTTCAATAAATCAACAAACAAGTGCTGGCGAGGATGTGGGAAAAAGGGGAACCCTAGTGCACTGATGGTGGGAATGCACACTGATGCAGCCACTATGGAAAACAGTATTGAGTTTCCTCAAAAAATTTAAAATGGAAATGCCATTTGACCCAGTGGTCCCTCTTCTAGGAATATATCCTAAGAATCCTGAATCACCCATCAGAAAGAATATATGCATCACTTTAGCTCAAAATAACCCACATATCACTGAGGCAATTTTTGACCCCTCAATTCTTCCTCACAAACCCCACGTCATCTTAGTCAGGAAATCATACTTTGCCACAAAGGCAGAAGTAACTACACTTGAATTACAAACCCTGGATACAATTCCTAGCTTGTTTCGACAGAAACCAGCTTGCAGGGACTCTCAGAGGCCAAGTCTGGAACAACTTCAGCATTCAAAACAAATAATAATATTAAATTATAGTCCATTAAATAAAATAACAAAACCATGCTTTCAGAATCATAGAAACAAACAAATAGAGAACATAAAATTCTTCCCTAAAAATAGAAAACCAATTAATAGCGTAAAAGAAATGATGGAATTATAAAATCTCCATTTGTAAACTATTATAATAATTGATTAAAGCAAGTGTCATCAACAGATATTATAACTAGTGGAGGAGTTTGACTAATGTAGGTATTCAGAGTCACCCCAAGATGTGCCTCAGAGATCTATGGGTTATTCTGAGCTGAAGGCAATGGAGACCCTGTGGGATCAAGAGAATCATCTGCCTCCTCCCCCTTAACTGCATAGAATTTAAATTAGGGTTCTGCCCATAATAAAAATATCAGATATAACCTTTTTTGACTTATCTGCATGGCAGGGCAAACTACTAACTACTGAACATCTGCTCTTCTTATTGTCCTGCTATGACCTTTCTCCCCTCTGAAGCCCACAAGCCTCATCCTTAGCTCAGAATGCCATAGATACCTACTTTTTCCTCTCTGTCTCTTAATCTCTCATGTTTGCAGCATCTTTGACTTTATATGTGGGGTTCCATGCACATGAAATCAAATTTGATTTTCTCTTGTTAATGTGTCTCATGTTGGTGTGATTATTCAAACAGCCAGAAGAACCAGAGGAGGGAAGGGGGAATTGTTCCCTATCCCCACACTAGTAAAACTACATATATACATTCAGAGGATTTCCTCTCAAGATACTAATGTTTACAAAGAGAAAAATAGTAACTATACAGTGGGAAACCAGGCAAATAGATCTTAACCAAGAGATCAAAGTTAAAATGAGCAGCAATGGGATAAGTCAACATCACAAACCTCCTAATGTGCTAATATAATTAACTGAGAATACAATATTATTTAATTGTTGCCTTAACATAAAAGCACAGCATAAACCTAATCATGAGGAAACAGTTGACAAATCCAGTGGAGGGACAGTCTAGAAAAAACAGCCCATTCATTTCACAGATCTCTTTATAAGAAAACATCTATTTAATAATGCAACAGCCAATGAGATAACAGCCCAAACCACCTGAAGATATAAATGGTTTTTATAAATAAAAACATAATGACTTTGAAATACTGTAAATGTATCAGGCACATCGACCATAATATAATAATACAGTTACAGCTTATTTTCCTTTTTCAGATTGCTTTGAAATGCCCTATTAAGAAACGATGAAAACGTACATCTTTCTCTTTTGCCTAGTTTCTGAACAAGTCTCTGAAAATAAGAGAAATTAGACAAGGAAAATCTGTTGACAACTTATTTGTCTAGTTCTCTTATGAGACACGTATTTTGGTTTCCTGTTTCCTTACTTGTGACATTCTCTTCCTCTGGTGATCTAGGGAGATGAATGGGAAGGGCAAGTGTAGACAAAAGAGAGAGGTATCAACAGTTTTACTGAGACACATTGAAATTCAACAATAGCCTGCACAATGCTGACCTTGGGATGGCCCTTGGGTATAACTTCTAAGGTCATTTAATCTTAAACATGATGGTCAGTTCATCTAGGGTGCTCAGGCATTAAAATCAGTTTTATTCTTCCTCAAATTGTGCAGCATAGACTTAGGTAAAAAAAAAAAAAAAAAATCTAATTATTTTTACTGATATACACATTGGCCTTTACAGTGATCACTCTGGCTGGCATGGGCAGCATCTTCCTGGCAAGGAACCCTCCTTCGGGCATCAAGCAAGCTGAGGAACTGTGTGATCCTCCCAAAGTCATTTCCTTGCCTCACACCCAGAGGTAATCACCATCCCAACTTTTGTGTTTAAGTGGAAACTAGTCTCCAAAGATGATTCCCCAATGAACTATAACCTCAGGTAGTCAGTCACACCCTCGAACCATATCTCCCCTTGAATCTGGGCCAAATCTGTGAATGATTTTTGACCAGTGGAATACAAGAATCAATGCTTTGTGACTTCCAAAGATGAGTTATAAAATTTGCAACTTCTCCATAGGTCTTTTAGAATGCTTGCTCTTGCGTCACTAACAGCCACTCTTCTATGAAAATCCTAAGTCACATAAGCTCTCAGCCAGCTGTCATCAACTGCCAGAGATCTTGGACACCAAATCTAGTTGAGCCTTCAGTCCCAGCCGCCATTTGACTGCAAATGCATTAAAGGATGCCAAGAATTGCTCAGCTGAGCCCAAACATGGAACCAAGACAGATACTAATCAATTGTTTCAAACCACTAAAATTTGAAGTGAGTTGTTACTAGATAGTATAGCTAGAATAGGTACTAGAAGGATAGCTAGAACACCTTCTAATTCAATCACTTGCTGTTTTTAATATCTTTACAAGTATATATCATTTAGTATATATTTTGCAAAAATGGCATCATCCTATGCCTTTTAAAAACTCATTTGTGTATTTTTTTTTAAATCCGCATCCAAGGATACTTTCTTTCCATTTATCATCAGTTAGAGTAGGGGGTGGGGGGAGAGAGAGAGAGAGAGAGAGAGAGGTTAACTGGCTGCCTCCCGCATGACCCCAACCAGGTCCAGGGACAAACTGCAACTAAGGTATGTGCCCTTGGCCAGAATCAAATCCAAGACTATTTGGTCTGCAGGCCAATGCTCTAACTACTGAGCCAAACTGGCCAGGGCTCATTAGTGTATTTTAAAATTCATGTTTTTCATATAGCTTTGGTTCATTCATTTTCATTGCTGTTCTACTGAGTATTACTATTCCAAAACTTATCCATTCTCTTATTGACATTCAGACATTCAAATGTTTGCTATTATGGTCAGTGCTAAAAATATCTGTATACATTTCTCTTGGTGCTCATATGCAAACATTTGTCTAGCATATATACATAGAAGTGGAACTTCTGTGTTTTATGACACGCACATGGACAACCTTACAATATGTCAATGATCTAAATCAATTTATACTCCCACTAGTAGAGTATGAATGCATTATTCTGCACACATTCCAAAACTCACTGTTGTCACCCATCTTAATTTTTGGTCATCTATATTGTAAAATCATACCTATAGTCCTAATTTGCATTTTTAAATACTAGTGAAGTTAAGCATCTTTTCATGATTTTGGAAATATGTATATCTTCTGTGAAATAAACAGCCATGTATTCAGACTTTTATCTAATAGGATGTCTTTTTTTAATATTATTGATTTGTACAAATGTTCCAGATAAGAAATTTGTTGGGCATATTGTGGAAAGATGTCTTGACTCTACACTTTTTTGTTTTGTTTTTATCCTCACCGAGGACATTTTTGCATTGCTCTTCAGACAGAGCGGGAGGGAGAGGGGGGAAGAGAATCATTGATGTGAGAGAGACACATCAACTGGTTGCCACCCACACGACCCCAACCAGGGCCAGGGACAGCAACCAAGATACATGCCCTCAGTGGGAACCTAACCCAGGACTCTCTGGTCCACAGGCCGACGCTCTAATCGCTGAGCCAAACCAGCCTAGGCCCTTTTTGGTATATTTTGATAAGCAGAAGTTCTTTATTTTTATGGGAGCAAATATATAAAACATTTATATAGCCTACTTGTATCCTGTTTAAAAAATCCTTTCCCATCTTGAGGTCATAAAGTTATCTCTTACATATTCTTCCAAAGTCATAGTTTTGCATTTTATGATGAGGGTGGGCATTCTTTTTTTTAATGAGAAAAAACCATTTCTGTTTTTTCAAGCCAGTATTAAATAGTTCATTCCTTTTTTCATACTTGTTCTATCATGAATACTAAAATTTTACCATTTTCTTCAGCAGGTTTTTTTGTTTGTTTCTTAATCCTCACCCAAGGATACTTTTCCACTGATTTTTAGATAGAGTGGAAGGGAGGGAGGGAGGAAGAGAAAGAAACATCAATGTGAGACACACACATCGATTGGCTGCCTCCCGCACAACACCAACAGGGCTGAGGATCAAATCTGCAACCCAGGCATGTGCCGTTGAACAGAAATCAAACTCATGACCCTTCAGTCCATGGGACAACATTCTAACCGGCCGGGGCTTCAGCAGGTTTTTGGTAAATATCCTTTTACCAGGTTAAGAAGGTTCCTTTGTACTACTGCTTGATTAAGTTTTAACATGAGTGGATGCTGAAATTTTTGGTTACTTTTTCTGCACTTGATGAGATGAGCATACAGATTTCTCTCCTTTAACCTGTTAAAGTGGTGCACAGCACCTGTACGTTTTTAAATGTTAAATAAACCACGCATTCCAATTAAAAAACCTACATTTATCTTGACGTATTAAACTATTTTTAGGTACTTTGAGGTTATATTTGCTGATGATTTGTTTGGGATTTTTACATTTCTGTTCACGGATATTGTCCAATAATTTTCCTTTCTTGTGCTTCCCTGTCTGACTGGGTTACACTAGAATCATTGTGCTAATAATTATCTCCCCTGGAAGACTTTATATAAGACTTTCAATGATCTGTTATTGAAAGTTTGATAGACCTCACCTTAAAAATAACTGGGCTTAGTATTTTTTGTAATTTAATTCAGATTTCTTTTTCCTGATTTTAGGATGATCAATACTTGAGGAATGCTAGGGTCTAAAAGTCTGTGTTTCCTCAAAATTTTATGTTGAAATTCTAACTCCAAATGCAATGGTATTAGAAAATGTGACCTTTGGGAGGTGATCATCATGAAGGTGGAGCCCTTATGAATCTCATTAGTGTCCTTTTCAGAGGCCCACCTTATCCCTTCCATCATGTGAGAACATAAGAAGTCACTGGCTTTAAAGCTGGTAGAGGGCCTCCACCAGAACACAACCATGCTGATGTCTTGATCTTGCACTTCACAGTCTTCAACAGTGAGAAATAAATCTGTTTGTAAGCCACCTAGTCTGTGATATTTTGTTATAGCAGCCCAAACAGACTAAGACAGGGAAGTTATATTTTCCTAGAAATTTCCCTAGGAATTAGAGAATTTTAAAAGAATGTTTGTGGGGGAAGACCAGGACCATGTTAGGTACCACAAGGCCCCACTGGCTCCTCAATTTGCGTTGGGTGAGCTTGGGTGAGTTCCCTTGGAACTATGGACTGCCCTGTTGTTATAAGCACAGGACTGGACTTGAAGCTAAACTACAGAACATTCTAATTGAAAAACCACCTGAAAATAGCTAATTGGAAATACTTCGAAAAGGGAGCATGGAGAGGGGCCAGGAGAAGACACAGAGTGAGTGAGTGAAATTGCGAGGCCGTGCAGTGCAGCTGGGAAGATGGAGGGAAGTTGTGGCAGGGCACCTCCTGCTCCCTGGGAGAAGGAACTCAGTCCCACACAGAGATCCCCAAAAGAGAGCAACAGAGAAGAGAAGAGGAGCCCATGTAGCATCAGACAGTGGGTATCAGAGGTGATTTCGCCCACCAGGGGAACTCAGCACTATCCCAGGCTAAAAGCGAGTGCAGGGTTACAACACCAACATGGGAAGTTCATCCTGATTGTGGGCACCGGAAGGTCCACAAAGCAGAATGGCAGACCTGAGGAGGGATCTGTATGGATCACACAGCAGTGAATCTGAGGGGCTGAGTATTCAATAAAAGAACTGTGACAGGGGCTAGCCAGAGTGCCCAGGAAAGAGGCATGTTCCTCCCCACTTCGAGGGAAGAGGAGGCATCCCTTCCCCCACCAGCGGAACAGCTCTGGTCTGGAAATAGGCATACTAGTGGCAGGGCCTGTCAGCACAGAGTATTAGGATATCTAGCTGGGTAAAACCCTAGGCAGAAGCCCAGTCCAGTGAGAGCCAGCCCTGCTGAAAGATTAAAGAGCCAAACAGGGCATTTTTATTTGTTTGTTTTCTCTCTTCTCCCTGGCTTCAGGTGGAAACCAGGGGTGCCAGCAACCCAGGCAGAGCTGAGGTATTGGAAGGAGAGGAAGAGACTGCCTGGCCCTCCTATAAGCTACAGGCGTGGTACACCCCCATTGCAAATCTGTTTAAACATTCCTGACTGGATCTGATATTCAGCAGAGCCCAATGCCAAAGGGGAAGGGAAAGCAACCCAGAAAAAAAAAACATTCAAGTGACAAACCCTGAAGGTGACCCAGCCTCTGGGCTAGGGAAGCCTCACCCACCAGACTACTTGGGATCCCACCCTACAGGGCTTCAGCCAGGAGACCTGGGGCCAGGCAAGGACAGTGATTCACACTGGCCAACACCAGAGAACTGCCCAAGAGGACAGGGACCAAAATCCATGGGGCTAGATCCAACAATACTGAAGCAAAATCCAGTGAACTCCACAAATAGTAGATCCAAGGTTTTGTTGCAGCGGTGGTTGTTTTGGGGTGTGTGTGTGTGTGTGTGTGTGTGTGTGCATGTGTGTGTTTTATTTTAAATTCAATTTTTTTTCTTTTCCAATTTTTTACTTTCCTTCTGTATTTTATTCAACTCAGCATTACTACTTTCTGAAACTATTATTATTATTATTATTATTATTATTATTTCAGTCATTATTTTCTACCTTTTATTTTTTACACTTACCCTATTTCTGGTCTCTGCCTTCTTTGCTTTCATTTATTTCTCCTTCTCCTAGCACTTTTGGTCTCACACCTTCTAGTGTTGTTGTGTGTATGTTTTCTGTTTCTTTGTTTGTCTTACAATCTTTTTGTTGAGGCTGGTGCTTTTAGCATTGTTGATGCTGATATTTTTTTTTTTTTTTTTAGGTGCTGGATGGTGTGGTACAGTTTTCCTTGCCTTCTTTACTTTCATATATATTTTTTCCTCCCTCTTCTAATTCTTTTGCTCTCATGCCTTCTAGTATTCTTCTTGTGTATGTATGTGTTTTCTTTTTGTGTGTTTGTCTTTTAATCTTTTGATTGAGGCTGGTGCTTTTATCATTATTGATTCGAATATTTTCTTCAGGTTCTTTTTCATTTGACCTGGTTTTGCCTTGCCTTCTTTTTGTTGTTGCTTTTTTAAAAAATATTTTTCTTTATTAATTTTTTTAGAGAGACAGGAAGGGAGAGGGAGAGACAGAAATATCAATGAGAGAGAACACCGATTAGCTGCCTCCTGTACACCTCCCACTGGGGATCAGCCTGCAACCTGGGAATGTGCCCTGACCACGAATCGAACCAATGACCACTTGATGCAGAGAGTTCCAATCAAGATGAACCCCAAAAGACCCACAGCTAGACACATCATAATTAAAATGGCAAAAGACAAAGAAAGAATCTTAAAGGCAGCAAGAGAGAGACAGAAAGTTACCTACAAGGGAGCTCCCATTAGACTGTCAGCTGATTTCTCAACAGAAACATGGCAGGCCAGAGGGAGTGGCATGAAGTACAAAAAGTAATGAAAAACAAAGGACTGTATACAAGACTACTTGATCCAGCAAGGCAGTCTTTCAAAATTGAAGAGTAAATAAAGAACTTCACAGTCAAAAAAAGACAAAAGGAATTTACTACCACCAAACCAACACTGCAAGAAATGCTAAAGGAACTGTTTTAAGAAGAAATAGAAACAGAGAAAGAAACACAGGCACAAATAATAAAAATGGCAACAAATAAGTACCTATCAATGATAACCTTAAATGTAAATGGCTTAAGTGCTACAATCAAAACACAAAGGGTAGCTGACTGGATAAGAAAACATGACCCATATATATGCTATCTATAAGAGACCCACATCAGAACAAAAGGCTTACACAGAATGAAAATGAAGCAATGGAAATGAATAAAAAGTTGGTGTAGCAATACTCATACCTGATAAAACAGACTTTAAAATGAAGGCATAAGAGACAAAGAAGGTAATTACATAATATTAAAAGGATTGATCCAACAAGAGGATGTAACACTGGTAAACATATTTACACTGGATATAAGAGTACTGAAATACATTTTAAAATTACTGGAGGACTTCAAGGGAGAGATCAATAGAAATACAATCATAGTAGGAGACTTTAACACCCCACTGACATCACTGGATAGATCTTCTAGACAAAATAATTAACAAGGAAACAGACAACCTAAACAATAACTAGATCCAATGGATTTATTTAATATTTACAGAACATTTCACCCCAAAGCTGCAGAATATATTCTTCTCAAGTACACATGGGACATTCTCAAAGACAGACTACATGTTGGGACACAAACTAAGTCTCTACAAGTTAAACAAGATGGAGATCGTTATCAAGCATCTTCTCAGATCACAATGATATGAAACTAGAAGTCAAGTACAATAAAAAACTAAAAAACAATAAAAAACATGGGAGCTAAATAGCATGTTATTAAACAATCAATGGGTTACCAATGATCAAGGGAGAAATCAAAAACTTCCTGGAAACTAATGAAAATGAACACACAAGAACACAAAATCTATGGGACACAGCAACAGCAGTCCTGAGAGGGACGTTCACAGCATTACAGAGGCCCAACTCAAGAAAAAAGAAAAACTAATAAACTATCTAACCCTACAACTTAAAGAATTAAAATGAGAACCAAAAAAAAGAGTTAGTATAAGGAAGGAAATAATAAAAATCAGAGCAGAAATAAATGACATGAAGACTATAAAAACAATACAAAAGATCAATGAAACCAAGAGCTGGTTGTTTGAAAAGATAAACAAAATTGATCAACCTCTAGCCAGACTCACCAAGAAACAAAAAGAGGACCCAATTTAATAAAATCAGAAACAAAAAAGGTTAAGGATCAACTGACACCACAGAAATACAAAAGATTGTAAGAAAATACTGTGAACAACTATATGCCAACAAATTGGACAACCTAGGTGAAATGGCCAAATTCCTAGAATCATACAGTCTTCCAAAACTCAACTTGGAAGAGTCAGAAAACCTGAACAGACCAATAACAACTAAGGAAATAGAAGAAGTAATCAATAAACTCCCAGCAAAGCCCTGGTCTGGACAGCTTCACAAGGAAGTTTTACCAAACATTCAAAGAACAACTAACACCCATTCTCCTCAAACTATTCCAAAAATATCAAGAGGAGGAAGACTTCCAAGCTCCTTCTATGAGGCCAGCATAATGTTAATCCCTAAACCAGACAAACACACTACAAAAAAAGAAAATTACAGACCAGGACCACTGATAAATATAGATGCCAAAATCCTCAACAAAATATTAGTAAATCTGCTCCAGCAAAATATTTAAAAAATTATTCACCACGACCAAGTGTGATTTAACCCAGGGATGCAAGGCTGGTATAATATTTGCAAATCAATAAATGTGACATACCACACGAACAAAATTAAAGATAAAAATCATATGATCATATCAATAGATGGCAAAAAGGCATCTGACAAAATCCAGCACCCATTTTTTATAAAAACTCTCAGCAAATTGGGAATAGAAGGATCATACCTGAACATAATAAAGGATATATATGAAAAACCTACAGCCAATATCATATTCAACTGGCAAAAACTAAAAACATTTCCTGTAAGAACAGGAATATAACAGGGATGTCTGCTTTCACCACTCTTATTCAACATAGTACTGGAAGTTTTAGCCACACTGATCAGACAAGAAGAAAACATAAAAGGCATTCAAGTTGAAAATGAGGAAGTGAAACTGTTATTATTAGCAGATGACATGACATTGTATATGGAAAACCCTAAATACTCTACCCCAAAATGAATTTGGCAAAGTAGCAGATACAAAATTAACATCCAGAAATCAATAGCATTCTTATACACCAATAATGAACAATCACAAGGAGAAATTTTTTTAAAAACCCCATTAACTGCCTGGCTGGTGTGGCTCAGTGGTTGAGCACTGACCCATGCACCAGGAGGTTGCTGGTTGGATTCCCAGTCAAGGCACATGCCCAGGCTGTGGGCCAGATCCCCAGTGGGGGTCATGCAGGAGGCAGCCAATCTATGTTCTCTCTCATGGATGTTTCTATCTCTCTCTCCCTCTCCCTTCCTCTCTCTAAAATCAATTAAGAAAAAAATTTTTTAACCCCATTAACCATTACAACAAAAAAATCAGGACACCTGCCAATAAAGTTAACCAAGGAGGTAAAAGGCCTCTTTTCAGAAAACTACAGAACATTGAAAAGAAAAAGAGGAAGATATAAAAAAGTGGAAGCATATACCATGTTCATGGATTGAAAGAATCAACATCATTAAAATGTCCACACTACCCAAAGCAATCTATAGATTTAATGCAATCCTGTTAAAATACTAATGGCATATTTCACAGATCTATAACAAATACTCCAAGTTTATATGGAACCAAAACGACCCTGAATAGCCACAGCAATCTTGAAAAAGAACAAAGTTGAGGGATAACAATCCTGGATATCAGTCTGCACTACAAAGCCATTGTAATCAAAACAGCCTGGTACTGGCACAAGAATAGGCATACAGATCAATGGAACAGAACAGAGAACCTAGAGATCGACCCAAGACATTATGCTCAGTTAACATATGACAAAGGAGGCAAGAACACAGAATAAAGACAGTTTCTTCAATAAATGGTGTTGGGAAAATTGGACAGGTGCATGTAAAAAAAACACTAGACCACCAACTCATGCCATACACAAGAATAAACTCAAAATGGGTAAAAGACTTAAATGTAACTTGTGAAACCATAACAATCCTAAAAGAAAACGTAGGCAGCAAAATCTTAGACATCACATGTAGCGTAATTTTCACCAAAACATCACCTAGGGTAAGAGAAACAAAGGGAACAATAAATAGCACTACATCAAACTAAAATGCTTCTGCACAGCAAAATAAACCATCATCAAAATGTAAAGGGAGCCCTGGCCAGTTTGGCTCAGCTGTTACAGCGTCAGCCTGAGGACTGAAGGGTTGTGACTTCAATTCCCAGTCAAGAGCACATACCTGAGTTGCAGGTTCGATCCCTGGCCCCAGTAGGGTTCGTGCGGGAGGCAATCAGTGTCTCTCCCTCCCTCCTTTCCACTCTATCTAAAAAATAAATGGAAAAATATCATCAGGTGAGGCTTAACAAAAAGATTAAAAAAAAAAAAACCCTGTATGGGAGAACATATTTGTCAATGATATATCAGATAAGGGGTTAATTTCTGTAACATATAGAGTACTCATACAACTCAACAAAGGGTAGACAACAGTCCAGTTAAAAAATGGGTAGATGACCTGAATAGACACTTCTCCAAACGGGACATACAAGTGGCCAAGAGACATATGAAAAAATGCTTAACCTCACTAATCATCAGAGAAATGCCAATTAAAATGACTATAAGGTATCACCTCACATCTGTCAGATGGCTGCCATTAACAAATCATCAAACAGCAAGTGCTAGCAAGGATTTAGAGAAAAGGGTACTCTTGTGCACTGCTTGTGAGGATGCAGAATGGTGAGCCACTATAGAAAACAAAGTGGTGCTTCCTCAAACAATTAAAAATGGAATTTCCATTTGACCCACTTCTAGGAATATATCCTAAGCAGCCTGAAACACCGATCTGGAAGAACATATGTACCCCTATGTTCACAGCAGAGCTATTTACAATAGCTAAGATCTGGAAACAGCTAAGCATCCACCAGTAGATGAGTGGATAAAAATGCTGTGGTACATTTACACAATGGAATATCTTACCCTTTGAGATGACATGGAGGGAACTAGACATAAGCCAGTCAGAGAAAGACAAGTATCACATCATCTCACTTATTGGTGGAGTATAATGAACAAAATAAGCTGAGGAACAAAATAGATCCATAGACATGGAAGTAGGGAACAGACTGACAAACCTCAGAGGAAAGGTGGGGGAGGGGAGTACACAGGAATGGATAAACTAAATAACTTATATGCATATATGCATAACCAATGGACACAGACAAGTGCAGTGAAGGCAGAGGATGGGAAGAGGTGAGGGCAGGAGTCAGGAGGGTGTCAATGGGAGGGACGTCTGCTATAAAAATAAATTTAAAAAACACTTTTCTAATGAATGGTTGTATAAAAAGTGGTCTTGCAGGTGGAACATTAAATGACTCAGAAAAGTGTGTTCCTCACAAAGCTGGAACAATGAGACTCAACAGTCCCAGGAGGCAAAAAATGAATTCAATGATTTTTGCTTTGCTTAGACTACACCCCCAATTGCATTTCTATGTTGTTGTTTTTTAATAAAATTGGTATTTCAGTCCTTAAGTGCTTCCTACTCCTGACAAACTAGGCAAAAGTGGATGATGTTGTCTTCTGTAAAGTTCAACTTTAGTCTGACTTGTGAGATAACTGCTCAAATTACTTACATTTCAGAAATGCTTAAACAGACCAACTTGTTGAAGGATATAATAAGTCTACTTTGTAAAAAGAACCATCTGAACTATGAGCATGATTTTTTCTAGTGGCCTGCAGAACATAGGAAGTGAGTGAGAACCATGTGATGGGAGTGAAAGTTTCCTTGTCCACTTTACCTCCAGGGAGGACAACCTAGGTCCCAATGACAGTGATCAGAGAGCTCAGCAAACAGGAACAACCTGGGGAGCCAAGAGTTATAAATTAACTTGCAAAAGTAGTTGTCTGAATAACCTTTTCAACTTAATACAGCAAAGGTAATAAGTTTATGAGAAAAACAAGTGAAGTACCATGCATTTTGTGATTTAAAATAAAGTGACTCAGAATTTGAAACAAGTACTCAGGGAGAAAAGTCACAGGAATATGTACCTGCATAATTTATAAAGTGATTTTTCTTTTCAAGTGGATGGCTTAGAAAGCAGAGGAGAAACAACCCAAAAGTTGTAACAATGAGCAATTACAGATTTTGCTTTTAAATTAAAAAACAAAAAAGTTTTAGTGACAGTGAGGTAGCTACAGGTCACCAGCTTACATTTCTTCCCCCAAAAATTCTTTTTAGTACAACTGGCTTACATAACACTTAAATGTAATTAAAAAAAAAAATAGATTCCCAGATTAACTGGAAATTTAGATTTTATGGTTGCACTTTTACATACAACATGCTTCCCAGTGATGCTTGTGAAAGCTGGTGGCTGTTATCACACATCACCAGAAAGAAAGAAAAAATACTGACCCTTTGATGTTACAAATTCTATATTTTATATTAATAAGTTAAGAGCATATGGCAAAAAAAAATTTTTTACAGATGCTTTCCTAATATTCCTAAGATTATCCTGCATCATGAAGTCTGTGATGTTTGAAGAGGTCTAAATTCTGAAGTTTAAGTACTTTTTATAATTTTCTCCCCAGGATGAATTCTTTGATATTCAGTACAGAATGAACTCCAGTTGGAAGATTTTCCATGTGCATTATACTTGTAGTTTTTCTCCAGTATGAGTTCTCTGATGATTAGTAAGGGATGAGCTCTGACTAAAAGCTTTTCCACATTCTTCACATTTATAAGGCTTTTCTCCTGTATGAATTCTCATATGTGTCATAAGGGATGAACTTTGTCTGAAGGCTTTCCCACACACTTTACAGTTAAATGGTTTCTCTCCAGTATGAATTCTCTGGTGCTGAATTAGAGCTGAGCTTTGGTTGAAGGCCTTTTCACAGTCATTACACTTATAAGGTTTCTCTCCAGTGTGAATTTTTTGATGAGTATTAACTGCTGAGTGGGAACTGAAGGCTTTTCCACATTCTTTACAATTGTATGGTTTCTCTCCAGTATGGATTCTATTGTGTATATTAAGCCGCGAAATCCAAGAGAAAGCTTTTCCACATTCATTACATTTGTAGGGCTTTTCTCCAGTATGAATTCTTTGATGTTGTATAAGAGCTGAGCTTTGGCTGAAGGTTTTCCCACATTCTTTACATGCATAAGGTTTCTCACCTGTGTGAATTCTCTGATGTATAATAAGAGCTGAATGGTAACTGAATACTTTACCACACTCATAACAATTAAAGGGTTTCTCTCCAGTATGAATTCTATGGTGCCTACTTAGACGTGATATTGAAGTAAAGGCTTTCCCACACTGACTACATTCATATGGTTTCTCTCCAGTATGAATTCTATGATGTTGAATAAGAGATGAGCACTGGCTAAAGGCTCTCCCACATTCATTACACTTATAGGGCTTTTCTCCAGTATGAATTCTCTGGTGATTATTAAGGGATGAACTACCTTTAAATGTTTTTCCACATTCATTACATTTATAGGGTCTCTCGCCAGTATGCATTCTCTGATGTCCAATGAGAGATGTAGTGAAACTGAATGCTTTTCCACAGTCACTACATATGTAAGGTTTCTCTCCAGTATGAACTCTCAGGTGCTGAGTTAGGGATGAGCTTTGGCTGAAAGCTTTCCTACATTCCTTACATTTATAGAGCTTCTCTCCAGTGTGGATTCTCTGATGTTTACTCAGAGAAGAACTGTGGAGAAAGATTTTCCCACAGATGTTACATCTGTAGCATTTTCGCAATGTATTGACTCCCAGTTGTTTAAATAGAACTGAATACTGCTGTGAATGGGGTTTTCTTCCTCTGGAAACAATTCTGGGTTTCCGAGTAAGTGATGACTTTAGACCAAAATTTTTCTCAAGTTCAGTACCTACAAAGCTCCCCTCCTTTGTGTGAGTTTTTTTTATGGTAACCGAGACTTTCCTGAAAGGTTTGTTCTTTTTGCCCTGCTGCTTCTCTAGCTTGTCTTCACTTATGTAGGTTTTCCCCAACTTGAAGTCAAAAGTATCATCACCTATGAGTTTATTCATTACTTTGTGATATTCTTCTTTGGAAACTGTGGTTTCAAACAAGCTCTCCCATCCTAAAATAAACAAAACATGTAAGTCTCCCTTGCATTGACAATAAAGAAAAGTGACATAAAAATATACAAGGATCACTAACAAATATATCCTTGGAATCAGGAAAGGATGGAAAAGAAGGGCAAGAGAAAGAAGCAGGATAAAGACATGCCTGGATGGGAAGGGTCTGAAGAAACCGATATATAGGTAAGCTGAGGAACTCAGAGAAAATATGTTCCAGAAGGAGGAGCCAGGCCTGATCTGGTAACAAAGCTCAGCTCAGAAGGGTGCAGGGTATTTCTGAGTACAGCAGGATGTGTTGCTCCCCAGCTTCATCTTCCATGTCAGCCACCTGTGCACTCAACATAAATTCAAGACAAAACTGAAAAGGGGCTATGAGTAAAAAATAAAAGAGCTACTGCCCCTAAAAAGCTCTGTGAAACACCAGTCCTCAACTAATTCTATTTTGGGACTCATTCAAACAATGTTGGGATGGACATTAACTCACTCACTCAAAAAATATTTACTGAGTGCCCACTATGCATCATGCAAAGGTCAAGACTAAGGATTACAGGGAATATGGCAGACAAGAGTCTGATTTTCATAAGGTTTACAATCTACTAGTAGGATACGGACAATGACCAATCATGTTGAAACAAAGAAGTACTAAGAAGTGATGAGAACTGTAAGAAAACAAACTAAAACAAGGTGATGTGTAGTAAGAGTGAACAAGCTGATATTTTAAACTGCATGATGAGAAAATTAAATTAAACATGAAATCCAAATAACAAGAGCTGGCCATGCAAAACTGTGGATATAAAGATAATTCCAGTCATTAAAGTCAAGGGCAATATTACAGCAACCTGAGAAAAAGGGCCAGTAAAAAAAAAAAAGATAATTCCAGTCAGAAAAAAATAGCTCACACAAAGACAAAGGTCCTAAGGCAGAAATAAGTTTTGTGTGTTTGAAGAACATAAAGAAGTCCATTGTAGCTTAAGCAAGAGGGAACAAGGGAAGAATGCTACAAGGTAAAGTGGTAGGCAGGGACCATATCATGTGGGGTCTTGTAATATATAGAAAGGAATTTGGAATTTCTTTTACATATCACTGGGGGTCAGGGGGGACATGATGGTTTTGTTTTAGAAGAATAACTATGGTTTTGTGACAAATGGACTGTAAATGGGGATGGGGGGAAAAGAGAACAAGGGCAAATGCAGAGCAGCCAATTAGGAGGCTGCCAAAATCTTCCAGGATGGAGATGATGGCAGTTTGCAGTGGCATGGTAGTGGAGGAAGGCACATTTGGATTATTTTGGAGGCAGAGATAACAGATATATTCACCTATTAACAGAGTGTACATAGTAAATGAAAGGGAAGACTCAGGATAATACCAAGCTTCTGGCTTAGACAGCTCGATCGAGAGAGGTGCCATATAATAATACGGAGAAAATTGAAAAAAAGAGTACTTTCTTGAGAATAATTTGTCCACTTTTTTGATCACTTAGGATACACTGCAAGAAACAGAAGCACTGATTCAAAAGAAATGAAATGTATTGCCCTGGAAGGGTAGCTCAGTTGATTGGAGCATCATCCCATACACCAAAACACTGCAGGTTTCATTCCCAGTCAGGGCACATACCTAGGTTATGGCTTCGATCTCCAGTTGTGGTGCATGTGGAAGGCAAATGATCAATGTTTCTCTCTCTCTCTCTGTTTCTCTCTCCCTTGCCCTCTCTCTAAAATTAATAAAAACAAAACAAAACATATCCTTGGGTGAGGATTAAAAATAAAGGAATGAATGTATTTTATGAAAGAGCTTTTATTTCCTTACCCAAAAAGGAAATATACAATCATAAGAAAAATTAATAAAACTATAAAAATGAAAACATAGTTCACCCATAAACACATCATGCAAATATGTTTCACTATTATATATGAAATTTATCTTGCCAGATTTTTTTCTGTGTATTAAAAAACATTTTTACTTTAAAAATAAAATCAGGTTGAAACCAAGCTTCTTCCTTCCCCCTCTTCACTTAAAAAAAATTGTGAGCTTCTTTCTATGTTGATAAATGTAGGATGACACCATCATTTTTTTTTTTTTTTTATCCTCACCCGAGGACACTTTTTCATTTTTTGTTCAGATAGAGTGGGAAGGAGAGAGAGGAAGAGAGAGAGAGAGAAACATCGATGCGAAGGTGACACATCGAGTGGCTGCCACCTGCACGACCAACCAGGGCCAGGGACAAACTGCAACCGAAGTACATGCCCTTAGCAGGAACCGAACCCGGGTCTCTCTGGACCGCAGGCCAACGCTCTAACCGCTGAGCCAAACCGGCCAGGGCTACACCATCATTTTAATGGCTATGTAACATTCCAATGCATGAATACATCATAATTTACTAAATCCCCTGAGAGTCATTTAGCTTTCTTCTCCCTCAGTAATCCCTCATATTATAACACACATTCTTTTACACCATCTGTGCAACTTTGCACAATTATAAAATTATTTTCTTAAGATAAATTTCAAAATTTGGAATTGATTTTAATAAAGCCAAATAGTCCTCCAGAAAGACTATACCAATCAAAATCCCACTAAAGATACTGCATATCACTCAGGGTATGTAGCAAAACACTGGCTACGTATTTCCTAATTTCTGGTAATTTACTAAGGAAAAAAATGGTATCTCATTTTAGTTTAAATTTCATTGATTATAATGAGGTTGAATAGTTTTTCAAATAATCCTATGTCAATTTTCAATTCACATTTCTTACCTTTTTAATCACAATACTCATGCCTTTGTGCTGTAATTACTCTCTGGACTTTTTCTCTTTTTATCTTTGTATCATAACTTTATATTCTATAGCCATAACAGTAATATTAATAGGAAAAAAACAGAAACTAAAATTTCCAAAAGTTTGTTCAATAAAATACGGCTCAACAATACAATAGTTTTCTTTTAAAGAGGTAGGCCTCTATTTAATAAGGGTTGAAAAATTGAAGGACATTCACAATTAAAAACAGGCTCAAGAACAATAAGTATAATCAATCTCTGTTTCTCTCCTGTGCGTGTCTGTCTCTCTCATGCACAAACACACTCAAACAATACTCACACAGTCTGAAAGGATAAGTAAAATAAGTAAAATATGGTTGGTAAAATTACAGATGAAACTCCCTTTCTAGCTCCTCTTTTCTATAATACTTGTACAAGTAAAAATAATTTTTAAGTGCTCATTAAATAATTAGCATCCATTTGATACTAATGATTTCTTTGACACCAGAAAGCTCAGAGCCAAATCTGAAACTCATTCTGGTCCTTACAACAGATATATTTATTTTCTAGAACTCTGCATAAATTTCTATTTTATTATATCATTATTCTTGCGGTCAGCCTCCTTGAATTGTTACTGGAATGTGGCAGAGTATACGTTAAGTATGTAATAGAAAAAAAGATCCCTGAAATGAAAAAAACTTGGTTTTGAAAGCAAAGGGCCCAGTGAATGCCAAACAACAATATTAAAAAAATAAACTCCCTGATACAACCTAATAAATTTTCTGAATTCCAAATATAAAGAGGATATCCTATAATTTCAGACAGAAGACAAGACCACCCCCTGCCATCACCAAAAAAAAGTTGTCTATACAGGAAAGAGAGGAAACAGAATCACACTAACAGAATATTTTTTAGCAACACTCAGAATCCAAAGAGAGTGGAGCAATTCAGAGGGGGGAAAAAAAACCTCATGGCAGAGTTCTAAATCCAAAAGACAATTACCATAAGAGAGGTAAAAGAAATTATTTTAGACATGCACAGAGTACACATGAACCTTTCTGAAAACATTACTTAAGAACATATTCTAGTCAAACCAAAGGGAAAAATCTGAAGACAGAGTTCATGAAAGGAAACACAAGACTGAGTGGATACAGAAAGCCTGTCTCCTGCCATCAAGAGAAATAAATGCTGGATAAGCAGCAAAACTCAAAATAGAAAGCCATCCTCTTGTGCCAGAAACAAAAATAAAATTCCAAATAGAAGAGGAAACGAGAGAGTTTATGATCCAGCAATCCAAGAGGTTTTAGAGATTGAGAGCTATGCCCTGGCAGCCAGGGTCTAGAACATATTATCTTGAGAATTTTCACATAAATTTAAGACAAAGGCATGATGAATATCTACAAACCTTCATTTTGCTACCCCTGCTTTCTCTCTCCCAAGTTGCACATAAATACAAGTACATCTGGTTTTTCTTTTCAGCTGAATCATAGCAATAAATTGCAGACAAAAAAAGTTAAAGCAAAAACCCAAGACAGAACAATGAGGGATATATTTAGTGTTAAAAGATATTTGCAAACCATAAAAGTAAAACAACAAGATAATAATCCAGTAAAAGCAAGGAAAAAAGGGGAAGATATGAATCACAAATCTTCACATACTATATATTGTATTACATATTCTGCATTCAAATTATAAGGGGCATATTAAAAAAGTGCAACCTATAATGGGAGAACCTAACTTTCCCTCTGAACTTGCTGTTATCAAATACTCAAAAAGGAAAGAGTGTGAAGATATATCCTTCCCAGCATTTCCCACCTGGCCTGGCACATCAGCAAGGGTCCTGGTCAATGTCAGCTGAGAGGCCTCATCACTAACCAGCAGCATCCAGGCAGTTAGACAAGCTATACCAATTTCCCAGTGTCTGTCACTCACCTAGAAATGCGCCATGAGAAACTCCATTTTCCATCATACAGAGGTCTTCCCCTTGCTGTAACTGGAAGATAACTTTTGGTTTGGAAAACATAATCCCTGTTTGTGAGCAAGAAAAACAGAATGAGTCCATAGCACAGACATGGGCAGCCATCCTGGCACACAAATGCAGCCCCAAGGTTCCCAGGCCAGAGGGACAGTCTAAGGAAAGAGAGAAGTTTGTTCTGAGAGGGGCTTAAAATTGCACTCCCAGAAAATGGCCAGAAAGTGATAAAGTTAGAGTTCTGACTGCACTCCTCTAAGCTGGAACCACCTGTGAGATGCAGAGGAACAGAATTCAGGGGGTAGGAGACAGGAAAAGCACAGAAAGGATGTCCATCACCAACTCTATCATGCTGAAACCTTCACAGAAGCTGAGGGGAATAGCAACTGCTACTCTCAAAGCCCATCTACTGGGGTGGTGGGCTGAACCTGGCCAAGCCCTGAAAGTCCTCCTTGGAGAGAGCACCAAGATGCTCCCCCCAAAAGATTTTGCATCATAAGGCAAGGTCCTTACCCAGAGAGACCAGAGTGTTGTAGTTTTCCAGCATCACCTCCCTGTACAAGGTTCTCTGCACAGAGTCCAGGCACAGCCACTCATCCCAGCTGAAGAGGACCGCCACATCCCTGAATGTCACAGAACCCTGTAATGGCAAACCCATTTCTACTCACCCAGGACCATCCCTAAAAGAGGATGACTGAGCAGCAACCCTGTCACCATTCAGGGTCCTGAGCATTTCAAGCCAAATACTTCCTGATCACCCCTCGGTTACTAAGCACGTATTTATCACGTACCTACTGTAAGTGAAGCACTGTGCCCTCAGAAGCTGAAGCATAGCAGCCAAACAAGATAAGCACTTGAAATCATTAAACAAAACCAGAATAATGGACACACAGAATTTCAGACATGGAAATATACAATTATCGAGACCAAACTCTCATTGTACAGATAAGATATCAGAATCAGGTTTTAGAAGGAGGCTCCAGCACACTCACTCACAGAGGAATAGGTGTGGCTGGACTGTCACCACCTTGAGCTAACTCTGTGTCATAGGTGAGGGAAGGCTCTGAAAATACCCCAAGCATGGCTATGTCAGGAGAGGACCCAGGGTGGTGGGCTGCATTAACCTTTCAACAACCGTCCGGTGAGAAGGCTGCAGTTGGAACACTCCCTGTCCACCAGAGGCTTCTCTCCGGCTTCACTGGAACATTCACCTTTTTTAAATCAGTGGCCCCTTTTCTTACTAAGAAACTTTTTTATTTTTAAAGCAACTTAAAAAAGATCAATAGGTGGGAAAAAAGAAAAGACATATTAATCTAACTTTCTACCACCAGAAACAAATTTTGTTAACTTCTTTTTGTATGTCCTTCCAGACTTTTTACATGCTAATATGGCTTTACAGTTAAACAAAAATGAGATATGATACAGATAACTGTATCCCACTCAACATGTTTTATTTGCTGTCCATCATTTCACTGTATATCAATCAGTTCACGTAACTGATTGGGCATAATCTACTGGTGGGCCTTTAGGTTATTTACACTTTAGTAACTCTAAAAATGCTGGCTTGAGCATCCCTGTACATCACCAGAAAAGTGTGCAAAGGTTATTTCCTTAGGACACATTTCTAAAGGTATAAGTGTTAGGTCACAGTTTGCTTTCTCTTTACCATCCCCCAAAACCCAGGAAGGTGGTCACACGGCCAGGAATATTCTGACCTGTAGGGGCAAACACAAATTAAAAATAAGAAGCTGTTGGAAATGAGGGAGGGACTTCCTGCTCCCCTGCTCTGTTTCCTTCCTGAATTTCTTTCTCAGTCCTTTCCAATTGTATGTATACCTTTTTAATGGCTAAATAAGCCTCACAACTCAGGAAAGTTTCCTCAAAGACATGATAACCATCTCTTTGAATGTGCTAAGCTCCTAGTTTCCTGGGAGGAGAAGAGCCTGATTTGTCAACTGACAAATTTGTCAAACTGCAAAACTGGGATGAATCCTCTCATCTACATAAGTGGGGTTTTCTATCTTTGCAATCTCTTTAGTGGATTGCCTGTGATGCACATCACATTCTGGCTTAAAGCTTACTCAATAAGAGTGTTTTCTTTCTCTTCTACTTTTGTAGAGAGGTTTTCTGGGTTGGGAAGAGATTATGTTTTTAATTACATTTCCCCAAGTGCCATGAAAAGGCAAAGAAGGGAAGAAACTGCTGTGGACCAGATGCTTCCCTCCTCAGGGAAGGCTTGCTCACTTCCTCAAAAATGCCAGAGTTGCAACCTCTTTTCCTTTTGTTGTAGGACAATGAAAAGCTAGGAAAATTCTGGGACAAGAGGAATAGGGAAACTGAGGTAGGAAAGTTAAACAAAGCCAAAAGCTCTGCAGGCCGCTTATAGCAGGGCCTTATCTTGGGAACA
Source organism: Tadarida brasiliensis (assembly GCA_030848825.1). Lineage (NCBI taxonomy): Eukaryota > Metazoa > Chordata > Mammalia > Chiroptera > Molossidae > Tadarida > Tadarida brasiliensis. Next base: position 68,845,548 of record CM061259.1, on the reverse strand, counting down.
AGGTTAAAACCTCTCCTTCTCACAGAAGAATGCAGGAGAGGAGGGGAATGGAAGGGGAGAGGAGGAGGAGGAATCAGGGACCACTTACTGCAAATCATCCCGAAGTTGTTAGGACAGAAGGGAGGAGTAGAGAAGAGTATGAACAAAAAAAGGCCAGGAGTTGGGATTTAATTGCCAGGTACCTCCCATAAATTGTGGGAAAGCCATAACAAAGAAAAGGGGAGACTTTTAGAGTTAATCTGTACTAGGATGTCTAGCAAATGAACTTTTTAAAAAGCTTATAGACAGGCAGAAACTGCCCACACTACTTGCTCTTCAGATTAGCTGAGAGCCTGTCTGTGCTTCATTAGCCAGATGTATAGGTTTGCTTGCTTTGTTTCATTAATAAATATGCATGCTTTAATGTTTTAATAAATTCACTTGCATTAAAGTTTTAATAAATTCACTGACCACAACACAAATATTATCTAGAGTCTCTTATATAAATTATTCTATATGATGCCCAGCCAGTGTGGTTCAGTGGTCGAGCCGGTTCGATTCCTGGTCAGGGCACATGCCCAGGTTGTGGGCCCAATCCCCAGTGGGGGCATGCAGGAAGCAGCCAGTTGATGTTCTCTCTCATGGATGTTTCTGTCTCTCTCATCCTTCCTCTCTCTAGAAGCAATAAAGAAAAAAAAAAATTCTATATGAGAAGACGAGGATCAAGGTTGGAGAGAGCTCACTCCCTCTGACTCAAGGGGCTGTCCAGTAACAGCTCTCTGATGTCTGTGAGAGGTGCATGTCACATTTTCACTATCTATGAGCCCAGTACTGCTTGTCAGTCCAAAATAGCCCAATATTAAGGCGTATCCCTGACCATACCTGCTGACTCAAAGGTCTGCTTTCCTGGATCTCCTAGAAAATCACCTGGACGCTTACTAGGAACTGCTGTAGTTGACTAGAAAAGCAAATGCCTTTCCTCTGTGAATCCCCAAGTGTGGTGAAGTAATTATTTGACTCCTTCATGTCTTTGCCTTCCATTGAGCAAAAACACCCTGGATCCCTCACAAAGCTCTGGGTTAGACACATGGGCATGGTATTGAGTGCCTGTTCAGTTCCTAGTCAACAAGAACTTAACTGTTCAAGTGCAGAATTCACAATGAGATTGGCCCTGAGGCAAGGAAAACACCTTCCTTCCAGAGTTCCTCACCTGCCAGGCCCTCTGATTCCTCTGTGGGCTTACTACCTAGATAAACTCAACAATGAATGAAACAGGTTCTTGAACCTCTAAACCCTGAAGGCATTCAAGAAACTTCACTCACCTGAGCCTGGGCTGGTAGCAACTTTGTGGCCATTTCTCCTTACCCACTGCCCCTCTTAGAGAAGGTACCTGAAATGAAGAAAGAAGCTGTGACATCTCTCCACCCTGTCAGCACTCCCACCATCATTAGGCCAGACCAAGTTACAAACTCCATACTGAGCACCCTGCAGAGGGAACCTGGCATAGCCAGGCAATCTCAAGTTAGAGGGGCCTTCAGCTTGGTCACCATAACCAGGGGTGGGTGGGTAGCAAGCATACTTCCAGTCACTGGGCCTGCTACCTTTCAGCCAGTGGTTTATGAATAAAGATGAATTAAACTAAAGGATTAGCACCATCTGAAGTGCATTAATAGAGTAAAGGGCAATCACTAGGCTCACAGAGTTAAATTAAGGAAAAATGACATAAATATTCCACACATCTACACTTTGATATTTTGAGCTATAATAATTATAACTATGAAAATAAAAAGAATACTGCACAGGCCTAACAAGCCCAGTGACCAAAAGTAACCATACAGGATAGTCTGAACATTAACTCCTAAATGGGCAGGTCATGGTGAGTAGTCACATCCCAGACCTATGGCTTCCTTCATAAAAGATTAATCTTTACCTTAAGCGAGCCCTGTCTATTGTTCTTGTGCATTTAGAACATGTCTTTGGCATGTCAGAATAATTTTCACTTCCAGCTCTTCAAAAAGACCCAGTAGCAGCAGAGTACAATGAAACTCCCTGTTGTTACCCTGTTGCCCACACATCATCTCTCTTCCATGTAACTGTTAAATGTTAACTATCCTGCACCCACCAATGTAAACGCAGTATGTATCTCTCCATTTTGCTTTTTATACAATCCTAGAGATTTTCCCGCTTTGCTTTATCCCACCCCCTTAATCTAGTAACCTTCTTTATATTTTCTCCTTTGACTCTAAATACATAAAAAGAGCTGTAAAACTGCCATTTTCCGGAGCATTTTCTCAATCCAGTGAGATCTTGCTTCCAGGCATGTGCTCAAAATCTTGGTTCAAATAAATTCTTAAGGCTTTGAAGGTTTCTTTTGACAATTACAATTCTTCAAATGTCATCTGAAGAGCTTGATGTCCTTTTCAGAAATAGCTAACTAAAAATTCCTCTCTTCTCTTCCTTTTGAAAGCTGTGCTTCCTTTATGAAGAGTTATCATGGCTGCTTAAATGTAAAAGGAGCCATTTACCTACCTATCCTCCCTTCCCCACCCTGGAAAAATACAAAACTCAGAAGGAATAGTGTCACTGGCTGGAAATTTAGCAAGAGGACAAAATTACTATAAACAACAACAAAAAAAGTAGTTTAGTTAAGTCACTCTAGGAAAACGATGCCAAACAAGCAAGGTTTGCAAAAACGGATAAATCTAAAATAAAATGTAAACTCGGGGAGTAGGGGGAGAATCAACAAAAGCTACAAGCGGAAAACCACCACAGGGTTCACGAACCCTGAAACAAGACACAGCTTTCTGCAGTCCCTTTTCTGAGAACATTTCTCCAGGAGCCCGGCCGAGTCTGAGGTCTCCAGGTCTGGCGGTGGCAGCTCCGACTTCCAGCCTCCGCAGGGGACCTCTCCGGGCAACGCCCCCCTCCCCGGGCCGCGCTCAACTGCCGAGGAGGCCGCCGCTCGGACGCCCGAGCTGGGACTCGCTGTCCTGGCCCCGCCGCAGGAAGTGCACACCCCGGGCCCTCTCTCACCGGCAGTCTGTGCCCGGCCCCACCACGAAGGGTAGGTGAAGCGGAGGACCTCACTAGACAAGCGGAACACCTAGCCTAGGAACATTTTTCAGCGCCTCCAGGCCGCCCGGCGTAATTGCGCTTGCGCACCGGAGAGCCGATGGGTCCCCAACCTGAACCATAGTACTTTTCCTTTTGAACTGTATTTCCCAGACGTCACCGCGGCAGATATCTCTATGGTGACCGAGAAGGGCCAATAGCGGTAAGCCTGGAGAACGCTCCTTGCTAGGCTCCAGAGAAGATTGAACCTGTCTTTCAGCGTCAGCTCTAACCACTTACCCTCTCGTGACCCTTTTTATTCGTAATTATAATGACAATGATAATAAGAGGGATCATGTATTTTAAATGTGGAAAATTAGGTTCTTGCTGATGCTTATTCTTGGTTGGTAAGAGAAGTGTTAGAATCTGTTACAAATTTTTGTCTAAGTTATGTCCAAATTTTGTAACCTATAAAATATATATTTTTAACTGAAATTCACATTAGGTAAAAGTAAAAACATAAACCCAGTATATCTATTTTCATGACACTTATTCTTTTATAATAGTTAATTGTAATCACGCTTCTCTTCCAGCATTAACTGTATCAAACTGTATCCTCCCTGACTGGCACCGTACACACCAAATAATAAGTGCTCGATAGTGCTAAAAAAGTGATTTTTAAAATAATCAACAATACAGTTTACAAAGACAAACCTAATACTAAAGGGCACGTGAAGGTAGAAAATAAAGAGATTAAGTATATATGCCAGAAAAATAATATGAAAAAGAAATCTGGCATCACAGATCATTTCAGAGGAAAAATAATTAAATTGGAAAATAATTAAATTGTTTTGTATTGATAAAAGATACATATTATTAACCATTAAGGAAATGGAAATCAAAACCACAATGGGATATCAGTTCACACCTATTAGTGTGGCTGCTGTGAAAACAAAACAGTACAATTCAGAAAACAAGTGTAAGTGAAGACCTGGAGAAATTGGAATCATTGGGCATGCTGGTGGGAATGTAAAATTATGTAACCAATTGCTTCTCAGCTTTTTGTCTAAAGTAAAATGTAAAATGATGCAACCAGTGTGGAAAATAGTATGGTGGTTTCTCAAAAAATTAAAAATAGAATTACTCTATGACCCACCAACTCCACTTCTTGGTATCTTCCCCAAAGAATTGAAAGCAGGTACTTAAACCAGTATTTGTACACCAATGTACATAGTGGCATTATTCACAATGGCCCAAATGTGGAAATAACCCAAGTGTCAATGAAGAGGTGAATGGGTAAACAAAATGTGGTCTATACATACAATGAATTATTATTCAGCTATATAAAGAAGGAAGGTCTGACACATGCTACAATATGGATGAATCTTGAAGGCATGCTAAGTAAAACAAGCAGACTCAAAAAAGCCAAATATTGTACAATTCCACTTATGTGGTATCTAAAATAGTCATATTTATAGACAAAAAGTAGAATAATGGTTACCAGGGGCTTGGAGAAGAGGGAAATGATGATGTATTGTTTAATGGTTACAGAGTTTCACTTTGAAATAATGAAAAAGTTCTGGAGATGGATGGTGGTGATGGTTGCACAATGTGAATGTACTTAATGCAACTGAACTGTACACTTAAAATGGTTAAAATGGTAAATTATATGTTGTATGAGTTTTATCACACTAAAAATAACAATACAAAATAAAGATATAAAAATTATGAGCCAGTATTGGTAAAACATCATAGCATTGAGATTTATGAAGTAAAAATAAGGTAGCAGACTAAATACATGATTACCTCCCTTTTTATCTTACTATTCCTTAAAACAACAGTAATACATACATATATAATTTTCAAAGAAATAAATTGAAAATATCTGGAAAAAAGTAATCAGAATTGAGAAAAATATTGGAAGGCATGCAGCAATGTGCCCTAAGATCCAAAATCCATCTAATATAAAGACTCAGAAGAAGAAAACAGAGAAAATGAAGAGGAGAAAAGAATTACAAATGGATTATATTGAGATCTGGATAGAGATACAGCAAGAAAAAAAATTCAAGCTGAAGAAGATTTGGGTCTTCAAATTAAATAGAATACAAGGTGTTGAGCATAATAACTGGGGGTAGAGGACAGTCTACAAAAAAATACATCCTGGATGAAATTTCAGAACTCTAAAGAGAAACAGAAAATCCTAAAAACTACCAGTATATAAGAAGGAAATAAAAGATTACCTATGTATTACTTGCTACAAGTAATAGAAGTTTGGACTGGTCAAATTGAGTGGACTCTAGCTACAGTAGAATGAATGGTTCTGTAAAGTTAAAACTACAGGATTCTTCTCTCCACTGGATGTGGAGATGCACACAAAATCAATTACTCCTCCGTTGAATAATAAAAGGAGGAGAGAGAATGGATGCTAGGTAACCAAGAATGTCCACTCTTCCAGGCAAAGCTGACCTCAGACTCTAATCAGCAGCACTGGATCCTAGAAGAGAGTGTAGAGCAATATCCTCAGATTTCTAAAGTGAAATGATTTAGAATTTGGAATTCTATAACCTTTTAATCTAGCATTTACCTGTAAGTGGCACAAAGGCATTTGGAAGATAAAAATACATTTATACATAATTTATATAATCTCTAGAATATCTTTGATGGAAATAGTCATGAATGCAATTCATTTTTAAAAACCAAAGAAAGTAAAACTTGTGTAAATTACCCAAAAAATGTAGTAGATAAATGAATCAGTAAAACATCTTAGTCAAAATGATTCGTGAAGCATATTATGAGGATCATTTAACAACAGGATTAAAAATCCAGATGATGGCAAAACAGAGTGGCAAAAAAGATATGAGGTTCTTACATTATTCTGGGGGATAACATACATACAAATTAACTTCAGATGTAAATCTTTAAAATGTTTAAATGTGTATGTTAAATATTTAATAGAAACCTCTAGACAAATAGAACTACGATATATGACTTTCTAATCAGCCACAGAGTAACCTTAAATTACATTCAACATTCTTTTTTAAAATTAATCATTTGATTTATTATTGTAATTAGATTTTCACAAAGTTGTCTTTCACTGTCCTGTTTTGTTAATGTGAAGTTAAATTATAGTTATAGGCAAAAATTGGTTGCCTAGGGAACATAACTTTATAGTTAAACAGAAATAGAAGAATATTTGTCTTAAAATGCAAGATTTTGTTTGTTACATAGCCTTTTGCCATGCAATTACATTATAAATTTTCTTTTAATTTCAAGTGAAAATTACCTGAGTGCTGTTTGAGCTTTAAGGGTTGGGTGTAAAAATGCAACACCAGCTCCTTAAAGAAAAAGCAAATTGATCTATTATGTGTCTCCCCTGCAAGAGTGAATTTAGATTTACAATTAACATGTAAATCTTATGGCAGACTTCAGGAGATTCTTCAGCATACATTATCCTGCAATTTTTCACAGTCTTATATATAGCTTTGAAGATACATGAAAAATATTTCTCCTTGGCAACCATACTTTACCACATCGTGGAAGTACAGGTCTCCACTCACAGACATGATGATAGAAAAAATATATAGTAAATTATATTTCTAAATTTCAGATCTATGTCTCTTTAGTTTTTTTAATGTATTTATTTTTTGTTGTTGAAAGTATTACAGATGTCCCCCGTTTTTTCCCCATTGAACCCCTCCTCCCTGCTCCCACCCGCCTCCTGCTTGGTTGTGCATATATGCGTATAAGTTCTTTGGTTTATCTCTTTCCACCCCTCCCCCCCCCATCCCTCTGAAGTTTGTCAGTCTGTTCCCTACTTCCATGACTCTGGATCTATTTTGATTGACAGCTTATTTTGTTCATTATATGTTCCAAAAATAAGTGAGATCATGTGGTACTTGTCTTTCTCTGACAGGCTTATTTCGCTCAGCATAATACTCTGCAGGTCCCTCCATATCATCTCAAAGGGTAACAGATCTTTCTTTTTTACAGCTGCACAGTATTCCATTGTGTAAATGTACCACACCTTTTAATATCCATTCATCTACTTATGGACACTTGAGTTCTTTCCAGATCTTAGCTATTGTAAATAGCACTGCTATGAACATAGGGGTGCATATATTCTTTCTGATTGGTGTTTCAGGCTTCTTAGGATATTTTCCTAGAAGTGGATTCACTGGGTCAAATGGCAATTCCATTTTTAATTTTTTGAGGAAACACCATATTGTTTTCCATAGTGGCTGCACCAGTCCACATTCCCACCAGCAGTGTGCTAGAGTACCTACCCTTTTCTCCACATCCTCGCCAGCACTTGTTGTTTAAGGATTTGTTAATGGCGGCGATTCTGGCAGGTATGGAGTGATATCTCATAGTCATTTCAATTTGCACTTCTCTGATGATTAGACATGTTGAACATTTTTTCATATGTCTCCTGGCCATTTGTATGTCCTGTTTGGAGAAGTGTCTATTCAGGTCCTCTGCCCATTTTTAAATTGGATTGTTTGTTTTCCTTTTGTTGAGTTGTATGAGTACTCTATATATTTTGGATATTAACCCCTTATCCAATGTATCGTTGGCAAATATGTTCTCTGATAGAGTGGGTTCCCTTTTCATTTTGATGCTGGTTTCCTTTGTGGTTCAGAGCTCTTTAGTTTGATGTAGTCCCATTTATTAATTTTTTTCCTTTGTTTCTCTTGCCCTAGGTGATATATCAGTGAAAATTCCACTACATATGATTTTTTTCTGCCTACATTTTCTTCTAGGATTTTTATGGTTTCACGAGTTACATTTAAATATTCTATCCAATTTGAGTTTATTCTTGTGAATGGTGGTCTAGTTTCATTTTTTTGCATGTACCTGTCCAATTTTCCCAACACCATTTATTGAAGAGACTGACTTTTCTCTATTGTATTTTCTTGCTTCCTTTGTTGAATATTAATTGTGCACACTGTCTTGGGTCAAATTCTGGGTTCTCAGTTCTGTTCCATTGATCTATATGCCTATCTTGTGCCAGTACCAAGCTGTTTTGTTTACAATGGCTTTGTAGTATAACTTGATATCTGGTATTGTGATCCTTCCCACTTATTCTTCTTTTTCAAGATTGCTGTGGCTGTTTGGGGTCTTTTTTGGTTCCATATAAACTTTTGGAGTATTTGTTGTAGATCTGTGAAATATGCCATTGGTACTTTAATAAGGATTGCATTGAATCTGTAGGTTGCTTTGGGTAGTATGGACATTTTAATGATGTTGATTCTTCCAATCCATAAACATGGAATATATTTCCACTTCTTTATATCTTCCTCTATTTCTTCTTTTTTTTTTTTTTTAATCCTCACCCAAGGATAGTTTTCCAATTATTTTCAGATAGAGTAAGAGGGAGAAAAAGAGAGAGAAACATCGATGTGAGAGAAACACATTGATTGGCTGCCTCCCACACAATCCTGCTCAGGGCTGGGGACTGAACCTGCAACCCAGGTACGTGCCCTTTACAGGAATCAAACCCACAACTCTTTGATCCATGTGCTAGTGCTCTACCTGCTGAGCTAAACTAGCCAGAGCAATTTTCCCCTATTTCTTTTTTCAAAGTCCTGTAGTTTTCTGAGAACAGGTCTTTTACCTCCTTCGTAAAGTTTTTTTTTTTTTTAGTTTCCCTTTCTGAGTGTTCATCATTGGTGTGTAAGAATGCCATCGATTTCTGGATGTTAATTTTGTATCCTGCTACTTGGCCAAATTCATTTAATAAATCTAGTAGATTTTTGATGCAGTCTTTTAGTATTTTCTAGGTACAATTTCATGTCATCTGCGAATAATGACAGTTTCACTTCCTCCTTTCCAATTTGGATTCCTTTTTTTATTTTGTCTTCTTGTCTAATTGCTGTGGCTAAGACTTCCAGTACTATGTTAAATAAGAGTGGTGAGACTTCTGGTCAAGATGGCGGCATAAGTAAACACGGTATTGCATCCTCCCAGAACCACATCAAAATTACAACTAAACTACATAACAACTATCATTCAAAACCACCTGAAATCAAGTCGAATGGCAGTCCTACAACTATGAAATTAAAGAAGAGGCCACATCAAGACTGGTAGGAGGGGCGGAGGCGTGGACCAGCTGGTCCCACACCCACGTGTGGCCGATAAAAATCAGGAGGATACCTTGGCTGGGAAGGTCCTCCTTGAGGAGTGAGGGGTCCCTGTCCCACACCAGGCACCCAGCTCAGGGTTCCAGTGCCAGGAAAAGTCCCCATCACTTGTGGCTGTAAAAAACCAGCGGGAACCGAGGCTGAGGGAGGCTGAGGCTTCTGGAGCCCCAGGCAGTTCCTAATAAAGGACCCATACACGGACTTATTCAGACTTGCTCCCTCAGAGCTCCAGCATGGGGGAGGCAGCTCAAAAGGCACCAGATACATACGGAGAAGAACTGAGTTGTTTGTCATTGGGGCGAAAGCTGGAGAGGCGGCTTTCTTCTGGACAGACGTGCTGTCAGAGGCCTTTGTTCCTTTGGTGAGCCCTTCCCCCACAGGGCAGGCATACGGCGGCCATATCTGGGACTCCAGCAACCTGACTCACACTGTTTGCCCCACCCTGATGATTCCCTGAGGCCCTACCCCACCCAACTTTCAGGCCCACCCAAGCTGTTACCAGTTGCTTTACCATAGGATTGGCCTGTCTTTAATCCGGCTTCAGATTTTCCTAAATTCTCTCAAACAAGCAGCATCTGGTCTCAGTGAGCCTCATACCTCTCGTTAAGTGGCCCCAGGCCTGGCACTAGAAGCAGCCAGCCTTGGTTCACAACTTGGCTTTGCTTGGGCACCTCCAAGCCCAACACAAGAAGGAGCCATCTTCAGACAGCTTTGTAGCTTGTTCCTGGTGGTCCTAGGTAGAACACAGGTAGTGGCTGACCTTGCCCCAGAGCCAGCACACCCAGTGGACAGCTTCAGAACACTGTGAAGCACCACCACCCATCCACCTCCACAAGTGACACACTCAAGGAATGGACTCAGCGGGTACCAGAGCCCTGCTGAAATAAGTCTTGCTGTGTGTAGTGGGCCCCTGCACAGCTGATCATCCAAGGTAGTCAGAGGGCAGTGGATAGTGGGCACAGCCAGTCATTGCAGCTGATCAGCCTGAGTAAAACCTTCTCATTGGTGTGCCAACAGCAATCAACACTCAATTACAACAGAAGGTTGTAAAGTCCACACGAGGGGTGCACCTCGAGGGCCCAGCAGGGAGACCAGGGAGGCTGAGCCACTGGACCTGACAGGACACCTACTACAATTGGCCACCCTAGGAAGCCCAGGAGACATAACAACTCTACCTAATACATAGAAACAAACACAGGGAAACAGCCAAAATGAAGAGACAAAGAAACATGTCCCAAATGAAAGAACAGAACAAAACTCCAGGAAAAGAACTAAGTGAAATGGAGATAAGCAATCTAACTGATGCAGAGTTCAAAACACTGCTCATAAGGATGCTCATTGAACTTAGTGAGAACTTCAAGGATCTTAGTGAGGGCCTCAAGAGTGTAAAAAAGGACCAGTCAGAAATGAAGGATGCACTAACTGAAATAAAGAATAATTTACACAGATTCAATAGAGTAGGTAAAGCCAAGAAGCAAACCATCGATTTGGAATATAAGGAAGCAAAAACACCCAATCAGAACAGCAAAAAGAAAAAAGAATCCAAAAAAATGAGGATAGTGTAAGGAGCCTCTGGGACAAATTCAAGTGTACCAACATTCGCATCATGGGGGTGCCAGAAGGAGAAGAGAGAGAACAAGAAATTGAAAACCTATTTGAAACAATAATGACAGAAAATGTCCCTAACTTGGTGAAGGAAACAGACATACAAGTCCAGGAAGCACAGAGAGTCCCAAACAAGATGAACCCCAAGAGGCTCACATCAAGACACATCATAATCAAAATGCAAAAGATTAAAGACAGAGAATCTTAAAAGCAGCAAGAGAAAAACAGTTAGTTACCTACAAGGGAGCTCCCATAAGACTTTCAGCTGATTTCTCAAAAGAAACTTTGCAGGCCAGAAGGGAGTGGCAAAAAATATTCAGAATGATGAAAAGCAAGAACCTACAACCGGAGAAAGCCAGGAGCTGAGCGCACAGCCTGGGCTGTTTCTACGGCCGGTTCCGAGCTCGGGGCTCCGGGCTCCCTGCCCTGCGCCTGGGCGGCAGCCTTGTTGTTCTGGGGGGCGGCCCCCGCTTCCCGCTCCGGTGGTCCGCGGCCGGCAGGACCATGCTGCTGAAGGAGTACCGGATATGCATGCTGTTCACCGTGGACGAGGGTCGGAAAAATGGCGGCGGAGTGAATGGAAGCTACACAGACCATCTCCCAGGACCAAACTGGAATTACAACTAAAATAAGGACAAATCATTGGGAAAAAGCAACAGAAAAGCAGCTTGCGAGGACGATACAACCAGGGACACTGACTCGATCCTGGTAGGATTGCGAGGGCGCGAGAGGGGGGCTGGGAGCCCACGGACAGCAACGGCCTTAGCCCCTTAGCCAGAGCGGCGCCCGCCCTTGGGGTTGGAGCAGCGCCAGCTCCACCGCACGGGGACGGGGCAGAGAGCGCTGAAGTCCACCCCAGCCACACCGCGCGGGGACGGGGCAGAGAGCGCTGAAGTCCGCGCCAGCCACACCGCGCGGGGACGGGGCAGAGAGCGCTGAAGTCCGCGCCAGCCACACCGCGCCGAGACGGAACAGAGAGCGCTGAAGTCCGCCCCAGCTACACCGCGCGGAGCCGGGGCAGAGAGCGCTGAAGTCCGCCCCAGCCCCTCCGCGCGGAGACGGGGCAGAGAGCGCTGAAGTCCGCGCTAGCTACACCGCGCGGAGCCGGGGCAGAGAGCGCTAAAACCCGCGCCAGCTCCACCGCGCGGAGACGGGGCAGAGAGCGCTGAAGTCCGCGCCAGCTACACTGCGCGGAGACGGGGCAGAGAGCGCTAAAACCCGCGCCAGCTCCACCGCGCGGAGATGGGGCAGAGAGCGCTGAAGTCTGCCCCAGCCCCACCGCGCGGGGACGGGGCAGAGAGCGCTGAAGTCCGCCCCAGCAACACCGCGCGGGGACGGGGCAGAGAGCACTGTATTCCGCCCCAGCCCCTCCGCGCGGAGACGGGGCAGAGAGCGCTGAAGTCCGCGCCAGCTCCACCGCGCAGGGCCGGGACAGAGCGCTAAAATAGCCACAGCCACTCACCTGGGCTCAGGCAGAGGGAGGGCGGACTGGACTGGAACTGTGTGGGGACACCTGGGATTTGGAGGGCGCTCAGAGTTTTTGCTGAGTTGCGGCCACCCAGGACTGTGGCCTGGTCTTCTTACTCCATCCCAGGGCTCTGGGGAGAGGCGGCAGCCCCTCCCTCGGAGAACCATTCACACCCTAGAGGGCCATTGAAATGCAAACTGAGGCTCATTAACTACTAGCATCTGCCCTACCCCCTGGAAATCCTCTCACACTGAACACCTGAGGGAGGTTTTCATTCAACTGAAAACCCAAGGCTCTTCAAGCAACCACAACTAATAGCCTCTAGGCAAAAAGCTAGAGGATAACTTAACCTTTGCTGGGCTTGCAAATATACCCTGGAAAGTAAGACTCCAGGGTGCTGTTTAACGTGGGTCCTCCCACGCTCATCCAAACCCAGTAGAGGGAGCCACAAACAACAGAACACCAACATCCACAGGAAAATTTGGCAGGCTCCAAAAACCACTGAGATAGCCAAAATGGGGAAACAAAGAAACAGAGCCCAAATGAAAGAACAAGAGACCTCTACCAAAGATGAGATAAATGAAACGGAACTAAGTAAGTTAACAGAGCTAGAATTCAGAGCCATGATCTTGAGGAAGCTCAACAGCATGAGTAAGGACATCAACACCTTGAGTAAAGACATCCACACCATGAGCAAAGACATAGAAACACTGAAAACCAACCAAGTGGAAATGAAGAAGCAGCAAGAAGAAATGAAGAAGCAGCAAGAAGAAATGAAGAATGACATAGCAGAAATGAAGAACACATTGGAAGGACTAAACAGCAGAGTAGAGGAAGCTGAGGACCGGATCAGTGAATTAGAAGACAGGGTAGAAAAAATCAACCAATCAGAAAACCAAAAGGAAAAAACAATGAAAAAACAGGAAGACAGCTTAAGAGAATTGTGGGACAACTGGAAACGTAATAATATTCGCATAATTGGAGTCCCTGAAGAAGAAGAAAATGAGCAAGGGTTAGAGAATATATTTGAAGAAATTATGACAGAAAACTTCCCTAATTTGGTGAAGAAAGAAGGTATTCAAGTTCAAGAAGCACAGAGAGTCCCAAGTAAGAAGAATCCAAGCAGGCCCACACCAAGACACATAGTAATTAAAATGCCAAAAATTAAAAACAAAGAGAGAATCCTCAAGGCAGCAAGAGAAAAGCAACAGGTTACCTACAAAGGAACCCCCATCAGGCTATCAGCTGACTTCTCAACAGAAACACTACAGGCCAGAAGGGAATGGCATGAAGTAATCAAGGTCATGAAAAACAAGAATCTGAATCCAAGACTACTCTACCCAGCAAGGCTGTCATTCAAAATAGAAGGTCAAATAAAGAGCTTCTCAGACAAAAAAAGGCTAAGGGAATACATTAGCACCAAACCAGCACTGCAAGAAATGTTAAAAGGACTGCTGTAATTAGTAGAAGAAATAGGAAGGAAAGTAGAACCACACTGAACAAAAATGGCAATAAATAAGTACATATCAATAATCACCTTAAATGTAAATGGATTGAATGCTCCGATAAAAAGACACAGAGTAGCGGATTGGATAAGAAAGCATAACCCATATATATGCTGTTTACAAGAGACCCACCTCACAACAAAAGACTCACATAGGCTGAAAGTGAAGGGATGGAAAAAAATCTTCCAAGCAAATGGAAAGGAAAAAAAAGCTGGGGTAGCAATACTCATATCTGATAAAATAGATTTCAAAACGAAAGCCATTACTAGAGACAAAGAAGGTCACTATATAATATTGAAAGGATCTATCCAACAGGAAGATATAACCTTGGTAAACATATATGCACCGAATATAGGAGCACCAAAATATATTAAAAATCTGCTGGAGGACTTCAAAGGAGAAATTGACAGCAATCCAATCATAACAGGGGACTTCAACACCCCGCTGACATCACTGGATAGATCCTCTAGACAAAAAATTAACAAGGACACAGAGACTCTAAACGAAGCACTAGACCAAATGGATTTAATAGATATTTACAGAGAATTGCACCCCAAAACTATAGAATTCACATTCTTCTCAAGTGCACATGGGACATTCTCAAAGATAGACCACATGTTAGGACACAAACGAAGTCTCTACAAGTTCAAGAAGATTGAAATCATATCAAGCATCTTCTCAGATCACAATGGCATGAAACTAGAAATCAATTGGAAAAAGAACATGCAACGACATTTGAATACATGGAGGCTAAATAGCATGTTATTAAACAATGAATGGGTTACCGAGGAGATCAAGGAAGAAATTAAAAACTTCCTGGAAACCAACGAAAATGAACACACAACAACACAAAACCTATGGGATGCAGCGAAAGCAGTTCTGAGAGGGAAGTTCACAGCACTACAGGCCCACCTCAAGAATCAACAAAAATTTCTAATAGACTATCTAACCTCACAACTTAAAGAACTAGAAAGCAAACAAAAAGAAAACCCCAGAGCAAATAGAAGGAAGGAAATAGTAAAGATCAGAGCAGAAATAAACGACATAGAGACCAGAGAAACAATTCAAAGGATCAATAAAACAAAGAGCTGGTTTTTTGAAAAGATAAACAAGATTGATGGACCCTTAGCTAGACTCACCAAGAAACGAAGAGAGAGAACCCAAATACACAAAATCAGAAATGAAAGAGGAGAAGTAACAACTGACACCACAGAAATACAAAGGATCATTAGCAAATACTATGAACATTTATATGGCAACAAATTCGACAATCTAAGTGAAATGGACAAATTTCTAGAAACACATAGTCTCCCAAAACTGGACCGGGAAGAGATAGAAAACTTGAACAGACCAATAACAGCTGAGGAAATTGAAGATGTAATCAAGACTCTCCCAGCAAACAAAAGCCCAGGCCCAGATGGCTTCACGGGGGAGTTTTACCGAACATTCAAAGAAGAACTAACACCCATTCTCCTCAAACTATTTCAAAAAATTCAAGAAGAAGGAAGACTTCCAAACTCGTTTTATGAGGCCAGCATAATCCTAATTCCAAAACCAGAAAAAGACACTACAAAGAAAGAAAACTACAGGCCAATATCCCTGATGAATGTAGATGCCAAAATCCTAAACAAAATACTAGCAAATCGGATCCAGCAATACATCAAAAAAATTATTCACCATGACCAAGTGGGATTCATCCCAGGGATGCAAGGCTGGTTCAACATTCGCAAATCAATAAATGTGATACACCACATAAACAAAATGAAAGATAAAAACCACATGATCATATCAATAGATGCTGAAAAAGCATTCGACAAAATCCAGCACCCATTCCTGATAAAAACGCTCAGCAATTTGGGAGTAGAGGAATCATATCTTGATATAATAAAGGCCATATATGAAAGACCTACAGCCAACATCATACTCAATGGGCAAAAACTAAAAACATTTCCCTTAAGAACAGGAACAAGACAGGGATGCCCACTTTCGCCACTCTTATTTAACATAGTACTGGAAGTCTTAGCCACAGCAATCAGACGTGAAGAAAAAATAAAAGGAATCCAAATTGGAAAGGAAGAAGTGAAACTGTCATTATTCGCAGATGATATGATATTATATATAGAAAACCCTAAAGACTCCATCAAAAATCTACTAGACTTAATAAATGAATTTGGCAAAGTAGCAGGATACAAAATTAATGTCAAGAAATCAATGGCATTCTTATACACCAATGACGAACTCACGGAAAGAGAAACTAAAAAAACAATACCATTTACCATTGCGGCAAAAAAATTAAGATACCTAGGAATAAACCTAACCAAAGAAGTAAAGGACCTATTTGCAGAAAACTACAGGACATTGAAAAAAGAAATAGAGGAAGATATAAAAAAGTGGAAGCACATACCTTGTTCATGGATTGGAAGAATTAACATCATTAAAATGTCCATATTACCCAAAGCAATCTATAGATTCAATGCAATCCCCATCAAAATACCAGTGACATATTTCACAGAACTAGAACAAATATTTCAAAAGTTCATATGGAACCAAAAAAGACCCCGAATAGCTACAGCAATCTTGAAAAAGAAGGACAAAGTAGGTGGGATCACAATACCGGATATCAGCTTATACTACAAAGCCACTGTAATCAAAACAGCCTGGTACTGGCACAAGAACAGGCATATAGACCAGTGGAACAGAACAGAGAATCCGGAAATTGACCCAAGACATTATGCTCAATTAATATTTGACAAAGGTGGCAAGAGCATACAATGGAGTAAAGATAGCCTCTTTAATAAATGGTGTTGGGAAAATTGGACAGCTACATGCAAAAAAATGAAACTAGACCATCAACTTACACCACACACAAGAATAAACTCAAAATGGATAAAAGACTTAAATGTGACTCGTGAATCCATAAAAATCCTAGAAGAAAATATAGGCAACAAAATTTCGGACATCATACGCAGTAGAATCTTCACTGATACATCACCTAAGGCAACAGAAACAAAGGAAAAAATGAACACATGGGACTACATCAAACTCAAAAGCTTCTGCACAGCAAAAGAAACAACCATCAAAACAGATAGGGAACCCACTCCATGGGAGAGTATAATTGCCAATGACACATCAGATAAGGGGTTAATTTCCAAAATATACAGAGTGCTCATACAACTCAACAAAAGGAAGACAAAGAACCCAATTAAAAAATGGGCAGAGGAACTAAATAGACACCTCTCCAAAAAGGACATACAAATGGCTAAGAGACATATGAAGAAATGCTCAACATCATTAATCATCAGAGAGATGCAAATTAAAACAACAATCAGGTATCACCTCACACCTGTCAGAATGGCCGCCATCAACAAGTCATCAAACAACAAGTGTTGGCGAGGGTGTGGAGAAAAGGGGACTCTAGTACACTGCTGGTGGGAATGCAGACTGGTGCAGCCACTGTGGAAAACACTATGGTGTTACCTCAAAAAATTAAAAATTGAATTGCCATTTGACCCAGTGATCCCACTTCTAGGAATATACCCTAAGAAGCCTGAAACACCAATCAGAAAAAATACATGTACCCCCATGTTCATAGCAGCACTATTTACAATAGCTAAGATCTGGAAACAGCCCAAGTGTCCATCAGTGGATGAATGGATAAAAAAGCTGTGGTACATATACACAATGGAGTACTATGCAGCTGTAAGAAAGAAAGATCTCTTATCCTTTGAGACGACGTGGAGGGACCTCGAGAGTATTATCCTAAGCGAAACAAACCAAGCAGAGAAAGACAAATATCACATGATCTCACTTATTTGTGGAATATAATGAACATAGCAGTCTGAGGAACAGGGTAGACCCAGAGACGTGGAAGTAGGGTATAAACTGACACCCCTCAGGAGAGGGGGTGGGGGGGAGGGAAGAGATAAACCACAGAACTTATGCACATGTATGCATAAGTGATGGACATGGACAACAAAGCTGGGGACAGGGTGGGGGGATGGGGAGGAGGGTGTCAATGGGGAAAAAAGGAGAAACCTCTGTAACAAAAATAAATTAATAAAAAAAAAAAAAACAGTCTAAAAAAAAAAAAGAACCTACAACCAAGATTACTCTATCCTGCAAAATTTTCATGTAGAATAGATGGACATATAAGTTTCCCAGGCAAGAAAAAGCTAAAGGAGTTCATCACCACTAAACCATTATTATATGAAATGTTGAAGGGTCTTCTTGAAGAAAAAGAAGAACAAAAATATGAACAAACAAAATGGCAATAAATACATATCTCTCGACAATTGAATCTATAAACAAAATGAGCAAACAGAACTGAAACATTCTCATAGATATAGAGAACATTTTGTTGGTTGCCAGATGGGATGGGGGTTGGGAGAATGTTTGAAAAAGGTGAAGAGATTAAGAAGTACAAATTGATTGTTAGACTGACAAACCTCAAAGGGAAGGGGTTTGGGGAGGTGGGAAGAAATAAACCAAAGAACTTATATGCATATATGCATAACCAATGCACACAGGCAACAGTATGGGGAAAGGCAGGAGGGGGGCGGGAAGTGGGGAGGAGGGGGTCAGTAGGGGGAAAAGGAGGAATATCTGTAATACATTCAACAATAAAGATACGTTAAAAAAAAAAAAGTGGTGAAAGTGGGCATTCCTGTCTTGTTTGTGTTCTTGAGGGAAATGCTCTTAGTTTTTGCCCATTGAGTTTGATGTTGGCTGTAGGTTTTTTGTATATGGCCTTTATTATGTTGAGATATGATCCCTCTATTCCCACTTTGCTGAGCTTTTTATCAGAGTTGGGTGCTGTATTTTGTCAAATGCTTTTCCAGCATCTATTCTATGTCTCTTTGTTGCTACTGAGACAGTCCAGTAAGCCAGGACAGGCGGAATAGGAAAACTGAGACAGATAGCTGAAAAAACTGGCAGAGCAATTTACAGCAGATAGAGAAACTCACCTCCCTAGAGATAACATTTAGACCCCAGTTGTATTTCAGCTCCAAACCCAGAAAAACAGCAAAACCAGGTGGGTGACACCAGGACCAGGTGCAGTGACCTACCTGTCCTGACACTGACCAATCAGTGAGGACCATGACCCTGAAAGAACACATCCAGAAAACTGATTAATATTCTGCTGAAACCCTCCCCTGAGACCTCCTCTAATATTCCCACCTGCAAGAAAGAGATAAAAACCTCAAGGCAAAGGACCCAGTGCTCACTCTCCCTCAGGGTAGCAGCCCCCACCATTCCCTTTCCCCTCTTCTTTCCCCTTTTCTCCCCCCACAGGCATGCATCCCCTAAACTCTAAATGACTTCATGAGGCCTGCAACCAGGGGAGCAATTGGCAGTGGCAGCTCATCCCAGGCTAATCTGAACCTGTCCTCAAGACCCCATTTTCTCTGACTTCCCAGAGAGATAAAGCAGCCCAGCCTAGGCTCTCCTGTTGCTTTTTACATGCCAAGCCCTTTCTTGTTTTACTGTCCTCAGCTTTAACAAACATTCCCTCATAGTCACCTAGACTCATGTTGTGAAATGTTTCCTTCACAAAGTAAAGAACCCACACACTACAGGCCAGCCCTAGGCAGACCTACCAAGGGCCAGGTCCTCTTTCTTGTAACATTTTGGCAACCCACATGGGATTTTCTTTCCTGAGCCTACACAACCCAGCTGGCTCACTTTCAGTGACTTGGATTGTCTTATCCTGGTGTATAATGGTAGGGTTCCAGAATGGAGCCCACCCAGGACCACCTTGCAGACTGGGACCTTGCTAGGTATCAGCAGGAGTCCATTGTGTGCAACTGGCTCCTTGATTTGCATTAGGTGAGCCTGGCCAAATTCCCTTGGAATTCTGGTGTCCCCTGTTTTTATAAGGTAAGAGACTGAATTTCCTTGATCTTTTTTTTTTTTTTTTTAACCCTCAAGGTAGAGCTAAAGGTTAAGGTTGTGAAAATCCAGGCTAAGGCAGTGAAAGGGCCAGGAGAGGATAATGGAGAACTGATCATAGTAAGGTGCTAGCCATAGTTATAAGAAATATTGAACATCCTTGCTCTGTTAATTCTGATTGCTATGTTCTGATTAAAGAAAGCCCATTCTGACCAGGATGGGAGCTGTATGACCTGGGAGTTTAGCTCAAGAATGCTGTCCATTTTCCCTACCCAAGAACTGCCCCACCCCCATCATGGGAAAGCTAAAAACCTTGAAGTCTTGAAGGTGGTGCACTGGAGACAGCCCATATTCCCCAGCTTCCATTATTTCCCCATGTTTATAATCTGTAACTGTTTTACCCAATGATATTCCCCTTTGCCTACTCCCCCAACCATTTTACCCATTGATATTCCCTTTTGCCTACTCCCCCATGTAATACCCAATATAAGTGACTGAATATGGAGGGAGTGCAGAGCAGATTTTTGCAGGATGACCTGGCTGCTCTCCCATACTGCTGGCAATATTGAAATAAACATCACAAACATTTCAACCTTGTCTCTGCTTAATTGGCTCAAGTAGTGACTGGCAGCCCAGACCCATTTGTTGTCCAGTTTCAGCAGGACAGGAGGAGAAAAGTGGATGGCTGGTTTTTAACTTTGGCTTTTCAGTTGAAGTTGCTTTCTGGGAGTCTGAACAAAATCTTTTACCCTATGAATGTGAGCCTAACCTTTTTCAAAACATGTCTTACCAATGCTGAGATGAAAGATAAACCTGCCCTCTGGACACGGAGTTACCCACCCACACAACTGTCCCCAGGTGACACCTGGGTGATGGGGTCCAGTGAGTCAGGACCTGATTGCCCCTAATGTCCAAAGGGACCCCTTCTCTCCTGCCTGTTCGACCAGCATGGAGTTGAGTCCCCTGTATGAGTGGGGTAAATTCATTCCCAGGGCATCTGGCTAATGTCCTGGTCATTGGTAAGGCCACCTTCAGGGCATGGGGTAAACACACCCACAAACATGCTTTCTAATATATGGAGCATTTATTACATCAATTTTGACAGTCTCACTCTTTTCATGCCACATCTATATCATGGAGGTTTCTGATTTTTCAGTGAGCCAAAGAAGCCTCATACAGGCTCATTTCTTTCCTATATTATTTCTAGGAAGCCCAAGCAGGCCCACCCAGACTCTTTCCTATTACTTATTTCCTTAGATTAGAGCCTAGACTTCCTTTTTTTCCACTGATCATTCACAGCCCTTGAAGCTTTCAATGAAAGCCTCAACAGGACTTCCTGCTTAGCATTTAAGAACATCCCTCCCCTTTTCTACCCTTCTTAAAAGCCATTGAAAGCAAATGAGAAAATTTTGCATATTCTCTACAAAAATTAGTAATTTGGATTATGTGTATGGTCTTTATGTGTTTGGTCTTCATATATATGATTTTTATGTGATCCGTATTTGTCTGTGTATTTTTTTCCTCCAATTTTTATTAATTTATTTTTGTTACAGATGTTTCTCCTTTTTCCCCCCTAGGCTGCCTCCTCCCCATCCCACCACCACCATGCCCCTAGGATTGATGTCTATGTCCATTGGTTATGCATATATGCATATAAGTTCTTTGGTTCATCTCATCCATCCCCCCCACCCCCCTACTCTGAGGTTTGTCAGTCTGAACCCTACTCCTTTCTATATCTCTGGGTCCACTTCGTTCATCAGCCCTCCCTGTTCATTATATTCCACAAATAAGTGAGATCACGTGGTATTTGTCCTTCCCTGATTGGCTTATTTCACTTAGCATAATAGTCTCGAGGTCCCTCCATGTTGTCCCAAAGGATAAGAGATCTTACTTTCTTACAGCTGCATAGTATGCCATTTATATATGTACCACAGCTTTTTTATCCACTCATCTATTGATGGACACTTGGGCTGTTTCCAGATCTCAGAATTTGTAAATAGTGCTGCTATGAACAAAGGGGTACATATATTCTTTCTGATTGGTGTTTCAGGCTTCTTAGGATATATTCCTAGAAGTGGGATCACTAGGTCAAATGGCAATTCAATTTTCAATTTTTTGAGGAAACACCATACTGTTTTCCATAGTGGCTGCACCAGTCTGCATTCCCACCAACAGTGTACTAGAGTCCCCTTTTCTCCACACCCTCACCAGCACTTGTTGTTTGATGATTTGTTGATAGCAGCCATTCTGGCAGGTGTGAGGTGATACCTCATCGTTGTTTTAATTTGCATCTCTCTGATGATTAATGACTTTGAGCATTTCTTCATATGTCTCTTGGCCATTTGTATGTCCTGTTTGGAGAGGTGTCTATTTAGCTCCTCTGCCCATTTTTTAAATTGGGTTCTTTGTCTTCCTTTTGTTGAATTGTATGAGCACTCTATATATTTTGGAAATTAACCCCTTATCTGATGTATCATTGGTGATTATGCTCTCCCATACAGTGAGTTCCCTTTCCATTTTGATGGTTGTATCTTTTGCTCTGCAGAAGCTTTTTAGTTTGATGTAGTCCCATGTATTTATTTTTTCCTTTGTTTCTGTTGTTTAGGTGATGTATCAGTGAAAATTCTGCTGCATGTGATGTCTGAAATTTTGTTGCCTACATTTTCTTCTAGGATTTTTATGGATTCACAAGTCACATTTAAGTCTTTTATCCATTTTGAGTTTATTCTTATGTGTGCTATAAGTTGATGGTCCACTTTCATTTCTTTGCATGTGGCTGTCCAATTTTCTCAACACCATTTATTAAAGAGGCTGTCTTTACTCCATTGTGTGCTCTTGCCACACCTTTGTCAAATATTAATTGAGCATAATGTTTTGAGTCAATTTCTGGGTTCTCTGTTCTATTCCATTGATCTATATGCCTGTTCTTGTGCCAGTACCAGGCTGTTTTGATTACAGTAACTTTGTACTAACCTGATATCCGGTATTATGATCCCACACTTTGTCCTTCTTTTTCAATATTGCTGTAGCTATTTGAGGTCTTTTTTGGTGCTATATGAACTTTTGAAATATTTGTTCTAGTTCTGTGAAATATGCCGTTGGTATTTTCATGGGAATTGCATTGGATCTATAGATTGCTTTGGGTACTATGGACATTTTAATGATGTTAATTCTTCCAATCCATGAACAAGGTATATGCTTCCGCTTTTTTATATCTTCCCCTATTTCTTTTTTCAATGTCCAGTAGTTTTCTGCAAATAGGTCTTTACTTCTTTGGTTAAGTTTATTCCTAGGTATTCTAATTTTTTTGCTGCAGTAGTAAATGGGATTACTTTTTTAGTTTCTCTTTCTGTGAGTTCATTATTGGTGTATAAGAATGTCATTGATTTCTTGATGTTAATTTTGTATCCTGCTACCTTGCCAAATTTGTTTATTAAATGTAGCAGATTTTTTTATAAAATTTTATTTATTGATTTTTAGAGAGAGAGAGAGAAAACACCAATTTTTTTTCTACTTATTTATGCATCCATTGGTTGATTCTTTTTTTTATCCTCACCTGAGGACATTTTTTGCATTTGTCTTTAGATAGAGTGGGAGGGAGAGAGGGAGAGAAACATCGATGTGAGAGAGACACATTGAGTGGTTGCCACCCACATGACACCAACTGGGGCGGGGACAAAGTGCAACCAAGATACGAGACCTTAGAGGGAACCGAACCCTGGACTCTCTGGTCCATGGGCCTACACTCTAACCACTGAGCCAAACTGGCCAGGGCAAATGTAGCAGATTTTTGTAGGAGTCTTTAGGGTTTCTATGTACAATATCATGTCGTCTGCAAATAATGACAGTTTCACTTCCTCCTTTCTAGTTTGGATCCCTTTTATTTTTTCTTCATATCTGATTTCTGTGGCTAAGACTTCCAGTACTATGCTAAATAAGAGTGACAAAAGTGGGCATCCCTGTCTTGTTGCTGTTCTTAAAGGAACTGCTTTAAGTTTTTCCCCATTTAGTATGATGTTGGATCTAGGTTTTTCATATATGGCCGTTATTATGTCGAGATATGATCCCTCTATTCCCACATTGCTGAGCATTTTTATCAGAAATGGGTGCTGGATTTTGTCAAATGCTTTTTCAGCATCTATTGATATGATTATATGGTTTTTATCTTTCATTTTGTTTATGTAGTGTATCACATTTTTTGATTTGCGAATATTGTACCAGCCTTCCATCCCTGGGATGAATCCCACTTGGTCACGGTGAATAATTTTTTTAATGTATTGCTGGATCTGATTTGCTAGTATTTTGTTCAGGAGTTTGGCATCTACGTTCATCAGGGATATTAGCCTGTAGTTTTCTTTCTTTGCAGTGTCTTTTTTTGGTTTTGGAATTAGAATTATGCTGGCCTCATAAAACGAGTTTGGGAGACTTCTTTCTTCTTTAATTTTTTGGAATAGTTTGAGGAGAATGGGTGTTAGTTCTTCTCTAAATGATTGGTAAAACTCCCCCGTGAAGCCATCAGGGCCTGGGCTTTTGTTTGCTGGAAAAGTCTTAATTATATCTTCAATTTCCTTAGTTGTTATTGGTCTGTTAAGTTTTCTATCTCTTCCTGGTTCAGTTTTGGGAGACTATGTGTTTCTAGAAATTTGTCCATTTTGCTTAGATTGTCCAATTTGTTGCCATATAATTGTTCATAGTATTTGTTAACGATCCTTTGTATTTCTGTGGTGTCAGTTGTTATTTCTCCTCTTTCATTTCTGATTTTGTGTATTTGGGTTCTCTCTCTTTGTTTCTTGGTGAGTCTAGCTAAGGGTCCGTCAATCTTGTTTATCTTTTTAAAAAATCCACTCTTTGTTTTATTGATCCTTTGAATTGTTTTTTGGTCTCTATGTCATTTATTTCTGCTTTGATCTTTACTATTTCCTTCCTTGTACTTGCTCTGGGGTTTTCTTTTTGGTTGCTTTCTAGTTCTTTAAGTTGCGAGCTTAGATAGTCAATTAGAAATTTTTCTTGTTTCTTGAGGTAGACCTGTAGTGCTATGAACTTCCCTCTCAGAACTACTTTCTTTGCATCCCATAGATTTTGTGTTGTTGTGTGTTCATTTTCATTGGTTTCCAGGAAGGTTGTGAATTTCTGCCTTGATCTCCTTGGTAACCCATTCATTGTTAAATAACATGCTATTTAGCTTCCATGTGTTCAAATGTCTTTGCATGTTCTTGTTGCAATTGATTTCTAGTTTCATGCCATTGTGATCTGAGAAGATGCTTGATATGATTTCAATGTTCTTGAACTTGTAGAGACTTAGTTTGTGTCCTTACATGTGGTCTCTCTTTGAGAATGTCCCATGTGCACTCGAGAAGAATGTGAATTCTGCAGTTTTGGGGTGCAATTTTCTGTAGATATCTATTAAATCCATTTGATCTAGTGCTTCATTTAGAGTCTCTGTTTCCTTGTTAATTTTTTGTAGAGGATCTATCCAATGACGTCAGTGGAGTGTTGAAGTCCCCTGCTATGATTGTATTGCTGTCAATTTCTCCTTTGAAGTCCTCCAGAAGATTTTAAATATATTTTGGTGCTCCTATATTGGGTGCATATATGTTTACCAAGGTTATATCTTCCTGTTGGATAGCACCTGTCAATATTATGTAATGGCCTTCTTTGTCTCTAGTTATGGCCTTCATTTTGAAATCTATTTTATCAGATATGAGTATTGCTACCCCAGCTTTTTTTTCCTTTCCATTTGCTTGGAAGATTTTTTTCCATTCCTTCACTTTCAACTTATGTCATTCTTTTGTTGTGAGGTGAGTCTCTTGTAAACAACACATATATGAGTCATGCTTTCTTATCCAATCAGCTACTCTGTGTCTTTTGATCAGGGTGTTCAGTTCATTTACATTTAACGTTTTTATTGATATGTGTTTATTTATTGCCATTTTTGTTTATTGTGGTTCTATTTTTCTTCCTATTTCTACTAATTACAGCAGTTCTTTTAACATTTCTTGTAGTGCTGGTTTCGTGCAAATATTATTCCCTTAGCCTTTTTTTTTCGTCTGAGAAGCTCTTTATTTCACCTTCTATTTTGAATGATAGCCTTGCTGGATAGAGTTGTATTGGATTCAGATCCTTGTTTTTTATGACCTTGATTACTTCATGCCATTCTCTTCTGGCCTGTAGTGTTTTTGTTTGAGAATTCCTCTGATAGCCTAATGGGGGTTCCTTTGCAGGTAACTTGTTGCTCTTCTCTTGCTGCCTTTAGGATTCTCTCTTTGTCTTTAATTTTTGGCATTTTAGTTACTATGTGTCTTGGTGTGGGCCTGTTTGGGTTCTTCTTACTTGGAGCTCTCTGTGCTTCTTGAACTTGAATGCCTTCTTCCTTCACCAAGTTAGGGAAGTTTTCTGTCACTATTTCTTCAAATATATTCTCTAACCCTTGCTCATTTTCTTCTTCTTCGGGGACTCCTATGATGTGAAAATTATTACATTTCCAATTGTCCCACAGTTCTCTTAAGCTGTCTTCCTGTTTTTCAATTGTTTTTTCCTTTCAGTTTTCTGATTGATTGATTTTTTCTACCCTGTCTTCTAATTCACTAATCCAGTCCTCAGCTTCCTCTACTCTGCTGGTTAGTCCTTCCAATGTATTTTTTATTTCTGCTATATCATTCGTCATTTCCACTTGTTTAGTTTTCAATGTTTATCTTTACTCATGGTCTTGAGGTCCTTACTCATACTGTTGAGCTTCCTCAAGATCATGGCTCTGAACTCTAACCTCTGATAACTTGCTTAACTGCATTTCATTTATCTCATCTTCAGTAGAGTTCTCTTGTTCTTTCATTTGGGATTTGTTTCTTTGTTTCACCATTTTGGCTATCTCAGTGGATTTTGGAGCCTGCCAAATTTTGCATGAGTGTTGCTGTTCTGCTGTTTGCAGCTCCCTCTAGTGGGTTTGGATGAGTGTGGGAGGACCCATGTTCAACACCACTGTCAAATCTTATTTTCTTGGGTATATTTGCAAGCCCAGGAAAGGTTCAGTTATCCTCTAGGTTTTTGCCTGGAGGCTATTATTCTCAGTTACTTGATGAGCCTTGGGTTGTAGCCCTCAGCTGAATGAAAAACTCCCTCAGGTGTTCAGTGTAAGAGGACTTCCAGAGGGTGGGGCAGATGCTGGTTTTTAATGAGCCTCAGTTTGCATTTCTTTGGCCCAGCTTGGTGGGGTTAAATCTCCAAGGGAAGGGCTGCTGCTTTTCCACAGAGATCCGGGAAGGAGCAAGATGGCCACTGTCCTGTGTGGCCACGACTCAGCAAAATTTCTGACTGCCCTCCAAATCCCAGGTGTCTCCACAGATTTTCAGTCCAGTCTTCCCTCCCTCTGCTGGAGCCCAAGGTGAGTGGCTGTAGCTAATTTAGTGCTCTGTCCCGGCCCTCTGTGCTGTGAAGCCAGCTTGGGATTTTAACCCTGAGGGAACTGCTCACAGTTAAAACAGCTGCTGTCCGTGGGCTCCCAGCCTGCCTCTGCAGACCTACCAGGCTCAATTCAGTGTCCTTTTTTCCTGTCCCTGGTTATGTGGGTCCTCTCCAACTGCTTTTCTATTGCTTTTTCCCAGTGATTTGTCTTTATTTTAGTTGTAATTCCAGTTTGGTCCTGGGAGATCATCTGTGTAGCTCCCATTCACTCTGCCACCATTTTGGAAAACCCTGTCTGTGTATTATGTGATGTGTTTTTTGCCTCTGGATGGCATTATTAGGGTGTGATATTTAATTGTCATAAAGAGATTAAATACTTATATAGATTAAACAGAATCCTATGGTCTGGACAAAATGTTTGATATTAAAACTGATTTAAGTTTAATTAATGTCTGTTAAAATTATAACCATGAAATATGTTTGTTTTACCTAAGTCTATAAAAAGGTTATAATATGATCTTTTGGTTAAGTATATTTGACAATCTTCCCAAAGCTTAAATTTTAAGATACTTTTTTTAAACTGAGAAATGACTTTGAGTTATTCTACTGAGCACTGGAATACCTCAAGAATTTATTCTCATACTTACCTGACGGGGAGATACCATGATCATGAAGGTGGTTTTCCCAGGGTGAGGCTTATCCATTGCACTCCAGATGTGCTGACCCCTGCAATCCACCCCCCGCAAAAAAGAATTTATTCTCTCTCCTAAGTTTCTTTTTAACTAATTAGGCTTATTTGATATGCTTGAAAATTACATTGGAAGCTTTGCCAAATAAAATAATAATAACTATGTTCTATTTGTATACATATATTTTTGTTAAAATGGTGAAATTTCAGTCTACTCTAAAATGGATCTTGCAAAGATTCAGAGCCAAGTTCAAACAGGGAGCTCTCAGGGGTAGCCCATGTCCTGTCAGTGACACCAGGCAAGCCAAGAGTAATGGTTTCCTATAGGAGGCATCCAGCAGTTGTACTCCAGGTGTTTGTGATCCACACATTGGGGCATTTATTAATTGTTTCAGTGTTCAATGCACACCTCCAATGAGCCATGTTCAATGTTTTAAAATCTTGCATA
The DNA here is from genome assembly GCA_030848825.1 of Tadarida brasiliensis. Lineage (NCBI taxonomy): Eukaryota > Metazoa > Chordata > Mammalia > Chiroptera > Molossidae > Tadarida > Tadarida brasiliensis. Next base: position 68,817,377 of record CM061259.1, on the reverse strand, counting down.
TTATCTGTTCTTTATATATTGAAATTGTGTATTGAATTGGAAAATGTGAGCTTTGTATTGTTCTTTTATGTCATTTCATAATAATTATTATTTACCAAGAAATTGTAATCTTGGAATGTTATATCTTACCAAAAAAAAGGAAAGTTCTTTATCAATTGCATTATAATCAAGTCTTTGACCATGTCATTTTACTTATGTCATTTATAGACAGTTATTGTTTTACTCTGATGCATTTGCAAATATGTTACATCTTTGGAAAGATTCATGAAAAGGACTCTGACTTACTCTAAATTACAGGTTTCTAAGCAGGTCGTCTCTTTGAAGTAGGTAAAGATTTATAGAACTCTTAAGAATAACTGGATTCATAGAAATACTGGTGAAGAATCAGGACAAAGATTGATTGTATGGGACTGAATAAACAGAATAATTATTATTTTTATAACTTTGTTAAAAATATTTCTGATTTTTAAATCTTTTTTTCCAGATATAAGGAAACTTGTGTTTTTTTCTTCCCTAGAACAATTTGGTAAATTATATGCTCATAAACCATATTGAAGCATTTATATTTTTCTTCCTACCTAATCCCTCCAGAATTTGGCAACTCTCAATAAGTGAGTATTATTTTATTGACAATATATTTATTTGCATAAATCCAATAAGAATCTGTTCTCTTAATAACAGGACACATAAAACCAGTTTCTAATTGTGGCTTCATTAATCAAGGCTTTGACTGGAATGGCATTTCTGAGAGAGGCATGCCTGGACTCTGGATGTCACCAGAAAGACTTAAGGAACTGAGATTGACTTTGAAGGTAATAAAAGCCTCTTGAAGAAATGGCCTGGTACCTTGCTTGTCCAAATGGTTCATGGCAGTCTTTTCAAGTAATAAATAAAGGTTGCTTTCCTGGTAAATGACAAAAAAACAAAAACAAACAAAAAAACCTCAAGACATTTTGAGGACCTCAAGAATTTGAGGAATCTACCCAAACTATAGGTATGGCAGGCAGCAAAGCCTGATGGCAACTGTGTGGCTTGGCTTCTGTGCCCTGAGGAGCTGACTAAAGCTCAATCAGAAGATTCCTTATGAGTACAATTTCAGCAAAGTAGATTTGAAAGAGCCTATATAGTAAGTTGCTATTCTTGTTGTGTTTATGCAAATAATAAGGCCAAATTAAAACTGGATTTAATGCAGTCTCTTTAATGAAAATGATGGCAATTTTAGGAAGAAAAATTATGTTTCAGTAAAAATCACAATACCCAATTGTGTATATTGGACTTTAGTGCAGTTGATTGTCTTTAAAGTTTAAAGTTTTATTTTTGCCTATGAACTGAATTGATTTCTGAATTATTTGTCTTTAATCCTCCAAGTTAATGTTTCATTTTTTCTCCCATCCTTTGACTTGGAATTATTGAGAACTACTGATGCATTGTCAACCATGCAAAATTTACCTGAGCATCTGATGGCATCACCAAAGATATTTAAACTGCAGATAAAAAGGAGCTGTCAGATTGTCACTGCTTGCTTTTATTACAGCTAAAGAAACTTTAAGCCTTTTCGACAGCCAGTCTTACAGACTCAGAAACTGGATTATAATTTGCTATGATCATTAACCTTTGTTTTTTTCTTCTGTTTTCACAAGCATGCATCTTATTAAATACCTGATTACTTATTTACACAATATAGGTCTCACTTTAAAAACCTATCTGTATTACCCCCTCCTAAAGTAAGACTCAACAATTTAACTGAACTAACTTATTTTCAGGACTAAATAAATGAGTCAATGAAATATGAAGTAATATACTAACTTCACTTCTGGAATAATACAATTCCATATCAAGATGATGATGCTTCAGGGATTCCAGCCAATTCCTACTTTGGAAGAATTAGCTAACAGCCTCTCTGTTTCAGTTTCTGATCCCATTCCCTTGTTCCCCTTAGATTAGGCAGAGAAATATTTCTATATAGACAGAAATCACAGCCCTTGTTGGGGAGGGGGTGGGATAGGGAAGAAGAGGGGAAAGCAGTTGCTGAAAATAGATCATTCTCCCTCATCACTTCCAAAAGATATTAGGAATGGGAGTCTCTGAGTGGGGAATGAGACAGGCCAGTAAACCAGGACAGGTGGAATAGGAAAACTGAGACAGATAGCTGAACAAACTGGCAGAGCAATTTACAGTAGATAGAGAAGGTCACTTCCCTAGCTATAACATCTAGGCCTCAGTTATATTTCAGCTCCAGACCCAGAAAAGTAGCAAAACCAAGTAGGTGACACCAGGACCAGCTGTCCTGCCCTAATGACCCCCTGCCCTGACACTGACCAATCAGTGAGGACCATGACTCTGAAGGAACACACCTAGAAAACTGATTAATATTCTGCTGAAACCCTCCTCTGAGACTTCCCCTAAGATTCCTGCCTGTAAGAAAGGATAAAAGCCTCAAGACAAAGGACCCAGTGCTTGCTCTCCCTCTTGGGGCAGCCCCTGCTATTCCCTTTCATCTCTTCTTCCCTATCTTCTCCACAAGCCTGTATGTCCTGAATTCTAAAGGACCCATGAGGCTTGCAACTAGGGTAGCAATGGGCAGCAGCTGCTCATCCCAGACTAATCTCCTAAACCTGTCCCCAGTGCCCCATTTTCTCTGACTTCCCAGAGAAATAAGGCAGCCCAGTCTAGGCTCTCCAGTTGCTTCTTATATGCTAAGCCCTTTTATGTTTTACTGTCCCAAGCTTTAATAAACATTCCCTCGCCCTGGCCGGTTTGGCTCAGCGGTTAGAGCGTCGGCCTGCGGTCCACAGGGACCCGGGTTCGGTTCCCGCTAAGGGCATGTGCCTCGGTTGCAGTTTGTCCCCGGCCCTGGTCGTGCGGGTGGCAGCCACTCGATGTGTCCCTTTCACGTCGATGTTTCTCTCTCTTTCTCTTCCTCTCTCTCCCTCCCACTCTATCTGAACAAAAAATGAAAAAATGTCCTCGGGTGAGGATAAAAAAAAAAAGTTATAATTAGTCAAAAGCATGGGTAACAAACTGGACTTATAATTGGTGTTTGAAATGGAGATGAGAGGAGTCTTATAGGCCTGGGTACTTAACTAAATATGGGATCTGATGCTATCTCCAGGTAGGCAGCATCAGAATTGAGTGGAATTGTAGGACATCCAACTGGTGTCACAGAATTGCTTGGTGTGGGGAAAGAACCCACACATGGGAAATGGAATAAGAATCATTAGGGTTTTTATTGTTCTAATCATATTTAACAAATCCTTCACTATACTTCTTAGGTCAAGAACCTGTTCTCATAAATTACATTCAAACACTTTTAAAGTTTTATTTTAATGCTTGCCTTTATCTATGTAGAATTAATTTTGTGTATGACATGAGGTAAAGACCCAATTTCATTCTTTTCATTACTGTTGCCCAATTTTCCTAAATTATTTATTCACAGTTATTTTTTCCCTATGATTTGCAATGTCAGTTTTCCCACATTTTCCTCATATGAATTTTCCACGTGTAACATTTTAATGACCATTATTCCATATAGCTCACCTATTTATCTATATCTGTACCATTATCATTCCTTAATTATTGTAGCTTTGTGATATATCTTGATAGATCTGGTTTTATCCTCAAAGAGGCACTTGATTATCCTTAGCCCTTTGATTTTCTACATAAATTTTAGAACCCATGTGTTGAAGTTCATGTAAATCCCTTTGTGATATTGTTTGAGATTACATTGAAACTGTACATCATTTTGAGGAACACTAGAATCTTTACATTATTGAGTCTTCCTATCCATAAACATTTTCTATTACCCAATGTATTTAGTTCTTTATGGTTTTTTAAAAATAAAGTGTCATAATATTCTCCTTAAAGATTTTGTTCAGCTTTGGTTAGATAATTTCTAGTTATCCTATATATTTTTGTATTTATTATAAATGGTATTGTTAGCATAGGTAAGTAGATATTAATAAAGAAAGGGAGCAAAGGAAATCAGACATTATTAAGCATAATAAACTAGGAAGCATAAGCCTACTTGCTTCACTAAGAAGTTACAACTTCACACACTCCCCAGAGCATTCTCTACCCTCAGGACCTAGTACCTTGAAGCAGGCATACAAGGGGAGGAATAAAAACAATAAAAATAAAATTTATCTGCTGGGCACATACCCAGTAGAAGTCAAGACAGCACAGGAGGAGGTTCTTCCACTTTGAGGCATGCACAATAGAAGCCAAAATGGTGACCATAATGGCCTGACTGTCTAGCCTGGGGAAAGGATTGGATTGAATACGGAGGATCTAGAAAATAGTTTGCTTAGGAGGTGGACCCATCAGAAGCATGCCAAAGATTGAGAAGTTAACTGGTTAACGTGAAAGGGTGCCTGGTCCTTCCCAAACCCAAGGTAATATAATCAGCTTAACAAAAAGCTCCCTCTCTCTTACTCAGTAACACATGTTCACCCCATTTGCTTACTCATTCTCTTTCCAGCAACCATGTAGCCCTAGCAGCCACCTGGGACCCGCAGCAGATAGTGCGGGCCTGGGCACAGTGCTAGCCAGTGCACAGCCAGGAACAGACTACACTAACCAAATGGGGGGACATACATGGACTGAACAAATGGCACAAAATCTCTAAACAATGGCCCTATTTCTGGGCCTGATGAAGACAAGACTGGATTCTTTTCATGGTAGCACAGATGGAGATGGGATACTGGGAACCTGGGGGCAGCCTTCTGTTATAGGCACCTCTCACAAACGCCAGAGAGGTGTTATCAAACAGCCCCACCTTGGTTCTTTTCATGCTCTTATAAATGAATTTAAATAAGTGGCTCCAGATGATTATGTTGTGATAAAGCCAATTTATTAAAAAATTAAAGCATGCACATTTATTAAAAAAGCCAGGCAAGCCCTGGCCAGTTTGGCTCAATGGTTAGAGCATCGGCCCATGGACCAAAGAGTTGCGGGTTCGATTCTGGTCAAGGGCACATACCTTGGTTGCAGTTCATCCCCGGCCTTGGTCGGGGTCATGCAGGAGGCAGCCAATCAATGTATCTTTCTCATGTCGATGTTCTCTCTCTCTCTCTCTCTCTCTCTCTCTCTCTCTCTCTCTCTCTCTCTCTCTCCCACTCTCTCCCCTTCCCACTCTATCTGAAGATAAATGGAAAAATAATCTCGGGTGAGGATTAAGAAAAAAGAAGCAACAACAAGGCAAGCATATCTATATATCCACAGTTGGGCTCTCAGCTAATCTAAAGAGCAAGTGGGGTGGGGGTGGGGGTCCTGCCTTATATACCCTCCTGTCTACAGCTTTTAAAAAATATTCCTTTGCTAGATATCCTGATACAGATTAACTCTGGAGGTCTCCTCTTTTCTTTTTTATGACTTTCCCCGAATTTATGAGAAGCACCTGGCAAATAAATCCCCAGAATGCTGGCTTTTCTGTTTAAAAAGTGGGATGAGATAAGACTACACTTTTCCTTCCCCCTCCTCCCTGCTGTTTTAACAGTTCCAGGATGATTTGCACTAAGTAGTCTCTGGTTAGTGAGAATTTGAATTAAGAATCCTACTTCCCCTCTCCTCCATTTCTTCCCTTTCCTCTCCAGCATTCTGTAGTGACAATAGGTTTTAACCCTTTGTTCTCAAGATAAAGTCCTACTACAAGTGGCCTGCAAAGCTTTTTGGTTTTGTTTAATTTTCCTGTCTTAATTTCCCTATTCCTCCTTCCCTGAAATTTTCCTAGCTTATCAGTGTTCTATAACACTTCTATTCCATCCAAATAAATCTTACAGTTAGATCACATCTTCCCATACCTGGGTCTCTTAGAATGCTTTTCTTGTGACTCTGTGAAAGAACCCTATTTCCACTAGCAAGATTATCTCTTTTAAAGTTATATATTCCAACTATATGTGCATAGTGTATAGAAAGGCAAATGATTTTAGAATTACTCTTATATATTATTTTTATGTAGTGTCATGGTTAATTTGTATGTATGGACAAAAAAGGGGCCACATACTAAACCTGACAAGCTCAGGGGAGGCCTAAATGGTGGCCTTACAAACTCAGAGACCTGAAATAACCACGTAGGCTCCAGCTGTGTGGTTCAATCAGTTGGAGCATCATCCCATGCACCAAAAAGGTTGTAGGCTTGATTTCTGGTCAGGACATATACCTAGTTTGCAGGTTCAATCCCCAGTGGGGGCATGTACAAAAGGCAACTGATCAATGTTTCTCTCTCACATAGATGTGTCTCTCTCTCCCTCTTTCTCTCTCTAAAAAATCAATAAAGACATATGTTCCAGTGTGGATTAAAAATAAATTAACCACATAGGATGGTCTAAGATTAAAACTTTCTAACTAAAGGCAGTTCATGTCAGGTATTCATGTTCTAGGGCATTATTTTTCCCTAACAAAAATCAATCTTCACCTTAACTGAGCCTGTCTGTTGTCTTTTTTGCATCTAAGATAACATACCTGATAACATGTCTTTGGAATATCAAAGTAATTTCCTTTTTTCAGACCCCTCAAAGCACAGCCAACACCAGAGCAGAAACTACAAATTCCTTCACTGTTATTATTATTATGTTAATTGTTGACTGTTAACTATTCTATACCCACAAATGTAGAGTATGTGTCTATTTGTTTTATTTTTTATCCAGTCCTAGAGGTTTCCCTGCTTTGCTTTCTCCTGACTCCCTAATCTATCACCAGTGAATTTCATGTAACTCCCATATACCTCCTCCTTTGATTGTAATATATAAAATAAGGTGCATAACTGTCATTTTCTGGAGCATTTTCTCAATCTATTGAGATTTTGCTTCTTGGCAATTGTCATTAGTTTGGTTCAAATAAACTCATAAAAACTCTTACAGGTTTGGACTTTTATTATATCGACGTGTCAATTTGACTGGGTCATAGGACACTCAGACATTTGGTCAAACACTATTCTGAGTGTATCTCTGAGGGCATTTCTGGAGGAGATTAACATCTTAAAGGATAGCCTGAGTAAAGCAGATTATCCTCCCCATCAACTGAAGGCCTAAATAAAACAAAAAAGCTGACCCTCCCAAAGAATAGAAAGAGCTTTTCCTGCCCGACTCTCTTGAGGTAGGACATCATTATTTTCCTGCCTTTGGACTTGAAGTGAAGCATTGGCTCTCCTGGGTCTTCCAGCTTGCCTACTGCACATCATGAGATTTGTCAATCTCTGTAATCATGTGAGCCAATTCCTTATAAAAAAAAATCTCCCCCATACACGCACACATGCACACCCACATTCTGCAGGTTATGTTTCTTTGGATAATCCTGACTAATACAGATTTTGGTAGAGTGGCTCTAGAAAAACATAATTTTATGATGAGTTTTTAAAATTAGTTTTGAGGTTTCTAGAATTGACTCTCTAATCTGATTAGGTATAAATATGCTAATGACTCTATTTTTAGTAGTAGAGAGAGTATTGATAACCCATGGGGTGATCGGGCCATAGAAGTACACAAAATATCAATGTTGGATATTCCCCCTACACAAACACTTAAAAACAGCAAGAATCTGTGGGACTGTGTATGACAATTTTGAACAATTTTGGGAAACTAATGTATATAGTGAAGTTGGTTGGTTGCTCCAAATGTAAAGCAGTGAAAGTAAAGAATGAACTCAGGGATACAACCCTAGCTCAAGTGCCACATAAATGATCTGAGAGATTCTGTGTCTGCACTAAAGGAGACCCTTATCTCCTGTAGGTAAAGGGCTGAACTTGCTGAAAATCAAACCCACATTGTCATCCTGCAACTGGCTGAATTACAATGCAAGCTGAAGTCCTGGCCTCATAGTTTGTTTACTGTTAAAGTGAGGGCATTGATTGGGAAGGAATGCAATCCTGAAAGAGAATGGGGACATGTGGGAAGACCTTGTTAAAGCTGAGGACATCGAACCCCTAAATTCAGATGGATCTTCTTTGCCAGTGGTACTGGCCTCTCCACCCCAGTCTGAGGAAACTGTAATGGCTTCCTATGAGGCAGTTTCACTGAAAGATAATACTGAATATCCACAGGATCCACCCATAGACCTATAACTGGGTTCAAACCTCAGCAGGCCCCTAAAGGTGAGGTACAAAGTATTTACCCATGAGGAGGCTACATTCCAAAAGATCTATTGTGTTTTCTAATCTATAAGACAGGAACATATGTGGGATGATGGTGGAAGGAACATAAGTTGGATCAGAGTGAATTTATTGATATGGGCTTACTAAGCAGAAGTTCTACATTTAATGTTACATCTCAGAGAGTTAGAAAGGGCTCTAACTGTTTGGTTGTTTGGCTAAAACATGAACCAATATGTGGTCCACAGTGAGAAAATTTAAAAGACCAGACCTGCCTTGGTTTGATGTAGGGGAACAAACTTGAAGGCTTAGAGAGAATGGCATGTTAAAGTGGGTTTGTCATTTAAGACCTACTCATTTACACTGGGAGGGTCCAGAAGACATTTTTTTTTTTTTTTTTTTTGGTATGTGCCCCTAGCAGGAACTGAACCTGGGACTCTCTGGTCCACAGGCCAATGCTCCAACCGCTGAACCAAACTGGCCAGGGCCAGAAGACATATTGTTTTCACCAAGACTGTGAGAAATAAGTTTGTGAGGGGAGCGCCAGCATCCTTGAAGAGTTTTGTGATTGTTCTTCTCTGTAAACCAGACCTTACAGTAGGAACTGTGGTCACTGAACTAAGAAACCTAAATGCAATGGGATTCGTTGGATCCTGGGTTTTCAGGGGCCAAATGGTGATTTGCATAAGCAGAAAAATTCTAGATCAGGTGAACCAAAGCCAAACCTAAATCATAAAAACAGAGAGTGATAACCCCTCAATCAATTCCCAGACTTAGTCAATTTACAGACACAGAACCCCTTGAATAAAGAGAGGCTGAGTCCCCTTGAGAAAGGACCCTAATACAATCTTTCCCTAGGCTGCAGTGTTTTATCTGGGTAACTGTGCATTGAAGAAAAAAATATCAGCCATTTTGGGAAGCACTGTATACTGGCTGTTAACTAACACTAATTCCAGAATACTCAAAACATCATTGTGATCCATAAGTCAGAGAAGGGGCTTATGGAGTTCAGGTGATCAATGGATTTTTAGCTCAGCTCTATCTCACAGTGAGTACAGTAGGTCTTCTGATGTTGGGCAGTACCCCAGGAGGCCAGTGGAGGCCTCAACCTGATCCATGTTCTTGTCACAGAACAAGAAGGAATTCTAGAGCATGACAGGTGACCTCAGAGGATGAGATGTGCTGATGGAATCTGGGTGAAAGGTTTTTATTAAATGTGGGGGTAGGGGATAGGGTAGCCCTTGGTTTCCGATGCTGGTGGGGTGACTGCCGACAAGGCTCATCCCTGTCCAGGACTCCTTTCCAGATACAGATCTTTCTTTCTTTCTTTCTTTCTTTCTTTCTTTCTTTCTTTCTTTCTTTCTTTCTTTCTTTCTTTCTTTCTTTCTTTCTTTCTTTCTTTCTTCCTTTCCTTTCCCTTTCTTTCTTTCTTTCTTTCTTTCTTTCTTTCTTTCTTTCTTTCTTTCTTTTTTTCTTTCTTTCTTTCTTTCTTTCTTTCTTTCTTTCTTTCTTTCTTCCTCCCTCTCAAATACAGGAAACTAGGGAGAGGAAAGTGGGGAAAACAGATGGTCAGTGAAGGTCATGTTGGCTATGTTCCAGCCAAAACAGAAAAGAGGAGGGGTAGAACTTGAGGCCTTTGTTCCCTATTCTAACTTTCCTGCCTCACCTCAACTCATCTTGTGGTTATTTTCCAAGTTCCAGAATGCATAATTGGAATATACATACTCAGCAACTGACAGAATCCCTACATTGGCTCCTCAACATGTGGAGTGAGGGTTATTATAGTGGGAAAGGCCATATGAAAGCCACTAGGCCTGATTCTACTTTGGAAAATAGTAAACCAGAAGAAATACCACATTGGTTCTTGGCCTCAGCTGTACTCTGGCAAGTAATAAAGTACTAATACCCAGCTCCCCACTTCTAAGATTTGGATGCAATTGGTGTGGGATAAAACCCCAGCATAACTTTACAAAATTACTCAAGTGCCTCTTAATGTGTAGTCAGGACTGAGAACCCCTGATCCAGTTTACACTGCAGTCATTTGACTATGGCTAAAACATTTTTTTAAAAAAAACCCTCCAGAATGTGGGTCCAAACTGCAGGAAGGCTTTTCAATCAATGATCAGATTTACAATAAGTTCATTAAAAGAAAATTTAAAGATATGGAGCACGGGATCAAATTGTTCTTAGACATTCTTCACTCTGATATTCCACCATCATGGTACAAATAATTTCCATATCTTTTCTTTGACTGTGGATTAATTGACTCTGTCGTGCTCTATTTTGAATGCTAACTAGCTGGGCCTATCATTCTCCTGTAGGAGGAGCCCTATTTAGTAGAGTTTTTACCCCAGGCCACTTCACAGGCCACTGATTAGCCATCAATTGTGCTCAGGGAAGGTGATGAGATCACATGTCACCAAGCATACATTCAGAAGCCCTCTGAAAAAAGTGATAGGTACTGTGGGGCCTTATAGCAGGCAAGAGTCTTATGTGGCTTATTACCATGTAGGGCAGGCATCCCAACCACCAGGAGCTCATTAAACAGCAGCTAAAACATCAACACTCAAACTTTTCTTTTTTGTGTGTAGCTATGACTCGAAGTCCCCACTAGAGGGCAAGAAACTTTAAAATGGATTATTTTTTACATGTGGATAAACCCAATAAATTATAAGAATTATTTGAATAATAAATAATTATAGATAATTTTTATAGAACATTTTCTAATGGTCAGGAACTCCCCTAAACACTTTTTTTTTAATTTTTTGTTTCCTTTATTGATTTTAGAGAGAAAGGAAGTGAGAGGGAGAGAGAGAGAGAGAGAGAAACATCGATGAGAAAGAACATCAATTAGCTGCCTCCTGCATGCCCCCCACATGCAGGGGATCGGGCCCACAACCTGGGCATGTGTCCTGACCGGGAATCGAACCGGGGACCCCTTGGTGCATGGTTTGACGCTCAACCACTGAGCCACACCGGCTGGACAACACTTTCTATTATTTAATTTTTTTATTGTATTCTCTTCACCTAGTTTATATCACAAATTGTATTTATGCAATTGTTATTTAACTTGTTTTTCATTTCTGTCCCACTATTGGACTGGAAGTTACATGAAGGTAATATCTATTTAATTTATTATTCTGAACTGATTAGTGAGTCTGGATCATTGCAGTAAGTGTATAAAGTTTTTGTTTATTATTATTCTTATTTAAATCCTAACCTGAGAATATTTTTTCCATTGATTGTTAGAGATAGTGGAAGGAAGAGAGGGAGAGAGAGAGAGGAAGAAACACCAATGTGAGAGAGACACATCGATTGGTTGCCTCCCACACACACCCCAACCAGAGCCAGGAATCAAACCTGCAACCCAGATACATGCCCTTGACTGGGAATCAAACCCGTGACCCTGCAGCGCATCGGATGATGCTCTAACCACCGAGCCACACCAGCCAGGGCTGAATAAAGTTCTTTCTGAATGAATAAATATGAGTGGATTGAATCTTAATCTCAAATACAAAATGGGGCTATTATTATAGCACATTGTGTTTTGTTATTAGAATAATTGTTTTAAAATTTGTGATATCTCTTTTTAGGTATTTGAAATTAATTTTTGAGTAGTTGTCTCATAGTGTTATTTCAATAGCTTCTATATGTTTTATTTTGGGGGGGAAATGTTCTTTGGTAGACAGTAATAGGCATTGTCAGAAGTAAAATCAGTAAGATCTCCTTGTAGAAGAACTTGTACTATTAACTTACATTGATTAAAGGTATTGTAATTATTTGGGGGAAAAGAAATGCTACATTTCTGAAGGTATTGCAGAGATAAATGCCACCATAAAATACTCAAAGTAATGAAAAGCAAGGACTTGAACCCAAGACTACTGTATCCAGCAAGGCTAGCATTTAAAATTGAAGGTGAAATAAAGATTTGACTTTGGTGGTAGGCACACAATGCAATATGAGGATCATATCATGGAAATGTACACTTGAAACCTATATAATCTTATTAACCAATATTGCCCTAATACATTTAATAAAAAAAAAAAAGCTGAAGGATGGAGGGGTGGTGATTCCCACCATAACCCCATTTAACTCTCCTAGCTGGCCTGTGCAGAAGTCAGGTGGACCCTGAAGAATAACAGTGGATTACTGTGGGCTTATCCAGATGGTGGCTCTAACTGCAGCCTCTGTACCAGATTTGGTTTCATTGCTTGAGCAAATTAACCCATCCCCTTGTACCTCATATGCAACTACTGATATGGCAAATGCCATTTCTCCATCCCTGTGAATAAGACCCACCAGAAGCAGTTTGCTTTCAGCTAGCAAGGCCAGCAATACACCTTCACTGTTCTAGCTCAGGGTTACATCAACTCTCCAGCCCTATGTCTTCATTTAATTTGGAGGGAGCTTGATTACCTTTTCCTTCCACAAGATATCACACTGGTCCATTACATTGATGATATTATGCTGTTTGGACCTAATGAGCAAGAAGTAGTAATTACTCTAGACTTATTGATGAGACATTTGTGTATCAGAGAATGGAAAATAAATCTAATGAAAATACAGGGACTTGCCCTGGCCGGTTTGGCTCAGCGGTTAGAGCGTCGGCCTGCGGTCCAGAGAGACCCGGGTTCGGTTCCCGCTAAGGGCATGTACCTCGGTTGCAGTTTGTCCCCGGCCCTGGTTGGTCGTGCGGGTGGCAGCCACTCGATGTGTCCCTTTCACGTCGATGTTTCTCTCTCTCTCTCTCTTCCTCTCTCTCCCTCCCACTCTATCTGAACAAAAAATGAAAAAATGTCCTCGGGTGAGGATAAAAAAAGAATAATAAAAAAAAAAAAAATACAGGGACTTTCTGCTTTGTAGAAGTTCAGTGGAGATTATATATATATATATATATATATATTATATATATATTATATAATATATATATAATTTATTATATATATATTATATAATATATATATATATAATTTATTATATATATTATATATATATATATATATATATATATAAAATAAATTGTTGCATCTGGCCTTTCCTACAACCAAAAAATAACAGATGTACAATGTCTAGTGGGTCTCTGGCCCATTTACCAAGTGACCAGGAAAGTTGCTGGTTTTGAGTGAGACCCTGAGCAAGAGAAGGCTGTTCCACTACCTGGACCAGTAGAATAGATCCAAGAGTGCTTGAAGTGCCAGTGGTAAATAGAGATGCTGTTTGGAATTATTGTCTTGTTCTGATTTGAAAGGAAATAAATACTTGAAATGACTCATCACTGAGTATAATTATTCTGTAGGCTTTGGTAGATAATTTTTATCAAATTAAAGAAGATCCCTAGATTGCTATATTTTTTAAATCATGAATGGATATTGAGTGTCATCAAATGTTTTTCTGCGTCCATTTAGATAATCATGTTTCTTCCTTTAATCTGTTAATGCAGTGAATTGCATTAATACATTTTCTAAGTCATTAATCTGCTAAAGTGCATTTCTGGGACAAACCAGATTTGATTATAATGTTTTTATGTAATTCAGTTTGCAAACATTTTCTATAATTTTTGGACCTATGCTTCTTAGTTTGGCTATAAATTTTATTTCTTATCCTAGCTATATATTTAGCCTCATAAAATGCATTGCTAAATGTATTCTTTTTTCTATTCTGAAAGTTTTTGTGAAAAAAATCTCTTCTGCTGCAACACATACTTCTGTATTGTGGGTTAATTCCATCTATGTGGGAGGTTTCATGGTTTTTATAAGATTTTTCCCCAGCACATTAATATTTTATACTCCAAATAAGAGGGTCTTAATGCAGATAAACACACACAGCTGAGAGCAGTACAATTGGAGAAAATAGGACTGTTCCTGACACCCCTTCAACTCTCACAATCTCTCTCTTAGCTCAGTGTGGCCACCTGCTCTTACTCAGGAACACTTCTGTGTGGTCTTCATAACTCAGTAGAGTCAATCCTTCATCACAGTCTCTTTCTCCAAGGTACTTTCATTTTTATTAATAGATGAAGTTATCTCTATTTCTCTCTTTCTCTCATGAGTGTGTATTTATGTATCTAATAATTTACCACATCTTTTTGTTTGTTTGTTTGTTTGTTTGTCTTTGTTAATCCTCACCCAAGGATATTTTTTCCATAAATTTTTTTAAAATTTTTTTTTATTATTAGTTTACTTTTGTTACAGATGTTTCTCCTTTTTCCCCCATTGGAACCCTCCTCCCCCTCCCTCCCTGCCCCGTCCCCAGTTTTGTTGTCCATGTCCATTGGTTATGAGTACATGCGTACAAGTTCTGTGGTTCATCGCTCCCCTCCCCCACCCCCTCTTCTGACAATTGTCAGTCTGTACCCTACTTCCACGTCTCTGGAACTACCCTGTTCCTCAGACTGTTATGTTCATTATATTCCAGAAATAAGTGAGATCATATGATATTTGTCTTTCTCTGCTTAGCTTGTTTCACTTAGGATAATAGTTTCCAGGTCTTCCCATGTCATCTCAAAGGATAAGAGATCTTTCTTTCTTACAGCTGCATAGTACAACATTGTGTATATGTACCACAGTTTTTTTATCCATTCGTCTACTGATGGACACTTGGGCTGTTTCCAGATCTTAGCTATTGTAAATAGCGCTGCTATGAACATGGGAGTACATATATTCTTTCTGATTGGTGTTTCAGGCTTCTTAGGGTATATTCCTAGGAGTGGGATCACTGGGTCAAATGGTAATTCAATTTTTAATTTTTTGAGGTAATACCATAGTGTTTTCCATAGTGGCTGCACCAGTCTGCATTCCCACCAGCAGTGTACTAGAGTTCCCTTTTCTCCACACCCTCGCCAACACTTGTTGTTTGATGAGTTGTTGATGGCGGCCATTCTGACAGGTGTGAGGTGATACCTCATTGTTGTTTTAATTTGCATTTCTCTGATGATTAGTGACATTGAGCATTTCTTCATATGTCTCTTGGCCATTTGTATGTTCTGTTTGGAGAGGTGTCTATTTAGTTCCTCTGCCCATTTTTTAATTGGGTTCTTTGTCTTCCTTTTGTTGAGAGGTATGACCACTCTATATATTTTGGAAATTAATCCCTTATCTGACATATCATTGGCAATTATGCTCTCCCATACAGTGGGTTGCCTTTCCACTTTGA
Organism: Tadarida brasiliensis; assembly: GCA_030848825.1. Classification (NCBI taxonomy): domain Eukaryota; kingdom Metazoa; phylum Chordata; class Mammalia; order Chiroptera; family Molossidae; genus Tadarida; species Tadarida brasiliensis. The sequence goes on along the minus strand of CM061259.1, from coordinate 68,802,142 downwards.
TGGTTGTTTCTTTTGCTGTGCAGAAGCTTTTGAGTTTGATGTAGTCCCATGTGTTCATTTTTTCCTTTGTTTCTGTTGCCTTAGGTGATATATCAGTGAAAATTTTGCTGCGTATGATGTTCGAAATTTTGTTGCCTACATTTTCTTCTAGGATTTTTATGGATCCACGAGTCACATTTAAGTCTTTTATCCATTTTGAGTTTATTCTTGTGTATGGTGTAAGCTGATGGTCTAGTTTCATTTTTTTGCATGTAGCTGTCCAATTTTCCCAACACCATTTATTAAAGAGGCTGTCTCTACTCCAGTGTATGCTCTTGCCACCTTTGTCAAATATTCACTGAGAATAATGTTTTGGATCAATTTCTGGGTTCTCTGTTCTATTCCATTGATCTATGTGCCTGTTCTTGTGCCAGTACCAGGCTGTTTTGAATACAGTAGCTTTGTAGTATAACCTGATATCGGGTATTGTGATCCCTCTTACTTTGTTCCTCTTTTTCAAGATTGCTGTGGCTATTGGGGTCTTTTTTGGTTCCATATAAACTTTTGGAGTATTTGTTCTAGTTCTATGAAATCTGTTGTTGGTATTTTGATGGGGATTGCATTGAATCTATAGATTGCTTTGGGTAGTATGGACATTTTAACGATGTTAATTCTTCCAATCCATGAACAAGGTATATGTTTCCACTTTTTTATATCTTCCTCTAGTTTTTTTTTTTTTTTTTTTCCAATGATCTGTAGTTTTCTGTGAATAGGTCCTTTGCTGGGAAATTCTTGATTACATCTTCAATTTTTTAGTTGTTATTGGTCCACTCAAGTTTTCTATCTCGTCCTGGTTCCATTTTGGGAAACTATGTTTTTCTAGAAATTTGTCCATTTCACCTAGATTATCCAATTGGTTGGTGTATAATTGTTCATAGTGTTTGTTAATGATCCTTTGTATTTTTGTAGTGTCAGTTGTTGCTTCTCCTCTTTCATTTCAGATTTTGTTTATTTGGGTCCTCTCTCTTTGTTTCTTGGAGAGTCTAGCTAAGGGTTCATCAGTCTTGTTTATCTTTTCAAAGAACCATCTCTGTTTCATTGATCTTTTCAATTGGTTTTTTACTCTGTATGTCATCTATTTCTGCTCTGATCTTTACTATTTCCTTCCTTCTACTTTCTCTGGGTTTTTCTTTTTGTTTACTTTCTAGTTCTTTAAGTTGTGAGGTTAGATAGTCAATGAGCAATTTTTCTTGTTTCTTCAGGTAAGCTTTTAGTGCTATTAACTTCCCTCTCAGGACTGCTTTCACTGCATCCCATACATTTTCTGTTGTTGTGTGCTCTTTTTCATTGGTTTCAATGAATTTTTAAAAAAATATTTTTTTTCTTCACTGATTTTAGAGACAGAAGAAGGTAGAGGGAGGGAGAGAGAGATAGAAACATCAATGATGAGAGAACATCAATTGGTCACTTCCTCCATGTTCCACACTGGGGATTTGGCCTACAACTTTGGTGGGTACCCTGACCGGGAATCAAATCGGTGACCACTTGGTGCATGGATCAAGTTCAACGACTGAGCCACACCAGCTGGGCGAATTTTAAATTTCTTCCTTGATCTGCTTGGTAACCCATTCACTCTTTAATAACATGCTATTTAGCCTCCATGTGTTTGAATATTTTTGCATGTTTTTGTTGTAATTGATTTCTAGTTTCATGCCATTGTGATCTGAGAAGATGCTTGATATGATTTCAATCTTCTTGACCTTATAGAGACTTAGTTTTTTCCTAACATGTGGTCTATTTTTAAGAATGTCCCATGTGCACTTGAGAAGAATGTAAATTCTGAAGTTTTGGGGTATAATTCTCTGTAGATATCTATTAAATCCATTTGATCTAGTGCATCACTTAGAGTTTCTTTTTCCTTGCTCATTTTTTATCTAGAGGATCTATCCAGTGATGTCTATTGGGTGTTGAAGTCCCCTGTTATGATTGTATTGCTGTCAACTTCTCCTTTGAAGTCTTCCAGAAGGTTTTAAATGTATTTTAGTGCTCCTATATTGGGTGCATATATGTTTACCAAGGTTACATCTTCCTGTTGGATAGACCCTTTCAATATTATGTAGTGGCCTTCTTTTTCTCTAGTTATGGCCTTCATTTTGAAGTCTATTTTATCAGATATGAGTATTGCTACCCCAGCCTTTTTATCCTTTCTGTTTGCTTGGAAGACTTTTTTCCATCCCTTAACTTTCAACCTATGTGAGTCTTTTGCTGTAAGATGGGTCTCTTGTGAACAACATATATATAAGTCATGCTTTCTTATCAAATCAGCTACTCTGTGACTTTTGATTGGAGCATTTAACCCATTTACATGTAAGGTTATTATTGATATGTGCTTATTTATTGCCATTTTTGTTTATTGTGGTTATATATTTTTTCCTATTTCTTCTAATAATTACAGCAGTCCTTTTAACATTTCTTGTAATGCTGGTTTGGTGCTAATATATTCACTTAGCCTTTCTTTTTGTCTGGGAAGCTCTATATTTCACCTTCTATTTTGAATGATAGCCTTGCTGGATAGAGTAGTCTTGGATTCAGATCCTTGTTTTTCATTACCTTGATTACTTCATGCCATTCCCTTCTGCCTGTAGTGTTTCTGTTGAGAAGTCAGCTGATAGCATTATGGGGGTTCCTTTGTATCACCTGTTGCTTATCTCTTGCTGTGTTTAGGAGTCACTCTTTGTCTTTAATATTTGGCATTTAATTATTATGTGTCTTGGTGTGGGCCTCTTTGGGTTCTCCTTACTTAGGGTTCTCTGTACTTTTTGAACTTGTGTGCATTTTTCCTTTACCAATTAGGGAAGTTTCTGTCACTATTTCTTCAAATATATTCTCTAACCCTTGCACATTTTCTTCTTCTTCTGGAACTCCTATGATGTGGATGTTGTTACATTTCACATTGTCCCACAGTTCTCTTTAGCTGTCCTCCTGTTTTTTAATTTTTTTTATTTTTGGTTCTCTGATTGGATTATTTTTTATACCCTGTCTTCTAAATTACTGATCTGATCCTCAGCATCCTCTCCTCTGCTGGTTATTCCCTCTAATGTGTTTATTATTATTATTATTATTATTATTATTATTATTATTATTAATTTATTTTTGTTACAGATGTTTCTCTTTTTTTCTGCATTGACACTCTCCTACCCATCCCCCCCAGCCGGTCTCCAGCTCTGTTGTCCATGTCCATCAGTTATGCGTACATGCATATAAGCTCTATGGTTTATCTCTTCCCTCCGACCTTAACCCCTCTTCTGAGGGTTGTCAGTCTGTACCCTACTTCAACATCTCTGGGTCTACCCTGTTCTTCTGACTATGTTCATAATATTCCACAAATAAGTGAGATCATGTGATATTTGTCTTTCTCTGCTTGGCTTGTTCCACTTAGGATAATACTCTCCAGGTCCCTCCATGTTGTCTCGAAGGATAAGAGATCTTTCTTTCTTCAAGCTGCATAGTACAACATTGTGTATATGTACCACAGCTTTTTATCCATTCGTCTACTGATGGACACTTGGGCTGTTTCCAGATCTAAGAGATTGTAAATAGTGCTGCTAAGAACATGGGGGTACAAACATTCTTTCTGGTTGGTGTTTCAGGCTTCTTAGGGTATATTCCTACAAGTGGGAACACTGGATCAAATGGCAATTCAATTTTTAATTCTTTGAGGTAACACCATAGTGTTTTCCATAGTGGCTGCACCAGTCTGCATTCCCACCAGTAGAATACTAGAGTCCCTTTTTCACCACACCCTTGCCAGTACATGTTGTTTGATGATTTGTTGATGGCAGCCATTCTGGCAGGTGTGAGCTGATACCTCATAGTTGTTTTAATTTGTATCTCTTTGGTGATTAGTGATGTTGGGCATTTCTTCATATGTTTTTTAGCCATTTGTATGTCCTGTTTGGAGAGGTATCTATTTAGTTCTCTGCCCATTTTTAATTGGGTTCTTTCTCTTCCTTTTTTTGAGTTGTATGAGCACTCTTTATATTTTGGAGATTAACCCCTTATCTGATGTATCATTGGCAATTATGCTCTCCCATACAGTGGGTTCCCTTTCCAATTTGGTGGTTGTTTCTTTTGCTGTGCAAAAGCTTTTGAGTTTGATGTAGTCCCATGTGTTCATTTTTTCCTTTGTTTCTGTTGCCTTAGGTGATGTATCAGTGAAAATTGTGCTTGGTATGATGTCTGAAATTTTGTTGCCTACATTTTCTTCTAGGATTTTTAAGGATTCAAGAGTCACTTTTAAGTCTCTTATCCACTTTGAGTTTATTCTTGTGTATGGTGTAAGTTGATGGTCTAGTTTCATTTTTTTGCATGTAGTTGTCCAATTTTCCCAACACCATTTATTGAAGAGGCTGTCTTTACTCCATTATATGCTCTTACCACCTTTGTCAAATATTAATTGAGCATAATGTCTTGGGTCAATTTCTGGATTCTCTGTTCTGTTCCACTGGTCTATGTGCCTGTTCTTGTGCCAGTACCAGGCTGTTATGATTACAGTGGCTTTGTAGTATAACCTGATATCCGGTATTGTGATCTCACCTACTTTGTCCTTCTTTTTCAAGATTGCTGTGGCTATTCAGGGTCGTTTTTGGTTCCATATGAACTTTTGAAGTATTTGTTCTAGTTCTGTGCAATATATCACTGGTATTTTGATGGGGATTGCATTGAATCTATAGATTGCTTTGGGTAATATGGACATTTTAATGATGTTAATTCTTCCAATCCATGAACAAGGTATGTGCTTCCACTTTTTTATATCTTCCTCTATTTCTTTTTTAAATGTCCTGTAGTTTTCTACAAATACATCCTTTACTTCTTTGGTTAAGTTTACTCCTAGGAATCTTAATTTTTTTGCCACGATGCTAAATGGGATTGTTTTTTTAGTTTCTCTTTCTGTGAAATCATCATTGTGTATAAGAATGCTGTCGATTTCTTGACGTTAATTTTATATCCTGCTACTTTGCTAAATTCATTTATTAAATCTAGTAGATTTTTGATGGAGTCTTTAGAGTTTTCTATGTATAATATCACATCATCTGCAAATAATGACAGTTTCACTTCCTCCTTTCCAATTTGGATCCCTTTTATTTTTTCTTCATGTCTAATTGCTGTGGCTAAGACTTCTAGTACTATGTTAAATAAGAGTGACGAAAGTGGGCATCCCTGTCTTCTTCCTGTTCTTAAGGGAAATGATTATTTTTTTCCCATTGAATATGATGTTGGCTATAGGTCTTTCATATATGGCCTTTATTATGTTGAGATATGATTCCTCCATTCCTACATTGCTGAGCGTTTTTATCAGAAATGGGTGTTGAATTTTGTCAAATGTTTTTTCAGCGTCTATTGATATGATCATGTGGCTTTTATCTTTCATTTTGTTTATGTGGTCTATTACATTTATTGTTTTGCAAATATTGAACCAGCCTTGCATCCCTGGGATGAATCCCCCTTGGTCATGGTGAATAATTTTTTTGATGTATTGCGGGATCCGATCTGCTAGTATTTTGTTTAGGATTTGGGCATGTATGTTCATCAGAAATATTGGCCTGTAGTTTTCTTTCATTGTAGTGTCTTTTTCTGGTTTTGGAATTAGAATTATCCTGGCCTCATAAAATGAGTTTCGAAGTCTTCCTTCTTCTTGAATTTTTTTAAATAGTTTGAGTAGAATGAGTGTTAGTTCTTCTTTAAATGTTAAGTAAAACTCCCCAGTGAAGCCGTCTGGGCCTGGGCTTTTGTTTGCTGGGAGAGTCTTGATCACATTCTCAATGTCCTTAGCTGTTATTGGCCTGTTCATGTTTTCTATCTCTTCCCGGCCCAGTTTTGGGAGACTATGAGTTTCTAGAAATTTGTCTATTTCGCTTAGATTGTCGAATTTGTTGCCATATAATTGTTCATAGTATTTGTTAATGATCCTTTGTATTTCTGTGGTGTCAGTTGTTATTTCTTCTCTTTCATTTCTGATTTTGTGTATTTGGGTTCTCTACCTGTTTCTTGGTGAATCTAGCTAAGGGTCCATCAATCTTGTTTATCTTTTCAAGAAACCATCTCTTTGTTTCATTGATCCTTTCCATTATTTTTCTGGTCTCTATGTCATTTATTTCTGCCCTGATCTTTACTATTTCCTTCTTTCTACTTGCTCTGGGGTTTTCTTTTTGTTTGCTTTCTAGTTCTTTAAGTTGTGAGGTTGGGTAGTCAATTAGAAATTTTTCTCGTTTCTTGAGGTAGGCCTGGAGTGCTATGAACTGCCCTCTCAGAACTGCTTTCACTGCATCCCATAGATTTTGTGTCATTGTTTGTTCATTTTTATTCGTTTCCAGGAAGTTTTTAATTTCTTCCTTGATCTCCTTGGTAACCCATTCATTGTTTAATAACATGCTACTTAGCCTCCATGTGTTCAAATGTCTTTGCATGTTCTTGTTGCAATTGATTTCTAGTTTCATGCCATTGTGATCTAAAAAGATGCTTGATATGATTTCAATCTTCTTGAACTTGTAGAGACTTAGTTTGTGTCCTTATATGTGGTCTCTCTTTGAGAATATCCCATGTGCACTTGAGAAGAATGTGAATTCTGAAGTTTTGGGGTGTAACTCTCTGTGGATATCTATTAAACCCATTTGACCTAGTGCTTTATTTAGAGTCTCTATTTCCTTGTTAAATTTTGTCTTGAGGATCTATCCAGTGATGTCAGCGAGGTGTTGAAGTCCCCTGTTATGATTGTATTGCTGTCAATTTCTCCTTTTAAGTCCTCCAGAAGATTTTTAATATATTTTGGTGCTCCTATATTGGGTGCATATATGTTTACCAAGGTTATATCTTCCTGTTGGATAGATCCTTTCAATATTATGTAGTGGCCTTCTTTGTCTCTAGTTATGGCTTTCATTTTGAAATCTATTTTATCAGATATGGTATTGCTGCCCCAGCTTTTTTTTTTTTTTTTTTTTTTTTCCATTTTCTTGGAAGATTTTTTTCCATCCCTTCACTTTCAACCTATGTGAGTCTTTTGTTGTGAGGTGGGTCTCTTGTAAACAACATATATATGGGTCATGCTTTTTTATCCAATCAGCTACTCTGTGTCTTTTTATCAGAGCATTCAATCCATTTATATTTAAGGTGATTATTGATATGTACTTATTTATTGCCATTTTTGGTTAATGTGGTTCTATTTTCTTTCTTATTTCTTCTACTAATTACAGCAGTCCTTTTAACATTTCTTGCAATGCTGTTTTGGTGCTAATGTATTCCCTTAGCCTTTTTTTGTCTGGAAAGCTCTTTATTTGACCTTCTATTTTTAGTGATAGCCTTGCTGGATAGTGTAGTCTTGGATTCAGATCCTTGTTTTTCATGACCTTGATTACTTCATGCCATTCCCCTCTGGCCTGTAGTGTTTCTGTTGAGAAGTTAGCTGATAGCCTTATGGGGGTTCTTTTGTAGGTAACCTGTTGCCTATCTCTTGCTGCCTTTAGTATTCTCTCTTTGTCTTTAATTTTTGGCATTTTAGTTACTATGTGTCTTGGTGTGGGCCTGTTTGGGTTCTTCTTACTTGGAGCTCTTTGTGCTTCTTGAACTTGAATGCCTTCTTCCTTCACCAAATTTGGGAAGTGTTCTGTCACTATTTTTTCTAATATATTCTCTAACCCATGCTCATTTTCTTCTTCTTCGAGGACTCCTATGATACGAATATTATTGCATTTCCAGTTGTCCCACAGTTCTCTTAAGTTGTTTTCCTGTTTTTTGTTTTTTCCTTTTGGTTTTCTGATTGGTTGATTTTTTCTACCCTGTCTTCTAATTCACTGATTTGGTCCTCAGCTTCCTCTACTCTGCTGTTTAGTCCTTCCAATGTGTTCTTTATTTCTGCTATGTCATTCTTCATTTCTTCTTGATGCCTGTTCGTTTCCAACTGGTTAATTTTCAATATTTCTATGTATTTACTCATGGTGTTGATCTTTCTCAAGATCATGGCTCTAAATTCTAGCTCTGTTAACTTGCTTAACTGCATTTCGTTTATCTCATCTTCGGTAGATGTCTCTTGTTCTTTCACTTGGGATTTGTTTCTTTGTTTCACCATTTTGGCTATCTCAGTGGATTTTGGAGCCTGCCAAATTTTCCCTGTGGATATTGGTGTTCTGCTGTTTGGAGCTTTCTCTACTGGGTTTGGATGAGCGTGGGAGGACCTACATTAAACACCACTGTCAAGTCTTACTTTCCTGAGTAGATTTTCAAGCTCAAGAGAGGTTCTGTTATCCTCTAGCTTTTTTCCTAAAGGCTATTAGTCATGGGTACTTGAAGAGGCTTGGGTTCTCAGTTGAATGAAAACCTCCCTCTGGTGTTCAGCGTGAGAGGATTTCCCGAGGGTGGGGCAGATACTGGTTGTTAGTGAGCCTCCATTTGCATTTCAATGGCCAACCTGCTTGGAGTTTAATCTCCGAGGGAGGGGCTGCTGCCTCTCCCCAGAGCCCTGGGAAGGAGTAAGATGGCCACCGTCCTGTGTGGCACCAACTCAGCAAAAGCTCTGAACGGCCTCCAAATATCGAGTGTCCCCACACAGTTCCAGTCCAGTCTGCCCTCCCTCTGCTGGAGCCCAAGGTGATTGGTTGTGGCTATTTTAGCACTCTGTTCCAGCCCTCTGCACTGTGGAGCCGGCTTGGGCTTTAACCTCGAGGGCGCTGCTCACAGCTAAGACTGCTGCTGTCCATGGGCTCCCAGACCCCCTCTCACTCCTCCACAATCCTACCAGGATCGTTTCAGTGTCCCTGGTTATATGGTCCTCGCAAGCTGCTTTCCTGTTGTTTTCCAGACGATTTGTCTTTATTTTAGTTGTAATTCCAGTTTGATCCTGGGAGATGGTCTGTGTAGCTTTCATTCACTCTGCAGCCATTTTGGAATCTCCAATGTGTTCTTTATTTCTGCTGTGTCATTCTTCATTTCTGCTTGGTGGTTTTTCATCTCCAATTGGTTGATTTTCAATGTTTCTATATCTTTACTCATGCTGTTGAGCTTCCTCATTATCATCACTCTAAACTTTACTTTGATAACTTGCTTAACTGCATTTCATTTATGTCTTCTTCAATAGAGTTCTCTTGTTCTTTCATTTGGGATTTGTTTCTTTGTTTCACCATTTTGGCTGGATCTGGCCAAAATTTCCCTGTGGTTGTTGGTGTTCTGCTGATTTTGGCTCCCTCTTCTGGGTTTGGATGAGTTTGAGAGGACCCACGTTAAACACCACTGTCAAGTCTTAGTTTCCTGGGTAGATTTGCAAGCCCAGGAAAGGTTCACTTATCCTCTAGCTTTTGGCCTGGAGGCTATTATCTCAGTTATTTGATGAGACTCTATTTTTAGCCCTCAGCTGAATGAAAAATCCCTCAGGTGTAAGAAGATTTTTAATAGGTGGGGCACTTCCTCGATATCAGTGTCAATGTTAATGAGCTTTAATTTGCATTTCTCTGGTTTGGCCAGGTGATGTTAAATTCCTGGATGGAGGGGCTCTTGATTCTCCCTGGGGCTCTGGGACGGGGCTCTTTGAGTATGGTGGTTACTGTTCTGTGAGGGAGTGATTCATCACAAAACTCCCTGTGCCCTCCCAGGTCTCCAAGCTCCTGAGTCTCTTCACACAGTTCCAGTCCAGTCTGCCCTCCTTCTGGCAGAGCCCAAGGTGACTGGCTGTAGCTAAATTAGTGCTCTGTCGCAGCCTCTGCACTGTGGATCTATGTACCTGTTCTTGTGCCAGTACCAGGCTGTTTTGATTATAGTAGCTTTGTAGTATAACCTGATATCAGGTATTGTGATCCCTCTTACTTTGTTCTTCTTTTTCAAGATTGCTGTGGCTATTGGGGTCTTTTTTGGTTCCATATAAACTTTTGGAGTATTTATTCTAGTTCTATGAAATCTGTTGTTGGTATTTTGATGGGGATTGCATTGAATCACCTTTTTTTAGGTTCTGTCTGACCGATTTCTTAAACTTTCCACCTTTACCTACCAATCTTATGCAGAGGGCTCTGGAAACCCTTGGTGGAGTCTTATCAGTCCAGAGCAATACCTTGCCTTCAGGTCCCTGAGCGGGTGCCACTTGCCAAGATCCAGCCTCAGCAGTTCAGAGTTTCCCTCAGGTGTGGATGGAGTCGGCAAGAGAGAGATGAGATGTGAGTCAGAGTTGCTTAACTTTATTACACTGGCGGGCTGTTACACTGGCGGGCTGGGAGGCTCTTTTCAGATCCCAGCCACCAAGACTTCTTTGTTGCCTGCTTTTAAAAGCACAAACTACAGAGAAAAAAAAAACTACATTCTTGGCGCTGCTTTTGGCACCATTAAGGGGGGCTGATGCAGAGAAAGGGGAGAGAGGAGCAGGGCAACTATTAATCTCTTTCTTCTCATGGTTCCTCTGAGTTTCCCAAGGCCTTCATTAATCCCTTATCTTTATAGTTTTCTTTGAGTGTCTCAAGGCCCTCATGTTTACAAAAAATAAAAACAGCCAGGGTGTGTACGTGCAGCAACTGAGAGTCAGAATGGAGTATAATTTTGTTAAAAGATTATTAACCCTTTCATTTTTCATCCAGACATAACAATGATGTTTATCAGCTCTTAACATTTACAATTACTTTTCACCGTATAACTCATTGCTTAGCAACCTTTCTGCTAACATACATGCAGACTTGTATCATTTAACTTCCTCCTTCCCCACACCCTCTATTTCAATTTCTGTAACTTTCTCTTAGCTCTTGACCTATTCTCCTTTTCTAAGCTCCCTCTTAATCTTTTATAATCTTATCTTAAATTCTTATCACTTTCTTGCCTTTTCTTTCTGCAATCTATTCTAACATCTATATTATTAATCATCTACATGTTACTTCTATAATGATTCCCAACAGACAGATAACAGATAGATAGAGAAAGCAAAGATTAGTCTCCTTCAGTTGCCATCCTGCGTTTTTATTTTCCCATTACTCTATATCTTCAGTCACTGTTCTTCATGATTCCTGCCACGCAGTGAATCCACTTCTCCAGGGACAATGTCAAACCATGGAGGCTTTCATAACTCCTGGGACTATGTCAACCTGTGGAGCTCACCCATGACTATGTCAAGCTGTGGTGGTCACTGTTCCAGTGACACTGCTCCCAACAGGTATTTTGATGGGGATTGCATTGAATCTATAGATTGCTTTTGGTAGTATGGACATTTTAATGATGTTAATTCTTCCAATCCATGAACAAGGTATATGTTTCCACTTTTTTATATCTTCCTCTATTTCTTCTTTCAATGACCTTTAGTTTTCTGTGAAGAGGTCCTTTACCTTTTCGGTTAAGTTTATCCCTAGATATCTTAATTTTTTTGCTGTGATGGTAAATGGGATTTTTTTTTTAGTTTCTCTTTCTGTGATTTCATCATTGGTGTATAAGAATGCTGTCGATTTCTTGATGTTAATTTTGTATCCTGCTACTTTGCCAAATTCATTAATTAAGTGTAGTAGATTTTTGATGGAGTCTTTAGGGTTTTCTGTGTACAATATCACGTCATCTGCAAATAATGACAGTTTCACTTCCTCCTTTCCAATTTGGATCCCTTTTATTTTTTCTTCATGTCTAATTGCTGTGGCTAAGATTTCCAATACTATGTTAAATAAGAATGGTGAAAGTGGACATCCCTGTCTTGTACCCATTCTTAAGAAAAATGTTTTTAGTTTTTGCCCATTGAGTATGACGTTGGCTGTAGGTTTTTCATATATGGCCTTTATTATGTTGAGATATGATCCCTCCATTCCCACATTGCTGAGCGTTTTTATCAGAAATGGGTGCTGGATTTTGTTGAATGCTTTTTCAGTATAAATTTATATAATCATATGGTTTTTATCTTTCATTTTGTTTATGTGGTGTATCACATTTATTGATTTGCGAATATTGTACCATCCTTGCATCCCTGGGATGAATCCCACTTGGTCATGGTGGATAATTTTTTTTGATGTATTGCTGGATCCGATTTGCTATTATTTTTTTAAGGATTTTGGCATCTGTGTTCATCAGGGATATTGGGCTGTAGCTTTCTTTCTTTTAGTGTCTTTATCTGGTTTTGGAATTAGGATTATGCTGGCCTCATAAAATGAGATTGAAAGTCTCCCGTCTTCTTGGATTTTCTGGAATAGTTTGAGAAGACTGGGTATTAGATCTTCTTTGAATGTTTGGTAAAACTCCCCTGTGAAGCCATCCGGGCCTGGGCTTTTGTTTGCTGGGAGTTTCTTAATTACATCTTCAATTTCCTTTGTTGTTATTGGTCTGTTCAAGTTTTCTATGTCTTCTCTGTTCAGTTTTGGGAGACTGTATGTTTCTAAAAATTTGTCCATTTTGCCTAGATTGTCCAATTTGTTGGCGTATAGTTGTTTATAGGATGTTTTGATGATCCTTTGTATTTCTGTGGTGTCAGTTGTTAATTCTCCTCTTTCGTTTCTGATTTTGTTTATTTGGGTCCTCTCTTTTTCTTTCTTGGTGAGTCTAGGTAAAGGTCCATCAAGCCTGTTTAACTTTTCAAAGAACAAGCCTTTTGTTTCATTGATCTTTTGAACTGTTTTTTTAGTCTCTATGTCGTTTATTTCTGCTCTGACCTTTACTATTTATTTCCTTCTGCTTACTCTGGGTTTTTCTTTTTGTTTTCTTTCTAGATCTTTAAGTTGTAGGGTTAGAGAGTCAATTAGGGATTTTTCTTGTTTCTTGAGGTAGGCCTGTGGTGCTATGAACTTCCCTCTCAGGACTGCTTTCACTGCATCTCATAGATTTTGTGTTGTTGTGTGTTCATTTTCGTTGGCTTCCAGGAAGTTTTTAATTTCTTCCTTGATCTCGTTGGTAGCCCATTCATTGTTTAATAACATGCTATTTAGCCTCCAAGTGTTTGAATGTTTTTGTGTGTTTTTATTATAATTGAGTTCTAGTTTCATGCCATTGTGATCTGAGAAGATGCTTGATATGATTTCAATCTTCTTGAATTTGTAGAGACTTAGTTTTTGTCCTAACATGTGGTCTATCTTTGAGAATGTCCCATGTGCACTTGAGAAGAATGTATATTCTGCAGCTTTGGGGTGAAATGTTCTGTAAATATCAATTAGGTCCAATTGTTCTAGGTTGTCATTTAAGGACTCTATGTCCTTGTTAAGTTTTTGTCTGAAAGATCTATCCAGTGACGTAAGTCGGGTGTTAAAATCACCCACTAAGATCATATTACTATTGATCTCTCCCTTGAAATCCCCCAGAAGTTTTTTATTATATTTTGTAGCTCCCATATTTGGTGCGTATATGTTTACCAGGGTTATATCCTCGTGTCGGATTGTTCCTTTTAATATAGTGACCCTCTTTGTCTTTTATTATTACCCTCGTTTTGAAGTCTATCTTGTCAGATATGAGTATTGCTACACCAGCATTTTTTTCATTTCCGTTTGGTTGGTAAATTTTTTTCCATCCCTTCACTTTCATCCTGTGTGAGTCTTTTGTTGTGAGGTGAGTTTCTTGTAGACAGCATATATATGGGTCATGCTTTCTTATCCAATCAGCTACCCTATGTCTTTTGATTGGAGCATTTAAGCCATTTACATTTAAGGTAATTATTGATAGTTATTAGTTGTCATTTTTATTTTATGTCTGTGTTCTTCTTTCTCTCTCTCTCTGTTTCTTCTTCTTCTTCTTACAACAGTTTCTTCAGCATTTCTTGCAGTGCTGGTTTGGTGGTGATAAATTCTTGTAGTTTTTTTTTGTTTGTTTGTTTTTGTTTTTATCTGTGAAGCTCTTCATTTATCCTTCAATTTTGAATGATAGCCTTGCTGGATAGAGTAGTCTTGGATTCAGACCCTTGCTTTTCATAACTTTGTACACTCCCTTCTGGCCTGCACCGTTTCTATTGAGAAATCAGCTGACTGTCTAATGGGAGCTCGCTTGTAGGTAACTTTCTGTCTCTCTCTTGCTTTCTTTAAGATTCTTTCTTTGTCCTTAAAGTTTGCCATTTTAATTATGATGTGTCTAGCTGTGGGTCTTCTGGGGTTCATCTTGCTTGGGACTCTCTGTGTTTCCTGGACTTGTGTGACTTTTTCCTTTACCAATGTAGAAAATTTTTCTGCCATTATTTCTTCAAACTGGTTCTCTATTCGTTTCTCTGATTCTTCTCCTTCCAGTACCCCTATAATGCGAATGTTGTTACATTTTGTATTATCCCACAGCTCCCTTAAACTCTCCTCCTGCTTTTTAAACTTTTTTTCCATTTGCTGCTCTTTTTGGGTGTTTTTCTCTACCTTGTCTTCCAAGTCACTTATTTGGTCTTCAGCTTCTTCTAATATACTATTGAACCCTTCTAAGGTATTTTTCATATCAGCTATGTCAGTCTTTATTTCCTCTTGATATTTATGTATAGCTTCTCCCTCTTTATGTGTTGCTTTTACCTGTTTTTCTAAGCTGAAGTAATTCCCAGTGAGCTCTTCATAATTCTTACTAAGTTGCTTGTAGTTCTCACCAAATTATTGAGCACCCTTATAATCATTGCTTTGAATTCTTTGTCTGACTAGTTGCTTTCTTCTAGTTCCTGTAGTTCCATTTTTGGTGATTCCTCTTTTTTTTTCATTTGGGTGTTGTTTCTTTGTCTCACCATTTTAGCAATCTGGTAGTTCTAAGCCTGGTGAGGGATGTTGGAATGTGTAGGCAGGTCAGTGTGTATCAATTAAGGCTGCTGTGCCTCCCAGCCTGTTTTGGTGTATGGTTCCTCTTGTCTGCTGTGGGTCCTGAAGGGTTGACACCTGGCGGCTGGAATTGGTCTTTTGTGCAGGTCTCAGCTCCCCAAGACTCGCTGCTGCTTGGGCTGGGGCACCGCTCTTGATTGGCTTCTGCTGATGCTTCTGGGAATGGGTCTTAGCTGCCAATATGTGCTGCTGCTGCCGGGGGGTGCGTGGGTTCATCTGGTGCCCTGCTGGGGTGTGGGAGACCTGCTGGTATGTTTCTGGGGTCTGTGGGGTTCCACTAGTTCACTGTTGAGTTGTGTGGGATCCACTGGCATGCTGCTTGGGTTTATGCATTCCTCTGGTATGCTGCTGGGGTGTGTGTGTCCAGCTGGTTTTCTGCTGGGGTTTTGGGGTTTTGTTGGTAATCTTCTGGAATTTGTGGGTTCCACTGGTGTACTTCTGGGATTCGTGGGTCCCTCTGCTATGCTGCTGAGTGTGTGGGTCTTTCTGGTGTACTGTTGGGGGACAATGCTGCCTTGTGGGGCTCAGCTTCTGATCAGTCGCTGCTGGGGGTGAATGTCAGCTCCTAGTTGACACAGCTACTGCTGCTGCTGCTGCTGCCTGGGGTGCTCTCAGGTCCCAATCCTTTACTACTGTTGGGGGCTGAGGATGCTCCACACCTGGGATTTTGCTGCTGCTGGGGGACAGGCTCCACTCTAACTCTGCTGCTGCAATTGTCAGGGGCTGGTCTCAGCTGCCTTAGCCCTGCTGCTTGGTCTGGGGCACTGCTCTTGGTCAGTCTTTGCTGATGCTGCTGGGGATGGTTTCAGCTGCCAGACTGAGCTGCTAATGCCTGTTGGGGATGGAACTTTACTCATGCCCAGTCATTGTTGCTGTGGGGGGAGGTGCCAGGCTCCCAAGCTGGTGCTAGTGCCCCTGCAAGCCTAGGCAAGCTGCCTTGAGCCTGGGGGGGGGGGCTGCTGCCCTGCTGCAGGCCTGGAGCCTGGGGCCTGGGCTGGCCAGCCCACCACTGGGGTCCTGGGGCCTGGGCTGGGTGTGCCCCACCACAGGCCTAGGTCCTGAGCTGGCTGTGTACTGCCACAGGCCTGAGCGAGCTGCCACTGCTGTTGGGGGTGAGGCTCTGGCTCCTGGCTGGTTTAAGCTATTACTGCAGGCACCTACTGTGTGCTGACCATGCCAAGACTGAGTTCACTGGCTGGATGGTGCAGGGCACTCTAGTGGACTCAGCTTGCTGGGTTCCAGCCACTCCCTGTTCCTCCTCCTAGGGAAGACCCAGGATCCTCCAAAATGGCAGCACCTTCCGGCCATGCTGGGGAAAGTTTGCTGGCTTGTCACTTACCACGTAGCCTTCTGCTTTCCATCCACAACACAGGAACCTTCTGCCCCGTGTCTCTGCACTGCTTAAGGTTGGTCTTCCATGCTCACATTCACTCACACTCTCTCTCACACTCTCTCACATTCTCACACACTCACTCACACTCTGGTCCTACCCGTCACCATCTTCCTCACCAAAATATATTTAAAACTTCTGGAGGACTTCAAGGTAGAGGTCAATAGCAATACAATCATAGTGGGTGACTTTAACACCCCATTGGTACCACTGGATAGATCTTCTAGACACATACAAAAAAACAAGGATACAGAGCCCTGAAATGACAAACTAGATCAGTTGGACTTAGTTGATAGTTACAGACCATTTTACTCCAAAGCTGCAGAATATACATTCTTCTCAAGTGCACATGGGACATTCTCAAAGATAGACTACATGTTAGGACAAAAACTAAGTCTCTACAAATTTAAGAAGATTGAAATCATATCAAGCATCTTCTCAGATCACAATGGCATGAAACTAGAAATCAATTGAAACAAAAACATTCAAACACTTGGAGGCTAAATAGCATGTTATTAAACAATGAATGTGTTACCAAAAGATTAAAGAAGAAATTAAAAACTTCCTGGAAAACAGTGAAAATGAATACACAACACAAAATCTATGAAACACAGGAAAAGCAGTCCTGAGAGAGAAGTTCATAGCACTACAGGCTTACTTTAAGAAACAACAAAAATTTCTAGATCTAGAAAGTAAACAAAAAGAAAAACTCAGAGCAAGTAGAAAAAAATAAATAGTAAAGGTCAGAGCAGAAATAAATGACATAGAGACTAAAAAAAAACAATTCAAAAAATCAATGAAACCAAAGGCTGGTTCTCTGAAAAGATAAACAAGATTGATGGACCTTTAGCTAGACTCACCAAGAAAGAAAAAGAGAGGACCCAAATAAACAAAATCAGAAACAAAAGAGGAGAAATAACAACTGAAACCACAGAAATACAAAGGATCATCAAAACATACTATGAACAATTGTACACCAACAAATTGGACAATCTAGGCAAAATGGACAAATTTCTAGAAACAAACAGTTTCCCAAAACTGAACCAGGAAGAGACAGAAAACTTGAACAGATCAAAAACAACTAAGGAAATTGAAGATGTGATCAGGACTCTCCCAGCAAACAAAAGCCTAGGCCTGGAGGGCTTCACAGGGAAGTTTCACTGGACATTCCAAGAACATCTCAATTTATTCCAAAAAAAAAAAAAAAAAAAACCAAGAAGATGAAAGACTTCCAAACTTATTTTATGAGGCCAGGAAAATCCTAATTCCAAAACAGGACAAAGACACTACAAAGAAAGAAAGCTACAGGCCAATATCCCTGATGAACACAGATGCCAAAATCCTTAACAAAATAATAGCAAATTGGATCCAGCAAAACATTAAAAAAATTAATCACCATGACCAAGGGGATTCATCCCAGGAATGCAAGGATGGTACAATATCCACAAATCAATAATTGTGATACACCACGTAAACAAAATGAAAGATAAAAACCATTTAATCTTATCAATAGATGCTGGAAAAGTATTTGACAAAATCTAGCACCCATTTCTGATTTTAAAAAAAATGCTCAGCAATGTGGGAATAATGGAATCATATTGTGACATAATAAAAGCCATATATGAAAACCTACAGCCAACATCATACTCAATGGGCAAAAACTAAAAACATTTCCCTTAAGAACAAGAACAAGAACAAGACAGGAATGCCCATTTTCACCACTCTTATTTAACATAGTACTGGAAGTCTTAGCCATAGCAATTAGACATGAAGAAAAAATAAAAGGGATCCAAATTGAAAAGAAGAAAGCAAAACAGTCATTATTTGCAGATGACATGATACTATACATAGAAAACCGTAAACACTCCATCAGAAATCTAGTAGATTTAATAAACAAATTTGGCAAAGTAGCAGGATCCAAAATTAATGTAAAAAAATCAACAGCATTCTTATACACCAATAATGAACTCACAGAAGGAGAAACTGAAAAAACAATCCCATTTACCATCGTGGCAAAAAAATTAAGATACCTAGGGATAAACTTAACCAAAGAATTAAAGGACCTGTTCACATGAAACTACAGGTCATTGAAAAAAGAAATAGAGGAAGATATAAAAAAGTGGAAGCACATACCTTGTTCATGGATTGGAAGAATTAATATCATTAGAATGTCCATACTACCCAAAGCAATCTATAGATTCAATGCAATCCCCATCAAAATACCAACAACATATTTCGCAGAACTAGAACACATAATCCAAAAGTTTATATGGAACCAAAAAAGACTCTGAATAGCCACTGAAACCTTGAAAAAGAAGAACAAAGTAGGAGAGATCACAATACCTGATATCAGGCTATACTACAAAGCCACTGTAATCAAAACAGCCTGGTACTGGCACAAGAACAGGCATATAGATCAATGGAACAGAACAGAAAACCCAGAAATTGACCCAAGTCATTATGCTCAATTAATATTTGACAAAGGTGGCAAAAGCATACAATGGAGTCAAGACAGCCTCTTCAATAAATGGTGTTGGGAAAATTGGACAGCTACATGCAAAAAAAAAAAAAAAAATGAAGCTAGACCACCAACTTACACCATACATAAGAACAAACTCAAAATGGTAAAAGACTTAAATGTGGCTCATGAATCCATAAAAATCCTAGAAGGAAATGTAGGACATCACATGCAGCAGAATTTTCACTGATACAATGCCTAAGGCAACAGAAATAAAAGAAAAAATGAAGAAATGGGACTACTTCAAACTAAAAGTGTCTGCACAGCAAAAGAAACAATCATCAAAGTGGAAATGGAACCCACTATATAGGACAGCATAATTGTCAATGATACATCAGGTAAGGGGTTAATTTCCAAAATATATAGAGTACTCATACAACTCAACAAAAGGAAGACAAAGAACCCAATTAAACATGAGCAGAGGAGCTAAATAGACACCTCTCCAAACAGGACATACAAATGACCAAGAGACATATGAAGAAATACTCAACGTCACTAATCATCAGAGAGATGCAAATTAAAACAACTATGAGATATCACCTCATACTTGCCAGAATGGCTGCCATCAACAAATTATCAAACAATAGGTGCTGGCGAGGGTGTAAAATAAAGGGGACTCTAGTACACTGCTGGTGGGAATGCAGACTGGTGCAGCCACTGTGGAAAACACTATGATGTTACCTCAAAAATTAAAAATTGAATTACCATTTGACCCAGTGATCCCACTCCTAGGAATATACCCTAAGAAACCTGAAACACCAATCAGAAAGAATATATGTATCCCTATGTTCATAGCAGCACTATTTACAATCACTAAGATCTGGAAACAGCCCAAGTGTCCATCAATGGATGAGTGGATGAAAAAGCTGTGGTACATATACACAATGGAATACTATGCAGCTGTAAGAAAGAAAGATCTCTTATCCTTTGAGACGACATGGAGGGACCTGGAGAGTATTTTCCTAAGTGAAACAAGCCAATCAGAGAAAGACAAATATCATATGATCTCACTCACTTGTGGAATATAATGAACAAAACACACTGATGAAAATAATAGACCCAGAGACATAGAAGTAGGGTACAGACTGACAAACCTCAGAAGAGGGGGTGAGGGGGAGGGAAGTGATAAACAATAGAACTTATATGCATGTATGCATAACCAGTGGACATAGACAACAATGCTGGGGATGGGGCAGGGGGCGGATCGGGAGGAGGGTGTCAATGGGGGGAAAAGGAGAAACATCTGTAACAAAAATAAATTAATAAAAAAAAATTTTTTTAAACAAACAAGAAAAATAAATTTATTATTGATATGTATGTAGTTATTGCCATTTTGTTATCCATATTTTTATCTTCTGTTTCTTTTTTTAAAATGTATCTTTATTGTTGAATGTATTACAGATATCCCCCCTTTTTTCCTCCATTGACCCCCTCCTCCTT
Source organism: Tadarida brasiliensis (assembly GCA_030848825.1). NCBI lineage: Eukaryota > Metazoa > Chordata > Mammalia > Chiroptera > Molossidae > Tadarida > Tadarida brasiliensis. Next base: position 68,782,059 of record CM061259.1, on the reverse strand, counting down.
AATCCTGCCCCCCTTCTGCCTTCCCCACACTATTGTCTGTGTCCATTTGTTATGCATATACGCATATAAGTTCTCTGGTCTATCTCTTCCTGCTCTCCCTCCTCCTTTCCCCTTGAAGTTCATCAGTCTAACAACCAATTTGTAATTCTTAATTACTTAATCCATTTCACCCATCCATCCAGCCCCCTCCTATCTGGCAAGCAACGAAACTTTCTCTGTATCTATGAGTCTGTTTCTGTTCTGCTTGCTCATTTTGTTTGTAGATTCAATTGTTGATAGATAGTATTAATTGTCATTTTATCGTTCATATTTTTTTCTTCTCCTTCAAGAAGACCCTTCAACATTTCATATAATAGTGGTTTGGTGGTGATGAACGCCTTTAGCTTTTTCTTGTCTGGGAAACTCTTAATATGTCCATTGATTCTAAATGGTAGCTTTGCAGGACAGAGTAGTCTTGCTTATAAGTCGTTGCTTTTCATCACCTTGAATATCTCTTGCCACTCCTTTCTGGCCTGCAAAGTTTCTTTTGAGAAATCAGCTGACAGTCTTATGGGAGCTCCTTTGTAGGCAGCAAATTGCTTTTCTGTTGCTGCTTTTAAGATTCTCTCTTTAACTTTTGGCATTTTGATGATGATGTGTCTTGGTGTGGACCTCTTTGGGTTCATCTTGTCTGGTACTCTCTGTGCTTCCTGGACTTGTATGTCTATTCCCTTCACCAAGTTATCAAAGTTTTCTATCATTATTTTTTCAAATAGGTTTTCAATTTCTTGTTCTCTCTCTTCTCCTTCTGGCACCCCCATGATGTGAATGTTGGTATGCTTGAAGTTGTCCCAGAGGCTCCTTACACTATTCTCTTTTTTTTTAGATTCTTTTTTCTTTTTGCTGTTCTGATTGGGTGTTTTTTGCTTCCTTATATTCCAAATTGATGGTTTGCTCTTGGGTTTACCTACTCTACTATTGATTTCCTGTAAATTATTCTTTATTTCACTTAGTGCATCCTTCATTTCTGACTGTTCCTTTTTCATGTTGTTGATGTTCTCACTAAGGTCCTTGGAGTTTTCCTTAGGTTCCTTGAAGTTCTCACTAAGTTCCTTGAGCATCCTTATAACCAATGTTTTGAACTCTGTATCTAATTGATTGCTTATCTCCATTTTGTTTAGTTCTTTTCCTGGAGTTTAGTTCTGTTATGTCATTTGAGACACGTTTCTTCGTCTCCTCAATTTGGCTGCTTCTCTGTGTTTGTTTCTATGTATTAGGTAGAGTTTCTATGTCTCCTAGGCTTCCTAGGGTAGCCTATTGTAGTAGGTGTCCTGTAGGGTCCAGTGGCACAGGCTCCCTGGTCACCCCAGCTGGGTCCTCCAGGTGTATCCCTGGTGTGGACTTTACACCCTTGTGTTGTAACTGAGTAATGATTGCTGTTGGCACATCAATGGGAGAAATTTGCTCAGGCTGATCAGCTGCAAGGACTAGCTGTGCCCACTGACCACTGGCCTCTTGATTACCTTGGAGGATTAGCTGTATAGGGGCCCACCACACAGAGCAAGACTTACTTCAGCAGGTTCTGGTACTCACTGAGTCCACTCATTGAGTGTGTCATTTGTGGAGGTGGTTGGGTGGTGGTGCTTCAATGTGGTCTGAAGCTGTCCACTGGGTGTTCTGGCTCTGGGGCAAGGTCAGCCTCTGCCTGTGTTCTACCCAGGGCCACCTGACATAAGCTACAAAGTGATTTGCTTATGGCTGCTTCTTGGGCTTGGAGGTGCCCAGGAAAAGCCAAGTTGTGGACCAAGGCTGGCTGCCTTTAGTGCCAGGCCTGGGGCCACTTAATGAGAGGTATGGGGCTTACTGAGACCAAATGCTGCTTGTTTGAGAGATTTTAGGAAAATCTGAAGCAGGATCCAAACAGGCCAATCCTATGGTAATGCCATTGGAAATAGCTTGGGTGGGCCTGAAATTTGGGTGGGGCCAGCCTCAGGGAATCAGCAGGGTGGGGCAAACAGTGTGAGTCAGGTTGCTGAAGTCCCAGATATGGCACCCATCTGCCAGCCTCATGGGGGAAGGGCTTACCAAAGGAACAACAGCCTCTTACAGCAAGTCTGTCCAGGAGAAAGCTGCCTCTCCAGCCCTCGCCCCAATGCCAAACAACTCAGTTCTTTCCCATATGTTTCTGGTGCCCTTTCAAGCTGCCTCCCCAATGCTAGGGCCCAGAAGGAGTGAGTCCAAGTAAGTCTGTGTGTGGGCCCTTTAAGAGGAACTGCCTGGGGCTCCAGATGCCTCAGCCTCCTTCAGCCTCAGTTCCTGCTGGTTTTTACAGCCAGAAGTTATGGGGACTTCTCTTCCTGGCACTGGAACACTGAGGGAGGCCTGGTGTGGGATGGGGACCCCTCGCTCCTCAAGGAGGACCTTCACAGTCGAGGTAGCCCTCCTGATTTTTATCCACCACACGTGGGTGTGGGACCAGCCCGTCCATGTCTCCACCCCATCTACAAGTCTCATTGTGGCTTCTTTAATTTCGTAGTTGTAGGACTTCCATTCAGCTTGATTTCAGGCATTTTTGAATGATGGTTGTTCTGTAGTTTAGTTGTAGTTTTGATGTGGTTGTGGGAGGAAGTGAGTACTGCATTCACCTACACCATCATCTTGACTGGAAATCTCTTCTGTCTCTTCTTAAAGACTATATATTTTTTTAATCCTCACCCAAGGATATTTTCCCATTTTTCTTCAGATAGAGTGTGAGGGAGGGAGAGAGAAAGAGAGAGGGAGAGAGAGAATGAGAGAGAGAGAGAGAGATGTGAGAGAGACACATTGATTGGTTGCCTCCTGAATGACCCTGACCAGAGCCGGGGACCACACTGCAACCGAGGTATGTGCCCTTGACCAGCATCGAACCTGTGACTCTTTGGTCCATGGGCTGATGCTCTAACTGCTAAGCCAAACCAGCCAGGTCTTAAAGTATTAACATTTTTCTTTTTTACCCTCACCTGAGGACACTTTTCATTTATCTTCAGATAGAGCAGGAGGGAGAGAGGAAGGAAGAGAGAGAGAGAAACATCGATGTGAGAGAGACACATCAAGTGATTGCCACCCACACGACCCCAACCAGGGCCGGGGACAAACTGCAACTGAGGTACGTGCCCCTAGCAGGAACTGAACCCAGGTCTCTCTGGTCTGCGGGCCCATACTCTAACCGCTGAGTTAAACCAGCCAGGGCTTTAACATTTTTTATAATACTGATTCCTTTAGCTTTTGGGGTAGGGGTGGGGGGGATCTGAGATGCTCTTTATCTCTCCTTTGGTATTCTAAATGATAACCTGCTGTGTAGATGGATCTTGGTTGTAGGTCCCTGCTTTTCATCACTTTGACTATTTCATGCCAATCCTTCTGGTTTGCAAAGTTTCTGGTGAGAAATTAGCTGACAGTTCTATGGGAGCTCCCTTATAGGTAACGAACTGCTTTTCTCTTGCTTCTTTTAAGAGTCTCTTTGTCTTTAACCTTTGGCATTTTAATTATGATGTGTCTTGATGTAGGACTGTTTGGGACTCTCTGCACTTCCTGGATTTGTATGTCTATTTCCTTTGTCAGATTAAGGAAGTTTTCAGTCATTATTTCTTCAAATAGGTTTTCATCCCCTTGCTTTCTTTCTTCTCCTTCTGCTACTCCTATGATATGAATGTTGTTATGCTTGATGGTGTTTCAGAGATCCCTTAAACTATTCTCATTTTTAAAACTTTTTTCTTTTTGGTGTTCTGATTGGCTGTTTTCTGCTTCTTTGTTTTGCAAGTTGCTCATTCAGTCCTCTGCTTCATTTAATCTGCTGCTGATTCCCTAGTCTATTGTATTCTTCATTGCAATTATTGTATTCCTCATTTATGACTAGTTCTTTTTTATGATTTTTTTTTATCTTTGTGTAAGTTCTCACTGAGTTCATCTATTTTTCCCCTAAGTTTGTTGAGCATTCTTATAACCAGTGTTCTTAACTCTGCATCTAACAGATTTATTGCATCCTTTTTGGTGTTCTCTCTCTCTCTCTCTCTCTCTCTCTCTCTTTGAGCTTTATCCTATTCTTTCATTTGGGACATGTGTCTGTCTCCTCATTTTGGCTGCCTCCTTGTGTTTGCTTCTACATATTAGGTAGATCTGCTATGTCTCCCAGTCTTGGCAGGGTGGCCTTATGTAGTAGATTTTCTGTGGGGCCCAGTGGCTCAGTCTCATCTGAGATGCATACTCCAGGGATGTCCCTTGTGTGTGTTGTGTGAGTACTACTTAATTATTGTTGGCACAACAATGGATGAGGTTGACCCTCAAGCTGAATAGCTATGAGGACTGGCCGTGACTAAAGCAGACTAGCTGCTATTTGGGCAGTGACCCCACAGAATGGAATTCACCCTAGTGGAGCTCTGGTGCTTGGTAAGTCTACCCTCCTGTGTGTTGGTTCTGGAGCCTCTTCGTAGAGGCTCTGGTGCAAGCCCAGGTCAGCTGCTGCCTGTGCTCAGCCCTGGGCCATCTGGTAGAAATTATAAAGTGATCTATTCTTGGTAGCTACCTGTGTTGATCTTGGAGGTGCCTGGGAGAGGCTATCCTAGGAAATAAGACTGTTTACCACTAGTGCCAGCCTGGGGGCCACTAGCAAGAAGTACAGGGCATGTTGAATCCATCCACTACTTCTTTGGGGTTTGTACATTTTTTTAAAAGATTTTAGGGAGGTCCATAGTGTGAGCTTAGGCTGGCTGCTTGTGAGTAACAGTTGCTAAAAGAGGTTCTGGCCTGTGCAGAAGTTTGGTGAGGTGAGTTCTAAAGGAATCATCAAGGTGGGGCAGGTTTGATGGAGACACTGATTTGGTGCCTGCCTATGCTTGCAGGCTAGATGGGGGGTAGGGTCAACAAAGGAACAATGGTGTCTGGCAGCGCTTCTGTCCTGGTCAGAGCTGTCCCTCCAGCCCTTGCCCTAAAGCCAGACAATTCATTTCCTCCCTGTATGTCCCTAGTGCTTTTCAAGCTGCTACCCTAGTGTTGGAGCTCAGAGTCAGTGAGTCCATTAGTAAGTCCATGCACAAGCCCTTTAAAAGGAATACCTGGGACACTAGTAGTCTTTCATCTTACCCAGACAGAATCCTTACTAATTTTTTTTTTGGGGGGGGGGTACATGCCCCTAGCGGGAACCGAACCCGGGACTCTCTGGTCCGCAGGCCGACACTCCAACCACTGAGCCAAACGGGCCAGGGCTCCTTACTGATTTTTACAGGCAGATATTGGGGGGGACTCCTCTTCCTACCACTGGTGGTCCAGGCTGGGGAGCCCTATGTGGGGCTGGGAACCCTCAGTCCTCAGAAAAGATCTCTGCAGCTGAGATAGTCCTCCCATTTTTTTTTATTGATTTTGGGTGAGGGGAGGAAGAGAGAGAGAGAGAGAGAGAGAGAGAGAGAGAGAGAGAGAGAAATCAATTAATTTGTTGTTCCACTTATTCATGCATTCATTGATTGTTTCTTATATGTGCCCTGACCAGGGATCAAACCTGCAACCTTGGCATATCAGGACAATACTCTAACCAACTGAGCTACCCAGCCAAGGCCCTCCAAATTCTTAAACACCACACGTGGATCTGGGACCAGCTTGTTTTGTGTCTCTATCCTCCTACCAGTCTCAACATGGCTTCTTCTTCATATATTAGTTATACTTCTGTTCAGCTAGTCTTCTGGTGGTTCTGAAGGGTAGTGGTTCTATACTTTAGTTGTAATTTTGATGTGGGCATGGAAGGAGGCAAGCACAAAATATACCGACTTTGCTAGCTTGACTAGAAGTCCTGTATTCTTTTTTAATGTAGTCATTTACAACAATAAATTTTACCCTGAGCACTGCTTTTGCTGCATCTCATAAATTTGGTATGTTGTATTTTCATTTTCATTTATCTCACATGTTAGTGTACTTGATGGTATCCCACAAATCTCTGGGACTCTGTTTATTTTTCTTCATTTCCCCCCTTTTCTTCAGAATGGATAATCTCAATGATCCTATCTGAAAATTCACTGATTCTTTTTCCTACTTGCTCAAATCTGCCATTGAGTCCCTCTAGTGAATTTTTCATTTTTGTTATTGTACATTTCAGTTCCAGATTTTGTATTTAGTTCCTTTTTATAATTTCAGTCTCTTTATAGACATCCTCTGCTTGATGAGACAGTCATTCTCATGCTTTCCTTCAGTTTTTAGATATGGTTTATTTTAGCTCTTTGAACATATTTAAAATAGCTAAAAAAGTTTTTGTCTAGAAATTTCAGTATCTGTGCTTCTCAGTAAATTGCTTTTATTTTCCTCCTGTGACCATTCTTTCTTGTTTCTTTGCATGCCCCATGATTTTTTGTTAAAAACTGGATATTTAAAGTATTATAATGTGATATATTTGGAATTAGATTCTTCTCCTTCCCAAATGTTCTTTGTTTATGTTTGTTTGTTTATTTAGTAACTATTTTGAATTAATTCTATAAAGTCTATATTCTTTATTGTGTGTTGGTGAGCATAGCGGTCAGCTAATGATTGGATAGAGATTTCTTTTCTTTTTTTTTCAGATAGAGTGGGAGAGATGGAGAGAAAGAGAAACATCGATGTGAGAGAGACACATCCATTGGTTGCCTCCTACATGACCCCAGACAGGGCCGGGGCCAGGACCAAACCGAAACTGAGGTACGTGCCCTTGACTGGAATCGAACCCATGACTCTTTCGTCCACGGGCCAATGCTCTAACCACTGAGCTAAACCAGCCAGGGTGGATAGAGATTTTTTTAAAGGCTTAGAACTAATCCATCTTCCAGTCCTTGCCAAGGGCGTGTCTTCACTCAATTAGGCAGTTGACAACTCTGCCTTACTCTCTGCTTCTGACTTCTACAGAGCCTCAAAGTCAGCCAGAGTGAGAGGTTAGGGCTTTCTTGTGTCTTTCTTGAGTGAAAGGGTTAGTAACATTTTAAAGGGTAAAGGTAAAAGCTTGCAAAAGCTTGTGGAAACTGTGAAAAATGTGTTGCTTGCATGACCTTTGCTCAGCCTTCTTTTGAGTACAGATAAGGATTATCTGGATTATCCACAAGGCAATGAATCACCCAGCTAATACAGGACAAGATACCAGGCCAGTCCAACTGCAAAGTGGACAATGGGCCAGGCAGAGTAGGAAGCTAAAAGTACAGTATATAATCTACACCCTAACTGTTATTCAAGGCTGAATCCTTTTCGGCTCAGCCCATCTGCACCCAGGCGTATGCAATAAAGCCATTTTGCTCTACATTGGCCTTGTGTTGTGGATGCGATCTCCAGCCAGCTCAGACCTTTTACTGAGTATGAGCACAAGCTATGCATATGTGTAGCCTTCTAGAGTTCAAGAAGTATGTGAGAGCCTTTCAAAACTCCATTGATATCTCATGTGTCAGCTTTTTCTTTCAAACTTTTGTGGTTGTCTATTTTTTTCTACCAACTTTTATCTACCACCTTAGTCAGCTTACAGATGTTTTAACAGATGTTCTCCAGAGAGAGACTTTTAGACTAGTCAAGCACTAAATTAGGTAAAATAAAGACAATTCTTTCAAGTGGGGTCTTGCAAGAAACCACAAAATAGTTCAAATAATGACAGCTCTGTACCCTTAGATTTAGATGTGTTTCTTATGTGCAACTTAAATTGGACTTTGTTTTACCCAAACTCAAAATTTTTCTTTTAACTGAAGCATTTAGTCCAATTACATTTATTTTAATTACTAACATATTCCAATTTATTTCTCACATCTTACTTTTATTAATTATCCTACTTTTTCCATATTTTAAAATCTTTTAATTGTGAAAATAACATAAATTTTGAAAATTCAAAATGGTAAATATGAAGTATAACGCATTAGTATAAATCAAACACTGGTATAATCCCCAACAACCCGTACGTGCCTTCACAAACCACTTCCCTAGTACAATTTTTTCTTGCATTTCTTTGTGGTTTTGCTACTGATGTGTGCATCCCTAAACACTAAGATTTACTTTGCCTATTTATGAATGCTATATAAAATAAAATCACAGTAAATAATGAATAATTAAACTTTAAATATTAAACCTCTAATGAATAATGAAACTTTAATGAATGAATAATGAAATTTTAAATATTCTTGTGCATACATCTATGCATTTATCTCTCCAGGGTATATATTTAAGAGTAAAAATGCTGAGAAGTACTGCATGTATATCTTCAACTTTAGTAAGAATGCAAGTTTTAGTTTTAATGCAAAACTGTGTTCTTGAGGATTATACCAATTTACCCTCCTACTAGTAGTGTATGAGAATTCCTGTTATTCCCCATCTACATTAACACATGGAATTTTCAGATATCTGTTCATTGTGGTTTTAATTTAAATTTCCCTAACTTTTAATGAGATTGAATATCTTTTCATATGATAATTAATATTTTGATATCTTGTTTTGTGAAATGATTATCCAATTTTTTTGCCCATTTTTCTAATGTATAGTTTATCTTTTTATTATTGATTCACAGAAGTTCTGTCTAGGTACTAGTTCTTTGTTGGTTATATGGGTTATACATATCTTCTCCAACTCTGTGGCTTGCCTTTTCACTCTCTTTTTGTTGTCTTTTCCTCTTGTTTTATTTTCTAGAGAAAATAATGTAATAAACCCCCCAAAACCTATCATCTAGCTTCAATAACCATCAACACTTTATTGTTGTTATCTTTTTTCTTTCATAATTGAGATTTTATTGTTTGTTTTGGGGATAAGTACACAATTCTTAACACACATACCAAAAATGTAAAGTCATGTAATTGTCATTCTTTTCTAAACAGTTACTCCAGTGACTTTCCAGTTTAAAATTTGGAGGCTAATTTTCCTTAATAGCATATAAGTACCAATATCTTCCAATGTTGATATACTGGTTATATCAAAGTCCCACTAATTCACAATTTAACATCATATATACTACACAGTCAAGTTTTCAATCTTTCAATAGCACATTAACAAAGTTACTAGGAAAACTGGGCTACCACACCAAAGATGTTACAGAGTGCACAAAATTCTGACAGGGAGAACCAAGATTAAGGAGTGGTTTTCTTTAGGAAATAATTCTACTAAAAAACATGACAACAGAAGTAATTTAAAATGTTCAAGACATATTAAATGCATGACTGACTCCAAATTGCCATTTAGTATGCTTTGTATTATAGGATATAAAAATTACCCCCATCTATGGAATGTTAAGCTGACACCCAGGACAATCAAAGCCTCCCATATTCAATATCCCACTATTTTCTGGTTGTACCAAAAAAATAAACAAACAGCAAATGATTCCACCTCTTTAAAAAAGCATTTACACTTTTTAAAAAATGGGATGAGGTTGAATTCCCTCATTCTTAAAAATGTTTCTAGAGCTACTAAAATACTTGCATTTACAAAATAGTTGATAAAACTATTCCTCTGGATTGTACAAGAAAGGAGACAGGGACCACTAGTAAGACATGGTATATGATATTAATCAGACTTGATTTCTTTCTCTCCTTGCTTCTTCTGAGGCTGGACTCTCTTTGTTTTTAGTTTCTCCATTTTCCACAGGTAGATCTTCTTTAGGTTCCTGGTTGGCCACTTTGGCCTGTTTGCCCTTTGCTCCCCTTTTCCCTTCCGTTTGCACTTTTCTGTCTTCAGATTTACCCTTTTCTACCACCTTTACTGGCTTCATTTCCACATCTGCAGGAGCAGGTAGGTTTAGTGGATAACCTTGCCAATCTCCTCTTGGGCTCCTCCGTCATGGCCCCCTCACTAAAGCTGACCTTCCTCTTGGGCATCTGGTACTGAGGGCTGTGGCGCACAAGAGCCTTCCTGAACCTGGGCTGCCTGGCTGCTGCTGCTTCTCCCATGCTCTTGTTCTCTTGTGATAAAGCCCTTAATTTTAAAGTCAAATTATAGTTCTTTTCTGTTATTGTTATTGTTATTGTTTTTGTGTTCATTTTAACACATCTTTCTCTAAGGTCACAAAATACTTTCATTTATAATTTTTTTACCTGTTTTATTGATCTGCATTTTCCATTTAAGTCAATAATGCATCTGAATTGGTTTTGGCATATGGAATGAGATAGGGTTCAGGTTCCATTCATTTTTGTATGAACAATCAATTTTCCCTCATCATTTATTGCAAAGATAGTCTTTTTTTTTTTATCCTCACCTGAAGACATTCTTCCATTTTTGTTCAGACAGAGTGGGAGGGAGAGAGAGGAACAGAGAGAGAGAGAGAGAGAGAGAGAAACATCTATGTGAAAGGGACACATCAAGTGGCTGCCTCCCCCACAACCCCAACCAGGGCTGAGGAGGAATCGCAACCAAGGTATGAGGTACATGCCCTTGACCAGAATCAAACCCACGACTCATTGGTCCGCAGGCCGATGCTCTAACCGCTGAGCCAAACCGGTAAGGGCAAGATCGCCTTTTACCCACAGCTCTGCAGTGCCAGTTTTCTCTTCCCAACCCCCAACTCTCAGTTTTTTGGAGACCTTCAGCAGGTCTTCCAGACCCCAAATTAGGCCTAGTAGTTGAGGTTCCCGACCTAAGATGATACTAAGAATGGAAACCCCACTCACACAATCCACCTGTGGCTTATTTCCATTCCTACTATGACCCTGAGTCTGGCTCTGGGGGTTGTCTGAGAACATTTTCATGGCACATCAGCAGAGTTGAATTACAACTAACACTTTATGGCCTGCAAAGCCTAAAATATTTATTCTCTGGCCTGTATTCATTTTCTACTACTGGTATAACAAATTGCCACAAACTTAGTTTAGAACAACACAAATGTATTCTCTTACAAAGTTCTAAAATTAGTTTCACTGGGTCCATATAAAGATGCCAGCAGGACTGTGCCCCCTTAGGATGCTGTAGAAGACAAGCCATTTCCCTGTCTGTTGTAGGTTTCAGAGCTGCATCCCTTGACTTGTGGCTCTCTTCTGCATTTTCAAAGCCACAATTTAGCATCTTCATTCTTCATATCACCTTCTCTCTTATAAGGACCCTTATGATTAAATGGGGCCCACCAGGATTATCCAGGACATCTATCTATCTCAAAAGCCTTTTATTTTTTTAATCCTCACCCAAGTACATGCTTAGAGAAAGGAAGGGAGAGAGAGAGAGAGGATCCATGTGAGAGAAACATCAATCAGTTGCCTTCTGTATGTGCCCTGACTGGGGATTGAACCCATCACCCAGGTGTGTGCCCTGACTGGGAATCAAACTGGCAAACTTTTGGTGCACAGGATGACGCTCAACCAACTGAGCCACTCCAGCTGGGCTCGAAATCCTTTTAATCACATCTGCAAAGTTCCATTTGCCATAGAAGGTAACCCCACAGGTACTGGGGGTTAAAACTTGAACAGATGTGTATGTGTGTTGGGGGGCATTATTCAGCCTACCACATTGCCCTTTAAGAAAATTTTTCTTCTATGATCATACCTTGACACTGTGTGTTATGGAAAATTTCCCATTAAATCTAAGTTTTCTGAATTAAAAAAAAAAGTTTTCTGACCCCTGTTCTACACTATATCTGAGAAAACTTCCCAATGATTCATTCTATGTCCTTATCCACTTTGATTTCTCTAATTTTGAGGAAAATGTGTGCTCTGGTTAAAGGCTTTGCCATTAATAAAACAATTAAGCAGTATCTCTGATATTTAGTAAATAAAAATTTTAAATGAGTTTTTCAAGTATATTTCATACCTAAAACTCCTCATTGCCTCGTGGCAAAGCAGATTGAAACACAGCCATTATAAATGAATTTTTGGTGCATTTAAACATTTGATTCAAAATTCTTCCATTATCAAAACTATGAGCCCAAATGTTTATGTTTATATTGATCTTCAAATAAATAAGGATCATACAGACTAATATAATAAAAACTGACAATTTTTATTTTTATTTTTTTCTTTACTTTTTTTTTTCTTTATTTTTTACCAATTTTTATTAATTTTTTTTTGGTACAGATGTTTCTCCTTTTCCCTCCCAGACACCCTCTTCTCCATCCCGCCCCCCGACCCCCCCAGCATTGTTGTCTATGTCCATTGGTTATGCATACATGCATATAAGTTCTTTGGTTCATCTCATCCATTCCCCCTCCCCCCTCCTCTGTGGTTTGTCAGTCTGAAGCATACCGCTTTCTATGTCTTTGGTCCATCAGCCTACTTTATTCATTATATTCCACAAATAAGTGAGATCATGTGGTATTTGTCTTTCTCTGATTGCCTTATTTCGCTTAGCATAATACTCTCCAGGTCCCTCCATGTTGTCTCAAAGGATGAGAGATCTTTATTTCCTACAGCTGCATAGTGTTCCATTGTATATATGTACCATGGCTTTTTTTATCCACTCATCTATTGATGGACACTTGGGCTGCTTCCAGATCATAGCAATTGTAAATAGCACTGCTATGAACATACGGGCACATATATTCTTTCTGACTGGTATTTCAGGCTTCTTAGGATATATTCCTAGAAGTGGGATCACTGGGTCAAATGGCAGATCAACTTTTAATTTTTTGAGGAAACACCATATAGTTTTCCATAGTGGCTGCACCAGTCTGCATTCCCACCAGCAGTGTACTAGAGTCCCCTTTTCTCCACACCCTCGCCAGCACCTGTTGTTTGATAATTTGTTGATGGCAGCCATTCTGGCAGGTGTGAGGTGATACCTCATAGTTGTTTTAATTTGCATCTCTCTGATGATTAGTGACGTTGAGCATTTCTTCATATGTCTCTTGGCCATTTGTATGTTCTGTTTGGAGAAGTGTCTATTTAGGTCCACTGCCCATGTTTTAATTGGGTTCTTTGTCTTCCTTTTGTTGAGATGTATGACCACTCTATATATTTTGGAGGTTAACCCCTTAAATGATGTATCATTGGCAATTATGCTCCCCCATACAGTGGGTTCCCTTTCCACTTTGATGGTTGTTTCTTTTGCTGTGCAGAAGCTTTTGAGTTTGATGTAGTCCCATGTGTTCATTTTTTCCTTTGTTTCTGTTGCCTTAGGTGATGTATCAGTGAAGGTAATGCTGCATGTGATGTCTGAAATTTTGTTGCCTACATTTTCTTCTAGGACTTTTATGGATTTACAAGTCACATTTAAGTCTTTTATCCATTTTGAGTTTATTTTTGTACATGGTGTAAATTGATAGTCTAGTTTCATTTTTTTGCATGTAGCCATCCAATTTTCCCAACACCATTTATTAAAGAGGCTGTCTTTACTCCATTGTATGCTCGTGCCTCCTTTGTCAAATATTAATTGAGCATAATGTCTTGGGTCAATTTCTGGGTTCTCTGTTCTGTTCCATTGATCTATATGCCTGTTCTTGTGACAGTACCAGGCTATTTTGATTACAGTGGCATCCGGTATTGTGATCCCTCCTACTTTGTTCTTCTTTTTCAAGATTGCTGTGGGGCCCACCTTAAGAAAGAAGAAAAATTTCTAATTGACTACCTAACCTCACAACTTAAAGGACTGGAAAGCAAACAAAAAGAAAACCCTAGAGCAAGTAGAAGGAAGGAAACAGTAAAGATCAGAGCAGAAATAAACGACATGGAGACCAAAAAAACAATTCAAAGGATCAATAAAACAAAGAGCTGGTTTCTTGAAAAGATAAACAAGATTGATGGACCCTTAGCTAGACTCACCAAGAAACAAAGAGAGAGAACCCAAATACACAAAATCAGAAATGAAAGAGGAGAAGTAACAACTGACACCACAGAAATACAAAGGATCATTAGCAAATACTATGAACATTTATATGGCAACAAATTCGACAATCTAAGTGAAATGGACACATTTCTAGAAACACATAGTCTCCCAAAACTGAATCGGAAAGAGATAGAAAACTTGAACAGGCCAATAACAACGAAGGAAATAGAAGATGTAATCAAGACCCTCCCAGCAAACAAAAGCCCAGGCCCTGACGGCTTCACGGGCGAGTTTTACCGAACATTCAAAGAAGAGCTAACACCCATTCTCCTCAAATTATTCCAAAAAATTCAAGAAGAAGGAAGACTTCCAAACTCGTTTTATGAAGCCAGCATAATTCTAATTCCAAAACCAGATAAAGACACTACAAAGAAAGAAAACTACAGGCCAATATCCCTGGTGAACATAGATGCCAAAATCCTTAACAAAATACTAGCAAATCGGATCCAGCAATACATCGAAAAAATTATCCACCATGACCAAGTGGGATTCATCCCAGGGATGCAAGGCTGGTACAATATATGCAAATCAATAAATGTGATACATCACATAAACAAAATGAAAGATAAAAACCATATGATCATATCAATAGATGCTGAAAAAGCATTCGAGCACCCATTTCTGATAACGCTCAGCAATTTGGGAATAGAAGGATCATATCTCAACATTATAAAGGCCATATATGAAAGACCTACAGCCAACATCATACTCAATGGACAAAAACTAAAAGCATTTCCCTTAAGAACAGGAACAAGACAAGGATGCCCACTTTCACCACTCTTATTTAACATAGTACTGGAAGTCTTAGCCACAGCAATCAGACATGAAGAAAAAATAAAAGGGATCCAAATTGGAAAGGAGGAAGTGAAACTGTCATTATTCGCAGATGACATGATATTATACATAGAAAACCCTAAAGACTCCATCAAAAATCTACTAGACTTAATAAATGAATTTGGCAAAGTAGCAGGATACAAAATTAACGTCAAGAAATTGACGGCATTCTTATACAGCAATGATGAACTCACAGAAAGAGAAACTAAAAAAACAATCCCATTTACCATCGCGGCAAAAAAATTAAGATACCTAGGAATAAACTTAACCAAAGAAGTAAAGGACCTATTTGCAGAAAACTACAAGACACTGAAAAAAGAAATAGAGGAAGACATAAAAAAGTGGAAGCACATACCTTGTTCATGGATTGGAAGAATTAACATCATTAAAATGTCCATACTACCCAAAGCAATCTACAGATTTAATGCAATCCCCATCAAAATACCAACGACATATTTCACAGAACTAGAACAAATACTTCAGAAGTTCATATGGAACCAAAAAAGACCCCGAATAGCTACAGCAATCTTGAAAAAGAAGGACAAAGTAGGAGGGATCACAATACCGGACATCAGGTTATAGTACAAAGCTACTGTAATCAAAACAGCCTGGTACTGGCACAAGAACAGGCACATAGACCAGTGGAACAGAACAGAGAATCCGGAAATTGACCCAAGACATTATGCTCCATTAATATTTGACAAAGGTGGTAAGAGCATACAATGGAGTAAAGACAGCCTCTTTAATAAATGGTGTTGGGAAAATTGGACAGCTACATGCAAAAAAATGAAACTAGATCATCAGTTTACACCATACACAAGAATAAACTCAAAATGGATAAAAGACTTAAAAGTGACTCATGAATCCATAAAAATCCTAGAAGAAAATGTAGGCAACAAAATTTCAGACATCATACGCAGCAAAATTTTCACTGATACATCACCTAAGGCAACAGAAACAAAAGAAAAAATGAACACATGGGACTACATCAAACTCAAAAGCTTCTGCACAGCAAAAGAAACAACCATCAAAGTGGAAAGGCAACCCACTGTATGTGAGAGCATAATTGCCTATGATATATCAGATAAGGGACTAATTTCCAAAATATATAGAGTGGTCATACATCTCAACAAAAGGAAGACAAAGAACCCAATTAAAAAATGGGCAGAGGAACTAAATAGACACCTCTCCAAACAGGACATACAAACGGCCAAGAGCCATATGAAGAAATGCTCAGCTTCACTAATCATCAGAGAGATGCAAATTAAAACAACAATGAGGTATCACTCACACCTGTCAGAATAGCTGCCATCAACAAAGCATCAAACAACAAGTGTTGGCGAGGGTGTGGAGAAAAGGGGACTCTCATACACTGCTGGTGGGAGTGCAGACTGGTGCAGCCACTATGGAAAACACTATGGTGTTACCTCAAAAAATTAAAAATTGAATTACCATTTGACCCAGTGATCCCACTCCTAGGAAAATACCCTAATAAGCCTGAAACACCAAACAGAAAGAATACATGTACCCCCATGTTCATAGCAGCGCTATTTACAATAGCTAAGATCTGGAAACAGCCCAAGTGTCCATCAGTAGATGAATGGATAAAAAAGCTGTGGTACATATACGCAATGGAGTACTATGCAGCTGTAAGAAAGAACGATCTCTTATCCTTTGCGTCGACATGGGAGGACCTGGAAACGATTATCCTAAGTGAAACAAGCTAAGCAGAGAAAGACAAATATCATATGATCTCACTTATTTCTGGAATATAATGAACATAACAGTGTGTGGAGCAGGGTAGTCCCAGGGACGTGGAAGTGGGGTACAGACTGACATTTGCCAGAAGAGGGGGTGGGGGAGGGGAGCGATGAACACAGAGCTTGTACGCATGTACTCATAACCAATGGACATGGACAACAAAAATGGGGACGGGGCAGGGAGGGACGGGGAGGAGGGTGTCAATGGGGGAAAAAAGGAGAAACATCTGTAACAAAAGTAAATTAATAAAAAAAAAAAAAAAAAAAAAAAAGAAGACCACTAGCCATACCCTAGTAACAGAATTCAAAAAAAAAAAAAGATTGCTGTGGCTATTCGGGGTCTTTTTTGGTTCCATGTGAACTTTTGAAGTATATGTTCTAGTTCTGTGAAATATGTTGTTGGTATTTTGATGGGGATTGTATTGAATCTATAGATTGCTTTGGGTAATATGGACATTTTAATGATGTTAATTCTTCCAATCCATGAACAAGGTATGTGCTTCCACTCTTTTATATCTTCCTCTATTTGTTTTTTCAACGTCCTGTAGTTTTCTGCAAATAGGTCCTTTACTTCTTTGGTTAAATTTATTCCTAGGTATCTTAATTTTTTTGCTGCAATGGTAAATGGGATTTTTTTTTTTTTAGTTTCTCTTTTTGTGAGTTCATTCTTATACACCAATGTGTATAAGAATGCCGTCGATTTCTTGATATTAATTTTGTATCCTGCTACCTTGCCAAATTTGTTTATTACATCCAGCAGATTTTTGATGAAGTCTTTAGGGTTTTCTATGTATAATATCATGTCATCTGTGAATAATGACAGTTTCACTTCCTCCTTTCCAATTTGGATACCTTTTATTTTTTCTTCATATCTGATTGCTATGGCTAAGACTTCTAGTACTATGTTAAATTAAAGTGGCAAAAGTGGGCATCCCTGTCTTGTTCCTGTTCTTAGGGGAAATGATTTTATTTTTTGCCCATTGCATGTGATGTTGGCTGTAGGCTTTCCATATATGGTCTTTATTATGTCGAGATATGATCCCTCTATTTCCACATTGCTGGGCGTTTTTATCAGAAATGGGTGCTAAATTTTGTCAAATGCTTTTGAGCATCTATTGATATAATCATATGGTTTTTATTGTTCATTTTGTTTATGTGGTGTATCAAATTTATTCATTTGCAAATATTATACCAGCCTTGCATCCCACTTGGTCATGGTGAATAATTTTTTTGATGTATTGCTGGATCCGATTTGCTAATGTTTTGTTAAGGATTTGGGCATCTGTGTTCATCAGGGATATTGGCCTGTAGTTTTCTTTCTTTGTAGTGTCTTTATCTGGTTTTGGAATTAGAATTATGCTGGCCTCATAAAACGAGTTTGGAAGTCTTCCTTCTTCTTGAATTTTTTGGAATAGTTTGAGGAGAATGGGTGTTAGTTCTTCTTTGAATGTTCGGTAAAACTCACCCGTGAAGCCTGGACTTTTGTTTGCTGAAAGTCTTGATTACATCTTCAATTTCCTTGGTTGTTATTGGTCTGTTCAAGTTTTCTATCTCTTTCCGATTCAGTTTTGGGAGACTATGTGTTTCTAGAAATTTGTCCATTTCGCTTAGATTATTCAATTTGTTCATAGTATTTGTTAACGATCCTTTGTATATCTGTGGTGTCAGTTGTTACTTCTCCTCTTTCATTTCTGATTTTGAGTATTTGGGTTCCCTCTCTTTGTTTCTTGGTGAGTCTAGCTAAGGGTCCATCAATCTTTTTTATCTTTTCAAAGAACCAGCTCTTTGTTTCATTTATCTTTTGAATAGTTTTTTGGTCTCTATGTCATTAAACTGCTCCGATCTTTACTATTTCCTTTCTTCTACTTGCTCTGGGGTTTTCTTTTTGTTTGCCTTCTAGTTCTTTATTTTGTGAAGTTAGATAGTCAATTAGAAATTTTTCTTGTTTCTTGAGGTAGGCCTGGAGTGCTATGAACTGCTTTTGCTGCATCCCATAGATTTTGTGTTGTTGTGTGTTCATTTTCATTGGTTTCCAGGAAGTTTTTTATTCCTTCCTTGATCTCCTTGGTAACCCATTCATTGTTTAATAACATGCTATCTAGCTTCCATGTGTTCAAATGTCTTTGCTGTAATTGATTTCTAGTTTCATACCATTGTGATCTGAGAAGATGCTTGATATGATTTCAATCTTCTTGAACTTGTAGAGATTTAGTTTGTGTCCTTACATGTGGTCTTATCTTCGAGAATGTCCCATGTGCACTTGAGAAGAATGTGAATTCTGCAGTTTTGGGGTGTAATTCTCTGTAGATATCTATTAAATCCATTTGATCTAGTGTTTCATTTAGAGTCTCTGTTTCCTTGTCAATTTTTTGTCTAGAGGATCTATCCAGTGATGTCAGTGGGGTGTTGAAGTCCCCTGCTATGATTGTATTGCTGTCGATTTCTCCTTTGAAATCCTCCAGAAGTTTTTTAATATATTTTGGTGCTCCTATATTGGGTGCATATATGTTTACCAAGGTTATATCTTCCTGTTGGATAGAGCCTGTCAATATTATGTAATGGCCTTCTTTTTCTCTAGTTATAGCCTTCATTTTGAAATCTATTTTATCAGATATGAGTATTGCTACCCCAGCTTTTTTTGTCCTTTTCAGTTGCTTGGAATATTTTTTTCCATCCCTTGACTTTCAACCTATGTGAGTCTTTTGTTGTGAGGTGGGTCTCTTGTAAACAACACAAAATGAGTCATGCTTTCTTATCCAGTCAGCTACTCTGTGTGTTTTGATCGACACGTTCAATCCATTTACATTTAAGATTATTATTGATATGTACTTATTCATTGCCATTTTTGTTTATTGTGGTTCTATTTTCCTTCCTATTTCTTCTACTAATTACAGCAGTCCTTTTAACATTTCTTGCAGTGCCGGTTTGGTGGTAATATATTCCCTTAGCCTTTTTTTTTTTTTGGTCTGGGACGCTCTTTATTTTACCTTCTATTTTGAATGATAGCCTTGCTGGATATAGTAGTCTTGGATTCAGATACTTGAAAAACTGACAATTTTTAAACAGTATTATGCATTTGGTTTATTTGTCAAATTGTCTGTGTCTTTTTATTTAGGGCAAGATCTTCAGATTTGATGAAATTACATTAAGGTTTCTCTTTTGAATATACTCTCTCTCCACTTTTATAATGTCACAAAGAGGCAACACTGTACCCTATGTAATTTAGGATGTTTTTTTATAAATTCTCACCTGAAGATGTGTTTATTGTTTTTTGTTTTTTTGTTGTTGTTGTTGTTTGTTTGTTTGTTTGTTTGTTTGTTTGTTTTTTGAGAGAGAGAGAAACATCAATCCATTGTCTACGCACCCTAGGTACCCTGACTGGGAATCAAATCTGCAACCTAGGTGTGTGCCCTGACCAGGAATCAAACCTGCAAATTTTTGGTGTATAGGACAATGCTCCAACCAACTGAGCCACCCAGCCAGGGTAGGAAGAGAGACATATTTTAATAAAATTTCCAAAGAATTCTCATATAAGCTTACTTAACCACATATGAACCTCAGGGTTTTGTATCAGTTGTTTTCAATTAAACTTCATATTTCAATAGCTACAATGTTTTGTATTTTGTGGTCAGTAGAGAGGAATAGGCCCTACCTATTCAGGTTGTTCTGGTTGTGCCAGATTCCCCAGTGTGAAACTATTAGCTCAAGCTGGACTGGAGCAGACTGAGTTCACACTCAGTGTCTGCTCTGATCTCCAGTCACCTCATAACCAACGTTATCAGTTATTATAGTAACATAGCAGCCTTGGGCAAAAGCTCATTGGTAAAGTCTTTATGTTGTGTTATAGGCTGGTTTGCATGTTTAAGTGCTAATGTCTAAAACCTCAAAATGTGACCTTATTTGGAGATACTGTCTTTACAGAGATAATCAGGGTCAAATGAAGTCATTAGCCCAAGTCCAATATGGCTAGTGTCCTTATAAGAGGAGGAGACTTGGACACAGACATGTACAGAGAGGGAAAATCATATGGAGACACAGAGAGAAGAGAGCCATCTACAAGTTAAGGAGAGAGACCTGGAACAAATTCTTTTCTCATAGGAGTTGACTCCAGGGAGCCAACTCTGCCAACACTTTGATTTTCAGCTTCTGGGTTCCAGAACTGTGAAATAATAAATGTCTGTATTTAAGCCTCCCAGTTTATGGCACTTTCTTATGGCATCCTGAGCTGACTCATATATGTGGTTAGAGACACCTGTTTCCAAAGGAATTCAGAGTTGGTATCCTTAGGTACCAAAAAACTACATGTTCAAAATAAACAAGTTTCGGGCTTCCAATGACTGGTGGGTGAGATAAACTGGCCCATGGATGGGACCAGCTGGCCCTTGGGGGTGATGTTGGAGCTTGGTGACAGTCTGCTCCCTTTAATGCACCCTGTTGCTGTGAAGACCTGCCTGGTGCCCTTAGCATCAGTGGAGGTTCTGTTCCTGGAGGGTGTGTGTGTAGGGGGATGGTTAGGTAAAGTGCCAGTGAAGGGCAGGTGTAGCAGGGCAGCAACGCGGTGGCAGGGTTTTTACGGCACACATGCCTTGCATTTGCCCACCATGCAGGGCATTCAGGGAGGGGTGAAAGGGACATTGTCAGGTGCAGACACCAGACTTTTGAACATCACTGTGCCAGACACCATGCCACGTGCACCATTTCTCTCACAAAAACTGTCCCAGACTCTCTTTAAATGAGAGGAGGTGGAATATATATAACAACCAATCCAGGGACCAGGAGCTTGGAAGCTCACCATTAATAAACCCAAGAAAATATTGTTTTCAGTCATTTGTGTAATAAAATCATGTGGTTGTTAAATTGGGGGCTAGTCTAAAAATATTTTTTGTTTTTTTATTTTATTTTCATAGTGATAACAGTAAAAAATATATTTAACATTAAATTCTGGGATTAGAAATGTGGAAAGCATACAGCAGGCAGCAGCCCTGGGCTTTTAATTTAATTTAATCCTGTCCATTGAAATAGCTAGAGCTGGTCCAGCTGGTGTGGCTCAGTGATTGAGCATTCTTATGCACCAAGAGGTCACCGGTTCAATTCCCAATCAAGGCACATGCCCAGGTTGTGGGCCTGATCCCCAGTGTGGGACATGCAGGAGGCGGCCAATTAATTGTTGTTTCTATCTCTTTCTCCCTCTCCCTTCCTCTCTCTCTAAAAAAATCAATAAAGAAAAAAATTAAAAATAAAAAAAGAAACCGAAAGCCTACATTTAAAAATAAGAAAAGAAATAGGTAGAGCCAGAATCGTGGACTCAGCAGTAAAGGTTATTGAGTTTTTTCTTTACCTCAACTTGTCTGGGCAGTCCCATGTCCTTTGTGCTGTGTGGCCTTGGAGAAGTGGCCTCAGTTGTCTCACCTGCGTGAGGTGCACAATGACCATTTGCTATTGCATGAGGCAGAGTTGTGATAAATTTCCTTCCTTCCTTAATCCTGTTTCTTGATCCCTGTGCCACCCACTCTCCATTCTCCCTCCACCTCCTTGGCAACCCCTCCCAGGAGCCTCTGTTTGCTCAACCTTCTAGTTGAGACGTTGGGATGCCTGGGGCTCCATCCTCACCCCCTGCACAAGTGAGCTCATTCGTCCCAAGACTTTAAATCCCACACACTTACTGTTGCTGCTTCAGCTTTATCTCCTGCACTGGCCTCTTCCTTCAATTCCAGACACATGAATCCAACCATAGGCTTGACATATCCCATTAAATCTCAAATAAGATTCTCAACTTTCCTGTGTCCAAAATCAAACTCTTATTTTCTGCTCTCCATGGTTCTGCTCTGTCCAGGTCCTTGTCCTCACATTCTCAGGGATGCTGACTCTTCTCTCAGGTGTCTGAACTATGATGCTTTCTTCTCCCTCACCTCAGAGCTAGTTCTTCCCATTCCTGGAGCCCACCCTCTTCTCTCCCTTTTACCTACAGCATGTTCTCAACCCTTCTCTTGCACCATTGTGAAATCTGCTCCTGCTTGCTGATGGTCCTTCTTCACTCAGGAGCCACAGGGATGCTCTGATCCTGTGAGTTGGGAACTCACTTTGTGATGTCAAATGTGGCCCTGTCTGACCAGTCCTGCGTGGAGAAGAGCTATAAAGGGCTGTGCATGCTCAGCTGCTGGCCATTCACCTCAAATACCAAGTTTGTACAGTTAAATGCCCCATCCTTCCAGCTTGTAAAAATGAGTAAAGCCATGCTTGACCCAGACCTCTGCCAAAGAAAGGTGCCTCAATAGCTCTAGAAACAGATACTGTATATGTTGGGGGATGAGAGAAGGCTGACATGGTTTTTGCTTGCTCCCACTGCCAGCTTTGACCAAATCCCTGTGGCCACCTTAATCCACCCTGTCTAATGGAGCCCAAGCCAGCTCAGGCCTCCCAGGATGAGCCTGCTAATCCCTGGGGCTGAGAGCTCACCACCTGTCTCCAGGATACCCTTTGCTCTCTTGGCCTCAGGGAGCCAAATCTGAGGCTTCAGACAAGGATAATGGTGATCTTTTGACCAAGCCCCCTCACCTTTGGCCCTCAACAATGAGATGGGGAAACTCAGGTACAGAGAGCCTCACATGGTGTGAGTCACTGCTCCCAGAGCCCAGGAAGGCTTTATAATAATGACTAGAAAAACAATTCCGTGGGGCTCCCTCATCAGCTGCAGGAGGTAGGGGCAAGTTGGCCTGTCCCCCCCTTCTACCAGAGGCATGCAGGTTGGTAGTTTCACACCAACCTGGGTGCAAATACTGCTGCTGACACATGCCAACATTGTGAACCTGAACAGGTCACTTAATTTTTTCTGATCTCTATTTCCCCATCTGCAAAATGGTAAAAGTCTCTTCTTTGCAAGGTTGTTGTGGGTGTGTTAGAGTCCTTGCTAATATTAAAGGTTGGCTGGCTCATGGTTCTTTCCTGCCCAGACCCGTTCTCTCTCCTTCTGTGCAGGCCCACTCAGCTCACTCAGCCTGTGCTCCTTTCTCCTCTACTCATGGATTTACTGCAGGGTTTTGCAATGAGAAAGTTGGGGAGCACCTTAGGCAGCTGGAGTCAAGAGACTGGTGGCCAGGAAAGAAAGGGAGAGAAAGACAGAAAAAGGATAAGAGACAGAGAGGCAAAGAAAAATGGACAGAGAGACAAAAAGAGAAGAGAGAAGGGGAGATAGAGAAAAGTAGAGACAGAAATAGAGAAACAAAGAGACCAAGAGTGTGTGTGTGTGTTTCAGAGACAGCCCACAGAGAGACAAAGAGAGTCAGGTCAGACACACATCCAAAGACAGGAAAGAAACAGACCCACGGAGTAAGAGGGAGGGAAAGGAGTTGTGGAGAGACTCAGTTCTTCACACACCCCTGCTCAGGAGAGGTCTCCGCCCTCAGGGCGGCCCCTCATCCCTTCCCCACAATCCTTAAATCCCCTCTCACTGGGCGCCCTGAGCATCTGTCACAGCTGCTTCCTGACCCAATAGCGGCTGGCGCCGGGTGAGTGTGGCTACAGAAGCGAGCTTGGGTGTGCGCTGGGGATGGATTCCAGAAAGAGCGGCTGGGGCTGTCAGGAAGGGGAAAGGCTGGCGCGCTGGAGACAGAGGTCAGGCAGGGGAACGGTGTGATAAGCTTCAGAGGGTGTTGAGAGCGAGAGGGAGGCTTGGGACAGTGCCAAGTTGATATACCACCTCTTCTCTGATCGGCTCAGCCAACATTTACCGTGTGTCTCCCTCTCCCTAGCCCTCGGGGCTCCCGTGTCCCCAGTTCTCCCCAGCCAGGCACTCAGAGCGTTAGCCGATCCGGTTCTCCCCATACGATCTCCTCCTGCAGCCGGTAAGCCTATGGCCCGGCCCCGGAGCATCCTGGAACCACTGCTGCTGACGCTGCTGTCACCGATACTGGTGCTGATGCTGGCACAGGCGGGCGCGGCGGGCGCGGTGGGCTCGGTACGCTTGGCGGGCGGCCTAACACTGGGCGGCCTGTTCCCTGTTCACGCGCGGGGTGCGGCGGGCAGGGCGTGCGGGCAGCTGAAGAAGGAACAGGGCGTGCATCGACTGGAGGCCATGCTGTACGCGCTGGACCGCGTCAACGCCGACCCAGAGCTGCTGCCCGGCGTGCGTCTGGGAGCGCGGCTGCTCGACACTTGCTCGCGGGACACGTACGCGCTGGAGCAGGCGCTGAGCTTCGTGCAGGCGCTGATCCGCGGTCGCAGCGACGGTGATGAGGCAGCGGTGCGCTGTCCGGGCGGCCTTCCTCCTCTGCGAGCCGCGCCCCCGGAGCGCGTGGTGGCTGTCGTGGGAGCCTCGGCCAGCTCCGTCTCCATCATGGTCGCCAACGTGCTGCGTCTGTTTGCGGTGAGGTCCGCTGGCAGCGTTTGGTATCCAGCCTCTCCCTCCTGTTCTCGTCCTTGGGGTGTCTGAGGTCGTTTCCTTGTAGAAATCACCCCAATTCACAAACAAAAACAGCTGCTTCAGAGAAACCCTGTGGGTCAAACCAGACCCTGTGGGTCCACCCCAAAAAAGCTGCAGCCTCCCTTGTCTGCTCTGGCGCCCTCCCGCGGCTGCCGTCTGCCCACACAGCCTGGTGTGTGAGTAAGGAAAACGACCTCCTCAGCTGACTTCAGGGCACCCTGGACTTTAGAAGCCATTTAGCCGATTGTTCCTGTGTCCTAGTTTGGGGCCCACCCTGAACAACCGGGCCTAGAGGCCCTGACCCTGGACCTGTGAAGAGCTCTGGGTGACAAGGAGCAAATTTTCCTTAAAACCAGGGCCCTCCTTCAGGTGGGGCAACAAAGACAAGTTCCTGGCTGCTCTAGGGGTGGGTAGGTCTGTAAGGACCTGTACCTCACTCCTCTTTTTTTTTTTCCTTTATTGATTTTAGAGAGAGAAGAAGTGAGAGGGAGAGAGCGATAGAAACATCGATGAGAGAGAACATCGATTGGCTGCCTCCTGCATGCTCCCCACTGGAGATCTGGCCCACAACTGGGGCATGTGTCCTGACCAGGAATGGAACCAGGGACCTCTTGGTGCATGGGTCAACGCTCAACCAGTGAGCCACACCAGCCGACCCTCACTCCTCTTTTTGATCATTTAAATTCAGTTTCCGAATGCCTATCTCTAAAGGTCTCTTAAGGGACCTCTGAAAGGCAACAGTGGAGTCTCCTTTCTAGAGTGCGCATCTGCAGTGCCTTGTCCTATAGGAGAAATTTGGACTGGCCCTGCCATGCCCTCATCTCTTGCTGTCTTCTGTAGGAGGCAGCACCTTCTTTGCAATCTGAGGGGTAGTGATTTGGGGAGCCATAGGAATCAGGGATTGGGGGGGCCTTTGGCATTAGAGTTGGGGGTTTTCTGTACATTCACTGAGGGGTGGTTCTGAAACAGTTTTTAGTGGGGTTCCATGAGGGGGGTATCTCTGACCTTTTATCTTTCTGAGAATAGAGGAAGGCTTTGCTTCCATCTGGCTAGGCAAGGGACCTCTGCTTCTTTTTTTGTTTGTTTGTTTTATTTTATTTTATTAATTTACTTTTGTTACAGATGTTTCTCCTTTTTCCCCCATTGACTCCCTCCTCCCCCTCCCTCCCTGCCCCGTCCCCAGTCTTGCTGTCCATGTCCATTGGTTATGAGTACATGCGTACAAGTTCTGTGGTTCATCACTCCCCTCCCCCACCCCCTCTTCTGGCAATTGTCAGTCTGTACCCCACTTCCATATCTCCGGGACTACCCTGTTCCTCAGACTGTTATGTTCATTATATTCCAGAAATAAGTGAGATCATGTGATATTTGTCTTTCTCTGCTTGGCTTGTTTCGCTTAGGATAATAGTTTCCAGGTCCTCCCATGTCGTCTCAAAGGATAAGAGATCTTTCTTTCTTACAGCTGCATTGTACTCCATTGTGTATATGTACCACAGTTTTTTTATCCATTCGTCTACTGATGGACACTTGGGCTGTTTCCAGATCTTAGCTATTGTAAATAGCGCTGCTATGAACATGGGGGTACATATATTCTTTCTGATTGGTGTTTCAGGCTTCTTAGGGTATATTCCTAGGAGTGGGATCACTGGATCAAATGGTAATTCAATTTTTAATTTTCTGAGGTAACACCATAGTGTTTTCCATAGTGGCTGCACCAGTCTGCATTCCCACCAGCAGTGTACTAGAGTCCCCTTTTCTCCACACCCTCGCCAACACTTGTTGTTTGATGATTTGTTGATGGCGGCCATTCTGACAGGTGTGAGGTGATACCTCATTGTTGTTTTAATTTGCATTTCTCTGATGATTAGTGACATTGAGCATTTCTTCATATGTCTCTTGGCCATTTGTATGTCCTGTTTGGAGAGGTGTCTATTTAGTTCCTCTGCCCATTTTTTAATTGGGTTCTTTGTCTTCCTTTTGTTGAGATGTATGACCACTCTATATATTTTGGAAATTCATCCCTTATCTGATATATCATTGGCAATTATGCTCTCCCATACAGTGGGTTCCCTTTCCAATTTGGTGGTTGTTTCTTTTGCTGTGCAAAAGCTTTTGAGTTTAATGTAGTCCCATGTGTTCATTTTTTTCCTTTGTTTCTGTTGCGTTAGGTGATATATCAGTGAAAATTCTGCTGCGTATGACATCTGAAATTTTATTGCCTACATTTTCTTCTAGGATTTTTATGGATTCATGAGTCACATTTAAGTCTTTTATCCATTTTGAGTTTATTCTTGTGTATGGTGTAAGCTGATAGTCTAGTTTCATTTTTTTGCATGTAGCTATCCAATTTTCCCAACCCCATATATTAAAGAGGCTGTCTTTACTCCATTGTATGCTCTTACCACCTTTGTCGAATATTAATTGAGCATAATGTTGTGGGGCAATTTCTGGGTTCTCTGTTCTATTCCATTGATCTATGTGCCTGTTCTTGTGCCAGTACCAGGCTGTTTTGATTACAGTAGCTTTGTAGTATAACCTGATGGGACCTCTGCTTCTTGAGTTTCTCTGATTCGCCCAAGAGTGGCATCTGTTTCTACCTCCATAGCACTAGGTAGAGGTTTTCCCTGCCCCCCCTTCCATCATCTGCACCCACTTAATCCTTCCCACCCAAGTTTCTGCTGGATGGCAATGTTGGTGCAGAGCATACAGACATACAGATGTACCTTCTAATTGGCGCTGAGAGGTTATGTGGCTGCCCAGTGTGTGTGTGTGTGTGTGTGTGTGTGTGTGTGTGTGTGTTTGGAGGGTGTCCTTGTCTCACCAGCTCATGTCTGTTCACATTTGTGGGCTCTGTCTATTTTCCTGCCTGGAGCTCTGGTTTCTGTCTTTCTCCCTCTAGGTCGGGTGCAGCATCTCAAACTCAAGGGCCTTCAGGGTCCGGGTGAGGACTGTAGCTGAGTAAGCAGGACCCTGTGAACCCAGGGCCTAATGGTACCAGCTCAGCCCAGGACTGAGGTGGTGCTACATCCCCAGATTTTAGACATTGGCTGTGAATTTAAATATTAAAAAAATAAAGACACAGTGCACAAAGCACAACCATGGGCCTGATTTGGCTCCCTGCGAGCTGTTTTGCAATTTCTAGCCCAGAAGTGAAGATGAGAGTTTCTGAGTTCACTTCTCAACCATATCCTGTGCTCTTGGGAATTTTAAATGAATTTCCTTAAAAAGGGTCAGCCTGGAAGGCTTTTCTGTAGCTTAAACTAAAATGTCCAGAGTAACTACAGCACTACAGCCAGCAGGTCTTTCTCTGCCTCCTTTTCTCTGATTACCCCTTTCTTTGTCTTTCTTGTTTTTCCCTTCCTTTCTACTTCCTTTCTATCTTTCTTCCCTCTTCTTCCTGCTCTACCTTCCCCTTAAAATAGATTTTCACACTCCACATTTTCTTTCTGCCCTGCTTCAAACAACTCTGCCCCACCTAGACCAGCTCAGCTCCCTCCTTCCAGAACCCTCCCCTTCTCTGACCTTATCACCAGTTTCCACTTGATGACTATGTCTTTTATTTTTTAAACGTGGTTCTGATTTGTCCCTCTGTCAGCTAGCCTCCCTCTTCTGGGCTTCCTCAGCCTTCTACTACTGTTGTCCCCTCTCTCTTCACATGTGCTGCTCCACTTCTCCTGGATCAGCTCAGCTTATTCATCCTTGCCATTAATCACTCGAATGCACACAGATAAACCCATTTCCAAGCAGACCCCTCTCTTAGGCCAGACACAGCCTTGAATCAAATGCCACTCCTCAGCTCCCTCTGACCTCTGTCCTGACCTCTCCTGGGGCTGCCCCCGCCCACACAGGCTGCCCCTTTGTGTGAAATAGGAAAACTTGTCTCCTCAGGAGTTGACAAGGATATCCCTCTCCAGGGCAGACACAGCCTGTGCCTAGAGGCTAGATTGGCTGCAGGCTGGATTTGAGCTCCCACCACTCTTTTGCTCAGACATACCCTGCATAACTAGATGTGGTGACCCTGCCCTCTCCCTTAGACCCTTATAGCTCCCCTATTTCACCTGACCTATTCATAAGATGCAAGTCTTTCCCCATACCTTCTGGCCGCTCCTGCTGGTTCTCAGCTCCCTACCGCCAAACCTTCAGTGCTCCTACCTGCATCCTGGGTCCCCATTGCCCTCCCTACATGGGGTCACTGATCCGCTATCCACAACTCAGGTGTCCTTTCCCCCTCCAGATCCCCCAGATCAGCTATGCCTCCACGGCCCCTGAGCTCAGCGACTCCACACGCTATGACTTCTTCTCCCGTGTGGTGCCTCCTGATTCCTACCAGGCCCAGGCCATGGTGGACATCGTGCGGGCATTGGGATGGAACTATGTGTCCACGCTGGCCTCCGAGGGCAACTATGGCGAGAGCGGGGTTGAGGCCTTTGTGCAGATCTCCCGAGAGGCTGGTGAGCTGGGGCGGGAGGGTCGGAGGCACCAAGGAGCCCACAGAGGGATGAGCCAGGGGCCATGAGATAGGGGCACTGGATCCATGGTGTGGAGCCTGGATGGTGTCTTCTATCAGCGGGTGTCCCTTTCCTTTGGAGGACTCAGTCTTGCCTTGTGGCCTAGCAGGCAGGACCCAGTCTAGGCTTCACTCCTGTAGATCCCTGGACAAGGCCTCTGAGTGGTTACACAACAAAGTCATGCACAGTGGTAGCCCTGATGGGTGGTGGGACGGACAAAAGCTGACTTTGGCATCCTGGACACCCAGGGGGAGTCTGTATTGCCCAGTCCATCAAGATTCCCAGAGAACCAAAGCCAGGAGAATTCAGCAAGGTGATCAGACGACTCATGGAGACACCCAATGCTCGGGGCATCATCATCTTTGCCAACGAGGATGATATCAGGTGGGATGGATGGTACCTCAGTCACTGTTCTTCAGAAGTTCTCCTTGAAGGCCCTGCTTCATCTTCTCACACATTCCCCACATGCACATCCTCCCTTCTTCCCTTTCCCTCTTTCTTGCTCCTTCTCCCCCTGCACACTTTTCCTGCTGCCATCTCTGCCTGGTGTCCCCAGAAATGAAGCAGGCCTGGTCTAGGTGGAGATGCTCTAAGTATAGCCAGGGAAACACACAAGAATGCATGCCTGTTTTTATAATTCACAGTGGGTGAGACCTGTGGGCAGATCTAAGTGCAAAATATGAGCATCAGGGAAGGAGCCTCGGGGGCAGAGCTAGCAGGAGGCTCTGAAAGAAAAGGGAGGCCCTACTTCCAGGCAATGTGAAGTGGGTTACAGTGCATAGAAAAGGAGGTCAAGCCTGGGCCAGGGCCTGGATTAGACACACCCTGAGAAGCCCAAGGCAAGTGTCCTAAACACTCTGCATTCCATTTTTTCTGATAAATGAGGGTCTGATGAGTGATGTGGAATGGGATCGATGGAGAGAAAAGAATGAGAATTGACCAGGGGTAAGTTGGAGGAAGATCTCAGGCTTTTACTCACCCCCAGCCCTGTTTGTACCAGGAGGGTCCTAGAGGCTGCACGCCAGGCCAACCTGACTGGCCACTTCCTGTGGGTTGGCTCAGACAGCTGGGGAGCCAAGACCTCACCCATCCTGAACCTGGAGGATGTGGCAGTGGGAGCTATCACCATCCTGCCCAAAAGAGCTTCCATTGATGGTGAGTGTAAGGATGCCCTCCTCCACTTTGTCCCCGACCCCAACTCCATCCTTCCTCACTATCCCTCTTGGGGCACTCATTTCCCCCACTGGCTAAATTATACTGTGATCCAGGTCCCTTCTAAGATTCCCAGGTACTATGATTCTGAGATTCTGTCAGTACATCCCTCTAAGCAGTGTTTGAATAAGCTGGCAAATGAAGAAAAGCACACTCACCGTACAGGGTAAACAATTGTTAGTTTGTGTTTTTCATTGTGTTTTATTTTTTAATTCATCACCTTTACTCCTCATTCTGTCAAAGGCACTATGATTTCAGAGTGAGAGTGAGAGGGAGAGAAACCAAGGATGTGGGACATATTGTCCTGTTGCTCAAAGTAATGAGGCCTCCCTACCTTTTCTTCCTCCCACCATCCCACCTGTGAATATCTGGAAGAATCTGGCAGGGATGTTCACTTTCCAACCATATTGCTCATTTCCCCAAAGGCTGAACTGAATACAAATTGATGTGGGACTTCAAGACTATTTATAAAACATAGCCCCTCATAACGCTGAACCCTGACACCCACACTGATACCTGTTGGAGATGTACAGCCACCCTCATATCCTTTCTTTTTCCCCATTAGAATGCATTCAGTTGCAAGTGACAAACTAGACTGAGAATAGTTTTAGCAATAAAAGCATTTAATCACAAGACAAGACTTCAGATTTCTCAAAGCCCTGAGCTCTGTCTCCCCTTGTGTTTCACTATTCTCTGTGGTTGCTATGTGTCTTCATTCTGTGGCATCATATTTACAAAGTAGCTGCTGAAGTTCCACCCATTACATGTTCACAGCAGCATCCTAACCAGGAAAGACTGTGCAGCATAAAAGTATTTCATGTAGTGAGGCACTCAGTTGCATCAGGATGCAAATTCTACCTTGGAGCCTCAGATGTCTTTGAACTCACAGGCTAGAAGCTGGTCACATGGCCATTCCTAGCTGCAAAGTGAGCAAGTGGTGAAGGGACACAGGAGAACTGTGGCTGGCTCAGATGGTTGACACCCTTCTCTTCCTCCCCCTCAGGATTTGACCAGTACTTTATGACACGCTCCCTGGAGAACAATCGCCGGAACATCTGGTTTGCAGAGTTCTGGGAAGAGAACTTTAACTGCAAACTGACCAGCTCAGGTACCCAGTCAGACAACTCCATCCGCAAATGCACAGGTGAGAGCTGCAAAGGGTGTCAAGAGAGGCAACGGAGATGGTGGGAGACCAGGTTAGACATCTGCGGGCCAGGCACACTTCCTCTGGCATCCCTAGGACAGGTGAGGAACGCATTGGCCGGGACTCTACCTACGAACAGGAGGGAAAGGTGCAGTTTGTGATTGACGCGGTGTACGCCATTGCCCACGCCCTGCACAGAATGCACCAGGCACTCTGTCCTGGGTATACAGGCCTGTGCCCAGCGATGGAGCCCACTGACGGGCGGACACTGCTGCAGTATATTCGGGCAGTCCGCTTCAATGGTGAGTGGGTGCCAGACCTCCTACAGGGAGAGAGGTAAGTCCCCTGAGATCAATTTCTCTGAGGAATCTGGGAAAGTCAGGAGCAAAGGGATGGGAGAGGCAGCATGGTATAAGGAACACCTGGGCCTGAGAGCTGGGGACTTGAGCCAAATTCTGGGGACCACTTTTTAACAGTCCTCTTTTCCCAGACTTTAGCACCCCCTGCCCCAATTTGAAAAATTCAGGTGTTGGGTAATTTCTCTGACTCCTTCTGCCCGAGACCCTCAGCAGGTCACACATAACCCTTGCCTCCACTGCACAGAGCTTGGAGGCATCTAATCTCTCGGGGCACAGTGAAGAGGCACTGCCTATGATGTGGACATGCTGCCCACTGTGAGTCTCAAGCTTCCAAATGCCACCCCAGCTAGGTCCTGCACTGCCTGAGCACAAGGCATAAGTGTGATGTGTCCCCTGGTACCAGCAGAGGAACTGGCACATAGTCAGGGCTTCTGAAAAGGCCCAAATGGACTTGCTGTGCTTGTGCTTTGTGGGGAGAGATACACTTTTTGTACAATTACTATCCTTTAGAAAATTAAAACTCTATTTGTCCACCAAATATTGAGTGCCTTCTCTCTGCCAGGCTCTCTGCTAAATAGCACAACTGAATTTCACTCCAAACCAGCATTACAAGCTGATAGAACAAGCTTCTAAAAGAAATAAAGCTGATTGTTCAAATTAGTACAATTTCATGTCAAGACTCAGACTTTTTTGTGCAAGTCTGAACTCATCCTTTCACCTGGACTGTTAAGCTTTCCATTTTCTTTTATAATTGTGGTAACATACATATAGCATAATGTAATGAATGTATTTACCATCTTAACTACTTTTAAGTGTACAGTTTAGTTGTGTACATTGCTGTGCAACCAATCTCCAGAACTCTTTTCATCTTGCAAAACTGAAACTCTCATCCCATTAAACAACTTCCCATTCCCCCTCCCAAACCCCTGACAACCACCATTGTACTTTCTGTCTCTGAATTTGACTGCTTTAAATACCTCATATGGGTGACATCATGCAGTATTTGTCTTTTTGTGTCTGAATTTCCTTCCTTTTTAAAAGCTGAATAATATTCCATTGTGTGGATAGACTACATTTTGTTTATTCACTCAACCCCCAGTGAACACTTCCACCTTTGGATTGTTGTGAATAATGCTGCAATGAACATGCATGTACAAGTATCTCTTCGAGTTCTTGTATTCGAACTTTGGGAAGTGAAATTGCTGGGTCATGTGGTAATTCTATGTTTAGTGTGTTGAAACCCGCTGTACTGTTTTCCACAGTGACTGCAGTTTTACATTCCTACCAGCAGCACATAAGTGTTCCAATTTCTCTGTCTCGTGGCTCTTCCTTGGTATATTTTGCTGTTTGGACTCCTCTTGGGCAGGAGGTGGTATCTCATTGTGGTTTTGATTGGCATTTCCTTGATGATGTTGAGCGTCTTTGCATGTGCTTGTTGCACTCTTCCTTTATCCTGGCTGGCCCTTTGGCCTCTCTAAGAGGCTGGCTTTAATGGGTTGGAGAAACAGCTGAGGATGCCAGGCTCTCCCTCCAGGCAGCGCAGGAACCCCGGTAATGTTCAACGAGAATGGGGATGCGCCCGGGAGATATGACATCTTCCAGTACCAGGCGCCCAACGGCAGTGCGGGCAGCGGTGGCTACCAGGCTGTGGGCCAGTGGGCGGAGACGCTCAGGCTGGATGTGAGTGGCACGTGACCTTGGGGTGTGGGAGGAGGGCCCACCAGTCCTGGCAGTGGTGGTTACAGGCCCTGTGTCCCGTGTCACAGGTGGACGTCCTGCGGTGGTCAGGAGACCCCCGGGAAGTGCCGCCGTCCCAGTGCAGCCTCCCCTGTAGGCCGGGCGAGCGGAAGAAGATGGTGAAGGGCGTGCCCTGCTGTTGGCACTGCGAGGCCTGTGACGGGTACCATTTCCAGGTGGATGAGTTCACATGCGAGACCTGCCCAGGGGACATGCGGCCCATGCGCAACCACACGGGCTGCCGTCCCACGCCCGTGGTGCGCCTCACCTGGACCTCGCCCTGGGCCGCCCCACCGCTCCTCCTGGCGGTGCTGGGCATCACGGCCACCACTGCAGTGGTGGCTACCTTCGTAAGGCACAACAACACACCCATCGTCCGAGCCTCTGGCCGTGAGCTCAGCTACGTGCTGCTCACCGGCATCTTCCTCGTCTATGCCATCACCTTCCTCATGGTGGCTGAGCCTGGGGCAGCCGTCTGCGCTGCCCGGAGGCTCTTCCTCGGCTTGGGCACCACCCTCAGCTACTCTGCCCTGTTCACCAAGACCAACCGCATCTACCGCATCTTTGAACAGGGGAAGCGCTCTGTCACTCCCCCGCCCTTCATCAGCCCCACCTCGCAGCTGGTCATCACCTTCAGCCTCACCTCTGTGCAGGTGGGTCCCCAGGCTCCTGAGGTGCTGGGCAGGGGAGGGGGAGCACTGACCTCTACTCACAGAGTCATTCTTCTATTTTGGAAAAAATATATAGCCTCAAGGATAGAGCCCTACGATGCTCCTGTAAGGAGAACTCGGTTAAGCGCAGCCATTCCTCCACTTCGTCCTGGAAGGAAAATGGGTCAGTAGGGAGGGAGCACCAGCACTGAAATTAGTTTCATAAACTGAACATGCTCTTCCACAATTTGGCTCCCATATAAAAATAAGGCAATAACATATCTGATGAATTTTCCTCAAGCAAAGAATCTGTTTCCATAAAGGGAGTTACTGCTGCCCAGTGCCTTGTGAGAGGCTCAAGCCCCAATGATGTAACTAACCATGGAGTGGAGCATCCTGTTCCATAAATGGCCAGATTTCATGATATATGGGCAACAAAAGCAGAGTCCCTTTGGGTCTTTCTCTAAGACAGTACTACCACAGCTTTGGAAATGACTGCGTGGTTTCGAAAATCCTGGATGTTTTCTATGCAAAGGGTACTAAGAGAAAGGTGTGTATGACATTGTGTGACACTGTAGAGCCAGCATGCTCTCCATTCCAAGTGAGTCCTTCTCCCTACCCAGCCATGCATGTACCATGTTCATTCTCACCCATAGGCCTCAGTCCATGTAGTTCACAGCTAGAAGATGCTTCCTGCATATGCAGGGCATGAGCTTCCTCTATGAGCGCCAAAATCTCAGCTCATCTTGAAAAGGCATCTCATTGCCTCTTTGCCTGAATACCCCATAGTGCACCTCACTCCAGGACAGAGATGATTAGACTACATTCAGTGCCCTCCACATTATGCCCTCATTTCCACAAACCCTGGACCCTTTCAAAGAGGCACAGTTTCAACTTTACTAGGTTATTTACCAAAATGATGGATGTACAGTGGTTTCTCATTGTTTCAATTTGCTTCAACCTCATTTCTAGGGCAGCAGCCTTTGAAGTGTCCCTTTCTGTGGGATGCCTGTCCCTATGGTTTGATCATTTTCTGTTATTTTGTAGGAGTTAGTTACATGTGTTGGATCCTAATTCTTTATCAATTACAGGAGATTCAAAATCTGTAAGCTGCATTTTGTTTGCTATTCCTATCACAGGCCTTGAGTTTTGCTTTCTCATGGGAAACTTTTTTCCCCACCTGGAGCCTTGCTCTAAGAAAAGCCTCCATGCTGCCTTCCTGGACAGTGGGTGTTGTGACGTTTTATTGTCCCTTGTTCATGAAGCAGCTGCCGTTTGGATAATCACAAAAAGGTGTTCCTTCTGATTGTACAAATTATTACAAAACATCCCTTCCTCCAGGATCACACAGCCTGGCTCCAAGTGCACAGAACCACCTGACCTCCCCACATGCTCCCCCTCAATCAGGCACACTTGTGCAGGGAATGACCTGCATGAACGTATGGACAGCCCTTTCAAGGTCCTGACTTTATGCAGGTATTTTATTTCCTGCTCCCCAGTTGCCCTTGGCTCAAGGTCATGTCTTCTGTCACTGAGAGAATTGAAGCTCCAACTCCTCAATGTTAGGACTTGTGTCTTACTCTGATAACCTCCCAGCTGCTCAACATCAACTCCTGACATTAGGGCCTCTTCATTTTAGGTTGTACTGTGCCTTCACACATGATTTCATTACATCCTGTTCAACAGTTCTCTGGATCTAGAGAAGGAAGGGGGTCCTCAGGAACTAGGTTTTCCATGCTGCTAAATGGGAACAAGCTAGTGTTTCACATTTACAGAATGAAGGTGATACTGCCTACCTGGATGGTTGTGAGGAGAGAACATCTCTGCTGGGCCTGGCCCTAATCAGTGGTATATGCACTGTTCCCCCTCCATGCTGGCATCATGTTCTTTCAACAGATTATGATGATTCCCATTCTATAGATAGAGAAGATTTATTTAGGGTCACAATTCTACAGATTCTTCCTGCAGTCACTGCACCTTGCAAGACTCGGTAAGACATTGGTAATAGTTGGAATACAGGAAGAGGATGTCCAGGAGCCCCTTACCCAACCAGCCCTAACATTGGGAACACATACCTCCAATGCAGCCCCTCTCTCCACTGGAACATGTCACAGTCTTTTGCCTGGGTATTCCCCTCCTAGAAGGCCCTCTCCTCTCCATGGTGGCTCTCTCTGGCCTAAGTAACACCCCCTCCAACCCCGCCAAGTAGGTCAGGAGTCTCAAGGGGACCCTAACCTGCCAGAGACTTCAGTTGGTGGCCAGTCTGAGTGTGTCCCTGATATGATATTGGCTCCTGTAGGTGGTGGGAGTGATGGCATGGCTGGGGGCCCAGCCCCCACACAGTGTGATCGACTATGAGGAGCAACGGACAGTGGACCCAGAGCAAGCCAGAGGGGTGCTCAAGTGTGACATGTCAGATCTGTCTCTCATCAGCTGCCTGGGCTACAGCCTCCTGCTCATGGTCACATGCACGGTATATGCCATCAAGGCCCGTGGTGTGCCCGAGACCTTCAATGAGGCCAAGCCCATTGGCTTTACCATGTACACCACCTGCATCATCTGGCTGGCTTTTGTGCCTATCTTCTTTGGCACTGCCCAGTCAGCCGAAAAGGTAAATTGGGGTCTCCCAATGGTTTTGCTATCTCATTTGTTTCCTGCCTGTCCACAAACGGAAGGGCTGAATTGTCCCAAGAGCTGGGCCACACATATGAATTGATTGCTTGGTTAGTTGATTTATTAGTGTACTTAGATACTTGTTCGTCTTTCTAGTTGCCCTCTGCTTGTTCATTCAGCCATTCATTCATCCACACTTCCAACCACTGGTTAACTTTTCAATTATTTCTTCATATACTTTCTACTTCCTGATCCATTAATGTATTGATCCATTTGCTTGATCATTATTCACTCATCTATTCACGTGCACAGTAGAACATTTGTTTATTCATCCATATATTTGCTCACTTGCTTCTTTATTTAATCTCAGTTTTTTCATTCATTTTTACATTTGAAAACATGTTCATTCATTAATATCTTCTAGCTCATTTTAGGCATATGGACCATTTCCCCAAATATCATTCTCTATGAATGAAATTGTCTTCCTTCAGTTACTGGTCCACCCAGTGCCATGTCACCCACCCTCCATCCTGTCTACACTGGAGCCACATCGTGACTATCACTTCTTCATGCCACAGAGCCTTTACTTACGTAGTTGTCCTTTTCTATGTGCTCATCCCCAGGCTATGTGGAGGTGGGGGTGGGAGAGAACAGGACTGAGTCCCACCTGGTCCCTTTCTCCATGCCTCAGATCTACATTCAAACCACCACACTGACTGTGTCCTTGAGCCTGAGTGCATCAGTGTCCCTTGGCATGCTCTATGTGCCCAAAACCTACGTCATCTTGTTCCACCCGGAGCAGAACGTCCAGAAGCGGAAGCGGAGCCTCAAAGCAACCTCCACAGTGGCAGCCCCATCCAAGGGTGAGGACACAGAGGCCCCCAAGTAGTGAGAGGGGGTGAATGGGATGGTTGTTCCCTCTCTCTTCTTTTCTTTTCCTTGCGTCACAGTGGGAGCTATGAGGAGTCCAGGCCTGCAGTGAATCAGAGGAGGGGTTCCATGGAGACCATGCCCAGTAGGACCTATCTGGAGGCTGGCCTCCAGAAAGACCTGGACCCACACGCCAGTTTTATCCCTGCCTTTCTGTGCGTGTTGGCATCATATTTCCTCACTGCAGATTAGACTTTCTACTGACAGTGGAAAATGGCCATTCAGAGGCTTCTACTTCTAGAAAGGGAGTGAATAAACTTACATTCTCTGGTTTGAAGTTGAGAGGTTGCAGTGACTTTCTGGGCTTGTCCCAGTGTGAGTGAGATTTCCACTCCTTGATCAACCACCAGAACTTAGGTATTGGGCTGGGTGCAAGAATGTGTAGACCCCAGAGTGAAATATGGGGCTGGAGATGGGGAGGAGCAGTTTCCACAAAAGCAGATCTGTGGGTCTGTATGCTAGATTGAGCAACTTGGGCTCAGAGGAATGGAACCTTGGGTGAGAACCCTGTGAGAGAAGGTGGGCCTGCAAGGACAGGGGAGTCAGCAGAGGAACCAGGTGCATCCCACAAAGTTACTTGTGTAAGGGCATTTTTCTTGGAATCTTGTCCCCTGGGATCTGAGGATTGTCACATTCAGAGTACAGCTTTTTTCCTTTCCCATCTGTACTCCCTTAAATGAGCTCTAAAACATTAAGAAAAAGTCAGATGCACTTGTGTGGTGTGAGTGATGTGAAAATAAGCTAACAAGGGTAGCAGTTGCCCTCCTCTGATGCCTGTGAGGGATTGTATTCAGGAGTTCCAGGGTGGGACCAGTGACAGAAATTGTGTTCATGGTGAGGATTAATTACAAGTGGATAACATAGGATGGATATAAAACTCTCTTTTTTCCCCAAAACGCACTGGGGAGTCCCCTTTGAAAGGCAAGCATTGGCATGGGGAGAAAGATGCTTGCAATACAGATGCATGGGTGTTTACTTTAAAGTTTGTTTGTTTTTTACACAAAGGTTGGTTTAAATGACAGAATTTTATTTCCTTGGGGTAGAATTTAAATTTAAAACTGACTCTTTTTATTACTGTGAATTCTCTAGTATCTAATGTGTGGCACTGATTTTGAAGATCAACCACACCTTATACAGCATAGAGACTATTTCCTATACAGAGTCTCCAGTACATGAAGGTTTTGACTAGGTGTTTCTGCATTCTTAAAATTAATAGGGTTTCTCCTCAGAGTAACATATAGATTCTCCTTCCTCACACACGTAGCATTCCCAGGGTTTGTTTCTCTGCAGTGCTAATTATGAAGTTTTATACATTGCTGAATGCTTTCCAAAATTCATTATTTCATAGGGCTTCTTTCCTGTGTGGGTTTTCTGATGTATAATAAACTGTGGGGGCTTTTTTTGCTGAAGGTTTTTCCATATTAGTGTTTTCATGGATTTTTTTCTCCTATATGAACTTGCAGAGAGTCAATGAGCTCTGCTCTTCCAATGAAGGTCTTCCTGCATTTACTGTTTTTGTGTTGTTGCTCCCAGTGCGAATTCTCTGATATGCTATGAGTCTTGGCTTCTGGTTGAAAACTTTCCCACATTTGTTCATTTTTTGTTTGGTTTTCCCCATTCTGAACTCTATGATTCAGAGTTCTGATGATTTCTTAGTAAGAGCTTTTCCACATTTGGAAGATTTCTCCCTATAAGATCTATGATGTAAGGTTTCTGACTATTTACTACACTCTTGTGGTCCCTTTCCGAATTCTCAAATGTATTCAAAGGTTTGCTTCTAGAAGAGGATTTTCCCACATTTCATGTCTATATAAGTTCTCTCCCTTTGATCATTTATTTGATGCTCAGTGGGCTTCACAACTTCCTGAAGGTTTTACCCTATTTAAATACATAGTTTTGCATTGTCTGGTGTCCAATCAATCAATTTGAACTAAATAAAGTTTTTTCAAACTTATAGAATTTATAAGGCATTCTGCCTGCATGCTTTCTTTTATTTTGAATAAAAGCTAAGCTATACTTGTAGGCTTTCTCACATTCATTACCCTCAAATGGTTTCTCCCCAGTATGAATTGTATGTTCCAGTGGAAACAGGTTCTGGATTGGAGAATTTTCCACACTACAAACACAGTATTTATCTTCAGTATGTGTTCTTTAAAAGAGAGTAAGATATCACTTTGACATAAGATTTTACTTACCTATTTGTAAGCTTATTACCTATGCACAGTGTTTTGTGACTTGTATAGGAGGGCCTCTTTTATACTAGTTATATTCTTATGCCTTTTCATTAGTGTGAATTTTTGACATGTTTATTATATTTGTTACAGCGTTGTCACATTTATTACATTCTGTGTTCTTTAGAAATTTTCCCCACATTCATTACACTCATTGCCTCTCACTTTATTCAATGATTCTTGTTAAATAAATGTAACTTTCCCCAACAGTTTGATTAGGCTTTCTGTTGCTTTTTTAAAATATAGTTTTCAGACTGAGAAACCTCAGAGGAGGGGAGCCAGAGGGAGGGAAGAGATAAACCAAAGAACTTATATGCATAACCAATGGACATAGACAACAATGTTGGGGGGCGGGGATCGGGAGGAGGGTGTCAATGGGGAAAAAAGGAGAAACATCTGTAACAAAAATTAATTAATAAAAAATAAAATAAAATATAGTTTTCAATTTTCAAGACTCCTAAAATGAAATAAATGCATAATTCCAAATGAATCTCATCATTTTATAGAATGAAACCTCATCAGGAATATTCTGTTATAACGATGTCTTTGTTTCTAAATGTGAAAATTTTCCAAGTGTAAATATTTTCCATCTCTTGGACTTTGAGACAGACAGAGCAGAGTACTGACAGTGTACTGATAAATGGATTGGGTGTTTCAGAGATGATCTTTCAACCTGTGGCACAAAGGGTAGGAACCAAGATGGCATAAATCTCTGAAAGGGAAGAGACTTAGTGGGAGGACTGGATGGAAAAGGTAGACAAGGGTGTAGAGAGGCCGATTTGTCAAGGGACTGGATTTGAACATTGTAAGCTTCATTGCTTCATTCATGGATTACTATGGTCTTTCTGCTTCTGTATCTTTCCACTCTCATCCTATACACCAATATCAAAATAATCATTGCAGGGCACCAGCTCCCCACATTTTAGAGGAACGTTGCTGGGGGCCCTGCCCTGTCCCAGCACCTGCATCTGACTATGACTTATTCTCATATTTACCTACAGATTCAGAAATAAATAGCTAAAAGTGTATATTAGTCTAGACTAGAATATCATGCCCCATGTGCTATTCCCTGATAAAATCTGGCAGATTAAGTATCATTAGGTTATTCTACCAGAGCTCTTGAATATTGAACTGACCCATAGTATCAATTTCTGAGTTCTTTTTCCCATTCTGATTTGCCAGATAGGGAAATTTTCCAGGATCCACAGACTCTGTCTTGCCCTACCACTATATATTTTTTTCACTCAGTTTTTACACCTTGAAATTGTATAATGTTGAGGTTAAGACTTTTTGAGACCGATCAAATTCCAGCTCTGCCACTTGCTAGATGGGTGACCTTGAGCAAGATAATTAGCCTCTCATATGGTTACTGATAGCCAGAGTCTCCTAAATGATCTCCACAGAGATGCCCAAATCATTGATGCCATTTACCTACCACTGACCCTCCCAGTCCTACCAATCAATCACTGCCACACAGACCCCATTCATTAAACTAAGCCTTCAGCTGACCAATCTCAGACCCATGCACCCCCCTATTTACTGACCCACATGGACTCCTCATTCACTGTTGTTCCAACAGGTGTCATCAGAAGTTTCCTCTGTACTGAGTACCTGGGATACATCAGTCTACACAACAGACAATGATTGTTTCCTTCATGGGACTTACACCCCAGTGGGACTTACATCCTAGTGGTGGATACAAACAATAAACAATATATAACACAATACATTACATAGTATGTCAGAAGAGGACAAGTGCTGAGGAAAAAAATATTCAAGCATAGTAAGGAGAAAGGGGAAGATCAGAGGGAATGGACTGCAATTTTAAATAGAATGGTTCAGTGTAGGTAGCACTGACAAAATGGCATTTGGAGGAAGCAGGGAGTGAGCTGTGGGGTTATCTGAGGGAAGAGGGTCCAGCAGATAGAACAGCCAGTGCAGAGGCCCTAGAACAGGGTCATGCCTGGTATATTTGAGGACCCACTAATGAGGCTGGTGTGGTTGGAGTAGGGTGAGGGAAAGAAACAATATGAGAAAGGGAGGTGAGGTGTATCAGTTAGGGTTCTCCACAGAAACAGAACCTATAGGACATACTGGTTTCTCTGGAGAATCCCAATCATAGATAAATGGAGATATAGGAGTTCCGGTCAAGATGGCGGCGTAGGTAAATGCGATATCACATCCTCCCACAACCACATCAAAGTTACAACTAAACTACAGAACAACCATCATTCAAAACCGCCTGAAATCAAGCTGAATGGAAGTCCTACAACTACGAAATTAAAGAAGAAGCCCCATCGAGACTGGTAGGAGGGGCAGAGGTGCGACTGGCTGGACCCACACCCGCGTGTGGCAGATAAAAATTAGGAGGATACCTCGGCTGGGAAGGTCCTCCCTGAGGACTGAGGGGTCCCATCCCACACCAGGCGCTCAGCTCAGGGTTCCAGTGCCAGGAAGAGAAGTCCCCATAACTTCTGGCTGGAAAAACCAGCGGGAACTGAGGCTGAGGCTGCTGGAGCCCCAGGCAACTCCTCTTAAAGGGCCCGCGCACGGACTTAC
Organism: Tadarida brasiliensis; assembly: GCA_030848825.1. Taxonomy (NCBI): domain Eukaryota; kingdom Metazoa; phylum Chordata; class Mammalia; order Chiroptera; family Molossidae; genus Tadarida; species Tadarida brasiliensis. The sequence goes on along the minus strand of CM061259.1, from coordinate 68,739,372 downwards.
TCGGACTTGCTCCCTCCAGGCTCCAGCGTGGGGGAGGCAGCTTGAAAGGCACCAGAATCATATGGGGAAGAACTGAGCTGTTTGGCATTAGAGCAAGGGCTGGAGAGGCAGCTTTCTCCTGGACAGACGTGCTATCAGAGGCCTTTGTTCCTTTGGTGAGCCCTTCCCTGGGCCGGCAGACACCGCCATATCTGGGACTCCAGCTACCTGGCTCACACTGTTTGCCCCGCCCTGGTGATTCCCTGAGGCCCAAACCCACGCAACTTCCAGGCCCACCCAAGCTGTTGCCAGTTGCTTTACCATAGGATTGGCCTGTCTTGGAGCCTGCTTAAGCTTTTCCTAAATTCTTTCAAACAAGCAGCATCTGGTATCAGCTAGCCCCATACCTCTCGCTAAGTAATACATAGAAACAAACACAGGGAGGCAGCCAAAATGAGGAGACAAAGAAACAGGTCCCAAATGAAAGAACAGAACAAAACTCCAGGAAAAGAACTAAGTGAAATGGAGTTAAGCAAACTAACAGATGCAGAGTTCAAAATACTGCTTATAAGGATGCTCAATGGACTTAGTGAGAACCTCAGTGAACTTAGTGAGGGTCTCAAGAGCATAAAAAAGGACCAGTCAGAAATGAAGGAGGCACTAACTGAAATAAAGAATAGTTTACACAGATGCAATAGTAGAGTAGGTAAATCCAAGAAGCAAACCATCGATTTGGAATATAAGGAAGCAAAAAACACCCAATCAGAACAACAAAAAGAAAAATGAATCCAAAAAAATGAGGATAGTGTAAGGAGCCTCTGGGACAACTTCAAACGTGCCAACATTCACATCTTGGGGGTGCCAAAAGGAGAAGAGAGAGAACAAGAAATCGAAAACCTATTTGAAACAATAATGGCAGAAAACTTCCCTAACTTGGTGAAGGAAACAGACATACAAGTCCAGGAAGCACAGAGAGTCCCAAACAAGATGAACCCCAAAAGGCCCACACCAAGACACATCATCATCAAAATGCAAAAGGTTCAAGACAAAGAGAGAATCTTAAAAGCAGCAAGAGAAAAGCAGTTAGTTACCTACAAGGGAGTTCCAATAAGACTGTCGGCTGATTTCTCAAAAGAAACTTTGCAGGCCAGAAGGGAGTGGCAAGAAATATTCAAAGTGATGAAAAGCAAGAACCTACAAGCAAGATTACTCTATCCTGCAAAGCTGTCATTTAGAATCGATGGCCATATAGAGAGTTTCCCAGACAAAGAAAAGCTAGAGTTCATCACCACCAAACCATTATTATATGAAATGTTGAAGAGTCTTCTTGAAGAAAAAGATAAAAAAATATGAACAAACAAAATGGCAATAAATACATATCTATCAACAATTGAATCTACAAACAAAATGAGCAAGCAGAACAGAAACATTCTCATAGATACAGAGAACTTTTGTTGGTTACCAGATGGGTGGGGGCTGGGGGCATGGGTAAAAAAGGTGAAGGGATTAAAAAGTACAAATTGCTTGTTTGACAAACCTCAAAGGGAAGGGAGGTTGGGAGGTGGGAAGAAATAAACCAAAGAACTTATATGTATATATGCATGACCAATGGACACAGACAACAGTGTGGGGAAATCAGGAGGGGGGCAGGAATGGGGAGGAGGGGGGCAATGGGGGAAAAAATGAGGAACATTTGTAATACATTTAACAATAAAGATAAGTTAAAAAATAAAAAAATAAAAATAAAAGATTGAAAAGAGAAAACAAAAAAATAAAATAAATGGAGATATAGATCTTTATCTATATGTAGAAAGATATCTGTATCAATTTATTTCCTATTGGATATTATATATATATAGTATAGATAGATAGATAGATAGATAGATGATAGATGATAGATAGATAGATAGATAGATAGATAGATAGATAGATATAAAGATACAAGAGAAAAATATATATATAGTATGTGTGTATAAATAAATATATTACAAAGGCAGACAAAAGATGATAATCTATATAATATCTATCTGTCCTATACCTAATAGGGGAGATGACATAGATATAGGTGATAAAAATATAGATATGTTTAAGAGATATATTTTAAGAAATTGGCTCCCATGATTGTAAGGGCTAGCTAGTCTGGAATCTGCGGGGCAGGTGGCAGGCTCAAAGCTCAGGTAAGAATTGATGTTGTAGCTTTGAGGCAGAATTACTTTTCTTCTGGGAGACCTGGATTTTTGCTCCTGAGGCCTTGGATGAGGCCCACCCACATTACTGAGGTTAATTACTTCTCTCTTCTTAAAGTCAACTGATTGTACTGTTATCCATACCTTAAAAAATACCTTTATAGCAACACATTGGTTAGTAGTTGATAGAGTAACTAAAGACTACAGCCTAGCCAAGTGGACACAAGAAACTATGACATGAAATAATTGGGGTATACCATGTGGAGTCACACAGGTCATCATTCTAGATGAGATAAAAAGAAATTGGAGGATTACCCTGGAGGACTTTAAGAGAACAGTGGGTTGGTCTGACAAGTTTAAAAGGACCACTCTAGTAACTGTATTGAGAATATTGGGAAAATAAATAAAGGAAACCTCATTTAAAATAAAGGAGGGAATCCCCGAAGGGGGAAGCTCTCACACACTATCACTTAGACACAGAACAGGAGGAAACTTATTTTTGCATACCCCAGCAGAAGGGAGAACTTCCCTTTGCCCAGCAACAGGTCAGCCAATGAGAAGCCATTACCACACTGAACTCTTCAAAATGGCCCCTCCCAGAGTCCTCCTTGCCTCTCCTCTTGTTCTGACTTGCCTATTTTTCATCATAGTTTGCTTGTGCCAAATTGCAGTTCCTCTGCTATTTCTGAATAAATGTATATTGCTGGTAAAATAAATAGCTCTTTTATTTTTTAAAGTCAACAATATCTTAGAAACACCTTTTGTGCATGTGGTTTGTTTGTTTTGTTTTTTTTCAGTGTTTAAATGCAGACTAGTGTGGTGGACACACTCATTCATTGAAATAATATTGCTCTCAATCATGAGTGCACCAGCATTCTCAGAAACACCTTTTATGTTGCTTTATATTTTGGGAAAGGAATAAAAAAGGAGAGAGAGAAGAGGTGAGTGAAAACTCTGACAGCCAAGGTGACCAGTTCCCCAAAATCCAAGGCAGTACAGTTGGTGATTAAGGACTTGGTTTCTAGAACTAGAAACCCCTTTTCTTACTCCAACACTGTGATCTTGGGCAGGTCACAAATTTCTCATCTATAAAGTGAGTATGACAACCACATCTAGCTGATAGGTAACCATTCACCCCCACAAACCTGTAGTTTTGTATAAATTTCAAGGCATAAAGTAGGTAAAGTGCCCAGTACCTGGCTGATAGTAAGTGCTCAAGATATTAGCTATGATGTGAACATATCTAATATGCTATGATGGTTGGAATAAAAACCACTAGAAAGCCCAGCCAGTGTGGATCAATTGGTTGAGCATTGCTTCATGGGCCAAGAGGTCACCAGTTTGATTCCCGGTCAGGGCACATGCCCAGGTTGCGGGCTTGATCCCCAGTGGGGGATGTGCAGGAGGCAGCCAGTTGATGTTTCCCTCTCATCTATGTTTCTATCTCTCTCTCTCTCCCTCTCCCTTCTTCTCTCTAAAAAATCAATAAAACATATTTTAAACAAAAACATGCACTAAGAGGTCACTGGTTTGATTCCCAGTCAGGAAAAAACAAAAAGCAAAAAACAACTCACTAGTGCCCTGGCTGGTTTGGCTCAGTGGTTGAAGCATCGGCACTCGGACCAAAGAGACACAGGTTTGATTCCAGTCAAGGACACGTACCTCGGGTGTGGTTCAGTCCCCGACCCTGGTTGGGATAGTATAGGAAACAACCAATTGATGTTTCTCTCTCACATCGATGTTTCTCCCTCTCTCTCTCTTCCTTCCTCCTTCCCTCCCTCACACTTTATCTGAAGATAAATGGAAAAATATCCTTGGGTGAAGACTTTTAAAAAAAAGAAAAACACTAGAAAGAGTAAGAAAAGTTGATGATTAAAGAATATGGGATCAGAGAGATTTAAAATAGCATGGAGTGCCCTGGCCAATTTGGCTCAGCGGTAGAGCATCAGCCTGAAGACCAGAGTCGTGGGTTCGATTCTGGTCAAGGGCATGTACCTCGGTTGTGGTTTGGCCCCAGCCCTGGTCGAGGTCATGTGGAAGGCAACCAATCGATGTGTCTCTCATATCAATGTCTCTCTCTCTCTCCCCCACTCTATCTGAAGATAAAAATGGGAAAAAATATCCTCAGGTGAGGATTTTAAAAAATAATAAAATGGCGTGGAGTGAATGGAAGCTATACAGACCGTCTCCCAGGACCAAACTGGAATTACAACTAAAATAAAACATGTCATCAGGAAAAACCAACTGAAGAGCAGCTGGAGAGAACCCTTATAACCAGGGACGAAAAGGGACCCCAAATCATCTGGCCAGTATGGCTCAGTGGTTGAGCATTGACCCATGCACCAAGAGGTCGCTGGTTCAATTCCTGGTCAGGACACATGCCCAGGTTGTGGGCCCAATCCCCAGTGGGGGACATGCAGGAAGCAGCCAATCGATGTTCTCTCTCATCGATGTTTCTATCTCTCTTCCCTCTCACTTCCTCTCTCTCTAAAAATCAATAAAGGAAGAAAAATTAAATTAAAAAAAAAGAAGACCCCAAATCAAGCTGGTAGGAGCTTCGAGGTATGAGAGGGCTGTCTTAGCTGTGAGCAGTTCCCTCAGAGAATTCAGGGGTTAAAACCTCAAGCAGGCTCCCCAGCACAGAGTGGCAGAATAGGGAAAGGTGCCCACATAACACCTGGCTGAGTAAATCACCAGAGCAGAGCTTTTATCTGGAAGGGAGATGCACTAGGAACACTTGCACTTCACTGAAGGACCAGTGCACTAAATTACAGCTACAGCCACTCAAGCTCTGGCAGAGGGAGGGTAGACTGGACTGGAACTGTGTGAAGAGAGTCAGGAGTTCATGGTACTGGGGAGAGAGCTGGGAAGGAGGCCACCAGGAGTTTTATGCTGAATCACTCCCTCATAGGACAGTAGCCATATTACTCAAAAAGCCCCTTCCCAGAGGCCCAGAGAGAAGCAATGGCCCATCCCTAAAAAATTTACCATCACCAGGGGGTAGAACCACCAGGCAGCTCTTTTCTCTCGGTGCCATCTATGATAAACAGGGTCCCAGTTAGCAGGTTTCTGGGTTAAGGTAGGTGTGAGGTGGCCCTGTATAAAAGGGCGCCCGCATGTACACCGTCCCATCCAGTGGGCAGGAAGGTAGGGCCATCTATGGCGTCCACAGATCCAGAGAGCATCACCTGGCAAAAAGTCAGTAGGCTTAGTACCCACTAATTTCCTTCCATCCTATCAGTAGTTGGTATTCTCTCTATGGGAGATATTGTGACCCAATTCCTTTGGGATCCAGCCTACTGTACGATTATGGACAGTAATTCACTTGCTCTATACAGAAAGAAGCTACTTGCAATAATTCTACATGGGTTCCCATCATCCACCCCAACAATTGTATACAGCTTTCCTGAGTAAGGAGGGTTCATTGTGACAAGTCTGGTGCAAAAGAGTCTCAATAACCTGGTGGCAGGAATTCCATTCAGCGCCGGCGCGGTCCCAATTGCAGAGGGCGGTCCAATTCTTGGTTGTAGCTGGAGATACTTGCCAGGGAAGCCATCCGAAGTGTCAGATGGAAGCTCAGTACAGACCCAGCAATGTGACACATTGTGCACCTTGGCAAAGGTATGCACCCAGGACAGCAAATTGTTCCCAGTGGTCACCCTGGGCAGTAAGACAAAGCAGATAATGAAACCATCATTGGCAAGTCACGACCCTCTGGCAAGATGCATGCTACCTGCTCATCCTGCGATAGGATGGTAGCTTGTAGAGGGGCCTATCACAGCCGGTGATAACACACCTATAGTCCGGGCATAGGGGACATGGGCTCCTCTTCCATGTTAACTAAATATAAAGGTACAGGCCACAGGCCAATGGCTGGCGTACTGTGCAAGAGGTAGGCAACCTGGCCTGTACTGTCAGAGGCCAGCGTCCCAACCAGGAAGTGAGTGAGAGCCCTTTTTCCAAACTTTGACCCAAGGGATCTATTAGAGCTATCCAAGGGGCCTCACAGGTTTCACTTACCAAGGCCACGTCCATTGCTCTGCATGTCCAGGAGCCACTGCTGTGGGAGCGGGCAAAATAATGGCATCTACACTCAGGGAGGGCTTTATGTCAGTTTCCTTTCCAGGTGACACCCGTAGTATGAGGGTAGTATCCTCGATGACTCTCTTCAGAGGGGCTTTACCCATTTTCCATGGCTGTTCATTCAATAGTCTTACTGCCATGGGCAGGTGTCTTTTCCAGCACCTTCAATGCCATGTTAGGGCTCGTAACTTTTCCTTTAAGAGCACATTGAATCTCTCTATCATACCTATGTCCTGAGGTCTGTAAGGGACATGTAATTGCCAATCGATGTCATTGTCCTGTGCCCAGCCTTGGACCAAGTGGCCTGTAAAATGAGTTCCTCTATCACTGGCTATAACAAGGGGCCTTTCTTACAGCTGCATAGTACTCCATTGTGTATATGTACCACAGCTTTTTTATCCATTCGTCTACTGATGGACACTTGGGCTCTTTCCAGATCTTAGCTATTGTAAATAGCGCTGCTATAAACATGGGGGTACATATATTCTTTCTGTTTGGTGTTTCAGGCTTCTTAGGGTATATTCCTAGGAGTGGGATCACTGGGTCAAATGGTAACTCAATTTTTAACTTTTTGAGGTAACACCATAGTGTTTTCCATAGTGGCTGCACCAGTCTGCATTCCCACCAGCAGTGTACTAGAGTCCCCTTTATCCTTTGCGACGACATGGGAGGACCTGGAAACTATTATCCTAAGTGAAACCAGCCAAGCAGAGAAAGACAAATATAATATGATCTCACTTATTTCTGGAATATAATAAACATAACAGTCTGAGGAACAGGGTAGTCCCAGAGACGTGGAAGCAGGGTACAGACTGACAATTGCCAGAAGAGGGGGTGGGGGAGGGGAGCGATGAACCACAGAACTTGTACGCATGTACTCATAACCAATGGACATGGACAACAAAACTGGGGATGGGGCAGGGAGGGAGGGGGAGGAGGGTGACAATGGGAGAAAAAGGAGAAACATCTGTAACAAAAATAAATTAATAAAATAAAAAATTAAAACAAACAAACAAAAAAAAAACAAGGGGCCTCCCATAGGTGGCCGCCAACCACTCCAGAGCCTGGAGGGTATGAGGCTGATCAGCCTTGGCCACAGGGAAGGTAAATCCAATTCCTGTAGCAGTGTCAATAGCAGTTAACACATACCGCGCTCCTTGGTCCGCAGGCAGTGGTCCAATGCAGTCTACCTACCAATTTTGTAAAGGTTGGGCTTCTTGGGGAATTTGCCCCAATTTTAGTGGTAACCGTCTCCGCTTCAGGTGGTGTTCAGCACACCATGGACACTCACACAGAGCTTGCTGGGCTTTAGCCCTAATTACAGGCAAGCCCCAGGGCTGGGCCACCAAGCCCATGGTTCGAGCACCAACATGATCCAATTTCTTATAGAGCCAGGCGGCTACTACAGCCAGTTCTGGAGAGCCTAGAGGGGTTCGTACACATACCAACGCATCGGCTGCATCATTTCCAGGGGCCTGCAAGGGCTTATGCCCTGATACATGGTAAATCACCACTCCTTCTTTCAGACCCCATTCCCACAGGTCCTGCCACATATCCTTCCCCTACAGAGGTTGATGGCCTAAAGCCATTCTTGGGCTTCCCAGCAAGGCAGCCATAGAATTAGGCCACTGTACACCACCCAACTATCAATTCACATATGCACATGGCCAGACTCTTTCATTAGCACTATCCACATAGCTCTCAGTTTGGCCCACTGGCTTGAATGTCTGGCTCCTGTATCATACCAAAAGGTATCCATTGCCAGTTACAGGGCCACTGCCACCCACATTGGTGGTTGGCCTCAGCAAGATCCATCAGTATACCAAGCATCTCCCAAAGGAGGAGGTTTTCCCTCCTCAAAAGGCCTGGGGCTTTCCTCCACTTCTGCAGAGGGTTCCTCCCATTCTGCCCTAAACTGTGTTGGTCCCAGCAAAGAGTGCAGCTCCTGCCTCAAGAGGCTGGTTGAGAATCGAGCATTCTGTTCCAAGTAAGCTCCCCACTTTGTCAAAGTGGGAGTTTGGGCCACCCCCATGCATGGTCAAGTAGCCCAAGACCATAACCACTCCTCTACTGGGTATGTGGTTTGCACTGTGACAAGAACCTGTGATACTTTCACTGGCCAACAGGGCTGCGTACACCACCACCAACTGCTTCTCAATAAGGGAGTAACGACTTTCAGCTCCCTTCCACAATTGGGACCAAACCCAATAGGACTCTTCTGAGCTTCTTGCTTCTGCCAAAGACCCCAGCCAAACCCCGATTTGTCCACCTCTACAATCAGAGGAACAGCAAAGCCGGATCCATGACTCGCAGTGTCTTCACCTGGGCCACTGCCCATTTCGTGGCCAGAAATGCTTGCTCTATTGTAACGTGTCAGTGAGATAACCAGAGACGCATAGCCTAATTGTAAAGGAGCACTGCCTAATTGTAAAGGAGCACTTTATTACACCGGCGGGCTGGGGAGATACAGCTTCCCCAGATCCTCAGCCCTGAGCTTCCTTTGTTCTTTGCTTATATAGGAACGAAATACAGAATAAAACTACATTCAAAGAAAAAAACCTACATTCCTCCTGGCTCCGCTTAATTGGTGTTGGGGCTTGATACAGACTTCTCCAGAGGAAAAAAGGGGGGGATTGGTTGCAGGGGCTAGGGTAATCATTAATCTCTTTCTTTTTATGGTCCCTCCAAGTTTCCCAAGGCCATCATTAACCCCTTATCTTTATGGTTCTTCTGGGTGTCAGTCCCAGGTTTTTTTAGAAAACTACTCTGGTGTTTACATGCAGGAATATCTGATCAGAATGGAGTTTGATTTTTATAACAGCTCAGTTCAGCTCCACCTCAGGAGACCAGTCCCAGACCATGTGGTAGAGGGGTTTCATCAGCATGGCTAAATGGGGTATAAAGGTTCGCCAGAACCCTAGCAATCCCAAAAAAGTCTGCAACTCTATCACTGTTTCTTTCACTGTTTCACTGGTCAGAGATAGGCCTGTATTTTATCTATTAATATAACTGCCTCAGGCACCCAAGAACTTGACAGAGTATCCAGGCCCCTGGACTTTGTCATTGTTGATGGCCCACCCCCAGCCCACCAGGGCTTCCCGAAGGCTGCATGCTCCCGCTTCTAGTTCTGTAAGAGAATCAGAGGTCAACATTATATCATCAATATAATAGAACAAGTGTACATTCGGAGATTTGTTGCAGGATGCTAAGTCCTGGGCTACCAAACCATGACAAAGCATTGGACTCTGTAAATAGCCTTGGGGCAACACTTGAAATGTCCATTGTCTTCCTTCCCAGGTAAAGGCTTCCTTCCCAGGTTCCTGGCTTTCAGAGTCAATGTCTATGGAGAAAAATGCACTAGCCAAATTCAAACATAATGAAACCATCCCAATTCCTGTGACAAGTGATCCATCAATTCAGTGATATTCGGTTACCACTGCATGTAAGGACGGAGTGACTTTGTTCAGTTCCCGGTAGTCCACAGTCATTCTCCATGAGCCATCTGGCTTCCGGACTGACCAAGCCTGGGAAATATAGGGGCTATGCATTGGGTGAATAACCCTGCTTCCTCCAGTTTCAGAATGGTTCACCCAATTTCTTTCTGGCCTCTTGGTAGTCGATACTATTTCACATTGACTCTGGTGCTGCATGCAGGAGCTGCAAGGGAGTGTAATGTGGGTGTCCTCTAATCACTGTTTTTACCACACACATTGGTAGGTGAAATTTGCCCTGTGTAGTTTGGACCGAAAGACCCTGTAAAACATCCGTTCCCAGTATATATTCAGCAATCAGTGAAATATACACTTCATAGGAGGTTGGTAGCAAACATCTGACACCCAGTGTAAGCTTGACTCGGCATACTTGGGTATGCCTTCCACCATACCCCTCTATCGTAGCACTAGGACCCTGAAATCAATCCAGATTCCCAAAAATCAGGGTCGAGTCTGCCCCCGTATCCACAAGGGCCAAAATGCTTTGAACATTCCATGGGTACCAGTAAATAATCACTTCTACATATGGCCTCCGGTCATCCAGCTCCCCCACCAACTGGGTGCCTCAGCCTGCTCCCTAATCAGGCAGATAGTCGGCCAACTGCACCTCTCCTGTCAGCCACAGGGTGTAGGGGAGTGTATTGTTCTTCAGGGCACAGTTTTCGCCACAGGGCCAACAACAGTTCTAGTGGCTGCCCATCTATCTTCTCCTTGGCCCAGCCAGCTGCTAGGAGATCATACCACAATAGATGCTGGCTTACTTTCACTGGCCTGTTCTTGTGTCTGCATCGGGTCCCCCTGCCTGCAGCACTGGCAGCTGGTGAGGACCAAGAATGCTTAGTCTTGCCCTCCATAAGTTCCTGCATCCCCCAGTTGCACCAAGGAGGTAGTTACTTCATGGACCAGGCAGTGTGTATAAGGGGTCAATAAAGCTGCCATTGTCCCAAAGTCCCTGAAGGGCCATTTGCTAGCACCATGTCCTTCATACAGGCCATAAACAGCTCTTCATCTGGGCTGCTGTACCACTGTGTGAAAATCATCTGGAGTAAACCCATCTCCCGTATGACTTGCACTCCTTTGTATGTTTTTGTCTCCTTTGTCACATATTAATTGACTATAAAGGCATGGGTTTATTTCTGGGCTGTCTAATCTGTTCCATTGATCTACATGTCTGTTTTTGTGCCAGTACCATGCTGTTTTGATTTCTATGGCCTCATAATATAGCTTGATATCAGGTAACATGATTCCTCCAAATTTTCTCTTTTTTCTCAAAATTGCTGTGGCTATTCAGGGTCTTTTGTGGTTCCATATAAAGTTTTAGAATATTTGTTCTACTTCTGTGAGTAATGCCAGTGTATCTTGATAGGAATTGCATTGACTCTGTAGATTGTTTTGGGTAGTATGGGCACTTTAATTGTGTTAATTCTTCCAATCCATGAACATGGTATATTTTTCAACTAGTTTGTATCATCTTCTATTTCTTTTTTCAGTGTCCTATAGTTTTCCAAGTACAGATCTTTTACCTCCTTGGTTAATTCCTAGGTATCTAGTTTTTTTGCTGCAATTGCAAATGGGATTTTTTTTTTTTTTTTTTTTAGTTTCTGATAATTTATTATTGCTGCATTAAAATGCCATCAATTTTCAGATGTTAATTTTGTATCCTACTACTTTGCCAAATTCATTTATTAAATCTAGTAGTTTTTGGTGGAGTCTTTAGGGTTTTCTATGTACAATGTCATGTTATCTGCAAAAATAATGACAATTATACTTCCTACTTTCCAATTTGGATGCCTTTTGTTTCTTCTTCTTGTCTGATCACTGTGGCTAGGACTTCCAGTACTATGTTTAATAACATTGGTGAAAGCAGACAACCCTGTCTTGTTCCTGTTCTTAAAGAAAATGCTTGTAGTTTTAACCAACTGAGTATGATGTTGGCTGTGGGTTGTCATATATGGCCTATATCATGTTAAGGTATGTTTCCTTTATTCCCACTTTTTTTTTTTTTTTTGTATTTTTTTTTTTCTTCCCACCCCCCAACCCCCCTTCCCTTTGAGGTTTGTCAGTCTAACAACCAATTTATACTTCTTAATCCCTTCACCTTTTTCACCCCTCCCCCCAGCCCCTACCCATCTGGTAACCAACAAAAGTTCTCTATATCTATGAGAATGTTTCTGTTCTTCTTGTTCATTTTGTTTGTAGATTCAATTGTTGATAGATATGTATTTATTGTCATTTTGTTTGTTCATATTTTTTTTATCTTTTTCTTCAAGAAGACCCTTCAACATTTCATATAATAATGGTTTGGTGGTGATGAACTCCTTTAGCTTTTCCTTGTCTGGGAAACTCCTTATATGGCCATCGATTCTAAATGACAGCTTTGCAGGATAGAGTAATCTTGGTTGTAGGTTCTTGCTTTTCATCACTGTGAATATTTCTTGCCACTCCCTTCTGGCCTGCAAAGTTTCTTTTGAGAAATCTGCTGACAGTCTGATGGGAACTCCCTTGTAGGTAACAAACTGCTTTTCTCTTGCTGCTTTTAAGATTCTCTCTTTGTCTTGAACCTTTTGCATTTTGATGATGATGTGTCTTGGTGTGGGCCTCTTGGGGTTCATCTTGTTTGGGACTCTCTGTGCTTCCTGGACTTGTATGTCTGTTTCCTTCACCAAGTTAGGGAAGTTTTCTGTCATTATTGTTTCAAATAGGTTTTCGATTTCTTGTTCTCTCTCTTCTCCTTCTGGCACCCCCAAGATGCGAATGTTGGCACGCTTGAAGTTGTCCCAGAGGCTCCTTACACTATCCTCATTTCTTTGGATTCTTTTTTCTTTTTGCTGTTCTGATTGGGTGTTTTTTGCTTCCTTATATTCCAAATCGATGGTTTGCTTCTTGGATTTACCTACTCTACTATTGAATCTGTGTAAACTATTCTTTATTTCAGTTAGTGCCTCCTTCATTTCTGACTGGTCCTTTTTTATGCTTTTGAGGCCCTCTCTAAGTTCACTGAGGTTCTCACTAAGTCCATTGAGCATCCTTATAAGCAGTATTTTGAACTCAGCTTCTGTTAGGTTGCTTAACTCCATTTCACTTAGTTCTTTTCCTGGAGTTTTGTTCTGTTCTTTCATTTGGGACCTGTTTCTTTGTCTCCTCATTTTGGCTGCCTCCCTCTGTTTGTTCCTATGTATTACTTAGTGAGAGGTATAGGGCTAGCTGAGACCAGATGCTGCTTGTTTGAATGATTTTAGGAAAAGCTGAAGCAGGCTCCAAGACAGGCCAATCCTATGGTGAAGCAACTGGCAACAGCTTGGGTGGGCCTGGAAGTTGGGTGGGCCTGGAAGTTGGGTGGGGCGGGGCCTCAGGGAATCACCAGGGCAGGGCCAACAGTGTGAGCCAGGTTGCTGGAGTCCCAGATATGGTGGCGTCTGCCGGCTCAGGAAGGGCTCACCAAAGGAACAAAAGCCTCTGTTAGCACGTCTGTCCAGGAGAAAGCTGCCTCTCCAGCCCTCGCTCCAATGCCAAACAGCTCAGTTCTTCCCCATATGACTCTGGTGCCTTTCAGGCTGCCTCCCCCACGCTGGAGCCTGGAGGGTGGGAGTCCGAGTAAGTCCGAGCGCGGGCCCTTTAAGAGGAGCTGCGGGGGGCTCCAGCCGCCTCAACCTCAGTTCCCGCTGGTTTTTCCAGCCAGAAGTTATGGGGACTTCTCTTCCTGGCACTGGGACCCTGAGCTGGGCGCCTGGTGTGGGACAGGGACCCCTCAGTCCTCAGGGAGGACCTTCCCAGCCGAGGTGTCCCTCCTAATTTTTATCTGCCACACGTGGGTGTGGGACCAGCCTGTCGCGCCTCCGCCCCTCCTACCAGTCTCGATGCGGCTTCTTCTTTAATTTCGTAGTTGTAGGACTTCCATTCAGCTTGATTTCAGGCGGTTTTGAATGATGGTTGTTCTGTAGTTTAGTTGTAACTTTGATGTGGTTGTGGGAGGACGCGATACCGTGTTTTCCTACGCCGCCATCTTGACCGGAAGTCCCTATTCCCACTTTTGTGAGAGTGTTTATTTCTTTTAAAAGGGTTCTGGGTTTTGTCTAATGCCTTTTCTACATCTATTGATATAATCATGTCATTTTTACATTTTATTTTTTTTATGTGATGTAGCACATTTATTGATTTATGAATATTATACCAGTCTTGAAATGCCAAAATAAAACCTACTAGGTCATGGTGTATGATCTTTTCAATGTATTCCTGGATACCATTAGCTAATATTTTTATAAAGATTTTAGCCTCTATGTTCATCAGGGATGTCGGCCTGTAATTTTCTTTCTTTGTAGTCTTTATCTGGTTTGGAGATTAGGATACTGCTGGTCTTGTAAAAAGAGTTTGGGACTCTTCCCTCCTCTTGAATTTGCTGGAATAGTTTGAGAATTGGTGTTAATTCTTCATTGAATGTTTGGTAAAACTTGCCTGTAAATCCTTCAGGTCCAAGACATTTGTTTGCTGGGAGTTTTTTAAAATTACTGCTTCAATTTCATTAGTTGTTATTGCCCTATTGAGGTTTTCTGATTCATCCTGATTGAGGTTTTGGAAGATTGTATGATTCTAGGAATTTGTCAATTTTGCCCAGGTTGTTGGCATACATTAATAGTTGTTCATAGTATTTTCTTACAATCCTTTGTATTTCTTTCTTTTTTATTTTTTTGAGTGTGAGTTTCCCCTGAGTTTTTCTGCTCCCAGTGGCTTCAGCAACCTAAAATTGTTGTCTGTGGTCAGAAAAGGGAAACCTCCAAATAAATTTAGAAAATTTTCCCCTCTTACTCAAAGTACCTTTGTGTTTCTGTTAATTTGCAACTAAGCCTCTTAGATTGCTATCCAAGTTATTAGAAAAACATCTTTGAGGTTGACCGAGAAAAGGTTGTAATCAGAGAATCTTCAAACTTGTACAATTTATAGAGGTATTTACCTTTTCCTCCATAGCCCAGCCCTTAAGTCTGTCACTCAAAGATAGGTTGTTTTAGGATTCTCTTCCCTCAAACTTTAAGGCTTAAAGGCTTGGGAACCCAAGACCCTTCAGTCTGTGGGCTGACGTTCTAAGCGCTGAGCCAAACCAGCCAAGGCATGACAGTGGTTTTTTTTTTTTTTTTTTTTTTTTTTTTAATCATAGTTTTATTTAATTCTTGCATTTTGAGCCCTAGCTGAGTAGCTCCATTGGTTAGAGTGTTTTCCCAATACACCAAAGTTGCAGGTTTGATCCCAGCTCAGGGCACATACAGAATCAACTAATGAATGCATAAATAAATAGAACAACAGATTGATGTTTGTCTCTCTCTTCCTTCTCTCTCTCAAAAAATCAACAAATTTTTTAAAAATATGTTTTTATTTCTTTTTTTAATGTTGTTTTTTATTAATTTTTTTACATATGTTTCTCCTTTTCCACCCAGACACCCTTGTCCATATCCCACCCCCACATCCATTAACATTGTTGTCTATGTCCATTGGTTACACATACATGCATTGTAAGTTCTTTGGTTTATCTCATCCCTCCCCTCTGCCCCCACCTCTGAAGATTGTCAGTTTGAACAGTACTCCTTTCTATGTCTCTGGGTCTATTTTCTTCATCAGTGTTTTTTATTCATTATATTACACAAATAAGTGAGATCATGTGGTATTTGTCTTTCTCTGATTGGCTTATTTTGCTTAGCATAATACTATCCAGGTCCCTCCATGTTGTCTCAAAGGATAAGAGATCTTTCCAACTTACAGCTAAATAGTGTTCCATTGTGTACATGTACCACAGCTTTTTTATCCACTCATCTATTGATGGACACTTGGGCTGTTTACAGATCTTAGCAATTGTAAATAGTGCTGCTATGAACACAGGGGTACATATATTCTTTCTGATTGGTGTTACAGGCTTCTTAGGATATATTCCTAGAAGTGGGATCACTGGATCAAATGGGAGTTCAATTTTTAATTTTTTGAGGAAACACCATATAGTTTTCCATAGTGGCTGCACCAGTCTGCATTCCCACCAGCAGCGTACTAGAGTGCCCTATTCTCCACACCCTCGTAAGCACTTGTTTGAAAATTTGTTGATGGCAGCCATTCTGACAAGTGTGAGGTGTTACCTCATAGTCATTTTAATTTGCATCTCCCTGATAATTAGTTATGTTGAGCATTTTTTCATATGTCTCTTGGCTATTTGTATGTCCTGTTTCGAAAGGTGTCTATTTAGGTCCTTTGCCCATTTTTTAATTGGGTTCTCGTCTTCCTTTGTTAAGTTGTACAAGTACTCTATATACATTGGAAATTAACCCCTTACCTGATGTATTGTTGGCAATTATGCTCTCCCATACAGTGCGTCCTGTTTCCATTTTGATGGTTGTTTCATTTGCTGTGCAGAAACATTTTAGTTTGATGTAGTCCCATGTATTAAATGTTTTCCTTTGTTTCTCTTGCCTTAGGCATTGTAACAATGAAACTTCTGCTGCATGTAATGTCTGAAATTTTGTTTCCTACATTTTCTTCTAGGATTTTCATAGATTCACGAGTCACATTTAAGTCTTTTATCCATTTTGAGTTTATTCTTGTGTATGGTGTAAGTTGGTGGTCTAGCTTCATTTTTTTGCATGTAGCTGTCCAATTTTCCCAACACCATTTATTAAAGAGGCTGTCTTTACTCCATTGTATGCTCTTGCCACCTTTGTCAAATATTAATTGAACATAATGTTGGGTCAATTTCTGGGTTCTCTGTTCTGTTCCATTTATCTCTATGCCTGTTCTTGAGCCAGTACCAGGCTGTTTTGATTATAATGGCTTTGTAGTATAACCTGATATACTATATGGTGTCTTCCCTCCTATTTTGTTCTTCTTTTTCAAAATTGCTGTGGCTATTTGCATCTTTTTTTGTTCCATATAAACTTTTGAAGTTTTTGTTCTACTTCCGTGAAATATGTCATTGGTATTCTAATGGAAATTGCATTGAATATAGATTGTTCTGGGTAGTATGGACATTTTAATGATGTTAATTCTTCCAATCCATGAACAAGGAATATGCTTCCACTTTTTTATATCTTCCTCTATTTCTTTTTTCAGTGTCCTGTAGTTTTCTGCAAATAAATCCTTTACTTCTTTGGTTAAGTTTATTCCTAGGTTTCTTAATTTTTTTGCCACAATGGTAAATGGGATTGTTTTTTTAGTTTCTCTTTCTGTGAGTTCATTATTGGTGTATAAGAATGATGTCAATGTCTTGATATTAATTTTGTATCCTGCTGCCTTGCCAAATTTGTTTATTAAATCTAGTAGATTTTTGATGTAGTCTTTAGGGTTTCCTATGTACAATATCATGTCATCTGCAAATAATGCGTTTCACTTCTTCCTTTCCAATTTAGATCCCTTTTATTTTTTCTTCATGTCTGATTGCTGTGGCTAAGACTTCCAGTACTATGTTAAATAAGAGTGGCAAAAGTGGGCATCCCTGTCTTGTTCCTGTTCTTAAGGGAAATGCTTTTAGTTTTTGCCCATTGAGTATGATGTTGGCTGTAGGTTTTCCATCTATGGTATTTATTATGTCCAGATATGATCCCTCTATTCCCATGTTGCTCAGTATTTTTATCAGAAATGGGTGCTAGATTTTGTCAAATGCTTTTTCAGCATCTATTGATATGATTACATGGTTTTTATCTTTCATTTTGTTTATGTGGTTTTTCACATTTATTGATTTGTGAATATTGTACCAGCCTTGCATCCCTGGGATGAATCTACTTGATCATGGTGAATAATATTTTTAATGTATTGTTGGATCCAATTTGCTAATATTTTGTTAAGGATTTTGGCATCTGTGTTCATCAGGGATATTGGCCTGTAGTTTTCTTTCTTTGTAGTGTCTTTATCTGGTTTTGGAATTAGAATTATGCTGGCCTCATAAAATGAGTTTGGAAGTCTTCCTTCTTCTGGAACTTTTTGAAATAGTTTGAAGAGAATTGGTGTTAATTCTTCTGTGAATGTTCAGTAAAACTCCCCCGTGAAGCCGTCCACACCTGGGCTTTTGTTTGTGGGGAGCTTCTTCAATACATCTTCAATTTCCTTAATTGTTATTGGTCTGTTCAAGTTGTCTATCTCTTTCCAGTTCAGTTCTGGGAGACTGTGTGTTTCTAGAAATTTGTCCATTTTGCCTAGATTGTCTAATTTGTTGGTGTGTATTTGTATTCCTGTGGTATCAGTTGTTACTTCTCCCCTCTTGTTTCTGATTTTGTTTATTTGGGTCCTCTCTTTGTTTCTTGGTGAGTCTTATCTTTTCAAAGAACCAACTCTTTGTTTCATTCATCTTTTTAATTGTTTTTTAGTCTCTATGTCATTTATTTCTGCTCTAATCTTTACTATGTCTTTTCTTCTACTTGCTCTGGGTTTTTCTTTTCATTTGCTTTCTAGTTCTTTAAGTTGTGAGGTTAAATAGTCAATAGTCAATTGGAATTTTTTCTTGTTTCCTGAGGACTGCTTTCACTGCGTCCCCTAGATTTTGTGTTGTTGTGTGTTCATTTTCATTGGTTTCCAGAAAGTTTTTAATGTCTTCCTTGATCTCCTTGATAACCCATTCATTGTTTAATAACATGTTATTTAGCCTCCATTTGAATGTATTGTAGTGTTTTTATTGTAATTCATTTCTAGTTTCATGCCATTGTCATCTGAAAAGAAGCTTGATATAATTTCAATCTTCTTGAACTTTGAGAGACTTAGTTTGTGTCCTAACATGTGGTCTATCTTTGAGGAAGTCCCACTTGATAAGAATGTGAATTCTGTATTTTGGGGGTGTAACTCTGTAGATATCTATTAAATCCATTTGATCTAGTGCATCATTTAGAGTCTATGTATCCTTGTTAATTTTTTGTCTAGAGGATCTATCCAGTGATGTCAGCGGGGTGTTGAAGTCCCCTGCTATGATTGTATTGCTGTCGATTTCTCCTTTGAAGTCCTCCAGAAGATTTTTAATATATTTTGGTGCTCCTATATTGGGTGCATATATGTTTACCAAGGTTATATCTTCCTGTTGGACAGATCTTGTCAATATTATATAGTGGCCTTATTTGTCTCTAGTTATGGCCTTCATTTTGAAGTCTATTTTATCAGCTATGAGTATCACTACCCCAGCTCTTTTTTTCTTTTGGTTTGCTTGGGAAATTTTCCATCCCTTCACTTTCAGCCTATGTGATTCTTTTGTTGTGAGGTGGATGTCATGACATATATATGAGTCGTGCTTTCTTGTCCAATCAGCTAATCTGTGTCTTTTGATTGGAACCTTTAATTCATTTACATTTAAAGTTATTATTGGTATGTACTTATTTATTGCCATTTTTGTTTATTGTGATTCTTTTTTCTTCCTATTTGTTCTACTAATTACAGCAGTCCTTTTAGCATTTCTTGCAGTGCTCGTTTGGTGCTAATGTATTCCCTTAGTCTTTTTTTTGTCTGGGAAGCTCTTTATTTGACCTTCTATTTTGAATGGTAGTCTTGCTGGGTAAAGTAGTCTTGGATTCAGATACTTGTTTTTCATGACCTTGATTACTTCATGCCATTGCCTTCTGGCCTGTAGTGTTTCTGTTGAGAAGTCAGCTGTTAGCCTCATGGGGGTTCCTTTGTAGATAACTTGTTGCTTATCTCTTCCTGCCTTTAGGATTCTCTCTTTGTCTTTAATTTTTGGCACTTTAATTATTATGTGTCTTGGTGTGGGCCTCTTTGGGTTATTACTTGGGGGTCTCTGTGCTTCTTGTAAACTTGTATGCCTTTTGCCTTCACCAAGTTTGGGACATTTTCTGTCACTATTTCTTCAAATATATTCTCTAACCCTTGCTCATTTTCTTCTTCTTCTGGAACTCCTATGATGTGGATGTTTTTACATTTCATATTGTCCCACAGTTCTCTTAGGCTGTCTTCCTGTTTTTTAATGTTTTCTTTTTGGTTCTCTGATTGGGCAATATTTTGTACCCTGTCTTCTAATTCACTGATCTGATCCTCAGCCTCCTCTACTCTATTGGTTATTCCTCCCACTGTGTTCTTTATTTCTGCTATGTCACTCTTCATTTCCAGTTGGTTGGTTTTCAGTGCTTCTATATCTTTACTCATGCTGTTGAGCTTCCTCATGATTATTGCTCTGAACTCTCCCCCTGATATCTTGCCCAATTCCCTTTCATTTATTTCATCTTCTGTCCAATTATCTTGTTCTTTTGTTTGGGATTTGTTTCTTTGTTTCATCATTTTGGCTGTCTCAGTGGGATTTGGAGCCTGCTAAATTTTCCCTGTGGGTGTTCGTGTTCTGCTGGTTGTGGTTCCCTCTACTGGGCTTGGGTGAGAGTGGGAGGACCCACGTTAAACACCACTGTCAAGTCTTACTTTCCTGGGTAGATTTGGAAGCCCAGGAAAGGTTCAATTATCCTCTAGCTTTTTGCCTGGAGACTATAAGTCTCAGCTACTTGATGAGCCTTGGGTTGTAGCCCTCAATTGAATGAATCCTTTGTATTTCTGTGGTCAGTTGTTACTTCAAGTCTTTCATTTCTGATTTTAATTATTTGGGTCTTCTCTGTTTCTTGGTGAGTCCAGCTAAAAGTTCATCAACTTGTTTATCTATTCAAAGAACCAGTTCTTGGCTTCATTCATCTTTTATATTGTGTTTTTAGTCTCTATGTCATTTATTTCTGCTCTGATCTTTATTATTTCCTTCCTTTTATTTACTCTGCGATTTTCTTGCTGTTGTTTATCTAATTCTTTTAGTTCTAGTGTTAGATACTTTATTATAGTTTTTTCTTGTTTTCTGAGGTAGGCCTGTAATGCTGTGAACTTTCTTCTTAGGATTGCTTTTGCTGTGTCACATAAATTATGGGTTGTTGTGTGTTCGTTTACATTTGTTTCCAGGAAGTTTATTTCTTTCTTTCTTGATACCATTGGTAATTTATTCATTATTTAATAACATGCTATTTGGCCTCCATATGTTTGAATATTTTTGAATTTTTTATAGTGGTTGATTTCTAGTTTGCTACCATTGTGATCTGAGTTGATGCTTGATATGATTTCAATCTTCTTGAACTTGTAGAGATTTGTTTTGTGTCCTAACATGCGGTCTTTTTGAGAATGCTCCAGGTGTTCTTGAGAAGAATGTATATTCTGCTGCTTTAGGATAAAATGTTCTGTAAATATCAATTAAATCTATTAGATCTGGTGTGTCATTTAAGGTCTCTGTTTCCTTGTTGATTTTTTGTCTGGAAGATCTATCCAGTGATGACAATGGGGTATTAAAATTACCTACTGTGACTATATTGCTGTCAATTTCACCCTTAAAGTCCACCAAGAATTTCTGAAATGTATTTAGGTGCTCCTTATTGGGTGAATACATTTTTTAAGTGTTATATCCTATTGCTGGATTGATCCTTTAAGTATTAAGGAGTGAACTTCTTTGTCTCTTGTTAGGGTCTGTTTTGAAGTCTATTTTTTATCAGAAATTAGTATTGCTACCCCAGCTTTTCTTTTTATTTGCATGCAATATTTTTTTCTATTCCTTCACTTTCATCCTGTGTGACTCTTTTGTTTTGAGAGGGGTCCCTTGTAGACAGCATATATATGGGTCATGTTTTCTTATCCATTCAGCTACCCTATGTGTTTTGATTGGTGTATTTAATCCATTTGCATTTAAGGTTATTACTGATATGTACTTATTTAATGCCATTTGTTTCTTTATGCCTATGTTACTTTCTCTGTATATTTCTTCTTAAAGCAGTCCCTTTAACATTTCTTGTAATGCTGGTTTGGTGACTCTGAACTCTTTTGGCTTTCTTTTGTCTGGGAAGTTCTTTATTTTGCCTGCAATTTTAAATGATACCCTTGCTGGATAGAGCAGTCTTCGTTGCAGATTCTTGCTTTTCATCACTTTGCATACTTCATGCCAATCCCTTCTGGCCTAAAGTATTTCTGTTGAAAAATCCACTGACAGCCTTATGGGGGCTTCCTTGTAAGTAGCTCTCTCTTGCTGGCTTTAAGATCCTCTCTTTGTCTTCAGCCTCGGCCATATTAATTATGATACATCTTGGCATAGGTCTCTTTGTGTTCATCTCTGTGCTTCCTAAACTTGTGTAACATTTTCTTCCACCAGGTTAGGGAAGTTTTCTGTGATTATTTCTTCAAACTAGTTCTCTACCTCTTGCTCACTCTCTTCTCCTTCTGGTACTCCTTTGATGCAGATGTTATGTTTCATGTTGTCCCAGAGCTCCCTTAAACTATCCTCATTTTTTAAAATTATTTTTTGTTGTTGTTGTTGCTGTTTGGGTGTTTTTTCCTACCTTGTCATCCAAATCACTGATTCAATCCTCCACTTCATCTAGGTTACTTTTCTTTCCAGTATATTCTTGATGTCAGATATGGTATTCCTCATTTCTGACTAGTTCTTCTTCATAGTTTATTTGTCTATTTTATGTTGATGTAATTTTCACTAAGTTCCTTTTAGTTCTCACTAAGTTGTTTGAGCATCCTTATAACTATTATTTTGAACTTTGACAAATTGCTTGCTTCCATTTCACTTAGTTATTTTTCTGGAGATTTTCCTTTCCTTTTGTTTGGGTTTTGTTTCTTTGTCACCCCATTTTAGCTGCCTCTTTTTGCTTCTATGTGTTAGATAGAACTACTGTTACTCCCAGTCTTCCTGGAGTGGCCTTATGTAGTTAAGTGTCCTGTGTAACCCAGTGGTTCAGTCTCCTAGACCTTCTGAGCTGAGTTCTCTAGGAATGTCCCTTGTGTAGGTTATGTGGGCCCTTCTGTTGTCATTGGGAGCTGATTGCTCTTAGCTCATGCATGGGTGGGATTTTTCCCCCATGGAAATGAGTTTAACAGGATGGTCTCAGCAGGATTTGGGAATGGAAATCCAATCCACCCTTTGATTGGGGTGGCATGGGCCCTTGGCCCTCAAGAAGGGAGATAGCTGCTCACCTTGTAGCTAGGCGATGCCCCAACAGAAGCCCTGAAGGGATGCTCTGAGGGGTTTGCAACAGATGTCCCAGTTCTGAGTTAACTCCTTTCCCCTATGAGGCTGCAACATCAGGAAGGTGATGATGGGGCTTAGGGAAATAGAACAAGGCTGCCCCCTCTGCTTGGGGTGGAGCCAGCCATTAGAAGGCTCATTTTTTATCGCTACAGCACACTGCCAGAGGCCCTGATGGGGGGCTCCAAGGGGTTCACATCAAATGTCCAAACTCTGAGTTGAATCCCTTTACCCCTGCAGATGTGGGCTTAGCAAGGGTGGGGGCAGCAGGATCTGGGAGTTTAAGGTGGTGTGGGCTCTTAACCCTCTGGAGACATGCTAGCTGCTCACTGTCTTGCTAGGCTGAGGCTCACCCAAGACCCTGAGATGAGGCTCTGAGGGGGTCACACCAGACATCCCAGTTCCAAATTTTGTCCCCTTTACCCTGTGAGGCTGCACCTTCAGATGTTTGCAGGTGGGGCTTTGTGCTGGTGCTAGCCCTTGGAAGGGGGGAGAGCTTGTTGCCCCTTCTATCTCTGCAGCTCACTGACAGAGGCCCTGATGGAGGTCTCTGAGGAGGTGGCTCAAAATGTCCCACTTTTTATTTGCACTTCCTTCCTCCTGTGGGACTACACTTGGCTGGTGTTGCCAGCAGATTTGGGGGATGAGAATCCAGACAGTCTTTGGTTGGGGGTGATGTAGGCCCTCGGCCCTCATCAGGGGAGTTAGCAACTCACCTTTTAGCTTGGTGATGCCCCACCAGAGATCCTGAAGGGGGACTTACAAGTACATGCCTCTCCCTAGCTCCATAGCTGCCTGATATCTGAGGCCCTTACCAGGGTACATTTCATTGGATATGGTACCTGCATAACCTGTCGGGAGGCAGGATTTTGGCTCTTGTTCCCAAGCCATTTGGTTCAATTTTCATCTGAGACTGTCTATAGTTTCTCAAGAAAAAAGGCACACCTCAGGTCTCTTTTGGGTACAGCCAACAGTCCTTTATGCCAGACTCAAGCTTGGCAGGGTGGGTCACCAGCATTTGGAGGACAGGGTTAGTGTACTTTCTCCAGTTGGTTCTGTAAGCATAGAAGTGCTGGACTTTGGGAGATGGTGTCTGAGGGCAGTGTGGGATGTTGGCTCAGGACTGGGACCTCAGAAGCCCACCTTCCTGATCTCCAGTGCTATGCCACCCAGATCTTCTCCTTATGGCTTCCATATGTCCTGAGTCTCCTTCCCTCTAGCAGAGTCCTGGGTGACTGCCTGAAAGCGAGTTCCTGTATGTTAGCCCTTAAGGGGACCAGCCAAGATTCAAACGGACTCCCTCCTCTTTCCAGTGGACAAAAGTCCCTGCTTATTTTTGCTGCCAAATGTTATGCAGGCTCTTTCTTCCAATCCCTGGTGTTCCTCTTGGGTGGTGGCTTTTGCAGCCACAATATTTCTCTGGTTTCACAGCTGCTGCCCTTGGGTGCAGGGACCACCCCTTTCCATATCTCCATCATTCTTACCAGTCTCTGTGTAGCTTTTTCTCCTCCTCCTCCTCCTCCTCCTCCTCCTCCTCCTCCTCCTCCTCCTCCTTCTTCTTCTTCTATTTCAATACTTGGCTATAATACTCCCGTGCAGGTGTCTAAATGAACAAAATAGAAACGCAGACATGGATACATGGAACAGACTAATTGCTGTCAACGGAGAAGGGGGGGGGAATTGGCTGAAAGAAGTTGAAGGGAGTAGCCAAAGAACATATATGCATAACCCACAGACATAGACAACAGTGTGATGGTGGCCAGAAGGGGGTATTGAGGCTGGGTGTAGGTGGGCAAAGGGGGTGAAAATGATATCTATAACAGTGGCAACAATAAAAATAAAATTTAAAAAAATAAAAAAAAATAAAGACTGATCCTGCTTAATTATAATACTAAATTATATTCCTGGGCAGAGCATATCCTCCATTTTCTATAAATGTGGTATACAATAAAACATGGTCCTTTACTGCAGCCTCTACATATAATGGCCTGTCCCTTTTAAAATCAGTATGCATAACTAGTCCCAATAATGGCTATTCCCTTTGTGTATTTGGAGAGACACTGCTTTAGGAATTATCCCCAGTGTTCTCCTTACTTGCTGCACGTAATAAATTTTCCTTGCTCATATTCTGTCTTGGTCAAGATTCATCGGGTTATACTCACCGAGATGAACTCCTTGCATTTGGTAACATTGTGACAACTGGATAGCCATCTGGAAAAAATTTAATTGGTCCTATAAATCCATACCTTACAACAAAATGAGTCCAAGGAATCAAAGTTTTAAAAATAAAACTGGAAAACAGTGTGCAATTTAAAAAGTAATCTTGGTATGAGTAAGTACTTTTTACCTGTGATTTAAAATTCAGAAGCAGTGAAAAAAAAAAGATTAATCAATTTTGTGTAAAAAATCAGAAGCTTTTGTAATAAACAAACACCTCATGTATACAGTTCCAATACCAACAAAAAACTAATACAATATATTTGCAACTTATGACTAAAGCTAACAAAGCTAATTGCCTTGTTATGGGAAGATAACCTATGTATAGATTTCTAAAAACCAACAAGCTTATAATTAGAGATGTAGTGGCACTTAAGCATATAAAAAGACGCCCAGTCTAATTCATAGTAAGATAATGCACTCTCACTGATAAGATAAATTCTGAGAGCTAATATACAGCATGGTGACTACAGTTAACAACACTGTATCATATACTTGAAAGCTGCTGAGTGTAGAACATTATTATTTTCATCAAAACAAGAGCAAAATGGTAATCATGTGAGGTGAAGAACATGTTAACTAACCTTACTGTGGTAAACATTGCACAATATGTATGTGTATCAAATCATTTCATTGTGTATCTTAAACTTACACAAAGTTATGTTTCAATTTTATCTCAATAAAGGTGATGGATAACCAACTGAGACACTCTTTTATCAGACTGGCAAAGATCAAAGGGTGAGCTAAAGTTCTGTGCTGGCAAGGGATTGGGAATGGCCCTCACCTCTCATGGTGGTGGGAACACACTAGTAAACCTCCACAGACGGCAAGATGGTACTGTTTTTCTAAATTAAAAATTGCATACACCCTCTGATCCCAGCAGCCCACTTTAGGGAGTTTTTCTTCTTACAGACTTACAAAATATGAAATGGCATATATCCAAGAACATCAATTGCAGCATTTTTGAAACAATGAAACAACCTCATTGCACAAAAATTTTGGACCACTTTTTAAATACATCATGGTGCATCCAAGCAATGGAATGTAGTCAAACTTTGGTTCTCGAGCATCTCCCATCTCAAACAATTCAGTTCTTGACCAAGTTGTTCATGGATAAATGTCTCGGTTGTTGAACAAAACTTCATTTCTCAACCCAACAACCTTTTCATGCTGATACCTGTATGATCAGTCACACATCTCTCAGGCAACAAGCAAAGGAGAGAATGCAAGAGTATGAGTCAGTTTACCACTAAACCTTGTGTTGTTAACATCTCAGGAAATTGCGCTATGAATATGTTTGTGGGGGTTGTTTTTTGCTTTTGTTGCTGTTTATTATTAAATATGTACAGTAAGTCACCCTGGGTTCTGAGTAGATTAGTGATACAGCAAAGCAAAAAGTAAAGTTGTGAGAACAATGATAGAGCTTAAAAAATAAATAATTGCAAAGTATGATAGAGATGTTTGTGTGTCTGATCTGGTTATTGAGTATGGCATGGTGAAACTGACGATTAGCACAATTTTAAAACATAGAGAGGCCATCAAGAATGCTGAGGTTGCTAAGGGTGTGAAAGTGCTGTGAAACAATGATTACAGGCAATTGAAGAGGTAGAAAAAATGTTGATTTGGGTAAATAAAAAGCAGTGAGCTGGTAATAGCATTTTGAAGGCAATATGTGAAAAAGCAAAGATGCTTTATGCTGACCTCCTGAAAGACCCCTGGGATGAGTGCTGAAAGTGATTTAAGGTTAGTAGGAGTGGTTTGATAAATTTAAGAAAAAAAGCAGCATTCATAGTGTAAGGAGGCATGTGGAGGTTGCCAATTCTAACAAAGTAGCTGCTAATTTCATGACAGAATTTCAAGAAGGCTGAGGTATTTGTTCCTCAACAAGTATTCAATTGTGATGCAACAGGTCTCTTCAGGAAGAAAATGCCAAAAAGGACCTACATCACACAGAAGTCATTGCCAGGACACAAGCCAATGAAGGACAGGCTGACGTTATTGTTGTGTGGGAATGTGAGTGGGGACTTTAAAATGAAGCCTCTACTTATCTACCACTATGAAAACCTGTGTTTTCAAGAAAAATAATATCATGTAAAAGAAGTTGAATGTGATATAAAGAGCTAATAGCAAAGCCTGGGTAACCAGGCAATTTTTCATTGAGTGGATTCATGAAGTGTTTGCCCCAAATGTGAAGAAATATCTCTGGGAAAAACAAGTGCCACTCAAGGCACTTCTTGTAATGGATAAGGCTCCTGCCCACCCTCCAGGCTTGGAGGCCGAGTTGGTGGAGTACAGCTTCATCCCTGTTCTTTGTGCCACCTAACACAATTCCTTTCATCTAGCCCATAGACCAACAGGTCATTTCTAATTTTGTGAAACTCTACACAAAAACACTATTTCAGAGGTGTTTTGAGATGATCTCTGTAACTACTTTAACCCTCAGGGAGTTCTGGAGGGAACATTTTAATATCTTCGCTTGAGGCTCATAGACAAACAAAACATTTGGGGTAGGGGGAAGTGTGTTCCAGGACCATGCCAATCAGCTTGGAAGAAATTGTGGCCTGAGTTTGTTGCTGAAAGAGACTTTGAGGGCTTTGAGGATGAGTCTGTATCAGTAAGGCTAGAAAAGTGAAGTATAGAATGAATTGTTACTAGGAATCTCTGTCTAGGGAGCAACCTGGCTGAGGGTAGGGTAGAGAAAAGTCTCTCAATAATTGTTGAAATTTTGTCTAACACTTTGAAAATCAGTTGGCAGAAGAGAAGGTAACTGAGGAACTCTACCTCAAAGTTCTCAAAAATGCACTTCTAGGGGTAAGCCAAAGGTAATGCTTGAATAGGTCAGATTGCCCAGCCAGAGAGCCATACTAATTTACATTAGAAAAGTACAGAATAGCACCAGGGCAAATACTGACCCCCTTAGTTGAGGTCACACAATAAGGTGTCAATCATATGGCAGAATATAATAAAGCCACAGCTAAAGTCTTGGTCAAACAATATTACCATGAATACATCCAGTTGGCCCAGGCATATCTAATAGACCATTTATTTACTTTTTGCCTTCTCAGACAGGAAAAGAGTAAATAGGCATTTAACAGAGATCTAACTTCATCAAGACCCAAGCCTGACAGGAGATGGATTTGGGGAAAGTAGACTACACTATCAAGTGGAAAGCCTTCTGACTGCACTGGTTCTGGTTGAAGAAGAGTTGCTAGAACCGTCACTGGGATGCATGAGGCTCTTA
Source organism: Tadarida brasiliensis (assembly GCA_030848825.1). Classification (NCBI taxonomy): domain Eukaryota; kingdom Metazoa; phylum Chordata; class Mammalia; order Chiroptera; family Molossidae; genus Tadarida; species Tadarida brasiliensis. The sequence goes on along the minus strand of CM061259.1, from coordinate 68,711,172 downwards.
AAGTAGCAGCAGGTCTTGGCCCTAGATCAACTGCAGGCACCTACCGAGTGGCAGTAGCTCTCATTAAAAAGAAACAAAAAACAAATTCAGTTTAGAAAAATGTTTCTCGGTGATTCAAGGTAAGGGGGTGAGAGTTAAGACCAGGAAGCCTATATGGATAGTACTGAAGGTAGATATCTGTAGTGGTGAGCAGTTTCTCTAGTTTATTGTGAAATCTGGGGTTGCCAGCCATGTGGGGCTGTAGAAAAACATGCCCTGAGCACGGATAGTTCCAAGTAACCTTTTGAAATGCTGCTTCACCTGAAGCTTAATAGGAAGATAAATCACTATTTAGCCAATAGGAAATGCCTACAAGTGGCCTTTATTAAATGGAAGCTGAATTTAGAGAACTTAGGCTTTAAGGCTGCAGGATACTTCAACTGTGTTTAACCTAGAGTCCACTGATTCCACCATGACATATAATACCCTCTCTGTAACTTGGAGCTGAGCGGCAGCATTCATAGGGGTCATCAGGCTGCCCAACTTGATGGGGAACACTTCTACAGACCAGGATCCTGCCACCATCTTCCAAGAACAATAGTTTCCTTCTCTTCCACTTCCATGTTGTGGAGAGATCCAGCCTGCAGTGGTGTGGGTTCCCCATTCTTTGTGGTGGGGAAGGGACAGTGGCCCCAGAAGCTGTGTGTGAAGGCATACAGATGTTATTTTACCACTGTGATTTATGACAGCATTGAAGGATTAAAGATGATGAATGATCTGTACCTGCAGGACTAGAGTGTCACTCAAACTTGAGCACAGACACTGCTCCTACCAGAGAATGTCATGGTGCTGTTGACCACTTCTTGACTCGTGGAATTACTCAATGTTGCTAACCACTGTCAGAATTGAACAATCTTTAAGTAGTGGAATACCCAGACGGAGAAGAGGAAATGGCCACTTTCAAATGCAAAAGCAGAAATACAAAGCTCTCTGTTTTCCCTGTGAAAACAGAGTTAATACCTTCAGAAAACTGGACAAAGGCAGGGCAAGGACCAGGATGCAGTTCAATATTCTGGCTGTAATAAATAAACTAATGCAGGGGGCACTGAGGACTGCTCAGCTGAAGGAAAGAGCGTGGTTTCAGAACCTTTTGAGAGGCCTTGGGGCTCCAACTGCTCATATCAGTTGCACATCAGGAAATGGCAAGTCACAGAAATTGAGGTGACCTAAACCACCACCAGGTGTTTGGGATTGTCACACCAGAGGCCCAGCATGCCTCTGCCTGCTGTGTGTAGGGTAACTGCAGTACAAACGACTGGAGGATAACGTTTACACAGACTAAGCCCCTACTTAGGTATCACCCCAGGGTCAGAGTCAAACTGAGGCCAAGAGGAACTGGGTAATTCAAGAATTTTGATTACTCTCTGCCTTCCAGGCAGAAGTTCCAAGTTCTGAAAGCTGAGTTCGGATGCAATATCCAGAATCACAGACTATGTGTGAGGTCAGATCACTACACTCCCCAAAAATAAATGGGCTGGTAATAAGTGACATGATATTACCAGTTAGGGGGTGCTAAATCAAAAGAGGGACACACCATTCAAATGAATTGTCCAGAAAGGAGAAGACAGGTAGACAGTTAGTGGACATACAGACCAGGGAGATCTGACAAAAGATGGTCTGAAGCAGAAGGTGGGGAGCACTGCTTAAGTAAGTTCTGGGCTGACGCATCAGTAGTAAAAGCACTTTCTTTACTCTGAATGTCAGCAGTGTGGGTGAGAACAAAGGGTTTCACTGAAGCCTCTTATATGAGAATCAAGTTGAGTGAGATGTTTGTAGACCATTTCCTTTTGTTCCTTTGCTTCTTAACCTTAATTTTTATAATTTTATAATTTCTCTTAATAATCAAAATGTAAATTTGAAAAACAAATTTCTGTGTTGTTAATGAAGTTCCATTTTGGTTCTTATACTTGGTAAGTCAGACTAATTACACAGTACTGCCATTCAGTTTAGGCAGTTCTCAACCATGAAGAGTGTTTGACATTTTAAAATTCTCAAAACTCACATTAATGTAAAGCTCGGCTCTCAGTAAATAAAATTACTATCTTGACATAAGCTGTCATGGTTATCCCCTAGGATGGATTCTCTTAAATTCAATTATTCATATACTCAGTTTCAAAGCTCTTCCTTATAAATTGCAATCATATCACTTTTCTCCAATATGATGTTTCTGATGCTGAATAAGATTTGCAGTCTGGTTGAAGGCTTTCCCACATTTATTACATTTATAGGGTTTCTCTCCTGTGTGAATTCTCTGATGTTGAGTAAGATGTGTGCTTCGGATAAAGGCTTTCCCACAGATTTTACATTTGTAAGGTTTTTCCCTAGTATGAATTCTCTTATGCTGAGTAAGGGCTGAATGGTCACTGAAGGCTTTCTCACATATATTACATGTATACGGTTTTTCCCCAGTATGAATTCTCTGATGTTGGGCTAGGGCTGATTGGTCCCTGAAGGCTTTCTCACACAAACCACATCCGTAAGGTTTTTCTCCAGTATGAATTTTCCGATGTCGAGCAAAGGATGAATTATCTCTGAAAGCTTTCCCACATTCATTACACTTATAAGGTTTCTCTCCAGTATGAATTCTCTGATGTTCAGTAAGGGAAGAGTTTACCCTGAAGGCCTTTCCACATTCATTACATTCAAAGGGCTTCTCTCCGGTGTGAATTCTCTGATGCTGAAGAAAACTTGTACTCTGATTGAAGGCTTTCCCACATTCATTACATTTATAGGGTTTCTCTCCACTATGAATATTTTGGTGTTTGGTAAGATGTGCCCTGCACACAAAGGCTTTGTCACATATGTTACACTTAAAAGGTTTCTCTCCAGTATGTATTCTATGATGGTGGGCAAGGTGTATATTTCGGATAAAAGCTTTTCCACATAAGTTGCATTCAAAAGGTTTTTCTCCAGTGTGAATTTTCTGATGATAAGTAAGTGAGGAGCTCACTGAGAAGGCCTTGCCACATTCCTTACATTCATATGGTTTCTCACCAGTGTGAATTCTTTGGTGATGGATAAGGTGTGTACTCTGGTGAAAGGCTTTCCCACATTCTCTACATTTATACCGTTTCTCTTTAATAACAGTTTTCTGATTTGAATTAAGTTTTTCAGTATGAATTTTCTGATGTTTACTAAGGGCTGAACTCTTAGTGAAGACTTTGCCACACTTACTACACTCAAAGACTTTTTTGTTAGATTGAAATCCCTGACTTTGAATAAAAGATGAGCTCATGATGCAGCGCTTCCCAGATCCATCACATTCCTGATCACTACCCACAGGTGAGGTTTTCTGGTGAGTGAGTAATATTTTCTGCAACTTTATCTCCTGGTCTCCATATCCCCATTCCAATAGGCTATCATATTTCCAGCAATGATTGCTAGTGAATCTTTCCTTTATCATCCATTGTTCCAATTCTTCTTCAGGAATATCTGTCTTGAGAGTAGATTTCTTACTCACAGGGATAGTCATCCAGTCTGAAAGACATCAAAAATAAAAATGTCTGTTTTACTCTTGTGAAACATCTAGTTAGGATAAGATGATGAGCCTGTTTATAATGCTAATAAAAAGGTTGCAGTTTTGAAGATTTCCTGAGAAAGGAAAGGGGAGAAGAAGTGAACAGAGGACAAAGCAGGAAGGGTTTGATCTACTGTATAATGCATTAAGCAGGAGATCTTGGGAACTTGAGTTCAGAAGTCACAGGCCTGGGTTGGGATCCTGAGTATCTAGAGAAGTTACCTGACCTTCTGAGCCACAGAAAAACCTATACAGACCACACTATGCCAACAAATAAGAAAAAATGTACCTTGTTTATTTTAGTGATATGATCTTTAAAATAATCCAGATATGACCTTAAGATAACCATTGAAACTACAAGCAACACTTGGCAGAAAAAAATTCTGTTCCAGAGTAACTACTAAAACCAATATTTTACTGTTTTATAGACTTATTTTAGCACTCAGATGGTTAATAAAAAATTAGGCTATGATTAAGGCTGTGTGAAAGACCTCCTACTACTGATGAGGAAGCAATGTCTTCAAACGTATATGAAAAATGTAACATCTATATGAAGATAAATATATAATAAGGATGTATATGTGAGCACAGAAAATCAGGAACAAACCTGCAAATCTGCAGGATATACCCCCTACATCTCAAAAGGCAAGGCCCTGAATCTAGGGAAAGGGGAATACGAGTCACTAGAATGGAACTCTGATACTGGGATAGGAGCCATGGTCCTGTGAATTATCCGACAAAATAATTCCTCTCTTGCCTTGACCAGTTTGGCTCAGCTGTAAGAGAGTCAGCCTGTGAACCAAAGAGTCTTGGGTTCGATTCCAGTCAAAGGGCACATACTTCGGTTGCAGTTCGGTCCCCAGCCCTGGTTGGGGTCATGTGGGAGGAAACCAATTGATGTGTCTCTCTCACACTGATGTTTCTCCCCCGCCCCCTCTCACTCTCTCTCTTTCTCTCTCTTTTCCTCCCTTCATTCCTCCCTCACACTCTATCTGAAGATAAATGGAAAAATATCCTTGGGTGAGGATTTAAAAATAATAATAATAATAATAATAATAATAATAATAATTCCTCTCTCCAAGCATAAATTTCACATGTAAACACTGTCTCACTTGCTTTCATTCATGGGTACCTTGATATTAAGTAGAGTTCTGAATTGCATATTAGTTTCTCATTCATCTTTGTGAATATCTGCCTTTTATGTTAAGTTTATTTAAGACTCTGTACGAAGACATGAAGTAATGAGGACTAGCTACTAAACATACATGATGCAGATTACTGGGAAGCACTGTCAAGAACACACCTCCTTCATTACTTTTTTTCCCTACTCAATCCAAAAAACCTATAAAGAGCTATAATTAAATAAATAAATAATTAAAACATATCTGAGAAATGAATAGGTACATTATAAGGTTAAAAATCTGGGTGAGCTCAGAACAATATATCCTTACACAAAACAAAGAATAGTCAAAGTTAAACACCAGTATTGCTAAATTTCAAATTCTTAAGAACTGACTTTCACTTCCAAACCTGATAGAGTAGCCTGTGGCGGACCAATATTCCTGTGGGAAACAGCTGGAAAATCTGAAGTAAAAAAAATATGTCTAAAGGCATCATATGTCACTTGAGACCAACTTGATAGTCTTATTTTGGGGAGAGAAAGGAAATACAGAGAGATGATCCCCAAACTTAGTGATTTTTAGCTCTTATGTTTCTCAGGCAAGAGACTAAAGTTAAATAGATATTCAAAATTTTCTACAGTCTTATAGTACTGTGAAGCCAAAAATTGGGGTTCAGGACCTTCCAAGGAAGGGAGGGCAGGCATAGTTAACTTGTGAGGCTCTCATTTGGGACTCAAACATTTGTATTATAGGGATACCAGAAGGAGAAAAAAGAATGGAAACTGTATTTAAAGAAATAATAGCTGAAAACTTTCCCAACCTGGGAAAGGAAACAGATATTCATGAAGCACAAAGTTCCAAACAAGATGAACCCAAAGAGATCCATATCAAGGCACACTGTAATTAAAATGGCAATAGTTAAAGATAAAAAAGGAAACAAGAGGAAAGCAATGAGTTACATACAAAGGAAACCTCATAAGGCTGTCAGCTGATTTATCAGCAGCAACTTTACAGGCCAGAAGGAAGTGGCAGTACATCTTTAATGTGCTGAAAGAAAGGAACCTACAACCTAGAATACTGTATCTGGCAAGATTATCATTCAGAATTGAAGCAGAGATAGTTTACTGGACAGGCAAAAACTAAAGGAGTTCATCACCATTAAAATGACTTTACAAGAAATGTTAAAGAGTCTTCTTTAAGCAGAAAAGGAAAGGCCATAACCAGAAATAAGAAAATATGAGAAAGGTAAAAGTCTCACAGTAAAGCCAAATATTTAATAAATAGAGTGAATCAGATATTTATGAGACCAGTGCTCCAACCCCTGAGCTACAGAGCCTCAGCTGTGAATCAGATATTTAAAAAGCTACTGTGAAGGTCAAAAGAAAAAAAGTATCAAACTTAACTCAAATGACAATAAGCAGTTAGGAGATACACCACACAAAAAAGATCTAATACATGATATCAATAACATAAAGAAAGGAGAAGGGAGTTAACATATAATCCTTATAGAATATATCTGAACTTAAATGCCTATCAGTTTAAAACAGACTGCTATAGATATAGAATGATATACATAATCTGCAAGGTAGCCAAAAACCAAAATTACAAAAGATATACAAGAATAAAGAGAAAAACAAACAAAACACTAAAGAAAATCAACAATCCACAAAAGAAGAGATCAAGAAAAGAGGAAAGGAACAGAGGAGAATAATGATAAAAACAACTAACAAAATGGCAATAAGTACTAACTTATCAATAATTTATTTAAGTGTAAATGAATTAGCTCCTCCAAAAGACATAGGGTGGCATAATAAATGAAAAAACAAGACCCATCTATATGCTGTGTACAAGAAATTCACTTAAAATCAAAAGACACACACAGAATGAAAGTGAAAGAATGGAAAAAGATATTCCATGCAAATAGAAACAAAATAAAAGCTGGTGTGGCAAGACTCATATCAGACAAAATAGACTTTAAAACACAAATTTTGGAGAGCAGGCAGCTGAAGGCGACAGCACTGGGTGGCACCAAGGCCCAGGGGCCACTGGAGCCAGCAGGAGCCTGTCCCCATCTTCTCCCTTTACCCCTCAAACCTGTCCCCGGCATCAGTTTCCGAAGTGCAGACATCCAGCGCCGGAGAAAAAAAAAATTATTGAATATAAAATAGAAGCCAGCTTCTTTATGGAATGTGGACACAACTGGATAAAGATTCCTGGCAGAAACTTGAGTAGTGCCAGCTTGGGAGCCCAGCACCTTCCCCCACAGCAGCAGTGACTGGGCAGGAGTGGAGTCCCACACCCAACACCAGCTGAGGCTTGGGAGCTGAGACACACCCCCAGAAGCAGAGGCTCTGAAGTGAACATCCATCCCCAGGCAGCAGCAGCAGCACAGATCAGCAGCTGAAACCCAACCCCAGTGGCATCAGCAGAGGCTGATGAGGAGCGGTGCCCCAGCCCAAGCAGCAGCAAGACTCAGGGAGCCGAGACCTGCACAACCGACCAATACCAGCCACCAGTTGTCAATCCTCAAGGACCCACAACAGGCAAGAGGCGCCACACACCAAAACAGTCTGGGAGACACAGCAGTCTTATTTGATACACACAAACCTGCCTACACATTCCAACATCCCTCACCGGGCCTAGAACTACCAGATTGCTAAAATAGTGAGACAAAGAAACAACACCCAAATGAAAGAAAAGGAAGAATGACCAGAAAAGAAACTACATGAAATGGAAGCAATTTGTCACATAAAAAATTCAAAGCAATGATTTTAAGGGTGCTCAAACAATTTAGTGAGAATTACAAGCAACTTAATAAGAATTATGAAGAGCTCAGTGGGAACTACACTTTTTTAAAAAAGAGGTAGAAGCTATGAATAAAAATCAAGAGAAAATAAAAAATGACATAGCTGTTATAAAAAAATACCTTAGAAGGTAGATTAGAAGAAGCTGAAGACCGAATTAGTGAGCTAGAAGACAAGGTTGAAAAAAAACACCCAAATAGAGCAGCAAATAGGGAAAAGAATTAAAAAGCAGGAGGTGAGTTTAAGGGAGCTTTGGGACAATATGAAATGTAAAAACATTCACATCATAGGGGTACCGGAAGAAGAAGAATCAGAGAAAGGAATAGAGAACCTCTTTGAAGAAATAATGACAGAAAACTTCCCTTAATTAGTGAAGGAAAAAGTCACACAAGTCCAGGAAACACAGTGAGTCCAAAGCAAGATGAACCTCAAAAGACCCACAGCAAGACACATCATAATTAAAATGGCAAACATTAAAGACAAAGAAAGAATATTAAATGAAGCAAGAGACACAGAAATTTACCTACAAGGGAGCTCCCATTAGACTGTCAGCTGATTTCACAATAGAAACACTGCTGGTCAGAAGGCAGTGGCATGAAGTATACAAAGTAATGAAAGGCAAGGGTCTGAATCCAAGACTACTCTAACCAGCAAGGCTATCGTTCATAATTGAAGGAGAAATAAAGAGCTGTACATACAAAAAAGAGCTAAAGGAATTTACCACCACCAAACCTGCACTGCAAGAAATGCTAAAGGGACTGTTGTAAGAAGGAGAAGAAACAGAGAGAGAAAGAGGAACACAGGAATAAAATAAAAATGGCAACTAATAAGTTTCTATCAATAATAACTTTAAATGTAAATGGCTTTAATGCTCCAATCAAAAGACACAGAGTAGCTGATTGGATAAGAAAGCAGGACCCACATATGTGCTGTCTACAAGAGACCTACTTCAAAACGAAAGACTCACACAGGATGAAAGTGAAGGGATGGAAAAAATTTTCCAAGCAAATGGAAATGAAAAAAGAGCTCGTGTAGCAATACTCATATCTGATAAGATAGACTTCAAAACAAGGGCCATAATAAGAGACAAAGAAGGTCACTGCATAATATTAAAAGGATCAATCCAACAAGAGGATATAACCCTGGTAAACATATATTCACCAAATATAGGAGCACCAAAATATATTTAAAAACTTCTGGAGGACTTCAAGGAAGAGATCAATAGCAATACAATCATAGTGGGTGACTTTAACACCGCACTGACACCACTGAATAGATCTTCTAGACAAAAAATTGACAAGGACACAGAGTCCTTAAATGATGAAGTAGATCAGTTGGACTTAATTGATATTTACAGAACATTTCACCCCAGAGCTACAGAATATACATTCTTCTCAAGTGTGCACGGGACATTCTCAAAGATAGATCACATGTTAGGACACAAAGTAAGTCTCTACAAATTCAAGAAGATTGAAATCATATCAAACATCTTCTCAGATCACAATGGCATGAAACTAGAAATCAATTGCAACAAGAACCTGCAAAGACATTTGAACACATGGAGGCTAAATAGCATGTTATTAAACAACAAGTGGGTTACCAAGGAGATTAAGGAAGAAATTTAAAAATTCCTGGTAACCAATGAAAATGAACACACAACACAAAATCTATGGGATGAGCAAAAGCAGTCCTGAGAGGGACGTTCATAGCACTACAGGCCTACCTCAAGAAACAAGAAAAATTCCTAATTGACTTTCTAACCCTACAACTTAAAGAACTAGAAAGTAAACAAAAAGAAAAACCCAGAGCAAGTAGAAGGAAAGAAATAGTAAAGGTCAGAGCAGATATAAATGACATAGAAACTAAAAAAAAAAAAAAAAAAAAAAATCAAAACATCAATGAAACAAAGAGCTGTTTCTTTGAAAAGATAAACAGGATTGATGGACCTTTAGCCAAACTCACCAAGGAAGAAAAAGAGAGGACCCAAATAAACAAAATCAGAAATGAAAGAGGAGAAATAACAACTGACCTCACAGAAATACAAAGGATCATTAAAAAAATACTATGAACAATAATACACCAACAAATTGGACAATCTAGGAGAAATGGAAAATTTCTAGAAACACACAGTCCCCAAAACTGAACTGGGAAGAGATAGAAAACTTGAACAGACCAATATCAACTAAAGAAATTGAAGATGTAATCAAGAAACTCCCCACAAACAAAAGCCCAGGCCCGGATGTCTTCACGGGGGAGTTTTACCAAACATTCAAAAAAGAACTAACACCCATTCTCCTCAAACTATTCCAAAATATCCAAGAAGACGAAACACTTCCAAGCTCATTTTATGAGACCAGCATAATCCTAATTCCAAATCCGGATAAATACACTAAAAAGAAAGAAAACCACAGGCCTATAGAACTGATGAACACAGATGCCACAATTCTTAACAAAATATTAGCAAATCGGATCCAGCAATACATCAAAAAATTATTCATCGTGACCAAGTGGGATTCATTACAGGGATGCAAGGATGGTACAATATTCACAAATCAATAAATGTGATACACCACATAAACAAAATGAAAGATAAAAACCATATGATCTTATCAATAGATGCTGAAAAAGCATTTGACAAAATCCAGCACCCATTTCTGATAATAATGCACAACAATATGGGAACACAGGGATCATATCTCAACATAATAAAGTCCATAGATGAAAACCTATAGCCAACATTATACTCAATGGGCAAAATCTAAAAGCATTTCCCTTAAGAACAGGAACAAGACAGGGATGCCCACATTCACCATCTTATTTAATATAGTACTGGAAGTCTTAGCCACAGCAATTAGAAGTGAAGAAAGAATAAAAGGGATCCAAATTGAAAAGGAGGAAGTGAAACTGTCACTATTTGCAGATTATATGATATTGTACATAGAGAACCCTAAAGACTCCATCAAAACTCTACTAGATTTAATAAATGAATTTGGCAAAGTAGCAGGATACAAAATTAACATGAAGAAATCGACGGCATTCTTATACACCAACAATGAACTCACAGAAAGAGAAACTAAAAAAAAATCCCATTTACCATTGTGGCAAAAAAATTAAGATACCTAGGAATAAACTTAACCAAAGAAGTAAAGGACCTATTTGCAGAAAACTACAGGTCTTTGAAAATAGAAATAGAGGAAGATATATATTAAAAAAAAAAAAAAAAAAAGTGGAAGCATATACCTTGCTCGTGGATTGGAAGAATTAACATCATTAAAATGTCCATAGTACCCAAAGCAATCTATCGATTCAATGCAATCCCCATCAAAATACCAATGACATATTTCACAGAACTAGAACAAATACTCCAAAAATTTATATGGAACCAAAACAAAATAAAATAAATCCAATAGCCACAGCAATCTTGAAAAAGAAAAACAAAGGAAGAGGGATCACAATACCGGATATCAGGTTATACTACAAAGCCACTGTAATCAAAATAGCCTGGCACTGGCTCAAGAACAGGCATAGAGATCAATGGAACAAAACAGAGAACCTAGAAATTGACCCAAGTCATTATGCTCAATTAATATTTGACAAAGGTTGCAAGAGCATACAGTGGAGTAGAAACAGCCTGTTTAAATAAATGGTGTTAGGAAAACTGAACAGCTACATGCAAAAAAATGAAGCTGGATTGCCAACTCACAACATACACAAGAATAAACTCAAAATGGATAAAAGACTTAAATGTGACTCGTAAATCCATAAATATCCTAGAAGAATATGTAGGCAACAAAAATATCAGACATCACATGCAGCAGAAGTTTCATTGATACAATACCTAAGGCAAGAGAAACAAAGGAAAAAATAAACACATGGGACTACATCAAACTAAAAAGCTTCTGCACAGCAAAAGAAACAACTATTAAAATGGAAAGGGAACCCACTATATGGGGGAGCATAATTGCCAATGATACATCAGATAAGGGGTTAATTTCCAAAATATATAGAGTGCTCATACAACTCAACAAAAGACAAAGAATCCAATTAAAAAATGGGCAGAGGATCTAAATAGACACTTTTCCAAACAGGCCAAGAGACATATGAAAAAATGCTCAACATCACTAATCATCAGAGAAATGCATATTAAAACAACAATGATGTATCACCTCACACCTGTCAGAATGGTTGCCATCAACAAATCATCAGACAACAAGTGCTGGAGAGGGTATGGAGAAAAGGGGACTCTAGTACACTGCTGGTGGGAATGCAGACTGGTGCAGCCACTGTGGAAAACTAAACTATAAGGTGTTACCACAAAAAGTAAAAAATTGAACTGCCATTTGACCCAGTGATCCCACTTCTAGGAATATACCCTAAGAAGCCTAGAACACCAATCAGAAAGAATATATGTATCCCTATGTTCATAGCAGCACTATTTACAAATGCTAAGATCTGGAAACAGCCCAAGTGTCCATCAGTAGATGAGTGGATAAAAAAGCTGTGGTACATATACACAATGGAGTACTATGCAGCTGTAAGAAAGAAAGATCTCTTACCCTTTGAGACAACATGGAGGCACCTGGAGAGTATTATCTTAAGCAAAAAAAGCCAATCAGAGAAAGACCAATATCACATGATCTCACTTATTTGTGGAATATAATGAACCAAACAAGCTGATGAACAAAACAGACCCAGAGACATAGAAGTAGGGTACAGACTGACAAACCTCAGAAGAGGGTGTCGTGCATGACGGAAGAGTTAAACCACAGAACTTATATGCATATATGTGTAACCATGGACATAGACAACAATGCTGGGGAGTGGGGGTGGGATTGGGAGGAGGGTGTCCATTGGGGAAAAGGGGGAAATATCTGTAACAAAAATAAATTAATAAAAAAATGAAATATTAAAAAAATAATAAATAAAACACAAATTTTTTAAAAGACAAAGAAGCATATTACATAATTATAAAGGAGTCAATCCAAGAAGAAGATAAAGCAATCATAAATATCTAGGCACCCAGCATAAGAGCTCTGAAATATACAAAGCAATTATTAATAATAAAAGGAGAAATCCACAGTAATCAATAACATGCCATTTTAACATCAGTGGATAGATTGACCATCTAGACAGAAAATTAATAAGGATACAATGGCCTTAAATGTCATGTTAGATTAGATTCACCTGATAAATATTCTAGAACATTTCACCCAAAAGCTAAAAAATACATACTTTTTTTCAAGTACACATAGATCATTCTCCAGAATAGATCACTTATCAGGCCACAAAATAAGCCTTGATAAATTCAAGAAGACTGAAATTCTATCAAGCACCTTTTCTGACCACAATGGCATGATAACTAGAAATCAACTACAGAAAACAGGAAAAAAATACAAATATATGGAGATTAAACAACATGCCACTAAACAACAAATGGATCAAAAAGGAAATCAAAAACTGTCTTGAAACAGACCAGCTGGTATTGCTCAGTGGATTGAGTGTCGTCCCATGAACTGAGAGGTCCCAGTTCAAATACTGGTCAGGGCACATGCCCAGGTTGCAGGCTTGATCCCCAGTAGGGGGGCAGCAGGAAGCAGCTGATCAGTGTTTCTCTCTCACATCAATGTTTCTATCTCTCTCTCCTTTCCTCTCTCTCTCTACAAAAATCAATAAAAACATAGTTTTAAAAAACTATCTTGAAACAAATGAAAACACAATTTTTTTAAATGTATGGGATGCAGCAAGAGCAGTTTGAAGAGGGAAGTTCATAGCTATACAAGTCTACCTCAGGAAGCAGGGAAAATCCCAAAGAAACAATCTACCTCTACACCAAAAGGAACTAGAATAAGAACAAACAAAAGCGAAAGAAAACAAAAGGAAGGAAATCATTAAAATCAGAGTGTAAATAAAGATAGAAACAAAACAACAGAAAAAAATCAATAAAACTAGAACTGGTTCTTTGAAAAGATAAAATAGAAAAACCTTTAGCCAGGCTAAACGTGAAAATTGAAGTGATCACAAGCCAAGGAATGCCACTAGCAGTCAGAAGCTGGAAGAGAAAGGGGATTTATTCTCCCTTAGAACATGGAAGGAGAACAGCCCTGCCAGCACCTTGAGTTCAGCCCAGTGCCACCAATTTTGGACTGCTGGCCTCCATAACTGAGAAAGGCAGCCTTATTTGCAATGGCAGAAGACTTTGTTTTAAAAAGGAAAATGGGGAATTCCAAAATGGCGGCAGAGTGAATGAAGCTACACAGACCATCTCCGGGGACCAAACTGGAATTACAACTAAAATAAAGAGAAATCGTCGGGGAAAAGCAACAGAAAAGCAGCTTGCAAGAACCATACAACCAGGGACACTGAACTGATCCTGGTAGGATTGCGGAGGCGTGAGAGGGGGACTGGGAACCCACGGACAGCAGCGGTCTTAGCTATGAGCACCGCCCTCGGAGTTAAAGCCCAAGCCGGCTCCACAGCACAGAGGGCCGGGACAGAGAGCTAAAATAGCCACAGCCACTCACCTTGGGCTCCGGCAAAGGGAGGGCAGACTGGATTGGAACTGTGTGAAGACACTCGGGATTTGGAGGGTGCTCAGGCTTTTGCTGAGTTGTGGCCACGCAGGACAATGGCCATCTTACTCCTTCCCAGAGCTCTGGGGAGAGGCGGCAACCCCTCCCTCGGAGATTCAGCCACACCAGGTGGGCCCTTGAAATGCAAAGTAAGGCTCATTGACAACCAGCATCTGCCCCACCCTCGAGAAATCCTCTCACAATGAACACCTGAGGGAGGTTTTCATTCAACTGAGAACCCAAGGCTCTTTAAGCAACCACGACTAATAGCCTCTAGACTAATAGCCTCTAGACAAAAAGTTAGAAGATAACTTAACCTTTTCTGGGCTTTCAAATCTACCCAGGAAAGTAAGACTTGACAGTGGTGTTTAATGTGAGTCCTCCCACGCTCATCTAAACCCAGTAGAGGGAGCCACAAACAGCAGAACACCAACATCTGCAGAGATTTGGCAGGCTCCAAAACACACTGAGATAGCCAAAATGGCGAAACAAAGAAACAGATCCCAAATGAAAGAACAAGAGACCTCTACCGAAGGTGAGATAAATGAAATGGAGTTAAGCAAGTTAAAAGAACTAGAATTCAGAGCCATGATCTTGAGGAAGCTCAACAGCATGAGTAAGGACATCAACACGATAAGCAAAGATATAGAAACATTGAAAATCAACCATATGGAAATGAAGAAGCACCAAGAAGAAATGAACAATGACATAGCAGAAATGAAGAACACATTGGAAGGACTAAACAGCAGAGTAGAGGAAGCTGAGGACCGGATCAGTGAATTAGAAGACAAGGTAGAAAAAAATCACCAATTAGAAAACCAAAAAAAAAAAAAAATGAAAAAACAGGAAGACAGCTTAAGAGAACAGTGGGACAACTGGAAACGTAATAATATTCATATCATAGGAGTCCCCGAAGAAGAAAATGAACATGGGTTAGAGAATATATTTGAAGAAACAGTGACAGAAAACTTCCCTAATGTGGTGAAGGAAGAAGGCATTCAAGTTCAAGAAGCACAGAGAGTCCCAAGTAAGAAGAACCCACACAGGCCCACACCAAGACGCATAGTAATTACATGCCAAAAATTAAAGACAAAGAGAGAATCCTAAAGGCAGCAAGAGATAAGCAACAAAACCTACAAAAAAAAAACCCATAAGGCTATCAGCTGACTTATCAACAGAAACACTACAGGCCAGAAGGGAATGGCATGAAATAATCAAGGTCATGAAAAACAAAAATCTGAACCCAACACTACTCTACCCAGCAAGACTATCATTCAAAATAGAAGGTCAAATAAAGAGTTTCCCAGACAAAAAAAGACTAAGGGAATACATTAGCACCAAACCAGCACTGCCAGAAATGTTAAAAGAACTTCGGTAATTAGTAGAAGAAATAGGAAGGAAAATAGAACCACACTAAACAAAAATGGCAATAAATAAGTACATATAAATAATCACCGTAAATGTAAATGGATTGAATGCTCCAATAAAAAGACACAGAGTAGTGGATTGGATAAGAAAGCATGACCCATATATATGTTGTTTACAAGAGACCCACCTCAAAACAAAAGACTCACATAGGTTGAAAGTGAAGGGATAGAAAAAAATCTTCCAAGCAGACAGAAAGGAAAAAAAAAGCTGGGGTAGCAATACTCATATCTGACAAATTAGATTTCAAATTGAAGACCATAACTAGAGACAAAGAAGGTCACTACATAATATTGAAAGGATCTATCCAACAGGAAGATATAACCTTGGTAAACATATATGCACCCAATATAGGAGCACCAAAATATATTAAAAATCTTCTGGAGGACTTCAAAGGAGAAATCGACAGCAATACAATCATAGCAGGAGACTTCAACACCCCACTCACATCACTGGATAGATCCTCTACACAAAAAATTAACAAGGAAACAGAGACTCTAAATGAAGCACTAGACCAAATGGATTTAATAGATATTTACAGAGAATTACACTCCAAAACTACAGAATTCACGTTCTTCTCAAGCGCACATGGGACATTCTTAAAGACAGACCACATCTTAGGACACAAACTAAGTCTCTACAAGTTCAAGAAGATTGAAATCATATCAAGCCTCTTCTCAGATCACAATGACATGAAACTAGAAATAAATTGCAACAAGAACATGCAATATATTTGAACACATGGAGGCTAAATAGCATGTTATTAAACAATGAATGGGTTACTGAGGAGAACAAGGAAGAAATTAAAAACTTCCTGGAAACCAATGAAAATGAACACACAACAACACAAAATCTATGGGATGCAGCAAAAGCAGTTCTGAGAGGGAAGTTCATAGCACTCCAGGCCTACCTCAAGAAACAAGAAAAATTTCTAACAGACTAACCTCAAAACTTAAAGAACTAGAAAGCAAACAAAAAGAAAACCGCAGAGCAAGTAGAAGGAAGGAAATAGTCAAGATCAGAGCAGAAATAAATGACATAGAGACCAAATAAACAATTCAAAGGATCAATGAAACAAAGAGCTGGTTCTTTGAAAAGATAAACAAGATTGATGGACCCTTAGCTAGATCCACCAAGAAACAAAGAGAGAGAACCCAAATACACAAAATCAGAAATGAAAGAGAAGTAACAAGTGACACCACAGAAATACAAAGGATCATTAACAAATACTATGAACATTTATATGGCAACAAATTCGACAATCTAAGCGAAATGGACACATTTCTAGAAACACATAGTCTCCCAAAACTGAACCAGGAAGAGATAAAAAACTTGAACAGACCAATAACAACTAAGGAAATTGAAGGTGTAATCAAGACTCTCCCAGCAAACAAAAGCCCAGGCCCGGACGGCTTCACAAGGGAGTTTTACCAAACATTCAAAGAAGAACTAACACCCATTCTCCTCAAACTATTTCGAAAAATTCAAGAAGAAAGAAGACTTCCAAACTCGTTTTATGAGGCCAGCATAATTCTAATTCCAAAACCAGAAAAAGACACTACCAAGAAAGAAAACTACAGGCCAATATCCCTGATGAACATAGATGCCAAAATCCTTAACAAAATACTAGCAAATCAGATCCAGAAATTCATTTAAAAAATTATTCACCATGACCAAGAGGGATTCATCCCAGGGATGCAAGGCTGGTTCAATATTCGCAAATCAATAAATGTGATAGAGCACATAAACAAAATGAAAGATAAAAACCACATGATCATATCAATAGATGCTGAAAAAGCATTTGACAAAATCCAGCACCCATTTCTGATAAAAATGCTCAGCAAGTTGGGAATAGAAGGATCATATCTTGTTATAATAAAGGCCATATATGAAAGACCTACAGCCAACATCATACTCAATGGGGAAAACTAAAAACATTTCCCTTAAGAACAGGAAAAAGATAGGGATGCCCACTTTCACTCTTATTCAACATAGTACTGGAAGTCTTAGCCACAGCAATCAGACATGAAGAAAAAATAAAAGGAATCCAAATTGGAAAGGAGGAAGTGAAACTGTCATATTCGCAGATGACATGATATTATACACAGAAAACCCTAAAGACTCCATCAAAAATCTACTAGACTTAATAAATGAATTTGGCAAAGTAGCAGGATACAAAATTAACGTCAAGAAATCTATGGCATTCTTATACACCAATGATGAACTCACAGAAAGAGAAACTAAAAGTACAATCCATTTACTATTGCAGCAAAAAAATTAAGATACCTAGGAATAAACTTAACCAAAGAAGTAAAGGACCTATTTGCAGAAAACTACAGGACATTGAAAAAAAGATATAGAGGAAGATATAAAAAAGTGGAGGCACATACCTTGTTCATGGATTGGAAGATTTAACATCATTAAAATGTCCATATTACTGAAAGCAATCTATAGATTCAATGCAATCCCCATCAATATACCAGTGACATATTTCACAGAACTAGAACAAATACTCCAAAAGTTCATATGGAACCAAAAACTACCCCGAATAGCCACAGCAATCCTGAAAAAGAAGGACAAAGTAGGCGGGATCACAATACCGGATATCAGGTTATACTACAAAGCTACTGTAATCAAAACAGCCTGGTACTGGCACAAGAACAGGCACATAGACCATTGGAACACAACAGAGAATCTGGAAATTGACCCAAGACATTATGCTCAATTAATATTTGACGAAGGTGGTAAGAGCATATAATGGAGTAAAGACAGCCTCTTTAATAAATGGTGTTGGGAAAATTGGACAGCTACATGCAAAAAAATGAAACTAGACCATCAACTTACACCACACACAAGAATAAACTCAAAATGGATAGAAGACTTAAATGTGACTCATGAATCCATAAAAATCCTAGAAGAAAATGTAGGAAACAAAATTTTGGACATCATATGCAGCAGAATCTTCACTGGTACATCACCTAAAGCAATAGAAACAAAGGAAAAAATGAACACATGGGACTACATCAAACTCAAAAGCTTCTGCACAGCAAAAGAAACAACCATCAAAAGGGAAAGGGAACCCACTGTATGGGAGAGCATAATTGCCAATGATACATCAGATAAGGGGTTAATCTCCAAAATATATAGAGTGCTCATACAACTCAACAAAAGGAAGAGAAAGAAACCAATTTAAAAAATGGGCAGAGGAACTAAATAGACACCTCTCCAAACAGGAAATACAAATGGCTAAGAAAGCCCTGCCCGGTTTGGCTCAGCGGTTAGAGCGTCAGACTGCGGTCCAGAGAGACCCGGGTTCGGTTCCCGCTAAGGGCATGTACCTTGGTTGCAGTTTGTCCCCGGCCCTGGTTGGTCATGTGGGTGGCGGCCATTCGATGTGTCCCTTTCATGTCGATGTTTCTCTCTCTCTCTCTTACTCTCTCTCCCTCCTACTCTATCTGAACAAAAAATGATAAAATGTCCTCGGGAAAGGATAAAAAAAAAAAAAAAAAAAAACAAATGGCTAAGAGACATATGAAGAAATGCTCAACATCGCTAATCATCAGAGAGATGCAAATTAAAACAACAATTAGGTATCACCTCACACCTGTCAGAATGGCCGCCATCAACAAATCATCAAACAACAAGTGTTGGCGAGGGTGTGGAGAAAAGGGGACTCTAGTACACTGCTGGTGGGAATGAAGACTGGTATGGCCACTGTGGAAAACACTATTGTGTTACCTCAAAAAATGAAAAATTGAATTGCCATTTGACCCAGTGATCCCACTTCTAGAAATATACCCTAAGAAGCCTGAAACACCAACCAGAAAGAATATATGTACCCCCATGTTCATAGCAGCACTATTTACAATAGCTAAGATCTGGAAACAGCCCAAGTGTCCATCAGTGGATGAATGGATAAAAAAGCTGTGGTACATATACACAATGGAGTACTATACAGCTGTAAGATAAAAAGACACAGAGTAGCTGACTGGATAAGAAAGCATGATTCACATATATGTTGTTTACAAGAGACCCACCTCACAACAAAAGACTCACATAGGTTGAAAGTAAAGGGATGGAAAAAAAATCTTCCAAGCAAATAGAAAGGGAAAAAAAGCTGAAGTGAAAGAGGAGAAGTAACAACTGACACCACAGAAATACAAAGGATCGTTAACAAATACTATGAACATTTATACGGCAACAAATTCTACAATCTAAGCGAAATGGACACATTTCTAGAAACACATAGTCTCCCAAAAGTGAACCAGGAAGAGATAGAAAACTTGAATAGGCCAATAACAATTAAGGAAATTGAAGATGTAATCAAGACCCTCCCAGCAAACAAAAGCCCAGGCGCTGACGGCTTCACGGGGGAGTTTTACCGAACATTCAAAGAAGAACTAACACCCATTCTCCTCAAACTATTCCAAAAAAATTCAAGAATAAGGAAGACTTCCAAACTCGTTTCATGAGGCCAGCATAATTCTAATTCCAAAACCAGATAAAGACACTACAAAGAAAGAAAACTACAGGCCAATATCCCTGATGAACATAGATGCCAAAATCCTTAACAAAATACTAGCAAGTGTCTGAGAAGATGTGAAGAAAAAGGAACCCGCATATACTGTTGGTGGCAATGTAAATTAGTACAGCCACTATGGAAAAGAGTATGAAGGTTCGTTTACAAAATAAGAATACTACTATCATATGATCCAGCAATTCCTCTTGTATTTACCCAAAAAATATGAATACACTTATTTGTAAGGATACATGTACCCCTATGTTCACTGCAGCATTATTCAAAATAGCCAAGACATGAGCACAACCTAAGTGTTCACTGACAGATGAATGGATAAACAGGTGGTACACATACACAATGGACTACTACTCAGCCATAAAAACGATGAAATATTGCCATTGCAAAAACATAGAGGAAATAAATTAAATAGAAAAGGACAAAAACCATATGATTTTACTCATATGTGAAATATAAAACAAAAAGTAACAAACTAACAAAACAAACTCATAGATACAGACAACAGAATGGTGGTTATCACAGGGGAAGGAGGCTTGGGGGAGAGCGAGATGGTAAAGGGGGTCAAATATATAGTGACAGAAGGAAACTAGACTTCAGGTGGTGAGCATAGAATTGAGTACACAGAGGTCAAATTATAATTTTGCATACCTGAAAATTATGTAATGTAATTAATCAATGTTCAATAAATTTAATAAAAAAAAATTTTTAAATAAGCAAAACCAAAGCTATGGTTAGGGTAGTAATCTTTAGGACAAAAGAAACAGAAGGGCTGGTGGGGTTCTAGTGTGGTAGTAACATTCTATTTCCTGATATAGATGCGGATTACACAGATGTATATAAACTGTAAACATTTGTTGTTTTACACTTGATTTGTGTACTCTTGTGTTAGTATTACTTCAGAAAAAAATATTTTAAAAGATCTGGGGAATGGATTTCAAAAATAATAATTTGGCTCAACAAAACTAACTGCTAGCTTTCTTTTCTAGCAGCTTTGGATAGCTATGTTGATGTAAGCCTTTTTTTGATTGTGGTAATAAAAACACATCATCTGTATATATAAGAATATTTGTTTTTTTAACGTTTTAGGTTACAGGATAACACTCATTTCATTGTTAATGTAGAGGGGAGTCAAATGCACCCTGGTTTTACCATATTGAAGATGAACTGAGGTGAGGAAGACTGGACTCACTAAAACTATGTGTCAGCTCTCACTTCAGTGTGAGTTGAATTAAGGAGCCACAGTCCTTGCTGCATTGGCCCAAATTAAAAAAAGGCGGGGCGGGGGGGAGGTTTTAAACTATATAACTATAGGGTTTCAAGCAAGGCATGCAAGTAGTATGATCTAAGCATCCTATACAATGTAGTCAAGAGGCCAGCCCCCACTGAGGGACAAGAGACACCCAATTTACTTGCAAATCAAAAATTTCAAGAATTGGTACATCTGGTACATTCAGAAGTGGGACGTGGGAGTGGATAAAGGAAGGAAGTTTATGGTCAGTTTGCAAAGAAAGGCCTTTAGGCCTCAGATCCCTTCCCCAACTCAGAGGAACTAGGGACATCCCTCTCCCAACTCTGCAAAAGATCAGAGGCACTCCCAGAGAAAATAACATCAAAGCTGCTCTGGATGAGAATAACTGGTGGCAGTAGAACTGTGTTGAAGACTCAAGCCCTACATAACTCACCCACGCAGAGCTTCCCAAAGAGACCTTCAGTTCTCCCACTGTTTAACTACCAAGACAATCAGGGATTTACTACATGCTGAGGAAAGCCTCTAACAGGAAAGAGGCACTAAAATAATCAAAGAGAAAGTTCAAGAACACAGAGACCATGAAGGGAGAAAAAAATGTTTTTGAAAGTCATTATCTTTAGAGGTAAAATGTTTTAATTGTAAAACATAAATAAGAGCTTATAGATAAAGCAATATTCAAAGAAACAAGAGTTCTTGGAAATTAAAAATCATGGCAGAATTTGAAAACTCAATAGAGAAGTCCCGGAGTAAACAGTTAGAAAACCAGAAAACCAGAAAAAAGAAACAACTATTTTTAGGCAATGGACAAATGACAGAGAAAGATGGTGATCCCTGGGAGAAGGGAAACAGATCAGGGAAAACTAGGGATGCCCCAGTTTGGCCCCTGGAGGCAGTTTCCTGTGGTCACAGCACAGGACCAAAATAACCCAGGCGTCTCAATTAATTAAAGTAAGAGAGATCAGGGTTTGGGGAGGCCCAGGCAGCTAAAATCTGTGGCCCACTAAAGACAAGAAAGCTGAGGAAACTAAATCTGCAGTTTATTTTTTTTTTCCTTTATTGATTTTAGAGAAAGAAGAAGGGAGAAGGAGAGAGAGCGAGAGAAACATCAATGAGTGAGAACATCGATTGGCCGCCTCCTGCATGCCTCCCACTGGGGATTTGGCCCACAACCTGGGCATGTGTCCTGACCAGGAATCGAACCAGTGACCTCTTGGTGCATGGGTCAATGCTCAACCACTGAGCCACACCGGCCGGACTGAATTTGCAGTATAAAACCTTCCCATGAGAAAAAAAAGAAAAAAGAAAAAATGCCCAGAAGACTTTGCTGGCTCTACCAATCATTTAATAAAGAAATGACACCAATTCTACACACATTTTCCCAGAAAATAGAAGAAAAGGGGAAAATTCCATATTCATTTTATAAAGCTAACATTATTCTGATACCAAAGGAAAGAAAACTACAAACTAATATTACTCATGAATGTTGATGCAAAAATTCTTAACAAAATGTTAGCAAGTTAAATCTAGCAATATTTAAAAAGGATAATATATCAAGATTAAGTTGGGTTTATTCCAGGAATGCAAATTTGATTTGACATTTTAAAACTAATCAATGTAATTCGTTATATCAATCACAGCATCGTCTTAAGTATTCAGAAAAGGACTGGACTTTTAAAAATTCAGTATCTGTTTATGGTAAAACTCCCATTAAACCAGGAATAGTTATAAACTTCCTCAACCTGATAAAGAGCATCTATAAAAAAAAACTCAGTGGTGAAAGACTGAATGCTTTCCCCTGCAACAGGAACAAGAGGGATAACTCCTCTCACAGCTGCTACTCAGCACTGTGCTGTAGTAGCCAGTGCAGAAAGAAATACTGGGACCTTGCATACATTGCTGTGGGAATACAAAATGCAACAGTTACTTTGAAAACAGTTTCACAGTTTATTATAAAGTTAAATATATATTTAGTATACAACCCAGCAACCCTACTTCTAGACATTTACCTCAGTGAAAACATATGGCCACAAAAGGTATAGGAACTAAATATATGCCCATACCAAAACTCCTACCAATATGTTCAGAGAAGCCTTCGGCAAATACTGAAAACAACTCAAATGTTCATCAATGAATGGATGAACAAATACTTGTCCAGCCTCGCAACAGGATGCTACTCAGCAAAGCAAGAGATTATAAGACGTGAAACAGAAAGAAAGAGTCTCAAAGACAATAAGTAAAAGAAGTCAGATGCAAAAGAGCACATGCTACTAATTTCATTCACAGGAGATCCTGGAAAGGTAAACTTGCTATGGAAACAGATCAGTGTCGGCCAGGAAAGTAACTGCAAAGAGGTAAAAGGGAACTTTTAGGAGTGAAGAAGGTTGTTTTCCTTGATTTGTGATGGTTACACAATTGTATGAATTTATCAAAACTGATCAAATATTACACTTTAAAACTGGTTAACTTTATCACATGTATTTTATATTTTATATTTTAATGAAGCTGATTAAAATATTTCAAAAATCTCAACAGAAGAACTGGAGGATAAAACTAAAAAATCTGTCAAAGTCCAGCCGATGTGGCTCAGAGTTTGAGCAATGACCCATGCACCAAGAGGTTGCCAGCTCGATTCCCAGTCAGGACACATGCCCAGGTTGTGGGCCCAATCCCCAGTGGGGGGCATGCAGGAGGCGGCCAATCGACGTTCTCTCTCATCGATGTTTCTATCTCTCTCTCCCTCTCACTTCCTCTCTCTCTAAAATCAATAAAGGAAAACAAAATTTCTTTTAAAAATCTGTCAAAAAGTGGAACAAAAAAGCAAAAAGATGAACATTTTAATAAAAATAAAATTAGAAGACCAGTCCAAGAAGTATTAAGCATTCCATGAAGAGAAAATAAGAGAAAATAAGAGAAAACTGAAGGAGGAAATCAAACAATAATAGAAGAAAATGTTTTCTACCATAATTGAAGAACCAAAGGGCAGGCATTTTATTTTTTCAAAGGACAATAACATCTTGTTCATTGATTTACACTAGGAACAATTCAATAAATTCTGAGTGCATATTAGGTACAATGCTAGCCATTATAAAAAATATACAAATTAATTCGCTTACAAAAGAATAAAGTGTTCAACAACACAGTGTGAATTGAAACGTTCCTTTGAAAATATTTGCACTGTCTTTGAATTCTAAGTTTTCCAATAACATCAAGCCCAATGCCAAACTATTTTCCAACCAAATGCCTAGAAATATGACAGTAGTAAAGAATGAATAGTGACTTTAATCATGCTATTACATGCACACGCACACACACACACACACACACACACACACACACACACACACAATTTACAGAAAAACTCATCAGCTAAAATGCAAATGTGTTCTTTAAAAAAAAAAGTACAAATTGTCAACATGAACCTGGAAGAATTGAGGTACAAGTTAATATCTAAAAACTTTACTTAAATTTTATTGAATGTTCAGAGGCTTTAAAAAAAAAAAAAAAAAAAAAAAACACGTGCTACTAAAACCAATAGGGATAAGTAAGTTCAACTTCTGGTCATGGTGTATGACTGGTCACACAAAATGCAAAGAGCAGGCATTTTAGATGGGAAGGACTCACCAAACACTTAACTAAAGGCCCACAGATGCCCAGTGGATACAAACAGAACCACACCAGGGTTTATCCCTTGGAAACTTCAGAACACTGGAGTAAAGCAGGATCTCCTGCAAGTTTCTGAAGAGGAAAACAGGTCACAACTGATGAAGACTCAGAATGATTTGGTATTTCACAAGAGCAGACTGAGGTCTACAAAACCATGGAGCAATGTTTTCAAAATTCTGAAAGAAAAGGATTTCCAGTGCTGACTTATATATAGTCAAACTACCCAAAAAGTGTCAGGGCAGAAAAAAGACATTTACAGACCTGATAGGCTACAAAAAAACAAAAAACCGAACTCTTTCTTAGGAAGCTACTGAAAGATGTGTGCCACCAAAAGAAGGGAGCAAACAAAGCAGGAAGATGACAAGGGACATGCAGCCAGGAATGAGGGGCTTTGCAGCCAAGATGAGGGCTGGGCACCAGCCACTCTAGAATGGAGCAGGTCACACAATCCAGAAGGGGCTTTTCCAGGAAAATGAAACTGTTACATTGTCTAATGCATCTGAAAGTCTTGAGAAGAGATGTAGACAACTGAAGAAGGGCTAAGATTAAATTAAATTAAATGAAGCTACAAACCAACGAATGCTGGGAATAGAATGCTTAGGAAAGCAAAAGCTGTCATAATTTACTATATAGATCAGTTTTGTGAATAGTGCTTAGGGATGTAAACACTGATTCTTGCTCTGACCAAAACGACTCTACAACTCTACTGGGAACACAGGGAATGAAAAGGCAGTAAGATGACTAGTTGGGGCAGTGAGTTTCATCCTCACGTTTTATAGAAGAAATTCAATAAATAATGTCTAAAACTGATCAAGAGGTAGCAATACAAGCATGTTACTTGGAGACATGAAAGCAGATAGACCAAATAATCAGCTAAAAGAAGAAAAAGTATAAGACAGAGGACAAGGGGCCACTGTTTTTCATAATAAACACTGTAGTTTCATTAAACTAAATGCATGTATTAGGTCCTGGCCAGGTAGCTCAATTGGTTAGAGCATCATCGCAATACACCAAGGTTGCAGGTTTGATCCCCGGTCAGACCACATACAAGAATCAACCAATGATGCATAAGTAAGTGGAAAAACAAATCGATATTTCTCTCTCTCTCTTTCTCTCTCTCTAAAAATCAATCGATAATTTTTAAATGTATATATTATTTGATAAAATTTAATTCTAAAAATAAATAGACTCTAAAAAGTCAAAGGAAAGAAATAATGAAAAGCAAAAATTAATGAACTGGATCAAGATAAAATAGAAAGGATCAACTAAGTCAAACATTTATCATTAGGATATATTCCTAGAAGTGGGACCAGGGGGTCAAATGGCAGTTCCATTTTTACTTTTTTGAGGAAACTCCACACTGTTTTCCATAGTGGCTACACCAGTCCACATTCCCACCAGCAATGTACTAGAATTCCTTTTTCTCCATATCCTCACCAGCACTTGTTTTTTGTAGCCATTCTGGCAGGTGTGAGGTAATATCTCACTGTCATTTTAATTTGCATCTCTCTGATTAGTGACTTTGAGCATTGGTCATATGTGTCTTGGTCATTTGTACGTCCTCTTTGGAGAAGTGTCTATTCAGGTCCTTGGCCCATTTTTTAATTCAATTGTTTGTCTTCCTTTTGTTGAGTTATATGAGTACTTTCCATATTTTGAAAATTAACCCCTTATCCAATGTATCATTGGCAAATATGTTCCCCCATACAGTGGGTTCCCTTTTCATTTTGAAGCTAGTTTATTTTGCTGTGCAGAAGCTTTTTAGTCCGATTTATTCATTTTTTGCTTTGTTTCTCTTGCCCTAGATGATATATTGGTGAAAATTCTGCTACGTGAGATGTTTGAGATTTTGCTGCCTACGTTTTCTTCTAGGATTTTTATGGTTTCACAAGTTACATTTAAGTCTTTTACCCATTTTGAGTTCATTCTTGTGTATGGTATAAGTTGTTGGTCTAGTTTCATATTTTTGCATATACCTGTCCAATTTTCCCAACACCATTTATTGAAGAGACTGTCTTTACTCCATTGCATGTTCTTGCCTCCTTTGTCAAATATTAACTGAGCGTAATGGCTTGAGTCGATTTCTGAGTTTTCTGTTCTGTTTCACTGATCTATATGCCTGTTCTTGGGCCAGTACCAGGTTGTTTTGATTACAGTGGCTTTCTTTATAGTATAACTTGATATCCAGTATTGTGATTCCTTCAAATTTGTTCTTCTTTCTCAAGTTTGCTGTGGCTATTTGTGGTCTTTTCTGGTTCCATATAAATTTTTGGATTATTTGTTCTAGATTTGTGAAATATGCCATTAGCTTATAGTATGGACATTTTAATGATGTTAATTCTTCCAATCCATGAACATGGTATATTCTTCTTCTTGTTTGTATCTTCCTCTATCTCTTTTTTCAATGTCCTGTAGTTTTCTGAGTATAGGTCTTTTACCTCCTTGGTTAAGTTTATTCCTAGGTATCTTATTTATTTGTTGCAATGGTAAAAGATTTGGGGGGGGGGGGGTTCTCTTTCAGAGAGATCATTATTGGTATATAAAAATGCCATTGATTTCTGGATGTTAATTTTGTATCCTGCTACTTTGTCAAATTTATTTATCAACTCCAGTAGTTTTTTGATGGCTTCTGTAAAAAAATCTACTGAAAAAGCAAACCTCTGACAAGACTTATACCGAAAAAAAAGACAAAAGTAAATATTATTAGAAATTCATGCTTTAACTCAACGAATACATACTGGGAGCTAGTGTTCTGGGGACACAAAAGCAAACAAGACCAGTCCTTCCCTCATGGAACTGAGGGCAGAAAGGATTATTTAAACAAGACACAGAAAGCACTAAGAAAAAGATCATAAAATCAGTTTATTAATTAAGAATTTGTTAGTAAATAAAAAGAAAAGTTATAGACTGAACTACATATTAACTGATAAAGTATTAGATCCCTGAATATATATAAAACTTGAGTAAAAAACATAAATATGTAAGTGATAGGACACAAATAATCAACATACAAAACGATGTTCAGCCCAGCCAGTGTGGCCCAGTGGATTGAGCATCATCCCATAGACTGAGAAGTCCTGGTTCAATTCCCAGTCAGGGCATATGCCTGGGTTTTGGGCTTGATCCCCAGTAAGGGATGTGCAGGAGGCAGCCAGTCAATGTTTCTCTCTCACATCTCTATTTCTAACTCTCTCTCACTAAAAAAATCAATAAAAACATATTTTTTTAAAAAGATGTTCAACTTCACTAGTAAACTAAGAAATGCAATTTAATATCACAATGAGATACCATTTCTCAAGAATGGGACTAGGAGAATTTTTAAAAGTCTGAAAGTTCCAAATTTTGGCAAGAATGTAAGGTAACAGGAACTTACATCAACTATTAGTATAATTTGGAACTAATTTAATCAACAATCTGGGAAAACCTAGTAAAGTTAAAGAAGCATATAGTCTTAAACCCAGTATTTCTACACATATGAATACACTAAAGAAAGCCCCAAACAATGCCCATGTGTATAAAAGGAAGTATGTACATGAATATTCAGGTCAGCACTATTCAAAACAGCAAAAATTCTTGAAAAAACCTCCAGGTCTATCAGTAAGAGAAAGGATAAATTAAAGGATAGTCATTGAAGGAATATCAAAGTGCAGTTAACATCTCAACAAGAATTTAAAAAAAGAAGTTGTGGAAGGGTATCTATAGAACAATACATATATATCAAGCTTTACAGGAACAAAATTGTTCAGAACTATGGATAAATGTGGTAAAACCACAAAGAGCAGCACAGAGCTGCTAGGGAAGAATTCAAGCTAGTGGCTCCAGTCTGGTATGAAAGGAGGAAGGTGTAAAGAGGGGGTGCACACTGGGCTTCACATAGGCCTCCATGTTCTGTTTCTGAAGCTGAACAATGGAATATGGGTGTTATTTCTTAGTTCTTCAAACTGTACAAAAAATATTACATATCTTTTTTTGTATCTAGGATATACAGCATTCAAAATATATTTATTTTAAGGTAAAGAAAAGTAAATGATAATGTTAAATGTAGAAATAAAATTACTTGTCAGAGAAATAAATAAGAGCTGGTTCTATAAAAGAAAAATCTCAATAAATTTAAGGTAAAAAAATATGCAGGCAAAATTGGAAATGAGAAAGAGGATATCATATAAAAATGTTAAAATTATAGAGGCATACTATGCATAATTGTTAATGAATGCATTTTACATCTCAAAAAAGATTAATTTAAAGCTAAAGGATATGATGTATAGTTGATATAACAAAAAGAAGCCTAACAAATTAATAAATAAGAAATGCAACAAGTTATTAGCAAACAACTCAAATTAAGGGATCGAGTAGTTTTTCTTTAGGTTTACTGAGTAATTTCTGTGTAATCAAAGCTATTATAAGAGAAGGGGAGAAAATGACAGTTTGAGGGTCAGATGGGTTTCATGCTGGCTTCACCCTAATCCTGACTTGCCATGTAATAGTAACATTAAATCCGTCCAAATTAACTAACCATGCTGGGACTCAGTTTTCTGTAAACTGGGGTTAATCATACTTGCCTCACAAGTTGTAATTATTAAATGGGGCAGCTAACATAAATCCCCAGAAGTCACAGTACCCTGCCACAGGCATTCAAACAGCTTTCTCCTCCTTCTACTAGCTCATGGCCCAGAGAAGAGAAAAATTAAGAAGGAAAGTGTTCTATCAGAGGACATTTTCTTGTTCTGATTACAAATAAGTATCTATTCTAAACCAAGAGTAACCGGTGCAACAATGGAAAAGGTCTAGATCCAGTCACTCAAAAATCAGAAATAAAACCTATTACCATTGTTCTATATGATTTTTTAAGTCCTAGCCAGTCATTAAGAAATGAAACAGTTTCCCTGGACACTCTGGCTCAGCGGTTACAGCGTCGGCCCACAGACCAAAGGGTCACAGGTTCGATTACGGTTATGGGCATGTACCTCAGTTGCAGTTTGATCCCCAGCCCTGGTTGGGGTCATGCGTGAGGCAACCAATCAATGTGTCTCTCTCACATCAATGTTTCTCTCTCTCTCTCTCTCACATCAATGTTTCTCTCTCTCTCTATCCCTCCCTCCTTTCCACTCTCCCTAAAAATCAATGGGAAAATATGCCTGGGTGAGGATTAACAAAAAAAAAAAAAAAAAAAAGAGAGAGAGAGAGAGAAATGAAAGAGAAATAAGAAAAAAACTAAAAATGAATCCAATGAATATTTTAAGAATAAGGGAGAGTGACGAGAAGGGGATAAATATTTGGAAATGACTACCATTTCTTTATAGCAGCAATTTCCAGTTTAAAAAAAAAAAAAAGAGGAAGAGGTACTATTCAAAAATAAAACCTTATTGGAAAATGGGGGAAAACAGCTATATCTTATTGGGAAACATAAAATAAGACTTCTTTCTGTGTCTGACTGGCTAACCACTAATCATCCTTCAAGAGTTGGCTCAAAATTTGGAGCATCCAGGCAATGCAGAAATAAGAAGTGCTGGAACAGAGGGCTGTGAAAGGCACCTGGGAAGGAATGAACCACAGCCACCTGGTTTTTCAAGTCACTACCCACACCTGACTATAGAGTCCCTTGTAGGCATCAAAGTCCTTCATGTTCCACACAAGTGCAATAATGAACTAGTGTTAATGACAAAAAAATGGAAGAATGCATTCATGATGTTAGAGTGGTAGGACAGTGAATGAATTTGCTTAATTCCCCCCCCTTTTTTTGTTATAACACTGCTTGTGTAAAACAGAATGAAATATTAAAACAGTCCAGTGTGCTGCTGCAGAAGTTGGAGAGTAATTGTATGCTAGCTGAATGCATGTACTGTACATGTGTGTGAACAAATTAGGAGGTGGTTGAAGAAGTGTGCAATGTTTAGCTAGAAGAAGAGTGGCCTCAGGATGCACATGAATACTGGCCCATAACCATGAAGAAGCCACCCTGCTGTGTGTGACCCAGTGTGGCTCCTCCTCACTGGAGAAGTAGGAGCAGAGACTGCACTGTCAAATGTTGAACAAGACAATGGGACTTAGTGGGAGAGCTGCCAAGATTACATGTGAGGTCTTTTCCAAACCAGAGACAATTAATCTCGGAGAGGAGGGTCTAGAGAAGCACAAATTGCCAAAAGAAGGAAGTGACACATGCATGCAGGGACAAATGTGGCAACAAGGCATTGAGGTGAACAAAACGGAGAAGATGCTCATTTCTCAGCCCACAGGCCTGGCACATTTGCTGAGTTTCTCTCTATGCCTCCCACATGCAGGGTCTTACCCAGACAGAAGCCTCGCGAGGCGTCTTCTGGTGTCCATTCTTCCCCTTTTCCCAGCTGGGCAAACAGATCTGGTTTGGGTCCTAAGAGCCCTGTTTTTGAGGGGGAAAAAATGGACCACATCTGTTCATGCTACAGAAAAAATCACTGAAAGGAAGAGATCTGGTCCTCAGAACTTCCTGGAAAAGGTAACTTGATGGAAAGACCCAGGGTAGAGATGAGTTCCCAGAGGATGAAAAGATGGCTCAGGCCTGATACACAACCTGTTCCCATGTCCTTCTCTCTGCCAAAGGGAGGGAGGATTGGACCCCTACTCACTCTAGGCTCCGAAAGAGTCCTGTGCCTGGGACACCAAGGATAGGCAGGTCATACTTAAAAATAACATCTTCAGTCAGCCTGTGCCCAGCACAATCTGCTATATGCTAGTTTAAGATCCCAGAGAGATGTCCACATGTAAAGATAAGCCTTTGGAGGCTCCCCACTTACCCAGCGAGACTAGGTGGCTGTAGTTCTCCAGCATCACATCCCTGTACAAGGCCCTCTGAGCAGGGCTCAGCTGTGCCCACTCATCCTGGGTGAAGAGCACGGCCACATCCTTGAAGGTCACTGATTCCTGTAACAGCAAGCCCATCCCTGTTGACTGGTGGCTACCCCTTCACATGGCATATTTTATGTGCCTATTACAGGTCTATTGCATGGCAACCAAATTATGGCAGACTTGTAAGCACAAGATAATTGTACGACACCAACAATGAATTTGAGAAAAAGTCAGGGAAGAGAAATACCACAGTGGGGTGGCACCATGGAGACCAGTTGCACAGAAGAAGTGGTGCCTGAGATGGGTCCTAAAGGACAAGTCAGAAACTGGGAGCAGAAGGGTGAGTAGCTGATGAGCTGTGGCTGGGTTGAACACGGCACCTTCAACCAGCTGCTCATCCCTTTCAATGATTTCTACCATAGATTCCTGCCTTGGACAGGCCTAAATGTGAAGGAGTTAGAACAATTTTACCAAAGTCATTGGAATTTATACACTCAAATGAATGCTGTCTCCTTCAGAGTGCAGTCCATACCCTTATTCTATAGAGACCGGTTCTGCTCAAAGCCTTTTATTAAACTACTGAAATTGAAAACATAACCTTTTCTAAAACTAAAAAAAAAAAATTGTAATTACAGTAGACATACAATATTATATAATAATTAGACATTTATATAACTTATGAAGTGATCCCCCAGATAAGTCCAGTACCCACCTGGCACCATACATAGTTATTACGATATTATTGACTACATTCCCGGTGCTGTATACTTTACATCCCTGTGACTATTCTGTAACTACCAATTTGTACTTCTTAATCCCTTCACCTTTTTCACCCAGTTGTCCAAACCCCTCCCATCTAGCAATTAGTAGTTTGTTCTTTGTTTCTATAAGTCTGTTTCTGTTTTGTTTGTTTGTTTTGTTCTTTAGATTTCACATATAAGTAAAATCATATGGTATTTGTCTTTCTCTGGCTGACTTATTTCACTAAGCATATTACCCTCTCTAGATCCATCCAAGTTGTCACAAATGGTAAGATTTCATTATTTTTCACAGCTAATATCCATTCATATATGTACCATGTTTTTTGAATGAGTTCATTGGTAGGCAATATTCCTCTGAAGTAAAAAGCCATATGTCATTATATTAAAAAAAGAGAGAGAGAGAGAGAGAGTCCAGTAAATCCCACCTCCCCAAGAAAGTGTTCCAATCTCTCCTCTCAACTCCTGTTTTAGGCACTGCTTTAACCATTTTAGACTCCTAATCTTACTTGCTAGTGGAAAGTGCAGGTTTCTATTTTGGACCAGCCTGGGTTCCAGTTCCAGTTGTCACTTATGTGACCTTTAACAAGACCCTTAGCTTGGATGACACCCACTAGGATAAGCCTGACAAGATGAAGGGGGAAGAAAGTAATGACTGAGTCAGGTCTCTGACTGAGACTGGATTGGGAGAAAAACTCTGGTCAGGGAAAAGAAACATGCCCACACTCCCCAAACCTCTACATTCAAATATAAGGCAACTCAATGTGTGGAAGAGCAACGACCCACCCCCACCCCCACTCACCTGGACCATGCTCGGCAGGTGCCTGACAGCCATTTCTTCTTCTCTAATGAACCCTTTCAGGAACAAGCAGAGTAGGACTCCTTAGGCAGAAACTTCTACACACCTGTTATGAAGAGAGGAC
Organism: Tadarida brasiliensis; assembly: GCA_030848825.1. Taxonomy (NCBI): domain Eukaryota; kingdom Metazoa; phylum Chordata; class Mammalia; order Chiroptera; family Molossidae; genus Tadarida; species Tadarida brasiliensis. The sequence goes on along the minus strand of CM061259.1, from coordinate 68,677,745 downwards.
TGGATCAGAAGAAAGCACACAGCAGTCGACAGTGAGGCTATGAGCATTCACATCCTGAGAGTCCTCCAATACCCCAAGCCCTGAATTCTTAGTCCCTATCTGCTTCCGATTCTCTCTCCTTCTGAGATCACTTCTGCTGGCCCCTACAGTAAAGGGAATCACTCACCATTCTGCCACATACACACACACACACACACACACACACACACACACACAATTTCCTCTAGCACCTGAGTCAAATCTTCCCATCCATATCTTAAATACATTGACTTCTCTTTGAAGAAAGCACTTTAGAGCCCTAGCTCTCACGCTTTCTACCCACTCCCAGGCCTTTGCCCTTAAGTTACTCTGAGAGGTCTCTAAAGAAGCATCTCCTCACTGGACAGCTGCCTAATTCTGGGAAGGGAGTAAAGAAAGTGAAGGAGGGTCGTTGTCTTTCTCCTCAAAAAGCTAAGAAGGCTGGTTCCCCTCCCCCCACCCTCCACCCACCCTCATTGTCAAGCCCCTCTCTGACCTCAGGCCTGTCCTCCTCTGGAGCCCAGTTGGGTGACCTGGAGTGAAAGGTGGGCGAGCAGTGTATTTGTGTAGGGGAGGTGGAAAGAGGGAGGGAGTTAGGAATATGCTTCACATAACCCTTCCGCCCTCTGCTCTGCTGCCCTCTCAGGGGGCTCCACATACAGCGTTCACAACCCCATTGGGAGCATCATCTACCCCCTGGCGTAAACGGGTTTCCGGCGGTCGGCTGTAAGATGCACCCCAGAAGCCCTGTCCGCATCCTTCTCCGAGGGCACTCGCAGATTCTGCCCCAAACCCAACAGCCCACACCTGCTCGTCCCTTTTCTCTTTGGAATCAAACCTTAGCCACACATCCTGGGAACTTTGGGACATTAGATCCATTCTCCAGAATGGACCATGGCCCGGACCTACTGGGCTTTTATCTCCGTTTTTCTCCCCGGGCGCGACCACCCACGGCTGCTCCCGCTCTGCAGATGAGGCTCTGGTCACCAACTGGTTGCCGAGGCGACCCTGCCGGAGGCTAGATCGCAATCGCCTCATCAGCAGCAGAACACAAAGAGCTGGAGTCTGCAGCCCAAGTCTGATTGCGCTTGCGCATTACCCTGGAATCCGCAGGGACGAATCCCCACAAATGCGAAGGCTGAACCGTTCTGCTCTTCGCGCCACTTTCCGTTAGGCAAATCCACCGCTGGGAGCGCCGCACCCGTGCAAGGCGGAGGAAAACAGTGCATTCTGGCGTAAATAAGGACCCGCCCCCTCACCCTCTGCCGGGTGAGGCTTTCCGCACTGAAACTACATTTCCCAGAGGCCTCAGCGGGGCGTCGCCGGTCCAGCATGCAGATAACTCCCCGTGTGCTAACTGGAAGTTGTGGCATTGGTCCGGTTGGGGTCAGACTGGGACTCCGTCTTCGCCTTGAAAAATGCCCAAGATAGAGACTAGCGAGAAGTTGACGGTGGGATAAGGGAGGTCAGTCCGGTGGAGCAGCGCCTGATCCGTGCGGAGAGCGATCAGAAACGGTCCCGGAGGACGGAGTAGGACGCTACAAGCCGAAAAGGCGCGTTCCAGATAGAAGACCGCGCCAAGGACGTAAAAGGCGGCGAGACCTCGCGTCGACCCCGAGGACGCAAACGACGTTAACCATGTGGCCGGCGCTTGGGCCTAGAGTGGTTCCGAGTTCGGAGTGATGGGACAGGGGGTGGGGGAGACAAGGGCTGAAGGACGGCACATGAGAGGCTACCGCGGTGGTTCCGGACCTGGCGGGGGCCTAGGGCACAGCGCCTGAGAGGCAGAGCAGGTGGAATAGAGTTGGTGTTTGGCGACTTAGGAGAGGAAGGAGCCTGGAAGCCAAGGAGGCCCTCTTGGACCACTGGGTGGTATTTGTTTTTGTGAACAGTACTTGAATTTGAATACATATTTTCAGGAAGATGAGAGGGTTTCAATTTTGTCAGTGGTAAAAAAAAAAAAAAAGTATGTGACCTGAGGTTTGCCAGGGTGCTGTTGGCCACCTCATAGGAAGCAGTGTCGGTGACTTTATGTGACACTACAGCATTGTGTACGGTTTTATTGAAGGTTTCATTCTACAGACACTTGGAGCACTTATGTGTCAGGCACTGTTCTTGGGGGTTAAAACCCGGCACTTATGCAAGTTTAATTCTATTGGGGAAGGAAGTCAATAAAAAAATATATGTATCAGATACTAATGACAGTGAAGCTGTGTTAAGGTTTAGAGTATGACAGGGTGGGGATTATTTTAAGTATTGTTTTGGGAAGTTCGCTGAGAAAATAATACTGAGCAGAGATTGGAATATAGTGAGGGAGGAAATCATGTGAACATCTGGGTAAGAATCTTACTCTAAGGAGGAAGGAACAGGAATGCTGTCCAGAGAAGTGCCTGGTGAGTTTGAGGCTTAGCAAGACGAGTATGACTGGAGAGTGCCTGGTGAACAAGGGAGAAGGTGGAGATGAGTTCAAACGGTAACTAGAAGCCTTGAAGACCATTGTAGGATTTAATGTGTGTGTGATGGGAAACCATTGTAGGGGTTTGAGCAAAATGTGACATGGCTGAGCACACTTGGACAGAATCACTGGTCACCTGTGGGGAGAACAGCCTATGGTGGGGCCAGAGGGAATACAGGGAAACCAGTTAGGAGGCTATTACAGCAGTCTGGGGGGAAGGAACCTAGTCCTTCTAAGATAAGGGTTCTGGATGCCATGCTATGGAGTTTGGATATTATTGTTTTCAGGTACATGAGGGTAATAATATAACATTCGTTGAGCACTATCTACATGTTGGGCACTTTTATAACCACTTTACATGAGTTATCTAATCTAATCCAAAGCTATGAGGTTTGCACTATTAACAAATGAGAAAACAGAGGCACCAATGTTAAGTGCCGTGCCCAAGGTCTCATGTCTAGTAGCTGAACCAGGAGTCCTGCACTTGTTGATAGAGGAAAGTTGCAAAGGTTATCCTCATTGTTGTCCAGGATGGCTGAGAACTGACATACAGGGCCTAAGGCTTCCAAAACTCCTGAAAAGGTAGTGAAACCTCCTTTATCTGGCCCTTGTGTCCTCTATGGGTTAATATTTTATCAATTTTAGAGTTACTGCATCCATCTTAGGCTTCAATAACTTCATTCTTCCTCTCCCCTTTATCCTGTGCCTTCCTTTTGAGCCTTTATTATGCTGCTATCTTTTTCATCTAGTTTCTACCCATTTCTTCTCCCTGCATTTCTTCCCATCTATTTCTAGCTCTTGAGATGAAGTGAGGAACAAGAAAAATAGGTGAAGGGAAAGGAGGGTACTGGGTGTAATAAAGAGAAATTTGAAATCTCAGTTTCTGAAGATAGTTTAATTCAGTGTTTCATTCCTCTTGTCTTTGATGTTAAAACTTAGAAGTCTTATAGCCCAAAGACACTGAATTGCCCAAGGTCCAAACACTGAATCCACAGGAACTTCCTCCATTGCCACCCACAAACATCTTCTGCACCTGTCATTGATTACCACCTCTCCCTTTGGAAAATTTCCTTCTTCCAGGTGAAAGAGATTCCTATAGCCTCTAACTGTGCTCCAAATCTTATTTTCCCTCTTTGTGCTGAATATCCCCTCCTTTCTGCACCTTTAGACTCTCCACACCTCTTTTAGGTGGTAAACATGCTCAATTCTTCTACCTTAAGTCATGCAAACACATTCTCAGCAGATGGTTGGCAAGGTCAACACCTTTCTCAAACCACCTTTTCTTTGCCTACCCACTAAAGAGACTGCAAGAGCAAATGCTTGTTTTCTCAGTCTCCTTTACTACTAACTTCCATGTAACACAGCTGTGGTCAAGGAGATATAAGCAGAAGTCTGCTGAGGGGCTTCTGGGAAAACCTTTTCTGATAAAAGGCAGGGATGTTGCTAGTGATACGCACTTCATGTCTTCTTACTTTGAATTCAGACATTTTACCTGAAGCTATGGCAGCCATGTGACCATGATGGAAAAACCATGAAACTCAAGGCATTGAATTATTTTCTCTCTGAACCAATGCCACCCACCTCCAGATTTATTATGTGAGGAAATAAATCCCTATTTGCTTGTAAGCCATTGTTAACTGGGCTTTCTACTGTTGTAGCCAAAAACTCTTCTGATAGACATGCGTTCTTTCAACCCCAATCTCCCTCTATTATCTTTCTAAACTCTCCTTTCCCAGTCAGGTTACTAAGTCCTTTTCAACCTTTAACTCAACTCTTTAACCTACTAAAATTTACATAGATTATCAATAACCAAAATCAAAGGCGATATTTCTATTTTAATCTTACTTTAACACTCTGTGGCATTGGAAAATATTAACTTCCTATCCCTACACTAAAATTCTTTTACTTCTGTGGCACCATGTTCTCCTGATTTTTCTGTTTTTCATGTTTCTTTTGGCTGTTGTTTCCCCTCAGCTTCTGCTGATTCCTTCCTCCATCTACCCTAGTCAAGGACAGTACAGTAATCCCCCTTTATCAAGAGATACATTCCAAGACCTCCAGTGGATGCCTGAAACAATGGGTAGTGTCAAACCCTATATATACTGTTTTTCCCAATAAATACATACTTAAAGTTTAATTCTTAAACTAGGCACAGTAAAAGATTAACAGTAACTAATAATATAATAATTTTAACAAGATACTATAATAAGTTATGTGAATGTGGTCTCTCAAAATATCTCATTGTACTCCCCCTTGTGATGGTATGACATGACGCAATGGCTACGTGATGAGATGACAATGTAGAGGGGTGGCACAAGAGTTCATCACACTACTCGGAAATGATGCACAATTTAAAACATGAATTGTTTATTTTTGGAATTTTCCATTTAATAATTTTGGACTCAAGGTTTACTGTGGGTAACTGAAACTCTGGAAAGCAAAACCCTGAATGGGGAGGTGAGGGCAGGGGCAGCGGCTACTGTACTCCCAGAACACCCTCTAATCACTGACCTACTGCTTATTCTACAACAGAACTACCTTGGATATCCACAGACTCATCATTGCCCCACAAAATTGGTCAACTTTATATTTTTAGTTATAGCACCCTATATACATCCAAATAAGAAATTCAAGTGCTCACATTTAATCAGTTACCACGTTATCTATATTCTGTCTCATTTTTGCTTGAATTCTTCCTCTTCCATCCCACTATCACTTTCTCAGTTTAAACCTTGAAAAATAAGTATATATCCTATTCATTTTTATTTTCTAACCATGTCTAACACATGTTTAGTATTTATTAAATGTGTGTGAAATAAAATTGTCTAACTACTATCATACCTATAGGTCTATAAAGTCTCCATAATTGTTTTACATATATTTTGAGTTAAAGATTGTGTTAATATGTGAGATTTTCATGTCTATTAGTGTTTAGCCTATTTTCCTTACCACTTTGATATCAGTATGATACAAAGATATGTATTTGAATCCTAGGTAAAGACTGTAAGTTATATAATTTTCTAAATAATTAGCTTATTTAACAAAATTTAATGACAGTTAATTGAGGATTAAAACAGCATGCTATTGCATTAAGATTTGTATAATTATTCCATCACTTGTTAGCAACCAGCCTATATTTTAGGGGAGAAAATAACACAGAGAGAAAGGGGAGAGACGTGGAGGACTAATAGGATTTGATAGAGGTGGAGAATTTTTACTCACAACATCCAGGGAAAACAGACTGTAAAACAGGAGCATCTAATAACATATATAAGATGGTAAAAGATAAAGGATATCCCAGCATCCATTATATTTATAGGTTTGTTGCTTTATAGAGCTTATAGGGATCCTCGGGACCTTCTAAATTCAAAATCCCTCATTTACCAAATAAGGGCACTGTGACCTAGTGTAAGTAGGTGACTTGTCCAAGTTAGTGACAGATCAGAGTACATACTAGGTCTTTGGGTTGTCCAGGTAAGCATTTTCACATTTTCCAGTGTGAAGTCGCTAATTGTCAAAGGAGAATCTGCACTATGATACAACAGAACTACCTTCAGCATGAATCCTCTTTGTTTAGAATATTAGCTACTTAAACATTTTGATACAAAGTTTTACTTTCTGATTCAATCAAGATTTTCTACTTTTGTATGGTTTCTCCACAATGGTCTGTATCATCTGATATGGTATGATATACTTCAACTAAAAGATCCCTAAAATCTTTACATTTATTAGGTCTCTACATAACATGACTTATCTGATTATCACTGAAGAGTTAATCATGGTAAAGGGCCCAGTGAAAACTTTCCTCATGTATGAGTTCTCTGATGTTGTGTAAGGTTTGTACTCCGACTTAAGGCTTTCCCACATTCATTACACTGATAGGGTTTCTCTCCTGTATGAGTTCTCTGATGCACTATAAGGGATGAATTCTTAATGAAAGCTTTGCCACACTGATCACACTCATAGGGTTTCTCACCAGTATGAATTCTTTGATGCTCAATAAGGTATGCACTCTGGCTAAATGCATTTCCACATTCATTGCATTCATAAGGTTTCTGTCCAGTATGAATAATCCAATGAACAGTAAGGGATGATCACCCAGTGAAATGCTTTCCACATACAATGCACTCATAAGGCTTCTCTCCAGTATGAATCCTCTGATGTTGAGTAAGAGAAGAGATGAATTCTTACTGAATGCTTTTCCACACTGATTACATTCAAAAGGTTTTACTCCAGAACGAAGTCTCTGATGTTCTATAAGGTATGTACTTTGGCTAAAGGATTTCCCACATTTGTTACATTTGTAGGGTTTTTCTCCAGTATGATTTCGTTGATGCAGGGTAAGAGTGGAACTCTTACTAAAGGTTTTTCCACATTCACTGCACTCATAGGGTTTCTCTCCAGTATGACTTCTCTGATGTACAATAAGATGCATACTTTGACTGAAAGACTTCCCACATTCATTACATTCATAGGGTTTTTCTCCTGTATGAGTTCTTTGATGCACTGTGAGATTCATACTTTGGGTAAAAGCTTTCCCACATTCATTACATTTGTAGGGTTTCTCACCAGTATGAATCCTTTCATGCTGAATAAGGGATGAATTCTTGTGGAAAGCTTTTGCACACTTTTTACACTGATAAGGTTTTTCCCCAGTATGAGTTCTTTGATGAACAGTAAGGAAGGTGCGTTCAATGAAATACTTCCCACATACATTACACTTATAGGGTTTCTCCCCAGTATGAATCCTCTGGTGCTTAAGAAGGTATGAGCTCTGGCCCTGGCCGGTTTGGCTCAGCGGTTAGAGCGTCAACCTGCGGTCCAGAGAGACCCGGGTTCAGTTCCCGCTAAGGGCACGTACCTCAGTTGCAGTTTGTCCTCGGCCTTGGTTGGGTTGTGCGGGAGGCAGCCACTCGATGTGTCCCTTTCATGTCGATGTTTCTCTCTCTCTCCTTCCCACTCTATCTGAACAAAAAATGGAAAAAATGTCCTCAGGTGAGGATAAAAAAAATTTAAAAAAAAAAGAAGGTATGAGCTCTGGCTGAAGGCTTTCCCGCATTCATTACATTCATAGATTTTCTTTCCTACAAACATTCTTTGAATCTTAATTCAGAATTTTATTTGATATCTTTTGGGAATTCTGATAACAGGGCCTTTTTCCTATAGGAGTACTTTGTTGTATATCAATGATTGAACCCTGACTGGAACATCTTTTAAATTCATTGCCTCCTCATACTCTCCTCTTACTGAGGGTTTCCTTATGGGTAACTGTCACGTGACCCGGATGTCTATCCTGGTTTTTCTGTTGCCCTTCTAACCAATTATCAGGTTCCTAGGTTTTCCCTAAAGAAGAATGCCAGAGGCCTTCCTTTTCCATTATTACCCAGTAGGATAAATCTTCAGTAATGGGCTTTGGAGTTGACTCTTTGGTTTCAAGTCTTGCCTTCCAGTCTGTAAAAAATAAAAAATTCAAATGCAAATTGGTTTCTGTGCTGGGAGACTGAAAACTATAAGGTGGAAATGAGAATATATGGCACATTTGAGAGCTTTTAAAGATGTCCCTACAATTAAGAAGAGAATTGGAAGGCAAGGAAAAAAAACAGCAAACTGGTCCATAAATAAAAGAATTAAAAATAAGCAGGGAAAAGAGTGAGCCTATGCAGGAGGGATAGACACTGAAGTCACTGACCACTGGACATGGCTAAATAATGAAGGTGAACTAAAGGAAAATATATACACCTAGGATTGGAAGAGGCAGATCAGAAAGCCCTGCTATGTTGTCCCAATTATTCCTACCAGCCATTTCTTCCTGCCTATAATTTTGATACTAAATCTTCAAAAACATCACAGTATGACACAGTGAAGATTACTGACCCTGGAGTCAGACAAATGGGTTTGAACCCTGGCCCTTAACACTTACCATCTTAACTGGTTACTTGTTTCTCTAGGTCTGAGTTTTCACAGATATAAAATGAGGATAAAAATAATCTAATAAGGATAATGTATATAACCTACCCTTTGGGAACATACTTGTCTGGAACATATTTGAAACTCAAACTCTTAAGGGAGGATAACACAATCTAAAAGCTTCCTCCCCCCACTCCAGAAAAATTTCAACCAGGCTGTAATTTTCTCACAAAGGTTAAGAGAGTCCTAAAGGGCCCTATGCTTTCATAAATACCCATTCCTTAAAGATGAGAACTGGTAGTGGGGGCAGGTAAGGGAGAATCTGTTGAGCTGCTTCAGAGGGGGCCAAAAGGACCTTGAAGCCACTCAGACTTTATGTTCCCAGATCCCATTGCTTATCCCTGACAAAATGGCCTGGTGTCAATGAGAAGCAGAGGATAGGAAACTATAATCTGAGAATCTCCTTGCCAGCTTGATCAGAGTCAACAGAGCAGTGACCAACATTGAAGCAACAAACTAAAAGCGTGTTGGCAGGGGGCTTTACTGTGAAGCAAGGGTTATGCATTAATTGGACCTCCTCCCTACAACCTGACCTGCTTACATAAAAGATAAAAAGTGGAAAGTCTAGCAGACTCCACCTCCAAAACACTCACACCACCGAGTAACCACAGAGAGGACCTATCCAATCAAGTATGAAAATAACAGGCAACACATGAATTAGAGGTGGCCACTTGCCCCACCTCACTATTATATCCAGCTATCCAACTAACGTTCTTTGACAGCATTTACACTGCCACCCAGGCACAACATAAAGGGCAAACAAGGATCCATTCGTCCTATTAGAAAAATACAAAGTCCAGACAAAACTGCCTCCATTCAAAGATAAATGATACACAGAAAATACCAAGTTTGGAAACTATGTAGAGGATTTAAAAGTAAATTTTTAAAATAATATAAACAATGAGAAGAAAAAAAGCATAAAAAGCAAAAGGGAGAATAAAACATTAGAAGAATATTTATATGCTTCCAGTTATCCAAAGACATCATAAAGTTTGTGGGTTTTTTTTAAACAATGACCCACAAAGAACTAGAACCTAGACTTGGAAAACAATGTCTGTGGAATATAAGCCCACTAGAAAAATTGGCAAAAACTTGAATAGGCACATAAGAAAAGGAAACCTGAATGAATGGTTTAGCAAGTCCACTATCAGGTACACACACCTAAGTAAATCTAACTTGCAAAGGTATACCATGATTCATAATTTTAAAAGTAGCACAGCACAATAACAAATATATATATATTATATATATATATATATATATATATATATCCATCAAAAGAATAAATTGTCAAATATTTATACAATGGAATAATTGACAAGAGTGAATGTTTGTGTCTCCCCAAAGTTCATATGTTGAAGACAAATTCCCAATGGTATTATATTAGGAGGTGGGGCTCTAGGAGGTCATTAGGTCATGAGAGCAGAGGGGTGATGGGATTAGTGCCCTTATAAGAAGAGATGAGAGCTCGTTTCCTGTCTCTCCACTCTCTAGCATATGAGGATACAGCAGGAAGACAGCTGTCTATGAAGCAGGATAAGGGCCCTCACCAAGAATCCAACCATGCTGGCACCCTGACATATAACCTCTGGAAGAGTGAGACATAAATGTTTGATTTTTAAGCCACCTGGTCTATGGTACTCTGTTATAGCAGCCTGAACTAAAACTAGTTAAACTTAATATTAACTAAAGCTACACATGTCAATATGAGAGAATAATTTAAACAAAGTTACAGAAAAGTATAGCAAGAGTACACTTAAAGTTTAAAAACAGAATAAAACTAAATATACTGTTTATAGGTTCATTTATGGATGACAATACTTAAAGAAAGGGGAAGAGAATTATAACAAAAGTGAGAATAGTGGTTATGTCCTAGGGAGAGGTAAGAGTGTGTAAATTAGAAGGAGCACACAAAGCATGGCAAGGATACCAGTAACATTCTGTTTCTTACTCTGGGTTCTAGTGTCTCAGTGTTTGCTTTCTTTATTGTTCATTAATCTTTATCATTATTAACTATAATAAGATGCAGTATGGCATAATGGTTAAGACAACAACTCTGGAGCCACACTACCTGGGTCAAATTTGAGTTCCACTACTGTTAGCTGTGTGCCCTTGGGCAGGTAACATAACATGTGGGTACTCCAGTTTTCTCACCTGTTAAGTAGTACCTATCTCACAGTATTGACATAAGAACAAAAATTAGTTAATATTTATATTAGAAGAGTATGCAGGCTTTTATTAAATAATATATATTTTACACATTCTTTAGTATATATAACATTTCAAAACACTCAGAACAAAATATTTTCTATTTTGGAAAATACTAATCAAAGCTTAAACATCATTATGTACTGTAGAAAATTTATTTGTAAGACTCATTTTATCTCCAAGGAATTTGGAGACCTAATTTAAAAGTTTATTCTGGCCCTAGCTGGTGTGGCTGTTGGTTGGGCATCATCCTGTGCACCAAAGGACTGCTGGTTCGATTTCTGATCAGGGCACGTGCCCAGGTTGTGGGCTGGATCCCCTCTAGGGAGCCTGCAGGAGGCAGCCAATCAATGTTTCTCTCACATCAGTGTTTCTCTCCTTCTCCCTTCCTCTCTAAAAATCAATTTTAAAAATATTTAAATAAATAAATAAAAGTTTATTCTGAAGACTTGCTCCTTAAGAAAAAAATCGATTACCTACAAATTTTTTTAAAAGCTGGCTGATGTGATTCAAGAATTCAACTTGGCCAGTACTCTATACATGTACAGAGAAAACCAAAACACATTCTTAAATATGAAAGCTTCAATAACTACAGTCCTCCTAAAGCATTCCTGAAATATTACTTAAATATTCAATTTACACAAAGGATTTATCCAGGAATTCCAGAATTCACTATTAGGAATCTATTAATACCACAATAGGTCATAGAAAAAGGACACATAATCAACCTGATAGATGCTTCAAAAGTATTTGATAATATCCAACATCCAATCCTGATTCAAAACCAAAAATTTTAACACTGTGCCAAGCATAAAAATAAAATACTAGAATGCACACTAATAACAGAATCAAGAAAAGGGTGTCTATTATTACCACTATCTAATATTGTTCCAAAAGTATGGCTAATAAACTTAGACAACTGACAAGGAAGGAAATTTTACTTTTCCAATTACATGACTATCTGGAAAACAAAATTATTAGGGTGGCTTTACTAAGAATCAGTGAAATATCATGGGCAGAACTTGAGCACTAAGGATCAAAAACTAGCTCTTTAAGGATTGGACAGCATTTCTTGCCATTTTGCTATAAATAAAAACTCTCTAATGCACACAGCACTATGCTTGGCCATGGTAAGAGTTCAATCACTGTTGACTGTTAATATTACCATTATTATTTTATGTTACACAATATAAACTTCTCTCTTCCTTTCCTTTTTTCCTAAACAAGACTTTCAAGTGGTAACCCATACTTCCTTATTGTATTAAAATGCCTAGTTAACGAATAGGGTTTATATTATTTTGGTACTCATCAGAACATGAACAGGAGTCCTAAGGACATGGGATCTTGGAAAGCAAAGGTCCTTCAGTATTTATGGCTGGGACTGGCCACAGTAGACTCTGAGAGCCTACAAAGTATTGGGGTACATATGGGGCTTGGGCAGCAGTGTCCACTATCCTAGGGGAAGTTTATTTATTTTCCCTTTCTATATTTCTTCCATCCCCGTGTAATATTTCAGCTACTCCTCCCACTCAACCAGATAATTTCAATACTCACCTGACTGGACTTCCTGCTTATACTCTTGCTACCCTACAATGCATTCTCCATGCAGCAGTCATACTGCTCTTCTGAACATGATCAATCATTCATTCAATATATGTATGTTGAGCCAGGCACTGTTCCAGGTGCTAAGGCTAAAGCAATGAATAAAACACATTTCTGTCCTTAAGGAACTTAGGTTTTAGTGAGAGAAGGACAGTCAACATAATAAGTATAATACTTAGTATTTAAAGGTATGCCTAATACAAAAAAATAAAATGAAAATAGGGAATATAATGAGTGAGGGGGAAGGTTTGTAACTTTAAACAGAGTCTTCAGGAAAGGCTTCACTGAAAGAGTGACTGAAGCAAAGAAAGGAAGAGGAGTCACAGGCCTACTGAAGGGAGAGCACCCTAGACAGAGGGAACTGCCTGTGCTAATGCCCTGAAGCGGAGCTGGGCTGCCCTGTGCAAAGATAAACAAACTTTTGGATACTCCTACATTGATTATAGTCTTCTACATCACTTTTCCTACTAATGGAAGCAAAGACATGTGTCTGTACGAAACATTAATGAGGCTCATGTTAGCATGAAGGTAGACAGGGATTAGAACTCTGTACCAGTAAATGCATTCTCCTGTGTGTGTATGTACATATATAGTTACACACACACACAGGTAGTCACCCAGTACATCTCTGAGAATGATACAAAATCATGTATGAAACACAAACAATAGGTTTTCGGGTTTAGCGGTAGTTAACAGCATTTTCCTGGAGAGCTTTAAATGTTATATAATCTCTAACTGTACCTTATATTTTAGGCATAATCTTTGATAATAGATTTCTAATATCTTATGTTATTAATTTTTTGTTTCCTTCAAAACTGAACAGCAACTGATTTTAGTGTAATGACCAATGATTAAAGGCTAAAAAGTCACTGCTTTCCACGTTACTAATAATTTCCATCTGTTTCAACATTAACAGGTTTATTAGTGATAATACTGTCTCCAGAGACAGCACTTCTAAATTTACATATTCTAATCAGCTTTGACAAAACAGAAAAATCTAACAAATCATTCAACAACTGTACACATGAAAACTTTAGCACAGAAACAGAAAACAATTAACTAAAAAGAATATTAGGCCAGGATGCAGAAGTCCTATTTTTCACTAAATATACTAGGAAACAAGAAGTCAGAGCAAGTAAGGAAAGAAAATAATGAAATAATGACTTTTTTTTTTTTAAATTAGCGTTAAACTCTAAGACAAAAACAAAAAAGCCTGTGTTCAAATTCTGGTATGTCATTTCACCTCTCTGAGTTTATTTCTTCCACTGTGAAAGGGGCTAACGATGCCTACCCTGTGAGATTGTTATGATGAGCACATCAGAGAGATGATTGGGGAAGAGCCGAGTGCAGCACTCAAGCGATGCTTTCTTGTCTTGGTTTTAGACAGGACAATAAGACTAAATGGTAGCGCCCTGGCTGGTTTGGCTCAGCGGTTAGAGCGTCGGCCTGCGGTACAGAGAGACCCGGGTTCGGTTCCCGCTAAGGCATGTACCTCGGTTGCAGTTTGTCCCCGGCCCTGGTTGGTTGTGCGGGTGGCAGCCACTCGATGTGTCCCTTTCACTTCGATGTTTCTCTCTCTCTCTCTCTCTTCCTCTCTCTCCCTCCCAATCTATCTGAACAAAAAATGAAAAAGTGTCCTCAGGTGAGGATAAAAAAAAAAAAAAAAAAGACTAAATGGTAGCTTAATCTGGCAGCAACACTGAAGAAAATCTGGAAAGAAGATTTGGTGTTTCTACATCATCATGTTTCCTCCATGCTCTCCCTCTACTCTTAGTTTCTCCTTTCTAACAGATATCTCTGCTCTTGTAAATACATTCAAGTCTCTTTCTTGGTAAAAACCAAACCGGAGATACTCTACCTCTGAGTTCTTTCAGTTCTTGCCCTTTCTTCTTTTTCTTCAAAGTTAACCTTGTTGAACGACAGTCTATACTTAAGTCTTTAATTATTTACTCTTCAACCCACAGCATATTTCCCTCAAACCGAAAGTGCTCTTCCCTGGGTCACAGACCACTTTTCATTACCTTCCTGGCACTGTTGCACTAGCCCTCTACTTTTCTCTCTTCCCTTGGCCTAACTCTTCCTAAATTGTCTCCTCCTTCTTTGACCACTCTCTGTCATTTTTGCTAAAGTATCTTTGGCTCCCAAACATTATTGCTCTTTAGGGTTCTATCCTTGCTGCTTTGCCCTTATCATTCATTCTTCCTGATAATTAATAAGAAATCTATATGAATGTCATACATGTGATTATAACTCTCAAATCTATCCTTTCACCTGATTTCTAAGAATTCTACTTGATGTCATTCAATATTCAACTCAACAAATATTTATTAAATACCTCCTTTGGCATTGTGCTAGGCAGAGGATATAAAGAAAAGTAAGCTCTATCATGACAATTCAGTGAGCCTGCATACTAGTGGCTAGACAGATATTCAAAGAGACAAGAAAAACAAAGTGTGAAATGTAGTCATAAATAAGTGAAGAAGCTTTAGGATCCAGCCGGATGGAGAAGTCTGAAGATGGGTAAAGAAATGAGAGAGGAAAACAAAATTCAAGAATACATGTGTTTGCCTCTGCTGCCTCCAGAAAACCCACCAGAATGACAGTGGGATAACAAAAAAGGTCTATATAAACCCACTAGATTAATCTAGGGAACAAGGGGGGCGAAATGCTACCAAAAAGAACACACAAATAATTTGAATATCTTCATACAGACAAGAGAAGTTAATGCATGCATTAAAATAGCTATTAAAAAAAGAAAGAACATGCAGAGAGTGAGAAAGCTCATAGACATAAAAAAAATATATGACAGTAGAAACAAATTTTTTCACAGGACTGAAAGACAAAGTTTAAGAAAATCTTCATACCTCCTTGCACTCCTCCCTTCAAACAACACCATGCAACACCTGTAGGTCTTCGCCCCTGCTGTCCTCTGTGCCCAGAGTGTTCCCCCACGAAGCCCATCATGGTGAGTCACCTCAGAGGAAAGGCCTTCCCTGACTGCCCCTGTAAAATTCCACTGTTAACCTTTCTAGTTCCTAGATGCTGCTGTGTTTCTCCACACAGCACTATGACACTGCATTACTCACTCCCTTCCTCCCTCTTTCCTCTTTTGTCCCTTCTCCCTCCCTGTCTCCTTTCTTTAGTAATTATTGTCTCCCTCACTAGACTATAAGCTCCGTGGGGAAACTGCCTATTTTGGTTATTGCTGTATCTGCAGTGGTAGGAACAGGGCCTAGTGCTCAAAAAACATCTGTTGAATAAATAGGTTATTTACATAAGAATAAATACAAATAGCAATAGTAATCAAATCCACATAAATCTGTAATAAAGGCAATTAAAGCTCATTAAGGGGTCATTTAATACCTAATAAATTAGCATTAAAAAACATAAAATATCCAAAATTGTGCACTATATAGCAAGAGCTATAAAAAAATGTGTATATCCTTTGACCCAGTGATTCTTCTAGAATCCCATACTTTAGAAAGCTTACTAGAAACCAGCAATGATGTTCATTAAATCATTCTCTTTCCTATCAAAATGTTCTTTCACTGATTTATTTTATTACATTATATATCCATAGCCGTACACTAACCAGAGATCAAAAATTATTTGCCTATCTCATAATTTTTAAAATGTATAAAAAGAAGTGCTCATCAACACTTTCACACTGACCAGAGAAAATATAAAGGTGTAAAACATTTTTTCAGAGAAAAGTTACTAATAACATCTAAAAAAGAAATTTCAGTTGTGACATGGATTAGAAATCAGATAACAAAGATTAAAAAGCATTAAATTTTCAGAGGAGAATGGGACTGAATAGGTAGTCAATGCAGATTACAAACTTAGAAATGAGAAAGGAAATATAGAAAATATAAGGTCACGCCCTGGCCGGTTTGGCTCCGCAGTTAGAGCATCAGCCCATAGACCAAAGAGTCACTGGTTCGATTTCAGTCAGGGGTGCATACCTCGGTTGCGGTTCGATCCCAGCCCTGGTCCGGGTCATTTGGGAGGCAACCAATCGATGTCTCCCTCTCACATCAATGTTTCTCTCTATCCATCTCTCCCTCTCACTCTGTCTGAAAATAAAATGGAAAAATATCCTCAGGTGAGGATTAAAAAAGAAAATATAAGGTCACTACTAATAACACAGCTGAAATCATTTTCATTTGTTTTTTTATTTATTTTTAAGTTTTAAAGTATTACAGATGTCCCTCCTTTTTTCCTCATTGACCAACCCCCTCCCACCTTCACTGCACTATTGTCTGTGTCCACTGGTTATGCATATATGCATATAAATTCTTTGGTTTATCTCTTCCTACCCCACCTCCCCTCTTACCTCTGAGGTTCATCAGTCTGTTCCCTACTTCTATGTCTCTGGATCTTACTTTGTTCATCAGTTTATTTTGTTTATCACAAGATCACGTGATACTTGTCTTTCTCTGACTGGCTTATTTTGCTTCATTTGTTTTTATTATAAATAAAGACTATAATGCAGAGGAAGAGAAATATTAGTTACCTTTTAAAAAGCTGACAAATGTTTAAAACAATAAGGGAAAGGAAGCTGTAGATATAGGTTATAGCTAAAAAGAAAGACCCATGACAGAGAATGAAGAGAATAAAGAGTGGGAGAGAAAAACATAGGTTCAAAGTACAAACAAAGAAAAGAGGAAATAATTGCTAACATTTACTGCATTTTCTATAAATCCCAGGCAATGCAATGTCATTTACTCCACACAATGTGTCACCGAGGTGAGGACATGTGACACTGGAGAGGAGGAGTGACATTGATCATGGGAGACATTTGAGAGAACAAACATCAAATGTGCAGTTCTCCCCAAGAGACCCAACGATCTCTGAAATGACTTCTTCCCCAGGTGACACATTCATGTAACAAGTCCTGACACTTTACCTACAGGGATGCACCCTGGGAGTTCTTTTGGCATCAGGCTCAGTCCTTCTCCTTCCAGCTGAGAAATCATATTTTGTTTGGAAAGCTGATGCCCTACTCAGAAGGAAAGACACTACACTTGTGTTATGAACTGAGTATAAAAGCTACTTCCAGCACAAGTCCTTATCCCTTCCCCTTAAGGGCTTCTGAAACAAAAGTAGGTGGGGCTTCTATAGTTTCGCATTTTCCAATTCTCTACAGAAAAGACCTTTCACCTGGAAAGAGAGGACACTAGAACAATGGCCTAAAATATCTAAGATTTCAAGTCCCAATTCATGAATTTCAGAGGTCGTACAAGATGTCAGTAAGTGGGGAAAAGTGAGTCCTTTACTCAGTGAGACCAAGTTCCTGTAGTTCTCCAGCATAATGTTCCCACACAACTTCCTTGGAGCAGAATCTAGATGAATACATTCTTCCCAACTGAAATCCAAACACATCTTTGAATGTCACTGACTCCTGAAACTATAAATTCCTGCTCAACAAAGGATTACGCCAGTAAAACCCTCTGACGGAAGTGGAAAAACAATCAATCTTAGAAGGGACAGGATAAAGAGATCTCTGTGAGAAAAAATGTGTCATCCTCCAAAAGAAACTAAACATCTGCAACATTATTATGACATAATCAGAGATCAACATAATACAGAAAGTGCTCTGGCATATGAGGACAAAGAGCATAGGCACAAGGGAGCAGTGGGGACAGTACTGAACGCACTCTGGATTACCACTGTTCTGATCAACTCCCACCCATCCCATTGGTGAAAGGGATTCCCACCCTAAATAGCACAAAATGACCAAACACACCATACCTGGCCCTGGGCAGAGGAGACTCCTCACAGCCTGGGAGAGGAGGACACAACACACTATGCAGTTGCAATCCGGAACTATAAACTAGCAGAGGCTATAGGAGGCAGGCTTTGCAATGACAAGAGGGCAAGGTGGCCTTTGGTTACCAAGGGAAGATATGACTAGCTTATTTGAACAATTTTGTGGGTTGGTAGGGAGGTGAAACCCATTAGGTTGAGGCCTAGGAGGGGGTGTAACTGATGGGGCCAACAGAGGAACTAGCTGGGTAGGGAGCCTTTCTAACTGGATGGAGGCATATTTGGCGAGAGCAGGAGAACTCATGGTAGGTCTTTGGAGCCCTGTGAGGCTCAAAGTTGCCAAGACGGCACATGGAATTGCAGGCCTTATATTAATAATATAGGTGGAATCCCAGTTACTGGGGGGAAAGCAGATGCAAAAGGGGCAAATCTAGGCTATGGTTGGTCTATGAGAGAACCAATAAAACACCCAGCTTGACTTGAATGGCATTTCAGATTTATAAGCCCATTTCAACCTTGTTCTCTAGCCCGTAGACTAGGAAATAAAACACTGTAAGCATTCAGTATCTGTTTAACAAGTGTGAGGGTTAATTTTATGTCAACTTGATGGGGCTAAGGTGTATCCAGATAGCTGGTAAAGCAGTACCTGTGGGTGTTTCTATAAGGGAGCTCGAATTTGAATGGGTAGACTGAGTAAAGATCAGCCCTCACCAGTGAGGGTGGGCATCATCCAATCTGCTGAGGGCCTAAACAAAACAAAAAGGTGAGGAAGGGTGAATTTACTCTCTGCTTGAGTGGAGACAGCCATCTTCTCCTGCCTCAGACACCAGTACTCCCAGTTCGTGAGCCTTTAGGCTTGGACCAGGACTTACTCCATTGGTCCCTGGGATCTCAGCCCTCCTGGTTTGGAGTAGAACTACAGCACTGGCTTTCCTGAACCTGAAGATGGTAGATCATGGGAACTTTTCAGCCTCCATAATTGCATGAGCCAACTCCTCATAATCTCTTTCTACATATTCACATATATTCTATTGGTTCTACTTCTCTGGAGAACCCTGACTAATACAAGGAGGAAACACTAACTGAGTCATCATTTTATAGATGACGAATCTGATCAAAAGGTTGAAGAACCTCTTGAAGATCACACAGCTGGGACTTAAACCCAAGGCCACCCAACTCCTGGTATTATGAGATGAGAAGGCCAAGAAAAGAATGTTAGCACCCCTAGCAAGCAAGAGAGTGAGAGCAAGACAGAAAGGGAGATGTATGGAGATTCAGGATTGACAGCTGGGGAAGGAGAGTTTCAAGGAGAAGGAAGTGGTCAACACTCTCAGAAGCTGGAGTGGGTCAAACAGAATGATGACTGAAAGAAGAGATGCTAATATGAAAATTAGCTAATTCCAGCAGAGTGGTGAAGGCTGGAGTCATCTTGCAGTAGGTAAAGGAATAAATGGAAGACAAGGAATCAGAAGCATCCAGGTGAAGTTCAAGTTTTCGTGGAAAAGATGAGAAATAAGACTGTATAGAAAACAAGAAATAGGTAATGTAAGTAAAGTAATAGAAAAGGTTTTCATTGAAGGACAGAGAGTACTGTAACACGTAAATAGACAAAGGAGAAATTTAGTGGGAAAAGGGACTAAAATAAGAAAGATAGGACAAAACCAATTCCAAGAAATTTGTGTATTTTATATCCTACTGGCTATGAACTCCAGAAAAAGTGTCAGCACTGAAGCACAAAGTTCATTATCTTTCTTGCCACCTCATTATTTTCTCCTAATATTTATTTAAATAATATATCAAAATAACAAAAAATGTTAAAAATCACTGATAAATATTATCAAGAAAAGTAAAGGTAGCTACTAGGAAATAAATACATTATATTTCCACTTTATGGAACGTAAAAGAGAACCAAGAAATATCATCAATTCAACAAATGTAAAGAAAGGAGAAGAAGGTAGTATGAAGAAAATAAAATGGAATAAGCATTGCTAAGATTGTCACTTAAAATGGAGTCAGAGGCATATGCACGGCTCATGGCTCAGTCTTGGAACTACTATTAAGCTGCTGACCTGTTGCTGCACTCAGCTGAACAATAAACATCCTGGACCCATGATTACTACATGGATATACATGGCCTCATCGTCATGGTGACCAAACCATCTGCATGCTTCACCTTGAAAGGAACCCAGCCATTTTTACAACCAGCATCCTTCTCTGACATGAGGGGCCTGACAGTGCCATTGACCTGCCCAACATCTGAAGGCCTTAATGAGGGTAGCTCTGCTGGTTCTGCCTTTTACAAACCCTGCCTTCCCTTGTTTTCTTTGAAGCACAATTTGTATTGCTACCTGAATTTGTGCCCTGAATTGCAATCCCTTCTTTGTTCAAATAAATGCTTTATTCTTTACTATAGCCTAAACCTATTTTGTTAACAAAAGGAAACAAGAAAGAATAATAACCATAAACATTAAATAACCAGAAAAAAACCTGATACAGAAATGGGTTGACTTTCTCTATTAAAAGTAAAAAAACTCTAAAATTGGTTGAAAATCCAATTCTATGGCACATATAAGAGACAGATTTAAAACACAAACCAAAAAGTTAAAATAAAAGGAGGAGTAGGGGATAAAGACAAGATATAGCAGACAGTTGCAAATAAAAAGCAAGCAGGGGTAACAGAAATATCACATAAGGTAGAATATATGTGGAAACAAAACAGGAACCCATAGTTTGTGAGAGAAGATACAGATCAGAAATGTGACACTCTCTTTCCAAAAATTAGTCCACTTTTTTCAATAAATTGACTTAGCTGAATATATTGGGCAAAATTAAAAACCCAAATTCACGGGGAAAATGGCAGCAGAGTGAATGGAAGCTACACAGACAATCTCCCAGTACCAAATGGGAATTACAACTAAAATAAAGACAAATCGTCAGAAAAAATCGACAGAAAAGCAGCAGAAAAGGACCATACAACCAGGGTCACTGAACTAGCCTGGCAGGATCTGTGGAGGTGCGAGAGGGTGGCGGGCTGGGAGCCCACGGACAGCAGGGGCCTTAGCTGTGAGCAGCGCCCTCGGGGTTAAGATCCCAAGCGGCTCCACAGTGCAGAGGGCCGGGACAGAGCACTAAATAGCTACAGCCATTCACCTTGGGCTCCAGCAGAGGGAGGCGGACTGGACCAGAAATCTGTAGGGACACCCGGGATTTGAAGGGTGCTCAGACTTTGTGCTGAGTCGCAGCCACAAAGGACAGGTGGCCAGCTCGCTCCTTCCCGGAGCTGTGGCAGCCCCTCCCTCGGACATTCAACCAAACCCAGGTAAGCAAAAAAATGCAAATTGAGGCTCATTAACAACAAGCATCTGCCCCACCCTCAGGAAATCCTCATACACTGAACACCTGAGGGATTTTCTCCTTCAACTGAGAACCTAAGGCTTTTCAAGTAACTGAGGCTAATAGCCTCCAAGCAAAAAGCTAGAGGATAACTGAACCTTTCCTGGCCTTGCAAATCTACCCAGGAAAGTAAGACTTGACAGTGGTGTTCAACGAGGGACCTCCCATGCTCATCCAAACCCAGTAGAGGGAGCCACAAATAGCAGAACACCAACACCCACAGGGAAAATTTGGCAGGCTCCAAAACCCACTGAGATAGCCAAAATGGTGATATAAAGAAACAAATCCCAAACGAAAGAACAAGAGACCTCTAACAAAAATGAGATAAATGAAATACAGTTAAGCAAGTTATCAGAGGTAGAGTTCAGAGCCATGATCTTGAGGAAGCTCAACAGCATGAGTAAGGACATCAACACCATGAGTATAGATATAGAAACATTGAAAATCAACCAAGTGGAAATGAAGAATGACATAGCAGAAATAAAGAATACATTGGAAGGACTAACCAGCAGAGTAGAGGAAGCTGAGAACCGGATCAGTGAATTAGAAGACAGGGTAGAAAAAAATCAATCAATCAGAAAACCAAAAGGAAAAAACAATTAAAAAACAGGAAGACAACTTAAGAGAACTGTAGAACAACTGGAAATGTAATAATTTTCGAATCATAGGAGTCCCTGAAGAAGAAGAAAATGAGCAAGAGTTAGAGAATATATTTGAAGGAATAGTGATGAAAAACTGTCCTAACTTGGTGAAGGAAGAAGGCATTCAAGTTCAAGAAGCACAGAGAGCCCCAAGTAAGAAGAACCCAAACAGGCCCACACCAAGACACATAATAATTAAAATGCAAAAAATTAAAGACAAAGAGAGAATCCTAAAGGCAGCAAGAGATAAGCAACAGGTTACCTATAAAGGAACCCCCATAAGGCTATCAGCTGACTTCTCAACAGAAACACTACAGGCCAGAAGGGAATGGCATGAAGTAATCAAGGTAATGAAAAACAAGGATCTGAATCCAAGACTACTCAGCAAGGCTATCATTCAAAATAGAAGGTCAAATAAAGAGCTTCCCAGAAAAAAAAAAAAAAAAAAAAAAAAAGGCTACAGGAATACATTAGCACCAAACCAGCACAGCAAGAAATGTTAAAAGGACTGCTGTAATTAGTAGAAGAAATAGGAAGAAAAATATAACCACACTAAACAAAAATGGCAATAAATAAGTACATATAAATGATCACCTTAAATGTAAATGGATTGAATGCTCTGATAAAAAGACAGAGTAGCTGACTGGATAAGAAAGCATGACTCACATATATGTTGTTTACAAGAGACCCACCTCACAACAAAAGACTCACATAGGTTGAAAGTCAAGGGATGGAAAAAAATATTCCAAGCAAACAGAAAAGAAAAAAAAGCTGGGGTAGCAATACTCATATCTGATAAATTAGATTTCAAAATGAAGGCCATAAATAGAGACAAAAAAGGCCACTACATAATATTGACAGGATCTATCCAATAGGAAGATATACCTTGGTACACATATATGCACCCAATATAGGAGCACCAAAATATATTAAAAATCTTCTGGAGGACTTCAAAGGAAAAATCAAGAGCAATACAATCTTAGCAGGGGACTTCAACACCCCACTGACATCACTGGATAGATCCTCTACACAAAAAATTAACAAGGAAACAGAGACTCTAAATGAAGCACTAGACTAAATGGATTTAATAGATATCTACAGAGAATTACACCCCAAAACTGCAGATTTCACTTTCTTCTCAAGTGCACATGGACATTCTCAAAGATAAACCACATTTTAGGACACAAACTAAGTCTCTACAAGTTCAAGAAGATTAAAATCATATCAAGCATCTTCTCAGATCACAGTGGCATGAAATTATAAATCAATTGCTGTGGGGGACTGGAAAGTTCACCCCGGCTATAAGACATTCTTGGCATTATTCTCTTGGGCGGGGGTGACTCAGGTCACAATGCCCCCGGGACCTCTGCAGAAATGACAGTTCTCGGAACTGCAGCAGGTGTTTTCTGCTTGCTTCAAGCATTGACCTTATCGATTATGCCATTAGGGTTTGGTCTCCTAATAACCAGTTTAGCCCCAACTTCAGCGCCCCAGGAACATTCCTGCTTTCATGCTATAAAACCTTACCCCTGTTTTACAATAAATGAGACTTGATCAGAATCCTGTCTTGTCTCCATTCTTCGTGTCTCTTGCCCCCTACCATCCTCACTCCCCCTCTAGAGTCCTCGTTGCTCGACCTGCGGGATGGGTCAAGTGGCGCCCAACATGGGGCTCGAGAATGGGGGACCCCGTGAAGGACGCTGATTTTAGAGGCCAGCTGAAAATACATAGTGAAAGAGGCATAGGCGGCGTGGGAACCTGCTGCATCTACTGAACCTCGGTAAGTGATCAGTGATTATGGGGCAAGAATTAAGTCAGCATAGATTGTTTGTGGAACAATTAACTAAAGCTTTAAAGGCACGAGGAGTAAAGGTTAAGACGAAACATTTATGTCATTATTTTGATTACATCAAAGAAGTATGTCCTTGGTTTCCCATTGAGGGAACTATAGATCAGAAAAGATGGAAAAGAGTAGGGAATGCACTCAAAGACTACTATAATACTTTTGGACCTGAGAAGGTCCCTGTAACCGCCTTCTCTTACTGGAAGCTCATAGATGAAATTATTTCTCAAAAACATTGTGACCCCATTATAGCTAATGTTGTGGAGAGCGGGGAAAATATCCTCCAGAAGGAAAAAGGCAATAAACAAAAAGAGGCAGAGAATCAAGCTTGTGAGGACTTTATGTCTTTTGATAGTGACACCGAGGAGGAACAGCAAGAACAAACAAAACCTCCTGGAAAGGAAGCACAGGTTAAGGGAATAAAAAGGGATAAGGGAAGGACTAAAATGCTGAAAGAGACTTTAGAACCAGAGAAAATAGTCAGGCCAAAAATCAAAGAATATCCAAATTTATCAGAATATCTTGAAACAGTTGACGATGATGGGGAAGTTAACTGGGATGATTTAGCAGATCAAGCAGCCAGATATCATCACCAAGACTGGCCACCACTTGGTACGCGACCCCCACCTTATTCCTCTCCTCCAGAGAAGCCTAGTGCTCCCCCCTTAGCCTGTCCCGTCATTGATCCAAAAAAAGGAATTAGAGGATAAAATAGAGCATTTGAAAGAGTAGATTAAATTAGAGAAGGAACATCAAGATCTTATTGCCCAGTTAGAGGAACTAAAAGGGAAAATACCTTGAGATCTGAGACGCAAATTACCCAAAGGCCTCCCATGAGAGGAGCTGCTCCCAAAATCTCCCCCCAAACAGAGCTCTCAGGGTCCAATGATGCAGAAGCCCTTCCCTTCCCCGTATCAGAGACTGTGGACGCACAGGGTCAGGCGTGGAGACACCACACTGGGTTTGATTTCAAAGTCATAAAGGAATTAAAAACAGCAGTAGCCCAATATGGAGCTACAGCCCCTTATACTATGGCAATCTTAGAATCTGTAACAGAAAACTGGCTCACTCCGGGAGATTGGCAACACTGGCCCAAACCACCCTGGCCGGAGGAGATTATCTCCTCTGGAAGTCAGAATATGTAGAGGTATGTAGAGACCACTGGCCAAACATGTATATCATCCACTACATGGATAACATTTTAATAGCTGGAAAGATAGGAACCAAAGTCCTAAAGTGCTACGATGAAATGCGCATGGCATTACAAAGCCGCAGTCTTCAAATAGCCCCAGACAAAGTCCAACTTATGGACCCCCTACACATACCTAGGATTCCAAATGCAGGGAGCCTTAATCTCCTCCCAAAAATTAGAGTTAAGGCTAGATAAACTTAAAACATTAAATGGTTTCCAAAAGCTCCTAGGAGATATTAACTGGCTACTGCCCTGTCTAAAAATTAGCAAAGGGGAACTTAAACCATTGTATGATATTTTACATGGGGATGCTAGCCCCACCTCCCCCAGGGAAATGACCCCGGAAGGAAGACAAGCCATACATACTGTAGAACAAGCTATCCATTCTCAAGCTACCACATTTATAGACTACAACAAACCTCTAAAGCTTATTATATGCAAAACAGCGCTCTCACCAACTGCAGTCTTTTGGCAGACAGCGCACCTCATGTGGATCCACCTCCCTGCCACACCTAAAAGAGTAGTTGAACCTTATTATCAGGCTGTTGCCACTCTAATAATGATGGGCAGAGATCAAGGCAAATGTTATTTTGGTAAGGAACCTGATACTATTATTCAACCTTACACTAACGACCAAATAAACTGGCTGATGCACAATACTGAATCCTGGCCTACCTCTCTGGCCTCTTAAATTGGGCTTTTAGACAATCACTACCCACCTGATAAGCTCATTGATTTTGCCAATCAGCATGAATTTGTGTTCCCTACCAGGACAGCTCCTGAGCCCCTCAGAAACGCCCTATTAGTATTTACTGATGGGTCCTCCAATGGCAGAGCCGCCTATACTTATTTAGATAAAACAGTCTCCTTTATGACCAATGACTCTTCTGCCCAACTAACAGAGCTGCAAGCAGTAATCGCTGTGTTCTCTGCATTTCCTGACCAACCTTTGAACATTTATATAGACAGTGCATATATTGCACACTCAGTTCCATTAATAGAAACTGCAGGGCAAATAAAAGTTGTCTCTAGTGCTGGGGACTTATTCCGGCAACTGCAGAAATTAATTACTAAAAGATTTCATCCCTTTTATATAGGGCATTTGCGGGCTCATTCCGGACTGCCAGGGCCTCTGGCGGAAGGAAACCAAAAGGCTGACCTCACTACTAGGGGCCCAAACCAATTCATTGTAGCTACTAATACTATAGATAACAACCTCGCTGCAGCTCGACATAACCATCAACTACATCACCTGAATGCAAAAACCCTGCGCCTCATGCATCACATCACCAGAGAACAGGCTAGGCAGATTGTCAAAACCTGCCCATCCTGTGCTACTCACTTGCCAGTCCCACATTTGGGAGTCAACCCTAGAGGATTAATACCCAATGCTCTCTGGCAAATGGATGTCACTCATATTCCTGAATTTGGTAATCTAAAATTTATGCATATCACCATAGATACATATAGCGGGTTCATACATGCCTCTCTCCAATCCAGAGAGGCCACCAGACATGTCATAAATCACATGTTAGCCACCTTTTCTGTGTGGCTAACAATTAAAGACAGACAATGGGACAGGGTATGTCAGCTCCAGTTTTTCACAGTTCTGTCAGCGTCTCAATATTCAACATATTACAGGAATCCCTTACAACCCTCAAGGCCAAGGAATAGTTGAACGAGCCAACCAGACCTTGAAAATCACTATTTCTAAAATAAAAAAGGAGGAATGGTACCCCACGAAGGGGACACCCAGAAATATTCTCTCACATGCTCTATTCATTCTCAATTTTTTAAATTTGGATGCCAATGGACAATCAGTGGCTAATAGATTCTGGCACTCAGAAACTCAAAAGCAATTCGCTCTGGTTCTCTGGAAAGATCCCTTGACCAATGCTTGGCACAATCCTGACCCAGTTCTTATCTGGGGTCGAGGCTCAGTATGTATATATTCTAAAGAAATGAAATCTGCCAGATGGTTACCAGAACGCTTAGTAAAACAAATTGATATAGTCCAAAAAATAGAGGATAATCAAACAATTGCCTCCAGGGTCGATAGTTCGCCCTGAGATTTTCTCCTGTTTCCTGTCCTCAGGAAATGGACCTGAAGGTCGGATTTATAATCCTGGGTGGATTGCTAAACCTGCTCGGAACCACAGAAATCAGTTTTGAGCCCCCTCCAAATGCTGAAGAGCTCAGCAGAGCAGGGAGGTATATGCTTGGCTCTACAGGAACGTTGCTGTTTCTACACCAATAAATCCGGTATCGTCCGAGACAAGATCAAAAAGTTGCAAGAAGATCTAGTGAAAAGAAGAAAAGAGCTCTTTGATAATCCCCTTTGGAGTGGACTGAGTGGTGCCCTACCCTACCTTCTTCCGCTGCTGGGTCCCTTACTCGTGCTCTTGTGCCTTATATCCCTGGGGCCCATCTTATTCAACAAATTAATGGCCTTTCTGAAACAACAGATTGATGCCATAAGAATGCAGCCCATACAGGTCCATTATCACAAACTAGAGATGGCTGACTATGCCTAGACCTTGGTGAACTGGACTGGTTAGTCAATGACGGGCAACTGGAGTCCACACGCATCGCCGGCCACCACCTAAGACAGGAACTGGGCCCACGCTGCCTCAGTCTCCCATGACGGGCAAGGTTCGTCAGCTCCATGTGAGAACATCCTGACCAAAGATGGACACAGTCCTCTCAGGAATTCAGCCACTTAAATAAAATAAAAAAGGGGGACCTGTAGGGGACTGGAAAGTTCACCCCTGGCTATAAGACATTCTTGGCATTATTCTCTTGGGCGGGGGGTGACTCAGGTCACAATGCCCCCGGGACCTCTGCATAAACGACAGTTCTCGGAACTGCAGCAAGTGTTTTCTGCTTGCTTCAAGCACTGACCTTATCGATTATGCCGTTAGGGTTTGGTCTCCTAACAACCAGTTTAGCCCTGACTTCAGCGCCCCAGGAACATTCCTGCTTTCATGCTATAAAACCTTACCCCTGTTTTACAATAAACGAGACTTGATCAGAATCCTGTCTTGTCTCCATTCTTCGTGTCTCTTGCCCCCTACCATCCTCACTCCCCCTCTAGAGTCCTCGTTGCTTGACCTGCGGGATGGGTCAAATTGCAACAAGAACATGAAAAGACATTTGAACACATGGAGGCTAAATAGCATGTTATTGAACAATGAATGATTTACCATGGAGATCAAGGAAGAAATTAAAAACTTCCTGGAAACCAATGAAAATGAACACACAACAACACAAAATCTATGGGATGCAGCGAAAGCAGTTCTGAGAGGGAAGTTCAGAGCACTAAAGAAACAAGAAAAATTTCTCATTGACTACCTAACCTCACAACTGAAAGAACTAGAAAGCAAACAAAATGAAAACCCCAGAGCAAGTAGAAGGAAGGAAATAGTAAAGATCAGAGCAGAAATAAACGACATGGAGACCAAAAAAATAATACAAAAGATCAATGAAACAAAGAGCTGATTTTTTGAAAAGATAAACAAGATTGATGGACCCTTAGCTAGACTCACCAAGAAACAAACAGAGAGAACCCAACTACACAAAATCAGAAATGAAAGAGAAGTAAAAACTGACACCACAAATACAAAGGATCATTAACAAATACAATTATACAGCAACAAATTGGACAATCTAAGCAAAATGGACAAATTTCTAGAAACACACAGTATCCCAAAACTGGACCGGGAAAAGATAGAAAACTTGAACAGACCAATAGCAACGAAAGAAATTGAAGATGTAATCAAGACTCTCCCAGCAAACAAAGGCCCAGGCCCACATGGCTTCACTGGGGAGTTTTACCGAACATTCAAAGAAGAACTAACACCCATTCTCCTCAAACTATTTCAAAATATTCAAGAAGGAAGACTTCCAAACTCGTTTTATGAGGCCAGCATAATTCTAATTCCAAAACCAGAAAAAGACACTACAAAGAAAGAAAACTACAGGCCAATATCCCCAATGAACATAGATGCCAAAATCCTAAACAAAATACTAGCAAATTGGATCCAGCAATACATCAAAAAAAGTATTCACCATGACCAAGTGGGATTCATCCCAGGGATGCAAGGCTGGTACAATATTTGCAAATCAATAAATGTGATGCACCACATAAACAAAATGAAAGATAAAAACCATATGATCATATCAATAGATGCTGAAAAAGCATTCAACAAAATCCAGCACCCATTTATGATAAAAACGCTCAGCAATTTGGGAATAGAGGGATCATATCTCGACATAACAAAGGCCATATATGAAAGACCTATAGCCAACATCATACTCAATGGACAAAAACTAAAAACATTTCCCTTAAGAACAGGAACAAGACAAGGATGTCCACTTTCACCACTCTTATTTAACATAGTACTGGAAGTCTTAGCCACAGCAAGAAGACATGAAGAAAAAATAAAAAGGATCCAAATTGGAAAGGAGGAAGTGAAACAGTCATTATTCGCAGATGACATAATATTATAAATAGAAAACCCAAAAGACTCCATCAAAAATCTACTAAATAAATGAATTTGGCAAAGTAGCAGGATATAAAATTAACGTCAAGAAATCGACAGCATTCTTATACACCTTGATGAACTAACAGAAAGAGAAACTAAAAATACAATCCTATTTACCATCGTGGCAAAAAAATTAAGATACCTAGGAATAAACTTAACCAAAGAAGTAAAGGACCTATTTGCAGAAAACTACAGGACATTGAAAAAAGAAATAGAGGAAGATATTTAAAAATGGAAGCACATACCTTGTTCATGGATTGGAAGAATTAACATCATTAAAATGTCCATACTACCCAAAGCAATCTAGAGATTCAATGTAATCCTCATCAAAATGCCAATGACATATTTCACAGAACTAGAATAAATACTTCAAAAGTTCATATGGAACCAGAAAAGACCCCAAATAGCCACAGCAATCTTGAAAATGAAGGACAAAGTAGGTGGGATTACAGTACCAGATATATGGTTATACTACAAAGCTACGGTAATCAAAACAGCCTGGTACTGGCACAAGAACAGGCACATAGATCGATGGAATAAAACAGAGAACCCAGAAATTGACCCAAAACATTATGCTCAATTAATATTTGACAAAGCTGGCAAGAGCATACAATGGAGTAAACACAGCTTCTTTAATAAATGGTGTTGGGAAAATCGGACAGCTACATGCAAAAAAATGAAACTAGACCATCAACTTACACCATACACAAGAATAAACTCAAAATGGATAAAAGACTTAAATGTGACTCATCAATCCATAAAAATCCTAGAAGAAAATGTAGGCAACAAAATTTCAGACATCATACGCAGCAGAACCTTCACTGATACATCACCTAAGGCAACAGAAACAAAGGAAAAAATGAGCACATGGGACTACATCAAACTCAAAAGCTTCTGCACAGCAAAAGAAACAACCATCAAAATGGAATGGGAACCCACTGTATGGGAGAGCATAATTGCCAATGATACATCAGATAAGAGATTAATTTCCAAAATATATAGAGTGCTCATACAACTCAACAAAAGGAAGAGAAAGAAACCAATTAAAAAATGGGCAGAGGAACTAAATAGACACCTCTCCAAACAGGACATACAAATGGCTAAGAGACATATGAAGAAATGTTCAACATCACTAATCATCAGAGAGATGCAAATAAAAACAACAATGAGGTATCACCTCACACCTGTCAGAATAGTCACCATCAACAAAGCATCAAACAACAAGCATTGCCAAAGGTGTGGAGAAAAGGGGACTCTAGTATACTGCTGGTGGGAATGCAGAGTAGTGCACCCACTATGGAAAACACTATGGTATTACCTCAAAAAATAAAAATTGAATTACCATTTGACCCAGTGATCTCACTTCTAGGAATATACCCTAAGAAGCCTGAAACACCAACCAGAAAGAATGTTTGTACCCCCATGTTCTTAACAGCACTATTTACAATCGCTTAGATCTGGAAACAGCCCAAGTGTCCATCAGTAGACGAATGGATAAAAAGCTGTGGTACATATACACAATGTTGTACTATGCAGCTTGAAGAAAGAAAGATCTCTTATCCTTCGAGACAACATGGAGGGACCTGGAGAGTATTATCCTAAGTGAAACAAGCCAAGCAGAGAAAGACAAATATCACATGATCTCACTTATTTGTGGAATATAATGAACATAACAGTCTGAGAAACAGGGCAGTCCCAGAGACATGGAAGTAGGGTACAGACTGACAATTGCCAGAAGGGGGGGAGATAAACCACAGAACTTAGACGCATGTACACATAGTCGATGGACATGGACAACAAAGCTGGGGACGGGGCGGGGAGGGAGGGGGAGGAGGGTGTCAGTGGAGGAAAAAGGAGAAACATCTGTAACAAAAAATAAATAAATAAAATAAAATGTAAAAAAAAACAAAAACAAAAATACCCAAATTCAGACTGAAATGGACTATCTGGTCTTCCCCACTTCCTCAGATTCTCATCCCCTTACGTGCAGAATATTCATCATGCTCCAAAGCTTGTCTCTTACCATGAAATGTCCTATGGATTTCTGTGTTGGCCATGGGCTCAGGAAGCATTGATTTAGTTAAGCACAGAAAGGCATTTTAAAAGGCTAAAGTAAAACTTAATATCGTTCTAAAAAACTTGTATGTTGTTAATCCTTTATTGTTCATAAAATGTATGTTATTAATCCATGAAGACTTTGTTTTTCCTGTTCTCCTTTTCCACTTAGTCTGGGTCATTTTCTCCCAGCGCTACATGAAGCACAGGTGTTTGAAAAAAGCAGCTTCATGAACTTATATAGTTTATGTAACCTAAAAACTCAGGTCTTTTGATATTGTTATCCTTTGAAAAGGTGGAGTATCAAATGAAATAAATAGGGATACTTTAAATGATGAAAGTATAATTTTTTAAAGAAGATATGATCATGATAAAGTTTAAGGCACCACCACAGCAAAATGTCTTCACATAGAATTCTTAGCAATCTTACTTTTTTTCCTACAAAATCCCAATCATGCTTAAATCCCAATCACAATAGCAACAACAAAAATGAAATATGGCAAAACACACTTAATAGGAATATGCAAGATCCTCATGAACAGAGTTAACTGAAGCCATAACGAAAGATCTGAACAACATGAAGGGTAATTTTTTTACTCAACAGAAAGAATAAACACTGTAAATATGGTAGTCTTCCTCAAATCAATATAGATTTAATGGAATGCACATCAAAATAGCATATTTTTCTTTTTAACTTTTACTTTTAGAACTTGTAAAGTTAATAAAACGATATTTAATAGAATTCAACTATAAGAATAAATGTATAAGAACAGTACAGTAGCCAAAATTTGGGGGGGGGGGGAATGAGGGGAGAATTTGCTTTGTGAAATAACATAATAAATTCTAAACAAATAGAATATCCTTGGTACTATAGCAGAAACAGGTGCCACTCTGGCTCTGTCTACCTAACCAGTCTCCATCCTCCCCATGTTACAATTGACCATACCACACTGCTGTGTGGCCAGCACAGCTTAACAATGTCCTCCCCTTCATTGCTACCTCCCCTTTCCAAAAGATAAGATCTAGAAGAGAGGGATCTTGCCTGGCTCATTCACTGCTATCTTCCCAGCATCCAAGAAATACTGCTTAGCATATGATAGGCAGGTGCTAAATATCTGTTTAATGAATGGATGGAGGATGAAATGCTTCACCTCACCATGTTAAATGAAGTTAGATTCCAACCTCCCATTATTTACTGTAAATTCCAGATAGCTAGCATGTAAATTTAAAATAGAAAACATAGAAATATATTTATATATCTTAGGGTGCAGAAAGCCTTTCACAGCATTATTCCAAAGTCAAACAAAGAAAAAGGAAAGTTAACTGAATAAAGCTTTAAAATTTATTTGTAACAGATGTTATAAACAAATTTAAAAGAAAAATGACAGAACAATATTGGCAATTTATGAAAAAGGATTAATATTCACATTATAGGAAAGACTTCTTTTATGTATAAACAACCCAATATAAAAATGAGCAAGAGGCATTTAAAAGGGGTAGAAACATTTACATCCATAGTTATTTTTGAGGGGCTGATACTTAGGAGTATACATTATAGCTTCAGAAATTTTTTTACAACTATTCACCAATAGTTATATTCAGAAAAAGAAGATATAATTTATAGGCAAATACAAGTCATACTTGGGCAATTCATAGTCACATCACTGGCTGATAAATAGGAGGAATGATGAAGAAAGAAAAACAGCTCAAATGCTGTACCAATGCATCCCAAATACTCACTGTACTCTTCAAAAGTGTTAAGGTCACCAAAGACAAAGACTGAGGATCTGTTCCAGATTAAGGGAGATTAAGGAAACAAAACAGCTAAATGACAGCTGTAATCTGGATTAGATCCTGACCATTTAAAGGACATCTGTGGCAAAATATAAGATTTATAGATTAGGTGACACTACTGTATCAATGTAAGTTTCATCATTTTGATAACTGTATTTTGGTTAGGATACACTAAAGAATTCAGAAATCAAACCTGTGGCTGCCTAGGATGGAAGACATGGACTGGAAGGGGGTGAGGACACCTGGGGTGATAAAAATGTTCTACAGCTTCACTGGAGTGGTGCATATATTTGTCAAAGTTCAATGAATTATAAATTCAAAATAGATTATTTTACATAAATTATACCTGAAAAAAAGCTTATTTTAAAACATAATTAACACTATTTTAATAAAACAAATCAAGGCTAGTAACAACCAAACCACAACCTTCATCAACCAAAATCTTCTGAATGCTCCCCCTTAAACCTTCCCCTCTCCTAAAAACTCCCTTTCTCGAATATC
The DNA here is from genome assembly GCA_030848825.1 of Tadarida brasiliensis. Taxonomy (NCBI): domain Eukaryota; kingdom Metazoa; phylum Chordata; class Mammalia; order Chiroptera; family Molossidae; genus Tadarida; species Tadarida brasiliensis. Next base: position 68,643,763 of record CM061259.1, on the reverse strand, counting down.
TATTTTTGTGAGTTATGTTGCCTTTTATAACTGAGCTTGATAGTATAGAGGAGAGAAAATAGTACAAATAGAAATCACAGCAGTTAATAGTTGTGTTCATGCAAATTTCCTTTTTTTTTTTTTTTTTTTGATAGTGTGGAAGGGAGGGAGGGAGAGAGAGAAATATTGATGGGCCGGGGATCGAACCTGCAACCCAGGTGGGTGCCCTTGACCAGGAATCAAACCCGAGACCCCTCAGTACACGGGCTGATGCCATGATGCCTTCTTAAAACTGGCTCCTTTCGGCCCTGACCGACGTGGCTCAGTTGGTGGGAGTGTTGTCCTGGTAGCAGGTTCAAGTCAACTGATGGATGTTTCTCTCTCTCTCCCCCCTCCTATCTCTAAAATCAATTAAAAACAAAACAAAACTGGCTCCTTTGCTAAAATAAACAAGTGACACATTTAAGAGAAGCCTAGCACATGATCTAATGAATAGAGAAAACACAGCAAGTCTTTCAGGACTACAGACAAGGTTAAGTAAGCCTAACCTTAAAAAAGAAAAATATAAAACAAAACTTAGCCTTTCCTGGGCCAAGTTCCCCTGATGTCTTACTTCTTTTTCCAGAGAAGTAATAACTCCAGGTTCTAGTAGCTAGTAGCTTCCATTTTAAAGCAATCAGTGCAAAACAGTGAGAGACTCCTCACTCACTGTTTTTGCTCCATGGTTTCTTCTAGCTGATGGATACTTCTTCCTAAAAAATAGTTCTTATGCCAACACCCTGTGACTAACTCCTCCTCCACCCCTATGCCTATCACCTCACCAACACACAAACTCCTCCTTCCCAGCACTTGACCCCAAACTTTGTATCTGACTCCTTACTACCAGTCAATGCTACATTCCACTTGGCTAGAATGGTACTAATGGTGCCTACACTTACCTAGTGCCTTCAACATCTCAAAACAAAGCTGGGCACTTTTTACTTACATTACTTCATTTGAACTTTCAACAAACATATGAAGTAGGTATTTTTAAATGGAATAAGCCATGTAAAATTCTTACCAATGTCAAGTATGTGGCAAACCTCAGTTAAATGATTTTATTTCTATCATCACCATGAAGAACTGACGCTTCAGGGAACTCAAGTCACCTACCCAAGACAAAGCAGCTATTAAATGGGCAAGTCAAGATTTAAACTTGGGACATTCTAACTCCATTACAGTAAATCCTCTCCCATTATCCCTATCCAACCCTACTTCTCCTGGCTGCCACACTGACCTTCTCCAGGTCTTAGAACACTGACAATCTGGGTACCTAACAATACTTGTTCTTATTATCAGATTCATGTACAATCATCATGACTGTATCTTGTAGAGATGTGACTTTTTATGTTCCCTGAGAGGCCATAGCCCTGAAAGCACCAGGACCATCCCTCATATGATGTTTGTTTCTTTTATTCCCCTTGAACAGCACCAAGAGTTCAATAGGCCAGCTGAATGAGGAAGTGAAAGCTGAGAACAGAGCTGAGGGAAACTGAGGGGAGCTCTGTGGAAAACATCCAACATTCAAAAATCTCAATAGCCCTGTCCTCTGCAGTGAAACCCACATACAGTATAGGAGTAAGGAGTAAAATAGAGGTTTGAGATTGAAAAATGAGCTCATGAGTTTCCAATGATAGAGGCCCAGCTGCCGTTTCCTTCTCCTTCCTTCCAGTGGGGTCATTCCCAGAGGATGGGCAGGAAGAGGAGGCAGAGCTGATGGAAAGAAAAAAAGCCATGAGAAAGGAGACTTGAGCAACAACAACAACAAAAAATACCTATACATAAAGCAAATAAGATGTGTACATGATATACATGAAAAAAAAACAACATGATTTTTACTAAGTTTATTTGACTTACATATGAAGAAAGATGAACAACGATAGAAATACCATATTCCTGGATAGGATGTCAAAATATCCTAAGTTGTCATTTCTTATAAATTATTTTATAAACTTAACACATTCCAGTGAATGAAAAGGGTCCATATACTAACCTGACAAGCTCAGGGAAGGCCTGTGTGGCAGCTTTGACAACTCAAAGACCTCAAGTAATCACAAAGGATGGTCTGAAATTAAAACTTTTTAAATAAAAAGCAGTTTATGTCCTAGGCCGACATCTTCCCTGACCAAGATCAATCTTTACCTTAACTAAGCAAGTCTATTGTCTTTTTGCATCTACGATACCATATCTTTGGAATATCAAAATAATTTTCCTTTTTCTGGACACCTCAAAGCACAAGCACCACTTTGCGAGACCACAAATCCCCTCACTGTTATTGAATTAATTATTGACTGTTAACTATCCTATACTCACCTATGTAAAAGATATACGTGTCTATCATTTTACTTTTCATCTAATTCCAGATGTTTCCCCGCTTTGCTTTCTCCCACCTCCCTAATCTATCACCAGTGGATTTCATACTCACTTGCATCTTCTCTTTTGATTGTACTGTATAAAATAAGGTGCAAAAATGCCATTCTCTGGAGCATTATCTCAATCCATTGAGATTTTGCTTCCTGACAATTGTCGACAGTTTGGCTCAAATAAACTCACAAAATTTCTTCACAGGTTTCAATGTTTCTTACATTGATCTTTACTTGGCGTAGTGTGGCATGATTCCAAAGAAACTCACCCAGGACCACCCTGTGGACCCAGACCCGGTGCTAGGATCCAGCAAAAGGCCCATTGAGCCCACTGGCTCCCCACTGCATTGGGTGAACTTGGGTGAGTTGTCTCTTGGATCCAGAACCTTCCCTTGCTTGTGGGAGAGGGTCTGACTTTATTTAAACTGCATTTTTAAATCCTCAAGATTAAAGGTTGACAAAACCCGGGCTAAAGTGTGGGTGACTGGTTTTGAACTTTGGCTTTTCAATTGGAATTGCTTTCTGAGAGTCTAAAAAAAACCTTTGCTGTATAAATGAGAGCTGAACTCGTTCAGCTGCAAAGATAAAGGAGCACATCCTCCCTCCAGCCCTAATCTTGGGTGTTCTTAGTCAACTAAGAATCTTTGTGGAGGTGTCAGAGGTAATTCCTCATGACGTGCAGGAGCCCCATAGGGAATTCCAACTCAAATGTAATTAACTGACTGGCTTGCCCAGGGAAGTGCCCATAAGGTTTGGTCAAACCAGCACCCCGAGCCCTTACAGTTGTTTTAGACAGCCAAAGAGAAACTGAGGCACATGAGAGGGCTGAATGAGACTCAAGGGATGACAGCCTTCTGGAGCTCAACCCATAAGCAGCACATTTCAACCCACTATATAACATCCCTAGAATATTTGCTCAGACCCTGCAGATATTTAAAAAAAAAAAAAAAAAAGGCAAAAAAAAAAAAACTTAAATTGACATGTAAAATTGTGCCTCCAAGGCTGGGAACTCCCAGACCCCAGCCCTCATAAATACTCCTGATAGGAAGCCTTTACTTGAAAGTAATTTACAGAAATGGGAAGATTTAACTAGATATAATATCAACTTTAAATGGCCAAAGTGCAGTTGTCTTTGGATGCCTAAATTAACTTTCCTCGCATGCAAAAAAAAAAAAAAAAAAAAAAAAAATCAGAAAAATGCCAGCTCTAAAATTAAACTGAATGAATGAATGAAATGTATATCTTTTCTTTTAATTAATTTGTTTTTGTTACAGACGTTTCTCCTTTTTCCCCCATTGACACCCTCCTCCCCATCCCCCCAGCCCCATCCCCAGCTTTGTTATCTATGTCCATTGGTAATGCATACATGTATATAAGTTTTTGGTTTATCTCTTCCCCCCCAACCCCTCTCCTCTGAGGCTTGTCAGTCTGTACCCCACTTCTACGTCTGTGGATCAATTTTGTTCATCAGTTTGTTTAGTTCATTATATTCCACAATTAAGTCAGATCATGTGATATTTGTCTTTCTCTGCCTTGCATGTTTCACTTAGCATAATACTCTCCAGGTCCCTCCATGTCATCTCAAAGGATAAGAGATCTTTCCTTCTTACAGCTGCACAGTATTCCATTGTGTACATGTACCACAGCTTTTTTATCCACTCATCTACTAATGGACACTTGGGCTCTTTCCAGATCTTAGCTATTGTAAATAGTGCTGCTATGAACATGGGGGGTACATATATTCTTTCTGATTGGTGTTTCAGGCTTCTTAGGGTATATTCCTAGAAGTGGAATCACTGGGTCAAATGGCAATTCAATTTTTATTTTTTTGAGGTAACACCATACTGTTTTCCATAGTGGCTGCACCAGTCTGCATTCCCATCAGCAGTGTACTAGAGTCTCCTTTTCTCCACACCCTCGCCAACACTTGTTGTTTGATGATTTGTTGATGGCGGCCATTCTGACATGGGTGAAGTAATACCTCATTGTTGTTTTTATTTGCATCTCTCTGATGATTAGTGATGTTGAGCATTTCTTCGTATGTCCCTTAGCCATTTGTATGTCCTGTTTGGAGAAGTGTCTATTTAGTTCCTCTGCCCATTTTTTAATTGGGTTCTTTCTCTTCCTTTTGTTGAGTTGTATGAGCACTCTATATATTTTGGAGATTAACCCCTTCTCTGATGTATCACTGGCAATTATGCTCTCCCATACAGTGGGTTCCCTTTCCATTTTGATGGTTGTTTCTTTTACTGTGCAGCTTTTGATTTTGATGTAGTCCCATATGTTCATTTTTTCCTTTGTTTCTGTTGCCTTAGGTGATGTATCAGTGAAGATTCTGCTGCATATGATGTCCAAAATTTTGTTGCCTACATTTTCTTCTAGGATTTTTATGGAGTCATGAGTCACATTTAAGTCTTTTATCCATTTTGAGTTTATTCTTGTGTATGGTGTAAGTTGATGGTCTAGTTTCATTTTTTTGTATGTAGCTGTCCAAGTTTCCCAACACCAGTTATTAAACAGGCTGTCTTTACTCCATTGTATGCTCTTGCCACCTTTGTCAAATATTATTTTGAGCATAGTGTCTTGGGTCAATTTCCAGATTCTCTGTTCTGTTCCACTGGTCTATATGCCTGTTCTGGTGCCAGTACCGGGCTGTTTTGATTACAGTAGCTTTGTAGTATAACCTGATATCCGGTATTGTGATCCCGCCTACTTTGTCCTTCTTTTTCAAGATTGCTGTGGCTATTCGGGGTCTTTTTTGGTTCCACATTAACTTTTGAAGTATTTGTTCTAGTTCTGTGAAATATGTCGTTGATATTTTGATGAGGATTTCACCGAATCTATAGATTGCTTTGGGTAATATGGACATTTTAATGGTGTTAATTCTTCCAATCCATGAACAAGGTATGTGCTTCCACTTTTTTATATCTTCCTCTACTTCTTTTTTCAATGTCCTGTAGTTTTCTGCAAATAGGTCCTTTACTTCTTTGGTTAAGTTTATTCCTAGGTATGTTAGTTTTTTGACACGATGGTAAATGGGATTGTTTTTTTAGTTTCTCTGTGAGTTCACTGTTGATGTATAACAATGCCATCGATTTCTTGACATTAATTTTGTATCCTGCTACTTTGCCAAATTCATTTATTAAGTCTACAATATTTTTGATGGACTCTTTAGGGTTTTCTGTGTATAATATCATGTCATCTGCAAATAATGACTGTTTCACTTCCTCCTTTCCATTTTGGATCCCTTTTATTTTTTCTTTATGTCTGATTGCTGTGGCTAAGACTTCCAGTACTATGTTAAATAAGAGTGGTGAAAGTGGGCATCCCTGTCTTGCTCGGGTTCTTAAGGGAAATGTTTTTAGTTTTTGCCCATTGAGTATGTTGTTGGCTGTATGTTTTTCATATATGGCCTTTATTATGTCGAGATATGATCCCTCTATTCCCAAATTGCTGAGCAATTTTATCAGAAATGGGTGCTGGATTTTGTCTAATGCTTTTCAGCGTCTATTGATATGATCGTGTGGTTTTAACTTTCATTTTGTTTATGTGGTGTATCACATTTATTGAACCAGCCTTGCATCCCTGGGATGAATCCCACTTGGTCATGGTGAATAATATATATATATATTTTTTTTTTTCTTTTTTAATCCTCACCCGAGGACATTTTTGCATTTATCTTCAGATAGAGTGGGAGGGAGAGAGGGAGGAAGACACAGAGAGAGAAACATCAATGTGAGAGAGACACACAGACTAGTTGCCACCCACATGACCCCAACCAGGGCCTGGGACAAACTGCAAACGAGGTACGTGCCCTTAGCGGAAACCGAACCTGGGCCTCTCTGGTCCGCAGACCGACGCTCTAACCACTAAGCAAAACAGGCCAGGGCATGAATAATATTTTTGATGTATTGCTGGATCCAATTTGCTAGTATTTTGTTAAGGATTTTGGCATCTATGTTCATCAGGGATATTGGCCTGTAGTTTTCTTTCTTTGTAGTGTTTTTTTCTGGTTTTGGAATTAGAATTATGCCTCATAAAACGAATTTGGAAGTCTTCCTTCTTCTTGAATTTTTTGAAGTAGTTTGAGGAGAATGGGTGTTAATTCTTTGAATGTTCGGTAACACTCCCCCGTGAAACCATCCGGGCCTGGGCTTTTGTTTGCTGGGAGAGTCTTGATTACATGTTCAGTTTCCTTAGTTGTTATTGGTCTGTTCAAGTTTTCTATTTCTTCCCAGTCCAGTTTTAAGAGACTATGTGTTTCTAGAAATTTGTCCATTTCACTTAGCTTGTCAAATGTGTTGCCATATAAATGTTCATAGTATTTATTAACAATCTTTTGTATATCTGTGGTGTCAGTTGTTACTTCTCCTCTTTCATTTCTGATTTTGTGTATTTGGGTTCTCTCTCTTTGTTTCTTGGTGAGTCTAGCTAAGGGTCCATCAATCTCGTTTATCTTTACAAAAAACCAGCTCTTTGTTTCATTGATCCTTCGAATTGTTTTTTTGGTCTCTATGTCATGTATTTCTGCTCTGATCTTTACTATTTCCTTTCTTCTACTTGCTTCAGGGTTTTCTTTTTGTTTGCTTTCTAGATCTTTTAGTTGTGAGGTTAATCTATTATAAATTTTACTTGTTTCTTGAGGTCGACCAGTAGTGCTATGAACTTCCCTCTCAGAACTGCTTTCGCTGCATCCCATAGATTTTATGTTGCTGTGTTCATTTTCATTGATTTCCAGGAAGTTTTTAGTTTCTTCCTTGATTTCCTCGGTAACCCATTCATTGTTTAATAACATGCTATTTAGCTTCCATGTGTTCAAATGTCTTTGCATATTCTTGTTGCAATTGATTTCTAGTTTCATGCCATTGTGATCTGAGAAGATGCTTGATATGATTTCAATCTTCTTGAACTTGTAGAGACTTAGTTTGTGCCCTAACGTGTGCTCTATCTTTGAGAATGTCCCATGTGCACTTGAGAAGAATGTGAATTCTGTAGTTTTGGGGTATAATTCTCTGAATATATCTTTAAATCGATTTGATCTAGCACTTCGTTTAGTCTTTGTTTCCTTGTTAATTGTTTTTTCTAGATGATCTATCCAGTGATGTCGGCGGAGTATTGAATTCTCCTGCTTTGATTGTATTGCTGTCAATTTCTCCTTTGAAGTCCTCCAGAAGATTTTTAATATATTTTGGTGCTCCTATATTGGGTGCATATATGTTTACCATGGTTATATCTTCCTATTGGATAGATCCTTTCAATATCATTATGTAGTGACCTTCTTTGTCCCTAGTTATGGCCGTCATTTTGAAATATAGTTTATCAGCTATGAGTATTGCTACCCCAGCTTTTGTTTTCTTTCCGTTTGCTTGGAAGATTTTTTTCCATCCCTTCACTTTCAACCTATGTGAGTCTTTTGTTGTGAGGTGGGTCTCTTGTAAGCAACATATATATGGGTCATGCTTTCTTATCCAAACAGCTACTCCATGTCTTTTTATCAGAGCATTTAATCAATTTAGTTTGTTCAAGTTTTCTCTCTCTTCCCGGTTGTTTTGGGAGACTGTGTGTTTCTAGAAATGTGTCCAATTCGCCTAGATTGTCCAATTTGTTGGCATATAATTGTTCATAGCATGTTTCGATGATCCTCTGTATTTCTGTGGTGTCAGTTGTTAATTCTCCTCTTTTGTTTCTGATTTTGTTTATTTGGGTCCTCTCTTTTTCTTTCTTGGTGAGTCTGGCTAAAGGTCCATCGATCTTGTTTATCTTTTCAAAGAGCCAGCTTTTTGTTTCATTGATCTTTTGAACTGTTTTTTTAGTCTCTATGTCGTTTATGTCTGCTCTGACCTTTACTATTTGTTTCCTTCTGCTTGCTCTGGGTTTTCCTTTTGTTTTCTTTCTAGATCTTTAAGTTGTAGAGCTAGAGAGTCAGTAGGGATTTTTCTTGTTTCTTGAGGTAGGCCTGTAGTCCTATGAACTTCCCTCTCAAAACTGCTTTTGCTGCATCCCATAAATTTTGTGTTGTTGTGTTTTCATTTTCATTGGTTTCCAGGAAGATTTTAATTTCTTCCATGATCTCGTCAGTAACCCATTCGTCATTTAATAACATGCTATTTAGCCTCCAAGTGTTTGAATGTTTTTGTGTGTTTTTGTTGTAATTGAGTTCTAGTTTCATGCTACTGTTATCCAAGAAGATGCTTGATATGATTTCAATCTTTTTGAATTTGTAGAGACTTGCTTTGTGTCCTAACATGTGGTCTTCTTTGAGAATGTCCCATGTGCACTTGAGGAGAATGTATATTCTGCAGCTTTGTGGTGAAATGTTCTGTAAATATCAATTAAGTCCAACTGATCTAGTTCATCGTTTAAGGCCTCTATGTGCTTGTTAAGTTTTTGTCTGGAAGATCTATCCCGTGGTGTAAGTCAGGTGTTAAAATCACCCACTAAGATCGTATTGCTAGTGATCTCTCCCTTGAAGTCCTCCAGAAGCTTTTTAATATATTTTAGAGCTCCCATATTTGATGCATATATGTTTACCAGGGTTATATCCTCATTAGATTGATCCTTTTACTATTATGTAGTGACCTTCTATGTCTCTTATTATGGCCCTTGTTTTGAAGTCTATCTTGTCAGATATGAGTATTGCTACACCAGCTTTTTTTTTTTTCATTACCATTTGCTTGGTAAATTTTTTTCCAATCCTTCACTTTCATCCTGTATGAGTCTTTTGATGTGAAGTGAGTTTCTTGTAGACAGCATATATATGGGTCATGCTTTCTTATCCAATCAGCTACCCTATGTCTTTTGATTGGAGCATTTAAGCCATTTACATTTAAGGTTATTATTGATAGACAGTTATTAGTTGCCATTTTTATTTTATGTCTGTGTTCCTCTTTCTCTCTCTCTGTTTCTTCTTCTTCTTCTTCTTACAGCAGTCCCTTCAGCATTTCTTGCAGTGCTGGTTTGGTGGTAGTAAATTCCTTTAGCTTTTTTTTAATCCAGAAGCTCTTTATTTCTCCTTCAATTTTGAATGATAGCCTTGCTGGATAGAGTAGTCTTGGATTCAGACCCTTGCCTGGCATTACCTTGTACACTTCATGCCACTCCCTTCTGGCCTGCAGCGTTTCTATTGAGAAATCAGCTGACAGTCTAATGGGAGCTCCCTTGTAGGTAACTTTCTGTCTCTCTCTTGCTTCCTTTAAGATTCTTTCTTTGTCTTTAATGTTTGCCATTTTTATTATGATGTGTCTAGCTGTAGGTCTTCTGGGGTTCATCTTGCTTGGGACGCTCTGTGTTTCCTGGACTTGTGTGACTTTTTCCTTCACCAGTTTAGGAAAGTTTTCTGCCATTATTTCTTTAAACAGGTTCTCTATTCCTTTCTCTGATTCTTCTCCTTCCGGTACACCTATAATGCAAATGTTATGTTTTGTATTATCCCACAGCTCCCTTAAACTCTCCTCCTGCTTTTTAAGCTTTTTTTCCATTTGCTGCTCTTTTTGGGTGTTTTCCTCTACCTTGTCTTCTAAATCGTTGATTCGGTCTTCAGCTTCTTCTAATCTACTATTGAACCCTTCTAAGGTATTTTTCATATCAGCTATGTCATTCTTTATTTCCTCTTGATTTTTATGTATAGCTTCTAGGTTTTTTTGTTTTTTTTTTATTAATTTATTTTTGTTACAGATGTTTCTCGTTTTTTTTTTCCCCATTGACACTCTCCTCCCCATCCCCCCACCCTGTCCCCAGCTTTGTTGTCCATGTCCATCACTTATGCATACATGTGCATAAGTTCTGTGGTTTATCTCTTCCCTCCCCCCCACCCCCTCTCCTGAGGGGTGTCAGTTTATACCCTACTTCCACGTCTCTGGGTTTACCCTGTTCCTCAGACTGCTATGTTCATTATATTCCACAAATAAGTGAGATCATGTGATATTTGTCTTTCTCTGCTTGGCTTGTTTCGCTTAGGATAATACTCTCGAGGTCCCTCCACGTCGTCTCAAAGGATAAGAGATCTTTCTTTCTTACAGCTGCATAGTACTCCATTGTGTATATGTACCACAGCTTTTTTATCCATTCATCCACTGATGGACACTTGGGCTGTTTCCAGATCTTAGCTATTGCTTCTAGTTCTTTATGCATAGCTTCTACCTCTTTTTTAAAGCTGAAGTAGTTCCCAGTGAGCTCTTCATAATTCTTAAGTTGCTTGTAGTTCTCACCAAATTGTTTGAGCACCCTTATAATCATTGCTTTGAATTCTTTGTCTGACAAGTTGCTTTCTTCTAGCTCCTGTAGTTCCATTTTTGGTGATGTCTCTCTGTTTTTCACTTAGGTGTTCTTTCATTGTCTCACCATTTTAGCAATCTGGTAGTTCTAAGCCTGGTGAGGGATGTTGGAATGTTTAGGCATGTCAGTGTGTATCAATTAAGGCTGTTGTGCCTCTCAGCCTGTTTTGGTGTATGGCTCCTCTTGTCTGCTGTGGGTCCTAGAGGGTTGACACCTGGCAGCTGGAATTGGTCTGTCGTGCTGCTCTCAGCTCCCTGAGACTCACTGCTGCTTGGGCTGGGGCACCACCCTTGATCGGCTTCTGCTGTTGCTGCTGGGGATGGGTCTTAGCTGCCAATATGTGCTGCTGTTGCCTGGGGGTGTGCAGGTTCATCTGGAGCTCTGGTGGGGTGTGGGGGACCCACTGGCATAATGCTGGGGTGTGTGGGGTTCCACTAGTGCACTGCTGGGGTTTGTGGGTTCCTCTGGTATGCTGCTGGGGCGTGTGGGTCCAGCTGGTGTCCTGCTGGGATTCATGGGTTTTGTTGGTATGCTGCTGGGGTTCGTGGGTTTCACTGGTGCACTTCTGGGATTCGTGGGTCCCTCTACTATGCTGCTGGGGTGCATGGGTCTTGCTGGTGTACTGTTGGGGGACCCTGCTGCCTAGTGGGGCTCAGCTCCTGAACAGTCGCTGCTGGGGGCAAGTGTCAGCTCCCAGTTCACACTGCTACTGCTGCTCCTTCTGCTGCTGCCAGTGGGTGCTCTCAGGTCCCAATTCTTTACTGCTGTTGGAGGCTGAGAATGGTCTGCACCTGGGATTTTGCTGCTGCTGGGGGGAGGGGCTCCACTCCAACTCCACTTCTGCAGTTGTCAGGGGCAGGTCTCAGTTGCCCTATCCCTGCTGCTTGGTCTGGGGCACCGCTCTTGGTCAGTCTTTGCTGATGCTGCTGGGGATGGTTTCAGCTGCCAGACTGAGCTGCTAAAGTCTGCTGGGGGTGGGGCTCTACCTGTGCCCAGTCACTGTTGTTCGGGGGGAGGTGCCAGGCTCCCAAGCTGGTGCTAGTGCCCCCGCGAGCCTGGGCCGGCTGCTGCACTGCTGCAGGCCTGGAGCCTGGGGCCCAGGCTGGCCTGCCCGCCGCTGCAGGCCTGAGTCCCGGGCTAGGTGCGCACCACTGCAGGCCTGGGTCCCGGGCTGGGTGTGCGCCCCGTGGGCCTGGAATCTGAAGCCTGTGTGCCGCCGCAGGCCTGGGTCCCGGGCTGGGTGCGCACTGCCGTGGGTCCTACGGGCCACAGTGCCGCTGCTGCTGGGGGTGGGGCTCCGGCTCCTGCCGGTTTCGGCTACTGCTGCAGGCACCTACTGTGTGCTGACCATGCCAACACAGTTGAGTTCACTGGATGGATGGTGCAGGGCGCTCTAGTGGACTCAGGTTGCTGGGCCCCAGCTGCTTCCTGTTTCCTCCTCCCAGGGCAGACCCGGGATCCTCCAAAATGGCAGGGCATCCCGGCTGTGCTGGGGAAAGTTTGCTGGCCCATCGCTTACCACATAGCCTTCTGCTTTCCTCCACAGCACAGGAACCTTCTGTCCTATGTCTCCACACTGCTCAAGGTTGGTCTTCCATGTCACATATACTCACACTCTCTCTCACACTCTCACTCTCACACACTCACCCACGCTCCAGTCCTGCCCGTCGCCATCTTCCCCTCAGAACTATTCTTTATATATTAAAATTATATCTTGAACCTAAAAATATGTGTATATATGGACTATATATTCTGTCATTTTACAGTAATTATTACTCACCAAGGAAATGTTGTCTTGAAATCTTATCTCATAGATAAGCAAAGGGGTTTTTTTTTAATCAACTGCCTTATAATCAAATTATAACCACACCATAACTTTTGTCAATTATAGACAGCCATGTTTTACTCTGATACTTTTGTAAATATGTTACATCTCTTTAAAAATCCATGGAAAGCCCTGGCCAGTTTGGCTCAGCAGTTAGAGTGTCGGCCCGTGGACTGGAGAGTCCTGGGTTCAGTTCCCGTTAGGGACACATACCTCGGTTGCAGTTTGTCCCTGGCCCCAGTTGGGGTCAGGTGGGTGGCAACCACTCGATGTGTCTCTCTCACATCAATGTTTCTCTCTCTCTCTCTTCCTCCCTCTCTTCCTCCCGCTCTATCTGAAGATAAATACAAAAATGTCCTCAGGTGAGGATAAAAAAGTAAATAAATAATAAAAATAAAAATCCATGGAAAGGACTCTGACTTACTCTAAGTTACAGGTTTCTAAACAGGCCAAATCTTTGAACTGGATGAAGATTTATAAAACTAAGAAATAACTGAATTCATGAAAATACTGGCAAGTAATCAAGAGGTTATGGGACTAAATGAATTGAGAATAGTATTCTTATTACTCTGTTTTAAATATTGCTGATTTATAAACCTCTTTGTTTTCCAAATATAAGAAAAACTAGAAGAGACATTCTGCATTATTATCAATGGCTCATTAACAAAGTTATAGGGATTAATAAATCAGTAACATTCATCTCACAGTGTACTCCCAGGAGAAGAAGACTTCAAAGACCACAACTTACAACCAGGAAATTTCTGTCCATTGGGAAAAACATTAAAGACTCTCCAACAGTGTTGGAAGGAATCTTTCCTTATCAGGTGCCTAATGACAAATGGACATCTGCCCCTGTCTTTGACACTTGCCTCCATCTACAATGGCAATCAAAGACTTTTCAAAAACGAGAAGTTGCTGAACATGGAGACAGACAGCTATCCCAAGATGTCAGCAAGGCATGTATGCTCACAAATTAATGCTGCTCAAATCTTGTTCTTATATCACCTAATTGTGATTGATTAAATATACATAATTTTTATATTGTTATTATCCTCCTTATGGTTTTCTAATGGAAACAATATCTGTCTCTCTAGAGCCCCTCCCTTATTAGATATAAAAGAATTTAACTTGGATACCTACTAATCTTTTCCACCTACTAGACAATGATATTCTGATTATCAATTATAATAATAAAATAGTAAAGAGTCTTAACTCATCTGGCCAGACATATCATAAGGTACAAGTGACAGCAGAGAAAAAAAGAAAACATATAATTAGCTTAATAAAAAATTATAATAATACATGTAAAGGTTTTTTTGGTTGGCTGGGATACTTGTTCCCCTCAAACCCTTCCTTGTCTACTATTAGACATTTTCTGTTCCTAATCAGTATTACTGGTTTAATACTGTCACTTTTTGTTCCTGATATATAAATGTTACACTAGATGAAGAAGAAAAAAAAACTTAAGACAAACAACAAAAACACTCGGAGCATTATAACTCAAAAATTAGAAATGATCCAGAATATTTTTTAACAATGACATATAGGATCTCACTGCCTCCCATTCACCTACCTTTTCATTTTAAATTAATAATAATAATTCAACCTTGAATACCATCTAAGGTTATGGTCTTGCCCCATCCCCAGCAGTCCACCCTGTTCAACAAGACAAATGCTGGCATTGAGATTTCACAGAAATAAGCCTTCCTAGCACTATAGGACCTCATGATTCAACCAAAGACTGGTCATAGATGCACCCTTTGGATTGATTTATGACCAAAAGAGGGATGTGCGAACAAAAAGGGGACACATGATAACCTGACAAGCTCAGGAAAGGCCTGTGTGGCGGCCCTGCAAATTCAAAGACCTAAACCAACCACAAAGATGGTCCAAAATTAAAACTTTTTAACTAAAAGCAGTTTATGGCAGGTAGTCATGTCCTAGGCTGGCAACTTCCCTGACAAAGATCAGTCTTTACCATCACTGAGCCTGTCTATTGCCTTTTTGCATCTATGATAACATATCTTTGGAATGTCAAAGTAATTTTCCTTCTTCTGGACTCCTCAAAGCACAGGCACCACTCTGCAGAGACTACATATTCCCACATTGTTATTGAGTTAATTATTGACTGTTAACTACCCTGTACCCACCTATGTAAAAGATGCATGTGTCTGTCCTCTTACTTTTCATCCAATCCCAGAGATGTCCCTGCTTTGCTTTCTCCCACCTCCCTAATCTGTCACCAATGGATTTCACGTAACTCACTTGTGTCTTCTCTTTTGATTGTAATGTGTAAAATAAGGTGCAAAAGTGCCATTCTCTGGAGCATTATCTCAACCTGTTGAGATTTTGCTTCCTGACAATAGTCAACAGTTTGGCTCAAATAAACTCACAAAAATTCTTCACAGGTTTGAATGTTTCTTACGTTGACATTCCCAATCACATTATACCAAACTAATATTTTTAAGTTATTTATGAAAAAGATGATTTTTTTAAAAAAGTTAATTGTGTTGTATAACAGCCAGGAAATTTCTGAAATGGAATAGTGACGAGCAAGAACTTGCCCACCAGATATTATGAAGCTCAACAATTAGAACATAATGTTACTGAGAGGCAGAATCACTCATGGGTCAGATATATTGTAGGTATATTGTTGAATACCTAATGTATACCACACACCATCCCTATTGGGTTGGGGGTGCAAACAAAACAGATAATCTCTCTGCCCTCTTGGATGTCATAATGTAATAGGGAAAAAGAGTCAATGGAGCAAATAAAATCCTGTCAACACAAACAGTTCAGAAAAAAATTATATATAAAAATTCAGGATATGAAAAAAGGAAACTCGTCAGTGAAGAAAGGATGAATTATTCATTAACTTGGAACAAGGGCTTAGCATTTGAAAATAAAAATATGCACATAAAATACAACTAAAGAACTAGAAGAAAATGCAGATGAGAATTTTTGTGATGCCTAAGGACCAAACATGAAGGGAAGGTTTTCATGTCTGACCATATGAAAATGTGACATTTCTGCATAGTAAGGAAACACATCTGTGTATCAGATAGACAATTTTAAGACAAAACGCAAATTGCATAAAAATATTCATTAGTATTCAAACTGCAAACTTAAACAACCTTATCATTTGCACCTCTCAGAAAGTTAGAGAATAGTTAAGTAATGCCCAGGTTTGGTGTGGGTCAATCAGGCACGATTACATTGCTAATTTTAAAAACTACTACTTTTCTGGAGAGAATAAGGCAAGAGGTATCAAAAATCTTATAGTAGGGCCAAGAAATTTCACTTTAAGAGATTTATAAAATGAGTCAAGAATGCGAAGATATATGGAGCTGGGTGGACTGTATTGTTTATAATACTGAAAAATAAAACAAATCAAAATAAAACAAAACCTGAGAAAAAAACACAAAGGCCTAAAAAAAGGATTAAGAATGGCACAGACATACGTTTCCTCCACTCGTTAAAATGACAGCTTAGCTATTTTTAAAAATTAGTATAAGTAATGTTTTCTATTTAAATTTTTTTTAATTTATTTTCCATGTTGAGTGGTACTTAAACGCATAAAAATATTTATAAAAAAACATGGAGCTTGCCCTGGCCGGTTTGGCTCAGCGGTTAGAGCGTTGGCCTGCGGTCCAGAGAGACCCAGGTTCGGTTCCTGCTAAGGGCATGTACCTCGGTTGCAGTTTGTCCCTGGCCCTGGTTGGGTCGTGCGGGAGGCAGCCACTCAATGTGTCCCTTTCACGTCGCTGTTTCTCTCTCTCTCTCTTCCTTTCTCTCCCTCCCACTCTCTCTGAACAAAAAATGGAAAAATGTCCTCGGGTGAGGATTAAAAAAAAATAAAAAACATGGAGCTTAAGATTTGTGCATTTTAAATGCATTTTAAATCCCTTACCAAATGTATTTCATAACTCATTTTTAAAAGCAAATGGAGAAATGGTTATCCACATTTTTAAGAACAAAGTTTCTATGTTCATACACATATACACGTGGACACACAGATTTTGACAGTTTGCAAATTATTTTTTTCCCTTTTGGATCCTCTGAATTTTCTAGTTATCCTATAGTGAAAACTTTTTTTTTTTTTTTTTTTTTTTTTTTTTTTTTGGTAAGAGAAAATAAGTGCTTAAAAAAAGAAAAAAAGAGAAAAGGATTCTCTGAGGTAGAGAATCTGCACAGGGTTGGCCTCCCATTCTTACGAATGGGTCAAGGAGAGCACACGCCGCGGAAATCAGTGGATGCGCATTGAGGTGAGGTTTACACAAAGGGCAAATACTGGAGCCTGGAGCCCCGCACCAAGGCCAGCATCCCCCAACTGCTAAGCGGGTCCCGGGTAAAGCCCGCGGCGGGAGGAACCCAGGGTCCTGCACTGGCCCTCGGTCCCTGGCCGCAGCGCCACGCTCGCCCTCCTGCTCTGGGTGCCCCCCCCCCACACTCCCAGCGCGGCCCGGCTCCCCAGGCGAGATGGGGTGCACCTCGAACAACCGACCCGGCGCTGCGCTGTAGCCCGCAGGACGCGGCCCCAGCCTATCGGCCGCCGACCTCACTTCGTTCTGCCGTCCAGGGCTCTATCCGTCCGCACCTCCGCCCTGCGCCCGCCACCCCGCCAGACTCACGTGTCCAGCCGTGGCCCCACACTCAGCTCCACTGAGCATGAGTGGCAGAAGCCTGTGAGGACGCCGTCCCGCCCGCCACCTCCCCGGACGCCGGACTACGTTTCCCACAAGGCAGCGGGACAGTGGCGCGGGTGTCGGAGTGCGCAAGTCCATGCCTGCGGCAGGCAGGAGAGGGCGCGGTAGTGCACAAGCAAGCGCAGGTGTGAGGTGGCAGACAGGGAGACCTGGCGATGGTTTCCGCCGAGGAGGCACAGACCGACGGCCTTGGCTCTCAGGATGGCACCAGTGGACAGGGTTGTGGTTTGCCAGACTGGGATTGGTCTGTACCGAGACCTTATGCCGACTACCCTGAAGAAGCCCCTCCTTAGACCCTGACGGTGACTAATCCATGGGGACAGGAGCAGGAGCTGACAGCCTTGGCTAAACCTCACTTTCCTCCTCTGCAATAAAGGGAACCCAGAAGAGTCTCTTGCAGAGTTGTCAGAAGAAGGAGTAGAAGAGGTAGTAACATCTGGAGTACACAGTGGGCACTCCATGAATAGTGGTTATTGTACCCACAACCCTATCCTGCACTGAGAGCTTCAAAATTATCACTATACAGAATGCGGACAAAAGCTCCAATAAAATGTGTGGCCATACCCCGGCTGGTGCAGCTCAGTAGTTGAGTTTCCACCTATGCACCAAGAGGTCACCAGTTTGATCCCCGATCACTGTAGGTGCCCAGGTTGTGGGGCCAAGTCCCCAGTTGGGGACATGCAGGAGTATCGATGTTCTCTCTCATGGATGTTTCTATCTCTCTCTCCCTCTTCCTCTCTCTCTAAAATCAATAAAGGAAAATAATTTTTTTTGAATGTGTGGCCATAGTTAGTTGCAGCTGGTTCTGCTGCTGGAACTTGAAAAAGTACAAGACTTTGGGGACAGATCAATATGGTAGCTTAGAGTATAGTATTTGGTTTTCTAAAAATGACTGCTTGTTTCCTCTGCTTGTTTCTGTTGCTGTGACAAAGACTCATCCCTTGACTAAACTTTAGACAGGTTCCTCTGAGCCCTCTTTTCTATTAGGCCTGGTTCCTGGACCCTGTGGAAAGAATCCTGCTAAATCAGTTTAAGTAGAACCTCTCCACTCCACCCCCTCTACACACACACACCTTTTTTTTTTTTATTAATCCTCACCAGAGGATATTTTTCCATTGATTTTTCCCCCCCTAGAGACTGGAAGGGAGGGAGGGAAAGAGAAAGAGAAACATGATGTGAGAGACACATCCATTGGTTGCCTCCCACATGACCCTGACCGGGGTCCAGGATCCAACTTGAAACCCAGGGAGGTGCCCTTGACCAGAATCAAAGGTGAGATCCTCTGGTCCTTGGGCTGACAGTCCAATCACTGAGCCAAACTGGCCAGGGCAGAATCCCCATTCTTAATATCTGATCAAATTCCTAATCCCCTGCTCTTGATGTCTAAATCCTTGGCCTGCCTTTATTTAGCTTGCTGACTACTTTTGGTAATTTTCCATCCACTGACCCTCTTAATCTGCTTTTTTGCTGTAAATCCCCATCTGTTTTTGCTGTATTGGGAGTTGAGTTTGATTTTACTAAAGCTTCTCTCTCCTATTGCAGTAGTACTGAATAAAATATGTTTTCATCATCTTTAACTAGTGCCCAACTCTGTTTCTCTTTGAGAATTGTCTGTGAACAATTTCAATTTCAAAATATTGAAAAATATGAAAATCTTCACAATTCATTTAATCAAGCTAAGGTAACCCAGATAATACCAAACAAACTAAGTTAAAAAAATTTATCACTGCACTAAAACAAATACCTTAAACCAAACAGTTTCTCAAGGATTACAAGGGCATTCTTACAATAGAAATGACATGAACATATTCATTATAGTTGTTCTGTTAGAGAAATGGTCCTTGATACACTCACAGCATAGAATGTGCAAGTTCCAAACAAATAGGCAGAGAGTATGGAGTAGGGAAGGAGGAGATGGAAACAAATTAACAAACAAAAAATAAAACCCCAACAGCTCAGAAACAGACAGTTCAGGCAAATAAAAAGTGTGGAAGAAAATGTTAGCAATAAATCAAAGTCTATTAGTAATCACTACATATATACATGGACTGAACTTTCCGAATAAAAGAAAAATACTGTCCGGCAATTGGATTTTTTTAAATCTGGCTATATGTTAAAACATAAGGATATACAAACCTTAAAAGTAGAAAGTTGAATAAAGATATTTCTGGCCCGGCCAGTGTGGCTCAGTGGTTGAGTGTCGACCCATGCACCAAGAGGTTGCCAGTTCAATTCCCAGTCAGGGCACATGTCCGGGTTGTGGGCCAAATCCCCAGTGGGAAGCATGCAGGAGGTGGCCAATTGATGTTCTCTCTCATCGATGTTTCTATTTCTCTCTCTCTCCCTCTCCCTTCCTCTCTCTCTAAAATCAATAAAGAGAAAAAATTAAAAAAGAAGAAAATTTAAAAATGACCTGTGTGCCTCTCTCTCTCTCATGTTTGTGCCTTTCCTCCCCCTTTCTTCCCTCAAAGCTTTCTCCTAAACTTTTCTTTTTTTCTTCTTTTGCCTCTGTAACTTGTATCCTGAGCCCATACAGCCCAGCTGGCTTACTTCTTCCATGGCTCACTTCTACCTCTGTGACTTTCTAAATAAATTTTTGTTTGTATATGGGAAAAAAAAAAAAAAATGACCTCATGCTAGGCTATAAAGCAGTCAATACATTTCCAAGAATTGATATCATATGGACCACATTCTTTAGCAACAATGCAATTAGACATTATTTTAAAAGAGAAGAAACTTTAAAAAAAATTTTTAGGTAACAGGAAAATTTAGAGATTGAGCTGGTCACAATGACAGATTCTCTCCTTCACCAAACTCTTATCAGTCTCTTCTGAGCAATTTTTCAACTAGGCCTTGATTTTGGGGTTCATTTCTGCGTTATCCAATTTTAACAAGAATCCTGCTAAGTCATTTTAGTCAGAATCACACATCCTGCATACCCCACGTGATCACCTGGGCCTGCCTTCAGCAAGAATTCTGTTAGGTTGGTTTAAAAATATCCTCCCTGAAAAGCAAGGACCTACAACCAAGATTACTCTATCCTGCAAAGCTATCATTTAGAATTGATGGACATAGCAAGAGTTTCCCAGACAAGAAAGAGCCAAACCAGTATTATATGAAATGTTGACGGGTCTTCTTGAAGATAAAAAAGTATGAACAATAAAATGGCAATAAATACATATCTATCACAGATTGAATCTACAAACAAAATGAGCAAGCAGAACAGAAATAGACTCATAGATACAGAGAACTTTTTGTTGGTTGCCAGATGGGAGGGGAGTTGGGTGAAAAAGATGAAGGGATTAAGAAATACAAATTGGTTGTTAGACTGATGAACCTCAAAGGGAAGGGGGGAGGTGGGGTGGGAAGAGAGAAACTGTTGTGGGCCCCAAGGCTAAGGCAACTAGATTCCATTTTATGTAGGCCCCTTGGTTAAGGCGACTAAAAGACTCCATTTTGTCACCAATAGACATTCCTCGATATTCTTCCAATAATAGGTTAATTACCCCTAGACAGAAAGGAATTTTGACTAAGATTATAGTTGCCCCAGGAGTTGGGAGGCATTTGCAGTTTCCTGAGTATAGGTATTTGCAGGTACTTGTAAGTGCTTAGGCCGTGGGTAAATAATGCTAATTTTGACTTCTGTGGTCTCTGTCACTCCCACTATTGTACTGGTTCCCTGAGGGGAGGGGGCAAAAGGAGGAGGGAGTTTCTGTCTTTAAAATGGGACAAGAAGAATCGGGGCTGTTGATCTGAGGGGAAACTATGCCCTCCGCAACCCGCCGGCGAAATAAAGTGCTCCTTTACAATTCGGCCATGCGTCTCTGGTTATCTCACCGTCAGGTTATAACAAAACCAAAGAACTTATATGCATATATGCATTCCCAATAGACACAGACAATAGTGTGAGGAAAGCAGGAGGGGAACAAGAAGGGCGAGGAAGAGGGATATCTGTAATACATTCAACAATAAAGATAAGTTTTAAAAATAAAAAAATTAAAATATCCTCCCTCATGCCTGATTTTTCCTCAGTAATTTTTTATCCTGTGACCCCCATTCTAACTGTTGGCTATAAATCCCACTTGCCCAAGCTGTATTTTGAATTCAGTCCAATCTTTCTTCCCCACTTCAAGAACCCGTTTCAATGGTCTATCAAGATGGCCCCCCTGAATAAACCCTGCCTTACTGTCCTTTAACAACTTTTTCTTTAACAGGTAAGATAATTTTTTCTTCTTTTGTTCCCTTCCAAAATCCAGTAAAACCAAATTTAAGGGACTATTTGAAAAGTTAACTCACAGGTCAGGGGAAAACAGGTAAGGACAACCCAGTAACAACATTTTGGACCTGGAAAGTAGATGGATGTTATTTTCTTGGCAGACTTGAAAAATGCCAAATCCCCAGAAATATGTAGGAAAAACTGAAAGCCAGTCTGACTTTACAGCTCAGAAACCCCAAAAGTAAGCAGTGGTAATAACAGATATTTCTTGGAATTGGGTCTGAAGGTGGGGCTAAAATAAAAAGGGTAAATGGGACAAGTGATAACTATTTGAGACAGATGTTTAGATCTCCTTTCCCAATCACCATTATGGGCAATTTCCTCTCCCCCAAGGTGGTAAAAATGTAGATAGCTAGTCCCTGGAGAGGAGGCTGGGAAGAGGGCAATAAGACAAAAGCCAGCCACATGGCAGGGAGGTTGAAGCTTTAAAGGCCAATAAAAGGTCACTGCCATCAATTCAGTGCCTCCTAGAGTCCCCAATCTGGGGTACAGTGAAAGAAGAGACTTTATTCAACTGAAGGAGCTCAAGCAAAGCAGCTCAAATGCTATAGCTACCATATTACAGTTCAAGATAGTAAATGCAGTAAAATGCAGTAAAAAAAATGTGCTTCACTGAGACAAAGGGGAAGCTAGATTATAAAAAGGGAAGTTTCTGCACCCTGTCCCTGATTGGTCCATTTATATGCAAATGAAGATTACAAATCCACAGTCTGAATGGTCCAAATTGCACTGACCTGATTGGCCAGCTCCACACATTCTGATTAGTTGTAGAACTGCTCTGATCAGTAGTAAAGAGACAAATGAGAGTATAGTTGTGCAGCTCCAACTGGGCAAGGAATATCTAATTCCTACTGGTCCAAATATGATTCCAGGAGTTCCTTTATTAGGGTTGGTTCAGTGCAGGAGACTTGACAGCCCAGTCTCTGGCTTTTCACTGAAATTCAATGTGCAATAGAGGCACCGTAAACAACAGCTTCTAGGCTCTGGTTATGAATATGAGTGTGATTAACCACAAGGAATCCTTATTAACAGGTATACGCTTTCTTGGGGTTGTCAACATTATCCCACTTTGCGAACCTACCCACAGACAGTTTAGATAACCAATCAGGTTAGTTTGTACCATGTTGGTACTGGAATGGTTTGACTTCCTGCTCTGGGTTTATCTAGTCCCTCAGTGGGACCTCTGTAGTTGGGCATTAGCTAATGGAACAACTAGACCATTTGTTCACAAGAGGTCTCTCAGGCACATGCAAATTTTAAAGAAATTCATAGTCTCTTGCTAAACACTCAGAAGAACTTGGGAAGGGTTTAAGAACAAACAAAGGCACTTATTTCTTAACATCAAGAGAAATCAGGGATAATTGACAGAAAGGGTATTTAACATCTGGAGTAAAGGTTGTAACCATTATGATTTACCAATGCAGTGGCCTGATGGATAGTTTCTATCCTTCCTGCAATCATTGGTCATGTTTTTGTAGGGGGCTTTAAACATTTACTTATATAGTACACCAATAGTCTGGCAAATAAATATACTGAACAAATTAGAATAATAATGATTAAAACAATTTGCCATCCAGACCCTAAAATGGCTCTTAGCCCAGTCAGGAGCCAGCTGAAAATATTGAAAAATCTAAACCCTAACTAGTCAGTGGTGTGAGAGACAAAACTGGAATGCTTCTTTTTTGCAAGTTTAAAGAATTTGGTTGTTTCTAATTTGACCTGGGAAAAGCTAGCTATTTATCCAGGTATAGCAGGAGGTACTGGCTACAGCACAACTCCGCTTTGGGCTGCAAGCAAATAATCAAGTATAACCCTGTTGTTGAGAACTACTCAAGCTAGAGAATCTAAACAAATTTGTTGAGCTTAAATAACTATAGCAGCTGAATGAACCATTTGTTATCTGTTCTGGTTACATTTTCCATCATTATGTCTAACTGAGCAGTGTCATGGGCAGTCCATGAACCAACAGTCCCAATAAAACAATTATTTTTATATTAATCTCAAAATTCTATCCATGCTCACCTTGGAATGATTGAGATTTGGCTACATCTGAGAAAGGTTAAGAGAAATGAGACTGATGGAAATCAGGAGCTATAACTAAGACTATAGTCTCATATGCTTGGCATGTTTTCTACTGATGACAATGAAAAATTATACAACTGGATTTTTCTATATACACAAACAAGTATTGGAATTAAGAAAAAGTTCCTTAATTTAACCAAGGAAGTAAAAGACCTGTTCTCAGAAAACTACAGAACATTGAAAAAAGAAATAGAGGAAGATATAAAAAAGTGAAAACATATACTGTGTTCATGGATAGGAAAAATCAACATCGCTAATCATCAGAGAGATGGAAATTAAAACAACTATGAGATATCACCTCAGTCCTGTCAGAATGGTGGCCATCAACAAATCCTCAAATAACAAATGCTGGCGAGGGTGTGAAGAAAAGGATACTCTAGCACACCGCTAGTGTGAATGCAGACTGGTGCAGCCACTGTGGAAAACAATATGGTGTTTCCTCAAAAAATTCAAAATGGAACTGTCATTTGACCCAGTGATCCCACTGGAATCACTGGGAATATTTCCTAAGAAGCCTGAAATGCCAGTCAGGAAGAATATATGCACCCCTATGTTTATAGCAGCGATATTTACAATACCTAAGATCTGGAAATAGCCCAAGTACCTATCAGTAGATGAGTGGATAAAAAGGTTGTGGTAGCCCTGGCCTGTTTGGCTCAGCGGTTAGAGCGTCGGCCTGCGGTACAGAGAGACCTGGGTTCGGTTCCCGCTAAGGGCATGTGCCTTGGTTGCAGTTTGTCCCCGGCCCTGGTTGGTCGTGCGGGTGGCAGCCACTCGATGTGTCCCTTTCACGTCGATGTTTCTCTCTCTCTCTCGTCCTCTCTCTCCCTCCCACTCTATCTGAACAAAAAATGAAGAAAATGTCCTCAGGTGAGGATTAAAAAAAAAAAAAAAAAAAAGGTTTGGTACATTTACACAATGGAATACTATGCAGCTGTAAGAAAGAGAGATCTCTTACCCTTTGAGATGACATGGAAGGACCTGAAGAGTATTATGCTAAGCGAATAAGCCAGTCAGAGAAAGACAAGTATCACATGATCTCAATTATTTGTGAAACATAATGAACAAAATAAGCTGTCCACCAAAAGAGATCCATAATCATGGAAGTAGGGAACAGAGTGACAAACCTCAGAGGGATGGGAGGTGGGAGGCAAGGGAAGAGATAAACCAAAGAACTTATATGCATAAATGCACAACCAATCAACACGGACACTAGGCTGGGGAAGGCAGGAGGGGGGTGGGAGCAGGAAAGAGGGGGTCAATGGGGAAAAAGGGGGACATCTGTAATACTTTCAACAATAAAAATAAATAGACAAAAAAAACAAATAAATAAATATTCCTCCCCTTCCAATATGTCATAATACTTTCACAAGTAGAAAGGGGCCAATTCAATTTCTCTATCATTTTTACCCATTCTAATGAATCTGATATTAGTTTCATTGCAGTATTTATTCTAAATCAGGTGCTTTAAAGGATCCAATGAATTGAATTTTGTTGGTTTCAGAATATTGCTGGTATTGTACAATAAACCTGTTTGCCAGGAAGACATGTCTCTGGTGGAAACATTTTATGGATCAGAGATTAAGTCAAGACTACCTGCCAATGAAGTAAAACTATTCCCTAATTGTCAGATAACTGTTTTATTTTCTCCTTTCAAATTAAAATGTCTTAGTAAATGGGATCAGGTCTCATTCTTTTCCTATATTCTCTATAACACGCACTAAACACTAAAGTGTTGTGAGAATGAGTACCATTTGGTAAATGATATTTGGAAAAAGATTCTGCCTTCTACCTCAAAGAAAACATCAATCTATCACATGGCACACCTGAACTCCAACAATACAATTTACAGAATCATTCATTTATAAAATTGCATTCAATTTCTTTTGTACTAATAAACATTTAAATGGTAGAACTATTCTCTTTTACATCACTTAAAATGCATTTCCACTTTTAAAATTTATTTGTTTTTCAATTAAAGTTGGCACTCAATATTATATTGGTTCAGATGTACAACACAGTGATGAAACATTTATATAACATGAAGTGATCATCCCAATAAGTCTAGTACCCATCTGACACCATACATAGTTATTATATTATTAATTATATTCCCTATGCTGTACTTTGTACTCCCTTAACTGTTTTTATAACTGGTAATTTGTACTTTTTAATCCCTTCACTATTTTCAACCAGCCCTTCAAACCCCCCTCCCACCTGGCAATCATCACTTTATATTTTGTATCTGTGAATTTGTTTCTGTTTAGTTTGTTTATTTTGTTTTTCAGATTCCACATGTAATGGAATCATATAGCATTTATCTTTCTCTCTACGACTTTTTCATTCAGCATAATAACCTCTAGATCCATCCATGTTGTTGCAAACGGCAAGATTTTATTCCGTTTTATGGCTATACTCCATTGTATACATGTACTACATCTTCTTTAATATTTATTGGTGGACACAAATTGCTTCCATATCTTGATTATTATAAATAATGTTGCAATAAACATATGGGTGCACACATCTTTTCTATTTACTGATTTTGATATCTTCAGATAAATACCCAGAAGTGGAATTGCTGGGTATTATGGTAGTTTTATTTTTAATATTTTGAGGAGCCTACATAGTGTTTTCCATGCTGACTACACCAATTTACAATCCCACCAACAGTGCACAAAGGCCTTCTCCCACACCCTCATCAACACTTGTTGTTTCTTGAATACTTGGTAATAGCCATTCTGAAAGGTATGAGTTGATATATCATTGTGGTTTCATTTTTCATTAGTGATGTTGAGCATCTTTTCATATGTATGTTGGCCATCTGACCAGATTGGGTACGCTCAGGGTGGTATGGCCATAGACTATGTTGGCCATCTGTATGTCCTCTTTGGAGAAATATCTATTCAGGTATTCTGCCCATTTTTAAATAGGATCGTTTGTTTATTTATTTATATTTTATTCGTTTATTTTGGTATTAATTTGTATGTGTTTCTTATATGTTTTTGACATTAACCTCCTTATCATTGGCAAATATCTTCTGTCATTCAAACAGTTGCCTTTTCATTTTGTTGGTGGTTTTCTTTACTGTGCAAAAACCTTTTAGTTTGATGTAGTCATTTCTGTTGTTGCTGTTGTCATTTTCCTTGCCTGAGGAGTCACATCCAAAAAAAATACTACTAAGAGCAATGTCAAAATGTTTACTGCTGGTGTTTTCTACTCAGAGTTTTATGGTTTCAGGTCTTACATTTAAGTCTTTAATTTATTTTGAGTTTATTGTTGTATATGATATAAGAAAGTGGTCTAGTTCATTTCATTTTCGTACATGTATTTCTCATTTTCTCAACACCATTTATCAAAATACTATTTTACTCCATTATAATTCTTGCCTTCTTTGTCTTATATTAATTATATAAGCATGAGTTTATTTCTAGGCTCTATATTTTGTTCGACTGATCTATGTGTCTGTTTTTATGCCAGTACCATGTTGTTTTGATTACTATATAACTTTGTAGTATAGGTTGATATCAAGAATGATGATACCTTCAATTTTGCTTTTTTCTCAAGATTACTTTGGCTATTCGAGGTCTTTTGTGGTTCCATACAAATGTTAGGATTATTTGTTCTAGTTCTGTGAAAAATGCCATTGGTATTCAGATCGGAATTGCATTGAAAATATATAGATTGCTTTGGGTATTATGGACATTTTAATGATGTAATTCTTCCTATCTATTAACATGGTATATCCTTCCATTTATTTGTACCTTCTTCAATTTCTTTCTACAATGTCATAGGTTTCTGAATACAGCTCTTTACCTTCTTTGTTAAATGTATTCTTGGATATTTTATTTTTTTTAATGCAATTGTAAATGGAATTGTTTTCTCAATTTCTATTTCTGATAGTTAATTATTGATGTACAAAATATGCAACCAATATTGAATATTAATTTTGTATCCTGCTACTTTACTGAATTGATTTATTAATTCTAATAGTTTTTGGTGAATTCATTGGGGTTCTCTATATAAAGTATTATGTCATCTGCAAATAATAACAGTGTACTTCTTTCTTTCCAATTTAAATGCCTCTTACTTTGTCTGGTAGCTGTGGCTAAGACTTGCAATACAGTGTTAAATAAAAATGGTAAAAGTAGACTTTCTTGTCTTGTTGCTGATCTTAAATAAAAAGCTTTAAGCTTTTCTCTGTTGAGTATAATTTAGCCATGGGGGTTGTCATATGTGGCCTTTATAATGTTGACGTCTGTTCCCTCGATCCTCACTGTGGTGAGAGTTTTTATCCTAAGTGGATGTTGGACTTTGTGAAATGCTTTTCTGCATATATTGATATAATCATATGATTTTTATCCTTCATTTCATTTACGTGGTGTGTCACATTGATTGATTTGCTGCTGTTGAACCAACTTTTCATCCCAAGAATAAATCCCATTTGATCATAGTATATGATCTCTTTAATGTTTTACTAAATTTTGTTTATTCATATTTTGTTGAGGATTTTACCATCTATATTCATCAGGATATTGTTCTATAATTTTCTTTTCCTTTTTGTTATGTAGTGGCTTTGTCTGGTTTTGGTATCAGGGTAATGCTGGCCTCATCAAATGACTTTGGGAGCCTTCCTTCCCCTTCAATTTTTTGAAAAAGTTTGACAGGGATAGGTATTACTTATTTGAACATTTAATAAAATTCAACGAAGAAGCCATATGGTCCAGGACTTTTGTTGAGAACTTTTTGATTACTGATTCAATTTTGTTACTAGTTAGTTATAGGTCTGTTCAAATTCTCTGTTTCTTCTCAACTCAGTCTGGAAAGATTGTGTGTTTCTAGAAGTTTACCCATTTTTTCCAGATGGTCCAATTTGTTGGCATATAATTGTTCATAATATTTTCTGTTTATAATTCTTTGTATTTCTGTGGTGTTGATTGTCACTTCTCTTTCATTTCTAATGTTATTTGGGATCTCTCTCTCTCTCTCTCTCTCTCTCTCTCTCTCTCTTTCTATTATAAGTCTGATTTAAGGTTTATCGATCTTGTTTATATTTTCAATGAACCAGTGCTTGGTTTTATTGATATTTTCTATTGATATTTTTAGATTCTATTTTGTTTATTTCCACTCTGATCTTATTGTTTAATACCTTGTACTCACTTTGAGCTTTGTTTGCACTTCTTTTTCTAGCTCCCTTAGGTTTAAGGTTAGATTGTTTATTTGAGATTTTTCCTGTTTCATAAGATAGGCCTGTATTTCTACAAACTTTTCTCTTAGAATTCCTTTATCTGTATCTCATAGATTTTGAGTCATTGTGTTTTCACTTTCATTTATCTCAAGTTATCTTTGGATTTTTTCCTTGATCTTGTTGTTAACCCACTCATTATTTAGTAGCATGTTATTTAGCCATGTTTGTGTTTTTCAGTTTTCTTCTTGTAATGTATGCCTACTTTTATACCATTGTTAAAGAAGTTGCTTGATATGATTTCAATCTTCTTAAATTGATTGAAACTTGTTTTGTGGCCTAACATATGTTCTATCCTGAAAAATGTTCCATGTGCACATAAAAAGAATTTATATTCTGATGTTTTGGGGTGAAAGGCTCTAAAAATATCAATTAAATCCATCTGGTCTAATGTGTCATATAAGGCCATCATTTCCTTGTTGATTTTCTGTGTGGATGATCAATCCACTGATGTCAATGGGGTGTTAAAGTCCCCTACTATTACTGTATTACTGTCTGTCTCCCACTTTATGTTTGCCAATGTTTGCTCTATATATTTAGCTGCTCCTACGTTGGGTGTGTAAATGTTTACAAGAGTTATATCCCCTTGTTGGACTGATCCCTTTATCATTATGTAATGCCCTTCTTTGTCTCTTATAACAGCCTTTGTTTTAAAGTCTATTTTGGCTCTGGTTGGTGTGGCTCAGTTGGTTGGAGCATTGTCCCAAACACTGATAAGTTGAAGGTTCAACTCCCAATCAGGGCACATAACCAGGTTACAGGTTTGGTCCCCTGTCCAGGCAAGTACAGGAGGCAGCCAATCCATGTTTCACTCTCACATCTCTCCTCTCTCTTCCTCTCTTTAATAGCAATAAACAAATCCTTGGGTGAGGATTAAAACACAGAATAATAAAATAAATAAAGTCTATTTTATCTGATATAAGTATTGCTAACTCAAGTTATTTTTGTTTCCACTAGAATGAAATATCATTTTCTATCTCTACTTTCAATATGAGTGTATTTCCATCTCAAGTGCGACATTTGTAGGCAGTATATATATGGGCCTTGTTTTTTAATCCATTCATCCTATGTCTTTGATTGGAACATTTATTCCATTTAGCTTTAAAGTAATTATTGATAGGTATGTAGTTATTGCCATTTATTAATTGTTTTCTGGTGGTTTTTTGTTCTTCTCTGTGCTTTTCCTATTCTCTTGCTCTCTTGTATGTTGCCAATTTTCTATAAGGTTGTGTGGGGATTCATTTTCTTTATTTCTTTTTTTTAAAGTTATCTTTATTGAAGAAAGTATTACAGATGTGCCCCCTTTTTCCCCAATGACCATTTCCACTCTGCTCCCACCCCCACTCACAGGCCTTCACCGCACTATTGTCTGTGTTCATTGGTATGCATACAAGTTCTTTGGTTTAATCTCTTCCAACACCCCCACCCCACTTCCCTCAGAGATTCATCTGTATGTTCCCTACTTTCATGTCTCTGGCTTTATTTGGTTCATCAGTTTATTGTGTTCATTAGATTCCACATATAAGTGAGATCATGCGATACTTGTCTTTCTCTGACTGGCTTATTTTACTTAGCATAATACTCTCCAGGTCCCTACATGTCGTCTCAAAGGGTAAGAGAGCCTTCTTTTTTTTATAGCTGCATAGTAGTCCATTGTGTAAAAGTACCACAGCTTTTTTATCCACTCATCTGCTGATGGGCACTTGGGCTGGTTCCAGATCTTAGCTATTGTAAATAGCACTGCTATGAATATAGAGGTGTAAATAGTCTTTCTGATTGGTGTTTCAGGCATCTTAGGAAATATCCCTAGAAGTGGGATCATTGGGTCAAATGGCAGTTCCATTTTTAATTGTTTGAGGGAACTCCATACTATTTTCCAAAGTAGCTACACCAGTCTGCATGCCCACCAGAAGTATACTAGGGTTCCCTTTTAGCCACATCCTCGCCAGCATTTGTTGTTTGATGGTTTGTTGATGGTAGCCATTCTGGTAGGTGTGAGGTAATACCTCACTGTCATTTTAATTTGCTGCAATTGTTGATTGAGAGTGTGGGCTCAAATAAACTCACCAAATTCTTCACAGGTTTGAATGTTTCTTAAGTTGACAAAAGGAAGAGCCATTCTAGGCCAGGAAATACTTAGTCAAAGACCTTTTGTTCTGTCAGTTTTCATATTTTGTCATTCATTATTGCACTTGAACAGTATCCCAACATACAGATGTTTCCCAACATGTCCATGAGCACAAGGATTGGACTTCTCTCTGTGATGCTGGTTCCTGACCTTCTCATTTAAGGTTTTATCTCCCTCCACAAGACATAAAGGCATGCATGGAACTTCTTGGTGTGATATAGTGAGTCATGCCAGAGTACATCCACTTTTCTCTGTCCCTTTCAAGCCAGTCCTTGGAAAGATGAGGCAATCTAGAGTTTGCAACAGCAATGGGGAAACCTTGGAAGTGAGCTTCATCTTATGTTAAGGAAGAAGAATCACTTACTGCCAAAGACAATTGCCTTGTGCCCAAGTAAAAGGCCATAAATAAAAGCTGGCAACAATGTCCCCAGATGCTAACAAATGTTCATGGTTTATACCAGACTATTCATGAGGCCAACCACTAAACCGTGGCCCATTCTTACGGAGAAGCCCTACAGCAGACCCTGGGCCAGAATTGGGAGGAACGTACCTCTTCAGGTATATATCTTCTATATTCTACTTCATAATTTATTTATTATTTATTTATTTATTTATTTATTTATTTATTTATTCATTTATTTTATTGTTCCTAGAACTTTATTTATTTTTATCTTTTATTTTAATAACTTGTTTTTGTTACAGATGTTTCTCCTTTTTCCCCCATTGACACCCTCCTCCCTATCCCACCATTGTTGTCTATGTCCATGTTACACACACATGCACATAAGTTCTATGGTTTATCTCTTCCCTCCCCCCCCCATCCCCTTCTTCTGAGGTTTGTCACTCGGTACCCTATTTCTATGTCTCTGGGTCTATTTTGTTCATCAGCTTGTTTTGTTCATTATATTCCACAAATAAGTGAGATCATGTGATATTGGTCTTTCTCTGATTGGCTTGATTCACTTAGGATAATACTCTCCAGGTCCCTCTATGCCATCTCAAAGGACAAGAGATCTTTCTTCCTTACAGCTGCATAGTATTCCATTGTGTATATGTACCACAACTTTTTTATCCACTCATCTATTGATGGACACTTGGGCTGTTTCCAGATCTTAGCAATTGTAAATAGTGCTGCTATGAACATAGGAGTACATATATTCTTTCTGATTGGTGTTTCAGGCTTCTTAGGGTATATTCCTAGAAGTAGAATGAGTGGGTCAAATGGCAGTTCAATTTTTTATTTTTAGAGATAACACCATAGTGTTTTCCACAGTGGCTGCACCAGTCTGCATTCCCACCAGCAGTGTACTAGAGTCCCCTTTTCTCCACACCCTTGCCAACACTTGTTGTTTGATGATTAGTGATGTTGAGCATTTTTTCATATATCCCTTGGCCATTTTTATGTCCTGTTTGGAGAGGTGTCTGTTTAGGTTCTCTGCCTATTTTTTAATTGGGTTCTTTGTCTTCCTTTTGTTGAGTTGTATGAGCACTCTATATATTTTGGAAATTTATCTGATGCATCATTGGCGATTATGGTCTCCCATATAGTGGGATCCCTTTCCATTTTGATAGTTGTTTCTTTTGCTGTGCAGAAACTTTTTAGTTTGATGTAGTCCCATGTGTTCATTTTTTCCTTTGTTTCTCTTTCCTTAGGTGTTGTATCAGTGAAAATTCTGCTGCATATGATGTCTGAAATTTTGCTGCCTGCATTTTCTTCTAGAATTTTTATGGATTTATGAATCACATTTAAGTCTTTTATCCATTTTGAGTTTATTCTTGTGTGTGGTGTAAGTTGGTGGTCTAGTTACATTTTTTTGCATGTAGCTGTCTAATTTTCCCAACACCATTTATTGAAGAGGCTGTCTTGATTCCACTGTATGCTCTTGCCACCTTTGTCAAATATTAATTGAGCATAATGTCTTGGGTAAATTTCTGGGTTCTCTGTTCTGTTCCATTGATCTATATGCCTGTTCTGGTGCCAGTACCAGGCTGTCTTGATTACAATGGCTTTGTAGTATAACCTGATATCCGGTATTGTAAGCCCTCTTACTTTGTTCTTCTTTTTCAAGATTGCTGTGGCTATTCGGGGTCTTTTATGGTTCCATATAAACTTTTGAGGTATTTGTTCTAGTTCTGTGAATATGTCGTTGGTATTTTGATGGTGATTGCATTGAATCTACAGATTGCTTTGGGTACTATGGACATTTTAATGATGTTAATTCTTCCAATCCATGAACAAGGTATGAGCTTCTACTTTTTTATATCTTCTTCTATTTCTTTTTTCAATGACCTGTAGTTTTCTGCTAAGAGGTCCTTTACTTCTTTGGTTAAGTTTATTCCTAGGTGTCTTAAATAGGATTGCTTATTTAGTTTCTCTTTCTGTGAGTTCATTGTTGGTGTATAAGAATGCCGTTGATTTCTTGATGTTAATTTTGTATCCTGCTACTTCGCCAAATTCATTTATTAAATCTAGTAGATTTTTGATGGAGCCTTTAGGGTTTTCTATGTACAATATCATGTCATCTGCAAATAACAGATGATATGATATGACAGTATCATATGACAGATATGATATGATATGATATGATATGATATGATATGATATGATATGACAGTTTCAGTTCCTCCTTTCCCATTTGGATCTCTTTTATTCTTTCTTCATATCTAATTGCTGGGCTAAGAACTTCTAGAGGACTTCAAAAGAGAGATCAATACCAATACAGTCATAGTGGGTGACTTTAACACCCCACTGACACCACTAGATAGATCTTTTAGACAAAAAATTAACAAGGACACAGAGTCCTCAAATGACAAACTAGATTAGTTGGACTTAATTGATATTTACAGAACATTTCACCACAAAGCTGCAGAATATACATTCTTCTCAAGTGCACACGGGACATTCTCAAAGACAGACCACATGTTAGGACACAAAGTAAGTCTCTACAAATTCAAGAAGATTGAAATCACATCAAGCACCTTCTCAGATCACAATGGCATGAAACTAGAAATCAATTATAGCAAAAACATTCAAACACATGGAGGCTAAATAGCATGTTATTAAACAATGAGTGGGTTACCAAGGAGATCAAGGAAGAAATTAAAACTTCCTGGAAACCAATGAAAACGAACACACAACAACACAAAATCTATGAGATGCAGTGAAAGCAGTCCTGAGAGGGAAGTTCATAGCACTACAGGCCTACCTCAAGAAACAAGAAAATTCCTAATTGACTTTCTAACCCTACAACTTAAGGAACTATAAAGTAAACAAAAAGAAAGACCCAGAACAAGTAGAAGGAAATAAATAGTAAGGGTCAGAGCAAAAATAAACTACATAGAAACTAAAAAAAAAAAATTCAAAAGATCAATGATACAAAAAGCTGTTTCTTTGAAAAGATAAACAAGATTGATGGACCCTTAGCCAGACTCACCAAGAAACAAAGAGAGAGGACCCAAATAAACAAATTCAGAAACAAAAGAGGAGAAGTAACAACTGACACCACAGAAATACAAAGCATCATTAAAACATACTACGAACAATCATACGACAACAAATTGGACAATCTAGGCCAAATGGACAAATTTCTAGAAACACACAGTCTCCCAAAACTGAACCAGGAAGAGAGAGAAAACTTGAACAGACCAATTACAACTAAGGAAATTGAGGATGTAATCAAGAAACTCCCCACAAACAAAAGCCCAGGCCCGGACAGCTTCACGGGGGAGTTTTACTGAACATTCAAAGATCTAACACCCATTCTTCTCAAACTATTCCAAAAAATCCAAGAAGAAGGAAGACTTTCAAACTCATTTTATGAGGCCAACGTAATCCTAATTCCAAAACCAGACAAAGACACTACAAAGAAAAAAAAAACTACAGGCCAACATCCCTGATAAATACAGATGCCAAAATCCTTTACAAACTATTAGCAAATTGGATCCAGCAATACATCAAAAAAATTATTTATCATGACCAAGTGGGATTCACCCCAGGGATGCAAGGATGGTACAATATTCACAAATCAATAAATGTGATACACCACATTAACAAAATGAAAGATAAAAACAATATGATATTATCAATAGAGGCTGAAAAAGCATTTGACAAAATCCAGCACCCATTTCTGATAAAAACGCTCAGCAATGTGGGAATAGAGCTATCATGTCTTAACATAATAAAGGCCTATATGAAAAACCTACAGCCAACATCATACTCAATGGGCGAAAACTAAAAGCATTTCCCTTAAAAATAGAAATAAGACAGGGATGCCCACTTTTGCCAATTTTATTTAACATAGTACTGGAAGTCTTAGCGACTTCATGATTTTTAAACGACTGACTTGGGCTGGCCCAGCCCATCACACTGTGCCATGAGATGGGTACAGAATTATGAGGCCAGCCTCTGCCTATGGACCTGTCTTCATAAGACCAGAAAGAACACAACACTCTAATCTTGCTTCTGCCTCTCTTTCTTCATTGCTCTTTCACAAATAGGGCCCAAAGCAATGATACTGGTGATCTCTGTTGCTAGCTTGTTTAGAGTGGCCATGGCCCTTGTGGGAGGCATGTTCAGAGGCAGTGATCCAGGACAAGGGTCTGGGCCACCTACCCCAGCCATACAAGTGTCTGTTCCAGTCACGTCTCCCATGTGCACATGGCAACCACCACATCCCAGTCCAGCTCCTGGCGCTACTATGTTCCCAAGGGTCAGCTTTTAGTAGCCCCCAACAAGTAAAGAATATTGAGGACACCCAAGTACTAGGATGGGCCCTGCCTGATTATCTCTAACCCATTTCCTATACTTATAATGGCATACCTCAATCCCAGAACCAGTGATGAACCCTATCTAACTCTGAACCAGATTCTGAATTTAAAGACAGGACTTAAATTCATTTAAACCTGGATCTCAGTTCTGTCTGAGAGACAAGGGTTGCACCCATTGAATTTCAATATCAGAGGCTCAACATTTTATATGTGTGGAGGAGAGTTCATTAAAATACCCCAGCCAGTCATTGAAAAACTAACCAAGCAAATAAAAAACGTGATCTGGCCCTGGCCAGTGTTTCCCAGTGGTTAGAGCACTGGTCCATTCACCAAAGGTTTGTGGGTTTGATTCCCTGTCAAAGTCAGGTACTTGGATTGCAGCTTCAACCCTGGCCCCAGTTGGGATGCATGCAGGAAGCAAGCAATCAATATGTCACTCTCATATCAATGTATCTCTCTCCCCCGCCCCCACCTCCCTCCCTCCCTCCCTTTCACTCTCTCTAAAAATCAGTGGCTCAATGGAAAATATATCCTTGGATGAGGATTAACAACCACAAAAAGTGATCTGCAGGGAAGGGAAGTACTCAGATTTGCCACAATATATTATCTAAAATTTCCAGTTTCCAAGAAAAAATTGAGACATGCAAAGAAACAGGAAAAGATGGCTGATGCATATATTGGAAAACAAGCATGCATCAAAAAATTCCTGTGAATAGATGCTGGATATGCAGAAAAATACTTTAAAATACTTAAATTATAAAATTGAAATGAAAAATTTACTAGAGGGTCTGAACATATTTGAACTAGTAGAAGAAATAATGAGAAGACTTGGTGATAGATTAATAAATAGAAATTATGTAACCTTGAAAATGAAAAAATAAAAGGAGACTGAGAGAAATTTGGACATATGTATAATGGAAGTACCAGAGGAGAGGAGAGAAGAGAGCTGAAAAAATTTTTGAGGAAATAGTGACTTAAAATATCCCGAATTTATTGAAAAACAATAACCTACACATTCAGGAACCTCAACAAACTACAATAAAATAAACACAAAGAGATCCACAAGTAGATACATTATATTAAAAATATTGTAAACCAAAATCAAGGAGATACTTTTCTAAATGGCAAGAGAAAAACCCACTGGTCACTCATAAGGGAACCACAATAAAAATAACACCTAATTTCTTATTACAAATAATGAAGGCTAGAAAGTAGTGGGTTAACATATTCAAAGAGCTCAAGGGAAAAAAAAACTTGTCAACTAAAAATTATATATTCAGCAAAGCTACCTTTAAAAAATGAAGACAAAATAAAGACATCCTCAGATAAAAACAAAGAATTTGTTACCACCAGAACCACCTTTCAAGAAACATTAAGGAAGTTCTTTAGGTAGTAATTCAAATCCACATGAAAAAAAAAATAGCACTGGAAAAGGTAACTATATCATTATAAAAGAAGGTATACTTGCATATTTCTTATCCTTCTCACAAATGCTTCAAAAAGAAATTATATAAAACAATATGCATATAATATATTGACAAGCCCAACATTTAGAAATATATTATATTTGTCAATAACAGCACAAAGAAGGTAGGTGAAAGAAAGCTGTGTTGGGCTAAAAAATAAACTCCAAACCAGTCGCTGTGGCTCACTGTTGAGCATTGACCTATGCACCAAGAGGTCACCGGTTCAATTCATGGTCAGGGCACATGCCCAGGTTGTGGACCCAATTCCCAGTGGGGGCATGCAAGAGGTGGCCAATCAATGTTCTCTCTCATCAATGTTTCTATCTCTCTCTCCCTAAAATCAATAAAAGAAAAAATAATTTAAAAAAAAACTCCAATTAAAACAACAGTGAGGTATCACTTCACCCATGTCAGAATGGCCACCATCAACAAAGCATCAAACAACAAGTGCTGGCGAGGGTGTAGAGAAAAGGGGACCCTAGTACACTGCTGGTGGGAATGTAGACTGGTGCAGCCACTATGGAAAACACTATGGTGTTATCTCAAAAAATTAAAAATTGAACTGCCATTTGACCTAGTGATCTATCTCACTTCTAGGAATATACCCTAAGAAGCCTGAAACACCAATCAGAAAGAATATATGTACCCCTATGTTCATAGCAGCACTATTTACAATAGCTAAGATCTGGAAACACCCAAGTGTCCATCAGTAGACAAATGGATAAAAAAGCTATGGTACATATACACAATGGAATACTATGCAGCTGTAAGAAAGAAAGATCTCTTATCCTTTGAGGCGACATGGAGGGACCTGGAAAGTATTATCCTAAGCGAAACAAGCCAAGCAGAGAAAGACAAATATCACATGATCTCACTTATTTCTGGAATATAATGAACTAAACAAACTGATGAACAATAGACCCAGAGTCATAGAAGTAGGGTACAGACTGACAATCCTCAGAAGGGAGGGAGGGAAAGGATAAACCACAGAACTTATATGCATGTATGCATAACCAACGGACATAGACAACAAAGCTGGGGACGGGGTGGGAGGGGATGAGGAGGAGGTTGTCAATGGGAAAAAGAGGAGAAACATCTGTAACAAAAATAAATTAATTTAAAAAAACACATAAATTAAATTTAAAAAAAGACTCCAGATATAACTGGAATCCACAGGAACAAATGAAAAGAGCCAGAAATGATAAATAATGAGGTTAATATAACAAAATCTATAAGTATTTACTTGTTATTCTTTCTTTTCTCAGCTTCTTTAAAACATGCATGCCTTAATACAGAGAACATAAAACATAACGCAAAAACTGACAGATATAAGGGTAGAACTAAATAGTTAAACAATAATACTTAGATATTAAAATATCCTACTTTCAATAATGGAAAGAACAACTAGGCAGAACATCAACAAGCAAATGAAAACTTGAACAATACTATAAGAAGTTAAACCTAACAGGCATCTATAAAACAATTCCCCCAACAATAGCAGATTATATAACCGCAAGGGCACATAGAAAACTCTCGAGGATAGACCATGTGCTAGGCAATAAAAGTAAAACACCCTCACTAAATTTAAAATATTGAAAGAATACAATGTATGTTCTCCAACCACAGTAAAATGAAATTAAAAATCAATAATATAGAAATATGAAAAACTCACAGATAGGTGGCTATTAAACTACACACTCATTTAAAAATCAATGGGTCAAAAAACAATTTAAAAATATTAGAAAATGCTTTGAGATGTTTGTGCTTCAAAGTATACCATTAAATAAGTGAAAAAGTCAATTCACATAATGAAAAAAATAACTGCCAATCATATATCTGATAAGGGACTAGTATTTAGAACACACAGAGAACTCACAACTCAATAATAAAAAGACAAATAAGCGAATTAAAATGGGCAAATAGTGTCCTGGCTGGTGTGGCTCAGTTCATTGGAGCATTGTCCTGTGCACTGAAAGGTGGCGGGTTCAATTTCCAGTCAGGGCACATAACCAGGTTTGATCCCTGGTCAGAAAATGTAGGCAACTGATTGACGTTTCTCTCTCACTTTGATGTTTCTCTCTCTGTGTCAAAATAAATTTTTTTTAAATCGTCATGTGAGGATTTTTTTAAAAAATGTTTTTTAAGTTTAAATAAAAATGTAATAAATTCTACCTTTTTTATTTTAAAAATGTTTTAATGTGCAAAGGACCTTAATTGGAATTTATCCAAAGAAAATATACAAATGAACAATAAGCACATGAAAAAGTACTCAACATCATTGGCCATCAGGGAAATGTAAATCAAAACCACAATGAAATTCCACTTCACACCCACCAGGATGGCAAAATAAAACATCAAAAAAAGAAGTGTTGGTGAGAATGTAAAGAAATTGGAAGAATCATACACTGTTTGTGGAAATGTAAAAGGGTAAAAAAGAAAAAGGAAGGAAGCAAGGAAGGAAGGAAGAATATCTGGTAGGTCCTCATATGGTACACAACGTGTATATAGCAAAAAAATGAAAACATATGTTCACACAAAAACTTATACATAATGTTTATAGCAGCTCTATTCATAATAGCCAAAAGGTGAAAAAAATTCAAATGTCTATCAGCTAATGGATGGATAAACATGTTATATGCATACAATGTAATATTAAGATATAAAAAGAAATTATATTAAAAGGGTACAAAATGGATACAAAAATATATATTAAAAGGCTACATACTATAATCATAAAATGAACTTTGAAAATACTATGCCAAATGAAAGAAACCAGTCATGGTAGATTCAGAAAATGGCGGCATAGTGAATGGAAGCTACAATCATCTCCCAGGACCAAACTGGAACTACAAATAAAATAAAAACAAATGGTCAGGAAAAAGCAACAGAAAAGCAGCTTGCAAGAACCATATAACCAGAAAAACTAAATCGATACTGGTAGGATTGCGGAAGCACGAGAGGGGGGCTGGGAGCCCACTGACAGCAGCGGTCTTAGCTATGAGCAGCGCCCTCAGGGTTAAATTTCCAAGCCCGCTCCACAGCGCAGAGAGCTGTGAAAGAGTGCTAAAATAGCCACAGCCACTCTCCTTGGGCTCTGGCAGAGGGAGGGCGGACTGGACTGGAACTGTGTCAAGACACTCTGGATTTGGACGGTGCTCAGAGCTTTTGCTGAGTTGCAGCCATGCAGGACGGAAGGATGGTGGCCATCTTACTACTTCCCAGGGCTCTGGGGAGAGGCAGCCGCCCCTCCCTCGGAGATTAAACCCCACCCAGGTGGGCCATTGAAGTGCAAATTGAGACCTATTATCAACCAACATCTGCCCCACCCTCGGGAAATCCTCTTACGCTGAACAACTAAGGGAGGTTTTCATTCAACTGAGAACCCAAGGCTCTTCAAGTAACCACAACTAATAGCCTCTAGGCAAAAAGCTAGAGGATAACTGAACCTTTCTTAGGCTTGCAAATCTACCCAGGAAAGTAAGACTTGAGAGTGGTGTTTATCGTGGGTCCTCCCACACTCATGGAACCACAAACAGCAGAACACGAACATCCACAGAGAAAATATGGCCGACTCCAAAACCCACTGAGATAGCCAAAATGGTGAAAAAAAGAAACAGTCCCAAATGAAAGAACAAGAGACCTCTACCAAAGATGAGATAAATGAAATGCAGTTAAGTAAGTTAACAGGGGTAGAATTCACAGCCATGATCTTCAGGAAGCTCAACAGCATGAGTAAGGACATCAACACCATGAGTAAAGACATAGAAACATTGAAAATCAACCAATTGGAAATGAAGAAGCACCAAGAAGAAATGAAGAATGACATAGCAGAAATAAAGAACACATTGGAAGGACTAAACAGCAGAGTAGAGGAAGCTGAGGACTGGATCAGTGAATTAGAAGACAGGGTAGAAAAAATAAAACAATCAGAAAACCAAAAGGAAAAAATAATGAAAAAACAGGAAGACAGCTTAAGAGAACTGTGGGACAACTGGAAACGTAATAATATTCACATCATAGGAGTC
Source organism: Tadarida brasiliensis (assembly GCA_030848825.1). Lineage (NCBI taxonomy): Eukaryota > Metazoa > Chordata > Mammalia > Chiroptera > Molossidae > Tadarida > Tadarida brasiliensis. The sequence goes on along the minus strand of CM061259.1, from coordinate 68,602,585 downwards.
CCCAAAGAAGAAGAAAATGAGCAAGGGTTAGAGAATATATTTGAAGAAATAGTGATGAAAAACTTCCCTAATTTGGTGAAGGAAGAAGGCACTCAAGTTCAAGAAGCACAGAGAGCCCCAAGTAAGAAGAACCCAAACAGGCCCACACCAAGACACATAGTAATTAAAACGCAAAAATTAAAGACAAAGAGAGAATCCTAAAGGCAGCAAGAGATAAGCAACAGCTTACTTACAAAGGAACTCCCATTAGGCTATCAGCTGACTTCTCAACAAAAACACTACAGGCCAGAAGGGAATGACATGAAGTAATCAAGGTCATAAAAAAAGGATCTAAATCCAAGACTACTCTGCCCAGCAAGGATATCATTCAAAATAGAAGGTCAAATAAAGAGTTTCCAAAACAAAAAAGAAAGGCTAAGGGAATATATTAGCACCAAACCAGCACTGCAAGAAATGTTAAAAGGACTGCTGTAATTAGTAGAAGAAATAGGAAGGAAAATAGAACCACACTAAACAAAAATGGCAATAAATAACTACATATCAATGATCACCTTAAATGCAAATGGATTGAATGCTCAGATAAAAAGACACAGAGTAGCTGATTGGATACCAAAGCATGACCCGTATGTATGTTGTTTACAGGAGACCCACCTCACCACAAAAGACTCACAAAGGTTGAAAGTGAAGGGATAAAAAAAATCTTCCAAGCAAACGGAAAGGGAAAAAAAGCTGGGGTGGCAATACTCATATCTGATAAAATAGATTTCAAAATGAAGGCCATAAATAGAGACAAAAAAGGTCACCACTTAATATTAAAATGATCTATCCAACAGGAAGATATAACCTTGGTAAACATATATGCACCCTATATAGGAGCAACAAAATATATTAACAACCTTCTGGAGGACTTCAAAGGAGAAATTGACAGCAATACAATCATAGCAGGGGACTGTGCCACCAACATCACTGGATAGATCCTCTACACAAAAAATTAACAGGGAAACAGAGACTCTAAATGAAGCACTAGACTAAATGGATTTAATAGATATCTACAGAGAATTACACCCCAAAACTACAGAATTCACATTCTTCTCAAGTGTACATAAGACATTCGCAAAGATAGACCACATGTTAGGACACAAACTAAGTCTCTATAAGTTCAAGAAGATTGAAATCATATCAAGCATCTTCTCAGATCACAATGGCATGAAATTAGAAATCAATTGCAAAAAGAACATCCAAAGACATTTGAACACATGGAGGCTAAATAGCATGTTATTAAACAATGAATGGGTTACCGAGGAGATCAAGGAAGAAATTAAAAACTTCCTGGAAACCAATGAAAGTGAATACACAACAACACAAAATCTATGGGATGCAGTGAAAGCAGTTCTGAGAGGGAAGTTCATAGCACTCCAGGCGTACCTCAGGAAACAAGAAAAATTTAAAATTGACTACCTAACCTCACAACTTAAAGAACTAGAAAGCAAACAAAAAGAAAACCCCAAAGCAAGTAAAAGTGAAGGAAATGATAAAGATCAGAGCAGAAATAAATGACACAGAGACCAAAAAAACAATTCAAAGGATCAATGAAACAAAGAGCTGTTTTTTTGAAAAGATAAACAAGATTGATGGACCCTTAGCTAGACTCACCAAGAAACAAAGAGAGAGAACCTAAGTACACAAAATCAGAAATGAAAGAGGAGAAGTAACAGCTGACACCACAGAAATACAAAGGATCATTAACAAATACTATAAACATTTTTATGGCAACATATTCGACACTCTAAGCAAAATGAACAAATTTCTAGAAACACAGTCTCCCAAAACTGGACCGGGAAAAGATAGAAAACTTGAACAGACCAATAACAACTAAGGAAATTGAACATGTAATCAAGACTCTCCCAGCAAACAAAAGCCCAGGCCTGGACGGCTTCATGGGGGAGTTTTACCAAACAAAGAAGAACTAATACCCATTCTCCTCAAACTATTTCAAAAAATGCAAGAAGAAGGAAGACTTCCAAACTTGTTTTATGAGGCCAGCAGCATTAGACAAAATCCAGCACCCATTTCTGATAAAAACGCTCAGCAATGTGGGAATAGAGGGATCATATCTCAACATAATAAAGGCCATATATGAAAGACCTACAGCCAACATCATACTCAATGGGCAAAAACTAAAAACATTTCCCTTAAGAACAGGAACAAGACAGGGATACCCACTTTTGCCACTCTTATTTAACATCGTACTGGAAGTCTTAGCCACAGCAAGCAGACATGAAGAAAAAATAAAAGGGATCCAAATTGGAAAGGAGGAAGTGAAACTGTCATTATTTGCAGATGACATGATATTATACATAAAAACCCAAAAGACTCCATCAAAAACCTACTAGACTTAATAAATGAATTTGGCAAGGTAGCGGGATACAAAATTAACATCAAGAAATCGACGGCATTCTTATACACCAATGATGAACTCACACAAAGAGAAACTAAAATAACAATCCCATTTACCATCGCGGCAAAAAAATTAAGATACCAGGAATAAACTTAACCAAAGAAGTAAAGGACCTATTTGCAGAAAACTACAGGACATTGAAAAAAGAAATAGAGGAAGATATAAAAAAGTGGAAGCACATACCTTGTTCATGGATTGGAAGAATTAACATCATTAAAATGTCCATATTACCGAATGCAATCACCATCAAAATACCAGTGACATATTTCACAGAACTAGAACAAATACTTCAAAAGTTCATATGGAACCAGAAAAGACCACAAATAGCCACAGCAATCTTGAAAAAGAAGGATAAAGTAGGCGGGATAACAATACTGGACATCAGGTTATACTACAAAGCTACTGTAATCAAAACAGCCTGGTACTGGCACAAGAACAGGCACATAGATCGATGGAACAAAACAGAGAACCCAGAAATTGACCCTAAACATTATGCTCAATTAATATTTGACAAAGCTGGCAAGAGCATACAATGGAGTAAAGACAGCCTCTTCAATAAATGGTGTTGGGAAAATTGGACAGCTACATGCAAAAAAAAATGAAACTAAACCATCAACTTACACCATATACAAGAATAAACTCAGAATGGATAAAAGACAAATGTGACTCATGAATCCATAAAAATCCTAGATGAAAATATAGGCAACAAAATTTTGGACATCATATGCAGCAGAATCTTCACTGATACATCACCTAAGGCAACAGAAACAAAGGAAAAAATAAACACATGGGGCTACATCAAACTCAAAAGCTTCTGCACAGCAAAAGAAACAACCATCAAAACAGTAAGGGAACCCACTGTATGGGAGAGCATAATTGCCAATGATACATCAGAGAAGGGGTTAATCTCCAAAATATATAGAGTGCTCATACAACTCAAAAAAAGGAAGAGAAAAGAACCCAATTAAAAAATGGGCAGAGGAACTAAACAGACATCTCTCCAAACAGGACATACAAATGGCCAAGAGACATATGAAGAAATGTTCAACATCACTAATCATCAGACAGATGCAAATTAAAACAACAATGAAGTATCATCTCACACCTGTCAGAATAGTCGCCATCAACAAAGCATCAAACAAGTGTTGGCAAGGGTGTGGAGAAAAGGGAACTCTAGTACACTGCTGACTGGTGCAGCCACTGTGGAAAACACTATGGTGTTACCTCAAAAAATTAAAAATTGAATTACCATTTGACCCAGTGATCCCACTCCTAGGAATATACCCAAAGAAGCCTGAAACACCAATCAGAAAGAATATATGTACCCCCATGTTCATAGCAGCGCTATTTACAATAGCTAAGATCTGGAAACATCCCAAGTGTCCATCAGTAGGTGAATGGATAAAAAAGCTATGTTACATATACACAATGGAGTACTATGCAGCTGTAAGAAAGAGAGATCTTGAGACTTCCGGTCAAGATGGCAGCGTAGGTAAACACGGTATCGCGTCCTCCCACAACCACATCAAAGTTACAACTAAACTACAGAACAACCATCATTCAAAACAGCCTGAAATCAAGCTGAAAGGAAGTCCTACAACTACGAAATTAAAGAAGCCGCATCAGACTGGTAGGAGGGCCGGAGGCGTGACGGGCTGGACCCACACCCACGTGTGGCGGATAAAAATTAGGAGGACACCTCAGCTAGGAAGGTTCTCCCTGAGGACTGAGGGGTCCCTGTCCCACACCACAAGCCCAGCTCAGGGTTCCACTGCCAGGAAGAGAAATCCCCATAACTTCTGGCTGGAAAAACCAGTGGGAACTGAGCCCCCGGCAGCTCCTCTTAAAGGGCCAGTACACGGACTTACTCGGACTCGCACCCTCCAGGCTCCAGCATGCAGGAAGGAGCCTGAAAGGCATCAGAGTCATAAGGGGAAGAACTGGGCTGTTTGGCATTGGAGCGAGGGCTGGAGAGGCAGCTTTCTCCTGGACAGACATGCTATCAGAGGCTTCTGTGCCTTAGGTGAGCCCTTCCCTGCAGACACCGCCATATCTGGGACTCCAGCAACCTGGCTCACACTGTTGGCCCCGCCCTGGTGATTCCCTGAAGCACTGCCCCACCCAACTTTCAGGCCCACCCAAGCTGTTGCCAGTTGCTTTACCATAGGATTGGCCTGTCTTGGAGCCTGCTTCAGCTTTTCCTAAATTCTTTCAATCAAGCAGCATCTGGTCTCAGCTAACCCTATACCTCTCGCTAAGTAATACATAGAAACAAACACAGGGAGGCAGCCAAAATGAGGAGACAAAGAAACAGGTCCCAAATGAAAGAACAGAACAAAACTCCAGGAAAAGAACTAAGTGAAATGGAGTTAAGCAACCTAACAGATGCTGAGTTCAAAATACTGCTTATAAGGATGCTCAATGGACTTAGTGAGAACCTCAGTGAACTTAGAGAGGGCCTCAAGAGCATAAAAAAGGAGCAGTCAGAAATGAAGGAGGCACTAACTGAAATAAAGAATAGTTTACACAGATTCAATAGTAGAGTAGGTAAATCCAAGAAGCAAACCATCGATTTGGAATATAAGGAAGCAAAAAAACACCCAATCAGAACAGCAAAAAGAAAAAAGAATCCAAAAAAATGAGGATAGTGTAAGGAGCCTCTGGGATAACTTCAAGCGTGCCAACATTCGCATCTTGGGGGTGCCAGAAGGAGAAGAGAGAGAACAAGAAATCGAAAACCTATTTGAAACAATAATGGCAGAAAACTTCCCTAACTTGGTGAAGGAAACAGACATACAAGTCCAGGAAGCACAGAGAGTGCCAAACAAGATGAACCCCAAGAGGCCCACACCAAGACACATCATCATCAAAATGCAAAAGGTTCAAGACAAAGAGAGAATCTTAAAAGCAGCAAGAGAAAAGCAGTTAGTTACCTACAAGGGAGTTCCCATCAGACTGTCAGCTGATTTCTCAAAAGAAACTTTGCAGGCCAGAAGGGAGTGGCAAGAAATATTCAGGGTGATGAAAAGCAAGAACCTACAACCAAGATTACTCTATCCTGCAAAGCTGTCATTTAGAATCGATGGCCATATAAAGAGTTTCCCAGACAAGGAAAAGCTGAAGGAGTTCATCACCACCAATCCATTGTTATATGAAATGTTGAAGGGTCTTCTTGAAGAAAAAGATAAAAAAATATGAACAAACAAAATGGCAATAAATACATATCTATCAACAATTGAATCTACAAACAAAATGAACAAGCAGAACAGAAACATTCTCATAGATACAGAGAAATTTGTTGGGTACCAGATGGGTGGGGGCTGGAGGGAGGGCTGAGAAAGGTGAAGGGATTAAGAAGTACAAATTGGTTGTTAGACTGACAAACCTCAAAGGGAAGGGCGGTTGGGGGTGGGAAGAAATAAACCAAAGAACTTATATGTATATATGCATAACTAATGGACACAGACAACAGTGTGGGGAAAAGCAGGAGGGGGGCGGGAATGGGGAGGAGGGGGGCAATGGGGGAAAAATGAGGAACATCTGTAATACATTCAACAATAAAGATAAGTTAAAAAAAAAAAAGAAAGAAAGATCTCTTATCCTTTGAGACGACATGGGTGGACCTGGAAACTCTTATCCTAAGTGAAACAAGCCAAGCAGAGAAACACAAATATCATATGATCTCACTTATTTCTGGGATATAATGAACATAACAGTTCAAGGAACAGGGTAGTCTCAGAGACGTGAAGTAGGGTACAGACTGACAATTGCCAGAAGAAGGGGTGGGGGAGGGGAGCGATGAACCACAGAACTTGTACGCATGTACTCATAACCAATGGACATGGACAACAAAACTGGGGTCGGGGCAGGGAGGGAGGGGGAAGAGGATGTCAATGGGGGAAAACGAGAAACATCTATAACAAAGGTAAATTAATAAAAAAATAAAAAATAAAAATAAATAATAATAATAAATGGGCAGAGGAACTAAATAGACACCTCTCCAAACAGGACATACAAATGGCTAAGAGACATATGAAGAAGTGCTCAACATTACTAATCATCAGAGAGATGCAAATTAAAACAACAATGAGGTATCACCTCACACCTGTCAGAATGGCTACCATCAACAAATCATCAAACAACAAGTGTTGGCGAGGGTGTGGAGAAAAGGGGACTCTAGTACACTGCTGGTGGGAATTCATACTGGTGCAGCCACTATGGAAAACACAATGGTGTTAACTCAAAAAATTAAAAATTGAATTGTCACTTGACCCAGTGATCCCACTTCTAGGAATATATCCTAAGAAGCCTGAAAAACCAATCAGTAAGAATATATGCGCCCCTATGTTCATAGCAGCACTATTAACAATAGCTAACATCTGGAAACAACCCAAGTGTCCATTAATAGATGAGTGGATAAAAAAGCTGTGGAACATTTACACAGTGGAATATTATGCAGCTGTAAAAAAGATTTCTTACCATTTGATATGACTTGGAGGGACCTGAAAAGTATTATGCTGAGCTAAATTAGCCTGTCAGAGAAAGACAAGTACCAAATGATCTTACTTATTTATGGAATATCATAAACAAAATAAGCTGATGATCAAAATAGATCCAGAGACATGGAAGTGGGAAACAGACTGACAAACCTCAGAGGGAAGGAAGGTGGAGGGATTGGGAAGAGATAAACCAAAGAACTTATATGCATATATGTATAACCAATGGATACAGACAAGAGTTTGGGTAAGCAGGAGGGGGAAGTAGTGGAGAGGAGGGGAGTAATTGGGGGGAAATGGGGGACATCTGTAATATTTCCAACAATAAAGATTTTTTTTAAAGCAAGGGACAGAATCCAAGACAACTCTATCCAGCAAGGCTATCATTCAAAATTGAAGGTGAAATAAAAAGATTTGCAGACAAAAACAAAAAAGTCTAAAAGAGTTTATACCAAGGTCCAGCCTCAGCAGGTCCAGGGGTTCCCAAAGGTGTGGACAGAGTCGGCGAGAGAGAAAGAGAGAGAGAGAGAGAGAGACAGAGAGGTGTCAGACAGAAAATGCTCGATCTTTCTTCTGCTTCTGCTGCTGACTAGCAGAATCTTTTTTTATTTATATAGATCCGCAGGTTACATTGTTTCCCCCAAACCTTTTAGGCAAATAAGTACAGACATTCTTTTGGTTGTTTACCCAACTCTTATGTATATTACATGTTAATTACCAACTATTCTTATCCTTCACCCATACATCCTCTTAAAACTCCTGACCTTTCCTCCTATCTAAGATCCTTCTAAGCTTCCACATTTCTATCCTAAATCTTCATTATTTTCTTGCTTTTCTTCCTGCAATCTTTTCTACCATCTACATCATTAGTCATCTACATGTCACTTCTATAATAATTTCTAACAGCTAACAGATAGACAGAGAAAGCAAAGATTAGTCTCCTTCAGTTGCCATCCTGCATTTTTATTTTCCCATTACTTTATATTTTCAGTAACTGTTCTTTGGAAAACACAATTGTGTTAACACCATTGTGCCACGCAGTGAATCCACTTCTCCAGGGACTATGTCAAACCATGGAGCTCACCCAGGACTATGTCAAACCGTGGTGGTCTTCATAGCTCCAGGGACTATGTCAAACCATGGAGCTCACCCGGGACTATGTCAAACCATGGTGGTTGCTGTTCCAGTGACACCACTCCCAACAAGTTTATTACTACCAAGCCAGCACTGAGAGTTTATTACCACCAAACCAGCACTGCAGCAGATGCTAAAGGGACTATTGTAAGAAGATGAAATAGATAGAGAGAGGAACATAAGTATAAAGAATAAAATTGGCAACAAATAAGTTCCTATCAATAGTAGCCTTAAATGTAAATGACTTAAACACGCCAATCAAAAGACACTGGGAAGATGAATGGATAAGAAATCATGACCCATATAATATACTGTCTACAAGAGACCCACCTCAGAACAAAAAACTCAGGCAGGATGAATGTGAAGGGATGGAAATACTTTCCCATGCAAATAAAAAAAAATTTTTAAGCTGGGGTAGTAATATTCACATATGATAAAATAGACTTCAAAATAAAGGCCATAATAAGACAGTGAAGGCAACTTCATAATACTACAGGATTGATACAACAAGGGTATAACCTTGATAAACATATATGAACCTAATGTAGAAGCACCCAAATATATATATATATATATTTCTTTGGAAATATATATATATATATATATATATATATATATATATATATATATATATATATATATAAATAAATATATATATATATATAAATATATATATATATATATATTTTAACTTATAGATGATTTTAAGTGATCAACAGCAATGCAATCAGAGTAAGGAACTTTAATACCCCACTGACATCACTAATAGATCTTCTAGACAAAAAAAAAAAAATTAACAGAAAACAGCGACCCTAAGAGACACACTAAATCAGATGGATTTAATTGACATTTACACAACATTTCACCCCAAAGTTGCAGAATATACATTCTTCTCAAGTGTACATAGGACATTCTCAAAGACAAACCATATGTTAGGACACAAACTAAGTCTCTACAACTTCAAGAGGGTTGAAGTCATACCAAGAACCTTCTAGGATCACAATGGCATGAAACTAAAAATCAACTACAAAAACACACTTAAAAACATTCAAACACATGGAGGCTAAATAGCATGTTATTAAACAATGAATGGGTTACCAATGAGATTAAGAAAGAAATAAAAAACGTCCTGGTAACAAACGAAAAACACACAACATTTCAAAATCTATGAGACAAAGCAAAGCAGTCTGGAGAGGGAAGTTAATAGCATTACAGGCATACCTCAAGAAACAAGTGAAAGAATATACTATGTCCATGGATTGGAATAAGTAACATGGTTAAAATGTCCATACTATCCAAAGCTATCTATAGATTCAATTCAATCCCTATTAATATACCAATGGCATACTGCACAGATCTAGAACAAATACTACAAAAATTTATATGGAACTAAAAAAAGATACCAAATAGTCACAACAATCTTCAGAAAGAAGAACAAAGTTGGAAGAATCACAATACCAAATATCATTTATACTACAAAGCCATTGTAATCAAAACAGCCTGGTACTGGCACAAGAACAGGCATATAGATCAATGGAACAGAACAGAGAATCCAGAAATCAACCCAAGTCATTTTGTTCAATTAATATTTGACAAAGGAGACAAGAGCATACAATGGAGTAAAGACAGTCTCTTCAATAAATGGTGCTGGGAACATTGGACAGATACACACACACAAAATAAAACTAGACCACCAACTTATACCATACACAAGAATAAACTCAAAATGGATAAAAGACTTAAATGTAACCCATGAAACCATAAAAATCCTAGAAGAAAACATAGGCACCAAAAATTCAGACATCTCACGTAGCAGAAATTTCACTGATACATCACCTAGGGTAAGAAAAGAAAGGAAAAAATAAACAAATGGGACTTCATCAAACTAAAAAGATTCTGAACAGAAAAAGAAACCAACATCAAAATGAAGAGGAAACCCACTCTCTGGGAGAATATATTTGCCAATGATACACCTAATAAGGGTTTAATTTCCAAAATATATCAAGTACTCATGCAACTCAACAAAAGGAAGACAATCCAATTATCTATCCACTGAGCCACACTGGCCAGAGCAGTAAAAACTATTTTTATTCACTGCTTTCAGTTTATGACAGTTCAAATAAACCAAATCGAGCATTAAAAAGCTCTCATTAACAAAATTATTGTAGTGGACCTATTTATCATGTATCAAATTAGTATCCTATATGAGCTGTAAACATCTTTCAAGTGTTTACAAAAGAGTACAAAGGTTTGACCATTTTATTAAGTGACAGGAAAAAAACTCAAATTCCCAAAGTAGAAATAATACAGACAAAATTATTTGAGCATAATAAATTTCATTTTAATTAAAAAGTAAACACCACTATATGAAAACTGTTTAAAAATATCACAAATAGCCCAGCTGGTGTGGCTCAGTGGATTGAGCATCAGTCCCATGGACTGAAAGGTCCCAGTTCAATTCTCTGTCAGGGCACATGCCTGTGTTGCAGGCTCAATCCCCAATAGGGGGCGTGCAAGAGGCAGCCGATCAATGTTTCTCTCTCAAATCAATGTTTCTATCTCTCTCTCCCTTTTCCTCTCTGGAAAATCAGTAAAAACATATTTTAAAAATATATATATATCACAAATATTTAGAGTTAACACAACACAAAATTGAACATTATATAGAAAATCAAAACATTAAAACATAAGAATGAATGGAAAGCAAAGTATTGATTGGCTAAAACAATTACTTTAACAAATTAATTAGTAATAAAAATTTATTTTTAAATGTTTAAATTAAGGCTGGCATTTAAGAAGTTAGATTAGCCAAGGCCTATGTAGGTTACTTGGTTGAATGTTGTCCTGTGCACCAAAAGGTCGTTGGACAATTGCCAGTTGGGGCAAATACCCAGGTTGTGGATTCCATCGTAGGTCAGGGTCTGTGTGAAAGGCAGATTAATCAATGTTTCTCTCTCACATCTATGTTCCTCTCTCTCTCTGTCCCTCCCCCTTCCTTTCTCTCTAAAATCAATTTTTAAAATTTTAAAGAAGTTAGATAAACACCAAAATAATTCCAATGAGAGGATAATAAAAACAACAATAGAGCCCTGGCTGGTTTGACTCAGCGGTTAGCACGTCAGCCCGTGGACCAATGAGTCATGGGTTTGATTCTGGTCAAGGGCACGTGCCTTGGTTGTGGTTCATCCCCAGCTCTGGTTGGGGTCATGCAGGAGGCAGCCAGTCAATGAGTCTCTCTCACGTCGATGTTTCTATATCTACATCTCTCTCCCTCCCTCCCACCCTATCTGAAGATAAATAGAAAAATATCCTCAGGTTAAAATAAAATAAAAATAGAGAGAAAACAAAAGTATTAAATCTTTAAGAAAAAATGAATATATGAGAGCTATTTTAAAAATCCAAGATGTTATATAATTGGCTAATCTAATTGTAAAAAGCAAAGAGTGTTTTTACAACTTAAATGTAAGATTACAAATGGTAAGTGTAAAAAAAAATAAAAAAAGATCAATAAAAAGAAGAGCTGGTTATTTGGAAAGATAAACAAGATTGAAAAATTTTTAACCAGACTCATCAAGTGAAAAAGAAAGAGAACCAATATAAATTAAATCAGAAATTTTAAAAAAGGAGAAGTGACAACTTACAACACAGAAATACAAAGTATTATAAGAAAATGTTACAAACAGCTATATGCTAACAAATTGGACAATCTGGAAGAAAATGATAAATTCCTAGAAACATACAACCTTACAAAACTGAATCAGAAAATCTAAATAGACAAATTGCAACAAATGAAATTGAAGCAGTAATCAAAAACCTCCACACAAAGTCCTAGACTTCAGAGGAAAGTTGTGGGGAGTGGGGTGGAAAGAGATACATCAAAGAAAGAACTTTTTAAACTTATCTTTATTGTTGAATATGTTGCAGATGTCTCTCCTTTTTTCTCCCATTAACCTCCTCCTCCCCACTACTGCCCCACTCCTGCCTTCCCCACACTATTGTTTGTGTCCATTGGTTATTCATATAGGCATAGAAGTTCTTTGGTTTATCTCTCCCACCCTCCCTACCCCCTTCTCTTTGAGATTCATCAGTCTAACAACCAATGTGTACTTCTTAAATTCCTTCTTCTTTTTCACCAATCCCCCAAGCCCCTGCCCATCTGGCAAGCAACAAAAAGTTCTCAGTACCTATGAGTCTGTTTCTGTTCTGCTTGCTCATTTTGTTTGTAGACTTAATTATTGATAGATATGTATTTATTGCCATTTTATTGTTCATATTTTTGTACTTTTCCTTCCAGAAGACCTTTCAAGATTTCATATTATACTGGTTTGGTGGTGATGAACTCCTTTAGCTTTTTCTTGCTGGGAAACTCTTTATATGACCATCAATTCTAAATCATAGCTTTGCAGGATAGAGTAGTCTTGGTTGTAGGTCGTTGCTTTTCATCACTTTGAATATCTCTTGCCACTCCTTTCTGGCCTGCAAAGTTTCTTTTGAGAAATCAGCTGACAGTCTTATGGGAGCTCCTTTGTAGGTAACGAACTGCTTTCCTCTTGCTGCTTTTAAGATTCCCTCTTTGTATTTAACCTTTTGCATCTTGATGACGATGTGTCTTGGTGTGGACCTCTTTGGGTTCATCTTATTTGGGACTCTCTGTGCTTCCTGGACTTGTATGTCTGTTTCCTTCACCAAGATAGGGAAGTATCCTGTCATTCCTTTTTCAAATACATTTTCAATTTCTTGCTCTCTCTCTTCTCCTTCTGGCACCCCCATGATGCAAATGTTGGTATGCTTCAAGTTGTCCCAGAGGCTCCTTATACTGTCCTCATTTTTTTAGATTCTCTTTTGTATTTTCTGTTCTGATTGGGTGTTTTTTGCTTCCTTATATTCCAAATCAATGGTTTGCTTCTTGACTTCACCTACTCTACCATTGATTCCTTGTAAATTAGTCTTTATTTCAGTTAGTGCATCCTTCATTTCTGACTGGTCCTTTTTTATGTCGTTGATGTTCTCACTAAGTATCTTGGAGGTCTCCTTAAGTTCCTAGAAGTTCTCATTAAGTTCCTTGAAGGTCTTACTAAGTTCCTTGACCATCCTTATAACAAGTGCATCTGATTGATTGCTTATCTCCATTTTGTTTAATTCTTTTCCTGGAGTTTTGTTCTTTTCTTTCATTTGGGACATGTTTCTTTGTCTCCTCATTTTGGCTGTTTCCCTGTGGTTGTTTCTATGTATTAGGTAGAGTTGCTATGTCTCCTAGGCTTCATAGGGTGGCCTATTGTTGTAGTTGTCCTGTAGGATCCAGAGGCACAGCCTCCCTGATCACCCCAGCTGGGACCTCAATGTGGACTGTATACCCCCCTGTTGTAATTGAGTCTTGATTGCTATTGGCACATCAATGGGAGGGATTTATTCAGGCTGATCAGCTGCAAGAACTGGCTCTGCCCACTGACCACTGCCCTATGACTCCCTTGGAGGATCAGCAGTATAGGGGCCCAACACAGAGAAAGACTTACTTCAGCAGGGCTCTGGTACCCACTGAGTCCACTCATTTAATGTGTCACTTGTGGACGTGTTTGGGTGGTGGTGCTTTGATGTGGTCTGAAGCTGTCCACTGGATGTGCTGGCTCTGAAGCAAGGTCAGCCACTACCTATGTTCTACCCAGGGCCATCCAGCATAGCTACAAAGTGAATTGCAGATGGCTGCTTCTTGTGCTAAGCTTGGAGGTGCCCAGGAAAAGCCAAGTTGTGAACCAAGGCTGGCTGCTTCTAGTGCCAGGCCTGGGCCACTTAACGAGAGGTATGGAACTTGCTGAGACCAGATGCTGCTTATTTAGAGAGATTTTAGGAAAATCTGAAGCAGAATGCAAGACAGGTCAATCCTATGGTAGAGCCATTGGAAACAGCTTGGGTGGGCCCGAAAGTTGGGTGTGGCAGGGCCTCAGGGAATTACCAGGGCAGGGCAAACAGTGTAAGCCAGGTTGCTGAAATCTCAGATATGGCAGCCAGCCATCTGCTGCCCCAGGGAAGGGCTCACCAAGGGAACAACAACCTCCCACAGCAAGTCTCTCCAGAAGAAAACTACACCTTAAGCTCTCACCCCAATGCCAAACAACTCAGTTCTTCCCCGTATGTCTCTGGTGCCTTTCAAGCTGCCTCCCCAATGCTGGAGCACAGAAGCAGTGAGTCTAAATAAGTCCTGGTGCAGGCCCTTTAAGAGGAACTGCCTGGGACTCTAGAAGCCTCAGCCTCCCTCAACTTCAGTTCCCACTGGTTTGTACAGACAGAAGTTATGGAACTTCTTTTCCTGGCACTGGAACCCTGAGCTGGGAGCCTGGTATGGGATAGGGACCACTTGCTCCTCAAGAAGACCTTCACAGCCAAGCTGTCCCTCCTGATTTTTATCCACCACATGTGGGTGTGGGATTAGCCAGTCCAGGCCTCCACCCCTCCTACCAGTCTCAATGTGGCTTCTTCTTTAATTTTGTAGTTGTAGGACTTCCATTCAGCTTGATGTCAGGCAGTTCTATATGATGGTTTCTCTGTAGTTTAGTTGTAATTTTGATGTGGTTGTGGGAGGAGGCGAGTACCACGTTTACCTATGCCATCTTGACTGGAAGTCCCCAAAGAAAGAAATATGCATAACCAATGGACACAGACAAGAGTGTAGTGAAGGCTGGGAGAGGCAGAGAGGAGGGTGTCAATGGAGACAAAGGAGGGACATCTGTAATAAAAAAAATAATCAAAAAATTTTTAAACTATCAATATAAAAAACAAAACTCCCAGATAAACAGCTTCAGAGGCTAATTTTACTGAACATTCAAAGAAAAGCAAATGCCTATTATTCTCAAAGTCTTCCAAAAATTCAAGAGAAGGGAACACTACCAAGCTCATTTTACAAAGCCAGCATTATTATAATTCTAAAACTACATAAAGACACTAAAAAGAAAAAAATTATAGGCCAATATCCCTAATGAACCATACATGCTAATATCCTCAACAAAATATTAGAAAAACAGCCCTGGCCAGTTTGGCTCAGCTGTTAGAGCATCAACCCATGGACCAGAGAGTCCGGGTTCAGTTCCTGCTAAGGGCACGTACCTCGGTTGCAGTTTGTCCCCGGCCCCGGTTGGGGTCGTATGGGTGGCAACCACTTGATGTGTCTCTTTCTCACGTCAATGTTTCTCTCTCTCTTCCTCCCTCTCTCCCTCCTGCTCTATCTGAAGATAAATGCAAAAAAAGTCCTCAGGTAAGGATAAAATATATATTAGAAAAACAGATCAAGCAATACATTAAAAAGATCATATATCATGATCAAATGGCTGTATGGTGTAAGATTAGTACAATATCTACAAATCAATAAATGTGATACAACTCAAATAAAATGAAAGATAAAACTCACATGATCATATCAATAGATGCAGAAATAGCATTTGATAAAACTCAGCACCCATTTATAATATAAAATAAACTCTCAGGAAAGTAAAAATAGAGGGATCATACCACAACATAATTAAGGCCATATATAACAGACCCATAGCCAACATCATACTCAATGGGCAAAAACTAAAAATGTTCTCCTTAAGATCAAGAACAAGACAGGAGTGTCAGCTTTCACTACCCTTATTCAACATAGTAGTGGAAGTCCTAGCCACAGCTATCAGACAAGAAGAAAAAATAAAAGACATCCAAATTGGAAAGGAGAAAGTAAATCAGTCATTATTCACAGATGACATATATTTTACATAGAAAGCACTAAAGACTCCACTAAAAATCTACTAGAACTAATAAATCTGGCAAGGTAGCAGGATACACACTTAATATTTAGAAACCAATAGCATTTTTATACACAAATAATGAACTATCAGAAAGAAACTCAGAAAACAATCTCCTTTACTATTGCAATTTAAGAAAATAATAAGATGTCTAGGAATAAACTTAACCAAAAAGGTAAAAGACCAGTATCTGAACATTACAAGACATTGAAGAAAGAAATAGATGAAGATACAAACAAGTGGAACCATATAGAGAGTTCATGGATTGGAAGAATTAACATCATTAAAATGTCCTTATTGCCCAAAGCATCCATAAATTCAACAAAATTCCTAATAAAATACCAATGGCATATTTCACAGATCTACAACAAATAAACCAAAAACTTATATAAGACCACACAAAAAATGAATAGCCTCAGCAATCTTGAGTAGAAGAACAAAGTTGGAGGGATCACAATACCAAATATAAAACTATACTATGAAGCCATTGTAATAAAACCAGCCTGTTAATGGCACAAGAACAGACATGTAGATCAGTGGAGTAGAATAGAGAGCCCAGAAATAAACCCACACTTTTATGATCAATTAGTATTTGATGAAGAAGGAAAAAGCATACAATAAAGTGAAAATAGTCTCCTCAATAAATGGTGTTGGGAAAATTGGAGTGGTACATGCAAAAATATGAAGCTACACCACCAACTTACACCACATACAAGAATAAACTCAAAATAGGTAAAATATTTAAATGTAAGTCATGAAACCATAAAAGTGTTAGAAGAAAACACAGGCAGTAAAATCTCAGACATTTCATCTAGCAATATTTTTGCTTATATATCTCCTAGGGCAAGGGAAACAAAGGAAAAAAACAAACAAACAAATGAAACTACATCAAACTAAAAAACTTCTGCACAGCAAAAGAAACCATAGACAAAATGAAAAGGAAACCCACTGTATGGAAGAACATATTTTCCAGTGACACATCTGATAAGGGATTAATTTCCAAAATATACAAAGAACTTATAAAACTGAACACCAAGAAGACAAACAACTCAATTAAAAAATGGGTGAAGGATCTGAATAAACTCTTCTCCAAAGAGGACATATAGATGGCCAATAGACATATGAGAAAATGCTCAAAGTCACTAATCATCAGAGAGGTGCATTAAAACCACAATAATATATCACCTCACACCTGTCAGAATGGCTATCATCAATAAATCAACAAATAAGTGCTGGCAAGGATGTGGGAAAAAAGGAACCCTCATGCACTGTTGCTGGAAATGCAGATTAGGGCAGCCACTGTGGAAAACAATATGAACTTTCCACAAAAAATAAAAATGGAACTGCCATTTGCCCCAGCAATCCCACTTATGACATTATATGCTAACAATCTCTAAACACCAATCAGAAAGAATATATTTATTCCTATGTTCATAGCACCATTATTTATAATATCCAAGATCTGTCTGGCCAGTGTGGCTCAGTGGGTAAACATCAATCCATACACCAAGAAGCCATTGGTTTGATTCCCAGTAAGGACACATGCCCAGGTTGTGGGCCAAATCCCCAAAGGGGAGCATGCAGGAGACAGCCAATCAATGTTCTCTCTCATTAATGTTTCTATCTCTCTCTCCTCAGTTCCTCTCTCTCTAAAATCAATAAAGGGAAAAAAATATTTTAAAATATATAAAATATATTATTTTATATTAAAATATATAATATCCAAGATCTGGATACAACGTAAGTTCCCATCAGTATATGAATGGATTAAAAAACTGTGGTACATTGACACAATGGAATACTGTTCTGCTGTAAAAAGGAAGAAAAATTTACCTTTGCAACAGCATGAACGGACCTAGAGATTATTATGCAGAGCACAATAAGCCAGACAGAGAAAGAAAAATATCATATGATTTCACATATATGTGGAATCTAATGAACAAAAGAGAAATAGAGGAATGGACACATGGAACAGACTGACAGAGGTCAGAGGGAAAAAGGAAAGAGATGACTGAAAGAAAGTAGGTAAAAAGATTAGCCAAAGAATATATATGCATAGCGCATGGACATAGACAACAATGGGCTGATGGCTAGAGGGTGGTGGGGCAGGTGGCCTGGTGGAGGTGATAAAGGGAGGGAAATGAGGAATATCTGTAATAGTGTCAAAAATAAATAAATAAATAAACAAACAAACAAACTAGAAAAAGAACAACGGACAAAGTCAAGAGTAAGTAAAAGAAATAAAATAATAAAGATCGAAGTGGAAATAAATGACACACAGATTTACAAAAAAAAAAATAACAATACAAAAGACAGTATTGTTTAACATGGGTCCTCCCACACTCATCCAAACCCAGTAGAGGGAGCCATAACCAGCAGAAAACCAACCCATGGGGAAAATTTGGCAGGCTCCAAAACCCACTGAGACAGCCAAAACTTGAAATGAAGAAACAAACCCCAAATGAAACAACAAGATAACTTGACAGAAGATGAAATAAATGAAAGGGAATTGAGCAAGGTATCAGAGAAAGAGTTCAGAGTAATAATCCTGAAAAAGCTCAACAGCATGAGTAAAGATATAGAAGCACTGAAAACCAACAAATTGGAAATGAAGAATGACATAGCAGAAATGAATAATAAAATTAAAAGGAATAACCAGCAGAATAGAGTAGGCTGAGGATCGGATCAGTGAATTAGAAAACAGGGTAGAAAAAATTGCCCCATCAGAGAACCAAAAAGAAAAAATAATTTAAAAACAGGAAGACAGCCTAAGAGAACTGTGGGACAACATAAAACATAACAACATCCACAAATTAGGAATTCCAGAAGAAGAAGAAAGTGTGTAAGGGTTAGAAAATACATTTGAAGAAACAGTGACAGAAAACTTCCCTACCTTGGAAAAGAAAAAGGCATACAAGTACAAGAAGGCAGAGAGCCCCAAGTAAGCAGAACCCAAAGAGGCCCACACCTAGACACAAAGTAATTAAAACGGCAAACATTAAAGACAAAGAGAGAATCGTAAAGGCAGCAAGAGCTAAGCAACAGGTTACCTACGAAGGAACTCCTGTAACACTATCAGCTGACTTCTCAACAGAAACACTACAGGCCATAAGGGAATGGCATGAAGTAATCAAGGTAATGAAAAATAAGGATCTGAATCCAAGGCTACTCTATCCAGTGAGGCTATCATTCAAAATAGAAAGTGAAATAAAGAGCTTCCCAGACAAAAAGGGCTAAGGGAATATATTGGCACCAAACCAACACTACAAGAAATGTTAAAAGGACTGTTGTGATTAGTAGAGGAATTAGGAAAAAAATATAACCACAATAAACAAAAATGGCAATAAACAAAGACATATCAATAATAACCTTAAATGTAAATGAATTAACCAATCCGATCAAAAGACACAGAGTAGCTGATTGGAGAAGAAAGCATAACTCATATATGTGTTGTTTATAAGAGACCCACCTCACAACAAAAGACTGACATAAGTTGAAAGTGAAGGGATGGAAAAAAATCTTCCAAGCAAACAGAAAGGAAAAAAAGAGCTGGGGTAGCAGTACTCATATCTGATAACATAGACTTCAAAATGAGGACCATAACTAGAGACAAAGAAGACCACTATATAATATTGAAATGATCTATCCAACAAAAAGATATAACCTTGATAAACATATATGCACCCAATACAGGAGCATCAAAATATATTTAAAAACAACAGTAGGCCTTCAAAAAAGAAATTGACAGCAATACAATCATAGCAAGGGATTTCAACACCCCACTGACATCACTGGATAAATCCTCTAGACTAAAAATTAACAAGGATACAGGGACTTTGAACGGTGCACTAGTTCAAGTGGATTTAATAGATATCTACAAAGAATTTCACCCCAAAACTGAAGAATTCACATTCTTCTCAAGTGCATATGGGACTTTCTCAAAGATAGACCACATGTTAGGACACAAACCAAGTCTCTACAAGTTCAAGAAGATTGAAAGCATATCAATCATCTACACAAAGCACAATGGCATGAAACTAGAAATCAATTACAGCAAAAACATTTTAACACATGGGGGCTAAATAGCATGTTATTAAACAATGAATGGGTTACCGAGGAGATCAAGGAAGAAATTAAAAACTTCCTGGAAACCAATGAAAATGAACACACAACAACACAAAATCTATGGGATGCAGCGAAAGCAGTTCTGAGAGGGAAGTTCATAGCACTCCAGGCCTACCTCAAGAAACAAGACAAATTTCTAATAGACTATCTAACCTCACAACTTAAAGAACAAGAAAGCAAACAAAAAGAAAACCCCAGAGCAAGTAGAAGGAAGGAAATAGTAAAGATCAGAGCAGAAATAAATGACATAGAGACCAAATAAACAATTCAAAGGATCAATGAAACAAAGAGCTGGTTTTTTTAAAAGATAAACAAGATTGATGGACCCTTAGCTAGACTCACCAAGAAACAAAGAAAGAGAACCCAAATACACAAAATCAGAAATGAAAGAGAAGTAACAACTGACACCACAGAAATACAAAGGATCGTTAGCATATACTATGAACATTTATATGGCAACAAATTTGACAATCTAAGTGAAATGGACAAATTTCTAGACACACATAGTCTCCCAAAACTGGATCAGGAAGAGATAGAAAACTTGAACAGACCAATAACAGCTAAGGAAATTGAAGATGTAATCAAGACTCTCCCAGCAAACAAAAGTCCAGGCCTGGATGGCTTCACGGGGGAGTTTTACCGAACATTCAAAGAAGAATTAACACCCATTCTCCTCAAACTATTTCAAAAAATGCAAGAAGAAGGAAGACTTCCAAACTCGTTTTATGAGGCCAGCATAATTCTAGTTCCAAAACCAGAAAAAGACACTACAAAGAAAGAAAACTACAGGCCAATATCCCTGATGAACGTAGATACCAAAATCCTGAACAAAATACTAGCAAATGGGATCCAGCAATACATCAAAAAAATTATTTACCATGACCACGTGGGATTCATCACAGGGATGCAAGGCTGGTTCAATATTCACAAATCAATAAATGTGATACATCACATAAACAAAATGAAAGATAAAAACCACATGATCATATCAATACACCCTGAAAAAGCATTCGACAAAGTCCAGCACCCATTTCTGATAAAAACGCTCAGCAATGTGGGAATACAGGGATCATATCTTTATATAATAAAGGCCATATATGAAAGACCTATAGCCAACATCATACTCAATGGGCAAAAACTAAAAACATTTCCCTTAAGAACAGGAACAAGACAGGGATGCCCACTTTCACCACTCTTATTTAACATAGTACTGGAAGTCTTAGCCACAGCAATCAGACGTGAAGAAAAAATAAAAGGAATCCAAATTGGAAAGGAAGAAGTGAAACTGTCATTATTCGCAGATAACATGATATTATATATAGAAAACCCTAAAGACTCCATCTAAAATCTACTAGACTTAATAAATGAATTTGGGCCCTGGCCAGTTTGGCTCAGCGGTTAGAGCATCGGCCTGCGGTCCAGAGAGACCCGGGCTCGGTTCCCGCTAAGGGCATGTACTTCGGTTGCAGTTTGTCCCCGGCCCTGGTTGGTCGTGCGGGTGGCAGCCACTCGATGTGTCACTTTCACATCGATGTTTCTCTCTCTCTCTCTCTCTCTTCCTCTCTCTCCCTCCCACTCTATATGAACAAAAAATGAAAAAATGTCCTCAGGTGAGGGAAAAAAAATAAATGAATTTGGCAAAGTAGCAGGATACAAAATTAACGTCAAGAAATCAACGGCATTCTTATACACCAATGATGAACTCACACAAAGAGAAACTAAAAAAAAAATCCCATTTACCATTGCAGCAAAAAAATTAAGATACCTAGGAATAAACTTAACCAAAGAAGTAAAGGACCTATTTGCAGAAAACTATAGGACATTGAAAAAAGAAATAGAGGAAGATATAAAAAAGTGGAAGCACATACCTTATTCATGAATTGGAAGAATTAACATCATTAAAATGTCCATATTCCCTGGCCGGTTTGGCTCAGTGGTTGGAGTGTCGGCCTGTGGACCAGAGAGTCCCGGGTTCAGTTCCCACTAGGGGCACATACCAAAAAAAAAAATAAAAATAAAAATAAATAAAATAAAATGTCCATATTACCCAAAGCAATCTATAGATTCAATGCAATCCCCATCAAAATATCAGTGACATATTTCACAGAACTAGAACAAATATTTCAAAAGTTCATATGGAACCCAAAAAGACCCCGAATAGCCACAGCAATCTTGAAAAAGAAGGACAAAGTAGGTGGGATCACAATACCGAATATCAGGTTATGCTACAAAGCTACTGTAATCAAAACAGCCTGGTACTGGCACAAGAACAGGCATATAGACCAGTGGAACAGAACAGAGAATCCGGAAATTGACCCAACACATTATGCTCAATTAATATTTGACAAAGGTGGCAAGAGCATACAATGGAGTAAGGACAGCCTCTTTAATAAATGGTGTTGGGGGGACTTCCGGTCAAGATGGCGGCGTAGGTAGACGCAGTATCGCGTCCTCCCACAACCACATCAAAGTTACAACTAAACTACAGAACAACCATCATTCAAAACCACTTGAAATCAAGCTGAATGGAAGTCTGACAACTACGAAATTAAAGAAGAAGCCGTATCGAGACTGGTAGGAGGGCGGAGGCATGACGGGCTGGTCCCACACCCACGTGTGGCGGATAAAAATTAGGAGGGCACCTTGGCTGGGAAGGTCCTCCCTGAGGACTGAGGGGTCCCCGTCCCACACCAGGCGCCCAGCTGAGGGTTCCAGTGCCAGGAAGAGAAGCCCCCAGAACTTCTGGCTGGAGAAACCAGCGGGAACTGAGGCTGAAGTGGCTGGAGCCCCCGGCAGCTCCTCTTAAAGGGCCCGCACACAGACTTACTCGGACTTGCTCCCTCTGGGCTCCAGCGCGGGGGAGGCAGCCTGAGGGGCACCAGAATCATGTGGGGAAGAACTGAGCTGTTAGGCATTGGCGCGAGGGCTGGAGAGGCAGCGTTCTCCTGGACCGACCTGGACAAACGTGCTATCAGAGGCTTTTGTTCCTTTAGTGAGCCCTTCCCTGGGGCGGTAGACGCCGCCATTTCTGGGACTCCAGCAACCTGGCTCACACTGTTGGCCCCGCCCTGGTGATTCCCTGAGGCCCCGCCCCACCCAACTTCCAGGCCCACCCAAGCTGTTGCCAGTTGCTTTACCATAGGATTGGCCTGTCTTGGAGCCTGCTTCAGCTTTTCCTAAATTCTTTCAAACAAGCAGCATCTGGTCTCAGCTAGCCCCATACCTCTCGCTAAGTAATACATAGAAACAAACGCAGGGAGGCAGCCACAATGAGGAGACAAAGAAACAGGTCCCAAATGAAAGAACAGACAAAACTCCAGGAAAAGAACTAAGTGAAATGGAGTTAAGCAACCTAACGGATGCAGAGTTCAAAATACTGCTTATAAGGATGCTCAATGGACTTAGTGAGAACCTCAGTGAACTTAGTGAGGGCCTCAAGAGCATAAAAAGGGACCAGTCAGAAATGATGGATACACAGTTAGAAATGAAGGAGGCACTAACTGAAATAAAGAATAGCTTAGGACTTCTGGTCAAGATGGCGACCTAGGTGGACGCGGAACCGCGTCCACCCACAACCACATCAGAGTTACAACTAAATCACAGAATAACTATCACTTAAAAACCGCATGAAATCAAGCTGAAGGGAAGCCCTACAACTACGAAATTGAAGAAGCAGCAGAATGGAGACGGCATACTGCCCTCCAAGACCCTCCTTGTTGCCTGAAAGGAAACATGATCCTGCAGCCAGGGGCGCCTGCGGAAGCTGAGCGACGCCCCCACCACGGAGGAACCCAGGAGCGGGGGAGCCAGGAGACGCCCCCACCGCGGGGGAACCCAAGTGGAGCAGGGGAGCCAGGAGACGCCCCCACTGCGGGGGAGCCCAGGCGGAGCGGGGGTGCCGGGAGACGCCCCCACCGCGGGGGAACTCAGGCGGAACGGGGGTACCGGGAGACGCCCCCACCGCGGAGGAACCCAGGCGGAACGGGGGTGATGGGAGACGCCCCCACCGTGGGGGAACCCAGGCGGAACGGGGGTGACGGGAGACGCCCCCACCGCGGGGGAGCCCAGGCGGAGCAGGGGTGCCGGGCGAACCCCCCACCGCGGGGGAACCCAGGTGGAGCGGGGGAGCCAGGAGATGCCCCCACCGCGGGGGAGCCCAGGCGGAGCGGGGGTGCCAGGCGAACCCCCCACCGCGGGGGAACCCAGGTGGAGCGGGGGAGCCAGGAGACGCCCCCACCGCGGGGGAGCCCAGGCGGAGCGGGGGTGCCAGGCGAACCCCCCACCGTGGGGGAACCCAGGTGGAGCAGGGGAGCCAGGAGACGCCCCCACCGCGGGGGAGCCCAGGTGGAGCGGGGGTGCCGGGCGACCCCCCCCTTCGCGGGGGATCCCAGGTGGAGCGGGGGAGCCAGGAGACGCCCCCACCGCAGGGGAGCCTAGGCGGAGTGGGGGTGCCGGGCGAACCCCCCACCGCGGGGGAACCCAGGTGGAGCGGGGGAGCCAGGAGACGCCCCACCACGGGGGAGCCCAGGCGGAGCGGGGGTGCCGGGCGACCCTCCCCTTCGCGGGGGATCCCAGGTGGAGCGGGGGAGCCAGGAGACGCCCCCACCGCAGGGGAGCCTAGGCGGAGCGGGGGTGCCGGGCGAACCCCCCACCGCGGGGGAACCCAGGTGGAGCGGGGGAGCCAGGAGACGCCCCCACCGCGGGGAGCCCAGGCGGAGCGGGGGTGTCGGGCGACCCACCCCACCGCGGGGGAACCCAGGCGGAGGGGGGAGCCAGGAGACGCCCCCACCGCGGGGGAACCCAGGCAGAACGGGGGTGCCGGCAGACGCCCCCACCGCGGGGGAACCCAGGTGGGGCGGGGGTGCCGCGACCTCGCCACCACGGGGGAACCCAGGTGGGGCGGGGGTGCCGCGACCTCGCCACCACGGGGGAACCCAGGCGGAGTGGGGGAGCCGGGGAGCCGGGAGACGCCCCCACCGCGGGGGAGCCCAGGAGGGGCGGGGGTGCCGCGACCCCGCCACCATGGGGGAGCCCAGGCGGAGCGGGGGAGCCCGGCGACCCCCCCGACCAACGGAGGAAGCAGGCAACACACAGGAGAACTGAGCAAACTGAACAACGAAATTGACCCAGAGACATGGAGGGTGGAGTACGGGATGACGGGCCTCAGAGGAGGGGGGAAGGCACGGGAAAGAGATATATCACAGAGCCTAGTGCATGGGTGCATAACCAATGGACATGGACAACAGGGATGGGGAGGAGGAGAAGGGGAGGGGGTGGAGGGTGTCAATGGGGGGAAAAAAAAGGAAAAACATCTGTAACAAAAACAAATTAATAATAAAATAAATTATAAAAAAATAAAATAAATAAAATAAATAAATAAATAAATGGTGTTGGGAAAATTGGACAGCTACATGCAAAAAAATGAAACTAGACCATCAGCTTACACCATACACAAGAATAAACTCAAAATGGATAAAAGACTTCAATGTGACTCGTGAATCCCTAAAAATCCTAGAGAAAATGTAGGCAACAAAATTTCGGACATCTAACGCAGCAGAATCTTCACTGATACATCACCTAAGGCAACAGAAACAAAGGGAAAAATGAACACATGGGACTACATCAAACTCAAAAGCTTCTGCACAGCAAAAGAAACAACCATCAAAACAGATAGGGAACCCACTATATGGGACAGCATAATTGCCAATGATACATCAGATAAGGGGTTAATTTCAAAAATATGTAGAGTACTCATACAATTCAACAAAAGGAAGACAAAGAACCCAATTAAAAAATGGGCAGAAAACCTAAATAGACACCTCTCCAAAAAGGACTTAAAAATGGTCAAGAGACATATAAAAAAGTGCTCAATGTCACTAATCATCAGAGAGATGCAAAGTAAAACGACTACAAGGGTCTGGCCAGTGTGGCTCAGTGGTTGAGCATCAACCCATGCACCAAGAGGTTGCCAGTTCGATTCCCAGTCAGGGCACATGCCCAGGTTGTGAGCCCAATCCCCAGTGGGGGGCATGCAGGAGGCAGCTAGTCAATGTTCTCTCTCATCGATGTTTCTCTCTCTCTCCCTCTTTCTTCTTCTCTCTCTAAAATCAATAAAGAAAAAAAAATTTTTGAAATAAAATGACTATGAGGTATCACCTCACACATGCCAGAATGGCTGCCATCAACAAGTCATCAAACAACAAGGGCTGGCGAGGGTGTGTAGAAAAGGGGACTCTAGTACACTGCTGGTGGGAATGCAGACTGGTGCAGCCACTATGGAAAACACTATGGTGTTACTTCAAAAAGTTAGAAATTGAACTGCCATTTGACCCAGTGATCCTACTTCTAGGAATATACCCTAAGAAGCCTGAAAGAATCAGAAAGAATATATGTACCCCTATGCCGCAACAAAAACAGCTAGTCAAACCAGACCTGAGGAGGGGCAACGGGAGACTACGAAAGACATAGAGACATTATAGAGAGAAAAGCTGGGGCCAGGTGGGACACTGCTCTCTGATGGAGAAACAGTGACCCTGAGCTAGCTCAGCAAGTTTATTATATATCCAATTGAAGGGGGGGAGGTTTAAAAGTTTTATTGTCTTCAAACCCCAGATGTTTCTTATTGGCCTCTGAGCTCAGGTTGAGACTGTTGATACATTCTTGCCTGAGGCTCAGAAGGCTCCTGTGTGGGCCTTGACAGCACACAGGATCAACAAGAGACCTTGGGCAGAATGCTCCTGCATGGGCCTTGCCAGCATGCAGAATCAACAAGAGACCTAGGGCAGAATGCTCCTGCATGGGCCTTGCCAGCATGTAGGATCAACAAGTGGCCTTGGGACTAAAGGCTCCTGGGCGACCTATGTAAACACCACAGAGCCACGTCCCTGGCACCGAAAGCTCCTGGGCAAGCCGTGCAAACACCACAGGAACAAGAGACCTTGGCTCAGCTGCCCTCCTCACCCCTATGTTTCTAGCAGCAATATTTACAATCGCTAAGAACTGGAAACAGCCCAAGTGACCATCAATAGATGAGTGGATACAAAAGCTGTGGTACATATACACAATGGAACACTATGCAGCTGTAAGAAAGAAAGATCTCGTATCCTTTGAGACAACATTGAGGGAACTGGAGAGTATTATGCTAAGTGAAATAAGCCAATCAGAGAAAGACAAATACCACAAAATCTCACTTATTTGTGGAATATAATGAACAAAAAAAGCTGATGAACAAAACAGACCCAGAGACATAGAAAGGAGTGTAGTGCAGACTGATGAACTTCAGAGAAGCAGGGTGGTGGGGAGGAATGAGATAAACCAAAGAACTTATATGCATGTATGTGTAACCAATGGACATAGAAAATAATGCTTGGGAGGCAGGGGTGGTGGGATAGGGAGGCAGGTGTCTATGGGGAAAATGGAGAAACATCTGTAACAAGAATAAATTAATTAATAAAAAAAGAAAAATGAGGACATATTTGAGAAAATGTTAAAAAAATGTATATGAAGAAAATCATAAAACTTTGCTAAAAGGTATTTTAAAGGTACCTGAATAAATAACTGATTCATGAATGAATAAGTACACAGACAGACAGACGTATACATATACATACACGTGTATATTTCCAGCAAAAATTGCAAACTGATTCAGCACTGTATCTGGGAAATAAAATGTACAGTAGTAGAAACATTGGGAGAAGACAATGCCCTAGTGTATATCAACCATATTATAGAACTGTAGTAATTGAAACAGTGGCAAAGGAATATACATTAAGTTTAACGGCAGGCATAATGCAGTGTATGATTTTATTAAGAGGATGTCATGGGGGCTGAGTGAGGGCACTGAGACTATCAATGGAAGAAGAGAGATGTTCCATAGCCTATAGATGGATGGGCCTTAGAAGAGAAAGGGGTCTCAGAATCTCAAGATTTCAAAGACTTCAGTTCAGGAAGAATAAAAACTGAAGTGGGTGGGGCCAAAGAAGAGCTGACAGAGCTCATGCCCAAACTGCCTAATCTCTGGAGACCAAACTGAGGGTGAGGGTGGGGTGAGGTACAATGGCCCTCAAAGGCCTGGGCAAAAAGCTGAGGTCTTCTCAAAGGTCCAGAAGCATTCTGCCCTACATTTGCTATCATTCCAGCTATCACTGTACAATTCCATACCATCCTCATCTTCATGATTGTTGGGTTCCCCTTCTTTCCAGAAGCTGTGAACACCATCAGAGCTATGAGTTCCCTCCCTCACCCAGAGCCAACCCCCTAACCCACCCTTGAACCAGCTAGCTGGTTCATGGCTTTTGGCAGCAAATTTCCAAGAACCAGCCAGAAGGTGGTGAATTCAGAGGCAGGGTTTTCAAAATGTAAGTTCAAACTCCAGCTCCTTCAATCAGTTCTGGCAAAGTAAAAATACAGATTTCTGGGCCCATACATAGACTTAGAGAATTAAACCCCCCACCTCACCACAGTAGACTCAAGACTCTGCATCTTGACCCACTTTCTCAGGTGATACTTTCCAATCCCTGATTTTAGGTACAGGTCTATTCCCTACATTTCCCTTCCCAGGCCATTGTTCCTGGGAGGTCACCTGAGATGGAATAGGGTGTTGTCCACCCATTGCCAGGACCCTTCACTGTTGGTCGCTGAGGCTGATCCAGGTGCACTTATTGTTTCTGATATCCCAAGATTTCAGGAATTTCTGAGGGTGGAAAAGGGTTGGGGCATCAGGAGTAAGATTGGTGAAAGCCACCCATCCCATGTCTGCCCACATTCCCACAGTCCCCTGCCTCCCATGGAAGTCTTTCTATAGTCTAGCCTGTATCACCTACTTAAGTTGTATGTGTTTACATGTGCATTAATGTTGTAGATGTATGGAAATGTGTCAAGTTCACTTATGTGTCAAGGGAGGGATTACTCTGAGTTTCCTTTCTTTCCATACATGGGCACCTCTCACATGACCTTTCCAAGTCCATCATGGTCCCTCCCCAGAAAGCCTTCCCTGACTGCATCTCCTCCAAACCTCCATCTCTCAGAGGGCAGAGGGCAGTGGCAGAAGGCTTTTTGTTAACCAGTCGCCTGGCCCAGCCCCAGACAGGAACCTTTCCCAGCATACCTGTTCCTCAGCATTGTTAATAACCACCAGCTGGGCCCTCATGCCCTCACAGGCAGAGGCAGAAGCTTTCCAGGTGCTCTGAATCTGGGAGAAGATATAGCAGCTTCCCTGGAAAAGGTGCCAAATCAGGGGCAGGGATGGCACAGGCCAGCTGGGGAGCAAAGGCAGAGTTGGTTTGGCCAGCAAGAGAGACAGGCCACTAACTCCAGCATCAGATCTGGGGAACTCAGGGCCAGGCCCCTTTGTTCAGCTGTCAGCTCAGTCCCTGAGAAATACACACAAAAGATCCCATCTCTTTCCTGCCATTTTCAGACTGACAGCCATGGAAGGTAAGCCTCAGCCCCATCTGTGACCCCACAACTCCCTCCTGACCTTGATATCTGAACCTTACCCAGGGTGGCATTCATCCTGGTCAGCTGCTAGAGGATCTCCTCCAGGAGCTGATTAAATCAGCTGCTACAAAATGACCACTGGAAGAAGAGGACGTCAGTTATTAAACACCTACTGTGTGCTTGGTGCAGAAAGGGCCCCATGATTTCTGCATTTCACGGTGACCATGACAGCCCATTATACAAACAAGAAAACTGAACTTTATGGAGTAACTTGCTTGACACTGCTGGACCCTGGCAGCTCTTACAAGGGTCCAGTCCCCTCCCCCATTCCTGCCTGCCTTCCATCCCACAGCAGTGGTTCATCCACAGTCACACAGCTTGGAGCCCTCTCCCACTCCAGAACCTAGCCTCCAACCCCTCACCTGGACTGTGGCTCTCCTGATCATCTATCTCTCTTGGCAGAGATTGTTGGATCCTGGAGACTACAACAGAACAGAGAATCCCCCCTTTATGAGTGCCAACTCCATGCCTGATCCCATGCCAATTTGGTTTCAAAGACTCTGAGAACCTAACCGCCCCTCCCCCCCAAACCCACCTGGAGGAAGATGAGCTGCATTTCACACATGAGGAAACAAGATCAGAGAGGTAGTAACCAGCCCACTGTCACACAGGAGATGACAAAGAATCCAAACAGCCCAACCCTAGTAGATTTGAGGACTGTGGGACAGGGCAAAGAACATCCCAGAGGGTAAACCCCAAGGGAGTCAGGACTCCCATCCCCAAGCCCCTGACTCACCTTGAACCAGGGTGGTCAGCATGAGCATGAAAATACCCAAAGAGATGATGAGCAGCATCAGAGGCAGAAATAGCCCAGGTCAGACACCCTATAGAATGGGCAGAGCTGAGGGATAGGGATAGAACCTGCACCAAACCACCCATGC
Organism: Tadarida brasiliensis; assembly: GCA_030848825.1. Lineage (NCBI taxonomy): Eukaryota > Metazoa > Chordata > Mammalia > Chiroptera > Molossidae > Tadarida > Tadarida brasiliensis. The sequence continues at coordinate 68,572,221 of CM061259.1, read as the reverse complement.
TGGAGGGGGCCTCCCAGCTGCCTCCTTTCCCAGGTGCCTGCTCCTGAACCACCCACCCCAGTACCTGACAAGCTTCTTGAGCTCCTGGATAGTCCAAGGCCTTTCTCAGCTGATATCTGGCCTTGAAACATCTCCCTCTCCTCTGAACAGGACAGAATATATTCAACTGAGCTTCGAAGCCTACTGATCCCTGCTGGAGTCCAGACCTTCTCCCTTCCTTGCAAGCTGGAGGCCAGACTTTAACTCCCCCAAGACCCTGGAGCCCTGCCCTACCCTCCCCACCATTACCCCAGAATGGGGGCTCAACCTCATCAGAGCCACCTAGTTCCTTGGGGACACACATCTCCACCATCCTCTCCTCCCCCCTGTTCTTCTGTCCAACTCCTCTCTGGACTATGGTTTTTATAACCTCATGTATTGCCCTCAGCAGCCCCTCCTCAGGTCTATTCCTCCCCAACTCAGGAAGAAGAATGAAGAACTATGTGGGGACATCACTTCCTCTCAGAAAAGTGGGGGGCAGAGATGAAATGCCTGACACAGCTATGAGAGAAGTCATTTAGGGTGAGGGAAGAAGCTTCGTGGTCCATACTAGTACCAGAAGGTGCTGCTCCAACCCCTACCCAGTCCTGGGAACTTCAGCCCCCACCTTATCAGAGTGTCAGTTTTCTCAGCTATAAAATGGGACAATTCTCTGCCTCTTACTGTTATTGTGAGGTCTGATACGGTGCACTAATAATGGTTATAAATTCTCTATCTCAATGATAAACACTCAGTGGAAATGGCACTTAGTATACACACCTAAGCACCCTGTGCTGTGCGTTCTACCTTGCTGCAACAAATAAGAAACCACAGGTGTGCTCCTGGTGGTCTTTGACTGAAGAGCACTGAAAGTTCTCACAATAGCCCTATGAAAAAGGTATAGTTATTATCCCACTTTACAGATGAGAAAACAGAAACAGACAGGGCAAGCAACTGCCTGAGGTCTCACAGCTTGTAATTGATGGGGCTGGGAGTAAGACCCAGGCAGGTGGACCTCTGAGTCCCTGCTTTACCACTGCACTAAATAGTAACCCTTTCCCCACTTTGTAATTAAAATTTTGTAGAGACTCACATTGAAACTATGTGTATCAGAGGATTCCAAAATGGCAGCAGAGAAAAAAGAGAACCAAAATAGTGGCAGAGTGAATGGAAGCTACACAGACCATCTCCCAGGACCAAACTGGAATTACAACTAAAATAAAGAAAAATCATGGTGGAAAAGCAACAGAAAAGCAGCTTGCAAGGACCATAAAACTAGGGACACTGAATTGATCCTAGTAGGATTGCGGAGGAGCGAGAGTGGGGCTGGGAGCCCACAGACAGCAGCGGTCTTAGCTGTAAGTAGCGCCCTTGGGGTTAAAGCCCAACCCGGCTCCAAAGTACAGAGGGCCAGGACAGAGCAATAAAATAGCCACAGCCACTCACTTTGGGCTCTGGCACAGGGAAGGTGGACTGGACTGGAACTGTGTGGGGACACTCGGGATTTGGAGTGCACTCAGAGCTTTTGCTGATTTGCAGCCATGCAAGACAGTGGCCATCTTACTCCTTCCCAGGGCTCTGGGAAGAGGTGGCAGCCCCTCCCTCGGAGATTCAGCCCCACTCAGGTGGGCCATTGAAATGCAAATTGAGGCTCATTAACTACCAGCATCTGCCCCACCGTCGGGAAATCCTCTTATGCTGAACACCTAAGGGAGGTTTTCATTCAACTGAGAATCCAAGGCTCTTCAAGTAACCCCAACTAATAGCCTCTAGGCAAAAAGCTAGAGGATAACTTAACCTTTTCTGGGCTTGCAAATCTACCTAGGAAAGAAAGGCTTGACAGTGGTGTTAAATGTGCGTCCTCCCACGCTCATCCAAACTGAGTAGAGGGAGCCACAAACAGCAGAACACTAACATCCACAGGGAAAATTTAGCAGGCTCCAAAACCCACTGAGATAGCCAAAATGGTGAAACAAAGAAACAAATCCCAAATGAAAGAAAAAGAGACCTCTATTGAAGATGAGATCAATGAAATGGAGTTAAGTAAGTTAAGAGAGCTAGAATTCAGAGCCATGATCTTGAGGAAGGTCAACAGCATGAGTAAGGACATCAACACCATGAGTAAAGACATAGAAACATTGAAAACCAACCAAGTGGAAATGAAGAAGCACCAAGAAGAAATGAAGAATGACATAGCAGAAATAAAGAACACATTGGAAGGACTAAACAGCAGAGTAAAGGAAGCTAAGGACCGGATCAGTGAATTAGAAGACAGGGTAGAAAAAAATCAACCAATCAGAAAATCAAAAGGAAAAAACAATGAAAAAACAGGAAGACAGCTTAAGAGAACTGTGGGACAAGTGGAAATGTAATAATATTCGCATCATAGGAGTCCCTGAAGAAGAAGAAAATGAGCAAGGGTTAGAGAATATATTTGAAGAAGTAGTGACAGAAAACTTCCTTAATTTGTTGAAGGATGAAGGCATTCAAGTTCAAGAAGTACAGAGAGCCCCAAGTAAGAAGAACCCAAACAGGCCCACACCAAGACACATAGTAATTAAAATGCAAAATATTAAAGACAAAGAGAGAATCCTAAAGGCAGCAAGAGATAAGCAACAGGTTGCCTACAAAGGAACCCCCATAAGGCTATCAGCTGACTTCTCAACAGAAACACTACAGGCCAGAAGGGAATGGCGTGAATTAATGAAGTTCATGAAAAACAAGGATCTGAGTCCAAGACTACTCTACCTAGCAAGGCTATCATTCAAAATAGAAGGTCAAATAAAGAGTTTCCCAGACAACAAAAAAAGGCTGAGGTATTACATTAGCACCAAACCAGCACAGCAAGAAATGTAAAAAGGACTGCTGTAATTAGTAGAAGAAATAGGAAGGAAAACAGAACCACACTAAAGACAAATGGCAATAAATAAATACATATCAATAATCACCTTAAATGTAAATGGATTGAATGCTCCAATAAAAAGACACAGAGTAGCTGATTGGATAAAAAATCATGACCCATATATATGTTGTTTACAAGAGACCCACCTCACAACAAAAGACCCACATAGGTTGAAAGTGAAGGGATGGAAAAAAAATCTTCCAAGCAAACGAAAAGGAAAAAAAAGCTGGGGTAGCAATACCATATCTGATAAAATAGATTTCAAAATGAAGGCCATAACTAGAAACAAAGAGGGTCACTACATAATATTGAAAGGATCTATCCAACAGAAAGATATAACCATGGTAAACATACATGCACCCAATATAGAAGCACCAAACTTTATTTAAAATCTTCTGGAGGACTTCAAAGGAAAAATCGACAGCAATACAATCATAGCAGAGGACTTCGACATCCCACTGATATCACTGGATAGATCATCTAGACAAAAAATTAACAAGGAGCCCTGGCCGGTTTGGCTCAGCGGTTAGAGCGTCGGCCTGCGGTCCAGAGAGACCCGGGCTCGGTTCCCGCTAAGGGCATGTACTTCGGTTGCAGTTTGTCCCCGGCCCTGGTTGGTCGTGCGGGTGGCAGCCACTCGATGTGTCACTTTCACATCGATGTTTCTCTCTCTCTCTCTCTTCCTCTCTCTCCCTCCCACTCTATCTGAACAAAAAATGAAAAAATGTCCTCAGGTGAGGATAAAAAACAAAAAAAAATTAACAAGGAAACAGAGACTCTAAATGAAGCACTAGATCAAATGGATTTAATAGATATCTACAGAGAATTACACCCCAAAACTACAGAATTCACATTCTTCTCAAGTGCACATGGGACATTCTCAAATATAGACCACATGTTAGGACACAAACTAAGTCTCTACAAGTTCAAGAAGATTGAAATCATATCAAGCATCTTCTCAGATCACAATGGCATGAAAATAGAAATCAATTGCAACAAGAACATGCAAAGACATTTGAATACATGGAGGCTAAATAGCATGTTATTAAACAATGAAGGGGTTACCAAGGAGATTAACGAAGGAATTAAAAACTTCCTGGAAACCAATAAAAATGAACACACAGCAACACAAAATCTATGGGATGCAGCGAATGCAGTTCTGAGAGGGAAGTTTATAGCACTACAGACCTACCTCAAGAAACAAGAAAAATTTCTAATAGACTATCTAACCTCACAACTTAAAGAACTAGACAGCAAACAAAAAGAAAACCCCAGAGCAAGCAGAAGGAAGGAAATAGTAAAGATCAGAGCAGAAATAAATGACATAGAGACCAAATAAACAATTCAAAGGATCAATGAAACAAAGAGCTGGTTTTTTTAAAAGATAAACAAGTTTGATGGACCCTTAGCTAGATTCACCAAGAAACAAAGAGAGAGAACCCAAATACACAAAATCAGAAATGAAAGAGGAGAAGTAACAACTGACACCACAGAAATACAAAGGATCGTTAACAAATACTATGAACATTTATATGGCAACAAATTCGACAATCTAAGCAAAATGGACAAATTTCTAGACACACATAATCTCCCAAAACTGGCCAGAGAAGAGATAGAAAACTTGAACAGACCAATAACAACTAAGGAAATTGAAGATGTAATCAAGACTTTCCCAGCAAACACAAGCCCAGGCCCGGACACCTTCACGGGGGACTTTTACCAAACATTCAAAGAAGAACTAACACCCATTCGTCTCAAACTATTTCTAAAAATTCAAGAAGAAGCCCTGGCCGGTTTGGCTCAGCGGTTGGAGCGTGGGCCTGCGGACCAGAGAGTTCCAGGTTCGGTTCCCGCTAGGGGCACGTACAAAAAAAAAAACACAAAAAAAAATAAAAATTCAAGAAGAAGGAAGACTTCCAAACTCGTTTTATGAGGCCAGCATAATTCTAATTCCAAAACCAGAAAAAGACACTACAAAGAAAGAAAACTACAGGCCAATATCCCTTATGAACATAGTTGCCAAAATCCTTAACAATATACAAGCAAATCGAATCCAGCAATACATCAAAAAAATTATTCACCATGACCAAGTGGGATTCATCCCAGGGATGCAAGGCTGGTTCAATATTCGCAAATCAATAAATGTGATACACCACATAAACAAAATAAAAGATAAAAACCACATGATCATATCAATAGACACTGAAAAAGCATTCAACAAAATCCAGCACCCATTTCTGATAAAAACGCTCAACAATTTGGGAATACAGGGATCAAATCTCGACATAATAAAGGCCATTTATGACAAACCTACAGCCAACAACATGCTCAATGGGCAAAAACTAAGAACATTTCCCTTAAGAAAAAGAACAAGACAGGGATGCCTACCTTTGCCACTCTTATTTAACATAGTACTGGAAGTCTTAGCCACAGCAATCAGACGTGAAGAAAAAATAAAAGGAATCCAAATTGGAAAGGAAGAAGTGAAACTGTCATTATTCGCAGATAACATGATATTACATATAGAAAACCCTAAAGACTCCATCAATAATCTACTAGACTTAATAAATGAATTGGGCAAAGTAGCAGGATACAAAATTAACATCAAGAAATCGATGGCATTCTTATACACCAATAATGAACTCACACAAAGAGAAACTAAAAAAAAATCCCATTTACCATCGTGGCAAAAAAATTAAGATACCTGGGAATAAACTTAACCAAAGTAGTAAAGGACCTATTTGCAGAAAACTACAGGACATTGCAAAAAGAAATAGAGGAAGATATAAAAAAGTGGAAGCACATACCTTGTTCATGGATTGGAAGAATTAACATCATTAAAATGTCCATATTACCCAAAGAAATCTATAGATTCAATACAATCTCCATCAAAATACCAACGACATATTTCACAGAACTAGAACAAATACTTCAAAAGTTCATATGGCACCAAAAAAGACCCTGAATAGCTACAGCAATCTTGAAAAAGAAGGACAAATTAGGTGGGATCACAATACCGAATATCAGGTTATACTACAAAGCTACTGTAATCAAAACAGCCTGGTACTGGCACAAGAACAGGCATATAGACAAGTGGAACAGAACAGAGAATCCGGAAATTGACCCAAGACATTATACTCAATTAATATTTTACAAAGGTGGCAAGAGCATACAATGGAGTAAAGACAGCCTCTTTAATAAATGGTATTGGAAAAATTGGACAGCTACATGCAAAAAAATGAAACATCAACTTACACCATACACAAGAATAAACTCAAAATGGATAAAAGACTTCAATGTGACTCGTGAATCCCTAAAAATCCTAGAGAAAATGTAGGCAACAAAATTTCGGACATCTAACGCAGCAGAATCTTCACTGATACATCACCGAAGGCAACAGAAACAAAGGGAAAAATGAACATATGGGACTACAACAAACTAAAAGGTTTCTGCACAGCAAAAGAAACAACCATCAAAACAGAAAGGGAACCCATTGTATGGGAGAGCATAATTGCCAATGATACATCAAATAAGGGGTTAATCTCCAAAATATATAGAGTGCTCATATAACTCAACAAAAGGAAGACAAAGAACCCAATTTAAAAATGGGCAGAAGAACTAAATAGACATCTCTCCAAACAGGACATACAAATGGCTAAGAGACATATGAAGAAATGCTGAACATCACTAATTATCAGAGAGATGCACATTAAAACAACAATGAGGTATCATCTTATACCTGCCAGATTGGCCGCCATCAACAAATCATCAAACAACAAATGTTGGTGAGGGTGTGGAGAAAAGGGGACTCTAGTACACTGCTAGTGGGAATGCAGACTGGTGCACTCACTATGGAAAACACTATGGTGTTACCTCAAAAAATTAAAAATTGAATTGCCATTTGACCCAGTGATCTCACTTCTAGGAATATACCCTAAGAAGCCTGAAACACCAATCAGAAAGAATATTTGTACCCACATGTTCATAGCAGCACTATTTACAATAGCTAAGATCTGGAAAGAGCCCAAGTGTCCATCAGTGGACGAATGGATAAAAAAGCTGTGGTACATGTACACAATGGAATACTATGCAGCTGTAAGAAAGAAAGATCTCTTATCTTTTGAGATGGCATGGAGAGACCTGGAGAGTATTATCCTAAGCGAAACATGCCAAGCAGAGAAAGACAAATATCACATGATCTCACTTATTTGTGGAATATAATGAACATAACAGTCTGAGGAACAGGGTAGACCAGAGACATGGAAGTAGGGTACAGACTGACAACCCTCAGAAGAGGGGGTGAGGGGGAGGGAAGTGATAAACAATAGAACTTATATGCATGTATGCATAACCAATGGACATAGACAACAATGCTGGGGATGGGGCAGGGGGCGGATCGGGAGGAGGGTGTCAATGGGGGGAAAAGGAGAAACATCTATAACAAAAATAACAAGTCTTTAAAAAAAAACAGAAAAATAAATAAATAAATAAAAATGGCAGAGGACCTAAATAGACACCTCTCCAAAAAGGACATACAAATGGCCAAGCCCTGGCTGGTTTTGCTCAGTGGTTAGAGCGTTGGCCCACGGACCAGAGAGTCCCGGGTTCAGTTCTCACTAAGGGCATGTACCTCGGTTGCAGTTTGTCCTCGGCCCCAGCTGGGGTCGTGTGGGTGGCAACCATTCAATGTTTCTCTCTCATGTCGATGTTTCTCTCTCTTCCTCCCTCCCTCCCTCCCTCCCACTCTGATTTTAAAAAATAAAATAAAAATAAAAAAATTTTTAAAAATAGCCAAGAGACTTATAAAAAAATTCTCAACGTCACCAATCATCAAAGAGATGCAAATTAAAACAACTATGAGGTATCACCTCACACCTGCCAGAATGGCTGCCATCAACAAATCATCAAACAACAAGTGCTGGTGAGGGTGTGGAGAAAAGGGGACGCTAGTACACTGCTGGTAGGAATGCAGACTGGTGCAGCCACTATGGAAAACAATATGATGTTTCCTCAAAAAATTAAAAATGGAAATGCCATTTGACCCAGTGATCCCATTTCTAGGAATATATCCTAAGAAGCCTGAAACACTAATCAGAAAGAATATATGTACCCCTATGTTCATAGCAGCACTATTTACAATTGCTAAGATCTGGAAACAGCCCAAGTGTCCATCAATAGATGAGTGCATACAAAAGCTGTGGTACATATACACAATGGAATACTATGCAGCTGTAAGAAAGAAAGATCCTTATCCTTTGAGACGACATGGAGGGACCTGGAGAGTATTATGCTAAGCAAAATAAGCCAGTCAGAAAATGACAAGTATCACATGATCTCACTTATTTGTGGAATATAATGAACAAATTAAGGTAATGAACAAACAGACCCAGAAACATAGAAGTAGGGTTCAGACTGACAAACTTCAGAGGAGGGGCGGGGGTGGGGAGGGAAGAAATAAACCAAAGAACTTATGCAATAAGCATAACCAATGGACATAGACAACAATGTTATGGGGGAGTGGGAATGGGAGGTGGGTGTCTGCAGGGTAAAGGAGAAACATCTGTAACAAAAATAAATTAATTAAATAAATAAATAAAACAATAATTCTGGCAGAAAATATCATAAGCAAAGGTAAAAGGCTAACAACAAACTGGTACAAATCTTGGCAACTAATATCAAAGATAGAGTTACCATTCATTTAACACAAAAAGAGCACCTCTGTATCATCAAAAGCAAAAATCTTAATGGAATATAGACAAAGTATATTAATAGAAAGTTTACAATGAAGAAAATATTTAAACATTAAAAAAAGTTATCTGTGGATTTTGACTGCGTAAGGTGTTGGCGCCCCTAACCACTGCATTGTTCAAGGGTCAACTGTTTTTATAAAAAGAGCTGGCAGCTAGCTGTTGAGAGGGAGGGGACTAAGTCTATTTTCCTCACTGCTCTACCCCCAGTGTCAAGAACACTGCCCGGCACAAAGTAGGCACTCCATCAGTGTTTGTTAAATGAACAATAATAAAAAGAATTATTATAATAATAATTAATAATAAAAGAATTATTATTGCTTATATGTTCTTGGTGGAAGTGACACAGCCAGAGTAACTGGTGCTGGTAGAATCATTGAACAGAGCATGGGAGATCCAACTCAAAAACATGTTACTGATTTTTTGGAGGTATTTTTGTTCTTTAAAGAACAAAACAACTTTTATTGGGCATCTGTTTAGTGCTAAGGACATGTTCTTTCCCATGACAGCATTGTGAGGTGTTTTTATGCCATAAACTAAATGTTTGTGTCCTCCCAGAATCCCTATGTTGAAACCTAATCCACAATGTGATGGTATTTGGAGGTGGGGCATTCTGGAAGTGACTAGGTCATGAATAAGATAGCTGTCTATAAACCAGGAAGTGGTTTCTCACCACAGATGGAATCTGCCAGTGTCTTGATTTTGGACTTGCATGCTCAACTGTGAAAACTAAATGCTGGTTGTTCAAGCCACCCAGTCTACAGTATTTTGTTATAGCAGCCTGAACGGACTAAGACAGTCTGTGTCCCCATTTCACATAGGGGGAAACTGAGGTTCAGAGAGTTGAGGAGATCTGTTCATGGCTGCACAGCTTGAGGCAGAGGCTGGGGTCCAAAGCCAGGTCTGTCTGATTTGGCATACTCTTTGTGCCTGGCTGAAATAACCTGAGGAGGTGGTGGCTTTTCCATCTCCAGAGGCACATCATCAGAACTGGAACATCAACCCCTCAGGAAGGCCAGGATGACACTCTCTTGGGTGGCCTATTCTTACCAAATTCATTATTAACCTTTCTGCCTGGTGTTCCATACCTTGTGGTTAGATCCCAGACTAGCCATCCAGTTTTCCTTCCTGGGGCCCTGGAGTCCTGCTGAAAAACTTTTAGTTCCTCCAGCAGTGGTTCTCAACCTGTGGGTCGCGACTCCTTTGGGGGTCAAACGACCCTTTCACAGGGATTGCCTAAGACATAACAGTAGCAAAATTACAGTTATGAAGTAGCAATGAAATAATTTTATGGTTGGGAGTCACCACAACATGAGGAACTGTATATTAAAGGGTCGCGACATTAGGAAGGTTGAGAACCACTGCTAGGGCATCACATTCTCTTTCATTTCCTAATCTTTGTATGTGCTGATCACTCTAACAGAAACAGTCCTTCCTCCACCCCATTCCATCTCTGCTCCAACACTTCAGAATGTAACCTTTCCCTAGAATGAAACCTCCTTCTGGAAGCTCTGGCATGTTTCCCTATATCACCAAGCAATTCTACAATTCTCAGCCATCGCTAACTGGATGTCCCAAAAATTTAAGTCAGTTCTGACATTATCAACCTGGAGATAGTATCAGAGCTATTTAAAAAGTTCAACTGAGCCCTGGCTGATTTGGCTCAGCGGTTAGAGCATTGGCCCATAGGTTCAAAGAGTCATGGGTTCAATTCCAGTCAAGGGCACGTACCTCGGTTTCGGTTTGGTCCCCGGCCCTGGTCTTCCTCTCTCTCTCTCTCTCTCTCTCTCTCTCTCTCTCTCTCTCTCTCCCTCCCTCCCTTCCATTCTATCTGAAGATAAATCGAAAAATATCCTCAGTGAGGATTTTAAATAAATAAATAATAAAAAGTTCAACTGAGTGAATTTTAAGTCTTATTGGCTTTATTCAACGATTCACAAATCAAATAGCATCCAATCTAGCAGTTAAAAAGGAGCTCTGAAGAGCTACACAAGGCAAGAGATTTTAGAAGCAGAAGGGAACAGAAACAAGGAAGTTGTACAAGACAAAAAAAGCAGGTTGGTTATTGCAAGGTTACTTTCCCTATACTAGGGGATGGCTAGTGCTGATCAGGTGATTCCTTGGTTAAGATTTCATTTCTGGAAGAGCCAAAACTATCATTAACTTAAATCTCGGTTTGGTGACATAGGGCTTAGCATAAGCGACTCCATTTTGGGCCTGTTGTCTTGTTTTTAACAGATCCCACAGATTAAGGGCTCAGTCCCACAAGACTGTTCTCAACTTCAGACACCAATTGAAAGTCCAGGCCACCCATATTTCTGATGAACTGGCTCTAAATCAGAGGTTGTCATGACACTCTCCTAAGTCCAATAATTTGTTAGAACAAGTCACAAAACTCAAGGAAACTAACTAAACTTATGTTTACTGGTTTATTACAAAAGGACAAGCTAAAGAATACAGATGAACAGCCAAATGAGGTCTAGAAGGGTCCCAAGCACAAGAGCTCTGTGCCTGTGGAACTGGAGTGCACCACCCTCCTGCATGTGGATGCTCACCAACCAGCTCACCGATTCATTGTTCAAGAGTTTTTGTAAAGTCTAGCTGGTGTGGCTCAGTGGTTGAGCGTTGACCCATGCACCAGGAAATCGCCAGTTCAATTCCCAGTCAGGACACATGCCCAGGTTGTGGACATTCCCAATCAGAACACATGCCCGGTGGGGGACATGCAGGAGGCAGCCAATCGATGTTCTCTCTCATCGGTTTCTATCTCTCTCTCCCTCTCCCTTCCTCTCTCTCTCAAATCAATAAAAGGAAAAAGGGGAGTGGGGCAGTTATAGAGCTTAATCTCCAACCCTCTAATCACTTGACCAATTTGAGACTATAAAGGGTCCCTACTCTAAATCATCTCATTAGCATAAACTCTGGTGAGATCAAAAGAGACTCCTTATGAATAACAAAAGATATTCCTATCACTCAGGTAATTATAAGTGTTTTAGAAGCTCTGTGCCGTGAACTGGGCACAAAGACCAACTACTGTATATTTCTTATTATGCTACAGAAGCTATCCTAGATTACTTCTACACTGGGTCAGCGGCTCCTCTGGGTTCTCCTAACCCCCTCTTCACATGCCATGCAGTAACCCCATCCTTTACATCTGTCTCCCACTCTAGACTGTGAGTTCCACATGAGGAGACTATGTTCAACAAATGTCTAGTAAACAAATGAAGTGAGTGAGCAAATGTTGGCTCATTCCACTTCCCAGTTTAAGTTCTACACCATACACAGACACATCTTTTTTTATTATTATTGATTTTAGAGAGAGAGAAAGAGAAATATTGATTTTTTTGTTGTTGTTCCACTTATTTGTGCATTCACTGGTTAATTGGTGTGTAGGCCCTAACAGGGATCAAACTCTCAACCTTTGTGTATCAGGATAATGTTCTAACCAACTGAGCTACCTGCCCAGAGCCCAGAAACATCTTTTAATACCTCCCCTATCCATTTGGAGCTCCTTCCCAAACTAGTTGGGCTACACATACTCTGTCACACCCTGTAAACTTTAATTTGGCAGCAGCAGATTTTCCCCAAAGATCTGCCCAGATCAGACCCAACTTACCTCCCCAATTCTTAGACAAGCGCCACCTGCTACTTTCGAGACACGTCTCTCCTTTGAAATGTGGGCCAGACTCGGCTGGCCTCTCAGAAGCTTGCCTACGATGCAATTACAGAACCCCAGCTAACATCTGCAGATCAGAAGGAGAACTCTGTGGGCTGTGGACAGAAATCACAAAACAGGGCAGCGGTCGTGCCAGCCCTTCTGCCGCGGCAGCCATTGAGGAGCAGCAGCCATGGCTCTGCAAGGTGACCAAGAACACGAGCAAGCTGAGGCACAGCAGAGGCACAGCCGCCGCAGCGGACGCCTCACCAAGCACACCAAGTTGGTGTGGGGCATGAACCAAGAGATGTGCATGTGGTTCATGAGCCGCACCGCCATGAAGCTGCTCAAGGTCTCTAAGGACAAGAGGCCCCTGAAATTCATCAAGAAAAGGGTGGGAACACACATCCATGCCAAGAGGGAGAGGAGCTGAGCAATGTCCTTGCAGCCATGAGGAAGGCAGCAGCCAAGAAGGACAGAGCCCCATCCCTCTGTGTGTAAGAAAAGCTGTTCAGAAAAAAAAAAAAAAACAGGCAGCCTGTTGGGTGTCTTGCCAGGCTGGACAGCGCCACCCAGGGTTTATAGAAAAAAATACCACACCTTCCAGCCCCCTTGCCTTTGCACTGGCTAGACCCTCTGCCTGGCATGCCAACCTTCCCCCAATCTCTCCAACATTTTACATGTTCTTGACAGTGATGTCACGGTCCTCCAGATTTGTTCATTTTTCTCACCTTGAGCCTTAGCCCCTCCTGGTCACTGTTGCCCTCCAGCACCCCAGGAAGGAGGGTGTGCCCAGACTCCTGCCCTGCAGTAGTTGACTCCTGGGTCAGCTGTTGTTTTCAGCCCCAAAGGTGCTGTAGATGAGCTGTGCTTCAAGTCTTGGAACAAGGAGACTTCCAGGAACATAGGTATGCTTCTCTCATCTTTGGGGGAAAACCTCCTCAGTCCTCTAGGTGTCACCAAACACTCAGAAAAGTTGTCCTCATTCCTGCCATCATCTCTCTCTTTCCCTCTCTTGGCTGCTCTGACTTCCACCACTCTCCAAAACTGACCAATGACAGTATCTACCTTTCCCCTGAGAAAACCAACAGACCCATTTTTGTCTTGGTCCTACCCATGATATGGGGTGGCAACTCCCTTCTCCCTGCTTGAACCCTACTCTCACCTAGGACTCCTCCTACCTTCCAGGCTGCTCCTGCTCCACCTCTTTCACAGGCTCTTCTTCTGCCTGATAGCTGACATCATGTTTCTTAAAAAAAAAAAAAACAAAGTCAGAGGACTTACACTTTTCAATTTCAAGAATTAATACATATAGGCAGTAAAATATCAGACATTTCTCATCACAATATTTTTTCTGTTATATCTCCTTGGGCAAGGGAAATAAAAGAAGAAAATGAACAAATGGAACTATATCAAACTAAAGAGTTATGACACAGCAAAGGAAACTATCAACAAAATAAAGAGACAAACCACTGAATGGGAGAACATATTCACTGATACATCTGATAAGGGGTTACTATCCAAAATTCATAAAGAACTTATAAAACTCAACACCCCCAAAAAATCCAATTTAAAAATAGGCAAAGGACCTGACTAGACACTTCTCCAAAGAGGATATACAGATGACCAATAGACATATGAAAAGATGCCCAATGTCACTAGTCATCAGAGAAATGCAAATAAAATCACAATGAGATATCACCTCACACCTGTCAGAATAGCTATTATCAATAAATCAACAAATAACAAGTGTTGGTGAGCATGTGGAGAAAGGGGAACCCTCTTAGTGGGAATGCAGATTGGTGCAGCCACTGTGGAAAGCAGTATGGCATTACCTCAAAAAATTAAAAATAGAACTGCCTTATGACCCAGCAATTCCACTTTGGGAATTTATCTGAAGACACTCAAAACACTAATTTGAAACACTATATGCACCCCTATGTTCATTGCAGTGTTATTTACAACAGCCAAGATTTGGAAGCAGCCCAAGTGTTCATCAGTAGATGAGTTGATAAAACAGCTATGGTACATTTACACAATGGAAATCTGCTTGGCCATAAGAAAGAAGAAAATTTTACCCTTTGTGACAGCATGGATGGACCTGGAGAACATTATGCTAAGTAAAATAAGCCAGTCAGAGAAAGACTAGTACCATATGATTTTACTCACATGTGGAATCTAATGAACAAACTGAACTAAGCAGAGACAGACTCATAGATAGAGAGCAGGTTGACAGCTCTGGGTGGGGTGGCTGGGGGAGTGGAAGGATTGAGCAACAATGAAAACAAAAGAGAAAGAACTCAGAGACGTGGATAACAGTGTGGTAATTGTGGGGAGGAGGGGTGTGGGTGGATATGGAGGAGGGTATGGGGGATAAATGGTGATGGAAAAACATAAAATTAAATATAAATATTTAAACAAAATAAAATTTTAAAAGAATTAATACAGGCCCTGGTCAGGTATCTCAGTTGGTTAGAACATTGTCCAGATATGCCAAGGTTGCCAGTTCAATCCCCCGTCAGGGCACATACAAGAATCAACTAGTGAATGAATGCAAAAATAAGAGGAACAATAAATCAATCTCTCTCTCTCTCTCTCTCTCTCTCTCTCTCTCTCTCTCTCTCTTCTTCATCCTTCTCTCAAATCAATAAATAAAGGATTTAAAAAAGAATTAAGCAAAACAATGTGGTCCTGTCATTGGGGTAGAAGTTTAACCAATGGAATAGAATGGAGAGTCCAAATATAAACTCATACATCCATGGCCAGTTGATTTTTTGCAGTGGTGCCAAGCCCATTCAATTGGGGGGAGGGGGGTGTCTTCAACAAATGGTGCTGGGACAACTGGATTTCCACATGCAAAAGAATGAAATTGGACCCTCACACCATATACAAGAATTAACTGAAAATGGATCAACAACCTTAAATATAAGAGTTAAAACCATAAAACTAGTAGAAGAAAACATAGGATAAATCTTTATGACACTAGAGTTGGTGATAGTTTCATATATATGGAATCAAAAGCACAGGCTACAAAAGAAATTTGTGATACTTGCTACATGGACAAACCTTGAGGACATTATGCTGAGTGAAATGAGCCAGATATGAAAGGACAAATATTGTGTGATTCCACTTATATGAGGTATCTAGAATAGGCAAATTCAGAGACAGAAAGTAGAATGGAGGTTATTAGGGGCTGGGTGGAGGGAGCATGGGAAGTTAGTGTTTAATGGGGACAGAGTTTCTACTTGGGGTGATGAAAAAGTTTTGGAAATACCGATGACTGCACAACACTATTAATGTAATTAATGTCACAGAATTGTACATTTAAAATGTCAACTGTTGCCCTGGCCAGTTTGGCTCAGGGTTAGAGCATCGGCCCGCAGACCAGAGAGTCCCGGGTTCAGTTCCCACTAAGGGCATGTACCCCGGTTGCAGTTTGTCCCCGGCTCTGGTTGGGGTCATATGGGCGGCAACCAGTCGATGTGTCTCTCTCACATCGATGTTTCTCTCTCTCCTTCCCTCCCTCCCTCCTGCTCTAACTGAAGATAAATGCAAAAATGTCCTCAGGTGAGGAAAAAAAAAAAACCTGAAGCTGCAATGCCTCTTGAGGTCTAAGTTCAGAGCTAGCCCAGAATCAGCTCTGAACAAGTGAGAAAGCCAACTCAGATTCAAGTGATGAGGAAACTGACTCCACCTCTTCGTAGGAGGAGAGCCACAAATATTATTGCCTTATTTGCCCTCTATGAGAAAAGAATGAGGTCTAATTCACATTAATCAATATTTACAACACATGAATTTTGAGTCCAAATTTTGTTATGGCTAAATACTGAGAGGGAAAAAAAAGTCTTTCCATAAATTTAAATATGCAAAACTTTACTCTGAAGAAATGACAACCACAAAAAACATGCCAGTGATAGACTCAATAGTCGGTAAAAATGGGGCAAAGGAACCTGATTAATGAATCAAATGTTTACTTCAAAAATCACATGGACAGGTTCAATTCCCAGTCAAGAGCATGTACCTGGGTTGCAGATTCAATCCCTGGCCCCAGTCCGGGTGGGTGCGGGAGGCAACCAATTGATGTGTCTCTCTCGCTTCAATGTTTCTCTCTGTCCTTGTCTCTCTCTGTCTCTGTCTCTGTCTCTGTCTCTCTCTCTCTCTCTTTCTCTCTCTCTTTCCCTCCCTTCCACTCTCTCTAGAGTTTAATAGGGAAAATATCCTTGGGTGAGGATTAACAAACAAACAAAAATCACATGGAAAAAAGTGTTCCTGATAAAAAATTATTTCAATCAAGTAAAAATGAACTTTGAGAACAATTTGGAAATGGTTTAACTGCACTGAATAGAAAAGTGATCCAGGAATCTAAATTGGCTAAATGCAGTTTATGATTCAAAAGTCATTCCAACAAAAATTTGCTGGTTTTTCTTTCTACTGTGTTTATAAAACTGGAATCAAAGTGTTCCCTGAATAAAACTATCCCCTGTGTGGAAATGGCAGTGTAAGAATGAGAGGGTCCAGTGTCCTAATGCATCTTCCTGGTGTTTGATTTTATTCCCTAGACACCAGATGTCCCTACCTCCCAGGCAAGGCCCCAGAAACAAACTGGTTATGACCTCTTTCTGGGGGGTCCTTGTACCTCTGCAGTTCCCTCTGTCTCCCACACCTTGGCTACCAGTCAAGGTTTT
Source organism: Tadarida brasiliensis (assembly GCA_030848825.1). Taxonomy (NCBI): domain Eukaryota; kingdom Metazoa; phylum Chordata; class Mammalia; order Chiroptera; family Molossidae; genus Tadarida; species Tadarida brasiliensis. The sequence continues at coordinate 68,555,214 of CM061259.1, read as the reverse complement.
TCTGTTCCTTTGAAGTTGTGGATCACACCAAACTCTTCTTTCCTGAGAGAAAATCTCTGGAAACAAGGACAAACCCTTAGACTTTGGCCCTTATGATGGCTCCTCAGTCCTCTACATTCAGGGATTGTCCCTTGCCAGTTCCTTGGCCCTCACCATATCCTGACGTCACCATTGCCCTCCTGACTCAACACCCTGAGTTCTGTCTCCAACCATGTCCATGGAAATCTTCGACCCCCTCTCCAGGCCCACCCAGAAACCAGGGGACAATGTCCGTAAATTCAAACTCACCAAATCCAAAGTCACTTTGTAACTTTCTCAGGACTATAGAATGCCCAACACATAAGCTGACTTTTTAAAAATGTTTTTATTGATTTTTAGATAGAGAGGAAGGGAGAGAGAGAAATATTGATGAGAGAGAAACATCCATTGGCTGCCTCCTGCACGCCCCTTACTGAGGATGGAGGGGGCAACCCAGGCATGTGCCCTGACTGGGAATCAACTGATGATCTCCCAGTGACCTCCTGTTGCATGGTATGATGCTCAATCCACTGACTTAGCTGGGGCCATAGCTGACTTTTAAAGGAGGGAAGATCTGTTCTTTCAGAGAAGGAGGAGGAGGAGGGGGGGGGGTAGGAGGAAGGAAAGAAAGAATATGAGGGAGGGAGCTATGGGCTTGTGAGGGAGACAGAATGCTTTTATTTTTATTTTTTTTTTTTTACCACCTGAGTTTTTAGAAATATGTTTTGGGGCTTTTCTTAACAGTTGCGGATTTTTCATAGATACAATGTAGATAGTAAGAGAGAGGAAGACAGGGAAGACATAAAGAGGCAGAGGGATAGTATTATAGTAGCAGAAAGTGTAGACAGGGACAAAATGTAAATGAGACAGAGAGCAGAAAGGCAGAGAAAAATGGACAAGGACAAGGAGCAAAGGGATGTCAGTCATTGCTCCCCAAACCACACAGAACTTCCTACTATTTAGAAGGTTGAGATCTAGACCCTAGAAGGTCCTGGAATGTCCCACTCTGGGTCCCAGCCCTCCTGTTCCCAATTATCAGTCCCAATTCTGAATTTATGACGTCACCCTCTTGTGATAGGGTCCTTCCCTGCCTTACCCCTGCAGGGCCCATCCCTGCATCTTGGAGTGAAAAATGTCCTTTTTGCTAAGTCTTGCCTGCTGTCAGTGACTGTCCCTACATATCCTCCCCAGTTGGAGTGACCCTCCGCCCCGCCCTTCCCTTTCCTGTTAAAGAGTCTTGGGCCCACTATTCATTTAATCACTCATTCATCAAACATTTATAAGCAGTTCCCATGTGCAAGTCCCCTGCTCAACAATGCTGGGGACCCAGCGAGACCCGACTTAGGCCCTGCATGATCCTTTACCCCCAGCAGCCATCAGTCCGGGGAGGGTGGGGTATGGGAGGGCCTTGTAAGCAGTGATAACACAGCCTGATCAGAGTTTTAATGGGGGAACATAAGGTAGTATGAGGCTCAGAGAAGATACTTAACCAGGCCAAACTAGACTAGGGCAGGGGACCAGCCAGAGTCTTCTGTGTGGCTTCCTCCTCCAACACAGAGCCTGTCTCAAAGAAGATGCGTCCCATCACCTCTCCTTCAGCTTTAGGGATTTCTGGCAACGCCCCTTCTCAGATCCAACCCGTTAGCCACTCCCTTTATCTGGCCCCGCCCATCGCTGTCTAGGCCACGCCCCCTAAGCCCCTCCCCTACGTCTTTCAGTGTAGGTTTCAAGCCCCACCACCAGAAGGTTAACCTCACATTAATCTCACAATCCCATTGGCCACAGAGTGTTACTTCATTGCCCTCCTTCAGTTGTCAATCTTCTTTATAGAGTTCCAACAGTTGCCATGGCTTGGTTTGAGGGGCAGACGATAATAGACATCTCAGGGCGCCTCGTTATTGGGCAGAAAGCCCGGTTCTGGGCGGGGCTTAGTGCCAAACGCTTGGCTGCCTCAGTCTGGGGTTCGTCAGGGTCGCAGCCTTCTCTCAGGGACACACCCCTCTTTCCTCGCTATTGGCCCTGCCAGGTGTTGATCAACAGAATTCCACATTCCGATAGGCAAAACCATCCGTCCTTCACTGCTTCCCTAATTTCAATTCGCTTCTCTCCTCAAAGGCGGTAACGTTTTGACCGTAGCCAGAGCCCCCAGCTCACGGAGTGGCCACGGATTGGCTAAACATCCCGTCACTCCTGGTCGGTGGGCGGAGCCAGGGTAACGGGGCGGTGAATTGGCTGATTGGGCTTCGAAGGCAGGGCAGCGGCTCCTGTCAGCGGGTGAAATGGCAGCTGCGGAGCCCGCGGCAGCAGCGGTCCCGGGGGGCGGCTGAGGGAGCCGGGCCGGAGCTGCGGGGCTAGCAGCGCGGCAGGGATCAGGCTGTGGGGCCTGAGACAGCGAGGCTCGGCACGGCGATGGCGGCGCGCTCGGCTCAGGTAGGGAGGAGGAGTGCGCCCGGCATCCCGGGCGCCTTTTCAGGCCGCCGGCTCCGCGCTGCGGCCCGCGGGGGCCGGGCAAGACCCGGAGTCGGGCTGCCTCGCCCCGGAACCCGCTCTGGGAGCCCTCTGCACTCCCAGCACGGACACTGGCCGCCGTCAATCTCGGGCCCCGACCACCGCCCACCCGACGCTTCCCGACTTCTCAGTGCCCTTCCCCGGACCCTTCCGGAAGCCGCCCCGCACCCCGCCCCTCTCGGGGAGTGCCCCTCAAGCCCGTGACCCTTGTCATCCTCTTTACAGACTCAGGACCCCTCCCGGGACCCTTCAGGGCCTCCCCCAGCCCCCACCACGCAGACCTACTCCCCGCGGCGGGTGCCCAGGACACCCCCCAACCCCCCACCCATCCTTTAGGATCCCTCTCATCTGCAGACCTCTTGCCACCCTGTCTCTCCTCTCACTTCCCATCCTGTCTCTGGGCCTAGACCTGCCCCCACCCTCAAGGATACCAGCCTCAAAGTCCTCCCTGCCCCTCCCTTCTGACCCCACAGGACCCCTGCTTAGACTCTGTAAATCAGGATTCCTGTCCACAGGCTTCACCTCAGTTTGCTGGCCCATCTCCTACACTCAGCACCCCTGAAAAGTACTTCTGGGGTCCTCCCAGCACACTCCATTAGCTCCACACACACCATTCATCCTGACCCATCTTGATCCCTGCTTCCTGAAGTCTACCCTCACCTCATGCCCAGCACTACCCCCAAGTTGTTCTGAGAGCCCCCTACAGCACACACACCCACCCCTAAGAACCAGCAGTTCTCAAACAGAGAGATACCATACCCATGAAAACCCCCACGCCCACAAAAAAACACATACTGAGCCCTGGCCGGTTTGGCTTAGCGGTTAGAGCCTCGGCCTGCGGACCAGAGAGTACCGGTTCGGTTCCGCTAAGGGCACGTACCTTGGCTGCAGTTTTTCCCCGCCCCCATTGGGGTCGAGTGGGTAGCAACCAGTCGATGTGTCTCTCACATCGATGTTTCTCTCTCTCTCTCTTCCTCCCTCTCTCCCTCCTGCTCTATCTGAAGATAAATGCAAAATAAAAACACATACTGACAGGCATCCTGGCACCCAACACATTCAGGAGCCCCTGACATGCACACACACACAATCAGACACTTGGATCCCCAACATACACAAAGAAACTTAGGACCTCCAACACAGACCAAGCATTTGGTACCCTCCCCCTCCCACACACACACACACACACACACACACACTCACTTTCACACAGGGCTACTCAACACCCCTTCTTGGACCTTACCTTCCCAGGTCCTCCTGGAGTCCCCAATGCTCCCAGCTCTGGCAAAGACTCAGGTATGAGCGGACTGCCTTGCCCCAGGCAGTCAGTCTGCCCAGCTATACCAACCTTCCTGAGCTGGCACCCCCACTGGGACCCTGGAGGTGGTAGGGTGAACCAAAATCTCCCAGCACCCCTGTGGATACATGCTGCAGGCCTCTTCTCCTTTATCCATCTCTCCCCACTTTGCCCTTCTTCCAAGGAAAAGACACTCTCCTACACCAAAGTCCCCCTAAAAGAACCCCTGCCTGCCCTCTGATTTATGCCACCCCCTGGTGAGGAGGGGAAGTTCAGACTGCTTCTGGTTCTGAAATCTGACCAGACTGGTAGGACCAGCATGCTGACCCAGTCATACCCACCCGCTGGCCTCAGATAGCAGGGCCAGTGCTGCTGCCCATGGGCAGCCCCTGACAGTCCATGTGAGTTCTTTCACCCACAACCAGTATGTTATGCCAAAATGAAACAGTTTCCTCCTCTCCTGCTATTTGGGACCACATGGGGCTGGGTTTAGGTCTGCCAGAAGCAGACATTTTCAGAAAGGGAAAAATGTCCACACGTCTTCCTGGGTTGTGTTAGCTCTTCCTGCCCGTCCTGTCACCCCACTACCCTCACCCTTGGATCCAACCTATGGATTTCTCTGAGCTTCTGCAGTTGACTGCTGGTGGTTTGTAAGAACTACAGGTGACTTGGCCCTGGCACAAGAATGAGGTGAGACAGAGGAGAGCAGATTACAGAACTGGCAAGCTGGGTGTGGCCAGACTGCAGGGAGTAAGGGGGAGACCCGGGTCCCCCCATGCAGATACCAGATCAGTCCAGCCACCCTGCATTGCCTGTCTGGACTCCTTCAAGCTACATAAGCATTCCTAGAAAATCCCAGGTACACAGGACCAGACTTGTTTGTGGATATTCACCAGTGGATTCTGGATGGCCTGGCAAAAAGCACATCTTGGCTCGGGGCCTCAACTTCATCTGGAAAATAGGGTGATCAACTCTTAGAACAATAGTTTGTACTGCAGGGGAGCTAGTGAGGTTAGAATGTCGCTTTGAATGTCCCCTGGGCACCGTGTGGAAGGAATCCATGGAGTCTAGGGAGGGCAGTCTCCCATCTATAGATGCTAGGCAGAATCACTAGCCACCCTGGTCCCCTGGTTGTAATTAGTTGATGCCTCACTATATAATGACTGTCTCTCTGTGGCCAATCTGCCCCATAGGAAGCCAGCTTGAATCAGGGCTGAGAGATAGTCTATTGTGTTGGGGGACAAAGGACAGTAGGGGGCCTGCTTGCTGGCAGTGCCCCCCCCCCCCCATGGACCTCTGACACTGGGTAGGGAGAGATTTGTTCTGCCCACTTGCTGAAGGTCATGAGGTACACCAGAAACGAACCAGACAGCCTCCCCAGGGTGGGACCTCACGTGGGGACAGTAGGGTCGGAAAGCTTCCCAGGAAAGACTGAACTCAGGAAAACATAAGAAGGCTCCCAGGGAGGGCTTGTGAACAATGTCAGTGCACTTTTACCCTAGACTGGGGTACAAGTCTGTGTCTTTGTGTATGTGCTTTAACGAGTGCAGGGGCCAAGCAGGAACATGATCTCAACTTCCTCATGCAGAATATAGATACTGATTGTTCTAGGGGAAGCCCCATACCAGGAATTGAGTCTGATACTGGGGTCTGAAGGAATGTCAAAGGTGGTCCCTGCTCTACATCTAGAGACCCTGTGTACATCTCCAGACAAGAGGTAGAACCAGCAGTGCACACTGATCAGGCCCATGCCATGTGCTAGGCCCTGTACCAAGTATCTCATTTATTTTTTTATTTTTTATCCTCACCCGAGGACATTTTTGCATTTATCTCCAGATAGAGCAAGAGAGAGGGGGATAAGAGAGAGAGCGAAACATAGATGTGAGAGAGACACATCCAGTGGTTGCCACCCACACGACCCCAAATGGGGCCGGGGACAAACCAATCGAGGTACGTGCCCTTAGCAGGAACCAAACCCAGAAGTCTCTGATCCACAGGCCGATGCCCTGACCGCTGAGCCAAACCGGCCAGGGCCTAAGTATCTCATTTAATCCTCCAGACAACCTGGAGGAACTGGGATTCTGGCACCATGCCCTTACCATCACGTCCTGCTGCCTCCTGTGTGGAAGCACAAGACAGAATTATGTATGGCATGCTGCTGGAGAAGCACAGGAAAAGGCCCTGTGCATTTCTAGGATGTCAGGGAAGGCAGAGCAAGGATGATGTATGGAGCATTCCAGGCAGCCAGAGTGCTTGAACAGAGGCCCAGGAAGCAGGAGCAAGTGTGGCAAATTCAGGGAAGCGTGCTTCATTTGATGGGCTTCATCCTAGAAGCCTTCATGTCTCAAAGGCAATCCACAGGGCACACACCATGGACACTCCCTGGTCATAGCAATTCATAGTTGGAAGAATCACAAAAGCAGAAAATCCCATCCCGGCTGGGGAAGTCTGCAGTACATGTGCTCTAGATGCCAAACAGAGACAGTGGAAGGAAGGAGATTAGTCAGAACTAACCCACTGGAGTTAAGAATAAATTGACCCCTGCCAGGAAAATTTCCAAGGCCCTGTTGGCATAACTCACTACACTTTTCTTCCACTTTACAGTACACCGGATGTGTTTGTGAGATTGTTTCATCTTTGTCTGTCTCCCACACCAGCCTGTGAGTCCCACGAGGGAAGCGCACGTGTCTGCTCACGGTTGAGTCCCAGGTAAGTCTAGGGCATGTAGCAGATGTTCAGTAAATGCTTGGTTGGTTTAGAACTGACAGTCTTCTCTACTCACTCACTTTTGTAAAAAGGCCTAGAGCTCTACTGCAGAAAGAGGTCCATGCATCAGCCTTGGAGAGCTTCCAAAGGGAGGGCAGACCCACCTCACCTCTGTCCCGACCCAGTGCTTTATAGCAGGAACAATACCATCTTGGCCTTGAAGAGCCAAAAACTTTTGCAAGATAGTGCTTCTTTTATTCACCTGTCCCTGGAAAGCTTATGAGGGCTTTACATTTTTTCCTTTGTCATTTTCAGGGACACTAGATATAGAGAAATTAGATATTTGCTAGGAATGAAACTGTTTTGGTAGCAGAAAGTGAGCTGGTGACAATACAGGGTAATAAACACTTTTTTTTTAGGTCAGAAGGGACTCCACAGGTCATAATGGTCCACCCCTCAGATTTTAACCTGAAGGTATTTGCTGCTGCTGCTATAATTATTATCAATAAAGATGATTTTAGTTTTACTGAGTTTAATGTTTAAACAGGGTCACCACACAAGGGTTCGGCTTACTAAGGAGGGGAGATTTGTTTATTGATTCCACAAAAATTGGGTGCCTAATGATATACTAGATGCTGGGATCCAGTAGTGGGCTGGACAGCCCCTGCCCTCATGGAACTTTCTACCCAGCAGGGAATAAACGTCATAGGCCAGCTCCTGTTCCAGTCATTTGACAGGTTTTTGTTTAGATATTCCAACAAATCCTGTGAGGTAGGTGCTATCATTAAACCTGTTTCCAGATGAAGAAACTGAGGCAAAGGGCATTGTACCCAATATCACAGATAGAAAGTGATAGAGGAAGGATTTGAACCCAGGCTGCTAGGTCTGAAGTCCTCACAGGAAGCCAGGAGATCTGGGATCAGTTAGCCACACACACAGCCATGATACACAGATGTGGAAATATCCAGAGTAACGTGGAGGAGCAGCTAGAAGTGGGGACAAGAAGAGGACAGGCAGTGACCTCAGAATTCCAGCTGCTGTCCTTGTTATTCATGGGGCAGCTGGCCCATCAGTTGCCTACTCCTTGCCAAGGAAAAGGACCCAAAACACCAGGACATTTTCCCTGGAGTTGGAGCCAGGCAGGGCCATGGTGCTCTGCTTGGCAAATGGGTTCAGCTAGCATCTTTCAAGGCTTCTGATTCAGAAATGATTCTGTGTCCCCATAATCATTAGAGGTGGAGGATCAGAAGCCAGGGGGAGGGAGGAGGGAGCCAAAATTAAAGGAAACTTGGGGCCTTTATTCCTGCCTCTGAAAGATGGCTCATACACACTCACTAGCTCTCCCTGTTAAAAAAAAATAATAATGACTGCCATTTACTGAGTGTCACTACACTTGGTGCTTCATGTATATTATTTCTAAAGTAAAAGAATACAGAGAGAGTGGCAGCACAGCGATCAATGTAGGGCAAAGACCCAGGAGTCAGAAATACAAGTTTGAATTTTTCTTTCCCTACAGCCTAGTTGAGGGGCCCTTTGAGTGACCTGCTCAAGGTGACACCTCTCATGTGTTAGAGCTGTCCTTCCTTTACTTTTCTTTCTACACTGGTATAGAATCACTTTTTTTTTTTAATTTTTAAAATAGACTTTATTTTTTAAAACAGTTTTAGATTTACAGAAAAATTGAGAAGATAGTACAGAGAGTTCCCATAGACCACACACACAGTTTCCCCTGTTAGTAACATCCCAGGTTAGTCTGGTACCTTTGTTATAATTAACAAACTAGCGTTGATACATTGTCATTAACTATAACACACACTTCATTCAGATCTCCTTAGTTTTACTGTAACATCCTTTTTCTGTTCCAGGACCCCATCCTGGATCCCACATGACATTTCATCCTCACATCTTAGACTCCTGTTGGCTGGAACAGTTTCTAACTTTCCTTGTTTTTGATGGCCTTGACAATTTTAAGGACTGGTCAGGAATTTTCTAAAATGTTCCCTAATCTGGATTTGTCACACGTTTTTCTCATAGCTAAATTGGGTGATGTGTTTTGGGGAGAAAGACACAGGGGTAAAGTGCCCTTCTCATCTCATCATATCAAGGGCACATGTTCTTACCATGACTTATTACTGTTGATGTTGACCTTGATCACCTGGCTGAGCAGCACAGAAATTTTGTCTTCATATATTCAGCACACATTTATTGAGCACCTAACTAAATGCCAGATGCTGTTTTATGGGCTTGGAGTAGAAAATTTAAAAACCAGGCCCTTGCACTCAGAATTTGCATGACCCAATAGGGCACGCAGGCATGTACAGAAGTAATTGCCATAGAATATGTCTTGGGCTGGGGTGTAGGGGTTAGATATTTTCAGGGATAGAGAGGAGAAGTGAACCAGGACACTGCAGGCGGGGTGACGACGGGAAATATTTCACAGAAAAAAACTCAAACCAAGTCTTGGAGAATACCTTTCCAGTCAAAGGGAACAGCATATGCAAAGACAAGCAGGAAGAAGGAGGTGCTCCTTGTTGGCTGAGTGTAGAGGGACTGGGATATGGGAGGAAGTGAGGCTGGCAGGGCTGTATGCACCATGCAAAAATGTTTCATGTCTCAGTAGGGAGTGGCTAAAGGGTTTGAAGCAAGCACCAGGAGGGTAGTACCAGGCCTAGCCTGAGCCAATGGATGGCAGCATCATGGACCCAGGTAGGCCTACCTGCAGCAGGAGGAGGGCCTGGCTTTAATTAGAAAGAGTTGGCTTAGAGGAGCATCTTCACAGTGGGGGTCAGGAGGGTTTCCCTAAGGTGTAAACCCAGTCAAGTTCCTGCCTTGGCCCACAATAACCTATGGGGTTCTGGCTCCTGCCTAATCACTCCTGGAGTTGCACCCACCCCTCTCCACTGCTTCTGCACCAGCTTCTTCTGCCAGCCCACTCCAGTCCTTACTTTCTCGTAACTGAGATATATTCATATTACATAAAATTCACCCTTTTAAAGTGAAAAATTCAGTACATCTTAGTACACTCACAAAATCATGCAGCTTCCACCACTGTCTAATTCCAGAACACTTCATTACCCCAAAAAGAAATCCCATAAGCAGTTTCTACCCTGCCCCTATTCCTCCCACCCCCTAAGCTCCAGTTTCTGGCAACTACTAATTGACTTTCTTTTTTTTTTTTCTTTTTTTTTTTTTTTTTACTTTATTGATTTTTAGAGGGAGAGGAAGGGAGAGGGAGAGAGAGATAGAAACATCAATGAGAGAGAACATCAATTGGCCACCTCCAGCATGCCCGCCACTGGAGATTTGGCCCACAACCAGGCATATGCCCTGACCAGGAACCGAACTTGCGACCTCTTGGTGCAACCACTGAGCCACATCAGCCGGGCACTAATTGACTTTCCATCTCTAGGGATTTATCTATTCTGGACATTTCATATAAATGGAATCATGTCACTTTTGTGTCTGACTTCTTTCGCTCTGCATCATGTCTTTGAGGTTCATCCATGTTGTAGCACATAACAGAGCTTCCTTCCTTTTGATGGCTGAATAATACTCCATTATATGGATGGACCACCTTTTGTGTATCCATTCATCTGCCGATGGACATTTGGGTTATTTCCACTTGTTGGCTATTGTGAATAATGCGGCTATGAACAGTCATGTACAAGTTTACATTTGGATGTGTCTTCCATTCTCTTGGGTAGACACCTAGGAGTAGAATTGCTAGGTCATGTGGTAACTCTTGTTGAACTTTTGAGGAACTGCCAGACTGTTTTCTACTCTACCTTGTCTTTTATTCCAGGCATTTGTCTCCATCTGTAGTAGAATGTTTGGATGACCGTTTCTTGGTCTCTTCCCCAGTATGCTCTGGGTGGGCAGGGGCTGTGTCTCTCTGCCCCCAGCCTTCAGTCCTCAGCATGGCACCTAGCACCTGGTAGACATCCAGTATAAATATTGGTGGGTGGACAGGTTGGTTCAATTCCTCAAATATTTCTCAACTCTTAGGTTGTACTAGGTTCATTGGGGGACACTGCAGTAGCAGGGACCCAGACAGTGGCGATTCCTGCCCTGGCCAGGGGTCTGATGGAGATGTTCAGGAGCCAACTGACAATCTTGGCTGGTGGGCAGGAAAAAGGAAAAGCTGGGAACGGAGGTATCACAATCACTATTCGGTCACTTAAGCCGTGAGAATGAGATCACCAAGGGCATGAAGGGACAAGGACCAAGGCAAAGCCTATGGAGGAACAGGCACCATGAGGGAGGCTAAGAAGCCCTGGACAAAGAAGCAGGAGACCCAGGAGCCCAGCCTCTTGGAAACTGGATGGGAGAGGCATTCAAGAAGGAGGAAACAAGACCAACAGACAGTGTCCAAATGTCCTTGAGAAGGAGAGGGAGAAGGAGGTGGGAGATATCTGGCATCGGGACTTTTCTGCCCCTATGCTCCCTGCCCTAGCTCACCCCTCTTGCTTGACTCAGCTTCCTAAGCCTTGGACCACCCTATAGGGGTGAGGTGGATGGTGGCGCCAACAGGAGCAGGATTAGGTGGCCATTGCCCACTATGCAAGAGCCAGGAACCCCTCCACCCCTTCAGGTGGCTGAGATAGAGTACAGTCAGGACACTAAAGTTGGGGGACATTGAGAGGCTGGGACCCCAGACCTAGAGGGACCCTGTGTGTGGATTTTAGAACCATGGCCCCTCAGCCCTAGATGGGACCTGCCTTGTCTCTGCATCTCTGTGTCCATCTAGCAAGGAAGAGAAGGCTGTGTGCCCTGTGGAGTTGTGGTCTCATCACCTCATTCCACTCTATGCCTAGAACAGTGCCTGGCCCTCAGTAAGTGCCAGGGAAGGAATGCTTGAGCCAATAAGAGTCATGGCACTCTGGAGAGGGAGGTGGGGCTGCACACAAAGCTAGGATGGCAGCAAGCCAGTATCCATCCCAATCTACTCCATTCCAAGGGTGATGAGGTCTTCTCAGTGCAGAAAATATGCGTGTGTGAGCGTGCAAGAGTGTGCATGGGTGTGAGATAATGTGTGCATGTGAAAGTGAATGTATATGTGTGTGTCTGCCTGTATATCTGAGTTGTGTATGGGTGTGAGATTGTGTGTGTGTGTGTGTGTATGAGTGTGTGTCTGAGTGTGTGTGTGCATTCATCAGGAGATAGCTTCCAGGGCAGAGCAGTGTTTAGAGAGTCTGGGGATGAGTCAAGTTTCCTGAGGTATCAGAAGTTTCTGCCTCTCAGACTGCAAAATTCAGCCCTGTGTATTGAGTCTATATTATTTTCTGAACGAAATGCACATTACTATATGATAAATAACTGAACACACTCTGCTAGTGGATGGCTCCTGGTTGTTGTTTTGTTTTGTTTTTTATTCTCACTCGAGGACATTTTTTTTTTTTTTTTTTTGCATTTATCTTCAGATAGAGCAGGAGGGAGAAAGGGAGGGAGAGAGAGAAACATCAATGTGAGAAAGACACATTGACTGGCTGCCACCCACACGACCCCAACCAGAGCCGGGGACAAACTGCAACTGAGGTACGTGCCCTTAGCGGGAACCGAGCCCGGGTCTCTCTGGACCGCGGGCCAACACTCTAACCGCTGAGCCAAACCGGTCAGGGCGGTTGTTGTTTTTAATTAGAAACTTATACCTGAATCATTTCTCAGATTCTTTAGGGGAGAGAATGGGCCAACATGCTCTGAGGCTTGGATCCCTTGGGCTCAGCAAGGAGAGAGTATCCCAGGTCTCTTTCTATGAGGCCCCCACTGCTCCCCAAATCCAGCTGTGCTTCTGAGGCTCCAATCCTCACCTCCACCACCTCCTCCCTGTCTCCCAACCCTGAAGCTGGAAAACCCTTGTAGCCTTCCCAGCCCCTCCCTGCCCAGAGAAATCCTTCAAGGTCAGCACTTCTTGTCCAAAGACTTTGACCCAGCAAGAGGCCTTGGAGCAGCCCCCACTGTCCCTCTATCAGGAATGATTAACTCCTGGCTAGGTGGCTTAATCTTTGGAGAAGGTGGTCCCTGGCCAGCTGGGCAATGGGAGCTAAAGTTCTTCCCCTTCTGCCAGAAGTTGCCGCCTAGAGTTTGTACCACTCACTGAAAGCCAGAGCCCTCAGCACCCAACAGACTGGGAGATCCCTCAGGAACTAGAGACAGAACCAGTGGCCTAGGGAAGGGAGGGTTCTAGGCCCCTCATGAGGTAAAAGAAGAATGGCACCCCCCATGACAGGGCAGCATGAGGGAAGGAGGCCAGAATCAACTCATGGCCGGGATCAAGTCCAGCCAATCCATGAGCCCTTGAGTGTTGGCTGGGGCTAAGCTTAGGCTGCAGGAAGGTACCCAGTGACCTGAAGTGGCCAGGCAGGTGTGAAGGGGTCTACTTTCATCCTGTCACTATCCCCCTGCTGCCTTGGTGACCAGTTCCCACCTCTCTGGGGGCTAGGCAAGGGCCCTTATGCACGCTGAGCTGTCAGAGCCAGGTCAGGTGGGGTCCAAGAGCACATAGTAGACTTCTGGTACAGAGCATGCAGGAGAATGGGTGGGCATGAAGGAGCCGCTCACGGTGGTGGTGGGGGAGCAGGATTTTCTTCCTGCCTCCATGACCCTGGGGATCACTATCTTCTTAGACCCTTTGTGCTAACCTGGGCTTACCAGAAGCAGCATGACTGAGTAGAAGGAACGCCATCCCCAGCTCCTAGCAGCCTTCCCTTTTCTAGCTGTTCCTGTCTTCTAGAACCTCCCACAAGATGATGCCAACCCCCTCAGGTGTCCCACAACAGGCATAGCAGAACCCTGGAGCCCTGATTCCCAGCTAGCCTTCAACCCTGGCCCCAGGATGGATAATAATAGCCGATGTTTATGGAGTGATCACTAAGTATTAGGCACTGTCTCACAGTCACCCTCTGAGGTCTATAGAGACTCAGAGAAGCCAAGTGACTAGTCCAAGGCCACACAGCTGGTTGAGAGGGTGCCATGCTTTACGCATAGTTCTATCTGAGACTGGAGCCTCAGCTTTGGGTATGGTGCTGAGTGACCACTCATGAAACTGGCAGAAGGCAAGAGGCCAGTGTCCTTGGACCCCACCCCCACCCCCAACCCACCCAGGAGGGTGAGGCCAGACCATCCCCAGAAAGAATAGAAGAGATGACCTGACACCTCCCTGGCACACAGTAGGCCAAGATCAAGATACCCATCAGAGCTTGCGGCTCTCACTCATGTCCACCAGGGCACAGACTCCCAGCACTTTGATGCATCCCTGGCTTCCCAGCCCAAGGGGAGTCAACTCTTCTGGCAATTGGCAGCACCAGACAAGTAACAATAGAGAATAATTGCTTCTGGCTGTGCTAGCAGCCCACTTTGGTTGATGAAACAGGGAAGGTCAGATGCTGAGGCAGGCCTCCCAGGGCTGACCACAGCAGGAGACAGGGACCAAGGATGTCAGGAAGAGCCGCCAAAGCAGGGGCTCCTGCACCTCAAGGTCCCAGCAGGGGTCCTGAGTGATGGGAGCCTTGTCCTCAGGCTCTGCTAAAGACTCAGGCATGTGGAGTGGAGCCTTGGCCTGCATGCCCATGGACAGTGGGACAGCTTGGGCCCTGCTGTGATCCTACTCTATCTGTCCAGGCATCTGGAGTACACAGACAGGGATCCCGGTAGTCAGCATCTGGAATAGAATGTGCTGTCATGGCCATCAGCTGGGCTGGGGTGTATGGGGATAAGGGGTATACTGAGTGTACACAGCAGAAGTGGGAGCCCAGAGTGAGGAAATGTGCATAGGTGAACAGCAGGCTCAGCTGGCCCAGAGCTGGCAGGATGGTGTGGAGACCCAACCCAGCGCTGACCATGTGTGTCTCTGGCCCCCAGACAGAGCTGTGACCTGGCCCTGCTTGCAGCTGATGAGCCTGCCCACCATGGCAAGCCCCACTCTGAGCCCTGACTCCTCGTCCCAGGAGGCCCTGTCAGCCCCCAACTGCTCCCCCACTTCTGACTCCGAGAACCTCAGCCCTGATGAGCTGGAGCTGCTGGCCAAGCTCGAAGAGCAGAACCGGTGAGTTGGGGCCTAGGGTAGGAGGAGGGTGTGCAGGGTATAGCCTGGGCCCCAAACAGAAGTTCCTAGGTACCCCTTCACACTCATATCTGAGTCTAGCCCTGGACAAACTAACAGCCCCCCCTGAGGCAATGTCATCCTCCTAACCCTGAGTGAACAGACAGTTCCCCATTCAGATGAGGAGACCAAGGTTTCTAGAGTCAGAATGAATCTGTGAACCTGGCTGTGTTTCTCAAGCCATTGTTGGACAGAATAGTAAAGCCTCTGTCTGTGAAGTCAGGCCTTCCCACCTTTTTTCTCTGGCCCTCCCCTTGTTTTAAAATGTAGGTTTATTCCCAAAACACTAAGTCGAAAGAATATATGCACCCCTCTGTTCATTGCAGTGTTATTTACAATAGCCAAGATATTGCCCTGGCCAATTTGACTCAGCATTTTAAGTGTCAGCCCATGGACTGAGGATAGCGGGTTTGATTCCCAGTCAAGGGCACATACCTGGGTTGCAGGTTCAATCCCCAGCCCCGGTTGGGGTTGTGCTAGAGGCAACCAATTGATGTGTCTCTTTCACATCTGTTTCTCTTGCTCTCTCTCGCTCTCCCTCCCTCCCTTCCATTCTATCTAAAAATCAATGGAAAAATATCCTCGGGTGAGGATTAACAAAAAATAAATAAATAAATGCAATAGCCAAGATATAGAAGAAACCCAAGTGCCCATCCATAGACAAGTAGATAAAAAAAGCTGTGATACATATATACAATAGAATATTACTCAGCTATAAAAAAAAGAATGAAATCTTACCATTTGTGACAGCATGAATGGACCTAGAGGGTATTATGCTAAGTGAAACAAGTCAATCAGAAAAAGACAAATACCATTTATTTCACTTATCTGTGTAATCTGAAGAACAATGTAAACCAAACAGAAACAGACTCATAGATACAGAGAATAGACTGATGGTTGCCACAGGGAAGGGGAGTTAGGGAGGGGAGTTGGGGGACTGGGTGAAAAGGTGAAGGGATTGAGAAGCACAGATTGATAGTTACAAAATAGTCATGGGGGTGTAAAGTACAGCATAGGGAATGTGGTCAATAATATTGTAATAACTATGTATGGTACCAGGTGGGTACTGGAAATATTCGGGGATTGGGGGGAACACTTTATAAAGTATATGATTGTCTAATCAGTATGCTGTACACCTGAAATTAATACAAAATAATATTGAATATAAACTCTAATTGAAAAAAAATTTTAAATAAAAAAATTTTTAAAAAGAGTCATATTGATGCTTAGCAGGCAAGTACCCATTGAAGCCCTTTAAATCTGCTCTGGCTTTCCTCCTTTGGCATGTAAGTACTTTTAATTTTCCATAGAGTTGTAGAAAAATGATTATATTCATGAGTATGAATGTTTATTAAATGAAAGGTGACTAAATATAGTAACACTTTCTTGGTGTGTGCTTAGTGAACATTTCTAAGTTGGAACAGAGGCAACAATCAAATCATGGTTTCTGAGCTTTTGAAGTGAACCTGTTATATGACTTCTCCTTTAAAAAAAAAAGAGAGAGATTTTTTTATTGATTTTTAGAGATAGAGGAAGGGAGAGGGAGGGAGAAACATCGATGTGATAGCAAAACATTGATCGGCTGCCTCCTGCACACCCCCTACTGGGGATCAAGCCCACAACCTGCGTATGTGCCCTGACTGGGAATCGAATTGGTAAAACTTTTGGTGTACAGGACGACACCCAACCAACTGAGCCACAAGGGCCAAGGCTGACTTCTTTTTCATAAACAGTATCTTATAGCAAGATAAGTTTGTAATAAAAACTACTGTTTTAACTTAATTGTGATTAGAATTTTGATCAGTTATATTTTCTTATTTTTAAAATTTATGCCTTTTTCCAGAAGTATAGCTTTGAATTAAAAAAAATTTTTTTTCACATATTAAAAAATAAAATAAAATGTAGATTTATTATCATTCAGCTATGGCAAGGCCAACAGATCAGGAGAAGACTGCCACTGAGAAGACAGAAGCAGGAGGCAGGGCACAGCATGCAGGGCCACACAGGGAGGTCACCTGGGTCAGTCAGGAGAGAGAGGAAGCCAGGGGGAAATGCAGGCAAGTACCTCTGTTGTGGTTTCTGAAAGAAGGAATGGGCAAGGCAGGGTAAGCAGGCCTGGGTTTGGCTAGTTTGAATAATTTCAGCATGCTCTGGGGCACTGGGGTGGCCCTGAGTGTGAGAGCTTGATAATGGAGAGGTGGTGGGTTTGTGGGTTCTGGATTCATTGACTTGCACATGAAAGATGCACTAGCAGGTGAGTCCTTAACTATCTCTAGGAATTAGCTAGGCCTGGGAGGGGCAGGCCCTGCAGAGTCAGCCAGGACCCAGCTGTCAAAGCATCAGAAACCCAGGTTTCATACAGCTTCTCACTAGTAGAGTACCCCAAGCCAGCAGCTCACCCTCTCTGGACCTCATCTGTAAAACATGGATCTTAACAAAACCTGCCCTTCAGGGATGGTATAAGTCTCACTGAGCTAACCCACATGCTTCTCAGCCCAGTGCTGGGCGCAGAATGGGACAAGCAAATGGCAGCCTCTGCAGGGACCCAGGGAAATGGACCACAGTTCAGAGAAGTTTGGGCTCTGGCCAAGGCAACTCGACAAGAACAACTTTGACCCAATCCCTGGTGGCCTCTGGAATCCCCAGGAGGATGGGCCAGGCTCCTCAGCAGCTACCTGTTCCCAAGGAGTCACTAAAGCCCAGGGACCAGGGTGGGAGGTGCCTGCAGCCTGGACCTGCCTCTACCGGCCCTCCCTGCCTAGGCTCCTGGAAGCCGACTCCAAATCCATGCGTTCCATGAATGGCTCCCGGCGAAACAGTGGCTCCTCACTCGTGTCTAGCTCTTCTGCCTCCTCTAACCTGAGCCACCTGGAGGAGGACACGTGGATCCTGTGGGGCCGAATTGCCAACGAGTGGGAAGAGTGGCGGCGGAGGAAAGAGAAGCTGCTTAAGGTGGCAGGGATGGTGGAGGTGGGTGGGCATCTGGGGGTCCAGCAGTGGCCCTGCCTGGTCACTCTGCCAGCGAACAACAGTACCAGGGCCCCTGCACCAGTAAAGATACAGAAGCAGGCACTTTCAGGGGGCCTTGCCAGGGCAGGGGGAGGGGAGAGAGTGTGAATGGGGCTGGCCAGGTACGTAGCTGTTGCACTGATGTCTCAGGCACCCCTTTGTTTCCTGCCCCACTATGTTCAGTGACAGACTGGGGGTAGCACATTAAGCAGTGTGGACTCTGTCTGCAGTGCAAAGTCTTGGCAGAACTCTTGGGCCACATGCATAGTATAGGCAAGCCCCATCTTGGGGGCTGGACTGGGTAGCCATGGGGAGGCTGCATTGGGACAGCATCCAGCCTGGCCTGCTGCTTCCTACCCTGTTCCCAGGAGCTGATCCACAAGGGCATCCCACACCACTTCCGGGCCATCGTGTGGCAGCTTCTGTGCAGCGCCACGAACATGCCAGTCAAGAACCAGTACTCAGAGCTGCTTAAGATGTCTTCACCATGTGAGAAGCTGATCCGCAGGGACATCGCCCGCACCTACCCAGAGCATGAGTTCTTCAAGGGCCAGGACAGCCTGGGCCAGGAGGTCCTCTTCAATGTCATGAAGGTGAGGCCCCCACTGCCCAGGCCCCCCCTCCCCACACAAAGAAACACTATCCACTTTGGCTTGCCATCTCTGAGCCTGGTGGGACCCTGCCATGACACTCACATTTCCTTGCAGGCATACTCTCTGGTGGACCGGGAGGTGGGCTACTGCCAGGGCAGCGCCTTCATCGTGGGCCTGCTCCTCATGCAAGTAGGTGGCCTGGGGCCAGGCTTATCGCAGGGACCAGCCCATCCAGGCTCTGCTTCCAGGAGTTAAGACAAAAGCAGAATGTAACCCTCTATCTAGTGTTCTACTGTCAGAGCCTACACCTTCATCCACCTATGACCTCTGACAGTCCCCAGGCCAAACCCCCAGTGGGTGTGCACAGAGGGACTGACCACCTGTTCTGTACACTGTACTGTCCAGGGGCTAGAGGGGCAGGCCATCGTACTCAGTCACCTCCCAGCGTTGGACAGGGAACTCCATCAGGGACTTAAGTTGGCCAGTGTGGAGTTTATGAGGCTGGGGGTTTTGCCCAGAGAATCCAGCAGGCTTAGGAAGAGGAGAACAGAGATGCTGGAAGTGGACCAGTGGGTATCCCGACCATGGGCTCTGGAGGTGGCCAGACCTGGGGCTCAAGTCCCAACTCCACTGTTCCCTGCCAGGTGGCCGTCAGCAGGTGACTTCAGCCACAGTAGGTTTCCCATCAGAAACAAGAATGACCAGAGGTTCATTGTGAGGGTCCAGGCAACCCACACAGTCCAGGTTCAGTAAACATAAATAGAACAGAAACAGGCCAAGTACAGTACTCCAGGGCCATGAGAAGAGCATTGAGCACCCCCCTCCCATCATGCCCACACTCACAGCCCCCTGCCTGCCTGCCCATCCCCCAGATGCCTGAGGAGGAGGCCTTCTGCGTGTTTGTGCGGCTGATGCAGGAGTATCGCCTTCGGGAGCTCTTCAAGCCCAGCATGGCCGAGCTAGGGCTCTGCATCTACCAGTTCGAGTACATGCTGCAGGTGAGCGGGGCTGGGGTAGCCCAGCATCACCCACTCCTCTGCAGCCCACAGCCTATTTGACTGAAAATTCCAGAGTTGAGAAATCATATCCAGAGGTCCCAGCTCAGAAAGGGGACCATGTTGCACTGCCCCCAAGCACACTTCCAGGGACAGGGCAGGGACAGCCATTTATGGTGGGGGCTCCTGAGAGCTCTGGGCTTCCAGAGCCCGAGGGCAGAGGGATCAGGCTGGCTCTTGCCAGACACACCCACAGCCTCCTTACTGTCTGCCTGCCTTTGATGATTATGGAAGAGCTACAAATCTTTCTATTTATAAATAGCAGCCCCCACAGGGGTGCTCTTGGCTGGCAGACAGAGCTAAGTGTGCAGGGGGAGAATACACACACACACACACACACACACACACACACACACACAGCCTACTCCGGAAGCCTGTCACAGGTGGGGCTATGAAACTGCACAGCAGTTGGGGGTGGAGGTAGGGGGGGAACAGGAGGTGGGGCCTGGGACAAGCCTGGTCATGAAAGCCCCACTCCTCAGGCCTGGAGGACTGGGAGGTGCTGTTGTTGCTCAAGGGAACCTGGTAGTGCCAACAAGCAGGGTGCCAGAGCCTGCAGAGAAGAAGTAGCCCCGCCTATGCTGGGTAGCTGAGAGCTCCCACAGCAAAGTAACTGGACAGCACCAGGGAGCCCCTGGGTCTGTAAGGAAGCCCAGGGCAGGTTGCCGGAGGGGACATCAGAGTCCCTTCTCCCAGTGAAGGACATCCAGTGGGTCCTAACACTTTCTCCAGCCTGTTTTCCCAGTTTCTGTCATTTTTCAGCAGTCTGAAGTTCAGGCCAATCAGACCGGCATTCCCTGAGCATTGCTGGGCACAGAGCATCGTGAGGGGGCTGTGGGGAGATACAGCGACTGGCAAGTCATGGAAAACAGGTTGAGCTGCAGTGGGCTCATGCCATGCCCCACCTCTCATTCTCTGGGTGACCTTCAGGAGTTATGTAAACCCATCCCAAGCCTCAAGCTCCCTGTCAGGCTGATCATGAGGATTCCATGAGCTAGGAGGAGAGCACTTGGGCCACTTCCTGCCCAGGGTGCATACCCAGCACCCATGAGCTGCTGCTACTCCTGCCACCCCTGCCTGTATCTCCACCTCATGCTACTCAGAAGTCTGGGATGTTTCAGCCTCACCCAGACACAGAGCTGAGAGCACACAGAGGAAGGGACCCCAAGGGCAGAAAAGAGAAGGCTTCCTGGAGGCAGGGGCACCGAGATCCAGCACTTCCAGGTGGAGGAAGCCTGTGGGCACAGACAGCTGTGCCTGATTCTGTCCTCACAGTGCTGGGCCTCCTCCCCCAACCCCTCAGGAGCAGCTCCCGGACCTGAACACCCACTTCCGCTCCCAGAGTTTCCACACGTCCATGTACGCCTCATCCTGGTTCCTCACACTCTTCCTGACTACCTTCCCACTTCCTGTCGCCACTCGTGTCTTCGACATTTTCATGTATGAGGTCAGGAACCCTTCAGCCTCTTCCTCTCCCAAAGGCCCCACACTGGAAATAAATCCCAGCCAGAAAAGGGCCAGGGCTTGGGGAGGGATTGGAGAGCTCCCTGAGAGAGCAGGACCATGGAAGCACTGTCACCACTGCCTTTGCAGGGCCTGGAGATCGTGTTCCGGGTAGGCCTTGCCCTGCTACAAGTGAATCAGGTGGAGCTGATGCAGCTGGACATGGAGGGCATGTCCCAGGTGGGCCAGGGGCCCAGGGAAGGGTGGGATTGCCCCCCACCACCAACACCAGCAGGGGCTCCTGGGCAGGTGAAGCTTCCTGTGAGACAGGAAGGCTTGGAATTCCTGAGCAGCCTGATCCTTTCCTATGCCCTGTGACGCCTGAGGCCTCACTAGAGAACCAAGGTGGGCCCTAAGGAGCCCCAGGCTCTGCCAGACACAGTCCAGGGCCAGCAGCCTAGCAGTGGGACAAAAGGAAGGCCCAAGCCCTGGCTCTGGGAAGTTTCACCCCTCCTGCCCCCAACTTTGTTTCCCCCAAAGCCTTTGTGGCAAATAGTTATACTAGCCAAACCACAAGGCTTTGGGTGTGGTTTTTGGCCTCAGCAACTGGGCCAAGTGAGGGAACAGGAAGGAGTGAGGGGTCTGGGCAGCCTCACTGGCCTACCCTGCCTGAATTCCCTGCCTTGTTGGAAAAGAGGCCTGCCTGCTTCTCACCGCCATATCCCTACCATGCAGGCCCCTGCCCCCTCCCAGTGTCCTCCAGCTGATACTTCGGGGGAAAATACACAAAGGCCACGGTTGTGTCCACAAACACGAGTGTTCATTGTCTGCAGCTACCAGAGGGGGCCAGCTGGGGAGCAGGAGCCAGCCTAGCCCCAACCAACAGCAAGCTGTGCCCACCGGTGTCTCACATTTAACCCTTTGTAGAGGCCTCAGGGGCCCCAGGCAAGCAGGTGGACCACTGAGGGGTCTTTCCTCCATGTTGCTTCTGTCTGCTCCAATTCTACAACCGCTTCAATCTCCTCTCACTGCCCTGGGGTACGGCATGCTGCCCCCTTCCTCCATGAAGGTGCCCTGTGCTCAAACCCTACCTCAACCCACCCCAGGGCCTTCAACCTCAGGAGCTCCCGCAGCCTGCTTTTCTCCTACAAATTGAAATCCTGGCTGCAGGCAGCTTCTCCCCAGATGCCTGCTTCTCATAATCACTCACTTGCTCCACAATGATGGAGCACCCACAACAAGCAGGCCGGGCACTGCACTGGGTACATGGTGACATCCCAGGCAGATCTGCCCCTGCCCTCCCTCCTGGAGCACCCAGGCCCTCCTCCAGGGCAGTGGGCACTGCAGTCACAGCAGGGGTTCAGGCACTGCCCCTTACCCATCCCCATAGTTTATGACTACCTGTGTCCCCACAGTACTTCCAGAGGGTGATTCCCCACCAGTTCGACAGCTGCCCAGATAAGTTGATCCTCAAGGCTTACCAGGTCAAGTACAACCCTAAGAAGATGAAGAGGTCAGTACCCAGCAGCCAGGGTGCTGGTGGAAAAGGGGCCCCTGAAGGTGGGACAGTGACCACGTCAGCCTTCTCCTCTGCAGGCTCGAGAAGGAGTACACAGCTATGAAGAGTAAGGAGATGGAGGAGCAGATCGAGATCAAAGTGAGTCCCTGGGGAGGGGGGACTGGCACAGCAGGCCCATGGGAGCTTCCCTCCCAACAAAAGAAGCGGGTGACCACTAGGGAACGGTTCGGCCCAGCACACGAGGCACACCAGACTGTACTTAGGCTCTGAGGGGTTGTCCCTCTACCAGCTGCCCCTTCACTCGCTACCAGACCAGTGTGTGAGTGAGGGCCCACCTGGCACTGGAGACACAGCAGTGTACGAAGTTGACCTGCCCTTGTGGGGTTCCCATAGCAGTAAGGAGACAGTGAACCAATAAGTGTAGAGTATGAACTCTAGAAAGAACTCAGTAAAATGTATAGGGGTGATTGCATCAGGTCCAGGGAACCAAGTGCTAAATGCCTGAGCAGCAGTAGGCCTAAGAGGCTGGAGGAACATCAGGAAGGCTGCCCTCAGTGGTGGGAGCCCCAAGATCAGGGGCAAGGGGGGAGCTCCGAGGCAAGCAGAGGCCACATGCTAGGGAAGATAGGCCAAGGTACAGCACTCCCCCATGGCCACTGGCTCCTCCTGGTGCCTGGCCAGCCAGCCCTACTAGGTTTAAAGATACAATTCTGTCACCAAGTCCAATGTGTGGGTTTTTTCCCCACACCACCAAGCAGTTCTCCAACACCAGTTGTGCATCCTACAATTCAGCTTAATCCTGACACCATCTACCTGGAGACAATGTCAGACCCACAGGTTAAGCGCACCGGGGTCCCACAAGACTGCCACTCCCCCCTTCAGAAGCCAGTCGCAAGTCCAGGTTGTCGCCTATGCTTCTGACCAACTGGCTATAGATCACAGGTTCCTGTGATCCCCTCCTTGGGTTTGATTAATTTGCTAGAGTGGGTCACAAAATTCAGAGAAACGTCACTACTAGATCACTGGTTTGTTATAAAGCAGGGATGAGGAACGTCAGCTAACGTCACACGCCTCACCAAATTAGTCTGACCAAATACAGCAGACTAATTTTTAAGTTGATAATTGTGTATGGCCCTTGAATGATGTTATAAATATCCAAATGGCCCTTGGCAGGAAAAAGGTTGCCTACCCCTGTAAGGATATAGCTCAGGAACAACCAGATGGAGGAGATTCGTAGGGCCTGTATGGGGAAAGGACACAGAGCTCCCACGCCCTCTCCATGTGCACCACCCTCACAGCACCTCCAGTTCTTCATCAACCTGGAAGCTCTCTGAACCCTGTCCTGTGAGGTTTTATGGGGTTTCATTATACAGGCATGATTGATTACATCATTGGCCATCAACAGTTGATTCAACCTCCAACCCATCTCTGATCTCTGGGGATAGGACTGAAATTTCCAACCCTCTGACACATGGTTGGGTCCCCTGGGAACCAGCCCCCATCCTTAGGTGACCTAGGGACTTTCTAAAAGTCACTTCATTAACATAACAAAAGACACCTTTATCCCTCTCCTCGCCTAGGAAATTCCCAGGGTTTTAGGTGCTCTGTGCCAGGACAGAAGACCAATTTTTTTTTTCCTATAAATCACAAGTTTTCTGAGTGTGCAGAGTCTCTGAACCCAATCTTCCTGTCCTCTCTTTCCCTCTGCTTTCATCCCTCCACACATGATATCAGTTATTCATTCAACAAACATTTATTGAGTACCTACTTTGTGCCAATCACAGCAGAGTTTGAGGGCCAGTGGGGATACAGGGACAGACATAAACCAAACCCCAACAGTCTGTCCTCTGTCTACAGACTGGCAGAGTACCACTGTGGCTGGGACTGGAGTCCCACAGACCAGGGTTCAAATGCCAGCTCTACCACAGACCAGCTGTGTGACCTAGAAAGGTGAATTCACCTCTCTGACACCTCTCAGTGTCCCCTTCTACAAAATGGGAATGATACTCTGCTGTTAAATTTATTATTATTATCACCACCACCACTATCATCATCATCCCACCTCCTCTAGAAAAGCAGAGGCAGAACCTACATTAGAATCCAGGTCACCTGCCACCCATACCTGAAGGGGAAAGAGGGCATCATTGTTCTGTTCCTGTTTATAGGATTTCCAGAAATAGTTTTATGTCTTAAATTTTTAAGCATCTCTCTTTCTCAGGAGTGGCAACCTGACTGATGCACCAGTCCAAACTGTGTGTGTGTGTGTGTGTGTGTGTGTGTGTGTGTGTGTGTCTCATACACCAAAAAGGGCCTGCTCCCATCTGGTGACTATGAGGGACCAGCAATAGGTAGGTACACAGCAGACCCTCAGATCACATGCCCAGTTTGGAAATTTCCCACAAGAGGACCCTGAGCACCCCACAGGTTTTAAAGGATTCAGGCCTGTGCCTTCTCCCTTGGCCCTGCCCTTTGTTCTTTCACCTTTAGCCTGTTTTAAAATGTCCCTGGGATTTGTTTTAATCAGGTATGGTAAGGTGACTGACACAGAAACAACTGCCTTTGAAAGAAGAGTTTATTACAGTTCTCAAGAGGTGGGGCACACCAGGCCATGCAGGGCCATATGGGGAAGCATCAGGGTCAGTTAGGAGGCAGAGGGATCAAGGGGAAAAGCAGGGGCCACAGCCTTTTTATAGTTTTCAAGCAAAGGAACGGGCAAAGCAGGGTAGGCAAGTTTAGGATTTACTAATTTGAATAAATTCAGAAGCTATAGGACTGGTCCCTAGTTGTCCTGTGACTATTTCTGCAGGGGAAATATTGGCTTGGTTTGTGAGAGTTAAATAAGAAAGGTATGGCGCCCTGGCCTGTTTGGCTCAGCGGTTAGAGCGTCGGCCTGCGGTCCAGAGAGACCCGGGTTCGGTTCCTGCTAAGGGCATGTACTTCGGTTGCAGTTTGTCCCCGGCCCTGGTTGGTTGTGCGGGTGGCAACTACTCGATGTGTCACTTTCACATCGATGTTTCTCTCTCTCTTCCTCTCTCTCCCTCCCACTCTATCTGAACAAAAAATGAGCAAATGTCCTCGGGTGAGGATAAAAAAAAAAAAAAAGAAAGGTGTGGCAGGGGGTGGTGGGGTGGGAGCTGTGGAATTAGCTGGTTTTCCTTGGCAGGTAGGTTGTTTATTATCTGTAGGAATTAGCTAAATCCTGGGAGGGGCACTCTCTCCAGGATTAGCAAGGCCCCAGGATGGCAAAGCATCAAAATACAGAAAGATTTTTTTTAAAGTCTTGCTAGTATATAGACTCCCCATAGTTCTTGTTTTCTCTCTCTCTCTCTCTCTCTCTCTCTCTCTCTCACTCTCTCTCTTTCTCTATTTCTATCTCTATCTCTCATTTTGCCTTTGGAGTAAGCAGGAGAGAGGTGAGTTGTCTGCAGGGTACATCCAGCTCCTCCAAGGATGGCTGTGCTTATGCCAAAGGTCATAGGTCAAGACTCTGAGCTCCAGATCACTGTGAGGGACAGAGACCTGTACTTGAAACAGCTTGAGAGAGACACTGCCCCACTCCAACTCAGTTTCCCCATCTATGACATGAGTCAATGGCCATCAATCAAGTCTGCCATCTCTCTGACCAATTGCATCCTAGGAATGTTCTAGATGTTTCCATCACCTTTTTCTCCCCCAGAAGAAACCAGAAAATATTCTGTGTGATCCCCCGGGAGGCAGGATCCTTACTAACCTGCTGATCAAAACTGCTTATATACCTACTTAACGGGTACACACCTGCTTCCCAAAAGGCTATTATAGGAAAACCTAAAACCACAAATATCTAACCAGAATCCACCAGCCCAGGATGGAAAGCGAAAGCGAGGGTGGTGGCCTCCCCTAGCTAGGGGGAAGTAATGACTACGACTGTTGGGCACAGCTAGCAGTTTGTCAGTGAGTCAGTGGGTCACAGAGATGTAGTAGTCGAGTCAAAGGAAGTGCGAGTGTTCAGCAAGCCTCCCTCCCCTGCACCCAAATTCTGAGAGGAGTTTGTCAACTGAGAATTGGACCCTGGGGCTGGAGGCAAAGAAGTGAAGAGTGGGGGCTGTCTGATAGCAGTTCCCCCAAAATACAGAAGCCTTTGCCCTGTGGGAAGTGGACAAGCCCAAGTATGGGGTAGAAACAGATTGCCAAGGAGGGCATGGGTGCAGACCACCCACCCCACACACAGTCTGTATCCATGTAAACATGTTATTTTTACTGAACCAAGGCTTATCTTTAAAAAAAATCTAATGGACTGTTCTGAATGGGAATTGGCCCTGTTTTCTGGGATCACTGACCCAGAATGTAAGCCACTGGCTCTGTCCTGCCTGGAGGTGGCCTGGCCCCTTGGGGAACAGACCTCCACATAGAAGTGGGAGGCAGAATCTGATATGCTCTCCCCTTTCCCCACACAGAGGCTTCGAACAGAGAACCGGCTCCTGAAACAGCGGATTGAGACCCTGGAGAAGGTGAGGGGTGTGGCCACCAGCCTATGGCACTGAACCCTCCAGGCCCAAAGCAAGACCCAACAGCCAAAGGGCCAGCCAGCCCCCTGCCCCAGGCCCCACCATGAACCCCACTGATATTTGAGCTGCCATATAATTGGACCATGGGGAAACTTAGCTTGTGGCTGGGAGTTGCTATAACCCAGTTAACTGCAACACCACAACCCATTTGTGTCCAGTGCCCTCCGGGGCTGCCTGGGTGGGGAGGAGGAGATAGAATTGCTATTTTGACTGAAGTGCCTGGAAATGGGCCACAAGACACTCCACCCTGTAATTTGGAAGCCTTGCTGTCAAAAGGAAGGAGATAGGAGTGGAGGAGTAGGGGGCAGTCTTGCCACTGGCTCCATGGTGGAGTGCCTCAACCTTGACCCTGGCCCCAGTCTTGTTGTGTTTTTTTGTTTGTTTGTTTTCTTTATTGATTCTAGAGAGAGAGGAAGGAGAGGTAGAGAGAGATAGAAACATTGATGAAAGAGAACATTGATTGGCTGCCTCCTGCATGCCCCACACTGGGGATTGGGCCCACAGCCTGGGCATGAGCCCTGACCAGGAATCAAACCAGCGACCTCTTGGTGCATGGGTTGACGCTCAACTGCTGAGCCACACCCGCCGGACTCAGTCTTGTCTTTAAAGATGGGAGTAGCCCTGGACGGTTTGGCTCAGCGGTTAGAGCGTCGGTCTGCGGTCCAGAGAGACCCGGGTTCGGTTCCCGCTAAGGGCATGTACTTCGGTTGCGGTTTGTCCCTGGCCCTGGTTGGTCGTGCGGGTGGCAGCCACTCGATGTGTCCCTTTCACATCGATGTTTCTCTCTCTCTCTCTTCCTCTCTCTCCCTCCCACTCTATCTGAACAAAAAATGAAAAAATGTCCTCGGGTGAGGATAAAGATGGGAGTAGAGGTAGAAGCCCCCACTTCCTGCTCCACCCTATTTTCACTTGACCGTCCACTGACCACAGGTTGTCTACAGGATTTTATTGCCCTTGCCTCAAAGCCTCCATTCTTGTTCAGCCTCCAAATCAAACTTGCTGAGTTTTCCCAGTTGGCCCCAGCCTGGGCAACCCTAGATGGGGTAACCACGGGCTCTCTCTGCCTTCCCACTCAGCTCACACACAGACTCCTCTCCTGGAAGGAACTGGCTCTGGCTTTGGTCTTCTTCCAGGTGCTCTCCTGCTAGTTTTCTGGTTCTTCGGTTTCACTCTTGTCTCCCCTGCTTCTAGAGATAGTCCACTGCGTTAGTGACAAGTGGTTCTTGTCTGTCTCTCCCCCTCTCCTGTCCCTGCGCCTCCACTCTGCCTCCTCCCCCTGTTGCTGGGAACCCCCTCGCCGGGTAGGAGAGCGCTGCTTTGGCTGATAGGTTAATCCAGGTACTGTAGCTTTTCGTCTCACTCTCATATTTCCTTCCTAGTCCCTACATATGACAGCCAATAACCACCTCTTCCCTGGTCACTGCCATCCATCCCAGGGGCAAGGGGGGCAGGCCTGGCACCATGCATGGGGGTGGCTGGGAACTGCTTCTGATTGAGACAGGTGGCCACCTAGAGGAGGAGGCTGTGCATACGCAAATGTGCTATCTGAGGGTGTGTCTTTGAGTGTACATACTCACACAGAGACACAAAGCTCCCTCTCTCGGGAACCCAGGAGGGCTCGGGGACCCTAAGCGTGCATCAACAGCAGGTCTTAGTGTATGCACCTGCTGAGCCTCACACACACACACACACCACCACCACCACCACCACCACCCCTTCTGGCCCTTCATGATCCCCTCTGCTTCCACCTGCAAGGCCTGCCATCTTCTCTCACCTGCTTCTGCTGCTACCTCATCTTGAATGGCTTTATCTGAAAGCTTCTGCCTGCCACCTGGTAGCTTGGAGTCTGGAATGGGGGACCCACATTGGGTGGGGTGAGGGATGAGGCTGGAGGGTAGATCTTAGCCCTTGGCAGTTAGAGGCTCCGGGGTCCAGGACAGGGGAATGCCAGGGGAGAGGCATATTCCACCTCCCAACCCTGCCTGGGTGAGCCAGCCCTTAGCTGCCCCCACCCTCACCAGCAGAGCCTGGTGTGCCATCATCCCTGAATAAGGACTTGCTTCTCCTGCCTAGGGACAGAGGCTAACAGCCAGATGCCAGGAGGGGACCAAACTGTCAGCAGCCCCAGCCTGGGGTCCGGTCTCCATTTAAGCCCCACAGAGCTCTACCCCGGGTTGGGGGCTTGTGTCTTCCTCAGGCTCCTGCTGGTGTCTTGTATCTGCCTACCCCTCACCCTTGTGCCCAGGCCCCATGGGGTACCCTATCCCAGACTCTGAGTGAAGGAGGCCTCCCCTCTCCCACAATGCCTCTGTCCTCTTTGGGTCTCCCCCTAAGGTGGACCTGAGGCAGGGCCTGGGGGGTAAGCAGAGGGTCATGCTCCACCCGTCACTACCCACTATTCTTGATGGGCTCAGGGACAGGTGACACGGGCACAGGAGGCCGAGGAAAACTATGTCATCAAGCGGGAGCTGGCAGTGGTGCGGCAGCAGTGCAGCTCAGCAGCAGAAGACCTGCAGAAAGCGCAGAGCACCATCCGGCAGCTGCAGGAGCAGCAGGTACCAGGCAGGGCCACCTCTATGAGGCTACACTCCTGCCCCCATCTGGCAGCTGCTGTCTGGGCTCACCAGCAACTGGCTGGGGATCAGCCCTTCAGTTACTATCTGGTGGAGGGGGGGTAGCACCCAGAGCCAAGTGCATATTTTCCCCCAGGCCCACCCGCAGCAATCAGCCCCTGACCCAAGGGGGAATCCTGTGGTTTCCATGTTCCATCACCCTCAGGAGTGCTTGGCCTTCCACACTGAGACCAAGGCAGTCAACCTCCTCCGGTCTCATCGGTCTCATCGTAGGAACCACGCTGTCCCTGCAGGGCCCCCTTCCTGCCACAGGCATGTGACCTTGACTGATGGGTTATTGGGCTTGAACTTCAGGGCTATTGGGCTTCCCGAGGGGCTAGCCATGCAGGGTAGGAGCTAAGACTAGGGACAAAGGAGGGGGCTCCCTCTTCCAGTGCCCTCAGAGGACAGACTGGTCTGTGCCCACCACTCTGAACTGGTGGGGTGAGGGTGAGTGGGCACTGCAAGTCTATTATGGGGTCTTGAACTCAGTGGTGAGAGGGCTCACAGGCTAGAGCACTGTGCAAAGTGTCTGCTTCTCCCATAGGTGGCTTTTAGAACCTTCAGATTTACCCAGCAGGCTTCCTTCCTTATCTGATGACTTGCCAGCAGCTGCAGCCCCCAAGCTCAGAGTGCATGCATGTACACATGCCCTGGAGGGGCACGGAAAGGTGCTGTAGGCTCCCTGTGCCCCTGCAATCCAGGCCTGGTCCCAGCAGAGCCTGGCAGTGAGGTGGGATCCCTGATTTGGAGAAACCCCAGGTGCCCAAGAAACAGTGGGTGGAGAGAAGGAAGGGTGGTTCCCTGGGAGATGCCCTCACCCAGGCCTGGAGACCTTGGGTCAGGCCTTAGTTCAGGAATTTTAGCTGCTGCTTTGTTTCTGGGGATAGGAAGCTTCACCATTTCTCACATGTGTCCACCTCCCCCCCCTCACCTGCCAGTGCTGTAGCCCCCACCTCACTCTGAAGTAGCTGTGGTTCACCAATGGGTGAACCTGGGCTGGACTCATCCCACCACTGGCACAATGCCCTCTTTCAGGCCAGTCTGAGAGACATTCACTTGCCACCCTTGAACTCCAGCCTTTAGGAGAGGCAGGTAGTGCCATAGATGCTGGCCCTTGAGCACCATCTCTGGGAGAGACCCTTGGAGAAGATGCAGCCTGGCAGGGCTGGAACTTAATGTGGGGCCTGAAGCCCATCTGGGCCAAGGGAAGGCCACTGGCACCCATGGATCTGAGACCCAAAGTGGTCGAGGGCAGCAAGCAGGCCTGGGTAGCTGGGCAGGAGGCCAGTGGGGAAAGGGGTGGTGGTAGATGGGGAGGGGTGGGGGGCTGGGGCCATCTTCCAGAGAATGCCCTGCCAGGTCACCAGGGCACTGAGTGGGGACCCAGTTCCAGCCCCAGGGCTTTCCTTACCCACCAGAGAGGTCTCCTTTATTGGGCCCAGCTGGCACCTGTCTGAGAAGACTCAGCAATGTGCAAGAAAGTACCCCAGCAAACTCTTTTCCCATCCTTTCCTGTTTTGAAATGGGAGAGGAGAGGAAGGAGGTGAAGAAAGAGGGCAGGAGTGCCATAGCCCTGAGCCCCACCCTGCCCCACCCCCACCTTGTGGCTAGGCCACAGACCACACAATAGGAAGGGTACCTTGGAGAACCCATCCTCCACCTCTACCCCAGTAATCCTGGTAACCAACCATTAACATCCCTCAGGGAGTATCCTGAGGCCATGGAAGGACCCCTTCAGAAGGATCCCTCTGTGTTGCTTTCCCAGGAAGGAGGCTAGGCCTGGCCATCAGGGTCCCCATGATGGGGTTCTGCTCTCCTCCCATAAGGGCAGAAGGCACAAGAAGAGGATCCAGGGTTTCTCCTCACCCCCCTCTCTACCCACAGCCTGAGCCCCCTCCCAGTCCAGGGACTCTGGGGAGTAGGGGGCAAGTCCTGAGCTCACCTTCCAGCTGCAGCCTGGGACCTGATGCAGGCCTCCACCTGCCCCCAGGATAACCCTCGCCTCACTGAGGACTTTGTAGCCCACCTGGAGACTGAGCTGGAGCAGTCACGGCTGCGGGAGACAGAGACACTGGAAGCCCTACGGGAGATGCAGGACAAGGTTCTAGACATGGAGAAGGTGCAACTGGGCAGGCCGGTATTGGGGGTGCCTCTGGGAGAGGGGAGGAGGGGTGCTGCATGTGCTTAAGGAGGTACACGACCAGGCCTGAGTCAAGAAAGGGCTGCCAGGAGAACCAGGGGGAGTGTCAGGTACCCCTGCCCCAGCAGTCCCTGAGGAACCCAAGACTGCTTCCTCCATGGTCTCCACAGGACGGTCTGGGCAGACAGGAAGTGGCCCCCTCACCCCTCAAACTCTCCCAAGTCCTAGAGGTATACACACACACACACACACACACACACACACACACATACATCATGCACCAGTTACAATGTAGTGGCTTTCATGGGCTTCCTGGACAGTCTGTCCCACCTGTGTCCCCTCAAGGCCCTGGGTTCCAGGAAGGAGAGAAGGAGGGGAAAGGAAGGCCCAGGCCCATCAGGGCTGTTCACCCCACCCCCACCTCTCCATGGACACATCACCCAGGGGCAACTAGGGCCCCCCCTCTCCTGCCTGCAGCCGTGGTGGGGGCACCAGGCCTGGTGGGTCAATCCCCAGCTACTTTCAGACTGACTGGGTATTGACTCAGCTTCCACAAAGCTGCCAGAAGAGGGCAGCAGTACACACTCACTCTGGCAGTAGTCTCCCCAGCCATGGGGAGCCAGCACTATATGGGGTGCCCTCCCAGGTGTCTCTGCCACAGTCTCTCAGTGGCTAAGCCCAGAGATGGGCTTCCCTCCACCTCTCTCCACATCAGAGGGAAATGTGTACCCAGTAGATCCTGCCTCCCTCCCCTGACTCCCAGACCCAAACAAGGGTCATTGAGGTCCTAGGGTGGCAAGCTGGATTTTGTTCCAAGGGGCCAGAACACAAATCTCTCATGCCTGAACCCTGGGAGGCCAGTCTTCTCAGCTCCTGCTAGGGCAGTTCCAGGCTCTGATCATGGGCTCCTCAGGGTGGATCCCAGATCTCAGGTGAGAAAGCCCTGGTGCCTGGTGTCCTCAACAGTAACATGGAGGCCCCACACTTTATGAGGTTGCCCTAAGCCAGTCCTGTTCGAGAGCAGGCGCTGTTCTTACGGCCATTTTATTTTATTGATTTTAGAGAGATGAAGGGGGAGGGAGAGGGAGAGAAAGAAACATCAGTGGGTTGCCTCCAAGATGCACCCCAACGGGGATCGAACCACAACCTGGGTGTGTGCCCTGACCAGGAATCGAACCCACCACCTTTTGGTGTATGGGGTGATGCTCCAACCACTGAGCCACACCGGCCAGGGCTCTTACAACCAATTTATAGGTGAGGATCTACAGCTGGGGCCACAGAGGTGATCTACTTCCTAGGGCCTGGTCCACCTTCCCAACATATTCTGGGTCCAGGGTACACCCTCTCCCAGCTGGGCTACTCCAGGTAGAGCCAAGAAGAAAGGAGGGAAGGCATCTTGGCCTACAGGAAGTGGTGTATGACTGCCAGCTGCCCTAGGCTCTGACCACTCCTGTCCCTCTCAGAGGAACAGTTCACTGCCTGACGAGAACAATGTGGCCCGGCTGCAAGAGGAGCTAAAGGCACTTAAGGTGCGGGAAGGCCAGGCGGTGGCTTCTGCGAGGGAACTGAAGCTGCAGCTGCAGGAGCTATCGGACACCTGGCAGGTGAGGACCTCGCCAGTGGACAGAAAGCAACCCTGCAACCAGGAGGTATGCCACCCTCCATGCCTAGGGGACCTCGGAGCCCCTGGGCTGACCACTGGCCTCTCTTGGCAGACCCATCTGTCCCGCGGGGGCCGCTGGAAGGAGTCCCCACGGAAGCTGGTCCTGGGCGAGCTGCAGGACGAGCTGATGAGTGTGCGTCTGCGTGAGGCCCAGGCACTGGCCCAGGGCCGCGAGCTGCGGCAGCGCGTGGTAGAGCTTGAGACGCAGGTAGGCTGCGGCCACCCTCTCAGAGACTTGGTGTCCATGGTTGGCCCCTTGGCTAGGCCGTGACCTCCTGTACGTCCTCCCTCCCCCAGGACCACATCCACCGCAACCTTCTGAACCGTGTGGAGGCAGAACGCTCAGCGCTGCAAGAGAAGCTGCAGTACTTGGCGGCGCAGAACAAAGGGCTGCAGACGCAGCTGAGTGAGAGCCGCCGCAAGCAGGCAGAGGCAGAGTGCAAGGTGCCCACCTCCCGGACCCCGCCTCCCCACCCCCAACCCAGCCCACCTTGCCCTTGACCCGCCCTCTTCCCACTGCCCTCAGAGCAAGGAGGAGGTGATGGCTGTACGCCTGCGAGAGGCAGACAGCATGGCGGCGGTGGCAGAAATGCGGCAACGCATTGCGGAGCTGGAGATCCAGGTGAGGGGCGGGGCGGGGGTCCAGCTCTGGGCAGGGATGCTACCTGACCCCTGTACCCTGGTTCACCCTCAGAGGGAAGAGGGCCGCATCCAGGGCCAGCTGAACCACTCGGACTCTTCGCAGTACATCCGCGAGCTCAAGGACCAGATTGAAGAGCTGAAGGTCGAGGTGAGCATGGGAGAGGCCTGAGAACCCTGCGTGTCCTCAGTTGGTGACCAGCCAGGAGTCAGTTCCTGGGGTGCGGGAGGGGTGGGTGCCCAGCAGCACGTGGGACAACACCTCCAGCATGCCGGTCTGGCCCCAGGTGCGGCTGAGGAAGGGCCCGCCGCCCTTCGAGGACCCACTGGCCTTCGATGGGCTAGGCCTGGCGAGGCACCTGGATGAGGACTCACTGCCGTCGTCTGATGAGGAGCTGCTGGGCGTGGGCGTGGGCGTGGGCGCAGCACTGCAGGACACACTCTACCCGCTATCGCCCCGCGACGCGCGCTTCTTCCGCAGTCTGGAGCAGCCCACCAAGGACAGCGAGGGCAGCTCAGACAGCGATGCAGACGAGCTGGCCACACCCTATAGCCAGGGCCTGGACAACTGAGGCCCTGCCCTTGAGCCCAAAGCCGGGGCCACACTTAAACTCCACGCTCACCCCAAGGGCGCAGCAGGGTGCAAAGAGTAGAGCTGGAGCCTGAGGATCCTCAGGGTACCTGTCATACCCACCCTCCCCAGCACTGTTTAACCATCTTGGTCGGTATCCCTCTAGGCCCAGTTACCTGGAGGTCTGCCCCTCTTAACAGCAAGGGAAAGAGGACACAGAGGTCCCAGGACTGGGTAGTAGAAAGCTCCCTCCTCCCACCAGGTCTCCTTCTGGGACAAGGGTAGCCCTGCTGGGAAGGGCCCAGGAGCTGGAGGAGGCCTGAGGAAGAAGGGGCCACTCTGGGCTAGACGTCAACACCCCAAGATGCCCCTGGGGAACTTTGGCTGCCAGGGACAGATGGCCAAGCTGGCCTGATATAGGCCTCGTGGCCCAAGCAGAAACCAAAGTCCACCCTACTATGTGCAGGGCCACCTAGGGTGTGCATGGCCATTGGGAACCAGGCCAGGGCAGTGTGTGTCCCTGCTTCTTGGGAGGAGGGGGGCCAGAGCAGCTTTGAGGAAGTCATGAAACCCCTGTCCCCAGCACCCCACATCTTCCTCTGTGAAACACCCCCATCACCCTCTCTAGGCCAGTGATGGAGGGGCTCCCCCACCGAGTCTAGCCTTCTTTCCAGAGGGTTCCCAGCTTCCACTTCTCTTCCTTTCCTGGGTCCCTAGCTCCACCCTCCAACGGCCAGGGCCCAGGGGAGGAGGCTGCCCAGAGGAGTGGTGTCCCATGCTTCCCTCTTCATGGTGGTCCTGTGGTCTCTGCAAAGTCAGAGCCAAGAACGGTGCCAAAGTCCAACGATGCCCCCCACCCCAGGGCCTTTTGACCTTCGGGGCTGACACTCTCAGAGCTCCTGGAGCAGCCTCACAAGCAGCCTCCTCAGCGCTTACTGAAGTGGGGATTCATGCTTAGCTCTCCACCCCTTTCCACTTGCCCATTTCTCAGTATTACAAAGCCTGGGGACCAGGGTGGGCATCGTGGGGCTCTCCCATGTGCCTCCCACACTGCCCATCATCATTTTGCACACTGCCTATTCACACTCCACATGTCGCCCAGGTGGGGATAGAAAATAAAGTGTATTTACACAGTCATGAACAAGGGATGCTGAGTGGGGCAAGCTTGGGACTAAGGGGACTACAAGCAGCCTCAGGGCCACAGACCGTTGTCCAGCAAAGCAGTAGGGAGGGGAGCAGGCTGTCCTTGTCCTTGGGAATCTCTCAGAGAGACAGAGGTCATAGCAGGACAGCAGGGGGGCCAAAGAGGTGCCCAGGTTGGGATGCAGTATGAGAAGGGAAGAGCATTTGCTGGTTCAGTGTGAGGTTTGGGAGAGACAGTTAGTATGGGGGGACCTTGGATGTCATGCTCACAGATGGACCCTGATAGCCTGGCATTTTCACAAGGGTGGCTCTGAAGATGGTGAGGACAAGGGGCATGATTTCCCTCCTGGGCAACTCAGCTTGGACCTCCCCTGAGAGATGTGGAGCAATTTGGCATCTGAGGATCTGGTTGTGTTCATTAAACACTTCCTGAGGCCCTCCTGGTGCTCTGCCCCATGTCTGGCTCTAAGGGATCCCCAGGGTAGTGGAGGTGATAGACACTGGTGTGGGGGTGGAAGCTGAGCCTTCATGCTGGTGTGACAAGTGCTCAGTAGATGAATGGGCAGAGAGATCAGGGAAAGCTTCCTGGAGGAGGGGTGCTGGAGCTGGCTCCAAGGGCAAAAGCATAAAGGCAAGATATGGCAGGGACCAACAGGAAGCACATGATAGGAGGGAGTGGGCATGGCCAGACCAGTAAAGGGTTTCTCTAGTCAGGAGCCAAAGTTTGCTCTTTGGACCAAGGGTACTGGGGAACCACGGAGAGCTTAGGTGATGGGAGCGCCATCCAATGGACCAGAGTGTTGGGGATCAGTGAGGAGGCCAGGGCAAAGACCAAACTGAGCCGGGCAGTGGGGAAAATGAATGGGGGCTCCATTCAAGGAAGGGGGACTGCTGAGCAGCAGGGCAGGATGCCAGTTATGCACTGAGACAGCCAAGTTCCACATATTGTCCCATCACTCAATAGCTCCTATGGGCCCAGCACCATTCCCATCTAACAAAATTAACACTGAAACCCAACACTTATTCTGTCTCCTGCTTTCACAGGGTAATTCCACCCCAGAATGGGGTAAGGCCCCAGGGGGAACCATCTGACGTTCTGCCCTGACTGCCCTGAGGACTTATCTCGCATTCTGGAAAGAAAGACCCATGGGTCCTTTCCAGGGTTCAACTAGAAAAGGAACCTCTGGTTTGCCACTGAACTCAAGTTTGAGTGAGGGAGCATGCTGTGTACTCCCACACACAACACATTGGCTCCCATGGGTAGTGTCTCACTGGGACAAGGCCAATTTCTCCTAAGACCCTAGGCTGGGAGGCTACCACATCTAGGGTAGGCACAGGCAGGACTGAGTTATCTATGTCTGACAGGAACCTGGCTACAGGGTGGACTATGAGGCCTTGGTCTAAGGGCAGAAAAAGGGCTGAGGACCCAACACAGAGTCCTGCTCAGCCCTTTTACCTTTCCTGGGGATTGTGGTCCCTGCCAGGCTTCCATCTTTCTTGGTGTGAAGCAGAAAACTCTTAGGGAGGAAAGGCCTGGGGGTGTTTCCTGAAGGAGCACTTGGGAAGAAGGGTCTGGGTTGGGGTTTGAGGAGACCAGGGTCAGGGTGACTGGGCTATGGGAGGAAGGGCAAGGAATTATGATCAGGGGAGACAAATGAAGATATTGGTTGGCTCTGGTGAGGACCTCTGATTGTGAGGCACAGGCAAAGATGCCTGCCTGGAGGGGTTTGGGGGGAATACCCTAGATTGGGAGGAAAGATGAGGCCCATGGGTTGGGAGCCATAAAGGGGCGTGGTGAGGACACCTGGAGAGGAAGGGGCAATGTGAGGACACCCTAGTCTTCCACCCAGCCTCAGGAGAGGCTGGTCCTTGCCCACAGGCCCCTCCCTATCCTGTCCCAGGGTCCTACTCCCTATACCAGGTCCTTTTGAGGAGGCCCCTGCCCAGCTGCAGGCCTTCCCTGCACTGTAGCCTCCTGGGTAAGCAGAGGGCAGTGAGTCCTGGGTAGGGAGCCCCAGAGGGAACAGAGGCCAACGGTATTAGGCGACCCCTCTCCCTCCAGCACACCAGGGCATACAAGGTAAGGGTTACACACTAGGAAGAGGGGCCCTCACACCGACCCCCAGCGAGCCCCTCCCACGTGTCTTCTCCCTCTCCCCAGGGGTGCTGGCTCCCCTGGCCCAGTGTGAGGAAAATTTGAGCCCTTCCTCCATGCCAGCCAAGCACAAGCTCACTCACTTGGTGGCGCAGCCTCACCAGGGACCCTCCTGTGCCTCAAGTTTCCATCAGAAGTTGGGCAGGAAGAAATCTACATTAACGCACGTGGGTGGGTGGGTGTGCCACACTAGACCACGCTGGGCATCGCTGGGTCCCACCGCAGCCTTGGCCCCTGCGGCGACAGCAAAGGCACACAGGCTGCGGTGTCCCGGTTTTATTGGGCTGCTCGCGGTAGACAATACGCTGAACAGGGGATGGGGCATAGGCTGAGGGAGGAAGCGGAGCTCGAGGGTAGAGGGAGCGTGTCCTAGGCCAAAGGGGCGAAGTTCGAGGCGTGGACCTTGGCCAAAGGTGTGGATGGGTCGCGAATCTGGGTTAAAATTCTAGGGCTCTAGGGTGGCTGAGACCAATCCCACGGAGATCTGGACTCCAGAAGGAGCGGACGGGATCTAAGACAAAGAGGCGTAACCGGAGGGGCGGGTGCTAAGGCAGGGGTGGAGCATGGTCGGCGGGGCTAGAGTCTGGCTCAGTGGAAGGTCTCCACCTCCACCACAGTCCAGTCACCCTGCGGGGAAGCCAGGTCGTCCGGAGAGAAGCTGGTGACCGAAGTGATGCTGGCGCGGGACTCGTCCAGGGGAGACAACAGTTCGGCCCAGCGACTCAGTTCAGCACCGCTGAGCGCAGTTCGGGCGCCCCCGGGGCCGCCACCACCCCCAGCGCTCCCCGGGCCACCGCCGCTGCCGACAGCGGCACCTTCGGTCGCCGCTAACAACAGCGTCCGGCTCAGCAAGTGCTGTACGACGCTAGCCTGCAGAGCCCCCAGCGGCAGCTCGCCCAGGCGCGCTGGCTTCACGCCGCGCGAGGCCGCCGCCGCCGCCTTCCCACCACCCACGCCTGGCCCGGGTCCAGGATCCAGCGTTCCTTGGGCAGAAGTCGCCGATTCGGACCTTTCAGCCTCGTAGATTGTGCCCAGGCTGTCAGCAGAGCCAGACCCTGCAGCGGGAGGCCAAGGCAGGGGCACTCCTGCAGAGACAGGCGCCAAGCTAGCCACAGAGAACGCGAAGCCCCGCCCCGCCCCTCAGCTCCGCCCCCATATCCAACTGCGGCCCTTCAGAGCTGCAAAGCCTCACTTTCGACCCCGCCCACGTATATTCCGGTACCTCGCCCCTCCCACAGCTCCACAGGGTCCGAAGGGCTGCTTACCCGGGGTGCCGCGGACGGCCAGCGGCGGAGTGGGACCTCGGCTCCAGGCAGCCGGGTGGCAGGCGGCGAGCTCCGCGTCGGCGGGCGAGGAGGCTGCGGCGCCGCCCTCCGGCCCACTATCATAGCCGCGCAGCTCCTCCGGTGTGCTTGTGGCACTGCTGCTGTGGCCCGCCAGGTCCGGGCCGCTCAGAGTACTGGACGGGCTACGCGAGGGCGGTGGCGGCGGGGCCGAGGCTAACGCCAGGGTCAGCCGTGGGCCCGAGATCGGAGCATCGGGACCCGGGGTCGGGGGACGGCGTGGGGTCAACAGAGGGGGTGAGGCAGGGGGAGAGGGAGGGGCCTGCAGAGGGGACAATGACAGATCAGCTGGAGCCGGGGAAGGGGGCGTGGCCATAGAAGAGGGAAGGTCTTGCAGAGGAGGCAAGGCCAGAGGTTGGGTTTGCACAGGGGCCATAGCCAGTAAAGAAGGAATGGCCTGCAAAGGGGACATGGCTGGAAAGGGAGTCGTCTTCAGAGGTGGTGAGGCCTGAGAAAGTGAGACCTGTAGAGGTAACAGAATCTGAGAAGAGGGAGAGGCCTGTAGAGAAAGTGTGTCCAGGGAAGATGGACTCTGTGGAGGGGCCGTGGCCAGGGGAGAGGGAGGGGTTTGCAAAGCTGGTGAGGCCAGAAAAGGTGAGGCCTGTAGAGGGGGCAGGACCAGAGAGGCAGTGGTCTGAAGAGGGGATGTGGCCAGAGGTGGGGTCTGCAATGGGGGCGTGGCCAGGGAAGGAGGGGCCTGCAGAGGGGATGTGGCTAGAAGAGGGTCTTGCGTGGGAGGTGTGGCCAGTACATAGGCCGTGGCTTGAAGATGGGGCGGAGACAGAGGACTAGCCAGTGGAGGGGGCGTGGTCAGAGCAGAAAAGTCCTGCAGAGGGGCTGTGGCTAGGGGAGAGGGTAAGTTCCGCAGAGACCTTGCCTGAGAAAGACTGACTTGTAGAGGGGGCGTGGCTAGTGGCAGAGGAGCCGACAAAGGAGGTGCAGTCAAAGGAGAAGGGATAGTCGGAAGAGGGGGCAAAGCCGGAGAAACCTGGGTGGGGGACGTATTCGGCAGAGAGGATGAACCTGAAGGAGAGAATGGAGCCAGTAAAGTGGCCGTGGGAGAGGCGGGTGCCTCCGGAAAGGATGTACCCAGGTGTGTGAGTGGAGCTTGCAAAGTGAGTGTGGCTGGCAGAGAAGGGAGGGTCTGCGGAGAGAATGGGGCAGAGGTAGGAGGGGCCAACGGAAAGGGCGTGGCCCGGGGACCGGTAAGGGCCTGGGAAGGGGGCGTGGTCGGTGGAGAGGTAAGGGGCGTGTCCCGCAGAAGAGTGGCGGTGATAGGGATAGGCGGTGCCAGTAGTGCGGTCTGACAGGGTGGAGATGATACCGCCAAAGGAGGAGAAAGGCTCTGCAGGATTGCTGCGCCCTTCTTTGGGGGTGCGGCCTGCGGGGCGTGCAGAGCCTGCAGCCCTTTCGACTTGGCCTGCGAGGGGTGTCCAAGAGCCCGGGGTGTTCCACCCAGCAAGGCCCGGGAGCGGGCTGGGGAAGACAAAGGGGTGGTGCTGGAGCCCAGGAGACGCGAGGCTGGCCTCTGGAGGCCCCCGCAGGAGCTGGGTCGCCTCCTGGCAGCGGGGCTCGGCTCCGCAGTGCTGCGCTCCGGGGCACTGCTCACTGATTTCCTGGGGGCTTCGGTCAGGGGTTGGGGCCGGGCATTCGAAGCTGCCCGGGGTAGCCCCACTTCAGCGCCCCCACCTCGAGACCGATGAGAGATGGCTGGGGAAGGGGCGCCTGGGGTGGGACCGGAAGAGTCTAGGGACAAAGCAGAAGGCCAAAGGGTCATCGATACTCACAGACTAGTCCCCCTCACTGCCCAGGAGCCCCACTCCTCCCCAGGTCACGTACCTCTCCGTGCCCCCGCACTCAGGGCACTCCTTCTGGGAGTTTCTGGGGGTTTTCCTCTGCCCATAGGTTCCTCAGCTGGAGGACGAAGCCCCTTCTGCCCTAGAGGGCCTAGCCTGGGGGTGGGGGGAACGTAATGAGGGCAGAGCCTCCCCCACCCCCTGTTCCTTGTTTGACCTCCAAAGGTCACATTTTCTTTCTCATCTGTGAAATGAGGCAAAAGGCCCTCTACCGCCTTAGAATAACTTTCACCCAATTTGCGCCCAGTGATCTGCAAGTGTTCCTATCCCCAATTGGTGCGTAAAATGATTCCAGAGAGTGACACTAACCTTGCCTAGGGAGGAAAGGGGCGGGGGGGGGGGGTCATGTTACCTGGTAGTCCCATTAGCAGGTCCCAGGCTAGAGACAGAGCCTGGGCCAGGGGTCTTGGCAGGGGTCCGATTCCCTCTCCCAGACGCTGGGGTCCTGGTGGCTGCGAGGAGAAGGCTGAATCAACCGGGTGGCCCGGAAAGCAGGGGAAGTCTGGTACATCAGAAGGAAAGGGGAACAGGGAGATGGGATCGAAATAGGGGAAAGAAGCTGGGAAACCTGTGCTGCCCGGGCCTGTCCGGGTGCTCCTCGTGGGATCCACCGGGGGAGTAGCTTCCGGAATAGCAGCTGCCCGGATGCCCCCCGCTCGCTGGGCCAGCGGCCCTCGCCCCCCAGCTCCCGCTGCTCTCAGAACTCTGAGGGCTGTGGGGATTACTGGGGGAGGGGATCGAGGAGACGCTGGAGGCCTGGAGGTTTTCCGAAGGCCTGGAGGGTGAGAAGCCATCATCGTCGCTGCGGCTCCTGCCCTGGCCTTGTCCCTCTTGTCCATCTCGCACCTGGTGAGGACACAGATCGGTCAGCGTCCCAGGTCTTGGACCATTATGCAGCCTGCTGGGACCTGGGTCCTGGCACCTCCTTGCCCCTTATCCAGCGTCGCCACC
Organism: Tadarida brasiliensis; assembly: GCA_030848825.1. Lineage (NCBI taxonomy): Eukaryota > Metazoa > Chordata > Mammalia > Chiroptera > Molossidae > Tadarida > Tadarida brasiliensis. Next base: position 68,513,351 of record CM061259.1, on the reverse strand, counting down.
CATGGGCACCTCCAACCTCGGCTTCGATCCACTTCCCTCCCACCCAACCACCCACTCACCATCCCAGCTGCTGGTGGTTGTCCCCAAGTCCCACCCACATCACCCTCCTCCAGGCCTTGCCAACTCCAGCCCCCCCCCCCCCCTCCGCCCCCTCCAGTCTCTGCTCCCTTTCAGAACCCGAGATCCACGCCCCTACTCCTCTCCCCCTAGGGACCCAGACGACCAGTCTCCGGACAGGGGAATGCCACAGGCTCCAGATGGGGTGGGGAGACGGGAGCCCACGCCGGGGTCCCCTCGCCAGCCTCGAGGGACGCCAGCACCTGCCAGGAGGAGAAGTGGCCCTGGCTGCCCGCGCACCGGCTCGAGGAGACAAAGAACCGCGCCCCGAACGCGATCCCCTCGCCCAGCCCGGCCGAAGTCCGCACCGCCCACTCCACTTGCTAGCACTGCGCTCACCTCTGGCTCGGTCTCCCGCCGCTCCACGCCGGATTGCCCGGGGTGGGGCTGTGTGGCAGCGCCGCAGAGGCCGCTAGAGGCTAGCAAACGAGGGGAGGGGGTTGGGGGCGGTGGCGCTGGAAGCCAGGCCCGCCCCTCGACCGCGGGCTAGGAAGACTGGGGGGCGCACGCGCCGGATCCAGACCAGGGAGGGCGGCAGCGTGCAGGAGGTGGGTGAGAGGCGTGCGTTGGAGCGAGGGGCGGCTACCGGCGCTGCGCTTGAGTACCCGCAACCCAAATGGGGGGAGTGGGGAGAGGAGGAATCCCTTGAGGTCACCGATCTGGCCTCCCCACCACCACAACACACACACACACACACACACACACACACACACACACACACACACACACCCCACGGGCAACCAGGGGGCGGGACCATCGCGGCCCCATCGACCAATCCGGCCCTTCTGTGTCCTTGGTCTCTGTCCTGACCATCGCGACCAAGGAGACCAGACACCCCAGGGTCCCTGGAGGCATCTTGCCCTTCTCATGCCCAAAGGCTTTCCCAGACCCCAGGAAACCCCCAACCTGGTGGTGGAGAGGACTACTGGGAGAATGTAACCCTGGGAATTTAGGGGAAAACCACGAATTTGAGGGAAGAGAGGAAAAAAGGAAGGTCAAGAGGGAGAGAGAAACTGAATATGGTGAGAGGTGACCTAACCTTCTGCAGGGCAAGGCACCCCCAACCTCCACACCCTCCTGTCACATGAAGGGGGGAGGTCAGGTCAGTAAAGTCTTCCTGGCAGAGCCAGGATTTTGGGGACCAAGATTATGGGAGGTTGGGAGGTGTCAAAATGGGTACATGAAGGAGCTGAAAAGATCTTGTCTGAGGGTTCCCAGCCCAGCTGGTGGGAGGTGTCATTCTGGTGTCTTCCCCAACTTGTTCAGAGGTCTCAGTAAAGAAACTTGATAGGGGACTGAGGCATGGAGGGCATGGGAATGTGAAGAGGGAAATGGCCATCTTCAGGTGTCCTGTGCTGGCCAACTGACACCAGGTGCCCTCCCACACCTTCATGCCCCCCCCCCACACACACACACATACATACTCTGCTTTCTGCTCCATGTGTAAATATGCTTAGCCCCATCGCAAAGAACCATCTCCCTCTGCCCCATCCCTTTCCCCATCACATGCATTCGTGTCCATGCCCCCCCCCCCCCCACACACACACACACACACTACAGAAGCAGCTCAGCCTTGCCTGGAACTTAGGAGGCTTCCAAGCACAGGACCAGGAAGGGTGGCACTTGGCACCAGGTTGAACCTGTCATGCAGGGAGGGGAGGATGAACTTAATTAAGTGTATGTGAGCCATGTTTTTAAATCTTTTTGTAATGCAAGGGCCCGATTGAACTTTGATTGCAGAGGCATCCACATCAAGGATGGCCATCTCCAATAAACACATTGCCAGCCACACAAGTAGATGAAGAGCCAGGCTGCCTCCCCCTCTGAGGGCCCTTTGTTTTAGAAAAGTTGGTTGACCATTTGGGCCATTTTTTTTCCTTTCCATGCTTTATTATTATTATTTTTAATCCTCACCTGAGGATACTTTTTTCCATTTTAATCTTCAGATAGAGTGGGAGAGAGAAACACTGACATGAGAGAGACATGTCGACTGGTTGCCTCCTACACGACCCCGACCAGGGCAGGACCCAACCGCAACAGAGGCATGTGCCCTTGACCGGAATCAAACCTGTGACTCTTTGGTCAGTGGGTCAGCCCTCCACCGCTGAGCTGAACCGGCCAGGGCTCCTTTCCATGCTTCAAATTCACCACTAAAGAGTGAGCTCATGAAACCCTAGGTCTCACCCTCTACCCCAATAAAAGAATCCCAGGCCTGCCCTGGCCGGTGTGGTTCAGTTGGTTGAGTGGGGTCCAATGCACCAAGAGGTCCCAGGTTCCATCCCAGGTCAGGGTACATGCCCAAGTTGTGAGCCAATCCCCAGTAGGGGGCATGCAGGAGGCAGCCCATGGATGTTTCTCTCTCTCATTGATATTTCTCTCTCGTCCCTCCTTCTTCTCTGTCTAAAATCAATAAAAACATCTTTTTTAAAAAGAACCCCAGGCCTGCCTCTCCCCTCCCCCATAACCTGTGTGGCCCCAGGTATGCTATGTAATTTTCAGGTCCTGTAAGGCATCTTGCAATCATTATAAGAATCACCATGGCTGGTCCAGTCACAATATTGGTTATTAATAGGATGAGATGGACCCAAAACACTCAGGTGTGGCTGGAAGCAGAAATTTGCGTTTTCTTGCTTCAGGAATTGTGTCCACAGTTGAGGTTCAGGGAATGGACAAAAAAAGAGAGAAGCCAGGGTCAGAACTGAATACCCTGCTTTGGCCCGTGAAAGCTGATCTTCAGAACCCATCCTTTCAATGAACCCTCCCTCCAGCCTAGGAGGGGTGCTCCTCAACAACAACTCCTCTTCCCCCCCAGGGCACTTCCCTCTGGATTGGATCATTGTAGGACTCATCTCATCCCCAGGTCTGTTGAGGGTCACCTGTATGAGTCCCTTCTGGCATGACAGCAACCTGGTTCCCCTGTCTACCTGCTCACCCATTCACCAGCAGTGCCCTCCTAAGTCATATCTGCCTGACCAGAGGCCTGTCCTGCTGTCTTCTATGGTGCAACGGTCCCTCCAAAGCTAAATTGACCCCATTCTGTATTTCCTTGAGATCTGGACTCTGCCCTCATCTAAGAACATTTCCCTCAAAATTTGGTCCATCAACAAGGGGATGGATTACACAAACCAAACATACCCTGCAATCCCTACAATGGAATAGTCCTCAGCAATAAAAAGCAACAAACTACCAAGACACTCAAAACAGGGACAAATCTCAAAAACATTCTGCTGAACAAAAGAAGCCACACACACACACAGAGCCTTCACTGTATGATTCCATTTATAGAACATTATGGGAAAATGTAAGCTAATCTATAGTGACAGAAAGCAAAACAGTAGTTGCTGGGAGCTGGTGGGGGTGGGGGAGAGTGTTGGACCACCCTATCGTAGCCACTGTCAGATTCCTAACCCTCAGAAACTGTGTGACATTGAGTGCTTGTTTTAAGCTACTAGGTTTGGGGGTAATTTGCTACACAGCAATAGCTAACTACCTCAGGTTCACAAAACCTTAGAAGCTGGATATTCAGTACAAGTGTTGGTGAAAATGTGGAGAAATGGGAAACCTTGTGTACTGTTGGTGGAGACGTAAAATGGTGCAGCTGTTGTGAAAGACAGTATGGAGGATCCTTAAAAAATTAAACTGAGAATTACCATGTGATCCAGCAATTCTACCCAAAAGAATTGAAAGCAGGGACTCCAAGAGATATTTACACACTTGTGTTCACAGCAGCATTATCTACAATGGCCAAAAGATGGAAGCAACCCAAGTGTTTATCGATGAGGAATGGATAAACAAAATGTGGTCCATCCATAAAATGGAAGATCATTCAGCCTTAAAAAGGAAGGAAATTGTGGCACAGACTACGATATGGATGAAATTTGAAGATACTAAGCTCAGTGAAATAAGCCAGTCACAAAAGAACAAATACTGTATGAGTCCACTTATATGAAGTTCCTTGAGGAGTCAAATCCATAGAGACAGAAAGTAGCTTGCCAGGGGCTGAGGGAGGAGGATGGGGAGTTATTGTTTACTGGGGACAGAGCTTCAATTTGGGAAGATGAGAACATTTTAGAAGTGGATGGTGGGGATGCTTGCAGAATACTGTGAATGTACTTAATGCCACTGAACTGTACACTTAAAAATGGTTAAGATGGGCCATGGCCAATGTAGTGCAGTAGTTAGAGTGTCAGCCCACACACCAAAGGTTCTCAAGTTTGATTCCAAGTCAAGGGCATGCATGTACCTGGGTGCAGGAGGCAACCAATTGATGTGTTTCTCTCACATTGACATTTCTCTCTCTGTCTCTGTCTCTTTCTCTCCCTCTTCCCTACCTCCCTCCCTTCCACTCTCTCTGAAAACTGATGGCAAAAATATCCTTGGGTGACGACTAACAAAACAAGAAAAGATAACAGCTCAATCATCCACCCATCCATCATTAACTGAATGCTCACCACTGTATGCCTGGCACCATTCCAAGAGCTGGGGACACTGCAGGGAGCAGAAGATACCCCTGCCTGGAGCTAACAGGGCTTCCAGCCAAGTGACCTCAGACTCTTGCATAAGTATGCCAAGCTGGATGCTTATTCCAGAACAAAGCTGGAAACAAATCCTAGGGTATGAATATCAAGAGGCCACTGATGAAAAGGGAGAAAGTACTTTGTCTCAAATGGCTCCTCAGAGGGAGTCCAAGCCATAACAGAGGTGGAGTCCCAGAGGGTGGCATGCATTGCAGGGTTTCACAGAGGAATCTAAGCTTAGAGAATCCCAACCTTCAAGGTTTCAGGGTCTCAGGAGGCTTCGAATCTGGTGAGTTCCGGAATTTCTTTGTCCCAGTGGGAGAGGGGTCTCACTCTCTTATTCTAGTCTAGATTCCCTTCCTTCTTTTGTAGACAAAGCAGATCAAGGTTCATCTGCCTACACCGACAAGTTGAACTGACCAATTGGCTAGTCTAAGACCCAGCCCAGGCCTCCCTGGGTGGGAAGGAAAGGGTGGGCATGGAGAGATAGAGTCATCCTTTCTAGAAGCTGGCCTCCCAGACTGGACACTCTAGCCCCGGCTCCCAGATCCCTCTGACCCCTGCACCTATCCACGGACCACCCAAGGATCTGGCAGCAGTGCCCTTCCATCTCATTCCAGTGGATGGAGGGCCAGCCTCAAGTCTGGGCAGGGTCAGACAGGTAACTACCCCCACTCTGCTTGGCTTCCCTGACTGGGTAATCAAAGCAGAAAGGTGGAAACCCCCTTCCTCATCATTAGTTACTTGGTTGGGCCTCAAAGCCAGGTGGCTTCACCTTGGGGTGGGCGAAGGAGGAGGCCCTTCCACGTCTGTACAACTTGGCTCCAAGGAGAGCGCCCCCGCAGATGCGCAATGCCTCTGATCCCCCTCAATATGCCTCAGGCCAGGTCCCAGCCAATGGAAACCGAACCCAGAATTCAGGGCCCCTGCTCGTAGGGCCGGCTGCTGGACCACCTTGGGGAGAACAAAATTAGGATCACCCTTTTCCACGATCCCTGGGCGCCAGAAGTCGGTGGGTACCTGGGAGAACCCGGAGGGAGGCAGGACTGAGACGTCAGGTGGGCGGGGCGGGGCGGCACCTGGTTACTGTCCCGCCCTCCCTGATTCACCCAGCTAGGCCCGGGAACTAACTGCGGGAGAAGGGACCCAGGAGTTGGGCCCAGCTCTGCCCTGAGCGGTGAGTAGGTGGCCCTCTCCGCCACTGGGAACCGGATTGCCGGGTGTGGGGTCGGGCCCAAGGGAGGACTGCCCCAAATACGGCTGGCACTGTGGCCTGAGCCCACCGCCACAATCCAGAGTGCACGGCAGCTGGGGAGAAGGTGGGGGCAGAAAGAGGGTAGGCCCTGCTCAGGCCAAGTGCGCAGGGCAGGAGGGCAGGCAGGGACAGAGTGAAGATCAAGAGGCTGGGGGCAACTCTGGCGGGGGGGGGGGGGGGGGGGGGTTGTCTTCATCATATTCCCCTCTCCTTGGCGGCTGAGAAAATAGCCACAACTCATCTCTGTGAGCCCCTCAAGGCTCCAGAACCACCACTTGGAGTCTTCACCAGGCTGCCCCCTTCGGTAATCTTGAACCTCAATATTCCCCAGACCCCCAAGTCCTGGCAAGGCAGCTTGGAAAAGTACTAGGTTGGGAGTTCCCAGGTGTGGGGCCCCACCAGAGATCTGCTACTAAGGGCCACCCTCCCCCACCCAGGCCTCAGTTTCTTCTGCCTTGTATACAAGTCAAAGGTTAGACCTTGTACCCTCCAAGGCCTGTCCCAGGGCTAACAACTGCTGCTGTGTCATTCTTTCCTCTTACCATGGACTGTGGGTGGGGACAGGGGCTAGACCAGGAGTACTCACTACCGCTATGTTTTTAGAGGCAATTTGGGGGATTGGGAAGGGCCTGAGGGAGGAGAAGCAAGGGTCATTTGTGGATAGTTGGAGCTAAGACTGGGTAGGAGGCATGTACCTGGTCCTAGGCTGACAGAGACTCCTTCTTCAACCTCGCGTGCAGAGCAGCCACCACCTGACCAGGAATCAAACCCCTGCATCCCCCTACTGAAGTTCTTTTGGCAAACATGCTGGTTTCTGCCAGAGGTTTTCTCCCAAAATGGAACAGAGTGGATGCAACCAGACAGATGGGACGTGGGGGTTGTGCCTCAAAGACCATTTGTAGCTGTGAAAACTTGAGCAAGTTATTTCTCTCCCTTTGAGTCTGGAAACAGAGGGTTCCAACACCCATGCTCACTGAGATATGGTGGCTGTAAATTGTGTGGTCCCATTGTTGTTTTTCTTAGGGGTTTCCCCCATGCTGAAAGTCCTTTTCTCTAGACCCTCCCACTAGCCCTGCTCAGACAAAGGGGGGGCCATTGTGTCTGTGGAAAGCTTAATGGCAGGTTCCAACAATCAAGTTTGAGTCATGGAGACACATAATGATAAACCCTCATGTCTGCCTCTGATGGTGTTGTATATGCACCTTGTTCCATGGGAACCACTGGCCATCTGCTGGAGACCTTGGGGGTCTCTACCTTCTTGACTTTGATTGTGGACTCCGGAAGTGAGCTTCCACTGTTGTGAGATGGATCCTGAAGTGTGACAGAGACTCAGATAGGAAGTCTCTGACTCTGTGTGTGGCATTTCTGCTGCAGCCCCCCGAGTTACTGTTCTTAGGTTAAGCAGCTGAGCAGTGTCCCTTACAGGGACAGCTAGCCAGGGCAGGGGAACAGTGGGTGGCAGGGACTGGAAAAGGGTATATGGTGTCTCCCTGGTCCTAAGTCTCCCCTCAGCTCAGTGTGTGTGTACTTATGCCCACATGCACCAATATGCACACTTCAGAATGCCCCTAGATGATCCTTTTGATGGTTGCAATGTACTTTTGGGCACCGGGGGGCTGTTAAGATGCCCTGGGTGTGTTTCTATCAGATTCCCTGGTGACTGAGACTGACTGGGATGCACTGGGGCATTTTCACTCAGCTTTTTAAGATGGTATAAAACTGAGTATGAGGGATGAGCCATTGCACAAGGAATCTTGTGTTCTCTGTGTACCTCCTTGCATGTGCCTGGTGCTGGGTGAGTCAGGGCCTGAGTCAGGGAACCCAGGAGTCCAGATGTGAGCAGACGTGTACCCACCTTGCTAGCCTATCCCCATCCCGGTACAGTAGGATTAAGTGGGTGGGGCCTGCATCTTCTATCCCCACCCACTTAATCCCCAAGGCTTTCAAGGGATGAGGGGATGGAAAAGGGAGGTATAGAGGTGTTGGAGCCATTGGCCAAGGTGTGGGACTGAGTCGGGTTCCCTTTAGAAATGGGTGAAAGGCTGGAGGACCAGCTGGTGGCCTAGATGCTCCTTTCATTGCCCAGCCTGCACCCAGTGAGGCTATCAGGATGAGGACAGCAGGCTCCAGGAACCCTTTGGGAAAAAATGAGGAGTATACAGTTGGCCCTCGTTTATTGTGGTTAATCAGTTCCAGACTCTACTGCGATAAATGAATTTCCCAAAGTAGGATTCTTTATTTATTTACAATCGTCCCTCACCACCGCGATAGAGTGAAGCTGTGAAATTCGAAACGTGAAGTGGCGAGGGATGACTGTACATTGGGAACCATCGATGCTGGGAGGGGCAGGTGGCCTTGGAGCCCCCTCAGAGGCAGTAAGGGCCTTGCTGCCTCCCTCTCCTTCCACCTCCAGCCTCCAGGAGAGAAGCTAGAGGCTCCTGGTCCAGGCTTGTGGCCTTCGTGTGATTTGCACCTGGCCATCTGTATCTGGAATAATGATACCTTGGTCTAAAATGAAACCCAGGGACAGGCAGTGGGCTGGCTGCCCAGGAGCCTGACAGCCCAGTCCAGTCCCAGTCGTGGGTGTCACGCTGGCTTTCTCCCTGAGTTTTTCATTTCCTGATCCTCTACCACAGCCTCACCCACCCTGGCAACCCTCTGCCCCAACCCTTTCAGAGCCCACGTGTCTGTTTTCTGCCTCAGATTCTGGACACTAGCCCCTCTAGAAACCCAGGTGTCCTAGCCACACACCCCCGCCCCCCCCCCCCCCCCCCCCCCGCCCCCAGGGCTGACCAGCCTTCAGTTTTGCCACTCCCTACCCCTGGGGCCTGTTACCACAGCCCAGCTCCAGCCGGCTTTTCTGGTTGGAGCTTGGAGGTGGTGCCCCAAGCTCCCCTCAAGGGGGTGGCAGGGCCCACGCCCCGGAAGTCCTGAGCCTTGGGCTATCCTCTGGTTCAGTGGTGGAGAGAGCTCAGTTGAACACCCAGATACCCAGTGTCTGGAGTCTAGAGAGCAGCAGAGGGAGTTTTGCCTGGCTCAGCACTAAGGGAGGGAGATGCCCTGGTTCTGAAAGGACACATGGGCTAGCTGGGGGACAGTGGCCCTGTGGACAGCCCATACTGAGCTCTGACAAGGTAGGCAGGTTCAGATTGGTGCAGAGATCCCAGGGAGCAGAAGTGGTGAGAACATTAGTCCCTTAGCTCCAAGAAGGAGGTGAGGTCTGGGGGAGAGGGAAAGGGGACACACAGCTCCTGGGTTCTGCCAGATTTTGGCAGGGTGGAGCACAGATCTGGAGATCTGGAGCAGATACTTGAGTCTGGCTCCCAGGGGGCCCAACCTGCAGGCACCCCTGCTTGAGGTCTCAGCACTCACACTTCCTCCTCTCCCATAGGCAGGATGATTCCGGTGGCTGAGTTCAAGCAGTTCTCAGAGCAGCAGCCAGCCTTCAAGTTGCTCAAACCCTGGTGGGATGTACTGGCCGAATATCTCACAGTGGCTATGCTCATGATTGGGGTCTTCAGCTGCACCCTCCAGGTAAGGGGAAGGTCAGGGCAGGTCCTGAAAAAGGGTCCGGAGAGGCGGAGTCTATATGGGGGTAGGGCTTTAGAGGGTGTGGCCTGGGGAATTCTGGAAGTCTTCCTCTTACCCAAGGAAGGGGAAACCAGAGGCCCCTGTACTCACAGGCCAATTCTGACACCTTTCCATTTCCTCCAACACTGGCAGCAGCACCAAAATCCTACTCACAGCTATGGTAGTCCATACTTTTATTATACTTTTGTCCCTAGGACCTAGAAAGAACTGCAGTTACCTTATTAGTTTGGTAGGGCTGTCATAACAAAGTATCAAACTGGATAACTCAAACAGAAATGTTTTGTCTTACAGTTCTGGAGACTAGAAGTCTGAAATCAAAGTGTCAACAGGGTTGGTTGCTTCCCAGGGCTGTCAGGGAAAATATGTCCCATGCTTCTCTCCTAGATTCTGGTGGCTTCAAGCATTTCTTGGTTTATAGATGATGTTCTCCCTATATCTTCATAATATCTTCCCTCTATGTGTGTGTGTTTGTGCCCAGATTCCTCCCTTTTAAAAAAGACACAGTCATATTGGTTTAGGGCCCGCCCTAAAGTTCTCGACTTAACTGGACTCCATCTGCTCTGGAAAGACTAGTTCCAAACACTGCTACATTCACAGGTATTGGGGGTTAGGAATTCAACATCTTTTGGGGGGACACAATTCAACCTAATTCTTTTTTTCAGACAAATATGGAAGCTCAGGTTTAATGACTCCTCTAAAGTCACAGTCAGCTGGGGACAGTCAGGGATCAGGGTCTCCCACCTCAGCCTACTTCTCTCCCAATTCTCCAGTTCCCTCACCCTCTTTCACCCTCTTCCCTATCCCCAGGTGACACAGGACAAGATCATCTGTCTGCCCAGTCATGAACCCCGGGAGAACTTATCTGAGACCCCGTGTCAGCAACTGCTGCTGCAAGGAGTCCCTGAAAAGATGGGGGATCTCCAGGAAGTGAGCGGCCTCAAAAACAACCTAGACCTGCAGCAGTACAGCTTCATTAACCAGCTCTGCTATGAGAAGGCCCTCCATTGGTACCCCAAGTACTTTCCCTACCTGGTTGTCATTCACACGCTCATCTTCATGGTCTGCACCAGCTTCTGGTTCAAGTTCCCTGGCACAAGCTCCAAGATTGAACACTTCACCTCCATCCTGGGCAAGTGTTTCGACTCACCATGGACCACACGGGCCCTGTCTGAGGTCTCAGGGGAGAACCGTAAGGGCCATGCCACTAGACAGGCAACAGCAACCATGGCAGGTGAGGCAGGGCCAGAAAAGGCTGGGGAGGGTGAGAAAGAGAAGGTGCTGACAGAGTCTGAGAAGGTGGTGACTGAGCCACCAGCTGTTACCCTGTTGGACAAGAAGGAGGGTGAACAGGCCAAAGCCCTGTTTGAGAAGGTCAAGAAGTTCCGTGTGCATGTGGAAGAGGGGGACATTTTATACACCATGTACATCAGGCAGACGGTGCTCAAAGTCTGCAAGTTTTTTGCCATCCTGGTCTACAACCTCATCTATGTGAAGAAGATAAGCTTCGTGGTGGCCTGCACGGTGGAGACTTCAAGGTTCACAGGCTATGCCAGCTTCTGCTGCAACCACACCAAGGCCCACCTCTTCTCCAAGCTGGCTTTCTGCTACATCTCCTTTGTTTGTGTCTATGGGATCACCTGCCTCTATACACTCTATTGGCTCTTCCACCGGCCGCTCAAGGAGTACTCCTTCCGTTCCGTGCGGGAGGAGACTGGCATGGGTGACATTCCTGATGTCAAGAATGATTTTGCCTTCATGCTGCACCTCATCGACCAGTATGACCCACTGTACTCCAAGCGCTTCGCTGTCTTCCTCTCTGAGGTCAGTGAGAGTCGCCTGAAGCAGCTCAACCTCAACCATGACTGGACACCTGAGAAACTTCGGCAGAAGCTGCAGCGCAACACCAAGGGCCGGCTGGAGCTGGCACTCTGCATGCTCCCAGGACTGCCTGACACCATCTTTGAGCTCCGTGAGGTGGAGGCACTCCGGCTGGAGGCCATCTGTGATATCACCTTCCCCCCAGGCCTGTCACAGCTGGTGCACCTGCAGGAACTCAGCCTGCTCCACTCTCCTGCCAGGCTGCCCTTCTCCTTGCAGATCTTTCTGCGGGACCGCCTGAAGGTCATCTGTGTCAAGTGCGAGGAGCTCCGTGAGGTGCCCCTCTGGGTGTTCGGGCTGCGAGGCCTGGAGGAGCTGCACCTTGAGGGGCTCTTTCCCCCAGAACTGGCTCAGGCAGCCACCCTTGAGAGCCTCCGGGAGCTGAAGCAGCTCAAGGTGCTATCTCTTTGGAGCAATGCAGGCAAGGTCCCAGCCAGCGTGACTGATGTGGCTGGCCACCTGCAGCGGCTTAGCCTGCACAACAATGGGGCCCGCCTGCTGGCCCTTAATAGCCTCAAGAAGCTGGTGGTGCTACGAGAGCTGGAGCTGGTGGCCTGTGGGCTGGAGCGCATCCCCCATGCAGTCTTTAGCCTGGGCGCACTGCAGGAACTTGACCTCAAGGACAACCACCTGCGGTCCATTGAGGAGATCCTCAGCTTCCAGCACTGTCGCAAGCTGGTCACGCTCAGACTATGGCACAACCAGATCGCCTACGTCCCTGAACATGTGCGAAAGCTGCGGGTCCTTGAGCAGCTCTACCTCAACCACAATAAGCTGGAGGCCCTGCCCACCCAGCTGGGCATGTGTTCTGGCCTCCGCCTGCTGGATGTCACCCACAACGGGTTGCACTCCCTGCCACCTGAGCTGGGTCTCCTCCAGAACCTGCAGCATCTGGCTCTCTCCTACAATGCCCTGGAGGCCCTGCCCGATGAGCTCTTCTTCTGCTGTAAGCTTCGGACATTGCTCCTGGGCTACAACCAACTGAGTCAGCTGTCTCCCCAGGTGGGGGCCCTCAGGGCCCTCAACCGCCTGGAGCTCAAGGGCAATAGGTTGGAGGCACTGCCCGAAGAACTGGGCAACTGTAGAGGGCTCAAGAAGACAGGGCTTCTGGTGGAGGACACCCTCTATGAGGGTCTGCCGGCAGAGGTTCGAGAGAAGATGGAGGAGGAGTAAAACCAGGGAAGGGCAGGTTGAAGTAGAGGCTTTCTGGATGCTTCTGTCCCAAAATCTCTACCATTGTCTTCAAGGGAGTTGGCCAGGTGGGCCCAGGCCAGGAGAGGAGGAACAGACATGTCAGCTGGTGAGGCACAGGCAAGAAAGATCCTGGGACTGGTTTGTCTGAGGAGATGGGAAACTGTGGATCTGGGGTGGAACAGCATGGAGAGATTAACTTAGTCATAGGATTCTCAAACTAAAACCACATCTCTGTCGTTGGCTGGGTGGCCTGCCCCCAGCCCTGGGCCAGAATGAGGGCCCTTCCCCTGGACATTCTAGCTCAATCACTGCCACAAAAGGGGGGGGGGGAACTCATCCCAATAGGATTTCAATTCTCCCCCTCACCAAAACAGCTTATATCTGGGGTTCTCTCCCAAGAAGGGGACACCAACACAAGGGACGAGCACACACTGCCCTGACTTGACATTAATCCCTTATATATAAGTTGATTGCTATGGGCACATGAACTCAGAAACAAGGTTCTCTTATTTGGCTATGCATCAAAATCAATATTCCCAAAACACATCGCAGGCCCCACCCCAAAAGACTGACTCAGAAGCTTTGGCTGGAGGCCAGGAACTTGCCTATAAATAAGCATTCCAGGTAATTCTGATGCATGTGGTCCTAGACCTGTATGTTGGGAAATGCTGACCTACAGAAGAGATATCTGGATATCTAGAGTGGGGATTCTGAACCCTTTTTAGGTCCCTAGACCCTTTGAGAATCTGATGAAAGGTAGGTACCTCCTTCCTCAGGAAAATGCTTACATGCACATTCATGCACAATTCTTCAAACCATTTCAGGCAGTCAACAAATTCCACCAGCTCTCCAAGGGCTATTCATGGCTGTCCTAAGGATTGCAGACCCCAGGTTAAGAACATCTGCTGTAGAAGGTACATTTTTAAAATAAACAATACTAATTATCAGAACTATCATTCTGATTTCCTGTGTCCACCCCTGTTGTTGTCTAAGCCATTTCACCAGACTAATTATAGGCAAGTGGTCACATGTGTCACAATAAAGAGCAGGAGTCTCTGTCCTAGAGACCTCAGGTAATCAGGACAAATTAGGTGGCATCTCCTGTCTAGCTTTTTCCCTGAAGAACCCCTTTTCTTATACCTTCCCTGTTATCCTCCTGACTCTGTACTTTTAAAATTTATTTATTGATTTGCGGGGGGAGACATTGATTTGTTGTTCCACCCATTTATACATTCATTGGTTGCTTCTTGTATGTGCCCTGATTGGAGATCAAACGCACAACTTTGGTGTATCCAGACAATGCTCTAACCAACTGAGCTACCCGGCCAGGGCTGACTCTATACTTTTGTATCTGCTTCAACCCTAAGTCATCAAAAGAGGGGTCCCCTCAGCTGGACCAGCAGGGCACTTTGCACAGCCTGCCTGACGCTGACTTCTTGGGCTTGGCCACCTCCTAGGTTTCTAAAAAATGCAATTCTCCTCCTGGTACGTAAGACCAGAGGCAAGCTTCTGTTCAATCCAGGGATCCAGGATTTCAGATGGGGACATTTTCCCACCACCCTTCAGACCAGTTAAAGGAATATTTAGGCTGCAGGGACGCCAGGCAGAGGCACTTAACCCCAGGGCCAGTCTTCTGCATTGTCCAGGAGCAGCAGGGCTCACATTCTGAAGACAGGAGAAATGGGGAGGAAGTCTTAAAATGTCCTAGGCTAGTCTGACCTGGAAGTCTAATCATGAATGACTTTGGCCCCGTCGCCGAGGTCAGGGGGTCACACCGCTGGGTTCCCAAGGCCCCCCGACAGTGGCCCGAGACCTACCCAGGCTCTCCCCCCTGCCCTTGGCCAATCCTGAGTTTGCTGAAATGGAAGGGTGCCTCATTTTGTACATAGCGGATCCTAATGAAGGATGTCCTAAGTGAGAAAGGAGTTCTGAGGTGGCATAGGTGCCAGAAGGGCCCAGCCAGAAACAGCGAAGACTGAGGACACGCCGTGGCGACAACCCACGACAGCGCCCACACAGCAGACACCACGGGGGAGAATTCGTCTCCCGTTCTGTACGCTTTCCCCGCCCACCGCTCTCTTCAGAAGGCGGAGTATAGTTTCCACATAGCGGGGCACACCAGAGCACTCAAGAACATCTCCGAGGGAGTTTTTTTGTTAGTTTGTTTTTATTTTCAGGTAAAACTTATACAATGGTATTAGTGGTTTGGGCCATAACCTTCGCGGGGAGTTTTGCCAGCCGCAAGCTCTAGGTGGCGTCATCCCTTTGGCTGGAAGGACGCAGGCACCGGCGGAGGTTCGCAGGAGGGCCCGGCCAGTGCGCACCGCGGGCATGCGCCCTGAGGGGTAAGACGGCGGCTCGGCGGGGTCACCCATACGCAGGCGCAGTGCGGTGTTTGTCTGCCGGGCTGACGGGTGGCCGGGGCAGTGCGCGGCGGCAGCGGCGGCGGCGGGAAAGATGGCGGCGTCCTCCCTGGAGCAGAAGCTGTCCCGCCTGGAAGCAAAGCTGAAGCAGGAGAACCGCGAGGCCCGTCGGAGGATCGATCTCAACCTGGATATCAGCCCCCAGCGGCCCAGGCCCAGTAAGCATAGCGGCGTGGGGGAAGGGGCGGGCGGGGCGGGGCGCGCTCTGTGGGAGGCCCCGCCCCAATTTATAGTCCCCGCCCCTCTTCCGGGGCGCTCTTGCTTCCCTTCCTCACCGCTACCCCCAGCTGTCGGCTCGCGTGGATAGGGTCACAGTGACCCCGGGCCAAGGGGCTGTCAGGTTCCCGGGCCGCACTCTCCCGGCCTGGGAGGCTAGTTACCCAGCTTCAGGTGAGGACCCCCACCTGATGACCCGACCCCATCCCCGTGATCTCTGGAGCCTCTATCACCTACGTGAACCGTGTTTCCCCTACTCCACGTGACTGTGACTACATCTAGGTCATCTGCAAATTCTCACACATCCTTTTTGACCCAGTGGTTCCACTCTCTCCATCTCAGTGACTGTTAAGAGGCCCCTACTCCCTCTCCACTTCTGGGTCCTTGTCATCTGGGTTCAAGGGATGATCCACTCACATACTCACACCTGGCCTGCGACACCTGAGATCACTTGACCACATATAACCCCCCTTATTACTCTGACCAGATGATTCTCCCACTCCCTGTTGATTGAGGATCCCTTCTCCCGAGTTGGACTTAATCACTGGGCTCGGCAGACCCCCACCACACTCTATTCACATACACCAGGCCCCTTCATACTCCTCTGACCAGTTTCACAACTGTCATCTTGGTGACTACGTCTAACCCCTCAAAAATACACACCCAACCCCCCCAGCCTGGAGACTTTGTCATTTGGGCTCAGTGACTTTCTCTTCCCCGCACACCCATACTGACTTGGCCTGGGGACACCTGAGGCCAATATGGTGATATCTAGCATCCCAGCACTCATAAACCTCTCCTCTCAGTGCCTACTTTCCTGGCATCTTGTCATCTGGAATTAAGAGTTGTCCCCTCAACACTCCTACCTGCCCTGGGATCACCATGATTACATTTAGTCTCCTTGTTATGTCCCGCAGAACCTCCTTCTCAAGTCCTCTCAGCTGGAGGGCATCCGATTTCCATTTCCACACAGACCCGATGAACAACACCTGCAATGCTTTCTGTGTCTTTCTTGCCCTCTTTAATATTCTCTCTGATATGACCCTTGTAGTTTATGTAGCTCCTGTGGGGTCATCTTGACAGGAAGAGGAAGATACCCTATATCTGGGTCCTCCAACTACCCCCTACTCACCTAGCCTGACCTTCACAGCCTGACATCCACCCCAATCCGTGTGTAGGACCCACTCCCCATCCTTCCCTCCCTGGTTCAGTGTGGGTTCCTCCCTGAGGGGGTCTCCTGGGGGGCCCAGAGAAAGCCTTGAAGTGACGATGCTGGTGTTGGACACTCCCTGGGGCAGGAAACCCAGCCAGGAGTGGAGGGTCCATGCTGGGCTCTGCAGTGCTGCCCTCTCTTCTCAGCATGAACAAGACAGGGCTGGGTATGGGGCCTGGGATGCCTTATGGGGGTGGCCTTCCCAGATGCAGAACAAGGCACAGTGAGGCCTAAGGCGGGCAGGCCCTTGAGGAGCCCCACTGTAGGCATCTGTGTCTGTGTCAGCTCCATCCCATCCTTCCAGCCCTCCCATCTGTCAGTTTCTACCCATCTCTGCAGTTTGGTGCTTCGTACCTCCCCCTCCTCCTCATTATGATTTGATTTCTTTTCTTTTGAACAAATCGGTTGTTTATGTTGTGATTTATCGTCGTGTTGTTTTTTTTCTTCCTTCTCCCCATCCAGTTATTGTGATCACTCTAAGCCCTGCTCCTGCCCCGTCCCAACGAGCAGGTACCAGCCTTTTTATCATTGCTGCTTGGACATCTGCACCATTGACTTAACCGCTGCTCCGGCCGCAGAATCCCATCCCCATCCCTCCATGCCGTGTATGTGTGTATGTGTGTGTGTGTGTACGTGTGTGTACGTACACGTACACATCTCCTCAAATTCTCTCACTTTCACTCTCTCTCCCTCCATGAGATCCACATCAGGCCCACCCCACCTCTTCCTCTGTGTCCTCTCACCTCCCCCTCCTCCCTTCCTCTCAGAGGCGGGTTTGAACTCCCTGGAGGAGGAACTGGGCTCCCTCACTGTGTGTCACTTGTGAGGGAGTCACATGTGTGTGCATGCATGTGTATAAGTGAGAAGGAGAGAAAGGGGTACCAGTGGGTCAGTTGTGCCTATGTATCCATTTCAGCAATTCAGGGAACATGTTTTGGCCCCTGTGTGCCATGCCTCTTCTAGGCTCCAGGGACACAGCAGTGAATAAAACAGACCAAGTCCCACTCCTTGTGCAGCTGATGCTCCACTAGGGATGGGCAGTGAGCAAATTCCTGGTTAGGGAGAGCTGGAGAAGGCTATGAGCCTTGGAGAAAAGGCAGAGTAGAGCAGGGTTGAAAGTTCTGCAACAGGGCGGTTGGGGCAACCCTCTGGAGAAGGTAGGATTTTTTTTATTTTTTAGCAATTAAAAAATCTGTATGTATGTGTGTATGTATGTATGTATTTTATTTATTTATTTATTTATTTATTTATTTATTTATTTATTTATTTTTATCCTCACCTGAGGACATTTTTGCATTTATCTTGAGATAGAGCGGGAGGGAGAGAGGAAGGAAGATAGAGAAACAGTGATGTGAAAGAGACAGATTGAGTGGTTGCCACCCACACAACCCCAACCGGGGCTGGGGACAAACTGCAACTGAGGTATGTGCCCTTAGCAGGAACCGAACCCAGGCCACGCTGGACCGCGGGCCAACACTAACCATTGAGCCACACCGGCCAGGGCTATTTATTTATATTTTAGTTCATCTTTATTATTGAATGTATTACAGATGTTCCCCCCTTTTTTAAATCTGTATTTATTATAAGTTTAAAACATGCTTCCCCTGGCCAGTGTGGCTCAGTTGGTTGGGCATCGTCCCATGCACCAGGAGGTTGCCAGTTCAATTCCTGGTCAAGGATACATACCTGGTTTGTGAGCTTGATCTCTGGTAGGGGGTGTGCAGGAGGCAGCTGATTGATGTTGCGCTCTCACATCCATGTTTCTCCCTCTCCCTTCCTCTTTCTCTAAAAGTCAATAAACTATTCTTTAAAAAAAAATGCATGCTCAAAGTAAATTTCACCAGCACAAGATTGTAGGATAGTAGATGACAAGCCCCACCATGTCATGGAGGATTTCTCTGTTACTGGATATACCATGATAAACAAAACCACTTCTGTTTTACTCATGAAAATATATAGAGAGCCTTGGACTGTATCTTGGTGGTGGGCTCCCCATTATTTTTGGTGTGTTGTGCATGGTTCCAATGGCCTGTCACTTGGGGAGACTATAAAATTATTTCTTCTGGAAACAAAGTCTCGTGGGAGGTGGGGGGAATAGGTGAGTGGAGGTAGAGCAATAGCCCTGCCAAGGCCTAAGTGCAGGTGCGAGTGGGTCTGGGAATGGATGTGTGCAGCACAGGCCCACGTGTGGGTGTGTGTAAGATATACCAGACTATGGGTCTGCTGGCCCTGTTGGTCCTGGTGGGTAAGTGGGACTAGGTTGGGCAGTGATATGTGTACAACTTCGTGTGTGTGTTTGTGTGTGTAAGATGGTGTTGGGGGCTGTGGGTTGTGTTGTCTAGCTGTCTGCAATGTGTGTGGGGGTTTGTGCCATGCCGTGTGTGTGTGCGCGCGCAGGTATGCTGGCTGACAGTCTGATACATCTGTGGTTCCTGACAGCCGCATGCCCCCATGTTCTCATTCTCTCTAATTCATTCATATATATGTCTATTTCTCTCTGTCTCTGTCTCTCTCTCTCTCTCTTCTCATTCATCTTCATGCTCTCCCTCTGTCCTTCTGACCTGCTTCACGGCCCATCACCACTTCAGTGCTCACTGACCACTCTGAGACTTTATGTATCTCTCCCCTCTGCCCCACCCACTTCAAATCCCACTGTGCTTCAGTTTGCAGGGCTGGTGGAAGCCTCTGTCTCCCAGCAGCCTTTTCCAAGGGACAGCTCTCAAAGGCCCAGTGGTCTGTGTGAGGGGGGGGACCCATGGGGCACCAAAAAGTGTGGAGAGGTTAGAGATGTGGTCCTTGCCCCAGAAAGCTGACAGTGCAGGGCAGAAAAGGGGTCCAGATACCTCTTGGGATGAGACCCTGACAATGTCTCAAGAGAATCCAGGTATAGGGGGAGTACAAAGTGAGGTTGCTGAGCCAGAGAGGGAGGGTTTTCGACTCCGGTCAGGCCGTGTCAGAGCAGAGGTGTAGGGATGTTACAAAGCCAGGGGTGGGGTGGAGGGGCATGGGAGTAGAGGGTTCTGGGCTTGACTAGGTCCCTGGGGTCCGTAGAACTCTTTGTCTACTCCTGCCAGGCTCTAGCAGGACCTTGTACCCCTTCTAGAACTGCAGGCCAGGGTCATATGCCTGTTCCCTCACTCTGGCTGGGATCAGGGTCCTGGACCAACAGGGTAAGGAAAGTGCCTGGCCACCAGCAACTTAAGCATACCCATTGGTCCCGTGTTACTATACTAGATGCTTGCAGAACTGTGGGAGGAAAAGGTAGGCTGCGGTAGGAGGTGTGGAAAGAGAGGAGAGGCAGCTGGGAGCAGGCCCAGGCCTGCTCTCCATGGGAAAGTGAACATGGGAGGGTGCTTGTAGCCAGTGCCCGCCCCAGCCAAGGACCCGCTTCCAGGGTGCCAGGACCTCTAGGGTATGATGATTCAATGAAGGATTGTCAGTCTCCTTCGGGGGCCACAACAGCCTCTGCTCCTCCACCCTGTTGCCAGCCCAGCCAAGGGAGGCTCCTACCCCTTCAGTGAACCTGCTCTCCTGTCCAGGCCCTTCTCTGGCCTGTCTGTAGCACCCCCAGTCTTGGGCAGCTGGGCCCAGTTTTGGCTCCTGTCTGTCTGTTTCCTGCCCTCCCCTTCCCTAATGCTGCCTGCCTATTCTGGGCTGTCCGCTACCTGCCCGCTGCCTGCCTGCCTGCAGCATGCTCAAGCCATCTGCATGCAGGCTGCTGGAAAGAACCAAACCCCTGCCTGGCCTAGCACCCCCTCCAAATCCCACCAGTCCTGTAGGGGCTGTGTCAGCCAGAACCCCTCATCAGTAGAACATAGGCCCAGCTGGGGTCCTACCCTGACCCCTGTCTCTGTTTGCCCCAGTTATGCAGGCGAGGCTGGGAGGCTCACAGATGAGCCTGCTGGCCAGAGGGTGGCCCTCCCTGACTGGAACAGAACGTGGGGTAGGGGAAGCCTGGGTCCCTTGTCCACTGTTTCCCCAGGGTGGTCTGCTTCATTGTTGTTGTTGGGCAGCCAAATTCATTGCGGCCCACAGGACCAGAGCCCAGACTGATCCTGGGGGGCAGTCCTTCTGAGCATGGTCCTGAGCATGGGCACTGTGGCCCTGGGCCTGCTTCCTGGGCAGAGTTGGGAAAGGCAGGATGCCTGTTTAGGGATGCCACCAGCCTCCAGGCCTCATTTCTCTGTCAGCATAGACTTGGGGATGAACCCTTGACCTCTGGGGACCACCATTCCCATCCAGCCCACTCCATCGCCTTCCAGGGGAGGGGGACGGGAGAGTACCCTGAGAGTGGTTCCAAGGGTGAGGACCCCAGCTCCTCCCACCCAGCAGGGCAGGAGGGTTCTGGGGAGGGGAAGATCAAGGTCCCAAGGTCCCTAGCCCCCTAGATGCTAGCACTGCAGGTGGGGCCAGCTGGGCACTAACCCTATCCCTGCTCCCTGGCTCTCACCCTCCCCTCAGCCCTCCAGCTCCCACTGGCCAATGATGGCAGCAGCCGCTCACCGTCTTCTGAGAGCTCCCCGCAGCAACCCACACCCCCTGCCCGGCCCCGTCACATGCTGGGGCTCCCGTCCACGTTGTTCACACCCCGAAGCATGGAGAGGTGAGCCTTCAGAACGGGGCCAGCTGGCCTTTGGGAGGTCAGCATGGAGAGGGCTGCTGGGCTGGCCCCAGGGAGGAGGTGGTGAAATCTGTGGGAACCCCTGTATTGGGAGCTGGGGCGGCCTCAGGTTGGTCAGGACCCCCCCTCCACCCACACCCACTCCCTGTTCCCCCAGTATCGAGATTGACCAGAAGCTGCAGGAGATCATGAAGCAGACAGGCTACCTAACTATCAGGGGCCAGGTACCACCCTTCCCCCAGCCTCCGGGGGGTGGGCAGGATACAGTGGGGCTAGGTCTATGTGGTGGGGCAGAGGCTGGACAGACCCCCAGCCCTGATTCTTCTCACCAGCGCTACCAGGCAGAAATCAATGACCTGGAGAATTTGGGGGAGATGGGCAGTGGCACCTGTGGCCAGGTATGGAAGATGCGCTTCCGGAAGACAGGCCACATCATTGCTGTCAAGGTGAGCACCCACTCCACCCAGGTGAGTCCTATGCCCTTCTGCTCTGGTGCTAAGGATCTCCTCCCCTCTCCCCAACATCCCATTCAGCAAATGCGACGCTCGGGGAACAAGGAAGAGAACAAGCGGATCCTCATGGACTTGGACGTGGTACTCAAAAGTCACGACTGCCCCTACATCGTGCAGTGCTTTGGGACCTTCATCACCAATGTGAGCCTGACTGCCTATTCCCTTCTTCTCTGCCCACTTCCTTAAGTCTCCCTTGCCGCTCTCTGATCATGCCCCCAAGCCCCTGTCCTCTTCCCCTGATTGGGGTGGGCAAGAGAGTACAGCCACATCTGCCCCTGCAGACGGATGTTTTCATTGCCATGGAGCTCATGGGCACCTGTGCTGAGAAGCTGAAGAAGCGGATGCAGGGTCCCATACCTGAGCGGATCCTGGGCAAGATGACAGTAGCGGTGAGTGGCCAGGCAGGGGCTGGGGCAGGTGGCCCAGGCCCCATCTTCCCTGCACCCGGTCACAGTGCCCTCCCCTTTTCTCAAAGATCGTGAAGGCGCTCTACTACCTGAAGGAGAAGCATGGCGTGATCCACAGGGACGTCAAGCCTTCCAACATCCTTTTGGACGAGCGGGGCCAGATCAAGCTCTGCGACTTTGGCATCAGTGGCCGCCTTGTTGACTCCAAGGCCAAAACACGGAGTGCTGGCTGTGCTGCCTACATGGCAGTAAGTGGGGGCCTGTCTGGGCGGTCTGGGCATTGCACCCACTTCAGCCACAGGGGTCCATTCTCCCCTTTCCCTGTCTACTCTTCCCTCACCTCTTCCCCTACAGCCTGAGCGCATTGACCCCCCTGACCCCACCAAGCCAGACTATGACATCCGGGCTGACGTGTGGAGCCTTGGCATCTCCCTGGTGAGTTGGGGCCCCTCCTCCTGAGGGCTGGAGTGACCCATTTTTGAGATACAGGAGGGCAGGAGGCTGTTCTCCGCCACTCCAGCCTCCCATCTCTCCCTAGGTGGAGCTGGCAACAGGACAATTTCCCTACAAGAACTGTAAGACAGACTTTGAGGTCCTCACCAAGGTCCTGCAGGAAGAGCCCCCACTCCTGCCCAGTCACATGGGCTTCTCGGGGGACTTTCAGTCATTCGTCAAAGACTGGTGAGGAGTCCCTACCCGAGCCCTCCGCTGGGGAAGACAGGTGGCTCAGGTGTGGCCCTGAGCTCCAGGCATTCAGGGAGGTTTGGGGATGGAAAATCTGCCCTTATGGGGGTAGGGCAGCTGTGGGCCAGAAGGGGCTCAGGGCAGGTGCTGCAGGCAGGAGCCAGAGCCCTGGGAGCCATGACTTGGGTTTGGACCTGGCCTGAGGGTCAGCTGGCCCCAGGGAATTTGGCTGGGTGGCCTGGGGCTTCACCTCAGGAGATTGTCAGCCATCAGAGGACAAAGGGCTTTGAGTATCCTGCACCAACAAGCAGAATTATGCAGGCAGGACGTCCATATTGGATTCTCCTGTGGGGGAACCCCTTCTACTGGCACCTCACAACATGGTTCAGGTCCCCGTCCCAGGTGGGTGCAGGCCCCAGGTCCTCTGAGATGTCCCAGCTGGTGGCACAGGGCTGGGAGGATGCAGTAGCTCCTTCCCACAGCTTTTGCAGACCCCTGGATCAGCAGGTAGAACAGCTGAGCCCCTCTCCAGGTTCTCACTTTCCTTTCCTCCTTTTTTCTCCAGCCTTACTAAAGATCACAGAAAGAGACCAAAGTATAATAAGCTACTTGTGAGTACCTGGGGCCCCTCCCTACCCTATCCCAGCCTTACTCCCCACCACCTACTTGTCTGGACACCCAGAGCCTGGGTGAGGCCAGCAGGGAAGCTCACCTTGTCCTAAGCCTCCTCCTCGGGTCCTGCAGGAACACAGCTTCATCAAGCGCTATGAGACGCTGGAAGTAGACGTGGCATCCTGGTTCAAGGATGTCATGGCGAAGACCGAGTCACCGAGGACTAGTGGAGTCCTAAGCCAACACCACCTGCCCTTCTTCAGGTAGCTGTGTGGCGGCAGCCAGCCCCACTGAGGGGGCCAGGGATGTGGCCACAGGCCCCCTCTTCCCTACCTGGCCACCCAGCTGCCCACCAGGGGAGACCTGGGAACTGGACGGCCTCCAAGGGCTGAGGACAGAAAGTAGGGGATGCTAACCCAACCCTGACTCCCTACCCAGCAGCCATGGACAGATGGGCCCACTAGGCCCTAGCCCTAGCCCTGGGGTCAGCCGGCTATACAAGTCCCCCAACAGACACTGTGAACGGAAGACAGCAGGCCACAAGCAGACTCGCTATTTATTCAGTCATAACCTCTGGGCTAGGGTGGCCACCGGGGGCCAGGAGAGAGTCACCCTTCCTGCATTCTCCCACACTCACCCCATGTTGTCCCTTCCTCCTTTTGTGGTACACATGCTCCCTGTCCCCATCTCCCTCTGTCACCTCCCTTGATGCCTCTCTGGTTTTCCCTGTTTCCCTTCCTGCATCTTCCTCTCTCCTGACCCACACCCAGGCTCTGTTTGTTACCCACAGCAGGACCCCTCGGTCCACCTAGGTCTGTGTCAAGTGATGAGTCCCTTGGCTGGCATCCTCATCCCAGGAAGGCAGGCTGGGCATTGTGACTGCAGCTGACCCAGGCTGCTCACACTCTCTCACTCTCTCTCTCCCTCTCCCTCTACCTCTACCTCTCCCTCTCTCTTTGATCTCAGGGGGTCCTTTTTGGAGTTTATTTTATTGTACTTGGTGGGGTGTTTGGGGGATGGGGGAAGAAGAAGAGCTTGTTCTCATGGGGTTTGTTAGTACCTTCAGAAACTTTTACCAAAGTCATGTTTAGCTGCTTGTGGTATAGCCCTCGACCTCCCATGGGCATTGGGAGACTGGAGCCAGGAGCCAGGCAGGGGCATGGGCCACTGTGCCTTGTCAGCCTGACCTGGAGAGACTAGTCCCAAAGGTGGGTGCTGGGGGTGGTGGCTCCTCCCTTCAGGCTGGAGACTGGTCACAACTTGGGGTGAGTTGAGGACCTGAGGCCATGTGGAAGGAGCCCACGGGGCCATGGCCACACAGTGGCCTTCAGGGAAGGCGGGTATGGGGCATGGTGGAAGGCAGTCAATGCTGGTATGGCAGGGAGGTGGGAGTGAATGACAGTAGTGGGGTCCACAGGGCCCAGGGAGGCAGGGATTGAGGGTACAGGGAATTGATGTGGGGGTTTGAGGATGTGTGACAGGGACAGAAGAGAGACAGGCTGAGGGCTGGGGTTGTGAAGGCAGTCACGCTCTCACAGTGCCCCTGAGCACCCCTCAACCTCTCCAGAGCTGGCCAGTCCCCAGCCCACCTTGAGGCTAGGCCATGGGGCCCCTCTCCCCCTAGCCCTCAGCAGCAGTCAGAGCAGGAAGGGGTGTGTTTCCTTTTTTGTTGATGATGCATGCAAATCAGTGGACACACACACACACACACCAACCAACCAATGCCAAAGGTGATTAACTTCCCTGGATGTAGCTGGAGCAATCTAGACTCAGCATAGGCATCACTGTAACCTCTCTCTATCCTATTGACGCTTGTTACTCTTAACATAGTCACAATAGGCCGCATGTTTAAAAAGTACTCCTTGTCTTCTCTCTGCTCCCCCACTCCAGGGAGGGGGAGAAGCCACCTCTCTTGCCCAAATCCCCTTTGTGACTGGATGGGGTGGGGGTGGGGGGCAACAGGCCTGGCTCCACCCTTGGGGTGTCCCAACCACGGGGGCTTTTGCCCATAACCAGAAGGTTGAGTGGCCGGTTTCAAGGCCAGCAAAGGCCAGAGGCCGCTGCCCAGGTTTATTTTTATTTAACTTAATTTTGTTTCATGAGTGTGTGTCTGCCTGCCCCTCTCCTTCAGTGTTAAGTGGGAGCCCTGGGGGAGCCTCTTCTCCCCCCCTGCCTCTACCCTGTTTCCTCCCTCTGTCTCCAGTCACCAGCCATCCTTCTGAACCAGGCAGAGGGTTGAGCGGGCAGGCAGGAGCCTGGGGCAACTTGGCCCAGTCCACTAGCCCACGACCCCTTCTCAGGCTGCCAGTATTGCCCTTTCCCTTTTTAAAATGAAACACCCTTGTTTGTAAATCCTTAGATGCTTGAGAATAAAACCCCTCCCTTTTCTTCCTCTGAGTCTGTGGTGTGACCTGAGCTTTGGCAGGATGTGAGATGTGGGAAGGGTCTGTAAGCCCT
Source organism: Tadarida brasiliensis (assembly GCA_030848825.1). NCBI lineage: Eukaryota > Metazoa > Chordata > Mammalia > Chiroptera > Molossidae > Tadarida > Tadarida brasiliensis. The sequence continues at coordinate 68,487,654 of CM061259.1, read as the reverse complement.
GACCTTGGGGTTTGGGGGGCTGGGAAATAGTGCCATTCTGGTGGATAAGGTCTCTGCATCAGAAAGGAAACAGGCAGGGTTGGGGCTGGTAGCGTGGTCTTTGTAGTGATTTGCCCAATATCAAGCAGGCAGTATGAAGGGACACCTGATCCCCATTAGCCACAGGTCCTGCTGGAGAGGAGCTCTTAATCCCTGGCAGGCCTTGGGTAAGGGCTCTGATGTCAGCCCCTTAGTCTGCCACCCCCGCTCTTTACCTCCCAGAGTAGCTACCCAGCCAAGGACAGGGCCACCTGCCTACCTGCTGGGCCTGGGTGCTGCTTGGGCTGTTGCCTTTGCCTCTGGCCCCCATACACTTACCGAAGCCAGCCCAGCATGCTGGGTACCACGGTCCTACTGCTGGCCCTGTTTCCAAGGATCTCCACCTTGCCCAGCCGGCCACCTGGTACGTAGGAACGGGGAGACATACATGTCTTCATGCTCCCATTCCTGTGCCACCCTTTCTGGACCTCCCATCTTCCTTGCCTGGGGGAATGGGTGGGTGGGTGGGCAGGGGGGTCTACCCCTGTCCCCCATTTCCATGTTCTTTGGGGGACCCCCAACTTCTTCAAAGTTCCCAGCAGCCACATGAGGCCAAGGACTGTGGGAAGGAAGGGGTCTGTGCAAATGCTTTTAGGGAATGTGTATGTGGGTTATCATGAATGTTTAAGAGACAAGGACCCAGCTTAGTGCCTCCTGAAGGCAGACATCTGTATGTCCATGTGTGCACTGCATGTGTTGGTGCTCCCCAGTGCCTCTACCCTTTGCTGCCATTGCCCTCAACCTGGGAGTGAGCAATCTGGACAAATGGCAAAGCCCCAAAGCCTGGTGACCTGGCTGGGCTTAGGCTGTGCCAGGGGGCTGTGGGAGAGCACCCCCCTCCTCCCCACTCCCTTCTATTGTTGACAGCACCTATCTCCCCTTGGAAAGGGAAGGGTGGGGCCAGCACACTCCTGGCCCCAAGCTGGCCCTATTGCAGCCCCTGGGCCCCTCACCCCCTTACCAGCCTGTAATTTCCTTGCTCACTGTGGGGGAGGAAGTCAAGGTCCAGCAAGGGGAGCCCCTCACCAGGGGCACACAGCTTTGTGCCAAGCCTCAGCTGCTGGGCTATGATACCTCAGTGGTCTCCAGGGAGTGTATAATAGCTGCTATCCTAATGGCAGTGAAGGGGAGCTCAGTGTGAGTGAATTCTCCACTGCATATGTTTTCCAAAGGAGGCTAGGAGGTGGAATCCTTTGCCGGAGGGCCTAAGGGGCAGCCCGTACTCCCTCCTCTGTGCTACCCTTTCTCCGCTGCCAGCACCCCCGTTTCCAGCGGCGCCCCCCGGGTCATGGCTGCGCCGACCCCTTTTCAGTCTAGAGCTCTCGGACGCGCAGGATGCCTTCCAACGCCGCGCAGGACCACTCGAGGTCCCTGCGGACAGCCGTGTGTTCGTGCAGGTGCGGATGAGGGGCGGGCCGGGGTGAGGCGGGCCGGGCAGGTGGGGGCAGCGGATCCTGAAGGCCACATTCCACCACCTCCCACCCAGGTGGCCCTGGCCCGTCCCTCCCCGCGCTGGGGCCTAGCCCTGCACCGCTGCTGGGTGACACCATCCTCCCGTCCAGCCTCGGGGCCCGCCCTGGCGCTGCTGCGCGGGGGCTGCCTCACCGATTCTTCAGTCACCTTCCTGCCACCGCTCCCTGGGGCTGCCCCGCCACCGATCCCTGGGGCTGCCCGCTTCAGCTTCCGTCTGCACCAGGTCTTCAACGCCTCTGTGCAGTTCTTGCACTGCCAGCTGAGTCGCTGCCGCCGCCTCCGCCTCCAGGGAGCCCGCCAGACTCCTGCGCCTCTGACGCTACCGCCCCAGTCACCTGTGCGCGAGTGCAGGACAGGGAGTCTGGGCTCCTGGGGCTGGTCGGGGGCTGGGCAGGAGTGCCTCCAGCATCTGGAGAAACCTCTCGGGGTTTTGGGATCTTGGATTCAGGGCTCTTTGGAGCCTGGGGCACGGGTCCCTTGGAGCTGAGGGTAGGCACTGGGTCTCTTTAAGGCTATGGGCTGGCGCTGGGTGCTTGAGGGGACCGTGGGGCTCTGTGCAAAGGTTCTTCAAGGTACACGGAGTAGTAGGCAATGAATTCCCTCATGGACAGAGCACCGGGATCTCCTCGGGCAGGGCTCTGAGGTCCCTCCAGGGCTGGATGGTTGGATAAAGAAAGCCACTAAAAGGGCCAAATCTCTGGGTACCTAAAGTTGGACTTCACAGAAGGTTAGGCGCTCAGATATCCGGGTTGTGTGACCTTGGGAGACTGAAATTTGGAGTCTTCAGGAGCTGTGCAGCTGGCTGCTTGTGTATTTTATGGGCTAGGCTCAGGGATCCCCAAGGGGCCGGATTTCCAGGGGTCTGGTGGTGGGACTCCTTGTTGCAAAGAGTACTGGATACTTTGATCTCCTGGGAGGCCTGAGGACCATCCCCTGCATCCCGGGGCCCTCACGTCCCCGTCCCTTCCCTCCACTCCTCCCAGTGTCTGTCTCAGGATAAGGCATGCGCCAGCGCCGGCAGTGGCAGCAGCGAGAGTCTTGGTGCTGACGGCCCCCACCTGCACACGCTGACGCAGCCCATCGTGGTCACAGTGCCACGGCCGCCCCTCAGTGAGCGTGCAGTCCTTCTCTGCGGGGGTCCCTGGGGCAGGAGAACTGGGTTGGGGAGGACTTATGGGTCCTGGGCCCAGTCTCAGAGTTGTACTCCTCACAGGGCCACCCAAGGGTGTCCCCAGCAGAGCCCTACGCCCGGAGGAGCCTCCTGCGCTAGCCCCGGTGGCCCTGGAGCCCGCTCCAGTGGTAGCACTGGTGGTGGCCGCGTTCTTGCTGGGTGCCGCGCTGGCTGCTGGGCTCGGCTTTGTGTGCGAGCATTCAGGTACCAGCATCGACCCGCCGGGACTTTCGCTTGGCCCCCAGCCTATTCCGGCTATTCAGGACCCGGAGTCCACGCAATCCCAGCCAGCGGGGCCTGATCATCCTTAGACGTGTCTCCATTACGCCCGCAGCAACCTCCAGGGGGCGCCTCTGCACCGGACCAGCATTCAGCAACCCCTTCTGCTCCGCAGCCTGCCTCTTCCTTCAAGGGCCCCCACCTCCCGGCCCACCCCCTGGCCCACTCCTGAGAGCCTCGCCTAGCGACCCCCAGCCCAGAAGACCCCAGTGAGGCAAGTAAATGTGTGTGTGTGTGTGTGTGTGTGTGTAACTTAAGGCCCATAGGAGAGCTGGAGGAGGGAGGTGATGATAATGACTCTTCATAGCCCTTTCTCTGTGCCTGGCAGCGTTCTAAATGTTTTACATATATTCCCTAGTTTAATCCTCATAAAAACCTTCAGGTAGATACTGTTATTATCCCCATTTTAGAGATAAGAAAAATGAGGCACTCTAAAGTTAAGTAATTTATCAAAGGTCACAAAATTTGGTGGAGCTGGGATTCAAACTCAGACAGTGCAGTCACCTGTGGTGGACTGCGGGCTCTGTGTCAGAGGGCACTAAGGCGAGAATTTGGGATTCAGACCTAGTATCCTCACACCCTCCCCCAGCGCACAGACTGATGAGGGAAGCCAGTGATCAGCTGAGGACAGTGTGCGTAGTGTTCTCTTTCTAGCGTAGCTTGCCTGGATCGCCCCTTCTAGGGATGGCGCGCCCCCAGCAGAGTCCAGAGATGCACCAGCCAGACTTAGGTCAGACTGTACTCGCCAGTCTGGACCGGCCGCCGCTGACCTCGGACTCCATGGGACCACGATCCCTGCGCCCCGCCCCCCTCACTCCTCCTCCCACCTGGGCTCAAAATAAACATATGGTCTGGTGTGCTGAGTTCTGAACTATGCTTCTGCGTAGGGTTCGGGGCTGGGGGACAAAAAGCGAAAGCTTAGCATCAGGACTGGGATTCTGGGCTGGAAGAGGTGTGCACTAGAGGGGTAGAGTTTGGGAGTAGGGCTCATATGTCCATATGCTTGTGTGCAGATAGGGGCCAGGTGAGACTCAAGGTCATTTTGTCCCAAACAGAAAGGGGCACCCAACCCCACCAGGTTAAGTTTTAAATTCCTCCAACCCGCACCGGACCACCTGCCTCTTTAGATCTTCCCAAAACAGGCCTTCTCTGCTCTCCACTCGCACCGCCCGGACTCTGCGCTAGCTTGGGCCTGGACCTTCGACCTCTGTTCCAGTCTCCTCTCCCGTCTAGTCTGGAGCTCCTTAAAGCCTTCCTGTCCGAGATCCTCTCTCCCCTTAGCGTTGACAAGTGCGAAACGACTAGTTCCATTTTACAGATGAGGCTACTGAGAATGGGTACAGCTAAATCACTTGCTCAAGGTCCCCAGGTCTGGGAGACCCCACAGCCCAGGCTCGTGGCTACGACTGGGCAGCTGCCTTTCCGGCTAGGAGCCACCCCTCTTCGAGAAGCAAAGTACACTGTAGGAGTTTCACAAGACAGTCCAGAAATGGAGAGAGGGCACGAGATCTAAGGTCTGGGTTCCAGTTTACAAGTAAGATAATATGCGGACGGGGAGGGGGGATGACGTTCGCCCCCGCCAGTTGGGGTCAGCCTCTCCATTTCCCATCTACCGGCCTCCCTCTATCTCGCAACCCAGAGCCACGCCCCCGTCTGCTTCCGCTTCCGCGCGGTGCTTTAAGGCCCCAGCGGCTTCCGTAGCCCCGCCTCCCAGGGAAGCAGCCCAGGAGCACCAACTCCGCTTTCAACGGCATGAAGCCCCCACAACGACGACGAGCTGCCCCGGCGCGCTATCTGGGCGAGGTGACCGGTACCTCTGTCTGGAGCGCCCGCGAGAAGCGGCAGCTGCTCCGATTACTGCAGATGCGGCGGGGCCAACCGGAGCCAGACGCCGCTGAGCTGTCCAGGGAGCTGCCAGGCCGGAGCGAGTCCGAGGTGAGGGTGTCCCGGGAAGGGAGTGAGGCTGGAGGCGGACCTGAGATGTGTCCCGGGTGGGTGCCTGGAGTAGGACTACTGGCGTGGCGTGGGCAGGACGAGCGCGAGGCTGGGGGCGGGGCGAACTTGGCAGGACCGGCGGAGGCAAAATTTAGGGGCGGGGCAAACTCCAACGAGGACTGATCGGAGACTCCGACAAGGCTGTCAGGGTCGATAGTACTGCGGACTAGGCGGGAATGAGGTTGAAATGAGAGAGGGATATTTTTTCCGTTGATTTATAGAGAGAGTTTATAGAGAGAGTAGAAGGAAGGGGGAGGAGGAGAGAGAGAGAGGGGAGCGAGAAACATCAATGTAAGAGAGACACATCCATTGGTTGCCTCCCCCACACGCCCCAGCCAGGGCCAGGGATGGGACCTACAACCCAGGTGCCTTTGACTGGAATCGAACCCTCGACCCTCCAGTGCACGGCGGACCCTCTAACCACTGCGCACGCCGGCCACAGCTGGACCTTACATTTTATTAGGTCACACCTGGGTCTTGGCTCCAGACCCTGGGCATTGTCGCTGTGACCCTTAACATCTGGATAGCAAGAGGCAAGAAGCAGTGGCCAGCTCTGGAACAGGCAGTGGTCTTTGGTATCTCTCCCCCAGCCCTGGGTTTGTAGAAGGCCCATTTGATCTCCTCCTTTCTCTTCCCCAGATTCGGGATTTCCTCCAGCAGCTCAAGGGCCGTGTGGCCCGGGAAGCTATTCAGAGAGTGCATCCAGCTGGCCTGAAGGGTCAAAGGCATCTGGAAACACAGACCCCAGCCCCCATTGAGGTGAGGCAGGGTAAGACTCCCCAGGGCCAGTCCATGGAAGATGGGGTGGGAGTCGGAGGATAACTGTCAGGGGATCCTCAGGATGAGCAGGGCTTGGATTGACCCCTAGGCTGACCATGTACTACTCTCTGGTTGCCCCACCCAGGTATGGATGGATCTGGCTGAGAAGATAACAGGCCCGCTGGAGGAAGCCCTGATTGTGGCTTTCTCACAGGTACAGCCATCCTCTAGAGAGGCCAGGGGTATCCCTGGGGACAGGGTAATACATAAGAGCCTAAATAAGGTGGATCTGTGTCCTGGGCCCTTTCTCTTGCCAGCTCTGTGACTCTGGCCAGTCACTGGACACCTTGAGCTTCAGTATCCCCCCTCTGAGGCCATCTCCTATATGTGACACCTTCCTTGGGTGAACAGGTGGAGGTGGAGGGCTCAGCACAGTTTGCAGGGCAGGGGCGTGTCTGAAGGGAGGATTTCTGCCTTTCCCATCCTTTCCCATCCTGATCTCTCTGCCTGACAGGCGCTCACCATCGCAGCTGTGGAGCCCATCAGCCTCCGGCACTCCAAGCCCTCTAAGCCCACGCAGGCACGAGGAAAACTACTGCCCCTTAACACCCCTAGCAGACAGGAGAACTGGAGCCCTGAGGCACCTGGCCCCGCCTCTGAGGCACCTCCTGAATTCCTGGCTGGCCCCTCTGCTGAGAGAGACCTTGAAGTGGACTTTGAGAAGATCTACAAGTACCTGTCATCCATCTCCCACAGCTGCTATGGCCCTGAGCTTTCTGCATCTGGTGAGAAGAATGGGGAGTGGGGGCTGTGGAGGTGGGGTCCCAGGCAGCAAACCCTGCCCTTCTCTTACCCCTCCCCTCTCTATCTACCACCAGAGTCAGCTGTGGTCCTTGACTTGCTCATGGCACTTCCTGAGGAGCTGCCTCACCTGCCCTGTGTAGCCCTGGTTGAACATATGATGGATACATACCTATGTCTGATGGCCCCCCAATCTGACCCCAGCAGTGGGAGTCTGGGACCAGGGGCTGAGGATTGTGGGACTGGCTCTAGGGGGCAAGAGGAGGCCAACCAGACCACCCCCCCGGCCCCTAAGAATGCCAGGCCCAGCAAACCTAGATCTGTCTGGCAAGCAGCTGGGCTCTGCCCTCTGAACCCATTTCTGGTGCCCTTGGAGCTTCTGGGCCAGGTGGCCACCCCTGCAAAGTGAGGGGCCCAGCAGGCAGAGGACACACCAACCAGACATCTGTGAGCCCCTGGCCCTCAACTCTGCTTGGGCTAGCACTGGGTATTCATGAGGAAAGTCTCTGGCTCAGTGTACAGTATGAGGTGGCCTTTCAGACATTCCATACAGTAGCGGTCTCAGAAATGGAAGCCCAGTTATATAGGATTTCAGCCACAGAATTGAGGTGGGGGCAGCCAGATGGCTGGGCTAAAACCACCATCAAATACTCCCTCCCCCCATTGGTGCCGCCCTCCTTCCTTCTTGCATTCTGTTGCGTATGCCCTATAACTGAATAAAGTTGTCAATCTGTCTCACTTTTTTTTTTAAGTTGACTAGAGAGAGAGGAAGGCAGAGAAAGAAACATCAATTTGTTGTTCCACTTATTTATGCATTCTTTTTTTAAAAAAAATATGTTTTTTTTAGTTTTTTAGGGAGAGAGAGATACATTGATTGACTGCCTCCTGCATGCCCCCTACTGGGGATCAAGCCCGCAACCCTGGCATGTGCCCTGACCAGGAATCAAATCAGACCTCTCAGTCCATAGGACAGATGCTCAATCTACTGAGCCACACTGGCGGGGCTCACTGGTTGATTCTTGTATGTGCCCTGAGGATCAAACCCACAACCTTGGTATATCGGGATGGCGCTCTAACCAACTGAGCTACCTAGCAAGGGCTGTCTCACTCTTTTTTCTGTGACTTAATGGTGGCAGAGCCCTGGTTGCTCTTGCTCAGTGGTTAGAGCACTGGCCCACACACTAAAGGGTCTCGGGTTCGATTCCCAGTCAGGTGTACCTGGGTTGCAAATTTGATCCCCAGCCCTGGTCAGGGTGCATGCAGGAGGCAACCAGTTGTTGTGTCTCTCTCACATTGATGTTTCTCTCTCTCTCCCTTCTGCTCCCTCCCTCTGTTCCACTCTCTAAAAATCAATGGAAAAAATATCCTCGGGTAAGGATTAACAACAAAGGTGACAGTGGTGGCTCAAAGTACAGAGGGTGATGTCAGAGGTGGGAGAGACAGAGCTTAGGGTCCTCAGGACTGAGGAGGGCTGCCAGGGAGGAGGGTGCGGCCACCAAAGGCTACCACTGACAGGCCTGCTCCAAAGCTACTTGGAGTGACCTCAGTTTGGCTTTGAGGGGACCCTTGGTGATTACACGGAGGGTCAAGACAAGCCTGAGCCTGACAGGTGTCAGGGAAAGGTTTTCTGAGTGGGGTGACCTTACATCATACAGATGGAGGAGGGACAGCAGCAGAGTGAAGGGGTGGATCCATAATCATCTGAAAGGAATGTTCTTGCATAGACAAATGCCTCCTTTCCCTTATGGTGTGGAGCCACTTCTGTCTGTAAGTTCCCTTAGTGAATTTTTGGTATCATTCAGTTTCCCAACAGGGCAGCCAGGAGCCAAGCCCAAGGCTGGGGGCCTGAGGGTTAGGGGTGGGCTGTCCCATGTTGCAGGTCAGAGAGAGGGTCCCTGAGGTAGCCTTGGGGGAGCAAAGGGAGGAGGAGGAGCAGAGCTGGGTAGAGGAGGAAGCCGGAGTCCCAGCTGTTATCAAAGGCCCCAAATTCTTAGAGGTGCTGTTAGGTTTCCTTGCAAGGGGTTCCCCCTCCACAAGCCTCTAAGGGTGTGGGTTCAGGGGCAGGTTGGGAAGGGTGAGACAGGAACCAGTTGTTCTCCTATGGAACGGTATTCCTCCAGGCCTAACCAGTCGTCTGAGAGTTGGTAAATTTTCTGTTCAAGAGCCTGTGCATTCACTCAGCCTTCCTTTTATAGAAACCCTCACTTCTCCCCACACACATTGCACTTGGTTCCCCCAGGGCACACAGCACAACACATCTCCCAGGCGGCTGCAGAGTCAGCCCACTCCATGATCATGACCCGACACCCCACCCCCCGACGAGACCCACAATTTCTCAAGTACACCTGATGATGGTGGGGAGAAGGGACCAGGGTCAGAGGGGTTTGGAGCTGAGGATGCAGTCATCGCAGCAGAAGACCATGCAAGTTCTTGGGAGTCCACCTCCAGGGCTGGCTGAGGGCACCTCATCCCAACTCCCCACTCAGCTAAGTCCATCCCACAGCCTCCAGAGTCTCCCTAGGTCAGGGGAAAGAGGAGGGTGTCTTGGCTGTGCCTGGAGCTGGGAGTATTAAGGTGGTAACACACCAGTCCCTCAAAGTGTGAGTCTGGGTGTCTTCGCAGCACTGGGCAGGAAGGTGCTAACTCAGCTTGCTGCTTGGCTCAAATAAGTGCTCGATAATAACTTTTATTATCACCATCATCTAAGAGGCAGGGAGTTAGAAGGCATGAGGAAGGCAAGGGGGGCGGGGTGATGGCGTGGGGGTGTGGCAGGAGGGATCAGGGGGAGGTGGCAGGGTTGCCAGTGACTGGCATACGGAGGTGGTGACTGAGGGAGGGGTGTGCTGATCTGACTGGGGCCTGGGCTGGGGACAGGAGTGAGTCTGCCCATGCCTTGCCCTCACGGACCACGCCAAACATCCTGCACACAGCAGCCATTGTCGCTCTTCAGGCTCAGTCTCAGGGCAGGATGCACTGGGCATATCGATATGCAGCATCCACCCAGTGGGTGCAGGAGGGAGCCCAAGGAGGAGTTCAACACCTACGGGATGGAGTAGTGGGATGACCAGATGACAGGGGAGCGGGGAGACAGGAGTCCCTGCATCCAGGAACGGATATAACATTTATGCTGGTGGCAGGACAACAGCAGAGCCACCTACACGCTACGGGGTTGGTAAGTTCTGGGGCAAGGACAGGGCGGGATAAAGGCACGAAATGGGGCTCGGGCTTGCCAAGGAGGGATGATGGTAAGGGCCTGAGGACGGGAGGGTCTAGACGGGGAGGGGTTGAACTTCTCACGCCCTCCCCCTTGGGCTGGGCTCTAGGGCGGGATTCTGAGCAGGTCTGGGTCGGCAGCACCCCTGAGGGTGGGCCCCAAGACAGCGATCCAAGGGAGGGCCACCGATACTAAGGCTCAGACCAGCGCGTAGTCGAATTGGCCACGCTCGAGCGCCTCCTTGTGGTCGGTCCAGGATGAGGCGGGCATGCGGCTGTAAGGGTCGAGTAGGATGCGCACGCAGCGCACCATCAGCAGCACCAGCACCACGAGCAGGCAGAGCACGAAGGCGAACACTGTGCGCTGCTCGGCGTCCAGGCCTGCCCCCGCCGGGGGCCCCGTCGAGGGCGGCAGCGGCTCGGGGGACAGCGTCCAAGTAGTGCTCATGGCTCACATCGCCACGAGCCCTGCGGACAAGGGTCGGCCCCGGGAGCCGGTATGAGGCTGTGCCTTCCCACATGGCCCACTCGCCTGTCTGCCCTCTCAAGTCTCCGGGCAACGCCCATGACCCGCCCGTAGACACACCACCTTGCGGGGACCCAAATCCGCATGGGCGGGGCGCTGAGAGCAGAGAAAGGGAATCCCGGACCTGGCCAGCCAGCACACAACAGGTGCGACCACTCAGCCCGGGGGCACGGCAGGGACCTTCCCCATCCCCCACCTGCTTGTCTTTGTTCCCAGCATCCCGGGGACCCCTTCCCCCACCACTCCTGCCGTTCCCCTCACCCTGGCCTCGACCGCGACAGGGACCGAGGGCCCAGCAGCCGTGCTCTCCTCCAGGACCCGCACCGGCTCAGCTCTCGGATTCTCCCAGGCGGTGGTGATGGCAGCGGCGGTGGCGGCAGCAGCAGCAGCTGGGGCTTAGCCCACCCAACCCGCCCCTGGAGCGGCAGAGACAGAGGCAGGCGAAGCGCGAGCGAGCCGAGCGAGCCAAGCTGCCGCGGCTGTTTCCATAGCGACCGCGGCGGAGGCAGCGCAGGGAGTGGCGCGCAGCAGCGACCCCGCCCCGGTCTCGGGATCACAGCTCAGGCCGAGCTTCAGGTATCCAGAATCCCACCCTCCCCACCCCCACAAGCACCCCAATGCCTCCATCCAGATCCTAGCCTCTGCACCCCCATTCTCCACGATGAACCCTTCGCCCAGACTCCCTGTTTGGGGGATCTCAATGGCCCCCCAACCAGCACCATTCATGGGTACTTAAGCTCCCCCAGCCCTAGGGACCCCAACCCTCAACCCTCTAGGCCAGGTCACAGAAAACCTCCCTAGCTTTTCTTGTCACTGGTCTCCTTCCCCCACAGAGGGGTGCAGGGTCCTAACCAGTCAAGGCACTCCCCTAAGTCAGCAGTTCCTTCAGTGCCCTTGACTGCCTTCCATGACCACCTGGCCCACTCAGCCACCCCAGTGACAGACATCTCGGACCACCCAAGTTGCTCTCCTGCACTTTGGTGTTTTATTATCACTTCCAAATCTCAGTCATACAGGTTAATAAGGGCATTGTTAAAAATTTTTTTTTTAAGTGAAAATAAAACAGCCTGGCTGATGTGGCCAGTGGGCCCCACTACTCTGTCCTCAGAGGAGTCCCTGGACCAGAGCCTCTTGGCATTATCTGGCCTGTGTGCCTTGGTGACCTTCTCTGCCAGCAGCCCCTGAGCAGCAGAGAGTAGTGCAGGGGCTGGCACTGTAGGGAGAAGCCCTCCACAGTTCCTGGCTCTTCCCTGTCCAGCTGGTTCTGTAGCCAGTCTGGCAGAGAGTAGACCAGAGCTGACAGTCTTGTCCCCAGAGGTCTGTTGCCACAGGTGGACATCATTCCCACCCCGTGCAGCTGCCCTGTGATGATACAGCCTGGAACCCCGGGCCATGGCCGAGCTCAGAGGACCTGCTCTGTGCTGGAAGCAGAGATGTCCAGGAGCCGCCAGGCTGCATAGGGGTTGAGCTCATCCTGGTCCCGGCACAGTGCCCACACGTACAGCATGCGCAGCACCTTGTCCTGCAGGAGTGGGAATAGGTATGGGCCCAGGGGCAGAGAGCAGCACAGCAGGATGAGGCTGCCAGGTCAGGACGTGGGGGATATTGGGAAGGACCAGGACGAGGTGTTGGGGTGTGGGTCTGGGGTCCAGAGCAGAGGCTGGGACAGAGCCTAAAACTCAGGACTTGGTAAAACTGGACAGGTCAGTCACTCTCTGACCTCCACCAGGCCCAATATGGGCCCTGGGACTTCTCGAGGCACCGCCCTGCTGTCCCTTCCAAGTCACAGAACCTCTGGCTCTAAACTGCCACCAGTGCAAGGTGGCTGGCCACTGCCATCCAACTGGTCCTGGGATGGCCTCCTGCCCCATCTAGCACCCTCCTTCACTCACCGGGTCGCCCTCGACCACCTCGCCTTTGGGGTTCTTGATCACCATCACCAGCTGGGCATGGAAGGTGACGATCAGCACGGGCCCCTGCTCCATCATCTTGCCCATGGCCAACTGTGGGGGGAGCCAACAGGGTGGGTGGACCTCACTGAACAGTCCCTTGCCATTTCTCTGCTGCTCTCCTTGACGTGGAGACCCTGCTTCCTGGGATGCTGCCAGGAGGAGGCCCCAGCACCTCAACATCTCAATGCATCACCCTGGAGGAACCCTAAGGAGCCACCCCAATCAGTACTCCAAGGCTGTCACCTCCTGCTGGCCTGTTTATGTGTAGGGATTTCCAAGGAGTCCCTTCCTCTGGACAAGTCCAAGCCCTCCACTGAGATGGAGTCTGAACTGCTGAGAATCCACGTGGGCTCCCAACACACTGACAGCCTCTTGGTCCCCAGAATGGGGCCGTGCGGGGGCACAAGGACTTCACAGAGCTGGGTGCCTGGCTTCTCTCCCCCTGGTCAGGTGGGGGGAGAGAAGCTAGTGCTGGCATGCCTTCAGTAGCCTGAGAAGTCCTGACAAAGCCCCCACTCTTCCCAGTGAAAGTGCAGGCATACCACTGCCTTGGGGGACCCTGGGGGACCTGAGGTCTGGGCAGCAGCACCCTCTATGCCCACCACTTGCTTAAGGATATTCTAACCACAGGACTATGGAAATCTTTCACTGCAAGGGACCGTTGAGGTAATTTAATCGAAGTGCCCATCTGTGCTGGAACTCCTCCAGAGATGAGGAGCTCATTCCTCATGCTGATCAGTATACCTTCCCAAACCCGGGGTCCACCCAGCTCACCCAAGAAGAGGCACTCACGTCAACATTGTCAATGTCCAAGATACGGGAGTGGAACTGGAGGCCCAGCGCCTTGGCCTGCTTGATCGGGTGAGCCAGCTGGCTGTAGGTCTGCAACAAGAGGCCAACATGCCCATCTGAGGACCACCCAAGCCCAAGCCACACCAAAGCACCACACCACAGGGGAGGGCTGGTGCACCCGCTAATTCCTGCCCACCCTGGGCCAGTGCCAGCATCCTGGGACACTCTTGCTGCTGGCAGCTCACAAGCAGAGTTTCCTGATTTCAACTCTTGCACCTTCTGGAAACGGCCACGGTGCCTGATTGTGCTACGTCAGGAGTGGCAGATGCCAGAAGCATGGGTCTAAGCAAAGAGGCAGTGCCACCAGTTTGCTGGCCCAAGTCACATACTTCCTTCTCATTATAAAGACAGCACTGTGGCCCAGCTGGTGTGGCTCAGTGGATTGAGTGTTGTCCCATGGACTGAGAGGTCCCAGTTCGATTCCCAGTCAGGGCACATGCTCACAACCCGGGCTTGATCCCCAGCAGGGGGCATGCAGAAGGCAGTCAATCCATGTTTCTCTCTCACATCGATGTTTCTATCTTTCTCTCCCTTCCTCTCTCTCTAAAAAATCATTAAAAACATATTTAAAAAAAAAAAAAAAAGAAGAAGACAGCACTGTGTCAGGACTATCAAATGAAATAAGTAACTCTCTTGGAAAACCACCTGAACGCACTCGCAGGGTTAAGTTGAGGCCTGCTTGGCTGATCTTAAATGCGCCCACATTTACCTCCAAGTCTTGGCCTGGAATCAAATGCTTTTTCTAGGATTTGCTCTAACCATAGGTGGCTCTGAAACTAACTGCCTTGTTCTCACTGACTAGCTCTTCGTAGGTAGTTGACCACTGCAGGCAGCCTGTTCTTCCTAAGGGGATAGTGGAGCCCCAAATGACACTCTTAATCCCCTCATGCCTGTTCCCAGATCCAAAACACAGCCTCTGGGACATGTGCAGCCTCATGTCGCAATAGGCAACCACAACAGAAGACATTCTAATAGAGAAAAAAATATGATGTCTATCCTATTTCTTGTGAGGTTTCTTAAAGATGACATTTAAAAAAAACACCTCTGTGAGCAGCTACAACTTCAGCTGTGTTTCCAGGGGCACCAGCAGCTCTCTGGCAAAGAGAATCTACCATGACCTAATGGTCCCAAAGTTTAAAAAAAAAAACCCAAAAAAAACTTGTAACTGACTGCTGGATTAGTCACCATACAGGGGCACGTTTAAAAAGAAAATCTGACAACTTCTTTGCTTTTTCCAAATTGTTTTTGAGCTGGTAGAGAATAGAATCAACCATAAAAGCCTCTGGATTGCTTAATACAAAGAAGATGGAAGAGCCCAGCCGGTGTGGCTCAGTGGTTGAGCATCAACCCATGCACCAAGAGGTCGCCAGTTCAATTCCCAGTCAGGGCACATGCCCAGGTTGTGGGCCAAATCCCCAGTAGGGGGCATGCAGGAGGCGGCCAATCGATGTTCTCTCTCATTGACCTTCCTATCTATCTCTCACTCTCCCTTCCTTTCTCTGTAAAATCAATAAAGGGAAAAAAAAAGATGGAAGAAAACACCCCATGAAGACACAGGTGGGGAAGAGAGCAGGGTGAAGTGAGGTGGCCAGAGGAGATGGAAACCCTGAGGGGATAAGGAGGCTGCCAGGAACAGAGCAGAGAGTGTGCTCCTAGTGACACTTGACCTGCCTCCTCATAGCCTAGCTCTACCTGTGACCCTGGAACCCCAAGCCCTGACTCTGGGGAAGCAGTGGGGCCTCATCAGGACCCATGGCTCCGCCCCAGGCAGGATATTTATCAATGTCTATTTTGATCTGTATTCTGGAATCTTGAAGTAAGAATAGCTAATGATGCCCTAGCCCAGCGGTTCTCAATCTATGGGTCGCGACCCCTTTGGGAGTCGAACAATCCTTTCACAGGGGTCGCCTAAGACCATCGGAAAACACATATTTCTGATGGTGATTTATAACAGTAGCAAAATTACAGTTATGAAGTAGCAACGAAAATAATGTTATGGTTGGGGGTCACCACAACATGAGGAACTGTATTAAAGGGTCGCGGCATCAGGAAGGTTGAAAACCACTGCCCTAGCCAGTTTGGCTCAGCAGTAAGATCTTAGGCCGATTCCCGGTCAAAGGCATGTACCTGGGTTCCAGGTTCAATCCCTGGTCAGGGTCATGCGGGAAGTAACCATTTGATGTTTCTCTCCTTTCCTCTCTTCCACTTTATCAAAAAATCAATGGAAAAATATCCTCAGGTGAGGATTAACAACAACAACAACAAAAGAATAGCTAATGAATTTATCTGGTGCTTTGTGCATCCTGGAATGCTGCTTCTGTGTTCCAGCTGTACCCCATGAGACAGGGACAATGGTGTGACTCTGGCTTAGGGAAGGAAGGTGATGAAGGCCATTGGGGCCATCAACTGCTCTTTCTCCAGCACTCATGGACTCCAGGGGAACACCTAATGCAACCCAGAGTTATTCATTGTCCATTTCCACCTCAACCCTGGGCCCTAGCCTGTATCCCAGGCCACCCTGGCCATGGGACCTTGCTTTATGTCACTTAGGGCTACTTGAAACAGGGCAGATAGGCCACACTGAAACCTCATCTTACCCAGATGCTTCTCTTATGATCACTTTTTTCCCCTTAGCCTTGTTAAACCAGAATTAGGATGGAGAAAGGGTTCTGGATGACAAGGCAGAGGACCACCCTAGCTCCAGGACATCCTTTAGGCCAAGTGAAGGAAGAAAGAACAAGCTGGAAGGACCATCCCTGACTAGGAGTTTAGTCTGGAAGGAACTACAGGTTATGTGGCACCCAGTCCATGGCATGAATGCGCATAAAGGACTGAAGGGTCTGTGCTCAAGAGCATGTCAGACATAAGAACCTCGGTTTAACCAGGACACCAGGCCTTGTCATGCCCTTTCCAGACCAGCTGCTCAAGTAGTTCTCCAAACTGACTTCTTTTTAGGCCTAAATAGAAAAAAAAAGAAAGTACTCACAGCTTCATAGCACCAGTCTTTGAGAATGTCAAGCTCTCCAGAAATCATGGCCTAAAAAGAAAAAGATTAAAAAAAAAAAAAAGTACGAGAATGAGAATGGGCTTTTGTGGCAGAATAACTTTCAAGACCGTTCTCCAATGAGAGCCTTTCCTCTGCAGAACCCCTGACAGTGGGTTCTGGTTAAGGAAGGATGGGGGGCTTGAGTTAGGCTGCAGCAGGGGATGCCATCTCCCCAGACCCCTGGGAGCAAAGTTCCTGCATGTGACCACAGAGTGGCCCAAGGAAGAAGAAGGTGGCAGCGTGCCAGGCTCTCACCCTGGCAGGGAAACTGAACCAAGGAGGTGAGAAGCTGCTTTCTGCCTCCCCTGGGGATAGTTTTAGATGGCCAGGCCCACATAGGGAGGGGGAATAGGGGCTGCTTTCACAGGAACCTGGAGTCAGGGCTGGATCTGGGGAGCATCAGGGAGGAGCCCAGAGAGGGGAGGGGGGCCAGGTGCCTCTAGGAAACTAGGTAGGCCGAGTGCTGAGCTACCCCTACCCTGGAAGAAACTGCCTGAGCTTGGACTGCTGCTTTCAGGAATCACCCCATTCCCACCTCTGCCCAGCCCTGCCCAAAGTGTCATGAGGGATCTATCTCAGCAACCACAGGGAGAGGGGACCACATGGAGACTAGTGGGAGGGAGGTGGCAGGCAGAGGGGACAGGCATCCACATGTAGTTTTGGGCTTTTCTTTGATTCTACTAAAGTCCTCCCAAAGGCCTGGTTTGGCTGGGCTAGAGGTTGCCTAGGCTCCGGTCATGTCTTGGGGACTGTGAATGGGCAGAGAAAAGGCAGCTGACCTTGGGCAGGGGCCTCATGGAGGGTGGGACCTTGAGCAAGCTGCCCCCTCCTCATTTCTGAGCCAAAAGGAAGGGCAAGGGGACCAGAAAAGGGGATTCAGGATTCCTAGGGAGACCTACCAAGGAGGAGGGAAGAGAGCCTTCTGCTGCGGTAGTGGCCCTGGTCCAGCCTCCCCGCCCTGAGGGTCTGGCCTGAGCTCACATGCATTCTCCCCAAGCCCTCCTCATGGCTCACCCCAAGAGCCAGCAGCCAGCTTCTCCCTAACTCCTGAAAGGCCTCTAGTACCTGGAAGACAAACACCGGACCCTTGGCAGCCATGAGGAAATAGCTTCAGGCAGAGAATATGAGGGAAACGAGATGGAAAGAGGGAAATGAGATGGAAAGAGAGACTCAATCCTAGAGGCAGACACACACCAAGGATCACAGCCACCATCACAAGGACCAGAGGGGGACACGGGCAACAGATGCCTTCTCAGAGGTACTTGATGGACAAGGCCTGGGAGTGGGGGATGCTTGAGCTCTGAAGACTGAAGCCTTGTCTCTGCTGAGAAAACACCCTCCTTAGCCAAACATCCCTAGAGGAACTTTCAGTCTGGTCTCAGGGTTGGTGGTGCACAAGAGGCAGGGCAATGAGGACACCCAAGGAGGGGCCTTCAGAGTTGGGCACCCACCTCCAGGATGTTGGGGATGATGTCATTCTCGCACTGCTTCAGGAACCGCTCCTTGTCAAAGGCAGGGTCCACACGCAGGATCTCGGTGAGCACCTCTGACATCTCTGTCTTCGAAAACAGACCTCCTGGGGGCAGCCAAGCCATGAGTGGGTAGGGGGCTGGGAACCCCTCCCTGCTGTCCGTGTGGGGGTGGGGCAAGATGGTCCTGAAACCACCCACTCACCCAGCAAGTCTGTGACCTTATCTGTCAGAGCACGGGAGGCCCGGATGAGTGTGTTGTCACTCTCATCAAACTTCATCTTCATCTCGAAGAATCCTGCAGGAGACCGGGTCAGGGATCAGGACTCCCTTCCAAACACCCACACCTCATCCTGACTTCTGGGAGCTCCTTGTGGCCCCTGTGTGACTGCTCCAGAGACAGGCTGGGTAAATGAGAGGACCTCTCTGAGCCTGCTTCCTCTGCTTCGCAGAGATTGGGCAGCCAATCTACCTCAGCGGCTGCAGAGACCGCTCAGCTGTGGGCCTAGGGGAGTGTGATAACAAAGAAACACAGGTCTCTAGTGTGGTGCGGACCTACTCTGTCAGCATCTGGGAAGCGCCATGCCCCAGCGAGAGAAGATAACTCCAGGGCCCTGAACAGGCTTTGGCTCTATCTGCACCTGGTCTCCCATGCTTCCTTATGAGGGAGTGTCTCTCGGAATCCAGGGTGCCTGGCCACCCTGCTATGACCACCAACTCTGACAATGGCCAAGAGGGTGACCCAGCCCAAATGGCAATGTCCCTGCCCACTGGCCACCTAGAGCACAGTGCCCTACTGCTCACTTACTGAATGACCCTGCAGAAATGAGTGGTCTTCTCTGACCCCAGTCTCCTCCTCTGTAAAACTGGGGTCTGGCTTGTGCCCAGAGCCTGTGGAGTGCTCAGTAAGTGGCCCCTGTCACAGCCTTGCTGTTAGCCAAGTGTTGGTGACATGAACACTCACGGTTGAACACCACATTGTTGTCCCTGAAGTCCTTCCACTGCTGATACCACTTGGAGTCCTTGTGCAGCACGACTCCCAGGGCATCCCTGGGGAAGATGGGGCAGCTGGTGAGCAGCAGTTGGGGAGTCACTGGGCCCAGGCCCATTGCTACAGGTAGGGGGCAGCAGGATGGCCCAAGCTCAGGGGCTGCAGAGACCCTATCCTCACCTCTTGGCTTCCTGCCTTCTCTATTTCCCTTCCCACCACCTACCCTCCCCCAAATTCTCTCGAGGGAGCCAGGGAACCTGGAGCAGAAAATAAACTCAATAACTGACTTGGGTGGAACTTTTGTGAGGCTGAAGGGGACAGTGAGGGGAATCCCCAGCCGGCCTGGTACCTACTCATTGGGCTCAAACACTTTCTCTTCCTTGAACTTCTCTCCAGCAAACTCCTTCCTTTTCCTGAGCCGTTCGGGCCTGCGGTAGGGTGCAGTCTGGCCCAAGACACTTTCATCGATCTCCTTTTTCACTGACTCCATCCCCTGGAGGAGAGCAAAGAAGCTCGGGGTGGGTACTAGGGACCCTCCTGACACCCACAGACCAGTGTCAGTCAGTACAGTTGTGCCTAAAGTCAGGAAGTGTCTTCTGTGAACCCCAACCTTGGGCCCAATGGCACTCTGGGGCCTTGCCTTCCCCAGGTTTTTTGGTCACCCAGCCCAGAGCACCCACCTGGCCTAATGCAGGGCAACAACATGCCTGAGCCTCCAGGGAGACTCCAATTCTGCCTAACTTCTGCCTCTTCCCCTCCAGGAGCAGCAGACATACCTCCCCTGCCCCCAGATGATCCTCAAATTCCGAGACCAACACCCCACTCTCCCTGGAAACCCGAGGGGCATCCTAAGTTCTGCCTCTGCCCCATTCTCCCCATTCAAGCAGACTCAAAGTTTGTGGATCCACCTCCCCAAATCTCTGGAACTCATTTCCCTTCCTTCCCCTCTAAGTGCAGCTGCATCAAGACACTCTCAGAACTCCTCTGTGCCACTGCCAGAGTCCAAAGTGGATAGCTGTGCCTCTTCCACACCCAATACAGGCATACCTCACTTTATTGCACTTTGCAGATATTGTTATTTTTTTTAAATATGTTTTTATTGATTTTAGAGAGGGAGAGGAAGAGAAAGATAAAAACATGGATGAGAAAGAAACATCAAGATCCTCCTGCATAACCCCTACTGGGGATCAAGCCCACAACCCGGGCACGTGCCTTGACCAGGAATCGAACTGGCGAACTCCTGGTACATGGGTTAATTCTCAACCACTGAGCCACACTGGCTGGGCAGATATTGTTTTTAATAAATTAAAGATAAGACCCTCTACCAGCAAAAAGATTAAAACTTGCTGAAGGCTCAGATGATGGTCAGCATTTTTTTTAGCAATAAAGTATTTTTTAATTAAGATATATACATTGTGATTTTAGAAATAATGCTACTGCACATTTAACAGATTACGGTATAGTGTATCATAACTTTGTATGCACTGGGAAACCACAAAATTTCTATGGCTGGCTTTACTGTTGTATTCGCTTTAGTCAGTGGTCTGGAACTGATCCCACAATATCTCTGAGGTCTGCTTGTATCCTTCTTTGGCTCCTTGTCACTTTCTGGAGGAAACCTAAAGTCCTCTGAGTGGCCTGTAGGACCATTCCAATGGTCCCTGCTTTCCCTCAGCCTCCCTCTAACACCCCCCCCCCCCCCCCGCAGTTGCCCTGGCCATGCCAAGTTGTATGGGATACCCCAAGCAGGCTATGCTTGCACCCCTCTGCAGGACCTGCTCCCTCTGTCTGCAACCCCTTCCCTGTGTGTTCCTTTGTCACATCACTCAGGAACTGCCTGCCCCCTTCCCTGTCCCCTCCTTGAGAGCAGAAACTCTGACTTTTTCTTCTGTGGCTCCCATATCCAGCAGAGGACTTGGCATATGATAAGGTTCAACAACTGTCATAGGGATAAATTCAGGACCTCAAGTCACCCTCAGCATGACAGATCTCTGGGTTATGGACATAAGCTCAGGGTGTTAACAGCTGAAAGTGGGCAAGAGGCTCTCAGTGCATAGCAGCTCCCTAGGGGCTAAAACTTGTTCAAGGTCACCCAGCCAGGAGGGGATCAGGACCTGGCACCTCAAGTGGGCCCTCCTCACCAGTGCCACTTCACACCTCTTAGTGCAGCCAGCCTTCTCTGAGGTTGAGCTCTGAGGTGGGAACTCTGGCTCTCAGCTTCAAAGAGGGCCAGAGCCCAGAGTGTTCTCAGCCACAGGCCCCACCATCAAACTCACCTGGGAGAGAGCTTTGAAGGCCCCACCCTTGGACACTGACTCAGCCGACTGCTTGGCAGTTTTGGCTGCTTCTTCCATACCTTCCTTGATTTTCCGGCCAAGGTCACTTTTACTGACTTCATCAATACTCTACTGAGACATAAAAAGGAGAAGGTGTCAGTGCAGTACTCCTCGGAGACCCACAGGAGCTCCCCTGGAGCTAAGGTCAGTCCTTATGCTCCAAAGGGTAGGTGGGGACAGGCGCTCTGAACTCATCTGGCTCCTAAGGCCCCAAAACTTAGGCACACACATTTGAGAACACTGACTATAATTTCTGGGGTGTTGGACCCTGGGTCAACTGGCCTTTTCCCAGAATGAGAAGGAGCCCTAAGTCTTCATAGGATGCCACAGGAGCAGCAGCCCAGGGAGAGGGAGTAAGAAAGGTGAGGATATGCGGTATTGAGCCTAGAACCCGCAAAGCTCTGTCCCTCCTCTCCTGCCCACAAGAACAGAACCAACAAGAAGAAAGCCCCCACACCATCTAAGGGGGGGGCGCGGTCTCACTCTCATATCTACCCTCCCCAGGAGGCAAACTGTCACCTCCCTTTCTATTTTTAGGCAGGCAGAAAAAAACCTTTATTTTATCCTCCTGTCTTGGCTGGTGGCCTGTTCACTTCTAACTTAAGTAGTAAACTGCTCAGCTGGTGGGCAAGTCTGACTTCCCCTCCTTCCTGAAGGGTGTTGTGTATTTGAACTCTGGAAGCTTCCAGGCCACGCTGGCTCTCCCCATGTTAGTCACTTAGCTCCCAACCCACACCTATTCATGCATGGCTGCCAGCACCACTCTCCTCCTGAGTGGTGAGGCACAGATGGGCCCTGGAATCTATGACCAGGAAACTGAGGGGACCCAGAGGCCATTACCTCCTTCACAGTGCCCGTGATAGCCCCCAACTTCTTCTTGATCACTTCACTTGTCCTCACGGTTTCGGATTCAATGGTTTTCTATAGAAAGAATGTTGTTTCCTTTTGTTACCATATAGCAGTTACCAGACAACCAAAGGCCCAAAGAAGCATTTTCTCAGCAGCCCCTTCCTTCCCCAAACTGCCCCCTCCTACCGCCCTCTTCTCCACCCTAAGGGTCCCTCATTGCCCCACTGCCTGGTCTGTAGGTCTCAGCAGCTGAAGGCCAACTACAGGCTGATTGGGACTCTCCTGAGCACAGGAGGCCCTGGCCCTGTATCTTTCTCTGGGTGGCAGGGGGTGGTCTTGCCTGTCAGCTCATCAGCATTCTCCTGCCCCACTCTGCCCCCCCATCCAGCCACTAGTCACTGCAGTGTCTCCCATACTGACCCACCCTACCCAACCTCAGCCTGCTCTGCCCCCAAAGGACCCCTCAGCCCACCCCCCTCCTTAATGAAAAGGAAGGGTGATCTTCCTTTGGGTTGAATCCCTACATAGGTAGTTATACCCATGTGAGAGACTTGGGGACACTTAGAGGGAATAGGGCTTGCACATAGCCTGGGAGGGGAGCCAATAGAACAAAAACCAAGGGACCTGGGGCACTGTCCGCACACCCATTCACAGTGGTGGGCACTTGGCAGCTACTTAATAAGAGGTGGCAGTGGTCATTAGTAATTATACAAGTACCCTGACCCACTTTCGACCCATTTCATCCAGAGGACCATGACTGGGAGGCTCTCAGGAGCAGCTCACTTCAAACCCAGTGCTCGAGGGATCAAAGGGGGCCTGTGGAGATAGAGATTCTAACCCAGCAGTAGAGAGGGCTCTGAGGCCCTGCATTTCTCACAAGCTCCCAGAAGCCAATGCTGCTGATGTATAGAGGTACTGCACTGTCTCACTGCAGAACTAGAAAGCTGGGAGACCCATTTTTGTCCCCTAGGCGGCTATTATCAGTGAGGTGACCTCACCTCCACACAAGCCACTCCTCTCCCAATCACACCCATACTGAGCTCCACATGCTGTCTGGGACCAGGGAAATCCTGGCTCTGAAAGCAAGTGTGCCCACTGAGGGAGACACGAAGTAAAGGGACTCACGTATTTCCTTCTGGCTTCCTGGAGCGCATCTGACTCTTCCAACTTCCGGGCCTCATCTCGGAATTTTTTTATACTTTCTTTCATTTCTTTGTTTTTGGCTAATTCTTGTTTGATATTATCTAGCAAGCCAGAGAGAAAGCCTTTTCTGTTTCCAGAAGAATAAGATTTGGACTGGAAAGATGTAAAAGGAATGAAGGATTTTTAATTTTTTTCCTTTCTGTTTATACAGGTTTAACAATGAATGATACAAGACAAATTTAAAATGTGTCAGGTGATACAACAGACATTCAGACAACAAAATATTACTTAGCAATAAAAAGAAATAAGCTATCAAGCCATGAAAAGACACGAGGGAAACTTAAAAGCATGTTACTAAGTGAAAGAAGCCAGTCTGATTCCAACTCTATGAAATTCTGGAAAAGGCAAAACTGTAGAGACAATAAAAGGATCAGTGGTTGCCAGAGGTTGGGGTTTGGGATAAATAGCCAGAACACAGGATTATTAGGGCAGTGGAATTATTCTGTATAATACTATAATGGTGGATACACATGATTATATTTGTCAAAACTCATAGAATATACAACAGAGAGTGATCCTAATGTAATCTATGGACTTCAATTAGTAATAACGTATCCATATTGGCCCACCAGTTGTAACAAATGTTCTACTCTGATGCAAGATGTGAATAACAGGGAAACTGTATGCTGAGCGGGAGAGAAGATATATGCAAACTCTCTGTACTTTCTACTCAATTTTTCTATAAATCTAAAACTGTTAAAAAAAAAAAAAGTCTATTAAAAACAAAACAAAATGCCAGGCTCCCTCTCCGACAGAGGAAACACTGGACAAGAAACAAGAGCAGCCTGGAATCCTCATGGGGATTCAAACATGCTCACCCAAGGCCAAGATCAACACCAAAGGGGCCCGTGACCCAAAACTGGAGTTGAAAGGACTCTGTAGTCCCTCATCCCAAAGGAGCTAGCACAGGGTCACGCTCCCTGGGCTTTTGGGGCCAGGTAACTTCTTGGGGTCACTCCCAAGTCCCCAGTTAGGACTTACACATCACCCAAGGGTCTGAGGACTGGTCCAAACCTTCTTCTCTTGGCCCATAGGATCACAGTCACCCAGAGCTCAAGCTCAGAGTTCCCCTCCACCAAAAAACCCAACACACCCAGAGGCCAGACCCTAAGGAGGCCAGAAGAGGCCCTGCTCCAGGCACAAGCAACAGTGTTGTACACTACTCAAGACACAGGCTTCGGGGTCAGACAGAGCCAGGTTTAGATCCCTGCTTTGGCACCTATGTAACTAAGAGCAAGCTCAGAAAAGAGAATGCTTGGACTTCCGGTCAAGATGGCGGCGTAGGTGGACGCGAAATCGCGTCCTCCCACAACCACATCAAAGTTACAACTAAATCACAGAATAACTATCACTTAAAGACCGCATGAAATCAAGCTGAATGGAAGCCCTGCAACTACGAAATTAAAGCAGCAGCAGAATGGAGATGGCATACTGCCCTCCAGGACCCTCCATGTCCTCAAAGGAAAGGAGATCCTGCAGCCAGGGGCGCGTGCGGAAGCTGAGCGACCCCCCCACCACGGAGGAACCCAGGCGGAGCGAGCCAAGCGACCCCCACACCTTGGAAGAACCCGGGCGGAGCGAGGGAGCCGAGTGACCCCCCCCCCACCACGGAGGAACCCAGGCCGAGCGAGGGAGCTGAGCGACCCCCACACCAACGGAGGAAGCCGGCAACACACAGGAGAACTGAGCAAACGGAACAACGAAATTGACCCAGAGACATGGAGGTGGAGTACGGGATGAGGGGCCTCAGAGGAGGGGGGGAGGCGGGGAAAGAGATGAATCACAGAGCCTATGTGCATGGGTGCATAACCAATAGACATGGACAACAGGGATGGGGAGGAGGAGAAGGGGAGGGGGAGGAGGGTGTCAATGGGGGGAAAAAAAGGAAAAACATCTGTAACAAAAACAAATTAATAATAAAATAAATTAATTAAAAAATAATAATAATAATAAAAGAAAAAAAGAAAAGAGAATGCTTGGGGACGGGTGTGTGTGTGGGGGGGCGATGGGGAGGAGGGTGTCAATGGGGAAAAAAGGAGAAACATCTGTAACAAAAATAAATTAATAAAAAAAAAAAGAAAAGTAAAGAGAAAGCTTAAAGAATGATTGTGAGAGATTCAAGTCACAATGAAGGGGCCGAGTGTGCTCAGCTGCTCTCACCACTTCCATCACAATGTGCTGGGTATGCTGCCATGGTTGGGGGCTCACTTTACCGGTTTCAGGAGTGACTGCCTCCCCGGCCCCGTCAAACCCCAGGGAAAGTTTTGACAAGCCCAGGAAGGGCGGTCAGGCCTGCTACTGGCAGCCTGCTGTCTTGTCCAGATGCATCCTGACCAACGGTTCTCTCCATGGAACTCCAA
This sequence comes from Tadarida brasiliensis, assembly GCA_030848825.1. Classification (NCBI taxonomy): domain Eukaryota; kingdom Metazoa; phylum Chordata; class Mammalia; order Chiroptera; family Molossidae; genus Tadarida; species Tadarida brasiliensis. The sequence goes on along the minus strand of CM061259.1, from coordinate 68,462,301 downwards.
GTTCTAAGACTTTCAGGGACCATGCCACCTTGCAGCAGTTCTGCCACTCAGGAGCTTTAATAACTACAGGTGTGTGTGTGTGGGGGGGGGGACTGGACAAGTAAGGGGAAGGGCTACAGAGCCTGTCCCATACCTGTAACAGCACCAGGAGAGGTTCGGGGAGATAAAGCCTGACCTAGGCAGGCACGGGTAACTAGCTGTCTGCATGGAAACAGCTGAGATGAGATTGCAAAGGGAGAGTGGGCTGCCCAATGCAGGTTGGGGAAGGTGTCAGGTGCTTTCCTCCCTGTGGTGGTGAGGCACCAACAGAAGCATGGTTAAAGAGGAGTGACAGGGAGGGCAAAAGCTCTAGAAAATGCTACCTGTGAAGAACAACATAAAGAGTAGGGGAGATGTAGCCTGGGGAACTAAGTCCCAGGATATGATGGATAACACTGCTCAAATGCTTATAGGGCTGTCACTTAGAAAAGGAACAGCCTTGCTTGATGAAGCCACAGAGGATGCCTTTCTAGCCATCAGAGTTGATACAATGTGCTACTTTGTGAGGCAGGGTTCTATCCCTAATGATGTCGAGTACTTCTGGGGATAAGGAGAGGACCAGGCACCTAGGCTCTATAACAACGAAGGCCTTGGATATGGAATGCCCGCCAATCAGATGCCACTGGCAGTATGGGCAACACCTTGTAGCTCTCTCTCCTGTCAACTAGTTCTGATTTTTCAGGGCTCCCACTCTGTCCACTTGCTCATGTCCTGTGTCACTCACCAGGAGCAACTCTCCATCTGGCCGGCATATCTGATAGGTACCACGGGGTAGTGGCATTAGGTTGTGGCTGGACAGAAACTGGACTCCATTGCCGAGGCATCTCTAATTGGGGGAGAAAAGAGAAAAATCCATTCAGATAAGAGGGTAACTAGGAAGTAAGTAAGGCCACACTTAAAAAGCAGGAGTCACCTGAGATTCATTTGCCAATTTTTATTGCATGCCCACCACTTGCTAGATGCTCTACAATCTTCCCAAATTCTGAGAAGCCAGTGGAATCTGGTGGAAAGAGAAAACACTGGATCTCCATCTCCAGAGTTCATATCTATCTTCCTGCCTCTGCATCTGGGGAAAACCAGATGGGTCCCAGGAAATGCCAACCTATGGTGGAACAAAGCTAAATCCCGATTTGATCCCTTAGTCTAAAAATGGGCAAGCTGAGCCTCAATGCTGGGGGCAAGCAGTCTTCTCTCACAAGCCCACCCACCCCACTTCTGCTGGCTTTGTAAGACCAGAGACCTGGACATTAAGAGGTAAATACTGATAGCCCTGGCCAAGTAGCTTAGTTGGTTAGAGGTTGTAGATTTGATCCCTGGTCAGGGCACATACAAGAATCAACAAATGAATGTGTAAATAGATGGAACAATAACTTGATGTTTCTCTCTCTCTCATATCAATTTTTTAGAAAAGAGGTACCAGGCACAACCCTGGAATAAACCTACCATGTCCTGGTCCAGGGTCGGGCTGCAAGCAGGGCAACTTAGGGAGTCACTTGGGCAAAAATGCTGCTAACCTCATGTGAAAGGCATTTCTTCTCCTACCAAATAATGAACTTAAGCTTCATGATAGAAGACCCTGTGCAGGTCCTGTTCAGTGCTGCATCCTAGCACCCAGTACAGAGCCAGGCACATTGATGTCAATGACTCGATAGAACCAACCTTTCATTTTCACATTCCATGGGCCTTTCCTCTCCCTGTTCCACACCCTAGGCAACATCCCAAACTTAAACAGATGCCATTATTTCCTAGAGCTACTCTAAGTTAACTTTTGGGAGTTTAAATAATTTGTTTTACTTCTCTGTATGCCTACACCTACTGGTCCTGGAACCAATGACTTCAGCAACAGTCTGAAATAGAAGATGGCTAATTTGGGAGAGAAATCCCACAACAGGACCAAACCTGAAGTTGGTTCCCTTTTTGCCCAAATCCAAACACATGCAAATTCAACCTCTAAACCCTGACTCAAAAGACAAAAGCCAAGAAAAAAAAAAATCAGTCCAGGGTCAAAGATAACTTCTTTCTCCGGGCACTCAGATTCCAATGAAATATTTTCCTTCCTCCAGAATCTGGCTCTGGGGTCAGCCACCCCACTAGCTCTGAGACTGTGTGCAGGTTACTTAACCAGGTTGTCCCCAGTTTCCTAAACTGTGAAATCGTCATAAGCAACAGCAACATAAAGTTCTATTTTCACAGTGACCTTTACACGCCCCGACTCCCACCGCAACTCTGAGACAGTTCCTAACAAGGGCAAGTTTTTCCTCCCACACTTTCACACAGACGGATAGAAGAGGCAATGCAGGAAATGCTCTCAGTAGAGGACCTGACATAAATGTGACCTATAACTGTCATGGTTTTTTCCCTTCTCCTCGCTACTTTTTCTCCACTAGGCGCCAACCCCCCGGGGTGTGATCAGGAAGCGAGGAGCGGTGATCCGCTCCCACCCAGCCCCGCGCAACGCCGTCCCCGCCCGGCACGCTCGGCGCCCACACTCAGGCCTCGCTCGGGATCCCTTGACCAGGCCTCAGCTGACCCAACAACCCAACCCCAAGCCTCTCGCAGAAACCAGGGAAGGGCCGAGGGGGCCAAAGGCCTGAGGAGAGGGAGGCCCTAGAGGTCGTGGGCTGGGAGCTTCCTAACGTCGGCCATCCTTCTGACCCTCCGCCTCCCGGCCCCACAGGTCCGCTCACCCGCGGGCAGCGGCACCAGCCTTTCCGCAGCGTTGCCGCCGCCATATTGGAGCATTCCTTGTGACCTTCTTTCCGCGCGGCTTGATGGTGTCATCCGTCGCGTTTGCCTGGAACGCCGTAGACCTGGGACAAGCGGTCCCTGAAGGCGGGGGTTGAAGAGAAAATGCCTCTGATTGGCTAGAACTCTCAAGGGAGGCGGGCCTTGGAGAGAGGTCTCCGATAGGGGCGAGGCCTAATAGGGGGCGGGAATTCTTGATCTAGGCCTCTGATAAGACAGGGTTTCAAAAGAGCGGGGCCTGTAACTAGATATGACCCGGGGGGCGGGAACGCCTGTGAGGCAGAGACCTGTGGTTGGATAAGACCACGAAGGGGCCCTGCCGGTTTGGCTCAGCGGTTGGAGCGTCGGCCTGTGGACCAGAGAGTCCGGGGTTCGGTTCCCGCTAGGGGCACGTACAAAAAAAAAAAAAAAAGATTACGAAGGAGCAGAGCCTGAGGGCTTGGATTCTGTCGCAAGTGGAGATTCCCCTGTGGAATACGCAGGGTTCCGGAAGGACGCGTAGGCCACGATCCCCCACAAGAACGGATGCAGTTGGATTCTGATGGACTGACCAGTGAACCAGCTCGAGGGATTAAGATTAACTCTGACACTCAATGACAATGACTGATTGGCTGACAGTGACCGCCAGACGGACAATTGAGTTGTTCCAAGAGCAAGAGCGAAAATGAGTCCACTTTTGTATAGCAGCCTTTAGGAAGGCTCCTGATGATTTGGATCCAGAACAGGTGAGACCTGGCTGGTGTGGGTCACCCCTCCATCGACACACCTTGCTCTGAAGCAGCTCAGGTCTCTGTCCTTTCAGCACCCTGATACTATTTTCCCTTAGAAAATGCCACCACCAAGCTGTCTGTGTCTGGGGAGAGGAAGGGTTGGTTTCTTGGGGGGAGTTAATATATGCTATGTTCGCCCTATTTGAAGCCTTTTGCATTATTAAATTGTGATAAGATCTATGGGACTTGAAAGGGAGTGAACATATACTCCCTGGCTTCAGGGTTGGACAGACCTGCGTTCGCTGTCCCTCAGGAGCTCCCCAGAGGTGGGAGCAAGGTATGCCGGTTCCACTCTGGCTTTGAAATGTCTTCACTCCATGCCCCGGCCGGTTTTCTCAGTGGTTAGAGCGTCCACCTGTGGTCGAGGGTTCGATTCCTGGTCAAGGGCACATACCTGGGTTGCAGGTTCGACCCCCCGCCCTGGTTGGGGTCGTGCAGAAGGCAACCAATCAATGTGTCTCTCTCACATCCAGGTTTTTCTCTCCCTCCCTCCCTTCCACTCTATCCAAAAATCAATGGAAAAATATCCTCGGGTGAGGGTTAACAACAACAAAAAAAGAAAAAGAAATGTCTTCACTCTAAGAGGAGCAAACTAGCTGAGAAGAAGATCTGGTCCTCTTAGTTGTAGTCGGGACCAAGGAGTTGGACAAGGTCACCCAAGGAGAATGAGTCAAACAGGCATATCAAAGGCCCAAAGGTAAAATGGAGGAAGAGCCCTTAGAGGAGACAGGGCAGGACTGGTCAACAGGTAGGAAGAGAACCTAGAAGGCCTTGGAGAAGGCAGATGGGGTAAGCAGGGCTGAATGCTGCAGAGAACTCAGGCAAGGCAGGCCAGGCCAAAACTATACCCATCATCCTTTGACTTTTACAATATGGAGGTCCTTGGTGAGGTAAGCAAGGGGGTTTTTGTTGAATGGTGGCTGTGGAAGCCAGATTTCAGTGGGTTGAGATTTTTTTACAGGGGTATGCTGGCTGGTGAGAGCCAACTGTCAAATTTTTAGACATTTTGGGGCAGTTGCTAAACAGCCATTATTAAAAAATTGATTGTATAAACTTATGATCAAATGGATTATATCAAGACAAGGGTAATAAATACTCAAAACTCACTTCCTAATTATTTTACTGTCTGTGCTGCTGAAGTTATTTACATATATCACATCTGTATGCTGGAAACACTATATGATGTGTGCTGCTCACTGCTTATCAATTCCTGTGTCTATTGACGCCACATTAGTAGTTTGAAATTGGCCATGGTGGGAGTATTTACTCTATAGGAATTGACAGACACTACAGATCATGAGCTTTTTGGTTTGTTTGGAGGACCATTTATTAAACATTTCATCAGCACATGGAGTGTGCATAGACTCCTTTGAGGAATCTTTGCTGTGAGTAGAAAGTGAAATGATGACAGCTTGAGAAACATGTGGAGGAGTGAGAGTGGTTTGTTTTTCCCACCTTTTATTTTGAAAATTTTCAAAGCTACAAAAAAATTGCAAGAATAATATAACACTCATATATTTCTTCACCTAGATTCATTTAGCCACACTTACTTTAGCCTTCTTTATTATACATATATATGCAAACAAATATATTTATACACAGACGGTTCCCGACTTACAATGGTTCAACTTACAATTTTTCAACTTTATGATGGTGCAAAAGCAATACACATACTTTGATTTTTTTTTTTTACATGCTTCGAATTTTGAGTTTGGATCTTGTCCTGGGCTAGCGATATTTGATCAGATACTGTCCCGTGGTGCTGGGCAGTGGCAGTGAGAGGATTTTGCCCAACCAGAGGCTAATGTAAATGTTCTGAGCATGGTCATGGTGGGCTGGGCTAAGTTGTGGTGTCAGGTAGGTTAGGTTATATTAAATGCATTTTCGACTTACAATATTTTTTAAATTTATGATGGATTTATCAGAAAATAACTCCATCGTAAACGAGGAACATCTATACAAAAATGTTTGTTTGTTTTGCTAAGCCATTTGGAAGAGAGATGCAGACATCATGATTCTTCCCCTTCAACATTTAAGCATGTATCACCTAAGGGCATCCTCTACAAGACCACAATGCCATTATCATCCCAATACAGTTATTATAGTTGATTAAATAATTCAAATTCAATGAGATAAAACTCTGTTATCCTTTCCCTAATTTTCTCTTTGTAGCTTTTTAAAATAAAATCTAGAGTTCAATCAAGTTTCACTTATTACATTTGGTTGTCACATCTCTTTCAGTTTCCTTTAATCTAGAAAAATTTCGATTTTATTGGGAGGGTGGGGAGTCTTGCATGACTGATGATTTTGAAGTACTGTCGTCTTATAAAAATGTCCCACATTCTGAAGTTGTCTGATTGGTACAGCATGATTAGTTTCAAATTTTGCCAAAAATATTCCATGAGTGATGTTCAATAGGTATAAAGTTTTAGATATGCAAGATGAATTAGTTCTAGAGCTCTGTTGTGCAACAGTTAACAACACTGTATTGTACACCTAAAATGTTGTTAAGAGGGTAGATCGGCTGTTAGGTGTTCCCCCCCCCCAAAAAAAAGTCCCAAGAAACAAAGGGATAGGAGGAAACTTTGGAGGTGATGGATGTTTATTACCTTGATTATGGCATATGTCAAAACTCATCAAATTGTTTACATTTAAATATATACATTAAATTGTATATAATAGTACACATTAAATATACATACAAATGTATTAAATTGTATATCAATTATACCTCAGTACACTTTATATTGTGGAAGAGGCAAGGGATCTCTGTGGGGCACTTGGGGCACTTTTATAAGAAGCATCCAGAAAACATAATGGCTTAAAGCAAGTATGTGTGTTCTCATACTTTCTGTGTGTCAGGAATCTGGATGCCATCCAGCTGGTCCTCTGGATCAAGGTGTCCTACAAGTTTGCAATCGAAGTATCTAGTGGGGCTGTAAACTTCTTAAGGCCCAACTTGGGGAGGTTCTTCTCCAAAATCACTCCCATGTCTATTATAGGATTCAGTTCCTTGTTAGACAAAGGGCCTCAATTTCTCACTGACTATTGGCTGGTGGCCCTCCTCAGTTCTTTGCCACATGGGCATACAGCAGCTTCCAACATGGCAGCTGGCTTCCATTGAAAGTGCAAGAGGGGGCCAGCAAGACAGAATCGGAGTTTTCTGTAGCCTAATCTCGGATGTGACAACCCATCACAATTGTCATATTTTGTTAGTTAAAACGGACTCACTAGGTCCTGACTACATTCAAGGAGACAGGATCAGACAAGAGAGCATGAATATAGGAGGTGGGGCTGCCTCCCACCCACACTCTTCATAAGTATTAGAGTGATTTGATTATATGACCTGGGGCTTGTAAGTCTTGGGACTCAGAGATAACTCCAGTTTTACTTGTTATATTTGTGCTATAAAGAACCTGGGACTTGGGCAGTTTTGTTTTTTTTATCCTTACCCGAGGACATTTTTGCATTTATCTTCAGATAGAGCGGGAAGGAGAGAGGGAGGGAGAGAGAGAAACATTGATGTGAGAGAGACACATTGAGTGGTTGCCACCCACACGACCCCAACCGGGGCCGGGACAAACTGCAACCGAGGTACATGCCCCTAGCGGGAACCGAACCCAAGACTCTCCAATCCGCGGGCCGAAGCGCTAACCACTGAGCAAACCCAGCCAGCGTGGCAGTTTCTTTTTGTGCTTAGAAATTTCTTTCTTGGCCTGTGTGTGTGTGTTTGTTTTTTGTTTTGTTTTTTGTTACTGTTCCTTGAAAACTTGAAGAAAATATCCTTTGAGACGACATGGAAGGACCTGGAGAGTATTATGCTAAACGAAATAAGCCAATCAGAGAAAGACAAATATCACATGATCTCATTTATTTGTGGAATATAATGAACAAAATAAGCAGATGAACAGTATAGACCCAGAGACATGGAAGTAGGGTTCAGACTGACAAACCTCAGAGGAGGTGGGCAGGGGGGAGGGAAGAGATAAACCAAAGAACTTATATGCATATATGCATAACCAATGGACATTGACAACAATGCTGTGGGGGGGGGGGCAGGATTGGGAGGAAAGTGTCAATGGGGTAAAAAGGAGAAACATCTTTAACAAAAATAAATTAATTAATAAAATAAATAAATAAAATGGAAATAATAAGAGTATTGAGGGTAAGCAGAGTTTGCCACCCCAAAATATGACTTAACATTAAAAAGAAAGAAAGAAAACTTGAAGAAAAGCTTCGCATCAACCATGATTAGTCATGTACTCCTGATAAGATGTGATATGATGAGAAGGGCCCTTCACCTCTGGGTTCTTCTTCCCAAAACCCATCACATCACCCCAGTCTAAATGTAAGAAAAACCTCAGACAGGTCCCAACTGACAGAGAGTCTATAAAATTCTTGACCAGTCTTCCTCCTTCATGTCAAGGTCATCAAAAACAAAGTAAGTCTGAGAGACTGTCTCAGCCAAGAGGAGCCTAAGGAGACGCGACGCTGACATGCGGAGTTCTGGGGCACAGAAAGGACACTAGGGAAATTTTGATGAAATCTGAATAAAGTGTGGACTTTCGTTAATGATAATGTATCTCTGTTGGTTTGTTAATTGTAACAAAGTTCTATACTAATCTGTTATGAGTAGGGGAAATGGTGTGGGGTGTATGTGAACTCTGTACCATGTTTGCAATTTTTCTGTAAATCTAACTGTTCTAAAATAAAAAGTTTATTTTTAAAAGGCCTACTTATTATTTGTAAGGTATAATAAACTTTGATATATGGACTATTTTATTAATTATAACATTTAAATCCTCCGTGTCATGATTTTTTATGAATAGATGCATAAGTTTTTTGTTTGTTTTTATTCCTCACCCGAGGATACTTTTCTATTTATCAACAGATAGAGTGGGAGGGAGGGAGAGAGAGAGAGACAGAGAGAAACATCAATGTGATAGAGCCACATTGACTGGTTGCCTCCTGCATGACCCAACCAGGGCCGGGGACGAACCGCAACCTAGGTAGGTGCCCTTGGCCGGAATTGAACCCGCGACTCATTGGTCCATAGGCCGAAGCTCTAACTGCTGAGCCAAACCGGCCAGGGCTAGATGCATAAGTTTAATGTATTCACCTTACTAAATAGTACTAGATTCTTAATATAGGCATTAATGTAAAAATAATTAGTGACCATTCTTTTTCTAATTTATTATTTTTATTTTTGTTAATTCTCACCCGAAGATATTTTTTCCATTGATTTTTAGAGAGATTGGAAAGGAGGGAGGGAAGAGTGGGGAAAGAGGGCAAGAGAAAATTTTCTATGTGAGGGATACATCAATTGGTTGCCTCCCGCATGTACCCCAACCAGGGCCGGTGATCAAACCTGCAACCCAGGCACCTGCCCTTGACCAGGAATTGAACCCGCCACCCTTCAGTCTGTGGGCTGATCCTCTAACTGCTGAACCAAATCAGCCAGGGCCATGTGCAGGTTTTTTGTTTTTTTTTTATCCTCATCTGAGGACATTTTTGCATTTATCTTCAGATAGAGCGGGAGGGAAAGAGGGAGGAAGAGACAGAGAGAAATATTGACGTGAGAGAGACACATCGACTGGTTGCCACCCACACAACCCCAACCAGGGCAGGGGACAAACTGCAACCAAGGTACATGCCCTTAGTGGGAACTGAACCTGGGACTCTCTGGTCCGTGGGCCAACGCTCTAACCGCTGAGCCAAACCGGCCAGGGCCCACTTGCAGGCTTTTGTGTGAGTTTTCACTTCATTTGGATGAGTACCAAGGAGTGATTGCTGGATCAATTACTTCTTTTCTATACACTCAATGTGCTATAGGATAATATTCAATTCTCACTGTAATTATGTTTCTGTCAATTTTATCCCTAACATTTTTTTCATTTGGTTATTAAATTTTATGAAGCATATAGGTTTAATAAGGCCAGGTCTCTAATTTTATTGTAATGTTTATCATTATATAATCAGGTTCATCTTCTTTTCGACCAAAATGATATTCTTTTCTGGTATTAATATGGCCAACAAAATAATCTTATTATTATTCTCTTTGTTAATCCTCACCCAAGGATATTTTTCCCATTGATTTTTTTAGAGAGAGTGGAAGGCAGGGAAAGGAGGGGGAGAGAAAGAGTGAGAGAGAAGCAGAAACATTGATAAGACAGAGACACATAGATTGGTTGCCTTCCACACACACCCTGACTGGGGCCGGGGATTGAACCTGCAACCCAGGTACATGTCATTAACCGGGAATCAAACCTGAGACCCTCTGATACATGGGCTGACGCTCTACCCACTGAGCAACACCAGCCAGGGACAACCAAATAATCTTAATAACACTAATAGCTACAATTTATCAAGCTTTTACTAGGCCAGGCAGTATGCCAAGTGCTTCACATACTGATTTAGTTAGGCCCTTTGTAGCGGCTATAAAGAACCTGAATGAGGGAGATGGGCATCTAACCATGCAGACAGGCCTCGTGGACAGAACTGGACTGTCCCTCCAGCCTCATGGAGACTGGATCAGGACACAGCTACATCCTTAGCAAAAGAAGTCTGTTGCACCCTGGCTGGTGCAGCTCAGTTGGCTGAACGTCATCCCATGCACTGGAGGGTCACCAGTTTGATTCCTAGGCAGGGCACATGCCTGGGTTGTGGCCTCAATCCCCAGTAGGGGGTGTGCAGGAGGCAGCCAATTGACCTTTCTTTCTCACATCGATGTTTCTCTCTCTCTCTCCCTTCCTTTCTAAAATCAATAAAAACATATATATTTTAAAAAAGCAGTCTGTTGCCTCCAGTCTAATGCTCTTCCTGCTCTCTTTCCCAAGGACATCCTCAATGGCTGAATGGTGTCCCTCCAAAGTCATGTGTTGAATCTCTAACCCCCAACACCTCAGAATGTGATGTATTTGGAGATATGGTGTTTAAAGAGATAATCAAGTAAAAATGATGTCATTAGGGTGGGCCATAATCCATTATGACTGGTGTCCTTATAAGAAGAGGAGATTAGACTTCCAGTCAAGATGGCAGCAAAGGTAAACATGATACAGTTGTCCCTCGCCACTTCGCGCTTCGACTTTCGCAGCTTCACTCTATCTATACTATACTATACTATATCAAATATAGTATAGTATAGTATTTGAAAAAATTGCAATAGAGTGAAGGCGCGACCATCGAAGTGCGGCGGTCTGTATAGAAATGTAGGGATGACTGTATAGAAATAAAAAATCCTACTTCGTGGAAATTCATTTATCACGGTAGAGTCTGGAACTGATTAACCGTGGTAAATGAGGGCCGACTGTACTCGCCTCCTCCCACAACCACATTAAAATTACAACTAAACTACAGAACAACCATCCTTCAGAACCACCTGAAATCGAGCTGAATGGAAGTCCTAGAACTACAAAATTAAAGAAGAAGCCACATCAAGACTGGTCGGAGGGGTGGAGACGCAGACGGGCTGGTTCCACACCCATGTATGGCAGATAAAAATCAGGAGGGACACCTCAGTTGTGAAGGTCCTGCCTGAGGAGTGAGGGGTCCCTGTCCCATACCAGGCCCCCCAGCTTAGGGTTCCAGTGCCAGGAAAGAAGTTCCCATAACTTCTGGCTGTAAAATCCAGCGGGGTTTGAGGCTGAGGGAGGCTGAGGCTGCTAAAGCCCCAAGCAGCTCCTCTTAAAGGGCCTGTGCATGGACTTACTTGGAATCGCTCCCTCCAGGCTCCAGCATGGAGGAGGCAGCTTGAAAGGCACCAGAGACATACGGTGAAGAACTGAGTTGTTTGGCATCAGGGGAGAGTTGGAGAGGCAGCTTTCTCCTGGACAGTCGTGCTGGCTGAGGCCGTTGTCCCTTACGTGAGCCCTTCCCCCATGGGGCAGGCATAAGGGCGCCATATCTGGGACTCCAGCAACCAGGCTCACACAGTTTGCCCTGCCCTGGTGATTCCCTTAGGCCCTGCCCCCCGCCCCCACCCCCACTTTCGGGTCCACCCAAGCTGTTTCCAGTGGCTTTACCACAGGATTGGCCTGTCTTGGGTCCTGCTTCAGATTTTCCTAAATTCTCTCAAACCAGCAGCATCTGGCCTCAGTGAGGCCCATACCTCTCCCTAAGTGACCCCAGGTCTGGCACTAGAAGCAGCCAGCCTTGGATCACAGCTTGGCTTTGCCTGGGTACCTCCAAGCCCAGCACAAGAAGCAGCCATCTGCAGATTGCTTTGTATCTTATGCATGGTGGCCCTGGGTAGAACACAGGCTGTGGCTGACCTTGCCCCAGAGCCAGCATACTCAGTGGACAGCTTCAGACCACATCAAAGCACCACCATCCAATCACCTCCACAAGCAACACACTCAAGGAGTGAACTCAGTGGGTGCCAGAGCCCTGCTGAAGTAAGTCTTGCTCTGTGTCTCCTGCACAGTTGATACTCCAAGGTAGTCAGAGGTCAGTAGTCAGTGGGCACAGCCAGTCTTTACAGCTGATCATCCTGAGCAAATCCTTCCCATTGACATGCCAACAGCAATCAAGACTCAGTTACAACAGAATGGTGTACAGTCCACACGAGGAATGCACCTCGAGGGCCCAGCTGGGATGATCAGGAAGGCTGTGCCACTGGACCTTACAGGACACCTACTATAATAGGCCACCTTAGGAAGCCTAGGAGACATAGCAACTGTATCTAATACATAGAAACAAACACAGGGAGGCAGCCAAAATGAGGAGACAAAGAAACATATCCCAAATGAAAGAAAGGAACAAACTCCTGGAAAAGAACTAAACAAAATGGAGATAAGCAATCCAACAGATGCAGAGTTCAAAACACTGGTTATAAGGATGCTCAAAGAACTTAGTGAAAACCTCAAGAGCATAAAAAAGGACTAGTCGGAAATGAATGGTGCACAGTCAGAAATGAAGGAAGCTCTAACTGAAATAAAGAATAATTTATAGGGCCCAGCCATGTGTCATTCAGTGGATTGAGCATTGTTCCATGCACTAAGAGGTCACTGGTTCAATTCCCAGTCAGGGCACATGCCCAGGTTGCGGGCTCGATGCCCAGTATGGGACATGCAGAAGGCAGCCAATTGATGTTTCTCTCTCATCGATATTTCTCTCTCTCCCTCTCCCTTCCTATCTAAAAAAAAAAAAAAAAAAATCAATAAAAAATATATTAAAAAAATTTTTTTTTAAGAATAATTTACAGGGAATCAATAGTAGAGTAGGTGAAGCCATGGAGCAAACCATCAATTTGGAATATAAGGAAGCCGAAAACACCCAATTAGAACAGCAAAAAGAAAAAAGAATAAAAAAAAAAAATGAGGATAATGTAAGGAGCCTCTGGGACAACTCCAAGCATACCAACATTCACATCATGGGGGTGCTGGAAGGAGAAGAGAGAGAGCAAGAAATTGAAAACCTACTTGAAAAAATAATGACAGAAAACTTCTCTAACCTGGTGAAGGAAACAGACATACAAGTCCAGAAAGCACAGAAAGTCACAAACAAGATGAATCCAAAGAGGCCCACACCAAGACATATCATAAATAAAATGCAAAAGGTTCAACACAAAGAGAGAATCTTAAAAGCAGCAAGAGAAAAGCAGTTAGTTACCTACAAGGGAGCCCCCATAAGACTGTCAGCTAATGTCTCAAAAGAAACATTGCAGGCCAGAGGGAGTGGCAAGAAATATTCAAAGTGATGAAAAGCAAGGACCTACAACCAAGATTACTCTATACTGCAAAGCTATCATCTGAAATCAATGGATATATAAAGAGCTTCCCAGACAAGAAAAAGCTAAAGGAGTTTATCACCACCAAACCAGTATCATATGAAATGTTGAAGGGTTTTCTTGAAGAAAAAGAAGATAAAAAATATGAACAATAAAATGGAAATAATTACATATCTATCAATGATTGACTCTACAAACAAAATGAACAAGCAAAACAGAAACAGACTCATAAATAGAGAACTTTTGGTTGGTTGCCAGATGGGAGGGGTGTTGGGGGGATGGGCGAAAAAGGTGAAGGTACAAACTAAGAAGTGCAAATTGGTTGTTAGACTGACGAACCTCAAAGGGAAGAGATAAACCAAAGAACTTATATGCATATATGCATAACCAATGGACACAGACAATAGTGTGGGGAAGGCAGGAGTGGAGCAGAAGCAGGGAGGAGGGGGTCAATGGGGGAAAAAGGGAAGCCATCTGTAATACATTCAACAATAAAGATAAGTTTGAAAAAAAGAAGAAGAGGAGATTAGGACACAGGTACATACAGAGGGAAGACCATATGAGGACACGGGGAGAAGATGGCCATCCACAAGCCAAGGAGAGAGGTCTCAGAAGAAACCAACCCTGCCAACACCTTGATCTTGTACTTCCCGCTTCCAGAACTGTGAAGGAATCCATGTCCATTGTGTAAGCTGCCCAGTCATTTAGGGCAGCCTCTGCAAGCTCATATAACAGGCCCTTTTCATCTCCCCTCAGGTTCAGAGGCCCTATCCACTCCCAGCTTCTGTTGCTCACAGGCCTTACCGTCTGTCTGCCTTCTGTGTGGCTTCCTTCCCACTCTACTTCCTCTTTTCTGGACTGTCTCCCCTTCATCTCTTGTTCTTCCTCTGGAGTTATAATAATAACTGCTGGCACTGGTCTTGCACCTCCTCTGTTCCAGACTGGAGCTCTCGGGGCCCCAGGAAGCAGTATCTTATTTAGCACCATCGATGCCACAACCCGTCAAGGTGGATGCTATTATTGACCTTATATAGACAGGCACCCAAAGCTGGCAGAGAGGAAGGAAGTTGCTCACAACTACACAGCTAGTGTCAAAAAGAGAATCTGGCTGGCCCTGGTTAGGGCAGAACCTTTCCCCAGGTCTTAGCACAGATCCCTGGCCTGTAGGCTGTGTATGGGCAGGGTGGTATGGAAGCAGAGGTCGTACATAGGGCAGGCACTGAGTTCTCCTTAAAACCCGTAAAGTCAGCAGCATTAGTTCCCATTTTCTAGGCAAGGAGGTGAGGGCCTCTAGGGGCTAAGCCACTCAAGTGCTACAATGGGGGAAATCAAAGTGTCTGAGAAGCTCTTATGGGCAGCTAGACTTTCCAAGGCTTTGTGCAGCAAGGGAGGGTTCAAGCAGGGTGTGGGGGAGGAATGTTCCAGTGCCAAGTTGCTTAGAGGCTCTTAAGACAATCAGACCTTTTAAGGAACCAGGCTGTAACAGAATGAAATGCTTCCACTCTCTGATGGACTGCCAATAAGCTCCTGCTGTAGATATGCTAATTAACTAGAGGAATTCTGCTTGACACTTGAGCAGCCCTCTTGTCAGTAAAGAATTGGGGAACTACGTACAAAGTAATGACTATTTCTCAAAGATTCACAGTAGTCTCCATAACTGGACACAGATAAGCAGATGTCAACAGACAAACTGGGAATAAAGGGATTGAGAAAGTTCACACTCCTGTTTGGTTCCCTTTTGAGACCTACCTAAGGCCAACAGCCACCCTTGCCTTGTCCCTCCTCCCTTCCCTTAAGAACAAAAGATGCCTGGATTCCAGACTCTTTTAAGATGAATTTGAGAATCAGTCCCCCTGTTAGGTAGAATAGATAGCTACTAGGGCAGGAAAGGGGAGAAGGGGAAAAGAAGGAAAGTTTATCTCACCCAATGAACAAAGAACTCACCCATCTTAGGATTTGCCAAACAAGATGACTAGATGTATGTACAAACATTCTGAGATAAGCCACGACAGTGTAGAGGGGGACTTTTTTTTTTTTTTTTAATCCTCACCCGAGGACATTTTTCCAGTTTTTGTTCAGATAGAGTGGGAAGGAGAGAGAAGAAGAGAGAGAGAGAGAGAGAGAAACATCGACGCGAAAGGGACACATCAAGTGGCTGCCTCCCACATGACCCAACCAGGGCCGGGGACAAACTGCAACCGAGTTACGTGCCCCTAGCAGGAACTGAACCCAGGTCTCTCTGGACCGCAGGCCAATGCTCTAACCGCTGAGCAAAACCAGCCAGGGCTAGAGGGGGACTTTTAAACCTAGTCTGCTACCCAAGATATCTAGCAGGGGAACCTTGAAACCTAAAGGGGGAAAGTATATAAAACTCCTTGATCCCCTACCGGGATGGGTTCTCAGACTAGCTGAGTTATCTGCTTTTGCTTTACATCAGTGCATTCTTAATAAATTCTTGCTTTGTTTCCTTAATAAAGTTGATTGCTTTGCTTAAACGCTGCTTTCTGTCACTCATCTAATTCCTTCTTGCAAGATTGACAAGAGCCGAGGAGAGGAAAGCCACCCACTCTGACTCAGGGGGCTCGTGGTAACACCCCCATCTTCTCAAGCTAGGCCTTCTTGATCAATAAACCTTTCCTTGCTCCAAACTTTGATCTATTGAGCATTGGGCTTTCTTTTGAAACATCAGGCACAGAAACATTGGGCCTGTAAAAAGGCCTGACCTCTTAGCAGGGCTGACCTACCTATTAAGTTTCTAGGGCCCACAATACTTTGAAGGCCCTTGCAAATGTTTCAAAATAAGAAGAAGAAACATATAATTTAGGCCAAATTATATTAATCTCTAGGACAACTCAGTTGTAAAATATAATTTTTAATTTTTTTAAATGGAGGATAAGACCCATGAAGGCAAAAGTTCCTGGGGCCCATGGAAGTCACAATGGGGGAGAGAAATATGGTAGCAGAGTGAATGGAAGCTATACAGACCATCTCCCAGGACCAAACTGGAATTACAACTAAAATAAAGAAAAGTCATCTGGAAAAACCAACTGAAGAGCAGCTGGAGAGAACCCTTATAACCAGGGACATAAAGAGGACCCTAAATCGAGACTGGTGGGAGCTGCAGAGGCATGAGAGGGCTGGCTGGATGCCTGCAGGCAGCAGCTGAGGGCTGTCTTAGCTGTGAGCAGTTCCCTCTGAGAAGTCAAGGGTTAAAACCTCAAGCCAGCTCCCCAGCACAGAGTGGTGGGACACGGAAAGGTGCCCACATAACACCTGGCTGAGAAAATCACCAGAGCAGGGAGAGGCACAGAGAACACCGGCACTTCTCTGAAGGGCCAATGCACTAAATTACAGTTACAGCCACTCACCCTGGGCTCCAGCAGAGGGAGGGTGGACTGGACTGGAACTGTGTGAGGAGAGTTAGGAGTTTGAGGCACTGGGGAGAGAGCTGGCAAGGAGGCCATCAGGAGCTCTATGCTGAGTCACTCCCCCACAGAAAAGTAGCCATTTTCCTCAAAGAGCCCCTCCCCAGAGTGGCCTTAGCCCAAGGGACAAGCAACTGCCCTCCCTCAGGAATTTAACACCACTCAGCCCAGAGAAGTACAACCTGAGGCTCATTAACAGCTAGAGACTACATGCCAGCCAGCAGGCAGAGAAAGCTTCTGAAAGTTTTGAGGTTTGGACCTGGCTCTCAGTGTTGGGGTCATGGCTCTGGAGACTGAGCTGTCTGAAAGCTGAGGCCTGGACCCCTGTGCTGAGCCAATAACCCACATGCAGAAACCACTATCTTATCAAAGCAACTTTAACCCAGAGGAAAGCAATTGCCCCATCTATTGGAAATCATGTTAGCCTGTCCACCTGAGGGATTTTTATTCAGCTGAGGGATATAACCTGGGGCTCATTAAGTAACTGAGACTAATAGTCAGCCTGCAGCCAAAAGCTCTAGGATAATTGAATATTTGCTTGGCCTGCAACTCTACCCAGGAAAGTAAGATTAGATAATAGTGTTTAACATGGTCCCTTCCATACTCATCCCAACCCTGTAGAGGAAGCCACAATCAGGAAAAATTTGGCAGGCTCCAAAACCCACTGAGACAGCCCAAATGGTGAAACAAAGAAACAAATCCCAAATGAAAGAACAAGATAATTCCACAGAAGAAGGGATAAATGAAATGGAATTTAAAAAGTTATCAGAGGTAGAGTTCAGAGTTATGATTATGAGGAACCTCAACAGCATGAGTAAAAATATAGAAACAATGAAAATCAACCAATTGGATATGAAAAACCACCAAGCAGAAATGAAGAATGACAGCAGAAATAAAGAACACGTTGGAAGAAATAACCAGCAGATCAGAGGAAGCCGAGTATTGGATTAGTGAATTAGAAGACAGGGTAAAAAAAAAACACCCAATCAGAGAACCAAAAAAACAAAAACAAAAAAAAATTGAAAAACAGGAGGACAGTTTAAGAGAGCTGTGGGACAATATGAAACATAACAACATTCACATCATAGAAGTTCCAGAAGAAGAAGAAAATGAGCAAGGGTTAGAGAATATTTGAAGAAATAATGACAGAAAACTTCCCTAACTTGGTGAAGGAAAAAGGCATACAAGTTCAGGAAGCACAGAGAGCCCCAAGTAAGAAGAACCCAAAGAGGCCCATAACAAGACACATCATGATTAAAAACAAAAATTAAAGACAAAGAGAGAATTTAAAGGCAGCAAGAGAAAAGCAAAAGAAAACCCACAAAGGAGCCCCATTAGGCTATCAGCTGATTTCTCAACAGAAACACTACAGGCCAGAAGGGAAAGGCATAAATATTCAAGGTAATGAAAAACAAGGATCTGAATCCAGGACTACTCTATCCATCAAGGCTATCATTAAAATAGAAGGTGAAATAAAGAGCTTCCCAGACAAAAAAAAAGGCTAAGGGAATATATTGGCACCAAACCAGCACTGCAAGAAATGTTTAAAAAACTGCTGTAATAAGCAAAATAAATAGAGAGAGAAACATAGCCATAATAAACAAAAATGGCAACAAATAAGTACATATCAATAATAACCTTAAATGTAAATGGATTAAACGCTGCAATAGAAAGACACAGAGTAGCTGAATGGGTAAGAAAGCATGACTCATATGTATGTTGTTTAGAAGAGATCCACCTCACAACAAAAGACCCACTCATACAAGTTGAAAGTGAAGAGATGGAAAAAAAACTTTCCAAGCAAAGGGAAATGAAATAAAAGCTGGGGTAGCAATACTCATATCTGCTAAAATAGATGTCAAAATGAAGGCCATAAATAGAGACAAAGAAGGTCACTACATAATATTGAAAGGACCTATCCAACAGGAGGATATAACCTTGGTAAACATATATGCACCCAATACAGGAGCACAAAAATGTATTTAAAAACTTCTAAAGGACTTCAAAGGAGAAACTGACAGCAATACAATAATAGCAGGAGACATAACACCCCGCTAACATCACTGCATAGATCCTCTAGACAAAAAAATTAACAAGGAAACAGAGACTCTAAATGAAGCACTAGATCAAATGGATTTAATAGATATCTACAGACTTACAACCCAATCTGCAGAATTCACATTCTTTTCAAGTGCACACAAGACATTCTCAAATGACAGAACACATGTTAGGACATAAACTAAATCTCTACAAGCTCAAGGAGATTTAAATCATATCAGGAATCTTCTCAGATCACAATGGCATGAAACTAGCAATTAATTACAATAAAAACACTCAAAAACATTCAGACACATGGAGGCTAAATAGCACATTATTAAACAATGAATGGGTTACCGAGGAGATCAAGGAAGAAATAAAAAAAAAATCCTGGAAATCAATGAAAATGAACACACAACAACACAAAATCTATGGGATGCAGTGAAAGCAGTCCTGAGAGGGAAGTTCATAGCACTACAGGCGTACCTCAAGAAACAAGAAAATTTTCTAATTGACTATCTAACTCTACAATTTAAAGAACTAGAAAGTAAAAACAAAGAAAAACTCAGAGCAAGTAGAAGGATAGAAATAGTAAAGGTCAGAGCGGAAATAAATGATATAGAGACTGAAAAAACAATTAAAAAGATCAATGAAACAAAGAGTTAGTTCTTTGAAAAGATAAACAAGATTGAAGAAACTTTAGCCAGACTCACCATGAAAGAAATAGAGGACCCAAATCAGCAAAATCAGAAACAAAGGAGGAGAAGTAACAAGTGACACCACAAAAATACAAAGGATTGTTAAAAAATACTATGAACAATTATACGCCAACAAATTGGACAATCTAGGTGAAATGGACAAATTTCTAGAATCACACAGTCTCCCAAAACTGAACCGGTATTAGACAGAAAACTTAAACAGACCAATAACAACTAAGAAAATTGAAGATGTAATCAATAAACTCCCAGCAAACTAAAGCCTGGGGCTTCACAGGGGAGTGTTACTGAACATTCAAAGAAGAACTAACACAGATTCTCCTCAAACTATTCAAAAAAATTCATGAAGAAGGAAGACTTTGAAACTCTCTTTATGAGGCCAGCATAATTCTAATTCCAAAATTAAAGATACTACAAAGAAAGAAAACTACAGGCCAATATCCCTGAACATAGGTGCCAAAATCCTTAACAAAATAGTAGCAAATTGGATCCAGCAATACATTAAAAAAATTATTCATCATGACCAAATGGGATTCATCCCAGGGATGGTACAATATTTGCAAATCTATAAATGTGTTACCCCACATAAACAAAGTGGAAGATACAAACCATTTGATCATATCAATAGATGCTGAAAAAGCATTTGACAAAATCCAGCACCCATTTCTGATAAAATCAGTCAGCAAAGTGGGAATAGAGGGATCATATCTCAACATAATATGGGCCATATATGAAAAACCTACAGCCAACATCATACGCAATGGGCAAAAAATAAAATCATGCCCTGGCCAGTTTGGCTCAGCGGTTAGAGCGTCAGCTCGTGGACCAGAGAGTCCCAGGCTCGGTTCCTGCTAAGGGCACGTACCTCGGTTGCAGTTTGTCCCCAGCCCCGGTTGGGGTCATGTGGGTGGCAACCACTCGATGTGTCTCTCTCACATCGATGTTTCTCTCTGTCTCTTCCTCCCTCTCTCCCTCCTGCTCTATCTGAAGATAAATGCAAAAATGTCCTCAGGTGAGGATAAATAATAATAATTTCCCTTAAGAACAGGAACGAGACAGGGATGCCCACTTTAACACTCTTATTTAACATACTACTGGACATTTTAGCCACAGCAATTAGACAAGAAGGAAAAATGAAAGGGATCTAAATTGGAAAGGAGGAAGTAAAACTGTCATTATTTGCAGATGACATGATACTGTACACAGAAAACCATAGACTCCATCAAAATTCTACTAGATTTAATAAATGAATTTGGCAAAGTAGCAGGATACAAAATTAACATCCAGAAATCGATGGCATTCTTATACACCAATAGTGAACACTCAGAAAGGGAAACTAAAAATCAATCCCATTTACCATTGCTAAAAAAATAAATAAATAAACTACCTAGGAATAAACTTAACCAAGGAGGTAAAAGGCCTGTTCTCAGAAAACTATAGGACAGTGGAAAAAGAGATAAAGATACAAAAAAGTGAAAACATATACCATGTTCATGGATTGGAAAAAACAACATAATTAAAATGTCTACACTACCCAAAGCAATCTACAGATTCAATGCAATCTCTATTAAAGTACCAACAGCATATTTCACAGATCTAGAATAAATACTTCAAAAGTTTATGTGGAACCATAAAAGATCCCAAATAGTCACAGCAATCTTTTTTTTTTAATTAATTAATTTATTATCCTCACCCGAGGGCATTTTTGCATTTATCTTCAGATAGAGCAGGAGGGAGAGAGAGAGGAAAACAGAGAAAGAAACACTGACGTGAGAGAGACACATCAACTGGCTGCCACTCACACGACCCCAACCAGGGCCGGGACAAACTGCAACTGAGGTACGTGCTCTTAGCGGGAACTGAACCTGGGTCTCTCTGGTCCACGGGCCGATGCTCTAACCACTGAGCAAAACCGGCCAGGGCTTAATTTTTTTCTTTATTGATTTTTGGAGAGAGAGGAAGGGAGAGGGAGAGAAAGACAGAAATATCAATGAGAGAGAACATCGATTGGCCGCCTCATGCATGCCCCCCACTAGGGACCTGGCCAACAACCTGGGCATGGGCCCCGACTTGGAATCACACCAGCAACCTCTTGGTTCATGGGTCAATGCTCAACCACTGAGTCACACCAGCCAGGCAGTCACAGCAATCTTGAAAAAGAGGAACAAAGTGGGAGGGATCACAATGCCAGATATTGTTATACTACAAAGGCATCATAATCAAAACAGCCTGGTACTGGCACAAGAACAGGCATATAGATCAATGGAACAGAACAGAGAACCCAGATATTGACCGAAGACAGTTGCACAATTAATATTTGACAAAGGAGGCAAGAGAATACTATGAAGAAAAGACAGTGTCTTCAATAAATGGTGTTGGGAAAATTGGACAGCTACATGCAAAAAAATAAAAATAGACCACCAACTTACACCATATACAAGAATAAACCGAAAATGGATAAAAGACAAATGTAACCCATGAAACCATAAAAATCCTAGAAGAAAATGTAGGCAGAAAAATCTGAGACATCATACATAGGGGAATTTTCACTGATACATCGCCTAGGGCAAGAGAAACAAAGGAAAAAATTAATAAATGGAACTACATAAAACTAAAAGGTTTCTGCACGGTAAAAGAAATCAGCATCAAAATGAAAAGGGAACCCACTGTATTGGAGAACATATTTGCCAATGATACATCAAATAAGGGGTTAATATATAGAGCACTCATACAACTCAACAAAAGGAAGACAAATAATCCAATTAAAAATGGGCAGAGGGCCCTGGCCGGTTTGGCTCAGCGGTTAGAGCGTCGGCCTGCGGTCCAGAGAGACCCGGATTCGGTTCCCGCTAAGGGCATGTACCTCGGTTGCAGTTTGTCCCCGGCCCTGGTTGGTCCTGCGGGTGGCAGCCGCTCGATGTGTCCCTTTCACGTCGATGTTTCTCTCTCTCTCTCTCTTCCTCTCTCTCCCTCCCACTCTATCTGAACAAAAAATGAAAAAATGTCCTAAGGTGAGGATAAAAAAAAAAAAACTGGGCAGAGGCCCTTCTCCAAACAGGACATGCAAGTGACCAGGAGATATATGAAAAAAATGCTCATCATCTCTAATCATCAGAGAGATGCAAATTAAAACGACTATGAGATGTCACCTCACACCTGCCAGAATGGAGGCCATCAACAAATCCTCAAACAACAAATGCTGGCAAGGATGTGGAGAAAAGGGTACTCTAGCACACTGCTGGTGGCAATGCAGACTGATGCAGCCACTGTGGAAAACAACATGGTGTTTCCTCAAAAAATTAAAAATGGAACTGCCATTTGACCCAGTGATCCCACTTCTTGGAATATATCCTAAGAAGCCTAAAACACCAATCAGGAAGAATATATACACCCCTATGTTCACAGCAGCGCTATTTACAATAGCTAAGATCTGGAAACAGCCCAAGTGTCCTTCAGTAAACGAGTTGTGGTATATTTACACAATGGCATACTATGCAGCTGTAAGAAAGAGAGATCTCTTACCCTTTGAGATGACATGGAGGTACCTGGACAGTATTATGCTAAGCTAAATGAGCCAGTCAGAGAAAGACAAGTACAACATGATCTCACTTATTTGTGAAACATATGAACAAAAAAAGCTGTTGACCAAATGAGATCCAGAATCTTGGAAGTAGGGAACAGACTGATGAACCTCAGAGGGATTAGGGTTGGAAGGGGTGGAAAGAGATAAACCAAAGAACTTATATGCATACATGCACAACCAATGGACAAGGACATTAGACTGGGGAAGGCAAGAAGGGGGTGGGAGCGGGAAGGAGGGGGGATCAATGGGGAAAAAAGGGGGACATCTATAATACTTTCAGCAATTAAAAAAATTATAAGGAGTAAAAAAATATATATATAGTGTCCAGACTGACAAGCAGTGCATTCCTACATTGCACTACAATTAGGCATTTTCATTATTTATATCTTTAATAAAAAAATTAAAGAATTTCAATAATTCCATACTCTGAAGTATATTTAGGAAAGTCCCCCAAACTTTTCTGTTTAACCATTCTCATTGCAATTTTCCTGTTAAAATGTGGACATAAATTAAACGTCATGTAGCTGGAAATTAGCAAATTAATTATTCAATAAAAAATAGCCCTGGCCGGTTTGGCTCAGCGGTTAGAGCGTCGGCCTGCGGTCCAGAGAGACCTGGGTTCGGTTCCCGCTAAGGGCATGTATCTCGGTTGCGGTTTGTCCCCGGCCCTGGTTGGTTGTACGGGTGGCAGCCGCTCGATGTGTCCCTTTCACGTCGATGTTTCTCTCTCTCTCTCTCTTCCTCTCTCTCCCTCCCACTCTATCTGAACAAAAAATGAAAAAATGTCCTCAGGTGAGGATAAAAAAAAAAAAAAAAAATATATATATATATATATATATATATATATATATATATATATATATAATAAAGTCACAATGGGCATGTTTTAGCATATTTCTTGGTCCTTTTCATGCTAGGGTCTATCTCCTCAGTCTTGGGTGCCATTAGCAACTCTTCTGTTACCATGATCCAGGAAGGGGAGATGGGTTGGGGAGAACAGAAAAAAACAGTGGGACTGAAAGACATTTGTACACCCATGTTCACAGCAGCATTATTCACAATAGCCAAAAAGTGGATGCAACATTTGTTCATCAAAAGATGATGGAGCCCGGCCGATGTGGCTCAGTGGTTGAGCGTCGACCCATGCACCAAGAGGTCGCCAGTTCAATTCCTGGTCAGGGCACATGCCCGGGTTGTGGGCCCAATCCCCAGTGGGGGGGCATGCAGGAAGCGGTCAGTTGATGTTCTCTCTCATCAATGTTTCTATCTCTCTCTCCTTCTCCCTTCCTCTCTCTCTAAAATCAATAAAGAAAAAAAAAAGATGATGGACAAGCAAAATGTGATTCATCCTTAATATTATTCAGCTTTAAAAAGGAATGCAGTTCTTTTTTTAAAAAAATCATTTTTTCCCAATCACAGTTGAAATATAATATTAGTTTCAGGTGTACACCTCAGTGATTAGACATTATAAAACTTATTAAGCAATCATCTCGAAAAACCTCATACACATCTGCCCTGGCTGGTTTGGCTCAGCGGTTATAGCATCAGTCTTCAGACCAAAGGGTCACAGCTTTGATTCCCAGTCAAGGGCACATACCTGGGTTGCAGGTTCGATCCCCGGCCCTGGTTGGGGTCGTGTGGGAGGCAACAAATCGATGTGTCTCTCTCACATCAATGTTTCTCTCTCTCTCTCTTTCTCCCCCTCCCTCCCACTCTATCTAAAAATCAATGGCAAAATATCCTCAGGTGAGGATTAACAACAAAAAATATCATACCCATCTGACACCATACATCGTTATTAGAGTATTATTAACTATATTCCCTATGCTGTAATTTACACCCCCATGACTATAACTACTAATTTGTACTTCTAAATCCCTTCACCTTTTTCACCCACACTCCCAACCCCTCCTCCCATCTGGCAACCATCAAAGTGTTCTCTGAATCTATGAGTCTGTTTCTGTTCTGCTTGTTCATTTATATTGATTTTTAGATTCAATTGTTGATAGATATCTATTTATTGCCATTTTATTGTTCATATTTTTAATCGTTTTTTTCTTCTTCTTAAAGAATACCCTTCAACATTTGCTGTAATACTGGTTTGGTGGTCATGAACTCCTTTAGCTTTTTCTTGTCTGGGAAGCTCTTCATATGTCCTTGGATTCTAAATGATAGCTTTGCTGGGTAGAGTAATCTTGGTTGTAGGTCCTTTCTTTTCATCACATTGAATGTTTCTTGCCACTACCTTCTGGCCTGCAAAGTTTCTGTTGAGAAATCAGCTGACAGTCTAATGGGAGCTCCCTTGTAGGTAACTGTTTTTCTCTTGCTGCTTTAAATATATATATATATATATTTTAAAAATATGTTTTTATTGATATTTTAGAGAGAGAGGAAGGGAGAGGGAGAGATAGAGAAGCATCGATGAGAGAGAAACTGATCGGCTGCCTCCTGCATACTCCCTACTGGAGATCAAGCCCATACATTAGGCATATGCCCCTGACAGGGGATTGAACCAGTGACCTCTCAGTGATGGGACAGTGCTCAACTTATGGAGCCACACCAGCCAGGGATCTCTTGCTGCTTTTAAGATTCTCTTTATCTTTATCTTTTGGCATTTTAATTATGATGTGTCTTGGTATAGGCCTTTTTGGATTCATTTTATTTGGGACTCTGCTCTTCTTGGACTTGTATGTCTATTTCTTTCACCAGGTAAGGAAAGTTTTATGTCATTATTTCTTCAAATAGGTTTTCAATTTCTTGCTTCCTCTTTTCTCCTTCCGGTACTCCCATGATGTGAATGTTGGTACACTTGAAGTTGTCCCAGAGGCTCCTTGCACTATCTTCATATTTTCTTATCTTTTTTTTTTTTTTTCTGTTCTGATTAGGTGCTTTTTGTTTCCTCATATTCCTAATTGCTGATTTGATTCTTGGCATCTTCTACTCTACTGTTGATTCCCTGTAAATTATTCTTCATTTCAGTTAGTGTATCTTTCATTTCTGACTGGTTCTTTTTTATGGTTCCTATGTCCTTTTTTATGCTGTTGAAGTTCTCACTAAGTTCCTTGAAGTTCTCCCTAAGTTCCCTGAACATCCTTATAAGCATTGTTTTGAACTCTGTATCTAGTAGTTTGCTTGCTTCCATTTCATTTGGTTCTTTTTCTGAAGATTTCTCCTGTTTTTTCATTTGAGACATGTTTGTCTCTGCATTTCTTTGTCTCTCCCTGTGTTTGTTGCTATGTGTTAGGTAGAGCTTCTATGTCTCCCAGACTTGGTAGAGTAGCCTTGTGTAATATGTGTCCTGCAGGGCACAATGGCGCAGCCTTCCCAGTCACCTGAGCTAAGTGCTCCAGGTGTGTCCCTGTGTGGGCTGTGTGTACTGTTGTAGTTGAGCCTTTTTTGCTGTTGGTGTCATTGGGAGGATTGGCCCCCAGGCCAATGGGCTGTGAGGACCAGCTGTGACTACAGAGGAAGAGCTGCTCTGCTGAAGTTGACCCTGCAGAGCAGGACTCGCTTCAGTGGAGCTTTGGTGCTCACTGAGTCCACTCCTTGAGTGGTAAGTGGTAAGACTGTAATCTGGTATGGTCTGAAGCTGTCCACCAGGTGCACTGGCTCTGGGGCATCCTGGGAGGTGTAAAGTCAACCACTGCCTGTGCCTTGCCTGGGGCCAACCAGCACAAGCTACAGAGAGATCTGCAGCTGGCTGCTACTTGTGATGAACTTGGAGGTGCCCAGCAGAGGCCAGCTGTGAACCAAAGCAAGCTGTCACTAGTGGCAGGCCTGGGGTCACTTAACAAGAGGTACAGAGCTGAAGCTAGATGCTGCTTGTTTGAGAGATTTTAGGAAAGTCCGAAGCATGAGGCAAGAGAAGCCAGTTGTATAGAAAAGCCACTGGAAAGGACTTGGATGAGCCCACAAGTTGGGTGGGGTGAGATCTCAGGGTGGGGCAAACAGGGTGAGCCAGGTTGATGGAATCTCAGATATGGTGCCTGCCTGTGGCTCTGTGGCGGGGAGGGCTCAGCAAAGGAACAATGGCTTCTGCCAGCACTTTGTCTGGAAGAAAGCTGCCCCCCAGCTCTTGCCCTGATGCCAGACAATTTAGTTCCTCCCCGTATGTTCCTGGTTCTTTTCAAGCTGCTGTCCCAATGCTGGAGCTCAGAGGGAGTGAGTCCCAGTAAGTCTGAGTGTGGGCCCTTTAAGAGGAACTGCCTGGGATTCCAGCAGCCTGTGTCACTCAGCCACAATCCCCACTGGTTTTTACAGCCCGAAGATATGGGGACTTCTCTTCCCAGCCCTGGAACCCTGGGCTGGGGGGCCTGGTGTGGGTCTGGGACCCCTCAATCCTCAGGGGGGAACCTCCACAGCCAAGATGTTCCTCCTGATGAAAAACTGCCACATGTGGGTGTGGGGCCAGCCCATTTTGACCTTCTGCCCTCCTACCAGTCTTGATGTGGCTTCTTCTTTAATTCCCTAGTTGTAGGACTTCTATTCAGCTAGATTTCAGGTGGTTCTGAATGATGGTTGTTCTGAAGATTAGTTGTATTTTTTATGTGGTTGTGGGAGGATTCGAGTACCACATTTACCACGTTGACTGGAAGTCCTCAGGAATGAATTTCTGATATATGCTACAACATGGATGAACCTGAAAACATTCTAAGTGAAATAAGCCAATAATTTATTTTTTAAAAATATATTTTTAAATTGATTTCAGTGGCTCAGTGGTGAGCCTTGTCCCATGGACTGAGAGGTTCCGGTTCAATTCCCAGTCAGGGCACATGCCCGGGTTTTGGGCTCGACCTCCAGTTGGGGGCGTGCAGGAGGCAGTCGATCAGTGTCTCTCTCTCACATCAATGTTTCAATCTCTCTCCCTTCCTCTCTCTCTCTCTCTAAAAAAGAAATCAATAAAAACATATTTAAAAAATAAATAAAATTGATTTCAGAGAGAGGGAGAGAGAGAGAGAGAGACAGACAGAGACATCATTGTTCCACTTATCCATGCATTCATTTGTTGTTTCTTGTATGTGCCCTGACTGGGGATCAAACTCACACCCTTTGCATATCAGGGACAATGCTGTAACCAACTGAGCTACCCAGCCAGGGACAAGGCAAGAATTTCTTTCTTTTTTAAAAAATCTTTATTGTTGAAAGTATTACAGATGTTCCCCCCCTTTTCCCCATTGACTCCCTCCTCCTCGCTCCCACCCCCAAGAATTTCTGAAATGCATGAAGCTTTATGTACAGAGAGCCATTCCCCTCTCAGCATTTGGGTAGGCTTAAAACACAGGTCTGATGGCCTCACCCCCTGCTTAAAATACCTTATGATATAGATTGGTAGATTTACTTGAATGACAGAGTATTTCTGGAGGGACATATACAGGCAGCACGAGGGAGGGGAGGTGGGTGGCTAGGAAACCAGAGAGAGGGGAAGTCTGGTTTGTGTGAGTAATCTCAGCATGCTCTGAAGCACAGGGTTCTGTCCCTGGTTGTCTAGCACTGGGCCCTGGGGTGATCCGGACAAAGGAATGGTGACCCTGAGTGTGAGAGCCTGATGACAGAGGTGGTTGGGAAGATCAGCTCTGGATTGGTTGGTCTGCACATGAAAGGCCTGCTCCTTGGCATGTCTCTAGGAACTGGCCACACTTGGGAGGGTCAGTCCCTCCAGGGCCAGCAAGACCCCAGGATATCAAAACATCAGAATACAGAAAATAAAAGACCTGGTTAACAAGCAAAGAGAAAGAGCAGCATTGTCAAGGGTCCGACAGAAAGGCTGGAGCAGGGCTAGGGGCTGGGAGTCACCATCCCAGCAGGAAATGGCAGATTCTAAGACATGAATGAAAAAGGAGGTTGGGGGCCTCAGTGCTGGAACCGCCTCTATCCCTCCCACACCCTCTGCCTTTGAGCCTTGTCTGGAATGGAGGGGTTGAGGGAATTGCCAGGATCCAGCTTGGGATCTGAGCCAACAGTGCCACACTGCCAGGGCTCTGTCTCTGGCTCATCCTCCTGGCCTCTGGCATACTCAGTTATTATTATCTTTTTTATTCCTCACCCGAGGATACTTTTTATTTATCATCAGATAGAGTGGGATGGAGGGAGGAGGGAGAGAGAGAGACAGAAGAAACATCGATAGAGCTACATAGACTGGCTGCCTCCTGCACAACCCCAACCAGGGCCGGGGGAAAAACCACAACCAAGGTACATGCCCTTCACCAGAATTGAACCTACGACTCACTGGTCCGCGGGCTGACGCTCTAACCGCTGAGCCAAACTGGCCAGGACATGCATACTCAGTTATCAATGGACCCCTGTCTTTTCCACAAGACCAGTGCTTCTCTAACAGTTTGTAGTGAAGGATCAGGTTTTGGGCTTTGCCTCTTTTAAAATTTCTAATCTGTTGCCCTGGCTGGGTAGCTACGTTGGTTAGAGAGTTATCCCAATATGCCAAGGTTGTGAGTTTGATCTCCGATCAGGGAACATAAAGGATCAACCAATGAATGTGTAAATAAGTGGAATAACAAATAGATGTTTCTCTTGCTCTCCCTTCTTTGCTCTCTAAAAAAAATCAAAATCAAAATTAAAAAAAAAATTGAGCAGGGTAGCATTATGAGAACAGGGGCAGTGTCATTTTGGCTGGTCTTTGTATTCTCAGAACTGGCACACAGGAATTATTATGGGTTGAATTGTGTCCTCACAAATTTTTTTTTTTTTTAATCCTCACCTGAGGACACTTTTTGCATTCATAGAGCTAGAGGGAGAGAGGGAGGAAGAGAGAGAGAGAAGAAACATCGATGTAGGAGAGACACATTGACTGGCCGCCACCCACACAACCCCAACCGGGGCCAGGGACAAACTGCAACCGAGGTACGTGCCCTTAGCGGGAACCGAACCCGGGTCTCTCCAGACCACGAGCTGACGCTCTAACCGCTGAGCCAAACCGGCCAGGGCTGTGTCCTCACAAATTTATTACAGTCCTAACTCCTAGTGCCTCAGAATGTCAGCTTATTGAGGAATAGGTTTGTTGCAGATGTAATTAGTTAAGATAAAGTCACATTGGAGCAGGAAGGGCCTCAAATCCAGTATGACTGGTGTTCTTATAAAAAGGGGAAATTTGGACATAGACATCCACAGAAAAAAGATGCCATCTGAAGATGAAGGCAGAGATCTGGGTGAGGCTACCAAAACTGTGAGATGCTAAATTTCCATTGCTGAAGCCACCCTAGCAAACTAATACATAGACCTTCAGTTAATGTCTGTTGAAAGAGTGCATAGACATTCAACATTCTCCATGTGAGCTGGCCCACTTGGCAGGACTGAGTTCTGAAGGGAGATACCACAAATGTTGAGCACCCATGATCAGGTCAACTGGTCTATCGTGCATGTCAAACTCTTGGCAGTTAAGCCCCTAAGATGATTTTGTATTTTAAATGTTTAAAAATTGATTTTAGGGAAAGAGAGAGAAAAAGAGGGAGGGAGGGAGGGAGGGAGAAACACTGATTTTATTGTTTCACTTACTTATGCATTAATTGGTTGATTCTTGTATGTGCCCTGACCGGGGATCGAACCTGAAACCTTGGTATATCGGGACGATGGTCTAACCAACTGAAGCTACCTCATCAGGGCATGATTTTTTTTTTTTTTTATCCTCACCCGAGGACATTTTTTCATTTTTTGTTCAGATAGAGTGGGAGGGAGAGAGAGGAAGAGAGAGAGAGAAAAACATCGACGTGAAAGGGACACATTGAGTGGCTGCCACCCGCACGACCAACCAGGGCCGGGGACAAACTGCAACCGAAGTACATGCCCTTAGCGGGAACTGAACCCGGGTCTCTCTGGACCGCAGGCCGATGCTCTAACCGCTGAGCCAAACCGGCCAGGGCATGATTTTTTGTTTTTAATTGAAGTGAAATTCACATAACAGAAAATTATTTATGTATTTATTTAATCCTCACCTGATTAGAGAGGAAGGGAGAGAAAGCGAGAGAGAAAAACATTGATCAGTTAGTTGCCTTTCATACATGACCCAACCTGAAATCAAATCCGAAACCCAGGCATGTGCCATGACTGGGAATCAAAATGGCAACCCTTCAGAATATAGGGCAAAGCTCAACCAACTAAGCCACTCTGGCTGGATGAAAATTCATCATTTTAAAGTGAACAATTTATCCCGGCCGGGGTGGCTCAGTGATTGAGCATTGGCCCATGCACCAAAATGTCACCGGTTCGATTCCTGGTCAGAGCACATGCCCAGGTTGTGGGCCCAATCCCCAGTGGGGGGCATGCAGGAGGCAATCGATGTTCTCTTCCATCGATGTTTCTATCTCTCTCTCCCCCTCTCCTTTCCTCTCTCTCTAAAATCAATAAAGAAAATTTTTAAAAAATTAAATAAAGTGAACAAATTAGTGGCCTTCTGTACACTCAATGTTGTGCAACCACCACCTCTACCTAGTCCCAAACATTTTCATCCCTCCAAAAGGAAACCCTGTATCCATTACGTTGTTGCTCCCCATTCCCTCCTACCACCCCAGTCTCTGGCAATGACGAATCCACTTTCTATGCAATCTACCTATTCTGGTCATTTTACACAAATGGAATCACACACTGTGTGGCCTTTTGTGTCTGGCTTCTCTCACATGTTTTCTATGTTTGTCCACATTATAAAGTGTCACAGCTTCACTCCTTTTCAAGACTGCGTAATATTCCAGTGTGTGGATGGACCACAATTTGTTTATATTCACGTGTTGATGGACTGACTATCCTAAAATGTTTTACACAGCAAAAATGTGTGGATGGAATAAGAGAATGGTTGGAAGGATACAGACAGAGGACGAGTGAACTGTGGGGGACAAAGCACAAGTGTCCCAGGCCCTGCCACCCTCCATCAGGGCCAGGAGTCTGGTGGGAGTCTGCAGTTAGCCATGGGAGTGTGGGGAAGGATGGACATTGGGTAGGTGATGTGGGGGGTGATGGGTGAGGAAAGCAATTTTCATCATGTATTGAGATCATGAGAGGAGTGTGGGGCTGCTGGCAAGGGATATGCAGGTAGCAGACAGACAGACAGACAGATAGCCACCAGCTGACAGACAAGTTCCTATGTAATGAAAAGGCAGATCCAGGAAGGCTGGGAGAAGTTCTGGATATACTGCCCAAAGGGAACTGGCTTCTTCCCCAGCAGATGAAGCCTACAGGGGCTAGACCAGGGCTGACCTGCTCCCTTCTCCAGGCCAAGTGAGGCAGAGCTCAGGTTTGGGTGGAACCCCAGGAGGGGCAACACCAGACCATGGCAGGATGGAAGCCAGGATTCTGCCCTTAGAATATAATCACTATCCATCTTGCTTCTCCTTTGTACCAGGTGCCACTGGTCAGTGAACACACTGTACATTTTCACATACAAGACCTGCACTGGACATGCCCAGCTGCTATAATGCCAGCTGTGGGGAGCAGGCTTCTCCCCACCTAAGCACCAAGGGCGAGGGAGTCTTGGCTACACTGGGAAGTTTCTGGCTGCACCCAGAAGCTGGTATAAAACACAGCCAGTTGGGGCAATGTTGGCCCCCAGGGTGGCCACCTGGACAAGGGACCCATGCAGACACACAAGGCCCTGGCATGGTTTTATGCTGCCACTGCTGTTTTGAAATTTTTTTCTTTTATTGAATTTATTGGGGGGAACACTGGTTAACAAAATTATACAGGTTTCAGGTGCACAATTCTACAACACATCATCTGTACATTGTATTCTGTGTTCACCACCCCAAGTTGTCTTTAAATATTTTTTTAAGAATAGTTCATTGTGCCCTGGCCGGTTTGGCTCAGCGGTTAGAGCGTTGGCCTGCGGTCCAGAGAGACCCGGGTTCGGTTCCTGCTAAGGGCACGTACCTCGGTTGTGGTTTGTCCCCGGCCCTGGTTGGGTTGTGTGGGTGGCAGCCACTCGATGTGTCCCTTTCACATCGATGTTTCTCTCTCTCTTCCTCCCACTCTATCTGAACAAAAAAATGGACCTCAGGTGAGGATTTAGTTCATTGAGTTTTAGACAGAGGGGAAGGGAGGAGAGAGAAAGAGAGAAACATGGATGTCAGAGTGCAACATAGATCAGCAGCCTCCTGCAAGCCCCCACTGGGGATTGAGCCCGCAACCTGGGCACGTGCCCTTGACCGGCTATCGAACCAGTAAACTGCTGGTACATGGGATGACACCCAACCAACTGAGCCACACCAGTCAGGGCTGTCTTGAAATTCTTATTATTTTAAACTTTATTTTTAATTGTGGTAAAATACACATAAAAAATTTACCATTTTAACCATTTTTAAGTGTACAGTTCAGTGGCATTAAGTACATTCACATTGTGCAACCATCCCCACCATCCATCTCCAGAACTTCCTCAACCTTCCCAAACTGAAACTCTGTCCCCATCAAACACTTATTCCCCATCCCCTACCCCATGCACCCACCATCTACTTTCTGTCTCTATGGATCTGACTCCTCTAGGGACCTCATATAAGTAGAATCATACAGTATTTATTCTTTTCTAACTGCTTATTTCACTGAGCATAATGTCCTCAAGATTCATCCATGTTGCAGCAGGGGTTACAGTTTCCTTCCTTTTTAAGGCTGAATAATATTCCATTGTATGGATGGAGCACATTTTGCACTGGGCCCCACAAATCATGTAGCCCCACCCACAGGCCTCTGTCACACTAAATCAAGTAGGGTGCACATATATCCTTCTACTCACCTGCTTAAAGGATACCCAGGAGTAACTTGGACAGTCTTGACCCCCTCCTTCCCCCTCCTCCATTGTCCTCCTTGACATGCTGCCCATACCTTTCAGTCTGACTGTTGGATTTTTAAGGATATAACTTGCATGAAGGGGAGGCAAGGGGAGCTTAAAGGGCCTGAAAAGGTGGTAAGAGAGGAAAGGGGGTGCTTTATATACATCATCTCTTTAAATTAAACATGTTTAAGATTGCATCTGCATGTGCAGTTTTTGTTTTTGTTTTTGTTTTTATCCTCACCCGAGGACATTTTTTCATTTTTTGTTCAGATAGAGTGGGAGGGAGAGAGAGGAAGAGAGAGAGAGAGAAACATCGACGTGAAAGGGACACATCGAGTGGCCGCCACCCGCACGACCAACCAGGGCCGGGGACAAACTGCAACCGAAGTACATGCCCTTAGCGGGAACCGAACCCGGGTCTCTCTGGACCGCAGGCCGACGCTCTAACCGCTGAGCCAAACCGGCCAGGGCCAGTTTTTGTTTTTTTTAATCCTCACCTGAGGATATTTTTCCATTGCTGCAACCCAGGCACTTGCCCTCAACTGGGAATCAAATCGGGACCTCTCGGTCCATGGGACGACACTCAATTCACTGAGCCACACCAGCTGGGCTTCATGTGCAGTTTTAAACTGAAGGGTTTAAAAATAACTTGCAAAACAATGCAATATTATTTTGTTTCTTCAAAGGACACTTCAGCGGGCTGCCCCCCTCCCGCCCCCAGCAGTAGCTCTCTAAGCTAAAGTTTCCTCTGGGACTCAGGCCCTCATGCCCCAGGGCCCAGATGCTGCCACACTGACTTTTTAGGCCCTCCATCAACTCTTTCAACTTGAGAAAATTAATTGGACAGAATGTAGTCCTTGGAATAAAGGTAAAAGGCGAATTTTGTAATTCCATAGTCTCTAAGAAGCCCAAAGACAACTTGAAAACTTCCAAACTGAGACAGGTGGCAGGTAGGGCTGGTGTTGTGGGCATGCTACCGGAGCAGTCACACATGCTCAGAGGGCTCTGCGCTCAGCTTAATGCTCTGCTGCTGTCACTTGAAATTCTTAATGCTTTTTGAACAAGAGGCCCTGCACATTCTGTGCCAGTTCTGGTGGTAGGTTATGAGGAGCCCTCAAAAGACACTGTCCCAGGAGGACCCAGTGGGAAGGAGCTGGCCGACTGCTCGAGAGGTGACCTCAATTGCTCTGGGTGGGTGGCCTAAAGACCCCCGTGAGAACTTGGGGTCAGGTCCAGGCCCCCTGGCATTTGCCCACAGGCACCTGAGCCCCTTCCCACCCCTGTGTGGTCACGCCTGCAGGAACCACCACACCTCCTCTGCACCCAAATTTCCCATCCCAGACTGAACCCCAAAATGGACAGTTCAGAGGCACAAAACTAAAGGGTAGCCAAAACTCAGGATGCTCTATACCAAATTGGGGATGGAGGTGGGGATGGGGATCAGCAGCACTAAATAGCTTGTTTTCCAGCTGGCTAAGCTTCAGCATATCATCTGTAAAGTGGGTTCATGAACAATAACAATGACACCTTCCTCATGGGGCTGACGCACCTGTAATGTGCAGAAAAGTACTTTTTAAAGTGCAAAGCACAACTCACAGCTAACAACACCTATTATTTCTCACCACTATCTTTAGCTCCTTTAACTCTCTACTGTTAAACCCTGTCAATGCCACCCCCTGGGGGCCTTGGTGGCCCACACACTCCTCAGCACCACCCATACATGGGGTAGGGGATTTCTGATCTGTTCTTTTGGACCCCTGGGTGGGATAAAATGTGCTCACCACCACCAAGCTGAAACAGGTGGGCAAAGCAGTCCCTATCTCGGAACAAATGCACCCTGGCCAGCTTTAATTCTGCTGCAGGACGTGTGTGTGGCTTCCTGGAGCTAGTGGGGTGGGAAGCCTGGGCTGCCACTTGTCAGAGGCTGGCAAACCCATGCTACCACCACTGTCCTGCTCATTGGGAGCAGCAGGCCAATGGCAGATTCACCATGCCCCTAACCCCCCAACACATCACAACTTGGTCCTGCTTATTACTAAACACAACCCATGGTTCTCTGGGACAACATTGGTGACTATGATTTTCTCCCTTCTCTTCCTAAAATCCTTTTAAATTGTGCCAAGAAATTATTAAAGTTAAACCAATAAAAAACCTAAACACATAGGAATGCAGATATTAGGCCCACAGAGCCTTGAATATGAAAACAGCCTGCACTGGACAGTCTGGTGGTAAGAACTCTCCCACCTTGCACATGGGCTCAGCTTCTCAGCTCTGAGTTCTGGGGTGAGGGGGAATCAGAAGCTGTCCCTGGCACCAGAGTGGAGATGGGGGCAGAAAGGTTTTATTAAAACATACCCCCCACTTAAGGCACTTTCTTAAACCTCTTGCTTCTCAAAGTGAGTTCCCAGAGTGTGGGCATTGCCTGGGGCTTGTTAGAAATGCAGAGATGAATCTGCTTTTAAACAGGGCCCTTGGGGAAGGAAGATGCATTCCAAGTTGAGAAGCTCTGCTCTCTGGTGCATCAGAAAAGGCTGACACCCAGGTCCCTTCTCAGTGCACAGGTGCAGACAACATGTGGGACTCCCTATACCCAAGGAGCTGCCCAGAAACCTCAGTAGCCCCTGCTGGAGGCCTTGTACTGGCCTTTGGATCTAAGCATGCAGAGGACACCCCTGAACCACCTCCTGCTGGAGTGTGCTCCTTCTTCCCCAGGTGGTGCATGCCTGCCCTCCTATGACAGACATGGGCTGGATATTCTGAGGCTTCCTCAGAAGTCATGGGACTGTTTAGCCACATCTGGAAAAGAGATGAACACAGAGCTACACAAAAAAGAGAAACCAAAGACTTTAGAAGAGGCACAGCTATAGGTTTCACTGGAGCCCACTGGCTGTGGGGCAGCATGGGGGCTTGCTGCTCTCTGCTGACCCCAATCTCACTTCTGGATGCTTCTTGGATTCAGAATGGCTGTGGTAATTGCAGTACCTACTTGATATGTTTTCCTTTTCAAAGAATCCTATGGGGTGGGCATTGTGGATCCCATTTCAGACAGGGACACTGAGGCTTGGCAAGTCAGTGTCTTACCCCCAATGTACACTGGGAAGAAGGCAGATCCAGGATTCAAACCTAAGATCCTTGTGTTCCTTCCTGCCTCTGAGTCAGAATTTGCTTTCCCATCACCAAAGATTAGTGCCAGAAGACACTCAGAATGGCCATGGGGCTTGGGAGTGAGGAACAGATTGTCAGGAAACTCCCAGGAACAATGCAGGAGGCCCAAGAACATTTGAACCTGGAGAACAGGGGCTTCTGAGTCTCTGAGGGGTGAGGGCTGGCTTGTATGTCCAGGGGAGGGGCCAAAATCTGGGCAGAGGCAGAGGGCTGTGGAGATCTGGTCACAGAGCACGTCCCAGTGCCTTCCCCTCAATACCCCAAGCTGGGCTGTCCGAGGGCCCCTCCTTCCTCGAATAGGTCAAGGCCAAGTCTGGCACACGAGAGCTTGGCAGAAGGCAGCTCAAGCTTACCTAGGAGGAGTCACCTGTAGCCCCAGTAGGCACTTTGTCAGCATTGGCTGCTTATGAGTTACACACCATCACCCTACACCACCACATCTCAATGATCCCACTTCATTTATTACCAAAATATCACAAAATTCCAGTCATAGTTCACATACAGTGTTTAACACAAACCTGATACCTGTGGAAAGAACTAAATATTCGAACAATCGAATGTTTGGAACCATAACACCCCAAACTGTTGTCACTCCGTACTCCAAAAATACGCTTTGAGAGCTTTGGAAACGGAATTAAAATGTCTACACGGCTATGAACAATTGTTTAATAAAACTTTTTCATGTTTCCATTACATGTAAATATATCAATTTGGCATTTCTATAAAAACTCTGAAAATGGTGCAAAAGTTTCATTCTCTTTGAGAAAGCCATTGACAAAAAATATTCACACTTCACTAAAATTTTGAAAAAATGGTCTTCTTTCAAAGCTTATTAATCTGAAATCTTCTGGATTATCAAAATCTAGGTTTGCTTTTTCCTCTTAAAACACTAAAGAACATTTATTCACAAGGATAAAAATGGAAAGAGGGAGATGGAAAACTGAGACGGGCTTTTTTCCCCTGGAAATTAAAAAAATAAAATAAAAAGCTAGTTACATAAGCATCCTCAAAATAACACAATGGGATTCATTTTATTGTTGACTTTTGGACAGCAGTGTCATACTTTATTGAAAACAAACCCATGTAAAAACAAAGTTAAAATGAAAAATGGTTTCTGAAAAATAAATTATTTTATATAAAACAAATCAGTAACTTAAAACACTAATATACAAAATGTCTACCCATCTACTGTACAACATGGGGACCAGTCAGTAAAGCTCCCCCCTCCCCCAGAGCAAGTCAGTATAAACAGAACATTACATGGTAAAGAGGTGATCTCAACCAATGGACAAGCCTTCTCTTCTGGGGGTGGAGGGGGCAATGAAATACAGTCCTCTCAAAGTCACTGCTCAGACCATTGATTAGCCTAACATAGGTCCTGGTGGTGACTTACAAGTAAATTTTCTTTTTTTAAAATGACCAAGCAGAAAACTGAACTATGTCACCAAAAGGTTGTGGGAAAATATACAATACAATCATTAGAAGTCAGAGGCAAATCAAAAAGTTTAGAACCTTAAACCCTGCCAAAGATCTGGGATTCAGGTTCTACTGCTATTGTAAAAAAGGATCAACTATCAATGCCACTTAACAGAAAGCACTTGTGACTTTAGTTGGTGGCTGGCTTGGGAATCTGATGAACGGGAGGGAGGGAGGTGCCTTAGGTCCTAGGAAGATGGGAAGAATTTCAGGTGGAGGACTGGGGCGGGCAGCTTATTCTTATTCATTTTTATCCAACACAGGAAGGCTGCAAAGAGCAGATAGAAAAAAAATATCAGGCTGAATCAGATATAAAATGGACAGCTAGCTAGGTGATGCTAACTTTGATTTTCAAGCCCAACAATGGACTCGGGTCAATGGCCCTAGAATGGCCCTAGTTTGAAGGCCAACCAGAATAAGTTATTGCCAATAACTGTCATAGGATCCATCTACTTGTCTGATCCAGTAGGGACCTCTCAGCCGCCAGCTCAGAGGCACCAGCTCTTTCAGCAGCCTGGTACAGACCCTGGACGCTGGGTTTCTAGCACTAACACCAAGTGCAGACTCTCAAAGGTTAAGGCAGCTACCTTTAGCAAGGGAAAGACTCACCTTCTGAACAAAGATGGTGGAGCCAACCCAGCACCATCTGCTGATGATAGGCACAGCCAGCGCAGAAGACCATAGCCTATCATATTACACTGAAAAGCTAAAGAAGGGCAGAGCCAAGGGTAAAATATAGACAATCAAACTGGAACCAGGTTCACAAGTTCGGAACTGCTTAGCAAACAATTGTTAGGGGAGTTAGGCCAAAAGAGAATTCAACCAAAGCTTCTTTGGTATTTATGTACCAAACCAAACTTCTGATAAATTAACTTTATCTACTCTTATTTTTCATCAAAATTCCCAAAAAAGAACTCATTTTGCAAAATACAAATATGATTGATCTATGTAAATTAAAAAAAAAAAGTGTTTCTTTTGGATCATGACTTTTAAAAAATGAATCTTCCTTTCATAAACAAGTCTAGGGAAGATGTAATGAACTTTATGGAAACAGGGCCTGCATCTGGTACCTGGATGGGAGTGACAATTGCTTTTCAGGAGGAACATGTCAAAAGCAGAATCCTTCCACACACCTGTACATCGAAACTCCCAAAGAAACACATTGGAATTTTTAGCTAGAAGGCTATTCAAAGAGTGGTAAGGTGACCACGAAACATGAGAATTTTTACTGACCTGAGAAACTTCAGGCAACTTTCAAAGGCTCATATGTACTTCACATCTCCTTCTCATCTGAGCTAGCATCAGAACAATCAATCTGGTTCAAATAAAAGGGAGGGGAGGAAAGAAGATGCAGTGCTGGCTGTGAGCCCACCATCATTTCAGTGTGCACTTATGACATTATCCTTGTAAGAAAAAGAGCACTAGAAAGGGCTGACAGGAATGTGTGTTAATGAGATTTAAGGATAGGTTTCAGAACTGAGAATCTCATCTCTGAGAAAATGCTGGCCCAAGGTTGCACAACCCGAAAAGCATATTTTTCTAGAAAAACATCCCAGTCCCAGGGTGAAGAGCACTCTGGGACAACAGAGTTTTGGGTTTTGGGTTCTAGGAGGAGGCACACAAGCTGGCTTTGACTTAGGATCTGGGAGATTCTGCTGGAGGGAGGAGATCCTCCATGGCACAGGCCAACTTATGAGACAAGGCCTCAAGGTATGAACTTGGCCTTTTGTGGGAAAAGAACACGGCAACATCTTAAATTTGGGATAATAACGCAAATAGCTGGTAGCCCCTCAATAAAGTATGAGGGTAACAGAGCAGGGACAGGCAGCCTCAAATTTTTTCAAGGGCTTCTCAGAACACTGATCTTTTCTGGACAAGCCTGTGCCTATCGGCCCTTTTCCCCCCATTTAAAATAAATAAATAAATAAATAAATAAATAAATAAATAAATAGACAAAATAATGCTGCAATTTCATGATCTTGATAACTAAAAGACGGCTTATCATTACATGTTTTAGTCTCATGTCAAGGTTAAAAATTGCTGGTACTAAGTTATCCTGTTTTTTATTCTCTGTACACCAGTTATTTATAAAAATCGGATCATGCTCCTTAGGAGTTGCCCAGAGATCTGGCCCTGGCTACTTCTCAAGCCCTCTGTTGGACTCTTCCCTACTAGCTCCCTATTTTAAAAACACCAACTGTGACTGCACATTCCTACATGACAGATTTGTAAATGCTTTGTCTTGAGGCAAGTACTTATTTCTTAAGATCTTATACATCCTCCCTGAATGCTGGGCCATCTGTATCTCACCTAGCCAAAAAGAAAGAAAAGGTAATAAAAAACAAAACAAAATTTGAGCAAAACAAAATCAAATTTAATGGTCTTAAATGCAAAAGTAAAAACAAACAAAAAACACAAAAAAGCAAAAGAAAATTAACAGAACAGAACAACCCAAAATGTCAAAGCAATATGAAGAGAACTTTGAGGGTTAATCTTTAAAACTACAAATCAAAGTTTGTTTTTTTTGTTGTTGTTGTTGTTAATAGGTAACTGGCAAGAAGTAAGTACTTTTCTGCTGAGTGTTCATATGAAAGCAAAGTTCCAAAACAAAATCCGACTAAAATAGGAAAAAGTCTAGCACTCACAAGAAGGGATGCGAGAAATACAATGCTCAAATGTTTATGTGTTATTAAAAATAGAGCTATCTTATGCATTCAAGCTAAAAGCATTCATGTTAAATGCTTTTGGAAACTGGAGAAATGACTGTGAACAATATCTGACGTGTGGGGCACTATGCATGCAATGTGTGGACAAGAACTCAGAATGTCAGAGGAGCAACACATTTTTAGGCGTGCCTGGGGCTTAGATCTGACTCAGGAATATATGGAGTTTCCCTGAAACTCTTTGGTCCGTTCCCATTGATGTTTGGGCTTAGGAAACACTGTGTCCTCCTCTAGAGGGCCTGGCCGGGAGTCTGCCCCCCCCCCCTCCCCCGGTGGTGGCCCTTGGCCACTGCCAGGACTACTCGGCAGAACCCGGGACTGAGTGATCAGGAGGTGGCAATGAGACCTGCTTGGGGAAGCAATTTCATGTCAACCAAAGCAGAAATCGCTTAAAATGTTGAAGCAATTGAGGAAACGCACACTCAGCATCTGTCTAACAGCTTTAGTTTAAAAATGAAAACTAAAAGGTCATTTCTTTCTTTCTTTCTTTTTTTTTATCTGTTTGTGGAGACACCAAATGAAATGGGTGTTAGACAGTCTTAGAAGTTAAAGCATGCTTCAGTTTCACCACCATCCCGAGGGACTGGTTAGTCAATGCAGTCTACTTAGATTTCTGTTTAATATATATTTTAAAGGAAATAACTTAAGAAACTTAAAGTTGGTCTAACATTGTCGGATTTCAAACATTTGAACATGTTGGTTGCATCTCAGAGTATAAAAACCTTTTCACTTCTCATTTAGACTAAGACAAACACTTGTGAAAATTGGCGCAAAATGAGTTGTACACTAACAAAAAAGTTTCAACTTCTTCACTCTGAATTAATCTATTCCGTACAAAAAAAGCATGAGTGAGTTATTTGTGGGACTTGTTGGTTTTGAAGGAAACCTGTAAGATTTTGTCCCCCAGGCGGTAGCCATTCAGACTTGCTATGGCTATCGCGGCTTCTTCATAGTTTGTCATGGTCACAAAACCAAAGCCTTTGCACTTGTTGGTGTTGAAGTCGCGAATCACTTTCACATTGGTGACTGCGCCAAAGGGGCCAAACATCTGCCAGAGGATTCCCTCATCGGCATCTTGACCAAGGTTGTAGATGAAGATGCACCAGCCCGAAGATGCGTTGCCTGGGACATTGACACCAGAAAGCCCACTCATGTGATCTACACCCATAGGGGAGAACCTAGCAAACAGAGAGCACAGCATTCAGGTCAAGGTCAGTGTAGGCTGGCATGCCAACACCACTGGGGGAGCAGGTGGATTGGCTCAGGCCCTTCCCTCTCTAATCAGCCAGGGGTGAAGTTCTCAAGGCTGGCATATCCCACCAGTCACAAGCAAGATTTTTTTTTTTTAACTGAGAGGAATTCAATATGATGGCAGAGGAAGGGAGTCAATTCTGAGGAGAGACACTTGTTGCCTGTGGAAGGTCAGAGCCTTAACTGATTTCACTCAGTGATGGCCTGTTAGTGGCCATCACTGCTCCCTCCATCCTTCCCACTGTATGTGCGTGTGTGTAGTTCCTGCTAGTCATTTCTGTGCTTCCCACATTTTAAATGATGGAAGCTTCTCCACATCCTCTGAGGTGCTCTTAAACCCTCAAGTTGCCCTAGAGCAGTGGTTCTCAACCTTCCTAATGCCGCGACCCTTTAATACAGTTCTTCATGTTGTGGTGACCCCCAACCATAAAATTATTTTCCGTTGCTACTTCATAACTGTAATTTTGCTACTGTTATGTCTTAGGTAACCCCTGTGAAAGGGTCGTTTGACCCCCAAAGGGGTCGCGACCCACAGGTTGAGAACCGCTGCCCTAGAGGAAGCAATTTACTCATACTGTGTGTGTGTGTTTTGGGGAGGCCTGCATTTTTTTTCTTCTCTTTTCCCAAAATTTGTACCTTCCCCTGGTCATGACCTGCCATCTCCAAGGGTTCACAGATAAGTGGTGCCCGGGCTGCACATGCCCCTGTGAAGGGCCATTGCTGGCACAAGGGAACTCCTTCCCAAGGCTCTGGGCAACCTTCTGTTGCTGGCTCTAACATTCCAGAAGGGCCAGGGCCGAACTGCAGGGTCACTGAACTATACCAAAAATGTGGAACCCTTTCCAAAATGACACTTTCAGTTACAA
The DNA here is from genome assembly GCA_030848825.1 of Tadarida brasiliensis. Lineage (NCBI taxonomy): Eukaryota > Metazoa > Chordata > Mammalia > Chiroptera > Molossidae > Tadarida > Tadarida brasiliensis. The sequence goes on along the minus strand of CM061259.1, from coordinate 68,419,016 downwards.
TAAAACTAAGCCTTCTACCAACGTGTGGCTATTGCAATAAGAATTAAGAGATGATAAAATTGTTACTGAAGCCATGTGGCCCTCTAGATGGTCCACAAATTAAAAAGTCATGGTTTCAGGTCAATTTAAAAAGATCTGAGAGTGATACAGCATCTGTGAAGTTACACGATGCAAATGGAGAAGTATTACCTGCTCCAAAATAAAATCGGGCCTCGAGCTGTGGGGTTGATATAGGGGTAAGTGGGTGCCTTCAAAGGCCATAAAATAGATTCGCTTTCTTGACAGGCATGACCCCAGGCAGAGTGGCCAGCCCCAAGGTACAGCCCACTGAACCAAGGGGAGTAGTCAACACAGGTATGAAAGAATCCAGACACATTATTAGCTATGGTTTTGACTTCATAAAAATAATTTTAAACAGCCCACACCAGAATGTCTGAGTTGGTTAAATGACTCAGGTGGCTTGTCAGTGATCCTGAATCTGTCTGGGATGACAATAAGACCACAACAGCATTGAAATGGGGGTCAGAAAAGGCACCCAGCTGGTTCTCAATGAGAACTGGAAAGGGGTTTCCCACTTTTAAAAGGACCCCTTAAAAGGACCTCATTTCCTCCAAGTTTTGTAAGGTATCAAATAGGGACATGACTTATTATAGTTAATCTCTTTATGTAGCTATTATACTGCAAATAATGTGAGGAAATATTTTACTGCCTTTTACTGACATGGTTCTCATTCTTATAAATTACTGTTAAGGTTTTTCTCCTGCCAAATGGAGCCGATTTCTTTCATCCTGACCATCAGGAAACCCACCCCTAATTCTTTTTTCTGATGGTACAAAAGGAGAGCTGATTCTCCTTTATCTGGGGCTCTCCCCAATGTAATAACAACAGAGGCACTCTCTCCTCTTCTGGGTCTTTCTCTCTGTTATTCTTATCTAACTTCTGGTGGTAAATCTCCTCCCTCCCCCACCCCCCTGCCACTTCCTTCTATCTCTTTTTGCTCTGTTCCTCTGGCTGTCATGATCCCTTTCCTACCTACCTGACCAGCAGTTCGGCTCCTCTGGTCTCCCCTTCTTTTCTGTGTCTCCCCTTCTACCGTACCTCATTGCTGTGACTAAGGCCCCCTTCTCCTCCAACTGTCCCTGGTTTTCCAGAGTTACCATAACTCAATGAACACTGCCATCCATACATCCTGCCCAATTAACAGTGAGGTGGTCTGTTTTCTAACTTCCATATTGGACTTACTTCCACACTTGCTTCTGTCTGAAGACACTTTCCCTGCCTTATTAACTAGGAGAGCCAGCTTTGGAGCCTGACGTAGTTGAGAACTCTGGATTACTTACTGGGCTGTGAAAATGATACTTCACTAAATGGCATCTGTGGAAATGGGCAGGGTTTTACCCAACCTCACTTCTTAAAACAAAAATGGAAAACCTGACAAGTTGCAGAGAAAATTTCTTAACATACCTGAGTAAGCCTTGATGCCACTTCTTGAAGTTTTGACGAAAACAAAACAAAATGGCTCCTAAATTAAGAATGCCGTGATTTGTGAGGTGGTGATACATCTGATTTTGAAGCCCAAGTTACTGACTCAAATTGTCCCTATTCTATTAGATCCTGGCAACTAGAATAATTTCCAATATGGAAATACTAAGGAATGTGGGAAAACTATTCCCTCTAGGACAGGGCTTTTAAACAGAAGGCATATAGTATTTAGATATCAAAATAACTCTACAAGGTAAGTGTATGAGAAAGGGTTGCCTTAGGGCTGATGATCAAATGTCTAAAACCTGTTTAAAATTCTGGAAGGAGAACTTAGCACACCTAAGGCTGCATCTTTTTCTCACAGATGTGAAATGATATATATATATATATATATATATATATATATATATATATGTTTTTTAGAGTGTTTTCTTTTTATTTTAAGTTGAATTCATTGGGGTGACACTGGTTCGCAAAACGATACAGGTTTCAAGTGTACAACTCAATAAAACATCATCTGATCATCTGCACAGTGCGTCCATTGCCCCAAGCAAGGTCTCTTTCCGTCCCCATTTCCCCACTTTTGCCCACCTCCACCTAGTCCCTAGCCCCCTTTCCCACTGGCTATTACCACACTGTTGTCTGTGTCTATGTGTTACATATATATATATATGTTTTTATTTATTTATTTTTTAACGATCTTTTAAACTCATGGCTACACCCTCATGTCTCTAGAAACTATATGCTGGAGTGTTATCACCCATTCTTCCAGTAGCTAGTGGGAGTTGGCACCATCTTTTTTATTCCAATTAAAGACAACATTCAATTGGAAAGACATGGCTTTTATACAGATACCTTTATGATGAAGGTGGGGACATGGAGACAGGAAATGAATCTGAGTGCAACCTTCCTATGTGATCAGCCTAGTGTGCCAAGCGCTTCCCACTGTATGTGGTTACCCAACCAGTGGGGCTCTAACAGCTTTCAAAGCACCACCAGCCATGGTGGGAAGAGAGTGGGTAGGTAGGTAGGTGAGAGCACTGCCCTCCTGACCCACCTGAATCTCTGCGCCTGGTGATGCACGGGGCCTCCGAACCGTCTAGCTGGCGAGTGGTACAGCTGGGAGAGCAGCGCCACGTTTTTGTTCTGGTTTGGATTGGCTGCGAACTTCACTGTAATAGGCTCAGAAGAACCTGGGGGTTTATGACCATTGAAACTGGTAATTGCCTCTTCTGCTTCCGACCGTTTGTCAAACCGGATAAACGCAACCCCTCTGGACAAACCTTTTTAACAAACCAACAAAAATGGAGTTAGGGGGGAAAATGCAAAGATTTTTTAAAAACGAAAATCAAGTAAGTCAGTCTACTGTGTTTCAAACTGGATGCTTGGTTAATGAGATAAACAAAAATTAAACCTAAATATGCTCAGGGTATCAAGGCCTCCTGTATCAAGGTTTCCTTATTCTGTGTGAAATGAATTTAGAAACACTAAACAATCCATGTTTAAATTAAGAAAGAAGGGACAGCCCAGCTAAAGTGGTTCAGTTGATTGAGCATCATCCTGTGCACTGAAAGGTTGCTGGTTTGATTCCCACACCTGGGTTGTGGGTTCAAGCCTCGGTCAGGGTACATACGGAAGGCAACCAACCAATGTCCCCCCCCCACCCCCAAGTATGTCCTCGGGTGAGGATTAAAAAAAAAAAAAAGAGCCGTGGCCGGTTTGGCTCAGTGTTTAGAGTATCGGCCCACAGACCAAAGAGTCTCGGGTTTGATTCCAGTCAAGGGCATGTACTTTGGTTGCGGTTCAATGCAAGGCCCTGATCGGATTGTGTGGGAGGCAACCAATCAATGTGTCTCTCTCACATGGATCTTTCTTTCTCTCTCTCCCTCCCTCCCTCTTACTCTACCTGAAGATAAATGGAAAAATATCCTCGGGTAAGGATTAAAAAAAAAAAGAAAGAAGGGACATTTACAACTCAAAAATAGTTCTGTGACTACCTAAAAAAGGGAACGAATTTAAAAAAAATCAAAAGCAACAATGACTAATAAACAATTAAAGTTTTAGACTTTCTTTTGAGTTTCTGTGTCAAAAGATATTTTTGGTGACAGACAGCCACATTAGAAGCAATCACATCCCCAGTCCCCCATTACTACTCTGACACCAGGTGCCCACTGTGGTGTGGGTGCCAGATAGGCTGGAGAGGGAAGGCAACCAGAGCTGGGTCTGAGGAATTCTCCCTGGGCTCTGCACCGTCCCATGCCTTGCCTGCCCTGCCAGCGTCCCCGAGGAGCAGTGGTGCTTCTGAAGGCCTGTTGTGAATGAAAAAGGAGCAACCTGGCCTCATAGCCTGGACAGACCTTTACAGCTTGCTGCCTTTCCAGTGGGCCCAACAAAATCTCTGGTTACATGGTGACTAGTTCAGCCTTCTCCTTCATCCCCAGAAGGTGTGGAGTCCCAGTAACCAAGCCTCACCCAAATAGCTCTTTCCTGCTGCCATCACCTCACTCACTACTGTAAGGTCCTGGGACCTCCTGTGGGCCTCAAACTGCCCTCGGAATCAAGCGAGGGCACTCACTTCCCCTAAACTGGCCAGGCACGTACAATAGTGCTGACAGTCCCCCATAGACTCCCTTACAGGTTAAGAATACTCCCTGCTTTAGGCCCACTCCATACCTGGTCCTGTTTCTGCATGGGAACGGCCAGGGCACCCCTGCCATGGCCTCCATCTGCCTCAGGAGGGCACCTTCTCTTGCAACCTAGACTGAGGCACCTGTAGGTAACCCTTGAATGCCTCAACAGAGCAGGAACACAATACAGGACCAGGTTGCCTGAGATCCAAGACCCAACTGCTACAGGCAGTGTCTGGTCAGTTGGCATGAGTGTGAGACCCGAGCAAACCAGGTAGGAGAGGGCTCAGCTGCCCCAACATCCTGTCTGTCCACATTCTGGGAATGGGGTGGGGTTGGGGTGAGGGAATTTGGAGCCACAGAAGAGCCTGGCTCCTTCTCCTGAGGAGACAAAATAGGGAGTCAAGTGTGAAGGTCCAAGTGCAATGGAACGGTGACAGCAAGGGCCAGTCTGAGGGTGATGTCACTGGGCTGGAGTCACAGGTGTAACTGGTGGGGTAGCTGTGGTTAACAGCCCTATTCCAGACACTCTCGTCTCACATGCCAGTCATGTCACATTTTCTTCTCTAGACAAAGGCCTTCAGTACAAAGTGAACGACACTGATCAAAGCAGGACAGCTCAAGACCTTGGGCCACCAGCTAAGTGAGCCCACCAGATGTCCTCCCATTCAGCTCCCACGTTCCAGCACCTTTCCTTACCATTTCCCACCAACTGCCCCCACGATGGGCACGACACATGAGTCTCCCCGGCTGGTCTGAGGCCACGGACGGGAATAGAGAGACTCGGGCACATTAGGTGGGTTGCTGAGATGACAAGTATCACTGCAAGGCATGGTTGGCCTTTCTGGGCCTGGAATCCTATGTTGGGGCTTGACCTGGATGTGATACCATGGGCCCCACTGAAGCACAGAGTGAATAGTCAGGGACCCTCGGCTAAGGATTCTTTGTTTACAACTGTAACATACTGTGGAGAACCCATGTGGGTCCTAAAGGACACAACATTCCAACTGGGAAGCTCATATACAACACTCCAATTGGGAAGCTCGCTGTCCCAGCTTCTCCCTCCCCCCAGCCTCCCTCCAGCATAGTGCCCTGGGAGATCACACAGCAGCTCCTAGCAGCTTCAAGGCTGTGCCCAAATTGGCTCCATGACTCTTTACATATAAATTTAAAATTCACACAGCCAGAGACACTCACTGAATTAGTGAGATCAGACCTAGCAATCACAAGTGTGCCCCAGAAGATTCTAGAACCTGAGCTTATTTTTCTATTTCAGTTCAAAAGAACACCTGAAAGTATTGTTTTTATTCACTCTTTATAAAATTTTTTTTTTATCCTCACCTGAGGACATTTTTTTCATTTTTTGTTCAGATAGAGTGGGAGGGAGAGAGAGGAAGAGAGAGAGAGAGAGAAACATCGACGTGAAAGGGACACATCGAGTGGCTGCCACCCGCACGACCAACCAGGGCCGGGGACAAACTGCAACCGAGGTACATGCCCTTAGCGGGAACCGAACCCGGGTATCTCTGTACCGCAGGCCGACGCTCCAACCGCTGAGCCAAACCGGCCAGGGCTGTTTTTATTCACTCTTAAAGGACATGAACAACAGCTTAGACAGATGGAAACTTGAACAAAATCTAACTTCAGGCAAATATTGCTGAAAGCTGGAGCTGGCTGGCTCCTATAGGAACCTGCCTTCAGGGAGACGGTTTTATTCTATTTATAAAGACCTCGAGATCAAGTAGAGGGAGACAGTGTAGTGTGTGTGCAAGTGGGGTTTCCCTGTCTGATTTTGTAAAATGACTTTCAAATGAAAATTTGCCGTATGAAATGAACAAAACCTGAGAAAGAGAAATAAAATGTTATTTAACACAAGGGAATGTTAATTCACTAATTTGTTGAATGTACACTTTTTGGAGATAACTGTGTTTTTTCCCCTCTAGTGTTTTCTAGAATTAAGAGCAGAGACCAATAAATGGCACCATCTTCAGATGAGCAAACTATAAAGTTCACAATTAAAATGGATAAAGAAGCAAATAAATGTTTAAAAATTAAGTTCTGTCAGCTCAGGATACAAAGGTTTCTTAAGACAGTTTTCCCATTTCTTCAACACTAAAAAGCATGTCATATAATAGCAAATCTGCCTGTCACACCATTCTCTGCCCTAGTTCCCTGTGGGCTCCATGGGGTCCCAGTAGAGGGGCACTGGGTGGGTGGCCTCCTCTAGAGCAGAGGGAAGAAGGGAGCCCTCAGCCCCTAATTCTACCCCCGGGTCAAGAAATAGGGCTGGGAGAGGGAGTGCAGGAGCTCCTTATCTCTCCCTTCCCTTGGCCTCCCTCCTGTCCTCTTGCAAGGATTCCACGACACAGAAAGGTGTGGGGTGGGGGCCCCAGTCCCTTCCTTGAAGTGGCAGAGGTTGGCAGGGAGGCCTGAGGGAGAGTGAGGGTCCGGCATACCACCCTGAGGTCACAGCTAAGCCTGGCTGCCCCCAACACTCTAGGAGACAAAAGCCTTGCAGAGGGAAAGGAGACAAAATCTCTAGCAAATGGCTGATGGAGCTATCTAGAGAAGTGAAACAAAAGCTACGTGGCCAGGTACAGTGTATTCTCGAGGTGGCTGGGCTACAGAGAGCAAGGCCCTGTTCAGCAGTGCCGGACAGAGATCAGCATAGGCAAAGCAGTGATTGTGTGATCTAGAAAAGCAGGTCCCTGGGCAGCCCATTAAGATGCTCCTACACAGGTGGGGCTGGGAATAAATACATGCACTGACCAGCTGACTTCATTGTTTTCTCTCAGTGGGGGCTTTAGGGACCATAGGAAACTAATCTGGTGCAGACCAAGGGGGTTTATCGCAAATAAATGGCATCCTCACCCCAAATCCACTCCCTACCCTAAAGCAAAGGGGCAGAATGAAGGAAGCAATATGGATGGGTAGAACCCATGTCGCTCCAGCGCAACCTAGAGTCTGTGCCAGACTAGGGGGATACCCAGAGGTCCCATGAAATGCCAGTGACCTGCACCTGCAGACCACACTCCACAAACCACTACTCCTCAGGCCCCTGGGGCAGGGCAATCAAGCTATCCACTCCTCTCAAGGCCAGCTCCTAGCAGGCACCAATCTCAGCTTCCACAGCTGGGGCTAGAGAAGGGAGAGCAGTGGACAAGGCCAGATACCCCAAAGCACACAGTTCAGGGGCAACATGGACAAATGTGTGTGCCCCCACCTGCTTTCCAGGGTCTGCTCTACAAAGGGGAGGTCATCTCAGACCTATGACTTCCTGTGACCTAACTACCCAATATTAGTTTTAATACCACAGCCAAGGGAGTGGTGAATACTCTGTTGGAATAACATAAAAATCAACTGCAGACAACTCTACCTGCTTCACTGAGCATCGTGGGCAAGAAGCTTCCTCTCTAGTTTTTCAGCAGACTCCCACTCCTAGTGGGAACAGAAGTGAGGAGTCCTAAAGTGGGCAAGGCCCAAGCTCACTGCTCCCCAGGTGGAGGTATGCATAGGACTTGCCAAGGGATGTCCCAATTCCAGTTCCCAGGCCACACAGTCATGGCCAGAACCCAGCTTCCTGCCTGTCTGCCTGCCCGGGGCTGCTTCAGCAAAGCCCAGAGCGCAAGTAGCTAATGTCCTGAACTGAGATGACCTGAGAGGGGCCAGGATGATCAGTGAGAGGAATCCACCACTGTTGAGTTCTGTGGGTGGGGCATCTAAATAATTAGAAACAGCCACCCTTGTAGCTTCAGGGCAATAAAAAGGACTGGACCAAGAGTAAAGACTGTCACATCACACTCTGTATGCCTGCAATAAGAACAGCAGCAAACCCTTGAACACCATTCATAGGCCAGGCTGGGACATTTGGGTGCCTAAGGGAAGGTATGTCTTGGTGCCAGAATGTTTTGGTGTTTTCACCATAAAATGCCAGCCTGACATAGGGGCTCTTTCATGCCACTTTATCTCCTCAGTCTCAAAACAAATGCCAACGTCATCTCATTTCCACCCTATCTTCATCAGTGGAACAACTAATGACATTTAAAACCAAACATGATCTGTCTTCCCTAGAAAACCCAGCCTCTGGCCTAGAGGAAAACCTCACCGTGCATCCCAGGCCACCGCCGTACCTGTCGTCTGGTCCACAAGGACCCGGGAGTTGATGATTCGCCCAAATCGAGAGAACATGTCTTCCACGTCCTTCTGGGTCATGGTCCTGGGGAGCCCGCTGATATACAAGTTGGCGTCTTTGATGACCTCTGAGCTTGGGCGAGCATATGACACCTTGAAAACAAAACCGCCTTCTGGGGTTAGGGCAGGTGTGGTCAAAGCATAGAGGGAGGGTGTTAAATTTTGGGGTGAGAAAAAGCCAACCTATGGTGGGAGAACACACGAACACTTGTCACTTGTGGCAGCATCTGCTGGTAGCTCCCCATTGACCAGGCAATGAGAGGACAGCTGGCAGCATTTTCTCACCTGGCCCTCACATCTCGATGAAGGGAACATTATTCCTGTTTTACAAAGTGAGTAACTGAGGGACCCAACCCTGCTACCTGTCCATCTACCGAAGCCTTATCTCTCTCTGGATGATGAGCTGGGCTGGGAACAAGACTTGCCTGTGAGGAGTAGTAGGCAAGAGAGCTGGGTGCTGCTAGGAATGCGACATCCATGTGGCAACAGGTGCTTGCCACAGGAGCCCAGATGAGGCTGTGAGGGCTAGGGAGTCCCGAGTTCCACACTCAACTCTTCAATATTAAATAACTCTAGGCCTTTTGGACTTATGTTTTACAAATGTGAAGAAAGCCTGAAAGGAACTTTTGCAGTGGCTTAGATAAAATGGCATGTGCATGTACTAGAGGTGGCAAGGGGAGGCTGTAGGGGCTGATGGTAAGAAAGGGTCTTTGTGCTTTCTTCAAAGAAAAGGTCTTTGAAGAAAAAGCGATAGCTGTGTGGACCCTGCAGGCCAGAAGGAGGGATGAGACCAAGGTCACACTCCTGCTGGGAAGGGGTAGCTAGGAGGAAGCCCTTCTGCCCACAAAGGGGCAATCTAGGGAAACGGATCACAACCAACATTGTCAGAACTGAGTGAGGAGGCTGAGATGGAAGGGGAGGAGACAAGAGAACTGTGTGCTCCAGAAGGTGGGGACTGTGCAGAACTTTCTCTCTGAGGGTCACAAAACTGATGGGATGAGGAGCCTGACACCATAACATAGGAGTAAATATGAACTCTTGGTATCACCGGGCAGCACGAGGGCTTGGACAACAGGTGTATTCTTACAACACTCAGGCCTGCCAGGAAGGATAGGGGTGTGGTTCTACGTGCCAAGAACACACATATACCCGGCTCCATGAGGGCATGGAATTTGTCTGATTTGTTCAATGTCTGGAACATAGTAGGTGTTCAATAAGTGTATGCTAAATGAATGTTGAATGAAGTGGCTGTGACGGGGCAAGGAAGGGTGATACTGATGTGCCACCACAGTATGCCAGGAGTGGGGTGGGCAGGGCATGGAAATGGGGCTGTACAAGAATGGGAATGTTGCAGCCGGACATGAGACAGGCAGGGGAGGCCTGGGCCTCAGAGGGGGCTGCCTCTGTGTATGTGTCCTTTATGGGGACCCTCCCTTTACTGGTGGGCTGAGGAAGCCATGAGCCACAGCATGAAGCCTGGGACAATCATCATTCAACACATCTGACATGCAATGCCTCAATTTTGAGCAGACAGGAGGCTCCCCAGATGCCCTGGAAGCACTAGGTGCCCTTGACAGTGACGATGAGGTGAACCAGGCTTAGCACAGACCCCAGGCCAGGACAGAAATGAATGAGGTGGTGCTCACCACTCGTTACCTTAATGGTTTTGGACTGGAGCCGCAGGCCGTTCAGTGTGTTTATTGCTTTCTCTGCGTCCTTTGCAGTCACGTAGTTCACAAAGCCATAGCCCAAGCTGTGTCCTGTGGGAGAACATGGGCACAATGGTAAACCAACCAAGAGAGACCAAGAAGATGAAAAGGACTGTGCCCTCCTATGTCTGGCTGGGCTCAAATGAATAAGGTCAGAGAGAAAAGACAAAAAAACACAGGAATCTTAAGAGCCAGGGTCTGCAGGAAATGAGGTTACACTCTATATTAATGGTTTATTTGTTACACTTCTTTGGCCAATTTGTACATTTTTTTGCAAGGAACAAATGTTTCTTTTGTTATTTAAAAAGAATCATTGTGCTACTGACTGCATCCTGGGGAACCCATCACCAAAGCAATGACAATGACTGGTCCCACTGGGGACAACCACTCTGTGGGGTTCTGAGGGGGCCTGGGTCTGGGAAGGGGAGGAGGACAGTTACAAGTGGCAGATAGGTAGATAGGCATTTTTCCACCACTTCCAAAATCAGAGTAGGGAGAGCTTGCTGGGCTCTGGTGCCACTCAGCATCAGTTTCTCTTACTTTCCCGAACCTGCAAACCAGTGGGGAGCACAAGGACAGGACAGCACTTAGAGAAGTTCCAGCCCCACCAGGCAGCCTCTGTACCACCTTCACAGCCCTGGCCGAGCTTGCAGGGCTCCCCTTCATAGTGGCCTCCACTGTGATGACATCATCAGCTGAAGTCTGGGGGAGTCGTAAGTGATGCAAAAACCCAAGTTCTTCCCAAAGAAATCCAAGGTTACAGGCAGCATGTCCCCGCCCCTTCTTTGTGAAACTTTTATTTTTTCATTTGTTGTTAATCCTCACCTGAGAATATTTTTTCATTGATTTTTAGAGTGGAAGGGAGGGGAGGGTGTGGGAGGAGGGAGAGGGAGGGATAAGGAGGGAGGGAGAGAGTGAGAGTGAGAGTGAGAGTGAGAGAGAGAGAGAGAGAGAGAGAGAGAGAGACACTGATTGGTTGCCTCCCACACAACCCTGACCGGGCCGATGATTAAACCTGCAACCCAGGTATGTGCCTTTGACCAGGAATCAAACCCACGACACCTCAGTCTGCAGACTGACACTCTTAATCACTGAGGCAAACTGACCAGGGCTTTGTGAAACTTTTCGAAGTGGGAATGACCACCAACTGGATACCCACAAGGGACTCAGCATAGCAGGTGAGGGGCTGTGGGTTCCCAGGAGGCCAGAGAGGAACAAAGGCTGAGGGTCAGAGGTGGAAGGAGCCTTATACCTTCACTACAGAGGAAGCAGGAGGAGGTGAAGAGAAGAGAACCACCAACGTGCCCACATATGACCCATGCACATGCCATATCAGGGGGCACCCACTACACACAGGGCACTGCCCTGGGCAGAAACAGAGATGTGTGTAAGACCAAGGCCCACCTTCATTGAGCTTTGCTCCATTCCTATGGTTAGCAGAAGGTTATAATGAGCAGGTAAAAAATATAACCAGGCCGCCTGGCCAGAGTGGCTCAGTTGGTTGAGCATCGTCCTATGCACCAAAAGGTTGAGGGTTTGATTCCTGGTCAGGGCACATACCTGGGTTGCAGGTTTGATCCCCAGTCAGGGAGTGTACAGAAGGCAACTGATCACTCTGCTCGCTCTCCCTCCCTTTCTCTAAGCATGTCCTCAGGCGATGATTAAAAAAATAAATTAATAACAAATAAAAAAAAGCCCTGGCCAGTGGTTTGGCTCAGCAGTTGGAGCATTGGCCTGTGGACCAAAGAGTCGCGGGTTTCATTCCGGCCAAGGATACGTACCTCGGTTGCAGTTCGTCCCCGACCCCTGCAGGTGGGGCCGTGCAGGTGGCAACCAATCGATGTGTCTCTCTCACTTTGATGTTTCTTTTTCTCTTTCTCTCTCTCTCCTATTCTGTCTGAAGATAAATGTAAAAATATCCTTGGGTGAGGATTAAAAAAAATAATAATAAAAAATAAATAAACCAGGCCTTGAGCCACATGGGGGCGGAGATCCTCACAGTAGCTATGCTGGCTCAGCCTGCATTGTCAGGGGAACTCAGGCCCATCTCTGTGATGAGACCTGGAACCCAGTGGACAGCCGAATTCAGTTTGCCACTTATAAAAAAAAAGAAAATTATTTTTTAGATTTAAAGAAAAATTACAAAGATAATACAGAGTTCCCATATGCCCCCCACCCCCTACAGCTTTCCATTAGTAACATCTTATACTAGAATGGATGGAACACTTGCTATAAAGTAATGAACCAACAGTGATATATCATTATTAGCTCAGTCCACATTTGATTTCCATAACCTTAGTTTCCCCCTAATGTTCTTTTCCGTCCCAGGATGTCATTCAGGATCCCACGTAACATTTAGTCATCATGTTTTCTTAGGCCCCTCTTGACTGGGACAGTTTTCTCACACCTTCCTTACTTGTGATGACCTTGACAGTTCTGAGGAGAGCTGGTCAGGAATGCTGCATAATCCTCCTCAATCTGGGTTTGTCAGATGTTTTTTCTCATGGTTAGGTTAGTGTGATGGGCTTTGGGAGGAAGACCACAGATGTGCAACAAATGCCCTTCTTATGACATCATATCAGGGGTGCACGCTGTCAACATGACTTACCACAGATTATGTTGACTTGATCCCCTGGCAGAGGCAACCAATTTGACAGGTTTCTTCTCCAATGTTAGGTCCCCCTCCCTCCATACTGGAGGCTTTGGAAGGAAGTCGCTGTGCAGCCCACACTTAGGGAGTACTTCGTGGAATTCCACTCTCCCTCCTTCAGGGTAGAGTAGCTATATAAATTATTTGCACGGCTGCTTTCTTTTTAAAAGAAACAAAAACAAAATCTGACCCTCCAGACCCATATTTTTAATAAAACCCCATGGGTCTCTCAGAGACTTGGCTTCTGAGGTCTGGACAGTGAGGACCCCAGAGAATAGGCCCAGGCCCATCCAGCAGGAGAGTCATACTCGAAACTCAAGAAAACTACAATGGGCTCCAGGTCAGGGACTTAGGGTCCTTGCAAACAGTTCAGACCACAAATGTAAGCGCTGAGAATGCAGAGGAGGTCTGTGGTATGGATTCCAAACCAAACTCCAGCCTGGCTGGGACTTTCACCGTGTATGTTCCAGGAAATGGAGGAATGGGCCAGAGGTGGTAGAGAGAGAGCAGACACAGTGTGTCAAGCCAGGCAGGGTCCTGTGGAGTCTGTGAGCTTGAGAAGGTATGAGATAAGGGTGGTGTGCACCAGAGAGGGGGCAGCAGAAGGAAGACTCATGCAGATGGGCTGATGCAGGAGGGAGCTCCAGGGGAGCCTAAAGTGCCAGGGAGCAGCTCCCCTGCCAGCACTCCTGGGCTGGGCTGAGCCTTCTGGAGCCAGGTGGGGAGGGATCTCCACACACCCCTATCCCCAGGGCTGGCTCCATCCCCTCAATCTGTTTTACCCTCTGTGGTGGGCACCTGTGTGCAGCAGGAAGAAAGGCAGGGAAGGAACAAACGGGAGCCCCTGGCTTTCATCCAATTGATGAGGCTGTAGAGCAAAGTGCTTAACACAGTGCTGAGCATCAACCTCCACCCTTTCCTTCACCATGAACCAAACACTTTCATCTTTGGCTGCCCATTAGAATCACTGGGGAAGCTTCTAAAAAATGAATACTTGCCAGGCCACATCCCAGAACAATGAAATTGGAATGGGGGTGGAGAAGAACAGGAGTGGGGTGGCTTCAATAGTTTTGAAAGCTCCCCAGGATTTCAACATGCCCAGGCTGAGAGCTGATGCTAGAAGTGCAGGTGGGGAGCCCAGAGAACAGGGCTCCCCATGGTTATACAGAAAAATCCCAGGTGCCTGAGGGAAGGCCCTCACTTCCCAAAGCAGCCCCCAAGTTACTGTTTCTCTAATAGGGTCCACAAGCCATGCAGATAATGATGCAGCTCCCTAGAACCCTCCAGAGCTCGGGGACCCAGAATGTCAGGCAGGTATGGGAACCTACATTTCTAAGCTCCTTATAGATGATTCTCCCGCCCCCTAGAGACAGTGAGCCTGCAAGATTCGGTGCCATGAAGGCAGGTCAGATGCTGCCTCTTCACCCTTTAACTTAGGATGATGGAAGACCAGTCCCATATGAGAGAAGTCTGAGGTCTGGCAGGGGAGCAGGGGTGCTCAGTGTCAGAACTCGGGCAGGGCGAGTATCCTGTACAGGCTGCTAGGGTTTGAGGAGGGCAGGGCCTGCCTAAACTTGGGGCTGGAGGATGAGGGCCATCAGAGCCCTGCAGGGGAGATGTGGTGGAGAGGGGAGGGGGTAGAAGATAAGGGAAAGAAATAAGAGGGAGAAGGGACAGGGATAAATCATAAATAAACCTTGGGTCTGAGGTTTGTCCCAGAGGTCGGCACTCCCCCCAGCTCTCACTTTCCACATTGTAGGAAAAACGTCACCACCTCCATTCTGGCCACAGGCCCAGTGCTTCTCAGTCAGCTCTAGTTCTCTGACTTGCTCTAGCCTCAGCATTGCCCTCCCTCCAGGAAGGTTAAATGTCAGATGTTCAAACACCCTGCCTGGTTGATTCAGTGAATCTGGATGGGGCCTAAGACTAGGGCCTGTGTCCAACTCCCCCTTCCTTGTCACCAGGTGCTGCTGCTGGTCAGGTTCCAGTGCTCCAAGAGCCACTGCCTGGAGAAAAGCAAGCCTGCCTGCCTCCTCCTGGAGCACTCTTCATGTCCTGTCAGGCTACCCGGGGCCAGTGCTCTTCCATTTCCAAACATACTTCCTCTCTCTTTGGGCAAGGGTTAAAACCAACAGACGATTACAGAGCATTTCACCTTTTGTTTGCAGACAAAAGCAGTCAGATGTACTGTTTTAATTCCCTGTGTTTCTCAAGTTGACCTGGGGTGCATGGCTGAGGTAGGTGAGTGCCCTGTGAAAGAGGCCTCCCCTGCAATGTGAGAGGGCAGGAGCAGTCAAGTTCTTCCTTTAAAGGTCCATGGGGGTTCAAGGGAAGACTTCACTGAGGGAGAGAGACTGGGTCTTGAGGGGATGAGTGAATTAATCAGGCAATAAATAAGAAACAACAAATAACCCCAAAAGAAAGAAAACAGGCAAAGGACAAGAAGGATATTTTATAAAAGAAGAGTACAAACAGCCAGTAAGTACGTGAAAACAGATAAAATTTCATCAAAATGCAAATTACCACCAGGATCAGATGTCATTCTTCACTTAGGCTGGCAAAGATGAGAAACCCTGCCCCACCCGGGGGATGGAAGGGCCGATGGGGAAAGGGAGTGTAAACTGGAGGGCAAGCTGGTAATACTGGTCAAGGGCTTTAGAAAGTACAGTAGTCCTCCCTTATCCTCAGGGTATAAACTCCAAAATCCCCAGTGGATGCCGAAATCCAACACAGCACTGAACCCTACATATACTATGCTTCTTTTTATACATACACACCTTAAAGGAAGCACTTACGGCTTCTCTTTAGCATGTCTGAGCTGCCAGCATCACTACTCTTAGGCTTTGGGGCCATTATGAAGTAAAATAAGGATCACTTGAACACTAGCACTGCAGTACCACAACAGTCCATCTGATAATTGAGATGGCTACTAAGTGACTAACAGGCAGGGAGCATATGTATCATGGAGACGCTGGACAAAAGGATGAGTCACGTCTCGGGTGGGATGGTGAGAAATTTCATCACGCTACTCAGGACAATGTGCAATTTGAAATTTATGAGTTGTTTAGTTCCAGAATTTTCCATTTAATATTTTCGGACAGTGGTTGACCATGGGTAACTGAAACCATGGAAAGCAAAAAAACAGATAAGGGGGGCGACTATATAAACTCACATCTGTTGCTTCACTTCTAGGAAGACTTTCTATGGAAATAACCAGTGAACAGAGATTTGTGCCAGGATACTTATCTCAGTGAGGCTTATAAATATAGAAAAACAGTTACAGTAACCTGTTGTAAACTCAGAACCTGCATACAGCAGAATACTATGTAACCACTATGATGAGGAGATACTATGCTCAATGACAGAGAAAAATGTTCACAAATACAAAAAGTTTCCCACACAGTTTGGGTGGTGCAACCCCATTTTTGTAAAAGTACACAATTGCTTACTACTAGGAATATGTAAAGAAATAAGTCTGGAAGGATATGAACCACAATTGTGGGATTATGGGTAATTTAAACTTTTCTTCTTTTCTCATATGAAATTTTTTCTATACGAAACAAAGGTTATTTGCATTAAGGGGGAACAAGTGATTAGGCTGATTAGATGTGTGGAAGGACATTCCTGCTGAGGGAACAGTCTTCATGAAATCACAAGAGTGCAATAGCAGGCATGTCTGGGGAATGACAAGCAGCTCAGTCGAACCTGAGATGGGTGCTGTGGGGGGTGCAGTGGCTGGGATGAGGGGGACAGGTCCCCAGGAGACTTGTGAGCTATGGGCAGGGATAAGGGCTTTATCCTGACCAGAGGTACATAGCAATGAGACAGAAGCTGAGCAAAGCTGAACCAGAGGCTAGTGACCGAGCAGCCAGCATGACAGATAGTCCAGGAGGATGGAGGCTGGTTCCTGGTCCCCCATGGGCCATATGCAGAGGGAGCAAACACTAGGACAGAGAGCAGGGCAGGGCTGCACAGTAAAGCTAGCTAGTGACTATGGATGGAATAGGGAACAAGAAATGAATGTCTCTAATGTGGAGGCTAGAGCCTGGCCAGAAATACTTTGAATCTTGAGGTCACCACGTGAAACATTCTCAGCATCCCAGCCACCATCCTGTCCCTCATTCCTCCTGTCGCCAGGGCCTGGGTCCATGGTCAGCACTCAATAAATATTTGCTGGGTGAATGAACATCCATGCTGATATGCATTCTCCTCCAATCCCAAGGCCCTTTCATTTATTCATTCCTTTAGCAGACTACCTCCAGGGATACAGAGATGAATAGGTCCTCACTTCCAAGAACTATATGAACCTAATGGACAAGAAAGTTCCAACTTCAGTGCAGTATGGAAATCTATGTTGCAGGTCTGCCCAGTTGTTATGGGAACCCAGAAGAGAAGCATCTAAAGCTGACTGGGTGGGGCCAGGGAAGGCATCCTAAAAGAAATGGGACCCGTGATCTGAAGAGTTTTAAAGCAGGTGAGTGACAGAGAAATATATGGAGTGTTAAAGAGATTCCTTTTTGCAGTGGGAATAGTTTAGAGGGAGCACAGGTGACCAGTTACGAGGCAAGAGCACTAATGCAGGGGACATGGAGGAAAAGAGATGGAAGCATCCAGAGGAACAAGTACCAGAGATACATGTCAAAGGTCATGCTTAGATTTCTGACCAGAGCCAATGAGGGGACAGTGGTGCCATCCATTACGATGGGGACACTGGGAAACAAGCAGTTGGCTTGCAGGAGAGTCAAGGTCAGTTTGGAAAACACTGAATTTGAGGGGGTGAGGAGTCTGAAGCTCAGAGGAGCTTTGTGGCTGAAAGAGGGGGCAAACTAAAGAGAAAGCTAAGCTGTGGGATGCATCCACTCACCACAGTATAGGCTTACTAAGAGGCTTGGGAGTAATCCTGAGGTGTGCTTAAGTTAACGGCTGGGAAGGGACTGCAAGGGAGGCAGAGCGAGGCCACAGGGGCGGGAGAGAGCCAGGGTGGGTGGTTCATAGAAGCCAAGGGAAGATGCTTCTAGAAGGAAGAAGAGACAGTCAATTTGCTGGCTCTGTGAACAGGAGGAGAAGGACAATAGCTAGAGAAGTGGTTTTCAACTGTGAGTGATTCTGCCCCCTAGGGAACATTTGGCAATGTCTGGGGACATGTTTTTGGTTGTCACAACTTTGAAAGTGCCACTGGTATGTAGTGGGTGAAGATCAGGGATGCTGCTCAACATGCTACAGTGCACAGGATGCCCCCACTCCAAAAATTATCCAGTCCCAAATATCGATAGTGCTCAAGTTGAGAAAACCTGAGTTACAGGAAGTTGGAGAATTTTGGTAAGAATTTTTTTTTAACCCTCACCCGAGAAGATGTTTTCCATTGATTCTACAGAGAGAGAGGGAGAGAGAGGGAGACGGAGAGGGAGGGAGGGAGGGAGAGAGAAACATTGACGTGAGAGAGAAACATCAATCGGTTGCCCTGACGGGGATCAAACCTACAACCCGGGCCTGGCTAATGTGGCTCAGTGGATTGAGCATCATCCACAGACTGAGAGGTCTTGGTTCGATTCCCATTCAGGCACATGCCTGGGTCTCGGGCCGATCCCCAGCAGGGGGCAACTGATCGATGTTTCTCTCTCGCATTGATGTTTCTATCTCTCCCTTCCTCTCTATCTAAAAAAAAAAAAAATCAATAAAAAATATATTAAAATCCCTGGCCAGTTTGGCTCAGCGGTTAGAGTGTTGGCCCATGGACCCAGAGTCCCCAGGTTCGGTTCCCGCTAAGGGCACGTACCTCGGTTGCGGTTTGTCCCCAGCCCCAGTTGAGGTCGTGTGGGTGGCAACCAGTCGATGTTTCTCTCTCTCTCTCTTCCTCCCTCTCTCCCTCCCGCTTTGCAAAAATGTCCTTGGGGTGAGGATTAAAAAAAAAAACACAAAACAAACAAAAAATATATATATATTAAGAAAAAACAAAAACCTAGCCCTGGCCGGTTTGGTTCAGTGGTTAGAGCGTTGGCCCACAGACCAAAGAGTTGTGGTTTGATTCCGGCCAAGGGCACCTACCTCGGTTACGGCTCATCCTTGGCCCTGGTTGGGGTCGTGCGGGAGGCAGCCAGTCAATGTGTCTCTCTCACATATCTCTCTCACATCTCTCTCTCTCTCTCTCTCTCTCTCTCTCTCTCTCTCTCTCTCCCCTCCCTCCCTCCTTCCCTCCCTCCCTTCCTTCCTTCCTTTCTCTCTCTCTCTCTACCCCTCCTACTCTATCTGAAGATATTTGAAAAAATATCCTTGGGTGAGGATTTAAAAAAACACAAACTACAACCTGGGTATATGTGCCCTGACTGGGAATTGAACCTGTGACCTTTGGTGCATGGGACACGCTCTAACCGACTGAGCCACACCAGCCAGGGCTAGCAAGGATTTTTTAAGAGCAGAGACTGGAGCATGTTGAATGCTGACAGGACAATCTTGGAAAGACCCAGAAAAGTGGATACTTGCATAGCTTGAGGTTCCTGGGGTGCTGAGAAAGGACAGGATCCAGGATATGGCTGTGAAGTTGGAGGCAGGCATCAGCTGAAATGGTTGTTCTGGGGGACAGGGACAGCCCTTATTGCAAGCTGAGCTAAGCTGGGGATTTGATTCGACAGGGCAACTGTCTTTTTCTGGGGTGGGCAGCCTGAGCCTGGCCAGGAGAAAGCAGCTGGATGACCATATCCATGTCCAGGGTTTCACCAGAGCAGTGTAATAAAAGGTCAAAGGGTAGTGAAATGTAAAGCCATTGCCCCAGAACCAGCCAGTGAAGAAGTTTTTGCACACTGGTGGTAGGTAGAAGAGTAAGAATACAGTAAGTTTTTCATAAAGCTACATTTATTCAATTTAAGAACCGTTAACGAAGTACTGAGCTGAAATGTGAGCCCAGGTCCATCTACTCCACAACTCCTGGTACACTTCACTTATCTTGCCCAAAGATAAGAAAATGATAAGAAAATGTTTATCTCTAACTGAAAACTTTCAAATTACACTTTTACTGCTTTCCTTTTTTTCCTCTCTTTTAATTTCCAAAACATGCTCATTCACATTTGACTGACAGTACATAAACATTCTTTTACGATAGGTCAGAATATCTGTGTTATCTTGGTTGTACAAAAACAGATGCAAAATAGTGTTAAGACTTTCTTACCTGACATTGCAAAACTAAGTACGTGTGCATATGCTGTTTAAATCCCTTTATTCCCATTCCATCCTTTTGACTGAAATTTATTCATATCTGCCCTTCTTATAGTCCCCTTTCTTGTGAAAGGCATCACTATCTAGTCACCCAGGCCAAATTTTCTCCTTCACCATACCCCACCTGTAGTTACCAAGTGCTAATAAGACATCTTCCTAAATCTTTCTAGAATTGATCTCTTCTCTAGTAGAGTTTCCTTTTGCAAGTCCATTTCATCTTAAGTCTGACAAGTGAGATTTTAATTGCTGTATTGCCGTTTTTTCTTCTTCGGTCATTGGTGACAGCTTCAGGTCTGTTTGCTTTTGTAGTTCTTATATCATGGTCATAGTCTTATTGAAAGTAACACAAATGTGGCTCTTAGTCTCTTTCTGCTCAGTGCGCATACAAAGTTTGATATTGAGCTTTTATTGCTGACAATTCCTATAAGAGTGTAACTGGATTTTTCTTGCCTGCTGAATCAGAATGATTAGTCTTGATTTCATATTCCAGCCTGCATTGAATGTAATCCAGATCAGAGTCAGCTTTCTGGAACATCAATTCCAGCTTATTGACTTCCTCCTCCATGCTGAATAGTTGACATTCCTGCTTTCTTAAAACCAGATCTCTACTTTCCTAGCTACTCCCACCAAATCTAGGTGTTTCTATTACTATAGCTCACATCCCTTTGAAAACCACAAGCAAAGAGACAAAAAAGTCAGGTACGCCCTGGCTGGTTTGGTTCGGCTTTGGTAGGTTTGGCTGAGCGGTTGGAGTGTAGGCCCCTGGACCGAAGCGAAGGGTTGAGGGTTTGATTTCTGGTCAAGGGCATGTACCTGGGTTGTAGGTTTGATCCCTGGCCCTGTTGGGGCTCATGCAGGAGGCAATCAATAGGTGTGTCTCTCTCACGTCTGTGTGTGTCTCTCTCTCTCTCTCTCCTTCCCTCTCTCTAAAATTCAATGGGAAAATAGCCTCGGGTGAGGATTAACAACAACAAAAAAAAAGTCAAGTGCTATGAGAATGCTTGCAAAATTGGACTGCAATACTGAAGAATATCAATGGGGCTGAAAAATCCCCTTCCACCAGACCATAAATGGAGAAAGGCAAGACTTGTTAGCAGCACAGGAGAATTTCAAAACTCATGTGAACAAAGACTCTTATTCAGGATGGTCTCCTGGAACAGGAGAGATAGTGGCTTCTAGAATATTCTAACATTATTCAATTTTGTGTATTATTATTATTATTATTATTTTTTTTTTTTTTAGAGAGAGAAAGGAAGGGAGAGAGATAGAAACATCGATAGGTTACCTCCTCCACACCCCCTACTGGGGAATGAGCCCGAAACTTGGGCGTGTGCCCTGACCAGGAATTGAACTGGGACCTCTCAGTCCATGGGACGATGCTCAATCCACTGAGCCACACAGGCCAGGCAATTTTGTGTATTATTTAAAGTTCCTATTTAGAAGACATTTATTAAATCATAGACTCTCAGAATTGGAAGGGTCCTTAAAAGACTTTGAGTTCTAAGCCCTCTTCTGATGAACCAATTCCCTATATGGGTCAGCCAACCTCTCCAGGAGCTATCCTGGGGATGGGCACTGTCTCATCTCTGGCAAATGCTGAGAGTTGACAACAGGCACCTGGGGTTCAGAATCTTTACTGTTATGTAAAAAAAAAATGTTTTAATCCTCACCCAAGGACATGCTTAAAGAGAGGAAGGGAAGGGAAGGGAGAGGAGGGGAGGGGGGTGAGGGGGGAGGGGGGGAGAGAGAGAAACATCAATATATGAGAGAAACATCAATCAGTTGCCTTCTGTACATGCCCCGACCAGAGATCAAACTCGCAACCCAGGTATGTGCCCTGACTGGGAATGAAACCAGCAACTCTTTGGCTCAACCAACTCAGCCACTCTGGTTGGGCTACTGTTATGTAAATTTGAATATTATTGTATTTCTATAAAAAATATACTGTTACTTTAAAAAAAGTTTTTTTAATTGATTTTTAGAGAGAGAGGAAAGGAGAGAAAGAGAAATATCGACGTGAGAGCAGAACATCGATCAGCTGCCCCACACTGGGGATCGAGCCCACGACCTGGGCATGTACCCTGACTGGGAATCGAACCAGCAACCTTTTGGTTCACAGGATAACACCCAACCAACTGAGCTACACTGGCCAGGGATGTTTTACTTTTAAATTAGTTTCAGTGTTGGGAATCATAGTCTCACAACCCAAGTGGTAGCCAAAGTCATCCTGGGAGGACTGTCCATTCCTTAGCTCACCAGATAAGAGAGGAGGAAAAGGAGGGGGAAGAGGAGAAGGAGGAAGACGAGAAGGAGTGTGAGGAGAGGGATGAGGAAGAGAAGGAAGGAGAGTAGGAGGAGGAAAAAGAGGAGGAAGATGGGAAGGAGAGAGAAAGGGAGAAGGGAGAGGAGATGTGGAGGAGGAGAGGAGGGACAGGAGGGAGAAGAGGGACAGGAGGGAGGGGAGAGGAGGAGGGAAAGGTAGAGGAAGAGGAGGAAGGGGAGGAGGAGGAGCACTGGCAGAGGAGGAGGAAGAGGAGGAGGGGGAAGAGGAGGTAGAGGGCTCTCTAAAATAGTGTTCCTCCCTGAGGAGAAAAGAATCATAGTACCTGGTCTTTCCATGTTTTTCTCCAGTGTCCTTGACACTGTGCTCTCAGAATGACAGCCTTACCAGGTACTGGGCCTTCCACAAACCCTTATGAGGTAGGTAGCATCAGGAGGTAGGCGCTACCACCCCTACACTATGGACGGGGACACTAAGGTTTAGAGGTCCTACTGCGACGGAGTGGAAAACAGGGCTTTGAACCCACCTACCAACCCCACAGCCAGCCTGGTGAGCCACTGCCATGCTCCCACCCCCACACAGAGTTCAAGTTCAGAGTGCTTCATATGTTCAAGTTGATGGAGTGACAACAAACAGTCAAGGTGGCCCTAACCCAATGAGGGGCCACTCATGGAAGACTCAGCTGGCCTGACCATGTGTGGGAGCCTGGGAAGATGAATGGGCCTGCCTGGGGTAGGGCGATGGCCAGAGTCCCTTCCACAGGTGGGGCCACACCAGGCGAGGCTGTCCTTCTTTGGTTCCTTCCAGTTCTCAGAGCAGACTCAGTTTCTCATGTCTCTTCATTTTTCCTCCCCTCCCACCATCTTGTTTTGGACATGCTGACTGACAGTGAATTTTTCCTCTTTTGGAAACCTACATCCAATCTTACACCCCAGCAGTGGCAACGCAGAGTTTGATATAAAAATGAAACTTCACAAGCATCACTGCAAGGCTGCAGCTCTTCTACACTGAGGAAAGCTGCAGAGTCACAGGTAAAGAAGACAATACTTAGCAGGATAGCCAGCCACAAGCCCCACCTTTACAAAAACATCTCAGTTTCTGTACCTGCGACTTTATCCCGAATAAGTTTTGCAGATTCGACTTCACCAATACTGCTGAACAGACTTCGCAACTCATCCTGGGTCATGTTCTGAGGGAGGTAGTTAACGATTAAATTCGTTCTCCCGATGTCATCCCTGCAGTCTTCAGCCATGTGGTCTTCATAACCATTAGACATTGTATTTTTAAAAAATCTGCAGGGGAAAAAGAATCAAGTAAATTATTAATGTTCATATTGCAGAATGTGAGACAAAACTGATGACTGAATTAGCACTCAGTTTTCTCTTTAACATTATTTCAACTTATGTCCACACAAAAACCTGCACATGGATGTTTATAGCAGCTTTATATACAATTGTCCCTAAACTGGGAGAAACCACAATGTCCTTCAGTAGGCAAATGGAGAAACAAACATCTACACAGCAGAGTATTATTCAAGAATAAAAAGAAATGAGCTATGAAGCCACATGGAAGAACCTTAAATCCATATGACTAAATGAAAGAAAACAGCTTCAAAAGGCTACATACTATAAGATTCCAATTACATGACACTGTGGAAAATGCAAAACTGAGACAGTAAAAAGATGAGTGGTTGCTGGGAGTTGGGGAGGGGAGGGAGGTATGAATAGATGAAGCATAGAGGATTTTTAGGGCAGTTAAGCTATTCTGTGTGATACATATGTATACATGTCTTTCTACATTTGTCCAAACCCATGGAATGTACACCACCAAGAGTGAACTTTAAAGCAACTATAGGCTTCAGCTAATATGTACCAGTATTGGTTCATCAATTATAACAAAATACCACACTAATGTGAGGTGTTAATAATAGGGGAAACTTCGTGTTGAAGGCGAGGTATATAGAAATTCACTCTGTACTTTCTTTGCAATCTTTCTGTAAACTAAAATTGCTCTAAAAAACCCAAAACAACTCCAAGTTCAACCATTTCCACTTACTAAGAGGGCTTCAAAAAAACATATACTTTCAGCACCGTTATTTAAGCTCCTGCGAAAAGTGTTTGGGTTGTTTCTCTGGAGCAGTCCAAAGATTTCTGATTGCTTTTTCTCCTGTCTCCATATGCACTACCAATCGATGCAGCTGGATACCGAGGAGCCTGCAATATCCAACCTCCAGCAGGCAGGCAATGGTTTTTTTTACCTCTTTCTTCCAAAACCCATTAGATTGAGCTGGGAAGGAGGTTAGGATTTCTCTAGCAGTTAGAGAAAGTTGGTCTCAAGATTGCAGGCTTTGGAAGCCTTTCACCAGCCTGCAGAAGTCTCTACTTTCAGTGACAAACATCAGACAGAACATGGTGATGGCTTAGGAAAAGAGTGCCAATCAGAGCAGCTGAGGGTGCCAAGACTGCTCTTTCTGAGAGCATAACTCACATTGGGCTTGCTCACAAGCACAGCTGTGAGCTGCCTAATCTAAGCTGCCCCATGTCCCTGCCTCTAAACACATAGGCATCCACCCCCTAGTCCCCAGCCCCTAACCCCCACTCCTGGCCTAAAATATATCATCACCGAGAAAAGACTTTGCTGCCCACTAGCCTGGAGGTCTCGGGGGCAGTTCACCCCCTTCTCCAGATCCCTACTGTGCAACTCTACTTTTATGCTTTCAGGAGCATTCAGCCTTCTTTAAAAATTGCCTTGCCAGTGGCTACATAAAAACCTGAACACATCTCCTGCTTGGGGATTTCCCCCTACCCCCTGAATCAATGCTGAGAGAGGAACTGGGTGTGCTTTCTTGTCTTGAACTTGCTTCAGACCACATACAACATGCAACATTAGTCCAATCTCCCAGCATTTTTTAATTTATTTGAAAATGTTCTGTCCCCTGCTCTTTATAAAGTAGGTTGACATCAAAAGCCATAAAAAACAGATTGGAAAGTTAGACTTCATAAGGTTAAAAACTTTGTCAGAAACAGACAAGCAGCAGACTGGGAGAAAATACAGCTGATCTTAACAAAGAATTGAAAGCTTGCAGGCTTTGGAATGCCTTCAGTAGGCCCACACAGTTCAAACCCGTGTTGTTCACAGGTCAGCTGTATTTTTATAAGGTGGATTTTTGACTGCACAGGATATCAGCACCCCTAATTCCCGTGTTGTTTAAGGATCAACTGTATTTGCTACTTATTATATTACTTAGATTCATATCCTCACCCTGGGTGATTCTGCCCCCAGGGGACACTAGGCGATGTCTAGAGACATTTCTGATTATCACAACTAGGGGGTGGGGGAGGTGTGTGTGTGTGTGTGTCTGTGACTGGCATCTAGTGGGTAGAGGCCAGGGATGCTGTTAAACATGCCATGAGGCACAAGACAGCCCCTACCACCAAGAACTATCCAGCCCCAAACTGTCACTACTGCAGAGATTGAGAAAACTCCATTCAGAGCATTTACAAATTAATAGGAAAAAACCATATTACCAACAGACAAGTAGACAAAGGATATGAACTGTAACTAATAGATGCTAGCAATTCAGCTAGGGAACTCAGAAGCTCAAGTTGATGAATAATGAAGGAAATAAAATAAAAAGAGATGCTACTTTCTGCCTTTCAGATGGAATAAATCCAGTTTAAAGATAAGGGGGAGCCCTGGCCAGTTTGGCTCAGCAGTTGGAGCTTCAGCCCATGTACCAAAGGGTCGAGGGTTCAATGCTGATCACAGGCATGTACCTGGGTTGCAGATTCAATCCTCGGCCCTGGTCCAGGTCATTTGGGAGGCAGTCAATCGATATGCTTCTCTCTCATTGACGTTTCTATCTCTCTCTCCCTCTCCCTTCCCCTCTCTCTAAAATCAATAAAAACATATTTAAAAAAAAGATAAGGGGGAAATACCCTTATACACATCGTTGATATGAGTGTGACATGGTACCACCTTTTTAAAGGATAACTTGGTAATGCCCATCAAGATTTTTTATGTGAATGCTATCCTCCAACTCAGAACTGTAGGAATTTGTTCTAGAAAAATAAACACACATGTGCAGGGAAACATGTGCAAGGAACACATGACCCCCTGGCTGGTAAAAGTAAAACACTGAATATAATCTAAATATGCATTAATAGGGAATGGTTAGCTAAATACCAATTTTCAGTAGAAAGCACGGGGCCATCAGCATTAACAGGTTTAGTTATGAAAAACACCATGAACCTGTTAAACCGTCTGTGGCCAGGAGACTTTGAGATTAGCTAAAAAGCAAACAGAAACATCTGCTGAAACCTGAACCAAAGTGCAAGGGTAAACTCTGAGAAATTAAAATGCACACTAAAGTTTGCTCCAAATGTGATTCTAACATTTTTCTTCTTGCCTCTTTTTTCATCCCTCCCTCTCTTCACCCTTGTTCTGAGTTAAGCATCTACTCTTCTGCCTTCTCCTTCACCTTGCCTTCATGAATGAACAATAATTATCCCATTTTCATTTTCCAAAGAGGTGTGGTGTGTCTCCTATGCCTGGTAAAAAGTTAACTTTCTAAAACAGTGGTCGGCCAACCATGGCCTGTGGGCCAAATTTGACCCACTACCTGTTTTTATAAATAAAGTTTTATTGGCACACAGCTACTCTTATTTGTTTTTGTCTGTGGCTGCTTTTGCCCTACAGTGACACAGTTGAGTAGTTGTGACAGAGACCATAAGGCCCACAAAGCTGAAAATATTTACCATCTGGCTCTTTATAGAAAAAGTGTTCTAAGATGTAAAAATAGAAAATTTCTAGGAGAAAATCTGACAATGGGTGAGGCAAAGATTTCTTAGATATTACACCAAAAGCCCAATTCATTGAAAAGAAATTGATAGATTGAGTACCACCAAAATTTAAAACTTTTGCTCTGTGAAAAGATATTGCTAGAAAAATTATAATCCATAAACTGGAAGAAAATATTTACAAATCTCATATCTGCAAAAGTACTTGTATCTAGAATATATTTTTAAAAAACTGTCCAAACTTAATAAGAAAACAGCCAAATTTAAAAAATGGCAAAAGATGTGACCAGACACTGCACCAAAAAAGATTTCTGGATGGCAAGTAAACATGTGAAAAGATGCTCAACATCATTAGTTATTAGGGAAATATACATTAAAAGCACACTGAGATACGAAATCACTCCCCATCTAGAAAGAAAATCAAGATACTATTCCCATTTACAAAGGCTAAAACAAAAAACAAACAAAAGCAAGCTACACCTGAAACTAATATAATATTGTACATCAACTATATTTTAATAAAACACGCACACACACGCAAAAATCAAGTAAACAACAACAAACAGACAATATCAAGTTCTAGTGAGGATGTGGAAAACCAAAACTTTCATACATTGCTGGTGGAAATGTAAAAATGTTACGGCCACTTTAGAAAACAGACTGGCAGTTTCTTATAGTTAAACATACACTTACCATATGACCGAATTCTACTCCTAGTCTTCATACAAGAGAAATGTAAGCCATGTTCATATAAAAACCTATATGCAAATGTTTATAGTAACTTTATCCATAACCGCCAAAAACTGGAACCCAAATGTCCTTCAAGCTGTTTAGTGGATAAAAAACGGGAACACCACACAATGGAATACTACTCAGCAATAAAAAGGTACTACGAATTCACGCAACTTGTATGTATCTCAAAAACATTTTTCTGAATGGGAGAAAATAGACCCTGCATAATTTCATTCTGGAAAAGGCAAAACCAGAGGGTTAGATAAGTGGTGGCCAGGGACGGGAAGTAGGGGAAGAGTTGACTACACAGGGGGAGCACTGAGGGAATAAGTATTTTCAATCCACGGTTGATGTGGAGGGCCCACTTTAGTTACATGAGGATTTGACTGGTACCCCTGGATGGTTGGTACCCCTGACTCCCTCATTGTTCAAGGGTCAACAGTATTTTTGTTTCTTGAGTGATGGAACTTCTGATCATGGTGGTCATCACTTAATTCTGCATTTGTCAAAACTCAAAAAACTCTACACCAAAGAGAGTGAATTAAAAAATAAAATTTCAAAGGTTTAAAAAATGCACCTTCTGCTTTGCAGCCCTGTTCCCCAGCATGCTGGCTCCTCTTGATGCCCAGTCAGGGCTGAGCAAGCCCCCTGCCGGCCCAGTTCTTGGTCAACTTACAGCAAGGGAGAAACCAAAACTCCAAGTGCAGTTTCTTGGTGCTTTGCGGCCACTTCATCCTGATCTCTGGGTCCCTTCCCCTGACCGGTTCCAAACCTCGCAAGCTCCAACCACAATCAGGCCTTCATTTCAACCCGACAATCAATGACTTCCAAGTTGTGGCCACATCTGGCTGTCTCAGATCGCCTGGCCCTGTGTCCTCTCACTCAGCATGTCTCTCAATGCGGATGTCCTGGAGACCCCTCCAAGTAGGCACTTCAGCCCCATCAAACTAAGCTCCTCCTTACTCTCCATGGTGTCACCACCCACTGAGGCTCAAAGGTTACATTACTTGTGGTCAGGCATCACACTGTTAATAAGTGGCAGGGCCAGCCTCAAGTTTGTCACTACCGAGTAAGGATGAAACATGAGGCCCTTCATCTTGGGGCAGGCCTGCTGCTCCAGTCCTTACTCTCACTAGCTTCTCTCCCAGCATGTCACAGACCTTCATGTCCCCATGCCTCTGTCACAGCTGCTCCCTTTGCAGGACTGTCCACCTCTCCATCATTTATTTCCTCATTTATCTTTAAAAAGTCCCCCAGGACAATAGATCACTCCTGTTCTCAGTGCCTACACACCATTGGTGTAAACCTTTATCACCACACGAATCACTCTAACTCACAATTGTTTTTCACCCACATCACTGGTGAGAGCCTTAAGGGCCAGGGCTACATCACTGTCACCTAAGGATCTCCAGGCAAACCCAGGGTACCTAGCAAACTATATGTGCATCACACAGGTACACACAGTAGCAAAGTGGGGGACAGACACCAGGTCTCAACTCACCCAGGAATCATGTGTATTTGGTGTACTCTTTTACGTTAAAGAAGGGCAGCTGAAAATTGTTCTGATAGTTTATTAATACATTCAGTACTTTTTTTAAGGATCATCAATAAGTACCATTCTATCCCACAGAATCAAAGTTAATTACAGGCAGCAAAACAGTAAATTCTGAGTTTATCAAATCGACTTCTGATTTATTTATTTTTAAATGTATCTTTACTGTTGGAAGTACTACAGATGTCCCCCCCTTTTCCTCCCCATTCCCACCCACTTCCTGTCTTCCCCACACTATTGTCTGTGTCCACCACTATGCATAAAAGTTCTCTGGTTTATCTCTTCCTGCACCCTCCATTCCCTCTGATGTTTGTCAATCTAACAACCAATTTGTCCTTAATTCCTTCACCTTTCTCTTCCAACCCCCGACCATCACTCCCATCTGGCAACCAAGCAAAAGTTCTCTGTATCTATGAGTCTGTTTCTGTTCTGCTTGATCATTTGGTTTGTAGATTGAATTGTTGATAGATATGCATTTATTTTTTATTTTTTTTCCTTTATTTTTTGAGAGAGAGAAAGGGAGAGGGAGAGAGAGATGGAAACATCGATGAGAGAGAACATCGACTGGCTGTCTCCTGCACGCCCCCCACTGGGGATCAGGTCCACAACCTGGGCATGTGTCCTGGCCGGGAATCGAACAGGCGATCTCTTGATGCATGGGTCAAGGCTCAACCACTGAGCCACATTGGCTGGACAATAGATATGTATTTATTGCCATTTTATTGTTCATATTTTTTATCTTCTTTTTCTTCAAGAACACCCTTTAACATTTCATATAATACTGGTTTGGTGGTGATGAACTCCTTTAGCTTTTCCTTGTCTGGGAAGCTCTTTATATGTCCACTGATTCTAAATGATAGCTTTGCAGGACAGAGTAATCTTGGTCGTAGGTCCTTGCCTTTCATCTCTGAATATTTCTTGCCACTCCCTTCTGGCCTGCAAAGTTTCTTTTGAGATATCAGCTGACAGTCTTAATGGGAGCTCCCTTGTAGGTAACTAACTGCTTTTCTCTTGCTGCTTTTAAGATTCTTTGTCTTTAACCTTTTGCATTTTAATTATGATGTATTGATGTGAGTTTCTTTGGGTTAATCTTGTTTGGGACTCTCTGTGCTTCCTGGCCCTTCTGTTTCCTTCATCAAGTTCAGGAAGTTTCCTATCATTTTTTCAAATAGGTTTTCAATTTCCTGCTCTCTCTCTTCTCCTTCTGACACTCCCATGATGCGAAAGTTGGTACACTTGAAGTTGTCCCAGAGACTCCTTACACTATCTTCATTTTTTTTGGATTCTTTTTTCTTTTTGCTGTTCTGGTTGAGTGTTTTTTGTTTCCTTATATTCCAAATTGATGGTGTGATCCTTGGCTTCACCTACTCTACTGTTGGTACCCAGTAAATTATTCTTTATTACAGTTAGTGCATCCTTCATTTCTGACTGGTCCTGTTTTATGCTCTTGAAGTCCTTACTAAGTTCCTTGAGCATCCTTATACCCAGTATTTTGAACTCTGCATGTGTTAGATTGTTTATCTCCATTTTGTTTAGTTCATTTCCTGGAGTTTGGTTCTATTCTTTCATTTGGGACATGTTTCTTTGTCTCCTCATTTTGGCTGCCTCCCTGTGTTTGTTTGTATATATTAGGCAGAGTTGCTATGTCTCCTAGGCTTGGTAGGGTGGCCTATTGTAGTAGGTGTCCTATAGGGTCCTGCAGAGCCTCCCTGATCATCCCAGCTGGGCATGCAAGGTGCACCCCCTATGTGGGCTGTACACCCTTCTGTTGTAATTGAGTCTTTATTGATGTTGGCATGTCAATAGAAAGGATTTACTCAGGCTGATTAGCTTCCAGGACTGGCTGTGCCCACTGACCATTTACCTCTGACCACCTTGGAGGATCAGCTGTGCAGGGGCCCACCACACAGAGCAAGACTTACTTCAGCAGGGCTCTGGTACCCACTGAGTCCACGCCTTGAGTGTGTCTCTTGTGGAGGTGGTTGGGTGGTGGTGCTTCGATGTGGTCTGAAGCTATCTAGTGGGTATGCTGGCTCTGGGACTTCTGGGAGGCACAGGCCAACGTCAGCCACTGCCTGTGTTCTACCCAGGGCCACCAGGCATAAGCTACAAAACGATCTGCAGATGGCTGCTTCTTGTGCTGGGGTTGGAGGTGCTAAGGCAAGGTCAAGCTGTGAACCAAGGCCAACTGCTGCTAGTGCTGGGCCTGGAGCCACTTAGCAACTGGTACGGGGATTGCTGAGACCAGGTGCTGCTTCTTTGGGAGATTTTAGGAAAATCCGAAGCATGAGCCCAGACAGGCCACTCCTATGGTAAAGCCACTGGAAACAGCTTGGGTGGGCCCGAAAGCAGAGCCTCAGGGAATCACCAGGGTTGGGCAAACGGTGTGAGCCAGGTTGCTGGAGTCCCAGATACCAGGCCCATCTGCAGCCCTGTGGGGGAAGGGCTCACAAAAGGAACAAGGGCCTCCACCAGCACATCTGTCCAGGAGAGAGCTGCCTCTCCAGTTCTGGCCCTGAAGCCAAACAACTCAGATATTCCCTGTATGTCTATGGTGCCTTTCAAGCTGCCTCCCCCACGCTGGAGCCCAGAAGGAGTGAGTCTGAGTAAGTCTGTGTGCGGGCCCTTTAAGAGGAACTGCCTGGGACTTCAGCAGCCTCAGCCTCCCTCAGCCTCATTTCCCGCCTCATTTTTACAGCCAGAAGTTATGGGAACTTCTCTTCCTGGCACTGGAACCCTGAGCTGTGGGTCCTGGTGTGGGACTGGGACCACTTGCTCCTCAGGGAGGACTTTCACAGGTGAGGTATCTCTCCTGATTTTTAACCGCCATGCGTGGGTGTGGGACCAGCCCTTTCGTGCCTCCGCCACTCCTACCAGTCTCAATGTGGCCTCTTGTTTAATTTCATAGTTGTAGGACTTCCTTTCAGCTCGATTTCAGGCAGTTCTGCATGATGGTTTCTCTGTAGTTTAGTTGTAATTTTGATTTGGCTGTGGGAAGAGGCAAGTACTGCACTTACCTATGGGGCCATCTTGACTGGAAGTTCACTTTTGCTGATTTAAAAATGTTTCCAGCCCGGCCGGAGTGGCTCTGTGTTTGAGCATCCACCCATGCACCCACCAAGTGGTCGCCGGCACATGCCCAGGTTGTGGACCCAATCCCTAGTGGGGGGCATGCAGGAGGTGGCCAGTTGATGTTCTCTCTCACTGATGTTTCTATCTCTCTCTCCCTGTCCCTTCCTCTCTCTCTAATACCAATAAATAAAATAAAAAAAATGTTTCCAGTAACTGAATGTATCATGGAGAAGTCTGTTAGTATATCTAAGAGTTTTTAGCCCCACTGCACTATTTTAAATAATACTGGTTTGTGTGACTTCAGCAATGTTGTTAACATCAGTAGTATACCTACTGCATGTATAAGGGAGAGATATGTATAGAAATTATATAAAAATGTACATAGATGGTACATATGTAAAGCAGCAAGACTAGTTTCCATTGGGCACCCCTTAGAATCTGTCTCATTTTATAATCACAAAGCAGACTTTCTAAATTTGGGCAAGAACAAAACTAGAACAAATCAAATGTATCTGCAGGCTCAGTCTTGACATTTCATACATCATGTAGTGGGGCCTGGACTAATTATCCCAGATGTAAAATTCTGAGTTCTTTGGGGCAAAAGTCTTAGGAATATAAGGTACCCCAGGAAATACTCTGGTGCCAGAAAAAAAAACAACAACACCCCAAAACGTACCACCTGATCCAATTATAACTGGTATGAGAGGTGAAGGCTCAAGTGGACACAGTACATGTTTTCTTACTCTCCCCTTCCCATAGCCCACGGAGGGTAAAGCCACCTGGCTGGGGCAGCTCCAGCTAAGTCATAGCAAATCCATATCTGCCAGGCTGAGACACCTGGGGCAGAAGCAGATCATGTGCAGCTCCAACCCTCAAGTTCAAGCCATTACCAGGCCATCTCAGTACTGCAAAAGCCTCTTGACCAGTCCATCCATCCTTGTCTCTTCTGTAGAAAAGCCACCTTCCAAGATTACCTCTCTCTCTCTCTCTTTTTTTTTTTTTTGTTAATCCTCACCCAAGGATATTTTTTCCACTGATTTTTTTTTGAAAGAGTGGAAGGGAGGGAGGGAGGGGAGAAAGAGAAACATCAATGCAAAAGAGACACATCGATTGGTTGCCTCCTGCACGAGCCCCAACCTGGGCCAGGGATGGAACCTACAACCCAGGTACATGCCCCTGACTGGGAATCAAACCCGCAACCCTTCGGTGCACGGGTAAACGCTCTAACCACTGAGCAACACCAACCAGGGTCCCAGCTCCATCTCTTGAGTGTGCCTAGAAACCCTCTATCACCAGATCCCAGCATGCTTTTCTAGATTTATCTCCAAGTTCACCTTTTGACACTCTGTCTGCCCAACCCAGTGCACTCAGGCTTCTGGACCTCTTTGTGCCCTCCTTTCTTATTCACTCAGGCCTCTGGCTGTACCTGGAAACTCCTGCCCACGCCTCTCTGATCACAATGACAAGTTTGGGCACCAGCACTTCATCAAAACCAAGAACAAAACAATGGGCAATCATTTTTTTCCACACTCTCTCAATGCTGTCATGACCTGCTACTTCAACCTTCTGTTGTTCAGTCTCACACACCAGTCTTTTCTCCCCAGCTCAGGTTGTAAGTTCCTTGAGGAGTCAATTCCCTCCACTTCTTCCGATTCCCCATGACACTGGACAAACGGTTTATGTTTCATGTTTTCAGGCTATAAAACTGTCATCATGAACTTAGCCAATGTACATGGAGGCTCTCTAGGTTCAGTGGGGATGGACGATGATCCTGTGAGTCCCCCCAACATGTAGGGACATGGACACTGCTTTCTGCCAACTTCCCATTTCAGTGTCTGTATACCCATGCACATGCAATCTACTTGAGTTATGTGCTTTCCCGTTTATGTCCACATTCTAAACTGCTCCTTCTCTCACCTTCTCTGTTTTCCTTAGTAACCAATGTTCACTTACCAGTCACCCAGCAGAGACTAGGAATCATTCATCTCTTGCTCATGTCCCACATCTAAATACCCACTGAATCCTGTGTCTTTTAGTTCCTAACTGCATCTCAAACCATCCCCTCTCTTTCCCTATCACTACAGTTCAGGGTCATATTCCCGATTTTTCTTATCTAAAGGAAAGGAATCACCTCCTAATTGGTTTGCTGACCTTCAGAATCATCCCCCTTCAACTCTTCCTCCTGTGTACAGATCTGACGCCTTCACTTTGTAGACTAAAACTGCCTAATAGCCACCCAGGCGTGGCCTACAGGACAACACCCAAGCCCTCTACACACCAGCCACATGAGTTCTTTGGCCACTACTCACTTCACCTTTCTTGCCCCTGAAGTACCAGACCCCATGTGGTTCTCCGAACAAACCTAAATGTTTCCACCTCCATACCTTTGCCAGTACTGTTCCTGCATCCTGCAAAGACCTTCCCTAGGGCCTTTACCTGGATAATTCCTCCCTAGCACACATGCTCACCTCCTTTGGGAAGCAATCTGTGATTGGTTACAGTGTCCTTTTCAGTGCTTTCACATCAACCATTTACAACCATCAGTGCACTCACAAGAATGGGCCAAAACGATCCATACCCACGATGTAATTTCTACTGCTTCCCCAGAGCCTTGCTCAAGGCCAGGGACACAGCACTAGAGCAGGGAGAGTTGTTTAAAGGAGGGAAACAAGACTCAATTCCCTTCCTTGGCTGGCTTCCTCCCACCTTTCCCTGACCCAAAGCCTCAGGTCGCCCTGGCTGCTTCACCACTGCCACCTAGGGGAGAAGACAGCAACTGCACTTCTCTCATCATTCAGCATTTAATTTGATTCAGTAAATTGAATGGATGGGGAGGGCACAAACCAGGAACAGTTGATTCTGGTGTGGCAGTCAGAGGCTTCAAATGGTGAATGAGCTCTGATCTGGACCACACAGCAAGAGGAAGAGATCTCCAGGTGGAGGAGACCAGCATTCCAGGCAATGGGGGCAACAGGCAGAGAGAGAGAGGGTTAGAGTATATGCAGGTGAAATCAGAAACGAAGGATTAGAATGCGCAAGATCTGGAATCTCAACCTTTAGCTTTTAAGCCACCTAATGAGGTTTAAAAACTTAATTTGTTTTTTTCTGCCCAAAGACTTTTAATCAGGAGGGACATGATTAGATATGTGTTTAGGACAACTCTTGATACAGTGTGGGAAAAGGATAAAAAATGGGAGGCAGGGAATTAGGAAAGCAACAAAACAAGCATCAGGAAGATGCTATTTTCATAATTCTCCTTTTGCTGCCCCATGACTTCAGATTCAACACATTCAAACTGAAATTCTGCCCCCTCAAAACCAGTTTCAAGATAAACATTATTTAGGTCCACATTTTGAGATGTTCATATTATTTCTGTCTCTTTGTAGATCTTGAAGTTGCAGAGTTTTATAATAGATACCAGAACAGGGCTTTGCACACTGAGATGCTCAATGACAATTGAATGAATTCCTCTCGGGGGTCCCCTGGACCCTTGCAATTATAAAAGCAGAAGAACCCAGTGGTTAAGAGCAATATGGACTCTGAGTCAGAGAGCCTGGGTTCAAATCCAGCTTCAGTCACTTTACAGTGTGAAGCGGGTCAGATCAAGTGACCCATCTAAGACTCAGTTTCTTTGTCCCTAAAATGAACACTGTAACAGCACCTACCTCAAGGGCTGGAGATAAATGTCTGTGAAGTGTCAAGCATAAAAGAAATCCTCAATAAAAACTGTTGATGCTTTATAACACCATTTATTCAGTGCCAGCCACTCACAGGCCATGCACAATACTAGAGGCTTCCCATACCCTTAAATCTGCACAGCAATATTCTTGTCAATTCTATTTTACAGACAATAAAATCTAAGGCTCCCACAGATGAGTTTGTTGAAGGTTTGGGGAGCCTTAGATCTCAAGATGTCAGAGATGGGGTTGGAGAAACCTTTAGTGGAAGATTATTTAGTTCAGTGGTGGTTCTTACACATGAGTGAGTGAGTGAGTGAATGTGTGTGTGTGAGAGAGAGACAGAAAGACAGACTTTTGGCAATGTGAAGACATTTTTTTTGCTCTTCACAAGGTGGGGGAGGACATCTGGTAGATAGAGGCCAGGAGTGCTATTCAACATTCTACAATGCACAGAACAGCCAAAAAAACAAGAATGATCAGACCCAAAATGTCAGTAATGCCAAGGTTAAGTAACTAGTCTCCTGTGTAATCATCCTCCCATCTTCCCACTTCGGAGCATTGGCCATCTGGATCCCGCACTTTAGGCAAGGGGGTTCCATTCTTCCAGCGGTAGCGAAAGCAGTTCTTCCCCACATGCTGTGTCTACAACAGGTTTAAACCCATTTTAATAAGCCTAGCAGCATTAGACTCCAGAAAAAGAAGGAAGGGTATCCATCCCCCATTGTTCAACTGCCTGCAGTTTGTCTTTTCAAAACACATACACACTTTACAAACCCAAATGTCCCCCGCCCCCAAAACAGCTTTGTTAGAGATGGCGTTCAAAAAATGTATACTTGTCTAAAACTCCCATACGTACTAAAGGGTTTCCACACTTCTCAAAGGACCTCAGATAAGCCACGGTCCTCTGACAATGACCACAAAAGAATCTGCAGTATTTCCAGGGGACGGAGCCGGTGGGCCATGACCTCTGCGCGCTGAAGGCGCTCACCCTACTCCCTCGCCTCTGGCTTCGCGCTGCCGCCTCCAGACCCCCGGCTTCCAAGACTACCCAGGCCCCGGTCGTGGAGCCCGGCTGGCAGACACATGCCCACGCCGGGTCCCCTCGCCCACTCCTCGCGGCGGCCCAGGAATCCAGCCCGGGGCCTGTCGCCGGCGCACTCACCGGCCGGCACCGGCCCGCCCGTCGCGGACGCGCGCGTCTCCTCCCGGCCCTGTGCGGCCTGGGCCTCGGCTGGTGCAGGCCCGCGGACGCTCGCGGCCCGGCCAGACGAGCTCTGGCCTGCCGCGGCCTACCCAGTCCAACACAACCGAAGGCCTCCGCCTCACCTGGATGCGGGCGGGCGGGCCCAGGGCTGCTCCGAGGCAGGCGAGCGGCGGCGGCGGCGGCGGCGCGGCGCTAACGGCTCCGCTCGGCCTCGCTAGCGGTGGCGGGGGCAGCGGCTACGGCGACGGAGGCGGTGGCGGCTTCAGCTCCTCCTCGGCGCGCACGACCCGCTCCGGCCCGCGGCCCGGACACGCCCCTCCCGGCGCGCGCACCCATTGGCCGGCGTTCGCCACGGCGCGCTTCTCATTGGCCGGCGTGGCTGTCGCGGCGCCCTGGGGCGCGCGGGGGAGGCGGGACTTCCGTCCGGCGCTGCCTACGAAGGCTCATGGCTGGCGAGACCCGGCAAGCCGGCGATGTCTGCGGAGGGGTCCAGGTGGGGCCGGGCTAACGGAGGTCGACTGAAGGCGGTGGTGGAAGAGCCACGCACCTTGTCGAGCTCATTTTTGTGTGCCCCTCTCCCCGGCTGTCCCGTCGCTGTCGTCATCACCCTACAAGGTAGGAACGGTCAGCGCGCCTGGGCTATGGGGACAGAACCCGGGTTCGAATCCTGACCCCGACGTTTCCGCACTACGTGCGGTTTGACAGGGGCTGACGTCACCTCGCTGGGCCTCAGTTTCCTTATCTGGTGTGATGTGGAGACAGGGCACCAGACGTGGTCAGCGTTACAACAGTGTTGACAATTAGAGCTCTTGGGCTCACATTCTAGACCAGCGCTGTCCAGTAGAAATAAACGTAAGCATGCCACAAATGTTGGCCACATGCATAATTTAAATGTTCTAGTAGCCATGTTAAAGGAAAAAAGGAAAAAGAAACAGATGATGTTAATTTAAATAATGTGTTTTATTTAACCTGATTTATGTCCAAAATGTTATTTTAATGTGTAACCAATATAAAAAGTGATGAGATATTTTCCTTTTTGTCTTTTTCTTCACATGTCTTTGAACACACAGCCCATCTGAAGTTGGATAGGATACATTTCAAGTAGCATTTGACCCTGCAGTACTATATGGAGAGGCAGAAAACTAATCAAGGGAATTCCACATCCAGTGTGAAAAGTGGTAAAAAGAAAAGTAAATTGGGGAAAGGGCAGGGGAAATGTGGGGGTAGCAATTTGAAAGACAGTGGTCAGGAAGGTTAAGAAGATGGCATTTGCAGAAGGAGGAGGAGTTGAGAAGAATTACACCATTCATTGTTAGGAGTTGAGAAGACTGAACAAAGAATTATGCCATTCATTGTTTAGTGTTGGTCTGGTAGAACTTTCTGTGCTAATGGCATGTGTTTTATCAGCACTAATTTAGTAGCTACTAGCTCTGTGTGGCTTTTGGGCACTTGACATGTAGCTGGTGCCACTGAAGAACTGAATTTTTAATATATTTAATTTGTACTTAATTGACCTTTAAATAGTCAAAATAGGGTCAGTGACTTCCATAGCAGATGACATAGATTTAGGAGAATGGTGACAAATGCTCTGAATTGAGCATGTACTGCATCCTAAATGCATTTGCAAATTCTCCTGTGTAATTCTTGAAATATCTCTGTGAGAAGGGAGCAATAATCATTGTCACCATGAGGAATGAAGTCCTTCATTCATCTATACTTTATTGTTGGCATTAATAGAATATTTTTTAGAATAGTTTTAGACTTACAGAAATATTGCAAAGAAGGTACAGAGTTATCATTTTCCCCATACCCAGTTTCCCCTATTAGTTACATCTTTTATTACTTTGATACATTTGTTATAATTAATGAACCAAAATTATTACATTGTTATCAGCCAAAGTTAATATTTAATTTAATTATTTAATTCCCTTTGTTTTTATCTAAAGTCCTTTTTCTCTTTCAGAATCCCGTCCAGGATACCACATTACATTTAGTTGTCCCCCTCATCCACCACCCCCACCCCCATCTTTCTCTTTAAAAAAAAAAAAAACTTGACATATAACATATTAGTTTTAGTTGTGCAACATAATGATTTGATATATGTATATATTGCAAAATAATCACCACAATAAGTTTAGTTAACATCCATCACCACACCTAGTTACAAATCTTTTGTTCTTGTGATGAGAACTTTAAGGTCTATTCTCTCATTTGTCCTGTTTCTTTAGGCTCCTCTTGGGTGTGGCAGATTTCTCAGACTTTCCATGTTTTTGATGACCTTGGCAGTTTTAAGAACTGGTCAGATATTTTGTAGGATGTCCCTCTATTGGAATTTGTCTGATGTTTTTCTCATGATAAGACTGGGATGATGGGCTTGGGGGAGGAAGGCCACAGAGGTAAAGTAGTCATCTCATCACATCCTATCAAGGGCACAGGCTGTCAACATTATCTATGCCTGTTGATGTTGGCCTTGATCACTTGGCTGCCAAAGTATCAGTCAGATTTCTCCACTGTAAACTCCCCCCCTCCCTATTCCTTACTGTATACTTCAGAAGGAAGTCACTATGTGCAGCCCACACTTGAAGAGCAAAGAGTTATATTCTCCCTCCTTAAGGGTGGTTACCTACATAAATTGTTTGGAATTCTTCTGCATGGGAGATTTCTCTTTTCTCCCCCATTTATAAGTTTATTCAATCATTTAATTATATCAGTATGGCCTCCTGGGTTTTAACCCAATACTACTTTATTTATTTTATTGCTCAAATTGTTCCAACTTTAGCCATTGGGATCTCTTCCAGTTGGCTCCTGTGGCCTTTTGACACACTCCCATCATTGTGTTTTGGCTTTTTTCATTTTGTTTTCTTTGAAGCACTTCCTTATTCTCTGGTACTATAGGATGTATTAGGCTCATCTCACATATTTCCTGCCCCAGTCCTAGAATCAGCCATTTCTTTGAGCCTGGTTCCTCTTATTAGACAGTGGTGTTAGAAACCAAGAAGTAAGCACTAGGAGTGCTTGTTGGTACAGGGGTGTTGTTTCTTTTAGGCCATCCATCCTTTTTAATTGCCCATAACACACCCAGTATAGGTGCTCAGCCCTGGGGATACAACAGTGACCATACCAGATGTGGCATCTGCCCTCACGGAAGTCACACCTTGCAGGGACCAGTTTAAGAGGGCAGCTCCAACACTGACTAGCCTTTTTCAGAAAGTGTATGCTGGTCCTGCTGTGGTGGGCAGAATAACAGTACCCCAAAGATGTCCATGTCCTAATCTCTTGGAACCTGTGACTGTGTTACCTTACCTAGCAAAAGGGACTTTGCAGATCAAATTAAGTATCTGGAGATGGGGAGATTATCCTGGATTACCTTCATGAGACCAGTGTCATCACAAGGTTCTTATAAGAGGGAAGCAGGAAGGTCAGAGTCAGAGAAGGAAATGTGACAACAGAAGTAAAGGTCAGTTATGCCATTGCTGGCTTTGACGATGGAGGAAAGGGCCACCAGTCACAGATTGCAGGCATCGTCTAGAAGTTGGAAAAGGCAAGGAAACACATTCTCTCCTAGAGCCTCCAGAAGGACTATAGCCCTGCTGACACCTTGATTTTAGCCTAGTAAGACCAGTGTCTGACTTCTGACTTCCATAGTAGTGTGGTGGAAAGCCATGACATCAGAACCATTTACAGGGCTCCATATATGGGTGGGGTTATTTTGTGGACATAAGAAATGGATTTAAATCCCTAACAGCTAAGGTATCAAAGTGGAACGCTCATTCAGAAAACAGAAGTCGGGCAGGCCCAAACAAGCCCAAAGAACCTTCTGGCACTTAAACTCTTTGGGGGCTGTACTTCAGTCTGATTCCACCTCAAGTGCCAAGTATGTCAGTCGAATAGAAAACCAGGAAGCTTGCTTTATTTTTTCTTAGGCAGCTGAATTTATTTTCAGGTTAGCAACACTTTGGAATTCATGTCCCTGATTAGTTCAGAAATGGGGGTACAACAGTAGTGGCTTCTTCAGGGCATGGGTCACCTGTGCTTCCTATTTCTGACCTGAAAAGCCCGGCCCTGGAGGGGCACAGCAATGCAAGGCATCCCTTCAGAAACTGCTGTGCTAATAACTTTGCTGAGCCTCAGGGAAATTTTGCTTGTTTGCAAAAGGCAGGTGGCACTGCCACCTTGGGAACATGAATAAAGCAGACACTGAGCAGAACATCTAACACACCAGGACTACTGTTGTATCAACAGGCCCATAAAGAAAGTTCTGTGATTAGTGTCCCAGAGAGCGGGAAGGGCTCCACTTCCTAGAATCACAGCTTCTTGAATACTACCTCATGAAATAACATGGGGCACTGATCTGAGCGAGTTTGGTAAGTTTTGTTTTCCAGAATTATCTTTCTGGATCTGACCCATTACGCTTTGATTCCAGTATCTTCCTGGCAAGAACTGCAGTGGGTATTTTATTGCCCATAGGGTCAAAGATTAGAAAAGGCTTCACAGCTCTGATTTCCAGGGTCACAGAGTGGCCTGGTTGCTCCTGTTGTCCCAGAGCAATATGGATGATGACAATTTTCCCGTAGAGGTGTTGTCACATAGCCACCCCCCTCATTCCTACCAGGGAATCATAGTAGCTGGTATCACTTTTTCTTCAGATTTGTTTTTTTAATCCAACTGTTCTTTTTCATGCCATACGAGTTCTCTCTCTTGCTTTGTCTCTAAATATTTTACATGTATTTGTTAGGCTTTTTGCAGTGCTTAAAAAATTTTTTAAAGCAGAAATTCAGTGGTTTCTAGTATATTCACAAAGCTGTGCAAACATCACCACTGTATCATTCCAGAACATTTTTGTCACCCCCAAAAGAAATCCCATGTCACTGGTTGAGCGTCAACCCATGCACCAAGAGGTCGGCGGTTCAATTCCCGGTCAGGGCACATGCCCAGGTTGTGGGCCCAATCCCTAGAGGGGGCATGCAGGACCGGGCCAGTCAATGTTCTCTCACATTGATGTTTCTCTTTCTCTCTCCCTCCCTCCCACTCTATATGAATATAAATGGGGAAAAAATATCCTTAGGTGAGGATTAAAGAAAAAAGTAAAACAGTCATAAGCAGTCACCTGCTTGCCCCTGACAACTGCTAATCTTTCTGACTCCATGGATATGCTTCTTCTGATCACTTTATATAAATGGGTGGCCTTTTGTGTCTGGCTTCTTTCATTGAGCATAATTGAACACTGTTTTCCCCAATTTTTTTCTTTGTAAATGAAATGGAGGCTTCATGCTTATCAGTCATTGGCAGGTGGTCAGTTTGCTGTGACAATTCTCCAGTCTTGCTCCTGGTCCAGCATCCCACGGAAAACAGGCCAGGGGCCACAGATTTGCCAGCTCTCCCTGGGAGGTGCCTCTCACCTGCCCCCAATGTGCTGGGGGCAGGAGCACCAAGGATGAGTATTCTCATTGCCAGCTTCTGCCTAACCTTGGCAACTCCCATACTCCATGTATCACAAAACCCTGAAACCTCCCAACTTCCCAGACCAAAAATCCAAAATCACACCCAGCAGCACCACTCAGAGCCTCCAGGCATACTAAACTCTGATCATGTGCAGTCAGTTTCCGAAGATGAGCAAGCCAGGTGTTAATCAGTTTACTGAAAGCTCAAACAAATTGATAAGAACCAAAGGAGCAAAGATCAGAAACACACACTTCACAGGAGGGGGAAGACAGTTAACAAACATCAGTGTCTGCATAGAGTTGTCACAGTGGGGCCATAGGCGGGGGCTATTCAAGGTGAAAATCATAGCAGTGCTGCCAGGACCCCAACAGCTTTCCTCAGTGGTGGTGGTCATGTTCATCCAAAAGACCCAGTGGAAGATAACTTACCAGCATATGAAAGGGCTCATAGTCTGACCTTGTGGTTATATCACTGAAAATTATCCTGCACCATCCAGGGAAGTGCTGTCCAAAGGAAGATTTTTCTTACCAGCTTTAATGAGGTACCTTTGGGTTGGCAACAATCCAAATACCCAGCAATGAGGCTGGCTTGGTGAGTTCTTCCACTAAAAATGACAGTAGGAGGCCCTTAACCATACTGAGTAAGAGTAGCTCCCTGGGCCGAGCTCTGTGGACACAGTTTAATCTTCATGGTGAGTCTATGAATTGGGTCCTATTAGACTCACTTTACATAAGGATTAAGTGGGTTCAAGGTCACACACTTCTAGAAAGGGGAGCAAGGGCCAGGATCAAATGAGGTCAGAACTCATGCATGGAATCTTGATGCCAAAGTGCTCATGATTTAAGAGATAACTGCAGAGCACAGAGTTGCACCTACCCTCTGCAGGGTCTTCCACCTATGGCTGGAAGGGTGAATGGGTGAGCAGAAAGAGAAAGGCTGGGTCAGCACTGAGGGATGCCCAGCCCCAGGGCCAATGGGCAGGAGAAAGGACTAAGCAGGACGTGGATAAGAGGTGGTGAGCCCCTGAGAGAGAAGAGGGGCCAGGTGGGAGAGTTTACATGGGCCACTCAGAAGGAAATCACAGCCTGGTGGGAGTCATTATCTGTGGGGTGTTGTTTCAATTCCCCCCACCTAAGCAGTGCTCAGTGACTTAAGATGCTTGGGTTGGAGGGAAGGGGACAGCCTCAGTAGTACAGTGAAAGTGATGGCTTCAGATCCACATGGTAGAGGGAAAATACTAAGG
This sequence comes from Tadarida brasiliensis, assembly GCA_030848825.1. Classification (NCBI taxonomy): domain Eukaryota; kingdom Metazoa; phylum Chordata; class Mammalia; order Chiroptera; family Molossidae; genus Tadarida; species Tadarida brasiliensis. The sequence continues at coordinate 68,375,143 of CM061259.1, read as the reverse complement.
CTGTGGAGAAAAGGTTTGTCTTCATCTTTGTTTCCTCCCACATCCCTAAGATGTGCTGCTGTCTTATTCAGGTGCATCCTGGGTATATGAGTTCACTAGGGCTTTGATAACAAAGCATAGACTGGATGCCTTATGAGCAACAGAAATTTAGTCTCTCACAGTTCTGGAGGTGAGAAGTCCAAGATCAAGCTGTTGACAGCGTCCAGCCGGTGTGACTCAGTGGATTGAGCGCTGTCCCACGGACTGAGAGGTCCCGGGTTCGATTCCCAGTCAGGGCACATGCCCAGGTTGTGGGCTGAATCCCCTGTAGGGGGCGTGCAGGAGGCAGCCCATCTATGTTTCTCTAGGAAAAAAAAATCAATAAAAACATATTTAAAAATAAAAGGTATTGGCAGGATTGGTTCCTTCTGAGGCCTCCTTCCTTGGCGTATAGATAGCCATCTTCTCCCCCTGTCTTCACATGGTCTTTACTCTGTATGTCTGTGTCCTAATTTCCCCTTTTTATAAGGACACCAGTCGTGTTGGATCAGGGCCCACCCGAATGACCTACTTTTAACTTGATCACCTCTTAAAGGCCCAATTTCTAAATACAATCATGTTCTGAAGTCCTGGTGTTTAGAACTTCAACATACACATTGGGGAGGACACAATGCAGCCCTTACGTAACACTGGGGGAACATGTGATTCTGCTACAGCCCACTGGGGGGCTCATGTGACCCTGGTCACCCGAGGGCACTGCCTGGTCTTCCACAGGTCAAGGAGCCAGGATTCTGTGGTTTGGACACCCAGTTCTCTGATGGATAATGTTAACATTGGGCCCCAGCAGGAGGATGGTACCATACAGCAAGGACTTGGACTCAGTAAGGGGCTACATGGAAATGCACAGAGGCTAGCCAAGCAGATACAACCAGCACAGGCAGTGGGGGAGAAATTAAGGAGCCGGTAGTAGGCAGGATAGGCCATCTCCCCAGACCAGCTCTCCCACCCCCAGGAGCAGGGTTTTTCCTGGGCTCACCCCCAGGGAAGTCCCACTGGACACATGCTCGCCTTTTTCCTTGTTGTACCAAGGCTTTCTCTACCCAGATTCCTGCAGCCCAACTTCCCCGGCCAATACCCCTGTCCCTTTCTCTAGAAATGTAGCTGTTCTGCTCCCACTGAGAGATGAGACACACTCAGTACAGAGGCTGGTTCTTATTTAAGCAGTCAGCCAGCGTGAACCCTGCTCTCCCCAATTGCAGCGAGTTCCTTGAGGGGACAGCTGGGTCCTATCCACTTTTGCATCCCCAGCGCAAAGCACAGGGCCTATAGGCATCAAAAGTTTGCTGACCAATTGGACAAGCAGCGGAACCTTCTTGCAGGCGCCAACGGCAGTAAGACATTAGCTGGGGTTTATCACATCATGGCAAAGCCTACCGTGTCTCCCCTTACACTGGGTTGGGCCACCCAAGTTGGGGTCCCTTCCACAGTGGGTGAGATGGGCACCCCACTCCTGCCCAAGCCCAAAGAGGACCTGTCCAACTCCAGGGGCATCACTGACAGGAGCACTGTGGGATGGTAGCAACAAAGAGCTGAAGAGGAATGTCCCAACCCAATCACCCCCTCCTGTTGTCAGGGGCTCTGTCACCTACTGTCCCATGAATGAAGTAGCTTATTCCCCACCCAGTGATTGGCACAGTCTCAGTAGGTGTCAGCATACCGTCTGCCTCACTCACCTTCCCAGTGCAGGGACCCAGAGGCCAGGGCAGGTCAGACCCAGGGTAGGGGTGGTAGAGAGGAAACACTGCTCTTAGATCCATCTTCCTGGGGCCCGGGCCAGTCCCAGCCTTCACACTCCAGAGGCAGGAGCTATCAACCTCCACAAAGGCAAGCCGAGGGTCACTAGAAACAGCTTCTCTCAAGGAAGGCAGGGTAGGAGCAGAAAGGCTAAAGGTCACTGAGCAAAAACCCTTCATGGGTGAGTGGGGAAGTCAGTCCCTCTGGGTCTGGAGAAATTGACTATAAGAAGAGCTTCTCACTCTCAATGCCACTGACCTTTGGGCAGGAGGGTTCTTTGTGATGGGCACAGTATTATGCATTGTAGGATTTTTTTTTAACATTTTATTTTATTTATTTATTTTTGTTAGAGATGTTTCTCTTTTTTCCCCCATTGACACCCTCCTCCCCCTCCCTCCCTGCCCTGTCCCCAGTTTTGTTGTCCATGTCCATTGGTTATGCGTACATGCATATAAGTTCTGTGGTTTATCGCTCCCCCTCCCACCCCCTCTTCTGGCGATTGTCAGTCTGTACCCTACTTCCATGTCCCTGTTCCTCAAACTGTTACATTCATTATATTCATTATATTCTAGAAATAAGTGAGATCATATGATATTTGTCTTTCTCTGCTTGGCTTGTTTTGCTTAAGAAAATAGTTTCCAGGTCCTTCCATGTTGTCTCAAAGGATAAGAGATCTTTCTTTCTTACAGCTGCATAGTACTCCGTTGTGTATATGTACCACAGCTTTTTTTTTTTTATCCTCACCTGAGGACATTTTTCCATTTTTTGTTCAGATAGAGTGGGAGGGACAGAGAGGAAGAGAGAAACATCAGCGTGAAAGGACACATCGAGTGGCTGCCTCCCGCACGACCACCCAGGGCCGGGGACGAATTGCAACTGAGGTACGTGCCCCTAGCGGGAACCGAACCCGAGTCTCTCTGAACTGCAGGCTGATGCTCTAACCGCTGAGCCAAACCTGCCAGGGCTTTACCACAGCTTTTTTATCCATTCATCTACTGATGGACACTTGGGCTGTTTCCAGATCTTAGCTATTGTATATAGTGCTGCTATGAACATGGGGAAACATATATTCTTTCTGATTGGTGTTTCAGGCCTCTTAGGGTATATTCCTAGGAGTGGGATCACTGGGTCAAATGGCAATTCAATTTTTAATTTTTTGAGGTAACATGATAGTGTTTTCCATAGTGGCTGCACCAGTCTGCATTCCCACCAGCAGTGTACTAGAGTCCCCTTTTCTCCACACCCTTGCCAACCCTTGTGGTTTGATGCTTTGTTGATGGCGGCTATTCTGACAGGTGTGAGGTGATACCTCATGGTTGTTTTAATTTGCATCTCTCTGATGATGAGTGATGTTGAGCATTTCTCCATATGTCTCTTGGCCATTTGTATGTCCTGTTTGGAGAGGTGTCTATTTAGTTCCTCTGCCCTTTTTTAATTGGGTTCTTTGTCTTCCTTTTGTTGAGATGTATGAGCACTCTATATATTTTGGAAATTAATCCCTTATCTGATGTATCATTGGCAATTATGCTCTCCCATAGAGTGGGTTGCCTTTCCACTTTGATGATTGTTTTTTTTGCTGTGCAGAAGCTTTTGAGTTTGATGTAGTCCCATGTGTTCATTTTTTCCTTTGTTTCTGTTGCCTTAGGTGATTTATCAGTGAAAATTCTGCTGCATATGATGTCCGAAATTTGGTTGCCTACATTTTCTTCTAGGATTTTTATGGATTCATGAGTCACATTTAAGTCTTTTATCCATTTTGAGTTTATTCTTGTGTATGGTGTAAGCTGATGGTCTAGTTTCATTTTTTTTTGCCTGTAGCTGTCCAATTTTCCCAACACCATTTATTAAAGAGGCTGTGTTTACTCCATTGTATGCTCATGCCACATTTGTCGAATATTAATTGAGCATAATGTTTTGGGTCAATTTCTGGGATCTCTGTTCTATTCCATTGATCTATGTGCCTGTTCTTGTGCCAGTACCAGGCTGTTTTGATTACAGTGGCTTGGTAGTATAACCTAATATCCGGTATTGAAATCCCGCCTACTTTGTCCTTCTTTTTCAAGATTGCTGTGGCTATTCGGGGTCTTTTTTGGTTCCATATGAACTTCTGAATTATTTGATCTAGTTCTGTGAAATATGTCGTTGGTATTTTGATGGGGATTGCATTGAATCTATAGATTGTTTTGGGTAGTATGGTAATGATGTTACCATATTATTAACATAGTAATGATGTTAATTCTTCCAATCCATGAACAAGGTATGTGCTTCCACTTTTTTATATCTTCCTCTATTTCTTTTTTCAATGTCCTGTAGTTTTCTGCAAATAGGTCCTTTACTTCTTTGGTTAAGTTTATTCCTAGGTATGTTGATTTTTTTGCTGCAATGGTAAATGGGATTGTTTTTTAGTTTCTCTTTCTGTGAGTTCATCATTGGTGTATAAGAATGCTGTCGATTTCTTGACGTTAATTTTGTATCCTGCTACTTTGCCAAATTCACTTATTAAGTCTAGTAGATTTTTGATGGAGTCTTTAGGGCTTTCTATGTGTAATATCATGTCATCTGCGAATAATGACAGTTTCACTTCCTCCTTTCCAATTTGGATCCCTTTTATTTTTTCTTCATGTCTGATTGCTGTGGCTAAGACTTCCAGTACTATGTTAAATAAGAGTGTTGAAAGTGTGGACATCCTTGTCTTGTTCCTGTTCTTGAGGGAAATGCTTTAAGTTTTTGTCCATTGAGTATGATGTTGGCTGTAGGTCTTTCATATATGGCCTTTATTATGTTGAGATATGACCCCTCTATTTCCACATTGCTGAGCGTTTTTATCAGAAATGGGTGCTGGATTTTGTCAAATGCTTTTTCAGTGTCTATTGATATGATCATATGGTTTTTATCTTTCATTTTGTTTATGTGGTGTATCACATTTATTGATTTGCAAATATTGTACCAACCTTGCATCCCTGGGATGAATCCCACTTGGTCATGGTGAATACTTTTTTTGATGTATTGCTGGATCCGATTTGCTAGTATTAATATTTTGTTAAGGATTTTGGCATCTATGTTCATCAGGGATATTGGCCTGTAGTTTTCTTTCTTTGTAGTGTCTTTTTCTGGTTTTGGAATTAGAATTATGCTGGCCTCATAAAACAAGTTTGGAAGTCTTCCTTCTTCTTGACTTTTTTGGAGTAGTTTGAGGAGAATGGGTGTTAGTTCTTCTTTGAATGTTCGGTAAAACTCCCCCATGAAGCTGTCTGGGCCTGGGCTTTTGTTTGCTGGGAGAGTCTTGATTACATCTTCAATTTCCTTCGTTGTTATTGGCCTGTTCAAGTTTTCTATCTCTTCCCGGTTCAGTTTTGGGAGACTATGTGTTTCTAGAAATTTGTCCATTTCGCTTAGATTGTCCAATTTGTTGCCATATAGATGTTCATAGTATTTGTTAACGATCCTTTGTATTTCTGTGGTGTCAGTTGTTACTTCTCCTCTTTCATTTCTGATTTTGTGTACTCTCTTTGTTTCTTGGTGAGTCTAGCTAAGGGTCCATCAATCTTGTTTATCTTTTCAAAAAACCAGCTCTTTGTTTCATTGATCCTTTGAATTGTTTTTTTGGTCTCCATGTCGTTTATTTCTGCTCTGATCTTTACTATTTCCCTCCTTCTACTTGCGGTGGGATTTTCTTTTTGTTTGCTGTCTAGTTCTTTAAGTTGTGAGGTTAGGTAGTCAACTAGAAATTTTTCTTCTTTCTTGAGGTGGGCCTGTAGTGCTATGAACTTCCCTCTCAGAACTGCTTTCGCTGCATCCCATTGATTTTGTGTTGTTGTGTGTTTATTTTCATTGGTTTCCAGGAAGTTTTTCATTTCTTCCTTGATCTCCATGGTAACCCATTCATTGTTCAATAACATACTATTTAGCCTCCATGTGTTCAAATGTCTTTGCATGTTCTTGTTGCAATTGATTTCTAGTTTCATGCCATTGTGATCTGAGAAGATGCTTGATATGATTTTAATCTTCTTGAACTTGTAGAGACTTAGTTTGTGCCCTAACATGTGGTCTATCTTTGAGAATGTCCCATGTGCACTTCAGAAGAATGTGAATTCTGTAGTTTTGGGGTGTAATTCTCTGTAGATATCTATTAAATCCATTTGATGTAGTGCTTCATTTAGAATCTCTGTTTCCTTGTTAATTTTTTGTCTAGAGGATATATCCAGTGATATCAGCAGTGTGTTGAAGTCCCCTGCTATGATTGTATTGCTGTCAATTTCTCCTTTGAAGTCCTCCAGAAGATTTTTAATATATTTTGGTGCTCCTATATTGGGTACATATATGTTTACCAATGTTATATCTTCCTGTTGGATAGATCCATTCAATATTATGTAGTGGCCTTCTTTGTCTCTATTTATGGTCTTCAATTTGAAATCTAATTTATCAGATATGAGTATTGCTACCCCAGCTTTTTTTTCCTTTCTGTTTGCTTGGAAGATTTTTTTCCATTCCTTTAATTTTAACCTATGTGAGTCTTTTGTTGTGAGGTGGGTTTCTTGTAAACAACATATATGTGAGTCATGCTTTCTTATCCAGTCAGCTACTCTGTGTTTTTTTATTGGAGCATTCAATCCATTTACATTTAAGGTGATTATTGATATGTACTTATTTATTGCCATTTTTGTTTAGTGTGTTTCTATTTTCCTTCCTATTTCTTCTACTAATTACAGCAGTCCTTTTAACATTTCTTGCAGTGCTGGTTTGGTGCTAATATATTCCCTTAGCCCTTTTTTGTCTGGGAAGCTCTTTATTTGACCTTCTATTTTAAATGATAGCCTTGCTGGTTAGAGTAGTCTTGGATTCAGATCCTTGTTTTTCATGACCTTGATTACTTCATGTCGTTCCCTTCTGGCCTGTAGTGTTTCTGTTGAGAAGTCAGCTGATAGTCTTATGGGGGTTCCTTTGTAGGTAACCTGTTGCTTATCTCTTGCTGCCTTTAGGATTCTCTCTTTGTCTTTAATTTTTTACATTTTAATTATTATGTGTCTTGGTGTGGGCCTGTTTGGGTTCTTCTTACTTGGGGCTCTCTGTGCTTCTTGAACTTGAATGCCTTCTTCCTTCACCAAATTAGGGTAGTTTTCTGTCACTATTTCTTCAAATATATTCTCTAACCCCTGCTCATTTTCTTCTTCTTCGGGGACTCCTGTAATTCAAAAATTATTACGTTTCCAGTTGTCACACAGTTCTCTTAAGCTATATTCCTGTTTTTTCATTGTTTTTTCCTTTTGATTTTCTGATTGATTGATTTTTTTCTACTCTGTCCTCTAATTCACTGATCCAGTCCTCTGCTTCCTCTATTCTGCTGGTCAGTCCTTCCAATGTGTTCTTTATTTCTGCTATGTGATTCTTCATTTCCACTTGGTTGGTTTTCAGTGTTTCTGTATCTTTACTCATGGTGTTGATGTCCTTACTTATGCTGTTTAGCTTCCTCAAGATCATGGCTCTGAACTCTACTTCTGATAATTTGCTTAACTGCATTTCACTTATCTCATTTTCGGTAGAGTTTCCTTGTTCTTTCATTTGGGATTTGTTTGTTTCACCATTTTGGCTATCTCAGTGGGTTTTGGAGTCTGCCAAAATTTCCCTGTGGCTGTTGGTGTTCTGCTATTTGTGGCTCCTTCTACTGGGTTTGGATGAGCGTGGAGGGCCCTCCTTAAACACCACTGTCAAGTCTTACTTTCCTGGGTAGATTTGCAAGCTCAGGAAAGGTTCAGTTATCTTCTAGCTTTTTGCTTGGAGGCTATTGGCCTCAGTTACTTGGAAAGCTTTGGGTTCTCAGTTGAATGAGAAACTCCCTCAGGTGTTTAGTGTAAGAGGTTTTCCTGAGGGTGGGGCCGATGTTGGTTGTTAATGAGCCTCAATTTGCATTTCTTTGCTCACCTTGGTTGGATTGAATCTCTGAGGGAGGGGCTGCCACAGCTCTGGGAAGGAGCAAGCTGGCCACCATCCTTTGTGGCCGAGACTCAGCACAAACTCTAGCGCCATCCAAATCCCAGGTGTCCCCACAGAGTTCCAGTCCAGTCTGCCCTCCCGCTGCCGGAGCTCTGTCTCGGCCCTCTGCGCTGTGGAGCAGCTTGGGATCTTAACCCCGAGGGCGCTGCTCACAGCTAAAGCCGCTGCATTCCGTGGGCTCCCAGCCTGCCACCCTCTCGCACCTCCCCAATCCTACCAGGCTCGTTTAGTGTCCCTAGTTGTATGGTCCTCTCCTGCTGCTTTTCTGTTGCTTTTTTCCAACGATTTGTTTTTATTTTAGTTGTAATTCCCATTTGGTCCTGGGAGATGTCTGTGTAGCTTCCATTCACTCCGCCGCCATTTTCAAGATCGCATTGTAGGATTTTTAGCAACATTTCTGGCCACCCTCCCCCAGCTGTGACAGCCAAATATCTCTTCATATATTCCCAAGTGTCCCCTGGGGGCAAAAGTGGACCACGGGAGAACCCCCACTTTGCAGAACCAAGCCTGGAAGGAGTGGGTGCTCCCTTGCCCTGGTTCTTGTGCTGATGTTAACAGCGTTCAGGTCACATCCATTCAGGTATTCAGGGAGTCTGCTGTTTTATGCACTGTGTTTCCTCTGCCTGGAATTTTCTCTCCCCTGACCCAAAGCCCCACATGCCATCTTCCACACATTACTTCTCCCAAAGTGTGTTCTGTGGGTTGCCATCTTAGGAATGTGGCCCCCATGAGTGCCGTGGTATGCTGAATAATGACCCCTCCCCCCCAAGATGTCCATGTTTTGATCCCCAGAGTTTGGGAATATGACCTTGTAGGTGTGCTTAAATTAAGGCTATGGAGATGGGAAGATTTTCCTAGATTATCTAGGTGGGCTGAGTGTCATCACAAGGCTCCTTATGAGATGGAGGCAGGAGGGTTCAGGTTAGAGAGGGAAATGTGAGGATGGAAATAGAGCCAGAGAGAGAGGTTGGAAAATGTTATGCTGCTGGCTTTGAAGGCGGAAAAAATGTCTGTGAGCCAAGGCATGCAGACAGCCTCTTGGAGCTGGAAAAGGCATGGACATGGATTGGCCTTTAGAGCCTCCAGAAAAAGACAGCCCTGCCAACACCTTGATTATAGGACTTCTGCCCTCCAGGACTGTAAGATAATAAATATGTGACGTTTTAAGCTACTAAAGTTGTAGTAATTTGTTACAGCAAATGCAGGGAATTCATATAGGCACTCTGAAACTCCAAGTCAAGGAGAGCTGCTGGGTGGTAGGGCTGGCATTTACCTCTCTTGGCATGAACTATGGTGCACAGTGGTGCTGCTCTCTGTCTCCCACTAGGTGGGGAGGATTCAATGTACAAAGGTTGGGGGTCAGGGCTTGAGCAGACCAGAGTTTCTCATTTTTAGAACACTGAGAAAGAGAAGCAGACAAACTTTAAAAAAAAGTTATGCTGATAGCCCTGGCCAGTTTGTCTCAGCGGTTAGAGCATCGGCCCGCAGACCATGATTCATGGGTTCCATTCTAGTCAAGGGTGCGTACCTCGGTTGCGATTCATCCTCGCCTCTGATTGGGGTTGTGCAGAAGGCAACCACTCGATGTGTCCCTCTTGCGTTGATGTTTCTCTCTCTCTCTCTCTCTCTCTCTCTCTCTCTTTTCCTCTCTCTCCCACTCTATTTGAACAAAAATGGAAAAATATCCTCAGGTGAGGATTTTAAAAAAGTTATACTAATAAAGACTAAAAAGCCCCAATTGTTGCTTAACATAGAAAACTTTGAAGGGCTTCCCACATTGAACATGTCCTGGGCCAATTTCTTTTTCTCTCCTCTCTGAGAGAAGACATCTTTGATTTTTATAGCCAACATTAAAGGGAAAAATGAGCTTTTTGTTGCAGAAGTTCACTGTCAAATGGACACATAGTCTATGAAGCATCTTCAGCCCTTTCACCAGTAGCTAAAATACCAAAGGAGGGTTTGTGTGGCCTCTGCCTTATTCCAGAGAAAGGGACCAGGAACAGAACCTGAGAAAATGTCCTTTTCTCAAAGATGATGAAAAGCTTGTGTATAGGGGGAACCGGACACAAAGGGGTTGTGTCTCTGAAACAATGGAGGCCTAATGAAAGGAATGGCCAGGAAGGCTAAGAGTGAGGGGCAGCTGTTAGATTTCAATCTGGAGCCAGTGCAGGATTTCAGGAGTGGGGGGTGACAGGGAATAGGGCAGTGGGGAGTAAGGCAAGAAGGGATCAGAGATTCTGGGTTTCTTTGGGTCAGGGAGACTTGAGAGCTGTGCTTGACATTTATCCATTGCCAAAGGGGGTGGCTGTGGAAACAAGGAAAGGAGGATAATAGGTAGTGAGAGAAGAATGGTAATGAGCATATTCATCATGTTTGTGGGTTTTTGTTTTGCTTTTGAGAAAGAGCATGCTTTATTGGGAAGAGAGCACTGCATGATGGGCATCCTATACATCATGCTGAGAAAGGTACATGGTACACAGGATACTTTGCTAATGAAGCTCAACTGAAACATGGGTTCCTCTGGCAACTTCTCCAACCTCATCCCTCCAACCTCCAAGGGGTCAAAGTACTCCCAACCATTTCCTTGAAGACAACTGTGGTTTGCTAGAGATAGAGCCCCTTGGGGATGCCTTCTTGTTTTTTATAAAGAATATTTTATTTAGATTTTTTTTTGAAGTCCTCATTTGTTACTTTTATACTATGTTTCTCAAGGCCATCAGACCAGCTTTTGTACAGATTGCCTTGATGTTAGCACCAGAGAAGTTTGTGACCATGATAACTTTTACATCTCCCTTTAAATTAAACCCATCCAACTCTCTAACAGTTCCAACTATTCCAACATTGTTTGCTGAATTTCTCTCTCACCATCAGAATTTGAATCATATTTTTTTGTCCCAATGGCACCAATTTCATCAATAAACACGATGGATGGTACATGCTCTTCAGCAGCTCAAAACATTTCTGGAATGAGTTTAGGCTCATTGCCTAGGTACTTCTGAATAACTTCAGAGCCAACCACTCTCAAGAAAGTGGCCAAGGTTTGGTTTGCTACTGCTTTGGATAATAAGGTTTAACCTGTGCCAGTAGACCATAGAGAATGACCTCCACAGGGGGCTTTAAACCCATCTCTTCATAATATTCAGGGTGAGTGAAAGGAAGTTCCAGATTCCTTAATTTCCTAGATTTGGTTGTCCAACCCCCCAATGTCAGCACAGGTATCCTGTGGGGCTTTTTCCACCTTCATCACTGTGGTCAAGGGATCCGTGTCATCCATCAGCACCCCTATCATGGTATGCACCTACCTTGTGGTTAAGCAGGACAGAGCAGCATGGTTTCAGCAGATCCTTGTCTACAAATGAAAGCATGCTGACATAGTGTTCTGAGCTCACAAATGTAGACACTATGGTATGGTTGTCATCAATGATCTCTTCTAAGGTTCCTCCTGACATTGGGGTCCCCCTCAGATAATCTACCTTTGATCTTTCTTCCTCTTGTTTTTCTTCTAAAGGCTTCATTTGTTCTTGATTTCTAATGAATTCTTCCTCCATGAGAGAGAGTGTTTAATTCTAACTTCAATTATTTTAACTGGCACTGAGTGTGAGGTATCACCACTGGCAGTTTGCTGACAGCATCTGGTCACTTTTGTTTTATTCTTCTTTTTCCCCACTCTAGTTGGTATGGGAGGTTCTCCCCACCCCTAATCCTCACCCAAAGATATGCTTATTGATTTTAGAGAGAGGGGAAGGGAGAGAGAGACCAAGAAAGAGAGAAAGGAAAGAAAAGAAGAAAGAGAGAGAGAGAGAGAGAGAAGAAAGAAAGAGAAAGAAAGAGAGAAAGAGAGAGAGAGAGAGAGAGAGAGAGAGAGAGAGAGAGAGAGAGAAGGAAGGAAGGAAGGAAGGAAGGAAGGAAGGAAGGAAGGAAGGAAGGAAGGAAGAAAGGAAGAAGGAAAAATCAATTGGTTGCCTTTCATACATGCCCTGTGCCCTGACAGGGGATGGAACCCACAACCTAGGTATGTGTCCTGACTGGGAATTGAACCCACAACCTTCCAGTATACAGGACAATGCTACAACCAACTGAGCCACGCTGGCCAGGGTGGGAGGCTCATGTTTCTTTTTCTTTTCCTTGTCATCGTTCTTGCTACCTCCAAGACCATGACCACCACTCTGATTTTGACCCATCTTGACTCAGCTGCTCAATCATGTTTTTTACTTTCAGTATTTTATGTTTCTCTGACATCATGGGGCCTTGCTGATCCGGGACTGACTGCCCCTCACAAGGCTAGCTAATTCCTAGAGATAGCGAATGATTCTCCTGGGAGTAGGCTTTTCAAACAACCAAGCCAGAGCTCACACTCCAACCATCTCCTTTATTAGGCTCTCACACTCCACGAGTAAATATCCCCCTGTCCTAATTACCCCAGGGCCAGGTATCAGGTAACTAGGGACAGCACTTGTGTCCCAGAGCCTGCTAAAATTATTCACACTAGCCAATTTCAAATATGCTTACCCTGCAGTAAAGTCAATTAAAATTATCCAATTTGAGAAGCCAAAAGAAAAAACAATGAAGAAAAATAACAACATGAGACTCTTTTGGGGTACCATCAAGTGTAAAACATGCATATAATGGGAATCCCAGAGGAAGAAGAGACAAAGAGAAAGACTATTTGAAAAAATAATGGCTAAAAACTTCTCAGATAATAACAGTCATGGGCCTATAAATCCAAGAAGCTCAACAAACTCCAAGCAGGATAACTCAAAGAAATGTTATAACCAGATTGTAAGATAAAGAGAATCTTGAAAGCCGCAAGAGAGAAGTGACTCATCACATACAAGGGATCTCCAGTAGGATTAACAGCCAAGGCCTGGCTGGTGTGGCTCAGTGGTTGAACGTTGACCCATGCACCAAGAGTTGCCAGTTCGATTCTCAGTCAGGACACTTGCCCAGGTCGTGGGCCCAATCCCCAGTGGTGGGCATGCAGAAAGCAGCCAATCAGTGTTCTCGCTCATCAATGTTTCTATCTCTCCCTCTCCCTTCCTCTCTCTCTAAAAATCAATAAAGAAAAAAAAAATTTTAAAGATGTAATTTGTGACAACAGCAATACAAAAGAGGAGGAATGAAGCTGTATATGAACAGAGTTTTGTATACTATTGAAGTTAAGTAGGTTTTAATTCAAACTAGATTGTTGTAAATTGAAGATATTAATTGTAACTCCCAGGTAACCAGTAAGAAAATAACTAAAAATATATAGAAAAGGAAGCAAGAAAGGAATCAAATGGTATACTACAAAATCAATTAAACACAAAAGAAGGTGGTAGTGGACAAATTGAGGAACAATAAAGGTATAAGACATACCTTTTAAACAAGTAGTAGGATGGAAGAAGTAAGTTTTTCCTTATAATAATAACTTTAAATGTAAAAGGATTAAACTCTCCAAATATGTGTAAAACAGATACTGACAGAATGGATTTTTAAAAATGTGACTCAACTATATGCTGTCAGCAAGGGACTCGCTTTAGACCCAAAAAGGCTGTAAACAAAAGAATTGGAAAAGGTATTCTTTTTTTATTTTTTATTGTTGACACTATACAGATATCCCCCATTCCCTGCCCCTCTCCTTTGCCCACCTCCACCCAGCCCCCACCTCCTGCCCCTGGTGGGAAAAGATATCTATGCAAATAGTTACCAAAAGAGAGCTGGAATAGCTATACTAATATCAGACTTTTAAAAAAGATTTAAAGTAAAATATTGTTACAAGAAACGATGAAGGACATTACCTATTGATTAAAGGGTCAATTTATCAAGAGGATATGTTAATTATAAATATATTTGTACTAAACTACAGAGCCCAAAAATATTTGAATCAAACAGTGGCATAATTGAAGGGAAAAATAGACAATTCTACAATAATATTTGGAGCCTACAATATTCCACTTTCAATAGTGCTGTAACTTGACTGATATATACAAAACATTTCAACCAACAACAGAATACACATTTTTCTCAAATGCATATAATACATTCCCCAGTATAGACCACATGTTAGGCCATAAAACAAGTCTCAATAAATTTCAAAAGATTGAAATAATAGAAAGTATCTCCTCTGAACAAAATAAAATGAAGCTAGAAATCAATTACAGAGGGAAAACTGGAAAACAATGCACTCTTAAACAACCTATGGATGGCTGGGTCAAAGAAGAAATCAAAAGGGAAAATTTAAAATACTTGGAGATTAATAAAAACAAAAACACAACATACTAAAATCTATAGGATGCAGCAAAAGTAGTGTTGGGAGAGAAATTTATAGCTGTAAGTGTCTACATTAAAAAGGAGGAAAGATCTCAAATAGATAACCTAACTTTATACCTTAAGGAACTAGACAAAGAAGAGTAGGCTAAACCTAAAGCTAGCAGAAAGAGGGAATAATAAAATTGCAGTGGAAATAAGTGGAATAGAGAATAGAAAAACAATGCAGAGCATCAACAAAACCAACAGTTGGGGTTTTTCAAAAGATCAATGAAATTGACAAATCTTTACCTAGACTAAGAAAAAAGAAAAAAAGCAAATAACTAATATCAGAAGTGAAAGTGAGGGCATAACTACTGACTTTACAGAAATACAAAGGTTTGTAAGAGTAACTATGAACAATTGTATGCCAACAAATTAGATAACCTAGGTGAAATCAACACATTGATAGAAACAAACTACCAAAACTGATTCAAGAAGAAAATAGAAAAATCCAAGTTCTATGAAACTCTACTATTCCCTCTGAACAGGTGGTTTTCAAACTATTTTCAGAGGCCCAAGGGTTTCCACATATCTGTGGTGGATGGGGATGAGGTGGGGTTGCTTAGAGGGCCCCAGGTCCTTATTGAACCACACAGCTCTATTTACAATTTTGACCCTTGAACAACACAGGGTTGAACTGTGTGGGTCCACTTATATGTGAATTTTTTTTCAATAAATATACAGTCGATAAGAGATAAAGGGCAGTGGATTGAATGGAAGCTACACTGATCTTCTCCTAGGACCAAACTGGAATTACAACTAAAATATAGAAATATCAGCCGTAAAAACCAACTGAAGAGAACCCTTATAACTAAGGACATAAAGAAGAGACCACATTGCGTCTGGTAGGAATTGTGGAGGCGTGAGAGGGCTGGCTGGGCTCCCACAGGCAACAGCTGAAGTTCCTGAGGGATATCTCTGAAGGTTCCCTCTGAGAAGTCCGGGGTCCAAACCCCAAGCTGGGTGCCCCAGAGTGGTGGAACCAGGAAAAGTGCCCACATAACACCTGGATGTGAAAAGCACCAGAGGTTCTGTCCAGCAGGGAGAGAGGGCTGGAAACACAGGCACCCTCTTGAAGGGGCAGTGCACTAAATCATCTATAGCCACTCACCTTGGGCTCTGGCAGAGGGAGAGCTGAGTAGATTAGAGCTGTGTGAGGAGAGTCCGGGATTCGGGACTCTGGGGAGCCAGCTGGAAAGGCAGACACCAGGAGCCCTGTGCTGAGTCATTCCCCCAAGCTGCAGAAGCCATTATTCCCAGGTAGAGCAGCTTTAGCCCAGGGGGAAGCAATTGCCCCACCCACTGGAATTTCACTCCACCTGCAGGGTGGAATTAACATGTAGGGGAGGACTACAACCTGATGCACATTAAGTGACTGAGATTAACAGCCAGTTTGCAGGTTGACTGATCTCTGGGTGCTTTGAATCTTTGCCTGGCCTGCCACTGGACTCTGCCCCAGGAGAGTAAAACCAGACCTTAGTGTTAAGCTTGGTCTGGTCCATACACATCCAGTCTCAGCAGAAGGAGCCATAAACTGCAGATCATTGATATCCACAGGGAGATTTTTGCAGGCTCCAAGCCCTGGTGAGGTGAATTGTGCTTCACATAAGCAACTGCACAGCAGTCTGCTCACTGTATTGGGTGTTGAGCATTACTGTCAGCCAGCCAGAGGGTTGAGCTCATGTACAAATGGGCCAATAGCAATCAAAACTCTATCAAAACAGGAAGGCCCACACAAAGTACACAAGGGACATTATTAGAGCATCCAGGTCTTGTGATCAGGGAGACTACAACATTGGGTCCCACAGGTCACCTACAACATCAGATCAGTCTACCCAGACTGGGAGTTGTAGCAGATCTACCTGATACATAGGAACAAACACAAACAGGCAGCCAAAATGGTGAAACAAAGAAACAAGCCTCAAATGAAAGAATGAGAGAATTCTCCAGAAGAAAGGCTAAATGAAATGGAGATAAGCAAGCTATCAGATATAGAGTTCAAAGTAATGACTATAAGGATGCTCAACAGCATGAGAAAAGATATAGAAACAATGGAAAATGACCAATCGAAAATAATGACATACCAGAGCCCTGGCCAGTTTTGCTCAGTGGTTAGAGCATTGGCCCATGGACCAAAGGGTCATGGGTTTGATTCCTAGTCAAGGACTCGTACCTGGATTGCAAGTTCAATCCTCGGTCCTGGTCAGGGTTGTGCAGAAGGCAACCAGTCAGTGTGTCTCTCTCACATTGATGTTTCTCTCTCTCCCTACCTCCCTCCCTCCATTCCACTCTATCTCTATCTAAAACCAATGGGAAAATATCCTCAGGTGAGGATTAACAAAAAAAAGAATGATGCCCTGGCCGGTTTGGCTCACTGGTTAGAGTGTCGGCCTGCAGACCAAAGAGTCACAGGTTCAATTCCAGTCAAGGACATGTACCTTGGTTGTGTCTTGGCCCTCGGCCATGGTTGGGTTCATGCAGGAGGCAGTCAGTTGATGTATCTCTCTCACATCGATGTTTCCCTCTCCTCCTCCCCCCCACTCTATCTGAAGATAAATGGAAAAATATCCTCAGGTGAGGATTAAAAAAAAAAGCATGGCATAGCAGAAATAAAGAACATATTGGAAGGAATAACCAGCAGATTAGAGGAAGCCAAGAATGGATCAGTGAATTAGAAGGCAGGGTAGAAAAAAATCACTCGATCACAGAACCAAAAAGAAAAATCAGAACAGTTTAAGAGAGCTGTGGGACAACATGAAATTAAGAACAACCATATCATAGGAGTACCAGAAGAAGATGAAAGTGAGCAAGGGTTAGAGAACCTGTTTGAAGAAATAGTAGCAGAAAAATTCCCTAACTTGGTGAAGGAAAAAGGCACACAAGTTCAGGAAGCACAGAGAGTCCCAAACAAGAAGAACCCAAAGAGGCCCACTCCAAGACACACCATAACTAAAATGCCAAAAATTAAAGACAAAGAGAGTATCTTAAAGGCAGCAAGAGAAAAGCAACAGGTTACCTACAAAGGAACTGCCATAAGGCTGTCAGCTAATTTCTCAACAAAAATCCTAGAGGCCAGAAGGGAATGGCATGAAATATTCAAGACAATGAAAAACAAGGACCTGAAACCAAGACTACTTATCCAGCAAGGCTATCATTAAAAATCGAAGGTGAAATAAAGAGCTTCCCATACAAAAGAAGGCTAAAGGAATTTATTACCACCAAACTAGCACTGTGAGAAATGTTAAAGGGACTGCTGTAACAATAAGAGGAAATAGAGGGAAACATAGGCAAAATTAACAAAGATGGCAATTAATAACTACCTATCAATAATAACCTTAAATATAAGTGGCTTAAATGCTCCAATCAAAAGACACATGGTAGCTGAATGGATAAGAAAATATGATCCACAAATATGTTGTCTACAAGAGACCTACCTCAGAACAAAAAACTCACACAGGATGAAAGTGAAGGGGTGGAAAAAATTTTTCCATGTAAATGTAAACAAACAAAATAAAAGCTGGGGTAGTAATACTCATACCTGATAAAAATAGACTTCAAAATGAAGGCCATAACAAGAGACAAAGAAGGCCACTACATATATTAAATGCATCGATCCAACAAGAGGATATAACCCTGGTAAAAATATATACATCCAATAAAGGAGCACCAAAATATATTTTTAAACTTCTGGAAGATTTTAAGGGAGAGATCTACAGCAATACAATCATAGTAGGGGACTTTAATACCCCACTGATATCACTGGATAGATCTTCTAGACAAAAAATTAACAAGGAAACAGAGACCCTAAAAAATTCACTAGACCAGATGGATTTAATAGAGCTGTGGGACAACATGAAATTTCACCCCAAAACTACAGAATTCACATTCTTCTCAAGTGCACATGGGACATTCTCAAAGGTAGACCACATGTTAGGACACAAACTAAGTCTTTACAAGCTCAAGAAGATTTAAATCATATCAAGCATCTTCTTGAATCACAATGGCATGAAACTAGAAATAAATTATAATGGAAACACTCAAAAACATTCAAACACATGGGGCTAAATAGCATGCCAGTAAACAATGAGTGAGTTACCAATGAGATCAAGAAAGAAATAAAAGCTTCCTGGAAATCGATGACAATGAATGCACAACAACACAAAATCTGTAGGACACAGTGAAAGCAGTCCTGAGAGGGAAGTTCATAGCGTTACAGACCTACCTCAAGAAACAAGAAAAATTTCTAATAAACTATCTAACCCTACAACTTAAAAATTTAGAAAGAGAACAAAAAGAAAAACTCAGATTTAGTAGGAGGAAGGAAATAATAAAGATCAGAGTGGAAATAAACAACATAGAGACTGAAAAAAAACAACACAAAAGATCAATGAAACCAAGAACTGGTTCTATGAAAAGATAAACAAGACTGATCAACCTTTAGCCAGACTCACCAAGAAACAAAGAGAGAGGACCCAAATAAATAAAATCAGAAGTGAAAGAGATGAAGTAAAAACTGACACTGCAGAAATACAAAGGATTGTAGGAAAATACTATGAACAATCATATGCCAACAAATTGGACAACCTAGGTGAAATGGACAAATTCTTAGAATCATACAGTTTTCCAAAACTCAACTAGGAAGAGTCAGAAAACGTGAACAGACGAATAACAACTAAGGAAATAGACACAGTAAATAATAAACTCCTAACAAACAAAAGCCCTCGTCCAGACAGCATCACAGGGGAGTTTTACCAAACATTCAAAGAAGAACTAACACCTATCCTCCTCAAACTGTTCCACAAAACTCAAGATGAAGGAAGACTTCCAAGTTCTTTTTATGAGGCCAGCATAATCCTAATTCCAAAACCAGATAAAGACACTACAAAGAAAGAAAATTATGGGACAATATCTGTGATGAACATAGACACCAAAATCCTCGACAAAATATTAACAAATCAGATCCAGCAATATATTAAAAAACTATACAACACGACCAAGTGGGATTTATCCCAGGGATGCAAGGCTAGTGCACTATTTACAAATCAATAAATGTGATATACCACATAAACAAAATGCAAGATAAAAACCATATGATCATATCAATAGATGCTGAAAAAGCATTTGACAAAATCCAGCATCCATTTTTGATAAAAACTCTCAGCAAAGTGGGAATAGAAGGATCATACCTCAACATAATAAAGGCCATATATATGACAGACCTACAGCCAACATCATACTCAATGAGCATAAACTAAAAGCATTTTCCTTAAGAACAAGAACAAGACAGGGATGTCTGCTTTCATCACTCTTATTCAACATAGTACTGGAAGTCTTAGCCACAGTGACCAGACAAGAAGAAAAAAATAAAAGGCATAGAAATAGGAAAGGAGGACGCGAAACTGTTGTTTTTTGAAGATGACATGGTATTGTACATAGAAAACCCTAAAGACTCCACCAAAAAAATACTAGATTTCATAAATAAATTCAGCAAAGTAGCAGGATACAAAATCAACATCCAAAAAGCATTGGCATTTTTATACGCCAAAGAGAAATGAAAAAACAATCCCATTTCCCACTGCAACAAAAAATTAAGATACCTAGGAATAAACTTAACCAAAGAAGTAAAGGACCTATTTGCAGAAAACTACAGGACATTGAAAAAAGAAATAGAGGAAGATATCTAAAAGTGGAAGCCTATACCCTGTTCTTGGATTGGAAGAATCAACATCATTAAAATGTCCATACTACCCAAAGCAATCTATAGATTCAATGTAATCCCTATTAAAATACCAACGGCATACTTCACAGATCTAGAACAAATACTCCAAAAATTTATATGGAACAACAACAAAAAAAAACCCCGAAGAGCCACAGCAATCTTGAAAAAAGAAGAACAAAATTGGAGGGATAACAATTCTGGATATCAGGTTGTACTACAAACTCACTGTAATCAAAACAGCCTGGTACTGGCAAAAGAACAGGCATATAGCTCAGTGGAACAAAACAGAGAACCCAAAAATCCCCCAAGACATTATGCTCAATTAATATTTGACAAAGGTGGCAAGAGCATACAGTGGAGTAGAGACAGTCTCTCCAACAAATGGTGTGGGGAAAATTGGACAGCTACATGCAAAAAAATGAAACTAGACCACCTACTTACACCATATACAAGAATAAACTCAAAATGGATAAAAGACTTAAATGTGACTCATGAACCCATAAAAATCCTAGAAGAAAATGTAGACAGCAAAATCTCAGATTTCACATGCAGCAGAATTTTCACTGATACATCACCTAGGGCAAGAGAACCAAAAGAAAAAATTAATAAACGGGACTACATCAAACTAAAAAACTTCTGCACAGCAAAAGAAACCAGCACCAAAATGAAAAGGGAACCCACTGTATGGAAGAACATATTTTCCAATGATACATCAGATAAGGGGTTAATATCCAAATATATAAAGTTCTCATATAACTCAAGAAAAGGAAGACAAACAATCCAATTAAAAAATGGGCAGAGGACCTGAATAGACACTTCTCCAAACAGGACATACAAATAGCCAAGAGACATATGAAAAAATGTTCAACGTCACTAATCATCAGAGAGAGCAAATTAAAATAACTATGAGGTATCCCCTCACACCTTCCAGAATGACTGCCATCAACAAATCATCAAACAACAACTGCTGGCAAGGATATGGAGAAAATGGTACTCTAGTACACTGCTGGAGGGAATGCAGGCTGGTGTAGCTACTATGGAAAACAATATGGTGTTTCCTCAAAAAATTAAAAATGGAACTGCCATTTGACCCAGTGATCCCACTGCTAGGAATATATCCCAAGAAGCCTGGAACACCAATCAGAAAGAATATATGCACCCCTGTGTTCTTAGCAGCACTATTTACCATCACTAAGATCTGGAAACTGCCCAAGTGTCCATCAATAGATGAGTGGATAAAAAAGCTATGGTATATATACACAATGGAATACTATGCAGCTGTAAGAAAGAAAGATCTCTTACCCTTTGAGACAACATGGAGGGACCTGGAGAGTATTATGATAATTGAAACAAGCTAGTCAGAGAAAGACATGTAGCATATGATCTCACTTATTTGTAGAATATAATGAACAAAATATACTGACACACAAAATAAATCTAGAGACATGGAAGTAGGACACAGACGGACAAACCTCAGAGGGAAGGGGACTGGGGGTGTGAAAAGAGATAACCAAAGAACTTATATGCATATATGCATAACCAGTGGACACAGATAACAGTGAGGTGAAGGCAGGTGAATGGGCAAGAGCGGGGAGGGGGGTGTCAGTGGGGCACAAAAAGGAGGGACATCTGTAATACTTTCAACAATTATGCCCTGGCCGGTTTGGCTCAGCGGTTAGAGCGTCGGCCTGCGGTCCAGAGAGACCCGGGTTCAGTTCCCGCTAAGGGCATGTACCTCGGTTGCAGTTTGTCCCCAGCCCTGGTTGGTTGTGCGGGTGGCAGCCACTCGATGTGGCCCTTTCACGTCGATGTTTCTCTCTCTCTCTCTCTTCCTCTCTCTCCTTCCCACTCTATCTGAACAAAAAAATGGAAAAAGAATGTCCTCAGGTGAGGATAAAAAAAAAAAACAAAAAAAACAATTATACACACACACACACACACACACACACACAAATTGGTCCTCCATATCCCTAGGTTTCACATCCACTGATTCAACTAACTGTACATTAAAAAGACTATTTTTTTTTTTTTTGTCGTTGTTAATCCTCACCTGAGGATATTTTTCCATTGAATTTTACACAGCTTGGAAAGGGGGGAGAGAGAGAGAGAGAGAGAGAGAGAGAGAGGTGAGAGATACATTGATTGGTTGCCTCTCACCTGCAAACCAGGTACATGCCCTTGACCAGAATTGAACCTGCGACCTTTTGGTCCACAGGCTGACGCTCTAACTGCTGAGCCAAACTGACCAGGGCCAAAACCAGTATTTTTTATTCACAGTTGGGAATCCATGGATGCAGATGGCCAACTGTATACATTGTTCTACACCATTTTATAGAAGGGACTTAAGCATTAGAGGATTTTGGTGTCCACAGGGGTGTCCTGGAACCAATGCTCTGTGGATACTGAGGGATCATTGCATTAAATTTGAGGGGAGTCCAAAGTTCTACCCAGATTTTTGACTGCCTGGGGGGTTTCCACACCTAACCCCCATGTTATTCAAAGGTCAACTGTATTTTCATTTGTTTTCTAATGGGGGTGGTGGTGAAAGATTCTGCACAGAATTTCTTTTTTTTTTTTATTAATTTATTTTTGTTACAGATGTTTCTCCTTTTTTCCCCATTGACACCCTCCTCCCCATCCCTCTACCCCTTCCCCAGCTTTGTTGTCCGTGTCCATCAGTTATGCATACATGCGTATAAGTTCTGTGGTTTATCTCTTCCCTCTTCCCCCACCCCCTCTTCTGGGGGTTGTCAGTCTGTACCCTACTTTCACATCTCTGTGTCTACCCTGTTCTCCATACTGTTATGTTTATTATATTCCACAAATGAGTGAGATCATGTGATATTTGTCTTTCTCTGCTTGGTTTGTTTCGCTTAGGATAATACTCTCGAAGTCCCTCCATGTCGTCTCAAAGGATAAGAGATCTTTCTTTCTTACAGCTGCATAGTACTCCATTGTGTATATGTACCACAGCTTTTTTATCCATTCATCCACTGATGGGCACTTGGGCTGTTTCCAGATCTTAGCTATTGTGAATAGTGCTGCTATGAACATGGGAGTACATATATTCTTTCTGATTGGTGTTTCAGGTTTCTTAGGGTATATTCCTAGAAGTGGTATCACTGGGTCAAATGGCAATTCAATTTTTAATTTTTTGAGGTAACACCATAGTGTTTTCCACAGTGGCTGCACCAGTCTGCATTCCCACCAGCAGTGGACTAGAGTCCCCTTTTCTCCACACCCTCGCCAACACTTGTTGTTTGACGATTTGTTGATGGCGGCCATTCTGACAGGTGTGAGGTGATACCTCATTGTTGTTTTAATTTGCATCTCTCTGATGATTAGTGATGTTGAGCATTTCTTCATATCTCTTAGCCATTTGTATGTCCTTTTTGGAGAGGTGTCTATTTAGTTCCTCTGCCCATTTTTTAATTGGGTTCTTTGTCTTCCTTTTGTTGAGTTGTATGAGCACTCTATATATTTTGGAGATTAACCCCTTATCTGATGTATCATTGGCAATTATGGTCTCCCATACAGTGGGTTTTCTTTCCGTTTTGATGGTTGTTTCTTTTGCTGTGCAGAAGCTTTTGAGTTTGATGTAGTCCCATGTGTTCATTTTTTCCTTTATTTCTGTTGCCTTAGGTGATGTATCAGTGAAGATTCTGCTGCGTATGATGTCCGAAATTTTGTTGCCTACATTTTCTTCTAGGATTTTTATGGATTCACGAGTCACATTTAAGTCTTTTACCCATTTTGAGTTTATTCTTGTGTATGGTGTAAGTTGATGGTCTAGTTTCATTTTTTTGCATGTAGCTGTCCAATTTTCCCAACACCATTTATTAAAGAGGCTGTCTTTGCTCCATTGTATGCTCTTGCCACCTTTGTCAAATATTAGTTGAGCATAATGTCTTGGGTCAATTTCTGGATTCTCTGTTCTGTTCCACTGGTCTATATGCCTGTTCTTGTGCCAATACCAGGCTGTTTTGATTATAGTAGCTCTGTAGTATAATCTGATATCTGGTATTGTGATCCCACCTACTTTGTCCTTCTTTTTCAAGATTGCTGTGGCTATTCGGGGTCTTTTTTGGTTCCATATGAACTTTTGGAGTATTTGTTCTAGTTCTGTGAAATATGTCGCTGGTATTTTGATGGGGATTGCATTGAATCTATAGATTGCTTTGGGTAATATGGACATTTTAATGATGTTAATTCTTCCAATCCATGAACAAGGTATGTGCTTCCACTTTTTTATATCTTCCTCTATTTCTTTTTTCAATGTCCTGTAGTTTTCTGCAAATAGATCCTTTACTTCTTTGGTTAAATTTATTCCTAGGTATCTTAATTTTTTTGCTGCGATGGTAAATGGGATTGTTTTTTTAGTTTCTCTTTCTGTGAGTTCATCATTGGTGTACAAGAATGCCGTCGATTTCTTGACGTTTATTTTGTATCCTGCTACTTTGCCAAATTCATTTATTAGGTCTAGTAGATTTTTGATGGAGTCTTTAGGGTTTTCTATGTATAATATCATGTCATCTGCGAATAATGACAGTTTCACTTCCTCCTTTCTAATTTGGATCCCTTTTATTTTTTCTTCACGTCTGATTGCTGTGGCTAAGACTTCCAGTACTATGTTAAATAAGAGTGGCGAAAGTGGGCATCCCTGTCTTGTTCCTGTTCTTAAGGGAAATGTTTTTAGTTTTTGCCCATTGATTATGATGTTGGCTGTAGGTCTTTCATATATGGTCTTTATAATGTTGAGATATGATCCCTCTATTCCCAAATTGCTGAGCGTTTTTATCAGAAATGGGTGTTGAATTTTGTCGAATGCTTTTTCAGCGTCTATTGATATGATCATGTGGTTTTTATCTTTCATTTTGTTTATGTGGTGTATCACATTTATTGATTTGCGAATATTGAACCAGCCTTGCATCCCTGGGATGAATCCCACTTGGTCTTGGTGAATAATTTTTTTGATGTATTGCTGGATCCGATTTGCTAGTATTTTGTTCAGGATTTTGGCATCTATGTTCATCAGGGATATTGGCCTGTAGTTTTCTTTCTTTGTAGTGTCTTTTTCTGGTTTTGGAATTAGAATTATGCTGGCCTCATAAAATGAGTTTGGAAGTCTTCCTTCTTCTTGAATTTTTAGAAACAGTTTGAGAAGAATGGGTGTTAGTTCTTCTTTGAATGTTTGGTAAAACTCCCCTGTGAAGCCGTCTGGGCCTGGACTTTTGTTTGCTGGGAGAGTCTTGATTACATCTTCAATTTCCTTGGTTGTTATTGGTCTGTTCAAGTTTTCTATCTCTTCCCGGTCCAGTTTTGGGAGACTATATGTTTCTAGAAATTTTTCCATTTCGCTTAGATTGTCAAATTTGTTGCCATATAAATGTTCATAGTATTCGTTAACGATCCTTTGTATTTCTGTGGTGTCAGTTGTTACTTCTCCTCTTTCGTTTCTGATTTTGTGTATTTGGGTTCTCTCTCTTTGTTTCTTGGTGAGTCTAGCTAAGGGTCCATCAATCTTGTTTATCTTTTCAAAAAACCAGCTCTTTGTTTCATTGATCCTTTGAATTGTTTTTTGGTCTCCATGTCGTTTATTTCTGCTCTGATCTTTACTATTTCCTTCCTTCTACTTGCTCTGGGGTTTTCCTTTTGTTTGCTTTCTAGTTCTTTAAGTTGTGAGGTTAGATAGTCTATTAGAAATGTTTCTTGTTTCTTGAGGTAGGCCTGTAGTGCTATGAACTTCCCTCTCAGAACTGCTTTCGCTGCATCCCACAGATTTTGTGTTGTTGTGTGTTCATTTTCATTCGTTTCCAGAAAGTTTTTAATTTCTTCCTTGATCTCCTTGATAACCCATTCATTGTTTAATAACATGCTATTTAGCCTCCATGTATTCAAATGTCTTTGTATGTTCTTGTTGCAATTGATTTCTAGTTTCATGCCATTGTGATCTGAGAAGATGCTTGATATGATTTCAATCTTCTTGAATTTGTAGAGACTTCGTTTGTGTCCTAACTTGTGGTCTATCTTTGAGAATGTCCCATGTGCACTTCAGAAGAATGTGAATTCTGTAGTTTTGGGGTGTAATTCTCTGTAAATATCTATTAAATCCATTTGGTCTAGTGCTTCATTTAGAGTCTCTGTTTCCTTGTTAATTTTTTGTCTAGAGGATCTATCCAGTGATGTCAGCGGGGTGTTGAAGTCCCCTGCTGTGATTGTATTGCTGTTGATTTCTCCTTTGAAGTTTTCCAGAAGATTTTTAATGTATTTTGGTGCTCCTGTATTGGGTGCATATATGTTTACCAAGGTTATCTCTTCCTGTTGGATAGATCCTTTCAATATTATGTAGTGGCCTTCTTTGTCTCTAGTTATGGCCTTCATTTTAAAATCTATTTTATCAGATATGAGTATTGCTACCCCAGCTTTTTTTTTCCTTTCTGTTTGCTTGGAAGATTTTTTTCCATCCCTTCACTTTCAGCCTATGTGAGTCTTTTGTTGTCAGGTGGGTCTCTTGTAAACAACATATATATGGGTCATGCTTTCTTATCCAATCCGCTACTCTGTGTCTTTTGATCGGGGCGTTCAGTCCATTTACATTTAAGGTGATTACCGATATGTACTTACTTATTGCCATTTTTGTTTAGTGTGTTTCTGTTTTCCTTTCTATTTCTTCTACTAATTACAGCAGTCCTTTTAACATTTCTTGCAGTGCTGGTTTGGTGCTAATGTATTCCCTTAGCCTTTTTTTGTCTGGGAAGCTCTTTATTTGACCTTCTATTTTGAATGATAGCCTTGCTGGGTAGAGTAGTCTTGGGTTCAGATCCTTGTTTTTCATGACCTTGATTATTTCATGCCATTCCCTTCTGGCCTGTAGTGTTTCTATTGAGAAGTCAGCTGATAACCTTATGGGGGTTCCTTTGTAGGTAACCTGTTGCTTAGCTCTTGCTGCCTTGAGGATTCTCTCTTTGTCTTTAATTTTGGGCATTTTTATTACTATGTGTCTTGGTGTTGGCCTGTTTGGGTTCTTCTTACTTGGGACTCTCTGTGCTTCTTGAACTTGAAAGCCTTCTTCCTTCACCAAATTAGGGAAATTTTCTGTCACTATTTCTTCAAATATATTCTCTAACCCTTTCTCATTTTCTTCTTCTTCGGCGATTCCTATGATGCGAATATTATTACGTTTCCAGTTGTCCCACAGTTCTCTTAAGCTGTCTTCCTGTTTTTTCATTGTTTTTTTCCTTTCGGTTTTCTGATTGGTTGATTTTTTCTACCCTGTCTTCTAATTCACTGATCCGGTCCTCAGCTTCTTCTACTCTGCTTTTTAGTCCTTCCAATGTGTTATTCATTTCTGCCATGTCATTCTTCATTTCCAATTGATTTCTTTTCAATATTTCTATTTCTTTGCTCATGGTGTTGATGTCCTTACACATGCTGTTGAGCTTCCTCAAGATCATGGCTCTGAATTCTAGCTCTGTTAACTTGCTTAACTCCATTTCATTTATCTCATCTTCATTGGAGGTCTCTTGTTCTTTCGTTTGGCATCTGTTTCGTTGTTTCACCATTTTGGCTATCTCAGTGGTTTTTGGAGCCTGCCAAATTTTCCCTGTGGATGTTGGTGTTCTGCTGTTTGTGGCTCCCTGTACTGGGTTTGGATGAGCGTGAGAGGACCCACGTTATACACCACTGTCGAGTCTTACTTTCCTGGGTAGAGTTGCACGCCCAGAAAAGGTTCAGTTATCCTCTAGCTTTTTGCCTAGAGGCTATTAGTCCTGGTTACTTAAAGAGCCTTGGGTTCTCAGTTGAATGAAAACCTCCCTCAGGTGTTCAGCGTGAGAGGATTTCCCGAGGGTGGGGCAGATGCTGGTAGTTAATGAGCCTTGATTTGCATTTCAGTGGCCCAACTGGGTGTGGCTGAATCTCCGAGGGAGGGGCTGCCGCCTCTCCCCAGAGCCCTGGGATGGAGTAAGTCGACCAGGCCACAGTCCTGCGCGGCCGAAACTCAGCAAAAGCTCTGAGCGCCCTCCAAATCCCGAGTGTCCCCACACAGTTCCAGTCCAGTCCGCCTTCCCTCTGCCAGAGTCCGAGGTGAGTGGCTGTGGCTGTTTTAGCGCTCTATCCCGGCTCTGCGCGGTGGAGCCGGCGCGGGCTTTAGCGCTCTGCCCTGGCTCTGCGCGGTGGAGCTGACTCGGGCCTTAGCGCTCTGTCCCGGCTCTGCGCTGTGGAGCCGGCTCGGGCTTTAACCCCGAGGGCGGGTGCTGCTCACGGCTAAGGCCGCTGCTGTCCGTGGGCTCCCAGCCCCCCTCTCGCGCCTCCGCAATCCTACCAGGATCGAGTCAGTGTCCCTGGTTGTATGGTCCTCGCGAGCTGCTTTTCCGTTGCTTTGTCCCAACGATTTGACTTTATTTTAGTTGTATTTCCAGTTTGGTCCTGGGAGATGGTCTGTGTAGCTTCCATTCACTCCGCCGCCATTTTTGCACAGAATTTCTTGAAGAGTTGAACACCCCAGGATCTGACCTTAATAACCCTATGAAGAAGAATCTGGCAAGGTGGAAGCATCAGGACTGGGGCTGAAAGAGGGACAGTGCCTAGCCCTGCCTGCTCTAGGAAGGATATGTCCAACTGTGACAGCCAGAGGGAGCTGCTGCTTCTAACAAAGTCCTACCAGGCTGGGTAGGTGGATGCTGTAGCCCTGCAGGAAGCAAAGGGCTGGTGCTCCTCTTAGCACAGGTAGACCTGGGCTCCTGTTTGATTGGCTTTTCCATTTCTGAAAAAAAAAAAAAAAAAAAAAAAAAGTCATTGTATTCTGATAGGGATTGTATTGAATCAATTTATAGATCACTTAGGAAAGTATTGCTGTCTCTGTTTTTTTTTTTTTTAATGTGTTTTTGTTGATTTGGGAGAGAGAGATCAGTTGCCTCAAACCCACAACCTGGGTATGTACCCTGACCAGGAATCGAACCAATGACCTTTCACTGCATGGGACTACGCTCAACCAACTGAGCCACACCAGCCAGGGCAGTATTGCCAGCTTAACAATGTTAAGTCTCCCAATCTATGAACAGGGAGTGTCTTCCCATT
Source organism: Tadarida brasiliensis (assembly GCA_030848825.1). NCBI lineage: Eukaryota > Metazoa > Chordata > Mammalia > Chiroptera > Molossidae > Tadarida > Tadarida brasiliensis. The sequence goes on along the minus strand of CM061259.1, from coordinate 68,346,294 downwards.
TACTTGGCTTTTCTTGAATTTCTTTCAGCAATGTTTTGTAGTTTTTATTTGATAAGGTTTACATTTCCTTAGTTAAATTTATTCCCATATATTTTATTATTTTTTTGGTTTATTTTTTCCATCACCATTTATCCCCTCTATGCCCTCTTTCACCTCTACATGCCCCCTCAATCACCACACTGTTGTCCATGTCCATGAGTTCTCTTTTTTCGTTTTTTGCTCAATCCCCCCCCCCCCCCCCGCTTCTCCCAAGTGCTATCTGCCTGTTATCTATGAGTCTGTCTCTATTTTGCTTGGTATTTCAGTTCATTAAATTCCACATGTGAGTGAAATTATATGGTACTTGTCTTTCTCTGACTGACTTATTTCACTTAGCGTAATGTTCTCCAGGTCCATCCATACTGTCGTAAAGGGTAAAATTTTCTTCTTTTTTACGGCAGAATGGTATACCATTGTGTAAATGTACCACAGCTTTTTTATCCACTCATCTCCTGATGGACACTTGGGCTGCTTCCAAATCTTGACTATTATAAATAGCGCTGCATTGAACATAGGAGTACATATATTCTTTTAAATTAGTGTTTCAGGTTTCTTTGGACAAATTCCAGAAGTGGAATTGCTGGGTCATAAGGCAGTTTCATTTTTAATTTTTTGAGGTAATTCCATACTGATTTACACCAATCTGCATTCCCACCAACAGTGCACAAGTGTTCCCTTTTCTTCACATCCTCACCAACACTTGTTGTTTGTTGATTTATTGAAGACAGCCATTCTGACAGGTGTGAGGTGATACCTCATTGTGGTTTTAATTTGCATTTCCCTGATGATTAGTGATGTTGAGCATCATTTCATGTCTATTGGTCATCTGTATGTCCTCTTTGGAGAAGTGTCTATTCAGGTCTTTTGCCCATTTTTAAATTGGATTGTTTGTATGTGTTTTTGTTTTTTGGTGTTGAGTTTTAGAAATTCTTTATAAACTTTGGATATTAACCTCTTATCAAATGTATCATTGGTGAATATGCTCTTCCATTCAGTGGGTTGTCTTTTCATTTTGTTGATGATTTCCTTTGCTGTGCAAAAACTCTTTAGTTTGATGTAGTCCCATTTGTTTATTTATTTTTCTTTCTTTCTCTTGCCCCAGGAGATATTTCAGAAAAAATATTGCTATGAGAAATGTCTGAGATTTTACTGCCTATGATTTCTTCTAGGATTTTTATGGTTTTGAGTCTAACATTTAAGTCTTTTATCCATTTTGAGTTTATTCTTGTGTGCGTTGTAAGACAGTGGACCAGTTTCATATATTTTTTTTGCATGTATTTGTCCAGTTTTTCCAACACCATTTATTGAATAGACTATCTTTACTCCATTGTATGTTTTTGCTTCCTTTGTCAAATATTAATTGACCATAAAGGCATGGGTTTATTTCTGGTCACTCTATTCTGTTCCATTGATCTACATATCTGTTTTTATGCCAGTACCATGCTGTTTTGATTATGATGGCCTTGTGGTATAGTTTGATATCAGGTGGCATGATACCTCCAACTTTGTTCTTCTTTTTCTTTTCTTTTTTTTTATCCTCACCCAAGGACATTTTTGCATTTATCTTCAGATAGAGTAGGAGGGAGAGAGGGAGGAAGAAAGAGAGAGAAACATCTATGTGAGAGAGACACATTGACTGGTTGCTACCCACACAACGCCAACTGGGGCCAGGGACAAACTGCAACCGAGGTATGAGCCCTTAGCGGGAACCAAACCCGGGTCTCTCTGGTCCTCAGGCCAATGTTCTAACGGCTGAGCCAAACTGGCCAGGGCTTTGTTCTTCTTTTTCAAGATTGCTGTGGCTATTTGGGTTCTTTTTTGGTTCTATATAAATTTTTGGAATATTTTTTCTAGTTCTGTGAAATATGCCATTGGTATCTTGATAGGAATTACATTGAATCTCTACATTGCTTTGGGTAGTGTGGACATTTTAATGATGTTAATTCTTCCTATCCATGAATAAAGTATATGCTTCCACTTATTTGTATCTTCCTCAGTTTCTTTCTTCAGTGTCTTGTAATTTTCCGAGGTCTTTTACAGGTCTTTCACATCTTTGTTTAAATTTATTCCTAGGTGTTTTATTCTTTTTGAAGAAATTGTGAATGAGTTTGTTTTCTTAGTTTCCCTTTCTGATAGTGATGTATCACGTTTATTGTTTTGCAGATATTTTACCAACCTTGCATCCCTGGAATAAATCCCACTTGATCATGATGTATGATCTTTTTAATATATTGTTGGATTCAGTTTGCTAGTATTTTGTTGAGGATTTAGCATCTAAGTTCATCAGGGGTATTGACCTATAATTTTCTTTCTTTGTCGTGTCTTTATCTGGTTTTGGAATTAGGATAATGCTGGGCTAGTAAAATGAACTTGGGAGTCTTCCCTCCTCTTGACTTTTTGGAATAGTTTGAGAAGGATAGGTGTTAGCTTTTCTTTGAATGTTTGGTAAAATTCACCTGTAAAGCTATCTGGTCCAGGGCTTCTGTTTGTTGAGATTTTTGTGTGTGTTTTTTTGTTTTGTTTTTACAGCTTCAATTTCACTAGTTGTAATCTGTCTATTCAGATGCTCAGATTCATCCTGATTTAGTTTTGGAAGGTTATATGTTTCTAGGAATTTATCCATTTCTTCCAGATTGTCCAATTTGTTGACATATCGTTGTTTATAATATTTTCTTATAATCATTTGTATTTCTTTGGTGTCAGTTGTTACTTCTCTTTCATTTCTGATTTTATTTATTTGGGTCCTGTCTTTTTTTTTTTCTGCTTAAAGGTTTGTCGATCTTGTTTAACTTTTCAAAGAACCAGCTCTTGGTTTCATTGATCTTTTGTATTTTTTTTTCTTAGACTCTATTTCATTTATTTCTGCTATGATCTTTATTATGTCCTTCCTTCTGCTCACTCTGGGCTTTGTTTGTTGTTCTTTTTGTAAGTTCCTTTAAGTGTAAAGTTAGATTGTTCACTTGAGCTTTTTCTTGTTTCTTGAGATAGGTCTGTAATGCTCTGAATTTCCCTCTTAGGACTGCTTTCTCTGTGTCCCACAGATTTGGGGTTCTTGTGTTTTCATTTTCATTTGTTCCAACATATCTTTTGATTTCTTCCTTGATTTCATTGTTAACCCATTCATTGTTTAGAAACGTTATTAAGCATCCATGTGTTGTTTTTTTATTCCTCACCCGAGGATATTTTTCTATTTATCATCAGATAGAGTGGAAGGGAGGGAGAGACAGAGAGAAACATCAATGTGATAGAGCAACATTGACTGGTTGCCTCCTGCATGACCCAACCAAGGCCGGGGATGAACTGCAACTGAGGTATGTGCCCCTGACTGGAATCGAACCCATGACTCATTGGTCTGTGGGCCAACACTATAACTGCTGAGCCAAACCAGCCAGGGCCATCCATGTGTATTTGTATTTTAATTTTTAAATTTATTTTAGAGAGAGGAAGGGAGAGAGATGGAGACAGAGACAGAGAGACACACCACAACCGGGGATTGGACCCGCAACCTGGGTATGTGCCCTGACCAGGAATCAAGCCTACCACCTATTCGTATATGAGATGACGCTCCAACTAGCTGATTAGAGCTGTATTTTATTATTTTTTATGCTATTTTAAATGGAATTGTTTTTAAATTTCCTTTTTAGATTGCTCAATGCTGTTGTATGGAAATGCAGCTGATTTTTTTTTTTCCTTTATTGATTTTACAGAGAGAGGAAGTGAGAGGGAGAGAGAGATAGAAACATCAATGAGATAGAACATCGATTGGCTGCCTCCGGCATGCCCGCCACTGGGGATCAGGCCCACAACCTGGGCATGTGTCCTGACTGGGAATCGAACCAGTGACCTTTGGTGCATGGATTGACGCTCAACTACTGAGCCACACCAGCCGGACAATGCAACTGATTTTTGTGTGTTGATCTTGTATAGTAAAACTACTTACTTATTAGTTCTAATAGTTGAGAGAGAGAGAGAGTGTATTGTGTGTATGTGTGTGTGTGTGTGTGTGTCTGGCTATGGTATCAGGGTAATGCTGCCGTCATAGAAAGAATGAGCTAGGATGTGTTCCCTCTTCTTCTGTTTTTTATTGGAAGAGTTTGAGAAGACTTGGCATTAATTAACCAGTGAAGCCATCTGGTCTGGGACTTTTCTTTGTTAGAAGGTTTTTGATTACTGCTTCAATCTCCTATGTGTCATAGGTCTTTTCAGACTTTCTATTTCTTCTCTAGTCAGTTTTGGTAGGGTTTTTTTTGTTTGTTTGTTTGTTTAGCAATTTTCCCATTTCATATAGATTATCTAATTTGTTGGCATAAAATTGTTCCTAATATTCTCTTATAGTCCTTTTTATTTATTTCTATAAGGACGGTAGTTATGTCCCCACTTTCATTTCTAATTTTAGTTATTTGTTTTTTCTCTCTTCTAGGTCTCTGTTTTGTGTTATCTCCGCATTTATCAGTTGCGATTATAACCCCTTTGTTAGAAAAATAAAAATGAAAAATCTCCATGACTATAGGGACTGTATTTGTCTTGTCACTGTTGTAACTATCCAACCTGGCATATAGTAGACCTCAGTAAATATTTTCTGAATTATTTCTTGCTGATGGAGGGCCTGAAAAGAACTAGGAAAGGAGCTTCCCCCTAGCCCTCAGGGGAAAGAGGCTGTTGACTGTTTAATCTTCTTTTGCCTGGGCTGATAGTCCTCCAGTGCATCTTCCACATGACCTTCACAGAGCTACAATACAGACTTGACTACTACCCTCCCCTGGCCAAATCCTTCAGCAGATCTCCAGTGCCCTCTCAATAAAGGTCACCCTTCTTGGCTCCACATATGAGGCCCTGGGTAGCCTGTCCCCTTCCACCTTATCTTCCCTTATCTGTGCCACCCGCCCTCCCCCCAGAACCCACCTCAGCCATCCTGTAGGTCCCTTGGACATCCTGCTCTGGTCTTGCCTCTGACTGGCACTTGCATGTCTTTCAGGTCTCCGTTCAGCAGTTGTTTCCTCTGGAGACCTGGTGAGGTGGCCTCTGTATCCCGTAGCCTATGTATAGATATTCCTCTAGAACACTAACCAACAGCCTATGAATCTCCCCTCTACACACACTGGTTTCAAGCCCCACATGGGGGAGTGGTGCATCTGTTATCTGCCCTCTGTCTCTTGATCTCTGCATCACTTGACACCTATTTTACTTATTTTTTATTTTTCCTTTTTTTGCAATTTTTATTAATTTATTTTTGTTACGGATGTTCCCCCCCCAGACACCCTCCTCCTGATCCCACCCCCCCTCCCCCCAGTATTGTTGTCTCTGTCCATTGGTTACGGATACATGCATATAAGATCTTTGGTTTATCTCATCCCTCCCCTGCACCCCAGTCCTCCAAGGTTTGTCAGTCTGAACCATACTCCTTTCCATGTCTCTGGGTCCATTTTGTTCATCAGCTTATTTTGTTCATTTTTTTCCATAAATAAGTGAGATTAGTGGTATTTGTCTTTCTCTAATTGGCTTATTTCGCTTAGCATAATACTCTCCAGGTCCCTCCATGTCATCTCAAAGGATAAGAGATCTCTCTTTGTTACAGCTGCATAGTATTCCATTGTGTGTATGTACCACAGCTTTTTTATCCACTCATCTATTGATGGACATTTGGGCTGTTTCCAAATCTTAGCAATTGTAAATAGTGCTGCTATGAACACAGGGGTACATACATTCTTTCTGATTGGTGTTTCAGGCTTCTTAGGATATATTCCTAGAAGTGGGATCACTGGGTCAAATGGCAGTTCCATTTTTAATTTTTTGAAAAAACATCATATTGTTTTCCACAGTGGCTGCACCAGCCTGCATTCCCACCAGCAGTGTACTAGAGTCCCCTTTTCTCCACACACTCAACAGCATTTGTTGTTTGATGATTTGTTGATGGCAGCCATTCTGATAGGTGTGAAGTGATACCTCATAGTTGTTTTAATTTGCATCTCTCTGATGATTAGTGACATTGAGCATTTTTTCATATATCTCTTGGCCATTTGTGTGTCCTTTTTGGAGAGTTGTCTATTTAGCTCTTCTGCTCATTTTTTAATTGGGTTCTTTGTCTTCCTTTTGTTGAGTTGTGTGAGTACTCGATATATTTTGGAAATTAACCCCTTATCTGATGTATCGTTGGCAATTATGCTCTCCCATACAGTGAGTTCCTTTTCCATTTTGATGGTTTCTTTTGCTATGCAGAAGCTTTTTAGTTTGATGTAGTCCCATATATTAATTTTTTCCTTTGTTTCTCTTGCCTTAGACATTGTATCAGTAAAAATTCTGCTGCGTGTGATGTCTGAAATTTTGTTGCCTACATTTTCTTCTAGGATTTTTATGGGTTCATGAGTCACATTTAAGTCTTTTATCCATTTTGAGTTTATTCTTCTGTATAGTGAAAGTTAGTGGACTACTTTCATTTTTTGGCATGTAGATGTCCAATTTTCCCAACACCATTTATTGAAGAGACTGTCTCTACTCCACTGTATGCTCTTGCCACCTTTGTCAAATATTAATTGAGCATAATGTCTTAGGTCAATTTCAGGGTTCTCTGTTCTATTCCATTGATTTATATGCCTGTTCTTGTGCCAGTACCAGGCTGTTTTGATTACAATGGCTTTGTAGTAAACCTGATATCCGGTATTGTGATCCCTCCTACTTTGTTCTTCTTTTTCAAAATGCTGTTGCTATCCGGGGTCCTTTTTGTTCCATATAAATTTTTGAAGTATTTGTTCTAGTTCTGTGAAATGTGTCATTGATATTTTAATGGGGATTGCATTGAATCTATAGATTGCTTTGGGTAGTATGGACATTTTAATGATGTTAATTCTTCCAATCCATGAACAAGGTGTGTGCTTCCACTTTTTTATATCTTTCTCTATTTTTTTTTTTCAATGTCCTGTAGTTTTCTGCAAATAGGTCCTTTACTTCCTTGGTTGAGTTTATTCCTAGGTATCTTAATTTTTTTGCCATGATGGTAAATGGGATTGTTTTTTTAGTTTCTCTTTCTGTGAGTTCATTATTGGTGTATAAGAATGCCATCAATTTCTTGATGTTAATTCTGTATCCTGCTACCTTGCCAAATTCGTTTATTAAATCTAGTAGATTTTTGATGGAGTCTATAGGGTTTTCTATGTACAATATCATGCCATCTGCAAATAATGACAGTTTCACTTCCTCCTTTCCAATTTGGATCCCTTTTGTTTTCTTCATGTCTAATTGCTGTGGCTAAGACTTCCAGTACTATGTTAAATAAGAGTGGCAAAAGTGGGCATCCCTGTCTTGTTCGTGTTCTTAAGGGAAATGCTTTTAGTTTTTGTCCATTGAGTATGATGTTGACTATAGGTCTTTCATATATGGCCTTTATTATGTTGAGATATGATTTCTCTATTCCCACACTGCTGGGCGTTTTTATCAGAAATACATGCTGGGTTTTGTCAAATGCTTTTTCAGCATCCATTGATATGATCATATGGTTTTTATCTTTCATTTTGTTTATGTGGTGTATCACATTTATTGATTTGTGAATTTTTTTTTATCCTCACCGAGGATTTTTTTTTTTTTCTGCATTTATCTTCAGATACAGCGGGAGGAAGAAAGGGAGAGAAACATCAATGTGAGAGAGACACACCGAGTGGCCGCCACCCACATGACCTCAACTGGCGCTGGGACAAACTGCAACCGAGGTACGTGCCCTTAAGCGGGAACCTAACCAGGGACTCTCTGGTTCATGGGCCAACGCTCCAACTGCTGAGCCAACCCAGCCAGGGCGATTTATGAATATTTTGCCAGCCTTACATCCCTGGGAAGAATCCCACTTGGTCATGGTGAGTAATGTTTTTAATGTATTGCTGGATCCGATTTGCTAAAATTGTGTTAAGGATTTTGGCATCTACGTTCATCATGGATATTGGCCTGTAGTTTTCTTTCTTTGTAGTGACTTCATCTGATTTTGGAATTAGAATTATGCTGGCCTCATAAAATGAGTTTGGAAGTCTTCCTTCTTCTTGAATTTTTTGGAATAGTTTGAGGAGAATGGGTGTTAGTTCTTCTTTGAATGTTTGGTAAAACTCCCCCATGAAGCCGTCTGGGCCTGGGCTGGGAGATTCTTGATTACATCTTCAATTTCCTTAGTTGTTATTGGTCTGTTCAAGTTTTCTATCTCTTCTCGGTTCAGTTTGGGGAGACTATGTGTTTCCAGAAATTTGTTCATTTCACCTAGATTGTCCAATTTGTTGGCGCATAATTATTCATAGTATTTGTTAACGATCCTTTGTGCTTCTGTGTTGTTAGTTGTCACTTTTTTTGTTTCTGATTTTGTTTATTTGGGTCCTATCTCTTTGTTTCTTGGTGAGTCTAGCTAAGAATCCATCAGTCTTGTTTATCTTTTCAAAAACCAGCTCTTTGTTTCATTGATCTTTTGAATTGTTTTTTTAGTCTCCGTGTCATTTACTTCTGCTCTGATCTTTACTATTTCTTTCTTTCTACTTGCTCTGGGTTTTTCTTTTTGTTTGCTTTCTAGTTCTTTAAGATGTGAGGTTAGATAGTCAATTAGAATTTTTTCTTGTTTCTTGAGGTAAGTGTGTAGTGCTATGAACTTCCCTCTCAGGACTGCTTTTGCTGCATCACATAGTGTGTTGTTGTGTGTTCATTTTCATTGGTTTCCAGGAAGTTTTTTTTTTTTTTTTTTATCCTCACCTGAGGACATTTTTTCATTTTTTGTTCAGATAGAGTGGGAGGGAGAGAGAGGAAGAGAGAGAGAGAGAAACATCGACGTGAAAGGGACACATCGAGTGGCTGCCACCCGCATGACCAACCAGGGCTGGGGACAAACCGCAACCGAGGCACATGCCCTTAGCGGGAACCAAACCCGGGTCTCTCTGTACCACAGGCCGACGCTCTAACTGCTGAGCCAAACCAGCCAGGGCGGTTTCCAGGAAGTTTTTAATTTCTTCCTTGATCTCCTTGGTAACCCATTCATTGTTTAATAACATGCTATTTAGCTTTCATGTGTTTAAATGTTTTTGCATGTTATTGTTGTAATTGATTTCTATTTTCATGCCATCGTGATCTGAGTAAATGCTTGATATGATTTCAATCATCTTGAACTTGTAGAGACTTAGTTTGTGTCCTAACATGTGGTCTACCTTTGAGAATGTCTCATGTGCACTTGAGAATAATGTGAATTCTGCAGTTTTGGGATGTAATTCTCAGTAGATATCTATTGAATACATTTGATCTAGTGCTTCATTTAGTGTCTCTGTTTCCTTGTTAATTTTTTGTCTAGATGATCTATCCAGTGATATCAGCGGGGTGTTGAAGTCCCCTGCTATTATTGTATTGTTGTCAATTTCTCCTTTGAAGTCCTCCAGAAGTTTTTAAATATATTTTGGTGCTCCTGTATTGGGTGCATATATGTTTACCAAGGTTATATCTTGTTGGATAGATCCTTTCAATATTATGTAGTGGCCTTCTTTCTCTCTAATTATGGCCTTCATTTTGAAGTCTATTTTATTAGATATGAATATTGCTACTCCAGCTCTTTTTTCCTTTCTGCTTGCTTGAAAGATTTTTTTCCATACGTCACGTTCAACCTATGTGATTCTTTTGTTTTAAAGTGGGTCTCTTGTAAACAACATATATATGAGTCATGCTTTCTTATCCAATCAGCTACTCTGCGTCTTTTGATCGGAGAGTTTAATCCATTTACATTTAAGGTTGTTATTGATATATACTTATTTATTGCCATTTTTGTTTATTATGGTTATATTCTTCTTCCTATTTCTTCTACTAATTACAGCAGTCCTTTTAACATTTCTTGCAGTGCTCGTTTGATGCTAAGCCTTTTTTTTTTTTTTTGGTCTGGGAAGCTCTTTATTTCACCTTCTGTTTTGAATGATAGCCTTGCGGATAGAGTAGTTCAGATCCTTTTTTTTCATTAACTTGATTACTTCATGGCACCTATTTTAAAATGTAGGTTTTATTTTTATGCAGGTATGGTGAGGCCAACTGATCAGGAGACATTTGCCCTTAAAAAGACATTTTGTTGCCCTGGCTGTTGTGACTTAGTTGGTTGAATGTCATCCCATGCACCAAAAGGTCACCAGTTCAATTCCCTGTCAGAGCACATGCCTGGGTTGCAGGCTTGATCCCTGGTAGGGGACAAGCAGGAGGCAGCTGATCTATGCTTCTCTCTCACATCGATGTTTCTCTCTCACACTCTCTCCCTTTCCTTTCCTCTCTCTCTCTAAAATCAATTTTAAAACATAGCTTTTAAAAAAGACATTTGGGAAGATGGTGGCGTAGGTAAACGCGGTATCGCGTCCTCTCACAACCACATCAAAGTTACAACTAAACTATAGAACAACCATCATTCAAAACCGCCTAAAATCAAGCTGAACGGAAGTCCTACAACTACAAAATTAAAGAAGCCGCATCGAGACTGGTAGAAGGGGCAGAGGCACGACGGGCTGGTCCCACACCCGTGTGTGGCGGATAAAAATTAGGAGGACACTTCCGCTGGGAAGGTCCTCCCTGAGGACTGAGGGTTCCCCATCCCACACCAGGCGCCCAACTCAGGGTTCCAGTGCCAGGAAGAGAATCCCCATAACTTCTGGCTGGAAAAACCAGCGGGAACTGAGTCTGAGGCGGCTGGAGCCCCCTGCAGCTCCTCTTAAAGGGCCCATGCACGGACTTACTTGGACTCAAACCCTCCAGGCTCCAGCATGGGGCAGGCAGCTTGAAAGGCACCAGAGTCATATGGGGAAGAACTGAGCTGTTTGGCATTATAGCGAGGGCTGGAGAGGCAGCTTTCTCCTGGACAGACGTGCTGTCGGAGGCCTTTGTTCCTTTGGTGAGCCCTTCCCTGGGCCGGCAGACGCCACCATATCTGGGGCTCCAGCAACCTGGCTCACACTGTTTGCCTTGCCCTGGTGATTCCCTGAGGCCCCGCCCCACCCAACTTTAGGCCCACCCAAGCTGTTGCCAATTGCTTTACCATAGGATTGGCCTGTCTTGGAGCCTGCTTCAGCTTTTCCTAAATTGTTTAAGACAAGCAGCATCTGGTCTCAGCTACCCCATACCTCTCGCTAAGTAATACATAGAAACAAACAGAGGGAGGCAGCCAAAATGAGGAGACAAAGAAACAGGTCCCAAATGAAAGAACAGTATAAACTCCAGGAAAAGAACTAAGTGAAATGGAATTAAGCAACCTAACAGATGCTGAGTTCAAAACACTGTTTATAAGGATGCTCAATGGACTTAGTGAGAACCTCAGTGAACTTAGTGAGGGCCTCAAGAGCATAAAAAAGGAACAGTCAGAAATACTGGATGCACAGTTAGAAATGAAGGAGGCACTAACTGAAATAAAGAATAATTTACACAGAATCAATAGTAGAGTAGGTAAAGCCAAGAAGCAAACCATCGATTTGGAATATAAGGAAGCAAAAAACGCCCAATCAAAACAGCAAAAAGAAAAAAGAATCCAAAAAAATGAGTATAGTGTAAGGAGCCTCTGGGACAACTTCAAGCGTGCCAACATTTGCATCTTGGGGGTGCCAGAAGGAGAAGAGAGAGAACAAGAAATCGAAAACCTATTTGAAACAATAATGGCAGAAAACTTCCCGAACTTGGTGAAGGAAACAGACATACAAGTCCAGGAAGCACAGAGAGTCCCAAACAAGATGAACCCCAAGAGGCCCACACCAAGACACATCATCATCAAAATGCAAAAGGTTCAAGACAAAGAGAATCTTAAAGGCAGCAAGAGAAAAGAAGTTAGTTACCTGCAAGGGAGTTCCCATAAGACTGTCAGCTGATTTCTCAAAAGAAACTTTGCAGGCCAGAAGGGAGTGGCAAGAAATATTCAGAGTGATGAAAAGCAAGAACCTACAATCAAGATTACTCTATCCTGCAAAGCTTTCATTTAGAATCGATGGCCGTATAAAGAGTTTCCCAGACAAGGAAAAGCTAAAGGAGTTCATCACCACCAAACCATTATTATATGAAATGTTGAAGAGTCTTCTTGAAGAAAAAGATAAAAAAATATGAACAAACAAAATGGCAATAAGTACATATCTATGAACAGTTGAATCTACAAACAAAATGAACTAGCAGAACAGAAACATTCTCAAAGATACATAGAACTTTTGTTGGTTACCAGATGGGTGGGGGCTGGGGGAATGGGTGAAAAAGGTGAAGGGACTAAGAAGTACAAATTGGTTGTTAGACTGACAAACCTCAAAGGGAAGGGGGTTGGGGGGTGGGAAGAAATAAACCAAAGATCTTATATGTATATATGCGTAACCAATGGACACAGACAACAGTTTGGGGAAAGGCAGAAGGGGGGCGGGAATGGGGAGGAGGGGGTCTATGGGGGGAAAATGAGGAACATCTGTAATATATTCAACAATAAAGATAAGTTTAAAAAAAAAACAATTATCCTAGGAAAAGTGGTATAAATCAGACTATTCCAAGCACATTAGGATTTATAATTAATTATAAAACATTATAAACTACATATATGAAATCGATGGGTCATAGAACTATATAAAGTATATCAACTTTATTCAATTATGCCAAGGTATTTTCTAAAGTGATTGTGCAGTTTATCAAATCTGTACCAAATCTCAGTATTAAAATAACTTTAAATTTTACTAATATAATGGGTGTAAAATGTACTTTGTTGTTGTTGAAGTTGGCATATCCCTGATTACTAATAAAATTGAATAACTTTTCATAAGTTTTGAACTTAAAAAATAATAATAATAAATAAATAAATAAAAAAGACATTTGGCCCTGGCTGGTTTGGCTCAGCAGTTAGAGCGTCAGCCCACAGACCATAGAGACCCAGGTTCGGTTCCTGCTAAGGGCACATACCTCGGTTGCAGTTTGTCCCCGGCCCTGGTTGGGGTCATGTGGGTGGCAGCCAGTCAGTGTGTCTCTCTCACATTGATGTTTCTCTCTCTCTTTCTCCTTTTCTCCCTCCCACTCTATCTGAAGATAAATGCCACAACAAAAAAAATCAATAAAAAAAAAGACATTTTGTTACAGATCTTAAGAAGTGGAATCACACTATGCCACACAGGACCACATGAAAAGCACTGGGGCAGTCAGGAGGCAGAAGGAAAGGGTGGTGCTTGTACAAGAGACTATATTGTTGTTTTCACAGGAAGGAGTGAGTGAGGCAGCTTATGAAGGCTTAGGATTGGCTAGTTTGAATAGTTTCTGCATGCTCTGAGGCATAGGGGCTGGCCCTAGTTTTCTGGCACCTTGCCTCCTGGAATATGAGAGTCAGAAAACAGAGGTGGTTAGGTGTGTGGTTCTGGATTGGCTGGTTTGCATATGAAAGACGCACAGCTAGGGATTTTTAGCCCTGGGAGGGGCAGTCCCTCCAGGATTTGCCTTGGCTGTCAAACTATCAATAAAAAAGACATGCTTAGAGCACAGTTTTTAAAGCAGTGAAATACTCTATGATACCATCATGATGGATACATGTACTGTACATTTGTCCAAACCCAGAGAATGTACACCACCAGTAGTGACCTCTAATGCCAGCAATGGACTCTGGGTGATGTGATGTGTCAGTGTAGGTTTATCAATGGTAACAAATATAACCTCTGGTGGGGATGTTGATAATGCAGGAGGCTGTGCAAGCATAGAGCATAGGGTATATGGAAACTCTCTGCCCTTCCCCTCAATTTTGCTGGGAAAATTAAACTGCTCTAAAAAAAAAACACACACACACACACAACAGTCTTGCAGTGGCTGGTGTGTCTCAGTTGGTTGAGTGTTGTCCTGCACACCGAAAGGTTGTCGGTGATTCCTGGTCAGGGCACATGCCAAGGTTGTATGTGGGAGGCAGCCGATCAATGTTTCTCTCTCACATCAATGTTTCTCTCTCTGTCTCTCTCCTCCCTTCCTCTCTGTCTAAAATCAGTAAAACCATATATTTTTTATTTTTTATTAATTTACTTTTGTTACAGATGTTTCTCCCTTTTCCCCCATTGACACCCTCCTCCCCCTCCCTCTCTGCCCCGTCCCCAGTTTTGTTGTCCATGTCCATTGGTTATGAGTACATGCGTACAAGTTCTGTGGTTCATCGCTCCCCTCCCCCACCCCCTCTTCTGGCAATTGTCAGTCTGTACCCTACTTCCACATCTCTGGGACTACCCTGTTCCTCAGACTGTTATGTTCATTATATTCCACAAATAAGTGAGGTCATATGATATTTGTCTTTCTCTGCTTGGCTTGTTTCGCTTAGGATAATAGTTTCCAGGTCCTCCCATATCGTCTCAAAGGATAAGAGATCTTTCTTTCTTACAGCTGCATAGTACTCCATTGTGTATATGTACCACAGCTTTTTTATCCATTCGTCTACTAATGGACACTTGGGCTCTTTCCAGATCTTAGCTATTGTAAATAGCGCTGCTATGAACATGGGAGTACATATATTCTTTCTGATTGGTGTTTCAGGCTTCTTAGGGTATATTCCTAGGAGTGGTATCACTGGGTCAAATGGCAATTCAATTTTTAATTTTCTGAGGTAACATGATAGTGTTTTCCATAGTGGCTGCACCAGTCTGCATTCCCACCAGCAGTGGACTAGAGTCCCCTTTTCTCCACACCCTCGCCAACACTTGTTGTTTGATGCTCTGTTGATGGTGGCTATTCTGACAGATGTGGGGTGATACCTCATTGTTGTTTTAATTTGCATCTCTGATGATTAGTGATGTTGAGCATTTCTTCATATGTCTCTTAGCCATTTGTATGTTCTTTTTGGAGAGGTGTCTATTTAGTTCCTCTGCCCATTTTTTAATTGGGTTCTTTGTCTTCGTTTTGTTGAGATGTATGAGCACTCTATATATTTTGGAAATTAATCCCGTATCAGATATATCATTGGCAATTATGCTCTCCCATACAGTGGGTTGCCTTTCCACTTGGATGATTGTTTCTTTTGCTGTGCAGAAGCTTTTGAGTTTGATGTAGTCCCATGTGTTCATTTTTTCCTTTGTTTCTGTTGCTTAGGTGACGTATCAGTGAAGATTCTGCTGCATATGATGTCCGAAATTTTGTTGCCTACATTTTCTTGTAGGATTTTTATGGATTCATGAGTCACATTTAAGTCTTTTATCCATTTTGAGTTTATTCTTGTGTATGGTGTAAGCTGATGGTCTAGTTTCATTTTTTTGCCTGTAGCTGTCCAATTTTCCCAACACCATTTATTAAAGAGGCTGTGTTTACTCCATTGTGTGCTCTTGCCACCTTTGTCGAATATTAATTGAGCATAATGTTTTGGGTCAATTTCTGGGATCTCTGTTCTATTCCATTGATCTATGTGCCTGTTCTTGTGCCAGTACCAGGCTGTTTTGATTACAGTAGCTTTGTAGTATAACCTGATGTCCAGTATTGTGATCCCGCCTACTTTGTCCTTCTTTTTCAAGATTGCTGTAGCTATTCGGGGTCTTTTTTGGTTCCATATGAACTTCTGAAGTATTTGTTCTAGTTCTGTGAAATATGTCGTTGGTATTTTGATGGGGATTGCGTTAAATCTGTAGATTGCTTTGGGTAGTATGGATATTTTAATGATGTTAATTCTTCCAATCCATGAACAAGGTATATGCTTCCACTTTTTTATATCTTCCTCTATTTCTTTTTTCAATGTCCTGTAGTTTTCTGCAAATAGGTCCTTTACTTCATTGGTTAAGTTTATTTCTAGGTATTTTAATTTTTTTGCTGCAATGGTAAATGGGATTGTTTTTTTAGTTTCTCTTTCTGTGAGTTCATCATTGGTGTATAAGAATGCTGTCGATTTCTTGACGTTAATTTTGTATCCTGCTACTTTGCCAAATTCACATATTAAGTCTAGTAGATTTTTGATGGAGTCTTTAGGGTTTTCTATGTATAATATCATGTCATCTGCAAATAATGACAGTTTCACTTCCTCCTTTCCAATTTGGATCCCTTTTATTTTTTCCTCATGTCTGATTGCTGTGGCTAAGACTTCCAGTACTATGTTAAATAAGAGTGTTGAAAGTGTGGACATCCTTGTCTTGTTCCTGTTCTTGAGGGAAATGCTTTAAGTTTTTGTCCATTGAGTATGATGTTGGCTGTAGGTCTTTCATATATGGCCTTTATTATGTTGAGATATGACCCCTCTATTCCCACATTGCTGAGCGTTTTTATCAGAAATGGGTGCTGGATTTTGTCAAATGCTTTTTCAGTGTCTGTTGATATGATCATATGGTTTTTATCTTTCATTTTGTTTATGTGGTGTATCACATTTATTGATTTGCAAATATTGTACCAGCCTTGCATCCCTGGTATGAATCCCACTTGGTCATGGTGAATAATTTTTTCGATGTATTGCTGGATCCAATTTGCTAGTATTTTGTTAAGGATTTTGGCATCTATGTTCATCAGGGATATTGGCCTGTAGTTTTCTTTCTTTGTAGTGTCTTTTTCTGGTTTTGGAATTAGAATTATGCTGGCCTCATAAAACAAGTTTGGAAGTCTTCCTTCTTCTTGACTTTTTTGGAGTAGTTTGAGAAGAATGGGTGTTAGTTCTTCTTTGAATGTTCGGTAAAACTCCCCCATGAAGCTGTCTGGGCCTGGGCTTTTGTTTGCTGGGAGGGTCTTGATTACATCTTCAATTTCCTTGGTTGTTATTGGCCTGTTCAAGTTTTCTATCTCTTCCCGGTTCAGTTTTGGGAGACTATGTGTTTCTAGAAATGTGTCCATTTCGCTTAGATTGTCGAATTTGTTGCCATATAGATGTTCATAGTATTTGTTAACGATCCTTTGTATTTCTGTGGTGTCAGTTGTTACTTCTCCTCTTTCATTTCTCATTTTGTGTATTTGGGTTCTCTCTCTTTGTTTCTTGGTGAGTCTAGCTAAGGGTCCATCAATCTTGTTTATCTTTTCAAAAAACCAGCTCTTTGTTTCATTGATCCTTTGAATTGTTTTTTTGGTCTCCATGTCGTTTATTTCTGCTCTGATCTTTACTATTTCCCTCCTTCTACTTGCGCTGGGATTTTTTTTTTGTTTGCTGTCTAGTTCTTTAAGTTGTGAGGTTAGGTAGCCAATTAGAAATTTTTCTTCTTTCTTGAGGTGGGCCTATAAACTTCCCTCTCAGAACTGCTTTCACTGCATCCCATAGATATTGTGTTGTTGTGTGTTCATTTTCATTGGTTTCCAGGAAGTTTTAATTTCTTCCTTGATCTCCATGGTAACCCCTTCATTGTTCAGTAACATGCTATTTAGCCTCTATGTGTTCAAATGTCTTTGCATGTTCTTGTTGCAATTGATTTCTAGTTTCTTGCCATTGTGATCTGGAAAGATGCTTGATATGATTTCAATCATCTTGAACTTGTAGAGACTTAGTTTGTGCCCTAACATATGGTCTATCTTTGAGAATGTCCCATGTGCACTTGAGAAGAATGTGAATTCTGCAGTTTTGGGGTATAATTCTCTGTACATATCTATTAAATCCATTTGATCTAGTGCTTCATTTAGAATTTCTGTTTCCTTGTTAATTTTTTGTCTAGATGATCTATCCAGTGATGTCAGTGGTGTGTTGAAGTCTCCTGCTATGATTGTATTGCGGTCGATTTCTCCTTTGAAGTCCTCCAGAAGATTTTTAATATATTTTGGTGCTCCTATTTTGGGTGCATATATGTTTACCAAGGTTATACCTTCCTGTTGGATAGACCCTTTCAATATTATATAGTGGCTTTCTTTTTCTCTAGTTATGGTCTTCAATTTGAAATCTAATTTATCAGATATGAGTCTTGCTACCCCAGCTTTTTTTTCCTTTCTGTTTGCTTGGAAGATTTTTTTCCATCCCTTTACTTTCAACCTATGTGAGTCTTTTGTTGTGAGGTGGGTCTCTGGTAGACAACATATATGTGAATCATGCTTTCTTATCCAGTCAGCTATTCTGTGTCTTTTTATCAGAGCATTCAATCCATTTACATTTAAGGTGATTATTGATATGTACTTATTTATTGCCATTTTTGTTCAGTGTGCTTCTATTTTTCTTCCTATTTCTTCTACTAATTACAGCAGTCCTTTTAACATTTCTTGCAGTTCTGGTTTGGTGCTAATATATTCCCTCAGTCTTTTTTTGTCTGGGAAGCGCTTTATTTGACCTTCTATTTTGAATGATAGCCTCGCTGGTTAGAATAGTCTTGGATTCAGATCCTTGTTTTTCATGACCTTGATTACTTCATGCCTTTCCCTTCTGGCGTGTAGTGTTTCTGTTGAGAAGTCAGCTGATAGCCTTATGGGGGTTCCTTTGTAGGTAACCTGTTGCTTTTCTCTTGCTGCCTTTAGGATTCTCTCTTTTTCTTTAATTTTTTGCATTTTAATTATTATGTGTCTTGGTGTGGGCCTGTTTGGGTTCTTCTTACTTGGGGCTCTCTGTGCTTCTTGAACTTGAATGCCTCCTTCCTTCACCAGGTTAGGAAAGTTTTCTGTCACTATTTCTTTAAATATATTATCCAACCCTTGCTCATTTTCTTCTTCTTCGGGGACTCCTATGATGCGAATGTTATTACATTTCCAGTTGTCCCACAGTTCTCTTAAGCTATCTTCCTGTTTTTTTATTGTTTTTTTCCTTTTGGTTTTCTGATTGATTGATTTTTTCTACTCTGTCTTCTAATTCACTGATCCGGTCCTCCGCTTCCTCTACTCTGCTGGTCAGTCCTTCCAATGTGTTCTTTATTTCTTCTATGTCATTCTTTATTTCCACTTGGTTGGTTTTCATGGTGTCGATGTCCTTACTCATGCTGTTTAGTTTCCTCAAGATCATGGCTCTGAACTCTACCTCTGATAATTTACTTAACTGCATTTCATTTATCTCATCTTCGGTAGAGTTCTCTTGTTCTTTCATTTGGGATCTGTTTCTTTATTTCACCATTTTTGCTATCTCAGTGGGTTTTGGAGCCTGCCAAATTTTCCCTGTGGCTGTTGGTGTTCTGCTATTTGTGGCTCTCTCTACTGGGTTTGGATGAGTGTGGAGGGCCCTCCTTAAACACCACTGTCAAGTCTTACTTTCCTGGGTAGATTTGCAAGCTCAGGAAAGGTTCAGTTGTGCTCTAGCTTTTTGCCTGGAGGCTATTAGCTTCAGTTACTTGAGAAGCCTTAGGATCTCAGTTGAATGAGAAACTCCCTTAGGTGTTTATAGTGTAAGAGGATTTCCCGAGGGTGGGGCCAATGCTGGTTGATAATGAGCCTCAATTTGCATTTCTTTGCCTCTTTGCCTCACCTGGGAATCTCAGAGGGAGGGGCTGCCACAGCTCCGGGAAGGAGCAAACTTGGCTGCCGTTCTGTGTAACCAGGAAGGAGCTGGCTGTCCACCACCGTTCTTTGTGGCCGCGGCTCAGCACAAACTCTGAGCGCCCTCCAAATCCCAGGTGTCCCCACAGAGTTCCAGTCCAGTCTGCCCTCTCTCTGCCGGAGCCCCAGGTGAGTGGCTGTAGCTATTTAGCGCTCTGTCCCAGCCCTCTGCACTGTGGAGCAGTTTGGGCTTTTAACCCTGAGGGTGGGCGCCGCTGCTGCTCACAGCTAAGTCCGCTGCTGTCCGTGGGCTCCCAGCCAGCCACCCTCACGTGCCTCCGCAGATCCTACCAGGCTCATTCAGTGTCCCTGGTTGTATGGTCCTCTCCCGCTGCTTTTCTGTTGCTTTTTCCCGACGATTTGTCTTTATTTTAGTTGTAATTCCCCTTTGGTCTTGTTGTAACCCAGTAGATCAACCTCCCTCAGACACCAAAATTATAAGTTTTAGGAGCTTTATTAACCTGCGCAGGGACTGCAGCCAACCTACTCAGAGGAGAACTGCAGCCCCAAGCCTCTAAATGGCAGCATTTTATAGTCTGTCTATGTGGGAAGAGCAAGCAACATTCACAGAAGCAGATATCAGCAGTTAGCAGTTGTTTGATTAACATTTCTCAAAATCCGTATCTAACAGTTGTGACGGGGGGGGGGGGGGGGGGGGGTCTCCTGTTTGTCAAGCAAACAGAATAGGCCTCCCTCCCCTCAGGGAACCAGTACAATAGTGGGAGTGACAGAGATTACAGAGGTCAAAATTATCATTAAGTACTTGCAAATACCTATACTCAGGGAACTGCAAATGCCTCCCAATACATGGGGTAACTATAACTTTAGGCAAAAATTCCTTCCCGTCTAGGGGTAATTAACCTATTATGGGAAGAATATCGAGGAATGTCTATTGGTGATAAAATGGAGTCTTTTAGTCGCCTTAGCCAAGGGACCTACATAAAATGGAATCTAGTTGCCTTAGCCTTGGGGCCCACAACAGTCTGTGTAGCTTCCATTCACTCCACCGCCATTTTCTTCTCTCCAGCAAAACCATATTTTAAAAAATAATCTTAATACAAAATAAAATATAGAAAAGAAACAACAAAAAATTATGAGTTGACCATTGTCTGTGGTTAGAACTGCACTGTCCAGTAAGGTGGACACCAGCCACATGTGGCTATTTGGCACTTGAAATGAGCTGCAGGTATACAAGAAACCATGTTTTGAAGACTTATTATGCAAAAAAGGAAAATATTAATCATTTTTATTTGGTTACCTGTTGAAATAATAATACAGGGATTGAGAAAAGGAGGTTAATAATAATACATAATTAAATAAATAAATAATACAAGAAAAAAGTGTTTCGTGAACTCACAACTATTGTTGTAACCCAGTAGATCAACCTCCCTTGGACACCAAAATTATAAGTTTTAGGAGCTTTATTAACCTGTGCAGGGACTGCAGCCAACCTACTCAGAGGAGAACTGCAGCCCCGAGCCTCTAAAATGGCAGCCTTTTATAGCAAGCAAGCAGCATTCACAGAAGCAGATATCAGCAGTTAGCAGTTGTTTGATTAACATTTCTCAAAATCCATATCTAACAGTTGCCTGGGGGTCTCCTGTTTGTCAAGCAAACAGAACAGGCCTCCCTCCCCTCAGGGAACCAGTACAATAGTGGAGTGACAGAGATTACAGAGGTCAAAATTAGCATTAAGTACCTGCAAATACCTATACTCAGGAAACCACAAATGCCCCCCCAGCACATGGGGCAACTATAACCTTAGGCAGAAATTCCTTCCTGTCTAGGGGCAACTAACCCATTATGGGAAGAATATCTAGGAATGTCCACTGGTGACAAAATGGAGTCCTTTAGTCGCCCTAACCAAGGGGCCCACATAAAATGGAATCTAGTTGCCTTAGCCTTGGGGCCCACAACACTATAAACCAACTTTTGCCCACCCCTGTATTTTGATAGGATTAAATAAAATACATTATTAAATATTTTTAAAAGATTTTCAAATTGATTTTTAGAGAGAGAGGAAAGGAGAAGGAAAGAGAGAGAAACATCAATGTGAGAGCAAAACATCAATTGGCTGCCTCCTGCACAACCCCCACAGGGATCAAGCCCGGGCATGTGCGGTGACCAGGAATCAAACTGATAACCTTCCCGTGCAACTTAACCTCTCTGGGCCTCAGTTGATTATTTTTTCCCTGTAACATGGGGATAAATAGCAGTCTTCTAGGTTATTGTTACTTCAAGCCATTCTCTCTTTTTTTTTTTCTTTATTGATTTTAGAGAGAGAGGAAGGGAGAGGGAGAGAGAGAGATATCAATGAGAGAGAACATCAATGGGTCTCCTCCTGCATGCCCCCCACTAGGGATTTGACCCACAGGTTGGACATGTGCCCTGCCCAGGAATCGAATCTACGACCTCTTGGTGCATGGGTCGATGCTGAACCACTGAGCCACACCAGCCGGGCCAAGCCACCCTCTTTAAAGAAATGCAGCTCATTCCCAGCATCTCCCTATCACCAGGGTTAGAGGCAGTGATCCTAACCTCACAGCATCTTGCTTCGTTTTTTGCCATTTGTCTTGTCTGCTCTGCACTGGGACCATCTGTCTTTTTCACTGCTTGACACAGCACCCAGCCCAGTGCCCGGCATATAGAAAGTGCTCGCTAAGTGCTGAATGAATGTAATAACAAGTGGCCCCAACACAGGTATTCAGTGAAGATTAGTGACATCCTTGTCATCTTTCATATCTGGGACATATCTGCTTCCTTACTGCCATCACCCTAGGCTGTTATGCAAGAGGCACCCAGAATACCTGTGTGGAAGGGGTGAATGGAGCTTAGCAACTTCTAAGAGGTTCTCAGGACCAGATGGGACCCTCTCCTTAGGGCCCAACACCCTCCCTTCTCATGCCAACCCTGACCAATCCTCAGCCTGGCCTGGCCACCCACAAATGCAATAAGAGCAGGAGAAACACAAGAACTGAGGCGAAGATCATGACCAGTGCCAGTAGCCAGAGTCCCCTCACCCTGGCCATTAGTGTGGCTGCCCCCTGGAACACAGAAGTGGCTGGTCAACTTGGGGACAAACTGGCTAAAAGGTCTGAGCCGGCGGGAGATCACATCCTCAACGTAAGGCCAGTGTAGAGAAAGGAGCATTTTATTACACCGGTGGGCTGTTACACCGGTGGGCTGGGGGGGGGGGGGGTACAGCTTCCCCAAATCCTCAGCCCCGAGCTTTCTTTGTTCTTTGCTTATATAGGCACAAACTACAGAAAAAAACTACATTCTCTTGGTGTCGCTTTTGGCACCGTTAAGGTGGCTGATACAGAGAAGGGGGGGAGAGGAGCAGGGTAACTATTAATCTCTTTTTTCTCATGGTTCCTCTGAGTTTCTCAAGGCCATCCTCAACCCCTTATCTGTATAGTTTTCTTTGGGTGTCTCAAGGCCCTTATGTTTACAGAAAAGAAACTGCCAGGGTGCGTATGTGCAATAACTGAGGGTCAGAATGGAGTTTAGTTTTGTTAAAACATTATTAACCCTTTCATTCCCACCTTATAATGATAAAAAAAAAGAAAAAGGGAAAAGGGGCGAAGTTTCTCTTTGTCTACTTCCTGCAGGTATGGGGTTGTCGTGGACTCCTAAAAAGCCTATCCCTTGCAATCCCCATTCTGCAGCAGATGTTCTACAGCTCCATGCTGGGGTGTCTTCTAGTTGGGGGCTAATCCCTCCATATGTGACCCAGACATCAGGGACCTTTGTGACCCTGAAGGTCCCCCTTAAGGGGTCACATAGATCAAGGTTGAACACAGATTTTTCTATTCCCTTTGTAGTAACATTTCTTAAGATTTTCCCCAATATTTCATTTCTAAGTTCCCAGTTCCATTGGGGCCCAGGTCTATAAGGATTCTCTTGAACAGTCATAACTAGAAAGATCAAAGTCCCAATAAACGCAAGAGTCTTATCTGGAGAGGCCTGAACTGTCCATTTTGCTTTTTCCTCTCAGCTGGGAACGGTGCTGCCAGATCGGGATGCCGTTGACCTTGACAGACGTTGTTGGTGCAGGCAGGATGACAATGGGTGGTGAACTTCTTTACCCACATCCAGTTCCCAGGCTGGAAAGAGTGCACAGGGTCCGAAGTGGGCACAGGCAGGGCGTTGCAGATGTGTTTATGGACAGCTTTCTAGGTGGACTGCAGGGCCTGCAAGAACTGTAAGAGGGCAAGGGGGAGCAGAGTGGTCCAGCCCTCACCAGTTTCCAAAGCAAACCTGGTTAAGGTTTCCCTCAAGGTCCCACTCATGTGCTCCATCTGCCCAGAACTCTGTGGGCGGTAGGCACAATTAAGCTTCCAATTTATATCTAACCCCTTAGAGATATCCTGTGATATCTTTGCTATAAATGCGAGGCTGTTGTCTGATCTAAGGGTCAGGAGTAGCCTAAACCTGTTACTTTCTTTATTACATCCTAGACTGTTATTCCATTACCAGGGACAAGCTCTCCCTCTCAGTGTCCCTTTCTTTTTCCCTTCTTGAGTATTCCTCCAATACTCTGTCTCCTGTAATATGTATATCCCTTTCTTTTATTCTTTTTTATCTTTTTACTTCCTCTGCATAATCTTTTTTTTTTATTTCTTCCCTTCTCCACAAATTTTCTTCAACTTACACAGACCCTCTACGACTTACACAATTCTTCTTCAACTTACACAGACCCTCTACGACTTTCCTAGTCCCTCCCCTGACATGAACCTGAGAGCTTGCTCCATCTATTTGCAGTCTGCACGTTCCCCAGTTTTCCCTCTCCACAGGAGGTTTCTGTCCTCCCTGAGATTTCTTAGGATACCTGTGTTATTGATTGACAGGTGTACCGCCCCAGTCAAATTTCCTATCTAGCACTTTTCCCGGAGCAGGCCACGCCCAGCTGGGGCAGCTGAGCGCTGGGCGCCAGAAGCAAGAGCCCCTGGGCCTTGCCTCCCTTCCCCTCACCTCACTGGGTCATTGAAAAAACCGATAAGAGTAGTGGTGTTTCAGCGGTGGCCCACAAGGGGAGGAGGGGCGCCAAAGGCTTTTGTTAGGAGAGGAAGCAGATTCTTGGAGGAGACAAAGTAAAGAATGAGAGTGGTTGGTGGGGAGAGAAGGAGTAAGGTTAAAGTAGCATGGAGTTTAGATAGAATGTCCCACCCTAACAAGGGAGTGGGGCAGGCTGGTAATGTAAGAAAAAAGAGTGGAGAAAGATATAAAGGCCTAAAGAACAAGTGAGTGTCTGGGTTGCCCTGGGTTGCAATATTTGGCCGTCAATGTCCACAACTGAAACCCCAGAGTGTTGAAGAGGTCCCCTGAACTCGGGGAGGGCAGAGTAGGTTGCCCCGGTATTAATTAAAAATGAAATTGGCCTACCTGCTACCACCAGAGTTACCCGAGGTTCGGGGTTCGAGATGACGGTCAGGGCGTCCGTTCCTGGGCACCTTCAGTCTTCAGCTGCGAGGCCAATCAGATCAAGGCCTGGATTGCCCGATCCGCCAGCCAGAGGAAGGGATGAGGACCGACTCTGCGCAGTCTGTCCGCAGTCCGACTTCCAGTGGGGCCCTCCACATTGAGGACATGGCTTAGGTGGTGGTCGGGGGTTGGGGCACTGCCTCACCCAGTGGCCAATCTGATTGCATTTAAAGCAGGGACCTGGGGGTTCGCTTTGCTGATCCTGGTGAGTGTCCTTCTTCTGTCCCCTGAAGGGGGTTTGCTGACCCCTCTTATTGGTGGGGGCTCTGATGGCAGAGGCAAGCATTTGGAATTCTGCTATTTTTTGCTGTTTAACCTCTTCATTATGATTATTGAACTTAAAGGTTAGATTTAGAAGTTTCTGTTGAGGGGTTTGAGGGCCATTTTCAAGTTTTTGTCCAGGGCCGACTGAGAGTTAAATCTCAGGTTTAAAATGACAGTCCCTCCAGTTCCCGCTGCCTCCCTCCGGAGGCATTCTAAACCGGGGGCTGAGGTAGGGGACGGATAGGGACCAGAGATGGATCCCGATCATGTGTGAGGGAGTCATTTGCAAAGGTAGAGGAGTCGAAACCGGAGTAGGAGGCTCACAGAAGGGGCCGGAGGAGGAGACCCTGCCGGAGGGGCTGAGGGAGGAGGTGGTGGAGCGAGATCGGTTGGGTCAAAGGAGGAAACAGGAGAAGTTAGCATGCTGTCTTCAGAGAGAGGTTTGGGAGGATTAGAGTGCAGCAGGAAGATTTGGGAGGGAGAGTAAGAGTCGCATACAGAGTGTTGTGCTGTGAGTGCTAAGGGGCCTGGATGTAAGGAACCTCAGACCATTTCCTTGCCTTTGACAGAAATTGTCTGTGTTGGTAGAATGTCGAAAGTGCCGTTTCAGGTTATTGTGACCGATTGTACTGAGGTCACGCAGTGTTGCAGTAAAAATGAGTCGCTTGGGACGTAGGTCCTGAGCGCGCCCTAGGGTCTGTAGACTTTTTAGGGGACATCCTAGGGGTGTTGTCTCATGTTGCGGTGTGAGATGTTGCGGCCTAGCGGTCCGACGGACGGATACCCTAGAGGAAGAAGAAGGCGTCCCCGCTTCTCCCCTAGAGTAGAGAGACGTGCAACTCACCTATACCAGGCGTCCCCAGATATATGGTGAGCTGAGGGAACCTGGTTCCCGAGGAGCATGTCCCGACCAGCGCTGGATTTTCGGAGGGACGATCACACAGTAGTGATTGAGAGCCTGGCTCTCTTGTCCCGGACGGAGAATAACGAGACAGCCCGGAGAATCAGACCGGTAGGCAAATAAACACTCACCCATAAATTAGTGTCCGGTGTTGATGCTGGATCGGCAGGAAAGGTTGGAGGTCCGGTATCCGGCTGAGGATGTGATCGATCCTGGTCCGACAGGAGGCCCGGAGGACTCCAGGGGCCCGCGGTTGCCCCCAATGTGGGATCCTCACAGACCTCCCGGGTTTCGGCACCAAATAAAAGGTCTGAGCCGGCGGGAGATCACATCCTCAACGTAAGGCCAGTGTAGAGAAAGGAGCATTTTATTACACCGGTGGGCTGTTACACCGGCGGGCTGGGGGGGGTACAGCTTCCCCAAATCCTCAGCCCCGAGCTTTCTTTGTTCTTTGCTTATATAGGCACAAACTACAGAAAAAAACTACATTCTCTTGGTGTCGCTTTTGGCACCGTTAAGGTGGCTGATACAGAGAAGGGGGGGAGAGGAGCAGGGTAACTATTAATCTCTTTTTTCTCATGGTTCCTCTGAGTTTCTCAAGGCCATCCTCAACCCCTTATCTGTATAGTTTTCTTTGGGTGTCTCAAGGCCCTTATGTTTACAGAAAAGAAACTGCCAGGGTGCGTATGTGCAATAACTGAGGGTCAGAATGGAGTTTAGTTTTGTTAAAACATTATTAACCCTTTCACTGGCTTTGCAGGAAGGACCAGAGCCAACCACATCGGGAACACAGCGAAAGGGGTCACACAGAGGCAATCTATAAACCAAGTCCCTGAAAGTCAGTCCAGAGGCTGGCAAGGCCCCACCCCCACCCTTCCTCCAGTTGCTTGGCAACCACTGTGCATCTGGACCAGAGCAAGAGGCAGCTGGGCATAACAGGAGTCCAGGCCCAGCAAACAGGACACCTGTCTCCCCAAGAGATGTATGATAATGGGGAGGAGGGGAGAGAAGGTCCCCTAGCTGCTTCTCTCAGAGGCCACCTGAGCTGGTGGGACCTTGAGGCACTAGAGGTTCAGGAGAGTTGTAGGCAGCACCTGGGGATGCGGGGGATCTGATATGCAAAAGCAACTGCAGAAGGACCCCCACTTCAGCTGGTAGTACTTTTTCGGTATCTTTCCTGATGAGCCCTAGGCCTTTGTTCAA
This sequence comes from Tadarida brasiliensis, assembly GCA_030848825.1. NCBI lineage: Eukaryota > Metazoa > Chordata > Mammalia > Chiroptera > Molossidae > Tadarida > Tadarida brasiliensis. The sequence continues at coordinate 68,319,053 of CM061259.1, read as the reverse complement.
TCGCCCCATTAGGGAGAGGATTTTCACCTTTTCCTTCACAGTATTTAAGAAAAGTTGATTTTCCTGGCCAAAAAGAGGCAAATGACTTGGCCTCCTTGACCCTCCATCTCCTATAAAGTGGGCCAACGATGAGCACCTGGGAAGGTCCTCAAGCAGAGAAATAAGAAATAGCCTGCAGAGGAGCTCACTCCAAAGGGAGCAGTCGGTACTTCCCCTCACAGAGCTCACCGCCCACCCTGCTCTGCAATAGGGCCACCTGTGTACACCCACTAGCAGTGTTTTCCACAGAGGTGCTTCCCAGAGCAGAGCTGTGTCCCTGCCCACCACCCTTGTACTACAGCCTGCCCTGCAGGCCCTGGGGTGTAGTCAGTGCCTGAGTTTGACTCGCCTCCAGGCCGGAGACCACCTCCAATGGCTCCCATAGTCAGAATTGGTGACTAGGAAGCAGGAGGAGGCTTTTGTCCCCATAGCTGCGTTCATTTCACACATGATGAGAAGAGGGTCCCGTGCTGGAAGCAGTTTATCCTTAACGCCTCCAGCAGCCATAGGAACGGAAGAGGCCTCCCCTTGATGGTTCAGCCTTGACCTGACCGTTCATATGGCCCTCCTGACACTCAGCAGCTGTGGTCGTTAGAACTTGGGGTTTTCGACCAGGGCCTCGCCTTCCTGAGCATCTTGTTTCCCGTTCAGACACCTGGGTCCTGAGCTAAGTCCAAGAGCGCGCAAATCCCTGTCTGATCTGCGTTCTGGTTCCTCAGCTTCTCTGCCCTCTTGTTAAGGCTGCGCTGGAACAAACTGTGAGACAGGCCGGGAAGAGGGGCTCGCCAGGGACCTCTTCTAAGTCTGGGTAACTGTGCATCTTGGCTGCTGCCCACTGGAGGAGAAGGCAGGGGCAGTGGGCTAGAGGCTGTCCGGGGCCTGCCACGCCGCGTCCCCACGCCCGCAGCCACGCAGAGCCGCGTTCGGCCCAGCCTCATCCACCCAGGACCGCCGCGGCCAAAGCTGGGGAGGGGCGGGGCCCGCAAGCTCCGCTCCAGTGGAAGCCCCTCCCCAATCGCTCCGCCCCCACGGCCAGCGCCTTTCATCAAACCCCCTCCCGCCCGCATGCTATGCCCCACCCAGCAAGCATTGATTTCAGCCTAAGGCGGTGGGCGAAGAGTTCTCCCACCACCAGCTCCGAATGGAACAGAAGAGATGGAAAAGGAGTACAGGCTATTATAAATACCTGGAGTGGTTTACAGCTAAGAATGTGGGAAACGAAAAGTTGAAAGTTAAAAGCAGTCAGCTGTGTGTTCTCTGCAGTGCTCCCTTTCTCCTACCTACACTCCCACCCCCCACCTCCGCCACTCCTCCTCCCCCACACCTGTTCCAGCTGGGCCAAAGGGCCCAGGAAAAGAAGAAACGCCTACTAATTTTATTCCTGCTGGCGTGGCTACGTGGGGCTCCCGACTTTTCTTCTAAAACCAGAGCATTTCTTTGTTGTAGTTAGTTTCATTGAGATTATTCTCAAGATAATATTCGGGAAAATTCACAGATGTACATTACACCCATTACAAATGGACCATTCTGCAGTGTTTACGTAGTCTCAGAGTCGCTGGACCCTCACCACAATCTAATTTCAGAACAAGACAAAACAAACAAAAACACCAAAAACTCTTTTGCAGTCACTATTATTCTCCCCTCCTCCCAGCCCATGGCAAGCACTAATTTTACTTTCTGTTTCTGTAGATTTGCCTGTTCCCAACACCAGGGCATTTCTGTAACGTAAGTCACCCCATTGTGTGGATGGAGAGAAAAGCCGGATGAAGTCAGGGCCCCACGAGAACAGGTGGCTTGGGAGTGGGGAGCAGAGGTAAAGTCTCTTCCCTGGGCTCTAGGCAGCCTGAGACCTGTCCACAAGAAGCCACCAGGTGTTTGGCAGGAGAGGGAATAGAAGGAGAAGAAAGGGCCCTTCCTGGAGAAAACAGGGTGCTGGCTGAGAGGCCTGGGATAGGGGAGGAAGGTGTGGAATGTCACAGGGTAGCCAGCCTTCAAGTGACCTGATCAAGTTCAAGGCTGGGCTGTCCATCTGCATCCATCCTTCAGCCTCTTATTGCCAAGGAAGCCAACCCTCTGTCTGTTCCACATCTGAGTAGTTAGTTGAGGGAGTCGTTGTTTCCTGATTTGGGTCCTCTTGTCCCCAACTCCCTCCTCAGGTATCCTGACCTTGGATATAGGAGCTAGAAAGAGAAATGGGGAGAAAAGAGGAGGGCGGGGCATGAGGGAGAAGCCTGAAGGTGGAGTGGAAGAGCAGGTGGGGAGGAGGAAGAGGGTGGAGGAGGGCTGGTGGTGGCAGGGTGGGGCTCCATCTATAAAGTGGGGAAGCCTGCTGGCTAGTTAGCAGGAGAGCTTGGTATAAGCTCCAGAGGCACCAGGGACCCCATAGGCTTTGGTAAGTGTCCCCTCCAACCCACCCCACCGCAACTGAGACCAGCAACTGATCTTTCAGGAACGGCTTGTCCCCATCTTGTGCTGCCTGCCTCACTTGCAGAGGGCCCTGGCTCGAGATGGGGGGGGGGGGGTGTTCCCATGCCTGTTACTGTCCATTTGGGGTCCTCCTTACCCCTCCCCATTATCCCTCAAGGATCAGGAGGAGGAAGACCAGCCTGCACCATGAACTTGTGGCTCGTGGCCTGCCTAGTGATCTGCTTCTTAGGTACCTGGGCCCCCACTGTCCAAGCTCAAGGTACTGTCTTGGGCCATACCTACTCCCCCTTCCCCCCAGATTCCCTCCCTCCCCATCCATCCTTCTCTCCCCTCCTCCAGAAGCCTGAGCTGATCTCCACCATCAAATTCTCTGACTGACAGCTACCCTGCCCCCAGGCATGCAGAAACTCCTGGTATCTGTGCAGCTCTGTGGGGCTGCCAGGTCCCTATGGTCACAGTCCATGACCCAAGTCTTTTCTGCAGGGACTCCAGTTGGCCTAGAGAATGTGGAGAGCAGAGGGTGGCTCCCAGCTGTGGCCTAGCCCCTTACTACGAGGGACACACTGCAGTGGCCTCATTCTGAGAGCCCCAGAGACTGTAGGAATAGGTTCCCATCCCAACTTCCCTCAATCCGGGCTAACGGTGTGGTCAGGATAAGAGTCACTACTCAGCCTTTATGGGCCTCAGTTTCCTCATCTGCAAAGTGGAACTCTGAATTCCCACTGCAGAGAGAGGGGCCATGAAGATCCAGTAGGCTGATGCCTGCAAAACTCTTGGCCCCAGTGCCTGCCAGCAGCAACAATAATTACTATTACTGTTATTAATAGGAAATCCCTTCTCTCCTCTCCCTAGATTAGGCACTTGAGGATTTTAGTGATTAAAAGCCAGTTCTGGGCATGCAGTACTCCCAGGAGAGGAGCCCTACCACTGTGTCCTCCATCCCAACTGAACCCCAGCAGCTGGCAGGGCAGGGTCCAGGTCCCACGGCCCCACCCGCCTGCCCCACCCATCCCTCACTAGGTATGAGGCTATCTCCCGTCTCCCAGCAGATCTTAGCCTTTGCCCCAGAGGGGGCTGGGCTTCCTTTCCATTGTCCTGGTATCAGAGACCCATTCCAGTAGCCAAGCCAAGCCCAGGCCCTTTGATCCTGGGGGCAGAGTGGCCCCCAGCCCCAGGAACTGCCTGCCTGACACTGTGGCCCAGGGTCCATCTAACTCCACTGCCCTTTGCCCTCTGGGGCCACTGGAGCCCTCCCCCTTATCCCTCCTTCCTACTGCACTCTGCCAGGACTCAGTCATGGTCCCTCCAGGGGCCAGCAGAGGGACAGAACCCCTGAAGGCTTCTGTACTGTCTCTTGTGTCAATTCATCCTTTGCTTCCAGACCCTCTGGCACCAGCACATCCTCCTCTGACCACCTCCCCTCCAGGTCCCTGAGCTTCCTTCTCCCAGCACAGATCAACTTCCTGGTCTCCCCACAAGGCCAGGACATCCCCAATGACAACACTATATCCAATTCACCTCTGTTTGTCCAGACATCTGGCTCTGAGTAAGAACTCTAAATGCATTTGTTCAACCAAGGGGTAAATGAACACAGACCTCCTAGTCTCTGGTCGGGTGACTCGGAGTGGTCACTCTGATGGAAACAGGACATCAGGAGCAGTGGGCCAGGCCATTCATTTTAGGAGAAGGGACCCAGATGGGAGTGGTAGCCCCTGGCCCCTCCTCAGTGTACTACACCTGCCCTCCTTGCCCTCTGCCCCAGAGCAGGAGTAGAAATGGCCTTGGTCCCCCATTCATTTTAAGGTCCTGGGCCCTTCCCAGCCAGGGCCTTCAGGCCCTCTCCAGCTCCTGCCAGCTGTCCCCATATCAAGGGCCAAAGGTGAGTCGAATGGCTTCCTTATCACCTGGGCTGTCCCTCAGCCCCCGCAGGGCCTGGCACGTCGTGGTATGTTTGTAGGTGTCCACATTGGTGGCGTGGCCGTGCCTGCACACCCAGTGCACATGCAGCCGCACAGGCATACACAGAAAAGTGAGCCTGGGGTGGCCGTGTGATTGCAGGCGTCTTTGAGGACTGCTGCCTGGCTTACCACCCTCGCGTTAGACCGACTGTGCTCCGGCATGCCCTGAATTACATGTACCAGGATGTGAGTGGGAGCTGTAACCTGCCCGCCGTGATGTGAGTGGGACAGTGGGTGCTGGGGCAGGGGGGGCTCACACATAACTTTGCTTCCCACTTACAAATTAACCTTGCACTCCACTCCCACTTGCACAGATTCTACTTCCGTCACAGACAGACGATGGTGTGTGGGAACCCACAGGCCAAGTGGGTACAAAATGGGATGAAGCTTCTGGATACTCTAACCAAGGCCCTTCCAAAGCGTGGCCAAGGCACCCGGAGAACCTTCCAAGGTAGGTGAGACCCCAGCCCAGCATCTAGGGGGCCTACCTTCCCTGCTACAGGCTCCCAAGCTTCTCAACCCCCAAAGGAGGGGATTGCAGCCCAGCATGCTGACAACTGCCCCCACCCCAAAGGAAGTGAGTTGCTGAGGAATGGGAGACTGACTGAATGAGCAATTCTTTTCGTCAAAACACTTTCAATTGCCAGAGATGGAAAAGTCAAGCAAATAGGAAACTCATCAGCTCAAATGACCAGCCAGTGGCTTCAGGCTTGGCTATATCCAGGTGCTCAAAGGGTATTGGTGAATCTCTTATCTACTTCTCTTTCCATTTTTCCAAAAGGCTCTCACATTGTTTGGAAGAAGTTGAGCTCTGGAACCTCCAGCCTTCCACTGTCCACATTTAGAGGTCGCACCAGAAGCAGCAAGAAGAATGTCTCCTTCCCAACAACAGCTGCTCCAGGTAAGGACTTGGATCATGTGACCATCTCAGGGCTCATCATGATGAGAGCTCTATGGACAATCCCACAGGCTCACATTTGAGGGTCCTAGGTGTCCATGACTGACCCAGCCCAGGGAGCTTTGGCTCCACTCCACTCCCTATCACCTGCTGTCCTCTCCAATTCCCTCCTGCAGGACTGTGAACCTGCATCTCTCCAGGATCAATCAATACAAGATGTGCTGGAGCTTTCTCCACTGTGACTGTTGCCCTGCAGCCCCTAGTTCTTCTATCCTTCAAGCCAACTCTCAATCCCCTGTGCCTAAGTCTGCATTGATTCCTTCACCTCTGCCACCTCCTGCTCCTTAGGCAGCTGGAAGGAGGGGGCTGGCCTCATTTCAAGCCCCTTGTTTTCTTTGGGAACCAGAGCCAGCCCTGGCCAATGCTTCTTATAGAGAATCATCAAGATATATTACCCATCTGCAGTCTCTTGTCACCTACTCTGGGGCCACACCTGCCTGTGTCCCTCTGGGTCCTTACTAAGCTCTAGTTCATCCATGGACACCTCTCCTGGACCGTGCTTTTTAAAATAAACCTTTGGTGGAACACCATTTCTGTCTCTGTCACATTTCATTATGGGGTACCAGTCCCAGCCTATGCTGAATCCCACATGATCTCCTCTTACTCCAGGATAGTAGACAGCTCCAGGGAGCCAAGCACTGGATGTGCTAGATACAGGCCTGAGTGCAGCATGTTCAGCTGGTGACCTTGAGCAAACTGCTCACCCTCTTTTTTTTATTCCTCACCCGAGGATACTTTTTATTTATCATCAGATAGAGTGGGAGGGAGGGAGGGAGAGAGAGAGAGACAGAGAGACTGGTTTCCTCCCGCACTACCCTGACCAGGGCCGGGGACAAACCGCAACCGAGGTACATGCCCTTGACCAGAATCAAACCCACAACTCATTGGTCTGCAGGCCGATGCTCTAACCGCTGAGCCAAACTGGCCAGGGCCTGCTCACCCTCTTGATGCCTCCTTCCTGGTTTATAAAGTGGGGTCACATGTTTGCTCTGCCCAGGTCCCTGAGCTATAGTGACTGGCTAATGGATGAAGCCTCTGCGAGCTCTGATGGGTTCCCAGAAGCTCCTCATAAGGAGGGTGAACCAGACCCCAGCCAGGACAGAGTCCAGTGACTGCTCTGCAGGAGGAGGGAGGGCCAAACTTCATGGTCCACAGTCACCACCCAAACTCGATCCACCCAACTGTGCTGTCCTCAAGCAGCCTGTTTCCACCATGACAGAGAATGTTCTGAATGAAAAGCAAATGTACCATCTCTAGAGGACAAGAGATGGTTTGGGGCCAGGGGCCAGACCTGGAGGAACCTGGGTCACATCCAGGCCCCACTATACTATTGTGGGTAATCAGGCAGATTCCACAGACTCTCTAAGCCTTAGTTTTCCCCCCTATAAAGTGGGGTGATAATACTACCTGTCTCATACAAGTTTGTGGGGACTAAATACACTCCTGTCTTTTATGTGCACACACACACACGCTGACTACATGTTAACAGGATGAGAATCTCAGCGATCAGACTTGGTAAATCTGGCCCAACCTGGAGCCAAAAAGGATGACGTGGTGGGTGATGGCACAGCAACCTGACTTTGAACCCAGTTCTGCTGCCTGCAACCTGGAGTCACCTTAGTCAAGTTGCTTGACCTCCCTGAGTCTCAATTTTCTGATCTGCAAAATGAGGATGAGGATGAGGACAATGGGGTCTATTCCATGAGGTCAATAATTGGCAAATACTTAAAATGGTGCCCGACATGTAGTATGTGGTCTGGAAATATGAGCCATTTTCATCAGTATTGAGTGAACCCACGAGGGCTCAGTTGGTGCCAAACACACAGGTCTGAAGTTGGCAGAGCCTATCTGTACCCCAGGACCGTGTCCCTACCCACAGATGGAGGGTGGTCTCCACCCACCTCTCACCTACATGCTTTCTCCTCGGAGCCCTGGGCTGTAGCTCATCCTCCCCACAGCTTCTGCCCTCCTGAGGTCTTCAGTTTTCCGTGCGGCCCTGCAGCATCTGTTTACTTCCAGAATGTGCTAAGGGGGAAGACATAACCCAAAATAACTTTATTGTCTTTCTGCTTCTGATATAAAGCATCCTTGGAACCCTAGGGGGCATGAACATGGCTGCGTGTCACCAATTCTGGCTGTGGCCCTGTGGGCCCTTCTGCTTGGAGGGATGAGCCCTATGCCCACCTCTGCTGCTGTTCCCATGTTCCACTGAGCCTTGAGGTGGGGGGGAGGTGAGTCCTGGTGCAGTGCAGAAGTTTAGCCTGAGATTGACCAGATACAATGAATCACAGGGTCCTGCTTGACCCTAGTGTTGGAGGTGGAAGATGCAGGCCGCAGCTTCCAGCTGTCTCCAAGAAAGACTGAGTGTTGGGGAGAGGGTTATCTCACCTGAGGTCATAGCATAGTATGTCACTCTTCCTGAGTTTCAGGGTTCTACATGGTCAGCCATTGCCACCAGGGATGGATCCTTACCAGAATCTGCCAACTCTGGAGAGGAGGATGGCATGGAGGCCCTGGGGCCTATTAAGGCCCCAGCTCATCACCAGCGTCTCCCTGTGGTATGTGGCAAGCAGAGGAGGCAGTAGGTGGTGCCCAGGTGGTGAGTCTGGAGAGGGGGCTGCAGGGGGGACCTGGGGCTAGGCTATAGTAGCTGCAGCCAAACCTTTAGCCATAAGGCCTGTATCCCTGGCCCCAGCTGCTCCTCTGGCCAGGTGCCCCAGAGCCCTGCCACGCTCACCACCTCCAGTTGGTAGATTCCAGGCCCTGGCCTCTGATGCCCCAGCTAAAGGGAGCTGAGGCCATGGAGGTGATGCATGCAGAAGAAACTGCTTGTTGCTGTGGGCAATGACATAGCATACCTGGCCTCTCAGGCTCTCCAGTGCTGGCCAAAGCTCCAGGATGTGCTCAGTCCAGCCCAGGCATGAGAGGTTCTGATACCTCTCATGAGAGGTTGTAATAATCTGGTTATTATTGAACAGGAAAGGAGCAAAAGGGGAGACTAGATGATATAGGCATGCCATTTATACAGCTTTGTCAGGAAGCTGCAGTGAACACTCTCCAGGTCTATTCCCCACCAATTGATGGGGGAAGGGACTGGACAAAGGCAGTTTAGACACTTGCCCAGTAAGGTCTGAGTGACATGGAAAGGTGCTTACCTGTCAATCAGTCCTGGGAACAGGTAATTGGCCAAAACAGGCATGGCCACTGCAAGCATGCAAAACCTGAATATTTAAACTCCTAGACAAAGGAAAGCTTCCTCTCCTTCTTGCTACCCATGCTGGACTCCCAGCTTGCAGAGCTTCCATGCCCTGCATTCACCACATGGCCTACAGCCAGGTGGACCCAATACAATAGACTAATGGAGTAAATCTAGCCTGATGCTGAACTGAACCCAGCTGCAACATGAACACTGTCCCTACTTCTAGCTCTGCTGGAGCCCCAGCAGCATGTCTTCCAGGACTGGGACTTTACAACCTTAGGGATATAAACCCATGCCAATAAAAACCATTCATTCCCTTGTGTGAGTCTTAGAAAATTCCTTTTCTGAAGATATCACAAGAGCCACCCCACTCCCACTAATGTCTGGGAAATCTGGCCCACTGACTTCTCTGGCAACAGCTTGGTGAGCCAGTCAGGAGCAGTTAAACCAGGAGAATGTGCTTGTGGACTGTGCAGAAGGCTTCCCTCCAGCAATGAAAGTTGACCGGAATGCTTGCTGCTGCTTCTGCAGCAAAGAGAATACCTGGCCTGGATTCTCTAGATTCTGGTGAGATAATCCCTAAATTGGGGGTTTCCTCAATATCTCTCTCTCTCTCTCTCTCTCTCTCTCTCTCTCTCTCTCTCTCTCTCTCTCTCTCATTTCTTTGTTTTAGCCCTGCACTGGTGCACCCAGCTGGGTGGCTCCCAAGGCTCTGGAGCAATGGCTCACTACTGAGCCCTGGGGCCTGGAGACATGGGTGGCTCCCAGCTTCTTTAAGCCCTAGGAGGAGCCAGCAACCCAATGTTGTGGTGAATTTTCTACCTAATACCCAAACTCTCCTCCCAGTCTGCAAACTCTTTCCCTACCTCTCTGCATTCTGCCTGTATTTCTACCATTTGTACTTAGGAACACACCCGTACAATATGCAAATAGATGCCAGTGTGCTCTCATTACTGCCTTGAGATTTACTCCTGGGGTATGAAACCCCATACCTCTAGCCTGGGATTTAAAGTGGCTCACAGCCCAGCTATTCCATCCCCCATTCTCTATGATATGCAGAATGGGGAATTTGCTTTTGTCCTATCCTTCCCTGAAATGGTGTACTTGCAAACAATTAAGATCCCCCAGAAAGCTGCCTGGAAAGTTTTCTCCCTCCCTCACAGCCCTGCAGGCTTGGGGTGTGAGGCTCAGACTGCATGACTATGTGCTGGGGAAGAGGGGGAAGGTGTACCAAATAGGTTCTCCATCTAAAATAATTTCTCCTAGCAAACACAGGGCCTGGGATTTTAGATTCTATTGTCAGATCAACAAAAAAATGTTCATTCCTTTAAGGGAAGCTGTATGCTACCAAGCCTCTTAAGGGACTGGGGCTGTTAGAAAAACATAAGACAGCAGTAAATTACTGACTCAGCTATTAAAAGCCAACTAAAAGAGCCAGACTTTTTCCATAAAAGCCTCCAGTAAGATCAGAGGCTATCATAATCGCCCAAGTAAGTCTGATACAAAGGTGCCTGAGCAACACTGATGTTAGTAACCTCCCACACCTGGGCAAACTTGTATTGCTATTTTGGGAAGTCCTCTGCCCCAGCATAGGGAAGGAGGGGCAAGACATGAGTCTCTGGACACAGACTGGCAGTCAGTGGACAGTCCTGTGCAGATTCTAGGCCTTGACACATGACTGGAAAGTGAGAGAAAATTGAGGATGTTCAAACATTTCCTCAGCTTTCCAATCTCTCCCCTACCCCCTGGGAGGAGATTTTATTCTCTCCCCAAAATGAACAACAATGCAATTTCCATTCCCCAAGAGTGCTCACTCTGGCATGGAATGTTATTCTGGGTTGTCAAAGAAACTGTCTTTGTAATAGCATCTGAGCTTGAGCCAATAAGTTTGATTTAGTTCGCCTGTGATTGCTAAATCAGTGAGTTAAAATAAATCTTATCAGAGTCTAAGATCTGAGCCAATCAGTTTTATTCAATTCACCTATGGTTTACTAAATCAGTAAATTTTGATGTTTGCCAATAAGAAAGCCCATGTTTCTAAAACTTATAGAATGTGTTTGCTAATCTAGGGAATGCTAATTGCTCAATTCTAGCTTTTTTCACCCCTACCTGATCCCTCCAGAATTTGGCAGTTCTTAATGAGTGAGTTATGGCAATGCATTTCTTTGCATAAATCCAATAAGACCAATTCCAAACTATATCATCTTATTGACTAAGACTTTGACTGGAATTCCATGTCTAAGTGAGACATTCCTGGATTCTGGGTGCCACCAGAAAGTCTTAAGGAATTGAGGTTGACTCTCAAAGCTGATAGAAGCCATTAAGAGCCACCTGCAAGAAAAGGCCTGATACCTTGCTTCGTCACATGGTTCATGGCAGTCTTCTCAGGAAAGGAATAAAGGTTGTTTCCTGAAAGATGACAAGAAAGGAACCTCAAGACGCTTGGGAACCTCAAGGACTTGAGGACATGACCCAAATCTACAGGTGTTCCAGGCACAGCCTGATGGCAATTGTGGCTTTGGCTTCTCCACCCTGAGGGGCTGACTGGTCACTAGAGCTTAAGGATTCCTTATGAATAAATGACATTCCAGTAAAGCAAATTTGAGAAAGCCTATGTGATCAATTTGATCAATTTCTACTCTTGTTGTATTTATGCAAATAGTCAAGCCAGACTAAACTAAACTTCATATAGCCTCTTTAACAGGAGGGTACTCTTAGGGAGAGAAAAAAAAAAGTGCTTCAATTAAAACCACAATGCCTAATTTTGGGATTAAACTCCAATGCAATTAACTGTCTTCCAAGTTTTGTGTTTTTTTTATCCTCACCTGAGGACATTTTTGCATTTATCTTCAGATAGAGTGGAAGGAAGAGAGAGAAACATTGATGCGAGAGAGACACATCAAGTGGTTGCCACTGCTTGCTTTCATTCCAGCAAAAACCTTGCATCTGAAGCCTTCATAACTGGTTTATGATTTATTGTATACATTAACCTTTGTATTTTGTTTGCTTCTGTTTTCATAAAATGTATGCTTATGTCCTTATGTGCCTAATTGGTTGTGTACACAATATAGGACTCACTTTAGATGCCATCTGCATCATCATCTCTTGAAATGAGACTCAACAGTTTAGACTTAGGATTGAGTCAGTGAAACATGGACGGTCTATTGGCTTCACTGGAAACTGCTTTTCCTTTTCTGCCCAAACAGGTCAGACAGAAAAGGCCCACAGTTTATCCCTTAGCTTAACTTAGGTTAAGTATGGTGGACAAATGACTTCTGACAGGTACAACACCTGCCTCCAGAAAAGCCACTCCACCAACCTAACTGAGGGCACTGTAAGTTCATCTTTTCCCTTTGTCACATGGGTTTGTACCTCTCACAAAGTCTTTAGTTGTTATAAATCTCCTCATTTTGAGTTTTGCCTTTTAACCTTGTTGTCAAGTTTGTCATTTCCAGAATACAACATAGATTCCAGCTTGTCCAATGCATCCTCCTCCTGGACATCACCAACATCACCTTCCAGGGACAACAGACTGACCTGGATTTTGGAGAATCTCTCTTCCCTACATAAAGACTCCATTCCCTTTTTGCTTCCCCCTTTCTCTGTCACACAGGGAAAACCTCTCAGCTTTGGAATAGGCAGGTCTACAACCCTTGACAGGAGGAAGCAGTTACAGAAGATGAAGACCTTTGCCCATTTCTCCTTTATACGATTATAAGATTTCATTTTTCTCAAGGGGAAATGATTCCATTGTAGCAATCTGGTTATTATTTAACAGGAAAGGAACAAAAAGGGAGACTAGATAATATAGGCATGCCATTTATACAGCTTTGTCAGGAAGCTGCAGTGAACACTCTCCAGGTCTATTCCCCACTGATCGATGGCAGAAGGGACTGAACAAAGGCAGTTTATTTATTTTATTTATTTATTTATTCTCTTTATTGATTTTAGAGAGAGACGAAAGGAGAGGAAGAGAGAGATAGAGACATCGATGAGAGAGAACATCGATTGGCCACCTCCTGCATACCCCACACTGGGGATTGGGCCCACAGCCTGGGCATGTGCCCTGGCCAGGAATCAAACCGGCGATCTCTTGGTGCATGGGTCGACGCTCAACTACTGAGTCACATCAGTGGGGCGACAAAGGCAGTTTAGATGCATGCCCAGTAAGGTCTGAGTGACATGGAAAGTGCTTACCTGTCAATCAGTCCTGTGAACAGGTAATTGGCCAGAATAGGTGTGGCCACTGCAAGCGTGCAAAACCTGAATATTTAAACTCCTAGACAAAGGAAAGCTTCCTCTCCTTCTTGCTGCCCACTCTGGACTCCTAGCTTACAGGGCTCCCACACCTGGCATTCACCACATGGCCCACAGCCATGTGGACCCAATACAATGGACTAATGGACTAAATCTAGCCTGATACTGAACTGGACCCAGCTGCAACATGGAGAGTAAACTCTGGACACTGGCCCTACTTCTAGCTTAGCTGGAGCCCCAGCAGCGTGTCTTCCAGGACTGGATTAAGGGACTTGGGACTTTACAACCCCAGGAATATAAATCCAAGCCAATAAAAACCATTCATTCTCTCATGTGAGTCTTAGGAAATTCCTTTCTGAAGATATTGCAAGAACTACCCTACCCCCACTAGTGTCTGGGAAATATGGCCCACTGAATTCTCTGGCCACGGTTCAAGCCCTAGGTCAGTGCAGCCTCCACATCAAGGCTGGCTAGGCTCACCTATGGAGCAAAACCAGGTGGATAATGGTTAGAGGCTGGCAGAACCGGAATGCAGTAAGTAGGAGGTCATGGAGTCACAGCCAAGGGGAGATTTTAGCCAATCTCTAAAGAGGAGGAAAACACAGAACACCCCTTGCCCTTGACTTCTGTCTAGCCCTCCATCCACAAGGCCATGGTCAGCTTGGATTATAGACAGGCATGAAATTGGAGGCTGGTTCTGAGATGGAAAGCAAAGAGGGAAGGTAAGTGGCCAGTTTTACATGCTGACTCCAGATCCCTAGTCTCAGTAGAGGGATTTTATTGAGATCCCTGCCAGTTTGGGCAGAGGGAATTGAGAATATGACCTAAGAGTCCTATACAAGTGTAGTCAGATAGCATCAGACCCCAGAGCCCTAAGGTCACTCAAAGATGAACTGGGGTGGCTGGAATTATGACCAAAGGCCTTGCAGCAGAAGCCAGCCTCAGAGAGGATGCCAAACCCAACACAGTGAGAGAAACACAAGATTCAGCTGGGCCAGAGAGCAGAGTTGCCAGATAGCTTTCCGGTTCTTGGAGACCCGCTGCACTTTCTGCATCTGGGCCCTTTGAGAGCCCTCTGTGTGCAGATGACAAACCCCTCTTTATCTAAGCTCCTGTGAGTGTGTTCCTGGTCTTGGCAGCCAGACAGGGCTCTGAGTAAGTCAGCCAGCCACAATGGCAGGCTAACCAGGACTGGATGCTGCAACCAATCACATAGGAGGTTATCTGTGTTTTCTTCTCCTTTGCTTTGGGCAGTGCTGTGATTGTTTTTGCTTAATCGATATGCTGCTGGGGTGTTTTGCTGTTGCATTAAAAGTGAAAGCTGGCCCTGGCTGGTTTGGCTCAGCGGTCGTCCTGTGGACCAAAGAGTGGGGGGTTCAATTCGGGTCAGGGGTACACACCTCGAATGCCATTCAATCCCCGGGGTCGGGGTCATGTGGGAGGCAGCCAATCCATGTGTTTCTCTCACATCAATGTTTCTCTCTCTCTCTCTCTCTCTCTCTCCCCTCCCTCCCCCCATCCTCCCTCCTACTCTATCTGAAGATCAATGGAAAAACATTCTCGGGTGAGGATTTTTTTTTAAAAAGTGAAAGCTGTATCTGCTCCCAGTCCCTCAGTTCTGGAGATTTCAGCCCTTCCCATTAGTGTTGCACAGACATGTTCTCCTACTGACACCTACTGGCAGTCTGTGGGCATTGCAGGCAAAGCCACAGGGACCAGACAACCACTCCACTCCACTCTGAGGATCAAGGACTGGTGATATAGTGGCAAACCTGACAGTCACAGGGTCCTACCCTTGCAAAGCTTACAGAAAATAATGGTAACAATGGGATGATATATACAGCCACTTTTTTTTTTCCAGCAAGAGGTTAAAAAAACAAAGGGGAAAAAAGAGGGCACAGTAATCCACTCATATTTAATCTAATATTAAAAGCCCCTCAGATCCAACATTCCTATCCCAATTCTGCCTTCATTGTTTCCCCCAGCATTTATCATGTATCATACTTTACTATGTATTATAAAATACAATATTTTACTTGTTTCTTATCTGTCTCTCTATTAGAGAATCAGCCCCATGAGGGCAGGGACTTTCTTTTTTGTTGTTCAATGTTGCTCCATCACAGTGCCCAATGCACTGTAAGTGCTCAGAAAAATCTTTAAAGTGAAGGAGTTTGGTCCCAGATGTGGGTAATGGCTTCTGTGCTCAATGATTTTTTTGGAAATAACGTAAAGTGATGGTCTCATAGGGTAGTGACTGCAGATGGGCCTGGGGTGCCTGGTCATGAAGACCAAGGCTTCTTATAAAGAAAAGGCCATGTGGTATAGCAGTGGAATCCCTGTTCTGCCACTTTTAAGTTCTGCAACATGAGTATGTGACCTAACCTCTTTATGCCTCAATTTCCTCATTTGTAAAATGGAGATAGTGGCATCTACACCTCTCAAGGCTGTTGTAAACATTGAGAGGCCATGAATGCAGAGTGCTTGGAGTAGTGTGTGCATCCAGCAGGTGATTAATAAATGTTTAGTTTTCAGATCCCTTGGGGGATGGTGGTAGTGGCCTCTGGGACAAAATCGCTGTCCTGCACAACCTGGGGTCAGGGTCTTAGCTGGAGTGGCTCCAGGGAACAGGAGGAACAGAGCCACAGGCACTCTGCTGTCCCTGAGAGTGTGGGGATGATTTCTAGAGATGAGGTGGCTTCAAGAATCCCAAGCATCAAAGGTGCAGGAAAGGGGTGCAGAGGAGGAGGGTCTGAAGGGAGGTGATGAACAAAAGGGTTAAGCTGGCTGCTCTGGGCCCCATTGGTGCTAAATTAAGAGGAGCTCTGAGGGAGGGCTTTGACAGCCAAGAGGTGAGAGGTGACAAGTTCCAGGATGCAGGCAGGGTTGGGAGGGACAAGCCATTTCTCTTGCATGCAAGTGCCATGGAAGGGATCATGCCTGGCCAGAGTCTCTGTGGGAGGTACCTGACTCATTACCAGAAGTGAGGTAGGGTACTTGGGGGACCTATTTATTTCCCCCCAGAGAGCCCAGAGGGAAATCCAGGAGCTGAGGAAGTGGAGGAAGGCTCATGAAGGTACCACGACATGGGAGCAAGTTAGGAGAGTCTGGTGTTCCCACCCTTGGCATGTCCTCTGACTGTTCCCGCCACTGATTGTGCTGCTACGCCCAGTGCATTCTTCGTGGCACCTGGTGGTCCCCATGCATTCTGTGCTGTGGCTGGTCCCAAGGGGTGAGGCCCTTGATCTTGTACTCTTAGCAGGCTTCGGGTGAGAGCAGCTCCTCCTCATCTGGAGTATTCTAGGATCTGAGGCTGCAGCTCAGGCTGCAGACACAGTGCCTAGGCCAGGACAGGGGCGGGGACAGCAGGCCTTCAGGGACAGGCTGGGGACCTCCCCAGCCACTGGGAGTGTCTGCACATGGGCAGGCCCGTGCACACACATATGTACACACGTATATGGAGAATGGCACAGAGCCCCAGCGGCACCTGTACATGTGTACACACAAGCTTACACACACTATGGTGTAATTGTCCTCATGGCACTCTACTCTATGTGTACCCTACTCAAGGCCCTCACCCTTGCCCAGCACGGAAGTAGCCTCAGGGGCAGCCGCACAGAAAGCCACCAGGGGTGTTAGAGCAGCAGTAGCTACAGGGTCCTCCCTGTGCCACACACTTGTCCACATCCTGGCAGCCCCCCAGGGTCTGGTCAAAGTCAAAGTTAGAGGGACAGACACAGTAGAAGCTGCCCAGCATGTTCTGGCAGGAGGCCATGCCATAGGCCATAGACAACAGGACACATTCATTCTCATCTGAGAGTGAGGAGGGAGTGAGGACATGGAGGACATGGGGGCAGGGGCCAGCCTTTGCATCCCCCAGAGCCCTTCACCGGCAATGCTCTCCCTCCCCCACTCCCTCTTTCAGAGCCCAAGGCCAATATCAAAATCTCCATCAGCCTCCCCATGAGCCCTCAGCCCTGTAATTCTCCTCGAAAGCATTTCTCAAAACTTCCCAGGAATCCTAATGGTATTTTCCCTTCGGCACTATTGACATGTGTGACCAGATTATTCTTTTTGGAGAGTCTGTGCATCCTGGGCACTGTAGGGTGTTGAGCCCCCACCCACTCGATACTAGAAGCACTCGCCGCCTAGTTATGACAGCTATAAATGTCTCTAAGACACTTCAAAGTGTGCCTCAGGGGGCAAAACGGTCCCCAGTTGAGGACTACTGGTCTAATTAATCCCTGTTTTCCTGGTGAGACTGGACCAGAGGGCAGGGATAGAATCTGTTTCTCAGCTCTGGTATGTACCCAGAGGACCTGGTGCCAGGTAGCTCCTGGGCAAACCATGGCTGAAGGAACGAATAAGTACAAAGAGGGGAGATAGGCTAAGAACAAGGAACTGATAGCAGATGCAATGGTCTGAGTGGTCCCACCATAAGGGGCAGGAGGAGGAGCTGCAGAAAAGGCAGTACTAGTAAGGTGGGAAGAGAGTGGGGACAGCTGCATCACAGAGGCCACAAAAGGAGAGAGTGTTCACAAGGAGCAGGCAGCAGTGCCCAGAGCAGAGGAGGCGAAGAAGTTGTGGAAGAGCACCCCAACAAGGGTTGTGAAAGCCAGCAGAGGAAGGAAGAAGGGGGTTAGGATAAGGCTGTCATTAGGAGGGCCTGGAGCAGCAAAGAAAATCAAGAAGGTTGAGGGACAGAAGGCTAGCTCCCCAAGGTGAGAGCCTCTGCCACAGCTATGGCAAAAATGTAGCATATATGGCCCCACTCTCCATTGCCACATCCACGGCAGACATCACTAATCAATCACAGCACTCTTCTAGTGATCACAGGCACCATTTCAGAATATTTCTCAGCTGAGCCCTCCAGGTCACCACTCCCTAAGAATGAACTTGAACTCTGTCATGTTGGCTCTGCAGCCTGGACTCCCGGGCAGTAGGAACACACTACCTTCCAGGCTGGGCCATCTGACCTTTAGGTAGTTGTGCTTATCACGATATCCTGACCTACAGGGAGGTAATTCCTAGTTGCCCTCTCCAGACGGGTTCTGGTGGGGGTCCTGGCTTCTTCCCAGCCTCCACCACTCACCAACACACTGGCTCCACTGGGAATTCAGGATAAAATCCTGGGGGCAGTTACAGCGGTTACCCCCAGCTCATTCTGACAGCTGTGATGGCAGCAATGGGGCCTGGCACATTCATCCACATCTTTAAGACAGAAAGAGAAAGAGAGGGCTTCCCAGTATCCTTCAGGACCACCTCCCAGGCCTAGACTCCACCCAAAGCCCAGCTCTACCTTCACAGCCATGACCTGAGCTGTCCAGGGTGAAACCTTGATAACCTTGTAAACCTTGAAGCTGCCTGGAGCATTGCGGCAGCATCCATGGGTGCCACAAAGGCCAAGCTGGGCCAATCACTCATATTATCTGCAGAGGACAGAGAACCAACAGGGCCACCTAGGGTTTAGGGGAAATATATCAGGCACCATGATGCTGGGCCTACCACCTGATCAACTGTGTGGCTTTGAGCAAGTCACTTACCCTCTCTGTTCTTCAGTTCCCTCCTCTGTGAAATGAGATCTATAACAGTTCCTACCTTACAGAATTGCCACAAACATTTGAGCTTACACGCATACTGTATAGAACTTCATTTGAATCTCATCTGCACCAAAGCTGTGTCACCTGGGGTGACTGATTTACCCTTTCTCTGCCTCACTTTCCTTAGCTATCACATGCAGATAATAATATCCACCTCACTGGGTTTTTGTGAGAATTAAATTAATCTAATCATGTAAAGGGCTTAGGACAGTGCTTGGCATGGGAATAAAAGATTAACAAAATCCCATTTCCTTTCCATAGGAAAATAACCTGGGATAACTGTTGTTCTCTGTCCTCATGGAAACCTGACAATCGTGGGATGTCAGCCAGTGTTATAGACAGAATGTTTGTGCCCCCAAAATATTTGTATGCTGAAACCCTAACTCCTAATGTGATAGTATTTGGAGATGGGGCCTTTGGAAGGTGTTTAGGATTAAATGAGGTCATGAGGGTGGGGCCCCCATGATGGGATTAGCTTGCTGTCTCTCCACCCTATGAGCACACATGAGAAGACAGTTGTCTACAGGCCAGGAAGTCTTCAGAAATTGACCCTGTCACCTTGACCTTACACTTCCAACCTCCAGAACTGTGAGCAATAAATGTCTGTTGTTTAAGTCACTCAGGTTATGGTATTTTGTATGGCAGCCCAAGTTACTAGGCAACGTTGCTATGTTGGTAATGCCCAGGGCTGATAACTTGCATTTGGACTGGGGTTATAGGGAATGAACAATACATTTCAGAGTGGGAAATCCAAGTTTTGGCTTCTGTGAGTATGGAGATTATTGACACCAGGTACATCCCTTTGGGGACCTGAAGGTCTTTCTTGGGTACAAGAGGCACCGGGGATTTGGGGCTTCTAATCCATAGTGGCCCTTGCAGCTACGTGTGTCTTCCCTCATGTCTGAGCTTTCACTTGAGGGGTCACGGAGACTAGCCCTGGATTCCTACCAGGATCCTGCCAGAGAGACATATCCAGTGTCACCTGCAGTTTTACCCCTTGCATTCAGCAAAGTAAACCAAGGGTCAAGGTGGCCTACTGTGGTCATGTGAGCGTGATCTTCTAGGTCAGTCATCAGTAAACCAGGGCTCTGCAGGACAAATCTGGCCCACCACCTGTTTGTGTAAACAACGTTTTACTGGCACATAGCCCACCCATTCATTTATGACATCATCTATGGCTGCTTTTGAGCTACAATGGCTGAGTTGAGTAATTGCAACAGAGACTATATGGACCACAGAGTTGACAATATCCACTAACAGGCCCTTTGTTTGCCAACCCCTGATCTGGGTAGTCTAAGACCACCTACCAAGAGTATAGGCTATCCAGGTGTTAGTCATGAATGATCTGGAGCCTTCAGTCTGTGGTAACTATGCAGTGAGGAGCCTGGCTGAGAATTTAAACTCCATTCTAGTGAGAGAAGTCCTGTGTGAGTTTATATGTCAGGCACATGTGGGATGTGTGTACACTGGTACATGGGCTTGTGTTTGTACACATATACAGCTGTACACATACGAATGTCACGTGTTTATCTTAGGAGGCAGGGAAAATAACTTTACTGTACAAAAAAAAAAAACGCATGTCATTTCAAGGACTGGAATGCTTTTCCCACAATACGCACTTGGCCCACTCCTTTACCTCCTTCAAATCTTTGCTCAAATGTCCCCTTTCTTTTTTTTTTTTTTTTTTTAATATCCTCACCCAAGAACATTTTTGCATTTATCTTCAGATAGAGCAGGAGGGAGAGAAGGAGGAAGAGAGAGAGAAACATCGATGTGAGAGAGATACATAGAGTGGTTGCCACCCACATGACCCCAACCGGGGCCGGGGACAAACTGCAACCGAGGTACGTGCCCTTAGCGGGAACCGAACCTGGATCTCTCTGGTCCACGGGCTGACGCTCTAACTGCTGAGCCAAACTGGCCAGGGCTCAAATGCCCCTTTCAATGATGCTTCTCCTGATTCCTCCTTGAAAAATTGCAGCCTTCCTGATCACCTCTCTCTGCTTTCCTTTTTCTTTCTTTCATACTACACATCACCTTTGAACAGGCTGTAGTGTTAACTTATTATTACATTCATTTCTAGTCTAATTCCCTGCTAGCAGGGACCATCCATGATGGCAGCAAGCTTGACCTGTGTGTCCATTTCTATACCCTCGGGGTCTAGAACAGAGCTAGGCACCATTTCTGTAAAGAGCCAGATAGGAAATATTATTGACTCTGTTGCAACTACTCAGTTCTGCCATTGTAGCATAAAAACAGCCACAGACAATATGTAAATGAATAGGCATGTCTGCCAATAAAATTTTATTAGCAAAAGCAAGCAGGGGGCAAGGTTTGACCTAGGAGTTGGAGTCCACTGACCTCTGGTACACAGTAGGTGTTCAGCAGGTGTTGGCTGAGTGGATTAGTTGGAGCCTGAATGGGGCCACCCTTGGCTAGGCTTGGCCCTCAGGGGAGATCTGGCTCTCCTGGGCCATGGGGCACTAAGAAGCAATGGGAGTGAGAGATGCCCTTATAGCTTTGGGTTCTGAACCAACTTCCCCATTGGACCCTATGAGCCCCTGGGCTTTCAGGATCACTCTGGGGAGGGTCTAGGAGAGAGACCCAGCAGGGACTGGTCAGGTGTCAAGGGCCAAGGTCAGAAGGACTCCTTGGGGTGGGCCTCCCAGGTCCTTAGGAGGTTCTAGATGCCACCAGGGTGTGAGCACTGACAAAGCAAGGACTTTGTTCCAATCACTCCTGTGTCCCTGATGTCCAGCACACACTGGGCACTTGCTATTTATTTGATGAACAAATAAATGAAGGCCAGAGTCGTGCACCAGCTACTGCATGAAAGGTTAGGGGACTCACCAAAGCAAGCCTAGTAGTGCTGGGTGAAGCCAGGGGGACAGCAGCAGATGAAGTGGCCTATGGTGTGGACACAGAAGAACTGGCATTTGTGTTGCCTGGAGGTACACTCATCCATGTCTGTAGCACAGATGGTCTCAGCAGGCTCAGGGCAGGGCCTGGTTGAGGCTGGGGGCTTCCCAGGAGATAGACTCTAGAGATAGTGTCGAATGCCATGCAATGGGGAGGAGGTAAGATGGCAGACGATGTGCCCAGGGCATCCCTGGGGGACAGGGACAGAGCCCCACAGGGCATGAGGGAAAGGGAGGAAGGAACATCACCTCTGCAAGTCCTGCCATCCTCCTCCAGTAGGTAGCCATGAGGGCAGGAACATAGGAAGCTGTCCTCCATGTTTTTGCAGAGGAAGGTGCAAGATGTGGGGGTTCTGCTGCACTCATCCACATCTAGAGGGGACAGCAGCATGTAGGGGAATCAGACAGACATTCCAGGGGCTTGAGGGCTGGGGTCTCCACCCTGGCCCTGCTGAGATCTCCTTCCCATCCAGGATCTGTGGGCATACATGTTTGTCTTTGCAGGTCACGTGGTCTCAGTTCTAACTACTCAAGTCTGCCTTTGTAGCAGGAAAGCAGCCATGGAGGGTAAGAAAACAAATAGACATGACTGTGCCAATAAAACTGTATTAACAAAACAAGCAGAGGGCCAGATTTGCCCTTGGGCTGGCATTTGCTAACTCCTGACTTAGATGAATACCTGCTATACAAGGAAACTGAAAATCTGAGGATGCACAAAGTAACAGGAGGAAAGCGACACAATTGATAGGGATAAGGGGAAGGATTTGTGGATATTTTCAACTTTATAGTCCATATGATCTCTGTTGCTTCCGGTCTTGGTTTTCTCACAGAAGCATGGGCCAGGTGTTGTGTGGAGGGGCCAGTCTGGGTCAGGTATTGTGAGCACTCTGGCTGCGAGTATAGTCTTTCCTATAAGTCACTCAATGTCCTGACCCCTGGATGGTATCAAGGGTGACTAATTCAGGCCAGGACCCTAGGTGGTCAGTTGGCCCTCTAGGTTCCTGACACCAAGTAACAACAGTGAGCCAACACAGGTGACTATGCTGTTAACTTAGCTTTTATTACTTACAGGTTTAATCCAAATCACAAACACATCAGAACACACACACACACACACACACACACACACACACGTATTGGGTGTTAACGAACCAAAAGTCTAAGTGTCCCAAATGTCCTCCAGTCCAGGCTATTCGCACAGCAGTGGCCAATGGTCACTCAGAGTCATGGAAGCCTCTGCATCCAGGAAGGTTCACACCTTGCAAGGAAGACTGCGGAATCGGCTCGAGACAGCAAGGCCCGGAATAATGAACAGTCTCCAAGCCAGACACATAAGCTCTCAGCACGGCTCATTCACAGGAGGGCAAATAGCAAGTGTCATTATTCTTAGTTTTACTTTTATCCTTCTTGTGGAGGTGTTTCCTTTCATCTGCACTTGTTAGATTTGCTTTTGGTCTCCAGAGATTAGTCCTCAAAGTCCTGAATCAGAATATGGCAACATCCGCGAGGTGCCTAGTCATCCTTATCACTTGCACCTTGTTGGGTGTCTCCATTGGCTGGCAGCCCAGAACTTGGCTGTTGGCCCAGACTTACATGTGTTCAGACTTAAGGTTCAAACTTAAGATGGAGTTAGTTATACTAACTCTGCTCTCCACATCAGGGGATGGGGATCAGGGGGCTCACCCAGGCAGGCTGTGGCAGTGGCATCTGGCGTGTACCCAGACTGGCAGTGGCAGTGGAAGAAGCCAAGGCATTGATAACACTCACCGTGGGGACACAGGTGAGAGAGCACACAGCACTCGTCCATATATGGGGATAAGTAGGGCTCAGCTGGGGCTGGCTGCTTCAGGTCACCAGGGCATGCCTCTACTCTTTTGCCCACCAGCCCTCTCCCTGGAGGCCAGGCCAGCCTCTACTTTCCCTCCCTGCACCCATGGACCCTACCTCAAGCTGTGGGTCATACCACTATCAGCAAGACACACTAATGAAGCTCTTTCCACTGGACACTGAGAACACTTGGGGGGACACACCCACCCCACATACATAGAAGCACAGACAGCGACACACAAGCATCGCACAACAGTCACACACACAGGTGCTTGTGCAGAATCATGAGTACACACACGCAAGGAGCTCCTCTGTCCCCCAGAAACACCCTTGGAAAGGCATTTCCTTCTCAGCCTCTGATGTCCCTGCTGCTCATCTGTCATTCTCACTGATATGCTCAATGAGGTACATTAATGCACAGATACACTCACACTCACACACATACACCTACCTTCACTACCTACACTCACTGGAACCTAAATCACACAACTGGTTCACTTCCTCTCCCTCACCTTCTAGAATATACTCCTCATCCAACTCAGACACACAGAACATACCAGCTCCCACGCTCACTAGCCAGCTTACACACAAGGAGAATGCACACCAGTTCACACACTTTCATATGTTCAGTAGCACAGAGATTCACACTCATTATCCAGCTTGCACACACAGGGAATGCACACCAGTCCATATGCTTTCACATGCTCATTAACAAACCCACACACAAAACAACACATACATATTGCCACACACACCTGTTTACCCATCACCCAAGTTCATGCACACACACACAGCCACGAATGAGTTCTGGTTCACACTGGTTCACACACACCTGCACAGACAGAAACATACACACACACAGGCTCATTCACTTCAGCACCCACTGGAACGTGGATAGACAACTCTGAACAAACTCCTCCCAGCTTGGCCCTTGGTGGTGTAGCCTGAGCCATGGGAGCACAGCTTCCTGTGGGCAGAGGTGCCAGGCAGGGGACAGAGCTCACAGCAGGGGACCCCTAGGCATGGCCACCCCCAGAGCAGCACTCTACCCTGGTGACCACCTCACCACCACTCAATGGGGCCTGGCACATGGCCTGCAGCATCTTGGAGAAGCAGAACCCCCACCAGATGTCTGCAGGAAACAAATGGGGATGCTGGGTGGGAGAAACTTGCCATCAGAATCCCACTTCTCTGTGGCACCCAGGGGCACCAAGAGTCTACACATGAGCTCCTAGATGCCTCTGACATGGTTGTGCATTTGCACGGGGTGGAATCTTCCAAGTTATGCTTCTCAACACTGTGAAATACCCTCTCTAGGCTGGTGCTGGGGCTGGAGCTGCAGCAGAAGATCAGAGAACTGCTCCTGGGCTGCAGACGCCAGGCTGCTCTCTGAGGGTCAAGGGTAGCATCCCTCTGGCTGAGGAGAGATCAAAGGATCACGGGGCAGTGTAGAGGCCGGAAAACACTGGGGAGGAGGCAAGAGGTGGCTAGACAGACAGTGTGGATAGAGCAGAAGGGTGATGTCCAGAGACATGCGGGAAGCCTGAAGGACAAGCTGGAGACCAGACATCAGGTAAGGGAGAGGAGGCCACTGATTACTCTAGGGCAGTAGTTCTCAAACTTCCTAATGCTGCGACCCTTTAATACAGTTCCTCATGTTGTGGTGACCCCCAACCATAAAATTATTTTCGTTGCTACTTCATAACTGTAATTTTGCTACTGTTATGTCTTAGGCGACCTCTGTGAAAGGGCTGTTCGACCCCCAAAGGGGTTGCGACCCACAGGTTGATAACTGCTGCTCTGGAGGGTTGGCTTGGTAGTCTGGGAGGCTGCTGGGGCATCGCCAAGATGGGGCTTGAGAGCAGAGTGGCTGCACTTGTTTGGGGGTGAGCTGTGTCTAGGGGAGTACTGGAGATGGGGGTCCTGAAGACAGCTGAACACACACCTCTGGCCTGAAGCTCTGATGTGGACACTGTGCTGGGGGGAATGAAAAGGGAGAAGAATGGCAGGGATTATGTGAGGACAAGGATGGACAAGTTGCCCACTGCAAACCCCCTACTGGAGATCAAGTCCACAACCTGGACATGTGCCCTGACCAGAATCAAACTGGGACCTCTCAGTCCATGGGACAATGCTCAATCCACTGAGCCACACTGGCTGGGCTATTATGAGAATTTTTAATGCTATGAATTTTCCTCTAGATATGCCCTTAGCTGTACCCCCTACATTTTATTATGTAGTGTTTTCATCTTTATTTAATTAAAAATACGTTCTAAGCCCTGGCCAGTTTGGCTCAGCAGTTAGAGTGTCGGCCTGCAGACCAAAGAGTCGCAGGTTCGATTCCAGTCAAGGGCACATACCTTGGTTTCAGTTCGGTCCCCGGCCCTGGTCAGGGTCGTGCAAGAGGCAACCAGTCAATGTGTCTCTCTCACATCAATGTCTCTCTTTCTCTCACTCTCTCCCCCCCCCCAATCCCTCCCTCCCACTTTATCTGAAGATAAATAGAAAAATATCCTCGGGTGAGGATTAAAAAAAAAATTTTTTTTCTAAGCCCAGCTGGTGTGGCTCAGTTGATTGAGCATTGTCCCTTGCACCAAGAAGTCACCAGTTTGATTCCCAGTTAGGGTACATGCCCTGGTTGCAGAATTGATCTCCAGTAGGGGGCATATAAAAGGCAGCCAATCAATGTTTCTCTCTCATGGATGTTTCTGTCTCTCTCTCCCTCTCCATTTCTCTCTCTCCAAAAAAATCAATAAAAACATTTTTTAAATATATTTTTTTCTAATTTCCTATATTATTTCTTCTTTGGTCTACAGATTCTTTAGGAGTATATTGTTTAATTTCCAAATATCTGGGGATTTCTGTATATCCTTCTGTGACTGATTTCTGATTTAATTCCTTTAAATTCTGAGGACTTACTTTGTATGAATTCATTCTTTTTTTTTTTTCCTTTATTGATTTTAGAGAGAGAGGAGGTGAGAGGGAGGGAGAGAGAGAAACACTGATGAGAGAACACATCTATTGGCCACCTCCTGCATGCCCCCCACTGGGGATCAGGCCTACAACCTGGGCATGTGTCCTGACTGGGATTGAACCAGCGACCTCTTGGGCATGGGTCGACGCTCAACCACTGAGCCACACCAGCAGGACTGAATTCATTCTTTTAAATCTGATAAGGTTTGTTTTATGGCCCAGATTATGACCTTTCCTGGTGAATGTCCATGTACACTTGAGAAGAATGAATATTCTGGAATGTTCTAGAAATATCATAGATAGCATTGTTCAGATCTATATCCTTACTGGTTTTCTATTTGTTCCCTCTATCACTGAGGGAGAAATGTTGAACTCTTAACTATAATGTGGGTTTGTCTATTTCTTTTTTAGTTCTATCCATTTTTACTTTGTTTCAAAGCTCTGTTGTTAGATGCACATGCATTTATGATTGTGATGCCTTCTCAGAGAAGTTATCCCTTAATCAATACATAGTGTGTCTCTTTATCTCTGATAATATTCCTCGTTAGAAAGTCTGTTTGGTCTGACATTAATATAGGTAGGTACCACTATTAATCAGAAGAGAAAACTAAAACACAGAGAGGCTTGTAGTCTTGGGCACACTTGCAGCGGTAGCTGCCAGGGATGTTGATGCAATCGACATTCTGCTGGCAGGAGTTCTCCCCTCCGGCACATTCATCCACATCTGGGGATATAGCCAATGGGGCGGGGGTGAAGGAGAAGCTTTCCCTGTCAGAATCAAACCCCAATCCCAGCCCCCAGCTTCGGAGTGGGTGGTGTCTCCAGAAACAGCCAGAACCAGAGTGAGGGTGGTTATGTGAGATGGAAGCCCTTGAAAAGGCACTAGTCCCATTATGCAGAGGGGAAAACTGAGGATCACAGAATTTAAATTATTTTCCCAGAGAGTACAGGGGTGGTAGAACCAGCACCACACCCAGGCTGGGGAGGCCAGGGAGGTGGCACCTTGGCAGGCCAGCAGCACACTGTTGTAGCTGAAACCTGTGGGGCATTTGCAGCAGAAAGCTCCCAATCTGGTTGATACAGACACCGCTGGCACAGATGGTGGGAATCTCCCTGCACTTGTCGATGTCTAGGAAGGGCATCAGCATCAAGGGCAGCCTAGGGCAACATCTGGGGACTCTGAGCCATGGGACCTGCAGTCTGGGAGATGTCGCCACTAAAACAGTTCACACTCAAAAAATCCTGCTGTTGCCCTGGCTGGTTTTCTCAATGGTTAGAGCATCATTCATTACACCTAAGGATCTCTGGTTCAATTCCCAGTCAAGGGCACATACCTTGGTTGCAGGTTCAATCCCTGGCCCTGGTTGGGGTCATGTGGGAGGCAACCAACTGATGATGTCTCTCTCACATCGATGTTTCTCTCTCTCTCTCTCTCTCTCTCTCTCTCTCTCTCTCTCTCTCCCTCGCTTTCTCTCTCTCTCGCTTTCGCTTTCTCCTTTCCTCTCTCTCACTCTATCTAAAAATCAATGGGAAAATATCCTCAGGTGAGGATTAAAAATAAATAAATCCTGCTGTTGCCAGAATATGTCCACTCACACCAGATAGCAGTCAGGATGTAGCAGGAAAGACTAGAGCAGGAGAGTCTCAACTAAAACACAGCGTTTGCTGTGGCTCAGCAAGTCTGCTTGGTGGAGTCTACAGGAATTAAACAGACCTCGCAGGGATATCCTGGGATGACAAGAAACTGTAAACATCAACAGATGAATGGATAAATAAATGTGGTCCATCCAGACAATGGAATACCATTCAGCCTTTAAAAGGAAGGAAGCATTGATACTCGCTGCAATGCTGGATGAACCTTGAAAACATGATGCTCACTGAGAGAAGCCAGACACAAAGGGCCACAAGTTTTACGATTCTATGTATGTGAAATGTCCAGAAGAGGCAAAACCAGAGATGGAAAGTAGAATAGCAGTTGCCAGGGACTAAGGGAAGACAGAATGGGAATGACTGCTGATAAGGATGGGTCTTTTTCTGTGTGATAAAAATGTTCTAAACATAGATTGAGGTGATGGTTGCATAACTCTTAGTACAGTTAACCTTGAACTACACAGGTTTGAACTGCACAGGTCCACTTATACGTGAGTTTTTTTCCACCAATAAATACTACGAATGTATTTTCTCTTTCTTATGATTTCCTTAATAACATTTTTCTCTAGCTTATTTTATCATAAGAATATAGTATATAATACACATAACATACAAAATATGTTGCTCGATTGTTTATGTTATTGGTAAGGCTTCTGGTCCACAGTAGGCTATTAGAAGTTAAGATTTTGAGGAAATTGAAAGTTATATGCAGATTTTCAACTGTGCAGGGGTTGACACCCTTAACCCCCACAATGTTCAAGGGTCAACTCTTTACAAAAAAACACTGAACTGTGCACTTCAAACGTGGTATGTGAATTATATCTCAACAAAGCTGCTATATGTAAATAAAGAACCTAGGAACACCTCAGTGTCCATCTGTGGGGGATTGGCTTGAGACCTGGGATGTGTCTGCATATGGAATACTAGAAAGCAGGGCCAAAGAGGAAGCCCTGGCCAGTTCTTCACAACTTATTTCTGGGTATAAAAAGAAAGTTACAGACCAATATGTAGGGAATCATAGAATTTCTGTCAAACTCCCCGGAAAACAAAACCATACATTTTCAACCAAATATAAAGGCATGAAGAAAGAATTAGAAATACCCTGGGCATAAAGCATGGGGTCCTTAAGGGAGTGTGAAGGGGACTTAGATTTGAGGCAGTGACTAGGGGGGAAGTAGATTTTATCTGCCATGTTCCAAAGGGCCACATGTTTAAAATAAGGAAAAACACCCATGGAGTAAAAACATCTGGAAATGAGGTTATCAATTAAATACTACACAACTGCCCTGGCTGATGTGGCTCAGCGGTTAGAGCATCAGCCCGCAGACCAAAGAGTCTTGGGTTCGATTTCGGTCAAGGGCATGTGCTTCAGTTGTGGTTCGGTCCCTGGCCCTGGTCAGGGTTGTGCAGGAAGCAACCAATCAATGTGTCTCTCTCACATCAATGTTTCTCTCCCTCTCTCCCTCTCTCCCTCCCTCCCTCCCACTCTATCTGAAGATAAATGAAAAATTATCTTTGGGTGAGGATAAAAAAAATAAAAAACCACACAACTGAAATTTGGGATTTAGGTATTAAATTGTATATAAACTCACTGAACTTAAAAAGGAAATGTTCTGATTACAACACAGCTACAACATGCATGAACTTTGGGACATTATGCTCAGTGAAATAAGCCAGACACAAAAGGACAAATACTGTGTGATTCCACTCATAGGAGGTCTCTAGAGGCATCAGATCCACAGAGACAGAAAGTAGATGGTGGGAGCCAGGAGCTGGGGGAGGGGAAAGGAGAGTTAGCATTTGATAGGGACAGTTTCAGTTTGGGAAGATAAAAAGTTCTGGAAATGGATGGTTGCACAGTAATGTGAATGTACTTAATGCCACTGAACTGACACTTAAGATGGTTAAAATGGTAAATTTTATGTTATGTGTATTATATCAGAATTTTAAAAAATGAATAACAATTTCATAAAAAATACTCTAGCTGTTGTCTTTAAAAAAAATAATAATAATAATAAAAGGAACTGTTTGGGGGCAGGATTCATGGCCTGGCCTAGGGGATTGAAAGTGCTGAGGCATGAGGTAGGGGAAGGTGAAAGGGAAAGAACTGTAGGGGAGGGAAAAAAGAGGTCAGGACTCTGGGGATAGAGGGACCTGAAGCTATACACTAGGGAGCACAGTCACTTACCGAGTCACATGGCTTCCCTGTATGAATGTCAATGATGAAGCCGGGGACCTGGTTTCCACATAGGACCTGGTAATCCACTGGGCAAAGGAGAACAGAGCATAAGATGCTGGAATGCATGCTCCCTAGAAAGACACCTCCACCTCTTCCTCCTCTTCCCTATCACCCACCCATCACCTCTTCCATCACTGCAGCTCAGCCTTCATCTGGCCTCTGGTAATTAATCCTCTCCCTCCCTTTGACCAGCACTGAAAGGGTTAAAGGCTGCCATCCACCTGAGAAATGTGATCTTCCAACACAAAAACACAATCTCCCTCATTTCTTCTCTGCCTGAACATCACCAAGCATGCCCCACTGCCTTACCATAAAATGAAGACTCTTTAGTTTAGACCTCAAGACCTTCAGCTTCTGGCCCCACCTTCCCTCCAACAGTAACTCCTGACCTCCCATTACACTAATGTCATTATATGTCTGGATATGCCCTGCTCCATCAAGCCATCACAGCTTTGCACATGCTATTCCCTTTGCTGTTCCCTAGCTAGCCCACTTCAACTTTGAGGACTCAGGAAAGCCTATGGGGGAGGCCCCTTGCGCTCCCCCTCACCTGCCACTCTGGCCCAGGACATCTGATGGCACTACCCTTGTGCAAAAACATCTCTGGAGTAATTCACTCTCTAATTACATCCCACTGTTGGCACAAGATGCTGCTTATCAGACCTCAATTCCCAGGAAGGGTGGGCAACCCTGGACCCACCTGATGAACATGGGCAGGCTTTTGAGCAATGCCACCTTGCCAACCTTTCCCCACGTCCCTGCCCTGGCCCTCACTCACTCTTCTGACTGCATTGTAATGAGAACAGAACAATCTCAGCAGCCCTTTTGTTGGTGTGGACTTCTGCCTCATATTATTATACCTGCACCTCAGATTCAGGTTCACAAGATCCAGGCAGGTACCTAAGTTCCAGCATGCAACTCATGGGTGACATTTGATCTGTCTTGACAGTCTCATGATCAGAATTGGCTAGTTGCAGCTTCCTTTCAAACTACACAGCTTGGATCTGCCTTATTCTTGATTTCTAGAACCCAGGACAAGGCCTAGCACACCCAGAGATGCCCAGTAATGACCCCTCGCCATTGCACTCCACTGGAACAATGACCTCCACCCCCCCCACCCCAAGTTCATGTCCACTCACAACCTCTGGACCATAGGCCGACGCTCTAACCACTGAGCCAAAACGGCCAGGGCACACTCACAACCTCTGAATGGGACCTTTCTTGGAAATAGGGTCTTTGGAAATGTAATCAAGTTAAGATGACTTAGGGTGGGCCCTAAATTAAATGACTGATTTCCTCATAAGAAAAGGAGAGACATGCAAAAGATTCAGGAGAAGCCATGTGAGATAAAGGCAGAGATCAGGATGATGCAGCTATAGGCCAAGTTAACACAGGGACACTTGGAGCCACCAAAAGCTAGAAGAGGCAAGGAACACAGACGGAGCATGTTCCTGCCAACACCTTGATTCCTGACTTCTAGCCTCCAGAACTGTGAGAGAACAAATTTCTGTGTTCTTTAAGCCACAAAGTTTATGGTAATTTGTTACTGCAGTCCTAAGAGACAAATTGTCTCAGTCCATTTGGGCTGCTATAATGAAATATCACAGGCCAGGTAGCTTATACAACAAACGTTGAGTTCTCACAGGTCTGGTGGCTGGGAAGTTCAAGATCAAGGCACCAGCATATTCATTGTCTGGTGAGGGCTCTCTTCCTGGTTTGCAGTCACCTTCTTGTTGTATCCTCACATTAGAGAGAAAATCTCTCTGTGTCTCTTGTTATAAGGGCAGTTATCCCATTGATAACGGTTCCACCCTCATGACCTATTCACTTCCCAAAGGCCCTACCCCCTAATATCATCAGGGGTTTAGGGCTTCAACTTATGATTTTGGGGGAATACAAACATTCTGTCCATAGTACTAATATAACTATAATCCTCTAGTTGCCTTCTTCCAGTCACTGCTCCATTCCTGCAGCTCTTTCTGATACCTGGCTAGCTGCTAGATCATTCTTAGGTCTCATCCCAGCTGCCAAAATTGTCTACTGCTCAGTCCTACCTCTAGGCCTTTGCTCATGCTGTCCCTTGCCCTGAACAACCTTCTTCATCCTGACCAACATTTTCAGCGATCATCCCCATTTTTTCCCCTAGTTGCTCTAACCAGTTGTGCTTTATGACCTGGCCCCAGAAAATTACCTCCCCACAAATTGTCTGTGAGTCTTCAGGGACCTTTACCACAAATGAAAGCTTCACCAATCCAGCATGAATTCCCCAAATCTGACATGGAAGGAAGGATGCCTCTCCCACGCTAAAAGTATTGATTTCCATACATTGGAATGTAACTTTAATTCTTCTGCTCTCATCAGAATAATGTAGACTAATTGGGGAGCCTGAGTAGGGTGTGTCTCCTTAAACAATGCACTAAAAAGC
This sequence comes from Tadarida brasiliensis, assembly GCA_030848825.1. Lineage (NCBI taxonomy): Eukaryota > Metazoa > Chordata > Mammalia > Chiroptera > Molossidae > Tadarida > Tadarida brasiliensis. The sequence continues at coordinate 68,286,586 of CM061259.1, read as the reverse complement.
ACCAAGCTGAAAAGAAGGTAGGGGAGGGGCACTCATGGCTGGCAGAGGTGGGGCAGGCCTGGCAGGGTCTATTCCAGGCCTGACTGACATAGGAGCAGCAGCATATATTCCAGGTCACAATAAAAGCCAGCTCATTGCCCTGGCTGGTTTGGCTCAGCGGTAGAGCATCAGCCCGCAGACCAATGAGTCGAGGGTTCGATTTCGGTCAAGGGCACGTACCTCGGTTGCGGTTGGTGTCCGGCCCTGGTGGGGGTCATGCGGAAGGCAACCGGTCGATATGTCCCTCTCACGTCAATGTTTCTCTCTCTCTCCCTTTCTCTCCCTCTCTCTCCCTCCCACTCTATCTGAAGATAAATAGAAAAATATCCTCGGGTGAGGAGAAAGGGAGAAAGGGAGGAAAGGAGGAAGGGAGGAAGGGAGAGGGGGAGGGAGGGAGGGAAGAAAAGAAAGAAAGAAAGAAAGAAAGAAAGAAAGAAAGAAAGAAAGAAAGAAAGAAAGAAAGAAAGAAAGAAAGAAAGAAAGAAAGAAAGAAAGAAAGAAAGAAAGAAAGAAAGAAAGAAAGAAAGAAAGAAAGAGAAGGAAGGAAGGAAGGAATGAAGGAAAGAAAAAAAGGCCAGCTCATTCTGACATGTGTCGTTATAATGCTGAAAACAGAGGTTTTCCTTGTGTCTGCAGTTGGATTGGAGAGAATAGTATAGGTAAGAGACACCAGAGCCAGAGGAAGAGAGAACTAGACAGATAGGAACTCATTCATAAATCCATTTGAAAGCTAGTGGCTTGAAACCTGTACCACAGCACACTTAAGGGGGCCACTGACATTTTAGCCTCTGTTGGGCAGTGCAAAATTTGGACAACCATTCATGGCATCCTTGGGCCTGTGAGCCCTGCAGCCTTGTTCACTGCTGCATACCAGCATTTCAAATACACTCACCCTCCCTTTCTCTCCTTCCCAAACATGCCTCTACACTCTCTTCCAAGGCTTGGAGACTCCCAGAAGTTTTTCCCACACCCCAATGCTGCTTCCATGATGGTTGGTTTCCCCTGTCATCATACTTCATACCCACGTAGTTGTTGCCATCATTGACTTGCCAGGTATTCTGCTAGATGGACACACGTGTAGTTCCCCAGGGTGTTGTAGCAGATAATGGGGCCACAGATGCCCAAGTGTGCGAAGCATTCGTCAATGTCTATGGGGGAGGGAGGTGAAGCATCCAAGAACTATCTGGATAACCTCTCACATCAGGTCTGGTGGAGCCATTTCATTACTGGCTTGCACTTGGTGTCAAGATTAGTTTAAAATAGACATTTCAGTGATGTGGAAAGATACCACATGGTGTTAAGTGGAAAAATAGTTTACTGTGAGCCCACTAGTATTAAGAAAAAAATACGACCTGAGCCCACGAGTTAATTATATTATCACCAAGAGTGGGGCAACCACATGCTTCCTAATGTGATGCAACAGGAAGCAAGAGCCCCATGAATAAAGTATTCTTGTGTCAAAAAATGATATCAATAGCCCTGGCTGGTTTGGCTCAGCAGTTAGAGTGTCGGCCTGCGGTCCAGAGAGACCCGGGTTCGGTTCCTGCTAAGGGCATGTACCTCGGTTGCAGTTTGTCCCCGGCCCTGGTTGGTCGTGCGGGTGGCAGCCACTCGATGTGTCCCTTTCACGTCGATGTTTCTCTCTCTCTCTCTTCCTCTCTTTCCCTCCCACTCTGTCTGAACAAAAAATGAAAAAATGTCCTCGGGTGAGGATAAAAAAAAAAAATGATATCAATAGATCCACTTTATTTTTTTTAAGATTTTTCATTTATTTTGAGAGAGAGTGAAATATTGATGTGAGAGCAGAACATCAATCAGCTGCCTCCTACACACCCCCTACTGGGGATCGAGTCCAAAACCGGGGCATGTGCCCCGACCAGGAATCGAACCAGGAACCCTTCAGTGCATGGACAATGCCCAACCAACTGAGCCACACCAGCCAGGGTTAAATAGATCCACTTTAAAATGGAGCCAGAGCTGCCCTGGCCAGTTTGGCTCAGTGGTTAGAGCGTTGGCCTGCAGACCAGAGAGTCCTGGGTTCGGTTCCCGCTAAGGGCACAAACCTCGGTTGCAGTTTCTCCCCGCCCTGGTTGGGGTCATGTGGGTGGCAATCAGTTGATGTGTCTCTCACATTGATGTTTCCTTCTCTCTTCCCCGCCTCTCCCTCCTGCTCTATCTGAAGATAAATGCAAAAATATTCTCGGGTGAGGATGAAAAAATAAAATAAAATAAAATGGAGCCAGAGCTACCATCCCAAAGGAACTGCCTTACATGTCTTATACCTCAAACCTTTGGAATGTTAAAACAGGGCAAAATAACCTTTGGACTGGGCCCAAAACAACCTTGTGTTCCAAAGAACTGTTTGCAAAGATAACAAGAAAACAGATATGATGACTACTGGACTGAAAATTAAAAACTTTGTTTAGAATTAGCATCACTATGTTAGCTTATCTGTACCAATAGAAATGCCTTCCTTCTGCATATTTAATTGTTACCCTTCCTTTTCTCATAAATACCCCTGCCTTTGTCTCCTAATTGGAAAATTGTTTGGGCTTCTGCCTGAATCCCAAATAGCTATTCTTTTTTTATCTCAAATAAATGCTTGTTTCCTCTCAGTTTGTAAGACCTTTTATTTTTAGGTTATCAACACTTAAAAAAAAAAGTTGATTCTCAATGTGATTAATCCTCTAGTCCAGAAGCAGCAAATTTTTCCTGTAAAGGACAGATACTAAATTATTTTCAGTTTCATGAACCAAACAATGGTCTCTAACATAGCTATTCACTCTGCATGGTAGTGTGAAGGCAATCACAGGCAATAGGTCAGCAGATTAGCATGGCTGTGCTCCAGTGAAACTCCATTTATGGACACTGAAATGTGAATTTCATGTAATTTTCATGTGTCACAAAATATTATTCTTCTTTTGATTATTTTCAACCATTTAAAAAATGTATTCTTAGTCAGTGGGCTGAAAAAAAACAGATGTGGGAATTTTAGCAGGCTAGGAGTGATGTCACTAAAAATAACAGAGTAGGGATGCCAGAGGTCCATTTCTCCACAAAAACAAATATTAAACTGGCAAACAAGTGACAATCAACTTTTGCAGGATTCTGGGATCTAGTCAAAACTTACTACAATGGGAGGATCTGATATAGAGGAAATCCTAAACAATCCACAAAATAAAAACCATTAGAGCTAATAAATGAGGTCAGCATAACTGCAGAATATGAGAGCAACACACAAAGACCACTTGTATTTCTGTATACTACCAATAAATTCAACCAAAGAAGTAAAGACTTATACACTGAAAGATACACAACATTAGTGAAAAAAATATTAGAGAAGACCTACATAAATGGAATGGTACCCTGTATACCAGATTAAACACATTATTATTGAGATGTCAGTACGTCCCCCCAAATTTTACAGATTCAGTGTAATTGTCTTCAAAATCCCAATGACTTCCTTTTTTTTTTTTCCAAAATGGAAAAGCTGATCCTAAAATTCATATGAAATTACAAGGGGTGCCAAATAGCCAAAACAATACTGGAAAAAGAAAAACAAAGTTAGAGGACTCACACTTCCCAATTTCAAAATTTACAAAACTACAGTGAGCAAAACAGTGAGGTACTGGCATAAGGACAGACCTATAAATCAATGGGAAAAAATTTAGAGTCCAGAAACAAACTCATATGTCTACAGTCAGCTGATTTCCAACAAGTCCATTCAATGGGGAAAAATTTAACAAATGGCACTGGGACAACTGGATTTTCTCTTGCAAAAGAATGAAATTGGACCTCTACCTCACACTGCCAGCGTTTTGGCCCCTGACAGGGGCTTGTGAAAGAATTCACTACACAGAGAAGAGGGAGGAAAAAGGAGGAAGTATATTTACTTTCCCTGTGGTCAGGGAAAGGACCTTGTATTGACTGTCAATATAAGGGCAGAGAAAAAAGAGTGAGTTGCTTTTTTATTGGGGGTTTAGGGAGGGGTCTTGAATTTGAACAGATGTCCGGGGCTTTGCCTTGAGAAACCACAGTTTGTTTATCTTCTAGGAGACAGTCTGGCCCATGCGCCAGGAAGGTGTTTTTTGTTGTTGTTGTTGTTGTTGTTGTTGTTGTTGTTTTTAATCCTTACCCAAGAATATTTTTCCATTTATCTTCAGTGGGGGAGGAGAAGAGAGAAACATTGATGTGAAAGAGACACATCAATTGGTTGCCTCCTGCATAACCCCGACCAAGACCGGGGACCAAACCGCAAACAAAGTATGTGCCCTTGACCGGAATCAAACCCACTACTCTTTGGTCCATGGGGTGACTCCAACCTCTGAGCCAAACCGGCCAGGGCCAGGGAGGTGTTCTTATCATATTTTCTTTAGCCTGTAAAATATGCTTTGGAATAAAGAGTTACCAAGAGTGTAAAAACAGAGTTTCACCTGAAGGAGTTATAAGGAGTTCAGAAGAGGGAGATTTGTTTGAAGGGGGAAGGAAAAAGGGAAGTTTCTATTCATTAGAGGATCTTTGGTGTGAATTACTTTTGAGTTGCTAAAAACAGCTGGGAAAGTGGGAGTGGAGAGACCCAGCCCTTATCTATTTTACTGTTTGAGTATAAAGGCAGTTTGAAGTTGCAAACACCAGCAATCTCTGAGTTTAATCACCAGGTGCTTCTCATAAATTGTGGGAAAATCGTAACAAAAAGAAAGGCCTGGCTCAGTGGTTGAGCATCGGACCCATGCACCAAGAGGTTGCCAGTTTAATTCCCGGTCAGGGCACATGCCTAGGTTGTGGGCCCAATCCCTAGTGGGGTCATGCAGGAGGTGGCCAATAGATGTTCTCTCTCATCGATGTTTCTATCTCTCCCTCTCCCCTCCTCTCTCTCTGAAATCAATAAAGAAAAAAAAGAAAAGAAAGAAAGGACTGTTTTCTGTCCTTACAACATATAAAAAAATCAATTCGCCCTGACCGGTGGTGCTCAGTGGTTAGAGTGTTGGCCTGCACACTGAAGGGTCTCAGGTTCAATTCCCAGTCAAGGGCACATACTAGGGTTTCAGGTTCGATCCTCAGCCCTGGTCGGGGCACATGCAGAAGGCAACCAATCAATGTGTTTCGCTCACATCGATGTTTCTCTTTCTCTCCCTCTCTCCCTCTCCTTCCCTCCCTTCCACTCTCTCTAAAAATCAATGGGAAAATATCATTGGGTGAGGTTTAACAAAACAAATAAAAAATCAACTCAACATAGAAGAACTAAATGTAAGAACTAAAACTACAAAACCCTTAGAAGAAAACATAGGGGTAAATTTATTTAATTTAATTTAATTTAATTCAATTTAATTTAATTTAATTTAATTTAATTTAATTTAATTTTTAGATAGAGTAGAAGGAAGAGCCAGTGTTCTAACTGCTGAGCCAAACTGGCCAGGGCCATAGGGGTAAATCTTAAAGACCTTGTATTTAGCAATGGATTCTTAGATATGATTCCAAAAGCACAAGCTAAAAAACCAAACACAAGCCAGATAAACTGGACTTCATCAAAATTGAAACCTGTGTGCATCAAAGGACACTATTAAGAAAGTGAAAAGATAACCACAGAATGGGAGAAACTATTTGCAAATCATATATCTGACAAGAGTCTTATATCCAGAATATATTTTAAAAAGCACTCAGAACTCAACTTGTAACAAAAAGACAAACAACCCTATTTAAAACTGGGCAAAAAACTTGAATTGACATTTCTCCAAAAGTATGCAAATGGCTAATAAGCATATGAAAAAAAGCTCAACTTCATCAGTCATTAGGGAACTACAAATCAAAACTGCAATGAGATACCACTTCACACCTGCTAGGATGGTATAACTAGTTTAAAGAATGGAAAATAAGTGTAGGTGAGCTAGTGGAGAACCTGGAACCCTTGAACCTTACTGGTGGGAATGTAAAATGGTGCAGTCACTGTGGAACATAATTTGGAAGTTCCTCAAAAAGTCAAACATAAATTAGCACATGACTCAGTGATTCCAGGAGCAAGACAAACTCTTGGACAAGGACTGGAGACAGAATTTGCTCAGTGCAAAATGACCAGGGCTTCCTTGCTAAAATATATGAAAAATGTCAAGATAGCGATGGCAGAGTATTAAAGCAAGCTGAGAGCTCTTTGAAGTACAGGGCCCTTGAGTCTGACTGCTGGGAAAGGCTGCAAGGACTACAGCCTTCAATTGCACAAACTGACCCTACAAGGTTACATATCCAAGGTCAACATTCAAGTTAAAGTCTCCCTGCCCTGTGACAGTCAAGAAACTCTGCACACCACCATATTTGTTGATGGAGATTTTCTTTTTCTCTTGATATTTTACTGCATGGACGTGGCAGGGAGAGATGAGATATTTTTTAAGCATTTTGGGTTCTGATTCTGGATTAACAGCTCCCACTGCCACATACAGAGGAAATAAGTATTTTGATCTTAAATCTCTCCCTTCCTTCACCATTTCTTTGAGTTTCTAACAGTGCTGCTCAGAGCAACGGGTATGCTGTTCTTAGGTCGATGTTGGGGTCTGGCTGTGTGTACGTGCTCAGCTAATATTGTTGAAAGAAAAAAAAAGAATGGATTGATGGATCAATGGGTGAATAAATGAATTTGGTACATTGCATTGAAAGAGTTCAGGCTCAAGGATCAGAATGGCTGGGCTCAAAGCCAGTTTCTATCACTTATTAGCTTGTGCTTCTCAACAAGCCACTTAACCTCCTTGAGCCTTGGTTGCTACATCTGAAAAATGGAAATATCTTCCTCATGGGGCTGTTGTGATGAATGTATGAATGAATGAATGACAAATATGGATGCTCATAACAGTGATGATGCATAGTCACAGACACCAGTTAACTGTTGACAGTTACTCAAATGAGAATATCAAGTGAAGTGATGCTTGAAGGAAAGGTGGGACCGTTCCTTCTGTGTCTTTGCCTTCTAACTTTTAGCTCTGGGCCCACGTCAACTTTTGCCCAAAGGGAGAAGGGCTACTATAGTAAAGCCAGGTCATTTCTGAGTGGGAATAAGTCCAGAGGTCAGGCAATCGGGAGGAGGCAGCAGAGTATAGATGGGTATTCCATTGCAGCCTTCCCCACCCATCCAATGGGCCTCAGCAGCAAGGCAGGTGAATGGACTCTTAGGTACATTTTAGACCCCAGTACCTGAGGAGGAGGTGAGGCTGTACGAGATGGCAGGGTGGGCAGGGAGAGTCCAGGCTCACTCTCACAGATGCAGGTGACCTCATGGAGGTGGTAGCCAGGTGGGCACTCTCACTGAAAGCTGCCGAAAGTGTTGACACAGTCGCCTCCCTTGGAGATCCCTGGCAGCTCCTGGCACTCGACAATATCTATCAAGAAGTGAGAAGGCAGAACTTGGAAGCTAAACCGGAGCAGAGGACTCAAGGGACACCTATGCCCTGCCCTGGGATCTACAGGGCTCTGGAGGAGCTAGTCCTGCTTCTTCAAGAATATCTGGGAGCTATTAGATATTTGGAGGGCAGGTTAGGGCCTATCTTGGAGACAGCACCCAGACACTCTTGGGTCAATGTCACCCTGAATTCATCCCCTTTTCCTTCATCTGATAGTCTATTCATCCATCCATCACATGGACTTCTCAATGGACTTCTTCAATCTCATCATGCCCTGTGTATAGACTATAGATGAATGAATGCATATATGGGTTGGTGGGTGGGTGGATAGATATGAAAATATTGGTTGAGTAAATAAGCAAGTGGGTCAAATGGACGAGAAGGTGGACAAGTAAATGATGGGTGGGTGAGTTGATAGGTGAGTAGATGAATGAATGGATGGATGGGTAGGTGAGTGAATGGATGAAAATAGATAGATGATAGATAGATGATAGATAGATAGATAGATAGATAGATAGATAGATAGATAGATAGATAGACAGATAGATAATAGATAGATAGATAGATAGATAGATAGATAGATAGATAGATAGATAGATGATAGATAGATAAGGGATGCATGGCAAATGGATGATGGGTGGAAATGAATTGATCAACAAGTGAAAGAAGAGATAACTGAAAGAAAAACAAAACAAAACAAAAAATTCACCAAAAACTAAAAGCACAGTTTGGTCTCACTGGTGGGCCTCCAGGCAGGAGGATCTGCACCCCCCACCCCCAACTGCCCACCTCTGCTCTGGTGAGGCAGTGATGAGAGAAAGGTCAATCAGTGGGTGCATGATGGATGATCTGCCAAGATCTCACCTTCCAGAATGACAGTGATGAGGTTGGACCAGAAGCATTCACCACCTGGGCATAAGGTTCTCTACTCAGCTGCAAAGGAAACAGGCTCTTGTGAGGGCTGAGGGGCAGGGCACTTTGGCAAAGCCCAGGGAGGGGAGGACCCCCAAGAAGGGCTCAAGTGTATGTCCTGCATTCCTTTACCACACCAACTACACCTTTTTACCTCCTTAGCCTCTCAGGACCAAGAGACATTGGCCATTCCTGGGGCAGTCCAGTGTGTGTGTGTGTGTGTGTGTGTGTGTGTGTGTGTGTGTGTGTGTGCACATTCAACATATGAGCAGATGGATCATGTGGTCATAGCTGGGGGTGGGGAGGGGGTATTCCTTCTGATCCAAAACTAGACCATAGTGTGATCTCAAATTTCTCCCATAAAAGGAAGACCCTGCACTTTCATTCTCTCTCTCTCCCTCCCTTTCTCCCTTTCTCTCTCTCTCTCTCTCTCTCTCTCTCTCTCTCTCTCACACACACACACACACACACCTCTAAATAAGTGGATAGGCGAACAGGTGCCTCCTGTTTCACACTGGAGGCCTTAGCACATTCTGTCCCCTGTATCACATACCCTTCCCTCTACTCTGCCTGGAAAAGTCCTACTCATCCGTCAAAACCTCATTCAAGCCTCCTGCCTTGAGAAGCCATCCCTTATGCCCTTCATCTCCAGGCTTTCTCCTGAACCATCACTGTGCCTAAAACAAACCCTTACAATGGCTCTACTCTCAGTCCCAGAGCCATCGGTTTATTGGTGAGGGACACTGTACAGTCCCTGTGGCTTGCCCTTTTCTGGGTCCCCATCCTCAAGGAACCCCAACACAGAGAAACCCTCAATGTTTGGAGGTGGAAGTCAATATTTGTTGATGAATGAGCAAGTGAGTGAATATAAACATACAGAGAAGAATTTGCAGGAAGGAATGGCAGAAAGACACCTTGGAGAGAGGCCCAGATAATGAACTGCCAAGAATACGCTGTGTGACTCAGGGATATCCCCTCTCTCTCTGGTTCCTAGTGTCCCTAAAGCAGAGATGACCCCCCATTCTCTGAGGATGCCTGGACCAGGGCTAGGTCTCTGTGGCTCAGGCCACAGTGCTTGCCTGTCCCCCACCCTTTGGGACTCACTGGTGTTGGTCATAGGACACAGCTCACAGAGGTTGCCCCAGGCCCAGCCCAGCGTGTAACAGTAGGATGCTTGGATGACGCCAACCCCAATCTTAGCACTGCAGGAAACGCCACCATCCCTTCCATAGTGCATGTCAAGAAAACAGTTTCCAACTGGGTGTCTGAACAGGCAGAAGGGATGGTTAGCAAGTACAGAAGAGAAACAATGTATGTGTGTGTTTGCAGCTCTCTGTGTATGACTGTGCATGCATAAATGTGTTGCATATGTACCATGAGTGTGCAACTGTGAGTGACTGTATGTATCTGTGCGTGTGTGACTGTGTGCCTCTGCACATGTGTGCGTGTATGTGTATGTCAGATGGGTGTTTCTGAACAACAACAACAAAAATCATGCTGGGGCCAGGCAGAGAAGATGTGTGTGTGCGTGCATATGTGTGTCTAGAACAGAAGGCTCTATCTCAACAGGCAACAGGGATGATCACTCTGGCTAAGGGCCAGCAAGGTCCTGTTTGAGGGGCAGGTGGATATGAACAGGTTGACAGACCAGGGTGACCAGGCTGTAGTCCCACCCAGCTCATGAACCCCAGAACTGGAGCCAAGTGCGTACTCACCCACACAGCCCACCCCACTGGAATTCGGCTCAAAATCCTGGGAGCAGTTGCAGGGGTAGCTGCCGGGGTTGTTAATGAGCAAGCCATTGATGCAGTTCACTTGGTCTGCACATCATTGACATCTGTGGAGTGTGGGCATCATCAACAGGGAACCCTCCCTCAGCCCACATCCCTCTCACCTTCCTCCTGGGAAACTGAAGCCTTGGATGTTGGGGGCTAGGCTGTGGGCTGTGTCTTCCCCGGGAAGAAAGCCAAGGAGACAGCAGTCTTGAAGTCTGCCCTGCCCTGTAACCAACATTTAGAATCTGCTTTCAAACCAGGAATTGGCAGATTACAAGCTGTGGTCCAAATCCAACCCTTTGCTTATTTGTGTAAATAAAGTTTTATGGGTACACAGCCACATACATTCAATTGCCTGTCAGCTTTCAAGCTACAACAGCAGAGTTGAACAGCTGCAACAGAACCAAAAATATTTTACTATTTGGCCCTAGACTGAAAAATTTTGCTGATCCAATTTTGTTTTTTTAGTCCTCACCCAAGGCTATGTTTATTGATTTTTAGAGAGAGATGGAGGGAGAGAGAGAGAAACATTGATGTGAGAGATAAACATTGATCGGTTGCCTCCTGTACCCACAACCTTTTGATGTACCGGACGACAGACACTCCAACCAACTAAGCCACCCAGCCAGAGCATTGCCAACCTGTTTTAAACACACAGGTGGGAAACCATTTGGATGGCTTGGTGGAGGAAGCATGCCTCCATTCATTCATTCACAGCCATTTATTTAGGGGATGACAGATGACAAGGTTAATGGAAATAGGGATCAATCAGACAAGGCCTACCCCAGGAAAGGGCATTCTGGAGAGATCTGAGGACAGTGAGGGAGCAAGCCATGCCCCACCAACCCCACTCCTGCATCCACCTGCCCCCAGTCCCGCTGACCCCACACCTATGCAGTTGCCACAACCACAGTCCAGCTCATAGCCCTTATCACAGACGCAAAGGAACATTTCAGGCAGGTTCTCACAGCTCCTGAACACACAGAGGTTTCCCAGGATGCACGGATCCACATCTGTGGGGGTCCCAGTTCAGTCTGCCCTGCCTGTGTGGACTCACGTGCTCTGTCCCCAACCCTGGCAGCCCCAGGTCTCACCCTGACAGGCATGGGGTCCTTTGTTGGGCTGAAACCCATTTGCATTTGCAGCAGTACACGCCAGGGGTATTAAGGCACTGCCCATTCTCACAGAGGTCTACATCTTCCACACATTCATCCCTGTCTGAGTGGCCCCAAGAGGCAGAGGAGCTGGAGGCCAGCTGGCCAGGACGCATGCAAGGTGGGCAGATGGCTCTGGTCACTCAAACCCTTTACTGTCACATGAGGTTCCAGTAGCATTGGGAACTAAGACCCTGACTAGGTGGGCAGGTGACCGAATCAGGGCCAGGGAGCAAGTGGAAAGGTCACTGGATTCCAGCCAGGGGGCAGTCAGGGGACCTAGACATTCAGGATCCAGAGTGGAAGGTAACTGAGACGTAAGCAAGTTTTCCTGGTCCCCATATTCAGAAGGCACCATATATTCAGAGCCCAGGGGAGAAGACTGCCCTAGATGGCTGGGTTTGGCCTGTAGCCCTGCTGGCTGGAGGCACATCTTCTCCAGCACTCACTGAGCCATGGGTGGGTCAATGTGAGTCAGGAAATGAACTGACCATGGTGGCCACCTCAGAATCCAGCCCCCATGGCTGCCCTCTCAGACCCCTCCTGCCCTCCCACCCCTCCCAGATCTCACTTTCACAGGAGAAGCAGTCCCCAGCAAAGCCCAGACAGTAGGCACAGCAGTAGGAGCCAGGGGCATTGAGGCAGTTGGCACTCAGTCTGCACTGGTGCTCCTGGAAGGTGCATTCATCGAGGTCGGCAGGACACAGGGCCCACGGGATGTGTGCGTTAGGGGGTTGCAGAAGGCAGACCCTCCAATCTGACCAGCCCCTATGGGCACCCCTGAGTCCTACCCCCAACCTAACTCAGCTTCTCTGCCAAGACCTCCTGCCCCCAGGCATTCAAAGCCATCCCCTACCCAGCCTGGCTGGCACCTGCAGCTGAAACTCAAGAGGAGGTTGAGGTAGGAGGAATGGCCATCACAGCTATGTCCTCCAAGCTCACATTCATCCACATCTGAGAGGAGAGGGACCCAGTTACAGGAGGGGCAGGACCAGGAGAGGAGAGAGGGACACAGCACTCCCACAAGGTCTGGGCCTTGTAGAAATAGGGCTTTAGGTACAGAGTGAGGAGACTGAATGTAGTAGTAGGGAAAAGAGTAAGGATCCTTTAGGACAGGGCTGAGCCAGATATGTCTCCACCACTACAGGAGCTTCCACCTTCATCCAGAGCCAAGAGGAAAACCTCAAAACCTAACAGGCATGACTCCCAGCAGCCCTTAGAAATAATCTAAAACGGCAGCATGAGAGACTTAAAGTAGACATTAAGAGTACCTGTCCTAGCCCGGCCAGTGTGGCTCAGTGGTTGAGTGTCAAGCCATGCACCAAGAGGTCGCCAGTATGATTCCCAGTCAGGACACATGCCGAGGTTGTGGGCCCAATCACCAGTAGAGATCTCTCACCCTCTCCCTTCCTCTCTCTCTAAAATCAACAAAGAAAAAAAATTTAGAGGATTCCAAAATGGCGGCAGAGTGAATGGAAGCTACACAGACCATCTCCCAGGACCAAACTGGAATTACAACTAAAATAAAGATAATTGTCAGGAATAAGCGCCAGAAAAGCAGCTTGCGAGGACCACATAACCAGGGACTCTGAATCGATCCTGGTAGGAATGCAGAGGCGTGAGAGGGGGGCTGGGAGCCCATGGACAGCAGTAGTCTTAGCTGGGAGCAGTGCCCTCGGGGTTAAAGCCCAAGCCGCTCCACAGCGCAGAGGGCCAGGACAGAGCACTAAAATAGCCACAGCCACTCACCTTGGGCTCCGGCAGAGGGAGGGCAGACTGGACTGGAACTGTGGGGGGACACTCGGGATTTGGACGCTGCTCAGAGCTTTTGCTGAGTTGTGGCCACACAGGATGGTGACCATCTTACTCCTTCCCAGGGCTCTGGGGAGAGGCAGCAGCCCCTCCCTTGGAGAGTCAACCTCACCCAGGTGGGCCGTTGAAATGCAAATTGAGGATCATTACAACTAGCATCTGCCCCACCCTTGGGAAATCCTCTCACACTGAACACCTGAGGGAGGTTTTCATTCAACTGAAAACCCAAGGCTCTTCAAGTAACCACAACTAATAGCCTCTAGGCAAAAAGCTAGAGGATAACTGAACCGTTCCTGAGCTTGCAAATCTACTCAGGAAAGTAAGACTTGACAGTGGTGTTTAACGTGGGTCCTCTCATGCTCATCCAAACCCAGTAGAGGGAGCCACAAATAGCAGAACACCAACACCCACAGGGAAAATTTGGCACGCTCCAAAACCCACTGATATAGCCAAAATGGTGAAACAAAGAAACAAATCCCAAATGAAAGAACAAGAGACCTCTACCAAAGATGAGATAAATGAAATGCAGTTAAGCAAGTTAACAGAGCTAGAATTCAGAGCCATGATCTTGAGGAAGCTCAACAGCATGAGTAAGGACATCAATACCATGAGTAAAGACATAGAAACACTGAAAATCAACCAATTGGAAATCAAGAAGCACCAAGAGGAAACGAAGAATGACATAGCAGAAATGAAGAACACATTGGAAGGACTAAACAGCAGAGTAGAGGAATCTGAGGACCGGATCAGTGAATTAGAAGACAAGGTAGAAAAAAATCAACCAATCAGAAAACCAAAAGGAAAAAACAATGAGAAAACAGGAAGACAGCTTAAGAGAACTGTGGGACAACTGGAAACGTAATAATATTCGCATCATAGGAGTCCCTGAAGAAGAAGAAAATGAGCAAGGTTTAGAGAATATATTTGAAGAAACAGTGACAGAAAACTTCCCTAATTTGGTGAAGGAAGAAGGCATTCAAGTTCAAGAAGCACAGAGAGCCCCAAGTAAGAAGAACCCAAACAGGCCAACACCAAGACACATAGTAATTAAAATGCCAAAAATTAAAGACAAAGAGAGAATCCTAAAGGCAGCAAAAGATAAGCAACAGGTTACCTACAAAGGAACCCCCATAAGGCTATCAGCTGACTTCTCAACAGATACACTACAGGCCAGAAGGGAATGGCATGAAGTAATCAAGGTCATGAAAAACAAGGATCTGAATCCAAGACTACTCTATCCAGCAAGGCTAGATAGAAGGTCAAATAAAGAGCTTCTCAGACAAAAAAAGGCTAAGGGAATACATTAGCACCAAACCAGCACTGCAAGAAATGTTAAAAGGACTGCTGTAATTAGTAGAAGAAATAGGAAGGAAAGTAGAACCACACTAAACAAAAATGGCAATAAATAAGTACATATCAATGACCACCTTAAATGTAAATGGATTGAATGCTCCGATAAAAAGACACAGAGTAGCTGATTGGATAAGAAAGCATGACCCATATATATATTGTTTACAAGAGACCCACTTCACAACAAAAGACTCACATAGGTTAAAAGTAAAGGGATGGAGACTTCTTTTGTGTCCTAACATGTGGTCTATCTTTGAGAATGTCCCATGTGCACTTGAGAAGAATGTGAATTCTGTAGTTTTGGGGTGTAATTCTCTGTAAATATCTATTAAATCCATTTGGTCTAGTGCTTCGTTTAGAGTCTGTTTCCTTGTTAATTTTTTGTCTAGACGATCTATCCAGTGATGTCAGCGGGGTGTTGAAGTCCCCTGCTATGATTGTATTGCTGTCAATTTCTCCTTTGAAGTCCTCCAGAAGATTTTTAATATATTTTGGTGCTCCTATATTGGGTACATATATGTTTACCAAGGTTATATCTTCCTGTTGGATAGATCCTTTCAATACTATATAGTGACCTTCTTTGTTCTAGTTATGGCTTTCATTTTAAAATCAATTTTATCAGATATGAGTATTGCTACCCCACCCTCTTTTTCCTTTCCATTTGCTTGGAAGATTTTGTTCCATCCCTTCACTTTCAGCCTATGTGAGTCTTTTGTTGTGAGGTGGGTCTCTTGTAAACAATATATATATGGGTCATGCTTTCTTATCCAATCAGCTACTCTGTGTCTTTTTATCGGAGCATTCAATCCATTTACATTTAAGATGATTATTGATATGTACTTATTTATTGCCATTTTTGTTTAGCGTGGTTCTACTTTCCTTCCTATTTCTTCTACTAATTACAGCAGTCCTTTTAACATTTCTTGCAGTGCTGGTTTGGTGCTAATGTATTCCCTTAGCCTTTTTTTGTCTGAGAAGCTCTTTATTTGACCTTCTATTTTGAATAACAGTCATGATGGGTAGAGTAGTCTTGGATTCAGATCCTTGTTTTTCATGACCTTGATTACTTCATGCCATTCCCTTCTGGCCTGTAGTGTTTCTGTTGAGAAGTCAGATGATAGTCTTATGGGGGTTCCTTTGTAGGTAACCTGTTGCTTATCTCTTGCTGCCTTTAGGATTCTTTGTCTTTAATTTTTGGCATTTTAATTACTATGTGTCTTGGTGTGGGCCTGTTTGGGTTCTTCTTACTTGGGGCTCTCTGTGCTTCTTGAACTTGAATGCCTTCTTCCTTCACCAAATTAGGGAAGTTTTCTGTCACTATTTCTTCAAATATATTCTCTAAACCTTGCTCATTTTCTTCTTCTTCAGGGACTCCTATGATGCGAATATTATTACATTTCCATGTGTCCCACAGTTCTCTTAAGCTGTCTTCCTGTTTTTGTTTGTTTGTTTGTTTGTTTTTTTATCCTCACCCGAGGACATATTTTTTTTTGTTGTTGTTCAGATAGAGTGGGAGGGAGAGAGAGGAAGAAAGAGAGAGAGAGAAACATCGACGTGAAAGGGACACATTGAGTGGCTGCCACCCGCACGACCAATCAGGGCCGGGGACAAACTGCAACCGAAGTACATGCCCTTAGCGGGAACCGAATCCGGGTCTCTCTGGACCGCAGGCTGACGCTCTAACCGCTGAGCCAAACCAGCCAGGGCCTTCCTGTTTTTTTAATTGTTTTTTCCTTTTGGTTTTCTGATTGGTTGATTTTTTTCTACCCTTTCTTCTAATTCACTGATCCGGTCCTCAGCTTCCTCTACTCTGCTGTTTAGTCCTTCCTATGTGTTCTTCATTTCTGCTATGTCATTCTTCGTTTCCTCTTGGTGCTTCTTGATTTCCAATTGGTTGATTTTCAGTGTTTCTATGTCTTTACTCATGGTATTGATGTCCTTACTCATGCTGTTGAGCTTCCTCAAGATCATGGCTCTGAATTCTAGCTCTGTTAACTTGCTTAATTCTGTTTCATTTATCTCATCTTTGGTAGAGGTCTCTTGTTCTTTCATTTGGGATTTGTTTCTTTGTTTCACCATTTTGGCTATCTCAGTGGTTTTTGGAGCATGCCAAATTTTCCTGTTGATGTTGGTGTTCTGTTGTTTGTGGCTCCCTCTACTGAGTTTGGATGAGTGTGGGAGGACCCACGTTAAACACCACCGTGGCGTCTTACTTTCCAGGGTATATTTGCAAGCCCAGCAAAGGTTAAGTTATCCTCTAGCTTTTTGCCTAGAGTCTATTAGTTGTGGTTGCTTGAAGTGCCTTGGGTTTTCAGTTGAATGAAAACCTCCCTCAGGTGTTCAGTGTGAGAGGATTTCCAGAGGGTAGGGCAGATGCTAGTTGTTAATGAGCCTCAGTTTGCATTTCAATGGCCCACTAGGGTGTGGCTGAATCTCCGAGGGAGGGGCTGCCCCCTCTCCCCAGAGCCCAGGGATGGAGTAAGACCGTCAGGCCACAGTCCTGCGTGGCCGCAACTCAGCAAAAGCTCTGAGCACCCTCCAAATCCCGAGTGTCCCCACACAGTTCCAGTCCAGTCCGCCCTCCCTCCTCCAGAGCCCAGGTGAGTGGCTGTGGCTATTTTAGTGCTCTGTCCTGGCCTCTGCGCTGTGGAGCCGGCTCGGGCTTTAACCCCGAGGGCGCTGCTCCCAGCTAAGACTGCTGCTGTCTGTGGGCTCCCAGCCCCCATCTCGTGCCTCCGCAATCCTACCAGGATCGATTCAATGTCCCTGGTTGTATGGTCCTCGCAAGCTGCTTTTCTGTTGCTTTTTCCCAACGATTTGTCTTTATTTTAGTTGTAATTCCAGTTTGGTCCTGAGAGATGGTCTGTGTAGCTTCCATTCCCTCTGCCGCCATTTTGGAATCCCCACAGAGATGCAAATTAAAACAACAATGAGGTATCACCTGACACCTGTCAGAATGGCCGCCATCAACAACTCATCAAACAACGTGTTGGCGAGGGTGTGGAGAAAAGAGGACTCTAGTACACTGCTGGTGGGAATGCAGACTGGTGCAGCCACTATGGAAAACACTATGGTGTTACCTCAAAAAACTAAAAATTGAATTGCCATTTGACCCAGTGATACCACTTCTAGGAATATACCCTAAGAAGCCTGAAACACCAATCAGAAAGAATGTATGTACCCCCATGTTCATAGCAGCACTATATATGATAGCTAAGATCTGGAAAGAGCCCAAGTGTCCATTAGTAGACGAATGGATAAAAAAGCTGTGGTACATGTACACAATTGAGTACTATGGAGCTGTAAGAAAGAAAGATCTCTTATCCTTTGAGACGACATGGAGGGACCTGGAGAGTATATCCTAAGCAAAACAAGCCAAGCAGAGAAAGACAAATAGCACATGATCTCACTTATTTGTGGAATATAATGAACATAGTCTGAGGAAGAGGGTAGACCCAGATAGGGTACAGACTGACAACCCTCAGAAGAGGGGGTGGGGGGGAGGGAAGAGATAAACCACAGAACTTATATGCATGTATGCATAACTGATGGACAACAAAGCTGGGAACGGGGTGGGGGGGATGGGGAGGAGGGTGTCAATGGGGAAAAAAGGAGAAACATCTGTAACAAAAATAAATTTAAAAAATAAATAAATAAATAAAAATGCAAAGTAAAAAAAAAAAAAAAGTTAAAAAATAAAAGGATGAAATATTTATTTTTTAAAAAGAGTAACTGTTCTACACCTGAAACAAATATATTATATATCAACTGTAATTGAAAAATAAATTTTTTTACAAAGAGTAACTGTCCTAATGTACATCTCCTTTCTAAAGCAGGAGGACAGCCTTCTAAACCAGCAATTCTGCATCACCTTTATATTCTCTGCAACACTCATACACCACCTAAGTGAGCTACTGTTTACTGAATGTTTCTTTCAACTGCCTCCCATTTTTAGTTACGTAATTTTTTTTTTTTTTTTGTCGCCCTGGCCGGTTTTGCTCAGCGGTTAGAGCATTGGCCCGTGGTCCAGAGAGACCTGGGTTCGGTTCCCGCTAAGGGCACGTACCTCGGTTGCAGTTTGTCCCCAGGCTGGGGTTGTGTGGATGGCAACCAGTCGATGTGTCTCTCTCACATCGATGTTTCTCTCTCTCTCTTCTCCCCTCTCTCCTCCTCCAGCTCTATCTGAAGATAAATGCAAAAATGTCCTCGGGTAAGGATAAAAAAAAAAAATTATGTCAACACCAAGTCTTTAAGAAGTAATGGATCTGATGCTCTGTCACATAAAGTTTGAGTCTGGTATGCGTTAAAATAATTGCATAATTGTAACAGACCCTATGTTCCCCCAACAGGTATGTTTAAGTCCTAACTTCCTTGGAGATAGGACCTTATTTGGAAATAAGGTCTTTGTAAGATATGACTAAATCCAGGATGAGGTCATCCTGGATGACAGTGGGTCCAATGACTGGTGTTGTTTGAGAGGATGAAAATTTGGAGACAGGGAGAAAGAGAACATGAGATGAGACACAGAGATTGGACTGATACATTTATAAGCCAAGGGACACAAAGGACTGATGGCCACTACCAGAAGCCAGGAGAGAAGCATGGTACAGATTCTCCCCCTGAGCCCTTAAGAAGGAACCAACCCTGCCAACACCTTGATTTCAGACTTCTGGCCTCCAGAACTGTTGTTCTGGATAGAGAATAAATTCTGGTGGTTCTCAGACACCAGGTTTGTGGTAATTGGTTACAGCAGCCTACAAAGCTAAAAAGTAGCTGTTGAAATGCTGAAATGTTGGTCCCTGTATCACTGAAAATCGTCAGGCTTGCATGCTTTGGGGTAGGTTGTTGCTGTGGACACTTTGGGGCTTCAGGTCTCGCCCCACTGAGCTATTTGTTAAGGAAAGCCCCAGGGGCACTCAGTTGGGTCCTGCTCCTGCTTGAACATGAGCCTCACCCGCACAAATCTGTAAGAATGAGGTCTGTCATGAGCCCCTTGGAGCCCCCTCCATCTGCACTGCTGACCACCAGCTCACTGGAGCAGCCTGTAGCTCCCTTCCTGACAACATAAGCCAGCTGGCAGTGGCAGGCAAAGGATCCTTTTGTGTTCTCACAGTCCCTGTGTAGGCAGATGTGGGGGTTCAGGTCACACCTATTCATATCTGCGAGATGATGGGAGAGGAAGCAGGTGAGCACGGAGTAGGTGCAACAGCACTGCTGAGTACCCTGTCACACAGATACCCTGTGTTGAGGTTCCCTTTGCCCATCTCCAAGGTTGGGGAGTTCTCACTGGTTCCACCATCAGGCAGCTGTGAGTGTTACATCGGTGTTTTACAGAGCACAGTACACATGCATATACAAAAGGATTTTATGGCCAAATACATTTAGAGAACACTGAGTTAAACAAAGCTAACCAGATTTGCTACTGCACACCTTTTCAGAGCCTTTATGTCAATTTGGATCTTCAAGAAAGTTATGAAGTAGGCAGCATTCCCTAAATTTATTTGGTCCCAAGGCCTTTTTTTTTTAAGTGCTTCCTAAACACTCCTGTGGTCTGGAACTCTTTAAGCTATACTGAGCTAGGCATGTTTTCTTGGGAGACAATTACTACAATTTTTCTTCCTAGAAATTCCCCACTTGGTCCTCAGCTCTGTCCTGGTGGGGCACCCAGTACACATCACTCCCCAGCCTAGCAACCTGCAGCCAGGAGAAAACAGCTCTTCGATTGTGGCCCAAAGAGCCCAGGGTCTTTCCACAGGGCTCAGAGAACGCAGTTCTGAATGTCTTTCCATCTTGCTCATCATCCTCTGCATAAAACCCCTCAGCCAGTGGCAATTGTAAAATACAGCTCTCGACCCTTGCCAGGTGGCTCAATTGATTAGAGCATCGTCCCAACACACCAAGGCTGAGGGTTTGATCCCTGATCAAGGCACATACAAGAATCAATCAATGAATGCATAAATAAGTTGAGCAACAAATCAATGTTTCTCTCTCTCTCTCTCTAAAAAGTCAATCAATCAATAAAAATTTTTAAATTTTTTTTCTTCATTGATTTTAGAGAGAGAGGAAGGGAGAGGGAGAGAGAGATAGAAACATCAATGAGAGAGAACATCGATTGGCCGCTTCCTGCATGCCCCCCACTGGGGATCGGGCCCACAACCTGGGCATGTGCCCTGACTGGGAATTGAACTGGTGAGCTCTTGGTGCATGGGTCG
This sequence comes from Tadarida brasiliensis, assembly GCA_030848825.1. NCBI lineage: Eukaryota > Metazoa > Chordata > Mammalia > Chiroptera > Molossidae > Tadarida > Tadarida brasiliensis. Next base: position 68,265,950 of record CM061259.1, on the reverse strand, counting down.
ACACTCAACCACTGAACCACACTGGCCGGGCAATAAAATGTTTAAAAAACTATTTCTCTAAAAAATAAATAAAATAAAATATGGCTCTTGGAACAGGGTGTAAGCCTCTGATATGTGTTGGCTACACAGTGGGTGTTCAACAAATGTACTTCAAAGGACAAGGTTTGGGGGACTCTGCTGCTATGAATGACATCCTGTGGGCTTTGGCACAGGCCCAGGGCACTGAGGGCCATAAGCAGTCCACCAAGCACTTTTGAAAAGCCTGCTCCCTGTGTGTGACAGGGATGGGATCTGGTCTCTGTCTCACCCACCAGGTGGAAGGCCTGTTGTGTGAATTTTGACGCTGCCTCCTTCACCTCACAGTGCCAGCTCCCCACCAACACATCCTCACATCCAGTGTGACCAGGAAGCCATCATAGCACAAACAATGGTGACCCCCTGGTACATTGGTGTACTGGCCGCCATCACAGAAGTTCAGGTTCTCTTCATTCTCATCTACATCTGGGGCAGTAGGATAGGAGCAGGGCTGTAGGTGGGCAGGGATGGAGGGGGAGCCCCAGAAATGCTCCTACAGAGTCAGTGGCTTGTCCCTTGTCTAGTTGGCTTTGCCTTGGCTCCTCTGTCCCAGGCAGTACGAGGAGACTGCACCCGCCCACCTGCACATACCCTCCCATCAGGCTTCAGTGAGTAGCTATGTCCACAGCAGCACCAGTAGCTGCCCTCACTGTTAACACAGCGCATGGGACACCTACTGGTCCCAGGGAGGCATTTGTTGATGTCTTCAGGGGGCAGGGCAGAGGGGGAGGGGCCGGGCTGGGGAGAAAGTCAAGCATGAGGCCAATTTGGGAGCTGGAGCCCAGGTCAGGAGGTTGAGGTTGGGACCAGGGGCTGGCAGGGTGATGTCCATGTACAGCAGGTGGCTGCAGTCTCACCCATGCAGCCCTGGTGGTCAGGTCTGCTCTGAAAGCCTACATGGCAGGAGCCCTGGAAGGTGCCAATGATGCTGACACACTAGCTGTGGGGACACAGGCCATCACTCAGGGAGCACTCGTCGAAGTCTGTTGGAGTAGCACATGGCTGGCTAGGACCCAGTGTGTACAGACAGGCAAGGGGCTCTCTCTGCCATCTGTGCAACCCTGAGATAGACACACATGCATGCTGATGAGCTCATGACACAGGCATCCACACACCCGTGGATGCAAGTCTACACACAAACACACCCTCACACATTAACACACTTACCCTTGTACAAACACACCCACACCCAGATACACACTCACATCCTCTTGTATACTCACAAGACACAAACACACCCTCATATATTCACACACTCACCCTCAGTAACCACACATCTACACCCAAATACACCCACATGCACATTCACACAGGCTTACACACAAATACACCTTCACAGGGAAACCAAATCACCCTCAGTAGACACACATGTTCACAACCAGATACACTCACTCACATGCACACCATGCAGATTCACAAACACAGCTCATAGTCACTCATAGGCAAACATACTTGTCCTTGTGTAAATACACTGAGATACACACTCATGTAGACTCAAAACTTCCCTGGCATGCACTCACATACAAACTCAGTCACTCTTGTATAGACATATTCACACATATACAGACACATTTGCAAGGCCACACTCACACACAAATATACACTCCCTCTATCTCACACCCACTCAGCCACACTTCACACAAATACACATTGACCCATACTTGCAAACTTGGTTTTCTACTTTCACACTCACAGACATACACACAAATATACACTCCCACTATCTTATGCATGCAAACACTCAGAGATGCACTAACACACACATGCACACTGATACATAAGTACATACTTAGATACACACATACACACTACCAATATCTCACTCATACCACTCACACACCTGGCTGCACACTTACCCTCACAGGAAGTGCCCTTGGCCGTCAGCACATGTCCAGGGGGTCACTGACAGGTGTAGCTCCCATCCTTATTGGTGCAGGTACCTCCCCAGTACAGCAGGGGTTCCTGTTCATGCTTGTCCATGTCTGAACACATGAAAGGAAACAGCAGATATGAAGATGTGGACACGGGTGTGATGTGGCACTCAAAGCTTCTCCCTATGGCCCCCCAGCCCCATCACCCCAGCTGAAGTCAGGAGAGCCTTGAGGATTGGGTGCCAGTGACCCAGGGAATGGAGTTTGAGTTGGGAGGAGCAGCAACAAGTCAGATGGAGAGGGAAGCTGGAATTCTCAGGAGAATCAGGGCCAAGAGGCTGACACTCCTGGAGTCACTGAAGAAGGCTTTGAGAAACACCCACTGGAGGACACAGAGAGAAGGCAAGGCCCAGCCAGGCATCAGTGCAGGGAGCAGGCACCCAGCCACCAACCTCACCACTTTTCCCGCACTCCAGTCTTACATGCCACCTTTTCTCCCTCTGGCCCACCCAGGGCTTTTGCATGTGCTGCTCTTTCTTCAGGCTTCTCTTTCAGCCCCTCCTCACTTCATTTACTTCTGTTCCCTCAGCCACAACCTCAAGCCCCCACAGAATGAGACATATCCCACAGGTTCATGCTCCCACTGCACCATGGGGCCTTTTCAAGCACTTCTGACAGTGGCTACTTTGCATTTCTCTGGGGATTTATTTTATTAATGCCTGTCTCTCCATTAGGTCATGAGCCCAAGATAATGGCTCCCTGCTGCCGAATTTTCCACTGTTCCTGAGTAGAAGCATGTGAAAAAGTGAAGGAAGGGGCAAGAAGCTCTTTCCTTCTGGGCCTTCTCCTCTCCTTACACCCACCCTGGGAAAATTCGCTGGAATGTTGGTACTTATGCCTCAATTCTGCATGCCAGACCTAATGTCCTTTGGGGATTATATGCCATGACGGTCATACTCACTGTGTCCCAGCTGGATGACCACTGTCCCTACATTTGACCCTCTACCCACGTCCATCACAGCAGTATCCCCACCATCCTTCTGCTCAACCCCAAACCCCGCAGGCATTGTCCTCCCCAGGGGCTGCCACCTACCCATGCAGCTCTCTATCCACATGAAGCCACTCTTATAGCCATGAAAACCTTACACTGGAAGTTGCCCAGGGTGTTGACACAGAAGGGCAGGAAGTTAGTTACCTTCACAGATGAGCCCCCTTATGCAGGCAAAACCACGGGCACAGGCAATGTCTGTGGGTGGGAGAACCAGAGTGTGGACAGGGTTACTCTCTCCATCCAGACTCGAGTCACCTGTTCTACCCCAGTTCCCTCAATGGACACCCAGGCAAGCCCAGTGGCCACACCTGGGAGGCCTCCAGGAACCCACCCTGGGGGTTCCCCAGGGCATTACCCATCTTGCAGCATTTGCAGGGGCTCCCCCATGCATTCTCCAGAATGGCACAGCACTCAGGCTGCAGAGTGGCTCCATGAAGGTTCACCTCGCAGTGGCCATCCTGGACTTTTAGCCAGCAGGTGCCCTTGGTGCTGTCTTCAAGAGAAGGGTCACCTGTCTGACCTGCAGGGCCCACATGTGCACACCAACCACAGAGGCCCAACCTCCCCTTAAGCCCTGGTAGGACACAGGATCAGAAGACAGAGTTCCTGAAACTCATGGGACTGGGGCCTCTCACCCAGGCACACAGTGCCCAAGGGCCCCAGCCAGCTGCCAGGGGCAAACTCACAGACATAGGAGCTGGCCAGTTTCCAGGACGCACCATTCACCCATGGGTTGTATAGGCACTTGTCAATGTCTGCAAGGACGCCCCCCACCAGGTCCTGAGCTATGGGAGGGGGAGCTCCACCTGGCCAGGACACTGTCCTCTCCAGCGGCTGCTGAGCCCAGGAGCATGGGGTGCACCCAGGTCCATGTAATGTGGATGAACAGACAAGGCATGTGCATTTGGACAGAGTGCATAGGTACAGGCACGCAACATGTATTTGCACTGAATCTTGTGCACCCATACAAGCATGCTGGCATGCAGGGTCCTGGGATTGTGCATGTGTGAAAAGTATAGAGAGACAGACAGTGGGGAATGAATGGTGACCCTCAAGGGGGTAATGGCACAAGAGAAAATAACAGTGATGTGAGGTGGAAGTGAGGTGAGCACTGTGGGAAGTTCTGTCTGAAAGAGGTGAAGAAAAGGAGACACAGAGCTCAGGGAGAGGTGGAGTCAGGTGAAAGGCGTGTGTGTGTGTGTGTGTGTGTGTGTGTGTGTGTGTGTGTGTGTACACACACGCATGCTTCTGTGAGTGTTTGGGAGCCTGTGGGACAGGCAAGCAAGGTCATCACCACAAGTGTGTGTGGGCAACAATGGGTATGCATGCTTAAACGTGTGTGTATGTGTGAGCAAGGATGGGTGCATATTCCTGTGTGTGGGAGTGTGGGAGGCTTTGTGTAAATACACATGTAACTGTGAACCTAAATGTGTGAAAGTGTGAGCAAGTATAGGTACACACCTGTCTTTGAGTATGTTCACATGAATGGGTGGAAATGTGGAAGCATTTGTGTGAATATAGATATGTACCTGTGTTTTGAGTGAGTCCCCATATGTATAAGTGAGTCTCTAATCATATGCACACATGTGTGAATATATGAGTGTCTGAATGCATGCATAGTACATGCCTTTGAAGGTGTAATTGTGTGTGGCTGTGAATACAAGTGTATAAAGTGTGAGAATAAGTAAGTGTGTAAGTGTGGGTATATGTGTGTTTGAGTTTGTATCCATAAATATGAGACTGAATGCAAATATATTTGTATGTCTTTGAGTGTGTATGAGTGTAAATGTGTGTGTGAATGTGGGTATACACATGCCTTTGAGCATGAGTGTGTGTACACACAGCATGCATGTGCATATCTGTGCATATATATGCTCTGTGCATTGCGCCCAGGATCCTATACCTTCCCAAATCTCTGTGTCCAGCTGGAAGCTGAAACCCTGGAGGAAGGAGCAGCTGTAGCTGCCAGAGCTGTTCTGGCACCACCTGTTGTCACACAGGAGGCTGTTGAGGTCACACTCATCCACATCAGCAGGGCAAGGGAAGAGAGCATAGTGAGGACTGTGCAGGGGGGAGGCCTGCCCACCATCCGCCTATCATCCATAAGCACACTCACCAGTGCACTCTCTACCAGTCATGCCTACTTCATAGCCCAGGTGGCAGATGCACGGGTAGCTGCCTGGCAGGTTCTCACACACATCATTGGCACAGATGTCGAGGTCAAGGGTACACTCGTTGATGTCTGTAGCAAGAGGAGCACGTCATCAGGGTCTGCAGAAGCCGGGTTCCCACAGGACCAGAGCTCCAGCCCACACCCTGCCTCACTACCCTCAAAACCAGGGTTTCTCAGTACTGTAGACATTGGAGGGTGGATCATTTGCTGTGGGGACCGTCCTGTGCTTTATTATAGGATGCTGAGCAGCAGCCCTGGCTTCCATCCATGAGATGTCAGTAGCACCCTCCCCAGTATTTCTCCAGACTTTGCCAAATATCCCCTAGGGGGAAAATTGTCCCCAGTTTGGAATACATGGAACAGACTTTATACATCCACAACACAATGAAAATAAAAGCATCATAAACATAAGATTTTAGGGTGCTTATTAGTCTGTGCCAAACATACTAACTCATTTGATCCTTGCAACACCCCTAAAATGGGTCCTATTATTATTCCCACTTTACAGACAAAGAAACTAAGGCACAGAGAAGGTAAGTCACTTGCCCAAGGTTATTCAATCAGTAAATAGTAGTGCTGGGATTTGTACCTGGGCATCTGGTGCCATAATCTGTGCCTTTAACTTGGGGGTGGGGGGAGTAAGCGGGGTAGGACATATGTCCAGCCCCAATGGCCCAGCAGTGGATGGAAAACTCAACCATTGCCAGGTCAGTTTGGCTCAGTGGGTTGAGCATCATCCCATGTACCAAGGGGTCGCCAGTTCGATCCCCGGTCAGGACATGCCTGGGTTGCGGGCTCAGCCCCCACTAGGGGGCATGCAGGAGGCAGCCGGTCAATGTTTCTATCTTTCTCTCCCTCTCCCTCTCCCTTCCTCTCTCTCTAAAAATAAAATCAATAAAAATATATTTAAAAAAGAAAACTCAACCATCTCCTAAGTCCTTTTATTTTATTTCTGCTCAGATTGTTTCTCTCTCTCTCTCTCTCTGTGTGTGTGTGTGTGTGTGTGTGTGTGTGTGTGTGTGTATGGTCAGCAAAGAACTAAAAAGAGACACACACATTTGTACAGATAAAGCACTTTGAGCTAAGAGCTGCTGGCCACAGGAGATCAGCTATGGATCCCTCCAGGGGAAGGGAAAGGGACATGGGAGGAAGCACAACTTTATATTCACCATCTCTGTTAAAAGCTGAGTTGTGTCCCTCAAAATTTGTATGTAGGGGTCTTAACCCCCAGGACCTCAGTATGTGACCTTATTTGGAGATGGGGTCTTTACAGAGCTAATTCAGTTAAAATGAGGTCATTAAGGTGGAACCTCAAGCCATTCCAATATGATTGTATCCTTATAAAGGAAAATTAGTCCTGGCTGGTGTGGCTCAGTGGATTGAACGTAGTCCCATGGACTGAGAGGTCTGGTTCGATTCCTGGTCAGGGCACATGCCTGAGTTGCAGGCTCAGTTCCCCATGGGGGGGCATGCAGGAGGCAGCCGATTGATGTATCTCTCTCACATCGATGTTTCTATCTCTCTCCCTTCCTCTCTCTCTAAAAAATCAATAAAAATATATTTTAAAAAAGGGGAGGTGGCCCTGGCCAGTTTGGCTCAGCAGTTAAAGCGTCGGCCCGCGGACCAGAGAGTCCCGGGTTCAGTTCCCGCTAAAGGCACGTACCTCAGTTGCAGTTTGTCCCCGGCCCCGGTTGGGTGTCCACACACATGCTGCCATTGGTGCCCACCGCCACCCCCAGGCAGTGACAGTGAAAGGAACCCTCGGTGTTGGTGCACTGGCCATTCACACAGGTGCCAGGGGTCTGTGGGGACACTGTGAGGGGTCCCAGACCCCTCACTGGTCCTTCTCTCCTCCCTATTACCTCAGGTTCAGCATCCATACTCACCCATGCAGTAGTGGCCACCAGGTGCCAGCAAGAAGATGGATTTGCAAAGACATTCGAAGCTACCATTCTCATTGAGGCACATGCCATTAGCGCACATGGTGGTGGTGTCACACTCGTTTTAATCTGGGCATACTAGGACAGGCTGGGTCCCAGCAGGCCAGGCCAGGCGCCCACCCTTCACTAGCCCAACCCTATATGTACAACAGCCCCTCCCACTCACTTCTCCAGGGCAGAGGTAGGGTTGAGCCTCCAAGTCCCCTTCCGGGGTTGTGGGAGCCCGACCAGACAAGACATGGCTATCTGAGTATATCTGCATGGGGATCGGTCTGTCTGCTGGAACATGAGCCCCTCCTGGGCATGACTGGGTCCACTTGCTCACGTCTGTATCTTTGGTCCAGGCACACAGTAGGTGCTCCATAAATATGTTCTTTAAAAAAAAATTTTCTTTCCTTTATTGATTTTAGAGAAAGAAGAAGGGAGAGAGCGAGAGATAGAAACGTCAATGAGAGAGAACATCAATTGGCCGCCTCCTGCATGCCCCCCCCACTGGGGATTTGGTCCACAACCTAGGCATGTGCCCTGACTGGGAATCAAACCAGTGACCTCTTGGTGCATGAGTCGATGCTCAACCACTGAGCCACACCGACCGGGCTCCATAAATATGTTCTAAGTTAAATAAGTGAGGTGGTGGTTGCATAGCATTGCACTAAATGTCATGGAATTGTTCCTTAAAAAGTGTTTAAACAGCCCTGGCCAGTATGGCTCAGCAGTTAGAGCATCAGCCCGCACACTGAAGGGTCATGGGCTCAATTTCTGGTCAAGGACACATACCTAGGTTGCAGGTTTGATCCCTGGCCCCTGTTGGGGTTTGTGGGAGGCAACCAATCGATGTGTCTCTCTCACATCGATGTTTCTCTCTGTTGGGGTTTGTGGGAGGCAACCAATCGATGTGTCTCTCTCACATCGATGTTTCTCTCTGTTGGGGTTTGTGGGAGGCAACCAATCGATGTGTCTCTCTCACATCGATGTTTCTCTCTCTCTCTCTCTCTCTCTCTCTCTCTCTCTCTCTCTCTCTCTTCCCTTTCCTCCCTCCCTTCCACTCTCTCTAAAAATCAATGGAAAAAAAATATCCTTGGGTAAGGATTAACAAAAAAAAAGAGAGGTGGGCTTAAAATACATTTTACGCTATGTGTATTTCACCATGATTTTTTTTTAATACCCCCAAAAAATGTATAAATGAGATGGTGGTTGTACAATACTGGGAATGTATTAGATCCCACTGAGTTGTCCACTTGTAAATTATTACATTTATGTTGTGTGAATCTCACCTTAATTTTTTAAAGAAGAAAGAAAAGGGGAAAAACAGCCAGCTAATAAGAAAATAGTCTATACTTCCGGTCAAGATGGCGGCGTAGGTAAGTGCGGTATCGCGTCCTCCCACAACCACATCAAAGTTACAACTAAAATACAGAACAACCATCATTCAAAACCGCCTGAAATCAAGCTGAATGGAAGTCCTACAACTACGAAATTAAAGAAGAAGCCGCATCGAGACTGGTAGGAGGGGCGGAGGCGCGACGGGCTGGTCCCACACTCACGTGTGGCGGATAAAAATTAGGAGGATACCTCGGCTGGGAAGGTCCTTCCTGAGGACTGAGGGGTCCCCGTCTCACACCAGGCGCCCAGCTGAGGGCTCCAGTGCCAGGAAGAGAAGTCCCCATAACTTCTGGGTGGAAAAACCAGCGGGAACTGAGGCTGAGGCTGCTGGAGCCCCCGGCAGCTCCTCTTAAAGGGCCCGCGCACGGACTTACTGGGACTCGCACCCTCCAGGCTCCAGCGTTGGGGAGGCAGCTTGAAAGGCACCAGAGTCATATGGGGAAGAACTGAGCTGTTTGGCACTGGAGCGAGGGCTGGAGAGGCAGCTTTCTCCTGGACAGACGTGCTATCAGAGGCCTTTGTTCCTTTGGTGAGCCCTTCCCTGGGACGGCAGACAGCCGCCATATCTGGGACTCCAGCAACCTGGCTCACACTGTTGGCCCCGCCCTGGTGATTCCCTGAGGCCCCGCCCCACCCAACTTTCAGGCCCACCCAAGCTGTTGCCAGTTGCTTTACCATAGGATTAGCCTGTCTTGGATCCTGCTGCAGCTTTTCCTAAATTCTTTCAAACAAGCAGCATCTGGTCTCAGCTAGCCCCATACCTCTCCTTAAGTAATACATAGAAACAAACACAGGGAGGCAGCCAAAACGAGGAGACAAAGAAACAGGTCCCAAATGAAAGAACAGAAAAAAACTCCAGGAAAAGAACTAACTGAAATGGAGATAAGCAACCTAACAGATGCTGAGTTCAAAACACTGTTTATAAGGATGCTCAATGGACTTAGTGAGAACCTCAGTGAACTTAGTGAGGGCCTCAAGAGCATAAAAAAGGACCAGTCAGAAATGAAGGAGGCACTAACTGAAATAAAGAATAATTTACACAGATTCAATAGTAGAGTAGGTAAAGCCAAGAAGCAAACCATCAATTTGGAGTATAAGGAAGCAAAAAACACCCAATCAGAACAGCAAAAAGAAAGAAGAATCCAGAAAAATGAGTATAGTGTAAGGAGCCTCTGGGACAACTTCAAGCGTGCCAACATTCGCATCTTGGGGATGCCAGAAGGAGAACAGAGAGAGCAAGAAATCGAAAACCTATTTAAAACAATAATGGCAGAAAACTTCCCTAACTTGGTGAAGGAAACAGACATACAAGTCCAGGAAGCACAGAGAGTCCCAAACAAGATGAACCCCAGGAGGCCCACACCAAGACACATCATCACCAAAATGCAAAAGTTTCAAGACAAAGAGAGAATCTTAAAAGCAACAAGAGAAAATCAGTTAATTACCTACAAGAGAGTTCCCATAAGACTGTCAGCTGATTTCTCAAAAGAAACTTTGCAGGCCAGAAGAGAATGGCAAGAAATATCCAGAGTGATGAAAAGCAAGAACCTACAATCAAGATTACTCTATCCTGCAAAGCTGTCATTCAGAATCGATGGCCATATAAAGAGTTTCCCAGACAAGGAAAAGCTAAAGGAGTTCATCACCACCAAACTATTATTATATGAAATGTTGAAGGGTCTTCTTGAAGAAAAAGATTAAAAAATATGAACAAACAAAATGGCAATAAATACATATCTATCAACAAATGAATCTACAAACAAAATGAACAAGCAGAACAGAAACATTCTCATAGATACAGAGAACTTTTGTTGGTTGCCAGATGGGTGGGGGCTGGGGGAATGGGTGAAAAAGGTGAAGGGATTAAGAAGTACAAATTGGGCCCTGGCCAGTTTGCCTCAGTGGTTAGAGTGTCGGCCTGTGGTCCAGAGAGACCCGGGTTCGGTTCCCGCTAAGGGCATGTACCTCGGTTGCGGTTTGTCCCCGGCCCTGGTTGGTTGTGCGGGTGGCAGCCACTCGATGTGTCCCTTTCATGTCGATGTCTCTCTCTCTTCCTCTCTCTCCTTCCCACTCTATCGGAACAAAAAATGAAAAAATGTCCTCGGGCCCTGGCCGGTTTGGCTCAGCGGTTAGAGCGTCGGCCTGCGGTACAGAGAGACCTGGGTTCGGTTCCCGCTAAGGGCACGTACTTCGGTTGCAGTTTGTCCCTGGCCCTGGTTGGTCATGCGGGTGGCAGCCACTGGATGTGTCCCTTTCACATCGATGTTTCTCTCTCTCTCTTCCTCTCTCTCCCTCCCACTCTATCTGAACAAAATATGAAAAAATGTCCTCAGGTGAGGATAAAAAAAAAAAAAAATGTCCTCGGGTGAGGATAAAAAAAAAAAAAAGAAAAAGAAGTACAAATTGGTTGTTAGACTGACAAACCTCAAAGGGAAGGGGGATGGGGGGTGGGAAGAAATAAACCAAAGAACTTATATGTATATATGCATAACCAATGGACACAGACAACAGTGTGGGGAAAGACAGGAGGGCTACGGGAATGGGGAGGATGGGGTCAATGGGAGTAAAATGAGGAACATCTGTAATACATTCAACAATAAAGATAAGTTTTAAAAAAAGAAAATAGTCTAAAGGAAGGTGGTAGGTACAGAAATGAGTTGATGACCAAAGTTTCAGTTTTGAACAATAAAGGACTGCACCAAGAAAGAAAAAAGAAAAAGAAATGAATTAAAGACCTGCACAAACTTGTGTACGTGAATGATCATAGCAGTGTTATCCAAAATTGTAAGAAGTGGACATAGCCCAAATGCCCATCAGCTGATGGAGGGATAAACACAATGTGGTCTATTCACACCCTGAAATATTATGTGATCATGAAAAGAAGTGAAGCACTGACATGTGCTACAGCATGGGTGAACCTTGAAAACAAAAAGCTGAGTGACAGGAGCCAGACACAGAAGGCCACATACCGTATGATTCCATTTATGCAAAATGCCCAGAACAGGCATATCCACAGAGACAGAAAGTGAATTAGCCTAATGCCGAGGACTGGGGCAGGGAGCAAGGATTCTGAGATGCCTACCAATGGAGATGAGGTGATGAAAATGTGAACTTAGAGGGCAGTGATGCTCGTACAACTCTGTGACTGTACTAAAAATCATTGAATTGTACACTTAAATGGCTACTTTTACGGTATGGACGAAAATATCAATAAAAATGGTTAAAAGGTTTTTAGAAATTTTTTTTCTTCACTTGAGGATATTTTTCCATTGATTTTTAGATAGAGTGGGGGGTGGGGGAGAGAGATCCATGTGAGAGAGACACATTAATTGTTCCTTCATGACAGGTGATGTCATGTGGTCATCACCAGTATGACCACATTGTGCAGTCACTCCATACATCACCTGTCACGATGGAACAATTAGACTCTCAGCCCCCAGCATCTCTCAGTACCACCTCAGAACTGTCACAAGGGCAGAGCATGTCCCACAGTCTCCCTGTCAATATTGTATCATCATCACATTCCTATTACAGGGTCATCCATCACTGTCACCCACTGCTGTTACTCTTTCCTTGTCACCTATTAATGGGGCAGCTTGCTGTTTTCTGTTTATTCCACTGCCTGTGACGTTCATGTTCTCTCCTCTCACCTTTTTTTTTTTTCCCTTTATTGATTTTATTTTATTTTATTATTATTTTTTTTTTATCCTCACCCGAGGACATTTTTTCATTTTTTTTTTTTTGTTCAGATAGAGTGGGAGGGAGAGAGAGGAAGAGAGAGAGAAACATCAACGTGAAAGGGACACATCGAGTGGCTGCCACCCGCACGACCAACCAGGGCCGGGGACAAACTGCAACCGAGATACATGCCCTTAGCGGGAACCGAACCCGGGTCTCTCTGTACCGCAGGCCGACGCTCTAACCGCTGAGCCAAACCGGCCAGGGCTCCCTTTATTGATTTTAGAGAGAGAAGAAGTAAGAGGGAGAGAGAGATAGAAACATCAATGAGAGAGAACATCGATTGGCCACCTCCTTCATATCCCCCACTGGGGATCGAGCCCACAACCTGGGCATGTGCCCTGACCAGGAATTGAACCAGCGACCTCTTGGTGCATGGGTCAACACTCAACCACTGAGCCACACAGGCCAGACTCCTCTCACCTTTATACCTTCACCTTGTTGCTGTGACATTGTCACTGGTTACTAATTGTATGTCACCCAGAGCATCAGGATCCTTAAACTGCAAGAGAGAGAAATCAGTCTCTGCAGAAAGAGCACTTGGTTGGGGCAAATTCCTTGGGTGGCTAGAGACCCAAGCTTGAGGGTTCTTCAGCCAGCAGCTTTGCCCCTATGTTGCCTGCAGGTCTGGTCCCACCAAGATGACTTCCATTCCCTCTCTACTCCCCAGGCTCAGCTGATGCTTGATGATCCTGGACCCTAGAAACCAGAGCCACCTTTGGGTAAACAGAGTGCCAGAACCCCACTTTCTGACACCAGCATCAGTCAAAGGACAGGGCAGAGGTGCCTGGCTGGAGGCATGTGGGATGTGTGCTCCCATCCTTGCTGTTCAGGGGGCTGGGAAAACAGAGACCCAGTGTCTTGAGGTTCTGTTGTGCATCTGCTTCCTGAAGGGCGCATTTCCCAGACCTAAGGGAAAGTCACCTGAATCACCTGATAGCCAAATAGCTGGAAAGATTCTGTATGCTGTGTTCTTCCTACCTTGTCATCTCTCACTGTTCCATTACACTGCCATCTCTCACTGCAACTGTCTCTCTGCTGCCACCTGTCATTTTCATACACTGTCCCCTTATTGTCCTTTGTCAACATATCACCAACATTACCCCAATTGTTATACTTTTTTTAAATTACATTGACACCGGTTGCTGTCACACTGTGTCTACATCACCCTCAGTTCCCATTAATTTTCACCTATCCCTGTCACATGGCCATATCATTCATGTCACCCTAAGCACACCCACACTCTGTTATCCTATTAAGGTCATTGTGAATAAATGTCTGAGTCATTCCAGCTTCATTCTTTTCCCCTACAAACCACTATCCTCTGATTTTCTGTGTAGTTCTGAAGTGCCCCTCTGCAGACAGGACTCCACAGTATGTGTCCTGAGCCAGGAGACTCTCAAATGTCCATTAACACAGGCCTGAGGATGGGATGGAGAGAGGGTGCCTAGGAGCACAGCATCAGGATAGGGACAAAGAGACATGGGGGTGGGGGAATGCCTGCAGCCTGTGCTGTGTGGGGTGCTCTGGGTCTGCCTAGGCTTGGGTGGCCTGGGTACAGAGCTCTCTTTGAGCACAGGAAGGAGCTGAGTTCTAGGACGAGGAAGTATATGAGCAGGGAGTTAGGCCAGATGCCTGGGAAGGAGGCAGGTACTGGAAGTCCCTAAGAAAGTCAGGCCTGGGCTGGGAGAGGCAGAGAGAGCTGCTGGACTCTGAGGACTTCCTCATCCAGTTCTCCGGGGATGACAGACCCATCCCCAGTTCACAGAGCATTCACTGTATGCCAGGTTGAACCCTCACAATAGATCCCCAGGGCAGGCTCTATCTTCCCCATTATATACATTGGGAAAACTGAGGCACTAAGCCCAAGTCACTCATCCAGGCCCCACAGCCAGTAAAGAGCACAAGTAGATTTGAACCCAGGTCACAAAGCCCCAAACCTCACTCTCTTGGGCAGGGGGAAGTAACAAAAGCCTGTGTTTCTTTCATATATATACATACGTATTCTTTTTTCTTTAACAATAACCACGGACGTCAGCACCTGTATACATTGTTTTGTGCTTGCTTGCTTTCCTCTTTGTAATAATTTCTTTCACTTGGAAAGAACTTGTTCTTCTTTAGGTTTATGGAGGACTACATTGGTGAGCTGAAATGTAATTTATTTACCTAGTCACCTACTTTTGTAATTTCAGACAGTGCTGCAGGAAATAGCTCAGTATAGGTGTCATCTGATGCTAAATATAATGCAGAGTCTTTAGAAACTTTTTTGTTATGGAAAATGTCAAACATGCGTAAGTAGACAGTGTGGTGAATGAACCTCAGTGGATCCCTCATTTAGCTTTAAAAATTATTAACATATGGTTACTCTCATCAGCTTGCACCACCACCACCACCACCACCACCACCACCACAACCAGCCTTTCTGCTGAATGTACAATGGACAGAGTGGAGAAGCCTGGACAGAGTGACAACTCCCAACAGGTTCAGCCACCAGAGAGCACAAGCCCAGGATGCACAAAGGCAGCTGTCCCAGGTGAGTCCTGTGAAGACAGAGTGACAAGGAGGACAGGAACAGCACATTCACAGGAGCATGGCGAGGAGCTCTGGGGAGAGTTATCTGGGGGCTGCAGATGTGGCTTAGCCATCATGTGGTCAAGCTGTCACTCAGCCCAGGGGAAGGAAGGATGGCCACTGCTGAAACAAAACTGCTAGCCAGGAGGGGAGGTGGAAGAAATATCGCATCTCAAAGACATCAGGAGGTCAAAGGCAGGAACCTCCAAATGGGGAGGACTTCCTGACACTCCTGGAACAGACAGAGCCATGCAGCAATGATGAACAAACATTTCCTGAGCTAAAGACAGACTTGTGTTTCTGAAGAAAGGGGCTCCAGACTCTCAGACTATGCCCAAAACATACCCCTGAGAGGGGTTCTGCCACATCTGGAAGGCAATAGATTGGAAGACGGAGAGGAAGTCCTAGGAGAGTGTTCTCATCTGTGATCACTGAAAGCCAGATGTCAACAGTGGACCACTCTGCACTTTTGAGAGTCAAAAAAAGCTGTGATGTCAGTGAGATGTCACCTCATTCCCATTAGGATGGCTATTTAAAAAAAAAAAAAAATGAATGAATGAAAATAATCAGTGTTGGTGAGAACGAGGAGAAATTGGAACCCCAGGCATTGCGAGTGGGAATGTAAAATGGTTGTGGAAAACAGTATTGTGACTCCTTAAAAAGTCCAACATAGAACTACCATATGATTTTGTAATTCCACTTCTGGGTATAGACCCCAAAGAAGTGAAATCAGGGTCTCGAAAAAATATTTGCAAACCCATGTTCATAGCAGCATTATTCACAATGGCCAAAAGAGGGAGGCAACCAAAGTGCCCATCAACACATGAATGAATAAACACAATGTGGTCCATCCATACAATGGAATACTAGTCAGTCTTAAAAGGACATTATCTATGAGGACATTATGCTGAGTGAAATAAACCAGGCATAAAATAACAAATACTGTATGATTCCACTCACAAGAGGTCCCTAGAGGCGTCAGCTCCATAGAGACTGAAAGATGGTAGAAACCAGGAGCTGTGGGTGGGGGAGAATAATTAGTGTTTAATGGGAAACAGAGTATCAGTTTGGAAAGATAAGGAAGTTCTAGAGATGGATGGTTGCACAGCATTGAGAATATACTTAATACTACTAAATTGTACACTTAAAAATTATTAGGGAGGACTTCCGGTCAAGATGGCGGCGTAGGTAAACGCGGTATCGCGTCCTCCCACAACCACATCAAAGTTACAACTAAACTACAGAACAACCATCATTCAAAACCGCCTGAAATCAAGCTGAATGGAAGTCCTACAACTACGAAATTAAAGAAGAAGCCTCATCGAGACTGGTAGGAGGGGCGGAGGCGCGACAGGCTGGTCCCACACCCACGTGTGGCAGATAAAAATTGGGATACCTCGGCTGGGAAGGTCCTCCCAGAGGGCTGAGTGGTCCCCGTCCCACACCAGGTGCCCAGCTCAGGGTCCCAGTGCCAGGAAGAGAAGTCCCCATAACTTCTGGCTGGAAAAACCAGCGGGAACTGAGGCTGAGGCGGCTGGAGCCCCCGCAGCTCCTCTTAAAGGGCCCGCGCACGGGCTTACTCGGACTCCCACCCTCCGCGCTCCAGTGTGGGGGAGGCAGCCTGAAAGGCACCAGAGTCATATGGGGAAGAACTGAGCTGTTTGGCATTGGAGCGAGGGCTGGAGAGGCAGCTTTCTCCTGGACAGACGTGCTAACAGAGGCTTTTGTTCCTTTGGTGAGCCCTTCCTGAGCCGGCAGACGCCGCCATATCTGGGACTCCAGCAACCTGGCTCACACTGTTGGCCCCGCCCTGGTGATTCCCTGAGGCCCCGCCCCACCCAACTTCCAGGCCCACCCAAGCTGTTGCCAGTTGCTTCACCATAGGATTGGCCTGTCTTGGAGCCTGGTTCAGCTTTTCCTAAAATCATTCAAACAAGCAGCATCTGGTCTCAGCTAGCCCCATACCTCTCGCTAAGTAATACATAGGAACAAACAGAGGGAGGCAGCCAAAATGAGGAGACAAAGAAACAGGTCCCAAATGAAAGAACAGAACAAAACTCCAGGAAAAGAACTAAGTGAAATGGAGTTAAGCAACCTAACAGATGCTGAGTTCAAAATACTGCTTATAAGGATGCTCAATGGACTTAGTGAGAACCTCAGTGAACTTAGTGAGGGCCTCAAGAGCATAAAAAAGGACCAGTCAGAAATGAAGGAGGCACTAACTGAAATAAAGAATAGTTTACACAGATTCAATAGTAGAGTAGGTAAATCCAAGAAGCAAACCATCGATTTGGAATATAAGGAAGCAAAAAACACCCAATCAGAACAGCAAAAAGAAAAAAGAATCCAACGAAATGAGGATAGTGTAAGGAGCCTCTGGGACAACTTCAAGCGTGCCAACATTCGCATCTTGGGGGTGCCAGAAGGAGAAGAGAGAGAACAAGAAATCGAAAACCTATTTGAAACAATAATGGCAGAAAACTTCCCTAACTTGGTGAAGGAAACACACATACAAGTCCAGGAAGCACAGAGAGTCCCAAACAAGATGAACCCCAAGAGGCCCACACCAAGACACATCATCATCAAAATGCAAAAGGTTCAAGACAAAGAGAGAATCTTAAAAGCAGCAAGAGAAAAGCAGTTTCTTACCTACAGGGGAGTTCCCATAAGACTGTCAGCTGATTTCTCAAAAGAAACTTTGCAGGCCAGAAGGGAGTGGCAAGAAATATTCACAGTGATGAAAAGCAAGAACCTACAACCAAGATTACTCTATCCTGCAAAGCTGTCATTTAGAATCGATGGCCATATAAAGAGTTTCCCAGACAAGGAAAAGCTAAAGGAGTTCATCACCACCAAACCATTATTATATGAAATGTTGAAGGGTCTTCTTGAAGAAAAAGATAAAAAAATATGAACAAACAAAATGGCAATAAATACATATCTATCAACAATTGAATCTACAAACAAAATGAACAAGAAAAACAGAAACATTCTCATAGATACAGAGAACTTTTGTTGGTTACCAGATGGGTAGGGGCTGGGGGGAGGGGTGAAAAAGGTGAAGGGATTAAGAAGTATAAATTGGTTGTTAGACTGACAAACCTCAAAGGGAAGGGGGGTTGGGGGGTGGGAAGAAATAAACCAAAGAACTTATATGTATATATGCATAACTAATGGACACAGACAACAGTGTGGGGAAAAGCAAGAGGGGGGCGGAAATGGGGAGGAGGGGGGCAATGGGGGAAAAATGAGGAACATCTGTAATACATTCAACAATAAAATTTAAAAATAAAATAAAAAAAAATTAAAAAATTAAAAAAAAAAAAATTATTAGGTAATCATTCCACAATGTATATGTGTATCAGATCATCATATTGTACACTTAAATATATGTAATTATAGCCTGGCCAGTGTGGCTCAGTGGTTGAGCATCGATCCATGCACCAAGAGGTCACTGATTCGATTCCTGCTCAGGGCACATGCCCAGGTTGTGGGCCTAATCCCCAGTGGAGGGCATGCAGGAGGCGGCCAATCGATGTTCTCTCTCATCAATGTTTCTATCTCTCTCTCCTTCTCTCTTCCATTCTCTCTAAAAATCAATAGAGAAAAAAAATTTTTTAAAAAACAAACCATTTGTGCCCTGGCCAGGCGCTCAGTTGGTTGAAGCGTCATCCCAATATTACAAGATTGCCGGTATGATCTCTGGTCAGGGCACATACAAGAATCAACCAATAAATGCATAAGTAAGTGGAACAACAAATTGATGTTCCTCTCTCTCTCTCTCTCTCTCTCTCTCTCTCTCTCTCTCTCTCTCATCAATAAATAAACATTTTAAAAATTGTGATCTTACCGTTTTGAAAGTCAGAAGTCTGAAATGGCTTTCAATGGACTAGCGTCAAGGTGTCAGCAGGGCTGCATTCCTCTGGAAGCTCCAGGAGAGAATCCATTCCATGCCTTTTGCAGCTTCTAGAGGCCACCCACATTCCTTGGATCATGGCCCCTTCCTTCATCTCCAAAGCCAGCAGTATAGCATCTTCCAATCTCTCTCTGACCCTCCTGTCTCCCTCTTACATGGACCCTTGTGATGACATTGGGCTTCTCAAGATAATCTCCCCATTATCTCCAGATTCTTAATTTAATACTGTCTGCAAATATCTGTATGTTAGGTACACTGTCTCAGGTCCCAGGAATTGGGATGTGGACATCTTTGGGGTATATGCACATAATTTAGCCTACCACAGTGAGTTTCCTTGATGGAGAGGAAACCTCACCATCGGCTCCAGAGGGATGAGCAAGATATGGGGTTCAAGCTGTGCCTTTCAACTTCCAGATTTCAGTTTCCTCATCTTCCAAATATAAAAAAAAACAAACAAAACAAAAAACTCTCTTCTGGTCATTTCCCTGGAAAAATTAGGTGGAATCAGGCTGACCAAAATGTTTAGTAGCCACATGATGGCCCAAGACACAGGTTCCCAGTGACCCAGATCTGAAGTCATTATCCATTTTTGCAACAACCATTCTTGATCACCTACTGTGTACCAGGCACTGGGGACTGGAAAATAAGCAGAAATAGACTTGAAGCCTGCAGTGCATCAGTCTGGGGAATGTTCATCAGCCAACATTTATTGAGTGCCTACTGTGTACCAAGCACTGTTCTAGGTGTGGGGCAGGTGGTGAGGGGAACACAGAAGCAAAGAAAGCAAACATCTCCTGAACTCACATTTGAGTGGTGCTAAGTGCCACAGAAGGGAGGTACCTGGTGCCCTGGGGCCTAACTCAGGCTGGGAAGTCAATGGAGGCTTTTCCAAGGTGATGACACTTACTCTGAGATTGGCCTGATAAAGAGGAGTTAAACTGAGAGAAAAGGTGAGAGGGAATAGCATGTAAGGGAATAGCTCTGAGTAAGTTGAGTGCCTGGAGCACAAAGACCAAAGGGAGAGAAGAGAGGTGAGGCTGGACAGTCTGGGAAATTTCTCAATATTCTAAGATCAGCAGGGAGCCATTGGGGGGTGATTGCAAATGGGTTTGGCAAAGACTGTGACCACTAGGCTAGGCATGGATTAGTACTGCTGAGGGCGGAAGAACCTGGGCACCCACCACCAACCCTGCCATCTGCACCCATCTCTCTGGACTCCAGCATCTGCCCAGCTTGTCTCCCTATGGCCCCATCTAATCCCCAGCTGCTGTCAGAGTTTCTACTTGCAACTTTCTCCCATGTCCTCCAAACCTTGAGGATGCCATTAGTTCAGTCAACATCTGTGAGGCATCTATTGTGTGCCAGGTGCTTTACATTCACTATCACGTTGAGTTCCCCTAATAATCCCATTACTAAGGTGTGATGCCCAGGGTCAGACTCTCAGAAGACATGCATGTGCCAGGGTAGCTCTTAGGTCCTCAGTGAACATTTAGTGAAGCAATGGATGAGTGAATGAATGAATGGTGGGCAAGTCCAATGTGGCTTGGGGGAAGGAGTGGAAATTACCTGTGGAGAGGTGAGAAGGACTCAGATTGAGAGAGGCCTTCAAAGCTAAACCTGGGAGTATGGGTGTGACTTGGCGGCAGCTGGGAGCCATGGAAAGTTCTAGACAGAAAGCCACACATTTGATTTGTGTTTGAGTTGGACCAAGTTGTCAAAAGGGTGGAGTTTAGTCTGTCGCTAGGGGGCACTCAAGCCTTCCTAGAGATTGTCTTTAGAACTGCGCTGCCCAGAGGGTGGCCACTGACCACAGGTGGCCAGTCCAAATTGAAATATAAGTGTAAAGTACACACTAGATTCCAAAGACTGTGTAAGAGAAAAAGAATGCACCCTGGCCAGTTTGGCTCAGCAGTTAGAGTGTCGACCCATGGACCAAAGAGTTCTGGGTTCGATTCCCGCTAAGGGCACGTACCTCGGTTGCAGTTTGTCTCTGGCCCCGGTTGGGGTTGTGTGGGTGGCAGCCAGTCGATGTGTCTCTCTCACATCAATGTTTCTCTCTCTTCCTCCATCTCTCCCTCTCGCTCTATCTGAAGATGAATGCAAAAATGTCCTTGGGTGAGGATAAAAAAAAAAAAAAAAGCAACATGCCTCGTTAATGCTTTTTAAAATATCAGTGACAGTCCTGGCCATTTTGGCTCAGTGGTTAGAGTGTCAGCCCACGGACATAAGGGTCATGGGTTCAATATCGGATCAAGGGCACGTACTTGGGTTGCAGGTTCAATACATGGCCCCAGTCAGGGTCGTGTGGGAGGCAACCAATCGATGTGTCTCTCTCACATCGATGTTCCTCTCTCTCGCTCTCTCCTTCCCTCCCTTAAACTCCATCTAAAATTCTATGGAAAAATATCCTTGAGTGAGGATTAACAAAAATAAATAAATAAATAAATATCAGTGACATAAAATGATAATATTTTGGGTACATTGGGCTAAATAAATTATATTATTAAAATTTCATCTGTTTCTTTTTACTTTTTTGTAAGTGGTTAAGATTGTATACATGGATTACATATATTTCTATGGGGCAGTGCTGGCTTAGAGAAAAGTTACTATTTTCAACTGCTGTGAGGGGGAAAACTAACCTCTCTTTTTCTCTTACTTCCTTTTATATTAGTCATCCTTCAAGGTAACCATCTGCAGTGCTTCCTACAGATTGTTCTCATTGCTCATTGAATATAAGTGCATACACATAAATAAACAGAGCAAAAATAGAGAGTTGGGGGTCATTTTTTATAAGTATGGAATCATATTGGATACATCTTTTTTTAGCTAAGGTATCTTTATTTATTTTAATCCTCTCCCGAGGACATTTTTGCATTTATCTTCAGATAGATGGGGAGGGAGAGAGGGAGGAAGAGAGAGAGAGAAACATCGATGTGAGAAAGACACATCGAGTGGTCACCACCCACACGACCCCAACCGGGGCCGGGGACAAACCGCAACCGAGGTATGTGCCACTAGCGGGAACCGAACCCGGGCCTCTCTGGTCCGCAGGCCAACTCTCTAACCGCTGAGCCAAACAGGCCAGGGCTAGCTAAGGTATCTTATGGAAACTGTTTAGACTACTGCTAAGGTCCTAATTCACTCTTTTTAATTGCTTGACAATTTTTCATGATGTGTATAAACCAGAATTTATTCAGCCACATTCCCATTGACAGGTTTTCACTTGGTTTACAGGTTTTATCCCCTCTACTACTAAAACAAAACAAAAAACTGCAATAAATATCTTTGTACCTATTACCAATGTGCTGATGATGCTGATGATTTTCTTTCTTTATTGTGGCAAATACTTTATTTAATTTTTTTCAATTACAGTTGACATATTAGTTCAGGTGTACAACATAGTGACTTGACATTTTTATATACCTTATGAGTTGAACATTCCATAAGTCTAGTACCCACCTGACACCATACAATATTATTATTTTTTAAAATATTTTTTCTTTATTGATTTTTAGAGAGAGAGGAAGGAAGAGGGAGAGAGAGATAGAAACATCGATGAGAGAGAACATCCATTGGCCGCCTCCTGCATGCCCCGCACTGGGGATTGGGCCCACAACCTGGGCAAGTGTCCTGACCAAGAATTGAACCAGCGACCTCTTGATGCATGGGTCGACGCTCAACCAGTGAGCCACACGGGCCGGGCCCCATACAATATTTTTGACTCTAATCCCTAGGTTGTACTTTATGTTCCTCTGACTATTTTGTAATTGCCAATTAGGATTTCTTAATCCCTTCCTCTTTTTCACTCAGCCCCCAACCACCTCCTCCTATCTGGCAACCATCAATTTGTTTTTTAGATTTCACATATAAGTGAAATCATATTGTATTTGTCCTTCGGTGTCTGACTGATTTTATTTCTAAGGGAAAGATTTCTAGGAATGAGGTTACTGGGTGAAGAGTTTATGTATTTTTAATTTTCATTGATTTTTTCAGGTTGTAGATATCAATAGATTGAATCTAAAGTCTATACAGAAAGGCAATGACCTAGAATAGACAGCACAATACTGAAAAAGAACAAAATTGGAGGACTAACATTACCCAATGTAAAAACTTTCTATAAATCTACAGTAATCAAGACAGCATGGAATTGGCATACACACACATGAAAAAAAATGGACACATGCATCAATGAAACAGAATGGAAAGCCCAGAAATAGATCCAAATAAATATAGTCAATTGATCTTTGAAAAAGGAGCACCAACAATTTAACAGACAAAGGACAGTCTTTTCAACAGATGGTGCTGGAAGAATTGGATGTCCATATGCAAAAAAAAAAAAATCTAAACACAGACCTTATACCTTTCAAAAAAAATAAACTCAAAATGGATCATAACGTGGTACCTAGAATAGGCAAATTTATAAAGATAGAAAGTAGAATCGAGGTTACCAGAGGGTAGGGGAGGGGGAATGGGGAGTTATTGTTTAATGGGTACAGTTTCTGTTAGGAATGATTAAAAAGTTCTGGAAATAATGTCAACTATAATTTATTTTTTTTTATTTTTTATTTTTTTATCCTTACCCAAGGACATTTTTTCATTTTTTGTTCAGATAGAGTGGGAGGGAGAGAGAGGAAGAGAGAGAGAGAGAAACATCGATGTGAAAGTGACACATCGAGTAGCTGCCACCCGCACGACCAACCAGGGCCAGGGACAAACTGCAACCGAGGTACATGCCCTTAGTGGGAACCGAACCCGGGTCTCTCTGGACCGCAGGCCAATGCTCTAACCACTGAGCCAAACCAGCCAGGGCTCAACTATAATTTAAAATAATTTTTCTTTAAGTTCTGGAAATAGTGGTGATGGTTGCATGACATTGTGAATGTACCGAATGCCTCTAAATTGTACACTTAAAAATTATTAAAATGGTAAATTATATGTTATATATATTTTAGCACACACACAAAAAAGGATCATAGACCTAGATGTAGAAAGCAAAACTATAAAGCTTCTAGAAGGAAACATAGTAGAAAATCTAGATGTTCTTGGGTTTGGTAATGGGTTTTTAGATACAACATCAAAAGCATAATCCATGAGCTGTGTCCGGGTAGCTCAGTTGGTTAGAGTGCTGTCACAATACACCAAGGTTTCGGGTTCGATCCCTGGTCAGGGCACACACAAGAATCAACCAATGAATGCATAAATAAGTGGAACCAACAAATAAATGTTTTTCTCTCTCTCTCTCAAATCAATTTTTAAAAAAAGCATAATCCATGAAGTAAAAAATTTGGTGTTGAACTTTAGTAAAATTAAACACTTCTGCTCTGAAAAAGATGCTGCTTAGAGAATGGAAAGTCAAGTCACAGACCACAGACTAGAAGAAAATATTTACAAAACACATATTTGAAAAAAAGATTTGTATGCAAAATAGATGTTGCCAGGGTAAAGTGTTCAAACCCTTTGGAGAGCACATTCCCACCAGCCATGCACACCTGTCCTTTTCCCCACAGCCTCACAAGCAATACTTTTTAAATATTTTTCCAGTTTGAGAAAGTGATATCTTGTTACCTCAGTTTTCATTTTCTGACCCCAGCCCATTGGAGCATGTTTTCATATGGTTTTGGTGACTTGGATTTACTTTTCTGTGTACTGCTTATTCACATTCTTTGTCCCTTTTTACCTTTTGGATTGTCTTTTTCTTAATTTGTACATGCTCTGCACCATCTGAATTAATTGACTTCAAAATTTTGTGGTATCTTTTGTCATCCAGAGTTTCCAGTCTTGCTTAGAAAAGTCTCTTTTGGCCGTGGCCAAGTAGCTCAGTTGGTTAGAACATTGTCCCCATACACCAAGGTTGCAGGTTCGATCCCCAGTCAGGGCACATATAAGAATCAACACAGGCCCTGGCTGGTTTGGCTCAGCGGTTGGAGCATCTGCCTGCGGACCAGAGAGTCCCGGTTTTGGTTCCTGCTAGGGGCACGTACCAAAAAAAAAATCAACACAGCCTTGACCGGTTTGGCTCAGTGATAGAGTGTCAGCCCACAGACCAATTAGTCCACGGGTTTGCTTCTAACCAAGGGCACGTACCTCAGTTGCGGTTTGGTCCCCAGCCCTGGTCGGGGTCATTTGGGAGGCAGCCAGTCGATGTGTCCCTCTCCCGTCAATATCTCTCTCTCTCTCTCCCTTTCTGTCCCTCTCCCTCCCATTGTATCTGAAGATAAATGGAGGAATGTCCTCAGGTGACGATTAAAACAAAAAAAAAGAAGAATCAACCCCTGCATGCATAAATAAGTGAAACAACAAACTGAAGTTTCTCTCTCTCTCTCTCAAATCCATTTTTTAAAAAAAGGAAAAGTCTCTTTTGTCCTCAGATTGTATATGTAGTCACTTAGATTTCCCCTTCCTCTTTTCCACTCATCCCTTCACTTCCCTGTCTCCTCTGACAACCATCAGTTTGTTTTCTGTATCTGTGAGTTTGTTTTGTTTTGCTGTTCATTTGTTCTGTTTCTTTAGATTCCACATGTAAGTGAAATCATATGGTATTTGTCTTTCTCTGTCTGACTTATTTCACTTAACATAATAGGCCCATCCATGTTGTCACAAATGGCAAGATTTAAATCTTTTTATGGCCCTGGCCGGTCTGGCTCAGCGGTTAGAGCGTCAGCCTGCGGTCCAGAGAGACCCGGGTTCGGTTCCCGCTAGGGGCATGTACTTCGGTTGCAGTTTGTCCCCAGGCCTGGTTGGTCGTGCGGGAGGCAGCCACTTGATGTGTCCCTTTCACGTCAATGTTTCTCTCTCTCTCTCTCTCCCTTCCACTCTATCTGAACAAAAAATGGAAAAATGTCCTCGGGTGAGGATAAAAAATAAATAAATAAATAACATTTAAAAAAAATAAATAAATCTTTTTATGGCTGAGTAATATTCCACTGTATATATTTATCTTTTTTTTTTCTTTATTGATTTTAGAAAGAGAGGAAGGGAGAGGGAGCGAGAGATGGAAAGGCTGATGAGAGAGAACATCGATTGGCCGCCCACGACTGGGGATCGGGCCCACAACCTGGGCATGTGCCCTGACCTGGAATCAAACTGGCGACCTCTTGGTGCGTGGGTCGACACTCAACCACTGAGCCACACCGGTCGGGCTATATTTATCTATTTTTTATTTTAAAAACAGCATTCTGTTCTTCTCTGATTGATCTAATCCGTATAGTGTATCTTCTGCTGTTTCTCTGAAGATAATTGCGAGGTTATGTTGCTGTTTTTACTCCCTGCATTGTTTTGTTTTCCTGAATTTGTTGGGGTTCTTTTTCCCCTATGTTTATTCTCATCTCTGCCTTTCACTTTGGAGGTTTCCTTAAATCTTATATGTGAATGTGCGGTACCAAGGCCGAAATGATTGGTGTTGGGGGTGGTCATGTCAGTGGCAGTTTCATTGAAGGTGAACTTTCCTAGGGGTCTCCTGGGAAAGTAAGGTCTTTTTTCTGGAATATTTGGTTTCTCCAGAGAAAACACCCAGTCCCCTGTGGAGGAAGGGTGAGCAGAGTATCCTTGGCTTTCTTGGGGCCAAGCAGGGAAGGGGCTGGCAATCTCCCTCTCCAATATAGAAGCTTTTTTTCAACATGGTGTTTCTTCCTCCCTCCTCATGCCTGGTACCTCCCAGTAAATTTGAACAGAGAATCAACTTCCTACCCATTAGGAAATTCCTACTCATTATTTCTTTAAATACTGCTTCTTTTCCTCAGTAGTCTTTTTTGAGAACAGCTATTCATTTGAGAACCTACGAAGTAGCAACCCCATTCTACATACTGGTAATATAGCACTGAGCAAATCAGACAATTCATACCACTTGGAGCTTGCCCGTTCTAGCTCCTTCTGGAATGTTCTCTATTGTCTATTCTAGTTCCTTCTGGAAACTTCTCTAGTGTAATGCTTAAATTTATCCTTCATGTTCCTTAAGTTTTTTTCTCCCATAGTTCCCATCTCTCATTAACCAGCTTTATCTATAATTGGTTCTTTTTCTAACCAACTGTTTTTGTTTTATGATAGTAGACATTTTTTCCATGTCAATAAATGTAAAACTATCTCATCTTTTTTTTACAATGACCATATGGTATTCCATTACATGACCATAGCATTATATACTTAAGCAATATTCTATTATTGCACATTTAGGTTGTTTCTGATTTCTTCTTATTGTTAGAGTATATATATAACTATATTATATGTAACTATATAACTATATATAGCTATGTAACTATATGGTATACATATATAATATATAACTATATAGTATATAACTATATTATATGCATATATCATTATATGTGTATATTATTATATGTTTATATAAAATATTATATATATATGTTTATAAATAAAATTGTTGTTAAAACTTTTTTTTGTTGTTAATCCTCACCCAAGGATATTTTTTTCATTGATTTTTAGAGTGGAAGGGAAGGGGGGAGAGAGAGCAAAACATCTACGTGAGAGAGACACATTGATTGGTTGCCTCACACGTGCGCCCTGACCGGAGCCAGGGATCGAACCTGCAACCCAGGCATGTGTCTTTGACCAGGATTTGAACCCGTGACCCTTCGGTGCACAGGCCAATGCTCTAACCAATTAGCCACACCGGCCAGGGTGATTGTTGTTAAAACTTTGATTAAGTCTTTGATTATTTTCTTAGGATTGAATCCTAAAAGTAGAATTTCAGGGTCCAAGGCCATTTAGTAGACATTTGGATACCATTTGTCAGTTGTCTTCCAGAAACATCCATCCCAAATGGGCAAAGTAGGGCTCCAGCAATAAAATCAATTAAAAAAAAGAGCCTGGCCAGTGTGGCTTGGATTGAGCGTCGTCCCATGAACTGAGAAGTCCCAGTTTGATTCCCAGTCAGGGCACATGCCCAGGTTGCAGGCTTGATCCCCAGTGGGGGTCATGCAGGAGGCAGCCAATCAGTGTTTCTCCCTTACATTGATGTTTCTCTCTCTCTCTCTCTAAAAAATCAATAAAAACATTTTTTAAAAAAGAAAAATCTCTTTTGTCCTTAGATTATATATGTAGTCACTTAGATTTCCCCTTCCCCTTTTCCACCCATTTCTTCAACCCCCTGTCACCCTCCAGGACCCTCGAAGTCAAATACCATCTTGGGGAGATAAATTAATGAAAAATCACATGAGAGCAGCCCAAGAGCTGGAGACTGAGAGCAGCCCAAGAGCTGGAGACTGTCTGCAGCCTGGGACAGGAAGGAAGAGGCCTAGTTGGATTGAAAATTGGCTGTGGCCTACTGGGGTTATTGACATGCCAGGTGCAGGGACACAGGGAATCATTGTCCTGGAACCTAGAAAAAGAGCAAAGAACTTTGGCTGGGATAGGAGGTCCAGCCATGGAATCTGCTCTGATGGATTCTGCCCCTTTTTGCACCATTCATAAATCAGATGCCTGGTTTCTCCTCCATGCT
Organism: Tadarida brasiliensis; assembly: GCA_030848825.1. Classification (NCBI taxonomy): domain Eukaryota; kingdom Metazoa; phylum Chordata; class Mammalia; order Chiroptera; family Molossidae; genus Tadarida; species Tadarida brasiliensis. Next base: position 68,237,775 of record CM061259.1, on the reverse strand, counting down.
CGGGGCTTTGGTCAGAGTGCAGGAGCAGGCCACTGAGTCTCAGGCGGTGGGCAGGCTGAGTGAAATGCCCGCCCCATTGCTCTGTATCTCTAGGCCCTCAGGCTCAATCTCTCTGAGTCTTGATCTCCCATCTGAAAAATAGAAATAATAATAAGTCTTGCCTTCTAGGATCCCCAGAGGGATTTGAGGTCATACTAAAGTGTGACCTCAAACAATAACAATTATGAACTAATACTTAAGAGTTAGAAAGTGTTTCTCCTGCCCAGGCACTGTCTTTCTTCTTCACGTATATTATCCAGTTCCCACCACAGCCCCACACAGCCTGCCACTACTGTTGTCATCCCCACTTTTTACAAGAGCAAACTTTGAGGTTCAAAGAGATTGAATAACACACCCAAGGCTGCCTACCTGGCAGAGCTGGAATTTGAACCCTGTCCTGTGACACAGCCTATGCCTGTAATTCTTGTGGGCTCCTGCCTCTTAGAAGGGGTGCACAGCTTTTCGAAGTTTACACAAAGGTACCCTACATCATAGCAGGGGGCTTCCTGCCCCTTTGGGGGACCTTAAATACATTGTAATTACAGTTGACCCCTGAACAACACAGAGGTTAGGGGTGCCGACCCCCTGCACAGTTAATATGCATATAGCCCTGGCCAGTGTGGCTCAATGGTTAGAGTGTTGGCCTGCACACTGAAGGGTCAGCTGTACTTACAATCATGACCATCAACTACTGCTATGTCTAAACTTCCACAGGCCCTGATGAGGTCTAACTGTGGGCCTGCAAAGCCTTACCTGTCTCAGTTTGGGGAACCTTTCACTGCTCCCAGAGATCAGTCTTTCCCCACCTCAGCCCCTGCCATGCCCACCTGATCACCTGTGCCTGTGTTTTGTAGTTGAGGGGTTGTTTTCTGGTGAAAATGTTCTTTAGTCTGCCCTGGAAGAGAGGAGGGGAAGACAAAGATGGAAGAGGAACCCTCGCAGGATAAACTTCTCCCTTCCCAGCCTGAGCCCTGCCCTGATTCTACCCTCTGACCAGGTCACCTTACACCCCCTTTTGGGAAAGGCAACCTGCTTTCTTCATTCTTTTATTCTGTTTGCAGCTGGCCAAATACTGAGGTTTCTCTGTCATAGAGAATCTGTGCCCAGAGATAAGAGCCTCTGTGATCTGGGTGCCAGCCAAGTTACATGAAGTCTTGGAAGTCGACCTCAGCCAACAACACTGATGGGAGATAATGAAAGAGGCAGGAGAGAATAACAGAATAATAGAGAACTAATCATAGTGGGGCATTAGCCATAGTTATAAGAAATGTTAATCATCCTATGCAATGTTAATCGTGATTGCTTTGTTCTGATTGAAGAAAGGCCATTCTGACCTCACTGGAAGGTGTACACCTCGGGAGTTTACCTCAGGAATGCATTCCATTCTCCTGATCTGAGAACAAAGGGGAACTGCTTGACATCATGGAAAAATTAAAGACCTGGTTATCCAAGCAATAGAACCCCGGAGGGGAGACACTGGCAACCACCTTTTGCAATCCCCAGCCCATATTCCTCTTCCTTGATTGTAATCACCTGTGACCACTTTACCCATATTTTTTCTTTTTGCCTAAATGTCTTTTCTCATGTAGTCTCTGTCTTTCAACCCTTTAAAAACAGCTGGCTAGCGAGAGGGAGGGGCAGAGCAGATTTTACAGGGTGATCCACTGCTCTCCCATACTGCCAGCAATATTGAAATAAACAGTCATATACGATTCAATCTTGTCTCTGCTTAATTGGTTCAAGTAGTGACAGGCAGCCCAGACCCACTCGCTGTCTGGTTTCAATAATGGCATTGGCAAATATTGACTGATGCTTCCATACACAGAGCTGGCACTAGGACATGAAGAAGACACAATTTTTAAGTGTCCTGTTCAGTGGCATTAAGTGCATTCACAGTTTTGTGCAACCATCTCCACCATCCATCTACAGAATGTTCTCATTTTCTTAAACTGGAACTCTATCCTCATTAAACACTAACTCTCCCTTCCCCTCCCCCCAGCCCCTGGCACCCACCATCTATTTTCTGTTTCTGAATCTGACTCCTCTAGAGACCTCATATAAGTCCAATCATACAGTATCTGTCTTTTAGTGTCTGGTTTATTTGTCCCCAATGTTCAACCATGTTATAGCCTGTGTCAGAATTTTCTTCCTTTTCAAGGCTGAATAATATTCCATCAGATAGATGGACCACATTGTGTTTATCCATTCATTCATCAATGAACACTTGGGTTGCTTCTATCTTTTGGCAATGTAGATAATGCTGCAGTGAACATGGGTGTGCAAACATGTCTTGAAGGCCTTTTTAAAAAATTAATTTATTGGGTGACATTGGTTAATAAAATTATATAGGTTTCAGGTGTACAATTCTATAATACATCATCTGTATATTACATTGTGTGTTCACCATCCCAAGTCAAGTCTCCTTCCATCACCATTTATCCCCTCTTTACCTTCTTCTACCTCCCCCCCCCACTCCCCTTTCCCTCTGATAATCACCATGCTGTTGTCTATGAGCTTTTTCTTTTTGCTTAATCCCTTCATCTTTTTCACCCAACCCTCCCAACCTCCTTCCCCTCTGACAGCTGTCAGTCTGTTTTCTGTATCTATGAGTCTGTTTCTATTTTGCTTTTTAGTTTATTTTGTTCATTAGATCCCACATATAAGTTAAATTATATGGTACTTGTCTTTCTCTGACTGGCTTATTTCACTTAGCATAAGCCTTTTTCTTTCTTTCTTTTTCTCCATTTTTGTTCAGATAGAGTGGGAGGGAGAGAGAGGAAGAGATGGAGAGAGAGAGAGAAACATTGATGTGAGAGAGACACATCAACTGGTTGCCTCCTGCACGACCCCAACCATAGCCTGTGTCAAACCACAACTGAGGTATGTGCCCTTGACCGGAATCAAACCCCTGACTCATTGGTCCTCAGGCCAACACTCTAACCACTGAGCCAAAATGGCCAGGGCAAGCTTTTATCTTTTAAGTAAGCTTTTTATTTTGGAATGATTTTAGGTGTAAAGAAAAGTTACAAAGATAGTGTAGAGTTCCTAAATTCCCTACTCTCAGCTTCCCCTAAAGATGTTAACTTTCTTTTTTTTAAAATCCTCACCCAAGGATATTTTTCCATTTATCTTCAGATAGAGTGGGAGGGAGGGAGAGAGAGGGAGAGAGAAACATCAATGTGAGAGGGACACATCGACTGGTTGCCTCCCACACAACCCTGACCAGGGCCAGGGATGAACCGCAACCGAGGTACATGCCCTTGACTGAAATAGAACCCCCAACTCATTGGTCCACAGGCCAACGCTCTAACCACTGAGCCAAACCGGTCAGGGGCTAAAGATGTTAACATTTTACAAAACCATTCTTCTCTTTTGAAATAAATGATGGATATTGGACAGCATTCCAACAGAGAAATTGATCTCAGAAATCGACTGCTCAGCTCTGGCCAATTTGGTTCAGCGGTTAGAGTGTCTGCCTGTGGACCGAGGGATTGTGGGTTCGATTCCTGGCCAAGGGCACATACCTGGGTTGCAGGTTCAATTCTCCAGGGCATGCAGGAGGCAACCAATCAATTTGTTTCTCTCACATTGATATTTCTCTCTCTCTCTCTGTCTCTCTCTTACTCTCTCTCTCTCCCTCCCTCCTGCCCTTCCACTCAGGTACCTCTGTATCCTCAGCCCTCCCTCCAGCCCTAATCCCTAAAGTGGCAGGAAGGGTTGTTACTGGTCATTAGCCATGATTTCTGAGGGACAGATAAAACAATGACAGGAAAATTCCTCTGCTGGGCGCATGCCCAGTAGAAACCAAGATGAGGACCACAAAGGGGAAATGCTTAGACTGGGAAAAGGATCTCATTGGATAAAGGACATAGAACCCTGAAAGATCTAGGGGGAGGGTCCAATACCAGCCCACGAAGGATTGGAAGTTGATTGGCTGCTTTGAAAGAGTGCCTGGTCCTTCCCAAACCCAAGATAATATAGTAAGAGCTTGACAAAAACAAGCACTCTCTCTCTCTCCCTCCCTCTCTCCCCATCTTTTCCTATCCCTTCTCTCTCTCTCTAACACCAGTTCATCCATATGCTCTTGAATTCACTCTCCACAGCAGCCATGCAGGCCTAGCAGACACCTGGGGCCCAGCAGCCACACGGGCTCCAAGCATAAGCCTGAATACAATACTGCAGCTCCAGCCAGAGCAGCATCATGGTACAGAGACTATGCTAGCCAGACAGGAACAAAGGCTGAACTGGACTAAGCTTTGACATGGACTGAACCAAAGGCACAGAATTTGTGGACTCTGACTTTTCTTCCGGGCTTGATGAAGACAAGGCTGGACTTTTTCCACAGTGGGATGGAGAGAGATGAGACACTGGGAACCTGGGAGCATGCTTCCATTTCTATTCCAATAAATCTTACCACTATATCTCATCCTCCCAAACTTGGATCCTTGGAAATGTTTTTCTTGGGACCCCATGAAAGGACCCCATTTCTACCAGCAACAACTTCAGGCAGGTCATTTTGTTGCAGGAGAAATGAGTGTGCAAATTTCTCCATTGCCAGTGGGAGTGGGGCTTGTTAGGGTTTTGACCAGTGACATGGGCTTGTGAAAGAATTCACAACAGAGAGAAGAGAGAAAAAGGGAGGAATTTTATTACTTTCCCCGTAGCCAGGGAAAGGGTGGAGTACCAGGTGGCACATGGCAACAAAAGATAGATGGGTGGCTTTTCATTGGGGGTTTTTAGGGAGGGAGTTGTATTGAAGTTGAACAGATGTAGGGGCTTTGCCTTGAGAAACCACAGTTTGTTTATCTTCTAGGAGACAGTCCAGCCAATGCACCAGGGAGGTGTTCTTATCATATCTTCGTTAGCCTATAAAATGTGCTTAGGAGTAAAGAAAGTTACCAAGAGTATAAAAAGTGAGATTCATCTGAAGGGGTTATAAAAAGTTCGAAGAAGATTTGTTTGAAGGGGGAGAGGGGAAGGGAAGTTTTTATTCATTAGAGGTTCTTTGGTGTGAATTACTTTTAAGTTGCTAAAAAACAGCTGGGAGCGGGGGAATAGAAAGAGCCCAGTCCTTATCTATTTTACCGTTTGAGTAGAAAGGCAGTTTGAAGTTGCAAACAGCAGCAATCTCTGTGTTTAATTACCAGGTGCTTCTTATAAATTGTGTGTGTGGGGGGGGGGGGAGGTGGATTATAACAAAAAGAAAGACCTGTTTTCTGTCCTTACAGGACTCTTGCAATATCTTGAGAAATGGAATTTTCTAAGACTCGCACCAGAGAATGAATGATTTTTATTTGCACGAAATTATATCCCTTGAGTTCCAAAGTCCCAGTTTCCTTATCCCAGTCCTGGACGACATGCAGCTAGGGTTTCAGCAGAGCTAGAAGCAGGGCCAGTGTCCAGAGTTTTGTTCCATGGTGAAGCTGGGTCTGATGTGGCATCAGGCATTAGGCTAGTCACAGTCCATTAGCCCATTGTGTGGGTCCCACATGGCATGAGCCATATGGGCAAATGCAGAGGAATACTCCCCCTGCAATAGGAGTCCCAAGAGGGCCAGGAGAACCAAGAAAGAGAACTTTCTTTGTTCAGGATATTATGTATCTCAGATTTTGTGCTCTTGCAATGGCCACACCTATTCCCAGGTGTGACTCACAGGTAAGCACCTTCCCATGTCACCCACATCTTACTGAGCATGTGTCTAAACTGCCTTTGTCCAGTCCCTTTCCCCATTGATCTGTGGGGAATAGACCTGGAGAGTGTTCATTGCAGCTTCCCGGCACACCTGATAATAAATGGCATGCCTATATTATCTATCTAGTCTTCCATTTTGCTTCTTTCCTGTTAAATAATAACCAGATTATTAATGGTGTCAATTTAACCCTTCAATGCCAACTCAGTTTCTTTCCTTATCCTAAAATGAGGAGAATTACAGTACTTACTGCCCAGACCTAAATGTAATGAGCATTTCAATCCATATAAAGGAGAAAGCTTACCCCAGCATGGTGCTTTTATGAGGGTGTCCTAACCTGCTTCTTTCCATGTGACAGCCATACATTTTGGGGAGGGGCTGCTGTTTTTATTTAACTGGCCCACGATAGAAAGACATTCAGGTTTTGCTACCACAAATGATGCAGCCCAGAATCACCTGACATGAATTTCTTTTTTTTTTTTTTTTATCCTCACCCAAGGATATTTTTCCATTTATCTTCAGATAGAGTGGGAGGGAGAGAGAAAGAGAGAGAGACATCGATGTGAGAGAGACACATTGACTGGTTACCTCCTGTATGACCTAACCAGGGCCGGGGACCAAATCGAAACCAAGATACATGCCTTTGACCAGAATCGAACCCGAGACTGTGGTCCAAAGGCCAATGCTCTAACCACTGAGCCAAACCAGCCAGGGCCACATGAATTTCTTTGCATGTGTAAGTTTACCTGCAAGATACATCTTCCCAAAATGGGATGGCCAAGCCAAAGGGCATGCTCATTTCACAACTAGACAGTGTTGGCCTCCTGTGAGGCTGTTTCAAGGGCTGGGTCCCACCTGCAATGACTGTGTGTCACCTCAGACTTTGATCTTTGCCAATTTAATACCAGAAAGACAAAGAGGGGATGTGACCTTGAGGTAGACAGAGGAGGAGGCACTGGCCTGGTGACAGGTGAGGGGCGGTGTGCTGGGGAAGCAGGAGCCCTGCATGCGTGGTGTCGGGTGCTTAATACCACCACCATTATCATCATTAAGCAAAGAATGAGTGAATCATCCCATAGGCCAGTGAGTTCAGCTCACAAAGGGCTTTGTGTCTCCAGCTAAGATGCGCGAACTGTCTTCAGGGATATAGGGAAGCCTCGGGATTCTAAGCAAGGATGTGCTAAGCAAGGATGGCTCTGTTTCAGAGCCATCTCTCTGGCTACTGGTGGCAGATGGAGATGGAGATGCACTGAATCAGGAGCACCAGGCAGGAAGCAGTTTCAAAACTAGAAACAGATGTCAAGTGTCTGAATCCCCAGGGACTATGAACTCTCTGGAACAGGGACTGTGTCTGACCTGGCCACTACAGTGGCCCCAGGGACCCGGCCTAAGTCCTGGTGAATAGAGGAGCCGATAATAATTTGTTAATGAATGAATGAAGGCATGCAACACTGGGGGTGGCACAAAGAGGGAGATATTGAGATATATTAAGGAGGCAACACCATCAGAGCTGGATAGTCAACCGGCTGCAGGGGATGAGGAGGAAGGCAGCATCCGGGATGATACTCAATTCATATGTGGATGGGTGGACAATGTTCAGATGGGTTCCGGGGACATGTCTAGGAAGTAGGTGAATCTATGGGTATGGGACTGCCTGAGAAGCCCATGCTATAGATGGATACGAGTGAGTGGGAGACAGAAGACACAGGATGGATGGGATGGCTCAGAACAAGGAGACACAGAGCAAGGGACCACCATGAGGGACAGGTGCATCGATATATGGGAAAGGTGAGCAGAGTCCCAAGGTGAAAGAGTGTATTAATCTTGCCTTTTTATGTTGTGTATTTTTTAAATTTATTTTATTATTAATTTGTTTTTGTTACAGATGTTTTTCCTTTTTTTCCCCCATTGACACCCTCCTCCCCCTCCCCTTCTCCTCCTCCCCATCCCTGTTGTCCATGTCCATTGGTTATGCACCCATGCACATAGGCTCTGTGATTTATCTCTTTCCCCCACCACCCCCCCTCCTCTGAGGCCCGTCATCCCGTACTCCACCTCCATGTCTCTGGGTCAATTTCGTTGTTCAGTTTGCTCAGTTCTCCTGTGTGTTGCCCGCTTCCTCCGTTGGTGGGGGCGTCTCCTGGCTCCCCAGCTCCGCCTGGGTTCCCCCGCGGTGGGGGGGGGGGGTCGCCCGGCACCCCCGCTCCGCCTGGGTTCCCCCGCGGTGGGGGCGTCTCCCGGCACCCCCGTTCGCCTGGGTTCCCCCGCGGCCGGGGGTGGGGGGGTGTTGTGTATTTTTTATACTTTGCCATCCTGGGGCCTTGCTGACCCTAGAGACACTGCCCCTCCCAGGATTAGCTAAATCCCAGAGATAGCAAACAGCTCTCTCAGGGAGCAGTCCTCTCACATGCAAATCAGCCAGTGCAATAGCTCACACCCACACCACCTCTTTTATCAAGCTTGGCACCTGGGCCTATAATCCTTCTGCCCTGATCACCCAAGGGCCAAGTACCAGACTAGGGCAGCCCCTATGCCCCAGAGGCAGTTGGAATTATTCAAACCAGCCAATCCTAAACTTCATCTTGCCCTGTCTTGCCTCTTTCTCTTGGAAACCACATTCAACACTCTCACCCACTTTTTTTTCCTCATCCCTCCACCTCCTGACCCACCCTGGTGCTTCCCTTTGTAGCCAGGTGTGGTGTGAGCCTCCTGCTTCTAGGAGACAGAGTATAAATGTCTTTCTTCCTGCCAATCATTTCTGTGTCCACTTTATCATACCTGGTTAAAATAAATCCCAGATACATTTGAAAACAAGATGATTTCAAACAATACATATAGATAGATGTTCAACACTGCCAGATGCCACAAGAAGTCAGGGCAGCCAAGAGTGGCCTGTGACAGCAGGAACTGAGGGGTCCCCACTGAGATAGATGGGTTGATGGTGACATGTGGAGGGCAGAATATCATCTCTGACTGGGAAATGAACACAACATTAGCTGCTAAATGGAAGCAGGCTGTGGGCAGCTGGAGGGATACCAGCTTGGAGAAGCGTTTTTGCTTTGAGTCTTCAGTGGAAGAGATGGTGAAGGACTGACTGTGGGAGCATAGTGAGGTTTGGGGGAGACACTGAGGTGAGCAAAGGGGAGAGGAGCTGATGAGGGAGAGGGCTGAGGGCTCAGCTGACTCACACTGTGCCTTTGGAGCAAGCATGGAATTGTTAGCTGAGTGAATGCAGGAATGGAGGTGCCATTAGCAGCATGCAGGTAAGGTTGAAACCAGACAAGGAATGGGTCCAGGCTGCCTGTCACTACTTGAGCCAATTAATCAGAGACAAGGTTGAATCATATATGAGCGTTTATTGCAATATTGCCAGCAGTATGGGAGAGCAGCCAGGTCATCTTGCAAAAACCTGCTCTGCACTCTCTCCATAGTCGGTTGTTTATATTGGGTATTACATGGGGAAGTAGGCAAAAGGGAATATCAATGGGTAAAACAGTCACAGATTACAGGCATGGGGAAGTAATGGGAGCTGAGGAATGTGGGTTGTCTCCAGCACACTGCCTCCAAGACTCCAAGGGTGTTAGTCTTTCCATGAAGGGAGGGGGTGGGGCAGTTTTCAGGTAAGGAGAATGAGCAGCATTCCTGAGGTAAACTCCCAGGGTGTACAGCTCCCAGCCAGGTCAGAATGGGCTTTCTTTAATCAGAACAAAGCAATCACAATTAACAGAGCAAGGATGTTCAACATTTCTTATAACTATGGCTAGCACCCCACTATGATCAGTTCTCCATTATTCTCTCCTTCCCCCTTTAAAGGTGTGGCTGGAAGGAATGGGCAGAGGGGTGGAAGGTGGTGGGGAAAGAGGGGTCACAGGGGCCCCTGAAGTTGGACTGGCCAATGGGGAGAGAACGGTGCAGTCACGGAGCTGGAGATGGGAGGGTGAGAGCACAAGGTTTGTGGACAGAGAGGTGATGATGATGATGATGATGATGATGATGATGATGATGATGGTTGTGATGATGATCATGGTGGCTAATCTTCACCAAAGCCCTGTTCTGTACCAAGCTATAAATTTATAATGCCACTACAGGACAGCTACATAATTTGCTGGGCCCTTGTTTAAAAAAAAAAAAAAAGGAAATACAAAGCTTTTCCCTTTCTTCCTTCATTTCTCTCTCTCAACTGGTCATAGTGTTTTCTATTTCCCATATCATTCTAAGTAACAGGGACTTAAAATTTTGAATTGTTAGCATCAGTTTTACCATTTGTCTTTATATTGTCCAAAAACGGTTTTCAATGCAAACATAAGAGCATTTTAACTTGTTGGTAAAATTCCCTAACATACACAGTTTGGGTTTCGTAGCTCATCTGTGCACATGTATCTTGTCCTTAACAGACAGTGGAAATGTTGCACGAAACGTTGCTTTGATACAGCCACATTCTACCAACACTCTACTTTCAGCTTGCTGGTGAGTAAGTGTTGTAACCCAGTAGATCAACCTCACTCGGACACCAAAATTATAAGTTTTAGGAGCTTTATTAACCTGCAACCTGCGCAGGGACTGCAGCCAACCTACTCAGAGAACTGCAGCCCCGAGCCTCTAAAATGGCAGCCTTTTATAGCAAGCAAGCAGCATTCACAGAAGCAGATCAGCGGTTAGCAGTTGTTTAACATTTCTCAAAATCCCTATCTAACAGTTGCCCGGGGGTCTCCTGTTTGTCAAGCAAACAGAATAGGCCTCCCTCCCCTCAGGGAACCAGTACAATAGTGGGAGTGACAGAGATCACAGAGGTCAAAATTAGCATTAAATACCTGCAAATACCTATACTCAGGGAACCACAAATGCCCCCAACACATGGGGCAACTATAACCTTAGACAGAAATTCCCTCCCGTCTAGGGGCAACCAACCCATTATGGGAAGAATATCGAGGAATGTCCACTGGTGACAAAATGGAGTCCTTCAGTCGCCCTAACCAAGGGGCCCACATAAAATGGAATCTAGTTGCCTTAGCCTTGGGGCCCACAACATTCCCCACTGGTTTTCCTGACAAGTCAAATCGTTGACTCAACTTAGTTTTTATGAGGCCCTCTATTAGACATGGCCCAAAGTCTAGGAATAAACATAATATAAGTCAATTTTCAAATTGCCGCCTTTTTCTTTTTTGTTCCTCGATATTTTTCCTAACTAGTGATACATTTTCCTGAATAATCCCTGAATTATTCACATAAAAACAGCATTTTTCTCCCAGTGCAACACATAATCCTCCTACCTTAAGAAATAAGAGGTTTAATCCTCTCCTGTTCTGCAGGACCATTTCTAAGTTCTCAGTTCCATTGGTGCCCAGGTCTATAAGGACTCCCCTGCACAGTCATAACCAGAAAAATCAAAGTCCCAATAAACACAAGAGTCTTATCTGGAAGGGCCTGAACAGTCCGTTTTGCTATTTCCCCCTCAGCCGGGAATGGTGCTGCCAGATCGGGTTGCCGTTGACCTTGATAGCCGTTGGTGCAGGCAGGATGCAGTGTATAGTCCCTTCCAGGCCAGAGTTAGTTCCTGGGTGGTGAACTTCTTTGCCCATATCGAGTCCCCAGGCTAAAGAGTGCACAGAGTCCAAGGTGGGCACAGGCAGGGCATCGCAGATGTGTTTCTGGACAGCTTTCTGGGCAGACTGCAGGGCCTACGAGAACTAAGAGGGCAAGGGGGAGCAGAGTGGTCCAGTTTTCACCGGTTTCTAAAGTAAAATTGGTTAAGGTTTCCTTTAAGGTCCTGTTCATTCACTCTGTCTGCCCAGGAACTCTGTGGGCGGTAAGCATAATTGAGCTTACAATTTATACCTAACCCCTTAGAGATAGCCTATATCTCTTTGCTATATAGGCAGGGCCATTGTCTGATCCAAGGGTCAGGAGTAGCCTAAACCTGTTACTCCCTTTACCACATCCCAGACTGTTATTCTATTACCAGGGGCAAGCTCTCCCTCAACACAATCCTTCTTTAATTTGCATAGACCCTCTGCAACTTTCCTAGTCCTTCCCCTGACATTAACCTGAGAGCTTGCTCAACTATCTGCAGTCTGCACATCCTCCAGCTTTTCTTCTTCTCTTCCCTACTTAAACCCACACATTCCTGCTTCCCTCTGCCTTCTCTCTTTCCCTGTGACCTTACTGGACATTACCTGCCTCTCAGGAGTTCAGTAAGCTTGGTGTAACCTAAGTGGGTAGTCTGGTGCAGCTGGTTGACTAAAGTCCGACCTAGAGCCTCTGGGACCAACAACCTCCCATCAGGCAGAGTCCATCACCCATTTGGTTCTTGGGTGGCTTGCTTCTGTTCAGCCAAGTCATTTTCTGGCCTAGTGTATCTGGTCATTCCCCACTGGTTTTTAGGGCCACTCCCAAGCTTTCTGGTGTAGCAGATTTTCCCATGCCTCACCGGAGTTCTCTTTTCCATGTCCTTCCCGGCCGAGGTTAATAACCCTCGGACCCTGTAGATGGCGCTATGCAAGTGCGCTGTGGCAAAGGCATATCTGCTGTCAGTATAGATGGTTACTGACTTTCCCTTGCCCCATCGAGAGAGCCTGGATTAGGGCTATGAATTCAGCCTGTTGGGCTGAAGTTCCCCTATTCAAGGACTGTGACCAGATGACACGGTCCAGAGTTACTACTGCTGCCCCAGCATACCTGATTTCTTCCTGGACATAGCTGCTCCCGTCCGTGAACAATACCTCATCTGATGATGGCAGTGGGACATCCTTGAGGTCTTGGCGGGCCGTCTGCATTATGTCGATTACCTCCAGGCAGGCAGTCCTGTAGAGGTTTCTCCGGGTCATCATCTGGAGGCAGGCTGGCAGGATCGATGGCCAATGGCTTGGAGTGGCAGTGGCCAGTAATTGCACAGTCACTGGAGAAGATCACAGTATTCTTCCCAAAGTCTATAGTCCTCTTTGAAGTCCAGGGGTAGGTTAGAGGCCCATTGGCTTGGTCAGGACTGAGTCTGCTGCACCAGTACCTACCAAAAAACTAAACCTAGTTTGTCCCCTATTGTCTTGTTATTCTTGGCTCCTGAGGGCTCAGTTGGAAGGAGCTCTAGCCCTATCAATTTTCCAAATTAAAGATTTCACTCTGTTCCTCTACACCTGACTTTGCCCTTGTCTTTCCTATCCCTACCTGGAACCTAGGCCTGCCATCCTGACCCTTCCTAGGGGTCACAAAATTACAACTTGTGCTTCCCAGGGTGCTGTTTTCCATGGGCCCTCTTTCCCTTAAGGCTGATACTACCACCTTTGCTATTCTTTTATCCTGTATTTCCCCAGGGGTGTCCCTATTATTATATACCTTTTGAGCTTTTTAACCAATTGGGCCTATAGGCCTAACCAGAGAACACGGTGAAAAGTGTCCAAGGAAGCCCTCCCACGGCAGTACTTGGGTCCGTCCCACCGTGGGCGGAAGGATGGGAAAATTTCCTCTGACCCCAGGTTTACAAAAGGACGCAGGAAAGGGGAACACAGGGCAGAGTGTTTTTTTCAACTCTCCAAGAGCACTTCACGCATGCGCCTGGGATCCCTATTTTCAACTCCCCAAAGTTCAGAGAAGCCTGTTGGAAACTTGCTGGCGCCAAACCCCAGGCGGGGAACCCTGCCTTTCCCCGTGTTTCCTTTGATAGCACTTTAGCACTTTCCCAGCCGTCTGATGCGGCAAAATTACAACTTGTGCTATCCTAGTTTCAGGTAAAACTTGCATAATGGCCTTAGTGGTCCAGGCCACAACTCCCATTTCCCCCCAAATAATCAGAACCAATAACTCCAGGCAACACCTGGAACCCCCCACAGTGAGACCATTCCTTCCCAAGACCAAACCCACAGCTCCACCAGGCAGTGGCCCACAGACCCCTGCTGGGATAGCTCCCGGACCCACCTCTGGTGTGGCAGAGGTCCAGCCCCGCACTCCCCGAGGTGGCGCGCAGAGATCCCTCCTGGTCTCCACCCTGGCTGGAACACCAGAGCATGGGTGACAGACATTTGCCCCACTGTTGGACGGGGTGGGGCTGGCCCCTGAATCAGTTACTACTCTGTTAACTGCCTGTAGCAACCGACCCACAAAATAGCAAATTTTCCCTTTTTTCCTTCCCCGTGAGCTGCGTGCATGAGGGAGCTCCCAAAGGGACCATAGTGTGGCCGCAAAAACTCGCACCCTCAGTCCCTCTTGCCTGCGCAGCGGCGGGAGACACTGCAGTGTCCCGCGGGTCATTACCGGGTCACACGTCCCCAAGTCAGCCTCAGCGCAAGCCGCCCCAACAGGGGCCTGGAGGGCAAGGGGGTGACTCCCCCCTTCTTCCCCCCCACACACCCTTTTGTTGGGAGCTCTTTCCAGGCCTTCAAAGCACAGCTGTAGTGGAAGACAGTGGGGGAGTCTTCAAGGACTCACAGCCCCTCTCGGCTTTCCTCAAATCTTTCACTACACCTTATTAGCCTCCTGCATGCCCCCCACTGGGGACCCGGCCCACAACCTGGGCATGTGCCACAACCAGAACCGAACTGGCGACCCCCTGGTGTATGGGTCGACACTCAACCACTGAGCCACTCCGGCCAGGCCTTTTGCTATATCTCTGCCCTGCCGGCACTTCCCTGCCTTTTCCCAGGCCTCCCCTGGGGCCCAGACCAGTATTCGTGCCCCTAGCGGGAACCGAACCTGGGTCTCTCTTGACCGCTGGCCTACACTCCAACCGCTGAGCCAAACTGGCCAGGGCTCTATCCATGATCAGACCAACCACAACAAAGTTGAGGGAGACACAATAGGGAGGCAGACAAGGACAAAAACAAGGGAAGACACACAAGACAGAAACTTTCGCTTCGTCCGCCTGGCCCTCCCCTCGCGGAGATTTCAGACGCCTCTTGGCATGTGGCGGGTTGGTATAATCCCCCAACCCGGACCAGGTTCGCTGGTGGAACACCAGAGTGCTCCAAGAACCTGGCACCGCCTTATAGCCGTATGAGGTCGCCACGGAACCGCAGGGTAGGACTCACTCAGGTTCCGTAACCGAAGTCGTGGAGCATGGTCACTCACACACAGTTACATTCACACAGTCACACTCACACACCATCTGTATTTCTTACCAGAAATTTCCTTCCTGAAATTTCCCATCCTGAGCGGCGCCTATGCCGCTGGGGAGGTGGGTGATCAGTCTCTCCTTCCACCCCAGTTGGCTGACCAAATTCAAACCAGAATTTACCAGAATCTTTTTGGGGATGTCTTGGCGTCTCCCGACCGCTCACCGGAAATCCAAGTAGGATCTTCGGGGCCCTGGAACTTCTCAGGGGTTACCACCCCTGAAGAACTACAGGTATCCGGTGGCTGGACCTGGAGAGGCCATTCATCCTAGGCGTCTATCCCCTGCTGTCCTAAAGCACCAGGGATCTCGCTATAATGTTATAACCTGACAGCAAGATAACCAGAGACGCACAGCCGAATTGTAAAGGAGCACTTTATTTTGCTGGCAGGCTGCGGAGGACATAGTCTCCCTTCAAACCAACAGCCTTCATAGGTTTCTGTCCCTTAGGCTTAGAAAATTTCTTGACATAACTAGCCTTGTTGGTAACAATATCTATATAGACCTGTTGATCAGGGTGAGGGACATTATAAACCACTGATCGAACTGCAAGGAGGAGGGAAAGTTCAAATGATCCCTCAGAAGGCCAGTCTACTTTAAAAGTAGGCCATTCCAATTCACATAGGGTCCTTAGAAAACCAGGGTTAGCTGGCAACCCGTAATCACAAGAACGCTGAAAGAAATCAGAAAAGTTAGAGAGGAGACATTGGAGCAGGGTGGATGAAGTCGATCCGCCTTGTCCCATGCTGAAAGAGAATGAAATGCTGGCGCAAAACAAAAGACAGACAAAGACAAACAACTCGTGGCCACTCTCCTTCACCCAAACCAAATGAGGAGACGCAAAAGCGGCACCTCCCAAAATTGGAGACGGCGTCCCGTCCCAATTGGGGATGAGCAGTTGAGCGGCGTCCCGCCTGCTCTATCCCAGATGATCTCGAGATCCCAAACAGAACAAAAACCAAGAGAGCTCTCCTTACCTAAAGAGTCCAGACGAGTCAGAAGTGGCTCAGGGTCGAATGCAGAACAAATTTGAGGCGAGGGAAGGCTCCCGCCTAGTCCGAGGAGGTCGACCCCAAAAGAGGGGACCTCACGGTTGATCTCGCTGGGGCCTCCAAATGTTGTAACCCAGTAGATCAACCTCACTCGGACACCAAAATTATAAGTTTTAGGAGCTTTATTAACCTGCAACCTGCGCAGGGACTGCAGCCAACCTACTCAGAGGAGAACTGCAGCCCCGAGCCTCTAAAATGGCAGCCTTTTATAGCAAGCAAGCAGCATTCACAGAAGCAGATCAGCGGTTAGCAGTTGTTTAACATTTCTCAAAATCCCTATCTAACAGTTGCCCGGGGGTCTCCTGTTTGTCAAGCAAACAGAATAGGCCTCCCTCCCCTCAGGGAACCAGTACAATAGTGGGAGTGACAGAGATCACAGAGGTCAAAATTAGCATTAAATACCTGCAAATACCTATACTCAGGGAACCACAAATGCCCCCAACACATGGGACAACTATAACCTTAGGCAGAAATTCCTTCCCGTCTAGGGGCAACCAACCCATTATGGGAAGAATATCGAGGAATGTCCACTGGTGACAAAATGGAGTCCTTCAGTCGCCCTAACCAAGGGGCCCACATAAAATGGAATCTAGTTGCCTTAGCCTTGGGGCCCACAACATAAGGAAAGGCTGAAAAAAAAAAAAGGATATGGATTGTCATCTCTTTTATTCATTCTACTTTTGTGTGATCTCCTTCTGCATAAATAGTTGGCTAATATAGGACAGTAGCATGAGTGAAAAAAGATATAATAGTGTTTCTTGATCTTTGTTTTTAAGAACACTTGCTTTCTTTCAGAGTTAGCAGCAAGTTCTGGTTCACATGAAAAGTGTTGCTCCTAGAGGCTATCAGTGTCATACGCAATTCTAGACAGAACACCCTACACTATACATTCACTTTGAGTCTCATCAAACTGTCACACATCATGGATCCACTGAAACTCTGTGCTCAAGGGGCATCATGAATGATGTATGCAGATGTCCTCTCATGTGTGTACCCCACTATCCCATCAGACTTCACTTACAGTGCACAGGTCCCGAGGTAAAACAATTAAGACTTTCCTGATAGAGGCATTATGCTCAGTGAAATAAGTCAGACAGAGGACAAATTCTCTATGATCTCACTTACATGTTGTCAGGAGCGGTGCCGCTGAAATGAAGACCTCCACGGTTTGACACAGTCCCTGGAGGAGTGAATTCACTGCACAGCAGGAATCACGAAGAACAGTGGCTGAAGACAAAGGCTAATAAGAAAAATAAAATTATAGGATGGCAACTGAAGGAGACTAATCTTTGCTTTCTCTATGTATCTGTTATCTGTCTGTTAGGAATCATTATAGAAGTAACATGCAATAATGTAAATGTTAGAAAACACTGCAGAAAGAAAAGGCAAGAAAGTAATAAAAATTTAAGATAAGATTATAAAAGCTTAAGAAGGAACTTTAGAGAAGGAGAAAAGGTCAAGAGCTAGGAAGAAGTTACAGAAACCAGAATAGAGAGTGTGGGGAAGGAGGAAGTTAAATGAACCGATGCCTGGAGGGTTGCTAACAGTAAATCATCTTATGTAAGTAATCTTTTTTTTTTTTTTTATCCTCACTCGAGGACATTTTTGCATTTATCTTCAGATAGAGCGGGAGGGAGAGAGGAAGGAAGAGAGAGAGAGAGAAACATCGATGTGAGAGAGACACACCAAGTGGTCGCCACCCGCATGACCCCAACCGGGGCCAGGACAAACTACAACCGAGGTATGTGCTCTCAGCGGGAACCGAACCTGGGCCTCTCTGGTCCGTGGGCTGACGCTCTAACCTCTGAGCCAAACCAGCCAGGGCTATGTAAGTAATCTTGAAGGTTAAGAGTTAGTTGCATCTTTGTCATTGTCTGCCTAAAGAATGAAAATAGCTATTGGTTAACTATGCATTAATGCCTAAGAGTTGTGTGAGCGGAAAAGAATGTATATACATACTTGCCTAAAGGTATAGGGGAAACAAAAAGAAGAAAATTACTATGTAACCTGCAGATATACAAATAAAGATTCTACTAGCCTTAAGCAGCCGAAGGATCAAGCACTTCTGTCTCACGTCTCTCTCTTGCCGACTCTGTCCACACCTGAGGGAAACCCTGGACTGCTGAGGCTGGACCTCAGCAACATGTAGAATCTAAAAAAGATAAAATCAGAAAAACAGAGTAGGATGTTGGTTACCAGAGGCTAGGGGCTTAGGAAATGGGGAGACATTAGCCAAAGGATACAAACTTTCAGTTAGAAGATTAACAGGATTGAGGATCTAATGTACAGCATGGTCGTTATAGCTAATAATAGTGTACCATATACTTGAATGTGCTAAGAGCGTAGATCTTAAATGTTCTCACCACAAAAAGTAAACGATAATTATAAAATGGGCTGGATGGGGTAGCTAATGCTATGGTGGTTACCATTTTGCAATTTATAAATGTATCAAATCAACACATTGTAGACTTTAAACTTACACAGTTATGTGTCGATTATATCTCAATAAAGCTGGGGGGTAGGGAGAGAATTTACAGTCAGCAACTACAGAGTTAAGCCAAGTGCAAAGCCCTTCTGAGTGCAGGGCTCTGGACAACTGCATAGGTCAATTTGTGCAAAGTCAGTCTTGGTGCAGCATTTTACTGATGGCAAAACAAGGGAGCACCTTGTCCAAACATGCTCAGCTGAGAAGTGGCAGAACGACCAATACCTCTCTCTTATTATTGCACAATTGGACTTCATCTTAGATGCTGGAATGAGATTCTGCTGTCCCATTCTAGGCATCCAGTCCCCACTAACAAATCCAATAACCACAACTGGTTCTGCTACCACTTGTGCTTCCTTTTTGTAAATCACCTGTTTGGAATTCATGGAGAGAGGGTGGATGTTGGGATAACCCAGAAGGTTGGTTCATATGTGATTTTTTCCCCTAGCACTTTTTCATAATTAAAGAGAAAGTCTTAACGGTATATGAATACTCTTACTTAAAAAGAAAAACACATGAAGAGCTACCAAAAAGCCTTCCTTCAGGATGAGTACTGGCTGTGTTCCATGCTGGCCTCTGTGGCTGTGTTCTATGCTTGGGTTCTGTGGCTGAGTTTTATGACTAGTTTTATGGTTGGGTTTTATGGTTGGGTTTTGTGTCGGGCTCCATGACTAGTTCCGTGGTTAGGTTTTGTGGCTGGGTTCTGTGGCTGTTTTAGGTCTTCAATAATCTCTACACCTTCTGCTGTCTTGGCTAGGGAACTTTCTAGTTCAGGTAAAAAGACACTGCAAAGACATTTTGCCCTAGTTTGAAGAAATAAATTAATGAGAACATCCACATGCTGGAGCAGATTTGAACTGGGTTAAAAATGACCTCTCTTGCCTGGCCAGTGTGGCTCAGGGGTTGAGGGTCAACCCAGGCACCAAGAGGTCCGGTTCAATTCCTGGTCAGGGCACATGCCCAGGTTGCAGGCCCAATTCCCAGTGGGGGTCATGCAGGAGGCAGCCAATCGATGTTCTCTCTCATAGATGTTTCCATCTCTCTCTCCCTCTCTCTCTAAAATAAATAAAGAAAAATAAAATAAAATAAATCACCTCTCTTAGACTGAATGTCCTCATCTCAAAGAAGGAAACAGGCTCCCTGAGTTTGAGCCTGGAGAAGAGGGAATGGCACAGGTACCAGGAGAAGTTACTGGTGTAGGAGTTTGACCAGGATGCCAACAGGTTTTTTTAGTGCTCTGGGTACAAAGTGCAGTAAGTTATGTTGTTCTTTCCTCAATCCTGTTTTCCCCAGCTATTTTTGTTATTAAATATAATATTTTATTTATATTTAAGATAATTATTATAATAGCCTGCTACAACTTAAATTGTGTTTATATTATAATGTGTATCAGTATATGAATAATATCCTATTATTTTTAGAGTGTGAATTTTCAGAACACAAGCTTTTTCAGGAAAGCATTGGAATGTTTCCACAGAAGCACCTGGTATGCTGAGCACCTACTCTGTGTCAGGCACTGCTGGGGACACAACAGTGAACAACCTGAATGAGGACCCTGCCCTCCTGGACAGAACACTGCAGTGGGGATGGAGCAGATTATATTCTTCAAAAACAGCTGTAACACTATTCCCTGTCCCACTGTCTCTTCTTTAGAGTGAACTTGACACCTCTGCACAAGAGCTGAGGACTAGACCCAGGCAGACCTTTTCGTCTACCTCAACCAATAGGGTGTGGTGGAAGTGACATAATGCTATAAGGCTAGGACATAAATGGTGTGAGGCTCCTTCCTAGCTCCCTCTTGGAGCACTCCCCCTGGGAACCAGCTACCATTATGGGAGGAAGCCCAAACCACATGGAGTGGCCACACATAGGTGTTGCAGTTGACAGCCCCAGCTGAGCTTCCAGTGAGCAGCCAGCATCACCTACTAGACAGGGGAGCCACGAAGCCTGGAAATGACTCCCAACCCATCCTGACTGCGACCACATGAGAAATCATGAGCAAGATCCACTCAGCCAAGCCCAGTAAACCCTCCAAACTGTGAAAGATAGTAAGTTTTTTTTTTTTTTTTGGGGGGGGGGGTGAGATGACACCATACAGCAATAGATAACCAGAACCAGGAGAGACAGTAAACAAACAAAATTTCAACCATTGATATGGAGATACAAAAGTGGAGTGATGTGACTAAAGGGAGTTGCTTTATTTTATTTTTTATTTTTATTTGATTTTTCTTTATTGATTTTAGAGAGCGAGGAAGGGAGAGGGAGAGAGATAGAAACATTGATGAGAAAGAACATCGATTGGCTGCCTCTTACATGCCCCTCACTGGGGATTGGGCCCACAACCTGGGCATGTGCCCTGACTGGGAATCGAACTGGTGACCTCTTAGTGCATGGGTCAATGCTCAACCACTGAGCCATACCAGCCAGGCTAAAGGGGGTTGCTTTAGTTGGGGGCATCAAAGAGGGCTTCTTGGAGATGACATTTGAGCTGAGACCTGAAGTACAAGAAGAGGTCAGCTATAATAAGAACTAGAAAACAGTGTTCCAGGCAGCAGAGACAGCAAATGCAAGGGACCTGAGGCAGGAATGAAGAGCAGGAAGGCCAGTGAGGTTGTAGTAGAGAGAGCCAAGAGGCAAGTAGCAGGGAGGTGATGGGGCCTTGTTGGCCGTGGTCACAAGAATTGCAGTTTGCCCTGGCCGGTTTGGCTCAGCGGTTAGAGCATCGGCCTGCGGTCCAGAGAGACCTGGGTTCGGTTCCCGCTAAGGGCATGTACCTTGGTTGCAGTTTGTCCCCGGCCCTGGTTGGTCGTGCGGGTGGCAGCCACTCGATGTGTCCCTTTCACGTCGATGTTTCTCTCTCTCTCTCTTCCTCTCTCTCCCTCCCACTCTATCTGAACAAAAAAATAAAAATTAAAATTAAAAAATGTCCTCAGGTGAGGATTAAAAAAAAAAAAAAAAAAGAATTGCAGTTTGTTTTTTATAGTGCTGGGAGGCTTCAGGAGGGTTTTGAGCAGGAGCAGGATAAGACCCAATCTCTCTCACAGGTGGGGCTGAGGTTTTCCTGGGAGGAGAGAACCAGGGCAGCCTTAGTGGATCCTTGGCACTTTGATCTCATGGGACCCCTCCTCCATTTAAACAAAAGTAGTAAATTATATTTCAAATTACATGGTATAAAAGTGAATATAATCCAGGCTGGATTCATGATTCCATATTCATTAATTTTTATTCACTTTTTTCTTCTGACCTTAAAGGAAATTAAATTCAAAACATCTTCATGGGCCCCTAAAAGTATCATGGGCCCTGGACACAGTGCCTAAAGGATAAGTCACCCCTGCAGAATCAGTCAGGTGATTGAGAACTAGGTGATGCCACAGTCTGTGCCCTTGGAGTATCCGCAGCAGGACATAGAACTGGACCCGGGGCAGTAAGCAACAGATCTACCAACAGTCACACCCTCAGGGGGTCACCACTGATGGATGGATAAATGAAATGATTTAGACTCAGCCAAACTAAGAGAGGATGGTGGTGGCAGACTATCTTCCACCATACACACTGTTGGAAAACGGTTCCAGGGAAATGGGAGTCTGCTGACCTCTGTGATGCTCAGAGAGAGGAATGCCATTGCTGCCATTTGTACTGTCAACTCCAGGAAGGAGGTACTTTGTCAATTCCATTCACTGCTGAATCCCCAGCAGGGCCCCTTGCACCCTGTAGCTGCTCAATGAATATCTGTTCATGCACTAAATGAATGGACTTACTGCTTCCTGTTCATGGCCTTGGGAAAAACTGGTATGAGGATAAAAGGGACCGACAGATGAGGGGATTACAGACATGTTAGTGGTTATATGTCACAGTGTGGCAGGATAGTAAGAAGCTAGGAAAATTCCTGGTCAAGTGGAATGGGGAAATTGAGACAAGAAAATTAAACAAGGCCAAACAATTTGGACAACTTACAACCAGCTTATGAATTGCAAGACCTTATCTTCCCCAACCAAGGACACTTGAGAGCAAATGGTTTACACCCTCCTCCCTAACCAGAAAAGACATAGCTTAAATCACCCTGGCCTGGGAAAATAGAGAACAAAGACCCAATTAATGCTATTTATGCCAGCCAAACCCAAAGACAGATGAAGTTGAGGAACAAATAACAAAAACCCCATTAAAGCCAGACAAACCTAACATAACAGTAAAACAGACCAAAGGATAATCCAAATCTCCCCTATACACTCATTCTGATGCATCAGCGTATTAAAAATGCACCTGGAGCCCTGGCCAGTTTAGCTCAGCGGTAAGAGCATCAGCCCACGGACTTTGGTTGCGGTTCGTCCCCAGCCCTGGTCAGATTGTTCGGGAGACAACCAGTTGATGTGTCTCTATCACATCAATATTTCTCTCTGTCTCTCTGTCTCTCCCTCCCTCCCACTCTATCTGATAATAAATAGAAAAATATCCTTGGGTGAGGAATTTTAAAAATGAAAAAAATAAAAATGCACCTGGAGCCTGGCTGGTGTGGCTCAGTGGTTGAGCATCAACCCATGCACCAGGAGGTTGCCGGTTTGATTCCCATTCTGGGCACACGCCCAGGCTCTGGGCCCAATCCCCAGTGGGGGGTATGCAGGAGGTGGCCAACTGATGTTCTTTCTCATCGATGTTTCTATCTCTCTGTCCCTCTCCCTTCCTCTCTTAAAATCAATAAAGAAAAAAAATGTTTTTTAAATGCACCTGGAAAGCTGATGAAATTCTGTTAAAACCCTCTCCTAAGATTCTCACCTACAGAAAAAAAGAAAAGAATAAAAAGCCCCCAGGACAAAGATTCAAAGCAGGCTCGCTCTAAAGCATGCCCATGCCCATGCCCCTCTCCAGGCATGAACTTTTTATTTCCAAGGGTCCCCACGAAACTTGCAACCAGGGGAGCAGTGGGAAGTGGCAGCTCTACCCGGGCTCACCCCCTGATCCTGTCTCCAAGGCCCCCTTTTCTCTGACTTCCAGTGAGCTGACAACAGCCCCACCCTGGCTCACTTCTTTTCTATAACATTTCTACCCATAGACTAAGAGGTCCTGGTTCGATTCCCAGTCAGGGCACATACCCAGGTTGCAGGCTCGATCCCCAGTGGAGGGGCGTGTGCAGGAGGCAGCCAATTGATGTTTCTCTCTCACATCAATGTTTCTATCTCTCTCTCCCTTCCTCTCTCTTACAAAAAAAAAAAAAAAAAAATCCTACAGAGCCAAAGCAGAGCACTGCCTATACTCTTCCCTGTTGTTTCTTCTACCCTAAGTCCTTCCTTTATTTCACTGCCCTCAGCTTTAATAAACATGCTCTCAAACCCATCTGGACTTGTGTCGTGAAATGTTTCCTACACGAAGTCAAGAACCCACACACTACAGGCCCACCTGAGGCAGACTTGCTTCGGGTTGGCCCCTGTCTAGTAACATTGGAAAGTGGGATTCCAGATTTGGGTGAAGCCATCTTCTACTGGGGTCTTTGTAGGGGTGAAACTCTGGCAATTGCACCCCCATTTAACGGGTAATCGTTTGGTGGGTCCTGACATTTTCCTCTACCAAGAAAAATTCTATATTCCTTTCTGTGGTTGCCTGGGAGTGTTGGCCACTGCCAGATCTGCCTTAGTTTTCCTCTGGGAAGACAGAGACACAAGGTTGGGGGGAAGGCATAAAGCAGGGGGTTTGTGGGCACCTCCCTCTGAGAGTTTAGCATCCTCCAATGACAGGCTGAGGCTGTTTGGTACTCCTTGAGTTGACACTAGGTGAGAAGAGTACCTTTCTGGGGTATTGACATGACAAAGAGGAGGCAGGATTGTGTAGGAGTTAAAACAGTCCTTGCAATTGGGTGTTTCACATCTCTAAGTTTGAATCACATCTCTAATCCTTTATTTGTTTCATGACACTGGACAACTTAGAAAGCCCTTCTGAGTCTCAATGACCTCAAATGTAAAATGGAGAAAATCAAAGTACCTACTTCCAGTGAGGATTGTGAAATTATATGAGAACCTTAGTTTGGGGTCTGGCATCATCATGGTGGACCCCATAAATAGTCTAGTAATAAAACCAGGAATAAAAAGCAACAGCTATCCTAAACCAAACAACATAAAAATGTTGTCCTTAAATATCAGACTCTGATTGAAGATACTGTGGGAGAGAGGTGGGGAACTGACAAATCAACTCACAAGTTAACAGAGAAGAATGAATAGGTGAAGATGAGATAAAAGGAAGAAGAGAAAGGAGGTCTCACTGGACATGAATACACATCATGGAGTTAGAATAATTAAAACAACATTGTTCTAGCAATGAGATTTGATACAGAATTTGTAGACCCAAAAGTCACATATGTGCACATGTGTGTGATCTTTTGCATAATAAAAGAGGTATCACAGATCAACAATCAGTTAACTACTTGGAAAAAGAAAAAGATCCTTTCCTTATACTACATTAGAACACTTTGGGACTGAATTTGGCTATTTACAAAAAAAGTATCTAACAATGACTGAAACAGGGAGGGAGAAGTTTTGCTAAATCTGGAAATAAAGAGCCTGGTGCAGAGGCTCCATGCTGCCTGCTAGGACCTAGGGTCATTCAAATTTTTTGCATCACCATACTTAGCCATACGGCTTTTGTCCTCGTGGTTTCAAGATGGCTGCTGCGGCCGAGCTGGTGCGTCTCAGTGGATTGAGCATCTTCCCATGGAGGTCCCGGTTCAATTCCTGGTCAGGGCATATACCCGGGTTCGATGTTTCTATCTTTCTCTCCCTTCCTCTCTAAAAAAATTTTTAAAAAGAAAGAAAAGATGGCTGCTGTGCTTCCGGGCACCATGATCATGTTCCAGGTAGCAAGAAAGGGGAAGGATTATGTTTTTTTTTTAAAGGCAGGGTTGGCAGTTTTTCCTTTTTTTTTTTATCCTCACCTGAGGACACTTTTTGCATTTATCTTCAGATAGAGCGGGAGGGAGAGAGAGAGGAGGAGAGAGAGAGAAACATCAATGTGAGAGAGACACATGGAGTGGTCGCCACCCACACGACCAAAACCGGGCCAGGGACAAACTGCAACCGAGGTACGCACCCTTAGCGGGAACCGAACCGGGACTCTCTGGTCCGTAGGCCAACACTCCAACCACTGAGCCAAACCGGCCAGGGTGAGTTTTTCCTTCTAATCAGGAAAACAATAGCTTTCAGTGGTCACAAGGCCACTTCTAGCTACAAGGGAATCTGGGGACATTTGTGTTTTAAATGGAGCATGTTTCTGCCCCAGACAAAATCAATGTTTTTAGTAATGAAGAAGGAAAATTAATATAATAGGAGGCAGGCAGTTAAGCATCTTTGCAAAAATACCTGCAAACAGATTTCAGTGGTGGTAGTCAGCCTCCAAGATGGCCCCTGTGATCCTTGCCTCCTGGTATTCAAGTCCCCTCCCATATGAAGTCAGAGGTAAGGTGACCTGTGTGACTAGTGGAATTCCATAGGACAGTATGTGACTTCCAAGGCTAGGTCATAAACGGCATTGCAACTTGTACCTTGGTCATTTGCAGGGATTGGCAAATATTTAATACTTTCTGTAAAGGACAAGATAGTAAATATTTTATGCTTCACAGGCTATACAATCTTTATTTGAACGGCTTGACTTGCTGTTTGCAATGCAAATGCAGTCATAGGCAACTTGTAAATAAATGGGTGTGTTCCAATAGAAGTTTATAAAAACAGGCAGTGGGCCACATTTGACCCACAGGCTGTAGTTTTCAGCAACTAAATTTTGGAGTAACTTGTTATTCAGCAATACCTAATGAATACAAGGTGATCTAAAGAGTTAAATATCTAAAAATAAAACTATACACTTCCACCTGATAAGAAGGAAATAGAGGGAAATGGATTTCACATCTCTGAGATTTCAAAGCTTTCTAAGCTTAACAGCAGTGGGAGAAATGAGAAAGAAATGTACTGGGTTGTCTCTCTTTAAAACTTAAAGAGCTTAGCCCTGGCCGGTTTGGCTCAGCAGTTGGAGTGTCAGTCCACAGACCGGAGTGTCCTGGGTTCGGTTCCCACTAAGGGCACGTACCTTGGTTGCAGTTTGTCCCCAGCCCCGGTTGGGGTCATGTGGGTGGCAACCACTCAATGTATCTCTCTCACGTCAATGTTTCTCTCTCTCTCTTTCTCCCTCTCTCCCTCCCGCTCTATCTGAAAACAAATGTAGGAATGTCCTCGGATGAGGATTAAAAAAAAAAAATTTAAAGAGTTTATTTGAATTGATTTATATGAATATTGCAACCAAGAGATAGAAAAGCCCATGAACAGAGAAGTCACAAATATCCAGGTGAAAAAAGCAGACCAATAGTGTTGATCCATCCAGGAAAGACATTCAAGCTCACGAGTACTCAAAGGTACTTATTGCTAATTTAAAATGAGATATCTTTTTGTCTATTTTTTTTTTTCTTTATTGATTTTAGAGAGAGAGGAAAAGAGAGGGAGAGAGAGATAGAAACATCGATGAGAAAGAACATAGATTGGCTGCCTCTTACATGCCCCCCACTGGGGATTGGGCCCACAACCTGGGCATGTGCCCTGACTGGGAATCGAACCGATGACCTCTTGGTGCATGGGTTGACGCTCAACCACTGAGCCACACCAGCCGGGCTCTTTTTGTCTATTTCAATAGTGACTTTTTAAAAATTACAAAATTTTGCTTTGGCTCACTGCTTTCAGCATAAATTGCATTCTTCTGGGGACCATTTGGCACTATGTGCCAAGAATCATAAAATGTTTATGTTTTGCAAGCCAGTATTTCCACTTCTGAGAATTCATTCTGAAGAAATATGAGTAGGCAAATACTTGTGGTAGCATTATTTTAATATTCAGTTAACACAAAGCCTAAGGGGCACAGTTAAGTAAATTGTAGTACAATAATATGATAAAATCTATTATGTGGTCATTAAAAATGTTTTTAACATTTTTAAAAATATGGAGATTTTTCTAACGACATGGAAAGATTTTTTTTCAACAGTACGGAACGAGTTTTTGAAACCAGACAACAAATGGGTCCGAGCTGCCTGTCACTACTTGAGCCAATTAAGCAGAGACAAGGTTGAGTTGTGTATGAGCATTATTCCAATATTGCCGGCAGTATGGGGGAGCAGCCAGATCATCCTGCAAAAATCTGTTCTGTCCTCCCTCCATAGCCAGTCGCCTATATTGGATATTACATGGGGAAGTAGGCAATAGGGCATATCAATGGGTAAATGGTTGGGAAAGTGGACAAAGGGAACATCAATGGGTAAAATGGTTGGGGAAGTAGGCAAAGGGAATAACAATGGGTAAAACAGCCCTGGCTGGTTTGGCGCAGTGTTTAGAGCATCGGCCCTCAGATCAAAGAGCCACAGGTTCAATTTCGGGCACGTACCTTGGTTGCAGTTGGGTCCCCGACCCACGTGGGAGGCAGCCAGTCGATGTCTCTCTCACATTGATGTTTCTCTCTTTCTCTCTCTCTCTCTCTCTCTCTCCCCCCCCCTCCCTCCCACTCTGTCTGGAAGTAAATGGAAAAATATCCTCGGGTGAGGATTAAAAACAAACAAAAAAAACAATGGGTAAAACAGTTACAGATTACAGGCATGGGGAAGTAATGGGAGCTGGGGAATGTGGGCTATCTCCAGCGCACTGCCTCCAAGACTCCAAGATTGTTAGTCTTTCCATGAGGGGGTGAGGGGGGCAGTTTTCAGGTAAGGAGAATGAGCAGCATTCCTGAGGTAAATTCCCAGGGCATACAGTTCCCAGCCAGGTCAGAATGGGCTTTCTCTAATCAGAACAAAGCAATCACAATTAACAGAGTAGTGATGTTCAACATTTCTTATAACTATGGCTAGCACCCCACAATGATCAGTTCTCTATTATTCTCTCCCACCCCTTTCATTTTCATATAATGTTTTAAGAAAAAAGCTGCATATAGATGGAAACCAATTTTTTTTCTATATTTCTCTGTGATTAAAAATCCTGCTGCCTAGGGAATGATGAAGAAAGTAAAGGGGTTTGAAGATGTGGTGATGGAAGGAGACTAGACTTCGGGTGGTGAGCGCATAATAGACTACACAGATGTCATATTATAATGTTATACACCTGAAATTTTATATAACGTTATTAACCAATGTTACCCCAAGAAAATTAATTTAAAATTAATTAATTAAAAATTTTAAATTATGGATAAATTATAGGGATCTAATTAATGTACAACACAGTGATTATAGTTAATAATACCCTATTATAGATTTGAAGTTGCTAGACTTGAAGAGAGTAGATCTTCATGTTCTCACCACAAGAAGGAAATGGTAACGATGTGAGGTGTTAGCCAGCTCTACCACAGCCATCAATTTCAGTATATCCATGTATCAAATCCATCAACACCTTGTATACCTTAAACTCACACAATCACACAAAATCAATTACATCACAATAAATCTGGAAAAAATAAATAAAAGGAGAATCCTTCTCTGTACCCTCAAAAGAAATAATGTACATAAAATTATGTAATATATAATAAAGCTCTCTAATAAAATAAGCTATTACTAAAATCCTGTTGCCTGTAGAGCAACAGAAACACTCCTTCATTGCTGGTGGGAATAAAAATTGGTGCAGCCACTTTGGAAGACATTTTGGCGGTCTTACCATATGATCCAGCAACCATGCTCCATGTATTTACCCAAGTGAGCTGAAATCTATGTTCACATAAAAACCTGCATATGGATGTTTACAGCAGCTTTACTTATAATTGCCAGAACAACCAAGATGTCCTCCAGGAAGTGAATGGATAAACAAACTGTGTATATCCAGGCAATGAGATATTATTCATCATGCAAAAGAAATGAGCTGTCTGGCCATGAAAAGACATGGAGGAAGCTTAAATGTGTGTTACTTTGGGGACATCTGTAATACTGTCAACAATAAAATAATATTTTTAAATATGTTTTTATTGATTTTCTAGAGAGAGAGGAAAGGAGAGAGAGATAGAAACATCGATGTGAGAGAGAAACATTGATAGGCTGCCTTTTGCACGCCCCTCCTGGGGATCAAGCCCACAACCTAAGCATGAGCCTTGACCGGGAATTGAACCGGGACTTCTAGGTCCATGGGATGATGCTCAATCCACTGAGCCACACCGGCCAGGCAATACACAAAATTTTTTTTAAATGTATGTTACTAAGTGAAAGAAGCCAGAAGCCAGTCTGAAAAGGTTACAAACCGCATGATTGCAATGCTATGACATTCTGGAAAAGGTGAAACTATGGAGAGAGCAAAAGGATTAGTGGTTGCCAGGGCCTGGGAGGAGGAGGCATGTATAGGTGGGGCACAGAGGATTTTTAGGGCTGTGAAAATACTCTCTGTATGATACTGTAATGATGGATACATGTCATGATACATTTGTCCAAACCTATAGAATGTATAGTATCAGGATGAACTCAATGTAAACTATGAACTTGGGGTGATCACTGATGCAGGCAGCACCCAGGGAGGCCAAGGGAGGCCTCAACCTGATCCAGGTCCTTGTCACGGAACAAGAAGAAATTCAAGAGTGTGACAAAAAGATCTAGCAAAGCACAGTAAATTGATTAAAGCAATAATACGAACTTGAGACGTGAGAGCAGGCAACCTTGGAGAATGAGACATACCAATGGGGTCTGAGTGGAAGGTTTTGATTAAAGGTGGGCAAGTGGGGATAGGGTGGTCCTCTGCTTCTGATGCTGGTGGGCTGGTGGTGTGACTGCCCACGGGACTCATCCTTGTCCTCCTCTCCAGATAGTGATTTTTTTTTTGGTCCTCTCAATTACAGGAAATTGGGGAGGGGGAAGCGGGGTAATAGGTGGTCATAGAAGGTTGTGTCTGTGATGCTCCAGGCAAGTCAGAAAAGACAAGGGGTAGAGCTTGAGGCCTTTGTTCCCTATTCTAACTTTCATGCGTCAACCATGATGTGTCACTGTTGGTTCATTGATTGTAACAAATGAACCACTCTGGGGGGGATGTAGATAGTAGGGAAGCTGTGCATGTGTAGGGCAGGGGAGGGCAGGGGCTATATGGGAAATCTCTGTACTTTCCTCTCAATTTTATTGTGAGCCTAAAACTGCTCTAATAAATAAAGTCTATTGAAAAAAGTAAAATCCTGTTGCCCTTATGCTGAATGAAAGAAGTCAGTTTCAAGAGGCTACACACTGTGTGATTCCATTTATACGACAGTCTCAGAAAGACTAGACTCCAATGACAGAAGACAAAGTTGCCAGGGGAGGAAGAGCAACAGTGAGATTATAAAGGTGTAGTGAGCCCTGGCCGGTTTGGCTCAGCGGTTAGAGCGTCAGCCCGCAGACCAGAGAGTCCCGGGTTCGGTTTCCGCTAAGGGCATGTACCTTGGTTGCAGTTTGTCCCAAGCCCCAGTTGGGGTAGTGTGGGTGGCAGCCACTCAATGTGTCTCTCTCACATCGATGTTTCTCTCTCTCTCTCTTCCTCCCTCTCTCCCTCCCACTCTAACTGAAGATAAATGCAAAAATGTCCTCAGGTGAGGATTAAAAAAAAAAGAAACTGTTCTATATCCTGCTTGTCCTGATTGACTGCATGGGCAGTCACCCCACCAGCCCACCAGCATCAGAAGCAGAATCTATACATGTGTTAAAATTCACAGAGCTACATAACAAAGGAAAATATCAATTTTACTCTATGATATACTTTTTTTTTTTTTTATCCTCACCCGAGGACATTTTTTCATTTTTTGTTCAGATAGAGTGGGAGGGAGAGAGAGGAAGAAAAAGAGAGAGAAACATCGATGTGAAAGGGACACATCGAGTGGCTGCCACCCGCACGACCAACCAGGGCCGGGGACAAACTGCAACCGAAGTACATGCCCTTAGCGGGAACCGAACCCGGGTCTCTCTGGACCGCAGGCCGACGCTCTAACCGCTGAGCCAAACCGGCCAGGGCATGTGATATACTTTTCTAAAAAATTTTTTCTTTATTGATTTTAGAGAGGGAGAGAAAGATAGAAACATCGATGAGAGAGAACATCGATTGGCTGCCTCCTGCATGCCCCCCACTGGGGATTTGGCCCACAACCTGGGCATGTGCCCTGACTGGGAATCAAACCGACGACCTCTTGGTGCATGGGTCCACGCTTAACCACTGAGCCACACCAGCCAGACTATGATATACTTTAAAATTTTTTTAATGCAAAAAAATTCTGTTCCCAGATCCTCAGCTAGTCCACAGGACCCTGCTGGGTTTTGTGCTCTGAATCAAGGGTTGGCATGTCTGGACCTGCAGCAAGCTACAGATGCTCAGAAAACATACACACAAAGCTGTATATCTTGCCAATGATTTCTGGGGTCTGTAGCCCACCCAAGGGCCTTTCCCTATGAGCCCCACCTTGTCCTTGGCACCCTAGGACAAATTCTAGTGACTCTTCAGATCCACTAACACCTACCACATCTGTAGCTCCTCCCATAATCCCACTGGAGCCATGGTCCCATCAGTCACTCTGACACTTAGCCTGGGGAATCATTCTCCAGTCCTTCCTCTCTCTCTCCTCCAGTCACTTACCTAGGTCTGCTGAACTTACCTCCTGAATACCTCCCAAAATGTCTTCCAAAATGTCTGCCATAGAAATATGTGGCAAAGGACTAGTGTCCAGCATATATAAAGAGCTCCTACAAATCAAAAAGAAAAAGGCAGAAACCCCAAAGGAAAAAATGGGCTCTTCACAAAAAGCGATCTCCAAACGGCCATTAAATGAAAATGTTTGATATTATGACTCATTGGGGAAATGCAAATTAAAACCAAAAGGCCATGCCACTCTACACCTACTAGAATGACTAACAGGAGAAAAACAATACCAAGTCATACTCTATGTTGCTGGTGGAAGTGTAAAATGGTACCCTGCTTTGGAAAACTGTTTGGCAGTATTCATAAAGTTGAACAAACACCTACACTATGAATCTCAGGAATAAACTAAAAGGAAATGCATATTTATGTTCATCAAAAAACCAACAAGAATGTTCATAACACCTCTGCTTGTAATAACCCCAAACTGGAAATAATTTAAATATCCAACAAAAAGATGGGTCAATAAGTGTGTGACGTCACAAAATGGAATACTTTATAGCAGTGATTCTCAACCAGTGATTTTACCCCTAAGAGGACATTTGTGGTTGTCACAATGTGCAGGGGTGTGCTGCTGTCATCTCATGGGTAGAGGGAGGCCATGGACACTGCTCAACATCTTATAATGCACAGGACAGACACACAAAGAATTATCCAGCCCCAAATGTCATTAGTGGTTGAGAGGCCCTGCTGTACAATGATGACAATGAACATAGACAAGAACAATTTGGAAAAACTCATCAAAATAATGCTGTGCAAAAGAAGTCAGACATAAAAGAGAACATCCTCTCTGCTTCCATTTCTATAAAGTCCTAATGACAAAGTGATTCTGTGCTGTTCAGAGTCAAGTTAGGGGTTACTGTGGATGGGAATGAAGGAAAGGAGGCACAGTGGGGACATCTATGATGATCTGTCATTGAGCTGGGTGCTAACTACACAAGAATGTTTACATTGTGAAAACTTTGTGCTCTATAGTGTAACTTGTGTACTTTTTCTGTTTGTGTGCTATATTTGAATAAAAGTTTCTAAAGTTAAAAACCCTCCCTCTCCCCTCCACCCCTCTACCCTGTTCAGGCCTTATCAACTCTTCACTGAGCAACTGCCCCCACCTCTCCCCTGTCTGTCCTCCAGACAACAGCCAGGGGATCTCTAGGGCACAAAAATAAGACTGTGTTCCTTCCTGCTCTAAAACTTTCCATGGCTCCCTATTGCCCCCAAGATCAGATCCCAGTCTTTAAGGACTTTCTTGGCGCCAACCTTGCTTCTTTTGCAGTTTCATCTCTATCTACCCTCTCTGCTCCTTGCACCATTAAATTAACCTTCATCCCAGAACATGCTGTTTCAAACCTCCAGGCCTTTGCACCTGCTGTCCTTTTTGCCTGACTGCCCTGACACACTCTTGCCCTCCTAGGTTCAGTTCCAGTGCCCCTGCTCTGGGAAACCTTACCCTTCCACCTTCCCTCTACCCCTGCTCAAATCCCAGGACAGGAGGCTTTGGGACCATAGCTGATTTCTCTAGTCAACACACACATACACACACACACACACACACACACACACACACACACACACACAACCGAGTTCTACAAAATACAAGAGAAAGCATTGAGTAATATGCAAAAGTTTAGCCACTCACCCTAGGGTTCTTTCCTTCAGGAAACCCCCACATCCTCTGATGTACCCCCCAGGATTGGGGGGATCCTAGGCTGCAAAGAACTGAGAAACTCCAAGGCTGGGCCTAGTGGGGATGACGAGGCAGAAACCCCAAAGGTCCTGAGCTTGAACACTGCCCCTCTGCTTTCCTGGCAGGCTCTGCCTGCATCCCCAGCCCCACAACCCCAGGCCCCTCCCCCAGCTCTGCCTGTCCAGCCCTGGTTACCTCCTTCCTCCTCCTCATTTCCTGAGAACTCTCCCCACTCCCACCTCCCACAGCCTATAGCTGTTGTTAAAGGGGAAGTGGTAGGCAAGAAGGTGGGGTTAGGTCAGTCCCACCTCTAGCTAACATCCCCAGCAACAGGCTTCATTCAGAGCCAAACTTTGCCCAGATAGTGGGCTCCATCTGCCCACCAGCCACTGACTTGCTGCCAGTAGAGCAGAAACACGGCCCAGGGATTTCACTCCCATCTCTGCCACTCACAGACTATGTGATCTTGGGCCAGTGCCCTGACTTCTCCGTGTGTTCAGTTCCTCACCTGCAAAAGAAAGATAAGAATACTCACCTGACAGGGCTGTTGAGGGATCAGATGAGTTTATTTAAAATAGTACCTGGCACATGAGCATCCTGTGACAATTGTCAACTACTGTTTTTTACTAGGCAAGAGGCTAGGATATGCCCTGTGTTTGGTAAATGGTCAATAAATGCAATAAATGTTATTTTCCCCTCCCTGCTCCTCCTTTCCGATTGTCTTCATCCAGCTCCTGCCCCAAGGTAGTCTGGAGCTCAAGTTCAAGGTCTGAACTGAAACTTCATCTATAGTCCTTCAGCCTCATCTGTCCAGCAAAGCTGCTCAATGGCCTCCTTTGCCTGGATGCTGAGGGTGGCCTGTGCAGCTGGCATGAGGAGGAAGAGGGGACAAGCCCCAGCCAGATGTCCCCCTTGCAGTTAGGCCTAGCCTCTCCCCATACTCCTTCCTCTTGCCCTCACCCACAGAGGCTGTCACCCATGGGCACTGCATCTCCAGCTCAAACAGATACACCAGGCTTCCAGCTCATGCCTTCCAGAGACATCTGAACCTCTCCCATTCAACCTAGCACCTTCCCTCTGAATCTGCTGCCACCCTGTGCTGCCCACTGGGCAGCCAAGCCAGAGAGGGACATTGTGCTAGGTGCATAGCCCAGCCCTGCCCATGAGACCTCCCTCCTACCTTCTTCTCCTTCCTTTCCCCTCATCCTGTCAGCCTCCAAGTGCCCTCATTGTGGAAATAAGTCTCTGTCCTTCAGTTCCCCCCTCCCAGACACCTCCCACAATGTGACCCCGTGACCCTTCAGATTGCAAATCAGAGCATGACACTCTCTATAAAAACCTGATCATGGTTCCATGAAGTCTGAGCCTGGATCCCAAAGACCTGAGTGGACAGTCTCCTTCAGGCTGCCCCCTCAGATCACACTGGGCTTTCTGCTTCAGTGGGGCCCTGTCTTCCCTGGCACCCCCACCCCCACCCACCTGCTCCTTCAACTGAGGAACACCCCATCCTTGAGAAGGTCACCCCTACCTCATATCCACATCCTGAACATTCTGTCCCCCACACTTCCCATCACTCACCCACCACACTGACATGGAATGACAAAGGGGCCTTCTCATGACCTTTGTAGTACTAGTTCCAGAGAAATCCTCTCCAAAACACAGACATCAAAAATCCAGAGGAGGAAATGAAAGGACTAGTTGGAAGGAACTGTATCTTTCAAAAACAGTGTCCAAATTATGACAAAGAATTCATTCTATTTTATAGTGAACAAGATGGGGGCTATAACTGAGACTACAGGCTAATTCTTGAAAAGAAAGAAAGAGAGAGAGAGACAAGAGAGAGAGAGAGAGAGGGAGGGAGGGAGGGAGGGAGGGAGGGAGGGAAGGAAGGAAGGAAGGAAGGAAGGAAGGAAGGAAGGAAGGAAGGAAGGAAGGAAGGAAGGAAGAGAGAAAGAGAAAAATTCATTGGGGCCTTTTTGGAGGGGGGCATTTTTGCCCCTCAAAATTTATTTATTTTATTTTTTTGTTAATCCTCAACAGAGGATATTTTTTCCATTGATTTTTTTTTTTTTTTTTTTTAGAGAGAGTAGAAGGGAGGTAGGGAGGGAGAGAGAGAGAAAAAAACATCGGTGTGAGAGAAACACATCGATTGGTTGCCTCCTGCACGTGCCCCAACCAGGCCAGGGATCAAACCCAAGACCCTTCAGTGCCTGGGCTGACGCTCTAACCACTGAGCCACACTGGCCAGGGCACAAACTTTATATTTAATAATTCACATGCAATATTTCAATAGGAGTGAAATAAGCCAATCAGAGAAAGACAAATATCACATGATCTCACTCATTTGTGGAATATAATGAACAATACAAGCTGATGAATAAAATAGACCCAGAGACATAGAAGTAGGGTACAGACTAACAAACCTCAGAAGAGGGGGACTGGGGGGAGGGAAGAGATAAACCACAGAACTTATATGTATGTGTGCATAACCGATGGACATGGACAACAATGCTGAGGAGTGGGGGTGGGATCGGGAGGAGGGTGTCAGTGGAGGGAAAAGGAGAAACATCTGTAACAAAAATAAATTGATAAAAATTGCAACAACAAAAAAGACAAAAATGTTTAAAATAGAATAAAATAACAATGGAATTCTGAATTTAAAAAAAA
Source organism: Tadarida brasiliensis (assembly GCA_030848825.1). NCBI lineage: Eukaryota > Metazoa > Chordata > Mammalia > Chiroptera > Molossidae > Tadarida > Tadarida brasiliensis. The sequence continues at coordinate 68,201,431 of CM061259.1, read as the reverse complement.
AACAAAAATATTTCAGTAGGGCTCTGACACCATACAGTGACTTGGTGGGGAAAGGAACGGATGTACACACACAAAGAAAACAAAATAAAAAGTACTTGGAGGGTAGTTTGGATTGAATTATGTTCCACAAAAAGATATGCTGAAGTCCTGACCCCCAGTGTCTGGAAATGTGATCATATCTGAAAATACAGCAGGTCCTAGAATAAAGTTGTGTCAGTTGTTTTGAGTCCTAACCAAATGGCTGGTGACCTTATAAGAGAAATTTGGACACAAAGAGACAGAAGACGGCCATGTGGATATAGACCTAGAAATCGGAGTGATGGGTCTTACAAAGCCAGAGAATGCCACAGAGTTTCAACAACACCAGAAGCTAAAAAGAGGCAGGAAAGATGCTTTCCTAGAGCCTTTGGAGGGAGCATGGACCTGCTAACAAATTGATTTTGAACTTTAAACTTTCAGAACTGTGAAAGAATAAATTTCTGTTGTTAAGCCACGCAATTTGTGGACTTGGTTCTGGTACCTCAGGAAACCACACATACGTCATGGTCTGACTCATCTGATGTTCTGGTCACTCCTCCTGGAGCAGCTCATTCTTCCTTCACCAGTGCCCACTCTCTCCATGGTAAATTATTACTTGGACTGACCACCAAATCTTCCTTTGTCAATAACTCATGGGTGTTTTGTTTCCTCTCCACAGCCACGTCCTTCCACCACATAAAATCCCACCAAGTTGCAAGGTTTGTCCTATCATTTTGCAATCAAGAGCAGATGATAAAAAAAAAAAAAAAAAAAAAAAAAAATCACATTTCAGGGGTGCAGTTGGTACTCTATAAAACTTGGAGGGAGGTCCGGCCGGTGTGGCTCAGTGGTTGAGCATTGACCCGTAAATCAAGAGGTCGCCAGTTCAATTCCCGGTCAGGACACATGCTCAGGTTGTGGGCCCGATCCCCAGTGCGGGGCATGCAGGAGGTGGCCAATAGATGTTCTCTCTCATCAATGTTTCTATCTCTCTCTCCCTTTCCGTTCCTCTCTCTCTAAAAATCAATAAAGGAAAAAAAAAAAAAAAAAAAAAAACTTGGAGGGAGGATTGTTTTCCTAAATCACCAATGTAGTAGTAAGCAGTTTCCATATTGTGAAACCCTAATTTTTCTCCACACTTCAGAAGTACTCTCCTTGCAGATATGACATCCCTAGTGATCTTCCCAAAACTGTACATAAAAAAGATAGATGGTGCAATGAATGCTATTGGGACAACTAGGAGAATAAAAGGTGAATCCATAGCTCACAACTGATCTCAGTATAAATTTCTGACAGATCAAAGTTTCACATGGGCAAAATAAAATCATAAAAGTGATAGGAAAAAAACCACATGGGGGCCTTTTAAAATAACAATTTGAGCCCTGGCCGGTGTGGTTCAGTTAGTTGGAGTGTTGTCCTGTGCACCAATGGGTTGAGGGTTCAACTCCTGGTCAGGGCACATACCCAGGTTGTAGGTTCGATGCCTGGTGGGGTACACATGGGAGGCAACTGATGAATGTTTCGCTCTCACACTGATGTTTCTCTCTCTCTCTAGTAAAAAAAAATTTTTAAAAAGAGCTTCTATGTGTATTTTACCATAGTTTCTTTTTTTAAAAGAGCCTCTACAAATAAATTTTTAAAAGTCTAACAACTAGCCCTGGCCAGTTTGGTTCAGCAGTTAGAGTGTTGGCCCTCAGACCAAAGAGTCTCAGGTTTGATTCCCAGTCAAGGGCACATTCTGTGGTTGCAGGTTCGATACCCAGGCCCAGTCAAGGTCGTTCAGGAGGCAACCAATTGAAGTGTCTCTCTCACATCAATGACTCTCTCTCTCTCTTCCTACCTCCCTCCCACTCTCTCTGAAAAAACATCAGTGGAAAACTATCCTGGGGTAAGGATTTAAAAAATAATAATAATAAAAGTCTGACAACTAAAAAAGTTTTTTTCTGGGAAAAGAACAGAGATCCACTTTTTTTTTTTTAATCCTCACCTGAGGATATTTTTCCATTTATTTTCAGACAGAGTGTGAGGGAGGGAGGGAAGGAGAGAGAGAAAGAGAGAGAAACATCAACATGAGAGAGTCACATCAACTGGTTGTCTCCCACATGACCCTGACCAGGGCCTGGGACCAAACCGCAACCAAGGTACGTGCCCTTGACCAGAATCAAACCATGACTCTTTGGTCCGAGGGCCAATGCTCTAACTGCTAAGCCAAACCGGCCAGGGTGAGATCCATCTTTTTTTTAAGTGTAAGAAAATGCTCAGCTTCACCATGTTATGCAAAGAGCCAAGGTCCTAGAAGGCCTCAGTGGAACCTTCATTCTTGAAGTTAATTTGTTCCAGAAGGCTGTTCAAAAACCAAATCATTTTTTCCCATTAGAAATAATGTAAACTGAATTAATCCCTTTCAAACCCTCAAATGATTCCCTGTTTTAATCTTTCTCATATACAGTACATGTCTAATGTACTATTTCATCTATAAATAAACACTTAAAAAAAAAAGGATGTGAAATGTAAATGAAAATTTAACAGAATGTATAATAAAATGTATAATGTATAATAAAAATGAAAATTTCGTCCAGCCAGTGTGGCTCAGCAGTTGAGTGTCGACCCATGCACAAGGAGGTCACGGGTTCAATTCCTGGTCAGGGCACATGCCCAGGTTGTGGGCCAAATCCCCAGTGGGGGGGCATGCAGGAGGTGGCCAGTTAATGTTCTCTCTCGTCGATGTTTCCATCTCTCTCTCCCTCTCCTTTCCTCTCTCTCTAAAATCAATAAAGAAAAAAAAATTTTTTTAAAATAATAAACAGCAACAAAAGCAAAAAAACACGAAAATATTCACAGCATAATTTCCTGAGATGTTAACAACATGAGGTATAGTGGTAAACTGACTCATACACACACATTGTTTCCTTTGTTTTTCACCTGAGAGACACATGACTGATCATAAAGCTATCAGCATGAAAGGGTTGTTGGGCTAAGAAGTGAATTGTTCGCGAGCGAATTGTTCGAGATGGGAGACGTTTGAGAACTGAGGTTTCACTGTATTTCTTGACAATTCCAAAAAATAGCCCCAGAGGATTGGCTATGAAAGACATGAGATTATTAGGATTTACATGTGCACTGGGGACAGCCTGCCAGTGAAGTCTCCACAACACAGACTTTCTTACTACAGGGTTATACAGAGCACAGGAAACAAAGCAAACAGGGTAATAATGTTTACAACTGAGGCTCACATCCAGAAACAGTTTCTTTTTGGTCATTCCTAGAATGAGGAGCTGGCCAGGCTCCCAAGGTCCCACAAGACACTTACAGATGGCCTTCATTATATTCCCACAAGTTGGGAGGGGGAGTTGGAGCTTGGGAAGGGGCCCATGTTCTCACACATCACACACTCCACCACAACATAGGTACCTTCCTTCTCCATTCCTGTACAATCTGCCCATTACATCCTTTGCATATATCCTGGGGAGGGAGAGAGGATAGGTGAGACATTGTATCCATATACCACAGCAACAATATAACATAGAGCAAAAGAAAAACAGATTTATACATATCAGTATCAGCATATATAAAGCTGATGCCAGCCCCAAGATAAGTTTCCAAACCATGTTAAGTTAGGATCATTCTGTTAGGTTGACTGGATTTGTTTTCCAAAGCAGCCCAGCAGTAGCAGAGACGGGCATCTCTGAACATACCCAACAATTCGAAACACTGGACCAAAGATCCACTTCTTCAGCCCATCTTGCAAAGCCTGCACTGAACTAAGGAGAATAAGACAAATGTTTAGTAGGCATCAACAGAGGCATATCAGCACCGGTGGGTAGTATAAAGGCTGTTGCTCTATCCTGTGTAAGAATAGTGGCTTGTTCAGGTGGCCTCCCTGGCCTCCTATACCATACCTTTTCACCAGTGAACGTACCCCCAGCCTAGAATGTTAGCTGTGAGAGGAGGAGTATAAATCTGTCAGATAGAAATAATAAAGGTAACTACTCAAATAAGTTTCCTAGAGTTCTTTCCTTGGAGAGTAGTTGGCCATTTACCAGTTATGATAGGTTGTATAAGCAAGCCCTGGACAAGACCCTCCCCCTATGGGGCTAAGAGAGTGCACCAGAGGGTACCAGTTTGAGTTTCCAAGGTCAGGTTAACACGTTAGCTTCAGGGTGTATGCCCTGGGGTGCTGGCAACAACAGGTTATTCTCAGCTCCCCAACAAGGTCTTATCTTAGTATCCATTGTTCAAACCTGCACTCTCAGTGGGGATGCCTATGTCTGCTGCAGCATCTGGAATGCTGCAGGTTGATCTGGTCAGGACTTTTTATTCATAGTTAGTAGTACATTAGAGAGTCTTGTGATTCATCCTTGTAAGGACCTTCCCTCAGTCCTTAAGAGGGAAGAGAAATATCAATCAGCTGCCTCCTACACACCCCATACTAGGGATCAAGCCCACAACCCAGACATGTGCCCTGACTGGGAATTGAACTGGTGACCTCTTGGTGCATGGGATGATGCTCAACAAACTGAGCCACACTGGCCAGGGCTCCAGGTGTTTTTCATTATTACAGTTCATTATTACGTTCTGTCAGCTCAGCTCCTGTTGGATTATAAGGGAGGTACAGTCACCATTCAATGTTGTGACTCTCAGCCCAGTCTTACACATAATGTCTTGTAAAATGGGTCCCTTGGTCGCTTTCAATAGCATGCGGAGTACCATAAATAGCCAGTAGTTTCTGTAAGTCCCATATGGTTGCCCCTTGATCTGCTCTCTTACTGGGAAATGCTTACATCAAGTCCATTGTGGTACCTACACATGTTAGTGCATATCGAGCTCCCTTTGACAGTGGTAGAAGGCCTATATAGTCTACTTGCCATCTGGTCAGGGGATCTTGTCCTTTATCTGTCTTGTCGTTGCTGGCAAGGGACGCAGATGCCACTTCACACATACAGAACACTGTTTACAAGCTGTAACAATGTCAGTCACTTCCAGTGGGAGGCCCCAGGCTTTAGCTGTTGCCCGTAGGGCTTTCTGCCCTACATATTTAATTTTCCTGTGTAGCCATGTAGTCAGGTTTTCTGCTAAGTCTTCTTCCAGCCATAGGATGTGAGAGAGAGTATCCACCTCATCATTCCCTGGACATTGTAAGGGTTGACGTCCTGAGATATGATATAGGGTCCCTTCTTTAGTCTGTGCAACTGTCCATATGTCAACCCACATGGTTTGTCCCCACAACGGTCTAATGGTTGATAGTTCAGTTCTGAGTGTGCCATTGCTCTAACCATAAGGTCAGGCCTTTGAAAACTGCCCAACTGTCTTCACAGATAAATATTGGACTTGGTTTATGTATAATTACCAGCCATATGGCCCTTAATTCAGCCCACTGACTATTGTGTCCTTCCCCATCCTCCATCCAAATGGCTTCCGAGAGGGGTTGGTACACAATGACTTGCCATTTAAGGGGCTGTCCTTCATGAATCATCAGTATACCATGCTTCAAGTGATCCTGGAACCATACCTGCTTTCACTGGTGAAGGGCCAATAAGCTCTTCCTCGACTGTCTTTTCAGCATCTCCCTCTGACACAAAGGTGATTGGCCCCAACAATGTCTGCAATTCCTGGCTAAAAGGGGATATTGAATGGACGTGTCTCTGCTGTAGGTAAACACTCTATTTTGGTATAGTTTGTATCTGTGCTACGCCAGATTTCTGGGTGTGAGACATGTTGTGTAGCCATCCCATGATGGGGTAGGTGGTATACACCATTACAGCAGAGCTTCCAGTTATAGGCTCTGTTGCTTGCAGGGCTTGATAGGGGGCATAGAGCTGTTTCTCTATTAGACTGTATCTTACTTCAGCCCCTTTCTATACCTGGAACCTAAACTTTGTTGGGGTGTGGAGCCTCTCCTGTCATTGCCACAGACACCGTTGTTGAACTGTAGTCCTTTCACAGGGTCTCAAGAAGGGCATTTTGGGAGACTCACATGTGTGAGGATGAGGTTTAGTGCTAAAATTCATTGGGGTGGAAATAGAATGCTGCCCCTGAGTTCACAATGTCTCATTTCCATCTGCCTTGCCATGGAAAAGGTCCAATCTTGTCTTCATCAGGCTCAGAAAAAGGGCCAGTGTCCAGACATTTTGTGCCATTGGTTCAGTCCATGTCTCTGTCCTGATCTGGCTAGCTTAGTCTGTTCCCAGCTGGTACTGTGCTCAGGCCCGTGCAGTCTGCTGTGGGCCCCAGGTGGCTGCTAGGGCCACATGGCTGCTATAGAGAGAATACATAAGCAATGGGGCAAGCACGTGTTACTGGGAGGGAGGGGGAGCTTTTTGTTAGCTAGGATTATATTATCTCGGGCTTGGGAAGGACCAGGCACTTCTTCAAACTAATCAATCAGCTTCCCAAGCTTTCATGGGCTTCTGATGGGTCCACTCCCTAACCAATCTATTTCCTAGATCTTCCAGGGTTCTATGCCCCTTATCCAATCCAATTATTTTCTCAGGCTAAACAACAAACCTCTACGGTTGCCATTTTAACTCCTATTGCACATGCTTCATAGAAGAACCTCCCCCTTCACTTCATCAATTTGGCTTCTACTGCACATGTGCTTACCTCCCTCCATGGTCTGGGGGTGGGGGGTGGACCAGTGTGTCCTTCAGAGATCAAAAACTGGTTCTTCCTCCCTACACTAGGGAGGGCGAGGCACTAATCTCATTAGCAGGACAATGCCATGATCCCCTGGAAGCTCATAAATGCTGCAACTTCCCAGTGAAACAGGCTTATGCTCCCTAGTTGATTAGACTTCATAATATCTGATTCCCTTTGCTTCATTCCTTTATTAATATCTAGCTATCTACGCTAACTCCATGATCCCCTCCTGGATTATATGTACATCCAATTTTCCAGGTAGGGCTAGATCATAGATACCAAGGGCCTGTACCTGTTTAACTGCTCTTTTTGCTTCCTCAAAAGCCTGCTGATGCTTCTTCTGCCAATCCCACTGTTTTCCTTTCCTTATAAGAGCACAAAGGTCCTTCCCAAGTCTGAGATAATATAATCCTATCTAACAAAGAGCTCTCTCTCTCCCTCCCTCCCAGTAACACGTGCTTTCCCTTTTTGTTCATGGGTTCTCTGTGCAGCAGCCATGCAGCCCTAGCAGCCACCCGGGGCCCACAGGAGATTGAGTGGGCCTGAGCACAGCACCAGCCAGGAACAGACTAAGCTAGCTAGATCAGGACAGAGACATGGACTGAACCAATGGCACAAAACATCTGGACACTGGCCCTATTTCTGGGCCTGATGAAGACAACATTGGACTCTTGCCATGCTCATGAGAGACAGACCAACAAACACACAGAGACATACAGTCAGACATACAGGGACACCCCAGAGTCAGACAGACACCTCCATAGACAGACACACATGCACCTAGAGACACATCCAGACAGATACACAGAGACACGAACACACACAAAGAAACAGAGAAACACAGATGGACATAGAAACACAAAGACAGACAGACACATAGACACTCAGCAAGCCATCTTTCTGAACTTTGTTTTCAGACAAACTCTATTTCTTGCCTTGCCTATCTCATCCTCTCTGTCCCTAATGGACATTTATAAAGCACCACCTGTGCAGTGGGCCCTGTTCTAGATGTTAGGGTCACAGGGCAATCAAAACAGAGCCCCCCTTCCAGGGGGGCTGCCAGTGCACAGGATCGATACTGAACAAGAGAGAAGAGGACAAGGGGGCCAGCTGGGGGATGGTAGGATGAAGGAACTGGGGGCCTTTGACTAAAGGCCCAAGGAGGTGAGTGAGGGGGCTGGGTGGATATGCAGGAAGAACGTTCCAGGCAGAGGGAACAGCCAGTGCTGAGGCTTCTCCATTCTCCATTATCCCTATCCAATCCTCTCCCCTCAGTTCCTACTTAGCCATTTGGAGGGGAAGGGATGGGACAGGCATGTAGGGAGAGTGCTCCCTCCAGGTATCAGCCCCCCCAGCTAGCCTGGTTATCTTCCATTCCACACATGAGGATACCACAGGGCTCAGAGCGGTTGTGAAACACACCTGAGTTCACACAACACAAATGGGGGCCCAGGTCTGTCTGAATTGGGGACCTCTGTCTTGAGGGAGAGGAGCCCCCCATTGAGGGCAAAAGTTATTTTTTCAATTACAGTTGACATTCAATATTATATTAGTTTCACTTTTACAGCATAGTGGTTACACATTTATATAACTTACAAAGTGATCCCCCCAATAAGTCTAGTACCCATCTGGCACCATAAATAATCATTACAATATTATTGACTATATTTCTTATGCTATATATTACATTTCGATGACTATTTTGTAACCACCAATTTGTACTCCTTAATCTCTTCATCTCCTTCACTCAGCCTCCAGTTCCCCACCCATCTGGCAACCATCAAAATGCTCTCTGTATCTATGAGTTTGTTTCTGTTTCATTTGTTCATTTATTTTGTTCTTTAGACTCCAAGGGCAAAGCCTGATCCAGACAGGACAGTCAGGCCCTGGGACAGCACACACCTGCTTGGCATGAGGCACTAGAGCGTGAGTCACTTAACTGGATACTACAGGGCCCAGAGAAGCAGTGACAGACAGACAGACATCAGGACTTCAGTCCCCAACCCTCCAGAACAGAGGAGCATCAGCCTTAGAGACTACCAGAGGGGGCCAGGTCCAGTGGTGGTAATTTGGAAACTGAGTCAACATGGGAGGGCAGAATCTGACAGTGAGAGCAGGACTCTGAATGTGGGGCTCCGATTCTGTGTGAGTCTCTATGGCTGCAATAACAATCATCACACATTTATTATCTGATAGTCCTGGAGATCAGAGATCCAATGTGGGTCTCACTGAGCTTACATCAAGGTATCTGCAGGGCTGTGGTCCTTCTGGAAGCTCTAGAGGAGAATGTTTCTGTACCTCTTCCAGTTTCTAGAAACTGCCTGTATGCCTTGGCTCATGGTCCCTTCCTCCACCTTCAAAGTCAGCAGTGTAGCATCTTCCAGTCTCTCCGACCCTCTTGCCTCCCTCTCATAAGGACCCTTGTGATGACAATGGGCCCATCTGGATAATCCTCATCTCCAGATCCTTAACTTAATCAGATCTACAAAGTCCGTTTTGCCATATAAGGTCACATAGTCACAGGTTCCAGGGGTTAGGACATGTGGACATCACCAGATAGCTATTATCCACCTATCACAGGGTTCAGGGTCCAGGATCCAGCTCCCAGGCCTGGCCATGATGGCCCCAGGGTCTGAAAAAGACCAATGTGGCTGGAACCAGCAGACTAGCTGGATAGGAGCACTAGGGACAAGGAGATCCTCAGGGAGTCACCTGGATCCAGGCTTATCAGCCTCCCTCCTCCATCCTACCTCCTGGAGAAGAGGAAGAGAAGGCAAGGAGTTCCTTCTCTCCCCTCAGGTCTGAGCTTTGGGCTTTCCTAGTGGCTTTCCCTGATTTCTCCCAGACCCTGACAATTTTACCTTTAAATCCTTCTGGAGTCCCTCCTTTCACCCCAAATCAGGCCCCAGCTGCTCCCCCTGCCCACTCATTTTATTTATTTATAATTTATTTACTTTTCATTGTTTTTTTTTTTTTTTTTTTTTTTAGAGAAAGGAAGGGAGAGAGAGATAGAAACCTCGATGTGAGAGAGAAACATCAATTGGCTGCCTCCTGCACGCCTGCTCCTGGGGATCAGACCGAGAATTGAACCTGAACCTCTCCAGTCCATGGGACTATGCTCAATCCACTAAGCCTGGCGGGCTCAGGCTGATTGTGTCTAGTTTTAAATCTAATTGTTCCTCTCCAGAGAGAGCCTTGGAGGGCCTTTAGTGCCTGGCCCCACCCTACTGTCCTCTCCTCATTCACTTCCAGACCCTGACTCAGCTTAATCCCTACCCACTCATTTCTCTCTTTTTTTTTTTTTTTTTTGTTCAGATAGAGTGGGAGGGAGAGAGAGGAAGAGAGAGAGAGAAACATCGACGTGAAAGGGACACATCGAGTGGCTGCCACCCGCACGACCAACCAGGGCCGGGGTCAAACTGCAACCGAAGTACATGCCCTTAGCGGGAACCGAACCCGGGTCTCTCTGGACCGCAGGCCGACGCTCTAACCGCTGAGCCAAACCGGCCAGGGCACCCACTCATTTCTCTAAAGTCACCTCCTCCTCCAGGAAGCAGGCTAATTGGGGGGGGGGGGACAGGAAAAGGAGAGCATGCAGAAATCAAGGAGCCACCCAACTGTAGAAAGTCCAGCCTGCATCTCTTTCGGCAACACTGACCCCTTCCTCCAGCCTCCCCACTTTTGCCCATGCAGTACCTACCACCTGAAATCTTTCCCTGGCCCTGGCTCACCTCATCCTCTTTGGAGGGCCTCTCCCTGCACTTCCCCAAGAATCTGCCTCCTGTCCCCATTCCAGGGGGAGTCTCCCTGTTACTGAGCAGCCCCAGGTGCAAGGCATGTGATACAAGGCAGTTCCTAGTGGCAACAACTGAGAAAAGTTATTTTGTTTTCCTTTTCTGATGTGCAAAGGAGCTCTTGGCAGAAGGGGAAGAGAATGAGTGCAGGTGGAGAGTGGGGCAGAGGAGGAGGTGGGGGAATCTTTGGAGGGGACTGAGGCCTGAGGGAGAGGGGGTGGGGGCAGGGAGCAACAAATGCAAGGCCAGAAGCTGGATTGGCTTGGCGGGCAGGTTGTCCACACATGCAACCGAGACTCCCCCCAACACACACACAACAGCACTTCCTATGTTTGGAAATCAAGTATCAGTGATGTGAATGCAGCAACTTACCTAGGGGCCCGACAGCCCAGAAAACCAGGACTTCCCCCACCTGCTTCAGGGAGAGGCTTATTGACCAAAGGTGACGCTACCTGCCTAGACGACGTGGTTTGGCCAGCGGCTCTGGAACTCCCTTCTCTTCAACTGGTGACAGCTGGACCCTGAGTGTCAAGTGAGCCTCAGGTGTGCAGAGTTCTCTGCCTGATCTAGGATTGTCCTCCATTCACAGCTCATGCAAGCATCATGCCCCTGCACGCTCCTGGTCCAGGGTCACTTTGATTCCTGCCGCCAAGAGGGAACCCAGCACCTTCCCCTGTTGCCCTCCACTACACCGGGCACTGCAGCTACGTGGGCACTGCAGCCGAAGCCCGGCTGCACCACCACCTTCCACGCTGCCTGACCCCTGCACCCCACCAAACCACAGACTTTTTTTTCCCCCAATCTTATTAAATTTATTGAAACTTGTTTTGTGTCCTAACATGTGGTCTATCCTAGAAAAATGTTCCATGTATACTTGAAAACAATGTATATTCTCCTGCTTTGGGGTGGGATGCTCTGTAGATACCAATTAAATCCATCTGATTTAGTGTGTCATTTAAGGCTGCTGTTTCCTTGTTGGCTTTCTGGAAGATCTATCCATTGATGTCAATGGGGTGTTAAAATCCCCTACAATGACTCCAAACCGCAGACTTTGCCTGGCAGTCAGCCAGGCCTCCAGAATGGCCCTTAAGGCCCCGAACTTTGCAGTTGGCCTCTGCACGAGCCCCCGGCCCCACGCACTACGAACTGGACCGGCATGGCCTGTGAGCTGGTACAGGTCCCTAGACTCGAGGTACCAGAGGCGCCCTCTGAGGCCTTAGGCGGTGTCTGGGCCTTCTCTACAACGCCCAGCGGTGCGCTACAGTGGATCAGGGCGCCCCCAAAGTGTTGGCAGATGCACGGGTCAGAGCCGGGCCAGAAGAGGGGACTCCGGAGGGGGCCGCGGAGTACGTATAGTGAACATGAGAAGCGGGGGCCAGACTGAGCGCGCAACGTACAGAGAGCTGCGTTCATAGACGGGTGATAAGGTTCCGGCAAGATATCCACGGCTGGATCGCGGCCGAGAGAGCCTCGGGGCGGGGCCTGGGGGCGGGGCGGGTCTGGGGCGGAGCCCGGTGGCAGGGGAAGGAAGCGGCCTATTGCCCGGAGGGAGCCGAGTGCCGCCGGGATCTCGCCTCCCGCCGGAGCCCGCCCCCAGTCCCGCCCTTCCAGGCCCGGCCCTCAGCCCCGCCCCGCGCCCCCCACGCCCCAGCCTTTTTCCCCCGGCCCCCAGACGAAGCGGTGCTGGGAGTTAAGTCTGGCTATCTACGGCTCGCTGCGTTGTGTTTCTTTCATTGGCGTGCGGTCCTTCGACCCCGGTGCACTCTGCCGTCCGTCCCCCCAGGTAAGCGAGCACCCGGCGCCCAGAACGTCGCCCGAAACGCCACCCTCGCGGCCAGCTCCGGCCCCTCCTCCACAGCCATGGCGGCCCCGGCCCGGCCCCCAGACGCAGCTGTTCGGTCCCCCATCGCCCGGCCCGGGATGGCAGATCGGGGCTTCCCAACTGGTCCCAGGCCCGGGCTGCCTCCCTGAGAAAGCCCTGCTCCCCGGAGGGCCGAGGCGCGGCGCGCGCCCTGTGACGCGGCTGCGAAACGGGCGGGAGGAACCGGGTGCGAGCCTGGCACCGTGACGCGGGGCATTCCGGCTGTGTGGACACGGGGAACGTGACGGGAGTGTCGGTCCCTCACCAGCGAATCCATACGGAGCGCCTACTGGGTGCCGCCGACGTGTCAGAGTTGGGATGCAGCCGGGGCCGGGGCCACGGAGTCGCAGCGGGGCCGCGTAGACGGCTAGGAAACGCGTAAGCAGAAACAGATCATTCTAGCCCGTGCTAAGTGCGGGGAAGACTACGCATCAGGGCCGTGGGGTAAGTTTAGTCAGGGAAGGCTTCTCGGAGAAGGTATCATCCAGTCCAGAGTGGCCAGCCAGCGAGGGCTTTTTAGGCCCAGAAAACAGCAAGATTCTGAGGCAGGGCCCAGCCTGCTGTGTTTGCAGAGCAGAAAAGAGGCTAGTGTGGATGAAGCACGAGGATTGGAGGTGGGGAGAGGTTGGCCCGGGCCCCAAAGATGGATGGTAAGGGTGTGTGGTTTCCATTCTCAAGCCTGTGAAGACCACCGGAGGCTAAGAACAAAGTGTGCAAGGTAGTTTTAAGAAGATCCAGGATCTGCTGTGGGCGGAACAGATGGGAGGAGGCTGCTGCTTTGGACCAGACTGGCAGGGGTGGTGGAAAGTAGGTGAAGAGTGTTAACATTCGTCTCTTGCATGCTCAGAAGTGGGGCGTGAAGGAAAGTGCCCAGAGGAGATTGTTGGTCTGGGCATCTGGGAGTGTGGAGGGGCTTTTCATGGCTGGGATGGGGAAACTGAGGGAAAAACATGTCTGGGGAGGGAAGAGCTGTTGTGGCTGAGTCTGACTTGCAAAACCTGTGAGATGCCACCCGATGGGGGAGCCCAGGCAAGGTCCCAGCAGATGAGCCCCAGCTGGCCCCAGAGTCAGCCTGGATCTGTTGCATGGGATTGCCTGAGTTAGAAATTCTGGAGCATGGGGCTGTCTTTGAAGCCCCTGGCATCCCCAGCCTCAACTCAGTCCTCTTCCAAGAGGAGCTGCTGTGAATAAACCGGTGAGTGCCTGGAGCCTCACTCTGCACACTTGGATCCCACAGGCCTAGCCGGGCTGCAGGGAGGAGGCTATCAGGACCTTCCTTGCCTGCCTTCCCAGGGGAGAGGGAAGAGGGAAGAGGCAGTGGAAATAAGCTGGGAGCCTTGTTCATTGAACTGGCCTTTTGGCCCCAGGGAAGGTTTTCTGAGCTTCAGTTTGCCCATGTGTAAAATGGGTCAGCAGTTCCTATCTCTGGAAGTGTTGTTGGGGTCAAAGGAAGCCTTGGCTAGGAAATGGCTTGACCATCCAAGTGGCAGCCTCATGACCAGGGGGATGGGGAAGACTCCAGTGCCAGTGGGAGTTCACAGCCCCATGAGCCTCCATTTCTTGTTCTGAGAAATGGAAGTGGGGGTGCATAACTGCACCCACCTCCAGGCCAAGGGCCATTTGCGGATTGAGTCGGGTGTGCAAAGTGTTTGGTTGGCACAGTGCCTGGCATGGAATGAACACTGGCACAGGAGCCTCTGGAATGACTGCAGGTTGTACTTGATGGGGGAACAGGCCTGGATTCACTCCTCCCACCTCCCACTACCCCTGGGACACCCACAGGAAAGCAGGCGTTGGGGTGGGGAGGCATGGTTCTCTCTTATCCGGGCACTGCAGGCTGTCCCCTTTCCTGCCATGGCTGTCTGGGAGTTGCCACTGACCAGGTCCTGCCAGTTTGAGTTCAATGCCCTCAGGCCAGTGACTTCACCTCCTTGTTCTGAGCTTCAGTTTCTTCCCTACAAAATGGGAATAATAGCAACCATCACCTCAGAGGTGAGCACAGTGGCCAGCTGGGAGGTAATAAGCACCTGGTAAAACAGGATGCCTGAGGGTAGGGAGCCAGAAGAGTGACCTGATTCAGCCTGGGGAGGGGTCAGAAAAGGCTTCTTGAAGGAGATGGCTGTTGGACTGATTAGTAAGGATGATTAAGAGTTAATGGGCAGATTGGGATGGGTGGGCATCTGGAGGAAGAGCATTCTGGCAGAGGGACCAGCATGTTCAAAGGTCCTGAGGCAGGACCAGGCCTGGCATGTTGGAGGTAGAGCAAGGGGGCCAGTGTGGCTGGAGCAGAGTGAGCGATGGGAAGAGTGGAGATAGGAGCAGATGAAGAGACTGAGGCTCTCAGGCACAACAACAGCAACAGCAGACCCTAAGAGTGTCCTTGCTCCAAGACTGCTTTGCAGTTTGCAGGGGAGGGGAGATTGCTCAGCTACTTTGTCCCCTGTGTGCACTGGTCATTCTGCTCTGAAGGCCCAAGGGGCTGGCAGGAGGAGGGAAGACCACGCCCCTCCCCTTGTACTTGGTGGGGCTCAGATGACCTGGGAGACTCCCTGGAGGGGCTAGAGGGAGTAGAAGGAAGTAGAGAGGGAGACGGCAATGATGAGGTATATAGGGGTGGGGGGACTCAGCAGCATTGGTGGCTAGGCTGTAGTCCAGGCAGTTTGAACAGGGCACAGAGCTGGGTGTTAAGTTAGTATGCTTTCAGAAAGGTGATAGGAGCCCTAAGGTACACAGGGATGGCAAGCAGGGGTCTGGCTGGGTCTTCAGGACAAGCAGCAAAAACCTAAGCATGTGTATTTTGAGGATGGCCCTGCAACCTCAAAGCCTACTGTCACTCCCTTTCCAGATTGAAGAGAAAGGACTTACCCCCCTCCAAATACCCTATGAGAACAAAGACCTGGTCACCTGGGCCTGGTCACCCTCCACACCCCCACCACTGACCCAGGTATGCCTGAAACCCCTCCAGTTTCAGAGGCTTCGGACACTTGGACCCTGGAACCTTAATCAGAAGTTCTACTGAGCCAATACACATGGTGATTGGGACTGGTCCTCCCCACCCCATCACCCTTCAAAATGGTGATGAGTGCACCTAAGGGGAACTCCTTTGGGCCTTGGCTCAGCTATGGCAATGATCCTGGCAGGTGCCATGGGACCACAGTTGGAGCAAGGGAGTCAGGCTAAACTATTGGGAGATGGCAGGGTATAAGGAGCTTGAGTGACAGGAGAAAGCATGCAAGACAAGCTCTGGAAATGTCTGTCTCTGGGTCTCATTTCTCCATCTCTGATATTGGTTATAGTTGGCTGTCACCTCCCTGCCCTCACCTCTTCCTACTTTCCTCTCTCTTCCAGCCCCAGCATGTATGGCCCTGCTTTAGGGCCTTTGTACAGGCTGTTCCCGCTGCCTAGAATGCTCTATCCCCATGGCTTCCTCCCTCACCTCTTTTGTTCAAATACCATCTTGTCAGAGAGGCCTTCCTGACCTATTTATTTATTTATTTATTTATATATTTATTTATTATATATTTTTATTGCCCTGGCCAGTTTGGCTCAGCGGTTAGAGCATCGGCCCATGGACCAGAGAGACCTGGGTTCGGTTCCCACTAAGAGCACGGTACCTGGGTTGCAGTTTGTCCCAAACCCCAGTTGAGGTTGTGTGGGTGGCAGCCTTACTTGATGTGTCTCTCTCACATCGATGTTTCTCTCTCTCTATTCTTCCCTCTCTCCCTCCCGCTCTATCTGAAGATAAATGCAAAAATGTCCTCGGATGAGGATAAAAAATATATATATATGTTCTTATTGATTTTTTTTTTTTTTTTCAGAGAGAGAGGAAGGGAGAGAGAGATAGAAACATCGATGTGAGAGAGAAACCTTGATTGGCTGCCTCCCACACAACCCCTCCACTGGGGATCCAGCCCAAAACCCAGGCATGTGCCTTGACCAGGAATCAAACTGGGACCTCTCAGTCCATGAAACAATGCTCAATCCACCAAGCCACACTGGCAGGGCATCCCCAGTGGGGGGCATGTGGGAGGCAGCTGATCGATGTATCTCTCTCACATTGATGTTTCCATCTCTCTCTTCCTTCCTCTCTCTCTAACAAATCCATTTTTAAAATATTTAAAATTGCAGCCCTCATTGCTTGACTCCTGATCTCTTTTCCTTCCTTATTTTTCTACTAGCTGACATCATGAAGCAAATTAATAACATATGTGGTGTTTGCCACCTCCTACTCCCACCCTCATTGAGCTGAGGTTCTGGATGAGGTGGGAATACTGTGGTAGTCTACCCTGCTGGGACCCTAGTGTGTAGCCCAGCACTTGACACATAGTAGGTGCCCAATAAATGTTTGTGAAAGAATGACAGGTGTCCCATGTACTTCCTGAGAGGCTTGGCTTGGAAGGGGAGGGACTGGGGGGAGGGTGCATTGGTTGTCAGGCTCTGGAGACAGGCAGGCTGGGTTCAAGTCCCAGCTTTCCACTTCCTACCTTGTGCCTCAGTTTCCTCATCTGCAAAATACTACAGAAACTCCTGGCACTACATACCTGCTGTAGCTTCCTGGGGGCTTAGCAGGAGATTGGAAAAAGTTGGAGGCAAGTCAGACCCTGAGAGAGGTCACTTAACACATTCCGACATATTTCTAGAATTTTTAAGAAATGCATTGAGAGTGCGGGGAGGTTACTTTACTTTGAGTAGTCAGAGTGTGTCTGAGGAAATCATGTTTTTTTCTCTTCATAGATTGTTTATCTTTTGCTTTTGGATACAAAGAAAACTTTTTTCATAGACCATTTTCCAGGACAAATGCCATGACCCTTTAGGATGTGGGATAGCAGTACCATTTTCCACTTGGCTATTTCTAACGATCAAGTCCAATTTCCCCTCTGATGAGTGCCATGTTTTCTCAGGTACTAAGAGCCTCTGGACTGCAGATTGTAAGGCAATTCTCGGAGGAGATGTCAGGTTGTTCAAGGCAGGTGCTTCCTTAATGGAGTTCTTCTCATTGCCAAAGTGGGATTTCTGAATTTTGAAACTGTTGCCTTTTTTACACAACAAAATTAACATGACTCCACAGAAGTATTGAGATTGGTTGAATATGATGTGTTTATTCAATCTAAGGGCCTGTCTAAATAATATAGGGAGCAAGACCTCTTCCTTGTGGCCTGAGTTGTTCCTCGACTTGAAGCTGGCTCTGAGGATTAAGGGTTTCCAGAATATTCTCCAGGGGTACAGAAAGAGCATTGATGCAGTGAAAGAGGTGCTTGCAGTGACTTCTGCACTGAGACAGGGGTGAGCCAAAGGGGTTAGAGCATCGGCCCATGGACCAGAGAGTCCCAGGTTCGGTTCCCACTAAGGGCATGTACCTAGGTTGCAGTTTGTCCCTGGCCCCTGTTGTGGTCATTGTGGGTGGCAACCACTCGATGTGTTTCTCTCTCTCTCTTCCTCTCTCCCTCTCGCTCTGTCTGAAGATAAATGCAAAAATGTCCTCAGGTGAGGATAAAAAAAAAATAATAATACGTGCCCTTAGCAGGCCTATGCTCTAACCGCTGAGCCAAACCAGCCAGGGTAATTTTCTTCTTTCTTGAGTATGAGTCATGTTTTCCTGTTTCTTCATATGTTAAGTAATTTTGGATTGTATTCTGGACATTGTGAAAGATATGTTGCAGAGTCTCTGGATCCTCTTGGTCATCTGAAGACCATTGATTTTTTTTTTCTTTATTGATTTTAGAGAGAGAGGAAGGGAGAGGGAGAGAGAGAGAGAAACATCAATGAGAGAGAACATTGATTGGCTGCCTCCTGCATGGCCCCCACTGGGGATTTAGCCCACCACCTAGGCATGTGCCCTGACTGGGAATCGAACTGGCAACCTCTTGGTGCATGGGTCGATGTTCAACCAGTAAGCCACACTGGCCAGACGACCATTGATTTTTTTTCTTTTTTTTTTTTTTATCACGCAATTAATTAACCCTTCTGGACTCAAGCTCTGTGGTGGTGACAGGTGAAATTTCACTCTCTTTCTTTTAGCCTCAGCTGGGCTGGTTGTAGACTGCCCTGTACATGCATAGTTCAGGGTTTGCACAGAGTGTTTGTTTTTGTTTTTTATGATCCTCACCTCAGGATATTTTTCCATTTATCTTCAGATAGAGTAGGAGGTGGGGGGGATGGGGAGAGACAGAGAGAGAAACATCAATGTGAGAGAGACACATCCATTGGTTGCCTCCTGTAGGACCTGGATCAGGGCCAGGGACCGAACTGCAACCGAGGTAGGTGCCCTTGACCAGACTAAAGCCTGAGACTCTTTGGTCCGAGGGCCGATTATCTAACTGCTAAACCAAACCAGCCAGGGCTGCACAGGGTTTTTGTATAGAATCTGGAGCTGCCCCTTTTTTTTTTTTTTGTCTCTCTCCTTTTTCATATGTTCCATCCATTGTTGAGCTGTTGTGATCTCTGTAGGCTCTGTCTTCTCATTTTTCAAGCCGTTTTCTATTTCTAGTGAATAACAATAAAAAATGGGAAACTCATCCCATGCTGTTCCCTTATTCCAGATATAGACTCCCATCCACCTTCTACATTGTTTTGGTCACTCTCAAGAAGTACTGGTCAGTAGAATTTTGTGCATGATGGAAATGTTCCCTATCTGCACTGCCTAGTATAGTAGCCACAAGTAGCTATTGAGTACAGCAGACTTGTTGCTGGTGCAACTGAGGAATTGAATTTTAAATTTTATTTAATCTTAATTTATTGAAATGTATATAGCTACATATTAGGCTAGTGGCTCGTACATTGGACATTGCAGCACCAAAGCTTTTAGGTACAGTGAGTCCTCACTTAACATCCACCGGTTCTGTGACTTTAAGTGAAATGACCTGTAAGGAAGCTAATTTACCAAAGACTAATTGATACAAACAGAGTTAAGTTCCTACAGCATTTCATCAATGTTATAATGAAAGATGTTATTCGAGGACCTGCTGTAGTTGTTTTTTAATATATAGTCTACAGTTTATTGTTATCTCTGAGAGGGCTGCTCTGATGTGGCTAACTCCGCTGTTAACCAAAAACAGAACTCTTCTGGTGGTTTTTAATTTCGTAATCTAGGTATCAGGCCATTAGTGGGTCTCCGCATTTTTTTTTTTTTTAAGTCAGTGATTCTCCCAAGTCAATGAACATAGCTTTTCCTCTTCTTTGCTCCTCCTTTGATAATTATTTAAGTTAAAATTTTTTTAGGCGGGCCCACGGCTCCCGAGGCTCGGGCTGCTCCAGCAGCTCCCACTCTGTTCGTTCGCAGTGCCTGCCTGCCTGCCTGCACCTGTGCTACGCACTGCCGCCCGGCTGCGCCCATGTCTGTTGCTCCCTCCGCGGGCGCCCTGGGGGCTGCAGTGGCAGTGAGGTGGGGGTAGCCGTGTAAGGCGGCTGTGTCTGTCACAGGGGCAGCGTCCGGGGACGCAGCGTGGCGAGCGTAAGACTATGTCACGGGCGGTGGCGGCGGCCGCGGAGGGACGATGCGCGAGTACAAAGTGGTGTTGCTGGGCCCCTGCGGGGTTGGCAAATCCGCCCTGACTATGTAGTTCGTGACCGGTACCTTCATCGAGAAATAGGACCCCACCCGCGAAGATTTCTACCACAAGGAGATCGAGGTGGACTCGTCGCCATCTGTGCTGGAGATCCTGGACACGGCGGGCACTGAGCAGTTCGCATCCATGCGGGATCTGTACATCAAGAACGGCCAGGGCTTCATGCTTGTCTACAGGCTCGTAAACCAGCAGAGGTTCCAGGACATTAAGCCCATGCGGTACCAGATCGTCCGAGTGAAGCCATGGGAGAAAGTGCCAGTCATCTTGGTTGGGAACAAAGTGGACCTGGAAAGTGAGAGAGGTGTCATCCAATGAAGGTAGAGCCCTTGCTGAAGAGTGAGGCTGCCCCTCTGTGGAGACCTATGCTAAGAGTAAAACAATGGTGGACGAACTCTTTGCAGAAATTGTGAGGCAAATGAACTATGCTGCGCAGCCTGACAGATGACCCATGCTCTTCTGCATGTAACATACAATAGCATTCAAAAATGGCTCTCCTGGACAGGATTTGCCCAATATCATAGGCCTCATCTGCTCAACTGCGGAGTTTGCAGGATGTGTGGTGTGAATCTACAGTGAAATAGCCCTCATTCAGAATTCAGCAGTGATTGATTGTCCGTTGATATCTCTGAGGAACATTTGGGTTCAGTAGCTATAGTTGTCACCATTGTCCTCAGTCTCCTATACGCACCTGCAACTTTGAGGTATAGCCAATCTATCTACAGGGTGATCTCCTTTGAAAGCTATGATGGCATTGTCACTGAGTTGACCGAAGCAACTATTGTATAAATTAAAAATAATCATGAGAGAGAAACCAGAAGAATTCCTATGACCACTACAATTAAAATATTTTATCTTCTGTTTTAAAAAAAAAGGAGAAATATTTTCCTACAAGAGTTCTGAATTTCAGGAATTAAGATAGTGCTTCTAACCAGTGTATTCCATCAAGTAAGATAACAGCTGACCTGCCAACAGCACTTCAGGGAGAGATTCTCTTTGCTCAACTGACACATTTCTGTTTTTCAAAATTGATGCTTACTTGTAGATGTTATCCAAGTTTGTGCCATAGAACTAACTCATGCATCAGTCCTTGACAGGCTCTCACAAGGGTTTAATCCGAATTAAAACCCCAAACCCACCTTCTGTTAACCAAGCAGGTATGGTCTTCATTACATTACTAAACAAGAGGGAAGCAACTGTGATGCAAAGAGATTGCCCAGCCTTCCTAACCAGAAGCGTTCTAGCAGTAGATGAACTAGTACTGTCATCATGTAAGGAAAATGAAGCCATGTTGCATCCACATGTTCCTGTTTGCAGAAACCTTCACAGGACAGTACAAATATCTTGCATTTTTATGTTTGCTGAAGCAGCATATTCCTTCTTGCCTTTAAGGGTTATGGTTGTGGTGTGATTCTTGGTTAACCTGCTTTCAGAATCAAGTTTACTGTAGCAGAGCTTTATTGCAGGCATTTACAAAGACTGAATAACCATGTTGAAATAATTTGGGCTTAAAAGTAGAGCATAGCCCTGGCCGGTTTGGCTCAGTGGTTGGAGCGTCAGCCTGCGGACCAGAGAGTCCCTGGTTCGGTCCCCGCTAGGGGCACGTATCAAAAAAAAAAAAAAAAGTAGAGCATAAATTAAAGTGGAAGGTAAGGGACAAAAAAAATATTTTATCTTTAATTTTCCTGGAGAAATACATAAAGATTTTCTTTTAACAATTTTGCCCTGATTACTGAAGTGGCAAATAAAAGTAGAGAACATTTTGTTTTGAAAAGGTGCTCAAGCTCTGCCCTGGCCGGTTTGGCTCAGCGGTTAGAGCGTCGGCCTGCAGTCCAGAGAGACCTGGGTTCGGTTCCCGCTAAGGGCATGTACTTTGGTTGCAGTTTGTCCCCGGCCCTGGTTGGTCGTGCGGGTGGCAGCCACTCGATGTGTCCCTTTCACGTCGATGTTTCTCTCTCTCTCTCTCTCTTCCTCTCTCTCCCTCCCACTCTATCTGAACAAAAAATGAAAAAATGTCCTCGGGTGAGGATAAAAAAAAAAAAAAGAAAGAAAAGGTGCTCAAGCTCTGACATTTCTGGTTTTCATAGCCATGAAGTACTTATCATTTGCATGACTAATGGCACAGGAGAAACTTATGCATAAGTTTTACAATCAAGTGTGGGAAGGGTTTTTAACTAACTTCAGCATTACAAATGCTGAAGAAAGTACCTTGAGCTGATTCTCCAGATAAATTTGGCCTTCAGAACTGCAATATCACTAAGCCTGTGATCAACATACCGCCCCACATTTTGTTGTTTCATATTCTTGTGCAAGTAACCTCTGGTCTTATGTATGTAACTGAGAGAATAGTGTGTGTTTGTGCGTGCATGTGTGTTGTTGTTCCTAAGAATTTGGCACAAGTCAGACAGAGATGATTGCCTGTACTGAGAATCCGTGCTGCAGAATGTGTATCAAAAACATCTTTTTCTTTTAAATTATTTACATGCTTGTTATTCATCATAGAAATCATTGGTAGCCCCCCTCCCCCAGTGTTTAGTAAACTGGCATTACATTTAAAGGATTGAAAAAAGGCGGATAGTAACTTCTCACAGATGAGAAAATAGGTTGCCAAAAGTCTTTGAACTGTGAATATTTCTATTCTTCATTATAGGTTTTTTAGAAACAACAATTATGAAGCAAGCACCTTGTTTATAGGACAAAAAAATTTTAACCAATTTCATTGAAACAAATTTCATTGTGTAAAAGTTAATTTTGATTCAACGTGTAGAGAAATCAAGGGTTCAAGAAGTATGATTTAGCTACTGAACTAGAAATATTTGTTAGTGAATTGGTTGAGTTTTGAAGCCTCTAACTTCTCAGAATTATTCTGTTTTTAGAATTCCATATTTAACAGCAATTTATGACAACTAAGATTCCATATTAGAAACATCTGTAAAGATTCTACAGTTTTACATAATGGATTGCCATGCAGACAACAATAAGTTTAATAATATAAAAGGTATAGCAAAATGTAAGGTGGAAAAGATTATCTAACAATTGGGTTTTAGTTAGAAGTGTTCGTGTCAGACAGTAAGGTGGGCTTTTACTGTAAAGCTGTTAATAATAACTGACTTGGGTGCCTGATCACAGTGTTTCTTACATATTTAGTGACAAAGCATCAGCAACGATATTGGGGAAACCCTCCTGTGCTCTCAACTGTTGGTATTTCATCCGGTACGAATATAACAGCTTGAATGAATGTGCTTGTTGAAATGTTAATAAAAAGCTTAAGAACAGGAAGATTAAATTTGTTGGCACATGAAATAATAGTGGCTACAGAGAAAAGGTGGTGGCCTTGTGTTGCTATTATTTTATGCCCTGATCAGACTAGTAACTAGATAAATGAAAGTTTTTCTAACATGCCTTAAAAAATGTTATGGTTTGATCCAAAGACCCACTTTATTTTGTAGCTTTTATGATAAGGATTTTTGTTTTTTGTCTTGTTTTACGTTATACAAAAGCGACATTTGTTGAAGTTTTTTTCTTTTATGTTGCAACTTTTTTTGGTTCTTTAAGCTGTGATAGCGATGGTAACTGATGCTTTTCATTTTGTTCAATTTACGCAAAACGAGCCAGCATCTGATCAAACATATTACATAAAATCTTTCTCAAACTATTGAAAGGTGCTTTGATGATTTTCTCCTTTGGTTTGTAGAATAGGACTGAACTTGACTCTAATTGCTACAGTTGCCATCACTTTTCTGTGGTAAAACTACTGATATTTGCTTTTCTATATAAAAACAATGTTGCCTACGGATGTCTGCTATTTTCAAGAGTTGTCTAGTGGGAATGTTGTCTGTTTATGTGTGAATATGAAAGTGATTATTTTGTTTGTTGCTGTTGGGTTTTTGTTTGTTTTATTTTTTAGTTTTTTGTTCTTCTCAGTAGTCCTATGTTAACAGTGAGTAAGCTTTAATTGTCTCCTTAGCCAATCAAATCTTAAAGACTGTGGGGGTCTTTTCTTTTTTTAATTAATGTGTCATTGTGCATCTATTAAATCTTGATCAGGGTTTCAAGAATGACTGCAGTGGGTTTTGGAAACAGACTTAGAATTACTGATTTGGGGTTTCCCAGAGATAAATATAGTTCACAGTTAATTGTTGAGCTCTAATACAACTGACCATTTAAAATTTAACAACAGTTTGTTTCATAATGTTGTAACGTGACAGCGAAATAACCAGAGACGCACAGCCAAATTGTAAAGGAGCACTTTATTTCCCAGGCGGGCTGCAGAGGGCATAGTTTCCCCTCAGATCAACAGCCCCAATTCTTCATGCTCATCCCATTTTAAAGACAGAAGCCCCCTCCTCCTTTTGCCTCCCTCCCCTCAGGGGACCAGTACAATAGTGGGAGCAACAGAGACTACATAAGTCAAAATTAGCATTATTCACCAACAGCACTCAAGTACTTGCAAACACTTGCAAATACCTATACTCAGGAAACTGCAAATGCCTCCCAATACCTGGGGTAGCTATAATCTTAGGCAAAATTCCTTTACATCTAGGGGTAATTAACCTATTATTGGAAGAATATCAAGGAAGGTCTATTGATGATAAAAATGGAGTCATTTAGTCCTCTTAACCAAGAGGCCTACATAAAATGGAATCTAGTTGCCTTAGCCTTGGGGCCCAGATCAGTAACAATGTCGGTTGTTAAACCTTGACATTTCAGTTAAAACATGAATTGTAGTTATAACTCAATACAAATTCAACAGTTGTATTTGGAGTTAAATTATTTTAACAAATACATTTATTTAATAAAAAATGTTTTTTAATTGTATTAGAATACATATAACAAAAATTTACCATCTTGACCATGTTTAAGTACACAGTTCAATATTGTTAAGAATGTTCAGCCCTGGCCGGTTTGGCTCAGCGGTTAGAGCGTCGGCCTGCGATCCAGAGAGACCTGGGTTCGGTTCCCGCTAAGGGCATGTACTTCGGTTGCAGTTTGTCCCCAGCCCTGGTTGGTCATGTGGGTGGCGGCCACTCGATGTGTCCCTTTCACGTCGATGTTTCTCTCTCTCTCTCTCTCTTCCTCTCTCTCCCTCCCACTCTATCTGAACAACAAATGAAAAAATGTCCTCGGGTGAGGATTAAAAAAAAAAAAGAATGTTCACATTATTGTGCAACCAATCTCCATAACTTTTTCATCTTGTGAAACTGAAACTCTCATCACATTAAACAACAACTTCCCATTGATTTGACTCCCCTAGGAACCTCCTATATGGAGTCCTAAAGTATTTGTCTTTTTGTGACTAGCTTATTTCACTGATCATAATGTCTTTAAAGGTCATCCATGATATATCTTCCTCCTTTTAAACTCATACCTAATATTTCATTGTATGGAATGCTGAGGTTCCTGATCCCCAAGTGTTGTCACTGGAAGGGCGAGAGGACTCTGAAGGGGGCACAAGGAAACTTCGGAAAGTGATGGTGACGCTTAAACAATGTGGGGGTTAGGGGCCCTGATCTCATGAGCATTTGAAAATGTTATAACCTGACGGCAAGATAACCAGAGACGCATGGCCGAATTGTAAAGGAGCACTTTATTTCGCTGGCGGGCTGCGGAGGGCATAGTTTCCCCTCAGATCAACAGCCCCGATTCTCCTTGCTCGTCCCATTTTAAGGACAGAAACTCCCTCCACCTTTTGCCCCCTCCCCTCAGGGAACCAGTACAATAGTGGGAGTGACAGAGACTACAGAAGTCAAAATTAGCATTATTTACTGACGGCATAAGTACTTACAAGTACCTGCAAATACCTATACTCAGGAAACTGCAAATGCCTCCCAACTCCTGGGGCAACTATAATCTTAGGCAAAATTCCTTTCCGTCTAGGGGTAATTAACCTATTGTTGGAAGAATATCGAGGAATGTCTATTGGTGACAAAATGGAGTCTTTTAGTCGCCTTAACCAAGGGGCCTACATAAAATGGAATTTAGTTGCCTTAGCCTTGGAGCCCAGATCAAAAATATGTCTGTAACTTTTGACTTCCCCAAAACTTAACTACTGTTGACCACAAGACTTACCATTAACATAAATAGTCGATAAACACATATTTTGTGTATGTATTAGATACTATATTTTTATAGTAAACTAAGCTAGAGAAAAGGAAATTTTATTAAGAAAATCATTAAGGCCCTGGCCCGTGTGGCTCAGTAGTTTGAGCGTCCTCACGTGCATCAAGTGGTCACCGGTTGGATTGCAGGTCAGGTCATGTGCCCAGGTTGTGGTCTTGATACTCAGTAGCGGGTGTGCAGAAGGCAGCCAATCAATGTTTCTCTCTCATCAATATTTATCTTTCTAAAAAAAAAACCCCAATAAAAACATTTTAAAAAGGGAAATGTAAAAATATATTTTTAAAACAAGAAAACCATTAAGAAGAGAAAATACATTTTTAGTACTGTACATATTTATTAATACTGTAAGTTTACATCATCTGTTTACAAGATTTTAAAAATCTGCATATACTGTGGACCCATGCAGTTCAAACCCATGTTGTTCAAGGGTCAACTTTATTCAGTGTCTTGATTGAAATGATTTTGTGGTTGTGCATGTGTCAAAATGCATTGAATTACACGCTTTAAATGTGCTATATCTTACATGTGATACCTCAATAAAGCTGTTTTGTTATTGTTTTAATTGTAATAGTCTTAACAGAGCTGCCCTTATACCCTCACCTGTATGCCTGACCCAGCCCTATGCAGATATCAATCAGATCCTGCCTGCCTTTGGGCTGGGGACTGCTTATTTCCTCCTCCAACTCCCAGAGACCTGATCCTCCCTCCTCTCTCCTCCCTCAGTCCCTGAAACCTGCCTGACTAACCCCCAACACACACTCACACTAGGTGACACTGGGGACCCCAGAGGTCTCTCTCCCTGGCACTCACTGTTGAGGGAGACTCAGAGCCAGCTAGCTCTCTAAGCTCCATGGGGTCTGGCCAGTGCCCCCAAAAAAGAAAGAAAAAAGCTTTTAAGAATAGCTTGATGCCTGGGCCGGTTTGGTTCAACAGTAGAATGTCAGCCCGTGAGCCAAAGAGTCATGGGTTTGATTCCAGTCAAGGGCATGTACCTCGGTTGTGGTTCAATCCTTGGCTGAGGCAACCAATCAGTGTGTCTCACATTGATGTTTCTCTCTCTCTCCCTCTTCCTCTCCCCTTCACTCCTTCCCTTCCACTCGATCTGAAAATCAATGGAAAAATATCCTTGGTTGAGGATTATAAAAAAAAAGAAAAGAAAGGCTTGAAGAAGGGGGCTCTGCTAAGGGTGGGAAAGGCAGAGAAAGTCTCAAGTAGAGAATTTAATCTGTTCCAAGTCTTGAAAGGCTAATTAATAGGAACTGGCCCAGTGAAGGGGTGGAGGCATTTCTGGCAAAAGGCTGATAAAGGCCTGGAAGCTGGACCACCAGGGGAAGCTCTTGAGCATCCTAGGACCTGGGTGTGGGATTGTACAGGGGCTTGAATGGAGTTGTGGGAGGGAGGAAGCAGTGCCAGGAGAGCAGGCCTGGCAGCCAGCCCCAGGCACAGTAGATGGGTAGCTGTAGAGCAACCACTATTGGTTGTTTAATTTGGGGTGGGGGGCAATCAGGGTAGTGGGAGGGGAGGGGTGGCTGTAGTAAGGAGGGATGACCAGTGGGCTGAGGATAACAAAGTACCTGGCTTAGCTCACCCAGGCCCCTGAATCTGCAGAGGGAGGTGGGGAGCTTGCTCCTTGGGGAAACCTTGATAGGCAGAAGCAGGACTGGGGAGGCCTCCACAGGCTCCTGTGAGTCCTGATCCCCCTGGCAGTACAGAGCAGCCCCTCCCCTCCCTGGGGAGCTTCTAGCCCTGGCTCTCTCCCTTGCTGGCTGAGCAACCTGTTTCTAGTAGCTTCTGGCTTTGAGCCTCAGGCTTCCCAGTTTCTGGGGAGACAGTACACCTACTCTATGGGGATCAAGCTGACCTTGCCTGTGTCTTATTATTTTTCTAGGAAGTTTGACCACTTGACCTAAAGTCTTCACATATGCCCACTTGTCAATGTGTCTGTTTTATTCACTTATTCATCCACTTAGCATTTAGTTGGCGCCAAATGCTGTGCCAGGCCCTGTCAGAGGACACAGCAGTGACTAAAACAACATCTGTGCCTTCATGAGGCTTATGCCTTGTAGTGAGGCAGACAAGTGAATAAGAAAACAGATCATGCCCTGGCTGGTTTGGCTTAGCGGTTAGAGCACTGGCCTGCGGTCCAGAGAGACCCGGGTTTGGTTTCCGCTAAGGGCACGTACTTCGGTTGCAGTTTGTCCCCAGCCCTGTCGTGCAGGAGGCAGCCATTCGATGTGTCCCTTTCACGTTGATGTTTCTCTATTTCTCTCTCTTCCTCTCTCTCCCTCCCACTCTATCTGGACAAAAAATGAAAAAATGTCCTCGGGTGAGGATAAAAAAAAAAAGAAAAGAAAAGAAAACAGATCAACTAAGATGACAGGGCTAAAGGAACAAAACAGGGTAAAGAGATGGACTAATATGGCAGCTTCTTTGGTAGTGATCTGAAAAGGCTTCTCTGAGGATGTGATGAGTGAGCTGAGATGTGAATGATGAGACACACCTAGACATGGGGGAATTGCACATGCAAAGACCCTGGGGCAGGAATGAGCTTGGTGAGTTGGAAGCTCACCAAGTAATTGTTGCATTGAATTGAGCTTTTGGGGAGAGGGGAGTGTATCAACTGGGCCAGAGTGTAGAGGGCGGGAGTGTGTCTAAATAGGGGCCGCCCTGGCCAGTGTGGCTCAATTGGTTGGGCGTAGTCCCGTGCACCAAAAGTTCGCTCATTTGATTCCTGGTCAGGGCACATGCCCAGGTTTCAGGTTCAATCCCTGGTAGAGGGTGTGTAGGAAGCAGCTGATTGATGTTCTACTCTCACATTGATGCTTCCCTTTCTCTCTCCTTCCTCTCTCTCCAAAAATCAATAAAAACATTTTTTTAATAAAATAAATAAATAGGAGGGGCTAGGGCAAGGCAAAACCCTGGACTTGGGGTCCTTTGGGTCTTTGCAGGGAGCAGTGTGGTAGTGTCTCCTAGACTGGCTGTATCTCTAGTTATTAGCACCCTGTGGGCACCCTGCTCAGAGAGTTCCAGAGTGAAGGAGCCAGGGCCAACTGGAGGGGACACCCAGGGCCTAGTGCAGGGGCAACTGTAGTTATCAACAAACAGTCCCCACTTAACACATCATGTGTTCTTTTCCAGGGCCTCCAGCTGTAGGAGTCAGGTGACTTCAGGCAGCAGGCCAGGCTGCAGGAGCTGGTGATTTTGTGTGTGTGTGTGTGTGTGTGTGTGTGTGTGTGTGTGTGTCCTTGTGTCCCTGGGCTGGACCTGGACATCAGGAGTCTGAATTTATTTCCTATTTCAATTAGACAACCCAGGCCAGTCCTGTGTTTCCAACTAGATTGAAAATAAAACAAACCTGTGTGCACACAGTCCTGCTCTGCTGGGACATTTGAGGGTTCAGGGGAATATTGGGGACCAGGTGAGCCCTGTCAGACCCCTGAGGCTGGCCAGGGATCCTCTGCTTTCCTGCCCTCTCCTCATGTCAGCACAAGCCCTAATCTCTCTCTCCCCCAGTCTAGGGATATTTTTAGCCACTAAGAAGAATTATCAGAGTCTAGCTCCAGGTGGCAGAGGCAGGGCTAGGAATCAGACCAAAGAGGCTTCAAGATGCAGCCTGACTGGGAGACCCAGGGGCGGGCCAGATGATGGTGATGGGGATGAAGGCTCAGGCAGGTCAGGCTGGCCCAGCCACCCACGTGCTCATTCTCCCTCTGTGGACCTGGCTGAGCTCAGACTGAGTTTATTAGCTACAGCTTTACGGTAAGGCACTTTTGCAAAGGCCAGAGGCTGTTCTGGAAGAACCATCCAGAACTTGCCATAGGCTAGCACCCTTCCTTTCCAGAATGCTCTCCAGACCACCCCTCTCCTCTCTACTGCTGGCAATAAGTAACTAAACTTTACCTCATTCCCTCCCCTGTCATCATCCCAGCTACCTCATGTGGAAGGGCCTGTTGTTACTCTATTTTATAGAGGAGGACATGGAGGCACAGAGCAGCAAGTTCCACAGCCCGAGGTCACTTGACTGGTAAATGAGTGAGACAGGAATGCAGTGTGTGTGTGGTAAAGCAGGAGACTTGACTGTACTCATTTCTCAGAAGGGGCAGCCGATGCCCAAGGAGACAGAGTGTCACAGGAAATGAGTGGAGGAGCTGGTGTCCAAAAAAGAAAAAATGAAGACTAAGGAGGAGTACCACCCAGAACCACATTTCCTCCTGTCCCTTGGGAAGCGGGCTTCTGGTGGGAGAGTCAGGGCGTGAAAGTGAAGTTTGGGCCTTGCTGGCTATGGATGCTCATTTACAGCTGCCCCTGAGCCCTTCCTTTGTGTCAGGCAACTGTCCCACCAAAGATGAGTGAAGAAATTGAGGCCCCAGGACTAGGAGCATTGGAGCTGGAACTCAGCCAGTTTTCTGGTCTCTGGACCCTGTTCTCTTCCCAAACCAGTGTCTCTTCTTTATCAAGACGGTGGAAGGAGTGGGAGGAAGGACAGACATTGGGGTTAGAGATAGGACTTACAGGGCCAAGACCTCTGCAGACAGGGTAGTGTATGTCAGTCTGAAGCTGCCTTGGAGGGCTCTGTGGTTTAGAAAGTGCTTTTTCAAAATGACTTGGGAGCCAGAAAGGTCTGGACCTGCTTACCCTGAGGAGACTGGGATTCGAGGCTGGTTATATATCCTTTCTTCACCCCTCACCACCTCTAAAAAAGACTGCCTGGCTAGTTCCCAACACCATAGTGAGCCAGGCAAGGCTGGGGGAGGTGCTTTAAATGGATCCAAGATTGGGGCATTTGGGAGGTACCTCCAGGAGGAAGTGACAACTAAACAACCTGTGAGGGCAGAGACTGTGCCGTCTTTCCCCACCATTTTTTGTCCTCAGCACCTAGCACAGGACAATAAATGTTATATGGGCAGAGGGCAGCATTTGTAAAGGCTGGGTGCATGAAATTGTACAGTGTGATGGGAGCAGAGTGTCAGGCAATGAATGTGGGCTTGGAGGCTGGATACATCAGTGGAGGCCTGAGATTATGAGATGCCATTGTTCTTGTGTGTTCTTCCTTGTCTCTAAAGCTTATCGAGACTTGCAAGCACCATGGCTTCGGTGGACCCCCGACTGAGCACCCTTGGGTGGGGGAAGAACATGAGGCTGGGACCTGGACTCCAAGCCCTCTTCCATCTGCACTTGGTGGGGGGTGATGTCTATTGGATGGTTGGGACAGCTCCTGAGGAGGAGGCTGGAGATGCCCTGCAGTGGATGTATGAGGCCAGGAAGTCCAGGATGGGTATGTGCCC
The DNA here is from genome assembly GCA_030848825.1 of Tadarida brasiliensis. Classification (NCBI taxonomy): domain Eukaryota; kingdom Metazoa; phylum Chordata; class Mammalia; order Chiroptera; family Molossidae; genus Tadarida; species Tadarida brasiliensis. The sequence goes on along the minus strand of CM061259.1, from coordinate 68,170,155 downwards.
TCCTGTCCCAGTGGGTGCACAGCCTTTCCTGTTAGTGAAGGTGGTTTCTTTGCTAGAGAGATCAACCACCCAGGCAAAAGTCTTCACATGTATCTTTCCATCTATCTGGTCTGTCTGGGCTATCTGAGCCTTGTGGGTCTAAACTAGCCACTGCCATACATCCTTGATTGTTTGCCAGGCCTTCTAGTGCCCCTCCCGCACCAGAGTTTCCAATGGCAGTGGCCACGGCTAATCACTTGCTGATGCCTGAATGTTGGATTCTTCAGTGTGGTCAGGGGATGCTTCTTAATCCACCCTTCCCCCCCAACACACACACACACACACACACACACACACACACACACACACACACAAAATTTCATTCATCCCCAGAGATTTTTTTTTTAATCCTCACCCAAGGATATTTTTCCATTGATTTTCAGATAGAGAAGGAGGGAGGGAGGGAGAGAGAAACATCGATGTGAGAGGGACACATCGATTGGTCACCTCTTGCACAGCCCCAACCAGGCCGGGGATTTAATCCCAACCGAGGTATTGACCAGAATCAAACCCGCGACTCTTTGGTCCACAGGCCAACACTAACCACTGAGCAAAACCAGCCAGGGCCATCCCCATAGATTTAAACATCAGCCACACACTGATGAGTCCTGCCCTGGCCTCCCCCTACACCTACCCCTACCCCAGACCTGAGGAGCTCCTGCCTCTTCCATGTGTCCATAGGGCCATCTGATGCCCCCCTACCCCACTTGTCATGGTCAAACACTGAGCTCAACTCCTGCCCCAAAATTCTCTCACCCATCCTGGTTCACTCAGTTCCTCAGACTCGAAGAATTTTTCTTTTTCTTTTTTCTGTATTTGACTTGTGATTTTGTGATGATAATAATAATAAATACAAATTTGGTCTTTTTTTTAAAATGTGTTTTTTTTTTTTCTTTCAAACAGAGAGGAAGGGAGAGAGAGATAGAAACGTCAATGTGAGAGAAAAACATCAATTGGCTGCCTCCTGCACACCCCCCACTGGGGATCAAGCCCACAGCTGGGGCATGTGCCTTGACTGGGAATCAAACCGGGACCTTTCAGTCCACGAGATGATGCTCAATCCACACTGAGCAACACCTGCGGGGCTACAAATTTGGTCTTTTTCACTGGTTCTGGCACAGAGCTCCTAACACTGGATAAAGTTATCTTGTTAATTTTAGATAGCCCTTTGGTCACCTAAGGATGGGGGCTGGTTGTCAGTGGACCCAACCATGTGTCACAAGGTTGGAACTGTCAGCCCCACCCCAGGACCTCCCAGGAGAGAGGGGCTGGAGGTTGAATCCATCACCAATGGCCAATGAGTTAATCAGTCATGCCTGTGTAGTGAAGACTCCATAAAAAACCAATAGGACAGGGTTTCAAAGAGTTTCTGGGTTGTGAACACATGAGATTTGGGGAGAGTGGTGCCTGGAGAGGGCATAGGAGCTCTGTGCCCTTTGCCCATAACAGGCCCTATGCATGTCTTCCATCTGGCTGTTCCTCTGTTATATCCTTTATAACAAACCAGTGATCTAGTAAGTAAACTGTTTCTCTTGAGTTCTGTGAGCAGCTATAGCAAATACATGGAACCCAAGAAGAGGGTGGTGGGAACCTGATTTGTAGCCCATTGTTGGTCAGAAGCCCAGGTGAAGTTGGGGGAGGGAAGTATTGTAGGACAGAGTCCTTAACTTGTGGGATCTGGCATTGTCTCCAGATAGTGTCAGAATTGAGCTGAATTGTAGGACACCCAGCTGGTGTCAGAGAATTGCTTGCTGGTGTGGGGAGAAAACCCACATGTCAGACCTAAAATCAGAATTGTAGACTTTTTAAATACAAATGTTTTCATTTGCACAGAGAAAAGGGCCCACATCATGCATGTACAACTGAGTGAATTTTTTCAACCAGAATAGCACCCAGATAAGGAGACTGAACCTTCCAGCCCTCTGCAACACCTCATGGCCCCTTCATTCACTACCTGTCCCTAAGAGCAACCACTCTCCTGATGGCCGGCAATGTGGCAGACCAGAATAATGCCCCTTAAAGATGTCCACATCCTAATCCCAGGACCTGGGAAAATGTTACATCACATGGCAAAGGGGAATTGAGCTTGCAGAAGGAATTCAGGTTGATAACAGGCTAACTTTGAGATGGGAGATGACCCTGGACTACCATATGGGGCCCAAAGTAATATCAGGGGTCCTTATAAGAGCAGAGCAGGAGGATAAGAGAGAGATTTGAAGATAGTGTTACCCTCCTGGCTTGGAAAGTAGAGAAGGGACTGTGAGCCAAGGAATGTAGGCATGTCTAGGAGGCAGCCAATCAATGTTTCTATCTCTCTCTCCCTTCCTCTCTCTAAAATCAATAAAGAAAAAAAAATTTTTAAAGACATGCAAACTTCTATACACACAAGACTAGGATATGAACGTTCATAACAGCTTTGTTCACAATTACCCAAACTGAAAGCATCCCAAATTTCCCTAAACAAGCGGATGATAACCAATTGTGTTATATGCCTCTGGTACTGACAGTTCCATGTTAAAAAGGAAAGCCACTATGGTAAACGTAACAACATGAATGAGTCTCAAAAACATGGCATGGAGTGAAAGCAGCTAGACACAAAGATGGAGTCTGTAGTTTCATTTATGTGAAGTTCTAAAACAGATAAAAGAGACTCTTCCTCAGGGGCCCTCGCATCCATCTGACAGACACTTTCACCCCAGTGCAGATGGGGAAAAAAATTGGAACAGTGGTGACCTTTGAACGGCAGAGATGGAGATTGACTGGGAAAGGGCACAAGAGAACTTTGTGGAAAAATAAGAATGTTTGTGGTAAGAGGTTGGGTTGCACAGGTACATGCATTTGACAAAACTGAGTGACTATATACTTAAGATTGATGCATTTTGCTATAGTAACATTCACCTTGAAAAAAAACAACCCATAAGCAAATATTGAACCCTAGTTATGATTTGCATGCCGAAATATTTAGGGATAATGTGGCTTGTGTCTGCTGCTGCTTTTGAACTGCATCCAGAAAAATTGGACTGATGGGTGGAAAAAGGGATGGATGGGCAGGTGTGTGATGAAGCAAATGGAGCAAAGCATGAATGGTAGAATCGAGCAGTAGATATATAGGTGTTAACTGTAAGCCCCCCCCCCTTTTTTTTTAAGATTTTCTATTGATTTTTAGGGAGAGGGAGAGAGAGAAACATCGATGTGAGAGCCAAGCATCAATCAGCTGTTTCCTGCATGCCCCCTACCAGGGATGGAGCTGCAACCTGGGCATGTGCACTGACTGGGAATTGAACCAGCAGATGTTCAGTGCACTGGATGAAGCCCAACCAACTGAGCCACACCAGCCAGGGCTCACTGTAAATTCTTTTTAACTTTTCTGTTAGGAAATCATCTAAATTCTTGCCCACAGCTCACAGGTCCTACATGACCTGACCAATCCCCCCCCTGTTCTCACCTTCCCCCTCTCTTCCTCGCTCACTCTGCTCCAGCCACACAAGCCTCCTTACCAATCCTCCACTACTCTGAGCTGGAAACTGAATCAGGGCCTTTGCACATGCTATTTATTTCTCTGGAAAGCCCCTCTGTACCACCACTACCCTCTGTGTAAACCCAGGCCCTCCTTTTCTCTAGATCTCAGCTCAGATGGTTTCTCCTTAGACCTTCCTTGGTCACCTTATTTAAAATCAATGCCACCCTGTTTATTTTCTATCAAACCCCATCATCACAAAATAATATTTTGTTTATTAATTAATCTGTTTATTTGCATATTGGCTTCCTCCCCTGCTGAACTAGAGACAGGAATGTGTCTGCTCTGTTCCCAGCTGTGTCCTCAACATCCAGCCTGGGCTGGCATGTACATGTCAATCAAAGAATATCTTGTGGATGGGTGGATAGGTAGACCGATGTGTAGATGGACAGGTGGATGGGTGGGTAGGTGGGTGAATGAACTAGACAGATGAATGTACAGATGGACAGACGGACGGATGGATGGATGGATGGATGGATGGATGGATGGATGGATGGACGGACAGGTGGACAAAATGAGTAAACAAACATTCCACGTGGGAATCAGTGTGAGGGTCTTGGCATTTGTCTTAAGATCTTGAGAAAGGGAGAAACTGTGTGGGCTACTCAAGATGGCTGGGCTCTACAGATGGGGACTGGTCCCCTGAGAGTTCTTGGTGGGAAACTTGCTCACCTTAGTTACTGCTCCATTATCCAGGAAGCTTGGTCTTGCCATTGGTTCTCTTGCTCAGCTGCTGTCCATGGTTTGGGATAGCAAGCGAGACGACTGACATTCATACCTCATGGGTAGTCCACGTTGGGAAGGGTAGCTAGGGAGAGAATTACAGATTTCTTTAAATTCTTGGTCTCTGGGCTGCATCCAAGGCACCCTCCCCGCAATGGCAGGAAACCTTCCTGGACATTTGAGAACTCAAGGTCATGACCCTACTCAGCCACTCTCTTGACTTCTGGCCATCATTTTCTTCTCTGTAAAGTGCAGAATAATTGCAGTCATAAGCTGTGTTGTTAAAGGTCAGTAAGTGCCAGACTAAGCACTTTGTGTACCTAACCAGGCTGAGCAGAGAGGTACCTGTGTTACAGATAAATTTGAGGTTCAGAGAGATCAAGTCATTTGCCTAAAGACACACAGCCCAAATTTATCCTTAACACCTGCTGTAATAAACTCCAGGTTGCCAGGTGCTGAGGGAATGAGGGCCGGGTGATGGGCCCTCCAGCTTCACCCATCCTGCATGCTGAGCTCACCTTTAACAGGACTGTCTGTCCACAGGATGTGGTCCAGTCTGAACGAGTGGCTGTGGCAGGACAGGTTCTGGCTACCACCCAATAACTCATGGACTGAACTGGAGGACCGGGATGGCCTGGTCTTTGCACACCCCCAGGACATGCTGGCGGCTCTGCCCCTGGCACTGGCCCTGGTAGCCATACGCTTCACCTTCGAGAGGTGAGTATCTGTCATGGCTGGTTTGTGTGGTGCTGGCCCTGTGCTGCCACCTTGTGCAGGGTTTTGTCCTAATGTCTTTGGCTTTGAATCAAATTGTGCCCTCCTCCATCCTGCTCCTACCTGCCACCACTCACATTTCTTCTGGTCTCTGATGGCTGTTTTATCGGAATACTGGCTGCAGTTGTAGTCTGGGTATGCCAGCATCTTCAGAAAACATGTGGGGACCTGGAGGGCATTTTGCTGACTGAAGACAGGTCTGCAGAGGCCAGTCAGTCAGTAAGCAGACAAACTCCTGTCCACTCCCTCCTCCCTCTTCCTCTATAGGCAAGCCAGCCCCTCACCATTACCACTTCTCCCTCATTCCCCATTGCTCCTTCTATCACCTTTCCTCCTGAGACAGGCCAATAAGCCAGGACAAGCAGAATAGGGAAACTGAGACAGACAGTTAAACAGCAGTTTGCAGCCATCTAGTAAATCCTATCTTCCCTAAACCGGGGACAATGGAGAGTAAATGGTTTGCACTTCTCCCCAACCAGAGGGTAGATAGCTTAAATCACCCTACTCAGGGAGACAAACAGTAAAAATCCAATCAGTGCTGTTTGCCAACCACACCCAAAGACAGATGAAGTTAAGAGAATAAGCCTCATTTTGGTATATCAGCATAAAGCTGATAAGTATTCTATTGATCCTCCCCTAAATGTCCAGCCTTTAACACCCCTCAAAATGAAAGCCCATCGCCATGCCCAAGCCTCCCCCACAGGCATGCATCTCTTAAACGCTTTGGGACCCCATGAAGCTTACAACCAGGGCAGCAATGGGCAGCAACAGTTCACCCCAGACAAACCCCCTAAACTGGTCCCCAAGGCCCCTCTTTCTCTGACGTCTTACTGAGCCAAAGCAGTCCCATCGCAGCTCATTTCCCCACCTAGTCCCTCTCCTGTTGCTTCTTCTGTCCTAGGCCCTTCCTTGTTTCTCTGTCCCCAGCTTTTTTTTTTTTTTTAATCCTCACCCGAGGACATTTTTTCATTTTTTGTTCAGATAGAGTGGGAGGGAGAGAGAGGAAGAGAGAGAGAGAGAAACATCGAGTGGCTGCCACCCGCACGACCAACCAGGGCCGGGGACAAACTGCAACCGAGGTACATGCCCTTAGCGGGAACCGAACCCGGGTCTCTCTGGACCGCAGGCCGATGCTCTAACCGCTGAGCCAAACCGGCCAGGGCATGTCCTCAGCTTTAATAAACATCTCCAAAAATTCACCTGGACTCATGTTGTGAAGCTTTTCCTTCATGAAGTCAAGAACCCACACACTACCAGCTGGCCCAAGGCAGACCACTCAGGGCCAGGTCCCATTTCCGGTAATACTCCCAGTGCCCTTTTTAGCCAAAGGAAGGAGCATAGGCACTTGCCTCCCCTTTGGGGCCCCCTCCACTCTCCCCAAGTCTCCTGCAGCCTGGCACCAGTCCTTGAGTATATGCCAGCAGCCTTCCCAGCAACCTACCAGTTGCCAAACCCTGTGGATTTTCAGTCATCTCTCAGGTGACCCAGACACTGCTCAGAACTGGGTTTCTTCCTCTTTATCTGGGTGTCCTTCTGGGTATGGGCATCTCTCCTAGGTTCCCTCCCCTCTGTCCCAGGTAGTCCCACCCTTTCCCATGTGACCAATGCTGTGATCACAGCTCCTAGACCTGTCTTACCAGGCCCCTATCCTGCCAGCCTCCCCACTAACCCCCACCCCCAAGGCTCCTTTAATGCTAAGGACCCCTCTCCCTCCCCTTTCTTTTCTTTTCTTTTTTTTTAGCAGGAGGGAGAGAGAGAGAGAGAAACATCGAGTGGTTGCCACCCGCACGACCCCAAGCGGGGCCGGGGACAAACTGCAACCGAGGTACGTGCCCTTAGCGGGAACCGAACCTGGGACTCTCTGGTCCACGGGCTGACGCTCTAACCGCTGAGCCATACCGGCCAGGGCTCCCTCCCCTTTCTTTACATGCATTTCTTCCTGCACTCCTCACACCTATTCCTGGTTTGCCATCTTTGTGGCCATCTGGCCTTTGCACACACTCCCTGCAGCTCCTTTAAGGCTAGGTTCCAGGGAAGCCTGCCCTGCGCGCCCCCCCCCCCCCCCCACACACACACACAGAGCCACTTCAGCCACTTTGGGTCTCCACCTCTGTCTTGCCCTGACCACAGGGATATGGAAGCATTCTGCATCTTGATTTGTCTCTTCCACTCATTAGGAGCTCTCCAGTAATGGGCTCTTTGGACATGGGACCCAGGGAACATCCACTGACGTATTTATTTAACAGGCACCCTTTGAGCACTTCTCTGTGCCAACCATTGCTCTAAGAAGTTGATGTGTCATAATCAACTTTGCCCTCAATGCAACCCTGAGAAGCAGTACTGTTATTATCACCCCATCTTACAGAAGAAGAAATGGAAGCACAGAGAGGTCAGGTGACCTGCTTGAGGTCACACAGTGGGTAGGCCAGCAGAGACTGAGGCTTTTGCCTGAGGGATTCTGGGAGGCCCAATTAGCCAGGACTTGATGGGTGGGTCTGCTTTCCCACAGAGGAGGGGAGCTTTGAAGGGGGTGTGCCCAGGTTCACTTCTGAGGTGAAAGATGTTATCACATCCCAAAGGCATCAATTGCTGCCAAAGGGCAGAGCGGGTGGGAGGAGTTTTTCAGAGTGGAAGGCAGGGGTTTTCCCCCTTATTAAGGGAAAGTGAATCCTGGGTTTGAATTCCAGGTCCGCCACTCACTGTGTTACCTTGGGCACATTTCTGATCTCTTTGAGCCTTTGCCCATCTGCACAGTGGGGACGATGATAATAGGGTTAAGTGCATAATGCCTGACAGATTGTAAGCACTCAATAAATGTCGGTGCGTGCCATTCTTCTATCACAATAGGGTCTGGAATGAGTTTCTTGCAGGGCTGCACTGAGCCTCATTTTCCCCAAATGAAGCCTCAATGTTGGAATGATAGATAGGAAATTCGGTCCTGATCCCCTGGCCTTGGGAGCCCCTTTGTGGGCAATGTGGTGATTGATCAGAGTCCAGATCCTTCAAGTGTCCACTCTGGAGTGGAGGAGAGTGGGATAGGGTAGACCTGAGAGGGAAGGAGCAGACCTGCTTCTGTTGGTAGGGTGCCCTAGCCTGATGGGGCCAAAACAGGACATAGGTCACCATCAGACAGGGACTCTGACCTGTAGTTTGAGATTAGATTAAATGAAGGTGATTGGGTACCCCAAAAGTTGACCTTCACACCCCAGTTCTGAAGCCCAGTCCAGCTACCTTTCTTATGTTCAGTCTAATGCAGCAGCTAGGCTATCCTCCAGGGTCCCAGGGTATGACCTGGTCCTTCTGAACCACAGTTTCCCTGCCAGTAGCATGTTCATCCCTTCTCACCTGGACTGACAAGCCCTGTATCCTCTGTACCCAGACTTGTCGGCCTGCCCCTGAGCCGGTGGCTGGGTGTGCAGGATCAGGCCAGGAAGCTGGTGAAACCCAACGCCACACTGGAGAAACACTTCCTCATGGAAGGATGGAGACCCAACAAGGTGAGGGCCCCTGCTACCCTCTTCCAACCCTGTCTGCCTGCATGGCTGCTGTGTGGATGGGGCTTGGCGATGGTAGGTGGCCCACTTGTTGGGGACAGAGAATGCCCAGGGCAGCCTATGCTCCCCCACACAGTGCCTCACCCACCCCCACTCCACCTAGTCCCTTATCAGTGAGCCCAGCTGACCAGTGGGCAGCTCCTGAGACTGGAGAGGGTGAGGGGAATGGGTTTCTCTCCTGAGGAAAAGTGGAAGGGCTGACTATTCTGGGAGTTCTACAGCCATGTGACCCTCCCTCAATTCCTGTCCATTGTATAGCTGCCTGGTGGGCAGGGTCTGAGCTGGATCCTGAGGGGAAAGAGGGAAGGGAAAGGTCTTCCTACTCTGGGCGAGGAGGGGGGGGGAGCTCCTGCAGAATAGAGAGCTTTGTGACCCCTGTCCCTTTTCAGTATCCCTCTGCAGGTAGGAGTCGGGACAAGGTCTCAACTGCCTGCCTAGAGTAGGGTTGAGAACGTACTGTTCTAGAGGGGGTACAGGAAAACCGCTATGGGGAGTTGCTCCTATTCCCCAGTCCTTTTTTTTCTTCTTATTTTTTTTTGATCCTCACCTGGGGATATTTTTCCATTTATCTTCAGATAGAGTGGGAGGGAGAAAGAGAGACAGCGACATCAATGTGAGAGAGACACATCAATTGGTTGCCTCCTGCACGACCCCAGCCAGGGCTGGGGACCAAACCACAACCGAATTTCATGCCCTTGATCGGAATCGAACCTGTGACTCTGGTCCACGGGCCAATGCTGTAACCACTGAGCCAAACTGGCCAGGGCCCCCAGTCCTCATCAGTCATCTGCCTGTCCTGTGAGCAGGGCTGGGTTCTCATAGGCCTGACTGTTTTGGGGGGCCCTACCCCATACCCCACTACTCCTCTATCTCCATAGGTAGACAACCCCACAGGTGAGGTCTGGGGCTGCAGAGGAGGGGATAGCAGAGTTGGGTTCCACCTGTCCTGGGACAGGAGTGGGAAGCCATGTCTGTGACCCTAGCCCCCATCACCCCTTCCCCAGCCTCAGATGGCTGTCCTGGCCACACAGTGTGGTCTCACGCTGCGGCAGACTCAATGCTGGTTCCGAAGACGCCGGAACCAGGACCGGCCTTGCCTGACCAAGAAGTTCTGTGAAGCCAGGTCAGCCTGGGGTGAGGCTGGGGAGGGGGTGTGGGGGAAGCGGGGAGGGGGCTGCTCTGTCAGCAGCTGCCTCATGGGCTCCCTCCCTGTCTGCAGCTGGAGGTTTGTCTTCTATCTGTGCTCCTTCTTTGGTGGCCTCTTAGTCCTCTACCACGTGAGTGTTCTTGACTGCTTCCTGGCCCCTCTACCTGTCCCACAAGCATCTGCTATACACTGGACCTGGCTTGGGGGTGAGGGGGTATGTGGAGGGGTGTGGGCAGAGGGAAAAGCATGTGCACAGAGAAGGGAGAGAGAATTGGGCAAAGTCATGGCAGATGTTCCTCAACAGGAGCCTGTTGGGATCTACAGTTGGTTGGGCCTGGGGATCTGGCAGTGAATGAGCCCCTGGTCTAGAGGGAGAGCAGAGATGTAACCAGGTGGGAAAGATCAGCGTTCGGTAGCCAGGCTAGTGTGGTTCCGTTGGTTGGGCGTCATCCCATGCACCAAGAAGTTGCTGGTTCGATTCCCAGTCAGAGCACATGCCTGAGTTGTGGGCTCCATCCCCAGCAGGAGGCATGCCAGAGGCAGCTGATCCATGTTCCATTCTTATATCTATGTTTCTCTTTCTCTTCCCCTTCTCTTTTTAAAAATAATAAAAATATTTTTTTAAAAATCAGAGCTGAGTGACAGCAAGGACCAGGGGAGGCCCAAGGAGGTCCCGGGCCTGGGGTGGGGGTCTGGGGTCTGATCTTTGGGCAGCCTCAGATGCCTGTGTCCCCCACCCCCCAGGAGTCATGGCTGTGGAGACCAGCAATGTGCTGGGACAATTACCCAAACCAGGTGAGTGCCAGGGGGCTGGAGGGAGGATTGGGGTGGTGAGAGTTCCTATGGCCAAAGGCAGCAGAGCCTTACCTGAACATGACAGTATAATCCCCTCCAAGTCCCGCTATCTGTTTCTGCCTCGCCTGCGGGATGGAGAGGGTCTAGGAGTCAGGAAACTTGGAGCAGGAGGTGACACAAAACCACTGCCCTTGGTTACCTCCAGGGATAAGGAGCTCACACCTTCGCTCATTGGGATTCAAATGTCCTGGTTTTGAACAAATTGGGGAGGGCCTGGAGGGAGTTTCCACTCCCCTCAGCTAACCCTGTCCTACCTCCCTACCACAGCCCCTGAAGCCAGCCCTGTACTATTGGTACCTCCTCGAGCTGAGTTTCTACATCTCACTGCTGATTACATTGCCCTTCGACATCAGGCGCAAGGTGAGGACAGGCCAGGATTCAGCTGGGGGAGTGATGTCCTGGGGGAATCAGGATCCAGTTTCAGTTGGGGAGGGATGGCCTCATTCCACACCTGGAGGTCCTCTGGCACTTCAGGCAGGGAAGTGTGGTGCCAACCAACCCCCTGAGAGGGCCCCTCAGGCCACCCAACCTTGCCCCAGGTATGACCCAACGTCCCTCATCTCTCGCAGGATTTCAAGGAACAGGTGGCGCACCACCTCGTGACGATCACCCTCATCGCCTTCTCCTACAGCGCAAACCTGCTGCGCATTGGTTCTCTGGTGCTGCTGCTGCATGACTCCACAGACTACCTGCTGGAGGTGGGCCCAGCCCACCCCTCTCAGTGGCCCTTCCCCACCCTCCCAGGTGCCCCTGGAGATGATGCCCTGCCCCTCAGTCTTTCAGTGAGGTGAGGCCCCACCCCCTCAGCTTTCCTGGGAGAGTAGACCTCGCTCTATTCAGGCTTCCTGGGAGATGAGTTCCTGACCCTCTCTGTCTTCCTAAGAGGTGAGGTCCTGCCCCCTAAGATTCCTGGAAGGTGAGGCCCTGCCCTCTCTTCTCTTTCAGGTAGTTGAAGCTTCTCACTCAGAGATCCACTTTGTAACTTTTTAGGCAATTCCTGGAGATAAGGCTCTGCCCCCATGGTGCCTTTTCCTTGAGAAGAGGCCCCACCCCTTACTACATGGCTCCCCACCACTACCACCCACCTGAGTCCTCTCTCTGCTGTTTTCCCCAGGCCTGTAAGATGTTCAACTATGCGCACCAGCGGCGAGTGTGCAACTCTCTCTTCATCATCTTCTCCTTGGTCTTCTTCTATACTCGCCTTGTGCTCTTCCCTACCCAGTGAGTCAGCCCTCCAGTGGGGGGCTGGGGAGGTGGGTGGGCACAGCTGGGATCCAGGCCTGCCTCACCCTTGGTATCAGACCCATGGAGCAGGGGGTGTTGGCTGGGAGGCTTCCAGGAGGAGACAAAGAGGGTGTTGTGTTCCCAGCCCAGGACACAGCACATGCTAAGCCCCAGAGGTGAAAGAGACAGAAAACTGGGCTCAGTTCTCATTCCCTTATGTGCCTGGACCACGGAATGGATGGCAGGTTCGGTCACCAGCTCACTAAAGTCTTTGCCCAGTATATTGGCCAAGACTCTCACAGCAGAGGGAGCAATATAAAGATCTCTGCTTACATGGAGCTGACATTGGGGGGATAAAATAAATAAGGTAAACAAGTAGAATATAGAGCATGTGAGGGAGTGGTGATCATGTTAAAGAGAAAATGAAGTCAGGTACAGGAAGTGTGTGGGTAGTTGGAATTACACAGGATGGTCAGGGAAAGTGTCACTGACAGTATTCATACAGAAAGACTGGAGTGAGGTGAGCCCTGAGGCTGGACTGCGCCTGGCATGGTGGAAGAACAGCAAGGAGGTCATTATGGCAGGAACAAAGTGAGCTAGGGGAGGACGGGGGAGGATGTGAGGACAGGGAGGGGACTAGACAGGTTGTGCAGGGCCTTATGGACTACAGGGAAGACTGATTTTTTTGAGAGAGAGAGAGAAAGGGAGAGAGAGATGGAAAAACATCGATGTGAAAGAGAAACATAGATTGGCTGCCTCCTGCATGGGGATTGAGCCTACAACCCGGGCATGTGCCCTGACCCAGAATCAAACCAGGACCTCTCAGTCCATGGTACCACGCTCAATCCACTGAGCCAGGTGGGAAGACTGGTTTTTATCCCAAGCGAAGTGAAGGATTCTGAGTAGAGGAGGGAGGGGACCTGACTCGGGTGCTCACAGGCGCCCTCTGGTGACTGCAGAGAGAACAGCTGGTGAGAGCCCCTGAAACACCCCACCCCCTTCCCTAACCCTGGCCCATGAGCTGGGTGGCCAGGGCAGAGGCCACTGCCCTGGTCCAGGTGAGTGATAATGAGACTGGACCAATGCAGGTGAGAGAAAGTGGGTAGATGGACACAGGGATGACTCAAGGGTCATGAGATGATTATGTCCCTTGAGGATCAGGAGCTCAGCTCTGGCTATGCTGGGTTTGAGGAGCCTCCAGGTCCCCCAAGAAAAGTTATGGAGGAAACAGTGGGCACACCAACTTGAAGAGATGTGAATGTTCAGTGTTTGCAGCCATGAGACTGGACAGGGTCATCCAGGGACCAGGTATGGACAGAGAGGCCCAGTCCCTGAGCCCTTGATGTTTGCAGGTCAGGGGGAGCCTGCAGCAGAGATGCAGAGGGAGCAACCATGAAGTGGGGAAACCAGAGTGTGAGTTTCTGAAGGCACATGAGGAAAGGGCCTCGTGGAGGAGGGAGGACCAGCTGGGCCCCTGTTGCATGAGCCAGGACCTTACAGCTGATCTGGGTGAGGAAGGGTAGGGTGAAAGCCTTCTGAGTTAGGGGAGAAGAGGGCCTGAGAAGAGAAGGAAAGGTGTGAAAGGACCACCCAGGAGAACAGTGGGAATACTAAGTGCTTCCTTAGGGTTCATGGTTGTGCACAGGCCAGTTGGCAAGCTTGTGTGACCTACTCATTTAACATAACCAAGTGAGAAGAGGCACTTAAATGCCCAGCTGAAAAGCATAGGTATTATTACTCTGAGGGCAACAGGGAGACATCAAAGGCTCTGGAGTAGGTAAAGTCACACAAGTTAGTGCTTTTTAGGACTGGGGGCTAGAGCTACTGATGAAGTCCACCTCTCCCTTCTGCCTGCCCACCTGCCTGCCTCAGGATCCTCTATACCACATACTACGAGTCTATCGCCAACTCAAGCCCCTTCTTTGGCTATTACTTCTTCAACTCGCTTCTGGTGATGCTGCAGCTGCTGCACGTGTTCTGGTCTTGTCTCATCCTTCGTATGATCCACAGTTTCACAAAGAAAGGCCAGGTAGGGCCAAGCTAGGTTGGGCTCCTATGTGCCACCCTGGAGCCCTAGCCCAGCCCCAGCCTTGTACCCACTCCTTGTTCCCCAGATGGAGAAAGACATTCGCAGTGATGTGGAGGAGTCGGCCTCAAGTGAAGAGGAGGAAGCCCAGGAGCACCCACAGCTCAAGAATGGGGCAGCTCAAGGCCCCCAGGAATCCCCCACTGATGGCCCTCGGAGCCGGGCAGCTGGGCGGCTGGCCAATGGGCACATGTTGGCCACATAGCTGGCTGAGGACTGGCTGTGAGGGGTTGCCCCTAGTGCCTTGGATTTGTGGGGTGGCTAGACTGGCGGCCCTTGGGCCAGCTCTATGGAGACAGGGAAGGCCTCACCCCAGGGCGGGGGAGGGCTGATGATCTGTCTCCAGCCCTTTCCTTCTGCTACCCTCTCACCTTCCCTTAGGCCACTAGACAGAACTGGGGAGTGGGCAGCAGCAGGATGCTGAAGCTCACCAAGCCACCACCAGGCTGCAGCCTGGGGTCTAAAGAGCCCCAGGCTGAAACAAGTACAATAAAACTTGAACAGAGCCAAATTCTCTGCCTCAGAGTTTGTATCTCTGTCACAGCTCCTCAGAGGCCCCAAGGAAGCCAGGACCCTGTTTACGGACCCCACTGATAGGACACTCACTGCCACTCCAGGGCAGCCTCAGCCAGCTACTCGCAAACCCAGCTTACATGTGATTTTGCCAGAGGTCACAGAGATCAGAGGCCAAGCAAAAGGGCAAAGGGGAGGCTTGTGTCTATTCTTGGCAGCCCTTGCTGAGTGCTGGCAGAACCCCACCCTCATGGCCCCCTGGCCTCCCTGGAGACAGGGAAATAGAACCCACGAGTAGGGATTTCCACAGGCTTCCCAAGGGTCAGCCTGGGTGAGGTCACTTTCTTTGAGCTCTGCAGGAAGGTATCTCCCCTTCCCCAGCTGAGACAGGCTGAGGGACTATGTCCCATACTCCAGAAACCACAGTCACAAGTCCCCATGCAGGGCCAGAACACGTAGAAACGAAAGAAGTAGGAAATGGCAGAGACAGGATATGCTTGGGGACAGGGAGAGGGGAAATGTGTTAGAGACAGAGGACAAATCATTGAGAAAGAAAAAAAGGGTCAAAGAGGAACAGATCTGAGAGAAGAAAAGGCTAGGAGAGGTGGCAGTGGAAGAGGAACAGGAGGTAAGAGGGACAGGAGAGGTGAGAGAAGACACCTGAATCAAGACTGAACTGAGGGACACAAGAGGGAAGGCAGAAGAATAGAAAGGGTACAGGTCTTGCCTTTTGTGCAAACAAACAGGAGAGAATGGCAGTGGGGATACATGGCAGAGAGGAGAAAGGTCTCTGTCTCCACTGAGAAGAGGGAGGGAAGAGAAAGAAATTCAGGAGAAAGGTGTTCAAGATGCTAGAATGAGGGACTAGAAAGACAGGAGAGGGAAGAATAGATGGCAGAGAGGAGAGTGGCAGATGGAATGGGAACAAGAAGCAAACAGGAAAAGAGAAAGAAGGGACATTGGGGTGATGGTGTTGTAACGTGACAGCTAGATAACCAGAGACGCACAGCCAAATTGTAAAGGAGCACTTTATTTCTATTTCGCTGGCGGGCTGCGGAGGGCATAGTCTCCCCTCAGATCAACAGCCCCAATTCTTCTTGCTCATCCCATTTTAAAGACAGAAGACCCCTCCTCCTTTGCCCCCTCCCTTCAGGAGACCAGTACAATAGTGTGAGTGACAGAGATTACAGAAGTCAAAATTAGCATTATTTACTGACAGCACAAGTATTTGCAAACACTTGCAAATGCCTCCCAATTCATGGGGCAACTAGTCTTAGGCAAAATTCCTTTACGTCTAGGGGTAATTAACCCATTGTTGGAAGAATATTGAGGAATGTCTATTGGTGATAAAATGGAGTCATTTAGTCTCCTTAACCAAGGGGCCTACATAAAATGGAATCTAGTTGCCTTAGCCTTGGGGCCTAGATCAATGGGAGGGAAAGAGGCACTGGGGGGGAAATAGACTGAGAGCTGAGAGACAGCTGACCTGGAGCTTTGAGAGAGGATGAAGTGTCAGAAAGAAGGATTTGTGAGAAGGTGAAAGGACCAGGAGGAAGAAAGTGAGAGAAGATTGAGAAATGGCTAAAAAGAAGAGAAAAAAACCCAGAGGTATAAAAGGGTTATCAAATAGAAATGTGAGAATAAATATTGAGAGAGGAAAGCAGATCCTGAGAGGAGGGAGGCATGGGGAGATGAACAGGTTACTCTGAGGGGGAAGATGCAATTGGCCTTGAAGCAAATAAAGATGCTCAACATTTTTTCAAAAGTGTAAATGAAAAAGTCTGAAATTCTGCTTCTCGCCACTTATCCTGGCAAAAGTGACAGCAACAGTGCCCTCTGGTGGTGAGATTTGCAGGGAAAATGGAGCTGCTATGGCACATCCCATTGAGGGGAACTGGACAGTACACTGGAAGGACAAAGCATTTCCTCTTTATCAAAAACACCTAGATCTCCCTAGTACGCCTACAAATCAATAAAGGACAACTGTCTGGCCAGTGTGGCTCAGTGGTTGAGTGTCAACCCATGCACCAAGAGGTCGCCGGTTCGATTCCTGGTCAAGACACATGCCCAGGTTGTGGGCCCGATCCCCAGTGGGGGGCATGCAGTAGGTGGCCAATTGATTCTCATCAATGTTTCTATCTCTCCCTCTCCCTTCCTTTGTCTCTAAACTCAATAAAGGGGCGGGGGGGGGGTAATTTTTTTTTTATATAAAGAAAGGACAACCAACCTAAAAAAAATTACACAATGCACATTTACAGAAGAGAAGACATCTATGGCCAGTAATGATGAAGACACACTCAATCTCACTCATAATCAGGATGATGCCAAGCAAGACTGAGATACCATTTTAGACCCATTCAGTTGGCAAAAATTGGACAAAGCAAGCCTTGGAGAAGATGAGGGTCAATAAGAATCACAGATATTACTGGGGAGAGTGTAAACTGGTACAATCATTTGGAAAAGCAGCATCATGTAAAATTGTTGACCATTTTATAAAGTTCAAAGCATCTCAAACAACGTGATGTATTGTTTAAGCATAAACATCTATCTAGTAGAACTACAATAGTCCCCCCTTATCCAAGATCTCCAGCAATACCAGTAACCAGTGATTGTACCAAGTCCTATATATACTATGTTTTGTTTATTTCTGGAATTTTCTGCCCTGGCCGGTATGGCTCAGCGGTAAGAGTGTCACCCGTGGACCAAAGAGTCCCGGGTTCGATTCCAGCCAATGGCACATATCTCAGTTGCGGTTCGTCCCCGGCTCCGGTTGGGGTTGTGTGGGTGGCAACCAATTGATGTGTCTTATCTCATATCGATGTTTCTCTCTCTTCCTACCTCTCTCCCTCCAGCTCTATGTGAAGATAAATGTAAAAATATCCTCTGGTGCAGATTAAAAAAGAATAATAGAATGCAGCCCCGCCAGTGTGGTTCAGTGGTTAAGCATCAACTCATGCACCAAGAGGTCGCCAGTTCGGTTACCGATCAGGGCACATGCCCAGGTTGTGGGCCTGATGCCCAGTTGGGGGTATGCAGGAGGCAGCCAATCGATGTACCCTCTCATTGATGTTTCTATCTATCTCTCCCTCTCCTTTCCTCCCTCTAAAATCAATGAAAAAAGAATTAAAAAATTTTAAAAATAGAATGCAGATTGATAGTTGCCAGGGATGGGGGTGGGTGGGGAGAAAAATAATTGTTTCATGGGTAGAGATATATTTTTGAGTGAACCTTAAGAAAGAACTCCCATGCTCGCTTTGGCAGCAGATATATTAAAATTGGAATACAGAGATTGGTGTGGTCCCTACACAAGGATGACACTTAAATTTGTAAAGCATTCCATTAAAAAACAAAAAAAACTCCCGCCCTAGCGGGTTTGGCTCAGCGGTTGGACTGTCAGCCCACGGACCAGAGAGTCCCGGGTTCGGTTCCTGCTAAGGGCACGTACCTCGGTTGCAGTTTGTCCCCAGCCCTGGTTGGGGTTGTGTGGGTGGCAACCACTTGATGTGTCTCTTTCACGTCGATGTTTCTCTCTCTCTCTCTTCCTCCCTCCCTCCCTCCCGCTCTGTCTGAGGATAAATGCAAAGACGTCCTCGGGTGTGGATAAAAGCAACCAGTCAAGCCCTGGCCGGTTTGGCTCAGTGTTACAGTGTCGGCCTGCAGTCCAGAGATGCCCGGGTTTGGTTCCCGCTAAGGGCTCGTACCTCGGTTGCAATTTGTCCCCGGCCCTGGTTGGTCGTGCAGGAGGCAGCCACTCGATGTGTCCCTTTCATGTCGATGTTTCTCTCTCTCTTCCCCACTCTCTCCCTCCCGCTCTATCTGAAGATAAATGCAAAAATGTCCTTGGGTGAGGATTAAAAGCAACAACGACAAAAAACCTCCCAAATAATCAGTTTGAAAACAAGCCACCCAAAAGTAAAGGGACAAACAGGATATGAACAGGCAAGTCACAGGAGTGGAATTTTAAAAATGGTTAAATACAATGGAATTATTCAGTCTTAAAAAGGGAGGATATTCGGACACATGCTATGATGTAGATAATTTTTGAGGATATTATGCTAAATGAAATAAGAAAAGGAGCTGCCCAAAAGTAAAGGGACAAACAAGATATGAACAGACAAGTCACAGGATTGTGTGAACAGGGACTCTAAGAAAGCACATACCTTCTAAAAAGGGCATTTGGGCCCTGGCTGGTGTGGCTCAGGGGTTAGTGCTGGTTCAAACACCAAAGGGTCTCAGGTTCAATTCCCAGTAAAGGGCATTTACCTGGGTTACACATTTGATCCTGCCCCACCCCAAGAGCAGGAGGTAACCAATCCATGTGTCTCACATGGATGTTTCTCTCTCCACTTCCCTCTCTCCCTTCTACTCTCTCTGAAAAAAATCAGTGGGAAAAATATCCTTGGGTGAGGATTACCAAAAAAAAAAAAAAAGGAAAAAAGAAGAGAAAACATGGGCATTTGGTGACTAACTGAGCTCAAATTTAAAACAAACAGAATAGCCTGGCCGGTGTGGCTCAGTGGTTGAGCATCGACCCATGCACCAAGAGGTCGCTGGTTCGATTCCTGGTCAGGGCACATGCCTAGGTTGTGGGCCAAATCCCCAGTGGGGGGCATGCAGGAGGCGGCCAATTGATGTTCTCTCTCATCAATGTTTTTATCTCTCTCTCCCTTTCCTTTCCTCTCTCTTTAAAATCAATAAAGGAAAAAAATTTAGATTTAAAAAATAATAAAAATAAAACAAACAAAATAACACAGCCTAGCAGCCGTTTCTACACTGGGTCGTCTCACACAAACCACTTCAGGGAGAAGCCTGCACTGAACTGCCTGCCTGTGCTGTATTTCTGCCATCTGAGTCAAGCCTTATAAAGGAGTTCCTGGAATCCTATTTTGACCAATAGGACTGAGGCTTTCCCCATCCAATCTGAGCTATGCAGCCATATCCCCATCAGCTTCTTCACCAACCAATCAGAGGGGCTCCATTCTGACCAATCAAACTTCTAGGATTTGGAGTCCCGTTTGCATGAAGATGGACCAATTGGGGACCGGGGCAGGGACTTCTGTATATATAAGCCAGCTCCCCTCTGGCTCAAGGAGCCCACTTTCTCTTTCCACTGGAGACTGAAGAATACATTTCTCTGGCTGATCTGAAACACTGAAGATGTATCACCAGAACAGAATGGAGCAGACCAGAGCAGACCAGTGCAGGCCAGAGCAGACAGACACAGAACAGATTAGACCAGCGAGGAGCAGTCTAGCTGGAGAGGGGCCTGACCCTAGGTACCTGGCCCCAGGGCTGCCTCATAGCCATGCTGTTTTCACAGCTGTGCTGTATCAGAGTTGAGCTGTTTTACACTGAATAAAGTTTCCTTCTTCACTGCACCCCAAATTGGGGATTCCTATTGGCGCTGAATTGGCCAACAGGTTGATAGTGGAATTTTTTTTTTAACTTATCTTTATTGTTGAATGTATTACAGATGTTCCTCATTTTTCCCCCATTGCCCCCCTCCTCCCCATTCCTGCCCCCCTCCTGCTTTTCCCCACACTGTTGTCTTTGTCCATTGGTTATGCATATATACTTATAAGTTCTTTGGTTTATTTCTTTGCACCCCCCAACCCCCCTTCCCTTTGAGGTTTGTCAAACAAGCAATTTGTACTTCTTAATCCCTTCACCTTTTTCACCCATGCCCCCAGCCCCCACCCATCTGGTAGCTAACAAAAGTTCTCTGTATCTATGAGAATGTTTCTGTTCTGCTTGTTCATTTTGTTTGTAGATTCAATTGTTGATAGATATGTATTTATTGCCATTTTGTTTGTTCATATTTTTTTATCTTTTTGTTCAAGAAGACCCTTCAACATTTCATATAATAATGGTTTGGTGGTGATGAACTCCTTTAGCTTTTCCTTGTCTGGGAAACTCTTTATATGGCCATCGATTCTAAATGACAGCTTTGCAGGATAGAGTAATCTTGGTTGTAGGTTCTTTCTTTTCATCACTCTAAATATTTCTTGCCACTCCCTTCTGGCCTGCAAAGTTTCTTTTGAGAAATCAGCTGACATTCTGATGGGAACTCCCTTGTAGGTAACTAACTGCTTTTCTCTTGCTGCTTTTTTTTTTTTTTTTTATCCTCACCCGAGGACATTTTTTCATTTTTTGTTCAGATAGAGTGGGAGGGAGAGAGAGGAAGAGAGAG
Organism: Tadarida brasiliensis; assembly: GCA_030848825.1. Classification (NCBI taxonomy): domain Eukaryota; kingdom Metazoa; phylum Chordata; class Mammalia; order Chiroptera; family Molossidae; genus Tadarida; species Tadarida brasiliensis. The sequence goes on along the minus strand of CM061259.1, from coordinate 68,149,533 downwards.
AGAGAGAAACATCAACGTGAAAGGGACACATTGAGTGGCTGCCACCCGCACGATCAACCGGGGCCGGGGACAAACTGCAACCGAAGTACATGCCCTTAGCGGGAACCGAACCCGGGTCTCTCTGGACCGCAGGCTCACGCTCTAACCGCTGAGCCAAACCGGCCAGGGCTGCTTTTCTCTTGCTGCTTTTAAGATTCTCTCTTTGTCTTGAACCTTTTGCACTTTGGTGATGATGTGTCTTGGTGTGGGCCTCTTGGGGTTCATCTTGTTTGGGACTCTCTGTGCTTCCTGGACTTGTATGTCTGTTTCCTTCACCAAGTTCGGGAAGTTTTCTGCCATTATTGTTTCAAATAGGTTTTCGATTTCTTGTTCTCTTTCTTCTCCTTCTGGCACCCCCAAGATGCGAATGTTGGCACGCTTGAAGTTGTCCCAGAGGCTCCTTACACTATCCTCATTTCTTTGGATTCTTTTTTCGTTTTGCTGTTCTGATTGGGTGTTTTTTGCTTTGTTATATTCCAAATCGATGGTTTGCTTCTTGGATTTACCTACTCTACTATTGAATCTGTGTAAACTATTCTTTATTTCAGTTAGTGCCTCCTTCATTTCTGACTGTGATTCCATCATTTCTGACTGGTCCTTTTTTATGCTCTTGAGGCCCTCACTAAGTTCACTGAGGTTCTCACTAAGTCCGTTGAGCATCCTTATAAAAAGTGTTTTGAACTCAGCATCTGTTAGGTTACTTAACTCCATTTCACTTAGTTCTTTTCCTGGAGTTTTGTTCTGTTCTTTGATTTGGGACCTGTTTCTTTGTCTCCTCATTTTGGCTGCCTCCCTCTGTTTGTTTCTATGTATTACTTAGCGAGAGGTATGGGGCTAGCTGAGACCAGATGCTGCTTGTTTGAAAGAATTTAGGAAAAGCTGAAGCAGGATCCAGGACAGGCCAATCCTATGGTAAAACAACTGGCAACAGTTTGGGTGGGCCTGAAAGTTGGGTGGGGCAGGGCCTCAGGGAATCACCAGGGCGGGGCAAACAGTGTGAGCCAGGTTGCTGGAGTCCCAGATATGGGGGCTGTCTGCTGCCCCAGGGGAGGGCTCACCAAAGGAACAAAAGCCTCTGATAGCACGTCTGTCCAGGAGAAAGCTGCCTCTCCAGCCCTTGCTCCAATGCCAAACAGCTCAGTTCTTCCTATGACTCTGGTGCCTTTCAGGTTCCCTCCTGCACGCTGGAGCCTGCAGGGAGCGAGTCTGAGTAAGTCCGTGCGCGGGCCCTTTAAGAGGAGCTGCCGGGGGCTCCAGCCGCCTCAGCCTCAGTTCCCGCTGGTTTTTCCAGCCAGAAGTTATGGGGATTCTCTTCCTGGCACTGGAACCCTGAGCTGGGTGCCTGGTGTGGGACAGGGACCCCTCGGTCCTCAGGGAGGACCTTCCCACTGAGGTATCCTCCTGATTTTTATCCGCCACACGCGGGTGTGGGACCAGCCCGTCGCGCCTCCGCCCCTCCTACCAGTCTTGATGCAGCTTCTTCTTTAATTTCGTAGTTGTAGGACTTCCTTTCAGCTTGATTTCAGGTGGTTTTGAATGATGGTTGTTCTGTAGTTTAGTTGTAACTTTGATGTGGTTGTTGGAGGACGCGATACCGCGTTTACCTACACCGCCATCTTGACCGGAAGTCTCGATAGTGGAATTTTTAAAACATGGTTAAATCCAACGGAATTATTCAGTCTTAAAAAGGAATTAGCCCTGGACGGTTTGGCTCAGCGGTTAGAGCGTCGGCCTGCGGTCCAGAGAGACCCGGGTTCGGTTCCCGCTAAGGGCATGTACTTTGGTTGCAGTTTGTCCCCGGCCCTGGTTGGTCGTGTGGGTGCCAGCCACTCGATGTGTCCCTTTCACGTCAATGTTTCTCTCTCTCTTCCTCTCTCTCCCTCCCACTCTATCTGAACAAAAAATGAAAAAATGTCCTCGGGTGAGGATAAAAAAAAAAAAAGGAATTAAATTCTGACACATGCTATGACTTAGATAAATTTTGAGGACCTTATGCTAAATGAAATAAGCCAGACACAAAAACATGTACATTGATTGTGTGATTCCACTTACATGAAGTCCTTAGAGGAGTCAACTTTGTAGAGACAGAAAATAGAATAGTGGGTGCCAAGACGGTGGGAGAGAGGAATGGAGAGTTATTTAATGGGTAGAGAGCTTCAGTTTTGCAAGATGAAGAGTTCTGGAGATTGATTATACAACAATGTGAATATACTTAACCCTACTGAAATGTACATTAAAAATACCTAGCCTGTGTGGCTCAGTGGTTGAGCATCAACCCATGCACCAAGAGGTGGCTGGTTCAGTTACTGATCAGGGCACATGCCCAGGTTGTGGGCTAGATCTCAGCAGAAGCTGTGCAGGAGGCAGCCAATTGATGTTGGTGTTACTCTCTCTCTCACCCTCTTCCTTCCTCTCTCTCTAAAAATCAATTTAAAAATTTTTTTAAAGAGAATAAACCTCATTAAAAAATAGTTAAGACTGTAATTTTTATGTTATGTGTATTTTTACTGCAATAATAAAAAAAATGGTAAAAGTCAGTAATCTAAAAATAGAGGTAAACTTACTCAACTTGATAAAGATCATCTACTCATAAAACTCTACAGCTAGCAACATACTTAATGCTGAGAAACTTGAAGCTTTCCCATTAAGATCAGGAACAAGGCAAGGAGTCTCCTCTCACCACTCCTTTCCAATTCCTACTGGAAGGTCTAGCTAATCAATAAGTCAAGAAAAGGGAAGGGATATAGATTGAGAAGGAAGAAATAAAACTTTTTCATAGATAATATGATTGTCTATGTAGAAAAAATTTTAAATATGTTTTTATCTATTTTTTAGAGAAGGGAAAAGGGAGAAAAAGACAGAAACATCGATCAGCTGCCTCCTACATACTCCCCACCAGGGATCGAGCTCAAAATCCAGGCATGTGCCCTGACCGGGAATCGAACCAGGACCTCTCAGTCTATGGGATGATGCTCAATCCACCGAGCCACACCAGCCGGGCATATGTAGAAAACTTTTAAAATTAACTAAAAAACCTCCTGGAACTACTAAGCCATTATAGCAACATTGCAAGACACAAGGTTAATATACAAAATCAGTCACTTTCCTATATATCAGCAATTAAAAAGTGGAGTTTGAAATTAAAAACACAATACCATTTACTTAGCATCATCCCTAAATTAAATACTTTGGTATAAATAAAATAAAACATGTACAAGTTCTACATTAGGAAAACTATAAACTCTGACGAAAGAAATTTTTAAAAAACTAAATAAATGGAGAAATAATCCGCCCTGGCCAAGTAGCTCAGTTGGATAGAGCACAGTCCCAATACACCATGGTTGCAGGTTCATCCCCAGTTAGGGCATATAGGAGAATCAACCAATGAATACATAAATAAGCTAAACGACAAATCAGCGTTTTTTTCTCTCTCTTTCCCTTCTCTCTCTCTAAAATCAATAAATAAAAAGTGTTTTCAAAAAAAGAAATATTTCGCCTGGCCAGTGTTGCTCAGTGGTTGCACCAAAAAGTCGTTGGTTCGATTCCCAGTCAGGGTACATGCCCAGGTTGTGGACCCCATCCCCAGTGGGGGCATGCAGGAGACGGCCAATCGATGTTCTCTCTCATCGATGTTTCTGTCTCTCTCTCCTTCTCTCTTCCTCTCTCTCTAAAATCAATAAAGAAAAAATATTTTGCCCTGGCCGGTTTGGCTCAGCGGTTAGAGCATTGTCCTGCGGTCTGGAGAGACCAGGGTTCGGTTCCCACTAAGGGCATGTACCTCGGTTGCAGTTTGTCCCTGGCCCCGGTTGGGGTTGTGTGGGTGGCAGCCAGTCGATGTGTCTCTCTCACATCGATGTTTCTTCGCTTTCTCTCTTCCCCCCTCTCTCCCTCTCGCTCTATGAATGCAAAAAGTGTCCTCAGGTGAGGATTAAAAACAAAAAAAAAAATTTTTTTTAAGAGAGGGGGTGAACAGGGGAAGACAGATTTATTTATTTATTTAGTTTTCGGTATGTGCCCCTAGCGGGAACCGAACCCAGGACTCTCTGGTCCGCAGGCCTACACTCCAACCGCTGAGCCAAACCAGCCAGGGCAACAAAAAATATTTTCAAAAAATAAAATAAAATAGTCATTTAAAAAAAGAAATATTCCACCCAGTGATGTGGTTCAGTGGTTGAGCATCGACCCATTCACCAAGAGGTTGCCGGTTTGATTCCCGGTCAGGGAACATGCCCAGGTTGTGTGCCAAATCCCCAGTGGGGGGCATGCAGGAGCCGGCCAATCAATGTTCTCTCTCATCAATGTTTCTATCTCTCTCTCCCTCTCCCTTCCTCTCTCTCTAAAATCAATAAAGAAAAAAATATGTATTACTGGTAAAAAAAAAAAAAAAAAAAACAAATATTCCGTGTTCATGGGTAGAAAGACTCAATACTGATAAGATGTTAGTTCTAGCCCTGGCCAATTTGGCTCAGCGGTTAGAGCATCGGCCTGCGGTCCAGAGAGACCCGGGTTCTGTTCCCGATAAGGGCACATACCTCGGTTGCAGTTTGTCTCTGGCCCTTTGCATCGTGCGGGAGGCAGCCACTCGATGTGTCCCTTTCACAACGACTTTTCTCTCTCTCTCTCCCTCCCACTCTATCTGAACAAAAATGGAAAAATGTCCTCGGGTGAGGATTAAAAAAAAAAAAAAAAGTTCTTCCCAACTTGATCTATAGATCTAGTGCAATTCCAATCAAAATCCCAGAAACTTATTTTGTGGATATTAACCAGTTTATAAGGAGAGGCAAAGACCCAAAATAGCTAACACAATATTGAAGGACATGCCCAGGCTGTGGGCCAAATCCTCAGTGGGGGGCATGCAGGAGGCAGCCAATCGATGTTCTCTCTCATCGATGTTTCTATCTCTCTCTCCCTCTCCCTTCCTCTCTCTCTAAAATCAATAAAGAAGAAAAAAAAAAGACTTACTATAAAGCTAGAGTAATCAACACAGTGTGGTATTGGCAAAAGTACATACAAATAGATCAATGGAACAGACCCACATAATTACAGTCAACTGGTCTGTGACAAAGGATCAAAGGCAACACAATGGGGGGGGGGGGAAATGGTCTTTTCAACAAATGGTACTAAAACAACTGGACATCCACAGACAAAAAAATGAATCTAGATACAGACCTTACACCCTTCACAAATTAACTCAATGGACCACAGACCTAAATGTAAAATGCAAAACTGTAAAACTCCGAGAAGATAACAGAGAAGAAAATCTAGGTGGACTTGGGTTTTGTGATGACTTTTTACATATAACACCAAAGGCATAACCCATGAAAGAAACAATTGATAAGCTCAACTTTATTAAAATTAAAAATATCTGCTCTGTGAAAGGCATTATCCAGAGAGAGAGAGGGAGAGAGAGGGAGAGAGAACACAGGTTCAGACTAGGAGAAAAATTTGCAAAAGACATCTGATAAAGGACTGTGATGTAAGTAGATATACAAAGAACTATTAATCCAACAATAATAAAACAAACAACCCAACTAGAAAATGGGCCAAAGATGATTAAAGAAGACAGGCAGATTGCAAATAAGCATATGAAAACACATATGTCATCACACATCATATGCCATCAGGGAAATAAATGTAAATTAAAACTATAATGACATGCCTCTACCACACCTATCAGAATGGCCCCAAGTCCAGAACACTGACAACACCAAATACACAGGCAACTCGAACTCATTGCTGGTGGGGATGCATAATGGCATAGCCACTTTGGGAGGTAGTTTGGCAATTTCTTTCTTTCTTTTTTTTTCATTGATTCTGGAGAGAGAATAAGGGAAAGAGAAAAAGAGAAACACTGGTTTGTTGTTCCACTTATTGATACATTCATTGGTTGATTCTTGTATGTTCCCTGACTCACAACCTTGGCATATTGGGACAACACTCTAACTAACTGAGCTACCCAGCCAGGCCTAGTTTGGCAATTTCTTACAAAACTAAACATATTCTTATGATATGATTCAGCAACCGTGCTCCTTGGTATTTAGCCAAAGGAGTCTAAAATTTACATTCACTCAAAACATGAATGTTTATGGCAGCTTTACTCACAATTTTCAAAACTTGGAAACCACCAAAATGTCCAGTATGTGAATGGATACATAAACTGATACACCCAGACAATGGGATGTTATTCTTCATTGTGAAAAAGAAATGAGCTATCTAGACATGAAAAGACACAGAAGAAAGTTAAAGGAATATTACTTAGTGACAGAAGCCAATCTAAAAAGCCTGCATAATGGTTGCTTCCAACTGTATGACATTCTGGAAAAGGCAAAACTATGGAGACAATAAAAAGATCCATGATTTCCAGGAGTTGGTTAAAGGGAGAGATTTTTAGGGCAGTGAAACTACTCTGTGTACTACTGTAATGGTGGATACGTGTCATGTTACATTTGTGCAAACTCATAGAATGTACAACACCAGAATGAATCTAATGTAATTTATGGACTTTTGGTGACTATGATGTGTCCATGTAGGCTCATCAATTGCAACAAAGGTACCGCTGTGCTGTGGGACATTGATATTGGGAGAGGCTGTGCATGTACTGAGGCAGGCTAGTACACCAGGACAAGTGGAATAGGGAAACTATAGGGAGACAGATAGTTAAACGGCCAAGCAGTTTACAGCCATCTAGCAAATTGCAAAAGCCTATCTCTTGTAATCAAGGATAGTTAAGAGTAAATGGTTTTGCCCTGGCTGGTTTGGCTCAGCGGTCAGAGTGTCAGCCCACGGACCAGAGAGACCCGGGTTCAGTTCCTGCTAAGGGCATGTACCTTGGTTGCAGTGTGTCCCCTGTGGGTGGCAATGACTCGATGTGTCTCTCTCACATCGATGTTTCTCTCTCTCTCTTCCTCCCTCTCTCCCTCCCACTCTATCTGAAGATACATGCAAAAATGTCCTCGGGTGAGGATAAAAAAAAAAAAAAAAGAGTAAATGGTTTAGACCTGGCCATTGTGGCTCAGTTGGTTGGAGCGTCGTCCAATACAACAAAAGGTTGCAGGTTCGATCCCGGTAGGGGCGTGTATGGGAGGCAACTGATCGATGTTTCTCACATCAATGTTTCTCTCTTTCTCTCTCTTTCTCTCTCTCTCTCTCTCTCTCTCTCTCTTTCTCTCTCTCTCTCTCTCTCTCTCTCTCTCTCTCTCTCTCCCTCCCTCTCTCCCTCCCTCCCTCCCTTTCTCCCACTCTAGCTGAAGATAAATGAAAAAATATCCTCAGGTGAGGATTAAAGTAGGTTCCAGGGCACAGGCTCTCCCTCCCAGGAGCATGTCCGTGCCTTTCCCTTCCTCCTCTATTTCCCCCATAGGCACACATCTCCTAAACTATAAAGGACCCCATAAGACTTGCAACCAGAGACTTCCGGTCAAGATGGCGGCCTAGGTGGACGCGGAATCGCGTCCTCCCACAACCACATCAAAGTTACAACTAAATCACAGAATAACTATCACTTAAAGACCGCATGAAATCAAGCTGAATGGAAGCCCTGCAACTACGAAATTAAAGAAGCAGCAGAATGGAGACGGCATACTGCCCTCCAGGACCCTCCTTGTTGCCTGAAAGGAAACGAGATCCTGCAGCCAGGGGCACCTGCGGAAGCTGAGCGACCCCCCCACCACGGAGGAACCCAGGAGCGAGGGAGCCGGGCGACCCCCCCCCCACCACCACGGAGGAACCCAGGCGGAGCGAGGGAGCCGGGCGACCCCCCCACCACAGAGGAACCCAGGCGGCGCGAGGGAGCCCAGCGACCCCCACACCAACGGAGGAACCCAGGCGGAGCAGCGAGGGAGCCGAGCGACCCCCACACCAACGGAGGAAGCTGGCAACACACAGGAGAACTGAGCAAACTGAACAACGAAATTGACCCAGAGACATGGAGGTGGAGTACGGGATGAGGGGCCTCAGAGGAGGGGGGGAGGCGGGGGAAAGAGATAAATCACAGAGCCTATGTGCATGGGTGCATTAAAATTTAGAAAAGAATTTAATAAAAAAAAAAAAAAAGACTTGCAACCAGAGAGCAATGGGCAGCAGCAGCTCATCCCAAGCTAACCCCCTAACCCTGACCCCAAGGCCCCCTTTTCTCTGACATCTTAGTGAGCTAAAGCAGCCCTGCTGTGGCTCATTTCCAGACCTAGTCCCTCTCCTGCTGCTTCTTCTGTCCTAGGCCCTTCCTTGTTTCTCTGACCCCAGTTTTAGTTTTGTTTTGTTTTTTATCCTCACCCGAGGACATTTTTCCATTTTTTGTTCAGATAGAGTGGGAGGGAGAGACAGGAAGAGAGAGAGAGAGAGAGAAACATCGACGTGAAAGGAACACATCGAGTGGCTGCCTCCCGCATGACCAACCAGGGCCGGGGACAAACTGCAACCAAGGTACGTGCCCCTAGCGGGAACCGAACCCAGGTCTCTCTGGACCGTAGGCCGATGCTCTAACCGCTGAGCCAAACCGGCCAGGGCTCTGACCCCAGTTTTAATAAATGTCCTTTAAAAATTACCTGGACTCAAACAATAAGTGCTGGCGAGGGTGTGGAGAAAAGGGGACTCTAGTACACTGCTTGTGGGAATGCAGACTGGTACAGCCACTATGGAAAACAATATGGTGTTTCTTCAAAAAATTAAAAATGGGTCCGGCCCTGGCTGGTTTGGCTCAGCAGTTAGAGCATCAGCCTGCGGTCCAGAGAGACCCAGGTTCGGTTCCCGCTAGGGGCATGTACCTCGGTTGCAGTTTTTCCCTGGCCCTGGTTGGGTTGTGTGGGAGGCAGCCACTTGATGTGTCCCTTTCACATAGATGTTTCTCTCTCTCTCTCTCTCTCTCCCGCCCACTCTATCTGAACAAAAAATGGAAAAATGTCCTCGGGTGAGGATAAAAAAAAAAAAAAAATGGGTCCAGCCGGTGTGGCTCAGTGGTTGAGCATCGACCCATGCACCAAGAGGTCGCTGGTTCTATTCCCGGTCAGGGCACATGCCCAGGTTGCGGGCCCGATCCCCAGTAGGGGGCATGCAGGAGGCAGCCAATCAATGTTCTCTCTCATAGATGTGTCTAATTCTCCCTCTCCCTTCCTTTCTTTAAAAATCAATAAAGAAAAAAAAATTTTTTTAAATAAAAATGGAACTGCCATTTGACCCAGTGATCCCACTTCTAGGAATATATCCTAAGAAGCCTGAAACACCAATCAGGAAGAATATATGCACCCCTATGTTCATAGCAGCACTACTTACAATTGCTAAGATCTGGAAACAGCCCAAGTGCCCATCAGTAGATGAGTGGATAAAAAAGTTGTGGTACATATACACAATGGAGTACTGTGCAGCTGTAAGAAAGATCTCTTACCCTTTGAGACAACATGGAGGGACCTGGAGAGTACTATACTAAATGAAATAAGCCAGTCAGAGAAAGACAAGTACCACATGATCTCATTTATTTGTGGAATGTAATGAATAGATCCAGAAACATGAAAGTAGGGATCAGAATGACAAACTTCAGAGGAAAGGGGGATGGGGAGTGGGGTGAGAACTTATAAGCATATATGCATAACCAATGGACACAGACAATAATGTGAGGAAGGCAGGAGGTGGGTGGTAGTGGGGAGAAGAGCGTCAATAGGGGAAAAAGGGGGGGATATCTGTAATACTTTCAACAATAAAAAAATAAAAATTACCTGGACTCATTTTCTGAAATCTTTCCTGCATGAAGTCAAGAACCCACACACTACTGGCTGGCCCTAGGCAGACCTGCTCAGGGCCAGGTCCCCTTCCTAGTAACAGTTTGGGAGCAAGGGGGACATGGGAACTCTGTACCTTCTACTCAATTTGCTATGACCTAAAACTGCTCTAGAAAATAAAATCTATTTAACATGTTTAAAAAGAGAGCTTCCCTAGTAATCAAGAAAATGCCCACTGAAATAGTCACAGATTTATTTTCCAACCATGAGGTTGGAAAATAATTTTTAAGTTTGGTAGTACCAAGTGTTAATTAGATTATGGGGAAAATGGTATTCTCCTCGGTGGTATGGTGTGGGCACTGATACAAATTGTTTTGGAAGACACTAGCCACTAAATGAAAACAGGGAAAAGGCGCTGACTCCATACACCAGCACTGCCTGAGGATGCAGAGGCGTGTCCTAGTGGGAAAACTACCCAAAAAGCCAATAATATGGAAATGTACTAATAAAATGCACATGTTTCACCCTGGTGAGTTTGACTCGGCTATTACAGTTGGACTGAGCGGTCGTGCGTTCGATTCCCGATCAAGGGCACGTACCTGGGTTACAGGTTCGATACCCAGCCCCAGTCAGGTCGTACGGGAGGCAACCAATCGATGTGTCTCTATCATATCTCTCTCAAATTGATGTTTCCCTCTCTCTCTCTCCCTCCTTCCCTTCTACTCCATCTAAAAATCAATGGAAAAATATTCTCAGGTGAGGATTAACAACAACAAAAATGCACGTTTCAATACTACATATCACTATGAATGACATTCATATTATCAATATGAATAGATGTAAAAAACATTGTTGAGTAAAAAACATTTTGAGATGGAAATAGGGGAATGTACCGCTCCCTAAAAGACAAAAACTGGATGCTTCAACAATCAAGTTTTATCAGCATCTCAAGTAGCAGATAATTCCCATTTTATTCAGGTTGACACCAAGAACAGAAAAAAGGGAATGAGATGGGGAGAACACCCAACTTCTTTGAAGAGGATAGTATATAACCTACAAACCAAAACCAGACAGGGCTACAAACAGGATTCTCAAGGAAAGGCAGACACACAAGGCCACACAGTGTAGGATTCTGTTTATATGAAATGTCCAGAACAGGCAAATCCATAGACAGGAAGCAGATTATGAGTTTCCAGGGGTTGAGGAGGAGGGGTATGGGAGCAATGCTAAATGAGTGGGGGGAGAGGGTTCCTTTAGGGGTGAGGAAATGTTTTGGAATGAGAGGCCAGTGGTGGTTGCACAGCATTGTGAATGTACTAAATGGCACTGACTTGTTCCCTTTCAAATGTTTTCATTATGCAAATTTCATCTCAATAAACACAAAAACAGATAATGAACATGAAGAGAGATAGGAAAAATCTGGCCAATTTGCAGCAATGTCCACAGATATGAAAGTCCTAAATAAAATGCTGCTCCCCAAATCTTGGAGACTGGGGAGATTCCATCATGACCAAGTACAACTGGGCCAGAAAAGCACAGATGAGCCAACCCCCCAAAATCAGGGTAATTTATGTCTGTTTGCTGATGGGCTTCCTTCTGACACAGGCACTTGTGTTTGGCCATGATACCATATGTGTGTTTTACATAATCAGACCTGAGAAGTGGGCTCATGCAGGCACACACAGCAGGGTCAGCCATTCAAAACCCTTGCAGTCTGTAAGCAGAGCATTAACAAAAACAGAAAGGAGCTTGAGAAAATACTAGCACATTTCTCATATGTGCAAAGTAATAAATATAGGAATAGAAATTCACCTTTAAAAAACAGAAATTCAGGCCCTAGCTGGTTTGGCTCAGCAGTTAGAGCATCAGCCTGAAGACAGAAGGATCTCGGGTTCGATTCTTGGTCAAGGGCACATACCTGGGTTTTGGGTTCGATCCTTGGCCCTGGTTGGGGTTGTGCAGGAGGCAACCAATTGATGTGTCTCTCTCACGTCAATGTTTTTCTCTCTCTCTTCCTCCCTCCCTTCCACTCTACAGGCGGCCCTCATTCATCGCGGTTAATCAGTTCCAGACTCTAGCGCGATAAATGAATTTCCTCGAAGCAGGATTCTTTATTTAGATACAATCATCCCTCCACACTTTTGCTTGGACTTTGGCAGATTCAGTCCGCCAAAGTTGAAGAGCTAAGTGGCGAGGGACCACTGTATCTAAAATCAATGGAAAAACATCCTCTAGTGAGGATTAACAACAACAACAACAAAAACAGAAATTCAGCCCATAACAATACACATACCATAGTCACCAACTTAAAATATACAATTCAATGGTTTTTTAGTATATTCTTAGATAGTACAACCATCACCATGATCACCACAAAGAGAAACCCATATTCTTTAGCTATTACCACCTATCCTACTATTTCCCCCAGAAACTAAGCAACCTCTAATTTTTCTCTTTACAAATTTACCTGTTCAGAACATTTCATACAAATCATATAGTATCTGACCTTTGCTTCTTTCATTTAGTATGATGTTTCCAAGTCTCACCCACATTGTAGCAGGTATCATACGGTCACTCTTTTCTATGGCCGAATTATATCCCAGTGTATGGATGGACCATATTTTGTTTATCCATTCATCTTGTTGATGTACCTTCAGGTTGGTTCTATCTTTTGGCCATTACAATTCTCTGAACATTCATGCATAAAAATATATTTTGAAAAAATAAAGAATTTTTAATGACTCAAAGAACTGCATAAAAATGGACATTTCAGACTGTGGCAAGACAGTAGGAGAAAGTGTCAGAAAGTCCCTCTTTTCCAAGTTTTTTTTTTTTTACTTATATGCTTTAGTTCTGTAAGGATATGCTGAAATGTTAGATGATAATAGCTAATGACAAAATGTAGAAATCAGGCATCAGCTTCTCTAACCACTGTTATGAGAATGTTAATATGTATTCTTATTACATTGATATAATCTCATTCCACTATATAACAATGTAGAAAGAATACAGTAAATAGGTGATCCTGCATCTCAGGTAAGCACTATGTGGAAGTCTGCCTGCGGGAATGGTGACTTCCCCACTCCAGCAGAGATCCAACTAAGCTCTTGAGGAACAGTCCTAAGAATCACAAGAAAAGGGACACAGAGACAAAGAGCAGACTACTACGTTATAAGGGATTCAACTCGATACTGTTTGGAAATGCGTCAATAATAGTCCTGGTGCCTGCTCAGCTACCCCTCTAGAGTTTTATGGTTACTTCTGTAGGATGATTTCAAAACTGCAGGAATATTTGAGGGGGCTAAAGTATTTTCATGCAAGTCTCCACTCATAAACTATGTTGCTATTAATTAAAACAAAATATTATTCACTGGCTGCCAGCCCAGCAGTTAGCGCTACACAAAGCCACCAACCACGGCACGGAGCATGAGGGAGATCGTGCACATCCAGGCCGTCCAGTGCAGCAACCAGATCGAGGCCAAGTTCTGGGAGGTCATCTGCGATGAGCACGGCATAGACCCCAGTGGCAACTATGTGAGGGACTCGGACCTGCGGCTGGAGCGCATCAGCGTCTACTACAATGAGGCCTCCTCTCACAAGTATGTGCCTTGGGCCATCCTTGTGGACCTGGAGCCATGGATAGTGTCCAGTCTGGGGCCTTTGAGCATCTCTTCAGGCCTGACAACTTCATCTTTGGTCAGAGTGGGGCCGGCAACAACTGGGCCAAGGGTTACTACACGGAGGGTGCCGAGTTGGTAGACTCTGTCCTGAACGTGGTGCGGAAGGAATGTGAAAATTGCGACTGCCTGCAGGGCTTTTAGCTGACCCACTCGCTGGGCGGGGGCACGGGGTCCGGGATGGGCAGGTGTGCAAGGAATACCCTGACCGCATCATGAACACCTTCAGCGTGGTGCCCTCACCCAAGGTGTCATACACGGTGGTGGAGCCCTACAATGCCACACTGTCCATCCATCAGCTGGTGGAGAACACTGATGAGACCTACTGCATCGACAACGAGGCCCTCTACGACATCTGCTTCCGCACCAACAAGCTGGCCACGCCCATCTATGAGGACCCCAACCACCTGGTGTCGGCCACCATGAGGAGTCACCACCTCCCTCCACTTCCTTGGCCAGCTGAACACCGACCTTCACAAGCTGGCCGTGAATACGATGCCCCTCCCCCGCCTGCACTTCTTCATGCCTGGCTTCGCCCGGCTCACTGCCCAAGGCAGCCAGCAGTACCAGGCACTGACGGTGCCCGAGCTCACCCAGCTCCACCAAGAACATGATGGCCGCCTGCGACCCCCACCACGGCCGCTACCTGACTGTGGCCACTGTCTTCCGTGGTCGCATGTCCATGAAAGAGGTGGACAAGTAGATGCTGGCCATCCAGAGCAAGAACAGCAGTTATTTCGTACAGTGGATGGATCCCCAACAACGTGAAGGTGGTTGTGCATGACATCCCGCCCCGTGGGCTCAAGATGTCTTCACCTTCATCGACTACAGCACGGCCATCCAGGAGCTGTTCAAACGCATCTCAGAGCAGTTCACGGCCATGTTCCGACACAAGGCCTTCCTGCACTGGTACACGGGCGAGGGCATGGACGAGATGGAGTTCACTGAGGCTGAGAGCAACATGAACAACCTAGTGTCCGAGTACCAGCAATACCAGGACGCCACAGAGGAGGAGGAGGGCGAGATGTATGAAGACGATGAGGAGGAGTCCGAACCCCAGGGCCCCAAGTGAAGCAGCTGGGCGCCAGGCCAGGGCCAGGGCCAAGAAGTCTGTCCCCAGAGCCATGCAGCCACTGACTTGCCCCACCAGCTCCCATAATATCACCCTAGGGCTCCTCAGTGTCTGTCCTTCAGTATTTACAGCACTCTGTCTTCCACCATAGGTTGTTTCCATTTTTCTGTTACTCCTTTGTCTCTGCTTTGTCAGCTCTGGGTCTGAAGTTTTATGTTTGTTTGTTTTTTACTGGTTTGTGTTCATATTTGGGGAAGAATACTTAATAAATTTATTGCTGTCAGATAAAAAATAAAATAAATAATTATATATTTATATATACATATATATGTATAAAAATACATATATATACATATATATACACACATACACACACACACACACACACACACACACACACACATACATACACACATACATACACCTGGCCAGTGTGGCTCAGTGGTTGAGCATCGACCCATACACCAAGAGGTCGGAGGTTCGATTCCCAGTCAGGGCACATGCCCAGGTTGTGGGCCCAATCCCTAGTGGGGGGCATGCAGGAGGTGGCCAGTTGATGTTCTCTTTCATCAATGTTTCTATCTCTCTCTCTCTCTCACCTTTCTTCTCTCTCTAAAATCAATAAAGAAAAAAAATATTTTTTAAGTTATTTAAAATAAATAAATTAAATATATACCTTCCCATATGAGGCAACCATTCCACTCCTGGGAATTTACCCAAAAGAAATATAGTAGCTCTGTCTGTAATAATAGAAAACTGGAAAAAACCCAAGTATCTATCAACAGATGAATTGGGTAAATGAATGGTGGGCTAGCTGTACAATGGATTACAGCTCAGAGATAAAAATGAGTTAACTTTTAAGACATGCAACAATATGGATATGTCTTAAAATAATTGTGCTGGGTAAAAACTGCCAGACAAAAAAGAGTATATACTATATGATTCTAGAAATGCAAATAGTCTATAGTGTCAGAAGCCAATCAGTGGTTATCTGGATAATGGGGGAGGGGAGGTTATAAAATGGGGAATGAGGAAACTTTAGGGAAAGACCCTTGAAAACATGAGCTAAGTGAGAGAAGCCAGACACGAGGCCACAAAGTGTGTAATTCCATTTATGTGAACTGTTCAAAACAGGCAAATCTACAGAAATAGAATGTGGATTAGTGGTTGTCAGGGGTGAGGGGAGGGAGATGGGAAGTGACTGCTGATAGGACTGGTTTCCTTCTGGGGAGATGAAGATGTCTTGGAAATAGATGGAGCTGGGGATTGCACAACATTTCAGATGTACTAAATGCCAGTGAACTGTACACTTTAAAATGATTAATGGTTAATTGTATGTTATGTTAATTTTCCTTGATAAAAGAATGGTGAGAGTTGGACAAAACATATATACATGTCCACCCCCCCCCCATTTTTAACACTATGTAACCCCACCCTAACCCCTCCAGGCCACCTTCTCTGGCCCACCAGAATTTCACCAGGTTGGGGGCCGGCACCCATTCCGTCCACATCCCCCTCCTAGTGGGCTCCCAAACATCCCTCCCTTTTATACCTGGACCCTCCCTGGAGGTTCACTGGGCTTGCCACACAGGACAGGATGGGTGGCTGGCAGTCAGAAAGAGCCCTGCTTGAGGGAACAAAGAGTTGACACCAGGCATACTCACAGGGCGGGGAGGTGGGGGCAATGGACCCTGTGACTACCCTGGTGTACAGATGACAAAGTTACCTGCCCAGGGTTCATCAGCTGGCTCACTGGATAGGAAGTCCCAAACCAGGTCTGCCCCTTTGTGGCAGCTAGTCTGTAAGGATGACCCTACAAACTGGGCCTTCCGAGTGTTCAGGCCCCCTCTATCCCCCCGCCCCCCGCCACACACACACACATACACACATCTAGGCTAACCTGGGACTTCACTGAACCAACAGAATGAAGCAGAAAGTGATGCCAGCCCAGTTCCTGGAGGGCCTGAGCTTTAGAAGGTCCAGTGACTTCAGCTCTGCACTTAGCGGAGCCTTGAGTTGCCATGAAAGGCAAGTGGCCATCCTGCTCAGGTGGCCATGTGGAAAGGCTATCTGGAGAGGCCATGTGGAGAGGGGGAGGGCCATTATCTCAGCTGTCCCCACAATGCACCAGACATGACAGAGACATTCTGGATGATATGCTAGCCCAGCCCCCAAAGGACAGCAGCCACCATCAGGTGAAACAAAAGAGCCAGTAGCCATGCTGGCATAAAAACAAACACATAGATCAGTGGAACAGAATAGAGGGCCCAGAAATAAACCCACGCCTATATGGTCAATTGATTTATGACAAAGGAGGCAAGAATAGAAAATGAGGTAAAGACAGTCTTTTCAATAAATGGTGTTGGGAAAACTGGATAGGTACATAGAAAAAAATGAAATTAAACCACTTTCTTACACTATATATAAGAATAAATTCAAAATTGATTAAAAACTTAAATGTAAGACCCGAAATCATAAAACTCCTAAAAGAAAAGATAAAGAGTAAAACCTCTGATATCACTCTTAGTAATTTTTTTTTGGATATGTCTCCTCGGGCAAAGGAAACAAAAGAAAAAAATTAAAAAATGGGACTACAACAAACTAAAAAGTTTTTGCACAGCAAAGGAAACCATCAACAAAATGAAAGGCAATATCCTGAATGGGAGAAGATATTCACCAATGATACATCTAATAAAGGGATCCAAAGCATATAAGGAACTCATACAACTTAACATCAAAAAAAAACCACAAGCAATCTGATTTAAAAATGGGCAGAGGACCTGAATAATATTTCTCTAAGGAAGACATACAGATGGCCAATAAACATATGAAAATGGTGCTCAAGATCACTAATCATCAGAGAAATGCACATTAAAACCACAGTGAGATATCACCTCACACCTGTCAGAATGGTTATCATCAATAAATCAATAAACAAGTGCTGTGAGAATGTGGAGAAAAGGGAACCTTTGTGCACTGCTGGTGGGAATGCAGATTGGTGTAGCCACTATGGAAAACAGTGGTCCTCAAAAAATTAAAAGTAGAACTACTGTATGATCCAGCAATCCCACTTCTGGGTATTTATCTGAAGAAAACAAAAACACTAATTCAAAAAGATATATGGCCCTGGCCAGTTTGGCTCAGCGGTTAGAGCAGCGGCCTGCGGACCACAGAGTCCCCAGTTCGGTTCCCGCTAAGGGCACATACCTTGGTTGCAGTTTGTCCCTGGCCCCGGTTGGGGTCGTGTGGGTGGCAACCACTGGATGTGTTTTTCTCTCTTCCTCCCTCTCTCCCTCTCCCTCTATCTGAAGATAAATGCAAAAATGTCCTCGGGTGAGGATAAAAAAAAAAAAAAATTAAAAAAAAAAAAAGATATATGAACCAACCCTTGTGTTCACTGCAGTATTCTTTACAATGGCCAACATATGAAGTAACTAGGTGTCTATCGATAGATGAGTGGATTAAAAAACTGTGGTACAACCCTAGCTGGTTTCGCTCAGTGGTTAGAGCGTTGGTCTGTGGACCAAAGGGTTGCAGGTTCAATTCCTAGTCAAAGGCACGTACCTGGGTTGCAGGTTCAATCCCTGGCCCCAGTCTAGATTGTGTGGGAGACAATCAATCAATGTCTCACACCAATGTTTCTCTCTCTCTCTCTCCTTCCCTCCCTCCCACACTATCTAAAAGGAACAATGGAAAAATATCCTCATGTGAGGATTAAAAAAAAGAAGGGAAAGATATTAAGAAGTACAAATTGCAATTATAAAATAGTCGCAAGGATATAAGTACAGCATAGGGAATATGTCAATTTTATGGAGTCAGGTGAGTACCAGCTTATGGGGCAGATCACTTAGTAAGTTATATAAATGTCTGACCACTATTCTGCACACCTGAAATTAATATAATTTTTTTTCTTTATTGATTTTAGAGAGAGAGAAAGGGAGAGGGAGAGAGAGATAGAGACATCAATGAGAGAGAACATCGATCGGCCACCTCCTGCATGCCCCAACTGGGGATTTGGCCCACAACCTGGGCATGTGCTCTGACTGGGAATCGAACTGGCGACCTCTTGATGCATGGGTCAATGCTCAATCACTGAGCCACACCAGCCAGGCAAACTAATATAATATTGAATGTCAACTATAATTGAAAATTTTGTTAAAACCTGAAAAAATAAAATATAATAGTAACATTAAAGAAAGGGGTGGGGGGCCCTGGCTGGTTTGGCTCAGCGGTTAGAGCGTCGGCCTGCGGTCCAGAGAGACCCGGGTTCAGTTCTCGCTAAGGGCACGTACCTCAGTTGCAGTTTGTCCCCGGCCCCTGGTTGGGTCGTGAGGGAAGCAGCCACTCGATGTGTCCATTTCACATCGATGTTTCTCTCTCTCTCTCTCTTCCTCTCTCGCCCTCCCACTCTATCTGAACAAAAAATGGAAAAATGTCCTCCGGTGAGGATAAAAAAAAAAAGAAAGGGGTGGGGGAGCCCTGGCCAATTTGGCTCAGCAGTTAGAGCATCAGCCCTTGGATTGAAGAGTCGTGGGTTCAATTCCTAGTCAAGGGCAAGTACCTCAATTTTGGGTTCAATCCTGGCCCCAGTTGGGGTCATGTGGGAGGCAACCAATTGATGTGTCTCTCACATCTATGTTTCTCTCTCTCCCTCCCTCCCTCCCTCCCTCCCTTCCACTCTTTCTAAAAATCAATGGAAAGCCCGGCCTGTGTGACTCAGTGGTTAAGCACTGACCCATGCACCAAGAGGTCACTGGTTCGATTCCAAGTCAGGGTACATGCCCAGGTGCCGTCTCTCGGCCTGCCGGGATAGGTGCAACGCAATGAAACTACAAGCACATGCTGCTTGGAGTGAGGGGGAGCTTTGCAAGGGAGCAAATGCTCCAGATCCTAGGAGGAAGTCCCATTTATTTGCAGTTTCGTTCCCTCAGGTTACAAGCAGATTTATGTAAATTATTTCCTTGAGATGGCGTTTCTGCAAACCATACACCCTAGCTTTCTCTCTTGCTTTTTACAGGAAGAGACACTGAAGCCAAAAGATAACAAACCCTTATTCACATGCAAATGAAGCACTCAAGGCACCTGGGCCTCAGTTTCCAAGAATGGATTAACACAAGGTTGAGAGTGCATTAACACAAGGTTAAGAGTGCATTAACACAAGGTTACAAAACGTCCATCTTCCAACCCCCCAACCCCACACCCAGGTTGTAGGCCCAATCCCCTGTAGGGAGCATGCAGGAGACAGCCAATCAGTGTTCTCTCTCATCGATGTCTCTATCTCTCTCCCTCTCCCTTACTCTCTCTCTAAAATCAATAAAGAAAAAAAAAATTTTTTTTTAATCCTCACCCGAGGACATTTTTCCATTTATCTTCAGATAGAGTGGGAGAGAGGGAGAGAAAGAGAGAAACATCGATGTAAGAGGGACACATCAACTAGTTGCCTCCCGCACGACCCTGACCAGGGCCGGGGACCAAACCACAACCGAGGTGCATGCCCTTGACTGGAATCAAACCCACAACTCTTTGGTCTGCAGGCTGACGCTCTAACCACTGAGCCAAACCGACCAGGGCAAGAAAAATTATTTTTAAAAAAATAAAAATATTGCCCTGGCCGATTTGGCTCAGCAGTTTGAGTGTCGGCCTGCGGACCAGAGTCCTGGGTTCAGTTCCCACTAGGGGCATGTACCTCAGTTGCAGTTTGTCCCCGGCCCCGGTTGGGGTCGTGTGGGTGGCAACCACTCGATGTGTCTCTCTCACGTTGATGTTTCTCTCTCTCTTCCTCCCTCTCTCCCTCCCACTCTATCTGAAGATAAATGCAAAAATGTCCTCGGGTGAGGATAAAAAAATAAAAAAATAAATAATAAATAAAAATAGCCTGGCCAGTGTGGCTCAGTGGATTGAGTGCTGTCCCATGGACTGAGAGGTCCCGGCTGGATTCCCGGTCAGGGCACATGCCTGGGGTTGCAGGCTTGAACCTCAGTGGAGGATATGCAGGAGGCAGCCGATGGGTGTTTCTTTCTCACATCGATGTTTCTATTTCTCTCTTTCTTCCTCTCTCTCTCTAAAAAAAAAAAAAAAAATCAATAAAAACATATTTATAAATAAATAAAAATAAATGGAAAAATATTCTCTGGTATTAATAAAAAAATAAAAATGTCGCCCTGGCCAATTTGGCTCAGCGGTTAGAGCGTCAGCCCGCGGACCAGAGAGTCCCGGGTTCGGTTCCCGCTAAGGGCACGTACCTCAGTTGCAGTTTGTCCCCGGCCCCGGTTGGGGTCATGTGGGTGGCAACCACTCGATGTGTCTCTCTCACATTGATGTTTCTCTCTCTCTTTCTCCCTCTCTCCCTCCCGCTCTATCTGAAGATAAATGCAAAAACGTCCTCGGGCAAGGCTAAAAAAAATTAATTAATTAATTAATTAATTAAACAAATAAAAATAAAAGTGTCCTTATTGGAGATTCCAGTGTTGGAAAGAGTAATCTCCTGTCTTGATTTACTTGAAATGAGTTTAATCTTGAAAGCAAAAGCACCATTAAAGTTTGCAACAAGAAGCATCCAGGTTGATGGGAAAACAATAAAGGCACAGATATGGGACACAGCTGTGCAAGAGTGATATCGACCTATAACATGAGCATAATATCATGGAGCTGTAGGTGCCTTATTGATTTATGACACTGCTAAACATCTCACGTATGAAAATGTAGAGTGATGGCTGAAAAGAACTGAGAGATCATGCTGATAATAACATTATCATCATGCTTGTAGGCAATAAGAGTGTCATCTCAGGGCAGTTCCTACACATGAAGCAAGAGCTTTTGCAGAAAAGAATGGTTAGTCATTCATTGAGACATCAGCTCCAGACTTTAAAAATGTAGAAGCTGCTTTTCAGTTCTGACAGAGATAATATCACATTGTTTCCCAGAAGCAAATGTCAGACAGACGTGAAAATGACGTCTCCAAGCAACAATGTGGTTCCTATTCATAGTACACCAACCACTGAAAATAAGCCAAAGGTGTAGTGCTGTCAGAATATATATGGCGTTTCTCTTCTCTCATGGAAAGCTGTGTATAGTCCATTTCCCAGGTCTGAGATTTAAATATATTTGTAATTCTTGTGGTCACTTTTGTGTTTTATTACTTCCTCATACTTAACACATTTTCCATGTTTTTAGTCTTGATTTTAGCTTTATAAAATCATCCATTTGTCCGAAATGACTGCAGCTTTTTTTCATGCTATCGCTTCACTAGCCTTAATTTAATAAACTGAACGTTTGGATCCCTCAAGAAACAAAACAACCCCCCCCCTAAAAAACGGGGGAGCAGCCAGTTCAGTGAACTCAGAACCACGAGAGAATATCGATGGTTGCTGGGAGCTCCTGGGCATGTAGTGATCGGCTTCCCTGATAACTGAGAACCCAAGTGACACCCCAGAAAGATCCAAATCCTAGGCCTCTGCTTAGACTGTGTGTGACACCTGCAGCCGGCCTCATAACCCCTGGCCCACTGCAGCTGACCATACCTGAGCAAAGGAGAAAAACCAAGAAACCTAAAAACAAGAAAACGCTTCTCTGAGATAACTCCTTCCTGTCAACTGTAAGAAGCCCACTATAGTTCCATTTCTTCAGCAGGACGTCTTAGCCAGCTCAGGGTGCACCTAGAGGGTGCAGAGGGAAAGCCTTTTACCCCAGAAGGCAGGGCATCCTCTGCTCCACCATCAATCAAGGACCCCCTGTCCTGGCTGCAGCTACTTCCCAAGCTTCATCTCCCTCTGCCCCACAGAGAACTCAGCCCCCAACATGCTGCCCAAGGCCCAGACTCCAAAACCTGCCTTAACCACCCTCCTCCATGGAGAGCAACATTCCAAAATCAAACTTTACCACCTCCAGGAAGCCCTCCTGATGTACCCGCCTGCTCTATCCCCTCCCAACATCTTGTGTCAGGGGCCAGCTCTCTGCTAGCCAGACTTGGGAGCCCCAAGATCCTGTGTAGGACCCTGCATGGGATCCGCTGATGGCAAATATCCAGTCCCCCTCCAAGGATGTCAGTGATGACATTGCCCACAAGGAGGCTATCAGGGCCCTGGCCACCCCATTCAGTGATGAGAAAACAGAGGGTCAGAGAAGAGCCTTGCCTTCATCACCCAGCAGTTAGGGTGTATATTAATTATATTTTCTGTATTCTTGATGCTCTGACAACTGGAATCTCCCTAACCAGGGAAGGACCGTTCCTCGGGGTTAGCTAGTTCCTGGACTCACCATTCACGTGCAAACCAACCGATCCAGAGCCACTATCCTTCTGTCTTGATCACCCCAGGGCCAGGTGCCAACTAGGGAGAGTATAGTGTAAGTGCCTGACAATAAGCTTTTTGATTGCTGAGGCATCCATTTCAAGACATCCATCTTGAATAAACACAATGCCAGTCTTATGACATAACTACTACCAAGACTACCCAGATAAGGAATCAGGCTGCTCCCACACATAAAAGACCCTTTCGGAATGTCCTGGGTGACCTAGATAACTGACCACTTGAGTGATCTCTTCTCCTTCCCTGCACCCTAATTCCTGCTCTTATGCTTTAAATTCACCAATAGAGCCTGGCTGGTGTTGCTCAGTGGTTGAGCATCGAATCATGCAACAGGAGGTCGCCGGTTCAGTTCCTGGTCGGGGCACATGCCTCGGTGTGGGCCAGATCCCCAGTTGGGGGCATTCAGGGGGCGGCCAATCAATGTTCTCTCATCGATGTTTCCATCTCTCTCTTTCTCTCCCTTCTTTTCTCTCTTAAAAAAAAAATCAATAAAGGAAAAAAAAATTCACCAATAGAGAACCCAGGCAACCCTAGAAGATGACTCACTCTCAGTCCCTAATAAAGGCAGAGCCCCTGGTCCTTGTCATCTTACTTATGTGGCCCTGAGCCCATAAGTAATAAATCTTGTTCCATAAGTTCCCTGATGGTTGCTGGTGAGGTATATCCTGGGATCATACTAAGAACCACATGGGCTAGTCCAGCCGCAACACTGATTCTAGTCAGGGAAATGTCTGTGGAGGCAGCGCGAGTAATAAAGACCCAGGTGAGTGTCTCAGGCATTCCTAGCTCAGTGCATCATTGTCAACAGGCTGACACAACAGACAGTGCCTATGGCGAGCCCACTGAAACTATTCAAACTAGCAATCCAAGCCTGCTTTCCCTGCCTCATCCATTCCTTCTGGTGGAAACCACAATCAAGGTTCTGGCCTTGAGGCCCTCTGCCTCCAGACTGCCCAGGGTGCTTCCTTGTGTGGCCCTACCTGCAAAACACTCCTCTTAGTGAGTTACAACGTGTCTTTTCAATGGCCATCCTCTCCTAATCTGTTGGCCTCATCATACCTGAATAATAAAATCTACATTTTATTTTATTATTTTTTATCCTCACCCAAGGACATTTTTGCATTTATCTTCAGATAGAACGGGAGAGAGGGGGGAAGAGAGAGAGAGAAACATCGATGCAAGAGAGACACATCAAGTGGTTGCCACCCACACGACCCCAACCGGGGCCGAGGACAAACTGCAACCGAGGTACGTGCCCTTAGAGGGAACCGAACCCGAAACTCTCTGGTCTGCGAGCCGACGCTCTAACCGCTGAGCCAAACAAGCCAGGGTTAAAATCTACATTTTAAAATGCAGTGGAGCAGAGACCAGCTTCCATCTTAAAGAGGAGGCAGCCATGATGGACAGGCATCCCCCTAGACTCCAGAAGGCAATG
Organism: Tadarida brasiliensis; assembly: GCA_030848825.1. Classification (NCBI taxonomy): domain Eukaryota; kingdom Metazoa; phylum Chordata; class Mammalia; order Chiroptera; family Molossidae; genus Tadarida; species Tadarida brasiliensis. Next base: position 68,125,294 of record CM061259.1, on the reverse strand, counting down.
CCCAAGTTCTGCTCTTCTCGAAGAAGCTTGTGGTAACACAGACTGCTCCAATGCTCCTGCTCTGGGTCCCAGGAAGCAAGAAGCAGAATGGCCACAGAGAAGGGCTGCTGCCCAGACCCCAGGCTGCCCAGAGAGAGGGAGACAGAGGCCCAGAGACAGGCAGTTGATGTGAAATAACTTTAATCACCACCCTCAGACAGGGTGGGGCAGGAGTAGAGACTATGCAGGGGTCACACCGAAGCGGCCTGGAGCCCACTCCTTGGTTTCAGATGGGGCATGGTCCCAATCCAGACTTCCCACATACAGAAGCAGGATCAGGCACCTCCAGTCTCCAGGGTCAAGTCTGCAGGAACTCAGGTCTGTAGTGCTGTGTGGCCAGAATAACTCATATCTGAGGGCTGGTGTGCCAACAGCCACATGTGTGTCCCCATATCTGCCACACTCAGGGCCCCAGTGACGTGATGGCAAGAGCTCATCCTCAGAGCAATGAGGTCTTCCTCTCTGACATCAGTAAGGACTCCTTCATGGCCACCAGCAGCTCCGGCGGGTGCAGGAGCCCCTGAGCACAAAGCCAGGACAACACAAGCAGGATGGCAGCAACCAGACCTGCACTTAGCACCACTGTGGGGAACAGACAGATGGGTGGGTAAGGAAGTAGAAGGAGACCCCACACCCACCAAGCTCCTAATGCATGGGGACTGGGATTTGTAGCCTGTCCCCTCCTCAAGCCGCAGCTCCTAGGAGCAGCTGCCCCAGGCCCAGGGAATGGGAATAGGAGGGCCTGTTCATCATACCGGCAGCTGCAATAATCCCATAGGCATTTCGATTTCCAGACTGGATTGAGTCCTGGTCCCTGACAAAGGTGGCTGTGGCATTCCCAAGATAGGTGACACTCTCCAGGATCACAGGGGTCATAGGGGTCCCCACAGACGTGCCTTCCTGGAGGGTCTCAGTTCCTGCAATAAGTCCAGGCATTCATTAGCTGGGGAGGGGATGTGGTAGTGGGGTAAAGAGGTGTTCCAGGTGCCTGAGGGGGACCTTGAGGTTCATCTTCCATTCCAGACTGAGTGAGATTGGTGAGTACTGGTGCCAGGAGTCACCTCTCACTGCCCCTACAGGGATGCAGACAAGAGCAAATGCACATGTCTACACCCCCAGCCTGGTCACACATGGGAAGGTGTCAGATATTCTTATCTAATGATCAGCCCTCCCCACTACTATAGCCATGATGAGGTCCCAAGGCACGCACCACAGCCAAGCTCATCGCTGGAGTCAGGACAGTCCGGGTGGCCATCACAGAACCAGGTATGTGGGATGCAGGTGTTGCCCAGCAGGCAGCGGAGCTCCCCTGCTGGGCAGGGCTGGCTGCTACAGTTGGGAAGGATCTTGTCAATGCCATCGGGGCAGTCACTGATGCTGTCACAAGAGCAGAGGCTGCCTGTGGGTGGTGGGCACTGCCCATCCTGGGTGCACGGCTCCATCTCTGGAGTACAGAGTCAGTCAAGTCCCTAATGCCCCCACAACAGAGCCCAGATACTCCCCACAGCCCACCCTCTTGCAAGCCTCCAGTTCCAAGACCACACTAACTCCACCTCCCTGTAAACCCACCTCTTCTCAAGCCTGAGACCCAGATTTCCCTCCTTACAAGCCCCATCTACCCTCAGGCCCCACCCTGCTGGGCTCCCTGAAAGCCACACCCCTTCTATAAACACCACCTCCTATGGTCCCACCCTTGCGAGCTCCACCCCAAGGTGTGGCCACTCACTGCACTCCTCCTCATCACTGCCATCAGGGCAGTCCTGGTCACCATCACAACGCCAGATGAGGGGCACATAGTAGCCTCTGATGCGGCACTGGAAGCTTGTGTGTGGGCACGAACCTGGGCTGGGGCCTGCAAGATGAACACAAGGTGAAGCCTGGGAGGCCTGAGTCTGGCCCTCTCTAGAAGTCCAGTAGTCACAGGCTGTGAACACCAAGAGACAGGCCAGGTCCCAGGGTGCTGGAACTACATTGGTGGCTAACCTTTGCTGAAGACCTACTATGTGGGGCTTGGGGCCAAAGAGTTCATGGCCTCACCACAAGCTCTCGTGGGCAGGTTCTACTGAGATTCCCATTCTACAGAAAACACTGAGGAGATGTAAGGCCAAAAGCAACAGAACTAGTGGCAGAGTCAGGGTTCGAAACCAGGTCTCACTGATCCTGGAGTCATTACCAGGCTCCAAATGGCCAGAGATCTCCCTAGGACTCTCTCCAAACTTCATGGTTAAACAGACTTGGGGAGGGGCCATCTCTGAACCTGCCCTGAATCAGGCCCATGGTCAGGGTCAGCAGGGTCCATTACATTTCACCTATTTAACAAAGGGAAAACTGAGGCCCTGGGTAAAGGACCTACTTAGCTCCTAAATTCCTCCCAGATCTGACCACTTTCCCCATCCTAAATGTGCTACCTCACCAGGCCCCCACCCCCATCTCCATTTGAACACTGGAAAACCTCTCAGAGTTAGATCATTCAGTCATCCTCCTCACCTACCTTCTGCTCAAAGCCATTTCCTGGTCTACTAGCCCTCTCACAACCAAATCCTACCTCCTCCATGTGACCAACAAGGCCTAGTCCAGCCCTGAACCTTTCCTGGAACCTCACCTCCTCCCACATTCTCCTCTTCATCAAGCTCCCTCTGTCTTGGCGTCCTCACTGCTTCTCCAACAGGCCTGGCTTGTTCCACCTCAGGGTCTTTGTCTGCTGTTTCTTGGCCCAGTGCACCCTTTCCTCCCTCCACTCTGTACCTGGTGATTTCCTCCTTAGTCTTCAGATCTCAATCTATTTCCTGGGAGGGGTATCCTGCCCCTCCCAGAGATTTCTGAGGCTCTGCTTTCCACTTATAACAATGGTCCTTAAACTGATATGGAATAGACTGGACACTCAGTGTGTCAGGACCATGACCTTGTGACCGAAAGCCCAGGGTGGTAACTGACAATAAGTGGACAGAGGTCACACTCAGATGAGATCTGAGCCTTCCTGGATCCCAACAGTAAGGCTTGGGCAGTATGCCGATCTGGAGGAGCATGGAAGGAACTGGAACCTGAGTCAGCAGGCAGGAGTTTGAGGGACAGAGCAAGGGAGTGACCTTTTAGGGCTTCCTCCTGGGTGTAGCAAGACAGGTGGCAAATACCTGGATTGGCCCCAGCCTAGCCCCACTCCATTTGATGCTGGTCCACTTGCCCGTTCCACCTTTACTCACAGAGCCTGAGCCTCCAAACACCCCACTCGCCATTGCTGGCTCCTCTACAGACATCCAGGCCCAACTGCAGCCGTAGGCCACACAGTCCCTGAGCTCGGTGGAGCCCGGAAAAGCTGTAGACAACCTGGAGCTGGTTTCCTTCCCTGTCCATGGGGGACTGTCAGCCTCCAGGCTTGGCTTCCTCCCCAGTCCTAGCCACTCTTGACCTGGACAAACAATATCTCTCCCTGGCCTGCTGGAGTGTGTGTCCCATGTAAAGTGGGCAGCAGAGCAGAGTTGACCCCACTTCATATGGTTAGGGGGCCAGATCAGTGACTTCCCCTCCCAGCCTCTGTTTTCTCGCCTGTAAATGGGCAGTTAGGAGTCCCTACCTCAGTGTCCCGAGGAGACTGCTTGTATATAAAGGGTTTGGTACTTGTTAACATAAGTCCTCCCTTCCTTGAGGGGACATTTAACCTGAAAAGGCAGGGAGTTTAGGGTGAGGCAGAGGACGAGATAAGAGGGAAACCCACGGAGGAGCGGGGTGTGTGAACCTGAGTTCACAGCTGAAAAGTCGGGGGCGCCTGTGCACACAGGGAGGCCACTCTAACCCTCCTGGCTGCCTCTGGGAACCTCAGAGACAGCCACCAATATCGCATAGGCCAGGGGTCACAGGGAGGGAGACCTTTCATTCTCTAAGGCCAGAATAGAAAAGTGGAGATTGAGAAGGGGCTGGGGAGGATGGTCACCTAGGAAACAGCCACAAGGCCTCAGCTCAGGCGCCAGGGTTTGGAAGGCGCAGCTGCTGCAGAAAGTACCAGGTACCAGGTGATCGGCCCTGCAGTGTTAGAGGTCGAACAACCAGAGCCTGCAGTGAGCCTTCCTGCCCACGCTGGGCTGAAGGACGGCTTGGAGGTGACAATGGATCACAACAAAGCAGAGCAGGTGCAGGGTGTGAGCAGGACCAGAGGAGGGTAGTTAAAGGCAATGAACTCCACCATTGGTGAAGATTCACACAACCTCCCGGCTAAGGAGTCAACAGCCACATGCAGGCGTGTCCGGGACAGACGTGCGGCGCAGCCAATGGTGAGGCGGTGCAGGCACGGACGAAGCTAGGCTGCCAGCGGGGTGGACGCGCGGGTTGCGCGGAGCTCACTCACCTATGGTCTGGGCGGGGGACCGGGTCGGAGCGGCCTCCAGGCACAGCCCGAAGCCAAGCAGCAGCCACAGAGCCAGGCCCAGAGCCGCAGTCTGGTGCGTTCCTCCGGGTGCCATCCAAACGCTCAACGTGCCAACCCAGCCCGGGACTGGCAGCACGCCGTCTGGGCCTAGCGCTTATCCCCGCGCGCGCAGGCGCACAGGCCTGGGGCGGGGCCCAAGCCCGGTGGTCTTGCAGCTAAGCCTACCGTAAATGTCCGAATACGAAGGGACCCACGATTTGAGACTCTTCCGCACTTTACCCGGCGACAAGGTATAGCGAAAGGTACTGGGAGATGGAAACGAACTTGTCGGTGTCTACTTACAGTGTTTAACGTTCTATATGCATCCTGCAGCAAATGTACTGCCTAATTATCTAATATGGCAGCCACTCCCCTCAGGCCTGTCCCATCCTGCCTTTTAATTACTGTACTTCTTTCGTGCACTCGATGCATTATATATTTTACTCACTTATTTTGGTTTAGTGTCTGATCCCCCACTGGAATGTCAGGCCCAGGAGGACAGGAATGCTGTTTTTGTGTCCCCAGTGCCTCCGACAGTGCCTACTACTTAGTGGGCTCTTAAATATAAATGTAAATGTTCTGTCCCTGGCACCTGGATGCGCTCACCCATGCTCACTGCCTCTTTAAGTCCTCATGTACCCAATAGGGAAGTATTCTTCTTCACTTTGAGAACAAGATATGCGAAGGCAATCCTTGGGTTTTCACTTCTCACACTCACCCAGGAGGCACATAAAATAACAAATCTTCTGCAAGCTTTCTAGCCAATCTGGCTTCTGCGTTCTCTTCTTGAAAATATTTTCGGTCACTCCCCTCCGCCTCCGCCTCCCCTGCCCCTCTGCCAGCGTTCCCGCGCCACCTTGGGCTGGCGGTCCTCTGCGGGAGGAAGCGAGGCGGCGGGCGGCCTACGGGGGCAGCCCGCGGTCCCGAGCGCTCCGGGACGGCGGCGGCAGCGTTTCCAGGGGATCGGTGTGAGGCACCCCAGCGCTCAGAGGACATTCCCACTGCTCCACCGAGAGGACACCCATCTTCCACTGCACTTGGAACTCCTGGAGAGCTGCCTTTGTGAAAATCTGGCAATAATGTCTTTAAATCCCATCTTAGTTTTTCCTTTTTGTTGCGCTTCACAAGAACATCCAGAAACCACGAACAACGTTGGTAATGAAGAGTTTGACTGCCATTTTCTCGATGCGGGCTTTACTGCCAAGGACATTCTGGACCAAAAAATTAATGAAGTGTTTTCTTCCGATGATAAGGATGCCCTCTATATTGCATACTTGGGAGACATTCTAAAGAAACATCTGAAATGGTTAAAAGCTCTTCCTTTGGTCACCCGCTTTTATACAATCAAATGAAATGACAGCAGAACCATAGTGAAGACCCTGCCTGCTATCCAGATGGGATTTGACTGTGCCAGCAAGACTGAAATACAATTGGTGCAGTCTTGAGGTGCCTCCAGAGAGGATTATCTGTGCAAATCCTTGTAAACAAGTGTCTCAGATTAAATATGCTGCCAATAATGGAGTCCAGATGATTTTCGATAGTGAAGTTGAGTTGATGAAAGTTGCCAGGGCACATGCAAAGGCTAAGTTGGTTCTGTGGATTGCCACTGATGATTCCAAAGCAGTCTGTCGTCTCAGTGTTAAATTCGGTGCCACACTCAAAACCAGCAGGCTTCTTTTGGAATAGGCAAAAGAGCTGAATATTGATGTCAATGGTATAAGCTTCCACGTGGGAAGTGGCTATGCCTATCCTGAGACTTCTGTGCAGGCCATCTCCAATGCTCACTGTGTCTTTGACATGGGAGCTGAGGTTGGTTTCAACATGTATCTGCTTCATATTGGTGATGGCATTCCTGGATTTGAGGATGCAAAGCTTAAACTTGAAGAAATTGTTGGTATAATCAACCCAGCCCTGGGCAAGTATTTTCCATCAGACCTGGAAGTGACAGTCATAGCTGAGCCAGGAAGATACTATGTTGCATCAGCTTTCACATTTGCAGTTATTGCTAAAAAAACTGATGAGTCGAGTGAAAAAACCTTTATATATTATGTGAATGATTGAGTATATGGATCATTTAATTGCATCCTCTATGATCATGTGCACATGAAGCCTCTTCTGCAGAAGAGGCCCAAACCAGATGAGAACTATTATTCATCCAGCATGTAGGGACCAACATGTGACAGCGTCAATCACATTGGAGAGTGCTGTGCACGTGGGGGACTGGATGCTCTTTGAAAACATGGGTGCTTACACTGTTACTGCTACTTTCAATGAATTCCAGAGGCTGACCATCTACTATGTGATGTCAGGGCCAACATGGCAACCGATGCAAATCCAAAACCACGACTTACCAGAGGTGGAGGAGCAGGACGTCAGCACTCTGCCCCTGTCCTATGCCTAGGGGAATGGAATGAAGCACCACCCAGCAACCTGTGCTGCAGCTGGTATTAACGTGTAGAAGCCATTCTTATAGCTGTTTTGCGAGTGCAGCTTGACCTAGGGATTTGGGGGGACCATTGAACTTAATTATTGCTAGTTTTGAAATGTCTTTGTAAGTAGGGTTGGCACAGATGGACCAATGTGGAAGGCTAAGCGATGGGGTCACTTATCTGTGTTCCTATGGAAATTATCTGAATACTTGTTTTATATAGATTTTTATTCAATTTTCAAACATACTACTATTGAGTGCCCCTCAGCTGCTGAGCAAGCATTGGTAGCTTGTATGTTGGCAGAACAGGCCAGAAGCTTAGTGTTGTGCCATTTTAAAAATAAAGTACCTTGAAAATAAAATAAAAAAGGAAAATATGTTCATCTACAGCTCTGCCTTCAAAAGCAGCACATCCAACTGCCAGCAAGACCCCACCCAAACAAATCACTGTCCCTCACCGTTACGACAGATATGCAAGTATGTACCACTCCCCAAGTTTCCTGTGAAGCTACATTTTATAAAGCTTACAAATTTTCACAGAAGGGGCTCTATCTGCAGGTTGATGGCACACCTTACTATTTGAAAATGTTGGAGGTTATAGCTGCTTTTGGAGTAGTTACATTTTCTGATAATAATCTCCCAGATTCCCAGGGGAAATGGGGCAAGAAGCAAGGGTGCAGAGACAGGTGGAAAGGGTGGCAAAGAGGACTGTGGGGTGGGGGTGGCCGGCCTTAGAGGCTGTTCAGCATCTTGGTAAGGGAGACAGCTGGGACCCAGGGAAAAAAGCTGAAGCCACGCTTGGACTCTCCAAGCCTCAGTTCTGTCAAGGAGGTTTGACAACAGTGATGACCTCATAGGCTCAAAGGAGCTGAGATCATGGATAGCATTCAGAACGGCACCTGGCACACAGAAAGAGCTCAGGTGTCAGACCGCCTTCCTATTTTACTCCCTTGCCAAATTTCAAGTCTGGCTCATAAAACTATTCTGAAACCTTCAATGGCACATCTTGCTTGGGGTCTTTTGAAACCCTCTAGGTTTGTCCTCATTGTAGCTTCCACGTACCCTGCTCAGCCTTCCTCTCCCTCCTGATCTTCCTGAATTTATCATTTACTCCAACCAGAACCCCACCTCCTCCAGGAAGTCTTCCCAGGGGTTTCAGCCTGTGGGCTCCCTCCCTCTAATGAGCTCTGAGTTTTAGTATTTGAGATGCCCACTCTGGGACACTTACACCTCCTGACTTGTTCTCCACTTCCACTCTCCAGGCATACAGCTGATATTAACCTACTGAAGGGCTACAGGGTTCTTTCATAGGGCAGCCATGCCACTCGCCTAGCTGAGGTCACTGCATGGCTCCCTGTCACTCCTGCAGCCAGACTGGGGCCAGTTCTACTTGGCTTTTACTCTCCTGCTCATTCCACCACAGACATAAGCCCCTTCCATTCCATGGCTGAATCAGCCTCACCCCCTCTGCCCCCAGGCCCTGAGTAGAAAGGTTTCTGGCTCAGGGAGGCTTTTCCTCATCTGCCCTAGGTGAGCCTTACCTGTAAGCCACCTTGCTGTCCTCTGCCTTCCCTACTGAGCTGCAGGGTGGTCAAAGTCAGGCAGGGGCCACAGTGGGAGGGTAATGGCCAAAGTCCACATGAGCAATGGCTGGGAAGCTCTTGAGAGAGGTGAGTGAGCAGTGTGTGTTTGGCCCTGCTGTCCTTCACAGTCAGAGCCTCCAAACCCCCAGAGGCCCTGGAATCCAGCCCACCACTCTCAGGGATAGAGCCAGGCTCTTGGAGGAGGGACAGGGACATCTCTGATCCTCCTGTACCATGTCATCCATGTCTGCAACACGTCACCCTGGAGCCCGAGAACCACTCTCCCTCCCTGTCCCTGCAGCACTGACAGAGTTAAGAAATTTGGCACCAACTTCACCCTGAAATCCAAGTAAACCCAGTGTCACTTTAAAAGTAAAATGGAAGTGATACTAGAGAGCACAATATATTTGTCATAAGTTAGGTCATATTCTTCCAAGATGGAACACAAGGAGGAGAAGCACTCGATGGTCCTGAGAGCATAGACAGGTGACCCAGAGCAGTGTCACAGGTAAGGCTGGTCCTGGGACAGCTCCCACCTCTGTATGGGAGGAGCTGGTGTCACTGCCTTCTTCTCAGTGGCTCCCAAAGCTGAGCTGGAAGAGGAATGATATCTTACCATTTGCAACAACATGGATGGACCTAGAGGGCTAGAGGGCATTATACTCAGTGAAGTAAATCAGACAAAGACAAGTACCATACGACCTCACTTATATGTGGAATCTAAAAAACTAACAAAACATACACACAAGCTCACAGATACAGAGAACAGATTGGTGGCTGCCAGGGCCGGAGAGTAGTGGGTGGGCAAAGGGGGTTAAAAGGTACAAACTTCCTGGCCAGTGTGGCTCAGTGGATTGAGCATCCTCCCATGGATTGAGAGGTCCCATTTCAATTCCCGGTCAGGGCACATGTCTGGGTTTCAGTCTTGATCCCCAGCAGGGGGTGTGCAGGAGGCAAGCTGATTGATGTTTCCCTCTCATCTCAATGTTTCTTTCTCTCTCCCTTCCTCTCTAAAAAAAAAAAAAAGAAAAAAAAATCAATAAAAACATATATATTTTTTAAAAAGGTACAAACTTCTATTTATAAAATAAATAAGTCCTGCCTGGCTGGTGTAGCTCACTGGTTGAGTGTCAACCCATGCACCAAGAGGTCGCCAGTTCAATTCCCGGTCAGGGCACATGCCCAGGTTGTGGGCCAAATTCCCAGTGTGGGGCATGCAGGAGGCAGCCAATCGATGTTTTCTCTCATCAATGTTTCTATCTCTCTCCCCCTCTCCCTTTTTCTCTCTAAAATTAGTAAATAAATAAATAAATAAATAAGTCCTGGGGATTTATGTACAGCATGGTGACTGTAGTTAGTACTGTACTATACATTTGAAAGTTACTAAGACAGTAGATGTTAAAAGTTCTCAACACACAAAAAAATTTTAACTATGTGAAGTGATAAACACTAAGTAGACTTATTATAGTGATCATTTCACAATATATACAGATGTCAAATCATTATGTTGTACGCCTGAAACAAATATAATGTTATATGTCAATTACACCTTTTTTTGTTTGTATGTTAATTCTCACCCAAGGATATTTTTTCCATTGAATTTTAGAGAGTGAAAGGGAGGGAGGGAGGGAGGGAGGGAGACATACAGACAGAGAGAAACACTGATGTGAGAGAAACACATTGATTGATTGCCTCCCCCATGCCCCCTGACCAGGGCCAGGGATCAAATCTGCAACCCAGGTACATGTCCTTAACTGGAACTGAAACCACAACCCTTCAGTGCGAGGGCCAATGCTCTATCCACTGATCTACACCAACCACAGCAGACAGACCTCTATTTTTTATTTTATTTATTTATTCTTTTTAGTTAATTTTTTTTTTAATCCTCACTATTTTTCCACTGATTTTTAGATAGAGTGGGAGGGAGGGAGGAAGGGAGAGAGAGAGAAACACTGATGTGAGAGACACATCAATTGGTTGCCTCCTGCACGACCCTGAATGGGATCAAACCTGCAACCGAGGTATGTGCCCTTGACCCAGAATCAAACCCAGGACTCTTCGGTCCATGGGCCGACACTCGAACACTGAGCCAAACCAGCCAGGGCACACCTCAGTAAAAAAAAAAAAAAAAAAAAAAAAAAGGAACACAAAATAACAAAACAATGCCTGAGCTTCTCCCAGAGCCCTTGAAGAGACCCTGGAGCTTTATCTAATTTGCAGGAAACCCACCCCTGGCAGAGGCCCTAACCCTTACACTGGAATAGGTGGGGATTAAATGAGTTTGCAGATGAAAAGGCCCACACAGCACAGTTCCCAACACAGCTGATGCTAGATAAATGGGGCCTTGAAAAGCAGAAGGGAGAGAAAAGGCTGACTGCAGGAGGGGTGTGTGGCATCCTCACCTCTCTGCTGGCTTGCCTGACACCAGTGCCTTCTGTGAGGACATGACAATCGAAGGTGGCATTGCTTCCCGGCGGCCATCACGAGTGCAGTAGTAATTGTTGGAGAGCTTGTGACTGGGGCCCACAGGGAGCCTGGGAGGAGGCTGAGTTCTGAAGAAAAAGGACATCAGCATTAAAACAAAGCCAAAAGTGCTCTCACTGCCTGGCTGGGCAGGGCTGGTCACCACAGTCACTGAGACAGGTTGCAGGCCAGGGGTATCCCTTGGTACACTGTCATGTAGGGACATGCCTGGAGAGGATCCAGATCCTAGAAGCAGGTGGCAGCCCAGGCTTTGGATATGAAGGTGCTGAAAGGTGAGACCTGGGCCTGCCCTACTGTAGGTCCCCCATTTGCCCCAAATGTGGTGGGAATAGATGAACAACTTTTTGTGAAACCCAAGGAAGAGGCAGGCCCAGTCTGAACACCTGGGCCTGTTCCCACCCCACCATGACCCAGAGCTTGGCAGCTGGCCTCACTTCGACCTGCAGATGCTCAGAAAATGAAGAAGCCAAGTTGTGGAGCTCTGCCCACTACCTATCCAGTAGTTACCGAGTTAGTAAAAGCTTGGGCAACAAGCTCCAAACACAGTTCATTCTGAGGGGCTTCCTTCCCAAAGGCCAGACTACAGAACTCCTGGGTTTCCTGCTATCTCAGGAACTCTCTGGAGAACCCTGCTGGGATCAAGGCTTATTACTCAGAGCACCTTGTACCCCAAGCCTCCCAGGCCTCTGCATTTCCTGCCACCTCATGGTGGCTGCAGCCAGAAAGGGGGGTGGGGGTGAATTTATGAAGAAGCTGGGCCCTGGCCGGTTTGGCTCAGCGGTTAGAGCATCGGACTACGGTCCAGAGAGACCCGGGTTCGGTTTCCGCTAAGGGCATGAACCTCGGTTGCAGTTTGTCCCCGGCCCTGGTTGGTCGTGCGGGTGGCAGCCACTCGATGTGTCCCTTTCACGTCGATGTTTCTCTCTCTCTCTCTTCCTCTCTCTCCCTCCCACTCTATCTGAACAAAAAATGAAAAAATGTCCTCGGATGAGGATAAAAAAAAAAAAAAGAAGACGCTGGAAGCCTAAAAAGGAAACCCTAACCTCAAGAGGAGCTTCCCTAGAAAACGTAGCAGAGAAGGAGGGCAGGAAAGGTAAAAATTGGTTTTTCATTCAACCATGTTTTGTTTTTGTCTTTTTAATATGTTTTTATTGATTTTTTTTTTAGAGAGGAAAGGAGAGTGACAAACATCCATAGGCTGCCGCCTGCACGCCCCCACTGGGAACCGAGCCCGAAACCTGGGCATGTGCCCCAAACCTGGGCATGTGCCCCGACCTGGAATCGAACCTGGACCTCTCAGTCCATGGGGCGATGCTCAATCCACTGAGCCACACCAGCCAGACATCAACCATGTTTTTAAATAAACTTTTTGTCTGGTAATCATTTTACCAGGATTTAAGTTTTTCTTTCTTTTTTAAAAAAATATGTTTTCACCCTGGCCAGTTTGGCTCAGTGGTTAGAGTGTCGGCCCGCGAACCAAAGAGTCACAGGTTCAATTCCGGTCAAGGGCACATACCTCAGTTACGGTTTGGTCCCTGGCCCTGGTCAGGGTCATTTGGGAGGCAAGCAATCGATGTGCCTCTCTCACATTGATGATTCTCTCTTTCTCTCTCCCTCCCACTCTGTCTGAAGATAAATGGAAAAATATCCTCGGGTGAGGATTTAAAAAATACATATATGTTTTCATTGATTTTTTAGAGAGAGAGAGAGAGAGAAACATTGATCGGCTGCCTCCTGCACACTGGGGACCGAGCATGAAACCCAGGCATGTGCCCTGACCTGGACCTCTCAGTCCATGGGACAATGCTCAATCCATTGAGCCACACCGGCTGGGTGGATTTAAGTTTTTCTTAAAACAAGTAACAATAATTATATATATATATATATATATATATATATATATATATTTATATAAATACATATATATATATTTTTTAAGAAATACAGATAAAAATACTATTTTAAAACTTCAACATTCAAGATTCAAGCCCAGCTGGTATGGCTCAGTGGATTGAGCGACTCCTGGTCAGGGCACATGCCTGGGTTGTGAGCTTGATCCCCAGTAGGCAGCGTGCAGGAGGCAGCAGATTGATGTTTCTCTCTCACATCGATGTTTCTATCTCTCTCTCCCTTCCTCTCTCTCTAAAAAATAAATTTAAAAAAAAAACATATTTAAAGATTTAACATTCAAAATAACATCTTGTGTGGAAATTAGATTTTGTTTAACCCCTGGAGTGTAGAGATGACTTCTGTAAGAATGGCCATAACTTTCTGCAACCTAGCACGGAAAAGGTATAAAGAACCAGCACCGAACGTTAAGGCCCAAATGAATCACCTGGAGGGAGGGAGGCATTATCCTAAAGATGAAAATTTTACAAAAGTTTCCTTAACTGGACCAAACCCTGGATGGAAAAGCAATTTAAAACTTTTGATATTAGGAATTAGTCACAACTGTAGGCATTCACATAGATTTGGTTACTTTAGTGCTGTTTTTCTTCTTTTACTGACAATTCTCCAATGCTGCCTTACCTTTGCCTGCCACTGACTTCATTTTATACTGCTATCCCCCCTTCCTCTATGTGTTTCAGCCACACTGGCCTCCTTCCTACTTCTGGCTCTGTCTGGCCTCACAGCCTCACTGCTTAGTGCTCCTTCTACCCATGTTTCTTCAATAATTATCCTTTGGCTCCTTCTCATCATTTTGGTGAATCAAATGTCAATTCCTGAAAAGAAATTTTTCCTGACCACATGCTCTGAGGTAGCCACCTTCTAGATTACTCTCATTCATTTTGTCTTTGGAGCCTTCAAGAATAATGTTTTTTTGCCTGCTGTGTTTATTTCCCTACAATGTTTCTCTCTCCCTAGGATATGAATGAATGAGGACAAGAAGTTTTCTTGTTTGTACAGTATCCCCAAGGCTGAGGACATGGCCAGGCTTGTAAACATCAAGGACTTTTTGCACATAAATGAGCTAAAATCAAGACAATTCTGGGTTCAAGTCCCAGTTGTCACTTTCTAGTTTCTCAGTGGCTTTAAGCAAATGATTTAGTCTCTCCACGCCTCAAATTTTTTTCATCTGAAGCTTGGGGATGGTAACAATAACTGGCAAGGTCACACTGAAAACTACAATTCCCAATCAGAATTCACGCCCAATTCGGCTGTTTCCAAAAGAAGCAGTATACGACCCAGTCCAGCAAGATTAAAGGCAAACCTGCCTTCACAGACTGTCAGGAAGCTGGAGGCAGGATTTTGGCCCAGGGCTTCAGGGATCTAAAGGTTTTGTTTTTGGTGGAGGAAGGACAGAACAGGGTGAGGGTTGGAACAGTGAGCAGGGACTGCTCACCGCTTGGCGATCTCCTCGTAGCGCAGCTGCAGCTTCGCCTGTAAGTCGTGCTGTGGAAGAAGAGGAAAGAGGTCAAGCTAGCAGAGCACCCGAGAAGAGAGAAGAGGTGGAGGGAGAGAAAGGGAGAGGAGGAGGAAGAAGAGGAAAAGAGAGGAAAGAGGGAGAGCCCAGGGATGGATAAATGAAGGAAAGGCGAGATGGGCTGTTGGAGACAGGGATACGGGCCCTGTGAAGAGGAAAGTCGGGGCCGGGGCCACCAGGTCCAAGGCAAATGAGGTCCAGAACTAGGGAGATGCCCGGTTTCCCGGGCTGAAGGGGTCAAGGGTTGGGGGTCCCGGGCTAAGCGAGGGGTCCTGGCCCAGGGGGATCTCGGCACTAAGGCCTTCAGACCCAGGCAGGGTACAGGAGGGCGTGAAGGAGCGGGTCCCGGGCGCACGGAACTCGCAGACCCCTCAGCACGGTCCTTTCCGCCCCGCGCACCCCAGAGGCCCAGTTCCGTAGAGTCTGGATGAACCGGGTAGCAGACGCCATCTTCCGTCTATGCTGAAGGACGCCCGCTACCTTCCTACAGCGGAGGCTGTTGGGAAGTACGTGTAAGGTCTCGCGAGAGAGGGGAGGGCGGGGCTAAGACGTTGTATAAAGGATTTCCTCGAAGCACGTGACTCCTTTCCGCCCGACAGCTGCCGCCATCATGGACACGAGTCGCGTGCAGCCTATCAAGCTAGCCAGGGTGAGAGGGGTCCCTAGTGTTGAGGGGCGAAGTGAGGCTGGTGGAGTAGGGGTAACCGGGCGGGCAAGTTCTGACCCCACTTCTTTCTGCCAGGTCACCAAGGTGCTGGGCAGGACCGGTTCCCAGGGACAGTGCACGCAGGTGAGCGGGTGGGGACGCCCTTGGGGTCTGTTGGAATCTGAAAACCCTTTATCCTAGGGTTCCTGAAGGGTCCGAACACGCACCAATACCCTGTCAACCCCTCTGTGGCTTCACGCCCGGCCGAGTATGCACCCGTTTCCAACGGGCCCAGACCTGCAAATTCCCGACCCCCGGCCCCGGTGGCTGCTTCTGACGTTCGAGAGCTTTGTTCTCCATGTCTCCGCCCTTTTCGGCTTTTCTGCCGGCCCAATCCCACCTGTCAGCGAGCCCCAGTCCCTCTTCTAAGTATCCCTTGGCCGGCTCCTCCGCGCCCTCTAAATCCAGATCTGCTGCCCACCCCGCGGTGTCTCCGTGGGTGGCCCACACTCCTCTTCGCCCTGGGTGGGCCCCGTAGGTGCGCGTGGAATTCATGGACGACACGAGCCGCTCCATCATCCGCAACGTGAAAGGCCCCGTGCGCGAGGGCGACGTGCTCACCCTACTGGAGTCAGAGCGAGAGGCTCGGAGGCTGCGCTGAATTTGTGCCTGGTGAGTGCAGAACTGGAATGGGGGAACGGAAAGCCGGCCTCTTGACTCGTGGTAGGGAGATTTTGGCAAGCCCACGGGGCAGGGGCTCTTGGAGGAGGATGGGGATGTAACTACAGTCTGCTGAAATTGGCAAGGCTGGGGAGAGATTTTGCCAGTTGCTGGGAGGCCTGTCAGCATCTCATGCTTGGGTCTGTTTACAGGGTCCTGGCTGGATGTCTGGGTGGACCACATGGCCCATGGGGAAGATGTTCCACTGTTAATAAAGCATTTATGTAAATTCGGGTTCTTGTCTGGGGTCACTAGGCCTATGATACTTTCCTGGTGTGGTACTCTTTTTGAGGAGACGGAACCATGTGTCTGTATGTGCTCTGAAAACAAGATACAAGTTTAGCTGGGAATGTTTTATTGGGGAAGAACATTGGGCCAGGTCTAGCAACTGGACAGGACCACAGAGGTTGAAGTGGGGGAGCGAAAGATCTTTTCACCCACCCCATCCAGGTCCATTGTTCCAGGCCACTCACTGAGACTGGGGGTCCTCTCCATTGTCACTGCTTCCTCTTTGACCAGGCATGGCGGTAGGGGAGTCAGGGGATGACTGAGAAAGGTGGGGGAGGTAATGTCAAAATCTCTTGTGGACAAAATGCTATATGGGTTTCAGCTCCCTCAGTTCAGGAATGCTTAACCTAGTGGAGGTCTTGTTCCTCTCCATTGTGGTCATGTCTAAGGAAGAACTTCTTCACTGTGGAGCCAGGCTGCCTGTGTTTGAATCCTGTGTTTGCCCCATCTGACCTGGAAGAGGCACTTGACCTTCATACTTCCTTTCCCACTTGTCTACAGGAAAGAGTAGGATCTGTGGGCTGATTGAGTTTAATTATGCAAATGTTTTGAGTATTACCTCTCTTCCCTTGGAGACAAACTGAATATTCCCTCCCTGCCTGCTGCTGGCAAACTCATCCAGTCTCCAGTTTTGAAGCTCTTACTTGCTGGGGGCCTGCATCCTCTTCCCCCACCAGGCCTAACTCCAAAGGGTCTCTAATTCCTTTGCTATGAGCCTCCTTGGGGGCAGTAACAGGAGTTCATTGATGTGGAAGCCCTAACAAGTCTCCTCTGATCATAGGTCACTTTTCCTCTGCAGGCCTCAGGCTCATGACCTATAAAATGGAGGAAGTGCCCCTGCCACCAAAGAGATTCAGACCCCAGTTTCTCACCCCACTGCTCTCCTGGGGGAGTAGAAAGGGAGACCTTGATAAAACTTGCTTGGTAGCCTCCCCCAATGTGCAGCTGTAAAGTTTTGTTGCTTGGGGCTGGAGCTACACTCACCAGGGGACCAGGCTGGCCCAAACTCAGGTGGGCATGCAGCAGAGCAGCCACCTCATCCTGTTCAGCCTCCAGGGCCATGGCCAGGGCACTTGTACCCTCCTGAAGAATAACAGGGAGTTAGGTCCCTGAACCAAAGCATGGGTACCCTGCCTACCCACCCAGCCCCACAGTGGCTCACATTATCCAGGAGGGCAGGATCACAGCCTGGCTGGGCCAGCAGCAACTGGACGGTTTCCAGGCGCCCGTACTCACTGGCGAACATCAGGGCTGTGGCTCCATCCACATCTTGCACATTGACATCTGCCCCACATGCCAGCAGGGCTATGACCATATCCTGTCGGCTGTGGCTAATGGCCAGCATGAGGGCTGTCTGCCCTGTCTGAGGAGTGGAGAAGAAGAGGACAGGGTTGGCTCCTGAGGTGGAAATGACTTCCTTCAGGAGCTAGGGAAGGTGTCCACGCACCTGACTGGCCTTGGCATTGACATTGCCCATTCGGAAGAGTCTCTGGACCACAGCCATGTCCTCTTGCCCAACAGAAGTGAGTGCAGCCAACATGAGGGCTGAGTAGCCTGCTCGATTCTGACAGTCAACCTTGCAGACCCCTAGGAAAGAGGAAGGGATCAGTCAACTGAGAAAAGCCCACACCCCTAGCCCAACCTGGTCCACTCACCTCTCTCCCAGTATCAGGTTCAAGTGTGTAACAGGTAGTAACCATGGGTTATGAATTCAGTCCCCATTTGCCTACAAGATTGGGTCTCACACCAAAAGCCATGTGGCTTCTCCACCTTAAGTGTTCTGCTCAAATCTCACCTCAGTAAAGCCCTCTCCACTCCCTACTTTGAACTGGTTTGGGGACTTGGTTTTGTTTGCTGCTGTATTCCCTAGTAATTAAAACAGTACCTGGCACATAGTAGGTGCTCAGTAAGGGGTATTGATTTTCATGGCTACTACCCCGCTAAGCTACCATCGTTCCCCCCAGAGAACTGCCAACTGGTCTACTTTGATCTGAATCCCCCTCCTTTTCATGCAGCAGCCAGAAGCAGATCAAAAGAAATTTGGCCCATTGCTCCTGGAATGCATGTTATGGTGAGGCTGTTGTCTAACCTATGTTCCTTCCTCTGGAATCCTCCCCTGCCCCAAACCTGTGTTACAGGTTGAATGTGTCCCCCTAAATGTGTTGAACTGCTGTAATAGGGTCTTTGCAGATGCAACAAGATGTCATGGTAGACTCTAATCCCTTCTGACTTGTCCAAGGAGATGGGGTGGGGGCAGTGGATAATGGCGAGGATTGTTGGGGTTGGGGAATGGAAGATAGCCAGCTGAGATGTCAGGGAGGTAAAGGTTGAGAAGAGGGATTCTGGGGAGATTATGGAGGGAGCATAGTTATTGGTGACATTGGGTTTTAAGGTGACCTTCCAAGTGTAAGTTAAAGGTGAAGGGAGAGGAACAGGTGAAAGAACTGAGAAACTAGGAGGTTGGAGAGGTGAAAGAGGAAGCAGTCCCTATATGAAGGGTTCATTGAGGGCTCAGGGTCCTGAGGGAGAAGAGACCAGGTTGACATGACAGCAGGCAGGTAGGGGTATAGGGGATACTGGTGATGGCTGAAGGCGGTTCAATAGAGAATAAAAGGGTCCAAGGGGCCTTGGGCCTCTTGTGAATGACCACGCCTGCCTTGTCCTCTGCTGTAGCCACAGTACCCTTTAAGGCAGGGGATGCCCAGGAAATAAACTCAGATTCATGCATTGTCCCCTCCTGTCAAGCAAGCTCAGAGTAGCTGTGACTTTCCTTTGGTCACCAAGACCCATAGGGATGGTGTTTTGGGGTGGGGACCTGCCTCTGCTGCTGTGAGAGGTTTCCCAAGGGCAAGCCCCAGAGGGCACTCCAAAGTGCTCTTAGGCACTGACCAGTGTGATTAAGTGGTTAGAGCTTCAGGCTGCACACCAAAGAATCTTGGGTTCAATTCCTGGTCAAGAGCACATACCTGGGTTGCAGGTTTGATTCCCAGCCCCAGTTGGGGAGGCAACCAGTCAATGTATCTCACATCAGTGTTTCTCTGCCCACCCCCCATTCTCTTAAAAAAAAAAAAAAAAAATCAGTGAAAGAGGATTACAAAAAAGGGGGGGGCTCTTGGGCAGTGGGTTTGTCTACTGTTAATGGTCCCCTCTGCTGTGAGTCCAATGGGAAAAGCATCTGTATTTGGATGGCCCACTCCAGCCCTGCACCTAGTACCTAGTAGATTCTGTATATGTCTATGGGTTCAGCAACACATGGGGCATGTATCTGCTCCAGAGACGGGGTGAGCTAGTAAGAGACAGGTGATAGAAATGTGTGAAATGGAACCAATGGAGGATAAGGCACAGTCTCAGACCAGGATGGTAGTCACTGTCCTGACCAGTAAGTACCTTCCCTCAAGACTGGAGAGGCAGCTGGCTGGAGATTGGGACTCAGGAACAAGGTAAGCACTAGGGCTGGAGATTCATACTGCTCCCCTGACACTGTTCTACACGTGTTTTCACAGCTGAGGAAGCTAAAGCTGTTGAAATTAAATTTAGGATGCCATAATCCAAAAGCCTGAAATTACCTCACCCAGAAAAGTAAGCAAAGGGTCTTGGCAGAGCTCAGATCAATCCATGATGTATCCTGAAAACCCCAATGAAGGGTTGGTGGTGCCATCTGCCTGGCCATCCCTTCTCTGGGGCTTCTCCAGGTTTTTTCAGCTGAGGACTGCCCAGGCCCTCCTTTCCGTGCCCCCCATCCCATTACCTAGTACCCTGCCCACCCTTCCTCCATGCTGACCAGTATCCAGCAGCAAGCTGGAGATGGCCAGGTTCCCATGGGACACACTGTAGTGCAGGGCTGTGTTCCCGTTGCCATCCACCAGGTTCACCACGTGCTCCAGCAGCTCTGGTCCCAGGCGTGCCACCTCGCCCAGGACACTGGCTACAACCTCCACCCGCGAACGTCGCTGGCTTGACACTCGAAACCACTCCAGGGCCACCAGGCGAGCCGCACCCTGCGGGGACAGGGAAAGGCATCAGCGATGGTTCCCGCAAGGTGGCAAGGAAGGTGCAGGAGCAGGGCTAGGAATCCAGGCAGGGGGTGGACGGACACTGCTTGTCTGAGGAGGGATGAGGGAGACCCACGGTGCTGCACCCCTTTGAAAGAGGGGAATACATGTGGGTCCCGGGCTCACAGGAGCAGGTATCCTTCCCTTCTGAGCAAGAGCCTGTGGGAACACCTGGAGAGGAGGAAACTGAACGCTTGTCTGGGGAGTCCCGGAGAGCGCCTGGGGCTTGGATCGGTGCTTGGGGCTGGACCCTTTTAGGGAACCAGGTAATCACCGCAGTCCTGGGGCGGAGATTCCTTTGGAGAGCCTGGGATTTGTGGAGGTCCCTGGCGCTAGGGGACAGAACTCCAGACCCTCACCCAACTCTAGGCAATAGAGGCGCTTCCCTAAGGACCTCAGGGGAGGTCCCTGGTGGACCCACGACTCAATCTGTGACAAGTTCTCACACTCACGCCCTCGCAGGCAACTCCACCGGGCTGGCTCAGCTGCCGATGCAACGCTGCACACGCCTCCCTCAATCGCGGGCTCAGTTCGCACCTACAGAAGAGGTCGGGAGAGGCTCAGGAGTGGTGGAAGTGGGGGCTCAGAAACCGGAAGGAGAACAACCTACCCACTCCACTGTCCCTGGGGCTGCTTACCTCCTCTGCACACCCGGCTGAGGCTCTGCCTCCACCTCTGGCTCGGGGTCCTGGGCGACCCCGGTGCTGGAAGTACCGGGGGTGCTGGAGTCGGATCCCGAGCCGCTGTTGTCCCTGAAACCACAGGTGCTGCTCCTCAGGGGCTCGTCATCCTCGCTGTCACTGTCTTCCTCACTGGATGAGCTCTCATACCTGGGGGCAGGTTGGGAGACGTCTATTGAGCTTACCCTGTAGGCTCGTACTGGAGTCCTGTGAGGTGGGATTGGCTTGCCCCATTTCCCAGATGAGGAAACAGGCTTGCCAAGACCGTGCTGCGAGAGGGGCAGAGTTGGAAGTCAAACCCGTCTATGTTCCCGCAGATGCTTGCCATGGGGAAGGGGGAAATGCTCACTCTCCGTTGGGGACCCCGACAAACTGCAGGCTCTTGGGTCCGGGGCTGGATTGGACGCTAGGTGGTCCATCTCTCCTCTTCATGATGGATTTGAGGATGCCTGCCAGGGATCAGATAAGGGCACTGAGTTTGAGTATGGGGACCATCAAGCCAGGGCGCCACAAGGGGTTGGGACTCACCCGTGGGCGCCATGGCCCTGTCCCCATATGTGAGTCCAGACGGGTTCTGCGTCAGGGAAGGAGCCTCTGCGGGGGGCTCGGTCTGCGTTGCCTTCTCGACACAATCCCACGGGGTCTGGGTGGCAGCCTTGAACAGCTGAGACTGGGCTGCTGCCTCCTCCCCCGCAGCTTCGCGAGCCTCCTCCAACTCTCGTAGTTTGCTCCGCAGGAGCTCGCTCACCCCGAACTGGTGCTCCAGGCTGGTGTGTAGCAGCTCCAGCTCGGCGGCAGCGGGCAGCCCCAGCAACGCCTCGGTCACCCACGCGTCCGCCTCAAGGGTCTTGGGGGCCGCCTGCACGCTGGCCTCTCGGGTCTCCGGCACTGCCTGGGCTCCCGCTTCTTGTGTCCCCAGGACGGCCTGGGTTCCAGGCTCCCGTGTTCCCGGCACCCAGTCTGAGGTCCCCGCCGCCCCGTCGAGGACCTGGAGTGCGTCCTCGCCACGCCTCAGACCCTCCACGACGGGGTCATCTGCCCGGGGTCTGGCCCTGGCGCGAACGCCCCGCTCCGAAGTTGCCAGAAGATTGGTGAGCCGCCGCAGCTGTGCAAGCTTGTCGGGGCGCGCCTCGGCCTCCACGTCAGATTCTGGCTGCCCGCGCACAGCCAGTAACCTCGCCTTCTCGGCACGCAGCACTCGCACTTGCTCTTGCAGCTCGGGCAGCGCACGTGCCTGGTCCTCGAGCTCGCGCAAACGCCGCAGCGCCACCGCCATTTGTTCACGCACCACCTGCAGTTGCCCAGGGCTCGGCGAGGCAGGGGCGGGATTGGGGGCGGAGCCTGGGGCTGGGCTGCTGCTGCTGGAACCACGAGGGCTGTGCTCGTGCTCCTGTGCCTGCGCCAGCTCCAGACGTCGACTGGTCTCCAGGAGTGTGTCCTCCACGTGTGGGTTACGAAGCGGCGCACGCTGCGACAACAGGAACCAAGAGGGCAGGCCGGGGGAGAGTGCACCAAACGCTCCCCCGTCATCACTGGCCAGGGACTCGCTGGATGTCCAGGCTCCTGGGCTGCACGCGCCCGTGATGCCTAGGCGGGACGCGCGGGCACGACGTGCCAGCTGGGTGCCCGGGACGCGGCGGGCTAAGGGTCCACGCTCCAATTCCTCCACGTATTTAAGGAAATCCAGGTCCAAGTGGAAGCCGTAGGGCGTCTCCACCACGTAGGGCGAGCTCAGGCTGTGGGCACCCCCAATTGGGCCGGGACACAGGCTGGAGACGCCCAGGTCTGCGGGCATGACGGGGTGTGAGGGGTGTCAGGTCAGGGGGATCCGGAACAGCTGGATAAACGGAGCGCCTCCCCCTCACCACCACTAAAACACCTGCACCAAACTGCATACCTGCCATTACACACTCGAGGCTCAAATGTCTATATACACCCAAATAGTCCTGCAAACACACGTTTATTGAGCTCCTACTATATGCCAAGCATTTTTCTAGGCGCTGAGGACAGCAGCAAACAAGATAAATATCCTTGCCCTCTTGAAGGAGACAGATAAACACAACCATTACAAATGGTGCTTAGGGTAATTAGATGAAGTAGAGAATAACTGGAGGAGGCATGATTTTGGTTCTAGTCAGGGCAGGTTTCCTGCGGAGACTTATACATTGAGCCCCGCGAGATGAGAAATCACCTGAGGACAGAGGGTTCCTAAAAGAAACAGCCCATGCAAAGGTCCTGGGGTGGAGTGAGCTGGGTGGGCTGGAGTAATAGGTGGAGGTGAGGGTGTCCAGAGCAGAGTAATGGAAGAGAGGGGGAAGAGGAGTAGGAGAGATGAGGAGCTGGGGCCAGAGGGGAACTCCTGGGCCATCATGACAAGTTCGGTTATATTCCACATGTGATTAGGCAGCACAGGAGGGGCCCTCTGGCCACTATGCAAAGAAGGGAACTGCAGGGCTGTGTCCACACACCAGCACCAAGTGTGGATCTGTGCACTCATATGTAACTCATTTTGTACACTCACCAGACAGGTTCTGATTCAGGGCAAACTTGGCCATGTTTCCTGGAGTAGCCACCAGACACACCCTGAAAAAGGCCCCCAGTGGGGGTGAGGGTGGAGTCAGGCCCTGTCCCTCTGCTGTGGCTCTGGGGTCAGCCTGGATTTTGAGTAGGTGAACAAACCCAAGAGCTCCTTGCCAACAACCCACCCCCACACACTGTACCCTTTCCTCCCTCCTCCCTCAAGAGGCCTTGAAACTTTGGAATGAATGTGGGAACACCCAGGTGCCAGGCCTCAGCCTGCTGGGCAGGAGGAGGCAGGAAGGGCATCAAAAGATGACTGGCTGGTGTGGCTCACTGGTTGAGCATTGACCCATGCACCAAGAAGTTGCCGGTTCGATGCTTGGTTAGGGCATATGCCCAAGTTGTGGGCCCAATTCCCAGTGCAGGGCATGCAGGAGGTGGCCAATCGGTGTTCTCTCTCATTGATGTTTCTATCTCCCTTTCTTTCTCTAAAAATTAATACAGGAAAAGAAAAAGAAGAGAGGAGCCCTGGCCAGTATGGCTCAGCAGTTAGTGTTGGCCCACAGATGGAAGGGTCACAGGTTCGATTCCCAGTCAAGGGCACATACCTGGGTTGCAGGTTTGATCCCTGGCCCAGGTTGGAGTCATGCAGGAGGCAACCAATTGATGTGTCTCTCTCACATCAATGTTTCTTTCTCCCTTCCACTCTATCTAAAAATCAATGGAAAAATATCCTCAGGTGAATATTAACAAAAAATAAAAAAAAATGAGAAAATAAAAAAAGAGAGTGCCTGGCCCTTGTGGTTCAGTGGATTGAGCTTTGTCTCATGGTCAATTTCAGGTCTTCCGCTGGATCCCCAGTGGGGGGCATACAGGAGATAGCTGATGATGTTTCTCACATGGATGTTTCTATCTCTCCCTGTCTCCCTTCCTCTCTCTCTAAAAAATCAATTTAAAAAAAGAGAGAGAAAGTGGTCAAGAAAACAAGAGTAGCTAGGGGTGGGGGTTGGGATGGTAGTCATTCCAGACCTACTGAGTTTTTTGTCAATACCTGGGGAAAATCACAAATTAATGGCCACAGGGGTAGAATGTGAGCCTTCAAAAGAGGAAGGCAAGAACTGGAAGCCCTTCATGGGCTCATTAAGAACTCATCTGGTCCGGCCGGTGTGGCTCAGTGATTGAGCGTCGACCCATGCACCAAGAGGTCACCGGTTCGATTCCCAGTTGGGACACATGCCCCGGTTGTGGGCCTGATCCCCAGTGGGGGGCACAATTGATGTTCTCTCTCATCGATGTTTCTATCTCTCTCTCCCTCTCACTTCTCTCTCTAAAATCAATAAAGGGAAAAAAAATTAAAAAAAAAAAAAAACTCATCTGGTCAGATTCTGCAGATTAAAAATAAACAAAAATACAGAATCACTTGAATTTTTTCCTTAGACAAATACAAACAAGATATAATCATGCATATGAATTTTTACCAAGGTCACTTGTGAAATCCTTGTAGAAAAGACGGAGAATTGTGGACCAGATAGATGCACAATGGATGCAAATCGATGGATGCCTATACCCCCGGAATGTCTCTAGTGGAGTGCCACAGGGCTCTGCCCTTGGCTTGTAAGAGTTTGTACTGGAACCACAAGCACCCAGGTTGACAGAGCTGAAACTATGCCTGGGGCATGATGGAGGCTCTAAGAAACTGAGGGAGACTGGGACATATCTGATAATGTGATATTTTACAAGGACAAATGAGTCTAAAACTTGGATTCAGAAAACACAGGGTGAGAAAGATGGGGCTTTGAAGAGCCCACAGGAAAAACCTTCAGGGAAGGGCAAGCTGCCAATATCAAGTGCCTACTGTATGCTCTGCTTGATTAAATATAATCCCGTGTGCCCTGGCTGGTGTGGCTCAGTTGGTTGGCCGTCAAAAGGTTGCTGGTTTGATTCCTGGTCAGGGCACATGCCTGGGTTTGTGGGCTCATCCCCAGTAGGAGGTGTGCAGGAGGCAGCCAATCCATCTTGTGCCTCACATAGATGTTTCTTTCTCTCTCCCTCTCCCTTCCTCTCTATCTAAAAATCAATAAAAATATTAAAAATAAATAAAAATAATCCTATGCAATCCTGCAAGATAGATGTTAACATCTTCCAGATGGGGAAACTGAGGTACAAAGCAATTAAGTCAATTGCCCATGGGAAACACCCTCAGACTGGGCTCTGCTCATCTTCTGGGGACCCTTGCCTACCAGACCCAATTTGAACTCTCCCTAACTCACTGCTTATCTGTGCTAAACTAACCACCTTTCCATTTCCCACCTTTGTCCAGCCTGGGTTCCCACCCCCAAGGCCAGGCAGGGCCCCTTCAAGTCCCAAAGCAGCTGTTTCCTGTCCCCTTATATGGGCTGCAAGGAGTGGACCAGCAGGACAGCTGATCATCACAGAGGACATCCAGTGCATCTCAGAACTTGTTTTTAGGAATCTGCCAGAGAAGAGCTGGTCCCTGGAAATGCCTGGGTAGAGGATTAGAAATCTGGGCCTGCCTTATACACAGCTCTGATGTGTGACTCAGTTGGGGTCAGCCCCCTCCTCCAGTGACCTGGTAACACCCAAATCTGAGGTGCTGGGAATTCAAAGAACAGCTGTGGGCCATCCCTAAGGCCCAAACCAGCTGCAGCAACTGGACCCAGAGACTGGGCTGAGAAATGGGTGGATGCTCCAAGAATGGTAAATAATAAAAACAACTTTCTCCATTTTCAGTGGACCAGCTTCAATTCTAGGCAATCTGTAGGTATTAATTAACTTAAAAAAAATCAAAGTAAACCCTCTGAGGTAGGTTTTCTTACTATCATTCACCTTTCCTCCATTATAGATGGAGACACAGACACAGATAAAGTGATGCGTTCAAGGTCACATACAGGCAAAGGGAGGATTTAAACCCAGGCAGCTTTGCCGCTGTTTCTGCATTGACCACGCCACTTGATGGCCTTCTAGAAACAGCCCTCCCTTCCCCGACCCTCCCAACCTGCATTCATGCCTGCCCCGCGTGTGTCCCTGATGGCGGGGATCGGGCTCATACCCCAGTGGCTCCAGGGGCTGCAGCCTCACCAGAGTGGGGCGTGCAGCTGCCCTCCTCTCTCTTTCGCTTCCTGCCGGAGCTGTCACAGCTAGATCCCGATCCTCTGCTTGAGGACCCTCATTAGGTCGTCAGAGTCGACGCCAGACGCCCCCTCCAACCCCAGGGACTATTTCAGGACTCGGTGATGTGATCACGAAATACGAAGAGTGTGGGACGCCGCAGGCAGTGCGGCTCCCAGTCCTAAGGAGAGGACTTTTCCCAACTTGAGGCCCTACGTGGTGGTATCCCCTAATACTGGGGCGGAACTCGCACACCCCGAAGGTGGGGGTGTTGGCTGATGATCGTGTGAGGGGGAGGTACTCAGGTCAGCACCCACCACCCCCTCACTGTCCCCGCAGGGCGGCCTCGCAGAGACAGCCGTTTCCTACAGGAAACGCCGCTGGGCGGTTCCATCCGCTGCCCATTGTCTGCTGGCCCGGTGGCCGTCCGTCCCTCCCCCAACACCGTTTCCGTAATCCTCCCCCCCGCCCCCAATCCCCAATCCCACACACACCCAGGTCCAGCGCCAGGGGCTCGACCTGGGTCCCCAAGCTGTCCAGGAGAGACGCGGGTAAAGTGTCTCAGAGTCGGTTGGGGAGCTAGAGGGCAAACAAGCCCCCAACTTGCCTCCTGAAGGGCGGGAGGAGGGCGATCTCACGAATCCAGAGTTTCCCATTCTGCTCGCTGCCCACTTGGGGCTCTCAGTGTGGGAAGGGTCCCAGGCAGAGGACCCGACGCGCGCCTCGTCGCAGCGCGCTAAGCCTGCAGAGGGGTTGAAGGCGCAGCGCCCCTTCCCAGGCAGTCCCTTTATCCCCCCAAGATCCACATCGGTGCCCCACAAGCAGGCGATTTACCTGATGCCGCAACCCCAGCCGCGCCCGCACCCGAGCCCGCCCCCTCGAAGCACGAGAACGGGTTATCAATGCCCTGACTCTAATTGACGGTCACCCCAACCAACCAACGTCCGATACTCTCCGAACTGTCCAATAGTGAGGCTGAGTGGGCTGGCGCCGCGAATGTGGGGCGAGTCTGCGAGCGGGGCGGTCCCAGGGGGAGGGCGGAGCTGAGTGCGCGGCCAAATGCTGCCCAGCGCAAAGCTAAGGACCTTGGGTTTGAGCCACTGGACATTAGAGAGCCACTGGACATTAGAGAGACATGGGAAGGCTCTGAGCAGGAAAGTCACTGGGAGGATTGGTGTGTTTGGAAGATCCTTTGGGCGGAAGCCGAAAGGACTGAGGCTCAGGTCCCAGTGTCTGGGTGAGGTACCCTGGATCTTTCCCATCGCAGGGTCTTTGCACATGCTGTTCCACCTTCCTGAACTGTCTTCCCTGCACATTTCTGCCACTAGTGTTAGCACCATAAGGACAGGGAATTGATTTATTTTGGTCACTGCTTTATCCAGTGCTCCTGTCACACAGTAGGTGCTCAATAAATGCTTATTGAACTAATGATTTACAATTACATTTACTATTTTAATCCATTTGGAATATATTATTATCTAAAGTGACTGTACAGGTTGGTTTTTTCCTGATTATTTTAGCATTATTGAGCATACTGTGTACTTGGCACTGTGTAGGTGCCTAAGGGTATACAATCTCTGCCATCTTGGACCTCAAAGCTGAGGGCAGAGGCAGATTTTCAAGCTAAGGTTTATGGTAAGGGGATGATGGGTGGGAGCTGGAGTCTATGGGAGGAGAAAAAGGGGAAAATCCCTCACCTGGAGGGTCCAGTGAGGCAGCCTGGAGGGGTAACACTTAAGAAAGGGTGCTCCACATAGGAGAAAGTGCACAGGCAAAGGAAGAGAAGAAGGAAGTGCCCTATATGGAGGACTTTAACTAGGTTATTGTGTTGGTGGGAAGTTACCTGAAGGGACAGGAAGAAAGGCACATCTGAAGCTCTCAGACCTGATCTGATCAATGGAGCCCCTCTGGAGGCAAGTTTTTTATTCCAGATCCCTCTATGTTGTCCCAGTGTCACTCTGCTTTAACTACTGTAGCTTTATAATGTATTTCAATATCTGATATTCCTCCTTTTATACAATTCCTGGGCTATTTTCACTGTCTTTTTTTTTTTTTTAATCCTCACCAGAGGATATTTTTCCATTTTTCTTCAGATAGAGTGGGATGGGGGTATGGGGGTAGAGAGAGAGAGAGAGAGAGGGAGAGAGAAAGAAACATTGATGTAAGAGGGACACATGGACTAGTTGCCTCCCACACAACCCCGATCAGGGCCAGGGACCAAACCACAACCGAGAAATGTGCCCTTGACCGGAATCAAACCCGAGGCTCTTTGGTCCGTGGGCCAACACTCTAACCGCTGAGCCAAACAGGCCAGGGCAATTTTTACTGTCTTTTTTTCATGTAGATAAACTGTATGCAGAATTCTGTCAAGTGTTCCCATGAAAAATCCATTGGAATTTTTAAAATATTTTTATTGTAAAATAAAATACACACACATACAGCCAAACTCAAGAAACCACATGAGCCCTGGCTGGTGTGGCTTAGTTGGTTGGGCATCCTCCAGTGCACTGAAATGTTGCCTGTTCATTCCCGGTCAGGGCACATGTGGAGGTTTAGGGCTTGATCTCCATCCCCAGTAGGTGGTGTGCAGGAGGCAGCCAATCAATGCCTGGCTTGCACATTGACATTTCTCTCTGTGTGTCTCTTCCTCTCCCTTTCTCTCTCTCCAAAAATCAATTTTAAAATCTTTGGAAAATAATAAACTACATAAAATAAATGTATAGCTTAAGGATTACTGAAGGGAGGTTCTCAACCAAGGTGATTTTTGATTGTCATGATGGAGAGGGGGAAGGGATCTAGTGGGTGGAGGCTGTTAAACACCCTACAGTGCACAGAGCAGCCCCTCCAAAACAAAGGATTATATGGCCTGAATGTCAATAGTGCTGAGTTTGAGAAACCCAGCTGGGAAGTGAACATAATTATAGCCCCCACCAGCTACCTCAGAAGCCCTCCATTCACTACATCCCCATCACAGCTGCCTCCTTACTTTGAAAAGTAACCACTTTTGTGACTTCTGTAGTAATCACTGCCTTGCATTCCTGAATAGTTTATCACCTGAATATGAATCTCTGGACACTGTAGTTTAGTCTTGCCCATTCCAAAATAAAATTATATGTATTCTCAATCTCTGTTAATTCACAGCCCCCCTATATCCCCTTTTTTCCCTTGCAATAAATCAATTGCACAACTCAGGCTATTTGTCCTGAAATGTTTCCTACAGTCAGGGTGTCGTTGATTGCACACTTATGATGCAGTCCAGTATGCTGCTCTGTCTTCCCTATGCCCTAAAAGTTGGCAGTTTGTTGTAGAACTTGGGTCAGACTTGGGTTTAATTCCTTTGGAACAGCCATGGGTGGTGTTGTGTCCTTTGACCAGGAGGCTCATACTCTTTGACTGTCTCTCCTTGCATGAGACCAGCAGCCATTGAGGACTGCAAAATAATGACCTTCCTCCAGCATTTCTTCCCTGTTTGTTAGCTAGAATTCTCTCTTTGCCTGATGCTTCCTTCCCTTTACTTCCTATGTGGATATCCAGCGAACCTTCCTATAGGAAAGGGAAGACAAGGGCTGGCTTCTTTCACTTTATATACCAGTGTTCAAAATAATAAATGAGCCCTGGCTAGTTTGGCTTAGCGGTTAGAGGATCAGCCCACGGATCAAAGAGTCGCGGGTTCGATCCTAGTCAAGGACACATACCTCAGTTGCGGTTTGGTTCCGGCCCTGGTCGGGGTTGTGCGGGAGGCAACCAATCGATGTTTCTGTCTCACATCGATGTTTCTCTCTCTTGCTCTCTCTTCCACTCTATCTGAAGATAAATGGAAAAATATCCTCAGGTGAGGATTAAAAAAATATAATGAATGATTCCCCACCATTCTCTAAGGTAATAAATTAGGTTTTGTCATTGTTGTTAAGTCATTATGAGTTTATGGATTGAAACACATCATGCTTCAATCCGTGGCACTTATCCTCACTGCTGGGCACACCTGGCTGGGGGAGCCTTTGTAGGTTGGAACTTTCAGAAGTGACTCTGGTAATCTTTGATAATTTTCTTGCTCTCTCGTAGGACCAGATGTTCCAGGTTCATCTTGGACGTATTCTGTCCCAGGTCTGGCATCAGCCAGAAACTCCTTGAAACTCGGGTTTCGCTTAGTGAGAAATATAGTAGTTTGGGTGCTAGGAGTGCTCATTTGCTATCGTGTCTAGACTTTTTCAGTGAGCAGAGCTAAGTAGGAAGGATATATGTATATAAAATATATTACATCATTTATGACTATGACATATGCCATGATGATATAATATAATGTATAATAGTATCATAAAATATAATAGAATTATAATGTATATTATATATGATATAATAAATATATTTATATGTAAACATATATTATATTAATATATAATATATATTTATTATATATTATATACATATATGTATTTTATGTTATATAAAATGCTTTATAAGTTCACTTTGATATTTCCAATTCAATTTCAGGACTACATGACTTTTACTCAACCTCTTGGTGGTAGATAGAATAACATTCCACCAGCCCTGGCCGGTTTGGTTTAGCGGTTAGAGCATCGGCCCGCGGACCGGAGAGTCCCGGGTTTGGTTCCCGCTAAGGGCTCGTATCTCGGTTGCAGTTTGTCCCTGGCCCCCGTTGGGGTTGTGTGGGTGGCAGCCACTCAATGTGTCTCTCTCACGTCGATGTTTCTCTCTCTCTCTCTTCCTTCCTCTCTCCCTCCCGTTCTGTCTGAAGATAAATGCAAAAAAAATGTCCTCGGGTGAGGATAAAAAAAAAAAAGAATAACATTCCGCCAAAGATGTCCACATGCTTATCTCTGGAAC
The DNA here is from genome assembly GCA_030848825.1 of Tadarida brasiliensis. Classification (NCBI taxonomy): domain Eukaryota; kingdom Metazoa; phylum Chordata; class Mammalia; order Chiroptera; family Molossidae; genus Tadarida; species Tadarida brasiliensis. Next base: position 68,094,057 of record CM061259.1, on the reverse strand, counting down.
CTATGAATATGTTACCTTACATAGCAAAAAGGATTTGCAGAACAGATGTGATTATGTTAAAGATTTTGAGGTGGTGATGTGATCCTGAATTATCTGGGTGGGCCCAATGTCATTATAAAGTCCTTATAAGAATTGGCAGGAGGGTCAGAGTCAGAGGAGGAGATATGAGGACAGAAGCAGAGGTCAGAGTGTTGTGATTGCTGGAAGGGGCACCACCAGGCCAGGAATACATATGCCTTCAGAAGATGGAAAAGACAAGGAAATGGATTCTTTCCCTGGAGCATCCAGAAGAATCACAGCCCTGAAGACATCTTGATTTTAGCCCAGTGAGACCCATGTTTTACTTCTGACCTCAAAACTGTAAGAAAATTAATTTATGTTGTTTTAAGCCACTAAGATTGTGGTACTTTGTTACAGCAGCCATAGGAAACTAATATTAATACTTCTGCCATCTATTTCTCCTTTCTTCTGTAAAAATCCTGGTTCTCAAGGACACAGAAAAAGATAAAATTAGAATATCACATAATTACTTATTTGATTTAATCAAAATTGCTCACACAAGTCTAAAAACAATAAGCCAGCCCTGGCCGGTTTGCTCAGCGGTTAGAGCGTTGGCCTGCGGTCCGGAGAGACCCGGGTTCGGTTCCCGCTAGGGGCATGTACCTCGGTTGCAGTTTGTTCCCGGCCCTGGTTGGTCGTGTGGGTGGCAGCCACTCGATGTGCCCCTTTCACGTTGATGTTTCTCTCTCTCTCTCTTCCTCTCTCTCCCTCCCACTCTATCTGAACAAAAAATGTCCTCAGGTGAGGGTAAAAAAAATAAAAACAATAAGCCAATATACCACCAATATATGACTAAAAACACTTTAAGGGTATCTTTTGTATATGTTCTCCCAATTCTCCATCCTTTCTTTGATTGTTGTATTGCATCTACACTGTGAGCACATCTTGCCATTCCATACAAGACTCTTTCGTTTTTAACCCCCTTTAGTCTTAGTTTTGTTTTTTTTTCTTTCTATCCTCACCTGAGGACATTTTTGCATTTATCTTCAGATAGAGCAGGAGGGAGAGAGGGAGGAAGAGAGAGAGAGAAACATCAATGTGAGAGAGACACATCGACTGGCTGCCACCAACACAACCCCTACCGGGGCCGGGGACAAACTGCAACCGAGGTACGTGCCCTTAACGGGAACCAAACCCGGGTCTCTCTGGTCCGCGGGCCGACGCTCTAACTTCTGAGCCAAACTGGCCAGGGCAAATCACAGTTGTTTAATAACTACTCACTATAAAGAAGAGATTTTCTTATGTACCCTGGGAAACCTGAGGACATGTTGCAAGAGGAAGAACAGGCCTTGGAGATAAGGCAGCCCCGGAGCCCAGATGAGCCTGTCACTCAAAGGAAAACACATTTTAAGCACAGATCAAGGACAGAACCTATCTGAAGGGAGACAGCGTTCCAGGCTAATCTTTTCAGGGTCTACTCTTTGCAAGGACAATGACAGAAGGCAGACCCTGGGAACACATTAACTTTAGATTTTTTCCCACCCACTAACCCCAAGTAAGAGCTTGTTCGAAATGAAATGTCAGAACGGTCTTTTCAGGGTGTTACACCTGCTGTTCTCTCAGATTGTTGGCTATCTGACTAATAAAATGCACCGTAAGATTCAACCTCGTCTCTATTTATTTGACTCCAATAGCGACAAGCAGCCCGTGCCCTTTTGTGTCCGATAGCACCCAGAGCTTCGAACAATGTTTGGCACACAGAGGTGTTCAATAAATACTTATTCACTGAATGAAAGGAAGGAATGGTGAATTTGAGTTCCATGCAAACCAAGGATTCCGAGGGTCCCTGCAAGAGAGTCCCAGCTTAGCCAGCCAGCATGGAGATGTGGACCAGGGAGAAAGAAATGTGAGGGGAAGAGATGCAATTAGCTTAGACCTCATAAAGAACTTTATTTTTTCCCGATTCTTAACAATGTTCATGATAGAAAACGTTACCCTTTTCTATCCCACTGTCTCTCAGGCTGTGGCTTGAGGAGAAAAGAGGGAGGCTCCTGGCCACTCCAGTACTCATGTGAACCCATTGGGAGCCACTTTCAGACCCTTCGCCAGTTCAAGGGCCTCCTGGAAACTCTGGAGCAGCCCCACCCTGGTCTGGAATGACTAGCTGCCCCCAGAGGGTTGTGCCTGCCCCTCAATGCTCACACCCCTGACCCTGAGGGCTGACTACCCAGGTTGGGGGCTTCTAAGGGGAGCCTCTCCTTCCACCCCAGTTCCTAGCCACAAGCTCCACCCTCTTCCCCAGGGTCCAAATCCAGCTGATCTTTTTTTTTTTTCTTCATTGATTTTAGAGCGAGAGGAAGGGAAAGGGAGAGAGATAGAAACATGGATGAGAGAGAACATTGATTGGACGCCTCCTGCATGCCCCCCACTGGGGATTGGGCCCACAACCTGGGCATGTGCCCTGACCAGGAATTGAACCGGCGACCTCTTGGTGCATGGGTCCACGCTCAACCACTGAGCCACACCAGCCGGGCCCAGCTGATTTTTTTTTTTTTTTAACTTATCTTTATTGTTGACTGTATTACAGATGTTCCTCATTTTTCCCCCATTGTCCCCTTCCTCCCCATTCCTGCCCCCCTCCTGCCTTTCCCCACACTGTTGTCTGTGTCCATTGGTTATGCATATATACATATTAGTTCTTTGGTTTATTTCTTCCCACCTCCCAACCCCACTTCCCTTTGAGGTTTGTCAGTCTAACAACCAATTTGTACTTCTTAATCCCTTCACCTTTTTCACCCCTCTCCCCAGCCCCCACCCATCTGGTACCCAACAAAATTCTCTGTATCTATGAGAATATTTCTGTTCTGTTTGTTCATTTTGTTTGTAGATTCAATTGTTGATAGATATGAATTTATTGCCATTTTGTTTGTTCATATTTTTTTATCTTTTTCTTCAAGAAGACCCTTCAACATTTCATATAATAATGGTTTGGTGGTGATGAACTCCTTTAGCTTTTCCTTGTCTGGGAAACTCTTTATATGGCCATCGATTCTAAATGACAGCTTTGCAGGATAGAGTAATCTTGGTTGTAGGTTCTTTCTTTTCATCACTCTGAATATTTCTTGCCACTCCCTCTGGCCTGCAAAGTTTCTTTTGAGAAATCAGCTGACAGTCTGATGGGAACTCCCTTGTAGGTAACTAACTGCTTTTCTCTTGCTGCTTTTAAGATTCTCTCTTTGTCTTGAACCTTTTGCATTTTGATGATGATGTGTCTTGGTGTGGGCCTCTCGGGGTTCATCTTGTTTGGGACTCTCTATGCTTCCTGGACTTGTATGTCTGTTTCCTTCACCAAGTTAGGGAAGTTTTCTGCCATTATTGTTTCAAATAGGTTTTCGATTTCTTGCTCTCTCTGTTCTCCTTCTGGCACCCCCAAGATGCGAATGTTGGCACGCTTGAAGTTGTCCCAGAGGCTCCTTACACTATCCTCATTTCTTTGGATTCTTTTTTCTTTTTGCTGTTCTGATTGGGTGTTTTTTGCTTTGTTATATTCCAAATCGATGGTTTGCTTCTTGGATTTACCTACTCTACTATTGAATCTGTGTAAATTATTCTTTATTTCAGTTAGTGCCTCCTTCATATCTGACTGGTCCTTTTTTATGCTCTTGAGGCTCTCACTAAGTTCACTGAGGTTCTCACTAAGTCCATTGAGCATCCTTATAAGCAGTGTTTTGAACTCAGCATCTGTTAGGTTGCTTAACTCCATTTCACTTAGTTCTTTTCCTGGAGTATTGTTCTGTTCTTTCATTTGGGACCTGTTTCTTTGTCTCCTCATTCTGGCTGCCTCCCTGTGTTTGTTTCTATGTATTACTTAGAGAGAGGTGTGGGGCTAGCTGAGACCAGATGCTGCTTGTTTGAAAGAATTTAGGAAAACCTGAAGCAGGATCCAAGACAGGCCAATCCTATGGTAAAGCAACTGGCAACAGCTTGGGTGGGCCTGGAAGTTGGGTGGGGTGGGGCCTCAGGGAATCACCAGGGTGGGGCAAACAGTGTGAGCTAGGTTGCTGGAGTCCCAGATATGGCGGTGTCTGCTGGCCCAGGGAAGGGCTCACCAACCTCTCCAGCCCTTGCTCCAATGCCAAACAGCTCAGTTCTTCCCCATATGACTCTGGTGCTTTTCAGGCTCCTTCCTGCACACTGGAGCCTGGAGGGTGTAAGTCTGAGTAAGTCCGTGTGCGGGCCATTTAAGAGGAGCTGCTGGGGGCTCCAGCCGCCTCAGCCTCAGTTCCCACTGGTTTTTCCAGCCAGAAGTTATGGGGATTCTCTCTGTACCGCAGGCCGACGCTCTAACCGCTGAGCCAAACCGGCCAGGGCAGTTATGGGGTTTCTCTTCCTGGTACTGGAACCCTGAGCTTGGCGCCTGGTGTGGGACAGAGACCCCTCAGTCCTCAGGGAGGACTTTCTCAGCCGAGGTATCCTCCTAATTTTTATCCGCCACACGTGGATGTGGGACCAGCCCCTCGCGCCTCCGCCCCTCCTATCAGTCTCAATGTGGCTTCTTCTTTAGCTTCTTCTTTAATTTCGTAGTTGTAGGACTTCCATGCAGCTTGACGTCAGGTGGTTTTGAATGATGGTTGTTCTGTAGTTTAGTTGTAACTTTGATGTGGTTGTGGGAGGACGCGATGCCGCATTTACCTACGCCATCTTGACCGGAAGTCCCCAGCTGATCTTTTTCCTGTTAGTTTCACCACCTGAAATAGCTCTGGAATTCATCCCTGTCTCCACATTAGGTTAATGCAAGACCTCACCATCCCAGGTTCTCTGCTGCTGTCCTGCCACCATACCCGCCTCCCCCAGTTTTGAACAATTTATATCTATCTCCAGACAGGAGCCTTGGGGAGTTTCACACATCCTTAGATGTCTCTCAGCCTGGTTGAAATTTACATGGATGTGTGTTTTATTGTTACTCTTTTCACCTCACACTCATATATATATATATATATTTTATCCTCACCTGAGGACATTTTTTCATTTTTTGTTCAGATAGAGTGGGAGGGAGACAGAGGGAGAGAGAGAGAGAGAGAAACATCAATGTGAAAGGGACACATCGAGTGGCTGCCACCCGCACGACCAACCAGGGCCGGGGACAAACTGCAACCGAAGTACATGCCCTTAGCGGGAACCGAACCTGGGTCTCTCTAAACCGCAAGCCGACGCTCTAACCGCTGAGCCAAACCGGCCAGGGCTCACACTTATATTAAAAGCAGCTTTTTGTCTTGATAGGAGAAAGTTTCTGAGATGTTCTAAATTAAATTACAGCAGCCAGACTTAAAGAGACAAGGATAGTTAAGTAGTTAATAGCTGGGGGCCAGCTGACAAAGAGCTCACATTCCTGAGTGTATGTTGGAGCTTTGAATCAACCTCCAGGTGCCTGTTAGCCAGTAGACCTGCATCCTCCTGTGCATGAACTTTCAGGATTGTTGCTTATAACCAATCAAAAGTAGTAAATATTTCTTCCTTATTGTCTGTGTTCCCATCATAGAACTGGCCCACTTCACCTTTTCCCACCCACCCCCTTATCTGTAACCAATGTAAATTCTTTCAAAACAACTTACATCTTTCTTCCCCAAACATAATGTATAAAAGTACCCCTGGACTCCAGAACGATGGACCAGTTTGTCTTCCCCACTTAGCCCTGCAGCTGGTCATTCAGACTGAATGCTCCAGGCCCCTTTTCTGGCTAAAAAATGGCTCAATAAACCCTTTCTTTTAGAAAAACTTTTGTTGTGAAACTATTTTTGTTTGTTTAACATCCTTATTCAGTATTTATTTAAAACACTTACTAAAAGCAACCAATCAGGACAATTGATTCAGGTAAAAATCATCAATGGATGCTGAAACTAGCTGGTGGAAGTTTCATGAGAAATAGGATATTTGGGTAGCTTCAATGTATCTGCCACATATTAATTACAAAAGGGAAAACAGTAACTTTACAGAGGAGAAACAGATAGGTTATTAACCAAGTGATCATAGTGAAAATTACCAAGAATGGAGCAAATGGCTATTATGTCCCTCCTAATAGGAGTGACAAAGAAAATCACACTATCACAGGGGTGATATTCCTTTGGAAGATGTATAACCTGAATCTAATCATGAGGAAAATTCAGACAAACCCAAACAGTGCCATTCTACAAAATGACTAGCCTATCACCTTCAAAAATTGCAGTGCCATGAAAGACAAAGAAAAGAGAAAGAATGTTCCAGATCAAGGAAAGTTTAAAAAGCATTACATCTAAATGCAATACGCGATCCTGTATTGGACCAGGGACCAGGAAATAAAAATTGCTATAAAAGACATCATTGAAAAAAAAAAAAAAAAAAAGGACATCATTGGGTAACTGATAAAACTTGAATAAGGTCTGTAGTTTAGGTAGCAATGTTACATCAATATTAAATTTTCTGGTTGTAACTCTTGCACTGTGGTTATGTAAGCAACGGTCTTCAACTGGGGGCAGTTCTGTCATCCAGGGGACATTCGACAATGTCTGAAGACATTTTTGGTTGTTACTATTGGGTATGTGTGTGCTGCTGACATCTAGTGGGTACAGGCCAGAGATGCTAAAAATTGTACAGTGCACAGGGCATCCCTCCACAGCAAAAATTGTCCAGCCCAAATGTCAACAGACAAGGTAGAGTAGCCCTCTGTAAGAGAATATTCTTTTTCTCAGAGAATATAAATTGAACTATTTAGGAATACAAAGCAGTCATGGGATTGGTTCTCAAAAGGCTGAAAAAAAAATACATATCTATTCTACACCTCTCTCTCTCTCCATATATATATATGTCTTCCTTACCTAAGTTTCCAAAATTCTAACATGTTGCCACATGTGCTTATTACTCTCTCTCTTTCTCTCTCCATGGGCATTCTTTTTTTTTTATCCTCACCCGAGGACATTTTTCCACTTTTGTTCAGATAGAGTAGGAGGGAGAGAGGAAGAGAGAGAGACAAACATTGATGTGAAAGGGACACATCGAGTGGCTGCCTCCCGCAGACCCCAACCAGGGCTGGGGACAAAGCGTAAGCGAGGCACATGCCCTTGACCGAAATCGAACCAGCAATCCATTGGTCCACGGGCCAGTGCTCTAACCGCTGAGCCACACAGGCCAGGGCTCCATGGGCATTCTTTTTTTTTTTTATCCTTACCCGAGGACATTTTTCCATTTTTTGTTCAGATACAGTGGGAGGGAGGGAGAGGAAGAGAGAGAGAGAGAGAGAGAGAGAGAGAGAGAGAGAGAGAAACATCGACGTGAAAGGGACACACTGTCTGCCTCCCGCACGACCCAACCAGGGCCTGGGACAAACTGCAACCGAGGTATGTGCCCTTAGCGGGAACTGAACCTGGGTCTCTCTGGACCACAGGCTGATGCTCTAACTGCTGAGCCAAACTGGCCAGGGCTCCATGGGCATTCTTAATGTTCCTCAAACACATTAGGCACATTCCTACCTCACAGCCTTTGCACTGGCTATTCCTTCTGCCTGGGATGGTCTTCTCCCAGATATCTGCCTGACTTACCCCTTCACATCCTACACTTCCACTCCTTCTTCTTCTTTCTTCTTTTTCTTTCTTTCTTTTATTTTCTTTTTTGGGAGAATTTTTATGAGTTTATTTGAGCCAAACTGATGATATATGCCAAGAAATGATCTCAAGTGCTCCTCAAACTCCTTCTTCCTCTTCTTCTTCTTCTTCTTCTTCTTCCCCTTCCCCTTCCCCTTCCCCTTCCCCTTCCCCTTCTTCTTCCTCTTCCTCTTCCTCTTCCTCTTCCTCTTCCTCTTCCTCTTCTTCTTCTTCTTCTTCTTCTTCTTCTTCTTCTTCTTCTTCTTCTTCTTCTTCCCCTTCCCCTTCTTCCCTCTTCCCCTTCCCCTTCCCCTTCTTCCCTCTTCCCCTTCCCCTTCCCCTTCCCCTTCCCCTTCCCCTTCCTCCTCCTCCTCCTCCTCCTCCTCCTCCTCCTCCTCCTCCTCCTCCTCCTCCTCCTCCTCCTCCTCCTCCTCCTCCTCCTCCTCCTCCTCCTCTTCTTCTTCTTCTTCTTCTTCTTCTTCTTCTTCTTCTTCTTCTTTGTTTAATCCTCACCGGAGCATATTTTTCTATTTATCTTCAGATAGAGTGGGAGGGAGAGAGAAAGAAACATCGATGTGAGGGGGACACATCAACTGGTTGCCACCCACACAACCCCGACCAGGGCCAGGGACAAACCGCAACCGAGTTACCTGCCCTAGACCACATAACACACTGTACATTTTCTTTACTTGTTTATTGTGTCTCCCTCACACAGTAATTGTGTCTGCTGCATCAGGGCAAGGACTTTTGTTCCCAGTGCTTGAAACAGGGCCTGGCACACAGTGAGTGCTCAATAAATGTTTCATGGAGGAATTAATAAATTGCTGTTAAATGAGATGAACTAAAAAAAAAAAAAAAAGGAAAGTTGAAGAGAAGGAGGAGGAGAAAAGCTGCTACTCATCATCTCTACATTTTTCCTTTGGTTCTCCTGCAAATCTCTCATCTTCTAGGACAAGACCTCCAGGCCACTTCGGGTGCCTCCTAGGCGCTGAGAAGTCACGCAAGAGGGCGCACAGTCTCCAAGAGCATCTTCCTTCTGTTTTAGGAGCCCAGGACCCAGTAACGGAACGCGCAAGCGGTTCTCAGATCCGCCAGGAGGAGGCGCTTCCCCTATGGCCAAATCCAGGAGCTGTGCTTGGCCGCAGAACAGGAAGTGTTCTGAAAAACAGTGCCATCTTTAGCTTTTTCTTATTGTTATTTTTTAAATCTCCAAAAATTGCCCTGGCCAGGTAGCTCAGTTGGTTAAGAGCGTCATCCCTATACCCAGGTTGCGGGTTTGATCTCCAGTCAGGGCACATACAAAAAACAACCAATGAATGCATAAATAAGTGGAACAAAAGATCGATGTTTCTCTCTCTCTCTCTCTCCCCCCCTCTCTCTCTCTCCCCCCCCTCCCTCTCAAAATCAATCAATAAAATTTTTCAAATCTCTAAAAATTAGCATATTAATTATAGAAATTTAAGAAACTAGAGAGAGAAATAAAAATCACTGCACTAGCCCTCTTGGGAATTCAATATTAATTTATCTACATATTTTATTTTGATCACCATTTGCTTATTCACAATTTTTACTTCAACCTTTATTTTGGAGAGTTTTAAGTAAAAAATGGTAGAGAAGTGTACTTAATGCCACTAAACTGTCTACTTGAAATGGTTAAAATGGTAAATTGTATATAATGTGTATTTTCCACAATGAAAAAAAAAAGTAGGTTGTAAAACATAAACAATTGTCAACTCAATCCGGTTTCATCTCCTCCCATGTTCCCACTTCCTTGCCAACTGGATTGTTTTGAAGCATTTGCTTCAAAGCAGATGTTCCATCATCTGTAAATATTTGAGTATGTATGCATTCTAGGAGAAAAGGACTATTTATTTTTTAAATACCCATAATAGCATTATTATACTTTAAAAACTTAAAATCATCAAAAGTCCAGTAAGTGTTCAAATTTTTTTTTTTTTTTTTAATCCTCACCCGAGGACATTTTTCCATTTTTTGTTCAGACAGAGTAGGAGGGAGAGAGAGGAAGAGAGAGAGAGAGAAACATCGATGTGAAAGGGCCACATCAAGTGGCTGCCACCCGCACGACCAACCAGGGCCGGGGACAAACTGCAACCGAAGTACATGCCCTTAGCGGGAACCGAACCCGGGTCTCTCCGGACCGCAGGCCGACGCTCTAACCGCTGAGCCGAACCGGCCAGGGCAAGTGTTCAAATTTTTAATTGTCTCATAAATGTTACAATTTGTTTTGTTTTATTACTTTAGTGAAAGATTGAGTCAGAATCCCAAAATGTCCACACATTGCATTTGGTTGACAAATTTTAAAAATCTCTTTTGATCTAAAAATTTTCTCACCACTTTTTTCAATTTATTTCTTAAAGAAGACAGATTTGTCCAGTTGCATCTTCCACAGTTTGTATTTTGCTGACTACACTGAAATTTGTGATGTTCTCCTATTGTGTGTATTTCCTAAAAATTGGTAGGTAACTCTAGGCCATTGCTGAAAATAAAAACATACTGTGAGCCACAAATGTGAGTCACATGTGTAAGTTTAAATTTTCTAGTAGCACTTTAAAAAGCTGAAAAGAAAAAACAAAACAAAACAAAAAACCCAGCTAGTGTGCTCTCTGGTTAGAGCGTCAGCCTGCACACCAAAGATTTGCAGGTTCGATTTCAGGTCAAGGGCAAATCATACCTGGGTCACAGGTTCAATCCCTAGCAACCAATTGATATTTCTCTCTTCCCCTCCACTCCCTCTAAAAATCAAATTCAAAATTTGATTACTTCAACATTCAATATTTTTAAAAATTAGTCAAGTAGTTTGCATTCTTTTTTTTCAAGTCTCACAAATCTGGTGTATAGTTTACATTTGGAGCACATCTCAACAGGACTGGCCACATTTCAAGTGTTTGACAGCCACATGTGATTCATAGCTACAATTTTGTACATTTTTTGGAGATTGGACCTTCTAGACATTTCATCTGATTCAGGTTTGATTTTTTCCCAGCAAGGCAATTTCAGTGGTGATGTGCACTTTCATTAAAAGATGCATAGCCCAGCCAGTGTGGCTCAGTGGTTGAGCATCAACCCATGCCCCAAGAGATCACTGGTTCAATTCCCGGTCCGGGCACATGTCCAGGTTGTGGACCAAATCCCCAGTGGGGGGCATGCAGGAGGCGGCCAATCGATGTTCTCTATCATTGATGTCTCTATCTCTCTCTCCCTCTCCCTTCCTCTCTCTAAAAATCAATAAAAACACTTTTCTAGACTTCCGGTCAAGATGGTGGTGTAGGTAAACACAGTATCGCCTCCTCCTACAACCACATCAAAGTTACAACCAAACTACAGAACAACCATCATTCAAAACCACCTGAAATCAAGCTGAATGGAAGTCCTACAACTACGAAATTAAAGAAGCAGCCACATCGAAACTGGTAGGAGGGGCAGAGGAGCAACGGGCTGGTCCCACACCCATGTGTGATGGATAAAATTTAGAAGGATACCTCGGCTGGGAAGGTCCTCCCTGAGGAGCAAGGGGCACCGATCCCACACCAGGCACCCAGCTCAGGATTCCAGTGCCAGAAAGAGAAGTCCCCATAACTTCTGGCTGTAAAAACCAGTGGGAACTGAGGCTAAGGGAGGCTGAGGCGGCTGGAGCCCCAGGCAGCTCCTTTTAAAGGGCCCGCGCTCAGACTTACTCGGACTCGCACCCTCCAGGCCCCAGCGTGGGGGAGGCAGCTTGAAAGGCACCAAAGACATATAGGGAAGAACTAAGTTGTTTGGCATTGGAGCCAGGGTTGGAGAGGCAGCTTTCTCCTGGACAGACGTGCTATCAGAGGCCTTTTTTTTCCTTTGGTGAGCCCTTCCCTGGGGCCGCAGACGGCAGCCATATCTGGGACTCCAGCAACCTGGCTCACACTGTTTGCCCTGCCCTGGTGATTCCCTGAGGCCCTGCCCACCCTACTTTCAGGCCCACCCAAGCTGTTGCCAGTTGCTTTACCATAGGCTTGGCCTGTCTTGGATCCTGCTTCAGGTTTTCCTAAATTCTTTCAAACAAGCAGCATCTGGTCTCAGCTAACCCCATACCTCTCGTTAAGTAATACATAGAAACAAACACAGGGAGGCAGCCAAAATGAGGAGACAAAGAAACAGGTTCCAAATGAAAGAAAAGAACAAAACTCCAGGAAAAGAATTAAACAAAATGGAGGTAAGCAACCTAACAGACGCAGAGTTCAAAACACTGCTTATAAGGATGCTCAGTGAACCTAGTGAGAACCTCAATGAACTTAGTGAGGGCCTCAAGAGCATAAAAAAGGACCAGTCAGAAATGAAGGATGCACTAACTGAAATAAAGAATAATTTACACAGATTCAATAGTAGAGTAGGTAAAGCCAGGAAGCAAACCATTGACGTGGAATATAAGGAAGCAAAAAACACCCAATCAGAACAGCAAAAAGAAAAAAGAATCCCAAAAATGAGGATAGTGTAAGGAGCCTCTGGGACAACTTCAAGCGTGCCAATATTCGCATCTTGGGGGTGCCAGAAGGAGAAGAGAGAGAGCAAGAAATCAAAAACCTATTTGAAACAATAATGGCAGAAAACTTCCCTAACTTGGTGAAGGAAACAGACATACAAGTCCAACAGGCACAGAGAGTCCCAAACAAAATGAACCCCAAGAGGCCCACACCAAGACACATCATCATCAAAATGCAAAAGGTTCAAGACAAAGAGAGAATCTTAAAAGCAGCAAGAGAAAAGCAGTTAGTTACCTACAAGGGAGTTCCCATCAGAATGTCAGCTGATTTCTCAAAAGAAACTTTGCAGGCCAGAAGGGAGTGGCAAGAAATATTCAGAGTGATGAAAAGGAAGAACCTACAACCAAGATTACTCTATCCTGCAAAGCTATCATTTAGAATCAATGGACATATCAAGAGTTTCCCAGACAAGGAAAAGCTAAAGGAGTTCATCACCACCAAACCATTATTATATGAAATGTTGAAGGGTCTTCTTGAAGAAAAAGATAAAAAATATGAACAATAAAATGGCAATTAATACATATCTATCAACAATTGAATCTACAAACAAAATGAACAGGCAGAACAGAAGCATTCTCATAGATACATAAAACATTTTGTTGGTTGCCAGATGGGAGGGGGGTTGGGGGAATGGGTGAAAAAGTGAAGGGATTAAGAAGTACAAATTGTTGTTAGACTGACAAACTTAAAATGGAAGGGGGGTGGGGGTGAGAAGAGATAAACCAAAGAACTTATATGTATATATGCATAACCAATGGACACAGACAACAGTGTGGGGAAAGGCAGGAGGGGGCCGGGAGTGGGGAGGAGGAGGTCAATAGGGGAAAAATGAGGAACATCTGTAATACATTCAACAATAAAGATAAATTTAAAAAAAAACAAAACACTCTTCTAAAAATTGTATTTCAGACCTGGCTGGTTTGGCTCAGCAGTTAGAGCGTCAGCCAGAGGACCGAAGAGTCACAGGTTCAATTCCAGGTCAAGGGCATGTACCTGGGTTGCAGGTTCGATCTTGGCCCCACTCAGGGTGGCAACCAATCAATGTGTCTCTCTCACATAGATGTTTTTCTCTCTCTCTCCCTCCCTCCCTCTTTTCCACGCTCTCTAAAAATCAGTGGAATAAATGTCCTCAGGTGAGGATTAACAAAACAAACAAATAAATAAATAAATTTTAAAGGAAATACAAATGGCTATTAAACATTTGGGGGGAAAATCTTGTACTAAGATGAAAATTAGAACTAAGTATTTCACCTGTCAGATTGACAAAACTCCAGGAATTTTTGTTTTTCTTTTTTTTAAAATATGTTTCTATTGATGGTTTTTTAGAGAGGAAGGTAGAGGGAGAGAGAGAGAAACATCCATGAGGGAGAAACATGCCCCCTGCTCGGGATCAAGCCTGAAACCCAGGCATGTGCCCTGACCAGTAATCCAAACCATGACCTCTCAGTGCAGGGGACAATGCTCAATCCACTAAGCCACACTGTCTGGGCTTTTTTTTTTTCTTTTAATTTTAACAAAATTTATTGGCTTTCCATGATTGCCTCTGTTCTGGGTTTAGAAGGGCTCTCTGGATTCGTCTGGCCTTGTTCCCAGGCTGCTGCTGTGACATTTAAGGTCCTTTTTTTTTTTGCTTCTTCAGCTTTGAGCCTCTTGGAAAATCCAAATGCACAGAGCCTTCTTGGTCACCCAGTGGCGATGGGCTTTTCGGTAGTACAGAGGCGGAAAGGTGTACTCAATCCCCAGCTCCTTGCACGTCTTCTCAAAAACATTATAGGTGGTCTTATGGAGATTTCTAAGCATCTTTTTCCTCTGGTCAGTGCTCATCAGCACTGATAGCTCTCATGAGCTTTGTTTTTTCGATGTTTCTGCATGTGTTCATAATTGCAGATCTGACAGTCAAGGCAACAATTCGAGCCTCCAGGGAGCTAGTATCCTCAGGGATACCTGGTTTATCAACTGCTGTTGCTTGATTTTTATTTTTTTATTTTTTAACTCATCTTTATTGTTGAATGTATTACAGATGTCCCCTCCTTTTTTCCCCACTGACCCTCTCCTCCCCAATCCCGCCCCCCTCCTGCCTTCCCCACACTATTGTCAGTGTCCATTGGTTATGCATATAAATATAGAAATTCTTTGGTTTATCTCATCCCGCCCTCCCTCCCCCCTTCCATTTGAGGTTCATCAGTCTAACAACCAATTTATACTTCTTAATTCCTTCATCTTTTTCACCCATCCCTCCAGCCCCCACCCATCTGGCAAGCAACAAAAAATTCTCTGTATCTATGAGTCTGTTTCTGTTCTACTTGCTCATTTTGTTTGTAGATTCAATTGTCGATAGATATGTATTAATTGCCATTTTATTGTTCATATTTTTGTTCTTCTTCTCCTTCAAGAAGACCCTTCAACATTTCATATAATACTGGTTTGGTGGTGATGAACTCCTTTAACTTTTTCTTGTCTGGGAAACTCTTGATATGTCCATAGATTCTAAATGATAGCTTTGCAGGATAGAGTAGTCTTGGTTGTAGGTCATTGCTTTTCATCACCTTGAATATCTCTTGCCACTCCTTTCCGGCCTGCAAAGTTTCTTTTGAGAAATCAGCTGACCATCTTATGGGAGCTCCGATGTAGGTAATGAATTGCTTTTCTCTTGTTGCTTCTAAGATTCTCTCTTTGTCTTTAACCTTTGGCATTTTGATGATGATGCGTCTTGGTGTGGACCTCTTTGGGTTCCTCTTGTTTGGGACTCTCTGTGCTTCCTGGACTTGTATGTCTGTTTCCTTAACCACGTTAGGGAAGTTTTCTGTCATTATTGTTTCAAGTAGGTTTTCAATTTCTTGTTCTCTCTCTTCTCCTTCTGGTACCCCCAAGATGCGAATGTTGGCACGCTTGAAGTTGTCCCAGAGGCTCCTTACACTATCCTCATTTCTTTGGATTCTTTTTTCTTTTTGCTGTTCTGATTGGGTGTTTTTGCTTCCTTATATTCCAAATCGATGGTTTGCTTCTTGGCTTTACCTACTCTACTATTGATTCCCTGTAAATTATTATTTATTTCAGTGAGTGCATCCTTCATTTCTGACTGGTCCTTTTTTATGTTATTGATGTTCTCACTAAGTTCCTTGGAGGTCTCCTTAAGTTCCTTGAATGTCTCACCAAGTTCCTTGAGCAAGCTTATAACCAGTATTTTGAACTCTGCATCTGATTGATTGCTTATCTCCATTTTGTTTAATTCTTTTCCTGGAGTTTTGTTCTTTTCTTTCATTTGGGACATGTTTCTTTGTCTCCTCATTTTGGCTGCTTCCCTGTGATTGTTTCTATGTATTAGGTAGAGTTGCTATGTCTCCTAGCCTTCATAGGGTGGCCTATTGTTGTAGGTGTCCTGTAGGATCCAGTGGCACAGCCTTCCTGTTCACCCCAGCTGAGCCCTCAAAGGTGCACCCCTAGTGTGGACTTTACACCCTTCTGTTGTAATTGAGTCTTAATTGCTGTTGGCATGTCAATGGGAGGGATTTACTCAGGCTGATCAGCTGCCAGGACTGGCTGTGCCCACTGACCACTGACCTCTGACTACCTTGGAGGATCAGCTGTGTAGGGCCCCCACACAGAGCAAGACTTACTTCATCAGGGCTCTGGTACCCACTAAGTCCGCTCATTGAGTGTGTCACTTGTGGAGGTGGTTGGGTGGTGGTGTTTCGATGTGGTGTGAAGCTGTCCACTGGGTGTGCTGGTTCTGGGGCAAGGTCAGCCTCTGCCTGTGTTCTACCTGGGGCCACCTGGCATAAGCTACAAAGTGATCTGCCGATGGCTGCTTCTTGTGCTGGGCTTGGAGGTGCCCAGAAAAAGCCAAGTTGTCAACCAAGGCTGGCTGCGTCTAGTGCCAGGCCTGGGGCCACTTAACAAGAGGTATGGGGCTCGCTGAGACCAAATGCTGCTTGTTTGAGAGATTTTAGGAAACTCTGAAGCAGGATCCAAGACAAGCCAATCCTGTGGTAAAGCCTTTGGAAACAGCTTGGGTGGGCCTGAAAGTTGGTTGGGCAGGGCCTCAGGGAATCACCAGGGAAGGGCAAACAGTATGAGCCAGGTTGCTGGAGTCCCAGATATGGCTGCCGTCTGCGGCCCCAGGGAAGGGCTTACCAAAGGAACATCAGCCTCTGCCAGCACGTCTGTTCAGGAGAAAGCTGCCTCTCCAGCCCTCGTCCTCAGGCCACACAGCTCAGTTTTTCCCTGTATATCTCTGGCGCCCCTCAAGCTGCCTCCCCTCTGAGCTTAGAGGGAGCAAGTCCGAGTAAGTCAGTGCATGGACCCTTTAAGAGGAACTGCCTGGGTCTCCTGCAGCCGCAGCCTCCCTCTGCCTCAGTTCCCGCTGGCTTTTCTAGGCAGAAGTTGTGGGGACTTCTCTTCCTGGCACTGGAACCCTGAGCTGGGCACCTGGTGTGGGACGGGGACCGCTCACTCCTCAGGTAGCCTCCCAGCCGAAGTAACCTCCTGATTTTTATCCACCACACTTGGGTGTGGGACCAGCCTGTCCGCGCCTCTGCACCTCCTACCAGTCTCCATGTGGCTGCTTCTTGAATTTCGTAGTTGTAGGACTTCCATTCAGCTAGATTTCTGTTGCTTGATTTTTAGCTTCTCCTTCTGGTTGGTCATTTCCAAAGACAAGAGTCTTCTCGTGACATCATCAACTTTCTCAGTTCCAGGGATGTTCTGGTAATCTTTGAACAGTGTAGGTCTGGCCGGTGTGGCTCAGTGGTTGAGCGTCGACCCATGGCCCAAGAGGTCGCCGGTTCAATTCCCAGTCTGGACACATGCCCAGGCTGTGGGCCCGATCCCCAGTGGGGGGCATGCAGGAGGTGGCCAATCGATGAAGTTCTCTCTCACTGATGTTTCTATCTCTCTCTCTCACTTCCTCTCTCTCTAAAATCAATAAAGAAAAAAAAACAAAAAAACAGAGCAAGTTCTCAAGCTACATATTGTCACATACTAGGATTTGATCCATAAAAAAAACAAAAAACAGTGTGGAAGGGGGTAGGTCTTTTTGGCTGGGCCAGACTGGTTTTTGGATGGCATATCCACCAGTAGTTGGAGCATGAGACCTCCAGGAGGTAAGGGAAAGCCCCAGCGGTGGGAGGGAAGCCAGGCACATCCTCCATCCATGGTCAAGTACTGAGTCCTGGGTCACTGCCTGGGTCCAAATGGAACTCAGGGCCCTCCATGCCACCCTCAGCATGGTGACTTCTGACCCCAGCGGGCGGCCTGCTGTGCTAGTTTCAAAAATCCAGAAGTTTAATAAGACAATTTATTGGCAATGCTGAGGGGAAAGAAATGCTATTTATTTATTTGTTTGTTTGTTTATTATTGTTGAGTCTATTACAGATGTCCCCCTGTTCTTCCCCACTTTGCCTCCCTTCACCCTGCCCCTGCTCCCCCTAGGCCTTCACCACAATATTGTCTGTGTCCATGGGCTATGCATATATGCATATATACTCTTTGGTTGATCTCTTCCCTTCCTCCCCTCAAGAAAAGCTCTTATACATTGTCAGTGCCAGTGGGGATGGATGAGATGAACCAAAGAAATTATATGCATGTATGCATAACCAATGGACATAGACAACAATGCTGGAGAGGTGGGGGGGTGGGATGGGGAGGAGGGTGTCCGGGGTGGGGGGGAGAAACATCTGTAACAAAAATAAATTAATAAAACTTGGAAAAAAAAGAAAAAAAAAACATTGTCGATGCCAGTGCATATTGGCCTAACTCCATGGAGGCAATTGGTAACATTAATCAAAATTAACAAATATACATCTCTTTTGATGAATTCCACTTTGGGAAATTCCTTCTACAAGATTGTGCAGGTACAAAATGACAACCTGGAGGTTTTTCATTACTGTATGATTTATATAAAGTAGCAAAAGACTAGGAACAACGCAGGTCCCTAATAGGAACCTGTTTTTATTTTATTTTATTTTATTTTTTTCTTTATTGATTTTACAGAGAGAAGAAGGGAGAAGGACAGAGAGATAGAAACATTGATGAGAGAGAACATCGATTGGCCGCATCCTGCATGCCCCCCACTGAAAATTTGGCCCACAGTCTGGGCATGTGCCCTGACCAGGAGTCAAACCAGTGACTTCTCGGTGCATGGGTCAATGCTCAACCACTGAACCACACTGGCTGGGGCAAGAACCTGTTTAAATAAATTATAGTACAAATATTAAAAAGGAATACTATACAGGGAGGGGTTTGTAATCCAAGACAGTTGGAGAGAGGCTCATCTGTTTCTCTCTACATAATGAGGTTGAAAGCTTGAATGTGCAGTTCTAGCCCTTCTGTGCTGGAAGAGTCTCCTGCCCCACCTTTTTCTTTCTGTAGATAGGGACACAGGCCAGGGCTTGTATTTCCCTCACCCTGCATCATTTTCTCTCTCTTTACATTCAGTCAGCCCAATAGTCATTCTACTGGGCCACTGGGTGTGTGGAGTGGGCTCAGTAACTTTGGGGGCTTCTTCAGTGACCCACTCCCTCACCTCATTAACTTCTGGGTAGATTGATTATGCCTCCCTTTCAGGAAAACTTGTGCTGGAGTTGCTGATGGAACCAATGAAATGTTTATTATAAATTTTTTAAATAAGGGAGCTTCTACTGGCTGATAAGAGCTCTGAGATTTATGTCAAGTGAAGAAAGGTGCAAAACACTGCATGTAATATGCTATCTTCTGTGTAAAAAAGAGGGGGTATATTGCTTATATCTATGTAATAAAGACAAGAAGCACAGAGAAGGAACAATTAACAGTGTTGGGGCATTGTGGGGAACTGGGCAGATGAGGGACAGGAGTGCAAAGGGGGTCAAAATTAAAATTTAAAATAAAAAAATCGTGCTGGCTTGTGTACTCAGTGGTTAGAGCATTGGCCCATGCACCAAAGGGTTTTGGGTTCGATTTCTAGTCAAGGGCACATACCTGGGTTGCAGACTCGATCTCTAGCTCTGGTTGGGGCACGTACAGGAAGCAACCAATCCACACATCGAAGTTTCTCTCTCTCTCTCCCCCCCCCCTTGCACTCTCTCTCTCTTTTTTTTTTAAATCCTCACCCGAGGACATTCTTTTATTTATCTTCAGATAGAGGTGGGAGGGAGGGAGAGAGAGAGAGAGAAACATTGATATGAGAGAGACACATCAACTGGTTGCCTCCCACACAACCCCAACCAGGGCCGGGGACGAACTGCAACCGAGGTATGTGCCCTTGATCGGGATCGAGCCTGCGACTCTTTGGTCCACGGGCTGACATTCCAACAGCTGAACCAAACTGGCCAGGACATTTTTTTTTAAACCTTCCATTCTCTCTAAAAATCAATGGGAAAATATATCCTCAGGTGAGGATTAAAAATAAATAAATAAATAAATAAAATAAATTGCCCCCAAGAGAAATGAAAGCATTATTCAATAAAAAATTTGTACATGAACGTCCATAACTTTTTTTTAAGGAATTTTTTTTTTAAATTTATCCTCATCCAAGGACATTTTTGCATTTATCTTCAGATAGAGAGGGAGGGAGAGAGAGAGAGAGAAACGTCGATGTGAAAGAGACACATCGACTGGTTGCCACTCGCACAACCCCAACCGGGGCGGGGACGAACCACAACCGAGGTACATGCCCTTAGCGGGAACCGAACCCAGGACTCTCTGGTCTGCCGGCCAATGCTCTAACCGCTGAGCCAAACCAGCCAGGGCTGTCCATAGCTTTTTTAAAGTTTATTTTATTTTTATTTTTAGAGAGAGAGGAAGGGAGAGGGAGATAGAAACATCGATGAGAGACACATCGATTTGCTGCCTCCTGCATGCCTCACACTGGGGATGTGCAATATGGGCATGTGCCCTGACTGGGAATCAAATCAGCAACCTCTTGGTCCATGGGTTGATGCTCAACCACTGAACCACACTGGTAGGGCCCACAACTCACATATTAACCATAGCTTTATTTTTAATAACCAAAGACTGGAAGCTACCCAAATGTCCTTCAATAGGTGAAAAAATAAAGAAACTGTGCTTTATCCATATTGAAAGGGTTAATAATGTTTTAACAAAATTAGACTCCATTCTGACCCTCAGTTACTGCATGTACACACCCTGGCAGTTTCTTTTTTTGTAAACATAAGGGCCTTGAGAAACCCAAAGATAAGGGGTTAATGAAGACCTTGAGAAGCTCAGAGGAACCATGAAAAGAAAGAGATTAACGATGGCCCTGACCTCTGCCTGAGCAGACTCCTTACCTCTGAGACAACGCGTACCAACCCAGATACCAATTACGTGGTGCCAAGAGAATGTGGGGTTTTTTTAATGTAGTTTTTTTTCCCTGTAGTTTGTGCCTTTAAAAGCGGGCAACAAAGAAGGCTCGGGGCTGAGGATTTGGGGAAGCTGTACCCCCCCAGCCCACCGGTGTAATAAAATGCTCCTTTCTCTACACTGGCCTTACGTTGAGGATGTGATCTCCCGCCGGCTCAGACCTTTTACATATCATCATAAAAAGAAATATACTATAGAAAATCCGACAGGCATGATCTCAAAATCATTGTGCTGAGTGAAAGAAGCTAGAAAAAATAGTACATTCTCTGTGATTTCATTTACATAAAATGCTAGAAAACACAACCTAATCTGTAGTGATGAAAGCAAGTGATGATTAATTACATGGGGAAGGGGGCAGTGGGAGGGGTTCACGAGAGGCAAAAAGAAGCTTTTGAGTGTGATACATATGTTCATTACCATGTCTGTGACTGTAGTTTCACAGATGTATACATATGTCAAAGTTTATTCAATTGTACACTTGAGATATGTGCAGATTATGGTATGTCAATTAGACTTCAACATGCTGCTGAAATGTTTTCCCCGCCATGTTTATGTCAGCTGGGACTGCTATAACAAAATACCACTGGCTGGAATCTTAAACAACAGACATATTTCTCACTGTCTTGGAGGCTGGAAAATGCAAGGTCATGGTACAGGCAGTTTCTAGTAAGAGCTCTCTTCCTGGCTTGCAAACAGCCAACTTCTCTCTGTGTCCTCACATGGCAGAGAGAGAAAGGGAGCATTTCTCTTTTTTAAAGGGTACCAGTCCCATAATGGGGGCCCCATCTTCATGATGTAATCACCTCCCAAAGCCCCCACCTCCAAATACCATCACATTGGAGGGTTAGGGCTTCAACATAGGAATTTTAAGGGGACACAAACATTCATTCCATAACAATTTTTTTCTTTTACTTTTCTTTTTTAAGATTTTTATTATTTTTTTTTAGAGAGAAAGGAAGGGAGAGAGATAGAAACATCGATATAAGAGAGAAGCATCATTTGGCTGCCCCCTGCACTGCCCCCCCTCCCCCATGGGGATTGAGCCCACAACCTGCTGAGGTCCAGCCTCAGCAGTCCAAGGTTTCCCTCAGGTGTGGACAGGAGTCGGCGAGAAGACATGAGACAGAAGTACTTGATCCTTCTGCTTAAGGCTAGCAGAATCTTTATTTTTATATCTGCAGGCTACATAGTAATTTTCTTCTTTTTGTTTTCCCTATACCTTTAGGCAAGTATGTATATACCTTCTTTTCTGCTTACACAGCTCTTAGGCATTAATGCATAGTTAACCAATAGCTATTTTCATTCTTTAGGCAGACAATGACAAAGATGCAACTCTTAAACTTCAAGATTACTTACATAACATGATTTACTGTTAGCAACCCTCCAGCCATTGTTTCATTTAACTTCCTCCTTCCCCATACCCTCTATATGGTTTCTGTAACTTCCTCCTAGCTCTTGACCTTTTCTCCTTCTCTAAAGTTCCTTCTTAAGCTTTTATAATCTTATCTTAAATTCTTATTACTTTCTTGCCTTTTCTTTCTGCAATATTTTCTAACATCTACATTATTACATGTTACTTGTATAATGATTCCTAACAGACAGATAACAGATAGATAGAGAAAGCAAAGATTAGTCTCCTTCAGTTGCCATCCTATAATTTTATTTTTCTTATTAGCCTTTGTCTTCAGCCACTGTTCTTCGTGATTCCTGCTGTGCAGTGAATTCACTCCTCCAGGGACTGTGTCAAACCATGGAGGTCTTCATTTCAACGGCACCACTCCCGACAGCAACCTAGGCATGTGCCCTGACCAGGAATCAAATTGGGACCTCTCAGTCCATGGGATGACACTCAATCCATTAAGCCACACCAGCCAGGCTCTTTTAAAAAATATTTTAAATAGATATTTAGAGAGAGAGAAAGCGAGAGGGAAAGAGAGAGAAAGAGGTGACAGCACATCAATGGGCCACCTCCTGTATGCCCCACACCAGGTATTGAAACCAAAGCATGTGCCCTGACTGGGAATCAAACCAGCAACCTTTCAGTGCATGGGACGATGCCTAACCAACTGAGCCACACCAGCCAGGGCTACAATTTTTTTTCCAGTCCATAACAATTTTTAAAATAAAAATGTTTAAACATATTTTTAAAACCCTCAAAAGTGATTATGAAGAAACCTGGATAAACATTCTTGAACAAAGTTTGTGTGGACATGTGACTAGGGAAGGGAGACTTCTCCAGCTATGCTGTTTAGACTTTTGTGGTTTGGGGCAATGGAAATGCATTATCCATTCAAAACTGAAAATTCAGTGGTTTGGAACTGCAGAGGACTAGGTTCAAATCTTGGCCCTTGAAAGCTATGCAACTTTGACCAAGTACTTGAATGTCTTAGAACCTCAGTTCCACCAGTTCAAAAGGGAAAGGAGTGTTCTCCTATCCAAGGCCAATTTGAGGATGACATGAGATGGCGCATGCGCATGCCTGATATTATAAAGGTAAATGCTATAAATGTGCACTTAGACTTATCCTTACTGAGTTCAGGGCTGTTTGCCCTCGGAACAAAGGCTGACAGGTTCACACACACACAAGCTCCCAGGCTGGGAAGACTATGAGGTGGGTGCAGATAGAGAGGGCATCTCAGCAGCAGCCACTTTGTTCCCTTCTTAAACCTCAGCCCAGAATCTGAATCATCTCTGTCCTGAGCCTCTGAGGCTCCCGCCCTAAGGCTGACCTTTCCTGGGGACCTGAATGTGACCAGAAGCCAGCAAAAAAGGTTATGATTAGCTGCCGGTGTGGTGGGGCCATTCCTTGAACAGAGGACCAGAGCCCTTTTTGAGATGTCCACATACTTAGCCCCAATGTCTCTGGGCTCATCTAGGGAGAATCAGGCACATGTCTTAGGCTACAGTGCATTTTTCAGGCTTCTCCCCCAACCCGGGTCTCCCATTCCTTACTCTCTTTGTCTGGATAATCTTGGTACCCCTCAGCCTCAGGGCCCTTGCCCCAGGAAGCCTTCTCTGATGGGACTTTTCAGGGCTCTTCTAGCTCCTATGCTTCTCCCATGATAGCACTGATCACCCAGTATTCAAGTTAAGTGGTTAAAAGAATCACAATTAGGTTAAAAAGTACAAACTTCCAGTTATAAAATATATAAGTCATGAGGATGCAATGTAAAGGTGACTGTATACATATTATTTATTTATTTTTAAATTATTATTATTATTATTATTATTTAATCTTCACCCAAGGATATGCTTTTATTGATTTGAAAGAAAGAGTAAGGGAGAGAGAGAAATATTGATTTGAGAGAGAAACACTGATCAGCTGCCTCCTGTACTGGACCTGACCAGGGTAGAACCTGCTATCTTCTGGTATATGAGAGGATGCTCCAACCAATTGAGCCACACAGGCCAGGGCCAAATTATTATATAACACTGTATTGCTTATTTGAAAATTGCTCAGAGAGTAGATCTTAAAAGTTCTTATCACAAGAAAAAAATTGTGACTATGTGAGGTGATGGATATTAACTCAACTTACATGGTAAGTATTTCCCAATATATACAAATATTGAACATTATGTTGTACACCTGACACTAATATAATGTTATATATCAATTATATTACAATAAAAATAAAATGTACATCACAGTTATTTGTGTCAGTGAGGGGCAGGCAGATGTTGTGTGCCTCCTGATATCATGCCCAGAGAAGGACACAGCAGCATTCCCAAAAATGCATAATTGGGAGAAAAGATCAGAAAAATGTGAGGTGAGGGACATTCTACAGATAACTGATGTGTACACTTCAAACATGCTGATATTGTGCCCTGGCCAGGTGACTCAGTTATTTGGAGTGTCATCCTATACACCAAAAGGTTGTGGGTTCGATCCCTGGTCAGAGCACATACAGGAGGCAACCTATTGATATTTCTCTCTCACATCAATGTTTCTCTCTCTCTCTCAAATCAATAAACATATCCTCAGGTGAGGATTAAAAAATATGCTGATGTCGTGAGGAACGAAGGAGCATGGAATAGTTCCAGATTAAGAGAGGCACAGCAGTCCGGCCGGTGTGGCTCAGTGGTTGAGCGTCAGCCCATGCACCAAGAGGTCGCCAGTTCGATTCCCGGTCACAACACATCCAGGTTGTGGGCCCAATCTCCAGTGGGGGGTATGCAGGAGGCAGCCAGTTGATGTTCTTTCTCATCAATGTTTCTCTCTCTCCCTTCCTCTCTCTCTCAAATCAATAAAGAAAAATATATTTAAAAAAAGAGAGAGAGATAGAGAGAGAGGCAGCAATGCAAGACAATGTGTGGTTTTGGATGGGACCTCCTAGGAAAAACCTGGCTATGAAGGACATGATGGGCATAACTAAAGGAACTAGAATATGGACTGAAGATTAGATAACTGTATTATGTCAGGATTGAATTTCTTGAAGTTGCTAACTGTACTGTAAAAGGATGTCCTTGTTCTTAGTAAAAGGCAAAGTCATACATCATGTTTGTAATATATGGTTCAGAAAAAAGAATGTGTATGTATTACCTTTCTTTTTCTCTCTCTGTATTTTATATATGTGTACGCATCATACATAGGGGCATGTGTATTGTATATATGTATACATACTATTTAAAAAATTTATCTTTATTGTCCAGCTGGTATGGCTCAGTGGTTGAGCGTCAACCCATGCACCAAGAAGTCGCCACTTTGATTCCCGGCCAGGACACATGCCCAGGTTGTGGGACTGATCCCTAGTGGGGGGCATGCGGGAGGCGGCCAATCAATGCTCTCTCTCATCGATGTTTCTATCTCTCTCTCCCTCTCACTTCCTCTCTCTCTAAAATCAATAAAGGAAAAAAATAATTTATCTTTGTTGAAAGTATTACAGATGTCCCTCTTTCCTTCCCCCACTGATCCTTTCCTCCCCTCTCCCGCACCCTTCCTGCCTTCCCCACACTATTATCTGTGTCCATTGGTTATGCATATCTGCATATAAGTTCTTTGGTTTATCTCTTCCCACTGAGATTGTTCATTCTAACAACCAATTTGTACATCTTAATCCCTTTACCTTTTTCTTCCATCCCTCCAAACACCTTCCCATCTGGCAACCAACAAAAAGTTCTCTGTATCTAAGAGTCTGTTTCTGTTCTACTTGTTCATCTCGTTTGTAGATTCAGCTGTTGATAGATATGTATTTATTGCCATTTTATTGTTCATATTTTTTTTACCTTCTTCTCCAAGAAGACCCTTCAACTTTTCATATAATACTGGTTTGGTGGTGATGAACTCCTTTAGCTTTTTCTTGTCTGGGAAGCTCTTTATGTGTCCATCCTTTGTAAATGATAGCTTTGAGGACAGAGTAATCTTGGTTGTATGTCCTTGCTTTTTATCACTTTGAATATTTCTTGCCACTCCCTGCTGATCTGCAAAGTTTCTTTTGAGTCACCTGACAGTCTTATGGGAGCTCCCTTGTAGGTAGCTAACTGCTTTTCTCTTGCTGCTTTTAAGATCCTCTGTCTTTAACCTTTTGCATTTAATTTTTTTTTCCCTTTTATTGATTTTAGAGAGAGAGGAAGGGAGAGGGAGAGAGCTAGAAAAATCAATGAGAGAGAACATCGATTGGCCACATCCTGCATGCCCCCTACTGGGGATCAGGCCCACAACCTGGGCATGTGCCCTGACTGGGAATTGAACCGACAACCTCTTGGTGCATGGATTGATGCTCAACCACTGAGCCACACCAGCCAGGCAACTTTCTGCATTTTTTTTTAAATCCTCACCTGAGGATATTTTTCCATTTATCTTCAGATTGAGTTGGGGCGAAGGAGGGAGGGAAAGAGGGGGGGGGGAGAGAGAGAGAGAGAGAGAAACATCGATGTGAGAGAGACACATTGATTGGTTGTCTCCCACATGACCCCGACCAGGGCAGGGGACCGAATCACAACCAAGGTGCATGCCCTTAACTGGAATCGAACCCATGACTCTTTGGTCTATGGGCCGACACTCTAACCCCTGAGCCAAACTGGCCATGGCAACTTTTTTTTCCTTTCCAATTTTTATTAATTTATTTTTGTTACAGATCATGGCAACTTTTTGCATTTTAATTATGATGTGTCTTGGTGTGGGCCTCTTTGGGTTCATCTTGTTTGAGAATCTCTGTGCTTCCTGAACTTGTATATCTGTTTCTTTCACAAAGTTAGGGAAGTTTTCTGTCATTATTTTTTCAAATAGGCTTTCAATTTCTTGCTCTCTCTCTTCTCCTTCTGGCACCCCCATGATGTGAATGTTGGTTGGCTTGAAGTTGTTCCAGAGGCTCCTTACACTATCCTCATTTTTTGGATTCTTTTTTCTTTTTGCTGTTCTGATTGGGTGTTTTTTGCTTCCTTATATTCCAAACTGGTGGTTTGATTCTCAGCTTCACCTACTCTACTGTTGGTACCCAGTAAATTATTCTTTATTACAGTTAGTGCATCCTTCATTTCTGATTGGTCCTTTTTTTATGCTCTTGAGGTCCTCACTAAGTACCTTGAGTGTTCTTATAACCAGGATTTTGAACTCTGCACCTGTTAGATTGCTTATCTCCGTTTTGTTTAGTTCTTTTCCTAGAGTTTTGTTTTCTTTCATTTGGGACATGTTTCTTTGTCTCCTCATTTTGGCTGCCTCCTTGTGTTTGTTTGTATGTATTAGGTAGAGTTGCTACATCTCCTAGGCTTGATAGGGTGGCCTATTGTAGTAGGTGTCCTGTAGGGTCCAGTGATACAGCCTTCCTGATCACCCCAGCTAGGCATTCAGGGTGCACCCCCTTGTGGGCTGTACACCTTCTGTTGTAATTGAGTCACACCAGCCGGGCTGTAATTGAGTCTTTATTGATGTTGGCATGTCAATGGGAAGGATTTACTCAGGCTGATCTGCTTCAGGGACTGGCTGTTCTCACTGACCACGGACCTCTGACCACCTTGGAGGATCAGCTATGCAGGGGCCACCACACAGAGCAAGACTTACTTCATCAGGGCTCTGGTACTCATTGAGTCCACCCCTTAAGTGTGTCGCTTGTGGAGGTGGTTGAGTGGTGGTGTTTAGAAGTGGTCTGATGCTGTACACTAGGTGTGCCGGCTCTGGGGCGTCCCAGGATGCACAGGCCAAGGTCAGCCACGGCCTGTGTTCTACCTGGGGCCACCAGGCATAAGCTACAAAGCGATCTGCAGATGGCTGCTTCTTGTGCTGGGCTTAGAGTGCCCAGGCAAGGCCAAGCTGTGAACCAAGGCTGGTTCACTGCCAGTGCCAGGCCTCAGTCCACTTAGTGAGAGGTATAGGGTTCACTGAGGCCAGATGGTGCTTGTTTGAGAGATTTTAAGAAAATCTGAAGCCTGAGACCAGACAGGCCGATCCTATGGTAAAGCCTCAGGGAATCACCAGGGCAGGGCAAACAGTGTGAGCCAGGTTGCTGGAGTTCCAGATATGGCACCCCATCTGCAGGCCCCAAAGGAACAATAGCCTCTGCCAGCATGTCTGTCCATCTGGGAGAAAGCTGCCCCTCCAGCTCTCACCCCATGCCAAACAACTCAGTTCTTCCCTGTATGTCTCTGGTGCCTCTCAAGCTGCTTCCCCTGCACTGAGCCCAGAGGGAGCAAGTCTGAGTAAGTCCACGTGTGGGCCCTTTACGAGGAACTGCGTGGGACTCTAGAAGCCTCAGTCTCCCTCAGCATCAATTCCTTCTGGTTTTTACAGCTAGAAGTTATGGGGACTTCTATTCCTGGCACTGGAACCCTGAGCTGGGGGGCCTGGTGTGGGACAGGGACCCCTCACTCCTCAGGGAGGACCTTCACAGCCGAGGTGTCCCTCCTGATTTTTATCCATCACACATGGGTGTGGAACCAGCCCTTCTGCGCCTCCACTTCTCCTACCAGTCTTGATATGACTTCTTTAATTTCAGGACTTCCATTCAGCTCAATTTCAGGTGGTTCTGAATAATGGTTGTTCTATAGTTTACTTGTAATTTTGATGTGGTTGTGGGAGGAAGCGAGTACCGTGTTTATCTACGCTGCCATCTTGACTGGAAATCTCTCTATGTGTGTATATATTATATATGTGTGTGTCTCTGTATGTGTGTGTGTGTGTGTATATATATATATATATATATATATATATATATATATATAATCCTCACCTGCGGACATTTTTGCATTTATCTTCAGATAGAATGGGAAGGAGAGAGTGGGGAAGAGAGAGAGAGAAACATCAATGTGAGAGAGACACATCAACTGGTTGCCACCCACACGACCCCAACCAGGGCCGAGGACAAGCTGCAACCGAGGTACGTGCCTTTAGCAGGAACCGAACCCGGGACTCTCTGGTCCGCAGGCCGACACTCTAACCACTGAGCCAAACTGGCCAGGGCAAATGTAGCTCTATATGTGCATGTGTATATATGTCTGTGTGTAGTAATATGTCTCTACATGTATATTATATATTTGTATACATACAGGTATTATGTATTTCTCTGTGTATTATATATGTATCTATGTATGAACGTATGTGTTATACATATGTCTCTTTTTTTTTATCCTCACCTGTTGACATTTTTGCATTTATCTTCGGATAGAGTGGGATGGAGATAAGGAGGAAGAAAGAGAGAGAAACATCAATGCAAGAGAGACACATCGAGTGGTTGCCACCCACACGACCCCAATCGAGGTACGTGTCCTTAGTGGGAACCAAACCCGGGACTCGCTGGTCCGCAGGCCGACGCTCCAACCGCTGAGCCAAACCGGCCAGGGCTACATATGTCTCTTAAATGTTTGATATATATTTGTGTGTATGTTATAAATACATATATGCCTATACATGTCTCATTTTCAAGAGAGAGAGAGAGATTGAAAGAGAATAATAGTGTGAATAGAACAAGTTAGCAATTGGTGAATCTCCATGAAGAGTATAGAGGATATATTTATACTTTTGTTGCAACATTTCTGTAAGTTGAAATTATTTCAAAATTTAAAATGACTCCCCCCAAAAGGAAAGAAATCACAGGGCTACATAGTCTGTCTTCCTCCCGGGGCAAACTTTTCCACAAAGAAAGTGTAAAGACTTTTTAAGCCCCTACAAAATGTTTGAGACTTGAAAACTATATATATTTTCTTACAAATTAGGAAAGAGCAAAAAATCTGCATTACTAAAGTTAATAAATGTTTAATTAAATGTCTACAAAATGTGACTTGACATCAACTTAACTTCAACTGAACTCCACGTAGATAATTCACGCTAGGGCCCTGGTCTCGCCAGTGAACTGTGAGTTCTTGAGGACAGGACTGTGTCTACCTGCCCCTGGCTGTATCCCTAGTGTGTGGCACAGGGCTGAGCACACAGTAGATGTGTAAGTGACATTTGCAGAATGCACTAAGTGAGTTTGTGCTGGTCTGACCGCAGGGCTGGGATCTTCTTGAGGGTAATGACAGGATCCTGATCTGCATTGAGTCCCTGGTGAAACAGAGAAATTCACTCCAATGTTTGCAGGTTGTGGGTCAAGAGCACATATGAAGGTCTATGTACTATATGCCTAAATATTTAAGAGTTCTACATCAAGCTAATTTTGATAGGCTCTTCACTAATGGCCTTCATGCTTCATGCCAACTGGTATCCACATGCTTGTGTAGCTTCAGCCATTAGGACATCAGCAAATGTGATGCAAGCAGAGGCTGAAGGTCCAGCAAGGGTGGTCTGCATCCTCTTGGTTCATGGATCTCATCTTTTCGGAACACTGCCTTCACCACGTGAGAAACTCGGGCCATCCTGCTAGAGAGGCTAGCCACCAGACATTAAGTGTCCACCTTGGACTATCTATTCCCAGTTGAACTCCAGGTGATCGTAGTTGCATCAGTGACCCCAGGGAAAAGAACAACCCAGCTGAGTCCGGTCCACTGGCTGTGGTTTTGAGCCACTAAGTTCTGGGAATATTTGTTACACAGCAACAGAAAACTCATGCACTAACTAACCCTTGTTAAATGATAAAATATTTTCTATCCTCTGACTTTATTCAGTATACCTTCAAAACAATATGAAAGGCCAGGTTTAAATTTATTCTTTTTTGTTTTGCCAAGATTTTTTTAGACTATATATTTTTTTATTGTGGTGAAATACACATAACAGAAAATTGACCATTTTGAAGTATACAATTCAATGGTGTTAAGTATATTCACGATGTTGTACAACCATCACCACTACCTAGTTCCAGAACATTTTCATCACCCCAAATGAAAACCCTGTACTGTGGTCTAGAAGGGAGTCTGTGGCCTCCAGTAAACACATCCCTAGTTCCCTCAACTCCTGGCCTGGTGTTTGTGTATGAGGGTGGTTTACCCTGTAAAGTTCAGTACCATAATACAGGCCTCTCTTGCCCTAGTCTGAGGCTGGCATTGGCAATAGAAGAACACCAGCCCAAAGGCAATGAACAGAGGCTTAAAATATCTGCAAAAGTCAGAGCATGGAAGGGACTGTGTCATACAGAAGTGACAGGGTGGGAAGACTTGCCTTGGCCAAGGGGGCAGCTTCCCCTCAGTTCTAGCCTGCAAACCAGCAGGCCTGCAGACCACCCTTGCTGGACCTTTCAGTTGTGCAAGGGAAGCCTAAAATCTAGATTTTCATTAGAAATCTCCTGATGTTCAAAATTTTGGGCAGACCAAACCAAGCATATCTTCAGGCAGAATTTGGCCAGAGGGGTCCAGAATAGAATGATGAAGGATCTGTGCCTAAAATATGGGCAAGTGATAGAGTGGGTGGGAGAGGAGAGGAGAGATTGAGGAGAGTATTTGGCTTCTGTGCAAATTTGAACAGGCGATAGGATTATGACTCATAGGAGCAGCATTCGTTGCACTCATTGTCAGCCCCTGACAGAACTCAAAATAGACTATGATCACCTGGCCGGTGTGGCTCAGTGGTTGAGTGTCGACCCATGCACCAAGAGGTTGCCGGTTTGATTCCGGGTCAGGGCACATGCTCAGGTTGTGGGCCTGATCCCCAGTAGGGAGCATGCAGGAGGCAGCCAATTGATGTTTCTGTCTCTCTCTCCCTTCCTATCTCTCTCTAACATCAATAAAGAGAAACAAACAAACAAACCAAAAAAACCCAAAATAGACCATGATCAGTGCAGGTTTAAGCCCAACAGTAGTCCTAGTCTTCCAGAGGAACTATTGCCCTCACACCTCCTCTCTCAAACCATGTGACCTCTCTATGCCTCAGTTTCCTCTCTTCTTCAAAACAGTACTACCCCTGTGCCCGGCCGGTGTGGCTTAGTGGTTGAGCGTCAACCCATGCACCAAGGGTTTGCCAGTTTGATTCCCGGTCAGTGCACATGCCCAGGTTGTCGGCCTGATCCCCAGTGGGAACTGTGCAGGAGGCGGCCAATCAATGTTCTCTCTCATTGATGTTTCTATCTCTCTCTCCCTTTCCTTTCCTCTCTCTCTAAAATCAATAAAGAAAAAAAATTTTTTAAAAACACAGTACTACCTTGCCCTGACCAGTGTGGCTCAGTTGGTTGGGCATTGTCCCATACCCCAAAAAGTTTCTAGTTCGATTCCTGGTAGGGGACATGCAGGAGGCAGCTGATCGATGTGATGTTTTGACCTCACATCAATGTTTCTCTCTCTCTCTCTCTTCCTCTCCCTCTCTCTCTAAAAATTAATTTTAAAAAACATATATATATTTTTTATCCTTACCCGAGGACATTTTTTTTCCCCATTTTTGTTCAGATAGAGTGGGAGGGAGGGAGAGGAAGAGAGAGAAAGAGAGAAACATCGACATGAAAGGGACACATCAAGTGGCTGCCTCCCACACGACCCCAACCAGGGCCAGGGACGAATCGCAACCAAGGTACATGCCCTTGACCGGAATCGAAACCGGGACTCTTTGGTCCGCGCGCGCGGGCTGATGCTCTAACTGCTGAGCCAAACCAGCCAGGGTGAGGTAGTACTGTTTTTTAAAAAATATTTTTTAGCCCTAGCCTATTTGGCTCAGTGGTTAGAGTGTCAGTCCACAGACCAATGAGTCACAGGTTCGATTCTGGTCAGGGGCACGTACCTCAGTTGCGGTTGGGTCCCTGGTCCTGGTGGGAGTGATGTAGGAGGCAGCCAGCTGGTGTATCTCTCTCACATTGATGTTTCTCTCTCTCCTTCTCTCTCTCTCCCTCCCTCCCACTCTGTCTGAGGATAAATGGAAAAATATCCTTGGGTGAGGATTTAAGAAGAAAAATGGTACTACTTCACAATTACAGGGTATGTTAAGTGACTGCATGTACATATAATTCTCAAAATAGTGCCAGGCACAGAGTGGGCATTACTGAAGTGTTGGCTATTATATTAGCTATCTATTGTGTTAGATGCATACCAAATGACTTAGAACAATAATACACATTTATTATTTCATAGTTTTAATGGGTCAGAAGTTTGGGAGTGGCTTAGCCAGGTGGTTCTGATATGTGGGTCTCATGAGGCTAATAACATGTCAGCTGAGGCTATGTCATCTGAAAGTTTGACTGGGACCGGAGGATATGCTTTCTTTTTTCTTTTCCTTTTTATTGAATTTTTTGGAGTGACACTAGTTAATAAAATTATATAGGTTTCAGGTGTACAATTCTATAACATCATCTATACACTGTATTGTGTGTTCATCACCCTAAGTCAAGTCTCTGTCTATCACCATTTATCCCCCTGGAGGATGTGCTTTCAAGAGAGCTGTCTTATATGGCTGACAGTTGGTTGTTGAGTGGGGGCCTCAGTTCTTCAACATGTGAACCTGTCCAAAGGGTTGCCTGAGTGTCCTCACAGCATGGTGGCTGGCTTCTCCCAAACCATATAATCGAATCAAGAACAAGGCAGAAGCCACATTAGGTTTTTTATGACCTAATCTCAGAAGTCACACACACCATCATTTTAACACTATGCTCTTGATTATATGATAGGGAGGAACTACATAAAGGTGTGAATATCAGGAGGCAAGGCTCAATGGGCTATTTTGAATAAAGGTAGTATATCATGGCTGCTAAGAACACAGCTCTGAGTTAGTTAGCCTGGTTTCAAATCCTAGCTCTGACCAGATAACTGTAAGAACTTGGATAATGCACGGCCGGTGTGGCTCAGTGGTTGAGTGTCGAACCATGCACCTGGAGGTTGCCAGTTCAATTCCCAGTCAGGGCACATGCCCAGGTTGTGGGCCTGATCCCCAGAGGGGAGTGTGCAGGAGGAAGCCAATCGATGTTCTCTCTTATCGATGTTTCTATCTCTCTCTCCCTCTCCCTTCCTCTCTTTCTAAAATCAATAAAGAAAACAAATTTTTTTAAAGAACTTGGATAACTATGTAACCTTTCTTTCACTGTGTCATCATCTATAAAATAGAATAACTACCTACCTAAGTTGGAGTTATTAGAATTAAGTGAATACAGAATCACTTTAGAACAATACCGGGTGTATATTTGGTACACAGTAGGTGTTTGCCACTATCTTTATTATAAGCAGCCCCTCCACTGACAGATCAGCTCTTCCTATCCCTCCCACCAGAAGCCCCAAGGGTTGGAGATTAGTAAAGAGGGACTTAGGGGCCCCTAGTAACCTAAGTCTTAGAGATACAGATTGAAAGACCCTGCTCATGAGACCATGTCCTGCCTCAGATTGAAAACTCCCAAAGGCTAGGACTTCATTCAACTGCCAGACAAGCAAATAAAGTCTAATTTCACTGCTTCTTTTCCTGATGAGAGATTCCAGCCCACATGTCATCTTTCTATACCACTTACCTTGACCAGAGTAGCCTATGTGGGGACTGGGGTGTCTCGCCCACCATTATGGCCCCAGCACAATAACTGGTGCATTCAAGAAACAATTGATCGGGGTGACTATGTCATTGCTGGGGCATAGGGCACATTCCACAGAGCACTTTTTAGGATGCAATCAAGAGTCAGGCCCCTGGAGAAATTATTTTGTAGCTTGTTCAAAGCATGTGCCTCTAAGAGAGAGCCTTTTGTGTTTTGTACCCTCTGAAACGTGGCACCAAGGAAGAAGCCCCTGAGAAATGGATCATGAAAAGGCCATTCAGGTTGGGAAAGTAACTGATCATTTATCTCAGCACAGGAAGCCAGGGAGAAAAGAATACACTCTGGGCCTTGGCTGGGATGGCTCAGCAGTTAGAGAGTCAGCCCACGGACCAAAGAGTCATGGGTTCAATTTCAGTCAAGGGCACGTACCTTGGTTGCAATTTGATCTCGGCCTTAGTTGGGGTCATGTGGAAGGCAGCCAATTAATGTGTCTTTCTCACACTGATGTTTTTCTCTCTCTCTCTCTCCCTCCCTCCCACTCTTATCTGAAAATCAATGGGAAAATATCCTATGGTGATGATTGAAAAAAAAAAAAAAAAAAAAGAACACACTCTGGGATAGCAATGTCCCCCACTCAGACAGAAGTGATGGGCTTCGGGGTAGATAGGCTGGCTGCCAGGGCAGATGGTGACTGTCCAGGTCTACTCTTTGTGGAGGTTTTCCTCCCTGCCCTTCCCATCTGCCTTTCACTGCTGCTGGGATCTGCAATCCTGGCATCTGGCCTGGCCAAATGTATGTGTGGTGACCTGCACATCGGGCCTGGGGCATGCAGTTTCAGATTCCAGAGGCTGAACTGGCTCTGAGCACTGCTGAGTCAACTTTATTCTTGCCAGAGCTTGGAACCAACCTGCCCTGGGTTCTTCCTGGCAGATGGATTTTTCTGTGCCAGCCTCTCTTTCCTGACAGGGTATAGGGGAGTTGGTGGGGATGAAAGGGGAGGACTTTAGTGAAAGTTTGTTGAATAGATACTCACCCTTGTGGAATGGACATGCTCCAGCCTCATAGCTGCGCTCAGTTCTTTCTTTGTCCCAACCTTGCCCATACCCCAGTCTCAGAGTGTTGGGGTCTCTCCACCACTAACCTGGGAACTCCATATAGCAGAGCAGACAACTGCCCAATGAATGAATGAATGAATGAATGAATGAATGAATGAATGAATGAATGAGTTGACCTTCTTTCCAGGTATTCCCTCTTTCTGTTCAGAGCTTCCTGCTTTGATGCTGGAAAGAATCAGATACTGCAGACCCTGTGGGTAGAGCGTGTCAGTAGAAAATGAGGTGTGGGCCCTGACAACAAGGCACTAGGTTGCAGGGAAGGGGGGGAGGCACATTAAAGAATCCACAGACAGCCCGGCTGGTGTGGCTCAGGGGTTGAGCTTCACCCCATGCACCAGCAGGTCGCTGGTTGGATTCCTGGTCAGGGCACATGCCTGAGTTGTGGGCCTGATCGCCAGTGTGGGGGCGGGCGGGAGGCGACCGACAGATGTTTTCTTTCACTGATGTTTCTCTCTCTCTCTCTTCCTCTCCCTTCCTCTCTCTCTAAAATCAATAAAGAAAAATTATTATTTTTTTAAATCTACAAACACATCTGCCACTACGAATCCTTGAGGGAGAAGGATCATGGGAGCCTGGAGACATCTCCCCGAGGGGACCAGCCTGGTCTTGGAAGGCTCTCCCGAAAACATCCTGGGCTCCTCGCGGGTCCTGAGGGACTCAGCGCCCCAGGGCCCTTTCTCATACGTCTCTCTCCCGCCCTCTCCCCAGCTTTTTATTTGAGGAGGGCAAAAGGAATGCCGCCCGCGCGCCCAGCCTTGGCGTTCGCCAGCGCCCATTCCCCAGTTGAGTGCAGCGAAGCGGGGTGGGAGGCTCGGAAATCCGGCGCTGGAAAGAGGATCGTGGTGAGAGGGGCAGTCACGTCTCCCATGGTCGGCAGAGAAGCCACCTCAGAACCAGGTGGGGAGGAGTTTTGCACCCCTGGGGCGTCCCGCACCCCGCATACTAACTACACTGCCCAGAACGCACAGTACCCAACCCGAAACTGCAAGGCCCACCCCCGGCACGCCCCGAGTTCCGCCTTCGAAGCTGCCCCGCCCCTCTCGCACCCGCCTTATAAAAAGGGCCTCGGCGGAACACGCCAAACGAGGGCTGGAGGCTTGAATCTGATCTTTGTTCTCTGGCACTCCTGCACCCGCGAGAGACTCCGCCAGGGTTCCTGCGTATTTAGAACCCGCGTCTGCCTTACGCCTGCGCATCCCTGTGTCTGCGTCCCCGCGTCCCTGCGTCCCCGCGTCCCTGTGTCCCCGCGTCCCCGCGCACAAGCCACCCGGAAGGATGCATTGTGTGCCGACGGCCGGAGCAGCCCTGGTGCTGTGTGCTGCCACCGCCGGGCTGCTTAGCGCGCAGGGTCGCCCCGCGCCAGCGGAGCCGCCGCAGCGCTTCGCGTCCTGGGACGAGGTGAATGTACTGGCTCACGGGCTCCTGCAGCTCGGCCACGGGCTGCGCGAACACGTGGAGCGCACCCGGGGACAACTGGGCGCACTGGAGCGGCGTCTGGGCGCGTGCGGAGCCGCCTGCAAGGAGCCGGGGGCATCTGCCGCGCCCCCGCACGTCCCGGCGAGTCTGGTCTTCCCCGGCAAGGCCGCCTCTGAGACCCTCCGCAGCCTGCAGGTACGTGTGACCTGGGGTGGCTGTCCGCACTCCTACTACTCTCTAGAGAATCTGGAAGGGTGTGGACGGAATTGAGGCGCTTCCTGCCCAGGTGTCAAAGGATGGAGAGTTGGAAGGACAGAGGAGTGGATGAATGGAGAGATTTGCAGCAGAAGGCCAGGTCTTCACCAGGGTTTTCACACTCTCTCCAGACTCAGCTCAAGGCTCAGAACAGCAGGATCGAGCAACTCTTCCAGAAGGTGGCCCAGCAGCAGCGGCACCTGGAGAAGCAGCATCTGAGAATCCAGAATCTGCAGAGACAGGTACCAGATGCTTGCACCAGGAGGGGAGGGAGGTTGAAGCTTGGACCTGTGGGTCTGGATGTGAGCCAGTTATACCTGACACTCTCCTCCCGTACTTTCCCAGGTGGGCATCCTGGCCCCCATGTACTTGGCCCATAGGGTGGCCAAGCCTGGCAGGAGGAAGAGGCTACCCAAGATGTCCCAGTTTGTTGGCCCCACTCACAATATAAGCCACCTGCACAGTGAGTGTTCAGCCCTTTGCTGTCCTTGGGCAGCTCCCCCCTCTACACACAGACACATACACTTGTCATTCCTGTACCCCTCCTTGTCATGTCCACCTTACTTGAGAAGGAGAGAGGTCCTGGTTCTGGGGCCCTCTGGGCTCTGGTGAAGGGCTGATGGGGGCACCTCCCTCAGCTCTGTCCCTGACCACTGCACCCTTCTTTCCGGGAGGCGGGGCGGGGGGTACAGTGGGTTTTCCCCAAAACTTTGCTGGCCACTAATAGAGCAGGGTTGGAAAAGAGGGTCCAAGAGAGACTTGAGTTGCAGGAGTGTGGGGAATGGGGTGGTGCAGCTCAGGGACACCTCCACGTAGGTTGGAACTTTCTAGGAGGGCATGATGATGGACAAGAGGGTGCCAGCTAGGGAGTCTGGAGTCACTGGGTGAACAGCAAATGCTTGTCTGGGAGAGGGATTCTAAAACTTGGAGTGTGGATCTAGGAGGTGGAGCAAGGGCAGGGGACCCCAATCTCCCCGGCCAGACATACTCACTCTTGCATCTCTGACAAATCCAGGGCTGCTGACCCGAAACCTGGTCCCTCACCCCTCTCTTGGCCCCAGAGTGCCTGATCACCCCCATTTCCCACCCCCACCCCCTTCCACAGAGTTAGCCATTGCCACCATCTGGAGTTCTGAGTTCTATTTGGGTGTATGGCTGAAATTGCCCCAAATTTCCAACTACATGTCTGTGTATGTCAACACAGTCTCCCAGCTTCCCATATCTTTGTACCACCTTAAGTTCATGGTCCCAGAGCCAGCTGACTTCCCCTCTGGTCCTCCTACCCTGTCACCCATCACCCGGCCTGGCATCTGTGGCTGTCTGCAGCCAACTGGGTAAAAGTTCAGTTCCCCCCCTTTCACACCCTCAGGCTGGCTACTGGCTCCCAGCCCTTTGGTTTTGAGGGCTCCCTCCACCCCACCACTCCCCATGACTCCCTTTGGAAAGGGTCCAGCACACTCTCTCAAACTGCTGTCCTGGGATGAGGGGCTTCTGGGATGGGTCAGTAGGTATAGGTCCAGGCTGAGAGATGTGGAGGAGATTGGAGGGGGAAACTTGTGGATTTGGGGACTCCCAGACTCCAGCTTAGTTTTGCCAAGTAGGGGAAAGTTCAGAGCTGGAGAGAGAAACAGCTGGTGCTAATGGAAGCCACATTGGTGGTTTGGCCAGGTGCCTGTCCTGATTGGAAGAGAGGAAAGTAGGCGAAAGGGGAGCTGCCTCAGGGGCCAGAAAGTGTCTCCAGTCACTCTGGGCTGGCCCCCACCCCTGCAACAGTTAGGACACACTCACCCCTTGTCCTGGGCCTTCCCACCCCGGTTCCCACAGGCGATCTTTCCCCTACTTTTTTTGCTGGGCTAGGGGTGGGACTTCCCACTAGCAGTAGCCATCCCTGCTTCCTCACCTCCTTCCTCCCTGTCACCCTCCCTGTCTTCCTCCTGTCCTCCTTTACTCCTTATCATTCAACTCCCCTCTGATACCTGGGACCCCAGGCAGGGCCTCTGTCCCCCCAAGTCCCATCCAGACCTGATCTGAATCCTCCACTAGACAAAGCAGAGCCTGTACATCTCAGCTCAGCTCTTGCCTCCCCCCATGCACCCCCATTCAGCTCCTGCAATCATTTATTTATTAATCATTCATTCATTGTGTCTTTATTAAAGACCTGCTGTGGACTAGGATCAGCCTGGGCACTGGTGCCAGACTGGGCCAAGAACATTTCCTGTCCCTGACCTCATAGAAGCCTCATTCAGTGGAGGGAGTTGGGGAGAGACCACCAGATGACCCTCGTGTTGGGAGTAGGAAGACCTTGATGCCCCTTTCTGGGGGTCTGGCCTGGTCTGGGAATCAGGGATTTCTTGCAGAACCTGGGACCTTTAGAATAAAGAAGAAAAAGGCATGAAGGAAGAATGTCCTAGACAGAGGGACCAGCATGTACAAAGGCTCTGTGGCAGGAGGATGCATGGGACAAGGAAGGCTGTGTGGCCTGAGGATGGGCATGCAGTGTGGGAGGAGGGAGATGGGTGAAGGGGCCAGTCCTGGAGCACCTTGTAGTCAGTGTTGAGGAAGGTCAGAGAGAGCCATGGAAGACTTTAAGCAAGTGTAAAGGGAGGGCGTCATGAACTCAGGATTGTCCCCTAATATCCCAGTTGCCCACTACCCAAATTTTAGATATACCTGTTTCCTGAGACCCCCAGGACTGCTCTCTGCTTCAATGTCCCGCCCCTCTCTTTGCCCTATAGGGCTGCCCAGGGACTGCCAAGAGCTGTTTGAAGAGGGAGAACGGCAAAGTGGACTGTTTCAGATCCAGCCTCAAGGGTCCCTGCCTTTCCTTGTTAACTGCAAGATGACCTCAGGTAGGATGTTAACCCACCAGGGAACTGTTGTCTTTCTGTCAAATGCAGCCCACCTCCCTCACTCCTACTCCCTCCTTCCCAGCTGGGTCCTAGGGACAAAGATCTAGGCTGAGCCTCTGGCCTGCTGGCCAGCCCACACAGTATTTCTTCCTTTGACCACCTTCCTCCAGTCTTCCTGGGATGAATGAGGGGAGTATTGCTCTTCCTGGGTTTGGAGGTGGCTTGGGGTTTTGGAGCCAGATGGAGGAGTTGGAGTTCCTTGTGAGAAGGGTCCTTCTGGTGACCTTGTACCTGTCTGGGCAGATGGAGGCTGGACCATAATTCAGAGGCGCCAGGATGGCTCTGTGGACTTCAATCAGCCCTGGGAAGCCTACAAGACTGGCTTCGGAGATCCCCAAGGTGTGTGTTTCCAGAAGCCAGAGGCACAGGGGGAGGAAGGGGCTGCAGATGTGGGTTCCCGTGTCACTGATGACCTTTCCTATTGTAGGAGAGTTCTGGCTGGGCCTAGAGAAGGTGCACCTGATCTTGGGGGACCGTGGCAGCCACCTGGCTGTGCAGCTGCAGGACTGGGAGGGCAATGCTGAGTTGTTGCAGTTCCCTGTCCGCCTGGGTGGGGAGGACACAGCCTACAGCCTGCAGCTAACGGCACCTGTGGCCAGCGAGCTGGGTGTCACCACTGTGACACCCAGTGGCCTCTCCCTGCCCTTCTCCACTTGGGACCAGGACCACGACCTCCGTGGGGACAAGAACTGTGCCAAGAGCCTCTCTGGTAAGCTCTGTCCCCCCTCATCTTGCTTGCGAGGCCTCCCCTCCCTGCCATTCTGCTTCCCTGCCCTGCCTTCAACTCCAGTTCCACCCATTACCCTCTTTTCCTTACTTACTGTGTGCCCTTGAGCAACTGACTTAACCTCT
Source organism: Tadarida brasiliensis (assembly GCA_030848825.1). Lineage (NCBI taxonomy): Eukaryota > Metazoa > Chordata > Mammalia > Chiroptera > Molossidae > Tadarida > Tadarida brasiliensis. The sequence continues at coordinate 68,053,235 of CM061259.1, read as the reverse complement.
CCCACCTTCAGTTTCCCCATCATTAAAATGGGTATAGCCTGGTTGGTGTGGCTGAGCATTGACCCATGCACCAAGAGGTCACCAGTTTGATTCCCAGTCAGGGCACATGCCTGGGTTGCGGCCCAGTCCCCAGTGGGGGGCATGCAGGAGGCCGCTGATTGATATTCTCTCATCAATGTTTCTATCTCTCCCTCTCTCTCTCAAATCAATGAAGGAAAATATTTTTTAAAATAAAATAAAATACAATACAATAACAGTACCAACACCATAGGATTATTATGAAAATTAAATGAAATGATATTTATTGGATGGTGGCTGGCATGTGGCAAAGCCACCAAAACAAACTCCATCTTGCTCTAGTAAAATCAAAGGCAGAGCCCAGGACTTGTGAAGTGAAACATATCAAACTGCCTTCTGGTGGGTCAAAAAATGATGGATCCCTGGCCATGTGGCTCAGTTGGTTGGGCATCATCCCCTGTACCTTAAGGTCGCTGGTTCAATTCCCTGGTCAGGGCACATACCTGGGTTTCGGGCTCGACCCTGGTCCCTGGTGTGGGACATGCAGAAGGCAGTTGATTGATGCATTTTCACATTAATGTTTCTCTCTCTCTCTCTCTCTCTTCCTCTGTCTCTAAAAATTAATTGTAAAATCTTTTAAAAAAGTCAACATTTTATTGCAAATTTTATATGCTATTATTCCTTGATCAAGGGAAGACAGATACAACGCTAGCCTTTGGCCCAGAAGAATTTCCTGCTCTCACTCCTACAAATGATCAAATAGTGTCAGAAAGAAGGTTTCTTAGAGATCATTATGTATTATGACAATATACAGTTAGCAGAAAATATTTATAGAAAGAACCAAATTAAGAGCTGGCACTGCCCTGGCTGGTGTGGCTCAGTGGTTAGAGCGTCAGCCCCTAGACTAAAGGGTTGTGGGTTCAACTCCTGGTCAAAGGCACGTATTTGGGTTTCCTGTTCAATTCCTGGCCCTGGTTGGGGCGCGTGTGGGAGGCAACCAATCAATGTGTCTCTCACGCATCAATGTTTCTCTCTCTGTCTAAATATCAATAAACTATTCTTTTAAAAAAAAAAAGACGGAGCCCTGGCCAGTGTGGCTCAATTGGTTGGTGTGTCATCCCATGAACCAAAGGATTGTGGGTTTGATTCGCGGTCAGGGCACATACACAGGTTGCAGGTTCCATCCTCCAGTTGGGGCATGTACGGGAGGAAACCAATCAATGTTTCTCTCTCTCTCTCTCTCCAAAATCAATAAAACTATATCCTTGGGTGAGGATTAAAAAATAATAAAAAGTAAATAAAAATGATGGAATACTGGTAATTTCATGTGGTTCAATCTAATATAAATTGATGAAACAGATGACAATCATAGAAAGTCTTTAATGAGCCCTGGCTGGTTTAGCTCAGCGGTTAGAGTGTCGGCCCATGGACCAGTGAGTCCCAGGTTCTGTTCCCGCTAAGGGCACGTACCTCAGTTGCAGTTTGTCCCCGTCCCCGGTTGGGGTGCTGTGGGTGGCAACCACTCGATGTGTCTCTCTTGCATCGATGTTTCTCTCTCTCTCTTCCCCCCTCTCTCCCTCCCACTCTATCTGAAGATAAATGCAAAAAAATAAAAGCCTTTGGTGGGGGAGAAAGTCTTTAATGAATGTTTGTCATGTGTCAGGCACAGAGAAGTGACTTGCCATGGTCACAGATGTGAAAGCTATGGTTATTGGATTGGGGGACCCAGTGTCCTTGAGGCTCCTCTGTTACAACCTGGAGTTCTTCAGAACACAATTTGATGACCACTGCCAAAGTCCTCCCATCTAAAGTGTATAGGGTCCAATGCCTACCCTCATCTCCATCCCAGACCCAGTGGTTAGGCCCTGCCTAACCATGTTCCCTTTGTTCTGACCCCCACAGGTGGCTGGTGGTTTGGTACCTGCAGCCATTCGAACCTTAATGGCCAGTACTTCCACTCTGTTCCTCAGCAGCGGCAGCAGCGTAAGAAGGGCATCTTCTGGAAGACCTGGCGGGGCCGCTACTACCCACTGCAGGCCACCACCATGCTGATCCAACCCACAGAGGCTAAAGCAGCCTCCTAGCCTCCTTGCTGGAGCCTGGTCCCAGGCTCCTAGAGGACAGTGACTGTGACTCTGGCCCAGCATGTGGCCACTCCCTGCCTGAGCAGGAGCTCTGGGCAGGGACCATCTGGAGCCTTTTGGGCAAAGAAGAAGCCTTTAACTGGAGAGGCCCCCTTTCTTATTGGGGGGCTGCAGGTGGAACCCTCTGAGAAGGACAGGACTGTAGAGCACAGACCACAGAAGTGTGGGACCAATGGGCATTGAGGTCTGCTCCTTGCTTACCCAAGGAGTAGGGGATGCAGAGGGACCACTCAGGGGCAACCAGGCCAGCCTTCAGGTAGATTCAGTCATGTTGACTGTCCAGGGGACCAGGGTGCCCTCACGGTGCTGTTGTATGTGGGTGCTGTGGGACAAGCCCATGCCAATGGTGTCTGGGCGGAGCTCATAGAATTCTTGGAATAAAAGTAACATTAGAACATTTCATTCTTCTTTGTCAGGTTTGTTTTAAAAAATGAACAGTTTCAAAATCCATGTAAACATGTTGTCAGGGTGGAGGTGAACACACTCCCCTGGTCTATTAAGAACAACACTGGTTATTCCTACCACCTCTGACAACTGATTTTAATTTCCTTCATTTATTATTTCATGATGTGTATGTCATTTTTATTTTCAAAATTAGAAAACAAAGCCCTGCCCTGGCTGGTTTGGCTCAGCAGTTAGAGCGTCGGCCCGCGGACCAGAGAGTCCCGGGTTCGGTTCCTGCTAAGGGCACGTACCTCGGTTGTGGTTTGTCCCCAGCCCCGGTTGGGGTCGTGTGGGTGGCAGCCACTCGATGTGTCTCTCTCGCATCAATGGTTCTCTCTCTCTCTTCCTCCCTCTCTCCCTCCCACTCTATCTGAAGATAAATGAAAAAAAAAAAATGTCCTCGGGTGAGGATAGAAAACAAAGCCCTCATTTATTCCTTCTGGAAGCAGGTAATAGAGAAAATTAGAACACCCTCTTGATCATATTTATGCAGGTGAATTACCATTAACTTCTCAGTGTCCCACCAACTGATAAAAATATGTGAGTCACATGTTTAATTTTATTTTTTATAGTAGTTACATTTTTAAAAAAGTAAAAATAAATTAAAAATATGTGAAATGGCCCTGGCCAGTTTGGCTCAGCGGTTAGAGCATTGGCCTGCGGTCCGGAGAGGCCTGGGTTTGGTTCCCGCTGGGGGCATGTGCCTCGGTTGCGATTTGTCCCCGGCCCTGGTTGGTCCTGTGGAAGGCAGCCACTCGATGTGTCTCTTTCACGTCGATGTTTCTCTCTCTCTCTCTTCCTCTCTCTCCCTCCCATTCTATCAGAACAAAAAATGGAAAAATGTCCTCGGGTGAGGATTAAAAACAAACAAACAAACAAACAAAATATGTGAAATGAATTTTTTTTTTTTTGGTATGTGCCCCTAGCGGGGGCCGAACCCAGGACTCTCTGGTCCGCAGGCCAACGCTCCAACCGCTGAGCCAAACTGGCCAGGGCTGTGAAATGAATTTTTAAAATATATTTTATTGAATCCAATATAGCAAAAGTATTACTATTTCAACATGTGAACAACATGAAAGTTATTTTAATGAGATATTTGACATTGTTTTTTTTTTTAACTAAATCTTTGGAATTTGGTATGTATTTTATATTTATGGCACATCTGAATTTGGACCAACCATATTTTCAGAGGCCAGTGGCCACCATATTTGAACAGCACAGCTCTCTCTAATGTGTGCATTAATCTAATGTTTGAGGTAAATTAACTTTTTGGTGGAGGTACATATCTGGATGTTTTCCTTTAAATTGGATTTATTTTATTTTATTAAATATTTTTTCTTTATTGATTTTAGAGAGAGGAAGGGAGAGAGAGAGAGAGAGAGAGAGAGAGAGAGAGAGAGAGAGAGAGAGAAACATCGGTGAGAGAGAACATCAATTGGCCACCTCTTGAATGTCCCCCACAGGGGACTGGACCCACAACCTGGCATATGCCCTGACCGGGAATCAAACTGGCAACCTCTTGGTGTATGGGTCAATGCTCAACCAGTGAGCCACACTGGCCAGGCCCTTTAAATTAGCTTTAAAAAATACATATATAAATTAAAATATTTACCAAGCAGCCGCTACATGCTAAAATCCGGTACTAAGTGCTTGGGATACTGAAGTGAAAGAAGAGTCCCTGCTGGCACCAAGTCCCTCCCATTACAGATAGGGTGACCTATAATTGATGGTGCAAACTGAGACATTTTTGGAGAGTGAAAGGGGGTATGCTGTTAATAATTAAATCAGATGACAAATGTAACGCAGCTCACTCCCAGGTGTATCAGGACTCATTGACTCAGTTTTTATTTTTTATTTATTTAATTATATTTAAATAATAGTTTATTGTTTTTTAAAATTACTCATTGGTTGATTGAATTTTAGAAAGGAAGGGAGAGAGAAAAAGCTGTCTTGTTGTTCCACTTATGCACTTACTGATTGATTTCTTCTTTTAAGATTTTTAAAAATATATATTTTATTGATTTTTTTAGAGAGAGAGGAAGGGAGAGAGAAAACAAAAGAGAAACATAGATGTGAGAAACATTGATTGGCTGCCTCCTGCATGCCCCCTAATGGGGATCCAGCCTGCAAGCCCGGCATGTGCCCTGACCAGGAATCGAACCAGGACCTTTCAGTCTATGGGAGGACTCTCAATCCACTGAACAACTCTGGCCTGGCTAAAATTGATGTTTAAAGAGAGAGGAAGAGAGAGAAAGAAACATGATGTGCATGTGCAACATCGATCAACATGTTATCTCCTACATGCCCCCTACCAGGGATTGAGCCCACAACCCAGGCATTTGCCCTGACTAGGGATCTAACTGGCCACCTTTCAGTGCATGGGACGTCGCCCAACCAATGGAGCCACACTGGCCAGGGCTATTGGTTGATTCGTGCATGTGCCCTGACCAGAGATCGAACACACAACTTTGGTGTATCGGGATGATGCTGTAACCAACCGAGCTACCTGGCCACGGCCTTGACTCCGTTTTTTTTTTTTTTTTTTACTCCGTTTTTAAAAATGTAAACAGCCGGGCCAGTGTGGCTCACTGGTTGAGCGTCGGTCGGACCCATGCACCAAGAGGTTGCCGGTTCAATTCCTGGTCAGGGCACATGCCCAGGTTGTGGGCCCGGATGTTTCTATCTCTCTCTCCCTCTCCCTTTCTCTCTCTCTAAAATCAATAAAGAAAAAACATTTTTAAAAATGTAAACACAAAACAAATAACAAAGATAAGAAAAAACGTAAACTCATATCTCTACTACATATGGAAAACCAATATCACCTGCCATAAATAGATTAGTAAAACTAAAGCCAATGAGCCCTGGCCAGTTTGGCCCAGTGGTTAGAGCGTCGGCTCGCTGACCAATGAGTCACGGGTTTGATTCCGGTCAAGGGCGTGTACCTCGGTTGCAATTCATCCCCAGCCCTGGTGGGGTAGTGCGGGAGGCAGCCACTCAATGTGTCCCTTTCACATTGAAGTTTCTCTCTCTCTCCCTCTCCCTCCCACTCTGAACAAAAATAGAAAAATGTCCTCAGATGAGGATTTTAAAAAAAACAAACTAAAGCCAATGAAAAGACTCTTTTAAAAAAAATTTTTTTATTGATTTTTTTAGAGAGGGAGATAGCCATGTGAGAGAGATACATTGATCAGCTGCCTCCTGCACATCCCCTTCTAGGGTTGGAGCCTGAAACCCGGGCATGCACCCTGACCAGGGAATTGAACCAGGACCTCTCAGTCCATGGGAAGAGGCTCAATCCACTGGGCCACACCTGTGGGGCTAAAGCCAATTTAAATAAAACAATGGCAATAGTTTAAAATTCCAGCTAGCCCTGGTCGGTTTGGTTCAGTGGTTAGAGAGTTGGCTGGTGGACCAAAGAGTGGTGGGTTTGATTCTGGTCAAGGGCACGTATCTGTGTTGTGGTTCAATCCTGGCCCTGGTCAGGGTCATGAGGGAGGCAACCAATCGATGTGTCTCTCTCACATCAATGTTTCTCTCCCCCTTCCCACTCCCTCCCTTCCACTCTTTCCAAAAATCAGTAAGAAAAATATCCTCAGGTAAGGATTAACAAAAGAATAAAATAAAATTCCAGCTAGAAAATGGATGTATGGTAGAAAACACACACACACACACACACACACACACACACACACACACACACACACAGAGGCTGCCTCTGCAAGGGTAGAATGGGGACTGACTGGGAAGGGGCATGAGACTTATGGTGATGTCTTGAACCTTGATAGAGGGTTGGTTACTCCAGGGTATGTCTTTGTCTCAGCAAACGCACACTTAAGACTTGTGCGTTTCATTGTATGCAAATTTTACCTAAAAAAAAATACTAAAGAGTCATAAATAAACACTGAAGCCCTGGCCAGTGTGGCTCCGAAAGGTCGCCAGTTTGATTCCTGGCAAGGCACATACCCAGGTTGCAGGTTCAATGCAATCAGTTTCTCTCACATGGATGTTTTTCTCTCTCTCCCTTTCCCTTCCTCTCTCTCTAAAAATCAATTTAAAAAAACATATTTAAAAACACACACACAGCCCTGGCCTGTTCGGCTCAGCAGTTAGAGCGTCACTCGTGGACCAATGAGTCCCAGGTTCGATTCCGGTCAAGGGCACGTACCTCGGTTGCAGTTCGGTGTTCAGTCCTGGTTGGGGTCGTGCGGGAGGCAACCAGTCGATGTGGCTCTAGCACATCGATGTTTCTCTCTGTCTCTCTCTCTCCCCCTCCCTCCCACTCTATCTGAAGATAAAGAAAAATATCCTCGGGTGAGGATTTTTTTAAAAAGTAAACACACACACACACACACACACACACATGCCCAGCCCAGCCGGTGTGGCTCACTGGTTGAGTGTCGACCCACACACCAACAGCTTGCTGATTCCATTCCCAGTCAGGGCACATGCCCAGGTTGTGGGCCCAATCCCCAATGGGGGGCATGCAGGAGGCGGCCAATCGATGTTTTCTCTCATAGATGTTTCTATCTCTTTCTCCCTCTCTCTCTAAAATCAATAAAGAAAAAATATTTTTAAAAAAACACACCCAACAAATATTGAAGTGTAGTTAATGATATGCGTGCTGAAGTGTTTAGAGGTGAAGATGCCTTTAATTTTCTATTTTACTTTTAATTTTTTCCAGCCATATTGAGATATAATTGACATATAACATTGTGTAACTTTAAATTACACCTGTTGATTTGATACATTTATGTATTTCCAAAATTATGACCACCATAGCATTAGCTAACTCCTCTATCACATCACATCACATAATTGCCATTTCTTTTTTGTGGTGAGAATATTTAACATCTACTCTCTTAGCAGCTTTCAAGTACAATATGGTACAATATTATTAACTATAATCTCTGTGCTATACATTAGATCCCCCAAATCTTTAACTCTCTTTGAAATGCATTAAAAAGTACAATGATGGATGGGTGGACAGGGAGACATGTGATAAAGCAAAATGCTGTAGTAATGGTGGAACCCAGGTGGTGGGGATATGAGTACAGAGATATTCTCCATAAAATTCTTTCCATTTTTCTAAATGTTTAAAAATTTCACAATAAAATGTGAGAATTTCAGGATTTCATGTAGCATTACATGAAAAGCACTTGGAAAAAAGTGTCTGGTTCACAGTCAGCACCCAATATAAACATTAGCCATCCTTACTAATACCGTTATTACTACGAGTCATGCTGGGGGTAGGTCAGGGAGGGGAGTATGACCAGGACAGGAGAAAAGGCTTTATGAGGTGAACATGGCTTTTGAGTCAGTTTTCAAATAAGGATAAAAATTCTACAAAAATGGTAGTGGGGCAGGGATGGCATTCCAGGAAGACGCCACTGAGAGCAAAAGCCTAGTGGCCTGGGTGGGAAGTGCACAGCCCCACCTAGCTGCAGCATAGAGCAGGAAGCTGGGTGGTGAACTGGGGTACCGTAGGGAGGGGGTTTGGCCAGCATGTGCAGGGCTTCAAGCTAGCTGCCCAGGAGCTTGCTGATAAAGACCAGAGGGTATGCACTGGTCTGGCTTCCAGCCTGGCCTTTTCACCTAATCTCACCTCTGGTCCCTGGAACTCACTCTCCAGCCACCATGTCCTTCTGGCTGTTCAAACTCATCAGGCTCTCTTACTTGCTGTTGCATCCACCATCTCCTCCCTCACCTGAGGACTCAGTGCAAATGCCACCTCCCTCAGGATACCTTCCTTAACTCCCTGGTTAAGGAGCTCCACCATCACATAACCCAGGCTATTTTCTTCTTTGAATGCCTCCCATTCTGAAACTATCTTGTGTGTGTTGTTTACTTGCTTCTTGTCTGCCTGTCCCCACTAAACTGTCAGCTCCATGACGGCTGGGACTTTGTCTTATTCAATGGTGTGTCCCTGGCACCTAGAGTGCTGCTTAGCACTTAGTAGGTGCTAAGTAAATGCTTATTAAGGAAAGGACTAAAAGATTTTTAAATTGGGGAATGAGAAGATCTGACTCACCTTTGTTTTTTATCCTCACCCGAGGACATTTTTGCATTTATCTTCAGATAGAGCAGGAGGGAGAGAAGGAGGAAGAGAGAGAGAAACATCAATGTGAGAGAGAAACATCGGCCAGAGGAAAACTGCAACTGAGGTACGTGTCCTTAGCAGGAACCAAACCCGGGTCTCTCACAGGCTGACGCTCTAACCGCTGAGCCAAACTGGCCAGGGCTGACTCACGTTTTAAAACACTCCCTATGGCCCTGGCCGGTTTGGCCCGCAGACCAGAGAGACCCGGGTTTGGTTCCTGCTAAGGGCATGTACCTCAGTTGCAGTTTGTCCCTGGCCCCGGTTGGGGTCGTGTGGGTGGTAGCCAGTTGATGTGTCTCTCTCACATTGATGTTTCTCTCTCTCTCTTCCTCCCTTCCTCCCTCCTGCTCTATCTGAAGATAAATGCAAAATGTCCTCAGGTGAGGATAAAAATAAATAAATAAATAAAAATAAAAAATAAAAGACTCCCTATGACTGCGGTGGGAAGAACAGTGTGTGCATGTGTGGGCACAGCAGGGCGATCTGGGTGGTCCCAGGAGAGATGATAAAGCAAGAATCAGGGTGGTGGCAGTAGAGGAGCAGTGGAGGAATGGTCAGAATATAGGAGGAAGGAGAGACATAAAAGGGCAATTAAGCCCTGGCTAGTGTGGCTCAGTTGGCTGGGCGTCATTCCATGCACTGAGCCCAGGTTTCAGGCTCAATCCCTGGTAGGTGGCATGAGGGAGGCAGCCAATCCAAGTTCTGCTCTCAAAGCGATGTTTCTCTCTCTCGCCCACTCCCTTCCTCTCTCTCACCCTCTCCCTTCCTTTCTCTCTCTCTAAAAATCAAGTAAAAATCTTTTATTTTAAGGCAATTAAGGAAGAGGAAGGGAGGCAGGGGCAGGGTAGTAAGGATGAGAAGGAGAGAAAAGTACATGATCTGTGGTTTTAATGATGGTGTGGGGGTGGGAAGAATGAAGACACAGGAGGAGAAAGAAAGAGGTCAAATTAGTGTCTAGGATGCCTGATGGACATTGCAGGGATGAGGTCCATGAAGCAATAATGATAATTATAGTTATATAAAAAATAATTATAGTTATAGTTATAACTAGCACACGAGCTCTATGCTTCCATTATCCATCACATAGCAGATATTTCCTGAGCACTGGTAACGCACCAGTGATTGAGACAGACACAGTCTCTGCCCTCATGAGGCTGATAATTCTGTTGACTTGAGACAGAAACTAAGCAGATTAATGGATCAAGAAAGAAATACATAATTTAAAGTTAGGTCGTGATAAATCCTGGGGTGGGGTGTGTGCATATGTGGAATAAAACAGGGTAAGGGGCAGAAAGGAGAGATTATGTTGGACAGAGTCTGATGCTCAGTAAGGATTACAAATATTTGTTAAAAACTTAATGATAACAAACATGTGCTGGCGAGGATGTGGAGAAAAGGAATCCTCCTGCACTGTTGGTGGGAATGCAGACTGGTGCAGCCACTGTGGAAAACAGTATGGAGTTTCCTCAAAAAGTTAAAAACTGAACTGCCTTTTGATCCAGTGACCCCGTTTCTGGAAATATATCCTAAGAATCCTGAAACACCAATTGGAAAGAATATATGCACCCTTATGTTCATAGCAGCATTATTTACAATAGACAAGATATGGAAACAGTCCAAGTGCCCATTGGTAGATGAGTGGATAAAAAAGCTGTGATACATTTATACAGTGGAATACTATGCTGCAGTAAAAAAGAAGGATCTCTTACACTTTGAGACAGCAGGGATGGGCCTGGAGATTATGCTTAAGCAAAACAAGCCAGTCAGAGAAAGACAAATATAGTATGATCTAGTTTATATGTGGAATCTAATGAACAAAAATAAACTGAGAACAAAACAGAACCAGAGTCATGGATACATGGTACAGACTGACAGATGTCAGAGGGGAGGTGGGGGAGAGGCAGACAAGATGAAAAAAGGTGAGGAGAATAGCCAAAGAACATATATACATACCCCATGGACACAGACAGCAATGTGGTACAGCTAGAGGGAGGGAAGGTCAGGGTCTGGGTGGAGGGGGGGCAAAGGGCAGGGGGGGGTGGGGGGCATCTGTAATAATGTCAACAATTAAAAAAAGACTTAATGACAGAAAGTGGATGGTTGATTTAGTATATGTTTAAGGAAATGATCTAGATATCTCCCAAAGTTTCCATTAGGTGGGTTTTTTTCCTGTTACACAGAGGAGGGTAACTGAGGTCAAAGGTTAACATGATGACTCACCAATATAAAGAAGAAACTGCCCTGGCCGGTTTGGCTCATTAGTTAGAGCGGCAGCCCCCGGACCAGGGAGTCCCTGGTTTGGTTCCCTCTAAGGGCGGGTATCTCGGTTGCAGTTAGTCCTCCGCCCCTGTTGGGGTCATGTGGGTGGCAACCAGTCCATGTGTCTCTCTCACATAGATGTTTCTCTCTCCCTCCCTCCCTCCTGCTCTATCTGAAGATAAATGCAAAAATGTCCCCGGGGTGAGGATTAAAAAAAAAAAGAAAACTGCAACAAAGAGAGGCAAACCTCAAGGTGGAAAAGACCTCAGCAGAGGCGGGGGAAACAGTCATTAACGGGGGCGGAGCTGGTGGGTCCAGAGCTGCACGCATTGACCTATGATGTCATCGGGAGGTTAGAAAGCGTACCATCACCAAGCGTAACATCACCTGGGCGTAGCCCCATTTTCCTTCCCGGACAGGTCCTCTGTTAGGCATGTTCTGAATCAAGCCGCTCATTGGCTACTCGCTCCGTCAATCCAATTAATTATTTCAGTTTTTTCGCCCCGCCTTCTTGAACCCGTCTCTGAGAGGCTGACGCGGCCGTCACTTGTGAAAGGTCCGCATTCCTTCCGTCTTTCTTCAACAGACCGACGGCGAGAAAGGTGGATCCCAGGCGGCACCAACCCCAGAGGCTCCGCTTCCACCTCTGATTGGCTGCTCTGGGTGCCCGTCGTTACGCCACGCAGCGCTGGTTGGCTATCCTGCAGCCGCTCTGTGCGGCGCCGGCCCCGCCCCTGTCGAGTGTTTGTGGTGGGGCTGCGGAGTCGCGGATCCCGCCGGAAACGCCAGGACAATGGGGACCCGGGACGACGAGTACGACTACCTGTTCAAAGGTACGGCCGGTGGGGCACAAATGGGCGAGGGGACGGCGGCCGACAGGCGAGCCTAAGCTGCGTCCAGGCCGCTGGGCCCAGGTCGGAGCCCGGGGCTTGGGGCCAGGCGGTGCATGCAGTCGAGAAAGCTGAGGCAGGCTGGTTTCGGGCAGCTTTGCGCCGGGGTGTGCGACCGTGAAGATCCGGCAGCCCAGAGGGGTCTGAGCTTCCTGGATGCGCCCAGGCAGAGTTGGAGCCCAGCGGGGGTGGGGCCTAGAACGGTGGGAGAGGCCGTTGGGGGTGGGACCTCCGGAGGGGACGGGACCGCCCCAGCATTTGCCGGCTGGGTAGAAAGCTCCATTGGGAATGGGGGCGGAACCCTTGGAGGTGGGACTAGGATATGATGGGCGTGTCCAAGATGAGTGCTGATGGAGCTCATCACAGGGTGGGCGTGGTCAGACTTGGTGGCAGCACTTTTGGAGGTGGGGCTCGGTAAGGGAGGGGTGGACTATGCCGGTTGAGATGGGTGTTGAGTAACACCGGATTTCGTGGAGGGGCGCCTGGTGTGGGGGTGTGGGGACTGTGTGTTGGACCCAGGCCTGGTGGTTAACAAGGATAGTTTTCTCTCAGCTTTTAGAACTCTTTTATTTTTTTAAGAGGATATTAAATCGTTTGGTGATTACACATGATAATGGATGAAAAACAAGTTTCATTCCCATCTATAATTTTAATCTGGTACCATAAAAATATGGACAGCTTCACGAATTTGCGTGTCATTCTTGCGCAGGGGCCATGCTAATCTCTGTCATTCCAATTTTAGTATATGTGCTGCCAAGCTAGCACACGCTTAGAACTCTTGGTAGCACTACCCAAGTACCTGCACTTTTCTAAGCTCTTTACACACATGAATTCATTGACATCCTCACCACAATCCTGTGAGGTCGATATTATCTAGCCTCTTTTATGGACCCGGAAACTGGGGCCCAGGGAGACAAGGACGTGACTAAGTGTTAGAGCAGAATTTGAACCCTGTCCAGTTGTTGGTTTTACCACTTAGCAAGTATATCTGGGGAACTTGTGGCTAGGATCTGGGACTAAGGTGTCAGACTGCCTCCTTCAACACATGCAGGATGATGGCTCAGGTCTGGGTCAACCTGCTAGAGGATTTTCCCAGCTGGAGGGACAGAGGGCTCTATGAGCCTCAAGTATGGCCTAGGCAGATCAGGCCTCCATAGCTGGCTTGGGGCCAGTTGGGGAGCTCCTTCACCATGCCCCAAGCTGGGGAGACTTGCTACATGTCACTGGAGTCCTTTGTTTTCTCAGCTCAGCTGGTTTAGGGGTCACTGGCTTCACAGCACCTTCTGTGCCAAGCTGGACTTTGGCCAAGTCCTCTCTGTCCGTGTTGGGATCCCTGGCCGATAGTGGCTGCCCTTGAGAGCTAACTCCTGGGCCCACACGGGGCACATTTTCTCTGCTGCCTGTTGTGTGAGGGTCTGCCTCCCACGTCAGCTGTTGGAGCCTTCCCCTTGTTGGGGGAGCCTGGCCATCCCTGGGAGTGTGGTCTGTGTCTGGAGCTGGCCTTGGATGACCATCCACCATCTTGGGGCTGGGAGCCTAGGGACTTTGGGAATATGGAGAGTGGGTAGAACATTCCTTACCTGGATGAGGGAGTGCCCATACAGAGGCCCAGAGTCCTCACACAGCACCATGGGCTCTGGGAGCTGCCTGCAGGCTGATATGTCACTGGCATGAGGCCAAGTCCCTGGTGCTGACTGAGCCTTGTGGTTGGTCTCACCTTAGAGGCAGGGGAAGCTCTGTCAGGGCTTTGGGGACCAGGGACAGGTGGTCTGGACTCCAATCCTGCTACAGCTGGTGTTTGTCTCTACTCAGCCTGCTCTTAGGATCTGCTCATGGCTCGGGGTAGGGCATACATCTGGACATGGCACTGCCAGGGCATGCGGTATTCCCCCAGTTGCCTCCTCCCGGTTTCTGTGGTCACTTGCTTGTTATTTTCAACTGTTTGTTGTTATAAGTAATTCAGCTCCAAGTGTTTGCATAAGTCATCTTTTGCCCTTTGGGTTATTTCCTTGAAGTATGTTCCCAGAAGTACAGTTAGTGGGTCAGGGGCAGTGGAGCAGCTGTGTACTTCCCAGGATTCATCTCTAGTCCACTTCCTGGCAACACTGATCCGGCTTCTGTGGCACCTGGCACGAAGGGGAGGGTGCTTGCCTACCCTGCTGCCCTCCTTTTCTGAGTCCAGCAGGTGCCCTGCTGACCTCAAGCAGGGTTGGAAGTGAAAATCTAACCTGCAAGGTCAGGGTTCTCCAAACTGTGATCATCTGAGCCCTTCCCTTCACACTTACACCTTTTTGGAGGACATAGCCTCCCCCCATCGTTCTTTAATGTTTGTCTTTAAATTCACTCAGGTTTTCATTTCCTTAAATGGGAAAAGGAAAGCCTATTTGGCTCTGGCAAATAAAGAAGGGAGGAAGGAAGTTGGCAGGCAAGCCACAACCCTCACATAACTTACCATAAATATGGCTGGTAGACAGAAACCTGAATATGCTGCACCCCCACCCCCCACACCCCCGCCAGCCCCTCCTGAGGCCCAGGGCCTGCAGAGGGTCAGGTCTGGGCATTAGAGAGGCATCCAGGACATGACTGCACCGGAAGGGTTGACCAGGGCCAGCTTTCTCTCTGGCCCTGCTGCTGGTACAGGACACCCTTTAGCAGAAAAGGGGGCAGCCATCCTCCCACTCCCCACCCTGTGCCGAACCTCCTACAGGCTTCGGTCACCTTCTCCTAGCCCTGTCCTGGGCATGGAGGGGCCACACCTCTCACTTTGGGACACTGGTTGCCACCTGTGCAGCCCTCCCACCAGTCTTGTTTGTTTTGGCAGCCATATCACATGTTGGCTCCCCTGACCTCCACCACCAAGGCCAGCAGGTCCTGCTGGGTGTTTTCCCCACGTGGTTATTTTCTTCGCTGTACATTTCCCCCTTCCCCAGGAGTGAGGTTGTTTATTTGTACCTAATTATAGATTCTCACATTTATCCTGCTAACATTTTATCCTGTCAGCTGTAGACCATTTTCCCAGCCTGATCAGTCCCCTAGGGCTCCCCTGACTTCTCCTCTGATTGACCAGTCTGTGGTGTCTACAAGTGGGAACAGTGGTATCCCCAAGGGCCACTGAGGCTTTCCCATGGCCCCGGCCACTCACCTGGCCCATAAAGATGCGGTTGATGTGGAGAGCTTCTACAGTGGTCCAAAGCCCTGTCCTCTAGGTTGTGTGTATCCCTGCCCCATCTATGACTCCTGTTGGGAAAGGGGGTGAGGAGAGAGTGACTGCCGGCCCCAATCCTTGCCTCTCTCTGCCAAGTGCTCCCAAGGCAGCCTAGTGACTCTGCAACATGGATAGGACCCCACTAGGTCCAGGAACCGAGCACACCATCTTCTCCAATTGCAAATGGTGGCCCTGCCTGTACCCTAGCTTAGGACACCTCTTTTTTCTCTGATTTCCAGAGGAATAGCTCTGACAAGATTGCCCCCAAGTGCTGGTCCCTGGAGCCTGGGATAATCAGGGTCTGCTTTCTGGAGGAGAGATGGGGCTCTGCTCTGCCTGAAGTAGGGGAGTGTGCCTCCACCTGAATGGTCAGTCAGTCTGCTACACTGTCATGGGGCAGGCCAGAGGATCCAGACCTTAAAGAGGTTCCAGCTCTTTGTTTTTGCCAACTGGGCTTGCCTGCCCTGCCAGCCCAGAGGCATGTCTAGGGAGGCCATTTCCTGGCCAACATTGCCACCAGTTTCTGTGGAAATGCTGGGGGTCGTGTCCTCAAGGGCCCTTTATTTCCCCAAGACAATGATAGCTTGTGACTTTGACAGTGCCATTCTCATTCCCACAATGTACCCAGAGCCAACCCGGCCACTGTCCTGCTGGCCATCTCTCTGCATCGGGCACCTGTGCCAAGGAATGCCTGGGCATCCTGGCCTTTCCACCATTTATCTGGGCAGTGGCTGGTGGCCCTTGTCCTATTCTTGCCTCCACTGTTCTCACTGGGTCACCTTGAACTGGAGGACTCGGTCACTCTGGGTTGAGTGTCCCCAGCTGTACAAGGGGAATGATTACATGACATTTGTCTCTGGAGTGGCCCCAAGAGCTTGATAATAAAGCCTTTAGGGCGGTCCTGGTCTGTGGGATTGAGGAGATTGTTGGCTAGGCCAGGGCAGAATCAATTGTCCCCAACACTGGGACAAGGCTGGTTAGGGAGTGAGGGGCTGGGGGAATACAGGGCAGGGCTCAAAAGGGACTCTTTTCCTCATTTCCTGTTCCATTCCTGACAACATGAGAACTGTGAATAAACCTCCCCAGGCTTGGCTAGGTTCCTCTGGCTGCCAATGGGAAGGAGGTGAGGGATTGGGGTTGTGGATGTTGGGCTCCACAGTCAGTCCAGCCTGGCCCTGCATAGCTTCGGAGCCGATTCAGGGCCCCACCAGCATGATTGGGAGCCCTCGGCCCTGGACCTCAGGCCCATGTCCATCTCCACCTATTTTCCACCTGTTTCTGAAGTCAACTTGGCAGTCTTCTGTTGGGTACCCACAGTGTCAGGAGAGGACAGTGGCCCTGTCGTCACAGGTCTTGTGGGCCAGGCTACGTGGTGGTTTGGGGAGGAGAAAAGAGGCCTGAAATGAGGAGTTTTGAAGGATGAGCAGGAGTTTGTCAGCTATATCAGGGTTAGGATGCCTCAGGTGGTGGGAGAGGAGGAGGCTGAACTCAAGACTCCTGAGTTCAACCTTGGACCTAGAAAACCTGAGTTCAAATGTTGCCAGATCACTTTTCAGCGGGTAGCCCAGGTGAGCATGGTTGGGAAATGGACGTGAGCCTGCTCATATCCTTGCTCTGCAGACTTCTAGCCTTCTGCTCACTGTGGGTCTTGGGCTCGTCATTACCCCATTTGCACCTCAGTTTCCTCATCTGTAAAATGGGTTACATGCGGCTTCTGTGAGGTGATGCGAATCAAAGGCTTTCTCGGCACAGACTCATTAAATTTTCTTCTTCTTCTTCTTCTTCTTCTTCTTCTTCTTGGCTCTGAAGCAGCCAGCCCAGAAAGGGTGCTGGGTCCTGGGGGCTGGGTCCTGGGCTCTCTCTTTCCATTTTGCCTGAGGATGATGCCTGGAGGCTCTGCTTCCACTTTATCGTTTGTTCACTCTTTCCTGTGTTCTGGGTTCTGTGCCAGGTCCTGGGATACAGCAGTGAATGAGACCATCTGAGATCCTACCCTTGAGGCAGACTGGTGAAAAACAAATAAGTGAAACCTGGCGAGTGTGGGAGGGTGGTGAGAACTAAGGCAGGGGAGGGGAATGGGGAGTGTTGAGGGGAGCGGGTTTTCAGAGGACTGTAGGGAAGGCCTCCTTGATCAAGTGCCATCTGAGGCACCACACGGAGGAAATGAGGGTGGGAACCAGGTGGGTACCTGGGGAAGAACATTCCAGGCAAAAGGCAGTATGCACCTCCACATCTCTGAGCAAGGAGGCTCATGTGGCAGGAGCAGAGTGAGCAAGCAGGGGAGAGAGGAGATGAGGGCAGGGAGGAGACGAGGGCAGGTCGTGCAGGGCCTTATGAGTGCTGGGGAGGACTTGGGCTTTTACCCCAAGGGAGGTGGGAGCCCTGGGGGGGGGGGTGTCTATGGGCGGAGGAGGGGCAGGACCTGACTCAGGTGCTCACAGGTACCCCCTGGTGGCTGTATCGGGAGAACAACCTGTTGGTTGGAAATGAGAGTGAACTCAGACACCAAGGAGGAGGCTAGTGCAGCAACCTAGGGAGAGCAGGAGGCTGCCTGGACTAGCTAGGGTTGGGGCAGTGACCGTGGTAAGAAGTGGGGGGGAATCTGCACATGTACACATAACATTTTTCATCGAGGAATTTTTCATTGTGGTCTAGGTTGACCAGGCCTACAGTGCCCATAGCTCTCCACCGTGCAGATCTACCCTCCAGTGCCAGAGCCCAAGGCCCATACTTGGGGGTTCATGTGGTTTCCGGCTGGGGCATCTGATCAGACTGCTGTGTTGTTCCTTCTGTGCTGCACATACACCCATGTGTGCACACACACATGGACACAATTCTCCTCCAGTATACCCTGGGACTGAGGACAGCCTTCCTGGGCCCAGGACCTTCCTGGACCATCTCGAGTGGCCCCACTCCTAATGGGACAGACCCAATGGGCCTGCTCTGCCCTGCTCTGGAAGGCTCTTGTCCTGGATGTCCCTGCAGGGCGGTCCAACCCTGGGAATGGGGTGATGGGAAGGGTAGCAGGCTCTATTCCCTTTTGGTTAAATCCAGAGGGCACATTTCTGTTTTAAATGGGTAAGTTGGCTGTGTTGGGCTGAATGTTGATTTGTTTCCAGCCACTTTCCATGAAGAAGCAGCATGGTGGGCACGTGACATGAGACTTCTCATTTCTTGTTACTTAAAACTCCAGAACCAGGTTCTTATTGGTAGGAACCTGGTGGAACAATAGTAATAACTGTTTCCCCACCCGTGTTAGTGAGCTGGATGCTGGCTGAGTTCTGATCTTGAAAGCTCTTGTGTCCCCTTCCCTGACCTGGCTCTTGTTCCCGTCCTTCTTTTCACACCTGTGGAAAAGGCAGCCCAGAGAGGTTAAGTGACTTGCCCAAGCTTACTTGGGCCTCGAGGCTACAGTGGAAGTTTGGGAGTTGATGGATCCCCAAACCACCTGTGTTCTGGAATGCCTGGGTCCCTGTTCCTTAGCTGGGGAGGCCCTGCTCTGAAGAACCAGACATAGGCAAGGGTATTGTGCTGTCTGCAGTGGCTGTGTTTCTGGAAGCCTGGGACCACTGTTAACTTCTGTACCAAGAAATGTAGTGCCTCGGGCTAGGGGCTCTAGGACAGCTCTGACTCCATCCTGTTGTTGGCTGTCACGTTTCTGAAGAACCTGGGGCACCACTGTGAAGGTTTTGCAGGTGGACCTGGTTGGTGTGGGTCTTGGCTTGGGGGGCTACCCTGCTCTGGACCCTGGAGCCTCACCTATATCCCTCCCCACCCCTACAGTGGTGCTCATTGGGGACTCAGGTGTGGGGAAGAGCAACCTGCTGTCCCGCTTCACCCGCAACGAGTTCAACCTGGAGAGCAAGAGCACCATTGGCGTGGAGTTTGCCACCCGCAGCATCCAGGTGGACAGCAAGACCATCAAGGCACAGATCTGGGACACTGCCGGCCAGGAGCGCTACCGCGCCATCACCTCCGCGTGAGTGGTGGGAATTGGGAAATGCAGGAGGTTGTGGACATACGGCTAATGGACCCTGAAGGATGATGGGTAGGAGTTACACAGGAGGAGAAGGGGAGAGCACAGCCCTGAGAGCAGTTGGCCCAGGGTGGAGGGATGAGACACCCCTAGGAGCTGTGGGACCCTCTGGAAGAATAGTGCCCACTCTTAACCACACTGTGGCCTCATGTGGGCATATCCCATGGACCCTCTGACCCATGGAGTCCCTCTGAGGCACTGCCATTTTGCTTGGTGCTGGCTGCACAGTGAGGGCTATTATCTGGGCCTAGAGTTGGGCCATTCCACCCTCAGTCCTGCCTGATTAGCCTGCCCTGCCTGGCTATGTTCCCAGTCTTCCTCTTCCCTCAGCTCCCCATGGCCACCCAGCCATCAGGACCTACTCAAGCTGCCTCCTTCTAGACCCCTCCCAACCCCCTGGCCATTTCCCCATTAGTCACACACTGTCCTCTGTATGCCCTCCATTGAAGCCTTATCTCTCCATCTCTTTAATTCCTCAGGGTGGATATGTGTCCATTAGTCTTCTTGGTGGGCCAGGCCATGGCAGGCATCAGAGCTTTCGCCTAGCAGCAGCACTTTTCTTGCACAGACAGTTTCCTTTGCCCCCTTTTCTGGGTGTCTTCTGACCTCAGGCCCTAAACTCCTCAGGTCCCCACAGTCCTGAGCTGAATCTGGGGCACAGAGCCCTCCTTCAAGGCCATGATGGCCACCTCTTGGTTGGGTTCTGTGTGGGCCCAGGACCCCCTGCCCACGGAATCTTGGGAGCTCCCATGGGGCGCTAGTGAACAGCTCATTCCTGAGCCCTGCCATCTGTCCCCATAGGTACTACCGTGGTGCAGTGGGCGCACTGCTGGTGTACGATATCGCCAAGCACCTGACATATGAGAATGTGGAACGTTGGCTGAAGGAGCTGAGGGACCATGCTGACAGTAACATCGTCATCATGCTGGTGGGCAACAAGAGTGACCTGCGCCACTTGCGGGCCGTACCCACTGATGAGGCCCGTGCCTTCGCAGGTGAGCGCGCACCAGCTAGAGAAGGGTTTCACTTAGTGTCAGGGCCCTCCCACAGGAGCCAGTTCCTAACAGCAGGACTGTGACTAAGGCATTGGAGAAGCTTCTGGAAAGCAGGCAGCCCCCTTCAGTTTCTTTCTGAGCATGGCTGCAGTGCCACCCTCCCCTCCCTGAGGAATGAGCATCTCAGTCCTATCCCCTTGGCCCCAGCCCTTCATTTCCTGGGCCAGGTGAGTGGGCAGGCATGCAAGGGCCCCTAGAGGTTGCAGGGGAGCCCCCCCCCCCCACTCACCTGGGCAATATTCTCTCTGTTCCAGAGAAGAACAACTTGTCCTTCATTGAGACCTCAGCCTTGGACTCCACCAACGTAGAGGAAGCTTTCAAGAACATTCTCACAGGTGATCCCACGGCCTGGTGGGGGCCACGGGAACCCCAGCAGGCCCACCAAGGGTGGTTGAGAAGGGCACCAGCCACACTGGTTGCACACTCCAGAATGCAGCCCCTGAACCTTCATTCCTTAAACATGCTGTTCAGTCTGTACAGTAGGACAGACATGGCACGCTCCATGAAGTCAGGCCAGATCCCCCCTTACTGGCACTCAGGAACCAGCTCAGTGGGTGAGCCCTGCCATGGCTCCACCAGGGAACAGCCAGAGGGGAAGGCAGCTGGCCTTGGACCCAGAGCTCCTGGTCTTCAGGAGTTTATTCTGAGGAGAAGGGGGTTTCTGATCTTTTAAGAAGAAGAGGCCTGGGCTGGGGAGGATATGTCTGTGACCACATGTGGGTTCCACCCTTGCTGAGTGCACAAGGTGGAACCCTTATGTCATGGTGGGTGGGTAGGCCACAGTGGGGGGCCTTTGGGAGGGCACAAACTCCCAGATGAGTCCTGTGGGGGGCAGTCACCAAAGGCAGGGGCATGCAGGGCACTCACCTCGCATCTTCCCATTGCAGAGATCTACCGCATTGTGTCACAGAAGCAGATTGCAGACCGCGCAGCCCACGACGAGTCCCCTGGCAACAATGTAGTGGACATCAGCGTGCCGCCCACTACCGACGGACAGAAACCGAACAAGCTGCAGTGCTGCCAGAACCTGTGACTGCCCCGTTCCTCGTCCAAGTGTGCGTGCACATCCTCGTCCTTCACCTGCCCCTCACCATGATGTTTTCCCAGACCCGACCCTCTCTGTCCCTCTGTGACTGGCTCCCACCCTTCCTCTGAGCTCTGCACAGTCAACTGGGGCTTAGAAAGAAGTCAAGCAGCACCATCTGTCCTTCCCTCCCACCCCAGGAAAGCTTGAAGCCTGGCTGCTGCACCTGTTCTTCTTGGGTCCCAGTGGGCCTCTGGGGAGGGTGGGAGGGTGGCAGGACAGACAGGGCCAGTCAGAGGCAAGAGGATGGGTACACCAAGCAAGCTTCTTCAGTTTTCCACAGCAGACTCCAGGGAGTGATTACCTCCCTTCCTCTCTGGCCAGTTGTCCCAGCTGGTCCTGGTCACCAGAACCCTGCTCTGGACTAAAGCCTGAAGAGCAAGTGACCAGGGGGCTGGAGTAGGCAGACATAGGCTCCTGGCACCCTACTACCCACGCACAGCCAACACAGCACACACCTTTGACCTCAGCTTCTCCTGTGCGTGCGTGAATCCAGCTCCTGCCTGTAGATTTATGCTGGGAGAAGACCACCCCACTTCCTTTCTGCACGCAGCGCATTCCCCACCCTTCCCTATACCCTTCTCTCTGTCTTATCTCCCTGTCTGGTCAGGAACCTGTTTGCAAGTGAAGCAATATCTCAGTGTTTTGTATATATAACCACTCTTGTAGCCTTTGGTTTTTTGTTATTGTAGAGAAACACAGATTCTTTATACACTTTGTAAGATTGACGCCTAACCCCAGCTCTCAGATCTCTTATTCTCCTTGTGGCCCCTGCACTGTTGCCCCAATGCCTCATTTCTCTGGCCCATTACTAAAATGTGTAACCCGACTTCCTAGACAGAAACCTGCTGCTGCACTTTTGTCTTCTTTCTCTCTGCCAGGTGGCCACCCCTGAGCCAGGCACCTTGCTGCACACATTCTGCAGTGGGTACCACCACTGGGCTCAGCCTTACAGGGAGCTAGAACACCAGGCCTGAGTCCCTGCCTAGGACCATGCAGAGGCCTCCTTAGCTGACCACAGGGGTCCCAGTGTGGGTAAGGGTGGGATGAACCCTTTCCAAACTGCACCTGTGTGGCAGGGAGGGAGGAAAGGTTAGGGGGTTGGTTGACTTTAAACTCCATGGTCCTAGGACCACCAGCTCTAGGACTTGAGGGTGGCCCTCCAGGAGGGGGTGGGCTGTGCCCACTGCTTTCAGCTCCCAGCCCTGGGTGTTGAACTGCTCATTGCTTTCATCAAGTCCCCACCTGGCTGCCACCTGGGGTCCCAGCAAGGACTAGCAAGAGGGGCTGGCTCAGATGGTGGTGGTACCAGTCCCACTCCAGTTCTCTCTATCCCAGACTGACCTCTGAGGAGGGCTGAATGGGATGCCTGTCCATGTGGGCAGGACGGGCCTGAGGGCCAGTTCCCAAAGTGGAGGAGGAAGAGGGGTGGCCAGCCATGTCCCTGCACTGACCACGTGACCCAGTGTATGTTCCCTCTTACCTGAGTACCAGCAGCTGTTCTAGAAGCTCCAGTCTCTAAAATTCCTTGTTGCCCTTGACCCCTAGGAGAGCCACCAGAGGGGGATTCCATGCTCTGGCTGCCCTGCCCGGAAATATAGGTAGGCCCAACACATCCCTCCAGAAGAGTTCTGAGTCATAGGGGCTTTTCTGATAGGAGTTGGGTGAGCCAGGACCCATGCTAGTAGCACCCTGGCTGGGGATCTGATAGGGTACAATCCAGGGGCTATTTACACAGACCCCAGGTCTCCTGGGTTTGGGTAGGGTGGGCTGTGGAGAGGGCAGAGGGTGAATGGGAGCTTCAGGGGGGCCAAGTGGAGCACTGAGGCACCTGGAAGGGTTTCAAGTAATCAAAGGTCAAATCTTTCTGGAGCCTCAGATTGGCCAGGCCCTGGGCACATACCAGGGAGAAAGACTTCTCCTTTGGGGTGATAGTCCAGTGATGCTATTTTAGTTACTCTAATTTCAGTAATTTAATAAGCACAGCATGCTGGCCTTGTGCCAGGCACTGTTCTATAGGGTTTGTTTTTTTTTTCAATCCTCACCTGAGGATATTTTTCTATTTATCTTCAGATAGAGTGGGAAGGAGGGAGGGAGAGAGAGAGAGAAACATTGACTGGTTGCCTCCCACAAGACCCCGACCAGGGCCAGGGACGAACCACAACCGAGGTACATGCTCTTGACCGGAATCGAACCCAAGACTCTGGTCCGTGGGCCGATGCTCTAACCACTGAGCCAAACCGGCCAGAGCTAGGGTTTTTGTTTTGTTTTTATGGTAAAATATACATTACAAAAGTTTTTTATTGATTTTTAGAGAGAGAGAGGAAGGGAGAGAGATTTGTTGTGCCATTCTTGTATGTGCCGTGACCAGGAATCAAACTCACAACCTTGGTATTTTGGGACAATGACGCTGTAACCAACTGAGCTACCTGGCTGGGACCATCTCAACCATTTTTAACAGTTCAATGGCATTAATTACAATCACATTGTTGTACAACCATCAACACCATCAATCTCCAGAACTTTCTCAACTTCCCAAAATGAAATTCTGTCCCCATTAAACATTAACTCCCCATCTCCTTCCCCCAGCACCTGGCACCCACCATCTACCTTCTGTCTCTGAATTTGTCAACATAAGAATGTACAGACCTATAGATACTTTTTATAAACGTTTGAGGATAGCCCTGACTGGTGTGGTTCAGTTGGTTGAAGCATTGTCCCGTAAAACAAAAGGTGGTGGATTTAATTCCTGGTCAGGGCACATACTTAGCTACCTAGGTTTCGTGTTCTATCCTGGTCGGCATGCATGTGGGAGGCAACTGATCTTGTTTCTCACATCGTTGTCTCTCTCTTTCTCTTTCCCTTCCTCTCAAATCAATTTTTAAAAATTTATTTTAGGCCCTGGCCAGTGTAACTCAGTTGAGCTGTGTCCCATGCACTGAAGGGTTGCCAGGTTCAATTCCCCGACAGGGCACATTCCTGAGTTGTGGGCTCAATCCCTGGTAGGGGGCACTGATCCCTTTACGTTTTTCTCTCATATTAATGTTTCCCTTCCTCTCTCTCTAAATCTCAATAAAAATATTTAAAAAAAATATCTTAGGCCCTGGCCGGTTTGGCTCAGCAGTTAGAACGTTGGCCTGTGGACCAAAGGGTAGTGGGTTCGATTCCTGGTTAAGGGCATGTACCTGGGTGGCAGGTTCAACCCCTTTCCCTAGTTGGGGTCGTGTGGGAGCAACCAGTCAATGTGTCTCTCACATCAGTGTTTTTCTCTCTCTCCCTCCCTTCCACTCTATCTAAAAATCAATGGAAAAATATCCTTGTATGAGGTTTAAAAACAACAACAAAAAATATGTATTAAAAATTTTTTATTTTAGGATAAATTATCAGAGGATACACCTGGAAGCAAGATCTCAACACTGAGAGAAATGCTTTGGAGAATGACAGTTTGCAATTTCTTTTAAGCATTTGAGATTAAGAAGGAAAATTACATGAAAGTGGGAGAAAGCAAGATGGTGATTGAATTACAGGATAGTTAAGATTATGTGTTCTCGCCCAGCTGGTGTGGCTCACTGGTTGAGCATCAACCCATGCACCAAGAGGTCGCTGGTTTGATTCCTGGTCAAGGCACATGCCCAGGTTGTGGGCCAAATCCCCAGTGGGGGGCATGTAGGAGGCATCCAGTTGATGTTCTCTCTCATCAATGTTTCTATCTCTCCTCCCTTCCTCTCTCTCTAAAAAAATCAATAAAGAAAGAAAGAAAAAAAGATTATGTGCTCTCTTGCACTTTAGAAGGAGATGTCTGAAAGAGGGTATTTCAAAGGTGTTAACCTAGATACACGGAATCAATGGACAGGGCTTGCTTAAGTAAAAAATAAGCCTTTTAATAAAGAAGTCATATGCTGGGGCGTGACTACCCACAATGACCTGCCCAGTTAGCAATTTATGATTAGACCACCCTGCAAGGTTAGTTTCCATAGAACCCCCCCCTTTTTTTGCCCACAAATTTGACTCCTGTAGGGACCTCATATTGAGTGGAATCATACAGTATTTGTCCTTTTGTGTCTGGCTTATTTCATCGAGCATAATGTCCTCAGAGTTTATCCATGTTGTAGCTGGTGTCAGGATGGCCTTCCTTTTTAAGGATGAATTGTATTCCATTGTATGGATGGACCACATTGTATTTATCCATCACCTGTCTATGGACACTTGGGTTGCTTCCACTTTTTGCAACTGTGAATCATGCTGCTATGAATGGTGTGCGAATATCTGTTCAAGTCCCTGCTTTCAATTCTTGTGGGTGGAATTGCTGGATCACATGGCAATTCTGTTTAATATTTTTGAGGAACTGTTAATCTAAATAAGTTGTGACATAAAAGAACATAGCTCCACACAAAAATATATCTTTTACATGACATAATTTAGGTTAACGGTTCTTCAAAATATTAAACACATAATTACCATGTGATCCAGGAGGTGGGCATAATTTACCAGCCCCAATTTACAGTCAGGGAACAGATGTCATTGATGGAAAAAAATAAATAGCTTTTTTTTTTTTTTTAAACCTCATCCGAGGACATTTTTGCATTTTTCTTCAGATAGAGCGGGAGGGAGAGAGGGAGGAAGAGAGAGAGAAACATCGACGTGAGAGAGACACATCGAGTGGTTGCCACCCACACGACCCCAACCAGGGCCAGGGACAAACTGCAACCAAAGTACGTGCCCTTAGAGGGAACTGAACCCGGCCACTCTGGTCCATGGACCAATGGTCTGACGGCTGAGCCAGACCAGCCAGGGCTAAATAGCTATTTTTTTTAAGAAAGCCAGTGATTCTCCCAGGATCCCACAGTTAATAAGACGCAAGCAGGTTTTCATCCCAGAGCTGTATTTGTAACCACTAAGCTATAAGGCTTCTTCCAGTGTTTATTGAGTGCATACTATGTGCCAGAAATCCCTAACAATTGAAGAAAATGCCCAGATAAAAGACTGGGAAGATGTATACCAAAATTTAAAAAAATTTTTTTTTCATTTAAAATTTGTTATTTTGGAAAAATTTAGACACATAAAGTAGAATAGTCTAATGAATCTATAGATGAAGAAAGGGATTCCTTGAAAAGTAACCTCACAGGGTGATCTGACCATAAATTTCTGACTGGGCAGTTCATGTTGGGTAGTCACATCCCAGGCATATAACTTTTTAGGGAAGGGTTAATCTTTACCTTAAGCAAGCCTTGTCCATTGTTTCTGTGCATCTAGATTAACATACCTTTGAAATGCCTCTTTTTAGACCCTTTTTTCTAATGTGAACCACCCTTTCAGACCCCCTCCTTTAAAAAGTAACCATCCTCTAGAGAGCATAAACTTAACTATCCCGTAATCCAATCCCCACCTTGCTTTCTCCCACCTTCATGTAATCATCCTTATGTTCTCTCCTTAATTTTGAATGCATAAAAGAAACTGCAAACTGTTATTTTATGGAGCATTTGAGATCTTGCTCCCTGGCATATGTCATCAGTTTTGGCTCAAATAAACTCACAAAAATTCTCTACAGGTTTCAACTTTTCTAATGTCAAATGAACCTCTATATTGCCACCACCCAACTTCAACCAGTCTGGTTTCACCCTATAGCAGCTATCTTGCTACCATGAGAAAAAGGCCAAAAGAATCTGAGTCATCATTCCACCAAACCAATGCCAGCAGCCATCCTCCTCCAGAATTCTTTTGTTGTTGTTGTTAATCCTCTCCCGAGGATATTTTTCCATTGATTTTTTTATTTTTTTAAATCCTTACCAGAGGATATTTTTCCATTTCTCTTCAGATAGAGTGGGAGGGAGGGAGGGAGAAAGAGAAATATCAACATGAGAGGGACACATTGACTGGTTGCCTTCCACATGACCCCGACCAGGGCCGGGGACGAACCGCAACTGAGGTACGTGCCCTTGGCCGGAATCGAACCCACGACTCTTTGGTCCACAGGCAACGCTTTAACCACTGAGCCAAACTGGCCAGGGCTCCATTGATTTTTAGATAGGGTGGAAGGGAGGGAGAGAGAGCAAGATAAACAAATATCGATGTCCATCCATTGGTTGCCTCCTGCATGACCTGGACCAGGACCGGGGATCGGACCTGCAACCCAGGTATGTGCCCTTTGACTGGGAATCGCATCCGAGACCCTCCGGTCCGCTGGCTGACACTCGCTAACTGCTGAGCCAAACCAGCCAGGGCCAGAATTCTTATAACTAAACATGAAACCCTTGTTGTTGAAGTTAACAACAACAAAAATTGGCTCATCATTGGATATTAAACTGGTGGGTGAATGTTTGTTAAGGAACCAGGATAATTAGTTTCAAAGTACTTTTCCATAAATCACTTATTAACAAGTACAACATACTAAATCACACTGGAGAAATCTGGCAGACAATTTTAATCAGGTTAGCATAATCGGTGATGGAAGAAATCAAAATTCTATGCCTCCTGATACATGTATGCACCGAGAACACCATCACTTCTATGATTCCTGTCCCAAATGCAAAAATCATGAGGAAATATTAGACAAATACCAGTTGAGAGGCTTTCTACAAAATAACTACCCTGTAATCTTTCAAACTATCAAGTTCATGAAAGACAAAGAAACATTGAGAAACTGTTCTAGACTGAAGGAGATTGGATTAGATAACAAAATACATGTGATCCTGGGATGGATCTGGAGCTTTTTTTTTTTGTAGTTTTGCAAACTTTTTTTTTTAAATTAATATAACAAATAATTTTATCCTCAATAGCAACTGCAGTAAAAACACCAACACTTTTTTTTTTAATCCTCACCCGAGGACATTTTTGCATTTATCTTCAGATAGAGTGGGAGGGAGAGAAGTGGGAAGAGAGAGAGAGAAACATTGACGTGAGAGAGACACATCGAGTGGCTGCCACCCACACGACCCTAACTGGGTCCCGGGACAAACTGCAACCGAGGTATGTGCAGGAACCGAACCCGGGACTCTCTGGCCCTCAGGCCGATGCTCTAACTGCTGAGCCAAACCGGCCAGGGCCCAACACTTTTCTTAAAGGCAACTATCCTATCTCCAATCAATCGAATCTTCCTCTCCCAAGTTCCAGTGCAAGAGTCCTGAGAAACAGTTCCCCAGAGAAAGTACAGGTCATTGGCTCAGAAGTGAACATACTACTTTGGGCAGTTGGAAGATGAGAGTAAAATTTCTCACCTCAGAAAACTCAGTCCAATCCAGTGCGCCCTCAAGAGCCCAATCATCTCATTGTTTATTCCAAGAGCCATAATTGCATGGAGTTTCTCTGAGAGGTAGATTTGGTGTATAGAGTAAAGCAAAAGGTCCTACACAAGATCTCTTCTTTCCAACAAGTCTTATTTTGAGGAGGGAAGGAAAGAAGGAAGACAATGAAAAGGGACAAAGGAAAACCCTTTAATTTGAGGTCACTGCCAAGGACTTTTATTGGGAAGTTCTCTGTTCCACAACTTAGAAATGAACAAAGCTCAGTTGGAATCTGAGTCAGAGGCGTCCCCTGAGGAAGATGAGCTGGAGTTGCTGTCCTCACATTCTTCATCTTCATCCCAACTATTGGGAGTCTGCAGAGCTACTGCCTTCTGCCTTTTCCCCATCTTCCTTATTTTCTTCTGATCCGCATGAGGCATGAGAATGGTCCCCAATAGTTTCTGATGATTCTGTCTCTGGAGCTTGTAGCGCCGGCTCCTGTGCAAGCCCTTCTTGCAGAGTCCTTACTGATGGAGACTGCACATCTGTCCTGATGATCTTGGGGTCCGGGTCTCCATTAATGTTCATGTTCTTACGCTTAGAATAGGTTTTCTCTCTGTAAGCAGCGTATTCTTCAGGAGACAGACTCTTGAGCCAGTGATCCAGGTCCACCTGGTACTGTTTCTGCAGCTCCTCAGCCTGCTTCTAACACTGCTCCTGACTCTGCGGGATGCACTACCAGCGTCTGCCAATCTCCACCATGCGCTCCCTCAGGGGCAGGTCTTGTAGCTCCCTACTGGACCACAAATCCTCGTAGAACTTGTGGTATGCATTCATTGGTGGCTTCTTGACTCTCCATAGAATTTCAACTCAGAAAAATAGTTTTCTGGGGGAGACATCACTTCTTTCACATTTCCCTGAAACTTCTTTTGGGCTTTAGTTGGGCTCCTTTTGAGGACAACAGATGTCTTGGAATTCTGGACTAGATCGGGGTGGTACTTCCTAAATTGAGCCAGCTTCTCCTTAAACTCCTGTTTCTCCTTCTGGAAATCTTGAATATATTTCAGCTTCATCTGTTCTGTAAGCCCCTTGTATTTCTTGGACAAGACCTTAGTCAGCTTCTGGTTCCTGAGTTTGGGGTGCATTTGGGAGTACAGGAGCCGCTTCTCCTTAAAGAAGCGGAGGTAAGGAGGCAGGGGCTTCTTGGGTAAGTTGGGATGTACCTTGCATTTTTTGTTTTTGTAAGAAATTTTAACACGTTCTTTAGCTTCCAGGACTAATTCTTTCAAAGTGTGAACCTTTCTCAATTTATACGAAATTTCTAACCATTTGAGTTTGCACATTTCTCCATAAAAATCTTTAAAAGCTACTTTTCCCCAGTCCATCTGTGACTGGGTTGTTTTGAATGTGTGGTTGTCTTTGGGTGGAAGGTTATTTTCCATGCTTTCCAGTAGCTGTGCAGTGTCTTCTTTACACCATTTGTCTTGGCTATTAGGCAATGCCATATCTAGGTCTTTGGGCCACTTATATGGTCCTAGCAGTTTAGACACCTCAGCAGGATCTCAACTTTGTTCACTCTCAATACTCATCTATGTGAATTATTTTTGGATGTGTGATTCTATATTTCTGGTGTTTGAAGAATGATGTTATTACAAATGTGTTGAGAAAGGATGTCAGATTAATCAGATTTTTTGCTGAGGCAATGTTTCCTTCACTCTGTAGAAGAAGCTTTTCTGGACCACTCTAGCTCTCTAGGCACTGTGATCTTTCAACCATAAGGCTACAAAATTCACATGAATTTTTCTTGATCGCCCTTTTTTGATTCTTGAAGGCTGCTTCCTTTCCTTAAATGTCGGATCTGGAGCTTTAAAGGACTTTATTGAAACTATGGATAATATTTGGGAATTTCATGGTAATATTGGATCAATATTAATTTCCTGTTTTTTAAGGTTGTACTGAGGTTATGTGGAAAAATATACTTATACTTAAGAAAAATACACTGAAGTATTAAGGGTTAATGAGATGCCATGTGGGTACCTGATACTCAAAGGATTCTGAAATGTTAACAGTTGGACAAAAGGTTTTGGGAGTTCTATGCATTATTTCTGCAACTTTTATGTAAATTTAATATTATTTTAAGATAAACAAAATTTTAAAACCTGAGTGCATAGATTTAAACATTTGATGTGTTTTGACCTGCAATCATTATCCTTATTGGAGGCCAAATTGTCCACTTTGTGGCCAGTGGAAGCTTCTTCTAGTTAGCCCACACTGACACTACATTAGTAGGTAATATCTTTTTTGTGTTGTTTAAAGTATTACAGATGGCCCTGGCCGGTTTTGCTCAGTGGTTAGAGCGTAAGCCCGTGGTCTGAAGAGGCCCGGGTTCGGTTCCCGCTAAGGGCACGTGCCTCGGTTGCAGTTTGTCCCCGGCCCCGGTTGGGGTTGTGTGGGTGGCAGCCAGTCGATGTGTCTCTCTCACATCAATGTTTCTTTGCTCTCTCTCTTCCCCCCTCTCTCCCTCTCGCTCTATGAATGCAAAAAGTGTCCTCAGGTGAGGACTAAAAAAAATAAATAAATAAAAATAAAAAATAGAACGGGAAAATGGCGGTGGAGTGAATGGAAGCTACACAGACGATCTCCCAGGATCAAACGGGAATTACAACTAAAATAAAAACAAATCATCGGGAAAAAGCAACAGAAAAGCAGTGGGAGAGGACCATACAACCAGGGACACTGAATGAGCCTGGTAGGATCTGCAGAGACGCGTGAGGGTGGCGGGCTGGGAGCCCACGGACAGCAGCGACCTCGGCTGTGAGCGGCGCCCCCGGCTGTGAGCTGCGCCCTCGGCTGGGAGCTGCGGACCCGGCTGGGAGCTGCGCCCTCGGCTGCGAGCGGCGGCCCCGGCTGGGAGCTGTGCCCTCGGCTGGGAGCTGCGGCCCCGGCTGTGAGCGGCGCCCTCGGTTGGGAGCTGCAGCCCCGGCTGTGAGCGGCGCCCTCGGTTGGGAGCTGCGGCCCCGGCTGTGAGCGGCGGCCCCGGCTGGGAGCTGCGGCCTCGGCTGTGAGCGGTGCCCTCGGTTGGGAGCTGCGGCCCCGGCTGGGAGCGGCGACCTTAGCTGGGAGCAGCGGTGGCGGCGCCCGCCCTCGGGGTTAAGAGCCCCAGCTGCTCCACAGCGCAGAGAGCCGGGACAGAGCGCTAAATAGCCACAGCCACTCACCTGGGGCTCCGACAGAGGGAGGGCGGACTGGACTGGAACTCTGAGGGGACACCTGGGATTTGGAGGGCGCTCAGAGTTTGTGCTGAGCTGTGGCCACAAAGGACGGTGGTGGCCAGCCCCTCCTTCCCGATTGCACAGACCTGCAGCCAAGTTTGCTCCTTCCTGGAGCTGTGGAAGCCCCTCCCTCAGAGATTCCCAGGTGAGGTAAAGAGGTAAAGAAATGCAAATTGAGGCTCATTAACAACCAGCATTGGCCCCACCCTCGGAAATCCTCTTACACTGTAAACATCTGAGGGAGGTTCTCATTCAACTGAGATCCTAAGGCTTTTCAAGGAACTGAGGCTAATAGCCTCCAGGCAAAAAGCTAGAGCATAACTAAACCTTTCCTGAGCTTGCATATCTACCCAGGAAAGTGAGACTTGATAGTGGTGTTGAAGGAGGGCCCTCCACGCTCATCCAAACCCAATAGAGGGAGCCACAAATAGCAGAACACCAACACCCACAGGGAAAATTTAGCAGGCTCCAAAACCCACTGTGATAGCAAAAATGGTGAAACAAAGAAACAGATCCCAAATGAAAGAACAAGAGAACTCCACCAAAGATGAGATAAATGAAATGTAGCTAAGCAAATTATCAGAGGTAGAGTTCCGAGCCATGATCTTGAGGAAACTAAACAGCATGAGTAAGGACATCAACACCATGAGTAAAGATATAGAAACACTGAAAACCAACCAAGTGGAAATAAAGAATGACATAGCAGAAATAAAGAACACATTGGAAGGACTGACCAGCAGAGTAGAGGAAGCAGAGGACCGGATCAGTGAATTAGAAGACAGAGTAGAAAAAATCAATCAATCAGAAAACCAAAAGGAAAAAACAATGAAAAAACAGGAAGATAGCTTAAGAGAACTGTGGGACAACTGGAAACGTAATAACATTCGCATTATTGGAGTCCCTGAAGAAGAAGAAAATGAGTAAGGGTTAGAGAATATATTTGAAGAAATAGTGACAGAAAACTTTCCTAACCTGGTGAAGGAAGAAAGCATTCAAGTTCAAGAAGCACAGAGAGCCCCAAGTAAGAAGAACCCAAATAGACCCACACCAAGACACATAATAATTAAAATGCCAAAAATCAAAGACAAAGAGAGAATCCTAAAGGCAGCAAGAGGTAAGCAACAGGTTACCTACAAAGGAAACCCCATTAGGCTATCATCTGACTTCTCAACAGAAACACTACAGGCCAGAAGGGAATGGCATGAAGTAATCAAGGTCATGAAAAACAAGGATCTGAATCCAAGACTACTCTATCCAGCAAGGCTATCATTCAAAATAGAAGGTCAAATAAAGAGCTTCCCAGACAAAAAAAGGCTAAGGGAATATATTAGCACCAAACCAGCACTGCAAGACATGTTAAAAGGACTGCTATAATTATTAGAAGAAATAGAAAGATAATTAGAACCACACTGTACAAAAATGGCAATAAATAAGTACATATCAATAATCACCTTAAATGTAAATGGACTGAATGCTCCAATGAAAAGACACAGAGTAGCTGACTGGATAAGAAAGCATGATTCACACATATGTTGCTTACAAGAGACCCACCTCACAACAAAAGACTCACATAGGTTGAAAGTAAAGGGATGGAAAAAAATCTTCCAAGCAAATGGAAAGGAAAAAAAAGCTGGGGTAGCAATACTCATATCTGATAAATTAGATTTCAAATTGAAGACCATAACTAGAGACAAAGAAGGCCACTACATAATATTGAAAGGGTCTATCCAACAGGAAGATATAACCTTGGTAAACATATATGCACCCAATATAGGAGCACCAAAATATATTAAAAATCTTCTGGAGGACTTCAAAGGAGAAATCAACCACAATACAATCATAGCAGGAGACTTCAACACCCCACTGACATCACTGGATAGATGATCTAGACAAAAAATCAACAAGGAAACAGAGACTCTAAATGAAGCACTAGATCAAATGGATTTAATAGATATATACAGAGAATTACACCCCAAAACTGCAGAATTCACATT
Source organism: Tadarida brasiliensis (assembly GCA_030848825.1). NCBI lineage: Eukaryota > Metazoa > Chordata > Mammalia > Chiroptera > Molossidae > Tadarida > Tadarida brasiliensis. The sequence goes on along the minus strand of CM061259.1, from coordinate 68,019,517 downwards.
CTTCTCAAGTGCACATGGGACATTCTCAAAGATAGACCATATGTTAGGGCACAAACTAAGTCTCTGCAAGTTCAAGAAGATTGAAATCATATCAAGCATCTTCTCAGACCACAATGGCATGAAACTAGAAATCAATTGCAACAAGAACATGCAAAAACATATTAACACATGGAGGCTAAATAGCATGTTACTGAACAATGAATGGGTTACCATGGAGATCAAGGAAGAATTTAAAAAATTTCTGGAAACCAATGAAAATGAACACACAACAACGCAAAACCTATGGGATACTGCGAAAGCAGTTCTGAGAGGAAAGTTCATAGCACTACAGGCCCACCTTAAGAAAGAAGAAAAATTTCTAATTGACTACCTAACCTCACAACTTAAAGAACTGGAAAGCAAACAAAAAGAAAACCCTAGAGCAACTAGAAGGAAGGAAATAATAAAGATCAGAGCAGAAATAAACGACATGGAGACCAAAAAAACAATTCAAAGGATCAATAAAACAAAGAGCTGGTTTTTTGAAAAGATAAACAAGATTGATGGACCCTTAGCTAGACTCACCAAGAAACAAAGAGAGAGAACCCAAATACACAAAATCAGAGATGAAAGAGGAGAAGTAACAACTGACACCACAGAAATACAAAGGATCATTAGCAAATACTATGAACATTTGTATGGCAACAAATTCGACAATCTAAGCGAAATGGACACATTTCTAGAAACACATAGTCTCCCAAAACTGAATCGGAAAGAGATAGAAAACTTGAACAGGCCAATAACAATGAAGGAAATTGAAGATGTAATCAAGACTCTCCCAGCAAACAAAAGCCCAGGCCCTGACGGCTTCATGGGGGAGTTTTACCGAACATTCAAAGAAGAACTAACACCCATTCTCCTCAAACTATTCCAAAAAATTCAAGAAGAAGGAAGACTTCCAAACTCGTTTTATGAGGCCAGCATAATTCTCATCCCAAAACCAGAAAAAGACACTACAAAGAAAGAAAACTACAGGCCAATATCCCTGATGAACATAGATGCCAAAATCCTGAACAAAATACTAGCAAATCGGATCCAGCAATACATCAAAAAAATTATTCACCATGACCAAGTGGGATTCATCCCAGGGATGCAAGGCTGGTACAATATATGCAAATCAATAAATGTGATACATCACATAAACAAAATGAAAGATAAAAACCATATGATCATATCAATAGATGCTGAAAAAGCATTTGACAAAATCCAGCACCCATTTCTGATAAAAACGCTCAGCAAATTGGGAATAGAGGGATCATATCTCAACATTATAAAGGCCATATATGAAAGACCTACAGCCAACATCATACTCAATGGACAAAAACTAAAAGCATTTCCCTTAAGAACAGGAACACGACAAGGATGCCCACTTTCACCACTCTTATTTAACATAGTACTGGAAGTCTTAGCCACAGCAATCAGACGTGAAGAAAAAATAAAAGGGATCCAAATTGGAAAGGAGGAAGTGAAACTGTCATTATTCGCAGATGACATGATATTATACATAGAAAACTCTAAAGACTACATCAAAAATCTACTAGACTTAATAAATGAATTTGGCAAAGTAGCAGGATACAAAATTAACGTCAAGAAATCGATGGCATTCTTATACACCAATGATGAACTCACAGAAAGAGAAACTAAAAAAACAATCCCATTTACCATCGCGGCAAAGAAATTAAGATACCTAGGAATAAACTTAACCAAAGAAGTAAAGGACCTATTTGCAGAAAACTACAAGACATTGAAAAAAGAAATAGAGGAAGATATAAAAAAGTGGAAGCACATACCTTGTTCATGGATTGGAAGAATTAACATCATTAAAATGTCCATACTACCCAAAGCAATCTACAGATTTAATGCAATCCCCATCAAAATACCAACGACATATTTCACAGAACTAGAACAAATACTTCAGAAGTTCATATGGAACCAAAAAAGACCCCGAATAGCTACAGCAATCTTGAAAAAGAAGGACAAAGTAGGAGGGATCACAATACCGGACATCAGGTTATACTACAAAGGTACTGTAATCAAAACAGCCTGGTACTGGCACAAGAACAGGCACATAGACCAGTGGAACAGAACAGAGAATCCGGAAATTGACCCAAGACATTATGCTCAATTAATATTTGACAAAGGTGGTAAGAGCATACAATGGAGTAAAGACAGCCTCTTCAATAAATGGTGTTGGGAAAATTGGACAGCTACATGCAAAAAAACGAAACTAGATCATCATCTTACACCATACACAAGATAAACTCAAAATGGATAAAAGACTTAAATGTGACTCATGAATCCATAAAAATCCTAGAAGAAAATGTAGGCAACAAAATTTCAGACATCATACGCGGCAAAATTTTCACTGATATATCACCTAAGGCAACAGAAACAAAGGAAAAAATGAACACATGGGACTACATCAAACTCAAAAGCTTCTGCACAGCAAAAGAAACAACCATCAAAGTGGAAAGGCAACCCACTGTATGGGAGAGCATAATTGCCTATGATATATCAGATAAGGGACTAATTTCCAAAATATATAGAGTGCTCATACATCTCAACAAAAGGAAGACAAAGAACCCAATTAAAAAATGGGCAGAGGAACTAAATAGACTCCTCTCCAAACAGGACATATAAACGGCCAAGAGACATATGAAGAAATGCTCAACTTCACTAATCATCAGAGAGATGCAAATTAAAACAACAATGAGGTATCACCTCACACCTGTCAGAATAGCCACCATCAACAAAGCACCAAACAAGTGTTGGCGAGGGTGTGGAGAAAAGGGGACTCTAGTACACTGCTGGTGGGAGTGCAGACTGGTGCAGCCACTATGGAAAACACTATAGTGTTACCTCAAAAAATTAAAAATTGAATTGCCATTTGACCCAGTGATCCCACTTCTAGGAATATACCCTAAGAAGCCTGAAACACCAATCAGAAAGAATACATGTACCCCCATGTTCATAGCAGCACTATTTACAATAGCTAAGATCTGGAAACAGCCCAAATGTCCATCAGTAGACGAATGGATAAAAAAGCTGTGGTACATATACACAATGGAGTACTATGCAGCTTTAAGAAAGAACGATCTCTTATCCTTTGCGACGACATGGGAGGACCTGGAAACTATTATCCTAAGTGAAACAAGCCAAGCAGGGAAAGACAAACATCATATGATCTCACTTATTTCTGGAATATAATGAACATAACAGTGTGAGGAGCAGGGTAGTCCCGGGGACGTGGAAGTGGGGTACAGGCTGACATCTGCCAGAAGAGGGGGCGGGGGAGGGGAGCGATGAACACAGAACTTGTACGCATGTACTCATAACCAATGGACATGGACAACAAAATGGGGACGGGGCAGGGAGGGAGGGGGAAGGGGGTGTCAATGGGGGAAAAAAGGAGAATCATCTGTAACATAAGTAAATTAATAATAAAAAATAAAAATAAAAAAATAAAAATAAAAAATAAAGTATTACAGATGTCCCCCTTCCCCCCCATTGACTCCCTCCTCCTTGCTCCCCCCTGCTTTCCTCAACATAATGTCTGTGCCCATTGGTAGTAGGTAATGTCTTTGATAACTCTCATGCTTTCTGGTATATCATGATGTGCCAAGTTTATCTTGTACATTTCCTGCACCAGACTCAGAATCAGACATTTCCCCAAAGTTCCCTGGTTCTTTCAATTGGAAATGGTATTTAAAGACCACAAGCTGCCCTGGCCGGTTTGGCTCAGCGGTTAGAGCGTCGGCCTGCGGTCCGGAGAGACCCAGGTTCGGTTCCCGCTAAGGGCATGTACTTCGGTTGCAGTTTGTCCCCGGCCCTGGTTGGTCGTGCGGGTGGCAGCCACTCGATGTGTCCCTTTCACGTCGATCTTTCTCTCTCTCTTCGTCTCTCTCCCTCCCACTCTATCTGAACACAAAATGAAAAAATGTCCTCGGGTGAGGATAAAAAAATAAAAAATAAAAAAAAAATAAAGACCACAAGCTTAAGGAATGCTCATTGCAATGAAGTTGGTCTTTGTTTCTGATCTTTTTAGTGGAGAAAACTAAGAAATATTTGTTTTTTATAAAGATAAAATATATCATGATACTCCCAATTCAAATTCAAGAATACAGGGGTTTTATTTAACATGATCAATCTTACATCTGTACCTCTTTCACGCCCTCTGAAAATCCCAGTTTTTGACACCAACATAAATAATTATTCTTTTGCTTTATTCCATACTACACATGCAACATGCTTAGAACAACAATTTTAACACCACCACCACCAATATAGTAGTGGTATGTACAGTCAAATTGTTGTGCTTTAAAGTCACTAGGAGTGCCCAGCCAGTGTGGCTCAGTGGTTGAGCATCGACCCATGCACCAAGAGGTCACAAGTTTGATTCCTGGTCAGGGCACATGCCCAGGTTGTGGGCCAAATCCCCAGTGGGGGGCATGCAGGAGGCGGCCAATCGATGTTCTCTCTCATCCATGTTTCTATCTCTCTCCCTCTTCCTTCCTCTCTCTCTAAAATCAATAAAGAAAAACATACTATTAAAAAATAATAGACTTCCAGTCAAGATGGCGGCATAGGTAAATGCGGTATCGCGTCCTCCCACAACCACATCAAAGTTACAACTAAACTACAGAAGAACCATCATTCAAAACCACCTGAAATCAAGTTGCAAGGAAGTCCTACAACTACGAAATTAAAGAAGAAGCCGCATGGAGACTGGTAGGAGAGGCGGAGGCGCGACGGGCTGGTCCCACACCCACGTGTGATGGATAAAAATTAGGAGGATACCTCGGCTGGGAAGGTCCTCCCTGAGAACTGAGGGGTCCCCGTCCCACACCAGGCGCCCAGCTCAGGGTTCCAGTGCCAGGAAGAGAAATCCCATAACTTCTGGCTGGAAAAACCAGTGGGAACTGAGGCTGAGGCAGCTGGAGCCCCCCGCAGCTCCTCTTAAAGGGCCTGCGCATGGACTTGCTTGGACTCGCACCCTCCAGCCTCCAGCGTCGGGGAGGCAGCTTGATAGGCACCAGAGTCATGTGGGGAAGAACTGAGCTGTTAGGCATTGGAGCGAGGGCTGGAGAGGCAGCTTTCTCCTGGACAGACGTGCTATCAGAGGCTTTTGTTCCTTTGGTGAGCCCTTCCCTGGGCCAGCAGATGCCGCCATATCTGGGACTCCAGCAACCTGGCTCACACTGTTTGCCCCGCCCTGGTGATTCCCTGAGGCCCTGCCCCACCCAACTTCCAGGCCCACCCAAGCTGTTGCCAGTTGCTTTGCCATAGGATTGGCCTGTCTTGGATCCTGCTGCAGCTTTTCCTAAATTCTTTCAAACAAGCAGCATCTGGTCTCAGCTAGCCCCATACTTCTCGCTAACTAATACATAGAAACAAACAGAGGGAGGCAGCCAAAATGAGGAGACAAAGAAACAGGTCCCAAATGAAAGAACAGAACAAAACTCCAGGAAAAGAGCTAAGTGAAATGGAGTTAAGTAACCTAACAGATGCTGAGTTCAAAACACTGTTTATAAGGATGCTCAATGGACTTAGTGAGAACCTCAGTGAACTTAGTGAGGGCCTCAAGAGCATAAAAAAGGACCAGTCAGAAATGAAGGATGCACAGTTAGAAATGAAGGAGGCACTAAGTGAAATAAAGAATAGTTTACACAGATTCAATAGTAGAGTAGGTAAAGCCAAGAAGCAAACCATTGACGTGGAATATAAGGAAGCAAAAAATACCCAGTCAGAACAGCAAAAAGAAAAAAGAATCCAAAAAATGAGGATAGTGTAAGGAGCCTCTGGGACAACTTCAAGCGTGCCAACATTCGCATCTTGGGGGTGCCAGAAGGAGAAGAGAGAGAGCAAGAAATCAAAAACCTATTTGAAACAATAATGGCAGAAAACTTCCCTAACTTGGTGAAGGAAACAGACATACAAGTCCAACAGGCACAAAGAGTCCCAAACAAAATGAACCCCAAGAGGCCCACACCAAGACACATCATCATCAAAATGCAAAAGGTTCAAGACAGAGAATCTTAAAAGCAGCAAGAGAAAAGCAGTTAGTTACCTACAAGGGAGTTCCCATCAGACTGTCAGCTGATTTCTCAAAAGAAACTTTGCAGGCCAGAAGGGAGTGGCAAGAAATATTCAGAGTGATGAAAAGCAAGAACCTACAACCAAGATTACTCTATTCTGCAAAGCTGTCATTCAGAATCGATGGCCATATAAAGAGTTTCCCAGACAAGAAAAAGCTAAAGGAGTTCATAACCACCAAACCATTATTATATGAAATGTTGAAGGGTCTTCTTGAAGAAAAAGATAAAAAAATATGAACAAACAAAATGGCAGTAAATACCTATGTATCAACAATTGAATCTACAAACAAAATGAACAAGCAGAACAGAAATATTCTCATAGATACAGAGAACTTTTGTTGGTTACCAGATGAGTGGGGGCTGGGGGATGGGTAAAAAAGCTGAAGGGATTAAGAAGTACAAATTGGTTGTTAGACTGACAAACCTCAAAGGGAACGGGGGGGTAGGGGGGTGGGAAGAAATAAACCAAGAACTAATATGTATATATGCATAACCAATGTACACAGACAACAGTGTGGGGAAAGGCAGGAGGGAGGCGGGAATGGGGAGAAGGGGGCAATGGGGGAAAAATAAGGAACATCTTTAATACATTCAACAATAAAGATAAGTTAAAAAAAATATATATATGGTATAAAAATTCAAAAAATAAAAATAAAGTCACTAGGAGTTCATCTTTGAGTTGTTTTGTCACCAATTAGATATATAGGTTCATTCATTTTTGTTTTTAGGGGTATTTTTTTTTGTTTTGTTTTTTGTTAATTCTCACTCAAGGATATTTTTCCATTGATTTTTATTTATTTATTTTTCCTTTATTGATTTTTTGAGAGAGAGGAAGTGAGAAGGAGAAAGAGATAGAAACATGCACCCCTATGTTCATAGCAGCGCTATTTATAATAGCTAATATCTGGAAACAGCTGAAGTGTAGATGAGTGGATAAAAAGGTGTGGTACATATACACAATGGAATATTATGCAGCTGTAAGAAAGAAAGATCGCTTATCCTTTGAGACAACAGGGAGAGTATTATGCTAAGTGAAATAAGCCAGAGAGTCCGGCCAGTGTGGCTCAGTGGTTGAGTGTTGACCCATGCACCAAGAGGTTGCCGGTTTGATTCCCGGTCAGGACACATGCCCAAGTTGTGGGCCAAATCCCCAGTGGGGGGCATGCAGGAGGTGGCCAGTCAATGTTCTCTCTCATCGATGTTTTTATCTCTCCCTCTCACTTCCTCTCTCTCTAAATCAATAAAGGAAAGGAAAAATAAAAAAAGAAATAAGCCAGAAAAAGAGAAGTATCACATGATCTCACTTATTTGTGGAATATAATGAACAAAATAAACTGACGAACAAAACAGATCCAGGGACATGGAAGTAGGGAACAGACTGACAAACCTCAGAGGGAAGGGGCATGGAGGGGGGCGGGAAGAGATAAACCAAAGAACTTATATACATATATGCATAACTAATGGACAGAGACACAGTGCAGTGAAGGGGGAGGAGCAGGGAGGATAGTGTCAATGGGGGGAAAAGGAGGGACATCTGTAATACTTTCAACAAGAAAAAAACAGAACAAGTCTACCTTCTATCTCTGTTTCCTCCATCCCACTCTTTCCCTTTATAGAAAATCTTTTTTATTTTTTCTTTATTGATATTAGAGAGAGAGGGGAAGGGAGAGGGAGACAGAGATAGAAACATCAATAAGATAGAACATCGATTGGCTGCCTCCTGCACACCCCCCACTAGGGATCAGGCCCACAACCTGAGCATGTGCCCTGACTGGGAATCGAACTTGTGACCTCTTGGTGCATGGGTCTATGCTCAACCACTGAGCCACACCAGCTGGGCAGTAATGTTTTTTTTTATAGGTAATCTTTTAAAAAATGTTATGATTTATTTATGCATTTAAAAAATATATAAGCACCCTGGCCGGTTTGGCTTAGCGGTTAGAGTGTCGGCCTGCGGCCCAGAGAGACCCTGGTTTGGTTCTCGCTAGGGGCACGTACTTTGGTTGCAATTTGTCCCCGGCCCTGGTTGGTCGTGCGGGAGGCAGCCACTCGATGTGTCCCTTTCACATTGATGTTTCTCTCTCTCTCTCTCTCTTCCTCTCTCTCCCTCCCACTCTATCTGAACAAAAATAATGTCCTCGGGTGAGGATAAAAATAAATAAATAAATAAATAATAAAAAATATATAAGCTAGTATAACAACAGAATTTAACTGAGGCAATTTAGATGATCTAGATATTAAATAAAGGAGGGGCAGGAGAAGAATTGAGAATTGAGGGGTTTTTTTTTGCATGTGCTTGAACTCTTTGCCTGGGATCCCCCTTCTTTTCTTCTAGTTAACACCTTACTTGTCAGTTCAATTCCTTCTTCTTCAAGGACGTAATTTTGGATTTTCCAAATTATTCCATGATAAGCCCCCATCACTTCTACAATTTATCACCCTTGTAATTTAATCACATTATTGGTTGTTTTATGTCTGTCTCACTCCCTAGATTGAGGCCCATAGGAGCAGCAATGTTTCTCTTACTCAACATTGTGTCCCCAGAGCCTAGCGCAGCACCTGCTCATAACAAGCTCTCTTTTTAAAAATTTTTATAATTTATTGATTTTAGAGAGGAAGGAAGAGGAAGAGAGAGATAGAACATCGATGAGAAGAACACTGATTGACCATCTCCTGCATGCCCCCCTCACTGGGGATTGGACCCACAACCTGGGCATGTGCTCTGACCGGGAATCGAACCAATTGGTGCATGGGTTGATGATCAACCACTAAGCCACACTGGGCAGGCTCTCTTTAAAAAAAAAAAAAAAGTATTGATTTGAGAGAGAGAAGAAGTGAAAGGGCGAAAAACATCGATTGAACCGACCACTCTTTGGTATACAGAACCACACTCAACCAACTGAGCCACACCAGCCAGGGCCAGGTTCTCTTATCCATGTTATATTACATCTACTGAATGAATCCATTGTGTGAATGAGTGAATGAATAAATGATGTTCACTTTTGGCTCTTCCACAGTCTCCTAACCTCTCTAAGCTTCTGCTTTCCCTCTGTAAAATGTGACCATACAGGGTCTCCCTCCCCCAGGATTAAATGGAAGCGTAAGGGAAGTGACGAACAGTCAAATTACTCTGCCGGGTGTCAAATTCTGTACGTAACGGTTTTATTTACTAACAAGCACTGGTCACCGACAGGTGGCGCGAGCAGCCCCTCTCTAACCCCATGCCGGGTTAGGGCGGGGCCAAGACCGGGGGCGGGGCAGAGGTAGGGGGCGGGGCGAGGGCGCGGCAGGGGCGGGGCCAGCAGTTGCGGCGCTGCGGGACCTGTGCGGCCCAGGATGCCCTGTCGCCTCCGGCCACGCCTTCCAGGCTGGGACGCGCACGGCTATTGGGCAGTGTGGTCGAGAGGCGGTCACCATTGGTCCGCGGCTCCATCGGCTCGGCGGGCGGTGTCCCGACGCAGGTGGCGGCCCAAGCGGAGGTAGCGACGCTGACCCGGCCGGGACCGGGACCGGGGCTGGGGCGAGTGGAGGGGCCTGCGCGGCCTCCCGGCTCGGCCGTGGATCAGGTGCGCACGGGTGTCCAGGTGGGGCCGGAGGACGCTGGTCCGCGGGCCGACCCCGGGTTCGAGGCCCGAGCCTGGACCCCCACGGGGAAGCCGGTTCCGACCCTCGGCCTCAGCCTTTCCTGGGACGAGAGAATCGCAATTCCCGTCTCTAGGGCAGCGGGCGGTCTCCGAGCTTCGGTTTCCCTGTCTGTGAAATTGGGTCATCCCAGCGCCAGTCTGATGGGGCTGATTCAGGAGGTGGCTGATGAGTGTTTCAGGCACACAGTAGGTGGTCAGTAAGTGGCCAGTGTCCTTCCTCAACCTCCTCAAAGGGGTTCTGCCTGAAAAATAGTAAATATGGTGAACCAGGCACTGTATGGAAAGGACATGCTTAGCAGAGTGCCTGGCTGTTAGTGGGTGCTCAAAACAGAATGCATATGTGATTGGCTCATTTAGTTCTCTGTAGGGACCATAATAGGTGCAAGTATTAACAATGTTCCCTTTTATACGAAAGAGGAAATTGAGGTTCAGAGAGGTCAAGTTTTTGTCCAGGGCTGCACAGCACAGAAGAGCAGAGCTGGGATTTGAACCTGGCCTCTAATACAGTGCCAGGGAATTGCTGAAGGGCACACCTCTATGGTGAGTGAAGAGGAATGAATGCATTTCACAGGCTCTACATTTGTAAAACAAAAACAACTAAAAATGGCGAGCATTTATTGAGCACTTACTGTGTGCCAGGCACTGACTGTGCCTTGTCTCATCAAACTCTCCTAATAGCTCTGTAAGCTGATGACCACAATTATACTAAAAGGTAATATTTATTGACTTCTTTAACTTTTTAAAAATTTATTGATTTGAGAAAGAGAGAGAGAGACATAGATTTGTTATTCCACTTATTTATGCATTCGTTGGTTGATGCTGGTATGTGCCCTGACCAAGGATCGAACCAGCAACCGGTATATTGGGATAATTCTCTAACCAATGGGGCTACCTGGCCCAGGGCCTATTTATTGACTTCTTAACATTTATGGAATTTTGAGCTGGGTATCATTTTGACTACTATTTTGAAGATGAGAAAACTGAGGCCAGAGACTGAAGCAGCTGGCCTAAGGTCACACTGTTGGGAGTTAGGACCCTCTGACTTCTCTCAGTTTCCTGCCTTCAGTAAAGGAGACTGGGGCAAATGTGGAAAGGTTGTAGTGCCATAGTGCCACCCAGACAGGCCTAGGATTGTTGTGAAGTTCTGGAGGAATTCAGCCTGGGGCCTCCTTCTCAGGAAGCCCCTTAGCAGACACTGTCCACCAACTACATCAACTTATTTGACAGAGAAGGATGAAGCCCAGAAAAGCAAAGTGAGTTGTCCTAGGACACACAGCATCAATGACAGAGTCAGAACTTTAAAAAACCCACGTCTTCTGAGTCCCAGACCCACTCACTGGACTAACTTTTATTTATTTATTCCATTGGTTTTTTTATTTTTTAGAAAGAGTGGAAGGGAGGGAGGGAGGTAGAGAGAGAGAGAGAGAGAGAGAAAAAGAAAACATCGATGTTGCGAGAGACACATTGATTGGTTGCCTCCCGCACTGCCCTGGTTGGGGCCGGGGAAACCTGCAACCCAGGCACATGCCCTTGACCGGAATTGAACCCGAAACCCTTCAGTCTGCAGACCGATGCTCTAACCACTGAGCAAAACTGGCTAGGGCTGGACTCACTTTTCAGTTCTGGCACTGTTCCTTCTTAGCTGTGTGACCTTGGGCAAGTAACTGCGCCTCTCTGAGCCTTAGTCACAAATGGGAATAATTATTGGACTTACTTCATAGGTTTGTTGTGAAGACTCATTGAAATCTCTCTCTAGGTCACTGGATCAAGTTTGCCCTAGACACTGGCTCCCTTTCCCATCCCAGCAACTCCAGAGCTGTGTTCAGCCTGCAGCCATTCTATCCTTGTGTCCAGCCTCAAGTTTGGTCTCTTCTGAGCCCAGGCTTCTGTGGTTTGAAAGGACCTCTAGCCTCTAAACATCTGATTCCCTCCATGGGCGCTGGCAGACCAAGGGACCTTGTTCTTAAATAACACAGGTCTGCTCTTACACAGAGTAAGGGCTGAGAAATTAATGTAGCCACTTTGTGCCAGACACAGGGCCAAGTGCTGGGGATAGCAGAGACCAAGTCCAACTGAGTCCCTCCTTCATAGAGCTCACTGAAGTGTGGAAGACATGTTGGTACACAAGTAGATGAAGAAATAAGAGCATCTCAGAGCAGGGCACATTCTGTGAGGGCAATAATGTGGACATCAATACCACTTTAGCTGAGACGGTCAGGGAAGGCCTTTCTGGGGAGGTGATCTTTGAAAGGACACTTAATTGTTTAGAGTTCAGTGAGCTTAGCACAGTTCTGGTATGTAGTAAGTCCTTGATAAAGAGTAACTACAGTTATTATTTTGGCCATTTGTAGGCCTAACATTAGCAGATCTACCAGTGAATTTTTTCCCCAATAGTAAAAGAAATGGTAGAACTAATATATAGGAGCTGTGATGATTCTTATAATGGCCAATTCCTTGCAGGAATGTTAAGGACAATCCTTGGAGGGGCAGGAGCATTCCCTTGGATATGTCATTGGTTTTCCTGCTGGCCTCTGGGTCAGAAGTTCTGGTTGTAGGCACATGGAAGGCAGCGTACACAACATGGCAGGCTGCTCGCTGCTCCTTAGGTGTTATCTCGGTCAGGCACCCTTCCTCCTGGCTCCTCCTGCCTCTGGCTGATACTTGTTTATCTGGCCTTGCTGTGGAGGCTCAGAAGGGCATGTTGGGCTAGGGCCTTGCTGGCTGAGCTTTTCAGAAGGCACTGATCTGTTGGCAGACTATCCTGGTGCAAAAAGTTAGTCAATAACTTAAGCTGCTTTCCCTTGACTGTTCCTTTGGGTCTCAGATTTTAACTGGCAGGAGTTGGTTAAAGCTGACTGTAGGGTACGTCAGTGAGTATTTCTGGGGTCTCTGGCTCAAAGCTTCTGAGATAAAGGGTGAGACAACTTGGGGACAGACCCTTAGTTTCAGGGCACCTACTGACTGACCTTTACAGGCATCGAGAGGGGCATCTAGTACTTTCACGAAATTCTCAGGGAAATTTGCACATCTTCTGGCTGGTTCTGGGAGGGACAAGGGAGTTGCCAAGGGTTCTTCCTGGCAGGTCAGACCCCAGAGTGGGGGGCCAAATCCTGCTCAAGTCACCTAACCAGAGCTGACTTCGGATTGGTGCCTGAGGCTGAAGCTGTCTCCTATGGCCTCACCTCTGGAATAGAGGCATGGCTTAGGGCAGCTGCTCTGGTGGGGACAGAGGCTGCCAAGGTCCTCCCTAGCCTGGGCCACTTCCCTGACGATCTGAAGTGTCAAGGAGTTCAGAGCTGTACAAGAGGCCATGAACCAGATGAGTCAAGGTGACTCACCATCCTTGTCTGTGGGGCCAAATTGCTAGGCCTTTTCTGCCCCACTCAGAAGCAGGCTTATCTGTTCTGAGCTCAGCCCTGGGAATTCAGTCCATGGAGAACCATCTCCGCATGGTTGGTGGGCATGGTTCTGGTATTGGAAAGCGCCAAGCAGAGGGCATGCCACACAGCAGATGCTCAGTAATTGTAAGATGCTGTTACCATATCTGGAAAGAATTTGGGGGAAGCCTGGACTGGGCCTTTCTTAGGAGTGTTAGAGGTAATATAACCAAGTCCTTGTTGTGTGCTAGACCTCGGCTGACTTATATGTGTGATATCTTTGAATCTTCACAGCCCCTACAAAGCCCCATCTTACAGACTGGGCAACCAAGGCTAAGAGAGCTGGATTCAAACTCTAGTCTGTGTCCAACTCACTAATCTTTTATTTATTTATTTATTTTTTATCCTCACCTGAGGACATTCTTTCATTTTTTGTTCAGATAGAGTGGGAGGGAGAGAGAGGAAGAGAGAGAGAGAGAGAGAAACATCGACGTGAAAGGGACACATCGAGCGGCCGCCACCCGCACAACCAACCAGGACTGGGGACAAACCGCAACCAAGGCACATGCCCTTAGTGGGAACCGAACCCGGGTCTCTCTGTACTGCAGGCCGACACTCTAACCGCTGAGCCAAACCGGCCAGGGCCCAACTCACTAACCTTGCCTTTCACCTCCCTGCTGGCCTCTCCTTAGGCTCCCGGGACAATGGGCTTCTAGCCCTGAGGACCTGGTGCTCCCTGTGGCCATGACGACGGGCGATTGCTGCCACCTCCCTGGCTCCCTGTGTGACTGCTCCAGCAGCCCTGCCTTCTCCAAGGTTGTAGAGGCCACAGGGCTAGGGCCACCCCAGTATGTGGCGCAGGTGACTTCAAGGGAGGGCCGCCTTCTCTCAACCGTCATCCGGGCCTTGGACACGCCGAGGTGAGTGGTGACCAAGCAGGTGTATTTACCTCCACTCACTTCACTCTCTGGGCCCAGTGATTTCCTACCAGTCTGGGGTCAGAAATCCAACCATCTGGACGGGTCAGAGAAAGGAGCCCAGACTGGAAAGGTCTGATTCTTCAGGAAAAGCCAAAACTCCAGATTATTATGTGAAATTGGATGAAACGTGGTGAGTAGCCCATATTTTGGAGAGGCAGTGTGAGGAAGTGGTTAGAAGTACAGAGGGTGACTCACAGTACCTGGGCTGAAATGCTGAGGGGAGCCTTCCCTCCCTGTGTGACCTGGAACAGTTGCTTTACCCTAACATCTCTAAATTAGAGACACCTTCCTCATTGGGTTGTGCTGAGAGTATGTTGCTGTGGTCCACACAAAGTGCCCACAGATGGATTTACCACCTTGTTGGTATTCGATAAATGTGTTTAAACCTCAGTGCTGGCCTTCCAGACCCATCTATGAGCTAATCTGCCTGGTTCGCTAATTTGTCATCGGTTCCAAGGAAAAGAGTTTTAAGAAAACCCCACACAAATTTAAATCCATCTTAACTCATTAAAAGTTAAAATAGCCACCAGTTTTTCAAGCTTAATGTATCGTTTATTTGATATGATTTAATTCATAAGCTTTTTTCTCTATAATAACCATTTTTTTAAATCCTCACCCCAGGATATTTTTCCATTTATCTTCAGATAGAGTGGGAGGGAAAGTGGGAGGGAGAGAGAGAGAGAGAGACATCCATGTGAGAGAGACATGTCGATTGGTTGCCTCCCGCCTCCCGCATGACTCCGACCAGGGCTGGGGACAAACCGAGATACGTGCCCTTGACCGGAATTGAACCTGCGACTCTTTGGTCCATGGGCCGATGCTCCAACTGCTGAGCCAAACTGGCCAGGGCATCCATCATAACCATCTTAAGTGCACAGTCTAGTAGTACTAAGAACATTCACACTGTTGTGCAATCACCATCATCTAGTCCTATAACTCTTTTCATCTTGTAAATCTGAATCTCTGTCCCCATTAAACAACAACTTCTCCTTCCCTTCTCCCAGCCCCTAGCACCCACCATCTACTTTCTGTCTCTATGGATCTGACTCCTGTACAACATCATGTAAGGGGAATCACACAGTATTTGCCCTTTTCTGTCTGGCTTAATGTCCCCAAGGTTCATCCATGTTGTAGCAGGCATCAGAATTAATTCATAAGTTTTTTATTCAAACATAAAAAGAAGCAGAAGGAAGCTTTACTGGGCTTTGGAAGGAGCTCACAGCCACTCAACTAAGTTTGCCTGGTGTCACTTCCTACAGGAAGCCTTGCCTGAGCCCAGATGAAATTGGGAGTTTTCTTTTTATTTTAAATATGTTTTTATTGATTTTAGAGAGAGAGGAATGGAGAGGGAGAGGGGGAGAGAGAGAGAGAGAGAGAGAGAGAGAGAGAAGGAAACATCGATGTGAGAAAGCAACAGCGATTGGCTGCTTCTTGCATCCTGACCGTGGACCAAACCCATAACCTGGGTATGTGCTCTGACTGGGAATCGAACAGGGGACCTTTTGGCACGGGTGATGCTTAACCAACTGAGCCACACCAGCCAGGGCAAGATTGGGAGTTTTCCTTCTGGCCTTTGCCAAGGCAGTTTTTTTGTTGTTGTTGTTCCCATGCTTTTATTTATCTTTTTAATTATTTATTTGTTTGTTTGTTTGATTTTGAGAGTACTTTTTTTTAATCCTGACCCAAGGATTTTTTTCCACTTATCTTCAGATAAAGTGGGAGGGAGGGAGGGAGGAGAGAGAAACATTGATGTGAGAGAGAGACATCTCCTAGCTGCCTCCTGCATGACCCTGACCAGGGCTGGGGACAAACCACAACCGAGGTATATGCCCTTGACTGGAATCGAAACCACAACTCATTGATCTGCGGGCTGATGCTCTAACCACTGAGCAAAACTGGCCAGGGCGAGAGTACTTTTAAATTTTTTCTTTCCTTTATTGATTTTAGAGAGAGAGGAAGGGAGAGGGAGACAGACATAGAAACATCGATGAGAGAGAACATCAACTGGCTGCCTCCTGTATGTTTCCCACTGGGGATCAGGCCCACAACCTGGGCATGTGCCCTGACTGGGAATTAAACCGGCGACCTCTTGGTGCATGAGTCGATGGTCAACCACTGATCACATTGGCCGGGCATTAATTTTATTTTTAATTATAGTTGACATACAGTGTTATATTAGTTTCAAGTGTACAACATTGTGGTCAACATTTATTTGCCTTACATAAAGTGGTCACCACAATAAGTCTAGTAACATAGTCATTACAGTATTGTTGACTATATTCCCTATGCTGTACACTACCTCCCCATGACTTATTTTATAACTGGACATTTGTACCTCTTAATCCCCTTACCCTTTTCTACCCATCCCCTCAGGCAATCATAAATTTGTTCTTTGTATCTATGAGTTTGTTTTTGTGTTGTTTTATTTGTTCTTTTTTTTTTTTGTTCTTTAGATTCCACATATAAGTGAAATCATATGGTATTGGTCTTTGTCTGACTTACTTCACTTAGCATAATACCCTCTAGGTCCATCCATGTTGTCTCAAATGGTAAGATTCCATTTTTTTTTATGGCTGAGTAATATTCCTTTGTTTATATGTACCACATCTTCTTTATCCATTTGTCTATTGATGGACACCTAGATTGCTTCTATGTCTTGGCTATTGTAAATAATGCTGCAATGAACATAGGGGTGTATATGTCTTTTTGAATTAGTGTTTTTGTTTCCATCAAATAAATGCCCAGAAGTGGAATTGCTGGGTCATATGGGCAGCTCTGTTTTTAATTTTTTGAGGGATTTCCGTATTGTTTTCATAGTGGCTACACCAGTTTACAGGGTGTTGGTTTTTATTTTATTTTTTTGTTAATTCTCGCTTGAGATTATTTTTTCAATGACTTCTAGATAGAGTGGAAGGAAAGGAGAGAGAGAGAGAAAAAAAAATCTATGTAAGAGAGACACACATTGGTTGCCTCCCTCACAACCCTGACTGGGGCTGGAGATCAAACCCACAACCCAGGCACATGCCCTTGATCTGGAATCAAACCTGCAACCCCTCAGTCCGCAGGCCAACACTCTAACCGTTGAGCCAAACCAGCCAGGGCTACAGGGTGTTGGGGTTTTCTTTTGTTTTTGTTTTTTTAAATATGTTTTTATTGATTTTTTAGAGAGAGAGAGAGAGGAAGGGGGAGAAGATAGAAACATTGATGTGAGAGAGAAACATCAATCAGCTGCCTCCTGCATGTCCCCCACTGGGGATCGAGCTCGCAACCTGGGCATGTGCCCCAACCAGGAATCGAACTGGGACCTCAGTCCATGGGACAACACTCAATCCACTGAGCCACACTGACTGGGCAGGGTGTTGGTTTTTTTTTTTTATCCTCACCCGAGGACATTTTTCCATTTTTTGTTTAGATAGAGTGGGAGGAAGAGAGAGGAAGAGAGAGAGAGAGAGAGAAACATCAACGTGAAAGGGACACATCAAGTGCCTGCCTCCCGCACAACCAACCAGGGCCGGGGACAAACTGCAACCGAGGTACGTGCCCTTATTGGGAACCGAACCTGGGTCTCTCTGGACCGCAGGCCAACGCTCTAACCGCTGAGCCAAACCGACCAGGGCAGGGTGTTGGTTTTTAAGTCAATATCTCCATCAGATCCCTTCAAGGCAAAGCCTGTGTTCTGGTTAAGTGAGGCTGGGAGTGAGGAGACACTTGGCAAGCCTAGGGGTCTCCTAGCCAGAGCTACCTGGGCAGGGGGATGGGGAAAAGGCTGACTGAAGCCATGTAGGGGTCTCTCTACATGGGTTCATGAGGAGCACTGAGTGAGTTGACCCCACCTTGCCCCACCCTCCCTCTTGATACATAGGGAACTGAGGCCAGAGGGAAGCAGACACCGGCCAGTGTCACTGAACAGAACTGGCCGGAGGTTTGAACCCAGGGCTCCTACTAGGGTGAGGGAGAGAAGCGCTTGGGTCCCACCAGCTTCCTTACAGTCCTCAAACACTCAGGCAAGTAAGTGGTAGAGAGCCAGTAGTCCCTCTGCTTTCAGGCTGGTGGCCAGGACAGTTATGCCCTCTAAGACCGCTAAGCCTTCCTGATCTGCCCCTCCACCTCTTTGCTGACAGCTCTCCTCTGACTCTTGATGCAACTCAATCCCAACCTGTCCAGGCTGAAGGTCAGGGAAGATTGTCCCTTCCCAGAAGGAAAGCCACTGTTTTTCCAAAGAGCTGTTATTATTCAGAGATGTGGCCTTCCCTCCAGCTTCCTGGCCAGTCTGCCCAGGAGTAAATGAGGATCCTCCCACCACTGCCAGCAGTTTCTGGGGATTGGTAGAGGCCATGCAAGCAGGTCACTGTTCACCTGCCCTCCCCTTCCTCCTGTAATTCCTCTTCCTAGCCACCCTCTGTCATCTAAGAGGAGCAGGGTGGGGCTCAAAGATATAGTACCCAGCGCCTTCATAATAATCAAGCCTTTCATTCTGCTTCGAAGGAGACCCTGATTACTGGGGGCCTATGGCAGAGACTAGGTGGGGCAGAGAGTTCTGGACCTTTAAACCTGCAGAGGACAAAGAAGGTCCAGGTGGTATCTTCAGGACCTAGTACAATCCATAAAGACTCAGGCTTGGGGCCAGCATCTGGGGCACCTCTAGCCCCTGAGCCTTTGGATCTCTGCTCACTGGGCTGTGAGTAGGCCTAGGCCCTTCTGGAAACTTCCCAGAGCATTTCTGCATCCCCAGGCCTGCCACCTGGTCTTCTACTACTGCCTCTTCATTTTCTTCCTTGGTCACACTCTCCCTTCTCCTTTTGCTCTTGGAGCATTCTCTGGGCAGCCCACTGGGATCTGTACATGTATCACCCACTTCCCCACTCCGTTTCCTTCCCATCTGTATTATGTGCATTATTTTCCTGAACGAAGCCCATTTATTTTGCCCCACCATCTGTGGCAGGCAGCATATGTAACATAGTGGCTAAGGGTACACAGGCCCTGGAGCAAGATTTCCTGGGTTCAAATTCCAGCTCTGCAGATAATTAGCTGTGAGAGTTTGCATAATTGAGTTTACTCCTCAAAGCTCCAGTTTCCCCATCTCTATCTAAAATGGGGGCATCTTCCTCCTAGGCTTCCTGTAAGAATAAAACAAATGAATCCAAGATGTTGAACTTCAAACCGCGCTCAGTACATAAGTACTCTATCTTAAATCCGTTTTTGTTTTGTTTTGTTTTTCTCTCTGAACTTGCTCCTCCAAAGTAGTATTTCCCAGGACAAACCCCAAACTGACGTGGCTCTTCCTCAAGGTTCTCATCACTTCCACTTACTGAGGTTGGGTTCTGGAGCTGGGGTTCCTTTCCTGTGAACTTTGTGTTTGTGTGTTGGGGGGTGGAATCAAGGTGTGGGGTGAAGGTGTAACCAGGAGTGCCCTTTTGACCTTATGTGAGAAAGCAGCACCCTGTGCAGGACTGGCGACAGAGAACAGACATAAGGGGTCAGCTCAGCCCTTTGTTTTCAAAGCAGCCAGGCCCTGCCCCCCAGCAGGAGCTACTGAGTAAGAATGGAAAACACGCCCTGGCCGGTCTGGCTCAATGGTTAGAGTGTTGGCCCGCGGACCAGAGAGTCCCCAGTTCAGTTCCCACTAAAGGCATGTACCTCAGTTGCAGTTTGTCCCCGGGTTCGGTTCCCACTAAGGGCATGTACCTCAGTTGCAGTTTGTCCCCAGCCCCGGTTGGGGTTGTGTGGGTGGTAGCCAGTCGATGTGTCTCTCTCACATCGATGTTTCTCTCTCTCTTCCCCCCTCTCTCCTTCCTGCTCTATCTGAAAATAAATGCAAAAATGTCCTCGGGTGAGCCCTGGCCGGTTTGGCTCAGTGGTTAGAGCATCGGCCTGCAGACCAGAGAGTCCCGGGTTCGGTTCCCACTAAGGGCATGTACTTTGGTTGCGGTTTGTCCCTGGCCCCAGTTGGGGTCGTGTGGATGGCAACCTTACTCGATGTGTCTCTCTCACATCAATGTTTCTCTCTCTCTCTCTCCCTCCCTCTCTCCTTCCCACTCTATCTGAAGATAAATGCAAAAAATGTCCTCGGGTGAGAATATAAAAAAAAAAATGTCCTTGGGTGAGGATTAAATAAATAAATAAAATAAAAGACCTTTAAAAAAAAAAAAAAGGAAAACATGCCCTGGCCAGTGTTGCTTGCTCAGTGGTTAGAGCATCAGCCCACACACAGAATGGTCACTAGTTCGATTTCCAGTCAAAGGTACATACCTGGGTTGCAGGTTTGATCCCCGGCCCCCAGTTGAGGCACATGTGGAAGCAACCAATAGATATGTCTCTCTCACATTGATGTTCCTCTCTCTCTCTCCCCCTTCCTTTCCCTCTATAAAATCAATAGATAAAAATGTAAAATAACATATAAAACTGCCCTCTTGTTCTGCCTCCTTCAAATAAATGTTCCACAGTCCTCTCTGGGCAGAAATGTCTAGGAAACAATGACTCGGGTGCCAAACAGCCTCTGGGCCCACCAAGGCCACACCCCTAGCCTCCTGAGCTGCCCCAGGAAGGACAAGCATCCCTAGAGACCAGGCTAGGATTGAGACTTCCCTGAAGGGGCTCTCTGTGATGCTTATATGTCTGTTTTCTGAGCCTCACAGGGCAGAGGAGCAAAGGAGCTCTTCTCCCTGGACACACAGGTTTTTCAGGTAGCATGGTCTTCAGGTATGGCTAGATCCAGGGCCTCTGATTGATCTCCTAAAGAATCTGCCCTTCCCTGTCTTTTGGCTCTGCTTTCCTCTGTTTTTCTGTGTTTGGCATCATTCACAAACTCCATGTGGAGACCAGGCTGCCACCAGAAGAAGCTCTGGACTTATATCAACCGTGCTGCCTATAGTTCTGGAGTTTATGTGGGGGGAGGGGAAAATTTCAGGAATTAATTCCCCTGATTGCATCACATATGATCTAAGTTGGTCCTGTGCCCGGTGGTGTGTGGTGTTTTGATTGGTCAGGCCTGAGGTCATCAGGGGTATCATCAACTCTGTCCTAGTCCTTGAAGGCCAAGAATTAAGAGTAGGGTGGTTGCCCAGGACAATCAGGGTTGTATTGCAGGAAAAGGAGTGGATACTGGGCAGACAGGTATAAGAGATGCTCACCCTGGGCCTAAAAAGGTGCTGCAGGAACCTTGGGGAGAGAGTACATCACTCTACCTGTGGGAATCTGGGAAGGCTTCCCAAAGGAAAGGACATTTGGAGCTGGATGTTGAAGGATGAATAGAAGTTTGCCAAGTGGCTTGCGATCCAGTGGATAGTAAAGCAAGCATATAGACAGAAAGCCTGATCATTGCTCACATGTCCCATCTCTGTGTCCAGCGATGGTCCCTTCTGCCGGATCTGCCATGAGGGAGCGAATGGGGAGAGCTTGCTGTCTCCCTGTGGCTGCACTGGCACACTGGGTGCTGTGCACAAGAGCTGTCTGGAGAGGTGGCTTTCCTCATCCAACACCAGCTACTGTGAGCTGTGCCACAAGGAGTTTGCAGTGGAGAAGCGGCCCCGGCCCCTCACAGAGGTACGCTTAGGAGCCTGAGGTTGGAATGGGCAAGGGAGGAATTGAAGCATGGGTCCAGAGGAGAGAACTGCCCTGGAGGATCCTGGTGGGCTAAGGAAGCAGTTTCTCTATAGGATGAACCTCTTTCCTTCCTCTGCTACTGGGTAGATTCCACTGATAGAGGTGGGGAACTAAGCCTAAGGTTCCAGATATGACAAACCCTGTGCCCCCTTCTCTCATTTGGTCACTTCAGGTGACCTCTGAACCCAAGACCTGAGGAATGAAAAGGAGCCAGCAATGCCAAGAACCCGGGGGAGGGCAGTCCTGGCATAGGGCACAGCAAGTGCAAAGGCCTTGAAACCAGGAAGTGTGTTTGACAAAGCCCAAGTGGCTAGAGTGGAGTGAGTTAAAGCAGGAAAAGAGTAGCCCAGAAAGAGGTGGAAGCAGCCACGCTGGGCTTTGTGGTCCTTGCCTGGGAGGTTAGGCTTTAGCCTGAGTGGGATGTGTCAGTGCTAAGACAGGGTTTTCCCAGGTGTGGTGGTCTCCCTGCTCCCTAGAGCCCTGCTGGCCACCTGGGTGCTCTTCCAGCTCCTCCCTGCCTGTGGCTGAGAGCTACAGGGTGATGACACTGAGCTGAGGTATAGGCTTCTGGAAAGGTTCCTGGTGCACCTGGAGCTGGGCTTTTTTTTTTTTTTTTCTTTTATCCTCACCCGAGGACATTTTTCCATTTTTTGTTCAGATAGAATGGGAAGGAGAGAGAGGAAGAGAGAGAGAAAGAGAAACACCAACGTGAAAGAGACACAGCGAGTGGCTGCCTCCCGCACGACCAACTAGGGCCGGGGACAAATCGCAACCGAGGCACATGCCCTTAGCGGGAACCGAACCCAGGTCTCTGTGGACCGCAGGCCGATGCTCTAACCGCTGAACCAAACTGGCCAGGGCTGGAGCTGGGCTTTTAGGAGAACAGTGGGAGAGAGAGCTTGCCCTGCCTGTAGTCCCCTTCTTCCTCATGCTCCAGCCACATGGGCCTCCTCCCCGCTGTACTTTGTCCAGGTCACACACTCTCAACTTAGGGCCTTTGCATTTGCTGTTCCTGCCGCCTAGAGTGCCATCTCCCCCATTCTTCACATGGCTCCTTCTGCTCATCTGGTCCTCAATGTCATGTCCTCAGCAAGACCTTCCCTTCCTTGATCACCTGCTCCATTTTGTACCTCACCCCACTAGCATGGGAGGGCAGGGACCCTTTCTGTCCTGTTCACCAGAATTTCATGAGTGAAGCCCATTTCTCTTGCCTAGTCATCTGTGGCAGACAGTGTAGCACAGAGGTCAAGGGTACACAGGCCCTGGGGCAAGACTTCCTGGCTTCCAGTCCTGGCTTTGTGATTGATTAGCTGTGCGAGTTTGCACAAATGAATCAGCCCCTCCGTGCCTCTCAGTTTCCCCATCTGTAAAATGGGGCAAAGATGTCCAGCAGGTCCTGGCTCATCATAGGCTCTTTAAGTATTTGTAAGAAGGAACAGAAGGAGGGAGGCGAAAGGCAGGAGGCTAGTTCTGCAGGGCCCAGTGGTCATGAGGAGTGTCAGCAGAGGGAGGTACAGGGTTTGGAGGTCTTACATCCTGTCTCTAGGTTGGAGATAGCTGGAGGGAGGTATGTAGCCTCTCTTAGCAACTCCCCCACTTTCCTTACCCCTGGCAGTGGCTGAAGGACCCAGGGCCTCGGACAGAGAAGCGGACGCTTTGCTGTGACATGGTGTGTTTCCTGTTCATCACGCCGCTGGCTGCCATCTCAGGCTGGCTGTGCCTGCGCGGGGCCCAGGACCACCTCCGGCTCCACAGCCAGCTTGAGGCTGTGGGGCTCATTGCTCTCACCATCGCCCTCTTCACCATCTATGTCCTCTGGACGCTGGTGAGTGGCTATCAGCCAGAGAGCAGGTGTCTGGGGGTCTCTGGCTTAGAGCAGCCCAGCCAGGGGTTTGGTCAGTGGCTTGGGGTGGGGGATCCCTGCCTGTCTCTCCACGTGACCCTGGGTGGAACTAAGATTCTACACTCAACCAAGGTTTAGGGAAGCCTGAGCTGGGTGTGAGCCTTCTGTTCCAAGGAGACCAGGACACCTGATCAACAGTGCTGAGTGCAAGCCCTGTCATCCACGAGCCCACCAAGACTGGACTGGGCTGGGGGGACAGGGGAAGAGAGAAGAGGGAGGGATGGAGAGAGGAAGAGACAGGCAGACAGACTGACTAAGACCAAAAAACAGAGAAAGAGCAGGAGAATGAGAGACCAAGAGAGGGATAGATAAGAAACAGAGAAAAAAACAGAGAAAGAGAGAGAGGGAGACTGGGGTGGAGGAGTTGTTCCAGGCCTCTGGCAGGCATTAGAACCCTTGCTCAGAGAGAAAAGGGCCCCTGAGATATAATTGGCCTATGGGGGCATTCCCTCCTCAAAAATTATTTTTCATTGCATTCACCAGCATATTTTTAAAAAAAATACAAATAGGATGACACAGGTACTGCTTTGCAGTCTGCTTGTTTTCACTTTGCTAATGTCCTTTAAAAATAAAAAGGCAGTCCAGCCAGTATGGCTCAGTGGTTGAGCATCCACCCATGCACCAAGAGGTTGC
Source organism: Tadarida brasiliensis (assembly GCA_030848825.1). Lineage (NCBI taxonomy): Eukaryota > Metazoa > Chordata > Mammalia > Chiroptera > Molossidae > Tadarida > Tadarida brasiliensis. The sequence continues at coordinate 67,995,244 of CM061259.1, read as the reverse complement.
CGGTTCGATTCCCAGTTGGGACACATGCCCAGGTTGTGGGCCCAATCCCCAGTGGGGGGCATGCAGGAGGTGGCCAATCGATGTCCTCTCTCATCGATGTTTCTATCTCTTTTTCCCTCTCACTTCCTCTCTCTCTAAAATCAATAAAGGAAAAAAATAAAATGAAATAAAAAGGCAGTCACCCAGCAGTCATTCATTGTATGGGTGTATAATATTGATTTAACTAATCCCTTTTGATAGGGTCTGGGATGCATTCCAATGTTGGTTTTTCTTCCTTTTTTTTTTTTTTTTTTTGGTTAATCCTCACTCAAGGATATTTTTTCTTGATTTTTAGAGAGAGGAAGGGAGGGAGGGTGGGAGAGAGAGAGACAGATGTGAAAGAGAAACATTGATCGGCTGCCTCCTGCATGCCCTCTACTGGGGATTGAGCCCAAACCTGGGCATGTGCCCTGACCAGGAATTGAGCCAGTGACCTCTTGGTGCATGGGTCAACGCTCAACCACTGAGCCACACCAGCCAGGCTTTCCCTTTTGTTGTTGTTGTTGTATGCTGTATGAACAGCACTTTGGGCAACACCTATGTGACTGTTTCGTGGAACCTGTTTGGTCAAAGAGTATGAACCATTGACATTTATTTATTTATTTTTTTAATCCTCACCAGAGGATATTTTTCTGTTTATCTTCAGATAGAGTGGGAGGGAGGGAGAGAGAGAGAAACATCAACGTGAGGGGGACACATCGACTGGTTGCCTCCCACATGACCCCGACCAGGGCTGGGGACGAACCGCAACCGAGGTACGTGCCCTTGACCGGAATCAAACCTGCGACTCATTGGTCCGCAGGCCGACACTCTAACCACTGAGCCAAACCGGCCAGGGCCATTGACATTTATTTTAAAATAAATTTTTTCTTTTTTTAAAAATCTTATTTTGATGGTTTGCATTGTGATACATTTTTTTGTTTCTTTATTGATTTCAGAGAGAGAGGAAGGGAGAGGGAGAGAGAGACAGAAACATGGATGAGAGAGAACATCGACCGGCTGCCTCCCACACGTCGCCCCCCCCCCCCCACCAGGGATCTGGCCCACAACCTGGGCATGTGCCCTGACTGGGAATCGATGACCTCCTGGTACATGGGTCGATGCTCAACCACTGAGCTACATCGGCTGGGCTAAAATAATTTTTATAGATTTTATTTATTAGAACATTTTAAGGTTCACAGCAAAATTGATCAGAAAGTACAGAGAATTCTCATATATTCTCCTCCATGCACACAGCTCCCTCACCACTGTTCATTTGGCACCAGAGAGTACATTTCTTACAATTAATGAACCTTCATTGATACATCATTATCACCCCAAGTCCATGGGATTACATTAGGGTTCATCCTGGTTTTGTACATTCTATGGGTTTGGACAAATGTATCATGACATGTGTCCACCATTATAGTATCATAAAGAGCAGTTTTAGAGCCCTAACAATCCTCTGTGTCCCACCTATTCATCCCTCCTGCTCCACCCTCAACTCCTGACAACTCCATAGTTTTGCCTTTTCTAGAATATCATAGAGGTGGAATTATGCAGTCTGTAGCCTTTTGAGACTGGCTTCTTTCACTTAGTAACATACATTTAAGTTTCCTCCATGTCTTTTCATAGCTAGATTTCTTTTTTTTTTTTTTTATCCTCATCCGAGGTCTTGCCTTTATCTTCAGATAGAGCGAGAGGGAGAGAGGAGGGAAGAGAGAGAGAGAAACATCGATGTGAGAGAGATACATCGACTGGTTGCCACCCACGACCCCAACCGTGGGCCGAGGACAAACTGCAACCAAGGTATGTGCCCTTAGCGGGAACCGAACCCAGGACTCTCTGGTCCGCGGGCTGACGCTCTAACTGCTGAGCCAAACTGGCCAGGGTTATAGCTCATTTCTTTTTAGTGCTGAATAATATTTCATCATCTGATGTCCCACAGTTTATTTACCCATTCACCTACTGAAGGACGTCTTGGTGGTTTCCAAGTTTTGGCAATATATGACCCAATGACATTTAATTCCTTCCAAGAGGCTATAGCACTTCAATCCCACCCTCTGAGAGACCTCCTCACCTTTACAGGGCCCTGAACGCTGGACTTTCCCCAGGATAGTGAATGGGTTTGTGTGTACAGTCTGTATGAAAAATACCTGGTGGCAGTCTCTGCTTCTGGTAGCATGATCCTGGGCCTGGTGTGGGCCAAGGCCTGTGCCTCAGGACCCCAGTCTTCCTCCCATGGGGAGGAGGCCTGCTGGCTGCTGGCCTTCCTACCCATTCCTGCACTGCCCCACAGGTCTCCTTCCGCTATCATTGCCAGCTATACACTGAGTGGAGAAGGACCAACCAGAAAGTACATCTAAAGATCCGGGACACAGATGGCTCTGAGGCTATGCAGCACTCCCTGCTGGCAGCAGGATTCCTGAAGAAGGTGGCAGAGGAGACACCTGTGTGAAGGCTGGGCTGGCAGGGCCAGAGGCAGCTGATGATGCCCTGGCTTTTGGAAGAATGGAAACTGCCTGACCCTTACTGCATGGCCAGAACGCTTCTTAGGCCAAGAGACACCAAGTGGAGCTGATTCTGCGATCCCGTGTGAAGATATTTTCAGATTGTTTTGCACACTGTTGTATATAAGGACGACAGATGGAGGTGGTCCTGAGTTTCACATGGAGCAGGCACCCTGATCTCATTCTGAGGTCCACTCAGCCCCTTGTGGGCCAGTAGCTGTGGCCATAGGCTAGTTGAGGGCGCCCATGGGGCTGGAGGTTCCGCAAGCTTCTTGTGCTTCCCTGCACCTGGCAGGCTCACATTCCTGGCACCTTCAACTTTACAAAGTTGCACCAAGTTTCAAAAACCCACCCTGAATAAATAAAAGGAAACTTTGCTGGATAAAATTGACTTGTCAATTATATTTCAGAACAGAGGCCTCAAAGTGAGGGATGTGGGACCAAGGCCAGTCAGGGACCACACAGAGGTTAAAAAAAAATGCACTAGGCTGGTTTGAGGGATCTATTGTGAAACACAGCAGAAGAACCCAACTTTGAGTTTTCAGGTGAAGAGCAGGTAGCATGGTTATATAATAAATGATTTAAAATAAATATACATAAGAACAGTTTCTACTTACTTTGAATCTACTGTGGGCCAGATGCCATGCTGAGCCCTTTACACTCATTAATAACTAATGTCCACACTTATCGAGGGTCACCCTGGATGAGGCTTAGTTCAGAACCTTTACAGGCTTTCTCTGACTCTCACTACCATTGTCGGCAGGAAGAATGGTTGTTACCTCCACTTTACAGATGAGAAGACTGAGGTCCAGAGCAGGGAAGCCTCTGTCTAAGGTCCCACAGTTCTAGGATGTGGAGTTGGGATTGATCATGGGTCTGCATGGCTCCAATGGTGAGCTTTGTGCTTCCCCTTCTAGGAGGACTCAGGAAAGAAGTAGAAGATGGTCATGCTAATAATAGCACCCACTTCTTTTTTTTTTTTTAATCCTCACTTGAGAACATGCTTTAGAGAGAGGAAGGGAGAAAGAGAGAAATATCAATTGGTTGCCTTTTGTACGTGCCCCGACCAGGGATCAAACCTGCAACCCAGGTATGTGCCCTGACCTGGAATTGAAATGGCAACCTTTCTGTGCACAGGATGACACTCAAATAACTGAGCCACTCCAACCCGGCAATAACACTTCTTGAGCACTTTCTAAGCCTTTTTTGTTTTGTTTTTTATCCTTACCCGAGGACATTTTTCCATTTATCTTCAGATAGAGAAGGAGGGAGGGAGAGAGAGAGAGAGAGAGAGAGAGAGAGAGAGAGAGAGACATCGATGTGAGAGACACATCGATTGGCCGCTCCCAGCACAACCTGGACCAGGGCTGGGGACGAACTACAACTGAGGCACGTGCCCTTGACTGGAATCGAACCCGCGACTCTTTGGTCCATTGGCCGACGTTCTAAACACTGAGCCAAACCAGCCAGGGCACTTTCTAAGCCTTTTATGTTTGAGGGAGTCTCTGCATTAGGCCACACTTAATTCTCAGAGCAGCCTGAAAAGTAGGTTCTGGGGTTCTCTTATTAATCTCATTTGCAGGTGAGCAAAATGGGGCCTCAGAGCAGTGGGTCACTTGCCCAAGGTCATTCATTCATGATGGGCCTAGCACAGTTCTGTTGTTTTCTGCATGAATCCCTGTTTGGTCTGTGGTTCTCCCACAGAGGAAGAAAAATCCTTTCTACCCCAGACTAGAAGGTAAAGGTGAGGCAACCTGGCTGTGGAGGAAGGAACAGCAAAGAGCAAAGGCCTGGGGACTGTATCCTGCATGGTCTGTGGAAGTAGTAGCATGGTAGATGATGGTGCTGCGGCAGTGTGATTAAGGGGCAGAGGGGTAGGAGAGAGGCAGTTAGAAAGAAAAACAGGGCTTTTTAGGCATCTGGTGGTCTGCAGAAACAAGAATTATACCCATCTTGCTTCTACAGCTGCTCACTCTCTGCCCAGGCCTAGCACCTACCTTTCCAGGTCATTTTTGGAGTATGGTACCACTGGAAATGATGCAAAGAGGCCCCAGGATATGCCATTATGAAATGAGAAAGCTGTTTTCCTTGCAAATCTCTTCTAATACTTTCAATTACATTCAAGAGAAAGTTGTTGTTTGGTGCTAGGTTGTCTTTAATGACCCTTAACCCTAGCAAAGAGAGAGCAAGTGTTAGGCTCAGAGACTTTGGCAGCATGCATGACTGAATTTATACTTTAATAACATCATCTTCATATAAATATATATATATATATATATATATATATATATATATATATGGTTGATGTTAATCCTCACCCAAGGATATTTTTCCATCGATTTTTAGATAGAGTGGAAGGGAGGGAGGGAAAGAGAGAAAGAGAGAAACACGACGTGAAGGAGACACATCAATTGGTTGCCTCCTGAATGACCCTGACCAGGGCCTGACATCGAAACTGCAACCCAGGTACGTGCCCTTGACCAGAAATCAAACCCTCAACCCTTCAGTCCTTGGGCCAATGCTCTAACCGCTGAGCCAAATTGGCCAGGGCCATATATATATATATAATGTTTATTAAAGCTGGGGACAATGAAAGAAGGAAGGAGTTTGCTTTGGCTTACTGGGAAGTAAAAGTCACGGTGACTGGAGTAAACCAAGGCGGGACTGCTGTTGGCTCACTGAGAAGTCAGAGAAAAGGGGACCTTGGAGACAGGTTCAGAGGGTAAGCCCAGGAGGAGCTGTGATTGTCCACTGCTCCCCTGGTTGCAAGTCTCCTGGGGAACCTTAGAACTTAGGAAAAGACACATCTGAGAAAGAGATGGAGAGGACAGGCATAGGCATCCTCCAGAGGGAGCCTGCTCTCTTTTTTACAATAAGCTCTTTATAGCAAGTTTACAATATAGGCTGTGATGTAAAAGCACAATTAAAAAATTGGATTAAAAATTTATTTATTGCCCCTGGCCAGTTTGGCTCAGCGGTTAGAGCGTTGGCCCGTGGACCAGAGAGTCCCAGGTTTGGTTCCTGCTAAGGGCACGTACCTCGGTTGCAGTTCGTCCCAGGTCCTAGTTGGGTTCGTGTGGGTGGCAACCAGTTGATGTGTCTCTCTCACATTGATGTTTCTCTCTCTCTTCCTCCTTCTCTCCCTCCCGCTCTATCTGAAAACAAATGCAAAAATGTCCTCGGGTGAGGATAAAAAAAATTTTTATTTATTGCCCTGGCCGGTTTGGTTCAGTAGTAGTCGGCCCTCGGACCAATGAGTGGCGGACTCGATTCCGGCCAAGGGCATGTACCTTGGTTGTGGTTTGTCCCCAGCCCTGGTCGGGGTTGTGTGGGAGGCAACCAGTCAATGTGTCCTTCTCACGTCAATGTTTCTCTCTCTCTCCCTCCCACTCTATCTGAAGATAAAGAGAAAAATACCCTCAGGTGAGGATTTTTTAAAAAATTATTTATTTGAGAGTGAGACATCGATTTGTTTTTCCACTTATCTGTGCATTCATTGGTTGATTCTTGTATGTGCCCTGACTGAGGATCGAACTTGCAATCTTGGTGTATCAGCATGATGCTATAACCAACTGAACTATCCAGCCAGGCTGTTTGTTTTTTTTTTAATTCTCATATGAGGCTAATTTTCCATTGTTTTTTTTTTTTTTTTTAAGATAGAGTGGGAGGGAGGATGGGAGAGAGAGAGAATCATTGATGTGAGAGAGACATCAATTGGTTGCCTCCCATAGGACCCCCAACTAGGGCCAGGGATCAAACCTCAGTCTCTTCAGTCTGCAGGTTTGCTCTAACCACCGAGCAACCGGCCAGGGCCAGGGTGGTTTTTTTACTGAATTTATTGGGATGACATTAGTTCATAAAATTATATAGGTTTCAAGTGTACAATTCTATAATATATCATCTGTATATTATATTGTGTTACTACCTAAAGTCAAGTCTCCTTCCATCACCATTTATCTCCCCTATACCCTCTTCTACCTCCCCCACCCCCTTTCCTTCTGGTAATTACTATACTGTTGTCTGTGTCTATGAGTTTTTGTTTTATTTTTTTTTCTTTATTGATTTTAGAGAGAGAAGAAAGGAGAAGGAGAGATAGAAACATCGATGAGAGAGAACATTGGCCGCCTCCTGCATGCGGCCCTTGTTTTAATTTTTAAAATTCAAATTATAAGATGTTTATTTAGTAAGTTACAGAGGTAGTAGAAGTGAGCCAGCTGGGCTGCATAGGCTCAGGAAACGAGTTACAGAGGAAGAAGAAGGGACCTTGGAGCTTAGGAGAGAGAAAGGCAAAGGTAATGCACCTGTGGGAGAAGAAAGAGGGGGAAGGGGAAAGCTCAGGGGAGCTCCTGAGAGGGATAGTGTGCCTGTGTTTTTTTTTTGTGTTTTTGCTTAATCTTCACCTTTTTCACCCAGCTACCCAGCCCCTATAAAGCACAATTTTATTTTTATTTATTTATTTATTTTGTAAAGCACAATTTTAAAACATATGCTTTCAAAAGAAAAGAAAGCCCTGGCCGGTTTGGCTCAGCGGTTAGAGCGTCAGACCGAGGACCAAGGAGTCTCGGGTTCGATTCCAGTCAAGTATCTCAGTTGCGGTTTGTCCCCGGCCCTGGTCGGGTCGAGCGGGAGGCAGCCAGTCTATCACGTCGATGTTTCTCTCTGTCTTTCTCTCCCACTCTGTCTGATAATAAGTAGAAAAACCTCAGGTGACGAATTAAAAAAAAAAAAAAAAGAAGATGTGAAAGAAATAATAGTTCAGAAGACAGCAAAACCCAGGAATCTGGGCAGTGTTGGATCTAGTCACCAGCCTACAGGAGCCTAGGCCTGGCTCATTGCTAATCTCCAGTCACACCAACAGCAGGAGAAAGGATCAGAGAAGTGGCTTCTTGTCCCTGATGGTTTGCATTTGGATTCTTCTCCCTGATTCTGACAGACTGCTGTGGTCTCTTCTGCCATCTCTGAGCAGTGCTGTACAAGAAAATTGAGAGGTTTGTGAGGCTTCTTCTGCTCCTGGTCCCCCCTTCAGTGTAGGAGAAGTCTAACGAGGAGGAAGGTAAAACTGAGATAGATTCCAGCAGGGCCATGGGAGAAGGGTGCACAGTGGATTTTGGTAGCGATTTCAGCAGGGGGAGTGGGAGGAGGGACCTAATGGGTGGGAGAAAGGAATTTTGTGAGATAGGTGAATTTGAGAAGTATGTAGGAATGGAACTGGAAAGGGAGGATGGGGCATAGCCTCCTGTCAGCCTGGGCTACCAGAGGAATTTATTCTCTGGGCCCGAAGTTCTCAACCTGGGTCAGAATCACTAGGCAGAATTAAGCAGATGGGAGGGTTTGGCAGGTGAGATATTCCATCAGAGCCTAATGGAATGCAATCATTCAGTGAGAAAGGTGGGAAAGAAAACCCCAAAACCTCTTCCCCTTGGTGAGCCTAGAGAGTTTGGTGGTTAGATGGGAACTTCTTCAAGATTCAGTGAAGCATTTCAAAGTTCCAGAGACACCAAGAGATGGGGAGCTTCTGGGGAGGAGGCCTGAACCTCTGAACACTCCCCTAGACTCTGGCTTTTTTCCTGGGCTCTTCCCCAAGACAGTCTGTAACAGCCCTGAACACCCAGATGGGAACTGGTACAAGCCTTCAGGGTAGAGGGACCCAGGGTCAGGCAGGAAGGAGCCCCAGTTAAAGTTAATGGGCCTGCAGCTCATTTCTCCCATCACATTTGGCTTCTTGCTTGTTCATTCACTGAAGAAACATCAATAAGCACGTACAAAGTCCCCACCTATGTGTTTTGGCTGTTGGTTGATGGGTACACTATGAAAGACAGGTTATGAGCTCTGCACCCAGGAGCTCCCAGCTCCCGGACAGAACCTAGATATTCTTGGTGCAGGATGATACTTGCTTAGAGACACAGCATTTTACGCACCAGTCCTACAGCCTGGCCCGTCCACGTTCTGCCCTTGCCTGGCTTACTCCTTTATATTCTGGTAAACAAAACTTTCGCTGTCCGTCTTCTCCAGCTGATTACAGAAAGCTGGAAGTGACTAGGTCCAGGCGGGGCGGGGAGATGCCTCTTCCTAATACAGTCAGCCCTCGTTTATCCCGGTTAATCAGTTTCAGACTCTACCACGATAAATGAATTTCCGCGAAGTAGGATTCTTTATTTATATACAGTCATCCCTCACCACTTCGCGCTTGGACTTTGGCGGCTTCACTCTATCGCGGGTTTTTCAAATACTACACTATACTGGGAAAAACCGCGATAGAGTGAAGCTGCGAAAGTCGAAGCTCAAAGTGGCGAGGGACGACTGTGGACCGCAAGACGGGGTGTATAACGCAATAGACGCGCCTAACTCGAATTTGCTGCGGGAATAAATAACAGCTGCAGGCCTGCGCCTGCGTCCGGCGGGGGCGTGGCGCGGAAAGGGAGGAAACCCGCCGGGAGCCGGCAGCGGCGCGCGCAGGCGTTACTGGTCGCGCCGGGTCACGTGAGCGCGCAGGCGCAGTGCTGTGCAGCCCGGTCCTTCACACAAAGCCCAGACGCGGAGAAGATGGCGGCAGGGGTCGAAGCGGCGGCCGAGGTGGCGGCGACGGAGCCCAAAATGGAGGGGGAGAGCGGCGCGCCCGGCGCGCCGAGCGGCAACGGGATTCCGGGCCCGAAAGGGTGAGTATTACACGGTTCCTTGTCCCGGGCCAGGCCTTTCGCGGCGCCGGCTCCGTTAGGTCTGTTAGTCGCCTCCCCCTGCGCGGCCTCGGCCCAGGCCTTCCCCGCGGGGCCTGCCGAGGGTGCAGGCGGCTAAGGCCGTCAGGAGGGCTACCGGACGGCCCCGGAAGTGTCTCAGAGATTGCTCCTACGTCCCAGGCTTCGAGCCTCCACTCTCCCGGTCTATCCAGGCCAGTCCGACCTCAAGGCCTCAGGCCAGGCCTCTGGGCACGGGGATGATGGCGCGGTCCCAGAGCCGGCGAGTTGCCGAGTTCGCGGCCCGCTCGCCTGTCGGGTGACCTTGGGCGCGGCGTTTCACTCTTCCCCAAACGTTGCGTCCCTTGCCCGGGGTCTCAGTTTCCCGATCAGTCAAGTGGGGGGAGGGGAAGAAGTTAGCGCGCAGGACTTAACACGCGGTGGGCCGGGGTAAACGGTAGCGGAGGCGGGTAGGTAGGCAGGAACCGCGAGGACCGCTCCGGCCGTCTTCTCTTCCCCTCCCCCCTCTGGCGTGCGCCGCTCCCCCTCTCCCGCCCCGCGCAGAGTGCCTTGGTCGGAACCGCCCCTCGCCCCACGCTCTAGCTGAAGTCCCTCGCCGCGTCCTTCGTTTCCTCCCCAGGTGTGCAGTAGGTATTCATAGAGCAATCAGGTCTGCTGCTCCGTGTTTACCCTTGGAAGTAAACGGAAAAAAAGAGAGAAAACATCCTCTTCCGTGTTTTAGGAGAAGGTTTTCCATCATTCGGCTGGCTATCCACTTCCAAATTCCGATACCTTTTCGATTCCTGCTTGGGGCACTGTCTCTCTTCGGTCCTTGGTTTTTAAAATTTCCTTAAGGCATGATCTTGTGTCCCCATCAAATCCACTCATTCTGATTCCAGTCACCTGAAAGAAAAACGTTTGATTCTGACCAGCACCTGTGGGGGAAGGCGTGGGGAAGGTTGGGCACACATTTGATTTCCCACAAGTTTTTAAAAACTGTGGTAACGTACATAGTATAGAATTTACAATTTTAACGATTTAAAGTGTCAGATACATTGTCATTAAGTGCATTCATTGTTGTGCAACCATCACCGCCACTCGTGTTCAGAACTTTTTAAACATCCCAAACTGTAGCCACTAACCGATAACTTCCCATTCTCCCCAGCTCTCCAGCTCCTTGTTACCTCAATTATACATTCTGTCTGTTATGAATTTTCCTTCCCCCAAAATTTTTAATGTGCATAACTACAATTTGTGGGGATTAAAAAAGTGAATGTAGCCTGGCTGGTGTGGCTCAGTGGTTGAGCGTCCACCCATGCACCAAGAGGTTGTCGGTTCGAGTCCAAGTCAAGGCACGTGCCCAGGTTGTGGGCCAAATCCCCAGTGTGGGGCATGCAGGAAGCAGCCAATCGATGTTTCTATCTCTCTCCCTCTCTCTCTAAAATTAATAAAGAAAAAAAAGTGAATGTAGTTAAAACACTTTATGATAATGAGCATTCACTAAATACTAGCAATGTTAAACTTACTTTAGGTGAGAAGGAGAATGGTGTGGTTACTGGTCCTCAGAACTCAAGAGAAAGGCATTTAGGAAATATTCTCAACACTTATTATGGAAAATTCTGGAAAGGGATGTGTTCATTTTAGATTTTTTTTCAACATCTGTCTAGGGGGGCCTGGTTGTATTTCTGAGGGCCATATTTGGAGGCTTTGAAGATACATTTATATCTTGTATTTTTTCTTTCAAAGCAACTAATCATAGGTTGGAGCACTGCTAGAATCGGGCTAGATGAGAAGTTGAATTAGTTACAGATTATATAGCATCTGGGGTACTTTCTAAAATTTCCCATTTTGAACTGTTAATTTACAAATAGTCATTTTGTGACTGGTCATTTGACAAACATAACATGGACTATCAAAAATAAAAATTTAGCGGCTGGTGTGGCTCAATGGTTGAGTGATGACCCATGATGCACCAAGAAGTGGCTGGTTCGATTCTGGGTCAGGGCACATGCCCAGGTTGTGGGCCTGATCCCTAGTGGGGGACATGCAGGGGGTGGCCAGTTGATGTTCTCTTTCATCGTTGCCTCTCTCCCTCTCCTATTCCCTCTCCCTCTCCAAAAGCAATAAAGAAAAAAAAATTTTACTCTACATTGAATCCTGCAGCTGGCCTCTGGGTCATGTGCCATTTTGGAACAGAGGTGAGCAGAAACAAAGCTGCTCCCTTTAAAAATAAGTAAATAAATTTAGGTTACTGGGAGGGTAATGTTTGTGTTAACTTTGTTTTGCAACCAAGGGAAAAAAATTTTTTTTAACCTTTCAGAAAACTCAGGTTAAGGAATTGACCCAGAGAGTCTAGGGGAGGCCATCTTGACTTTAAGGTCCTTGTAGCTTCCACAACACTACCCTGGTAACCTCTCACTAAATACAGTCATTTGAAGTTTTATTTAAATAATAATGATTTGAGTGTGTTTGTTGTTTTTGCACTCTACTTTAAAAAGTGTTTCTATACTTGATAAAAAGAATTTTTGAGGCACATTATATTCTGAGCTCAGGATTAGAATAGGGGGCTCTATTTGAATGCCTGCAGCCAGGTCTTTGCTTTCACTTTGCTCTATGATTTTTTTTTTTATCCTCACCCGAGGGCATTTTTCCATTTTTTTTGGTTCAGATAGAGTGGGAGAGAGGGAGAGAGAGAGAGAGAGATGGAGAGATCGAGACAGAGAGAGAGAGAGAGACATCGAGACATCGACGTGAAAGGGACACATTGAGTGGCTGCCACCCGCACGACCAACCAGGGCCGGGGACAAACTGCAACCGAGGTACATGCCCTTAGTGGAAACTGAACCTGGGTCTCTCTGGACCGCAGGCCGACGCTCTAACTGCTGAGCCAAACCGGCCAGGGCTTAATGTTTTTCTTTATTGATTTTAGAGAGAGAGGAAGGGAGGAGAAAGATAGAAATAGAAACACTGATTAGAGAGAACAATTGGCCGCCTCCTGCATGCCCCCCACTGGGGATCGGGCCCACAACCTGGGCATGTGCCCTGACCAGGAACAGATGACCTCTTAGTGCATGGGTCGATCGATGCTCAACCACTGGGCCACACCGGCCGGGCTGCTCTATGATTTTTTTATTCATGGTTATGCAAGAGGTGTTTACATGAATGTAAGCATTAGGTTGCTTGTTTCTTTTCAGGGTTCTCAGGTGGGTTCTCTCATTACAGAGTTTTGCAGTCATAAAGTTGAAAACTGAATTGCTCCTTCGGTAGTCTGCAAGTACAATGATGCCTAGGTTTCCTCAGCCATTGCCCTGGTGAGCTTGTTTTAAAGCCTAATCCGAATATGCAACGGTAGGAGGCTAGGAGTGAATCAGTCCCCCTCCCTACTGCCCTCAAGAAAATTATTCGTAGGAATATATATCACTGCCAAAGTCACTGTATGCCAAGTCGCTCCTTTAAACCTTTTACAGATGAAGGCACTGAGGCTTAGCAGAGGTGACATTGACGTTTAGGCGTTGATGGTGGGACCCTACCTCTTAGTCACCTGTATTACTAATGTCGCACTTAACATTTATCAAGTTGTATTTTGTTAGGCTGTTTGTTGATTCTCACAGCATCCCTGTGAGCTACGGTGGCTACAGGTTACGCTGGTTTTGCTGGTAAAGAACCAGAGAGGAAAAGAGCTTGAATCATGTGGGTGGTTAAGTGATGGACCTGGAACTGGAATAGTGCTGTTATGAACCATACTCTCCACATCTTAAGTGCATTAGAGGAGCTCAGGATTGAAAGGGTTTCTGTGAAGAATCATTTTACATAAGAGATTGTTCTCAAGGGGTTAGGGGGAATGAGGATTCTTTTTCCCTCAGGAGATGTGTTCAGAATTTCAGGGTATTGGAGTTGCCATTTAAGACTACACTCTTGATTGAAGAACTCTGCAAGTATTATACATGGGAATGCTGTGGAGGCAGGCATGAGAGGTTAGGGATTCACCATTTTAAACAGTGAATGTAGCAGTCCTTTGTGGAGTAGGCACTTAAAAATTTTTTTTGGTTGTGATCTTTATGTGTAGTATAATTTAGTGTTGTGGAGCAGTGACATGGTAAGTTATCAATTTTTAAAGAATGCAGTCAGTGAAAATTCCAAAGCCATATTAAACATAATTAATGTCATTTTAATGACTTGGAAGGTAATTTCAGATATTTTAGATTTGTCTCTATCTATGTATTATGAAATAGGTTTATAGAATTTCAGAAAGCTTTGGTTATATTGATTCTCTTTAGAACTTAGATGGAATCAGAATTGTTGGCAATTGGGAATTGAGTGCCAATTAGCCAGGAGAATATTGGCTGGTAAACATTTAGCTGGCCTAGGTAGACCACTTACTCACCCGAGGACGTTTTTTCATTTTTTTGTTCAGATAGAGTGGGAGGGAGAGAGAGGAAGAGAGAGAGAGAAACATCGATGTGAAAGTGACACATCGAGTGGCTGCCACCCGCACGACCAACCAGGGCCGGGAACAAACTGCAACCAAAGTACATGCCCTTAGCGGGAATCGAACCCGGGTCTCTCTGGACCGCAGACCGACACTCTAACCTCTGAGCCAAACCGGCCAGGGCTAGACCACTTACTGTGGCTTCACACACAGTAAGTTTCTTTGAAAGATTATAAATTTGTTACTTTATGTTGGAGTTACAAGTCAAGTTACTGGGGTTAGGTTTGTAATTTAATATGAGAAGAAACTTTAAAAAACAGTGTTATATAATAGCCACAATAAACATATAGGAAATGTACAGTTTGGTAAGTGTCAGTATATAAAATCCTCACTGAGTTAAGATAATAAATATATCAATGACTACCAGCAGCTTTTTTTCACCCCTTTATAATCTTCTGGGCCTCTCCTCCCTCCCCCCAGGCTACTGGGGGTCTACTTTCCATCAATATGCATCATGGGTTCTCAGTAGGGTGATTTCTTCCCTCCAGGGGACATTTGGAAGTGTTTGGAGACATTTTTAATCTTCACCTTCAAGACAGGAATGGGGTTGCTACTGGCATCCTTGAGTAGAGGTCAGGGAATGCTGCTAAACACCCTGTAGTGTAGGGCGCTCCCCCCAACCCCCTCCATAGGATTATCTGGCGTAAGGTGTCAGTAGTTTTGAGGTTGAGAAACTCCACTATAGATTAGTTTGTCAGAGTAGATCTTCTGAAATACAGAGTTTTATATGATGGAATCATACTGTATATACTCCTTTTTTGTCTTTTTTTTTTTTTTAGTATAAATATGTTGAGATTCATTTACGTTGTTTGTAGTGTATTAGTTTTTGTTGAGTAGTATTTCCATGTATCAATGTACTACAATTTGTTTATTTATTTACCTGTTAGTAGACATTTAGATTTCCAGTTTTGGGGTTTTATAAATAATGTTGCTATGAATATTCAGGGACAAGTTTTTGTATGGATATGTGCTTTATTTTCTCTTGGGTAAGTATCTAACTGCGGATGATTGGCTCATATGGTAGGTGTGTGTTTAACATAACATGTTTAATGTCTGTAATATACTAAATTTGGGGTGTTTATCAGTGTTGTCTAATTCTGCCTATAAAAAATTTACTTCTGCCCAGCCAGTGTGGCTCAGTGCTTGAGTATTGACCCATGCACCAAGAGGTCGCAGGTTCCATTTCCGGTCAGGGCACATGCCCAGGTTGTGGACCCAATCCCCAGTGGAGAGCATGCAGGAGGCAGCCAATCAGTGTTCTCTCTCATTGATGTTTCTGTCTTTCTCTCCCTCTCCCTTCCCCTCTCTCTAAAATCAATAAAGAAAAAATTTTAAAAATGTACTTCTAAAAGGCTTTCAGAGTTGAGTGTTGCATATATTTTAAGGCTAGAGAAGACTATTTGCCTAATTTTATTCTGAAGATGGGCGAAAATTGGATTGGGCATTTTAAAAATGGACTTTTCAGGACACCACTCTTAAATTACCACATTATCTATGCTTGAATATGTGTCTTGAGTGAGATTTCTTTGAGGGTGGTTCTCTCCTAATTCTGTCAAGAATAGAGTTCATCATGATCATTGAATTTAAGAAAAGGTCAATTTTTTAAGAAGCTGGAAGTGACTTTTTTTCTGAGAAAACTTTTAGAGAGAGGAAGTGATTGGACAGCAAAGGATTTGAGTACAGTAGTACTGTGTTCACACCTTGGGCATAATCCATGTGAGCTGCTTTCTCAGTGGTGAGCCATGTAATGTGGATTAACCCCAAACCAAATATCCAGTTTCTGTGGTTAGATAGGGTAGTTTATTCTTAGCCCTAATAATGCATGGGTAGAAGACAGCCTATGTACTTTGTTACCTGCTTTGGCTCTAATTAGTTATTTATACATTTTGTAATTAATAGGTGAGCTGAGCAGTCTGAAAACAGACTGGAACTATTACTGTCATGGACCCTGTGTTAGAATTATTTTGGATGTAAATCATAGAATATTTGGGTTTCAAAAGAAACAAGTTATATTAAATACATTTCTACCCACAGACCCTCTGTAGGTCCATGAAATAAGGAATAGATATACATTTTATGAATTTATACTAACATTTTTTCCTCCTCCTCTGCCAAGAGTAAGCAATTGGCAGATTTTGGTGCAGGACTTTCATGTGAAGTAGACCGGTTCCTTCTGAGATCTGTTTGTGGTGTGCAGCCAGCCTGAGGAAGGTCTGTTGTGAATCTGGGTGGACAGAGTGAAGAGTTCTAGGAATCTGACAACTCCAGTGGCAGTACTTGCCACGTCTGCCAGCTGGAAGTCTATTGCATGTTGATGTATTTCATATCATGTAGGAAGCTGCTTTCCTTAGTTTTGCCTAGGATGATACCTTCATTGGGTTACCACTTGTAACCCTTGTGTTTGGATGTGAGGGATCAGTTAAAAAAACTTTGGGGACAAAAAGTTGCTAACTTTCTTATTTTTCCAAATAAGTATGTTAAAGTTCTTCAGCTACCATCCAGTGTTTGAACACTATACCTCCCCCACACAAGGAAGAATCCTAGAATAAAGATCAGCCCTGGCCCTGGCCAGTTTGGTTCAGCGGTTAGAGCTTCGGCTCGCGGACCAGAGATTCCTGGGTTCGGTTCCCGCTAAGGGCACGTACCTCAGTTGCAGTTTGTCCCCTGCCCCAGTTGGGGTCGTGTGCGTGGCGACCACTTCATGTGTCTCTCTCACATCAGTGTTTCTCTCTCTCTCTCTCTCTCTTCCCCGCTCTTAAAAAAAAAAAAAAAAAAAGATCAGCCCTGCCCTGGCCGATTTGGCTCAGCGGTTAGAGTGTCTGTCCGCGGACCAGAGAGGCCCGGGTTCGGTTCCTGCTAAGGGCATGTGCTTCGGTTGCGGTTTGTGCCTGGCCCCAGTTGGGGTTGTGTGGGTGGCAGCCACTCAATGTGTCTCTCTCACATTGATGTTTCTCTCTCTCTCTTCCTCCCTCCCTCCAGCTCTATCTAAAGATAAAGGCAAGAAAAATGTCCTCGGATGAGGATAAGAAAAACAAAAAAGATCAGCCCTTTTATTAAATGAAGGTAGTTTTGTAAATCATCAATACCATAGTCTTGGCTTTTTGTTTTTTTCCATTTATGCCATGGATCATAAAACCTCTGCTGGACTGTTTTGGGAGTCGCAAGATTCTCACTGGTGGAAAGAACAGGGCTAGTGAAGCAGAAAGTGCAGGACGCAGTGCACTGAGAAGGACTTCCTATAGCTGCCAGCTCCCCAGTTTTTCCTGGTCAGTGCTTACAGGTGTTCTGCCTGCGGTCAAAGGGGGCTGAACTGAGCTGGCAGCTCAGGGAACAGCCTCACTTGGCCATGGCATGGGCACTGCCCTGGCTGCGCACACACTGGCCTGTTGTCCCTAGACCTCTCTAGCCTAAAGTCTGGTTCTGTGCTTTGGAAGTCTGCATTTCTTCAGAAGTTTTTTTCATATCCCAGTCTAAGCTGAATTAGTATGTATGGAGCTTAGAAATGAAATGTTACTGCATAGAGACACCTAACACACCAAGGAGAAAAGTATCTCAGGGAGGGCCATGCCACCCTTCTTTGCAAAAGTTGGGATTGTTTGTGTACTGTCTTATATGTACCAGGGTTGCTCAAAGTTTGGTTTTCCTAGTGGCAAAGTAGGGTTGTATAGAGAGTGGTTTCTTTCCCTTAAATTTTTTTTATTGTGGTACAATATATGTAAGAGTTGCCATTTTAACCTTTGTTTTGTTTTTAATCCTCACCTGAGGATTTTTTCTTTTCTATCTTCAGACAGAGTGGGAGGGAGGGTGAGAGAGAAACATCTATGTGAGAGGGACACATTGACTGGCTGCCTCCTGCATGACCCCAGCCAGGGCCAGGATGAACCGCAACCAAGGAATCAAACCCTCGACTCTTTGGTCCGGAGGCTGATGCTCTAACAGCTGAGCCAAATTGGCCAGGGCACCATTTTAAGTGTATAATTTAGTGGCATCAAGTACAATGTTGTACATTATACCATGATCCACTTTCCATTACCAGAGCTTTTATCATCCCAAACAGAAACTCTGGCTTGTTTCACTTAGCATGTTTTCAAAGTTCATCTGTGTTACATTGTGTATTAGCACTTCATTCCTTTTTATGGTTGAATAATATTCTATTGTATTTATATACTACATTTTGTTCATGCCGTTCATAGGTTTCCACCTTTAGGCTATTACGAATAATGCTGCTATTGGTGTATAAGTATTTGAGTCTTTGCTTTCCATTCTTTTTTATAAATTTTTTTTCTCCTTTTTATTGATTTTTAGAGAGAGGAAGGGAGAGGGAGAGAGAGAAACATCGATGAGAGAGAACATCGACTGGCCTCCTCCTGCATGCCCCTGACTGGGGACTGGGCCCACAAGCTGGGCATGTACCCTAACTGGGAATCGAACCGGTGACCTCTTGGTGTATGCGTCGATGCTCAACCACTGAGCCACACCAGCCAGGCTGCTTTCCATTTTTTTTATCCTCACCCGAGGACATTTTTCCATTTTTTTGTTCAGGTAGAGTGGGAGGGAGAGAGAGGAAGAGAGAGAGAGAGAAACATCAACGTGAAAGGGACACATTGAGTGGCTGCCTCCCGCACGACCCAACCAGGGCTAGGGACAAACTGCAACCGAGGTACGTGGGTACGTGCCCTTAGGGGGAACCGAACCCGGGTCTCTCTGGACCGCAGGCCGATGCTCTAACCGCTGAGCCAAACTGGCCAGGGCTGCTTTCCATTCTTTAGGGTGTATACCTAGGAGTGGAATTGCTGGATCATATAGTGTTATGTTTTAACTTTTTTGTTGTTGTTAATCCTCACCCGAGGATGTTTTTTTCCTGTTGATTTTTAGAGGGAAGGAGGGAGAGAGAGAAAGAATGAACCCATTTGTTTGAGACACATGGATTGGTTCTCTCCAGCACACACCCCAATGGGAGGATTGAATCTGCAACACCTGCAACCCAGGCACGTGCCCTTGACCGGGAATCGAACCCGCAACTCTTCATTGTGTGGGCCGATGCTCTAACCATTGAACACACTGGCCAAGGCAATGTTTTCACTTTTTGAGTAACTGCCAGATTTATGTAGCAGGTGTACCATTTTATACCCCCACTTAAAACAATTTTTAAAAAATACAACAAACGGCCCGGCTGATGTGGCTCAGTGGTTGAGCATCGACCCATGCACTAAGAGGTCGCCGGTTCGATTCCCGGTCAGGGCACGTGCCCAGGTTGTGGGCCGAATCCCCGGTGGGGAGCATGCAGGAGGTGGCCAGTTGATGTTCTCTTTCATCAATGTTTCTATCTCTCTCTACCTCTCCTTTCCTCTCTAAAATCAATAAAGGAAAAATATTAAAAAAAAAACCACACACAACAAATGGCACTTTATTTGTGAAGCTAAAATTTGTTGGGCCTATGTGCACTACCTCATTTCTTTTCCATGAAATCCTGCAAATTTTTTTCTTTATTGATTTTTTTTTCTTTATTGCACCTAGAGAGAGAGGAAGGGAAAGGGAGAGAGAGATAGAAACATCGATGAGAGAGAACATCGATTGGCTGCCTCCTGCATGTCCCCGTCTGGGGATCCGGCCCACAACCTGGGCATGTGCCCTGACTGGGAATCGAACCGGTGACCTCCTGGTGCATGGGTTGACGCTCAACCACTGAGCCACACCGGCCGGGCAATTTTTTTATTTTTTTTATTTTTTTTAGAGAGAGAGGAAGGGAGTGGAAGAGAGAGAAACATGGATGAGAGAGAATATCAATTGGCCGCCTCCTGCATACTCCCCACCGGGGATTGGGCCCACAACCTGGGCACGTGCCCTGACCGGGAATTGAACTGGCAACCTCTTAGTGCATGGGTTGATGCTCAACCACTGAGCCACACCAGCCAGGCATATTTTGTTGTTTGTTTTTTTTAAAGATTTTTTTTTTTAATTGATTTTTAGAGGGAGAGGGAGAGAAACATCGATGTGAGAGTGGAACATCCGTTGGCTACTTCCTACATGCCCGCTACCAGGGTTGGAACTCACAACCCAGGCATGTGCCCTGACCAGAAATTGAACCAGCAACCTTTTGGTGCACAGGATGATGCCCAACCAACCAAGCCACACCAGCCAGGGCCTTATAAATCTTTGCTTCTCTTCTCCTGTTTCTGTCTTGAAATTAAAGCACACACCCCCATAGGAGTGTGTGAAGGCCTAGGAGAGCACACCTTTCTTGGGATTGGTTTCTTGATTGATAGATTTAAAGAGTACACCACTGCAGCATTCTGCTCTATGGAGCACTTTTGTTTGAATGTCTCATCAAAATCAATATTAGTCTTGTGTTATATGTAATTTTGTGTGGAATTGTAAACCTGGCAAATGAAATACTCTTTCATATTATGCTAACCTATGGATCCCTTTTTTCCCCTTCTCGAATTCAGTGAAGGAGAACGACCTACTCAGAATGAGAAGAGAAAGGAGAAAAACATAAAAAGAGGAGGCAATCGCTTTGAGCCATATGCCAATCCAACCAAAAGATACAGAGCCTTCATTACAAACATACCTTTTGATGTGAAATGGCAGTCACTTAAAGACCTGGTTAAAGAAAAAGGTAATGGTACTGGTGGTTGAGTAGGGTAAGAAGGTTGGTGTGTCACCTTTTCTGTGGCTAACTCCTTGGTTATTTTTTCAGTGGAAGCTGTTCTGGGTAGTGTGTGTATTCTGTCTAGGCTTGAGAGTTAAGCCCTCCTACCCACCCTCCTTTTTGTGTGTGTGTGTGTGGTCATGCACCTGTGTGTCAAAAAGGGTGGTTTGATTGTCCCTTGGCCTATAAATCATTTTACTGGCTTAATATGGTAATAGGGCTTCAATTAAGCTTGAGGGGAGCCTCTTTGTATTAAGGAAATTTTTTGAATTTTTCATAATAGGTGGGAGAGGTTTTACCTTTTCTCTCGGCTCTCTTTTTTTTAGCTTTTCAATTCCTGTGGAAAGGTAGTTTGTTTAAATTTTGTGGATGTCTTTCTGAGATCAAAATTTGGTAGCTGGAACTTGTGCTGTTCAGATTCTAAATTATAAAACATTAGCTTGTGCTTAAATTGTTAAACTTTCCCCCCTTGGAGGAAAACACTTACATTGGCAATTGGAGAGCACAAAATAAGGCCTGTTCTGTGTAATGTAGTGCCTTCAGGCACATATCAGGCGCAGCCCAGGTGTCCAAATTCTGGCCTAGGGCAGAGGAAGCCACCGAAGCTCTGCTGCCACCAGGAGGTCTGAGGAGGTTGGTTGCCTCCATGGTCCTCTGCCTTACCTCTTGCGCACACCAGGTGTGTCCGCTCTTTCCCATACTCTTGTTCTGTTTCTTCTGTCTTCCTTTCTTTCCTGATTCTTGGCCCTGCTGGTGGCACTCAGGGCTAAAGAGATTGCTCAGCCCTGGTTTAGACAAAACTGTTGATAGAGAACAATTTGTCTAATGCCTTGAGGTTTCCCCTTACCCCCAACCCCAAGGGAAACTTAGACTCAAATTACTTTTAAATGGAGTCTTTTTGAAGGACTGAAAGGTATTGGTTTTTGGAGCATTCATAATGAAAAGAGATTTGAGCTTGATTTGTCAAATGATTAACATTTCAGTGACAGAGATGCCACTTGGATAGGCCATTTTGGTATGTGTACTGGTGCTCCCAGCATTGGGTTTTGAAAATATAAATGGCCCACTGCCATCATAGTCCCATCTCTTGATTCGACCATGACATGCTGAAGCACTAGGCACAGTGAACCTCTCTGGACAGTTATGTATGCTGCTCCCATGTAGTATTTCTCCAGATAACATAGATGGAAAATGTTTTGTTGTGAGATTTGTTTTCCTGCCTTGATCAGCCAAATCATTCCTGCCAATGCTCCTAGGGCAAGAGTGACGTTTCTTCTTTTTGTCTGAAGGGCGTGTCATGTGGCATCCCAGATGCAGTGTTCTTGGTTTTTGGGACTGCTGCTTCAATACAAGCTTAGAATTTCTGTACAGTAAAGTTGGGTCTCATTCGAATTAGTTTTTGGAATAATCCCCAAATTTGTGTTCTTGTGATTTGGTTGAACCACTGAATCGATACTTCCATTGATAATAAGGTATAGTAGTTCCAAGAACCAGGAATGTGGCTTTGAAAACGCAGAATTTTGTTAAGAGATTGCAGGCCAAATAATTTTTTTATTTTTAGGAGTGTGTGAACCAGTTTTGGGACATGATGGATAAAGTAGGTGACATTTTTACTGCTTTACCATTCAGTAATTCTGTTTTGGAAGCC
The DNA here is from genome assembly GCA_030848825.1 of Tadarida brasiliensis. Lineage (NCBI taxonomy): Eukaryota > Metazoa > Chordata > Mammalia > Chiroptera > Molossidae > Tadarida > Tadarida brasiliensis. The sequence goes on along the minus strand of CM061259.1, from coordinate 67,973,256 downwards.
TTAAAGCTGGTAGCAGCAGCAGCAGCAGCCATGACGTTTCTGGATGTAGAAGCAGTTCACCTCAATTTCCTATTGAACTGTATTAAGTGTGGAGCCAGCCTCGTGGTTTATTTGGATACTTCCAAACTGGTTCTCATATTCCCCTGGCATACTCTTATGAATGCCCTGGCTCAGCCCTTTCAGTGTATTTTTGGTGGTGTAATTTAGAATTACAGGTGTGCAGTAAATCAGTTATTTTTAACAAACCTTAAAATGTTCTTGCTTAGAGCTCCCCTGTATAGGTTAAATTACTTTTTTGCTTAATTAAGTTATTAGCCATGTTGGAGTGTGGGTAAAGGGATTCATAAGAGAAAGGTAATCTTTTTTTATGGTAATGCTTATATTTAGTGTGTGGACTAAAAAAATTTACTGTTTACATACATATGACTCCTTAAGAAATGTTCTTATTCTTTTTATTATGAGGTTTTCAAAATACGTTTTTATTCATGTCTTGGTATACCAAAAGTAAATTTAAATAGTTATTTGAGATCTGAACTATTTACTTAAAATCTGTTGCAAATAAGTTTTAAGGTTTTTGAAGACTTATTATTGCACAGGGGAAAAAAAACGCAAATAGAGGCACTTATACCCTAAAAGCATTGGTCTCAAGCTAATCTGTCTAGTGGACAAAGCAGAGATTTGGGCTGTCATAATCTAACCACAGTTTGCATTTTAAGACTTATGCCTGATGAAATAGTCCTGTTTCAGAAAACTGGTGGAATAATTCGTCCTCAACTTAAAGATCTGAATAATGTTATATTATTGCAGCACCATCTAATTGCCACCTCTCAATTAAGATAGTAGCTTTGAGATGGTAGGACAGGAGCTTTTCTAAGGCTAATCATTAATCATGCTTGAGATTGCCTCATGCACCACTCCCTCATTGCCCATCTTTCCCCTTCCTTGGACACCAAGTGTATTTTCTAGTCTTCATCTTGGATTTTAGCATTTAACAGCACTCTGGGAGATCCTGCTAAAAGTTCATGTATTATGTGAACTGGTTACTTTTCCCCTGGCTTTTTCAAAACCCTGAATGGGATCACAAAGCTTGTTTGGTGCCCAGCTGTTTTTGGTGGCACTATCATGAAATCACCATTGCTGATTTTTAAAGAGAAAATACGTATTCAGAGCTTTGTTGTGTTCTGAACCAGCCTGCTTTTTTGCTCACCCCCATAATACCAGTTAGGGACATGGATTCAAGAGTTTCGCGGCCCTTAGAACTGAATGCTGTCTTTCCCTGGGCTTTCCCCTTCCTGCTCTATGTGTCCGGATGGGACAAGGGAAAAGTTTCTATTGTCCTTCCTTTTGCATGGGAAAAAATGGCAGCTCTGAAGACCAAATTGTTGCTGGACTAAAAACAACAACAACAACAACAACATTGAGAGCCAGTGTAATGTGAAATTTGGAGATTGCCAAACCAAGTTTGAGAGTGACTTTCAATGGTCTCCCAGCTACCTAGTTTTCATCACTTAACAGCTATTGGGGTACATATCTTAAGGTGTTTGTCCATAAGGATTGGGCAAAAAAATAAATTTCTGTGAGCAAAAGGTGATTTTGGGTATTTTAAACTTTAATAGTTTTGTGCTACATTACTGGGAAGTCCTTTGTGGATGAAGAAAGCTTGGCATGGGGCTACTTGTTCTCCTGGCTTAATCTGGGAGCCGTTAGCACTGAGGCAGTACTGAGATGCTGCAGCAGTTAGTAAGCAACAGAGGAAAGTGTGAGGAAGAAAGGAAGGTCAGTGATGTAGGTTTTTTTTGTTTTAAAAAAAATTTTTTTTTTCCTTTATTGATTTTAGAGAGAGAGGATGTGAGAGGGAAAGAGAGATAGAAACATCGATGAGAGAGAACATCAGTTGGCTGCCTCCTGCATGCTCCCCACTGGGGATTGAGCCCACAACCTGGGCATGTGTCCCGACCAGGAATCGAACCGGCGACCTCTTAGTGCATGGGTCGACGCTCAACCACTGAGCCACACCGGCCGGACTCAGTGGTGTAGTTTACTCTCAATCAATCCTACGTTTAGCAGCAGTCAGTTTAACTTGTGTAAGCAAAGATTTCTTTAAGCACTTAATCCTTCTGTTTTTATTTAATGCATCACTTTATTTAATGCATCACTTCAAGTAAATTTCAAATCCCAGCTGACAGAAAACCAAGGCCCAGAGGGCATGTATAGTCCAGTAGAAGGTCTCCAGTGGCTCTTGGAGATAATCTTCATGGTGGGTCTATGGAGTAGAACTTGTTTTCAGTTTCAGAAAGCAATGTGAGAGAGAAACATGGATGATGGAGAACATCGATTGGCCACCTCTTGCATGCCCCCTGCTGGGGATTTGGCCCACAACCCAGGCATGTGCTCTGACTGGGAATCAGACTGAGAGCTCTCAGTCCATGGGATGATACTCAATCCATTGAGCCATACCAGCTGTGTGAAGATATATATTTTAAAAGCTATATAACCTGGCCAGCGTGGCTCACTGGTTGAGCATCCATGCACAAAGAGGTCACTGGTTTGATCCCTGGTCAGGGCACATGCCTAGGTTGTGGGCCACATCCCCAGTGGGGGGCATGCAGGAGGCGGCCAGTCGATGTTTTCCCTCATTGATGTTTCTGTCTTTCCTTCTCTCTTTAAAATCAATAAAGAAAAATAAAAGCTATATATAAACAGCTTATATATATTAAACAAGTTTTCCGAGTAATAGTGGTTACTTTATTATTAGGTGAAAATGTTTGATAACATGTCTTGCTTTTGCCCCCCTCCCCCCCCCCCCGCATTAAATTATAAGCCTTTTTCTTTTTTTTTTTTTTTTTTCTTTATTGATTTTAGAGGGAGAGGAAGGGAGATGGAGAGACAGATAGAAACATCGATGAGAGAGAACATCAACTGGCTGCCTCCTACATGCCTCCCACTGGGGATCTGGCCCGCAACCTGGGCATGTGCCCTGACCGGGAATTGAACTGGCGACCTCTTGGTGCATGGGTCAGTGCTCAACCACTGAGCCACACCAGCCGGGCATAGACCTTTTCATATATGAATTCTCTTCAGTGACTTGGGCCTCTGTACTCCCTCCATTTTTTTTTTTTTTTTTTGGGTCTATTTCAGACTTTAGCAGTAAATGAGAATACAGAAACAAATACTCTTTGTGATAAAAATACACACAGAAATGTTAAATCAGAGTAGCTCCAAGGACTGCCTGAATTCTTTTTGGGTTGTTCATCTACTTAACCTCTTGGTGCCTTTTATTCTTGAAGCAATATATATAGTTTTTGTCACTTTAAAAAAATTTTTCTTGCCCTGGCCCGTTTGGCTCAGCGGTAGAGCATTGGCCCTCGGACCAGTGAGTCGCGGGTTCCATTCCGGTCAAGGGCATGTACCTTGGTTGCGGTTCGTCCCTGGCCCTGGTCAGAGTCGTGCAGGAGGCAACCAGTCGATGTGTCCCTCTCATGTCAATGTTTCTCTCTCTCTCCCTCTCTCTCCCTCCCACTGTATCTGAAGATAAATAGAAAAATATCCTCAGGTGAGGATTTTTTTAAAAAAGGTAAAATTTTTCTCTTTTCTTGCAGTATTTTTAATAATTCACCTAAATGTTGATTAAATATGATTTTTGGAGCATTTTAAAATAAAGGTAGGTTATAACATTTGGCATTATTAGGCTTTTCAGGGTCTTAGTTTTTTCCTATAGATGTTTTGATATTTAAGCTGCAAGAGAATTTGTCTCAGCAGCCTCCTCTTGGGATTTCATCCGTGTTTAATGGGGAGAGAGGAGCAGCAGTAATTTTCATTAATACCTGCAAATTACACTTCTGTGACACTGTTGTGACTGCCAGTTTGTGAACTCTGCCTCTCAGTCCTGTGATCTGCTCTAGTTGATTGACTCTTAAACTTTATTTCATTGAATATGACCAGATTGATAGTTGACAAATTTTGCCTTCAAAGTTTTGTTGATAATTGTACTGACTCTACCAAATAGGTCTTGCTTTATGTAATATTTAGAGTTAGAAGATAGTCTTTTACAGGCTTTATTATTATCTTCCTATAGGGAAGTATAAATTAGCAACTGCTGCGGAGCCTGTGACACAAATTTGCTCACATCTCTTAATTGATGAGGTCTCTCCAGGTCGAGATCAGGATTTAATGAGGAGCATGGTTACTATTGATGATCCTTGGGAACAGCACTACTCATGCTAGAGCCACAGTTACTGCCTCACTTATGACTAAACTGAGAGGAGGAGGGTTAGTTTGATGTAATTTTTTGTTTTTACTGAACTATACCATTTGGGGGGAGGGAGGGAACATTTTAAGCAGATGTGTGTGTGTGTGTGTGTGTGTGCGTGTGCGTGCAAAGGATTGAAGGTTGGGTGGTGTGTTCCATCACTGGAATGTTAAGTGAGGAAAGTCCTAATTTCTAAACCTGGCTTATGTTAAAATGGTTATGACTATGGAAAAATGTTTGGACTTGCTTTGTTTCTAGGTTGCAATGACATCTTTTTGATCAAGTGTCTTTATGGGCATAGACTAGAAAATGTCCAAATGCAACAATATTTGAATTTTGACATCATAGTTATACTTGTCCTTGAGCTAGATATTGTGATTCTTTTATTTATTTTTAAGGTTATTATTAGGCAGTATTCACAGTCACAGCTCATAGGAAATAAACTTGGTCTCTCTTCACTGTCTTGACACTACTTGGCATTTTCATTTAAGTGGAGACGGCTGTAGGTCCTCATATGGCTGCTACTGTTGAAATAAATGGCTCTTAACATGGCTTCAGGAATGGCCACAACTTTTTTGGAGTTGCTTTACTTTTGTACTGGTAAAATAAGCCACATTGGTAGAACTGTCCTTGTCTGTGATCATTTTTCAGTTTGCCCCTCAGGAGTACATACCCCACACATTAAACTTAGCAGTTGGTCCTATTTCCTTTCTTCATTTCTGCACTGATTCTCCTTCCTGTTTTGTGAAAAGTCCTGGTTAACATTTCAAGAAAGGACAAGAAAGGCAAGGCTATAAACTTATTAAACTTCGAACACTTGTGTCCTCCTTGCTTTTAGCTGCCATGCAAATATATATGCCTTTCAAATTGATAATTTTATTTTACATTTAAGTATCTCCTTTCAATATTAATTTAAAAATCTTATAATTTTAATATCCTTTGAACAAAGGAGTTAGAATAGTTAGGACTTCTTGAGGCCATTGAAGAGGGTTATTTTCACCCTTGTAGTGCTAAACCAAACTTGAAAACTGAGTTGGAGAAGGCTTTACAATCATAAAAATAATGCTTTAAAAAGCCAGTTTAGAGATTGTTTTCTCCAAATTAACGCTTTAAATGTGTTTTCTGTGTGCCATCTTCAAGTTCAGCAGCCATTTTAGTGGTTGACTTGATGGGTTTTAACATCTGGTTATGGTGGTCATGAATTGGCAATCCAAACCTTGAGGAAATCTGCAGAATCTTTTGAAATGCTTTGCTTCCTCCCTTTGTGTAGATTAGAATCAGTGAGTCTGTTAATTGTTTAGATGCAAACTGAGTTCTAAATTTGCATTTATCTGTGTCCTTTAATGGGGAGGTTGAGAAAGCAGCAAGAATAAAGCCTGGCTTAATTCACTGATGAGAATCCAGTACTGCTCTGGTTTTGTGATTGGATGTTCAAACATCCTTCTTCTGAGTTGTTGGGCCCAGTGCTTTGTGCAGGACCAGCTACAGAATTTGTGGGGCATAGTGTGAAATGAAAATACCAGAACTGCTTGTTTAAAAGTTAGGAATTTCAAGACCACAACAGCATTAAACCAAACACGTGGCCATCCTGCAACACCGTGTGTATGCCTTTTGAGCATATACACATCCTTGATATAGCATTTGAGCTCAGCCTAGTGGCTTTGCAATTTGTGTGCTGTTCACCAGTAAGAGTGTATGTGTAAAACATTTCCTTCCTTACCCAAAAAAGTGAATCACGCAGACTTTTCCTTATGTATTTGGATTGCCTCTAGTCATGAATGAGAGTCCAGATGGAAATTGGTATGGAAATCTGGAAATAGCTTGTTTGTGGTGGGAGGAACATCAAGGACATTGTTAATGCGTTTCACCTACCTTTACTGCACACCTGTAATGCCTAGTTCTGTGGTTTAGAGAATATGGAGTGTTTCTGGGCTTTCTATAAGGCAGAGGCTCCATACAAGGTTGCTGATGATTGTTCTAAATTCCCATTGTTTTCTTGGCTTTTCTCCCTTGGTTTATGTGTCGTCTGGAAACTGATTTGTAGTTGGTGAGGTAACATACGTGGAGCTCTTAATGGACGCTGAAGGAAAGTCAAGGGTAAGTGTCTGAGAGAATTTCTTCTGTGGATTTACTACATGAAAAATGTAACTGTATGGTGGCGTGGAATCGAATGAAATCAGGAAGGCAGTGAGTGCTCATGTTATAGTAGCCATGTTTGATTTTGCCAAACATTTGAGTGGGGTGGGAAGGGATTTGCAAAGGGGAGTCCTGCTTCTCCAAATGGCTGGCCAAAGAGCTTTTTGGTATTCTGTTTGGATGCCCAATTTTGATAACCGGGGACCAATCGTAGCATTGTCTCTTTGTTAACAGAGGAATTGGCTGTGTGTGAATTATGCATGGAATTTTAGTGGTGGTATATTAATGTAAAACGTGTGTTCTTGTCTAGAAAATGTTACTCTTGGTTGTTTGCTGAATTAGAAAGTTGTGTGAACCAAAGATTCCGAAAAGTTGGCTTTGTGCCAGTAAATTGTAAAACAAATATTTAAAATCTGAACGTTTAAAATTGGCCTAGTTTAAAGAGAAAATAAACTATTTTCTGTCGTGCAATAGAATGGCTTAGAATAATCAAAAGGATGAGCTCAATTTATTGAAGGGATGGATTTAGGAGGAGTATGATAAGGAATTGACTGAGTACAGAGGGAAGCAGATCTAAAGTTTGTGTGATTTCTTGGAGAACCTGAATTTAGGTCTGCTTATTATAACTTCAGCAACTAGTGCAATGCTGGTAATGTGCAGGGAAAGGAGATAATAAGGAGCCCAGATTTTAATAAGGAAGGCTAGATAAGACACTTCTGTCAGCTTCCTCTTAGAAGGGTTAATTTAAAAAACAACAACAACAAAAACAACCTAACTTTATTACATAAACCGTTTTTATAACTGTCATTGATATTTACTATTTTTTTCTTTTCTTTTTTTCCCCCTTTCCTTGCTCTTCGGATTGGTCTGTGGCTTCTTCCAAAGGGATGTGCGTAAGTATTGTCTAGTTACTTGTTGGCAATTGAGCCTTCTAAATTGCATGACTGGTTTCACTCATTTCCTTTTGACTCTTCATAGCGTTGTTGAATTCAAGATGGAAGAGAGCATGAAAAAAGCTGCCGAAGTTCTAAACAAGCATAGTCTGAGTGGAAGACCACTGAAAGTCAAAGAAGTAAGCTCTTGAAACATTGAATATCGTTTGTAATTGTCAAGTTGTCCTATTTGGAGTTAGGAAAAGATAAAAATAGTCCTGGACTATGTTTTATGGAGTGGACCAGCCTGCTGTTTTTACTGAAGACGGTCAGTCACAGGCTTCGCTAAGGCTTACTGTATGAACTTTGAATTAGTGGCTGAGTACATCTTGAGCCACTACTGCCTGCCTTCCTAATGTCTGATCTTTGACCAGCCTGCCTCGTTTTCTCAGAGGCATTCAAACTGAGCCTGTGGTTTTCGGTTGTTTTTAAAGAAATTCTAAACCTATAATTTTACCCCTATTATTGGCCCTCCTTTTTTCTTTCTTTTTTAAATTTATTTTATTTTATATATATATATATATTTTTTAATTGATTTTTAGAGAGAGAGGAAGGGAGTGATAGAAAAATCAGCTGCCTCCTGCACACCCCCTACTGGGAATCGAGCCCACAACCAGAGCATATACCCTGACAGGGAATTGAACTGGCAACCTCTTGATGCTTGGATCAACCACTGAGCCACACTGACCAGACCTTCCTTTTTTCTTTTTCTTTTTTTCTCTGTGTGTGTGTGTGTGTGTGTGTGGGGGGGGGGTTGCTAATCCTCACCCGAGGATATTTTCCGTTGATCCTTATTGGGGGGGGGGCATCGATGAGAGAGAGACACATCAGTTGGTTGCCTGCCTTTTTGCAGGACCCCGATTGGGGCTGGGGATCAAACCTGCAACCCAGGTACATGCCCTTGACTGGGAATTGAACCCTTGGCCCTTTGGTCTGTTGGCCAGTATCCTAACTGCTGAGCCAAACCGGCCAGGACCTTTTTTCTTTTTTAAATTGAGTTTGTCATGATTCATATCCTCTTTCATATCTAATTCAAATCAAATACCTTCTCTCCCTTGAGGAAGTGGGAGGTATTTTATTGATTCATTCCCTCCTTGACTTTTTAAAATCCTCACCTGAGGATATATTGTTCATTGATTTTAGAGAGAGGAAGGGAGGGAGGGAGAGGGAGACACACAGAGACATGGATGTGAGAGGTAAACATTGATTGGTTGTCTCTCGCATGCACCCCAACCGGGAATGAACCCGCAACCTAGGTATGTGCCCTGGCTGGGAATCAAACCCAGGATCTTTCAGTGTGTGGCATTATGCTTCAAACAACTGAGCCAAACTGGTTATCCTTGACTTTGTTTAAAAAATATGTTTTTATTGGTTTTTTAGAGCGAGAGGGAGGGAGAATGAGTTAGAAACTCATTCTAACTCATTCTAACATATAACTCATTCTAACATATTTCTCTAACATAAACTCATTCTAACATATTTTCGATGTGGGAAATATCAGTCAGCTGCCTGCTGCACGTCCCCACTGGGGATTGAGTCCACAACCTGGGCATGTGTCCTGACGGAGAATCGAACCGGGACCTCTCAGTCCATGGGATGACACTCAATCCATTGAGCCACAACATCTGGGCCTCCTTGACTTTTTAAATCTGTTCTTGGAAGAAGATTATTATATTCAGAGTCCAGGAAGGAAAGTGTGGTAGAGTTTAAGTTCTCTTGTGTGCTGAAGGTGATACACAAAAGGGCATAGAGTTCAAGAATAGTGTCAATAGCAGAGCTTCACAGACCTGTCCAGACTTGACACAGGAGTTAGATGCCTGAGTAATGTGAGGGATGGGAATACCTTAGTGATCTAGAACTGTTCTCAAACTTTAGGAAAAATCACTGATGAGGTTTGCAGAAACTACAGAACCCTATTGAATTAGTAAGATCTTATTTCAGTCTGCAATTTCTATATTATTGCAAACCCCCACCCCCTTTTTATTTTATTATTTACGTAGTTCAGTTAAGAGCTAAATTTTATACCCTTCTTTTCTTATTCCTTTGGCTGGGATTATTCTTCCTGGCCTGGTGGTTTAGTTCATTTGAATTTCTTGTTACAGATTTTGAGAAATGCTTTCCAAACAACCTCTCAATTTCTGAAATTTTGGGGATGTCACTTGCTGTGTGAGCATGTGAACAGGGTTTGGTTGTCACTGGGTCAGTTAAATGTAACACTTTTGTGCTCGTTTTAGGATCCTGATGGTGAACATGCCAGGAGAGCAATGCAAAAGGTGATGGCTACGACTGGTGGGATGGGTATGGGACCAGGTGGCCCAGGAATGATTAATATCCCACCCAGTATCCTAAATAATCCTAACATCCCAAATGAGATTATCCATGCATTACAGGCTGGAAGACTTGGAAGCACAGTATTTGTAGCAAATGTAAGTAGACAAAACATTGTCTGAAGTAGAAAATAAATCAGAACTTTATGACATAATCTTATCATTGTGTTATAAAAGTAGATTTGATGTTTGAGAAGAAAAACTTAAGAGAGGGTTATATTATCTTCTTGATCTGTTTTTTAAAAATCAGCCTTGGGGTTTGACTGTGGTCCTGTGGGGGTTGTATTTACTGAGGTTTGCTGGTGTTTACAAAAGTGGTGGCTGAGTCTGCGTTCTTGGTGGGTTTATTTAGGTAGTTGGGGAAAAAATTTCTGAGTAGAGATTATGTGCTGATACTTCCCTCTTGTGTCTGGGATAAATGGTAATGCAAAGGTATATATTTTTTAAAAGAAAGTGGGTAGGGGAGGAGGATGATAAACTCTGGGGAACAGTTTTTTTTAATGTTCAAACTTTGAAATGTATGAGGTGACTTAAGCTGTTCTTTCAGAGAAAAGAGAGTAAATGGCAGTTTAGGCCAGGCTTTATAATCCTATTTGGAAAATTCCATTGCAGTCCATATGTTTTTGTGACATATTTTTCTCATGCTTGTTTCCAACCAAAGCATGTTGCATGGATGTAATAAAAATGTTTTTCTTAAGATGTTTACATTGAAATTTTCTTCCACCTTCTCTTGATTAGCTGGATTATAAAGTTGGCTGGAAGAAACTGAAGGAAGTTTTTAGTATGGCTGGTGTGGTGGTCCGGGCAGACATTCTTGAGGATAAAGATGGAAAAAGTCGTGGAATAGGCACTGTTACTTTTGAACAGTCCATTGAAGCTGTGCAAGCTATATGTATCCTTTTACTGGAATTCAACTCTTGGGGAACAGTTTGTCTAAATGTTGTATTAGTAATACAGGTTGGTGTGGGGAAGTGGTAACTTTGTGTATCTGTTTCCTGAGTGACTAGAGGGAATACATTACTGTGGAATTTGAAAAGTTCTTTGTGATGGAATTGATTTAGTCTTGTGTACATAGAAGGGCTGGTTAAAAAGTAGGCACATCCTGTAAGCGGTTTTTTCCTATGATTTCTTTTTAGAGGAGTTTGGTTTGAAATGGGGAGTCCAATGAATGTGCCACTGGAGCAAAAATTGGTTATTTCATAAATAAGCCCTTGCAAGGCCCTATCTCTCCAGTGGATTGACATCATTCTGGAAGAAGCACTTCTCTCCTACCCTGGACTGCTTACCCTAGAGTTACATTTTTGTAGCCACAATGTAGAATACCAACACAGGAACACAGTCACTAAATTCAGGCAAAACTCACTGAGTATTTTCTCAGAAAACATGGTACTTAAAAAATGTTAGGATACCTAGCCCATTGGGTACATGTAGAAAACTGATGCTGGTGCTTAAGAGGATGGTTTGGCAAGAAGTGTAAGGTTGTATGAAGCTCTGCACCTAAGATATAAGCTGAGATTTACTTATTTCCCCCGAGCTTGCTTTATTATTCCTTTTATGCTGACTTGCGAACCAAATACAATTAGTGGAAAGTGTAATGAGGAGTCAAAATTGCTCATAAATTCATCACTTAGAGGGACTGGTAGCATTTGAATTATTTTTCTCAGCTATTTCTCTCCTGCTGTGCATGTTAATAGACTTGTAAGAAATTGCCTTAATTTTAATATCAGCTATGTTTAATGGCCAACTGCTATTTGATAGACCAATGCATGTGAAAATGGTAAGTTAATAGGATCTCTTTCTCCATAACACTCAAGTCTAGCAAAGACATGGGATTATTAAGAGTGCACACACAGCCATTATTTATGGATCAATCTAAGTTTGATTTTCAAGTGGTGTGCCACAAGAATTGTTCAAGCATGCAATAATGTCTATTTGTTTATTTTTATTGAATTTATTGGGATGACATTGGTTAATAAAATTATATAGGTTTCAGGTATACAATTCTATGATAACATTATCTAATACCTGACCTTTTCCCGTAGATTGTCAAATAAAAAAATGAGAACAGCCAAACACAACATTAGCCATCACCGATGTGAATGAATAAAAATTATACCAATTTTTTTGTCAGATTGGCAAAAGATTATATTTTTTGGTGTGCTGCAGAATTTTAGTAATTAGTTTGATGTGTTCCATGAAATGAAGAAGGTTGAAAATCTCTTGTGTAAGTTAAATAGGGTGCGGTCTGGTGAACACATTTATGACAGAAATAACCTTTGCTTATGCACTTCTCACTTCAGATAGTATTTTTCTTTGCACAGTTGGCCGATTGGCATGGTTAGGAGGTCAGTTGAGTATCCTTCTTGAGCAAGTGATGAATTTCAAAGAATCATTACCCTGGATTTCCAGTTATCAGTATGCTTGATTAGCATTATATTTGTTGTGAACCTAATTAAGTCTTTGGTTCAGATAGCCTTTAAAGTTCTGTTGAAGTGCTTCAACATAAATATGTTTTTGTTTGTTTTTTTATAGAGAGGGGAAGAGGGGCGGGGGGTATAAACATCAGTGTGAGAGAGAAACGTCGATCGGCTGCCTCCTGCACTCCCCTCCTGGGGATTGAGCCCACAACCCGGGCATAGACCAGGAATCGAACCTGGACCTCACAGTCCATGGGACAATGCTCAGTCCATTGAGCCACACCAGCGGGGCTGAAGTGCTTCAATATAAACATTAGTCTTGCTATGGCTGTAGTTAATACAAGCATGATTGGAACGTGGTGAGGGCAAGGTAGTTAGCACTCACATTTAGGAAAAAATTAAAAGGAACTGTAAAGGAGTTTTTTTAATTACGTGAAACATTCGATTTACTTTTTTTTTTTTTTTTTTTTTATCCTCACCTGAGGACATTTTCCCATTTTTTGTTCAGATAGAGTGGGAGGGAGGGAGGGAGGGAGGGGCAGGGGGGGGAGAGAGAGAGAGAGAGAGAGAGAGAGAGAGAGAGAGAGAGAGAGAAAGAAACATCGATGTGAAAGGGTCACATCGAGTGGCTGCCTCCCGCATGACCAACCTGGGCCGGGGACACATTGCAACCGAGGTACGTGCCCTTAGTGGGAACCGAACCCGGGTCTCTCTGGACCACAGGCCGATGCTTTAACCGCTGAGCCAAACCGGCCAGGGCATCGATTTACTTTTAAAAAAAATAGATAATTGCTTCATGTGATACAAGTCAGAAAGCATGAAAAAGATAATGTGAGTCTTTCTCTTGCTTCATACCCAGGTCCTATGCATCCCCCATAATATATACATAAGTATATATTTTTAAAAGGTAGCAAGAAATAACTTCTTTCTTTTTCTTTTTTAAAGATTATTTGGAATTAAAATTTTTAAATTGATTTTTTTTTTTTTTTTTTTAGTGCGAGAGAGGAAAGGAGGAGAAAGAGAGACATCTATTTGTTGTTTTACTTATTTATGCATTTATTAGTTGATTCTTGTATATGCTCTGTCTGGGGATCAAACCCCCAACCATGGCATATTGCGACAGTGCTCTAACCAACTGAGCTACCCGGCCAGGGCTCTGTACTTGTTTGGATACTTGCTTGGTATTCTATGGCAAGGGTATATCATAATTTATCAAACTAGTCCTCTATTGATGGAGATTGTTTCCGTCTTTTGCTGCTGCCATCAGTCTTCTTTCTAGGAATACTGAGATTTATTCACTTTCTCTTTCAGGATGAGAGGGCCTTACCAAAGGGAGATTTTTTCCCTCCTGAGCGCCCACAACAACTTCCCCGTAAGTGTCTCAATTATTATGGCTGAGATTTTGAATTTGATTTATACTAACCAGAAAACTATAATTACCTTTGAACTTGTGCCATATTACTCTGCAGTGCTCTTGACCATTCTTGAGGGAAAAGTTCTAAAAGGTGTTTTTTGGTGTTTTTTTTTTTTTCTATAGAATTTTTCAGGGTGAAAAATGAGCAGAGATTTCACAATTTAGCAAGTATTGTTAGGATTATTTTGTGATGATACAGGCTGGACACCCAGGATATACAGAATGTATTTGGGCATTTTGAAGAGTGTCCTGGGGGTGGGAGAAAGAACTTGAAACTGCAAAGGGAATTAGAGCTAGACTAAACTTGGGTCCAGGAGAGATTGGTCATCACCATATGACCTAGCAGTTCCACTTCTATGTACGCTCTGAGAGAAATAAAAACTTACATCCACACAAAAATTCATACACTAATCTTCATAGCAGCATGATTTCAGCTGATAAGTGGATAAGTAGTGTGGTAAGCCCATATAATGGAACATTACTGAGCCATAAAAAACAACAAAGTACCAGTACATGTTACAGCATGGCTAAGACTTGATTCCATCTATAGGAAACATCCAGAACAGGTTAATTGGGAGGCAGAAAATAGATTAGTAATTTTCAGGGGCTAGGGAGAGGGATAAGTGGAGAGTGACTGCTAATGGGGACAGAGTTACTTTTCGGGATGATGAAGGTGTTCCGGTTTTAGATGTTGGTGATGATTGCATAACTGTGAATATACTAAAAATAACTAAGCTGTACACTTTATTTTATTTTTTTAATCCTCACCTGAGGATATTTTTTTTTCCATTTATCTGCAGATAGAGTGGGAAGGAGGTAGAGGGAGAAAGGGGGAGAGAGAGAGAAACATCGACGTGAGAGGGACACATCGACTGGTTGTCTCTCGCATGACCCTGACCAAGGCCGAACCTCAACCGGGGTACATGCCCTTGGCTGGAATTTTTTTTTTTTTTTTTTATCCTCACCCGAGGACATTTTTTCATTTTTTGTTCAGATAGAGTGGGAGGGAGCGAGAGGAAAAGAGAGAGAGAGAGAGAGAGAAACATCAACGTGAAAGGGACACATCGAGTGGCTGCCACCCGCACGACCAACCTGGGCCGGGGACAAACTGCAGCCGATGTACATGCCCTTAGCGGGAACCGAACCCGGGTCTCTCTGTACCACAGGCCTACGCTCTAACCGCTGAGCCAAACCGGCCAGGGCTGTTCTTAATAATTTTTAGAGGGAGAGGGAGAGAAACATCTGTGAGAAACACTGATCGGCTGCCTCCTGCATGCCCTCTGGCAAGGATCGAGCTCACACCCAGGCATGTGCCCTGACTGGGAATCGAACCAGTGACCTCTTGTTACATGGGAGGACATCGCTCAACCATCTGAGCCACACCGGCCAGGTGAAAGTTAACATTATTTATTGAAAGACCACATTTCTTTGTCATAATCAATATGAGCACTTGCAGTGATCATCCAGGTTCAGGATGATGGGTCTTGTTGACTTTCTGTGGGTTGGGGGTGGGGTGCTGCTCGGCAACTTTAGCAGGCACACACTGGGCCCCCAGGGAGCCCATTGTCCATGGCTTTTGGTCTCTGACCACATTTTAGAGGGTTGACTTGAAAGTCTTCAGTGCTTTGGGGAGTAAGTAATCTTGGTGATTTCTTGCTGCTGTTTCTGTGCAATTTAAAAAGAGGGATATTAATCAGATTAAATGCTTGGGAACTCTGTCAGGTTTTTTGGGGGGGGGGGCATTGGTTAATAAAATTATATAGGTTTCAGGTGTACAATTCTATGATACATCATCTGTATATTGTATTGTGTTTTCACCACCCCAGTCAAGTCTCCTTCCATCACCATTTATACCCCCATACCCTCTTCTGTCTGCCCCATTCTAATGAATCTTTTTCCCTCATTTAAAAAACAGTTGCCTGGTCTTGGTTTAAGCCTCAGACCATGGTTAACTAGAGCATTGCAAGTGTCTTACATTATCTCAGGTGTTGTTGGCTATTTTTATTATTATCATTTTTTAATACTTGCCTGAGGGTGTTTTTTCTGTTTGTTTTTTTTTAGAGAGAGAGTGAAAGGGAGGTGGCGAAGAGAGGGAGGGGGGAGAGAGAGAGAAACATCAATGTGAGAGAGAGACATCAGTTGGTTGTCTCCTGCTCGTACCCTGACTGGTGCCAGGGATCAAACCTGCAACCTAGGTAGGTGTCCTTGACCAGGAATTGAAACTACAACCCTTCGATGTAATCACCGAACCACAACTGCCGGGGCTTTATATATATATATTTTATTTATTTATTTATTTATTTAGAGCAAGAAAGGAAGGGAGAGGAGGGATGTAAAGAGATAGAAAAACATTGATGCGAGAGAAGCATGGATCGGTTGCCTCCTGCATGCCCCCTGCTACTGGTCAAGTTTGCAACCCAGACATGTGCCCTGACTGGGGAATCAAACCAGTGACTTCTTGGTGCATGGGACAACTCTCCACCAACTGAGCCACACCAGCCGATCTATTTTTATTGATTATTTAAAGAGAGAGGAAGAGGAGGGGATGAAGAGAGAGAAAGAAAACGAGAAACCTTGATGTTTAAGAGAAACATTGATCAGTTCCCTCCCATATGTGCCCCAATTGAGGATTGAACCTGAAACCTAGGTATGTGCCCTGACCTGGAATCAAACCCACAACCTTTTGGTGTATGTGACAAGACTCCAACCTACCAAGCTACCTGGCCACGGCAAGCCTTATTGGCTATTTTGAGAGACCAGTCTGTATTCTTGGGTCCCTGTTTAGTTATCTATCCATGGGTTAGGAAGCTTTGTGGGTAGAGGGTGAGTTCTGTGAACCCACTAACTTGTTATTAAAACTGCCTGCAGCAGAGTCAGAGAATAGTGTATGCCCAGTGGTTAATTGGCTGGTTCATAACATTGTTTGTTTTTTTTTTTCATGAGGAAAGTCCTTTGGGCTACCAGATTGGGAGGTGGAGATGGGCGTATTTGTCATGCTTGCCACCTAATGTCCTGGGTTGCCTTTTTTTATCAAACATTTTTCAATTCACCATTTAGGGAAACAAATAGGTGCTCACGATTTTTATTGTGTGAGTTGCTCATAGTAACTTTTAAGTGAAATGATTTTTAGTTTCCCTTTTATACATATAAACTCTTACTCTGTAATTGCATATAAAAGGTTTTGCCTTAAAAAGGAGAGCTCCCAAATGTACCACTGTTGAGTTACGAATTAGACCCTGAATTTGTTGGTAGAGGTGGGTGGGTGGGAATGGAGCTTGACAGTTATGACTCTTTTTGCCCTTGAGGGTCACGGTTTATTCTAAGTTAGTAAAATACACACTTCTGACTTTCTCTTTTCCTTTCAGATGGACTTGGTGGTATTGGCATGGGATTAGGACCAGGAGGACAGCCTATTGATGCCAATCACCTGAGTAAAGGTATTGGCATGGGAAACATAGGACCCGCAGGTGAGAATTACAGTGTACCTAGATTGGGGGCCTACGGGGAAGTTAAAAGTTATTATATAATTAAAGTTATTAATTTTGGGGATAATTTGACATTGAATAATTTAAAAGGAATTAAGATTTAATTGGGACAAAAATTCCCTCCTTTGATTTATTTTGGTAAAGGCAGTATTTTGTATTTTTCCTGAATTGAATCCTTTTTTTTCTTTTTTTTTTTTATCCTCACCTGAGGACATTTTTTCATTTTTTGTCCAGATAGAGTGGGAAGGAGAGAGAGGAAGAGAGAGAGAGAAACATCGATGTGAAAGGGACACATCGAGTGGCTGCCACCCGCACAACCAACTAGGGCCAGGGACAAACTGCAACCGAAGTACATGCCCTTAGCGGGAACCGAACCCGGGTCTCTCTGGACCACAGGCCGACGCTCTAACCGCTGAGCCAAACCGGCCAGGGCAGAATCCTTTTTTTTCTAAAGCCATCATACCTTAGCATTTTTATCCTTGCATGACCTTCTGAGAGGAGATAGTTAAGCCATTCAATAAAAGGAGGCAAGCCAGAGAGTTGGTCTTGCTCAAGGTCACACTGTCAGTTAGTGACAGAGACTATAGGTCTCCTGACCATGGGACCACAGCACTGCCGCAATCTATTACCCAGACCCCCTTGGGCTCAGACCTTGGTGTTGACACGGCTCCTAGAGGTACGGGCATTGATGGGATTCTAAAAGGCGTGGGGGCCTCATTACATGACAGCATAGCTGTTGCAGGCCACAGGACATGTGATGTACAGTGTTGTTTTTGTTCAAGAAGATAAGAAATAGCTAATGAATGAAAGCTTGGATGTGTAGAATAAACTTTCTTTGCTGTTGAGCATCTTTATTTCTGTTCAGTGAGGCATTACATACTGTTAAGAAATATTTTATTTTTATGACTTCACACTTAAGTCTTTCTTTCTTGAAATCCTTTGCATTTCAAGATAGGTGCTCCTCTACCCTCCTATTAACAGTTTTGTGTATCCCTTGTCTTCCTCTCAGCTTAAACTCTTGAGGCCTACCTCAAAGGCCTGGGCCAAATGGCTCTACTAATCTGACCACCACACCCTCCTGTCTGACACCTAAGAGGAAAGGCAGGGGTGGGGAACTTCTTTTTATTTAGAGAATTTTATCTTTCAAAGGATTTTTAAATATACTGCTTCCTAAAATAAGCTTCTGGTGAATGTTCCCTAGTTTGTACCTGATAATTAGATTTCATGTTTAAAACTGTGTGGTCATTTGATTAAACTAGGAACCCCACAGAATTTTGGGTCACATGTTGATTATTTTATTAAAGGCTTAAGTAGTTCTTTTTAGAATGTGATGGTTTGACAGTTAAAATGGTAGAATGTCCCACCCTTGACAATGAAATATGTTCATAATCAGGGATATTTATACATTTGCTGGTTTAGAATTTCTTGTGCGCTTTTTTTTTTAAGTTCAAATGTTACTGCTTTGACATAATTTTAGTTTGCATTGACTTTTTCTTTTTAAGGAATGGGAATGGAAGGCATAGGATTTGGAATAAATAAAATGGGAGGTAAGAAATTTAAAATGAAGTACACATGTAATCGCTTTTCAGTATGGTTTTCTCTTTTTTCCTCTTTCTTTCTCTTTAGCTTCAGCCCTGCATGAAAATTTCACTTTGATCTTTAAAAAGTCTGAGTCTCGAAATTAACTTTCACCTGTCAATCCTTCCAGTGGGTGTGTCTTGGCTTTTGGTTCTGGCTTTCTCACTTACTGGCTCTGTGACCTTGGGCAGTTCAAATCACCTCATCTCTTTGGGCCTCTCTTTGCTTGTCTATTCATGGAGGGGGGTGGATGAGATCAGCTTTTTTTTTTTTTTAATTTAAGCAAAGGGCACTAGCATTTGTTTTTTTCTGAAAGTCCACAACTTGTTAATTCCTGGCAGAAAATATAATGTGCCCAAGATGAAACTTGTGAAAACAATTTTATTTTCCTGATCCAGTCTAAGCAGTCTCATAGGGATGGTGCTGAAATGCGAATTCTCTTTCAGGCATGGAGGGACCCTTTGGTGGTGGTATGGAAAACATGGGTCGATTTGGATCTGGGATGAACATGGGCAGAATAAACGGTAAGACAAGTGCTGCCTTCCTACTTGTTCTTGCCCTTTGCTGGCTATTGGGTCTTGGGTGACCTTTAGGCAGCAGACCCATTTTTAATAATAAATGATTCTCCCCTTCCTTTTCTACTGAATCAAATGTCTTCGAATTGCCTTAAATATCAGTGAAATCATAAATTGTATTTTAGAAGCTAGACTTAATGGTAGGTAAGTGATTATTCTCTTAGTCACTAAACTCTTGAGATGTCCTGTGTTCTGAAGCTTCCCCAGTAATAGTCCAATAAAATTTTATTTATTTAAAAAATTTTTTTAAATTGGTTTTTAGAGAGGAAGGGAGAGGGAGAGAGAGAAACTTCTATCGGCTGCCTCTTGCATGCCCCCTGCTGGAGATGGAGCCAGCAACCTGGGCATGTGCCCTGACTGGGAATCAACCAGTGACCTCTTGGTGCATGGGTTGATGCTCAACCACTGAGCCACCGGCCGGGCTAAAATTTTTTTTTTTTTTTTTTTTTTAAATCCGAGGACACTTTGCATTTATCTTCAGATAGAGAGGGAGGAAGAGAGAGAGAGAAACATCGTCGTGAGAGAGACACATCGAGTGGCTGCCACCCACACGACCCCAACCGTGGCTGAGGACAAACTGCAACCGAAGTACGTGCCCTTAGCAGGAACCGAACCCGGGACTCTTTGGTCCACGGGCTGACGCTCTAACTGCTGAGCCAAACCGGCCAGGGCCGGGCTAAAATTTTAAAGTTATCTTATTGCCTGCAACACTAGCAAGCATCATGTAGACACCTGTGCTAATGTTTTGCACATTTTAAAGTGGTCTCCAAGTGTAAGGGATTAGTTTCTTCAGCGTTTTGATGAAGTTTGTGTCTCTCTTGTAGTGCTGGGCTGATGAGTTTTTGATCATCTGCTCTGATGATTCTTGTGTACTATCATTCAAATCTTATAGCCCTTCTAAGAAACCTCTTAACAGAAGTATAATGATAATAGTAATTACAATGACTGTGTTATTTTATTTAGTCCTTGCAAGAACCACATGATGTGTAGGTACTGTTATCCCCATTTCATCAGAAACTGAGGCCCAGAGAGTGACTTGCCTAAGGTCACATGGCTGGTAATGGTGGGATATGGACCTAGGCTCTCTTGCTCTTAATATGCTGCAATCTGCCTTTTAGACTTGCCCCTAGCACTGGTGTCAGTTGGCACCCCCCTCACCAGCGGGACTGTTGAGTGTACTGTGAGAAACCTGCAGTCTGTCTTTCTGAAATCCTCTGGGTGTTGGTGGACCCTTTGACCTCAGCCTGTGGGAACACTGCTTCCTTTATACACATAATCTTCCTTGGACTGGGAAGTCATTAAGGATTTGTGGTTAGATTTTTCTTGCTGGTCCATAGTAATGAATATGTGGAGATAGTGTAGACCAAGGATACCTTACTAGGATAGACGTCAGCCGCCACCTGGAAAAAGATGTTCCTGACGAATAAACTGTTCTTCATAGGGTGCTTTCTAGTATCTAGATGATGGAGAAAAGATGTAGGGAGGTCCTCACCATGAATTAGGAAAGAAGGGACAAAGGTCTGTGTTGCTGGTGTGCTCTCAGGCTTGCCTGTGGCTTGTGTGTGCATGGGATTTTTAATAAAAATGAAAGTTGGAGAACTTTGGCTTGATAAAATGTTTACTCAGAACAGATGAGTCGTTAGGAGATTTGGTTTGTTACTCTGAGTGGATGGATGTGATTTAGAAGTAGATGGGAACAAGGTAGGGGCTGTGCTGAGCCAAGTGGACAAAGTCCTTGGTGACCTGGCAACTAGAATGCAGCAGTTACAGTTTTGAGCCTGGTCATTAAAAGTTTAAAGTGCTGATTCTTGTAGTCACAGTGGAGTATGTGTTCTTAGATGTTCTGAGATAGAGATACTTAAGAGTCGTCCTCTATGCTCTACAGTAGAGAACAGGGACTTTCTTACACTTGAACTGTGTTCTAATTGGGTGGGATCAACTCTAGTACCCTTGGTTGCTGTATCCAAGGAAAGTTTTAATCACTGGAAAAAATTGAAGATGTTTCAGATTTAATTTGATGTTTAGTTGATGACCATAATGCATATATTATGGTCACAGGTGCTGACAACATTAGACTGATCAGAAATTAATCAGATTCTTTTTTTTTTTTTTTTTTTTAGCGAGAGAGGAATGAGGGGAGAGAGAGAGAAACATCCACGAGAGAGAAACATGTATTAGCTGCCTCCTGCACACACACCCCCTTTTGGGGATTGAGCCTGCAACCTGAACACGGGCCCTGACTGGGAATCAAACCGGCGATTTCTTGGTGCATGGGTCAACACTCAACCACTGAACCACACCAGCTGGGCTAAATGTTAAATCTTGATAAAATAATGGCTGATTTGATGTAATATTTGGCAGTGAAAAAAAAACTTTTTTTTTTTTTTTTTTTTTTAGTACATTGAAGTTCACACAGGGTTTCCTGAACTTTGCAGCCTGTTGATAGTTGGAAGATTAGTACTGAGGCCTTTGCCAATGCATTAATGCCTGCATATGACTTTCTTATCTGAAGAGGAGTGAGTGCTGCCTTCTTCACAGGTTTATGATAAGGATTAAAGGAGTGTAGCAGAGCTCCATCTGTTTTGTTAGAGTGCCATTCCAGAATTTCTTTTCTGCTCACCAGACACAGGCTTGCACAAGTTACCTACATTTCTAGCAGATAGAATGCCACCAATCTGTGGGATTCAGTTGGATTGATTCAAACTATGAATATAAAGTCCACCATTGCCAAAAACTGCTGCATTTCCTTGTTAATTCTAGCCTTTCTCCTTATTAATGCTAGCCTCCTTCCAACTGAAATAGGGATATAACCACTTTTTTGTAGTTGTGCAATAAAAGGTGTCCATTATGTATCACCTGTTTACTTAATATTTCCAAGGAGCAAGATTAATAAACTAGATTTTTCAAATAAACTAGACCTCTCAATATGGGAAGGAGAAAATATTATATGCATTTTAAGTCTTGCTTTAGCTGAATGTATGAGAAGAGAAGTAGCCAGTGATAGGAGTCATGAAAGACTTTCTAAAGCAGGCAACATGTGTGGCTGGGCTTTTCCCCTTAGAAGCTAAGACCTTTGTTTTTATTTTTGTTTGTTTTTATTATTATATTTTTGCCTGAAGTTTATGATCTTTAAGTTACAAGTCAAAAGAGTTGTGTTTTAAAATTTTTTCTTCCTTTATTGATTTTTAGAGGAAAGGAGAGGGAGGGAGAGAGAGATAGAAACATCAATGAGAGAGAACATCAATTGGCCGCCTCCTGCATGCCCCCCACTGGGGATCAGGCCCACAACCTGGGCATGTGTCCTGATTGGGAATTGAACCGGTGACCTCTTGGTGCATGGGTCGACACTCAACTTCTGAGCCACACCAGCTGGACAAGAGTTTTGTGTTTTAAAACACACAATGAAGACCTTCTAGAAGCAAGGCCACTTTCCTGCAGCAACAACGACCCTGACTCAGAGAACTATCCTTCTCCTCCTTTAGAATATACAACTAGCTCAGTGTCCACATTGACAGCAGTTACCAGGGACATTGGTTTCCATTCCCAGAGGGTAGAGTTTGAGGCAGTAAGGCCTTTGTTTTTATTTATTTATTTAATTTTTTTTTTCTTTATTGATTTTAGAGAGAGAGAAACATCGATGAGAGAGAACATCGATTGGCCCCCTCCTGCATGCCCCCCACCGGGGACCCGGCTCACAAGCTGGGCATGTGCTCTGACCTGGAATCAAACCGGTGACCTCTTGGTTGGTGCATGGGTCAACGCTCAACCAGAGCCACACTGGCTGGGCAGGACTTTGTTTTTAAAAGACATTGTAAAAAATAACATATTCCTGTTGTCAGCATAGAAAAAAAATGATGAGATTACCCAAACTGCATTATGTAGACGGAACCACTCCAGTTGTCGGTAGAGAAGTTCTGTTGCACACAGGCATATTTCTATCTCTATATCTATCTGCCTGCCTGCCTATCTATCTATCTATGTTTGTGTATTGAAGCATAGGCTTTTATATTAGATTTAGGTTTCAACCTTTGCCTCACCCCTTACCAGGCATGTGACCTTGGTCAAGTTACGAAGTCATTTGAGCCTCAGTTTCTTTGTAAAGGGACAGTGATGGTGGAGGGTAATAAAGGTGTGTGTGTGTGTGTGTGTGTGTGTGTGTGTGTGTGTGGGCTGGTTGTGAGGATTCCATGAAATAGCACACACAAAGCCCTTGGCAGGGCAGGGCATGTGGCAAGTGCCCCAGAGATGGTACCTGCTGCTGCTGGTGTATATAAGCAGGCTTTCTTACAGCCTACCTTGATTCAACATGCTTTGTTGTCCCCCACGTCAGTTACTGGTAGCAGGTGCTTGGTGTGCCCATTGTGTGGCTGTAATGGAAGTTGTAAATTAGTCCTTCTTCATGGAGTAAGGTAGGTTGTTCTCAGGGATTCACTTGAGGTGACTTTAATTTTTTTTTTGGAATAAAGGATGAATGTTGGTTTCATATAGAAAAACTGAACATGCTGACTTGGTGATGGCTGCTGTCGTGTCTATAAGAGTTTTTTGTTTTGTTAATGTCTAAACTATAACGGTATTCTTGGAAAGGCCTAGGGTAATATTTTTTTCCACAGAGATGGAGCGTGGCATGGGTGGAGGATTTGAGAGAGACTTTGCCAGAAACGAGATGGGAATGTCTCGAAGCTTTGGAGAGCCCCTTGGCAGAGGAATGGGTAAGAAGGCCCCATGTGCCCCATGGTGGCAGGGTCCGCCCCCTGGGGGTGCAGGAGCACTCTGATGTCGGAGGTTCTTTTATAGGCAGAGTCTGCTGGTTTTCCTTAGTCTTTTTTTAAAAAAATTGTGTGTTTTCCAGACCTGGATAAAAACTTTGGTCCTTGAATTTTTTGTTATCTACAGCACTACTTTTAGTCTTTTCTGGTAGCTTCTTTGTCCACATTGGTATGAGGTATTTGCTGGCTGTGGGAGTTGAAACTTCTGCACTTACATAACTCTGGCTCTCTTTTCCTGGTAGAGATTGTCATAGCCCTGCCAAGTGGGGGTGTGGATCTCCTTAGTCCAAGATGTTATTCCAGTCAACAAGGATGGCATGGTGTGCTTGCTGATGACTTTTGGAAGAGAGAGCTTGGTGAACTAGAAAAGTTTTCTAACATTGGAAGGCCTTGAGCATTGGGCCTATCTAAATGCAGAGAAACTTGCCCGGCTGGTGTGGCTCATTGAATTGAGCGTTGTCCCATGGACAGAGGTCCTGGTTCGTTTCCTGGGCAGGACACATGCCCAGGTTGCGGGCTCAATCCCTGGGGGGGGGGGGGGGGGGGGGTGCAGAAGGCGGCCAATTGATGTTTTTCTCTCTAAAAAAAAAAAATCAATGAAAACGTATTTAAATAAATAAATAAATTCAGAGAAACTCATTTTAGTTCCAGTTAGATTGCAAAGCAATTTTTTCTTTACTTTTACATGGACATCTTCCCCTGTTTTGAGTTTAAGTTTTTCTGTGACTGCTTAGTTCTCCGTTATTAGTGTGTTGCAAGGAGATTATCTGTTCCTGGGCTCAAAAGTTTGTTTCTCTCAAAGACGATTTAGAGCATGGATTTCCCCCCACCCCATACCCTGTCCCTCATCTTCACCTGCTTCTCACCCTGTGCAGATAAGAGGCTGCAAGGTACAACCTAGAGCGCTCAGCCTCTGTCTTTATGGAACACCGTGGGCCAAGTATGAGGCTTTTAAGCTTCTTGGGTCTAGTTTGTATGAGCGGAGCTGTATTCGAATTTATAGAGGCCCTAGAAAGAGTCGTCATTCAGCTCATTGATTAGACAGAATTCTTAATTCTATACATTATCTTTAGGACTCCATCTTTTTCTTTCTTTCTTTTTTTAAAGACGATTAAGAACTACTAGAAACTTCCTCAGAGTAGACGTAGTTGGTGGAGACTTTTGTTTCACTTTTTTCCTGACTATGGTTAGGTAATTGGCATGATTTCCTTGTAATTTACTAGGCTGGTAGTTCCAAAGCTTTAGGATTTGGGAGTGAGTTTATAATTTGTATGTGACAAGGTCAGTTAAAAGTTTCTTATTGCCATGACTGGCTTTATTTTTGTGTTTTGAGTGATAGAGTGTTTTAAAAAATGTTTTAAAAATTACTGTCATTTGGCTGCAAATACCAATTTGTAGCTACCTATTGTAAGAAGAACAAGGTGGCACATGACTGCTCCCATGGGCACTTTTTTCTGCTCTGAGCCCTTAATCCTTTGCTGCTCTGTGGTGCCTCTCTGTGATGATGCTGTTGGCCTCCTCCCAGTTCCTGCAGTGGCACAGTGGATCTGGTAAGGGTACTTCATGTGGCAATAGAAAACTCATCCTGTCCTGACCTGGATAAAAATACCGTCTGCAGACTTTGTTCTCTCCTGCTACTTTGGCACCTTCTTTCTGATCGAGTTTGTCGTCTGTCCTGAAGCTTCCCAAAGTGATCATGAGCAAGAGCAAGGGGCTTTGTTCTGGAATGCCCTGCCTGCTACTTGTCATCAGACCTAAATTAGTAAAAAGGTCTTTGTAACAAATAAAATATTTGTCAGGTTTTTAAAGTAGTTACTTGGATTGGTTTTACAGATTCAGTTCTTGGTTTTATTTTCTGTTTTTTTATTTGACAGTTCAGTCATTTTGGTACTACTTTGTGTAGTGCCTTGCTACTCAGTGTCCTTTCTCTCCTGTGTCAGTGCAGTAGATCTTTGCACTTCTTTGTGCAAACAACGGTACTTGGTGCTACAGGGATATAGATAGATATGTGGTCCTTGACCTTGAAGGAGGACATGGTTTAGCTGAGGAGACAGTGCTGAGAGTGGCTCAGGTTAGCACTGGAGGTCAGTACATCAAAGTGGCCTAGTAAGGGAGCTGTTGGAGTTGTTGATTCCCAGGCCCTAGGCAGCCAGCCATATAAGCACCACAGAAAGGTGATGGTTTTCTCTGTGTTGAGATTTTCAAAAGCACTGCCCTAGATGGCTAATAGAAGCATACTGCTGAGAGAGTCCTGGATCTGAGCAGGAGATGTGGTTTAAGCTGAAGGGATTGGTGTCCAAGAGGGGGTTCAGCATAGGTAGAAGGTGTGCTGGCCGACAGAGAGGGCTGGACAGTGCAGAGGCAGACTTGGGGGTGAGGGTCTGCCTGAGATGGGAAGAATAGATTCAAGTTGGGAATCAGAGCAAGGAGGCCTGTGAGTGAATGCCCATGGAAAAATTTTAGCCTTTCTCTTTAAATCAGTGGTGAAGGCTTTTGCCAGGAATGGTTTGATCTAAGCTCTGTTTTAGGAAAGTGAGACTAGGCCTGGGCTTACTGAGCAGGATCATAGACTGTGGAAGAAGCAGCCCTGTACTGGGCTTGTAGGCAGGGTGGAGGTCTATTATGTCTTGGTGTACTTTCTTACCTCCTTTAGCAGGTAGTTGCAATACTAGAAACAGTTGTGGGGTAGGGTTAATTTCTTTGTGGTTATGGCCATAATACTTGATGTGACCTGTGGCTGTTGTCTGTTACTGAGCACACCAGGTTGGGGATGGCATGGTCCAAGTTTCTTGTACGTAATGAAAGACTGAGAAGAATCTTTTAAAAGTTAAAACTAATGATAGCACTCGACAAACTTTAAAGAGGTTTGGATGAACCGTTGGCAAGCAAGCAGCAGTGTTTTCCATCTTGGACAGCTGAATGTGTTGGGGTTTTTAATTCCTGAGACTTTGTCTGTCACTTAGTCACCATCACACCCAGCTCCTTCCAGGCGGGGCTGGTGGACTTAGCTTGCTGAAGTCTTTCCGTTCATAGCTTGTTAATTAGGTTACATTTTCAGCTCTGTATGCACTTGCTGCTGGTTTGCAGGGTTTGGGGCTCTAAATGTAGCTACAGTTTAATTTTGCTAAGGGATAACGGTAAAGTATTGATTGAATCTGTGTGGGTGAGTGCAGACTTTAGTCTGAGTGCTGAGGGTCTGGACCAGCTTTTAGAAAAATTGCCACCAGCCCCGTTCTTGCTCTAACTTTCCAAATTCAGTTCATGGGTGTACACTGCCTGTGCTGCTGCGCGTTCCCAGATGGCCCTACCAACTGGGCCTCACTGTGGAGATACATGGGCTCCTTACACATGACCCATCATCAAGGACTCTACAGCTTTCCAGTAAAATGATCTTGTCTGTGTGTGTATTTCCCAATCCCCCACCCTCACTCTCCTTTTTAAATTTCTTAATTAGTAGTATTCCTCTGAAATCTGTAATAAACAAATATTTATTACCATAGAGAAATTTGGCTAATTTTTTTTTCTTCCTGATTTCCTTAGAAATCCTAAGTAATGCACTGAAGAGAGGAGAGATCATTGCAAAGCAGGGAGGAGGTAGGAAACGCTGAGTTTTGCTGTTTTGATTTTTAGAATAGGCTGTTATTACCAGGGATAGTAAAGTGTGGTGATGAAAAGCATGGGCTCTAAAATAGACTTCCTGGGGTGGGAACCAGCATCTACCTAGCTGTGTGACATTTGGCAAGTTACCGAACCTCTCTGATTTTTATACTGTAAAATGTGGATATAATAGTACCTACTACCTCATAGGATTGTTGTGAAGAGTAAATGGGTTAGTACATGTAAAAGAATATTTACTAAAGTGCTGTGTGAGCTATGTTAGCCATTGTCATTATTATAATGTGTTCATATACTTTGGGGGCTTTTCTTATTTTCAATTCTATGAAATTATAAATTCCTAAAAATAAATATTTTACCTGATTAAAAATATGCCACCTAATACATAAAATTGCTTAATAAAATATACGCATGTACTCATAAAAACTCAGAAATACGAAGAAAGTAAATATCTGAAATCTCACTGCCCACTGATGAATGCTGGAAACTTTGTAATATACCCTTCCATTATTACACTTTTTAAAATTAAAAGTTTTTTTTTTCAGCCTGATTTGTCCTCATGGCTCTGAGTGTCTTGGCATTTCCTTGGTGACTACACTTGCTGGCACTTTCTGTGGTGGGCTGATCTAGAACTCCATGTGGGCACCACTTCTTCCTAGTTCTCTGCTGCTTTTGGTGTCTTGGGGTGGGGGGTGGGGATCAGCCTCATTTCTGATGCTCTTGGGCACACAGCCTCCCCTCTCAAAGTCTCTTACTCCCTTTTTTATAGTTATGAAAAATTTCTCCTCTGAAGGTCTAATATTCTTGAAATTGTGCATATATTTTGCCACTTTCTTTCACCCAAGAAAATAGATACAGAGAAGGGGAATGACTCATGCCAGGTCATGATATTGGTCAGTAAAGGGAATCAGTTACAGAAACTGCTCAAAGTTTTCTCTTCTTAATTTGCATCTTTGACTGGGCTGCAGGCTCAACTGCCTGTTTTTAGAGGCAGGTGGTGGTGGTGAAGCTTGAGTGAGAGGCCCCACGGGCTTTGCTTGTAGAAAAGTAGAGGGTGGTGGCCTTAGTGGTGGAGCCAGACCCTCTTTATCCAGAGTTTTAAGCGTCACAGGGTCACTGCACTGCTGATCTGCCAGCATGTGTCCAGCTGAACTGTGACTGTGAGGGAGGTATCCTAGGCCTCTTCCAGAGGCCAGTCTGTGGTGCCATTGGCTTCTTTTTCTCCAAAGCCAGCAAAGTTACACACAAACAAGTTGGTGGTTTCCCTGACAGAGTTAAGGTTCCCTGGAAGTAGTTGTCTGTGTTTACTTATACACAGAGGATCTATGTTGGTATTGGTGTTTTTCTTTATCTCTTCTTGCTTTTATATGGCTATATAATAGCTTCTCTATGCCTTGGAGATGCTTAGGAAATGCAGCCAGGTTGGCCGCCAACAGGGCATCTTAGAGGGTCAAGTTGGGAGAGGATAAAGTGGTGAGTGATTTTGAATCATCACCATGTAATCCATTACACCTGGTAACCATATGAGGGTGGGATTTCTCAGCCTCCCCCTTGAGAGCATTTCTCCGTCTCTGGTGGTGGGAAAACTGCAGAGTTCTCAGGTATTGACAGCCATGTCTCACAAAACTTGTCACAAGTATTAGCAACTTCCAAAGTAACATGGATAACATTGTCAACACAAGTCTTCCGGGGTGGGTTTTTTCCTTTTTAAAATTTTATTATGGAAATTTCAACTATGGCACAGAAGTAGGAAGAATGGTGTACTTACTACGCAGCTTTAATAGTTGTCAACATTTGAGGGATATCTAAATGATACATTATTGTGGGACTAAGTTTCTGAATTGTAGTTGAGCTTGTGAAGTGCCCACACCTCTGCACCCAGGTTACCCTCCTGGCACAAGTCCTTGACATCTGCCTTTGTTTTGTGTCCCTCTTTCAGGTGGAGGTGGAGGCAGTGTCCCTGGGATTGAGAGGATGGGCCCTGGCATTGACCGCATTGGGGGTGCTGGCATGGAGCGCATGGGCGCAGGCCTGGGCCATGGCATGGATCGTGTGGGCTCTGAGATCGAGCGCATGGGCCTGGTCATGGACCGCATGGGCTCCGTCGAGCGCATGGGCTCCGGCATCGAGCGCATGGGCCCACTGGGCCTAGACCACATGGCCTCCAGCATCGAACGCATGGGCCAGACCATGGAGCGCATCGGGTCTGGCGTGGAGCGCATGGGTGCCGGCATGGGCTTTGGCCTCGAGCGCATGGCCACACCCATTGATCGTGTGGGCCAGACCATTGAGCGCATGGGCTCTGGTGTGGAGCGTATGGGCCCTGCCATTGAGCGCATGGGCCTGAGCATGGAGCGCATGGTGCCCGCAGGCATGGGGGCTGGCCTGGAGCGCATGGGCCCTGTGATGGATCGCATGGCCACCGGCCTGGAGCGCATGGGCGCCAACAACCTGGAGCGTATGGGCCTGGAGCGAATGGGCGCCAACAGTCTCGAGCGCATGGGCCTGGAGCGCATGGGTGCCAACAGCCTGGAGCGCATGGGTCCTGCCATGGGCCCAGCCCTGGGTGCTGGCATTGAGCGCATGGGCCTGGCCATGGGTGGCGGTGGCAGTGCCAGCTTTGACCGTGCCATCGAGATGGAGCGTGGCAACTTTGGAGGAAGTTTTGCAGGTTCCTTTGGTGGAGCTGGAGGCCATGCTCCTGGGGTGGCCAGGAAGGCCTGCCAGATATTTGTGAGAAATGTAAGTGGATCTTCAGGAACCTCACAGTGGTAATGCACAAAGGGAAGGGGGGAATACAGGAAGTCAACAGGACTGAATGGTGGCAGGTCGAAGTCAGAGGTCATGTCCTCTTCAGAAAGGGAGTTGAGTAGCATGCAAGGCCACCTTGTCACTGTCCCCAGAGTTTGATGCTGGTAGGATTAGGAGGAAATGTGACAGCTTACAATACTCTATGCAGCAAAAATAGTGGGTTCTGTGAACCCACTGAGCTCTGAGTAGTAGAACAGTGAGATGAAGAACTCAGGTTTCCTGATCCCTTCTCTTAAGGAACCACTAAACCTTGGCACAGACAATACGGAGGAAAAAATGGCTGTATATAAATTATCTGTATCAAATTGACCACCCTTAGCTACTATTCAGTGGTTCTGTGGCTTGAATCACAGGCATTGTGCTTTCTCTGTATGATGCTCCCACAGACAAGGAAAGCCACAAGGGAGTGAACTTGGTGTGCTAGTTTAGAACCTCATTCCAGACCAACTTGTTTTGTTCTGTGTGATCATCTCAGTTTGAAGGTCAGCCAGTTTCTCTTGTAATAGGAAATCCTTTAAGTCACCTTCAGAAACAATGGGGATGTTTATACATTAGGATTTGGTTGAATCACTCATCAATCTGTTCTTTTTTTCCTCTCAGCTCCCATTTGATTTTACATGGAAGATGCTCAAGGATAAATTCAATGAATGTGGTAAGTGAGAAAGGCTTTCTAGGTGCTTCCATATGTTATGTCTTCAGAAATCTTAGCTTGTTGGTGATGCATTTGAGTCATGCAGTGAACCTTCTATCCTATTCTTAAAAGCCTCTTTCACCCGGCTGGTGTGGCTCAGTGGTTGAGTGTCGACCCGTGCACCTAGAGGTCACCAGTTTGATTCCTGGTCATGGCACATTCCCAGGTTGTGGGCCCAATTCCCAGTGGGGGCATGCAAGAGGCGGCCAATCAGTGTTTTCTCTCATCAGTGTTTCCATCTCTCTCTCCCTCTCCCTTCCTCTCGCTCTAAAATCAATAAAGAAAAGCCACTCACTCTGTATTTACTCTACAGGGCTGATGGGACTTGACATTTTTCTGCCCTATGCAAATATTCAAGCAGGTTGTTGTATTTCTTGTTATGTGTCACTACTTTTCACCTGTATTTTCATTTCATTTTTAATCCTTTTTTTCCTTTTACAGTTTTTGAAAGGAGATGGTGTTGTCACCATTTTACGGATAAGTTAGGCAAAGTCACATTCCCAAGGTCGCATGGCTTCTAAGTAACAGACCTAAATAAAATGAATACATCTGAGATAGGTCTCTTTCTACCACAGTACCAACTTGGGTTGTGCCTCAAAGAGCACTGGCCCAGCAGGTCCTATCAGGCTTTGCCAGGCTCTGGGTACACAGTAGCTTGTGTGTGGATGAGGCTGAGGGTCTGTGATTGTGGTTTTCTGGCACACCAGGCAACCACTCTGGAAGACTCACTTTTTGGCCAAAAGTAAGTTAAGTTGTCTCTGGGTGAAACCCCATCTCTCATACCCACCATTTCTGTTCTGTTTTTTTCTTTTAATTTTTTTTCTTTTTATTGATATTAGAGAGGAAAGGAGAGGGAGAGATAGAAACATCGATGAGAGAGAACATTGATTGGCTGCGTCCTGCATGCCCCCCACTGGGGATTTGGCCCACCACCTGGGCATGTGCCCTGACAAGGAATTGAACTTGTGACCTCTTGGTGCATGGGTCAATGCTCAACCACTGAGCCACAGTGGACAGGCATTTTTCTTTTCAATCCTCACTTGAGGGTATGTTGAGAGAAACATCAATTGGTTGCCTCCCGTATGCACCCCAATTGGGGGTTGAACCCGTAATTTATTATTTGTAAAAATAGTTTATTGATTTTTAGAGAGGGGAAGGGAAAGAGAGAAACATTGATGTGAGAGTGGAACACTGATTGACTACCTCTTGCACGTCCCCTACTGGGGATCGAGTCTGGAATCCGGGCATGTGCCCTGACTGGGAATCTAACTGGCAGCCTCCTGGTGCATGGGACGATGCCCAACCAACTGAGCCACACCGGCCAGGGCTAAACCCGCAGTTTAGGTATGTGTCCTGACTGGGAATTGAGCCCACCACCTTTTTGGTGTAGAGGATGATGCTTCAACCAACTGAGCCATTCAGCCACTTCTGTTCTTTTAACCATATCAAATGACGAGGCCTAACCCTCAGCCAGACCTGGTGACTGCTAGATTGAAGCTTCCTCAGTGTTCTCATTTCCTGTTTCAGTAGTGGCTCAAATTTCACCACGATTACTGCTTCTCCTCGTTCTTCTCTCAGGTCAGCTATTGAGCCATAACCTGCCTTCTTGCCCTCTGTCCCCACTCCTTAGTTTCCACATTGTAGTAGACATTCTGAAAAGTCCGATTTGGATCATGCAACTCCCCCTGACCTCAGATACCTGGAGGTGACCCTTGGCCAATAAGAGAAAAGACCAAACTCACAAGCCCCTATACAGCTTTGTCCCTTCCTTTTTCAACTTTTCTTCTGTCTCTGAACCCTGAGTTGCAAGCGCTGCTCTCTAGAAGTGCTCCGTTGAGAGCTATTATCAGCAAGTCGTCTTTGGTGAACTTAACTCTATTTCAAAACTTTCCCATGAGAAGCCCTTCTGGATGTTGACCCTTTCTCAAGAGTTAATGGCTCTAGAGTTGTGGTCTCCTACCACTGGCTACACTGTTATGTCTTTGGCAGTTACTAAAGTAGAGCCCTGTGTTTCTATGGCTTTTCTCCTTTGCACTTGTTTCCATAATGCTTGATACATACCTGGATGCTTAATCAGTGCTTGAATGAATAGGTGAAAACTGCTTGCTAATTATTACACAGCTTATATTTGGACTGTGCAAAAGTGTCCACTATATTGGTGATGGCCTTGTAAATGTGATGGTATAGTGTATTGAAAAATGAAGCCTCTGTAAAATTTGTTTATAAAGTTGGGTCCCCCCTTTTACATGGTTAACTCTTCAGAGTGCAAAGGCCTGCATTTGAAGCTGCAGTGAAGGATTAACACGGGGCTGGTCAGATTGTTGTCCTGTTGGCAGAAGAATGGGAGTCAGGCTGAGAGCTGTAGTAGTTGGGTCCCAGCTGCTGTGTTCTGGGCATTCATGCACCAGATGCAGGGGTCGTTCTCCCTTTTGACTCAGATGACTGCTATTCACAGGTGATCTGGACTGAGTGGAGCCCAGTGTGAGGCTGAGCTCTGGTTTGCCTGATGAGTTGTGGTCTCTTCTTCCCTTTTTGTGCCCAGGCCACGTGCTGTATGCTGACATCAAGATGGAGAATGGGAAGTCCAAGGGGTGCGGTGTGGTTAAGTTTGAGTCGCCAGAGGTGGCTGAGAGAGCCTGCCGGATGATGAATGGGATGAAGCTGAGTGGCCGAGAGATTGATGTTCGAATCGATAGAAACGCTTAAGCAGTTGCCTTTTTTAAACATCGATACCAGACCTCTGAATTTGTATTTTTTCTTGTTAACCATTTTAATTTGTTGGCTGGATGTATAAAGATGTTTTAAAAATTCAGTTGCTTTTTGGGGTAATTTGAATTACTTTTTTAATGACTGGGGTTCCATTTGACTGTTTGCATTGAGATTGCAATGTGCACAATTTTTTTTGTAGTTGTGGCATCTTGTTGACATCAAATATGACTTTGATAATAAATGCCAGTTCCTGAAAGCTGCTTCCTTTTTTTGTGTGTGTTGTGGGGCCACCACCCAACATTTGGGGAGCAGGAACCACTCAGTCTCCTTTCTACCCTTGGAGCTGTGAACACCAGTAGTCTCATCCCCATTCTTGCTTGTCTGTGGACCCTGCCACTTGAGGAACTAACTCTATGGAAACTTGATCCTGAGTGGTCTTGGATTCCCTTGTGTTAGTAATGTAGCACTTAGCTGTTAGCTGTCCTGTCTCCCTTCTGTGCAGTTTCTGGGAGGGGCACAGAGTCCGTATCGGGTTTATTCCAGTTCAGCATTTGTCTTAGTCTGCTCTGGATGCTGTAACAAAAATACCATAAGCTGGGTGGTTTATTAACAACAGAAATTGATTTCTCACAGTGTGGAGGCTGGGAATTCCATGATCGAGATGCCAGCAGATTCAGTGTCTGGTGAGGGCTAGACCCTGGTTCATAGTGCCTTCTAGCTTGTTACCTCACATGGTGGAGAGGACAAAAGAGCTTTCTTGGGCCCCTTTCATAAGGGCTCAAATTGGGCATTAGGAATTTTGGTGGGGGGAGGGGGCAAATATTCAACCCATAGCAGCTTTTCTTTGCTAAAACAGACCAAGCAGGGTGTGAGTTTCTGAGCATGTTTAGTCCTGTAGAGGTTCAGGCTGAACTTACCTGGGCTCTGTCACAACTGGGTCCCCACTGCCACTACCACCATCAAAGTGTCACCTTGTAAATACGTCCACGTGGACTAGACAGCTGTTTGCAGCCTGTAAGGAGCAGCAGTTGCTGCTTGTTCTGTCTGCATGTGGAGGGTCAGTGATGTGTCCTGCCTGTCTCCCTTTCCATCATTGCTGGCAGCTGACAGATCCAATCACAGGGACTCAAACCTTGAATTCTAGCAGGGTAGTAGTTCCTTTGTCACCTTCTCCCTGCCACATTTTATTCCTGGCCTTTATCCCTGAGGGGTGAGAACGTGAAGGAGGGGTCGATCCCACAGACCCCCGAGTGTTGGATCATGGCTCTACAGTGAGTGTGTCAGTCAGAAAGGAAAGAAAAGACAAGAAGCGGTGATCACTTTAAAGAAGGGCTTTATGTGGTCCATGTATGTGGTCAGGTGTGAACCTTAGCAGTTCTGTGACTTCCAAGCTGGGATTCAGGATTCCTGGGTTAGTGGGTGGCTGGGCTGGCGAGTTGTCCTAGGTCCCCACACCTGTGGGCCTTATTGTCCTCGGGGGAATAGTTGGCTCTCTAGAGGGTCTGCAGAGGAGGAAGGGTAACTTCCAGTGACCCCCTCATAAGCAGCTCCTGGTGAGAAGAGTGGGGGCTTACCCCTTTCCAAGGCACTGTGGTCCTCTCCAATCTGCCCAGAACATCTACATACCCCAGAAGCCAACGTCATCATATACCTCCGTTTCCCTGGTGAAGAGCACAGTTGGGTCAGCAAAAGTAACTCCTGGGCCTATCAACTCCCACCCCCATCCCCAATCACAGTGACACTCACAAGGGCAGCAATGCTGTTCTGGGCACGTAGCCATCTGCAGAGAGAGCGGCGATGGGTGAGTTCTTGGCCTGGCAGTGCAGGGCCTGTCTCCCTAGGGCTGCCAGCCCAGCTCACTCACACTTGCCCTTGGTGTCCCGGCACAGCATCTCCTCCTTGTTGGTGAACTCGATCACCTCCAGTATCTCTCCGCGTCTGATCCCCAGGTGCTTTCCCCCACCTCGACGTGTCTTGGCATTGGGGTCGATCATCATCCTTGTCTGAATCACGATCTCCCCCTCAAACTGGGGAGGGACATGTTAGAGCTTTGGCTGTGCTGATCCCCCACCCCAGGGGCCTTGGTCAACTGGACTGAGCCCAACCCTCCCAGGGCTCTTGCTTAACTTGGTGTCCACACCTTGAACTTCTTCCGGAACTCCCTCTCAGCTTTCTCCACCTTCCGGATTTGCTTCAGGGCCTTAGGGTCCACAGGCAGCAACTGCTGTGGCTGAGGGGCCTTCTCCTTCCTGAGTCCCCCAAGGAATTGGGTGATTATGAGCAAGAAGTACTCCTCAGGGGTTCCCCTTCCACAGCCGTCCCAGAGCTCAGCCCCTCCCTGCTTTGTCCTGTGGTACCTGAGCTCAGGGTCTTGTGGTGGCTTCCTGGGAGGTTGCTGGATAGGTGGTACTTCATCTGGGGGCAGTCAGAACACCGAATTAGGGCAGGGACCATCGGTGCATCTCTTGACCCTGGTGGCTTGATCTTGAGTGAGCCTTCTGTCAGTTCTCAAGACATCCCCCCTTTTAGGCCATGTCCCCTTCTAATCCCTGCCCTACCCACTTGCCCATCCTTTCCCCAGGCCTTTGTCCTGGGTTGTGAGTTCTAGTGGATTGCCTTCCATTTTCTTAACTCCTGCTACACACGAGGCATAGCAGAAACGGTTCACCACTTTAATTCATTTCAACACTCAAACAACCTTATTCGTGACATTAGGCAATACTCATTCCCAACTCGCTGATGGGGAAATAAAGGCTCTGAGAGGTAATCTGCCCAAGGTCACCCAGGTGGTAAGTGGTAGAGAGGCAGGATTTATTTGTACGCTTCTGAGGCCATTTTATGTCTGGTACCAAGAATAAGTTGGATTGTGGGAATTATGAGAGTTGGGTCAAAAATGACGCAAAAGCATTTCCTGGAGGCACACTAAGTCAGCTTCTAATAAGGGGCTGACAGGGTGGGGTTCTTGGACTGGCCTGGCTGATGATGAGACTGGACTGTGAAGGGTGTCCCAGGGTAAGGCAGATTTCCTGGTCAGTGACCAGCCTTCCAGGTAGGAGGCTGCTGGTCATGAGGTTGGCTTACAGTGAGAGGCTCATGAACAGTGAGTGAAGGCTCCAGAACCTGAAGCCCCATCTTTTTGCTGTTCTCTCTGAAAGACTCCAAGCATCTTGACATTTCAGGCCAGCAGTCCTTCCCGTCAAGTAGCCCACTGGGGGCATTTGTGTGGTGCTTTTGCCCCTTCAGGCACTGAGCTTGCTTCCAGCCTCAGCCTGATAGACGATGGTGCCATCCATGGTCCTACCCAGAACACTCCCTCCAGCTGCTCCTACCTCTTCCAGAGGCTTCCCAGACCAGGGATGGTCACCCAGCTGGGTGCAGTCTACAAACCAATTGCAGCACAGAGCACACCCTGCGCATGGGTGGTGGATGGACCTGGTGTACTTGTAGCCCAAGCTTCCTGGCAATGTGACCCTGAGCAGGCCCCATGGGGGAGGTAGGCTCCTGTGGGTGGCCTGCTTGGATCCTGGGAAAGAGCTGGGCCTGGCCTCAAGCTGTGTGGGGAACCTTGAGTGGAGCAGCTATTGCTCTGAGTGAGGCAGAGAGTGAAAGGATAGATTTGAAAAGGACAAACCAGCCTTTGGGACAATCCATACTAACAGTGAGCCTCACATTGTCTCAAGAAGGGAAAGATCCAGGGAATTGTGGTATTTGATCAGAATGTTGAAGAAGGATTGATTCAGTGCACGGACAGTGAGCAGGGGTGGAGATGTCTGGTTGGGGTTGGAGTTTGGGTTGGGGAAAGTGGGGAAGTATGGTACATGCCAGCAAGGCTGCTGGAAGTGGAGTGGCCACAGGCATTCCCTTCCTATGTCCATGTCCCCAACAATGATTCCCCCAGAGCCTAGCCGCAGAGCCTCATTGGAACGGAAGCAGGAAGGGCCTTGTCAGGAAGCTCTGTACTAACTGCTAACGGAGGGCTGTTGCATGCAGCCCCTGGGGAAAGCTCAGGAGAAGCAACCACAGAGACAGCAGACCTGGGTGGGGGGTACTAATGGGGAGGGAGAAGTAGCATCCTAAAAACACCCCTGATGGAAGGTTCCCCCACAGGAGGCCTTCCAAAGCCAGGGCTGGGAAGCAGTCTGGAAGCAGAAGGCCTGGGCTTCTGTGTACTGGCTGTGTGAGCTGATAGAAGTTACCCCTTGTGTCCTCAAGCTTCCACATCTCTAAAGTGGGCATGACATTGCCTTGGTTAGGGGGCTGTGCAGATTCAGTGACATGCATGTAAAGTGCTTGTGTGGAAGCGATTTTTGTTTTCATTCAAGGTTGGCAAAGGCTGGGCTGGAGGTGTGAGCCTACTAGGCCAGCATCCTGCTCTCTAGGAGCAGAGACTTGGAGGAAGGGAGAGAGAAGGGTTCTTTGGAACCCCAGAGCATGAAGAGAAAGAGGTGCCAGGTCCAAACCCTGTGTCCAGGCCCAACTCCTCAGGCACCTCCAACACAACAGGTCTATGAGGGAACCTGACACCTTTCTTATCCCAGACGCAGGGATGGTTTCATTCTGCACCAAGGCGCAAGGCAAGCTTGCTCGCTCCTAGCCTCTGCATAATATACCACCAAGTCCTCCTCTTGCTGTTTTTTACTTGACTCGTACACTTTCACTGTCCTGGGCCACCCCTGTGCCCTGGCTACATCATGTTCACTGGCTCTTGGCCTTTATGCTGCCCTTCACTACACTGTTCTGCCCATCGGGAACTGGTGTGACCTTTCTGAAAGGCTCCTCCACCTCTCCGCTTTCTCCCCCACACTGTCAGGGAGCAGTGTGGCAGAAAATGCCTTTGCAGCAGATACGTCCCAGGTGCCCAGGCTGGCTGGGTCCAGCCCCACTGCCAACAAACCTTTGCCTTTGGGGCTGAGGCTGGAGTCTATCAGCTCCACATCATCGTACAACTCGTAGATCTCCTCTGGGTCCCTGCAGGAATACCTGAGATAAGGGTCTCTTTCAGGCCCATGACCTGCACCTTTGTCTCCTTACTCCCCACACTCACTTCGGAATAGCCTTAGGCTGTCGGGCCTGGAAGTGAATTCCAGCAGAAGAGCGGGTCTTCCACAGAGCTGTGGAAAGACAAGAGCGGGAGGAAGGCAGGCACAGCCAGAAAGACTTTGCCTCCCTCCTTTCGACCTGGGGTGCCCTGACCCACCTGTGGCTGCTGCTGAAGGTATCTGAAACTTCTGGACATCCTTGAGTCCCGGTGGCAGTGGGGGTTTGGCTGGAGGGGGTCCCAGGCTGCTGACTGGAGGCAGGGGCCTCTGCCGGGGTGGGTGGCCGGGTTTGAGGCCCGGCCTTGACGCTCCACTGTGAGTGAGAACTCCTGACCTCTGCTGCCTGGCTCTAAACCCCGGGCTAAGTGGGAATCTGGTGCTGGAACCCTCAACAGCCGTGGGCAGTGAACTCTCCGAAACGGAGCCAGGCAGTAGGGGCTTTCTAGAAGGATCCCTAAAGACCTCCACCTGCAGGGGCTTCTTGGGCAAAGCATTGGGCTCAGGCTGTGAGAACTTGCGGGGGGTCCCCTGGCCCTCGGGTTGTAGAAACTTCCTGGGGTGTAGGCTGACCTCAGGCTCTGAGGATGTCCTGGGGAGGCTGCCCAGCTTGGGCTGCAGAGGCTTAGGAAGTGCTTTGAATTCAGACTGCCGTGGCCTCTTGGGAAACACACAGACCTCGGGTTCTGAGGACGTCCTGGTGAGATCACCAGTCTCAGGCTGCAGGGACTTTTTGGGGAGGTTACTCAGCTGAGGTGATGGGGTCTTTTTTGGAAAGGCACTGAAGTCAGGCTGTGGAAAGTTGGGGTGGGGCTCACTGGGCTCAGGCTTCCATGGGGGCATCTGAGGCTGCTGGGGCTTTCTGAACTCAGGGTTTGGGGGCTTCTTTGGAAAGTTACTGAACTCGGGCTCTGAAGGCTTTGGGGTGACCTCACTGGGCTCAGGCTGCCAGAACTTTCTAGGGAATGTACTGAATTTGGGTTCTGTGGGGGGCTTGGTGGGGTTGCTGAGATCAGGCTGCGGGGGCTTCTGGGCAAGTGCAGTGGGCTCCAGCTGTAAGGCATTCTGAGCGGCCTCACTGACCTCGGGTTGCAGGGGCTTCCTGGAGAATACAGTGGCCTCGAGCTGTGGGAACTTCTTGAGTTCACTGAACTCAGATTTGGAGGGCTTCTTGGGCAGATCAGTGAACTCGGGCTGCGGGGGCTTCCTGGGCACTGCACTGAACTCAGTCTGTGGGGACTTCCTTGGGAGATCAGCAAACTCGAGCTGTGGCGGCTTTCTGGGCACTGTATTGAACTCGAACTGCAGAAACTTCTTAGAGTGCTCACTGGGCTCAGGCTGTGGAAACTTCTTCAGGAGTTTTTTGAACTCAGGCTTCGGGGATTTTGTGGGGAGTTCACTGGTCTCAGGCTGAGAGGCCTGGAACTTTGCTTGAAGGCTCCGGAAGTCCTGATGACTCCCCTAGGG
The DNA here is from genome assembly GCA_030848825.1 of Tadarida brasiliensis. Classification (NCBI taxonomy): domain Eukaryota; kingdom Metazoa; phylum Chordata; class Mammalia; order Chiroptera; family Molossidae; genus Tadarida; species Tadarida brasiliensis. The sequence continues at coordinate 67,933,048 of CM061259.1, read as the reverse complement.
GACACAGTCTGTCAGAGACTGATAGAGGAGTTGTGGAGAGACCGACATGGAGACACATGGACATGGTCACAGCCACATACCACCCCTTCCCTCTTATTCTTTCACCCCCATGTCTCTAGTCCCTTCTGTTTTAAATGTAAAATACATCCAGAATCCAACCACTTCTCACTGTCTGCAGCACTGGCACCCACCTGATGCACCTTCCCATTGCCTCCTCCATGGACTCCTGCCCACCCTCCATCTCTGATTAGTTCCCCCACAGCAGCCAAAGGAAGCCTGTTAACTCTGAGTCCCCAACCTGCATGATTTTTCTTTTGGTACCTGCCACCATGTATTATTTTCATGTCACTTATATTGTTTTTTAAATGTGTGGGCAGGAACTTGTCTCATTCATTGCTGTCCTCCAGTACCTGGCACACAGTAGGTACTCAGTAAATATTTATTGAAATAAAGAACATAGAGGGCACAAAGTCAGGCATATACTCAGCCACATCCAGTCTGACGGTGACAGACTCACATAGATGGATGCAGAGACACTTGGGGACCTTAGAGGCAAATGTGGGTACAGGATTTTTCACAGTCCCAGATGCCCATGCTGATGGTTGGGGACACTCACAGTCAGCAATACCCATGAGAAATGGTAGGCAGGCTGTCAACCAAACACAGTCATGGTCAGGCACTGTGCCATCTATGGTACACACAGTCTATTCCAGGTACAGTGCTGACCATCCCATACCATTGGTTATACACAGGCAGATGCACAAACTAGGTCAGGCCTGCTCTAATAACAAGTTCTCCAGAGGTGGCTCTGCCACAGACCCCCCAAGCCTGGCTTCAACTGGGGTCAAGGAGATTGGGAGGGAAGGGAAGGTCAGAAACACATGGCCTCTGCCCTTGGTTGTGCTTCACTTTCCTATCCAGAGAATGTGAGAAGAGACTGCAACTCCAGCTTGAAATGCCTCTGTGAAAGGCCCCCTACCCAGTGGGTTGGAGCAAGGGCTCCCAGGTGACCCACAGGGCCAGAAGGTCATGCCTGGGGTGACGGGCTGGGGTGGGAGCAGGCAGCGGGTGCCCGACCCACTTTGTCAACCACAGGAAGCCCCTGTGTTCACCCTGGCTGTCCCTTACCAGGTTCATGCTGATCTCGGGGGAAGGGAGTTGTTTGAACAGTCCCACCAGTCCCTCTTATAGTCCCAGTCACAGCCTGGGCCACAGGCCCCTTGGAGCTTAGACTGTCCCAGAAATGTGTCCTGGCTGCTTCCCGTCTCTGAGCCTTTGTGTTGGTCATTCCTGTTTCTCAGATGGCTTTCCTCTGCTGCTGTATTCTTGGAATATGCCCCCTAATTTCCACCCATGGCACCCCTTGCCTCCAGCCAGCAGAGGCCCTCCCAGGGCTTGGGGACTCACCATGGCAGCAGGCAGGTGATGGGTCACGGTGAGAGTGGGACCTGAGCTGGGGCTGTTTGTTGCTTTCAGGAAGTGACTGTGGCTTCTGCTCCACAGGCCCCATGGGTGGAGAGGGCAGAGGAGGAAGGAAAGGAGGCGGGGACAGCCCAGGCTTGTCTCCAGATCCTGTCCAGCACTTTCTTGAGTTCCTGACCTGCCTGCTACTGTCTCTGCACTTCATGCATTGGAGGTCAGCATATTCACAACATAGTCACTAATTTCTTGGCTCTCTGCTATACATGAACCCCTTCAGTCCCACCACATGCCCTGCTAACCTCTGGGCTCCAGAGAGGGCTTGGTGCCAGACCCTGAGGAACTCCTGCTAATAGAGGCAGGGGAAGGCCAATTTCAGCCAGGGCCTCCATGGGAAGGGGAGTTCTCAGTGGAGAGGAGGCATAGTCTGCTCTGGGCAGGATACCCAGGAGTGCAGTGAGAGTGATGTTGAGGCCCTTTTGCTCCTCATCTGCCTTCCTCATTTTAACACTTCCTTGTTGTTCACTTTCCACTTCTGAGCAGGACTGCCCTGTAGCAGGGGCAGATGTCATATAGGGCTGTGAATGGCCCACTGGGATGGAAGATTTGGGAGTGGGTAGGTGGATGGTATCCAAGGCCTTGGCCCTGGGGAGGGAGAGAGTCTGAGGACATCCCAGGTTCCCAGTGGACAGAGGGTGGGAGGAAAATCAAGACAGCTGAGAGGCCAACAAAGAGGGGGTAAAGGTAGTAGGCAAGACCAGCGCATTTAGGATGTGAGGCCCAGCCAGATAAGGTCCTCAGGGGGGTCAATCCATTGGGAGAGTGCAGAGCCCTGGTTCTCAGTTTGACCATGCATTGGGATTGCTTGAGGAATTTACAAAGAGATTCTGGCTCAGTCGGTCTGAGTGTAGCCATTCCTAGACACTTGCTGGGTGATTCTAAGGTGCAGCTAATTGAGAAGCACCAGTGCCCATCAGTCACACACAGTCCCCATTGTTAAAATGCAGGGTCTGCCTGTTAGTGGTGGGGCCTCAGATTCCACAACATCCCAGGTAATGCCCATGCTGATGGTTTAGGATCACACCTGGAGTAGCAAGGACATAAATGTTTCCAAAAGGATCCAGAAAGATCCAGTTGAGACAGGGAAGCCTCGAGACTCTTTCTGTCTTGAGGACTTGCATTCCCAGCAGGAGTCCTTTTGCCTGCCTTGTCATAAAGGCCACAGGCAGCACAGTTGGAAATGACTACCTGTTTGTATGTCTGCTTTAAGAGCACAGCCTGAGGATTCTGGAACCTCTGGGCTGTGCATCCCTGTCCCTGCACACAGTCATGCACCCTCAGTCACATTTCCAGATATGGGTCCTCCTCTGAACGGGGGTCCCAGGAGGCCAGGGATGATGAAGTTTTTGGGTCCTCTCTGGGTCTCCAGGAGCAGCCACCACAGCTGGTCACCGATTGATCCTCACAGTGTTTGGTAAGTGACGGAAAGAATGAATGAAAGAACAAGGGATGATTGGCTGAGAGCATACAAGGTAAGTTAAAGGACTAAATAAGCCTGGCTGGTATGGCTCAGTGGTTGAGCATGGACCCATGCACCAAGAGGTTACGAGTTCAATTCCCAGTCAGGGCACATGCCCAGGTTCTGGACCAAATCCCCAGTGGGGGCATGCAGGAGGCGGCCAATCGATGTTCTCTCTCATCGATGTTTCTGTCTCTCTCTCCCCTTTCATTTCCTCTCTCTCTAAAATCAATAAAGAAAAAAAAAGAACTGAATGAATGACAGCCAGTGACTCTCCAGGCTCTGGAAAGGCTACTGGGTGTAGACAACTTCATAGCACAGAACTCTGGAGTTTGGAGAGCCCCTCCCTGGTTGAGCCCCTGTGGGGAGAGCTGGCAGGCTCCTGGCACAGTCCCCAGGGGGCATATGACCCCTAGTCCTCTGTGTGTTTGGCACCTTTCTGGAGGCACGAAGCCGTGAACGTGGACCTGCGACTGCACTTGGAGCTGTGGAACCGGAAGCCAGGAGAAGTGAGCGTGGTACCGTGCCTGCCTTGGGGAGTTAAAGGTGTTGGTAGGGGTTCGTTGGGGCAAGGGTGTGGAACTCTGCGGGCTAGGGAGCTACGGGGTTTCCGAGCGCGCGTGGGGAACCAAGCTGGTGTATTCGGTCCCTTTGCAAAAGATAGGGGCAGTGCACCCGGATTCCCTAATGCGGGGGGCGGAGTGTGGGGGGGAGCCAGTTTAGCCACCTGGAGGACTGAGCACGTGGTGGTGGATCCTGGGGCTGCGCGGAGGAGTAGGGAGCCCTGGATTGGGGTGCTGGGACCGGGGTTAGGAGCCTTTACTTCCCCTTTCCCAGTCCTAGGTGAGGGTAACTGAGCAGGCACTGGACAACTGCCAGGTGGTGGACTGACACCTGGCTGGCCTCATGGGGACTTAAGCTGCCTGGAATGGCTCAGCCTGCTTAACCTGGACCTTCCGTCTCTCGCCCCACCTGCCTGCGTTGGGGCAGCTAAACAAGGCAGGTGCTGGCCAGGATGCGTACTCATTCTCCCTAAGACACTCCTGGGCGCCCTCTGCTGGGCGTACTTGGGGCCCTAAGAGGACCCAGCTTTCAGGCATTCTGGAGTTGAGGTAGGGTAGGTGGACCCTCTGTGGGGTCATGAGTTAGCCAGAAGGAGGGCGGGGGCTACGGGAGCCTAGAAGGGACACTGGAAGCAGTAATGCTTCTCAGGCGAGCAGACAAAAGGTTGCATATGAGTTGGGAGGGGGAAAGGGAGGAGGTAGTTTTTGGAGTGGTCAGGGTGCCCAGGCCAGGTGGTGACCCTGCTCCCTAGGCCTGAGGGCAGAGTTCCCACTGCCTCCAGAGGGCAGCAGGAGCTGTGGGCCCTTTGTACTCATGGGAGGGTGGCTATATGTGAGTGATGGGGTGGGTGTGGTGTGTATCTGGACCAAGATATTGGCTCTGGGTCTCTGGAAAATTCCCAACAGACTGGGAAGTGGCATCACCTGGATTTGGGGGTGGCTGAATGAGGGACTTGATGGGGAAGGAAAACTACCTGGTACCCTGGAGATAGGTGGGGAACCTGTGGAACTGTACCATTAAGTCCTGTCGCTGGAGATGGAGGAAAACCTGGGACTAGGGACAGATTTCCCAGGGTGTCTAGGGGCCTTGCGAATGTGGAAAAAAGGGAGGATGCCTTTGGGGCCCTGCTGCCTGGCTTTTCTCATTGGTAGTAACTGCCCAGCTCCCAGGGTGGTGCAGAATCAGTGAGTGACTTGGAACTGGGCCTGGCTAGAAAGTCAGGGCTCAGTCAGCTTACCTTCCCTGGCCTCACTATCTGTAAAATGGACCCCTTGACCCTGCCCCACCTCCCCTCCCTAGGTTCTTGAAAAGGTCCAGGTAGCCATGAACTTGGTAGCTGGAGGGACGTGAATCACTTGCAAACACTTCCCAAGTCCCCTCCCTGTCTTCTCAGTCCCTCTGAATCTTCATGAGGACTCCAGGGATGAGCATTGACACACACATTTTAAGGACTACACAGGCGAGATGTAAGGAAGCTGAATCTCCCCCAGGGCCACAGTTACGACTACAAGGCTTCTAGCCGAGAAAGGGAAGAGCTCAGGGGACTCTGGAGCCCCATCCCTTGATGCCCCATCTAACTCCACAGCTGATGTTGAGTAACAACCACCTCAGCAGGGGCCTGGAGGTGTTCACTCAGGTGCTTTTTCACAGGATGTCTGTTCCCGAGGAGGAGGAGGAAGAGGATGAGGAGGGAGATGGTTTGTGTCGCCCTGGGAGGGAATGAGGAGGTTCAAGATGGGGCCTTGTGGGCTACTAGGAGAACAGGATCTTCATCTAGAGAGCTGTGGGGAGCCACTGAAGGGTATAGGAAGGGGAGGGGCACAATCAGAAGAGACCCATTTTCAGGGATGTTCAAACTAGGGGAAAGGGTGGGAGGAATTGCTTCGGGTACCTCCAGGAAGTGTAGAGGGATGAAGACTGGGCTAGGAGTACCAAGGAGCTGGAAGGGAGCAAGATGCAGGAGGTAAAACGAGCCTCAGGGGTGGCTGCCAATACTTCTATACCAGGAGGTTTGGCCCACAAGGTTTTGGTGACAGCAGGGCTGAGATAGCAGTGTGGCACCAGAGTTTGAACTCTAGCCCAGGCCTGACTTCCCATGAAGGAATGGAAGATGAGGACCAGAATGGGGGAGGGATAAGGAGAGAAGGGAGCCCAGGCTCTCCAGGACTGACTTTTTTTTTTTTTTAAATCCTCACCTGAGGATATTTTTCCATTTTATCTTCAGAGAGAGTGGGAGGGGGAGAGCAGGAGAGAGAGAGAGAGAGAAACATCTATGTGAGAGAGACACATGATTGGTTGCCTCCCGCATGACCCTGACCGGGCCGCGGACCAAACAACTGAGGTATGAGCCCTTGACCGAAATAGAACCTGTGACTCTGGTCAGTGGGCTGATGCTCTAACCGCTGAGCCAAACTGGCCAGGGCTCCAGGGCTGACCTTGACTCACTCTCCTCCTCAGAGCTGGGGCAGGGGGAGAATCAAGGAGAACAAGGATGAGGCCTGAGTCCCAACCTGCTACAGTGCCCCCAGCTCTGAGGGCCTTGGCATTGCCCTCCATCCTGTCATCTCCATGTGATTTATCAATTGCCTAAGCACCTGGAGGGCTCCAGCTAGGCCAGTCTCAGCACTTTCTCAGGATCAGCCTCCCTGCTTGCCCTCCCCACGGACTCCCAAGACTTTAAATTAAAAAAAAAAAACAAAAAAAAACCCGGAAACTTTCATCCCATTCGTTTTCTGGAAGTGGTAGGACAGGACAGTGGGCAGTGGCAGTACTGAGCTGGAGACTGAGTCAAGGGGTTGAGGTGACAGGGAAGGTGGAATATAAGTGGGCGGTGAGGGGAGGCCTGTGTCTCCCAAGGTAGGAGGTGCCCAAGACCATTAGGCCGCTGTGCATCAGAGGGCAAGGGACCCAGACACAGCACAGGCCAGTTCATCGCGCCTCTTTTATTGTCCCCACACCCCATCCATTTCAGGCCCCCCTAACATTTTTACAAAACTACCCACACCTCATGACCCACCCTCTATTCGGCAGGGTTTAGAACGGCAACAAAACTGGACACTCCCCCTCTGACAGCAGCAGTGACACCTTGGATGCAAGTGGGGTCGGGTCTGGGTGGGGCAGAGGAGGAGGTGGCTGAGCCTCGGCCCCACCCCTCGCCTCGGGGGCTGGGGGGGCGTCCTCCCCACCCTCCTGCACCCAGGCCTTACCCGCCGGGGCATCGGGGCGTGGCTGCCCTGGCGCCCGGGCTGCCGGGGCGATGGGACGGTGGTCCTCCAGGTGTAGGGTCATGGCGGGCCGCGAGGCCGTGGAGAAGGAGCACTGCATGCACGAGTAGCGGCCACGTGTGTGCTCCCACACGATGCGGCTTGGGGCCGCGTGCCCTGCGGGCAGGCGGGACCCTGTCAGTCCCGGCCCCAGCTCAGAGGTCCGGTCCACCCCCGAGGACGATGGTCATGGGCGAGGGCATTTCGGACCTTTCTCCACTCCCCATCAGCTCGTGGGCGCCGAGCGTCTGGCTTGGCTGATCCATTTCCCCCGGGTATGTTCCCCCCTGAAATTGGGGGCATTGAACTTGACTTCTCTGTGTGCCCCCATTACCATCCCCGGAATCCCCGCAGAGCGCAAGTTTTACACGGAAACGCCGGTGCAGATGAAGGCGCAGGGGCCGGTAATTTTTAAGGCAAAATCCTGTATTTCGGGGCTGGCACTGTTGCCTCCTAGCATCTCCTGGGCCTGGCAGGGCGCAGGACAGAAACCCCCTCCATCCCGCCCTGGTGGTCACCTGCACGCACCTGAGGGCGCGTCGGAGCCGCCCTGGGGTCTTCGAGGACTGCCACCGGCACCTGCGGTAAATGGGCGGGTCAAGGTCAGAAATCGTAGGGAGCCCCGCCCACCCTTCTGGTGGCCCCGCCACTACACTTACCTTGGCTCTTTCTCCAGATAGCGGCGCTAGAGGCCGGCAGTCCAGGTGCGGCGGCCAGGAAGGGGCGCAGGCGCGGGGGGCTTACGCCAAAGGACGCAGGGTTCAAGTAGGGCAGGAAGGACCCGGTGGGGGCAGGGGCGGGGGTCGTGAAGGGCTCAAGCAGCGGGAACTGCAAACCCGGCGCCGACGCAGAGTCGGACTCCGTGGGGCGCTCGGGCACGGATGGCTCCTTGTCCAGGGCAGGGGGTGGCGGCGGGACTGGGCTCTGCGCATGCTCAGCGCAAACATGCAGATGTTTGAAGAGCGAGCGGTGCGTGCGGAAGCGCAGGAGGCAGTTCTCACACCTGGGGGCGGGCACAGGGCTCGGCTGGGTCTCCCGGGGAACGGGGAGGGGCCTATCGAGAACGTAGTAAGGGAGCCCGGACCCAAATCACAGATCCCCCATCTGCGGAGGTGGAATTTGCCCTAACTGCCCCCTACTGTGGCCCTTCCAGACCCCTCTGGGTCGGGGCCTTGGGAAAACGAGAAAGATGTCTCAATCTTGACTTAGGTGATCAGCTTTCCTCTTCGGAGATAAGGAGACTGGGCGGAACTACACTCACATGAGTCCCACCCCTTCCGGGCCCCTGGGCCTTGTTCCAGGTGCTAGTCTCTCTTGGGCAGGTAAGGGCAGGGCTTGCCCGAGGCCACACCCACTTCCAGACCCAAACCCCACCCCAAACCGCCCCCTGACTAGGAAGTGAAAAGGCCTGAACTCCCAGGTACTGGCTACCACACCAGGAAAGGGAGGAGCTGCCTGGGCCTGGTCACCGAGGACCAAAGGAGGTTGGGGTGATCAGGGTCTCACTTGAAATAGCGATTGGGTTTGTAGTGCAGCTTGCCGTGTGCCACCAATTCCTGCATGCTGGGAAAGGTCTCGGTGCAGTTCAAGGCGGAACAGCGGAAGAGCTTGCCTGGCAGGGCAGGGATGGAGGGCAGAGGAGTGGAGTCGGGTGGCCAAGGGTCAGCCTGGGAACTCTGCCTGCCTCCCACCACCTACCCTGGCCCTACCTTCCAGGGACTGTGTGGGTGGGCAGTGGGTACGAAGATGCTGTGCCAAGTCACGAACGCTTGGGAAACTGAGGCAGCAGCCAGGACTGGAGCAGGGTATCTGCTTTCCTGTAGGATGTATACAGAGGGGTCACCCATCCCCCTCCCCAATCCCACCATGCTGTCAAGTGCTCTGCCCTAGAGAGGCATATACGAGGCTGGAATTACCCTATGGTTTCCTACTGGGGCCTTTATCATCTGCCTCCTCCATCAGACTGAGCTGCTAGAAGGCAGGGACTGAGTTGGCCTGGCACACACTTGGTGCTCAGTGAATGGTGATTCTTCCTAGATAACCCTCAAGTACAGAGATACTCTGCACTCCGCACTGCTATTGTTCCAGGGCCTGTGATCCCACAGAAGGCCCCATCACAGGTCACCTGGTGGTGGGCGTCGCCTGGGAGGTCGCAGGTCCTCACTGGTCCCGGAGACTGTGCTGGTTGGGCCAAGGCTGGGTCCAGGGCCAGGCTGGCCACTGTCTGGGGCTGAGGAGACACCCTGCTGGGCCCCTCCGGGCCCTCCACGTTCCCACACGGGGGGTGTGACTGTCTGCTCAGGACCTGACTCCTCCTTCATGGAGAAGGAGGTGGCTGCAGCAGCCACAACTGGGGACAACACTTCCTTGTTGGTCTCACTGGAACTGGGCTCTGCAGTGGCCAGCATGTCTGGGCTGGGCCCAGAGGGTTCCTCCTCCTGGTGGAAAAAAGAAGTGGGAAGAACCCCTCTGGGCCCAGGGCCTGCTGGGGCCAGCCAGGGTACCCTCCCCCACAAAGACCCTTTGTGCATTCCTGAAGCTGCAAATGCCTCCTAGACAATACCCAGTCAGCCCCCATCCTAAGGAGTTAGCATCAAGGGAGGGCAGGGTATGAGGATGAATTGAGCTCCTGCCTCTTGTCTCCATCCCCAGACAGGGAGCTAGCTGGGAAGTGTTCCAAAAGAAGTGGGTATCTGTCAAGAATTGCTTATAGAAAAGCAGCCTCCCTCACCGACTTGGGAAGGTGGGAGACCCCTTACGTGGCAGGGCGTGACCTAGAGGGAGTGGGCGGGACAAAGACTATGAAGGCGGGACTCTGAACAGGGCGGGGCTAAGAAGATGATGGTGGGGCCGGAAGTGGACAAGTGGATTGTTTGAGGACGGGGAGAGAGAGAGAGAGAGAGAGAGAGAGAGAGATCCTCCCGGCTGGAGCTGTACAGGAGACCTTGGAGATGCTGGGGGGCCCGGTTGTATAAAGACCAGGGGCAGAGCTCGAGCCCAGAGGGGGTGGCCCAGTCAAAGCCAGGCCCGGAAGTAGGGGGTAGGGCGCTCGCCGAATGACAACTAGCGGCTGGGCGAGGGCCCGGATGTGGGGGCGGGGTCGGCTGGAGGGTGTGTGCGCGACAGGACCGCTCCCCGCCAGTCCCCGCTGGCTCGCCGCGCCCGCGCCCCCGGCGCTGCGCTCACCATCTTCAGCCCGGCTACACCTCTTGTTCCCGCAGCTCCTGCGGCTCCGGCTGAGGCTGTGGCGACTCCCTGGGCGGCCGCCGGCTCGCGATCACGTCGGCGCCATTTTCCGCCTCCCGGCTCTCGCGAGAGCGCGGGCGGGACCTGTGCCGGGCGCTCCGTGAGGGGGCGGGGCCTGCTATCTGGGTTTCTGTTTGAATCCCAGAAGGGATTCTGGGGCGTACTTACTTGCAAGTGAGGGCAGTTTTAACAAGTCTGTGCGCTGAGATCTGGGATTAAAATCTTTCCTGGCCTGTGTATTCGTCTGCAAAATGGACATCTTCATCCCATTCCGTCCCGTCACCAGCCCTCGAAAGACGATAAACAGCAATTCTCTTTTGTGAAGAGGTCGTGTTGAGTGGACACCCTCTTTGGAAGGAAATTGGCAGTGGTCGTAAACTTAAAAATTTTTATTTATTTATTGCCCTGGCTTATGTGGCTCAGTTGGTTGAGTATTGTCCCATGCACGGTAAGATCACTGGTTTGATTCTCCGTCAGGGCACATGCGCAGGTTTCAGGTTTGATCCCTGGTGGGGGTGCCTACAGGAGGCAACCAATCAGTGTTTCTCTCCCACATCCATGTCTCTCCCTCTCCTTTCCTCTCTAAAATAAATACATATTTTTTAAAAAGTTTATTGATTGATTTTAGAGAGAGGAAGGGAGAGAGATCCGTTGTCAAACCCATCCATGCATTCATTGATTGACCCTTGCACATGCCCCTATGAGAGATGGAACCCTCAACCTTGGAATATAGGGTTCACGCTCCAACCAACTGAGCTACCTGGCCAGGGTGGTGGTCAAAATTTTCAATGCACTTAGTTCTGAAGTTGGAGTGGGTCTGTTGTGATGGCTAAGGAGGGGAAGCAAGCAAACTGTCAGAAGAGGTGTGTTTCCAGGAGGATGACACTGAGTGTACCAGCGTGGAAGGAGTCACCTATCTAACCTACTGTGTGCTAGGTTCTGGGAACTCAGAGATGAACAGTATGGACAAACATCCCTGTCCTCAGGGGCTGCTCATATTTCATTTTGTTTGTTTTAAAATATGTTTTTATTGCCCTGGCCGGTTTGGCTCAGCGGTTAGAGCGTCGGCCTGCGGTCCGGAGAGGCCCGGGTTTGGTTCCCGCTAAGGGCACGTACTTCGGTTGCAGTTTGTCCCCGGCCCCTGGTTGGGTCGTGTGGGTGGCAGCCACTCGATGTGTCCCTTTCACGTCGATGTTTCTCTCTCTCTCTCTCTCTCTCTCTCTCTCTCTCTCTTCCTCTCCCTCCCTCCCACTCTATCTGAGCAAAAAATGGAAAAATGTCCTCGGGTGAGGATAAAAAAAAAATATATATGTTTTTATTGATTTTTTGGAGAGAGATGGAGAGGGAGATAGAAACATCCATGTGTGAGAGAAACCTCTGTTGGCTGTCTCCTGCACGCCCCCTATTGGGGATCCAGCCCACAACCTGAGCATGTGCCCTGACCCAGAATCAAACTGGGGATCTCTCAGTCCATGGGACAACAGCTCAATCCACTGAGTCACACCGGCTGGACCAGGCCATATTTTAAAACGGGGAAACAGACAACAACAAATGCAGAAAATGATCGTAGGTTATATTAAGTGCTACAAAGGAAAAAAGAAACCCAAACAGAAGAATGTGACAATGATGAGTCAGGGAAGCTTCTCTGTGAGGGGACTTCTGAGCTGTTGCCTGATAGGAGTAGTGAGCCAATGGAAGGTCATGGGGCCACAGCACTCTGGAAAGAGTGGGTAGGTAGCTGGTGCAAATGTCCTGAGTTGGGGAGTGACAAACTTGTCTTTTTCAGGAAACAGCGACATCAGCGCGCTGCTGGAGCAGAGTGGAGGTGGGATGTGGAGGTCAGAAAGTGAACATGGTGCAGAGAGGGTCATGCAGGGCCTTGTGAACTGGAGAGTGCAGTGTGGTTTCTATTCTATTTTTTTTTCCCTTTATTGATTTTTTTAGAGAGAGAGAACATTGATTGGCTGCCTCCTGCATGCCCCACACTGAGGATCGGGTCCACAACCTGGGCATGTGTCCTGACCAAGAATCGAACCGGTGACCTCTTGGTGCATGGGTCGACACTCAACCACTGAACCACACCAGCCAGACGTGGTTTCTCTTCTAGACACTGATGAATTTTCAGCAGGGGGAGGTATACCATCTGATCCCTGGTGTCCTTTGGAAGATGGGCTATTGGGGGACAGTGAAGTGGGTTTTTTTTTTTTATCCTCACACGAGGACATTTTTGCATTTATCTTTAGATAGAGCTGGAGGGAGAGAGGGAGGAAGAGAGAGAAACATCGATGTGAGAGAGACACATCGACTGGTTGCCACTCACACAACCCCAACCGGGGCTGGGGACAAAATTGCAACCGAGGTACATGCCCTTAGCGGGAACCAAACCCGGGTATCTCTGGTCTGTGGGCCAATGCTCTAACTGCTGAGCCAAACTGGCCAGGACATGAAGTGGGTTTTTGATATCAGAGCTCTATACTACATTATTTAACCATTCAAGAGGTGTCTGAGTTCTAGGCAAGTGTAGACTATGTTCAGTGTAATTCTATCTGTGTACATAAGATGTACCTGTGTACTTTTTTAAAAATCCTTACCCTGCCAGCCAGTGTGGCTCGCTGGTTGAGTATCCACCCATGCACCAAGAGGTCACCGGTTCGATTCCTGGTCAGGGCACTTGCCCAGGTTGTGGGCCTGATCCCCAGTAGGGCCATGCAGGAGGCAGCCAATTGATGTTCTCTTTCATTGATGTTTCTATCTCTCTCTCCCTCTCCCTTTCTCTCTCTCTAAAATCAATAAAGGAAAAAAAATTTTTTAAATCCTCACCCGAGGACATGTACATTGGTTTTTTAGAGAAGGGAAGGAGAGAGGAACATCAATGTGAGAAACATGGATTAGTTGCCTCCTGCATGCATTCTTACTGACCGGGCCCAGGGATTGAACCCACAACCTAGGTATGTGCCCGGACTGGGAATCAAACCTGCGACCTTTTGGTGTATTGGACAACTTTTCAATCAACTGAGACTCACTGGCCCGGGCACCTGTGTGCTTTTATATGCAGAAAACACCATTAGAAGGAGACATTAAAAACTGGGGAGGGGAACAGGGATTTCTGAGGGAGACAGACAGATTTTTCACGCATTTGTGCAGTTTGAATTTTAAAACTTTTCTTTTGATTATCTTTGATACAGTTAAAAACTTAAAAAGCAGATCATTTTGATGTAGGGTGGAGGTGTGTGTGTTTGTGTGTGCAGGGGTGATTGGTGCCATCTGGGGAAGGGTGGGGTGAGGCCTCAGAGAGGACAGGGACCCAAGGAAGGGAAAGGAGGGGCTGGACTTAAAGAAATTTTGTAAAATAGTCAACAGGATGTGGGCTGTGTGGGCGGGACCAAGCTGACAGGTTTGCAGATGCTGTAACCTAGATGTGAGAAGCTTCTATTGGAATATTTAAAACCCATTCCCTTCTCTGTACTCAGCTCCCCATCCAAACCTCATTCATCCATCCTATCCAGAAGGCCCTACTTCTTGCATATGTGGGGCCTGCCACAGTGGTAGTGTGGCCACAGGGCTGTATACCAAAGTGCTGGGAGCGGAGGCAGGCTGCAGGGTGAGTTTGAGGGCAGAGAAAGGAAATGAAGCCCTGATTTCCTCTTCAGCACCAGGAAATGCTGATAAAGTCGGTGGCTCCTGAGGGTTGTCCTCCCCTCAGTCTGTTCTCATATCTACGTCTTGCAGCAAGAGACGCACACAATGGTGGTTGGGCAGAGTGAGAAAATCAGAGATGGAAGGAACCAGGGACATTCAAGGGACTGCCTGAAAGCTTTTGTATGACAATTGACTAATAAAAAAGCTGTTGAGATCCAGTTGCAACCTTGGGATATTTTTTCCAGCCACACTCAGATTCCTTAGGTTGGTGCAGAAGAGAGAGGGTGCGGATCCTGACCCCACCCACAGAGGAGGTGTCCATCTGGAAAGCCAGAATCCTTAGGCTTGAGACCATGGCAGGACTCCCAGCTGGTTCCAGCTGTACCTGTAAGGAGTTCTCAAAGGCTCAGACTTCAGCATGGGTTTGAAGACAGCTGGGGAGACAAGTTGCCAGATGACCCTTTCACCTGTGACCATAAGTGCAGAAAGCCAGGGCCCTGGAATGTCAGAACCTGTCTTGATCCCATGTGAATGAGGGCTAAGAAGGCACAGACATGGGGTGGGGGGTAGGGACCAGGGGTCGCCATGTGGGGAGCCATGTGGGACCTCCCTCTCTCCTCAGGGTCCAGTCAGGTCCAAGATGGGTTTGGGGACTGCAGATTCAGATCTGACAAGACCAACTAGACCATTTTCTGAAGGAAAGCTGGGATGTAGCTTCCGGAAGCTGGCAAGTGGACAAACTCAAGCTTTTTAAGGCTTGGCTCTGTGGAATCTTGAGCAAGTGACTTAACCTCTGAGCCTTCATTTTTTCCACCTGTAAAATGGTGCATTTGCTGCTCCTAGTCACAGGGTTCTGAGAAGTTTGGCGCTTAATCAATTCACCCTTCTGCCTGGCAAACATTTATTGCCTCAGTGGAGAAGAAGGGAGGTCATGCTTGTCAAGGCCTCCCCACTTTGCCCCGTGCTTTGCTGATAGGACATAGCTCATTTCATACTCACAAGGCAGCTGGGAGGTAGGCTCTGCTGTTAGCCCTGTGTGACACAGGAGGAAACGGGTATGACACAGGGGAGGCCAGGGCCCAGGATAGGCTGCAGTGGTGACCTTCAGACCCCCCCCTCCCCCCCCAGAGTCTGGGCTGGGCTGGAGGCCACAGGACTGGACCTTCTGGCTAATGCAGCCAAGGGAAATGACAGAATCCTGGCTACCCCCTCAGATCTTCTCCACATAGTTTCCAGGGAAGAGGCCCTCCTGGCCATGCAGCCGGCCTTTCCACCAGCCTGAGGAATCTGTGAGAGAGAAGAAAGTGTGAGGCACCACCCATCCCATCCCAGAGGAAACCTTCATACTGGCTCAGTGTCTGTCTTACTCACTTCCACTGGCCTGACATAAGGCAGAGGCTGAAAGGAGAGTGACAGATGGAAGGAAGGGAGGGAGGGATGCACACATGGTCTTTCCTTGTCACTGGCTCACACTCCATCATTTTCTAGACCATTTGCTTGCACTCTTCCCTCATCTCCTCCAACAGGCCCCTCCTCTCAATCCCTATGGTGAACCCAGGAATGACCTCAATGGAGCTTCCCCACCCACTTGCAGAGGGTGCTGTTGAGTCCCAGGCCCTTCTGGGGCAGCCCAGGGGACTAAATTAGGAGGTGGCCTGGGCCATCCAGACATGGCCTATTCCCTGAGGTTCTGCTGTTATCCCTATGTTTGATAGGTAACAAAAATGAGGCTCCCAGGTGGCTTAGGAGGTGACTTCCACCCAAGGCCTCTAGCTTATGCAGCCATGGGCTCAGAAGAGCGTATCTCTGGCTGGGCCAGGGAGCTAGCTGGCCACTTCTGTTCTTCCACTAGAGGGGTATGGAGTAATGGGAGCTGCCTGGCTGTGTCAGGGTTCTGACCCCTTTCACCTCTGTCCCAGCATACACACCTTCCATGAGGATCTCGATGACCTCATTTACGTTGAAGCTCAGCTCATCCACATCTTGGCCCACGTACTGGTACAGTGCCCGGCACCGCGGGCCATGTGTCCGTGGCTGGGGCTTGGGTCGGCCCACCCCAGGCACCGGCCGCTGCCCCACGCTGCGCTTTCTCTGCATGCTGTGGGCACAGGGGGCATTCATCATAGCCCTAGAGACCTCCACTGCCTGCTCACCTCCTGGGGCTGCCCTCCCATCCCACCTACCCGGCCATGCCCTGGTCAGGCACATTGAGGAATTCTGTGTTGTGCTTAGAGGGGGGCCGTGCCCGGGGGCATCTGCTGGCCCTCAGGGCTGAGGATGGAGGGCCTTGGGGAGGTCGCTGAAATCCCCCTCCAGATGTGATCTCCAGGGGCAGGGGGCCCTCTCTGGCAGAGGGGGGCACCCCATTGTGGTCCAGACCTGTAGTGGGAGCAAGGATGGCGGCATTTATTAGGGTGCTGCTAGGAGTATTTGGGGAGGATTTGACTCCAAGTTCCCAGTCTGAGGGAGGAGGCAGCCACACTCTCAAACTAATATGGTGACTGGGCCAGAGGTAGGGACCCAGGGACAAAGAGGGACCAGAGAGAGCTTCTGCAGGGGTAAAATTTACCCCCACCCCCTTCTGTAGGAAGGCTTTTTTTGGTAGGTCTTGGAGGATGTATAGGAACTCAAGTGTAGTGGGAATTTGGGAGACAAGCAGAACAAACAGCCCCAGCAAAGGCCTGGAGGCAAGAACAAATTTGGTAAGTGGGCAAAATAAGATGTAGCTTGCATGACAAGAGTATAAGAGGAGAGGTGAGAAGTGGTCAGGGGTCAGATTTTGAAGGGCTTCGAATACCAAACTAAGCTTAGTCTTTATTATGTGGGAGATGGGCAGCCATGGAGATTTCTGGACAGAGAAGAAAGTGGTTATCTCTTCTAGTTAGATCCTGCTGACAGGAAGTCTGGCTTAGGTCATGTAGCCTACAAAAGGCAAGGAAAGACACTTAGTGGAGGCGTCACCTCACCTCTGGGGGGTCTGGGGGCTGCCCGGGAAGGGCCCTGGGCCGATCTTCGAGGTTTTCCCTGGGCCATTCCTTTACGTGTAGGCTCTGAAAAGGAATGGGGAAAGGATATAGGGATTTGAGTATTGGCCAGATCAGACCAGGCCCTTGGCCCCGCCCACAAGCCCAGTCTATTCTGGCTCCCCGCCCCAGAGCCCGCCCTCTCAGGCTCACTGGCTCCACCCAGTGATTGGCCCTTCTTCTCCAGGACCCACCTCTTACTGGCTCTCTGGGCTCGCCCACTCCAGGGCTCGCCCCCATCTTTTAGCCCCGCTCACAGGCTGCCTCTTTGGCCACGCCCCCTCCGCATTTCTCGCCCAGTCATTGATCTCTTCCTCTAAATCTTTCTAGACCCTCCCCTCCATGGCCCTCACCTACTCTTGGCCAGCCTCACTGGCTCCGCCCTTTCAGTCTTGATTGGTCCCTTGCTGGCCCCACCACTTTGGCTCCGCCCCCACTTCTGCCGCAGACTCACTGGAGCTTTTGGGCAGCCCGTCACCCACGCTGACTGTGAGGGCCCGGCCGCTCGCCTTGAGCGCAGCCATGTCGCCGGAGCCACGCGAGAAGGTGACGCTGCGGGTGCCACCTCCGCCCCAGCCCTCCTTCTTCACCCGGAACTGTAGTCTGTGGGGAGAGGAGGAAGCTGTGTGGGCACCGTCTCCCAAGTGGGAGGTCACCTCTCCACCCCATCCTTGCTCCACCGGGCACCGGTGGATGGCGGAGCAGTTCGGCTGGTCCGTGGGGTGGGAGAGGGGATGCTGTGCCTAGACTAGCTTGAGGATGGTGGCGGGGGAGGCGTACGTGTCGCTGAAGGTGAGGGGCAAGGGTCTCCGTGCTGCCTCCTCGAAGCGCTTGCACAGGAGGCTGATGAACTCAGTCTTGAAGATGCTTTCCAGGAAGCTGTCGGCCGCGTCTTCTTGGAGAATGAAGAAGTCGTCCTGCCGCGTGCTGGGGGAGGGGAAGGAGGAAAGGCAGGTGATAGTAGTAGGACTGACATGTGAGATGCAACCGGGGAGGGTCAGGTAAGGGGCAAGTGAGGAGTTACACGGGTGGGGGGAAACGGGAGAAGCGGCAAGGAGCAGGAGAAAGTGGTAATAGAGAAGGGCCAAGTAAGGAGTCAGGTGAGGAGACAGATGCTATTGGCAAATAAAGATCATGAGTGTGGGGGCAGGTGAAGGTGACAGATAGGGCCAAGAGAGGGTTATATGTATAGCAGCAGGTAAGGTGGTCAGGGTTACAGATGGGGTAACAAGTATGAGGACAGCTGAGAATGACAAGGGGGCAGGCGAGGGTGACTGGGACAGGTGGGCACCTGGCCTTACCTGAGGGAAACTCCCCGCAGGGCCTGGATTTCCAGCTTCTTCTTCAGGACCTCACGCACCTGGCCCTTCTCAGGTCCCTTCTTCACCTTCTCTCGCCCGATCACATACACACATCTAGGCGTCAGGATCAAGTCCCTCTTGATGGGCTGTGAGGATGCAGTATCAGAGAGGCTGATGGCAGGGATCCTGGGCATGAGAATCATTTCCAGGCAGAGGGGTGGTGCTGGCAGGTCAGGTGAGGTGTCCCTCCATGTGAAAGTATATGAGTAGTTATAAATAGGATGTTAAGTAAGGGTCTATTGGCTAGAAGGGGGTGTCTGAACAGGTACAGGATAGGTGAAGGTATACCTGCTGAACATGTGTACCCAGGCCAGATGAAAGTACCTGTGCACATGTGTATCTATCTGGGCCAGGTGAAGGTGTGTCTAATTGACAGGTCTATTTAGACTGGGTGAGGGTGTGTATACCTAATGGATAGATGTGGTCAGGATAAGTGAGGGTGGCCCTGTGGTCAGGGCTTCTGAGTGACGTAAGTGTGTTATTGTGGACAGATGTCTGGCCAGGTGAAGATGCATCTGATGGACAGGTGTGTTTGGGCTACATAAGGGCATATTTGATAGACAGATGTATGTTTGTTGAGCATATACCTATGGGCAGGTGTGTCCTGGCTAGGTGAGGATGTACCTCTGGTGGGGGTGCCAGGCTGGAGCCAGGGTTCTGGACATAGCTACTTGCTAGTGCCTCACCTTGAAGCGGCGGTCGTACTTGGTGACTGAGTCAGCGAAGTCCACGCGCTCCCTTTTGCCCAGGAACTGACGCAGCTCTGGCCGCTCCTCCAGCCCCAGGTAGTCCCCAACAAAGTTACGATTAATGCTATTTCGTCTCCGCTCCTTCTTGTTCAGCAGGATGTTGGAAGCTGTGGGAACACAGGGTGGGGAGCAGAGGTTGTGGCTTGGCTCTTCCAGGTCCATCTGTCTACACCCTGAACCTCCCACCTACAGCCTCTCACCTTCCTCCCGCATCTCCTCATACTTCCGGATTGCCACATGGCGCCGCCAGGCCTTCTGGATGGTTCGGGCAAAGCCATCAAACTTGCGTTCTCGCATCTCCTCTAGAAGGAAGAGCTGGGCGAGAGGGAGGGGTGGTGGGTCCTGGTGTCTCCCCAGGGCCACAGTCTCCAGTTTCTCTCAAGCCCACCCCACCCACATACTCTTGCTCCGGGGCACCTGCACACATGCTATCACACTATGGTCAACATTTTCTTTCTCCAAATGATGTGATTCAGGATTCCCTCCCAATATGTGGCACAAGCCCCTGAATTAAATTATAACTGGCTTGTCTGGTTGGGTTCAAATCTCAGCTCTGCCTATGATAGCTGTGTGGTCTTGCCAGAATGGTATAACATCATGGTTTCTCACACTGCTAATTAAGCTATGTCATGCCTTTCATGTGAGGTGCACCCCAACTTCAGAGATGTTAGAAATGTGAATCAATGTGCATTTTAGAAAAACAACAGGATACTGTAAACACGAACATATGATGTATAGGCCTGTGATATGACCAGTGATTATGTGGCTGTGCAGTGTACAACTTGCACAGCTATACATGGTGGTCTGGGAAAGGAATCTTTTGCAGAAAGCAGACTTTTGAATTTTTTTTTAATCCTCACCTGAAGATATGTTTATTGATTTTTAGAGAGAGAGAAAGAGAGAGAGAGATTGATTGGTTGCCTCCTGTGTACACCCTGACTAGGAGTCAAACCTGCAACATTTTTGGTGTATAGGACGATGCTCCAACCAAGTGAACCACCTGGATGGGGCTAGGCTTTTGTTTTAAGGGTCTTGGTCCAGAGGGGACTTAGAGAATAAACTATATTTGACCAAATCAGAGTGGATATGTCATGAAAGATATCTGTTTATTTGGAATAATAACAGGTGAAACATATCAAGGAGAGGAATCGCTGGATATGAAAAGTTATAATTCTACAGTAATAAAAACAGTGGGGTGGTGGTCAAGGATTAGAACAATCAATTGGAATAGGACAGATGGCTGAGAAACATCCTAATTCAAACACATTTAGTGATAAAAGGGACAGCATTGTCAATCACTAAAGATGGGAAATATTGAAAATGAAATTGGGCTTTATTTCAAAAAAATAACCCTTTACTCAGAGGGATTTCTCAAATACATAAATATCCATCACTGCTCAAAGCCTGGCTGCCCACTTTGCTGACCAAGGTGGTTGATGTCTCCCAGAAACCCCAGGACTCCCTCTTGGCTTTCTTTTTTTTTGTTTTTTTGTTTTGTTTTTTTTATCCTCACCCGAGGACATTTTTTTTTTTCATTTTTTGTTCAGATAGAGTGGGAGGGAGAGAGAGGAAGAGAGAGAGAGAGAGAAACATCGACATGAAAGGGACACATCGAGTGGCTGCCACCCGCACGACCAACCAGGGCCGGGGACAAACTGCAACCGAGGTACGTGCCCTTAGCGGGAACCGAACCCTGGTCTCTCTGGACCGCAGGCCGATGCTCTAACCGCTGAGCCAAACCGGCCAGGGCCCTCTTGGCTTTCTAACCTCACATAGAAGCAGGGGTCAGGCAAGCCCTTAGGGGATTCCTTGCCCTGGTTTTTGTTGATGTCATTGTTGTTTTTTTATAAAACTTCCCCCAGCTTTATTGACATATAACACTGTGGAAGTTTAAAGTGTACACAAGGTGATTTGATACACTTATATATTGCAAAATGATGACCACTATATGTCAGCTAACACCTCCATCACCTCACATAATTACCATTTCTTTTGTGTGGTGAGAACATTGAAGATCTACTCTCTTAACAACTGTCAAGTATATAATACAGCATTGCTCTCTATTGTCACTGTGCTGTACACGAGGTCCCCAGGACATATTCCTCATCATTGCTGTGTTTGCTTTTTCCCTGAAAGTAGAGGTAGCATAAAGTGGATGGTACTTCCAGCCTTTTGATAGAAGGTTAACAGCTGATAATAAGCTAACTGCCTGCGTTGGAAAATTATTCCTGTGTTGGAAAATGTGCAATGAGGTCAGGACGTGAGCCTGCTGTTGGATAAGAAAATAGCCACTTTGACATGAGTCTCAGGCCTCAGGGATTTGATGTGTTCATGAATGAAGGAGTGAAGGAAGAAAAGAGGAAAGATAACACGATAGGAGAAAGGAGAAAAGGAAGGAAAAAAGAAAGAAAACAAGGGACAAAAGGACATTCTGGATAAGCCATGCATCCTTACTCTTTCCAAGGGGCTTGTCATCATGGGTTGCCATGTGTTTCTCTACCTGCTTCCTGGCCACCAAGGAGTGTCCAGCTAAGTTAGGTTTTTCTAAACACCTACTATGTGCCGGGCACTGTGCAGTGGACTTCCTGTTCTGTCTAATCCTCATCCCAGTCCTGCAGGGCAGCTTTTACTCTCTCCACTTACCAAATGGAGAAACTGAGGCTTGGAGGGGTGAGGAAACATATTCAAGGTCACACAGTGGCCTGAAGAGTACGACCAGAGCCTGTGCAAATGATCCAGGTGTTTTGTCTCTCTCTCTCACACACACACTTACTGACTCGGGGTTTTTGACAAAGACCTTGGTGCTCCCCATCTGGTACTGGTCCTGTTCCATGTTGACTGCACGCAGCAGGTGCTGGACCCCCTGACGCTCGTCTCCGCGCCACTGTGGCCATGTCTGGGGGGTTAGAATGGCGTACCTGGTGGTAGAAGGTTTGGGAGGATTTGAGCAGATGGCTCAGCTGGTGGTTATTCTGTAGGTGGCGGTTAGGGCTGGGAGTGGCAGGGCACCTCACCTCTGCAGGAATTTGGCGAACTGGCGGCGGTAGGCAAAGCCTGCCCGACGTACCCGGATGTTCTCCTTCAGGCCCAGGTACTCGACCTGGTGCTTGACCCTGGAGGGAAGGCAGCCTGAGTCCCATGGTAGGGGCCTCGCCAGTCCTAGGAGCGGGAGGGGTGTCTGCTAGAGGCAGTGTGGGGGCCAAGGCCTTGGGAGGGGGGTTCAGCGCTGGCCCCAGCAAATCAGTTCTGTGGAGTGGGGGCCTGGGTTCTGGGATGAAGGGTCTGTGTTGGTTCTGTGGCCAGTCACTTCTAGAGTGGGTCCTGGGTCCTGGGTCCTGGGTCCTGGGTCCTGGGAACTGTGCTAGTCTCTGGGTCATCCTCCAGTCAGTATGGGGCTATCTCTGGGGTCTGCGGGGGTCTTGGTCAGTTCTATATGTAACTCCAAGGTTCTGAGAGGCTTTGCATTGGTCCTAGGGGTCAGCCTGGGTAGTCCTTCCATCATGCAACCCCAGGAGGGTTCCAGAGGGAGGGTCAGTCTGGGGTACAGGCAGTGTAGATTGGTCAAGCCTGTAGCCAGACCAGGTTGGGGGTCACCTGCTCTCCTCCCAGTCACGGGGCCTCTTGGTCTCATTGGGTTTGATGCAGCGGATATAGTGGGGTGTGCACTTCTTCAATGTGGCCACCAGATCGTTGGCTTGTTTCTGAAGCAGAGGAGAAGGCAGGGGGGAGTTTCACAGATGAGACCCTCTGGCCCCTTTCTCCTCCCACTCTGGATACAGACCCAGGAGACAAAGACACACTGTGTGTGTGTGTGTGTGTGTGTGTGTGTGTGTGTGTCTGGAAAATGTTTGTTGATGGAGTTACTAAGCCCTTGGGGAAAATGTCCCTCAGAACATCCCTGCCTGTCCTTCGGAGACCAGTACTTTGGAGGTAGGGAATGTTGTGTGTGTGCCTGAGAGACCAGCCTTGTATTCTGCATTTTAGTCCCTCCATGGAGACTAGAAAGGAAATCATTCCAGGTGGGGGTTGTGGGGAGCAGCAAGAGACCCTGGTGTTGATCTTGGCTCTGCTGTGTGATCTGGGCCAGTGACTGCACCTCCCTGTGCCTTGGTCTCCCTCATCTGCCAGGTGGGACTAGTCCCATATGTGTAGTGTCCTGTATTTACTACCAGCATTGACAACTGCTCAATACATGGTTATTAAATATTACGAGGATGGCACACCCATGTCCACAGCACCACTGTTCACAACAGCTAAAAACTAGAAACAACCCAAGTGTTCATCAACAGAGGAATGGATAAGAAAAAGCAGTATATCCATACAATGGAATATTATTCTGCTTTAAAAAGGAAGGAAATTCTGACACACGCTACAATATGGATGAACCTTAAGGATATTATGCTAAGTAAAATAAGCCAGGCACAAAAGGATAAATACTTTGTGATTCTACTCATAGGAGGTCCCTAAAAGAGTCAGATTCACAGAGACAGAAAGTAGATGGTGGGTGCCAGGGCCTGAAAGAGAGGGATGGGGAGTTAGTGTTTAATGGGGACAGTTTCAGTTTAATAAGATGAAGAGAGTTCTACAGATGAATGGTGGGGATGGTTGTGTAACAATGTGAATATACTTAATGCCACTGAACTGTATGTACACTTAATGGTTAAGATGGTATATTTTATGTTATGTATATTTTATCACAATTTTAAAAAGTGGCAAATGACCAAAAGACCCCCCAAAAATCTGAGATGATGGTCCACTTCTGGATTTAGGGAGTTAGGGGGCCATTGAGGAAGCTGGTCCAAGTTCCCTAACCCTAGAGCTGGAAGAAGACCCTGCTGGACAGAGGGTGCCAGAGACAGGGGCAGAGGGCCTGGAATGCAGAAGAGACAGACACAGACCTCCTTGTCTGCCTTAAGGCTCACCTTGATCTTGGAGCCAGCAGTGCTGGGGCGGCCCTTCTTGTCTACATCCAGCTTCTCGGGGAAGAGCATCCGAAGGAAGGCTCTGGCAAGGAGAGAAAAGGGGTTGGAGGTGCAGCTGGACCTTGGGTTGCCCTCTCCTAGAAGTGGAACTATCTAGGTGACTGAGACCCAGAGGGCATGCTGAAAAGTATAGTTCTTTGTGAATGTGCAGGGGGAGATGTTGAGAACCAGAGGGTTGGTTTTATTCTTTTGGTTCCTTGATTATTTGCTCTGTTACTACTTCTTCCGTGACCACACATGATTTGGTGTAGCAAGTAAAGTGGAAAAAAATTAAATGAAGTAGGAAAATATATCCAGTGATGCAGCATCTTGGGCAGCAGGGGCAGGACCCCTTGTAGGAACCATCCTACATGCACAGGCTTGCATGTGGGACGTGGATGCTTGCTGCTGTAGCCCTGTTTGTGATTGTCAGAGATGGACACAACCTGTGTCCATCAACAGAGGATCAGTTAAATACACTTTGGTACATCAGACTCCCTCTCTCATCTTCTCAGGGAGATCTCCCATGACCACAGAATGAGTGGACTGCTTAATAGATACCGAGTATCCATTTGGGGAGATGAAAAAGTTCTGGAACTAGATAATGGTGATGGTTACATAACCCTGTGAATGTTCTTAATGCTACTGAATTGTACACTTTAAAATGGTGAAAAGGTAAATTTTATATTGTGTGTATTTTACCACAATTAAAAGATTAAAGTAAAAAAAAAAAAAAAGAATAGTGCCTTCTCTTCTCTCTA
Organism: Tadarida brasiliensis; assembly: GCA_030848825.1. Taxonomy (NCBI): domain Eukaryota; kingdom Metazoa; phylum Chordata; class Mammalia; order Chiroptera; family Molossidae; genus Tadarida; species Tadarida brasiliensis. The sequence continues at coordinate 67,908,543 of CM061259.1, read as the reverse complement.
TCCATTTATCAGCTTAGTTTTTCTTCACAACACTAGTCCCAATGATTCTCAGACTTCAGTGGGAGCCAGAATCACCAGGAGAGTTTGTTAAACACAGATTGCCTTGCCACACCCCGTGGGTTTCTCAATCACAGGCCTGGGCTGGGGTCCAATAATTTCTAACATGTTCCCAGGGGATACTGATGCTACTGGTCCAGGGACCCGACTTTGAAAACTAGAGCTGTGTGCCTTCCAATATGGTAGCCACCAGTCACATGTGGTTACTGAGAACCTTGAAGCTTGGCTTGTCTGAATTGAGATGTACTGTAAGTATTAAAATATACATTCGTTTCAAAAAATATGCAGTATGGAAAAAGCGAATGTAAAATATTTCATTAATGATTTTTAAATATTGATTGCATGTTGAGATGATAATATTTTGGGTATAGTGAGTTAAGGAAAACACTTTACAATTTCACCTGTCCACCTCTTTTTATTTTTATTTTTATTGTTTAGATAGAGAGGAAGGGCGAGAGAGAGAGAAACATCGATGTGAGTCCGGCTGATGTGGCTCTGTGGATTGAGCATCATCCCATGGACTGAGAGGTCCCAGTTCGATTCCTGGTCAGGGCACATGCCTGGGTTGCGGGTTCAATCCCCAGTAGGGGGCATGCAGGAGGCAGCCAACTGATGTTTCTCTCTCACATTGATGTTTCTATCTCTCTCTCTAAAAAATCAATAAAAACATATTTTTAAAAAAGTAAACATCGATGTGAGAGAGAAACGTTGATCAGCTGCCTCCTGCACACCCCCTACTGGGGATTGAACCCGCAACCCAGGCATGTGCCCTGACCAGGAATCGAACTGGGACCTCTCAGTCCATGGGACGGCGCTCAATCCAGAGCCATACAGGCTGGGCGCACCTGTTTGTATTTTTACCTTTTTTTTTTAAATCCTCACCCGAGGATATTTTTCTATTTATCTTCAGATGGAGTAGGAAGGAGAGAGAGAGAGAAACATCGATGTGAGAGGGACACATTTACTGGTTGCCTCCCGCATGACCCCAACCAGGGTTGGGGACGAACCACAACCGAGGTATGTGCCCTTGGCTGGAATTGAACCTGAGACTCATTGGTCCGCGGGCCAATGCTCTACCGCTGAGCCAAACTGGCCAGGGCTGCCTTTTTACTTTTTAAGTGTACTTACTAGAAAATTAAAAATTACACAGGTGGTGGGGATTGGAGATTGACTGCAATTCGTCACAAGGGATATTTTTGGGGTGATGCAAATGTTCCAAATTGGATTGTGGTGATGGTTGTCCAAGTCTGTAGTAAAAATCACTTCTTAAACTGGGTACATTTCATGGTATGTCAATTATACCTGAATAAGGCTGTTTTAAAAAATATTGCATATGTAGTTTGAATTCTGTTAAATATGGAATGTATTGGACAGGGAAGCTCTAGAGCAGCGATTTTAAACCAGTGTGCCACAGGATTTTTAGAACATGCAATATCTGACTAGTCAGGGGCACTGACCTCTTTTCCCTTAGACTGTCAAATAAAAAAATGTCAACAGCAGGCCTGGCCAGTGTGGCGCAGTGGTTGAGCGTTGACCCATGCACCAAGAGGTTGCAGGTTCGATTCCCGGTCAGGGCACATGCCCAGGTTGTGGGCCCAATCCCCAGTGGGGGCCATGCAGGAGGCAGCCAATCAATGTTCTCTTTCATCGATGTTTCTCTCTCTCTCCTTTCCTCTCTATCTAAAAATCAATCAATAAAAAAATATTTTAAAAAAATGACAACAGCCAACACAACAATAGCTGTCTGTTGTGAATGAATCAAAACTATACCTATTTTTTTGTCAGATCGGCAAAAAATATATTTTTTGGTGTGCTGCAGAATTTTAGTAATTATGTGTGCCATGAGATGAAAAAGGTTGAAAATGGCTGCTATAGATCAATGAATCTCTAACTCTGACTTGTACATGGGTCCAGGGTGAGTGGGTGGGTGGGGGGCGGAGAGTCTTGTTAATAAAATCGAGATTTTGATTCCATCTGCCTGGGGTGGAGCCTGGGATTCTGCATTTGTAACCAGCTCAGATGATGCCCATGTTGCCGGTCCAGGAACCACTTTCATTCAGCCCTTTCAGAACCATTATCAATGTTAGATTCTATTTGCTTTTTTCCCTAGTTCAACGTCTGTCTCTCCACTGGGCTGTTGGCTCAGTGAGAGCAGCTGTGTTCTCTAACTTGTGTCATCCATCCCCACAAGTTCAAATGGTACCTGGTCCACAGCGGAGCTTGAACAAAATTTTGAGGTATAAAAAGCCAAAAGATGGTACCCAGCATGCAGCTGTGGTCAGGGCAATAGATCCATATGTGTTAGTACAGAAATACAGGGTGTGATGTGTTCTCACTGCATGGAAAGGGAAGCTGTCTGCACCGAATGCTTAGGTTTGTAGAGGGAGTGCTGGAAGGATTACTGGTGAATCAGAACCAGCCACTAGAAATACTATCCTGGCCACATAGCCACCCTGACAAAGTCCGTGGCATGATGGGAGCCCTGGGGAAGATGGGGTGATCCCTGGCCTCCCCTATCCCCAGGGGGTGGGTTCTGCCCAGATGTCCCCATGCCCAGGACCACTCACTGCTCACTGGTCTGCATCAGCTCTATGAGGTCAGAGAAGAGAACATCTCGGTTCCTCTCGCAAAAGCCGCTGACATCATAGGAGACCTGGAGGGAGATGGCATGGGGGGAGTGAGGGGCTGAGGCCAGGGAAGGTAGGGGGCTTATGGCCCAGGTGATCAGGGGGGTCCTGTTCTGGGGTGAGAGAATGGGGAAGAGTAGCTATGGTTCAGAAAAGGGGTGGGGGCAGCAGCATGGGCCTCAGGTCCCTGGGGGGTCTGATGTTCAAGTTGAAATTGGAGGGTGGGAGCTACAGTCTGGGTCAGAGGTGAGGGGAACTGGTATTACAGTCCAGGCAGCCTAGATTAGAGGCAGGGGGAAGTGATGGTTATGGCCCAGATTTGGGGTGGGGTGGGCTGCAGCCTGGGCAGAAGGTCCCTGGTGTGGGGTTCTGCTACTTAATTTGGAGTTAAAAGGTCAGAGCATGTGTGTCATGGCCAACTGAGGGTATGGGAGGCTGTGTCAGGGCAAGTTACAGCAGTGGCTGGAGATCCTGGGGGACTTCAGCCAGGTTTGTGGGCTAGGTCTGCCATCCAAGGTGGGGGCTCTCTGTAGTGCTGGTTGTAGGTATGTCCTGGCTCAGGGGACATAGGAGCTCCAGTCCATTTTAGGGACTGGTGGGCTGTAGCAAGCCAGGGGACCCCTGAGGCTGTCTGTTGTCTATGTTAAGGTCAATGGGAGAGTCTGCAGTCCTGTCAATTGGAGAGAGACTGTGGCCAGGGTGGGAGGCCAGTGGGTTTCTATAGCCTTGGGGAGGGTTCTGCAGGGGGCTCAAGCCCATTTTGGAGGGTGGTGGCTTGCAGCATGGGCCTGGGGTCTCCAGGCTGGGGTCAGAAGTTTGTGGGCTGTGTCCTGGATCAGGGAGTTAGTGTGGCTTACAGCTCAGATTGGAGGTTGGGGGTCTGCTGCCTAATTTGAGATCATTTGGAGGGAGTTTCTGTCCTGTGAAGGGGAGCTGTCCTGTTAGGAGGGGGAGCTGTGGCCTTGATGAGGGGCCAGTGAGTTTCTGCAGCTCTGACTGAAGGCATGGTGTGGGGCTCAGGCCAGTTTCTGTGGGTTAGTGAATAGGGGTCTGTGTTTCTGGTCAGTTTGGTAGGGATGGAGAAGGGGTGGATACAGCTCTGCAGCCCTGGCTGGGGGTCCCCGGGGGGTCCTTCCATTAGGAGGTTGGGAGGCTGTAGCCTGGAGACCCCAGGGTCTGTGGGGAGGCACCGCTGGGGGCCATTTGGGCGGTGGGGTTGGGGGAGGCAGGGGGAGGAGGTTGCATCACACCTTGCCAGCGTAGTGGTGGATGACGAAGCCGGCACTCCAGCTGTTGAAGTGCTCATGGGTACCCACAGCCACCTGCAGCTTCTGCAGCAGCGTCTGGTCAGCGCCACCACCTGTGGCGTGCATGGTGGCACACACGTCGTCCAGGACACTCATGATTCCTGGGGGGCTCTGCAGTCATGGGGAGGTGGCAGTTGCTTAGCCTGGCCCTATTCTGCCTGAATCCCATTACAGAGACCTTCACTGGGATGAAAGTGTGTGTGGGGAAATCTTCTAAATATAAGAGTAAAAGGTGGTGATGGAGCCCAAATCTGTGTGTGGGGGTTGCTGTGGAAGCTCCCTGGGGCACAGGACGGGATGAGGGACCTCATAAGAGATCCATGCCTCTTCACTTTTCCCAGACTGGGGTGTCTGGTGAGGGACCTGCCCCTGAGCAGCGCTGACCCCTCTGTCCCTGAGCAGACTGCCTGGGGAATGTTTGTTGAGTGAATAAGTGAAAGGCGAGCAGGTGGGCAGAATGAATGGGTGATGTGGCTAATGGGATATGTCAGCTGTGCTTCTGGGTAGAGAGGGGCCTATGGGGACCATTACCCCCTCCCAGCTCTCCCAGGTCTCCTAGGCTCAGCTCTGGGGCTCATTGAGACCCCCTAAAGTTGGCCTGGCTCTCACCAGCTTGTTTTCAATGAGGTCGCAGACGATTTTGTTGTTGAAGTACTGAATGGGGGTCCAGTGGATGCCCTCCTGGACATACTCCTCCTGGGGGTGGCAAAGAGGGCAGGGATGGGGTGGGTGTCTGGGTAAAGCTGTGCGTATTTCTAGAATGTATGCTCAAGGATGGGTGGCTGAGCAGCCTCTCCAGCAGATGCACAAATGCAGATCTTTGTGAAGACTCTGAATAACTTTTGACTTCGAGCCCAGTGACATCATTTAGAATTTCAAAGCTAAAATCCAAGACAAGGGCATCCCACTTGACCAGCAGTGTCTTATTTTTGTGGACCAACAGCTGGAGGATGGCTACACTCTCTCAAATGACAATGTCCAGAAATAGTCCACCCTGCTTTGTCTGCAGGGTGGCATCACTGAGTCCTCCCTCTGCCAGCTCGCCCAGAACTACAACTGCGACAAGGTGATATGCCTCAAGTGTTATGCCCACCTGTACCCCCACGCTGTCAACTGCTGCAAGAAGTGGGGCCATGCCAACAACCGGTGCCCCAAGAAGGTCAAATAAGGCCACTCCACCACCTTCTTGCCTGCAGGGTGACCTCTTGCCTGAACCCTGGGGCCTCAATAAAGTTTCCCTTTTGTTGAAAAAAAGAAAATGGGGTAGGTGCTCCCCTCAAGTTACCCCACAATCTCATCAGTTAGGATTGTCTCCTGCAACAAAGCCCATTACCCTTGCATGGGGCAGGCTGGAAGTGTCACCCCTGGCAGCCCTCAACCACAGACAGACAGACATTGGAGCTGATAGAGATATACCCCAGATCCCTTGATCCTCAGTGGGCCAAGCCTGAGGTCTGCTCTATACAGTTGCCCTGGGGTCCAGCAGAACAGAACCCCAGTAGCACTAGCATAACCTGCTCATTAACACACTCCATTGGAGCTTTTTAAAAAATCCCTCTCTTGCCCTGGTCAATGTGGCTCAGTTGGTTGGAATGTTGTCCTGTGCATTGGAAGGTCATGGGTTTGATTCGGGTCAGGGCACATACCTAGGTTTGGATTCACTCCCTGGCCCAGGTGTGTGGGAGGCAACCGATTGATGTATCTCTCTCTCTCTCTCTCTCTCCATTCCTCCCTCTCTAAAATCAATTAAAAAAAAATCTCTCTCACTACCTCACTCCTCTCCTGGTCTTTGCTCTGAATGCTTGTCTGAGGCTCTGCTTCTGTGGGATGGGTAGAATGAAAACATCAGGGATTTTTTTGTTGTTGTTAGTCCTCACCCAAGGATATTTTCCCATTGATTTTTAGATAGAATGGAAGAGAGGGAGGGAGAGAGAGAGCAAAGCATCAATGTGAGAGAGATGCATCGATTGGTTGCCTCCTGCACGACCCTCACTGGGGCCAGGGATCAAACCTGCAACCCAAGTACGTGCCCTTGACCGGGAATCGAACCTGCGACCCTGTGGTCCGTGGGCCCACGCTCTAACCACTGAGCCAAACTGGCCAGGGCAACATCTGGGATTTTTGTTCATCCTGTTCATTGTGGTCTCCCTGGCACTGTAGACAGTGCCGGGCACACAGTGGGTGCTCAATAAATAATTGTTGACAGAATGAACAAAGAGCTTATCTTCAGCCCTTGTCAAAGCTTTAGAGATGGAAAACCTCTTCTGAAGGAAATCTCACAGTGGAACCTGGATGAGTCAGCAGAGAGAGATGGAAATAGGGAGCTGTGGTATCTCCTGGTTGCTCATTGACCTTCATGGTCCTGCCCAAAACCCAGTATCCCATGTCCCTGGCTACTTGGCTTTCCCTGCTCACCTGCTCAGCCTTCAGAGTGAGTTCGATAAAGATCTGCTGTAGCTTCTCATTAACAAAGTTGATGCAAAATTGCTCAAAGCCATTTTTCTGCTCAGGGAGGAAAAGAGTGCTTCTTTCAGTGGGCTGACGTTGGAGGTTCCTGGGCCACTGGGACAGGGTGTGGGCCTGGGAGCAGAGACCATACCTGGAAGATCTCGAAGCCATAGATGTCAAGCACGCCAATACTATACTCTTCCTGGGGCTTCTGCATAGCACGGTTGATGGCCTATGATGCAGATAGGGATAGGAGGTGAGTACCAGCCTGCCACTCTCTTGTTATACTCTAAGTCACATTGCAGGCTATGTCCCCTCATGCTAGTTTTTTTCCTGCCTTCCCCAGCTTTGTGCATACCCCCATCAGTCACCCATATGAGGAACCTAAATGTTAGAGCATCGGGTTCCTGCTTTGGGAGATGGCTCTGCCCCTTAACAACTCTGCCTCTCTATTTTCTCATCTTTAAAATGTGTGAATAATAGATGCATGTAAAACAGTTACAAGAGTAAAGGGCACACACTAGGTGTTACGTAATGTCAGCTACTGCCATCATCATTTGTCACCTTGACACATCCTGTCCCTGTTGGCCCCCATCCAGTCCACTTTGTCTTCTAGACAATCCTCCTCTTGGCTCTCAAATGTACCCACCCATCTCCGTCACCACCACCCCTGTCGCAGCCCAGGCCTGAGCTCCATGCCTCAGCTAGCGGGAGCCCCTCAGTCTTTTTTAAAATATGTTTTTATTGATTTTTAGAGAGAGAGGAAGGGAGAGAGAGAGATAGAAACATCGATGTGAGAGAGAAACATCCATCTGCTGCCTCCTGCACTTCCCCTACTGAGAATCGAGCCTGCAACCTGGGCATGTGCCCTGACCGGGCATCAGATGGGGATCTCCATGGGAGGACACACAATCCACTGAGCCACACCAGCTGGGCTGAACCCCTCAGTCTTTCACATGACCACCACCTGCCCCTGCTTGATGTGTCCCACAGCAGGGGATTGGTGAGGTTGTGGTAGTCAAACCTGCCTCTCTCACTTGGCTGGTCCCAGAGCACCTCTCCCACCCTTGGACCCTGCCATACTTGCCTCCACGAGAAAGTCAAAGAGACGGGAGTAAAGCCCCTTGGCCAGGGCATCGCGGGTGTAAGTCGCCTGCTCCACGTTCAGGGTCACATCGATGGACTCGCTGCGCCCACCCCAGCGGCTGTCCATCTTGCGGCTGGTCAGCTTCTCCTGTAGACGCCCACTATGGATGCCCAGCAGGTAGGCGGGAAAGGCCAGGACTGCAAGGTGGTGGGGGAAAGGGGCAGCTGGTCAGGTTCTTATCTCTTTCAACTTCTATCTCTCTCTATTTTGCCCAGTGACACTGAAATTGTCCTCGTGGGTTCTCACCCTCTGAGGGATGAACTAGGAGGAATCATTCACATACTCACACCTGCTTCCCGCCCTCCCCAGCAGCCAAACTCACGGTCCACACTCTCCACCCGGGCGTAATTCCCATCTTCACAGAAGCTGATGTTTCCCAAGTGCAAGATCCCCGCTACGAGCTGCAGGACCAGCTGCTGGACGTTGGGTGGGATCCCGATGACCTGCATGGCGCTCTGTGGGCACCACGAACACAGAGCCTGTGCCACCAATCCCGACCTCCACCCTGTCCCCTGGGGTCACAGCATGGACTTACAGTCAGGACACCTGTGTCCCTGGTTTACCTCTTTCACCCGCTCACTGTGTTACCTTGGGCAACTCCCTACCCACCTTTGGGTCTCAGTTTCCTGATTTGTAACACAAGAAGTTGCCAGGGCTGGAGTGGCAATGGGTGCTCACCAGAGTCTCACTGAAGTCGCTCCTGTCATCGGTGCCGTCCACCTTGTAGGTGTCCGATTGGTTGAGGTAGTAATAGTAGTCAGGGGTCATGAGCCCCAGGTTCTGCCGCTGCTCTTGGGAGGCCCCTTCCAGCAGCTGGAGGGTGAGCAATGCTCATGCACTGGACCAGCACAGGCCTTGTGGTCCCCCAGTCCTCACTGACTCTCCCACTGTCACCCCCAGGCTCCAAGTGGGGCTCCCCTTTCTGGCACCTGGTAGTAGATGTGGAAGTTCCTCTCGTTTTCATTCTGGGTGACCACGCGAGATTTCTCCAACAGGAAGTTGGAGATCTTGCCGCCATCCGGCTCCCCGCCACGGCTGAACTGGATCTCAAAGTACTTGCCCTGAATTCCAGAGAACAATGTCAGCCCCCAGGGGCCAGGGTTTCAGGTGGGGGAAGGATTGGGGATGGGTATTATGAGCCTGGCCTCTTTCTTCCTCTTACCCACGTGACTTCAACTTGCTTTCCTCTCCCCACTTCCCACTTATGCACTGCTTGTCTTTTCCATCAGATCCTTCTCTCCAGCCTTTGCTTAAGCTCCTTCCTGGGCCAGGAATGCCCTTTACTTCCTCTCTGATAATTCAAGCCACCACTCAGGGCATCTGCTCTGTGCCTGGCACACAGAAGTATCACATTTTATTGACCAGTTTTCCAGTCCCTCTACCACAACACAGAGGCCTCCATGTCTCTGTGGGATACAACTGGTTCCAGTAATCCTGAGTATCTCCTACATGTTGTTCCTGAGCCCAGAGCAAGGACAATCCCTTTCTTTAGTCTCTGATACCATCTGGGTTCTTCTCTGGCCAGAGGTTGGAGGGCAGACAAGCTCCATTACTTCTCCTTTCTGCCACTTCCGTCTGATAGCAATACAAATCACATCATCATACTACACAAACACCTGTAGTACATGACATACATTTATTCTATTGTACAATGACTATATAAAATAAAATGTAATTATACATTTTGAGATTTAGCCATGATTTTGGGTATATCAGTAGTTTGAAAACACGTACTGTGTGATTCCATTTATATGAAGTTCTAGAACAGCTAAGATCAATCTATGGTGAAAACAATTCAGAAGAGTGGTTGCTTCTGGAGTAGGGTAGGAGTAGAAATTGGCTAGAAAGGGACAAGAAGGAACTTTCTGGAGTGATGGTGATGTTCTGTGTACTGATAGAGGTTTGGATTGAACGTTGCATGCATTTCTCCAAACTCAGTGAATGGTCCACTTTATTTATTATTATTTTTAAATTTTTTTTCCTTTATTGATTTTTAGAGAGAGAGGAAGGGAGAGGGAGAGGGAGACAGAAACATTGATGAGAGAGAACATCAATTGGCCGCCTCCTGCATGCCCCCCACTGGGGATCAGGCTCACAACCTGGGCATGTGTCCTGACCAGGAATCGAACTGGCAACCTCTTGGTGCATGGGTCAATGCTCAACCACTGAGCCACACTGGCCAGACAATGGTCCACTTTAGATTTATGTATTTTGCTGTATGCAAATTTTACTTAGAAAGAAATAAAAGAGAACTGCAAATTTATAATGGACTATAATTAATGATATGCATGCTGAACTGTTTGGGGAGGGGGAAAGGTATGGTGTCAGCAGCTTGCTTTGTAGTGCATAAAAAAATAAGATGGGCCCAGCTGGTGTGGCTCAGTGGATTGAGCGTCATCCCATGGACTGAGAAGTCCTGGTTTGATTCCCTGTCAGAGCATATGTAGGGGGCATGCAGGAGGCAGCCGATCAATGTTTCTCACATCAATGCTTCTATCTCTCTCTCCCTTCCTCTCTCTCTAAAAAACCAACAAAAACATATTAAAAAAACATAAGATGGCCCTGGCCGGTTTGACTCAGCGGTTAGAGTGTTGGCCGGTGGACCGGAGAGTCCTGGGTTCGGTTTCCGCTAAGGGCACGTACCTTGGTTGCAGTTTGTCCCCGGCCCTGGTTGGGGTCATGTGAATGGCAACATCTTGATGTGTCTCTCTCACATTGATGTTTCTCTCTCTCTCTTCCTCCCTCTCTCCCTCCTGCTCTATCTGAAGATGAATGCAAAAATGTCCTCGGGTGAGGATAAAAAAAAAAAAAGATGGATGGACATACAATAAAGCAAATATAGTAAAATGTTAATGATACAGGAGATGGGCATACAGGTATTCACTTTATTATTCTTCCAATTTTTCTGTATATTTGAATTTTTAACAATAAAATATTGGGTAAACACTTAAAATAGAATTATATTATAAATATATATTAGAAAATAAAAATATAACAACATAGAGGGACCTGGAGAGTACTATGCTAAGTGAAATAAGCCAGTCAGAGAAAGACAAATACCACATGATCTCACTTATTTGTGGAATATAATGAACAAAATAAGCTGACGAACAAAATAGATGCAAAGACATGGAAGTAGGGAACAGACTGACAAACCTCAGAGGGAAGGGGGTGGGGTGGTGGGAAGAGATAAACCAAAGAACTTATATGCATATATGCACAACCATGGACACAGACAATAGTGAGGTGAAGGCAGGGGGGTGGGACAGGAGAGGGGAGGAGGGAGTCAATGGAAGAAAAAAGGAGGGACATCTGTAATAACTTTAAAAAATAAAGATAAATCTAAAAAAAAGTTAAAAAGATAAAAAATATAACTAATAGCCTGGCCAATGTGGCTCAGTGGTTGAGCATCGACTCATGCACCAGGAGGTCGCCGGTTTGATTCCAGGTCAGGGCACATGCCCAAGTTGTGGGCCCGATCCCCAGTGGGGGGCATGCAAGAGGCGGCCTTTTGATGTTCTCTCTTATTGATGTTTCTATCTCTCTTTCCCTCTCCCTTTCTCTCTCTCTCTGATATCAATAAAGAAAAAAATATATAACTAATAATATTTTGGGAAACAAAAATCTTATTAGTGTATGGAATTTATTAAGTTATTTCCACGTGCAGGCATTGAAATAAAATTTTTGAGGTCTATGAGATGGATTTTAATTTTTTTTTTTTAATCCTCACCCGAGGATATTTTTCTATTTATCTTCAGATAGAGTGGGAAGGAGGGAGAGAGAGAGAGAGAGAGAGAGAGAGAGAGAGAGAGAGAGAGAGAGAGAAAGAAACATCAATGTTAGAGAGACACATTGACTGGCTGCCTCCCGCATGACCCCAACCAGGGCCGGGGACCAGCTGCAACCGAGGTACGTGCCCTTGACTGGAATCGACCCTGCTATTCGTTGTTTACCTATTCTGTCTTCCAGTAGGCCCAGCATAGCACCTGACACAAAGAAGGAGTGTAAGAATTATTTCCTGAAAGAAGGAATGAAGGAAGGAATAAATTAGACCTGAAATATGACTAGGAACTTGGTTGTAGCTAGGAGAGTATTTAGGAATGTGACATAGACATGTCATGTTCTGCCTAAGGGGGACTCTTTTCCAATGGACAATAAGCAGGTCATCAGTGTCCCATCCAGGAGCAGGTATTTCCTGTGATCTTGGGAATACAGGTAGAGGTAGAGGGGTGTGTGTGTGTGTGTGTGTGTGTGTGTGTGTGTGTGAGTGTGGAGGGCACGGTTGCTCCAAAAGCAGAGCTGTGGACTCACAAAACGACTGGAATTGTTGTTGCGCACGGTCTTGGCGTTGCCGAAAGCCTCTAGCAGTGGGTTTGATTGCAGAATGATATCCTTCACATGCTGGAGGCAGAGGCAGGTGGGGTGGGAAGAGGTCAGGCTGAGGCAGGTGTGGAGGAATAAAATACCATGGAGTGGGAGGAAACCTGGCCCTTCGTTCTGTTTTTGCCTCACCTGGACCTTCTCGCCCCCTCCAGACACTTTGGAGATGTAGCCCATGATGTATTTGGCTGCTACTGTCTTCCCAGCTCCACTTTCTCCACTGGGGACAGGTGAGGCAAGGAATAATAAGTGGTCAGGGGTGGGGGAAGTGCCTTTTTCAGTGCCTGATGGTTCGTTCATTCATTCATTCATTCATTCATTCATTCATTCATTCATTCATTCCCTACGGTGTACAGGGACTATTCCAGGCACTAGGGATACAATAATGAACAAGACAGATACAAATCCCTGCCCTGCTGTAGCTGACATTTAGAGAGGACAGATGGACAATAACAGAATGAATAAATAAAATATATCATGGGTCAGAGGGTGAGAAGGAAAGTAAAGTAGGACTGGGGACAGAGATGGACAGCAGGGCTCTGTTTGGATCAGGGTTCTAAGTAAATCTCTCTCAGGTAGTGATGCTGTTTGGGTGGGGTCTGGGCAGGAGGGTTTGGGGATCCCTCTCTGTACCTGATGATGACACACTGGTTCTCACAGTCGATGAGCATGTTCCGGTACATGTTGTCGGTGAGGGCATAGATGTGTGGAGGATTCTCGTACTGGGCCTGCCAGAGGAGGGCAGGTCTCAGCCCAGGGCTAGAAGCCAGGGGTCCTGGGGACTGTGCCTCCCACCCAACCTTGGTCTCACCGCGCCCTGGTAGAGGTCGATCTCACGGTCAGTGAAGTAGGGCATCTGCTTGAAGGGATTTACAGAGATGAGCACGGAGCCAATGTAGGTCTGTGGGATGGTTAAGGGCCATGCAGTGTCCTGGCATGCTTTGTCTTTCATGAGTCCCTGTCCCCTCATCCTTCTCCCCCATCCTGCCTCCTAGAGCCCCACTGCTCGGAGGAAGAGATAGAGATACTCAGATATGTCCTTGGTCTCTTAGGAAAAAACAGGGCTCAGTCCAGAATGGGAGAAATGGGGTATGTGGTGGCTGAGCTACCCCAGGGCAGAGGGAGAAGTGGGAGACACAGCCACCCCCAAGCAGAGCCCTGCTGTCACTCTGTCTGTCCCATGTCCTATCACCCAGTGCTCTCACTGCCCAACCCTCCCTCCATTTATTTGCTCAGGCATCTGTATGTCCTTCTGTGCTGAAGTCCCTCTGCCATCCTTCCCTGCATCCATCCACCCACCATCCCACCATCCCTTGCCCAGTCATCCTTCTGTTCCTCTGTCCTTCATTTGCCTGCCCTATCCACGGCCCAAGGTACAAAGATGTAGTCATCCATGAAGCGCTTTCGGAGGTTGCCCACGATGGCGTCCTCGGTGATCTGAGGCAGCAACACCATGTCATCCACGCCACTCTGTTTCACATTGTGGCTCTGCCAGTGGAAGCGCTCCTTGCTGCCCTGGGGGTAGAAGCAGTGGTGTGGGTGTGAGTCCTGGCAAGGGGGCATGTGGGAAGGTGGGGCTGGTGCCTCAGTGCCCCTGCCTGGCCCACCTCCACACTTAGCTTCTGATTGTGCCTCACCTCCTTCCCTATCTCACACCAGAAGAGAGAGGTGGGCAAGGTCCAGTCCAGGCTCCCTGCCCCCCAGGAGGAGGCCAGACAGAATGACAACTACTCCTTCCCACTTCCCTTTCAGCTTCCCTGCTCCTCATTGCTCGACCCCCTTCTCCCTGCTCAAGCCCAGGCCAAGTCCTTGTCTTCTCCATGGCATTTGACTTGCTCCCATCTCTTCCACCTCGAGATGGCCTCCTTCCTTCCACTCCCCTCATCCTCTCTCATGGCCATGTGTACCAGCCTGTTCCTCTGAGATCCTCTCAGAGCCACATGCTCAGCTGTTACCTCTACTCTCTGTTCCAAGCTATGACCCTGCTCCCAAAGCCTTCCTGCTGCCCCTGCCCTCCATCTTCTCCATCCTCAGTGAGCCTTCGCCCTGTCCTGTGCCAGCTTCAGCACCTTCACAGGCTCCCACTTTCCCTTCTCATTTCCTCCCTCGGGTTTTCAACAGTTGACACCTTCCTTAGGGCTCAAGGAGGAGACTCAGATAAAGGCTTCCCTCAAAAACTCGTCCCTCAGGAAGCCTTCCTGGAATATTTTCTACTTTTAGCCCAGCTGAGCTCATCCAGTGCCTTAAACACTTAAACACACTGGCTGTCTCAGGCCCACTCTGCCTCTGTTCAGTACACCCCTGCCATAGAAAAGTCTAGGAGACAGAAGAGCGATGATGGCCTGGAGCTCCCCTGTCTGGTGCACTCATGCTCCGATAACATGTCTCTCCTCCAGGAAGCCCCTTACCCCCAGATGAGGGATCCTGGAGGGGTGAAACTGGGACTGAGTCCCTTCTCAGCCCCAGCAAGGAGGACCTATTGAATGTACAAGAGACAGGGTGAAGAAAGAAACCCAGTTTCAGAGGAAGACCCCAAGGGCAAAGGATACTGAGAACCAAAGTCAAGTCTTCAAAGATGACCAGCATTTGCTGGACAGATTCCAGGGAATGGAAACAGGCATATTGGGCAGAGGGGACTAGCAGAGGTCAAGCAAGGAGGGTCAGTGTGGACAATTGTAGGGCAGAGGTGAATGAGAAGCCAGCCTCTCCTGGGGGCACTGGGGAACCACAGAAAGTTCCTGAGCAGGGGAGGTGCATGGTCAGAATCTGGACACAATGACAGCCAGAGGGGAGTTTGTCAAGTAATGTCCTCAGACACTAAACATGTCCAGTTTTTGGTGTGGGCAGATCTAGGTTCTGATCCTGGCCGGGTGACCTAACACTGCTGTGAGTCCCCCTAGCCTCATCTATAAAATGGGAGAAACAGCTCACTTCCCAGGGTTGATGTGAAGATGAACTGCTCTGGGGAGCAAAGGGGGGCAGGCAGCTGATGCTTTTCCCCAGCCTGAGTGGTTGTGAGGATGGGCCTGGGTAGAGGGGCACATGACAGAATTAACATTCACTAAGCACCTATGATGTGCTTGACTCTGGGCAGGAGGTGTCACCAATATTATCAGCAATCTTCATAGCAACTCAGTGGGGTGTAGGTGGGGAGGGAACTGAGGCTTGGGAAGTGAGTGACTTGACACTAGACTCATGACAGAGCTAAATTGTTTCTAAGGGTGAGGGGTTTGAGTCTGGGTCCATCAGACAGCAAAGGCCAGGCTCTTACATCTATACCTGCAAGTGGCTGGGACACACAGGGTGTTTGGGCTGGGACTTGAAAGTCAGGAAGAGGGTGCACCAGGCAGAGTGAACCACCCAGGCAAAGGTGCAGATATGTGACTGAGGCTGGGACAGACCACAGAGGAGGGAGTGTGGGGGAGTCAAGGCTTGAACTCCTCAAACTGCTTCCAGGCTGAGTAGTCAGAGTAGGTTTATCATATGGCACATCTGATCTCTTCTTTCTGTGGCTTCCTATCATCATCCCATTCATCTATTCTACAAAGCATTCTTGAGCACCTACTATGTGCTAGTAATTTAGGCCTTCGGGAAGAACTCTTTCAGTTCTTTACTGAGTTGCCTCTAAGTCTTTGCAGATGCTGAGCCCCCTACTCAGAACACTCTTTCTGCCTGGTGAATGCCAATCCATCCTTTAAGACTTGGCTCAGTGCCTTCTCCTCCAAGAAGACCTTCCTGAACCCAGGTCAGGTCAGTTGCTCCCTCTGGGACCCCCACAGCCCACTGGGTTTCCCTCACCATAGCCCCACACATTAGCCTAATCTTCTGGTATGCAAGCTCCTGAGCTAAGTGGCTCATGCCATGCCTGGCTCAACAAGGCATCAGGGCTTATTTAAATGAATGACTGAAGGAATGAGGGAGTGCATGAATGAATGGAGGGGAGCAAAGTCCTGAAGGGCCTTTATTGCCAAGCGGAGGAATTTGGACTTGAATGTCTGTGGCTTGGAGAGTTCTCAGCAGGACCATATTGCCTCTGGAGACACTTTAGGAGTCGTGGGAGCATTTTCAGTTGCCACAGGGATGGAAACATGCCTGGCGTTTTAAGGGGGCCACAGGTGCCAGGTTCACATTCAAACAATCATCCTGCCTGCAGCTCCCCACTCCACCTGGCAGGTGTTCATGTAAGTGACAAATCTGTTTATAATCAATCATTGAAACCTAGGACCAAATTTGATTTTATTTATAAATAGAAAATCTATATATTTTTATATGTTTGATACCCATTGCATTTTTCAGAAATGCTTTTTTCAGATTTTGCTCAGATTTTCTTTTCAGATTTGTTTTGTTCAGATGAATTTTTTTTTCCAGAATTTGTTCAGACTTTATTAAAACTTGTTCAGCATTTGGAAACTCATGCTGCTCGTGGTGGGGCTGTCAGCATATCGAGACATGCCTGTGTCCAGGTGTGAGCACCTGGCAGCTCCAGTGAGCATTGTTGGTCCACTGGCCTGAGCACTTCCATATTTATGTACACATTTCATTATAAATGAATTTATCCTCCATATTCCAGGGGGATCACATTAATTATTTTTGAAACAATGGTAGTTGGTGTGTGTCACTGTGAATTTTATTTCAGGGCTTCAAGGGTGCCTGTCGGGACTGGGAGTGGCCTGCAGGTGACAAGGGCCAGTTGAGAGAAGCTGGGAGCCATTGATTGCACCCCAAGCTACTGAAGAGCATTCTTGCTCACTGGAGACTGAGAGGGACCCCATGGAGAGCGTTGGTGACCTCAGGGTCAGAACTCAGATTGAGAGGTCAGGAGGTGTAGATAGGGATCAAGGATGCATTGGGACAGTCTGGCTGAGAAGGGAAAGAAGGAAAGAGGTTGTAGGGAGAGATGGGGTCAGGGAAACATGTTTCCTGTTTGCAAGATGGGGAGACCAGAATGTGTTGGTCCTGGTGGGGCAAGAGTGGCAGTGGGTGGGGACGTGGGTGGTGGCTATTGGTGGGGGGAGACAGGAAGTGCATTACTTCTCTGAAGACCTCAAGAGGTAGGGCCTTGGGTGGTAACTGTGGTAACTGACTACAACAATAGTAATAATAGTCAACACCCTATGTAACACTTATTCTGTGCCAGATTCTGGTCTAAGCTTTTTCCATGAATTATCTCATTTAATTCTCTCAACATATGCTGAGGTCAGTACTACGATTAGGTCCACTTTGTGGAAGAGAAAACTATGGCACAGAGAGGTTAGGTGTCCTCCTCAAGGTTATACAGCAGAAAGGGAGGACCTTGATGAGGATTAGCAAGGTTCTTTGTTCCCTAGCCTGGTCTGGGTCAGAGGTGGCTGGGGTTGGTGCTTCGGGTCAGATGAGGATGGGGCAGGGACAAGAATTGTCCTGTCCAGGGTTTGTCCTTTGGGGTCAGCCTGGTCTCCATGCTCCTAGGCCCCTCATGCAGAGCTGACACTCAAAGCCACTTCCTTTCTCTGAGGTCAGAGTCCACAAGGCTGGCTGTGTCTGGCTGGCTTTCTTGGCTCTGAGGACTTGGTTCTTCTTCCTGTCCCTCCCTACTTCCCCCACCTGGCTGAATGGCCCTCTGACTCTTTTAGCCTCTGCCATCTCTCCCTATGTCCTGCCCCAGGAACTTGGACCCTCAGACCCACTCCTAGCTCCATGTAATCACAAAGTCCATGGATTGTTAGCAGTAGAGGGAGAGAGGGTTTTGCACAAGTGGGTACAGTGTGTGGGATTTCACTCAAGACTTTTGGCATGGGACCAATTGGGTGTGAGGCCTGGCTTAACAGTTGACTATGTGACCTCAGGAGGTCACTTTACTTCTCCAAGTCTCAGTTTCCCCCTATGTAAAATGAATTCCATAGTCAGCTTCCTGCATAGGTTTTCTGAGAGGAATAAATGAGCTAACATAGAGAACAGATGCACTGGGATACCTCAGGAAGGGCAGCTGGTGGCCTCAAGAGCATTGAGTGGAAATGATCAGTCTTTGACAACAGATATAGGAGCTGGTCAACATATATACTTGTTGAATGAATGAATGAATGAATGAATGAATGAATGAATGAATGAAGTACCATAGGAATGAGACTGCTCTCTGCCCTGTGTCATGGGTATCCCTCTCTCTATGGCCCTCAAGTCTCCATGGGTCAAATTGAAACTGTTTGTTCCTAAGTCCCTTCCTTGGGATGTGGGGGTGCATTGAAGAGGTTGTGGTCACAGTTGACCACAAGCCAAGTATGACTCAACCTGCTGGGGCTCTTGTGAAAGACAGTCAGGGGCTAGAGGTGGCTGGGGTGGGAAGGGGAAGGTAGCTTCTTACTTCAGTTCTTCAGAGAGGTCCCCCCAACCAAAGGCAGAGGGCCTGAGGGGTGGGGCTTCCCTGGTGTCAGAGGAAGGTGGGGCTGTTTGTGACCAAGGTGATGGCTCCTGTAGAGCTGAGGCATTGGAGCCCTGTAGTGAACATACTTCCTGAGCCCCTACTGTGTGCATGGAGGTAGGTGGCACCACGCCTAGGGGAACTCAGTGTATGACAAGTGGGTGAAGTGAGTTGCCCAAGGGAGACTGTGGGTCCACATCAGTTGGTACTAAGGAGAGATGGGGCGATCAGTAAGGGCTTCCTGTAGGAGGTAGTTCTTGCAACATGAACTTCCCAGGCTGAATTGGTAGTGGCAGCAGGAGCCAAGGGTCAGGAAAGCCTTGGGTATGAGTGGGACACCAGGATCTTAGTTTCATTGGAACAGAGAGTCCAGGTCCAATGAGGCAGGGATGGGCAGCCCAAGGCATGTGGGGTCTGCACACGCCTCTGGGTGGCCTCTCATCTGTAGAAGGAGGTTGTAGGTCCAGGTGGCTGTTAAAAATGTGACCTTGGGCCCTGGCCAGTTTTGCTCAGTGGTTAGAGCATTGGCCCATGGACCAAAGAGTCATGGGTTCGATTCCGGTCAAGGGCACATACCTTGGTTGTGGTTCAGGCCAGGGTTGTGTGGGAGGCAACCAATCAATGAGCCTCTCTCACATCGATGTTTCTCTCTCTCTCTCTCCCTCCTACTCTGTCTGAAAATAAATGGAAAAAATATCCTCAGGTGAGGATTAAAAAAAAAAAGTAACCTTGAGAGTCACTGAGTTGAAATCCTCTGTACTTTTGGGTTATACGACAGCTTGCCTAACCTCCCTGCCTCAGTTTCCTCACTTGGAAAATGGGACCATTGAGGGCCACAGACCTCCCAGGGCAGTTGTGCAGATTCAATGAGGCAAAACATGTGAAGAGGAAATGTTAGCTTTCCTCATCATCACCAGCAACAGCAGCAGCCACCTTAAGTTGGCCAGCCCCACAGGCACAGGGCGTGGGGCTAGGAGGAAGGGCTGGAGAGGGAGCTTTTGCAATTTGCCCCAACTGCTCCAGCCTCCCTGGGTGGTGATGAGCAGAGCCCCAGAATGAAGAGAACAACAAAACAGCCACTTCCTTCCTTGCTGGGGTCCTGCAAGCTGTGGTTGCCAACCAGGAGGAGGTGTGAAGCTGCTGTGGCTGCTGGAGACAGCCCCCAGCCCCTGGCCCTGCCTAGGCCTCCTAGTGTGCCCCTGGTGCCTTGGTGTTCTGCTCTCCCCCAATTCAGTAGGGCTTTGGGGCCACACTCTGTGTACCTACATTGTGCAAACATTCTCACCTCCAAAGGCTTTAAAAAATTTTTTTAATCCTCACCCGAGGATACTTTTCCATTTATCTTCAGATAGAGTGGGAGGGAGAGAGGGGGAGAGAAAGGGAGAGAGAAAATCTATGTGAGATGGACACATCGACTGGTTGCTTCTTGCACGACCCCGACCAGGGCCGGGGACAAACTGCAACTGAGGTACATGCCCTTGGCCGGAATCAAACCCGAGACTCATTGGTCCTTGGGCCAAAGGCTTCAGAGGTCTTCACTTCCCTTTGGGAGACCTCAGTTTTCTTTTATCCTAGCCGGAGGCCATTCTCCGACATGTGAGAACCCTTGTCCTTTCAGAGTACTTCCTTTTAATTCTCTTTGGACCCCAAGCCTTTCTGTGGCCACTACCCCTGGATTAAGCAGCCACATCACTGGTCTCTCTATTTCATGTCTGTACTTTATTTATTTATTTATTTATTCTTAAATCCTTACCCGAGGATTCTTTTCCATTTATCTTCAGATAGAGGGGGAGGGGGAGAGAGAGAGAGAGAGAGAGAGAAACATTTATGTGAGAGAGACACATTGATTGGTTGCCTCCTGCACAACCCCAATGAGGGCCGGGACCGAACTGCAACCAAGGTACATGCCCTTGACTGGAATCGAACCCATGACTCTTTGATCCGTGGGTTGATGCTCTAGCCACTGAGCCAAATTGGCCAGGGCTCATGTCTGTATGTTATTATTATTTTTAAAATCCTCACCCGAGGATATTTTTCCATTGATTTTCAGATAGAGTGGGAGGGAGGGAGGGAGAGAGACAGAAACATTGATGTGAGAGAGATACATCAACTGGTTGCCTCCTGCATGACCCTGACCAGGGCTGGGGATCAAACCTGCAACCGAGGTACATGCCCTCGGCTGGAATCGAACCTGAGACTCTTTGGTCAGCAGGTTGACACTCTAACCACTGAGGCAAACCGGCCAAGGCCATATCTATACTTTATTATTAAAAAAAATTTTTTTTTTCTGTATTGATTTTAGAGACAGGAAGGGAGAGGGAGAGAGATAGAAATGTCAATGAGAGAGAACATCAACTGGCTGCCTCCTGCATGCCCCCTACTGGGGATTTGGCCCACAACTTGGGCATGTGCCCTGACTGAGAATCGAACTGGTGACCTCCTGGTGCATGGGTCGACGCTCAATCACTGGGCCACACTGGCCAGGCGCATGTCTGTACTTTAAAAACAACCATCATTACCCTCATATCTCCACCATCACCACCCAAGGACAATAAATTTCATCCTTCACCCCACCCCACCATCACCAAAGTCAAACAAACTGCTGATTACCCCAATGACAGCATCATCAGCCAACATTAAACAGAAACGATGATTGATTCCATCACCAATGTCCCTACCATCACCCACCACTCCATCCATCTGTCCTCACTAGCACCAGCAACCCATAATAACTAACCACTATCAAGAGCCACTATCACGGTCACAATATTAGCCATCAGCAACCACACATAGCCAACTATCACTGAAGCCGCAATCAAAAATACCCCTTTCAGAAACCAGTAGTGCATCACCACTACTCCTGAGATTGTCACCAAAAATAAAAAATGAACGGCCAACAGCAAACAAACACTACCAACGTCAGTCACCCAACTCAGACTAACAGTGACCACCAACTGCCATTATTCCATGGATCCACCCTCCAGATAAAAGCAACCAACCACCATCCACCAATTTTCACCACTAGTGGCACCAAAAACAACTATCACGATTGTTAACCCACCCACAAGAACCATTGTGACCACCAACATGCAACAACCAACAGCAACATCATCACCACCAATGGCACCAACAACCCAACAGCTATCCTTTCAACAGCAATTCCTCTTCAACAACTAAGAATGAGTTGCTTCCACTCACTGAGATCACTAACTCTAGCCATGAATAAGCCATCACCCTCAGTGGCAGTTACTGTGTATTGAGTGCATGTTCCGTTTTCTGTAAAGTACTTTATGAACATTATTTGACTGAATCTTTCAACAATCTTCCTGGTGCATATCACCCCTCAGGCAGATGTGAGAGGTATTGGCCTCATGGATGGGTTCCACTTTTTTTTTCTGCTGTGGTCCTCTGGGGGGAGTTGCTCCCTTCCCAGACCCCATTAGTCAAGCAAACCTTGACCAAGCATTTTTCACACAGCTTCCTTGGGAGGGGTTGCTTTTCTCTGAAGTGGCAAATCATTTCCTGTTCTTTTTTTAAAATCCTCACCCGAGGATATTTTTCCATTTATCTTCAGATAGAGTGGGAAGGAGGGGGAGAGAGAGAGAGAAACATCGATGTGAGAGGGACACATCGACTGGTTGCCTCCCGCATGACCCTGACCAGGGCCAGGGATGAACGGAAACCGAGGTACGTGCCCTTGACTGGAATCGAACCTGCGACTCATTGGTCTGTAGGCCGATGCTCCAACCGCTGAGCTACACTGGCCAGGGCTCCTGTGTTCTTTTTATCAAAGCCTGCCCATCTATGCTCCTGAGTCTTCCTAGCTTGGCTCCTTCTTGGAAGTTTCTGTCCCAAGTTCAGAGCTCTAGCTGATGGCTTAGTTGTGAATTACCCAGATGGATCCTTGGCCAGTGATGCCCACTTTGTCATCAGTTTTCTGGAGAAAGATGTTCTCCCTCAGACTAACACAAACCCTGCCTCTTGGTCTACCTCCCTGCCTCCACTTTGGTCAGCTGCTTGCTGCAACTGCCAGAAGCCCTACAGTTGTCACCACTGGCTCAGTGACTGTTCCAACCACACATCCTCATTGACAGAATGACAAAAAATGAAAGTTGAAGTGGTTGCAGATGCATGGAGCTGTGGAGGTGACTTTTATCACCAGCTCAGGCTCTCTCTTAGTATGTATGTTATGATGCCATTGGATCTAAATCCATGACTGCGATAGGCTCCCCACCCTGTCATCACAGTCATTATTGGACCTCAACCTCACTAGGCAGTGACGCCTTTGGCTACAGTGTCTTCCTTGCCATCCTCACATGGAAGGGTACCAGTGGTGGTGTAGACATGCTGCATCTCACCATCTGCTTCTGTGATTGCTACAACCAGACCACTTGTCACCCACACAGGCGTGCTGTCACTAAACCATCACTGCACCCCACCACCCATTTGACACAGCTTCCCCTACCCGGTGTGGACTCAGAATTGTTGAACCCACAGACCCTCTGAAGTTCCAACTTAGAGGTTCCCAAAACACCTTCCATCTATGTGGGAACTGAGGTCCAGAGAGGGGAAATGACTAGCCCAGGGCCATATGGGGAGATAAGGGACCAAGCTGAGCTGGAAACCAGGTTTCCTAAGCCCCAAGAAAATGATATGTCCCTGTCCTTGCAGGCACTGTGCGATTCCTCAGGGCCACCTTCTGCTGTCTATTTCTTGGCCACTAATCATTATTCTGGTATCCTGTCCACCATTAGATGGGAGTTAGATCCTGATGAGGGATGCTGGGGGCACCTGAGCTGCATGGAGGAACCCCTAAAGGGCCTGCTGTGCCCCTTCCCATTGCTCCACTTTCTGATGGTGGCCTCCAGGGTACCTCCACCTGGCTGGTACCCCCCAACCCCTGCACTTCAGGGCCCACTGCCCTGAAAGACTTACCATGGTGGGGGGATGGCGTCTGAGTTTCTTGAGGGGGTGCTTGAATGTGTCCTGGCAGGGGTGCAGACTCAAGGGGCTCTGGGGGGTGGTTTGGGCATGGCCCTGCTCCTTCTCCTTCACCAGACTCCCAGCCCTAGTTCCTCTTACAACAGTCCCCCCCTTTCACTTCCTTTGGTGGGAGGGGCCCACAGCTACAGTGGAGGGAAGCTAGGCCCAGGGGGCGGGGAGAGAGCTCTAGCAGCTGGTAGGACTGAGGGAGCTGGCTGTTTGGGGCTCGAGCCTGAGGGGAGAGGTCAAGGATTGATGGAAGCTGCTGCCAGACCCCAGAAGGCCCCTTTTCCAACTCCTTGGGGACAGGGGCTGCAGGAAGGAGCACACAGTTCAGTTGGTTGCAGGACTGACTGCTATGTTCAGGGTGTCCCCCAGGAAGCATTTGGGCTGCCCAGGTCTCTATAAAACCACTTCAGACATGTGTCCTTTTTGGGCATCCCTGAATGAACACCTGCTTCCAGAGTAGCCTCAGATGGTCCTTCCTTTAGAACAGTCTTCGCATGCACGCATGCGTGTGTGCATGCCAGGGGAAGGGCAACAGGAGTGGAGGGTACCAGGAGCTAGGTGTACCTGGAAGGTCTGCATAGCATCCTACCTAGAAGTTGCAAAACTGGTCATCCCCTTGTGGCCACATATGAGAAGGCACCCTTTTCTCAGTCTTATGCATGTTTGCTCATGGCACCTGTAAACCTCAGCAAATGCCTCTAGGTACTAAGAGTGAATATGCAGGCAGGAGGACCCCCCCCCCCCACTTTTTTGGGGCATAAGGGAAGGCTTCTGGGAGAAGGCAACCTTGTGCTGAGACTGCAAGTAAGTTGGAGTTAACCAGGTGAAGAGGGAAGGCGAGGGTACACCTGGCTGAGGAAACAGCTCAAGTAAAGTCAAGTGTGGCTGGAGCTTGAGGACTGACCAGGAGTATGGTGGCCAGGATGGCAGGTGCCAGACCCTGAGACTTCGAGAGCCTCTGCAAGAAGCTATACATTTGTCTTAAGATCAATGAACCCTAGTCTGTGTTGGTAAAAGCCCCATTCCAGGCTGCTGGGGCTGCTTCTAGTCTGGGATAGGGACACACACACACACACACACACACACACACACCACGTGCGGAAATCTACACAAGACAGAACTTTATTGATGTAGCCACTTCCTGGCAAGGGGTGTGTGGGCCCCAGGGCAGGGCCTGTAGTAGCATGATGGGGGTGGCCTGGATGTTGGGGTCCCCCTGGAGCAGGCTGGGCAGGGGTTGGGGTGGATCTTTCCACCTCTAACCCACCCCTGTAGCTGGTGTCAAGGAGGGGGGTGTCAGGGAGGTGGTGCTAATCCCCTTTCCCCCCATGGCAGACATAGACCCCCTCCAGCCCAGAGAGGAGGGATAGGGCAGTGCTGGGGGTCAGGGCACCGGCTGACTCCCTTCCCCACCCCCACTCTTCACAGTATGTATTCCGATCAAAGGTGGGGGAGTTTGGGAGGCTCCCTAGGGGTGGGTAAAAAAGGGCACTAAGTCAAACAGTTGTTCCCTTCTCCAACCCACCCTAGAGGGGGGTCTCACGTCTCACTGTGAACTGGGAGAGGAGCTGAGGAAGGGCCCGCCCTGGGGATGGCCAGCCCCTCTCCATCTCCCAGTCAGGGGCCCTGTAGGGGTTCCCAATAAATAACTTGCGGCTCCAGGCTCCATCTCACCCTTCACTCCCAGCTCCTGCCCCTTCGGGTTGCTTCAGGCTGGCCAGCTGCAGCCGGCCCCCTCCACCCCTAAGCTGGCGCTCAGCTGTGGCTCAGGGGCTGCTTGCCCCCCCTAGCGGCCATGGCAGGTTTTGCAGCACATCTGGCGGAAGTAGGCTCGGCTGCAAAACTGAAATTTGAGCACTAGGGGGCAGTAGGCGACCTTGTTCACATCCTTGCACTCTGCAGAGGGCGGGAAGGGGTTGGGAATCAGTCTCAGAGACCCCGGGCTTCACATGGGATTATTTCATTCCACCCCTCTAATATGGCATCCTCTCAAGTGAATCTATTTTTTACCCCTCTAATACGGCATCCACTCAAGTGAATCTATTTTTTACCCCTCTAATACGGCATCCTCTCAAGTGAATCTATTTTTTACCCTCTGACAGATGAGAAAAGGAAGGCAAGAGGTGGAAGGTGAACTTAGGCAGTTTGGTTTCTGTGCCCGGAGTAAGTAATCTATTGCTACAAAATTTTATACTCAAATAGAAAAAAAAAGGTATATTTAAAGCAGTGGATCTCAAGAGGATGTGACCCCCCCCCTTTCCCCCGAGGACATTTGGCTATGTCTGGAGACATTTTTGGTTGTCATCACTGAGGGGAGGGGTCCTATTGGCATCAGGCGGGTAGGTCAGGGATGCTGCTAATTATCCTACAGTGCACAAGGCAGCCCCACGACAAAGAATCATGTGGCCCAACACGTCAGTAGTACCTGAGGTTAAGAAACTCTGATTTAAAGAAAGAATATTAGGCAAATAATGATATCAGTGGAGATAAGTAAGTTGAAGGTCATAGAGGTGGCTGGGGGAGTGACCCAAATTTGGGTCCCCCAAAGGATCAGGTGCCTAAAACGCTTGGCACACAGTGGTACTTAATAAATGTCTGTAGTGAGGGGATAGCGAGGCTGGCTTGGAGGAGACAACAAGGCATTTCAGTGGTTGGGGAAGGTCTCTGGCCAATGGTTAGGACCCCAACACTCTCCTGTGGCTTCCTTTTGACAGGGCCCTTCTGGTGCCCCTTGGCCTCCCACCCCACATACCTTCGGGGCTGTCCCCAGGGGGCATGCTGTCGCACTTGGCCTCACACTGCTGCGTAGTGGGTGGCCTCAGGGCCTCAGCGCACTCGCGCGACGGCTGGCCAGTGTGGCTGTAGCAGCGCACCGTGCGCTGTTGCTGTCCAAGGCCGCACTGCACGGAGCACTGTGGGGCATCTCAGATGAGCTACTACCCAGCCGACCCTGGCCTGGCCTCCATCCCCCCGGGATGCCCACCTACCTCGCCCCACTCGCCTGCCACCCAGCGGGCAGGGGGGCAGCGGCGCAAGTTGCAGCGTATGGTAGCTGGCGGCTTGGCTGCGGGTGGGCAGTGGGCAGGGGGCAGCGTGGCGCGATGGTCTGCGCTCTTGCAAAGGACTACCCGGTGACGGAGACCCGGCCCGCAGCTGGGGGTGCACTGCAGTTGGAGACGGCGGTTCAAGCTCAGTGGGCCATCACCTCCCCCCAACTTCCCCACATACACAGGGAGTGGAGAGGATGTTGCTGGTCTCGTGGGTGGTGAGGAGGGGCCAGCTAACCTTGGACCAGTGGAGGGTGGTTCACTAGGGCTAGCGGGAGGGGCTTGTGACTACAGAGGGGTACATCAGTGGGCACTCAGTTCCCAGGTTCTGCCCTGCGCTGCACAGGGACTGGGTTGGGCGAAGGTGGGAAGGGGCGGCTGACCTCCGACCAGTCGAGGGCGGTCCACTCTGGTGGACAGGCGGGGCCATGGCAGGCCTCCACGATGGGTGGGCGCGGCTGCGGGCAGGAGTTGTCATCCAAGGTCTTTTCCTCGGTGGCCGACATGCGGCGCAGGCACACAACCGAGCGGCTGCGCAAGCCCGCATCACAGCTGCGGCTGCAGCGCGACCAATTCCCCACAACCCAGCTGTTGGGGAAGGGACATGGGGGTCTGAGAGTATGCAGGCAGGGCACCCAGACCCTGGGGCACTAGCATATCCTCCTCCTCCCCAGCAACCAGCATCATTATGTAAACTGGCACCGGGATGGCTGTTGCTCCTGCAAACAGCCCCAAGCCTACACTTGGAACATCATTTCCCTGTACCCACAGTGGGGGCAGGGAGTACATCAACCCAAGGGAAAATGACTACCTACACTTGACTAGGGAGCACCGACTGATTCCAGGAGAGCCCTGACACAGTCACCCCAATCCTGGGACTACTTGCTCCTCTGATCTCAGCAACACTGTTATTGCAGTACTTATTACCCTGACCCTGCACCCTGATAGGTACTCACTCAGGGGGGCAGGGCTCCGTGTTGCAGGCCCGCTGTCTCTTGGGAAGCTTGCTGTGGGCGTTGCAATGGTGGGGGGCCACGGCTGAGCTGTCCAGCTGATTTCGGCATTCCACAGCCTGCACTTGGCTGCCTGGTAGCAGGTGAGAGACCCACTCAGGCCTGCCCCATCCAGAAGGTCAAGTGACTAGTGCCCACCCCTCTGGCCCCACCCCAGCCTCACCACCGGCACACTGAGCAGAGCACTTGGTCCAAGGTGCATAGTGCCAGGAGTACGGGGGCAGTGTGTCACGGATGATGGGCGCGTTGAATCGGTAGCGGAGGGCAGGCAGCTCTGTCCTGGCCAGCACCTGGGGTGAGGAAGGGGTATATCAAAAGGAAGTCAAGGTTGGAGTCCCCACAAGGGTGCTAATGTCCTCCTGCACCTTGCTCCCACCATTACCATGATGATGAGAGATGCATTAATGGGTCCCAGGGCTTCTAGGCTCTGCGTCTGATTCGGCCCTGGTCGCAGCTGAAAGATGGTCCCAGCCAGGGACAGGCGGTGGGGCTGAGGGGTCCCAGGCATCCCCTCCAGCAGCAGGGACTCCTGGTCCCCCCTCAGGGCTGGGAGATAGCATAGGAGTCAGAAATCCAGCCAAGTTTATCCCCAATCCTCATCCCCTCACCTCCATCTCACCCAGGTGACTGAGGGAGAGGTTCAGGTCCTGGATGAAAATGTGGATGGAGCCTTTGGGGATCCAGACGACTTCCTCATACCCTGGACAGTGAAGCTAGGTGTCACCCAGTTGGTCCATCCCCTACACCTGCCTGCCTCCTTCAGCCCTGAATGATAGCAGCTAACCATTACTGTACTAAGAGCTTACAGGGATATCACACTGCATCCCCAGCTCCGGCCCTAGGAAGCAGATGTGTCATCGTGGCCATTTCATAGATGACAAAACTGAGGCTCAGAGAAGCAAAGCTACTTGCCCAGGTTTGAGAGCTAGGAAGTAGTTGGGCTGGGATTTGAACCAAACATTTCTGCCTCTCTGACCACCAAAATGGCCTGATCTGCCCTGTCCTCCGTCCTCTACCCCAATAAGCAGCAGGTCTAGGCCTGGGCAGAGAGGAGGGGGCACTGTGGAGGCCCTGACCCATGTAGGGTGACATGGTGGTTTTGGCAGTCAGGGTAGGGTTTGCAGTGGGCTTCACCACTTATGGGCCCCTGGGACTCCTCTGTCCCTGTCCACCTGTGTCCCAAGTCTTGGTTTAACTGCCTGGACCTCCACACTGTCTCCTGAACCACACTTGGGCAGGAGGCCACCTGGATGGGGGAGGAGAGAAATTTGGGTTCTCAACCCCTTAGACATTTTAATTGCCAAGATTTAGGATTCAGAGCCCACTGTCCAGACCCTGATCCAGGGCATCGCTGGGTCCTAAGACTTTTTTGGGTCTCAACACTACACTGGGTCCCTGGGTCTGAGAATTTGCTAATCTTGATTACTGTGGTGGGGCCAGCTGCGTCCCCAGCCCAGTGGGGAGTGTAAAGGGAAGTGGGAATATCTTACCAGCCCCGGGCAAGGCTGGGCTGAAGACCCCCTCAATGGTTTCACAGGCACTGCCGTCACCCCCACACACTCGGCACTTGTCCTCCCGCAGGTCGGAGCCCAGGACCCGGTCGCAGCCCACGTGCTGGGGAGGGCAGCGGTAGTGGGGGTGTCAGTGAGGTGCCCATCCCTCCATCCCTTTCCACTCCCTCTCTCTGGGAGTCCCCTCCACCTTGCACTCGCCGCTGACACAAATGTCCACCGTGTCTGGGCGGCAGGGTGTCCCGTCCACCACGGCTGCTGCCCTCTCCGTGTAGAAGTTGAAACCTTCTGCTAGGCAGGTGAGTGAGCAGGCCTTCACGCCCCCTGGGGGGCATGGTCCCATTAGACCAAGGGCCAGGAGGCCCTGGGGCTCCCTGCTTGTTCCCTGGGGGAGGTGAGGCCAAGAGGGACAGACCCCAGATCATGAAGACTGGGCAGGCTAGGTAGAAGGAATGGGGGTTCCTAGCATCCAGTCTGGCACTCTGGATCCTTGGGTGAGGGGAGGGCTCAGGGCAGACCCCATGATGCTGTATCCACCTGCTGTTGGATGCTCCCACGGCTTCCTGAGCCCCCGACTGACCTCCTCGGTACGTTTTCCATGTGTAGAATTTTCCACGGAAGGGGATGCTGTCAAATTCGGAGCACTGCATTTCCCTAAAGTCCTGGGAGCCAGGGGGACAGTCCTGGGGGCATGAGATGGGAGAAGGAGGGAGGCCAGGTGTCCAGGGATGGAGTTAGGGCACAGGCTCAGGGCGGAGAACTAATGCTGAGCAGAGATGGGTTGGAGGAGTGAGGCTGGTGGCAGGGAGGCTAGGGAGGAGGCTGTGAAGGACTGGATGGTAGCTTGGGCTAGGTCCAGGTGCATTTGAGATAGGACTAGGTGACTCATTAGATATCAGATCCAAGCTGGGGATGGTGCAGGGTCTAGTTTCAGACCCTGGGGCCTTTCTTGAGAGAGCGGACCTAGAAAGGAGCAAGGCAAATTGGGGAAAGCGCCCAGCTCTTTGTGAGTGTGAGGGGCATGTGGACTCCTCAGAGACATGAGCCCATCCCTCACTCAATAGCTCTTTACCTTCTTAGCACCCCAAGATGCAGTAAGCTTCGTGTGAATTGGGTATGTACACACAGATGTGTTTACACCCAGGACACAGCCATGGGGAACCCCAGCATTAAAAAAGGGGCAGCAGAGAAGCTAAGAAAAAGAGACAAGAAAGTGCAGCCTAGGAGGAGCTGGGAGTGCAGGACTTTGGTAACGCAGGTGAGGTGGCAGTTTTAGACAGGAGGTGTAGTCCCTGGTCAGAAGAGGGCATAAGCAGAGACTGAAAAATGTGGCTACTGGGTTTAGTGACAGCTTTGGGGCAGGGCTTTTTGGGGAAATTGGGCTATGAAGGGAGGGTGGTGGTGGTGGGGCAACTGGGACCAGGGGAGGGGTGGGGGCATGTGTAGAGGTGCAGGGAAAGGAGAAGGCCCTTGGCATGTAGTGTGGCTCCTTGGAAGTTGACTTATGACCCCCCCCACCCCCCCAGGGATCAGGCTTGGGGGAACTCACGTCAGTGTTGCAAGAGCGATGCCGCCTTCTCTCACCCAGGCAGTACTTGCCCCCAATGGTTGGCCTGGATGGGGAGGGAGGGTAGAGATGGGGCAGGGGAAGTAGGGTAAGGCCCCCTCCACCTCCTTGCAGGGGTTCCTGAGGACTGACCTGGGGCTGTCACAGTGACGGCTGGAGGAGGACACACCACCGCCACACGTCCGGCTGCAGTCGCCCCATGGGGTCCACGGGCCCCAGGCCCCATCCACGCCCTCAGGTCGTGACCCGAAGGGGACGCACACCCGCTTGTAGCACCACTGTGGGTGGGATGGGGAAGGGCGAGCCCAGCTCAGCAGACCCTCAGGGGCTTGGTGCTCATTCCTGCATCCCTCCTCCCACCCAGCCAGAGATCTCAGCCCCCCTGGGATGGGGCTGAAGTAGGACAGAAGTGGGGTCCAAGGACCAGGGTACAGTCAGGTGGTGTGGGGTGTGGCCAGGGAGCCGGGCAATGAATGTTCAAGGAAGGGGCCTGAAGCTAGTATTGAGACAGGGTGCAGGTAGGGTTTGAGACTGTGGGGGTGTGGATTCACGTTAGGGGCGGGGCCTGCAGGAAGCAGGCGTGGCCAGAGCGGAGGTGGAACTAGAGGCGAGGCATGGGTGGGTGGCCCAAGGACAATGGCAGGCCTCGGTCCGCGCTCACCCCCTTGTCGATGGTATGCGTCTGGCACAGCGTGCCCTCCGCGGCCGGGATGCTGTTGGTGATGCACCGGTTGCTCTTGCTAAGACACCACAGCTCGCTGCAGACCTCCTGCGGGCCAAGATGCCCGCTCAAGCTCGCCTCCCTTCCTCCTCCCTCAGGTGGACCCAGGCAGCCTGCTCACTGCCCCCTGGGCAATGGGGCCCCAACACTCACTCCTCTCTTGGATCTCAAAGAATCTTCTTGGTTACTCGAGCAGGGCATGGCCTGGGACCTCCCCTCTGCCTACATACAAACTGCACTTACTGAACACCCGTATGCCATAAATTCCCTTAGGCATCATTATCCCAATTTTACTGTGGGAAAACCAAGGCTCAGACAGGTAAGGTCACTTGCTGAAGATGACACACGAAAGGGCAGCCTGGTCACTAACCCAGACCTTTGACTGAAGGGTCTATGATGTAACCCCTTTTCAGTTCAGCCCCTGACACATCCTGAATTTCTAGAAGGAAATGTGGGATTGCTGAGGAATGAAGAGGAAGGATTCTGGATTTGTTTTTGGGATGGGTGAAGCAGCCCACAGAAGAGCAGCGGTTCTGAAAGATCAGGCCTGGAAGATGGCTCAAGTCAGGGGTCCCATCTCTAATTTCTCTCCAGTGGGTAGTTCTCCTTGTTCCCTTCACTTAAACTGGGGAAGTTCCCAAAGGTTTTAATCTATGGAGGGTTGGGAGAGGATAAGAACAGGTTAGATCTGTGTGGGACGTTCCTCTGCTTCCACCTGTGAAAAAGCAGCCCACCTTTTTACTGTCTGAATCATGCTTGGGCTGGGCTAGGATCTACCAGCAAGTCCCAGGAAGTCACTCTGACCCTTTAGGTCCAGGTTAATGTCACTGAACAAGTCTCACTGGGTTCATGTGTAGCCAAATCTTAGACTCTCTAGCTTACATCCTGCTCCAGCCCCCAGGGCTTCCTCCTGTTTAGTGGAGATCCTTCAGTCTCTTTTATTTATTTTTTTAATCCTCACCAGAGGACATTTTTGCATTTATCTTCAGATAGAGCGGGAGGGAGAGAGGGAGAAAGAGAGACACATTGACTGGCTGCCACCCACACAACCCCAACCGGGGCCGGGGCCGGGGTCAAACTGCAACCGAGATACGTGCCCTTTGTGGGAACTGAACCCTGGTCTCTCTGGTCCGCAGGCCGACGTTCTAACCGCTGAGCCAAACCGGCCAGGGCTTCAGTCTCCTTTTTATAATCACATGCAATCTACTCTTTGAATGTAATCTTTCCAAGTTTTGAAGATTTGGTATTGGACCACTCAATGGCTGTAGGAAGGGACCTTTTCTGGGTCAGCTTCTGAGAGACACCTGTACACACATGAAACGTATGGAGGGTTGTCCTGAGACCCATTCCTTCAAACATCCTCCAGAGTCCCTGCCTTCTGCCCCTTCAGAGGATACTTCTCAGCTAAAATCTCAGCCTGGTCTTTCAGTTTCACTTGGCTTGTGTCCTCCTGGCAATTTATAAAAATATCACATGCTCCAATCCCACTTGTGACACCTCTTAAAGAGAATGCCCATTCCAGCCCTGCTTTCCCTCCTCTCCACAAGGATGCCCTGTGGAATATATGGATGCTTCAACCCCGTCATTCACTTGCAACACATTTGCCCTCTCTGGGCTACAGTTTCCCCATCTACAGGAAACTACATAAAAGGTTGAGAGGCATGTGAGAGTAAATATGAAAGGGCTTGCACAAATGCCCTGTTATTGAGTAACAATGATCACAGCTAACTCTGGACTGGACACTAGGTAAGCCCAGCTCCTTAAATACATTAACCAATTTACATGTACTCAACAATTCCTCCTTTAGCAGGAGGGCCAGGAACATGTTCCTTGGAAAAATAAAAGGGAGAATGAATTCAATCCACAGTTAGCACTGGTCCATGCCTGATATTATGGCACTTTCTCCCCTTCCTCACCCCTTTATAAAATTTGGAGTCATAGAGAGACCTGGATTCAAATATCAACTCTGGGAAAGACACCCTCCCTATGCCTCTTCATCTATAATGTGGGGATAAGACAGTCAAGAGCTTAAATGAGATGATACATATCACATACTTAGCATATAGTGAATGCTCAGTAAATGCCAACCACTGTCATCATTGTTATGATACCTGGGCACAGCAGATGCTCAAGGTAGTTTCAGAATTGTTCTGGAATTCATTAGAGGGTGCTGTAGTTACCAGTCAAGTTAGGGGTGTGGGGGTGAGAAAGGAATGTCAACCACATATAAGTTGATGCAGGGTTTATCTCCTAGTCTTGCACTGAAATGAAGTGAGGGCATTTTAACAGTTGCCTACTCCCCATTTTGAGTTAACATGGCCTTAGCTTGGACATGGCCTTGCAAACTCTGATCTTTTGAGTCTGGAGGGTGTGAAATATTGGGACTGGGTCAGGCCACTAGGGCTGAGGCTGTGAGGAGGTGGGGAATTGGGGGAGGTGGGCAGCAGAGGGGCAGACCTGGTGGCCCTGGTGGCTGAAGCAGGGAGCTAGCAGGTCTCCAGCTCCCTGGGGGAAACTGGGAGCAGGATCCCTAGCTCATTTTTTTTTGGGGGGGGGCGGGGGTTAATCCTCATTCCAGGATATTTTTTCTATTGAGTTTTAGAGAGTGGAAAGGAGGGGGGAGGGGGGAGAGAGAGAAAGAGAGAGGTGAGAGGAGAGGGAGGGAGAGAGAAACACTGATGTGAGACATATTGATTGGTTGCCTTGCACATGTGCTCCGAATGGGCCAAGGATTGAACCTGCAACCTAGGGACATGCCCTTGGAATCTAGGGACATGACCGGGAATCTAACCTGCAACCCTTCAGTGAGCAGGCCGATGCTCTAACCACTGAGAACGCCAGCCAGGACCCCTAGCTGCTCACTTTTTATGCACAGCTGGGGCTTTGGAAGCTGAGTCTAATCCTCAGGAAAGAGTTGGGGAGTGGTCACAAGGCTCAGAGCTCATCCAGCCAAGGATAGGGGCCAACAGGTCTGTGTACCAGTTGGTAGGGGATATAGGGAGTGCAGTCAGGGTGTCCCTGGATGACTCTGTCCAGTTCTTTGCCAAGTGTGGAAAATGGTTCTTCCTCAGGGAAACTATTTCCACCATGTCTGAATGTTTGGTTAAAAATGGCCCAGTTAGGGCTCTTGGGACTTTAGTCCTCCTGCAGCCTGATATGCTGCACAGAAGGTGGCCTCCCAGTGTCTCCCCAGCCCAGTTTCCAAATCAGGGGTCTAGAGAGCCAGGAGAGCCCATTCTTGTCCCCAGTCTTGTCTGATTGTGACATTTGTATAACCCCAGGCCCCTCTGTACCCCCAGGACCCATGGGGCTCACTCTCCTTCCTGGCTCTCCCAACCCCGCTGCCCAGGATGGGAGTGTCCATGTAGAGTCACCCACCCCTTTAGCCCCCTCCCCTCCCAGGAAGGAAAGCAGGAAGGCTCTCTCTACCCCGTATTTACACTGACGCGATTTGACTCCATGCTGGAAGCGACACTGCTCATCCGCATCATAGGCCTGGCCAGGCGCCACAGTTGGGTACACGAAGTCCTGTCTGGGGGGCCGGTTGTTCAGGCAGAGCCCAAGGCCTGAGCTGTGGCAAGAGGAAAGCAGCTGTCACGCTGGGGGGTTGCAGGCCAAGAGTTCAGGGGGTCCGGCTGGGTGGGGGTCCCGGGGAGCAGCCCCTGCAGGTGACACAACCCTTCTCAGAGGCAGCCCTGATATCCAGAGGACCCCCGCCCGCAACATGAGTGTGAGCCTCTAGGCAGGAAAGGTGGGTCGATCCTCACTCCAGAAAGCTGGTAATGTAGTCCCGGCTGCAAGATGACCACACAAATGGGTTGGTCTTCATGGTAATGTGGGCAGCCATGAGCTTCGCTGGGTCCTGGCCCCGGGCCCCGCAGCTGTTCCCTACGCCATCGTGGTTCATGCCAAACCTGGGGAGAGGAGTCTTGGCTCTGCTGGGTGCTGATGAACCTGCCCGGACCCTCCTGTCCTCCCCCTCCTGTGTCCCCTCGCCTCACGTGTGTCCAATCTCATGGGCAATGGTGAATGCTGTGGCCAGGCCAATGTCCTCATTGATGCTGCAACTTCTCTCTCGCTCACACATCCCTCCCACAGGGGCCAGACCTGGGAAATGGGCACATGGGGTAGGGCTGGGGGCTCAGGGCTGTGTTGGCTGGCCCCATCCACCCTGCAAGGTCCCCACCCCCACCAGGGCCAGGGCCACCCAGCCCACTGCCTTCATAGGTGCCTGAAACCTAGGGGGGGGGGTGTACCTAGTGTGCCGCAGGGTTTGTTCTTGTAGATGCAGATGTCATAGCTGTGGAAGGAGAGGGGGGGGCAATGAGGAAGCTGGGCTGCCTCGCTAAGCCCTGATGATGCCACCATGCTTGTTTCTGGGGGTTAAGTTCTGCTTGGGAGGTGCTACCTGCCTCTCACCTGAAGCCTTACCCTCTGCCTCCAGCTGGCTTTGGGGATAATGGGGTGCACGAGTGACTAAGAGAATGCGCGAAGGAGTGCATTAGCACTCAAATGGCCCAATACCCGCCTTCCAAAATTCTTAGGCTCCCAGCTACTCCTCCCATCTCTGGCTCCTCAACGGGACAGCTGAATAGTCCTAGCCTCTCCATCTAACAGGTGAACCCCTGCTTGAACCTGGATGGTCCCCAGGGCTACTTGTTCCCCTGGCCCACATCTTGGAGCCCTCCCCACCCCTCACCGCGTGATGAGCACCGCTGTGTCATGGTTGGCCACACCGTTCTCTGGAATGGCGTTGCCATGGCCGCTGCGGTTCACGATGGATTTCTGCCACTTACAGAAGCTGTCCAGTGACTTCCCGGCGTGGTGGGTGATCTCCAAAGTGGGCTGAGGAGGGACAGAGTGAGATGCATGGGCACCAGCCACCCTGGAGAGGGCAGACGGCACTGGTGTGCAGGGGAAGGGGTGGGGCCCCCGCACCTGGTCCTCCGTGAGCAGGATGAGCCGTGTTACCAGGATATTAACGATGTTTCCCAGACTCGAGTCTTGGAAAAGTTTGGCAACCTGACCTCCAAGAAACAAGAGAAACGGAGTCTTAAGAGGGGCCCAGAGTAGCAAACAGAAAAACAATGACAATGGCTCACTTTAATCAAATTCCTACCATATGCCTGGCCTCAGGCTAAGTCTGTCATATATCTTTGCATGAGTAGGTACTATTATCATTCCCATTTTGCAGATGAGCAAACTGACACACAGAAAGGTTAGGAAACACAGCTGGTAGGTGTCATAAGTGGGATTCAAGTCTGGTAAGCCTGCCTACAAAGCACTGGTTGCTTACCAGTACATTTCTTTCTGCCTCACCCTTGCTCAGCTAGATAGGTTTTTTGTTCTTTATTCCTCCTCTGCCAACTCCCTGGCTGCCTCAAGTGTATGCCCAGAGGTGGCCTGAGGGATGTACCTCATTGCATAGTCACCTGAATTTGTACCATAGTACCAATTTGAGCATCAGTACAGAAGGTGGGAGTTGGGGGCAGGAACCTTTTAGAGACATTGGTCAGAGGGAAGGAGGACATGGCCCAGGGGTGAGTGGGCACAAAGGATGCAGGCCACTCCATGCAATGATCTCGGAGCCCTAGGACTTCACTTTCCCAAGGTGGAAACCCACAGTAACTTTGGCAGGTTTTAGGAAACTCTGAAAACCCAAGGGAGGGAGGCAGGGCTGGAAAAGAAAGTAGTAGAATCAGATACGATGTCATGTCAACATATTGGGCCATCTGCTAAACTTTTTCTTTCTCTTTTTGCTTCAGTGAAACAAGACCACCACTCATCAAGCCCTTATCATTTGCTAAGTGCTCTATCTGGCTTCCCTCCCACCCACTCTCATGCTCTGCTGTAGATACTATTATAACACCATTTTACAGAGGGGGAAACTGAGGCTCAGAGAAGTCCAGTTTTGAGATCTAATATGGGTATTGAGTATGTCTGAGTGTGAGTCAGTGAGGTCAGCTGTATGAATTCATAGGTAGGTGCATTAGCAAGAACTCTGCATGAATACAGATGTGTGCCCATGTGTGTACTGGTAACCTCAACAAGTACCTGCAAGCTGTATGCTGAATTTTATATAGCAAATAATTATGCAACTTTTACTGTGTACCAAGTGCTGTTCTAAGTGTTTTATCAATTCACTGTATCCACCTGTGTCTTATGAAGCAAGCGCTATTATTATCCACATTTTACATATGACTAAACCAAGGCAGAGGTGAAGTCATTTGTCCAAGGGCATACAACTAAAAAGTGGCAGAGCTGAGATTTCAGCCCAGGCTGGCTGGCTTCAGAGTCCATACTCCTAAGCACTGTGATATGCAGTCCTTTCTCACCCTGTCCCCCCTCCATTCTGTTTCTTTAGCCTCAAATTGGGGGTGGGATGGTGACACCACTTTTCCTGACCTCTGGAGGTTGGCTCTAGGTTCTCAGGGCTTCATTCCCAGGGAGGGGGAGGCACTTACAATATTCATAATGGCCAGCACGTACTGTTCCACATCTCGCCGTCCGTGGTAGGCCACCATCATCTTGTCAGCCACTACCAGGGTCTCCACATAGCGCTCTCGGCTGACAGAGCGCTTCAGACCCAGTTGGCTGCGTTCTGTTTCATTGCCCAGGGGCCTGGCAGGCGGTGGCTTCAGGGTGTGTAGCCACCAGGGCCGCCCCTTCCATGGTTTCTCGTCTGGATGGAGAATTTCTGGTCATTACTCTGCTTGCTCTTTTGGTCCAATTCCCCGCCTGCTGGTCCACCTGCCCAACAGCTGTCAAATATCTTGTTCTTTTGGTACTGGGTATTCCAGTTGTACAATGTCTGGTTCTAGAAATGCTCCATTAACTACAATGATGTGGCTGCCCCAATGCCAAACTGGTTGGTTGAACAGCTGCCCAGTATACCACTACAACCAGTATGACTGTACAACTTCCTGACAATCCCACTACCTGCATGTCTGTGCGTAGCAGCTGGACTCAGTGCTGTGCTGGAACTGTGTGATTTATTATCTTTACAGCCTTCCAAATATGGAACTTTCTAATCAACATACTGCACACTGTATGGTTATAGAACAAACCAACTGCCTTTGATGGCCTTACTGCCCACCTGTACTCTAGCCTGACTGTCCACTAACCACCTACCGGACTGAGACACCATCCACCTTTCTGTGTTTGTACAACTGACTGTGGTTGTCTGTCTGCCATAGTATCCTACTCCCAGCCTCTCCCATTACCTATCTTATTGAATGTTCCAGGGCTCTGCATTTCCATCAGACAGCCACAGTTTTCTAGCTGTATGATTGTCCTGGTAAATATTTTGTTATTGTTTAGCTTTCTTACTCTCCCACCTCCTAAATGTCTAATTGTACAGCTATCCTCCTGCAGGTCTTCTTGTGAACCTGACCTTCTGAATGGTGGCTGAGCCCTTCTTTTGCCTGCTTTTTTTTTTTAATATGTCTTTGATTTTTTAGAGAGGAAGGGGGAAACATCCATCAGCTGCCTCCTGCATGCCCCCTGCTGGGGAACGAGCCCGCAACCCACGCATGTGCCCCAAATGGGAATCGAACCGGGACTTCTTAGTCCATGGAAGATGTTCAATCCACTGAGCCACACCAGCTGGGCTCTTTTTCCTGTTTTAATTGTGCAACTGCTTGGGTATCTGCTACAACCACGCTGTTGCTCAACTGTCTGATCAGACAGTAATCCTGGAGATGGATAGTTTTATACCTAAGTACCTGTATGGCTGTCCAGCTGCCTGTCTCACTGCTAGATCATTGGACTATGGCAGTAATGGATGG
This sequence comes from Tadarida brasiliensis, assembly GCA_030848825.1. Classification (NCBI taxonomy): domain Eukaryota; kingdom Metazoa; phylum Chordata; class Mammalia; order Chiroptera; family Molossidae; genus Tadarida; species Tadarida brasiliensis. The sequence continues at coordinate 67,869,545 of CM061259.1, read as the reverse complement.
GCTGTTCCCCTACCCCACTGCCCTGCTGTCTTGATGCCAATCCTCCCCTCATGCAGCTGCCTGCTGACCTTCTGGATAAGAAACACTGCTGCCTACACCTCTGCCTCAAGGTAACGATGTTGTGCAGCCCCTTTGCCCATCCCCAGAGAGACAGATGTACCTCTCACTCCACAGGCTGTGTCCAGATGGGGGTGACGCAGGGAGGAACGCTTGTACACCACATGGGGGCCACTTTCCTCTGGGCCCCGGCCCCTCTTGGGTCCACTTTGCAGGGGCTCAATCAAGTATTCTTCCTCATCTGCCACAATCAGGCCATGCTGGGAGTTGGGGTAGTGGGACAGAGGGCTTGGGTCAGGTCCCTGTCCTCAGGACCTCTGGGGCTCTATCTCTTTGTTTCTTCTACCTTCCTGGGTTTAGGTTGCTATTCCTTTTATAATCTCTTGAGAGTGATGTTTAACTCATTACATTTCAGCCTGACCTAAGGCTATTTATTTTCCTTTAAGTACTGCTTTAACTGCATCATAAATTAGCTAATCCTTTGAGTAGCTCAAAATGCTTTAAATATTTCCACTATGATTCCCTCTCTGACTTATATTTAGAAGTGTTTTGCTTAACTCTCAAACTCATGGGAATTTCCTCCCTGCCTCCCAGAATCCTCTGCTCACCAGGCCCCCACAGGTGCTGATGGCCACATGAGAGCTGCCAGCCTGGCCCTGCAGGTGGCCAGCATAGAGGCAGTGGGGCCGGGCAGCCCTCTGCCAAGCCAGGCCCTCCCGTGTCCAGTACTCCACAGAGACGTGCCCTGCCAGAAGGCGTGAGCTGCGGGTCAGGTTCAGCAGGAAGTGGGTGCTGGGTGCGGCCACCTTGTAGAAGAGGCGGGACTCTGCTGCAGGCCCTGTACCACGACGCTGCCTCCGGGGGGCAGAGGGAGAGAAGGCCAGCAGTGCCCCGTTGTCATCCACTCGGGTGGGGAAGGCAATCTCATAGTTCTCCAGACTGGACAGGAATTCATCTGTAGGTGAGGATCAGAGGCCTGGGGTGGGCCCTGGGAAGGACCCGTGTCCTGGCTGCTTGGCTTCAGGGCAGGTGATGCTAGGTTACCAGCTGCAAGACTCTGGACTTACTGACCACCCCCAACCCCTCCCCTTACTGACCACCCCCAACCCCTCCCCAACAACTTCAGTCCCAGTCTCACTGATCCCTCTTTAGTTCCTTGCTCCCTCCCCACCAATACCCCTGGACCACCCCTACCTTGAGACTGGAAGGCGTGCGTAACCTCGAATGTGAGGCCCAGGCCCAGGGCGAGGGCCCAGCGGAGGATCTGGCAGGCGGGAGCCATAGAGGCCACGTGTCCACATGTCTCTCCCCAGCCCCGGCTGCCGGCAGCCCCCACAGCGCTGCCTTCCCTGTTCACAGCCTGGGCAGCATCACTGGGCTCCTGGGAGGGAGGAGCTGTGTCAGGGGGGGCCTGATTCTGCTGCCCAGCACAGACACTGCCAAGGCCCTTTACCAGGCTGACAGGGGTCCTGCAGCTCCTTACTCCTAGCCTGGAGGAAGCCCAAGGCATTTCCCCTAGTTCGAAGATTCCAAATGCATTTCCTTACCTAGTAGCTCCCTGTTCCCAGTCCCCTATTCTTCCTACACTCTTTTTTTTTTTTTTTTATTCTTACCTGAGGACATTTTTTCCATTTTTTGTTCAGATAGAGTGGGAGGGAGAGAGAGGAAGAGAGAGAGAGAGAGAAACATCGACATGAAAGGGACACATTGAGTGGCCGCCTCCTGCACGACCAACCAGGGCCTGGGACAAATTGCAACCGAGGTACGTGCCCCTAGCGGGAACCGAACCCGGGTCTCTCTGGACCACAGGCCGATGCTCTAACCGCTGAGCCAAACCGGCCAGGGCTCTTCCTACACTCTTAGGACACGCAGGGACCTTGGCTCCATAAGCATCTACTATGTGCCTGCTACAGGTCTGAGCAATTTCACACCATTTCATTTCATTTCTGCAATAACCCTGCGATGATCCATTCACTGGGTAATAACTGCCCTCTCTTTTTGGGTTCAGTCTTCTGAGAGTGACAGATGACAGATAAGTACATAAAGAGATGAACAAACAAGAGTTCAGATGTGACACGTTCTTTAGAAGAAATAATGGGGAGGCTGAAAAGCAGAGGTGTGAAGGATGAGAAGATACCAATCATATGAAGAGACAGGAGATAGTGCACCAGACAGAGAACAGCAGGATCAAAGGCCTGGAGGCAGGGAGGAGATTGCTGTGGATCCTGGATGACAAGGCTCATATACAGGGGGCAGGAGGCCAGCAAGAGGAGGCTGCCATGGGATACACTTGAAGGCAGTTCAGTGTAAAGTTTCAGCCCAGATTAAACCTGAGGCCAGTGCTTGGCTCCTCCCTCCCCACCCCACCATTTTGGAGGCTCTGCCTTTGGATGCTCTGCTGTGGGTAACCACTATTTACCACACCAGCAGAGCTGGAATCCCCTACATCATGGTCTCAGTCCCTGTGACCTCTCTTCTACCCTGCATTTCCAGCTAGGCCTAGTCCTGCTTCCTCCCCAGATTCTTCCTGGAAGCTCCAGGATTACTCTGGTATCTGCCCCAGGCCAGCCTGACACAGACACCACTTTGGGCCACCACTGTGTGCCAAACCCTCCTGTCCCTCCTTGTCTCCACCCTCCTCCCCCTTAATCACACACTGTCTTGTTTTCTTTGCAGCCTGGCCAAGTCTGGGAGCTGATCCCCAAACAGGGCAGTTCAGCTCCAGAGGGACAGAGCCAAGTTTTCTGTAAGATACCGACTTAGAAGCCAACATTTCCCGCTTCTGCTTGGACTCCTCCAGTGATGGGGAGCTCACTCTGGCACTCTGTAACCCAGCTGTTCCCTTCAGCTGGGCTGATGTTTACCCCTTGATTTTTTGTTTTTACCTCTGGGGGCTTCAGTTAGTGCCACGGTGTTGGATCCCTGTGTGCGAGTCTCTCTGGGCCTCTGTTTCTTCTTCAGAGCCTGGACAGGGAGAGGGCAGTGAAGAGGAGCTAGGCTGGGTGTGGAGTTCAGGGGTCATGAGAAAACTCTGTCCTTCTCTCTGGCCCTGGTGAACCTCCTCTTGGATTTCATCCTTCCTTTTTCCCAGCACACCACCCCTCAAAGCTCCCTCCTCTCCACTTTTTGCCACTCCCCCCCCCCACACACACCCATTTCCTATTTCCCCCTCTCCCCTATTTCATCTTTAGAGGGCCTTGACAGCTCTGGGATTAAAGCCCTTCCTGGTGGGCTCCCCTGGGACCCCTCCTGCCTTAAAGGTCCTTTCCCCAAGCCAAGGTGGCAGCATTCTTATTGCAAGTGAGGGTGGAACCCCTCCCCCACTCCCATCTCTCTCTTCCTTCCCCCAGTGGTGCAGAATCTTCCTAAGTGGTCTGTGGCTGCCCTGTCTTTTTGCCTCTCTTGCTGCTGCTTCAAATTCTCATCCCTGTGCTGAGGCTTGGCCCCTCCTTCCAACAACCTCACAACCTCTTTGTGCTTCCAGTTTGGGTGGGATGTGGAGGACAGCACTGAAGGACCCAGCATAAGTGGTTGGAGGCAAGAGGAGTAGGGATGGGAGGATAGGGGTCTGGAGTGGGAGGGCACACAGGTGTCTGTAGGGCAAGGCAGGGGAGATCACCTGGGGCAGTGGCCCAACCCCTGGAGTGGCTGGGAAGTATGACCTACCCCAGGCATTGGTGGGGCCACTAGAGGGGTCATGGGTCTGAAAAGGGAAAATGAGGCTGTACCAGGATAGGGGATTCCAGGGCCTGAGCCTGTCTGGGACAACAGATGTCAGCAGGGGATTTACTGTGGTGTGTTTGTGTGTGGCTGCAAGAGCGTGACTATGTATGGGTGTGTGCCCATGTGACCCTGTGTGAGGCTGTGTGTGCCTGTGTGTGGCTGTATGTGTGTGTGTACCTAGGCCAGGCCAAACCCCCAGCCCCTCCTTCCAGAAGGCAGGAGGGAGGCAGCCAGCCTGGGGGAGGGTGCCAGCAGCTGGAGGAGGAAATGCCGGAGGAAAAGGCCCGGAAACAGAGGCTCCATCCCCTCCCCAAGATCCTGGAGGCACCCGTGGCTCCCCACCCAGACCTCCTGGGCCAGCTAGGAGGACAGGGCTGCTGGGCCTCCCTGTGGAGGCCAAGACCTCAGCTGCCCAGGCAGAGGCCTTGCCAGCCAGGCTGCCAGCTGCCTCCGGGCACTGCACATCTGGCTGGGCAGACCCTGTGAAGCCAACAGACAAAGGCTGGCCGTCCACCCCACCCTACCCACAGCCCACTAGGTCCCCCCTAAGCAGACACTAATTAAAGGCCTGGAGCCGAATGGGCTGGAGACACCCTGAGACAGAAGGCTGTGGCCTGCTGACCAACTCCCGAGGAAGTGGGCAGTGCCACTCTCACACTCACACAAATGCACACTATCAGCGACACACAAATGCACACTAGCAGTGAAACACACACTTGTGGGCAACCCTAACTGCGCAGCTGGGGACCAACAACTGGACACCACAGACCCATGAAGCCACCCCCCCACACACACACTCAGTACACACTTACACACCCAGAGACACAACTACACACTCCCCAGCCCTATGTGCACACACACACATACATAGACAACCTAGAGAGAGACACACACAGATACCCAGGCTTACACATACAGACATGTATGCAGTCATTCACACAACCAGACCAGGGACAAAGTAACCAAGTCCCACAACCTTGACACACACCGCATGCACTTACATACAGGTATTTACATACTGTTACACTCAGACACACGCAGAGACAAACACAGATGTTTGGAGACATACACTCATCTAGACACTGACACATACAGCACACACTTTATGCACACATGCTGACTCACACTTAGGCAGACAAACAACACCCCCACATAATCAAACACACATTTTCATGCAGACTCACACATGCAGAAACACACTTATTTACACATACATGGATGTCCACACACACACACACCCCACACACCCACAACCGGACACTCACTTGAACTCAAGTGTCGCACACGCTTAGGGACATCGCACACCAACACAACCCCCACAGCGGGACGATGGCCATGGCGGTTCTCATCCGACGCAGACACACAAAGTCCCCTGAAGCCATGTACCCCCGCCCGCCCCAGGAGCCCCTGCGCCTTTACCAGCGGCCGGCCGCCCGCCGCCGGGGCCTCAGTCGCGTCTCCGCAGCAGTCTCGCCGGCCCGGCGCAGGGAGGAGGGAGGGAAGGAGCGAGCGCGGCGGCGTGGCCGGGGGAGGGGGCGCGGGGACGGCACTTCCTGAGCCGCCGGCCAGAGTTATAAAAAATCCCTGAACCGCGCGCCGCCAGAACCCCGCCCGCCGCCGCCTGTCCTGGGCCGCAGGCTGGACCCGAGCCAGGGACCCAGGAGCTCCGGCGCCCCGCCTGGCCTGGCGCCCCGCGGTGGGGATGGGGAGGGTGAGGATGGGGGAGGGAAAGGATGGGCGGGGAGGGATGGAAAAGGCGGGCGTGATGGGCCGGGGTGGGAGGGAGAAGGAGGTGGGAGGGTTGGGAGGGGAGAAAGACTGACTAGAGGCGGAATGGGGAGGGAGGAAGAATTGGGTGGGGGTAAGGGGACCAGGAGGAAAAGGGGAGCCGGGTGGTTGGGGGAGGGGGAAGAGTGATTGGAAAGCGGGGAGGAGGTGGGGGCTTGGAGGAGGAGGCAAACCAGGTCCGGAGTCAGGGGAAGGAATGGGGAGCGAAAGAAATGGGAGGAGGGGTGGAGGAGTGGGGGAGGGGAGAGTCCGCTGCCTGGCCTACATCAACAGCATCGACAACAGCTGTTATTTATTGAGAGCTAGTCCTCCCTCAAACAAGCACTTATTGGGCGCCTCCCGTGTGCCAGGCACTGTGCCCGGGGCGGCTGAATTCATCTCAATTTTCCCTGCCCTTCCTGAGCTCCCCTCTGGGGTTGGACCTGCTCTGGGCCTGGCTAGTCCCATTTTTCGGAACAGGAAACTGAGGACAGAGAGGGGGAGAGTGAAACCTGGGGCGGGGACAGGCGTTGGGTGAAAGCTGAGGGGGATGGCCGGGGTTGGGGGGAAACCCTGGGTCAGTGCTACAAAGATGTGGAGCTAATGCGTGAATGGGGGGTGATATTGGAACCCCACGTGGCTAGGTGTCCCACAGGCTTCCAGGTGCCTTGCCAGGGGCTGGTTCTCTAGGAGGGGGAAAGGGGGGACTTCCAGACTTAACAATTCCAGGCATTTTCCAGGTCTGGCTCCCAGAGAGTTAGGCAGAGCCTGGCCTTGCCCCTGGACTTCTCTGAGTCTTCGTTGCTTCATCCATGGTAGTGGTGGGGTCCGATCAGAAACAAACATTTGTTTTGTTTGTCTTGAACTTGGAATGACAGGTCAGGGCTCAAGCATACAGTAGGTACAATTTACAAATACCAGTCTCCTGGAGTTCCTGGTATTTTGTAGCTCCACCTCCACTCCATCCTCATCTCAGGCCAGAAGAGAGTGGCAGGGTGTTCTCTACCCACTGCTACGAGGGCCGCTTGAGCCCCCAAGAGGAACAGGCTCAATAAGCCAGCCCTGGCCTCTGCCAGAGGGCCCTTAATTATCCAGGGGCCTACTGGGAGCCTGCCCTGAGCTGTCTTCTGTGGACCTCTTTCTCCATCCAAGAGGTGGCTGCCTTTGCATTGTTTGCCCTAATGCTAGAAGCTCCCACGTTCAGCCCAGTGGCTGCTCTGGCTACTAGTCCTTAGTCTGGCGGTGGAAGGCCACTGGCAGCCCTGGAAATTTCAGGGAGTTTTGAACTGGGAGTTCTAGTCTCTGCCACTTACTAGTTGTAAACCTTTTCTAACCGGCCCTCCCCGCCATGCCATAGCTCCAGAGATCCCTTGGGTTCTCCCTCTCCCCTCTGGATGTGGTCTGGGTGGGGCATGAGACTTGGCCCTAAGCCACTTCTACCTTCCATGTCTTGGGCTCACCATTAATTAAGGGGTGGTCATGTCAGGACTTTTGCAGGGAATCCTGGGAAACAGACTTGGATCTTGAGAAGCTGAGTCCTCATCTTAGACAACCTCTTTTTTAAAAAAAAAATCCTCACCAGAGGATATTTTTCCATTGATTCTTAGATAGAGTGGGAGGGGGAAGGGAGAGAGAGAGAGAGAAACATTGATGTGAGAAAGACACATCAATTGGTTGCTTCTCGCATGAGCCCAACCAGGGCTGGGGATCAAACCTGCAACCAAGGTACATGCCCGTGGTCCCTGGGCCGACGCTCTAACCACTGAGCCAAACTGGCCAGGGCTTAGACAACCTCTTGTAAGAATGAAGCCACCAGGTAGAAGAGGCTAATGGTCCCACAGTCATCATTTCAGCCCTGAGCAAACTGTTCCTGAAGCCCATAGCTGGGCTTTCATCCATGCAATCTTTATTGAACACTTTGGTGTCAGGTGCTGGTTTAGGTCCTGGGGACAGAGCCAAGAAAAATAACACACTCCATTCCCACTCCCCCACCCACGAGAAGGTTGAGGCTCTGCCTCAGGGCCGTTGTACTTGCTGTTCCCACTGTCTGGAATGCTCTTCCCTCTGATATCCCCATGGCTGACTCTATCTCCTTCTTCAAGTCTCGACTAAAACATCACCCTCTCAATGAGGCCTTCCCACTCACACCACTTTTTTTTTTAATCCTCACCTGAGGACATTTCTGCATTCATCATCAGATAGAGCGGGAGGGAGAGAGGGAGGAAGAGAGAGAGAAACATCGATGTGAGAGAGACACATCGACTCGCTGCCACCCACACGACCCCAACCAGGGCCAGGGCCAAACTGCAACCGAGGTACATGCCCTTAGCGGGAACCGAACCCGGGTCTCTCTGGACCGTGGGCCGACGCTCTAACCGCTGAGCCAAACCAGCCAGGGCCCACACTTCTAGATTACACACCACAAGCCTTCTCTTTCACTCCCTGGTTTAATTTAATCTTAGCATGAATCACCACCTGACATACTTTATGGAATACTTGTTTGTAGATTCTCTGTCTCCCTCACTGTAATGTCAGTTCTCAGGGAAGAGGTCTTAACCTGTGGTTCACAATGGTATCCCTAGTGCCTGGGACAGGATCTGGCACACAGTTGGTGTTCAGTATTGAATAAATAGAGAACCCAGAAAGGCTTCCTGTGTGGCATTGACATTGGGGTTTGAATGTCAAGAAGGAGACAGTGGGGAGTGAGGGCACAGCAAATTCAGAAGCTACTGTGGCCAGTAGGTTCTCTTTTGACTTAAACCCATTTGGACTGACTTAAAACAAAATTTTTTTTGTCACTTGCAACTTTTTGATCCAGAGTGATGTCGAGTTGCATCTGAGAGAATATAACCATGATGATGAAGATGATGGAGCACTTGCTTTGATTCCTGTTTTAAATTTACATCAGCTCTGTGAAGTAGGCACCATACCCATTTCTCAAATGAGAAAACTGAGGCACAGGCTGGGTCACTTTCTCAAGGTTGCTCAGCTAGGAGTGGCAGAATCAGAAAATAACAATCTAGATTAAAGTCACAGTTTATTTTACTACTGGGGATAGGCAGGTGAGCTTGGAGGCTGAAGACTCCCCAGGGTGGGAGGAAATCCTCTAGGGGCTCTGGGATCATTGCACTGAGGGTAGGGGCTTTCTCAGAAGCTGGAGCCCCCATCTCTAGCCCACCTGTTGGATCCTTTCCCTAGCTATGGAATTGGTACCTCTTTGAATGTTGAGATGAATCACCCCTGCTTAAGGTCAAGTGAAACTGACAAAAAGTCCCACCTCTCTTAGTTTGGGAGTCAGGGAAGGCTTCCTAGAGGAAGTCACATTTAATAGGGGATCTGAAGGATGAAAAGGAGTTGGGCAGTTGAGGAGATGAGGAAGGGAATTTCAGGCCTAGGGCACAGCATAGGCAGAGCCCAGGAGGTGGGAGAGTGAAGGGCATGTGGTCAGTTTCCTTTGGGATTTCTCCTGTGTCTGGAGTGAATATTTGCTCAAACTCTGCCCCGCCAGCAAGTCAGACAGAGAAAGATAAATACTGTATGATCTCACTTATATGTGGAATCTAAGTAGATTGGTGGTTGCCAGGGGCTGGGGGAGGGGGAAATGGGGAGACATTGGTCAAAGGGTACGTACTTCCAGTTATGAGATGTATAAGTCCTGGGGACCTAATGTACAGCACGATGATTATAGTTAATATTACTGTATTGTGTACTTGAAAGTTGCTAAGAGAATACATCTAAAATGTTCTCACCACAAAAAAGAAATGGTAATTATGTGAGATGATGGAGGTGTTAGCTGATGCTACAGTGGTGATCATTTCACAATACAGTATATACACATATCAAATCACTATGTTGTACGCCTTAAACTTACACGATGTTAAATGCCAATCATATTCCAGTAAAGCTGGGGCAAAAAGAACACACAAACAAAAAAACACAACAAAAAAACAAACTTCGCCGGGCAAATGCAACACAACCCTTCCACCTGCCTCCTCAATTTCCAGTGAGCCCTGAATTCCCCCTCCTACCCCCATCTCCACCCCCTATCCTGGCACCCACAGATCCCCCCTCTCATCCTCCCCAGCTTTGGGGCCTGCTGTTGGGAGCATCACTCTCGATCTCAGAGTGATGATCTGAGGCTGGCCTCAGTTTCCCCTCTGATGCTGGGGCAGACATGGCTCAGCCGGCCCCCTGTCACCCCCAGTGTACGTGGCGGTGATTATTCTGGAGTCAACAAGCTGTGACCTTGATATAAATTTCAAACTCTTTCTTGTCCCGCCTCACCTGGACCCTCTGTGCTGCACCCAGCATACCCAGATGAGTGGAGGTTCTTGGGCTTTCTACTCCTGCCCTGTCCCATGGCCACCCCAGAGGTGTCTGGGCACTTGGCAGACTATGAATAAAATCCCCCTTCATGCCTCAATGAGAGACCCCAATGTGGTGTGACCTCCTTACATCTTGCCTGTATGTATGTGTGGTGGAGGTGAGTGAGCGGGGGCTCTCAGGCTGGGGGCTTGGATTCAGCAAGGCCAAGTTGGCTTCTTAGGTTCTGATTCTTCATCTTTAACCAGCTGGACAGCCATTTTACCACCCCAAGAGAAGTTGCACCCAGATGGAGCACTCATCCAGATGCGCTCCCTTCTTCAAGGTGGCGCTGGTCTTGCTGAGGGGGCCAGAGCGATAAGTGGGAGCCAGGGTGCTGCTGGGGAAGAACAGGAGGGATGAGGGGGCCTGGGATGGGGATGTCCAGCTTGAGAAGGAAGCAGATGTGGGGCACACTGAGGGGTACAGTTTCTACTCCAGAAGATCAGCTGAGGGGCAGTGTTCAGGGCAAACCAACACCCCAATGGATACCCAGTACCGGGTCTTCTGCTATACCCCATCAGGGTTGTGTCCTTGGCCCCAGGGAGCAGAGAAACCTCTAGAGAAGCAAATGTGTGCTCTGATCCTTAGACTTTCTGCATACAGGGATGGTTCAGTGGGACTATGAACTTGGAAAACAAAATGCAGATGGTCCCCAGGAGGGGCCCTGGGTGTGGGGCTCCAGAGGTTAAAGGGGGACCTGGAGAAGTGAAGGGGGAACCTCTTGACTCTTGCTTAACTGCTGTGTGTCCCTGGAGAGTTGCTTGCCCTCTGTGAGCCTCAATTTGTGCATCTGTGCAATGCAAATGCCAATATTGACGCTCAATGTGTGCTTTTGGATGAGAGGCTGGGAATGGTGTCTCAGGCAGTCATGGCAAGAAGCAGACAGCTCCAGACCAGCTTTGTTATTCTCGTCTCAGCCAGGACATCGAGCACACAGTAGGTGCTTAATAAAACCTGGCTTAGCCATTAGGGTCTGAGACTCCTGGGATGGAGTGTCTTTAGGTGCTACCTATGAAGGCTCTTCTGCAAATCTTGAGCTTCTTTCTCCATTTCTCACCTGTCCCACTGGTCAGGCAGGCATAAATGGTGTCTAAGTGTAGACTCTGGAGTCAGGCAGCCTGGGTTTGAATCCTGACTTTGCCACTTACAAGATGCATGACCTCAGGCAAGTCACTCTACCTCTCTGTGCTCCTGGGTCTGCATTTGCAAATGGGTTTAATCACACACCTCTCATCATGAGATTCTTGTAAGGATAAAATGAAGGAATAGATCTGGGGTGCCTGGCACATAGGAGGTGCATACCACTGATTATTATTACTGGCTCACGTTTTACCAGACTCTTTTGGGGGCCACAGGTGGCAGACCTCTCCATGCCGATCACTTCCTGTTTCATCCCAAAGTATAGGATTAAGGCAGTAGTCCTCAACCAGGGCAGTTCTTCCCCCCATGGGACATCTGGCAATGTCTGGAGACATTTTGGGTTGTCACAACTTGGGAAGGGCGCTACTGGCATCTAGTGGACAGATGCCAAGGATGCTGCTCAACATCCTACAATGCCCAGGACCTTTCCCATTTTAGAGAATGTCCTGGCCCCAAATGCAAACTATATGGAGGTGGACAAACCCTAGGGTAAGTAAGAGTAGGGGCTCAGAGGTGCACTCCCTACTTCTTGGCCTAGGGCAGGTGGCTTGACCTTGCTGAACCTCAGTTCCCTCTCTGCAAATGGGGATAACAGGTGGTATCAATGACAAAGGGCTCTTGGGAGGATTAAGTGAGTTAAGAATGTAAGAGATTTAGGATAGGATCTGGCTTACAGTAAGTGCTCAATTAGTATGGACTGTTGCCATTGTTATTAGTGACAAGGATGATGGTGGCAGTGTGTGTCTCCTGCTAAACTGTCCCCTGATTTGAGAACTCTCCTGGAATAACTAGCCCATGTTTGATGCCCTACCCAGGCACCAGACGCCCCACAACCAAGTAGGATCACTTCTGACACCAGATCAGGCAGTGCTCAACTTATCCAGGGCTGGAGAATGTCCTGTAAGCACCTACGCTGGGGCTGGGCACTCCCTCAGAGAGGCTTGTGATCGTGTGAGAAACAGAATTTGATATATTATAATGCATCTTAACCTCTATTCTGAGCCCATATTCAGCTGTGGGGGGGTGGGGGGTGGGCAGGGACCAGAATCCCAGTGGATTCAGGGTGCCCCCCCTAATCCCTGGAGGTGTGTTAAAAAAAGAGAGAAAGATCAGCACCCAGGCAGCCTGGGGTTGGAATCTGGCTTTGCCATTTACCAGCTGTGTGATTTTGGACCAGTGACTTAACCTCTGAAAATGAGGACAATAATAGTAACCTCTTTACAAAGGGATAGTTGTGAGGATAAAATGGTCAATGTGTATCAAGCACTTAGAACAGGATCTGGTACCCAGTAAATGTACAATAAATCTAATTGATGATGGTGATGTTGGTGATGGTGGTGGTGGTGGTGGTGGTGGTGGTGGTAGTGCCTGTGGTTGACCACTCGATTTCCAGCATGGTGGGTGACTGGTCTAGGGTTTCTTACCCTTAGCACCACTGACGTTTTGGGTCAGATAGTTCTTGGTTGTGGGGGGCTGTCCTGTTCATTCTAGGGTGTTGAGCATCATCTCTAGCCAGCCTCTACCCACCAAATGCCAGTAGCTCCCCCCAATTCTGTCAACCAAAATCGTCTGCTGACACTGCCCAGTATCCCATGGGGTGGAGGCAGAACTGGCTGGGTGGAAACCACTGATCTATCCCAGGTAATCTTCTGTTCACACTGGCGTCTACTGGAATGAGTTGTGTCCCTTTCAGCCTGGGTTGTTAATTCTTTCAGTATCCGGACTTTTTTTTTCTGAGACAGCCTCTCTTTAAGACAGTGGGAGCTCTTGCTCAAACGAAAGAAGGAGCTCCATAACTGGAAAACCCTGGGAGAGATCAGTATCAGTGAATGATTTATTTATTTATTTATTTATTTATTTATTTATTTATTTATTTTATTTTTTACATTTATCTTTAGATAGAGTGGAAGGGGGGGGGAGAGAGAGAAACATTGATGTGAGAGAGACATCGATTGGTTGCCTCCCGCACGACCTTGACCAGGGCCGGGGATGAACCACTATTGAGGTATGTGCCTTTGGCCGGAATCGAACCTGCGACTCTTTGGTCCATAGGCTGATACTCTAACCGTTGAGCCAAACCGGCCAGGGCTCAGTGAATGTTTTATTTTATTTATTTAAAATATTTTTTCTTTATTGATTCTATAGTGAGAGGAAAGGAAAGGGAGAGAGAGATGGAAACATCAATGAGAGAGAACATCGATTGGCCACCTCCTACATGCCCCCCACTGGGGATTGGGCCCACAACCTGGGCATGTGTCCTGACTGGGAATTGAACCGGCGACCTCTCGGTGCATGGGTCGATGCTCAACCACTGAGCTACACCAGCCAGACTGCTGTTGGTATTTTAATAGGGATTGCATTAAATCTGTAGATTTCTTTGGGTAGTACGGACATTTTAATGATTTTGATTCTTCCAATCCATGAACATGGTATATGCTTCCGTTTTTTAATATCTTTTCCATTTCTTTATTTTTTTCTTTTGTTAATCCTCATCTGAGGATATTTTTTTCCCATTGATTTTTAGATAGAGTGGAAGGGAGGGAAAGGAGAGAGAGAAACATACACACATGGATGTAAGAGAGACTCATTAATTGGTTGCCTCCTGTATGACCCTGGATGGGGCCAGGGATCAAACCTGCAACCCAGGTACGTACTCTTGACTGGGAACCAAACCTATGACTCTGGTCCATGGGCTGGACCCTCTAACGACTGAGCCACACTGACCAGGGCTATTTCTTTTTCTTTTTTTTTTTGACATTTTATTTTGCATTTATCTTCAGATAGAGCAGGAGGGAGAGATGGGGAAAGAGAGAGAGAGAAATATCGACGCGAGAGACACATCGACTGGTTGCCACCCACACGACCCCAACAGGGGCCAGGGACAAACTGCAACCAAGGTTTGTGCCCCTAGCGGAACCTAACCCCGGACTCTCTGGTCTGCAGGCCGATGCTCTAACCGCTGAGCCAAACCGGCTTGGGCAGGGCTATTTCTTATTACAATGTCCTGCAGTTTTCTGAGGACAGGTCTTTTATCTTCTTGGTTAAGTTTATTCCTACGTATCTAAATTTTATTGTAATGGTAAATGGGATTTGTTTTTTAAGTTTCTCTTTCTGAGTGTTCATTATTGGTGTATAAAAATGCCATTGAGCTTGGCCAGTGTGGCTCAGTGGATTGAGCATTTCTCATGGACTGAGAGGTCCTGGTTCGATTCCTGGTCAGGGCACATGCCTGGGTTGTGGGCTCGATCCCCAGTAGGGGTGTGCAGGAGTCAGCTAATCAGTGTTTCTCACATCAATGTTTCTATCTCTCTCTCCCTTCCTGTCTCTCTAAAAAATCAATGAAAACATATTTTAAAAAATGCCATTGATTTCTGGATGTTGATTTTGTATCCTGCTTCGTTGCTGAATTCATTTATTAAATCTATTGGTTTTTTTGGTGGAGTCTTTAGGGTTTTCTATGTACCATATCATGTCATCTGCAAATAATGACAGTTTCACTTCCTCCTTTCCAATTTGGATGCCTTTTATTATTTCTTCTTGTCTGATCACTGTGCCTAAGACTTCCAGTACTATATTGAATAAGAGTGGTGAAAGTGGACATCCCTTTCTTATTCCTGTTCTTAAGGGAAATGCTTTTATATTTTGCCCGTTGAGTATGATGTTGGCTGTAGGTTTGTCATATATGGCCTTTATTATGTTGAGGTATGATCCTTCTATTCCCACTTTGCTGAGAGTTTTTATCTAGAATGGGTGCTGGGTTTTGTCAAATGCTTTTTCAGCATTTATTGATATGATCAGATGATTTTTATCTTTCATTTTGTTTATGAGGTTTATCACATTGATTTGCAATTTTTTATTTATTTTTCAATTTTTATTACTTTATTTTATTTTATTAATTTATTTTTGTTACAAATGTTTCTCCTTTTCCCCCCATTGACCCCCTCCTCCCGATCCTGCCCCTGCACCCATCCCCAGCATTGTTGTCCATGTCCATGGTTATGCATACCTGCATATAAGTTCTGTGTTTTATCTCTTCCCCCTCCTCCCCCCCAATCCCCCTTCTGAGGTTTGTCAGTCTATACCCTACTACTATGTCTCTGAGTCTATTTTGTTAATCAGTTTGTTTTGTTCATTATGTACCACAAATAAGTGAGATCTGATTTGCAAATATTATACCAGCCTTGCATCCCTGGAATAAATTCCACTTAGTTGGGTGAATAATTTTTAAAATATATTGCTGCATCTGATTTTCTAATATTTTGTTGAGGATTTTGGCATCTATGTTCCTCAGGGATATTGGCCTGTAATATTCTTTCTTTGTAGTGTCTTTATCTGGTTTTGGAATTACAATTATGTTGGCCTCATAAAAAGAGCTTGGAATTCTTCCCTCCTCTTGAAGTTTTTGAAATAGTTTGAGGAGAATAGGTGTTAGTTCTTCTTTGAATGTTTGGTAAAACTCCCCTGTGAGGCTGTCAGGACCAGGGCTTTTGCTTGCTGGGAGTTTATTGATTACCGCTTCCATTTCTTTAGTTGTTATTGGTCTGTTCAGGTTTTCTAACTCCTCCTGGCTCAGTTTTGGAAGACTATATGCATCTTGGAATTTGTCTATTTCACCCAGGTTGTCCAATTTGTTGGCATATAATTGTTCATAGTATTTTCTTACAATCCTTTGTATTTCTGTGGTGTCAGTTGCTACTTTCACCTCTTTCGTTTCTGATATTAATTATATGGGTCCTCTGTCTTTGTTTCTTGGTGAGTCTGGTTAAAGGTTGATCAATCTGGTTTATCTTTTCAAAGAACCAGCTCCTGGTTTCTTTGATCTTTTGTGTTTTTAGCCTCTGTGTCATTTATTGTTGCTCGGATCTTTATTTCCTTCCTTCTATTTAGTCTGGGTTTTTCTTTTTGTTCTCTTTCTTATACTTTGAGTTGTAGAGTTAGATAGTTTATTAGAAATTTTTCTTGTTTTGCCCTGGCTGGTTTGGCTCAGTGATTAGAGCATTGGCCTGCAGACCAGAGAGTCCTGGGTTTGATTCCCGCTAAAGGCATGTACTTCGGTTGTAGTTTGTTCCTGGCCCCAGTTGGCATCGTGCAGGTGGCAGCCACTCGATGTGTCTCTCTCACATCGATGTTTCTCTCTCTTCCTCCCTCTTTCTCTCTGGCTCTGTCTGAGCCACACCAGCTGGGCCTTCCAGTGTATTTTTGATGTCAGATATGTTATTCTTAATTTCTGTCTGATTCTTATTTATATTTTCTATTTCTTGTTTCATGCTGTTGTAGTTTCCACTAAGTTTCTTGAAATCCTCACTAAATTTCTTGAGCATCCTTATAACCATTACTTTGAACTCTATATCTGATAAATTATTTGCCTCCATTTTGTTTAGCTCATTTTCTAGAGTTTCCTCCTTTTCTTTTCACTTGGGGGTTGTTTCTTTGTCTCACCATTTTTGCTGACTCTTTGTATTTATTTCTATGTATTAGATCAAACTGCTATGCCTCCCTGTCTTCATGCAGTGGCCTTATATAATAAGTGTTTTGTGGGATACAATGATGAGTCTCTTAGATCTTCTGAGCTGGGTGCTCTTGGAATGACCCTTGTGTGATTTATTTGGGCTCTCCTGTTATAATTGGGTGTTGTCCCATTCATGGATGGGATCTTATCTCAGGTTAGCTGATTGTGAGGCCCACCCCCGACCACATTGTGCAAGATGTGCAGGTGCTGACAGAACACAACACAACATAACATAACAAAAACATACAAATGACCCCTACAACCACAACAAAGGTGACCAGGAAATAAGAGAGAATTAGGAAAGAGAGAAGAGACAAGAATAATAGAAGAAAAGAAAAAAATATGCTAAGAGAGAAAAAGGGAGAGGAAAAAGTATTATAAAAGGGCAGAGGTGAAAGAAATAAAATAATAACAGAGAATAGGGGAATGAAAATGGTATAAAAGAAAAGAGGAAGAACAAATTATGAAAAGGAAAATAGAGAAAGCAAAAAGGCAGAAAATTAGAAAAGGAAAAAAGCTTATAAGCAGGAGAAAGAAGAAAATTTTGAGTAAGAAAAGGGAAAGAAAACAGACTAAAATAATATCAAATCAATAAAAAGGAAAGATAAAGAAGATGACGCTAAATAAATAAATAAGTAAATAAATAAATAAATAAATCGCTAGCTAGCTAAGAGGGGTTGGTCTCAGCAGAGTTTTAGTGCCTCCTGGGAACTCCCTTTGGATCCTGCTCTACTTAGGTGCTAGCTAAAGTCAGAAAGTGTCCTCCTTTGGCTCTTAGCAACCTGTTTGGAGTTTCAAGCTATCCACAGTTTGTCTCTGTCTCCACAGAACTTGGCTGCATGAGGGAGGGGCCAAGCTGCATTCTAAAGCCAGTTTGTGTGCAGTTTGAGGCCCAGGGTGGGTCAGCAAACTTCCCTGGGTTCCCTGGGCTCTGCCTCTATCTACCTTCGCCTGCCAGCCAGCTGTCAATCTTACTCACTGAAAAGTCTGTTTCTGAAAGGCTTTAGGCAGAATAGAGGATATAAAACCTCTTGGTCTCCCACGAGGAAGAGGTGCTGTTTAGTTTTCAAGGAATGTGGTGTGTGTGTTTCTTTGCCCCAGAGCTAGAGCTCCTCTGAGAATGATCCAGAATATTTCCCTTCCTGGGCTGGGCAGAGATCCTTGTATACAGTCCAGTGGGATCAACTGGAAAATGAGTCTCTTATCAGCTCTCCTGTGAAGGGAAAGCACCAGTCAGGTTCCTGGGGCAGTGGGGCAGATGGCCCTACCCCCAAGCCAATCACTGACATGCCATGAGCCTGTTCAAATCCATAGGCTTGTCACCCTATTGCTCTCTCCTCTGCAAGGGTCGAGATGCAGGGTGTGGCAGGCAGTGTTCCTGAGGATGGGGTGAGCTGTATACCCTAAGATGTTTTTTTTCCCCTTTACCTGAACTATGGCTTCTGGGAGGGGCCAGCACATCTCAGGAGAAAGGGCTGCTTCAGTTTAGAGGAGGCATGACTAGACTGGTGGCCAATTTACCTTGTCCTTCCCCAATACTTCCCACCCCAGCGTCTCCTCAGGCACCTCCAGAATGCACCGCCCTCTCTCCACTGTAGCCTTAGATGAGTAGATGTAAACAAAAATCCTGTGCTCTGTTTTTTTTTTTTTAAACAAACAAACAAACAAAGAACAGGAAAAAACCCTGTGGCTTTATCTCTGCCTGGCTGTGGTCTTCTCAGCAGCAAGAAGCCCTGTTGTCCTTCATGGCTGGATGTTACATGGGTTGTTGTTTTTGGCTCTGGGGCTCTGGACTGGGAAGCCCAGCCTGGGGACTGGGCCTCGATCTTCTAAGGGAACAACTCCCCCCACCCCCAGCTTGGAGCTGAAAGATTCCTCATCCCTTTTGGGCTGCTGTCTGTGAAAGCGGGCCAGACCCTCTTGTGTGATCTCACCCCTTCTACTAGACTCCAGGTGGTTTCTGTCCTTTCTTTTCTTTTTTTTTTTTTTTTTATCCTCATCCGAGGACATTTTTTCATTTTTTGTTCAGATAGAGTGGGAGGGAGAGAGGGGGAGAGAGAGAGAGAGAGAGAGAGAGAGTGAGAGAAACATCGATGTGAAAGGGACACATCGAGTGGCTGCCACCCGCACGACCAACCAGGGCCGGGGACAAACTGCAACCGAGGTACATGCCCGTAGCGGGAACCGAACCCGGGTCTCTTTGGACCGCAGTCCGACGCTCTAACTGCTGAGCCAAACCAGCCAGGGCTGTCCTTTCTTGCTATGTCTCTTCTTCAGCTGGATCTCAGTTGGTAATACCGAGTGAGTGTTCCCTAATTTAGTTTTATTTCCAGTCTGGCCCTGGGAGGTGTAAGAAGGGTCTGCCTATGTGGCCACCATCTTCTGTCAATCTGTCCCCTTATTTTTTATTTTTATTTTTTAATTCTCACTGGAGGATATGTTTTTATTGATTTTAGAGAAAGAGGAGGGAGGGAGGAATGGAGGGAGGGGGAGAGAGAGAGAGAGAGAGAGAGAGAGAGAGAGGGAGAGAGAGAAAGAGAGAGAGAAAGAAAGAAAGAGAGAGAGAAAGAAAGAAAGAAAGAAAGAAAGAAAGAAAGAAAGATCAATGTGAGAGAGAAACATGGATCAGTTGCCTCCTGTATGCACCCTGACCAGGGATTGAACCTGCCACCTGGGCATGTGCCCTGACCAGGAATGGAACTGGTGACCTTTCAGTGTATGGGATGACACTCCAACCAACTGAGCCACACCAGCCAGGGCTTCCCTTGTTTTTTTAATACACATACAGTTGATTCTTGTTATTCAAGGTTCTTACTTTCTGTAAAGTCACTGTGAACACTGAATTAGTGAAAACCAAGTCACTGCTCCTAGGAGGAATCCAGGGTTAGGTTCCCATGAGCCTCTGGTCACAACACTTTTATCAACTGGTTAATACACATCTTGTATTATGTGTGTTTTGGTTGAAAGATGCCTCATTTAATATACATTGTTTATTCATTAACACTGAACTGATGGCCAACAGTAGGATAACTGAGGCCTGAACAAAGCTTGTATAACACACAAATTTTCTCTGTCAGGTGCCCCCCAGCTTTCCTGTACTCAGGAATGCTAGACAGAGCTTTAGCACTATGCTTGGGATCATTTACAACAATAAAATCACACACACAAAAAGCACAGTAATGTAAAAAGTGTGGCATTATAGACTATGAGAGGGACACAAGTTTACATTACAAGAGCTGAAGAAGGCAGAGTGTTGCCATGTTGACCTCAGCTGGAAATGTGTGCCTCAGTGTATTCTGTGCATGTCCGTGAATGATTGTGGAAGTCCCACCAGTATTGATTTTGGGGTTGCAGATACATTTTATGAGTAAGCAAATTTACAATTATGGGATCCACAAATAATGAGGATCACTTGTATCTTTCAGGTGGTAATGAGTGCTGAGGTGAAATGAAAAAGCCGAGCTGGAGATAGAGACAAGATGGGGGGGTATCATAACAGAATACCACAAACTGGGTGACTTAAAGCAAGAGAAATACATTCTCTCACAGTTCAGAAGTCCAAAGTCAATGTGTTGGCAGGGCTGTGTCCCCTCTGAAGTCTCTAGGGAAGAATCCTTCCTTGCTTCTTTCTAGCTTCTGGTGGTGGCCAGCAATCGACGGTGTTCCTTGGTTTATAGATGCATCATTCCAGTCTCTGCTTCTGTTGTCACACGGCCTCTTTCCTGTGTGTCTGCATTTCTGTACCCAATTTCCCTCTTCTTATAAGGACACAACTCATATTGGATTTAGGGCTCATTTTAATCCAGTATAACCTCATCTTAACATGATTACATCTGCAAAGACCCTATTTCCAAATGGGTTAGTAATGTTTTAAAGGGTAAAGGTAAAAGCTTGCAAAAGGTGGAAACTGTGAAAAATGTTTTGCTTGCATTACCTTTGCTCAGCCTTCTGTTGAGTATGGATTATCTGGATTATCTGCAAGACAATGAATCACCCAGCAGATGCAGGACGAGATACCAGACCAGTCCAACTGCAAAATGGACAATGGGCCATGCAGAGTACGTCCACAGGAACTGCCAGAAGCTAGAAGTAGAGTATATAACCTACACTTCAACTATTATTCGAGGCTGACCCCTTTTCAGCTCAGCCTGCCTGCACCCAGGCATGTGCAATAAAATTGTTTTGCTCTACATTGGCTTTATGTTGTGGATGTGATGTCCTGTTGGCTCAGACCTTTTATTTGGTGCCGAAACCTGGGAGGTCTGTGAGGATCCCACATAGGGGGCAATCGTGGGCCCCCAGAGTCCTCTGGGCCTCCTTTCGAACCAGGATCGATCACATCCTCAGCCTGATACTGGACTTCCAACCTTTCCTGCTGATCGAGCATCAACACCGGACACTAATTCGTTGGTAAATGTTTTTTCCTACTGGTATGATTCTCTGAGCTGTCCTGTTATGCCCCATTCAGGACACAAGAGAGCCAGGTCTCATGGTCACATCTGTGTGATCGTCCCTCCCGAAATCCAGCGCTGGTTGGGACATGCTCCTCAGGAACCAGGTT
Source organism: Tadarida brasiliensis (assembly GCA_030848825.1). Lineage (NCBI taxonomy): Eukaryota > Metazoa > Chordata > Mammalia > Chiroptera > Molossidae > Tadarida > Tadarida brasiliensis. The sequence goes on along the minus strand of CM061259.1, from coordinate 67,848,423 downwards.
CCCTCAGCTCACCATATATCTAGGGATGCCTGATATAGGTGAGTTGCACATCTCTCTACTCTAGGGGAGAAGGGGGACACCTTCTTCTTCCACTAGTGTATCTGTAAGACCACTAGGCCACAACATCTCACACCACAACATGGGACAACACCCCTAGGATGTCTCCTAAAAAATCTACAGACCCTAGGTCTTGCTCAGGACTTACATCCCAAGTGACTCATTTTTTACTGCAACACTGTGTGGCCTCAATTCAAATTAGACAATGGGTCACAATAGCCTGAGAATGGCACTTTCGACATTTTCACCAACCTAGACAATTTCTGTCAAAGGCAAGGAAAATGGTCTGAGGTTCCTCACATCCAGGCCCCTTTGCACTCAGATCACCCCCCTCTTTATGTGATTTTTGCTCTCCCTCTCAAATCTTCTTATTCCACTCTAATCCTCCCAAACCTCCCTCTGAAGATGATGCGCTAACTTCTCCTGTTTCCTCCTTTGACCCAGCTGATCTTGCTCCACCGTCTTCTCCCTCAGTCCCTCTGGCAGGGCCTCCTCCTCCAGCCCCTTCTGTGGATCCCCACCCTGCCCTGAACCTCCGACTCCAGCTCCGACTCTTCTAGCACAGTAAATGACTCCCTCACACATGCGATCTGGAACCATCTTCGGTCCCTATCCATCCCATACCTCAGCTCCCATTTTAAAATGCCCCTGAGGGAAGTAGCAGGAGTGGAAGGGATTGTCAGAGTTCATGTTCCCTTCTCTCTTTCAGATTTGTCCCAAATAAATAAAAGATTAGGATCCTTTACTGAGGATCCCATCAACTATACTCAGGAATTCGAGTACCTTACCCAGTCCTATGATCTAACTTGGAATGATATTCATGATATTCGCTCTTCCACCCTTAATCAAGAAGATAAAAATCAAGTCTGAGTTAATGCCCAGGGCCATGCCAATAATCTGAGATGACAGCCCCCCACTAACCTGGTAGAGGCCGAAGCAGTCCCTAGTCAGGACCCCAGGTGGAATTATCACGGCAATGGGGCAGGTACGAAAGCCAGGGACCATATGGTAATATGTCTCATTTGAGGAACTTAAAAAAGCCTCACACAAGGCAGTTAACTATGAAAAACTGTTAGAAATAATCCAGGAAAGGAATGAAAACCCTGCAACCTTTCTATCCCGCCTCACACAGGCTATGAGAAGATACACTAACTTAGATCCCACTAGCCCAGAAAGGACTGTCATTTTAACCCTGAGATTTATCTCTAAGTTGGCCCCAGACATTAGGAGAAAGTTACAAAAACTTGAAGATGGGCCTCAAACCCCTCAATGGGAACTTCTAGATCTAGCCTTTAAGGTTTTTAGTAATTGCGAGGAAGAGGCTAAACAGCAAAGAATAGCAGAATTCCAAATGCTTGCCTCTGCCATCAGAGGCCTCACTAATCAAAGGGGTCAGCAACCCCCTTCAGGGGACAGAAGAAGGGCACCCACCAGGATCAGCAGAGTGGACCCCCTCTGAGGTTTGTCAGTCCCTGCTTTAAATGCAATCAGACTGCCCATCGGGTGAGGCAATGCCCCAATTCTCGACCACTGCCTAAGCCATGTCCTCAATGTGGAGGACCCCACTGGAAGTCAGACTGCGGACAGACTGCACAGTCAATCCTCATCCCTTCCTTGGGCTAGCATATTGGCCTTGTGGCTGAAGACTGAAGGTGCCCAGGAACAGATGCCCCAACTGTCATCTTGAACTCTGAACCTTGGGTAACTCTGATGGTAGCAGGTAGGCCAATTTAATTTTTACCTGATACCAGGGCAACCTACTTTGCCTTCCCCAAGTTCAGGGGACCACTTCGACACTCTAGGGTTTCAGTTGTGGAAATTGACGACCAAATATCGCAACCCAGGGCAACCCAGACACTCACTTGTTCTTTAGGCCTTTATATCTGTCCCCACTCATTTTTAGTGTTACCAGCCTGCCCCAATCCCTTGTTAGGGAAGGGCATTCTATCTAAACTCCATGCTACTTTATTTTATTTTATTTATTTTTATCCTCACCCGAGGACATTTTTCCATTTTTTGTTCAGATAGAGTGGGAGGGAGAGAGAGGAAGAGAGAGAGAGAGAGAGAGAGAGAGAGAGAGAGAGAGAGAGAGAGAAACATCGACGTGAAAGGGACACATTGAGTGGCTGCCTCCCGCACGACCCAACCAGGGCCGGGGACAAACTGCAACCGAGGTACATGCCCTTAGCGGGAACCGAACCCGGGTCTCTCTGGACCGCAGGCCGACGCTCTAACCGCTGAGCCAAACCGGCCAGGGCAACTCCATGCTACTTTAACCCTTACTCCTACCCTCCCCACCAACCCTTCTTATTCTTTAATTTGTCTCCTCCAAGAATCTGCTGCCTCTCTCTCTCTCTCTTTTTTTTTTTTCCCCTCACCCAAGGACATTTTTGCATTTATCTTCAGATAGAGCAGGAGGAAGAGAGGGAGGAACAGCGAGAGAGAGAAACATCGATGTGAGAGAGACACATCGACCGGTTGCCACCCACATGACCCCAACCGGGGCCAGGGACAAACTGCAACCGAGGTACGTGCCCTTAGCGGGAACTGAACCCGGGACTCTCTGGTCTCCGGGCCAATGCTCTAACCGCTGAGCCAAACCGGACAGGGCCTCTCTCTTTTTTATTTTTATTTTCAATTTTTATTAATTTACTTTTGTTACAGATGTTTCTCCTTTTTCCTCCCTAGACACCCTCTTCCCCATCCCACCCCCACACCCCAGCATTGTTGTCTATGTCCATGGTTATGCATACATGCATATAAGTTTTTTGGTTAATCTCATGCATTCCCCTGCCCCCCTCCTCTGAGGTTTGTCAGTCTGAACCATACTCCTTTCTATGTCTCTGGGTCTATTTCATTCATCAGCTCACCTTGTTCATTATATTCCACAAATAAGTGAGATCATGTGGTATTTGTCTTTCTCTGATTGGCTTATTTTGCTTAGCATAATACTCTTGAGGTCCCTCCATGTCGTCTCAAAGGATAAGAGATCTTTCTTTCTTACAGCTGCATAATATTCCATGGTGTATATGTACCACAGCTCTTTTATCCACTTATCTACTGATGGACACTTGGGCTGTTTCCAGATTTTAGCAATTGTAAATAGTGCTGCTATGAACATAGAGGTACATATATTCTTTCTGATTGGTGTTTCAGGCTTCTTAGGATATATTCCTAGAAGTGGGATCACTGGGTCAAATAGCAGTTCAATTTATAACTTTTTGAGGTAACACTATATTGTTTTCCATAGTGGCTGCACCAGTCTGCATTCCCACCAGCAATGTACTAGAGACCCCTTTTCTCGCCGGCACTTGTTTGATGATTTGTTGATGGCAGCCAAGCTTTTTAGTTTGATGTAGTCACACGTGTTTATTTTTCCCTTTGTTTCTGTTGCCTTAGGTGATATACCAGTGAAAATTCTGCTGCGTATGATGTCTGAAATTTTGTTGCCTACATTTTCTTCAGGATTTTTATGGATTCATGAGTGACATTTAAGTCTTTTATCCATTTTGAGTTTATTCTTGTGTAATGGTGTAAGTTGATGGTCGAGTTTCATTCTTTGGTATCTAGCTGTCCAGTTTTCCTAATATCATTTATTAAAGAGGCCGCCTTTACTCCATTGTGTGCTCTTGCCATCTTTGTCAAATATTAATTGAGCATAATGTCTTGGGTCAATTTCCAGGTTCTCTCTTCTGTTCCATTGATCTATATGCCTGTTCTTGTGCCAGTACCAGACTGTTTTGATTACAGTGGCTTTGTAGTATAACCTGATATTTGGTATTGTGATCCCACCTACTTTGTCCTTCTTCTTCTTCAAGATTGCTGTGGCTATTCAGAGTCTTTTTTGGTTCCATATGAACTTTTGAAGTATTTGTTCTAGTTCTGTGAAATATGTTGTTGGTATTGTTTTTTCTTTTTTATTGATTTTTAGAGAGAAAGGAAGTGAGAAGGACAGAGAGATAGAAACATTGATGAGAGAGAACATTGATTGGCCACCTCCTGCATTCCCCCCCACTGGGGATCGGGCCCACAACTTGGGCATGTGTCCTGACTGGGAATCGAACCCGTGACCTCTTGGTGCATGGGTCGACACTCAACCACTGAGCCACACCAGCCGGACTGTCATTAGTATTTTGATGGGGATTGCATTGAATCTATAGATTGCTTTGGGTAGTATGGACATTTTAATGATGTTAATTCTTCTAATCCATGAACAAGGTATGTGCTTCCACTTTTTTATATCTTCCTCTATTTCTTTTTTCAATGTCCTATAGTTTTCTGTAAATAGGTCCTTTGCTTCTTTGGTTAAGTTTATTCCTAGGTTTCTTAATTTTTTTGCTGCAATGGTAAATGGGATTTTTTTTTAGTTTCTCTTTTTGTGAGTTTATTATTGGTGTATAAGAATGCTGTTGATTTCTTGATGTTAATTTTGTATCCTGCTACCTTGCCAAATTCCTTTATTAAGTCTAGTAGATTTTTGATGGAGTCTTTAGGGTTTTCTATGTACAATATCATGTCATCTGCAAATAATGACAGTTTCACTTCCTCCTTTCCAATTTGGATCCCTTTTATTTTTTCTTCATGTCTGAGGCCAGTAGAATGTAGCCCAGTAAGTACTATGGTAAATAAGAGAGGCGAATGTGGGCATCCCTGTCTTGTTCCTGTTCTTAAGGGAAATACTTGTAGTTTTTGCCCATTGAGTATGATGTTGGCTGTAGACTTTTTATATATGGCCTTCATTATATTGAGATATGATCCCTCTATTCCCACACTGCTGAGCATTTTTATCAGAAATGGGTGCTGGATTTTGTCGAATGCTTTTTCAGCATCTATTGATAAGATCATATGGTTTTTATCTTTCATTTTGTTTGTGTGGTATATCACATTTATTGATTTGTGAATATTGTACCAGCCTTGCATCCCTGGGATGAATTCCACTTGGTCATAGTGAATAATGTATTGCTGGATCCAATTTGCTAATATTTTGTTAAGAATTTTGGCATCTATGTTCATCAGGGATATTGGCCTGTAGTTTTCTTTCTTTGTAGTGTCTTTATCTGGTTTTGGAATTAGAATTATGCTGGCCTTATAAAATGAGTTTGGAAGTCTTCCTTCTTGAATTTTTTTGAATAGTTTGAGGAGAATGGGTGTTAGTTCTTTTTTGAATGTTTGGTAAAACTCCCTTGTGAAGACGTCCAGGCCTGGGCTTTTGTTTGCTGGGAAAGGCTTGATTACATCTTCAATTTCCTTAGTTGTTATTGGTCTGTTCAAGTTTTCTATCTCTTCCCAGTTCAGTTTCGGGAGACTATGTGTTTCTAGATATTTGTCCATTTCACTTAGATTGTCCAATTTGTTGCTGTATAATTGTTCATAGTATTTGTTAACGATCCTTTGTATTTCTGTGGTGTCAGTAGTTACTTCTCCTCTTTCATTTCTGATTTTGTGTATTTGGGTCCTCTCTCTTTGTTTCTTGGTGAGTCTAGCTAAAGGTCCATCACCCTTTTTTATCCTTTGAAAGAACCAGCTCTTTGTTTCACTGATCTTTTGAATAGTTTTTTGGTCTCTATGTCGTTTATTTCTGCTCTGATCTTTACTATTTCTTTTCTTCTACTTGCTCTGGAGTTTTCTTTTTGTTTGCTTTCTAGTTCTTTAAGTTGTGAGATTAGATAGTCAGTTAGAAATTTTTTTTGTTTCTTGAGGTAGGCCTGTAATGCTATGAACTTCCCTCTCAGGACTGCTTTCACTGCATCCCATAGATTTTGTGTTGTTGTGTGTTCATTTTCATTGGTTTCCAGGAAGTTTTTCATTTCTTCCTTGATCTCCTTGGTAACCCATTTATTGTTTAACATGCTATTTAGCCTCCATGTGTTCAAATATCTTTGGATGTTTTTGTTGTAATTGATTTCTAGTTTCATGCCATTGTGATCTGAGAAGATGCTTGATATGATTTCAATCTTCTTGAACTTGTAGAGACTTAGTTTGTGTCCTAACATATGGTCTATCTTTGAGAATGTCCCATGTGCACTTGAGAAGAATGTGAATTATGCAGTTTTGGAGTTTAATTCTCTGTCGATATCTATTAAATCCATTTGATCTAGTGCATCATTTAGTGTCTCTGTTTCCTTGTTAATTTTTTGTCTAGAGGATCTATCCCGTGATATCAGCAGGGTGTTGAACTCCCCTGCTATGATTGTATTGCTGTCGATTTCTTTTTTGAAGTCCTCCAGAAGATTTGAAATATATTTTGGTGCTCCTATATTGGGTGCATATATGTTTACCAAGGTTATATCTTCCTGTTGGATAGGTCCTTTCAATATTATGCAGTGGCCTTCTTTGTCTCTAGTTATGGCCTTCATTTTGAAATTTATTTGATCAGATATGAGTATTGCTACCCCAGCTTTTTTTCCGTTTCTGTTTGCTTGGAAGATTTTTTTTCCATCCCTTCACTTTCAACCTATGTGGGTATTTTGTTGTGAGGTGGGTCTTTTGTAAACAACATATATATGAGTAATGCTTTCTAATCCAATCAGCTATTCTGTGTCTTTTGATCAGAGCATTCAATCCATTTACATTTAGGGTTATTATTATTATTTTTATTTTATTTTATTTTTTATCCTCACCGGAGGACATTCTTCCATTTTTTGTTCAGATAGAGTGGGAGGGAGAGAGAGGAAGAGAGAGAGAGAGAGAAACATCGATGTGAAAGGGACACATCGAGTGGCTGCCTCCCTCACAACCCAACCAGGGGCCAGGGACAAACTGCAACTGAGGTACATGCCCCTAGCGGGAACTGAACCCGGGTCTCTCTGGATCGCAGGCCGACACTCTAACCGCTGAACCAAATCAGCCAAGGCTAGGGTTATTATTGATATGTACTTATTTATTGCCATTTTTGTTTATTGTGGTAATATTTTTCTTCCTATTTCTTCTGCTAATTACAGCAGTCCTTTTAACCTTTTTTGCAGTGCTTGTTTGGTACTAATATATTCCCTTAGCCTTTTTTTTTTTTGTCTGGGAAGCTCTTTATTTCACCTTCTGCTTTGAATGATAGCCTTGCTGGATAGAGTAGTCTTGGATTCAGATCCTTGTTTTTCATGACCTTGATTACTTTGTGCCATTCCCTTCTGGCCTGTAGTGTTTCTGTTGAGAAGTCAGCTGATAGCCTTATGGGGGTTCCTTTGTAGGTAACCTGTTGCTTATTTCTTGCTGCCTTTAGGATTCTCTCTTTGTCTTATTTTTTGACATTTTAATTATTATGTGTCTTGGTGTGGGCCTGTTTGGGTTCTTCTTACTTGGGGCTCTCTGTGCTTCTTGAACTTGAATGCCTTCTTCTTCACCAAGTTAGGGAAGATTTCTGTCCCTATTTCTTCAAATATATTCTCTAACCCTTGCCCCTTTTTTTTCTTCTTCTGGTACTCCGATGATGTGAATGTTGTTACGTTTCCAGTTGTCCCACAGTTCTGTTAAGCTGTCTTCCTGTTTTTTAAATTGTTTTTTCTTTTTGGTTTTCTGATTGGTTGAGTTTTTCTACCCTGTCTTCTGATTCACTGTTCCAGTCCTCAGCGTCCTCTACTCTGCTGGTTATTCCTTCCAATGTGTTCTTTATTTCTGCTCTGTCATTCTTCATTTCCACTTGGTTGGTTTTCAACGTTTCTATATCTTTACTCATGGTGTTGAGCTCCTTACTTATGCTATTGAGCTTCCTCAAGATGATCGTTCTGAACTCTACCTCTGATAACTTGCTTAACTGCATTTCATTTATCTCATCTTCAGTAGAGTTTTCTTGTTCTTTCATTTGGGATTTGTTTCTTTGTTCCATCATTTTGGCTATCTCAGTGTGTTCTGGATCCTGCCAAATTTTCCTTGTGGGTATTGGTGTTCTGCTGTTTGTGGCTCCCTGTACTGGGTTTGGATGAGCGTGGGAGGACCCACGTTTAACACCACTGTCAAGTCTTACTTTCCTGGGTAGATTTGCAAGCCCAGGAAAGGTTCGGTTATCCTCTAGCTTTTTTCTGGAGGCTATTAGTCTCAGTTACTTGATGAGTCTTGGGTTGTAGCCCTCAACTGAATGAAAAACTCCCTCAGTTGTTCAGGGTAAGAGGGCTTCCAGAGGGTGGGGCAGATGTTATTGTTAATGAGCCTCAATTTGCATTTCTCTGGCCTAGCTGGGTGGGGTTAAATCTCTGAGGGAGGGGCTGCTGCTGCTCCCCAGGGCTCCGGGAAGGGGCTCCCCGAGCAAGATGGCCCCTGTCTTGTGAGGGTGAGACTCAGGAAAACTCTCAGTGCCCTGCAAATCCTGAGTCTCCCCACACAGTTCCAGTCCAGTCTGCCCTCCCTCTGCCAGGGCCCAAGGTGAGTGGCTGTAGCTAATTTAGTGCTCTGTCCTGGCCCTCTGTGCTCTGGAGCTGGCTTGGGATTTTAACCAGAGGGAGCTGCTCACAGCTAAAACAGCTGCTGTCAGTGGGCTCCCAGCCTGCCCTCTCGCACCTCCACAGACCTACCAGGCTTGATTCATTGTCCTTTTTTCCTATCCCTGGTTATATGGGTCCTTTCCAGCTGCTTTTCTGTAGCTTTTTCCTGATTGCCTTTAATATATATAATTTTTTTTTTAATCCTCACCGAGGATATTTTTACATTTATCTTTAGACAGAGTGGAAGGAAGAGAGAGAGAGAGAGAGAGAGAGAGAGAGAGAGAGAGAGAGAGAGAAACATTGATGTGAGAGAGACACATCAATTGGTTGCCACCTGCATGACCCAACTGGGGCTGGGGACAAAGCACAGCTGAGGTACATGCCCTTTCCCAGAATTGAACCCAAGACTCTTTGGTCAATGGGCTGACGCTCTAACCGTTGAGCCAAACTGGCCAGGGCTTGTCTTTATTTTAGTTGTAATTCCATTTTGGTCTGGGAGATGGTTTTTTTGGCTTCCATTCACTCTGCTGCCATTTTGGAATCTTTGCTTCCTCTCTTAACATAAACCCCCTGGCACCCCTCAGTCCCCTTGAGGGGGTGGGGTGGGGTCCACTGGCCTTGCTGGCCTATGGTGAAATACCACTATTCTTATCTTTTTTTCACTGACAGGGAGGGGAGGTGAGCCCCAAGAAGCTCTTGCTTCTGGCGCCAAGTGCTCAGCTGTGCCAGCCAGGTGTGACCATCCCTGGGAACAGTGCTGGGGGGATTTGATTGGGGCAGTATACCTGTCAATCAGTAATGCAGGTGTCCTAAGGAGAGCTCAGGGAGGACAGAAACCTCCCATGGAGCACAAGGGCAAAAGCTCCCTTGATCTTGATTCTCAGTATGAATACAGACCTACAGACCATGAAAGTGGGCACCACCTATAATATCTCTCACTATAACCTTATGAGTGGTACCTGTAATCTAACTATTCTTGATGTGTCTAACCCCTGCAATGGGAGTTTATATATGCAAGCTCAGAGGGACTTGATGCAATATCAAGAAAATCATACCAGGGAAATTAGTCGTTATCCAGGATGCAGATCTGCCAATGGTGCTAGCTAGCCCTGTCCTCCCTCTATCATGGTTTAATCATTCAAGCCTTACTGTGGGTCTATCAAACATCTCCATAGCCCTGGCCAACTTTGCTCAGTGGTTAGAGCATTGGCCTGTGGTCCAGAGAGACCCGGGTTTGATTCCCGCTAAGGGCATGTACCTCAGTTGCAGTTTGTCACTAGCCCCAGTTGGGATCGTGCAGGTGGCAGCCACTCAGTGTGTCTCTCTCACATCGATGTTTCTCTCTCTCTCTTCCTCCTTCTCTCCCACCACTCTATCTGAAGAGAAATGCAAAAATGTTCTCGGGTAAGGATTAAAAAAAAAAATCTCTATATACCCAAATATGACTGGACTACTTTGCTTACCAGTGGGATGATGTTTTTAGGTTCACTAAACATTTCTGCCTCCTGGGGAGGAATTGCTATTCAATGCCTAAACACAGAAAAACAGAGTGGCTTATGGGCAGTAGGATATGTCACCCCAGGCAATACCTTAATCCATTCCTTCATCCCTAATTCATCCTCATCAAGCCCTGAGCCCAGAAGCCATCATATGGCAAAAAGGGGAGTCAGACTCCTCATAGCAGGAGTCATAGCTGCAATTACCACTGCGGGCCTAATGGGAGGAATTACTTATAATGCCTTAACAGCAAAAAGCATAACTGCAACCATGGCAAATATAGGTAGAGATACAGGTGAAAATTTCAAACTTCTTTCAAAATCCCTTGACTCTCTTGCTGTATGGTAATAGATAACCACATTGCACTAGACCAGCCGTTCTCAACCTGTGGGTCACGACCCCTTAGGGGGTTGAATGACCCTTTCACAGGGGTCGCCTAAGACCATCAGAAAACACATATTTCTGATGGTCTTAGGAACCGAGACACCACTCCTCTGTCCATCTCCAGGCAGGTCCGCCCACATGCAGATATGCCCACATACAACATGAGGAACTGTATTAAAGGGTCGTGGCATTAGGAAGGTTGAAAACCACTGCACTATACTATTTACTAGCCAAAGAAGGAGGTGCATGCATGATAGCAAATACATCTTGTAGCTTCTATGTTAACTCAACCAGCCAGGTCGAGGAGAGGACACAACCAATTCTAGATAATTCCCAGTGGCTAAAAGAATTCAGTCAGGATCACCTATCCCAATCTATCTGGATAAGTATAGAAACAGCCTTGCCTAAACTAACCTGCTACTGCCCTTTATAGGGCCCCTAGTATTAGCCTTCTTATTATTGCTTTTTGGACCCTGCCTTTTGCACCTAATTACTAGGTTTGTACAAAACTGATGGCAAATTTTAGTCAACCAGACAGTTGGACAATTTGTTCTAGCACAGGTAAAAGGATCCTATGGCCCCATTCTCCAAGAAGTTATCTAACAAATTCTTTTTAGGAGTCCACGAGGACCCCACACCTGCAGGAAGTAGACAAAGAGAAACTTTGCCCCCTTTTTCCTTTTTATCATCATTATAAGATGGGAATAAAAGGGTTAGTAACATTTTAAAGGGCAAAGGTAAAAACTTACAAGAGGTAGAAACTGTGAAAAATGTGTTGCTTGCATGACCTTTACTTAGCCTTCTGTTGAGTATGGATTATCTGGATTATCTACAAAAGAATGAATCATCCAGTATATGCAGGATGAGATACCAGACCAGTCCAACTACAAAGTGGACAATGGGCCAGGCAGAGTACATCAGCAGGAACTGCCAGAAGCTAGAAGTAGAGTATATAACCTACACCCCAACTGTTATTCGATGCTGACCCCTTTTAGGCTCGGCCTGCCTGCGCCCAGGCATATGCAACAAAATTGTTTTGCTCTACATTGGCCTTGTGTTGTGGATGTGACCTTACCCACTGGCTAAGACCTTTTAGGTCTCATGTAAGGTTCAAAGTAAACATGAATTTTGGGAGAGACCCTCCTCAACCCAGTCCAGGTGGTTATTTTAAAGAGGAAGCTCATTACCCTGGCTGGTATGGCTCAGTTGGTTGAGCATTGTCCTGCACACCAAGAGGTTGCTGGATTGATTCCTGGTCAGGCCAAATGCCCAGGTAGTGGGTTCAGTCCTTGGTCAGGGAGACAATCAATTGATGTTTCTCTCTCTCTCTGTGTCCCCCATATACCTTCCTCTCTCTCTAAAATCAATAAAAACAGACTTCCAGTCAAGATGGCAGCATAGGTAAACGTGGTACTCACCTCCTCCCACAACCACATCAAAATTACAGCTAAACTATAGAATAACCATCATTCAGAACTGCCTGATATTGAGCTGAATGGAAGTCCTACAACTATGAAGTTAAATAAGAAGCCACATCAAGACTTGTAGGAGGGGTGGAAGCAAGGACCAGCTGGTCCCACACCCATGTGTGGCAGATAAAAATCAGAAGGGAAACCTCACCTGTGAAGGTCCTCCCTGAGGAGCAAGGGGTCCCCATCCCACATCAGGCTCCCAGATCAGGGTTCCAGTGCCAGGAAGAGAAGTCCGCATAACTTTTGGCTGTAAAAAACCAGTGGGAATTGAGGTAGAAGGAGGCTGAAGCTGCTAGAGGCCCAGGCAGCACCTCCTAAAGGGCCTACACATGGATTTACTTGGATTCACTCCCTCTGAGCTCTAGAGTTGGGGAGGCAGCTTGAAAGGAACCAGAGACATACAGGAAAGAACTGAGTTGTTTGGCATTGGAGCGAGAGCTAGAGAGGCAGCTTTCTCCCACACAGATGTGCTGTGGAGTCCGTTGTTCCTTTGGTGGGCCCTTCCCCCACAGGGAAGACAGGCATGTGCCATATCTTGGACTCCAGCAATCTGGCTCACACTGTTTGCCCCACGCTGGTGATTCCCTGAGGTCCTGCTCCACCCAACTTTCAGACCCACCCAAGCTGTTTCTAGTGGCTTTATCATAGGATTGGCCTGTCTTGGCTCTTCAGATTTTCCTAAATTCTCTCAAACAAACAGCACCTGGCCTCAGCAAGCCCCATACCTCTAGCTAACTGGCCCCAAGGCCTGGCATTAGAAGCCGCCAGCCTTGGTTCAGTTTGGCTTTGCCTGGGCACCTCCAAGACCAGCACAAAAAGCAGCCATCTGTAGATTGCTTTGTAGCTTATGCCTGATGGTCCCAGGCAGAACACAGTCAGAGGCTGAACTTGCCTCAGATCCAGCACACCCAGTGGACTGCTTCAGACCATGGCGAAGCAACACCACTCAACCACCTCCACAAGCTAAAGTAGTTCATCACCACCAAACCAGTATTATATTAAATGTTGATGGGTCTTCTTGAAGAAGAAGAAGAACAAAAATATGAACAATAAAATGGCAATAAATACATATCTATCAACAATTGAATCTATAAACAAAATGAGCAACAAGAACAGAAACAGATTCATAGATACATAGAACTTTTTGTTGGTTGCTGATGGGAGGGGATTGGGGGAACAAGTGAAAAAGGTGAAGGAATTAAGAAGTACAAATTTGTTGTTAGACTGACGTACCTCAAAGGGAAGGGGGAAGGGAGGGCAGGAAGAGATAAACCAAAGAACTTATATGCATATATGCATAACCAATGGAAACAGGCAATAGTGTGGGGAAGGCAGGAGGAGGGCAGGGGCGGGTAGAAGGAGGTTAATGGGGAAAAAAAGAGGGGACATCTGTAATACATTCAACAATAAAGATAAGTTTAAAAAGAAAAAAATAGCCCTGGCCGATTTCGCTCAGCGGTTAGAGTGTCGGCCCGTGGACCGGAGAGACCTGGGTTCGGTTCCCGCTAATTGTACGTACCTCGGTTGCAGTTTGTCCCCGGCCTGGGTTGGGGTCATGTGGGTGGTGACCACTCGATGTGTCTCTCTCACATCGATATTTCTCTCTCTCTCTTCCTCCCTCTCTCCCTCCTGCTCTATCTGAAGATAAATGCAAAAAAAAAAAAAGAAAAAAAAAATCAATAAACACATTTATTTTTTTAATTTAATTTAAACTTATATTTGTTGTTGAATGTATTACAGATGTCCCTCTTTTTCCCCCCATTGACCCCCTCCTCCCAGCTCCCGCCCCCCTCCGGCCTTCCCCACCCTATTGTCTGTGTTCATTGGTTCTGCAGATATGTATATAAGTTCTTTGGTTTATCTTCCCCACCCTTCCCTTTGAGGTTAGTCAATCTAACAACCAATTTGTACTTCTTAATCCAGTCACCTTTTTCCCCATTCCCCCAACCCCCTCCCATCTGGCAGCCAACAAAAATTTCTATGGCTCTGGCCAGTTTGGCTCAGCAGTTAGAGTCGGCCTGCGGTCCGGAGAGACCCGGGTTCAGTTCTCGCTAAGGGCATGTACCTCGGTTGCAGTTTGTCCCTGGCCCTGGTTGGTCGTGCGGGAGGCAGCCACTCGATGTGTCCCTTTCACGTCGATGTTTCTCTCTCTCTCTCTCTCTCTCTTCCTCTCTCTCCCTCCCACTCTGAACAAAAGATGGAAAAATGTCCTCCGGTGAGGATAAAAAAAAAAAAAATTTTCTATGTATCTATGAGTCGAGTCTCTTTCTGTTCTCCTTGTCCATTTTGTTTGTAGATTCAATTGTTGATAGATATGTATTTATTGCCATTTTATTGTTCATATTTTTGTTCTTCTTCCTCTTCTTCAAGAAGACCTGTCAACATTTAATATAATACTGGTTTGGTGATGATGAACTACTTTAGCTTTTTCTTGTCTGGAGACGCTCCTTACACTATCCTCAATTTTTTTTTTTTGATTCTTTTTTCTTTTTGCTGTTCTGATTGGGTGTTTTTTGCTTCCTTATATTCCAAATTGATGCTTTGCTTCTTGGCTTCACCTACTCTACTATTGATTCCCTGTAATTATTTTTTATTTCAGTTAGTGCCTCCTTCATTTCTTTCTGTGCATCTTGCATTTCTGACTGGTTCTTTTTTACGCTTTTGAGGCCCTCACTAAGCTCATTGAACATCCTTAAAACCAGTGTTTTGAACTCTGCATTATTTCCATTTCGTTTAGTTCTTTTCCTGGAGTTTTATTTTGTTCTTTCATTTGGGACATGTTTCTTTGTCTCTCATGTTGGTTGCCTCCCTGTGTTTGTTTCTATGTATTAGGTAGAGTTGCTATGTCTCCTAGGCTTCCTAGGGTGGCCTATTGTAGTAGGTGTCCTGTAGGGTCCAGTGGCACAGCCTCCCTGATTACCCCAGCTGGGACCTCGAGGTGCACCCCTCTTATGGACTGTACACCTTTCTGTCATATTTGAGTCTTGATTACTGTTGGCCCATTAATGGGAGGGATTTACTCAGGCTGATCAGCTGCAAGGACTGGTTGTGACCACCAACCACTGACCTCTGACTACCTTGGAGGACCAGTTATGCAGGGGCCCACCACACAGAGCAAGACTTACGTCAGCAGGGCTCTGGTACTCACTGAATCCACTCTTTGAGTGTATCACTTGTGGAGGTGGTGGAGTGGTGTTGCTTCGCCGTGGTCTGAAGCAGTCCATTGGGTGTGCTGGCTCTGGGGCAAGGTCAGCCTCTGCCTGTGTTCTACCTGGGGCCACCAGGCATAAGTTACAAAGTGACTTGCAGATGGCTGCTTCTTGTGCTGGGCTTGGATGTGCCCAGACAAAGCCAAGTTGTGAACCAAGGCTGGCTGCTTCTAGTGCCAGGCCTGGGGCCACTTAGTGAGAGATATGTGGCTTGCTGAGGCCAGATACTATTTGTATAAGAGAATTTAGGGAAATCTGAAGCAGAAGCCAAGACAGGCTAATTCTATGGTAAAGCCACTGGAAACAGCTTGGATGAGCCTGAAAGTTGGGTGGAGCAGGACCTCAGGGAATCACCAGGGTGGAGCAGACAGTATGAGCCAGGTTGCTGGAGTCCCAGATATTGCCCTCATCATCCTTCCCCATGAAGGAAGGGCTCACCAAAGGAACAACAGCCTCCACCAGCATCTCTGTCTGGGAGAAAGCTGCCTCTCCAGCTCTCGACCCAATGCCAAACAACTCTGTTCTTTCCCATATGTCTCTGGTGCTTTTCAAGCTGCCTCCCCAACACTGGAGCCTGGAGGGAGTGGGCCCAAGTAAGTCACTGCCCTGGGCCCTTTAAGAGGAATTGCCTCAAGCTCCAGAAGTCTCAGCCTCCCTCAGCCTCAATTCCCACTGGTTTTAACAGCTAGAAGTTAGGGGGACTTCTCTTCCTGGCACTGGAATCCTGAACTGTGGGGTCTGATGTGGGATGGGGACCCTTCACTCCTCAGGGAGGACCTTCACAGCAGAGGTATCCCTCCTGATTTTTATCTGCCACACATGAGTGTGGGACCAACCTGTCTGTGCCTCCATCCCTCCTACCAGTTTTGATGTGGCTTCTTCTTTAATTTCATAATTGTAGGGCTTCCATTCAGCTTGATTTCAGGTTGTTCTGAATGATGTTTGTTCTGTAGTTTAGTTGTAATTTTGATATGGTTGTGGGAGGAGGCGAGTACTGTGTTTGCCTGAAGAGCCATCCTGACCAGAAGTCTCAGCCCTGGCCGGTTTGGGTCAGTGGTTAGAACGTCAGCCCACAGACCAGAGAGTCCTGGGTTCGGTTTCTGCTAAGGGCACATACCTCAGTTGCGTTTATCCCAGCCCCGGCTGGGGTCATGTGGATAGCAACCACTTGATGTGTCTCTCTCACATTGATGTGTGTCTCTCTCTCTTCCTCCCTCTCTCCCTCCTGCTAAAAAGAAAGGAAAAAAGAAGAGGAAGGTCATGGAAGGCCTCTTGGAAAAAGTCACATTTAAACAGAGACTTGATTGAATTGAGGGGTATTGGGGAAGGAGCATTTTAGGCAGAGGGAACAGTGAGTGCAGAGGTCCTGAGGTTGGCTCTGCCTGATTTGTTCTAATATCAAGTGGCCTAAGTGGCTGAAGGGAGTGAGAAAGGAAAGGGAGCTGAAGACAGGGAGGGGGCAGGGTAGGTCATGCAGAGCTTTGTGGGCAAGGGGAGGACTTGGGAATTTACCCTGGGGTGGGAAAGGTGGGAGCCCTGGAGGGCTGTGGGTCAAGGAGGAACAAGAGCAAGCCAGGCCCTGGGTTCAATATCTCACAGAATCCACACAGTCACCCTGTGATGGATGCCTTCCCTGGCCCTGTTTTCTGGATGAGGTCTGGAGAGTTTAACTTGCTGCACCAGAATCACAGCACTGCTAAGTGGTGATTCATGATTTCAATTCACACCCTTCTGTCCTCCTGGTGTCACGAATATACACAAAAGGCTAACTCCTGTTATTGTCTTTATAAAGTAACCACATGGAATTTTGTGGGCTCACAATACACCTATGAAAACTCTTTTTCTGAGCACAGCGGTCTCGGCCATGGCCAGGGGCAAGGAGCAGGAAACAGGGCTCTGGGGGAATTTGAGGGCTTAGCAGAGGAGAGGGGTTTGGGTGAAGAGCCA
Source organism: Tadarida brasiliensis (assembly GCA_030848825.1). Lineage (NCBI taxonomy): Eukaryota > Metazoa > Chordata > Mammalia > Chiroptera > Molossidae > Tadarida > Tadarida brasiliensis. The sequence goes on along the minus strand of CM061259.1, from coordinate 67,831,446 downwards.
AGAGCTGGACTGAGGACCAAGATGGTGGCCGTGGGGGCTGAATCCCCTTCCAGTGGCTTGGGAACATTCTGGTCTCTGAGTCAGGGTGGCATGCAGGGCCTCTGGGCCTGGCTTGTGTCCTCCTTGCATCCTTCCTCCAGGTCCAATCAAATTGAGGTACTCCCTTTGCAGCTTGACTGACCCAGTACCTTCTGGGCTCTGACAATGGGCATTTAACTGTGGCCTTGGATGCTCAGAGTATGTTCCCTGGACTTGTGGCCGAGCGTGGGGGTTAAGCAAAGATGAATGGAGATATTTTGTGCAGGTCTTCTCAGAGCCTTTCATATGTTCACATGCTTTGTGCAGCTTTCCAGAACTTATCTGGCCCCTTGACATTTTTCCTTTGAAGCATCTGTGGGGCACTCACGGGTTTCTGAAACAGAAAAAGGAAACAATGCCTTAACCGAAAGGGGAAACTTGAGTGGTGGAATTTCAGGCACAGACTTCTGGCTAAGCATCAAAGGAGCCTTTCACCTCCTCTTCCCAAGACCTGGGCACTGAGGACGGGTGGGAGTTCCATGGCTCTCTCTGGGTGGCCCAGTGGGGTTGCAAACCCTGAGCAGCCAAATTAGAGGAGCTCAGGACAAGACTGAATGGAATCAGCCCAGTAGAGCTGGGGCTGTGTTTGTGGGGATGAAGGGGCTAAGGGTGGATGGGAGGCACAATTCCTGAACCCACAGTGTCCATAGTTTCCAGGGGGAGGGGTCTCCTGGGAAGGCTGTGGAGTCCCCTGGGACAAAGCCCAGGGATTAGCTCTGGAGAGAAACATCTAATTCCCACCAGGGCCCATCCAGGGTCACAGTGAGAGGTCACAGATTGCACCCCCTCCCCCCAAAGTAACTATGAAATGCTGGCCTGGGTTAACCTGGTTCAGCTGCCAGGGCTTTGCCCAGCCCCCTTCTGTGGAGGCTCCAGCATGTCAGCTGCCACCTCTCCTTCATACTCCATCTCCTTCTGTTCACCACTCTGGCCTCTCCCAGCATCTCTGACTGTGGGGACCCTGGAGACTTGGTCACTCCACGCTTTGTCCCTGAGGGGGACAGTCTAGAAAGGCACAGGGAAGTGAGGCATATGTGGGCTGGCTGCCCCTGGGCCTGCCTGCCTGCAGGGTGGTTGCTATACTTACTGTTGTTATTGTTCTGTCAGGGAGATAGGAAAACTGGGACAGAGCTGAGAACACAGAAAAAATGCATGTCTCTGGAACACCTTGACCTTGGTCCTTTCACAAGGCTTGGAGGAAGGGGTGCATGTATGTCTGTTTCCTTCACCAAGTTAGGGAAGTTTTCTGCCATTATTGTTTCAAATAGGTTTTCGATTTGTTGTTCTCTCTCTTCTCCTTCTGGCACCCCCAAGATGCGAATGTTGGCACGCTTGAAGTTGTCCCAGAGGCTCCTTACACTATCCTCATTTCTTTGGATTCTTTTTTCGTTTTGCTGTTCTGATTGGGTGTTTTTTGCTTCTTTATATTCCAAATCGATGGTTTGCTTCTTGGATTTACCTACTTTACTATTGAATCTGTGTAAACTATTCTTTATTTCAGTTAGTGCCTCCTTCATTTCTGACTGCTCCTTTTTTATGCTCTTGAGGCCCTCACTAAGATCACTGAGGTTCTCACTAAGTCCATTGAGCATCCTTATAAGCAGTATTTTGAACTCAGCATCTGTTAGGTTGCTTAACTCCATTTCACTTAGTTCTTTTCCTGGAGTTTTGTTCTGTTCTTTCATTTGGGACCTGTTTCTTTGTCTCCTCATTTTGGCTGCCTCCCTGTGTTTTTTGTTTCTACGTATTACTTAGTGAGAGGTATAGGGCTAGCTGAGACCAGATGCTGCTTGTTTGAAAGAATTTAGGAAAAGCTGAAGCAGGCTCCAAGACAGGCCAATCCTATGGTAAAGCAACTGGCAACAGCTTGGGTGGGCCTGGAAGTTGGGTGGGGCAGGGCCTCAGGGAATCACCAGGGCGGGCCAAACAGTTTGAGCTAGGTTGCTGGAGTCCCAGATATGGCGGCTCAGGGAAGGGCTCACCAAAGGAACAAAAGCCTCTGATAGCACGTCTGTCCAGGAGAAAGCTGTCTCTCCAGCCCTCGCTCCAATGCCAAACAGCTCAGCTCTTCCCCATATGACTCTGGTACCTTTCAAGCTGCCTCCCGCACGCTGGAGCCTGAAGGGAGCGAGTCTGAGTAAGTCCGTGCTCCGGTCCTTTAAGAGGAGCTGCCGGGGGCTCCAGCCGCCTCAGCCTCAGTTCCTGCTGTTTTTTCCAGCCAGAAGTTATGGGGACTTCTCTTCCTGGCACTGAAACCCTGAGCTGGGCGCCTGGTGTGGGACAGGGACTCCTCAGTCCTCAGGGAGGACCTTCCCAGCCAAGGTGTCCTCCTAATTTTTATCTATCACACGCAGGTGTGGGACCATCTCGTCGCGCCTCCGCCCTTCCTACCAGTCTTGATGCAGCTTCTTTTTTAATTTTGTAGTTGTGGGACTTCCATTCAGCTTGATTTCAGGCAGTTTTGAATGATGGTTGTTCTGTATTTTAGTTGTAACTTTGATGTGGTTGTGGGAGGACGCGATACTGCGTTTACCTGCGCCGCCATCTTGACCGGAAGTCACCCCGACCAGTCTTGATGTGGCTTTTTCTTTAATTTCGTAGTTGTAGGACTTCCATTTAGCTGATTTCAGGCTGTTCTAAAGGATGTTTGTTCTGTAGTTTAGTTGTAATTTTGATGTGGTTGTGGGAGGAGGCGAGTACTACGTTAACCTATGCCGTTATCTTGACTGGAAATCTCTCATTGTGCTTTTGATTTGCATTTCCCTAATGACTAATAATGTTACTCATTTTTTCATGTGTTTTTTAATTTTTAAAAATTTTTATTGATTTTTAGAGAGAAGAAGGGGGTGAGAGAGAGAGAGAGAGAGAGAGACATCCATCAGTTGCTTCCTGCATGCTCTCTGACCGGGGTTGGAACACACAACCTGAGTATGTGCCCTGACTGGGAATTGAACCCTTCCCCTTTTGGTGTATGGGACGATGCTTCAACCTACTGAGCCACGTCAGCCAGGACTTTTTGCTTTCTTAATAAATGTATTTTGATGCAGAAAAGTTTTTAGTTTGGATGAAGTCCAATTTATCTATTTTGTTTTTTGTTGCTTGTGCTTCTAATGTCATATACATGGAATCACTGCCAAATTCAGTGTAATGATGATTTTCCCCAATGTTTTCTTCTAAGAGCTTTATAATTTTTGCTCTTAAGTTTAGGTCTTTAAAACCATGGTAGGTTCTTGAGCAAGGAAAGATCAGGGAAGACTTGCCAAGCAGTATCTTGAGACCCCAGAGCAGAGCTCATGTGGGAAGCAGAATGGGGGTTTAGCCAATCACAGGCACATTGTGAGTCAGATCTTTATTTCAGGCTGTGTTAATAGAAAGCTTGTGGAGGTCTGGCCAGTGTGGTTCAGTGGTTATAGTGTATCTCACACCAAAGGGTCGCAGGTTCTATCCCTGGCTCTGGTTGGGGTGAATGCGGGAGGCAACCAATCGATGTGTCTCTTTCACATTGATGTTTCTCTCTCTCTCTCTCTCTTTCACTCTCCCCCTTCCCTTCCACTCTCTAAAAATCAATGGAAAAAATATCCTCAGGTGAGGATTAAAAAAAAGAAAAAAAAGAAATAGCTTGTGGGGATCCAAGGAGGTGATGTCATCACAAATTGGCCTCTAGAAGGAGACCTGGGCAGATGGGTGGAGATATTGGCAGCCCATGAAGTCACTGACAGGATGGTCCAGGTAGAGAGTTCAGGTTTTGGGGAAGGAGACAGAGTAGGAGTTATCAGAGGCAGAGAAGGCAAGCTGCAGATGTGGCATAAGGACCTGATAGAGAGAACTGTGAGTCTCAAGCAGGAGAAAGGGCTCACCCAGTGTCCACAGCTCATTGGACTTAGTGACAAGGACCACAAAGGGAATGAATGCGGTGAAGGGTTCCTAGACATCTGTCTGGTACTCAGCCAGTCAATGGAGTAGGGTCTCAGCCTAAACAGACTTTGAGACTGGATGAGAGGATGGGAAAGAATAGGCAGCCCTTTCTTTATGTTCAGCCATGATTTTTACTGCATAGTGTACCTTTTCCTCCTGGCTCTTTTTTCTTTTCTTTTCAGGAAAATAAAAAAGGTATAATTCACACACAGTAAAGTTCATCCATTTTATTTTTATTAAAAAATTTTTTTTCTTTCTTTATTTTTCGAGAGAGAGGAAGGGAGAGGGAGAGAGAGATAGAAACATTGATGAGAGAGAACATTGATTGGTCGCCTCCTGCATGCCCCCGACTGGGGGTTTGGCCCACAACCTGGGCATGTGCCCTGACTGGGAATCAAACTGGTGACCTCTTGGTGCATGGGTCAGTACTCAACCACTGAGCCACACCAGCCAGGCAAGTTCATCCATTTTAGTGCACAATTCTGATACTTGACAAATATAGCAGTAGAACCACTATCTCAATCAATATACAGAATAGTCTCCCTTCCCCAGCCTCTGGCAACCACTGATCTGCGCTCTCTTACTATATATTGTCTTTTCCAGACACTATGCAGCCTTTTGAATGTGGTTTCTTTCACTCAGCAGAATGCACTAGAGATTCAACCATGATGTTTTTGGTGTATTAGTATTTCATTCCTTTTTATTGTTGAGGAGTATTCCATGGTATTAATGTGATACCTTTTACCCATTCACCTCTTGAGGTACATTGGATTTCTTTCCAACTTTTGGCAATTATGAATAGAGCTGCTATAAGCATGCACAAGCTTCTGTGTGAAGGTAAGTTTCCATTACTCTTGAATGAATACTTAGGAGTCCTGACTCTCTCTTCCTCTTTTTTTTAAATAGCTTTGGGACATAGTTCACATGCCATGTAATCATCCACTTAAAGTGTACAATTTATGCCCAGCCAGTGTGGCTCAGTGGTTGAGCACTGACCCATGCACCAAGAGGTCGCTGGTTTGATTCCTGGTCAGAGCACATGCCCAAGTTGTGGGTCCAATCCCCAGAGGGGGGCATGCAGGAAGCGGCCAACAAATGTTCTCTCTCATCAATGTTTCTATCTCTCTCTCCCTTCCTCTCTCTCTAAAAATTAAAGAAAAAAAAAAATAAAGTGTACAATTTACAGAGTTGTTCAACCATCATCATTATTTAATTTTAGAGCATTTCATCTTCCTGAAAAGAAACCCTGTAACCATGAATAATCACCTTCTATTTCCCCACCCCCTACAACTTTGTTTTCTGTCTCTACAGATCTGCCTATTCTGGGTATTTCACATAAACTGAATAACATAACATGTGGTCTTTTGTGACTGGCTTCTTTCACTTAACATCATTTAAAAAAAAGAATATGCACTTTAAAAAATATTAATCCTCACCCGAGGATATTTTTCCATTGATTTTTATTTTTTTATTTTTTTATAATTTATTTTATTATTAATTTGTTTTTGTTACAGATGTTTTTCCTTTTTTTCCCCCCATTGACACCCTCCTCCTCCTCCCCTTCTCCTCCTCCCCATCCCTGTTGTCCATGTCCATTGGTTATGCACCCATGCACATAGGCTCTGTGATTTATCTCTTTCCCCCGCCTCCCCCCCTCCTCTGAGGCCCGTCATCCCGTACTCCACCCTCCATGTCTCTGGGTCAATTTCGTTGTTCAGTTTGCTCAGTTCTCCTGTGTGTTGCTGGCTTCCTCTGTTGGTGGGGGGGTCGCCGGGCTCCCCCGCTCCGCCTGGGTTCCCCTGCGGTGGGGGCGTCTCCTGGCTCCCCCTCTCCACCTGGGTTCCCCCGCAGTGGGGGCATCCATTGATTTTTAGATAGAGTGGAAGGGAGAGAGGGAGAGAGAGAGAAACATCAATGTGAGAGAGACACATTGATTGGTTGCCTCCCACACAACCCTGACCAGGGCCAGGGATTGAACTTGCAACCCAAGTATATGCCCTTGACTGGGAATTGAACCCAAGATCCTTTGGTCCGTGGGCCAATGTTCTAACCGCTGAGCCAAACTGGCCAGGGCATAGCATCATGTTTTTGATATTCATTCACGTGTTGTAGTGTGAATCAGTATTTTATTTCTTTTTGTGGTTGAATAATATTCCATTGTATGGATGGACCACATTTTGTTTACCTGTCCTTCCACTGATGGGCACTGGGTTGTTTCCACCTTTGACTATTGTGAATTGTGCTGCTATGAACATTCCTTTACAGGTATTTGTTTTAATACATGTTTTCAATTCATTTTGGTATATACCTAGGAGTAGAATTTCCAAGTCATATAAACTCCATGTTTAACATTTTGAAGAACTGCCAAACTGTTTTCCATGGTGACTGTATCATTTTACATTCCTATCAGCAATGTGTGAGGGTTCTGATTTCTCCACATCCTCTCCAACCCTTATTATTATTTGACATTTTGATCCTAGCCATCCTAGTGTGTGTGAAATGATGTCTCATTGTGGTTTTGGTTTTCATTTCCCTAATGGCTGGTGATGTTGAGCATCTTTTCACGTTGGCTGTTTGTATATCTTCTTTGGAGAAATGTCTATTCAGATCCTTTGCCCATTTTTCAACTGGTGTATCTAGTTAGTATGAAGATCCTGGCTTTCCCTTTAGCCACCCTGACCCCGATCTCACCTAATTTCACTCTTGTAGCTTCCCCTCAGCCCCATCTCCATCTCTGAATGCTCCCCATCACCCAGGGGACCAGCAGCCCATCTCAATCTGCAAATCCTCACACTCTCCTAACACTTGCAGAACTAAGAAGGACCCTTCCCCAACACAGGTCATGCTGGTCCCACTTAAATAGAAAAATGACTGGTAGCTGCTGTGGGGAGACAAATTTTCTCAACATTATAAAACCTTTCAAATATACAGAAAAATGGAAAAAATTGTACACTGGCTTGCCCACACTTATATTCTACAATTAACATGTTGCTATATTTACTTTATCATCTAACTGTCCACCCCCACCCCCCTCAATCCATGTTATTTTTTGGATGCATAACCAGAACCCATCACCCCAAACACTTAAGTATGCACATTATAACCTAAAGTTTAATATTTTATGTTTCTTGCTTTTTAGGGAGGGGGTAAAATTTACATACAAGAAACTGACATGCCTGTGAAGTTGGACTGCCTGTGTTAGAATCTGGCTTCTGCCACTTAAGGACTGCAGACCTTGGCCTTTTGCCCAACTTTTCCCTGGCTCTTCTTTCATTGTGGATTCATTCATTCTGCAAACATTTACTGAACACCTACTGTGTGCTAGGCACTGTCCTAGACACTGCAGGTCACAGCAATGAACCAACCAGATACAAATCTCTGCTCTGGTGGGGTAGGTTGACAGTAAAGATGAGGAAATAAAGTATACAGTGTGTCAGATGGTGGTAAGTTTTATGTGTGTGTATGTGGGAAGCGGGTTAATGTTTTAGATTGAGAAGCCTCTCTCAGAAGGTGGCATTTGGATAAAGAATGGAAGAAGGGGAGGAGCGAGCTGTGTTGTGCTTCAGGGAGAAAGAGCCTTTCTGGCAGAGGGAAGAGCATGTGCAAAAGTCCTGGGGATTTACTTGGCATGTTCACGGAACAGTGAGGAGGCCTGAGACCCATGTGGCTGGAGCAGAGTGAGTGAGGGAGAAAAAGGGAGGACATGAGGGCAGAAAGGGGGTGGGGGGGCAGGAGTGCAGGGCCTTGTAGGTGTGGGGGTGGGGGGTGTTGGGCTTTACCCTGACCCTGGGAGGGGGTTGAAGCAACCTCCTGTGGCTGCTGCATGGATGATAATGGCATTTACCCCAAGGAGTTGTTATACGAATTAGATGAATGACTATGTGTAAAATCACAATGTAGTGACTTACACATACTAAACATGGCCTTAAATATTAGGTTATGATTAAGTGTGGTGGCCATGTGTATCTTGGGGTGTGTCTGAGCCACAGTTGAGCTGGGTGGCTTGTTAGTGAGTTTGTTATTGTGAAAGAATCTCTCTAAAGCTATTTTAAAAAACAAACAACCCCTGCTGGGTATTTGAAAGCTCTACTGAGGTGACTGCTTTCTTGCTGGGACAGGCCCTTTTGTGTAACAGATGTTATCCAGATGTCAGCTGGGGTCACACGGGCTTCAGAGTTTTGGTGCCTGCCTCTCTTCCACAACCACAGGAAGCCCAGTGCCCTCCTTGAGAAGCCTATGTTCCCAGGGCCTGTGTTCTCATGTTTTTCTTGGCCCGAGTTCCTGCCCACTGACCCCTCACTCTCACTCACCTTCCTGGGAACAACCCTTCATTTCCCCCAGACCACCACATGTGATCTTGGCACACTATCTGATTGCCCACAGGTCCCCCACAAGATGTGGGTGCTCTTCCTAACATCATGCCACTCTGATGGTTTTAACATGGGTTGAACTTCTATAAGACATTGCTTGAGAAACATTCTAGCGCCCCAAACAAAGTTTGCACACTTCTTGCACAACCTGGTAAAGTTTATGACCTGCTTAGAGTTAACTGGGCTGTTGTGTGAAGAGGACTGTCACTTAGGATGCTCAAGGCCAGTGGCTGTGAACAGCTGTCAGTGCTTTTGATGTGGAGGCAGGTAGGAGGAGCAGAGTCGGCTGTGGGATGTTGGCCGGAGGAGATGGGAACTGGCCCAGAACTGAGAGCGAAGCTGCCAGTGAGCAGGACAGCAACCCATTCTGGAGAAACATCAAGACACCAGAATCCTGAAAAATTAGGCAAGGGCTGTTTCAGACAGAATCTGCTGTCAATTCTCTTGGCAGTTCCTGTAATAACCACTAACTGCTTTCTCAGGGTATGGATAATCAGGGCTTAGAGATTGAAGCTATAACAACAGAACCTTGTGCAGGGCAGGGGTAAGAGGAACCTCCCTTGGCAGGTCAGAACATGGGGGACAGCCCAGAACTGTCTAGTTCCAAGACAAGAGTGCAGGGTGTGTTAGAAAGATGTGTTCTACTCAAGCCTAGAATTAAGACCAAGGTCATGCTTAGTCTTGACCACAGGTCAGAGCTGCTATCATTTAGATTGAATTGTATCCAAGAAGACTATGTCTGTAAGGTGCACTTGGTTTTCTGCATAATTGTAATTGTACCATTTGCTGTCAACTTGAATAGAAACTTGATCCTTGGCATGAAGCTTTGAGAGCATATTGTTTGGCATTTCTTAACCTTTCCTGGATCACATTCATTGGGGATTCTAACCTAATCTAAAGACCACCTCTGATCCACTGCCTCCCACCCCAAATATATTTACCCAAAATATTTTCTGTGGTTGCCCAACCTAGGTTATAAACCTCTGATTTTAGTTCAGTTCTCTCATTTTGAGAGGAAATGAGAGGAAACAAAGTCACAAGAGCATAGCACCTTGTTCAAGGTTACACATATAATCAGTGACAGAGCTGGGTGTCAGTGCAACACTACAGTGAACTAGAGAGTCAGAACTGGATGCAAATTCTTACCAGAAAGAGATGTAATCTCCCTGTGCCTCAGTTTCCTCATCTGCAAAATCAAGATAATAATAATAGTTGATTCTTTAGTCTGTACTTCTAACTTAAGTGGCAGTCTGAACCAGACAAAGAATTCCTGCCACCTAGTGGTTCTGTGGTTGAATAAAGCAGAATCCATGACACTAAAACATGGTGTCCACACCAATGTCTTTGTGTGTTATTGTCATGGAATTAGTGACTGCTCTTTTATGAGCATGAGTTTCTTCTTCCAAAGAGAGTATATTTAAAAATTGTATCAGTTAGCCTTTGCTGTATAACAAAATACCCTAAAATATTAGTGGCTTAAAACAATGGTCATTTATTAACACTTGATTCTGTGGGTTGGCCATTTGGCTGAATTCAGCTTGGTGGTTCTCCTGCTGGTCTTGTTTGGGGTCACTAATGGGATTGTAGTTAGCTGGTGGGTTGGCTGGGGCTGGATGATCTTGGAGGGCTTCGTGCACATGTTTGTCAGTTGCAGGCTGTTGGTTGCGGTGCCTTGGTCTCCTCCACATGGCCTCTCCAGCAGGCTAGCTCAAGCTCATTCCCACAGTTAGTTGCCAGGAAAAGCAGAGAGGGCAAGCCCCAATGTGTAAGCCCTTCTCAAGCTTCCACTTGTGTTGTTTTATTGGCTAAAACAAGGCACATGGTTAAACCCGGATCCAGGAGGAAGAGAAACAGAATCCATATCTGCCAAATATTGTTTTTGTTTTCCTCTCTCTATCTCAATCTTCCACACATGTTTGCTGGTGAGTGGTCTGGGCATTTTCAGTTTAAAACTTAAAGCGTTTTGACCCTAAGGGTGTTTCCACTTCTCAAAAGAAGAGAACTTATGATGAGAGACTGTAGCCTCCAGGCTAGCCCACCAGTCTAGTTGTGGAAAGTGACTTCCTCTGTATGGGACATTTGCATTTCTTTGTTGTGAGGTTCTCCTTCTCATCTGTCTGCATTGCTCCTCTTACTCCTTCTCCATTGCCTACCTTCTCACTTTTCACCTGCCTTTTGGGTTAAACAGACTATTGTGGGATAGCCTGGGAATTCTAGTCTTTCCTTGCACTATTCTTAGTGGAACCTGCTGTTCAAGAATGGATAGGGTGGTCACAGCCACCTGCTTGTCTGTCCCCTGCTATGGTGATTTAGGGAATGTCTCTCTGTTCTTTGACTTAAGAAAGGGCCCACTGGCAAGGTGGGATCACCTTAGAACAGTGCCTGGCATGTGTCTGACACTCAATAAATATTTGTCCAGTGAATGAATATCCATGGGCAGGACCCAAGTCCTGTGTACGCATTTATACCTCTGAGGGTGCTCACTCATGTACCATCCCACTGGCTACTTCTTTTTGTCTGCTGTCCTCGAGCCTTTCTGTAACTCTGAGTGCAACCCCTTGGTGACTGTTGGTCAGCTGTCCTCCCCCTCACCACTGGAAATCTTCACTTGACCCTAGACTTGACCTTTGCACCAATTGCTCCAAACAGAGTTATTTTGTGGGAGATATCTGGTTTCACTGTGGGGTGTGAGTGTGCAAGTGTTCCACTCTAAGATGGCTCCTGTGTGTGTGTTCTGGGCCGGGGCACAGATTTTCTCTGCACTAGGACACTATCTTTGAGGGGCACCAGTCACAACAGAAACATGGTTGATTTGTCTATTATTTTGATGACTTTCCAGCAGAGGAAGATCAAGGGTCTCATGCGATGAAAGTCACTCAATTGTGATGACAAGATGACTTGTTCCAATTTGCATGAAGGTGTCCTGTGAGCTGGTCATGAGCCTGTTTTACCTGTGTGGTATCCATGTGTGTGTGGCAGTCAGAATAATGCCTGTTTTCCCCAGAGTAGTGCACGTCCTAATCCTCGGAATCTTGAATATGTTCCCTTACATATTTATGGGGTTCTGCAGATGTGATGAAGATTACCGATTCTGAGATGGGAGATGATCCTAGATTATCTAGGTGGGCCCAATTTAATCATATGGGACCTTAAAATCAGAGAACCCTTCCTAACTATCCCTGATCTATCAACCGAGGGATTGAGCCTGATGCCTCCCACCTCTGCCCAGTGTTGGGGGATGCTGTGGTAGGGGGATGCGGTGGTAGGGGATGCTGTGGTGGGCTACACACTGTATTGGGGAACACTATGGTGAGGACATGCTGTGGTGGGGGAACCCTCAGCTGTGGGGTGGGCACTGTGACCAGTAGGAGAAGAATTCCTGCCCTGATTTCCCTGCCCCAGATGATAGAGCCTGCCCACTCTCAGTGCCTTGGCTACTTCAGGTGAATGGGGGTCAAGGGGCAAGGGGAGACCCTGTCCCCTACACAGCTCACTGTCCTTTTCCCCTCCTCCGGGGCTGCTTTTCTCACACTCCCAGTTCATCTGTTCATGGTGGTCCCTAGGCATCAGGGGATCACCTCAGAGGTGGGGGGCTCAGGGATGGAGCTGAGTGGATGAGAGATGAATCTAGACCCCAGGGGGGACTAAGACAGAGGGGAGGGGTCTGCTGCCGAGCCAAAGAGGGTCCCCTCCCAACATTGTTCCCTCTGGAGTCCTCTAAAGAGTATGCGGCTCATGGGAACAGCAGGAGCCCCAGCTGAGACCCTGCTGACCCCATGACCTTTAGCTTTAGAGATAGATGGACACCCTCAACTCAGATGGAAGACCTACTCCTGCACCAGTTGAGCTGGTGGATGTGGGGTGTTGAGAGGCTCATGCCAGGCTGGAGACAGGGACCCTAGGCACCAGGTCTAGATGGGGAAGAGATGGGGGCCAGGCCAGGACTGCAGGGGTTAACTTGGTTTGCCCCTGTGTGCACACCACTCCTGCAGGGGGACACCCAGGTTTATGGACACACAGGTGCGAGACTGCCTATGTACACACACATCCAGGTGAATACATGTACTAATGTGCAGTGTGTCCCTTCTCTACTTTCAACCAGAAAACAAAACCCAATTCCCCACTCGCCAAACCCACCTTCAGTGCTCCAACCTCTCACCAGATAATGGGCAACGCAGACCAGCATCCAGTCCTCAGTCTGTATTTATTACCCCAGCATTCAATACCCCAGCTCCCCATGCAGGGTCAACCTGACTCTCAGTGAGCTCAGTTCCTAAGTCAACACTCAATATATGGTGGCCCCAACGTCTTTGTGTCAACAGCTGCAACAGCTGTACTTCCGCTAGTGGACATGGCAACACTTGAATTCTTTACCAGGTTGATGCCCTATGTTCTCACACCTAAGAATCCCTTTGTCACCCAGCACCCCAAGAGGCAACAATTTGATTATTTGACCCCCACCTAAGTCTACCATAAGCAACCCTATGCTTGCTCACACCCTGGCTGTGGTTGGGTTCCCCTTTGAGGCAACTGGAAGAGACCCCCACCAGCCCCAAATCTGGCCCTAGATTCTGTGATTTGAGGATGTGAGAAATGGCAGTGGTTATTTTGTGGACCACAGGGTTGGGATTGGGACTTGAGCTGCTGTATGGAGTCAGAACATAAAGCCCAGGCAGACTGTGATGGCAGAGGGAAGACACCAAAGCCTTGGTGACAGATCAGGTCTCACCTGAAGCTCTTATGTTATATGAGCCCATATTTATTGTGATAATGAAGATAATGATATATGACACTATGTAGCCCTTATCACCTGCCAGACCCTTATTCTAACTACTTGACAGGTATTAACCTACTTAATTATTCCAACAACCCTCGGAGGTACATATTATTATTATCCTCACTTCACAGAAGAAGAAACGGAGAGGTAAAACAGAGAGGTAAAGCAGTCTGCTCAAGTCCACACAGCTGGGGTAGGCTAAGCCAGGAAACCTGGACCTCTCATCCAGTGAAGATCCTGACTCCTGCTTCTGTCATTTATACCAAAAGGAGCCCTGACTGATTCCAGGTGATGCCAGAGGCTACACAATAGGAGAGAGAAAATTAGAATCACTCCTCTCTTGCCTAGAACCTTTAGTGGCTCCCTGAGGCCCTGAACGTTGCAGCCTCTGCTGTCATCTCCCACTGCTGTTCTCACCTCCCTCAGCTCCAACCCTCTCTGTTTCTCCAACTCACTAAACTTGTTCCTGCCTCAGGAACTTTGTTCCTACTGTTTCCTCTGCCTACAATGCCTTTTCTCTACTCCTGGTTAATCTTGACATGTCCTCAGGGAAGTGGTCCCTGACCACTTCCTTCTGACCCAAGTCTAGGTCAGTAGAGCCCAAATATCAAGACCAGGCCCTATAGGCAGTCAGCCTGGGTTCAAATTCAGTTCCATCACTTCCTTGCTGTGTGACCTTGGGCCATTACTTTGGTCCCTCTGTGTCTCAGTTTCCTTATCTGTAGAATGAGGTAATAATAGTACCTGTCTCACAGGGTACTATTAAAAATAAAGGAGGCTATTATGTATACAGTAATTAGGACAGTACTGGACACTTAGTAGTCATGTGGGCAGCTAATAATAATAGAGCTAATAATGATAATAATTGTTATTATTCTGTACTGTGACCACTTGGAGATTTTATATGTGTTTATTAAAACGTGAAGCATTGCAAACCATGAATTAGAATAATTTTCATTGGAAAGTATGAATATTAGTTCATACATGGACTCTAGTGCTGAATTTGAATAATATCATTAAAGGGGAGACTTATTCTTTTTATTTATTTTAGTTTTTCAGCTTTGTTGAGCTAATTGTAAGATATTTAAAGTGCATGAATCTTACTTTTTAAAATTTTTTTCTTGTTTTAACACTAAAGAATGAATCAAGAAAATAAGATGTTCCATCAGTGGTATGACTTAGTGGCTTCCCAAATTGTGCTGTTTGCAAGTATTTGTTTTAAAATTCATGTAGTTACTGGACAATTATTTACATAAAATGTTATATCAGACATTAATAAAAATTTTACCATCTGTATTTTTATGGTCATTATTATTATTTGTTTAATTTCGTGATGACTGCTGAAGATCATTTTGTTTTATAGGAAAGAGGAATTTAAAATACTTGAGTGCACCGGGAATACGGCTGGAATCACACAATGTCTGTTGAATGAACCAATGAAGGAGGGTGCAATTCCACACTGCTCCCACCAGATATCGCTGTTTCCAAAGCCAAGGCCCATTCAATCACACCGCAGGTGAATCTTCCTCAAATCCAGTGGACCTGTGCCCCCTCACAGAATGTACGTCTCCTCTCCTCCTCCAGGCTCCCATCCTGCCTCTGCAGTCTGTTCATTACTGGGACCATGTGAGGGATCTTTCCTACAAACAGCTCTGACCACTTCCCTCCACCTCCTTCCAGGTTCCTCCAACATATCCACCCTGATTCTTACCTCTGGGCCTTTGCACATGCTGTTCCTTCTGCCTGAAATACCTTCCATCCACGTTTACTAATGTCCACTCAGAAAACTCATACTGTAGTTAAATAGTTGGTGCCACTTTTCCCTGGGGACATGTGACTTAACTATTCTGTACCTTAGTTTCCTCTGATAGGCAGGCTGGACACAAAGGGTGTTTCCAGGGCAAGGCATTAGAAAATTTGAAAGGCAATGGGGAGCCACAGAGGGTGTTTGAGCAGTAGAGTGTCCCCTACTGTAAGAAGACAAAGGGCCCCCTTCCTTTTGTTCCCCCCATTTTTCTAGAAGGGTCTTAGGGGCTTCCTATGTGAGGTTGGAGCTTTGGCTAGCCCAGACCCCCTCTTTGGGCCCTCAGTGTTTAGATCAGCAGGTCCCTCTGTAAGGGCCCTGTGTACCCTCCTGGTGGGGCTGTTGGCTCCCCAGTGACCCTCCTGAGCCTGGGCAGACACCAACTAGGAGGACAGCCCTGCAGGGAAAACCATAGGCTGGGGACTGGGGTGTCACTTTTACAGAAGTGCTGGTGACCCCCTCCACTGCAGAGGAGTGGGACGCCCCAGGAGTGGATGGTGCTCACACAGGACTTGCTGGGGCAACAGTGGCCTGGAGATGAATGCCCTGTGCAGATGGAGGCCCAACTGGGCTGGACAAGGTCCAGGAGCTGGGGGAACCTTGGGAACATCACACCCAGCCCACCTCCCTTGCCCATCTCAGCCCCCCGTCTCTGTCTCTGGACAGTGTCCGTTCCCTCTCCCACACTGTCTCTGTCTTAGTCTTTCTGCTCTCCACAGCTTTCTCACCTTCTATTTCTCTCTGCATCTCTCTGTCTTAGGCCCCCGTCCCGCCCCCCGGGTCTCTTTCAGTTTCTCTCTGTGTGATTTCCTACCTATATGTCTCTCTTTGCCCATCCAACCCCCAACTCTCCAGGTGGTGTGGGGGGCAGAATACAGGGTTCCCCCCAACCCCACCAAAGGTCCTCTGTCCTTTTAGGTTCTGCCTCCTCTGACACCATTGGCCTGAGGGGGAGAAACACGTGAGGGCTTTGCCCTGGGCAAGGATCACAGAGAGCTCGTCAACTGAGAAGAGGGCCCCGGGCCTGGGTTCCTGGAGCTGTGTGGCAATATCAGCTTCAAACCCTAGTGCTGACCTCCATTTTGGGGGGCCCTCTGCAGCCACCTCTCTCTTCCCCCAACATTCGTTCCTGCCACCCACTATCTCACCAAAGCCCAACTTCCCTGTGCAATCCTCCTTCTCCATATAGCCTACCGCTCTCCCACAGCCTACCTTATCCCCCAGCCCACCAGTCTCCCCACAGCCTACCTTCTCCCTGCAGCCTACCTTCTCTTTTTTTTTTCTTTTTTTAAAAATTTTATTGTTGAATGTATTACAGATGTTCCTCATTTTTCCCCCATTGCCCCCCTCCTCCCCATTTCCGCCCCCATCTTGCTTTTCCCCACACTGTTGTCTGTGTCCATTAGTTATGCATATATACATATAAGTTCTTTGGTTTATTTCTTCCCACCCCCCAACCCCCCTTCCCTTTGAGGTTTGTCAGTCTAACAACCAATTTATATTTCTTAATCCCTTCACCTTTTTCACCCCTCCCCCCAGCCCCTACCCATCTGGTAACCAACAAAAGTTCTCTGTATCTATGAGAATGTTTCTGTTCTTCTTGTTCATTTTGTTTGTAGATTCAATTGTTGATAGATATGTATTTATTGCCATTTTGTTTGTTCATATTTTTTTATCTTTTTCTTCAAGAAGACCCTTCAACATTTCATATAATAATGGTTTGGTGGTGATGAACTCCTTTAGCTTTTCCTTGTCTGGGAAACTCTTTATATGGCCATCGATTCTAAATGACAGCTTTGCAGGATAGAGTAATCTTGGTTGTAGGTTCTTGCTTTTCATCACTGTGAATATTTCTTGCCACTCCCTTCTGGCCTGCAAAGTTTCTTTTGAGAAATCTGCTGACAGTCTTATGGGAACTCCCTTGTAGGTTACAAACTGCTTTTCTCTTGCTGCTTTTAAGATTCTCTCTTTGTCTTGAACCTTTTGCATTTTGATGATGATGTGTCTTGGTGTGGGCCTCTTGGGGTTCATCTTGTTTGGGACTCTCTGTGCTTCCTGGACTTGTATGTCTGTTTCCTTCACCAAGTTACGGAAGTTTTCTGCCATTATTGTTTCAAATAGGTTTTCGATTTCTTGTTCTCTCTCTTCTCCTTCTGGCACCCCCAAGATGCGAATGTTGGCACGCTTGAAGTTGTCCCAGAGGCTCCTTACACTATCCTCATTTCTTTGGATTCTTTTTTCTTTTTGCTGTTCTGATTGGGTGTTTTTTGCTTCCTTATATTCCAAATCGATAGTTTGCTTCTTGGATTTACCTACTCTACTATTGAATCTGTGTAAACTATTCTTTATTTCAGTTAGTGCCTCCTTCATATCTGACTGGTCCTTTTTTATGCCCTTGATGCCCTCTCTAAGTTCACTGAGGTTCTCACTAAGTCCATTGAGCATCCTTATAAGCGGTATTTTGAACTCAGCATCTGTTAGGTTGCTTAACTCCATTTCACTTAGTTCTTTTCCTGGAGTTTTGTTCTGTTCTTTCATTTGGGACCTGTTTCTTTGTCTCCTCATTTTGGCTGCCTCCCTCTGTTTGTTCCTATGTATTACTTAGCAAGAGGTATAGGGCTAGCTGAGACCAGATGCTGCTTGTTTGAATGATTTTAGGAAAAGCTGAAGCAGGCTCCAAGACAGGCCAATCCTATGGTGAAGCAACTGGCAACAGCTTGGGTGGGCCTGGAAGTTGGGTGGGGCGGGGCCTCAGGGAATCACCAGGGCGGGGCCAACAGTGTGAGCCAGGTTGCTGGAGTCTCAGATATGGCGGCGTCTGCCGGCTCAGGAAGGGCTCACCAAAGGAACAAAAGCCTCTGTTAGCACGTCTGTCCAGGAGAAAGCTGCCTCTCCAGCCCTCGCTCCAATGCCAAACAGCTCAGTTCTTCCCCATATGACTCTGGTGCCTTTCAGGCTGCCTCCTCCACGCTGGAGCCTGGAGGGTGGGAGTCCGAGTAAGTCCGAGCGCGGGCCCTTTAAGAGGAGCTGCGGGGGCTCCAGCCGCCTCAGCCTCAGTTCCCGCTGGTTTTTCCAGCCAGAAGTTATGGGGACTTCTCTTCCTGGCACTGGGACCCTGAGCTGGGCACCTGGTGTGGGATGGGGACCACTCAGCCCTCTGGGAGGACCTTCCCAGCCGAGGTATCCCAATTTTTATCTGCCACACGTGGGTGTGGGACCAGCCTGTCGCGCCCCTGCCCCTCCTACCAGTCTCGATGCGGCTTCTTCTTTAATTTCGTAGTTGTAGGACTTCCATTCAGCTTGATTTCAGGTGGTTTTGAATGATGGTTGTTCTGTAGTTTAGTTGTAACTTTGATGTGGTTGTGGGAGGACGCGATACTGCGTTTACCTGCGCCGCCATCTTGACCGGAAGTCTCAGCCTACCTCCTCTTTGCAGCCCACTTTCTCCCTGTGGCCCATCTTGTCCTCACTTTTCTCCCTGACCTTTGTTGTCACCAAACACCCAGCCTTCTCTCATGTCTTTGCATCTTCTGCGGATGTTGCCTCCACATTTGGTGTCTCTTCCCCACATGACACAGCTGCTGATGGCTGATGACCAGCTAGTCGTCACATTTAAAAAAAAATTTTTTTTTCTTTATTGATTTTAGAGAGAGAGGAAGTGAGAGGGAGAGAGAGATAGAAACATTGATGAGGAGAACATCAATTGGCCGCCTCCTGCATATTCTCCACTGGGGATTGAGCCCACAACCTGGGCATGTGCCCTGACTGGGAATTGAACCAGCGACCTCTTGGTTCATGTCACTCAACCACTGAGTCACACTGGCTGGGCCCAGTTGTCACCTTGTCAGTACTAATGGAATGGAAAAACAGGGCCTCCATGTGACTCTGAGAAGGACCTCATATAATTTGGCGGTGTATGCATGGGCAGAGGAGTCACAGTCTCAGAAGATGGTGTTTAGGGACCAGCGAGGGTCTGGCTATTGTGTGGTCTAATAGGGACTGACTGTCGGGTTTATCATTTAGGAACACAACTGTGTTCTGGGACCTGATGATTAGATGGGTCCAGCTGCTATGCAGACCTGTGGGTGCTTGCTCTCAGGGTCCATCTATTGTGGGGTTTGACTGTTGTGGGGGTCCAGCTACTGTGGGGGTTGGGGTCTGGCATAACTGCTGTGAGGTTCCTGTGGTTGTGGAGGATAGGAGTGACCGGTTGTTGTAGTCAATTAGTGTGACAGTCTTCCACTATTGTTTGTTGGGGCCTGTTGTGCCTGGATTAGTGGCCATCAGCTCTCTCTCCCTCTTTCTGCCCTTCCTATTTTCCCTGTTTCTTACTCTGTCCATCTCCTTCTCTCCATCTCTATGTCTCTTTCTCTGTGCCCCTACACTGAACTTTTATTCAAACATTAACAGAGCAGTTATTTTGTACCTATCATCTGGCTGCAGCAAGTACTTTGGGGCTGTGGGCCCTGCTCGGATGGGAGGAGGAGGTGGGACACCCCCACCCATCCATGGTGGGCACAGAGGGTGGGAATCACTGGTTCACTTGGAGCAAATGGGCTGGAAGCTTGTCTCAGAGACCGCACTTGTCCAGGCAGGCCTTGTTCCCCAAACTTAAAGTCCAAGGCTGAGGGGCTTGGGGGGAGTGTGTAGGGACTCTCTCCTGGGGGAGCAGAGAGGATTATGGGCCTTGAGAGGGGATCAGCCATGCAGATATTGAAATGGGAAGGCATTTCAGGCAGAGGGAACAGCCTGTGCAAAGGCCCTGAGGCAAGACTGTGCCTGGTGTGTTGGAAGAACAGTGAGGAGGCCTGTGTGGCTGGAGCAGAGTGAGCAAAGGGTAGAGAGGGAGGAGGTACTTTCAGACAGGGGATGAAGGCAGGTCATACAGGGCCTTGTGGGTCTCAGAGAGAACTTGGGCTTTTCCCCTGAGGGAGGTGGGAAACAAGGGCTGGATGCATGTGGGGCCCTGCTGACATGCCAAACCATGGCCCAGACATGGCCACCAGCACTGAGCCCTTCCTTTTTAAACAATTTTTTATTGTGGTAAAATTTGCCACATTAACTATTTTAAAGTATGTAATTCAGTGACATTAACTACATTCATATTGTTGGGCAACCATCCCACTGTCTATTTTCAGAGCTTTCTTATCTTCTCAAACTGGGGCTCTGTCCCTAGTAAATACTCAGTCTCATTCACCCTCCCCAGTCTCTGGCACCCACCTTCTACTTTCTGTCTCTATGGATTTGACTCATCTAGGGACCTCATATAAGTGGACTCATACAATATATGTCTTTTTGTGTCTGGCTTATTTCGCTGAGCATAATGTCCCCAAGGTTTATCTATGTTGTAGCATATTGCAAAATTTCTTTCCTTTTTAAGGCCAAATAAAATTCTATTGTATGGATGGACCTCATTATGTTTATGCATTCATCCATTGATGGACACTTGCTTCCACATTTTAGTTGTTGTGAATAATACTGCTATGAACATGGGTGTGAAAATATCTCTTCAAGACCCTGCTTTCAATTCTTCTGAGTCTATACCCAGAAGTGGGATTGTTGAGTCACATGGTAATTCTATTTGTAACTTAAAAAAAAAAAATCCTCACCTGAGGATATTTTTCCATTGTTTTCTTTTCAGATAGAGTGGGAGGGACAGAGAGAGAGAGAGAGAGAGAGACAGAGAGAGAGACATCAGTGTGAGAAGACACATCAATTGGTTGCCTCCCACACAACCCCGACCAGGGCCATGGATCGAACCGCAACTGAGGTACGTGCCCTTGACCAGAATTGAACCCACAGCTCTTTGGTCCGTGGGCTGACACTCTTACCACTGAGAAAAACTGCCCAGGGCTATTTATAACTTTTTGAGGGATTGCCAGACGATTTTACACAGTGGCTGCACCATTTTACATTCCCATTAGCATTGAACAAAGGTTCTAATTTCTCCACATCCTTGCCAATACTTGCTATTTTTTGTTTTTATTTTTAAAATTTTATAGTATTCATTTTCATGAGTATGAGGTTGGAATTTCCTTATAGCTTTGAGGTGCATTTCCCTAATGATTAGTGATGTTGAGCATCTTTTCATGTGCTTACTGGCTATTCATACATCTTTGGAGAAATGTCTGTTTAAGTCCTTTGCCCATTTTTATTTTTATATTTTTATTCTTACCCAAGGATATGTTTATTGATTTCAGAGAGAGAGGAAGAGAGAGAGAGAGAGAGAGAGAGAGAGAGAGAGAGAGAGAGAGAAACATTGACGTGAAAGAGAAACATCAAACATCAATCAGTTGCCTCTTGCCCATACCCCACCCAACTGGGGATCGAACCCACAACCTAGGTATGTGCCCTGATCAGGAATTGAACCCACAACCTCCCGGTGCACGGGATGATGCTCCAACCAACTGAGCCACCTGGCCAGGGCCCTTTGCCCATTTTAAAATCAGTTTTAGGAGTTCTCTATATATTCTGGATAGTAATATTTTCTCTCATTCTGTGGGTTGCTTTTTCACTCTGTGAATAGTGCTTTTTAAAAAAAATTATTATTATTTGACTTTTGATAGTGTCTTTTATGGCACTCCTGTTTCCACAGCTAAAACAGTGGCAGTTGGGTCCAGGTGAAATCCTGGGGCTCCAGTTTTGCAACCACCATCATTCCTAATCAAGTGGCTACTGAGCCCAGGCCTGCCTGGGGGCATGTCTATGAATCAGCCTGGGATGAAGGCACTTCCTCCAGAGCAGGGTGTCTCCAGCACACAGTATAGAGGTTTGGGGCCGGGTAGGCCTGTGTCCTATGCACTGTAGGATGTTGAGCAGCACCCCTGGTTTCTATCTGGAGATGGTGGTAGTACTCTCCCCTTATTGTGACAATGAAATATATCTCCAGACATTGAAAAATGTCCCCTGGATTTGGAATTACTGCCCTAAAGCTGGAGGGTGGGTGGGAGGCTGCCTGGGTGTGTGTGTGAGGGCAGGCTTTGCAGAGGAGGAGCTAGGAGCCTGGGTGTCACCTCAAGTGAGCAAGCCTTAGTTTCCCCACCTGAAGAATGGGGGACTGGAGGTGATGGCAGGACTCAGTGCATTCATTCATTCAATAAGGATTTATATAAAGCACCTACTATGCACTAGGCCCTGGGGTGGGGATATAATGGGGATAAACACAGGACTGGCCTTATGGGAGAAAGAGAGGCATTAGTCAATTAATTACACAGTGAATGTAAAGTTACTGCCATTATGAGTGCTAAGGAACAGAATCACCAGATGTTCAGTCAGCACAGAGCAGAGGCACCTGATCTCTCTTGGGAAGTCAGGGAGGGTCTTGTGAAGAGGTTGCAATAAAAGGATGAGAATGAGGGAACTAAGGGAGGTGAGGAAGAGAGGTCCAGGCAGCAGGACTGCATGTGCAAAGGCTCTGAGTGGTCAGAAGGCCAGAGTGGTTGGGGTATGGACAGGACCAGCTCCATCTGGACCTTATGGGGCCTTACAGGCAGGTCAAGTGTTGAGGGTTTTAAGTTGAAAAGTATTGTAATCTGATTTGTGTGATGAAAAGATCTCTTTGGCAGATAGTGTCTGTAAAGTGCTTAGCACAGGCAGGGCCGGGCACCCAGAAAGGGCTTGAATGATGCCCATGAGTGTTTCGGAGACCCAGAGAAGTCACGGGGTCCAGTCCCCAGTCCCTGTCTCCTGAGGTCCCCAGGGATGATGATGTAGCCTGTCTCCAGGAACCATGGCATATTCCAGGCTTGGGGTGGGGGCTGGAAAGTAGGATGTCCCTGCTTTGTGTGCAGTTTCACAGATAGTTGAGGGTGGGGCGCAGGGCTCCCTGAGTGGGAAGCTGCTTCTTTCAGAGCACTCCTGAGGCCATTTCACAGGAGGGAGACTCAGGCCCTGGGGCTCCATGGGCACTGAGTCCTGATCCAGGCCTGGCCTCAAGGTGCCATTGAAGCTTCCCACACCTCTGGCCATATCTTAGAGCCTGCGAGGTTGTGCTCTGGAGTCTAGCTGCCCAGGTTCCAAACCCACCTGTGACAAGATATGTGACCCTGGACCAGACACTGTATCTCTCTGAGCCTCTGTGGTGGAAAGGGAAGAATCTACCTCTTAGGGAAGTTGTGAAAATTAACATTTTTCACATTAATTCATTTACTCAACAAATAGATATTAAGCCCGTACTGTGTGCCAGGCACTGTTCTAAACACTGGGGATATAGAGGGGTACTGTCTCTGTCCTCAAGGGCTAACATTCTAGTGGTAGAGATAGACACTAAGCTAATCAGTCAGTAATTAGAAAGTAAGGGAGTGATAAGTACCCCAAAGAAACACAAAGCAGGAGAAGGAGAGAAAATGAATGAGGTTGTGGGTATGAGACGATTCAGCCTAGGGGTCAGGACAGTCCTTGTGAGGAGGTGAGACCTGGATGAAGTGAGGGAGGGGGCATGTGAGTATATGAGAGAACAGCATTCCCAACAGAAATAAGAGCCCATGCAAAGGTCCTGAGGTAGCACTGTGCCTGGTCTGTGGCGGGAACAGCGAAGAGGCTGGTGTGGCTGGAGCAGGATGAGTAAGAGGAGGCACAGCAGTGAGGCTGAGTATAGGATTGAGATGTACATATAGGGCCCAGTAAGCCTGGTGGGGTTCAGCCACCTGCAGGGGGTTTGGGGACTCAGATGCCTGGAAGAGAGACCCTTCTGGCCAGGGCCTGAGTAGGAGAGGGGTCTAGGGGGTCCTGGCCTTGGCTGGACACAGAACATCTCTGAGCTTCCTTCCATTAGGTCTGTGCAGTGACTGGGGCATAGTGCCCTCACCCCTTCCTGGTGACACCACTTTCAGGCTGGATTGGGGGCCTTGAGCCTCTGTCAGGCAGTGGGATCTCAGTCTGTGTGGCCATGGAGGATTTGAGACTTCTTTTATTTTTGGGGGTGGTGGTTCCTATTTGGATTGGAAAGAGGGGGAGGTAGAGCCAGAGCTCTTGGTCCATCTGACCAGGAGCCAAAAACTTAAGTTCCCCAAGATGAATTTTGTTCCATGTATATTTTCAAGAAGTTGATCTTCGTGGAGCCCTCACTCACTTGTGACATGGTCCTTCGATCGAATCATACCTCATGAACCCCATGGGCCTCCCTGAAGCTCATGGAGTTCCAGAATGGAACACAGTATGTACACCTAGGACTGAGAATGTTTACTTACCAACCCAGGCACCAACCTTATACCCATTTGACAAATGAAAAGACTGAAGCTCAGAGAACAACAGACACTTGTGTAAGGTCAAGCAGCATGTCAGTGGGACAGCAGGGATTGCTAGCTCCAATTCCCTCTTCCATTATCAGCCTGTTCCTGGCTCTGGAGACTCCGGCTGGGCTTGTGGGCTGGGCATAGAGGTACCAATGGCTTTTAGCCTCTCCATGAGCCCTGGGAGGGGGCGAGGGGAAGGTGAGGGCTGCTGCAGTCCCAGAGTGTCTTGCATTTTCCCTTTGAAATCTGAGTTCCACAGAGCGTTCTTGGTTTTAGAAGTCAGTTTCACTTGGCCTTTTAAGACGCAGGGGTTCACTCATAGTGAGAGTGCAGGGCCTCAGGCTCCATTGGGCTCTCTGAACCTTGTGAGAATGTAGCCTCTTGGGACTCAGCAGATGCTTCCAAGGAAGAGGCTGGGCTTCCAAGGGCAGTGGGAACAGTCCCTGCAGTCCCTGTCCTCCCTGGGAAGCTTTCTTAGAGGAGAGCCAAGTGGATCAGCTTGAGGAGGAGTTTCTTCTTGTTCCCTGCCTCCCCCCCACCCTCCGAGTCTGGGCAGGGAGGTGTGGAGAAGACAGACAGACTGAAGGAAGCAGTTTCTTACCCCTCACTTGCACATCTCCTATGATGGGCAGCTCACTACCTCTCAAGGCAGCCTCTGCTGGGTTAGTGAGCTGGAATTCTTAGAAAATTCTTTCAGATGCTGGCCCCAAACTGAATCTTCATCCCTTTCTCTGTGGTCCTGACTCAGCCTTCTGGGACCATACAGAACACACCCCCTTCTCCAAATATTTTACTCCTATGTTTATTGAGTGTCTATTCTGGAGATCTGTGGATGTGGAAGATGGAGATCAAGAGTGATCACTGCCCTGCCCCAGTCAGGTGGCTCAGTTTGTTGGAGTGCTGTTCCTTACACCAAAAAGGTTGTGGGTTTGATTCTAGGTTAGGGTGAGACAGGCCAGTAAGCCAGGACAAATGGAATAGGGAAACTGAAATAGATGACTGAACAAACTGGCCGAGCAATTTACAGCAGATACAGAAGGTCACCTCCCTAGAAATAACATGTAGGCCTCAGCTGTATTTCATCTCCAGACTCAGAAAAGCAGCAAAAACCAGGTGGAGGACGCCAGGACCAGCTGAAGTGACTAAGAACCCCCTGCCCTGACACTGACCAATCAGTGAGGACCATGACCCTGAAGGAGCACACCCAGAAAACTGATGAATACTCTGCTGAAACCCTCCCCTGAGGCTTCCTCTAGGATTCCCGCCTACAGGAGAGAGATAAAAGCCTCAAGACAAAGGACCCAGCATGTGCTCTCCCTCTGGGAAGTAATCCCTGCCATTCCCTTTCCCTTCTTCCTCCATTTCTTCTCCCACAGGCATACATCTTCTAAGAGACTGTAACCAGGGGAGCAATGGGCAGTGGCAGCTCATCCCAGGCTAACACCTGGACCCCTGAACCTGTTCCCAAGGACCTCTTTTCTCTGATTTCCCAGAGAGCTAAGGCAGCTCAGCCTCGGCTCTCTTATTGCTTCTTCTATGCTAATCCCATTCTTGTTTTACTGTCTCCAGCTTTAATAAATGTTCCTTCATAGCCACCAGGACTCATAGTGTGAAATCTTTCCTGCATGAAGTCAAGAACCTAAAAACTACTGGCCAGCCCTAGGCAGACCCGCTCAAGGCCAGGTTCCCTTTCCAGTAACATTTTATGATCCAGATGGGACTTTATTTCCTGAGCCTATGCAGTCCAGATGGCTCACCTGCAGTGACTTGTCTTGTCTTATTGTGGTGTAGAATAGCAGGATTCCAGAGAGGAGCCCACCCAGGACCACCTCACAGGCTGGGACCATGCTAGGAACTAGCAGGAGCTCATTGTGCCCCACTGGCTCCTTGATTTGCATTAGGTGAGCTTGGGTGAATTTCCTTGGAATTCTGGACCCCTCCCCCCATTGTTATAAGGTAAGAGACTGAATTTCTTTGATCTGTCTTTTTAAAAATCTTTGAGGTAGAGCTAAAGGTTAAGGTTGTGAAAAATCCAGGCTAAGGCAGGACAGGAGGAGAAAAATAGATGGTTGATTTTTAACTTTGGCTCTTCAATTGAAGTTGCTTTCTGGGCTCTGAACAAAATCTTTTACCACACGAATGTGAGTCTAAGCTCGTTTGGCTCTAAGGATGAGGGGGTGGCTTACTCCCTCAGGCTTGAATCTCAGACATTCTTAGGTGACTGAGCATCTTTGTGGAGCAGGGAGGGGAGGCTGAGACAGGTGGGAGGGTTTTAGATGACTTGGAGCTTGATCCACAGCTAACATGCTTCAACCTAGTATAAGGTATATCTGGATATTTTTTTTTTTAATTTTTTTTTCCTTTATTGGTTTTAGAGAGAGACGAAGTGAAAGATAGGAACATGGATGAGAGAGAACATCGATTGGCCACCTCCTGCATGCCCCCCACTGGGGATCAGGCCCACAGCCTGGGCATGTGCCCTGACCGGGAATCGAACCGGTGACCTCTTGGTGCGTGGGTCGACGCTCAACCACTGAGCCACACTGGCTGCACTTTGGATATTTATTTAGACTCTGCAGACCTGAAAATAAAACTAAAATCAACATGAAAAATTGTGCCTTGAAGGCCAGCCAGAAACTCCCACTCCCCAGCCCCTATTAACACTCCTGACTTACAGAAATGAAAAGATTTAACTAGAAGTGATATCAACTTAAGATGGCCAAAATACAGCTCTTGTGATGCCTAAATTAATTTTAGCATGCAAAATTAGAAAAAGCTGGCTCCAGAATTCAAACTAAATGGGTGGGAAGGTTATCTTGATTGCAAATTAGAAGCTCCTAGGAGAAGCACCGGTAAATTACATAGGAAACCAGAAAAATGGTTTCAGGCAAGAGAGGAACAGCGATTGTATACGTTCCTTTCTCTGGGACCCTGATGGGTTTGCAAGGGAATTTGATTCACTGTTAAAAAATATAGCACTGGCTATTTTGACCTATGCTAATTTTTTTTTTTTCAAATCCTCACCCGAGGATATTTTTCCATTTATCATTTATCTTCATATAGAGTGGGAGGGAGAGAGGGGGAAAAGGGAAGATAGAGAGAGAGAGACATCAGTGCAGGAGAGACACATCAATTGGTTGCCCCCGCATGACCCCGACCAGGGGCCGGGGACGAACTGCCCTTGACCGGAATCAAACCCAAGACTCTTTGGTCTGTGGGCCGATACTCTAACTGCTGAGCCAAATTAGCCAGGGCTGACCTATGCTAATTAATATACTTGTTATAGGATAGTAAGAAGCTAGGGAAATTCCAGGACAAGAGGAATAGAGAAACTAAGACAGATAGTTAAACAACAGTTTGTAGCCACTTAGCAAATCCCTATCTTCCCTAAACCAAGGACACTTAAGAATAAGTGGTTTGCACCTATCCTCCCCAACCAGAGGGTAAATAGCTTAAATCACCCTACTCAGGGAGACAGATAACAGAAACCCAATTAGTGCCATTTGCCAACCACACTCAAGGACAGACAACTTAAGAGACAAATTAATTTGGTACAATGGCATAAAGGTGATGAATATTCTGTTGATCTTCCCCTAAGACCTCCCCTAAACACCCAGCCTGTAAAACCCCAGAAAGTGAAGGTCCCAGTGTGCTCTCTAGGGAGCATGCCCATGCCATTCCTTCCCTCTCTCCTTTCCCCAGTTTAGTTCTCCTAAACTCCAAAGGGTCCCATGAGACTTGCAACCAGGGAGCAATGGGCAGTGGTAGCTCGTCCAGGCTAACCTCCTGAACCTGTCTCCAAGGGCCTCTTTTCTCTGACTTCCCAGTGAGCCAAAGCAGCCCAGTCTATGCTCTCCTGTTGTTTCTTCTATGCACTTCCTTGTTTCACTGTACTAAGTGTGTTTTTGGTATAGTCAATAAATTCTTGCTTGTTTTTCTACACTTTGTCTCTTGATTGAAATATTTCCTGAAGACAAGAACAAAGGTCTTGTCATCTCGCCAGTAACATACCTACTGGTTTCTGGGAGCAAGACAACAGAATTGCTAAATGAAATCTGCTGGGAAACTATAGACGAGTCTGCTTCTATGTAGAAAGCCAGCCACCTTTAAAAGAATTGATGAAAACCAAATGGGATGCAGAAAGGGAAAAGAAACCAGAAGCAAGCATAGGGTTATTCCAAAAGCTTTTCTCCTTCTCCTCATTGATAGTTTGGGAGAAGTTGAAATTATCACAGAAGGGAAGCCACTAAGACCCTTGTAGATACTGGGGCTACTTTATCTGTTCTTAACCACACTCAACTAATTTGTCTCCCTGAGAGTCAAACTTCTGTACAAATGTCTGGGATAGCTAATCAATGTTTGTTTTTACATTAGAACTTGTTCCTTTTCAAATAGGAAATGTTATGGGAACATATATATATATATATAATTAATCAAATCAGCCCTGATTAACCTGGTAAGGTGAGATTTTTTTTTGAAATCAGTGATGTCTACATATGCTTTTTCCAGAAGGGTAATATATATTTAGAACTAAATGAACTAGATACTGAACCAAAGGGGAAAATGATGAATTTTAAAGGGACTTCCCAAAAGGAAACTAATTCCTCCCTTGCCAACTGGGAGGAAGTTGACCTTGAGTCCCTCAAGAAGAAAGTTAACCTTTTTTTTTTTTTATCCTCACCCGAGGACATTTTTGCATTTATCTTCAGATAGAGCGGGAGGGAGAGAGGGAGAAAGAGAGAGAGAGAGAGAAACATCGATGTGAGAGAAACACATCGAGTGCCTGCCACCCACACGATGCCAACCAGGGCCGAGGACAAACTGCAACCGAGGTATGTGCCCTTAGTGGGAACCGAATCCGGGACTCTCTGGTCCATGGGCCGATGCTCTAACCACTGAGCCAAACCAGCCAGGGCAAAGTAACCTTCTTTTGTAACATAGCCTGGTCTCAATATAAAGTGGGTGATGGAGAAATTTGGCCAGTCAATGGCACCATTAATTTTAATACTATCTTGCAGCTAGGACCTGTTTTGTGATCCAAGGGAAATGGACAGAGGTTCCATATATCTATAAACCTTTATGGCTCTTAGAGGTGACCCTAAACTATATGCTTTCTGTAAACTAGAAAAATCTACCCAAATAAAAAGAGACATTCCAAAAATGGGTGAATGAATTTGTTATTTTGTTGCAAACATTTGAGCAGCAACTCAATTATTGAGGTATTGAAAAAACCGACTGTCATCGTTTTACAAATGAAATTCATGGGGCCAGAAGTGTGATTCCAGAAACAATGAAAAGCCCACCAAATCCTTTTACCTTTCCAAAATCTCTCCTCTTTTTTTTTCTGTTAATCCTCACCTGAGAATATTTTTCCATTGAATTTTAGATAGAATGGAAGAGAGAGAGAGAGAGAGAAAGAGAAAGAAACATTGATGTGAAAGAGACACATCAATTGGTTGCCTCCTGCATGACCCCAACCAGGGCCGGGGATCAAACCTGTAACCCAGGTACATGCCCTAGAATGGGAATCGAACCCATGACCCTTCAGTCTGTGGTCCAAGGCTGAGCCAAACCAGCCAGGACTCTCCTTTTCATCTCAAAGGCTTATAGATAATTGGCTTTATGAAACCAAAATCCGAGAACCTTTGAAATGCAAATACCTGGCCTTCACCAAGAACTCTTGTATGGGCCATTTTTAAAAATACAAATTTCTGGAAGGTGGTTTTTATTAAAAGGGGTAAAACCTTAGCTATCTAAGGAAATCAATTTAACTTATTTCAACTATTTCTTTTTAAATTAGTGAATTTTAATTAAAGTTATTGAATATCTAGATATTTTGAAATAACATGAAATACTGAAACATTGATTGCTAGACAAGTCTTAAGTTTGCCTGCTTTTGGCTTTTATTGCAGAAAGTCTGTAAAGTTGATTTGGAGCTATTGATGTAATAATGTCTTGTGCTTTGTTGAAGGTGTGTTTCTTGAAAGTGAGAATGTGTTTAAATGTGTTTATAATTGTCAATTCAAGGAATGCTTGTTATTTATGTTTTTGGTTATCATTGAAAATTGAGGTTTCTGCCCTGGCCAGTTTGGCTCTGTGGTTAGAGTGTTGGCCCATGGTTTGATTCCGGTCAAGGGCACATACCTGGTTTGCAGGTTCGATCCCCAGCCCTGGTCAGCACCAGTGGGCCCAGGTCGAGGTCATGCGGGAGTCCTGCGGGAGGCAACAAATTGATGTGTCTCTCACACATTGATCTTTCTCTCTCTCTCTTCCCCCCCCCCTTCCACTTTAAGAAAGAAAAAAAAAAGAAAGAAAGAAAATTGAGGTTTCTAAGAGTTAAAAGTTCAAATTAAGTTGGAAAGAAATTGTATGGTTTTGGTAATAGAAGGCATAAAGTGTGGAGATATATTTTCGCAGGACAAAAATTACAATTGAGTTATTTTAATGATGGTTCTTTCTTTCTTTAAAAAAAAATCCTCACCCAAGGATATTTTTTTTTCATTGAATTTTAGAGAGAGTGGAAGGGAGGAAGGGAGAGGCAGAGAGAGAAAGAGAAACATTGATGTGAGAGAGACACATTGATTAATTGCCTCCTGCACACACTTGACCAGGGCTGGGGATTAAACCTACAACCCAGGTATGTGTCCTTGACCAGGAATTGAATCCATGATTGTTTGGTCCAGAGGCCAATGTTCTAACTATTGAACAACACTGGCCAGAGCTAATGATGGTTATTTCTGAATGGGTAAAAAGGTTTGTGAATATTGTAGAAAAGTTTATAGAAGGTCGTGAATGTTGTAGAAGTTTGTGAAAGTTTTAAGTTTATAAAGACAAAACCCCAGGGGTTTTGTCCCCTTCCTCCACCTAATTTCTCTGTTGGATCTAGAGTTGTTTTCATTACACTTTCTTTTGCCCTTGTCAGTGTGGGGGAAACCTACCTGTCAGCTGCAGAATAAATTCTTTTTTTTTTCATGCGAATTTATTTTATTTATGAAGGATTAAGAAGTGATAACAAATTAAATGAAATACAGTGATCTAAACTGCCCCCTGCATAGTCTGGATGATCCATTTGACGTATTTCTGTGAGAGATGTACATAGAAGCTAGGCCCTCTGGGGTCCCCACACTTTCCTACGATGCCAAAGGACATGATGCCTCTGAAGGTATCCTCACATGTAAGAGGGCTTCCAGAATCTCTGTTGCATGAGTCTTTTCCACCTTTGAGGTCTCTAGCACAAATCATATTCAGTCCAATCACAGGATTATAGTTATAGTGCTTTGGGTCATTACAGGTTTTTCTGTCTATGATGGTGACATTGACTTCTCTCAGAGTATCAGGTGCAGATGACAATTTATTGTGAAACAACCCCCATCCTGCAACTTGATACATGGGTCCTGGTTTTACATTACTTCTCCTTTTAGGGAGATTAAGGATAGCCTCATTTTTATTTATTGTTGCTTTCTTCTCCAGCTTTAGAAGTTTCAGGTCACCCTCATGTGTGTCCTTGTCATAGCATGGATAGGGAAACTGTTTCTTTATGAACATTATCTGTTTTTCTGGTTCATGCTTGGTTCTTGAGTGAGCCCCAAGGATGACCTGGGAAGTTTTGTTCAGGTTACCGTGAGCGGCTGTCAGCACTCAGTTATCAGCAATCAAAGCCCCACCACATATGCTCTTGTACCTGTTCAGCAGCACCATGTAGGGTCTTGAATGAGGAGTTACTTGCTTTCCTCCAATAATTTTTACAAAGAGATATGTCCAGATATCTGAGCACAAGCCTCATGTCTGGTGGACTCTCCGAGGTCCTGCTCTTTCACCCACAGAAGCCATGCCATTGACAGTTCCAGGGACCATCAGGCTGGGAATCTGACCTCCAGAGTAAATTCTTTATCAAAATGCATCTCGTCAACATTGAGATGGAAAATAAACCTTCCCTCTGGACACGGAGTCACTTGCCCACATGACTGTCCCCGGTGTCCAGATGGGGACCTGATCACCCCTGATGTCTGAAGTGATCCCTTCTCTCCTGCTCATTCGACTGGTGTGGAGTTGAGTCCCTTTTCTGAGAAAGGTAAATCCATTCCCAGAGCATCTGGCTAATATCCTAGTCATTGGTAAGGCCACCCTCAGGGCATGGTGTAAACACATCCATGGGTAAACACATCCATGGGTCAAACTGGCTTTCTCTCTTTCAAATGGGCTTTCTGATGAAGTTCCCTGTCTGAGTGGGTTAAATCCATCTCCAGGGGCATCTAGCCAAAGTCATGGTCATTGGTAAGGCCACCTACAGGGCATGGGGTAAACACATCTGCAAATAGGCTTTCTACTTGTATTTCTCTGCTGCCATGGAGTTAAGCCTCTATCTGAGCTGGGTAAATTCATCCTCAGGGCATCTAATGCCCTGATTGTTGGTAAGGCCACCCTCAGGACACATCTACAGGTGACTCACATCTGGAGCATTATCACATCAATTTTGACAACCCCACTCTTGTCATGTCACATTTTATGTCACTGGGGTTTCTGACTTTTTAGTGAGCCAAAAGCAGCCATGCCCAGGCTCACTTTTTGCCTACATCATTTCTAAGAGAGTCCAAGCAGCCCTGCCCAGGCTCTCTCCTGTTGCTTAATCCCTTAGATTGGAGCTGAGACTATTTCCTCTGCTCATCCACAGCCTTTGATGTTTTCATTGAGAGTCTCAATAGGTTTTTTTTTTTTTAAATCCTCACCCAAGGACATTTTTCCATTTTTGCTCAGATAGAGTGGGAGGGAGAGAGAGGAAGAGACAGAGAGAGAGAAACATCAACGTGAAAGGGACACATCGAGTGGCTGCCTCCCACTCGACCCCAACCAGGGCCAAGGATGAATCGAAACTGAGGTATGTGCCCTTGACTGGAATCGAACCTGCGACCCATTGGTCCGTGGGCTGATGCTCTAACCGCTGAGCCAAACTGGCCAGGGCTCAATAGGTCTTTCTGCTTGATAATTAGGACTTTCTCTCCCCTTTTCCAGCCTTCTTAATAGTCATCAAAAGCAAATGAGAGGAATCTTGCATCTTCCCTGCAATAGTGAGTAATTCAGATTATGTATACAGTCTTCATGTGAATAGTCTTCATGTGTTTGTGTATTCTATGTGTCGACGTAAGAAACATTAAAATCTATGAAGAATTGTTGTGAGTTTATTTGAGCCAAAACTGTCGACAATTGCTGGGAAGCAAAATCTCAACTGATTGACATAATGCTCCAGAGAATAGTAGTTTTGCACCTTATTTTACACATTACAGTGAAAAGAAAAGAGGCAAGTGAGTTACATGAAATCCATTGGTGATAGATTAGGGAGGTGGGAGGAAGCAAAGTGGGGAAACCTCTAGGATTGGATGAAAAGTAAAACGATAGATACATACATCTTTTACATAGGTGGGTACAGGATAATTAACAGTCAACAATTAACTCAATAACAATGAGTGGTGCCTGTGCTTTGAGGGGTCCAGAAAACAGAAAATTACTTTGACATTCCAAAAATATGTTATCATAGATGCAAAAAGACAATAGACAGGCTGAGCTAAGGTAAAAATGGAACTTTGTCAGGGAAGATGCTGGTCTAGGACATGACTATCTGTCATAAACTGCTTTTAGTTAAAAAGTTTTTAATTTCAGACCATCCTTTATGGTTACTTTAGGTCTTCAAGTTTGCAAGGCCACCCCTTTTCGTCCACATATGTAGTGTATTTTCTGCCTCCAGATGACAATACTAGGGAGTGATATTTTATTGGCCTAAGGAGATTAAATACTTATATAAGTTAAACAGGATCCTATGGTCTGGACAAGATACTTGATATTAAAACCAGTTTAAGTTTGGTTGATATCTTTTAGAATTATTACCATAAAATATGGGTTTTACCTAGATTTACAAAGAGTTTATAATATAATCTCTTGTTGTTGTTAATCCTCATCTGAGGATATTTTTCCATTGGTTTTTAGATAGAGTGGAAGAGAAGGAGAAAGGGGAAGAAAGAGAGAGTGAGAGAGAGAGAGAAGAGAAGAGGAGAGGAGAGGAGAGAAAGAAAGAGAGAAACATTGATGTGAGAGAGACATATTGATTTGTTTCCTCCCACATGCCCCCGAGTGGGGCTGGGGATCAAACCTACAACTTAGGTATGTGCCCTTGACCAGGGAACAAACCTGGGACCCTTCAGTCTGTAGGTCAATGCTCTAACCAGTGAGTCATACCAGGCAGGGCTATAATATAATTAAAAAAAAATTATTTATATTAATTTATTTTTGTTACAGATGTTTTTCCCCCATTGACACCATCCTCCCAATCCTGTGCCCCCGCTGCCCCATCCCCGGCATTGCTGTCTATGTCCATTGGTTACCAATACATGTATATAAGTTCTGTGGTTTATCTCTTCCCTCCCCCTCCCCCCCTCTTCTGAGGTTTGTCAGTCTGTACCCTACTTCTCTCTCTCTGGGTCTATTTTATTCATCAGTTTGTTTTGTTCATTATATTCCATAAATAAGTGAGATCATGTGATATTTGTCTTTCTCTGATTGGCTTGTTTCACTTAAGATAATACTCTCCAGGTCCCTCCATGTCGTCTCAAAGGATAAGAGATCTTTCTTTCTTACAGCTGCATAGTACTCCATTGCATATATGTACCACAGCTTTTTTATCCACTCATCTATTGATGGACACTTGGGCTGCTTCCAGATCTTAGCTATTTTAAATAATGCTGCTATGAACATAGGGGTACATATATTCTTTCTGATTGGTGTTTCAGGCTTCTTAGGATATATTCCTAGAAGTGGGATCACTGGGTCAAATGGCAGTTCAATTTTTAACTTTTTATCTATTTATTTTTCTTAATTGATTTTTTTTAGAGAGAGAGGAAGGGAGAGGAAGAGAGAGGTAGAAACATCAGTGAGTGAGAACATCAATTGACCTTCTCCTGCATGCCCTCCACTGGGGATTTGGCCCTCAGCCTGGACATGTGCCCTGACTGGGAATCGAACCAGCAACCTCTTGGTGATTGGGTTGATGCTCAACCACTGAGCCGCACCAGGCTGGACCAATTTTTAACTTTTTGAGGTAACACCATATTGTTTTCCATAGTGGCTGTGTTAGGACCGCCAGGCGAACCCTGCACTGACCCCAGAGTTTAGTCTAAGACAAAGGCAAATGTTCAGAAACTTTTCTACCCTCCCTAATCTCTATTTATCATCTCTAGCTGCCAGAGGCCTAACTGCACATCTTGGTTCCCATGTGAAAATAGCATTGTTAATTGTTACCTAGCCAAACGCAGAAAGGTTGACTGTACCTCGCTGAACAAGCTAACCGCCAATATCCGTTTCTGTTTGCCAGATTGCTTGCTACCTAGCTAAGCTAGGGGGGCTATTTAAGAGCCCTGAAACAAAGGCTGGTACCGCAGTTACTCTTGCATGAGCCATACTGCAGGCGCCTTACCTTTAGTTCAATAAACTTTTCCAAAAACCCAATTCGTATCTGAGTGTGGTCAATCTCGCTGGTCACAACATTTGGAGGCCCCAGCGAGATTGCCTCGTAGGTCTCCCCTACCTTTGGGGATTGACCTCCTCAGATATTGGACACGGTGCGTGCCTCCGTCCCACCACTGGATTCGGCACTGCGGTCACATTCGGCCTAGGGAAGCCCCCTCCTCGAGGATTTTGGTAAGGGATCGATCCCGTCTGTCTTTGTTGTTGATTCCGGAATTTGGTTTGGGGACCTCGCAGGTGGGATGCCACGGACTGCAAACCCCTTATTGGGCACAGGACGCTGTCCCCAATATTGGAGAGTTTAGACTCTCATTTGGTGAATGAATGATTTTCGAAGTGTGAGGCCGGCCGCTGCGCTTGCTTGTCTCCGTTTTATGTTCAGTGTTCTGTGTTGTCCGTCTTGCCTTGCATCCACAGATTCCACTGAGATGGGACAAGGACTGTCAAAGCCACGTACCCCCCTGAGCTGTCTCCTCTCTAACTTTTCTGATTTCTTAAAGAAATCTTGCGACTATGGGAAGCCTGCTGACCCGGGCTTCCTCTGCACCCTTTGTGAACTGGAATGGCCGACCTTCGGCATCGATTGGCCATCGGAGGGGTCCTTTGACCTGTCCCTCTTGTCTGCCGTTTGGTCGGTAGTTTACGGGGTCCCCCATCCAGATCAGATTGTATATATAGATATGTGGATTGACATTGTCTCTGACAAAGCGTCCTACATTCAGAGATGTTCACAGGATGGGGCTCAGGGCCCTAAAGGAAATGCCATGAGGGCAAAAATAGCAGGGCAAACAATCATGGTAGCCGCCCCAAAACCACTGGGGAAAAGAGAACCATCTGGCCATAAACCTCCCCAAAAGAATCAGGAACAGAAACCGTGGCGGCTATACCCAGTCTTCCCAGATACTCCTGATGACCCTCTCCCCGAAATTTTTGAACCCCTGCCGTATAATGTGCAGGCCGTCGGACCTGCAGCCCAGATGCCTATATCACCCCCGGATGCCGAAGCCTTGAGCCCCCCACATACCCGAGGGGGAGCATCATACCAGCCTCCTCAGAGGCCAGATTCATCTGTCCCTCTATTACCCTTGAGGGAGGTGCCTCTGCAGGTGGGAGCACCACCGGGCCCCATTCAAATGATGTACGTCCCCTTCTCCACTAGTGACCTTTATAATTGGAAACAACAAAATCCTCCATTCTCAGAGAATCCCCAGGCCTTGATCTCCCTACTTGAGTCCATATTCCGGACTCATCAACCAACATGGGATGATTGTCAGCAATTACTGCAAACCCTTTTCACTACTGAAGAACGGGACAGAATTTGTAGAGAAGCTGCTAAGGCTCTAACTGGCGAGGGAGACTCCCTGCGCCTCGATGAATTAGAGGAACAACTCCCTAGGAACCCACCTGCACGGAACCCAAATACGGATGGGGGGCTGCAGAGTTTGCGCACGTATCAGTGCAATCTGCTTCGAGGCCTGAGGGGAGCCGCTAGGAAACCCACCAACCTTACCAAGGTTGCGGCAGTTATTTAAGGCTCTTCTGAGTCTCCAGCAGCCTTCTTAGAGAGGCTACTGGAGGCATACCAAACCTATACTCCCCTCGACCCCAATTTGGAAACCAATCAAAGACAGGTCAATATGGCCTTTGTCTCCCAGTCGGCCCCAGATATTGGAAAGAAATTGCAGAAGATAGAAGGATTCCCAGAGGAGAATAGGGGAAAACTCCTAGAAATAGCTCAAAGAGTCTATCAGAATCGAGAGGACCCTATTCGTGAACAAACCAAGGCCCTCTAGAAAATTTTGCTTGCCAGTCAACCTGCTCCCGACGACTGAGGCAATAATCGTGGGGGGACAAAAACAGAAAAGATCCCAACGCAAGGAAGACCCCCCCTTAGGCAAGAATCAATGTGCCTTTTGCAAAGCTACCGGGCATTAGAAAAAGGACTGCCCAAAGCTTCTAATGAAAAAAAGCTAAAGAGCAACAACCCGCCCGCCTCCTACTTGAAACTAAGGAAGACTAGGGCCGTCAGGGTTCCTTTCACCTCGGCCCCCAGGAACCCAGGATAACCATGGATGTTGAGGGAACTCCTACAACGTTCCTAGTCGACACAGAAGCCACCTTTTCAGTTTTGCAGATCACTCTAACACCCAGACCTCACCCTCTTCACAGATGGAAGCAGTTTTGTAAGGGATAGAAAATGATTTGCAGGGGCAGCGGTCACCACAGAAACTGAAACTCTCTGGGCACAGGCCCTTCCACAGGGAACAGCAGCCCAGAAGGCTGAGCTCATCGCTCTTATGCAGGCCTTGAAACTAAGTGAGGGAAAAAGGTCAACATTTATACGGACAGTCGATATGCCTTTGCCACTGCCCACATCCATGGGGCTCTCTATCAAGAAAGGGGGCTCCTAACGTCGGGCGGGAAGGAAATAAAAAATAAGCAGGAGATCCTTGGTCTCCTGACGGCTATCTGGCTACCTGAGAAACTAGCCATCATCCATTGCCGCGGGCATGACCGACAGCCCAGCGCCACCCAGAGGGGTAACAACTTAGCTGATCAGGCTGCCCAACAGATAGCCGAGGCTTCAACAGCCCCCATCAAACTCCTGCCATTAATGCCTCCACCTCCACCCGAGTTACTCTTGAACCCCCACTATACTCCCGAGGAGATAACTCTTGGGAACTCCCTGGGCTTCACCCAGACGAGGGGAAATTGGAAACAACTACCAGATAGAACGCTTTTATTACCAAAGGCACTTGGGGTTGCCCTTATCCAGGACATCCACGGGGGAACACACCTAGGGGCCACAAAACTCAAGATCCGAAAATACTTCTATATGCCTGACCTAAAGACGGTCGCAGAATCAGAAGTGGCCCGATGCCCCACCTGTGCTCAGGTGAACCCAGGTCCGCCAAGTCAACTACCCCCGGGAACACGACTGAGGGGTCGGGAACCTGGGGAACACTGGGAACTTGATTTTACTGAGGTTTGCACCACTCAGTATGGGTACTAATATCTCCTCGTCTTCATCGATACCTACTCTGGATGGACTGAAGCAACCAAAATTGAAACTGCCACCACGGTAGCCCGACACCTCCTCACGGGAATCCTCCCCAGATTTGGCCTGCCCTTAATGCTGGGGTCTGACAATGGCCTGGCTTTCATAGCCAGAATATCAAAGATAATATCAGATGTTCTTAAGATCAAATGAAAATTGCATTGTGCCTACCGACCTCAGAGTTCAGGACAGGTAGAAAGGATGAATCGGACCCTTAAGGAAACTTTAACTAAATTGAAATTAGAAATAAATGATACGTGGGTAAACTTGTTGCCTTTTGCCCTATTAAGGACTACCCCCTTCCATTATTCCTAAGCTTTGTCTTAACCTATTAGGAGAAATCTCTAACCAGACTCTCCTCAAGTCCCTACAGGCTGTCCACCTGATCTGGCAGGAAGCTAAGCTCTTGACCGAAGACAGGAGGCCCCCATGGGCTGGTGGACACACATCATCACCACCGCCAGCCTCGGACATCGAACCAGGGGACTGGATATTGACAAAACGGTAGACTAAGGGGTCTCTCACTCCGCTTTGGGAAGGACCTTACCAGGTAATCCTGAAAACCCCAACCGCCTGTAAGGTATTTGGTTGAAAGCACTGGGTACACCACACTCACATCAAGAAGGCAAACCCAAACCAGATACCCAAAAGATGGAGAGTTACATGGGACGCCAAGGACCCCTTAAAGGTACGATTTTACTCCTCCTCATCAGCACTCCCTGCAGATGCACAACAGCCACCCCAAGATTGACCAAATATGTTTGGGTTCTTACCTGAACCCAAGACAGGAAGCTTTTAGCAAAAAACAAAACCTTCTCAACCTCTTCTGTCACTTTGATAACAGATTTCTCTAAACTCTTCCATGATGACCTTTGTTTAAGCACCTTTTGGTGGGTGTATGGGCCAAACACTCCAAAAACCTGAGAAAGCCATGTAACTTAGGCAAACTTAACCATGAACTCTGGTCCATGGCCCATTACACCTGCCCTGAGCATGTCGGACATCTAGAATGTTGGGACTGGCCAAATTGCGGGGGCATCTCTGACTTTTATTGCAAAGCCTGGGGATGCGAAACTCTTGCCCTCGGATGGACACCAGGGGGAAACCAAGACCCAGACATCAATCTCTTCCGAGATCCAGTTCCCCATAAGTCGAAGGGTACCTCAGACCCAGAATGTAAAACCTCCTCCTGCAACCCCATGATAATCACCATACTGCAGCCCCAAAATTCTGCCTGGTTCACAGGGAAGACCTGGGGACTTCAACTATACCTACTTGGGCTGGACCTTGGCACTCTTTTTACTATCCAGAAATTGCCATGGAACCCTACCCCCGAACAACCTAACATAGTTGGGGGCCTGCCACCCTGACAGCCAATTGGTCTGAATCGCATACTCAATACCCTTCCACCTGACTGGCATCCCGCCACCAATAGCACCCCTGATCTGCCCCCTATCCCGATGCCTCCAGCTCACACCAGACCTCCCCATGTCTCCCATAACCTCCTATGGGACACACTAGACTCAGTCTTCTCTGTACTCAATGTAACTGCTCCCAACACCACCTCTAACTGCTGGCTATGTCTAGACCCAGCACCGCCCTATTATAAAGGGATAGCAGCAAACTTTTCGGGAGCCTTGACCCCTATGAATATTACCATTAATGACACCCTCTATCCAGGGCAGGGTCCCCTAAAGCCCTGCATCCAGACTGGGAAATTGACTCTCACAGACTTCAAAGGGCAAGGCACTTGCTATACCTTTGGTAATTACCCCTTAGGTCATTCCCCTTATAAGGGCAATTGCCACACCCATGTTACCATCAGTACCCCAAGACCTGAATGGGCCCTAATCGCCCCAAATGGAACATAGTTTGCCTGCCTCTCTGGAATCCATCAATGTATTATACCTTCTAGCCAACAGGATCTATGTATTTCTACCTATATCATTCCCCAGGTATACCTTTATGCTGGCCCCGCAGGGATGGCCCACTTCCTAAGTCCAGACCAACATTATAGACTCCAAAAGTGGGCCCCCATACTAGTTCCTATCCTAGCAACCCTAGGGATTGCAGGCTCTGCCGCCATAGGAGCGGCAGCCCTCATCAACACTGACATTGGCCTAAGGAACCTGTCAGCCACCTTCTCGAAAGACATGCAACTCCTCCAGACACAAGTTACCTATCTTCAATCGGAGATAGACTCCCTTGCAGAAGTAGCACTCCAGAATCAATGGGGACTAGACCTCCTCTTTCTCAAGCAGGGAGGCCTCTGTGCTGCTTTAGGAGAGGCCTGTTGTTTCTATGTTAACCACTCTGGCATTATTCGTCAATCAATGCAAGAATTACAAAACCGGTTAGCAGAGAGAGAGAGAGAGAGAGAGAGAGAGAAGAAAACTTATCTCAATCATGGTTCCAGGGTCTCTTTAACTGGTCTCCCTAGTCAACCACCTTAATATCCACCTTAGCTGGTCCCCTAATCCTCTTGCTTCTAGCTCTCACCTGCGGACCCATTGTCCTGAACCGGCTTATAGCGTTCATTCAGCAATGAATTCAATTGGTTAGGATGCTCGTATTAGCCCAACAAAGGTATGGTGGATATCACCGTATATCCACCATGGCAGCCTAAGACAAAGATTTGCCTTACTCCCAAGAGAAGGGGGGAATGTTAGGACCGCCAGGCGAGCCCTGTACTGACCCCAGAGTTTAGTCTAAGACAAAGGCAAATGTTCAGAAACTTTTCTACCCTCCCTAACCTCTATTTATCATCTCTAGCTGCCAGAGGCCTAACCGCACATCTTGGTTCCCATGTGAAAATAGTATTGTTAATTTAATTGTTACCTAGCCAAATGCAGAAAGGTCGACTGCACCTTGCTGAACAAGCTAACCGCCAATATCCGCTTCTGTTTGCCAGCTTGCTTGCTACCTAGCTAAGCTAGGGGGGCTATTTAACAGCCCTGAAACAAAGGCTGGTACCGCAGTTACTCTTGCATGAACCATACTGCAGGCGCCTTACCTTTAGTTCAATAAACTTTTCCAAAAACCCAATTCGTATCTGAGTGTGGTCAATCTCGCTGGTCACAACAGCTGCACCAGTCTGCATTCCCACCAGCAGTGTACTAGAGTCCCCTTTTCTCCACACCCTTGCCAGCACTTGTTGTTTAATGATTTGTTGATGGCAGCCATTCTGACAGGTGTGAGGTGATACCTCATTGTTGTCTTAATTTGCATCTCTCTGATGATTAGTGACACTGAGCATTTTTTCATATGTCTCTTGGCCATTTGTATGTCCTCTTTGGAGAGGGGTCTCTTTAGGTCCTCTGACCATTTTTTAATAGGTTCTTTGTCTTCCTTTTGTTGAGTTGTATGAGCACTCTATATATTTTGGAAATTAACCCCTTATCTGATGTATCATTGGCAATTATGCTCTCTCATATAGTGGGTTCCCTTTCCATTTTGATGGTTGTTTCTCTTGCTGTGCGGAAGCTTTTTTAGTTTGATGTAGTCACATGTGTTCATTTTTTCCTTTGTTTCTCTTGCCTTAGGCATTATATCAGTGAAAATTCTGCTGCATATGATGTCTGAAATTTTGTTGCCTACATTTTCTTCTAGGATTTTTATGGATTCACGAGTCACATTTAAGTCTTCTATCCATTTTGAATTTATTCTTGTGTATAGTGAAAGTTGGTGGACTAGTTTCATTCTTTTGCATGTAGATGTCCAATTTTCCCAACACCATTTATTGAAGAAACTGTCTCTATTCAACCGTATGCTCTTGACACCTTTGTCAAATATTAATTGAGCATAATGTCTTGGGTCAATTTCAGGGTTCTTTGTTCTATTCCATTGATTTATATGCCTGTTCTTGTGCCAGTACCAGGCTGTTTTGATTACAATGGCTTTGTAGTATAACCTGATATCCAGTATTGTGATCCCTCCTACTTTGTTTTTCTTTTTCAAAATGCTGTTGCTATTTGGGGTCCTTTTTGGTTGCATATAAACTTTTGAACTATTTGATGTTTTAATGAGAATTGCATTGAATCTATAGATTGCTTTGGCTAGTATGGACATTTTCATGATGTGAATTCTTCCAATCCATGAACAAGGTATATGTGGCCACTTTTTTATATCTTCCTGTACTTCTTTTTTCAATGACCTGTAGTTTTCTGTGAAGAGGTCCTTTACTTCTTTGGTTAAGTTTATTTTTAGGTATCTTAATTTTGTTTGCTGGGATGGTAAATGGGATTGTTTTTAGCTTCTCTTTCTGTGAGTTCATCATTGGTGTATAAGAATGCCGTGGATTTCTTGACATTAATTTTGTATCCTGCTGCTTTGCCAAATTTATTTATTAAGTCTAGTAGATTTTTGATGGAAACCCTTAGGGTTTTCTATGTACAATATCATTTCATCTGCAAATAATGACAGTTTCACTTCCTTCTTTCCAATTTGGATCCCTTTTATTTTTTTCTTCATGTCTAATTGCTGTGGCTAAGACATCCAGTACTATGTTAAATAAGAGTGGTGACAGTGGATGTATGGGAGAGCATAATTGCCAATGATATATCAGATAAGGGATTAATTTCCAAAATATATAGAGTGCTTGTACAACTCAACAAAAGGAAGACAAAGAACCCAATTAAAAAATGGGCAGAGGAACTAAATAGATACCTCTCAAACAGAACATACAAATGGCCAAGAGACATATGAAGAAATGCTCAACATCACTAATCATCAGAAAGATGCAAATTAAAACAACAATGAGGTATCACCTCACACCTGTCAGAATAGCCGCCATCAACAAATCATCAAACAACAAGTGTTGGAGAGGATGTGGAGAAAAGGGGACTCTACTACACTGCTGGTGGGAATGCAGACTGGTGCAGCCACTATGAAAACACTATGGTGTTACCTCAAAAAGTTAAAAATTGAATTACCATTTGACCCAGTGATCCCACTCCTAGGAATATACCCTAAGAAGCCTGAAACACCAATCAGAAAGAATATATGTACCCCCATGTTCATAGCAGCACTATTTACAATAGCTAAGATCTGGAAACAGCCCAAGTGTCCATCAGTAGACGAATGGATAAAAAAGCTGTGGTACATATACACAATGGAGTACTATGCAGCTGTAAGAAAGAAAGATCTCTTATCCTTTGAGACGACATAGAGGGACCTGGAGAGTATTATCCTAAGTGAAACAAGCCAAGCAGAGAAAAACAAATATCATATGATCTCACTTATTTGTGGAATATAATGAATATAACAGTCTGAGGAACAGGGTAGTCCCAGAGACGTGAAAGTAGGGTACAGACTGACAATTGCCAGAAGAGGGGGTGGGGCAGGGGAGTGATGAACCACAGAACTTGTACGCATGTATGCATAACCAATGGACATGGACAGCAAAACTGGGGACAGGGCAGGGAGGGAGGAGGAGGAGGGAGTCAATGGGGGAAAAAGGAGAAACATCTGTAACAAAAAAAAAAAAAAAAAAAAAAAGAGTGGTGACAGTGGGCATCCCTGTCTTGTTTTTGTTCTTAAGGGAAATGCTTATAGTTTTTGCCTATTGAGTATGATGTTGGTTGTAGGTATTTCATATATGGCCTTTATTATGTGAAGATATGATTCCTCTATTCCCACATTGCTGAGTGTTTTTATCAGAAATGGGTGCTGGATTTTGTTGAATGCTTTTTCAACATTTATTGATAAAATCATATGGTTTTTATCTTTTATTTTGTTTATGTGGTGTATCACATTTATTAATTTGCAAATATTGTACCATCCTTGCATTCCTGGGATGAATCCCACTTGGTCATGGTGAATAATTTTTTTGATGTATTGCTGGATCCAATTTGCTAATATTTTGTTAAGGATTTTGGCATCTGTGTTCATCAGGGATATTGGCCTGTAGTTTTCTTTCTTTGTAGTGT
Source organism: Tadarida brasiliensis (assembly GCA_030848825.1). Taxonomy (NCBI): domain Eukaryota; kingdom Metazoa; phylum Chordata; class Mammalia; order Chiroptera; family Molossidae; genus Tadarida; species Tadarida brasiliensis. The sequence continues at coordinate 67,786,773 of CM061259.1, read as the reverse complement.
TATTATCCAGTTTTGGAATTAGGATTATGCTGGCCTCATAAAATGAGTTTGTAAGTCTTCCATCTTCTTGGATTTTTTGGAATAGTTTGAGGAAAATGGGTATTAGAGATTCTTTAAATGTTTGGTAAAACTCCCCTGTGAAGTGGTCCAGGCCTGCACTCTTGTTTACTGGGAATTCTTAATTACATCTTCAATTTCCTTAGTTGTTATTGGTCTGTTCAAGTTTTCTATCTCTTCCCAATTCAGTTTTGGGAGACTGTGTGTTTCTAGAAATTTGTCCATTTTGCCTATATTGTTCAATTTATTGGTGTATAATTGTTCATAGTATGTTTTGATGATCCTTTGTATTTCTGTGGTGTCAGTTGTTACTTCTCCTCTTTCATTTCTGATTTTGTTTATTTGGGTCCTCTCTTGTTTCTTGGTGAGTCTGGCTAAAGGTCCATCAATCTTGTTTATCTTTTCAAAGAACCACGTCTTTGTTTCATTGATCTTTTGAATTTTTTTTTTGTCTCTATGTCGTTTATTTCTGCTCTGACCTTTACTATTTCTTTCCTTCTACTTGCTCTGGGTTTTTCTTTTTGTTTACTTTCTAGTTCTTGAAGTTGTAAGGTTAGAAAGTCAATTAGAAATTTCTCTTGTTAATTGAGGTAGGCCTGTAGTGCTATGAACTTTCCTCTCAAGACTGCTTTTGCTGCATCCCATAGATTTTTGTGTTGTTGTGTGTTCGTTTTCATTGGTTTCCAGGAAGTTTTTAATTTCTTTCTTTATCTCCTTGGTAACCCATTCATTGTTTAATAAAATGCTATTTAGCCTCCAAATATTTGAATGTTTTTGTGTGTTTCTGTTGTAATTGATTTCTAGTTTCATGCCATTGTGATCTGAGAAGATGTTTGATATGATTTCAATCTTCTTGAATTTGTAGAGATTTACTTTGTATCCTAAAATATGGTCTATCTTTGAGAATATCCCATGTGCACTTGGGAAGAATGTATATTCTGCAGCTTTGGGGTGAAATGTTCTGTAAATATCAATTAAGTCCAACTAGTCTAGTTCATCATTTAATAACTCTGTGTCCTTGTTAATTTTTTATCTAGAAGATTTATCCAGTGGTGTCAGTGGGGTGTTAAAGTTACCCACTATGATTGTATTGTTATAGACCTCTCCCTTGAAGTCCTCCAGTAGTTTAAAAATGTATTTTGTTCCTCCCGTATTTGGTGCGTATATGTTTACCAGTGTTATATCCTCTTGTTGGATTGATTCTTTTAATATTATGTAGTGACCTTCTTTGTCTCTTATTATGGCCCTCATTTTGAAGTCTATCTTATCAGATATGAGTATTGCTACACCAGCTTTTTTTTTTCATTTCCATTTGCTTGGAAATTTTTTTTCCATTCCTTCACTTTTATCCTGTGTGAATCTTTTGTTGTGAGGTGGGTCTCTTGTAGACAGCATATTGGGTCAAGTTTTCTTTTTTTTTTTTATTGATTTTTTTTAATTAATTTAATTTTGTTACAGATGTTTCTCCTTTTTTCCCCATTGACACCCTCCTCCCCATCCCTCTATCCCTTCCCCAGCTTTGTTGTCCATCAGTTATGCATACATGCGTATAAGTTCTTTGGTTTATCTCTTCCCTCCCCCCCAACCCCGTCTTCTGGGGGTTGTCAGTCTGTACCCTACTTTCACATCTCTGGGTCTACCCTGTTCCCCATACTGTTATGTTTATTATATTCCACAAATGAGTGAGATCATGTGATATTTTTCTTTCTCTGCTTGGTTTGTTTCGCTTAGGATAATACTCTCGAGGTCCCTCCATGTCTTCTCAAAGGATAAGAGATCTTTCTTTCTTACAGCTGCATAGTACTCCATTGTGTATATGTACCATAGCTTTTTTATCCATTCATCCACTGATGGGCACTTGGGCTGTTTCCAGATCTTAGCTATTGTGAATAGTGCTGCTATGAACATGGGAGTACATATATTCTTTCTGATTGGTGTTTCAGGTTTCTTAGGGTATATTCCTAGAAGTGGGATCACTGGGTCAAATGGCAATTCAATTTTTAATTTTTTGAGGTAACACCATAGTGTTTTCCACAGTGGCTGCACCAGTCTGCATTCCCACCAGCAGTGTAGTAGAGTCCCCTTTTCTCCACACCCTCTCCAACACTTGTTGTTTGACGATTTGTTGATGGCGGCCATTCTGACAGGTGTGAGGTGATACCTCATTGTTGTTTTAATTTGCATCTCTCTGATGATTAGTGATGTTGAGCATTTCTTCATATGTCTCTTAGCCATTTGTATGTCCTGTTTGGAGAGGTGTGTATTTAGTTCCTCTGCCCATTTTTTAATTGGGTTCTTTGTCTTCCTTTTGTTGAGTTGTATGAGCACTCTATATATTTTGGAGATTAACCCCTTATCTGATATATCATTGGCAATTATGGTCTCCCATACAGTGGGTTCTCTTTCCGTTTTGATGGTTGTTTCTTTTGCTGTGCAGAAGCTTTTGAGTTTGATGTAGTCCCATGTGTTCATTTTTTCCTTTATTTCTGTTGCCTTAGGTGATGTATCAGTGAAGATTCTGCTGCGTATGATGTCCGAAATTGTGTTGCCTACATTTTCTTCTAGGATTTTTATGGATTCACGAGTCACATTTAAGTCTTTTACCCATTTTGAGTTTATTCTTGTGTATGGTGTAAGTTGATGGTCTAGTTTTATTTTTTTGCATGTAGCTGTCCAGTTTTCCCAACACCATTTATTAAAGAGGCTGTCTTTGCTCCATTGTATGCTCTTGCCACCTTTGTCAAATATTAGTTGAGCATAATGTCTTGGGTCAATTTCTGGATTCTCTGTTCTGTTTCACTGGTCTATATGCCTGTTCTTGTGCCAATACCAGGCTGTTTTGATTATAGTAGCTTTGTAGTATAATCTGATATCTGGTATTGTGATCCCACCTACTTTGTCCTTCTTTTTCAAGATTGCTGTGGCTATTCGGGGTCTTTTTTGGTTCCATATGAACTTTTGGAGTATTTGTTCTAGTTCTGTGAAATATGTCGCTCGTATTTTGATTGGGATTGCATTGAATCTATAGATTGCTTTGGGTAATATGGACATTTTAATGATGTTAATTCTTCCAATCCATGAACAAGGTATGTGCTTCCACTTTTTTATATCTTCCTCTATTTCTTTTTTCAATGTCCTGTAGTTTTCTGCAAATAGATCCTTTACTTCTTTGGTTAAATTTATTCCTAGGTATCTTAATTTTTTTGCTGCGATGGTAAATGGGATTGTTTTTTTAGTTTCTCTTTCTGTGAGTTCATCATTGGTGTATAAGAATGCCGTCGATTTCTTGACGTTTATTTTGTATCCTGCTACTTTGCCAAATTCATTTATTAGGTCTAGTAGATTTTCGATGGAGTCTTTAGAGTTTTCTATGTATAATATCATGTCATCTGCGAATAATGACAGTTTCACTTCCTCCTTTCCAATTTGGATCCCTTTTATTTTTTCTTCACGTCTGATTGCTGTGGCTAAGACTTCCAGTACTATGTTAAATAAGAGTGGCGAAAGTGGGCATCCCTGTCTTGTTCCTGTTCTTAAGGGAAATGTTTTTAGTTTTTGCCCATTGATTATGATGTTGGCTGTAGGTCTTTCATATATGGCCTTTATAATGTTGAGATATGATCCCTCTATTCCCAAATTGCTGAGCGTTTTTATCAGAAATGGGTGTTGAATTTTGTCGAATGCTTTTTCAGCGTCTATTGATATGATCATGTGGTTTTTATCTTTCATTTTGTTTATGTGGTGTATCACATTTATTGATTTGCGAATATTGAACCAGCCTTGCATCCCTGGGATGAATCCCACTTGGTCATGGTGAATAATTTTTTTGATGTATTGCTGGATCCGATTTGCTAGTATTTTGTTCAGGATTTTGGCATCTATGTTCATCAGGGATATTGGCCTATAGTTTTCTTTCTTTGTAGTGTCTTTTTGTGGTTTTGGAATTAGAATTATGCTGGCCTCATAAAATGAGTTTGGAAGTCTTCCTTCTTCTTGAATTTTTAGAAACAGTTTGAGAAGAATGGGTTTTAGTTCTTCTTTGAATGTTCGGTAAAACTCCCCTGTGAGTCTGGGCCTGGAATTTTATTTGCTGGGAGAGTCTTGATTACATCTTCAATTTCCTTGGTTGTTATTGGTCTGTTCAAGTTTTCTATCTCTTCCCGGTCCAGTTTTGGGAGACTATATGTTTCTAGAAATTTGTCCATTTCGCTTAGATTGTCGAATTTGTTGCCATATAAATGTTCATAGTATTCGTTAACGATAGTTTGTATTTCTGTGGTGTCAGTTGTTACTTCTCCTCTTTCGTTTCTGATTTTGTGTATTTGGGTTCTCTCTCTTTGTTTCTTGGTGAGTCTAGCTAAGGGTCCATCAATCTTGTTTATCTTTTCAAAAAACCAGCTCTTTGTTTCATTGATCCTTTGAATTGTTTTTTTGGTCTCCATGTCGTTTATTTCTGCTCTGATCTTTACTATTTCCTTCCTTCTACTTGCTCTGGGGTTTTCCTTTTGTTTGCTTTCTAGTTCTTTAAGTTGTGAGGTTAGATAGTCTATTAGAAATTTTTCTTGTTTCTTGAGGTAGGCCTGTAGTGCTATGAACTTCCCTCTCAGAACTGCTTTCGCTGCATCCCACAGATTTTGTGTTGTGTGTTCATTTTCATTCGTTTCCGGAAAGTTTTTAATTTCTTCCTTGATCTCCTTGGTAACCCATTCATTGTTTAATAACATGCTATTTAGCCTCCATGTATTCAAATGTCTTTGCATGTTCTTGTTGCAATTGATTTCTAGTTTCATGCCATTGTGATCTGAGAAGATGCTTGATATGATTTCAATCTTCTTGAATTTGTAGAGACTTCGTTTGTGTCCTAACATGTGGTCTATCTTTGAGAATGTCCCATGTGCACTTGAGAAGAATGTGAATTCTGTAGTTTTGGGGTGTAATTCTCTGTAAATATCTATTAAATCCATTTGGTCTAGTGCTTCATTTAGAGTCTCTGTTTCCTTGTTAATTTTTTGTCTAGAGGACCTATCCAGTGATGTCAGCGGGGTGTTGAAGTCCCTGCTATGATTGTATTAGTGTCGATTTCTCCTTTGAAGTTTTCCAGAAGATTTTTAATGTATTTTGGTGCTCCTGTATTGGGTGTATATATGTTTACCAAGGTTATCTCTTCCTGTTGGATAGATCCTTTCAATATTATGTAGTGGCCTTCTTTGTCTCTAGTTATGGCCTTCGTTTTAAAATCTATTTTATCAGATATGAGTATTGCTACCCCAGCTTTTTTTTCCTTTCTGTTTGCTTGGAAGATTTTTTTCCATCCCTTCACTTTCAGCCTATGTGAGTCTTTTGTTGTGAGGTGGGTCTCTTGTAAACAACATATATATGGGTCATGCTTTCTTATCCAATCTGCTACTCTGTGTCTTTTGATCGGGGCATTCAGTCCATTTACATTTAAGGTGATTACCGATATGTACTTACTTATTGCCATTTTTGTTTAGTGTGTTTCTATTTTCCTTTCTGTTTCTTCTACTAATTACAGCAGTCCTTTTAACATTTCTTGCAGTGCTGGTTTGGTGCTAATGTATTCCCTTAGCCTTTTTTGGTCTGGGAAGCACTTTATTTGACCTTCTATTTTGAATGATAGCCTTGCTGGGTAGAGTAGTCTTGGGTTCAGATCCTTGTTTTTCATGACCTTGATTATTTCATGCCATTCCCTTCTGGCCTGTAGTGTTTCTATTGAGAAGTCAGCTGATAACCTTATGGGGGTTCCTTTGTAGGTAACCTGTTGCTTAGCTCTTGCTGCCTTGAGGATTCTCTCTTTGTCTTTAATTTTTGGCATTTTTATTACTATGTGTCTTGGTGTGGGCCTGTTTGGTTTCTTCTTACTTGGGACTCTCTGTGCTTCTTGAACTTGAAAGCCTTCTTCCTTCACCAAATTAGGGAAATTTTCTGTCACTATTTCTTCAAATATATTCTCTAACCCTTTCTCATTTTCTTCTTCTTCGGCGACTCCTATGATGCGAATATTATTACGTTTCCAGTTGTCCCACAGTTCTCTTAAGCTGTCTTCCTGTTTTTTCATTGTTTTTTCCTTTCGGTTTTCTGATTGGTTGATTTTTTCTACCCTGTCTTCTAATTCACTGATCCGGTCCTCAGCTTCTTGTACTCTGCTTTTTAGTCCTTCCAATGTGTTCTTCATTTCTGCCATGTCATTCTTCATTTCCAATTGATTTATTTTCAATATTTCTATGTCTTTGCTCATGGTGTTGATGTCCTTACACATGCTGTTGAGCTTCCTCAAGATCATGGCTCTGAATTCTAGCTCTGTTTACTTGCTTAACTCCATTTCATTTATCTCATCTTCATTGGAGGTCTCTTGTTCTTTTGTTTGGCATCTGTTTCGTTGTTTTACCATTTTGGCTATCTCAGTGGTTTTTGGAGCCTGCCAAATTTTCCCTGTGGATGTTGGTGTTCTGCTGTTTGTGGCTCCCTGTACTGGGTTTGGATGAGCGTGAGAGGACCCACGTTATACACCACTGTTGAGTCTTACTTTCCTGGGTAGAGTTGCAAGCCCAGAAAAGGTTCATTTATCCTCTAGCTTTTTGCCTAGAGGCTATTAGTCCTGGTTACTTAAAGAGCCTTGGGTTCTCAGTTGAATGAAAACCTCCCTCAGGTGTTCAGCGTGAGAGGATTTCCCGAGGGTGGGGCAGATGCTGGTAGTTAATGAGCCTTGATTTGCATTTCAATGGCCCAACTGGGTGTAGCTGAATCTCCGAGGGAGGGGCTGCCGCCTCTCCCCAGAGCCCTGGGATGGAGTAAGTCGACCAGGCCACAGTCCTGCGTGGCCGAAACTCAGCAAAAGCTCTGAGCGTCCTCCAAATCCTGAGCGCCCTCCAAATCCTGAGTGTCCCCACACAGTTCCAGTCCAGTCCGCCCTCCCTCTGCCGGAGTCCGAGGTGAGTGGCTGTGGCTGTTTTAGCGCTCTGTCCCGGCTCTGCACGGTGGAGCCAGCTCGGGCTTTAACCCCGAGGGCGGGTGCTGCTCACGGCTAAGGCCGCTGCTGTCCGTGGGCTCCCAGCCCCCCTCTCGCGCCTCCACAATCCTAACAGGATCGAGTCAGTGTCCCTGGTTGTATGGTCCTCGCGAGCTGCTTTTCTGTTGCTTTTTCCTGACGATTTGACTTTATTTTAGTTGTATTTCCAGTTTGGTCCTGGGAGATGATCTGTGTAGCTTCCATTCACTCCGCCGCCATTTTGGAATCCCCGGGTCAAGTTTTCTTATCCAATCAGCTACCTTATGTCTTTTGATTGGGGCATTTAAGCCATTTACATTTAAGGTTATTATTGATAGATACTTATTACTTGCTATTTTTATTTTATGCCTGTATTTCTCTCTCTCTCTCTCTCTCTCTCTCTCTCTCTCTCTGTCTCTCTCTCTCTTTCTCTCTTTCTGTTTCTTCTTCTTCTTCTTACAACAGTCCCTTCAGCATTTATTGCAGTGCTGGTTTAGTGGTGGTAAATTCCTTTAGCTTTGTTTTATCTGTGAAGCTCTTTATTTCTCCTTCAATTTTGAATGATAGCCTTGCTGGATAGAGTAGGCTTGGAGTTAGACCCTTGCCTTGCATTACTTTATACACTTCATGCCATTCCCTCTGGCCTGCCATGTTTCTATTGAGAAATCAGCTGACAGTCCAAAGGAAGCACCCTTGTAGGTAACTTTCTTTCTCTCTCTTGTTTCCTTTAAGATTCTTTCTTTGTCTATAATGTTTGCCATTTTTATTATGATGTGTCTAGCTGTGGATCTTTTTGGGTTCATCTTGCTTGGGACTCTCTGTGTTTCCTGGACTTGTGTGACTTTTTCCTTTACCAGTTTAAGGAAGTTTTCTGTTATTATTTCTTCAAACAGGTTCTTTATTCCTTTCTCTGATTCTTCTCCTTCCTGTACCCCTGTCATGTGAATGTTGTTACATTTTGTATTGTCCCACAGCTCCCTTAAATTCCCCTCTTGCTTTTTAATTTTTTCCCATTTGCTTCTCTATTTGGGTGTTTTTTTCTACCTTGTCTTCTAAGTTGGTGATTTGGTCTTCAGCTTCTTCTAACCTACTATTGAACCCTTCTAAGGTATTTTTCATAATAGCTATGTCATTATTTATTTCCTCTTGATTTTTAGTTATAGCTTCTACCTCTTTTTTTAAGCTGATGTAGTTCTCACTGAGCTCTTCATAGTTCTTATTAAGTTGCTTGTAGTTCTCACTAAATTGTTTGAGCACCCTTAAACTCATTGCTTTAAATTCTTTATCTGACAAGTTGCTTTCTTCCATTTTTTGTAGTTCCTTTTTTGGTGATTCCTCTTTTTCTTTCATTTGGGTTTTGTTTCTTTGTCTCACCATTTTAGCAATATGGTAGTTCTAGGCTTGGTGAGGGATGTTGGAATGTGTAGGCTGGTTAGTGTGTATCAAATATCAAATAAGGTGCTGTGCCTCACAGGCTGTTTTGGTGTATGGCACCTCTTGCCTGCTGTTGGTCCTGGAGGATTGACAACTGGTGGCTGGTATTGGTCTGTTGTGCAGTTTTCGGCTCTCTGAATCTTGCTGCTGCTTGGGCTGGGGCAGCGCTCCTGATCAGCCTCTGCTGATGCCACTGGGGATGGGTCTCAGCTGCCCATCTGTGCTGCTGCTGCCTGGGGATGGATGTTTGCTCCCAAGCCTCAGCTGCTCTTGGGGGTGGGGCTCCACTCCCACCTAGTCACTGCTGTTGTGGGGGAAGGTGCTTGGCTTCTGGCTGGTTGTGGTTACTGCAGCAGGCACCTCGATAGCACCGCCACTGTGTGCTGGTCTGCATTGACACAGTGGTGTCCACTGGTCCGATGGTTCAAGGTGCTCTGGTAGACTCAGGTTGCTCAGCCCTAGCTGCTCCCCACTTCCTCCTCCCAAAGAAGACTGGAGATCTTCCAAAATGACGGAGCCCTCTGGCTCCACAGGGAGAAGTTTGCTGACGAGCTGCTTACTGCGGTAGCTGGCTGCTTTCCATCCACAGCACAGGAACCTTCTGCCCCTCGTTTCTGTACTGCTCAAGGTTGGTTGTCCACACTCACATCCACTCACACTGTCTCTCACACTTGCTCACACTCTCACACACTCACCCTCTATCTGATCCTGCACACTACCATCTTCCGGTAAAGGATTCACCACATTTCACCTCAGCGCCTTTCGCCCTGGTGACAGGGAAAGATGTATCCTCAAGGTTCAGGAACACAGAAGCCATTCAGACTCCTAATTGGTTGTCCAACAACACTTCATATAATACTGGTTTGGTGGTGATGAACTCCTTTAGCTTTTTCTTATCTGGGAAACTCTTTATATGTCCCTCAATTCTAAATGACAGCTTTGCAGGATAGAGTAATCTTGGTTGTAGGTCCTTGCTTTTCATCACTTTGAATATCTCTTGCCACTCCTTTTCGGTCTGCAAAGTTTCTTTTGAGAAATCAGCTGAAAGTGTTATTGGAGCTCCATTGTACATAACTGCTTTTCTCTTGGTGCTTTTAAGATTCTCTCATTGTCTTTGACCTTTGGCTTTTTGATGATGATGTGCCTTGGTGTGAACCTCTTTGGGTTCATCTTGTTTGGAAGTCTCTGTGCTTCCTGGACTTGTATGTCTGTTTCTTTCACCAAGTTAGGGAAGTTTTCTGTCATTTTTTCAAATAAGTTTTCAATTTCTCACTCTCTCTCTTCTCCTTCTCCCATGGTGCAAATGTTGGTACCCTTGAAGTGGTGCCAGAGGCTTTTTACACTGTCCTCATTTTTGGGTTTGTTTTGTTTTGTTTTGCTGTTCTGATTGGGTGTTTTTTGCTTCCTCATATTTCAATTCGATGGTTTGCCATCTCTGTCAGCCTGCTGGATGTCAGTGCAATGCAGTGAACTACAAGCATACACTGGTTGGAGTGAGGGGGAGCATCACAAAGAGCAAATGCTCCAGATGTCTGGATGTAGCCCAATTTATTTGCAAAGTGGTTTCCCAGGTTACATGTAGATTAGGTAATTATTTCCTTGACATGGCATCTCTGCTGACCATACAGCCAAGCCCTGCCTCTCATTTTTTACAGCAAAGAATCATCAAAGGAGATAAAAAAAATAACAAATCCATCCTTGCCTGGGCTTCCTTGCCCATTATCCTCTTGGGGTGATCTTCTAACCCATTGATATGCAAACCTTATCTATTCACATGCAAACAAAACATTCAGTTCCAGAGGGGGCAGACTTCCTGCCCTCCAGGCAAACGTATCTGTCCACACACACACTTTGATTCTAGGCTGGCCAGGTCACAAGAATGCATATCACAAGGTTACATTTTGTTCATCTGTTATAACCTAACGGCGAGATAACCAGAGACGCATGGCTGAATTGTAAAGGAGCACTTTATTTCGCCGGCAGGCTGCGGAGGGCACAGTCTCCCCTCAGATCAACAGCCCCGATTCTTCTTACTCGTCCCATTTTAAAGACAGAAACTCCCTCCTCCTTTTGCCCCCTCCCCTCAGGGAACCAGTACAATAGTGGGAGTGACAGAGACCACAGAAGTCAAAATTAGCATTATTTACCGATGGCCTAAGCACTTAAAAGTACCTGCAAATACCTATACTCAGGAGACTGCAAATGCCTCCCAACTCCTGGGGCCACTATAATCTTTGGCAAAATTCCTTTACGTCTAGGGGTAATTAACCTATAGTTGGAAGAATATCGAGGAATGTCTGTTGGTGACAAAATGGAGTCTTTTAGTCGCCTTAACCAATGGAATCTAGTTGCCTTAGCCTTGGGGCCCAGATCACATCCACCGAACCCCCATCCCTACATCTCCTCCGTTTTTGTTTTCTTGTAATTGAGGAATCACCTTGGATGTGGTGGTCAGAAACGTCATCACTTGCTTTTCAGTTTTCTGCATAGAGGACACCATTCACTAGAGTCCCTGAAGTACTATGAGGCCAACAAAAACATGAAAACAATCAATAGCAGTAAAAATCCAGATTCTAAGATTGAAACCTTCAAACCAATGTTTTGGATTGAGCCATTGGACATTATCTGAGATTGCCTTTAAAATATTTTGTTGAGCGAGTTGTTATATATCTGCTAACTGTGTTTCCAGAGCCTTTTTTAGATTAGCTACTTGCCCTCTAAGGTTGCCAGCAAAAGTTCCTTGCAAGTGTTGCCTGACTACTGTTCAATTGTGGAAGGTGGCATTCCAAGGCAATGCAGTTACACACATATTATGACTACATTTCTAATCACAGTATAATGTAGAGCAAGTGGCTGAGGCCTCCCCACACTCTCTTAGCCATAATACAGCTGCCTCTAAGGCATTTAATCAAGTCAGAATTTTTTGATTAATTTCTGTCTGGGAAGTCATATCTTTAGTAACATTGGTCATTACTTCAGCCACATTTGTATTGTTTGAATTGATTCTGTCAAGGCAGTGACTGAAACAATTTCAGTAGCAGCAATGACTATAGCTGAAATGATGAATGCTATTAGCCACCCAATAAACCTTTTACGGGGATGTCCAAATGCTTTAGCTAATTGTGCTAGGCCAGATTCACCTTCCCATGGTCAAGTAAGGTTTATTGGTATCCATACTTCTGCTCTACGGCACATGGGAATAATGCTAGTAATATTAAGCATAGTAATATTTTTATGACTAATACAGCTTAGATAATAAAGTTGATTAACAGAAATGTTGTCTATTATTACTTTCAGAGATAGTTAAAGAAGAGGCAGCGAAGAACTTATATGGGTGAGAGGTGCAAATTATTACTGAATCAATATGATTGGTAGTCAATGTCATAGTAAAATTGTTACCATGGGTATAATTTCCATGAGATATATATCTCATAAAGAAAGGCAAACTCAGAATTCTGGTCAAGATGGTGGTGTAGGTAAATGTGGTATCATCTCCTCCCACAACCACATCAAAATTACAACAAAACTACAGCACAACCATCATTGAGAACCACCTGGAATTGGGCTGAATGGAAGTCCTACAACTACAAAATTAAAGCAGCTGCCACATCAAGACTGGTAGGAGGGGTGGAGGCGCGGATGGGCAGGTCCCACACCTATGTGTGGCAGATAAAAATCAGCAGAGACACCTCGGCAGGGAAGGTCCTCCCTGAGGAGTGAGGGGTCCCTGTTCCACACCAGGCACCCAGCTCAGGGTTCCAGTGCCAAGAAGAAAAGTCTCCATAATTTCTGGCTGGAAAAACAGCAGGAACTGAGGCAGAGGGAAGCTGTGGCTGTGGAAGCCCCAGGCAGCTCCTCTATTTTTTTCTTTTCAACATATTAATGTGTTTAATCTCTTGAGTTGTACAGATGGAAAACCTCTCAACATATAGTTACAGATCATCAGAACCAGGCAGCTCATCTTAAAGGGCCAATGCACAGACTTACTCGAACTTGCTCCCTCTGAACTCGGAGAGGAGGCAGCTTGAAGGGCTCCAGAGAATGGGGAAGAACTGAACTGTTTTGCCTTGGAACAAGGGCTGGAGGGGCAGCTTTCTCCTGAAAGACGTGCTGGTGGAGGCCGTTGTTCCTTTGGTGAGCCCTTCCCCCACAGGGTAGGCAGACTCCTGCCATATCTGGGACTCCAGAAAACTGGCTCAAACTGTTTGCCTCACCCTGGCGATTCCCTGAGGCCCTGCCTCACCCTACTTTCAGGCCCACCCAAGCTGTTTCCAAAGTTTACCACAGGATTGACCTGTCTTGGATCCTGCTTCAGAATTTCCTAAAATCTCTCAAACAAGCAGCATTTGGTCTCAGCAAGCCCCATACCTCTTGTTAAGTGGCCCAGACCTGGCACTAAAAGCAGTCGCCTTGGTTCACAACTTGGCTTTTCCTGGACACCTTCAAGCTCAGCACAAGAAGCAGCCATTAGCAGATCACTTTGTAGATTGTGCCTGGTGGCCCTGGATAGAACACAAGCAGTGGCTGACCTTGCCCCAGAGCCAGCACACCCAGTGGACAGCTTCAGACCACATCAAAACACTACCACCCAACCACCTCCACAAGTGACACACTCAATGAGTGGACTCAGTGGCTACCAGAGCCCTGATGAAGTAAGTCTTGCTCTGTGTGGTGGGCCGCTGCACAGCTGATCCTCCAAGGTAGTCAGAGGCCAGAGGTCAGTGGGCACAACCAGTCCTTGCAGCTGATCAGCCTGAGTAAATCCCTCCCATTGACATGCCATCAGCAATCAAGACTCAAATACAACATACGGGTGTACAGTCCACACTAGGGGTGCACCTTGAGAGCCCAGCTGGGGTGATCAGGGAGACTGTGCCACTGGATCCTACAGGACACCTACAACAATAGGCCACCCTACAAAGTCTAGGAGACATAGCAACTCTCCTAATACATAGACACAATCGGAAGCAGCCAAAATGAGGAATCAAAGAAACATGTTACAAATGGAAGAAAAGAACAAAACTCCAGGAAAAGAACTAAACAAAATGGAGATAAACAATCAATCACATGCAGAGTTCAAAACACTGGTTATAAGGTTGCTCAAGAAACTTGGTGAGACATTCAAGGAACTTATTGAGACCTTCAAAATAACTTAAGGAGAACTTTGAGGAACTTAGTGAGAACATCAACAACATAAAAAAGGACCAGTCAGAAATTAAGGATGTACTAACTGAATAAAGAATAATTTATAGGGAATCAATAGTAGAGTAGGTAAAGCCAAGAAGCAAACCATCGATTTGGAATATAAGAAAGCAAAAAACACCCAACCAGAAGAGCAAAAAGAAAAAAGAATCCAAAAAAATGAGGATAGTGTAAGGAGCCTCTGGGACAACTTCAAGCATGCCAATATTTGCATCAGAGGGGTGTCTGTAGGAGAAGAAAGAGCAAGAAATTCAAAACTTATTTGAAAAAATAATGACAGAAAACTTCCCTAACTTGGTGAAGGAAACAGACATACAAGTCCAGGAAGCACAGAGAGTCCCAAACAAGATGAACCCAAAGAGGTCCACATCAAGACACATCATCATCAAAATGCCAAAGGTTAAAGACAAAGAGAGAATCTTAAAAGCAGAAAGAGAAAAGTAGTTTGTTACCTACAAAGGAGCTCCCATAAGACTGTCAGCTGATTTCACAAAAGAAACTTTGCAGGCCAGAAAAAAGTGGCAAGAGATATTCAAGGTGATGAAAGCAATAACCTACAACCAAGACTACTCTATCCTGCAAAGCTATCATTTAGAATCGATGGACATATCAAGAGTTTCCCAGACAAGAAAAAGCCAAAGGAGTTCATCACCACCAAACCAGTATTGTATGAAATGTTGAAGGGCCTTCTTGAAGGTGAAGAAGAACAAAAATATGAACAATAAAATGGCAATTAATACATACCTATAAACAATTGAATCTACAAACAAAATGAACAAGCAGAACAGAAACAGACTCATAGATACAGAGAACTTTTTGTTGCTTGCCAGATGGGTGGGGGATGGGGGATGGGTGAAAAAGGTGAAGGAATTAAGAAGTACAAATTGGTTGTTAGACTGATGAACCTCAAAGGGAAGGGGGGAGTGAGGGTAGGATGAGATAAACCAAAGAACTTCTATACATATATGCATAACCAATGGACACTGAGAATAGTGTGGGGAAGGCAGGAGGGGGGCAGGATTGGGGAGAAGAGGGTCAATGGGGAAAAAAGGCTGAAACATCTGTAATACATTCAACAATAAAGATGAGTTAGGAAAAAAAAAAAAAAAAAAAAGGAAAGGCAAACTCAGTCTCCAAATTCCTGTGTGCCAGGGGCCAGTATGATTTTTATAGGTAGCTCTGAGAACAGGTCCTGAGAGACCTCCATTGGTCCATGAAATAGAGGCACTGGAGGGTTGAAAAAGTTTAACTCATGATGATTACTGGACAAATGTCCTTGAGGACCCTAGTCTTCAATAATAAGACTCACATTAGGGCTAGCTGTGGACTGTCCTTCTCTCAAGCAGCAAGGCTTCCAATATGGGGCCAGGGACTCAAGGTTGGTTCCTTGAAATGTGGTGCAGGTGGGGATAGACACGGGGGGTTTGGAATTTTGAGAGACATTCTGTGCTTTAACCCCAACACCTGTGACAAAGGTAAAGTTAGCAGTCTGACCTGATGTGGCCGGCTTATAGTACAAATGCCATTGTAATTGTATGGGAACACAACCAGGGGTTTTATGGGTGGACAAACAAATGGGAGGTTTCTGCAATAAAAATGAAACAGTGGCATTGGCCTGGAACCAATCTTCATTCTCTTGTAGTGGCCCATCTAGGGGAAGCCAAGTTTCTCCTGTCCAGCGAGTGCCATTGCTAGATAATGGAGCCTGTGTATTCCACCAAGTGACAGGACGGAATAAAGGGGGGTCCATAATATGAGTCTAATATAAGTGTTGTTCTGCTGCTGCAGGGCTCAATAATATAAGCAAGCAGCATAAAATGCCTACCTTAGATTGTGTGGAGATTACAGGTAAGTAAGCCAAAAAAGTATTCTCTGGGGTAAGAGAAGCCCCCACTCTTATTAGTATTTTCTCAGAATGTTGTTGCAAGGTTTCCCCAGGTAACCCCAGGAAAGGTTTGAGAGGGGCCTCGAGACCCAGTGTGAGTTTTATGATTAGTGCCCAAGGTCAGCTATGCCATCTGAGGAATGGGGTTGAAGGGCAGGTCCTTCCTGTTCATGGTAAGGTTTTTTTTTTTGTTAACATTTTTTTTTTTTTATCCTCACCAGAGGACATTTTTGCATTTATCTTCAGACAGAGTGGGAGGGAGAGAAGGAGGAATAGAGAGAGGAACATCAGTGCGAGAGAGACACATTGAGTGGTTGCCACCCACACGACCTCAACCAGGGCCAGGGACAAACTGCAACTGAGGTACGTACCCTTAGCAGGAACCAAACCCGGGTATCTCTGGACCACGGGCCGACACTCTAACCGCTGAGCCAAACCAACCAGGGCCATGGTAAGATTTTATTCACCGAGCTGCCAGACACTTGGGACCTGTAGGAGACAAAATGCAAGCATACCCTTGCCTCCAAGCCAATAACTCTGCAGGACCTTGCCATTCAGGACCTTGCCATTCAGGCCCTTGCCTTGGATCTCTGTACCAGACTAAAGGCTTGGGCCCTGTGGCGGAAGCTTTTTGCTGAAAAGGTTGTTCTGCAGCTGTAGTGCCAAAGCGATCTTGATTTAAAAATTAAGGTATAGATTGCCAGAGAAAGTTGATTTACAGGGGATTCACCCATACCCCCCCTTTTTGTTTTGTAATTAATAATTTTAAAGTAGCATGAGCACATTCAACAATAGCTTGTCCTGCAAGGTTTAGGGCATACCAGTTTTATGCCTAATGTTCCACTGTTGGAGAAATAATTTAATGCTTTGAGATGTATAGGCTGGCCCATTATTTGTTTTAATTTCTAGGGGCACCCCCATATGTGCAAAACAGGACAGCTAGTGATGCTTAACATCTTTGGCTTTTCCCCCAGTAGCGGTGGTTGCATGCAGAAAATTGGAATGGGTATCTATAGTAACATGTACCCACTGAAATTGACCAAATGATGGAATATGTGTTACATCTGTTTGCCATAAGACATTAGGTGTTAAACCCTGAGGATTGACTCCTGCTGATGTTGGATTCCCTTCTGAAATTTGGCAATCTGGGCAAGCCTTAATAATATCTTGAGCTTGTGAGAGGGTCAAATGAAAGGTTTTCACGAATGCTCGAGCATTCTGGTGAAAAAAGGCATGTGAACTTTGGGCTTGCTTAAATGCAAGAGTTGTTGTTACGATGGTGTCCACCTGTTGATTTCATTGCATTAAAGGTCTGGGGAGTGTGGAATGAGATCAAATGTGGGTTATAAAAATAGGATGATTTCATTGGTCTATTAAAGCTTAGAGAGACAAGAATAAGGTTAATAGATGTTGATCAGCTAAAGGCTTAATAAAGGCTTGTTCAATTCTTTGTAAGACTTTAGCTATATATTGTGAATCACTAACTATATTTAAGGGCTCTTCTGTAAATTGTTGAAGAGCTAATATTGCAGCCCATAATTCAGCATGCTGAGTTGACCCAGGCTTAAGGTTGTTAATATTTTTCCATTCTCCATTTTCTTTCCAGGCTATTCCTGCTTTGTGAGATTTACCTGATTCATCAATTGAGCTACCAGACCTGACCTAAATGACTCCATCTTGTCTCTGTGTAATAAAGGGTTGTTTGTTCTACTGTTCATGAGAACAAAAACTACAAGGAGTTTCAGTTAGGCCCCTCATACAAGTTCTGGGAAATAACTCCAGATGTCCACCCCAGATAGCTTAACCATGCTTATCTCGGCTTCTGTAACAACCTGCTTGTGCAAGATAGTTTCTCCTTCAGGGTCCAAAAAGGATGCCTTTTGCCTTTAAAAGCTTACCCCTAAACAGTCCCATTTACCATTGCAGCAAAAAAATTAAGATACCTAGGAATAAACTTAACCTAAGAAGTAAAGGACCTGTATGCAGAAAACTACAGGACATTGAAAAAAGAAATAGAGGAAGATATAAAAAAGTGGAAGCACATACTTGTTCATGGATTGAAAGAATTAACATCATTAAAATGTCCATACTACCCAAAGCAATCTATAGATTCAATGCAATCCCCATCAAAATACCAATGACATATTTCACAGAACTAGAACAAATACTTCAAAAGTTCATATGGAACAAAAAAAGACCCCAAATAGCCACAGCAATCTTGAAAAAGAAGGACAAAGTAGGCAGGATCACAATACCAGATATAAGGTTATACTACAAAGCTACTGTAATCAAAACAGGCATATAGATCAATGGAATAAAACAGAGAACCCAGAAATTGACCCAAAACATTATGCTCAATTAATATTTGACAAAGGTGGCAAGAGCATACAATAGAATAAAGATAGCCTCTTTAATAAATGGTGTTTGGAAAATTGACAGCTACATGTAAAAAAATGAAACTAGACCATCAACTTACACCATATACAAGAATAAACTCAAAATGGATAAAAGACTTAAATGTGACTCATGAATTCATAAATATCATAGAAGAAAATGTAGGCAACAAAATTTCGGACATCATACGCTGCAGAAGTTTCACTGATACATCACCTAAGGCAACAGAAACAAAGGAAAAAATGAACACATGGGACTACATCAAACTCAAAAGCTTCTACACAGCAAAAGAAACAACCATCAACAAGGAAAGGCAACCCATATTATGGGAGAGCATAATTGCCAATGATACATCAGATAAGGGGTTAATTTCCAAAATATATAGAGTGCTCATACAATTCAACAAAAGGAAGACAAAGAACCCATTTAAAAAATGGGCAGAGGAGCTAAATAGACACTTTTCCAAACAGGACATACAAATGGCCAAGAGACATGTGAAGAAATGCTCAACATCATTAATCATCAGAGAGATGCAAATTGAAACAACAATGAGGTATCACCTCACACCTGTCAGAATGGCCGCCATCAACAAATCATCAAACAAGTGTTGATGAGGGTGTGGAGAAAAGGGGACTCTAGTACACTGCTGGTGGGAATGCAGACTGGTGCAGCCACTATGGAAAATACTATGGTGTTACCTCAAAAAATTAAAAATTAAATTGCCATTTGACCCAGTGATTCCACTTCTAGGAATATACCCTAAGAAGCCTGAAACACCAATCAGAAAGAGTATATGTACCCCCATGTTTATAGCAGCACTATTTACAATAGCTAAGATCTGGAAACAGCCCACGTGTCCATCAGTAGATGAATGGATAAAAAAAGCTGTGGTACATATACACAATGGAGTACTATGCAGCTGGAAGAAGGAAAGATCTCTTATCCTTTGAGACGACATGGATGGACCTGGAAAGTATTACCCTAAGTGAAACAAGCCAATCAGAGAAAGACAAATATCACATAATCTCACTTATTTGTGGAATATAATGAACATAACAGTCTGAGGAACAGGGTAGACCCAGAGACGTGGAAGTAAGGTACAGACTGACAATACTCAGAAGAGGGGGTGGGGGGAGAGATAAACCACAGAACTATATGCATGTATGCATAACTGATGGACATGGACAACAAAGCAGGGGACAGGGCGGGGAGAGATGGGGAGGAGGGTGTCAATGGGGGAAAAAAGAGAAACATCTGTAACAAAACAAAGCAAAACCAAAAAGAGAAAGCTTACCCCTGAACTCAGGGCTGCGAAATTTGGAGAGTACACGCCCCCTCACAGACTCCTTAATTTGAACCCCTGGCTGTGGCGTCTTCTGTCCTGCTCGCTGTTCCAATACAACACAATGAACACAGTTCTAGCCCCAGGTAATGGGGTATTACTGATTTTTGGCACCAAGTTAAGGTGTAATTGAGGAATATTTTGCAAGAATTTATTTGTTGGAAGAGAGTAATTAATTTCCCCCAATGAAATCTTCTAGAGTTATTTGAAAGTTTATTGCCTGGGGAATCAAAGTGGTAAATTGTTCCTGAGTAAGAGGCAAATGTAGAATCTGAGGGTCATACCCTGTCAGTTTTTGTGTTCTTTTTCTACCTTTGGCTATTAGATTAGCTAACTGTTTGACAAATGGAGTTATTTTTTTTAGATGGGGTAGCTGCGAGAAAGATCATTCAAGGTATTTTACTTCAGGTGTTAATTGTCCTATTAATGCTGTAGGGTATGGCACAGCTGGATATAATATAGCCAAATGGGTTCTTTAATGACCTACGATGAGCTTGTCGGGTTTGTATTTGAGCAGTTATTTTTCTAAGTTCTTTCTGGGCCTCTATAAATAGAGTTCTAGGTGAATTTAGTACTGGATCACCTTTGAGAGTATTAAATAAATGAGTTAATTGTTGAGTAGTGATATCAAGCATAGGTCAAAGCCAGTTGATGGCTCCTAATAATTTTTGTAATGTATTTAAAGCTGTTACTTTTACTGGAATGGTAAGTTTCTGGGGGCGAATAGTTCTTGTCCCTAATATCCACCCTAAGTATTGCCAAGGTTCTAATTACTGTACCTTGTCTGGAGCAATTTGTAATCCTGTCTCCTTTAAAGTCTCCTGAAGCATTACATAGGCCTGATTCAATTATTTTCGGGTAGAGGCAGCTAACAAAATATCATCCATATAATGGTATAGATAAATGGCAGGAAATAGTTTCCTTACTGGATCAATAGCATGATGGACATAGTATTGACAAATTGTTGGACTATTTATCATTCCTTGGGGTAGTACTGTTATGACAAGCCAGCGAGACCACCAGAGATGCACAGCCGAATTGTAAAGGAGCACTTTATTCACCGGCAGGCTGTGGGGGATAGTCTCCCCAAATCACAGCAGCTAGCCTTCTTTGTTCCTTGCTTATATAAGTACAAACTACAAAAATCCCTACATTCTCTTGGTGCTGCTTTTTGGTGCTGAGGCTGATATGAACTGCTAGAGAGGCGAGGGAGGAATTTGTTGCAGGGGACGAGAGGAGTTTGTTACAGAGATCAGGGCAATCATTAATCTCTCTTTTTTTTTTATGGTCCCTCCAAGTTTTCCAAGGCCATCATTAACCCCTTATCTTTATGGTTCCTCTGGGTATCAGTCCCAGGGTTTTTTAGAAAACTGCTCGGGTGTTTACATGCGGGAATAACTGATCAGAGTAGAGTTTATTTCTAAGTAGCCCAGCTCAGTACCTTCCATTGATACTGTTGCCTTGGTTTACTATTGTTAATGGAGGGAAGAGAGAAAGTGAATTTCTCTCTGTAGACCAAAGGGATAGTGAAAAAATAATTCTTAAAATTTATAACAATTACATGTCATTTTAAAGGAATCATTGTAGGATTGGGAAGCCCAGGTTGTAATGCTCCCATGGGTTCTATAATAACATTTATTGCCGTCAAATCATGTAGTAATCTCTATTTATCACCTTTTTTTTTTAGGAATAACAAAGATGGGAGTGTTTCAGGGACTGACTGAAGGTTGTATATGACCTGCTTCTAATTGTTCTTTTGCTAATTTGTTTGCCTGTAATAATTTTTCCCCTTTTAAGGGCCACTGATCAACCCACACTGGCTTTGTTGTTTTCTAGGCCAATGAAAGGAGGGGAATTTTACCAGTGACCCTTAGCCAAAAGGCTGGGTTTGAATAATCATTCCCCACTGAGAGAGAAGATCCCTTCCTCACAAATTTAGGGGAGACTCCATGACATAAGGTTGAATCCATTCTTTTTGTACATTTGGACTTACACAGGAAAGAGAGTGAGTACTTTGTTGAGGAGCTTGAGTTCCTCCCACTCCTGTTACTAGCAGGGGTACTGGGGCTTTAGGCCATTTCTTAGGCCATTCCCTAGCAGTTATAACAGAAATATCTGCCCCTATATCCACTATTTCTGAAAATAGTTGCCCTTGTATATTAGTGGAGAGCAAGGGCTTTTTGGTGTTAATAGCATCTGTCCAGAAAACATCACACTGACCAGTGCTCCCAAACCCTGAATTTCTTCTTACTGTGGAGGTGGCTCCAGGGACCAAGTATGGTAACAAAAGGAGCTGAGCTATTTGGGTTCTGGTGTTAATACATGAAAACCCACCACCTTCAGCATAATTTTAATTTCTCCTTCAAAATCTGAGTCAATTACCCCTGGCATCACTTGTATTCCTTTCATTGTTAAACTAGATCTTCCAATCACTAAATCCATCTTTCCCTCTGGCAAGGGGCCATAAACCCCAGTAGGAGCTAAATAAGTAACATCAGGCTCCTTAAGGGTTAATTCTGTGGTGGTGACAAGATCCATGCTGGCACTTCCTGCTGTGGAGGCTGGAGGTCTCCAACCCTCTGCTTGATTGACTGAGAAAAGCCTGAGGCTGAGGGATCTAGGGAGCTGTCTGGGCACCAGGTCTCATGCCCCTCCTCCTGTTTCCCAACAAGGAATTCCCAACTTTGTCAAATTTAGACTTACACTGATTGGCCCAATGCAGCCCTTTGCCACATCAAGGACAAGGTTTAGTAGAAATGCCACTGGTTCCGAATATCTAAATTTTTAAAGTTTATTGAACAGGTTTGTCCTTGGTTTCCAGAGGAAGGAACGGTTAACTTGAAAACATGGGAAAAGGTAGAAGAAAATTTAAGAAAATGGTATACTGCTCATGGCCCAGACAAAGTTACTGTAGATACATTTTCTCTGTAGAGTTTGGTGAGGGATTTGTTGGACCCCACTCATGAAGCTGAGCGATCCCCAAGAGAAGTGGAAAAGCCTCTTAAGGCAGAGAATGAAGAGAAGGATTCTGAATGGGATACAGAGGAATTAAGCCCCAAAGATCAGGAGGAGTTAGATAATGCTGCCACTCATTATCATGATGATGGCTTGAGGAAGCCCCTATAGATATTGTGGGGCAGCTTACTCAATTGGTACAGTCCCTAAAAAGGCCCTCATATACTGAAACCTATCCCTCCACTCCTATTGCTCCTGAGCCTGCTCCTGCTTATTTCCTCTCAAAAGGAAGTGGGAGGATTATGACTACTGGGGACAGTCCCTTGCCTCTGCAATGAGCTCTAATGCGAGCAGAGGAATGAGGGGAGGATATCTGGGATCTGGGATTTCAGTTATTCCCAGTAGTGGAAGCACATGATTCTACTAAGCCTGATCAAGTGCAAAGGTCATATTCTCCTCTATCTTTGAAGACATTAAGAGAGCTGAAAACTGCCGCAGCCCAATATGGACCCACGGTGCCTTATACTCTAGCAGTTCTAGAAGAAATTTCAGGAGAAGCACTTATCCCCAATGATTGGAAAACATTAGCTAAAGCCTGTCTTACAGGAGGGAATTACTTGATTTGGAAAGCTGACTATTATAATCAGGCCTTTATATTTGCCTGCCGCAATCAGGCTAACAATATTCCCATTACTTATGAAATGTTAGTAGGAGAGGTGGCATATATTACTAATAATGCTCAAGTTGTATTCCCGGGAGAAGCATATCAGACTATTAATGCTGTAGCATTACGTGCCTGGAGGGCTCTACCTACTACAGGAAAGACAGAGGAACTATAAAAAATTAGACAAGGGCCAGATGAACCATACGATTTCGTAGCTAGACTCGTGCAGGTCATAGGAAGAACAGTTACAGACGAGGAAGCAAGCAACATCCTAACTACTCAACTGGCTTTTGAGAATGCAAATCCTGCCTGTCAAACAGCTATTTGACCATGGAAGAAAAAAGGAAATATAGATGATTGTATCAGGTTATGTGCAGACATAGGTCCCTCCCACATTCAGGGTCTTACCCTTGCAGCTGCTTTGCAGGGAACTACACTGCAAGGGCTAATACAACAGCAGCAAAAAGAAAAAATAGAAAAGGAAAATGTTACAACTGTGGAAAGAAAGGTCATTTTAGCAGAGAATGTTGCTTGAAAGAGGGGGGTCAATAATCATGTACAGGGTAGCAATCAACACCCGCCTGACCTATGTGCAAAATGCCAAAAGGGAAAGCACTGGGCTAATGAATGTAGGTAAAAAACAGGCAAAGATGGGGATCCTCTTAATTAGCAGGGAAACTCCTGGCAGGGCGGCCTCAGCCCCCCAAACAATCGTGGCAATGTTGGTATACATGCCGCAAGCCTACCCAGCCAGCAAGGGGTACAGAACCTCTACCGAGCCACCCCAGGGAGTGCAGGATTGGACATCAGTGCCTCCTCCTACTTCGTATTAACACCTGAAATGGGACCTCAAGCTATTCCTACTGGAATTTATGGGCCTCTGCCCTCTGGGATGGTAGGGCTATTATTAGGAAAAAGTGGACTCACTATGAGAGGGCTGCAGGTGTTACCTGGAGTCATAGATAATAATTATACAGGAGAAATTAAAGTCATATGTACAGCTCCTAGAGACATTATAACTATTACAGCAGGGATGAAAATTGCACAACTAGTGTTAGTTCCTTTTAAAGTTACAGGACAAACTCTATCCTCTCAAAACAGGAGGTCTCATGGATTCGGCTCCACTGATGCAGCATATTGGATGCAAGCCATTGGTTCTCAATGACCAGAAAGAACATTAACTATCAATGGGAAAAAGTTTAAAGGACTCTTAGATACAGGGGCCGATGTATCAGTAATAAGTTAGTGTCATTGGCCTGACTCATGGCCAGTAACCTTGGCTATGGCCACCCTGAAAGGAATAGGACAAACAAACTCTCTCTTACAAAGCTCACAGATTTTAACCTGGCAAGATGATGAAGGAGAGACAGAACAATTTCAACCATATGTTCTGCCATTCCTCCCAGTAAACCTGTGGGGAAGAGATATATTGCAAGAAATGGGAGTATTAATTTATAGTCCTAATAAGAAAGTAGCTAAACAAATGTTAGATCAAGGATATCTACCTGGAGAGTGAAAGGGTTAATAATGTTTTAACAAAATTAAACTCCATTCTGACCCTCAGTTATTGCACATACGCACCCTGGCAGTTTCTTTTTTGTAAACATAAGGGCCTGAGAAACCCAAAGATAAGGGGTTAATGAAAGACTTGAGAAGCTCAGAGGAACCATGAGAAGAAAGAGATTAATGATGGCCCTGACCTCTGCTGGAGCAGACTCCTTACCCCTGAGACAACTCATACCAATCCAGACACCAATTACACAGTGCCAAGAGAATGTGGGTTTTTTTTAAATGTAGTTTTTTTCCCTGTAGTTTGTGCCTATATAAGCAAAGAACAAAGGAAGCTCAGGGCTGATGATTTGGGGAAGCTGTACCCCCCAGCCCGCTGGTGTAACAGCCCACCAGTGTAATAAAATGCTCCTTTCTCTACACTGGCCTTACGTTGAGGATGTGATCTCCCGCCGGCTCAGACCTTTTATTTGGTGCTGAAACCCGGGAGGTCTGTGAGGATCCCACATAGGGGGCAACCACCAGCCCCTGGAGTCCTCCAGGCCTCCTGTCTGACCGGGATCGATCACATCCTCAGCCAGATACCAGACCAACCTTTCCTGCTGATCCAGCATCAACACTGGACACTAATCCACTGGTGAGTGTTTATTTGCCTACCGGTCTGATTCTCCGGGCTGTCTCATTATCCTCCATCCGGGACAAGAGAGCCGGGACAAGAGAGCCAGGCTCTCAATCACTACTGTGTGATCGTCCCTTCGAAAATCCAGTACTGGTGGGGACATTCTCCTCGGGAACCAGGTTTCCTCAGCTCACCATATATCTGGGGATGCCTGATATAGGTGAGTTGCATGTCTCTCTACTCTAGGGGAGAAGTGGGGACACCTTCTTCTTCCTCTAGTGTATCTGTCCGTCAGACCGCTAGGCCGCAACATCTCACACCGCAACATGAGACAACACCCCTAGGATGTCTCCTAAAACATCTACAGACCCTAGGGCTCACTCAGGATCTACGTCCCAAGCGACTCATTTTTTACTGCAACACTGCGTGACCTCAGTACAATGGGTCACAATAACCTGAAATGACACTTTTGACATTCTACCAACACAGACAATTTCTGTCAAAGGCAAGGAAATGGTCTGAGGGTCCTTACATCCAGGCCCCTTTGCACTCACAACACAACACTC
The DNA here is from genome assembly GCA_030848825.1 of Tadarida brasiliensis. NCBI lineage: Eukaryota > Metazoa > Chordata > Mammalia > Chiroptera > Molossidae > Tadarida > Tadarida brasiliensis. Next base: position 67,761,140 of record CM061259.1, on the reverse strand, counting down.
TGTATGCGACTCTTACTCTCCCTCCCAAATCTTCCTGCTGCACTCTAATCCTCCCAAGCCTCCCTCTGAAGACAGCGTGCTAACTTCTCCTGTTTCCTCCTTTGACCCAGCCGATCTCGCTCCACCATCTCCTCCCTCGGCCCCTCCAGCAGGGTCTCCTCCTCCGGCCCCTTCTCAGGCCCCCACCCTACCCTGAGACTCCTACTCCGGTTTTGACTCCTCTACCCCTGCAAATGACTCCCTCACACACACAATCGGTATCCATCTCTGGTCCCTATCTGTCCCCTACCTCAGCCCCCATTTTAGAATGCCTCTGGAGGGAAGCAGCGGGAACTGGGGGGACTGATATTTTAAACCTGAGATTTATCTCTCAGTCGACCCTGGACAAAAACTTGAAGATGACCCTCAAACCCCTCAACAGAAACTTCTAAATCTAACCTTTAAGTTGTTCAATAATCATGATAAAGAGGCTAAACAGCAAAAAATTCCAAATGCTTGCCTCTGCCATCAGAGCCCCCACTAATCAAAGGGGTCAGCAAACCCCCTTCAGGATCAGCAGAGTGGACCCCCAGGTCCCTGCTTTAAATGCAATCAGACTGGCCACTGGGTGAGACAATGCCCCAACCCCCGACCACCGCCTAAGCCATGTCCTCCATGTGGAGGGCCCCACTGGAAGTCGGACTGTGGACAGACTGCGCAGAGTTGGTCCTCATCCCTTCCTCTGGCTGGCGGATCAGGCATTCCAGGCCTTGATCCGATTGGCCTTGTGGCTGAAGACTGAAGGTGCCCAGGAACGGACTCCCCGACTGTCACCTCGAACTCCAAACCTTGGGTAACTCTGATGGTAGCAGGTAAGCCAATTTCATTTTTAATTAATACCAGGGCAACCTACTCTGCCCTCTCCGAGTTCAGGGGACCTCTTCAACACTCTGGGATTTCAGTTGTGGGGATTGATGGCCAAATATTGTAACCCAGGGCAACCCAGGCACTCACTTGTTCTTTAGGCCCTTATATCTGTCTTCACTCTTTTTTCTTACATTACCAGCCTGCCCCACTCCCTTGTTAGGGTGGGACATTCTATCTAAACTCCATGCTACTTTAACCTTTACTCCTTCTCTCCCCACCAACCACTCTTATTCTTTACTTTGTCTCCTCCAAGAATCTGCTTCCTCTCCTAACAAAAGCCCCTGGCGCCCCTCCTCCCCTTGTGGGCCACCGCTGAAATACCACTACTCTTATCAGATTTTTCAATGACCCAATGAGGCCGGGGGAGGGGGGCGAGGCCTGAGGGGCTCTTGCTTCTGGCACCAAGTGCTCAGCTGCACCAGCTGGGCATGGCCTGCTCTGGGAAAAGTGCTAGACGGGGAGTTAGACTGGGACAGTACACCTGTCAATCAATAACACAGGTATCCTAAGGCATCTCAGGGAGGACAGAAACCTCCTGTGGAGAAGAAAAACTGGGGAATGTGCAGACTGCAAATAGATGGAGCAAGCTCTCAGGTTCATGTCAGGGGAGGGATTAGGAAAGTCACAGAGGGTCTGTGTAAGTTGAAGAGGAATTGTGTAAGTCACAGAGGGTCTGTGCAAGTTGAAGAAGGATTGTGAAAAAATAAAAAGAAAAAGATTATGCAGAAGAAATAAAAAGAAAAAATAAAAGAAAGGGACACTGAGAGGGAGAGCTTGCCCCTGGTAATGGAATAACAGTCTAGGATGTAATAAAGAAAGTAACAGGTTTAGGCTACTCCTGACCCTTAGATCAGACAACGGCCCCACCTTCATAGCAAAGATATCACAGGATATCTCTAAGGGGTTAGATATAAATTGGAAGCTCAATTGTGCTTACCACCCACAGAGTTCTGGGCAGATGGAGCACATGAGCGGGACCTTGAGGGAAACCTTAACCAGGCTTGCTTTAGAAACTGGTGAGGGCTGGATCACTTTGCTCCCCCTCACCCTCATACAGTTCTTGCAGGCCCTGCAGTCTGTCCAGAAAGCTGTCCATAAACACATCTGCGATGCCCTGCCTGTGCCCACCTCGGACCCCGTGCACCCTTTCCAGTCCGGGGACTCGATATGGATAGAGAAATTCACCACCCAGGGACTAACTGGCCTGGAAGGGACTATACGCTGTCATCCTGCCTGCACCAACGGCTGTCAAGGTCAACGGCATCCCCATCTGGCAGCACCATTCCCAGCTGAGAGGGAAAAAGCAAAATGGACAGTTCAGGCCACTCCAGATAAGACTCTTGTGTTTATTGGGACTTTGATCTTTCTAGTTATGACTGTTAAAGGGAATCCTTATAGACCTGGGCCCCAATGGAATTGGGAACTTAAAAATGAAATATCAGGGAAAATCTTAAGAAATGTTACTACAAAAGCAATAGAAAAACCTGTCTTCAGCCTTGATCTATGTGACCCCTTAAGGGGGACCGTCAGGGTCACAAAGTTCCCTGATGTCTGGGTCACATATGGAGGGATTAGCCCTCAACTAGAAAACACTCCAGCATGGAGCTGTGGAACATCTGCTGCAGAATAGGGATTGCAAGGGATAGGCTTTTTAGAAGTCCATGACAACCCCACACCTGCAGGAGGTAGACAAAGAGAAACTTTGCCCCTTCCCCCCCCCCTTTTTTTAATCATTATAAGGTGAGAATGAAAGGGTTAATAATGTTTTAACAAAATTAAACTCCATTCTGACCCTCAGTTACTGCACATACGCACCCTGGCAGTTTCTTTTTTGTAAACATAAGGGCCTTGAGAAACCCAAAGATAAGGGGTTAATGAAAGACTTGAGAAGCTCAGAGGAACCATGAGAAGAAAGAGATTAATGATGGCCCTGACCTCTGCTGGAGCAGACTCCTTACCCCTGAGACAACTCATACCAACCCAGATACGAATTACACGGTGCCAAGACAATGTGGGTTTTTTTAATGTAGTTTTTTTTTTTTTTCTGTAGTTTGTGCCTATATAAGCAAAGAACAAAGGAAGCTCAGGGCTGAGGATTTGGGGAAGCTGTACCCCCCAGTCCGCCAGTGTAACAGCCCACCGGTGTAATAAAATGCTCCTTTCTCTACACTGGCCTTACATTGAGGATGTGATCTCCTGCCAGCTCAGACCTTTTAGAGAGGGAGTGGGCAAGTATGGTCAAGGCAGGGAAGTCCCTATACAGCCTAAAAGTAATCAGGATAGATGAGGTTTAGGATATGAGCAAAATTTATAGCAAGGGTCACTGTTATTCCTGCCTCCCTTACTGCAGACCCAATAGCCTGGTTAACAGATGATCCAGTGTGGGTGGAGCAGTGGCCTTTGACCTCAGAAAAAATACAAAGCTGGTGCAAGAACAGCTGAAGCAAGGACACATATAATCCTCTAATAGTCCCTGGAATACTCCAATTTTTGTAATTAAGAAAAAATCTGAAAAATGGAGATTGCTGCAAGATTTATGAGCAGTTAATAAGACCATGCAGCTTATGGGACCTTTGCAACCCAGACCTCCCCTCTCCTGTTGCTATTCCTAAGGGATCTCATCTTATTGTAATTGATTTAAAGGACTATTTTTTCATCATTCTATTACATCCAAAAGATCAAGAGCGATTTGCCTTCAGTGTCCCCTCAACTAATTTTAAAGAACCTATGCAAAGATATCATTGGATGACCTGCCTCAGGGTATGGCTAACAGTCCCACATTAGGTCAAAAATTTGTTGCTGTGGCTATTGCTGGCATGCGAATCACCTTTCCAGAAGCTTATTCATTATATGGATGACATTTTGCTTGCACATGAAGATCCTGTTCTGTTGTGAGATATTTACGCTTCCCTGCAGGAACAATTGCAGCGACATGGATTAATCTTAGTACCTGAAAAGGTGCAACAAACAGCCCCCTATAATTATCTAGGAAAAGTAATTGAAGGACAAAAGATAAAACCTCAAACGTTTCAGTTTAGAACAGATTGCTTACAAACCTTAAATGATTTTCAAAAATTACTGGGAGATATAAATTGGTTAAGGCCTTCCTTGGGTTTTACTACAGAAGAATTAAAACCCCCTTTTGACATATTAAAAGGAGACTCTAATCCAACTAGTCCTCATCAATTAACTAACAAAGGAAAGGCAGCCTTAAAAGTAGTAGAAGATGCCATAGTTACCCAGACAGTTCAGAGAATCTATCAATCTCCTTGGCAATTCCTTATCCTCCCTATGGTATACCTACCTACGGGATTGTTTTGGCAAAAAGGTCCTATAGAATGGATTCATCTCTCCTCCTCTCAAAAAAAGGTAATCACCTTTTATGCTAGTTCCATTGATCAGCTCCTCATGCAAGGAAGTAAAAGAGCCATTGAATTATTTGCCACAGAGCCTCCTCTCATTATTGTACCTTATACCAGTCAGCAGCAACAATGGTTATAGCAAAATGAGGAAAGCTGGCAATTGTCATTAACTGGTTTTACAAGACAAATGGATTGTCATTATCCAGCTAATAAATTCCTACAGTTATTCATCCAAAATCCAATTATATTTCCCAAAATTATCCAAACACAGCCTATTGTGGATGCTGCGCTGGTGTCCACTGATGGCTCTACCACTGGGATTGCTAGTTATGTTGTTAATGGGCAAGGTTATGTTTTGCAGACCTCACATAGCTCAGCCCAAGGAGTGGAGCTAGAATCAGTATTAGCAGTTTTTAAAGAAGTATTGCAGCCCTTTAATCTGTATACAGATTCAAACTATATTGTTTCCCTAATGAGAGGTTTAGAAACAGCTACTCTTACTGAAAGTGACCCTTCTACAGTTATTACCATGTTTTTAAATTTACAACAATTAGTTCAACAATGATGACATCCTTGTTTTATTGGTCATATTCAAGCACATTCCAGCCTACCAGGCCCCTTAGCAGCAGGGAATGCGCAAGTAGATGCCTTAACATGGGGGACATATTTTGTTGTCTCTGCAATTGATCAAGCTAAGGCTCCTCACGCTATTCATCATCAAAACTCAGCAGGGTTAACAAGGCAATTTAATATTACCCATGAAGCTGCTCATCAAATAGTTAAAGCATGCCCTGCATGCCCTGAGCATTTGCCCCCAGTACCTCAATATTGTATAAATCCTTGTGGGTTGCTCCCAGGAAAATTATGGCAAATGGGTGTTACCCATGTCCCTGAATTTGGAAGGCAATCTTATGTGCATGTCACTATTGATACTTACTCAGGAATTTTAGTTGCTACTGCTAGGACAGGAGAAAATATTACACAAGTCATTGGTCACATACTGACTTGTTTTGCTGTCCTAGGCACTCCAGCCATGATAAAAACAGATAACGGCCCTGCCTATACCAGTAAAAGTTTTGTGCAATTTTGCCAGACATTCAAAATCTCCCACACCACAGGCATTCCATACAATCCCCAAGGGCAAGGCATTATTGAACGAGCCAATCAGTACCCTAAGACTCAAATTTAAAAAGTAAAGAAGGAGGAGTATGGCCCTCTTATGCCCAATAATATCTTAAACCTAGCTCTCTATACTCTTAATTTTTAAAATTCGGACGCATCAGGACACTCTGCGGCTGAAAGGCATTGGTGTTCTCCCTCTGGTAAATATGCTGAAGTCCGCTGGAAAGATCCCCTAACTAACGAGTGGCAAGGACCAGACCCAGTATTAATCTGGGGGCGGGGTTATGTTTGTGTTTTTCCTAGGAATCAACCAAATCCACAGTGGGTCCCAGAGCAACTCGTCTGACAGGATGGAACTGGTCAATTTAACCAACAAGATGTGCCGCCTGAGCATTTGTTCTCCGCAACCATACCCTCGCACTCGTCCTCGGGGGTCGAGAGAGACATGAGAGGCTGCCATTCTGACCTAGGGTCAGATCAAGAGATTGACACAGGAAGCGAAGGATCACTGGTTGCTAGAAGAGGTTCTACTGACCTGTTCTCTATGTTCCTAATGGTGCTGGCTCTAATCTCCAACCAGGTAATGGGACTTTGTGCTGAACAGACTTATTGGGCTTACGTGCCTGATCCTCCTTTGCTTAGGGCTGTGAAATGGAATGATCCCATGGTCCCAGTTTTTGTATCAAACATGGAAATTCTAGGCCTCCCCTCTGCAGACCATTTCACGCCCCAATGGGTTGGAGGATTTAATGATACAGGAAAATCTCTTCAGCTGCCGATGTGTTTTTCTGAAACAGAGACTACTGGTGTGTGAAAGAGGGTAAGGACCATAAGATGACTCATGGATTACTTAACACTTCCGGAGAAAGTTTTGGAACATTTCAACAGAAGAAATGGAGTATTTACATGACTGGATTTTCCTCCAGGGGAAAGAAGCTTGGAGTAATAACTCCACCTAACCTTCCCCCTTGTGGAAATGCTACACGTATATTTAAAACTTATCCAAGATGGAGACAATGCTGCTATGGATTGGCTGTACAGCACCCTATTGAAGGAACAGGAGAGGTCCTATATGACTGGTCAAGGGCAAATCCCCAGGATACATTGATTTATCAACTAGCGGAAACTCTAGGGGGTTTTATAGAAGGCATGTTGGTTACACAGCAAGGTCACATACAAAGAAGTGCATGGAAACTGGTAGCTAATCTAGACTTATATTTGGGGTGTTATGCCCTATGCCCTGGAATGTTAACTACCCTGTTGACTTTTAAATTTTTCATTGTTATCACTTAAAGGTTGCCCTGCCCCTGAACCGCAGCTGTCAGCCCCAGAGGCCTATTCTGTTTGCTTGACAAACAGGAGACCCCCTGGGCAACTGTTAGATATGGATCTTGAGAAATGTTAAGCAAACAACTGCTAACTGCTGATATCTGCTTCTGTGAATGCTGCTTGCTTGCTATAAAAATCTGCCATTTTAGAGGCTCAGGGCTGCAGTTCTCCTCTGAGTAGGTTGGCTGCAGTCCCTGTGCAGGTTAATAAAGCTCCTAAAACTTATAATTTTGGTGTCCAAGGGAGGTTGATCTACTGGGTTACAACACTGATCCCATATCTGTGTCATCGTCTTCATTCCCACCTCTCAAATTCAGGGACTCTGCTCTCCAGGCTGGTTCCTGGCACCAAGCTTTAGTAGCTAAATATGAGGCCTGACAAAACAATCCAGCATCTTGCCTTGCCTGTACTCAGGGATCTAAATAGTTTCCTTGCCCTAGTAACATGTCTTGTCCAATAGGAATCCCTGTTCCAAGATTTTCCATTGCCTGTTGTGTGGCTTCCTCCTGATATTCTAACTTCCACACTATGAATTGGCCTGGCATCAACCCTGTTTTTATGAGCACCGTCCAATCCCAGGGAGTCATCTGATAACTACAAGCTATTCCCTCTAACATTCCTATAGTAAAGGAACTTTGCAAACCATTTTCCACTAGGCTTTACCTGAATTCTTTAAAAACCTGATTGGACAGCCCTGGCTGGTTTGGCTCAGTGGTTAGAGGGTCAGCCCGCGGACCCAAGAGTCCAAGGTTCGGTTCCTGCTAAGGGCACGTACCTCGGTTGCAGTTTGTCCCCGGCCCCAGTTGGGGTCATGTAGGTGGCTACCACTCAATATGTCTCTCTCACATCGATATTTCTCTCTCCCTTCCTCCCTCTCTCCCTCCTGCTCTATCTGAGGATAAATGGAAAATGTCCTTGGGTGAGGATAAAAAAACAACAACCTGACAGGACAAACATTCATGCACAGGTTGTTGACCTGGCTGTATTATAGCTGGGAAAGCCCCAAAACCTCTGGCTTCCTTGGCCTCTTTAAGACAGCCCTCCATTGCTGGGCATGGAAAGGCTGAGAAATCCTCCACAAAATGTGGAGGAAAGGGAAGAGAATTTTCCTCCTTTACTGACCATGTGGGGGTGGTCACTTCTGGAGTCTCCTCTGAAGGGGAGATTGGAGCCACTGTGCTGCTAGGACTGATTTCCTTAGTTAGCAGCTGCAATGCTGAAAATACCAGTCACCATAAAAGAAAGGTCGGGGCAGAAAGATTACACCCTAAATCTTTGCACACCCTAAAAGTTTCCCCTACCTTGAACCACATGTCAGAATCAAATGTGCCCTCCTTAGGGAACCATGGGCAGTGCTCCTGCATGTCCCTTAGAAGCTGCAAAAGCTTCTGCTCCGATATGGAGCATTGAGCTGTTTTCAGCAGCTGTTGTAAGACTTGCACATAAAGTCGCTGATCTTTAGAAAATCCTGACCCCATGCTGTCTTATTGGAAAACCCCTCACAACACTAGATATGTGGGCAGCTGTCTCAAGCTGGGTGCTGCTGACTCCAGAAAACTCGAGCATATTTTTACTTTTTAATCTGGATCACTAATTCCCTTTCTAATTCCTTTTCACAAACCATTACGTTGCTGGTCACGTCAAATCATGTCGCTGAGTATTGGAGTCACGAGGTCAACACTTGCCATCTCTCAGCCTGCAAGGGGTCAGCACAATGCAATGAACTACAAGCACATGCTGGTTGGAGTGAAGGAGAGCATCGCAAGAGAGCAAATGCTCCAGATCTCTGGATGCAGCCCAATTTATTTGCAAAGTGGTTCCCCAGGTTACATGTAGATTAGGTAATTATTTACCTGAGATGGCATCTCTGCTGACCATACAGCCAAGCCCTGCCTTTCACTTTTTACAGCGAAGAAATATCAAAGGAAATAAAAAAAAATAACAAATTCGTTCTTGCCTAGGCCTCCTTGCCCATTATCCTCTCCAGGCGATCTTCCAACCCTTTGACATGCAAACCTTATCTATTCACATGCAAACAAAACATTCAGTTCCAAAGGCGGCAGTCTTTCTGCCCTCTAGGCAAATCTATCTGTTCACACACACACTTTGGTCTTAGGCTGGCCAGGTAGAGAGAATGCATATCACAAGGTTACATTTTGTTCATCCACCAAACCCCCATTCCTACAATGGTTTGCTTCTTGGCTTCACCTACTCTACTATTGCTTCATTGTAAATTATTATTATTATTTTTTCCATTTATCATCAGATAGAGTGAGAGGGAGAGAGGGAAGAAGAGAGAAAGAGAAACATCATCAATGTGAGAGAGACACATCGATTGGCTGCCACCCACACAACCCCAACCGGGGATGGGGACAAACTGCAACCAAGGTACGTACTCGTAGTGGGAACTGAACCTGGGTCTCTCTGGACTGCGGGCCGACACTCTAATTGCTGAGCCAAACTGGCCAGGGCTGTAAATTATTCTTTATTTCAGTTAGTATCGTCTTCATTACTGACTGGTCCTTTTTCATGTTGATGTTCTCAGTAAATTCCTTGGAGTTCTCCTTAAGTTCCTTGAAGGTCTCACTAAGTTCCTTGAGCATCCTTATAACTAGTGTTTTGAACTCTGCATCTGATTAATTTTGTTGTAACCCAGTAGATCAACCTCACTCGGACACCAAAATTATAAGTTTTAGGAGCTTTATTAACCTGCAACCTGTGCAGGGACTGCAGCCAACCTACTCAGAGGAGAACTGCAGCCCCGAGCCTCTAAAATGGCAGCCTTTTATAGCAAGCAAGCAGCATTCACAGAAGCAGATATCAGTGGTTAGCAGTTGATTAACATTTGTCAAAATCCATATCTAACAGTTGCCCGGGGGTCTCCTGTTTGTCAAACAAACAGAATAGGCCTCCCTCCCCTCAGGGAACCAGTACAATAGTGGGAGTGACAGAGATCACAGAGGTCAAAATTAGCATTAAGTACTTGCAAATACCTACACTCAGGGAACCACAAATGCCCCCAACACGTGGGGCAACTATAACCTTAGGCAGAAATTCCTTCCTGTCTAGGGGCAACCAACCCATTATGGGAAGAATATCGAGGAATGTCCACTGGTGACAAAATGGAGTCCTTCAGTCGCCCTAACCAAGGGGCCCACATAAAATGGAATCTAGTTGCCTTAGCCTTGGGGCCTACAACATTCCCCACTGGTTTTCCTGACAAGTCAAATCGTTGACTCAACTTAGTTTTTATGAGGCCCTTTATTAGACATGGCCCAAAGTCTAGGAATAAACATAATATAAGTCAATTTTCAAATTGCTGCCTTTTTCTTTTTTGTTCCTCGATATTTTTCCTAACTAGTGATACATTTTCCTGAATAATCCCTGAATTATTCACATAAAAACAGCATTTTTCTCCCAGTGCAACACATAATCCTCCTCCCTTAAGAAATAAGAGGTTTAATCCTCTCCTGTTCTGCAGGACCGTTTCTAAGTTCTCAGTTCCATTGGTGCCCAGGTCTATAAGGACTCCCCTGCACAGTCATAACCAGAAAAATCAAAGTCCCAATAAACACAAGAGTCTTATCTGGAAGGGCCTGAACAGTCCATTTTGCTATTTCCCCCTCAGCCGGGAATGGTGCTGCCAGATCGGGATGCCGTTGACCTTGATAGCCGTTGGTGCAGGCAGGATGCAGTGTATAGTCCCTTCCAGGCCAGAGTTAGTTCCTGGGTGGTGAACTTCTTTGCCCATATCGAGTCCCCAGGCTGGAAAGGTTGCACAGGGTCCAAGGTGGGCACAGGCAGGGCGCCGCTGACGTGTTTCTGGACAGCTTTCTGGGAAGACTGCAGGGCCTGCAAGAACTAAGAGGGCAAGGGGGAGCAGAGTGGTCCAGTTTTCACCGGTTTCTAAAGTAAAATTGGTTAAGGTTTCCTTCAAGGTCCTGTTCATTCACTCTGTCTGCCCAGGAACTCTGTGGGCGGTAAGCATAATTGAGCTTACAATTTATACCTAACCCCTTAGAGATAGCCTATATCTCTTTGCTATATAGGCAGGGCCATTGTCTGATCCAAGGGTCAGGAGTAGCCTAAACCTGTTACTCCCTTTACTACATCCCAGACTGTTATTCTATTACCAGGGGCAAGCTCTCCCTCTACACAATCCTTCTTTAACTTGCATAGACCCTCTGCAACTTTCTTAGTCCCTCCCCTGACATTAACCTGAGAGCTTGCTCAACTATCTGCTGTGTGCACATCCCCCAGCTTTCCTTCTCCTCCTCCCTACTCAGACCCACACATTCCTGCTTCCCTCTGCCTTCTCTCTTTCCCTGTGACCTTACTGGACATTACCTGCCTCTCAGGAGTTTCACTACACTTGGTGTAACCTAAGTGGGTAGTCTGGTGCAGCTGGTTGACTAAAGTCCGACCTAGAGCCTCTGGGACCAACAACCTCCCATCAGGCAGAGTCCATCACCCGTTTGGTTCTTGGGTGGCTTGCTTCTGTTCAGCCAAGTCATTTTCCGGCCTAGTGTATCTGGAGAGGTCATTCCCCACTGGTTTTAGGGCTGCCTCTCGAGCTTCCTGGTGCAGCAGATTTCCCTGTGCCTCACCGGAGTTTCCTTTTCGATGTCCTTCCCGGCCGAGGTTAATAACCCTCGGACCCTGTAGATGGCGCTATGCAAGTGCGCTGTGGCAAAGGTGTATCTGCTGTCAGTGTAGATTGTTACTGACTTTCCCTTGCCCCATCAGAGAGCCTGCATTAGGGCTATGAGTTCATGCCTGTTGGCTGAAGTTCCCCTACTTAATGACTGAAACCAAATGACATGGTCCAGTGTTACTACTGCTGCCCCAGCATACCTGATTTCTTCCTGGACTTAGCTGCTCCTGTCCGTGAACAATACCTCATCTGATGATGGCAGGGGGACATCCTTGAGGTCTGGGCGGGCCATCTGCGCTATGTCGATTACCTCCAGGCAGTCCTGTAGAGGTTTCTCCCGGTCATCATCTGGAGGCAGGCTGGCAGGACCGATGGCCAATGGCTTGGAGTGGCAGTGGCCAGTAATTGAACAGTCACTGGAGAAGATCACAGTATTTCTCCCAAAGTCTATAGTCCTCTTTGAAGTCCAGGGGTAGGTTAGGGGCCCATTGGCTCGGTCAGGACTGAGTCTGCTGCACCAGTACCTACCAGAAAACTAAACCTAGTTTGTCCCCTATTGTCTTGTTATTCTTGGCTCCTGCGGGCTCAGTTGGAAGGAACCCCAGCCCTATTATTTTCCAAATTAAAGATTTTACTCTGTTCCTCTACACCTGACTTTGCCCTTGTCTTTTCTATCCCTACCTGGAACCTAGGCCTGCCATACTGACCCTTCCTAGGGGTCACAAAATTACAACTTGTGCTTCCCAGGGTGCTGTTTTCCATGGGACCTCTTTCCCTTAAGGCTGATACTACCACCTTTGCTATTCTTTTATCCTGTATTTCCCCAGGGGTGTCCCTATTATTATATACCTTTTGAGCTTTTTAACCAATTGGGCCTATAGGCCTAACCAGAGAACACGGTGAAAAGTGTCCAAGGAAGCCCTCCCACGGCAGTATTTGGGTCCGTCCCACCGTGGGCGGAAGGATGGGAAAATTTCCTCTGACCCCAGGTTTACAAAAGGACGCAGGAAAGGGGAACACAGGGCAGAGTGTTTTTTTTCAACTCTCCAAGAGCACTTCACGCATGCGCCTGGGATCCCTATTTTCAACTCCCCAAAGTTCAGAGAAGCCTGTTGGAAACTTGCTGGCGCCAAACCCCGGGCGCCAAACCCCAGGCGGGGAACCCTGCCTTTCCCCATGTTTCCTTTGATAGCACTTTAGCACTTTCCCAGCCGTCTAATGCGGCAAAATTACAACTTGTGCTATCCTAGTTTCAGGTAAAACTTGTACAATGGCCCTAGTGGTCCAGGCCACAACCCCCATTTCCCCCCAAATAATCAGAACCAATAACTCCAGGCAACACCTGGAACCCCCCACAGCGAGACCATTCCTTCCCAAGACCAAACCCACAGCTCCACCAGGCAGTGGCCCACAGACCCCTGCTGAGATAGCTCCCGGACCCACCTCTGGTGTGGCAGAGGTCCAGCCCCGCACTCCCCGAGGTGGCGCGTAGAGATCCCTCCTGGTCTCCACCCTGGCTGGAACACCAGAGCATGGGTGACAGACATTTGCCCCACTGTTGGACGGGGTGGGGCTGGCCCCTGAATCAGTTACTACTCTGTTAACTGCCTGTAGCAACCGACCCACAAAATAGCAAATTTTCCCTTTTTTCCTTCCCCGTGAGCTGCGTGCATGAGGGAGCTCCCAAAGGGACCGTGGTGCGGCCGCAAAAACTCGCACCCTCAGTCCCTCTTGCCTGCGCAGCGGCAGGAGACACTGCAGTGTCCCGTGGGTCATTACCGGGTCACACGTCCCCAGGTCAGCCTCAGCGCAAGCCGCCCCAACAGGGGCCTGGAGGGCGAGGGAGTGACTCCCCCCTTCTTCCCCCACACACACTCTTTTGTTGGGAGCTCTTTCCAGGCCTTCAAAGCACAGCTGTAGTGGAAGACAGTGGGGGAGTCTTTAAGGACTCACAGCCCCTCTCGGCTTTCCTCAAATCTTTCACTACACCTTGCTTCCACACCTTATTAGCCTCCTGCATGCCCCCTACTGGGGACCCGGCCCACAACCTGGGCGTGTGCCCCGACTGGGGAACTGAACCGGCAACCCCCTGGTGCATGGGTTGACACTCAACCACTGAGCCACACCAGCCACACCAGGCGGCCCTTTTGCTCTATCTCTGGCCTGCAGGCACTTCCCTACCTTTTCCCAGGCCTCCCCTGGGGCCCAGTTTGGGGCCCACTACCAGTATTCGTGCCCCAATCAGAACCCTCCTCAAATCCTTCCCCAAGGGTGCCCCAGCATGAAACCCAATGAGGCCACCTGAGCACCAGGGCCACTATCCATGATCAAACCAACTGCAACAAAGTTGAGGGAGACACAATAGGGAGGCAGACGAGAACAAAAACAAGGGAAGACACACAAGACAGGAACTTTCGCTTCGTCCGCCTGGCCGCTCCCCTCGCGGAGATTTCAGACGCCTCTTGGCATGTGGCGGGTTGGTATAATCCCCCAACCCGGACCAGGTTTGCTGGTGGAACACCAGAGTGCTCCAAGAACCTGGCACCGCCTTATAGCCGTATGAGGTCGCCACGGAACCACAGGGTAGGACTCACTCAGGCTCCGTAACCGAAGTCGTGGAGCACGGTCACTCACACACAATTACATTCACACAGTCACTCTCACACGCCATCTGTATTTTTTACCAGAAATTTCCTTCCAGATTTTTTCCATCCTGAGCGGCGCCTATGCCGCTGGGGAGGTGATCAGTCTCCCCTTCCGCCCCAGTTGGCGGACCAAATTCAAACCAGAATTTACCAGAATCTTTTTGGGGATATCTTGGCGTCTCCCGACCGCTCACCGGAAATCCAAGTAGGATCTTTGGGGCCCTGGAACTTCTCAGGGGGTACCACCCCTGAAGAACTACAGGTATCCGGTGGCCAGACCGGGAGAGGCCGTTCATCCTAGGCGTCTATCCCCTGCTGTCCTAAAGCACCAGGGATCTCGCTATAATGTTATAACCTGACAGCGAGATAACCAGAGACGCAGAGCCGAATTGTAAAGGAGCACTTTATTTCGCCGGCGGGCTGCGGAGGGCATAGTCTCCCCTCAAATCAACAGCCTTCATAGATTTCTGTCCCTTAGGCTTAGAAAATTTCTTGACATAACTAGCCTTGTTGGTAACAATATCTATCCAGACATTAATATAGACCTGTTGATCAGGGTGAGGGACATTATAAACCACTGATCGAACTGCAAGAAGGAGGGAAAGGTCAAATGATCCCTCAGATGGCCAGTCTACTTTAAAAGTAGGCCATTCCAATTCACGTAGGGTCCTTAGAAAACCAGGGTTAGCTGGCGACCCGTAATCACAAGAACGCTGAAAGAAATCAGAAAAGTTAGAGAGGAGACATTGGAGCGGGGTGGATGAAGTCGATCCGCCTTGTCCCATGCTGAAAGAGAATGAAACGCTGGCGCAAAACAAAAGACACACAAAGACAAACAACTAATGAAACGCTGGCGCAAAACAAAAGACAGACAAAGACAAACAACTCGTGGCCACTCTCCTTCAACCAAACCAAATGAGGAGGCGCAAAAGCGCCACCTCCCAAAATTGGAGACGGCGTCCCGTCCCAATTGGGGATGAGCAGTTGAGCGGCGTCCCGCCTGCTCTGTCCCGGACGATCTCGAGATCCCAAACAGAACAAAAACCAAGAGAGCTCTCCTTACCTAAAGAGTCCGGACGAGTCAGAAGTGGCTCAGGGTCGAATGCAGAACAAATTTGAGGCGAGGGAAGGCTCCCGCCTAGTCCGAGGAGGTCGACCCCAAAAGAGGGGACCTCACGGTTGATCTCGCTGGGGCCTCCAAATGTTGTAACCCAGTAGATCAACCTCACTCGGACACCAAAATTATAAGTTTTAGGAGCTTTATTAACCTGCAACCTGTGCAGGGACTGCAGCCAACCTACTCAGAGGAGAACTGCAGCCCCGAGCCTCTAAAATGGCAGCCTTTTATAGCAAGCAAGCAGCATTCACAGAAGCAGATATCAGCGGTTAGCAGTTGATTAACATTTGTCAAAATCCATATCTAACAGTTGCCCGGGGGTCTCCTGTTTGTCAAACAAACAGAATAGGCCTCCCTCCCCTCAGGGAACCAGTACAATAGTGGGAGTGACAGAGATCACAGAGGTCAAAATTAGCATTAAGTACTTGCAAATACCTACACTCAGGGAACCACAAATGCCCCCAACACATGGGGCAACTATAACCTTAGGCAGAAATTCCTTCCTGTCTAGGGGCAACCAACCCATTATGGGAAGAATATCGAGGAATGTCCACTGGTGACAAAATGGAGTCCTTCAGTCGCCCTAACCAAGGGGCCCACATAAAATGGAATCTAGTTGCCTTAGCCTTGGGGCCCACAACAAATTGCTTATCTCAATTTTCTTTAGTTCTTTTCCTGGAATTTTGCTCTGTTATTTCACTTGGGAGATGTTTCTTTGTCTCCTCATTTTGGTTGCTTCCCTGTGTCTGTTTTTATGTGTTAGGTAGAGTTGCTATGTCTCCTAGGCTTTGTAGGGTGGCCTATTGTTGTAGGTGTCCTGTAGGGTCTAGTGGCACAGTCTCCCTGATCACCCCAGCTGGGCCCTCCAGGTGCACCCCTAGTGTGGACTTTATACCTTTTTGTTGTAATTGAGTCTTGATTGCTGTTGGCACATAAATGGGAGGGATTTCCTCAGGCTGATCAGCTGCTAGGACTGGCTGTGCCCACTGACCAGTGGCCTCTGACTCCCTTGGAGGATCAGAGGTGTAGGGGCCCAACACAGACAGCAAGACTTACTTCATCAGGGCTCTGGTAGTCACTGAGTCCACTCATTGAGTGTGTCACTTGTGGAGGTGGTTGGGTGGTGGTGCTTCAATGTGGTCTGAAGCTGTCCACTGTGTGTGCTGGCTCTAGGGCAAGGTCAGCCTCTGCCTGTGTTTTACCTGGGGCCACCTGGCATAAACTACAAAGTGAACTGCAGATGGCTGCTTCCTGTGCTGGGCTTGGAGGTGCACAGGCAAAGCCAAGTTGTGACCCAAGGCTGGCTGCTTTTAGTGCCAGGCCTGGGGCAACTTAACGAGAGGTATGGGGCTCATTGAGTCCAGATGCTGCTTGTTTGAGAGATTTTAGGAAACTCTGAAGCATGATCCAAGACAGGCCAATCCTATGGTAAAGCCTTTGAAAACAGCTTGGGTGGGCCTGAAAGTAGGGTGGGGTGGGGCCTCAGGGAATCACCACGGTGGGTTAAACAGTGTGAATCAGGTTTCTGGAGTCCCAGATATAGTGGCTGTCTGCCACCCCAGGGAAGGGCTCACCAAAGGAACATCAGCCTCTGTCAGCACCTCTGTTTAGGAGAAAGCTGCCTCTCCAGCCCTCATCCCAAGGCTAAAGAGCTCAGTTCTTCCCTGTATGTCTCTGGTGCCCCTCAAGCTGCCTCCCCTCCGAGCTCAGAGGGAGCAAGTCGGAGTAAATCCGTGTGTGGGCCCTTTAGGAGGAACTGCCTGGGTTTCCCGCAGCTGCAGCCTCCCTTGGCCTCAGTTCCTGCTGGTTTTTCCAGCCAAAACTAATGGGGACTTCTCTTCCTGGCACTGGAACCCTGAGCTGGGCACCTGGTGTGGGATGGGGATCCCTCACTCTTCAGGGATGACCCCCCCCATGTCGAGGTGTCCCTCCTGATTTTTATCTGCCACACGTGGGTGTGGGACCAGCTCATCTGTGCCTCTGCCCCTCCTACCAGTCTCTATGTTACTGCTTCTTTAATTTTGTAGTTGTAGGACTTCCATTCAGCTTGATTTCAGGTGGTTCTGAATGATGGTTGTGTTGTAGTTTTATTGTAATTTTGATGTGGTTGTGGGAGGAAGTGATACCACGTTTACCTACGCTGCTATCTTGACTGGAAGTCTCCATTTTAAAATTTTGAGGAAACACCATATTGTTTTCCATAGTGGCTGCACCAGTCTGCATTTCCACCAGCAGCATACTAGAGTATCCTTTTATCCACATCCTTGCTAGCATGTGTTGTTTGAGGATTTGTTGATGGCTGCCATCTGGCAAGTGTGAGGTGACATCTCATAGTTGTTTTAATTTGCATCTCTCTGATGATTAGTGACATTGAACTGGCCATTTGTATGTCCTGTTTAGAGAGGTGTCTATTCAGGTCTTCAGCCCATTTTTTTTTTTTTTAATCCTCATCCGAGTGTGTGTGTGTGTGTGTGTGTGTGTGTGTGTGTGTGTATATATATATATACATATTTACATTTATGTTCAGATAGAGTGGGATGGAAAGAGGGAGGAAGAGAGAGAGAGAAACATCAATGTGAAAGAGACACATTGATTGGTTGCCACTTGCACAACCCCAACTGGGGCCTGGATGAACCACAACCGTGGTACATGCCCTTGGCTGATATCAAACCCGGGACTCTGCTTCGTGGGCTGAAGCTCTACCTCTGAGCCATAATGGCCAGGGCAACAACCCATTTTTTAATTGGATTGTCTTCTTTTTGTTTGATGTATAAGTACTCTATATATTTTGGAAATTTAACCCCTTATCTGATGTATCATTGGCAAATATGTTCTCTCAGAGAGTGGGTTCCCTTTTGATTTTGATGCTGGTTTCTTTTGCTGTGCAGAATCTTTTTAGTTTAGTGTAGTCCCATTCATTAATTTCTTTTTTTGTTTCTCTTGTCCTAGATAATGTATCAGTGAAAATTCCACTGTGTATGATGTCTGAAATTTTTTTGCCTACATTTTCTTCTAGGATTTTTATGGTTTCACGAGTTACATTTATGTCTTTTATCCATTTTGAGTTTATTCTTGTGTGTGGTGTAAATTGGTGGTCTAGTTCCATTTTTTTTTTTTTGCATGTAGTTGTCCAATTTTCCCAACACCATTTATTGAGGAGACTGTCTTTTCTCCATTGTGTGCTCTTGCCTCCTTTGTTGAATATTAATTGTGTATAATGTATTGGGTCGATTTCTGGGTTTTCTGTTCTGTTCCATTGATCTATATGCCTGTTCTTGTTCCAGTACCAGGCTGTTTTGATTATGATGGCTTTGTAGTATAACCTGATATCTGGTATCGTGATCCTTCCTACTTTGTTCTTCTTTTTAAAGGTTGCTGTGGTTATTCGGGGTCTTTTTTGGTTCCATATAAACTTTTGGAGTATGTGTTCTAGTTCTGCGAAATATGCCATTGATACTTTAATTGGGATTCCATTGAATCTATAGATTGCTTTGAGTAATATGGACATTTTAATGATGTTGATTTTTCCATTCCATGAACATGGTGTATTTTTTCACTTTTTTATATCATCTTCTATTTCTTTTTTCAATGTCCTGTAGTTTTCTGAGAACAGGTCTTTTACTTCCTTGGTTAAGTTTATTCCTAGGTATTTTATTTTATTTTTTGTTGCAATGGTTTTTGGGATTGTTTTTTTAGTTTCCCTTTCTTATTGTTCATTATACAATAATAATAATAATACATTATTGGTGTATAAGAATGCCAACATAATGAGTTTAAAGTTAGAGAACAGGACATTAATTTTCTGTATTGTGAAGCTTCATTCATGCTTGAGTCACTGTAGATTCTAGGACTATAAGATAAAGACAGAATAAACATTTGAGGACTTATGCATATAAAATGGACAGATACAGGAAGAAATCCTGGAGTTCAGTAAGAAATGAGCAGAAGTCAGGGAAAAATACATTGTAAGTGAAAACTCTGAACCCTTGAAGCATTCCAAGGCCATTTAATTAAGACTCGCTGGCCCCCATGCTCACTACTGCTTTATCTGCTTTCTAAGACACACATTTTATTTATTGTTCATTGAAGGCTTTCCCCTTTGGGTTCACATTTCCAATTTTCTAGATGAGTCCATTGAAGAAAAAATTATTGTTTAGAATTTACTTTACTATAAGCTTTGCCATAGATATGTCATTAGTGAAGAATAGTGGTACCTCCAGGTCTATCAGTTAACTAGTAGATTATAAATGTCAAGCATAAGTGACTATTATTATGCAGTCTATATACTGTATAAGACAAGTTTGATTTGTTTTGTAAAAATGAGAAAAAGTGGGAAAAGCTTTAATGTAAAGACAAGAGGATGTAAACAAGAGATGGACCCGAGTACCAATCCTCTCACTGCTCTCTGCAGGTGTACTGTCATGAAGGGTAAATCCTTTATCTTCACTAAATATGTATAATAATTTCCATCTTATCATAAGGTTTTGATGGAAATTGGAATATACGTGTAACTTTCATCATAGTGCTTGGAACACAGGACACACCCAATAAATATTAACTAATGTATTGTGTTTATTTTTCTTTTTATTGATTTTAGAGAGAGAGGAAGGGAGAGAGAGAGGGAGAGAGAGATAGAAACATTGATGAGAGAGAAAATTGATTGGCCACTTCCTGCATGTCCCTCACTGGGGATTTGGCCCACAACCTGGGCATGTGCCCTGACTGGGAATCGAACCGGCGACCTCTTGGTGCATAGGTCAATGCTCAACCATTGAGCCACACCAGCCGGGCATGTTTTGTGGTTTTACCAAAAGGAGGAAATGTAATATGTACTTAGAATTAGCAATTGACTTTAAAGCAGCATTAATAAATTACCTAAGTGGAATTCTTATTACCATATTCATTTCTCATCCATCTTCCCAATTCATTGTTGACTACTTTCATGGCACTTTTTTCTTGCCTATTATGTGTTTTATAGTCTGTGATTGTGAACAGTGTTGAGCAAAAATGCCTTAAATATGTATGAAGCAAGTAAGTGTCTCCTTGGAGACACTTGAAACAGTGGGGTTACCATAGCAACCGTTCCAACCCCAGCATCATGCTCTGCCCTCCTGGCATATCCCAGCCTGGATATCTTAGCCTCAGCAGGCCTTGGACTCACTGGACTAGGTATAAAATGTATTATTATAACACTTCTCAGTCATTGACAGGTTGCTTATCCAGTTACCTTTCTTTCTAGCATTTGCAACTACATTTTAAAGGCTGTATTTTTCCCTCTTCAGGCTCTAAGATCAGGTGAAAAGCTACAAAACTTGAATCAGTCCATTTTGTTTTGTCTTGTTAGACTCTGTGTATCTGTTTCCCAGATTCTTCTTATTTTGACATAAATAATCAAGGACTGATTGTTTAATTTCAGAGGCTGTGTTTGTTCTTCTAAATTAAGAATGTAATTGAGAGTGAAGTCAACAGGATAACTGTAATTTATGTGTTTGTTCTCTCTTGCATTTGCAAAATTGCCATCAGTCTCTAGAGATTAAAAGTATCCAGTTTGTGCTTCCAAAAGTAATTGCATTTTTATACGAGGGGTGTGCAGAGGGGGAGGTGAAATCAAGCAGAACCCCTATTCCCAGTGGTTAGGCCTGCTTTGCTCAGACACAAAGGAAATCTAGCCTGTGTCCACCAAGGGGAACAAATGGGCCAGTATTTATACCTAAGGCAAAGAATAGAAAGCTAAAAGAACATCATCATCTCAGTGATTTAGTTTTTTAAAGACAATAGAGTGAGCCACTTAATAGTCATGGTGATATTTATTGCCTCTTTTATGGATTCCCATCTTACAGGCTGAAGTTAGTTGCTATATGAAATTATGCGAGGCTAACTACTTTCTTGCACATTTTCCAGTAGCATTTATATGAAAAGTTAATGCAATAACCCTAGCAAATCATTCTGCCCCATTTAATGTTGATTTCAAACAGAAAAAATACTCTCAGCCATGTTTAATTTTGTCTAATAGCTATTCTTCCTTAAAAAAAATATAACATTTAAATAATATGATTAATATACCAAGTAGCCCTGGTTAGACACCATTACAGTAAAGGCAGATTTTTTCTCTCCTTGGCCCATAATTTCCCAAAGTTGTCTCTTCCACTGGAATTCTGCACAGTCATAATAACACAACAATGCATTTGGAAATGCTAGTCACATAACTTAGCAGGAACTGAGATCTTGCTGCACTAGAGAGGAAAAAAAAGTGAGCAGAGATTCTGAGTTACTCAATTTATAAAATGTTTTCATGACTATACCTATCTTATAATACCTAATGCTTTAAGTATTCCTGGAAACGTGTATACAAATACACATTTTACTTTAGAATATATTTTATTTTTATTTATTTATTTTTAAACTTATCTGTATTGTTGAATGTATTACAGATGTGCCCCTCTTTCCCTCCATTGACCCTCTCCTCCTAAATCCCACCCTCCTCCTGTCTTCCCCACACTATTGTTTGTATCCATTGGTTATGCATATATGCATAGAAGTTCTTTGGTTTATCTCATCCTGCCCTCACTCTGAGGTTCATCAGTCTAACAACCAATTTGTACTTCTTAATTCCTTCATCTTTTTCACCCGTCCCTCCAGCCCCCTCCCATCTGGCAAGCAACAAAAAGTTCTCTGTATTTATGAGTCTGTTTCTGTTCTACTTGCTCATTTTGTTTGTAGATTCAGTTGTTGATAGATATGTATTAATTGCCATTTTATTGTTCATATTTTTGTTCTTCTTCACCTTCAAGAAGGCCCTTCAACATTTCATACAATACTGGTTTGGTGGTGATGAACTCCTTTAGCTTTTTCTTGTCTGGGAAGCTCTTGATATGTCCTTTGATTCTAAATGATAGCTTTGCAGGATAGAGTAATCTTGGTTGTAGGTCATTGTTTTCATCACCTTGAATATCTCTTGTCACTCCTTTCTGGTCTGCAAAGTTTCTTTTGAGAAATCAGCTGACAGTCTTATGGGAGCCTCTTTGCAGATAACAAACGGCTTTTCTCTTTCTGCTTTTAAGATTCTCTCTTTGTCTTTAACCTTTGGCATTTTGATGATGATGTGTCTTGATGTGGACCTCTTTGTGTTCAACTTGTTTGGGACTCTCTGTGCTTCCTGGACTTGTATGTCTGTATCCTTCACCAAGTTAGGGAAGTTTTCTGTCATTATTGTTTCAAATAGGTTTTCAATTTTTTGCTCTCTCTCTTCTCCTTCAGGCACCCCCCATGATGCAAATGTTGGCACACTTAAAGTTGTCCCAGAGGCTGCTTACTCTATTCTCATTTTTTTTTTCTTTTTGCTGTTCTGATTGGGTGGTTTTTGCTTTCTTATATTCCAAATTGATGGTTTTATTCCTGGTGTTACCTACTCTACTATTGTTTCTCTGTAAATTATTCTTTATTTCAGTTAGTGCCTCCTTCATTTGTGACTGGTCATTTTTTATGTTGTTGATGTTCTCAGTAAGTTCCTTGGAGTTCTTCTTAAGTTCCTGGAAGTTCTCACTAAGTTTCTTGAGCATCCTTATAACCAGTGTTTTGAACTCTGCATCTGATTGCTTGCTTATCTTCATTTTTAGTTCTTTTCCTGGAGTTTTGTTCTTTCATTTGGGACATGTTTCTTTGACTCCTCATTTTGGCTTCTTCCCTGTGTTTGTTTCTATGTATTAGATAAAGTTGCTATGTCTCCTAGGCTTCCTAGGGTGGCCTGTTGTTGTAGGTGTTCTGTAGGGTCCAGTGGCACAGCCTCTGTGATCACCCAGCTGGGCCCTTGAAGTGCACCCCTTGTGTGGACTGTACACCCTTCTGTTATAATTGAGTTTTGATTGCTGTTGACACATCAGTGGGAGAGATTTACTCAGGCTGATCAGCTGCAAGGACTGGCTGTACCCAATGACCACTGAGATTTGACTATTTTGGAGGACCAGCTGTTTAGAGGCCCACCACACAGAGCAAGACTTACTTCAGCAGGGTTCTGGTACCCACTGATTCCACTCATTGAGTGTATCAGTTGTGGAGGTGGTTGGGTGGTGGTGCTTTGACATGGTCTGAAGCTGTCCACTGGATGTGCTGGCTCTGGGGTAAGGTCAGCCTCTGCCTGTGTTCTTTACAGGGCCACCTGGCATAAGCTACAAAGTGATCTGCAGATGGCTGCTTCTTGGGCTGGGCTTGGAGGTGCCCAGAAAAAGCCAAGCTGTGAACCAAGGCTGGCTGCTTCTAGTTAACAAGAAGTATGGGGCTTGCTGAGACCAGATGCTGCTTGTTTGAGAGATTGTAGGAAAATCTGAAGCAGGATCCAAGACAGTCCAATCCTATGGAAAAGCCACTGGAAACAGCTTGGGTGGGCCCAAAAGTTGGGTGGGTCAGGGCCTCAGGGAATCACCAGGGTGGGTTAAACAGTGTGAGCCAGGTTGTTGGAGTCCCAGATATGTTGGCCATCTGCTGCACTGGGGAAGGGCTCACCAAAGGACCAAAGGCCTCCACCAGCACATCTGTCAGAGAGAATGCTGCCTCTCCAGCTCTTGTCCAGAGGCCAAATAGCTCAGGTCTTCCCAGTATGTCTCTGGTGCCTTTCAAGCTCAGAGGGAGCAAGTCTGAGTAAGTCTATGTATGGGCCCTTTAAGAGGAACTGCCTCGGGCTCCAGCAGCCTCAGCCTCCCTCAGTCTCAGTTCCTGATGGTTTTTCCAGCCAGAAGTTATGGGGACTTCTCTTCCTGGCACTAGAACCCTGAGCTTGGAGCTTGGTGCGGAACAGGGACCCCTCACTCCTCAGGGAGGACCTTCACAGCCAAGGTATACTCCTGATTTTTATCTGCCACACGTGGGTGTGGGACCAGCCCGTCAGCTCTCCTACCAGCTTTGATGTGGTTTCTTTATTTTTGTAGTTGTAGGACTTCCATTCAGCTCTATTTCAGGAGGTTCTAAATGATGGTTGTTCTGTAATTTAATTGTAATTTTGATGTGGTTGTGAGAGGAGGCGAGTGCCGCGTTTACCTATGCCACCATCTTTACCGGAAGTTCCTAGAACATATTTTAAATGTCAGAAGGAAATATCATTACCCATATCAAGCATTAAATTTTTTAAACTAAGGAAAATTTTTTGTCCTGAGAAAAGCTGTCATATGCATTGAGATAGAGCACAAAGAAGTCATGCATATGTTTGAACGTAGTATGAAAACTATTCCAGGCAACGAGGTCCATCTTCAATGGGCCCAGCAGAACCATTCTACTGTGGAAAAACCTTCCTTTAGTCACTGTTAATTGTAAATGGTTTGAAAGTTTGTTTGAAAGCATATAACAACTGAGTTATGCAGAGAAATAAAAATGGGTTTCCACTTGAACTGAATTTTGTTCATCTTGGCTAGTGAAATGAATGCAGAGCAGCTGGTGGTGCTCAGTGACTTTACTGCTTCCCTGGTTTGGGCACACACCTGTCTTCCATTTTATGATCAGTATCTGTTCATGGGTCCTATGTGGGAATTGTATCATGCAACATTTCATGTAAACATTTGAAAGAAGGTAGTCTTTCAGTCACATTTTATATTTAGAAAATATCAGATTATATCAATGTGCATTCAAAATGGCAATGTTGGTACTACCTGTTATTTTAAAATCTTGAATTTATGCATAATGACTTTATATTCCTTTATTACAGATATTTTGTGCCCCACCGCCTTATCTCTAAACACCTTGACAACTCAAACTCACTCTTGAATGCTCTCAATAGCTCAGTCAGTTCCTGGCAAAGTCCAAGTTTAGCATTCCTGCCCCCACATTATGGATATCCTCACTTGCTAATAACTTCAAGTGCCACAGGTCAGTATTGTTTAAGTACAATCAAAGGCACGTCTTCATTGGTATTATCAGTTTTAAACTAAAATTTACTAGTGGTTCTGTATCCTTAAGAAAAAATTATGATTCAAAGCATACTGTAGCAAAATAGAAATTCCCTAATGTATAAATTAGTCAAAATGCACAACAAAGCGGTGAGTTTTTCATAAAAGTAAAATATAATCTTTAAATGTAACAGGAAAGTCAGGAAAAAGAGCATGATGTGCAGTGAGTAGTGGCAAAGTCATGTGAAGGTCACTGACCTGGTCATTAGGAAATGTAGGTTTTAGTTATAGAGATTAGAATTTCTTTTTTTTTCCTTTAAATATTATTTTTTTCTTTATTGATTTTAGAGAGAGAGAAAAGGAGAAGTAGAGAGAGATAGAAACATCAATGAGAAAGACATTGATTGGCTGCCTCCTACATGCTCTCCACTGGGGATCAGGCCCTGACTGGGAATTGAACCGGTGACCTCTTGGTGCATGGCTCGACGTACAACCAGTGAGCAACACCGGCCGGGCAAGATTAGAATTTCTTGGTAGTCACATGCACATGCTAATTTTACCTAGTTTCCTCATCTGTATAGTGAGGAGCTTGGATTAAATATTCTCTAAAGTGGTGTTCCATTTCAACATTCTTTTGTGTAGTAATTTTAAACCTATTTGCAGAGAGGTATCAAAATTAAATTCTCTTCTGAATTTGCAGCAAAAAAAAAAAAAAAGATATTTTTGGTTGTTACTAAAAATAATAACATAAAGCTTGTTGATTCTGAGTTTTTTCTTGTCTAATATCTGTCTTCATGAAATGTTGTTCTAGTTTCTCTGCTATGCCACACCTTACGATTCCATTTATTGCCCAAGCCATACTAACTGATATTTTATTGTCTGGAGTGCCTGCCTATGGGAACACAGCTTCATCTCCCCTTCCTGGCTTAACTCATGTTGATGTCCATATCAACAGTGTGCAGACAGAAGGCAAAAAATTTTCTGCTTCTTTAAATGGACATGCACAGCTAATGTCCTTCAGATAGAACAACGTGATCTATGCTGTTTCTTTCAGCTGAAATGAATTTCAGAATTGTGATCATATCTGCATATTATTTTCTATTGTTATTCCAGTATCTGAATATAAAATATGGTGTAATATCTACTTCATCACTTGGAGAAAAAGTACTGAGTGTGGCCCTGGTTGGGTGGCTCAATTGGGTGAAGTGTCCTTCCTATACATCAAAAAGTTGTAGGTTCTATTCCGGTCAGGGCACATACTTAGGTTTTGGGTTTGATCCCCAGTTGGGGTGAGTTCAGGAGGCAATCAATGGATGTTTCTCTCTCATATCGATGTTTTTTTCTCTCTCTCTCTAAAAATCAATATGCTTGGGTGATGAGTAAAAAAAAAGTGCCGTCCTGGCCTGTTTGGCTCAGTGGTTAGAGCGTGGGCCAGTGGACCTAAGGGTTGCAGGTTCGATCCCAGTTGGGGTTGTGTGGGAGGCAACCAATCAATGTGTCTCTCTCACATCAATGTTTTTCCCTCTCTCCCTCCCACCCTCCCACTGTATCTAAAGAATCAATGGAAAAATATCCTCAGGTGAGGATTAATAAAACAAAAGAAACAAAAAGTAGTCCTGAGTGCGATCCATCCAAACAAACAAGTGGGTCTGAACAGGCATCTTCCAAATCAAACTCTGCAGAAGGCATCTTTGCTTCTGAACTTCAGCCTGGTCCGTTACTTGGATAAAGGAGGTTGTAGAAAGTCCATGCAGTGATTTCACACTGGTTTTGTTAACCAATTATGACTCATCCTGTCTCATGTATGTAGAAAGACAACACTTTGAATGAAATTCCAAAGAACATGGTGAAAGATAAACTGAAAAGCAGATAAACTTTTCACAGAAAGAATCACTTTCCCATTACATTGAAACTTCCTAAATTAAAGTGAATGTAATTGTGTAGTAGGAAAGCATGCATTTAGAAAATATATATATAATTTCCTCCATAGAGTATATCTTTTTATAACCCTTTCATCCACAACAATCTTTAAAGAAATATGAGGGTCTTCTCTTCACATTTAATCTTGAGTTTTTGAGGAACCTGGATTTATTAAAGTGTTGTCTCTGCAGCTGAAAGCTGTATGTCTACATCTTCCTAGAGTTGGATTCTTGTTTGTTTCCATTGCAGGTGATGGTTGATGGCGAAGTGACATTTTGAATTTTCACTTTTTTCTTTTCAATGCAGGTTGTAATGATGCTTTTCTTGAAGTAGGTATGTCTCAAAGTCCTTCCCATTCTGGAAATGCTGGTGACTTGAAACAGATGATGGGTCCCTTTAAAGTTTCCTGTGCCAAGAGAGCAGACAGTAAAACTACTGCAAGGCATGAAAAACTCCCACTTACACTAGATATTTTCATCTTTAAAAGCCCTGATCCTTTGGAAGAAAGTGTACAACAGGTTGGATTTGTTTTAAGTTATTGGAACAAAACTGGATTTGTTCAGCAGTTAAAGCTCTTTGGTTCAAGGGAGTTTGATTTTATACATGAGTTTTTTTTAAATCTCTCTTTATAATTACGTACCTTTTTTCCCTTAAAAAATTTTTTTTTATTGAAGTGACATTGATTTATAACATTATATAAGTTTCAGGTATTCAATGTTGTAATTAGACATCGTATATATTACATTGTGCTCAGAACCAAAAGTCAAATTTCTGTCTATCACCATACAAGTGACCTCCTTTACCCATTCTGCCCCTCCTCACTCCATTTCCCCTCTGGTAACTGTTGATCTGCTGTCTGCCTCTTTGAGTATGTTTTTGCTTTTTATTTTGTTTTTGTATTCTGTATATGAGAGAAATGATTTGGTATTTGTCTTTTCCTATCTAACTTATTTCACTTAGCATAATACCCTAAGGTCCATTCATGTTGCTGCAAATGGCATAATTTCATCTTTTTTTTTTTTATGGCTGATTAGTATTCTATTTCAATCTTAGCAATGTTTTTGTGGGTAAAAATTTTATTAAGGAATAATATCTGGTAATTTTCACCTTTATATCTTATGTATAGTCCCCCCCCCCTTCAGTTGGTTGGGTTTATATCTGGGTCCTCTAAACCATCTGTATTGCTCTGAAACTTTAACATTTTCTCTGCTCTTTAGTAATCAGCAGGACAATTTTTACTCTCTGATTATTGCTGTTAGATACTTTTCTGCTGTGAATTCTTATATATTTGCCCTTGACTTTCTAACATAAACTATGGCTCCCTTCTCCTAAGATAGTCCTGAGATATTTATTTGGTAATAAGTACTTGAGAGTATCATGATTTTATTATTACAAATCATAGTGAGTAAAAATATAGGGTGTCCTAAAAATGTATATGCACTTTGAATAATTATAAAGCCAGTGTTTATTAAAATACATTTCATTTTCAAAATGTAATAGAATCTACAGACACCCTGTATGTTCTTTTTGGGGACACACTTTACATATATTGTATTAAATATAAAGTTCCTCTACCATTCGATAGTTACAAATGTGTTATCCTTATTTTCTTTTCTTTCCCATTTATTACCTTGTTTCAACTGGGCAGTCTAGGTTTTTAAAAAGGAAAACAAAGGTGAAGGGATTGAGAAGTACAGATTGGTTTACAAAGCAGTCATGGGAAGTAAAGTACAGCATAGGAAATATAGTCAATAATATTGTTATAACTATCTATGGTGCCAGTTGGGTACTGGAAATATCAGGGGGAACACTTTGTAAAGTATAGGATTATCTAACCACTGTGTATACACCTGAAACTAATACAAATGATATTGAATGTAAATTGTAATTGAAAAAATTTTAAAAATAAAAAAAAATTAAAAAGAAAAACAATGGAATGCTCCCATATTGAATGATTTTACTTCCATCCATCTCCATCTACCCAATTTCCTCTACTGTCTCATCAGCTTTCTTGTACAGTTGACCCTCAAACAATGCAGGGTTAGGGGCACTGACCACCTTCACAGTAAAAAATCCGTGTATAACTTTGACTCCTCAAAAACATTGTTTCTTGGTATTTACAGGTGATTGATTCCAGGACCCCCTGAGGATACCAAAATCCAAGAGTACCCAGGTCCTTTATAGAGTAGAACAATGCATACAGTTGGCCCTCTGTATCTTCAGATTCTCAGCCATGGATTGAAAATACTGTTTTCAATCTGCAGTTGATGGAATCCGCAGATATGAAACCTGGGCATACAGTGAGCTGCCTGTATATTGAAAAAAATCTGCAAATAAGTGAACCCATGTAGTTCAAACTCATTGTGTTCAAGGGTTACCTGTACACCCTTACAGAGTAGAATGTCTATAGACAAATATAGCATATACGTCCCTGGCTGGTTTGACTCAGTGGTTAGAGCATCAGCCCATGGACAGAAGGGTCTTGGGTTCGATTCCTGGTCAGGGGCATGTGCCTCAGTTGCAGGTTTGATATCCAGGGTTTGGATCCCTGGCCCTGGTTGGGATCATGCAGGGGGCAGCCAATTGGTGTGTCTCTCTCACATCAATGTTTCTCTCTCTCTCCCACCCTCCCTCCCTTCCACTCTATCTGGAAATCGGTGGAGAAATATTCGGTGAGGATTAACAACAACAACATATATATATATATATATATATATATATATATATTTATGTAAATATATATATATTTACATTCTTAGTTTTTCTTTTTCTTGCCAACATCTGATTTGCTTTTATAAACTCCTCTTTGGTTGATTAGTTACTATTGTTCCCTTTTTGTCCAAATCTGATTTATCTGTGTTTTTCTTTACATGGTACTAATACCAAAAATTAACATTATTTAGTATAGGTTAGAGAAATAATTTTGCTTTTTCTCTATATTGAAGTATTTGAAGTATATCCCTGTTCCTTTCATCAAATGTGTTGTGAACTTAATCAATGTCTCTTACCTAAATTAAGCTGCACCTCCTGGAATGGTCTCCCTGCCTCCAATCTCTCATCAGCTGAGTCAGTCCTTTATTTTGTTCCAATAATTATTTTAAAGACATGAGTCTCATATTAGCAAGCTCTGGCATTAAACCACCAATGATCCACATTGCATGCTTCTTTTCCCTTGCTTGTGTTGTTCTCTCCAAGTTTCTGTTCTCTTGGACTTTTACACCGGTGAATCTGCACATGTCCTTTAAATTCTAGTTCAAATTCCTCTGTGAAACCACTGTGAACTTTTGTCAAGCAAACAAAGTTCATTGCTTTTCTTTTTGTATTCCAATATCCTGTTCAAAATTCTTCTAATTTCTCCTAACACGAACTTAGTGAAAGATAAAAGAAAGAAAGAATTAACCAATTCTTTGGCTATACAGTTTCTTATTTCTCTTGTACTGAGCTTAACATACAGTTGGATCTGAACTTGAGGTATACATATAGGGCATTATCAATTATTATAATTCAAATAATTGTTTTCCAGTTTAAGAATCACTTTCATGCTCTTCCCATACACCCTGAACAGGTGTTGGAGAATATTTCTTATTTATCTGCCACCTTTCTGATAGCATATTTGTAGCATTAGAAATATCATATATTTTACATACATGAATTGGATCATCTGCATGCCTTCAGATCAACTTAATCTTGTTTAAACTGTGTATGTATGGGACATTTATATCTCCTTGATGTATACAAATTAGATATGTTGTTTGTATGTCTATTCCATATGTACCATTTATAATATACTATATATACTATCTGTAATGTGCATAAATATATGTTATGAAATAATTTCAGCTTTGACTCTTAGAGTCAGAATGCCTGGGTTCAAATTCCAGCTCTACCATTTACCAGAAATATGACCTTGGACAAGGTACTTCCATCCTCTGTAAAATGGGGATAATAATACTACCTACCTCATAGTGGTGTTATGAGGATTAAATGAGCTAATGCATGTAAATTGTTAACAATGGTAAACATATACAGTAAGTGTGGCACATAGAAAACATTCAGTAAATTTATATATAATAGTGGAGTGTTAAATTCCAAACTCCGTTTCATAGCAGTATTATGGTATGATCCTAAGCTGGTTGCTCTTGATCCTAAGCTGAGTGCTACAGAAAGCCCTTTGGCTGACAAGAAGGCTCCAGGGTGTGAGAATTCTGCAGAGAGGGCCACAGCTGCCCAGCAAAACACTGAAAGGGTCCCCTGGCCTCATGGCCATCATATGTCAACATGCAGGTAGTGATAAAAAAGGGGGGGAACTTCATCCAAATGTAGGGTGCTTGGGTTAGGGAATGAAGAATTCAGTAAGTGTTTAGCAGTAGAACAAAAATTAGGTTTTCTTTCTGCACTTTAGTCAAAATAAAATTTAAGTACATATGTAGTAGTTAGAAATTAGTTTTGCTACAAACTTTAAAATGAAATGCAAAATTTAGCTTAAGTGAGAAGTTCTTCAAAATATAATATGAAAAAAGAGGAAGATGGTGGCAGGCAGGACCGGAGTAAGGGTGAGTGTGTGAGAGTATGAGTGAGTGTGAGAGAGTATGAGTGGACATGAGTGTGGACAATAAACCTTGAGCCATGCAGAAACGTGAGGCAGAAGGTTCCTGTGCTGTGGATGGAAAGCAGCTGGCTACCTTGGTAAGTGTCTCATCTGTGAGCTTCTCCCTGCACGGCTGGGTGGCCAGGCCATTTTGGAAGATCCTTGGTCTTCCCTGGGAGGAGGCAGCAGGGAGCAGCTAGGGCTGAGCCACCTGAGTCCATCAGAGTGCCTTGCACCATCGGACCAGTGGACCCCACTGTGCCAACATGGAGCAGCATACAACAGCGGCACTATCCAGGTGCCTGCTGCAGTAGCTGAAACTGGCCAGGAGCCGAGCACCATCCCCCACAGCAGCAGCCTGATTGGAACCGTGCAACATTCCCCACAGCAGCAGTGACTGGGTGGGAGTGGAGCCCCACCCATAACAGCAGCCAAGGCTTGGGAGCTGAGACACACACCCAGCAGCAGGGGCTTGGGATTGGACATCCATCCCCAGGCAGCAAAGCACAGATTGGCAGCTGAGACCCATCCCCAGTGGCATCAGCAGACACTGATTAGGAGGGGTGCCCCAGCCCAAGCAGCAGCATGACTCGGGCAGCCGAGACCTGCCCCTGACAACTGCAGCAATGAATTTGGAGTGGAGACCCTCCCCCAGCAGCAGCAAAGGCCCGGGAGTGGAGCATCCTCAGCATCCAACAGCCGCAGAGGATTGGGAGCTGAGAGCACCCACTGGCAACAGCAGTAGCAGTAGCAGCGCAAACTGGGAGCTGACACTCCCCCCCAGCAGTGACTGATCAGGAGCTGAGCCCCACCAGGCAGCAGCATACCCCAGAAGCACACCAGCAGGATCCATGCACCCCAGAAGCATACCAGCGGGACCAACACACCCCAGGCAGCAGCAGCACAGATCAGCAGCTGAGACCCATCCCTAGTGGCATTAGCAGAGGCTGATCAGGAGTGCTGTCCCAGCCCAAGCAGCAGCAAGTCTCAGGCAGACAAGACCTGCACGACAGACCAATACCAGCTGTCAGTTGTAGTACTCCAGGACCCACAGCAGGCAAGATGCGCCATACACCAAAACAGACCGGGAGGCACAGCAGCCTTATTTGATACACACCAACCTGCCTACACATTCCAACATCCCTCACCAGGCCTAGAACTACCAGACTGCTAAATTCATGAGACAAAGAAACAACACCCAAATGAAAGTAAAGGTGGAATCATCAGAAAAAGAACTACATGAAATGGAAGAAAGCAATTTGTTGGATAAAGAATTCAAAGCAGAGACTTCCGGTCAAGATGGCGGCGTAGGTAAACGCAGTATCGCGTCCTCCCACAACCACATCAAAGTTACAACTAAACTACAGAATAACCATCATTCAAAACCGTCTGAAATCAAGCTGAATGGAAGTCCTACAACTACGAAATTAAAGCAGCAGCCGCAGGATCGAGACTGGTAGGAGGGGCGGAGGCGCGACGGGCTGGTCCCACACCCACGTGTGGCAATAAAAATTAAGAGGACACTCGGCTGGGAAGGTCCTCCCTGAGGACTGAGGGGTCCCCGTCCCACACCAGGCGCCCAGCTCAGGGTTCCAGTGCCAGGAAGAGAATCTCCATAACTTCTGGCTGGAAAACCAGCGGGAACTGAGGCTGAGGCGGCTGGAGCCTCCGGCAGCTCCTCTTAAAGGGCCCGCACACGGACTTACTCAGACTCGCTCCCTCCAGGCTCCAGTGTGGGGGAGGCAGCTTGAAAGGCACCAGAGTCATATGGGGAAGAACTGAGCTGTTTGGCATTGGAGCAAGCGCTGGAGAGTCAGTTTTCTCCTGGACAGACGTGCTATCAGAGGCTTTTGTTCCTTTGGTGAGCCCTTCCCTGGGCCTGCAGACGCTGCCATATCTGGGACTCCAGCAACCTGGCTCACACTGTTTGCCCCGCCCTGGTGATTCCCTGAGGCCCCGCCCCACGCAATTTCCAGGCCCACCCAAGCTGTTGCCAGTTGCTTTACCATAGGATTGGCCTGTCTTGGAACCTGCTTCAGCTTTTCCTAAATTCTTTCAAACAAGCAGCATCTGGTCTCATCTAGCCCTATACCTCTCGCTAAGTAATACATAGAAACAAACACAGGGAGGCAGCCAAAATGAGGAGACAAAGAAACAGGTCCCAAATGAAAGAACAGAACAGAACTCCAGGAAAAGAACTAAGTGAAATAGAGTTAAGCAGCCTAACAGACGCTGAGTTCAAAACACTGCTTATAAGGATGCTCAATGGACTTAGTGAGAACCTCAGTGAACTTAGAGAGGGCATCAAGGGCATAAAAAAGGACCAGTCAGAAATGAAGGAGGCACTAACTGAAATAAAAAATAATTTACACAGATTCAATAGCAGAGTAGGTAAATCCAAGAAGCAAACCATCGATTTGGAATATAAGGAAGCAAAAAACACCCAATCAGAACAGCAAAAAGAAAAAAGAATCCAAAGAAATGAGGATAGTGTAAGGAGCCTCTGGGACAACTTCAAGCGTGCCAACATTCGCATCTTGGGGGTGCCAGAAGGAGAAGAGAGAGAACAAGAAATCGAAAACCTATTTGAAACAATAATGGCAGAAAACTTCCGTAACTTGGTGAAGGAAACAGACATACAAGTCCAGGAAGCACAGAGAGTCCCAAACAAAATGAACCCCAAGAGGCCCACACCAAGACACATCATCATCAAAATGCAAAAGGTTCAAGACAAAGAGAGAATCTTAAAAGCAGCAAGAGAAAAGCAGTTAGTTACCTACAAGGGAGTTCCCATCAGACTGTCAGCTGATTTCTCAAAAGAAACTTTGCAGGCCAGAAGGGAGTGGCAAGAAATATTCAGGGTGATGAAAAGCAAGAACCTACAACCAAGATTACTCTATCCTGCAAAGCTGTCATTTAGAATTGATGGCCATACAAAGAGTTTCCCAGACAAGGAAAAGCTAAAGGAGTTCATCACCACCAAACCATTATTGTATGAAATGCTGAAGGGTCTTCTTGAAAAAAAAAGATAAAAAAATATGAACAAACAAAATGGCAATAAATTCATATCTATCAACAATTGAATCTACAAACAAAATGAACAAGCAGAACAGAAACATTCTCATAGATACAGAGAACTTTTGTTGGGTACCAGATGGGTGAGGGCTGGGGGGAGGGGTGAAAAAGGTGAAGGGATTAAGAAGTACAAATTGGTTGTTAGACTGACAAACCTCAAAGGGAAGGGGGGTTGGGGGGTGGGAAGAAATAAACCAAAGAACTTATATGTATATATGCATAACTAATGGACACAGACAACAGTGTGGGGAAAAGCAGGAGGGGGGTGGGAATGGGGAGGAGGGGGGCAATGGGGGAAAAATGAGGAACATCTGTAATACATTCAACAATAAAGATAAGTTAAAAAAAAGAATAATGAAAAAATTCACATACTAAAAAAAAAAGAATTCAAAGCAATGATTATAAGGGTGCTCAGACAATTTGGTGAGAACTACAAGCAGCTTAATAAAAATTATGAAGAGCTTAGTGGGAACCACATCAGCTTAAAAAAAAGAGGTAGAAGCTATGCATAAAAATCAAGAGGAAATAAAGAATGACATAGCTGTTATGAAAAATAACTTAGAAGGGTTCAATGGTAGATTAGAAGAAACTGAAGACCGAGTCAGCATCTTAGAAGACAAGGTAGAAAAAAACACCCAAACAGAGCAGCAAATGGGAAGAAAAATTAAAAAGCAGGAGAGTTTATGGGAGCTTTAGGAAAATACAAAACATAACAACATGCACATCATAGGGGTAATGGAAGGAGAAGAATCAGAGAAAGGAATAGAGAACCTGTTTGAAGAAATGACAGAAAACTTCCCTAAATTGGTGAAGGAAAAAGTCACACAAGTCCAAAAATACAGAGTCCCAAGCAAGATGAACCCCAAAAGACCCACAGCTAGACACATCATAATAAAAATGGCAAACATTAAAGACAAAGAAAGAATCATAAAGGAAGCAAGAGAGAGACAGAAAGTTACCTACAAGGGAGCTCCCATTAGACTGTCAGCTGATTTCTCAATAGACACACTGCAGGCCAGAAGGGGGGTGGCATGAAGTATACAAAGTAATGTAAGGCAAGGGTCTGAATCCAAGACTACTCTATCCAGCAAGGCTATCATTCAAAATTGAAGGAGAAATAAAGAGATTCACAGACAAAAAAAAGCTAAAGGAATTTACCACCACCAAACCAGCACTGCAAGAAATGTTGAAGGGACTGTTGTAAGAAGAAAAAGAAAGAGAGTGAGAGAGAGAGGAACACAGGCATAAAATTAAAATGGCAACTAATAAGTGCCTATTAATAATAACCTTAAATGTAAATGGCTTAAATGCTCCAATCAAAAGACATAGGGTAGCTGACTGGATAAGAAAACACGACCTATATGTATGCTGTTTACAAGAGACCCACCTCACAACAAAAGACTTACACAGGGTGAAAGTGAAGGGATGGAAAAAAATTTTCCAAGCAAATGGAAATGAAAAAAAAAAAGCTGGTGTAGTAATACTCATATCTGATATGATAGACTTCAAAGCTAGGGCCATAATAAGGGACAAAGAAGGTCACTGCATAATATTAAACGGATCAATCCAACAAGAGGACATAACCCTGGTAAACATATATGCACCAAATATGGGAGCACCAAAATACATTTTCAAACTACTGGAGGACTTCAAGGGAGAGATCAATAGCAATACAATCATAGTGGGTGACTTTAACACTCTACTGACACCACTGGATTGATCTTCTAGACAAAAAATTAACAAGGACACAGAGTCCTTAAATGACGAACTAGATCAGTTGGGCTTAATTGATATTTACAGAACATTTCACTCCAAAGCTGCAGAATATACATTCTTCTCAAGTGCACATGGGACATTCTCAAAGACAGACCATATTTTAGGATACAAAGTAAGTCTCTACAAATTGAAGAAGATTGAAATCATATCAAGCATCTTCTCAGATCACAATGGCATGAAACTAGAACTCAATTACAACAAGAACATGCAAAGACATTCAAACACTTGGAGACTAAATAGCATGTTATTAAACAATGAATGGGTTACTAAGGAGATAAAGAAAGAAATTAAAAACTTCCTGGAAACCAATGAAAATGAACACAGAACAATATAAAATCCATGGGATGCGGCAGAAGCAGTCCTGAGAGGGAAGTTCATAGCACTACAAGCCTACCTCAAGAAACAAGAAAAACTCCTAATTGACTTCCTAACCCTACAACTTATAGAACTAGAAAATGAACAAAAAGAAAAACCCAAGCAAGTAGAAGGAAAGAAATAATAAAGGTCAGAGCAGAAATAAATGACATAGAAACTAGGAAAACTATTCAAAAGATCAATGAAACAAAGAGCTGGTTCTTTGAGAAAATAAACAAGTTTGATGGACCCTTAGCCAGACTCACCAAGAAACAAAAAGAGAGGACCCAAATAAACAAAATTAGAAACAAAAGAGAACTAACAACTGACATCACAGAAATACAAAGGATCATCAAAACATACTATGAACAATTATACGCCAACAAATTGGACAACCTAGGTGAAATGGACACATTTCTAGAAACACACAGTCTCCCAAAACTGAACCAGTAAGAGATAGAAAACTTGAACAGACCAATAACAATTAAGGAAATTGAAGATGTAATCAAGAAATGCCCAGCAAA
The DNA here is from genome assembly GCA_030848825.1 of Tadarida brasiliensis. Taxonomy (NCBI): domain Eukaryota; kingdom Metazoa; phylum Chordata; class Mammalia; order Chiroptera; family Molossidae; genus Tadarida; species Tadarida brasiliensis. Next base: position 67,723,896 of record CM061259.1, on the reverse strand, counting down.
CAAAAGCCCAGGCCCGGACAGCTTCACAGGGGAGTTTTACCGAACATTCAAAGAAGATCTAATGCCCATTTTCCTCAAACTATTCCAAAAAATCAGAGAAGACAGAACACTTCCAAACTCATTTTATGAGGCAAGCATAATCCTAATTTCAAAACCAGATAAAGACACTACAAAGAAAGAACACTACAGGCCAATATTCCTGATGAACACAGATGCCAAAATCCTTAACAAAATATTAGCAATTTGGGTCCATCGATACATCAAAAAAATTATTTATCATGACCAAGTGGGATTCATCCCAGGGATGCAAGGATGGTACAATATTCGCAAATCAATAAATGTGATATACCACATAAACAAAATGAAATATAAAATATGATCTAATGAATAGATGCTGAAAAAACATTCGACAAAATCCAGCACCCATGTCTAATAAAAACACTCAGCCATGTGGGAATAGAGGGATCATATCTCAACATAATGAAGATGATATATGAAAAACCTACAGCCAACATCCTACTCAATGGACAAAAACTAAAAGCATTTCCCTTAAGATCAGGAACAAGACAGGGATGCCCACTTTTGCTACTCTTATTTAACATAGTACTGGAAGTCTTAGCCACAGCAATTAGACATGAAGAAAAAATAAAAGGAATCCAAATTGGAAAGGAGGAAGTGAAACTGTCATTATTTGCAGATGACATGATATTGTACATAGAAAACCCTAAAGACTCCATCAAAAATCTTCTAGAGTTAATAAATGAATTTGGCAAAGTAGCAGGATACAAAATTAATGTAAAGAAATCAACAGCATTCTTATACATCAACGATGAACTCACAGAAAAAGAAACTAATAAAAACAATCCCATTTACCATTGTGGCAAAAAAAAATTAAGATACCTAGGAATAAACAACCAAAGAGGTAAAGGACCTCTTCACAGAAAACTACAGGTCATTGAAAAAAGCAATAGAGGAAGATATAAAAAAGTGGAAGCAGCCCTAGCCAGTTTGGCTCAGCGGTTAGAGCATCAGCCCAAGGACCAGAGAGTCCTGGGTTCAGTTCCCATTAAGGGCACATACCTCAATTGTGGATTGTCCCCAGCCCTGGTTCAGGTCATGCGGGTGGCAACCAGTTGATGTGTCTCTCTCACATTGATGTTTCTCTCTCTTCCTCCCTTTCTCCCTCCTGCTCTATCTGAAGATAAATGCAAAAATGTCATCAGGTGAGGATAAAAAAAAAAAGTGGAAGCATATACCTTGTTCATGGATTGGAAGAATTAACATCATTAAAATGTCCACACTAGCCAAAGCAATCTATAGATTCAATGCAATCCCCATCAAAATACCAACGACATATTTCACAGAACTAGAACACCTACTCCAAAAGTTTATTTGGAACCAAAAAAGACCCTGAATAGCCACAGCAATCTTGAAAAAGAAGAACAAAGTAGGAGGAATCACAGTACCGGATATCAGGTTATACTGTAAAGCCGCAGTAATCAAAACTGTCTGGTAATGGCACAAAAAGAGGCATATAGATCAATGGAACAGAACAGAGAATCCAGAAATTGACTCAAGACAATACGCTCAATTAACATTTGAGAAATGTGTCAGGACCATACAGTGGATTCAAGACAGCCTGTTCAATAAATGGTGTTGGGAAAATTAGAAAGCTATATGCAAAAAAAAAAATGAAACTAGACCACCAACTTACACCATACACAAGAATAAACTCAAAATGGATAAAAGACTTAAATGGGACTCGTGAATCCATAAAAATTCTAGAAGAAAATGTAGGCAACAAAGTTTCAGACATCACATGCAGTAGAATTTTCACTGATACAATGCCTAAGGCAAGTGAAACAAAAGAAAAAAATGAACACATGGGACTACATCAAACTAAAAAGCTTCTGCACAGCAAAAGAAACAACCATCAAAATGGAAAGGGTGCCCACTATATGGGAGAGTATAATTGACAATGATATATCAGATAAGGGGTTAATTTCCAAAATATATAGAGTACTTATACAACTCAACAAAAGGAAGACAAAGAACCCAATTACAAAATGGGCAGAGGATCTAAAGAAACCCCTCTCCAAATAGGACATACAAATGGCCAAGAGACATATGAAGAAATGCTCAACATCACTAATCATCAGAGAGATGCAAATTAAAACAACAATGAGGTATCACCTCACACCTGCTAGAATGGCTGCCATCAACAAATCATCAAACAACAAGTGCTGGCGAGGGTGTAGAGAAAAGGGGACTCTAGTACATTGCTGATGGGAATGCAGACTGGTGCAGCCACTATGGAAAATACTATGGTGTTATCTCAAATAGTTAAAAATTGAACTGCCATTTGACCCAGTGATTCCACTTTTAGGAATATGCCCTAAGAAGCCTGAAACACCAATCAGAAGGAATATGTGTACCCCTATGTTCATAGCAGCATTATTTACAATTGCTAAGATTTGGAAACAGCTGAAGTGTCTATCAATAGATGAGTGGATAAAAAAGCAGTGGTACATATATACAATGGACTACACAATGGAATGCACAACGGAATACTATGCAGCTGTAAGAAAGAAAATGTTTTATTTTTTGAGATGACATGGCAAGACCTGGAGAGTATTATTCTAAGTGAAACAAGCCAATCAGAGAAAGACAAATATCACATGATCTCACTAGTTTGTGGAATATAATGAACAAAACAAACTGATGAACAAAATAGACCCAGAGACATAGAAGTAGGGTACAGACTGACAAACCTCAGAAGAGAGGGTGGGTGAGAGGGAAGAGATAAACCACAGTAGTTATATGCTTTATGCCTAACCAATGGACATAGATAACAATGCTGGGGACTGTGCAGGGGGTGGGGATCAGGAGGAGGGTGTCAATGGAGGAAAAAGGAGAAACATCTATAACAAAAATAAATTAAAAAAAAAAAAAAAGAAACCAAATGGAAAAGGATGGAGACTTGTATAGGACCTCAGAGTTATAAATAAGCTAGTTATTCCCAGACATCTTGTGGTTCCAAATCCACACACCTTATTATCAGCCATTCCTGTGGATTGCTAGTATTTTTCAGTAATAGATTTATCTAGTGCTTTTTTCAGCATTCCAGTAGAAAAAGACAATCAATATCTTTTTGTCTTCACTTGGAAAGATCACCAGTTTAGTTGGACAATAATACCCCAGGGATATACAGAAAGTCCCACCTATTTTTCCCAGATAGTAAAAGCTGATTTAAATGATGTTAAGTTTCATAGAGATTTTAGTCTAATCCAGTATGTGGATGATTTACTTTTATGCTTTCGGATATTACTAGACTCCCAAAAGGACACAATTTACTTATTACATAAGGTCTCAAAGGATAAGCTTAAATTTTGCTTACCTCAAGTCAAATACCTTGGCCATCTCATATGTAAAGATGGGCCACTGATTAACCCTGAAAGTCTCAGAGGAATCTTATCTTTCCCTCTTCCAATAACAAGAAAGCAGCTTAGAGGAGTCCTGGGTTTGACTGGATATTGTCAAAACTGGGTTCCAAATTTTTCATTAATAGCCCTATTAAAGTCAGATCAACCAGATCCAATACAATGGAACCCTGAAGGGAAACAAGCTGTAGAACCTTTAAAGGAAGTATTATGTAAAGCTCCTACTCTGGGACATCCTAATGATAAACTTCCTTTCTTCCTTGTCACACATGAAAATAAGGGAAATGCTTTAAGAGTTCTAACTCTGAAACACAGAGATCATCATAGACCTATAAGATATTATAGTCAGCAACTAGACCTAGCAGCAAAAGGGCTTCCTCCATTTAAAGGCCATCTCTGTTACAGCCATGTTTTTTAAACAAACAGAAGAGATAGTTATGGGCTCTTTAAAAAAATCAAAAAACTATTTATGTTCCTCATTCTGTTGAATCTTTACTGAACACTCATCACACTCAACACTTCTCTGCCAGTCGATTGGCTTCTTCTTAAGTACTCCTGCTTTCTGAACCTAATATTAATTACTTTAACTTGGTGTATTCATCTTAACCTTGCAACAGTGTTACCCTCTTTAGAGGATGAACACACCCACAATAGTGTCTTACTTACTGACCACCTTCTTGTTCCTAGGAATGATTTACAGGGAACTCCTATTGATAATGCTGACTTAATTTGTTATACAGATGAGTCTTACCTTAAAGATGAACAGGAACATTACCAAGCTGAATATGCAATAACTTCCATGGTGGACATAATCGAAAGATCTATCTACCTTATATAAAACTTGCCCAGCAACCTGAACTAATTGCTCTAACTTGGGCTTGTCAATTGGCCAAAGATCAGGTAGCCAATATTTACACTGATAGTCATTATGCATTTGGTGTAGCTCATGACTTGGGAATATTTTGGAAGCAGTGAGACTTCTTAACTTCCTCAGGGAAGCCCATAAAAAAATGGAAAACTGGCCCTGGCTAGTTTGGCTCAGCAGTTAGAGCATTGGCCCGCAGAGCAATGAGTCACGGGTTTGATTTCAGTCAAGGGCACATACCTCAGTTGTGGTTCATCTCCAACCCTGGTTGGGATCCTGTGGGAGGCAGCCAGGTGATGTGTCTCTCACATCGATGTTTTTTCTCTCTCTCTTCCTCCCTCCCACTCTATTTGAAAAAATAAAAAGGAAAACTGGTTGTGGAATTATTAGATGCTATACAGCAACCAAAACAATTGGCAATTATCAAAATTCTAGGACACTCTAAAGCTACCATAATGGAAACAAAATAAAATAATTTAGCCAACACTACAGCTGGGCAGGCGGCATTAAACAGTCAAGTTATCCAGACCCGAGAATGCTTCTTGCTTTCTATTAAATCAATAAAAGACTATCTTTTACAGTTCCAATGGACAGTTGCAAAAGAGGAAAAAAGGATATGGCAACAAAAAAGGGGAACTTTTGACCCAGGCAAACAGATACGGCTTGGACCCAATCAGAAACCATTCTTACCTATAGGGATTCAACTCCCTATACTTCAACATGTACATGAGTAAACACTTTGGGGTTTTGAAAAGATGATTTCATGGAGAAAATAATATTACTGAAAACCTTCTCCTATGGTAGCTCATAAAGTGTATAGCAGATATTTTCTCTGTCCAAAATATAACCCAGAAAAACCACTTCATGGATCCCAAGGACATTGCCCACTTCCTTTAGGTCCATTTGTAGTATGGCAATTGGATTTTATCCAAATGCCACCATTTCAGGGAGATTTTATATATATATGTTTTCTCACTGGGTTGACACATTCCCTTTCAGGAGAATAACAGCCTTAATGGTTTAATGATTGGTAAATTGTTATTAGAAAAAATAATTCCCAATTGGGGACTTCCTTGAGTTATGTAGTGACAAAAAGACTCATTTCACTGGGCAAATAATAAAATCCATCTGTAATATTTGGCCTATTTTATAGCATTTTCACTGTGCTTATCACTCCCAGTCCTCTGGATTGGTGGAACGTACCAGTAGTACAATCAAAATACAACTAGCCAAAATTTCAGAAGCCTTTAATCTTCCCTGGATAAAAGCTCTCCCTATAGTGCTCCTCAAACTGAGATCTACTCCTTTTGGTAAACATAAACTTTCTCCTTATGAAATAGTCACTGGCTTCCTTATGCATCTGGATGAAGGGGCACATGAACCAACTTTGCCAAAAGGAGTCAAGGGCTTATTAACCAGCTTAAAGAAATGGATAAATTAGTAACTAATTCATTTCACAGAGCGCTCCTAGGAGACAAAGACTTCAAAGACCATGGCTTACAACCAGAAGATTTGGTCTATTGGAAAAGATATCAAATAAAAGACTCTCTCCAACCTCATTGGAGGGAACTTTAACAAGTATTACTAACTAATATACATGCAGCCAAACTCAAAGGAGTTAACTCAAGGATTCACATTTCTCATTTAAAAAAGGTACCTAACTGTGAATGGACATCTACTCCTGTCTCTGACACTTGCTTCTCTCCACCCTGCCTTCACCACACTATTGACTGGCTTATTTTTTTTTTTTTAGCATAATACTCTCCAGGTCCCTCCATGCTGTTTCAAAGGGTAAAGAGATCCTTCTTTTTTACAGCTGCATAGTAAATCAATTGTGTAAATGCACCACAGCTTTTTTAATCTACTTATGGGCACTTAGGCTGTTTCCAGATCTTAGCTATTGTAAATAGTGCTGCCATAAAACATAGAGTGGCATATATTCTTTCTACTTGGTATTTCAGGCTTCTTAGGATATATTCTTAGAATTGGGATCACTAGGTCAAATGATAGTTCCATTTTTAGTTTTTTGAGGAAACTCCATACTGTTTTCCATAGTGGCTGCACCAGTCTGCATTCCCACTAGCAATGTACTAGGGTTCCCTTTTTCCACATCCTCACCAGCACTTGTCATTTGTTGATTTATTGATGGCAGCCATTCTGGCAGATGTGAGGTGATACCTCATTGTTGTTTTAATTTGCATCTCTCTGATGATTAGTGACTGAGGGTTTTTTTTATATGTCTTTTGGCCATCTGTATGTCCTCTTTGGAGAAGTGTCTATTCTGGTCCTCTGCCCATTTTGTTGTTGTTGTTGTTTCTGTTTCTGAAAACAAGTTTTATTTATATAAGGGTTTAAATACACTACATAACATTAAAACTGAAGGAGAAAACCCCCCCCCCAAAATCAATGTGTTACTTCACATGGCATTGGGCAGCTGTTGCTAATAAGTTGCAAGCTATATAGTAGCTACATGTCTGACACATCAGTTTGAAATTTGTTCCCTTGTCAAAAGTTTAACTCTGATAGAAGGTTGGCCTCAACTTCTGGTGTTTGGACATTAATTAGCTAGGATATGTCTGGTCAAAAAGACCTTTGTGGCAAGTCAGATGTCCTTATCACCTCACTAAAGGGAAGGTGGCTGCTCTAAGCTCCATCCACCTGGTCAGGCTGGAGATCTTTGACTACTGAAGGCTCCCTCTAGTGGTACAGATGCCGTTGCTGCCTTACCCCGCTCCTTTCAGCTTCACTGAAGGTTGTTCAGGTGGGGACATTCTCTGAGGGCGGGGAACTCTGGTGATGAGCTTCTAGCCAGACATAGCTGTCTGCGATCTGGGGGGCTCTGGGCTTGGCTGAAACATCACATTATTGCTGTGTTTCAGGCTGGACACTGCCACGTGGCTACTGCTTGACCTCTGTTTAAATGAAGGATTTCAAGACTAGACAGCATGGCTCTTTTCAGTTTATTGCATGAAGGAGTTACACTAGTGCAAGTTAAATGCAGACCCCAAATGGTTACATTATACAGGCTGTGAGGTTTTTAAACTTGTGACAAGGGACAGAAGGGAAATTCTACTCATTGCAAGGAAATCCTCACTTAAGCTTCAGTGAGCCAAAAGCTCTTAAAACCCATGAACCTTCAGCTGGTCATCCTTAGCCAGTCCAATCTCTATGAGGAACTGGCATATGTTCTTATGCTGGTCACCCTGTAGCTGAATTACTTCTCCATATTCTGGATGCTCAATTACAGTACCATTGTAGGCAAATTTCTTTTTAAACACCTTGACTAGTTTCTTTTTATCGTAATCATCAGCAATCCCTTGGACAGTAGTAAGGGTCTTCCTGCAGTTTCTCTGTTGAATTGTTATAAGGATATAATCCTCAGTGCCAGCAGGAAGCAGATCATCACCCTTACTTGCATCAAAAAAGGGGTGGAAAGAGTGGAGGTTCTGGATAGCGGACATACGATTTGATTCCTTTTCCTCAGTGGAAATGGCATGCAGAAGGCTGCAGCGGGAGAAGGCAGGCAGGGGCAGAGCGTTGGAAGTGAGGGGGGCTTGAGGGAGAGGTTGCTGAGTCTTTGGCAGCAGCTCAGTGACTGGGCTCCTCTGCCCATTTTTTAAATGAAATTTTTGTCTTCCTTTTGTTAAGTTGTATGAGGTTTTTATATATTTTGGAAATTAACCCCTTATCAAATGTATCATTGACAAATATGTTGCCCCATCCAGTGTGATCCATTTTCATTTTGTTTATGGTTTCTTTTGCTGTGCAGAGCTTTTTGATGTAGCCCCATTTGTTTATTTTTTCATTTGTTTCTGTTGCCTGAGGTGATGTATTAGTGAAAATTCTGCTACAGGAGGTGTCTGAGATTTTGCTGCCTACGGCTTCTTCTAAGATTTTTATGGTTTCACAACTTACATTTAAGTTTTTTATCCATTTTGAGTTTATTCTTGTGTATGATATAAATTGGTAGTCCAGTTTCACTTTTTTTTTTTTGGCATGTACATGTCTCAACACCATTTATTTAAGAGATTGTTTTTAATTCATTCTATGCTCTTGCCTCCTTTTTACAAATATTAATTTAGTGTAATGGCTTGGGTTGAATTCTGGGTTCTCTGTTTTGTTCCATTGATATGCCTGTTCTTGTGCCAGTACCAGGCTGTTTTGATTACAGTGGCTTTGCAGTATAATTTAATATCCAGTATTGTGATCCCTTCTACTTTGTTCTTCTTTCTCAAGATTGCTGTCGCTATTTGGGGTCTCTTTTGGTTCCATATAAACATGAACATGGCATATGTTTCCACTTTTTTATATCTTCCTCTATTTCTTTTTTCGATGTCCTGTATTTTCTGAGAACAGGTCTTTTACTTCCTTGGTTAAGTTTATTCCTAGGTATATTAATTTTGTTGTTGTTGTTGTTGCAATGGTAAACAGGATTATTTTTTTAGTTTCTCTGTCTGAGTTTTCATTATTGCTGTATAAAAAGGCCATTGATTTCTGGATGTTAATTTTGTATCCTGCTACATTACTGAATTCATTTATTAAATATAGTAGTTTTTCAGTGGAGTCTTTAGGGTTTTCCATGTACAATATCACGTCATCTGCAAATAATGACAGTTTTACTTCCTCCTTTCCAATTTGGATGAATTTTATTTTTTCTTCTTGTCTGATCACTGTGGCTAAGACTTCCAGTAGTATGTTGAATAAGAGTGGTGAAAGCAGACATCCCTTTCTTGTTCCTGTTCTTAAGGAAAATGATCTTAGTTTTTGTCCATTGAGTATGATGTTGGCTGTAGGTTTGTCATATATAGTCTTTACTATTTTGAGGTGTGATCTCTCTATTCCCACTTTGCTGAGAATTTTCGCTACAAATGGGTGCTGGATTTTGTGGAATGCTTTTTCTGCATCTATTGATATGATTATGTGACTTTTATCTTTCATTTTGTTTATGTGGCATATCACATTTATTGATTTGTGAATATTATACCAGCCTTGTATCCATGAAATAAATCCCACTTGGTCATGGTGAATAATCTTTTTAATATATTGCTGGATCAGATTTGCTAGTGTTTTGTTGAGGATTTAGGCATCTATGTTCATCAGGAACATTGGCTTGTAATTTTCTTTCTTTATCTGGTTTTGGAATTTGGAGAATGCTGGCCTCATGAAAAGAGCTTGGAAGCCTTCCTCACTGATGAATTTTTTTTATAGTTTGAGGAGGATAGGTTTTAGTTATTTGTTTTTTGGTACAACTATCTGTGAAGCCATCCAGTCAAGGACATTAGTTTGCTGGGAGTTATTGATTACAGCTTCGATTTCATTGGTTATTATTGTTCTGTTCAGGTTTTCTGCCTCTTCCTGATTCAGTTTTGGAAGATTGGATGTTTCTAGAAATTTGTCCATTTCACCCAGGTTGTCCAATTTGTTGGCATATAATTGTTCATAGTATTTTCTTACAATCCTTTGTATTTCTGTGGTATCCATTGTTACTTCATCCTTTTGTTTCAGATTTTATTTATTTGGATCATCTCTCCTTGTTTTTTGATGAGTCTGGCTAGAGGTTCATTGATCTTGTTTATCTTTTCAAAATACCAGCTCTCGGTTTCATTGTTCTTTTGTATTTTTTTCTAGTCTCTTATTTACTTTTGCTCTGATCTTTATTATTTCCTTCTTTCTACTAACTCTGGCTCTTCTTGTTGTTCTCTTTCTAATTCTTTAAGTCATAGGGTTTAATAGTTTATTAGAGATTTTTCTTATTTCTTCAGGTAGGCCTATAGGGCTATGAACTTTCTTCTCAGGATTGCTTTTGTTGTGTTCCATATATTTTGGGTTGTTATGTGTTCATTTTCATTTGTTTCCAAGAAGTTTTTAGTTTCTTCATTGATCCCATTGGTAACCCCTTAATTGTTTAATAACATGCTATTTAGCCTCCATGTGCTTAAATATGTTTGAGTGTTTTTATTGTAGTTGATTTCTAGTTTCATGTCATTGTGATCTGAGAAGATGCCTTGATATGATTTTAATCTTCTTGAACTTGTAGAAATTTAGTTTGTGTCCTAATATGTGGCCTATCTTTGAGAATGTTTAATGTGCACTTGAGAAGAATGTATATTTTGCCACTTTGGGGTGAAATGTTCTGTACATGTCAGTTAAATCTATCTGATCCAGTGTGTTGTTTAGGGTCACTGTTTTCTCGTTGAATTTTTCATCTAGAAGATCTATCCAGTGAAGTCACTGGGGTGTTAAAATCCCCTATTATGACTATTTGCTGTCAATCTCTCTCTTAAAATCCTCCAAGAGTTTTTTCTTCTTCTTCGTTTTTAATCCTCACTCGAGGATACTTTTTCCATTTATCTTCAGAAAGAGTGGAAGGGAGGGAGGGAGAGAGAGAGAGAAAGACAGAGAGAGAGAGAGAAACATTGATGTGAGAGAGACCCCAACTAGGGCTGGGGACCGAACTGCAACCAAGGTACATGCCTTTGACCGGAAATGAACCTGCAACTCTTTGCTCCACAGGCTTACTCTCCAACTGCTGAGCCAAACTGGCCAGGGCCAAAAGTTTCTTTTTAATATATTTAGATGCTCCTCTATTGGGCATGTATATGTATATCAGGGTTATATCCTCTTGTTGGAATGATCCTTTTAGTATTATGTAGTGACCTTCTTTGTCTTTTTTTAATGGCCTTTGCTTTGAAGCCTATTTTGTCAGATATAAGCATTGCTACTCATGCTTTTTTTTGTTTGTTTGTTTCCATTTGTCTGGAAAATTTTTTACCATCTCTTCACTTTCCTCCTGTGTGAGTCGTTTGTTCTGAGGTGGGTCTTTTGAAGACAGCATATATATGTGTGGGGGACTGGAAAGTTCACCCCCGGCTATAAGACATTCTTGGCATTGTTCTCCTGTGAGGAACTGGAAAGTTCACCCCTGGCTATAAGACATTCTTGGCATTATTCTCTTGGGCGGGCGTGACTCAGGTCACAATGCCCCCTGGGTCACAATGCCCCCAGGACCCCTGGAACAGCAGCAGATGTTTTCTGCTTGCCTCAAGCACTGACCTTATCAATTATGGATTATGCTGATAGGGTTTTGTCTCCTAACAACCAGTTTAGCCCCAGGAACATTCCTGCTTTCATGCTATAAAACCTTGCCCCTGTTTTACAATAAACGAGACTTGATCAGAACCCTGTCTTGTCTCCATTCTTCGTGTCTCTTGCCCCCTACCATCCTCACTCCCCCTCTAGAGTCCTCGTTGCTTGACCTGCGGGACGGGTCATATATGGGTCATGTTTTCTTATCAATTTAGGTACACTATGTCTTTTTTAAAAAATATGTTTTTATTGATTTTTATTTTTATTTTCTTTTTGAGAAAGAGGAAGGGAGAGAGAGATAGAAACACCAATGTGGGAGAGAAACATTGATTGGCTGCCTCCTGCATGGCCCCTATTGGGGATCGAGCCTACAACCCAGGCATGTACCCTGAATAAAATTGAACTGGGACCTCTTAGTTTATGGGTCAACACTCAATCCACTGAGCCACACTGGCCAGCCTAATCTATGTCTTTTGATTGGAGCATTTACTCTGTTTATATTTAAGGTTATTATTAATAGGAACTTATTTATTGACATTTATATTCTTTATGCCTTTGTTTTTTTTCTCTATATATTTCTTGTTATTACAACAGTCCCTTAACATTTCTTGCAGTGCCTGTTTGGTGGTAATAAACTCCTTTAGCTGCTTTTTTTTTTTTTGGTCTGGGAAGCTCTTTATTTTACCCTTTATTTATTTATTTATTTATGTTTTTTAGATGGTGACATTTTTAATTTTTTAAAATTAATTTATTTTTGTTACAAATGTTTCTCCTTTTTTCTCCATTGACACCCTCCTTCCCATCCCCCGACCCATCCCCAGCTTTGTTGTCCATGTCCATCGGTTATACGTAAATGAATATAAGTTCTGTGGTTTATCTCTTCCCTCCGTCCCACCTCTTCTAGGGGTTGTCAGTTGACCTTACTTCCATGTCTCTGGGTCTACCCTGTTCCTCAGACTGTTATGTTCATTATATTCCACAAATAAGTGAGATCATGTGATATTTGTCTTTCTCTGCTTGGCTTGTTTTGCTTAGGATAATACTTGCCAGGTCCCTCCATGTCGTCTCAAAGGATAAGAGATCTTTCTTACAGCTGCATAGTACTCCATTGTGTATATGTACCACAGCTTTTTTATCCATTTGTCTACTGATGGACACTTGGGCTGTTTCCAGATCTTAGCTATTGTAAATAGTGCTGCTATGAACATAGGGGTACCTATATTCTTTCTGATTGGTGTTTCAGGCTTCTTAGGGCATATTCCTAGAAGTGGGATCACTGGGTCAAATGACAATTCAATTTTTAATTTTTTGAGGTAACACCATAGTGTTTTCCATAGTGGCTGCACCAGTCTGCATTCCCACCAGCAGTGTACTAGAGTCCCCTTTTCTCCGCACCCTCGCCAACACTTGTTGTTTGATGATTTGTTGATGGCGGCCATTCTGACAGGTGTGAAGTGATACCACATTGTTGTTTTAAATGGCATCTCTCTGATGATTAGTAATGTTGAGCATTTCTTCATATGTCTCTTAGCCTTTTGTATGTCCTGTTTGGTGAGGTGTATATTTAGCTCCTCTGCCCATTTTTTAATTGGGTTCTTTTGTTGATTTGTATGAGCACTCTATATATTTTGGAAATTAACCCCAAATCTGATGTATCATTGGCAATTATGCTACCCCATACAGTGGGTTCCCTTTCCATTTTGATGGTTGTTTCTTTTGCTATGTAGAAGCTTTTTAGTTTGATGTAGTCCCATGTGTTCATGTTTTCCTTTGTTTCTCTTGCCTTAGGTGATGTATTAGTGAAAATTCTGCTGCATATGATATCCGAAATTTTGTTGCCTACATTTTCTTCTAGGATTTTTGTGGATTCACGAGTCCCATTTAAGTCTTTTATCCATTTTGAGTTTATTCTTGTGTATGGTGTAAGTTGATGGTCTAGTTTAGTTTTTTTGCATGTAGCTGTCCAATTTTCCCAACACCATTTAATAAAGAGGCTGTCTTTACTCCATTGTATGCTCTTTCCACCTTTGTCAAATATTAATTGAGCATAATGTTTTGGGTCAATTTCTGGATTCTCTGCTCTGTTCCACTGTATGTCTATATGTCTGTTCTTGTGCCAGTACTAGGCTGTTTTGATTACAGTAGCTTTGTAGTATAACCTGATATCCGGTATTGTGATCCCACCTACTTTGTCCTTCTTTTTCAAGATTGCTGTGGCTATTTGGGGTCTTTTTGGGTTCCTTATGAACTTTTGAAATATTTGTTCTTGTTCTGTGAAATATGTCGTTGGTATTTTGATGGGGATTGCATTGAATCTATAGATTGCTTTGGATAATATGGACGTTTTAATGATGTTAATTCTTCTAATCATGAACAAGGTATGTGCTTCCACATATTTATATCTTCCTCTGTTTCTTTTTTCAATGTTCTGTAGTTTTCTGCAAATAGATCCTTACTTCGTTGATTATGTTTATTCCTAGGTATCTTAATTTTTTTGCCGTGATGGTAAATGGGATTTTTTTTTTTAGTTTCTCTTTCTGTGAGTTCATCATTGGTGTATAAGAATGCCCTCAATTTCTTGATGTTAATTTTGTATCTTGCTACTTTGCCAAATTTATTTATTAAGTTTAGTAGATTTTTGATGGTTGTCTTTAGGGTTTTCTATGTATAATATCATGTCACCTGTGAATAATGACAGTTTCACTTCCTCCTTTCCAATTTGGATTCCTTTTATTTTTTCTTCATGTCTAATTGCTGTGGCTAAGACTTCTAGTACTATGTTGAATAAGAGTGGTGAAAGTGGGCATCCCTGTCTTGTTCCTGATCTTCAGAGAAATGCTTTTAGTTTTTGCCCATTGAGTATGATGTTGGCTGTAGGTCTTTCATATATGGCCTTTATTATGTTGAGTTATGAACTCTCTATTCACACATTGCTGAGTGTTTTTTTTTTTATCAGAAATAGGTGCTGGATTTTGTCAAATGCTTTTTCAGCGTCTATTGATATGATCACGTGGTTTTAACCTTTCATTTTTTGTATGGGGTGTATCACAATTCTTATTTTGCAAATATTATACCAGCCTTGCATCCCTGGGATGAATCCCACTTGGTCATGGTGAATAATTTCTTTGATGTATTGCTGGATCCGATTTACTAGTATTTTGTTAAAGATTTTGGCATCTATGTTCATCAGGGATATTGGCCTGTAGTTTTCTTTCTTTGTAGTGTCTTTTTCTGGATTTGGAATTAGAATTCTGCTGGCCTCATAAAACGAGTTGGAGTCTTCCTTCTTCTTGAACTTTTTGGAATAGTTTGGGGAGAAAGAGTGTTAGTTCTTTGAATGTTTGGTAAAACTCCCCTGTGAAGCCATCCAGGCCTGGGCTTTTTTTGCTGAGAGAGTCTTTATTATATCTTCAATTTCCTTAGTTGTTATTGGTCTGCTCAAGTTTTCTATCTCTTCCCAGTCCAGTTTTGGGACTCTATGTGTTTCTAGAAATTTGTCCATTTCACTTAGATTGTCGAATTTGTTGGCATATAATTGTTCATAGTATGTTTTGATGATCCTTTGTATTTCTGTGGTGTCAGTTATTACTTCTCTTTCGTTTCTGATTTTGTGTATTTGGATTCTCTCTCTTTGTTTCTTGGTGAGTCTAGCTAAGGGTCCATCAATCTTGTTTATCTTTTCAAAAATCCAGCTCTTTGTTTCATTGATCCTTTGAATGTTTTTTTGGTCTCTATGTCACTTATTTCTGCTCTGATCTTTACTATTTCCTTCCTTCTACTTGCTCTGGGGTTTTCTTTTTGTTTGCTTTCTAGCTCTTTAAGTTGTGAAATTAGATAGTCTATTAGAAATTTTTCTTGTTTCTTGAGGTAGGCCTGTAGTGCTATGAACTTCCCTCTCAGAACTGCTTTTGCTGCATCCCATAGATTTTGTGTTGTTGTGTGTTCATTTTCATTGGTTTCCAGGAAGTTTTTAATTTCTTCCTTGATCTCCTTGGTAACCCATTCATTGTTTAATAACATGCTATTTAGCCTCCATGTATTCAAATGTCTTTGCATGTTCTTGTTGCAATTGATTTCTAGTTTCATACCATTGTGATCTGAGAAGATGCTTGATATGATTTCAGTATTCTTGAACTTGTAGAGACTTTGTTTGTGTCCTAACATGTGGTCTGTCTTTGAGAATGTCCCATGTGCACTTGAGAAGAATGTGAATTTTGTAGTTTTGGGGTGTAATTCTCTGTAGATATCTATTAAATCCATTTGGTCTAGTGCTTCCTTTAGAGTCTCTGTTTTCTTGTTATTTTTTTGTCTAGAGGATCTATCCATTGATGTCAGCGGGGTGTTGAAGTCCCCTGCTATGATTGTATTGCTGTCGATTTCTCCTTTGAAGTTCTCCAGAAGATTTTTAATGCTCCTATATTGGGTGTATGTATGTTTACCAAGGTTATATCTTCCTGTTGGATAGATCCTTTTAATATTATGTAGTGACCTTCTGTGTCTCTAGTCATGGCCTTCATTTTGAGATCTATTTTATCAGGTATGAATATTGCTACCCCAGCTTTTTTTTCTTTTCTGTTTGCTTGGAAGATTTTTTTCCATTTCTTCACTTTTGACTTATGTGAGTCTTTTGTTGTGAGGTGGGTCTCTTGTACATAACCTATATATGAGTCATGTTTTCTTATCCAATCAATTACTCTGTGTCTTTTTATCGAAGCATTCAATCCATTTATATTTAAGGTGACTACTGATATGTACTTATTTATTGCCATTTTTGTTTAGTGTGGTTATATTTTTCTTCCTATTTCTTCTACTAATTACAGCAGTCCTTTTAACATTTCTTGCAGTGCTGGTTTGGTGCTAATGTATTCTCTTTGCCTTGTTTTGTCTGGGAAGCTCTTTATTTGACCTTCTATTTTGAATGATAGCCTTACTGGATAGAGTAGTCTTGGATTTAGATCCTTGTTTTTCATGACCTTGATTACTTCATGCCATTCTCTTCTGTCCTGTAGTGTTTCTGTTGAGAAGTCAGCTGATAGCCTGATGGGGGTTCCTTTGTAGGTAACCTGTTGCTTATCTCTTGCGACCTTTAGGATTCTCTCTTTGTCTTTAATTTTTGGCTTTTTAATTATTATTTGTCTTGGTGTGGGCCTGTTTGGGTTCTTCTTACTTGGAGCTCTCTGTGCTTCTTGAACTTGAATGCCTTCTTCCTTCACCAAATTAGGGAAGTTTTCTGTCACTATTTCTTCAAATATATTCTCTAACCCTTGCTCATTTTCTTCTTTTTCAGAGACTCCTATGATGCAAATATTATTACATTTCCAGTTGTCCCACAGTTCTCTTAAGCTGTCTTCCTGTTTTTTAATTGTTTCTTCCTTTTGGTTTTCTGATTGGTTGATTTTTTTCTACCATGTCTTCTAATTCACTGATCCAGTTTTCAGCTTCCTCTACTCTGCTGTTTAGTCCTTCCAATGTGTTCTTTATTTCTGCTATGTCATTCTTCATTTCTTATTGGTGGTTTTTCATTTCCAATTGGTTGATTTTCAATGTTTTTATGTCTTTACTCATGGTGTTGATGTCCTTACTCATGCTGTTGAGCTTCGTCAAGATCATGGCTCTGAACTCTACCTCTGATAACTTGCTTAAGTTCATTTCATTGATCTCAGCTCCGGTAGCGGTCTCTTGTTCTTTCATTTGGGATTTGTTTCTTTGTTTCAACATTTTGGCTATCTCAGTGTGTTTTGGAGCCTTCCAAATTTTCCCTGTGGGTGTTGGTGTTCTGCTGTTTGTGGCTCCCTCTACTGGGTTTGGATGAGCGTGGGAGGACCCATGTTAAACACCACTGTCAAGTCTTACTTTCCTGGGTAGATTTGCAAGCCCATGCAAAGTTCAGTTATCCTCTAGCTTTTTGCCTGGAGGCTATTGGTCTCAGTTACTTGAAGAGCCTTGGGTTCTCAGTTGAATGAAAAACTCACTCAGGTGTTCAGCATAAGAGGATTTCCTGAGGGTGGGGCAGGTGCTGATTGTTAATGAGCCTCAATTTGCATTTCTTTTGCCCAGCTGGATGGGTTTAAATCTCCAAGGGAGGGGCTGCTGCTTCTCCCCAGAGCTGTGGGAGGATCAAGATGACCAATGTCCTGTGTGGCTGCAACTCAGCAAAAACTCTGCACCCTCCAAATCCCAAGTGTCCCCACACAGTTCCAGTCCAGTCCGCCCTTCCTCTGCCAGAGCCCTAGGTGAGTGGCTGTGGCTAATCTAGTGTTCTGTCCTGGTCCTCTATGCTGTGGAGCCAGCTTGGGATTTTAACCCTGAGGTTGCTACTCACAGCTAAGACCGCTGCTGTGTGTGGGCTCCCAGCCCCCCTTATGTTCCTCTGCAGACCTATCAGGCTTGATTCAATGTCCCTGTTTATATGGTCCTCTCAAGCTGCTTTTCTGTTGCTTTTTCCGATGATTTGTCTTTATTTTAGTTGTAATTTCAGTTTGGTCCTGGGAGATCGTCTGTGTAGCTTCCATTCACTCTGCCACCATTTTGTACACTCTCCAATATCCATACATGGTGGATGGCTATGCTCTGAACAGCAGTTTTATATAAAATTTTTGATACCCATGTCAATGTTACTAATGTCTAGGATTTCCCCAGGCATCCCTGTTTACACCAGTTGTTCCAGTGTTAATTTTCAATAACTTTCACTTTAATTCTCAAAAATAGTAAGTTTATCATTTGGACAATATATTATATGATCAATATGACTTGTTGTCAAGTCCAGTGGTCACTCCAGTGTGCTCATCATATTCTGCTTTGCATTAACCTTAACCCAGTACCTCCCTAGTCATTCCTTCTCAATATTTTTTGATGACTTTGGGAACTTATGTTCAAATGGTGGAGTGGTCCAGGGCTTAGGGTTTCAGGGCTTGGTTCTGGACCCTTTCCTCTACACATTCTTTCCACAAGAGATAAAACATCTATTTTTTTTTTAAAGCGGTGGGTAGGACAAGAGCGAGGGTGAGTGTGTGAGAGTGTGAGTGACTGTGAGAGTGTGAGCGAGTGTGAGAGAATGTGAGTGGACGTGAATGTGGACAACCAACCTTGAGCAGTGCAGAAATGTAGGGCAAAGGGTTCCAGTGCTGTGGATGGGGAGCAGCCAGCTACTGTGGTAACTGGCTTGTCAGGGCACTTCTCCAACATTTTGGAAGATCCACTGGTATTCTTTGGGAGGAGGCAGTGGGGAGTGGCTAGGGCTGAGTGACCTGAATCCACCACTGTGGTTTGCACCATCAGACAGTGAACCGCACTGTGTCAGTGCTGACCAGTGCACATTAGTGGGCTGTCAAGGTGCCTGCTGTGGAAGCTGAAACTGCCTGGGAGCTGAGCACCATCCCTCACAGCAGCTGCCTGATTGGAGCCAGCACCACCCAGAGCAGCAGTAGCACCAGCTTGGGAGAAAAGCACCATCCTTCATAGTAGCAGTGACTGGGCAGGAGTGGAGCCCCACCCCCAATAGCAGCTGAGGCTTGGGAGCCCAGACACACCCCCAACAGCAGAGGCTAGGGAGCAGATATCTATCCCTAGGCAGCAGCAGCACAGATAGGTAGCTGAGACCCATCCCCAGCAGCATCAGCAGAGGCTGATCGGGAGCGGTGCCCCACCCAAGCAGCCGCAAGACTTGGGCAGCCGAGACCTGCCCCTGACAACTGCAGCAGTGGATTTGGAGTGGAGCCCCTCCCCTGGCAGCAGCAAAGTCCCAGGAGCTGAGAATCCTCAGCCCCCAATAGCAGCAGAAGATTGAGAGCTGAGAGCACACCCTGGCAACAGCAGCAGCAGTAGCAGTGCAAACCGCGAGCTGACACTCACTCCCAGCAGCATCAGCAGCGACTGATCAGGACCTGAGCTCCACCAAGCAGCAGCGCACCCCAGCAGTGTACCAGCTGGACCCACGCACCCCAGTAGTGCACCAGTGGTACACGCGCATCCCAGCAGGGCACCAACTGGAACAATGCGCCCCAGCAGAGCTGTAGCTGGACCCATGCACCCCAGCAGCACACCAGCTAGACCCATGAAACCCAGGAGCATACCAGCTGGACCCATGCACTCCAGCAGCGCCTACCACAACAGACCAATAGCAACTGCCAGTTGTCAATCCTCCAGGACCCACAGCAGGCAAGAGGCACCACACATCAAAACAGTCTGGGAGGCACAGCATCCTTACTTGATACACACTGACCTGCCTACACAACCCATCATCCTGCATCGGGCCTAGAACTACCAGGCAGCTAAAATTGTGAGACAAAGAAACAACACCAAATGAAAGAAAAGGAGGAATCACCAGAAAAAGAACTATGTGAAATGGAAGCAAGCAATTTGTCAAATAATTCAAAGCAATGATTTTAAGGGTGATGAAACAATTTAGTGAGAACTACAAGCAACTTAATAAGAACTATGAAGAGCTCAGTGACAACTACATCAGCTTAAAAAAAGAGGTAGAAGCTATGACTAAAAATCAAGTGGAAATAAAGAATGACATAGCAGTTATGAAAAATACCTTAGAAGGATTCAATAGTAGATTAGAAGAAGCTGAAGATCAAATTAGCGAGTTAGAAGACAAGGTAAAAAAAACCACCCAAATAGAGCAGCAAATGGGAAAAAAAGTTTAAAAAGCAGGAAGAGAGTTTAAGGGAGCTGTGGGATAATACAAAATGTAACAACATTCGCATCATAGAGGTATCAGAAGGAGAAGACTAGGAGAAAGGAAAAGAGAACCTCTCTGAAGAAATAATGACAGAAAACTTCCCTAATTTGGTGAAGGAAAAAGTCACACAAGTCCAGGAAACACAGAGAGTCCCAAGCAAGATGAACCCCGGAAGACCCACAGCTAGATATATCATAATAAAAATGGCAAACATTAAAGACAAAGAAAGAATCTTAAAGGAAGCAAGAGAGAGACAGAAAGTTACCTACAAGGGAGCTCCCATTAGACTGTCAGCTGATTTGTCAACAGAAACACTGCAGGCCAGAGGGAGTGGCATGAAATATACAAAGTAATGAAAGGCAAGGGTCTGACTCCAAGCCTACTCTATTCAGCAAGGCTATCATTCAAAATTGAAGGTGAAATAAAGAGCTTCACAGACAAAAAAAAATAGCTAAAGGAATTTACCACCACCAAATTTACCACCACTGCAAGAAATGCTAAAGGGACTGTGTAAGAAGAAGAAGAAGAAATAGAGAGAGAGAGATAAAGAGAGAGACAGAGAGAGAGAGAGAGAGAGAGAGAGAGAGGAATACGGGCATAAAATAAAAATGGCAACTAATAAATATCTAACAATAATAATCTTAAATGGAAGATGGCGACGGGCAGGACCAGAGCGTGGGTGAGTGTGTGAGAGAGTTTGAGAGAGAGTGTGAGTGAATGTGATGTGGAAGACCAACCTTGAGCAGTGCAGAGACATGGGACAGAAGGTTTCTATGCTGTGGAGGAAAGCAGAAGGCTACGTGGTAAGTGGCAGGCCAGCGAACTTTCCCCAGCGCAGCCGGGAGGCCCTGCCATTTTGGAGGATCCCAGGTCTTCCCTGGGAGAAGGAAATGGGGAGTGGCTGGGGCCAAGAAACCTGAGTCCACTAGAGCGCCCTGTACCATCCGTCCAGTGAACTCAGCTGTGTTGGCACGGTCAGCATACAGTAGGTGCCTGCAGCAGTAGCCAAAACCAGCAGGGGCCAGAGCCCAACCCCCAACAGCAGCAGCAGCTTGCCCAGGTCTGCGTTTGTGGCGCTGCGGCCTGCAGGACCCAGGCCCATGGTGGCGTGCACCCAACCTGGGATCGAGGCCCGCAGTGGTGTGCACCCAGCCTGGGACCCCGTCACGCAGGGGCATGCAGCCAGCCCGGGACCCCATACTATGGGGGTGTGCACCCAGCCCGGGACCCCGGCCCGCGGTGGCGTGCAGCCAGCCCAGGACACAGGTCTGAGGCAGTGCGTACCCAGCCCAGGAACCAGGCTTGTGGCCACGTGCACCTAGCCCGGGACCCAGGCCTGTGGCAGCCGGCAGGCCAGCCTGGGCCCCAGCCTCTGAGCCTGCAGCAGCGCAGCAGCCCACCCAGGCTCAAGGCAGCTTGCCCAGGCTCCCAGGGGCACTAGCACCAGCTTGGGAGCCCAGCACCTCCCCCCACAACAACAATGACTGGGCTGAGTAGAGCCCCACCCCCAACAGGCATTAGCAGCTCAGTCTGGCAGCTGAAAACATCCCCAGTGACATCAGCAAAGACTGACCAAGAGCGGTGCCCTAGACCAAACAGCAGGGCTAGGGCAGCTGAGACCTGCCCCTGACAACTGCAGAAGTGGAGTTGGAGTGAAGCCCCTCCCCCCAGCAGCAGCAAAATCCCAGGTGTGGATCATCCTCAGCCCCCAACAGCAGTAAAGGTTTGGGACCTGAGAGCACCCCCTGGCAGCAGCAGTAGCAGTGCAAACCAGGAGCTGACACTTGCCCCCAGCAGTGACTGATCAGGAGCTGAGCCCCACCAGGCAGCTGGGTTCCCCAACAGCACACCAGTGGGACCCACCCATCCCAGAAGCATATCAGAGGGACCCACGAACCCCAGCAGTGCACCAGTGGAACCCATGAACCCCAGAAGCATACCAACAAAACCCACAAACCCCAGCAAGACACCAGCTGGACACACACGCCCCAGCAGCATACCAGAGAGACCCAGGAACCCCAGTAGCATGCCATTGGAACTCACCCTCCTTAACAGTGTTCTAGTGGAACCCCACACACCCCAGCAACATACCAGTGGGTCTCACACACCCTAGCAGAGCACCAGACGGACCCGCGCATCCTAGGCAGCAGCAGCACATATCGGCAGCTAAGACCCATCCCCAGCAGCATCAGCAGAAGCCGATCAATAGTTGTGCCCCAGCCCAAGCAGCAGCGACTCTTGGGGAGCCGAGACCAGCACGACAGACCAATTCCAGCCACCAGGTGACAACCCTCCAGGACCCACAGCAGACAAGAGGAGCCATACACCAAAACAGGCTGACAGGCACAGCAGCCTTAATTGATACCCACTGACCTGCCTACACATTCCAACATCCCTCACTGGGCTTAGAACTACCAGATTGCTAAAATGGTGAGACAAAGAAACAACACCCAAGTGAACAACAGAGATAAATCACCAGAAAAGGAACTACAGGAACTAGAAGAAAGCAACTTGTCAGACAAAGAATTCAAAGCAATGATTATAAGGGTGCTCAAACAATTTGGTGAGAACTACAAGCAACTTAATAAGAATTATGAGGAGCTCACTGAGAACCACTTCAGCTTAAAAAAAGAGGTAGAAGCTACGCATAAAGAGGTAGAAGCTATACATAAAAATCAAGAGGAAATAAAGAATGATATAGCTGATATAAAAAATAACTTAGAAGGGTTCAATAGTAGATTAGAAGAAGCTGAAGACCGAATCAGTAACTTAGAAGACAAGGTAGAGAAAAACACCCAAAAAGAGCAGCAAATGAAAAAAAAAGTTTAAAAAGCAGGAGGAGAGTTTAAGGGAGCTGTGGGATAATTCAAACATAACAACATTCGCATATAGGTGTACCGGAAGGAAAAGAATCAGAGAATGAATAGAGAACCTGTTTGAAGAAATAATGACAGAAAACTTTCCCACACTGGTGAAGGAAAAAGTCACACAAGTCCAGGAAACACAGAGAGTCCCAAGCAAGATGAACCTCAGAAGACCCACAGCCAGACACATCATAATAAAAATGGCAAACATTAAAGACAAAGAAAGAATCTTAAAGGAAGCAAGAGAGAGACAGAAAGTTACCTACAAGGGAGCTGTCATTAGACTGTCAGCTGATTTCTCAATAGAAATGCTGCAGGCCAGAAGGGAGTGGCATGAAGTGTACAAAGTAATGCAAGGCAGACAAGGGTCTGACTCCAAGCCTACTCTATCCAGCAAGGCTATCATTCAAAATTGTAGGAAAAATAAAGAGTTTCACGGATAAAAAAAAGGTGAAGGAATTTACCACCACCAAACCAGCACTGCAAGAAATGTTGAAGGGACTGTTGTAAGAAGAAGAAGAAGAAACAGAGAGCGAGAAAAAGGAATACGGACATAAAATAAAAATGGCAAATAATAACTATCTATCAATAATAACCTTAAAGGTAAATGGCTTAAATTCTCCCATCAAAAGACATAGGGTAGCTGATTGGATAAGAAAGCATGACCCATATATATGCTGTCTACAAGAAACTCACCTCACAACAAAAGACTCACACAGGATGAAAGTGTAGGGATGGAAAAAAATTTACCAAGCAAATGGTAATGAAAAAAAAAAGCTGGTGTAGCAATACTCATATCTGAACAAGATAGACTTCAAAACGAGGGCCATAATGAGAGACATAGAAGGTCACTACATAATAGTAAAAGGATCAGTCCAACAAGAGGATATAACCCTGGTAAACATATATGCACCAAATATGGGAGCTCTAAAATATATTAAAAAGCTTCTGGAGGATTTCAAGGGAGAGATCAATAGCAATACGAACTTAGTGGGTGATTTTAACACTCCACTGACACCACTGGATAGATCTTCCAGACAAAAATTTAACAAGGACATAGAGTGCTTAAACGATGACCTAGATCAGTTGGACTTAATTGATATTTACAGAACATTTCACCCCAAAGCTGCAGAATATACATTCTTCTCAAGTGCACACGGGACATTCTCAAAGATAGACCACATGTTAGGACACAAAGCAAGCCTCTACAAATTAAAAAAGATTGAAATCATATCAAGCATCTTCTCAGATCACAGTGGCATAAAACTAGAACTCAATTACAACAAAAACATTCAAACACCTGGAGGCTAAATAGCATGTTATTAAACAACGAATGGGTTACCAACGAGATCAAGGAAGAAATTAAAAACTTCCTGGAAACCAATGAAAATGAACACACAACCACACAAAATCTATGGGATGCAGCAAAAGCAGTCCTGAGAGGGAAGTTCATAGCACTACAGACCTACCTCAAGAAACAAGAAAAATTCCTAATTGACTCTCTAACCCTACAACTTAAAGATCTAGAAAGTAAACAAAAAGAAAAACCCTGAGCAAGTAGAAGGAAAGAAATAGTAAAGGTCAGAGCAGAAATAAATGACATAGAGACTAAAAAAACAGTTCAAAAGATCAATGAAACAAAAAGCTGGTTCTTTGAAAAGATAAACAAGATTTATGGACCTTTAGCCAGACTCACCAAGAAACCAAAAGAGAGGACCCAAATAAACAAAATCAGAAACGAAAAGAAGAATTAACAACTGACACCACAGAAATACAAAGGATCATCGAAACATACGATGAACAATTATACACCAATAAATTGGATAATCTGGGCAAAATGGACACATTTCTAGAAACACACAGTCTCCCAAAACTGAACCAGGAAGAGATAGAAAACATGACCAGACCAATAATAGAAAAGGAAATTGAAGATGTAATTAAGAAACTCCCAGCAAACAAAAGCCAAGGCCCAGAGGGCTTCACGGGAGAGTTTTACCGAACATTCAAAGAAGATCTAATACCCATTCTTCTCAAACTATTCTAGAAAATCCAAGAAGATGGAACACTTCCAAACTCATTTTATGAGGCCAGCATAATCCTAATTCCAAAACTGGATAAAGACACTACAAAGAAAGAAAACTACAGGCCAATATCCCTGATGAATACAGATGCCAAAATCCTTAACAAAATATTAGCAAATTGGATCCAGCAATATATCAAAAAAATTATCCACCATGACCAAGTGGGAGTCATCCCAGGGATGCAAGGATGGTACAATATTCGCAAATCAATAAATGTGATACACCACATAAACAAAATGAAAGATAAAAACCATATGATCATATCAATAGATGCTGAAAAAGCATTCGACAAAATCCAGCACCCATTTTTGATAAAAACACTCAGCAATGTGGGAATAGAGGGATCATATCTCAACATAATAAAGGCCATATATGAAAAACCTACAGCCAACATCATACTCAATGAACAAAAACTAAAGACATTTCCCTTAAGAATGGGTACAAGACAGGGATGTCCACTTTCACCACTCTTATTTAACATAGTACTGGAAGTCTTAGCCACAGTAATTAGACATGAAGAAAATGTAAAAGGAATCCAAATTGGAAAGGAGGAAGTGAAACTGTCATTATTCGCAGATTACATGATATTGTATATAGAAAACACTAAAGACTCCATCAAAAATCTACTAGACTTAATTAATGAATTTGGCAAAGTAGCAGGATACAAAATTAACATCACGAAATCGACGGCATTCTTATACACCAACAATGAACTCACAGAAAGAGAAACTAAAAAAAACAATCCCATTTACCATTGTGGCCAAAAAATTAAGATACTTAGGAATAAACTTAACCAAAGAAGTAAAGGATCTCTTCACAGAAAACTGCAGGTCATTGAAAAAAGAAATAGAGGAAGATATTAAAAAGTGGAAGCATATACCTTGTTCATGGATTGGAAGAATTAACATCATTAAAATGTCTATACTACCCAAAGCTATATATAGATTCAATGTAATCCCCATCAAAATACCAACGATATACTTCACAGAACTAGAACAAATACTCCAAAAGTTCATATGGAACCAAAAAAGGCCTTGAATAGCTGCAGCAATCTTGAAAAAGAAGAATAAAGTAGGAGGGATCACATTACCAGGCATCAGATTATACTACAAAGCCACTGTAGTCAAAATAGCCTGTTATTGGCACAAGAACAGGCACATAGATCAATGGAACAGATCAGAGAACCCAGAAATTCACCCAAGACAACATGCTCAATTAACATTTGACAAAGGTGGCAAGAGCGTACACTAAAGTCAAGACAGCCTCTTTATTAAATGGTGTTGGAAAAATTGGACAGCTACATGCAAAAAAATGAAGCTAGATCACGAACTTACACCATACATATGAATAAACTCAAAATGGATAAAAGACTTAAATGTGACTCATGATTCTATAAAAATCCTAGAAGAAAATGCAGGCAACAAAACTTCAGACATCATATGCTGCAGAATTTTCACTGATACATCACCTAATGCAACAGAAAAAAAGGAAAAAATGAACACATGGGACTACATCAAACTCAAAAGCTTCTGCACAGCAAAAGAAACAACTATCAAAGTGGAAAGGGAACCCACTATATGGAAAACCATAACTGCCAATGATACATCAGATGAGGGATTAATTTCCAAAATATATAGAGTACTCACACAACTCAACAAAAGGAAGACAAAGAACCCAATTAAAAAATGGGCAGAGGACCTAAAGAGACACCTCTCCAAACAGGACATACAAATAGCCAAGAGCCATATGAAAAAATGTTCAACATCACTAATCATCAGATAGATGCCAATTAAAACAACAATGAGGTATCACTTCACACCTGTCAAAATGGCCGCCATCAACAAATCATCAAACAACAAGTGCTGGCGAGGGTGTGGAGAAAAAGGGACCCTAGTACACTGCTGGTGGGAATGCGGACTGGTGCAGCCACTATGGAAAACACTATGGTTTTACCTCAAAAAATGAAAAATTGAACTGCCATTTGACCCAGTGATCCCACTTCTAGGAATATACGCTAAGAAGCCCGAAACACTAGTCAGAAAGAAAATATGTACCCCTATGTTCATAGCAGCACTATTTACAATAGCTAAGATTTGGAAACAGCCCAAGTGTCCATCAGTAGATGAGTGGATATAAAAGCTGTGGTACATACACAATGGAGTACTATGCAGTTTTAAGAAAGAAAGATCTTTCTTAAAGATCTTTGAGACAACATGGAGGGACCTGGAAAGTATTATGCTAAGCGAAACAAGCCAAGCAGAGAAAGACAGATATCACATGATCTCACTTATTTGTGGAATATAATGAACTAAACAAACTGATGAACAAAGTAGACTCAGAGTCGTGGAAGTAGGGCACAGACTGACAGTCCTCAGAAGGGGGCGGGGCAGGGAGGGGATAAACTGCCGAACTTAAATGCATGTACGTATAACTGGTGGACATAGACAAGAAAGCTGAAGACAGGGTGGGAGGGGATGAGGAGGAGGGAGTCAATGGGAAGAAAAAGGATAAACATCTGTAACAAAAATAAATTAATAAAAAGAAAAAGAAATAAAAAAAATACAGTGAAAAAAAAATCTTAAATGTAAATGTCTTAAATGCTCCAATCAAAAGACATAGGGTAGCTGATTGGATAAGAATACACATCCCATATGTATGCTGTCTACAAGAGACCCACTTCACAACAAAAGACTCACACAGGATGAAAGTGAAGGGATGGAAATAAATTTTCCAGGTAAATGGAAATGAAAAAAAGCTGTTGTAGCAATACTCATATCTGATAATATAAACTTCAAAGCTAGGGCCATAATAAGAGACAAAGAAGATCACTACATAATATTAAAGGGATCAATCCATAAAGAAGATATAACCCTAGTAAACATATGGGCACCAAATACAGAAGCACCAAAATATATTTAAAAACTTCTGGAGGACTTCAAGGGAGATATCAATAGCAATACAATCATACTGGGTGACTTTAACACCCCACTGATGCCACTGGATAGATCTTCTAGACAAAAAAATTAACAAGGAAACAGAGTCCTTAATTGATGAACTAGATCAGTTGGACTTAACTGATATTTACAGAACATTTCACTCCAAAGCTGTAGAATATACATTCTTCTCAAGTGCACACAGGACATTCTTGAAGATAGATCACATGTTCGGACACCAAGTAAGTCTCTACAAATTCAAGAAGATTGAAATCATATCAAGCATCTTCTCAGATCACAATGGCATGAAACTAGAAATCAATTGCAATAAAAACACTCAAAAACATTCATACACATGGAGGCTAAATAGCATGTTATTAAACAACGAATGGGTTACCAGTGAGATTGAGAAAGAAATAAAAAACTTCCTGGAAACTAATGAAAATGAGCACACAACATTATAAAATCTATGGGATGCAGCAAAAGCAGTCCTGAGAGGGAAGTTCATAGCAATACAGGCCTACCTCAAGAAAGAAGAAAAATTTCTAATAAACTATCTAACCCAACAACTTAAAGATTAGAAAGAGTGCAACAAGAACAAAAAAACAAAACCCCCAGAATTAGTGGAAGGAAGGAAATAATTAAATCAGAAATTAAATTTCTTCATATATCTCTTGGCCATTTGTATGTCCTTAATGGAGAGATGTCTATTTAGGTCCTCTGCACATTTTTAAATTGGGTTCTTTGTCTTCCTTTTTTTTGAGTTGTATGAGCACTCTAGATATTTTGGAAATTAACCCCTTATCTGATGTATTGTTGGCAATTATGCTCTCCCATATAGTGGGTTCCCTTTCCATTTTGATGGTTGTTTCTTTTGCTGTGCAGAAGCTTTTTAGTTTGATGTAGTCCGGGAGGGTGTGAAGAAAAGGGGACTCTAGTACACTGCTGGTGGGAATGCAAACTGGTGCAGCCACTATGGAAAACACTATGGTGTTTCCTCAAAAATTAAAAATTGATCTGCCATTTGACCCAGTGATCCTACTTCTAGGAATATATCCTAAGAAGCCTGAAACACCAATCAGAAAGAATATATGTACCCCTATGTTCATAGCAGCACTATTTACAATTGCTAAGGTCTGGAAACAGCCCAAGTGTCCATCAGTAGATGAGTGGATAAAAAAGCTGTGGTACATATACACAATGGAATACTATGCAGCTTTAAGAAAGAAAGATCTCTTATCCTTTGAGATGATGTGGAGGGACCTCGAGAGTATTATGCTAAGCGTAATAAGGCAATCAGAGAAAGACAAATACCAAATGATCTCACTTACTTGTGGAATATAATGAACAAGGTGGGCTGATGAATGAAATAGACCCAGAGACATAGAAAGGAGTATGGTTTAGACTAACCTCAGAGGAGGGGGGCAGGGAGGAGGGATGAGATGAACCAAAGAATTTATATGCATGTATGCAGAAACAAAGGACATAGACAACAATGCTGGAGGTGGGGGGCGGGATGGGAAGGAGAGTGTCTGAGGGGGGGAAAGAGAAACATCTGTAACAAAAATAAATTAATAAAAATTAAAAAAAAATCAGAGCAGAAATAAAAGACACAGCGACTAAAGAAACAATAGAAAAAAAATCAATGAAACCAAGAGCTGGTTCTTTGAAAAGATCAACAAGATTGATCAACTTTTAGCCAGACTCACCAAGAAACAAAGAGAGAGAACCCAAATTAATAAAATTAGAAATGAACGAGGTGAAGTAACAACGGATAGCACAGACATACAAAGGATTGTAAGAAAATACTATGAACAAATATATGCCACCAAATTTGAAAACCTGGTGAAATGGACAAATTTTTAGAATCATATACTATTGCTAAATTCAACTGGGAAGAGTCAGAAAACCTAAACAGACCAATAACAAATAAGGAAATAGAAGAAGTAATCAATGAAATCCCAGCAAACAAAAGCCCTGGTCCGGATGGCAACACAGGGGAGTTTTATCAAACATTCAAAGAAGAACTATCACCTATTCTCAAACTATTCCAAAAAATTAAAGAGGAAGGAAGACTTCCAAGCTCTTTTTATGAGGCCAGCATAATCCTAATTCCAGAACCAGATAAAGACATTACAAAGAAAGAAAATTACAGGCCAATATCCCTAATGAACATAGATGCCAAAATCCTCAACAAACTCTTAGCAAATCAAATCCACCAATATATTTTAAAAATTATACACCATGGGCAAGTGGGATTTATCCCAGGAATGCAATGCTAGTACAATATTCGTGAATCGATAAATGTGATACATCACACAAATAAAATAAAAGATAAAAATCATGTGATCATATCAATAGATGCTGAAAAAGCATTTGACAAAATCCAGCATCCATTTTTAATAAGAACGCTCAGCAAAGTGAGAATAGAAGGATCACATCTCAACATAATAAAGGCCATTTATGACAGACCTACAGCCAACATCATACTCAAAGGGCAAAAACTAAAAGCATTTCCCGTAAAAACAGAAACAAGACAGCGATGTCCACTTTCACCAATTTATTTAACATAGTACTGGAAATCTTAGTCACAGCAATAAGACAAGAAGAAAATAAAAGGGATCCAAATTTGAAAGGAAGAAATGAAACTGTCATTATTTGCAGATGACATGATATTGTACACAGAAAACCCTGAAGACTCTGTCAAAAAACTACTAGATTTAACAAATGAATTCTGCAAAGTATCAGAATACAAAATCATTGGCATTTTTATACACCAGTATTGAACATACAGAAAGAGAAACTAAAAAACAATCCCACTTACCATTGCAACAAAAAAATTAAGATACCTAGGAATAAACTTAACCAAAGAAGCAAAGGACCTGTTTGCAGAAAACTACAGGATATTGAAAAAAGAAATAGACCAAGATATAAAAAAGTGGAAGCATAGACCTTGTTCATGGATTGAAAGAATTAACATCGTTAAAATGTCCATACTACCCAAAGCAATCTATAGATTCATGCAATCCCCATTAAAATACCAATGATATAATTCACAGAACTAGAACAAATACTCCAAAAGTTTATATGGAACCAAAAAAAAAAAAAAAAAAAGACCCTGAATAGCCACAGCAATCTTGAAAAAGAATGACAAAGTAGGAGGGATCACAATACTGATATCAGGTTATATTACAAAGCCATTGTAATCCAAACAGCCTAGTACTGGCACAAGAACACGTATATAGATCAATGGAAAATAATAGAGAACCAAGACATTATGCTCAATCAATATTTGACAAAGATGGCAAAAGTATACAGTGGAGTAAAGACAGCCTCTTTAATAAATGGTGTTGTGAAAATTGGACAGCTACACACAAAAAAAATGAAACTAGACCACCAACTTCCACCATACACAAGAATAGACTCAAAATGGATAAAAGACTTAAATGTGACTCGTGTGTCCATAAATATCCTAGAAGAAAAAGTAGGCAACAAAATTTCAGACATCACACGCAGCAGAATTTTCACTGATACAATGCTTAAGGCAAGAGAAACAAAGGAAAAAATTAATACATGGGACTACATCAAACTAAAAAGCTTCTGCACAGCAAAACAAACAAGCATCAAAATGGAAAGGGAATCCAGTATATGGGAGAGCATACTTGCCAACGATACATCAGATAAGGGATTAATTTCCAAAACATATGCAGTACTCATACAACTCAACAAAAGGATGATAAAGAACCCAATTAAAAAATGGGCAGGGGACCTAAATAGATACCTCTCCAAACAGGACATACAAATAGCCAAGAGACATAGGAAAAAAATGCTCAATATCACTAATCATCAGAGAGATGCAAATTAAAATGACTATGAAGTATCACCTCACACCTGCCAGAATGGCTGCCATCAACAAGTCATCAAACAACAAGTGCTGGCGAGGGTGTGGAGAAAAGGGGACTCTAGTACACTGCTGGTGGGAATGCAGACTTGTGTAGCCACTATGGAAAACACTATGGTGTTACTTTAAAAAATTAAAAATTGAACTGCCATTTGACCCAGTGATCCCACTTCTAGGAACATATCCTAAGAAGCCTGAAACACCAATCAGAAAGAATATATGTACCCCTATGTTCATAGCAGCACTATTTACAATAGCTAAGATCTGGAAACAGCCCAAGTGCCCATTAGTAGATGAATGGATAAAAAAGCTGTGGTACATATACACAACGGAATACTATGCAGCTGTAAGAAAGACAGATCTCTTGTCCTTTGAGACAACATGGAGGGATCTGGAGGGTATTATGCTAAGCGAAATAACCCAGTCAGAGAAATACAAGTATCACATGATCTCATTTATATGTGGAATACAATGAACAAAATGAGGTGATGAACAAAATAGACCCATAGACATAGAAGTAGGGTTCAGATTGATAAACTTCAGAGGAAGAGGGCGGAGGGGAGAGAAGAGATAAACCAAAGATCTTATGCATATATGCATAACCAATGGACATAGCAATGCTGGTGAGTCAGAGGGGCGGGATCGGGAGGACGGTGTCAATGGGGGAAAAAAGAGAAACAACTGTAACAAAAATAAATTAATTAAAGACACACACACACACACAAAATCTATTTTTAAGGTAAAGAGAATACTTATCAAGAAATTTCTTCCAATTGAGATATATAAAGGACTTCTCAACTGGGAGATGAAAACAATTGAAGAAAGTGATTAGTGGCATCCAAAACAATGTAGAACATGAGTCTTAGATTTGGTGAATGCACAGATCTCAGAGAAGATTAGATAGATTTGATTGGCTAGCTGAGTGTCCTCCTTCCTTCTTTCCCTGGGAATCCCATGTGAAGCTGCATATTTGGTATAAGAGGATTGAATTCTCACGTGGGCAAGAGCCAGTTTTTGGTCAGGGAAGTAGGCGTGGCTGCACAGATCTGCTAGAATCTCCAAAGCAGATTTGAAAAGTGTTTACATTTTTAGTCAAGCACTTGGCACTAGTCCATTACCCAGCTGTACATGTCACTGAGCCTGAGAACCACAGACAATGTGGGGAAATCTTTGCCCACCAAATCTGTTGCAGAGCCAAGGTGAAACACAAATTTACTGTCTTAGAATTTTTCTCAAGAGACAGATTTGTTTCTGCCATAAATTAATTCCAGGAACTCCAGCATCCTTCTTATCAATTTATATGCTTAATTTATACTTTTCATTTTGGAAGCACTCTATTTTGTAAGCTCACTGCTTAATTATATATTTTAGGGAAGGAGATTTATATGGTGTAATATCATAGAATTGCTTTAACTTCAGGAAAGCACAAATGTGGAGTCAGAGAGCCATCCTACCATTCAAAAGGAGCCTGGACTTACAGTAACTCTCCATTTCTTTATTGTGTCCTAGGAATCTTCCTCCCAATTCCTCAGTTAATTCACATCCAATCAATTATAAAGAGCAAATGTTACTGAATGTTCCAGGAGAAAGTGATTAATGATTATGTACTATGGAGGCACTGTTGCTGAATTGCTGCCTTCTAATAACCTTTTAAATGACAAGAGCCTCTCTGAAATCAATAACCAGCATTTCTTAATGAAAAGCCAATGTTTCAATAAAGGATTGTTATATTTGTGAAGCTACTGTGCTATTATTCATCCCAACAATGAAGTGGAAATATTTGACTGATTAAGACTGTTGATTAAACCTTGTTCTTTCTGGGCATTTGCACTTCAAGCTAGTCTCTTGTTTGCCTTTGAGCAGACACTATCTCAGCAGTAGCAATTACATGGACTGCATTTCCTTGCTGACAGGAAGCAATGAGTGTAACCTAAACAGTTCTTTCAAATGCTCTGACTTCCCTGACCTCTTTAGCAAACTGGGCCTGGCCAAATACACAGATGTCTTCCAGCAACAAGAGGTCAGTCATTATTATTTATTTTTCATTTTTGTTTGGATTGTGTGTATGACAATTTCCAGAATGAAATCACTCATTGACTTATGACTGTGCTTTCACTGTGCATTTATTCAAGTCTCATAGCTTGATTTTGTTGCTAAGAAAGACGTTATCTCATTTTCTATTTAGTTCAACTAATAAATACAGGATAGCAAAAATATAGAAAATGGTATTCACAAAAACACACCTTCAACAGTTTTAGCTAAAAGACCTAAGCAATGTATTGATTCACAGAAACTTTTGATTCATAGCTCCCTTAAGGTCAGCAACAAGCCTATATTTAACATAATTTCACCCTTTAATCTGTTATCTTTATTTCTGGAACTTAAAATAAATAACAACATCTGAAATAAATATATCTATGTTTGTTTCCGACCTCATCCTAGTCATGTTACTGAAGTCTGTTCTTACAGAAAATAATATACTCTTTATACACATTAATTTATTCATTAATTTACTGTTTGGGTTTTGCCTAAATTTACAAGAACTAAGATGTCTTCCGAACCATCCCTACCATGCATTTTGGTTTAACCAATCAGCCATGGCCATTATGCACTGGCATAAAGAAAAGAGCACCATTCTTTCTAGCAATGCTGTCCCATTAAAAGGGCACAGCTAATCCGATGTAACAGAAAATTAGAATAGTTTTATAAATGTATCTATTTGGTCCAAGTTTGATGCTAGTTGGCTTTATTTTATCTTAGAGAATGTCTGATTAAGTTGATAATGCCCAGATATGTATCAGTGAATGAAGAACCTATACTTTTTATTATGTTCTTTGTATCATAAACTTAAGGTATTGCCCATGGCTCAATAACTTAAGTTTGACTGCTGAACTTTTTTGCTTTTTTTTATACCAAAAAAAGGTTATTATGTATATATTGGATTTCAGGATATTAATTTTGTTTTCTTGTCCCAACATCTAAATTATTGTTCATTTAACCAAGGATTTTGTAAGTTGAATAACATTTCATCATCAAAGCATCAAGGAATTGCATTTACTTAGTCTTGCTGGTTAGATGAAGGTGGCTGATCGAGAAGTTCAAGGGCAGAGGTATTTTAACTTATCCAGAAACAGAAGGTCTCTAAGTAAGAGATTAGATGTTATTCAATAATGTTCTTCATTTCTTTTAAATCTGTATTTATTTCCTATTTGAAGAAGCATAGAAATAAATTTATTATAGGTACTTCTTATCCAGTTATTTCAAAAAGGAAAAAATAATAACATAAAGCCAGGGTGGCTTTAATATTTATTAATTAGAGCAGGGGTCAGCTGCAGATCTGCTGCCTGATTTCACAAATAAAGTTTTATTGGAACATAGCTACACTTATTCATTTACATATTGTCTATGGTTGCTTTCAAACTAAAACGGCGGAGTTGAGTAGTTGCAACAGAGATAATATGGCCCACAAAGCCTAAAATATTTACTGTCTGGCCCTTTAAGAAAGTTTAGTGATGCCTGAAATAGACTCTCCATTAAATAGAATTTCTAAAAACATAGCTCCAGACAAATGACACATGATAACTATGATAAATGACAAACAAAAAGGTTTTACAAGATCTGGAAATAAATTCTAAGTCAAAACAGAAAATTTCAAATTAATTTCTTCTCATTTGAATGGAAGGTATATTTTACTGTTTTCAGGTGTGTTGCAATTTGGTACTGCTTCCTTCATTTAGGATATTTTCTAATATTAAGATATGACTTAACAAGAATCCCCCTAATGAACCTTATTAAATTTAATTTATTTGAATTGAAGATTTTTTTTAACAACTTTGCCAGGTATGTGTATATACTTTATTACTAACCATAGCTGCCCAATATTTTACTCCTTTGATGAGCCCATTGTTTTATATTTAATGCCTACAACAGACCTGCAAGGAACACTATTGTCAACCCTAAGTACACACAGCTAGTATTATCACAGTTACAACCTTAACCCCTGTCTCTCTGGCTTTAGAGACCATTGCCTTCTCCTTCACTGTTTTCAAAGGAAGGGTGGAATCCTTGGGCGACTTCCCTCCACACTTTGTTGCTGATGCCAAAGAATAGAATTATATTGTTCCTGGAAATACTCCTGTGTGCCACTTTCAGAAATTGTCTATTAGGCTTAGCCAAGTGAGTCATGGGTCTGATGTGGTCTGGGAATCCTCCTATCATTCTTAAGTAGAACATAGTAGAAGATACCATCTATGTTATTTATTACTCAAGTACTTTAAAAAAAACAAACATTTTTTTTCTTTATTGATTTTTAGAGAGAGAGGAAGGGAGAGGGAGAGAGATAGAAACATCGATGAGAGAGAACATCGACTGTCTGCCTCCTGCATGCCCCACACTGGAGACTGGGCCCACAACCTGGGCATGTGCCCTGACCAGAAATTGAACCGGTGACCTCTTGGTGCATGGGTTGATGCTCAACCACTGAGTCACACCGGCCAGGCCTCAGGTACTTTTATAGAGATATACTTGACCAATTTTGAATCCAAAGCTAAGAAATATTTTCTCTCTCCTGGACAGATATGCAGTCTTTCTTTTATCAGTTCACAAAAAATGTGCAATTTGTGTTTCTCTTTTTGCCCTGGTTGCCAGCATGCTCAGACTTGTTTTTATCTCAATTGCAGTGAATCACTGGCTTAGACTAAGTCTTCTGCTAGAATAATCACTTTTGTTTCATCACCGTAATTACTCAACTCTTATCCCTTAGGTTTGTGACACCACCATTCTTTTTTGAAAGTAGACAAACCATAATTAATAAGTAAAGCAGGTGTAACAATGAGTTGGAACCTACAATGAGGAAGAAAAGAAATACTTACTATATTGGTTATAGATTACTTTTTTTGTCCACAGATTGATCTTCAGACATTCCTCTCTCTCACAGATCAGTATCCGAAGGAGCTGGGAATTACTACTATTGGTGCCAAGAGGAAAATGCTGCTTGCAATCTCAGATAAATATAAGTGCTCATACTTATATTTTAAAATCTGGATAATCTCTGCCAGTGGTCTCAGCCAGTGGGGCTGGTTCTACCCATTAACCTTAGTAGTTGTGGTTTCGGTGTTTTTCTGCTAACAGTGTGACAAATGTTGAGAACATCCCACTGTTTCATCAAACATTGTCTGACAACCTTCCATGACAATGTCTTTCCTTAAAATAGATCTCTTCAGAAAGATCTAACCAAAATTGCCCTTTGCAAAAAGAACATGAGACTGGGGGAGCAGTTTAATTCTCTTTTTTTTGTGGTTGTGTTAGGCAATAGTCATTGGGTTAGTGAATAATTATTCTGGGTTGGCTGTTGTATTTCTAGTACATGCATTTTTGTAAACCAACTGAGGTCGTTGCAACAGAGGAGAAAAGAATACTCCTTGGTATAGCTGGAACCTGGCAGTACTACTTGTCTTAATGCTGTTTATTATTTCCTAAAATTTTAATGGATTTTGTAAATCACAGAAGGGTGAGGATCCTGAAAGTAGTCACAGAGTGAAGGAAAATAATGTTGTCTGTCTTTTCAGCTGCCTTCTGTGTGCATTGGTTGCATATTCTATTTATTACACAGTGCTCTGGAGCTATTTACTGGGTACCTGCCATGTGAAAGGAGTTGAACCAGATGATATGTAAATATGTAAACAGTGTACCTCAAAAAGGTATTTAGAAAAATATGAGGAAGAAATTTGTTCACTCATTCACTCAACAAATATAAAGAAAGAGCCTACATTATGTGAGTCCTTGGGTGAGTTTCTAAACCTCTTTTGGTTTAAGTTTCTTGTATTTATAGGTCTGTCCTTCCACCTGGTATATCATCAGGTATAGTAAAAATAACCTACAGTTTTAACAATATATGTTATTAGCAGGGACCGCCCTTGTTTTTTTTTTTTTTTTTTTTTTTTTTTACTATCTGTGGCAATAGGATAGTTTTTCAACTTGTTTACCCTAGGGCTAAACCTCAGAGGGCTATTCCTAAAACTAAATTAACTTTATATACTCTCACATTCTTTTATTAATTTGAAAATGAAATTTATACTACTTGAAATTTGATTAACTCACATAATCACCATGCCTATATTGTTAAAATATGCCTGTGGGCCAGCATGTTCATACCAGAGAAGTGTATGTTCTAGACACCATAATCTTTCACTTGAGATTCATGGAATGTCTGTGACAGTGTAATGAAAAATAAGTTATTTCTTTGTGCACCAACCCAACTCCACACTCTGTAAGGCTTCTAGCAACAAGCAGATTTCTCTAAATACTTTCACAGTTTCCAGATAGAGTGTTAGGATCTTATTTGGAACACATTTGTGATGTATTCCTGGTGGGTTTTGGGTGAGTAGAGTGGGAAATAGCAGGGGTTTTGAATCTTCTTTCTTTTTCCCCCCTTTTAATATGTTTTTATTGATTTTCAGACAGAGAGAGAGAGAGAGACATCAACTGGTTACTTCTTATACGTGCCCTGACTGGGAATTGAACCCATTCCAACAAAATGAGCCACCAACTGAGCCACCCAGCCAGAGTGAATATTCTTTCTAAAAAAAAAAAATTCTCCAGTCATCACCTTCAATGTGGTTCTATTGAGGTTATTTACACTTTCTGTAGATGGCTTCTTTCAGTGGAGTTCTCAGGTCCTTCCTACTTTGAAAGGGAATTAGAGATTTTGAATAAAATGCCTTATGAATGCTCTGCACAGCAGGAAGTATTTTATTTTAAGAATGATTTCATCTTTCTTTGTTGAGTACATTTATTTGAACCTAGTAAATTATTTTCTCTGCAAGTAATAAATTTTTATTGAGCAACTGTAAATCAAAAAGCCTTTTTTTCCAATTCAACTCATCTGATAACAAATACATCCATTTATAGTCTCAGAACATTCCATTTCCAGATAGATGCAGGATAGCTGGGCAGCCTTGACTTAACGTTTATCTTTTGGTTACATAGTTTGGCTAGATACAGAATTTGCTAAAAATTCCTTTTTAAAAATTTGGAGTTTTAACTTAAATTCAGAGCTCTTTCAGTGTAAAGTTTTTTTCTGTTTTAATCTTGGGCCAGAAGACATTTATTTATTTTAGTGTTATAGGAGGAGATAAGATTTAACTCTAGTAGAGATGGATCAGAGAAAAATTTACTTTTTTCAAATATATGTACTTTTGAAGTTTTAAAATTTCTCTCAGAGTACTTTAGTAAGTGTTAGGGTTTGGCTGATGATGTGGGCTTGTGAAAGAATTCACAACAGAGAGAAGAGGGAGAAAAAGGGAGGAAGTTTATTTTACTTTCCCCATAGTAGGGAAATGACCAATGAATGTATTGACTGCAATATAAGGAAAGGGAAGAAAGAGAGAGATGTTCTTTTACCTGGGGCTTTAGGGAGTAATGGGCAATTGGGGCAGGGAGGGGATTATGTTGAAGTTGAGCAGATGCTAGGGGTTGCCTTTAGAAGTTATAGTTTGTTTGCTTTTCAGGAGACAATCCGGCAGATGTACTAAGGAGGTGTCCTTATCTATACCTTCTCTAGCCTGTAAAATATGCTTTGGAGCAAAGAAAGTTACAGAGAGTGTGAAAAGGGGGAATCTTGTCTGAAGGGGTTACAAAGAGTTAGAAAAAGGGAGACTTGTTTGAAGGGGTGGGAGAAGGAAACTTTCTATTTATTAGAGACTCTTCAGTGTGAATTATCCCAGAGTTGTTAAAACAGCAGGGAGGGGAGAGGGGGAAAGCGCAGCTCGTATCTATTTATTGTTTGAGTAGAAAGGTGGTTTGAATTTAGAGATGCCAGCAATCTCTGTGTTAAATTAATTACCAGGTGCTTCTCATAAATTGTGGAAAAATCATAACAAAAAGAAAGGCCTATTTTCTGTCCTTACAGTAAGTATTAACTAAATGTACAGGTACCAAGTGAAAGGAAGTTTAGCATCCTGTTGACAAGTTTCCTACCAGACCTCAGGTAGGCCTAACATTCCCTGGCCTATTCTTTTAGTTTGACTCTGTTCAGATCTGCAACAAGATCTTGAGAACTGCCAGGATTGTGTGAACCTTGGAACTTCAAAGAAGAAGGTTGATATTTTCCAAGACTATCCCTTAGGCTTATGGAAGAAACAATCAGAGGAGGGAGTTTGCTTTTTAATTTAAAAAACAACAAAACTAGCCTGGCCGGTGTGGCTCAGGAGTTGAACATTGACCTATGAACAAGGAGGTCCCTGGTTCAATTCCCCATCAGGGCCCATGCCTGGGTTGCAGGCTCCATCCCCAGTAGGGGGCACACAGGAGGTGGCCAGTTGATGTTTCCCTCATCATTGATGTTTCTATCTCTCTTTCCCTCTCCCTTCCTCTCTCTGAAATCAATAAAACAAAAATGAAACAAAACTAGCCCTGGCCAGTTTGGCTCAGCAGTTGGAGCATCGGCCTGTGGACCAAAGTTGTCACTGGTTTGATTCCTGGTCAAGGGCATGTATTTGGGTTGCATGTTCAATCCCTGGCCCTGTGCAGGAGGCAACCAATCAAAGTGTCTCTCTCACATTGATGTTTCTCTCTCTCTCTCTTTCTCCCTCTTACCCTCCCACTCTATCAAAAAATCAATAGAAAAACATCCTCGGGTAAGGATTAACACAACAACAAAAAACAAACAAACAAACAAACAAACTAAACTGAAGTCTCCTCAGTAGTAGGACTTGATCCTTGATAATCTCTCTAGAGGATTTATCTCTGTGCTCCACATTTGGAGATATATCTCAGAAATTACATCTTTAAGGAATGGCCAAATTCCTTCACGGTCATTTTATTTTCTCAAAAATCTAGTTGATATGACTTTCCACAATAAAGTTTTCAGCGTCTATTAAAAATTTGTCTTCAGCCCTGGCCAGTTTGGCTCAGCAGTTAGAACACTGGCCCATGGAACAAAGTGTCGTGGGTTCAATTCTGGTCAAGGGCATGTTCGGTCCCCAGCCCTGGTCAGGGTCGTGTGGGAGGCAACCAATCGATGTGTCTCTCTCACATCGATGTTTCTTTCTTCCTCTTTCTCCCTGCCTCCTACTCTATCTGAAGATAAGTGGGAAAATATCCTTGGGTAAGGATGATAAAAAACAACAACAACAAAAAACTTGTCTTAAGTGGCTCAATTGTTTTCACATGCTCAATTGGACATGTTCTGTGTGATAGGGGAGAAGAGTGTTTGACCTCATTCATTCCTTTCCTTCTCTGTAGTATTGAAATGTCATCCTAATTTGTGGGTTATTCCCCCATGAGAAAATGGAAGCTGAAGAGTTTTTTAACTTGAAGGTAATAAAACTTCTCAAGCTGTGTGTTTGAGGGGATTCATTTATTTCTAACTATCCTAAAATTGCATTGAAGTATATTAAATTCCGTTTCATTTCTGAATTTGTTTTTTAAAATAAGATACATGTGTTCGACATTTAATAGGAATGTCATTGCTAATATCTTTCTGTGGGAACTTGAAATAACAGCCATCTACAAGCATGTTTGCATGTGTCTTCTGCTTGAAGTTATCTTCCTTGCTTCTTTAAAGTTTTTAACTGCATTTTTTTATTTCTTAAAAAATAATTTGGTATGTAAACTATGAAGTAAAGCACTGATATTTAGCATGCATGTAACTACCAATTTCTCAAATTTGTGTTCCTGATGCTTTGATTGGTCTTCTGTAAACAGTGGATAGATCCCTGCACCTCAGGGCATTGACCTTTGCATCAGGAAGGCAGGGTTACAGCTTGTCATTTAGCAGCTGTGTGAACAATTTACTTTGACTATTTTTACATTTAAAAAATTATTGATTGATTGATTCATTTGAGAGACAGGGAGAGAGATTCATTGGTTGCTTCTTGTATGTGCCCTGACTAGTGATCAAACCTGTAACCTTGATGTGTCAGGATGACACTCTGTCATCGACTAGAGGTTGCAGGGGAGGTTCCAGGGTAAAGAAAGCTCATGGAGCCGACATCAGGAGGAATCAACAGCAGCAGCAGCAGCAGCAGCAGCAACATCTTTATTCCCAGCAGCAGCAGCTTTATGCAATACCTCTAACAGCTTTTATAGATTCGTTCAACGAGATCATCTACACAAGGCGGTGCATGGCACATGCGTCCCAGGCTTTTGCTGTGTCATGCTTACATAAGAGTTACATGGTCTGCGCCTGCACAGTCAGCTCTGGGGTCATGTCCTGAACCATGGCCTCTATCAACAACAGGCCAAGTTCCCAGGTTCTAGCATACTCTAATTGATACTGGACGGGTCCAAGGCTGTCTGTCACTACTTGAGCCATACTAAGCAGAGATAGGGCACTATGGGGAGAGCAGCAGGTCATCCTGGAAATTCTGCTCTGACCTCCCCTTGCCAGTTGGCAGATTATATGTGGGTGAGGGAGAAAGCCACGTGCAGCTGCGAGCTTTGAGTGTAACAGGGAAAAGGGTAGGGTAGGGTCTGCAGTCTGGCCTCCAAGAGTTTGAAGGCCAAACTCTTGTTATAGGATTAGCCTCCTATAACAAGGTGGCTAATCTTCTATGATGTTACAAACAGCTCAGCCCATTCCTGGGAATGAAGAATGGTCAGAATTCCTGAGGCAAATTCCTGGAGGGGGTCAGGGTCCAGGCACAGTAACCAAGTCAAATCATGTCCTGTCCTTGGTCTGTTCTCAAAATGTATTTCTTTTCTGAATAATGAACCCATCTGGGCTCTGAGGCATCTTATCATTTTACAGCCCTGTTTTTCTTCTTACAGCACATCCTCTAGTTTCTCAGTGTCTGTAAGAAAACCTCTTATCTATAGTTATTAAGGTGAACAATCATTGAACAACTGTGGTTCTATTATTACGTGCTTTTCCCCTATGATAATCAACTGAGCTACCTAGCCAGGGCACTTCAGCTATTTTTAAAGCTCATCTTTTTTTATCTGTAAAATGGAGAATGGTAATATTATCTACCTTTAAGGAGAACTTAAATAGAACAAAACAAATATAAAGTGCTTGTCATATAATAAACTCCAATAAATCACTGTTGTTTTTCTTCTCTCTTAAGACCTAAATGTGAACAAAAGATGTCTCCACTCTTGCATCCCCTCTATGGGGCAGACATTTACATTTTGGAAGGCAGTAAGGTGAAATGTTAAGGGTGTTGGTCCATTCTCCAAAACTTGGGAGACAGGAGCACCTGGGTCATATGGCTGTCCTAGGCCACCTGTGACCTGCTGTAACCTGAGTCTGTGTTCTCAGTCTCAGCATCATTTTAGCAGAACAAAGCTTGCAGTGCAACTTCAGAATTCCAAAGGGGATTGTATCTGTGTATGGTTGAAAAAGTACTGAGTACTATACCAATATAAGGTGCTGAATCAGTGGCTTCACAGCCCCCTACCCTGCAAAAAGACAACTTTAATCACATCAACTACATAAGCCATTTGAAACTGAATAAGTTTGAAGGCATTTGCATTTAGTAGCTATCAGAACCCTAATTTACAGAGTCTAACAATTCTGTTTACTTTGTATGAGTTTATCAGTAAGAGTTGATTTGAGGATTTGTATATATGTGTAGGGGTGGGAGTAGAGTGGTTGCATAGTTATAAACAAAGTAGGCTGCTTCAATTAATTTTTTCTTTTCCTGATTAATAATCTTTAGTTGGAAAAAGACCAATTAAACAGTGATTTCTAAGTACTCTGTTTTCTTTAAAATTAAAATCAATCATCTTAGTTTTCCCCTGAAAGTTTGGATTCAAGTATTGATTGTTTTCAATTGTATTTATTTCCTAAATGGTTGCTATTTTCACTTAATTAATTTCTTATTCAAGGAAACCTCCTGCTGATATGCTTCTTCATATAGTTCTTCTGACTCAAGGAGCACACGCATCGTGAGTTGGTGGAGCCATGGGCTGTGGCTGAACACTTCACTGTTCTCCTCCAATATTCTCATGTTTAGATGTGGGGTCTTGTATTCATGTGTGACTTTAATAACTTAATGATTGCTGTGTTTGACATGGATGAGTTCAATGGGTGTTATAATTTTCTGTGTCATTGGTAATACATCCTCTCCTATGCCTTTCACCAGTTTTGATGGCACCCTGCCCTTTGCCTTTGAAATAACATTTGGGATAGGTCAAACTATTTAATTTGTATATCTATAGTTTAGAGGGTTCTGAGAATGACAAATCCCTCAGGTAGTTTACAAACTGCTATATAAACTATTTGCTGTCCTTAGTTCTCTCAGCTACTAACATTCTACCTTTAATATCAGACTTTCTAGCATTTCAGAAATGTCTTGACCATCAACTAAAGGGTTTCCTTTTGCTACCAACTTGACTTTCCCCTACCATGTCACCATTTTCTGAGCTCTACTGCCATGTCCTGTAGATTATAGAAGTTCTCCATTGAGCTTCTAACAATTCTGTCTGTAGAACTGAATAAAAACTGAAAAGAGCTTTTTGAACCTTCAAATCACATATCTCTTTCCTGAGAGTTGGAGCCTGTGCCCCATCAGTATCACTCAGACATTGCTAGTGTCAGTGGCCACTGGTAGCAGTACTCTCCAGGTACACACCTGCAACTCTCTTCTCAAGCTGGGCACAGGAGATCTGTGAATGACCTTCACTGCATACCTTAGCACTTTGGTGTCTGGTATTAGGACCAAAGCATTTAAAAAAAAA
This sequence comes from Tadarida brasiliensis, assembly GCA_030848825.1. Classification (NCBI taxonomy): domain Eukaryota; kingdom Metazoa; phylum Chordata; class Mammalia; order Chiroptera; family Molossidae; genus Tadarida; species Tadarida brasiliensis. Next base: position 67,679,359 of record CM061259.1, on the reverse strand, counting down.
AAAAATATATATTTTTTTATTGTTGACACTATTACAGATGTCCCCTATTCCACCCCCACTTTTCCCCCTCCACCCAACCCCCACCCCCTGGCCTTTACCACGTTGTTTTCTGTGTCCATGGGTTATGTATATATGCATATATGTTCTTTGGCTAATCTCTTCCAGTCGCCCCCACGCCACTCCCCTCTGAGCTCTGTCAGTCTGTTTCATGTATCTATGCCTCTGGTCCTATTTTGTTCATCAGTTTATTTTGTTCATTAGATTCCACATATACGTAAGATCATATGGTACTTGTCTTTCTCTGACTGGCTTATTTTGCTTAGCATAATAATCTCCAGGTCCATGTATGCTATTGCAAAGGGTAAGAGTTCCTTCTATTTTATAGCCACATAGTATTCCATTGCATAAAGTACCACATCTTTTTTTTCTTTACTGTTGAAAGTATTACAGATATCCCTCCTTTATTCCCCCATTGACACTCTCCTCCCTGCTTTCCCCCAAACCTTTACTGCACTATTGTCTGTGGCCAGTAGTTATGCATATATGCATATACGTTCTTTGGTTAATCTCTTCCTGCCCCCACACCCCCACACCCCTTCCCTCTGAGGTTTGTCAGTCTGTACCCTACTTCCACATCTCTGGATCTATTTTGTTCATCAGCTTATTTTGTTCAATATATTCTACAAATAAGTGAGATCATGTGATACTTACTGTTCTCTGATTGGCTTATTTCACTTAGCATAACAGTCTCCAGGTCCTTTCATGTCATCTCAAAAGGTAAGAGATCTTTCTTTCTTAGAGCTGCATAGTACTCCATTGTGTATATGTACCACAGCTTTTTTATCCATTCGTCTACTGATGGGCACTTGGGCTGTTTCCAGATCTTAGCAATTGTAAATAGTGCTGCTATGAACATAGGGGTGTATACATTCTTTCTGATTGGTGTTTCAGGCTTCTTAGGATATATTCCTAGAAGTGGGATCACTGGGTCAAATGGCAGTTCAATTTTTAATTTTTTGAGGAAACACCATATTACTTTGCATAGTGGCTGCACATGTCTGCATTCTCACCAGCAGTGCGCTAGAGTTCCTTTTTCTCCATACCCTTGCCAGCACTTGTTTGATGACTTGTTGATGGCAGCCATTCTGGCAGGTGTGAAGTGATACTTCATTGTTGTTTTAATTTGCATCTCTCTGATGATTAGTGATGTGGAGCATTTTTTTCATATGTCTCTTGGCCATTTGTATGTCTTGTTTGGAGAGGTGTCTATTTAGGTCCTCTGCCCATTTTTTAATTGGATTCGTTGTCTTCCTTTTGTTGAGTACTCTATATATTTTGGAAATTAACCCCTTATCTGATGTATTGTTGGCAATTATGCTCTCCCATATACTGGGTTCCCTTTCCATTTTGATGCTTATTTCTTTTGCTGTGCAGAAGTTTTTAGTTTTTAGTAGTCCCATGTGCTCATTTTTTTGTTTCTCTTGCCTTAGGCATTGTATCAGTGAAAATTCTGCTGCGTCTGATGTCTGAAATTTTGTTGCCTACATTTTCTTCTAGGATTTTTATGGATTCATGAGTCATATGTAAGTCTTTTATCCATTTTGAGTTTATTCTTGTGTATGGTGTAAGTTGGTAGTTTAGTTTCATTTTTTTGCATGTAGCTGTCCAATTTTCCCAACAGCATTTATTAAAGAGGCCGTCTTTACTCCACTGTATGCTGTTGCCATCTTTATCAAGTATTCATCGAGCATAATGTCTTGTCTAAATTTCTGGGTTCTTTGCTCTGTTCCATTGATCTGTATGCCTGTTCTTGTGCCAGTACCATGCTGTTTTGGTTACAATGTCTTTGCAGTATAACCTGATATCTGGTACTGTGATCCTTCCTACTTTGTTCTTCTTTTTCAAATTGCTGCGGCTATTCTGGGTCTTTTTGGTTCCATATAAATTTTTGGTGTATTTGTTCTAGTTCTCTGAAACATGTTGTTGGTATTTTCATGGGGATTGCATTGAATCCATAAATTGCTTTGGGTAGTATGGACATTTTAATGATGTTAATTCTTCCAATTCATGAACAAGGTCTATGCTTCCACTTTTTTTTTTTTTTATCTTCCTCTATTTTATTTTTCAGTGTCCTGTAGTTTTCTGTGAACAGGTCCTTTACTTTTTTGGTTAAGTTTATTCCTAGGTATCTTAATTTTTTTGCTGCAATGGTAAATGGGATTTTTGTTTTAGTTTCTCTTTCTGTCAGTTCCTTATTGGTGTATAAGAATGCCATCAGTTTCTTTTTTTCTTTTTAAATATTTTTTCCTGTATTGATTTTTTTTTTTTAGAGAGAAAGGGAGTGAGAGGGAGGGAGAGAGAAACATTGATGAGAGAGAACATCGACTGGCTGCCTCCTGCATGCCCCCCACTGGGGATTGGACCCACAACCTGGGCATACGCCCTGACCAGGAATTGAACTGGCAACCTCTTGATGCATGGGTCAATGCTCAACCACTGAGCCACACCGGCTGGACTCCGTCGGTTTCTTGATGTTAATTTTGTATACTGCTCCTTTGCAAAATTCATATATTAGCTCTAGTAGATTTTTGATGGAGTCTTTAGAGTCTTGTATGTACAATATCATGTCATCTGCAAATAACAGTTTCAATTCCCCCTTTCCAATTTGGATATCTTTTATTATTTATTTATTTTTTAAATCCTCATCTGAGGATATTTTTCCATCTATCCTCAGATAGAGTAGGAGGGTGGGGGGGAGAGAGAGAGAGAGAGAGAGAGAGAGAGAGAGAGAGAGAAACATCAATGTGAAAGAGACACATTGACTGGTCATCTCCTGCATGTCCCCGATGGGGCAGGGGATGAACTGCAATGAAAGTATGTGCCCTTGACCAGAACTGAACCCATGACTCACTGGTCCTGCTGGTCCATGGGTTGACGCTCTAACCGCTGAGTCAAATTGACTAGGGCCTTTCTATTTTTTCTTCTTGTCTAATTACTGTGGCTAAGACTTCCAGTACTATGTTAAATAAGAGTGGCAAAAGTGGGCATCCCTGTCTTGTTCTTGTTCTTAAGGGGAATGCTTTCAGTTTTTGCCCATTGAGTATGATGTTGGCTGTAGGTTTTTCATGTATGGCCTTCATTATGTCAAGATAGATCCCCGTATTTCCACACTGCTGAGCGTTTTTATTAGAAATGGGTGCTGGATTTTGTCAAATGCTTTTTCAGCATCTATTCGTTAGATCATATGGTTTTTATCTTTCATTGTGTTTATGTGGTGTATCACATTTATTAATTTGTGAATATTGTACCAGCCTTGCATCCCTGGGATGGATCCCACTTGATCATGGTGAATAATTTTTTTGATGTATTGCTGGACCTGATTTGCTAATATATTGTTAAGGATTTTGGCATCTGTGTTCGTCAGAGTTATTGGCCTGTGATTTTCTTTCTTTGTAGTGTCTTTATCTGGTTTTGGAATTAGAATTATGCTGGCCTCATAAAATGAGTGTGGAAGTCTTCCTTCTTCTTGAATTTTTTTGGAATAGTTTGAGGAGAATGGGTGTTACTTCTTTAAATGTTCGGTAAAACTCCCCCATGAAGCTGTCCTGGCCTGGGCTTTTGTTTACTGGGTGTTTCTTGATTACATCTTCAATTTCCTTAGTTGTTATTGGTGTGTTCAAGTTTTCTATTTCTTCCTGGTTCAGTTTTGGGAGACTATGTGATTCTAGAAATTGGTCTATTTCGCCTAGATTGTTCAATTTGTTGGTGTATAATTGTTCATAGTATTTTTAAACAATCCTTTGTATTTCTGTGATGACAGTTATTACTTCTCTTTTGTTCCTGATTTGTTTATTTGGGTCCACTATCTTTGTTTCCAGGTAGTCTGGCTAAAGGTCCATCAATCTTGTGTATTTGGTTAAAGAACCTGCTCTTTGTTATTTTGATCTTTTGAATTTTTTTTTTTAGTCTCTATGTCACTAATTTCTGCTCTGACCTTTACTATTTCTTTCCTTCTACTTGCCCTGGGTTTTTCTTTTTGTATACTTTCTAGATCTTTTTTTTTTTTTTTTTTTAACTTATCTTTATTGTTGAATGTATTACAGATGTTCCTCATTTTCCCCCCATTGCCCCCCTCCTCCCCATTCCCACCCCCTCCTGCTTTTCCCCACACTGTTGTCTGTGTCCATAAGTTATGCATATATACATATAAGTTCTTTGGTTTATTTCTTCCCACCCCCCAACCCCCCTTCCCTTTGAGGTTTGTCAGTCTAACAACCAATTTGTACTTCTTAATCCCTTCACCTTTTTCACCCCTCCCCCCAGCCCTCACCCATCTGGTACCCAACAAAAGTTCTCTGTATCTATGAGAATGTTTCTGTTCTGCTTGTTCATTTTGTTTGTAGATTCAATTGTTGATAGATATGAATCTATTGCCATTTTGTTTGTTCATATTTTTTTATCTTTTTTTTCAAGAAGACCCTTCAGCATTTCATACAATAATGGTTTGGTGGTGATGAACTCCTTTAGCTTTTCCTTGTCTGGGAAACTCTTTGTATGGCCATCAATTCTAAATGACAGCTTTGCAGGATAGAGTAATCTTGGTTGTAGGTTCTTGCTTTTCATCACCCTGAATATTTCTTGCCACTCCCTTCTGGCCTGCAAAGTTTCTTTTGAGAAATCAGCTGACAGTCTGATGGGAACTCCCTTGTAGGTAACTAACTGCTTTTCTCTTGCTGCTTTTAAGATTCTCTCTTTGTCTTGAACCTTTTGCATTTTGATGATGATGTGTCTTGGTGTGGGCCTCTTGGGGTTCATTTTGTTTGGGACTCTCTGTGCTTCCTGGACTTGTATGTCTGTTTCCTTCACCAAGTTACGGAAGTTTTCTGCCATTATTGTTTCAAATAGGTTTTCGATTTCTTGTTCTCTCTCTTCTCCTTCTGGCACCCCCAAGATGCGAATGTTGGCACGCTTGAAGTTGTCCCAGAGGCTCCTTACACTATCCTCATTTCTTTGGATTCTTTTTTCTTTTTGCTGTTCTGATTGGGTGTTTTTTGCTTCCTTATATTCCAAATCGATGGTTTGCTTCTTGGATTTACCTACTCTGCTATTGAATCTGTGTAAATTATTCTTTATTTCAGTTAGTGCATCCTTCATTTCTGACTGGTCCTTTTTTATGCCCTTGATGCCCTCTCTAAGTTCACTGAGGTTCTCACTAAGTCCATTGAGCAGATGGGAGAAAAATGGCGGTGGAGTGAATGGAAGCTACACAGACGATCTCCCAGGATCAAACGGGAATTACAACTAAAATAAAGACAAATCATTGGGAAAAAGCAACAGAAAAGCAGCGGGAGAGGACCATACAACCAGGGATACTGAATGAACCTGGTAGGATCTGCGGAGGTGCGTGAGGGTGGCGGGCTGGGAGCCCACGGACAGCAGCGACCTCGGCTGTGAAGTACGGCACGGCTGTGAGCGGCGCCCCGGCTGTAAGCGGAGCCCCCGCCTCTAAACGGCGGCCCCGGCTGGGAGCTGCGGCCCCGGCTGGAAGCGGCGCCCCGGCTGGAAGCGACGCCCCGCCTCTAAGCGGTGGCCCCGACTGGGAGCGGCGGCCCCGTCTGGGAGCTGCAGCCCCGGCTGTAAGCGGAGCCCCGCCTCTAAACAGCGGCCCCGGCTGGGAGCTGCGGCCCCGGCTGTAAGCGACGCCCCGCCTGTAAGCGGCGGCCCCGGTTGGGAGCTGCGGCCCCGTATGGTAGCGGCGGAGGCGGCGTCGGCCCTCAGGGATAAGAGCACCAGCTGCTCCACAGAACAGAGGGCCAGGACAGAGCGCTAAATAGCCACAGCCACTCACCTGGGGCTCCGACAGAGGGAGGGCGGACTGGACTGGAACTTTGAGGGGACACCTGGGATTTGGAGGGCGCTCAGAGTTTGTGCTGAGCTGTGGCCACAAAGGACGGTGGTGGTCAGCCCCTCCTTCCCTGTTGCACAGACCAGCAGCCAAGTTTGCTCCTTCCCGGAGCTGTGGAAGCCCCTCCCTTGGAGATCCCCAGGTGAGGTAAAGAGGTAAAGAACTGCAAATTGAGGCTCATTAACAACCAGCATTGGCCCCACCCTCGGAAATCCTCTTACACTGTAAACATCTGAGGGAGGTTAGCATTCAACGGAGATCCTAAGGCTTTTCAAGTAACTGAGGCTAATAGCCTCCAGGCAAAAAGCTAGATCATAACTAAACCTTTCCTGAGCTTGCATATCTACCCAGGAAAGTGAGACTTGACAGTGGTGTTGAAGGAGGGCCCTCCACGCTCATCCAAACCCAGTAGAGGGAGCCACAAATAGCAGAACACCAACACCCACAGGGAAAATTTGGCAGGCTCCAAAACCCACTGTGATAGCAAAAATGGTGAAAGAAAGAAACAGATCCCAAATGAAAGAACAAGAGAACTCCACCGAAGATGAGATAAATGAAATGCAGCTAAGCAAATTATCAGAGGGAGAGTTCCGAGCCATGATCTTGAGGAAACTAAACAGCATGAGTAAGGACATCAACACCATGAGTAAAGATATAGAAACTCTGAAAACCAACCAAGTGGAAATGAAGAATGACATAGCAAAAATAAAGAACACATTGGAAGGATTGACCAGCAGAGTAGAGGAAGCAGAGGACCGGATCAGTGAATTAGAAGACAGAGTAGAAAAAATCAATCAATCAGAAAACCAAAAGGAAAAAACAATGAAAAAACAGGAAGATAGCTTAAGAGAACTGTGGGCAACTGGAAACGTAATAACATTCGCATTATTGGAGTCCCCGAAGAAGAAGAAAATGACCAAGGGTTAGAGAATATATTTGAAGAAATAGTGACAGAAAACTTTCCTAACCTGGTGAAGGAAGAAAGCATTGAAGTTCAAGAAGCACAGAGAGCCCCAAGTAAGAAGAACCCAAGCAGGCCCACACCAAGACACATAATAATTAAAATGCCAAAAATCAAAGACAAAGAGAGAATCCTAAAGGCAGCAAGAGATAAGCAACAGGTTACCTACAAAGGAAACCCCATTAGGCTATCATCTGACTTCTCAACAGAAACACTACAGGCCAGAAGGGAATGGCATGAAGTAATCAAGGTCATGAAAAACAAGGATCTGAATCCAAGACTACTCTATCCAGCAAGGCTATCATTCAAAATAGAAGGTCAAATAAAGAGCTTCCCAGACAAAAAAAGGCTAAGGGAATATATTAGCACCAAACCAGCACTGCAAGACATGTTAAAAGGACTGCTATAATTATGAGAAGAAATAGAAAGATAACTAGAACCACACTGTACAAAAATGGCAATAAATAAGTACATATCAATAATCACCTTAAATGTAAATGGACTGAATGCTCCAATAAAAAGACATAGAGTAGCTGACTGGATAAGAAAGCATGATTCACACATATGTTGCTTACAAGAGACCCACCTCACAACAAAAGACTCACATAGGTTGAAAGTAAAGGGATGGAAAAAAATCTTCCAAGCAAACGGAAAGGAAAAAAAAGCTGGGGTAGCAATACTCATATCTGATAAATTAGATTTCAAATTGAAGACCATAACTAGAGACAAAGAAGGCCACTACATAATATTGAAAGGGTCTATCCAACAGGAAGATATAACCTTGGTAAACATATAGGCACCCAATATAGGAGCACCAAAATATATTAAAAATCTTCTGGAGGACTTCAAAGGAGAAATCGACCACAATACAATCATAGCAGGGGACTTCAACACCCTGCTGACATCACTGGCTAGATCCTCTAAACAAAAAATTAACAAGGAAACAGAGACTGTAAATGAAGCATTAGACCAAATGGATTTAATAGATATATACAGAGAATTACACCCCAAAACTACAGAATTCACATTCTTCTCAAATTCACATGGAACATTCTCAAAGATAGACTACATGTTAGGGCACAAACTAAGTCACTACAAGTTCAAGAAGATTGAAATCATATCAAGCATCTTTTCAGATCACAATGGCATGAAACTAGAAATCAATTGCAACAAGAACATGCAAAATATTTGAACATATGGAGGCTAAATAGCATGTTATTAAACAATGAATGGGTTACCGAGGAGATCAAGGAAGAAATTAAAAACTTTCTGGAAGCTAATGAAAATGAACACACAACAACGCAAAATCTATGGGATGCAGTGAAAGCAGTTCTGAGTGGGAAGTTCATAGCACTACAGGCCTACCTCAAAAAACAACAAAAATTTCTAATAGACTATCTAACCTCACAACTTAAAGAACTAGAAAGCAAACAAAAAGAAAACCCCAGAGCAAGTAGAAGGAAGGAAATAGTAAAGATCAGAGCAGAAATAAGTGACATAGAGACCAAAAAAACAATTCAAAGGATCAATGAAACAAAGAGCTGGATTTTTGAAAAGATAAACAAGATTGATGGACCCTTAGCTAGACTCACCAAGAAACAAAGAGAGACAACCCAAATACACAAAATCAGAAATGAAAGACGAGAAGTAACAACTGACACCACAGAAATACAAAGGATCATTAGCAAATACTATGAACATTTATACGGCAACAAATTCGACAATCTAAGCCAAATGGACACATTTCTAGAAACACATAGTCTCCCAAAACTGAATCGGAAAGATATAGAAAACCTGAACAGGCCAAAAACAACGAAGGAAATTGAAGATATAATCAAGACTCTCCCAGCAAACAAAAGCCCAGGCCCTGATGGATTCACGGGGGAGTTTTACCAAACATTCAAAGAAGAACTAACACCCATTCTCCTCAAACTATTCCAAAAAATTCAAGAAGAAGGAAGACTTCCAAACTCATTTTATGAAGCCAGCATAATTCTAATTCCAAAACCAGAAAAAGACACTACAAAGAAAGAAAACTACAGGACAATATCCCTGATGAACGTAGATGCCAAAATCCTTAACAAAATACTAGCAAATCGGATCCAGCAATACATCAAAAAAATTATTCACCATAACCAAGTGGGATTCATCCCAGGGATGCAAGGCTGGTACAATATACGCAAATCAATAAATGTGATACATCACATAAACAAAATGAAAGATAAAAACCATATGATCATATCAATAGATGCTGAAAAGGCATTTGACAAAATCCAGCACCCATTTCTGATAAAAATGCTCAGCAATTTGGGAATAGAGGGATCATATCTCAACATTATAAAGGCCATATATGAAAGACCTACAGCCAACATCATACTCAATGGACAAAAACTAAAAGCATTTTCCTTAAGAACAGGAACAAGACAAGGATGCCCACTTTCACCACTCTTATTTAACATAGTAGTGGAAGTCTTAGCCACAGCAATCAGACATGAAGAAAAAATAAAAGGGATCCAAATTGGAAAGGAGGAAGTGAAACTGTCATTATTCGCAGATGACATGATATTATACATAGAAAACCCTAAAGACTCCATCAAAAATCTACTAGATGTAATTAATGAATTTGGCAAAGTAGCAGGATACAAAATTAATGTCAAGAAGTCGACGGCATTCTTATACACCAATGATGAACTCACAGAAAGAGAAACTAAAAAAACAATCCCATATACCATCGCAGCAAAAAAAAATTAAGATACCTAGGAATAAACTTAACCAAAGAAGTAAAGGACCTATTTGCAGAAAACTACAGGACATTGAAAAAAGAAATAGAGGAAGATATAAAAAGGTGGAAGCACATACCATGTTCATGGATTGTAAGAATTAACATCATTAAAATGTCCATACTACCCAAAGCAATCTATAGATTTAACGCAATCCCCATCAAAATACCAACGACATATTTCACAGAACTAGAACAAATACTTCAGAAGTTCATATGGAACCAAAAAAGACCCCGAATAGCTACAGCAATCTTGAAAAAGAAGGACAAAGTAGGAGGGATCACAATACCGGACATCAGGTTATACTACAAAGCTACTGTAATCAAAACAGCCTGGTACTGGCACAAGAACAGGCACATAGATCAATGGAATAGAACAGAGAACCCAGAAATTGACCCAAAACATTATGTTCAATTAATATTCGACTAAGGTGGCAAGAGCATACAATGGAGTAAAGACAGCCTCTTTAATAAATGGTGTTGGGAAAATTGGACAGCTACATGCAAAAAAATGAAACTAGACCACCATCTTACACCATACACAAGAATAAACTCAAAATGGATAAAAGACTTAAATGTGACTCATGAATCCATAAAAATCCTAGAAGAAAATGTAGGCAACAAAAGTTTAGACATCATACGCAGCAAAATTTTCACTGATATGTCACCTAAGGCAACAGAAACAAAGGAAAAAATGAACACATCGGACTACATCAAACTCAAAAGCTTCTGCACAGCAAAAGAAACAACCATCAAAGTGGAAAGACAACCCACTGTATGGGAGAGCATAATTGCCTATGATATATCAGATAAGGGACTAATTTCCAAAATATATAGAGTGCTTATACAGCTCAACAAAAAGAACACAAAAAAAAAACAATTAAAAAATGGGCAGAGGAACTAAATAGACACCTCTCCAAACAGGACATACAAACGGCCAAGAGACATATGAAGAAATGCTCAACTTCACTAATCATCAGAGGGATGCAAATTAAAACAACGAGGTATCACCTCACACCTGTCAGAGTAGCCGCCATCAACAAAGCATCAAACAGCAAGTGTTGGCGAGGGTGTAGAGAAAAGGGGACTCTAGTACACTGCTGGTGGGAGTGCAGATGGGTGCAGCCACTATGGAAAACACTATGGTGTTACCTCAACAAATTGAAAATTGAATTACCATTTGACCCAGTGATCCCACTCCTAGGAATATACCCTAAGAAGCCCGAAACACCAAACTGAAAGAATATATGTACCCCCATGATCATAGCAGCGCTATTTACAATAGCTAAGATCTGGAAACAGCCCAAGTGTCCATCAGTAGACGAATGGATAAAAAAGCTGTTGTACATATACACAATGGAGTACTATGCAGCTGTAAGAAAGAACGATCTCTTATCCTTTACGATGACATGGGAGGACCTGGAAACTATTATCCTAAGTGAAACAAGCCAAGCAGAGAAAGACAAATATCATATGATCTCACTTATTTCTGGAATATAATGAACATAACAGTCTGAGGAACAGGGTAGTCCCAGAGATGTGGAAGTAGGGTACAGACTGACATTTGCCAGAAGGGGGGAGGGGAGCGATGAACCACAGAACTTGTACACATGTACTCATAACCAATGGACATGGACAACAAAACTGGGGACGGGTTTTGCAGAGAAAGACAAATATCACATGATCTCACATATTTGTGGACTATAATAAATATAACAGTCTGAGGAACAGGGTGGACCCTGAGATGTGGAAGTAGGGTACAGAATGACAATCCTCAGAAGAGGGGGTGTGGGGGAGGGAAGAAATAAACCACAGAACTTAGCACTATTTACCACATTGTTGTTTTAAATTGCATCTCTCTGATGATTAGTGATGTTGAGCATTTCTTCATATGTCTCTTGGTCATTTGTATGTCCTGTTTGGAGGGGTGTCTATTTAGTTCCTCTGCCTATTTTTAAATTGGGTTCTTTGTTTTCCTTTTGTTGAGCTGTATGAGCACTCTATATATTTTGGAGATTAACCCCTTATCTGATGTATCATTGGCAATTATGCTCTCCCATACAGTGGGTTGGCTTTCCATTTTGATGGTTGTTTCTTTTGCTGTGCAGAAGCTTTTTTAGTTTGATGTAGTCACATGTGTTCATTTTTTCCTTTGTTTCTCTTGCCTTAGGTGATGTATCAGTGAAAATTGTGCTGCATATGATGTCCGAAATTTTGTTGCCTACATTTTCTTCTAGGATTTTTATGGATTCACGATTCCCATTTAAGTCTTTTATGAATTTTGAGTTTATTCTTGTGTATGGTGTAAGTTGATGGTCTAGTTTCATTTTTTTGCATGTAGCTGTCCAATTTTCCCAATACCATTTATTAAAGAGCCTGTCTCTACTCCATTGTATGCTCTCATCACCTTTGTCGAATATTAATTGAGCATAATGTCTTGGGTCAATTTCCAGATTCTCTGTTCTATTCCACTGGTCTATATGTCTGTTCTTGTGCCAGTACCAGGCTGTTTTGATTACAGTAGATTTGTAGTATAACTTGATATCCGGTATTGTGATCCCACCTACTATGTCCTTCTTTCTCAGGATTGCTGTGGCTATTCGGGGTCTTTTTTTGTTCCATATGAAGTTTTGAAGTATTTGTTCTAGTTCTGTGAAATATGTCGTTGGTATTATGATGGAGATTGCATTGAATCTATAGATTGCTTTGGGTAATAGGGACATTTTAATGATGTCAATTCTTCCAATCCATGAACAAGGTATGTGCTTCCAACTTTTTATATCTTCCTCTATTTCTTTTTTCAATGTCCTGTAGTTTTCTGCAAATAGGTCCTTTACTTCTTTAGTTAAGTTTTCTCCTGGGTATCTTATTTTTTTTGCATGATGGTAAATGGGATTGTTTTTTTAGTTTCTCTTTCTGTGAGTTCATCATTGATGTATAAGAATGCTGTCGATTCTTGATGTTAATTTTGTATCCTGCTACTTTGCCAAATTCATTTTTAAGTCTAGTAGATTTTTGATGAAGTCCTTAGTGTTTTCTATGTATAATATCATGTCATTTCCAAATAATGACAGTTTCACTTCCTCCTTTCCAATTTGGATTCCTTTTATTTTTTCTTCATGTCTAATTGCTGTAGCTAAGACTTCCAGTACTATGTTAAATAAGAGTGGTGAAAGTGGGCATCCCTGGCTTGTTCCTTTTCTTAAGTTTTTAGTTTTTGTCCATTGAGGATGATGTTGGCTGTAGGTCTTTCATATATGCCCTTTATTATGTCGAGATATGACCCCTCTATTTCCACATTGCTGAGCGTTTTTATCAGAAATGGGTCCTGGATTTTGTCAAGTGCTTTTTCAGCGTCTATTGATATGATCATGTGGTTTTTATCTTTCATTTTGTTTATGTGGTGTATCACATTTATTGATTTGTGAATATTAAACCAGCCTTGCATCCTTCGGATGGTGAATAATTTTTTTGATGTATTGCTGGATCCGATTTGCCAGTATTTTGTTAAAGATTTTGGCATCTATGTTCATCAGGGATATTGGCCTATAGTTTTCTTTCTTTGTAGTGTCTTTTTCTGGTTTTGGAAGTAGAATTATGCTGGCCTCATAAAACAAGTTTGGAAGTCTTCCTTGTTCTTGAATTTTTTGAAATAGTTTGAGGAAAATGGGTGTTAGTTCTTCTTTGAATGTTCAGTAAAACTCCCCCGTGAAGCCGTCTGGGCCTGAGCTTGTGTTTGCTGGGAGAGTCTTGATTACATCTTCAATTTCCTTAGTTGTTATTGGTCTGTTCAAGTTTTCTATGTCTTCCCAGTCCAGTTTTGGGACTCTATGTGTTTTTTTTCTATTATTATTATTTTTATTAATTTACTTTTGTAACAGATGTTTCTCCTTTTTCCCCCCATTGACACCCTCCTCCCCCTCCCTCCCTGCCCCATCCCCATTTTTGTTGTCCATGTCCATTCGTTATGAGTACATGCGTACAAGTTCTGTGTTCATCGCTCCCCCCCCCCCCCCGGCAAATGTCAGTCTGTACTCTACTTCCACGTCTCTAGGACTACCCTGTTCCTCACACTGTTATGTTCATTATATTCCAGAAATAAGTGAGATCATATGATCTTTGTCTTTCTCTGCTTGGCTTGTTTCACTTAGGATAATAGTTTCCAGGTCCTCCCATGTCGTTGCAAAGGATAAGAGATCCTTCATTCTTACAGCTGCATAGTACTCCATTGTGTATATGTACAACAGCTTTTTTATCCATTCGTCTACTGAAGGACACTTGGGCTGTTTCCAGATCTTAGCTATTGTAAATAGCGCTGCTATGAACATGGGGGTACATGTGTTCTTTCTGATTGATGTTTCAGGCTTCTTAGGGTATATTCCTAGGAGTGGGATCACTGGGTCAAATGGTAATTCAATTTTCAATTTGTTGAGGTAACATCATAGTGTTTTCCATAGTGGCTGCACCCATCTGCACTCCCACCAGCAGTGTACTAGAGTCCCCTTTTCTCTACACCCTCGCCAACACTTGCTGTTTGATGCTTTGTTGATGGCGGCTACTCTGACAGGTGTGAGGTGATACCTCGTTGTTTTAATTTGCATCCCTCTGATGATTAGTGAAGTTGAGCATTTCTTCATATGTCTCTTGGCCGTTTGTATGTCCTGTTTGGAGAGGTGTCTATTTAGTTCCTCTGCCCATTTTTTAATTGTTTTTTTTTTTTTTGTGTTCTTTTTGTTGAGCTGTATAAGCACTCTATATATTTTGGAAATTAGTCCCTTATCTGATATATCATAGGCAATTATGCTCTCCCATACAGTGGGTTGTCTTTCCACTTTGATGGTTGTTTCTTTTGCTGTGCAGAAGCTTTTGAGTTTGATGTAGTCCGATGTGTTCATTTTTTCCTTTGTTTCTGTTGCCTTAGGTGACATATCAGTGAAAATTTTGCTGCGTATGATGTCTAAACTTTTGTTGCCTACATTTTCTTCTAGGATTTTTATGGATTCATGAGTCACATTTAAGTCTTTTATCCATTTTGAGTTTATTCTTGTGTATGGTGTAAGATGGTGGTCTAGTTTCATTTTTTTGCATGTAGCTGTCCAATTTTCCCAACACCATTTATTAAAGAGGCTGTCTTTACTCCATTGTATGCTCTTGCCACCTTAGTCGAATATTAATTGAGCATAATGTTTTGGGTCAATTTCTGGGTTCTCTGTTCTATTCCATTGATCTATGTGCCTGTTCTTGTGCCAGTACCAGGCTGTTTTGATTACAGTAGCTTTGTAGTATAACCTGATGTCCGGTATTGTGATCCCTCCTACTTTGTCCTTCTTTTTCAAGATTGCTGTAGCTATTCGGGGTCTTTTTTGGTTCCATATGAACTTCTGAAGTATTTGTTCTAGTTCTGTGAAATATGTCGTTGGTATTTTGATGGGGATTGCGTTAAATCTATAGATTGCTTTGGGTAGTATGGACATTTTAATGATGTTAATTCTTCCAATCCATGAACAAGGTATGTGCTTCCACTTTTTTATATCTTCCTCTATTTCTTTTCTCAATGTCCTGTAGTTTTCTGCAAATAGGTCCTTTACTTCTTTGGTTAAGTTTATTCCTAGATATCTTAATTTTTTTGCCGCTGTGGTATATGGGATTGTTTTTTTAGTTTCTCTTTCTGTGAGTTCATCATTGGTGTATAAGAATGCCGTTGGTTTCTTGACGTTAATTTTGTATCCTGCTACGTTGGCAAATTCATTTATTACGTCTAGTAGATTTTTGATGGAGTCTTTAGGGTTTTCTATGTATAATATCATGTCATCTGCGCATAATGACAGTTTCACTTCCTCCTTTCCAATTTGGATTCATTTTATTTTTTCTTCATGTTAAATAAGAGTGGTGAGCGTGGGCATCCTTGTCTTGTTCCTGTTCTTAAGGGAAATGCTTTTAGTTTTTGTCCATTGAGTATGATGTTGGCTGTAGGTCTTTCATATATGGCCTTTATTGGATCAAGATATGATCCCTCTATTCCCAAATTTCTGAGCGTTTTTATCAGAAATGGGTACTGGATTTTGTCAAATGCTTTTTCAGCGTCTATTGGTATGATCATATGGTTTTTATCTTTCATTTTGTTTATGTGATGTATCACATTTATTGATTTGCGAATATTGTACTAGCCTTGCATCCCTGGGATGAATCGCACTTGGTTATGGTGAATAATTTTTTTGATGTATTGCTGGATCCGATCTGCTAGTATTTTGTTAAGGATTTTGGCATCTATGTTCATCAGGGATATTGTCCTGTAGTTTTCTTTCTTTGTAGTGTCTTTTTCTGGTTTTGGTATTAGAATTATGCTGGCCTCATAAAACGAGTTTGGATGTCTTCCTTCTTCTTGAATTTTTTGGAATAGTTTGAGGAGAATGGGTGTTAGTTCTTCTTTGAATGTTCGGTAAAACTCCCCCGTGAAGCCATCCGGGCCTGGGCTTTTGTTTGCTGGGAGGGTCTGGATTACATCTTCAATTTCCTTTGTCGTTATTGGCCTCTTCAAGTTTTCTATCTCTTCCCGGTCCAGTTTTGGGAGACTATGTATTTCTAGAAATGTGTCCATTTCGCTTAGATTGTCGAATTTGTTGCCATATAAATGTTCATAGTATTTGTTAACCATCCTTTGTATTTCTGTGGTGTCAGTTGTTACTTCTCGTCTTTCATTTCTGATTTTGTGTATTTGGGTTGTCTCTCTTTGTTTCTTGGTGAGTCTAGCTAAGGGTCCATCAATCTTGTTTATCTTTTCAAAAAACCAGTTCTTTGTTTCGTTGATCCTTTGTATTGTTTTTTTGGTTCCATGTCGTTTATTTCTGCTCTGATCTTTACTATTTCCTTCCTTCTACTTGCTCTAGGGTTTTCTTTTTGTTTGCCTTCTAGTTCTTTAAGTTGTAAGGTTAGGTAGTCAATTAGAAATTTTTCTTCTTTCTTGAGGTGAGCCTGTAGTGCTATGAACTTCCCTCTCAGAACTGCTTTCGCTGCATCCCATAGATTTTGTTTTGTTGTGTGTTCATTTTCATTAGTTTCCAGAAGTTTTTAATTTCTTCCTTGATCTCCATGGTAACTGATTCATTGTTCAATAGCATGGTGTTTAGCCTCCATGTCTTCAAATGTCTTTGCATATTCTTGTTGCAATTGATTTCTAGTTTCATGCCATTGTGATCTGAGAAGATGCTTCATATGATTTCAATCTTCTTGAACTTGTAGAGACTTAGTTTGTGTCCTATCATGTGGTCTATCTTAGAGAATGTCCCATATGCACTTGAGAAGAATGTGAATTCTGCAGTTTTGTGGTGTAATTCTCTGTATATATCTATTAAATCCATTTGATCTAGTGCTTCATTTAGAATTTCTGTTTCCTTGTTAAATTTTGTCTAGATGATCCATCCAGTGTTGTCAATGGGGTGTGAAGCCTCCTGCTATGATTGTATTGCAGTCGATTTCTCCTTTGAAGTCCTCCAGAAGATTTTTAATATATTTTGGTGCCCTATATTGGGTGCATATATGTTTACCAAGGTTATATCTTCCTGTTGGATAGACCCTTTCAATATTATGTAGTGACCTTCTTTGTCTCTAGTTATGGTCTTCAATTTGAAATCTAATTTATCAGATATGAATATTGTTACCCCAGCTTTTTTTTTCTTTTTGTTTGCTTGGAAGATTTTTTTCCATCCCTTTACTTTCAACCTATGTGAGTCTTTTGTTGTGAGGTGGGTCTCTTGTAAACAACATGTATGTGAATCATGCTTTCTTATCCAGTCAGCCACTCTGTGCCTTTTTATCGGAGCATTCAATCCATTTACAATTAAGGTGATTATTGATATGTGCTTATTTATTGCCATTTTTGTTCACTGTGGTTATATTTTTCTTCCTATTTCTTCTACTAATTACAGCAGTCCTTTTAACATTTCTTGCAGTGCTGGTTTGGTGCTAATATATTCCCTTAGCCTTTTTTTTGTCTGGGAAGCTCTTTATTTGACCTTCTATTTTGAATGATAGCCTTGCTGGTTAGAGTAGTCTTGGATTTAGATCCTTGTTTTTCATGACCTTGATTACTTCATGCCATTCTCTTCTGGCCTGTAGTGTTTCTGTTGAGAAGTCAGATGATAGCCTTATGGGGGTTCCTTTGTAGGTTACCTGTTGCTTATTTCTTGCTGTCTTTAGGATTCTCTCTTTGTCTTTAATTTTTGGCATTTTAATTATTATGTGTCTTGGTGTGGGCCTGCTTGGGTTCTTCTTACTTGGGGCTCTCTGTGCTTCTTGAACTTGAATGCTTTCTTCCTTCACCAGGTTAGGAAAGTTTTCTGTCACTATTTCTTCAAATATATTCTCTATTCCTTGCTCATTTTCTTCTTCTTCGGGGACTCCTATAATGCGAATGTTATTACATTTCCAGTTGTCCCACAGTTCTCTTAAGCTATCTTCCTGTTTTTTCATTGTTTTTTCCTTTTGGTTTTCTGATTGATTGATTTTTTTCTACTCTGTCTTCTAATTCACTGATCCGGTCCTCTGCTTCCTCTACTCTGCTGGTCAGTCCTTCCAATGTGTTCTTTATTTCTGCTATGTCATTCTTTATTTCCACTTGGTTTGTTTTCATGGTGTTGATATCCTTACTCATGCTGTTTAGTTTCGTCAAGATCATGGCTCTGAACTCTACCTCTGATAATTTGCTTAATTGCATTTCATTTATGTCATCTTCAGTAGAGTTCTCTTGTTCTTTCATTTGGGATCTGTTTCTTTGTTTCACCATTTTTGCTATCTCAGTGGGTTTTGGAGCCTGCCAAATTTTCCCTGTGGGTGTTGGTGTTCTGCTATTTGTGGCTCCCTCTACTGGGTTTGGATGAGCGTGGAGGGCCCTCCTTCAACACCACTGTAAGTCTCAATGTCCTGGGTAGATTTGCAAGCTCAGGAAATGTTCAGTTATGCTCTAGCTTTTTGCCTGGAGGCTATTAGCCTCAGTTACTTGAAAAGCCTTAGGATCTCAGTTGAATGAGAAACTCCCTCAGGTGTTTATAGTGTGAGAGTATTTTCCAAGGTTGGGGCCAATGCTGGTTTTTAATGAGCCTCAATTTGCATTTCTTTACCTCTTTTCCTCACCTGGGAATCTCCGAGGGAGGGGCTACCATAGCTCTGGGAAGGAGTAAACTTGGCTGCCGTTCTGTGTAACCGGGAAGGAACAAGTTGGCCACCACTGTCCTTTGTGGCCACAGCTCAGCACAAACTCTGAGCGCCCTCCAAATCCCACGTGTCCCCACAGAGTTCCAGTCCAGCCCGCCCTCCCTCTGCCAGAGTCCCAGGTGAGTGGCTGTGGCTATTTAGTGCTGTGTCCCGGCCCTCTGCACTATGGAGCCGCTGGGGCTCTTAACCCAGGGGGCAGGCACTGCCTCTGCTCACAGCCAAGGGCGCTGCTGTCCGTGGGCTCCCAGCCCGCCACCCTCACTCGCCTCCGCAGATCCTACCAGGCTCATTCAGTGTCCCTGGTTGTATGATCCTCTCTCTCTGCTTTTCTGTTGCTTTTTCCCGACGATTTGTCTTTATTTTAGTTGTGATTCCCGTTTGGTCCTGGGAGATCGTCTTTGTAGCTTCCATTCACTCCGCCGCCATTTCCCCTCCTCGGTATTTTAATTATTATATGTCTTGATATGGGTCTGTTTGGGTTCTTCTTACTTGGGCCTCTCTGTGCTTCTTGAACTTGCATGCCTTTTTCCTTCACCAATTTAAGGATATTTTCTCTCACTATTTCTTCAAATATATTCTCTAACCCTTGCTCATTTTCTCTTTCTTCTGGAACTCCTATGATGTGGATGTTGTTACGTTTCATATTCTCCCACAGTTTTCTTAAGCTGTCTTCCTGTTTTTTTTTTTTTTTTTTAATCCTCATCCAAGGACATTTTTTCATTTTTTTTTTTTTTTTTTTTTTAGATAGAGTGGGAGGGAGAGAGAGGAAGAGAGAGAGAAAGAAACATCGACGTGAAATGGACACATCGAGTGGCCACCACCCACACGACCAATCAAGGCCAGGGACAAACTGCAACCAAGGTACATGCCCTTAGCGGGAACTGAACCCGGGTCTCTCTGGACCGCAGGCCAAGGCTCTAACCGCTGAGCCAAACCGGCTAGGGCTGTCTTCCTGTTTTTTAACTGTTTCTTCTTTTTTATTGTCTGTTTGGGTGATTTTTTTCTACCCTGTCTTCTCATTCATGGATCCGGTCCTCAGCTCCCTCTACTCTGCTGGGTTTTTTCCCAATGTTTTCTTTATTTCTGCTATGTCATTCTCCATTTCTGCTTGGTGGTTTTTCATTTCCAATTGGTTGATTTTCAATGTTTCTATATCTTTACTCATGCCGTTGAGTTCTATACTCATGCTGTTGAGCTTCCTCATAATCATTATTCTGAACTCTACCTCTGAAATCTTGCTTAAATCTATTTCATTTATCTCTTCCTCTGTAGAATTTTCTTGTTCTTTCATTTGGGATTTTTTTTTTTTTTTTGTTTCACCATTTGGGCTGTCTCAGTGGGGTTTGGAGCCTGCCAAATTTTCCCTGTGGGTATTGGTGTTCCGTTGATTGTGGGTCCCTCTACTGGGTTGTGATGAGTTTGGGAGGACCCACATTAAACAGTACTGTCAGGCCATACTTTCCTGGGTATATTTACAGTCCAAGCAAAGGTTCAGTTTTCCTCTAGCTTTTGCCTGCAGGCTATTAGTCTCAGTTACTTGATAATCCTCAGGTTGCTGCCCTCAGCTGAATGAAAAATCCTTCAGGTGTACAGGGTAAGAGGCTTTCCAGTGGGTGAGGCAATGGCTTTCTCCTCCCCCCTCCTTGCTTGCTGGTAGTCTCTAGCTTTTAATGAGCCTCAATTTGCATTTCTTTGGCCTGGCCTGGTGGTGTTAAATTCCTGAGGGAGGGGCCATTGCTTCCCTCCAGGGCTTTGGGAAGGGGCTCTTTGAGTAAGATGGCTACTGTCCTATGAGGGAGTGATTAAGCATAAAACTCCTCATGTTCTCCTTCCCAGCTCTCTCTGCTGTGCCATGAATCCCCAACTCTCTTCAAGGAGTTCCAGTCCAGTTTGTCCTCCTTCTGCCGGAGCCCAAGGCAACATGTAGTGTAGGTGGCTGTAGGTGATTTAGTGCTCTGGCCCTTCAGGGAGGTGCCATCTTTCCCTGCACCTCTCCTTCCTGGACAAAGCCTCAGCTCTGCTGATCTCAGCCAGGTGTTAAGCGGGTGCCTTTCCCTGTCCTGCCACTCTGTACTGGGGGGCCACTCTTCTGTGCTGTGGAGCTGCCATTCTGTGCTGGGGAGCCACCACTGTGACCTGTGGAGCCAGCTTGGAATTTTAACCCCTGACTTCTCAGAGGGAACTGTTCACAGCTAGAACAGCCCTCAGCTGCTGTCCATGGGCTCCCAACCCTACCTCTTGTGCCTCTGCAGTTCCTACCAGGCTTGATTTGGTGTCTTCTTTCTATCCTTGGTTATAAGGGTTCTCTCCAGCTGCTTTTAAGTTGGCTTTTCCCGCCGATTTGTCTCTATTTTAGTTGTAATTCCAGTTTTGTCCTGGGAGACAGTCTATGTAGCTTCCATTCACTGTGTAGCTGCTATTTTAGGGTCACATTTTTAATTGATTTTAGGGAGAGAGGAAGGGAGAGATAGTGAGCAAGAGAGAGACAGACATCGAAATGAGAGAAAAATATCGATTGCCTCCCATATGTGCCCCAACCTGGCATCCAGCCTGCAACTTCGGTATATGCCCTGACTGGGAATTGAACCCACAACCTCTTGGTGCACAGAACAACACTCCAACCAATGGAGCCATTCAGCCAGGGAAGAGTTCTCTCATCACTTTATACTTTCTAATTTCTTGTCCTGTGGAATTTTTTTCTCTTTCTTTCATTTTTATGTTACCTGATGTAATAGTATTATCAGATTTAGTTGTGTTTTTCTGACTGTGTTACATTTTTATGTGAAATGGTACTGGATTTTCAATTTTTGTAAAGAATATTCTCTGACTTTGGGAAATGTAAATGTCTCCACTTAGTTCTGGACCAGTTCTGTTCATTTATGTCAGCATCCTAGAAACAAATAGCAATGGAACCTAGTTGACTGTAATAGTTTTAAAGAAAGACCAAATGGACTTTGCAGTATTAACCCTTTGCAGTTATCATATTGAGCTCCTGCCTATATTGCTAAATGATTTTAATGGTTGTCTAAAGGCAAAGGAGTATTTTTAGTATACTGCCACTAAAGGACACTTATTTATATTAAATTTTTAATTTTTAGATGTTATAAGCATACAGTACATAATTGATTAAATTTATATTTACTAAATATTCATGGTAGAGAATGGATGACATTTAATAACTGGAGCCCTAGGAGAGATCAACAGCAATACAGTCATATTCAGGGACTGTAACACCCCACTGTTATCAATGGATAGATCTTACAGAGAAATGCAACAAAAAAGATCACTTGGTGTGTGGGAAGATGCTCCAACCAACTGAGCCACACTAGCCAGGGCCAGGCCTGTGCTTTAAAATGCAAAATATTCCTCTCATCTGCCAGCTTTCCTTTTTCTAAGTTTCACTGGTGTAATCACATTCTCAAAGAGAGTATGGCCGAAGGGGTTATGACTCATGGCTTTATATTTATACTAAAATTACATGACCCTTCACTTAGATTTGACTCCAAATGACTTTGCAGTATTTAGAAATCCAGTTTACCTTGAAAGAATATGCATTTCCTACCACTGAGTATATTCCAAGATTACAGTAATAGAGTGTGATGTCACCAAGATGGTGATATAGGTTTTCCCTGACTGTTATCACTCACAAGAACAACTCAAAACTATCATGGACAAAACATGAGAGAATCCTAGAAGATGGGAATGAGGCTGAAGTAACTGCTGTACCACAGAGACCAAGACAGCTGCAGTAGAAAGGTAAAAGGAATGGCATCATGCTGACTGCATTGCCCCTGTCCCAGGCCAGTACAGCACCATGCAGAGAGGTGTCCCCTGAGCCTACAGCTCCTCCACTGGGAATGGAGCCTGTGGAGACATCCAGCAGCCTTAGCATTGTGGGTCACTACGTAAGGGCTCCTACTCTAATTTTACCCCTGGGCATTGCAGTTGAATCTGCAGGGCTCAACACTGAGATTCTGCCAAAAAAGTGGGGGTGGTGGTGGTGGAGGGAATTCCAACAGCTAGCACTTGGATCTTGGCAGACAGATGTCCTTCCCACAGAAGACAAGTAGTAGCACTAATCAGTGGTTTTGCTCTTCTGCAGAACTAAGTCGGTGGTGCAGTCTTACCAGGGAAATAAGCTGCATGCAGCTCTGCTTGATTTGGGTTCTAAATTGAGTTTTGCAGGCCCTGGAGCCTGGTCTGCCCATGCTTAAGAAGAAGGGCTGAGTCATAGCCCCAGCCTCTGCACATCATTGCTCCCTTCCCCTCCTGACCAAAAAGCATGTTTGTGAAAATTTGGGAATTGGCTGAAATGGGTTCTCCCAGTCTCACCTAGGCAGGAGTGTAGCCCTAGGCTCTATCTGATTGGAAGGGCTGCCTGGCACCTGGAAGCTGCTTCATAACTCAGTAATGCTCAAGCCAAGATATGGGCAAGCATACGTGATTGTCCCCAGAATAAAGCCAATGGCTCTATCTGCCAAGGAACTTGGGGCATGGGGTCAGCTTGAGTCAAATACCAAACAATGAGCCTTAGTTGTCTTGGAGATGCTTCTCCTGCTGCACTGGGCAGGAATACGAATTCATAGCCCCACTCATTGCTGAATATTGCCTTCAGCCCATTCAACTGGTGTTCATTACCAGAGCACATGAGAAGCTGAATAGACCTTCCAACAGCCATGCTTACTGTGGTCTTGAAGAGAGAACACAGCCCATGACTTTCCCCATCAGCAGAGCTGAACCAGTGGCCCTACCTGACCAGGATATTCAGTGCACATTTTTACCAATTTGGATCCCCAAACAACAAGCCATGTGGGTCCTGGGTCCCAACCCACTTCTTTGCCAAGGTAAGAAAGCTCATTCAAAGCCCCATCTACTTCTGAGAATAATACCCTTTTGAGTTTCTCATCTAAGCCCAGGGATCCACAGCCCCTGGCCTCTGCCCTGCTTTTCCCACCCCAGTCCTCCAGTCACTCCGTTCACACTGCTTTTTTTGAACCAGCTTGAGAGCTCTTTCTGAGCTTTCTCAGGTTCCACCCTCTTCTTTCCCCACCCTCTTCCCCAGTCTCATTAAGTTAATTCATACCCAGAGCCCATGGCCTTAGGAAAGCCTTCTCTGACCCCTCACTTTTTATCCAGTGCCCCAGGGACACGTTCAGCCTCCCCTCTGGTAGTCTGGGGGATGCAGATGAAAACAACCAGGTGCCATGGTCACATATCAGATTAGCAAAAATCCAAAAGAGCAGTGACATCCTGATCACCTGGGTGTGGGTGAAGGGCCTGGCGTGCACACTGCAGATGGAAGCAGAATTGCCTGGTCCTTTTGGAAAACAGTCTGACAGTATCTGTTAAACTTAAAATACACATTAACTCAAACCTGGCAATTCCATCCTGGGGATTTTATCCTATAGAAATAAAAGCACCAATATACAAGGAAGCAAGGATATTTATTACAGGATTGCAGGTAGTAACACACACACACATATACACACATTCACAACCCCCTGCAAACAACTTAAAGATGTCAATAGATGGGAATAGTTAAACAAATAGCAGTTATGGGCTTTCAAGCAGCTTTAAAACAAATTTTTTTCCCGTTATTGATTTGAGAGAGAGAGAAAGGGAGAGGGAGAGAGAGAGAGAAACATCAATGAGAGAGAACATTGATTAGCTGCCTCCTGCATGCCCCCCACTGGGGATTAGGCCTACAACCTGGGCATGTGCCTTGACTGGGAATCGAACTGGTAACCTCTTGGTACATGGGTCGACGCTCAACCACTGAGCCACACTGGTTGGGTTCAAACAGCTCTTATGAGAAGGTGGTAGGTACCTCTAGGAGGGATGGCTATGAGGTGTTAGCAAGTAAACACTGTTAGATGTGGACATGTATGATATGATTCCATCTTTGACAATAAAACCCTAAAAACTCTCTTATGTCCATGAGGGTGGGATGTGCCTGAACCCAGGTCACCAGGGGTGATGGTGGGGTATAGAGACAGGAAAGAAATGAAGATGTCTTGAAGGGGCAACAACACCCCATGTTGGGGTTCTGAGACTGGACTATAAAAGGAGGTGGGGTCCAAGGCCAGGGTGGGCCAAGCAGCAGCTAACCTGAGGCAGACCACCCAGAGCTCTTCCTTACCCCAGGACAATGGTGGTCCTGGAGCAGGACTGGACTGGCTGATGGTAGTGTGTGGGAAGGATGTAGGAGTCATGAGGCAAGTAAAGTCAAGCTTGTAAACTTGATCTTCAGTTTCTGTTTGCTGTGGAACAGCTCCTCACTTGCTTGTTAAATTGGTTTTTTATGGGATTTCATGCCATGCTCACACAAGACTCAGTTGAGATATACAATTAGCTGGTTAATTTGGCCATTATTATGGATAAACTCTGCCCTCACAACCCTGCCTCAAATCCATATGTTGAAGCTCTAACTCCCAATGTGAATGTACATTGGAGGCAGGGACTTTAAGGAGGTGATTTAGGTAAATGAGGTCATAAGGGTGGGCCTTGATCTGATAGAACTGTAGCCTTATAAAAAGAGGAAGAGACATCAGAGATGGCTATTTCTCTGTGTGTGCACAGAGAAGAGGCCCTCTGAGGGCACAGAGAAAAGGCAGCCATCTGTAAGCCAGGAAGAGAGGCCTCACCAGAACCCAGCAATGCTGGCACCTTGATTTTGTACTTCTAGCCTCTGTAACTATGAGAAAATAAATTCCTGTTGTTTAAGCTGTTACAGGGCAGTGAAAGGAAGATTCCAGGGCAAGAGGAATGGGAAAACTGAGACAAGAAAGTTAAAACAAGGGCAAACAGTGTGGGCAATTTGTAGCCAGCCTGTAAATAACAAGCCATTATCTTCCTCAGCCAAGGACACTTGAGTTAATCCCCTTCCTAAGGAGAGAATGCAGGAAAGAAGGGGAAAAGGGGGAGGAAGTGGGGAATCTTTCTCACCCACTAAACAAAGAAATCAGCTGGTTTTGGGAAGGGGAAAGGAAAAAAAGGGCCGTTTAAATTTTTTTTTTCTCCCTAAGCAGGAAAGCCAGCAGTCTCAAGGCTTGGCAAGACAAAATTGCCAGGTGCTTCTCATAAATTCTGGGACGACCACAACAAAGTAAATAGGGACCATGAGAATTAATCTATACTAAGATATTCAACAGAGAGATTTTGAAACCTGT
Source organism: Tadarida brasiliensis (assembly GCA_030848825.1). Taxonomy (NCBI): domain Eukaryota; kingdom Metazoa; phylum Chordata; class Mammalia; order Chiroptera; family Molossidae; genus Tadarida; species Tadarida brasiliensis. Next base: position 67,653,335 of record CM061259.1, on the reverse strand, counting down.
ATACAGTAGGGTATATAACACATCAAACCCCCACCCAAATAGCTCTTCAAATTAGCTGACACCCCATCTGTGCTTCATAAGCCAGATGTATAGAGTTGCTTGCCTTGCTTCTTTAATAAATGTGCATGCTTTAATTGCTTTAATAAATTGGCTTTATCGCAATGCAATCAGGGTCTCTCATTTAAATTCATTTATGCTCTGGCTGGTTTGGCTCAGCAGTTAGAGCGTCGGCCCGCTGACCAGAGAGCCCCAGGTTTGGTTCCCACTAAGGTTGCAGTTTGTCCCCGGCCCAGTTGGGGTTGTGTGGGTGGCAACCAGTCGATGTGTCTCTCTCACATCAATGTTTCTCCCTCTCTCTCTTCCTCCCTCTCCCCCTCCCTCTCTACCTGAAGATAAATGCAAAAATGTCCTTGGGTGAGGATAAAAAAATAAACAAACAAACAAAAATAAATTCATTTATATGAGAAGACAATAATTGAGGTTGGGGACAGCCCTCTCCCTTGGACTCAGGGGGCTGTCTGATAACACCTCTCTAGTGTCTGTGAGAGGTGTCTATCACAAAACCACCCAGTTTGTGGTATTTTGTAATGGCAGTCTGAGCTGATTAATGCAGCCATTAAACTGGACAATCCAGGTTATATGAATTAATTTCATTTGTGACTTAATAGGCATACTCTGAGTCAGAATTGTTAGGGTGGTATATGGGACACTTACTATTTTGTGGCCACTTATACTCCTCCCCATGGGTCACATAGTTGGGGTGAAGCTGACCCAGCCCTGGCTTTAAGAGTGGATCACATGGCCCAGAGCTGGCCCCTTAGTGAATTTCATCATCTTGAGCATGAGATGGGTTCAAAGATGGGCACTTAACCTCACCTGGGCCCATCAGATACCTAGGACTCAATCTGAGCTCTTGGGGACAGCGGTCTCTTTTCCTCATAGGCTTGAGGTTGTGAGAATGTGAAGTTGGAGCTGCAGCAGCCCTCTTGGCACCATGAAGACTTCTTGTCTGAGAAGGGAGCAACCCAATGGAAGAGGTCAGGAAATTTGGAGGGAAAAACCAATTCTGTGGACTATTTCAGATGTCTAAGGCTAATTATTAATTTTTGTAAAACAATAAATTCTTTTTTTTGTCCAACTCAGCCCAAGTCACTTTGTGTCAATTGTGATATAATCATGATTGATTCACTAGTTCTTGTCAACCTCTTGACCTTTCATGGGCAAGACCTCTCTCCACTCCTGAGACAGGGTCTGACAAGGAGTGGGCAACCCACTTACCTAGTGAACAGTACTGGCCTTCCAGGTGTCTTCAGACTTCTAGCCCCAGAGCTGCAATGGGCCTGCAGGCAAGAATTGCACCTAATCTCTAAGAGCTTTGCAGAAAGCAGACACCTGGAATGGGGATGGGTAGCATATCAGAACATTGCCTTCCAGAAAGGCAAGCTGAGTGTTGAGTCTCCATGGTTCAACTTTAATTTAATTGACAATTTAAAAAATCAAAATCAGCATCTGGGTCCTTTAGAATATCTCTCTTTTTAGTTTAATTTCACAGGAAGCGGGTTATAGCTTTTGATAAAATGTTTCATTTTAAAGGACTGGTTTCATCAAAGCAGGCCTTTCCTTGCAGGGGTAAGGTCCATGAAATCAATACCAGCTAACATCACATGCCTTACCAAAGAGAAACAGTTTCAGCCATCACATTAGGAGTGAGTTAATTAAATGTTTGACCAAACATAGCAGGCTAATTAAAAAAAATTTTTTTTCTTTATTGATTTTAGAGAGAGAGAAAAAGAGAGGGAGAGAGAGATAGAAACATTGATGAGAGAGAACATCGATTGGCCGCCTCCTGCATGCACCCCACTGGGGATTTGGCCCACAACCTGGGCATGTACCCTGACCAGGAAATGAACTGGCGACCTCTTGGTGCATGGGTCGGCGCTCAACCACTGAACCACACTGGCCAGGCAATAGCAGGCTAATTTTTAAGTTGATAATTTTGTATGGGCCTTGAATGATACTATAAATATCCAAATGGCCCTTGGCAGAAAAAAGGTTCCTTACTCCTGCCACAGAGTCAGAGTCAGCTAAACCAGTAAAAGACATTTTCATTAGGGAAAAGTGGTGCCTTGCTTGAACTTAATTATTGGTTCAATGAAGACCAAATGTTAGATAGAACAAGGATCTCAAGTTCTGAACAGTTTTAAATGTTATTCTTGCTAAATATTAAAATGTAGCAGACCAGCTGTAAACAGGATGAACTTGACAGGAACTCAACAGATAAATGTAGCCAATTGCAAAGAAGAAATCAAGATGTAATTGACCAAATAGTGTTTACAAGCAATGGCTAAACTCTGTGTGAGGAGCTAGAGCTTTGGGTATAAATACCTTGCCTCCTTTATTTGTTGCAAGTAAATAAAAACAACTGTGATTGCCCTGGCCGGTTTGGCTCAGCTGTTAGAGCATCCGCCTAGGGACCAATGAGTCTTGGGTTCGATTCCGGTCAAGGGCACGTACCTTGGTTGTAGTTCGTCCCCAGGCAGGAGGCAACCAGTCTACGTGTCTCTCACATCGATGTTTCCCTCTCTCTCTCTCTCTCTCCCTTCCTCCTACTCTATCTGATGATAAATAGAAAAATATCCTTGGGTGAGTATTAAAAAACCCCACAAGAACAAAAAAAACACCTTGTGACAACTACATCTCATTCTTGAATAGGGCACCCCAAGCAGTCAACCCCACTGAGTTTGGTAACACAAGGGAGATGGTTTACCTAAGAGCTTTGCTAATTCACCAGCAGAACTGCCTCTGTGTCACACACAACCCAGTGTCTTCATCCTTCCACTTCAACAAACTCATGCTGGGGAGGGGACTCCCAGGCAGGACATGTGGAGAAAGGTCACTGTGTTGGGGGCAGCAGGCCTGGTAGGACAGTGACTCTGTTCCAGGGCAGTGAGAAGCTAGGGAAATTCCAGGACAAGGGGAATAGGGAAATTGAGATAGGAAAAAGTTAAACAAGGCCAAACAATGTGGGCAATTTGCAGCCAGCTTATAAATGGCAAGTCCTTTATCTTCCCCAACCAAGGATACTTGAGAGTAAGTGGTTAGTGATTCACCAACTAAAAAATTCAGAAAAGGATGTGGGAAGGGGTAAGGAAAAACAAACAAACAAACAAATAAACAACAACAAAACACAGCAGTTTTATTTTTTACTTCCTATACAGAGAAGCCAGAAGTCCCAAGGCTTGGCAAGATAAAATTTCCAGGTGCTTCTCATGAATTTTGGGAAGGCCACAACAAAGTAAAAAGAGGCCTTGAGAATTAATCTGTACCAAGATATTCAGCAGAGGAATTTTGAAACCTATATACAGGAGGATATATAACACTACAAACCCCAACCCAACTTGCTCCTCAGATTAGCTGAGTGATGCCCATCTGTGCTCTGAGTTGGATGGAATAGATTTGCTTGCCTTACTTCTTTAATAAATGTTTGCTTTAATAAGTTGGCTTTATGACAATGCAATCAGAGTCGCTCATTTAAATTCATGTATATGGGAAGACAAGAACTGGGGAGGGGACAGCCCTCTCCCTCCAACTCAGGGACAGTCGGATAACACCTGTTCTTGTGTTTTGGGTGCCTGTAACAACTCCAGGCTCAAAACCTTGCTGATGAAGAGGGATTCCAGCTGGGGATGGACTTTGACAGCAAACTTGCTCCAGGATGGAGAGGTATGCCTGGATTCCAAGTTGGAAAAGGTGGGTACAGTATAGAAAGGATTTTCAGGCAGGGCTTGGGTGAGAGCGAAGTTCAGGAGGCTAGATGCCCATGTTGGATTCAGGACAGGTGAGGACTGTACCCTGCCTGTACACTAGGGGCGGGGATAGCCAGGTCTGGGTGGAGGAGGCTGTGCTCCCAGGCTGCAAAGGAGGGATCGAAAGGTATATGGAGTGGTGCAAGGACTCAGGCTGAGAGAAGTTGGAAACTGAGGGAAACTTGCCTCTATCTGGAAGGGTAAAAGTTCATCTTTGGGGTAGCCCCTTTACTGCCTGCACATTCCTATAAAAGTTTCTTTTGACCCCTGGGGCGTCTCCATCTCAGGCTCCTTCTACCCATCCCTGAACCCTGTCTTGCCCTAGGGCACAAAGATAGGACTAGACAGCCCCTGTGCCCGAGGGATGACCGGTGGGAACTAGGCGCCCAGAGGAGGATTCTATGGGTGGGGATGCTTGAGAACCTGCTAGCTCCTCCCAGGTTGTCTGCCAGGAAGGCACTACGCCAATATTGGCTAGAGGCTGGGCTTCTCCAGCCTGGCCACTGATGCTTCTCTGCGGCAGCTTCAGGGTGTCTCTGCTTCGTTGACAGCCAGTCTGAATGGCGACAGCAGCGGTGGCGGTGGCAGCGGTGCCGGTGGGGGTGGTAGCCTCGCCAAGAAGCGCCTGGTCACCACAGGCTGAGGCGCCCAACGTCCCGCTGTCTTCCTTAGGAAGCTAGCTCCTTTCCTCTCCGCCCCTCCCCTCCGTGCCTCACTTCCTGGGCCGCACGCCCTGTACTGCTGGAGCTGAAGGCGGATCCAACTGACCGCCAGCTCCAGCGGTGTGCTAGGCATGGCTTAGCTGTCATAGATCCACCGGCTGGCGCCAGTAGCCCCCTGCTCTGCCCTGAGCTGCCACCTCCGCCACCTCTCCTGCTGCTGCCGCTTGGAAAAAACCCTGCTTGCCTCAGCCACCCCCCTCTTCCAGGTAGGTAAGGCCTGGCCCTCATGCTCGCGAACCCCCTAATGGTCAGGATCCCCCTAACCCTCGCTGTCCCTTCTCCACTGTCCCTTCTCCAGTTGATGTCCAGCTGGACTTGGGAAAACTCCGTGTGTCTGGCCAGGGGCCAAGTTGACCAATTTAAGAACCAAATCATTTGTGCGGGGGGGGGGGGGGGGGGGGGCTCCCTGCAATGCACCCAGGCGCGCGCGCGTGTGTGTGTGTGTGTGTGTGTGTGTGTGTGTGTGTGTAAGCCTCAGAGCCCTATTGGTTTCCTGGACTCCAAGCGTGCAGTCACAGAGCCAGGAAAGCCCCGAGGCAAAGCACACAGTGCTAGTCCCAGCGGTCCAGGGGTTTCAGGGCCAGATGGCGCGGAACTGCAGTCAGGGGACCCTGGGGAGGAGCTGGGGGCAGATTGTGCCTCCTGGGGTCCTGAGGATTGGTTTGGGTGCATTGGAGGAGATCCCTGAAGATCTGAGGGACCGTGCTCCACTCCTCCAAGGAGGGACGGATCAACTACCAGTGGGCTCATTGGGAGCTAGACACAGAAGAGAGGCCACCAATGCCTGCAGGAGCCTTGTCATCACTGCCCCAGGGGCCACTGAAGGGTATAGGCAAACGGGCGTCTTCCTGTTGCAGGTGGGCCCCTGGGGCATGGAGTGGAGAGCATACTGTGCACTGATGCCCAGGGCCACTTGGTGTCCCACATAATGTCTGATGCCACTGCCCTAGAGGAAGTTCAGCCCCACAGGACCACCCTAGTCCAGACCCCCAACTTCCACGGAGGCAGTGAGAAGGACCCTGGTGACTGCCTATTCTAAGATGTCAAAGTCTTCCACCAAGTCCTGCACCTGTGGCCTGACACCCACCTTGTGTCACCAGAGGCCATGGAGTGGCAGGGCAACTGTCTCTACATCAGAGATGTGGCCAGCTTCACTGAGGCCTCCTCCATGGAGCTCAGCAACTTTGATAGGCTGGTGAGTAGGTACTTCTCCCTCTCTGTTCTGTCCATGTCCCTTGCCTGGATGGCAGTTACCTGGGTGTCCCCTAGAAGGCCTGAACTAAGGACCTTCTTTGCTTAGGGATGTGGGGCATTGAAGCGGTTGGCAAGTTATTTTGATTAGCAGGAGAGGGGTGATTTATGTAGGTGGAGGCCCAGGGTCTCCAAAGCACTGATCAAGTAGCCATAAGACTCCTGGTCTAAGGGAGTGGCCACTCTCCAAAGCCCTGCCACTCCTCATCCCCTGTATTCAGGCTTGTCCTGCAAGCTGCAGAGCCAGCAATTACTCCAGAGCCCTACAACCTCTTGCATTCTTTTTATGGAGACACAGGAAATACCACTTGTTGCTTTGGAAATTCACTGCCTTTGCTGGATTTAGTTAGAATCTGGGCATACTGCAAGCAACTGTCAATGTCCTTGGAGGAGTTGGGTTAACATGGTGCAGCCCTCTATATCCTTTTGTCTCTGAAGATGTCCTGGGCCTCTCAGGTGTGTCTCATTTAACTCTGGAGGTGAATTTCCAAAATTTAATGAAATGGGTCCTGGGGACTGTGGGTTGGGCTGGGTGGGCTGGGCTGGGAAGAGGTGACATGGTTGTAATCTAGTCTGTTGGTGGGCCATCTCCTGTGTACCAGTTAATTCCCAGTGGAGAGCATTTCAGGGAGACTTTGTCACTATATCATTCATTCATATGTTCATTCAGGGATTTATTTGTTCAACCAGCACCTCCAGTGCATTTGTCCACTGTGCTGGACAGAGATGAGGTTGACCTGGTGCCCCCCTAGGGCTCACACACTTAGGGCAGCTAACAGGCCAGGGCCTTGAGAGATCAGACATAGAAAAGGGAACCTATATCCGAACAACTCCTTTAACAGGCTCCCTATTTATTACTTTCCTTAGAGAGGACAAGAATCGAGGTTGGGGGCCAGCCCTCTCCCTCTGACGTGGGGCTGTCCGATAACACCTCTGTGGTGTCTGTGAGAGGTGCCTGCCACAGCTGGACACTCGGAAGTTTATTGCTCAGTCATATGGAGCCTGATGTAAGTCTGGGCTCATTTCCAGGATATATGTCTTTCATAGAGTGGCTCGGTGATCAGGCTGCTTTGGTTTTTTGGTCCTACACGTCAACATGAGGATTTCTTCAAATGGCTGCAGCTGGAGAGTCATGTGCCAGGTTTTGCTGGGAAGTAACCTGTCTCTTCTGCTCACACCCATTGGCCAGAGCCAGTCACATATGATCTTCCACTTGCTGGGAATTGGTGGGAGAAGTACGGATGAGCAAAGTCAGCAAGGAAACCAGGGTAGATAGAGGAGAAAAGGAGGTAATGGAGAAGAGGAGGATTCAGCAAAGGAGACAGAGAAGGAATGTCCAGGGAGGACCAAAGGAGGAACCAAAGGAGGAAAATGTTACAAGGAGGAGGGAGTGACCTAAATGGGGTGGTAAGATGATGACTGAGGACTGGCCATGGGATCTAGGTAAAAATGATCTATAACTTTGGGAAGAGCAATTTATAAGAGCTATGTGAAAAAGCCTGGTTGAGAGACATAGAAAGGAGTATGGTTCAGACTGACAAACCTCAGAGTAGGGGGGTGGGGGGGAGGATGGATGAGATGAACCAAAGAACTTAATATGCATGTATGTATAACCATTGGACATAGACAACAATGCTAGGGGGTGGGGGGGGGGTAGAATGGGGAGGAGGGTGTCTAGGGGGGAAAAAAGAGAAACATTTGTAACAAAAATAAATTAATAAAAATTGAAAAAAGAAAAAAGAAAAAGCCTGGTTGAAGTGAGTTAAAGAGAGATGGTGGATAGGGGGAATTAGAGACAAGTAGAGATAAGAAATAGGGCAGATGCTGGCAGGAGAAGTAGGTTCAAGACAAGGGTGTTTTCATTTGTTATTTATAGCTGGGAGAGGTAACATATTTTAATATTCTGTTGAAGAAGATCTAGTAGAGTGAAAACTGATGACGTAGGAGATAAAAGAATGTTGTTGGAGCAGTGCCCTTGAATAGGTGAAGAGGGATGGGCTGTGGATGGCAGCCTAGACAGCAGCCTCAGTGAGAGGGTGGAAGGTAGAGAAGGTTGGGCAGACTCTGGTGGAGGGGGTGGGAAGAGAGGAGTAAGTGTGAAACAGCCTTCTGGAAACTAGGGAAGTGGATGGACATGGGAAGCACACTGTGACCTGGGGATGTGAATTGCCTCAAGGGTTAAATGTTGGGAGTTGAAGTGGGACACGTCAGATCCACTTGTGAGGCTTGTGATTTTCCCTGCCACCTTCTGCTGGAGAGTTGGATTTCACCCGGAGGAGTTTTCATCAGGAGAGTTCAACAAAGTGAGGGGGCAGAAGTTTGGAGTGTGTGCAAAGGGATGGTGATAATTATGATGTTAGCTCTTCTTTTGACCATTTTGGATTATGAATTATGTTGTCAGTGACATCCAGTTTATTGTTTACTACCTCTACTGAATTTTATAATATAAATATATATGTATATAATGTATGTATATAAAGTAAATAACTAATAAAAATAAAATGTTATATAATTATAATAATATAAATTAGACAAATGTGTAAAAATTAGACACATGTATAAATAAGTAAAAATAAGTTAAAAATTGGAATAAAAATTAGAAATAACTGTAGTGACAGTTCTCGACAGTCAAGATATTACAAAGAAACAAGTAAAAACAAAGATATTTATTTCAAATCTATATCTATTAATATATCTAATCTGTATCTGTATTTGTATCTAATCTCTCTGATACATATGTCTGTATATATCTGTGTCTGTATCCAATCTAGGTTTATATTGAATGTCTGTCTCTATCTAAGCTATATCTATACCGAATTTTTATCTGTATCTGTAATCTATATTGGTATATCTGTCTTCTTAAGGGTTCTCATTATAGCTGCTTTTCTCAATGCTATCTTTATGTCCTCTTTGAGGTCTGCCTTTCCAGCAGCCACCTGCTCTGCTGTCCATGATCCCCCTCCCTTCAAACACTGGGTCCTCATAGCAGTTCTACTCATTGCAGTCCTAGACTGGAGGCATTGGCATTGCCTGCAAGTTTCCTGGGAATGCAGATTTCCAGACTCCACACCAGGATTCCTGAATCAAATGTCGGGGGGGGTGGGGCCCAGGAATGTGCATCTTCACCAGCTCCCCAGGGACTCTGTTGAGGACAGCTACTTATATCACCTTTCGCCTTTGCTTTCCTACTTTTGTCAGGGATGCTGGCCCTCCAAACCTGCACTGGGGCACAGGTACGAGACACAGAGCTCTGCAAGTTCTTTCTTCTCTCAGGGTGGGGGGAAGACAGTAGCTGGCCAGCTGGCCAACAAGAACCTGGCTTCTCTTGGGTTCTCCATGTATATATACATTTGGGGTTGAATTGGTTCTCAGCCAGCTCCATGTATGTTTTTTAAATAATATTTTTATTGTAGTAAAATATACATAACATAAAATTTACCATTTTAACCATTCTTCAGTGTACAATTTAATTGCATTCAGTATATTCACATTGTGGTGTACAACCATCACCAGTATCCATCTTCAGAATTTTTTATTCAACCCATACTGAAACTCTACACCCATCAAACAATAACTAACTGCCCATAAACCCTCCCTTCAGCCCCTGGTAACCACCATTATACTTGCTGTATTTATGAAGTTGACTATTCTAGGTATCTCATATACATGGAATCATACCGCATTTGACCTTTTGTGTCTGGCTTATTTACTGAGTGTAATGTTTTCATGGTTCATCTATGTTGTAGTGTGTATAAAAATTTTCTTCCTTTTTAAGGCTGAATAATAGTCCATTGTAATTATATATTACATTTTGTTTATCTACTTATGCATCATTTTTTTAACTTAAAATTTTTTATTTATTGATTGATTTGAGAGAGAGAGAAGAAGGGAGAGAGAAAGAGAGAGACAGAGAGAGAGACAGAGAAACATCAATTTGTTGTTCCAATTATGTATACATTCACTGGTTGCTTCTTGTATGTGCCCTCACCAGAGACTGAACCTATAACCTTGACGTATCAGGACGATGCTCTACCCAACTAAGTTACCTGGCCAGGGCCTTATAATTCTTTTAAAAAATTTATTTTTCAATTACAGTTTAATTTGGTATTGCTGTGTATTAGTTTTAGATGTACAGCATAGTGGTTTGACAATCATATACTTTACAAAGTGGTCTCCAATATTTCAAGTAGCCACCTGGTACCATGCATAGTTATTACAATATTGTTGACACTATTCCTTATGCTGTACTTTACATCCTATCACTATTTTTGTAACTACAAATTTGTACTTCATAATCCCTTCACCTTTTTCACTCAGTCCCCCAAACACCCTCCCTTATGACAGTCATCATTCTGTTCTCTGTACCTAAGTGTCTGTTTCTGTTGTGTTTGTACATTTTGTTCTTTAGACTCCACATGAAAGTGAAATCATAGTATCTCTCTTTCTCTGATTGATTTATTTCACTTAGCATAATACCGTCTAGGTCCATTCATGCTGTCACAAATGGTAAGATTTCATTCTTTTTTTATGACCATGTAATATTCCATTGTACATAGGTACCAGGACTTTTTTATTAACTCGTCTATTGATGGGTACTTAGGTTGCTTCCATAGCTTGGCTATTGTAAATGATGCTGCAGTGAACATTGGGGTGCATATATTCTTTCAAATTAGTGTTCTCTGAGTCCATGAGTTTTTGTCTTTCTGTTTATTTTTTGCTTCCAGTTTTATATCCCACATATGAGTGAAATCATATGGTTCTTGACTTTTTCCATTTGACTTATTTTTTTTTAGCATGATATTCTCAAGATCCATCCATGTTGTAGCAAATGGCAGTGTTTCATCTTTTCTTAGAGCTGAGTAGTATTCCATTATATATATATGTGTCTCATCTTCTTTATCCAGTCATCTATTGAAGGACACTTTGGTTGTTTCCATGTCTTGGCCACCGTGAATAATGCTACAGTGAACATGGAGGTGAATATATCTTTGCACATATAATAAATGTTCCCAAATTATTTGGGTAGATACCCAAGAGAGGGGTTGCTGGATCATATGGCAACTTTATTCTTAAATTTTGAGGAGCCTTCATACTGTTTTCCATAGTGGCTATACCAATTTACATTCCCACTGTGAATGAGGGTTCCTTTTTCTCCACAACCACTCCAATAATTGTTATTACATGTCTTCTTGATAATAGCAATTCTGACACATGTGGGGTGATATCTCTTGTAGTTTTGATTTGCATTTCCTAATAATTAGTGAAGTTGAGTATCCTTTCATATCTCTGTTGGTCATTTGTATGTCTTCTTGGGAGAAGTGTCTGATCAGGTCATCTGCCAATTTTTAAATATTTATTTTTGAGTATTCCAACATATTTTATTTAATAATGCTTTATAATTTATAATGCAAAACTGCAAATCTAAATGTTAAACTGTACCCATCCAATTTTCCCAACACCATTTATTGAAGAGACTATCTTTACCACATTGTATGTTCTTGCCTCCTTTGTCAAATATTAATTGACCATATAGACATGGGTTGATTTCTGGGTGCGCTCTTCTGTTCCACTGATATATATGCTTGTTCTTATGTCAGTACCAGACTGTTTTAATTAAAATGGCCTTGTAGTATAGTTTGATATCAGGTATTGTGATACTTCCAACTTTGTTCTTCTTTCTCAAGATTACTGTGGCTATTCAAGGTCTTTTTTGGTTCCATATAAACTTTTGGAATATTTGTTCTAGACCTGTGAAATATACCATTAGTACTTTACTAGGAAATGCATTGAATCTATATATTGCTTTCGGTAGTATGGACATTTTAATGATGTTGATTTTTCCAATCCATGAACATGGTACATCCTCCCACTTATTTGTATCTTCTTGTTTCTTTCTTCAATGTCCTATAGATTTCTGAGTACAGGCCTTTTACCTCCTTGGTTAAATTTATTCCTAGGTATTTTTGTTGCTGTTGTTCTTACAATAGTAAATTACATTCTCTTTCTGATAGTTCATCATTGGTGTATAGAAATGCCACTGATTTCTGGATATTAATTTTGTATCTTGCTACTTTGCCAAATTCTTTATTAGTTCTAGTAGCTTTTTGGTGGAGTCTAGGGTTTTCTATGTGCAATATCATGTTGTCTGTGAATAATGAGAGTTTTACTTCCTCTTTTGCAGCGGGCACGACTTGTTGTGGTCCTGAATTTTTGGTGCGAGAGAATGAACATAAAAGACACACACACAAAACAGGAGACAAGGCTGCAGCCCCGAGGACTGTCAGCGTTTTATTTTTATAGGGCAAATCATGGCATTCTCCCAACTCTAGCTCTGCATCACTACTGAGTCCCCATTGTCTAATGTCCTTGTCCTTGCAAGGAATCTGCTTGTACTGTTCCCATTGAAGGCCAGCGTATGCGCTCGTTCCTTCCAGCTCCTCCTGCCTGCAGAAAGGGAGCGCCTGTGCTTGCATGTAATGCCTCAGGCATTTAGGGGATCAGTACGATCAGTTCTGCAAGGTCAGTTGTTTCCAAACTGCCCTTTTTCTACCCATGTTTGCATAAAGCAGGAGTAGAGACCTGATCTTTTCTGCAGATTCCTTAAGCGGGAGCAGAGATTTGACTTAATCTCTTCTGCCTCCTTCATCCTTTCCAATTTGGATGCCTTTTATTTCTTCTTCTTGTCTAATTGCTGTGACTAGGACTTCCAGTACTGTGTTGAATAATAGTGGTGAACATGGACATCCCTGTCTTGTTGCTGATCTTAAGGGAAATGCTTTTAGATTTTGCCCATTGAGTGTGATGTTGGCTGTGGGTTTGTCATAGATGGCCTTTATTATGTTGAAGTATGTTCCCTCTTTTCCCACTTTGCTGGGATTTTTTTTTTTTATCATAAATGAGTGCTATATTTTATCTAATGCCTTTTCTGCATCTATTAATATGAGCATGTGGTTTTTAGCCTTCATTTCATTTATATGGTATATCACTTTTATTGATTTGTGATATTGTACCAACCTTGCTTCCCTGGAATAAATCCCACTTGATCTGGTTTGAATTGCTGGATTCATTTGCTAATATTTTGTTGAGGGTTTTAGCATTTATGTTCATCAGGGATATTGGCCTATACTTTATTTCTTTGTAGTGTCTTTATCTGGTTTTCAAATTAGGGTAATGCTGGCCTCATAAAATTAAATGGGGGGTTTTCCCTCCTGTTGAATTTTTTGGAATAGTTTGAGAAAGATAGATGATAGCTCCTCTTTGAATGTTTGGTAAAATTCACATGTGAAGCTATCCGGTCCAGGACTTTTGTTTGTTGGGAGTTTTTTTTATATTACTGCTTCAATTTCACTAGTTGTAATCTGTCTATTTAGACTTTCTGATTTTTTCTGATTCAGTTTTGAAAGATTATATGTTTCTAGAATTTTATTTATTTATTCCAGGTTGTCCAATTTGTTGGCATATAATGTTAAAAATATTTTCTGACAATCCCTTGTATTTCTTTGGTGTCAGTTGTTACTTCTCCTCTCTCATTTCTGATGTTATTTATTTGGGTTCTCTTTCTTCTTTTTCTTGATGAATCTGGTTAAAGGTCTGTCAATCTTATTTATTTTTTCAAAGAATCAGCTCTTGATTTATTGATCATTTGTATTGGTTTTTTTTTAGACCCTATTTTGTTTATTTCTGCTCTGATCTTTATTTCCCTCTTTTTACTCACTTTGGGCATTGTTCATTGTTTATTTTTCTAGTTCCTTTAAGTGTATAGATTGTTTATTTGAGTTTTTGTTTTGTTTTGTTTCCTGAAGTAGGCCTGTAATGCTATGAATTTCCCTCTTAAGATTGTTTTCATTGTGTCCCATAGATTTTGGGTTGTTGTGTTCTCATTTTCATTTATTTCAAGGTATTTTTTTTTATGTCTTCCTTTATCTCACTGTTGACCCATTCATTGTTTAGTAACATGATTTAGCCTCCATGTCTTTTTGTGTTTTTCAGTATTTTTCTTATAATTGATTTCTAGTTTCATAGCATATGGTCAGAGAAGATACTTGATATGATTTTAATCTTCTTTAATTTGTTGAGATGTTTTGTGTCCTAACATGTGGTCTAGCCTAGAAAATGTTCCATTTACACATGAAAAGAATGTATATTCTGCTGCTTTGAGGTGAAGTGCTCTGAAGATATCAATTAAATTAATCGATCTAGTCTGTCACTTAAGATCACAATTTCCTTGTTGAATTTCTGTCTAGAAGATCTATCCATTGATGTCAATGGGGTGTTAAAATAACCTTGTATGACTGTCAATGTTACTGTTAATCTCTTCCTTTATGTCCGTCAACATTTGCTTTATATATTTAGGTGCTTCTATATTGGGAGAATAAATGTTTACTAGAGTTATATCCTCTTGTTGGACTGCTCTCTTTATCATTATGTAGTTTTCTTCTTTGTCTTTTACTATAGCCTTTGTTTTAAAGTATATTTTGTGAGATATAAATATTGCTACTCTACTTGTTTTCATTTCCATTTACATGAAATACCTTTTTTCCATCCCTTTACTTTTAGTCTGTGTATTTTTCATTTTGAGGTGGGTCTCCTGTAGACAAAATATATATGGGTCTTGCTTTCTTATCCATTCATGTATCCTGTGTCTTTTTATTGGAACATTTAAACCATTTACATTTAATTTGATTTTTGATAGGTATGTATTTATTGCCATTTTATTATTTTTACCTCTGTTTTTTGTTTTTTGTTTGGTTTCTTCTTCCCCCACCTCCTCTTCCTTCTCATTCTTTTTCTCCTTTGCCCTTTAAAGTTTCTTTTCAAAATATTTTTTTAAATCCTCACCTGAGGATATTTTTCCATTTATCTTCAGATAGAGTGGAAGGGAGGGAGGGAGGGAGGGAGAGAAGAGAGAGACATCAGTGTGAGAGAAACACATCTATTGGTTGCCTCCAGCACGACCCCGACCAGGGCCAGGGACTGAACTGCAACCAAGGTACATGCCCTTGACTGGAATCAAATTCATGACTCTTTGGTCCATGGGCTGATGCTCCAATCGCTGAGCCAGACCAGTCATAGCCCTTTAACATTTCTTGTAGTACTGGTTTGGTGGTAACAAACTCCTTTCGCTTTTTCTTGTGTGCGAAGCTCTTCATTTCTCCTTCAATTTTAAATGATAGCCTTGCTGGGTAAAGAAAGTAGTCTTGGTTGTAGGTTGTTGCTTTTCATCATTTTGAATATTTCATGCCCATCCCTTCTGGTCTGAAGTGTTTTTGTTGAGAAATCAGCTGACAGTCTTATGAGAGCTCTCTTGTAGGTAATTAATTGCTTTTCTCTTGCTGCTTTTAAGATTCCCTCTTTGTATTTAACCTTGGCCATTTTAAATATGATGTATCTTGGTGTAGGCCTCTTTGGGTTCATCTTATTTAGAACTCTCTGTGCTTCCTGGACTTGTGTGTCATTTTCCTTCACCAGTTAGGGAAGTTTTCTGTCATTGTTAATCAAATAGGTTCTTGATCCCTTATTCTTTCTGTTCTCCTTTCCCTGTGATGCAGATGTTGTTAACATTTCATATTGTCCCAAAGTTCCCTTAAACTGTTGTCATTCTTTTTAATTTTATTTCTTTTTGATGTTCTGAATGGGTGTTTTTATCTACCTTGTCTTCCAAATAACTGATTCAGTTCCCTGCTTCATCCAACCTACTTTTGATTCCTTCCAGTGTATTCTTGATGTCAGATATGGTATTCTTCATTTATGACAGGTTTTTTTTCATGGTTTCCATGTCCTTTTTCATGCTGATATAGTTCCCATGAAGTTCCTTGCAGTTCTCACTAAGTTCCTTGAGCATCCTTATAACCATTAGTTTCAACTATATATCTGATAAATTGCTTGCCTTCATTTCATTTAACTCTATTTCTGAAGATTTCTCCTATTCTTTCATTTGGGGGATGTTTCTTTGTCCCCCCATTTTAGCTGGTTCTTCGTGTTTGTTTCTATAATTAGATGAACTCTTATTTATCAGTCTTTGTGGGGTGGCCTTATGTAGTAGAGCTCCCATTGGACGTAGTGGTGCAGAATCCTTGATCTCATGAGCTGGATGCTCTAGGAATGTTCCTTGTGTGGGTTATGTGGGCCTTCCTGTTGTAATTGGGTCTTGAATGCTGTGGGCCCTTTCATGGATGTGAATGACTCTCTGCCTGGCTGACTGTGAGGTTCAACCCTGACCCAGTCATGCAAGCTGCTGTACAGGTGCTGACAAAACAAAATAAAACAAAAAACCTACCACCACCACCACCAACAACAAAAACAAGTACAAAAAATAAGAATAAGAGTAAAAAGAATAAGAGAAGGAAAAAGAAATAAAAAAAGAATATGAAAGGAAAGAAGAAAAAAGAGTAAGAAAAGAAATAAAAAAATAAAATAAGAAAAGCAAAGAGAGAAACAAGAAATATAAAAGAGAAAAAGGAATAGAAAAGAAAAAAATAAAGAAAAAAATAGAAAAAAAAAGTGGAGTTCACCTCAGCCGACTTCACTGTTAACTGTGACCTCCCTTTGGATTTGCTGTTTGTGATGCTTTGTGGCATCAGCAGGAGCTCTGAATTTATCTGAAGCTGGTCCCTTGGTGTGTTGGTTCTGGGCCTTTTGGGAGGTTGTCTGGTGTAAGCCAATGTCAGATACTGTCTATGCCTGGCTCTCAGCAACATTTTTGAAGCTACAAGTGATTCACAGATTATGGCTGCCTCTGCTGGGCTTGGCTGTGCACCAGAAGGACTAAGCTGTGCCCCAAAGCTGGCTTTTATGAACACAGAGACCAGTGGTGGGTCAGCAAACACCCTGAGGCACCCCAGGATCAGCTTCCGCCTGCTTCCACTTGCTAGCTGACTATTAGGCTTAGTCACTGAAAAAGCTCAGTCTCTGAAAGTGCCTCTGGTGGAATTGTTAGGATGGGGCTATTGGATTCATTTTGAGGGAGAGCTGCCATTCAGACTTTAGGGAAGATGGTTGGTGTGTCCCCCCAATCCCAAGCCACAAGTCTGAGTCTGCCCTGAATTTTCCCCCTGACCGCAGCAGGGTGGAGCTGCTAGTAGTCAGGCAAGTTGGGCCTACAGGACCCAAAATTTGGGTCTGTTGGAAGCTAGGAAGGTGGTTCTATGAGATTTCCTGAGAGGGGGAAATGCTAGTCAGGTTCAGGAGGATGTGGGGGGAATGGCCCTACCCAAAAGCCAGTCACTGACACCCCCTGAGACTGCCCAGACTTCTGTGTCCCAGCCTATGCCACTGACTCCTCAGCAGGACTAAGATGCAGGGTAGGGTGAATGGGATTTCAGAGCATGGGGTAATTGCTTTTCCCCAGGCTGATGCTGCTCAGAGGTGATTGCTCCTCCCAATAAAGATGGCTGCTATGCTGTTAGAGGATAACTCAGAACAAGGATCCTGTCAGCTGTTCCCCTGTGTCTCTCCCCAAAGCTGCCCACCCCTGACTCTTCTCAGGAGACTCCAATCTGCACTGCCCTACCTCTGTCAGAGCCCAGGATGAGTGGCTGTGAATGAAATTTTGCTCATTGGTCCTTTAAAACTGTGGCTTTGTCTCCAGTGGGCACCGCTTCTCATTGGCAGATGGAAACCTAGCTGCATTTTACAGCTGGGTGCTATAAGGGCACCTGTTCTCAGCTCTGGTGCCTTGGGTTGGGGAGCCCGGCCTGGGGTTTGGGCTTCACACCTCTCAGAGGGAACCTCCTGCAGCTGAGATATCCCTCTCTAACCTCAGTCTGCTGCCTATGAGAGAAGGGCCAGCCACTTTTGTGTCTCCACCCTTCCTGCCAGTCTTGAAGTGGCTTCTTCTGACAGTCCTTGGTTAAAAGTCTCCTCTTCAGATAGTCTTTAGTTGGTAATTTTAGGTGATTGTTCCCCAATGCAGGTGTAATTTCCAGTCTGGTTTTGGGAGAAGTTCCACTGCTATCTCGAATGTCTCCGCTGCCCATTTAAAAAAATTAACTTTATTGTTGAAAGTATTACAGATGTCCTTCATTTTTTCCCCAACTGACGCTCTTCCCCCTGCTCACACTCCCACCTTTACCACCCTATGTCCATTGATTATACATATATGCATATAGTTCTTTGGTTTATCTCTTCCCACCCCACATCCCTCTTCCCTCTGAGGTTTGAAGTCTGTTCCCTACTTTCATGATTCTGGATCTATTTTGTTCATGAGCTTATTGTGTTCATTACATTCCACAAATAAGTGAGATCATATATTTGTCTTTCTCTGACTGGCTTATTTTGCTTAGCATGATACTCTCCAGGTACCTCCATGTTGTCGCAAAGGGTAAGAGATTTTTTTTTCTTACAGCTGCATAGCATTCCATTATGTAAATGTACCACAGCATTTTTTTTTATTAATTTATTTTTGTTACAGATGTTTCTCCTTTTTTCCTCATTGACACCCTCCTCCCCATCCCCCCACCCCATCCCCAGCTTTGTTGTCCATGCCCATCAGTTATGCATATATGCGCATAAGTTCTGTGGTTTATCTCTTCCCTCCTCCCCACCCCCTCTTCTGAGGGGTGTCAGTCTATACCCTACTTCCACATCTCTGGGTCTGACCTGTTCCTCAGACTGTTATGTTCATTATATTCCACAAATAAGTGAGATCATGTGATATTTGTCTTTCTCTGCTTGGCTTGTTTTGCTTAGGATAATACTCTTGAGGTCCCTCCATGTCGTCTCAAAGGATAAGAGATCTTTCTTTCTTACAGCTGCATAGTACTCCATTGTATATGTACCATAGCTTTTTTATCCACTCATCCACTGATGGACACCTGGGCTGTTTCCAGATCTTGGCTATTGTAAATAGTTACCACAGCTTTTTTTCATCCACTCATCTATTAATGGACACTTGGGCTGTTTCCAGATCTTAGCTATTGTGAATAGCACTGCTATGAACACAGGGGTGCATATATTCATTCTGATTGGTGTTTCAGGCTTCTTAGGATATATTCCGAGAAGAGGAATCACTGGGTCAAATGACAGTTTCATTTTTAATTTTTTGAGGAAACACCATATTGTTTTCCATAGTGGCTACACCAGTCTGCATTCCCACCAGCAGTATACTAGACTACTCATTTCTCCACATCCTTGCCAGCACTGATCTTTGATGATTTGTTGATGGTGGCCATTTCTGCAGGTGTGAGGTGATACCTTGTAGTCGTATTAATATGCATTTCTCTGATGATTAGTGATGAGCATTTTTTCACAAATCTCTTGGTCATTAGTATGTTCTCTTTGGAGAACTGTTTATTCAGGTCCTCTGCCCATTTTTAAATTGAATTGTTTGTCTTCTTTTTGTTGAGTTTTATGAGTACTTATATATTTTGGAAATTAACCCCTTATCAGATGTATCATTGGTGAACATGTTCTCTCATACAGTGGGTTCCCTTTTCATTTTGATGCTGGTTTCTTTTGCTGTGCAGAAGCTTTTTAGTTTGATATAGTCCCATTTATTATTTTTTTCCTTTGTTTCTCTTGCCCTAGGTGATGTATCAGTGAAAATTCTGCTACATGTGATGTCTGAGATTCTGCTGCCTACATTTTCTCCTAGAATTTCTGTGGTTTCATGAGTTACATTTAACTTTTATCCAGTTTTTGTTTTATTCATGTGTCTGATGTAAGTTAGTGGTCTAGTTTCATTTTTTTTGATATGCCTGCCCAGTTTTCCCAGCACCATTTATTGAAGAGACTGCCTTTACTCCACTGTATGCTATTGCCTCCTTTGTCAAATATATATATATATATTTTTATCCTCACCCGAGGACATTTTTTTTTTCATTTTTTGTTCAGATAGAGTGGGAGGGAGAGAGAGGAAGAGAGAGAGAGAGAGAGAGAGAGAAACATCGATGTGAAAGTGACACATCGAGTGGCTGCCACCTGCACGACCAACCAGGGCTGGGGACAAACTGCAACCAAAGTACATGCCCTTAATGGGAACTGAACCCGGGTCTCTCTGGACCGCAGGCCGATGCTCTAACTGCTGAGCCAAACCGGCCAGGGCTCCTTTGTCAAATATTAATTGAGCATAATGTTTTGGGTCAATTTCCGGATTTTTGTTTTGTTCCATTGATCTATATGCCTGTTCTTGTGCCAGTATCAGGCTGTTTAGATTACAGTGGCTTTGTAGTATAACCTGATATCTGGAATTGTGATCTCTCCAACTTTATTCTTCTTTTTCAAGATTGCTATGACTATTCAGGGGTCTAATGGTTCCATATAAACTTTTGGAGTATTTGTTCTACATCTGTGAAATATGCTGTTGGTACTTTAATAGGAATTGGATTGAATCTGTAGATTGCTTTGTGTAGTATGGACATTTTAGTGATGTTGATTTTTCCGATCTGTGAACATGGTAAATGCTAACACTTTTTTATATCTTTTATTTCTTTTTTCATGTCTTGTAGTTTTCTGAGAACACTTATTTTACCTCCTTGGTTAAGTTTATTCCTAGGTATCTTAATTTTTTTGTTGTAATGGTAAATGGGATAGTTTTTCCATTTCCCTTTCTGAGTGTTCATTATTGGTGTATAAGAATGCCTTTGATTTCTGGATGTTAATTTTGTACCCTGCTACTTTGCCAAATTCATTTACTAAATCTAGTAGTTTTTTGTTGAAGTCTTTAGGGTTTTCTTTGTACAATATTATGTCATCTGTGAATAATGACAATTTCGCTTCCTCCTTTCCAATTTGGATGCCTTTTATTTTATCTTCTTGTCTGATTACTGTGGCTAAGACTTCCAGTACTATGTTGAATAAGATTGGAGAAAGCAGACATCCCTGACTTGTGTCTGTTCTTAAGGGGAAAATGCTTTTAGTTTTTCCCACTGAGTATGATGTTGGCTGTAGGTTTGTCATATATGGACTTTGTTATGTTGAGGTATGATCCTTCTTTTCTCATTTTGCTAAGAGTATTTACAAAAAATGGGTGATGGATTTTTTCAAATGCTTTTCCTGCCTCTATTGATATGATCATATAATTTTTATCTTCCTTTTTTTTTTATGTTGTATATCACATTTGTTGATTTGTGAATATTGTACCAGTCTTGCATCCCTGGGAGAAATCCCACTTGGCCGTAGTGAATAACTTTTTAAATATTTTGCTGGATCTCTTTTGCTAACATTATGTTGAGGATTTTGACATCTATGTTCATCAGGGATATTGGCCTGTAATTTTCTTCGCTTGTAGTGTCTTTATCTGGTTTTGGAATTAGGGTTATGCTGACCTCATAAAAAGAGCTAGGAAGTCTTCCTTCCTCTTAAATTTTTTGGAATAGTTTGAGGAGAACAGGTGTTAATTCTCATTGTACATTTGGTAAAACTCCCCTGTGAAGTGTCCAGATCAGGGCTTTTGTTTGCAGGGAATTTCTTGATTACATCTTCAATTTCCTTAGTTGTTATCGGTCTATTTAAGTTCTATCTCTTCCCAGTTCAGTTTTGGGAGACTGTTTGATTCTAGTAATTTGTCCATTTCACATAGGTTGTCCAGTTTGTTGGCATATGATTGTTCATAGTATTTTCTTACAATCCTTTGTATTTCTGTGGTGTCAGTTATTATTTCACCTCTTTCATTTCTGATTTTATTTATTTGGATCCTCTGTTTTTTGGCGAGTCTGGCAAAAGACTGATATATCTTGTTAATTTTTTCAAAGAATCAGCTCTGGTTTCATTGACCTTTCGTATTGTTTTTTAAGTCTCTATGTCATTTATTTCTACTTTATCTTTATTATTTCCTTTCTTCTACTTACTGTTGGTTTTTATTTTTATTCTCTTTCTACCTATTTAAGTTGTAGGGTTAGATAGTGTATTAGAAATTTTTCTTTTTTCTTGATGTAGGCCTGTAATGCTATGAACTTCCTTCTCACAACTGCTTTCATGGTGTCCCATAGATTTTTTGTTGTTGTGTGGTCGTTTTCATTAGTTTCCAGGAATATTTTTATTTCTTCCTTGATATTATTGGTAACCCACTCATTGTTTAACAACATGCTATTTAGCCTCCACGTGTTTCAATGTTTTTGAGTGTTTTTATTGTAATTAATTTCCAGTTTCATGCCACCATGATCTGAGAAGATGCTTGATATGATCTCAATGTTCTTGAACTTGTAGAGTCTTAGTTTGTGTTCTAACATGTGGCTTATCTTTGAGAATGTCCCATGTGTGCTTGAGAGGAATGTATATTCTGCTGCTTTGGGGTGAAATGTTATGTAAATATCAATTAAATCCATCTGATCTAGTGTGCCATTTAGGGTCTCTGTTTCCTTGTTATTTTTTTTTTAGAAGATCTATCCAGTGATGTCAGTGTGGTGTTCAAGTCCCCTGCTATGATTGTATTGTTGTATATGTCTCCCTTGAAGTCCTCCAGAAGTTTTTTTCATATGTTTTGGTGCTTATGTATTGGGTGCATATGTACTTACCAGGGTTATATCCTTTTGTTAGATTGATTCATTTAATATTATGTAGTGACCTTCTTTGTCTCTTTTTATGATCTTCATTTTCAAGTCTATTTTATCAGATATGAATATTGCTACCCCTGCTTTTTTTGTTTGTTTACATTTGCTTGGAAAACTTTTTTCATCCCTTCACTTTCATCCTGTGTCAGTCTTTTGTTCTGGGGTGGGTCTCTTGTAGACAGCATATATATGGGTCATGTTTTTTTGTTCATTCAGCTGCCATATGTCTTTTGATTAGAGCATTTAAGCCATTTACATTTAATGTTATTATTGTTAGGTACTTATTTGTTGCCAGTTTTATTCTTTGTGCCTGCATTCCTCTCTCTCTCTCTCTCTCTTTCTCTCTCTCTCTCTCTCTCTCTCTCTCTTTCTCTCCCTTGTATTTCAACAGTCCCATTAGTATTTCTTGTGGTTCTGGTTTGGTGGTAGTAAACTCCTTTACCCTTATTTTGTTGTCTGTGAAGGTCTTCATTTCCCCTTCAATTTTGATTGATAGCCTTGATGGGTAGAATAGTCTTGGATTCAGTCCCTTGCTTTTCATTACTTTGTATACTTCATGCTACCCCCTTCGGGCCTGTAGTGTTTATATTGAGAAATCAGCTTACAGTCTAATTGGGAGCTCCCTTTTAGGTAACTTTCTGTTTCTCTCTTGCTGCATTTAGGGTTCCTTCTTTGTCTTTAACGTTTGCCATTTTAATTATGATGTATCTAAGTGTGGCTCTTTTGGGGTTCATCTTGCTTGGAACTCTATATTTCCTGGACTTGTGTGACTTTTTACTTCACCAGGTTAGGGTAGTTTTGTGTTACTATTTCTTCAAATAGGTTCTCTATTCTTTGAATCTTCTCCTTCTGGTACCTCTATGATGTGAATGTTGTTATGTTTCATATTGTTCCAAAGCTCTCTTAACCTCTTCTGCTTTTTAATTTTTTCCCATTTGCTGCTCTAGTTGGGTGTTTTTTCTACCTTGTCTTTGAAGTAGCTGAATCAGGTTTCAGCTTTTTCTAACTGACATTTGAATCCTTCCAGGGTATATTTAATTGCAGCTATGTCATTCTTCATTTCCCCTTGATTTTTATTCATAGCTTCTACCTCTTTTCTCATGCTGATGTAGTTTCCACTGAGTTCTTTATAATTCTAATTGTGTTGCTTGTAATTCTCACTAAGTTGTGTGAGTTACTTTGAGTTCTTTATCTGATAAATTGCTTGCCTCCATTTCATTTATTTCCTAATCTACTGATAACTCCTTTTCTTCCTTTAGGGATTGTTTCTTTGTCTCAACATTTTATCAGTCTAGTGGTCTGGGGCCAGTTAGGGTGGGTTGGGTCACGAGAGCAGGTTGGTTTGTCCAGGAGTGTCAGGTCACAGTGGGTTGTGCACACAAGATTTCTGGTCTGGTCCAGTTATCTGGAGGCACTAGTGGCTCTCAGTGCTGACAGTGGGGCTGGTGGCTCTTTGCTGCCACGGGGCCAGTGGGATGGCAGCTCTCTGCTGTGTAGGGGCTTGTGCAATAGGGCTGGTGGCTAACTGCTGCTGGCAGGTCCTGTGGAAGCCATGGGGTCCTCTGTTGGTGGGGGAGAGGTGGTGGGGCTGGGTGTTTTCTATCTGTGACCTCCAGGTGCTGGGACTCTGCTGTTCCCTGACACACCCTCCCAAGGAGGACACTATGGATCCTCCAAAGTGGCATGCTCTCTGATCTTGAGCAGGGAGAAGCGCCCAGTCAGGGAGCATGTTTCTCCTGCTGGCAGCTCCCTCTGCCCAGAACACCCAAACAGTCCACCCTAGGTTCCTCCACCAACAGTCATCTGCCCACCCACACTCACACACACACACACACACACACACGCTCGCTCACACATGCTCACCCACTCACACACTCACCCACTCACACTCTCACCCACTTACACTCTCACCCTCACTCCAGTCCTGCCTACTGCCATGTTGGAATCACCTCCCTTTTTTTTTTGTCTTTCCAAAGGATATGTTTTAATTGAATTTTAGAGAGAGAGAGAGAGGAAGAGAGAGAGACAGAGAGGAGGGGAATAAGGATATAAGAGAAACATTGATCCGTTTTCTCCCATCCAGGGTCAAAACTACAACCTAAGTATGTGCTCTGGGAATCAAACCTGCAACCTTTGGTGTATGGGATGATGCTCCAACTAACTGAGGAACTTGGCCAGGGCCTGACCATTTTACAAAATTGAATTGTTTATTTGTTTGGTATTGAGTTATATGAGTCCTTTTTGTAAAATCCACACCTGAGGATATGTTTTCATTGATTTTAGAGAGAAACATTGATATGAGAAAGAAACATCGATTGGTTGTCTCCCATTCGCACCCCAACAGTGGATAAAACCCACAACTTAGTTATGTGCACTGACTGGGAGTCAAATTCACAAATTTTTGGTTTATGGGATGATGCTCCAAATCAACTGAGCCACCCAGTCAGGGCAAATATATGAGTTCTTTATATATTTTACGTATTAACCCCTTATTGGAGCTGTTGTTTGCAAATATCTTCTCCCAGTCAATTGGTTGCCTTTTTGTTCCTTGGCAGTTACTTTTGCTGTGTAGAAGTTTTTTAAGTTTGATATAGTCCCACTCATTTATTTTTGCCTTTATTTCCCTTACCCTTGGAGTCAAATTTATAAAATTCTCTCTAAGACCAAGGTCCATAAGTTTGGTACCTATGTTTTCTTCTATGCAATTTATTGTTTCAGGTCTTATATTTAAGTCTTTGATCCATTTTGAGTTAATTTTTATATGTGGGGACAAATAATAGTGTAGTTTCATTCTTTTACATGTTGCTTTCCAATATTCTCAGCATTCTTTATTGACGAGGCTTTCTTTTCTTTATTGTATGTTTTTGGCTTTTTGTTGTTGTTGTTGGCAATCCTCACCTGGAGATATTTTTCCATTGATTTTTTTTTTTTTTAGATAGGATGGAAGGGAGGAGATGAGAGAGAGAGAGAGAGAGAGAGAGAGAGAGAGAAAGAGAGAGAGAGAGAGAACCAGCGATTGGTTGCCTCCCGCATGACGCCGACTGGAGCTGACCAGGTATGTGCCCTTGACCGGGAAGCGAACCCATGGCCCTTCAGTTTGCAGGCCTATGCTGTAGCCCCTTAGCCAAATTGGCCAAGGCTGTTTTTGGCTTTTTGTTGAAAATTATTTGCCCATATACATGTGGTTTTATTTCTGGCCTCTAAATTCTGTTTCATTGGTCTACGTGTCTGTTTTTCTGCCAGTACTATGATGTTTAGATTATTGTCACTTTGTAGTATAATTTGAAGTCAGGGAGTGTGATATCTCCAGCTTTGTTCTTTTTTCCTCAGGAATTGCTTTGTTTATTCAGGGTCTTTAGTGTTTTTATACAAACACAATGATTTTTTGTTCTACTTTTTAAAACAAGAGTTCCATTGAAATTTTGATGGAGATTACATTAAATCTGTATGTTGCTTTGGGTAGTATTGTGATTTTAACTATTTTGATTCTTCCAATCCATGAATACGAAGTATGTTTTTATTTCTTTGTGCTTTCTCAATTTCTTTAAAAAATGTCTTGTAGATTTCAGTGTATAGGTCCTTTACATCCTTTGTTAAGTTTTTTCCTAGGTATTTTATTCTTTTAATTGCAATGGCAAAAGAATTCTGTGTTTTTTCCCTGAAATTTTATTGTTAATACATAGGAATTCAGTGGATTTTGGTACATTGATTTTATATACTGAAACTCTACTGTGTCTATTTATTGTTTATAGTTATTTTCTGTTGGAGTCTTTAAGCTTTTAAATATAGAGAATTGTGTTATCTGCAAAAAGTGACAATTTTACTTCATTACCTTTATTTGTTTCTTTCCTTGCCTGATTGCTCTGGGTAGGACTTCCAATACTACAATGTGAATAACAGTGTT
Source organism: Tadarida brasiliensis (assembly GCA_030848825.1). Taxonomy (NCBI): domain Eukaryota; kingdom Metazoa; phylum Chordata; class Mammalia; order Chiroptera; family Molossidae; genus Tadarida; species Tadarida brasiliensis. Next base: position 67,627,165 of record CM061259.1, on the reverse strand, counting down.
GGGCATACTCATCTGGTACCTGATTTTAGAGGAAAGCTTTTAGCTTTTCATCATTGAGTATGATACTGGCTGAGGGTTTGTCATATATGGTCTTTATTATGCTGAGGTACTTTCCTTCTATAATCATTTTATTGAGTGTGTTAATGATAAATAGATATTGTATCTTACCAAATGCCTTTTCTGCATCTATTGATGTGATCATACCAATTTTTTTTTAATTCTCACCTGAGGATATTTTTCTATTTATCTTCAGATAGAATGGGAGGGAGAGAGAGGGAGAGAAAGGGAGAGAGAGAGAAACATCGACGCGAGAGGGACACATCGACTGGTTGCCTCCCGTATGACCCCGACCAGGTTCGGGGACAAACTGCAACTGAGGTACGTGCCCTTGACCACAAAGAAGGTACATGTCCTTGACCAGAATCGAACCTGCGACTCATTGGTCCACAGGCCGATGCTCTACTGATCATCCTTGTAACCCTAGAATAAACCCCACTTGATTGTGATGTATTATTTTATAATGCATTATTGTATTCCATTTGATAGTATTTTATTTAGGATTTTTTTCATCTATATTCATCAGAGATATTGATCTGTAGTTGTCTTTTTTTGTGTTATCCTTACCAGGTTTTGGTATCAGGGTTATTTTGGCCTCATAAAATGTGCTGGTAAGTATTGCCTCTTCTTCAATTTTTTTGGATGAATTTGAGAATGATGGGTATCAAATCTTCTTTTAATGTTTGATAGAATTGACAAGTGAATTCCTGGACTTTTACTTTCTGGGAGTTTTTTGACGGTTGTTTTAATTTCCTCACTGTTGATTAGTCTATTTAGATTTTCCAGTTCTTCATGATTCAGTCTAGGAAGGTTATATATTTCTACGCACTTATTCATTTTTTGTAGGTTGTTGAATTTAGTGTCATATAGTCTTTTATAGTATTCTATGATCCTTTGTATTTCTATGATGTCTGTGGTAACTTCTCTTTTATTTCTGATTTTGTTTGAGTCTTCTCTTTTTTCCTTAGTGATTCTAACTAGTGGTTTGTCAGTTTTATCAATGTTTTTAAAGACCAGTTCCTTGTTGCATTAATTTTTTGTATAGTGTTCTGTATTCCATTCATTTCTGCTGTAATTTTTATTATTTCTTTTCTTCTGCTGACTTTTTCTAGTTCTTTAACATGTAATGTTAGGTTGTTTACTTAGGATTTTTCTTGTTCCTTGAGATAAGCGTATAATGATGTAAACTTCCCTGTTATTACTGGTTTTGCTGCATCTCAGAAATTTTAATATGTTGTATTGTTATTCTCATTTGTCTCTACATATCTTTTGATCTCACCTTTTATTTCTTATTTGATCCAGTTGTCTTTTAGTAGCATGTTGTTTAATCTTCACATATTTGTGGGGTTTTTGCTTCCTTTTTTACAGTTGACTTCTAATTTTAAAGCATAGTGATCAGAGAATATGCTTGGTATGATTTCAGTGTTCCTAAATTTGTTGAGGCTCATTTTGTGTTCCAACATGTGGTCTATCCTTGAGAATGTTCCATTTACACTAGAGAAAACGTATAATCTGATGGTCTGGGGTGAAAGGTTCTGTAAATGTCAGTTATGTCCATTTGGTCTAATGTGTCCATTCAAGGTCGATATTTGTTTATTGATTTTCCATTTGGATGATCTATCCATATTTGTCAATGTTCTGTTTGCCCTTTGGATTTGAGGATCGAGCTCTTTCCATAGATTTGGGAAGTTCTCAACTATTTGTTTGAATAGGCTCTCTGTTCCCTTCTCCCTATCTTCTTCTTTGGGTATTCCTATTATTCTTTTTTTTATTTTATCTTTATTGTTGAAAGTATTACAGATGTCACTCCTTATTTTCTCCATTGACCCTCTTCTTCCCACTCCCACACCCCTCCTGGTTTCCCCAAACTAGTGTCTGTGTCCTTTGGTTGTGCATATATGCATATAAGCTCCTTGGTTTATTTCTTCCCAATCCCCACATCCCCTTTCCTCTGAGGTTTGTCAGTCTATTCCCTACTTCCATGTCTCTGGATCTATTTTTTTTTTATTATTAATTTATTTTTGTTACAGATGTTTCTCCTTTTTTCCCCATTGACACCCTCCTCCCCATCCCCCCACCCCGTCCCCAGCCCTGTTGTCCATGTCCATCAGCTATGCATACATGCGCATAAGTTCTGTGGTTTATCTCCTCCCTCCCCCCCAGCCCCTCCTCTGAGGGGTGTCAGTCTATACCCTACTTCCACATCTCTGGGTCTACCCTGTTCCTCAGACTGTTATGTTCATTATATTCCACAGATAAGTGAGATCATGTGATATTTGTCTTTCTCTGCTTGGCTTGTTTCGCTTAGGATAATACTCTCAAGGTCCCTCCATGTCGTCTCAAAGGATAAGAGATCTTTCTTACAGCTGCATAGTACTCCATTGTGTACATGTACCACAGATTTTTTATCCATTCATCCACTGATGGACACTTGGGCTGTTTCCAGATCTTGGCTATTGTAAATAGTTACCACAGCTTTTTTTCATCCACTCATCTATTAATGGACACTTGGGCTGTTTCCAGATCTTAGCTATTGTAAATAGTGCTGCTATGAACATGGGGGTACATGTATTCTTTCTGGTTGGTGTTTCAGGCTTCTTAGGGTATGTTCCTAGAAGTGGGATCACTGGGTCAAATGGCAATTCAATTTTTAATTTTTTGAGGTAACACCATCTGGATCTATTTTGATTGAAAATTTATTTTGTTCATGAGATTTCATAAATAAGTGAGATCATGTGGTACTTGTCTTCCTCTGACTTGGCTTATTTCACTCAGCATAATACTCTCCAGGTTCTTCCATGTTATCTCAAAGGGTAAGAGATCTTTCCTACAGCTGCCTACTAGTCCACTTTGTAAATGTATCACAGATTTTTATCCCCTCATCTACTGATGGACACTTGGGTTGTTTCCAGATCTTAGCTATTGTAAATAGTGCTGCTATGAAGACAGGGGTGCATATATTCTTTCTGATTGGCGTTTCAGGCTTCTTAGGATATATTCCTAGAAGTAGAATCACTAGGTCAAATGGAAATTCCATTTTAAAATTTTTGAGGAAACAACATATTGTTTTCCATAGTGGCTGTACCAGTCTGCATTCCTACTAGCAGTGTACTAGAGTATCCATTTCTCCACATCCTCACCAGCCCTTGTTGTTTGAAGATTTGTTTATGGCAGCCATTCTGGCAGGTGAGACGTGATATCTCATAGTCATTTTAATTTGCATCTCTGATGATTAGTGATATTGAGCAGTTTTTCATATGTCTCCTGGCCATTTGTATGTCCTGTTTGGAGAAGTGTCTATTCAGGTCCTCTGCCCATTTTTTAATTGGCTTGTCTTCCTTTTGTTCAGTTGTATGAGTACTCTATATTTGGGATATTAACTCCTTATCCAATGTATCATTGGCGAATATGTTCTCCCAGAGAGTGGGTTCCCTTTTCATTTTGATGCTGGTTTCCTTCACCATGCAGAAGCTTTTTAGTTTGATGTAATCCCAGCTATTAATTTTTTCCTTTATTTCTCTTGCCATAGGTGATATATCAGTGAAAATTCTGCTACGTGTGATGTCTGAGATTTTTCTGCCTACATTTTCTTCTAGGATTTTCATTGTTTCACGAGTTACATTTTATTCTTTTATCCATTTTGAGTTTATTCTTGTGTATGGTGTAAGTTGGTGGTCTAGTTTCATTTTTTTTGCATGAACCTGTCCAATTTTCCCAACACCATTTATTGAAGAAACTGTCTTTTCTCCATTGTATGCTCTTGCCACCTTTGTCAAGTATTAATTGCGCATAATATCTTGGGTCAATTTCTGGGTTCTCTGTTCTGTTCCATTGATCTATATGCCTGTTTTTGTGCCAGTATCAGGCTGTTTTGATTATGTTGGCTTTGTAGTATTGATATCTGCTATTGTGATCCCTCCCACTTTGTTCTTCTTTTTCAAGATTGCTGTGGTCATTTGTGGTCTTTTATGGTTCCATATAAACTTTTGGAGTATTTGTTGTAGATCTCTGACATATGCCTTTGGCACTTTAATAGGGATTGCACTGAATTTGTAGATTGCTTTGGGTAGTATGGACATTTTAATTATGTTGATTCTTCCAATCCATGACATGATATATGTTTCTACTTTTTTATATCTTCCTCTATTTCTTTTTTTCAATGTCCTGTAGTTTTCTGAGAATAGGTCTTTTACCTCCTTGGTTAAGTTTATTCCTAGGTATCTTATTTTTTGTTGTTGCTATGGTAAATGATATTGTTTTTTAGTGTCCCTTTCTGAGTGTTCATTATTGGTGCATAAGAATGCCATTGATTTCTGGATGTTAATTTTGTATCCTGCTACTTTGCCAACTTCATTTATTAAATCTAGTAGTTTCTTTGAGTCTTTAGGGTTTTCTATGTACAGTATCATGTCATCTGTGAATAATGACAGTTTCACTTACTCCTTTCCAAATTGGATGCCTTTTTCTTCTTCTTGTCTAATTGCTGTGGCTAAGACTTCCAGTCCAGTCCTATGTTAAATAAGAATGGCAAAAGCAGACATCCCTGTCTTGTTTCTGTTCTTAAGAGAAATGCTTTTAGTTTTTGCCCATTGAGTATGATATTGGCTTGTAGGTTTTTCATATATGGCCTTTATTATGTTGAGATATAATCCCTCCATTCCCACTTTGCTGAGCGTTATTATCAGAAATTGGTGCTGGATTTTGTTGAATGCTTTTTTGGCATTTATTGATATGTTCATATGATTTTTATCTTTCATTTTGTTTATGTGGTGTATCACATTTATTGATTTGCGAATGTTGAACCAGCCTTGCATCCCTGGGATGAATCCCACTTGGTCATGGTGAATAATTTTTAATATATTGCTGGATTGAATTTGCTAATATTTTGTTAAGGATTTTGACATCTATATTCATCTTGGATATTGGCCTGTAATTTTCTTTCTTTGTAGTGTCTTTTTCTGGTTTTGGAATTAGGATTATGCTGGCCTCATAAAAAGAGCTTGGTACTCTTCCTTCCTTTTGAATTTTTTGGAATAGTTTGAGGAGAATGGGTGTTAGTTCTTCATTGAACATTGGGTAAAACTCCCCTGTGAAGCCATCTGGACACTGGCTTTTGTTTGCGGTTAGTTTATGGATTACAGTGTCAGTTTCCTTAGTTGTTATTGATCTGTTTAAGTTTTCTGACTCTTCCTGGTTGAGTTTTGGGAAACTATGTGATTCCAGGAATTTGTCCTATTCACCTAGGTTGTCCAATTTTTTGGCGTATAATTGTTCATAGGATTTTCTAACAATCCTTTGTATTTCTGTGGTGTCAGTTTTTACTTCTGTTCTTTCATTTCTGATTTTATTTATTTGGGTCCTCTCTCTGTTTTTTGGTGAGTCTGGCAAAAGGTTGCTATATCTTGTTTATTTTTTCAAGGGACCAGCTCTTTTGAATTGATTTAAAAAATATCTTTATGTTATTTTTTTCCCACTCTGACTTTTATTATTTCTTTCCTTTTACTTGCTCTGGGTTTTTACTTTTGTTTACTCTCTAGTTCTTTAAGTTGTAGGGTTAGAGAGTCTATTAGAACTTTTTCTTGTTTCTTGAGGTAGGCCTGTAATGCTATGAACTTCCTTCTCAGGACTGCTTTCGCTGCGTCCCATAGATTTTGTGTTGTTGTGTGTTCATTTTCATTGGTTTCCAGGAAGTTTTTAATTTCTTAATTGATATCATTGGTAACCCATTCATTGTTTAATAACATGCTGTTTAGCCTCCATGTGTTTAAATGTTTTTGAGTGTTTTTATTGCAATTGATTTCTAACTTCATGCCATTGTGATCTGAGAAGATGCTTGATATGATTTCAATCTTTTTGAATTTGTAGAAACTTGCTTTGTGTCCTGACATGTGGTCTGTCTTTGAGAATGTCCCATGTGCACTTGAGGAGAATGTGTATTCTGCAGTTTTGGGGTATAATTCTCTGTAAATATCTATTAAATCCATATTATTTAGTGCCTCGTTTAGGGTCTCTGTTTCCTTGTTAATTTTTTGTCTAGAGGATCTGTATGGTGATGTCACTCTGGTGTTGAAATCCCCTGCTATGATTGTAGTGTTGTTGATTTCTCCTTTGAAGTCCTCCAGTAGTTTTAAAATATAATTTGTTAATCCTATGTTGGGTGCATTTGTGTTTACCAAGGTTATATCCTCCTGTTGGATCGATTCTTTGATATTATGTAGTGGCCTTCCATTTTCTCTTGTTATGGCCTTCCCTTTTTAGTCAATTTTATCAGATATGAGTATTGCTACCCCAGCATTTTTTTCATTACCCTTCTCTTGGAAAATATTTTTTCCATCCCTTCACTTTTATGCTTTGTGAGTCTTTTGTTATGAGGTGGATCTCTTATAGACAGCATATTATATGGGCCATGCTTTCCTATCCATTCAGCTACTATGTGTCTTTTGATTGGAGCATTTAATCCATTTACATTTAAGGTTATTATTTACATGTACTTATTTATTGGAATTCTTCTTTATTTTGGTTATGTTTCTCTCTCTATTTCTTCTGCTTATTACAGTAGTCCCTTCAACATTTCTTGCATGCTGGTTTGGTGGTAATATATTCCCTTAGCCTTTTTTAAAATTTTTTTATTTTTGGTCTGGGAGGCTTTTTTTTCATCTTTTATTTTGAATAATAGCCTTGCTGGTTAGTGTAGTCTTGGATTCAGATCCTGGTTTTTCATTACCTTGAATACTTCATGCCATTTGCTTCTGGCCTTTAATATTTCAGTTGAGAAATAATCTGACAGCCTATGGGGGCTCCTTTGTAGGTAACCTGTTGCTTTTTTCTTGCTGCCTTTAAGATTCTCTCTTTGTCTCTAATTTTTGGCATTTTAATTATAATGTGTTTTGGCATGGGCCTCTTTGGGTTCTTCTTGCTTGGGGCTCTCTGTGCTTCCTTAATTTGTATGCCTTTTTCCTTTGCCTAGTTAGGGAAGTTTTCTGCCACTATTTCTTCAAATAGATTCTCTAACCCTTGCTCACTTTCTTCTGGTACTTCAATGATGTTGATGTTGTTATATTTCATGTTGTCCCACAGCTCTCTTAAACTGTCCTCCTGTTTTTTCTTTTTGGTTCTCTGATTGAGTGATTTTTTTTCTACCCTGTTTTCTAATTCACTGATTCAACCCTCGGCTTCTTTTAATCTGGTGGTTATTCCTTCCAATGTGTTCTTTATTTCTGCTGTGATATTCTTCATTTCTGTTTGGTTGTTTTCTTTTCAATTGGTTGATTTTCATTGTTTCTGTATCTTTATTCATGCTGTTGAGCTTCCTCATAATCATTACTCTGGACTCTACCTCTGATAACTTGCTTAATTCCATTTATTTATCCCTTCTTCTGTAGAATTCTGTTGATCTTTCATTTGGGTTTTGTTTCTTTGTTTCACCATTTTGGCTGTCTCAGTAGTGTTTGGAGCCTGCTGAAATCTTCCTGTGTGTATCGATGTTCTGCAGATTGTGGCCCCCTCTTCTGGGTTTGGATGAGTATGGAAGGGACTAAAGTGAACACCAACGTCTGGTCTTATTTTCCTGGGTAGAGTCACTGGCCAGGCAAAGATTCAAGTATTCCAGAGCCTTTGCCTGCAGGCTATTTGTCTCAGTCACTTAATGAATATATTTGAAAAAACCACGATAGAGTGAAGCCGTGAAAGTCGAAGTGTGAAGTGGCGAGGGACAACTGTATCCATGCCTCTGTTTGTCAGTTTATTTTGTTCATTAGCATCCACATATTAGTGAGATCATATTATATTTATTTTTCTCTGATTGCTATGTCTCTTAGCATAATAGTCGCCAGGTCTTTCCATGCCATCACAAAGGTAAGAGTTCCTTCTTTTTTACAGCCCTGTAGTATTCCATTATGTAAATATACCACATCTTTTTTTATCCATTCATCTACTGATGGGCACTTGGGCTGATTCCCAATCTTGGCTATTGTACATAGTACATCGGTGACCACAGGGGCGCATATATTCTTTCTGATTGGTATTTTGGGATTCTTATAATATATATGCAGAAGTGCTATTGCTGGGTCAAATGCCATTTCCATTTTTAATTTTTTGAGAAAACTCCACACTGTTTTCCACAGTAGTTGCACCAGTCTGCATTCCCACCAACAGTGCACTAGGGTTCCCTTTGCTCCACATCCTCATCAGCACCTGTTGTTTGATTATTTATTGATGGTAGCCATTCCAGCAGTTATAAGGTGATATCTCATTGTAGTTCTAATTTGCATCTCCCTGATGATTAGTGACCGTGATCATTTTTTTCATATGCCTATAGGACATCTGTATGTCCTCTTTGTAGAAGTGTCTATTCCGTTCCTTTGCCCATTTTTTAAATTAGATTGTTTGTCTTTCTGGTGTTGAGTTAAGTTTAAGTTCTTTATACATTTTGGAGATTAACCCCTTATCAATGATTGTTGGCAAATATGTTTTCCAATATAGTGGGTTCCCTTTGCATTTTGTTGATAGTTTCTTTTGCTGTGCAGAAGCTTTTTAGTTTGATGCAGTCTGATTGTTTATTTTTTCCTGTCTTTCCCTTGCCCTCGGAAACATATCAGCAAAATCATCGCACTGTGAAATGTCTGGGATTTTACTGCCTATATTTTCTTCTAGAATTTTTATGGTTTCATGACTTACATTTAAGTCTTTTATCCATTTTGAATTTATTCTTGTGTATGGTGTAGGTAGATGGTCTAGTTTCATTTTTTTCTTTTTGCATGTATCTGTCCAATGTTCCCAACACCATTCATTGAAGAGGCTATTTTTACTCCATTGTATGATCTTGACTCCTTTGTCAAATATTAATTGACCATAAAGTTGTGGGTGTATTTCTGGGCTTTCTGTTCTATTCCATTGATCTTACACCATTACCAGGCTGTTTTTATTACAATGGCCTTGTAGTGTAGTTTAATATCAGGTACTGTGATCCCTCAAACTTTATTCTCTTCTTTCTCAAGATTGCCAAGCGCCAAGGCTATTTAGGGTCCTATTCAATTCCATATAAATTTTGGAAGATTTGTTCCAGATCTGCGAAATATGCCATTGGTATTTTAGTAGGAATTGCTCTGAATCTACAGATTGCTTTAGGTAACGTGGACATTTTAATTATGTTAAATCTTCCAATCCATGAACATGGTATATGCTTCTACTTGTTTGTATCTTCCTCTATTTCTTTCTTCAATATCCTATAATTTTCCTAGGACAGGTCTTTTACTCCTTAGTTAAATTTATTCCTAGGTACATTATTTTTCTTGTTGCAATAGTAAATGCTTTTTTTTTTCTTAGTTTTTCCTTATGAGAGTTTGTTAATGGTGTATAAAAATGCCACCAATTTCAGGATATTAATTTCATACTTTGCCAAATTTATTTATTAGGTCTAGTAGTATTTTTGTAGCATATTTAAGGTTTTCTATGTACAGTATCATGTCATCTGTGAATAATGACAGTTTTACTATCTTCTTTCCAATTTGGATGCCTTTTATTTATTTGTCTTGTCTAATCGCTTGGCTAAGACTTCCAGTACTTTGTTGAATAAGAGTTAGGAAAGGGTACATCCCTGTCTTGTTCCTGATCTTAATGGAAATGCTTTTACTTTTTGCCACTGAGTATGATATTGGCTGTAGGGTTTTCATATATGGCCTTTATTATATTGATGTAGGATCCCACTATTTGTACTTTGCTGAGAGTTTTTGTCATAAATGGATGGTGGATTTTGTCAAATGCCTTTTCTGCCAACTAGTGATATGATCATGTGATTTTTATCTTTCATTTTCTTTATGTGAAGTATAACATGTATTGATTGCGGATATTGTACCAGCCTTGCATACCCAGACTAAGTCCCACTTAATCATTGTGTGTGATCTTTTTAATGTATTGCTGGATCCAGTTTGCTAATATTTTGTTGAGGATTTTAGCATCTATGTTTATCAGGGATATTGGCCTGTAATTTTCTTTCTCCGTAGTGTCTTTATCTGGTTTTGGAATTAGGATAATGCTGGTGTGGTAAAAAGAGCTTGGATGTCTTCATTCCGCTTGGATTTTTTAGAATAGTTTGAGGACAGGTGTTAGATATTCATCTTTGAATGCTTGGTAAAACTTGCCCCTGAAGCCATCCAGTTCAGGACTTTTGTTTGCCAGGAGTTTTTATTTATCTATTTATTTATTTATTTATTTATTTATTTATTTATTTATTTATTTATTTTTATTACTGTTTCAATTTTGTCCGTTGTTATCAGACTATTCAGATTTTATGATTCTTCCTGATTGAGTTTTGGAAGATTGTATTTTTCTAGGAATTTTCCTTTTTTGCCCAGCTTGTCCTATTTGTTGGCATATAGTTGCTGATAATATTTCCATACTATCCTTTGTATTTCTGTGATGTCAGTTGTTACTTCATGTCTTTCTGTCCTGATATTATTTATGTGAGTCTTCTCTTTTTGTTTCTTTTTGAGCCTGGCTAAAGGTTCATCAATCTTGTTTATCTTTTCAAAGAATTAGCTCTTGGTTTCATTTATACTTTGTATTTTTTTTTTTTTTTTAGAATCTATTTTGTTTATCTCCACTCTCATTTTTATTATTTCTTTAATTCTGCTTACTCTGGGTTTTTCTTGTTGTTCTCTATTTCTTTTACATGTAGGGTTGGATTGCTCATTTGAAATTTTTCTTGCTTCTTGAGGTAGGCCTGCAATGCTATGAACTTTCCTCTCAGGACTGCTCTTGTTGTGTCCAATAGATCTTGGGTTGTTGTGTGTTCATTTTTATTTAATTCCAGGTAATTTTTTCACTTCTTTCTTGATCTCCTTGATAACCCATTCATTGTTTAATAATATGCTATTTATCCTCCATGTATTTGAGTGTTTTTGAGTTTCTTTTATTGCAGTCGATTTCTAGTTTCATGCCACTGTGATCCAAGAAGATGCTTGTTATCATTTCAATCTCCTTGAATTGATTAAGACTTATTTTGTGTCTAACCTGTGGTCTATATTTGAGAATGTTCCATGTACACTTGAGAAGAATGTATGTTCTGCTGCTTTTGGATAAAATGTTCTGTAAATATCCATTAAATCCATCAGATCCAGTTTGTAGTTTAAGGTCTCTGTTTCCTTGTTCATTTTTTTGTCTGGAAGTTCTTTCCAATGATGATAGTGGGTTGTTATAGTCCCCTGTGATGACTGTATTTCTGTCTATTTCTCCCTTAAAGTCAACCAAGAGTTATTTTATATATTGAGGTGCTCCTATATTGGGTGCATGTGTTTACCAGGGTTATTTCTTCTTATTGGATAGATCCCTTTAGTATTGTGCAGTGACCTTCTTTCTGTCTTGTTATGGCCTTTATTTTAAAGTCTATTTTGTCAGATATGAGTATTGCTACCTCAGATTTTTTTCATTTCCATTTGCAAGGAAAATTTTTGCCATTCGTTCACTTTCTTCCTGTGTGAGTCTTTTGTTCTGAGGTGGGTCTCTTGTAGACAGTGCATATATGGGTCTTGTTTCCTTATCCATTCAGCTACCTATGTCTTTACATTAGAGCACTTCATCAATTTACATTTAAGGATATTAATAGGTACTTATTTATTGTTCCTTTAGTTTTTGCCAATTGAGTATGATATTGGTCATAGGTTTTTTTAATATATGGCTGTTATTGTGTTGAGGTTGATCCCTCTATTCCCACTTTGCTGAGAGTTTTATCTTAAATGAATGCTGGATTTTATTAAATGCTTTTCCTGTATCTATTGATATAATCACATGGTTTTTATCCTCCATTTTGTTTATGTGGTGTATAGCATTTATTGACTTGTGGATATTGTACCAACCTTGCATCCTCACAATAAATCCCACTTGATCATGGTGTATGATCTTTTTAATGTATTGCTGGATCTTGTTTGCTAATATTTTGTTGAGGATCTTAGCAACTATGTTCATCAGGTATATCGGCCTATAATTTTCTATCTTTGTAGTGTCTTTATGTGGTTTTGGAATTAGGATAGTGCTGGCTTTGTAAAATGAGCTTGGGAGTCTTCCCTCCTTTTGTAATTTTTGGCATAGTTTGAGAAGGATAGGTGTTAGTTCTTCTTTGAATGTTTGGTAAAATTTGGATAAAATGTTCTGTGAAGGCATCTGGTTCAGGATTTTCTTTGTTGGAATTTTTTTTTATTACTGCTTGAATTTCATTCAGTGTAATCTGTGCCTTTAGGTTTCTGATTCTTCCTGATTCAGTTTTGGAAGATTGTATATTTCTAGGAATTTATCCATTTTGTCCAGATTGTCCAATTTGTTGGCATGTGGTATGTAGTTCATCATATATTATATATATATTCCCCCCCTTTCATGTCAATTTTTATTTTTTTGTTTCTGATTTTATTTGGGTCCTCTTTCTTTCTTTCTTTTTTTTTTTTTGATGAGTCTCATTAAAGGTTTGTCAATCTTGTTTCTTTTCAAAGAAACAGCTCTTGGTTTTATTGATATTTTGTATTTTTTTTAGACTCTATTCAGTTTATTTCTGCTCTGATGTTTATTTTTTCCTTTTTCCTGTTCACTTTGGGCTTTGTTTGTTGTTCTCTTTCAAGTTTCTTTAGGTGTAAAGTTAGACTGTTTATTTGAGATTTTTCTTGTTTCTTTAGATAGGCCTGTAATGCTATGAACTTCCCTATTAGGACTGTTTCCACTGTGTTCCATAGATTTGGGCTTTTGTGTTCTTATTTTCATTTGTTTCAAGGTTTTTTGTTGTTGTTATTAAACCTCACCCAAGGATATTTTTACATTGATAGTTTTTTTTTATTTTTTATTATTGTTATTTTTTAACTTATCTTTATTGTTGAATGTATTACAGATGTTCCTCATTTTTCTTTTTTTAATTTATTTTCTTTGGTTTATTTCTTCCCACCCCCAACCCCCCTTCCCTTTGAGGTTTGTCAGCCTAACAACCAGTTTGTACTTCTTAATCCCTTCACCTTTTTCACCCCTCCCCCCAGCCCCCACCCATCTGGTACCCAACAAAAGTTCTCTGTATCTATGAGAATGTTTCTGTTCTGCTTGTTCATTTTGTTTGTAGATTCAATTGTTGATAGATATGTATTTATTGCCATTTCGTTTGTTCATATTTTTTTTATCTTTTTCTTCAAGAAGACCCTTCAACATTTCATGTAATAATGGTTTGGTGATGATGAACTCCTTTAGCTTTTCCTTGTCTGGCAAACTCTTTATATGGCCATCGATTCTAAATGACAGCTTTGCAGGATAGAATAATCTTGGTTGTAGGTTCTTGCTTTTCATCACCCTGAATATTTCTTGCCACTCCCTTCTGGCCTGCAAAGTTTCTTTTGAGAAATCAGCTGACAGTCTTATGGGAACTCCCTTGTAGGTAACTAACTGCTTTTCTCTTGCTGCTTTTAAGATTCTCTCTTTGTCTTGAACCTTTTGCATTTTGATGATGATGTGTCTTGGTGTGGGCCTCTTGGGGTTCATTTTGTTTGGGACTCTCTGTGCTTCCTGGACTTGTATGTCTGTTTCCTTCCCCAAGTTAGGGAAGTTTTCTGCCATTATTGTTTCAAATAGGTTTTCGATTTGTTGTTCTCTCTCTTCTCCTTCTGGCACCCCGAAGATGTGAATGTTGGCATGCTTGAAGTTGTCCCAGAGGCTCCCTGCACTATCCTCATTTCTTTGGATTCTTTTTTCTTTTTGCTGTTCTGATTGGGTGTTTTTTGCTTCCTTATATTCCAAATCGATGGTTTGCTTCTTGGATTTACCTACTCTACTATTGAATCTGTGTAAACTATTCTTTATTTCAGTTAGTGCCTCCTTCATTTCTGACTGGTCCTTTTTTATGCTCTTGAGGCCCTCTCTAAGTTCACTGAGGTTCTCACTAAGTCCATTGAGCATCCTTATTTCGAACTCAGCATCTGTTAGGTTGCTTAACTCCATTTTACTTAGTTCTTTTCCTGGAGTTTTGTTCTGTTCTTTCATTTGGGACCTGTTTCTTTGTCTCCTCATTTTGGCTGCCTCCCTGTGTTTGTTTCTATGTATTACTTAGCGAGAGGTATAGGGCTAGCTGAGACCAGATGCTGCTTGTTTGAAAGAATTTAGGAAAAGCTGAAGCAGGATCCAAGAGAGGCCAATCCTATGGTAAAGCAACTGGAAACAGCTTGGGTGGGCCTGGAAGTTGGGTGGGCAGGGCCTCAGGGAATCACCAGGGTGGGGCCAACAGTGTGAGCCAGGTAGCTGGAGTCCCAGACATGGTGCGTCTGCCGGCCCAGGGAAGGGCTCACCAAAGGCCTCTCCAGCCCTCGCTCCAATGCCAAACAGCTCAGTTCTTCCCCATATGACTCTGGTGCCTTTCAGGCTCCCTCCTGCACGCTGGAGCCTGGAGGGTGGGAGTCCGAGTAAGTACGTGCGCGGCCCTTTAAGAGGAGCTGCCAGGGGCTCCAGCCACCTCAGCCTCAGTTCCCGCTGGTTTTTCCAGCCAGAAGTTATGGGGACTTCTCTTCCTGGCACTGGAACCCTGAGCTGGGCTCCAGTCTTGATGCAGAGGCTTCTTTAATTTCGTAGTTGTAGGACTTCCATTCAGCTTGATTTCAGGGGGTTTTGAATGATGGTTGTTCTGTAGTTTAGTTGTAACTTTGATGTGGTTGTGGGAGGACACGATACCACGTTTACCTATGCCGCCATCTTGACCGGAAGTCTGATAGTTTTTTTTTAGATAGAGTGGAATAGAGGGAGGGAGAGAGAGAAACATCGATGTGAGAGAGACACATAAATTTGTTGCCTCCCGCATGACTCCAATATGGGCTGGGGATCAAATGTGCAATCCAGGTATGTCCCCCAGCAACCCAGTGGGTGCCCTCAACTGGGAATCAAACTCATTATGGTTTGGTTTGTGGGCCAATGCTCTAACCACTGAGCAAAATTGGCCAGGTATCTTTTGATTTCTTCCTTGATCTCATTGTTGACCCATTCATTGTTTAGCACCATGTTATTTAGCCTCCATGTCTTTGTGATTTTTTCAGTATTTTTTCCTTGTGATTGATTTCTAGTTTCATCACATTATGGTCAGAGAAGATGCTTGATATGATTTCAGTCTTCTTAAAGTTGTGACTTATTTTGTGTCCTAACATCTAGTTCATCCTAAGAAATGTTCCATATGCACTTGAAAAGAATGTATTTTTTTGCTGCTTTGGGATGAAGTGCTCAGAAAATATCAATTAAATCCATCTGATCTAGTGTGTCTTTTAAGGCCCCCATTTCCTTGTTGATTTTCTGTCTGGAAGATGTATCCATTAATGTCAAGGGGGTGTTAAAATCCCCTACTATGCATGTGTTACTTTCAGTCTCTCCCTTTATGTCCATCAAGATTTGCTTTACCTATTTAGCTGCTCCTGTGTTGGGTGCATATATGTTTATAAGGTTTATATCCTCTTGTTGTATTGCTTCCTTTATTATTAGATAGTGTCCTTTTTTGTCTCTCTCTGTAGCCTTTGTTTTAAAGTCTGTTTTGTCACATACAAGTATTGCTACCCCAGCTTTGTTTTATTTCCTTTTGAATGAAATATCTTTTTCCATCCCTTTACAAAAATAATGAATGTTCATAGTGATATATAATGATTATAAAATTATTTCAAAATCTAAGGATTATACATAGTTGAGTCAGACTCCCTACCCCCCACACCACCCAAAATGCCATACACTGACCTAACTTAGAAACTTTGCTAGCTATACAAGTAATCTCTAATTTTGTGATTTATAGTTTAAATTGTAAATAAAACATGACTAGACATAAACCTGACCTTTCATGCTGGAGCAATTTAAAAACATACATGATCAAAGATAGAATTTCATTTATCTTCTTTGACCTACAATTAATAAAATTGGAAGTGATCATAAGGTGACATCTATGATTTTCTTCATTAGTGAGTGATAGAGAGATAATCTGTGGGCAGTCATTTGGTCTTTCAGGCTAGGAGTTTGCAGGCCAAGGCTGCATATACAACCATGGGATGGGTGGGCTCATTGTTTAAATAAAACATGCTTTAGAGCAGCTCCAAGAATAGCATGAACATCAGGAGCAACTTGTCAATAACACAGGAGGAACCAGAATGCCAAAATGGCCAAGATAGGAACAGAATTATATGATCTCAACAGTAAAAATAAAGGATGGTCTGATTTTAGTCCTATTTTCACAGATGTTAGAAATGTATTTAATATGAATGTGATGTTAGAGAACAGAGACATTTATATCAGCTAACATCAGTTGTAAAAGAAATTACTGGGAAATGCTCTCCAAGGCTTAATATGATGAAATAGTAACAAGAATAATAACTCCTTCCTTGTAGGTAGCATGATTACAATTTGGATTTTATTTTATCATCTCTACTTCCCTGTGGGTAGTTGGGCCTTGTTAATTCTCATCAGTTTATAGGGAAAGATGAGAAACAACCTAGTGCTTATAAGACTTGTTTCAAGTTGCCCAATAAGTGGACCTAATAACTTCTTCTCATTTCACCATTAATGAGGCTATTTTGAAATAGCCCTTGCTCTTAGGGAGGACTGGAAGCAGAGCAGGAAAACACATCTTTGTAAGAGAGTTCTCGGCTAGAGTTGGTCTTATTCTTTCTGTGCCCAGATCTGTACTCACTATCTTTCTGCCAGCATTCAGCATCTGTCTAACTGCTTACCCTTGACCCTTTCTTCTCCCTCACTTCCAATCTAGCAGTCTCAGCCCGTCTACCTCCTAAATGCCTCTCAATACTCTTTCTCTGCTCCCGCTCTCCAGCACTGCCACTATAATAGCTAGACCTCCATTATCTTTTGCCTGGATTGCAGGCATCCCAGCCTGTAGACTGCCCACTCCAATCTATTCCTTGCCCTGCAGTGACAGTAATTTTTCTAAAACCACATCTGATCAGGATTGCACCCTGTTGTGTCCCCTTTGATTGTTTTTTTTTTTCAGTGACCTCAGTATAATATATAGTCCAACTTTTGAAATAGCTTATAAAGGGTCTTTTTGATCTCGCCACTCTTTACCTATTCAGTCTCATCTTTCATCACTTTCCCCCGTCCTATATTCCAAGTGTGAAAAATTATTTCAGTCCCCAAATCCTATCATCCTTTTATTTTTCTCTGAGCCATGTCTTTGCTGCTCCTGCTACCATGAACACTGTCCCCTTCCTTACCCCTTATACTAGTCAATTTTATTCATACTTCAAATCTCTTAGCTGCCATTTTCTCCAGGAAAACTTGTAATGTATTTGCTG
Organism: Tadarida brasiliensis; assembly: GCA_030848825.1. Lineage (NCBI taxonomy): Eukaryota > Metazoa > Chordata > Mammalia > Chiroptera > Molossidae > Tadarida > Tadarida brasiliensis. The sequence continues at coordinate 67,609,823 of CM061259.1, read as the reverse complement.
TTACTTTCCTGTATTCCCTATTCTACTGCACATACTATGAGGGCAGAGTACAGATTTGACTTAATAATCACTGAATCACTAGTGTCTTGCAGTGCCCGTGAAATAGTTTTCCAAAACTTTTAATGCAATGTAAAATAGTTACAAAACATGTCCAAATCATAAGTAAAAAGCTCAATGAATTTTTACAAATCAAACACACTCTGTATCCAGCATTCAGATTAAGAAATAGAACATGGCTTGTACCCAGCAATACCCCCATTGTGCTCCTTCCAGTCAATACAGCCCCTGGGTAATTATAATCTTGGTTTATAAGAGCATAGATAAATTTTATATTGCTTCTACTTTACATAAACATACAGTAAATTTACTTTTGTGTGTGGATTCTTTTGTTCAACATTTTGTTAGTAAGATTCATTTATATTATTGTATGTGGTTATAGATCATTTATTCTCATTGCAGTAGTGCTTCCTAAATATTTATTAAATGAATATAGTGAATGAAACAATGGTCACTAAAATCCAAAAAGGGAAATAAATCTTCACTTGTCATGGAATGATGGAAATGGAATAACTCCAATCTTGAAACCGAGTTCCCTAAGGTTACAGGAGATATAAGATATGGTGTAATAATGTGTCCCATGACCCTACCCCATGTTGTAATAGTAAATGCAAACATCAGCATCAGTCCATCTTTTTTTTTTTTTTAAATGTGTGTCACTTCCATAATCAGAATCACAGAGCCAGGTACAGAGGATATAATTTGAATTACAGGACAGCTTTCCTGCATGTTATAAGCAAGCAATAGAGATGTTAAATACTGATTCCTGCATTTTGTGATTTACAGTGTCCCTCTTTACATGCCAAAGTTCTGTGACTCTCATCTGTTGGAACTGCGGCTGCACAAGGCAAGTAAAGGAAGCAGCAAACTGGAAAGTGCTAGAAAGAGGGCCAGAATACAGGGAGAGAGGGAGAATGCATGAGAGCATCAGGAAGAGATCCCAGAATGATTGCCATGGTTCTCAACTCTGGCTTTATTTATTTATTTATTTATTTATTTTATCCTCACCCAAGGACATTTTTTTTTTTTTTTGCATTTATCTTCAGACAGAGCGGGAGGGAGAGAGGGAGGAAGAGAGAGAGAGAGAAACATCGACATGAGAGAGAGACACGAGTGCTTGCCACCCACATGACCCCAACCGGCCCGGGACTAACTGCAACTGAGGTATGTGCCCTTAGTGGGAACTGAACCCGGGACTTCCTGGTCCACAAGCCGATGCTCGAATCGCTGAGCCAAACCGGCCAGGGTGTTAACTCTGGCTTTAAATGAAAATCATTTGGCAGAAATGCTGATGGCTGTGAGCTCCATTCCAGACCAGTTATTTCAGAATCACTGGGGGTGGGGCTCTGGCAGCAGCTTTTCAAAGTTTCCCAGGTGATTCTTACACAACACCAGGTTTGAAGCAAGGCCCAGAGTGAGACAATAAACAGACACACCTGCAGCTGTTCTTAAATTTTATTAAGGGAAAAAGTCACTTGGAGAGCTTGTTTAAATTGTGGATTTTCTCAAACCCACCCCATACCACCCCCAAAAGATCAGATTCAATTGGTCTGGATGAGCCCTAGGAATCTAGCTCCCCAGTGATCCCAAGGCAGAGAAAACCCTGGGGATGAGATGGCTGATGAGGACACAGAAGATAGGTGGAAATATGATACTGAGGATAACTCTTTCTCAGTTTGTTCCAGAGTGAAGGCACTGAAACTCAGTCCTGAAAGAGGTAACAGATTTTTCCCTTTATAATGAAGTTTGGGACAGGATAACAGAAAATATGAGTACTTACTAAAATTTCATTTGCTCTTAAATTTAAATCTTTCTGGAAGTATTTAAATATTACTGAAGAGGCACTAGTCACTTCTTTAACTTTTTACCCAGCAGCAAACCCACCAGGGTAATGTGAATAGGATACACTATTTCAGTAGGTTCCATAATGCATGATTTTCTAAAATGGAAAGCGCTATAACCCTGAGTGTGCTTGGATGTGATTATTACCTGATACTTACTAAGCATCCTTTAAAGTTAATTCCCAGAAAGCTTTTTAAAAAGCCAACACAAATATTTTATTCAAATAACCAAATGAGGAGGAAGCATTAAATGGCCTCTGAAGTTCCTTTCATTATAAGATAAAGGAATCACTTTGAAGAATGTTTTATTTTCCCTGACACCTGTTAAATCATCTTGCTATTCAGTTAACTGCTTCTGCATTAGAAGAGATTGCAATGTAAAAAATACTACAGAAAGCACCTGTTGCCCAGGATCAAAGCTTCAAAGTCCTCAACCATCAAATACATCATGGCTTAGCCAAGGACTGCTCCTGCTTATGATGAAGGGAAAGGGATGAAAAAACGAGAATAGGGAATCCAAAACAGATGTTGAGGCAGGATTCTAGGCTCTCCTCTCACTTGCTTTTGGACACAGCCCCCAATTCTCATCTCCCATCTACTTATGCCAGCTTCCAAGGCTAAATGCAGCTCTATCACATAGGTGATTTTCTCTTTCCAGTTTGACTGTGAAATTCTATAGTCTAACTTCTCTTGATATGCTGGCTTGAGCATAGTCCTGGGACGTTGACGAAAACAGTGGTAAATACAGTCAAACCTTGGTTGTCAAACATCTCCCATCTGGAACAATTCCGTTCTAGACCAAGTTGTTCACAGAAAAAATGTCTCAGCATGACAAAAAGCGTCTCTCAGGCCACAAAGGAGAGAATGTGAATCAGTTTACTGATAAACCTCACATTGTTTACATCTAAGGAAATTGGGCTGTGAATATTTTTGTGTTTTTTTGGTTTTGCTTTTTGCTTTTGTCACTGTGAAATGGATGATTAGCACAATTTTTAAACATAAAGAGGCCCTCAAGTGTGCTGATGCTGCTAAGGGTGTGAAAGTGCTCATATAACAATGATCACAGGCGATTGAAGAGGTAGAAAAACTGTTGTTGATTTGGAAAAACAAAAAGCAGTTAGCCTGGGACAGCATTTCGGAGGCAGTGATATGTGAAAAAAGGGAAGATGCTGCATACTGACCTCCTGAAAGGCACCCCTGGAACGAATACTGACAGTGATTCGTTTAGGGCTAGTAGAGGGTGGTTCAATACATTTAAGAAAATGTGTTTGTTTGTAGATTAAACAGTACATTAAACAAGTACTACATATAAGAAAGGTTAAAATGGAATCATTTGGGGGATCTGGAATGGATTAATTAATTTTATATTATTTTTAATGGAAAAAAATGATTCAGTTTACAAACAAATTGCTTCTCGAACAGCCTTCCAAAATGAATTTAATTTGAGAACTGAGGTTCCACTGTAAATGAATAACTTCCATGGACATTATACATTTCTTGAGGTTAAAACAGTCATGTCTTTCTGTAGCTTTCCCTTAAAATTTTAAGCAGTACACAATGTGTATAGTAATGTTCAAGGAAACTTTGAAATAAAGTAAATTTTGAGATGCACTGATAATTTCTAGGCAACTCTTTACCCTCCATGAGATACCTAGAGATCCTGGGATGCTTGAGAATCTATTAAACTGTGGAGTGTCAGTTGCAACAGTACTGAATCTATTTATTAGTTCCAACAGTTTTTTTTTTTTGGTGGAGTATTTAGGGTTTTCTATATGCAACATCAGGTCATCTTCAAGCAGACAGTTAACTTATTTTCTTACTGGGTGTCCTTAATTCTTTTCCTAACTAATTTGTCTGAATTCTGCTACTTTGAAGAAGTGGTGTCAGTGACCTTGTCTTAATCCTGATTGAGAGAAAAAGCTTAAAGCTTTTCATCATTTTACATGTTAGCAGTGCATTTTTCATATATAGTCTATTATTATGTTGAGGTACTTTCCTCCTATATGTAAGTTTGTGAGAGTTTTAATCATGAAAGAATCTTGAATTATGTCAAAAGCCTTTTCTGCATCTTTTAAGATGATCATATGATTTTTATCCTTCATTCTGATAAGGTGATGTATCACTTTCACTGTGTTGAACCATCCATGCTTACAGGGATAAGACCCACTTGATCATGTATATTAATCTTTAATATGTTGTTGAATTTAGTTTCACAGTATTTTAGTGAGGACATTTACATTTGTTTTCATCAGAAATATTCTGTTGTTTTATTTTTTTTGTAGAGTATTTGGCTTTGATATGCAGGTAATACTGGTCTCATGAAATGAGTGTAGAAGTGTTCCCTCTTCAATTTTTTGGAAGAGTTTGGGAAATATTGGTATTCATTTTTTAAAATGTTTGGTAGAATTCTAAGTGAAATCATCTGATCATAGGGCATTTCTTTTTTGGAGGATTTGTGATAACTATTTCAACCTCCTTACTGATTATTAGTCTGATCAGATTTTCTATTTATGATTTGGTATTCATAGATTATATATCAAAGAATTTATTTCTTCTTGGATATACAATTTTTTGGTGTATACTTAAAAAAATTACTCTTTAAAAAAAAATCCTCACTCTAAGATATGTTTCTATTGATTTTTAGAGAGAGAGGAAGGAAAAGAGAGAGATGGAAACATTGATGTGAGAGAAACATCCATCAGTTGCCTTAGGAATGTGCCCTGACTGGAATCAACCCACAACATTTAGGTCTTTAGTATGACACTCCAACCAACTGAGCCAACTGTCCAGGGCTTAATTTGTTGTTACTTCTGCAGTATCCGTTGTAATTTGTCCTCTTTTTTGTACAACTTTGTACACTTCTATTTTAAAATAATTTTTCAGTTTTATGAGATGTAATTGATATGTAGCACTGTATAAGTTTAAGGTGTATAGCATAAAGCTTTGACATACCTATATCATAAAAAGATTACCACAATAATTTTTGTTAACTTTCATTATCACTGTTAGGACTTACACAGGCAATATAATTCCTAACAGCCGTTTTGGAAGGCTTCCTGCCCCAGGAGAACAAAGACCAAACTTCCCACCACAGGAGAACTGGCCAGACAAGAAATGCAACTGGACATCAGGAACCAAAGAAGCACCCAAGTGCACATCCACATTCTTGTAGACTCAACCCCTTGCCCAAACCCACCAACTAAGACCCCACAACCCACTGACTGACAAAAGTTTCCTATCAGTGGACACATATAAGGACAAAACTCCAGCTCCTAGGGGCTGCCATCATCAACCCAATACCCTATAGCTTGGTGATGTTTAGCCCTTACCTTTGGATGTCCTCTCCATCCCCTTTTCTTTAAATAAACCCAGTTGTTCTTTATTCACTGTCTGAGATTGCTATTTAGCATACCCACATACCTCAAACCACTGACTTTAACCTTTCATTTTGGTGGCCCGTATGAGAATATCCAGAAAGGAAGCTTTCCCTTCTCCTCTTCTCCCCACCCCTCCTCTCTCTCTCTCTCTCTCTCTCTCTCTCTCTCTCTCTCTCTCTCTCTTTATCCTGATCCCTAGAGACTTTTGGTCTCGGGGTCCAACAAGACCAAGTTCTTCTAGACTCCTGAGTGGCAGCAGGAGTGCCAGATTATCAGACCTTCTGATTTCTACTAACGGGTGAGTCACCTCATTCATGGGAAGAGGGCATTAGGGACTGATGCTCTCAGTTCTCCATGGGGCCACCACTTGTGAGCACAGGTCAGCCACTTAAAAGCCACTAAGGTGGCTACTGCTAGAAGACTCCTGTGACAGGATAAACCAGGCTCAGAATGAGCAAGATTGCATTTGCCAGTCTCAAGCAAACATTTGAGCAACTGAGGTACACTATGAAAAAGTACACACTTGCCCAAACCCCAGCCCCAAACACCTGATAGGGTTTTATTTTGGGAACTTTGAACCTTGGCATTGCCAATTCCAGCATTTCAGGGGGTTGACTGGTCATGACACATTAGGGTTTCACTGGCAAATCCCAGCACTGGGTCTGACCAGTCCTACTCGTACTAGGGATTAAATATGGAGGATGCTCCTATTTTTTCCTAGCCACTGGGGACCAATTCAGACCAATCTGAACCTTTTCTAGCAATGGGACGCCTTCTAGAATTGGTTTCAACACAAAGAAAGAGGCCAAAACAAGACCTGGGATGCCAACTCTTGGTATCTCCCTCTCACAAGACACTTACTACTCTCCCCTCTGTAACTGCCTTTTTCATAGTACCACCATGGACAACTCAAGTCTACTGCTCCCAAGAACTCACCTCTACCTCTGGCCTGCCTTTTAAGGCAATGCAGCATGGCCACAATATAAATTAGACAAATAGGAGATCTGGCCCCAAAATGGCACTCTCAAATATAACACTATTTTCCAATTGGATTTACTTCCTCAGGATGCACCAATGCTGAGATGGAAGGTAAACCTGCCCTCTGGATATGGAGTCACATGCCCACATGACTGTCACCTGAGTGACAGGGTCGGGTGAGTCAGGACCTACCGGATCACCCCGACATTGGAAGGGACCCCTTCTCTACTGCTTGTTTGATTGGTGTGGAGTTGAGTCCCCTGCCTGAGTGGGGTAAATCCATTCCCAGAGCACCTGGCTAATGTCCTGGTCATTGGTAAGGCCACCCACAGGGCATGGGGTAAACATGTCCATAGGCTGCTCACATCTGGAGCATTACCACGTCAATTTTGACAACCCCACTCTTGTTATGTCACATCTTATGTTATGGGTTTCTGAATTTTCAGTGAGTCAAAACAGCCCCACCCAGGCTCTCTTCAGTTGCTTAATTCCTTAATTTCCACAGCTCATTCACAGCCCTTGACACTTCCATTGAGAGTCTTAACAGATCTTCCTGCTTCGTAATTAGGACCTTCTATCTATTTTCCAGCCTTCTTAAAAGTCATCAAAAGCAAATGAGAAGAATCTTGCATCTTTACAAAAATTAGTAATTCAGATTATGTGTATGGTCTTAATGTGATATATGCTTCTCTGTGTACTATATGTGGTGTGTTTTCTGCCTCCAGATGGCATTATTAAAGAATGACATTTTATTGGCCCAAAGAAATTAAATACTTATGTAGGTTAAACAGGATCCTGTGGTCTGGACAAAATATTTGATACTAAAACCAGTTTAAGTTTGATTGATGTCTTTTAGAGTTATTACCATAAAATATGTGTTTGTTTTATCTAGGTTTACAAAGAGTTTATGCTATGATTTTTTGTTTAAGTATATTTGACAACCTTCCCAAAGTTAAATATTAATAGACTCTTTTAACCAATAAATGACTTTAAGTTATTCCTATGGGCCTTGGAATAACTCAAGGATTTATTCTCTCTCCTTATAAAAAAATTTAAAACTAATCAGGCCTAGTTAATACACTTGAAATTACATGGGAATCTTTGCCAAATAAAAATTAATAATAACTATTCTATTTATATTTTATTAAAATGGATGTTCTAGAAGTTTCAGTCTGCTCTAGGAAGGAACTTAGAAAGATTCAAAGCCAAGGTCAAACAGGAAACTCTCAGAGATAGCAGATGTCCAGTCAGTGACACTGGGCAAATCAAAAGTGATGGTTCCCTGTAGGGGCATCCAGTAACGGTACTCTAGGTGTTTGCGATCCATGCACTGGGATGTTTATGAATTATTTCCAGTGCTCAATGCACACTTCCAATAAGCCATGTGTAGCATTTTAAAATCTTACTTATATTATTTGTTCTTTATATATATTGAAATTGTGTATTGAATCTGAAAACATGACCTTTATATTGTTCTTTTATGGTATTTCATAATAATTATTATTTACTAAGAGATTGCTATCTTGGAATGTTATATCTTACACAAAAGCAAAGTTCTTTATCAATTGTATTATAATTAAGTCTATAACGATGTCATTTTTAATTTTGTCATTTATAGGCAGTCATTGTTTAACTCTAATGCATTTACAAATATGTTATATCTTTGGAAAGATTCATGAAAAGGACTCTGACTTACTCTAGATTACAGATTTCAAGCAGGTCATCTCTTTGAAATAGAAAACTTTAAGAAATAACTGGATTCATGGAAAAATGTTTTTGCTTTCCAGATATAAGGAAACTTGTTTTTATTTCCCTAAAATAATTTGGTAAATTATATCCTCAAGCAACATTGAAACATTTATATTTTTCCCCCTACCTAAACCCTCCAGAACATGGAGACTCTCAATGAGTAAGTATTATTTTCATGACAATATATTTATTTGCATAAATGCAATAAAAATCTGTTCTCTTTAAATAGAACACATGATTAGAGTGGTCAAAAAATGGCTGCAGAGTGAATGGAAGCTACACAGACCATCTCCCAGGACCAAACTGGAATTACAACTAAAATAAAGACAAGTCATCAGGAAAAACCAACAGAAAAGCAGCTGGAGAGAACCTGTATAACCAGGGACAGAAAGAGCACACCAAATCGAGCCTGGTAGGAACTGCTGAGGTGCGAGAGGGTGGGCTGGCAGCCCATGGACAGCAGCTGAGGGCTGTTTTAACTGTGAGCAGTTCCCTTGGGATTGAAACCCCAAGCTGGTTCCAAAGCATAGAGTGCTGGGACAGGGAAAGGTGCCCGCATAACACCTGGCTGCGATCACCAGAACTGAGGCTTTGAATGGCAAGGAGAGGTGCAAGGGGAAAAAAAAGGCAGAGCACTAAATTAGCTACAGCCACTCACGTTGGGCTCTGGCAGAGGGAGGGCAGTCTGGACTGGAACTGTGTGGAGAGACTCAGGAGTTTGGAGATCTGGGAAGGCACTGGGAGTTTTAAGCTGAATTGCTCCCTCATAGGACAGTAGCCATATTACTCAAAGAGCCCTTTCCCAGAGCCCCAGGGAGAAGCAACAGCCCCTCCCTCAGGAATTTAACACCAACAGGTCAGGTCAGAGAAATGCAAATTGAGGCTTATTAATAGGTAGAGACTGCAGCAAGCATCTGTTCCATCTGGTAGAAATTCTCTTACCCTGAACACCTGAGGGATTTTTTCATTCAGCTGAGGGCTACAACCCAAGTCTCATCAAGTAACAGACACTAATAGACAGCAGGCAAAAGCTTGATGAAAACTGAACCTTTGCTTGGCCTGAAAATCTACCCAGGAAAGTAGACGTGACAGTGGTGTTTAACTTGGGTCCTCCCACACTCATCCAGACTCAGCAGTGGGAGCCACATTCAGCAGAACACCAACAACCACAGGGAAAATTTGAGACAGCCAAAATGGTGAAACAAAGAAACAAATCCCAAATGAAAGAAGAGGAGAATTCTACAGAAGAAGAGATAAATGAAATGCAATTAAGCAAGTTATCAGAGGTAGAGATCAGAGTAATGATAACGAGGAAGCTAAACAGCATGAGTAAAGAGCTCAACAGCATGAGTAAAGATATGGAAACATTGAAAATCAACAAATTGGAAATAAAAAAACACCAAGCAGAAATGAAAAATGACATAGCAGAAATAAAGAACACATTGGAAGGAATAACCAGCACAGTAGAGGAAGCCAAGGATTGGATCAGTGAATTAGAAGACAGGGTAGAAAAAAATCACCCAATCAGAGAACCAAAAAGAAAAAACAATTAAAAAACTGGAAGACGGTGTAAGAGAACTATGGGACAATATGAAACATAACAACATCTGTATCATAAGAGTTCCAGAAGAAGAAGGAAATGAGCAAGGGTTAGAGAATATATTTGAAGAAATAGTGACAGAAAACTTCCCTTAGTGAAGGAAAAAGGGACACAAGTTCAAGAAACACAGAGAGCCCCAAGTAATAAGGACCCAAAAAGGCCCACACCAAGACACATAATAAATAAAATGCCAAGAGTTAAAGGCAAAGAGAGAATCCTAAAGGCAGCAAGAGATAAGCAACAGGTTACCTACAAAGGAACCCCCATAAGGCTATCAGCTGACTTCTCAACAGGAACACTACAGACCAGAAGGGAATAGCATGAAGTAATCAAGGTCATGAAAAACAAGGATCTGAACCCAAGACTACTCTATCCAGCAAGGCTATCTATCATTCAAAATAGAAGGTGAAATAAAGAGCTTCCCAGACAAAAAAAAAGGCTACAGGAATATATTAGCACCAAGCCAAGACTGCATGAAATGTTAAAAGGACTGCTATAATAAGCAGAAGAAATAGGAAGAGGATCATAACCATACTAAACAAAATGGCAATAAATAAGTACATATCAATAATAACCTTAAACATAAATGGATTAAACACTCTTATCAAAAGACACAGAATAGCTGAATGGATAAGAAAGCATGACTCATATATATGTTGTTTACAAGAGACCCACCTCATAACAAAAGACTCACATGGGTTGAAAATGAAGGGATAGGAAAAATTTTTCCAAGCAAATGGAAAGGAAAAAAAAAGCTGGAGTAGCAATACTCATATCCAATAAAGTAGACTTCAGAATGAAGGCCATAACTAGAGACAAAGAAGGCCACTACATAATATTGAAAGGATCTATCCAAGAGGACAATATAATCTTGGTAAACTTATATATACCCCATATAGGAGCATTAAAATATGTTAAAAAACTTCTGGAGGACTTCAAAGGAGAAATAGACAGCAATACAGTCATAGCAGGGGACTGCAACACCCCTTAATTTCAAAATCAGATAAAGACACAACAAAGAAGGAAAACTATAGGACAATATCCCTGATGAACATACATGCCAAAATTCTTAACAAAATATTAGCCAGTCAGATCCAGCAATACATTAAAAAAAATTATTCACCATGACCAAGTGGGATTCATTCCAGGAATGCAAGGCTGGTACAATATTCACAAATCAATAAATATGATACACCACTAAAACAAAATGAAAGATAAAAACCATATGATCATATAAATAGATGCTGAAAAAGCATTTGACAAAATCCAGCACCCATTTCTGATAAAAATGCTCAGCAATGTGGGAATAGAGGAAGCATATCTCGACATGCAAAAGGTCATATATGAAAAACCAACAGCCAACATCATACTCAATGGCCAATATTAAAGCATTTCCCTTAAGAACAGGAACAAGACAGGGATGCCCACTTTCACCACTCTTATTTAACATAGTACTGGAAGTCTTAACCACAGCAATTAGACATGAAGAAAAATTAAAAGGGATCCAAATTGGAAAGGAGGAAGTGAAACTTGACATTATTTGCAGATGACATGATATTGTACATTGAAAATTTTAAAGACTCCATCAAAAATATACTAGATTTAATACATGAATTTTGCAAAGTAGCAGGATACAAAATTAACATCAAGAAATTGATTGCATTCTTATACACCAATAATGAACTCACAGGAAGAGAAACTGAAAAAACAATCCCATTTTACATTGTGGCAAAAAACTTAAGAAACTTAGGAATAAACTGAACCAAAGAAGTAAAGGACCTATTTGCAGAAAACTACAGGACATTCAAAAGAGAAATAGAGGAAGATATAAAAAAGTAAAAGCATTTAACTTATTCATGGATTGGAAGAATTAACATCATTAAAATGTCCATACTACTCAAAGCAATCAATAGATTCATGCAATCCCCATTAAAATACCAATGATATAATTCACAGAACTAGAACAAATAGTCCAAAAGTTTATATGGAACCCAAAAAGACCCCGAATAGCCACAGCAATCTTGAAAAAGAATGACAAAGAGGAGGAATCACAATACCGGATATTGGGTTATACTACAAAGCCATTGTAATCAAAACAGTCTGGTACTGGCACAAGAACAGGCATATAGATCAATGGAAGAGAATAGAGAACCCAGACATTGACCCAAGACATTATGCTCAATTAATATTTGACAGAGATGGCAAAAGCATACAATGGAGTAAAGACAGCCTCTTTAGTAAATGGTGTTGTGAAAATTGGACAGCTACATGCAAAAAAAAAAAAAAAAGAAAAAAAAAAAAAAGAAACTAGACCACCAACTTACACCATACACAAGAATAAACTCAAAATGGATAAAAGACTTAAATGTGACTCATGAATCCATAAATATCCTAGAAGAAAAAGTAGGCAACACAATTTCAGACATCACACTCAGCAGAAATTTCACTGATACAATGCCTAAGGCAAGAGAAACAAAGGAAAACATGAACACATGGAACTACATCAAACTAAAATGCTTCTGCACAGCAAAAGAAGCAACCATCAAAATGGAAAGAGAACCTATACTATATGGGAGGGCATAATTGCCAACGATACATCAGATAAAGGAGTTAATTTCCAATATATGTAGAATGGCTGCCATCAACAAATCATCAAACAACAAGTGCTGGTGAGGGTGTGAGAAAAGGGGACTCTAGTATACTGCTGGTGCAAATGCCGACTGATGCTGCCACTGTGGAAAACAGTATGATGTTTCCTCAAAAAAATTAAAAAATTGAACTTCCATTTGACCCAGTGATCCCACTTCTGGGAATATATTCTAAGAAGCCTGAAACACCATTCAGAAAGAATATATGTACCCCTATGTTCATAGCAGCACTATTTATAATTACTAAGATCTGGAGACAGCCCAAGTGTCCATCAATAGATGAGTGGATAAAAAAGCTGTGGTATATATACACAATGGAACAGTATGCAGCTGTAAGAAAGATCTCTTATCCTTTGAGATGACATGGAGGTACCTGGAGAGCATTATGCTTAGCAAAATAAGCCAATGAGAGAAAGACAAATACCATATGATCTCACTTATTTGTGGAATATAATGAACAAAATAAGCTGATGAAAAAATAGACCCAGAGACATAGGAAGGAGGAGTACAGTTCAGACTGACACACTTTGGAGCTGGGGGGTGGGGGTGATGGATAAGATAAACCACAGAACTTGTATGTGCATATGCATAACCAGTGTACATAGACAACAATTCTGGCGGGATAGGGAGGAGGGTGTTTAGGGAGGAAAAGGAGAAATATCTGTAACAAAAATAAATTAATAAGAAATTGAAAAAAAAAATGGGCAGAAGACCTAGACACCTCTCCAAACAGGACATACAGATGGCCAAGAGACATGTGAAAAAATGCTCAACATGACTAATCATCAGAGAGATGCAAATTAAAATGACTATGAGGTGTCACCTCACACTTGCCAGGATGGCTGCCATCAACAAATCATCAAACTCGATCCCCAGTAGGGGCTGTGATCATTTGCTGTGATCATTTACCTTTGTTTTTCTCTTGTTTTCATAGGCATACTTATTAAATACCTGATTAATTGTTTTCACAATATTGGTCTCACTGTGGAAGCCCATCTGTGCCCTCTTTTCCTTCTTTAAAACCATATATGAACTCTTATGGGCAAATAAATAGCCCATAGAACTTATCCCTACCTTTATTCCCCAACATACTAACATGGCTTAGGGACAGCTCTACACCCACAAACCAGCAGGAAGCAGCTACAGAAGAAAGAGACTTGTGTCCGATTCCATAGGAATAATTGCTAACAAATAGAAAGAGGAGGAAAGTGTTAGGACTTACGCAGGCATTTGCAAACCTCCCTGCCCCAGGAGAACAAAGACCAAACTTCCCACCACAGGAGTGCTGGCCAGACAAGAAATGCAACTGGACACCAGGAACAAAGGAAGCACCCAATTATACATCCACATTCCTGTAGACCCTGCCCCTGCCCAAACCCACCAACCAAGACCCCAAAACACACTTACTGACAAAAGCTTCCTGCCAGTGGATGCATATAAGCATGAAACTCCAGCTCCTAGGGGCTGCCATCATTGACTCAATATCCTATGGCTCGGTGATGTGTAGCCCTTCCCTTTGGATATCCCCCACCTCCCATCCTGATTTCTTTAAATAAACCCAATTGTTCTTTATTCACCATCTGAAATTGCTATTTAGCATGCCTGGGCACCTCAAACCACTGACTTTCACCTTTCAATCATATAGTTGCAAGAAAAGAACAATTATTTTTTTGTGTGTATGGTGAGAATTCTTAGGATTTACTCTTTTAACAACTTACAATATATGAACTGCAGCAGTGTTAACTATAGTTATCATACTGTATGTTACATCTTTAGTGCTTATAACTGGAAATTTGTAACTTTGGATTACCTTCATCCTATTTGCCCTCCTCTTCATCACTAGCCTATGATAACAAAACATCTAATTTCTTTTTCTATGAGTTTGTTTTTCTTTCCTTTCTTTAAAAAAATTTACATATAAGTTAAATTACACAGTATTTGTCTTTCTTTGTCTGACTTATTTCACTTAGCATAATGTCCTAAAGGTCCTTCCATGTTATTTCAAATGGCTATATTTTCTTTTGGCTGAGTAGTATTCATGTGTGTGTGTGTTACATTTTCTTTATCTATTCATCTGTCTTGAGCTATTTTGATTGTTTCCATGTCTTAACTGTTGTGAAATAATGCTGGTATGAACATGGGACTGCCTATATCTCTTCAACATAGTGTTTTTGTTTCCTTCAGATATACTTCCTAAAGAGGGATTACTGAATCATGTGGTTGTTCTATTTTTATTTTTAGAAAATGTATACGGTTTTTTTTTATGGTGGCTGTACCAATTTATAATCTCACTACAGTGCACAAAGTTTTCCTTTTTTCCATATCCTCACCAGCATTTTTTATCTTTTGCCTTTTTGATATTAGTCATTCTAACATGCCTGAGGTGTTATTTCATTGTGGTTTTCATTTACATTTCCTTAAGGATTAGTGATGTTGAGCATCTTTTAAAAATTATTATTTATTTTTTAATCATAGTGGAAGATTTTAACATATTATCTTAGAACTTAACAGATGAACTAGACAAAAATATTATTTTTTTAATGTTCCTGTTGGCCATTCATATGCCTTCTTTAAGAGAAAAAAATCTATTCAGGTTTTTAGCCCTTCTTTAATTGGATTTTTATTTTTTTGCTGTTGTGTTGGATGAGTTTCCTGTATATTTTGGATAGTAACCCCTTACTGGATGTATGATTTGCATTTTCCCCATTCCATAAGTTGTCTTTTCATTTTGTTGGTTATTTTGCTGTGCAGAAGCTTTGTAGTTTGAGGTAATCTCACTTATTTCTTTTTTTGTTGCTTGAGCTTTAGGCGTCAGAGTAAAAAAATCATTGCCAAGACACACGTCAAGCATTCCCATGTTTTCTTCAAGGAGTTTTATGGTTTCAGGTCTTACATTCAAGTCTTAAATGTATTTTGAGTTAATTTTTTGTGAATGGTGTAAGATAAGGATCTAGTTACACTTTTTGCATGTGAATATCCAATTTTCTCAACACAGTTTATTGGAGGCTGTCTTTTCTCCAATGAGTATTCTTGGCTCCCTTATCAAATACTAGTTATATACATGCTTGTGTTTATTTCTGGGTTCTCTGTTCTGTTCTGCTGGTCTATGTCTGTTTTTTATGGTAGTGCCATACTGTTTTGATTAATACAGTTTTGCAACATAGCTTGATATCAGGAAGTGTGATGCCATCCACTTTTAATTTATACATTTTATTTGACTCCTTTCTTTATTTCTAGCTTGGTGCAATAGTCCCCACTTATCTGTAGGGGATATGTTCTAAGACCCCCAGTGATTGACTGAAAGTATGGATAGTACCAGATCCTATATATGTGTGTGTGTACACTATGTTTTTTCCATACATAAATAACTACAATAAAGTTTAATTTATAAATTAGGCACTTAGGAGATGAACATCAAAAACTAAAAATAACAATTACTAATAAAATCTTTAAAATAACAAACAATTATAAGTAATGTGAATGTAGTCTGTCTCTATCTCTCAAAATATCTTATTGAACTGTATATACTGCATAGATATGCTGGATAAAAGGATGATTCACGTCTTGGGTAGGGTGGAGCATGAAGGCACAAAATTTAATCACACAACTCAGAATGGCATGCAATTTAAAACATATGTTACATATTTCTGGAATTTTCCACTTAATATTTTCTGACCACAGTTGGCAACAGGTAACTAAAACTGAGAAAAGTGAAATGGTGAATGAGGGGGTCTACTGTATAGCTAAAGTTTTATTGTTTTTGTTATTTTTTTGCACCCTCTGTTTTACTGATCTTTTCTATTATCTTACTGGGTTCTATTTCATTTATTTCTGTTCTGATCTTCATTATTTCCTTTGGTTAGTTTGTTCTCTTGAAAGTTTCTTTAGATATAAACTTTGTTTATTGGAAATCCTTCCTTTTTCATGATGTAGGCATTTATTGCTATGAACTTCCCTCTTAGAACTGTTCCTGCATATTCCATAAATTGTGATAGACTGTGGGTTTGTGGGTTTAAAAAAATACTTTTTAAGTTCTATTTTGATTTCTTCTTTGTCCCATTGATTGTTCATAGGTATTGTTTATTTTTCACATATAAGTGAATTTTTCTTATGTTATTGATTTCTAGTTTTATACCATTATAATTAGATAATTAGAAAATATATTTGATATGATTTCAGTCATCTTAAATTTGTTAAGACATGTTTTGTGGTTATCTATCTATCATCTATCTATCTATCTATCTATCTATCTATCATCTATCTATCTATCTATCTATCTATCTATCATCTATCATCTATCTATCTATCATTTATCTATCTATCTATCATCTATCATCTATCTATCTATCTATCTATCTATCTATCTATCTATCTATCTATCTATCTATCTATCTATCTATCATCTATCTATCATCTATCACCATCATCTATCATCTATCATCTATCTATCATCTGTCTCCTGGAGAATATTCCATGTGTGCTTGAGATGAATGTGTATTCTGTTTCTATTAAATGGGATGTTTTCATATGACTATTGGATCTCTTTGGTCTGTGTTGTTATTTAAGTCAACTATAGCCTTATATTCTGAAATATTGATTCATTGTTGAATATGGCATATTGAAGTGCCCTACTGTTATTGTAATACTGTCTATTTCTTTATCAATTTCTGTTAATATTTATATAGTATATGCAGTTTATTATATGTCAATTTTACCTCAATAAAGGTGTCTTTAAAAAGAATATTATGGCCCTGGGTGGCATTGCTCAGTGATTAGAGCATTGGCTTGTGCACCAAAGGGTTGCAGGTTTGTTTCCCAAAGGCACATACCTTGGTTGCAGGTTTGATCCCCGGCCCTGGTCGGGGTGTGTGCGGGAAGCAACCAATCGATGTGTCTCTCTCACATCAATTTCTCTCTCTCTCTCTCTCTTTCTCTCTCTGTCTTCCCCTCCCCTCATCTCTTCCACTCTTTCTAAAAATCAATGGAAAAAAATATCGTCGAATGAGGATTAACAACAACAACAAAAAGAATATTATGATCACCCTTTTATGTCTCTAAATATCTTTCTGTAATAGTTTTAAATAACTATATGGTACTCATTATATGGACATATAGTAATTTATTTAATTATTTATTCATAATTTGTTTTTCAAATACTCATATGGCCAGGGGCTTCCATACTGGTCAAAGCAGGTCTAAATACTACTGTTCTCAGACTTCTTTCTCTAGGATCAAAGTGAAATCTTTTATGAAATTAGGACGAGCATTGCATACTTACAGGTTGTACTTTCCAAACCTGCTAAGTGAAAATAGTATCTCATTACTGTTTTAGTTTGCATTTCTTTGGTGATAGCGAAAGTGGACATTTTCTCATCCTTGCTGATTTAAAAAAAATGTTTTTATTGAGTTTTTAGAGAGAGGAAGGGAGAGAGATAGAAACATCGATGTGAGAGAAACATCCATCTGCTGCCTCCTGCATGCCTCCTACTAGGGACCTAGCCCAAAACCCAGGTGTGTGCCCTGACCGGGAATCAAACCAGGACCTCTCAGTCCATGGGACAACACTCAATCCACTGAGCCACACCAGCCGGGCCTTACTGATGTTTTATAGTCAACCATTTGAAATGCCTGTTTATGTCATTTGCTTGTTTTTCTCCTGGGGCATTCATCTTTAAGAGCTCTTTATATATATTTTTTTCTATAAGATACAAATATTTTTCAATTCTTCCATTGTCTCTAAATTTTCTTATTGAACATTTGATAAGAATGAAGTTTTAAATTTTATATATTTAAATCTTTTGTTTTTTTCTTCTTTATAGTTTTTGCTTTGATTGGCTTTCTTACCTCAATATTATGAAAATATTAACCTGAGTGTTTTGAGTAGTTCTTTCATGTTTATTTAATTTTTCATAATTGACTCTTTAGTTCCTTGGAACTCATTGTGGTGAGTTGTAAAAATAAGGGTCTGTATTTTTAAAAAGAATACTAATGATCAAGGTCTGTTTATTTAGTTCATCTTTGTGCTGCTTGCTGATCTGAAGTTCACCTTTATTATACAATAAATTCTTATCTATCTATCTATCTATCTATCTATCTATCTATCTATCTATCATCTATCTATCTATCTATCTATCTATCTATCTATCTATCTATCATCTATTGGATCTGTTTTCAAGGTGTTCTTTTCTGTTTCTTTGATTTATTTGTTTGGTTTGGTTCTAGAAACCCATTTTTAAATTTATAGATTAAAAATATGTTCTCTTTAATTACTCTTTTTTCCCTCCCTGATGTGTTTTTGGCTATTTATATTTCCAAATTAACTTTAGAATTCTAATGAGAATTTAATTAGAATTGCATTACATTTATAAATTAATTTAGAAAGAACTCTTATATTTTAAATACTGGATCCTTCAATGCAGGCCCCCCTTTCTTTCTTTCATTTTCTTCATAGGGGTACAGAATATTTCTTGTTCAGTCTACTCTTGTTTAGTTTATATTTGTTATTGCCATTGTAAATGGTATTTTTTTTTGTCCTTCATGTTTTTTAACTGATAGGTATTACATTGGAAAACTTTTTGTACATTTATTTTGTAACTGTAAACTATTAAATTTTGATGTTTTTATAGCTTTTTAGTAGACTTTTTTGGAAGTTCTGGGTTAACAGTATTGTCTACAGCTAATGATAATTGCCTTCTCCTGTCAAAGAGTTTTTCCTCTTGAATTTTTGTCTCCACATTGTAATGAGTAGAATTTTCAGAACAGTGGTAAATAATGCAGGCTATGTTGCTCTTATTGCTTAATGGTTTTAATTGTTTGCTTTATTGGGATGTTTTTAGGGCAGAATTGTTCCAGAATCTTGAGTTGCTATCTCCAACCTTCCACTATTCTCTATCCCTTCATTGTGTCATGCAGATTTGACCCGTCCCTCAGGTCGAGCAACGAGGACTCTAGAGGGGGAGTGAGGATGGTAGGGGGCAAGAGACACGAAGAATGGAGACAAGACAGGGTTCTGATCAAGTCTCAACTTTATTACAGCAATACCAATGATTATATACTTGCAGGAAAGGTCAATAGGAAAAGGGGGGAAACAGTCTTCAGGGCAAAAACAATTTCTTATCTAAGGTGTGTTCTAAGGTATTTCTTGCTTGATATGCTTGAGGGCCCATACATTGTTTTACGAGGTACACTCAGAGTTGTTTTCAGGCAATCTGACCAACTCGTGGTCACACTTAATGGCTTTTCCTGGAACAGCTGTATTGTCATTTCCTTGGAATGCATATCAATACTTAGGCTTGTTCATAGGTCAGAGCGAGGGCAAATCTACCTTACCAGACCCCCACAGGTCCCCCTTTTTTATTTTATTTAAGTTGTGCCTGTCTTAGGTCGAAGAGGACTCACTGCCGCACAGTTGAAAGTCTCTTACCCGTCATTGGATATCTCAGCAGCATTGGCTGAGTTCCTGTCTTAGGTGAGCTTGTTGTGCAAGACAGTGCCTCTAAGTTGCCCGTCATTGGCTACCAACTTATTAGGACGTGGTGTCAATGTAAGGGACTCCCTGCTCCGCCTGTTCCAGTCTATGATAATGCACTTGAATTTGTTGCATTTTAATGCCATCAATTTGCTGTTTGATAAAAGCCATGAGCTTATTGAAAATCACGGGTCCTAAGGATGCTGCAAGAAGCAAGACTAGGAGAGGGCCTAAAAGGGGGAGAATATAGGGTAGTATGCCCTTAAACATGGAGTGAAAGGTGGAGGAGTCTTCTGTCTTCTTTTGATTGTATTGGTGAAGCCATTTTGCTTGTTCGTATAGCTTTTGGATGTTGGTTTCCACCAGACCTGAATTGTTAACATAGGTACAACAAGTTTTGTTAATTACAGCACAAACTCCTCCCTGTTCTGCTAGCAAGTAATCCAGGGCAATTCTATTATCCAGGACAACATTGGCAAGAGAATCAAGGGATCGTGACAATCCTGCCAACCCATCAGCAGTGGAGACTATGATTTCCTCTAAACGGGAGGTGAGTTCTTTTAATACGAACTCATGATAAGCAAACCCACCCCAAGGAGCTATAGCAGCTACTGTGCCTATACTACCAGCTATAACTAGACGAAAAGCTCTTTTTTGACGCAAATGAGTAGAGTTGAAAACTTTCATGCCTGTAGGGGCCAAGGTGCCCAATGTACAGTCTCCTCCATGAATACTATTGTCCAGGGAGGAATAAGCAATAGCCTCTAGATGTTCAGACCGTGTGGTGAGCCAATTGGAGGAGGTTCCACATAGCCAAACCAAACCGCTTGGAGCGGGAATCAGTGTGCGATTTTCAGACAAATACGGTGCTAACAGGGTGTGGGAGTTTGAGGAAACATTAATACAGTCCTTGAATGGTCCCAGGTTAGGTAACTCTTGTTTAGCCGCCGGGGGCTTATGGAAGGCTGGTAAACGGCCCTCCATTAGAGTTCCCAATATCCATGTCATGCATTGGGTATTATTTACGATATCAGCATTGTTTGTGGTATCTCCGCAACAATGAGTGTTGTTGGGAGTACAAGGAGAGGCGAAATTTGGCCTACAAATGACATTTGACCAATTGAGGGGCTTAAAGGCCATCCCCTCAGATAGATATTCAATGCTTTCGCTATTGGCATTAAGCATATTGAGTACATCTAAGCTAGATGCATGAGTATCATTATAACATGGGGTGCATGCAGTATTATTACACTTAAGGGAAGTTTTGGAGTAATTAAAGCCGAGAGTAATATAAGGTGTTAGACGCAAGCAGAGAGGAGGATTACGTTCCCAAATAACTCGCAAAGAAAAAGGGGGGCGAGCAGGATAAGCTGTAGAGGAGTTTAAGAACTGTAGGAGAGATTGATTACTAAGAGGGTATGCCTGAATATGTGTCTTAACGCCAGAGGGTGTCTCTGGGTTGGTATGACAAACCCAACAGTCGATTAAATTCTCTCCTTTAGCGAGGGTGCGTGAGGCATTTATGATGAAATTGTTCTCCCATTCAGCTCCAACTCTTGCCCATGCGGTCAGGATAAACAGCAGGAGGAGCATTGTTGTCCCTAAAAGAGAAAATACTATCCTCAGGGTGTAGGAGAACCCTGGGCTTGTGGTGGTGATGTATTAATTTGCCTAACAAGGCGTTCAGGCAACCACCGAGCCGACTGTGCTTCTTTTGCATACACACAAACTGAACCTCGTCCCCAAATAAGGACGGGATCAGGACCGTGCCAAGAATTATCTAGAGGATCTTTCCACATTACAGAGGCATATTGTGTCTGCGTGGTAGATTGCCAAAATCTTTGTGCAGCGGAAAGTCCTTGTGAATCCAAATTTAAAAAATTTAAAATGAATAGTGCATGAGATAATACATTTCGTGGTGTTCCCTTTGTAGGGTACCATTCCCCCTTTTTTATTTTATTTAATTGCATTTTTAAGGTTAAATGAGCTCTTTCCACAATTCCTTGTCCTTGAGGGTTGTATGGGATACCTGTGATGTGTTTGATGTTTAATTTAGTACAAAAATCTGCAAACCGGGAACTAGTATATCCTGGTCCATTGTCTGTTTTAAGGGACTCTGGTTTACCTAATGTAGAGAATGCAGCTAACAAATGAGCAATAACATGTTTTGTGGCTTCTCCAGTTTGCAAGGAAGCGAAAATGTATCCGCTGAAAGTGTCAATGATGACATGAATATATTTTAAGTTGCCAAATTCAGGAAAATGTGTAACATCCATTTGCCATAATGCGTTTGGCATCAATCCTCGGGGGTTAACCCCTAAATGTGGAATAGGGAGAGTTTGTAAGCATCGTGGACAATTTTTAACTATTTGTCTAGCTTGTTCTTTTGTGATTTTATGTAAGAGCCGAAGAGTTCTTGCATTAAGATGGTGTAACTGATGATTATGCTGCGCAGCAGAAATTCCTGTCTGCTGCACTAAGGCAATGAAACATTTTCTGGTAGCTGCATCAGCCATTTTATTTCCTTTTGATAAGGGCCCAGGTAATCCTGTGTGAGCTCTTAAATGGCCAATAAAAAACTTTTGTGTTCGTTGATGAATCAAGGCTTGCAACTGATGAAATAGATCACTAGCAGTAGAAGCAGTTTTAATATGTCCTACTGTTTCTAATATAGGGACAGATTGCGCAATATAAGCACTATCTGTATATATATTGAGCGCTTGATTAGAGAAGGCGGCAAATACTGCGATAACAGCTTGTAATTTTATTAATTGAGCTGATGAACTTTGTACATAGAATTGAGTAATTTTGTCATTTGCCACGTAGGCCGCAAGCCCATTAGAAGACCCATCGGTGAACACAGTTAATGCATTATTCAAAGGTTTATGTGAGGTTTTTGTAGGAAAAATAAATTCGTGCCGATTAATGAAATCCAATAGTTTATTAGGAGGATAATGATTATCAATTTGTCCATGATAAGAGGCTAGAGAAATTGGCCAATCATCTGTATTTTGCATTAACCAATCAATTTGTGGATGAGTGTAAGGAATAACTATTTCGTCTGGTTCCTTGCCAAAATAACACTTACCTTGATGCCTTCCTAGCATAATGAGTTGAGCTATAGCTAGATAATAAGGTTCCAGCACCCTTTTTGGTGAGGCTGGCAGATGTATCCATAATAATGGAGCCGTTTGCCAAAGTACAGCTGTGGGGGACTGCCGAGTGGTACAAACTATAAGTTTTAAAGGTAATTGATAGTTCATGAACGTAATACACTGATTTTGTATAGCTTGTTTCACTAATTGTAACGCTTGTTTTGCTTCCGGAGTAAGCTGTCTGGGGGAGTTTGGATTAGCATCTCCCTGTAAGATGTCATATAATGGTTTTAAGTCGAATTTACTAATTTTGAGGTAAGGAGTTAACCAATTGATGTCTCCAAGCAGCTTCTGAAAATCATTTAAAGTACACAATTTATCTGTTCGAAGCTCAACCTTTTGTGGAGAAATATAATTTCCTTGTAACTGAAATCCTAAATAAGTATAAGGGTCAGTTTTTTGTATCTTATCAGGAGCTATGATCAATCCAAACTTTTATAAGGCCTTTTGCATTTCTATATAACATTTTAACACTTGAGACTCCTGCTCTCCCGCTATAAGGATATCATCCATATAGTGAATAATATACATTTGTGACCATTTATTCCTTACTTCTTGTAATGCAGTAGCAACATAGGATTGACATAAGGTTGGACTATTAGCCATGCCCTGGGGCAACACTTTCCATTGGTAGCGTTGCATCGGTTCTCTATAATTTATGGATGGCAGACTGAAAGCGAATCTTTTTTGATCTTCTGGATGCAACGGAATGGTGAAAAAACAATCTTTTAAATCTATTATTATTTTATAATAACCTAAGGGAATGGCTGCGGGTGAAGGAAGGCCAGGTTGGAGGGCTCCCATTAACACCATAGTTTTGTTAACTGCCCTCAAATCTTGTAACAGTCTCCATTTGCCTGATTTTTTCTTTATAACAAAAATTGGGGTGTTCCAGGGAGAATTACTGGGAGTTATATGTTCAGCTGCCAATTGCTCCTGTACCAATTGATGTGCAGCTTGTAGTTTTTCCTGACTTAGAGGCCACTGATCAACCCACACAGGATTGTCAGATATCCAACTTATTTTCTCCGCATGAGTTACAGGAGAATCAGTAGCCCCTAGGAGAAATATCCCAGTCCTGTTCTCTGATTATTATTTATGAGATTTATAGGTTCAATGATGCCTTGGCCGTTCTTACCAAGTCCTTTCCCTGGGACATGGCCCTGATTAAGCATTTGAGCTGTGACTACAGTGTTCGGGCTTCCCATAATCACTCCCATTTGAGACAGCAAATCTCTCCCCCAAAGGTTAATGGGTAGACCCGCTATGACAAAAGGTTGAATAGTTCCTTGATGTCCCTCTGAATTTTTCCATGTTAATAATTTTGCACTTCTTTCAGGATTGGTGCTTTGGCCAATACCCTTCAGATGGGTAAGAGTTTCTTCTAACGGCCATGAAGAAGGCCAGCATTCTTTCTTTATAATAGTCCCATCTGCGCCAGTGTCAATTAATCCTGAAAATTCTTTTCCATCTAACCATAAGGTCATGATAGGTTTCTGTGATGTGATAGTTTCGGCCCAGTATACATTAGATGACCCAAATCCTCCGGACCCTCTCTCCTTTCCTACAACATGGTTGTTTGTAGGCAGCATAGGTAACAATAATAGCTGCGCAAACCATTGTCCAGAATTAATAGTATTAATATTTTTTGGAGAAGCTACCATAACTTTAATTTCTCCTGTATAGTCATTATCAATTACTCCAGGAAATACCTGCAGACCTTGCAGTGTAGCGCTGCTTCGGCCCAGAATAAGTCCAAAGGTGTTTTCTGGTAATGGGCCAAATATACCAGTGGGCAGCGCCTGAACACCCATCTCAGGGGTTAATACTGAATAGGCGGTGGAACAGAGGTCCAATCCTGCACTGCCTGTTGTGGCCCGACAGAGGTCTGAAATGGATTGGTGTTGCCTGGGGGAACGAAACTCATTGCCCCATAAATTTGATTCGGGGCCTGGGGCTGGCCCCTCTTCCCGTTTCCCTGCGGGGGAGGTAGGGGAATGCCTTGAGCATCCTTTTTAGATTTACATTCATTGGACCAATGATATCCTCGTCTACACCTTGGGCAAAGCCCAGGGGCTTGTTTAGAGTTTGAGGAATTTTTCTTTTCCTTGCAATTTTTTGCAAAATGCCCTGTTTTTCCGCAGTTAAAACATTTACTTTGACCTTGTTGAGCTAAAAATTGCTTAATTGTAAACCCTTGCATAGCTGCGGCCATAGCTAAACCTTGCTGATAAGCAGAGCCTATATCAGAACAAAGCCGAATGTATCCACTAAGGTCAGTCTTCTTCTTATAAGGTCTGATTGCCGCCTGACAAGCAGTATTTGCATTTTCAAAAGCTAATTGTTTTACAAAATCAGTTCCAGCATCTGCACTACCGAAGATTCTGCTAGCTGCAGTAATTAATCTATGAACAAAATCAGCAAAAGGCTCGTCAGGCCCTTGTTTAATGTTAGTAAGAGATGCACTCATATCTCCTTTGGACGGTAATTTCCTCCAAGCTCGGGTGCCTGCCGATTGAATTTGGGCGAATAGGCCAGGATCATATTGCATCTGATTATCACTAAGAGCAAAATTTCCTTCTCCAATTAACATGTCAAAATTCCACCCATTGTTGGCCTGGGCATTCCTTCTAGCTGTATCCCTACAAACTTCTACATATTCAGATTTCCATAGGAGGTAATCACCTCCGGATAGGGTAGCTCGAGCTAATGTTTGCCAGTCACTGGGAGTGAGCCACTGATCTGTTACAGATTCTAGGATAGCCATAGTGTAAGGAGCAGTAGCTCCATATTGAGCTACGGCAGTCTTTAATTCTTTAATTACTTTAAAATCAAAGCCACTGTGATGTCTCCATGCCTGGCCTTGTGCATCCACAGTTTCAGTTACCGGATAGGCTTCTGGTTCCTCTGATAGAGGAATCAGAGAGGCCGTAGGGGGGGGCTTTAAAGGTTTTTGTTTTTTTTTTGTTTTTTTGTTTTTTTTATTAATTTACTTATGTTACAAATGGTTCTCCTTTTTTCCCCCATTGACACCCCCCTCCCCTTCCCTCCCTGTCCCGTCCCCGTTTTGTTGTCCATGTCCATTGGTTATGAGTACATACGTACAAGTTCTGTGTTCATCTCTCCCCTCCCCCGCCCCCTCTTCTGGCAGATGTCAGCCTGTACCCCACTTCCATGTCCCCCGGACTACCCTGCTCCTCCCACTGTTATGTTCATTATATTCCAGAAATAAGTGAGATCATATGATGTTTGTCTTTCTCTGCTTGGCTTGTTTCACTTAGGATAATAGTTTCCAGGTCCTCCCATGTCGACGCAAAGGATAAGAGATCGTCCTTTCTTAACGCTGCATAGTACTCCATTGTGTATATGTACCACAGCTTTTTTATCCATTCGTCTACTGATGGACATTTGGGCTGTTTCCAGATCTTCGCTATTGTAAATAGCGCTGCTATGCACATGGGGGTACATGTATTCTTTCTGATTGGTGTTTCAGGTTTCTTCGGGTATATTCCTAGGAGTGGGATCACTGGGTCAAATGGTAATTCAATTTTTAATTTTTTGAGGTAACGCCATAGTGTTTTCCATAGTGGCTGCACCAGTCTGCACTCCCACCAGCAGTGTACTAGAGTCCCCTTTTCTCCACATCCTCGCCAACACTTGTTGTTTGATGCTTTGTTGATGGCTGCTATTCTGACAGGTGTGAGGTGATACCTCATTGTTGTTTTAATTTGCATCTCTCTGATGATTAGTGAAGTTGAGCATTTCTTCATATGTCTCTTGGCCGTTTGTATGTCCTGTTTGGAGAGGTATCTATTTAGTTCCTCTGCCCATTTTTTAATTGGGTTCTTTGTCTTCCTTTTGTTGAGATGTATGAGCACTCTATATATTTTGGAAATTAGTCCCTTATCTGATATATCATAGGCAATTATGCTCTCCCATACAGTAGGTTGCCTTTCCACTTTGATGGTTGTTTCTTTTGCTGTGCAGAAGCTTTTGAGTTTGATGTAGTCCCATGTGTTTATTTTTTCCTTTATTTCTGTTGCCTTAGGTGATATATCAGTGAAAATTTTGCTGCGTATGATGTCTGAAATTTTGTTGCCTACATTTTCTTCTAGGATTCTTATGGAGTCATGAGTCACATTTAAGTCTTTTATCCATTTTGAGTTTATTCTTGTGTATGGTGTAAGTTGATGATCTAGTTTCATTTTTTTGCATGTAGCTGTCCAATTTTCCCAACACCATTTATTGAAGAGGCTGTCTTTGCTCCATTGTATGCTCTTACCACCTTTGTCAAATATTAATTGAGCATACTGTCTTGGGTCAATTTCCGGATTCTCTGATCTGTTCCACTGGTCTATGTGCCTGTTCTTGTGCCAGTACCAGGCTGTTTTGATTACAGTAGCTTTGTAGTATAACCTGATGTCCGGTATTGTGATCCCTCCTACTTTGTCCTTCTTTTTCAAGATTGCTGTAGCTATTCGGGGTCTTTTTTGGTTCCATATGAACTTCTGAAGTATTTGTTCTAGTTCTGTGAAATATGTCGTTGGTATTTTGATGGGGATTGCATTAAATCTGTAGATTGCTTTGGGTAGTATGGACATTTTAATGATGTTAATTCTTCCAATCCATGAACAAGGTATGTGCTTCCACTTTTTTATATCTTCCTCTATTTCTTTTTTCAATGTCCTGTAGTTTTCTGTAAATAGGTCCTTTACTTCTTTGGTTAAGTTTATTCCTAGGTATCTTAATTTCTTTGCCGCGATGGTAAATGGGATTGTTTTTTTAGTTTCTCTTTCTGTGAGTTCATCATTGGTGTATAAGAATGCCGTCGAGTTCTTGACGTTAATTTTGTATCCTGCTACTTTGCCAAATTCATTTATTAAGGCTAGTAGATTTTTGATGGAGTCTTTAGGGTTTTCTATGTATAATATCATGTCATCTGCGAATAATGACAGTTTCACTTCCTCCTTTCCAATTTGGATCCCTTTTATTTTTTCTTCACGTCTGATTGCTGTGGCTAAGACTTCCAGTACTATGTTAAATAAGAGTGGTGAAAGTGGGCATCCTTGTCTTGTTCCTGTTCTTAAGGGAAATGCTTTTAGTTTTTGTCCATTGAGTATGATGTTGGCTGTAGGTCTTTCATATATGGCCTTTATAATGTTGAGATATGATCCCTCTATTCCTAAATTGCTGAGCGTTTTTAACAGAAATGGGTGCTGGATTTTGTCAAATGCTTTTTCAGCATCTATTGATATGATCATGTGGTTTTTATCTTTCATTTTGTTTATGTGATGTATCACATTTATTGATTTGCGTATGTTGTACCAGCCTTGCATCCCTGGGATGAATCCCACTTGGTCATGGTGAATAATTTTCTTGATGTATTGCTGGATCCGATTTGCTAGTATTTTGTTCAGGATTTTGGCATCTATGTTCATCAGGGATATTGGCCTGTAGTTTTCTTTCTTTGTAGTGTCTTTTTCTGGTTTTGGGATGAGAATTATGCTGGCCTCATAAAACGAGTTTGGAAGTCTTCCTTCTTCTTGAATTTTTTGGAATAGTTTGAGGAGAATGGGTGTTAGTTCTTCTTTGAATGTTCGGTAAAACTCCCCCGTGAAGCCGTCAGGGCCTGGGCTTTTGTTTGCTGGGAGAGTCTTGATTACATCTTCAATTTCCTTCGTTGTTATTGGCCTGTTCAAGTTTTCTATCTCTTTCCGATTCAGTTTTGGGAGACTATGTGTTTCTAGAAATGTGTCCATTTCGCTTAGATTGTCGAATTTGTTGCCATAAATGTTCATAGTATTTGCTAACGATCCTTTGTATTTCTGTGGTGTCGGTTGTTACTTCTCCTCTTTCATTTCTGATTTTGTGTATTTGGGTTCTCTCTCTTTGTTTCTTGGTGAGTCTAGCTAAGGGTCCATCAATCTTGTTTATCTTTTCAAAGAACCAGCTTTTTGTTTTATTGATCCTTTGAATTGCTTTTTTGGTTTCCATGTCATTTATTTCTGCTCTGATCTTTATTATTTCCTTCCTTCTACTTGCTCTAGGGTTTTCTTTTTGTTTGCTTTCCAGTTCTTTAAGTTGTGAGGTTAGGTAGTCAATTAGAAATTTTTCTTCTTTCTTAAGGTGGGCCTGTAGTGCTATGAACTTCCCTCTCAGAACTGCTTTCGCAGTATCCCATAGGTTTTGCGTTGTTGTGTGTTCATTTTCATTGGTTTCCAGAAATTTTTTAAATTCTTCCTTGATCTCCATGGTAACCCATTCATTGTTCAGTAACATGCTATTTAGCCTCCATGTGTTCATATGTTTTTGCATGTTCTTGTTGCAGTTGATTTCTAGTTTCATGCCATTGTGGTCTGAGAAGATGCTTGATATGATTTCAATCTTCTTGAACTTGTAGAGACTTAGTTTGTGCCCTAACATATGGTCTATCTTTGAGAATGTCCCATGCGCATTTGAGAAGAATGTGAATTCTGCAGTTTTGGGGTGTAGTTCTCTGTATATATCTATTAAATCCATTTGATCTAGTGCTTCATTTAGAGTCTCTGTTTCCTTGTTGATTTTTTGTCTAGATGATCTATCCAGTGATGTCAGTGGGGTGTTGAAGTCTCCTGCTATGATTGTATTGTGGTCGATTTCTCCTTTGAAGTCTTCCAGAAGATTTTTAATATATTTTGGTGCTCCTATATTGGGTGCATATATGTTTACCAAGGTTATATCTTCCTGTTGGATAGACCCTTTCAATATTATGTAGTGGCCTTCTTTGTCTCTAGTTATGGTCTTCAATTTGAAATCTAATTTATCAGATATGAGTATTGCTACCCCAGCTTTTTTTCCCTTTCTGTTTGCTTGGAAGATTTTTTTCCATCCCTTTACTTTCAACCTATGTGCGTCTTTTGTTGTGAGGTGGGTCTCTTGTAAGCAACATATGTGTGAATCATGCTTTCTTATCCAATCGGCTACTCTGTGTCTTTTTATTGGAGCATTCAGTCCATTTACATTTAAGGTGATTATTGATATGTACTTATTTATTGCCATTTATGTACAGTGTGGTTCTAATTATCTTTCTATTTCTTCTAATAATTATAGCAGTCCTTTTAACATGTCTTGCAGTGCTGGTTTGGTGCTAATATATTCCCTTAGCCTTTTTTTGTCTGGGAAGCTCTTTATTTGACCTTCTATTTTGAATGATAATCTTGCTGGATAGAGTAGTCTTGGATTCAGATCCTTGTTTTTCATGACCTTGATTACTTCATGCCATTCCCTTCTGGCCTGTAGTGTTTCTGTTGAGAAGTCAGATGATAGCCTAATGGGGTTTCCTTTGTAGGTAACCTGTTGTTTATCTCTTGCTGCCTTTAGGATTCTCTCTTTGTCTTTGATTTTTGGCATTTTAATTATTATGTGTCTTGGTGTGGGCCTGTTTGGATTCTTCTTACTTGGGGCTCTCTGTGCTTCTTGAACTTGAATGCTTTCTTCCTTCACCAGGTTAGGAAAGTTTTCTGTCACTATTTCTTCAAATATATTCTCTAACCCTTTCTCATTTTCTTCTTCGTCAGGGACTCCAATAATGCGAATGTTATTACGTTTCCAGTTGTCCCACAGTTCTCTTAAGCTATCTTCCTGTTTTTTCCTTTTGGTTTTCTGATTGATTGATTTTTTCTACTCTGTCTTCTAATTCACTGATCCGGTCCTCTGCTTCCTCTACTCTGCTGGTCAATCCTTCCAATGTGTTCTTTATTTCTGCTATGTCATTCTTTATTTCCACTTGGTTGGTTTTCAGTGTTTCTATATCTTTACTCATGGTGTTGATGTCCTTACTCATGCTGTTTAGTTTCTTCAAGATCATGGCTCGGAACTCTCCCTCTGATAATTTGCTTAGCTGCACTTCATTTATCTCATCTTCGGTGGAGTTCTCTTGTTCTTTCATTTGGGATCTGTTTCTTTGTTTCACCATTTTTGCTATCCCAGTGGGTTTTGGGGCCTGCCAAATTTTCCCTGTGGGTGTTGGTGTTCTGGTGTTTGTGGCTCCCTCTACTGGGTTTGAATGAGCGTGGAGGGCCCTCCTTCAACACCTCTATCAAGTCTCACTTTCCTGGGTAGATATGCAAGCTCAGGAAAGGTTTAGTTATGCTCTGGCTTTTTGCCTGGAGGCTATTAGCCTCAGTTACTTGAAAAGCCTTAGGATCTCAGTTGAATGAGGACCTCCCTCAGATGTTTGCAGTGTAAGAGGGTTTCCGAGGGTGGGGCCAATGCTGGTTGTTAATGAGCCTCAATTTGCATTTCTTTACCTCTTTACCTCACCTGGGAATCTCTGAGGGAGGGGCTTCCACAGCTCCAGGAAGGAGCGAACTTCGCTGCAGGTCTGTGCAATTGGGAAGGAGGGGGGGAGGGGCTGGCCACCACTGTCCTTTGTGGCCACAGCTCAGCACAAACTCTGAGCGCCCTCCAAATCCCAGGTGTCCCCTCAGAGTTCCAGACCAGTCCGCCCTCCCTCTGTCGGAGCCCCAGGTGAGAGGCTGTGGCTATTTTGCGGTCTGTCCCGGCTCTCTGCGCTTTGGAGTAGCTGTGGCTCTTAACCCCGAAGGCGGGCACCGCCACCGCCGCTCCCGGCTAAGGTCGCCGCGCTGGGGCCGCTGCTCCTAGCCGGGGCTGTCGCTCCTAGCCGGGGCTGCCGCTCCCAACCGGGGCCGCGGCTCCTAGCCGGGGCCGTAGCTCCCCACCGAGGGCGTCTTTCACAGCTGGGGCCGCAGTTTCCCGCCGCGGGCGTGTGTTCCCAGCCGGGCCGCAGTACCCCGCCGCGGGCACGAGTTCCCAGCCGGGGCCGCACTTCCCCGCCGCGGGCGCGAGTTCCCAGCCGGGCCGCACTTCCCCGCCGCGGGCGCGAGTTCCCAGCCGGGCCGCAGTTCCCCGCCGCGGGCGCGAGTTCCCAGCCGGGCCGCAGTTCCCCGCCGCGGGCGCGAGTTCCCAGCCGGGGCCGCAGTTCCCCGCCGCGGGCGCGAGTTCCCAGCCGGGGCCGCGGCTCCCAGTCGAGGACGCAGCCCAGAGCCGGTGGCGACGCCCACAGCCGCGGGCAGAGCTCCCAGCCGGGGCCGGAGCCCACAGCCAAGGTCGCTGCTGTCCGTGGGCTCCCAGCCGCCACCCTCACGCGTCTCCGCAGGTCCTACCAGGCTCAGTCAGTGTCCCTGGTTGTGTGGTCCCCTCCCACTGCTTTTCTCTAAAGGTTTTTGTTTGTTCGTAGGTTTTGGAGGATGGCAAAGGCCTCCACCCCCAGAGACAGGCTTTCCTGTCTTCAGACGTTCTAATTGACTAATTAATTCTTGGTGTTCCTTTTCTAATTTTATTTGTTCCTTTAAATATTCTATTTTATCTCTTAGTTGCTTCTGAGGATCAATAACAGGAAAGGCTGCAGGAGCGGAGGGTGCGCTAGCAGAGTAAGGCGGCGGCCAGTAATCCTCATTATGATATTTTGCTGCCTGATCAGCTAAGTCATCCCAATCAACCTCTTTAGGATCCACCTTTGGGGGCTCATTTTGTTTATCATCCTCATCGGTTCCCTCCTTATCAATATCTTCTGTATTAGAGCTATGTTCCTCTACCCTCAATTCCGTGAGCGTGGGATATACTTTTGGCTTCACAGACGGTGGAGAGTTTTTTGGCCTATGTTTTTTATTCTTTGATGTTTTATTTTTTACTTTAACTCGGGCCTCAGCCACAGCCCCCTCCTCCTCGCTATCGAGTGATATTAAATCCTCAGGGGATTGTTTCTCAGGAGTTTTTGATTCTCTTGATTGAGTTTCTTGCAAAATAGTCTGACCCTTTTCAACAACATTAGCAACAACCGGATCTGACTGCCTTTGCGACAGCAGTTCATTAATAAGATTCCAATAAGAAAATGCAGTAACAGGGACCTTTTCAGGCCCAAAAGTATCATAAAAATCCTGTAAGGCATCTCCTACCCTTTTCTACCTCTTTGGATCAATAGTTCCTTCAGTAGGAAACCATGGGCAAAGATCTTTAATGTAATCAAAATATTTACATAATTGTTTCACTTTCACCTTTACTCCCCGTGCCTTTAAAGCTTGCCCTAACTGTTCCACAAACAGTTCATGCTGACTCATTTCTTGCCCCATAATCGCTGATCACTTACCGAGGTTCAGTAGACGCAGCAGGTTCCCGCGCCGCCTATGCCTCTTTCACTATGTATTTTCAGCCGGCCTCTCAAATCAGCGTCCTTCACGGGGTCCCCCGTTCTCGAGCCCCACGTTGGGCGCCACTTGACCCGTCCCGCAGGTCGAGCAACGAGGACTCTAGAGGGGGAGTGAGGATGGTAGGGGGCAAGAGACATGAAGAATGGAGACAAGACAGGGTTCTGATCAAGTCTCAACTTTATTACAGCAATACCAATGATTATATACTTGCAGGAAAGGTCAATAGGAAAAGGGGGGAAACAGTCTTCAGGGCAAAAACAATTTCTTATCTAAGGTGTGTTCTAAGGTATTTCTTGCTTGATATGCTTGAGGGCCCATACATTGTTTTACGAGGTACACTCAGAGTTGTTTTCGGGCAATCTGACCAACTCGTGGTCACACTTAATGGCTTTTCCTGGAACAGCTGTATTGTCATTTCCTTGGAATGCATATCAATACTTAGGCTTGTTCATAGGTCAGAGCGAGGGCAAATCTACCTTACCAGACCCCCACACAGATTGAACAACTGAACCAGACCCTAATTCTTTCTACTAAAGAACAGCTGTAGCCTGGCAGGTGTGGCTGACTGGTTGAGCGTCGACCCATGCACCGCGTGGTTGCCAGTTCAATTCCCAGTCAGGGCACATGCCCAGGTTGTGGGCCAAATCCCCAGTGGTTGGGTATGCAGGAGGCAGCCAGTCAATGTTCTCTCTCATTGATGTTTCTGTCTCTCTCTCCCTCTCCCTTCCTCTCTCTCTAAAATTAATAAAGAAAAAAAAACAAAACCAGCTGTCATTTACTCTATGCTTTGTAGGGGGGTTCTTCATTCTCCTTTATTGAAAGACCCTGTCTCATGAAAGAGATTTGCATGTGCTTTTCTAGGAGACAGCCCAACTACAGGACACCTCCATTTGTAGGTGACACTATCACTGGCAACTCCAGCCTGGCACTGCAGAAAAGACCCTGCCCCAGGCCACTCCTGTGCTAAAAGATCCCATTTCAGCTCATACTGGAGAAGTGAGATAAAATGAAAGCAGGGCCATTATCTAGTGGTTCTCAGCCATCAGGATGACTGCCCCATTCTATCTTCTAACATGCTGCTTCTAAAAGATAGATTTAGTGATGTATAATTAACCTATGTCAAAATGTACTCACTTTAGTGTAGAGTTCTAGGAGTTTTGAAAAACA
This sequence comes from Tadarida brasiliensis, assembly GCA_030848825.1. NCBI lineage: Eukaryota > Metazoa > Chordata > Mammalia > Chiroptera > Molossidae > Tadarida > Tadarida brasiliensis. Next base: position 67,575,575 of record CM061259.1, on the reverse strand, counting down.
CAGTCGTGTTAACCACTACCATAATCAAGATACAAAACACTAACAACGATTTTTTAAAAAATCATTAAAAAAAATCATTTCAACTTTTTTATAATTAACATAATTGTCCCAGTGCTTCACTTTGTCTTTTTTTATTTTATATTTTTTTATTAATTGATTTTTGTTATAGCTGTTTTTCCTTTTTCCCCAATTGATACCCTCCTCCCCATCCCACCCTGCTTCCCCCAGCATTGTTGTCTATGTCTATTGGTTATGCATACATGCATATAAGTTCTTTGGTTTATCTCTTCCCTGTCCCCCGCCCACTCTTCTGAGGTTTGTCATTCTGTACTATTTCTGTGTCTCTGGGTCTATTTTGTTAATCAGCTTATATTGTTCATTATATTCCAAAAATAAGTGAGATCATGTGATATTTGTCTTTCTCTGATTGGTTTATTTCATTTAGCATAGTACTCTCCAGTTCCCTCCATGTGGTCTCAAAGGATAAAAGATCTTTCTTTCTCATAGCTGCATAGTACTCCATTGTGTATATGTACCAGAGCTTTTTTATCCACTCATCTGTTGATGGACACTTGGGCTGTTTCCAGATCTTAGCAATTGTAGATAGTGCTGCTATCAACATAGGGGTACATATATTCTTTCTGATTGGTGTTTCAGGCTTCTTAGGTTATATTCCTAGAAGTGGGATCACTGGGTCAAATGGCAGTTTAATTTTCAATTTTTTGAGGAAATACCATATTGTTTTCCATAGTAGCTGCACCAGTCTGCATTTGCACCAGCAATGTACTAGAGTCCCCTTTATTCACACCCATGCCAGCACTTGTTGTTTGATGATTTGTTGATGGCAGTCCTTCTGATAGTTGTGAGGTGATACCTCATAGTTGTTTTAATTTGCATCTCTCTGATGATAAGTGACATTGAGCATTTTTTCATATGTCTCTTGGCCATTTGTATGTCCTATTTGGTGAGGTGTCTATTTAGATGCTCTGCGCATTTTTAAATTGAATTCTTTGTCTTCCTTTTGTTGAGTTGTATGAGTACTCTATATATTTTGGAGATTAACCTGTTATCTGATGTATCATTGGCAATTATGCTCTCCCATATAGTGGGTTCCTTTTCCATTTTGATGGTTGTTTCTTTTGCTGTGCAGAAGCTTTCTAGTTCAATGTAGTCCCATTTATTCATTTTTTTCCTTTGTTTCTCTTGCCTTAGGTGTTGTATCAGTGAAAATTCTGCTGCATATGATGTCTGAAAGTTTGTTGCCCATATTTTCTTCTAGGATTTTTATGGATCCACAAGTCACATTTAAGTCTTTTATCCATTTTGAATTTATTCTTGTGTATGGTGTAAGTTGGTGGTCTAGCTTCGTTTTTTTTGCATGTAACTGTCCAATTTTCCCAGCACTATTTATTAAAGAGGCTGTCTTTACTCCATTGTATGCTCTTGCCACCTTTGTCAAATATTAATTGAGCATACTGTCTTAGGTCAATTTCTGTGTTCTCTGTTCTGTTCCATTGATCTATATGCCTGTTCTTGTGCCAGTACCAGGCTGTTTTGATTACAGTGGCTGTGTAGTATAACCTGATATCCGGTATGGTAATTCCTCCTACTTTGTTCTTCTTTTTCAAGATTGCTGTGGCTGTTTGGGGTTTGTTTGTTTTTTGGTTCCACATAAACTTTTGGAGTATTTGTTCTAGTTCTGTAAAATATGTCATTGGTATTTTAATGGGGATTGCATTGATTGTATAGATTGCTTTGGGTAGTATGGACATTTTAATGATGTTCATTCTTCTAATCCATGAACAAGGTGTATGCTTCCACTCTTTCATATCTTCCTCTATTTCTTTCTTTCTTTTTTTTTAATCCTCACCCGAGGACATTTTTGCATTTATCTTCAAGTAGAGCGGGAGGGAGAGAGGGGAGAAGGGAGAGAGAGAAGCATTGATGCGACAGAGACACATTGACTGGCCGCCATCCACACGACCCCAACAGGGGCCAGGGACAAACTGCAACCAAGGTATGTGCCCTTACCAGGAACCAAACCCGGGACTCTCTGGTCTGCAGGCCAATGCTCTAACCACTGTGCAAAACCAGCCAGGGCTCTATTTCTTTTTTCAATGTCTTGTAGTTTTCTGCAAATAAGTCCTTTACTTCTTTGGTTAAGTTTGTTCCTAGGTATCTTAATTTTTTTGCAATGGTTAATGGGATTGTTTTTTCAGTTTCTCTTTCTGTGAGTTCATTATTGGTGTGTAAGAATGCTGTCGATTTCTTGATGTTAATTTTGTATCCTGCTCCTTTGCGAAATTCATTTATTAAATCTAGTAGATTTTTGATGGAGTCTTTAGGGTTTTTTATGTACAATATCATGTCATTTGCAAATAATGACAATTTCACTTCCTTGTTTCCAATTTGGATCCTTTTTATTTTATTTTTTTTCATGTGTAATTGCTGTGGCTAAGACTACTAGTACTATGTGAAATAAGAATGGCAAATGTGGACATCTCTGTCTTGTTCCTGTTCTTAAGGGAAATGCTTTTAGTTTTGCCCATTGAGTATGATGTTGGCTGTAGGTGTTTCATATATGGCCTTTATTATGTCGAAAAAGGATTACTCTATTCCCACAATGCTGAGTGTTTTTATCAGAAATGGGTACTGGATTTTGTTGAATGCTTTTTCAACATCTATTGATATGATCATATGGTTTTTATCTTTCAATTTGTTTATGTGGTATATCACATTTATTGATTTGCGAATATTGTACCAGGCTTGCATCCCTGGAATGAATCCCACTTGGTCATGGTGAATAGTTTATGTGATGTATTGCTGGATCCGATTTACTAATATTTTGTTAAGGTATTTGGCATTGATGTTCATGAGAGATATTGTCCTGTAGTTTTCTTTCTTTGTGGTGTCTTTGTCTGGTTTTGGAATTAGAATTATGCTGGCCTCATAAAAAGAGTTTGGAAGTCTTCCATCATCTTGAATTGTTTGGAATAGTTTGAGGAGAATGGGTATTAGTTATTCTTTGAATGTTTGACAAAACTCCCCCGTGAAGCTGTCTGGGCAGGCTTTTGTTTGCTGGGAGTTTCTTGATTACATCTTCAATTTCCTTAGTTGTTATTGGTCTGTTCAAGTTTTCTATCTCTTTTTGGTTCAGTTTTGGGAGAGTGTGTTTTTCTAGTGTCCATTTTGCCTAGATTGTCCAGTTTGTTACTGTATAATTGTTCATAGTATTTGTTAACAATTTTTTGTATTTTTGTGGTGTCAGTGTTACTTCTCTTTTGTTTCTGATTTTGTTTATTTGGGTCTTCTCTCTTTGTTTCTTGGTGAGTCCAGCTAAGGGTCCATCAATCTTGTTTATCTTTTCAAAGAACCACCTCTTTGTTTAATTGGTCTTTTGAAATTTTTTTTTTGTGTGTCTGTCATTTATTTCCATTCCGATCTTGACTATTTCTTTCCTTCTACTTGCAGTGGGTTTTTCTTTTTGTTTGCTTTGTAGTTCTTTAAGTTGTGAAATTAGATAGTCAATTAGAAAATTTTCTTGTTTCTTGAGGTAGGCCTGTAGTGCTATGAACTACCCTCTCAGGACTGCTTTCGCTGAGTCCCATAGATTTTGTGTTGTTGTGTGTTTATTTTCATTGATTTCCAGGAAGTTTTTCATTTTTTCCCTTGATCTCCTTGGTAACCCATTCATTGTTTAATGACATGTTATTTAGCCTTCATGCGTTCAAATGTCTTTGCATGTTTTTGTTGTAATTGATTTCTAGTTTCATGCCATTGTGATCTGAGAAGATGCTTGATATGATTTCAATCTTCTTGAACTTGTAGAGACTTATTTTGTGTCCTAACATGTGGTCTATCTTTGAGAATATCCCATGTGCACTTGAGAAGAATGTGAATTCTGCAGTTTTGGTGTGTAATTCTCTGTAGATATCCATTAAATCCATTTGATCTATTGCTGAGGGAGGGGCTTTTGCTTCTCCCTGGGGCTCTGGGAAGGGGCTCTTTGAATAGGATGGCTACTGTCCTGTGAGGGAGTGATTCAACAAAAAACTCCCATTGCCCTCTCAGCTCTCCAAGCTCCCGAGTCTCCACATAGTTCCAGTCCAGTCTGCCCTCCCTTAGGTGGAGCCCAAGGTGAGTGGCTATAGCTAATTTAGTGCCTTGTCCTGGCCCTCTGAGCTGTGGAGCTGGCTTGTGATGTTAACTGTAAGGGAGCTGCTCACAGCTAAAACAGCTGCTTTTGTGGGCTCCCAGCCTGCCCTCTTGCACCTCTGCAGTTCCTACCAGGCTCCATTTAGTGTCCTATTTCTGTCTCTGGTTATGTGGGTCTCTCCAGCTGCTTTTCTGTTGCTTTTTACTGTCGATTTGTCTTTATTTTAGTTGTAATTCCAGTTTGGTCCTGGAAGGTAGTCTCTGTAGCTTCCATTCACTCTGCGGCCACTTTGGAATCTCCTCATTGTCCATTTTAAATTCACAATTTACAACTCTGTTTCACTCCCCTACCCCTTATTAACTTGTTTAAGGTATGTGTTTTCCACTTGATTCTACCCTCTCAGCATTGTACACATTAGCACATTCTCTCAGTGAGCTTCTTAGGTAAAGAGATTAAGGAGAAGAAAGTTGAAGAGATTAAGAAATACAAATGGGCAATTACAAAATAGTTATGGGGATGTAAAATACAGCATAGGGAATATAGTCAATAATATTGTAATATCTATGTATGGTTCCAGGTAGGTAGTGGACTTATGCACAGGGGGACCACTTTCTAAGTTTTTTTTATATATAATGTCTATATGTCTAACCACTATACTGTGCACTTGAAACTAATATTATATTGAATGTCAACTATAATTTTAAAAAATTTTAAAAATCAATCAATCAATCACTCAACAATGAGCTTCTTAGGTATAGGTGAATATTCTTTTCTCTGAAGAGATAAATGCCTTTCAATAATCTAGATACATTTTTTTCATTTATTCAGATGGAGTTTGAGTAAAAAAGCTCTCTTAGAAAGGATTGGTTGGGCACCAAGGAGTCAGAAAGAGCCTTTTAATGTTGAAATTTTGCCAGGTCTCTGTAATATGTTTACTGAACTCCCAGAGGCTAGAGGCTAGACAGCTTTATTCACTAGCTCTTCAGAATCCTGAAGCCCTGAAGATTTGTTTTTATAGTCATACCCAACAAATTAAACAATTATTATTCAGTTCTACATTTCATGTCAGGGTGCATAGCAAATGTTTTATAGCTGATGTTTTAATTGGGTTGATCCACAGTCTTGAAGTGGCATGCCATTCATAGAACATATATTTTTTAGCTATTTATTTGCAAAGAGGTGTCATTAAATGCACTCACTCAGACATATTTTGAGGGAACATTTCAGCTTCGAGATTGTAGGCCACTAGTCTTCTTGATGTTGGTGCTATCAGAGCTCCAGTGAGAGACACTGGTGAGAACTAAGTGACATTTTCTCATTATTTATTTGATGTAAACACCTGGCCCATGTCTACAGGATGTAGAAATAGGTTGTAAATAAATATATTACATATATTTAGGTTTATTAACTCTTTTTTTATCTATGAATTAATTTTTATTATTGGCATTACCCCACATAGAATTTTCATCTTAACCTCTATAAAATTTAACACTTTGAATGACAAAACAGGTTTTTTTGTTCTGTTCACTATTATTGAATAGTTGCTAGGTGACAATACATGTGTTTTTGATTTTTTTGTTTAGTTAATCCTTACCCGAGAATATTTTTTTCATTGATTGTTTTTTTTTTTTTTTTTAGAGAGAGGGAAAGTGAGGGGCGACACACACACACACACACACACACACACACACAGAAACAGAGAGAGAAACATCAGTGTGAGGGACACGCATTGATTGGTTCCTTCCCACACTTGCTCTGACCAGGACAGGGGATCAAACCTTCAGTCCAGGTATGTGCCCTTGACTGGGAATCAAACCTGAGACCATGGGCCAGAGCTTTAACTGCTGAGCCAAACAGGCCAGTTCATCACTCCCTTTCTTCAGCTCTTTCATATGCTGGATCGATATCGCTCCTTCTGAAAGGCGCCTAAAGCTAACCTGCTCTCACAGATTTCTTTACCATTTTTTGGTTTTCTTAGAGATGTGCTGTTCCCTTAGACTTGGGGGAGGATGTTGGAAGCAAAGAAACATTTATTCTGATCTGGATGTTTAACATCAGATTTACATATGGAAATAATTCTGTGGATAGAGCAAAGGAGAGGGAAGGGACCTAATGTTCATTAATCCCTGTGGTGAGTTGGATTCTTTCACATGTATAATCTCATCTAATCTCCTCCACATTCCCAGGAAGTAGAAATTGTTGGTCTCAATATACAAGATGAAGAGAATGAGATGCAACAGATTAAATCATCCATGAGCAGCTGAGTGGCAGAGCAGTGTTTTCACGCAGACCTCTTATGATTTCAAAGACTCTCACCATATATTTATGTTTGAAAGCACTCAGAGGACAGTCACTAATATTTAAGAAACATATTTCCATTATTCATTTACAGTCTTAACATGGCAGGAAGCAGAAAAGACAGACAAGAAGGAAACCAAGGGTTTCAGGCTTTGAGCAGTTCCACAAAGCATTTCAGTGATTTCTGGAATGTTTTTGCTGGTAGCCACAGAGAGGCGCCCAAGAACAGCAAACCCACTCTTCCTGGGAGTGCTAACCCCTGGCCTTTAAAAAGATTATTGAGTGGCTCTTTCAAGTTAGTATATGGGACTTTACATGGAACAGCAGACCTTACATTGCTGGGTAATCAGTGTAATGACAAGAGGTAATGGCTCAGGGATGGAGAATTTTCAGGAGATCCTCTACATGCAGAAAGCCCAGAACAGGATCTAGAATGTAGCAGGAGGTCCATACAAGGAGTTTCCTTTTTTACTTCCTTCTCCATACCTGTCCCTCCCTGCTTCCACTTTTACTATCTCTCACTCCTTCTCTCCCACTTATTGTGTCTGTTTTCAATGAGTCAAGACATTTCTCAGATTCCAAAATGGCGGCAGAGTGAATGGAAGCTACACAGACCATCTCCCAGGACTAAACTGGAATTACAACTAAAATAAAGACAAATCATCGGGAAAAAGCAACAGAAAAGCAGTTTGCGAGGACCTTACAACCAGGAACACTGAATCGATCCTGGTAGGATTGCGGAGGTGCGAGAGGGGGGCTGGGAGCCCACGGACAGCAGCAACCTTAGCTGTGAGCAGTGCACCGCCCTCGGGGTTAAAGCCCAAGATGGCTCCACAGCGCAGAGGGCCGGGTCAGAGTGCTGAAATAGCTGCAGCCACTCACCTTGGGCTCCGGCAGAGGGAGGGTGGCCTGGACTGGAACTGTGTGGGGACACTCGGGATTTGGAGGGCACTCAGAGCTTTTGCTGAGTTGCAGCCATGCAGGACTGTGGCCTGGCCCTCTTACTCCATCCCAGGGCTCTGGGGAGAGGAAACAGCCCTTCCCTCAGAGATCCAGCCACACCCAGGTGGGCCATTGAAGTGCAAACTGAAGCTCATTAACTACCAGAATCTTCCCTACCCTCAGGAAATCCTCTCACACTGAACACCTGAGGGAGGTTTTCATTCAACTGAAAACCCAAGGCTTTTCAAGCAACCACGACTAAGAGGCAAAAAGCTAGAGGATAACTGAACCTTTTCTGGGCTTGCAAATATACCCTGGAAAGTAAGACTCCATGGTGGTGTTTAACGTGGGTCCTCCCATGCTCATCCAAACTCAGTAGAGGGAGCCACAAACAGCAGAACACCAACATCCACAGGAAAATTTGGCAGTCTCCAAAACCCACTGAGATAGCCAAAATGGTGAAACAAAGAAATAGATCCCAAATGAAAGAACAAGAGACCTCTACTGAAGATGAGATCAATGAAATGGAGTTAACCAAGTCAACAGAGCTAGAATTCAGAGCCATGATCTTGAGGAAGCTCAACAGCATGAGTAAGGACCTCAACACCTTGAGTAAAGACATCAACACCATGAGCAAAGACATAGAAACACTGAAAACCAACCAAGTGGAAATTAAGAAGCAGCAAGAAGAAATGAAGAATGACATAGCAGAAATGAAGAACACATTGGAAGGACTAAACAGCAGAGTAGAGGAAGCTGAGGACCAGATCAGTGAATTAGAAGACAGGGTAGAAAAAATCAATCAGAAAAGCAAAAGGAAAAAACAATGAAAAAACAGGAAGACAACTTAAGAGAACTATGGGACAACTGGAAACGTAATAATTTTCGCATCACAGGAGTCCCCAAAGAAGAAGAAAATGAGCAAGGGTTAGAAAATATATTTGAGGAAATAGTGACAGAAAACGTCCCTAATTTGGTGAAGAAAGAAGGCATTCAAGTTCAAGAAGCACAGAGAGTCCCAAGTAAGAAGAACCCAAACAGGCCCACACCAAGACACATAGTAATTAAAATGCCAAAAATTAAAGACAAAGAGAGAATCCTAAAGGCAGAAAGAGATAAGCAACAGGTTACCTACAAAGGAACCCCCATCAGGCTATCAGCTGACTTCTCAACAGAAACACTACAGGCCAGAAGGGAATGGCATGAAGTAATCAAGGTCATGACAAACAAGGATCTGAATCCAAGACTACTCTACCCAGCAAGGCTATCATTCAAAATAGAAGGTCAAATAAAGAGCTTCCCAGACAAAAAAAAGGCTAAGGGAATACATTAGCACCAAACCAGCACTGCAAGAAATGTTAAAAGAACTGCTGTAATTAGTAGAAGAAATAGGAAGGAAAATAGAAACACACTAAACAAAACTGGCAATAAATAAGTACATATCAATAGTCACCCTAAATGTAAATGGATTGAATTCTCTGATAAAAAGACACAGAGTAGTGGATTGGATAAGAAAGCATGACCCATATATATGTTTTTTACAAGAGACCCACCTCACAACAAAAGACTCACATAGGCTGAAAGTGAAGGGATGGAAAAAAATCTTCCAAGCAAAAGGAAAGGAAAAAAAAGCTGGGGTAGCAATACTCAATTCGGATAAAATACATTTCAAAATGAAGGCCATAACTAGAAACAAAGAAGGTCACTACATAATATTGAAAGGATCTATCCAACAGGAAGATATAACCTTGGTAAACATATATGCACCCAATATAGGAGCACCAAAATACATTAAAAATCTTCTGGAGGACTTCAGAGGAGAAATCGACAGCAATACAATCATAGCAGGGGACTTCAACACCCCACTGACATCACTGGATAGATCCTCTAGACAAAAAATTAACAAGGAAACACAGACTCTAAACGAAGCACTAGAGCAAATGGATTTAACAGATATTTATAGAGAATTACACCCCAAAACTACAGAATTCACATTCTTCTCAAGTGCACATGGGACATTGTCAAAGATAGACCACATGTTAGGACACAAACAAAGTCTCTACAAGTTCAAGAAGACTGAAATCATATCAGGCATCTTCTCAGACCACAATGGCATGAAACTAGAAGTCAATTGCAACAAGAACATGCAAAGACACTGAATACATAGAGGCTAAATAGCATGTTATTAAACAATGAATGGGTTACCGAGGAGATCAAGGAAGAAATTAAAAACTTTCTGGAAACCAATAAAAATGAACACACAACAACACAAAATCTATGGGATGCAGCGAAAGCAGTTCTGAGAGGGAAGTTCATAGCACTACAGGCCTACCTCAAGAAACAAGAAAAATTTCTAATAGGCTATCTAACCTCACAACTTAAAGAACTACAAAGCAAACAAAAAGAAAACCCCAGAGCAAGTAGAAGGAAGGAAATAGTAAAGATCAGAGCAGAAATAAATGACATAGAGACCAGCAAAACAATTCAAAGGATCAATGAAACAAAGAGCTGATTTTTGAAAAGATAAACATGATTGATGGACCCTTAGCTCGACTCACCAAGAAACAAAGAGAGAGAACCCAAATAAACAAAATTAGAAATGAAAGAGGAGAAGTAACAACTGACACCACAGAAACACAAAGGATTGTTAGCAAATACTATGAACATTTATATGGCAGCAAATTCGACAATCTAAGTGAAATGCACAAATTTCTAGAAACATAGTCTCCCAAAGCTGGACCGGGAAGAGATAGAAAACTTGAACAGACCAATAAAAGCTAAGGAAATTGAAGATGTAATCAAGACTCTCCCAGCAAACAATAGCCCAGGCCCGGATGGCTTCACGGTGGAGTTTTACCGAACATTCAAAGAAGAGCTAACACCCATTCTCCTCAAACTATTTCAAAAAATTCAAGAAGAAGGAAGGCTTCCAAACTCGTTTTATGAGGCCAGCATAATACTAATCCCCAAACCAGAAAAAGACACTACAAAGAAAGGAAACTACAGGCCAATATCCCTGATGAACTTAGATGCCAAAATCCTAAGCAAAATACTAGCAAATTGGATCCAGCAATACATCAAAAAAATAATTCACCATGACCAAGTTGGATTCATCCCAGGAATGCAAGGCTGGTTCAATATTTGCAAGTCAATAAATGTGATCCACCACATAAACAAAATGAAAGATAAAAAGCACATGATCATATCAATAGACGCTGAAAAAGCATTTGACAAAATCCAGCACCCATTTCTGATAAAAACCCTCAGCAATATGGGAATAGAGGGATCATATCTTGATATTAAAGGCCATATATGAAAGACCTACAGCCAACATCATACTCAATGGGCAAAAACTAAAAACATTTCCCTTAACAACAGGAACAAGACAGGGATGTCCACCTTCGCCACTCTTATTTAACTTAGTACTGGAAGTCTTAGCCACCGCAATCAGACGTGAAGAAAATATAAAAGGAATCCAAATTGGAAAGGAGGAAGTGAAACTGTCATCATTCACAGACGACATGATATTATATATAGAAAACCCTAAAGACTCCATCAAAAATCTACTAGACTTAATAAATGAACTTGGCAAAGTAGCAGGATACAAAATTAACGTCAAGAAATCAACGGCATTCTTATACACCAATGATGAAGTCACAGAAAGAGAAACTAAAAAAACAATTCCATTTACCATAGCGGCAAAAAAATTAAGATACCTAGGAATAAACTTAACCAAAGAAGTAAAGGACCTATTTACAGAAAACTACAGGACATTGAAAAAAGAAATAGAGGAAGATATAAAAAAGTGGAAGCACATACCTTGTTCATGGATTGGAAGAATTAACATCATTAAAATGTCCATACTACCCAAAGCAATCAATAGATTCATGAATTCCCTATTAAAATAGCAGTGGCATATTTCACAGAACTAGAACAAATACTTCAAAAGTTCATATGGAACCAAAAAAGACCCCGAATTGCCACAGCAATCTTGAAAAAGAAGGACAAAGTACGTGGGATCACAATACCGGATATCAGCTTATACTACAAAGCTACTGTAATCAAAACAGCTTGGTACTGGCACAAGAATGGGCATATAGACCAGTGGAACAGAACAGAGAATCCGGAAATTGACCCAAGACATTATGCTCCATTCATATTTGACAAAGGTGGCAAGAGCATACAATGGAGTAAAGACAGCCTCTTTAATAAATGGTGGTGCGAAAATTGGACAGCTACATGCAAAAAAATGAAACTAGACCATCAACTTACACCATACACAAGAATAAACTTAAAATGGATAAAAAACGTAAATGTGATTCCTGAATCCACAAAAATCCTAGAAGAATATGTAGGCAACATAATTTCGGACATCATATGCAGCAGAATCTTCACTGATACATCACCTAAGGCAACAGAAAGAAAGGGAAAAATGAACACATGGGACTACATCAAACTCGAAAGCTTCTGCACAGCAAAAGAAACAACCATCAAAACGGAAAGGGAACCCAATGTATGGGAGAGGATAATTGCCAATGATACATCAGATAAGAGGTTAATCTCCAAAGTATATAGAGTGCTCATACAACTCAACAAAAGGAAGACAAAGAACCCAATTAAAAAATGGGCAGAGGAACTAAATAGACACCTTTCCAAACAGGACATACAAATGGGTATCACCTCACACCTGTCAGAATGGCCACCATCAACAAATCATCAAACAACAAGTGTTGGCGAGGGTCTGGGGAAAAGAGGACTCTAGTACACTGCTGGTGGGAATGCAGACTGGTGCAGCCACTGTGGAAAACACTATGGTATTACCTCAAAAATTTAAAAATTGAACTGCCATTTGACCCAGTGATCCCACTTCTGGGAATATACCCTAAGAAGACTGAAACACCAATCAGAAAGAATACATGTACCCCCATGTTCATAGCAGCACTATTTACAATAGCTAAGATCTGGAAACAGCCCAAGTGTCCATCAGTAGACGAATGGATAAAAAGCTGTGGTACATGTACACAGTGGAGTACTATGCAGCTGTAAGAAAGAAAGATCTCTTATCCTTTGAGATGACATGGAGGGACCTCGAGAGTATTATCCTAAGCAAAACAAGCCAAGCAGAGAAAGACAAATATCACATGATCTCACTTATTTGTGGAATATAATGAACATAACAGTCTGAGGAACAGGGTAGACCCAGAGATGTGGAAGTAGTGTATAGACTGACAATCCTCAGAAGAGGGGGTAGTGGGGGAGGGAAGAGATAAACCACAGAACTTATATGCATGTACGCATAACTGATGGACATGGACAACAAAGCTGGGGACGGGGTGGGCAACAGTATAAATTTCAACTGAATAAATTCTACAGCCAAAAAAAAAAAAAAAGGACATTTCTTAGGAATCCAGCATTTTCATAACAAGCAAAATCCCACCGACAAATTCAAGAATCAAAGTACACTGTGCCTCTGGGGCAGTGAATTAGGACATACACGTGAGCCTGAACAAGGCTCTCATGAAGCTCGGGCAGCATGCTGAAGCAAAAACAAGTGGATGTGGGCATGAGATCTCAGTTCAGATTGTAGCTCAAACAGGAAGGGATCAGCTGAGTGACCAGAGGTATTTTGCAGACCCTCCCTGGGCTTCACTTTCCTCTTCTATAAGGCAAGAGTAATACTTACCTCACAGGATTGGCACAATGGTTAAATGAGAAAACATGAGAAAGCATCACCAAGAGTTCTTTGCATTTTGTAAGTGCTAATGAACTCTTTTTTTTTCTTTCTCATTTTTTTATTAATTTACTTTTGTTTCAGATATTCCCCCCCATTGACACCCTCCTCCCCATCCCCTTTCACCCCGTCCCCAGCTTTGTTGTCTATGTCCATCGGTTATGCATACATGCATATAAGTTCTGTGGTTTACCCTTCCCTCCCCCCCACCCTGGCCCCCTTCTGAGGATTATCAGTCTGCACCCTACATCCATGACGCTGGGTCTATTTTGTTCATCAGTTTGTTTAGTTCATTATATTCTAGAAATAAGTGAGATCATTTGATATTTGTCTTTCTCTGCTTGGCTTGTTTCACTTAGGATAATACTTTCCAGGTCCCTCCATTTCGTCTCAAAGGATAAAAGATCTCTCTTTCTTACAGCTGCACAGTACTCCATTGTGTATATGTACCACAGCTTTTTTATCCACTCGTCTACTGATGGACACTTGGGCTGTTTCCAGATCTTAGCTATTGTAAATAGTGCTGCTATGAACATAGGGGTGCATATATCTTTTCTGATTGGTGTTTCAGGCTCCTTAGGGTATATTCCTAGAAGTGGGATCACTGGGTCAAATGGCAGTTTAATTTTTAATTTTTTGAGCTAACACGATAGTGTTTTCCACAGTGGCTGCACCAGTCTGCATTCCCACCAGCAGTGTACCAGGGTCCTTTTTCTCCACACCCTCTCCAGCACTTGTTGTTTGATGATTTGTTGATGGCAGCCATTCTGACAGGTGTGAAGTGATTCTTCATTGTTGTTTTAATTTGCATCTCTCTGATGATTAGTGATGTTGAGCACTTTTTCATATGTCTCTTGGCCATTTGCATGTCCTGTTTGAAGAGGGGTCTATTTAGGACCTCTGCCCATTTTTAAATTGGATTCTTTGTCTTCCTTTTGTTGAGTTGTGTGAGTACTCTATATATTTTGGAAATTAACCCCTTATCTGATGTATCTTTGGCAATTATGGTTTCCCATAGAGTGGGTTCCCTTTCCATTTTGATGGTTGTTTCTTTTGCTGTGCAGAAGCTTTTGAGTTTGATGTAGTCCCATGTGTTCATTTTTTCCTTTGTTTCTCTTGCCTTAGGTGATGTATCAGTGAAGATTCTGCTGCGTATGATGTCCGAAATTTTGTTGCCTACATTTTCTTCTAGGATTTTTATGGATTCACGAATCACATTTACGTTTTTTATCCATTTTGAGTTTATTCTTGTATATGGTGTAAATTGGTGGTCTAGCTTCATTTTTTTGCATGTGGCTGTCCAATTTTCCCAACACCATTTATTAAAGAGGCTGTCTTTACTCCATTGTATGCTCTTGCCACCTTTGTCAAGTATGAATGGAACATAATGTCTTGGGTCAGTTTCTGGGTTTTCTATTCTGTTCCATTGATCTATGTGCCTGTTCTTGTGCCAGTACCAGGCTGTTTTGATTACAATTGCTTTGTAGTATAACCTGATGTCTGGTAATGTGATCCCTCCTACTTTGTTCTTCTTTTTCAAGATTGCTGTGGCTATTCAGGGCCTTTTTTGGTTCCATATAAACTTTTGGAGTATTTGTGCTAATTCTGTGAAATATATCGTTGGTATTTTGATGGGGATTGCACTGAATCTATAGATTGCTTTGGGTAATATGGACATTTTAATGGTGTTAATTTCTTCCAATCCATAAACAAGTTATATGCGTCCACTTTTTTATATCTCCCTCTCTTTTTTTTTATTTCAACAACCTGTAGTTTTCTGGGAAGTGATCCTTTACTTCTTTGGTTAAGTTTATTCCTAGGTATCTTAATTTTTTTGCCGCGATGGTAAATGGGATGGTTTTTTTAGTTTCTCTTTCTGTGAGATCATTGTTGGTGTATAAGAATGCCGTCAATTTCTTGATGTTAATTTTGTATCCTGCTACTTTGCCAAATTCTTTTATTAACTCTAGAAGATTTTTGATGGAGTCTTTAGGGTTTTCTATGTCTAATATCATGTCATCTGCAAATAATGACAGTTTAACCTCCTCCTTTCCAATTTGGATTCCTTTTATTTTTTCCTCATATCTAATTGCTGTGGCCAAGACTTCCAATACTATGTTAAATAAGAGTGGCGAAAGTTGACATCCCTGTCTTGTTTCCTTTCTCAAGGAAAATGTTTTTAGTTTTTGCGCATTGAGTATGATGTTGGCTGTAGGTTTTTCATATATAGCCTTTATTATGTTGAGATATGATCCCTCTATTTCCACATTGCTGAGTGTTTTTATTAGAAATGGGTGTTGGATTTTGTCAAATGCTTTTTCAGTGTCTATTGATATGATCATATGGTTTTTATCTTTCATTTTGTTTATGTGGTGGATCACATTTATTGATTTGCTAATATTGAACCAGCCTTTTATCCCTGGGTTGAATCCCACTTGGTCATGGTGGATAATTTATTTGATGTATTGCTGGATCCGATTTGCTTATATTGTGTTAAGGATTTTGGCATCTGTATTCATCAGGGATATTGGCTTGTAGTTTTCTTTCTTTGTAGTGTCTTTATCCAGTTTTGGAATTAGGATTATGCTGGCTTCATAAAATGAGATTGGAAATCTCCCGCCTTCTTGGATTTTCTGGAATCGTTTGAGAAGAATGGGTATTAGATCTTCTTTAAATGTTCAGTAAAACCCCCCCGTGAAGCCATCTGGGCCTGGGCTTTTGTTTCCTGGGAGTTTCTTAATTACGTCTTCAATTTCCTTTGCTATTATTGGTCTGTTCAAGTTTCCTATCTTTTCCCGGTTCAGTTTTGGGAGACTGTGTGTTTCTAGAAATGTGTCCATTTTGCCCAGATTATCCAATTTGTTGGTGTATAATTGTTCATAGTATGTTTCGATGATCCTTTGTATTTCTGTGGTGTCAGTTGTTACTTCTCCTCTTTCATTTCTGATTTTGTTTATTTGGGTCCTCTCTTTTTGTTTCTTGGTTAGTCTGGCTAAAAGTCCATCGATCTTGATTATGTTTTCAAAGAACCAGCTTTTTGTTTCATTGATTTTTTGAACTCTTGTTTTAGTCTTTACGTCGTTTGTTTATGCTCTGAACTTTACTATTTCTTTCCTTTTACTTGCTCTGGGTTTTTCTTTTTGTTTTCTTTCTAGATCTTTAAGTTGTAGGGTTAGAGAGTCAATTAGGAATTTTTCTTGTTTCTTGAGGTAGGCCTGTAGTGCTATGAACTTTCCTCTCAGGACTGCGTTTGCTGCGTCCCATAGATTTTGTGTTGTTTTGTGTTTGTTTTCATTGGTTTCCAGGAAGTTGTTAATTTCCTCCTTGATCTCGTTGGTAACCCATTCATTGTTTAATAACATGCTATTTAGCCTTCACATGTTTGAGTGTTTTTGTTATAATTGAGTTTTAGTTTTATGCCATTGTGGTCTGAGAAGATGGTGGATATGAGTTCAATCTTTTTGAATTTGTAGAGACTTACTTTGTGTCGTAACATGTGGTCTATCTTTGAGAATGTCCCGTGTGCACTTGAGAAGAATGTATATTCTGTAGCTTTGGGGTGAAATGTTCTGTAAATATCAATTAAGTCCAACTGATTTAGGTAGTTATTTAAGGACTCAATGTCCTTATTAAATTTTATCTGGAATATCTATCCAGAGGTGTAAGTGGGGTGTTAAATCACCCACTAAGTTCGTATTGCTATTGATCTCTCCCTTGAAATCCTATCGAAGTTTTAAAATATATTTTGGAGCTCCCATATTTGGTGCGTATATGTTTACCAGGGTTATATCCTCTTGTTGGATTGATCCTTTTAATATTATGTAGTGACCTACTTTGTCTCTTATTATGGCCCTCATTATGCAGTCTATCTTGTCAGATATGAGTATTGCTACACCAGCTTTTTTGTCATTTCCATTTGCTTGGTAAATTTTTTTCCATCTTTTCGGTTTCATCCTGTGTGAATCTTTTGTTGTGAGGTGAGTTTCTTGTAGACAGCATATATATGGGTCGTGTTTTCTTTTCCAGTCAGCTACCCTATTTTTTTTTTATTGGAGCATTTAATCCATTTACATTTAAGGTTATTATTGATAGATAGTTATTAGCTGCCTTTTATTTCTATGCTTGTGTTCCTCTTTCTCTCTCTCTTTGTTTCTTCTCCTCCTCCTCCTCGTCCTTCTCCTCCTCCTCCTCTTCCTCCTCCTCCTCCTTCTCCTCCTCCTTCTCCTTCTTCTCTTCTTCTTACAGCAGTACCTTCAGCATTTCTTGCAGTGCTGGTTTTGTGGTGGTAAATTCCTGTAGCTTTTTTTTTAAATCCGTGAAGCTCTTTATTTCTCCTTCAGTTTTGAATGATAGCCTTGCTGGAGAGAGTAGTCTTGGATTCAGACCCTTGCCTTGCATTACTTTGTACACTTCATGCCACTCCCTTCTTGCCTGCAGTGTTTCTATTGAGAAATCAGCTGACAGTCTAATGGGGGCTCCCTTGTAGGTAACTTTCTGTCTCTGTCTTGCTTCCTTTAAGATTCTTTCTTTGTCTTTAATATTTGCCATTTTTATTATGATGTGTCTAGCTGTGAGTCTTCTGGGGTTCGTCTTGCTTGGGACTCTCTGTGTTTTTTGGACTTGTGTGACTTTTTCCTTCACCGGTTTAGGAAAGTTTTCTGCCATTATTTCTTCAAACGGATTCTCTATTCCTTTCCCTGATTCTTCTCCTTCCGGTACCCCTATAATGCGAATGTTGTTACATTTTGTATTATCCCACAGCTCCCTTAAACTCTCCTCCTGGTTTTTAAACTTTTTTCCCATTTGCTGCTTTTTTGGGGTGTTTTTCTGTACCTTGTCTTCTAAGTCACTGATTTGGTCTTCAGCTTTTTCTAATCTACTATTGAACCCTTCTAAGGTACTTTTCATAACAGCTATGTCATTCTTTATTTCCTCTTGATTTTTATGTATAGCTTCTACCTCTTTACGCATAGCTTCTACCTCTTTTTTTAAGCTGAAGTGGTTCCCAGTGAGCTCTTTGTAATTCTTATTAAGTTGCTTGCAGTTCTCACCAAATTGTTTGAGCACCCTTATAATCATTGCTTTGAATTCTTTATCTGAGAAGTTGCTTTCTTCTAGTTCCTGTAGTTCCTTTCTGGTGGTTACTCTTTTTTTTCATTTGGTTGTTTCCTTGTCTCCCCATTTTAGCAATCTGGTAGTTCTAAGCCCGGTGAGGGATGTTGGAATGTGTAGGCAGGTCAGTGTGTATCAAGGCTGCTGTGCCCCTCATCCTGTTTTGGTGTATGGCTCCCCTTGTCTGCTGTGGGTCCTGGAGGGTTGACACCTGGCAGCTGGAATTGGTCTGTCATGCTGATCTCAGCTCCCCAAGACTCGCTGTTGCTTGGGCTGGGGCACCACTCTTGATCGGCTTCTGCTGATGCTGCTGGGGATGGGTCTTATCTGCCGATATGTGCTGCTGCTTCCTAGGATGCACGAGTCCGTCTGGTGCTCTGCTGGGGTGTGTGGGACCTGCTGGTATGTTGCTGGGGTGTGTGGGGTTCCACTAGTATACTGTTAAGGAGGGTGAGTTCCATTGGCATGCTACTGGGGTTCCTGGGTCTCTCTGGTATGCTGCTGGGGCATGTGTGTCCAGCTGGTGTCCTGTTGGGGTTCATGGGTTTCATTGGTATGCTGCTGGGGTTCATGGGTTCCACTGGTACACTTCTGGGGTTCGTGGTTCCCTCTGATACACTTCTGGGGTGGGTGGGTCCTGTTGGTGTGCTGTTGGGGAACCCCGCTGCCTGGTGGGGCTCAGCTCCTGATCAGTCACTGCTGGGGGCAAGTGTCAGCTCCTGGTTTGCTCTGCTACTATGGCTGCCAGGGGGTGCTCTCAGGTCCCAAACCTTTACTGCTGTTGGGGACTGAGGATGCTCCGCACCTGGGATTTTGCTGCTGCTGGGGGAAAGGGCTCCACTCCAACTCCGCTGCTGCAGTTGTCAGGGGCAGGTCTCAGCTGCTCTAGCCCTGCTTCTTGGTCTGGGGCACCACTCTTGATCAGTCTTTGCTGATGCTGCTGGGGATGTTTTCAGCTGCCAGCCTGAGCTGCTCATGCCTGTTGGTGGTGGGGCTCAACTCCTGCCCAGTCACTGTTTCTGTGGGAGGAGGTGCCGGGCTCCTAAGCTGTGCCCCTGTGAGCCTGAGCGGGCTGCTTGGAGCCTGGGCAGGCTGCTGCGCTGCCACAGGCCTGAAGGCTGGGCTGGCCTGGAGCCTGGGCTGGCCTCTGTGCCACTGCAGGCCTGAAGCCTGGGCTGGTTGCACGCTGCCATGGGCCTGGAGCCTGCAGGGCCACAGCTCTGCTCCGGGCCTGGGCAAGCTGCCACTGCTGTTGGAGGTGGGGCTCTGGCTCCCGGCTGGTTTCGGCTACTGCTACAGGCACCTATTGTGTGCTGACCATGCCAACACAGCTGAGTTCACTGGAAAGATGGTGCAGGGCGCTTTAGTGGACTGAGGTCGATGGGCCCCAGCCACTCCCTGTTTCCTCCTCCCAGAGAAGACCTGGGATCCTCCAAAATGGCAGGGCCTCCCGGCCACACTAGGGAAAGTTCGCTGACTTACCTCTTACCACGTAGCCATCTGCTTTCTGTCCACAGCACAGGAACCTTCTGCCTCATGTCCTTGCATTGCTCAAGGTTGGTCTTCCATGCTCACATTCACTCACACTCTCTGACACTCTCACACACTCACCCAAGCTCCAGTCCTTTCCATCGCTCATGAGCTCTTTATTTAAAACACGATTTTAAGGTCAAAGCTGTCTACACGTTTTTTTTTAGGGAAGTTTAAGGGTGGGAAGCAAAGATTCATTTGACTTGTTCAGTAACACTAAACTCTGGTGACCCTGTGTTTCCCTGAGGGATGACACAGGGTGCACAAGCCTTCTCTGCTCACCTTGGGGACACAGACTAGTCACTGCCTTTCAGGGAAATCCAGTTGTTAGAAAACTCCTGGTTGGTCTGAGTGGGATGTAAAGGGCTTAACTTAGTATAAGTACATAGAGCATGCATATGTACACATGTATATAAGTGGAAGGCCAGGGCAAGGAGTTCTGAGACCTCTTTGCTTTTCCACTCTGTAAATCATGAACCATACACAAATAATTTAACAGAAATGTAGTCAGAACCCCCAAAGAAAATCATGCCTTTCTAAACCCATATATATATGTCTGTCCAAAATACACATAGGAAATAAGGAAGTTGGTAATTCCAGTATTAGGGTACCAGGAACAGAGAAGATTGGAAAGGTTATTGATGATCTTGGTGGGATAATAAGTTTGACTTATGCCCAATGCCTATCAAAATATAGATGCTTGACAGCTTGGCTCAGTGGATTTATTCAATCTTCCTTATCCCAGAGTCTTTGGTGGAGCCCAGATTTCCTGAAAACATGGAGAGAGCTAGACCTGGCAATGTAAACCTGGGAGTAAGCTCTGTAAAGGTTTCTATCTTAGTTAGTTCAGGCTGCTATAACAAAGTTTCATGGACCAGGTGTCTTATAAATAACAGAAGTTTATTTCTCACTGTTCTGGAGGTTGGGAAGTCCAAGATGAAGGCTCTGGCAGATTCATTTTCTGGTGGGGACTTGTTTCCTGGTTCACAGATGGCTATGTCCTTCTGACTGTGTCCTTACATAGTGGAAGGGGCATGGGACCTCTCTTGGGTCTTTTTTATAAGAGCACTAATACCATTGATGAGGGCTACACCCTCATGATCTAATCATCCCAAAGGGCCCACGTCCTAATACCATCACTTTGGGATTTGGGATTTCAACATATGTATTTGGAGGGGACATGCACATTCAGTCTATGGCAGTTACCTAGTGGAAGCCTGCAGGACAGCAGATTCTTGTAGAGGAAGAAGATGGTCTTCTGTTCCTTGGAAAAACCATACTTGTTCCCACTTTGGGCTCTCCTGTCAGCTCCTCTGCCTGGAACTCTGTTCTCTCAGGTGCAGGTATTGACTCCTGTGGTTCATTTAGACTTCAGATGAAATGTCACCTCCTTAGACTGCCCTTCCCTGACCATTTTTCTAGAGTAGTCTGGTGCAGACTTTTTCATCACACCCTCATTTTGTTTTCTTTAGAGCATTGACCATTTCCTGACATTTTCTTGCTTATTACTTGTATCCTCTTCATTGGAATTTAGACTCAATAGAGCAACACTTTTGTCCATGTTTCCATCTCTCATTAGCTCCTGGAATGGTATCCTGCAATAATAGGAACTCCACAAACATTTGTAGAATGTTGAAGAAAATTATGTGTTTTTGTACCATAAGCCCAAACAAAGCACTCTAGACTTAGTCTTTGAAGAAGAAATGGCAGCTACTCAAAAAAAGAAAGAAAGAAAAAAGAAAAGAAAAAGAGAAAAACACCTGAAAACATACTATGCTTAAAAATCCTGGTTTGTGTTTTAAATTTTTGCAAAGGAGACATAGTTAAAATGGTTCATTCTTCTCCTGGACTTCTGACAGCAAAGTTAGCATGAAAGAGTAGAGCATATAATAGAAAGTGGAGGTCAGCATTAAAATGCTGTTGGACTTAGGCAAATTGCACAATCTAGTTCTAATTCATAATTTAAGAAAACCCCCTTTTTCCAGGAGTCTTATAATTGATAGATGTCAATTTAAATGCTTCAGAAAAGCAGAACTTTGTAAATGAAATAACTGTTTATTGAACACTTGTGAAGTGCAGTCTACTACCCTAGGCCCCGGTGACAATGATAAACAAGACAGTCTTCCCTCCTCATCTAAATGGTGGCAGAGATAAGCAAAGGTGATCACAGCACAGTGTAATCAGTGGTATAAGTACGGCTCTTATAAATGCACAGGGGATAGTACTGTTGGCTTCATGAAAATTTTGGCTATGAAATAATGAAGTGGAGGAAAATTTAACAGTCTTCAGTGATATGCCTAAACAGTCATAAAAATTCATGGGTACATAAGAAACATGCAGAAATCAAATTTAACGATAGAAGATGTGACACATCCATCAGTCAACAAACATTTACTGAGGGTCTGCTCTGTTTCAGGAACTCTCCTAAGTGCTGTGACTCAAGAGGCTCACAGCTGGTCATCATGCTAAGCACTGGGAAGCTATCCAAAAGAAGCATAAGATGTGCTTTCTGCCTTCATGGGGCTTCAACCCCCAGTAATCTACAAGAAGAACTTTGGCACTTGCAGAAATGATCAGATTGCTTTATTTCACCCCACTAGCATGCTGCTATTCTGACCAAACCCTCAAAGGAAGTTGAAATGGTAAGAGAGAGAGTCTGTCAGATAACTCAGAGGCCAACCTTAGCCTCTGGGAACTTTCTCCAAATCCTTCGGAAAAATCTGTGCCCTCATTCATTTCTGTTTGCAGTAGACATCTTCCCTATTCAAAAGCTATTCATCTTTCTGTTTTTCTTGCAACTCTTGGATAGGGTCCAAGTCCTACTGAGATCGGTGGGATGATTTGATTTATAACAGTGGAGAAATAGGCTTTCAGTTAGTTTTTGAGTCAGAAACATTTTCTAACTCCAAAATAAATTGTGACAGGAAACACGGTCCATGCCAAACGTCCTGTGTCATGTTGAGTTAAAGCATCAAATTTAAAGAAAATGTTAATAGCATTTGCTTCCTAAGAAATTTGCTACTTCCTTGTGCAGGAAGCCTTGATATTGAATTCTCTAAAATGTAAATTGTTAACCCTCTTCTCTTTTCTGCCCCCCTCCCAACTATGGTTTATTCCTGGATTTCTCCTTCCTGTCAGTATGGTTTTCATTCAAGAGATTTCAGGAAGATTGATACAGTCAGAATTAGATTCTGCAGTTGCTCTCCTTGCATAGTCTTTGTGACTGGAATGTGAGACTGCAAGGGGATGGCTACTGCTGCTCTTTCTAGCAGTGCCTTGTGGGAGAGGGGAGTGAGAGCAAGGCCATCAGCATCACTAGTAGGGATGAGGGGACCAAACTACTCCTTGGACAACTCCAGGTGGCAAGCCCTCATTAGCATCTGACTGCAAGGACACTACCTCTCTGCCTTGGTCATCCTTGGAGGAATTTTGATTGTAGTTCATCTGATAACCAAGAGATAAAGCTTCAAGTTCCTGGATTAACAGTCCCAGAGCTGAAAACTCATGTTTCATGTGTACTTACAGGCAGAAACATTTAGAATGCCTTACTCTGACAAGCCAAAAATATCAGTGGATTCAGTGAGGGTTTAAATATAGTGCTTAACCTTATTAAGAAGAAATTAAAAATCTCTGGACCATGACACCAAAGCTTTTAAATCAACATAATGAAAGCAATTCCCACAAATCTTGCCAGAGACAGATAGATGAGTCTGCATTTTGATATAAAGGGGCATTTAAGGATGCACTTATGTCTAAAGGGTTCCAGATTATTGTTTTAGTTAAAGTGAATTATTACACTTATTAAATAGAGAGATGAAGACAACTCTAGTATAAATAAATAGTGAAGAACCACCTCCTTCCCCTTCCTGTACATCTCACCTCCACTGCCATCACCACTGCCACGATCAAGGGTAGGTGGCATTATCATGGATCTAACATCGGGAAGTCTACTTACAAGCAAGAGCTCATTTAATTGTTACAGAAAAATCTATGAAGGAAATAATAAATTAAGATTTCAAAGGTTATATAAGTGACCCAAGGTCACACAATGAGTAAATCACACAGCCAGCCCTAATAGGCTCTATGATATTATATAGCTTCCCTTTCATGAAAAGAAGCTATGAAAAGTGGGCCTTCTACTTTTTCTCCAATCAGTGTTTCCCAAGCCTTGGATTGACCTCTGGTGGGGATAACGCATTTCCAGTTTTCTCATTCCACTAATGGACTCTTATATGTATCATATGGCCTTTCTTAGGACAGAAACCCATACACAAGACAAATGCCACTAAAGAAATACCAGATCAAGATAGAATCTTTACTTTTGTCCTAAAAAATTTCTCCAGAAGAATGATAAATTACACTGCTTAGTGTAATGCTAAATTTCCTCCTCTTCAATTATTTGCTTATGTAATCCATTCTTCTCTATTCTGGTCCTCTCTGTAGAGTGTAATGAGATTTACTTGAAACCTAGCAATTTTGTGCCTTTCTTTTTACTTTTTCCTTAGGAACATCTGGCACCTACTTATTCCCTACCTGTGAGCTGTACAGACCACACTTCTTAGCTGCAGCCTCAGGAGCCATGAGTCAACTTGGGCCCAGATATAATTTTTTTTTTCTAATTTGTTCAATGAACTCAGTCAATTTCCTGCTGACCTCTGGCTTTTTTTTTCTGCCAATATTATCTGCATTGAGGTTTACCAGATACTTCTCTTGAGCCTTGTTAATTTAGGTCAAATTGTTAATGCTGTTGGCCCTTGTTCTACCCACTAGACTGTGATTCTGTGGCAGGAACTAGTTCTTAATTAGCTTTGCGGTTCTGATATCTGAAATGGGCCTGACATGGTGGGAGTGGGTGCTCCATAAAATTTAGCTAGGAAGAAAGGGAGGGAGCAAGGGAGGAAGGGAGTTATTTCTATTATTATTAGGTTGCTTTTATTTGGTATGATTTCTGGTGGACGGACATGGAGCAGAAAGAGGAGGGTGAAGACTCCTCCATCTGACCTCTTGGACTTTCTTGAAAGAAGTGATTCAATGGTAAGTTAAGATTTCTGACTCTGAAAGCAGACAGTTGGGTGTTCTGAATGCTAGCTGTGCTGCTCACTACTTAGATGACCTTGGATAAGTTTCTTAACATCTCTGTTTCTTAGTTCTCTTATTTGTAGAGAAAATGAGAATACCTTTTCCATATAGATTTGATGGGAAGTAAATGAATTAATCTATGTAAGGAACTAGGAGTAGTACCAGCACATAGAAAGAACCATTTTACTATTGTTGCTATGAGAGAGGGTTTAGCAGCCAAAACTTAGGGACTTGTCTCTAGGAAAAACCTTTAATCATTTATTATGTCTATCAAACACCTTATTTGTGCCAAGTATTGTGGAAAGGAAACTTAATCAAAATAGGAATGATATAAAGTTTATATAATTAATTATACATTAGATCTGATTAGAGGTGTAAAAGAAAGAACAAAGTGCTGTTGCAGTGAATGAGGCAGGGGTGGGCAGTGGAGGTACTTCTCTTGAGTATCATTATCAGACTTTTCCAAATGTTTGATCCCAACAGTACCACACGGAGGTTCTCAAAAACATCTCTGTAAGTAGAAGACGTGGGCCAGGACAGGCATACAACAGGGCAGAGGTTGGGCATAGAGTGAAGCTGAGGAATAATCTGGGAAATGCTAGAGGATGAGATCCTGGCTTCATGGATGAAGGCTCAGAGCCAATGTCATTTGGATATTTTTTTGTGTTTTTTAAAATGTTTTTTTCCTTTATTGATTTTAGAGAGAAAGAAAAGGAGAGGAAGAGAGAGAAACATCGATGAGAGAGAACATTAATTGGCTGCCTCCTGCTTGCCCCCCCTCCCCACTGGGGATGGGACCCACAACCTGGGCATGTACCTTGACAGGGAATAGAACTGGTGACCTCTTGGTGCATGGGTCGATGCTCAACCACTGAGCCACACCGACTGGGCTGGATGTTAAAGTGAGTATGTCCTCATTTGTACTCAACTGGTGATATCAATGGCCATTTAGGTCACCAAAATAAATGAGAGTTCTACAAGTTTTTTCTTTCTTTTTTAAAATTTTTTCTTTCTTCTTTATTGATTTTAGAGAGAGAGGACAGGTGAGAAAGAGAGAGAGAGAGAGAAATATTGACGAGAGAGAACATTGATTGGCCACCTCCTGCATGCCCCCCACTGGGGATCAGGCCCAAAACCTAGGCACGTGCCCTGACCAGGAATTGAACCAATGACCTCTTGGTGCATGGGTTGAAGCCCAGCCACTGAGCCAAACTGGGCAGGCATACAGTTTTTTTCTTTTGACTGCTGTATGGCCATTTTCAGAAGAGCTTTAATTCTTTCCCTATAGGTCTAAGAACTACAAAGTTAAACTATAAAGACTGGACTCTTCGTCTTTTTTTTAATTTGGCGTATGTAATATCTGATAATTATCTTTTTTTTCCTCTCAAGGTATTTTTAAGAATTGATCTCTGAGTTCTTTTATTTTATTTTATTTTATTTATTTATTTATTTATTTATTTATTTATTTATTTATTTATTTATTTTTATTAATTTGTTTTTGTTACAGATGTTTCTCCTTTTCCCCCCATTGGCACCCTCCTCCCCATCACCTCCGCCTCATCCCCAGCAATGTTGTCCATGTCCATCAGTTATGCATATTTGCATATAAGTTCTGTGGTTTATCTCTTCCCTCCTCCCCACTCCCTCTTCTGAGGGTTGTCAGTTGTCAGTCTGTACCCTACTTCCACATCTCTGGGTCTACCCTGTTCCTCAGACTGTTATGTTCATTATATTCCACAAATAAGTGAGATCATGTGATATTTGTCTTTCTCTGCCTGGCTTGTTTCGCTTAAGATAATACTCTCCAGGTCCCTCCATGTTGTCTCAAAGGATAAGAGATCTTTCTTTCTTACAGCTGCATAGTACTCCATTGTGTACATGTACCACAGCTTTTTTATCCACTCGTCTACTGATGGACACTTGGGCTGTTTCCAGATCTTAGCTATTGTAAATAGTGCTGCTATGAACATATGGGTACATATATTCTTTCTGATTGGTGTTTCAGGCTTCTTAGGGTATATTCCTAGAAGTGGGATCACTGGGTCAAATGACAGTTCAATTTTTAACCTTTTGAGATAACACCATAATGTTTTCCACAGTGGCTGCACCAGTCAGCATTCCCACCAGCAGTGTACTAGAGTCCCCTTTTCTCCACACCCTCACCAACACTTGTTGTTTGATGATTTGTTGATAGTGGCCATTCTGACAGGTGTGAGGTGATACCTCATAGTTGTTTTAATTTGCATCTCTCTGATGATTAGTGACATTGAGCATTTTGTCATATGTCTCTTGGCCATTTGTATATCCTCTTTGGAGAGGTGTTTATTTAGGCCCTCTGCCCATTTTTTAATTGGGTTCTTTGTCTTCCTTTTGTTGACTTGTATGAGCACTCTATATATTTTGGAAATTAACCCCTTATCTGATGCATCATTGGCGATTATGGTCTCCCATCTAGTGGGATCCCTTTCCATTTTGAAGGTTGTTTCTTTCGCTGTATAGAAGCTTTTTAGTTTGATGTAGTCCCATGTGTTCATTTTTTCCTTTGTTTCTCTTGCCTTAGGTGTTGTATCAGTGAAGTTTCTGCTGCATATGATGTCTGAAATTTTGTTGCCTGCATTGTCTTCTAGAATTTTTATGGATTCACGAGTCACATTTAAGTCTTTTATCCATTTTGAGTTTATTCTTGTGTATGGTGTAAGCTGGTGGTCTAGCTTCATTTTTTTGCAAGTAGCTGTCCAATTTTCCCAACACCATTTAATAAAGAGGATGTCTTGACTCCACTGTATACTCTTGCCACCTTTGTCGAATATTAATTGAGCATATTGTCTTGGGTCAATTTCTGGGTTCACTATTCTGTTCCATTGATCTATCTGCCTATTCTTGTGGCAGTACCAGGCTGTTTTGATTACAGTGGCTTTGTAGTGTAACCTGATGTCTGGTAATGTGATCCCTTATACTTTGTTCTTCTTTTTCAAGATTGCTGTGGCAATTCCGGGTCTTTTTTGGTTCCATATGAACTTTTGAAGTATTTGTTCCAGTTCTGTGAAATATGTCGTTGGTATTTTTATGGGATTGCATTGAATCTATAGATTGCTTTGGGTAGTATGAACATTTTAATGATGTTAATTCTTCCAATCCATGAACAAGGTATATGCTTCCACTTTTTTATATCTTCTTCTATTTATTTTTCAATGACCTGTAGTTTTCTGGGAAGAGGTCCTTTACTTCTTAGGTTAAGTTTATTCCTAGGTATCTTAATTTTTTTGCCACGATGGTAAATGGGATTGTTTTTTTAGTTTCTCTTTCTGTGAGATCATTGTTGGTGTATAAGAATGCCGCCGATTTCTTGATGTTAATTTTGTATCCTGCTACTTTGCCCAATTCATTTATTAAGTCTAGTAGATTTTTTATGGAGTCTTTAGGGTTTTCTATGTATAATATCATGTCATCTGCAAATAATGACAGTTTCATTTCCTCCTTTCCAATTTGGATCCCCTTTATTTTTTCTTCATGTCTAATTGCTGTGACTAAGACTTCCAGTACTATGTTAAATAAGAGTGGCAAAAGTGGGCATCCCTGCTTGTTCCTGTTCTTAAGGGAAATGCTTTTAGTTTTTGTCCATTGAGTATTATGTTGGCTGTAGGTTTTTCGTATATGGTCTTTATTATGTTAAGATATGATCCCCCTATTCCCACATTGCTGAGCATTTTTACCAGAAATGGATGCTGGATTTTGTTGAATGCTTTTTCAGCGTCTATTGATATGATCATGTGGTTTTTATCTTTCATTTTGTTTATGTGGTGTATCACATTTATTGATTTGCGAATATTGTACCATCCTTGCATCCCTGGGATGAATCCCACTTGGTCATGATGAATAACTTTTTGATGTATTCTTGGATCCAATTTGCTTATATTGTGTTAAGGATTTTGGCATCTGTATTCATCAGGGATATTGCCCTGTACTTTTCTTTCTTTGTAGTGTCTTTATCCGGTTTTGGAATTAGGATTATGCTGGCCTCATAAAATAAGTTTGGAAGTGTTCCATCTTCTTGGATTTTCTGGAATCGTTTGAGGAGAATGGTTATTAGATTGTCTTTAAATGTTCAGTAAAACTCCCCCGTGAAGGCATCTGGGCCTGGGCTTTTGTTTGCTGGGAGTTTCTTAATTATGTCTTCAATTTCCTTTGTTGTTATTGGTCTGTTCAAGTTTTCTATCTTTTCCTGGTTCAGAAGGCTGTGTGTTTCTAGAAATGTTTCCATTTCACGTAGATTGTCCAATTTGTTGGCGTATAATTGTTCATAGTATGTTTTGATGATCCTTTGTATTTCTGTAGTGTCAGTTGTTATTTCTCCTCTTTCATTTCTGAATTTGTTTATTTGTTTTCTCTCTTTTTGTTTCTTGGTGAGTCTGGCTAAAGGTCCATCAATCTTGTTTGTCTCTTGAAAGAACCAGCCTTTTGTTTCATTGATTTTTTTGAATTGTTTTTTTTTTTTTTTTAGTTTCTATGTTGTTTATTTCTGCTCTGATCTTTAGTATTTTCTTCCTCCTACTAGCTCTGGGTTTTTCTTTTTGTTTACTTTCTAGTTCTTTAAGTTGTAGGGTTAGAAAGTCAATTAGGAATTTTTCTTGTTTCTTGAGGTAGGCTTGTAGTGGTATGAACCTTCCTCTCAGGACTGCTTTCGCTGTGTCCCATAGATTTTGTGTTGTACTGCGTTCATTTTCATTGGTTTCCAAGAAGTTTTTAATTTCTTCCTTGATCTCGTTAGTAACCCATTCGTTGTTTAATAACATGCTATTTAGCCTCCAAGTGTTTGAATGTTTTTGTGTGTTTTTATTGTAATTGAGTTTTAGTTTCATGCCACTGTGATCTGAGAAGATGCTTGGTTTGATTTCAATTTTCTTGAATTTGTAGAGACTTACTTTGTGTCCTAACATGTGGTCTATCTTTGAAAATGACCCATGTGCACTTGAGAAGAATGTATATTCTACAGCTTTGGGGTGATTTCTTCTGTAAGTATCAATGAAGTCCAACTGATCTAGTTTGTCTTATAAGGACTCTATGTCCTTGTTAATTTTTTGTCTAGAAGACCTATCTAGTGGTGTCAGTGGTGTGTTAAAGTCACCCACTATGATCGTGTTACTATTGATCTCTCCCTTGAAGTCTTCCAGAAGTTTTAAAATATATTTTGGTGCTCCTGTATTTGGTGCGTATATGTTTACCAGGGTTTTATCCTCTTGTTGGATTGATCCTTTTACTATTATGTAGTGACCTTCTCTGTCTCTTATCATGGCCCTTGTTTTGAAGTCTATCTTGTCAGATATGAGTATTGCTACACAGCTTTTTTTCCATTTCCGTTTGCTTGGAAAATTTTTTTCCATCCCTCACTTTCATCCTGTGTGAGTCTTTTGTTGTGATGTAGGGCTCTTGTAGCCAGCATATATAGGGGTCATGTTTTCTTATCCAGTCAGCTACCCTATGTCTTTTGATTGGAGCATTTGAACCATTTACATTTAAGGTAATTATTGATAGATAGTTATTAGTTGCCATTTAAATTTTATGCCTGTGTTCCTCTCTCTCTCTCTCTCTCTCTCTCTCTCTCTCTCTCTCTCTCTCTCTCTCTCTCTCTCTGTTTCTTCTTCTTACAACAGTCCCTTCAGCATTTCTTGCAGTGCTGGTTTGGTGGTGGTAAATTCCTTTAGCTTTATTTTTTTTTATCCGTAAAGCTCTTTATTTGTCCTTCAATTTTGAGTGATAGCCTTGCTGGATAGAGTAGTCTTGGATTCAGACCCTTGCCTTGCATTACTTTGTACACTTCATGCCATTCCCTTCTGGCCTGCATCATTTCTGTTGAGAAATCAGCTGACAGTCTAATGGGAGCTCCCTTGTAGGTAACTTTCTGTCTCTCTCTTGCTTCCTTTAAGATTCTTTCTTTGTCTTTAATGTTTGCCATTTTTGCTATGATGTGTCTAGTTGTGGGTTCTGGGGTTCTTGCTTGGGACTCTGTGTTTCCTGGACTTGTGTGATTTTTTCCCTCACCAGTTTAGGAAAGTTTTCTGCCATTATTTCTTCAAACAAGTTCTCTATTTTTTTTCTCTGATTCTTCTACTTCCGGTACCCCTGTAATGTGAATGTTGTTACATTTTGTATTGTCCCACAGCTCCTTTAAACTTTCCTCCTGCTTTAAAAATTTTTTTTTCCATTTGCTGCTCTATTTGGGTGTTTTTCTCTACCTTGTCTTCTAAGTCGCTGATTTGGTCTTCAGCTTTTTCTAATCTACTATTGAACTCTTCTGAGGTATTTTTCATAACAGCTATGTCATTCTTTATTTCCTTTTTCTTTTTTTTTTTTATGCATGGCTTCTACCTCTTTATGCGTGGCTTCTACCTTTTTTTTTTTTTTTTAATGTGAAGTAGTTCCCAGTGAGATCTTCATAATTCTTATTAAGTTGCTTGTAGTTCTCACCAAATTGTTTGAGTACCCTTAAAATCAATCCTTTGAATTCTTTTTCTGACAAGTTGCTGTCTTTCATTTCCTGTAGTTCCTTTTCTGGTGATTCCTCTTTTCCTTTCCTTTGGGTGTTGTTTCTTTTTCTTTTTCTTAAAACTTATCTTTATTGTTGAATGTATTACAGATGTTCTTCATTTTTCCCCCATTACCCACCTCCTCCCCCATTCTTGCCCCCCTCCTGCCTTTCCCCACACTCTTGTCTGTGTCCATTGGTTATGCATATATACATATAAGTTCGTTGTTTTATATCTTTCCACCCCCCTAACCCCCCTTTCCTTTGAAGTTTGTCAGTCTAACAAGCAATTTGTACTTCTTAATCTCATCACCCTTTTCACCCATCACCCCAGTCCCCACCCATCTGGTAACCAACAAATGTTCTCTGTGTCTATGAGAATATTTCTGTTCTGCGTGTTCATTTTGTTTGTAGATTCAATTGTTGATAGATATGTATTTATTGCCATTTTGTTTGTTCATATTTTTTTTTATCTTTTTCTTCAAGAAGACCCTTCAACATTTCATATAATAATGGTTTGGTGGTGATGAACTCCTTTAGCTTTTCCTTGTCTGGGAAACTCTTTATATGGCCATTGATTCTAAATGACAGCTTTGCAGGATAGAGTCATCTTTGTTGTAGGTTCTTGCTTTTCATCATTCTGAATATTTCTTGCCACTCCCTTCTGGCCTGCAAAGTTTCTTTTGAGAAATCAGCTGACAGTCTTATGGGAACTCCCTTGTAGGTAACTAACTGCTTTTCTCTTGCTGCTTTTAAGATTCTCTCTTTGTCTTGAAACTTTTGCATTTTGATGATGATGTGTCTTGGTATGGGCCTGTTGGGGTTCATCTTGTGTGGGACTCTCCGTGCTTCCTGGACTTGTATGTCTGTTTCCTTCACCAAGTTATGGAAGTTTTCTGCCATTATTGTTTCAAATAGGTTTTTGATTTGTTGTTCTCTCTCTTCTCCTTCTGGCACCCCCAAGATGCGAATGTTGGCACGCTTGAAGTTGTCCCAGAAGCTCCTTACACTATCCTCATTTTTTTTGGATTCTTTTTTCTTTTTGCTGTTGTGATTGGGTGTTTTTTGCTTCCTTATATTCCAAATCGATGGTTTGCTTCTTGGCTTTACCTACTCTACTATTGAATCTGTGTAAACTATTCTTTATTTCAGTTAGTGCCTCCTTCATTTCTAACTGTGCATCCATCATTTCTGACTGGTCCTTTTTTATGCTCTTGAGGGCCTCACTAAGTTCACTGAGGTTCTCACTAAGTCCATTGAGCATCCTTATAAGCAGTATTTTGAACTCTGCATCTGTTTGGTTGCTTAACTCCATTTCACTTAGTTCTTTTCCTGGAGTTTTGTTCTTTTGTTCTATTTCATTTGGGACATGTTTCTTTGTCTCCTCATTTTGGCTGCCTCCCTCTGTTTGTTTCTATGTATTACTTAGTGAGAGGCATGGGGCTCGCTGAGACCAGATGCTGCTTGTTTGAGAGAATTTAGGAAAAGCTGAAGCAGGATCCAGGACAGGCCAATCCTATGGTAAAGAAACTGGCAACAGCTTGGGTGGGCCTGAAAGTTGAGTGGGGTGGGGCCTCAGGGAATCACCAGGGTGGGGTAAACAGTGTGAGCCAGGTAGCTGGAGTCCCAGATATAGTGGCATCTGCCGGCCCAGGGAAGGGCTTACCAAAGGAACAAAAGCCTCTGATAGCATGTCTGTCCAGGAGAAAGCTGCCTCTCCAGCCCTCACTCCACTGCCAAACAGCTCAGTTCTTCCCCATATGACTCTGGTGCCTTTCAAGCTGCCTCCCATTTGCTGAAGCCTGGAGGGAGCGAGTCCGAGTAAGTCCATGCACGGGCCCTTTAAGAGGAGCTGCCAGGGGCTCCAGCTGCCTCAGCCTCAGTTCCCACTGGTTTTTCCAGCCAGAAGTGATGGGGCTTGTCTTCCTGGCACTGGAACCCTGAGCTGGGCGCCTGGTGTGGGACGGGGACCCCTCGGTCCTCAGGGAGGACCTTCCCAGCTGAGGTGTCCTCCTAATTTTTATCTGCCACACACGGGTGTGGGACCAGCCTGTCGCGCCTCCGCCCCTCCTACCAGTCTTGATATGTCTTCTTTTTTAATTTTGTAGTTGTAGGACTTCCATTCAGCTTGATTTCAGGCGATTTTGAATGATGGTTGTTCTGTAGTTTAGTTGTAACTGTGATGTGGTTGTGGGCGGACACCTTATCGCATTTACCTACGCTGCCATCTTGACCGGAAGTCAGGTGTTGTTTCTTTGTCTCCCCATTGTAACCATGTGGTAGCTCTAGACCCAATGAGGGATGTTTGGATGTGTAGGCAGCTCACTGTATATCTAATAAGGCTACTGTGCCTCCCAGACTGTTTTGTTGCCTCTTGGCGGCTGTGGATCCTGGAAGATTGACTACTGGGGGCTGGTATTGGTGTGTCCTGGTAGGGGCTGCTGCCAGATCACATGGGCCTCTCTGAAGCTGTGTTCCCAGCTGGTCGCTGGTGCCACCTGTAACATTTTAACTCAGGCCCTGTTGGAGCCACACTCCCTTCCCATACCGTGGGCAGCTGAGTTGCACAGGCCCCGTTGGAGCCCCCGCTTCCCACTGATTCCATGGGGAGCTGGATCACACAGTCCCTTCTGGAAACACGGCTCCACGCCTATCTTGTGAGCAGCTAGGTCGCACAGGCCTCTCTGGTGCCCCAGCACCCCACAGGTCCTGCAGGCAGCTGGATCACACAGTCCCTTTGGAGACCTGGCTCCACACCTATCTTATAGGCAGCTGGGTCGCACAGGCCTCTCTGGTGCCCAAGCACCTCACAGGTCCCAACGGCAGCTGGATTACACCAGTCCCTCTCGAGTCCTGGCTTCCCACCACTCTTGTGGGCTGCTGGGTTGCACAGGCCTCTGTGGAGCCTCAGGTCCCGCCACTGGTGGCTGGGGAGTGCTGCTGCCTCGTGGGGCTCAGCTCCTGCTCAGCCTTTGCTGTAGTGTTTGGGGATGGGTCTCAACTGCTGATCTGTGCTTCTGTTGCCTGGGAATGGATGTCTGCTCCCCAGCCTCTGTTGCTGGGGATATACCTTGACTCTGATCAGGCTGCTACTGTGGGGGATGGTGCTGGGCTCCCAGATGTTTGCAGCTTCTGCAACTGGCACCTTGGCAGCTCCGCTACTGTACACTGGTCTGTGTTGACACAGGGTGTCCACTGGTCTGATGGTGCCAGGTGCACTGGTGGGCTCAGGTTGCTGGGCCCTAGCCGCTCCCACTGCCTCCTCCCAGGGAAGACCTGGAATCTTCCAAAATGGTGGGACCTCCCTGCAGCGCAGGGAGAAGCGCCCTGAAGAGCCGCTTACCGCGGTAGCTGGCTGCTCCCCGCCCACAGCCCAGGAACCTTCTGCTCCACGTCTCTGCACTGCACGAGTTTGGTCGTCCACCTTCATGTCCACTGACACTCTGTCACACACTCACTCTCCCTCCGGTCCTGCCTGTTGCCATCCCAGAAGTTTTTAAATATATTTTGGCTCCTGTATTTGGTGCGTATATGTTTACCAGGATTAAATCCTCTTGTTGGATTGATCCTTTTAATATTATGTAGTGACCTTCTTTTCTCTTATTATGGCCCTCGTTTTGCAAGACATGAGTATTGCTACACCAGCTTTTTTCATTTCCATTTGCCTGGAAAAATTTTTTCTATCCCTTCACTTTTATCCTGTGTGTCTTTTGTTTTCAAGTGGGTCTCTTGTAAACAGCATATATATGGGTCATGTTTTCTTATCCAATCAGCTACCCTATGTCTTTTGATTGGAGCATTGAAGGCATTTACATTTAAGGTTATTATTGATAGATACTTATTAGTTGCCATTTTTATTTTATGCCTGTGTTCCTCTCTCTATTTCTTCTTCTTCTTACAGCAGTCCCTTTAGCATTTCTTGCAGTGCTGGTTTGGTCGTGGTAAATTCCTTTAATTTTTTTTTTCTTTTTATCTGTGAAGCTCTTTATTCACCTTCAATTTTGAATGATAGCCTTGCTGGATAGAGTAGTCTTGGATTCAGACCCTTGCCTTTCATTACTTTGTATACTTCATGCCACTCCCTTCTGGCCTGCAGTGGTTCAGAAGTCAGCTGACCGTCTAATTGAAGCTCCCTTGTAGGTAACTTGCTGTCTCTCTCTTGCTTCGTTTAAGATTCTTTCTTTGTCTTTAATGTTTGCCATTTTAATTATGATGTTTCTGAATGTGGGTCGTTTGGGTTTTATCTTGCTTGGGACTCTGTGTTTCCTGGACTTGTGTGACTTTTTCCTTCACCAAATTAGGGAAATTTTCTGTCATTATTTCTTCAAAAAGGTTTTCTATTCCTTTCTCTGGTTGTTTTCCTAGTACCCGTATGATGAGAATGTTGTTATGTTCTGTATTGTCCAAAGCTCCCTTAAACTCTCCTCTTGCTTTTTAATTTTTTTTCCTATTTGCTGCTCTATTTGGGTGTTTTTTTCTACCTTGTCTTCTAACTCGCCGAATCTGTCTTCAGCTTTTGCTAATCTACTATTGAATTCTTCCAAGGTATTTTTCATATCAGCTAAATCATTCTTTATTTCCTTTTGATTTTTATTCATTGCTTCTACCTGTTTTTTAAAGCTGATGTAGTTCCCACTGAGCTCCTTATAATTCTCATTAAGCTGCTTGTAGTTCTCACTAAATTGTTTGAGCACCCTTAAAATCATTGCTTAGAATTCTTCATCTGACAAATTGCTTTCTTCCACTTCCTGTAGTTCCTTTTCTGGTGATTCCCCCTTTTCTTTCATTTGAGTAATGTTTCTTATTCTCACCATTTTAGCAGTCTGGTAGTTCTGGGTCTGGTGAATGATGTTGGGATGTGTAGGCATTTTCGTGTGTATCAAATTAGGCTGCTGTGCTTCCCAGGCTGTTTTAGTGTTTGGTGCATCTTGTCTGCTGTAGGTACTGGAGGATTGACAACTGGTGGCTGGTATTGGTCTGTCGTGGTAGGCGATCCTGGGGTGCGTGGGTCCTGCTGGTGTGCTGGTGGGGTGCATGGGTCCAGTTGGTGCATTGCTGGGGTGTGTGGGTCCCGCTGGTGTGCTCCTGCAGTGTGTGGGTTCTGCTGGTGTGCTGCTGAGGTGCACTGCTGCCTGGTCGGGCTCAGCTCCTGATCAGTCGCTGCTGATGCTGCTGGGGGCAAGTGTCAGCTCCAGTTTGCGCTGCTACTGCTGCTGCTGCTGTTGCCAGGGTTGCTCTCAGCTCCAATCCTCTGCTGTTGGAGGCTGAGGATGCTCAGCTCCTGGGACTTTGCTGCTCCTGGGGGAGGGGCTCCACTCCAAATCTGCTGCTGCATTTGTCAAGGCCGGGTTTCGGCTGCCCAAGCCTTGCTGCTGCTATGTCTGGGGCACTGCTCCTGGTCAGCCTCTGCTGATGCTGCTGGGGATGGGTCTCAGCTGCCGATTTGTGCTGCTGCTGCCTGGGGATGGGTGTCCGCTCCCGAGCCTCTGCTGCTGGGGGTGTGTCTCAGCTTCTGAGCCTCAGCTGCTGTTGGGTGTGGGGCTCCACTCCCACCCTGTCACTGCTGCTGTTGGGGAAGGTGCTGGGCTAGCAAGCTGGAGCTACTGATGCTGGGGGTGTTGCTTAGCTCTGATCAGGCTGCTGCTGTGGTGGATGGTGTTCAGGTCCTGGCTGGTTGTGGCTTCTGCAGCAGGCACCTTGACAGTGCTTCTACTGTGTGCTGGTCCACGCTGACACAGAAGGGTCCACTGGTCCGATGATGCAAGGTGCACTGGTGGACTCAGGTCACTTGGCCCTAGCCACTCCCACTGCCTCCTCCCAGAGAAGACCAGGGATCTTCCAAAATGGCAGGGCCTTCCAGCCGGGCAGGGACAAGCACCCTGACAAGTCACTTACCGTGGTAGCTGGCTGCTCCCCATCCACAGCACAGGAACCCTCTGCCCTACATTTTGTACTTCTCAAGGTTGCTCATCCACACTCATGTCCACTCACACTCTCTCACACTTGCGCACACTCTCACACATTCACCTCGATCTGGTCTTGCCCACTGCCATCTTTCAAGATACTGTGTGCTTTTTATTTAAAAAATGTGTTTTAAAAAAGAAAAATGTTAAAGGCATGTAATAACAATAAAGTACATATAATTAAAAGGAAAAATGTGTTAAGAGGGCAGATCTCATGTTAAGTGCTTTTTCCGCAACTAAAGAAAAAGAATAAAGAAAGAAAAGCAATGAATGAAGAAAGAGGTCTGAGGCAGAGTCTCAGTTCTGGCACTTAGAGCTCTAGAATCCAATTCTCATAGTTTCAATTTTCATTAGATTGTTGAAGGATTAAATGAGATAAAAGTGTATAAAGAGCTCAGTAAATTATATGGAAGTGCTCAATAATTACCTCACTTTTAGATGACGATCATTTTACCCATAGGCTCCATAAACACTGCAAGAAAAAGTACTTACTACACCATAATGTCAGCCAAATTACAAAAAAATCTGGCTGGTGTTTTTCCTTTAGACTTGTAGTAAATATTCTCACACT
Source organism: Tadarida brasiliensis (assembly GCA_030848825.1). NCBI lineage: Eukaryota > Metazoa > Chordata > Mammalia > Chiroptera > Molossidae > Tadarida > Tadarida brasiliensis. The sequence goes on along the minus strand of CM061259.1, from coordinate 67,537,670 downwards.
AGAGGGGGCCATGGCACTGAGACTGTTGCCAAAGTTAAATGACACCAGTCAAGGGAATCCCCCTCCCCCAACAAAAGACCAGCCTCACTAAATTTGGAATTGTACCTTTACTACAAATCAGTTTGAACAAAGAAAGGTTATTTGTGGTGTGCCATATGCCAAGAATAAAAAAAATCTAGGACTTGGAAAATAAGAAACACATTCACATTCTTTTCACTTTGAAACTGTTGCTTACTGCATTTGCATATAGTAGAACAAGCATCCCTTGTATGTACCTTGAAAAGAGGGTTGATTTGCCTCTAGAAAGATTATTCTTCTCAGAATTTCTTAGGCACAGGAAAATCTGGAAGTTCTACAGGAAGCTGTTTTCCACTATGCACTCCCTTCCCCGTTTTGTGGCTTTAGATCCTCTGGGGCTATCGGTTAAAACTGAAGTCATCTGAAATGTAACTCACATAACTGTTCTAGCCTATTTTGAATTCATAGCTTGTTGCACTGCAGCAGCAACAAGCTCATGTTTAGGAAAAGAAACGAGCAAACACAAATATCCTGGCTTCCTTCTGAGCTGAAGAATTGGACAGGGCAGCCAGCTTAGCCAGTTTAGCCAGCTCTGCTTCAGTCTCCAGCAGCATAAGGACTTGGCCTCCATAATTTCACTGCAGTGTATATATGAGACTGGAAAACAGATTAAATGATGTCTGTAATTCATATAGAAAGAGGGTGTAGCGATTCTTTTCCCAAAGAATAGCAATTCTACAGACCTAAAGCATTTTCTAGGAGCAGAAAAAACAATGCATGCTCAAATTTTGTTGCCAGTGTTTGAGGCTGATGGGTATCAGCTGGTTTCCTCTTATTATTTACATATTTGCATGATTTGTGAGGAAAGACAATGCATCAATGGTGGCAAATACTTTAGGAGTCGAAATAGAATTGAGCAGGAATCTCACTCAAATGTCTATAGGACCAAGCAGATGATCTGACTGTGTAAAGCAAACTAGATATGACCACTTCTGGTGGCTTGTATTATAATGGTGCCTTAAATTTCAATCTTTGACAAAGTCACATTCAGTTTGCATATAAACATGTAAAAATATTGTTTACTTCCACTAGAATATGTATCTTCCATTTTGCTTGAAACTCCTGGCCTGCTCAGTCTCCGTAGTACTTTTTCACTCTTGATAGAGACAAATACCTAAAACTATTTTATTTCCTCTTATTTTTGCTATAAGAAGTACAGCAGCCCATGTGTAATGATGAATGGTAACTGATTCTAGTCAGTGTTAGAGAGATAATAAGGAGTGATGGAGATTGTGACCAACTGGGGAATATGTGCCTTATGCTATGGACTAAAAACTATGTTCTCCCAAAATTCATATGTTGAATCTTTAACCCTCAAAGTGACTGTATGTAGAGATAAGGCATTTAGGAGATAAGGTTAAACCAGGTCATAAGGTTGGGGTGTTGATCTAATAGGACTAGCACCAGAGAGGGCTCTCCCCTCTTTCCAGATACATAAAGAAAAAGTTACCTGAGCTCACAGTAAGATGGTCTACAAGCCAAGAGAAGAGGCCTCAGAATGAAACTTACCTTGTTAGCACTTTGATCTGGGACTTCTGAGCTTCTAGAACTGTGAGAAATAAGTTTCTGTTGTTTAAGCCACCCAGTTTGTGGTATTTGGTTATGGCAACTCCAACAGACAAATATACCTTGTCAAAATTAGGCAACTACTTTTTAGTTACAGATTATTATTACCAGGCAGGAATTAGAGCTCAGAATGGCTAGATTTTTCATTTTTATCAGAAGACATAAACCTAGATTTTCACATGAAAAATTTCCTGATTTTTAATGTTAGTAATTAATTAAAAACTTAAACACTGAAGATATGAAATAATGTATATAAAGGTTTTCATTGCAACATTATTTGTGAAAGTAAACTGTTGGAAATAACCTAAGTGTCCATCAACAAGGGACTAGTAAATAAATAGTGGAACATTCATGAATGGATTCAGAACTAGTATACCCTTTATTAACAAATGTTTTGTAATGCTCCCTTGTAATTAAATCTATTAATAATATAATTGATCTCCAGACACAATTAAAGAAATTAATTGTATCTTAACTTTAATATCAAAACTATATAATTTGTAATTAATTATAAAATATACATTTCTATGTATAAATGTTCAGAACAACTACTCTAGATCATATAACAACATGGTCAGGCATACTTAACTATAGAACCACTGTGAATGCAATATCTACAAATGCAACCAATATAGCATATTGCATTAAAGTAAGTTGTGAAGACAGAAAAGTACACTGTACCCTCAATTGCCACAATCTTGCCATTTCACTGCAAAATACATTTCATATTTCTAGATAAACTGAAATCAAGTTTAAGGTTGGATAATTATAAACAATTCTATGCTCAGTGTGCTTTTGAAAAAGTTGCACAGCACGTGGGGAAAATATTTATCAGATTGTGCATTGCAGCATGTCCAACATGCCCACTAAATGCCAGTGGTAGCTCTAATCTCAGACTGAATGTTTGTGCCCCCCCAATTCATATATTGAATCCATAACCCCCAGTGTGACAATATTTCATAAGTAATTAGGTTGTAAAGGTGGAGTCCTTATGATGGGATTCCTACTTTACAAGAAGAGACACAGGACTGCTTTTCTCTCTTTCCACCATGTGAAGACACAGCAAGAAGGTAGCCATCTGAAAACCAGAAAGAGGACACTCACCAGACAGGGAATCTGCCAGCACCTTGATCTTGGATGTCTCAGCATCCAGAACTGTGATAAATAAGTGTTTGCTGTTTAAGCCACTCAATCTATGATATTTTGTTATAGTAACTGACCCTGACTAAGACATTGAGAATCATGGAAATAGATGATTTCTCTTTTTGCTCTGTAACATGTAATAAATGTCCAGAAATTATTTCAGTGCACAGATAACTAGAGGTATATGTTCATAGTAAATTCAAAGCTGAGTGAAGTGAAGATTTTGTGAGATACCAGGTCTCAGAAGAAAAGAAAGACAACATGTGGGACAAAGAATATGAAATCAATCGTGGTGGGTGGGGTGTGAACTGAGGGCGTGCTGCTAATGGAAAAAAAGCTGCCAGGTTGTTATAGGTGTCTTGAGAAGCTCTGGGTTTTCCTGAGGCAGAAACTACAGACTGTCTGAGGATCAGCTATACGATTTTGAAGGAGAGTGAAAAAAATGAGCTCAGATGCCTATGAAGACCCTGATGGCACTAGACTGAGGTCACAGGCCAACGCTCAAAGGCTACAAGAAAGGAACTGATTTTGAATTGAGTGAAGAGTACCACTCTTATCAACTTCTTTATAAAAATACCATCAATAAACCTTAAAAACTAAGTTTTCAACAATTATTTTATTGTGCCTCTTTTTAAGTAAATAATTCTTTCATTAAGAGTCCCTAATTAGGCAGAGCCACCTTTCTAGCATGCAGGGGCTGCTCAGAGTGTAGTCACTCAAGAAATAGAACAGAATTCAGCTCCAAGAAAGAGAGGTGGATGCAGAATTTCATTCATCTTTTTCTGTTTCCGAAATAACGATCACCCAGAAATCACATATCAGCTGTGAAATTATAGCAACTTTGCACTTTATTCCATGGAGCCAACATTACACATGCCCCCTGTGGAGGAGCTGGTCATCACGTTCAATGAACTTGTGGATGAACTTGACCTCACAGACAAACACAGGGAGGCCATGTTTGCACTTCCAGCTGAGAAAAAACGGCAAATATACTGTAGCAAGAAAAAGGATCAGGAAGAAAACAAGGGAGCAACAAGTTGGCCTGAATTCTACATTGATCAGCTCAATTCCATGGTTGCTGTAGGTATACTTTCTGTTCTCTGACACATGGTTTAAAATACAAGTCTAGTACAAAGCACACTGTTGCACAATAAATTAACTTGAGTAAGAGTTAAAAAAAAAAGGGGGGGTCCCTAATTATTGGTCGCTTTAAAAAAACAACACAGTAGAAAATTTTGGGTACAATGACTGAGTTCACAACTAGAAGATCTCATCTCAAGATTGCTGCTTGTATTTCCCCTGTTCCCTCATCTATGCAATGGTTAATGTGCTTTAAAAATACATCATCCAAATTCTACATTCTCTGTAAGGTGTGATTACATGAAACCTCTCTGAAGTTTATTCCAAAAGTTTTCATCAACTACTCAATGTGGATCTGGAAATGGAGTCAGGACCCTGTGAAATGTATGTTAGTGAACCAACATGTTTTAAAAACAGCAAGAAGGATCCAGTTAAGAAGGAGAAATTGCAAATACAAAAGAGAGAAGGTATCATCTTTCATGTTAGGTTTCTTAGAAGACGAGAGAATCATCAACTAGGAGGAGGGATCACAAAAAGGAATTACAGCCTCCACCTCCTCCTCTACTTCTTCTTCTCTCCTCTCCAACTTTCCTCCCCTCTTTCCACTACTCTCACTTCAAGTTCCAAACATATAGAATATTTGGACCTAAGTTGGCCACTGCCTACTTATATTTTTATCTTTATTTTAAATTTTTTAACACTTTATTTTTGTTACAGATGTTTCTCCTTTTTAACCACAGACACCCTCCTCCCAATTCTCCCTGCCCCCCCCAGCATTGTTGTCTATGTCTATTGGTTATGCATGCATGCATATAAGTTCTTTAGTTTATCTCATGCCTTCCCCCGGCCCCCCTCCTCTGAGGTTTGTCAGTCTGAACTGTACTCCTTTCTATGTCTCTGGGTCTGTTTTGTTCATCAGCTTTTTTTGTTCATTATATTCCACAAATAAGTGAAATCATGCGGTATTTGTCTTTCTCTGATTGGCTTATTTCACTTACCATAATATGCTCCAGGTCCCTCCATGTCATCTCAAAGGATACGCGATCTTTCTTTCTTATGTCTGCATAGTGTTCCATTGTGTATATATGCACCACAGCTTTTTTACCCACTTATCTATTGACAGACATTTGGGCTGTTTCCAGATCTTAGAGATTGTAAGTAGTGCTGCTATGAACATAGGGGTACATATATTCTTTCTGATTGGTGTTTAAGGCTTCTCTTACTTATATTTTTAGTTATCAGCAATTCCAAGAGTGTTCTTAACCTGTGTGGAATGAACCTAGGCTGTGTTGGAGTCATTAGTAAAATGTTAGTTGATAATATAACAGTCTCTGTAACTTGTGTTGGATGAGTCCTATTATGGACTAATAATATCTAGGCTTTTAAAATAAAATACCAAGCAAGGTCAGGTAGGAAACACAGATGAACCCTTAACATTCTTTCACCTCCCCAACTTGACCCACATCTGGGTACTAAAGATTGGTGACTTTTGAGTCAATGTGATAGAACTGGTCTTTTATAGTTATCTCAAAAGTCTGTCTCCCATTTTTTAAACCATTCTTGCTTGAAGTGGCAGTGAGGGGGTGCCAGCAAGCCAGGCAGAGCTGAGACATTGGAAGGAAAGGGAGTGCCTGCCTCCCAACCTACAAGTTATGGACACTACTACCAACTCAAATATGTTCAAACCATCCTGGCCAGGTCCCAGAAACCCCTGCAGAGCCCATGTCTGTGGGAGCAGGGAGAACAGCTCAGAACAGGGACATTCAATGTGTGAGACCAAAACCAGATCCAGCCACTGGCTATAGAGGCCCCACCTGCTGGACTACTTAGGGCTCTGCCCTGATGGGCTTCGGCCAGGTTGACCAGGGCCAGGCATGGACAGTGACTCACATTGGCCTGCAACAGAGAACCTCCCAGGAGGCCAGGGACCAACACATCAAGGGGCCAGAAACAACATCAGAGAAAAATCCAGTAAGCTCCACAAATAGCAGATCCAAAGTTCATTTCTCTTCCTCATTTGCTTCCATATTCTCCATTTTGGTCCTTCCCTTCCTCTGTATAATTCTTCTGGTCTCATGCCATTTAGTACCCTCTGTTTTCTTTTTCTTTTTTAGTCTCTCTTGCTGTTGTTGTTTTGTTTTGTACTTTGTAGTATTATCAGTTTTGTTTTGTTTTGTCTTATATTTTGTTAACACCTGTATAACACTGGCATGACATGGTTGAGGTTGAACCTTACAATCACCAAGCCTGAGGGGAGACCCTACCCTCAAACAGGGCATCAGTAATCAAGACCGAATTACAACAGAAGAGCCCAAATAACCCACACAAGAGACATTCCTAGAGAATCCAGCTCAGGAGATCAAAGAGGCTCCACCACTATGTCCCACAAGACACTTTCTACATAAGGCCATCCTATGAAGCCTGGGAGGCATAGCAGGTCTACATAATACATAGACACAAACACAAAGAGACAGCTAAAATGGGGAGACAAAGAAACAACCAACCAAATGAAAGAAAGGGAGAAATTGCTGGAAAAGGATCTAAATGAAATGTAGGCAAGCAATTTATCAGATTTAGAGTTTAAAGTGATGGTTATAAGGACATTCAAACAAGTTAGTGAGAACTACAAGGAACTCAGTGGGAACCACATCAGCATGAAAAAGATTAGAAATCATGAATAAGAACCATTTGGAAATGAAGAATGATATAGGTGAAATAAAGGATACCCTGGAAGAAATCAATGGTAGATTAGAAGAAGCTGAGGACAAAATCAGTGAATTAGAAGATAAGGTAGACTAAAACACCCAATCAGAGCAACAATTAGAACAAAGAATTAAAAAGCAGGAGGATAGTTTAAGTGAAAGTTGGGACAATATGAAACATAACAATATCTGCATCATAGGGGTACCCAAAGGAGAACAATCTCAGAAAAGAATAGAGAATCTATTTGAAGAAATAACAGAAAACTTCCCTAACCTGGTGAAGGAAAAAGTCACACAAGTTCAGGAAACACAGGGAGTCCCAATCAAGATGAACTTCAAAAAACACACACCTAGATAAATCATAATTAAAATGGCAAACATTAAAGACAAAGAAAAAAATCTTAAAGGCAGCAAGAGAGAGACAGAAAGTTACCTACAAGGTAGTTTGAATTAAACGGTCAGCTGATTTCTCAATAGAAACCCTTCAGGCCCAAGGGGAGTGGCATGAAGTGTACAAAGTAATGAAAAGCAAGGGACTGAATCCAAGACTACTCTATCCAGCAAGGCTATTATTTAAAATTGAGGGTAAAGTAAAGATCTTCCCAGAAAAAAAAATGGCTAAAGGAGTACATTACCACCAAACCAGCACTGCAAGAAATGCTAAAGGGACTACTTTAAGAAGAAGAAAATGAGAGGAAGAGGAACAAAGGTATACATTTAAGAATGGCAACAAATAAGTACCTGTCAATAATAACCTTAAATGTAAGTGAACTAAATGCTCCAATCAAAAGATATAGGGTACCTGAATGGATGAGAAAACATGACCCACATGTATGCTGTCTACAAGAGACCCACCTTAGGGAAAAAAATTCACACAGACAGAAAGTGAAGGAATGGAAAAAATATGCCATGCAAATGGAAACAAACAAACAAGAAGCTGGGGTAGCAATACTCGTAATATCTGACAAAATAGACTTCAAACAAAGGCTATGACAGAGACAAAGAATGTTACAACGTAATAGTAAATGATCAATCCAATAAGAAGATGTAACCCTTATTAACATATATGCACCCAATACAGGAACACCAAAATATATATATAAAAAACTCTTCATAGACTTTAAGGGAGAGACAGACAGAAATATGGTCATAGTAGGGGACTTTAACACCCTACTGACATCAATGCATAGATCTTCCAGACAAAAAATTAAACAAGGAAACAGTGGTCTTAAATGACACAATAGAGAGGTTGAAAATGGCGGTGGAGTGAATGGAAGCTACACAGACGATCTCCCAGGACCAAACGGGAATTACAACTAAAATAAAGACAACTTGTCAGGAAAAAGCAACAGAAAAGCAGCGGGAGAGGACCATACAACCAGGGACACTGAATGAGCCTGGTAGGATCTGCGGAGGCACGAGAGGGTGGCGGGCTGGGAGCCCACGGACAGCAGCGCCCTTGGCTGTGAGCAGCGGCCTTAGCTGGGAGCAGCGGCGCCCACCCTCGGGGTTGAGAGCCCCAGCTGCTCCACAGCGCAGAAGGCCAGGACAGAGTGCTAAATAGCCACAGCCACTCACCTGGGGCTCCGACAGAGGGAGGGCGGACTGGACTGGAACTCTGTGGGGACACCTGGGATTTGGAGGGTGCTCAGAGTTTGTGCTGAGCTGTGGCCACAAAGGACGGTGGTGGCCAGCCCCTCCTTCCTGGTTACACAGAACGGCAGCCAAGTTTGCTCCTTCCTGGAGCTGTGGAAGCCCCTCCCTCGGAGATTCCCAGGTGAGGAAAAGAGGTCAAGAAATGCAAATTGAGGCTCATTAACAACCAGCATTGGCCCCACCCTCGGAAATCCTCTTACACGGTAAACATCTGAGGGAGTTTCTCATTCAACTGAGATCCTAAGGCTTTTCAAGTAACTGAGGCTAATAGCCTCCAGGCAAAAAGCTAGAACATAACTAAGCCTTTCCTGAGCTTGCGAATCTACCCAGGAAAGTGAGACTTGACAGTGGTGTTGAAGGAGGGCCCTCCACGCTCATCCAAACCCAGTAGAGGGAGCCACAAATAGCAGAACACCAACACCCACAGGGAAAATTTGGCAGGCTCCAAAACCCACTGAGATAGCAAAAATGGTGAAACAAAGAAACAGATCCCAAATGAAAGAACAAGAGAACTCTACCGAAGATGAGATAAATGAAATGCAGTTAAGCAAATTATCAGAGGTAGAGTCCCGAGCCATGATCTTGAGGAAACTAAACAGCATGAGTAAGGACATTGACACCATGAAAACCAACCAAGTGGAAATAAAGAATGACATAGAAGAAATAAAGAACACATTGGCAGGACTGACCAGCAGAGTAGAGGAAGCGGAGGACCGGATCAGTGAATTAGAAGACAGAGTAGAAAAAAAATCAATCAATCAGAAAACCAAAAGGAAAAAACAATGAAAAAACAGGAAGATAGCTTAAGAGAACTGTGGGACAACTGGAAACGTAATAACATTCGCATCATTGGAGTCCCCGAAGAAGAAGAAAATGAGCAAGGGTTAGAGAATATATTTGAAGAAATAGTGACAGAAAACTTTCCTAACCTGGTGAAGGAAGAAAGCATTCAAGTTCAAGAAGCACAGAGAGCCCCAAGTAAGAAGAACCCAAATAGGCCGACACCAAGACACATAATAATTAAAATGCCAAAAATTAAAGACAAAGAGAGAATCCTCAAGGCAGCAAGAGATAAGCAACAGGTTACCTACAAAGGAAACCCCATCAGGCTATCATCTGACTTCTCAACAGAAACACTACAGGCCAGAAGGGAATGGCATGAAGTAATCAAGGTCATGAAAAACAAGGATCTGAATCCAAGACTACTCTACCCAGCAAGGCTATCATTCAAAATAGAAGGTCAAATAAAGAGCTTCCCAGACAAAAAAAGGCTAAGGGAATACATTAGCACCAAACCAGCCCTGCAAGAAATGTTAAAAGGACTGCTGTAATTAATAGAAGAAATAGAAAGAAAATTAGAACCACACTGTACAAAAATGGTGATAAATAAGTACATATCAATAATCACCTTAAATGTAAATGGACTGAATGCTCCGATAAAAAGACACAGAGTAGCTGACTGGATAAGAAAGCATGATTCACATATATGTTGTTTACAAGAGACCCACCTCACAACAAAAGACTCACATAGGTTGAAAGTAAAGGGATGGAAAAAAATCTTCCAAGCAAACGGAAAGGAAAAAAAAGCTGGGGTAGCAATACTCATATCTGATAAATTAGATTTCAAATTGAAGACCATAACTAGAGACAAAGAAGGCCACTACATAATATAGAAAGGGTGTATCCAACAGGAAGATATAGCCTTGGTAAACATATATGCACCCAATATAGGAGCACCAAAACATATTAAAAATCTTCTGGAGGACTTCAAAGGAGAAATCGACCGCAATACAATCATAGCAGGAGACTTCAACACCCCACTGACATCACTGGATAGATCCTCTAGACAAAAAATTAACAAGGAAACAGAAACTCTAAATGAAGCACTAGAGCAAATGGATTTAATAGATATCTACAGAGAATTACACCCCAAAACTGCAGAATTCACATTCTTCTCAAGTGCACATGGGACATTCTCAAAGATAGACCTTATGTTAGGGCACAAACTAAGTCTCTACAAGTTCAAGAAGATTGAAATCATATCAAGCATCTTCTCAGATCACAATGGCATGAAACTAGAAATCAATTGCAACAAGAACATGCAAAAACATATGAACACATGGAGGCTAAATAGCATGTTACTGAACAATGAATGGGTTACCATGGAGATCAAGGAAGAATTTTAAAAATTCCTTGGAAACCAATGAAAATGAACACACAACAACGCAAAATCTATGGGATACAGCGAAAGCAGTTCTGAGAGGGAAGTTCATAGCACTACAGGCCCACCTTAAGAAAGAAGAAAAATTTCTAATTGACTACCTAACCTCACAACTTAAAGAACTGGAAAGCAAACAAAAAGAAAACCCTAGAGCAAGTAGAAGGAAGGAAATAGTAAAGATCAGAGCAGAAATAAACGACATGGAGACCAAAAAAAACAATTCAAAGGATCAATAAAACAAAGAGCTGGTTTTTTGAAAAGATAAACAAGACTGATGGACCCTTAGCTAGACTCACCAAGAAACAAAGAGAGAGAACCCAAATACACAAAATCAGAAATGAAAGAGAAGTAACAATTGACACCACAGAAGTACAAAGGATCGTTAGCAAATACTATGAACATTTATATGGCAACAAATTCGACAATCTAAGAGAAATGGACACATTTCTAGAAACACATAGTCTCCCAAAACTGAATTGGGAAGAGATAGAAACTTGAACAGGCCAATAACAATGGAGGAAATTGAAGATGTAATCAAGATCCTCCCAGCAAACAAAAGCCCAGGCCCCGACAAGCTTTACGGGCGAGTTTTACCAAACATTCAAAGAACTAACACCCATTCTCCTCAAACTATTCCAAAAAATTCAAGAAGAAGGAAGACTTCCAAACTCGTTTTATGAAGCCAGCATAATTCTAATTCCAAAACCAGAAAAAGACACTACAAAGAAAGAAAACTACAGGCCAATATCCCTCATAAACATAGATGCCAAAATCCTTAACAAAATACTAGCAAATCAGATCCAGCAATACATCAAAAAAATTATTCACCATGACCAAGTGGGATTCATCCCAGGGATGCAAGGCTGGTACAATATTCGTAAATCAATAAATGTGATACATCACATAAACAAAATGAAAGATAAAAACCATATGATCATATCAATAGATGCTGAAAAAGCATTTGACAAAATCCAGCACCCATTTCTGATAAAAACGCTCAACAATTTGGGAGTAGAGGGATCATATCTCAACATTATAAATGCCATATATGAAAAACCTACAGCCAACATCATACTCAATGGACAAGAACTAAAAGCATTTCCCTTAAGAACAGGAACAAGACATGGATGCCCACTTTCACCACTCTTATTTAACATAGTACTGGAAGTCTTAGCCACAGCAATCAGACAGGAAGAAAAAAAAAAAAAGGGATCCAAATTGGAAAGGAGGAAGTGAAACTGTCATTATTCACAGATGACATGATATTATACATAGAAAACCCAAAGACTCCATAAAAAATCTACTAGACTTAATAAATGAATTTGGCAAAGTAGCAGGATACAAAATTAACGTCAAGAAATCGACGGCATTCTTATACACCAATGATGAACTCACAGAAAGAGAAACTAAAAAACAATCCCATTTACCATCGCGGCAAAAAAATTAAGATACCTAGGAATAAACTTAACCAAAGAAGTAAAGGACCTATTTGCAGAAAACTACAGGACATTGAAAAAAGAAATAGAGGAAGATACAAAAAAGTGGAAGCACATACCTTGTTCATGGATTGGAAGAATTAACATCATTAAAATGTCCATACTACTCAAAGCAATCTATAGATTTAACGGAATCCCCATCAATGTACCAATGACATATTTCACAGAAGTAGAACAAATGCTTCAGAAGTTCATATGGAGCCAAAAAAGACCCCGAATAGCTTCAGTAATCTTGAAAAAGAAGGACAAAGTAGGTGGGATCACAATACTGGACATCAGGTTATACTACAAAGCTACTGTAATCAAAACAGCCTGGTACTGGCACAAGAACAGGCACATAGATCAATGGAATAGAACAGAGAACCCAGAAATTGACCCAAAACATTATGCTCAATTAATATTCGACAAAGGTGGCAAGAGCATACAATGGAGTAAAGACAGCCTCTTTAATAAATGGTGTTGGGAAAATTGGACAGCTACATGCAAAAAAAATGAAACTAGATCATCAGCCTACACCATACACAAGAATAAACTCAAAATGGATAAAAGACTTAAATGTGACTCATGAATCCATAAAAATCCTAGAAGAAAATGTAGGCAACAAAATTTCGGACATCATACGCAGCAAAATTTTCACTGATATATTACCTAAGGCAACAGAAACAAAGGAAAAAATGAACACATGGGACTACATCAAACTCACAAGCTTCTGCACAGCAAAAGAAACAACCATCAAAGTGGAAAGGCAACCCACTGTATGGGAGAGCATAATTGCCTATGATATATCAGATAAGGGACTAATTTCCAAAATATATAGAGTGCTCATACAACTCAACGAAAGGAAGACAAAGAACCCAATTAAAAAATGGGCAGAGGAACTAAATAGACACCTCTCCAAACAGGACATACAAATGGCCAAGAGGCATATGAAGGAGTGCTCAACTTCACTAATCATCAGAGAGGTACAAATTAAAACAACATTGAGGTATCACCTCACACCTGTCAGAATAGCCACCATCAACAAAGCATCAAACAACAGGTGTTGGCAAGGATGTGGAGAAAAGGGGACTCTAGTACACTGCTGGTGGGAGTGCAGACTGGTGCAGCCACTATGGTAAACACTATGGTGTTACCTCAAAAAATTAAAAATTGAATTACCATTTGACCCAGTGATCCCACTCCTAGGAATATACCCTAAGAAGCCTGAAACACCAATCAGAAAGAATACATGTACCCCCATGTTCATAGCAGCGTTATTTAGAATAGCTAAGATCTGGAAACAGCCCAAGTGTCCATCAGTAGACGAATGGATAAAAAAGCTGTGGTACATATACACAATGGAGTACTATGCAGCTGTAAGAAAGAAAGATCTCTTATCCTTCACCAGGACATGGGAGGACCTGGAAACTATTATCCTAAGTGAAACAAGCCAAGCAGAGAAAGACAAACATCATATGATCTCACTTATTTCTGGAGTATAATGAACATAACAGTCTGAGGAACAGGGTAGTCCCAGAGATGTGGAAGCAGGGTACAGACTGACATTTTCCAGAAGAGGGTGTGGGGGAGGGGAGCAATGAACCACAGAACTTGTACGCATGTACTCATAACCAATGGACATGGACAACAAAACTGGGGACGGGGCAGAGAGGGAGGGGGAGGAGGTTGTCAATGGGGGAAAAAAGGAGAAACATCTGTAACAAAAGTAAATTAATAAAAAAAAAGACACAATAGATCAGTTAGATCTAATTAATATTTATAGAACAGTTCATCCAAAAGCAGCACAATATATGTTCTTTTCTCTCTTTTTTAAAATCCTCACCAGAGGACATTTTTTTCCATTTATCTTCAGATAGAGTGGGAGGGAGGGAGGGATAGAGGGAGAGAGAAAGAGATGGGGAGGGAAACATCAACGATATCAGAGGGACACATCTACTGGCTGCCCCCAGTACGACCCCCACCAGGGCAGGGGATAAACCACAACTGAGGCACGCGCCCCTGACTGGAATCGAACCCATGACTCACTGGTCTGTGGGTCGATGCTTTAACTGCTGAGCCAAACCAGCCAGGGCCAATATATGTTCTTTTCAAGTGCACATGGATCATTCTCAAATTTGGATCATATGTTAGGACACACAATAAGCCTTAAGAAATTCAACAAGATTGAAATCATATCAAACATCTTCTTAGATCACAATGGCATGAAATTAGAAATCAACTACAACAAAAAAATCAAAAACATTCAAACACATGGAGGCTAAATAGCATGCTATTAAACAATGAATGGATTACCAATGAAATCAAGGAAGAAATATAAAACCTGGAAACAAATAAAAATGGCCACACATAACCCCAAATCTATGGGACACTGCAAAAGCAATTCTGAGAGGGAAGTTCATAGCATTACAGGCCTACCCCAAGAAACAAGAAACAGCTCAAATCAACACTCTAACCCTACAACTAAAATAACTAGAAGTAGAACTACAAGAAAAGCCCAGAGTAAGTAGAAGGAAGTAAATAATAAATATTAGAGTGGAAATAATGACAGAGACTTAAAAAAAAATACAGAAAATCAATTAAACCAAGAGCTGGTTCTTTGAAAAGATAAACAAGATCGATGAACCTTTAACCAGATTCATCAAAAAAAGAAGAGAGAGGACCCAAATAAATAAAATCAGAAATGAAAGAGGCAAAGTAACAACTGACATCACAGAAATACAAATGATTGTAAGAAAACACTATGAACAACTATATGCCAACAAACTGGACAACCTGGATGAAATAGACAAATTCCTAGAAAAATACAATCTCTCAAAACTCAATCAGGAAGAATCAGAACACCTGAATAGGTTGATAACAAATGATGAAATTGAAGTAATCATAAAATATCTCCCAGCATACAAAAGTCCTGGATTGGATGGCTTCACAGGCAAGTTTTACCAAGCATTCAAAGAAGAACTAACACCTTCCTCCTCAAACTGTTCCAAGTAATTAAAGGAAGGAAGACTATCAAGCTCTTTTACGAGGCTTAAATGTAAGTTGTGAAACCATAAAAAAAAAGCCTAGAAGAAAATGTAGGCAGCAAAATCTCAGATATTACACATAGCAGAATTTTTACTGATACACTGCCAAGGGCAAGAGAAACAAAGGAAAAAATTAATAAATGGGACTACATCAAACTAAAAATTTTCTGTACAGCAAAAGAAACCAGCATCAAAATGAAAAGGGAATCCATTGTATAGGAGAGCATATTTACCAATGACACATTGGATAAGGGGTTAATTTCCAAAATATATAAAGAACACATACAATTCAAGAAAGGGAAGACAAACAATCCAATTACAAAATGGGCACAGGACCTGAATAGACACATCTCCAAAGAGGACATACAAATGGCCAAGAGACATATAAGAAAATACTTAACATCACTAATCATCAGAGAGATACAAATTAAAACTACAATGAGATATCACCTCACACCTGCCAGAATGGCTACCATCAATAAATCAACAAACAAGTGCTGGAGAGGATGTGGAGAAAAAGGAACGATAGTACACTGCTGGTGGGAATGCAGACTAGTGCAGCCACTGTTGAAAACACTATGGAATTTACTCAAAAAATTAAAAATAAAACTGCCATTTGAACCAGTGATCTCATTTCTTGGAATATATCCTAAAAAACCTGAAACACCATCAGAAAGAATATATGCACCCCTCTGTTTATAGCAGCACTATTTATAATAGCTAAGATCTAGAAATAGCCCAAGTGTCCATCAGTAGATGAGTGGATAAAAAAGCTGTGGTACATTATTTACACAATGGAATTCTATGCAGCTTTATAAAGAAGGATTTCTTACCCTTTGTGACAGCATGGATGGACCTGGAGAATACTATGCTTAGTGAAATAAGTCAGTCAGAGAAAGATAAATATCACATCATCTCATTTATAAGTGGACTCTAATGAACGTAACAAACTAATGAAAAAATAGGTCCAGAGGCATGGATACATGGAACAGACTAACATATTTCAGAGGGGGAGTGGGGAGAGATGGTAAAATATTAAACAAAGAACTTACATACATATATACACAACAAATGGACACATACAACAGTGTGGTGAGGGTCTGGGGTAGGGCAGGGGCTGGGAGGAGTCAGGTGAAAGTGGGGAAAGTTGGAGGACATCTGTAATACTGTCAACAATAAAAATAAGTCTCTCCCATGATCATTCATCCTGAGGTAACATTAAAGAGCAAGGTCAAGTCTCATACCAAGTAAGATGATAAGACCCATTAATTGCTCTATGCCTTCCTGCTTGCTTTGGTATGGAGGCTTCATGCTCTGATATATGAGTCTTCATCTGCACAGGTCATTGCTTAAATCCTCTGAATCACGTTTGTCTATTACACATTTGTTTCATAGGAGGCTTCTGTGTTTTTATGTTTGTCTAAACAGTGATGTCCCAGGCATTGGTATTCAGGCTGCCAACGTGTTACCTGGGTTGGCTGTGGCTCCCTCTCTTGTATGCCACACCCAACCTGCCTCATTAGGAATAAATGTCTCCTGCCTCAGAGGCTGGAGCTCTTTTTTTTTTTTTTTTTTAAACAATCTGCTCTCATTTAATTGTTCTTCTTCTTTTTTTTTTTTATTAATTTATTTTTGTTACAGATGTTTCTCCTTTTTTCCCCATTGACACCCTCCTCCCCATCCCCCCACCATGTCCCCAGCTTTGTTGTCCATGTCCATCACTTATGCATAAGTTCTGTGGTTTATCTCTTCCCTCCCCCCCACCCCCTCTTCTGAGGGGTGTCAGTTTATACCCTACTTCCACATCTCTGGGTCTACCCTGTTCCTCAGACTGTTATGTTCATTATATTCCAAAAATAAGTGAGATCATGTGATATTTGTCTTTCTCTGCTTGGCTTGTTTCGCTTAGGATAATACTTTCGAGGTCCCTCCATGTCGTCTCAAAGGATAAGAGATCTTTCTTTCTTACAGCTGCATAGTACTCCATTGTGTATATGTACCATATCTTTTTTATCCATTCATCCACTGATGGACACTTGGGCTGTTTCCAGATCTTAGCTATTGTAAATAGTGCTGCTATGAACATGGGGGTACATGTATTTTTTCTGATTGGTGTTTCAGGCTTCTTAGGGTATATTCCTAGAAGTGGGATCACTGGGTCAAATGGCAATTCAATTTTTAATTTTTTGAGGTAACACCATAGTGTTTTCCACAGTGGCTGCACCAGTCTGCATTCCCACCAGCAGTATACTAGAGTCCCCTTTTCTCCACACCCTCGCCAACACTTGTTGTTTGAATTGTTCTTCTTTTGAGTAAGACAAATTTCAGTTAAATTCAACTATCCATACTGGATACTAATAAATTTAAGTTACTGTTAAGCAACTACAAGGAACATAAAGTTATATTCACTAAACTGTAAGTGCCTCAAGGACAGAGACAATGTTTTATCATCAGGAGGAAGGTTCAATTTTCTAAGATATACAGCTTTCTAGAGGTGAGCATAGTGGAACAAGTAAATCTGAGCTCTTTCCTATTAAATTTTTATAATGATATTATATTATAAAGTTCACTTTTTAGATAACAGCCTATCATTGTGAATTCATATATACCTCGCCATCCCTCAGAAGTCTATTAAGAATGACTACAGGTAGAATTGTGTGTATGGGTGTGTGTTTGTGTGTGGTTTCATGACAAGTTTCAAAAGAACTATTGGTTATGCATCAATCTTTTTTATCACACCCACAAGCAGAGTAATAATTGATTTCATCATCTGCCATGGTGAATATTTATTTTTAAGTGAAACATTTTTACTTCTTTCCAGGCTAGTGAAATCATATGCCTGAGGGAAAAAAAGACAAATTTCTTTTGGGTGAGATGGTAGAGAGGGTAATTGGCTGTGGAAAGAATCAGCAAAGACACATTTCTATTTCAATAAACTGATTAAATTAAAAAAATTTTTGAGAACTCATGTGCACCCAAATCGTGGTTGGATAACTTGTCAACAATGCTTTATTGCAGGATAATAGGGCCTCAGCGTTTTGAAAGAGAAAAATTGTGATCCAAAATTATTAATGTGAAATTGGATTACAAAATGAAGAACCTCTAATGATTGTGTTATTGATGAACAGATAATAGACAAATGGAGTAGGAGGGGGAATATTAAGAGAGAGAATGTGATGGGATGGTTAGGATAAGAGGCTAGGAGGACTCTGAGGATTTATTGGGCCACCAGCTTCCTCAGATCCTTGAAAAACAGTGGATTTTTGGGAGCTATCCCAACTACACTGCCACTTCTCTCAGGAGCAAGGTATGTATATGGAGTGAGTGATGAGGTATCAGCTGGACATGGAGGGCTAGGACATTTTGAAGTAGAACCATCCAGAGAATTAGACACACTGGCCTAGGTGGATGTTGCGGCTTGTGACAGCCACATCAGATGGGTCTCTGCTATGGAATCAAGAGCAAAACCATCTTTGGATATTGGAACTAAGAGTAGTCTATCTCTGCTGTGTTTTGCAACAAGTTTTTCATAAGTAAATCCCCTTTTCCTTATGAGAAACAGAAAAACTCCTGAAAACTATCATTGGGCTCTAGTTTTACAGGGGTAAAAACAATCTGTCTAGAAAGTGTGCTTCGAATTTACCAGTACTGAGGTTCTTCTTAGGAAATCTTTGTTCATCATATAATTTTTATGTGATAAACGGTGCTCCATAAAAGTATGAGTAGCTCCAAAATAAAGATAATGAACTGTGCTGGTTTAGCAATGCTAGGAAAAATGGATATTTTTTGTCAACCCAGCTATTGCATCATTTTCACATTAGTCCTCCTTTAAATATTGTATAAAAAAGATACTGTGGGAACATGCATAAAATATTGGAGAAAAATATAAAAATATAGCTCCTTACCATTTTATTAGTTATGGTTATCATGTCCCTTGGCCAATTAGAGTAGGAAGCTGTCCCATTAGTAGACAGGTCTTCCTTACACAGAAATCCTACTGCAGATCAAATTCTTTTCAATTACATTATTACTTTCCAGAACTATGTCCATTATTAGTGTTTTAGTCAAAGATGAGCTAAACTCTCCAAAATAAAAAAAATATTATATTGGGAGAATTTGGTATAATTTTCAAATTGTCCACAGACATTTAAATTTTAAGAGTTGGAAAATTTTCTAATTTTGCCCAAGTTTTGCAACTACATTCTTTTTTTTTTTTTTTTTAATGGTTTTTTTCCTTTTATTTATTTTTATTTTATTAATTTATTTTTGTTACAGATGTTTCTCATTTTTCCCCCATTGTCACCCTCTTCTCCCTCCCTCTCTGCCCTGTCCCCAGTTTTGTTGTCCATGTCCATTGGTTATGAGTACATGAGTACAAGTTCTGTGGTTCATTGCTCCCCTCCCCCACACCCTCTTCTGGCAATTGTCAGTCTGTACCATACTTCCACGTCTCTGGGACTACCCTGTTCCTCAGACTGTTATGTTCATTATATTCCAGAAATAAGTGAGATCATATGATATTTGTCTTTCTCTGCTTGGCTTGTGTCGCTTAGGATAATAGTTTCCAGGTCCTCCCATGTCGTCGCAAAGGATAAGATATCTTTCTTTCTTACAGCTGCATAGTACTCCATTGTGTATATGTACCACAGCTTTTTTATCCATTCGTCTACTGATGGACACTTGGGCTGTTTCCAGATCTTAGCTATTGTAAATAGCATTGCTATGAACATGGGGGTACATATATTCTTTCTGATTGGTGTTTCAGGCTTCCTAGGGTATATTCCTAGGAGTGGGATCACTGGGTCAAATGGCAATTCAATTTTTAATTATTTGAGGTAACACCATAGTGTTTTCCACAGTGGCTGCACCAGTCTGCATTCCCATCAGCAGTGTACTAGAGTCCCCTTTTCTCCACACCCTCGCCAACACTTGTTTGATGATTTGTTAATGGCGACCATTCTGACAGGTGTGAGGTGATACCTCATTGTTGTTTTAACTTGCATCTCTCTGATGATTAGTGATGTTGAGCACTTCTTCATATGTCTCTTAGCCATTTGTATGTCCTGTTTGGAGAGGTGTCTATTTAGTTCCTCTGCCCATTTTTAATTGGGTTCTTTGTCTTTTGTTGAGTTGTATGAGCACTCTATATATTTTGGAGATTAACCCCTTATCTGATGTATCATTGGCAATTATCCTCTCCTATACAGTGAGTTCCCCTTCCATTTTGATGGTTGTTTCTTTTGCTGTGCAGAAGCTTTTGAGTTTGATGTAGTCCCATGTGTTCATTTTTTCCTTTCTTTCTGTTGCCTTAGGTGATGTATCAGTGAAGATTCTGCTGCGTATGATGTCCGAAATTTTGTTGCCTACATTTTCTCCTAGGATTTTTATGGATTCACGAGTCACATTTATGTCTTTTATCCATTTTGAGTTTATTCTTGTGTATGGTGTAAGTTGATGGTCTAGTGTCATTTTTTTGCATGTAGCTGTCCAATTTTCCCAACACCATTTATTAAAGAGGCTGTCTTTACTCCATTGTATGCTCTTGCCAACTTTGTCAAATATTAATTGAGCATAATATCTTGGGTCAATTTCCTAATTCTCTGTTCTGTTCCACTGGTCTATATGCCTGTTCTAGTGCCAGTACCAGGCAGTTTTGATTACAGTAACTTTGTAGTATAAGCTGATATCCGGTACTGTGATCCCACCTACTTTGTCCTTCTTTTTCAAGATTGCTGTGGCAATTCGGGTCTTTTTTGGTTCCATATGAACTTTTGAAGTATTTGTTCTAGTCTGTGAAATATGTCACTGGTATTTTGATGGGGATTGCATTGAATCTATAGATTGCATTGGGTAATATGGACATTTTAATGATATTAATTCTTCCAACCCATGAACAAGGTATGTGATTCCACTTTTTTATATCTTCCTCTATTTCTTTTTTCAATGTCCTGTAATTTTCTGCAAATAGGTCCTTTACTTCTTTGGTTAAGTTTATTCCTAAGTATATTAATTTTTTGGCCCCTGTGGTAAATGGGATTGTTTTTTTAGTTTCTCTTTCTGTGAGTTCATCATTGGTGTATAAGAATGCCGTTGATTTCTCGACATTAATTTTGTATCCTGCTACTTTACCAAATTCATTTATTAAGTCTAGTAGATTTTTGATGGAGTCTTTAGAGTTTTCTATATATAATATCATGTCGTCTGTGAATAATGACAGTTTCACTTGCTCCTTTCCAATTTGGATTCCTTTTACTTTTTCTTCACTTCTGATCGCTGTGGCTAAGACTTCCAGTACTATGTTAAATAAGAGTGGTGAAAGTGGGCATCCCTGTCTTGTTCCTGTTGTTAAGGGAAATGCCTTTAGTTTTTGTCCATTGAGTATGATGTTGGCTGTAGGTTTTTCATATATGGCCTTTATTATATCAAGATATGATCCCTCTATTCACAAATTGCTGAGCGTTTTTATCAGAAATGGGTGCTGGATTTTGTCAAATGTTTTTTCAGCGTCTATTGATATGACCATGTGGTTTTTATCTTTCTTTTTTTTTATGTGGTGTATCACATTTATTGATTTGCAAATATTGAACTAGACTTGCATCCCTGGGATGAATCCACTTGGTCATGATGAATAATTTTTTTGATGTATTGCTGGATCCAATTTGCTAGTATTTTGTTTAGGGTTTTGGCGTCTATGTTTATCAAGGATATTGGCCTGTAGTTTTCTTTCATTGTAGTGTCTTTTTCTGGTTTTGGAATTAGGATTATGCTGGCCTCATAAAACAAGATTGGAAGTCTTCCTTCTTCTTGAATTTTAGAAATAGTTTGAAAAGAATGGGTGTTAGTTCTTCTTTGAATGTTCAGTAAAACTCCCCTGTGAAGCCATCCGGGCCTGGACTTTTGTTTGCTGGGAGAGTCTTGATTACATCTTCAATTTCCTTAGCTGTTATTGGTCTGTTCAAGTTTTCTATCTCTTCCCGGTCAGTTTTGGGAGATTATGTGTTTCTAGAAATTTGTCCATTTCACTAAGGTTGTCGAATTTGTTGCCATATAAATGTTCATAGTATTTGTTAACGATCCTTTGTATTTCTGTGGTGTCAGTTGTTACTTCTCCTCTTTCATTTCTGATTTTGTGTATTTGGGTTCTCTCTCTTTGTTTCTTGGTCAGTCTAGCTAAGGATCCATCAATCTTGTTTATCTTTTCAAAAAACCAGCTCTTTGTTTCATTGATCCTTTGAATTGTTTTTCTGGTCTCTATGTCATTTATTTCTGCTCTGATCTTTACTATTTCCTTCCTTCTACTTGCACTGGCATTTCTTTTTGTTTGCTTTCCAGTTCTTTAAGTTGTGAGGTTAGATAGTCTTTTAGAAATTTTCTTTTTTTTTTTTTTTTTTTGAGGTAGGCCTGTAGTGCTATGAACTTCCCTCTCAGAACTGCTTTTGCTGCATCCCATAGATTTTGTGTGGTTGTGTGTTCACTTTCATTGGTTTCCAGGAAGTTTTTAATTTCTACCTTGATCTCCTCAGTAACCCATTCGTTGTTTAATAACATGCTATTTAGCCTCCAAGTGTTCAAATATCTTTGCATGTTCTTGTTACAACTGATTTCTAGTTTCATGCCATTGTGATCTGAGAAGATGGTTGATATGATTTCAATCTTTTTGAACTTGTAGAGACTTAGTTTGTGCCCTAACATGTGGTCTATCTTTGAGAATGTCCCATGTACACTTGAGAAGAATGTGAATTCTGTAATTTTGGGGTGTAATTCTCTGTAAATATCTTTTAAGTCGATTTGGTCTAGTGCTTCTTGTAGAGTCTCTGTTTCCTTGTTAATTTTTTGTCTAGAGGATCTATCCAGTGATGTCAGTGGGGTGTTGAAGTCCCCTGCTATGATATATTGCTGTCGATTTCTCCTTTGAAGTCCTCCAGAAGATTTTAAATGTATTTTGGTGCTCCTATATTGGGTGCATATATGTTTACCAAGGTTATATCTTCCTGTTGGATAGATCCTTTCAATATTATGTAGTGACCTTCTTTGTCTCTAGTTATGGCCTTCATTTTGAAATGTATTTTTATCAGAATTGAGTATTGCTACCCCAGCTTTTTTTTCCTTTCCTTTTGCTTGGAAGATTTTTTTCCATCCCTTCACTTTCAGCCTATGTGAGTCTTTTGTTGTGAGGTGGGTCTCTTGTAAAAAACATATATATGGGTCATGCTTTGTTATCCAATCAGCTACTCTGTGTCTTTTTATTGGAGAATTCAATCCATTTACATTTAGGGTGACCATTGATATGTACTTATTTATTGCCATTGTTGTTTAGAGTGGTTCTATTTTCCTTCCTATTTCTTCTACTAATTATAGCAGTTCTTTTAACATTTCTTGCAGTGCTGGTTTGGTGCTAATGTATTCCCTTAGCCTTTTTTTGTCTGGGAAGCTCTTTATTTGACCTTCTATTTTGAATGATAGCCTTGCTGGGTAGAGTAGTCTTGGATTCAAATGCTTGTTTTTCATGACTTTGATTACTTCATGCCATTCCCTTCTGGCCTGTAGTGTTTCTGTTGAGAAGTCAGCTGATAGCCTGATGGGGGTTCCTTTGTAGGTAACCTGTTCCTTCTCTCTTGCTGCCTTTAGGATTCTCTCTTTGTCTTTAATTTTTGGCATTTTAATTACTATGTGTCTTGGTGTGGGCCTGTTTGGGTTCTTCTTACTTGGGACTCTCTGTGCTTCTTGAACTTGAATACCTTCTTTCTTCACCAAATTAGGGCCGTTTTCTGTCACTATTGCTTCAAATATATTCTCTAACCCTTGCTCATTTTCTTCTTCTTTGGGGACTCCTGTGATGCGAATATTATTACGTTTCCAGTTGTCCCACAGTTCTCTTAAGCTGTCTTCCTGTTTTTTCATTGTTTTTTCCTTTTGGTTTTCTGATTGGTTGATTTTTTCTACCCTGTCTTCTAATTCACTGATCCGGTTTTCAGCTTCCTCTACTCTGCTGTTTAGTCCTTCCAATGTGTTCTTCATTTCTGCTATGTCATTCTTCATTTCTTCTTGCTGCTTCTTAATTTCCACTTGGTTGGTTTTCAGTGTTTCTATGTCTTTGCTCATGGTGTTGATGTCTTTACTCAAGGTGTTGATGTCCTTACTCATGCTGTTGAGCTTCCTCAAGATCATGGCTCTGAATTCTAGCTCTGTTGACTTCGTTAACTCCATTTCATTGATCTCATCTTCAGTAGAGGTCTCTTGTTGTTTCATTTGGGATCTGTTTCTTTGTTTCACCATTTTGGCTATCTCAGTGGGTTTTGGAGACTGCCAAATTTTCCTGTGGATATTGGTGTTCAGCTGTTTGTGGCTCCCTCTACTGAGTTTGGATGAGCGTGGGAGGACCCACCTTAAACACCACCATGGAGTCTTACTTTCCAGGGTATATTTGCAATCCCAGAAAAGGTTCAGTTATCCTCTAGCTTTTTGCGTATTAGTTGTGGTTGCTTGAAAAGCCTTGGGTTTTCAGTTGAATGAAAACCTCCCTCAGGTGTTCAGTGTGAGAGGATTTCCCAAGGGTAGGGCAGATGCTAGTAGTTAATGAGCCTCAGTTTGCATTTCAATGGCCCATGAGGGCGTGGCTGGATCTCCAAGGGAGGGGCTGCCGCCTCTCCCTAGAGCCCTGGGATGGAGAAAGTCAGCCACCATCTGTGTGGCCACAACTCAGCAAAAGCTCTGAGCGCCCTCCAAATCCCGAGTGTCCCCACACAGTTCCAGTCCAGACCACTCTCCCTCTGCCACAGCCCAAGGTGAGTGGCTGTGGCTATTTTAGCTGTCTGTCCCAGCCCTCTGCACTGTGGAGCCGGCTTGGGCTTTAACCCCGAGGGCAGAGCGCTGCTCACTGCTAAGGCCGCTGCTGTCCGTGTGCTTCTAACCCCCCTCTCGCGCCTCCACAATCCTACCAGGATCCATTCAGTGTCCCTGGTTGTATGGTCCTCGCAATCTGCTTTTCTGTTGCTTTTTCTCGACAATTTGTCTTTATTTTAGTTGTAATTCCAGTTTGGTCCTGGGAGATGATCTGTGTAGCTTCCATTCACTCCGCCGCCATTTTCCCATTCATCTAATGTCCCCTCTCTTTCCATGTGACCTTCCCAGTACAGCTCAGCTCTGTGAGCCCAGGTGTGGGACCATGTTTCCGACATGCACTTCTTGTGATTTTTTGAAGAACAATTGATATGTACTCTATTCCTTAAATTCTTGCACACCTGAAAAGGCTAGTCTGTTGAAGGACAACTTAGCTCAGTATGAAACTCTTGGGTCACACTTTCTATTCTTCCTAACTTTTAGTTGTCCCAGTGTCTTCTGGCATTGTGTATCTTCTGTGACTTTGTCTGAGACCAATTTGATCTTTCCATTTCTTCAACATGACTTGCCTTTTTACACTGGATATTCAGAAGATTCTTCTTTCATCCCTAGGTCCAGAAACATACCAGGATATTGACCAGTGCTATATTGCTCTGCTTAAATTCTCCTAGGACTTCAGACTTGAGTAAATTTTAGTTTAGACAATTTTTAATCTTTTCAATCTTACTATGTTCTGAACTTCACATTCTTATTCTAATCTTGCTGCTATAAATATGGTTGTAATTTACATGATGTTCTATTTTTCTCTCATTTTTCTCCTGAACTTTGCCAGCTCACTTTCTATTGTCTTTTATGGGCTTATATCTCTCTTGATCTGTTGTACTTCTCCTTCTACCTCTTGTTTCTAAGAGGCAATGTTTCCTTAATCCTTTCAACTCATGGTGTTTTAAAAAACTTTCTCCTATTTTGTAGTCAAATTTGTCTTCTGCTATATGTTCATTATTTGCGTTCTGATTTCATTTTATGCTTTCTTTTAAAAAAGTTTATTGTATTTATTTAATTGTTTTTAATTTTATTTTTAAGTTAAATTTATTGGGTGACATTGGTTAATAGAATCATATAGGTTTCAAGTGTACATTTCTATGATACATGATCTGTATATCACATTATGTGCCCACCACCCAAAGTCAAATCACCTTCCATCACTATATATTTGACCCCCTTTACCCTTTACTACCCTTCATGGCCTTTCCCACTGATAACCACCATACTGTTGTCTGACTACTACAAAGCCATAAGAAAAGATGAAATACTGCCATTTGCGATAACATGGATGGACCTTGAGAATATTGTGCTAAGTGAACCCAGAGACTTGATCAGACCCATGTTCAAGTCCTTTGGCAAGATTATGTATGATGTATACTTTCACCAGGAGACATCTGTCTGGTTGTCTCTCTTTTTGTGGCCTTGAACAGGTGTTGATACCCAATGGCTAGATCCATTTATTCATTGATGACGAAAAACTGATCTTCCAATTCCATTATTTATTTTGCATTTATTAGACAAAATGTTTTTACAAAAAGATGCTTTCCCTCTTCTACTATTTGTTGACCCAGTTTTACAGTTTGTACATAGAATCCAGGATAAATGCTGATTCTTTCCCTCTAAATGTTTGCTCAGCTTTTGCATTGTGGGGGCAGAGAGAAATGATTTACTATTTTTAAAAGTTTTAACATTCAAGAATAAAAATGCGATCCCATACTTTTATAAAAACAAAAATTAGAGATTTAATATTTTAACTTTGTTGAAGTGTAATGCACTTAAAGAAAAATGTGCATGTCATAGGTTGCAGACCAATGTTTTTTTTCAGAAACTGAACATATGTACTCAGCAACCAGATCAAAACTCAGGACATTACTAGTACCCCAGAATTACCCCCTCATGTTCCTTCCAGTCACAGCCTTCCCTAAGGATAACCACCCCCCCGACATCCAACAACTAATTGTAACCTGTTCTGATACTTAGATGAGTGAAATCATACAGTATGATTTTTTCTGGGCTCTTTCCCTCATCATTATGTTTGTGATAGTCATTATATTGTTTATCCATGATTCTGATAGAATTCAGGTTGTTTCCAGTTCGGAATGGTGCTATTATAAACTTTCTAGTGCCTACCTTTTGGGGAACATAAATGTGCATTTCTTTGGGTATATATTGGCTTTAGTTTTAAATATGATGTAATGACCAGATAGTTTCTTGGGAGGACTACTGAAATGTGTAAATTTACTTTATAAAATAAATAATTCATTATTAATAAATAGCACTATGCCTCATTTAGTTTTAAAATTATAGCTCATGCTTCTACCAATATCAGTCACAAGCCTTCCTGGTTAACCTTAGAGATGGTGGCTCTGTCCACAGTCACAGCCAATAACTTGCCTATGCTCAATGCAAAGAAAAATAATAGAAGGAATAACTCAACATTAGAGAAGAGTTTTATCTTCTTGTTTGTCTGTTTTTAATATCTTCTCAAAGCTCTGTCTGTTCTGTTAGCACAGTGCCTATTTATTGGTCAGCAGTTATTTAAGAAGCTCTGCTTGGAAACCTGAATAACATGGAAAGCTATTTTCAATTCATTTCTATGAGGATTTATCAACCATTATGGGTTAAATTGTATCCGCCCTACCCCTCCAATTCATATATTGAAGTTCTAACCCCTAGTACCTCAGGATGTGACTTTATTTGGAAATAGGGTAATTGCAAATGTAATTAGTAAGATGAGGTCATTAGGGTGGGTGTGATCCAATGTAACAGGTACCCTTAGAAAAAGGACAAATTTGGACACAGAAACACGCACACAGAGAGAGCAACGTGTGAAGATGAAGGCAGATATCAGGGCAATGCTTCTACAAACCAAGGAATGCCAAAGATTGACTGAAACCACCAGAAGCTAGAAGCAAAACATAGAAAAGATCCTTCCCTCACAATCCTCAGGAGAAACCAACCCTGCTGATACCTTGATCATAGACTTCCAATATATTTGTTGTTGTTGTTTTGTTTAAGCCACCCAGTCTGTAGTACTTGTTTTAAGGCAGACTAATACAACACCCTTTATAGTGTAGTACCCTGGGTCATTGTCTATTTGCTTAATTCTTTTTTGGCTCCTAATTTGGGCTTAATCCTTGGCTCTTAAAGCTGTGAAATGTTGGGTAGGTCATTCAATCTCTCTAAACATCAGTGTTCTCACTTGTATAATTAAAAAAATAATTATGTCTATATCATAGTATTATTGTGAAAACTAAATAAAACCTGCATATAATGAAATTCTTAAAATATCTCTAAATAATGCTTTTCATAAATATTAACTATCATTATTACACACTAAGTCACAACCTCACTAAATTCCAAAAAGCAGAACTTGTACAAGCCACATTTTCTGGAACACAGAAACATGCACAAAACAAGTAAATAAAAATAAATTCTCCTTAATAACAAATGTGAAAAAGAAAATGAAAACTGTAGTGACAGACTATTTGAAGATAAAACATCAATCGTGACATCAAATTTAATGGATATAGCCACAAAATAATTTTATGGATACAATGTATAGCTTTAAGTGTTTTTATTTTTAATCAAGGAAAGAATTTAAAAGTAAATAAAAGCAAAGCAGGTAGCTCAAGGAACTAGAAAAAGCAATAAAATGACCCTAAGGAAGCAAGATGAGGAAACGGATAAAGACAAAGTAAAATAATAACAAGAACAAAAGATGTCATTCGGGTAACTAATAATTATAAAGCTTTTCCTATATGACAAGCCCTGAGCTAAGTGTGTTACCCAGACTGCCATTAAATTTTCAGTACAATCTTATGAGGTGGGTACTATGATTATTCCCATTCTACAGATGAAAAGACTGAGGGTTTGAGGGGTAAGGTAACTTGCCAAAGGTCACAAAATTAGAGTCAAGATTTTGCCCCAGGAAGTGTGACTACAGACCCCAAGTTCTTAATTACTGTACATGACACAATATTTTTCATTCAGTATGTAATGAAATAGACACTGGTCACATTCTAGAGAATACCTGACTACTTCTCCTATGCTACTTTTAACTGCATGTCCTGTTTAGTCATTAGTCGAATAGATTTAGTAATTTCTTATAACCTGCTCTCACAGCCCCCATGGACACACACACACACACACACATGCGCGTGCACATGCACACAGACCTGATGCTCTCTGGAGCCCTCTTCACAATTAGATAAGAGCAACAAAACAAAAATGAACAATTTTTTATTCCTGGGCTGAACTGTTGGTGAATAACTGGACTTTCATCCCATTTAAATATGGGAAGGTTGACACTGCAAAGCCTTCCTGTGTCCATCTTGCATGTAGTCATGTCCAGGTAGCTGTTGGATGTGCATGTGTGGCTTGTGGACCCCACATCTGCTCATACTTTGCTGCCATTTCTGACTGTCTTACAATTTCCTTCTATTTTTTGTATTGTTGTTGTTAATCATCACACATTGAGGGTGCGGAGAGAGAGAGAGAGAAATAGAAACATTGATGTGAGAGAGACACACCAACTGGTTGCCTCCCGCATGTGCCCCAGGTTGGGGATTGAACCTGCAACCCAGGTATGTGCTTTTGACCAGGAATCAAACCCGTGACCCTTTGGTGCCCCCGTGGATGCTTTAACCACTGAGCCACACCAGTCAGGGCATACTCTGCCCTTCTGAAGGCTTTTGAAATTTGTCATCCATGACTTCCTTTACCCACAAATGATTTAAAGTCAAATTGAGAGGAGATTATTATTTCTTCACTTAAAATCTACAAATAAGAACTAGTTTCAAGAACAGAAAAATTTAAAAATACTTGTAAATCTCCGGTCCTTATCAGTTCACCAGACAGTGGTTATTTTTATTGTTTTAATCCTCACCTGAGGATACTTTTCTATTTATCTTCAGATAGAGTAAGAGGGAGAGAGAGAGAGAAACATCAACGTGAGAGAAACACGTCAACTGGTTGCCTCCCACACGACCCTGACCAGGGCCAGGGAGGAACCACAACCGAGGTACATACCCTTGACCAGAATTGAACCCATGACTCATTGGTCCTCGGGCGGACACTCTAACTGCTGAGCCAAACCAGCCAGGGCAACAGTGGTTATTGTAAAAAAAAAAAAAAAAAATTAAATCTCCAATTTCGTGTCACGCACTCACAAAAAAAAATTAAATGCAGTTAGCTGAAATATATATTTATTTGGCTACTGTATATTTTTTTCAGATTTGACAAAAGTACATCTTTTTTTCTTTAAGGATCTTAATAAGAAGTTATGGCTTGTACTAAGATAAACCCCTCAAGGAGAACAAAGGTAAATTGCAATTAGTTGTTTTGTAAACATTGTGTTCAGCAAACCAAGTGTTTATTTCAGTGTTGTACATACTGTATAATGATATAGTGTATCTGGACCTATATGCATTTAGAGACCATAATTATAGCAATGCTGCTCTTCACTCCCTTATTTGCTAAGCCTAGCTGAAAACAAGCTAAATCTAGTCTGTCTACCAGTTTATTCTATAAATTTATCCCAGTTAGAAATAAAATTATAAAAACAATAATGCTATCAAAAAGAAATAAAATGTCTGTATTTTTCACATCTCTAGAGTTTGATACCCACTAAGGTAGAAAACAGAATAATGGGGTTTTTCACTTGATTATTATTGCCATTCAAGTAAACAAGTTGGGGTGTGTCTTTTGGTTTCTATTAATGTTATTGTTATAATTGAGAATGGATGGACCTTAGTTGGCTATCTTTGCACATTACATACTTTTTTTTCTTTATTGATTTTTAGAAAGAGAGGAAGGGAGAGGTAAAGAGAGATAGAAACATCAATGACAGAGAACATCGATTGCCTGCCTCAGGAATCGAACCAGCGACCTCTTGGTGCATGGGTTGACGCTCAACCACTGAACCACACTGGCTGGGCCACATTATATACCTTTTATAAAAATGTCTTGAGTTCAGAGAAATTCAGAATATACTGTATCCTAAACACTTTCTTTTCATTTTTAAGTGACTATGTAAATATTTATATCAATTTCAGATTCCTTTACATTTACCTCATCAAAAATTTTCACAGCATATCTGGAAGGACTAAAATAAAAACAAACACTCTTGCTTATAAAAGACACTGGATTCCAGACTCTTGCTGCAGATTCTACCAGACACTTGCTTCTTGGAATCACAAAGTCGTGTATTGCCAAATAAAATTAGATTAAAATATTCATTGGGTTTTCAGTATATCCGAAATTTACTATCCCATCTGAACACGAGGGAACTGCTGGGCTTAGTCTTGCATGGTTCTTTGTCCTAAGATAATTCCATAATTAAAGCCCAGGGTACTCAAAGCTTACCACCTTCCCTCCCAAATCTGTGTTTTCCCTTTTGGTTTTATTTTCTCAGGAAATGGCACCTTTCTCACACTACCTCATCCAGAACCTGGAAGTAATCCTAGACTCCTATTTCTCCTTCACTTCCTGCCATTCCACCAAATCCTGTTTATTTCACCTCTTAACTTTCCAAATTATTTTGCACTTTCCTCCTCCGTCCTCACCCCAGTTGATGCAGCATTATTTCCTGTCCATATTTGTGCAACAATCTCCTAAAACATGTTGATCTGCCATTGGACTTCTCTCTTTCCAATCCATTGTTCACTTAAAGTCAGTGATCTTTCTAAAGGGACAATTTGATCCTCTGAATCTACCTCTCAAATCCTTTCAATGGCTCCCACTACTTTTAGAATAAAGTTCAAATTCTTTAGTTGATTTTCTTAGAAGACACTCTTTTCTGTTGCCTTTTTTTTTTTTTTTTTTTTTTTTTACTCCTTCCTGATACGTTTCAAAAAGGCAAGGGAACTTGCCCTAGTTCTCCAATGTACTTTCAGGCCTTCTATTCATTGAGCATACTAATAGTTTGATTTTCTTTTCAAAATTTTTTTATTAATTTATTTTTGTTACAGATGTTTCTCCTTTTTCCCACATTGACACCCTCCTCCTGATCCCACCCCACCCTGTGCCCAGCATTGTTGTCTGTACCCATGGTTATGCATACATACATACAAGTTCTGTGGTTTATTTCTTGCCCCCCTCAACCCCTTCCTCTGAGGTTTGTCAGTCTACCCTACTTCTATGTCTCTGGCTCTATTTAGTTCATCAGCTTGTTTTGTTCATTATATACCACAAATAAGTGAGATCATGTGATATTTGTCTTTCTCTAATTGGTTTGTTTTGCTTAGCATAATACTCCCCAGGTCCCTCCATGTCGTCTCAAAGGATAAGAGATCTTTCTTTCTTTCTTTCTTTTTTTTTTAAACTAGGTTATTTATTAATTTATTTTTGTTACAGATATTTCTCCTTTTTCCCCCATTGACACCCTCCTCCCCATCCCTCCACCCCTTCCCCAGCTTTGTTGTCCATGTCCATCAGTTATGCATACATGCGTATAAGTTCTGTGGTTTATCTCTTCCCTCCCCCCCACCCCCTCTTTTGAGGGTTGTCAGTCTGTACCCTACTTTCACATCTCTGGGTCTACCCTGTTCCACAGGCTGTTATGTTTATTATATTCCACACATGAGTGAGATCATGTGATATTTGTCTTTCTCTGCTTGGATTGTTTCGCTTAGGATAATACTCTTGAGGTCCTTCCATGTCGTCTCAAAGGATAAAAGATCTTTCTTTCTTACAGCTGCATAGTACTCCATTGTGTATATGTACCACAGCTTTTTTATCCATTCATCCACTGATGGGCACTTGGGCTGTTTCCAGATCTTAGCTATTGTAAATAGCGCTGCTATGAACATGGGAGTACATGTATTCTTTCTGATTGGTGTTTCAGGTTTCTTAGGGTATATTCCTAGAAGTGGGATCACTGGGTCAAATGGCAATTCAATTTTTAATTTTTTGAGGTAACACCACAGTGTTTTCCACAGTGGCTGCACCAGTCTGCATTCCCACCAGCAGTGTACTAGAGTCCCCTTTTCTCCACACCCTCGCCAACACTTGTTGTTTGACAATTTGTTGATGGCGGCCATTCTGACAGGTGTGAGGTGATACCTCATTGTTGTTTTAATTTGCATCTCTCTGATGATTAGTGATGTTGAGCATTTCTTCATATGTCTCTTAGCCATTTGTATGTCCTGTTTGGAGAGGTGTCTATTTAGTTCCTCTGCCCATTTTTTAATTGGGTTCTTTGTCTTCCTTTTGTTGAGTTGTATGAGCACTCTATATATTTTGGAGATTAACCCCTTATCTGATATATCATTGGCAATTATGCTCTCCCATACAATGGGTTCCCTTTCTGTTTTGATGGTTGTTTCTTTTGCTGTGCAGAAGCTTTTGAGTTTGATGTAGTCCCATGTGTTCATTTTTTCCTTTGTTTCTGTTGCCTTAGGTGATGTATCAGTGAAGATTCTGCTGTGTATGATGTCCAAAATTTTGTTGCCTACATTTTCTTCTAGGATTTTTATGGATTCATGAGTCACATTTAAGTCTTTTACCCATTTTGAGTTTATTCTTGTGTATGGTGTAAGTTGATGGTCTAGTTTCATTTTTTTGCATGTAGCTGTCCAATTTTCCCAACACCATTTATTAAAGAGGCTGTCTTTGCTCCATTGTATGCTCTTGCCACCTTTGTCAAATATTAGTTGAGGATAATATCTTGGGTCAATTTCTGGATTCTCTGTTCTGTTCCACTGGTCTATATGTCTGTTCTTGTGCCAGTACCAGGCTGTTTTGATTATAGTAGCTTTGTAGTATAATCTGATATCCGGTATTGTGATCCCACCTACTTTGTCCTTCTTTTTCAAGATTGCTGTGGCTATTTGGGGTCTTTTTTGGTTCCATATGAACTTTTGGAGTATTTGTTCTAGTTCTGTGAAATATGTCACTGGTATTTTGATGGGGATTGCGTTAAATCTATAGATTGCTTTGGGTAATATGGACATTTTAATGATGTTAATTCTTCCAATCCATGAACAAGGTATGTGCTTCCACTTTTTTATATCTTCCTCTATTTCTATTTTCAATGTCCTGTAGTTTTCTGCAAATAGGTCCTTTACTTCTTTGGTTAAGTTTATTCCTAGGTATCTTAATTTTTTTGCTGCGATGGTAAATGGGATTGTTTTTTTAGTTTCTCTTTCTGTGAGTTCATCATTGGTGTATAAGAATGCCATTGATTTCTTGACATTAATTTTGTATCCTGCTACTTTGCCAAATTCATTTATTAAGTCTAGTAGATTTTTGATGGAGTCTTTAGGGTTTTCTATGTATAATATCATGTCATCTGCGAATAATGACAGTTTCACTTCTTCCTTTCCAATTTGGATTCCTTTTATTTTTTCTTCACGTCTGATTGCTGTGGCTAAGACTTCCAGTACTATGTTAAATAAGAGTGGCGAAAGTGGGCATCCCTGTCTTGTTCCTGTTCTTAAGGGAAATGTTTTTAGCTTTTGCCCATTGAGTATGATGTTGGCTGTAGGTCTTTCATATATGGCTTTTATTATATCAAGATATGATCCCTCTATTCCGACATTGCTGAACGTTTTTATCAGAAATGGGTGCTGGACTTTGTCAAATGATTTTTCAGTGTCTATTGATATGATCATGTGGTTTTTATCTTTCATTGTGTTTATGTGGTGTATCACATTTATTGATTTGAGAATATTGAACCAGCCTTGCATCCCTGGGATGAATCCCACTTGGTTATGGTGAATAATTTTTTTGATGTATTGCTGGAACCGATTTGCTAGTATTTTGTTAAGGACGTTGGCATCTACGTTCATCAGGGATATTGGTCTGTAGTTTTCTTTCTTTGTAGTGTCTTTTTCTGGTTTTGGAATTAGGATTATGCTGGCCTCATAAAACGAGTTTGGAAGTCTTCCTTCTTCTTGAATTTTTAGAAATAGTTTGAGGAGAATGGGTGTTAGTTCTTCTTTGAATGTTCGGTAAAACACCCCCGTGAAGCCATCCGGGCCTGGGCTTTTGTTTGCTGGGAGAGTCTTGATTACATCTTCAATTTCCTTAGCTGTTATTGGTCTGTTCAAGTTTTTATCTCTTCCCAATCCAGTTTTGGGAGACTATGTGTTTCTAGAAATTTGTCCATTTCGCTTAGATTGTCGAATTTGTTGCCATATAAATGTTCATAGTATTTGCTAATGATCCTTTGTATTTCTGTTGTGTCAGTTGTTACTTCTCCTCTTTCATTTCTGATTTTGTGTATTTGGGTTCTCTCTCTTTGTTTCTTGGTGAGTCTAGCTAAGGGTCCATCAATCTTGTTTATCTTTTCAAAAAACCAGCTCTTTGTTTCATTGATCCTTTGAATTGTTTTTCTGGTCTCTATGTCATTTATTTCTGCTCTAATCTTTACTATTTCCTTCCTTCTACTTGCTCTAGGGTTTTCTTTTTGTTTGCTTTCTAGTTCTTTAAGTTGTGAGGTTAGATAGTCTTTTAGAAATTTTTGTTGTTTCTTGAGGTAGGCCTGTAGTGCTATGAACTTCCCTCTCAGAACTGCTTTTGCTGCATCCCACTGATTTTGTGTTGTTGTTTGTTCATTTTCATTGGTTTCCAGGAAGTATTTAATTTCTTCCTTGATCTCCTCGGTAACCCATTCATTGTTTGAACACATGCTATTAACCTCCATGTGTTCATATGTCTTTGCATGTTCTTGTTGCTATTGATTTCTAGTTTCATGCCATTGTGATCTGAGAAGATGCCTGATATGATTTCAATCTTCTTGAACTTTTAGAGACTTTGTTTGTGTTCTAACATGTGGTCTATCTTTGAGAATATCCCATGTGCACTTGAGAAGAATGTGAATTCTGTAGTTTTGGGGTGTAATTCTCTGTAAATATCTATTAAATCCATTTGCTCTAGTGCTTCGTTTAGAGTCTCTGTTTCCTTGTTAATTTTTTGTCTAGAGCATCTATCCAGTGATGTCAGCGGGGTGTTGAAGTCCCCTGCTATGATTGTATTGCTGTCAATTTCTCCTTTGAAGTCCTCTAGAAGATTTTTAATATATTTTGTTTCTCCTATATTGGGTGCATATATGTTTACCAAGGTTATATCTTCTTGTTGGCTAGATCCTTTCAATATTATGTAGTGACCTTCTTTGTCTCTACTTATGGCTTTCATTTTGAAATCTATTTTATCAGATATGAGTATTGCTACCCCAGCTTTTTTTTCCTTTCCATTTGCTTGGAAGATTTTTTTCCATCCCTTCACTTTCAGCCTATGTGAGTCTTTTGTTGTGAGGTGGGTCTCTTGTAAACAACATATATATGGGTCATGCTTTCTTATCCAATCTGCTACTCTGTGTCTTTTTATCGGAGCATTCAATCCACTTACATTTAAGGTGATTATTGATATGTACTTATTTATTGCCATTGTTGTTTAGAGTGGTTCTATTTTCCTTCCTATTTCTTCTACTAATTACAGCAGTCCTTTTAACATTTCTTGCAGTGCTGGTTTGGTGCTAATGTATTCCCTTAGCCTTTTTTTGTCTGGGAAGCTCTTTATTTGACCTTCTATTTTGAATGATAGCCTTACTGGATAGAGTAGTCTTGGATTTAGATCCTTGTTTGTCATGACCTTGATTACTTCATGCCATTCAATTCTGGCCTGTAGTGTTTCTGTTGAGAAGTCAGCTGATAGCCTGATGGGGGTTCCTTTGTAGGTAACCTGTTGCTTTTCTCTTGCTGCCTTGAGGATTCTCTCTTTGTCTTTAATTTTTGGCATTTTAATTACTATGTGTCTTGGTGTGGGCCTGTTTGGGTTCTTCTTACTTGGGACTCTCTGTGCTTCTTGAACTTGAATACCTTCTTTCTTCACCAAATTAGGGAAGTTTTCTGTCATTATTTCTTCAAATATATTCTCTAACCCTTGTTCATTTTCTTCTTCTTCAGGGACTCCAATGATGCGAATATTATTACGTTTCCAGTTGTCCCACAGTTCTCTTAAGCTGTCTTCCTGTTTTTTCATTGTTTTTTCCTTTTGGTTTTCTGATTGGTTGATTTTTTCTACCCTGTCTTCTAATTCACTGATCTGGTCCTCAGCTTCCTCTACTCTGCTGTTTAGTCCTTCCAATGTGTTCTTTATTTCTGCTATGTCATTCTTCATTTCTTCTTGCTGCTTCTTCATTTCCAAATGGTTGATTTTCAATGTTTCTATGTCTTTGCTTATGGTGTTGATGTCCTTGCTCATGCTGCTGAGCTTCCTCAAGATCATGGCTCTGAATTCTAGTTCTGTTAACTTGCTTAACTCCATTTCATTTATCTCATCTTCAGTAGAGGTCTGTTATTCTTTCATTTTGGATCTGTTTCTTTGTTTCACCATTTTGGCTATCTCAGTGGGTTTTGGAGACTGCCAAATTTTCCTGTGGATGTTGGTGTTCTGTTGTTTGTGGCTCCCTCTACTGGTTTTGAATGAGCATGGGAGGAACCATGTTAAACACCACCATGGAGTCTTACTTTCCTGGGTATATTTGCAAGCCCAGCAAAGTTTAAGTTATCCTCTAGCTTTTTGCCTAGAGGCTATTAGTTGTGGTTGCTTGAAGAGCCTTGGGTTTTCAGTTGAATTAAAACCTCCCTCAGGTGTTCAGTGTGTGAGGATTTCCCGAGGGTAGGGCAGATGCTTGTAGTTAATGAGCCTCAGTTTGCCTTTCCAAGGCCCACTAGGGTGTGGCTGGATCTCTGAGGGAGGGGCTGCTGCCTCTCCCCAGAGCCATGGGATGGAGTAAGAAGACCAGGCCACAGTCCTGCATGGCTGCAACTCAGCAAAAGCTCTGAGTGCCCTCCAAATCCCGAGTGTCCCCACACAGTTCCAGTCCAGTCCACCCTCCCTCTGCCAGAGCCTAGGTGAGTGGCTGTGGCTATTTTAGCGCTCTGCCCCAGCCCTCCACGCTGTGGAGCCGTCTCAGGCTTTAACCCCGAGGGTGGGCGCTGCCCATGGCTAAGGCTGCCCTCTCCGTGGGCTCCCAGCCCCCCTTCTTGTGCCTCCGCAATCCTACCAGGATCGATTCAGTGTCCCTGGTTGTATGGTCCTCGGAAGCTGCTTTTCTGTTGCTTTTTCCCTACCATTTGTCTTTATTTTAGCTGTAATTCCAGTTTGGTCCTCGGAGATGGTCTGTGTAGCTTCCATTCACTCCGCTGCCATTTTCCCAATCCTCTGAGTTTTCTATTCTGTTCCATTGATCTATATGACTGTTCTTGTGCCAGTACCAGGCTGTTTTGATTATAATGTCTTTGCAGTATAACCTGATATCTAGTATTGTCATCCCTCCTACTTTGTTCTTCCTTTTCAAGATTACTGTGGTTATTCAAGCTCTTTTTTGGTTTCATGTAAAATTTTGGAGTATTTGTTCTAGTTCTGTGAAACAAGTCATTGGTATTTTGATGGATATTGTATTGAATCTATAGATTGCTTTGGGTAGTATGGACATTTTAATGATGTTAATTCTTCCAATCCATGAACAAGGTATATGCTTCCACTTATTTATATCTTCCTCCATTTCTTTTTCAATGACCTGTAGTTTTCTGCGAAGAGGTCCTTGACTTCTTTGGTTAAGTATATTCCTAAGTATCTTAATATTTTAGCCACAATGGTAAATGGGATTTTTTTTTTTTTAAGTTTCTCTTTCTTTGAGTTCATTGTTGGTGTAAAAGAATGCCGTCGATTTCTTGACGTTAATTTTGTATCCTGCTACTTTGCCAAATTCATTTATTAAGTCTAGTAGATTTTTGATCGAGTCTTTAGGGTTTTCTATGTGTAGTATATTGTCATCTTCAAATAATTACAGTTTCACTTCCTCCTTTACAATTTGGATCTCTTTATTTCTTTCTTCATGTCTGAATGCTGTGGCTAAGACTTCCAGTACTATGTTAAATAAGAGTGGTGAAAGTGAGCATCCCTGTCTTGTTCCTATTCTTAACGGAAATGCTTTGAGTTTTTGCCTATTAAGTATGATGTTGGCTGTAGATTTTTCATATATGGCCTTTATTATGTCAAGATATGATCCCTCTATTCCCACATTACTGAGTGTTTTTATCAGAAATCGGTGCTGGATTTTGTCAAATGCTTTTTCAGCATCTATTGATGAGATCATATGGTTCTTATTTTTCATTTTGTTTATGTGGTGTATCACATTTATTGATTTGCAAATATTGTACCATCCTTGCATTCCTGGGATGAATCCCACTTGGTCATGATGAAGAATTTTTTGATATATTGCTGGATCCATTTTGCTGTGAGTTTGGAAGTCTTACGTCTTCTTGGATTGTTTGGAATAGTTTGAGGAGAATGGGTGCTAGATCTTTTTTTGTTTATTTTAATCCTCACCCGAGGACACTTTTTGCATTTATCTTCAGATAGAGCGGGAGGAAGAGAGAGAGAGAAACATCAATGTGAGAGAGACACATCGAGTGGTTGCCACCCATACGACCCCAACCGGGGCTGGGGACAAACTGTAACCGAAGCACGTGCCCTTAGCGGGAACCGAACCCAGGACTCTCCGGTCCGCGGGCCGACGCTCCAACCACTGAACCAAACTGGCCAGGGCAGTGCTAGATCTTTTTTGAATATTTGGTAAAAATCCCCCATGAAGTTGTCTGGGCCTGGGCTTTTGTTTGCAGGGAGTTTCTTGATTATATCTTCAATTTTCTTAGTTACTTTTGGTCTGCTCAAGTCTTTTATCTTTTCCTGGTTCAGTTTTAGGAGACTGTGTGTTTCTAGAAATTTGTCCATTTTGCTTAGATTGTCCAATTTGTTGGCTTATATAATAATTGTTTGTAGTATGTTTTAATGATTCTTTGTATTTCTGTGGTGTCAATTGTTACTTCTCTTTTGTTTATTTGGGTCCTTTCTTTTTGTTTCTTGGTGAGTCAGGCTAAGGATCCATCAATCTTGTTTATATTTTCAAAGAACCAGCTCTTTGTTTCATTGATCTTTTAAATTTTTTTTTTAATTTCTATATCATTTATTTCTGCTGTGACCTTTACTATTTCCTTCCTTCTACTTTCTCTGGGTTTTCCTTTGTGTTTACTTTCTAGTTCTTTAAGTTGTAGGGTTAGAAAGTCAATTAGGAATTTTTCTTGTTTCTTGAGGTAGGCCTGTAGTGCTATGAACTTCCCTCTCAGGACTCCTTTTGCTGCATCTCATAGATTTTGTGTTGTAGTGTGTTTGTTTTAGTTGGTTTCCAGGAAGTTTTTAATTTCTTCTTCTTTTTTTTTATCCTCACCGGAGGACACTTTTTCATTTTTTGTTCAGATAGAGTGGGAGGGAGAGAGAGGAAGAGAGAGAGAGAGAGAAAGAGAAACATCGACATGAAAGGGACACATCGAGTGGCTGCCACCCGCACGACCAACCAGGGCCGGGGACAAACTGCAACCGAAGTACATGCCCTTAGCGGGAACCAAACCCGGGTCTCTCTGGACCACAGGCCAACGCTCTAACCACTGACCCAAACCGGCCAGGGCTTAATTTCTTCTTTAATCTCCTTGGTAACCCATTCATTGTTTAATAACATGCTATTTAGCCTCCATATGTTTGAATATTTTTGTTGTAATTGAGTTCTAGTTTCATGCCATTGTTATCTGAGAAGATGCTTGATATGATTTCAATCTTCTTGAATTTGTAGAGACTTACTTTGTGTCCTAACATATGGTCTATCTTTAAGAATGTCCTGTGCGCACTTGAGGAGAATGTATATTCTGCAGCTTTGTGGTGAAATGTTCTGTAAATATCAATTAAATCCAACTGATCTAGTTGGTCATTTAAGGACTGTGTGTCCCTGTTAATTTTTGTCTAGAAGACTTATCCAGTGGTGTCATTGGGGTGTTAAAGTCACCCACTATGATTGTATTGCTATTGATGTCTCCCTTGAAGTCCTCCAGGAGTTTTTAAATATATTTTGGTGCTCCTGTATTTGGTGCATATATGTTTACCAGGGTTATATCCTCTTGTTAGATTGATTCCTTTAATATTATGTAGTGACCTTTTTGGCTCTTATTATGGCCCTTTTTTGAAGTCTATCTTATCAGAGATGAGTATTGCTACACCAGCTTTTTTTTTTTTTTTTTTTCATTTCCATTTGCTTGGACAATTTTTTTCCATCCCTTCACTTTCATCCTGTATGAGTCTTTTGTTGTGAGGTGGGTCTCTTGTAGACAGCATATATATGGGTCATATTTTCTTATCCAGTCAGCTACCCTATGTCTTTTCACTTTTTTTCCTCACCTGAGGACATTTGTTCATTTTTTGTTCAGATAGAGTGCGAGGGGGAGAGAGGAAGAGAGAGAAACATCAATGTGAAAGTGACACATTGAGTGGCTGCCACCTGCACGACCAACCAGGGCCAGGGACAAACCGCAACTGAAGTACATGCCCCTAGCGGGAACCAAACCCGGGTCTCTCTGGACCGCAGGCCGATGTTCTAACCGCTGAGCCAAACCGGCCAGGGCTATGTCTTTTGATTGTAGCATTTAAGCCATTTACATTTAACGTTTTTATTAATAGATAGTTATTAGCTGCCATTTTTATTTTATGCCTGTGTTCCTCTTTCTTCCCCTGTTTCCTCTCCTTACAACAGTCCTTTTAGCATTTCTTGCAGTGCTGGTTTGGTGGTGGTAAATTCCTTTAACAGTTTTTGTTTGTTTGTTTGTGAAGCTCTTTATTTCTCCTTCAATTTTGAATGATAGCTTTGCTGGATAGAGTAGTCTTGGATTCAGACCCTTGCCTTTCATTACTTTGTATACTTCATGCCACTCCCTTCTGGCCTGCAGAGTTTCTATTGAGAAATCAGCTCACAATCTAATGGGAGCTCCCTTGTAGGTAACTTTCTTTTCTCTCTTGCTTCCTTTAAGTTTCTTTCTTTGTCTTTAATGTTTGCCATTTTAATTATTATGTGTCTAGCTGTGGGCTTTTTGGGGTTCATCTTGCTTTGGACTCTCTGTGTTTCCTGGACTTGTGTGACTTTTTCCTTCACCAAGTTAGGGATGTTTTCTGTCATTATTTCTTCAAACAGGTTCTCTATTCCTTTCTCTGATTCTTCTCCTTCTGGTACCAGTATGATGCAAATGTGCTTATGTTTTGTATTGTCCCAAAACTCCCTTAAACTCTCCTCTTGCTTTTTATTTTTTTCCCCATTTGCTGTTCTATTTGGGTGTTTTTTTTTTTTTTTCTACCTTGTCTTCTAACTGGCTGATTTGGTCTTCAGCTTCTTCTAATCTACTATTGAATCCTTCTAAGGTATTTTTCATAACTGCTATGTCATTCTTTATTTCCTCTTGTTTTTTATTCATAGCTTCTACCTCTTTTCTAAAGCTGCCATAGTTCCCACTGAGTTCTTCATAATTCTTATGGAGTTGCTTGTAGTTTTCACTAAATTTTTTGAGCACCCTTAAAATCATTGCTTTGAATTCTTTATCTGACAAATTGTTTTCTTCCATTTCTTATAGTTCCTTTTCTGGTGATTCCTCCTTTTCTTTCATTTGGGTGTTGTTTCTTTGTCTCACCATTTTTGCCATCTGGTCATTCTAGAGCTGGTGAGGGATGTTGGAATGTGTAGGCAAGTTGGTGTGTATCAAATAAAGCTGCTGTGCCTCCAAGACTGTTTTAGTGCATTGCGCCTCTTGCCTTCTGTGGGTCCTGGAGGATTGACAACTGGCGGCTGGTATTGGTCTGTTGTGTTAGGCACTCCTGGGGTGTGTGGATCCATTCATTGTGCTGTTGGGGTGCATGGGTCTTGCTGTTGTACTGCTGAGGTGTGTGGGTCACGCTGGGGTCCTGCT
This sequence comes from Tadarida brasiliensis, assembly GCA_030848825.1. Classification (NCBI taxonomy): domain Eukaryota; kingdom Metazoa; phylum Chordata; class Mammalia; order Chiroptera; family Molossidae; genus Tadarida; species Tadarida brasiliensis. The sequence goes on along the minus strand of CM061259.1, from coordinate 67,495,031 downwards.
GGGGTGCGCTGCTGCCTGGTGGGGCTCAGCTCCTGATCAGTCGCTGCTGGGGATGAGTGTCAGCTCCTGGTTTGTGCTTCTACTGCTTGCTGCTGTTGCCAGGGGTGCTCTCAGCTCCCAATCCTCTGCTGCTGTAGGGGGCTGAGGATGCTCAGCTCCCAAGACTTTGCTGCTGCTGGCGGAGGGGCTCCAGTTGAAGTCTGTTGCTGCAGTTATCAGGGGAAGGTCTTGGCTGCCCAAGTCTTGCTGCTGCTTGGGCAGGGGCACTGCTCTCATTCAGTCTCTGCTGATGCCACTGGGATGGGTCATAGCTGCTAATCTGTGCTGCTGCTGCCTGGGGATGAATGTCCACTCCAGAGCCTCTGCTGCCTGGAATATGTCTCAGCTCCCAAGCCTCAGCTGCTAATGGGGATGGGGCTCCACTCCCACCCAGTTACTGCTGCTGTGGGGGAAGAGGCTGGGCTCCCAAGCTGTTGCTAGTGCTTCTGGGGGTGTGTCTCGGTTCCTGAGCCTCAGCTGCTGTTGGGGATGGGACTCCACTCTCTCTCAGCCACTGCTGCTGTGGGGGAAGGTGCTGGGCTTTTAAGCTGGTGCTACTGCTGCTGGAGGTGTGTCTGGGCTCCCCAGCCTCAGCTGCTGTTGAGGGTGGGGTTCCACTCCCCCCTGTCACTGCTGTTGTGGGGGAAGGTGCTGGGCTCCAATCAAGCTTCTTCTATGAGTGATGGCATTTGGCTCCCGGCGGGTTGCGGCTACTGCAGCAGGCACCTCGATAGCACTGCTACTGTGCACTGGTCCGAGTTGACACAGTGGGGTCCACTGGTCTGATGTTGCAAGGTACTCTGGTGGACTCAGGTCACTTAGCCCTAGCTGCTCTCAGCTGCCTCCTCCCAGAGAAGACCAGGGATCTTCCAAAATGGTGGGGCCTCCTGGCCACACAGGGAGAAGCGCCCTGACAAGATGCTTACCGCAGTAGCTGGCTGCTCCTGTCCACAGCACAGGAATCTTCTGCCCCATGTTTCTGCACTGCTCAAGGTTGCTTGTCCACACTCACATTCACTCACAGTCTCTTTCACACTCGCACACACTCTCACACACTCACTCTCGCTCTGGTCCTGCCTGCCACCATCTTTAGAGGATAAATTTGAATCAATAGCTTTGATTTATTGAATGTTTTATCATGTACCAAGTACTGTTCTAAATGCAGTATGTGATATGTTATAATGTGATAAGTTATGTGATATGTTATAATGTGATATGAAATTGAGTCACAACACTCAATTCACAACACAATCAGTGACACATTTAAGAAGATAGAAAAACCAATAAAAATGTAGCACACTGTGATACATATGACATGTTAGAAACACATAAATACTACAATAAATATGGCCATTTGCGTCTAACAAGGCTTGAAGTTTGCCTGTGGAATTGGGCTTTGGGATGGATGTAGCATGTGAGATATTTTTAAGTGGTGGAAGGAAGATTATCTGAAATGGGATGGAAAATTGAAACACCAGATACAACTCATGACACATGCAGTGAGCTGAAGGAGATGGTAGATGTTTTAGGGGTATGTGTGTGCATGTCTGTGTATGTCTGTGCATGTGTGTGCATGCACACATTTTGTGCATTCCCACCGTTCAGCTGAGTGCAGTTTTCTGTGTTCATCTTGTATTTCTTATGGGTAAAACCAGAGGTAAGCCAAGGGAACATTCAAGTGAATACACAAATTGTCCCGTAATATATGAATCATGTTCAGCCAAATATTTGTTTTCAAAACAAGACAGTAGAACTGACAGTAAATTCAAAATTTTAAATTTGTACTCTGGATACAAAGCCAAAATGGTCAGGATTATATTTATTTCTATTTTATTAACAAAGAAACTGAGGCATAGAAAGTTGAACTAACTTGTTCAAAATACATTTAATAATTAACAGAGTCCGAATTAGAACACAAGCAATTTCTTTTGTATCTTTGTTCCTAACCATTATGTTATATCACTTGGGATATTGTGATATATCTATATTTCTTTCTATATAGAGGTACATAGATATCTATCTATAATCTTCATTGCTGGCTCCCGACACAGAGCTCCTAAAACCCTTGGAATTTCCTGAATGATAGAGATAGAGGTTATTCATAATAACCTTTTCAAGCTTAGCTGAGATTATGCTAATGAGGATGGGGGTTGGTTACCAGAGGAATAACTATGTGATAAGAGGGTTATAACTTTTAGCCTTCCTTCATCCCCCAATTCCTGACCTTCTGGGAGGGCAGAGGGGCTGGAGATTGAATTAATCACCAGTGGTCAACAATTTAATTGATCATGCCCTTGCAATAGAGCCTCCAGAGAAACCTTAACCGAAAGTGTTCAGAGAGCTTAGGGATTGGTGAACACATGGAGGTGCTGGGAAGGCACAGAAGTTCTGCACCTTTCCCCCACACCTTACCCTATGCAACCCTTCCATTTGGCTGTTCCTGAATTGTAGCCTTTATAATAAATCAATAATAGTAAGTAAAATATTTCCCTGAGAGTTGTGAGGCATTCAAGTAAATTACTGAAACTGAGGAGGGGGTCATGGAAATCCCCAATGTATAGTTCATCAGTCAGAAATACAGGTGGCCCTGACTTGGAATTGGCATCCAAAGTGAGGCAGACTTATGAGACTGAGCCCTTAACTTGTAGAGTCTCATAACCAGGTAGCGTCAGAATTAAAATGAATTGTTGGACATTCAGTGGGTGTCCAGTGTTGGAGAATTGGTTGGTGTAAAAAAACAACCCACATACTTGGTGTCAGAAGTGTTGGTAGTAAAAAACAACTCAAATATCACTATATTTTCCAATTGTGTTTATTAGTGTGTGTTTGTGTGTGTGTGTGTGTGTGTGTGTGTGTACATATATATATATAGTTGACATACAATATTAGTTTCAGGTGTACTCCTCAATGATTAGACATTATATAATTTGCTAAGTCATCATCCTAATAAATCTCATACTCATCTGATACCATAAATAGATATTAGAATATTATTGACTATATGCCCTATGTTGTACTTTACATCTCCATGACTATTCTTTAACTACCAATTTGTACTTCTTAATCCTTTCACCTTTTTCACCCATCCTCCCAAACCCCCTCCCATCTGGGAACCATCAAAATGTTCTCTGTATTTATGAGACTGTTTCTGATCTGCTTGTTTGTTAGTTTTTTTTTTTTTCCTTTATAAAGAAAAAAGATTTGAGAGAGATTGAGAGATCAATATGAGAGGGAAACATTGATTGGTTGCCTCCTGCATGTGCCCCAACCAGGGATGGAACCCAGAACCTGGTATGTGCCCTGGCTCGGAATCAAACCTGCTACCATTTGGTGTATGGGATGACACTCCAACCAACTGAGCTACACTGGCCAGGGCTCATTGGATTTTTTAGATTCAATTGTTGATAATATGCATTTGCTATTTTATTGTTCATAATTTAAAAATTTGTCTTTATTGTTGAAAGCATTACAGATGTCCCTTCTTTTTTACCCATTGACACCCTCCTCCCTGCTCCTGGCCCCCCTCTGAAGTTTGTCAGTCTGTTCCTTACTTTCATGTCTCTGGATCTATTTTGTTCACCAGCTATTTTGATCATTATATTTAACAAATAAGTGAGAACGTGTGATCCTTGTCTTTCTCTTACTGATTTATTTTGCTTAGCATAATACTTTCCAAGTCCCTCCATGTCACCTCAAACGGTGAGAGATCTTTCTTTCTTACAGCTGCATAGTATTCCATTGTGTAAATGTACCACAGCTTTTTTATCCGGGCATGATGGGCATCAGGGCTGTTTACAAATTTTAGCTATTGTAAATAGCACTGTTATTAACATAGGGGTGCATATATTATTTCTCATTGGTGTCTCAGGCTTCTTGAGATATATTTCTAGAAGTGGGATCACTGCATCAAGTGGCAGTTCCATTTTTAATTTTTTGAGGAAACACCATCTGTTTTCCATAGTGGCTGCACCAATCTCCATTCTCACCAGCAGTGTACTAGAGTACCTTTTCTCCATATCCTCGCCAGAACTTGTTGTTTGATGATTTATTGATGGTAGCCATTCTGGCAGGTGTGAGGTGATATCTCATAGTCGTTTTAATTTGCATCTCTCTAATGATTAGTGATGTTGAGCATTTTTTCATATGTCTCTTGGCCATTTGTATGTCCTCTTTGGAGAACTATCTATTCATGTCCTCTGCCCATTATTTAATTGGATTGTTTGTCATCCTTTGTTAAGTTCCATGAGTACTTTAAATATTTTGGAAATTAATTCCTTAGCTGATGTATCATTGGCACATACGTTCTCCCAGACAGTGAGTTCCCTCTTCATTTTGATGCTGTTTTTTTTTTTTTGCTGTGCAGAAGCATTTTAGTTTGATATAGCCCCATTTATTATTTTTTTCCTTTGTTTCTCTTGCCCTAGGCAATGTATCTGTGAAAATTCTACTATGTGTGATGTCTGAGATTTAAAAAAAAATTTTTTTTTCTTTATTGATTTTAGAGAGCAAGGAAGGGAGAGGGAGAGAGAGATAGAAACATCAATGAGAGAGAATATCTGTTGGCTGCATCCTGCATGCCCCCCACTGGGGATTTAGCCCACAACGCGGGCATGTGCCCTGACTGGAAATCAAATCAGCAAACTTTTGGTGCATGAGTTGATGCTCAACCACTGAGCCACACCAGCGGGGCAAGATGTCTGAGATTTTACTGTCTACATTTTCTTCTAGGATTTTTATAGTTTAATGAGTTACATTTAAATCTTTTATCCATTTTAAGTTTATTCTTGTGTATAGTGTAAGTTGATGGTCTAGTTTCACTTTTTAGCATGTACCTGTCCAATTTCCCCAACACCATTTATTGAAGAGACTGTCTTTATTCCATTGTATGCTCTTGCCTCCTTTGTCAAATATTAATTGAGTATAATGTCTTGGGTTGATTTATGGGTTCTCTGTTCTTTTCCATTGATCTATATGCCTGTTCTTGGGCCAGTACCAGGCTGTTTTGATTACAATGGCTTTGTAGTATAAACTGATATCTGGTATTGTGATCTCTCCAACTTTTTTCTTCTTTTCCAAGATTGCTGTGGCTCCTTGGGGTCTTTTTGGGTTCCAAATAAACTTTTGGAGTACTAGTTCTAAATCTGTGAAATATTCTGTTGGTATTTTAATAGGGATTGCATTGAATCTGTAGATTACTTTGAGTAGTATGGATACTTTAATGATATTGGTTCTTCCAATTCATGAACATAGTATATGCTTCCACTTTTTATATCATCCTCTTCTTTTTTCAATGTCCTGAAGTTTTCTAAGAACAGGTCTTTTAACTCCTTGGTTAAGTTTATTCCTTGGTGTCTTAATTTTTGTTGTTGCAATGATATATGCGATTGCTATCTTAGTTTCTCTTTTGAATATTTATTATTGGTGTATAAAAATGTTATCAATTTCTGGGTGTTAATTTTGTATCTTGTATATTGCCAAATTCATTTATTAAATCTAACAGATTTTTTTGATGGAGTCTTCAGGGTTTTCTATGTACAATATGTGACCTGTGAATAATGACAATTTTACATCCCCCTTTCCAATTTTGATGCCTTTTATTTTTTATTTTTGTCTGATTACTGTGGCTAAGACTTCCAGTATTATGTTGAATAAGAGTAGTGAAAATGGACATCCCTGTCTTGTTCCTGTACTTAAGGAAATGCTTTTAGTTTTTTCCAATTAAGTATGATGTTAGCTGTAGGTTGTCATATATGGCCTTTATCATGGTGAGGTATGATCCTTCTATTCCCACATTGCTTAGAGTTTTTATCAAAAATGGTTGCTGGATTTTGTCAAATGCTTTTTCAGCATCTGTTGACATGATTATGTGTAATTCATCTTTTATTTTGTTTATGTGGTGTTTCACATTATTTGCAAATATTGTACCAGTCTTGCATCTTTGGGATAAATCCCATTTGTTCACGGTGAATAATTTTTTTAATATATTGCTGTATCAGATTTGCTAATATTTTATGGAGGACTTTGGCATCTATGTTCATCAGGGATATTGGCCTGTAATTTTCTTTCTTTGTAGTGTCTTTATCTAACTTTGGAATTAGGATTGATGGCTTCATAAAAAGTCTTTCTTCCTCTTTAATTACTTGGAATAGTTTGAGGAGAATAGGTGTTAGTTCTTTGAATGTTTGGTAAAACTCCCCTGTGAAGGCATCAAGTCCAGAGCTTTTTAAAATTTTTTATTACTGCTTCAATTTCCTTATTTGTTATTGGTCTGTTCAGGTTTTCTGACTCCTCCTGGGTGTGTTTTGGATGATTATATCATTCTAGGAATTTGTCTATTTTACCTAGGTTGTCCATTTTGTTGGCATATAATTGTTCATAGTATTTTCTTATAATTCTTTTATTTATGTGGTGTCAGTTGTTACTTCACCTCTTTTTATTTTTATTTTATTAATATGTGTCCTCCCTCTTTGTTTCTTGGTGAGTCTGGCTAAAGGTTCATCAATCTTGTTTATCTTTTCAAAGAACAAGCTCTTGGTTTCATTGATCATTAGTATTTTTTCTTTTTTAGTCTCTATGTCATTTATTAATGCCCTGATCTTTATTATTTCCTTCCTTCTACTTAGCCTGGGTTTTTCTTTTTGTTCACTTTCTAATTCTTTAAGTATTTGGGTTAGACGGTTTATTAGAAAATGTTCTTCTTTCTTGAGGTAGGCCTGTAATGCTATGACCTTCCCTCACAGGACTGCATTAGCTGTCTCCCATAGATTTTTTTTGTTGCTATGTGTTAATTTTTTTAGTTTCCAGGAAGATTTTTATTTCTTTCTCTATCTCATTGCATACATGTGTTTGAATGTTTTTATTGTAATTGATTTCTAGTTTCATGCCATTGTGACCTAAGAAGGTGCTTCAATCTTCTTGAACTTGTAGAGACTTAGTTTGTGTCCTAACTTGTGATCTATCTTTGAGACTGTCCAGTGTGCACTGAAGAAGAATGTATATTCTTCAGCTTTGGGGTGAAATGTTCAGGAAATATCAATTAAATTCCTGTGATCTAGTGTGCTGTTTATCATCTCTGTTTCCTTGTTAATTTTTTGTCTAGAAGATCTATCTATCCAGTGATGTCAGTGGGGTGTTAACATCCCCTACTATGATTGTATTTCTTTCATTCTACTTGCTCTGTGTTTTTCTTTTTGTTTATTTTCTAGTTCTTTAGGTTGTAGGCTTAGAGAGTCTATTAGAACATTTTCTTGTTTCTTGAGGTATGTCTATAATACTATGAATTTCCCTCTCAGGACTGCTTTTGCTGTGTCCAATAGATTTTATGTTGTTGTGTATTCGTTTTTGTTGAATTCCAGGAAGTTTTTAATTTCTTCCTCAGTATCTTTGGTAACACATTCGTTGTTTAATAACATGCTATTTAGCCTCCATGTGTTTGAATGCTTTTGAGTGTTTTTATTGTAACTAATATCTAGTTTCATGCCATTGTGATCTGAGAAGATGGGTAATATGATTTCAATCTTCTTGAACTTGTAGAGGCTTAGTTTGTGTCCTAACATATGGTGTATCTTTGAGAATGTCCCGTGTGTGCTTGAGAAGAATGTGTATTCTGCAGTCTTGGGGTGTAAGTCTCTGTAAATATCTATTAAATCCATCTGATCTAGTGCATCATTTAGGGTCTCTGTTTCCTTGAAAATTTTTTGTCTAGAGGATCAATCCAGTGATGTCAGTGGGATGTTGAAGTCACCTGCTATGATTATATTGTTGATTTCTCCCTTGAAGTCCTCCAGAAGTTTTAAAATATATTTTGGTGCTCTTATATTGGTTGTATATATGTTTACCAAGGTTATATCCTCCTTTTGGTTCGATCCTTTGAATATTATGTAGTGGCGTTCTTTGTTTCTTTTTATGGTCTTCATTTTAAAGTCTATTTTGTCAGATATGAGTATTGCTACCCCAAGTTTGTTTTTGTGTTTTTTTTTTTTTCCATTGCTTGGACAATTTTTTTTTTCATCCCTTCACCTACAACCTGTGTGTCTTTTGTTGTGAGTTTGGTCTCTTGAAGATAACTTATATATTAGTCATGATTTCTTACTCATTCAACTACTCTGCAGCTTTTGATTGGAGCATCTAATCCATTTACAATAAGGTTATTATTGTTGTGTATTTATTTATTGCCATTTACTTCATTATGATTATGTTTCTCTATTTCTTCTGCTTATTACAGCAGTCCATTTAACATTTCTTGGAGTGCTGGTTTGGTGCTTATATATTCCCTTAGCAATTTTTGTTTGTTTGTTTTGGTCTGGGAAGCTCTTTATTTCCCCTTTTATTTTGAATGATATCCTTGCTGGATAGAATAGTCTTGGATTCAGATCCTTGTTTTTCATTACCTTGAATACTTCATGCCATTTCTTTCTGTCCTGTAGTGTTTCTGCTGAGAAATCAGCTGGTAGCCTTATGTGAGATCCTTTGTAGGTAACCTGTTGCTTTTCTCTTGCTGCTTTTAAGATTCGCTAGTTGTCTCTAATTTTTGGCATTTTAATTATGATGTGTTTTGGTGTGGGCCTCTTTGGGTTCTTCTTCCTTGAAGCTCTTGTGCTCCATGAACTTTTATGCCTTTTTCCTTCACCAACTTAGGGAAGTTTTCTGCCACTATTTATTCAAATTGATAATCTAACCCTTGCTTACTTTCTTCTTCTTCTGGTACTTCTATGATATGGATGTTGTTAAGTTCCATACTGTCCGACAGCTCTCTTAAACTGTCCCCCTGTTTTTAAATTGTTTTTACTTTTTGGTTCTCGATTGGGTGATTTTTTCTACCCTATCTTCTAATTTGCTTATCATATCCCTGCCTTCCTCTAATTTAATTTGGTGGTTATTCCTTCTAATGTATTCTTTATTTCTGCTATGTCATTCTTCATTTCTGGTTGGTTGTTTTTCATTTCCAATTTGTTAATTTTTCATTGTTTATGTAGCTTTACTCATGCTATTGAGCTCTTTACTCATGCCATTGATCTTCCTCATAATCATTACTGTGAACTCTACATCTGATAACTTGCTTATCTCTATTTCATTTAGCCCTTCTTCTGTAGAATTCTCTTGTTCTTTTGTATGTGATTTGTTTCTTTATTTCACCATTTTGGCTTTCTCAGCAGGGTTTCAAGCCTTTCAAAATCTCCCTGTGAGTATTGATGTTCCACAGATTGTGGCTCCCAATGCTGGGTTTGGATGAGTATGTAAGGCATCACACTGAACACCAATGTCTAATCTTACTTTCCTGGGTACAGTCACAGGCCAGGCAAAGATTCAAGTTTCCCAGAGCCTTTGCCTGCAGGTTGACTGTTAGTCTCAGTTATATAATGAGCCTCAGGTTGTAGCCTTCGGCTGAATGAAAAATCTCCCAGGTGGGCAGGGTAAGAGGATTTCCAGCAGGTGGGGCTTTTGCTCTCCCCCTCCTCCCTCCCCTGAGCTAAAGCTGTTTGGGGAGTAAAACTCCGCCTGAAGAGAGTGGTTTCTGTAGCATGGGTTAATGACTCAGCACTGTGGCCCAAGTAGCCACCTTCACAGTTCTGACCCCAGAGCCCTGAAACCCAATGACCAATGACCACAGCCAGGTCCAAGGATCAGAGTGCCTAGAGACTCATCTTCACCTGCAGTCTTGCTGGTACTCTCTGGAAGTTAATGAGCCTCAGGTTGTGCTTCTCCCAGGGGTTAAATTCCCAAGGGAGAGGCAGTTTCTTCTCCCCTGGGCTATCACAGCTCTGATGGGAAGGGGCTGCTTGAAAAAAATGGCTACTTCAGCATGGGCTGATGGCTCAGCACAGTGACCCAGGCTCAGCCTTCACAGCTCAGCCCCCAGAGGCACAAGACCCCACAACTGAGAGCCAGGTCCAAGGCTCAAAGCCTTCAGAGACTCGTCTCTGCCTACTAGTTTACTGATTGTTTCCAGCAGTTAATGAGCCTCAGGTTGCACTTCTCCCAGCCAGGTATGGTTAAATTCACAAGGGAGGAACAGTTGCTTCTTCCCCAGGCTAATCTGAAGGGAAGGGGCTGCTTAAAAAAAAAAAAAAAAAAAAAGGCTACTGCAGCGTGGAGGAATGAATCAGATAGGGCTCCTTATTGCCTCCTTCCTGATTCTCCTCAAGCAGCTCCAGTCTAGTCTGCCCTCCCTCTGCCAGAGCTCAAGGTGAGTGGCTTTAGTTGTAATTTAGTGCCCTGGCTCTTCAAGGAAGTGCCAGTGTTCCCAGCACCTCTCCCTGCCATACAGAACCTCGGCTCTGGTGATTTTCTCAACCAGGTGTTACGTGGATGCCTTTACCTGTTCTTCCACTCTATGCTGGGGAGCCAGCTTGGGTTTTAGACCCCCATTTCTCACAGGGAACTGCTCACAACTAAGACAACCCTCAGCTGCTGCCCATGGGTATCCAGCCAGCCCTCTCATGCCTCCGCAGCTCTTACCAGTCTCGATTTGGGGTCCTCTTTATGTCCCTGATTATAAGGGTTCTCTCCAGCTGCTCTTCAGTTGTTTTTTCTAGATGACTTTTGTTTATATTAGTTGTAATTCCAGTTTGGTCCTGGGAGATGGTCTGTGTTGCTTCCATTCACTCCACTGCCATTTTTTTCTCCCCAAGGGTTCTGATTTAACTCTGGCAGTGAGATGTTCTTGTTTTTAGTTTCTCAAGTGGTTTGAATGTGTATCCAGTTTTGTAATCCAATTGGAACAAAGCTGAGCCTGCAGGTGGAATCACCTTGCCATTGACTGACATGGGAGTCATCAAAGTCCTTTGCACTTCCACCAGCAGTTTTACTGGTTGGCCTTGAGTTCTCTACTGGCACCTGAAGCCTATAAACCTGTGATAAATAAGACTACACCCAGGAAAGAAAAATCTCTTCAAACCATGTATGTATATTTTATAAATGGACTTAAGTTCTGTAACTCAATTTTACTTTTGTGAATTCTGATATATTCTTGTCTCAGAACAAAAATATCAGCATTAGAAAACCTGTTAAGTAGGTGAAGAGGTGTTACATGTGTGGAAGGATTTTAAGAATTGTGACAGAAATACCTTTGGGTGAAGAGTATAAAATAGAAAAATTGATCAGAGTAACAATTTTCTATGGTAGTTTCAAAGATTAAATATCATGGTAAGCTCATGACACTAGGTTAATGGTGTAACTGTCAAAGAATGTGTCATAGATTACTAAAGTTTTCTGTTCAGCAAGATGAGGTGGGCAGAGAACCGTGTTTCCAATTAAATAGTGACTCCTTAAAAATTTATGGAAACTACTAGGTGAAATAAAATGAGTTTCTTTACTGTTGGATTTTTTTCAGTCTTTCTTATGAATATGTGGGACTTGTAGGTGGTGAACCCCTAAGGAAAAGATGACAGTAAACTATGTTTCCAAAATCTATCTCTTCTCTTCTCCCCTTCTCTCCTTCTCTCCCCTCCCCTCCCTTCCCTTTTCTTCTCTCTCTCTCCTGTACTTGTGCTTTAAAAAATTAAAAAAAAAAAAAAAAGTTCCAGCATAGAGAATTGGGGAAAATGACAACCAATTAATTTCATATTTTTCTTTCCTTTTTCTTAATAGTTCAGAGCTATTCAACCAATTTTTACTGACTGACTCATTTTTTTCTACTTAAATTTTTATTTTTCAATTGCAATGTATAACCAATATTATTTTGTATTAGTTTCATGTGTACAATATAGTGATTAGATAACCATATACTTTACAAAGTGTTCTTCCCTAATATTTCCAGTACATAGTTATTACAATATTGACTATTACTTCACACCCAGTCCAAATGTTTGGTTACTAAAAGGTCTGAGCCGGCAGGAGATCACATCCATAATGCAAGGCCAATGCAGAGCAAAATGGCTTTATTGCATACACCTGGGTGCAGGTGGGCTGAGCCGAGAGGGGTTCAGCCTCGAATTAGGGTTGGGGTGTTGGTTATATATCCTACTTTTAGCTTCCAGCAGTTCCTGCTGATGTACTTTATCTGGCTCATTGTCCACCTTAAAGTAGGGCTGGTCTGGTATCTCATCAGGCATCTGTTGGGTTATCCATTGCCTTGTGGACAATACAGATAAACCTTATCCATACTCAAGGAAAGGCTGAGCCAAGGTCATGCAAGCAACACAATTTCCAGTTCCCGCCTTTTGCAAACTTTTACCTTTACCCTTTAAAACATTACTAACCCTTTCAGTTATATTTTGGTCATAATGACCTAAATGACTTTAGGTCATTTCCCTTGCTCCTGAGTCATGGACCCTGCTAGGCTAGGGCATCTGCAAGGCCGAGCTCTATCATAGCTCCAAGGAGCACAAACTGGAGAAGAAGAAACAGAAGGAGCATGAGCAACTGAGAGCCTCCAGCCAAGGAGGGGACTTGGTGTTGGATCTCTTTAACAAGCTTGTCTAGAGGCATAAAGGTATCTCTGGGAAAGAATCTGGGACAAGGACCAGTGATAGGCCAGGAGGAGCCTTTCTCCAAATGTCAGACTCCATCCTGCCTCTGTCTTCTTCACAGTAGCCACCTGGAGAGGATGATGAGAAGCACCAGGAATCCTAGGGGTTCAGCAGCATCTTCCTCCCCCCAAACCCAGATTTAGGTACTTGCCCTTACATGGAAACAGTGAGAATGGGCTCCTTGGTTTGTAAAGTCTTTCAGTCCCTTCTGCTTTTGGAGAAACAGGGATCATGGAGTGAAGAAAGTGAACTTTCTTCAAGGAGCTTAGAGACTGGCTTTGGGTGGGTAGTGGTGGGGGAGCTTGTTCTCAGCCTGTGCTCTACCCACCCCCTTCATCAGCATGTTCTCCTCCTCCCTAAAGAGACTTCAAGTTAAAACAGTACATGTATCAATAAAAAAGTATAATGCAAGAACTAATAAAAAAAAAGCTTTTCATCTGCATTTCAAAGTAACAAACTAATATATTCTAAATGGACGAATACACTGTTTATCAAAGAAACAACCTCTCTGCCCACTGATGAAAATAACCCAAGACCCTATTTTACAGTGATGGTGAACTCCTGGTCTAGACTCGGCCATATTTGGGCTCATGTGACTCTCTGATGGGTGATTTTTAGGGCTATCTGTCATTATTTTTCTGTCTTTTACGATACCTCACATTTGTAATGCATAGTCTTCATGCTTCATCTCAGCTCTGAACAGGTGCTATGCAATTTAAAACTCATGCTGAATAGCAAAATGGACAAATGAGTTTTCTGTGAGCATGAAAGACAAATTAGTTAAATGGACTAGCCTTGTCTGGGAGCCAGAACTTCAATGAATTTCCAAATTTCAAATAGAATCAATGCTATTTCACACAGCAAGTTATTCTTCATTCCATTTAGGTAGTACAAATCCTGAATATAAAATTAGCATGCAAAGGCACTTTCTTGTAGATTCCTGCTTAAGGCTGCATTAAAGCTGCAAAAGCTTTAGTTCAGTGAGTGCCAACCATGTAAAAGTTCCACTCTCAGGGTAAAAGAATGTTCCTTTCTTCCTCGCAATCTCTGGACTGCTGGACTGCCCTCCTCCCCCCCAAAAAAAAACTGTGAAGGAAATGAAATATTTTCTCTCCAAGAAAAGGAAATTCTAGAGAAAAGAGTAACCATTTAAATAATTACCTGTAAATCTTCTCATTAAAGTTGAAGGGCAGAGTCCTTTGAGGGAGGGAGTGCAGACTACATCACTGTTCCATTTGCTCCTTCCTGGAGTCCTGCATGAACACATGTTCTCTCCAAGGCAAAGGAAAAACATTTCCTGCCAGTCCAGCCAAGGGATGGAATTGAGCTCTTTTAGTCTTATGTCTTGTCCAGAGTGCCTCAAAGCCTTTTTAGAGGTGTAACAGAGAGAAATGTTCAGTCTTCCTGACTTTATCTTGTTCAAGCCTGCATTGTTCCCATGGCCTTCATGATAATAGTTCCTGCTTTAAATATGGTAATCATTGGAGGAATTCTGTTTGGACCTTGAGTTTTTACAAAAACAACCCCTCCCATTTTCCCTTCCATTGACATAAAAGAAGCCTGAACTCTGCACTTTTTTTTTAAATCCTCACCTGAGGATATTTTTCCATTTATCTTCAGACAGGGTGGGGGGGGAGAGAGAGAGAGAGAGAGAGAGAGAGAGAGAGAGAGAGAGAGAGAGACATTGATGTTGGAGAGACACATTGATTGATTGTCTCCCACACGACCCCAACCAGGGCTGGGGACTGAACAGCAACCAAGGTATGTGCCCTTGACCAGAATCGAACCTGTGACTCTTTGGTCCACAGGTCAATGCTCTAACTGCTGAGCCAAATTGGCCAGGGCCTGAACTCTGTACTTTTTAAAGATAGATTTGAGGATTAGGGCTCCCATCTCCTAAATTAGCACCTTCTTGATCAATAAACCTTTTCTAACTTCAAACTCTGACATTTTTAGTTTGGCCTTTTAAAGCACTGGGTACATGGACTTTGAACCAATAAAAGAAGTTATAAAATAAGAATTAAATACATATACAAACATAAATTAATGAATAAAAAATAGAAAGCCAATAGAGTTGATAAGTAAATCAAAGGGCTCATTATTTTAAAAGACCAATAAAACACAAATGCCATAACTAATCATAGTACTGATAAATGTTGCCTCCTCAGAGAAGCCTTCTTTGATTTCCCTAAAGTAATTTCATGTGTCCTTACCACTCTCTTATTCCTTTGTCTTCCTTTATTTCTTCAGAGCACAAACATTTCATTGCATATCTACTTGTTTCCTTTTTATTGCCCCCCCCACCCTTTGCTGTATGATCTCCAAAATGGAAGAGACTTTTTCTGTTTTGTTGACAAAGATTCCCTCAGCACCTATTATTTAGAGCACATAGAGTATGAGCTCTATAATTATTATTAACTATGTGGATAATAAAGAAGGAAAAATAAAACAACATATGCTCAATAGTAAACATGAGAAAAAATATATAAATATATATATAATTTGAAATATATAATCTATCTATAATCTTAAAAATTTGGATAAAAATATATAAAACAATCAAGTCATATGTCAGTTATACTTTTTATCAGTAAGGCCCCCAAAATTAATGATGATAAACTTTTAAACAAAATGCTAGAATAAAAAATATATAACTGTAATCTTGGGTATTTTGTTGAGAAAGGGCTTTATAATAATGATCCCAGAGCCAGGCTTGTGTTGTTCGATTGTTGAGCATAGACCCATGCACCAAGAGGTCACTGGTTCGATTCCTGGTCAGGACACATGTCCAGGTGGTAGGCTTGATCCCCAGTGGGGGGCATGCAGGAGGTGGTCAGTTGATGTTCTCTATCATTGATGTTTCCATCTCTCTCTCCTTCTCCCTTCCTCTCTCTCTAAAATCAATAAAGAAAAATTATTTTAAAAAATGATCCCAGAACAAGCATAAAGTAAAAGATTGATAGTTGTGAATGTCCTAAAATAAAAAATAAAATCAACATTTTAGAAACAAACTAGGAAAGTATTCACAACACAAACAAAGATGAGCATCTTAATAGATTAGAGCCTGTAAAATTCAAAACAAGATGAGGCCCTTTTCAAAATAGACAAAATATATAGGCAGGCATTTGCTAAATAAGAAATACAGATGACCGGATTCCAAAATGGCGGCAGAGTGAATGGAAGCTACACAGACGATCTCCCAGGCCCAAACTGGAATTACAACTAAAAGACAAATCATTGGGAAAAAGCAACAGAAAAGCAGCTTGAGAGGACCATATAACCAGGGACATTGAAATGAGCCTGGTAGGTCTGCAGAGGCACGAGAAGGGGGCTGGGAGCCCACAGACAGCAGTGGTCTTAGCTGTGAGCAGTGCCCTTGGGGTTAAAATCCCAAGTTGGCTCCACAGTACAGAGGGCAGGGACAGAGCACTAAATTAGCTACAGCCACTCACACTGGGCTCGGGCAGAGGGAGGACGGACTGGACTGTTACTGTGTGGGGACACTTGGGATTTGGAGGGTGCTCAGAGATTTACCTGAGTAATGGCCAGTGACCATCTTGCTCCTTCCCAGAGCTCTGGGGAGAAGCGGCAGCCCCTCCCTCGGAGATTCAACTCCACCCAGCTGGGCCAAAAAAATGGAAATTGAGGCTCAGTAACAACCAGCATCTGCCCCATCCTTGGGAAATCCTCTTACACTGAACACCTGAGGGAGTTTTTCATTCAACTGAGAACCCAAGGCTCTTCCAGTAACTGAGACTAATAGCCTCCAGGGAAAAAGCTAGAGGATAACTGAACCTTTCCAGGGCTTGGAAATCTACTCAGGAAAGTAAGACTTGAGAGTGGTGTTTAACATGGGTCCTCCCATGCTCATCCAAACCTAGTAGAGGGAGCCACAAACAGCAGAACACCAACACCAAAAGGGAAAATTTGGCAGGCCCCAAAACACACTGAGATAGCCAAAATGGTGAAACAAAGAAACAGATCCCAAATGAAAGAATAAGAGACCTCTACCAGAGATGAGATAAATGAAATGCAGTTAAGTAACTTATCAGAGGTAGAGTTCAAAGCCATGATCTTGAGGAAGCTCAACAGCATGAGTAAGGACATCAACACCATGAGTAAAGATATAGAAACATTGAAAATCAACCAATTGTAAATGAAAAACCATCAAGAAGAAATAAGAATGACATAGGAAAAACAAAGAACACATTGGAAGGACTAAACAGCAGAGTAGAGGAAGCTGAGGACTGGATCAGTGAATTAGAAGACAGGGTAGAAAAAAATCAACCAATCAGAAAACCAAAAGGAAAAAACAATGAAATAACAGGAAGACAGCTTAAGAGAACTGTGGGACAACTGGAAATGTAATAATATTTCCATCATTGGAGTCCTCAAAGAAGAAAATGAGCAAGGGTTAGAGAATATATTTGAAGAAATAGTGACCGAAAACTTCCCTAATTTGGTGAAGGAAGAAGGCATTCAAGTTCAAGAAGCACAGAGAGCCCCAAGTAAGAAGAACCCAAACAGCCCACACCAAAACACAGAGTAATTAAAATGCCAAAAATTAAAGACAAAGAAAGAATCCTACAGGCAGCAAGAGATAAGCAACAGGTTACCTACAAAGGAACCCCCATAAGGCTATCAGCTGACTTCTCAACAGAAACACTACAAGCCAGAAGGGAATGGCATGAAGTAATCAAGGTCATGAAAAACAAGGATCTGAATCCTAGACTACTCTACCCAGCAAGGCTATCATTCAAAATAGAAGGTCAAATAAAGAGCTTCCCAGACAAAAAAAGACCAAGGGAATACATTAGCACCAAACCAGCACTGCAAGAAATGTTAAAAGGACTGCTGTAATTAGTGGAAGAAATGGGAAGGAAAATAGAACCACAAAAGACAAAAATGGCAATAAATAAGTACATATCAATAATCACCTTAAATGTAAATGGATTGAATGCTCCGATAAAAAGACACAGAGTAGCTGATTGGATAAGAAAGCATGATTCACATATATGTTGTTTACAAGAGACCCACCTCACAACAAAAGACTCACATAGGCTGAAAGTGAAGGGATGGAAAAAATCTTCCAAGCAAATGGAAAGGAAAAAAAAGCTGGGGTAGCAATACTCATATCTGATAAAATAGGTTTCAAAATGAAGGCCATAACTAGAGACAAAGAAAGTCACTACATAATATTGAAAGAATCTATCCAACAGGAAGATATAACATTGGTAAACATATATCATCCAATATAGGAGCACCAAAATATATAAAAAATCTTCTGGAGGATTTCAAAGGAGAAATTGACAGCAATAAAATCATAGTAGGGAACTTCAACACCTTGTTGACATCACTGGATAGATCATCTAGACAAAAAATTAACAAGGAAACAGAGACTCTAAATGAAGCACAAGATCAAATGGATTTAATAGATATCTATGGAGAATTACGCCCCAAAACTGCAGGATTCACATTCTTCTCAAGTGCACGTGGGACATTCTCAAAGATAGACAACATGTTAGGACACAAACTAAGTCTCTACAAGTTCAAGAAGATTGAAATCATATCAAGCATCTTCTCAGATCACAATGGCATGAAACTAGAAATCAATTGCAACAAGAACATGCAAAGACTTTTGAACACATGGAGGCTAAATAGCATATTATTAAACAATTAATGAGTTACCAAGGAGATCAAGGAAGAAATAAAAAATTCCTGGAAACCAATGAAAATGAACACACAACACAAAATCTATGGGATGCAGCGAAAGCAGTTTCGAGAGGGAAGTCCATAGCCCTACAGGCCTACCTCAAGAAACAAGAAAATTTTCTAATTGACTATCTAACCTCACAGCTTAGCGTACTAGAAAGCAGGAAAAAAGAAAACCCCAGAACAAGTAGAAGGAAGGAAATAATAAAGATCAGAGCAGAAATAAATAACATAGAGACCAAAAAAACAAACAAACAACAACAAAAAAACCCACCACCAACAACAACAATTCAAAGGATCAATGACAAAAAGAGCTGGTTTTTCGAAAAGATAAACAAGATTGATGACCCTTAGCTAGACTCACCAGGAAACAAAGAGAAAGAACCCAAATACACAAAATCAGAAATGAAAGAGGAGAAGTAACAACTGACACCACAGAAATACAAAGGATCGTTAACAAATACTATGAACAATTATACGGCAATAAATTAGACAATCTAAGCAAAATGGACAAATTTCTAGAAACACATAGTCTCCAAAAACTGAACTGGGAAGAGATAGAAAACTTGAACAACCAGTAACAACTAAGGAAATTGAAGATGTAATCAAGACTCTCCCAGCAAACAAAAGCCCAGGCCCAGATGGCTTCACGGGGGAGTTTCACCGAACATTCAAAGAACTAACACTAATTCTCCTCAAACTATTCCAAAAAATGTAAGCAGAAAGAAGACTTCCAAACTTGTTTTATGAGGCCAGCATAATTCTAATTCCAAAACCAGAAAAAGACACTACAAAGAAAGAAAACTACAGGCCAATATCCCTGATGAACATAGATGCCAAAATCCTTAACAAAATACTAGTAAATCAGATCCAGCAATACATCAAAAAAATTATTCACCATGACCAAGTGGGATTCATCCCAGGGATGCAAGGCTGGTTCAATATTCACAAATCAATAAATGTGATACACCACATAAACAAAATGAAAGATAAAAACCACATGATTATATCAATAGACACTGAAAAAGCCTTTGACAAAATCCAGCACCCATTTCTGATAAAAACCCTCAGCAATGTGGGAATTGAGGGATCATATCTCGACGTAATAAAGGCCATATATGAAAGACCTACAGCCAATATCATACTCAATGGGCAAAAACTAAAAGCATTTCCTTTAAAAACAGGAACAAGACAGGGATGCCCACTTTCACCACTCTTATTTAACATAGTACTGGAAGTCTTAGCCACAGCAATCAGACATGAAGAAAATGTAAAAGGGATCCAAATTGGAAAGGAGGAAGTGAAACTTTCATTATTCACAGATGACATGATATAATACATAGAAAACCCTAAAGACTCCATCAAAAATCTACTAGACTTAATAAATGAATTTGGCAAAGTAGCAGGATACAAAATTAATGTCAAGAAATCGACGGCATTCTTATACACCAATGATGAACTCACAGAAAGAGAAACTAAAAAACAATCCCATTTACCATCGTGGCAAAAAAAATTAAGATACCTAGGAATAACCTTAACCAAAGAAGTAAAGGACCTGTTTGCAGAAAACTACAGGACATTGAAAAAAGAAATAGAGGAAGATATAAAAAAGTGGAATCACATAGCTTGTTCATGGATTGCAAGAATAAACATCATTAAAATGTCCATACTACCCAAAGCAATCTATAGATTCAATGCAATCCCCATCAAAATACCAACAACATATTTCACAGAACTAGAACAAACACTTCAAAAGTTCATATGGAACCAAAAAAGACCCCGAATAGCCACAGCAATCTTGAAAAGAAAGGACAAAGTAAATGGGATCACAACACTGGATATCAGGTTATTCTACAAAGCTACTGTAATCGAAACAGCCTGATACTGGCACAAGAACAGGCATATAGGTCATTGTAACAGAATAGAGAACCCGGAAACTGACCAACAACATTATGCTCAATTAATATTTGACAAAGGTGGCAAGAGCATATAATGGAGTAAAGACAGCCTCTTTAATAAATGGTGTTGGGAAAACTGGACAGCTACATGCAAAAAACTGAAACTAGACCATCAACTTACACCATACAGAAGAATAAACTCAAAATGGATAAAAAATTTAAATGTGACTCATGAATCCATAAAAATCCTAGAAGAAAATGCAGGCAACAAACTTTCAGACATCATACACAGCAGAATTTTCACTGATACATCACCTAAGGCAACAGAAACAAAGGAAAAAATGAACACATTGGACTACATCAAACTCAAAAACTTCTGCACAGCAAAAGAAACAACTATCAAAATGGAAAGGGAACCCACTATATGGGAGAATATAATTGCCAATGATACATCAGATAAGAGGTTAATTTCCAAAATATATATATATATGGAGTGCTCATACATCTCAACAAAAGGAAGACAAAAACCCAATTAAAAAATGGGCAGAGGAACTAAATAGACACCTCTCCAAAAAGGACATACAAATGGCTAAGAGACATATGAAGAAATGCTCAACATCACTAATCATCAGAGAGATGCAAATTAAAACAACAATGAGGTATCACCTCACACCTGTCAGAATGGCCGCCATCAACAAATCATCAAACAACAAGTGTTGATAAGGGTGTGGAGAAAGGGTGACTCTAGCACACTGCTAGTGGGGATGCAGACTGGTGCAGCCACTATGGAAAACACTATGGTATTACCTCAAAAAATTAAAAATTGAATGGCCATTTGACCCAGTGATCCCACTTCTAGGAATATACCCTAAGAAGCCTGAAACACCAATCAGAAAGAATATATGTACCCCCATGTTCATAGCAGCACTATTTACAATAGCTAAGATCTGGAAACAGACCAAGTGTCCATCATCATTAGATGAATGGATAAAAAAGCTGTGGTACATATACACAATGGAGTACTATGCAGCTGTAAGAAAGAAAGATCTCTTATCCTTTGAGATGACATGGAGGGATCTGGAGAGTATTATCCTAACCAAAACAAGGCAAGCAGAGAAAGACAAATATCACATGATCTCACTTATCTGTGGAATATAATGAATATAACAGTCTGAGGAAAAGGGTAGACCCTGAGATGTAGAAGTAGGGTACAGACTGACAGACCTCAGAGGAGGGGAGTAGGAGGGAGGATGGATGAGATACACCAAAGAACTTATATGCATGTATGCATAACTGATGGACATGGACAACAAAGCTGTGGACGGTGTGGGGAGCATGGGGAGGAGGATGTCAATGGGGAAAAAAGGAGAAACATTTGTAACAACAATAAATTAATTAAAAAAAGAAAAGAAATCAGAACAAATTGTGTTGTTATGGACCTGGAACAGTTAAGATTGTTGACTTACCTTTTTGCCAGAAAACTCTTAAAATATAACATCTTTGTGACCTTGGGGGGAAAAAATAAAAGGGAGAGCAGTTTATAGCTATTGGCTTTTTCCAACCTTTGGATCATTGCAGTTATTTAGCAAAGCTTTTTGAAGGCCTCTGAAGACAGAGCTGAATTTAACCCTGGTTAATAGAGACCCTTAGTCAAGAAGACCCCAGCTGTTTACCCAACCTCAAGAAGTGACGGATGACCCAAGTTGGATGGTTTTCCAACGTACTCTGCCATCTTGGACTTGCTTCTCGGTTGACAGATCCCTACATCTGCATTGAACGCTTTCTACTTTTTATTGTGCCAAAGCCTCTTTAAACATTGCCTATGCACACTGAAGCTTTTTCAAACAAATTGGAACTTTTCATATCTCTAAAGCAGCTGTAAGGACATATTTTCACAAAGGGAATAAAAGATGGAATCTCTAAAAAAAGAAAGAAAGAAATACAGATGACCAATGAACATATTAAAATGACCTGTCTCTAGTTAGCATTGAAATGCAAGCTCAATGCAATTTTATTTTCAGCTATTTTAATGGTCTCAAAAAATGACTAATAAAGATTAGTATTCAGTCTTGGTGAAGATGCAGAGAAAGAAATACTTAAATACTGATGATGGCTTGGCAAATTGATTGAATCTTTCTGGAAAAAAGTCTCTCAATTATATATATTATGCATACCTTTAAAGGAAGCACAAACTTTGCAACAGTAGTTTTACCTGTAGGAATTTATCATGAGAAAAATACTAAAGAATTCTGTTGAGATTTAGTTACAAGGACCTTACTAACAATGTTGTTTATAATAGCCCTAAATTGGAAAGTAAATGTCTATCAATTTTGAATTTATTAAATAAATAATGTGATTTATACAGCCATTAAAAACAGTTATGGACTAGACATTAGATGATATTGAAGAACTAATCTTAACATTATCAAGGGTGGTAACAGTTTGTGGTTATGTTTCCCTTTAAAGTTCTTGTCTGTTATAAATACATTCAGAAATAGGTGAAATATCATCTCTATACTTGGATTACTTTATTTTTATTATTTTTTATCCTCACCCGAGGACTTTTTTTTTTTTTTTGCATTTATCTTCAGATAGAGCGGGAGGGAAGAGGGTGGAAGAAAGAGAGAGAAACATCGATGCGAGAGAGACAGACACATCGACTGGTTGCCACCCACATGACCTCAACGGGGGCTGGGAACAAGCTGCAACCGAGGTTCATGCCCTTAGCGGGAACCGAACCCAGGTCTCTCTGGTCAGCGGGCTGATGCTCTAAACCGCTGAGCCAAACCAGCCAGGGCTACACTTGGATTACTTTAAAATAGTTCCCATTGGCCTTTCAAAAAGTATGTAAGATAGATGAAAAATATTCAGATTCTCGGGGTCACTGCTCTGTGATTTAACCTCTCTGTGCAATGGCCCCCCATGTGACCATAACAGAATCTACTTCTTTAGTTGTTGTGGCGGTTGAATAAGGCAATGCAGCTATTACCACAGTGTCAGGCAGAGTCAGGAGTCTCCCCAGGATGTGCAACATACAAGATCATAGTAGGTCCTCAGAGGCACAACTACTCTGGTTTTGAAAAGTTAGCTTCATTCTTTCAACTGATGTCTGAATTTTGATGGTTCAGGGTTAGGGAGGCCTGGGTAAGACATAACACCAGTGGGGAGAACTCCAAGCTTCTGGGAGAGAGGCAGATACCAGCAGAGAGAGCTACTTAATGGTTAAGAGTGTATCTGATAGAGAAAAAAGAAATGCTTCTTTCAAAAATTTGCCAGAAGCTTCCCCTGCTGCTTGAAATAACCCACAGGCAATAGTGACAGGGCAGAAATTGAATGAGGAAACCAGTCCAGAGATTAACTTGAGATCCTGTTCTCTAAGCCCCTGACTCCTTCTCTGGAAGTCCCTACCCACTCTTGGTTTTCTTTCCTGAACATCATTTTCTTTTAGGTAGGACCTTCATTGCCAAATGCAAAAGACTGACTAGTGAAGGGGATGGGCAGAATTTTCCCTCAATTGACATAAGACAGATTAACAGGAGCAAATAACCAAATTTACTATGTATGTACACACGGGGGTTCCATAAGAATATGGGAACCAAGGACAAATCAGGCAGTTAAGGTTTATATGCCACCTTGAGCTAAGGAGAAAGGGGGTTAGTGGTTTAGACTTCAAAGGGCAAGAAGGCAATTTACATGGAGGTGGAGAGACAAATATTTGGTAAATAAATGTTTGCTGGGCTATCCTTTAACAATGAGATACAGAGAGAACTTTGATCGAAGGGGCCTTGCTAGGTTCCTCCCTGTCCATCACACCTAGTTCATATTAAAGTATAGTTATCTATGATGGTAGCTCCCTTCCTGCAGCAGGTCCTCCATTTAAATTCATTTAGGCAGTTAGAAGGAAGGTCAAAGTTTCTTCCTATTTTATTTTTTAAAAATAACCATCTTAAAATAATTAATATTCCAAAACAGGGCATATTTTGTATTGCAAACTCTGCTCCCCCTCACTAGTCTGGGACTTAACAAATGCAGGCTGTCTAGCTTGGAGGTAACACTGACTCAGAGGACAGCCTTAGTGCATAGGTATATACCTGAGCCCTGCAGGAAATTTGTTCAGCATTATTATCCAGCTGAAGCAAACACTGTGAATTGCTTATCCCTCTCTTTTCCAAACAAATCTCAGGGGAGCCGTGGCTTAATCAATGAAAAAATTATAGGGTGGGATGGGAGCATTGATGAAGAAGAAAATATTCTTGGAATGCTTTAAATTAGACTTAGTAAAGCACAATGTGCAGTAGATAAACTAAGAATGAAAAGAGTCCAAATTCTCTTTTTTACCTAAAACATTCAAACTAATCTCAAAAGTACTCTGTAACCAGATAGACACTTGTGGCTTCTAATGTAGGCTTAAAATAAGACACAATACAAGGAAAGATTTTGTTTGTTTAGTTCTATGTAGTTATGCTATATCCTCAGTGTAAAATCACTTTTTCTTTCATGAATGAATATTGCCAACTGACCCAGTGAAACAGCACGCAAATCACAATGACTGGTTTAAAACTGGTTCTGCTTCCTTAAAGCAAATTGGTGATTAATACAGTCCTTGAATTATTTTACAGAGACAGCACTGTGCCATTCTTGTCCTCCAGCTGCACCAGGAACCTAAATCTCACCAGTTACCATGGAACCAAAGGACGAGGACATGACCGGAACTTGAACGCCGGAACCCTTCATAATCGAAGGGTTCATTGTACAGGAAGATCTGGTGCTGAAGCCCCTTACCATAAATGGCCAAGTTCCAAGGTTCTCCAATTAAAACTTGCCCTGCCTGCACTTCTGCATACCTTTTTCCCCTAATTCCTTAAAACCCTCTGATTGTAAGCCAATGGGGGGTTCTAATTTTGAGCAATATCTTCCCAAATTTCTTTGCGTGGTGCCTAGCAATAGATTCTAATTTTTCCACTGCAATTCTTGGTGTTCAGTGTTTGGCTTTGCTATGCACTGGAGAGGATGAACTCTCTGTTTGGTTACACCAGTGCCTGCAAAGAAGCAATAATGCACAGCTTCTTGGCTTTCATCATTCCTTCATTAGGCACATCTTTGTAAATAAGAAGAAATAATTTATCTTTATTTTCTTTTTAAACTTATCTTTATTGTTGAATGTATTATAGATGTTCCTCCTTCCCCCCCCTTAACCCCCTCCTCCTTACTCCCACCCCTCTCCTGCCTTCTCCACACTATTGTCTGTGTCCATTGATTATGCATATATGCACATAAGTTCTTTGGTTTCTCTCTTTGCACCCCACCTCCCCCCTTCCCTTTGAGATTCATCAGTCTAACAACCAATTTGTACTTCTTAATTCCTTTATCTTTTTCACCCATTCCCCCAGCCCCCACCCATCTGGCAAGCAACAAAAAGTTCTCTGTATCTATGACTCTGTTACTATTCTGCTTTCTCATTTTGTTTGTAGATTCAATTATTGATAGATATGTATTTATTAACATTTTGTTCTTATTTTTTAAAAATCTTTTTCTTCTTCAAGAAGACCCGTCAACATTTCATAAAATACTGGTTTGGTGGTGATGAACTCCTTCAGCTTTTTCTTGTCTGGGAAACTCTTGATATGTCCATTGATTCTAAATGATAGCTTTGCAGGATAGAGTAATATTGGTTGTAGGTCCTTGCTTTTCACCACTTTGAATATTTCTTGCCATTCCCTTCTGGCCTGCAAAGTTTCTTTTGAGAAATTGGCTGACAGTCTTATGGGAGCTCCATTGTAGGTAATTAACTGCTTTTCTCTTGCTGCTTTTAAGATTCTCTCTTTGTCTTTAACCTTTGACATCTTGATGATGATGTGTCTTAGTGTGGGCCTCTTGGGGTTCATCTTGTTTGGGACTCTTTGTGCTCCCTGGACTTGTATGTCTGTTTCCTTCACCAAGTTAGGGAAGTTTTCTGTCATGATTTTTTTAAATAGGTTTTCAGTTTCTTGCTCTCTATCTTTGCCTTCAGGCACTCTCATGATACGAATGTTGGTATGCTTGATATTGTCCCACAGGCTCCTTATACTATCCTAATTTTTTTTGGATTCTTTTTTCTTTTTGCTGTTCTGATTGGGTGTTTTTTGCTTCCTTATATTCCAAATCAATAGTTTGCTTCTTGGCTTCACCTACTCTACTATTGATTTCCTATAAATTATTCTTTATTTCAGTTAGTGCCTCCTTCATTTCTGATTGGTCCTTTATCAAGCTCTTGAGGTCCTCATTAAGTTCCTTGACATGTTCACAAAATTCCTTGAAATTCTCGTTAAGTTCATTGAGCATCCTTATAAGCAGTGTTTTGAACTCTGCATCTGTTAAATTGATTACCTCCATTATGTTTAGATCTTTTCCTGGAGTTTTGGTCTGTTCTTTCATTTGGGACATATTTCTTTGTCTCCTCATTTTGGCTGCCTCCCTGTGTTTGTTTCTATGTATTAGGTAGAGTTGCTATGTCTCCTGGCTTCTTAGGGTGGCCTGTTGTGGTAGGTGTCCTGTAGGGTACAGTGGCACAGCCTCCCTGGTCACCAAGCTGGGTCCTCAAGGTGTGCCCCTCATGTGGACTTTACACCCTTCTGTTATAATTGAGTCTTGATTGCTGTTGGCATGTCAATGGGAGGGATTTACTCAGGCTGATCATTTGCAAGGACTGGATGTGCCCACTGACCACCGACCTCTGACTACCTTGGATGATCAGCTGTGCAGGGGCCCACCACACAGAACAAGACTTACTCAGCAGGACTCTGGTACCCACTGAGACCATTCCTTGAGTGTGTCACTTGTGGAGGTGGTTGGGTGGTGGTGCTTCGATCACTGGGTGTGCTGGCTCTGGGACAAGGTCAGCCACTGCCTGTGTTGTACCCGGGACCACCAAGCATAAGCTACAAAGTGATTTGCCAATGGCTGCTTCTTGTGCTGGGCTTAGAGGTGTCCAGGAAAATCCAAGCTGTGAACCAAGGCTGGTTGCTTCTAGTGCCAGGCCTGGGGCCACTTAGCGAGAGATATGGAGCTTGCTGTGGCCAGATGCTGCTTGTTTGAGAGAATTTAGGAAAATCTGAAGCAGGAGCCAAAACAGGCCAATCCTATGGTAAAGCCACTAGAAACAGCTTAGGTGGGCCCAAAAGTTGGGTGGGGCAGGGCCTCAGGGAATCACCAGGGTGGGACAAACAGTGTGAGCCAGGTTGCTGGAGTCCCAGATATGGCACTCATCTGCTGGCCTCATGGGAGAAGGGCTCACCAAAGGAACAATGGCCTCCACCAACACGTCTGTCTGGGAGAAAGCTGCCTCTCCTGCCCTCGCCCCAATGCCAAATAACTCAGTTCTTCCCCATATGTCTCTGGTGCCTTTCAAGTAGCTGCCCCTGTGTGCCACTGTAGCTCAGAGGGAGCAAGTCTGAATAAGATCATGCACAAGTCCGTGCATGGGCCCTTTAAGAGGAGCTGCTTGAGACTCTAGAAACCTCAGCCTCCCTCAGCCTCAGCCTCCTTCAGCCTCAGTTCCTGCTGGCTTTTACAGCCAGACGTAATGAGACTTTTCCTGGCATTGGAACCCTGAGATGGGGGCCTGGTGTGAGCTGGGGACCCCTTGCTCCTTGGGGAGGACCTTCACAGCCAAGGTATCCCTCCTGATTTTTATCCGCCACACGTGAGTGTGGGAGCAGCCCATACGCGCCTCTGCCCCTCCTACCAGTCTCAATGTGGCTTCTTCTTTAATTTTATAATTGTAGGACTTCCATTCAGCTCGATTTCAGGTGGTTCTGAATGATGGTTGTTCTATAGTTTAGTTGTAATTTTGATGTGGTTGTGGGAGGAGGCAAGTAACACGTTTACCTACCCTACCATCTTGACTGGAGTCAGAAAGATTTCATTTTTATAAATAATCTGAGATGGAGAGTTCAAGGATGTTATCCTATTTTTAATCCTCCATCCACATCCTTGGTTATTATAGTTACATCCTTAATGTATAAGGGATGAGTAACAAGAACCCTCTAGTAGCCAGTGAAAGAAAATTGGTGCAGGAAAATGTGATTATCCAGATATACTGATTGCGCTTTGGACAATACGGTCATGCCCCCATTAACCAAGGGCATACTCTCTGAGAAATGCATTGTTAGGCAATTTTGTCATTGTATGAACATCATTGAGTGCACTTACACACACCTAGATAGTATAGCCTACTACTATAATTTTATGTGCTACACTTTTGTACAACTGGCAGCACAGTAGATTTGTTTACATCAGTATCACCACAAACACAAAAGGAATGCATTGTGCTATGAGGATACAATGGCTATAACATTACTAGGTGATAGGAATTTTTCAACTTCATTACAGCCTATGAGACTATAATCATATATGCAATCTGTCATTGACTGAAACGTCATTATGGGGCATATGACTGTATACATTCAAAGGTGATGTGTTAGTTTTCTAGGGCTGCCATATTGGCCTTAACAAATAGAAATTTATTTTCTCACAGCTCTGGAGGCTAGAAGTTCAAGAGCAAAATATCAGCAAGGGTGATCTCTTCTGAGGCCTCTCTTTTTGGCTGTTGGATAGCTGCCTTCTTTTTGCAAGACCCATGCTTGCTTGGTTTTCCTTCTGTGTATATCCGTGTTCTAGTGTTCTCTTTTTATTGGATTAGGGCTCACCCATAGGGCCTCATTGTACCTTAATTGCCTCTTTAAAGTTCCTATCTTCAAATAGTCACATTATATGGTACTAGGAGTTAGGACTTTAACATAGGAATTTGGGGAGGACACAATTTCACCTATAATAGTCAACCCTCTGGCTCCCCAAATTTATCTCCTTCTCATTGGAGAATGCATTTACCCCTTTCCACAGCCTCAAAAGTCAGCCTATTCTGGTATCAACTCAAAGTCCAAAATCTAATCTAAATATCATCCAAATTAGATATGAGTGAGAATTAAGGCATGATTCATCCTGAGTCAAATTCCTCTGCAGCTGTGAACCTATAAAACCAGAAAACAAGTTATCTGCTTTTCAAATACAGTGGTGGGACAGGCATTGGATAGTCATTTCCATTTCACAAGGGAGAATAAAGAAAGAAGGAAGAAGCCATGAGTTTAAGCAAGTCTGAAAGCTAGCAGGGAAAATTCCAATAGATTTTAAGACTCAATAATCACCCTACTTGACTTGGTGCTCTGTTTTCCAAGCCCATATTGATGGAACCCCTGCTTTTCAGGCCCTGATCGGACCATGTGGTTTGGAGAGAAGAGCACTAAATTGAAGAGACACTAGATGTGGCTCTTTCCAATAACTAGCTCTGTGACCTTGAATATGACATTCAATATTCTAGCATCATGATTTCTTTATCTGTAAAATGAGATGGCTACCATCTCTAAGGCTCTTTTTTTATTGCTAAAATTATTTTGTTTGTTAGAGAACATTAGCCTCCTTTTTGACAATTTCTTTTCCCAAAAGAAGATTGATGGTCAATGAGTCCAAAATAGAAAAGTGCAATAATATTTAGGTCACATTTATCTGTCTACAGAGATCACTAACATGATTTTAACAAAATAGTGAAGGGAAGTAGCCACTTTTCAGTATTTCTAATTAAGCAGTCAATCACTAAAACTTGAAACTAAATTTGGAGACATGCTTAATTCAATAAAATGCAGACTCTTAAGTATTGATCCAAAAATATGGAGTTCAAATGCTTATTTACAGACCTGGCAAGTACTGTTGCCCAAATTGCCATTGTGGAGAAGCACTCTGTGGAACCAAATCCCTTCCTGAAAATCTGGGGAAAATTATATTTCTGAAGACACTTGGCATATCCTTCAGCAACTAATTGCCTACTCATTCAGCAATTCTCCAGTTCTCCAGTTAAAATCCCCAATCTTTTGCCTTTAAGTTGCAGGCAAGAAGTGTTCCAGCAGAGAAATTAGAGAAAAAAAAGCCAGGGGAGTTAAATGCCATTAGACTCAGCAGGAGGTAAAGAATACTGAGGTTAGCAAGTGTTCCAGGTTCAGTGAGTCAGAGCCCTGTCATCCCATTAGGGAGCAAATCGTGCCAGTGAATTAATTAGCATTGCCATTGCTTATTAATATTAAAAGAACCTCAAGAAAGCCCTCACAGCATCTTCAACAATCCAAATCTCTAAAAGTTTAAATTGATTTTCATTCCAAGTATTCCATTAAGTAGAATTCAAGCCACCAGCTAATAATATTAGTCACTAATAAAGCTGAGAGAGGAATTGGGGGGAGGTCATCTGTATTTGGGTGATGACTGTGCATATTGTAGGAGATCTATAGTTGACTGGGATTACTGAATATTAAAGGCAAGAAGAAATTTAGAAGTCATCTAACCTAATACCATCATTTAATGGGTGAATCTCAGGTACAGGAAAGTGAAGTTCCTTGCCCAGTTCCCTCAAAAGACATAGGAAAGTTTCTCCCACTACATTCAATATTCTCCCAACTAAAGCAACTCTAAGTTTACCACAAAATACAAAAGATTTTGTCTTTTGGGAGATTTGTTTGGTGGTGTGTTTTTGTTGTTGATGTTGTTGTTCCATTATGAATATCAGACAGTTCATCTCTACAGAGGCCAGAGAAGAGCAAAGTGAAGATTTCAGCCAAACTGTGGTTAATTTAAGAAAAAATAAGATACCGGAAATGGCGGCGGAGTGAATAGAAGCTACACAGACGATCTCCCAGGACCACATGGGAATTACAACTTAAATAAAGACAAATCGTTGGGAAAAAACAACAGAAAAGCAGCGAGAGAGGACCATACAGCCAAGGACATTGAGTGAGCCTGGTAGGATCTGCGGAGGCGCGTGAGGGTGGCGGGCTGGGAGCCCACAGACAGCAGAGGCCTTGGCTGTGACCAGTGGCCTTAGCTGTGAGCAGCAGCGGCACCCAACCTCGGGGTTAAGAGCCCAAGCTGCTCCACAGCACAGAGGGTCAGGACAGAGCGCTAAATAGCCACAGCCACTCACCTGGGACTCTGGCAGAGGGAGGGAGGACTGGACTGGAACTCTGTGGGGACACCTGGGATTTGGGGGGCGCTCAGAATTTGTGCTGAGCTGTGGCCACAAAGGACGGTGGTGGCCAGCTGCTCCTTCCCAGTTACACAGAACAGCAGCCAAGTTTACTTCTTCCCAGAGCTGTGGCAGCCCCTCCCTAGGAGATTCCCAGGTGAGGAAAAGAGGTAAAGAAATGCAAATTGAGGCTCATTAACAACCAGCATTGGCCCCACGCTCGGGAAATCCTCTCACACTATAAACACCTGAGGGAGTTTCTCATTCAACTGAGATCCTAAGGCTTTTCAAGTAACTGAGGCTAATAGCCTCCAGGCAAAAAGCTAGAGCATAACTGAACCTTTCCTGAGCTTGCAAATCTGCCCAGGAAAGTGAGACTTGACAGTGGTGTTGAAGGAGGGCCCTCCACGCTCATCCAAACCCAGGAGAGGGAGCCACAAATAGCAGAACACCAACACCCACAGGGAAAACTTGGCAGGCTCCAAAACTCACTGAGATAGCAAAAATGGTGAAACAAAGAAACAGATCCCAAATGAAGACCAAGAGAACGCTACCGAAGATGAGATAAATGAAATGCAGTTAAGCAAATTATCAGAGGTAGAGTTCCGAGCCATGATCTTGAGGAAACTAAACAGCATGAGTAAGGACATTGACACCATGAAAACCAACCAAGTGGAAATAAAGAATGACATAGAAGAAATAAAGAACACATTGGAAGGACTGACCAGCAGAGTAGAGGAAGCGGACGACCAAATCAGTGAATTAGAAGACAGAGTAGAAAAAAATCAATCAATCAATCAGAAAATCAAAAGGAAAAAACAATGAAAAAACAGGAAGATAGGTTAAGAGAACTGTGGGACAACTGGAAACGTAATAACATTCGCATCATTGGAGTCCCCGAAGAAGAAAATGAGCAAGGGTTAGAGAATATATTTGAAGAAATAGTGACAGAAAACTTTCCTAACCTGGTGAAGGAAGAAGGCATTCAAGTTCAAGAAGCACAGAGAGCCCCAAGTAAGAAGAACCCAAACAGGCCGACACCAAGACACATAATAAATAAAATGCCAAAAATTAAAGACAAAGAGAGAATCCTAAAGGCAGCAAGAAATAAGCAACAGGTTACCTACAAAGGAACCCCCATAAGGCTATCAGCTGACTTCTCAACAGAAACACTACTAAACCTTGGCATGAAGTAATCAAGGTCATGAAAAACAAGGATCTGAATCCAAGACTACTCTACCCAGCAAGGCTATCATTCAAAATAGAAGGTCAAATAAAGAGCTTCCCAGACAAAAAAAAAGGCTAAGGGAATATATTAGCACCAAACCAGCCCTGCAAGAAATGTTAAAAGGACTGCTGTAATTAATAGAAGAAATAGAAAGAAAATTAAAACCACACTGTACAAAAATGGCACTAAATAAGTACATATCAATAATCACCTTAAATGTAAATGGACTGAATGCTCTGATAAAAAGACACAGAGTAGCTGACTGGATAAGAAAGCATGATTCACATATATGTTGTTTACAAGAGACCCACCTCACAACAAAAGACTCACATAGGTTGAAAGTAAAGGGATGGAAAAAAATCTTCCAAGCAAACAGAAAGGAAAAAAAGCTGGGGTAGCAATACTCATATCTGATAAATTAGATTTCAAATTGAAGACCATAACTAGAGACAAAGAAGGCCACTACATAATATTGAAAGGGTCTATCCAACAGGAAGATATAACCTTGGTAAACATATATGCACCCAATATAGGAGCACCAAAATATATTAAAAATCTTCTAGAGGACTTCCAAGGAGAAATCGACAGCAATACAATCATAGCAGGAGACTTCAACACCCCACTGACATCACTGGATAGATCATCTAGACAAAAAATTAACAAGGAAACAGAGACTCTAAATGAAGCACTAGATCAAATGGATTTAATACATATATACAGAGAATTACACCCCAAAACTACAGAATTCACATTCTTCTCAAGTGCACATGGGACATTCTCAAAGATAGACCACATGATAGGACACAAACTAAGTCTCTACAAGTTCAAGAAGATTGAAATCATATCAAGCATCTTCTCAGACCACAATGGCATGAAACTAGAAATCAATTGCATCAAGAATATGCAAAAACATATGAACACATGGAGGCTACATAGCATGTGAATGGGTTACCATGGAGATCAAGGAAGAATTTAAAAAATTCCTGGAAACCAATGAAAATGAACACACAACAATGCAAAATCTATGGGATACAGCGAAAGCAGGTCTGAGAGGGAAGTTCATAGCACTACAGGCCCACCTCAAGAAAGAAGAAACATTTCTAATTGACTACCTAACCTCACAACTTAAAGAACTGGAAAGTAAACAAAAAGAAAACCCTAGAGCAAATAGAAGGAAGGAAATAGTAAAGATCAGAGCAGAAATAAATGACATGGAGACCAAAAAAACAATTCAAAGGATCAATAGATGCTAAAAAGCATTTGACAAAATCCAGCACCCATTTCTGATAAAAACGCTCAGCAATTTGGGAATAGAGGGATCATATCTTGATATAATAAAGGCCATATATGAAAGACCTACAGCCAACATCATACTCAATGAACAAAAACTGAAAGCATTTCCCTTAAGAACAGGAACAAGACATGGATGCCCACTTTCACCACTCTTATTTAACATAGTACTGGAAGTCTTAGCCACAGCAATCAGACAGGAAGAAAAAATAAAAGGGATCCAAATTGGAAAGGAGGAAGTGAAACTGTCATTATTCACAGATGACATGATATTATACATAGAAAACCCTAAAGACTCCATCAAAAATCTACTAGACTTAATTAATGTATTTGGCAAAGTAGCAGGATACAAAATTAACGTCAAGAAATCGACGGCATTCTTATACACCACTGATGAACTCACAGAAAGAGAAACTAAAAATAAATCCCATTTACCATCATGACCAAAAAATTAAGATACCTAGGAATAAACTTAACCAAAGAAGTAAAGGACCTATTTGCAGAAAACTACAGGACATTGAAAAAGAAATAGAGGAAAATATAAAAAAGTAGAAGCACATACCTTGTTCATGGATTCAAAGAATTAACATCATTAAAATGTCCATACTACCCAAAGCAATCTACAGATTTAACGCAATCCCCATCAAAATACCAATGACATATTTCACAGAACTAGAACAAATACTTCAGAAGTTCATATGGAACCAAAAAAGACCCTGAATAGCTTCAGCAATCTTGAAAAAGAAGGACAAAGTAGGAGGGATCACAATACCGGACATCAGGTTATACTACACAGCTACTGTAATCAAAACAGCCTGGTACTGGCACAAGAACAGGCATATAGATCAATGGAATAGAACAGAGAACCCAGAAATTGACCCAAAACATTACGCTCAATTAATATTCGACAAAGGTGGCAAGAGCATACAATGGAGTAAAGACAGCCTCTTTAATAAATGGTGTTGGGAAAATTGGACAGCTACATGCAAAAAAAATGAAACTAGATCATCAGCTTACACCATACACACAAATAAACTCAAAATGGATAAAAGACTTAAATGTGACTCATGAATCCATAAAAATCCTAGAAGAAAATATAGGCAACAAAATTTTGGACATCCTACGCAGCAGAATCTTCACTGATACATCACCTAAGGTAACAGAAACAAAGGAAAAAATGAACACATGGGACTACATCAAACTCAAAAGCTTCTGCACAGCAAAAGAAACAACCATCAAAGTGGAAAGGCAACCCACTGTATGGGAGAGCATAATTGCCTATGATATATCAGATAAGGACTAATTTCCAAAATATATAGAGTGCTCATACATCTCAACAAAAGGAAGACAAAGAACCCAATTAAAATATGAGCAGAGGAACTAAATAGACACCTCTCCAAACAGGACATACAAATGGCCAAGAGACATATGAAGAAAGCTCAACTTCACTAATCATCAGAGAGGTGCAAATTAAAACAACAATGAGGTATCACCTCACACCTGTCAGAATAGCCGCCATCAACAAAGCATCAAACAACAAGTGTTGGTGAGGGTTTGTAGAAAAGGGGACTCTAGTACACTGCTGGTGGGAGTGCAGACGGGTGCACCCACTATGGAAAACACTATGGTGTTACTTCAAAAAACGAAAAATTGAATTACCATTTCATCCAGTGATCCCACTCCTGGGAATATACCCTAAGAAGCCTGAAACACCAATCAGAAAGAATACATGTACCCCCATGTTCATAGCAGCGCTATTTACAATAGCTAAGATCTGGAAACTGCCCAAGTGTCCATCAGTAGACGAATAGATAAAAAAGCTGTGGTACATATATACAATGGAGTACTATGCAGCTGTAAGAAAGAAAGATCTCTTATCCTTTGCGACGACATGGGAGGACCTGGAAACTATTATCCTAAGCGACACAAGCCAAGCAGAGAAAGACAAATATCATATGATCTCACTTATTTCTGGAATATAATGAACATAACAGTCTGAGGAACAGGGTAGACCCAGAGATGTGGAAGTAGGGTACAGACTGACAATTGCCAGAAGAGGGGATGGGGGAGGGGAGCGATGAACACAAAACTTGTATGCATGTACTCATAACCAGTGGATATGGACAACAAAACTGGGGATGGGGCAGGGAGGGAGGGGAGGAGGGGGTCAATGGGGGAAAAAAGGAGAAACATCTGTAACAAAAGTAAATTATTAAAAAAATAAAAAAATAAAGAAAAATAAAAATTAAAAAAAAAAGCGGTGGTACATATACACAATGGAGTACTATGCAGCTGTAAGAAAGAAAGATCTCTTATCCTTAGCGACGACATGGGAGGACCTGGAAACGATTATCCTAAGTGAAACCAGCCAAGCAGAGAAAGACAAATATCATATGATCTCACTTATTTCTGGAATATAATAAACATAACAGTCTGATGAACAGGGTAGTCCCAGAGATGTGGAAGTAGGGTACAGACTGACAATTGCCAGAAGAGGGGATGGGGAAGGGAAGCGATGAACTACAGAACTTGTATGCATGTACTCATAACCAATGGACATGGACAACAAAACTGGGGACGGGGCAGGGAGGGAGGGGGAGGAGGGTGACAATGGGGGGAAAAGGAGAACCATCTGTAACAAAAATAAATTAAGAAAAAATTAAAAAAAAAAAGAAAGAGAAAATACACACACACACACACACACACACGCACGCACACAGGAGCAATGTTGACTATCTGAGCATGTTTTATAAATACAATCATTCAATTTTTAAGGATTGAAAAAAAACCCAAAACCCCACCTTTACTTTACTGAAATTACTACATACAAAGTAACTTGGCAGAGGGGAAGGTTGCATTTGGAATTAACAAACTAGAGCTTGAATTTGTTTGTTTATGTCCCATTTTCAACAGTATGTTTTTGAACAGTATCAGAGTTGTTTTAGATGTTAAATGGCTGGCATTCAACGTGCCTACATAAGTGCCTAGTAACCTGGTAGGCAAATAACTGTTTCCCACAAAACAAGTATCTATTGTGGTTCTGGGGAACACTGCGGGGCCAGTATGATACTCTCTCCAAGTCCTTTCTGCCAGCGCTGTGGGACTAGTGGTATGGAACAATTAGGGGAGTTTGCCTAAGGGAAGTAGGCCACCCACTCACAAGTTTTGAGAAATTGTTTTTGGATTTGTTGCCTATGGAACCCAGTGAAAAAGCGGATAACTGATCCGCAGATCCTCATATTGACAAAGTGGCTAGAGGTATCAGAAAATGAAAGCAAATCTCAGTAGAAGCCTTCTTAGAGCTGCTGACATGAAGAGACAAGAAGTGGAGGAACAAATGGGCCTTGGGAGAAAGGAAGTATACCACCAATTTAATCAGTTGGATGAAGGAAGTGAACCCCAACTTCTGTACAAGTCTGGAATCTCACCTCTATAATGTGGAAAAGAGGAATGAGAAATGCTGGCAACCTGCTTCTTCCAGGGAGTTACACAGCCAGCTTTTGACTTGGGGGAAAGGGAACCCTATCTTCTTGATTACAACTGCACAAAGTGAAAATTCCATCATTTTGAGGTACAGGTATGGGAGGAAGAAGTGGATCCTGGCTCAAGTGCCACACTCTTAATGAGATCTAGTAGATTTTCTTGAATAAATGTTGCTTCACTTGCTGTATAGCCTTAGGACAATTTCTAGAGATTGAAATTGTTGGATATTTTAAATAATTTCCCCCAGTTACATGTGTTTTACTGAGGAGTGGGTTAATGGAGCTTCTTATGGCACAATTCCAAAAGTTTACTTCTATTTCTTCTTTAATAAGCTTTGGTGGTTGTGTCTTTCAAGGAATTTATCCAGTTGATCTAAATTGATGAAGGTATTGACATAGGATGCTTATATTTCTGTATTATCCTTTTATTATACTTTAATATCTGTAGATTCTTTAGTGATATCACCTCTCTCATTTCTACAGTGGTATTTTGTGTGTTTTTCTCTCTCCAAAGGATTATGAATTTTATAATTTTTCTCATGTAACCAACTTTTAATTTTAATGATTTTATATAATGTTTATCTGTTTTCTATATTATTGGTTTCTGCTCTCATCTTTATTCCTACCTTTCCTCTGTCTTCTTTGGGTTTTATTTGCTCTTCTTTTTTTTAGTTTCTTAAGTTTTGAGCAGAGATCACTGACTTTAGAACTTTTTTCTTTTATAATATAGTTTGTTCAGTACTACAAATTCCACCCTAAATTCTACTCTAGTGGCATCCTACATATTTTGATTTGCTGTGTTTTTATTTAATTCTGCTAAATGACTTTCTAATTTTTCTTTTGATTTCTTTTTAATCCTTAAGTTATTTAGAAGTACATTATTTACTTTCCAAATATTTTGAATTGTTAAAAAGATCTTTCGAGTATTAATTTCTTATTTTATTCACTTGAATTAAAGAAACATACTTTGTAATACTTCATTCCTTTCAACTTTATTTAGTCTTGCTGTGTGGCCCTGAATATATTTTATTTGGTAAAGGTTCTATGTGCACTTGGAACTTTTGTGTACTTTTGTGTTGCTGGAGCATCCTATTCATGTCATTTAGGTTAAGTTGGTTCATAGTGTTGTTTAAATCTTTTATATCCTTACTGGTTTTCTATATACATGTTCTATCAATTATTGAGTGATAACATAGAACTCTCCAACTATAATTATGGATTTGTCTATTTATCCTTGCATTTCTACCAGATTTGCTGCATGTATTTAGAAGCTCTGTTATTATATGCAAAATGTTTAGGATTATTATGCCGTTAATGAATTGAACCCTTTATCATTATAAAATCATCTTCTTTATTCTTGATAATATTCTTTTCTTTGAAATCTATGTCATCTGATTTTACTATATCCACCTCAACTTTCTCTTTTTTAATTGATAGCCTACTATACGTTTTTCACCCTTTTACTTTTAACCTCTTTTGTGTCTTTGTATTCAAAGTGTATTCTTGTTAGCAGCACATTTTTATTCGGTCTGACAACCTCTGCCCTTTCATTAGAGTGTTTGGAATATTAACACAGTGTGAGTAGTTATATGGTTAGGTTTACATCTATTGTCTTCTTATTTGTTTTTTATTTGTACCATCTGTTCTTTGTTCCCCTTTCCCTCTCTTTTGGCCTTGTTGGCTTATATGCTATATTTGTTTATTTTGTTCTTTTAGTTTTGCTTCAGGGTTTACAGAAAATATTTAAAACTTATTGCAGGCTACTTTCAAGCAGTATTATACCACTTCATATATAGTAAAATAACCTTAGAATAGTATATTTCCATTTCTCTCCTTCTGACTTTTATACTATTTTTGTCATACATTTTACATATATATGTGTGTGTGTGTGTGTGTGTGTGTGTGTGTGTGTGTATATATGTTGTACACTTCATAATACAATGTTTTTATTTTTGTTTAAATAATCAATTATCTTTTAACAATTAAATGGTAATTTTCTGTGTAATTTGTATTTCCATTCTTCTTTATTCCTTTATGTAGACTCAAGTTTTCACCTGGTATAATTTTTCTACTACCTGAAAGAATTTCTTTATTATTTCTTGTAATGTGGATCTGCTAATGATGAATTCTTTAATTTAATTTATATCTGAAAAAGTTTTTATTTTGCTTATATTTTTAAAGATTATTTTTCTAGATAGATAATTCCAAATTACCAACTTTTTCCTTCCATATTTTCAAGATGTTGCTTCACTTACTTGCTTAAATTGTTTCCGACAAGAAATCTTTCATCTTTATCTCTATTCCAGAAAGTATAGGCTTTTCTGTCTGCTTTTAAACTTTCTCTTTATTACTGGTTTTGAGCAATTTGATTATGGCATGCCTTGCTATAGTTTCCTTCAGGTTTCTTTTGCTTGAGGTTTGTTTAGAAATTTGGAGCTCTGGGTTTATAATTTTCATCAAATTTGGAAAACAGCCCTAATTTCCTTAAATAACTTTCTATTTCTCTCCTTTCCTTGAGAGACTTAATTACATACACAGGCTGTTTAATGACATACTACAGTTTAATTGTATATACATTTTTTTGCTTAGATTTTTTTCTTTGTGTGTTTCATTTTGATAGTTTTTATTGTTTATTTTCAAGTTTAATAATCTTTTCTTCTGAAATGTCTAATCTGCCATTAATCATATCCATATATTTGCCATCTCACATATTTTAGTTTTTATCTCTAGAGGTTTTATTTAGATTTTAAAAATAATTCCATGTTACCATTTAATATTTTCAACATATAGAATTCAACTATTAATATAATATCTGTTTTACTGTCCTTATCTGCTAATTCTCTACATCTGTGTAAGTTTTGATTGGTTTCAAGTGACTGTTTTTCTCATCAACCTGGATCATGTTTCCCTTTCTCTTTGTATAGGTGATAATTTTTTATTGGATGTCAGATATTATGAATTTTGACTTGTTGGATACTGGATATTTTTGTATTCCCATAAAGATTCTTGAGCTTTGTTCCAGAATGTAGTTAAATATTTGGGAAACAGTTTGATCCTTTTGAATCTTGCTATTAAGATTTTCTAGGTAAGACCAGAACATCATTTTATCTAGTGATAATTATTTCCTACTATTGAGTCAAGACCCTTTCAGGTATTCTATCAAATTTTCCATTAATTATAAAGTTTTCTAGTCTGGCTGTGGAACACAGGCACTTTTTTAGGCCAATTATGAGTACCAGGTACTATTCCCTCTAATTCTTTTGAATTTTCTTTCCTCGGGGTCAAATATTTTCCTTCTCATGTGCTGCTCTGCACTCTGCTGAACACTGAAGAGGAACCCTTTGAAGATTTCCAATGTTCTCTTTCTATGATCTTTTCTTTTATCTGGTACTCTGTTCTACAAACTCCAGCCGTCTTTTTCTACCTAGGTATTCTGTGTACCTGGTTTTTACTACTTGTTCTGAGAGTTGGACACTCTCTCAAGGCAGTAAGCTTGAGCAATTATAGGGTTCACCTCCTTTGTTTCCCATCTCTCAGGGATCACTGTCCCTAGGTATTGATGTCCAGTGTTGTAAGACTACTGTTTTATATATAGTCTGTTTTGTCTTTTGGTTGTTTCAACCAGGAGGATAAATCCAGTCCCTGTAGTTTCACTTTGTTTGGAAGTAGAAGTGTGGAGAACATACTTTTAAAACTTATAGGAAGTGGAATAAAATTTTAAATATCATTGGATGTCTTTCACAAGGAAATTAAATAAAATATATGTAAAAATAAAAGAAACATGAGACTGAGATAAGAGAGCTCACAATGTTAAAAACAAAGACAAAAATACCATTATGACTTTTAAAAAAGTAAACATTGTTTTAAGAACAATATTAAGTTTACAGAAAAATTGCAAAGGCAGTACAAGGAGTTCCATATACCGTACAACAGTTTTCCCTCTTATTAATATTTATATATGGTACATTTGTATTAATATTTATGTATGGTAGCATTAGTATGGTACATTTGTCACAATTAATGTATTGTATTCATACATTATCAATATTAACTGAA
This sequence comes from Tadarida brasiliensis, assembly GCA_030848825.1. Taxonomy (NCBI): domain Eukaryota; kingdom Metazoa; phylum Chordata; class Mammalia; order Chiroptera; family Molossidae; genus Tadarida; species Tadarida brasiliensis. Next base: position 67,453,812 of record CM061259.1, on the reverse strand, counting down.
GCCCATAATTTATTTGGATTTTCTTAGGTTTTAACTAAAGTCCATTTTCTGTTCCAGTATCTCACTCAAGATACCATAATAGTTTTAGTTGTAATGTTTCCTTAGGCTCCTGTTGACCATTATAGTTTCTAGGCTTTTCCTTGTTTTTGATGACTTTGACAGTTTTGAGGGCTTCTGGTCAGGTTTTTTTAAATTTTTTTTTTCTTTATTGATTTTAGAGAGGAAGGGAGAGGGAGAGAGAGAGAGAAACATTGGTGAGAGATTGAACATCGATTGGCCGCTTTCTGCATGCCCCCACTGGGGGTTTGGTCCACAACCTGGGCATGTGCCCCGACCAGGAATCAAACCGGTGACCTCTTGGTGCATGGGTTGACGCTCAACCACTGAGCCACACTGGCCGGGCTACTGGTCAGGTATTTTATAGAACATATTTCAACTGCAATTTAGCTGAGTTTTGTTCCTCATAATTAGACTAGGGTTATGTGTTTCAGGGAGAAAGACCTATGACTGTTGATATTGACTTTTGGTCATTTGGCTGAGGTAATGCTTGTCAGACTTCTCTACTGCAAAGTTATTATCTTCTGCTATCCATACCATATTCTTTGGAAGGAAGTCACTATGCAAATGGTAGTTTATAGTTCATCTCCTTGAGAGTAGAGTATCTACATAAATTATTTTAAATTCTTCTGTATGCGTGATTTGTCTATTCTTCGACTTTTATTTATTCAATCATTTATTTCTGTCAGTACGAACATATACATTTTTAAAAAATCCTCACCAAGGATATTTTCCATTGATTTTCAGATAGAGTGGGAGGGTAGGAAGGGGAGAGAGAGAGAGAAAAAAACAAAACACATTGATGTGAGAGAGACACATCAATTGGTTGTCTCCCGCACGACCCCAACAAAGGCTGGGGATCAAACTGCAACTGAGGTACGTGCCCTTGACCAGAATTGAACCTATGACTCTTTGGTCTGCAGGCTGACATTGTAACCACTGAGCCAAATTGGCCAGGGCTGGACATACACATATTTATTTTATACTTCGGGTTATAATCTAATACTACGTTATTTATTACTTATTTATTTAGCAAAAATTGTTCTGGCTTTGGCCATTGGAACCTTTTCCAGTTGGCTTCTGTGTTCCTTTGGAATTCCCCCATCATTTCAAGAGTCTAGCACTTCTGTACTTTCTGACACTACAAGAGTTACCTTGCATATTTCCTTCCACAGTCCAAGAATCAGCTATTTCTGCAAGGAGCCCTGGTTCCTTTTATTGGGAAAAGGTATTAGAAACCAAGATCTGGGCACTAAGTATGTCATTGCCACTGGGGTGTCATTGCTTCTAGGCTCTCTCAGCTGACAGAGCAAGAAAATAAGTGTGTATACCAATTTGGCTATCTATATTTATATCTATAAATGTTTTTATCTATAAATATCTATAAATATTTTCTCATGTAACAATCTGTATCTGTATTAAGCTACACGAGTTCATACTGCTGTCTTTAAATCTAATCCATTACCACATAAATCATTCTAACATCCTTCCCTTGTTTATCTATAACTTTTCACTCCAACAGTGAGAAACTAGCTCAAGGGAATAAACTTTATGAACTAGAGTATAGTATTTATGGGAAGTTCATTTTGTTCTCAGTATAACAGACTCCAATTATTTCCATAGGTACTTAGGTTAGTTATTTTTCCATCATCACCTTCATTGAGGTTGTTTTACATATTTGTTGTACAAATAGATTATTTTGGTCACATTATTCATTATATCCTAGATCCCCTGACTTCCTGAATAATAAATTTTAAATGACTTCACATGCATAGAATAACAGAATCAACACCACATCAAATAGGATAAAACATAAAAGCTTAAGAAATGTTCTCAATATATAGAAAATGCTGAAGACACGAAAATGATCAGGCAAGAAAAGCATTTTCTAAAATAATTATGCTCAAGTAAATCCACACAACCAGGAAAATTTTGAAAAAAGTGATAGTAGAAAGTTTTTCTACAATACACTAAAATATGTGTTTAAAGTATTGATAATTATAATAGCATAGTAAAGATACAGGAATAGATTAGAAGCAAAACAGAACCAAAACAGAGTTTAGAAACTATCCTAAAAATATATTGAGATTCAGCATAGCATAAAGGTGGCATTTGAAATCAGGCTTCTCTGATATTCTCTCAGAGTTGAATATCCCATGCCAATCTTTCATCACAAAATTGTATTGCTCAAAAGCAGTCATTGGTATAATGAGCACTATTCTTCAGGTATTCGGTCATGGGATAAGCTGGCTTTGGCCACACAGAACGGTTTGGCTGATGTTAAATGTCTAACTTCTCTTTATAATTGGCCTGTAAAGGGGGTGACCAACCATCCATATCACAGTCATAGGGAAGAGAATTTGGTAGGATAGATGGTTCAGACAATAGAAATTCACAAGCCTCCAATGAGAGAAAACATTTGGGATAAACCTCAGCTAAAAAGCCTGGGGTGGGGGAAGAATGAGATCATCCCTGGTGAAAGGGATCTAGTATTAGTCAGCAGCATCAGGCTCCAGCACAACTTGCTGAAGTTCAAGACCAGACTTAAGAAGAGTTGGATTAGAAAACCAAGGCAGACACCATAGCATACAGAGCAAATCAGCTGAGACACTGAAAACTAGGAATGAGGGAACAAAACTACTTCTGGTGTCTCAGACTGCTACAGAGCCAAGGCTGGCTGAATCTTTTAGAGTATTAAATTCTCAAAGCTGGCAAGGTTAGAGATTGCAGGTATTATGAAAGCAATACCTTAGAAATGGGATGAATAAAGAACGGTTGCTAAATGAAGAAAGTGATACATGAAAAAAAAGAGAAAAAGCTTCAGAGAGTAAATCTTGTTATTTCCTCATCAGATGTGTTCACAGCATACCTTACTATTTTTGTAACTCATTCTGAGCAGGTCTGGATGAGAAATTTTGATGAGTTATTTTCTCATAAGGATAATAAACACGTTTAGGAGCTTTTCCTATGGCAGTATTTCTCAAAGTAAGAACTCTGTATCCCAGGATGGTATGTCCACTATTTCTTTATATCCCTGAAGCTGGTAATGATGTTCATGCCCAGCCTCCTCTTTTGCTTTCCTCCATCCTGTTCTGGAGTTCTGGAAGGTGCTGAAAGGAAGAGCCTTGCCAAAGTCTTTTGCTGTCACATTTCTGTTGTTTCTTTATGTTTCATATTCACATAGTGGGTGTTTGTGTGTGTGTGCGCAAGAATGGCATATGCAAAAACAAGACTAAAGACACTAACTTGTATTCTATAATAGCTGCATCCTTGATTTTTTAACGTGAATTCCCAGGCCAAGCCATCATAACAGTTATGATGCCTTCTACACACCCATCTGCCTTTGTTCTTTCCTTTCAAACAAGGATCCTAAAGCTTACTTATGATGTCAATAATTTCTACCCTCTAAAAGAAAACTAACATTTATAGAGTACCAACAATGCATGATTTCATTTGACTCTCAAAATCAACAAGGTAGATTATTATTATTATTATTATTGTTATTTTTATTTTTTAAAATTATTTTTATTAATTTGGTTTTGTTACAGATGTTTCTCCTTTTTCCCCCATTGACACCCTCCTCTCCACCCCCCCACCCCATCCCCAGCTTTGTTGTCTATGTCCATTGGTTATGCATACATGCATATAAGTTCTGTGGTTTATCTCTTCTTCCCCAACACCCCCTCTTCTGAGGTTTGTCAGTCTGTACCCTAAATCTATGTCTCTGAGTCAGTTTTGTTCATCAGTTTGTTTAGTTCATTATATTCCACAAATAAGTGAGATCATGTGATATTTGTCTTTCTCTGCTTGGCTTGTTTCGCTTAGCATAATGCTCTCCAGGTCCTTCCATGTCATATCAAAGAATAAGAAATCTTTCTTTCTTACAGCTGCATAGTATTCCATTGTGTACATGTACCACAGCTTTTTTATCCACTCATCTACTGATGGACACTTGGGCTTTTTTTTTCCCAGATCTTAGCTATTGTAAATAGTGCTGCCATGAATATAGGGTACATATATTCTTTCTGATTGGTGTTTCAGGCTTCTTAGGGTATAGTCCTAGAAGTGGGATCACTGGGTCAAATGGCAATTCAATTTTTAACTTTTTGAGGTAACACCATAGTGTTTTCCATAGTGGCTACACAAGTCTGCATTCCCACCAGCAGTGTACTAGAGTCCCCTTTTCTCCACACCCTCACCAACACTTGTTGTTTGATGCTTTGTTGATGGCAGCCATTCTAGCAGGTGTGAAGCGATACCTCATAGTTGCTTTAATTTGCATCTCTCTGATGATTAGTGATGTTGAACATTTTGTCATATGTCCCTTGGCCATTTGTGTGTCCTGTTTGGAGAGGTGTCTATTTAGGTCCTCTGCCCATTTTTTAATTGGGTTCTTTGTCTTCCTTTTGTTGAATTGTATGAGCACTCTACATATTTTGGAAATTAACCCCTTATCTGATGTATCATTGGCAATTATGCTCTCCCATATAGTGGGTTCCCTTTCCATTTTGATGGTTGTTTCTTTTGCCGTGCAGAAGATTTTGAGTTTGATGCAGTCCCATGTGTTCATTTTTTCCTTTGTTTCTCTTGCCTTAGGTGTTGTATCAGTGAAAATTCTGCTGCATATGATGTCTGAAATTTCATTGCCTACAATGACATATTTCACGTTGTTAGAACTAGAACAAACACTCCAAAAGTTTATATGGAACCAAAACAGACCCCGAATAGGCACAGCAATCTTGAAAATGAGAAACAAAGTAGGAGGGATCACATTACCAGATATCAGGTTATACTACAAAGCCACTATAATCAAAACAGCTTGGTACTGGCATAAGAACAGGCAGATAGATCAGTGGAACAGTACAGAGAACCCAGAAATTGACCCAAGACAATATGCTCAATTACTATTTGACAAAGCTGGCAAGAGCACACAGTGGAGTCAAGACACTCTCTCCAATAAATGGTGCTGGGAAAATTGGACAGCTACTTGCAAAAAAATGAAGCTAGACCACCAACTTACACCATACACAAGAATAAACTCAAAATGGACAAAGGACTTAAATGTACACGTGAATCCATAAAAATTCTAGATTATTATTATTAATTTTATAAATAAAGAAACTTTTAGGAAAATTAATTTTCTTATGATTTCATAGCTATGAAGTGGCAGGAATGATATTTGAGTATAAAGATGTGCAGTCTCTTGCCCTGGCTGGTTTGGCTCAGCAGTTAAAGTGTGGCCCACGGACCAGAGAGTCTAGGGTTTGGTTCCCGCTAAAGGCATGTACCTCGGTTGCAGTTTGTCCCTGGTCCCGGTTGGGGTCATGTGGGTGGCGACCACTAGATGTGTCTCTCTCACATCGATGTTTCTCTCTCTTCCCCCCCTCCCTCCTGCTCTATAAAAAAAAGATGTGTACTCTCAACACCTATGTTCGTTCTATAACTTCTCATGTTAGTGCTAAAATATAGAACTCTTTTAGAGCTTTAGAAATTACCTGTCTTAGAAATCAACAAAATCAAAGAGTCAGAATTTTAAAAAATGTATCTACCCCTAGAAATGATCTTAGCTAAGAAGTTTCAAACCCATGTAATTCTTAGGATTCTACAGAAATCTTCCAGAATCTTGGGAGAAACGACAGAAAAAGTAGTGTCAGAGGAACTGAGTGAAAAGAAGTGATTCCCAAAATTATTTTTTTTGGGGAAAAAAAAATGTTGCTTAGCTTGAAAAGGTTTGAAAACACTTATGACAGACTGCTAACTGTATATCTCATCTTTTCCTTTTCTCATTAGTAGAATTCTAATCTCATTTGAAATGATAATGTACCCAAAAGACTACATTTCCCAACTTCCCTCGCAGACATTAAGTTCTGGCCAGTGAGATGTCGGCAGAAGTATTATATGAGACTCCTGAGAAGGCTTCTTAAAAGACAGGCCAAATTTTTGTCCCTCTTGTTTCCTCTGCTCTGACTTGGAATGTGCAGATGATAGCTGGAGTTCCAACCTTCAGCATGAACTCTGAGGGACTTTGAATATAGAAGTCATGTGTTCAGAATGAAGCAAATCAAAGTGAGGAGCTTCAGTCCAGGATGACAGTATGAAGCCACCACTCCATATGGGTCCCAGACTGCCTGACTCCAGACTTATTTTAAGAGTGAAAAAATAAAATTCTCTCTGTTCAAGCCAGTATTCATTCCTGTCAGTTACAAGAAAATGTAATCCCTAGTGATAAATCATATTTAACATGCAAATAATCAGAAGTCCTGTCCTGGCTGGTGTTTCTCAGTGGTCAGAGTGTCAGCCCATGAACTGAAGGGTTATAGGTTAGATTTCCAGTCATGTGCATGTACCTAGGTTGCAGTTTCATTCCCTGGCCCCAGTTGGGGCACGTGCAGGAGGTAACCAATCGATGTGTCTCTCTCACATTGATGTTCTTCTCTCTCTCCTTCCCTTCTACTCACTCTAAAAAAATCAATTGGAAAAATATCCTCAGGTGAGGATTAACAACAACAAAAAGAATCAGAGGTCCTAAAATTTGCCTTTAGAGGAGTCAGTTCTAAAGAGGTTCAAGATTTATCCACATTTCCTTTTGGAATCCCAGTTTGAGTAAGTTCCAAGCCATCTGGGTGTTCTTAATGAAGAAGTTGTGATTATTTACTAAAACATATGTTCATAATTCAAAGCACATTTTTAAAAAACCAGAAATTTTTACAAGCACTTCCGGGAAATTAAGTCAACCATATAAACTTATTCTCAGAAACAAGTAAAATCAATGGATGATAAAAATAAAAAGCACATGTCCTAGAAAATGTTCCATGTGCATTTGAAAAAAATGTATATTCTTCTGCTTTGGGGTGAAATGCTCTGAAGATATAAATTAAATCCTTCTGATCTAGTGTGTCATTTAGGGCTGCAATTTCCTTGTTGATTTTCTGTCTGTAAGATCTATCCATTGATGTCAATGGGTTGTTAAAATCCCCTACTATGACTGTATGACTGTCAGTCTCTCTCATCAAGATTTGTTTTACATATTTAGGTGCTCCTGTGCTGAGTGCATAAATGTTTACAAGGGCTATATTCTTTTGTTGGATTGATCCTTTTATCATTATGTAGTGTCCTTCTTTGTCACTTATTATAGCCTTCGTTTTAAAGTCTATATTGTCAGATGTAAGTATTGCTACCCCAGCTTTTTAAAAACTTCCATTTGCATAAAATAACTTTTCCCATCCTTTTTACTTTTAGTCTGTATGCATCTTTTGTTTTCAGTTGGGTCTCTTGTAGACAACATATTTATGAATCTTACTTTCTTATCCATTCAGCTACCCTATTTCTTTTGATTGGAGCATTTAAACCATTTACATTTAAAGTGATTATTAAAGGTATATGTCTATTGCCATTTTATACTTTTAGAGATTTTTAATATTGATTTTCTTTAGAGAGAGAAAGAGAGAGAGAAACATAAATGTGAGAAAGATACATTGACCAGTTGCCTCCCACATGCACCCCACCAGGGATCAAACCCAAATCTAAGCATGTGCCCTGTCTGGAAAGCAAACTTGCAACATTCCAGTGCATGGGACGACACTTCAACTAACAGCCACATCAGCCAGAGTGCCTTTTTATTCTTTTATGTGTGTTCCTCTGTTTTTTTTTTTTTTTTTCCTCTTTCTGCTTCTACTTCTTAAACCAAACCCTTTAACATTTCTTGTAATACTGGTTTGGTGGTAACAAACTCCTTTAGCTTCTTCTTGTCTGGGAAGCTATTCGTTTCTCATTCAATTATAAATGATAGCCTGGCTGAGTAAAGTAGTCTTGATTGTAGGTCCTTGCTTTTCATCACTTTCAATATTTGATGCCAATCCCTTTTGGCCTAAAATATTTCTGTTGAGAAATCAGCTGACAGTCTTATGGGAACTACCTTGTAGGTAAGAAACTGCCTTTTCTTGCTGTTTTTAATTTTTCTCTTTATCTTTAACCTTTGCCATTTTAATTATGATGTGTGTTGGTGTGGGCCTCTTTGGGTTCATTTTGTTTGGGACTTTCTGTGCTTCCTGGAGGTCAGTGTTTTTCTCTTTTACCAGGTAAGGAAGTTTTCAGTCATTATTTCTTTAAATAGTTTCTTAATTCCTTGCTCTCTCCCTTCTCTGTTTTGTACTCCTATGATGTGGTTGTTGTTACAGTTTGTGTTGGCCCAAAGGTCTCTTAGACTATCTTCATTCTTTTTTTTTTTTTCTTTTTGCTGCTCTGATTGGGTGTTTCTTTTCTACTTTGTTTCCAAGTCACTGATTTAATACTCTGCTTCATCCAACCTTCTTTTGATTCCTTCCAGTGTATTCTTGATATCAGATATGGTATTCTTCATTTCTGACTGGTTCTTTTTCATGGTTTCTGTATCCCTTTTCATGCTGTTATAGATCTCACTAAGTTTCTTGAACATCCTTATAACCATTACTTTCAACTCTACATCTGATAAATTGCTTGCCTCCATTTCATTTAGCACTTTTTCTGGAAATTTCTCCTGCTCTTCTATTGGGACAGGTTTATTTTCCTCCTCATTTGGGCTGCATCTTTTTTTTTATTATTATTAATTTATTTTTGTTACAGATGTTTCTCCTTTTGTTCCCATTGACACACTCCTCCCCATCCCCCCACCCCATCCTCAGCTTTGTTGTCCATGTCCATCAGTTATGCATACATGCGCATAAGTTCTGTGGTTTATCTCTTCCCTCCCCCCACCCCCTCTTCTGAGCGGTGTCAGTCTATACCTTACTTCCACATCTCTGGGTCTACCCTGTTCCTCAGACTGTTATGTTCATTATATTTCACAAATAAGTGAGATCATATGATATTTGTCTTTCTCTGCTTGGCTTGTTTCACTTAGGATAATATTCTCAAGGTCCCTCCATGTCATCTCAAAGGATAAGAGATCTTTGTTTCTTACAGCTGCATAGTACTCCATTGTGTATATGTACCACAGCTTTTTTATCCATTCATCCACTGATGGACACTTGGGCTGTTTCCAGATCTTAGCTATTGTAAATAGTGCTGCTATGAATATGGGGGTACATGTATTCTTTCTGGTTGGTGTTTCAGGCTTCTTAGGGTATATTCCTAGAAGTGGGATCACTGGATCAAATGGCAATTCAATTTTTAATTTTTTGAGGTAACACCATAGTGTTTTCCACAGTGGCTGCACCAGTTTGCATTCCCACCAGCAGTGTACTAGAGTCCCCTTTTCTCCACACCCTCGCCAACACTTGTTGTTTGATGATTTGTTGATGGCGGCCATTCTGACAGGTGTGAGGTGATACCTCATTGTTGTTTTAATTTGCATCTCTCTGATGATTAGTGATGTTGAGCATTTCTTCATATGTCTCTGACCCATCCCACAGGTCGAGCAACGAGGACTCTAGAGGGGGAGTGAGGATGACATAGGGCAAGAGACACGAAGAATGGAGACAAGACAGGATTCTGATCAAGTCTTGTTTATTGTAAAACAGGGCAAGGTTTTATAGCATGAAAGCAGGAAAATGAAAGCAGGAATGTTCCTGGGGCGCTGAAGTCGGGGCTAATCTGGCTGCTATGAGACCAAACCCTAGCAGCATAATCAATAAGGTGAGTGCTTGAGGCAAGCAGAAAACACCTGCTGCAGTTCCAAGAACTGTCATTTCTGCAGAGGTCCCGGGGGCATTGTGACCTGAGTCACGCCCACCCAAGAGAATAATGCCAAGAATGTCTTATAGCCAGGGGTGAACTTTCCAGTCCCCCACAGGTCCCCCTTTTTTATTTTATTTAAGTGGCTGAATTCCTTGAGAGGACTGTGCCTGTCTTAGGTCAGGATGTTCTCACACAGAGCCAACCAACCTTGCCTGTCATGGGAGACTGAGGCAGCGTGGGCCCAGTTCCTGTCTTAGGTGGCGGTCAGTGATGCGTGTGGACTCCAGTTGCCCATCATTGACTAACCAGTCCAGTTCACCAAGGTCTAGGCATGGTCAGCCATCTCTAGTTTGTGGTAATGTACCTGTATGGGCTGCATTCTTATGGCATCAATTTGTTGTTTCAGAAAGGCCATTAATTTGTTGAATAAGATGGGCCCCAGGGATGTAAGGCACAAGAGCCTGAGTAAGGGACCCAGCAGCAGAAGAATGTAGGGTAGGGCACCACTCAGTCCACTCCAAAGGGGATTATCGAAGAGCTCTCTTCTTCTTTTTACCAGATCTTCTTGTAACTTCTTGATTTTGTCTCGGACGATACCGGATTTATTGGTGTAGAAACAGCAATGTTCCTGTAGAGCCAAGCATATGCCTCCCTGCTCCGCTGTGAGCAAATCTAAACCCCTTCTATTCTGGAGTACTACTTCTGCTAGAGAGTCTAATTGATCTTGGATAACTTGAATAGTACTAGATAAAGCCTGGACACCATCTATTAATTGATTAGAGAGCTTAGTGTAGGAATGAACTGCAACCCCCAATCCTGCAGACCCTGTAGCTACCTCTCCCGTGACTCCTAAACTCACCAGCAGGGGGATGAGTGTCACAGCTCTTTTGGCATGGCCTGCAATATAGTCTAGGTTAGGGATAGGGATGGGGTCATCTCCAGGTATCACATCTATGTCAGGTAATAGGATTGCTAAAACACATAGCCCTGTCCAATTAGTGGGCAGGTAGGAGAATGCTAGATTACCTCTGCAAAGGAACACTTGCCCCTTACCAGGGCAGAGGGGGGAACTGAAGTTTATTAACGTGCTGCAGTTGGCGAAAGTTGCAAATCCAACGTCCACATCAAAACTATTATTCTGAGCCTTACCTTGAATGCAAAAAGCATTAATAAAATTTATTGGTTGAACTCTAAAGGGAATGCTAACACTGCAATTATTATTCTGACTAAGAACATAAGTGACATTAAAGGGCACTGGCAAGGCAAGCGGCATGGGAGTGCCCAAGGTCATGCAAAGCCAGCAATCATTAGCCTGCTTAGGATTTGAGGCATTAAGCGCTCTGTGGGTGGCCTCTAGTATGTCAGAGGATTGAGTATCTAGGTCCACACCACGTGGTTTTGGCAGTGCCAAAGGATGATAATTAATTTTTGGATTCATATGATCAATTATTTGCTCTAGCAGATTTTCTGATTGTATCTTGAGGCCCACCACCATCAGAAACGTGTATGGGGGGAGTTTTACTCCAGCATACTGGCTTTCCTACCTCCCCTTGGCACGAGGCCTGAGCATATTTTTGAGATCCCAAAGGTGATGGGACATTGGTCCAATCCCCTCCATTAATGCCCAATCGAGTTTTTTGTAGGAGTAAAATAGGTCTGATTAGCCTTGGTGCATTCCTGGACTGTTTTGTAACAGGAGGAGTGCATTTGGTCATAAGTGACTGAGCATTCTGTTGGACAGGGCCCTGGCTTACCTTGAGTGAGGGGAATTATATGGGGTTTCATAACACAGACCCACTTTTGGGAGAAACCTCCTCCTATTTGGCAATTGGCGGTGAGGTGAGCATTTTTGTTGCCACAGTCAGTGGTGCATGAGTAAGCCGTAGGCCTGGTAGTAGAGGTTCCTCCACAGCATTCACAAGGAGGGCCAAACAACTTCTTTATGAACTCTTCAGCATTTGGAGGGGGCTCAAAGCTGCTTTCTGTGGTTGCGAGCAGGCTCAGCATTCCACCCAGGATTATAAATCCAACCTTCAGGTTCATTTCCTGAGGACAGAGAACAGGAGAAATTCTCAGGGCGAACTATCAACCCTGGAGGCAATTATTTGATTATCCTCTATTTTTGGGGCTTTATCAATTTGTTTTACTAAGCGTTCTGGTAACTATCTGGCAAATTTCATTTCTTTAGAATATATACATACTGAGCCTCGACCCCAGATAAGAACTGGGTCGGGACCGTGCCAAGCATTGGTCAAGGGATCTTTCCAGAGAACCGAAGCGAACTGCTTTTGAGTTTCTGAGTGCCAGAATCTATTAGCTGCTGATTGTCCATTGGCAACCAAATTTAAAAAATTGAGAATGAATAGAGCATGTGAGAGAATATTTCTGGGTGTCCCCTTCGTGGGGTACCATTCCCCCTTTTTTATTTTAGAAATAGTGATTTTCAAGATCTGGTTGACTCGTTCATCTATTCCTTGGCCTTGAGGGTTGTGAGGGATTCCTGTAATATGTTGAATATTGAGATGCCAACAGAACTGTGAAAAACTGGAGCTGACATACCCTGGCCCATTGTCTGTCTTTAATTGTTGAGGACAACCTAACACAGAAAAGGTGGCTAACATGTGACTTATGCCATGTCTGGTGGCCTCTCCGGATTGGAGGGAGGCATGTATGAACCAGCTATATGTATCTATGGTGACATGCATAAATTTTAGATTACCAAATTCAGGAATATGAGTGACATCCATTTGCCAGAGAGCATTGGGTACCAGCCCCCTGGGGTTGACTCCCAAATGTGGGACTGGCAAATGAGTAGCACAGGATGGGCAGGTTTTGACAATCTGCCTAGCCTGTTCTCTGGTGATGTGATGCATGAGGTGTAGGGTTTTGCATTCAGGTGGTGTAGTTGATGGCTATGTTGAGCTGCAGTGAGGTTGTTATCTATAGTATTAGTAGCTACAATTAATTGGTTTGGGTCCCTAGTAGCGAGGTCAGCCTTTTGGTTTCCTTCCGCCAGAGGCCCTGGCAGTCCGGAATGAGCCTGCAAAGGCCCTATATAAAATGAAATCTTTTAGTAATTAATTTCTGCAGTTGCCGGAATAAATCCCCAGCACTGGAGACAATTTTTATTTGCCCTGCAGTTTCTATTAATGGAACTGAATGTGCAATATATGCACTGTCTGTATAAATGTTCAAAGGTTGGTCAGGAAACGCAGAGAACACAGAGATTACTGCTTGCAGCTCTGTTAGTTGGGCGGAAGAGTCATTGGTCATAAAGGAGACTGTTTTATCTAAATAAGTATAGGCGACTCTGCCATTGGAGGACCCATCAGTAAATACTAATAGGGCATTTCGGAGGGGCTCAGGAGCTGTCCTGGTAGGGAACACAAATTCATTCCGATTGGCAAAATCAATGAGCTTATCAGGTGGATAGTGATTGTCTAAAAGCCCAATATAAAGAGGCCAGAGAGATAGGCCAGGATTCAGTATTGTGCATCAGCCAGTTTATTTGGTTGTTAGTGTAAGGTTGAATAATAGTATCAGATTCTTTACCAAAATAACATTTGCCTTGATCCCTGCCCATCATTATTAGAGTGGCAACAGCCTGATAATAAGGTTCAATTACTCTTTTAGGTGTGGCACGGAGGTGGATCCACATGAGGGGCGCTGTCTGCCACAAGACTGCAGTTGGTGAGAGTGCTGTTTTGCATATAATAAAACTTTAGAGGTTTGTTGTAGTCTATAAATGTGGTAGCTTGAGAATGGATAGTTTGTTCTACAGTATGTATGGCTTGTCTTCCCTCCGGGGTCAATTCCCTGGGGGAGGTGGGGTTAGCATCCCCATGTAAAATATCATACAATGGTTTAAGTTCCCCTTTGCTAATTTTTAGATAGGGCAGTAGCCAGTTAATGTCTCCCAGGAGCTTTTGGAAATCATTTAATGTTTTAAATTTATCTAGCCTTAACTCTAATTTTTGGGAGGAGATTAAGGCTCCCTGCATTTGGAATCCTAGGTATGTGTGGGGGTCCGTGAGTTGGACTTTGTCTGGGGCTATTTGAAGACCACGGCTTTGTAATGCCATGCACATTTCATCATAGCACTTTAGGATTTCGGTTCCTATCTTTCCAGCTATTAAAATGTTATCCATGTAGTGGATGATATACATGTTTGGCCAGTGGTCTCTTACAACCTCTACATATTCTGACTTCCAGAGGAGATAATCTCCTCCGGCCAGGGTGGCTTGGGCCAGTGTCTGCCAATCTCCTGGAGTGAGCCAGTTTTCTGTTACAGATTCTAAGATTGCCATAGTATAAGGGGCTGTAGCTCCATATTGGGCTACTGCTATTTTTAATTCCTTTATGACTTTGAAATCAAACCCAGTGTGGTGTCTCCACGCTTGACCCTGTGCGTCCACAGTCTCTGATATGGGGAAGGCAAGGGCTTCTGCATCATCGGACCTCGAGAGCTCTGTTCGGGGGGGGGGGGGAGATTTTGGGAGCAACTCCTCTGATGGGAGGCCTTTGGGTAATTTGCGTCTCAGATCTCAAGGTGTTTTTCCCTTTTAGATTTCCCTATTTTTAATTCTTCTAACTGGGGAATAAGGTCTTGATGTTCCTTCTCCAATTTAATCTGCTCTTTTAAATGTTCTATTTTATTCCTTTTTTGGATCAATAACAGGACAGGCTAAGGGGGGAGCACTAGGCTTCTCTGGAGGAGAGGAATAAGGTGGGGGTCGTGTACCAAGTGGTGGTCAGTCTTGGTGATGATATCTGGCTGCTTGATCTGCTAAATCATCCCAGTTAACTTCCCCCCCATCATCATCACCTGTTTCAAGATATTCTGATAAATTTGGATATTCTTTTTTTTTGGGCCTATTTTCTCTTGTTCTAAAGTCTCTTTCAGCTTTTTAGTCCTTCCCTTAACCTGTGCTTCCTTTTCAGGAGGTTTTGTTTGTTCTTGCTGTTCCTCCTCGGTGTCGCTATCAAAAGACATAAGGTCCTCACAAGCTTGATTCTCTGCCTCTTTTTGTCTATTGTCTTTTTCCTTCTGGAGGATATTTTCCCCACTCTCTACAACATTAGCTATAACAGGGTCACAGTGTTTTTGAGAAATAATTTCATCTATGAGATTCCAGTAAGAGAAGGTGGTTACAGGGACCTTCTCAGGTCCAAAAGTATTATAGTAGTCTTTGAGTGCATCCCCTACTCTTTTCCCTCTTTTCTGATCTATAGTTCCCTCAATGGGAAACCAAGGACATACTTCTTTGATGTAATCAAAATAATGACATAAATGTTTTGTCTTAACCTTTACTCCTCGTGCCTTTAAAGCTTTAGTTAATTGTTCTACAAACAATCTATGCTGACTTAATTCTTGCCCCACAATCGCTGATCACTTACTGAGGTTCAGTAGACACAGCAGGTTCCCACACCGCCTATGCCTCTTTCACTATGTATTTTCAGCTGGCCTCTCAAATCAGTGTCCTTCACAGGGTCCCCCATTCTTGAGCCCCACGTTGGGTGCCACTTGACCCATCCCACAGGTCGAGCAACAAGGACTCTAGAGGGGGAGGGAGGATGACATAGGGCAAGAGACACGAAGAATGGAGTCAAGACAGGATTCTGATCAAGTCTCGTTTATTGTAAAACAGGGCAAGGTTTTATAGCATGAAAGCAGGAAAATGAAAGCAGGAATGTTCCTGGGGCGCTGAAGTCGGGGCTAATCTGGCTGCTATGAGACCAAACCCTAGCAGCATAATCGATAAGGTGAGTGCTTGAGGCAAGCAGAAAACACCTGCTGCAGTTCCAAGAACTGTCTTTTCTGCAGAGGTCCCGGGGGCATTGTGACCTGAGTCACGCCCACCCAAGAGAATAATGCCAAGAATGTCATATAGCCAGGGGTGAACTTTCCAGTCCCCCACAGTCTCTTAGCCATTTGTATGTCCTTTTTGGAGAGGTGTCTATTTAGTTCCTCTGCCCATTTTTTAATTGGGTTCTTTGTCTTCCTTTTGTTGAGTTGCATAAGCACGCTATATATTTTAGAGATTAACCCCTTATCTGATGTATCATTGGCAATTATGCTCTCCCATACAGTGGGTTCCCTAACTGTTTTGATGGTTGTTTCTTTTGCTGTGCAGGAGCTTTTGAGTTTGATGTAGTCCCATGTGTTCATTTTTCCCTTTGTTTCTGTTGCCTTAGGTGATGTATCAGTGAAGATTCTGCTGCGTATGATGTCCGAAATTTTGTTGCCTACATTTTCTCTAGGATTTTTATGGATTCACCAGTCACATTTAAGTCTTTTACCCATTTTGAGTTTATTCTTCTGTGTGGTGTAAGTTGATGGCCTAGTTTCATTTTTTTGCATGTAGCTGTCCAATTTTCCCAACACCATTTATTAAAGAGGCTGTCTTTACTCCATTGTATGCTCTTGCCACCTTTGTCGAATATTAATTGAGCATAATGTCCTGAGTCAATTTCCAGATTCTCTGTTCTGTTCCACTGGTCTATATGCCTGTTCTTGTGCCAGTACCAGGCTGTTTTGATTACAGTAGCTTTGTAGTATAAGCTGATATCTGGTATTGTGATCCCACCTACTTTGTCCTTCGTTTTCAAGATTGCTGTGGCGATTTGGGGTGTTTTTTGGTTCCATATGAACTTTTGAAATATTTGTTCTAGTTCTGTGAAATATGTCACTGGTATTTTGATGGGGATTGCATTGAATCTATAGATTGCTTTGGGTAGTATGGACATTTAAATGATGTTAATTCTTGGAATCCATGAACAAGGTATGTGCTTCCATTTTTTTTTTATATCTTCCTCTATTTCTTTTTTCAATGTCCTGTAGTTTTCTGCAAATAGGTCCTTTACTTCTTTGGTTAAGTTTATTCCTAGGTATCTTAATTTTTTGGCTGTGATGGTAAATGGAATTTTTTTTTTAGTTTCTCTTTCTGTGAGTTCATCATTGGTGTATAAGAATGCCATTGATTTCTTGATGTTAATTTTGTATCCTGCTACTTTGCCAAATTCATTTATTAAGTCTAGTAGATTTTTTATGGAATCTTTAGGGTTTTCTATGTATATAATATCATGTCATCTGCGAATAATGACAGTTTCACTTCTTCCTTTCCAATTTGGATTCCTTTTATTTTTTCTTCACGTCTGATTGCTGTGGCTAAGACTTCCAGTACTATGTTAAATAAGAGTGGTGAAAGTGGGCATCCCTGTCTTGTTCCTGTTGTTAAGGGAAATGTTTTTAGTTTTTGTCCATTGAGTATGATGTTGGCTGTAGGTCTTTCATATATGGCCTTTATTATATCAAGATATGATCCCTCTATTCCCAAATTGCTGAGCGTTTTTATCAGAAATGGGTGCTGGATTTTGTCGAATGCTTTTTCAGCATCTATTGATATGATCATGTGCTTTTTATCTTTCATTTTGTTTATATGGTGTATCACATTTATTGATTTGCGAATATTGTACCAGCCTTGCATCCCTGGGATGAATCCCACTTGTCATGATGAATAATTTTTTTGGTGTATTGCTGCATCCGATTTGCTAGTATTTTGTATAGGATTTTGGCATCTACGTTCATCAGGGATATTGGCCTGTAGTTTTCTTTCTTTGTAGTGTCTTTTTCTGGTTTTGGAATTAGGAGTTTGGAAGTTTGCCTCCTTCTTGAAAATTTTGAAATAGTTTGAGAAGAATGGGTGTTAGTTCTTCTTTGAATGTTCGGTAAAACTCCCCTGTGAAGCCATCCGCGCCTGGGCTTTTGTTTGTTGGGAGAGTCTTGATTACATCTTCAATTTCCTTAGCTGTTATTGGTCTGTTCAAGTTTTCTATCTCTTCCTGGTCCATTTTTGGGAGACTATGTGTTTCTAGAAATTTGTCCATTTCACTTAGATTGTTGAATTTGTTGCCATATAAATGTTCATAGTATTTGTTAACGATCCTTTGTATTTCTGTTGTGTCAGTTGTTACTTCTCCTCCTTCATTTCTGATTTTGTGTATTTGGGTTCTCTCTCTTTGTTTCTTGGTGAGTCTAGCTAAGGGTCCATCAATCTTGTTTATCTTTTCAAAAAACTAGCTCTTTGTTTCATTGATCCTTTGAATTGTTTTTCTTGTCTCTATGTCATTTATTTCTGCTCTGATCTTTACTATTTCCTTCCTTCTACTTGCTCTGGGGTTTTCTTTTTGTTTGCTTTCTAGTTCTTTAAGTTGTGAGGTTAGGTAGTCAATTAGAAATTTTTCTTGTTTCTTGAGGTAGGCCTGTAGTGCTATGAACTTCCCTCTCAGAAGTGCTTTAGCTGCATCCCAAAGATTTTGTGTTGTTGTGTGTTCATTTTCATTGGTTTCGAGGAAGTTTTTAATTTCTTCCTTGATCTCCTCAATAACCCATTCATTGTTTAATAACATTCTGTTTAGCCTCCATGTATTGAAATGTCTTTGCATGTTCTTGTTGCAATTGATTTCTAGTTTCATGCCATTGTGATCTGAGAAGATGCTTTATATGATTTCAATCTTCTTGAACTTGTAGAGACTTCGTTTGTGTCCTAATATGTGGTCTATCTTTGAGAATGTCCCATGTGCACTTGAGAAGAATGTTGATTGTGTAGTTTTGGGGTGTCATTCTCTGTAAATATCTATTAATTCCATTTGGTCTAGTGCTTTGTTTAGAGTCTCTGTTTTCTTGTTAATTTTTTGTCTAGAGGATCTATCCAGTGATGTCAGTGGGGTGTTGAAGTCCCCTGCTATGATTGTATTGCTGTCAATTTCTCCTTTGAAGTCCTCCAGAAGATTTTTAATATATTTTGGTGCTCCTATATTGGGTGCATATATGTTTACCAAGATTATAGCTTCCTGTTGGATAGATCCTTTCAATATTATGTAGTGACCTTCTTTGTCTCTAGTTATGGCTTTCATTTTGTAATCTATTTTATCAGAATTGAGTATTGCTACCCCAACTTTTTTTTCCTTTCCATTTGCTTGGAAGATTTTTCTCCATCACTCCACTTTCAGCCCATGTGAATCTTTTGTTGTGAGGTGGGTCTCTTGTAAACAACATATATATGGGTCATGCTTTCTTATCCAATCTGCTACTCTGTGTCTTTTTATTGGAGCATTCAATCCATTTACATTTAAGGTGATTATTGATATGTGCTTATTTACTGCCATTTTTGTTTAGTGTGGTTCTACTTTCCTTCCTATTTCTTCTACTAATTACAGCAGTCCTCTTAACATTTCTTGCAGTGCTGGTTTGGTGCTAATATATTCCCTTAGCCTTTTTTTTTTTTTTTTTTTTTTTGATTGAGAACCTCTTTATTTGACCTTCTATTTTGAATGACAGCCTTGTTTTGTAGAGTAGTCTCGGATTCAGTTCCTTGTTTTTCATGACCTTGATTACTTCATGCCATTCCCATCTGGCCTGTAGTGTTTCTGTTGAGAAGTCAGCTGATAGCCTGATGGGGGTTCCTTTGTAGGTAACCTGTTCCTTCTCTCTTGCTGCCTTTAGGATTCTCTCTTTGTCTTTAATTTTTGGCATTTTAATTATTATGTGTCTTGGTGTGGGCCTGTTTGGGTTCTTCTTACTTGGGACTCTCTGTGCTTCTTGAACTTGAATGCCTTCTTTCTTCACCAAATCAGGGAAGTTTTCTATCACTATTTCTTCAAATATATTCTCTAACCCTTGCTCATTTTCTTCTTCTTCAGGAACTCCAATGATGCGAATATTATTATATTTCCAGTTGTCCCACAGTTCTCTTAAGCTGTCTTCCTGTTTTTTCATTGTTTTTTCCTTTTGGTTTTCTGATTGGTTGATTTTTTCTACCCTGTCTTCTAATTCACTGATCTGGTCCTCAGCTTCCTCTACTCTGCTGTTTAGTCCTTCCAATGTGTTCTTCATTTCTGCTCTGTCATTCTTCATTTCTTCTTGCTGCTTCTTAATTTCCACTTGGTTGGTTTTCAGTGTTTCTATGTCTTTGCTCATGGTGTTGATGTCTTTACTCAAGGTGTTGATGTCCTTACTCATGCTATTGAGCTTCCTCAAGATCACGGCTCTGAATTCTAACTCTGTTGACTTGCTTAACTCCATTTCATTGATCTCATCTTCAGTAGAGGTCTCTTGTTCTTTCACTTGGGATTTGTTTCTTTGTTTCACCATTTTAGCTATCTCAGTGGGTTTTGGGGACTGCCAAATTTTCCTGTGATGTTGGTGTTCAGCTGTTTGTGGCTCCCTCTACTGAGTTTGGATGAGCGTGGGAGGACCCACCTTAAACACCACTGTGGAATCTTACTTTCCTGGGTAGATTTGCAAACCCAGAAAAGGTTAAGTTATCCTCTAGCTTTTTGCCTATTAGTCGTGGTTGCTTGAAGAGCCTTGGGTTTTCAGTTGAATGAAAACCTCCCTCAGGTGTTCAGTGTGAGAGGATTTCCCGAGGGTAGGGCAGATGCTGGTAGTTAATGAGCCTCAGTTTGCATTTCAATGGCCCACGATGGTGTGGCTGGATCTCTGAGGGAGGGGCTGCCACCTCTCCCCAGAGCCTTGGGAAGGAGTAAGGTGGCCACCATCCTGTGTGGCTGCAACTCAGCAAAAGCTCTGAGCGCCCTCCAAATTTTGAGTGTCCCCACACAGTTCCAGTCCAGACTGCCCTCCCTCTGCCAGAGCCCAAGGTGGCTGTGGCTATTTTAGCTGTCTGTCCTGGCCCTCTGCACTGTGGAGCCAGCTTGGGCTTTAACTCCACGGGCAGAGCGCTGCTCACAGCTAAGGCCGCTGCTGTCCGTGGGCTCCCAGCCCCCCTCTCGGGCCTCCGCAATCCTACCAGAATTGATTGTGTCCCTGGTTGTTTGGTCCTTGCAAGCTGCTTTTCTGTTGCTTTTTCCTGACGATTTGTCTTTATTTTAGTAGTAATTCCAGTTTGGCCCTGGGAGATGGTCTGTGTAGCTTCCATTCACTTCACCATTATTTTGGATTCTCCTGGGCTGCATCTTTGTGTTTGTTTCTATATATTAGTTAGAACTGCTATGACATCCACTTTTTGTGGGGTGGCCTTATGTAGTAGGTGTTCTGTGGGACCAAGTCATGCAGTCTTCTTGGTCACCTGAACTGGGTGCTCTAAGAATGTCTCCGTGTGGATTGTGTGGGCACTCCTGTTTTAATTAGTCTTGATTATTATTGGCCCATTCCCATGTGGGATTGACCCTCAGGCTGGCTGACTGTGAGGCTAAACCCAGACCATGGTATGCGAGCTGCTGTGCAGGAGCTAACCACACAATGTGGAATTTTCCTCAGCAGTATTTAGTGCTTACCAAGATCTCCTGTCACATATGCTGCTTGTGAAGCTTATTAGAACCTGCTCTGATGTTGTCTGCACCTGGCCACTGTGTGTGTTGGTCTTGGGCAAAAACATTACATATAACATTTTATAAAATTGATTTTAGAGAGAGTAAGGGGGAGAGAGAGAGAAAGAAATGTCAATGTGAGAGAAACATTGATCAGTTGCCTCCCCCACACATGCTGACTAGTGAGTGAACCTGCAACCTGGGTATGTGCCCTGACTGGGAATCAAACCCACCACATTTGGTATAAGGGATGACTCTCCAACCGAGTTGGAGAATTGCCACAGTAGCTAGTGCTTGGGCAAAGACTTTTTAGTTGATGTAGTCCCATTTGTTGATTTTTGTTTTTTTTCCCCATTGAAAAAAAATATTGCTCCAAGAAAATTTTGAGATTTTACTGCCTATGTCTTCTAGGACATTTATGGTTTTGTGTCTAATGTTTAAGTCTATAGTCAAACTCAAAACACTAATTTGAAAGAATATATGCACCTATGTTCATTGCAGCTTTATTTATAATAGCCAACATCTGGAAGCAGCCCTTGTGCCCATCAATAGATGAGTGGATAAAAGAGCCATGTACATTTACACAATGGAATACTACTCAGTCATAAAAAGAAGGAAATCTTACCTTTTGTGACAGCATGGATAAACCCGGAGAGTATTATGCTAAGTCAAATAAGCCAGTCAGATAAAGATGATTCCACATGATTTTACTTATATGTGAAATCTAATAAACAAAATAAACAAACAAAGTGGAGACAGATTCATGGATACAGAGAACAGACTGAAAACTGTCAGGCAGGAGAGGGTTTGGAGTTGTGTGAGAAGAGTGAAAGGATTAAGCAAGAAAAAAACAGAAAGACTCACAGACTCAGACAACAGCATGGTGATTGCCAGAGTTAAATGGGGTGGGAAGAGATAAAAAAATGGTAAAAGGCGAATAAATAATAATGAAAGTGGACATGGGGTGGTAAACACACAATATAATATACAGATGATGTATTGTAGAATTGTATACCTGAAACCTGTATAATTTTATTAACCAATGTCACCACAATAAATTCACTAAAATAAATAAATTAATTAAATAAAACAAGAAGCACATGAATTGAAAAAAATTAAAAATGATAGGAACATGGTGGTGGACAAGACCAGAGTGAGAGTGTGAGTGGGTGAGCATGTACGAGAGAGTGTGCATGGGTGTGAATGTGAGTGAGCATCTGCCTGTTGATGCAGGAACTCAGGGTGGGTGGTTCAGGGACTCCAGGTAGGGTAGTTGCCAGCCACTGCCAACTGCTGCTCAGCCAGGTGCTTTGCCCTGCTTGGGATCTGAGAGTGTGCCATTTTGGAGGATTTGCAGGGACCTCCTTCCCCACTGCCACCACCACCACTGAGAGCCATCAGCACCCGTGGAAGACTGGACCAGATCTGAGATCCAGCATGCCCAGCCCCACAGCAACCAGATGCTCCTAGATGCAACAACCTGCCACCAAGACCTGGTGCATCTAATCCAGTGCCACCAGAAGACCAGACCCAGCACAACTGGAAGGCCCCAGTTGCATGACTTTCCCCTGTGACCTGGCCCACCTCACTGAGGCCTAGACTGCTGAACCACTAAAATGGGGAGACAAAGAAACAGGTCCCAAATGAAAGAAAAGGAGGAATCACCAGAAAAGAAACTAAATGAAATGGAGGCAAGCAATTTTTCAGATAAAGAATTCAAAGTAATGGTTATAAGGGTGCTCAAACAACTTAATGAGACCTTAATGAGAACTATAAGGAACTCTGTGGGAACTATATCAGCATGAAAAAAAGATATAGAAATCATGAATAAGAATCAATCAAATATGAAGAATGATATACCTGAAATAAAAAATACACTGGAAGAAGTCAGTAGTAGATTTGAAGAAACTGAGCACTGAATCAGTGAATTAGAAGACAAGGTAGAAAAAACCCCAACCAGAGCAGCAACTGGAAAAACAATTAAAAAGCAGGAAGACAATTTAAGGGAGCTTTGGGAAAACATGAATAGAAACATTCGCATCATAGGGGTACCAGAAGGAGAAGAATCTGAGCAAGGAATAGAAAACCTGTTTGAAGAAATGATGACAGAAAAAATCCCTAACCCGGTGAAGGAAAAAGTCACACAAACCCAGGAGACACACAGAATCCCAATCAAGATGAATTCCAAAAGACCCACACCTAGACACATCATAATTAAAATAGCAAATGTTAAAGACAAAGAAAGAATCTTAAAGGCAGAGAGAGAGAGAGAGAGAGAGAGAGAGAGAGAGAGAGAGAGAGAGAGTTACCTAATCCGAATTAAACTGTCAGCTGATTTCTCAATAGAAACTTCAGGACAAAATGGAATGGCATGAAGTATACAAAGTAATGAAAAGCAAGGGACTGAATTCAAGACTACTCTATCCAGCAAGGCTATCATTCAAATTGAAGGTGAAATAAAGAGGTTCGCAGACAAAAACAAGCTAAAGAGTTTATTACCACCAAACCAGCACTGCAAGAAATGTTAAAAGGACTGATGTAAGAAGAATAAATAGAGAGGGAGAGGAATGAAGGCATAAAGAATAAAAATGACAACAGATAAATACTTATCAATAGCAACCTTAAATGTAAATGGTTAAATGCTCCAATCAAAAGACATAGAATAACTGAGGATAAGAAAACATGACTCATATATATTCTGTCTACAAGAGACCCGCCTCAGAAAAGAAGACTCACACAGAATGAAAGTGAAGGGATAAAAAATAGACTTTAAAATGAAGGCTATAAAAAGAGACAGTGAAAGCTACTTCATAATACTAAAAGGATCAATACAACAAGAGAATATAACCCTGATAAACATATGTGCATCTAAAATATATAAAAATACTCTGGAGGACTTTAAGGGAGATATTAACAACAATACAGTCACAGTAGGGGACTTCAACACTGCACTGACATCACTGGATAGATCTTCCAGACAAAAAATAAACAAGAAAATAGCGAACCTAAATGACACACTAGATCAGATGGATTTAACTGACATTTACAGAACATTTCACCCCAAAGCTGTAGTATATACATTCTTATCAAGTACACACTGGACATTCTCAATGATAGACCATATGTTAGGACACAAACTAAATCTCTACAAGTTCAAAGAGATTGAAATCATATCAACATCTTCTCAGATCACAAAGGCATGACTTTAGATATCAACTACAATAAAAACATTAAAAATTTTAAACATAATGAAGCTAAATAGTATGTCAGTAAACAATGTGTGGCTTACCAATGAGATCAAGAAGAAATAAAAAAAAATCCTGAAAACAAATGAAAATGAACACACAACAACACAAAATCTATGGGACACAGCAAAAGCAGTGTTGAAAGAGAAGTTCATTGCACTACAGGCCTACCTCAAGAAACAAGAAAAAATGTCTAGTAAATGTTCTAACCTATAACTTAAAGAATTAGATAGAAAACAACAAGAAAAGCCCACAGTAAGTGGAAGGAAGAAAATAATAATGATCAGAGTGGAAATAAATGACATAGAGACTAAAAATATATATATACAAAAGATCAATGAAATCAAGAGCTGGTTCTTTGAAAAGATAAACAAGATTGATGGATTGATGAACCTTTAGTCAGACTCATCAAGAAACAAAGAGAGAGGACCCGAATCAATAAAATCAGAAATGAAAGAGGTGAAATAACAACTGACACCACAGAAATACAAAGAATTGTAAGAAAATACTATGAACAACTATATACTAATAAATTGAACAACCTAGGTGAAATGAACAAATTCTCAGAAATGCAACAAGGAAGATTCAGTAAACCTGAACAGACCAATAACAACTAAAGAAATTGAAGCAGTAATCAATAAAGTTCCAGCAAACAAAAGCCCTTGTCCAGAAGCTTTCACAGGAGAGTTTAAACAAATATTCAAAGAACTAACACCTATTCTCCTCCAGCTATTCCAAAAATTCAAGAGAAAAGAAGACTTCCAAGCTCTTTTTATGAGGCCAGCATTATCCTAATTCCAAAACCAGGTAAAGACACCACAAAGAAAGAGAATTACAAGCCAATATCTCTGATGAATATAGACGCTAAAATCCTCAAAAAAATATTAGCAAACCAGATCCAGCAATGTATTAAAAAGATTAGAAACCATGGACAAGTGGAATTATTCCAGGGATCCAAGGCTGGTATAATATTCACAAATTAATAAATGTAATTCATCACATAAACAAATTGAAAAATAAAACTCACATGATCATATCAATATACACAGGAAAAGCATTTGACAAAATTTAAGACCCATTTTTGATAAAAACTCTCAGCAAAGTGAGAATAGAACAATCATAACTCAACATAATAGAAGCTATATATGACAAACCTACAGCCAACATCATACTCAATGTGCAAAAATTAGAAGCATTTCCCTAAGAACAGGAACAAGACAGGGATGCTCACATTCACCACTTTTATTCAACATAGTACTGGAAGTCCTAGCCACAGTGATCAGACAAGAAGAAAAAATAAAAGGCATCCAAATTGGAAAGAAGGAAGTACAATTGTCATTATTCACAGATGACATGATACTGTACACAGAAAACCCTAAAGACTCTACCAAAAAACTACTAGCTTTAATAAGTGAATTTGACAATGTAGCAGGGTACAAAATCAACATCCAGAAATCATGGCTTTTTTATACACCAACAATGAACTATGAGAAAGAGAAACTGAGAAACAATCCCATTTACCATAACAACAACAACAACAACAACAACAACAACAACAACAACAACAAATTAAGATACTTAGGAACAAACTTAACTAAGGAGGTAAAAGACCTGTACTCAGAAAACTACATGATGTTGAAAAAAGAGATAGAGGAAGATATAAACAAGTGGAAGAATATACTGTGTTCATGGATTGGAAGAATTAACATCATTAAAATGTCCATACTATCCAAAGCAATCTATAGATTCAATGCAATCCCTATTAAAGTACCAATAGCATATTTCACAGTTCTAGAACAAATACTCCAAAGGTTTATATGGAACCAAAAAGGACCCCGGATAGCCACAGCAATCTTGAGAAAGAAGGACAACGTTGGAGGGATCACAACACTGGATATCAGGTTATACTACAAAGCCATTGTAATTAAAACAACTTTGTACAGGCACAAGAACAGGAATATAGATCAATGGAAAATAATAGAGAACCCCAAAATTGACCCAAGACACTATGCTCAATTACCATTTGACAAAGGAGGCAAGAGGATACAATGGAGTAAAGACAGTTTCTTCAGTAAATGGTGTTGGGAAAATTGAACAGGTACATGGGGGGAAAAATGAAACTAGACCACCAACTTACACCATACACAAGAATTAACTCAAAATGGATAAAAGACTTAAATGTATGTCATGAAACCATAAAAATACTAGAAGAAAACGTAGGCAACAAGACTTCCGGTCAAGATGGCGGCGTAGGTAAAACGCGGTATCGCGTCCTCCCACAACCACATCAAAGTTACAACTAAACTGCAGAACAACCATCATTCAAAATTGCCTGAAATCAAGCTGAATGGAAGTTCTACAACTACGAAATTAAAGAAGAAGCCCCATCGAGACTGGTAGGAGGGGCGGAGGTGCGACTGGCTGGTCCCACACCCACGTGTGCTGGATAAAAATTAGGAGGGACACCTCGGCTGGGAAGGTCCTCCCAGAGGACTGAGGGGTCCCTGTGCCACACCAGGTGCCCAGCTCAGGGTTCCAGTGCCAGGAAGAGAATCCCCATAACTTCTGGCTGGAAAAACCAGCGGGAACTGAGGCTGAGGCAGCTGGAGCCCCCGGCAGCTCCTCTTAAAGGGCCCACACACGGACTTACTTGGACTCGCACCCTCCAGGCTCCAGCATGGGGGAGGCAGCCTGAAAGGCACCAGAATCATATGGGGAAGAACTGAGCTGTTTGGCATTGGAGCAAGGGCTGGAGAGGCAGCTTTCTCCTGGACAGATGTTCTATCAGAGGCTTTTGTTCCTTTGGTGAGCCCTTGCCTGGGCCTGCAGATGCCATCATACCTGGGACTCCAGCTACCTGGCTCACACTGTTTGCCCCGCCCTGGTGATTCCCTGAGGCCCCGCCCCACCCAACTTTCAGGCCCACCCAAGCTGTTGCCAGTTGCTTTACCATAGGATTGGCCTGTCTTGGATCCTGCTTCAGCTTTGCCTAAATTCTTTCAAACAAGCAGCATCTGGTCTCAGCTAGCCCCACACCTCTCACTAAGTAATACATAGAAACAAACACAGGGAGGCAGCCAAAATGAGGAGACAAAGAAACATGTCCCAAATGAAAGAACAGAACAAAACTCCAGGAAAAGAACTAAGTGAAATGGAGTTAAGCAACCTAATAGATGCTGAGTTCAAAATACTGCTTATAAGGATGCTCAATGGACTCAGTGAGAACCTCAGTGAACTTAGTGAGGGCCTCAAGAGCATAAAAAAGGACCAGTCAGAAATGAAGGAGGCACTAACTGAAATAAAGAATAGTTTACACAGATGCAATAGTAGAGTAGGTAAATCCAAGAAGCAAACCATCGATTTGGAATATAAGGAAGCAAAAAACACCCAATCAGAACAGCAAAAAGAAAAAAGAATCCAAAGAAATGAGGATAGTGTAAGGAGCCTCTGGGACAACTTCAAGCGTGCCAACATTCGCATCTTGAGGGTGCCAGAAGGAGAAGAGAGAGATCAAGAAATCGAAAACCTATTTGAAACAATAATGGCAGAAAACTTCCCTAACTTGGGGAAGGAAACAGATATACAAGTCCAGGAAGCACAGAGAGTCCCAAACAAGATGAACCCCAAGAGGCCCACACCAAGACACATCATCATTAAAATGCAAAAGGTTCAAGACAAAGAGAGAATCTTAAAAGCAGCAAGAGAAAAGCAGTTAGTTACCTACAAGGGAGTTCCCATCAGACTGTCAGCTGATTTCTCAAAAGAATCTTTGCAGGCCAGAAGGGAGTGGCAAGAAATATTCAGAGTGATGAAAAGCAAGAACCTACAACCAAGATTACTCTATCCTGCAAAGCTGTCATTTAGAATCGATGGCCATATAAAGAGTTTCCCAGACAAGGAAAAGCTAAAGGAGTTCATCACCACCAAACCATTATTACATGAAATGTTGAAGGGTCTTCTTGAAGAAAAAGATAAAAAAATATGAACAAACAAAATGGCAATAAATACATATCTATCAACAATTGAATCTACAAATAAAATGAACAAGCAGAACAGAAACATTCTCATGGATACAGAGAACTTTTGTTGGTTACCAGATGGGTGGGGGCTGGGAGGATGGGTGAAAAAGGTGAAGGGATTAAGAAGCACAAATTGCTTGTTAGACTGACAAACCTCAAAGAGAAGGGGGGTTGGGGGGTGGGAAGAAACAAACCAAAGAACTTATATGTATATATGCATAACCAATGGACACAGACAACAGTGTGGGGAAAGACAGGAGGGGGGCAGGAATGGGGAGGAGGGGGGCAATGGGGGAAAAATGAGGAACATCTGTAATACATTCAACAATAAAGATAAGTTAAAAAAAAAAAAAAAGAAAACGTAGGCAACAAAATTTCAGACATTTCACATAGCAGAATTTTCACCAATACATTGCCTATGGCAGGAGAAATAAAGTAAAAAATAAACAAATGGGACTATATCAAACTAAAAAGCTTCTGCACAACAAATGAAAACCAGCATAGGAATGAAGAGGGAACACACAGATTGGGAGAACACACTTGCCAGTGATATATCTAATAAGAGGTTAATTTCAAAATATATGAAGTACTCATACAACTCAATAAAAGGAACACAAAGAATCCAATTAAAAAGATTGGCTAGCCCAGCTGGTGTTGTTCAGTGGTTGAGCATTGACCCATGCACCAAGAGGTCACCAGTTCAATTCCTGGTCAAGGCACATGCCCAGGTTGTGGGCCAACTCCGCATGCAGGGGGTGGCAAATCAATGATTGTCTCTCACCAATGTTTCTACCTCTCTCTCCCTCTCCCTTCCTCTCTCTGTCTCTCTAAAATCAATAAAGGAAAAAATAAATTAAAAAAAAAAAAAGAATGGCTAGATTGGTACAGCCACTATGGAAAACAATATAGTGTTTCCTCAAAAAATTAAAAATAGATCTTCCATTTGACCCAGCGATCCCACTTCTAGGAATATATCCTAAGAAGCCTGAAACACCAATCAGAAAGAATATATGTACCCCTATGTTCATAGCAGCACTATTTACAATAGCTAAGATCTGGAAACAGCCCAAGTGTCCATCAGTAGATGAGTGGATAAAAACGCTGTGGTACATATACACAATGGAATACTATGCAGCTGTAAGAAAGAAAGATCTCTTATCCTTTGAGACGACATGGAGGGACCTGGAGAGTATTATCCTAAGAGAAACAAGCCAAGCAGAGAAAGACAAATATTACATGATCTCACTTATTTGTGGAATATACAAAATAAGCTGAGGAACAAAATAGACCCAGAGACATAGAAAAGAATACGGTTCAGACTGACAGACCTCAGAGGAGGGGAGTGGGGGGAGGATGGATGAGATACACCAAAGAACTTATATGCATGTATGCATAACCAATGGACATAGACAATGCTGGAGGGTGGGCGGGCGGGATGGGGAGGAGTGTGTCTAGGGGGAAAAAAGGAGAAATATCTGTAATAAAAACAAATTAATAAAATTTGAAAAAATTTTAAAAGACTCGCAAAAAATAAAAATAAAAAAGGGCAGAGGACCTGAATAGACACTTCTCCAAACAGAACACAGAAATGACCAAGAGACACATGAAAAAATACTCAATGTAACAAATCATCAGAGAGATACAAATTAAAACAATAATGAGGTACCACCTCACACCTACCAGAATGGCTACCATCAATAAATAAACAAACAAGTGCTGGTGAGGACGTGGGAAGAAAAGGGAACCCTAGTACACTTCTGGTGGGATTGCAGACTGGTACAGCTACTATGGAAAACAGTGTGGAATTTCCTCAAAAACTTAAAAAATGAATTGCTGTTTGACCCAGTGATACCACTCTAGGAATATATCCTAAGAATCCCAAAACACCCACCAGAAATAATATATGTACCTCTATGTTCATAGCAGCACTATTCACAATAGCTAAGATCTGGAAACAACCCAAGTGCCCATCAGTGGATGAGTGGATAAAAAAGCTGTGGTACATATACACAATGTAATACTATGCAGCTATAAAAAAGAAGGATCTATTACTGTTTGAGACAGCATGGAGGGACCTGGAGAGTATTATGCTAAGTGAAATAAGCCAGTCAGAGAAAGACAAGTATCACATGGTCTCACTTATGCGTGGAATCTAATGAACAAAATAAACTGATGAATAAAATAGAAACAGAGGTATGGAAACATAGAACAGACTGATGAATCTCAGAGAGAACAGGACGGTGGGGAGCAGGAAGAGATTAACCAAAGAACTTATATGCATATATGCATTACCCATGGACACAGACAATAGAGTGGTGAAGGCCTGGGGCGGGATGAGGACCAGGAGGTGAAGGGCAATATGGGGAAAATGGGGGCATCTGTAATACTCTCTACAATAAAGATTAAAAAATTAAACAGGATAAAAAAAGATGATAAGAAAAACTACTATTAATTAAATTAATATATTTTTTATTTTTGGACAAAGCCTCACAAAAACTTTAGAAGAGGGAATGGATATAAACTGCCCATTAATAGTGCCACCAACCTTGCTGCTATTGACATTTGGACTGGATAATTCCTTTTGGTGGCGGGCTGTCCTGTGCATTGTAAAATGTTTAGCAGTATTCTAGATGCCAATAGCAACATCCCTACACAATCATGATGATCAAAAATGTCTCTAGACATTACAAAATATTCCTTGGCAGGGGTGGAGAGTGGGGGGTAGGGAGTGGGAGAAGGGGGAAGACACTCTACCCCAGCGGTTCTCAACCTGTGGGTCGTGACCCCTTTGGGGGTCGAACGACACTTTCACAGGGGTCGCCTAAGACATAACAGTAGCAAAATTACAGTTATGAAGTAGCAACAAAAATAAATTTATGGTTGGGGATCACCATAACATGAGGAACTGTATCAAAGGGTCGTGGCATTAGGAAGGTTCAGAACCACTGCCCTACCCTCACCCCCATTGGAGACCACTGTTTAGGTTGTGTTTTACTTCAGTCAAAGGTTAGAGAGCTTGCCTCATGCTAAGCAAGCTGGCAGGAGGAAAAGAATGAGATAAGATTCTAAGCACTCCTTCTGCTGATTTTGTAAAAGCTTTTCTCTTAGAGAAATGGGACAGCAGTGATGGCTTGGAAAGGCTCACCACCACTTGCTTTCTTATGCACAGGCCCTTATTTCTCTGCTCAGGCCCTGACAACTTCGCAGTTCTGATGGACAAGCTGTCCTGAGTATGGTTAAAGCAAGGAAACCCTCTCTATTGCTCCTGTTTCCTTCTCTTTGGCCTTGAGGACACTCTCTGACAAGGAAAAAAAAAAAAAGAAGGCCTAAATATCTATTAGTGGATACACTGTTGGTCAGAGACTTTCACCTGGCCAAGTTGTTTCTGCTTCTAATAAAGTAACTTGGGGTTAGAGTAAAAGGGCCTCAACCCTCTCAAAGGGTCCATTGACTATACTGGACAGTAAGTAGCTTCCCTTTCAAGTGTTGCTTCAGAATGAATGTTTGCTAAAATTACACAGACTCCTATTCAAGATGGGAATTACATGTTTATTTACCCCTTCTTCTAGATTGCCAACTGGAATAATTCAAGAAAATAGCACAGGTAAAGATCTATATTGGCACTGGCAACTACAGAAGTGTAACAGCCAAGTGCCAGAAATGTTAACAGATTTCAGCAAGAAATAAGAATCTTAAATGAGGGGCCAACTCACCTGCAAGTCATCATAGAAAGAGGAAGAAGCCCACCTGAAAAGCATGTGGAAAGGGTCTCCTGGGTCTCCAGTGCTGTAGGTGGGGAAAATTAGAGCTAGCTCTCAGATTACATTTGGCAATGAAGGATGCTAAGTAAAATATACACCACTTTCATTCATTAACCAATCTCTCTTCCTCCTCTTTTCTTCTTTCCTCACTTATTTTCTTCCTTTTGAAAAAAAAAAAGAAAATTCATGCCCTGGCTGGTTTGGCTCAGTGGTTAGAGAGTCAGCCTGTGGACCAAAGAGTTATGGGTTTGATTCTGGTCAAGGAATTGGTTGCGGTTTGGTCCCCAGACCTGGTTGGGGTTGTGCAGGAGGCAACCAGTTGATGTATCTCTCTCACATTGATGTTTCTCTCTCTCTCTCTCTCTCTCCCTCTCCCTCCCTCCTACTCTATCTGAAGACAAATGGAAAAATATCCTCAGGTGAGAATTAAAAAAAAAAAAAAGAAAATTCAGCAGAATTATCAGACACTGTTCTAAGCATTGCTGATATTGACAGAACACAAGACAGCCCGCTCTCTGCTTTCCAAGAATTTATCATCAGTCTTGCTAAAGAAAGAATGCAATTAACACCTCCATAAATTTTAGTTGCAGTAAAGGTATAAGGCAGGACAGAAAATAGAATGTCTTTAAGTCTTCCTAGTTTGGGATCTACCAGATCACAGTGGAACTAAGAGCAGTGTTAGAGAAGCAAAGGAGACAGAGAACATTATCCTCTCCAATATCCCCACCTCCCAGACTAAGAAAAGAAGGTGCCCAACATAGGGTTATAAGAGAGTGAGGGGAAGGCACAAAAAGGACAATTCATTGGGTTTCAGAACAAGGATTCCTTTACTACTGGGCAAACAGCCAGACCCAGAGAAGTAGAGTTTGTAGCGTATGTCTCAGGCAGACAGGTATGTCTCAGGGCATCCTTGGTGAGAGATCATGGGAGCATGGGTGATAACTGAGTGAACCCACCCAGAACCTAAATACTACCTCAGGGAAAGGGAGACTGTTCTGAATTAACTGAGCTACTCTTATGACAGGAGACGTAGTAAAAATTAAGTCCAGTTTTGAAAAATTTAGAAAAGTTACATATCCTGCACACTAAATTTGTAAATTCTGATTCACACCACTATATCCACAAGTCTCTTCTGTCTAAAATAAATTAATAAATTAATTTAAAAACTTCCCTTAATCCTACATCTTTCTCTGCTATCACTTGTTTACTTCTGTTAACAGACCAATCTCTTAGACATGTTCTATACTTATCTCAATTTCCTTTCTTCCCCCTGACTCACCCCTCAACCAACTCTGATCAAGGCTTCTATCTTTATTATTCTACCAGAAAAGCGTTTGCTGAAGTCCTTAGTGACATTTAGGTTTCTAAAGGTAAATGTTTCAACTTTCCTCTTATTTAACCTTTAAACAGCGTTTGGCACTGTTTTACTTTCTCTTTTTGAAACACTCACTTTTCTGGCTTCCATGACATCACACTCTCCTGGGCTCTCCCAATGGCTCAATCTTTTCAGTCCCTTTTGTAGGCTCATCCTCTACTTCCCCATTAAATACTGGCATTCCTCAAGGTGCAGCCCTAGGCACTCTTCTCACTCTGTCCTCTCTCCCTTCATGTTCTCATCCGTGACCATTGATAGCTTCATTCGGCTATGGTCATATGTATATACCAAAGACTGAAATTATGTTTTAACCAGTCCTATTCTTTATACATTGGATTCTTATATCCAACTACTTACTTGAAATCTCCACTCAAGGATATCTCAAATTTATTATGCCCATGATAAAATTCTTTTTTTTAAATTCTTTTTTATTTTTATTTTTTAATCCTCAACTGAGGACATGATTTTACTGATTTTAGAGAGAGAGGAGGGGAGAAGGGGAGAGAGAAACATTAATGCAAGAGAGAAACAATTGGCTTTCCAATCGGCTGCCTACCACACATGCCATGACAGTGAATCGAACCTGCAACATGGGTATGTGCCCTGACCGGGAATTGAACCCATGACCTTCCAGTGTATGGGCTAATGCTCCAACCAACTGACCCACATTGATCAGGGCCCAAGATCAAATTACTGATCTTCCATCCCGTCCAAACTGACTCATCTTCCAGGGTCCCTATGCTGATGAATGGTACCTACCTCTCTGCCTCATCCCATACCACTCTTCACTTTACTTTCTAGCTTTGGGTCATACTTGCCTTCTCTTTGTTCTTCAAATGCACCATGCTGTCTTCCTTAAAAGGGCATGCTGTTCTCAATGTCTGGAACATTTCCCTTGCTTCTATGCCCTAAACTTGGACTCATCTTTCTGATCTCCATCCAAGCATTACTCCATAGGAAGTTTTCCTGGCATCCCAGTGTACATTAGGCTCATCTAATACGTATCTACTGTCATAGTATCATGAACTCCCTTTGTTTCATGTTATTGTATGTTCATCAGTCAGTTTCTGACTTCTTCTCTGGACTATAACTTCATAAAGGCAGGTGATGTTATCTGTTTTTGATCTCCATTGCCAATATTTTTGAAATTAATAAATTCATGAATCAATAAAAAAAGAGAATTGCTTTCCTGAACTGAGTTGTTTGCCTTTCCTTTCTATTCATACTGTTTTCACATACTGACTTTTTATTTTTATTAAATTTAATGTATCCATCTTTCCTACTTTAAGGCCATTTTTAGAAATGCCTTTGCCACCAAAGATTACATAAATATCCACAGAAATCTTCTCCCAGTACTTTTATGGTTTTGTTTGTAAGATTTAATTCTTAAATCCATCTGGACTTTATTTCTGAAAGAAGTGAAATAGTGCCAACTATTTTGTTTCAGAGCCAAGCCAATTTCTCTTAAATGGAGAACTTCAGCTATATCTGGAAGTGTAATGTCATTAAAAAATAAGAGTTGGAATCAGACAACCTGCATTAAAGTTCAATTTCACCACTTGCTCACTGTGCACACTTTAGTCAGTTATTTAATCTCTTTTATAGTTATCAGAAACCTTTATGAAGGGAAGAGTGAGTTCATGAATCCTCATGAGAAGGGCCATTGAAGAGGCAGGATAGAGTGGAAAGATAGCATAATAGTTGAGTGTGAGCTTGAATCAGACTATCACCATGCCCCTCATTTTATCATCTGTAACTTTCTTTTATTGTGAGGGTCAAATAAATTAATAAATGTAAAGCAGTTAGACCAGTGTCTTAATCATGGTGATGATAAGTTATAAGCAATAGTTACCATAGAAAGAGATGCGTTGTTTCAGTGAGGATAATACAGAAGATGCTCCACTCATACTTTCTTGAAGAAACTAGGAAAATATCTTGTCAAAGTGTACTACAAAATGAGCTTACAGGAACAGTAAAGGAAGTAGTTTACTGGCCATATGACCAAAGTGACTCTCTCCCAGTTCTAATTTTTTGTTATTGTTGTTCTTGCAAATCTGTTTGTGGTCTATTCTTAACATGGGCAGAGTAACCTCTAATGTTTTCCAGTATTAAGGGAGTAAGCTTATTAAAGTCAGTAAATTACTATCTCAAATGTTATAAAAACCACTTTCTTTGATATGCACAGGTTTTAATAATATCCCTAGATATGAATATCTTTAGAAGAACTGATAAATGTGTCATATAGTGCAAGTAAGCAAGTGGGATGGAGGAGGAGATTTACTTCATATGCCCAATCATAATGAATATTTTCATTAAAATTTTGAGTCCTTAAAGTGCAGGAGGAACTGGGGAAGTGGTGTGTTTTAACAGAAAAATAAACAGTAAACCACCATTTTCACCTCTCTTTTGCTTTCTGAATATTTTCCTAGGTTGCAGACCCTGATATTGCCTAGCCTCACATCAGGACAGGCGTGGACAGGCCACAATATGTGGTGTCCAGAAACTGATTTCAATCCTGAATGGAATTGTGTATCTCTTTCATTGAATTCAAATTAAGGGATTTATTACTTGCAGTGAATTTTACATTCTAAGTTATTTATAATTGCTTATCATTTTATAGTTTGTCACATAACTAGATAGTGTCAGTCACCAACAAAGGATAATATTAATGTTTTATTGGTTTGTTATGGGTTATGTCTGTTTTGTTTTGTTTGTTTTTGATTCTATGCTGGAAAAAAAGTGTTTTTATTTTCTGACATATTCACTTTTACAACTGATACACCTTCTACTGACAAGTTTCCCCATAGAATTCAGATGTTCATTTGACATTGATGATTGCAAACACAGTTTAGTAATTTTAAGTTTGTTAAACCTCAAGAAGTTTATAAACAGAATTCCCATAGGCATTTTCCTATAATGTATTTAATCAAGGAAGCAAGAAAATTAGTTCTTTGGAAAATAAATGGAATTATTTCCCACCTATACTTCATGTTGGGGGAAACTTTATCATCTCCTCCCTCCTCCTCCATCACCATTTGGGTAAGTAGGATTGCTGGTAGGACTGGTGGACAGGTATGAGTCAGGTGTATTCTCTATTACCATGTTATAAAAGTAACCTAGGCTCCCTTTCTCTGGCTGTCTTGTGTTCAGTGATTAACCTTTCACACCCATGTATTTCCTAGGGTGTGCAGACCCGGCTCCCTCTGCTCTTCAGGGGGGACCAGTTATAAATTCAGAGGCAGAAATAAAATGCCCTCAGGTTCAAAGTATAGTCTCCAGTCCAGGGTTGGCAACAGAAAAACTGGTGATTTGCCTACTTCTTCTCCCCATTTGTGATCTTGTATTTCTTCTTTACATATTGGAAGCCAGAGACAGAAAGTCATGATTAAGTGGGACTCGTGCTCTCAGGGCACACAGGTTTGTTATATGAAGTGCAATTTTAGTTCCATATTAAAAAACACCACTACTCTCATCCAATCAATTTCAGCTATTGTATCTTGACATTAATTATATGAAACAGCACAAAAATCAAATATTATTCTAATTTCTACTTAAAACTGAGATACGAATCAGATCCTGTGCAAGAAATGTTTTCCCAAAACAAAGGGAACAAGAGCAAAATCACTAATGTACTTCCATTGGAGAAAAATCAACCAAACATTCCTTTTTTTCATAATTGTTCTCTCTTAAGTTTTCTTTCTCAGTTTTCTGGGAGGGAAAAAATTTCTCACATTGAATATTACTGTTTTTTAATTTTAGATTAAAAACAAAACAAAACACGAGTCATTTCTTTTTGGAATATAGCTCCAGGCCATGCTCTATTCCACTTCAGAACTTCATATGGCTTTGCTGATGTTTTCAGGCAACTGTCAACCTACTGATCACCAATTGGTGTCTGGTCCAATGTTGCATCCTGTAAGTTGCCATATGTTGTCGCAAATATACTCAACAGACCTAGTTCTGCATTGGCAAGATGTATTATTTTTATTATTTTTACTATTTAAGAACACTATTCACGCCCCAGCCAGTTTGGCTCAGCGGTTGGAGTGTCGGCCTGTGGACCAGAGAGTCCCGGGTTCGGTTCCCACTAGGGGCACGTACCAAAAAAAAAAAAAGAACACTATTCACTTCATTGGATTCAGAAACTATTTACATTTTGCCAGTTCTATTAATTTCCTAGGGCTGTCATAGCAAATTACCACAAACTTAGTGGATTAAAGCAACTAAAATTTATTGTCTCACAGTTCTGGAGGCCCAAATCAAGGTGTCCAAAGGGTCATGTTCCCTCCAAAGTCTCTAGGGAAGAATCGCTCCATGTCTCTTCTAGCTTCTGGTGGCTCCAAAAACTTCTTGGCTTATGTCCCCAGAACTCCAGTCTTTACCTCTGTCTTCATATGGCCTTCTCTTCTGTGTGTTCTTCCTTTGTCTTGTTTTATAAAGTCAGTTGTCATTGGATTTAGGGACTACCTTTATGCAGGATGATCTCATCTTGAGATCCTTAATTACATCTGCAAAAACTTATTTCCAAATAAGGTCACATTTACAGATTTTGGGCAACTCTTTCTTTTGCTCATTTCTCATTACTCTCTGCACACTATCCATGCTTTTCTCAAACCCCGCTTCTGTTGTCAATTTCATTGATCATCTCTGTATCTTTAATTTTCTTAACTTTAATTTGAAGAGTTTCCCTGTCTTCTGCAGATTTCTGCATAAATGAACGGTTTCATTTTCATATTTTATCAGTAACTTCCAATTTTTTTTGCCATATCCAATTTATGTATTTATTCAGAGATAAAATCCTACAGCCAATTTACCTCCTTCGGTTTTCCATTAGAGGAAACTGATAAAGAAAAATCGTGGCGCATTGCTAAATTATACATTTATCTGTTTTAGCAAAAGCATTTGAATATTTCTCTATAGTGTAAAATCTACATATCATAAATAATGGTCACTGGGTTCTAAAATTTGCCAAAGTGATAAATAATTATATTAAAAATTGGCAGAAACTTTGTTTCCCATAGAGGTAATTGAAGCACAACTATTTGTGCAAACTAAGGTGTTAAATTAGTTCTTTGGAGCAAGAGGGTCTAAATATATCTTTAATAGTGCATATTTGCATAGCCTTTTCTAGTTTTCAAGAAAAATTTATATTTCTCATTTTATTTGATCCTTACAATAGCCCTGTAAGATACTGGTATTTATGTAATTAAATGAGGCACATAATATGGATTATATTCAAATTTACATTCAACTATCTCATGGATATCATCATCTTCTTATCTTTCTAAAGGAATTATAAATGCAGCTCTGAGTATTGGGCTTACCTGTTTCTTTTTTAATAGCTGAGGATAATATTAAAATGGTTTTAAAAAGAGCTGAAGTAACACTTGTCGTAGAAAAGTATCCTACATAGGTAAGGTCTAAGAAATCTTGCTTATGGATCAGAAAAATGGTCGCGGAATAGGTAAAAGCAATACACACCTCTTCCTGGCACCAAACCAGAGTTACTGCTAAACTTTAGAGCAATTAACCTGAATTAACAACAGAAGGCCACCTGAACTGTAGTATTATATTCCAGGAGTGAAAAAAAGGAAGCTACACAGAGACTGGTAAGAAGGGCGGAGATGCAGAAAGGGCTGGTTCCAGCACAAAGGGACAGCATTGTGATCCAGAGAAATATTGCGGTTGCAAAATCCTCCCTGGAGAAAAGTGGGGTCTCAGTCCCATGCCAGGATCCCCAACCCAGACCACCAGGGCCTGGAAGAAGAGTCTGCACTACATTTGGCAGCAAAAATAAACAGGGACTTTGTTCACCAGGAAGAGGGGGGAGGTCTGCTTGAATCCCGGGCAATCTCCTTAAAGGATAACGCACAGGGACTCGCTCTCAGGCACTCACCGGGGACTCTGGTAGAGGGAAGGAGACTCAGGGCATACAGAAGCCATAAGGAGATCTGGTGGCATAGCGCTGGAGATCAGAAGGTGGGTTTCTGAGGTCCCAGTCCTAAACCAGCATTCCACACCACCCTCAGACTTCAGCTGGAGAAAGTGCACTAACCTTGTCCTCCAAATACTGGCGACTTTACCCTGCCAAACTCGAATTGGGCATAAAGGACTTTTGTCTGTACCCAAAAGGGACCAGAGATGTGCTTTTTTTCTGGAGAAACTATAGACAGTCTTGGACAAACATTGAACTGAGTGGTTTGGGAACAGGAGCCAATCTTCCCCCCTCCCCACAGATTAGGCAGGCGCCATCTCCAGTGGAAGGCACCCTGCTCAGTGCCTCAGGCAGCAGGCAGCTATGGAGCTAGGGGGAGGTTTGCACTTGCAAGCCTCCCTTCAAGATCCTTGGTGGGGCACCGCCACCCCAAACTAGAAAGCAAGTGGCTAACTACCCAGCTGAGAACCCATGCCACCCCCAACAAAAAGCTGCCTGGATTTGCATTCCCCAAATCTGCTGGCACAGCCCTCAAAGCACAGTCCCACAGGGGGAAGGAAGTGCAATTCAGAACAGACATTTGGAGCCATCCCCTTTGGCGGCCTCCATCAGGGCCTCTGGCAGTGACTTGCAGAGATAGAAGGGGTTGACAAGCTCTCATACCTCCCAAGAGCCGGTGCCACCCCAAGCAGAGAGGGCAGCCTTAATCTATTCCTTTAAGCCCCATCTCACCACCCAGCAGGTGTAGCCTCGCTGGTTAAAGAGGCCACAATTCAGAACTGGGAAATCTGTCATGTTCCCCTTGGAGTGGCATGTCAGAAACTCTGGCAGGGCACTTCTGAGCTAGAAGATGAGTGCATGCCTCCCCATAGCTCCCTTCCTGAGGGGCAAGGGCCTGAGCCACCCCCAACAAAGGGCTACCTCGATTAGCATTCCCAAAATTGGCTGGCACTGCCTTCCAAGCGCAGACCTGCAGGGGGAAGAACTGGGACATTTGGAGGGTTAGAGGCCCTTAGAGGCCTCCATCAGGACCTCTATCAGTAACCTACAGAGATAGAAGGAGGCGACAAACTCTCACACCTCCTAAGAGCCTACACTACCCCAAGCAGAAGGGGCAGCCTTGATCTACTTCTCCAAGCCCCACCTGCACTTTCTGGCAGGTGAAGCTCACAGGGGAAAGAAGGCACAACTCAGAACTGTGACATCTGGTGTGCCCCCCTTGGAGCCTTCCTTCTGGAGCTCTGGCATGAAGCTAGAAGGAGAGCAATTACATTTCTTTTGAGGCTAAGAACACATACCAACCCAATCAAAGGGCATATTGGATTTGTATTCCCAGATCCTGCTGGCCCCAGCCTACTAAACTCATATCTGCTGGGGGAAGGGGATGCATTGCAAATCAGAGCTTGGACATGGGGTGTGACTTCATCAGAGCACTCCACCAGGGCCTCTGGCAGTGCACTGCAGAGATAGAAGAGGCAAACAGCTCTTTCTCCTTCCCACCAGGGCCAGTGCCACCCCCAGTAGAAGGAGCAGACTTGTTCTCTTTCTCCAAATCCCATTGGCATATCCACGCTGGTGCAGCCTCACAGGTGAAAAGGGATACAACTCAGAACTGGGGTATCTGTTGTGAGCCCCTCAAAGCCTTCCCTCAGGGTTTCTGGCAGGGTCTTCTGCTGAGCTAGAAGGCAAGCAGTTAGCTCCCCTCTTGAGGGCCAAGGGACCATGTCACCCCAATCAAAGGGCCAACTGGATTTGCATTCCCAAATCCTGCTGGCCTCATCTGCCTAAACTCATTTCCACAGGGTGAAAGTAGATTCCACCTGCAAATGGGCCAACAACAATCAGCTCCCAATTACAAAGGAGGGTCCACATAATCCACACAAGGAACATTACTAGAGCATTCAGCTTAGGCGATCAAGGAGACTTCACCACTGTGTTCCACAGGGCACTTACTACATAAGGCCACCACACAAAGACTGGGAGTGATAGTAGTTCTATCTAACACACAGAAACAAATACAAAGAGATAGCTAAAATGGGGCAACAAAGGAACAACCCTCAAATGAAAGACAAGAAAAAATCTCTAGAAAAAGTACTAAATGAAGTGGAAGCAAGCAATTTATCAGACACAGAGTTCAAAATAATGGTTATAAGGATGCTCAAACAACTTAGTGAGAATTACATGGAACTTAATGAAAACTACATCAACATGACAGAAGAGACAGAAACTCTGAACAACCAGTTGGAAATGAAGAATAGCATATCTGACATTGAGAATACACTGGAAAAAATTTAAAGTAGGCTGGATGAAGTGGAGGACAAGGTTGAAAAAAATACCTAAACAGAGCAAAAAAGAAAAAAAGAATGAGGA
Source organism: Tadarida brasiliensis (assembly GCA_030848825.1). Lineage (NCBI taxonomy): Eukaryota > Metazoa > Chordata > Mammalia > Chiroptera > Molossidae > Tadarida > Tadarida brasiliensis. Next base: position 67,412,065 of record CM061259.1, on the reverse strand, counting down.
TATTTTAAGGAAATGCTGGGACAAATAAAATGTAACAGCATTCACATCATAGGGGTACCAGAACAAGAAGAAAGTGAGCAAGGGATAGAGAAACTGTTTGAAGAAATAATCACAGAAAACTTTCCTAACCTGGTGAAAGAAAAAGTTACACAAGTTTAGAAAGCACAGAAAGTCCCAGTCAAGATGAACCCAAAGAGACTCATGCCAAGATACATCATAATTAAAGTGACCAAAGCTAAAGACAAAGAGAGAATCTTAAAGGCAGCAAGAGAGAGAGAGTTAGTTACCTACAAGGGAGCCCTCATAAGGCTGTCAGGGATTTCTCAACAGAAACACTTAAGGCCAGAAGGGACTGGCATGAAGTATTGAAAGTAATAAAAAGCAAGAACCTTCAACCAAGACTGCTCTATCCAGCAGGGCTATCATTTAAAATTGAAGGCAACATAAAGAGCTTCTCAGATAAAAGAAGGCTAAAGGAGTTCAGTACCACCAAACCAGCATTGCAAGACATACTAAAGGGACTACTTTAAGAAGAAGAAGAAACATAGAGAGAAAGAAACATAGGTACAAAGAAAAAAAATGGCATTAAATAAGTACATATCAATAATGACCTTAAATGTAAATGGATTAATGATCCAATCAAAAGACATAGGGTAGCTGAATGGATAAGAACACACAACCCATATATATGCTGTCAACAAGAGACCCACCTCAGAACAAAAGACTCACATAGGCTGAAAGTGAAGAGATGGAAAAACATATTCCATGCAAATTGATATTAAAAAAAAAAAAAGCTGGGATAACAATACTCATCTCTGAAAAAATAGATTTCAAAATGAAGTCCATATCAAGAGGCAAAGTCACTACATAATACTAAAGGGATTGATCCAATAAGAAAATATAAAACTTGTTAACATATATGCATGTAATACAGGAGCACCAAAGTATATAAAAAACTCTTGATGGACTTTAAAGGAAAGATTGATAGAAAGAATCATAGTAGAGGACTTTGACACCCCACTGACAGCACTGGATAGATCGTCTAGACAAAAAAATAAATAAGGAAACTGTGGCCTTAAATGACACATTAGATCGTGTTAGATCTAATTGTTATTTACAGAAAATTCCATCAAAAAGTTGCAGAATATACATTTTTTTCAAGTGCACATGGATAATTTTCAAAGATAGACCATATGCTAGGACAAAAAATAAGCCTTAACAAATTTAAGAAAATTGAAATCATGTCAAGCATCTTCTTGGATCACAATAGCATGAAACTAGAAGCCAACTACATTAAAAAACATTCAAACACATAGAGACTAAATAGCTTTTTTATTAAATAATTAATGAATTATCAATGATATCAAGGTAGAAACAAAAAACTTCCTGGAAACTAAGGAAAATGAACACACAACAACACAAAATCTATGGGCCACAGAGAAAACAGTCCTGAGAAGAAAGTTCATAGCATTACAGGTCAACCTCGAGAAATAAGAAAATTTTCTAATAAAATATCTAACCCTACAACTCAAAGAATTAGAAAGAGAACAAAAATTAAAATCCAGGGTAAGTAAAAGGAAGGATGTAATAAAGATCAGAGCAAAAATAAATGACATAGACACTAAAAAAACACACCAGAAAACAACAACAACTAAAACAGAAAGATCAATGAAACCAAGAGCTAGTTCTTTGAAAAGATAAACAATATTGATGAACCTTTAGTCAGACTAACCAAAAAAACAAAGAGAGCGGACCCAAATCAATTAAATCAGAAGTGAAAGAGGTGAAGTAACAACTGACACCATAGAAATACAAAGGATTGTAAGAAAATACTATGAACAATTATATGCCAAAATTTGGACAACCAAGGCAAAATTTCTAGAATCATACAATCTTCCAAAACACAACCAAGAAGAGACAGAAAACTTGAACAGACCAATAACAACTAAGGAAATTGAAGCAATAATTAATAAACTTCCAGAAAACAAGAGCCCTGATGCAGATGGCTTCACAGGGGAATTTTACCAAATATTCAAAGAAGAATTAACACCTATTCTCCTCAAACTGTCCTAAGTAATTAAAGAGGAAAGAAGACTTCCAAGTTCTTTTTATGAGGCCAGCATAATCCTAATTTCAAAACCAGATAAAGGACTACAAAGAAAGAAAACTATAGGCCAATATCCTTGATGAACATAGACATCAAAATTCTCAAAAATGAGAGGCAGAGGTGCAGACAGGCTGGTCCCACACCCACATGTGGCAGATAAAAATCAGAAGGGCTACCTTGGCTGTGAAGGTCCTCCCTGAGGAGTGAGGGGTCCTTGTCCCACACCAGGCTCCCAGCTCAGGGTTCCAGTGCCAGGAATAGAAGTCTCCATCACTTCTGGATGTAAAACCTGAGGGAACTGAGGCTGCTAGAGTCCCAGGCAGTTCCTTTTGAAGGGCCTGCACACAGAGTTAATTGGACTCACTCCTTCTGGGCTCCAGCATTGGGGAGGCAGCTTGAAAGGTACCAGAGACATATGGAGAAGAACTGAATTGTTTGGCATTGGGGCAAGAGCTGGAGGGGCAGACTTGCTGTGGGAGGCCATTGTTTCTTTGGTGAGCCCTTCCCTGGGGCAGCAGACGGCAGCCATATCTGGGACTCCAGCAACTTGGCTCACACTATTTGTCCTACGTTGGTGATTCCCTGAGGCACTGCCCCACCCAACCTTTGGGCCCACCCAAGCTATTTCCAGTGGTTTTATCATAGGATTGGCCTGTCTTGGATCCTGTTTTAGAGTTTCCTAAAATCTCCCAAACAAGCAGCACCTAGTCTCAGCGAGCACCATACCTCTCACTAAGTGGCCCCAGGCTCGGCACTAGGAGCAGCCAGCCTTGGTTCACAACTTGGCTTTTCCTGGGCACCTCCAAGCCCAGCACAAGCAGCAGCCATCGGCAGATCTCTTTGTAGCTTATGCCAGGTGGCCCTGGGTATAACACAGGCAGAGGCTGACTTTGCCCCAGAGCCAGCACACCCAGTGGACAGCTTCAGACCACATTGAAGCACCACCACCCAACCACCTCCACAAGTGACACATGCAATGTGTGGACTCAGTGGGTACCAGAGCCCTGCTGAAGTAAGTCTTGTTCTGTGTGTTGGGCCTCTACACCACTGATTCGCCAAGAGAGTCAGAGGCCAGTGGTTAGTGGGTACAGCCAGTCCTTGCAGCTTATCAGCCTGAGTAAATCCCTCCCACTGATGTGCCAACAGCAATCAAAACTCAATTACAACAGAAGGGTGTAAAGTCCACACTAGGGGTGCACCTCGAGGGCCCAGCTGGGGTGATCGGGAGGCTGTGCCACTAGACCCTACAGGACACCTGCAACAATAGGCCACCCTGTGAAGCCTAGGAGACATAGCAACTCTACCTAATACATAGAAACAAACACAGGGAAGCAGCCAAAATGAGGAGTCAAAGAAACATGTCCCAAATGAAAAAACAGAACAAAATTCCGGGAAAAGAACTAAACAAAATGGAGATAAATCAGATGCAGAGTTCAAAACACTGGTTATAAGGATGCTCAAGGAACTTAGTGAGACCTTCAAGGAACTTAAGAAGAACTCCAAGGAACTTAATGAGAACAACAATAACATGAAAAAGAACCAGTTGGAAATGAAGGACGCACTAACTTAAATAAAGAATCATTTACGGGGAGGTGAAGGGATTAAGAAGTACAAATTGGTTGTTAGACTGACAAACCTCAAAGGGAAGGGGGGTTGGGGGTGGGAAGAAATAAACCAAAGAACTTATATGTATATATGCATAACTAATGGACACAGACAACAGTGTGGGGAAAAGCAGGAGGGGGACAGGAATGGGGAGGAGGGGGGCAATGGGGGAAAAATGAGGAACATCTGTAATACATTCAACATTAAAGATAAGTTAAAAAAAAAAAAAAACTAAAGTAAGAATAATTTACAGGGAATCAATAGTAAAGTAAGTGCAGCCAAGATGCAAACCATGGAATTGGAATATAAGAAGCAAAAAAGACTCAATCAGAACAGCAAAAGAAAAAAGAATCCCAAAAAATGAGGATAGTGTAAGGAGCATCTGGGACAACTTCAAGCATACCAACATTCGCATCATGGGAGTGCCAGAAGGAGAAGAGAGAGTGCAAGAAATTGAAAACCTATTTGAAAGAATCATGACAGAAAACTTCCCTAACTTGGTGAAGGAAACAGACAACAAGTCCAGGAAGCACAGATAGTCCCAAACAAGATGAACCCAAAGAAGTCCACACCAAGACACATCATCATCAAAATGCCAAAGGTTAAAGACAAAGAGAAAATCTTAAAAGCAGCAAGAGAAAAGCAGTTTGTTACCTACAAAGGAGCTCCCAGAAGACTGTCAACTGATTTCTCAAAAGAAACTTTGCAGGCTAGAAAGGAGTGGCAAGAGATATTCAAAGTGATAAAAAGCAAGGACCTACAACCAAGATTACTCTATCCTGCAAAGCTATCATTTAGAATCGATGGACATATCAAGAGTTTCCCAGACAAGAAAAAGCTAAAGGAGTTCATCATCACCAAACCAGTATTATATGAAATGATGAAGGGTCTTCTTGAAGGAGAACAAAAATATAAACAATAAAATGGCAATAAATACATATCTATCAACAACTGAATCTACAAACAAAATGAGCAAACAGAACAGTAACAGACTCATAGATACAGAGAACTTTTGTTGCTTGTCAAATGGGAGGGAGCTGGGGGGTATATGAAGAAGATGAAGAAATTAAGAAGTACAAATTGGTTGTTAAAGGGGAGGGAGGGTGGGAAGAGATAAACCAAAGAACTTGTATGCATATATGCATAACCATTGGACACAAACAATAGTGTGGGGAAGGCAGGAGTGGGCGGGATTGGGGAGGAAGGGGTCAATACATTCAACAATAAAGATAAGTTTTTAAAAAAATAAGCAGCAATGTTACTACTGAGCTGGAGATGCAAGAACTTCCATGGTGGACATAATTGAAGGTTCTTATTTAGCTGAATAAAATCTGCCCAACAAGCCTATTTGTCTAAGTTGGTCTAGTCAATTGGTCAAAGATCAAATAGCCAATATTTACACTAATAGTAGCTATGCCTTTGGTGTAGCTCACAGCTTTATAATGCTGTGGAAGCCGCAAAGCTTCTTAATTTTCTAAGGCAGCCCATAAAGAATGGAAAAGAGGTTGCAGAATTATTAGATGTCATATAGATATTAAAACAATTGGAAATTATCAAAATTCCAGGACATTCTAAAGCTACCACCATGGAAGCAAAAGGAAATTATTTAGCTGATGCTACAGCTAGACCTGTTTTACCATTCCCAAGGGAATTGGACAGAGGTTCCCTATATCCAAGCCTTTATGGCCCTCAGAGGTGACCCTAAGCTATGTGCTGTCTGTAAACTAGAAAAATGTACCCAAATGGATAGAAATATTCCAAAAATGGGTTAATGGATTTGTCAGTCTCTGCCAATATTTGGGTGGCAACCAAATTGTTGAGGTATTAAAAAAATTAAAAATCTTCTATATATTTTGGAAATTAATCCCTCATCTGATGTATCTTTGGCAATTATGCTCTCCCATACAGTGGGTTGCCTTTCGGCTTTGATGGTTGTTTCTTTTGCTGTGCAGAAGCTTTTGAGTTTGATGTAGTCCCATGTGTTCATTTTTTCCTTTGTTTCTGTTGCCTTAGATGATATATCAGTGAAAATTCTGCTGCATATGATGTCTGAAATTTTGTTGCCTACATTTTCTTCTAGGATTTTTATGGATTCACGAGTCACATTTAAGTCTTCTATCCATTTTGAGTTTATTCTTGTGTATGGTGTAAGATGACGGTCTAGTTTCATTTTTTTGCATGTAGCTGTCCAATTTTCCCAACACCATTTATTAAAGAGGTTGTCTTTACTCCATTGTATGCTCTTGCCACCTTTGTCGAATATTAATTGAGCATAATGTTTTGTGTCAATTTCTGGGTTCTCTGTTCTATTCCATTGATCTATGTGCCTGTTCTTGTGCCAGTACCAGGCTGTTTTGATTACAGTAGCTTTGTAGTATAACCTGATGTCCGGTATTGTGATCCCGCCTACTTTATTCTTCTTTTTCAAGATTGCTGTAGCTATTCGGGGTCTTTTTTGGTTCCATATGAACTTCTGAAGCATTTGTTCTAGTTCTGTGAAATACGTCGTTGGTATTTTGATGGGGATTGCGTTAAATCTATAGATTGCTTTGGGTAGTATGGAAATATATAGAGTGTTCATACAACTCAACAAAAGGAAGACAAAGAACCCAATTTAAAAATGGGCTGAGGAACTAAATAGACACCTCTCCAAACAGGACATACAAATGGCCAAGAGACATATGAAGAAATGCTCAACATCACTAATCATCAGAGAGATGCAAATTAAAACAACAATGAGGTATCACCTCACACCTCTCAGAATAGCCGCCATCAACAAAGCATCAAACAACAAGTGTTGGTGAGGGTGTGGAGAAAAGGGGACTCTAGTACACTGCTGGTGGGAATGCAGACTGGTGCAGCCACTATGGAAAACACTATGGTGTTACCTCAAAAAATTAAAAATTGAATTACCATTTGACCCAGTGATCCCACTCCTAGGAATATACCCTAAGAAGCCTGAAACACCAATCAGAAAGAATATATGTACCCCCATGTTCATAGCAGCGCTATTTAGAATAGCTAAGATCTGGAAACAGCCCAAGTGTCCATCAGTAGACGAATGGATAAAAAAGCTGTGGTACATATACACAATGGAGTACTATGCAGCTGTAAGAAAGAAAGATCTCTTATTCTTTGAGACGACATGGGAGGACCTGGAAAGTATTATCCTAAGCGAAACAAGCCAAGCAGAGAAAGACAAATATCATATGATCTCACTTATTTCTGGAATATAATGAACATAGCAGTCTGAGGAACAGGGCAGTCCCAGAGATGTGGAAGTAGGGTACAGACTGACAATTGCCAGAAGAGGGGGTGGGGGAGGGGAGCGATGAACCACAGAACTTGTACGCATGTACTCATAACCAATGGACGTGGACAACAAAACTGGGGACGGGGCAGGGAGGGATGTGGAGGAGGGTGTCAATGGGGGAAAAAAGAGAAACATCTGTAACAAAAATAAATTAAAAAATAAATAAATAAAATTAAAAAAATTAAAAAATATTAAAAAAAAAATTTTAAATCCTCAAAAAAATATTAGCGATCAGATCCATCAATATATTATAAAAATTATTCACCACAACCAAGTGGGATTGATTCCAGGGATGCAAAGGTGGTACAATATTCACAAATCAATAAATGTGATACACCACATAAACAAAATGAAAGATTAAAAAAAATCTTATGTTTATATCAATAGATGCTGAAAAAAGCATTCGACAAAATCCAGCACCCATTTTTGATAAAAACTCTCAGCAAAATGGGAATAGAGGGAACATTCCTCAACATAATAAAGGCTACATATGACAAATCTACAGCCAATATCATACTCAATGGGCAAAAAATAAAGCATTCCCCTGAAGAACAGGAACAAAACAGGATGTCTGCATTTGACATTTTTATTCAACTTAGTGTACTGGAAGTCTTAGAAATAGCAATTAGACAAGAAGAAAAAATAAAAGGCATCCAAATTGAAAAGGAAGAAGTGAAACTGTCATTATTCACAGCTGATATGATATTGTACATAGAAAACCCTAAAGATTCAACCAAAAAACTACTAGATTTAATAAATGAATTTGGAAAAGTAGCAGGATACATAATTTATATCCAGAAATCAATGGCATTTTTATACACCAATAATGAAACCCCAGAAAGAGAAACTAAACTAATAATCCCATTTACCATTGCAACACAAAAAAATTAAGATACCTGGAATAAACTTAACCAATGAGGTAAAAGACCTGTACTCAGAATATACAGGATATTGAAAAAAGAAATAGAGGAAGATATAAAAAAGTGGAAGCATATACCATGTTCATGGATTGGAATAATTGACATAATTAAAATGTCCATACTACCCTGGCAGTTTGACTCAGCAGTTAGAGCGTCGGCCCATGGACCAGAGAGTCTTGGGTTTGGTTCCCACTAAGGGCATGTACCTCAGTTGCAGTTTGTCCCTGACCCCAGTCGGGGTGGCAACCAGTTCATGTGTCTCTTTCACATCGATGTTTTTCTCTCTCTCTTCCTCCCTCTCTCCCTCCTGCTCTACCTGAAGATAAATGCAAAAATGTCCTTGAGTGAGGATAAAAAAAAATAATAAAATAAAATGTCCATACTATCCAAAACAATCTATAGATTCATTGCAATCCATATTAAAGTACCAGCGGCATTTTCCACAGATCTAGAACAAATACTCCAAAAGTTTATATGGAACCAAAAAAGACTGCGGATAGCCACAGCAATCTTGAGAAAGAAGGACAATGTTGGAGGGAATCACAGTACTGGATATCAATTTATACTACAAAGCCATTGTAATCAAAACAATGCTTTGTACAGGCATAAAAACAGGCATATGGATCAATGGAAAATAACAGAGAAGTCCAAAATTGACCCAAGACATAATGCTCAATTAATATTTGACAAAGGAGGCAAGAGTATACAATGGAGTAAAGACTATCTCTTTAATAAATGGTGTTGGGAAAATTGAACAGGTACATGGGAAAAAAATGAAACTAGACCACCAATATACACCATGCACAAGAATTAACTCAAAATGGATAAAAGACTTAAATATAAGTTGTGAAACCATAAAAATCCTAAAAAAAAATGTAGGCAGCAAAATCTCAGACATTACACATAGCAGAATTTTCACCAAGGGCAAGAGAAACAAAAGAAAAAAATAAATAGGACTACATCAAACTAAAAAGCTTCTTCACAGCAAAAGAAATCAGCATCAAAATGAAAAGGGAACCCATTGTATGGGAGAGCATATTTACCAGTGATACATTGGATAAGAGGTTAATTTCCAAAATACATAAAGTATTCATACAACTCAACAAAAGGAAGACAAACAATCCAATTAGAAAATGGACAGAAGACCTGAATAGACACTTCTGCAAAAAGGACATATACGTGGCCAAGAGACATATGAATAAAAACGCTCAATGTCACTAATCATCAGAGAGATGAAAATTAAAACGACAATGAGGTATCACCCCACACCTGCTAGAATGGCTACCATCAACAAATCATCAGATGAGTGCTGGTGAGGATACAGAGAAAAGGGTACTCTAGTACAGTGCTGATAGTAATGGAGACTGGTGCAACCATTAGGGAAAACAAAAAATTAAAAATGGAACTGCCTTTTGACCCAATGATCTCACTTCTAGCAATATATCCTAAGAAACTTGAAACACCAGTCAGAAAGAATATATACACCCCTATGTTCATAGCAGCACTATTTACTATAGCTACCATCTGGAAACAGCCCCAATGTCCATTAGTAGGTGAGTGGATAAAAAAGCTGTGGTACATTTATACAATGGAATACTATGAAGCTGTAAAAAAGAAGGTCTCCTACCCTTTGAGATGACATGGAGAGACCTGGAGAGTATTATGGTAAGCAAAATAAGCCAGTCAGAGAAAGACAAGTATAACATTATCTCACTTATATGTGGAATCTAATGAACAAATTAAACTGATGAACAAAACAGATCCAGAGTCATAGAAGAAGGGAACAGACTGACAAACCTTGGGGGGGGGGGAGGAAAAGATAAACGAAAGAACTTATATGTACATATCCATAATCAATGGACACAGACAACAGTGCAGTGGAGGCGGGGGTGGGGGGTGGGGACAGAAGTGGAAAGGAGGGTGTGGGAAAAAAGTAATACTTTCAAAAATAAAGATAGATGTAAAAAAATAAATCTTGCTTGTAAAATAATTTTTACATTCTGAGGCTGAATTGGATAATGTCATTTATTCTGCTGTGATGATGAATGGCTCTCCTCCTAAACATGCACTGGGGAGAGGCAAAGTTGGTAAAATATAAACCAGTAGCACACTGCAGTTTTTCAGTTATTAAGAGAGCATTTTCTTTGTGAAGTGGGGCTACAAATAAAAAGTAAATAAAAAAGAAATATTCTCAGAGTACAAGTATATTTCAAGACTGATAGCAATATTATTGAAAGAATATAAAAATTGAATTAAAAATGATCATCCTTACATGAGTTTTTTTTTCTTTTTTAAAAAATACATTTTTATTGATTTTAGAGAAAGAGGAAGGGAGAGGGAGAGAGAGAGAGAAACATCGATGAGAGAGAAACATTGATCAGCTGCCTCCTGCACGCCCCTTACTGGAGATCGAGCCTGCAACCCTGGCATGAGCCCTCACTGGGAATCAAACCTGTGAGCTCTTGGTGCATGGGTTGACACTCAACCACTGAGCCACACTGGCTGGGCCTTATGTCAGTTCTTTAGACTATATGACTGCATTATTATAGTACATCCTGCAACCATTGCCTCTGTTTGCCATATGAAAAAATGGGAATATACTTCTGTAATTCACATGAAGCCTGGAGAGTTTGCTTCCTAATTTTCTCAGCACATAATGAATAGGAAAAAAAAATCCATTTTTTGTTTTTACTGAATAAGTTTCCATTACTATATTTTAAATGAAATACATTTAATTATGATTGTTTAGGTGACTAATTATATGGGAGCCATTGGTGACTAATGCTCTGACCTCGAAACACCGAACAAACAACTCTTCGTAGAATGCCATTTTTGATAATTGCCTAGTTCAAGACCATGGTTTTCTGTTAATATTGCATTAAGTCTAAATCCTTCACTTTAATTTCTATGGTGTTAGTTATATCTACCTATCTTGTTTCTTCCCATTTCCCAGCATGCACTCTGTTGCAGTTAGATTATTTTCTCCTGTCACCCCACCTACTCCTTCATGCAAATCCCCAGAACTGTGTCTTTGTTCATGCTTCTCTCTTCATCTGATTACCTTTTCTCTCCTGTCCACTCAGGAAAGCACAGTCTTTCTTCAAGGTACCACTTAGTTCATGTGACTTCCACCTACTCTGGACCACCCTGATCTTGCCATTCTCTAAGCCTCCACTATACACTCAAAGGGCAATGGCAGCGTGTTCTCCTCCTACTTGTGCATTCAGAAATTTCTAGCCCGCTGAGGGTCCTTACTCTGGGGTATCAAGAAGAATGCATACAGATGTCCAATAGTGAAATGCCAAACCCCATTGTACATACAACTGACACTGTGCTTCCTGTGTAAGGGCAGGGTCCATGGGAACAGAAAGGTAATATATCTCATGTCCAGACAATGCTACGGTTACCATCTCAAGTTAGGAGTCCCGTAAGCAGATTTTTTAATGTTTGTGATGTGCTGAGGTGATCAGCTGACCTTTCAGTGCCCCTGTTTAATAATCAGAAAATATTTTCGATTTAATGCTTCTTGAAGAATAATCCATCTGTAAAATTCTGTGAGTCTGATTCTCTTTATACTCAACAGATGGATTTTTGCCCATTGATTTAGCATCATGTTGGCATCATTAAATTCAATGAAACAAACAGATTGGCCCATGGTTTTCTTTTCTTCTCACTGCATACTTCCTTAAATCACATTGTCCATATAAAAATGGCATGTCAGCATTTCACTTAAGGTGGAAATTATGGACTATTGTGGACTATTAGCAAGTAGCTCAGGATATTCACAGCTCAAACCATACCTTATGTGATTCAGTATCCATCAGTATGTGAGGAACCACTATTATTCAGCCCTGTTTTTTTCCCCAAATGTAAGGTAACACTGAGCAAATTGAGCTTGCTGGTATAGCAACCTACCAAAGCTACCATGATTTTGTAATGGAGGGAGGGCCACAGCCTCCACTTCCATTATGAAATGCAGTCGAAGATATTCCATGCTAAACTGATCTGGTTTTTCAAAGTTACAGCTCACAAATGCTTAAGAACTAAGTTTGTCCCTACCTTCAGCCCACCTCTCCTGACCCTCTGTCTTTGAGGATGCATTAGGATAGATTAGGGTGGAGGTTTTCAACTCTAGTTGAATATTAGAATCACTTTAGTGGTTTGTGTGTGTGTGTGTGTGTGTATTTGGTAGCAGCTTTATTGAGATATAGTTCATATAATATATGTCACCCATTTAAAGATTAGAATTCAATGGCTTTTAGTATATTCACAGAATCATGTAAACGTCAACACAATCAATTTTAGAATATTTTTATAATAGTAAAAGAAACCCTCTAGTCTTTAGCTATTGCCCCTCTAACCACCCCACCACCATTCTCCCAGCCCTAAGCAACAACTAATCAACTTTCTTACTCTATAGATTCACCTATTCTTGGTATTTCATACAGTGAGATCACATAATATGTAGTCTTTGGTAACTGGCTTCTTTAAATTAGCATAGTGTTTTCAAATTTTATCCATGTTGTAGCACATATTCGTACTTTATTTCCTTTTTATGGCCAAATAATATTCCATTGTATGGATATACCACATTTGTTTAACCATCCATCAGTTGATGGATGCTTGGGTTGTTTCTGCCTTTTAGCTATTATGAATAATGATGCTATGAACAAGATTTTATATGGACATACGTTTTCAATTCTCTTGCTTTTATATCTAAGAGTATAATTGGTGGGTTAAATGGTAACTCTATGTTTAACTTTTAAGGAATTTCCAGACTGTTTTCCAAAGTTACTGCACTTTCACATTTCTATCAGCAATATACAGCAGCATTCTGTTATCTGTGGTTTTACTTTCTGTGGTTTCCGTAACCAATGGTCACATGCTGTCTAAAAATATTAAGTAGAAAATTCCAAAAATAAACAATTCATAAGTTTAAATTGTACACTGTTCTGAGTAGCATGATGAAATCTCTCAGCATCTTGCTTGGTCTTTCAGAGAAATGAATCATCTCTTTGTCCAGCATACCCATGCTGTATACTCTACCCTACATTAGTCAAACAGTAGCCATCTTAGTTATCAGATAAACTGTTGTGGTATCGCAGTGCTTGTATTCAAGTAACTATTTAAGTAACCCTTACTTTATTGTTATAATTGTTTTATTTTATTGTTGCTATTCTCTTACTGTGCTTAATTTATAAATTAAACTTTATCATAGGTATATATGTGTAGGAAAAAACACAGTATGGATCAGGTTTGGTACTATCTGTGGTTTCAGGCATCCACTAGGGGTCTTGGAACTTATTTCTCATGGATAACAGGGGGACTACTGTATAAGAGTTCTGATTACTCCATATCCTCACCAAAACTTGTTATTATCTGACATTTTTATTCTAGTTGTCCTAGTGAATGTAAAGTTCCTCATTTTGATATGCACCCTGATGGCTAATGATATTGAGCATATCTTTTCCTGTGCTTATTGACCATGCCCTTATCTTCTTTACAGAAATGTCTATTCAGGTTATTTGCCCATTTTTGATTGAGTTATTTGTCTTTTTATTATTGTATTATAAAAGTTGCAAAAAATCTTAATATATTCTAGATATAAGTCCCTAATCAGATATATGACCTGCCAATATTTTCTCCCATTCTGTAGATTGAGAGTGTTTTAACAATATTAATGCTTGGGCCTACTCTTGGAGATTTAGATCTATTTAATCTGCTGACTACTTCCACACATATTTTTTCAATGTACCAGGTAGAGAACCAGTATTGCATTAAGATACCTGCCACCCTAGACCCTGGAACTGACCTTTTTTGCCTCCAGAGCAAGAGCCAGCCCACTAGTAACAACTATATTCAGACCTAAAGTCATTTTATTTAGGGATTTTCTTGCCCTTTGCTGCCCTAGAGTTTTGATCAGGGTCACCCACATTTTACAAATAGATTGACCTAACTTTGAACCTGAGAAGAGGAGATCAGGAGAATTTCATACCCTTTTCTCCCTGTGAGTCTTCTATGTAGAATATTTAATGATACCCCCACCCCACCCAGATTTCTGCATCTCAAGCAGTTGGGGAGGGACAGAATTTGCCAAGTCAGAGAGAGAAAGGCAAAAGCAGACAGTCTTGCTCGGCTGGTGTGACTCAGTGGTTGAGCATCTACCCATGCACCAAGAGGTTGCCAGTTTGATTCCTGGTCAGGGCACAGGCCTGGGTTGCAGGCTCAATCCCCAGTTGGGGGGCGTGCAGGAGGCAGCCAATTGGTTTCTTTCCCATTGATGTTTCTATCTCTCTCTCCTTCTCCCTTTCTCTCTCTCTAAAATTCAATAAAAACGTATTTTTACAAAAAGGAGAGAGTCTTCTAACACCCTTCCTCAGAGAGTAAAATGCCTTGCCTTATGTTTATAAACGTACAAAAATCAAACTTATTGACTTTTATCATAATAAAGAATGTGCCCCAGATGATTTGTTGTCATCACCTCTGGATACACAAGTAGTTGCAAGATTTTAATTGTCAGTTTCCCTTGCTTGAAGCATTGATAGACAGGTGATAAATAGACAGATAGACAGAAAGATAGGCTGAGACCACATCCACCTTCCCTCACAGTCCCCTTGACTTGGTCGTTCTTCTGTCTTTGCCAGTCTACATCACTTCCAGCTCGCTATGGATGACTATATTGCTGCTCTCGTGGTTGACAATGGCTTCGGTATGTGCAAAGCTGGCTTCATGGGTGACAATGCCACCAGAGCCATCTTCCTCTCCATCGTGGGGTGTATACAGCACCAGGGCATGATGATGGCATGGGCCTGAAGGACTCCAATGTGGGCAATGAGGCCCAAAGCAAGAGGGATATCCTGACCCTGAAGTGCCCCATTGAGCACAGCATCATCACCAACCTGGAGAAAATCTGGCATCACACCTTTTACAATGAGCTATGTGTGGCCCCGAGAAGGAGCACCCCAGCATGCTCACTGAGGCCCCTCCTGAACTCCAAGGCCAATCATGAGAAGATGACCCAGATCATGTTTGAGACCTTCAACTCCCAGTCATGTATGTGGCCATCCAGGCCATGCTGTCCTTGTACACCTCTGGCTGCACCACTGGCATTGTGATGGATTCTGGTGATGGGGTCACCCACACTGTGTCCATCTATGAGCAGTACATCCTCCCCCATGTCATCCTGCCTTTGGACCTGGCTGGCTGGGACCTGATGGATTATCTCAGGAGGATCTCATGTAGATCCTCACAGAACGTAGCTACAGCTTCATCACCACACCCAAGAGGGAAATCGTGCATGACATCAAGGAGAAGCTGTGCTATGTCACCCTGAACTTTGAGCAGGAGAGGGCCACTGCAGCCTCCAGCTCCTCTGTGTAGAAGAAATATGAGCTGCCCTGTAGTCAGGTAATCACCATTGGAAATGAGCAGTTCTGCTGCCCCAAGACCCACTTTCAGCCTTCCTTTGGGGCATGGAATCTTATGACATCTATGAAACTACCTTCAACTCCATCATGAAGTGTGATGTTGACATCCATAGGACCTCTACACCAACACAGTGCTGTCTGGTGGGACTACCATGTACCCATGCATCACTGACAGGATGCAGGGCTTGCTTGTACACTGACTTGAGACCAGTTCAATAAAGTGCACACCTTAAAGGAAAAGGAAAAAAGACAGAAATATAGATACAGTTCTGTACCCTTCTACACAGGTTTATGGTTTCCAACACCACGCCCAGTTTTTCAAGACAGTCTAATTATTATTTAGATGTTCAATTCCTCATTTATTGCTTTATAAGATAGATAGTCTAGCATCCTCCTTTCTTTCCCCTTGATTTTAAATGCCAGTAGCATCCCTTCCAGTAATTTTGACAATACAAAATGTCCCTCTCCATGCAGTTCCAAATTATGCTTTTAAAACACTATGATCTCAAAATCTCCAAATATATTTATTCAGCCAGGACAATTCTGTCCTCTAAAGCCTGAATTAAACTTCTAACTGCCAGTGCCATGGACCAGTCTACGTATAAATCCTACAGGCAACTGAAACTCCTCACATCCCAAGAAAACTTATCTTCCCTCCCTGCAAATCTGTTCTCCTCTGAATTTCTTATCCAAGACACTTTGAACTATGCATTCCCTTAGCCTCTTAACCTCTCCTCCTGCTTTCCTCCAACTTAATCCCCATATTCTGTTGACTCCACTTCCTAAAAATCTCTTGACTTCATCCCTTCAAATCCATGCTCACTAACCTTTACCTGGGGGACTGTTGTTGTAGCTCCCAATTGTTTCCCTGCCTTCAGTGGCTTCTTTGTCCAATTCACAGTGACTTTTCTAAAAGGAAAATCTGATTAAATGTGTTCCTGGGACTTCCGGTCAAGATGGTGGTGTAGGTAAATGCGGTATCACCTCCTCCCACAACCACATCAAAGTTGCAACTAAACTACAGAACAACCATCATTCAGAACCGCCTGAAATCAAACTGAATGGAAGTCTTACAACTACGAAATTAAAGAAGCAGCTACATCAAGACTGGTAGGAGGGGCAGAGGCGTGGACGGGCTGGTCCTACACCCACGTGTGGCAGATAAAAATCAGGAGGACACCTCAGCTGTGAAGGTCCTCCCTGAGGAGTGAGGGGGTCCCCATCCTACACCAGGTGCCCAGCTCAGGGTTCCAGTGCCAAAAAGAAAAGTCCCTATAACTTCTGGCTGTAAACCAGTGGGAACTGAGGCTGAGGGAGGCTGAAGCTGCTGAAGCCCCAGGCAGCTCCCCTTAGAGGGCCCTCACATGGACTTACTCAGACTCACACCTTCTAAGCTTGGAGGGGAGGCAGCTTGAGGGGCGCCAGAGACATACAGGGAAGAACTAAGCTGTTTGGCCTCGGGATGAGGGCTGGAGAGGCGGCTTTCTCCTGGACAGACGTGCTGACAGGCCACCATATCTGGGACTCCAGCAACTTGGCTCACACTGTTTGCCCCGCCCTGGTGATTCCCTGAGGCCCTGCCTCATCCAATTTTCGGGCCCACCCAAGCTATTTCCAAAGGCTTTACCATAGGATTGGCCTGTCTTGGATCCTGCTTCAGAGTTTCCTAAAATCTCTCAAACAAGCAGCATCTGGTCTCAGTGAGCCCCATACCTCTCATTAAGTGGTCCCAGGCCTGGCACTAAAAGCAGCCAGCCTTGGTTCACAACATTGCTTTACCTGGGCACCTCCAAGCCCAGCACAAGAAGCAGCCATCAGGGACTTCCGGTCAAGATGGCGGTGTAGGTAAACGCGGCATTGCGTCCTCCCACAACCACATCACAGTTTCAACTAAACTACAGAACAACCATCATTCAAAACTGCCTGAAATCAAGCTGAATGGAAGTCCGACAACTACGAAATTAAAGAAGAAGCCACATGGAGACTGGTAGGAGGGGCGGAGGCGCGATGGGCTGGTCCCACACTCACGTGTGGCGGATAAAAATCAGGAGGATACCTGGGCTGGGAAGGTCCTCCCTGAGGACTGAGGGCTCCCCGTCCCACACCAGGCACCCAGCTCAGGGTTCCAGTGCCAGGAAGAGAAGTCCCCATAACTTCTGGCTGGAAAAACCAGCGGGAACTGAGGCTGAGGCAGCTGGAGCCCCCAGCAGCTCCTCTTAAAGGGCCCATTCACGGACTTACTCGGACTCGCACCCTCCAGGCTCCAACGTGCGGGAGGGAGCCTGAAAGGCACCAGAGTCATATGGGGAAGAACTGAGCTGTTTGGCATTGGAGCGAGGGCTGGAGAGGCAGCTTTCTCCTGGACAGACGTGCTATCAGAGGCCATTGTTCCTTTGGTGAACCCTTCCCTGGGCTGGCAGATGCCGCCATATCTGGGACTCCAGCAACCTGGCTCACACTGTTTGCCCCGCCCTGGTGATTCCCTGAGGCCCCGCCCCACCCAACTTCCAGGCCCACCCAAGCTGTTGCCAGTTGCTTTACCATAGGATTGGCCTGTCTTGGATCCTGCTTCAGCTTTGCCTAAATTCTTTCAAACAAGCAGCATCTGGTCTCAGCTAGCCCCAAACCTCTCGCTAAATAATACATAGAAACAAACACAGGGAGGCAGCCAAAATGAGGAAACAAAGAAACAGGCCCCAAATGAAAGAACAGAACAAAACTCCAGGAAAAGAACTAAGTGAAATGGAGTTAAGCAACCTAACAGATGCTGAGTTCAAAACACTGCTTATAAGGTTGCTCAATGGACTTAGTGAGAACCTCAGTGAACTCAGTGAGAACATCAGTGAACTTAGAGAGGGCATCAAGGGCATAAAAAAGGACCAGTCAGAAATGATGGAATCACAGTCAGAAATGAAGGAGGCACTAACTGAAATAAAGAATCGTTTACACAGATTCAATAGTAGAGTAGGTAAAGCCAAGAAGCAAACCATCGATTTGGAATATAAGGAAGCAAAAAATATCCAATCAGAACAGCAAAACAAAAAAAGAATCCAAAAAAATGAGGATAGTGTAAGGAGCCTCTGGGACAATTTAAGCGTGCCAACATTCGCATCTTGGGGGTGCCAGAAGGAGAAGAGAGAGAACAAGAAATTGAAAACCTATTTGAAATAATAATGGCAGAAAACTTCCCGAACTTGGGGAAGGAAACAGACGTACAAGTCCAGGAAGCACAGAGAGTGCCAAACAAGATGAACCCCAAGAGGCCCACACCAAGACACATCATCATCAAAATGCAAAAAGTTCAAGACAAAGAGAGAATCTTAAAAGCAGCAAAAGAAAAGCAGTTAGTTACCTACAAGGGAGTTCCCATCAGACTATCAGCTGATTTCTCAAAAGAAACTTTGCAGGCCAGAAGGGAGTGGCAAGAAATATTCAGAGTGATGAAAAGCAAGAACCTACAACCAAGATTACTCTATCCTGCAAAGCTGTCATTTAGAATCGATGGCCATATAAAGAGTTTCCCAGACAAGGAAAAGCTAAAGGAGTTCATCACCACCAAACCATTATTACATGAAATGTTGAAGGGTCTTCTTGAAGAAAAAGATAAAAAAATATGAACAAACAAAATGGCAATAAATACATATCTATCAACAATTGAATCTACAAACAAAATGAACAAGCAGAACAGAAACATTCTCATAGACACAGAGAACTTTTGTTGGGTACCAGATGGGTGGGGGCTGGGGGGAAGGGTGAAAAAGGTGAAGGGATTAATAAGTACAAATTGGTTGTTAGAATGACAAATCTCAAAGGGAAGGGGGTTTGGGGGTGGGAAGAAATAAACCAAAGAACTTATATGTATATATGCATAACCAATGGACACTGACAACAGTGTGGGGAAAAGCAGGAGGGGGGCAGGAATGGGGAGGAGGGGGGCAATGGGGGAAAAATGAGGAACATCTGTAATACATTCAACAATAAAGATAAGTTAAAAAAAAAAAAAAAGAAGCAGCCATCAGCAGATCACTTTGTAGCTAATGCCAGGTGGCACCGGATAGAACACAGGCAGTGGCTGATCTTGCCCCAGAGCCAGCACATCTATTGGACAGCTTCAGACCACATTGAAACACCACCACTCAACCATCTCCACAAGTGGCACACTCAAGGAGTGGACTCAGTGGGTACCAGAGCCCTACTGAAGTAAATCTTGCTCTGTGTGGTGGGCCCCTACACAGGTGATCCTCCAAGGTAGTCAGAGGCCAGTGGTCAGTGGGCACAGCCAGTCCTTGTAGCTGATCAGCCCGAGTAAATCCCTCCCATTAACATGCTAACAGCAGTCAAGACTCAATTACAACAGAACGGTGCACAGTCCACACTAGGGGGCCCAGCTGGAGTGATCAGGGAGGCTGCACCACTGGATCCTACAGGACACCTGCAACAATAAGCCACCCTACGAAGCCTAGGAGACATAGCAACTTTATCTAATACATAGAAACAATCACAGGGAAGCAGCCAAAATCACATGTTCACAAAGAAACATGTCCCAAATGAAAGAAAAGAAAAAATCTCCAGGAAACGAATTAAACAAAATAGAGATAAGCAATCAATCAGATGCAAAGTTCAAAACACAGGTTATAAGATTGCTCAAGGAACTTGGTGAGACATTTAAGGAACTTAGTGAGACCTTCAAGGAACTTAAGGAGACCTCCAAGGAACTTAGTGAGAACATCAACAACATAAATAAAGGACCAGTCAGAAATGAAGGATGCACTAACTAAAATAAAGAATAACTTACAGGGAATCAATAGTAAAGTAGGTGAAGCCAAGAAGCAAACCATGGAATTGGAATATAAGGAGCAAAAAAGACCCAATCAGAACAGCAAAAAGAAAAAAGAATCCAAAAAATTGAGGATAATGTAAGGAGCCTCTGGGACAACTTCAAGTGTGCCATGGGAGTGCCAGAAGGAGAAGAGAGAGAACAAGAAATTGAAAACCTATTTGAAACAATAATGACAGAAAACTTCCTTAACTTGGTGAAGGAAACAGACATACAAGTCCAGGAAGCACAAAGAGTCTCAAACAAGATTAACCCAAAGAGGACCACACCAAGACACATCATCATCAAAATGTCAAAGGTTAAATACAAAGAGAGAATCTTAAAAGCAGCAAGAGAAAAGTAGTTTGTTACCTACAAAGGAGCTCCCAGAAGACTGTCAACTGATTTCTCAAAAGAAACTTTGCAGGCCAAAAAGGAGTAGCAAGAGATATTCAAGGTGATAAAAAGCAACAACCTACAACCAAGACTGCCGGGGTCCAGCCTCGGCAGGTCCAGGGGTTCCCAAAGGTGTGGACGGAGTCGGCGAGAGAGAGAGAGAGAGAGAGAGAGAGAGAGAGAGAGAGAGAGAGCGAGCGCACGCAATGTGGGAGACAGAAAATCCTTGATCTTACTTCTGCTTAGTCTTAATGCTTCTCCTTCTGCTCCTGCACCAGACTAGCAGAGCCTTTTATTATGTACATCAATCCACACCTTACATTGTTTCCCCCAAACCTTTTAGGCAAAAAAGTACAGACATTCTTTTGGTTGTTTACCCAACTCTTAAGTATATTACATGTTAATTACTAACTATCTCCACCCTTCATCCAGACATCCTCTTAAAACTCCTGACCTTTCCTCCTATCTAAGATCCTTTTAAGCTTCCACATTTCTGTCCTAAATCTTATTTTCTTGCTTTTCTTCCTGTAATCTTTTCTACCATTTACATCATTAGTCATCTATATGTTACTTCTATAATAATTTCTAACAGACAGCTAACAGATAGAGAAAGCAAAGATTAGTCTCCTTCAGTTGCCATCCTGCATTTTTATTTTCCCATTTACTTTATATCTTCAGTCACTGTTCTTCGTGATTCCTGCCACGCAGAGAATCCACTTCTCCAGGGACAATGTCAAACCATGGAGCTTACCCGGGACTATGTCAAACCGTGGTGGTTGCTGTTCCAGTGACACCGCTCCCAACACAAGACTACTCTATCCTGTAAAGCTTTCATTTAGAATCAATGGACATATCAAGAGTTTCCCAGACAAGAAAAAGTTAAAGGAGTTCATCACCACCAAACCAGTATTACATGAAATGCTGAAGGGTCTTCTTGAAGGAGAAGAACAAAAATAGGAACAAATATGGAGGCTGGGAGGATGAGTGAAAAAGATGAGAGAATTAAGAAGTACAAATTGGTTGTTAGACTAATGAATCTCAAGGGAAAGGGGGAAGGGAGGGCGGGATGAGATAAACCAAAGAACTTCTATGCATATATGCATAAACAATGAACACCGACAATAGTGTGGGGAAGGCTGCAGGGGGGCAGGATTGGGGAGGGGGGGTCAATGGGGATAAAAAGGGGGGGACATCTATAATACATTCAACAATAAAGATGAGTTAAAAAAAAAAATGTGTTCCCTGCTTAAATCCCTTTACTGGCCTTTCATCAATGTTGGTGGCTCTGCCCACAGGTGGTTAGAGAACACTTGGGGATTTAATGGAAGGGTTTTAGAAGGTTCATGTCATACACAATGGCACTTGTTCCTTTCTATTTTTTATCAGTTGGTTAATGGAATATAAAAAATTTCAAAACTAATCAATAAATCGTTTTAAAATATTTTTTCCCTTTAAAAAAAGAACACTTTGATAACTTCTCACTTCATATCCAGTGAACGCGTGTGCTGTGGCTGGTGAATTTCAAAGTGAATAAACACATGTCTCACCCAGTTTATTACTCAATTGAATCCCACTAGCCATGGTGGTTTTGAATTGCTTTTAGTTATAGTCGTATATTTTTTCCTTTATATCCATAATGGACTATTAAAGAAAGCATATAGACTATAATGTCAAAATTCAACTTATAAGAATAAAAATTATAACAATTCTGTAATCTTACTCAAATTGATCTTCACCAGGACTGTGACTTGTATAAATTATGTTATCTTTGCAGCAGATCTCAACACATATTGATCTTATACAGCAGATCAATATTTATGAACTACTTTTTAAAAAAAGTTAAAAGAGCCCTGGCCAGTTTTGCTCAGTGGTTAGAGCGTCGGTCCATGGACCAGAGAGTCCCAGGTTCAGTTCCCGCTAAGGGCACGTACCTTGGTTGCAGTTTGTCCCTGGTCTTGGTTAGGGTCATGTGGGTGGCAACACACTCGATGTGTCTCTCTCACATCAATGTTCCTCTCCTTCTCTTCCTCCTTCTCTCCCTCCCACTCTATCTGAAGATAAATGCAAAAAAATATCCTTGGGTAAGTATAAAAATAAATAAATAAAAAGTTAAAAGAGAAAATATAGTAGTAAATATATTTAAATTGATTACTCATTTATTGGATATAAGAATAACTCTATATATTACTATATAACTATAATAATTACATTATTTTAAAAAATAGGTTGGACACAGAAACTTAAAACCTTCTCTTGTCTCATCATGTAAAAACATAAAACAAAACAGTCATTTCTTTAATCCATTGTCAGGAAAACAATTTTTGTTAATTTTTAATGTAGTAATAAGTAATTACATTTTAATCTACATGTTAACATACATTCTATTCCCAATCCAAAATTAACAGTCATTTATAATTTACTTATGAACATTGTACTTTCCTTACACAATTAATATAAAGTAAACCAAATCACGCAAATCATTGGTGATGGCAAAAAGGCAGATTTGATCTGTAATAGAACTATTGGTAAAATTATATTTTAAAAGAGTTTTTTTTAATAACATTTTTAATCCTCACCGTGGACATGCTTTTATTGACTTTAGAGAGAGAGAAAGGGAGAGGAAGAGAGAGAGGGAGAGAGAAGGAGAAAGAGAGGGAGAGAAAGAGAGAGGGAGTGGGGAGAACATCAATAATGTTAGTGAAACATTGATCGGTTGCCTCCTGGGTATGTGCTCTAACCGTAAATCAAACCCATGTCCTTTCAGTGCATGAGACAGTACTCCAACCAACTGATCTACACCAGCCAGGGATAAAAGAGTTTTTTTAAATCTAGAAAGAACAATGATCCGCTAGTTTGAATGATGCTAAAATGTGAAGAAAGATGAGGACTGAGAACTCACTGACTCCCAGGAAACCTACAGAAAATTCCAGTTTATTTTAGGCAATGAAATAGATTATTGAATTCATCTAGTCCTCAATTATGCATTCAGCAAATATTTTGAGTATTTATTATGTTCCAGACCCTTAGAGACAATGCTAGCAAGTGGCTCCTGCCCTCATGAAATGTAGAGTTTAAAAGGAAAAAACCAAAACAAACTAAGCAAAAAAGTAATGAATTAAGTAATTACAAATTCTTGTAAGTACTAGGTAAATGTCACTTTCAGCCTACCAGAGAAGAGGACATTTAAGCTAAGACCTGTAGGGTAAGAAGCAAGAACCAGAAAGGAAAATCTTTTGTATTAATAGCCCTGAGGGAAGGTAAGTTCAGAGGATTCATGGAAGTGACAGGTGACTGGAGTTATTGGAGTTTAGGGAGGCATGGGGGAAGGAGGTAGCCCAGATGAGGTTAGGATGGTAAGAAAGGGGCTGTGGTGGTCATGGTGAAAGGTTTTGCTTTTTAAAAATAATAAAATAGAAAAAATAGTTAAAATGTTTTAAGCAAGTGGTTCAATTTACATTTTAAAAATATAAATCCAGAGAATTATACTTCCAGTATAGAGGAGAAAGCAGCTAACAAACCAATCTCCCACAAATAAAAATATCATAACTGACCAAAACAGAAAAGGGAACTGCTTGAGGTCAGTGAAAACTTAAAGGCAAGCAGATTGAGGACCCTATATGATCTAGTTCCCACCACCTTTTTGATGTTATTTCTTTTCACTCTTCTCCTTGCTCATTCTTCTCCAACTACTCTAAGCACATTACAGGCACTTAACTGCCCAATCCACCTGGAACCCTCTTCCCTAATGCATGCTTAGTTAGTTCACGTCCTCTGCATACCTGCACAAAGCCCTCTTGTGACTTTCTCATGGAAAAAAACAACCCTCCAATCCTTTATCTTGCCAGGACATTCTACCCCCTTATGGTACTTTATTCTTCTCCATAGCACCTATCACAATTTGATACACCATATATTGGTTTGTTTATTTGTTTATTTGCCTCTTTTATTCATGCATATCCACTACAGTGTAAGCTTAACCAGAGCAGGGACAAACCCGCACCTAGAATGGTGCCTGGAACAAAGCAGTTAAATAAAAAATATATCCAGAGTAATTAAATGTATAGATGAACGTGAGGTATTCTGAAAGATTGGAGGGCTCTCATTTGACAGTCTGATAACAGAAAGTCCTTCTTGACATAGTGATGTCCATGGACAAAGAAACAATGGCTGAATAAGGGTAGTATGCTTATGGGGTGATAGGCCACTGACCTGCCTCGACAGGCTGGAACATGTCTGATGTTAGTGGGAACTGAAAGGGTTAGTATGTTTTAAAGGGTAAAGGTAAAAGTTTGTAAAAGGCGGAAACTGGAAATTGTGTTGCTTGCATGACCTTGGCTCAGCCTTTTGTTGAGTACGGATATGGTTTATCTGGATTGTCCTCAAGGCAATGGATAACCCAGCAGATGCCTGACGAGATACCAGCCCAGCCCTACTTTAAGGTGGACAATGGGACAGATAAAGTATATCAGCAGAACTGCTAGAAGCTAAAAGGAGGGTATATAACCGACACCCCAACCCTAATTCTAGGCTGAAACCTTCTCAGTTCAGCCCACCTGCACCCAGGCAAATGCAATAAAGCCATTTGGCGCTACATTGGCCTTGCGTTGTGGATGTGATCTCCCACCGGCTCAAGACCTTTAGGAACCATAAAACCCTGGAGGGTCAAGCTGGAAGGAGCCTTGTGATTTTCTCATGCAAGTCCCTCAAATGAGGCAATTAAGACTCAGAATGTGAAATGCCTTGCAACTAGGGGAGACAAGGGGTTTTCTGATTCCTGGTCCAAATTTTTCCACATCTACCTTCATGCCCCAGCTTACCTACTATGCACTAAATTGTGTCCCCATCCAAATTTATATGTTGAAGCTCTAACCCCAATGTAACTGTATTTGGAAGTAGGGCCTACAACTAAGTAGTTAAGATTAAATGAGGTCATAAGTGTGGGGCTCTGTTCTGATAATATTAACACCCTTTTGAGAAGAGACTCCAGAAACTTTGCTCTCTTGCTCTCTTTATGACATATACACTAAGATAAGGTCATGTGAGGACACCATGTGAAGGCCAGAAAGAGTGCCTTCACCAAGAGCTGAACCTTGCCAGCACTTTGATCTTGAACTCTCCAGAATAGTGAGAAAATATATCTGTTGTTTAAACTGCCCAGTCTAGAGAACATTATTATGGCAGCCTGAGCTGACTGCCCTGCCTCTTGATAAAAACAGGATTCATAACCACTAATCTATGTGACTAGGTGGTTGTGTCTATCACTAAGAAGGGAATAAGGAATTAAACTGGAGAGTGGGCTATAAATATCTTTTGTGTGCCTAGCCATCTTCAGTCAGCTCACATTCTCAGACATAGCCTTCACAGGTGACTCACTCAATGAATCCAGTGGCTTAGTCTTGACGTTTATAACAGCTATTAGAGCCATTATCTATGTGAACATTTCAGAAGAGATTTAAACTGTTCTCCTGTTGTCTTGTTCTTTGAGTACAAGCTGAATTGAAAGTGGAGGCGGGAGTAGTTAGGGAAAGACAAGCTGTTGTTTTCATTTTCAGTCTGAGAATTCCATGGGTAATTCTCCCAGTGCAAAAGCAATGAATCATGGATTTCACTTGTAATGACACAGACCCAAGCATATTAACCCAATTATTTTATTAAATGACTCACATACAATTTGTTTCATCTAGTGCTCTCATATTACCTTTTTATTCCTGAAACTGAAAAAGAAAATTGGAGACTCAATTCTTATTTTAGAAGAATCCCTGACAGCAAAAATATTGATATTTAAAGCCTGGGTTTGGAAGTGGAAAAGTGGGGGAATCCATTGGAATTCAATTCAATTTTCCCAGTGTTTAGAAAATTTAACTGATATGCAAAGCACTGGTTACACTGTGGAAAATGTAAGAAAATCTCCTTCTTTCTGCTGTGCAGTTAGATGTTTGTCAACAGAAAGCATTCAGAAGCAATGTGAAGACCAGGCAAGATGATATGTGTACAAACATCAAATGGTTCCTCCCTCATTCCTACTGCAATGATTATAAATAGTATGAAAAGATATCCAGTACTGCAGTTCAAGGAAAGATCATGTATATGCCAAAAGCAATGAAGAAATCATTTAGATATAGCTAGATGAGATTAAATGCAAAGGAAGAACCATCTACTACTCTGCTGTCTGCTCAGAAAATAAGTGGAAGAGAAACAAGCAAAACTGCATTAAAATCCTAGGATGCAAAGGAGCAAAGATTTGTACTGCTGGAATGTGGGTTGATATGCAGAGAGATGGGGATGAATTACCTCCAATATTTAATATTCAGTATAATACTGAATAGCTGGGTGAAACATTTTCACTCTATCAGCACCTGTGGGATGTTCTACCAAGCTGGAGCTGCACAGAGGTACATATCGAGGACAAGCATCAGGGGAAGTGCTCCACTGGGGATCAGCACAAGGAAGGAATATTTTTTTAAACAAAATTTAAATAGAGGAATAAAAATTGTACAGGTTACAATCTCTGACTATAAAGTAATAAAATTTAACTTAATAACAAAAGAAATCATACAAACAAAAATATTCTTTTATTTCCTTTTTCTTTTCTCATTTTTCTTTTTTGGTGGGATCTGAGCAGAGGCAGCGCAGGGCTAATTGGGAAACACATACTCATGGATACAGAGAACAGACTGTAGCCAGATGGGAGGGGGATGGGGGGACTGGGTGAAAAAGGTGAAGCAATTAAGAAGCACAGATTGGTCCTGGCTGGTTTGCTCAGAGTTAGAGCATCAGCCTGCAGATGGAAGGGTCACTGGTTTTATGCCCAGTCAAGGGCATGTACCTTGGTTGCAGGTTGATCACCACTCCAGTCAGGGGCATGTAGGAAGCAACCAATCAATGTGCCTCTCTCACATTGATGTTTCTAAAAGGTCTGAGCCGGCGGGAGATCACATCCACAACGCAAGGCCATTGTAGAGCAAAATGGCTTTATTGCATGTGCCTGGGAAGGGTTCAGCCTCAAATTAGGTTTGGGGTGTTGGTTATATATCCTACTTTTAGCTTCCAGCAGTTCCTGCTGATGTACTTTATCTGGCCCATTGTCTACTTTGCAGTAGGGCTGGTCTGGTATCTTGTCCGGCATCTGTTGGGTTATCCATTGCCTTGTGGATAATGCAGATAAACATTATCCGTACTCAACAGAAGGCTGAGCAAAGGTCATGCAAGCAACACAATTTCCACAGTTTCCGCCTTTGCAAACTTTTACCTTTACTCTTTAAAACATTACTAACCCTTTCAGTTTCTCTCTCCCTCCCTCCCTCCCTCCCACTCTATCTAAAAATCAGTGGAAAAATATCCTCGAATGAAGGTTAAAAAAAAGGAGAAGAAGAAGCACAGATTGGTATTTACAAAACAGTCACGGGGATATAAAGTCCAGCATTGGGAGTATGGTCAATAATATTATAATAACAATATATGGCCTGGCCAGTGTGGCTCAGTGGATTGAACGCCATCCCATGGACTGAGAAGTTCTAGTTTGAAGCCCTGGCTCAGGTTTCTGGATGTTATACAAGGACTGGCATTGAGGAGAGGCTGGAGTCCTGGCAGCAAGGAACTACCATGAAGTAAACCAGAGAAAAGCTAATCTGTCCTGCCTTTCTTCCACTAGACTGAAAGACTGAGAAAGAGATAGAGCCATCCACTCTTAGACAAAGCACGCACACACACACACACACACACACACACACACACACATACACACACACAGAACTATGAAACCTTAACTCTATAAGCCAATCTGGAACAGATCTGGACCTTTCTCCTGAAGGGAGACTAAGCAGAAAGCCATTGAAACCATTGTATTTCATAATAGGAATAAACGTCTTCTTCTGAAATCCACAATTATTATCAGAGACAGTGGCATTTTAAAGAAATTGTCTAATTTCTGTTCTCAGTTTCCAAAGGACACTGCAAGTATGAGATTAGAACAGGTGCTCATAAAAATATTATTTAAGATAAAGAAAGAGAACTGTGAAAATTATAATTTCTAATATTCAATGTAATATTATATAGCTGAGTAGATTCTACAAAAGATCTAATCAGTGAAGTAAAAGACAAGCTTGAGAAAAAACAAAATTTAAATAGAGGAATAGAAATTGTACTATAAAGCAATAAAATTTAACTTAATAACAAAAAAACTTCATACAAACAAAAATATTCTCAGATGTGTCCTGAACATTAAAAGGCAGTATTCTAAGTAATTCTGGGGTTAGTTGAAAAGATAGTATCACCATGACACTATTTAGATTATAATGACAATAAAAACACTATCTATATACCAACATTTATGGGATACTGCTAAAGTTATACTCAAATGCATGTTCTTCCAAAATTTCAAAGAACAAATTATTCCTATGCAGTATAAACTGTTCCAGAACATAGCAAGGGATAGAAAGCTTCCCAGTTTGTTTTACAAAGCTAACATACTCCAGCATCCAGTTCTGAACATGATATCACTAGAAAAAATTTACTACAGTAAATACAAGTAAATAATATTCAGCAATTATTCAAAAGAACAATAGACCATAGTCATGGAAGGCTCAACTAAAGAAAGCAAGGCTAAAAATATTAGGGAATCTATTGACATAAATCACATCAATAGAGCAAAAGAGAAAACCCATGTGGTGGTCCCATTAGAGGCAAAAAAAAAATTATTAGATAATATTCAACATCTGTCCCTCATATGAACTTTAAATGATGGGTATGAGATTTTTTGGGATGATCACTTAATAAGCTTTACAATGTCTAATTACTGGGGTGTACACCTGAAACTAATGTAATATTGTATGTCAACTGTAATTGAAAAATAAAAAATGATAAAAAAGGCACTGAAATATTCATTGCCATAATAAAAATATTTATCTCAAACTAACAGCCAATATGATACTTATATACATTTATTGAGACACACTTGGTATTTTTAAAGAAAAAAAATTTAATAGTGCAACTTATAATACCATAAAATTATATTTTATGTATTTTTATATACCTCATGTTAATACATACACTATGCATTACTGTATTATTGCACTGGATTAAAAGCCCCAAACCATGCAAACTCATTTTATAAGCACTTTAAGGAATTTTCAAGGTTTAATTTTGCATATGTTTTATATTTGTCCTGTGTGTCCAACTTTAATACTTAATATCTCCACCTTCATTATAGGTGATTCCTCTTGCATTTTTGCTTCCTCTCAGTAATCCATTTGTTCATCTTTCACTGATTTCCCAGGAAACTTTCCACAGAAGCTCAGCTCATAATAATAATAGTAACCATCAAAACAATAGATAAAACAATAGAAACCTTTAACCAAAACATTTCATCAAAGTAGAGCATTACAAACATGCTACTCCTGGGGTTCTGTTATTCTTCTTCAAAGGAGTAGATGCTATAGGACTCCTTTTCAAAAAGTTTAATCAGGGCTATATTACATAATGAGGGTGGGGTCATCAGGGTGGGCTCAATGCCCTTATAAAAAGAAGAAGAAAAACAAGATCTCTCTCTCTATGTGAAGACACAACAAGAAGGCAGACATCTGCAAACCAGGAAGCAGGCCACCAGATCTGCCTGCATTTTGATCTTGGACTTCCCAGCCTCCTGAACAGAGAAGAATAAGCGTATGTTGTTTAAGCTCCTTGGTCTGTGGCATTTTGTTATAGTAGCCTGAATGGGCTAAGACCACATGTAACACACAGTAAGTGCTAAATAAATGCTGGCAGTTACTCATATGCAATATTGTCTCTATATTTCAATACCTTAAAGAATGTCTCCAGGATCCACTGGTTATCTCTTTTCCTATACTTGCTTGGTTTGTCTCACCATCTCCATTTGTAGCTCCTTTGCCACTGGTCTAGTTTTACCTCTTCTCAATCTTTTTAGCAGTCCATTTGGTTCTTGAGTCTTGCTTGCCTCTGGCAGCAGTCTCCTGACTCCAGGACCAGTGGCTGCAAAACTTGCTCTACACTATTCCCACCTTCACCCCCTGGCTCCTGAGACCTGAGCCTTAGTCAAATCCGACCTCCCAGGAGGGAGTTCAGGCAACAGATTTTGTACAAACTGTTTGTTACAATCTTTATTTACTAGCAAAACATTAGAACAATGTAAAAGTCCAACAACTGAAGAATGTATAAACAGATCATGGAGCATTTGCATGGCAGAATATTATGCAGTATACAAAAATATGTTTAAAGATTTTAAACAAAATGAAAAAAAATGATACAGTCATGGTATATTAAGAGCAGATTTAGGGAGGGGGCTCACAAAGACCTGTGTGTAATCCTTGCTCCACCATTTATTTACTATGTGATATGCAGCAGGTTGTTTAACCTCTATGAGCCTCGATTTCCTAATTTGTTAAATAGGGATAGTAACAGCTACCTCTTAGGGTCGCTCTGATGATTAGATTAGAGAATATATATAAAACTTTAGCAATCAAGGTATTCCAGTAAAAAACAACCTCAAGCCCTGGCCAGTTTGGCTCAGCGGTTGGAGTGTTGGCCTGTGGACCAGAGAGTCCTGGGTTCGGTTCCCGCTAGGGGCATGTACCAAAAAACAAAACAAAAACAAAAACAAAAAAACCTCAAATTCCCAGTGGCTTGAAACAGCACAATTTTATGTCTTGCTTACATTTCAAGTCCATCAAGGGTTACCTGGGTGCTGAGTTCCACATCATTCTTGATTAGACACTCAGGCTAATGGAGCTTCTGGAACATCACCTGCCATCATGGCAGAAGGAAGGAACTTAGCAAATAGCATATCTGATCTTAAGTATCTTTCTGAAATGTCTTATGGCTACACCTAACTTCAGAAGGCAAAGAATTGCAATCCTACCACATGTGCAAAAGAAGGAAAACAAGCAATATAGGTAAATAGTACAAGTGACTATCACAAATATCAATCACAGTGCTGGCACCAGAGGTTTTCAATAACAAATGTATGTATATAACATTATGCATTTTTGTATGTAAGCATTTTAAATGCATAAAAACGAGAACAAAATATGTTACCATTTTAACAGCAATAACTTTAGATGATCAGATTATTGATCATCTTTTCTGCATCTATACTTGTGCTGTAATTATTAATTTTGTATAATGTGTCTATATTACTTTTTAAATAAAAATAAATGAGCCAGACTAATATTTATTACTGTTTATGTTTAGCTGTTTTCATCAAGTTCTTAAAGGCATAACTGAATTTAAAAACAATTCTTCCCTCTCTTTTGGTTAACCACAACTCTGGGAGGTCAGCTGTTTGGCTGATGAAGTTATAACCAGGGCACTACTTGTGGAGAAAAAGGATATACAAATTGTAGGCAGAAGAACAAAGAAAGATGTAAGCAGACTATGTATAGCTAGCACTAAAGATTCAAATGTTTGATTGACAGCAAACGCCAAAATATGGGAGTTACAAACTGTATTGCAAATAGCATTGTCATAAGATACCACTAATGAGAATCCTGTATAATGAGCAGCCTCATTCCAAATTGTTTGATCAAAGTTTAAAGTCCCTCCAAATTTCATTTTACTTGTGTTCAATAAAATAAAAAATATTATAGTCTTTGGTTAAAATATCCTTAAGAAGCATATTAAATATTAGCTTTTGTCATGAAAAAAGGTAGCCAAATGTTTTCAAGAATTCCCTAGGACTGAAGAAACATAAAGGTTGTATCTAATAAAAAAAGAAACTACTTTAAGTGATATTGCAGATTTAATGTCCTCCATTAAATTTCTTCCCATTCAGTAAGGAAAACATTTTCTTTCTCTCTCCTTTTGCAGTTATCAGCCACTGACCTTTGCACCCCAGTCTGACTCCCTGAAGAATTGTGACCCCAGAGTCTGGGGACAAGAGCTCGTTGCTTTGAGTCACAGCTGTCTGAGCCAGAGATGTCAGTTTTGTATCTTTTTTTTTCTTCTCCACTTTTTTTTAATTAATTTATTTTTGTTACAGATGTTTCTCCTTTCTCCCCCATTGACACCCTCCTCCACATCCCTCCCCAACCCATCCCCAACTTTGTTGTCCATGTCCATCGGTTATGCGTACATGCATATAAGTTCTGTAGTTTATTTCTTCTCCTCCCCCACCTCCTTTTCTGAGGATTGTGTGTCTGTACTCTACTTCCACGTCTCTGGGTCTACCCTGTTCCTCAGACTGTTATGTTCATTATATTCCACAAATAAGTGAGATCATGTGATATTTGTCTTTCTCTGCTTGGCTTGTTTCGCTTAGGATAATACTTTCCAGGTCCCTCTATGTCATCTCGAAGGATAAGAGATCTTTTTTTCTTACAGCTGCATAGTACTCCATTGTGTATATGTACCACAGCTTTTTTATCCATTCGTCTACTGATGGACACTTGGGCTGTTTCCAGATCTTAGCTATTGTAAATAGTGCTTCTATGAACATGGGGGTACATATATTCTTTCTGATTGGTGTTTCAGGCTTCTTAGGGTATATTCCTAGAAGTGGGATCCCTGGGTCAAATGGCAATTCAATTTTTAATTTTTTTTTATCTTCACTAGAGGATTTTTGCATTTATGTTCAGATAGAGCTGGAGGGAGAGAGGGAGGAAAAGAAAGAGAGAAACATCCATGTGAGAGAGACACATAGAGTGGTTGCCACCCACACAACCCCAACTGGGGTCGGGGACAAACTGCAACCAAGGAACATGCCCTTAGCGGGACCTGAACCAGGGACTCTGTGGTCCGCGGGCTGATGCTCTAACCACGGAGAGAAACCGGCCAGGGAAATTTTTAATTTTCTGAGGTAACACCATAGTGTTTTCCATAGTGGCTGCACCAGTCTGCATTCCCACCAGCAGTGTACTAGAGTCTGCTTTTCTCCACATCCTCGCCAACACTTGTTGTTTGATGATTTGTTGATGGTGGGCACTCTGACAGGTGTGAAGTGATACCTCATAGTTGTTTTAATTTGCATCTCTCTGATGATTAGTGACATTGAGCATTTTTTCATATGTCTCTTGGCCATTTGTATGTCCTGTTTGTAGAGGTGTCTATTTAATTTAATTCCTCTGCCCATTTTTAATTGGGTTCTTTGTCTTCCTTTTGTTGAGTTGTATGAGCACTCTATATATTTTGGAAATTAATCCTTTATCTGATGCATCATTGGTGATCATGGTCTCCTATATAGTGGGTTCCCTACCTGTCTTGATGGTTGTTTCTTTTGCTGTGCAGAAGCTTATTAGTTTGATGTAGTCCCATGTGTTCATATTTTTCTTTGTTTCTCTTGCCTTAGGTGTTGTATCAGTGAAAATTCTGCTGCTTATGATGTCTGAAATTTTGTTTCCTACATTTTCTTCTAGAATTTTTATAGATTCACGAGTTACATTTAAGTCTTTTATCGATTTTGAGTTTATT
Source organism: Tadarida brasiliensis (assembly GCA_030848825.1). Classification (NCBI taxonomy): domain Eukaryota; kingdom Metazoa; phylum Chordata; class Mammalia; order Chiroptera; family Molossidae; genus Tadarida; species Tadarida brasiliensis. The sequence continues at coordinate 67,378,062 of CM061259.1, read as the reverse complement.
CTCATGTATGGTGTAAGTTGGTGGTCTAGCTTCATTTTTTTGCAAGTAGCTGTCCAATTTTCCCAACACCATTTATTAAAGAGGCTGGCTTTACTTCATTGTATGCTCTTGCCACCTTTGTCAAGTATTAACTGAGCATATTGTCTTGGGTCGATTTCTGGGTTCTCTATCCTGTTCCATTGAGCTATCTGCCTGTTCTTGTGCCAGTACCAGGCTGTTTTGATTACAGTGGCTTTGTAGTATAACCTGATATCTGGTAATGTGATCCCTCCTACTTTGTTCTTCTTTTTCAAGATTGCTGTGGCTATTCAGGGTCTTTTTTGGTTCCATATGAACTTTTGAAGTATTTGTTCCAGTTCTATGAAATATGTCGTTGGTATTTTGATGGGGATTTCATTGAATCTATAGATTGCTTTGGGTAGTATGGACATTTTAATGATGTTAATTCTTCCAATCCATGAACAAGGTATATGCTTCCACTTTTTTATATCTTCCTCTATTTATTTTTCAATGACCTGTAGTTTTCTGGGAAGAGGTCCTTTATTTCTTTGGTTAAGTTTATTCCTAGGTATCTTAATTTTTTTTTTGCTGTGATGGTAAATGAGGTTGCTTTTTTAGTTTCTCTTTCTGTGAGTTCATCAATGGTGTATAAGAATGCCATCAATTCCTTGACGTTAATTTTGTATCCTGCTACTTTGCCAAATTCATTTGTTAAGTCTAGTAGATTTTTGATGGAGTCTTTAGGGTTTCTATGTACAATATCATGTCATCTGTGAATAATGACAGTTTCACTTCCTCCCTTCCAATTTTGATCCCCTTTATTTTTTCTTCATGTCTCATTGCTGTGGCTAAGACTTCCAGTACTATGTTAAATAAGAGTGGTGAAAGTGGGCATCCCTGTCTTGTTCCTGTTCTTAAAAGGAATGCTTTTAGCTTTTGCCCATTGAGTATGATGTTGGCTGTAGTTTTTCATATATGACCTTTATTATGTTGAGATATGATCCCTCTATCCCCACATTGCTGAGCATTTTTATCAGAAATGGGTGCTGGATTTTGTTGAATAATTTTCATTATCTATTGATATGATCATATGGTTTTTGTCTTTCATTTTGTTTATGTGGTGTGTCACATTTATTGATTTGTGAATATTGTACCATCCTTGCATGCCTTGGATGAAACCCACTTGGTCATGATGAAAAATTTTTTTGCTGTATTGCTGGATCCGATTTGCTAATGCTTTGTTAAGGATTTTGGCATCTGTGTTCATCATCGATATTGGCCTGTAGTGTCCTTTTTTTGTAGTGTCTTCATGTGGTTTTGGAATTAGGATTATGCTGGCCTCATAAAATGAGTTTGGAAGTGTTCCATCTTCTTGGATTTTTTGGAATAGTTTGAGGAAAATGGGTATTAGCTCTTCTTTATATGTTCAGTAAAACTCCCCCGTGAAGCCTTTTGGGCCTGGACTTTTGTTTGCTAAGAGTTTCTTAATTACGTCTTCAATTTCCTTTGTTGTTATTGGTCTGTTCAAGTTTTCTATCTCTTCCCGGTCCAGTTTTGGGAAGCTGTGTGTTTCTAGAAATATGTCCATTTCTCCTAGATTGTCCAATTTTTTGGCATATAATTGTTCATAGTATGTTTTGATGATCCTTTGTATTTCTGTGGTGTCAGTTGTTACTTCTCCTCTTTCATTTCTGATTTTATTTATTTGATTTCTCTCTTTTTGTTTCTTGGTGAGTCTGGCTAAAGGTCCATTGATCTTGTTTATCTTTTCAAAGAACCACCTTTTTGTTTTATTGATCTTTTGAATTGTTTTTTTTGGTCTCTATGTCGTTTATTTCTCCTCTGACTTTTACTATTTCCTTCCTTCTAGTAGCTCTGGGTTTTTCTTTTTGTTTACTTTCTAGTTCTTTAAGTTGTAGGATTAGTAAGTCAATTAGGAATTTTTCTTTTTTCTTGAAGTAGGCCTGTAGTGCTATGAACTTCCCTCTCAGGACTGCTTTCACTGTGTCCCATAGATTTTGTGTTGTTGTGTGTTTGTTTTCATTGGTTTCCAGGAAGTTTTTAATTTCTTCCTTGATTTCGTTAGTAACCCATTCATTGTTTAATAACATGCTACTTAGCCTCCAAGTGTTTGAATGTTTTTGTGTGTTTTTATTGTAATTGAATTCTATTTTCATGCCACTGTGATCTGAGAAGATGCTTGATATGAGTTCAATTTTTTTGAATTTGTAGAGACTTGCTTTGTGTCCTAACATGTGGTCTATCTTTGAGAATGACCCATGTGCACTTGAGATGAATGTATATTCTGCAGCTTTGAGGTGAAATGTTCTGTAAATATCAATGAAGTCCAACTGATCTAGTTTGTCTTGTAAGGACTCTATGTCCTTGTTAATTTTTTGTCTAAAAGATCTATCCAGTGGTGTCAGTGGCATGTTAAAGTCACCCATTATGATCGTGTTGCTATTGATCTCTCCCAGAAGTTTTAAAATATATTTTAGAGCTCCCATATTTGGTGCATATATGTTTACCGGGGTTATATCCTCTTGTTGGATTGATCCTTTTAATATTATGGAGTGACCTTCCCTGTCTCTTATTATGGCCCTTGTTTTGAAGTCTATCTTGTCAGATATGAGCATTGCTACACCAGCTTTTATTCCATTTCCATTTGCTTGGAGAACTTTTTTCCATCCCTTCACTTTCATCCTGTGTGAGTCTTTTGTTGTGAGGTGGGTCTCTTGTAGACAGCATATATATGGGTCATGTTTTCTTATCCAATCAGCTACCCTATGTCTTTTGATTGGAGCATTTAAGCCATTTACATTTAAGGTAATTATTGATAGGTAGTTATTAGTTGCCATTTTAATTTTATGCCTGTGTTCCTCTCTCTCTCTCTCTCTCTCTCTCTCTCTCTCTCTCTCTCTCTCTATTTTTCTCTCTCTCTCTGTATCTCCCTCCCTCCCTCCCTCCCTCCCTCCCTCCGTTCCTCCGTCCCTCCCTCTCTGTTTCTTCTTCTTCTTCCAACAGTCCCTTCAGCATTTCTTGCAGTGCTGGTTTGGTGGTAGTAAATTCCTTTAGCTTTTATTTATCCATGAAGCTCTTTATTTCTCCTTCAATTTTGAATGATAGCCTTTCTGAATAGAGTAGTCTTGGATTCAGATCCTTGCCTTGCATTACTTTGTACACTTCATGCCACTCCCTTCTGGCCTGCATCGTTTCTGTTGAGAAATCAGCTGACAGTCTAATGGGAGCTCCCTTGTAGGTAACTTTCTGTCTCTCTCTTGCTTCCTTTAAGATTCTTTCTTTGTCTTTAATGTTTGCCATTTTTATTATGATGTGTCTAGCTGTGGGTCTTCTGCGGTTCATGTTGCTTGGGACTCTCTGTGTTTCCTGGACTTGTGTGGCTTTTTCCCTCACCAGTTTAGGGAAGTTTTCTGTCATTATTTCTTCAAACAGGTTCTCTATTCCTTTCTCTGATTCTTCTCCTTCCAGTATCCCTATAATGTTAATGTTGTTTTGTTTTGTATTGTCTCATAGCTCCCTTAAACTTTCCTCCTGCTTTTAAAATTATTTTTTCATTTGCTGCTCTATTTGGGTGTTTTTCTCTACCTTGTCTACTAAGTCACTGATTCAGTCTTCAATATGCATAATTTTTTAAGTTAAGAAAAATATAGCCCAGCCAGTGTGGTTCAGTGGTTGTGTATTAACCCATGCACTAAGAAGTTGCCAGTTCAATTCCTCGTCAGGACACATGCCCAGGTTGTGGGCCAAATCCCCAGTGGGGGGGCATGTAGGAGGCAGCCAATTGATGTTCTCTCTCATTGATGTTTCTACCTCTCTCTCCCTCTCCCTTCCTCTCTCTCTAAAATCAATAAAGAAAATTTTTTTTAAATAGATAAAGCAAATGTAGAAAAATGTTAATAGCTATTGAATGTAAGTGAGGAATATTTAGAGGATTATTATAATATTGTTTTCTGCTTTTCACTATGCTTAAAGTGCTTTTCATTATTAAAATTTCAAATTTCCCAAGTGGTAGGAATGATATAAAGCATGAGAACACATCAATGATATCAAAGACTTTTAGAGCTGGGAAAGATATTAGAAAAACATTTATTTCAACACCCTCAGTTTGGCGATGTGAAAATTGCTTCAGTGATTGACAAGTTTTCTGATGCTACATAATTGGTTGGTGACAGAAACCAGAGGAAAAAAACAGGTCTCCTGACTCCCAGGTAAAATTCTACAATTGCATTTTGATTCCTAGATTCTGTCCTACTCACACGTGACTGGTAACTAAGCCAATATGGCTGCCACTCCAGAGCCACTGATTTCACTTGTTCTAGGCCATGTGTTATGGCCTTAGGCACCATCATCATAGCTGTCCCTGCAACTGTTCTAGAATGGCAGAAGCTTTGGTAAGTAACATCATCCCTATGCCAAATCACACCTCAGATGCTACCTCCTACACCCAGAAATTCAGCAATGAGAAACTAGTACAGTCCCTTCCTACTTCCAACCCTCAATGGTCTTTCTCCTCTCACTGCTTAGGTTCCACCAGAGTGAAGGGAAAGTTCATTGTCATTTTTAATAAAGATTTCCTCCAAAAATGTTTTATTTCCAAGAGATACATTAATTAAGCTGTATCTGCATTTCTCTGACTATAATGATTCTGCTTTTTATTATTGTTTAGGACATGAATCTTTAAAATACATTAGCAATGAATAGAATAAATGACAAAAATTAATGTGTGTATGTGTGTGTGTGTGTGTGTGTGTGTGTGTGTAGCAAGAAAGCCCTGCAAACATGTAGACAGGTCATAAAATTACAAAATGTCCAAAATATAAAAACAGAATAGGTTACACAATTTATATTGATAAAGAGCGTTTAAAGTTATAAATTCAATTTGCATTTCTTAGTATAGGTTTATAATGTTACCTTTCTTTCTTTCTTTCTTTCTTTCTTTCTTTCTTTCTTTCTTTCTTTCTTTCTTTCTTTCTTTCTTTCCTTCCTTCCTTCCTTCCTTCCTTCCTTCCTTCCTTCCTTCCTTCCTTCCTTCCTTCCTTCCTTCTTTCTTTCTTTCTTTCTTTCTTTCTTTCTTTCTTTCTTTCTTTCTTTCTTTCATCTCTTTCTTTCATCCTCATCTGAGGATAATTTTTCCATTGATTTTTTTCATAGAGTGGGAGGGAGGAAGGGAGAAAAACATCAGTTACCTCCTGCACGACCCCCACTGGGGCTGGGGATCCAATCTGCAACAGAGATCTGTGCCCTTGACCAGGAATCAAACCTGTGACTCCTTGGTCCATGGGCCAACACTCTAACCACTGAGCCAAACTGGCCAGGGCATTTTTCCTTCCTTTCTTAATGCATTCATTTTTATAGTGAGAGTTTCTGAAGGTAAAATAGTTGAAAAATGTGCAAAATACTGGAAAGAGAGAGAGAGAGAAAGAAAGAGAAGGGGGGGGGGAGAGACTAAAATGTGACTTTTATTATGACTTTTCTTTACCACAAAACTTTCACCAGCCTATGTTGTCTTTTGGCAAGGAATTTTAACTTCCTTGTCTCAATTAGGGATTACTTTTAGCTGTGGAATTTTTCTTCTTATTACATTAATTTCTGTCCTCAGACCTGTGACACCCAACAGGTAGCATTGAATATAAGAAAGTAAATCACCTTTGGTAACAGAGTCCTTCAACAATGCTGAGGAGTCTTGCTCTGCATGGCTCTCTGAGGTGATGTATCTGAGCCCTATCTTCCAGCTCTTTCCTGCTTTAACTGGCCTCTTGGAACTTTATTCTTCACCTCTCAAAACTTGTACCAGCTTCTGAACACCCTCCCATCTCCTGAACTTTTCCTGGTCTTAAACTCTCCTGAAAAACTCTGTTCTTATTGCTCCTTGTACTCCAATATAACAATAGCACTTCATGGTTGAAAACACCTCTAAAAGGTCTGAGCCGGCAGGAGATCACATCCACAACACAAGGCCAATGTAGAGCAAAATAGCTTTATTGCATACGCCTGGGTGCAGGTGGGCTGAGCCAAGAAGAAGTCAGCTCCAGCCTTCTTTGTTCTCTGGCTTACATAGGCATGAACTACAGAAACTACAAAAAAAACTACACTAAAAAAAATCCACATTCTTTTGGTGCCGCTTAATTGGTGCTGGGGCTGATACAAGCTGTCTCAGAGGTAAGGGAGGAATCTGCTTCAGCAGAGGTCAGAACAATCATTAATCTCTTTCTTTTTATGGTCCCTCCAAGTTTTCCAAGGCCACCATTAACCCCTTATCTTTATGATTCCTCCGGGTTTCAGTCCCAGGGATTTTTAGAAAACTGCTCAGGTGTTTACGTGCAGGAATAACTGGTCAGAATGGAGTTTAATTTTGTTAAAACATTGCTAACACTTTCAACCTCCCCTCCAAAAAAATAATTCTAGAACAGAGAAATATAATAATCGAAATTAGGAATTTAATTTGTTTGGAATGTATGCATTGTTTTACTATTATTTGAGTGGTTACCTTAGAAATTGACTAGTTTAAGTAAATATGTTTAATAGCAGATTACCTACAATTGAAGAAAGAGAATTAGTAAATAGCATGTGTCAGAAAATTCTTTCAAGAAAAAAGCATAGATTAAAAAAAAGGATGAAATCAATAAAGAGTACTGTTAGATATTTGGCCTGTTTACAGATCTTAGCTATTGCAAATAGTGCTGCTATGAACATAAGGGTGCATGTATTCTTTCTGATTGATGTTTCAGGATTCTTAGGATATATTCTTAGCAGTGGGCTCCCTGGATCAAATGTCAGCTCCATTTTTAGTTTTTTGAGGAAACTCCATACTGTTTTCCATAGTGGCTGCATCAGTCTGCATTCCCATCTGCAGTGTACTAGGCTTCCCTTTTCTCCACACTCTTGCCAGCACTTGTTGTTTGATGATTTGTTGATGGCAGCCATTCTGGAAAGTGTGAGGTGATACCTTATTGTTGTTTTAATTTGCATCTCACTGATGATTAGTGACACTCAGTATTTTTTCATATGTCTCTTGGCCATTTGTATGTCCTGTTTGGAGAAGTGTCTATTCAGGTCCTCTGCCCATTATTTAATTGGGTTGTCTTTCTTTTGTTTAGTTGTATGAGTACTTTGTATATTTTGGAAATTAATCCTTTATGAGATGTATCATTAGCAAAAATGTTTTTCCATACAGTGGATTCCCTTTTCATTTTGATGCTGGTTTCTTTTGCTGTGCAGAAGCATTTTAGTTTGATATAGTCCCATTTATTATTATTTTTTCCTTTGTTTCTGTTGCCCTAGAAGATATATTGGTGAAAATTCTGGTACATGAGATATCTGAAATTTTGCTGCCTACCTTTTCTTCTAGGATTTTTATGGTTTTATGGCTTACATTTGTCTTTTATCCATTTTGAGTTTATTCTTGTTTATGGTATAAGTTGGTGGCCTAGTTTTATTTTTATTTTTTTGCATGTGCTTGCCCAATTTTCCTGATACCATTTATTACAGATACTGTCTTTACTCCATTGTATGTTCTTGCCTGCTTTGTCAAATATTAATTGAGCATAATGTCTTTGCTCGATTTCTGGGTTCTCTGTTCTGTTCCAGTGGTCTAAATGCCTGTTCTTTTGCCAGTACCAGGCTGTTTTGATCGCAATCGCCTTGTAGTATAATGTGATATCTGGCATTGTGATCGCTCCAACTTTGTTCCTTTTTCTCAAGATTGCTGAGGCTGTTTGGGATCTTTTTTGGTTCCATATAAATTTTTAGACTATTTGTTCTAGATCTGTGAAATATGCTGTTGGTAATTTAATAGGAATTGCATTGAAACTATAGATTGTTTGGGTACTGTAGACATTTTAATGATGTTAATTTATTGTTTATATCTTCCTCTACCTCTTTTTTTCAACATCCTGTAGTTTTCCAAGTACAGGTCTTTCACTATCTTGCTTAAGTTTATTCCTAGGTATCCTATTATTTTGTTGCAATGTTAAAAGAGATTGTTGTTTTAGTTTCCCTTTCAGAGAGATCATTATTGGTGTATAAAAATGCCATTGATTTTTGGATGTTAATTTTGTATTTTGCTACCTTTCAAAATGTATTTATCAACTCTAGTAGTTTCTTGGAGGATTCGGTAGGGTGTACAATATTATGTCATCTACAATTTTCATGCCTTTTATTTTTTCTTCTTGTGTGATCACTGTGGCTAGCACTTGCAGTACTATGTTGAATAAGAGTGGTGAAAGCAGACATCCCTGTCTTGTTCCTGTTCTCAAAAAAAAAACTTTAATTTTTGCCCATTGAGTATGATGTTGGCTGTAGGTTTGTCATATGTGGCCTTTATTATGTTGAGGTATGATCCATCTATTCTGCCTTTGCTGAGAGTTTTTATTAAAAATGGTGCTGAATTTTGTCGAATGCTTTTTCTGCATCTATTGATATAATCATGTGATTTTTATCTGTCATTTTTTAAATGTGATCTATCACATTTATTGATTTGTAAATATTGTACCAGGCTTGCATCACCAGAATAAACCCCATTTGGTCATAGTATATAATCTTTTCAATGTATTGTGGGGTCCTATTTGGTAATATTTTCTTGAGAATTTTAGCATCTATGTTCATCAGTGATATTGGCCTATAATTTTCCTTCTTTGTAGTGTCTTTATCTGGTTTTGGAATTAAGATAATGCTGGCCTTGTAAAAAGACCTTGGAAGTCTTCCTTTCTCTTGAATTTTTTGGATAGTTTGAGGAAGATAAATGTTAGTTCTTTGAATGTTTGGTAAATTTCCCCTGTAAAGCCATCTAGTCCAGGACTTTGGTTTGCTGAGAGTTTTTTTTTTTTGTTTTGTTTTTGTTTGTTTGTTTGTTTGTTTGTTTTACTACTTCTATTTCATTAGTTATTGGTCAGTTCAGGTTTTCTGATTTTTCCTAATTGAGTTTTGGAAGATTGTATGTTTGTAGGAATTTGTCCATTTATCCTAGGTTGTTCAGTTTGTTAGTATATAGTTGTTCATAGTATTTTCTTACAATCCTTTGTATTTCTGTGGTGTCAATTGTTACTTCACCTCTTTCATTTCTGATTTTATTTATTTGGATCTGCTCTCTTTGTTAACATATTAATTATGTTAATTTATTATTTATATTTTCCTCTATCTCTTTTTACAACCTCCTGTAGTTTTGGTAGCTGGGAGTTTATTGATTACTACTTCAATTCCCTTGGTTGTTATTGGTCTGTTCAGGTTTTTTTACTCTTCCTGGTTGAGATTTGAAAGATTGTGTGATTCTATGAATTTGTCCATTTTGCCTACATTTTCTAATTTGTTGGCATATAATTGTTCATAGTATTTTCTTACAATCCTTTGTATTTCTGTGGTGTCCATTGTTACTTTCATCTCTTTCATTTCTGATATTAATTATTTTGGGTCCTCTCTCTTTGTTTCTTGATGAGTCTGGCTAAAGGTTCATCAATCTTGTTTATCTTTTCAAAGAACCAGCTCTTGGTTTCACTGATCTTTTATTTTTTAGATTATATGTTATTTACTTTTACTCTGATCTTTATCATTTCTTCCCTTCTACTTACTCTGGGCTTTTCTTGTTGTTCTTTTTCTAATTCTTTTAGTTGTAGGGTTAGATAGTTTATTAGAAATTTTCCTTGTTTCTTGAATTAGGCCTGTGATGCTATGAACTTCCCTCTCAGAACTGCTTTCACTGTGTCCCACAGATTTTGGGTTGTTGTGTGCTCATTTTCATTTGTTTCCAGAAAGTTCTTTATTTCTTCCTTGAATTTATTGGTAACTCATACATTGTTTAATAACATGTTATTTAGTCTTCACATGTCTGAATGATTTTAAGTGTTCTTATTATAGTTGATTTCTAGTTTCATGCCACTGTGATCTGAGAAGGTGTTCATATGATTTCAGTGTTTTTGAACTTGTAGAGACTTAGTTTGTGTCCTAACATGTGGTCTATCTTTGAGAATGTCCTGTGTGCACTTGAAAAAAATGTATATCCTGTATCTTTGGGGTAAAATGTTCTGTAAATGTCAATTAAATTAATCTAATCTAGTGTGTCATATAAGGTAGTTATTTCCTTGTTTATAACCATATATTGCCATTTTTATATCTTTTGTCTGGAAGATTTATCCAGTGATGTCAGTGTGGTATTAAAGTCCCCTACTATGACTGTATAACTGTCAATATTTCCCTTAAATGCCTCTAAGAGGTTTTTTATATATTTAGATGCATATATGTTTACCAGGGTAATATCCTCTTGTATTGATCTTTTTAGTATTATGTGGTGGCTCTCTTTGTCTCCTGTTATGGCCTTTGCTTTGAAATTTATTTTGTATGAAGTATTGCTAACTTTGCTTTTTTTTTTGTTTTTATTTGCATGGAAATTTTTTTTCAGCCCTTCACTTTCATTCTGCTTGAGTTTTGTTTTGAAGTCAGTCCCTTGTAGACAGCATATATATGGGTCATATTTTCTTATTCTTTCTGCTACCCTATGTCTTTTGATTGGAGAATTTAATTCATTTGCATTAAAAGTTATTATTGCTAGGTACTTATTTATTGTCATTTTTATTTATTTCTTTGTTCCTCTCCTTCTCTCTATTTCTTCTTCTCCTTCTCCTCCTCCTCCTCCTCCTCCTCCTCCTCCTCCTCCTCCTCCTCCTCCTTCTTCTCCTCCTAGCACTCTGTTTTACAAATCTTGCATTGAAGGCAATAAACTCCTTTGGGCTTCTTTTCTTTTGTCTGGGAAGTTCTTTATTTCACCTTCAATTTTGAATGATAGCCTTGCTGGATAGAGTAGTCTTGGTTTTACATCCTTGCTTTTCATTAATTTAAATATTTCATACTGTTCTTTTCTGTCCTGTAGTGTTTCTGTTGAGAATTCAGCTGACAGCCTTATGTGCACTCCCTTGTAGGTCACCGACTATCTCTTTCTTGCTGTCCTTAAGATTCCCTCTGTGTCTTTAACATTTGCCATTTTAATTATGATGTGTCTTGGAGTGGGTCTCTTTGGGTTCATTTTGATTGGTACACTCTGTGCTTCCTGAAATTGTGTAGCTTTTTCCTTCACCAGCTTAAGGAAATTTTCTGTCATTCTTTCTTCAAACAGGTTCTCTATCCCTTGCTCTCTTTCTTCTCCTTGTTGTATTCCTGTGATGCAGATGTTGTTTCATTTTGTATTCTCCCAAAGTTCCCTTATACAGTCGTCATGCTTTTTAAGTATTTTTTCTTCTTGCTGCTCTCACTGTTTTTTTCTACCTTGTCTTCTAATTCACTTATTTGATTCTCTGCTTCATTGAGACTGCTTTTAATTCCTTCCAGGGTATTTTTGATATCAGATATTCTTAATATTCTTCATTTCTGCCTGGTTCTTATTCATAATTTCTATACATTTTATGCTGATGTAACTTCCACTAAGCTCCTTGCAGGTCCCACTAAATTGCTTGTAGTTCCCATTAAGTTTCTTGTAATTTTCACTAAGTTCCTTGAGCATCTTTATAACCATTATTCTGAACTCTATGTCTGATAACTTGCTTACCTCCATCTCATTTAGGTCTTTTTCTGGTGATGTCTCCTTTTATTTAATTTGGGGAGTGTTTTTGTCTCCCCATTTTAGTTGTCTCTTTGTCTTTGTATGTATATATTAGATATACTTGTTGTGACTCCCAGTCTTTGTGGGGTGGGCTTTTGCAGTAAATACCCTGTGGGAACCAGTGTGTGGCTTTCTTGTACTACTGAGCTCTATGATCTAGCCATGACCCTTTTGTGGAGAATTTGGGCTCTCCTCTTGTAATTGGGTCTTGATTGTTGTTTTCCTATTTGTGGATGGGCTCTATTCTCAGGCTGGCTAACTGTAAGGCTCAACCACTACCACATCATGTGAGCTGTTGTACAGGGGCTGACAAGGCAAAACAAAATAAAACCAAACAAACAGGAACATAGAAAAAACCCCACCAATAGCAAAAATAACCACAAAAAGAAAGAGAAAAGAGAACATGAATTATAAACAAAAAAGAGAGAAAAGGTAATATTGTTAATAGTGAAATTAAAAATAAAGAGGATACTGGAAGAGAAAAAGGACAAAAAATATTCTGAAAGGAAAAGTAAATAAAGCAAAAGGAAAAGGTAGATATTAGGAAAACAAAATTGTTAAAAAAAAAAAAAAGACAAGAAGACAGGGAAAGGAAAACAAGTTATGTAAAGGAGAACAAAAGAGAGAGAAAGGTAAAGCAAAAGAAAGAATGGAAAAGAAAGAGGAGGAAAAAGACTCAGGAAAGTAAGGAGGCTTATAAGAGATATGAATGAAACAAGAGAGAAAAGAACAAAAATCTTAATAATAATACATAATATAAAAGCAATTAAGCAGAAAATTATAGAAAATATTGAAAAGAACAAAACCAAATAAAAAGAAAAAAATTTTGGTGATTCCAAAATGGCAGCGGAGTGAATGGAAGCCACACAGACCATCTCCCAAGACCAAACGGGAATTACAACTAAAATAAAGACAAATCATCATGAAAAAGCAACAGAAAAGCAGCTTGTGAGGACCATACAACCAGGGACACTGAATTGATCCTGGTAGGATTGCGGAGGCACGAGAGGGGGGCTGGGAGCCCACGGACAGCAGCGGTTTTAGCTGTGAGAAGCACCCTTGGGGTTAAAGCCCAAGCCGGCTCCACAGTGCAGAGGACCAAAACAGAGCAGTCAAATAGCCACAGCCACTCACCTTGGGCTCTGGCAGAGGGAAGGTGGACTGGACTGGAACTGTGTGGGGACACTCGGGATTTGGAGGGCAGTCAGAGCTCTTGCTGAGTTTCAGCGCAGGATGGGGGACATCTTACTCCTTCCCAGGGCTCTGGGGAGAGGCAGCAGCCCCTCCCTCAGAGATTCAGCCACACCCAGGTGGGCCATTGAAATGCAAATTGAGGCTAATTAACTACCAGCATCTGCCCCACCCTTGAGAAATCTTCTCATGCTGAACACCTGAGGGAGGTTTTCATTCAACTGAGAACCCAAGGCTCTTCAAGTAACCACGACTAATAGCTTCCAGACTAATAACCAAGAGGCAAAAAGCCAGAGGATAACTTAACCTTTTCTGGGCTTGCAAATATACCCAACAAAGTAAGACTCGACAGTAGTATTTAACATGGGTCCTCACACGCTCATCCAAACACAGTAGAGGGAGCCACAAACAGCAGAACACCAAAATCCACAGGAAAATTTGGCAGGCTCCAAAACCCACGGAGATAGCCAAAATGGTGAAAGAAAGCAATAGATCGCAAATGAAAGAACAAGAGACCTCTACCGAAGATGAGATAAATGAAATGGAGTTAAGCAAGTTAACAGAGCTAGAGTTCAGAGCCATAATCTTGAGGAAGCTCAACAGCATGAGTAAGGACATCAACACCATAAGCAAAGACATAGAAACATTGAAAATCAACCATTTGGAAATGAAGAAGCAGCAAGAAGAAATGAAGAATGACATAGCAGAAATGAAGAATACATTGGAAGGACGAAACAGCAGAGTAGAGAAAGCTGAAGACCAGATCAGTGAATTAGAAGACAGAGTAGTAAAAATCAACCAATCAGAAAACCAAAATGAAAAAACAATGAAAAAACAGGAAGACAGCTTAAGAGAACTGTGGGACAACTGGAAACATAATATATTTGCATCATAGGAGTCGCTGAAGAAGAGGAAAATGAGCAAGGGTTAGAGAATATATTTGAAGAAATAGTGACCAAAAACTTCCCTAATTTGGTGAAGAAAGAAGGCATTCAACTTCAAGAAGCACAGAGAGCCCCAAGTAAGAAGAACCCAAACAGGCCCACACCAAGACACATAGTAATTAAAATGCCAAAAATTAAAGACAAAGAGAGAATCCTCAAGGCAACAAGAGAGAAGCAACAGGTTACCTACAAAGGAACCCCCATCAGGCTATCAGCTGACTTCTCAACAGAAACACTACAGGCCAGAAGGGAGTGGCATGAAGTAATCAAGGTCATGAAAAACAAAGATCTGAATCAAAGACTACTCTACCCAGCAAGGATATCATTCAAAATAGAAGGTCAAATAAACAACTTCCCAGACAAAAAAAGGCTAAGGGAATACATTAGCACCAAACCAGCACTGCAAGAAATGTTAAAAGGACTGCTGTAATTAGTAGAAGAAATGGGAAGGAAAATAGAACCACAGTAGACAAAAATGGCAATATATAAGTACATATCAATAATCACCTTAAATGTAAATGGATTGAATGCTCTGATAAAAAGACACAGAGTAGCGGATTGGATAAGAAAGGATGATCTATATATATGTTGTTTACAAGAGACCCACCTCACAACAAAAGACTCACATAGGCTGAAAGTGAAGGGATGGGAAAAAAATCTTCCAAGTAAACAGAAAGGAAAAAAAAGCTGGGGTAGCAATACTCATATTTGATAAAATAGATTTCAAAATGAAGGCCATAACTAGAGACAAAGAAGGTCAGTACATAATATTGAAAGGATCTATCCAACAGGAAGATATAATATTGGTAAACATATATGCACCCAATATAGGAGCACCAAAATATATTAAAAATCTTCTGGAGGACTTCAAAGGAGAAATCGACAACAATACATTAATAGCAAGGGACTTCAACACTCCATTGACATCACTGGATAGATCCTCTAGATGAAAAATTAACAAAAAAACAGAGACCCTAAATGAAGCACTAGACCAAATAAATTTAATAGATATTTACAGAGAATTACACCCCAAAACTGCACAATTCACGTTCTTCTCAAGCGCACATGATACATTCTCAAAGATAGACCACATGTTAGGACAAAAAGGAAGTCTCTACAAGTTCAAGAAGATTGAAATCATATCAAGCATCTTCTCAGATCACAATGGCATGAAACTAGAAATCAATTGCAACAAGAACATGCAAAGTCATTTCAACACATGGAGGCTAAATAGCATGTTATTGAACAATGAATGAGATACCGAGGAGATCAAGGAAGAAATTAAAAACTTCCTGGAAACCAATGAAAATGAACACACAACATAACAAAATCTGTGGGATGCAGCAAGAGCAGTTATGAGAGGAGAGTTCACAGAACTCCAGGTCTACCTCAAGAAACAAGAAAAATTTCTAATTGACTATCTATCCTCACAACTTAAAGAACTAGAAAGCAAACAAAAAGAAAACCCCAGAGAAAGAAGAAGGAAGGAAGTAGTAAAGATCAGAGCAGAAATAAATGACGTAGAGAACAGAAAAACAATTCAAAGGATCAATGAAACAAAGAGCTGGTTTTTGAAAAGATAAACAAGATTGATGGACCCTTAGCTAGACTCACCAATAAACCAAAAGAGAGAACCCAAATATGCAAAATCAGAAATGAAAGAGGAGAAGTAACAACTGACACCACAGAAATACAAAGGATTATTAACAAATACTATGAACATTTATATGGCAACAAATTAGACGATCTAAGCAAAATGGACAAATTTCTAGAAACACATAGTCTCCCAAAACTGGACCAGGAAGAGATAGAAAACATGAACAGACCAATAACAGCTAAGGAAATTGAAGATGTAATCAAGACTCTCTTAGCACACAAAAGTCCAGGCCTGGACGGCTTCACGGGAGAGTTTTACTGAACATTCAAAGAAGAACTAACACCCATTCTCTTCAAACTATTTCAAAAAATTCAAGAAGAAGGAAGACTTCTAAACTCGTTTTATAAGGCCAGCATAATCCTAATTCCAAAACCAGAAAAAGACACTACAAAGAAAGAAAACTACAGTCCAAATCCCTTATGAACATAGATGCCAAAATCCTAAACAAAATACTAGCTAATTGGATCCAGCAATACATCAAAAAAATTATTCATCATGACCAAATGAGATTCATTCCTGGGATGCAAGGCTGGTTCAATATTCGCAAATCAATAAATGTGATACACCACATAAACAAAATGAAAGATGAAAAGCACATGATCGTATCAATAAACACTGAAAAAGCATTTGACAAAATCCAGCACCCATTTTTGATAAAAACACTGAGCACTGTGGGAATAGAGGGATCATATCTTGATATAATAAAGGCCATATATGAAAAACCTACAGCCAACATCATACTCAATGGGCAAAAACTAAAAACATTTCCCTTAAGAACAGGAACAAGACAGGGATGCCCACTTTCGCCACTCTTATTTAACATAGTACTGGAAGTCTTAGCCACAGCAATCAGACGTGATGAAAAAATAAAAGGGATCCAAATTGGAAAGGAGGAAGTGAAACTGTCATTATTCACAGAAGACATGATATTATACATAGAAAACCCTAACGACTCCATTAAAAATCTACTAGACTTAATAAATGAATTTGGCAAAGTAGCAGGATAAAAAATTAATGTCAAGAAATCGACGGCATTCTTATATACCAATGATGAACTCACAGAAACAGAAACTAAAAAAACAATCCCATTTACCATTGTGGGAAAAAAAATAAGATACCTAGGAATAAACTTAACCAAAGAAGTAAAGGACCTATTTGCAGAAAACTACAGGACATTGAAAAAAGAAGTAGAAGATATAAAAAAGTGGAACCACATACCTTGTTCATGCATTGGAAGAATTAACATCATTAAAATGTCCATATTACCCAAAGCAATTTATGGATTTAACGCAATCCCCATCAAAATACCAGTGACATATTTCACAGAACTAGAACAAATATTTCAAAAGTTCATATGGAACCAAAAACGACCCTGAATAGCCACAGCAATCTTGAAAAGACGGACAATTAGGTGGGATCACAATACCAGATATCAGGTTATAGTACAAAGCTACTGTAATCAAAACAGCCTGGTACTGGCACAAGAACAGGCATATAGACCAGTGGAACAAAACAGAGAATCCAGAAATTGACAAAAGACATTATGCTCAATTAGTATTCGACAAAGGTGGCAAGAGCATACAATGGAGTAAAGACAGCCTCTTTAATAAATGGTGTTGGGAAAATTGGACAGCTACATGCAAAAAAATTAAACTAGACCATTAACTTACACCATACACAAGAATAAACTCAAAATGGATAAAAGACTTAAATGTGATTCATGAATCCATAAAAGTCTTAGAAGAAAATATAGGCAACAAAATTTCAAACATCATACGCAGCAGAAGTTTCACTGATACATCACCTAAGGCAACAGAAAAGAAAAAATGAACACATGGGACTATATCAAACTACAAAGCTTCTGCACAGCAAAAGAAACAACCATCAAAATGGAAAGGGAACCCACTATATGGGAGACCATAATTGCCAATGAAACATCAGATAAGGGGTTAATCTCCAAAATATATAGAGTGCTCATACAACTCAACAAAAGGAAGACAAAGAACCCAATTAAAAAATGGGCAAAGGTACTAAATAGACACCTCTCCAAACAGGACATACAAATGGCCAAGAGACATATAAAAAAATGCTCAACATCACTAATCATCAGAGAGATGCAAATTGAAACAACAATGAGGTATCACCTCACACCTGTCAGAATGGCCGCCATCAACAAATCATCAAACAACAAGTGTTGGCGAGGTTGTGGAGAAAAGAGGACTCTAGTACACTGCTGGTGGGAATGCAGACTGGTGCAGCCACTGTGGAAAACACTATGGTGTTACCTCAAAAAATTAAAAATTGAATTGCCATTTAACCCAGTGATCCCACTTCTAGGAATATACCCTAAGAAGCCTGAAACACCAATCAGAAAGAATACACGTACCTCCATGTTCATCGCAGCACTATTTACAATAGCTAATATCTGGAAACAGCCCAAGTGTCCATCAGTGGATGAATGGATAAAAAAGCTGTGGTAGGGACACTGACTCGATCCTGGTAGGATTGCGGAGGTGCGAGAGGGGGGCTGGGAGCCCACGGACAGCAGCGGCCTTAGCTGTGAGCAGTGCCTGCCCTCGGGGTTAATGCCCGAGCCGGCTCCACAGCGCAGAGCCGGGACAGAGCGCTAAAATAGCCACAGCCACTCACCTGGGCTCCGCAGAGGGAGGGTGGACTGGACTGGAACTGTGTGGGGGCGCTCAGGATTTGGAGGGCACTCAGAGCTTTTGCTGAGTTGCGGCCATGCAGGACTGTGGCCTGGCCGTTTTATTCCATCCCAGGGCTCTGGGGAGAGGCGGCAGCCCCTCCCTTGGAGATCCAGCCACACCCTAGTGGGCCATTGAAATGCAAACTGAGGCTCATTAACTACTAGCATCTGCCCTACCCTCAGGAAATCCTCTCACCTTGAACACCTGAGGGAGGTTTTCACTCAACTGAAAACCCAAGGCTCTTCAAGCAACCACGACTAATAGCCTCTAGGCAAAAAGCTAGAGGATAACTTAACCTCTGCTTGGCTTGCAAATATACCCTGGCAAGTAAGACTCCACGGTGGTGTTTAAAGTAGGTCCTCCCACGCTCATCCAAACCCAGTAGAGGGAGCCACAAACAACAGAACACCAACATCCACAGGAAAATTTGGCAGGCTCCAAAAACCACTGAGATAGAAAAAATGGTGAAACAAAGAAACAGATCCCAAATGAAAGAACAAGAGAACTCTACCGAAGATGAGATAAATGAAATGCAGTTAAGCAAATTATTAGAGGTAGAGTTCTGAGCCATGATCTTGAGGAAGCTCAACAGCATGAGTAAGGACATCAACACCTTGAGTAAAGACATCCACACCATGAGCAAAGACATAGAAACACTGAAAACCAACCAAGTAGAAATGAAGAAGCAGCAAGAAGAAATGAAGAAGCAGCAAGAAGAAATGAAGAAGCAGCAAAAAGAAATGAAGAATGACATAGCAGAAATGAAGAACACATTGGAAGGACTAAACAGCAGAGTAGAAGAAGCTGAGGACCGGATCAGTGAATTAGAAGACAGGGTAGAAAAAATCAACCAATCAGAAAACCAAAAGGAAAAAACAATGAAAAAACAGGAAGACAGCTTAAGAGAACTGTGGGACAACTGGAAACGTAATAATATTCGCATCATTGGAGTGCCTGAAGAAGAAGAAAATGAACAAGGGTTAGAGAATATATTTGAAGAAATAATGACAGAAAACTTCCCTAATTTGGTGAAGAAAGAAGGTATTCAAATTCAAGAAGCACAGAGAGTCCCAAGTAAGAAGAACCCAAACAGGCCCACACCAAGACACATAGTAATTAAAATGCCAAAAATTAAAGACAAAGAGAGAATCCTCAAGGCAGCAAGAGAAAAGCAACAGGTTACCTACAAAGGAACCCCCATCAGGCTATCAGCTGACTTCTCAACAGAAACACTACAGGCCAGAAGGGAATGGCATGAAGTAATCAAGGTCATGAAAAACAAGGATCTGAATCCAAGACTACTCTACCCAGCAAGGCTGTCATTCAAAATAGAAGGTCAAATAAAGAGCTTCTCAGACAAAAAAAGACCAAGGGAATACATTAGCACCAAACCAGCACTGCAAGAAATGTTAAAAGGACTGCTGTAATTAGTAGAAGAAATGGGAAGGAAAATAGAACCACAATAGACAAAAATGGCAATATATAAGTACATATCAATAATCACCTTAAATGTAAATGGATTGAATGCTCTGATAAAAAGACACAGAGTAGCGGATTGGATAAGAAAGCATAACCCATATATATGTTGTTTACAAGAGACCCACCTCACAACAAAAGACTCACATAGGCTGAAAGTGAAGGGATGGGAAAAAATCTTCCAAGCAAATGGAAAGGAAAAAAAAGCTGGGGTAGCAATACTCATATCTGATAGAATAGATTTCAAAACGAAAGCAATGACTAGAGACAAAGAAGGTCACTACATAATATTGAAAGGATCTATCCAACAGGAAGATATAATCTTGGTAAACATATATGCACCCAATATAGGAGCACCAAAATATATTAAAAATCTTCTGGAGGACTTCAAAGGAGAAATTGACAGCAATACAATACTGACATCACTGGATAGATCCTCTTTACAAAAAATTAACAAGGAAACAGAGACTCTAAACAAAGCACTAGACCAAATGGAATTAATAGATACTTACAGAGAATGACACCCCAAAACTACACAATCAACATTCTTCTCAAGTGCACATGGGACATTCTCAAAGATAGACCACATGTTAGGACACAAACGAAGTCTCTACAAGTTCAAGAAGATTGAAATCATATCAAGCATCTTCTCAGATCACAATGGCATGAAACTAGAAATCAACTATGGTGTTACCTCAAAAAATTAAAAATTGAATTGCCATTTGACCCAGTGATCCCATTTCTAGGAATATACCCTAAGAAACCTAAAACACCAATCAGAAAAAATACATGTACCTCCATGTTCATAGCAGCACTATTTACAATAGCTAAGATCTGGAAACAATCCAAGTGTCCATCAGTGGATGAATGGATAAAAAAGCTGTGGTACATATATACAATGGAGTACTATGCAGCTGTAAGAAAGAAAGATCTCTTATCCTTTGAGACAACATGGAGGGACCTCGAGAGTATTATCCTAAGTGAAACAAGCCAAGCAGAGAAAGACAAATATCACATGATCGCACTTATTTGTGGAATATAATGAACATAACAGTCTGCAGAACAGGGTAGACCCAGAGATGTGGAAGTAGGGTATAAACTGACACCCCTCAGAAGAGAGGGTGGGGGGGGGAGGGAAGAGATAAACCACAGAACTTATGCGCATGTATGCATAAGTGATAGACATGGACAAGAAAGCTGGGGACAGGGTGGGGGGATGGGGAAGAGGGTGTCAATGGGGAAAAAAGGAGAAACATCTGTAACAAAAATAAATTAAAAAAAAAAAAAAGCTGTGGTACATATACCCAATGGAGTACTATGTAGCTGTTAGAAAGAAAGATCTCTTATCCTTTCAGACAACATGGAGGGACCTGAAGAGTATTATCCTGAGTGAAACAAGCCAAGCAGAGAAAGACAAATGTCACATGATCTCACTTATTTGTGGAATATAATGAACATAACAGTCTGAGGAACAGGGTAGACCCAGAGACATGAAGTAGGGTACAGACTGACAACCCTCAGAAGAGTGGGTGGGGGGAGGGAAGAGATAAACCACAGAACTTATATGCATGTACGCATAACTGATGGACATGGACAACAATGCTGAGGATGGGACGGGGGGATGGGGAGGAGTGTGTCAATGGGGAAAAAAGGAGAAACATCTGTAACAAAAATAAATTAATAAAAAGGAAAAAAAATTTATTTAAAGCCAGCTAAATGATATTTGTCTGGGAAGCTTATGCTGTCTGAGGCTCACTGTTTTTTTGTTTTTGTTTTGTTTTTTAATCCTCACTCAAGGACACTTTTCCATTGATTTTCAGATAGAGTGTGAAGGAGGGAGAGAGAGAAAAACATCGATGTGAGAGAGACACATTGATTGGTTGTCTCCCGCATGATCCCAACCTGAGCTGGGGATAAAAGCACAACCAAGGTACATGCCCCTGAACAAAATTGAATCCAAGACCCTTTGGTCCACAGGCTGATGCTCTAACCACTGAACAAGACCAGCCAGGATGAGGCTCACTGTTTTGTATAATAATTTTAGGCCTCCTGAGAGGAACTTTGTTTCAGCCAATGTCAGAAGCTGTCCAAATTTGGATCTTCTTATCCTGTTGTAGCTGTGGTCAGTCTGAGGCTCTCTGAGGACTGCTTCTACCTGTCAGCTACTCTGCCTCCCTCCTGAGGTTGCTGGGTCTTTTTCCAGTGTCTTCCAAAGACAGTCTTTAGGGTGGAGCCAGGCTAGTGTAGCTAGGGCTAGTGGGCCCCCTCCTTAGAGATTTCACAGTCAGGCTCTCAATGAGGAGAAGTTAATCTCTCAAAGCCATACTCCTCAGTCTCTACCTTATTTTTCAACACTACCCTCCCTAAGGTGGCCTGGTGCAGGTTCAGGTTGGATAGAGCCTACTGCCTTTTCTGCAATAGAAGTTTCAGCTGCCCTGTGCTCAGTGGAATTGATCAAAAGAGTCTCTGGTGTACATGTTGCCTGCCAGTCCATGGGAAGTGGTCTAAGCATTTTCTCCTGGTGCCAGACAATAGCCTCTGAGGATTTTACTCTTAGAATATCCTCCTCTGAACTGTTCTCCCCACCCACACCAAACTGCACCCAGTGGGGGTATCCAGGGCTTCAGTGAGCTGATCCACAGCTTTTCCTGTTGGGGGTGGTGTTCCCAGACTGCAGAAGGAGTAGACATGCTTGACCCCTCCTTGCCAGGACTGAACTCATAGGGTGCCTGGATCAGCCTCCCCACAATGCAGTCACAAAGCCCAGCTTTGTCTCCCCAATATCAGCCTTTCTGGGGGATGCCCTGGGATGCCATCCAAAAATAAAAACAAACAACAAAAAAACTGCTTTGTGAGGACCTGGTGCTCCCACACCACAGGTCCAAGCAGAAGGGGTTACAAAGTCAGCCCCATGCAGGATTTTACTCTCTCCTCACAGCTGGTCTCAGTAAAGCTAAGCCCCAAGAGTCCCAGCTCTGCTTGTGCTCCCAACTCTCCTCAGTGCAGGCCCCAAATCCCCAATCTGCCCTGCCACCAGCACCAAAGGACAGAGCAACCTATGTGCTCCACAGGCAGGTGGAGGGATCCCAAACCTGCTCTGGAGATGGAAGAGTCCTCTGCCCCTTTCCCACACCACACAGCCCAGTTACTTTCTGGTGCTCTGTACAATGCCTTTCAGGAAAGCAGAGGATCCCTTTAAGTCATTCTTGGGTGCAGACAGCAAGCCCCTTTCTATTCTGGGGCCACACACCAAGGCACAGCCTTTCCAGCCATCAGATCCCAGGGTGAATCTCTTCCACTGGGGCTGCCACCATTGGACCTGCTCTTTCACTGAGAAGGTATGGACTCAGCCTCCCAGGCAAAAATGAGTTCCCCTGGATCCCTCTGCTCAATGTTGCATTGGCTCTCCTTCTAGTCTCTGTGTTTTAGGGTTTGAGATCCCTGCATGTGAATGCAAACTCACATTCCCTCGGGGAGGGAGCTTTGCAGCCAATATTACTCTGGCCTCTCAGCTAAACACGAGCTCCAGTGGGGCTCACCTTTACATGACTCCCTCTCTTCCCAGTCTGTATGGTGTTTCTTCAGTGCTCCTTAGACAAAATATGTCCAATCAGCTGCACTTGTCTTTCTTATTCAGCCCTCTGCCAATTTCTCATAATTCATCTGGAAGCCTGCGACAACTCAAAATGCCTTGATAGCCAAAGTAACTCCAGAGTATGAGAGAGTAATTCTGTGAGCACCAGTCAGCAACATCCAGGGACTTGAGGCCATTTTAGATTCAAGCAAATGCTATTTTTGGAATCACTGAGTACAGAGGAAAACAAATTGCAATGGGTAGTTTTGTTTTTGGTATTGTTGATTACTTTGCTCCAGTACAAAGTAGAACATATTGAATGGAATGGGAGAGAATAATAGAATAGAGAACTAACCATAGTGGGGTACTAGCCATATTTATAAGAAATGTTAATCATCCTTTGCAATGTTAATCATGATTGCTTTGTTCTGATCAAAGAAAAGCCCACTCTGACCTGGTTGAGAGGTGTACGCCACAGGAGTTTATTTCAGAAATGCTGTCCATTCTCCTAATCTGAGAACAAGGGGGACTACCTGACATCATGGAAAGATTAACAACCTGGTTATCAAGGCAATGGAACCCCAGAGGTGACATGCAAGGTTATCAGAGCACTGGAATCAGGGAGGCAACATACTGGTGACCACCTTTTGTGATCCCCCAGCCCACATTCCTTCCCCGTGATTGTTATTACCTGTGACCACTTTACCCATTTTTTCCTTTTGCCTACCTGCCTTTCCCCACATAGCTACACTTTAAAAATGACTGGCTAGTGAGGGGGTGCAGAGTAGATTTTATGGATAACCCACTGCTCTCCCATACTGCCAGCAATATTGGAATAAATGCTCATATGTGATTCAACCTTGTCTCTGCTTAATTGGCTCAAGTAGTGGCAGGCAGCTTGGACCCATTCATTGTCTGGTTTCATATTCATTGTCTGCCAGGACTGCAAGTGAGACCCCTCTGAGGTGAGTACCAGGGATCTTGCTGGCTGCATGAGACTAGGGCTTCCTGGGACTAAAGCCTAGACTCTCATTATTCGTAGCACTTTCAGGAGTTTTCCTGTAAGAGTCCTGCCTTTGGCTCTAGCAATCCCAGTCATCTCATTCAAGTTGAATTGAACATCCTGTAAATCTGTAGCTCTGTAATGAGAGGCATTGGTTGTCTGTTGCCTCCCATCTGGTGTAAGCCTGATCAGCTCCTGGTGACAAGTGACCCTTCACGGTCCTTGCCTGGTCTCTGAACACAAGCCTGATTAGCTTAGTGTCAATAGGCTTAGGGTTGAGATACTGTTCTGTGTGGTGCAGGGAATTCTGTCTTGCTATATAAGTAAAAGGTCACGGTAAGCCACAAAACATTTGTATGTTTGTGGTGCACACTTGTAAATATTGTATATTAAAGTGGTCTTTGTCTTGTGTAACTTTTCCTATAATTTTGCTTAATTTGTTAAAAGATAGGAGCATGCCCCAGCCGGTATGGCTCAGTGGATTGAGCATCTTCCCATGGACTGAGAGGTCCTGGTATGATTCCCAGTCAGGGCACATGCCTGGGCTGCAGGCTCCATCCTCAGTAGGGGGCATGCAGGAGGCAGCTGACTGATGCTTCTCTCAGACATTGATATTTTATCTCTCTCTCCCTTTCTCTCTCTCCAAAAAAATCAATAAAAACATATTTAATAAATAAATAAAATAAAGATGGGGCATATCCCACTTAGCCTGCAGGGATTAAAAGAACTGCCAAGAGTTTTTATCTTGGGGAACCTCCCTGCTCTCCATCTCGAGGTATCAGCCACCCAAATGCTTAACTAATGAAAAAACAAAGCAAAACAGGTATAAGAGCTCTCATTTGTCTGTTGTGTTCTGTTCTTTTAGAGAGCTCTCTGAGAGTTCTTGTCTGTCTGTAATGTAACTTTCATTCCGAATGTTCTTTGCTTGCTCTCCTATCTGTTAGGGACTTGGTTTGCTCTTTGCTGTTTTATGAATGCAGGGAATCCTCTGTTTCTGTTGTTTGGACCTTGTGCCACTTAAACCTTGTGAGGGTCATTTTGTTCTGCTGGTTAGTGTGAGATAAGATTCCGAAGATAGTGTCCCAGTCCTTCCTTTTGAGAGTACTCATTTATTTACTTTAAATGTTGTTTCTGTTTTGAGATAGGATAGGATCTCTTATGTGTAAGTTTCATGCTGTAAAATCATAATAATTCTACTCAGAAAGATCTAAATTGATGTGAGAAGGCAAGCTGGATACAGATGATCCCCTTATCTTGCAGTGCAAAGACCCCCGCCCCAGGAGGAGGAGATTATGTTTCCCGAGAAACACAGCCACAACGTCCTGCCTGGTTTGACATTCCTGCTAGGTTGTGGTACCGTTTGCCTGCCTTTGGGGAGACACTGCTTCTAGAGCTAGAGCAAGACCTGGGCGTGTGTGTCAAGGGGCTGACAGTGCAGTACCTGGGCCAGGCACCTGAGCTGCTGGGTGGGGCAGAGCCAGGCACCTACGAGGGAGCACTGTTAGCGGTGCTGCAGTAGTGGGGCACCAAACTCCATATCCAGCCCCTGGAGGGAGGCATCCCTAATTCTGCAGGGGGGCCTGGGGCTCACATCCTACATCAGAAGAGATCCACCAGCAACCAGGGCCCCATGTGCAGCGTCAAGACTCCTCCTGGGAACCCCAGGCCCAGTCCCCAAAGAGCCAAGTGCTTTGCTTCTCTGAGTGGCAGCATTTCATGGTGCAGGGCTGAAGTGCTACCTGCTCACAGTCATGGCCACTGCAGACAAGGCCTTCAAGCATTTGGGCATCCACAACCCTGTCAGCTTGGTGGTGACTTGGCTATGGTTCTAGGTCCAGGAGAGGAAGGGCCCCAGGTGAAACCCAGTGCTGCCCAGACCCTGCACAGCTTCTATGCCTGGCAGCGAGGACTCAACATCCCTACAGACTCCGGTCCAGATCACTTTGCTGTTTACCCATCATGACCTGTGTGGGGGTCTCTATTTGTGACACCCTGGGCATGGCTGACATGGGTACTGTGTGTGACCCAGCTTGGAGTGGTCTGAATGGGCCTGGGAGCGCCTCTCATCATGTCATAGCTCCTGTGATGGCTCACGTGGACCCCGAGGAGCCCTGGTCCCCCTGCAGTGCCTGCTTCATCATGGAATAACTGGATAATAGCTAGGTGCACTGTCTCTTAGACAAGCCAGAGGCTCCCCTGCACCTGCCTGTGACTTTCCCTGGCAAAGACTATGATGCAGAACTATGGGCCCTGGCGAGGCCATTAGAACTCAGCAAGGATAATCAGGCCAACATGTATACTGACTCATGCTATGCCTTTGCCACTCTACATATACATGGAGCTATATACAAGGAAAGAGGGCTCCTTACTGCAGGGGGGAAAGGAGTATAAAACCAAGGTGAAATCCTAAAGTTGTTGGAGGTGGTCTGGGAACCAAGAGAGGTAGCAGTCATCCACTGCAAGGGACACCAAAAGGGAAGAGACTCAGTGTCAGAAGGAAACCATCAGGCAGACACTGCAGCTAAACAAGATGCAAGAGAACAGACAGCCCCATCAGGCTGGCTCCAGAACTACCTGCAACCCCAAATATACGGCCCAGGAAGAAGAATGGGCACAACGGGGGCGGGGGGGGGGGGGGAGGGAGGTAGAATATAACAAAGGAAGGATGATGGATCCTCCCAGACCACAGAATCTACATCCCAGAACAATTAGCCCATCAGTTAGTCCTCCAATAACATGAACTCACCCATCTGGAAAAAAAAAAAACTGCCATAGAAGCCTTATTAAGCAGGTCCTACCTGATTGCTTGATTTCCTTCCTTCTGTGCCTCGGTCTCCCAACGCTGTCTCCTCTGTGCTCAGAACAACTCCAGACAAGGTCCCACCAGGCCCGCCGGGATCCAGCGCTGCAGCCAAGCACCCTTTGAAGATCTAGAGGTAGACTTCTCAGAAGTAGGACCCAGTAGAGGAAATAAATATCTCCTGGTTTTCATCTGTACTTTCTCAGGCTGGGTTGAAGCTTAACCAAAGCTGTACTGAGAGACATTAACCCGAGATATGGAATGCCATTGACTATAGGATCAGACAATGTCCTAGCCTTCAAAGCAGAAATAGTACAGCAGGTAGCTAAAACATGGCCTACTGGCCCCAGAGCTCAGGGAAAGTAGAACACATGAATCGGACCCTTAAGCAGACCATGGCAAAACTATGTCAAGAAGCCAACCTGCCCTGGACTGATATACTGCCCCAGCTCTCCTGTGAGTACAGTACATTGTACTCCTCAGGCAAAGATAGGGTTCTCCCCTTTTGAAATCTTATACGGGAGACCTCCCTGACTGATTAAATCCAAAGGGGATATAAAAGAACTAGGAAACTTGGAAATCCAAAAACAACTACAAGGACTAGGAAAAACCATCCTTGAGGTACATAAGTGGGTAACCAATAGAATACTCATTTCCCTGGGAATAACTGTACACCCCCACAGACCAGGGGACCAAGTCTGGATAAAAGACTAGAAAAGGGAACCCCTCCAACCAACCTGGAAAGGGCCGTCTTTAGTTACACTGTTGTAACGTGTCAGCGAAATAACCAGAGATGCACAGTTGAATTGTAAAGGAGCACTTCATTAAACCGGTGGGCTGGGGAGGTACAGCTTCCCCAGATCCTCAGCAATGATTCTTCTTGCTTGTCCGATTTTAAAGACAGAAGCCCCATCCCCCTGTTGCCCCCCCCCCAGGGGACCAGTACAATAGTGGATATGACAGTAATTACAGAAGTCAAAATTAGCATTATTCACTGAGCTCATGATTTGCAGTTTCTGAATAACTGCAAATACATCCCAACACGTGAGGCAACTATAATCTTAGGCAAAATTCCTTTACTTCTAGGGGTAATTAACCTATTATTGGAAAAATATCGAGGAAGGTCAACTGATGATAAAAATGGAGTCATTTAGTCACCTTAGCCAAGAGGCCTACATAAGAATGGAATCTAGTCACCTTAGCCTTGGGGCCCAGGTCAATACTAACCACTCCCACAGCTCTCAAGGTTGCAGGTCTGAATAAGTGGATCCACCACTCACGGGTGAAGGCAGCTCACCTGCCACATTACAACCAACCTGCCTGGAGAGTGACTACCAGCCAGAACAATCCTCTGCAGGTCACCCTTAAGAGAACAGAGAAAACTGCTGATTGGTCCACGGCAAGCGCCTGAGGACTCCATCAGTAGAATCAATGGTTGTCATCTGCTAGACTGATCCCAGCACTGGACTCTGTATCCTTAGTAGCCTTACAGGACAAAATAGAAGGGGATTAGACCTACTGATTGCTGAAAAGGGAGGAATATGCCTCTTTTTAAGCGAGGAATGTTGCTTTTATGTTAATCAGTCAGAAATAGTTAGAGACATGGCCCAGCAGTTAAAGGAACAAAAACTGGGCATCTTGGGTACTCCCATTGGCTGGTCCTCTCTTAATGTTTTTTATAGCGCTCCTGTTTGGCTCTCATATTCTCAACATGCTAACCTGTTTCATT
Source organism: Tadarida brasiliensis (assembly GCA_030848825.1). Lineage (NCBI taxonomy): Eukaryota > Metazoa > Chordata > Mammalia > Chiroptera > Molossidae > Tadarida > Tadarida brasiliensis. The sequence goes on along the minus strand of CM061259.1, from coordinate 67,349,375 downwards.
TCCTCTCACTTAGAAACAATAAAACTCCAAATGATGCTTCAGATAAGGACCCCCATCTGCTCTGGATAGTGATGAACTCTAGTTGCTGCATCCCTCCCCTTCAATGCCCCTATTTCTGCAGGAAGAAGTCAGAGAGATCATAGCCCCTCTTCCTCAAACAACACTAAGGGAACTCCTTGTCCAGGATGTTCTCTAAGTCTTCTAGGAGCAGCTTGAGAGTCAATAGGGGGGAATGAGAAGGCAAGCTGGATACGGGTATACAGAGGATCCCCTTATCTCACAGTGCAAAGACCCCACCCCCACCCCTGGATCTTGTGAGAAGGCAAGCCAGGTGCAGCCCCTTAGACAATGCAGCGACCTCACCCTTGGCTTTGTATTGTAATTTCCATACATCTACCAACCGCCAACCACCTAGCCAACCACCTAAACTATAGTGGAACTAGAAGGCCCCCAAATGCCCGGAGGCTTATCATATATAAAAGGTGGCTGAACCTCGAGCTTGGGGCTCAGTTTTTGCAGGTGACTCCCCTGAGACAGCACCGGTGTACATTAAACAGTCCTTTTCTAATCCTCCAAGTGCATTGCAGTCTGTCTCTTCCCACTGACTGAATTTCTGCCACAACAAATGGTTCAAAGATGACAAAAAGGTCTCACTTCCCTCCCAGAGAGTAAAAGAAAAATGTGATAAAATAAGTATTTTAAACACTCCAAATCCTCCTCCTGGAGGCCTGGGAGCTACAGGGGTCCCTGGGACAATGGAGAAATCAGTACCACCCTGAAATACTGTGCAGGCTATGGAAGCAGCAGGGGCCAGTGCCCCACCTCAATGTGAAGGGGGAAAAATGGTTCTTTTCAATTCAAGCTGCTGAAGGCCTGGGAGCTGCTACAGTCCCTGGAACAAGCCCAGGGGCCTGTCATCTCCCCTCCCCCACCCCACCTCTTCTCCAGCCTCACAGAAATAGCCAAGAACACTAGATAATTAAATAGTTCACCTTTGAGCACACTAAAGGAATACAGAAATCACCAAGAATCCAAATAGGTAATTGATGCCTTTTAAGGTTATTAATATAAAATGTTTGTTTTTGCCCGGGTTTACAAAAAGGACTTATGTTATCTCTGTTATTTCTCTTAAAAACATAAATGTATTTTCCAATGGGGGGAAAAAGGGTGTTTCTGAAATTCATGAAATGTGTTCATAAATTTGCCAGTCCTTTAGGTATTGATCTGGGCCCCAAGGCTAAGGAAACTAGATTCCATTTTATGTAGGCCCCTTGGTTAAGGCAACTAAATGACTCCATTTTTATCATCAATAGACCTTCCTCGATATTCTTTCAATAATAGGTTAATTACCCCTAGACGTAAAGGAATTTTGCCCAAGATTATAGTTACCCCATGTATTGGGAGGCATTTGCAGTTTCCTGAGTATAGCTATTTGCAAGTGTTTGCAAGTACTTGAGTGCCATCGGTGAATAATGCTAATTTTGACTTCTATAGTCTCTGTCGCTCCCACTATTGTACTGGTCCCCTGAGGGGAGGGGGGCAAAAGGAGGAGGGGGCTTCTGTCTTTAAAATGGGACGAGCAAGAAGAATCAGGGCTGCTGATCTGAGGAGAGACTATGCCCTCTGAAGCCCGCTGTCGAAATAAAGTGCTCCTTTACAATTCGGCTGTGCGTCTCTGGTTATCTCACTGTCACGTTACAACAGTATTAAGAATGTCCTTGTTTTTTGAAGGGTCAGGTGAAGGGATTAAGAAATACAAATTGCTTGTTAGACTGACAAACCTCAAAGGGAAGGGGGGTTGGGGGGTGGGAAGAAATAAACCAAAGAACTTATTTGTATATATGCATAACCAATGGACACAGACAACAGTGTGGGGAAAGGCAGGAGGGGGGCAGGAATGGGGAGGAGGGGGGCAAGGGGGGGGAAAATGAGGAACATTTGTAATACATTCAACAATAAAGATAAGTTATAAAAAAAAATAAAAATAAAATAAAAAAAAAAAAAAAAAAAAAAAGAATGTCCTTGTTTTACAAATAAAGTCTTTACAGAGCTACAGGCGTGGCTTCAGAAGAAAATTAAGCCCACTAAATCCTTTTACCTTCCCCCAAACCTCCCCTATTCTGCTCAAAATGCTTATACACAATTGGCTTTATGAAACCAATGTCCTAGGAGAAGCTTCACCAAATCTTATCTGAGACATCTTTTCAAATGCAAGTTTCTGGGAGTAATCCTTATAGAAAGGAAAAACCTTAGCTATCTAAGCAGATCAATTAATTTATTTCAGCTGTTAAATGTTGAGTTCTAGACAAGTCTTAAGTAAACCTACTGTTGGCCTTTTACTACAAAAAAGCTAGAAAATAGATTTGGAGGCATTACTTATCTTTTAGTTGTCACACAACTAAGAGGTAAGAATTTTAATTAATTGGAAAGACATTATATAATTTTGGTGATAGAAGGTATAAGATATGGAAATTTTTTGGAAAGAAAGTAGGTTGTTCTAAAGTTGGTTATTTCTGAATGAGTTAAAAGGAAGCAAACTAAGAGGGATTAAGAAAGTCATAGAAGATGTGTGCATGTTGCAGAGGGTTTGTGTAGAAGGAAGCAAAAAGAGAGAATTAAGGAAGTAAAAATGATGAGAAAGGATAAAAGAAAGGGACAAGAAGAAAGGGCACTGAAGGAGGAATACTCAAGAAGGGAAATGGAAATGGGGAACCAAAAGGCACATTGACAGATACCAAAGTAGAGTGGTAATTTTAATGACAAAAGAAAAGGCTGGGAAGCTCCCTTTGATTTTTCAAAACCAATTGTAAGTTCCCCACCAGAACCCCAGGTACAATTGACAGTAGGGAACAAATTAATTGATTTTTTAGTCTGATATACTTTTATTAGTAATTCTGATTGTTATCTTAAAATGTTGTTACAAAATAAGCAAATTCCTTTGTTAATTGCATTATAGTCAAATCTACAACCATGTAATTTTAAAGGGTTTTTTTTTTGTCATTTATAAACAGTCACTATTTTGTTATAATGCATTTGCAAAGATGTTGCATGTTCTGAAAGATCCATGGAAAGAATTCTGACTTATTTTAAATTACATAGCTCTGACAATAAAATTTTAAATAATCCCCTTGAACTGGATAGAAATTTCTAGAACACTGGGGTACATCTGAATTTATGGAAGTGCTGGCAAGAAAAATCAGAAGAAACAGAATTTTATTAGGGGACTGAATGAACTGAAAATAATTATAGTTTTTGTAATTTTTTTCATATTGCTGATTTTTTTATCTTTTTATTTTCCAGACATAAGGAAACTTGTTTCTTTTCTTAAAGCAATTTAGTTCATTATACTTTCATAAGCAATATTGAGACATTTATATTTTTCTCCCTACCTGATAATCCCTCCAAAATTTGGAAGCTCTTAATGAGTGAATATTATTATTTTCATGGCAATACGTTTATTTGCATGAATCCAATAGGAATCTGATTTCTTTATAACAGGACCCATAAAGTCAGTTTCCAATTGTGGTTTTATTAACCAAGTCTTTTACTGTAATGTCATCATCAAGAGAGACATGCCCAGACTCTGGATGTCACCAAAAAGCCTTAAGGAATTGAGATGGACTCTTAAGACTGATCAAAAGTGATCAGAAGCCACTTGTGAAAGGGTTAATAATGTTTTAACAAAACTAAACTCCATTCTGACCCTCAGTTACTGCACGTACGCACCCTGGCAGTTTCTTTTCTGTAAACATAAGGGCCTTGAGACACCCAAAGAAAACTGTACAGATAAGGGGTTGAGGATGGCCTTGAGAAACTCAGAGGAACCATGAGAAAAAAGAGATTAATAGTTACCCTGCTCCTCTCCCCCCCTTCTCTGTATCAGCCCCCTTAACGGTGCCAAAAGCGGTACCAAGAGAATGTAGTTTTTTTTTCTGTAGTTTGTGCCTATATAAGCAAAGAACAAAGGAAGCTCGGGGCTGAGGATTTGGGGAAGCTGTACCCCCCCAGCCCGCCGGTGTAACAGCCCACCGGTGTAATAAAATGCTCCTTTCTCTACACTGGCCTTACGTTGAGAATGTGATCTCCCGCCGGCTCAGACCTTTTATTTGGTGCCGAAACCCGGGAGGTCTGTGAGGATCCCACATTGGGGGCAACCGCGGGCCCCTGGAGTTCTCCGGGCCTCCTGTCGGACTGGGATCGATCACATCCTCAGCCGGATACCGGACCTCCAACCTTTCCTGCCGATCCAGCATCAACACCGGACACTAATTTATGGGTGAGTGTTTATTTGCCTACCGGTCTGATTCTCCGGGCTGTCTCGTTATCCTCCGTCCGGGACAAGAGAGCCAGGCTCTCAATCACTACTGTGTGATCGTCCCTCTGAAAATCCAGCGCTGGTCGGGACATGCTCCTCGGGAACCAGGTTCCCTCAGCTCACCATATATCTGGGGACGCCTGGTATAGGTGAGTTGCACGTCTCTCTACTCTAGGGGAGAAGCGGGGACGCCTTCTTCTTCCTCTAGTGTATCCGTCCGTCGGACCGCTAGGCCGCAACATCTCACACCACAACATGAGACAACACCCCTAGGATGTCCCCTAAAAAGTCTACAGACCCTAGGGCGCGCTCAGGACCTACGTCCCAAGCGACTCATTTTTACTGCAACACTGCGTGACCTCAGTACAATGGGTCACAATAACCTAAAATGACACTTTGGACATTCTACCAACACAGACAATTTCTGTCAAAGGCAAGGAAATGGTCTGAGGTTCCTTACATCCAGGCTCCTTAGCACTCACAACACAACACTCTGTATGCGACTCTTACTGTCTCTCCCAAATCTTCCTGCTGCACTCTAATCCTCCCAAACCTCTCTCTGAAGACAGCGCGCTAACTTATCCTGTTTCCTCCTTTGACCCAGCCGATCTCGCTCCACCACCTCCTCCCTCAGCCCCTCCGGCAGGGTCTCCTCCTCCGGCCCCTTCTGTGGGCCCCCACCCTACCCTGAGCCTCCTACTCCGTTTCGACTCCTCTACCCCCACAAATGACTCCCTCACACACAATCGGGATCCATCTCTGGCCCCTATCAGTCCCCTACCTCAGCCCCCGTTTTAGAATGCCTCCGGAGGGAAGCAGCGGGAACTGGAGGGACTGTCATTTTAAACCTGAAATTTAACTCTCAGTCAACCCTGGACAAAAACTTGAAAATGGCCCTCAAACCCCTCAACAGAAACTTCTAAATCTAACCTTTAAGTTCAATAATCGTGATGAAGAGGCTAAACAGCAAAAAATAGCAAAATTCCAAATGCTTGCCTCTGCCATCAGAGCCCCCACCAATAAAAGGGGTCAGCAAACCCCCTTCAGGGGACAGAAGAAGGACACCCACCAGGATCAGCAAAGCGAACCCCCAGGTCCCTGCTTTAAATGCACTCAGATTGGCCACTGGGTGAGACAGTGCCCCAACCCCCGACCACCGCCTAAGCCATGTCCGCAATGTGGAGGGCCCCACTGGAAGTCGGACTGCGGACAGACTGCGCAGAGTCGGTCCTCATCCCTTCCTCTGGCTGGCGGATTGGGCAATCCAGGCCTTGATCTGATTGGCCTCGCGGCTGAAGACTGAAGGTGCCCAGGAACGGACGCCCTGACCGTCATCTCGAACCCCGAACCTCGGGTAACTCTGGTGGTAGCAGGTAGGCCAATTTCATTTTTAATTAATACCGGGGCAACCTACTCTGCCCTCCCCGAGTTCAGGGGACCTCTTCAACACTCTGGGGTTTCAGTTGTGGACATTGACGGCCAAATATTGCAACCCAGGGCAACCCAGACACTCACTTGTTCGTTAGGCCTTTATATCTTTCTCCACTCTTTTTTCTTACATTACCAGCCTGCCCCACTCCCTTGTTAGGGTGGCACATTCTATCTAAACTCCATGCTACTTTAACCTTACTCCTTCTCTCCCCACCAACCACTCTCATTCTTTACTTTGTCTCCTCCAAGAATCTGCTTCCTCTCCTAACAAAAGCCTTTGGCGCCCCTCCTCCCCTTGTGGGCCACCGCTGAAACACCACTACTCTTATCGGTTTTTTCAATGACCCAGTGAGGTGAGGGGAAGGGAGGCAAGGCCCAGGGGCTCTTGCTTCTGGCGCCCAGCGCTCAGCTGCCCCAGCTGGGCGTGGCCTGCTCCGGGAAAATGCTAGATAGAAAATTTGACTGGGGCGGTACACCTGTCAATCAATAACACAGGTATCCTAAGAAATCTCAGGGAGGACAGAAACCTCCTGTGGAGAGGGAAAACTGGGGAACGTGCAGACTGCAAATAGATGGAGCAAGCTCTCAGGTTCATGTCAGGGGAGGGACTAGGAAAGTCGTAGAGGGTCTGTGTAAGTTGAAGAAGGATTGTGTAAGTCGTAGAGGGTCTGTGTAAATCGAAGAAAGTTTGTGGAGAAGGGAAGAAATAAAAAGAGAAGGATTATGCAGAGGAAGTAAAAAGATAAGAAAAGAATAAAAGAAAGGAATATACATATTACAGGAGACAGGATATTGGAGGAATACTCAAGAAGGGAAAAAGAAAAGGACACTGAGAGGGAGAGCTTGCCCCTGGTAATGGAATAACAGTCTAGGATGTAATAAAGAAAGTAACAGGTTTAGGCTACTCCTGACCCTTAGATCAGACAACAGCCTCGCGTTTATAACAAAGATATCACAGGATATCTCTAAGGAGTTAGATATAAATTGAAAGCTTAATTGTGCCTACCGCCCACAGAATTCTGGGCAGATGGAGCACATGAGCGGGACCTTGAGGGAAACCTTAACCAGGTTTGCTTTGGAAACTGGTGAGGGCTGGACCACTCTGCTCCCCCTCGCCCTCTTACAGTTCTTGCAGGCCCTGCAGTCCACCTAGAAAGCTGTCCATAAACACATCTGCAATGCCCTGCCTGTGCCCACCTCGGACCCTGTGCACTCTTTCCAGCCCAGGAACTGGATGTGGGTAAAGAAGTTCACCACCCATTGTCATCCTGCCTGCACCAACAACGGCTGTCAAGGTGAACGGCATCCCGATCTGGCAGCACCGTTCCCAGCTGAGAGGAAAAAGCAAAATGGACAGTTCAGGCCTCTCCAGATAAGACTCTTGCGTTTATCGGGACTTTGATCTTTCTAGTTATGACTGTTCAAGAGAATCCTTATAGACCTGGGCCCCAATGGAACTAAGAACTTAGAAATAAAATATTGGGGAAAATCTTAAGAAATGTTACTACAAAGGAAATAGAAAAATCTGTCTTCAACATTAATCTATGTGACCCCTTAGGGGGGACCTTCAGGGTCACAAAGGTCCCTGATGTCTGGGTCACATATGGAGGGATTAGCCCCCAACTAGAAGACACCCCAGCATGGAGCTGTAGAACATCTGCTACAGAATGGGGATTGCAAGGGATAGGCTTTTTAGGAGTCCACGACAACCCCATACCTGCAGGAAGTAGACAAAGAGAAACTTCGCCCCTTTTCCCTTTTTTTTTTTTTTTTATCATTATAAGGTGGGAATGAAAGGGTTAATAATGTTTTAACAAAACTAAACTCCATTCTGACCCTCAGTTACTGCACGTACGCACCCTGGCAGTTTCTTTTCTGTAAACATAAGGGCCTTGAGACACCCAAAGAAAACTGTACAGATAAGGGGTTGAGGATGGCCTTGAGAAACTCAGAGGAACCATGAGAAAAAAGAGATTAATAGTTACCCTGCTCCTCTCCCCCCCTTCTCTGTATCAGCCCCCTTAACGGTGCCAAAAGCGGCACCAAGAGAATGTAGTTTTTTTTTCTGTAGTTTGTGCCTATATAAGCAAAGAACAAAGGAAGCTCGGGGCTGAGGATTTGGGGAAGCTGTACCCCCCCAGCCCGCCGGTGTAACAGCCCACCGGTGTAATAAAATGCTCCTTTCTGTACACTGGCCTTACATTGAGGATGTGATCTCCCGCCAGCTCAGACCTTTTAACTTGAATGAAATGGCTGTAAGGTTCTCCGTGAGGGAAGGAGCAGAGATCACCAAGGTGAAAGCAAAAACATGCTTTATTTTGGGTACGTACAGGTTCTCCAGTGAGGTCCTGCGATCTGGCAGCAGGCCGGGGGAGTCACATTAGGTGAGGATTCTTATATGGCGGGGAGCCAATCAGCAAGCTCCACGTGGGCTGGGTTGCAGGTGCCGAGGCTGTGACAGACTGGACAGTCCTCTTCACGGATGGTTGGCAGGGCAGGATGTTTTTCTTTGCGATTGGGTAGTAAGGTTCCTGGCAATGATTGCCCAAGGTGGCCTCCAGGATAATGGAGAGCCCCAGGCCTCCTCCCCAGACCTTACAATGGCCTGGTAACTTGCTTGATCAGTAGTTCATGGCAATCTTTCCAGGTAAGGAATGAAGGTTGCTTTCCTGAAAAATGGCAGAAAAGTAACCTCAACATTTTGGGAACCTCAAGGATTTGAGGACACAGCCCAAATCTGCAGGTATTCCAGGCACCACCTAATGGCAACTGTAGCTTTAGCTTCTCTGCCCTGGGGGCTGACTGTTGATTGCTCACCAGAGCTCAATCTAAAGATTCCTTATGAATGAGTAATATTCCAGCAAAGTAAAATTGGAGAAAGCCTGTGTGATCAAGTTGATCTATTAATACTCTTGTGTTTATGCAAATAACCAAGTCAGACTAGAACTAGACTTAACACAATCTCTTTAACAGGAGGGTACTCTTAGGGAGAGAACAATTACAGTCATCCCTTGCCACTTCGCACTTTGAATTTCGCAGCTTCACTCTCACGGTTTTTTCAAACTCTGTACTATACTATACCATACTATACTATACTATACTATACTATACTATACTATACTATACTATACTATACTAATTTGAAAAACCCGCCATAGAGTGAAGCTGCAAAAGTCAAAGCGCGAAGTGGCCAAGGACAACTGTATAAATAAAGAATCCTACTTTGCGGAAATTCATTTATTGCGGTAGAGTCTGGAACTGATTAACCACAATAAACGAGGGCCGACTGTATGTCTCAATGAAAAACCACAATACCCAGTCATAGGCATTGAACTCCAGCGCAGCTAACAGTCTTCAAAGTTTTGTTTTAAGGTTATGTTTGTGTATGCCATACATGCCTTAGCACCTGATGACCACCAGAATGTTCTAACTACAGACAATAAGACAGATTGACATTGTATGATTTCATTCCAGCAGAAGTCTTACATCTGGAAATCTTCTCTACTGGTTTATAGTTTAATGTATACATTAACCTTTATGTTTTATGTTCTGTTTTATATAATATATGCCTATGTCCCTGTTTACCTAATTGCTTACTCACACAGTATAGGTCTCATTATAGAAGTCAACTGCATCACCGTCTCCTGAAATATGAGACTCAGTGGGTTGGACTTATGATTGTGTTAGTAAAACATTACGGTGTATTGGCTTCACTTAAAAATGCTTTCCACTTCTGGCCTCCTTCTTCTTTTGTGAGACAGGGAGAACCCCAAGACTCTACTGTCACCACCCACCATGACCAGGAAGCAGTTACAAAAAAGACCTGGTGCCCTCTTTCCTTGAAAGGATTCAGAGTCAAAATTCATAATGGGAAAAATATAATAGGCCAGGAATAATGTAGTTCAACAACAAGACACTGTCCATTAAAAACTAATCTCATAGATATGAGTTGATAAAATCAACAGGAGGGAATGTAAGGGATGGGAGAGAATAATAGAATAGAGAACTAATCATAGTGGGGTACTAGCCATAGTTATAAGAAATGTTCATGATTTTTTGCAATGTTAATCATGGTTACTTTGTTCTGATTAAAGAAAAGCCCACTCTGACCTGGCTGGGAAGTGTATGCCTCAGGAGTTTATTTCAGAAATACTGTCCATTCTCCTAATCTGAGAACAAGGGGGACTACTTGACATCATGGAAAGATTAACAACATGGTTATCTGAGCAATGAAACCCCAGCGGCAACTCACAGGGTTATTGAAGCATTAGAATCAGGGAGGTAACACACTGGCAACCACCTTTTGCAATCCTCAACCCATATTCTTCCCCTTTGCCTGAAACCTTTGCAATCCTCAGCCCACATTTCTTCCCTGTGATTGTTACTGCCTGTGACCACTTTATTCATTTTTTTACTTTTGCTACCTACCCTTCTCCCCATAGCTACTCTTTAAAAATGGATGGCTAGTGAGGGGGGCTAAGAACAGATTTTTCAGGATAACTCACTGTTCTCCCATATTGTTGGTAAAATTGGAATAAATACTCATATGCGATTCAAGCCCATCTCTGTTTAAATTGGCTCAAGTAGTGACAGGAGGCCCAGACCCATTCATTCTCTGGTTTCACTATGACATCTGAAACTGGCCAGTAAAAAAGCAGAACCAGCCCTGGCTAGTTTGGCTCAGCAGTTAGAACATCGGTCTGTGGACCAAAGAGTCATGGGTTCAATTCTGGTCAAGGGCACATGCTTCGGTTGCAGTTTGATCTCTGGCCCTAGTTGAGGTCATGCAGGAGGCAACCAATTGATGTGTCTCTCTCATGTTGATGTTTCTCTCTCTCTCTCTTTCTCTCTCTCTGTCCCCTTCCCTCCCTTCCACTCCCTCTAAAAATCAATGGGAAAAATATCCTTGGGTGAAGATTAAAGAAAAAAAAAAAAAGGCAGAACCAGTCTGCCATAGCTGGAGATAAAGTTTACATTTGCATGTCATTCAAAACACTAAGGACAGAATCACCCCAAGTAGCTGTCAGATAACAAATGTATCTATGTGCCAGTGCCTCAGTGACTTTCTTCTGCCAAACCCTCCCACTTTTCCAAACTCACTTTGATTGCTAGATGTGAATTGTCACTGGGTTCCTTGTAAATTTCTCAGGCTGACACAGCAAACAGATTTGATGGCTGCCCGCACCTAAGTTGCCATTAGGCACTCATGGGATTATTGGTTCAACACTTAATTGGAGGTTTAAGTGGCTCTTTGTGTTGATGACACTTGCCATCTTATTTGTAGAACTTTTTTGGGTAGGAGGAAAAAAGCCTGCTTTATATACATTATGTTCCAAGTAAATGTTTGTAGAACTTTTTGGATCGCCATGAACCAGTCATTAATAAAGGGCTATTTCTAAAATTCATTTTAACAGTAAAAAACTGTAGGTGTTGTCAAGATCTAGGCATATTCAACACCAAAAATGCATTTATATATTTCCATTAAATTTCTCTTTAATATCTATGATAATGTGTTAATGCAATTAACATGTCTACTTTTCTGGCAAGTCCATGAAGTCCTGAGGGAAGATCTAGTGTTACTCATCTTTATATTCCTATCTTTGGCACAGTGTCTCTCACATAGTAGGTATTCACTAAAATTCTGTGGGAAAGCCATGTTTAGCAGATATATACTTTCAATTATGAGTCCCATATTAAATCTTTTAAGTGATAGATATAATAGGCTCAGTAAATATTTCAAATAAAAGGAAACCCATTCAACTCCCTAATCTCCTTCTACATTCTCTCAACTCATTGCGCTGAACGAGAAAGTGAGAATGTGAGAATCACCATCTTTTTGTGCTTATTATTATTATTATTATTATTACTATTATCATCCTTATTTGTTTGTTAATCCTCACCCAAGGATATTTTTCCATTGATTTTTAGATAGAGTAGAAGGGAGGGAAGGAGAGAGAGAGAAACATTAATGTGAGAGAGACACATCGATTGATTGCCTCCCACACAAGCCCAACCAGGGCCAGGGATTAAACCTGGAACCCATGTACATGCCCTTGATAGAGAATTGAACCCACGACCTTCAGTCCATGGGCTGACGCTCTAACTGCTGAGCCAAACCGGCCAGGGCTGTGCTCATTATTTAAAAATACTCCTTAGAGTAGTCCCAGAGACATGGAAGTAGGGTACAGACTGACAATTGCCAGAAGAGGGGGTGGGGGAGGGGAACGATGAACCACAGAACTTGTACACATGTACTCATAACCAATGGACATGGACAACAAAACTGGGGACGGGGCAGGGAGGGAGGGGGAGGAGGGTGCCAATGGGGGTAAAAAGGAGAAACATCTGTAACAAAAGTAAACTAATAAATAAAAATAAATAAATAAATAAATAAATAAAATAAAAATACTCCTTAGACTACCACCTTGATATAGAGTTCTAAGTCAGACATCCTAAACGTTATTGGGGAAGTTTGAAATATGGAATGACTCCAAATTTGCTTGCATACACACAGTACCAAAGACACACAGCCTTTGGAGGCAGAGGCCTAGTGGAAGCTTGGACTGAACAAATTACCCTTTTCCACTGGAGTCTAGTTTTCTAGCTTCAGAAACTACATGGGTCAATTATTAGAGAATTTCTGGAAGGCATGGGCCAGAGGTACTCTGAAAACAGCTAAGATGATTCTCTTCCTAAACTCTTCAGCCTGTGGGTCATTTGCCAGCAAAGCCAATACCTCCAGGTGTGCCATAAAATAGGGTTCAACAAAATTTGTCTGTAAAGGACCAAATGTTAAGTATTTTTATGCTTTGCAGGTCATGTATATATCAGTTGCATATTCTTCTTTGTTTTTTTTGTTTGTTTGTTTGTGTTTATGAACCTTAAAAAAAAAAACATTCTTAGCTGGAAGACTGTACAAGAAATTAGGCAGGGAAGCTAGTTTACCAACCCCTGCTAAAGATCAAATTGATGTGCTAGCCTGATTCTTTCCTCCAACTCAACAAAAAATTTATTTTATTTTGGACATTTCTTATTGAAAAACAATGAAGGATTTAGGTTCAGAAAACCTAGGTTTCTACCTCTAAGTCACTGTGTGATTTGAGCCAGTTCATTTGATTCCTTTAAGCTTCAGTTGCCTCATAAAAATGTTGGCAATAAATGAATATCTTATATAGTTGTTCAAGGACTTCAATGAGATAATATATGTGCAAGTTCTTTATAAACTCTCTTTAAGTGTTAGCTATTATTAATCTTAATGTTATTTAACTCTTAAGAAATAGAATTACTCTGATAACTGTAATAACTCCATTCTGACCCTCAGTTACTGCACGTACACACCCTGGCAGTTTCTTTTCTGTAAACATAAGGGCCTTGAGATACCCAAGGAAAACTGTAAAAATAAGGGGTTGAGGATGGCCTTGGGAAACTCAGAGAAACCATGAGAAAAAAAAGAGATTAATATTAGGGGGACCGGAAAGTAATGTCGTTAAAGTAATGACATGTTAAGGGTGGAAGGGGAAGCAAATCTGTGTCAGACAATCGAGGAACTGTCAAACACTCTTAACCAACCTTGGTTGACCATCCAAGAACATTTGTAGCAGATTGGTAAAGCAAGCAGAACAGGTGTTTGGGTCCTGCATAATCTGTCCAAAGAAAACAAAGCTAACTGGTCCACCACATGCAACTTATTGCTTCAGCGACACAATACAGAAGCGTTTTTTGATCGCTTGATCACTGGAGCTGAATGGGTCCTCTATGATAATCCAAAATGCAAAAGGCAGTGGCTCTCTCTGAATAAATCACCACGAAGTACAGCTAAGCCAGGTTTACACCCAAAAAAGGCACTTTTGTGTGTTTGGTGGAGTATTTGCGGGGTCGTTCATTTTGAAGTGCTGAAACCTGGACAAACTGTGAATGCAGACCTTTACTGTGAACAATTGGATCGAGTAAATCAATCTTTAATTGAAAAGTGCCCAGCAATTGTCAACAGAAAAGGCATTATTCTGCAACACTCTAATGCAAGACCACACTGTGCAAGACGAACCCTGGAAAAAATTAATGAATTGCAATGGGAGGTATTGCCTCACCCACCATACTCCCCCAATATTGCACCATCAGATTTCCATTTATTCCGATCACTACATTTTCTAAGTGGCAAAAAATTTGAAAATTTGGATGATGTCCAAAATGCCATCTCCAGATATTTTGCTCAAAAACCGATTGATTTTTATCGATCTGGCATTGAAAATTTGCACACTAGATGGCAAAAGGTTGTTGATAGTGAGGGTGATTACATCATTGATTAAAAATAAAAACTTATTAAAAATTTATCTATTTGAATTTAATGTAAAAAAAACGACATTACTTTCCTGTCCCCCTAATAGTTGCCCTGCTCCTCTCCCCCCCTTCTCTATATCAGCCCCCCTTAACGGTGCCAAAAGTGGCACCAAGAGAATGTAGTTTTTTTTTTCCTGCAGTGTGTGCCTTTAAAAGAGGGCAACAAAGAAGGCTTGGGGCTGAGGATTTGGGGAAGCTATACCTCCCCCAGCCTGCCAGTGTAACAGCCCGCTGGTGCAATAAAGTACTCCTTTACAATTAGGCTGTGCATCTCTGGTTATCTTGCTGACATGTTACAACATTTGGAGGCCTCAGCGAGATCCCTGGTGCTTTAGGATACCAGGGGATAGACGCCTAGGATGAACGGCCTCTCCCGGTCTGGCCACTGGATACCTGTAGTTCTTTAGGGGGTGTACCCCCTGATATATTCCAGGGCCTCAAAGATCCTACTCAGGTTTCTGACGAGCGGCCAGGAGATGTCAAGATGTCCCCAAAAGATTTAAAGGAGACCTGGTAAAAGCCTCCGGAGGTAAGTTCTGAGTGACCGGTCTATCTGGGTGAGAAGTGAGAGGGCCAGACACAGCACAACCTTTCCTCTCTGGGATCCCCCTGAGACATTAGATGGGATTCAATTCTGGTAAATTCTGGTTCTGGACCACAGTGCTTTCTGGTCTGCCACTGGGGCAGAAGGGGAGACTGATCACCTCCCGAGAACTTCTGGTATGTGAATGTGACTATGTGAATGTAATTGTGTATGAGTGATCGTGCTCCATGACACTCGTTATGGAGCCTGTGTGAGTCCTACCCTGCAGTTCCATGAGGACCTCATATGGCTAAAAGGTGGTATCAGGTTCTTGGGCCACTCTGGTGTCCCACCAGCGAGCCTGATCTGAGTTGGGGGCTTATTCCAACCTGCCACATGCCAAGAGGTGTCTGAAATCTCCACAAGGGGAGTGGCCAGGCAGACGAAGTGAAAGTTTCTGTCTTGTGTGTCTTCCCTTGTTTATGTCCTCGTCTGCCTCCCTACTATGTCTCCCTCAACTTTGTTACGGTTAGTCTAATCATGGATGGCAGCCCTAGTGCCCAGAAGACCTCATTGAGTTGCATAGTAAACATTCTTAGAGAAGGATTTGAGGAAAGTTCTGATTAGGGCACAAAAATATCTAAAGAAAAGTTAAGGACCTTCTGTGAATTAAATTGACCCACATTTGGGGTCGGCGAGCCTGACACAGGATCCTTTAACCCTGAGTTAGTGCAGGCAGTTTGGAATCAGGTCACAGGGGAGCCAGGACACCCGGACCATTCCCCTATATTGATCAATGGCTTGATTTAATGAGACATCTACCCCCATAGTTAAAGAGCCATGCCCTCCAGACCAGGGCACAAATACTGGTAGTGGGCCCCAAACTGGGTCCCAAGAGAAACCTAGGAAAATGTAGGGAAACAAGGTGTAGTGAAAACTTGACAAAAAGCCAAGAAAAGCTATGAATCCTTAAAGACTCCCCCACTGCCTTCCCTACAGCAGATTAATATTTGTGCTTTGAAGGCCTGGAAAGAGCTACAAACAAAAGGAGAGAATTCACTAGATCTTACATCCATCAGACAAGGACCTGAAGAGCCATATCAAGATTTTGTACCTCAGTTGCTATAGGCAGTTAACAGCGTAATAAGTGATTCAGAGACCAGCACATCAATAGTTAAACAGCTTGCCTATAAGAAACAATGGGTTTAATCTTAGGAAGGAGTAGTCTCACTATGAAAGTGTTCCAAGTGTTACCTGAAGTTATTCATTCTAATTATTTGGGGGAAATAAAAGTTATGGCCCAAACCACTAACACTATTATACAAGTTTTACCTGAAACTAGGATAGCACAAATTGTAATTTTGCCACATCAGGTGGCTGGGAAAGTGCTAAAGTGCTATCAAAGGAACCATGGGAAGAGGGAGAATTCGGCTCCACAGATGGAGCCTATTAGGCACAGTTAATTACTCAAGGTCACCTTGGAATAGAGCTCGATTTGAATGGAAAGAAATTTAAAGGTATTTTAGATACAGGAGCAGATGTTTCTATGGCCAATTTACAAGGAATAGGACAGGTTTCTAGGCCCCAACAAAGTGCACAGTTTATCAAATGGAAAGATTCTGAGGGCAACACAGGGTTTTTAAATCCTATATTTTAGATCACTTGCCTGTTAATCTATAGGGACGGAACCCCCGTCCTTCCACCCCCCTCAGAGGAGGCGAAACTTCTCTATGCGCTCAGGCCCCAACACACAAATGGCTGGGCTGCAGCAGATGCACCAGGAAGGGGGAGCGGCAGGGGAGGGGCCATCCCTGCTGGTGGGCTGCTGTGCATATCCCACATGGCACTGAGTGCCCTGCCATGTGTTGGGACCAGGGTCCAATCCTGACGCTCCTTGTCCTGGGAAACAGGGGCGGCGGGCGGTGGGCAGGCACACAGGCACTCACCTGGAGGCCGCAGGAGCTGCAGGGTTCCCCAGGGAGAGTGGTCAGGCTGAGGAAGGGGCATGTTCCTTCCGTACCAGCCCAGGCTCCTGGGTTTGGAGGCAGTGAATGCAACAATGCAGGTTTCACGCAGAGCTGTTAACTTTAGAGAGTTTTGGGGAATTGGGTGCTGGCACGAAATGCTCTTAGAGAGAATTAAAAAACACTCTGCCCTGGGTAACACACACGCTAGGAGGACACTTTCCTTTCCTGCGTCCTTTTGAAAACCTGGGGTCAGAGGAAATTTTCCCATCCCTCCACCTGCTGTGGGACCCAAATACTGCCAGGAATAGGACTTCTTTGGATGCTTTCCAGTGTGTTCTCCTATTAGGCCTAAAGGCCCATTAGTTAAAATAGCTCAAAACAATAGGGACATCCCTAGGGGAAAACAAGATAATAGAATAGCAAAGGTAATAATAACAGCCTTAAGGGGAACAGGGCCCATAGAAAAGGATCACCTTAGAAAGGGAAACATGAGGAAGAGCCAGGACAACAGGCGTAGGTCCTGATCAGAGATAGAAAAGACAAGGACAAAGTCAGGTATACAGGAACAAAGTAAAAAGCTGTCTTTAACTTATAAAAATAACAGGGCCAGGGCTCCTTCCAACTGGAGCCCAGAATAATACAAGACAATAGGGGACAAACTAGTTAGTTTCCTGGTAGGTACTGGTGCAGCAGACTCAGTCCTGACTGAGCCAATGGGGCTCTAACCTACCCCTGGACTTCATGGACTTTGGGAAAATACTGTGACCCCTTCATTTCCGGTCCTGCCAGAGTGCCCATATCCCCTACTCAGACGTGATCTCCTCCAGAGATCATTCAATTGCTGGCCACTGCCACTCCAGGCCAGCCCCCACATCAAGTTCCACAAGACGTTGGCCATCAGTCCTGCCAGCCTGCCTCCAGATGATGACCCAGAGAAACCTCTACAGGACTGCCTGGAGGTAATCAACATAGTGCAGATGGCCCACCCAGACCTCAAGGATGTCCCACTTCCATCATCAGATGAGATATTGTTCACGGACGGGAGCAGCTATGTCCAGGAAGAAATCAGGTATGCTGGGACAGCAGTAGTAACTCAGGACTGTGTCATCTGGTCAGTTATCAAGTAGGGGAACTTCAGCCCAATGGGCTGAACTCATAGCCCTAATCCAGGCTCTCTGATGGGGCAAGAAAGAAAATCTGCTACATTAAGAAGCTTAAGAGGCAGCTCTTTAAAACCAGTGGGGAATAGCCTCTCCAGATACACTAGGTCAGAAAATGACTTAACCAAGCAGAAACAAGCCATAAAAGAAATCAATGGATGGTGGACACTGCCTGATGGGAGGTTATTAGTCCCAGAGGCTCTAGGTCGGACTTTAGTCAACCAGTTGCACCAGAATACCCACTTAGGTTACACCAAGCTTACTGAACTCCTGAGAGGCAGGCAATGTCCAATAAGGTCACAGGGAAAGGGAGAAGGCAGAGGGAAGCAGGAATGTGTGGGTCTAAGTAGGGAGGAGGAGAAGAAAAGCTGGGGGATGTGCAGACAGCAGATAGATTGAGCAAGCTCTCAGGTTCATGTCAGGGGAGGGACTAAGAAAGTTGCCGAGGGTCTATGTAAGTTGAAGAAGGATTGTGTAAGTTGCAGAGGGTCTATATAAGTTAAAGAAAGTTTGTGGAGAAGGGAAGAAATAAAAAGAGAAGGATTGTGCAGAGGAAGTAAAAAGAAAGCATAAAAGAAAGGGACATACATATTACAAGAAGACAGGATATTGGAGGAATACTCAAAAAGGGAAGAAAATGGGACACTGAGAGAGGGAGAGCTTGCCCCTGGTAATGGAATAACAGTCTAGGATGTGATAAAGTAACAGGTTTAGGCTACTCCTGACCCTTAGATCAGACAACAGCCCCGCCTTTATAGCAAAGATATCAAGGATATCTCTAAGGGGTTAAATATAAATTGGAAGCTTACGGCCCACAGAGTTCCGGGCAGGTAGAGCATATGAACAGGAACTTAAAGGAAACCTTAACCAAATTTACTTTAGAAACTGGTGAAAACTGGACCACTCTGCTCCCCCTCACCCTCTTACAGTTCTTGCAGGCCCTGCATTCTACCCAGAAAGCTGTCCATAAACATGTCTGCGACGCCCTGCCTATGCCCACCTCTGACCCTGTGCACCCTTTCCAGCCCGGGGACTTGATATAGGTAAAGAAATTTACCACCTAGGGACTGACTCTGGCCTGGAAGGGACCATACACTGTCATCCTGCCTGCACCAACGGCTGTCAAGGTCAACGGCATCCCGGTCTGGCTGCACCATTCCCGGCTGAAGGCAGAAAAAGCAGAACAGATGGTGCAGGCCTCTCCAGATTCCTTAAAAATGAGACTCTTGCATTTATCAGGACTCTAACTTTTCTGATTGTGACTGTACAGGGGAATTTTTATAGATCTGGGCCCCAGTGGAACTGGGAACTTGAAAATGGATATTGGGGGAGGTCTTAAGAAGTGTCACCACAAAGGGGATAGAAAAACCTGTTTTCAGTCTCGACCTATGTGACCTCATGAGAGGCATCATAGGCACAGATGGTATTACTGAAGATTAATATCATATAGAAGGGCCCCTTCCCTGGGGTTATGGGACACTTATGGGGGAATGGGGACTACAAGGGGTAGGAATATATATGCCCAAGGAGCGGTACAATTACCACAAATTGCTTGAATGCGAATGAATATTTTTGTCCATCTCGGGGTTGTGGAACCATATTTATTACTAAGGGCTATATAAGAAGCAGGCACCCTCATATAGATTTTAGAAGGTTAACCAAACCCAAGGGTTTCCCTATAGGAAAATCTGACCCCATTCAGATTAATATCATTAGTCAGCCAGACCTTTATTAGGCCACAGGAAGGACATAGGGGCTAACCACTAGTTATGCCTAAATTCAGGGCCACCTTATTATATAGGGCTAGGCCTCTCTGAGCCAATTTCCCAGACCCCAAATACTGACAACTATACATGGGACCAGCCCAAGTTAACTTTGGGGGATATCCAGGGGCAAGGGACTTGCATACTCTCACCTAAGTATAACCTCCAGCAATACAAAACAGACAAGGTTTAGATCTCCTTTTCCTCAAGCAGGGAGGACTCTATGTAGCACTAGGTGAAACCTGCTATTTCTATGCCAATAATTTGGGAATAATACAGGGACAGAGTTAAAATCCTTAATTTAAAAAAGAGTCAATGATTTGACTTGTACATAAAATCAGTGGGGTTGTAACAACTCCATTCTGACCCTCAGTTACTGCACGTACATACCCTGGCAGTTTCTTTTCTGTAAACATAAGGGCCTTGAGACACCCAAAGAAAACTATAAAAATAAGGGGTTGAGGATAGCCTTGGGAAACTCAGAGAAACCATGAGAAAAAAAGAGATTAATAATTGCCCAGGTACTCTCCCCCCCTTCTCTGTATCAGCCCCCCTTAACGGTGCCAAAAGTGGCACCAAGAGAATGTAGTTTTTTTTTTTTTTTCAGTAGTTTGTGCCTTTAAAAGCGGGCAACAAAGAAGGCTCGGAATTGAGGGTTTGGGGAAGCTATACCCCCCAAGCCCGCCGGTGTAACAGCCCGCCGGTGTAATACAGTACTCCTTTACATTAGGCTGTGCGTCTCTGGTTATCTCGCTGACACGTTACAACAATAACATTATGGTTTACTTTGTATATATACAGTTCCAATGACAGAGTGCAGGAAAATCCCAAAGAAATAATTGGTTTGAATCATAAATTATTAGAAAGCTTCAAACTTTTCTTAGAAGCTATTTTGTTTGTATAGGAAATTGCTTATAAGAAAAAGAAATTGTGGTTTCTTGACTTTCCATATTTACAGAAAAAAATTACAAAAGAAAAAAATTATTTTTGTAAAAAATATTTAGGAACCCATTTTCAAATGCCAAAGATTTTGTCCTCCTGAAGTTAAAATAAGTGAAGACTCATTTCTTTAGAAAAAGAGAAACTGAGAATTTGCCAAAGATTAATATAATATACTTTGGTAAGAAAAAAAAGGCAAGTTCAATTAAATGCTATTGGCTGATTGTTGTGACCACACTGCTATCTTATCTAATACATTTAGGAATTGAACAGCTTTTAAATATCGCCAAACTTTGGTGAAAATAAGACAAAAAACTAAATTTTTATTTTTCCCATGAGATTCTTAAGGTATTTCTCAAAAAAGTTATTTAAGAATGTCAACAGTTGTGGTAAATAGTGATAGCAAATAGTGTCCACTTCTAAAATGTGTATAACAAATTATCTCTAGTTCCTCAATCTTTCTTTTTTAATTCTTAGCATTTGACATCAGCCCATACACTTTACTTCTTTTAAGAAGCTTTGAAATTTTTGACATTTCACTATCCTAGTTCTTTATTTTTTGGCTCCTTTTCCTTGAAAACATGAGCATCTCCCCCATTTTCTTGATAGACCTAAACTCTCTTCTCAGCCCCATCCCTCAGACAACAAAATCATTCATACTTATAAATAGTTGTCTATTGTACCTATTCCCATTAGATTATAAGCTCCATGAGAGAAGGAATTTTTGTCTTGTTCCCTGTTAAATCCCTATGTAAGGAATATATAACCTGGCTCACAATACTAACTCTCAGTGCTTTAATCACTAACATTTTACGTATAACTCTGTATTCTGCCACACATTACACTAAGGACCTCAAACTCAACATATCCAAGCCACAGTTATCACACTTATCAGCCACCACACAAATCTCCTCCTCCTCCTGACTCCTTTCTATTAATAGCACCAATGATTTTCTTAGTCACTTGGAGGTATCTTAGTCCATCAAGCATCAATTTAATTGCTAAGTAATTGTCAATCCATTCTTTTAAACAATATTAAGATTAAAAAGGCACAAACAGACACAAAGTAAATATTTTAAAGTTATAAGACAATATTGTGAAACTCTATATGCCAATAAAAAGTTAGATTAAAATATAACTTAAAGCCCTGGCCAGTTTGACTCAGCAGTTAGAGCGTCAGCCCACAGACTAAAGAGTCTGAGGTTCACTCCGGTCAAGGGCACATACCTCAGTTGTGGTTTGGTCCCCAGTCCCCGTAGGAGTCGTGCTAGAGGCAACCAATAGATGTGCCTCTCTCTCTCTTTCTCCCTCCCACTCTACCTGAAGATAGATGGGTGAATGTCCTCAGGTGAGGATTAAAAAAAATATATGTATATAACTTAAAAATTAAAATCAGAGTAAACTATAAACTATTGAAGAAATAGAACTGATAGAAAAAACTTTCACTTCTAAAATGACAGTAAGTCAAATGCTTTACACTTGAGTTTGTACAACTTTCAAATAAAAGATATTCACTTGTTTAAACTGTCCCACTCAGAGAACAGAAAGAGACCTAGACATCATTTTCTTCAGCTAGCACAATTATAATTTTAGAGCAGAACAAAGACTACATGAGAAAAGAAAATAATCACTAGAAAAATTCTAGATAAATGCAAAAAATAAAATAAAAAGTATGTAAAAGAAAATACAATATTAAGACCAAGTAGTGTTTGTATCAAGAATGGAAAATTATTCAATATAAAAAAAAATCAATCCATATCATTTACCATATTAATAATCATCTTAAGAGCTTACAAGAATAAAAAATCCTCTTAGCAAACTAGAAATATATAGAAACCTATTTAACTAAGATTATTACCAAATATATACAAAAATCATAGTAAATACTGGAAGTCTAAAAACATTAAAATAAAGATTAAGGAAAGAGTGCCTATAATCATCCCTAAAATTTACTATTATACTGGGGTTAAAGAAATACAAAAAGAACGAGAAATAAGAGATATCAGCATTTGAAAGAAAGACATTGAATTTTTATTAAATATAGATGTTGGTTTTGTGGAAAACCCAAGATAATCCACAAATTTAAAAATCAATATTGCCTGGCTGGTGTGGCTCAGTGGTTGAGCATCACCTCATGCACCAACAGGTCGCTGGTTTGATTCCCCATCAGGGCACATGTCTGGGTTGTGGGCTCCATCCCTTGTAGGGGGCATGCAGGAGGCAGCTAATAGATGTTTCTCTCTCTGATGTTTCTATCTCTCTCTCCATCTCCCTTCTTCTCTCTAAAAATCAATAAAAACATATTTTAAAAATCAATACTAACTTTTAAAAAGGAAACAAATAAAGGAAATTGAGCAAATATGATCAAATAAATATCATTCCTGTATGTTAACAAAAGAAATTTTGAAAATCGAATAGGAAAAAGACACCATTTATAGTAAGAATAAAAACTATAGGGTATCTAAAAATAACTCTAACTAAATTCATGCAAGATGCTTATAAAATTGTTTAAATATTATAGAAAATATATTATGAGTAAAAAGAGAAATATATTGTTGTAGCTGATGGGACTATCATAAAGATATTAGTTCTCTACAGATTAACTTTGCAATTACAATAAAAACTGACAAGCTCACTAAAATTCAACTGGGATTTCTAGCTTCTGATAGTAGTATAGTATTTTTCTCATAGCAATCCTTCTGAACATAACAATTATAAATCCTGGAATATATATATATATATATATTCTGTGTATGTGTTAGGGTTAGGTCTCTGAAATCCTCTGGTTACAACATTTTTATCAACTGATCGATACACAACCTTGTTGCATGTGTATTTATATGTAAAGCATCTTATTTAATGTATATTGTTGATTCACTAACATTGAACTCATAGTTAACAGTACTCATGGCTTACCAAAGTTTATGTAGCACATGTATGTTCTCCATAAGTTACATCACAGCCTTCTTGAGCTTAGGAGCACTAGACAGCATTTTAAAGGTATGTTTTAGGGTCATTTTAAGCCACAAAATCACCAACAGAAAGAACAAATATGTGAAAGATGTGACACTATATAGATCACAAAAAGGAGACATTTACAGTATTAGAACTGAGATAAGAAGGTAGTCCTCAACTGAGAATGTGCACATAGAGCAACTCAAATTTTATATGTTCTGTGCAAGTCAGTGAATGTCTACAAGAGCACAGTGAATACTCATTTAAGGGTTATAAATAAATTTTAACAAGTAGATAAATTTTCAAATCATGAGGACTGTCCATATATATTCTATTGAAGGTACTATAGAGGGACCAATAAAGGGCTGTTGGAAAGTTCATCTTCGAAAGGTGAAATTGTGTATCTGTGCTGTTTGCCTGGGGCACTTTCCAGTCCTTGATATAGGAAGACAGAAATCTCCAGTTTTACTTGTTTGAGGTGTCAGAGAACAGAATTCAAAGCTGACAGAGCAGCTGAAAAATTAAGTGGAGAAATCTCCAAAAGGAGGTAGTTACAAAGAGCATGAACATCAAAGTCTGCTTATAAAATCTGCTCAAATCCTTGGCTGAATCCTGAATTATTGTATACAGGGGAGATTCTAGGGAACTCTGAAAACTAAGATGTAATCTAAAATAAATGAGAGGAATTTCAGCTCCTACCCACCACAAGAAAAACAGAGCTTGAAACTGGAATCCTGGCAAGTTAATTGTCTGCTGGAACAAAAATCAACACTCTTCAGAGAAGTCTTTAAAATGTGTCAACACAATGTCCAGTATATATTAAAAATTACCAAACATATGAAGAAATATGAAAATGTGATCTGTATTCAAAGGGAAAATTAAACAGTGAATAATGGCTCAAGTGTTAAAATTAGCAGAAAAGGTTTAATGCAGCTATTGTAAATATATTCAAGTACTTAAAGGAAAATATAGTCATAGTGAATGAATAGGTAAAAAATCTTAACAAAGAAATTAAGACTATACAAAACATACATATGGAAAGTCTAGAAATAAAAAAAATGCACTAACAAATTGGAAATTGCTGGATAGTCTAACAGCATATTGGAGATACAGAAAAGAAGAGTCAGTTAACAGAAAGAAAAAGATTTAAGTAAATAAATACAGCCTCGAAGATTAGTGAAACACCACCAAATAAAGTGGTCTAACATACATGCAATTAGAATTCTAGAAAGGAAGAGAAACAGAATGAGGCAAATATCTTTGAAGAAATTTTTCCAAAGGTAGTGAGAAATCTAAATTTACATATCCAAGAAGCTCATTAGGATAAATACAAACAAAGCCAAACCTAGACACATCAGTCAATCTGCTGAAATCCAAAAAGAAAGAGAAAATCTTAAAATCAGCCAGAGAAAAATTACACATGATCTATAGTGAAAGAATGATATAAATTTGACTGACTTAGAAACAATGGAGGTTACAAAACAACAGAACATACATACTCTGGAAAGTAATCTTGGTCTTTTATACATTTTACAGTATTTGCTCCCAATTAAAGTTATAATTTAACCTTGCCTTTTGGTCTCTTTTATTATATTGAAAAGTATTGAATGTTTATGTAGTCAAAAGTATCAATTTTGCCTGGCTGGTGTGGCTCAGCGGGTTGAGTGTTGTCCCAAAGACTGAGAGGTCCCAGTTTGATTCCTGGTGGAGTCACATGCCCAGGTTGTGGGCTTGATCCCCAATAGGGTAGGGGTGGGGAGGGTGTGCAGGAGGCAGCCAATTGATGTATCTCTCTCACATCGATCACATTGATGTTTCTATCTCTCTCTCTCCCTTCCTTTCTCTCTTAAAAAAAAAAAACAAAAACATTTAAATGTATCAATTTTTCTCAAAAATTCTAATTTTTGTCTTTTTTAAAATAAATTTTTTCTTGAATCCCAGTATGAAAATATTATCACTTATTCTTTTTATTTGTGTAATTTTTATTTTTACATTAGATATTTAATTTAACTCAATTTAATTTTGTGTATGGAGTGAGATAGAGCTCTAATTTTTTTTTTCTTTTTTCGATATGGAGAACTAAATATCCAAGTACCACCAATAGGACTTTCATTAATCTTTCTTTGTTAAATCCTTTTTATTGTGCAATCTTGTTCTTGCTTAGATCCTGACCAATACAGGAAATAACAAACTGAGTATATCACCAAGAAATATAATCAATATCAACAGTCATTTTGGACAACTTGATTTCCTAAATGTTCCCATCATAAACTGATTATTTATTTTGCTTTTTCTGTCATAGATGGTAGTTACATAATTTTTACATATGGGAACTGGGAAATGCAAATCTGGTTGGAGAAGGCTAGGGTTCTTGCCTTGAACTTCAGTTTGCATAGCAAGTACATTTTAAAATATAGATTTCATGTTTTGAGGGGAGACATGGAAAGAAGGCTAATTGAAGATTACACTCTCTACATTGGTCTATTTGGTATTTAGTTTGCTTCATTAAAAATTTACTTACGTTCTCATATTTGTAAGCTCACTTATCATTGAAAATATCAAACAGATGCTCAGGTTCCTCAGTGTGCCAGTTTTTTGCCTTTTTTTTTTCCATAAAAATTTCTGTTGATAATTTAACTCTTCTATCCAAGAATTTCCCAATAACAAATTGGTACTTCTGACTGGCATAACTTCTGATGTTTTCTTTTTCTTATGGGCTTGTCATAACATTCTTAACTAAATTCATTTGATTACTATAAAAGAGTAAACAAAAATGATTGAGGTGGTTTCAGAAAGTTTAAAAAAACAGTAAAAATGGTTTTGTTTTGCTTTTTCTAATTCTGGACAGAGGAACAAGACTATTTTATCAATTTATGTCCTATGTCTCATAGAAGACAACAAAACTGCATTAACAGAAGTTAAATTAACAAGACTGAATAAAAACTCTGAATATTGATTCAGAACTTAACCTTATCCTTCAACAAGAGAGAAGAAATGTTCTCCTTTTAAACCTTTGAAATAACCATGTATTTTCTGCGGAAATGCAGCCAGAGGAATTTAAGGAACCTCTTCTCAATACTTACTCTGTAAGATTTTCATTTTAGAATAATTAAAAAAATTAGTGCAGACTCTAATCTACTTCATATGGGTTAAATTTAGTCCTGTCAGAAATCCTAAGTATGGAAGGAAAATTCCCTAAGTAAAGAGAAATAAGTAAGGTTCTCTAGCTTCTTTAATGCGGTCAATTACTCTGACCATGGAGAAAGATATGCAAAAAATATGGGCAGATAAGTATAAATAAATACATCACTTTCTATTGATTAGAGAGAACTTATGTGGAGATCCTCTCTTTTTATATAAATTCATAAAGTATTTTTTCTTTAAATATCTGTGACAGGAAGAAATGACAAATATCACAAAGTGCTGACATACTTATTGTATGCATTATTTGTCCTCCAAGAAACAAACACCAAGACATGATTAATCATACAAAAGATTTATTTCAGAAAATTTTTATGAAGAAAAAAGTAAGAATTGGAGGTGAGCCTTCAGACTGTGATCCAAGTCAGACTCTTATGAAGCAGAGTGAAAGGAAGGAGGATTGAGAAAGTGTCAGACTGTTGTAGTTATAAGAGAGTTTTTGCCAACTAAGAGGGAGTCCTTGAGACAAAGTCTCCCATTCTAAAAATCCCCGACTCAAGAAATGACCAGCCTGCACTGAACCTCTGCCATACTTAACCATTGGTTGGGAGCACGGTTTAAAAAGTGTGGCATGAGCACAGAAATGAATCCAGAAGGACAATATCTGGTACTGTCAGTCAGTTATGCTCAATTATGCAGCAGGAGATTTGCAAGGCACATTGTCATGGCTGTCATAATATATAAAGAGTTCTTATAAACAAATAAGATAAAAGGGGGAAACACCAATATAAAAATGTGCAATGGACATTATACCAAATTACTTATTGGCCACTCCAAACCATTTCCCCCCTTCTATGTTCTTCTCTGCATTGCAATGGCTAGAAGAATCTCTGTCAACAGAATTCTTAGTTATAATCTACCAATGAAAGGAATTCCTGTGAGGTTTCTGAACATAAAAGAGAAGCAGAAGCCATTGTTCATCTTATAACAGTGCTGTGCAGGAACAAAGGCTTTAGCCAACAGCACATATGAGGTTTTACCAGAAGTATCTGGTGTCCTGTATGTTATTGATGTTTCATGTAGCTGAATTCATTATTTGTGCTTTCTGGATATTTCTGTACTGCCAGATTTCCTGAAAGCAAATAGCATCTTTCCCTGATCTGTGTCCCCATCTTTCTTCACTGTCTTATAAGCCTCTAATTCTTTATATCACTTCTTGCTTTAAATACCTACAGCAGTTTCTGGCTAAGTCCTGACTCATAGAAACATTAACAAGCAAATCACAAAAGAATAAATGAAAATGTCAAATAAATTTATGAAAATACATTCATAATCAAAGAATAAAATTTTTGTGTTGTTAATCCTCACCAGAGGACACTGTTCCATTGTTGTTGTTTTTTTAGAGAGAGTGGAAGGGAGGGAGGGAGAGGGAGAGAGATGTGAGAGACACAATGATTGGTTGCCTCTTGCATGATGAACTTGCAACCCAGATACATACGTGCCCTTGATCAGAATCAAGCCCACAACCCTTTGGTCTGCGGGCTGACACTAACTGCTGAGCCAAACCGACCAGGGCAAGAATAAAAAATTTTAATGAGGTATTTTGTAGTTATAAAATTGGCTAAGGTTTATTTCATTTATGTGTATTCATGTACTTGTCTGTTTTATTATAGATACTCAAGGTTGGCAAGAGGCAAGTAAACAAATAACAAAACAGGTTTTATAATACACTGTAGTTACAAATTTATATTTTTCATTTACATTTGTAAAATCTTCATAGAAGGTGATATGTATTATAACCTTTTAAATGTTCATAATTTTTAAAAATTTTATTTATTGATTTGAGAGAGAAGGAGAGAGAGATTTGCTGATCCACTTATTTATGCATTCATTGGTTGACTCTTGTATGTGCCCTGCCTGGGGATCAAACCCGAAACCTTGACGTATGGGGACAACACTCTAACCAACTGAGATAAATGACCAGGGCAAATGTTCATAATTTTTGATTCTCTAATTTCACTTATAGAAGTTAATTTTAAGAAAATTTAGAGTAATTATATATGACTATTTATCACAAGGTATAAAGCAAACATTTTTTAAAATCTAAATATCTAATTACTTAAAATTATCATGACATATGCATGTAATGTAATTGCTATGCAATTGTTATAAATCATGTTTTGACAGAAATTTAATAATGTAGAATGTAGCCATAAAATATTATTAAATGAAAAAGCAAGATATATAACTGTAGATACAGTATGATCACAGTATTGTATGTAATGTGAATATATGTGCACATACAATAAAAATATATAATATATTTTACATATATATATGTATACCATTTACATACATAGATTTGAAAAATGGGGAAATGTGCCAAATATTTAACAATGGCTATTTCTCCAGTGGTAGAATTACAGATAAGTTTTATTTATTTACATTTCTAACTTTTCAAAATGTTCTATTGTGAGCATATATTTTATAATGAAATACTACAGGTCAATGAGCATTTCAATGTACCCATTACAGTACATTAGCAGGTGAGGAAATGAAATAAATAATTTATACATTTGGTATAGATATTGATTTAGGTGTTTCACTTCCCTTTCAGATGATCTTTGACAAAGATATTGAAAAAATTTGATTATTATGCCTCAACTGACATTTGCAATGCAAGAAGCAAAGTTTTATTGTTTTAAAGGAATAATTTACCTGATCCAGCTACAGGATGACTTGACCCCACATTCCCACCATAACACACAATGTAAGAATAGTATGCTACAACTTATAAGATTTGGAGCAAGTTATTTTCTCAGGCAGATGAGAATGAGCAGGAGAATAATGCCAAAGACAGAATTATCTCATCCAAGGCTTCCTTCAGTTGTGTCTGCGCATTGAGCAGTTTTCTGAGTTCAACAAAGAATTAGAACACACTGCTTGCTTGGAGAACTGTGACTTGAGACTTCATCAATATCATTCGGAGCCATGCTTTTCATTTTCCTCCCACTTTAACTTTTTAAGCCCTAGGAAAATTAGTTGAAAAGCCAGTTCTTTTGGTGGATATTAACGTGAAACCCTCTACTCTGTCATTTGTAATCATAAGTCCCAGAAAACAGCTCCTAATTCCATTGTGTATTGTCATCTAAGATAATAACAGATTCTGAGTATTTTTTCTCCAAGCCTCCCATACTTGCTGACTTTCTCATTAATCACTAACAGAGTCTTGCAATCGAAGGCATTGAATATATGATTATTAAAAGCCTTTCTTTTCCAATTAAACTAGTTCCTCCAGTGTGTCTGCACACACACACACACACACACACACACTCATACACTCACACACTCACACCACTCTACTGTACAGCTGTTGTTGATTTGCCTTCCTCACTTTTGTCTGGCATTCTGAATTCTGCTTATCCTGTAAGTCCTAAATCAAACACTGTCATCCCATGAGCCTTCCCAGAACCTTCCCTCCCCTGCAGTGGGTTTCTCAACATCCATTACACCTGAAGTCTAAAGAGTAATGCCCTTAGGTCCAGGCAAGAGGATCCCTGCCTTGGGTTTGGGGCTTTAGAAAACCCAGCGCTGACTCCCTGGCCATGGCTCTTTCCATGGAGCAAACGATTAAGGTGATATTCCTGCCTGGAGTCTACACTCTGCCTTCTGCGTCATACCCTGAGAGCCAGAATTCCCTGCCCCAAATGGCCACACAAATACTTCAGGGCATTTAGACCTTTTTCCTGGGCTCATCCTCTCAGGGCTGACCACATCACAGGTATGTGCACCCAGAGGCTAAATACCAAAGGGCAGCTGTCTGGATGATCAGACTGCAGTGTTCATACATATATGCATGCCTCTTCAAGATGCAGGACAAGGGGGAGTGGGGAGGAAAAGAGGAGTAGCCAGTGGCTAGGACCAGCTCACCTACTGCAGGAGTAATTCTCAGGTCATTTTACACATTTCTCCAGATGAATATATTTTGCTCATGTAAGTATAGAATTTGAACCACTCTGGATTAGAAGCGTGTTTTACTTTAAAGTAGCACAGAATATAACAAAAAAGGAAAGGGCTAATGAGATTTAGAATAAGAGCTTTGATAAACTTCACAAGATATAATCTCACTGGGTCCTAAAAACCACCCTGGGGGGGTTTATTGTTTCCCTTTAAAAATTAGGAAACCAAGGCTCAGAGAAGCTGAGTTTTGCCCTCGTCTCATAGGAGGTCAGGGACAGAATCATTATGATTCCACAGCCCACTCTTTCTTCACTACACCTCCTCATGGGTCTAACTCGACATTTTATGGGACACCCATGTCAACTGTTGACCTTAAACAAAAAGTCAGTCAGATATTTCTCCAGCAAATGGGTTAATTCTGGAACAATAACGAATTGCAGCCCAGAACAGGCAACCATGGCAGGCCACGTGCAAATCCACTGAAACAAGGGAGAGGACATTTCTATGGGGAAGAAGAGGCAGTTGGGAGGGCTATTACAAAGAGTTCTCCCTGTTGTGCTTAGCAATGAAGGTAGAGCATGAGAGCTGTCCCTTCTGGCCTCCTTACTTTATGTGGTTTTTGTTTACTATGTTTTTTTTTTTTTTTTCCTACACAACTATTCTTTAAAGAATCACCAACAACTGGATAGTTTCCTCTTTGTGGGTCTATGATTATTGAGGAAAAAATTGGTTCTGAGAGTTAGTTTCTCAAAGATTGACATTTGCAGGCTGAGAACTAATTTGAAAGACCTACCTGGTAACATATAGGCTAGAAATAAGGAACTACTCTTCCCAGTCTTGGCACTAGCTAGTTAGTTGCCAGGGAAGGAGAGGATTTGTGAGTATGCTTGTTCACTGGGGAGTGGGGACTGGGAGTTCCAAAGACTTTTTTGTACATGTTGACCTTGCAGAGCTGAGCAATTTGCAGTTGCTTTTCTTGCCAATAACACTATTTTCCTTATCTACCATGGAATAGATAC
The DNA here is from genome assembly GCA_030848825.1 of Tadarida brasiliensis. Lineage (NCBI taxonomy): Eukaryota > Metazoa > Chordata > Mammalia > Chiroptera > Molossidae > Tadarida > Tadarida brasiliensis. Next base: position 67,317,865 of record CM061259.1, on the reverse strand, counting down.
TAATAGAGCATTCCCATTCATGGTACAAGGCTAATGAATATGAAACTGAACAATAATATATCCCTCTGGTGAATGCGGTTTCTGTAGAACAGACATTATATACATATTTGATGATAAAATGTAAGAGTCACTGTACTCCAGCCTTCTCCACCAGAGAAGACTGAATCCTAGAGCGACAGCAAGTGACTTAGTAATTAGAGTGAACCTGGATTTACTATCTCCTCACCCAGTGTGCTTCTTGTACAATATAAAATTCAGTTTATGGACAAGCAGGCTATTTGTGTATATATTTAAAAATAATATTAAAGTCACACAAAATAATATTAAAATCTAAAAGGAAATCTATTTTTTTTAAATATGTTTTTATTGATTGTTTTAGAGAGAGAGGAAGGGAGAGAGAGAGAAACATCATTCGACAGCCTCCTGTACACCCCCCACCAGGGATTGAGCTGGAGTTCGCAACCAGGCATGTGCCCTGACTGGGAATCAAACTAGGACCTCTCAGTCCATGGAAGGACGTTCAACCCACTAAGCCATACAGGCTGGGCCTAAAAGGGAATCTAAATATTAGGTTTCAACGAAGCAGAGCCCCCCAATCCTCCCATGGGCATTCCTCCAAGGCATTTGAAGTATATTGCTAAAAAGGAGCGATCCTTTCAAGTATCTCCCATGGAAAAGGTAATAATATTAATAAACTTGTGTTCAAGGGAAGGAATACAAGTGCATAACAAAGTTATCTCTTTGTTACTAGGTTTAAGGGAACCTAGTAAATATTTTTAAAACAATGTGTTTTGTCTGAATGGATGAAGATGAAAGAAGATAATTTAGGAGGTGGGAATCAGAGTGCAGAAAATTCTAGCATTTTCCCAATATTCCAAAATACATATAGCTTTATTCAATTGTAAGATAAACAGAACATAGAATTTACCAGAAAAAAAGTAAATAAGATTGGTGATATCAGATTTTCATAATCCAACTATTAATAAATAAAAGAGAATTAAAGAGAAGTAACTCTTGCCCTGGCTGGTTTGGCTCAGTGGTTGGAGCATCTGCCTGTGGACCAGACAGTCTTGGGTTCGGTTCCCGCTAGGGGCATGTACCAAAAAAAAAAAAAAAGATTAAAAAAGAAAAGAGAGAAGTAACTCTCCTTTAAAGGATGTATTTCCTTATGAAAACTGGGAGAGAATATGTAGCCCTTCAAAAAACACTAAATTAGCCCCGGCGGGTTTGGCTCAGCCTCAGTAGAGGGTTTGATTCCTCGTCAAGGGCACATACCCAGCCAGGATGAGGTCGTTCGGGAGGCAATCAATCGATGTGTTTCTCTCACACCGATGATATTACTCGCTCTCTCCCCCTCCCTTCCACTCTGTCTAAAAATCAATGGAAAAATATCCTTGGGTGAGGATTAACAACAAACAAACAAACACTAAACTATGTAAGAAACCACAGTACTATAATACTTTAAACTATAATACTTAAACTATAATACTTTATAAATTTATAGATATGCTCACTTCATCTTCCAGCAATTATAATTTTATTATAATCAGATTTATTGAATTTTATCTGATTTTACTTGTATCTTAAAACTTTTGCAGAAAATATAATTTACTTGCATATTTGGCATAACAACATGCTTCTTCCTGATTTTAACAGAACTTAGTCCAAGTGTTAATCGAATCAAGCTGGGCATTTCTTTGAACACAGTAATTAATATGTCTGGCGAGTGTTGGTGTTTCTTTATTTTTAAAATAAGATCATTTAAAGAAGTTTTATTTACTACAAATAAAAATTCCCCATCCCCACACACCTTTTTAAAATTTATTTTTATTAAATTTATTGGGATGAATTGGTTAATAAGATCATATAAGTTTTGAGTGTACACTATTATAATAGGTCATCTGTATATTGCATTGTATTCTCATCACCCAAAGCAAGAACTCAAGCCACTCAAGGCAAGATAAAAATATACATATATGGCTTTGTGCACGTGCCTGTGCTGCAGAGTAAGGGCAACTGCAGGAGATCCTCTACTAGCTGTGGCTACTCCCTGTGTTAGGTTAAGAGACAACTGCAAAGTTTCTTGCCAGTTCTTTGCTGATTTCGGGGATCTGAATATTAAAAGGGTGAATGTGGAGTTATTGATCGTGTGTGTGTGTGTGTGTGTGTGTGTGTGTGTGTGTATTTGCTTTTCTATTTCATTCTTTATTTTAAAATCTCCAGGTAAAGGATAGCGAGTCGGGAGCTTAAAGACATTAGTGGCAGAGGGGTGAGTCAGCGAACGCTAAAGGACCAGGAATTAGTTCCTGAGAGAGACGGTACTATCTCCCCATGGAGAGGAGGCGGCAGGACTGCTCTTGGGGTAGAAATCCCTTAGCCCCGGATCCGCCCCGCGGGTGGCTCTGCCTGGGGCTGCAGGTGAGTGCTCCAGTGAGCGGGGCGCGGGCGTCCAGTAGGGCAGGGTGGGTGAGGGCAAATCGCTCTCGGCCTCCAGAAGAGCAGAACACCACATCCCCCAGCGCCCCCCACTTTTTTCACCTGTTCTGACATCAGTATCTCCACTCCACCCCGTTTCCTTTATATATTCTTGGAAGTTACCTCTTAGTTATCCCCGGGGGGGGGGGGGGGAGGATTTCTGCTGTTGCTTGCTTTTATGACCACCTGTGAACTCATGAACTTGTGATTTGCACAGGAGCCTTTGCCTGAGGGTCCCGCAAATCCAGAGTCCTTAGAAGCCAAGATGGGTCCCCACTCCTCGCACTCCTGCCCTGAGTTCCTGCGGTCGACTTGCAGCTGTGGAAACCTAGGTGTCCTACACTGACCGTGACCCTCAGCCCAGAACATCCAAGACATCCTCTGTCAGCTGGTGCGCGAGCTTGATTTTTACGCCTACAAAATTCGCAGTGACTGCCACTTGCAAAGCCCCTTCCGCGGAGTGAAGCTTCCCCCATCCTCTCAAATCTTTCCGTTGTACCCCAGCAGCCCACCTGTATGGGGCTCGAAGCTCCAGTCCTCCAGGACCTCTGGCCCTGTGGATTGGAAAGGAATCCTGGCTCGACCTAGGTCGCGTTCAGCCCTCAGGCTTTGCTAGGGACCTGACTCTCAGGCCAACTTGGCTGGTCGACAAACCCACGCGCTCCGCACATCTAAGTGTGAATTACTCAGGCACGAGCTTGCGCGTGGCACTGGCCCTGCAGGCCTCGGGAGGAAGCGGTTCCCTCTCCCCTGCCGGCCCCTCCAGGTGGCTGCGAAGCAACCTGTTCAAATGGCTGCCGGGTAGATCCTGCGGTTTCCACTGGCTTAGCTCGGTGAGACACACTCGCCAGCTGCTGTAGCGCCTCGCGGGCTTCGGGGATTTTAATTTCGCCGTACACCTCCGGCAGCCTGCAGCTGCAGTTTGGACATTATTTGCTCCGGACTTGAACCCTGCCGGCTGTCGCGCGGCGGAGCGCGCCTGGGCAGTTCCCAGCGGCGAGGGCAGTGCGTGCGTAACGTCTCCCGCGGGCCCTCTGCTGCCGCAGGGCCAGTCGCTTTGGTACGGCAGAGTCGGCCGGGCTCCCAGCGGAGTCCTATTCGTCGAGCCTGGCAGGACCTCGATGCCTCTTGTGCCTGGTTTACACCCAGCCTTTCTCTTTGCGCTTTCAGGAAGACTCCAGCTAACAACCCTCCACAGCTTCCTGGGTCTTGGCAAACAGTTCACATCCATGTCTCCCAGACTGCGCGCCTAGAAGCTGGACCTAGCACCAGTACACAGCGGACCAGCCACACTGTGGGAAACTGAGTGCCGGAAGCAGTGCCAAAGGTCCCCGCCTTTAGGAGTCGACGGCAGATCACTACTTGCTTGTGGTTTGGGGGTGGGGAACTGGCTCTGGATTTTGGAATTCCAAATGATGTGCAGAATGCTGAATATTCTAATCAGGACGAATCAGACAGTACAGAAAAGAGGACTCCCGTAATTCTGGGATTGCATTTTGCAACTTGTCTCCTCGAGCTTGGCGCCAAGCCTCTGGTAGGTAGGGACTTGGGGTCTGGGACCAAAGCAGCGGGTGGAGGGCGTCCGCGGACAACCCCGCGCGCCCCTGGCCATGTTGCCTTTAATGCCCTGTCCCTTTGCGTGGCCTTCTGAGGGTTTCCAGGGCTGGCCGGAGTTGCTTCCCACCTGCACGCTCTCTGTCATCCCCAGCCGACCCCAGCCGGCAAGGCTCCCTCGAGCAGAGACCTTTTGACTCCCAGCTCCCTAGCTCCCGCCTGCACCCCCGCCCCTGCCCGGGGGTGGCCGTCGAGAGCCGGACTTCGCCCGGCCAAGCTAGGACCATGGTGTTTCTCTCTGGAAATGCCTCTGACAGCTCCAACTGCACTCACCCGCCGGCACCGGTGAACATTTCCAAGGCCATTCTGCTCGGAGTGATCTTGGGGACTCTCATCGTTTTCGGGGTACTGGGGAACATCCTAGTGATCCTCTCGGTGGCCTGCCACCGGCATCTGCACTCCGTCACTCACTACTACATCGTCAACCTGGCGGTGGCCGACCTTCTGCTCACGTCCACCGTGCTACCCTTCTCCGCTATCTTCGAGATCCTAGGCTACTGGGCCTTTGGCAGAGTCTTCTGCAATATCTGGGCGGCGGTGGACGTCCTGTGCTGCACTGCGTCCATCATGGGGCTCTGCATCATCTCCATTGACCGCTACATTGGCGTGAGCTACCCGCTGCGCTACCCCACCATCGTGACCGAGAAGAGGGGTCTCATGGCTCTGCTCTGCGTCTGGGCGCTCTCCCTCGTCATCTCCATCGGGCCTCTGTTCGGCTGGAGGCAGCCGGCTCCCGAGGATGAGACCATCTGCCAGATCACTGAGGAGCCGGGCTACGTGCTCTTCTCGGCGCTGGGTTCCTTCTACGTGCCGCTCGCCATCATCCTGGTCATGTACTGCCGGGTCTACATAGTGGCCAAGAGGGAGAGCAGGGGCCTCAAGTCCGGTCTCAAGACCGACAAGTCGGACTCGGAGCAGGTGACGCTCCGTATCCATCGGAAAAATGCCCGGGCAGGAGGCAACGGGGTGTCCAGCGCCAGAAACAAAACGCACTTCTCCGTGAGACTCCTCAAGTTTTCCCGGGAGAAGAAAGCCGCCAAAACACTGGGCATCGTGGTCGGCTGCTTTGTCCTCTGCTGGCTGCCTTTTTTCTTAGTGATGCCCATTGGTAAGTCTTCATAACACCTCCTCTTAGTATTTGGGGTCTTCACCCTCTTCCCGGTCTGCTACCTCAGATTCACAGTTGGGATGGGCCAGAAAGGATCTGTATTTCAAACAGCAAAGCCAGGAGGGCAGTTTGGAAACGCTCCCTTGTAGAAAAGTAATTTCCACTCCCTTTCTACTCCAATCTCATTTATATTATGTCCTGGAGGCACTTTTTCAACTACTGTAAAGTGGCTTCTAACTGATGCAGATTAATTGGTCGCCTTAATAAGAAGGTCAACTTTTTTCAGTACCTTTAAGCATGTGTTTAATTTAAATACATCCACCCTCTTTCAATCTGAGTCTCCACCAGCACTTCGGCAGGGTCTGTGTTAAGGACTGAAAATTCTCTTGGCCTAAAAATAAGCACCATGCTTATTCTGAACAAATGTGTAATTTTATTATTAGATTAGATTATCCCTAAGGGTTAGTAATTGTGGTCTGCTTATGACCTATATCTGTGTTAAATATTCTGGATTCAGTATGAAAGAAAGTATAGCAAACATCTGACAAGAAAAAAAGAGTGATTTTAGTTTAAATCAATTTAAGCTTTAAAGAATTCAACATAATGTTTCCAGTAATAAAATACTTTTTCCTTTATTTTAATAGTAAGTAGTAAAGCTAACTTTATTCTTATAAAAAAGTATTCGGAAAGTTGCAGATGACACAGTTTGGAAATAATACGGTAATGTTACACATTCAGTTTTTGCAAATGTTAAATTAGCTGTTGTTAGAACTAATTAGCTCATTAGAAGTATCAGCAAGAGGATCCACTTGGAATAGTCATTTATCACTGAAAGGCCTTACTGAGATTCCAAAATGGTTGTTTGCTATTTTTAGTTTGTGAGCTCAAATATAGACCAATACATTGGTTATCCGCTAACTCTAGCAAACAAAAAATTATGATGAAAATTAATAAAAGTCTGCTTCCAGCACTTTAGAGCCAAATTTAAGTGGTATGTAGTTAAAAGTACTTTAATTTGCAATTGTCTAATAATAGCAGCTATGATTTTTTTGTTTTTTTTTTGAGGACCAGCTCTGTTTCAGGCATTTGACAAGGCTTTTTATTCATTAATCCTCTCAACAACTCATTATGTGAGGTATGCATTGTTATCCTAAAATCACACTGGGAGGAAGGGATTCTTCAGATTCTAGAGCTTCACTGTCTAATACCATAGCCACCAGCCACTTGTGGCTATTTAATATTAATTAAAATTAAAGAAAATTAATATTCAGTTCCTCAGTTCCACTAGCCACATTTTAAGTGCTCAATAGCCACATGTGGCCAGTGCCTACTGTTTTAGACAACAGAAATAGAGAACATTCATCATTGCAGAAATTTCCTTCCAACAGAGATTCTTCTGAGTCCTCTGCCTTACCTTCCATTGTGTCTGTCCATCATTATTGCTTACTCTGCTCCTGGAAGTATTTCACAGCTTTACATTTACTTAAATAACACTCTTTGCCTAAGCCTCTGCCAGCTTGCCTACTTTTCTGTATCCCATCTCTTACTTTCTCCTGAAGTTTGCACATTTATTCGTATGTCCACTCACTCAGCAAGTACTTATTGAGCACTTGTTCTAAAGGCTAGAAGGAACAAGGAGGAAAAGTCCTCGCCAGTAAGATGTTTGTATTCTTTTGGGGGAGATAGACATGAACAAATAAATGTATGTTAAGAAATCAGGATTGCACACCTGAAACTAATATACAATACTATTGAATGTCAACTGGAATTGAAAAGTTTAAAACAAAGCAAGACTAGGTATATTAATATCAGACAAAGCAGACTTCAGAACAAGGAAAGTCATCAGTGGTTTCCAGAGGTTCAAGAGGAGAAAGGGAGGGATGTACAGGGTATTCTGGGGGCTGTGACATTATTCTGTATGATAATGTAGTGTGGATACATGACATCATGTATTTGTCAAAGCTCACAGAACTATGAAACACAAAGGGTGAACCCTAATGCAAACTATGGACTTTTGTTGATAATAATGCGACAATTGTAACAAAAGTATCACACTAATGCAAAGTATTAATAGTAAGGGACACTTTATGGGGGAGGCAAAGACATACATGTGAACTCTCTGTATTCTAGACTGTGATAGGCCCTCTCCACCTGCCTGTATACATGAGATCACTTTTTATTTCAGAGCAAAGTTAGGGAAAACTGTTTTCTAGAACCTGCTGACCTTTCCTCTCCCAGCCCAACTGATCTGCCCTGGTTGCTGAGTATCTGTTTACCTTAGAGACAGAACACTCCCAGTGCTCTGAGTGGTCAGTTGTGGCCCACAGGACACTGGCACTCAGAGACAGAGCTGTGTGCCCTGCCACCACATCCACCTTCCGTCTGTTCCTGGAGCACCTGTGCAGTGCTCTGTTGGTGATTTCTGAAAGCTTGAGACACCTCCCAGGTCTCTGTGTGTTTCCCTGGAAAATCCTGGTTTGTGTTGTGTGTTGGTGTCTTTGATAGTAAAGAGATAGTGCACTTTAAGAATATGAAGATGCTAGGCAAAAGGTGTTCTGCCCTCAATGAAGTCTGTGGAAGATGTAGTGAGAATGTTGAACCAGTGACGCAGGACGATGACTCCCTCAGGCTGCCTGGGGTGGAGGCCAGTCCTTGGACTTTGTTAGCACTGAGTACAAATCGGAGCAGTTTGTCACTTCAGAACAAGGTTGACTCTGCAAATGGCATGGAAGAGCCAGTCTCCTAAACTTTTCCAGCTGACTGATGAAAAACCCATCTCAAAAGCATCAGAGATCGATGGAGAGCAACTTCAGAAGAAAATAACAAATGATTTCAATGCAAACATTCATTTTTCAGAAAGTCCACAGCTGCTCCACCAGGAAATTCTGAGATGGAGGCAGAAAGCCCAGGAAAAGGAGCAGGAGGAGAAAGACAGCCTGGAGCAAACACACAAATGGAACAGGTCCTGAAAGATAAAATCAGCCAATTAATACCAGTGGTTGAAAAATTGCTACAGATGATCCCTTTGCCTGATTTCCTTAGACATCACTTAGTCATGTGAAGTGGCAGGTTGAACAAAACAGGCAAGCAGAAAATGACGATCACCCCATCCTTCAGTCACAAGTTGATCAGAAGGGTGTCCCTGATGATGCCAACTTTAATGTGTCCTTTCAAAGTCCTGAGAAGGAACATCACGAAACAGCTAGACAGTTGTGGGAAGGAAAGCAAATGAATGAAGAGCTCACAGACCTCCAATTCGAAGCATCTTTGCAGTGTGAAAATTCAAACCTAGAAAGCGAGGTTCAGCAGCTGAAGCTGAAGCTTCAAATTCTGCCTGAATCATGTGAAGATCACTTAACCCAACTTCAGAAAAAACTGAGGGGGAAACGAGCTGCTTAGACATGGAGAACAAACTTCTCAACATGTCTGTAGATACATGAACTCTGCATATCAGATATGCAACCTCTCTACAGGAAGATGGCTGAAGATCTGGGCAAGGACGGGAGAGAAGCCCTTCCTACCAAGGAAAAGGAGATCGTCTTCTATGCAAAAGGGCTCAAGAAAGCTGGAACGCAGCCATGTGGATTGAGAGAAAGCTCAAGGAGGTAAGGAAAGAAAATGATCACAACAGGCAAATGCTGGCCAAGGTCAAGTCCAAGTTCCAGCCTTTCCCAAGTTGCCCTTTTGCTCCTGCTGCTCCACCTGCAGCCTGAAGAGGCCAGGAAGTGTCAGGGATCCCATGAGTCATTAGGCCCCCTAGGAAGGAAAAGAGTATTGCAGTAAGAGCTTAAGAATTCAGGGTTACCTGCAGGTTTGACTCAGTTTCCACAGAATCGGTCCTGAACAGCCACAAGCACTCAGAACATCTGTGTTGTTTTTTCTTTAAAGTATTTTTGATTTACATCTTTTTCATTTAGTTACTGTTATTTAATTGATGCTACAATTCCTCTTATTCAGGTAGATATAGTATTATACTTTTAATTAGTATTTTTAAATAGCTATTCATTTAAAAATAAAGATAAAATAAAGTTCACTTAATATTAAAAATAATTCAGGATTAATAAGCACTATTTAATAAGTCAACAAAATAAGAGGCTAAAGAGTAGCAGGACAATGGGGGATAAGGGGTCAAGAAAGTCCTCCCTGGAGAGATGATGTTTGAGCACACACCTGACTGAAGTGAGGAGCATGACTTGCAAAGTCTGGGAGGAAGAGCTTTCTGGGCAGAGTGAACAGCCAGTGCAGAAATAAGAAAGAACCTGACCTGTTCAAGGTTGAGCAAAGAGGCCAATGTGGCTGAACTACAGAGAATAAGGGGGAAGCTAAGTTCAAAAAGAGGCTAGGAAAATAGACAAGGTCAAGGAAATGTGGATTTGTGAGGCCAAAGTAAAATTTGCATATTATTCTAATTGTGATGGGACGCTTATTTAGTTGGAGGGTTTTTATCAGGTGAGTGGCTGGACTTATGTTTTGCATAGAGCATTCAGAATGCTGGGTGGAGAGTGGGCTGTTTGGAGTGAGAGTGGGAGCAGGGAGACCAGTTAGGAGGCTGTTGGAGAAGTCATGGGGAGAAAGGTCTTGATGCCTCCACTAAGTTGAGATTGGTGGAGGTGGTAAGAATTTATCACATTCAGCACTCATTTCAAAGGTAGAGCTGACAAGTTTGGACATAGGGACATGAGAAAAAGAAAGGAATTGAAAATAACTTCCAGGTCTAGGGCCTAAATAACTGGGTAAATCGTGCATTTTACAGAGATTGAGAAAACTAGAGAATGATAGGGGTGTGAAGGGCTGGTGGGAGTGTGTAGGACAAGTGTTTATTTTGTATAGCCCATGTTGAGAAGGGTTCATTGGATATATAAGTAGAGATGCCCAGTAGGTAGTTAGATATATAAGAGGAGAAGCTGGGCTACCATACAAACCTAGGACACATCAATATATTTAAAGCCACAGAAATAGAAGGAACTACAAGAGAGAAAGTATGAAAAGACAGGTAAGGTCTGAGGCTTGGGGCATTCTGATATTTGAGGGTTGGGAAGAGGAGCATCTACCAGCAAAAGAAATTGAGAAGGAGTGGCCAGGGAGGAGACTATGATGTTCCCCCAAGCTGAATGGAAGTGTTTCAAGAAAGCAAGAGTAATCAGCTGTGTCCCATGCAGCTGCTAAACCAAGTCAGAGGAGGACTGGGAATAAACACTAGGCTTGGCCAAGTGGAGATCTGTGCAGATGTGAAAAAGTCCTTTGAGAATAATAGTCTCAGTGAAGTGATGGAAACAAAGTCTGGTTGTGTGCTTTCTAGTGAGAATGGAAAATGAAGAAGTGGGAACAACAAAATAGACAACTCTTTGGAAATATTTTATTGGACAGTGGAGCTGGGAAATAGAGTGTAGCTGAAAGGATCTAGACTCTAGATTCTAGAGAGAATTTTCAAAGGTAGGAGACAGGTTATCATATTTATATTCTGATGGAAATGATGGAATAGAAAGATGCTGGTGGTACATGCAAGGGAGGAGATGGGATTCAATGCCCAAATGGAGGGTTGGGAAGTGATGAGATAACAGTGGGGTAGGGGGAGATCTTTTTGGAATATATTTATGTCCTCAATGAAATAATTAGACCATCAGTTAAGAGTAAGGAAGGAATAGGAAATGATGGTCATTTGAGGAACAAAAGAAGATGTGAAATATTAATCTTTGAGATGAGAGAGTGAATAGATTATGGAAATATAGTAGAGTCACCTGGAAGTCCTGAGGAGTCCTGTTTGAGACTTGTGGTCATAAATTTAAAGCCCAGTCAAGAAGATTGTATGTTGCTCTCTAACAGCTAAGAGGCTGGGGATTGTAGGGACTGTTGCTGATAACTGACTAGATCTAGGGACCACAGTGAAGTGAGGGTGTTTGTGAAGGGACAGAAACTGGATCAAATTAGGGTTCACACAGAGTCAGATAGTGGAAAAAGCTCAGGTGATGATAGGTGACTGTGAGCTTGGAACTTCTGGTGGTGACAGAGCTGTCTCCAGGGAGATGAGCATGATGGGCTGGGTCCTGGGGTCCTCTGGGAGAAGGGGGACTCTGGTCTAATCAGGGCCTCCTTCTTTCATCTGCTTTCTTGGAGAGTTAGTAATGCTGAGATGAAGATGTTATGGTGGAAAGGGAGGAGTACCTGGAATCACTGGGCTTCCTTTAAATCCTGATAATGTGGTGCGACAGGAAGGAAATTGAAAATTTATAGTTAACAGTATTTGCCCAGGTTGCACAGTAGTGTGAAAGAGCCCTAAATCTACCAAGTCTGTGGTGCACAGTTTCTTCTTGACACCAAATGAGTAAGAGATGATATCTTCCAGGATTTATTGACTGAATAATAATAAAAAAATAATAATAATAAGAGCTAAACAGAATAAAAAGGTAAATAAAGCACATTCCTGGCCCTCAAGGGCCTCACAGTCTAGTTAAGGAGACAAATTAGGAACAAATATCACAGGTCTGTGAGAATGATCCTCAAAGCGTTATTACTAGGGCTGAGAAATATAACAGTTATACATGTCTGAAGGTCACTGTGGAAGCTTCTAGAAACATTGCTGTTGACTAAGCAGGAATTTGAAAGCTATTTCTGATGGGCCACCAATGAGATGCTATTGTTTTTTAGTACATTTTTCATGCAAAACATGAACAGAAAAATAAATATGTCATTATATTGTCATACACAAGGGACATGAGCTCTTAAAAATAAGTATTCTCTTGGGAAGAAGAGAATCTTCTTATCAGTCTGTGCTAGGCTGCCAGAAAATAGTAAGATTAGAAACTAAAACCAGGGCATGGTGAATGTGATATATAAAGCTGAAAAGTGAAGCACCCACATGCAGAGGATCCAGCCCAAGATAATCAGGTGAGTACTCTCCAGTTCATCACTGGAGGTCGCTCCTCTATGCTGTGAAAGGGCTCTGTCTCCTCACTGACCCTATACACCCTCCCTTCCCAGCTCCTCCCCACCAGGGCTGGGTTTTTTGTTGGACTAAATAGTGTGATTATAAGTAGGAATCTGACTTGCCTGCTCTGAAGTCTAAGTGTTGCTAGTCTTGTTTTCTTTTTGCATCCTAAGTGTTTGGTCCAAATTCAGAACCCCTTCATGGGAGGGGAATCACGTTTGAGGTTTCTATCAGTCATTTATACCTTGGAGTGAATGTTTTTAAAAAAACAAATTCTGATCATGGAGATGAATAGAGAGAATATGAAGGTGTTAGGCTTCAACATATAAAAGAAGAAAGGGTGAACAATATGCCTCACGTGGAAGATCAGGCATCAGAAGTATGTGTATCATCTTTGCCTCTTTCACTCTTTTGTTGGAGACCACTAGTCCCAGAGGCAGTGTGCTGAGTGGAGAAAATGTTGCCTAGGGATTTCAACCGCAGCCTTCTTTTTCATAATATAGGTGATATTATACAGGGTAGCTGGTAATCTTGTCAGTATTCATATGTTTCAGAGACCATTACTGACATATGCTGATATAAGGATGTCACCATGAACAGTGGATACACCTGGAGGTCTGAGAAAGAGGTAGCATCAGAGAGAAAAGGGTGAAGGGGCCATAATTATGAACATATGGTTGTATGACTGAACTCTGGACACATTAAATACGAAATAGGCACTATTACTGTGCCTGACTATTGCTATTATGTCTAAAGTCAAAGGAGGCAGCACTGGGCCGAGCTGTGGCTCATGTGGACGTAGAATATTTGAGAATTATGTTAAAATAAAAAAGAGGGTGAACAGCACAGTGGTGAGCAGAGAGAAAAAGTTTGAATGGGATGTTTGGGGTCCTGGCTGGGTAGTTTAATTGGTTGGTGAGTTGTCCCGTGCACCATAAAAGGTTGCGGGTTTGATTTCTGGTCAGGGCACATACCTAGGTTTCGGGTTCGATCCCCGGTTGGGGCATGTACGGGAGGTAGCCAATCGATGTTTCTCTCTTTCTCCCAACCCCTCTCTCTTTTCCCTCTCTGTCTCTAAAATCAATAAAAATTTATATTCTTGGTGAGGATGAAAAAAAATCTAAACAAAAAAAGGGATGTTTAGGGGAAGGCAGAGTCGGCAAGGGGCTTATCAGGTGGAAGCAGTGAAGCAGCAAATGATTGATTTGCTCCACAAAATTTTATTGAGCATCTACTATGTGCCAGGCAGCTAGAGAATTACTGAAGATAAAGACCAACAAATCCCTGCCCTAATGGAACTGAAAATCAGCACAGTTAAATTCATAGAAAAGTTTCAGATGGTGATAAGTGAAAAACAGTGAGAAAAAGGACAAGTACATATAATGGTACCTAAATGACAAACAAGGACTCTGACTCTTGTTGATGTCCAAGACAGCCAGAGATTGTGTTGCTTTGCCGCAGGTACAAAGGGATCAAGCCCCTGATTCTTATGGAAAAGGCTGATCTCTTGGAGATAATGGTGTGGAGACAATCTAAGAGCCAGTATGATTTTAAGATAAGAGACCAGTTTTCCAGTTACCCTTGCTGCACTGCAAACCGTCCCCAAAATGTAGTGGCTTAAAGCAACACCATTTTATGGCTGGTGATTCTGTGGGTAGGGGGATGAGTCAAGGCCCAATTTGTCCAGGTGTTGGGGCTGACTATCAGAATTGGAAGCCTCCCTTGCTCCAGTGGTCTAGACTAGATTTCTTACAATGTGGCAGTTCTCTCAAAGAGAATCAGTACAGATGCTGCCAGGCTTTTGAAGAGCTAGACCCAGACCTGGCCCAGTGTTACTGCTGCCTGATTCTATAGTGAAAGCAAGTCATAAGGCCAGCAAGTTAGTAGGTTCAAGGAAATAGACTTATCTCCTGATAGGTGTACAACATGTTGGTGCATAGAGGGATGGGAGGATTACTGTGGCCATCTTATACCACAGCTACCTCCCAAGCATATCAAACAACAGTTTTCTTTCATCCACCTGTTATTATTTAGAGAACTTCCAATGTACTGGGCTTTATGCAACACACAGTTAAAACAGCTGGGGTCCTTGCCTTCCTGCAGGCTTCTAATCTCCATGGGGAGGTAAACATTAATTTGGTAACCACATAAGAAATCCCAAACTACATACTGTGAAGAGGATGTAGGTGGTGCCTTGAAAACATATACGGTGGATAAGCCTGACCCTGGTCTGGGAGGCAGAAAAGGCTTGCACGGGAGGAGGGCTTGACCTATGAGCTGAGATCTGTAGAATGAAGAGGCGTTCAGTGGCTAAAAGGGGGAAGGAGGGAACAGAATGGGCAGACTCTGACCTGGTTGGCCTGATATTCATGAGGATTTTCCAGAAGGCTGGTGTGGCCAGAGCTGAAAGGCTAAGAGATAACTGGTGTCAAATGAAGCTGGAGAGAGAGGGTCCAGACCAAATAGCCTTTAGAGCCATTTTATGAGTTTTTGTTTTTATCCAAAGATAACCAGGAACAGGGATGACATGATTAAGTCTACATTTCAAAAAATCAGATGCTTAGTGAAAAGAAGACTGTGGCTAGACCTGTTGGGAGACCTTTACACGGGACAGAGAAGAGATATCCTGCCAAGACAATCCTTCTCACTTGTGGTTGAAAAACATGTATTTCCGTGAGCTGCCGCAGAGTTCTGGACTGTCCCTTTTGTCATTGCCTCCAGAACACATTGACAAGCAAGCCTTTTGCTGATCATAAGTAGTATAACCAAACTTGACTTTAAATTAATTGTGGCTCTTTCCACAAGACAAATCTGTCAATGAAGATTTACTATCATATCCAAAAGAATGTGCTGCAGGCTCAGAAGACATCTACAGTGAGTTTTAACAATGCTTTCAACAACAGCTGACTCAAATCAGGCTGCAGACAGGCAGGTAATTACTTTGAAGGAGACAGTACTTAGTGACTAAGGTAATGTTTTGTTTTGTTACTTCATGGTTTCAGGTTCAGATGAGGACATTTTTCTTAGGCCTTTTCCTTGTCTAGCAGGTTTGCTGTCTTTTAGCCCTGCTATTTGATTTGCCAGCTGGGCACTTGCATAATCCCCCTTCTATATTTTATTAGTAATTTAAATTCAATTTTGGGGTGTGAAATTGCTTGTCTGTTATTTTTGGCCACATTTTATAAAGTTGTGGGTTTTTGTTTGTTTCTTTGTTTTTTGTAAAATTTTAAAATTTATTTTAGAGAGAGAGGAAGGGAGAGGTAGAGAGAGATAGAAACAGATGAGAGAGAACATCGATTGACCGCCTCCTGCTTGTCCCCCACTGGGGATTTGGCCCACAACCTGGGCATGTGCCCTGACCGGGAATTGAACTGGTGACCTCTTGGTGCATGGGTCGACGCTCAACCACTGAGCAACACCAGCCAGGCAAAGTTGTGGTTTTTTAAAAATTTCTTTTCTATTTGAAGCTCATTTTATACATTGAAGATATTAACCATTATTTATTATATATACTGGATTGCCAGTTTTCTCATACTATATTCAGATGTGCTAAGAAAAATGTAGCTTTTTTATTTTCCAAAAACCAAGTAATCTTTTTACGAAATTCCATAGAAACACACACACACACACACACACACACACACACACACACACTTTAGTTAAATCCAAGAAGCTCAATCAGATCTGATCATTTAAGCCTCTTTTAGGTAACTCAGCCTTTCAGATTTGCCTGCTAAATTGTTGCCCAGGCCCTGGGGCTCACATTGCCTCATAGTAGTGGGGGAGGCAGGGGCAGGAAATCAGGGCCCTTGGCTGATCCTTCATTATGATTTTTAGTGCCCTGCATTGGGGAGTTTGGTTCAGTCTAGTGGCTGGTCCCTAGGCCCTAGTCCCAGCCATCATGTTCTTATTCCATAATGAGTCTGAGGCTGCTCCATGGGGACCATTGTTGGGTCTGATGACCTAGCCCCACTCAGTCTTCACTGCAAGAACAGACCCTCAAGATTTGTCTGTGGCTCCATTTGTTTCCTGGCTGGGATGCCACCTGCTCTGTTGCCATTGGCCAGGGAATCACTTTGTCCCTCCATCCCCCATGATCACCTTTTATAAGCTGCTGAGCCAAATCCTCAGTGATGTTCCATTTCTGTCTCAAGGTATGGAGAACCCTGTGGACTCCTTCCACACCACAACAAGCAGATGTGCCAGCCCAAGCTTGTTCTCTGCCCAGGCACATTGGCTGTCACTTCAATTGATGCAATAGACCTTCTGTGTCATCTCCCAGAATGGACAGTGGGAAAAAGCAACTTCACTCCCACCTTTATCTTCTTAAATGCCTATATGGTCCTTGTTGAAAGGGGAGGTCAGAACAAACACTTGACTGCCTCTTTCCACTACCTCCTGCCCCATTTTTCCTCACAGTAGTCCACCTGTACAGGGTGGATGTCCCTTTTTCTGGCTAACTGGGACACTCTTGTGAATCATGTTCTCCTCCTTCTAGGGTGGTATCCACCTTTTATGGAATTGCAATGGCAAATGGATTGCAGGCAGAATGATAGATTTACTAAAAAGTAAATAAAGATTAGTATTTAACAATGTTGTAATCCTTATCGTTATTTAGCAACTATTTTTCCCATTGGGTTATTTGCATTGTAGTGTCGTTTTTGTGGCTTTTACCAATATATGGACATTGAAATTTTTTATGTAGTCACATATTTTAATGTTTTTTGAGTTTTTTTTTTATGGATTGTGCCTTCTCAGGGATTCTTGGAGAGATCTTCCATGATGTCAGTCAAATAACCTCTGTCTCCTCCTGGTTCTTTTAGAGCACCATTTGTAATCTACCTGGTATTTAGTCTTGTATGCTGGTAGGTGATGTCTAACTATATTTATTTTGAAATTGTTAGTCAGATATTCTTAAAAGACTTATTGAATAATCTATTCTTTCCTGTCTTATTTTAAAAGAATAGATTATATTAGAATCTTGACTCTATATTGGGACTCCTACTTCTGTCCGATTTATCTGTCTACTCTAGCATTGGTTCCACATTATTTTAATTACTGTGGTTTCATAATACATTTGAATATTTTCTGGTTTAAGTTTCTAGATGAATATTCTTTTTCAAAAATTTCTTGTCTGTCCTGCACATTCATTCCTCCAGGAAAATTCTGAACTCATTTTGTTAAGTTATACCTCTGCCCCAACGCCACACACACACACACACACACATACACACACACACACACACACACACACACACACACACACACACATACCCTGTCACATGTCAGTCATAATGTGTTAGGATGTGTAGATTAATTTGAAAAGTGACATCTTTATCACACCAAAACCACCTGTTAAGAAATATGGCATGTCTCGCCGTTTGCTTTTCTAACTACTTTTTTAAAAACTTTATTTTTATTGTTGACACTATTATAGATGTCCTCATTTCCCCCTCTTTGCCTACCTCCACCCAGCCCCTGTTCCCCTTCCCTCTTCTGAAGTATTGTTTATACTTTTAATCACACTTACTAACATGTGCTGGAAAACTGATTATGGCAATGAAGTTGGGAAATGCTGTTTGGTACTTCAACATTAGATATTACACTGATTGTTTGTTTTAGATCATTGCACTTTCTCATATCAAGCAAGTATCTTTCAAAAAAAAAAAGAAAGTATCTTTCTATCCTTTATAGGACAATTTAATAAAAAATGAATTTTCAGTTTTATCAAATGATTTTTATGTCAATTAATAATAAACTTTGTTGTGGAAATTGTTTTGATAAATGTGATTTTGTAATATTATTCTCTATATGTATTATTTAATAATATTCTACCTGATCAGTGGCATTATTCCTTTTTATGTTATACATTATACTAACTATTTTATTTCTGGTTTTCATCTATATTTCTATGTAAAATTACTATATTTTATTGTATTGTGTTGTCTTTGTCACATTTTGGTATCAAGTTTATTTTAATTTTATAAAGTGAACTGTGACACTTTTCCCCCCTACAATCTGGAACAGTTTAAATAACATAAGAATTATGTGTTCCTTGAAGGTTTGAAAGAACTTGCCCATAAAACATTTGGGCATAACTCCTTTTATGGATGCAATTTTTGGAGACTGGTTTCTATTTCTTCCATGGATAGTGAGTTATTCTGATTGTCAGATTTGATAATCTTTGTTTTCTTATTTTCCATTTCATTTAGGTTTAATATTTTAGCATACAATTCTACATGAAACTATAATATTTTCTTTCTTTTCTATTTTTCTCATTTTCTATACCATATGGTTGTGTTTTCTTTCTTTTTGTTTTCACTGACATGTCCTGGAAGTTTGTCTATTTTATTAGTTATTTTTCTTTTAAAATTTTTATTTATTGATTGATTTTAGAGAAAGAGAGAGGAAGGGAGAGAGAGATAGAGAGAAACATCAATTTTGTTGTTCCACTTATCCATGCATTCATTGGTTGATTCTTATATGTGCCCTGACTGGGGATTGAACCTGCCACTTTAGCATATCAGGGTGATGATCTAACCAACTGAGCTACCCTGCCAGGGCTATTTTATTAGTCTTTTTTTTTCCCCCCCAAAGAATGCATGTCTTGGATTTATTAATCATTTTCATCTGTTTTCCAGCGCACTAATTTAATCTCTAGAAAAAAATTTTTAAGTTACATTTTGTTCTTTTATATTAACCTGAGTAGAATGTTTGGTTCATGTATTCTAATTCTTTCTTGTCTAAGATTAATAACAATCACAACTATACATGCCTCTCTAAGCAAACTTGAGTTCCTTCCCTTATTGTTTTGCTAGTTAGTGCTCTCATCCAGTTGATCTGTATTTCCAGTTTTAATGTCTCCTTTGTTTTGTTGTAGATAGGAGATAATTTATTATTTTGTTGTTGTTGTTCGTTAATTTGAAAATAATTGGTATTTTTATCCTCCCACTTAAAAAAATTAATTTCAGCCCTGGCTGGTTTGGCTCAGTGGTTGGAGCGTCGACCTGTGGACCAGAGAGTCCTGGGTTCGGTTCCCGCTAGGGGCACATACCAAAAAAAAAAATTAATTAATTAATTTCACATTTACTGCATTGTGGTCAGAGAATGTGGAATTTTTTGAGGTTTTTCTTTATGACCTAATATATGATCAGTAATTACCATATTTAATATATATTTAATGTTTAATAGATACATCTTAACTAAACAGGTTTTGCTTTATATATGTTGATGCTGTTGCTTGATACTTAAAATATTGAGTCAATAATATCTTTATTTAGACTTTTTTGTTATATTTATTTTTCCTTAATAATACATTTTAAAAATGTAATATTGTAATTGCTAATATATTTTTGTTTGCATTTGTTAACATACCTTTGCCCATATTTTTATATATCAGCTTGTGTATATTGCATCAAATGGATTTTTCCTAGTCTGTGTATCTAATCTGGCTATTTGTCTTTTAATAAGGATTTAATTTCCACTGACTGTAACAGATATATTTGGTTTGATGTTTGTCTTCTTGTTTTATACTTTCTGGATCTATGCTTCTTTGATTTTTTTTCTTTGGTCTCTTGCAAAATGGACCATTTTTTCTTTGTTTTTTAATTCTGCAATGTTTTGAAAAGGTTGTGTCCTATTTTTAATTCTGCTAGAGGTTTCCTTTGAGCTTTTCAAAAGTACTTTTTTAACCTTTGTTTCTCTCTTACCACTAGCCTGCAACCCCCTCACCTTTGCCCATGTAAGTAAAGAAGTTCAGCATACTTCTTCTATTTTCTCTCCTCTTGGAAACTTACATCATTTGATTAATAACATTTTGCATTTTAAATTTAGATCATTTCTATTAAATGTTTGTATTACCTATTCTATCTTTTGTATCTTTCTATAATTTAGTTTAATGTAATACTAAATGCCTCTTATTACATACTGTGATTTACTTACTTGTGAGCTCTGGATTTCACTTTATCTCGCATGAGAACTGGGGCCAGCAAACTGACCTGTTTTTGTAAATAAAGTTTTATTGGAACCCAGCCATGCCCATTTGCTTACAAATCATCCATGGCTGCCTTTGTGCTACAGTGGTAGCATTGAGGAATTGCTACAGAGACTGCATGACCCACAAGGTTTAAAATATTTACTATTAAAGAAGTTACTATATGATGCCAAATAAAAATTTACCACTAAAGGCATAAGCAAAACACATTTTCTAAGCCCTTACATGCCTAAGCCTAAACACATGAAAGACAACTTCTCTGAGCATAGAGGTCAAGTTATGCTTTTTTTTTTTTAAATTTCAAAATACTGTTGTTGTTACCCCTTTGTCTCTTGGTATTTTGCACTTTATAAATGACTTGAGGCCAACTTGCTTATTGTTTTTGCTAAGTATTCTTTTTATTTATGTATTTATTTTCTAGCTAAGATACTTATAGAATTGTTTCCCCAATCAAATTTAAAAGTGTCTCCCGGAAATTTCTGGTTTGGGGGATTAAGTTTTCATACTACTTCCTGGAACCCAGTGCATATTTTTAGCACCCAATGCTAAAGATAGTCCTTCAGTGAACACTTCCTCTGCTTCTCTCTTTCTTAGAATTCACACTAGCTATATTTTGGAACTCTTATATCTGTCCTCCTTTTTTTGGCTTTTTTTCTTAATTAGTCGTCTTTTTCCTATTTTCTTCTGACTTCCATTTGAATTTCTCGTTTGTGTTGTATTCTACCTTGTTAGCTTTAGTAATATACAATATCCTCCACATTCCATCCACTCCACTCCATTTCTATGGCACATTGTTCTATCTTCAGTATTGCTGATGTTCGTTTTATAAATCCACTAGCTCCTTGAGTCTCGTTTCAATATAACTTAGAGACTTTCTTCCATATTACTCTTTTAAAGATGGACTTTTGCTCTGATTCCTCAGATTGATATCCTCTACAGAACAGCTGAATCTTTTCACGTGAACAATAATTCTGTTTTTGTTCAACTTCATAGAGGATGACTTAGTTATACAATTTTAAATGGGTTCTCTTTGGAACAGGGTGGGTCCCTGTCAAATCTTTCAGACTCAGATTAAGGGGAGAAGAGAACTGTCATTATTGTAGTTTAAATTTGCTAGGGTACAGATCTATTCATCCATAAGGAGCAAAGAAGGAGATGGAAGGAAAAGATTTTACTTTTGTGCAGCAGTTTCTTTGTTCTGTTTGTTTGGCACAGTGGATGCAGTGGCCCTTCTCTGGGTAGCTTGATTGGCCCCTGGGACCCTTGTCTCAAAGAGGCTCCCTTTAACTCATCTGCTGACCTTCCTGGAAAAACCAAGGGGCTTCCCACCATGTGGACTTCAGCATCGGTAGTCCTCTCAGACACTTGAGTATAGCTGAGATTTCTCTTTGAAAAGCTACCCCTGAGTCTGCCTGTGTCCCTAGTGTCTGTTATCCCAAGACCCTGGGGGTGTCACTGAGCAACAACTGGAAGCCATCTTACCTTTACCACCTGTTCTTGGGGTAAACTGAGGACTTAATCTGTCCTTCATTCAAGCTGGTTGTGACCAAACTATAGTTTCCAGAAATTTCTCAGAGGTTCTGGCTTATGGATATTGCCCTTCCCTGATGTTTTTAGTAGTGATGTAAAATTTCACCCATCTGTGTATTCTTTTAGATTCATTAAGAATTTAGAAAGGGAATGAGGAAATTCAGCTTGATCCAGAAGTCACTGCCACAGTTTAGTCACCTTTTCACGTTGATATCAAGGTGTGAAACAGGAGTGAGAATAACCTTAGTGTGATCATTTCCTTTGGTACCATGACAGTTTGTGATTCAAGACAAAGCAGTTAGAGGAAGATACTTCTGGGGCCAGACATTGACAGAGTCCCTTTATATATTGTTCGGTGAGCTGAGCCTTCTCTGGTGGCACTGAACAACAGAAGATTAGAAGAAATCATGTGAAGCATTTAAAAGTCTCTTTCCAGGAAAAACAAATGAATTAGTTCATGTATCTGATGTGATAGGTGTTTGTCTATTTCAAGGTATTATAATAGAATACCACAGACTGAGTGTCTTAGAGTTTGAGATCAGGGTGCAGCATGGTTCGGTTATGGTGAGGGCTCTCCTCCTGGTTCACAGATGGCCAGTTTCTTGTTGTATCTTCACCTGGTGGAGAAAGAGTGAATTCTAGTCCCTTCATCTCCTTATAAGGGCATTAATCCCATTATGGAGGTTGCATCCTCATGACCTCATCTAAACTTAATTATCTCCCAAAAGCTCCACCTCTAAATACCATCACATGGTGGGGGGTGAGGGTGGTCAGGGCTTCAACATCTGCATTTTGGGGGAGTACAAACACTCAGTGCTTAGCAGTGGTGTTTGCATGCCACTTATTGCATCTAATTTAATTTCCAGAACCAACCTGTAAGATAGAAGTTGCAGTGCTCATGTACAGAAGCAGAAAATGAGGCACAACAGAAATGCAGTGACATCTCACTGGAGCTACTTGGCTGACTTTCCTGGAACAGAGGAAAGGGATCTGGCCATGAGTTAAAAGCCCCAGTTTCCATCTTCTCATCTGCAGAAAAAGGGGCTTTCATGAGGCCAGTGGCTTTCAAACCTCTCAGCTTCAGAACTCCTTGCTTGAAGCCCAGGATATAAATCTGATAACAGTGGCGCTGCATTGGTTGAAGCAGCCAGGGGACTCTGGGTCCTGGATGCTCAGCCCTCATCTTCCTGCCGCAGTGGCCACCGAGGGGGATCTGTGTGCTCTTTGTGCTGACGGTTTCTGATTCCAGACATTAAATGGCATCAGAAGTTCTGGAAGGAGTTTGGTGTGCATTTTCAAAGGAGGAGTGGGGAAAATGGACAAAGGGCACATCAGCTGTCATTATTCTGGAATGCTGGCACAGCTGTAGTCTTTGCCCATAAAGGGTTTGAAAAGGGAACATTACACACTTTCTTTTTTTTTTTTTCCTCCTGCGCTGTCCACATTTAGTTTATTGCCAGAGCATTTAGTCACCAGTGAGAAACCTGCTGCTTACAAGTTGATTGTGTAGTTTGATCCATTATAATGAGAAATGTTTTTGAAATTTACCTGCAATCTGCCACGTGTTTTTAAAAATGATTTTGCTGCCAGTAGGAAATAAATAAAGGACAATCTCAGAAATTGATTTTTTTAAAAAAAAGGAAAATCCAGGAGAGGATGAAAACCCAGAAAAACAGACTATTCCTAAAGAATCATGGCAGTAGTTCTCAACCAGGGGTGAGTTTGCCCCTCAGGGGACATTTGACATGTGTGGAGACATTTTTGGTTGTCTAGGGTTAGAGGTGCTATTGATATTTAGCCAGGGATGCTGCTAAACATGCAGTAACACACAGGACAGTCTCCACCACAAGGAATTATCCATTCCAAATGTCAATAGTGCCAAGATTGATAAACTCTGGCTTATATATAGGAATCGTAAAATCTCTCAAAATCTTTAGAAACATCACATTTCAAAGAGAACACCAATTTTGATTGTTATTCATATGTTTTACCGTGTTTCTAACATCTGGCTACTTCTTACAAATAAACTGAGGTTTCCATATGCCTTAAGGTCCCTAAAAAAGGTAATAGTTGTCTATCCACTATTTTTTTGGTAAAATGTACATAAGAAACTTCACTATTTTAACCATTTTAATGTGCATAATTCAGGAGCATTTAGTACATTGACAATGTTGTCAACCACTATCTACATCCAAAATGTAACCCTGTACCAATTAACAGTTACTCTCCATGTCCCCATCCCACGCCTCTGGTGACCATCAGTCTGCTTTCCTCTGTATGGATTTACCTAGTTTTGATAGTATATATAAATGGAATCATATAGTATGTGACCTTTCATGTTTGGCTTCTTTCACTTAGCGTAATGTTTTAAAGCTTCATTTATCTTGTAACATATATCAGTACTTCATTGCTTTTTATGACTAAGTAATATTTCATTGTATGGATACCATATTTTATTAATGCATTCATCAGTTGATGGGAATTTTAGTTGTTTCTACCTTTTGCCTCTTGTGAACAGTTTTGCTATAAATATTTATGTAAAAGTTTTTTTTCACATACTTGTTTTTAATTCTTTTTGGCATATACTTAGGAGTGAAATTGCTGGGTCATGTGGTACTTATATGTCTAATTATTGAGGAACCAACAAACTTTTTTATGGTAACTGCCCCAACTTACATACCTCCCAGTTTCAGTTTCTCCACATTTTCACCAATACTTATTTTCCTTTTAATTATAGCCATCCTAGTAGATATGAAGTAATATCTCATTGTGGTTTTGCTTTATATTTCCCTAATGACTAATGATGTTGAGCATCTTTTCATGTACCTCTTGGCTATTTGCATAATAACATCTATTCAAGTCCTTTGTTCATTTATTTTTATTCCATATCACATGTGTTATTTGAACTTAAACACTTATAATTTCATTCTAAACACTTGGTTGACATACATTTTGATGTATGTAGTTAGGTTGTACAGAATATACAAACCAGCCCTGGCTGGTTTGGCTCAGTGGTTGGAGCGTCGGCCCGCGGATCAGAGAGGCCCGGGTCCCTTCCCGCTAAGGGCATGTACCTCAGTTGCAGTTCGTCTCTGGCCCCTGTTGGGGTCGTGCTGGTGGCAACCAGTCAATGTGTCTCGCTCACATCGATGTTTCTCTCTGTCTCTCTTCCTCCCTCTTTCCCTCCTGCTCTATCTGAAGATAAATGCAAAAATGTCCTTGGGTGAGGATTAAAAACAAACAAACAAACAACAACAACAACAAAACCAGAATATGCAAACCAAAGCTCTATGAATAATACACAGGGTTTTCAAAAATTATGTTTCATAAAGAGTACAGAGAAAGAAAAAAATAATCACACATTCAGTAGCTTAGAACCATTTTTAAATTAGATTGTCTTTTGCTGTTGAGTTGTAGGAGTTTTTTTTTATATATATTTGAGGTACTAGATCCTTATCAGATATATGATTTGCACATATTTTCTCACATTCTGTATGTGGGCTGTTCTTTGTTCTTTCACTTTCTTAACAGTGTCCTTTGATGCACAAATGTGTTTAATTTTTATGAAGTCCTACTTACTACTTTTTCTTTTGTTGTTTGTGCTTTTGGTGTCATGTCTAAGAAATCACTGCCTAATCCAAGATCACAAAGACATATCACTCCGCTTCTTACTAAGAGTTTTCTAGTTTTAGCTCTTACAGTTAGGTGTTTGATCCATTTTGAGGTAATGTTTATGTAAGATGTGAGGTAAGGTTTCAATTTAATTCTTTTGCACATGGAAATCCAGTTATCCAGGTACCACTTGTTGAAGAGACTATTCTTTCCCTCATTGAATGTTCTTGGCAACTTGTCAAAATTCCACTTACTATAGATATATGGGTCATTTCTGGACTCTCAATTATTTTCCATATTCTATATACCAGCTTCACATTATTTGATTACTGTAGCTTTGTAATAAGTTTTGATATTGCTACCCATTATTTTCTTTTACATTTTCAAAAGCTTAATGGAAACTTCCAAAAAGACTTTGTCTTTTTTAGAAAACTATGTAGAATAGTACAGGCACACAATTCTCACTGGAATTCCTAAGTTCTAAAGCTCTGAAGATGGAAATTTCTACGTGCCTAATTTGGGGCCAAAACCTGACCTGATCAGAATTCATTTGACACCAAACCCAATCTGAACTCACATGAGTCTATACATACTATAAGATCTGTGAGAATATGGATTTTAGAATACAGAGAACATTGAATACAGAATATAAAATCGACATTTTTATACCATACATCGAGTTGCAGAAAGATTTATATGTTTAATTGTGAGGTGCTGCCCTACTGGTGGTGGTGTGCAATGTACAGTATATGACCTGTATTACCTTCATAAACTGGAAAAATCCAGAATTCCAAAACACACCTGACTCCACTGATTTTGGAAAAGGAATGGTAAACTTGCATCATTCTATTAGGGCAACACTGATCATCCCCTGATGCTCAATACTCTGGTGATTTTCTGTCTTTGATTAGAAAAACAAGAGGAGAAACAAATTACCACAATGTGCTTTGTATAACTAACATGGCACAAGTGACCGGTGTTAGGCAATGGATTAGGCACTTTATCTCATTTTAAATCTTTCAAAACACAGATTCTATAGGGAAAACTAATAAAGTAACCCTTGGCAATGAAAAGTTGAGAGTTTTTCTGACCGCCCCCTTCTATCCTTTAAAAAAATAATAAATCAGAAGATATGACAGGAAAGCTCTGCCCTGAATTCAGGTCTTGCTTAGCTCCTGTGAGTAGGAAACCAAAGAAAGTTTTCCTCCTGCTGTTGGGTAATTGATGTCTGGTCTGTCTTCTGTGTGAGGACTACTCCTTTGCCTTTTATAGTTTTGTTCTGTCTCATAATTCCTGAGAGAAAGCAAACCTGCCCAGCTTCCCTCTCACCTCTGTGTGGCCCTCTGCAGCTATCATGGACTGTTTGTGATTCCCAGATAATTCTTCTCCTGCAGATTATTTTACACAGTCTAGAATTTTGCATTTTCCTTGTGTTTTTTTTTTGTTTTGTTTTTGTTTTTGTTTTTTTTGTTTAAACATTGCCCTTCTGGATCATTCCTTTTTTTTTTTTTTTATTAATTTATTTTTGTTACAGATGTTTCTCCTTTTTTCCCCATTGACACCCTCCTCCCCAACCCTCCACCCCTTCCCCAGCTTTGTTGTCCATGTCCATCATTTATGCATACATGCGTATAAGTTCTGTGGTTTATCTCTTCCCTCCCCCCCCCACCCCATCTTCTGAGGGTTGTCAGTCTGTACCCTACTTTCACATCTCTGGGTCTACCTTGTTCCCCAGACTGTTATGTTTATTATATTCCACAAATGAGTGAGATCATGTGATATTTGTCTTTCTCTGCTTGGCTTGTTTCGCTTAGGATAATACTCTCCAGGTCCCTCCATGTCGTCTCAAAGGATAAGAGATCTTTCTTTCTTACAGCTGCATAGTACTCCATTGTGTATATGTACCACAGCTTTTTTATCCATTCATCCACTGATGGGCACTTGGGCTGTTTCCAGATCTTAGCTGTTGTAAATAGTGCTGCTATGAACATGGGAGTACATGTATTCTTTCTGATTGGTGTTTCAGGTTTCTTAGGGTATATTCCTAGAAGTGGGATCACTGGGTCACATGGCAATTCAATTTTTAATTATTTGAGGTAACAACATAGTGTTTTCCACAGTGGCTGCACCAGTTTGCATTCCCACCAGCAGTGTACTAGAGTCCCCTTTTCTCCACACCCTCGCCAACATTTGTTGTTTGATGATTTGTTGATGGCGGCCATTCTGACAGGTGTGAAGTGATACCTCATTGTTGTTTTAATTTGCATCTCTCTGATGATTAGTGAAGTTGAGCATTTCTTCATATGCCTCTTGGCCATTTGTATGTCCTATTTGGAGAGGTGTCTATTTAGTTCCTCTGCCCATTTTTTAATTGGGTTCTTTGTCTTCCTTTTGTTGAGTTGTACGAGGACTCTATATATTTTGGAGATTAACCCCTTATCTGATGTATCATTGGCAATTATGCTCTCCCATTCAGTGGGTTACCTTTCTGTTTTGATGGTTGTTTCTGTTGCTGTGCAGAAGCTTTTGAGTTTGATGTAGTCCCATGTGTTCATTTTTTCCTTTGTTTCTGTTGCCTTAGGTGATGTATCAGTGAAGATTCTGCTGCGTTTGATGTCTGAAATTTTGCTGCCTACATTTTCTTCTAGGATTTTTATGGATTCACGAGTCACATTTAAGTCTTTTACCCATTTTGAGTTTATTCTTGTGTATGGTGTAAGTTGATGGTCTAGTTTCATTTTTTTTTTTTTTTTTGCATGTAGCTGTCCAATTTTCCCAACACCATTTATTAAAGAGGCTGTCTTTGCTCCATTGTATGCTCTTGCCACCTTTGTCAAATATTAATTGAGCATAATGTCTTGGGTCAATTTCTGGATTCTCTGTTCTGTTCCACTGGTCTATATGCCTGTTCTTGTGCCAGTACCAGGCTGTTTTGATTACAGTAGCTTTGTAGTATAACCTGATATCCGGTATTGTGATTCCACCTACTTTGTCCTTTTTCAAGATTGCTGTGGCTATTCGGGGTCTTTTTTGGTTCCATATGAACTTTTGAAGTATTTGTTCTAGGTCTGTGAAATATGTCATTGGTATTTTGATGGGGATTGCATTGAATCTATAGATTGCTTTGGGTAATATGGACATTTTAATGATGTTAATTCTTCCAATCCATGAACAAGGTATGTGCTTCCACTTTTTTATATCTTCCTCTATTTCTTTCTTCAATGTCCTGTAGTTTTCTGCCAATAGATCCTTTACTTCTTTGGTTAAGTTTATTGCTAGGTATCTTAATTTATTTCCACAATGGTAAATGGGATTGTTTTTTAGTTTCCCTTTCTATGAGTTCATCATTGGTGTATAAGAATGCAGTCAATTCCTTGACGTTAATTTTGTGTCCTGCTACTTTGCCAAATTCATTTATTAGGTCTAGTAGATTACTGATGGAGTCTTTAGGGTTTTCTATATGTAATATCATGTCATCTGCAAATATTGACAGTTTCACTTCTTCCTTTCTAATTTGGATTCCTTTTATTTTTTCTTCACTTCTGATTGCTGTGGCTAAGACTTCCAGTACTATCTTAAATAAGAGTGGTGAAAGTGGGCATCCTTGTCTTGTTCCTGTTCTTAAGGAAATGTTTTTAATTTTTGCCCATTGAGTATGATGTTGGCTGTAGGTCTTTCATATATGGCCTTTATAATGTTGAGATATGATCCCTCTCTTCCCAAATTGCTGAGTGTTTTTATCAGAAATGGGTGCTGAATTTTGTCAAATGCTTTTTCAGCGTCTATTGATATGATCATGTGGTTTTTATCTTTCATTTTGTTTACGTGGTGTATCACATTTATTGATTTGCGAATATTGAACCAGCCTTGCATCCCTGGGATGAATCCACTTGGTCATGGTGAATAATTTTTTTGATGTATTGTTGGATCTGATTTGCTAGTATTTTGTTTAGGATTTTGGCATCTATGTTCATCAGGGATATTGGCCTGTAGTTTTCTTTCTTTGTAGTGTCTTTTTCTGGTTTTGGAATTAGAATTATGCTGGCGTCATAAAATGAGTTTGGAAGTCTTCCTTCTTCTTGAATTTTTAGAAATAGTTTGAGAAGAATGGGTGTTAGTTCTTTGAATGTTCGGTAAAACTCCCCCGTGAAGCCATCCGGGCCTGGACTTTTGTTTGCTGGGAGAGTCTTGATTACATCTTCAATTTCTTCGTTGTTATTGCTCAAGTTTTCTCTCTCTTCCTGGACCAGTTTTTGGAGACTATGTGTTTCTAGAAATTTGTCCATTTCACTTACATTGTCGAATTTGTTGCCATATAAATGTTCATACTATTTGTTAACAATCCTTTGTATTTCTGTGGTGTCAGTTGTTACTTCTCCTCTTTCATTTCTGATTTTGTGTATTTGGGTTCTCTCTCTTTGTTTCTTGGTGAGTCTAGCTAAGGGTCCATCAATCTTGTTTATCTCTTCAAAAAACCAGCTCTTTGTTTCATTGATCCTTTGAATTGTTTTCCTGTCTCTATGTTATTTATTTCTGCTCTGATCTTTACTCTTTCCTTCCTTCTACTTGCTCTGGGGTTTTCCTTTTGTTTGTTTTCTAGTTCTTCAAGTTGTGAAGTTAGAAAGTCTATTAGAAATTTTTCTTGTTTTTTGAGGTAGGCCTGTAGTGCTATGAACTTCCCTCTCAGAACTGCTCTCGCTGCGTCCCATAGATTTTGTGTTGTGTGTTCATTTTCATTGGTTTCCAGGAAGTTTTTAATTTCTTCCTTGATCTCCTCGGTAACCCATTCATTGTTTAACAACATGCTATTTAGCCTCCATGTATTCAAATGTCTTTGCATGTTCTTCTTGCAATTGATTTCTAGTTTCATGCCATTGTGATCTGAGAAGATGCTTGATATGATTTCAATCTTCTTGAACTTGTAGAGACTTAGTTTGTGTCCTAACATGTGGTCTGTCTTTGAGAATGTCCCATGTGCACTTGAGAAGAATGTGAATTCTGTAGTTTTGGGGTGTAATTCTCTGTAAATATCTGTTAAATCCATTTGGTCTAGTGCTTCATTTAGAGTCTCTGTTACCTTGTTAATTTTTTGTCTAGAGGATCTATCCAGTGATGTCAGCGGGGTGTTGAAGTCCCCTGCTATGATTGTATTGCTGTCAATTTCTCCTTTGAAGTCCTCCAGAATATTTTTAATGTATTTTGGTGCTCCTATATTGGGTGCATATATGTTTACCAAGGTTATATCTTCCTGTTGGATAGATCCTTTCAATATTATGTAGTGACCTTCTTTGTCTCTAGTTACGGCCTTCGATTGAAATCTATTTCATCAGATATGAGTATTGCTACCCCAGATTTTTTTTCCTTTCTGTTTGCTTGGAAGATTTTTTCCCATCCCTTCACTTTCAGCCTATGCGAGTCTTTTGTTATGAGGTAGGTCTCTTGTAAACAACATATATATGGGTCATGCTTTCTTATCCAATCCGCTACTCTGTGTCTTTTGATCGGGGCGTTCAGTCCATTTACATTTAAGGTGATTATTGATATGTATTTATTTATTGCCATTTTTGTTTAGTGTGGTTCTGTTTTCCTTTCTATTTCTTCTACTAATTACAGCGGTCCTTTTAATATTTCTTGCAGTGCTGGTTTGGTGCTAATGTATTCCCTTACCCTTTTTTTTTGTCTGGGAAGCTCTTTATTTGACCTTCTATTTTGAATGATAGCCTTGCTGGGTAGAGTAGTCTTGGGTTCAGATCCTTGTTTTTCATGACCTTGATTATTTCATGCCATTCCCTTCTGGCCTGTAGTGTTTCTATTGAGAAGTCAGTTGATAGCCTTATGGGGGTTCCTTTGTAGGTAACCTGTTGCTTATCTCTTGCTGCCTTTAGGATTCTCTTTTTGTCTTTAATTTATGGCATTTTAATTACTATGTGTCTTAGTGTGGGCCTGTTTGGGTTCTTCTTACTTGGGGCTCTCTGGGCTTCTTGAACTTGAATGCCTTCTTCCTTCACCAAATTAGGGAAATTTTCTGTCACTATTTCCTCAAGTATATTCTCTAACCCTTGCTCATTTTCTTCTTCTTCGGGGACTCCTATGATGTGAATATTATTACGTTTTCAGTTGTCCCACAGTTCTCTTAAGCTGTCTTCCTGTTTTTTCATTGTTTTTTCCTTTTGGTTTTCTGATTGGTTGATTTTTTTCTACCCTGTCTTCTAATTCACTTATCCGGTCCTCAGCTTCTTCTGCTCTGCTGGTTAGTCCTTCCAATGATTTCTTCATTTCTGCTATGTCATTCTTCATTTCCAATTGGTTTATTTTCCATATTTCTATGTCTTTGCTCATGGTGTTGATGTCCTTACACATGCTGTTGAGCTTCCTCAAGATCATGGCTCTGAATTCTAGTTCTGTTAACTTGCTTAACTCCATTTCATTTATCTCATCTTCGTGGAGGTCTCTTGTTATTTCATTTGGCATCTGTTTCTTTGTTTTACCATTTTGGCTACCTCAGTGGTTTTTGGAGCCTGCCAAATTTTCCCTGTGGATGTTAGTGTTCTGCTGTTTGTGGCTCCCTGTACTGGGTTTGGATGAGCGTGGGAGGACCCACGGTATACACCACTGTCAGGTCTTACTTTCCTGGGCAGATTTGCAAACCCAGAAAAGGTTCAGTTATCCTCTAGCTTTTTGCCTTGATGCTATTAGTAGTGGTTACTTGAAGAGCCTTGGGTTCTCAGTTGAATGAAAACCTCCCTCAGGTGTTCAGCGTGAGAGGATTTCCCGAGGGTGGGGCAGATGCTGGTAGTTAATGAGCCTCAATTTGTATTTCAAAGGCCCAACTGGGTGTGGCTGAATCTCGGAGGGAGGGGCTGCTGCCTCTCCCCAGAGCCCTGGGAAGGAGTAACATGGCCACCTGCGTGGCCGCACCTCAGCAAAAGCTCTGAGTGCCCTCCAAATCCCAAGTGTCCCCACACAGTTCCAGACCAGTCCGCTCTCCCTCTGCCGGAGCCCAAGGTGAGTGGCTGTGGCTATGTTAGCACTCTGCCTGGCCCTCTGCGCTGTGGAGACGGCTTAGGCTTTCACCCTGAGGGCGGTGGTCACAGCTAAGACCGCTGCTGTCCGTGGGCTCCCAGCCCCCCTCTCGCGCCTCCGCAATTCTATCAGGATCGATTTAGTGTCCCTGGTTGCATGGTCCTCGCAAACTGCTTTTCTGTTGCTTTTTCCCAGACGATTTGTCTTTATTTTAGTTGTATTTCCAGTTTGGTCCTGGGAGATGGTCTGTGTAGCTTCCATTCACTCTGCCGCCGTTTTGGAATCGAGTGGATCATTCTTTAAAATGAAAATGCTAGGTCATCCCTGAGGTACATGTATTCAGCCCCTGGTTCATCCAATCCTATATCCTTAGCCTGTTTTCCAAGTGTCACTTTATTTAATCCCATAGTTCCCCTATAAAGTTATGAGGAGTTATTTTTTTATCCTTGTTTTACCTGCCTGAGAAATGAGGCTCAGAGACGTTAGTTTATACAGTGCTACCAAGCTAATAGAAGGTCCATTATGATTTTTCCTCTTTGGTGTATTAACTTCCTCATTAGAACCACATTGATCAAATGGTAAACAAGGCAATAGTCATACCACCATCTCCAGGAGAAAATAAAAAATCCTACACTCTCTACCTTGACCCTGTCATTATTAGCTCATATTATTTCCTGGATGAAGGAGAGATATAGCCATATGAGAGACATTGAAGCTGGAAAAAAAGGACAAATAGAGACATGAGCAGAGAAGGAGGGCGGAGCAGGGAGTTAATTATTAACAATGTAAGTCTAATGTTCACTGAGGTATCAGATGTTTTCATGTCCCATTTTTATCCTGCACTTGCTGATTAGTCAAGAATTGTTTAAGAACACTCAGCGTCTACTGTATGCTCAGTTCTAAGCTAAGTGTTATGAAGGATCCTGATAAAGACCTACTGCCTTTAAGTCTAATTGGGGAGGAAAGGATGACACTCATGGAACAATAGTTATCAGGACAAGATAACATGAATTCCTCTAGGAATTCAGAGATGAGATATATCAAGTAGAGCTTAAATAGTCATGGAAATCTCTGTGGAAGGAGGGAGTCTTCAATTGGTTCTTGAAAGGTAGGATTTGAAAAGCCAAGCTCCAAGGCAGGGGTGATCATGACAGGTTCATGAGCCAGTGAGATAATCCCCCTGGAGAGAGTGGTTAGTGTGTGTGTGTGAGCATGAGAGTGCATGCAGGAAGGGCCACAGAAGACATTGATCAGGGTTGGTGGGATGGACGACATTCTCCAGGGTGTAGTTTTGTAAGAGAACATGGGAGCAACTGTGAGTTTGGAGCAGGTAAGTGCCACGGTGGAGCAGTGTTAGACTAAGAGTAGATCAGCTATGATGGCAGGATGTGTTGAAGTGAGAAAATCAGGCTGATTGGTTTGAGAGAGGACCTGAACAGGGATGTGGCCATGAGATACAGAGAGTGGTACAGAGAGCCAAGACATTTCAAGGCAGAGTCAATGAAAATCAGAAGCTAGTTGTAAGGAAATAGAGTAGGATAAACAAAGGTAGTATTTGAGCTTTGAGTGTGGGGTGGAAGGTTGTGGTGCCATGGACAGAGATGCTAGAAGGAAGAATATGTTCTAGAAGTCATTAGTTTTTACCATATTCAGCCTTAAATCATGATGTTTAAGTGAAACTATCAAGAGCTAGGTTATTCAATACTTAGCCTCTAGCCACATGTGGGGAATTAAGTTTAAACTAAAATTAGGTAAAATTAAAACTTCAGTTCTTCATTCATGCTAAACACATTTCAAGTATGCAATAGCTACACATGGCTAATGGCTACCATATTGGACAGTTCAGGTATAGAACAACTTCCACTGTCTCAGAGTGTTCTGTTGGACAGGGCTGATCTAGAGATCAGTAGGAAATGTTAGCATTTTGGGGACTAGAGAGCTCTTGAGATGAGAATGGGAAAATAGTGACACTAAGTCAGTGGATCATCTCTCAAGGAGAAGGGCCTAGGTCTGAATTTTAGGACATGCATGAAGTTGGGAGAAACAGGCAGAAGAACAAACACAAATTGCCTGAAGTTTAAGAAAAAGTGGGAGACTGAGCAAAGCATAAAATCTTGGCAACAAAAAGAGGAGAAACTGTCCGTGAGGAGGGAGTGGTGCCAATGTCAAATGCTGCATAGAAGTCAACAAGAAAGAGAACCAGGAAAAAAATTGTGTTTAGTAATCTGAGGTCATTTGTAACCTATCAAACTCAATGAAGGAGTGTGTGGAAGAGGTGTAGTTAAATAGGAATGCCATCACCTGAGTCCTGGGTAAGAGTTTAGGGCCTAGGAACATTTCAGTAGAGTGGTAGGGATCGGGGCTTGTACAGGAGGATGTGGGGAGAAGAAAATAGAGGCAAGGAACAGAGTCAACTGCTGAGAGAAGAAGGAAGAGAAATGAAGGAGACTGAACTATCTATCACTACCAGGGGCTTCATGGTCAATGATTTTTTTTTTTTCCGCCAAAGAATAGGAAGATGGGAAGAAGGAGGAGGAGGAGACAGAGGAGAGGAGGGTGCTTGTGAAAAGCCTAATGGTTGGGATGG
The DNA here is from genome assembly GCA_030848825.1 of Tadarida brasiliensis. NCBI lineage: Eukaryota > Metazoa > Chordata > Mammalia > Chiroptera > Molossidae > Tadarida > Tadarida brasiliensis. The sequence goes on along the minus strand of CM061259.1, from coordinate 67,282,998 downwards.
AATGTGAAAGGGGGCATGTGGAGGGGGTTATACTCTGGGGGGCGCAGGAGAGGAAGGATAAGGGGATCTGTGGGTGGGCTTGTGGCCATTGTCCTCTGAGATTGGAACAGTTACTTAAAGCCAGAGGCTGCTTTAGCTTGGTCTGCTCGCTTTTGCTCTCTTGTCTTCCCACTTCCCATCCATAAGATTCTTCCTTTTGATTGATTTAATTTTGATTTGTTTTTCTAATGCATTTGACCTTAACATTTATGCAGTGCTACTACCTAGCTTTCTAGATTTCTCTAAAACTGTGCAAATATGCATGTGCACTGGTTGTTTGTCCATGTCAATGTCATCTCTTTTAGATTGTAAGTACAAGGACAGAGTCTGTTTAACATGTGCTCCACAGGGTTCATCATACTACTATGAACATAGGGGCAATTAATTCAATACTATTTAATAGTAAAGATCAGTAATTACACTTGTTTTTGAAGAGATGCTTTTAAAAATAGATGTATACAGTTGAATATGTGGGTGTGCTTGTGTATGTGTCTTGCCAACTCAACTGATCAAAGATAATGTGTCCTCCTTGCCATTAAGGTAAAGACTGATTAGAGATTGATTTAATTTTGGATTTTAGTTTATTATGGGCTGATACTGAATGCTTTCTGTGCATGATTTTATTTAGTTCTTGCAGGCATTTGGAGTGATAGGTGTTTTAACTCTTATTTCAGAGATGAGGAAATTGTGGCAGAGGCTGGTTAAGTAACTTGCTCAAGGTCATGTAGCAAGTACAAGGGGCAGAGTAGGAACTGGAACCTGGTTCTCTCTGGCACCCAATCTCGTGCCCTTAATGTCCTCTGTGTTCTCAGGCAGTGTGCTAAAGTGACCAGTCTATTCTTGCTTTCATGACTGAGTTGGCCACAGCTGTGATCATGCCCACATAAGGATGTGTTTGCTCTCAACAGCCATAAATCTCCTCTTGTTACTGAGAGGTGGAAAATGGTTTTGGGGAAATAACACAAATAACACCTCCTAGTGTCATCCTAGCCTCTATGGGGGACAAAAACGCATAGCAACTCTTTCAAAGTATCCAAGACAGAACTTGACCTTTAAGCAGTTTCTCCATTTAGAGTTAAATTTGTCTTCAACAAATATAAATCAAGACCTCCTGTTTTAGCTATTTAACTGGGAAGGTAATATTTCCAATTCGATTTAAAAGTTTTCCTTTGCCAAATTCCACAAGACAAGAAAAAAAAAAGAAGGAATGCTAAAGTTCAGAATAAAAAGAAACTTCTCAGGAAGTACATTGGTGCAAACCATAGCTGTGGTCATTGCAAATATCACTTTTTACTTTCCAAACCAAGGTCTGGGGTTTCCATAGTAACTGCTATTACCCCAGCTGGTTTGCATCATGTTTTTTTGTATAAAAGCCAGTGGAGCAGAATTCAGCTATGTCACAAAGTTCAGGTGTCACTATCAAATGGGTCTCCTGGGACAAATACTAGAAAGAAAAATATTACATGTAACACCCTCTCCCACCCAAACTCTACCTTCCGGACCCCTTGCATTTTGCTACTATGCTGACCAAGCACCTAGAGCACCCAGAGTGGGCTTTCCTCTCAAAATCACACCATCGGTTGCCTCCAACTGTGACTTCTCCCTGTAACTGTGTGCACTGGAAGGGAATTAGAGCTGTGGCTTTTGATTTACTAATGTTGCACCCATCGGAGTGTTCTTGGGCAATAGTGTTTCATAAGCATCAGAATGTAGATTTGACAGTCCGGGCCAAATACAAACTGGAGAAATTGCATTTGCCTTCCTGTGACTCACCCAGACTTTCAGATGAAAGTGATTTCCGAAGGTCACTGCAAAGCTAAGTACAAAGGTGTCTCCTATGGAGAACATATGGTGTGAAGGCGCAAGAGAAGTTGGGCCCAGAATCAGAAACTTCCATTCCTCTTCTCACCTTTGACCTTGGCAAAATGAGCCTAACCCTGAGAACTTCTCTCCCACCATGGGACTATCGTAAGAATATATGCCTTTCCTCTCCCCTATGCCCTTCTCACCATCCCCTCCCCGAGCCCTGCTCCTATTTTCTAAGCATAGTGAAGGAACTAGGAAAGAAATATGTCTCCTTCTGCAAATCATTTCCATTTCTTAAAATAAATCCCAGCTTTCCTCTTCTGAGAAGCCACCCCAGAGTGGACTAAGATCTCAAAATATCTTTTGTTTACTTTCTGCAAGAAACATATTCAGAGCCTCCTGAGTGGCAGATACAAGCAGACCCCGACTCAAGGTGGAGGCCAACACTTACCTGAGCCCAATAAAGGGCTGTGATAATTACATAGGCATGCTTGGAAGAGGTTGCTTTTCCAATTTGGGGGACAGGCTGTCAAAAAAGGCTACATAAAAGAAGTGACTTCACTAGTATGATCCATAGCCTTCTAATATAATTAGCATGCACATAATTATAGCATAGATTTTAAATACCTCTGCATGCAAATCTGTCTTGATATCTCCTTAGATTACAAAAATCTTGAATGTAAAAGCCTGATCTTTATTACACTGGGTTGAAAATCTGACTGACTTTGAACAGAGCTGAGAACATAGAGAGAGTTATTGTGGCCTTGAGTCTGCCTTCAGAAACAGGAGGTGGCCCTGTGCAATAGTATGCAGATAGCTAAGTATGCTACATCCAGGTTGAGAAATGGATTGACAGCTGAGCCCAAAAGCTGAAGAAGGGTATTTGCATACAGTACTTTTATTTTCTATCATTTTCTTTGATACTAATGGCACCTACATTTTAAGCATGATTTCATACTTGAATTACCCTGGATCAGAAGCTTCACAATTGCTTACTCTGTGACTCTGGGAAAGTTCTTTCACTCCAGGCCTCAAATTCTCATTTGCAGAACAATGGGGTTGGCTTAGAGTCTTTTCAACTCTAAATTGTATTCTACAGGTTTAACCTGAATCAGTCCAAATCAGCTTTGAATCCTCAGGGCCTAAACACAGTAATAAGTACTGAATAAATATTTGAATTAAATTAAAGAGACTCAAAGTCCAACTCTACATGTGAGATGATAAGACTGGGCTTAAAGAGGAGTGCAGAGATCCTGCTGAACTGTGCCATGTTTTATATGAATAGCAGAACCAAGGGTTTGGGTTTTCTACCTGTCACAGAGACTGGGAAGGTGGCTCGGATCTTTAGGCTGGCCCCACTTGGCTTTTTTATATGTGGATTCAGGCAAAGACTGGCCTGGGCCTTGTGTTAAATATTTAAATACAAAAGGGAAAAAATTAAATTATCCGAGGTTGTTAAATGTGGTCTTATAAACTAAAGAAAGTCTCCAAGTTTCTTTTGGTGACAGAAAAGGAAACAAGGTGTGAAACGTCTGTGTGATTGAACGTCTGTCCTGGTTTATACTCAGTTACTGGCTTCACTTTACATAGCTCTGAGAAACGAGTCTCGTGATCAGTATAGATAGCCAACTGGAACAACTGAACCCTAGAAAAAAATCTGAATTGTCCTAATTCTGTTTTGTAGTGCTTCCATAATTTAAAGATGCTTCTGTTTCTCTGTCCTCTGAGTTGCCTTTGTAGAGATTAAAGTAATATGTTAGGGTAAGAATTAAAGCCGGAAAGGATGGGAATACCCTGAGCCACAGATACATCTTCTCCATACATGTTAGCTTGTTGGGGTGGGCAGAGGAATAGCCATTGCAAGTTTCATAAAGCAAATCCATTTCTTCTTGTCCTATAAAACATCTCCATTGTGGATGTCAGTCATACCTCAGGCTATCTAGTTGAGTACGTAGGGCTATTGTAGACTTTAACTGACTCTTATACTACTTCTTTTAACTGTAGATCCAACCCTACCTGATACAATTTTACTTCTAAATAATCAATGTGAAGCAACAATAAATATAAAAATTTTTTAGATGGGGCTGCAAAGATACAGGCAAATGCCTGGTAGACGAAGGTGAACTCTATCTGCTTTTTTTCTATTCACAAAGACAAGTATTGCCCAGCACCTATGTGCTAAGCTATGTTACATCCACCTTTGTTTAATAATCACAGCTCTGTTAAGCATAGGGAAGTCAAGGCCCAGTGCCCAGTTAGGGAGGGGCAATGCTGAGATTCAGACCCAGACCCTCTGACTCTAAAAGCAGGCCTTTCCCCTGCAGCATGCTACCTTCCTGGGCTGGCCACGGGCTTCCCTGCAGCTCTTTGGAACTGTGTTTAACTGCATGAAGCCTGAGGTAACCTGAGAACCTATTGTTGCTATCACCCACCCCAAACCCCAAACCCCAAACACCACTGCTGGCCTCTCCTGCATAAAACAGAGAAAAGCACTCCCTTCCAAATAATGAGAAGATATTTTTTGAAATTTCTGAGGTCTCTGTAGTTTAACTTGCAAACTTGGCATATGAGAGGCTACTCATTTGCTCTTACATAATATATCTGCTGTCTTGAACAATAGCAATGAAGTTAGCAATGCCATGTTGGTTATGGCTATGGAGCCTAAATAATTTGCTACACTTCTTAAAGAGTTTAACGAGAGAGTTTTTAGTAACAGTGCTGAAGCTTGATATTTGCTACTATTTTTGAGAACTATGGATCATTAGGAATTTTTCTCCTAATGCAGTGATGCAGCCTAACAGTATCATTAGCCCAAGGGCTCTGGATGATTTGGTGGGTTTTCTTTCTCTCCAAGAATATGGACTCAAGAAAGGTAGAAAGGGACTTTTATAGTATTAGTGCTTAAAATGCTTTGTTTTCAGGGTCCATGAGATTACTCATTAAGCAGATCAGTATCGAGTGCATTGCCCCGTACGTGGCTCCATTAAGGAGTGGGATCCTGAATCAGAATACTTCAGGTGAGTTCCAACTTTGTCACTCACCACTCTGGACACATCACTGACTGTCTCCGCAAGGATCTGCATTTCTTGCCCGAGAAATAGAATTTGTTTAAAAGCTGCCCCGTTACCTAAGAATAATATTATTGCAGAGTCATGTGAAAGAAAAGATTTGAGTGCTATAAAAAGTTGTTACAAAAATGTAAGATCGTCCTGTTACATAGATGACAGTGCATGTAGAATCTTTTGCTAAAGTGGTAGCCAGTCTGTCAGTGATGAAGTTATGTCGGTGCAGTAGGTGGACAGGTGCCCAGCCACTGACTGCTTGTCACTAGTCTGTGAAGACAGTGAGTGTTTAGAAATGTTTATGGCAATATGACAAGTAATTTCATGTCTGCTGAATATAATAATAAAACTTAGGCCTTGAATTTTCTTGGTATTTTTTAATTTTATGTTTAGTCATTTATCTTTCTTACATTTAAAACAAGTACTGGTGTACAATGGATTGGGTAAGAACTAGCCCTTCACACTGATGATACGAGAAGGAATGAGATATCAAAAGACCAGGAGAGCCCTGGCTGGTGTGGCACAGTGGTTAGAGTGAGGGCCTGAGCACCGATGTGTTGTGGGTTTCATTCTCAGTCAAGGGCACTTACCTGGGTTGCAGGTTGAATCTGTGTCCTGGTCAGGTGCGGGCAGGAGGCAACCAATTGATGTGTCTCTCTCACATCTGTGTTTCTCTCTCTCTCTCTGTCTCCCTTCCTCCCTCCCTTCCATTCTCTCTAAAAATCAATGGAAAAAAAGCACCCAGCCAGTGTGGCTCAGTGGTTGAGCATCGACCCGTGCACCAAGAGGTCGCCGGTTCAATTCCTGGTCAGGACACATGCCCAGGTTGTGGGCCCAATCCCCAGTGGGGGGCATACAGGAGGTGGCCAATCAGTGATCTCTCTCATCGTTGATTCTATCTCTCTCACCCTCTCCTTTCGTCTCTCTCTAAAAATCAATAAAGAAAAAAAAAATCAATGGAAAAAATATCCTTAGGTGAGAATTAATAACAACAACAACAAAAGTCCAGGAGACAATTGGGAAATTAAAGTCTGTATGTTTTACCTATCCAGAGAAAGACTGACAGGAAATGGAAAACATGAGTCAGTTCCAACTGGGTCACTCTTCTCTCACGTTTAGTGTCCTGTAGACACAGAGGACATGCTCTGATGTCTGACCTTGGAGACTCACTCAGTATCACCAAAAGGAGTAAAAGTTCAAAGCATAAAAAGTTCAAGGCTTTTCCTAAGATGCTGCCAAGGACCACAGGGTGCATGGCTCCTTTCCTGGGCTGGTGGGCCTAGGTGGAGATAGCCATGAGACAAACTGAGGATGGACAGAATGCTAATTTCCATGTCTGGACACATCAGAAGTGGTTGAATGATGGGCAGACAGCCTGATTTCTACTTTGATATTGATGTTTATAAGTCAACATTTTAACATATATTTTAATGTTGAATAGGACACCCCCATCTCATTTTGGCTTTTCATCCTTATGTATTCCTCCAGATGAAATTTAGAATTATCTAGTTCTAAAAAATTTGACTGGAATTCTGTTAACTTGTATGTTAAAATGAATAAAAATTTATCTTTGCAACATAAAGACTTTTCATTCGTGAATGAATCATTTCATTTCACTCAGTTAATTTTTATAGTTTTGTTCATTCTATACATTTCTTGTTAAATGTATCTATCCCTGGATATTTTATATTTTTATTGTCACTGTCAATGAAATCTTGTATTCCAATGGAATATTAGAATTGGTAAATAAGAAAGCGTCCTGGCCAATTTGGTTCAGCGGTTAGAGCATCGGCCTGTGGACCAGAGAGTCCTGGGTTCGGTTCCTGCTAAGGGCACATACCTTGGTTGCAGTTTGTCCCCGGCCCAGTTGGGGTCGTGTGGGTGGCAGCCAGTCGATGTGTCTCTCTCACGTTGATGTTTCTCTCTCTTCCTCTCTCTCCCTCCTGCTCTGATGATAAATGCAAAAATGTCCTCGGGTGAGGATAAAAAAAAAAAAAAGAAAGCTATGGATTTTCGTATATTTAATGTTTAACTAGTAACCATCTTTCTGCTCTCTTATTACAGTTCTAATTCTTTTGGGTTATCCAAGTATAAAACAATATGTGTCTACATTTCCTAACTCTGGTCCTCTTTTCCAGAATGTATAATTCACCTTTTCTTTGGCTAATTGCATTAGCTATTATTTCCAGAACACTGTTAAATAAATGAAGTTATCCTGTTGGAATGTGACAAGCTGCTGGATCTTCTCTATCAACAGAAACATGAAAATTGAAGCTCTGTGTCCCCTCCTGTTCCTCTCCATTGTTTCTCAAATACTTGCTGATAGAAGTAAATCTTATTTAGATGGCTGTGAAAGATGACCTTGGAAGAAATATGCAAGTTAAATGCTTTGTCCCTCCTTTGCATTTAAGTAACATGGTACAAGAAGGAGAACATGGATTGAGGGACTGATTATATGTTTAATTATGAGGTTCCTATGATTTTTATAGCATCTTAATTGGTCTCAAGAGAATGCCTGAGTCATTGCTGGGCTTTCTGGTTAGGGCTGGCTCAGAGCAGTTGCCCCAACTTTACAGGCTCTATATCTCTCTGTCTCCCAGGGAGACAGTGGGGTGTGCTTCTGAAGTCTTTACTTTGTGTTTTATGCTTGATTTCAGTTTGAACCCATATTCAAACTACCCACCTCTGACAAGCAAAAGAGAGACAAAATATATCCTTTGGTTCTATTTCTAACCCATTCAAAAATAGAAGGCGGTCAGAGTTCTCAGGAGGGGATGTTAGCTCAGCTCAGAGTCTGGGCTCCTGGTTTCCATTATGACGAGGTCAAGGAGCTCGTCAGGCAGTATAACTACTTGAAACTGCCCAGGCTGGAGTTGGCTCAGTTTCCCCTTAGTATGGAGTCTAGTTAGGCTTAGAATTATTAGTGTTAGAAATAAATGTAAAATCTGAGAATCAAAGAGGCCACTATTTTCTTCTGCTTACTCTTTTTCTTTATACAACTGCACACACACTATAGCTGTAATTTCACAAATATGCATAAATATGAGCATGCTGCCATTCAGTGGATGCTGTGTTGTGCTGTGCTGTCTGGTCCCTTCTCCAAGACTGAAGTGCTCATCCCCCTGGAGCTGAGAGTCCTGCTGGCTCACAGTTCAGTCTTACCTCCTGGTGATCACCCTCTCCTGATGGTAGATGCCTCCCTTCTGGGAGCAGTCCATGTCCAGTGCCTGGTCTTCGACCTAATTCAGGACAACTGTCCAGAGAACCCCCAGATTCACTGGGATTGGTCGATGTCCAGCTTGCTTCACAGCCTACAAGTATGATTCTGGAGGGCACCTCCCATAAACTTCCTACAGGTAAACCTCCATCTAGGAGTCAACATTCCTAGAGTCTGTATCTCAGTCCACTTCCTTGACCAACACAATCTGCTATGATCTGCTTTAAATTTTAGTGGCACATTTTGCTTTTTTTAAAAGCCAACTTCTCCTTGTCTCTTGCCCTATACACCAACATGAGCCTCACTGACCTCTCCTAACAGGTTGTGTTCACAACCTGTTTTGTATCTGCCCGCATTTTTTTTCTCTATTCGTTTAGTTTTCTACAAAAGCCATCTGTGGTCTAACGCATTCATATGTTCCTCTATCAATAGGCACTCACTGGGTTTCCAGGCTTCTGCCTCCAGTTGGTGCACATTGTTTACAGAAGCACTTATGAACACAGGTGCTTTAGCTTCTATAGGATAGACTCCTGGTTTAAAGGAGTTGCATACTTTCAATTTTAAAAGATGTTGCCAAATAACCTTTTAAAGACTGTTACACCATTTTACCAGCAATGAGGAGAGTTCCTTGCTTCTTATTTCCCACCTGAAGATCAAAGAGCTGATCTTTGATCAAGTCTCTGTTCATGTCTTCGTCATTTCTCACTGCAGACCCACTTTGTCCCTTTGCTATTGAAAAGAAGGAGAGTTTGGTGAGGGGAAGACCAGGCTGATGGGCTTGAAAAACTCCCTTGGCCTCCACGTGGCTCCTTCTTCCAAATGGAAGAGAAATATGGAGTGGAGACTATCAGGACCTTTTCTGCTCCAGCCCACCAGCCTGGAGCACATAGCTGCACAGGGTGGAGGAACCCAAGCCTGAGGGGCTGGTGCTGCTCCCAGCCCAGGGCCATGAGAAGAAACTCTGCAGGGCAAAGATGGGGCAAGTGTGGGCAGGGGGGAAAGCTGCAAGCAGCGTGCTCCCGCAGGATCCATGGGGTCCTTAGCTCATTCCCTGGGAGGTGTTATTATGCTCTTCCTGGCCCTGAAAACAAATAAGAAGAGAATTGGAATGTTGCTAATGTCTCATGCTAGAAAGGGGAAAGATTGGGTTGACTTCTTAAAATGAGGAAAATCTGTCTGGGATATTTGGGCTCACAAATGCACCTCTTCCAATACCCAACAAGACATCAGATGTGAACTGGCAACCCATGACTGCTACACCTTTTCCAAACTGTCCATGACCAGTGATAGGATATAGTGGGGAGCTTGTTGTCAGGGGTATGTGTCTGTGTCTGCCTGGCTGGGTGCTGGGCTTGAAATGTTGCAGACTGTCTGTCCCTGTCTCGGCATTATGGACATGTCTTTGCCTCTTTTTGGTGTGTGACATTAAGCTGACCCTATACACTGTTATTATAACACAGAATCATTATCCCTAATAAACATTTCATAGCTCAACCTATTTTTACAAATTGTTTTAAATCTTTCTAATTAGTTATGTTAGGCATGCTATGATTTTAATCTTCTTAAGGTCCATGTGAGACTTTGACAAGTCAGCAGGGAATCTTGCCTGAGCTGCCAACAATACATGATTAGATTAAGCTCTAGGGACCCATGCTCTAGAAGCTCCCCTCCCCAGACTCATCTCTGAAGCATTAAAAGAGAACTCAGTCTCCTGCAGTTCACGAAGTATTAATAATAATATATCAGTGAGAACAATATTTTGGGCTTTCATTGAATCATTTAATTTTGTGAAAGTAAGTAAATAAAGAGAAAAAAAAGGTGAGAGAGAGAGAAAGAGAGCCCGCTTGACCCCATCTGAGAGGCATGCAGCAACCCAGGTCAGTTCTGAGAGGCTTCAGAATCATGTTTTAATGTTCTGAAGGTGTTAACACAAAGTCCAGAGGAAGGAGTTGGCACTATGGTAGGACTTGGACCATTCTTTTTCTAGGATCATCTCAGGGTAGGGAAATAATTGGGGTTTTGGCAGCTGAGATGACTATTGGCAGAACAGCTTATTTATCATATAATTCCTTAAGTAAACCATCATTTCTTCAAACTCTTGCCATAGCTACACTGAAAAAGGTTTAGCTGTGCTGTCCCTCTAGCCAAATCATCTTTGGTTTTACCTGCTATTAACTGTTCCCCCTTTGTGTTAAAAGAATACTATCTGGCTCCAGAGCTTCATCCTTTCATGGCCATTTCCTGATGGTCCAGATGCATGTCATCCTCACACATAAGAACAGAGGAGTCCTGATGACTACAGTTGGGGTCCTGGAGATAGCAGAAGAATGCAAAGCTCAGGTCCAGATTGACAAGAGTGCAGTTGTTTCAAGAACATCACAATTTCACAGCCAGTTTACTCCAGATCCTCCCCTTTCTTTGAAAGAAGGGTTCCATGGCTGCCTCCAAGATTCAAGGGCAGGTGCAGATGGAATAAGCCATGAATCATTTTTTGCTAGTAATGTTCTTGGGCCTCTATCCAGCCTTCCCCTTCCCTACAGGATACCAACGGGCCCTGCCCAAAAGCATCCCTTGGTGTCTGGCAGGAACAGCTCTGGATGGGAGGTGTTAAAGTGGTGGTTTTCAAACTATGGTGAGCATCAGAATGATCTAGAAAGCTTATTAAATATGATAATTTCCCAAGCTTAACCCCAGAAATTCTGCCTCATGTGGGCTGGGTTGGGTCCTTGTAGTTCTGACACAGATAGTTGAATTGAGTCTGTTAGAACATCACACACATTGATGTTCTCTTTTAGTATTTAACATTCCTTCTCCCTGCAATACCCCAATCCCTCCCTCCACACACCCTGCATTTAGGATGGGGAGCCACTATTTCCCTAATGGATCAGCTTGCCTTAGGTCAGGATTTTCTGTATTTATAAGAGGAGTGCTGTGTTATGGAATTACCGATCTTTTTCTAGACTTTACTTTTCTGTTAGGCTGTTCTTCTGAGTCCCGTTGCTGCCTCTTTGCCCATGTTTGTAATAAACTGAATGCAGGCTCCCAGTGTTCAGAAGTTGGATCAAGGACAATGCTACTACTAGCTGCATTTCTGTGATATGTGAGTCAGCATTTTATCATATTGCCTGTTGTTCGTTTGTTGTTGTTGTTTTCTTTCTCCATTTATTGAATCATCCATCTTTTCCTTGCCACTGTTTCTTATGGGTGTAAGTTATAATTTTAATTGCCAAGGAAAATTCCATTAGAATTATATTTATTTAAAAAAACATGAGATACATTGGAATCTTTGCAGAATTGTTCTTTGCTTTAAAGGACATGCATATCTCTTCATTTTCTCTTTTTTTTTTAGAATGCTTTTCAGGAACTGTCTTATCTTTCTGTTGTTATTTGCCCAGGAAGCTCTGTTTTATGAATACTACTTGAACTGGGCTATTTTAAAAGTCAAACTACATTCTGATCAGTTATTCCTGCACATAAACACCCGAGCAGTTTTCTAAAAAACCTGGGACTGACACCCAGAGGAACCATAAAAATAAGGGGTTAATGATGGCCTTGGGAAACTTGGAGGGACCATAAAAAGAAAGAGATTAATGATTGCCCTGACCCCTGCAACAGATTCCCCTGCCTCTGGAGCAGTCTGTATCAGCCCTGGCACCAATTAAGCAGAGCCAAGAAGAATGTAGGTTTTTTAAATGTAGTTTTTTTCTGTAGTTTGGGCCTATATAAGCAAAGAACAAAGGAAGCTCGCTGCTGAGGATTTGGGGAAGCTGTACCCCCCCAGCCCACCGGTGTAATAAAGTGCTCCCTTACAATTTGGCTGTGCATCTCCAGTTATCTTGCTGACACGTTACAACACTACTAGTAGCCATTAGAATTTGCCTTGTTTTGTGGTTATTTTCTTGTCAGACCAATATTTCTTCCTCTCATCATATGGCCTTGAATCCAGCAAGGTTTATCCAGACTCTGGCTCCACAGGTCATTGTGGGTGATGGTTCAATACCTGGCTCAGGTGAAAGCTAGAAGGCACCACCACTCCTGGTGTGTTCCCCAGCTTCCAGCAATTGTCCATGTAGTGTGGCTCTACTGTACTGAGATGTGATGCTTTTGCAAAATTATTATGTGACAGACACCGTAAACTTCACATGCCTTGTGCATACAGCCCTATAAGGTAGATAGTGTTATTATTCAAATTTAATGGAAGAAACAGAAATGGAGGAATCCCAAGATTAAGTGATGTGGCTCTTAGAGCTGGTATGTAGCAAATGCAGGACGAGGATCAGGTCCTGGGCTCTAATTCAGGCTGTCCTGCGTCCATGGTTATGATGTGTCCCTAGCAAATGTAAGCATTCACTAGGCAATAGTGATGATTGCCATTTCCAGTGCTTAGGTCAATTAACTATTAGGCCACTGATCACAAAGACTTGCAGAATAGAATTCACACCTTATAACTTCACTTGGTAGGGAAGAGTTCTACAGGGAGTGTAGTCACTCTAAAACCAGAGGACTTCACCATACTTTGGCAATGCCAGTGTTGGAAAGAAGGAAGGAAGGAAGGAAGGAAGGAAGGAAGGAAGGAAGGAAGGAAGGAAGGAAGGAAGGAAGGAAGGAAGGAAGGAAGGAAGGAAGGAAGGAAGGAAGGAAGGAAGGAAGTCCTCAGCATCTCAGCAGCCTAGGCCTTTAACTCCCAGCCCTGCATTCTTAAATCTTCCCTTCTTCTGCCAGCTGATGGAGCCTAGAGACAAGAAGCACATTTATGTTAAGGTGCTAACAACTGATGAAGGACTTAGGGTTACCCCTTCCAGGCATACAGTGTTTTTATTTTAATAGAAATAGGGACAGTGGAAGGGAGCTACCATTCTTGAGCTTGGCACCAAATCTCCTGGTCTCCTGTGAGGACTCTGAGCTTTCTTAACCACAGGCAAGTGGGAGGTTTTTGTTCAGATGCTAGTCTTTTTCAACAAAAAAGGAAGGCAGTCTGGTGACAGGATACCCAGGAGAGTTTTTAGTACTTGTGAAGGAAGTTTGATTTTATAGAGGAGAAAACAGAGTCTCAGAGAGAATAAATATGTGTCACATGTCACCCAGCTCGTGAGTGGCAGAGTGGGATTTAAATCCACATCTGTCCTATTTCAAAAGCGTTCTGTTAAACCTCCACATTTTCCACAAATAAGCTTTGGTTGCATTGAGACATGAAAACTATAGACATGGTATCATCTTGTGGCAGTTACTTGAAAACCCAAGTATTCTATTGTCATATTAAATCATGATGATAAAAAAGTTAATATTTATTTAGTGCTTACTATGTGCCAGATGCTGTATGAGCATGAATCATCTCATTTCATCCTTAAAGCAATACCATGAGGGGGATTCAGATCTTGCACTCCATTTTACAGATCAAAAAACTGAGGTTTAGTGAGTTAAGGAAATTGCCCAATTGTGCACTGCTGTGCCACTAATACATACAGATCCTAACTCTAGGCAAAGTGCTGTGCACAGTGCCAGAGAGCTCTAAAAGACTTGAGATCCTGCTGTCTGTCTAGTGAGGCTGGTGGTTGCATATCAAGTGGGCAAAGCAGGCAGCATGAGCTGGGTGCCAAGGCCACGGGATGGACAAGCACTACAGAAGTTCAGATTAGGAAGACATGAGCACAGACTAGATGAGCACAGTTCCTAGCGACCATAATACTTTTATAGGCTTGTGGAAATTTTAAAATTTTATTTACAACCAGAATTAAAAAATAAACTTTTAGGTCAAAGAAAATGTATTAATACACAGTATAGTCATCTTTATGCCAACAGAATCATAAATACAATTTTTAATATTTTGTATGGAAAAAGGGGCCCATAAAGGCCAAAGTAGCTAGAGCCATGAAAGTCATAAGGTGGCCCCGCCATTGCGTCCTGGATGCAGGTCACTCCAAGGCCTTAGGTAGTTGCAGAGCCACAGGTGGTAGGAGCCTGGGTCCCTGAATGGGGCATGTAGGACAGCTACCTGCCAATTAGAAACACCCAACCACCAACTGGAAATAGATTTAAAAGGTCATCCCATAAGATGATCACCTTACTCAATTACTCTAGTATGTTTCATTTTATTTTAGGAAATACAGTATGAGGTTACACAGTCTTATGGTTATACAGTCTGAGGATATTCACAGAAGGAAATTGAATTTGAGCTGAACTTAATAGCTGAAGTACTGGCTCAGCTGGAATGCATCCTGTTTTCATTATCTCCATGAGAATAAGGCCAGCTTGTAGGTGGGTTGGCCATCTCCTTACAAAGAGGAGATAAAGACGGCTCCAGACAGAATGTGTTTCTGACATGGCCGGTGGCCAACTCAGTACCTGGAACATTGGAGGAATTCAAGAAGTGTGATCTGTGTTGAATCAAACTATTTTACACCATAGAAAACTATTTCTATGGCTTACTAAGTTTGTGCTTTCATGCAAACACCAGCATGAAAAACCTGGAAGTGGATTCTCTATTTCAGCAAGTATCAAATAGGCAACCAGCTCTGGGCCTAGCATTGAATAAGGCACCTGTGGAAGATACAGAGAGATGGGTGATTTTGTCTCATTCCATAAGGACCATTAAATCAGGATAGGGTGTCTAAATTATGTGACAATACAATTTATATATAATTGTGAATTAAACTTTATTTTCTTCTAAAGAACTGATGGAAGTTGTGTGAGGGCTGATGTAGTTAAGGAAGACCTTTTGAGAAGGTCGCACTTGACCTTGGAGTTAGGGAATAAGTAGGACTTAAGTAAGAGGAATTAAGAAATTTTGACAAGAATGGCTGACAGCTTGTGGGTGGGGTGAGCACATTGTTGGGGATAAGAGATCCTAGCATGACCAGCGCAAAGTACTTATAGTCACTATGCAGATAAGGAAGTAGGGCAGAATTAGGAAATGAAGAAAATGATTCTTCCTCTTTGCCTCTTTACCTTTTGTAAAATAACCAAACTCCCTCACTTCGGTGCTGAATGGAAGTATGGTTAAAGGCAGGAAGGAAAAGAGAGAAGGAAAAGAAGGTATAGTTGGAAAGTGGAAAACAAGCAAGGGGGTGGGGAGGGATGATTCACAGTAGCCCTTGGTGAAGAGATCTCATCAAACCCTTCTAAAGAAGGGCTCTCTCAGCACAGAAGTGGGACTGAGGCCCTGGAAGGTCTAACAAGCGCCAGATGAGACACCCAGGTGTTTCTGATATCTCTGCAGCATGTAGGCATCACTGTTTTATCCAGTGCTTGAATTCAGAAAAGTCAAATGCCAACAGAATGGACATGACACATTGTCACACTGGTAATTCAGCTCCATGCTATAAATCTGCCAGCCAGCTTACTGATGCAATTGAGATCTAATGTCCAGTGGCCCTGCTGGTGTGGCTCAGTGGTTGAGTGTCAACCCATGCACCAAGAGGTTGCCCAGTCAGTGCACATGTCCAGGTTGTGGGCCCAATCCTCAGTGGGGGGCATGCAGGAGGTGGCCAATCAATGTTTTTATCTCTCTCACCTTCTCCCTTCCTCTCTCTCTAAAATCAATAAAGAAAAAAAAATTTAGAGCGTAAATAAATAAAATTTATTTAGAAATCTAATGTTCAATTGGAAATAGAAGCCACCCTCTCTGTGGAAGATGAAGAAGCAAGCAAAATCCTAAATCAGAGAGCCTTGCTTTTTCCCCAGGAAATAAAGATGGGCTCATTTAACATGATTTCTACCTGTTCTCCCACAATTAGTGTTTAAGTGACTGTCTCTGGGCATTAGTCACTCCAAGAAAATGAAATGATGCTATGGTAATTGGCCACGTGGGTTCCTTTGCTTCCCTGGGGATTTCACTTGGCTCAGAGAGCATTTTTTTTACATAGACCTTGTGTGCACTCTTTATTTAGCTCATTAGAGGGCTTAAGGGAATGGACTGGCATTGAGTAGGAGGGAGGGAGGAAGAAGAGCAGCAAGTTATAATGGGAAGATTACGTGATTGAAACTGAATACCTGGGTTCTAGTCCAAACTAATAAATTTTCTCTTCTATTGTGTTTTTATCTTGGACAGCTGTGTTACATACATTACCTCATTTAATCTTCACTATAACCCTGTGATGTTTGTGATGTTTGTATCATGATCCCTTTTACAGAGATGAGAAATTAAAATTCAGAGAGGCTGCCCTGATCCATGTTCACCAACTGGGAAGCAGCAGAGCTGGGATTAGAACTCTAATTGGCCTTAATTCCCAGGCTCTGCTCTCCATTATTAGTGTCTACTTACTAAAGAGACCTGTAAAAAAGTCACTTCAGCTCTCTGTCTTCACTTTCTTTAACTGTTGATGATTCTGTGAAGATGTGTCTCTTCTAAGTGCCTTTCTGTACAGATTAAGCATCCTCTACTTTTCTCTCCCTTTTAAATTTACTCCCTGTTTTGTTCTGTTTTTCTTCTTTCTTACACATCTAAACCAGAGCTGGTGTTAATAGGTGGAGGTGTTAAGCAAGGAGGAGCAGTGGGAGGAGAGAGAAGCAGATCTATTGAATAGGCACTCTGTTTTCCAGCCCTGAGCACTACTTTCTTACAAATGAGCTCAGAGCAATATATTACGGGGGCAAAGGCCCAAGGGCTTAGAGTTTGAGGATTTTATTTCCAGTTCTACCATCTTACTGTGAGGCTTTGACCAAATCATGGTTTTATTGTACCTCTGGTTTCTCATTGCTACCTCTGTAATCATAATATACACCAGGAAGTGCTTATTTCTTTGAAGTCTCAAAAATATACAAAGGTCAGGTGTAAATAATGAAATTATGGTCTTGATGAGGGTCTTGGTCCACTGAGTTCTGAGTCTTCATTTTACACAGGAAGAGAAGGAGCTGAGTGTTCTGGTGTCACATAAATAGTTAGTGATGCTAATATGTTGAGAATCCTGGCAGCTTGATATCATCCTGGTGTATCCCTTGTCCTCATTTGCAAGATGGAAGAAAGGTGCTTGTGTTTCATGAAATTCACACCTGTCATTGGGGAATAGTGAGCTATCAATGAACGTCATCTTCTGTCCTTTGATAACATTTTGATGGGATCGAAGATAGGATTCATTAGAGACCAATTTTTAATGTCAGAGCACATACCCATTGGTGATTTATCACTATAATGAATTCTATGAGGCAATGTTCCATGAGGAAGCAGATAAAAAGCACTACCCATGCCCAGCCCCCCAGGTCAAGTGGAGCTCAGCAGGTAGGTGACAGAGTGTGGAAGGCAGATGCTGTACCATGTGGCTATACACATGTGTCACAGAGAGGAGCCCATGTTAAAGAAAGGCTAGGCACACCTTTTGCTTCCTGTTGCCATTCTCCCTCATTTTGTTCATTTCTTGCTGGTACTTACTGTTATATCCACGCTTATAACAAAAAGCATCAGTTCTCTTTTGGAACGGGAGCAAGAAATTTTCTTGGTCTGTACTCAAAAGTTCTTTGAGTTCTTTAGTGACTACAAATACCACTGTACTAGTGCCTTTAAAGCAGTTTTCCATATTTTTACTTACTTTGTTTTAGGATTATTGTTATCCTTGTTTAAAACAATATAAGTCTGTGTTGTTTAATATGATAGACACTATCATAATTTAAATGACTATCTAAATTTAAATGACTTAAAGATTGAGTAAATGACAAAGTTCACTTCCTTAATCATACTAGCCATATTCCAGGTTCTCAATAGCCACATGCTAAGCACTTGTATGTGTAATCTCATTTAGCCCTCAAAACAATTTATGAGACAAGTATAGCTTTACAGATAAATAATGTAAGTCTTAGAGATATTTGCTCACTTGCCAAGATTATATATGGTAGTAGAGTGGTGGATATTGGCTAGTCTACTTCCAAAATCTCTCTAAATCAATATACTGTACTGCTTTCCTGATGGAGAGATAGCAACCAAAAAATGCCTAAAAAATGTGACCAGTGACTTTTACTTCCTGGAAGATAGAGTAGATATACTTTTACCTATTTCTTACAATTATTCTGTATATTATATATAAAAATATATATTAAAAATTCTGTGTATTATATATAAAATAAACATAGGAAGATTCTGAAAGATGAAGAGAAATCAGACCAGCTAGAGATCTTCAGACCCAAGGGACAGCAGTGATAAGTTTCCTGAATTTTCTTTTTTTCCCCATATATCATAGACTTGGCAGAGTAAATTAAAATGCAAACATGACCCCACTGTGTGCTATCTATAAGAAACTCATATCAATATAATGATATACATTAGTTGAAAGCAAAATTATGGAAAAAGACAGACCACACAGACATTAATCAAAAGAAAGCGAGAGTGACTGTATTGATATCAGATAAAGTAGATTTCAGAGCATGGAAATTACTCTGACCAAAAGCTCAACCCTCCAAGAAGACATAACAGTTCTAAGTGTGTCTGCATTAAACAGCATAGCTGCAATATATGTGAAGCAAAAACTGATGGGACTGAAAGGATAAATAGACAAATCCACAGTTATACTTGGAGATTTCAGACAGAAGATCAGCAAGCAGTTAGAACAACACACTATCAATCAAGAGGGTCTAATTAACATTTATATAATATGTCTCCCCAAAACAACAGAATACACACTCATTTCAAGCATCTACAGAATATATATCATGATAAACCATATTCTAGACCATAAGACACACATTAATAAATGTAAAATTAAAATCATACATGCCCATGAGGTCTCTGACCACAGTGAAATCAATAAAAGAAAGAGAACAGGAAAGATTTTAGACACTTGGAAACTAAACAACATAGTTCTAAATAACCCATAAGCCAAAGAGGAAGCCTCAACAGAAATTATTTTTTAAAAAAACACTACACTGAATAAAAATAAAAATAAAACATAACAGAATGTGTGGACTACAGCTAATATAATGCTGAAATGAAAATACTTACATTATAAACACATTGTGAAAAAGAAACAGTCTCAATTAAGTAATCTAAGCTCCCACTTTAAGAAACAAGAAAAACAAAATAAGCCCAAGCAAGAATAAGGAAGAAAATAAAAAGAGCATAAATCAATAAAATTAAAAACAGAAAAACTACAAAATCAATGACACAAGAGATGATTCTTTAAAAAGCTTAATGAAATTGACAAACATCTTGCAACACTGACCAAGAAGAAGAAAGAGAGAAAGAGAAGACTTAAATAAATGACCAGTATCATCAATGAAGCAGGATATCACTACAGACTCTGCAGAGATAAGGAAACACTATGAACAACTCTACACACATCAACTTGACAACTTGGATGAAATGGACTAATTTTATGGAAAGTTTGAACTACTTAACTCAATATAAAATAGATAATTTAAATAGCCCTATAACTATTAAGGAAATTGAATTTATAATTTAAAAACTATCAAAAAGAAACTGTCACACCCCAATGGTTTCAGTGAAGAATTCTATCAAAAGAAGAATTAATATCAATCTTACACAATCTTTTCAGAAAATAGAAGAGAATGGAATATTTTTTAAATTACTTTAGGGCTAGTATGAAAGAAAGGAAGAAAAAAGAGAAAGAAGAAAAGAAAGAAAGAAAGAAAGAAAGAAAGAAAGAAAGAAAGAAAGAAAGAAAGAAAGAAAAAGAAAGAAAGAAAGAAAGAAAGAAAGAAAGAGAAAGAAAGAAAGAAAGAGAAAGAAAGAAAGAAAGAAAGAAAGAAAGAAAGAAAGAAAGAAAGAAAGAAAGAAAGAAAGAAAGAGAAAGAAAGAAAGAAAGAAAGAAAGAAAGAAAGAAAGAAAGAAAGAAAGAAAGAAAGAGGAAGGAAAGAAAGAAAGAAAGAAAGAAAGAAAGAAAGAAAGAAAGAAAGAAAGAAAGAAAGAAAGAAAGAAGGAAAGAAGGAAAGAAAGGAGGGAGGGTGGGAGGGAAGAAAGGAAGAGAGAAAGAAAGAGAAAGGAAGTAGGGAGGGACAGATGGAAGGAGGAACTGAGGGAGGGGAGAAAGAAAACTACAGTCTAATATGCTTTATAAATATAATTCAAAAATCATTAACAAAATAATAGCAAATAGAATTCAGCAAAATATAAAAAGAATTACATATGCCCTGGCTGGTTTGGTTCAGTGGTTGGAGCGTAGGCCTGCGGGCCAGAGAGTCCCGGGTTCGGTGTCCACAAGGGGCATGTACCAAAATAAATAAATAAATAATAATAATAAAATAAAAGAATTACATATTTCCAAGGATGCAAGTTTAGTCTAATATTTGAAAATTAATAAATGTAATTCATCATATTGACACTAGAGAATAAAAATCACTTAATTGATGCACCTGATAAAATCCAAAAGACGGTTACAATAAAAACTCTCAGAAAACTAGGAATAGATGGGGGAACTTCCTCAATTTGATTGTTATACAGTCAAATCCAGATTACAACAAACCTATAGGTAACATTAAACATAGTGGTAAAAGATTGAGTACTTTCCCCTAACATCAAGAACAAAGGCTTCACCCTGGCTGGTATGGCTCAGCAGTTAGAGCATTGGCCTGGGGACCAAAGGGTTTTGGGTTTGATTTCTAGTTAAGGGCGTGTGCGGGAGGCAACCAATCAATGTGTCCCTTTCACATCAATGTTTCTCTCTCTTTCTCTTCCCCTCCCTCCTTTCCACTCTATCTAAACATTAATGGAAAAATATCCTCAGGTGAGGGTTAACAAAAACAAAAAACAAAACAACAACAACAAAGGCTTCTAGAACTAATAAGCAAGTTCAGCAAGATCTCAGGGTACAAGATAACAAAAAATGTATATTTATATGCTAGTAATAAATAAACACTTGGGCACCAAAATTTAAAATGCAGTACCATTTACAATTGCACATAAAAATGAGTTAGGTTTAAATCTAACAATGTATGTACAGTATCTATATATACAGCATCTAACAAAATGCTGATGAAAGAAATCAAAGAAGATCTAAATAAATGAGAGACATATTGTGTTCATAGACAGCATAGTAAAGATACCGATCAATTCTCCCCAAAATGACATGCAGGTTTAACACTATCATTGTCAAAATCCTAGCAAGATTTTCTTGTACTTATACACATGAGTCTTCTAAAATTTATATGGAAAAACGAACAAAAATAGCTAAGACCCACTTGGAAAGAAGTTTAAAGTGAATCACTCTATCCAGTTTTAAAACTTATTATATAGCAACAGTAATCAAGACTGTGTAGATTGGCAGAGGGATAGACACACAGATCAATGGAACTGGAGAACCCCCAAACAGACCCACACGAATATATCCAACTAATTTTTTTATACAAATGCAAAAGAAATTCAACAGAAAAAAGATAGCTTGTTCAACAAATGATACAAGAGCAATTGGACATCCATAAGCAAAAATTAAACCTTGACCTAAACCCTCACTCCTTATACAAAAATTGACTCAAAATGGATCATGGGCTTAAATGTAAAACGTAAAACTATAAAAGTTTTAGAAAAAATAAAGAAGAAAATCTTTGGCATCTAGATCTAGACAAGACTATACACTAAAAGCTCTGTTCATAATAGGAAAAATTAATACATTGGACAAACTTTTGCTCTGCAAAAGACCCTGTTAAGAGAATGAAAAAGATAATAGTGGCAGAAATTATTTGAAAACATATATCTAATAAAAGAATGTTGTCTAGAATATACAAGGAACTCTCAAAGTTCAACAGTAAAAATAAAACAATATAAAAACATTCCAAGTAGAACATGGGCAGAAGACATGAATAGACATTTCACTGAAAAGGATATACAGATGGCAAAAAGCACATGGAAAGATGCTCAGTGTCATTAGCCATCAGAGAAATACAAATAAAAACAACTAGAGCCCTGGCCTGTTAGGCTCAGCACTTAGAGGTAAGCCTTCGGACCAATCAGTTGTGTGTTCGATTCTGGTCAAGGGCATGTACCTTGGTTGCATTTCATCCCTGACCCTGGTCAAGGTCATGCAGGAGGCAACCAGTCAATGTGTCTCTCTTACATCAATGTTTCTCTCTCTCTCTCTCTCCCTCTCCCCCCCCCCCCCACTACTCTATCTAAAGATAAATAGAAAAATATCCTCGGGTGAAGATTTTCAAAAAAACAACAATAACTAGATATCATTAAACAACTATCAGAATAGCTAAGTTTAAAAAATAGTGACAACATCAAATGTTAGCAACAATGTAAAGATACTATATCACTCATAAGTTGCTGGTGGCAATGTAAAATGATCCAGACACTTTGGAAAAGTTTGACAGTTTCATAACAATACAAACATGCATCTACCATACAGCCCGGTAATTGCATTTCTGGACATTTATCCCAAAGAAGTGAAAATGTATGCTCACACAAAATCTGTACAGGAATATTTATAACAGCTTTATTTGTAATAACCCCCAACCAGAAACAACCAGATGTTCTTCAGCGAGTGAATGGTTAAACAAGCTATGATACATTCCTACTCAGCAATAAAAAGGAAGGAACTATTGATACATGCAACATTTTTTGGATAAATCTCCAAAGAATTATGCTGAGTGCAAAAAGCCAATCTCAATATTATTTCATACATTATGACTCCATTTATATAACATTTTTTAAATGACAAAATTATAGAAATGGAGATAGATTGGTGGTAGCCAGAGGTTAAGGAGGAGGTGGAGTTGGGAGGGAAGTAGGGGTGGTGTCCTTGCAGTGATGGAAGTGTTCTGTATATTGACTGTATCAATGTCAATATTCTGTTTGTAATATTGTACTACAGTTTTGCAAGATATTACCATTGGAGGAAACCCAGTAATAAAATATATCTCTGTATTATGATAACTGCATGTGAATCTACAATTATATAAAAATTTTAATTTTTAAAAAAATTTGACTAGTTTTTTTCTGTCTTGCTTTTTTATTTTTTATTAGATTTACAGAGATAACATTGGTTAATAACATTATATAAATTTTATTATATAAATTAAAATTTTATAATATGACATCTGTATACTCTATTGTATACTCACCACCCGAAGTTTAATTTCCATCCATCACCATATATTTGACCCCTTTTACCCTCTTAATCTTCCACGCATTCACTTTCCCCTCTGGTAACTACCATTCTGTTGTCTCTATGTCTACGAGTTTGTTGTTTGTTTGTTTTGTTGTTCACTTGTGGCTTTTTTTTATACACCCATTTCTTATAGAAGTTTCATCTCATCAGAATCTCATTGTAATAAAGCCAGTTCTCTTTTGTAACAATGTTCATTGTTGTGTGCATGTGGGCATCTTGGTGTGTGCATGGTTTAGTAAGGTGGTGGGTGGTAGCACAGAAGCAGAAAATGGTTGGTATACACCTTAGTTAAGATGGTGAAAAGTCTCACAGAGAAAGGAATGTTTGTACTGTCCAGCTGAGTAGACATAAAAGTTGTAGGCCAAAGGAGATCAAGGATATTTAATCAAGAAGTTACTCTTAGAAAGGAGATTTAAATAAAAATTTTAAAAAAATTTAACCAACTTTGCAAGATAAAAGAAACTTAAATAATTCCATCTCTCCTAATCTTTTTCACTTAAATAATTGTAATATCTCTTTTATACAATGATATGGAAAAGTTAAAGGATGCATATAGAAATGCTAATCACAGTGCCTGACACATACAAAAAGATTAATAATAGTTAGTTGTTATGTTTTAATAGAAAAGTTCCCTGTGGGAATTATATTGAGGTATAATTTATGTACAGTAAAATTTATTCTTTTATGCTGTGCAGTTCTATGAGTTTTAACAAACACATACCAGCACAATTAAGGTATTAAAAAGTTCCATTATCCCCAAAACTTTCTTCATGCTTTTTGGCGGTCAAACCTCTCTCCCCACTCCCAGCCCCTGGCCAACACTGATCTATTTTCTGTCTCTATAGTTTTGCCATTGCAAGAATGTCATATAAATGGAATCATATAGTACGTAGCTTTTTAAATACTATTTCTTTCACTTAGCCTAATATATTTGAGACTTGTTAATTTTATTGCATGAGTCAGTAGTGTATGAATATAAAACAAGGTCTTTAATCCACCTGGAATTGATTTTTATATATGATATAAGATTAGAATCCAAAGCAACTTTTTTCTCCATTTGGATAACCAGTTGTACCAGGGCCATTTATTGAAGCATCTGTCTTTCCCCCACTAATCTGCTATACAAACTTGGTCATACATTAAGATTCCTTATATACGGGACTATTTCTGAGCTCTCTGTTCTTTTCTCTTGATCTATTTGTGTATTCCTAAACCAATATAGCACTATCTTATTTTATAAAAAATGTGTAATATCTTGATATTTAGGAAATTAAGTTCCTTGTTCCACCTTCTCCTATTTCAGATATTTCTGGCAATTCTTGGTCCTCCACTTGACTATGAAATAGTCTGTTGATTTGCATTACAGATTAATTTGGAGAGAATTATACCTTTGTAATAATTAGTCTTTCCATGATATATTGGTCTGTGATGGTTAATTTTATGTGACAACTTGACTAAGCTAAGGGATGCTCAGATAGCTGCTAAAACACTATTTCTGAGTGTGTCTGTGAGAATCTCTGGAAAAGATGAGCATAGGAATCAATAAAATGAGTGAAGAATATAAATCTTACCAATGTGGGTAGGCATCATCCAGTTCATGGAAAGCCCCAATGGAACAAAAAGGTGAAGGAAGGGTAAATTCAATCTCTGCTTGAGCTGGGACATTTATCTTCTCCTGCCTTTGTTATGAGGGATACTTGTCTATAGTTATCCTTTCTTATAACTTTATCTAGTATCAGTATAATGCTGATGCTGCCACCTTCCCCCCAAATGTTAGAAGTTGTTACCTCATCTGTATTTTGTAAGAGTTTGTGTATAAATAATACTACTTATTACTTAAAAGTTTGGTAGAATTTTCCAGTAAAGTTATCTGGGACTGAATTTTTCTTTGTTGTAAGGTTTTTAACTGCAAATTTAATTTCTTTCACAGGTATAGGCTAGTTAGGTTATTTATTTCTTCTCCAGTAAGTTAAGCAGCTCGTTCGTGTCTTTCAAGGAATTTGTCCATATCATCTAAATTGTTAAAGTTATGACCACAAAATTGTTTTTAGAATTTCCTATCAAATTTTTAATACCTGTAGGATCTATAGTTCTAAGTGATGCTTTAGCTTCAAACCACATATTTTGATGTTATTTTTTCATGTTAATTAAGATATAAGAGTTTATAGATTCTCTGTGATATCTTCTTTGATTCATGAGTTATATGAGTAGTTTACTTTCTTAGATTTGTAGATTTTTCAGTTATCTTCCTATAATTTATTTTTATTTTAATGATATTATGATCTATAAACATATGTACTACATTTTCAATTCTTCTAAAATTATTACGATTTATTTAATTAGCAGAATACACTTGAAAAGAATGTGTATTCCAACTTTGTTAGGTGGAGAGTTCTATAATCAGGTCAAGTTATTTGAAAGTGTTATCCAAATCTTTTATATTCTTACTTATTTTCTTTTTACTTAAGAGTAGCGTTGTAGCCTCCAACTCCAATTGTGGATTTGTCTGTTTTTTAAATTTCCATCCATTTTTTTAATGTATTTTGAAGCTCTATGATTAAGTGCATACACTTTTAGGATTGTAATAGCTTCTTTAAAAAGCAACTATGTGATGTTCCACTTTATCCCTGGCTAAAAGCTACTTTTTCTGACAATATAACTCCTCCAGCACTGTTTTGATTAGTATTTTCCAATTTTATCTTTTTTCATCTTTTCACTTTTATATTTAAAGTTGGTTTCTTACACACAGCAAATAGTTAGGACTTGCTTTTTAACCAATCTGATAATTTGTCCTTTTTTTTTTTTTTTTTTTTTAATCCTCACCTGAAGACATGTTTTTTGCATTTATCTTCAGATAGAACGGGAGGGAGAGGGAAGAAGAGAGAGAGAGAAACATCAATGTGAGAGAGACACATCAACAGGCTGCCACCCACACAACCTCAACCGGGGCTGGGGACAAACTGCAACCGAGGTATGTGCCCTTAGTGGGAACTGAACGTGGGTCTCTCGGGTCCGTGGGCCGATGCTCTAACCGCTAAGCCGAACCAGCCAGGGCGATAATTTGTCTTTTAATTTGTTTGTTTAGTCTTTACATTTATATAATTATTGATATATTGCAATTAAAGTCAACTAACTTGCTAGGTTTTTTTTTTTACTTATTCCAGCTGTAGTTTTTTCCTCCTCTGTATCTTCCTTCTTTTAGATTCATTGAGTACTTTTTATTATTTCAATTCATCTTCACTATTGACTTATTTTTTATGCTCTTTTAAAAATTTTAATGGATACTCTAGCATTTATAGTATACATCTGTAACTAATCATATTCTGCCCTAAAATAATATTATATCAGTTATCTGTAATGTAAGGACCCTACAACAATATACTCCCAATTCCTTTCTCCCATTCTTTGTGCTAATGTTGCCATATATATTTACTTTTACAAATGGTATAAACACACCATGAATTGCTACTATCTTTGCTTCAGTCAGTTATATTTAGAATAATTAAAAATAAGAATAAATTATTTTATATTTACTTTCATTTATTTCATTTCCAGTGTTCTCTTTTTTTTTTTATTTTGGTATGGATTCAAATTTCAACCCAAATAATTTTATTTTACATTTCTTATAGTGCAGGACTAATGACAGTATATTCTCTCAATTTTTATTTGTCTGAGAAAGTCTTCGTCTTCATTTTTGAAAGAGATTTTCTGTGGGAATAGCTTTCTGGAGTGACATTTTTGTCAGCGTATTAAAGAAATCATATCTTTGTCTTCTGGTTTGCATAGTTTCTCATAAGAACTCTGCTTTAATTCTTATTTTGTTCTCTGTGTGTAATGTGTATTTTTCCACTTTGGATGTGTTCAAAATTTTCTTTTTGTCTTTGGTTATCAGTGATTTTTGTTGTATTTTATTGTGTTTATCCTGCTTGGTTTCCTACAGCATTTTAAAGTTGACAGGGTTTATTGACCTTCCCACATCTGCTTTAGGCTTTTGTTCCATTGGAGATATAAAAGAAAAGGATCCAGGTGGGATTTTATGCCTTTCCTACAGGTGTTTCTCTTATCTCCCCCAGACTTACACAAAGAGGGACACTTTCTCAGGATCCTGTTTTGGGATACTAGTTCTCTGGATAGCCTGTCTGGAGATACAATAGAGTGGCCAAATTGATACACCTGTCAAGCAATAAGTGGAGCCTTATCATGGCTTATAATAAATCAATGACCAGTGTACTAACACATCACCTTTCATTGCCGGCTACCTTTCCTGTCTCGCTTCCCTTTTTCTTCATTTTTTCTGCCCTAGGAGTGGACCTTCCAAATAAAGCATTAGCACTTAATCCTTGCATCAATCTCTATTTTATAGGGAATAGAGACAGATTCTTTGCTCACTAATTTTCAGCTTTCTTCTTTTCTAAAAGAAGTATTTAAGGCTGTATATTTCCCTCTAAGTACTGCTTTGGCTGTGTCCTATAAGTTTGTATATATTTAACTTTTGTTATGGTTCATTTCTGAGAAGAAACTTTTCTCTCCCACAGTCAGGATCCAAACTGAGACTGATCCTAGTTACCCACCTTTTCACTGAATGCCCAGCCTGTTCAAGGTTCCAGGTTTCATGCAGGGATCTCTGTTTATATTCCTCAAATCTTACATAGTCTCAAGGCCTCATCTTCTGTCCCATGGGGTTCGTAAAACTCATAGTTCTTGATAATCAAGAACAACATATAACCATAAGGCAGCTTTAAGTCAGTGTTATGTTAATATTCTGTTCTCAGCTACTTCCTGTTGCTGGGCCTTGGAGAATTTTTTTCTATCTTGCAACGTAGCTATGTACTCAAAGAGGGGCTTATTAAATTTTATCCATTATATGTAGGTGTTCTATTATAGGAGGTTTCTCAGTATATTTGTCTGTCCTGTTTCCAGAAGTGAAAGTCTACATGTGATCTTAAACTCTCTTTAAGAGTATTATTTTACTATTATTTACCATAGAGTTAAACCCAGTATGTCTTGATGAAAATTTGGTAGTAAAAATTTTTGACATCTTGACCCATATGCCTAGATGATATTGACCAATAAGAAAAATAAAACACATGCTTTTCTAAATTATAAAAATGAGTTAAATATATAAGAGTTGGTTTCATAGGAGAAAGTTATCCAATAAAGTAACTCTGGTTTTAAATGTTTTATTGTAATCTAAAAAATGACATTCATTATTTTTATTTTTATTTTTTTTCTTTATTGATTTTAGAGAGAGAGAGGAAGGGAGAGGGAGAGAGAGATAGAAACATCAATGAGAGAGAACATCGATTGGCCACATCCTGCATACCCACCACTGGGGATTCGGCCCACAACCTGGGCATGTGCCCTGACCGGGAATCGAACCGGTGACCTCTTCGTGCATGGGTCAACGCTCAGTCACTGAGCCATACTGACCGGGCATAACATTCATTATTAATTTAGATTTCACTGAATCACATCCATTAAAAGTTTAGTTCAAAATAAAAGAGATATATTTGTATTTGTATAAATTTTTAAGTGACAATGACTATTGCTATGTAAATATGATGTGTTGACTACTAAAATGACAGCAACAGAGTAAAATACAAAAAGAAAGGTAAAGGCCATCTAAAATTCCACCATTCAGAAATAACCACCATTACCATTTGGCCAACACAGTCTAAATATCTCTCTAGATGGGAAAATGGATGAATGAATGGATGGACAATGGATGGATATGAGTGGATGGATGGACAGAAGTAAAAATTTTAAAATGGTATCATACTTGCCTTTGTATTTTAAAATATTAAATTTAATTTATTTAGCACAAGAAAAAAATACACCAAATGTAAATCAAAGGAATAATTTAATAATTTAATGAAGTGTTTCTTCATTACATTAGATAGTAATCTCTAAAGATATTCTTTTAAAGTTAAGAAAAAAGATCATGAAAATCATTAAACACACATTCATCTTCAGATAGAGTGGGAGGGAGAGAGAGAGAGAGAGATAAAAACATCGATGTGAAAGACACACATCAATTGGTTGCCTTCTGCACGACCCCGACCAGGGCTGGGGACCAAACTGCAACCAAGGTAGTGCCCTTGGCCAGAATGGAACCTGCGACTCTTTGGTCCTCAGGCTGACACTGTAACCTCTGAGCCAAACCTGCCAGGGCTCAAGTTTTATGTGAAATAGTCTTGTTAAAATTTAGCAACTGATTTGTTATTTTCGAAATGTGCTGGCCAAACAAAACACACCTGTAGGCCCCAGGCTGTAAAACTTGACCTAATGAGAATCAGGAACATGTCACTTATAGAGAAATTCTTATCTGCTCAAAATCTTAGAAAAATTTCAGCTCTCAGAATTACCCTTCATTTTGTCTAGGTTTTATAGTCCAGTCTTTTTTTTTTTTTTAATAATTTTTCTTTATTGATTTTAGAGAGAGAGGAAGGGAGAGGGAGAGATAAAAACATCGATGAGAGAGAACATCGATTGGCCGCCTCCTGCATGCCCCCCACTGGAGATCAGGCCCACAACCTGGGCATGTGCCCTGACTGGGAATTGAACTGGTGACCCCTTGGTGCATGAGTCGATGCTCAACCACTGAGCCACACCAGCCAGGCTATAGTCCAGTCTTAAAAGACATTTACATATAAAGTTACCTTTGTTTGTTTTTTGCTTTTGGTACATGCCCCTAGCAGAAACTGAACCCAGGACTCTCTGGTCCGCAGGCTAACGCTCCAACCGGTGAGCCAAAGGCCAGGGCAAGTTACCTTTGTTTTTTATGCCCTATAGCCCAGTGGTTGAAGCAACCGTTATAGCAACAGAAAATGAAATAATGAGAAAAATTAAAGAATGCTAACATATCAAAGCTACTTGTTGACCTTGTTACTTTGACAGGAATGAGTTGGCTGCTTGGCTTATGTGAATCCCAAATCACTGGAAAGAATTAAACATAGAATGAATAGCCACAGTGTGAAATACTGGTCTTGTATCCAAGCATTGGATGGATGGATGAATGGACTGGATGGATGGATGGGTAGATGGATGGGTGGATGGATGAGAGAGTAGATGAATAGATGGATGCAAGGATATTTGAGATCACTTTTAGTCACAGGTTCCCTTTCAGTAAGGAGTAGGATCAGTGAGACAGAAAGTTTGGGTTTGGGAAAGGAAAGACAAAAGGCAGCCAAATATTTGTTTTACCTTTTTTCTAATCTTGTCTTAAAAAGCCTTGCCCTAGTCATGTCACTGAAAATCATTTTACTTGCTCCTTTGGTGGCCTGGGCTACATTGCCTGTCATGGATATGAAAGAAGGAAGCAAACATTTATCAGTTCTTACTTTATCAGAGCAACTGGACAGCTTTCACTACTCTGAAACTCTAACTGGAAAACCTTCCTCTAGTATGTTTTACTATTGAAACAAGTATAATCTTTCATTACTTGTCCCTTGGCTGGCAATATGTAGTAAACATGGTTGTAACTAACGCTTAAATTATAGTTAGACTATGTTTCCTGTTAATGTGCATATATCATCAGGAAAGTGGTTTCATTGTTGTTTAAACCTAAGTATTAGTTACTTGATTATAATTTTTTATCTGAGTAGATATAAGTTCAGGAGTATGGAGAAAGTGTGGAGAAATCCTCAAAGAACAAAAATGGGTAAGTAGAAATTGCCACTGCTAAGAATGAAGGAGGAAAGGGAGGAAGAGGCAGGAGTGTGAGGCAGAATAACATAATTTTGCAAAGGTTACCTCTGAATTCATTTGATCAGAGCCCAGTTATTTATTTATTTATTTATTTATTATTAATTTATTTTTGTTACAGATGTTTCTCCTTTTTTCCCCATTGACACCCTCCTCCCCATCCCCCAACCCCGTCCCCAGCTTTGTTGTCCATGTCCATCAGTTATGCATACATGCGCATAAGTTCTGTGGTTTATCTCTTCCCTCCCCTCCCACCCCCTCCTCTGAGCAGTGTCAGTCTATACCCTACTTCCACATCTCTGGGTCTACCCTGTTCCTCAGACTGTTATGTTCATTATATTCCATAAATAAGTGAGATCATATGATATTTGTCTTTCTCTGCTTGGCTTGTTTCACTTAGGATAATAGTTTCCAGGTCCTCCCATGTCGTCTCAAAGGATAAGAGATCTTTCTTTCTTACAGCTGCATAGTACTCCATTGTGTATATGTACCACAGCTTTTTTATCCATTCATCCACTGATGGACACTTCAGAGCCCCGTTTTTTAGCTTCCCATTTCAATGGACCACATTGTCTTCTTCTTCCAAAAAGCAAATATATAAAATATATTTAATTTATTAAATCAGATATTTTTCTTAAAGTCTTATATCTGCCAAAATATATTTATAAGAATGTTCATAACTGTTTCATTTGTAATAGCCCAACAATAAGAAACAATCCAAATGTCCATCACCTATTCAATAGATGAATACATTGTAAAAAAAAAAAAAAAACCCACAGAGACATATAACAATATGAATGAATCACACAGACATGCTGTTGAGTGAACAAAGTCAGACACAAAAGAGTATAAATTGCATAATTCCATTTCTATGAAGTGCAAAAGCAGGTAAAGCTAAGCCATAGTGTTAGAGATTGGACTAGCCATTACTTTGTGGGAAATATTGACTGTAAGCAGGCATGAGGGAGTCTTCAGAGGTGCTGGAAATGTTCTGGATCTGGATCTGGGTAGCAATTTCCTATGTCGATACATATGCATTAAAACATTGTGCTGAATCATGAAGATTTGGACACTAAAATCCTAAATTATATCTCAATTTTTTTAAATGCAAGAAAGTTGAGTCAGTCTCCACTTATATGCTCCATGGGTTGATGAAATGTTTTAAAATAGGCTCTGAGTGGACTGGAGTTTACTGGCAGTGACTGAAGAGAGATTGATTTAAGGACCAGTTTGTCTTTAGACAGCTAGATAGTAAGCCCGTTCAACTTATGTATCTGTTTCTCTCTCAATGTCCTCACACAAATTGTTGATGGACAAGTACATGCACTCAGAGTGAGTTTATGCTTGGTGTTTGATATAGAATGTCCTATGTGATTTAAAGAATTTCCTTTAAATTTATGTTTTCATGTTAGTTAACTCCAAAAACTGATTGACCATTAGAAGCACATTTGGAGGAAGTGATGAAAGAATAAAATACTGTGCTAGGTGAATATTTATTTTTAAGTAGTTTTAAAAATAACTGGTTAATCATAGTTTAAAGTAAGTCAGCTTGCCCTGGCCAGTTTTGCTCAGTGGTTAGAGTGTCGGCCCGCAGACTAGTGAGTCGTAGGTTCAATTCCAGTCAAGGTTAGGGTCGTGTGGGAGGCAGCCACTCAATGTGTCCCTTCCACATAGACATTTCTCTTCCTCTTTCTCCCTCCCACTCTATCTGAACAAAAATGGAAAAATGTCCTCGGGTGAGGATAAAAAATAATAATAAATTAAGTCAACTCTTTTTATTTTACTTTCAGACTATTTGGGATCAGAGAAGTAGGAAACACAGTAGTTTAAAATAATCGCAAAGTCTGCTGTCCAAGAAACAAAGATGTGTTGGCCATGCATGATGGTATTGGTGTGGCTATGTTGGGTTTGAAAAGTGGATTTGAAATATGAGTTCTGGTCTCCACTAAATTGTCCATATAATCTCTATAATGAACTCATTGGTTTTCTTTCTTTCTTTTTTAAAAAATATTTTTTCTTTATTGGTTTTAGAGAGAGAGGAAGTGAGAGGAAGAGAGATATAGAAACATCAATGAGCGAGAACATCAATTGGCCACCTCCTGAATGACCCTCACTGGGGATTGGGCCCACAAGCTGGGCATGTGCCCTGACCGAAAATTCAACTGGTGACCTCTTGGTGCATGGGTCAATGCTCAACCAGTAAGCCACTCTGGCCGGGCTGAACTCATTGGATTTCTGCAAGAAAAATCACTGGGCATATTTTAGGTTGGAACATGCCAGATCTACCTTGGCAATGTGACTTAGGAGTGGGTGTTAATAAGGGTTTGCCTTCTTATTTGAGATGCTTCAGATCATCCTATAAATATTCAGTTAACTTTAACTGAGCTTCTTGATTCTCCACCATTTCCTTCTTTAGCGCACTGCTGACAGATGGTTTCATTTAGAGTATACATGCAGCCTTGCCTCTCTCCCTAATAAATCAGAGTGGCTGTTTTAAGCTTGCTGCCTGTCACCAACTCTTAGGATGGAGAAAGGAAAAAATCCACAGTTATGATTACATTCAATAGAAATTGCAGTGGGAATTCAGAATCCAGCATGAAATTAACCCAATGTGGCATTTACCAAATTACTACAACCTGTGTAACTACTCTTTTATAAAAATTTCTTTGGTCTTTCAGATGACCACATCTCAAATTGGTCAAGATCTTGGCTTTATTGGCTTGACTTCTGAGTTTAAAGTATTAAGAATTAACAACAACAACAAAAAAGATGTGTGCATGCCAGTGGAGCTCAGGTAAGGGAAGGACAGCTGGTTTTCAAGGAAATAGCTCCCTCTTAAAATCAGAGTTTCGCTGTGATAAAAATTGCAAGCTAAGACATAGAATAGAGTGTCATAATCTAGGAAAGACTGTTCATTAACTATCTAGTAAATCTGAGGACCAATTGCTTAGGACATTTTGCAAAAATTATACAGCAAGTCATTTACAGAGGTAAGCCATATCCAGGATTGCCACTCTTTTGTCTTCATTTGAGTAGGTGATACAATTTTGAATTTTATCAGGCTAAATCAGAGGCCATGACTATCTCTCAGCACTTTGAGGGATGAGACCATCCCTGCCCTCTGTATATAGTGCAGTATATAATAGAGATAGGACTTTAACATGTTTGTTTATTTGAATTTAAGTGTACTATATTACTTCACCAAGCTAGGTAAGATTTTGTGTTTTACAAATGTTTACTATCTATAACTGCACAGGATTCTTCCCATTCTTCGAGTCTCTACTGTTTCTTAGCTCATGGAAGCTGAGACACCAGACTTCTAGTTCAATGTTTTCTATAGACTGAATTGCTTCCTTTGAGGCCTTAGTATTTTTAGGGTAGTCAGATAACACTTTTCAGAGATGCTGGGTCCTGGAGACCAATGGGCTTTTAGTATGTGGCTAAAGTGGCATATGAGGGAAGAGGGAAGAATATTCCAGGCAGAGAGAATGCCATAATCCAAGTCTTGAAAGCCAAAAAGGCGTATTTCACAGTAATTCAAGGTGACTTTGGTGTAAAGTCCATTTGGGGAATTAGTGGGAGGTAAGATTGGAAAAGCTCTTTGAAATTATATTGTAGAGAAAAATTCAACAGTTATTTGCTTAGCACATGTCATATAGCCTGCCTCATGGGAGATGCTAGAGATAAAATAGAAAAAAAGCAGGCAGGTCCCTACTCTTACAGAGTTCACAGATCAACAGAGAGACATCTGAGTCTCTGATTAAAAACAGTGATGTAAACTTTCTTTACTAGGTAGTGGGATGTGCCATCAAAATTGTGGGAATGTGCCTACTAAAGCTGTCCCAGTGGTTATAGTGGAAAAACTAATTTTGGTTGCATATAAACTTTTGGAGTATTTGTTCTAGTTCTGTGAAATATGTCGTTGGTATTTTGATGGGGATTGCTTTGAATCTATAGATTGCTTTGGGTAGTATGGACATGTTAATGATGTTAATTCTTCCAATTCATGAACAAGGTACATGCTTCCACTTTTTTATATCTTCCTCTATTTCCTTTTTCAGTGCCCTGTAGTTTTCTGTGAATAGGTCCTTTACTTCTTTGAATAAGTTTATTCCTAGGTATCTTAATTTTTTTTGCCTCAATGGTAAATGGGATTGTTTTTTTAGTTGCTCTTTCTGTGAGTTTGTTGTTGGTGTATAAGAACGTTGTGGATTTCTTGACATTAATTTTGTATCCTGCTACTTTGCCAAATTGATTTATTAAATCTAATAGATTTTTGACGGAGTCTTTAGGGTTTTCATGTCATCTGCAAATAGTGACAATTTCACGCCCTCCTCTCCAATTTGGATCCCTTTAATTTTTCCTTTTTGTCTAATTGCTGTGGCTAAGACTTCCAATACTATGTTAAATAAGAGTGGCGAGAGTCGGCATCCCTGTCTTGTTCCTGTTCTTAACGGAAATGCTTTGAGTTTTTGTCCATTGAGTGTGGTGTTGGCTGTAGGTCTTTCATATATGGCCTTTATTATGTCAAGATATGATCCCTCTATTCCCACATAGCTGAGTGTTTTTATCAGAAATGGGTGCTGGATTTTGTCGAATGCTTTTTCAGCATCTATTGATATGATCATATGGTTTTTATCTCTCATTTTGTTTATGTGGTGTATCACATTTTTTGATTTGCGACTATTGTACCATCCTTGCATCCCTGGGATGAATCTTACTTGGTCATAATGAATAATTTTTTTGATGTGTTGCTGGATCGATTTGCTAATATTTTGTTAAGGATTTTGGCATCTGTGTTCATCAGGGATATTGGCCTGTAGTTTTCTTTCTTGTGGTGTCTTTATCTGGTTTTGGAATTAGAATTGTGTTGGCCTCACAAAATGAGCTTGGAAGTCTTCTGTCTTGGGTTTTTTGGAATAGTTTGAGGAGAATGGGTGTTAGATCTTCTTTGAATGTTTGGTAAAACTCCCCGTAAAGCTGTCTGGGCCTGGGCTTTTGTTTGCTGGGAGTTTCTTGATTACTTCTTCAATATCCTTAGTTGTTATTGGTCTATTCAAGTTTTCTATCTCTTCCCGGTTCAGTTTTGGGAGACTGTGTTTCTAGAAATTTGTCCATTTCGCCTAGTTTGTCCAATTAGTTGGCGTATAACTGTTCGTAGTATGTTTTAATGATCCTTTGTATTTCTGTGGTGTCAATTGTTACTTCTCTTTTTTTTTTCTGATTTTGTTTATTTGGTTTCTCTCTTTTTGTTTCTTGGTGAGTCTGGCTTCGGGTCCATCAATCTTGTTTATCTTTTCAAAGAACCAGCTCTTTGTTTCATTGATCTTTTGAATTGTTCTTTTAGTTTCTATGTCGTTTATTTCTGTTCTGATCTTTACAATTTCTTTCCTTCTACTTGCTATGGGTTTTTCTTTTTGTTTACTTTATAGTTGTAAGGTTAGAAAGTCAATTAAGAATTTTTCTTGTTTCCTGAGGAAGCCCTGTAGTGCTACGGACTTCCTTCTCAGGACTGCTTTCACTGCGTCCCATAGATTTTGTGTTGTTGTGTATTCATTTTCATTGGTTTCCAGGAAGTTTTTAATTTCTTCCTTGATCTCCTTGGTAACCCATTCATTGTTTAATAAAATGCTATTTAGCCTCCAAGTGTTTGGATGTTTTTGTTGTAATTGATTTCTAGTTTCATGCCATTATGATCTGAGAAAATGCTTGATATGATTTCAATCTTCTTGATTTTGTAGAGACTTACTTTGTATCCTAACATATGGTCTATCTTCGAGAATGTCCCATGTGTACTTGAGAAGAGTGTATATTCTGCACCTTTGGGGTGAAATGTTCTATAAATATTAATTAAGTCCAGCTAATCTAGTTTGTCATTTAAGGACCCCATGTCCTTGTTAATTTTTTGTCTAGAAGATCTATCCAGTGATGTCAGTGGGGTGTTAAAGTCACCAACTATGATTGTATTGCTATTGATGTCTCCCTTGAAGTCCTCCAGAAGTTTTAAAAAATATTTTGGTGTTCCTGTATTTGGTGCATATATGTTTACCATGGTTATATCCTCTTGTTGGATTGACCCCTTTAATATTATGTAGTGACCTTTTTTGTCTCTTATTATGTCCCTCATTTTGAAGTCTATCTTATCAGATATGAGTATTGCTACACCAGTTTTTTGTTTGTTTTTTACCGTTTGCCTGGAAAAATTTTTTCTATCCCTTCACTTTCATCCTGTGTGA
Organism: Tadarida brasiliensis; assembly: GCA_030848825.1. Lineage (NCBI taxonomy): Eukaryota > Metazoa > Chordata > Mammalia > Chiroptera > Molossidae > Tadarida > Tadarida brasiliensis. The sequence continues at coordinate 67,245,887 of CM061259.1, read as the reverse complement.
GTCTTTTGTTATGAGGCGGGTCTCTTGTAGACAGCATATATATGGATCATGTTTTCTTATCCAATCAGCTACCCTATGTCTTTTGATTGGAGCATTTAAGCCATTTACATTTAAGGTTATTATTGATAGATACTTATTAGTTGCCATTTTTATTTTATGCCTGTGTTCCTCTCTCTCTCTATTTCTTCTTCTTCTTCTTCCAGCAGCCCCTTTAGCATTTCTTGCAGTGCTGGTTTGGTGGTGGTAAATTCCTTTAGTTTTTTGTTTTGTCTGTGAAGCTCTTTATTTCACCTTCAATTTTGAATGATAGCTTTGCTGGATAGAGTAGTCTTGGACTCAGATCCTTGCCTTTCATTACTTTGTACACTTCATGCCACTCCCTTCTGGCCTGCAGTGTTTCTATTGAGAAATCAGCTGACAGTCTAATGGGAGCTCCCTTGTAGGTAATTTTCTGTCTCTCTCTTGCTTCCTTTAAGATTCTTTCTTTGTCTTTCACGTTTGCCATTTTAATTATGATGTGTCTAGCTGTGGGTCTTTTTGGGTTCATCTTACTTGGGACTCTATTTCCTGGACTTGTGTGCCTTTTTCCTTTGTCAAATTAGGGTAGTTTTCTGTCATTATTTCTTTAAACATGTTCTCTATTCCTTTCTCTGATTTTTCTTCTTCTGGTATATTTATGATGCGAATGTTTTTATGTTTTGTATTGTCCGAAAGCTCCCTTATACTCTCCTCCTGTTTTTTAATTTTTTTCCCCATTTGCTGCTCTATTTTCTACCTTGACTTCTAACTCACTGATTCAGTCTTCAGCTTCTTCTAATCTACTGTTGAATCCTTCTAAGGTATTTCTCATATCAGCAATGTTATTCTTTATGTCCTCTTGACTTTTATTTGTAGCTTCTACCTCTTTTCTTAAGCTAATGTAGTTCCCACTGAGCTCTTTATAATTTTCATTAAGTTGCTTGTAGTTCTCACTGAATTGTTTGAGCACCTTTAAAATCATTGCTTTATTCTTTATCTGACAAATTGCTTTCTTCTATTTCATGTATTTCTTTTTCTGGTGATTCCTCATTTTCTTTCATTTGGATGTTATTTCTTTGTCTCACCATTTTGGCCACCTGGTAGTTCTAGGCCCAGTGAAGGATATTGGGATGTGTAGGTAGGTCAGTGTATATCAAATAAGGCTGCTGTGCCTCCCAGACTGTTTTGGTGTGTGGTGCCTCTTGCCTACTGTGGGTCCTGGAGGATTGACTACTGATGGCTGGCAATGATCTATTGTGATAGGTGCTGCTGCTCAGTCCACACGCAGGCCCCACTGGTGCTGTGGGCCACTGTGTTGTGGGTCCCTCCGGTCCTGGCTGGGGCATGCTGCTGCCTGATGGGGCTCAGCTCCTGATCAGCTTCTGCTGATACTGTTGGGGATGGGTCTCAGTTGCTTATCTATGCTGCTGCTGCCTGGGGATGGATGTCTGCTCCTGAGCCTCTGCTGTTGGGGTTGTATCTCGGCTCCAATCAGGATGCTGCTATGGGAGATGGTGCTTGAGCTGGTTGCAGCTTCTGCAGCAGGCACCTTGACAATGCTGCTACAGCACAGGTACTGTCCACTGGTCTGTGTTGACACAGTGGAGTTTACTGGTCCAACCGTGCAAGGTGCACTGGTGGGCTCAGGTCACTCAGCCCTAGCCACTCCTGCTGCCTCCTCCCAGAGAAGATGAGGGATCTTCCAAAATGGCGGGGACTTCAGGTGGCACAAGGAGAAGTGCCAGAAATTTGCTAAGAAGAACCACATTGGGAATCTGCTCCACAGGCCAGCCCATGCACAGGTGCTGAGCTGGCAAGAAAGCTCTGCACCTCCCTCCCTCTGGTGGAGGATGCACTTAAAAAGAGTATTTTCATAGGATGTTTTATGAAGCTTGTATCCCCAGTGTGACACCTCAGTTACTGGTTATCCATCCTCTCCTAAGATACTTGCATTGATGGGAAGACTAACTTCCTGGGAAAATATGTCTTCCTATAGCTTTTAGCCTTTGGTCAGAATTCTAAGCTAGACCAATATACTAATCTCCTAGTTGGTCTCCCTGCCCCTAGCAGCCTCCCTCTTCAGTTATTCTTGATAAATGTAAGCCTTATAAAAAATTAGAATAGAAATTTGCCAGAGCCCCCAGGTTCAAACATGTTCCTAAGTCAGCCACTTATTGACACTGATACATATCTTGAGGTATAAAGTGGAGCTAACTTCTTTTTTTTTTTCTGCTCTGTGGTAACTTTATTTTTTATTATTTTTAAAGTTTATTTTTATTTGATTTTTTCCATCATCATTTGTCTCCTCTATGCCCTCTTCCACCTCTACACACCACCTCCCCCACAATCACCACACTGTTGTCCATATCCATGAGTTTTCTCTTTTTTTCCCCCTCAATCCCTCCCCCACACCACCAGAACTGTCTGCCTGCTCTGTATCTGTGAATCTGTCTCTATTTTGCTTAGAAGTTCAGTTTGTTTATTAATTCCACATATGAGTGAAATCATATGGTACTTGTCTTTCTCTGACTGACTTATTTCACTTAGCATAATGTTCTCCAGGTCCATTCATGCTGTCACAAAGGGTAAACTTTTCTTCCTTTTTATGGCACAGTAGTATTCCATTGTATAAATGTACCACAACTTTTTTATCCACTCATCTACTGATGGACAGTTGGGCTGCTTCCAAATCTTGGCTATTGTAAATAACTCTGCAATGAACATCGAGATACACATATTCTTTCAAATTACTATTTCGGCTTTCTTTTTTTTTTCATTTTTTTTTTCTTTAACTTATCTTTATTGTTGAATGTATTACAGATGTTCCTCATTTTTCCCCCATTGCCCCCCTCCTCCCCATTCCCGTCCCCCTCCTGCCTTTCCCCACACTGTTGTCTGTGTCCATTGGTTACGCATATATACATACAAGTTCTTTGGTTTATTTCTTCCCACCCCCCATCCCCCTTCCCTTTGAGGTTTGTCAGTCTAACAACCAATTTGTACTTCTTAATCCCTTCACCTTTTTCATCCATTCCCCCAGCCCCCACCCTTCTGGTAACCAACAAAAGTTCTCTGTATCTTTGAGAATGTTTCTGTTCTGCTTGTTCATTTTGTTTGTAGATTCAACTGTTGATAGATATGTACTTATTGCCATTTTGTTTGTTCATATTTTTTTTATCTTTTTCTTCAAGAAGACCCTCCAACATTTCATATAATAATGGTTTGGTGGTGATGAACTCCTTTAGCTTTTCCTTGTCTGGGAAACTCTTTGTATGGCCATCGATTCTAAATGACAGTTTTGCAGGATAGAGTAATCTTGGTTGTAGGTTCTTGCTTTTCATCACTCTGAATATATCTTGCCACTCCCTTCTGGCCTGCAAAGTTTCTTTTGAGAAATCAGCTGACAGTCTTATGGGAACTCCCTTGTAGGTAACTAACTGCTTTTCTCTTGCTGCTTTTAAGATTCTCTCTTTGTCTTGAACCTTTTGCATTTTGATGATGATGTGTCTTGGTGTGGGCCTCTTGGGGTTCATCTTGTTTGGGACTCTCTGTGCTTCCTGGACTTGTATATCTGTTTCCTTCACCAAGTTAGGGAAGTTTTCTGCCATTATTGTTTCAAATAGGTTTTCGATTTCTTGTTCTCTCTCTTCTCCTTCTGGCACCCCCAAGATGTGAATGTTGGCACGCTTGAAGTTGTCCCAGAGGCTCCTTACACTATCCTCATTTTTTTGGATTGTTTTTTCTTTTTGCTGTTCTGATTGGGTGTTTTTTGCTTCCTTATATTCCAAATCGATGGTTTGCTTCTTGGCTTTACCTACTCTACTATTGATTCTGTGTAAATTATTCTTTATTTCAGTTAGTGCCTCCTTCATTTCTAACTGTGCATCCAGCATTTCTGACTGGTCCTTTTTTATGCTCTTGAGGCCCTCACTAAGTTCACTGAGGTGCTCACTAAGTCCACTGAGTTTCTCACTACGTCCATTGAGCATCCTTATAAACAGTGTTTTAAACTCAGCATCTGTTAGGTTGCTTAACTCCATTTCACTTAGTTTTTTTCCTGGAGTTTTGTTCTTTTCTTTCATTTGGGACCTGTTTCTTTGTCTCCTCATTTTGGCTGCCTCCCTCTGTTTGTTTCTATGTATTACTTAGCGAGAGGTGTGGGGCTAGCTGAGACCAGATGCTGCTTGTTTGAAAGAATTTAGGAAAAGCTGCAGCAGGATCCAAGACAAGCCAATCCTATGGTAAAGCAACTGGCAACAGCTTGGGTGGGCCTGGAAGTTGGGTGGGGCGGGGCCTCAGGGAATCACCAGGGCGGGGCAAACAGTGTGAGCCAGGTTGCTGGAGTCCCAGATATGGTGGCATCTGCCAACCAAGGGAAGGGCTCACCAAAGGAATCAAAGCCTCTGATAGCACGTCTGTCCAGGAGAAAGCTGTCTCTCTAGCCCTCGCTCCAATGCCAAACAGCTCAGTTCTTCCCCATATGACTCTGGTGCCTTTCAAGCTGCCTCCTGCTTGCTGAAGCCTGGAGGGAGCGAGTCCAAGTAAGTCTGTGCGCGGGTCCTTTAAGAGGAGTTGCCGGGGGCTCCAGCCGCCTCAGCCTCAGTTCCCGCTGGTTTTTCCAGCCAGAAGTTATGGGGAATTCTCTTCCTGGCACTGGAACCCTGAGCTGGGTGCCTGGTGTGGGACGGGGACCCCTCAGTCCTCAGGGAGGACCTTCACAACCGAGGTGTCCTCCTAATTTTTATCCGCCACACGTGGGTGTGGGACCAGCCCCTCCTCCGCCCCTCCTACCAGTCTCGATGCAGCTTCTTTAATTTCGTAGTTGTCGGACTTCCATTCAGCTTGATTTTAGGTGGTTTTGAATGATGGTTGTTCTGTAGTTTAGTTGTAACTTTGATGTGGTTGTGGGAAGACGTGATACTGCGTTTACCTACGCTGCCATCTTGACCAGAAGTGTGTTTCGGCTTTCTTTAGATGAATTCCCAGAAGCACAATCACTGGGTCATAAGGAAGTTCCATTTTTAATTTTTTTTGAGGTAAGTCCATATAGATTTTCACAGTGGCTGCACCAGTCTGCATTCCTACCAACAGTTCCTTTTTCTCCACATTCTCACCAACACTTGTTTTTTGTTGGTTTATTGATGATAGCCATTCTAACAAGTGTGAGGTGACATGTCATTGTGGTTTTAATTTGCATTTTTCTGATGATTAGTGACATTGAGCATCTTTTTATATGTATATTGACCATCTGTACATCTTCTTTGGATTGTTTGGTTTTTTTTTGGTGTTGAGTTTTATAAGTTCTTTATAAATTTTAGATATTAATATTAACCCCTTATCAGATGTATCATTGGTAAATATGTTCTCCCATTAGTGGGTTGTCTTTTCATTTTGTTGATAGTTTCCTTTGCTGTGCAAAATTGTTAGTTTGATGTAATCCCATTTGTTTATTTTTTCTTTTGTTTCTCTTGCACGAGGAGATATATCAGAAAAAAATATTACTATGAGAAATGTCTGAGATTTTACTGCCTGTGTTTTCATCTTTAATTTTTATGGTTTCGTGTCTAACATTTAAGTCTTTAATTCATTTTAATTTATTCTTTTGTGTGGTGTAAGAAGGTGGTCTAGTTCATTTTTTTGCACATATCTATCCAACTTACCCAGCATTGTTTATTGAATAGACCATATTTAGTTCATTGTATGTTTTTGCTTCCTTTGTCAAATATTAATTGACTATAAAGGCCCAGACTTATTTCTGGGCTCATTATTTTGTTCCATTGATCTATATGTCTGTTTTTATGCCAGTACCATGCTGTTTTGATTACTATTGCCTTGTAGTATAGTTTGATATCAGGTAGGGTGATTCCTCCAACTTTGTTCTTTCTCAAGATCACTATTGTTATTTGGTTTCTTTTGTGGTTCCATACAAATTTTTGAAACATTTGTTCTAGTTCTGTGGAATATTCCATCAGAATATTGCATTGTGATAGGAATTGCATTGAATCTGTAGATTGCTTTGGGTAGTATGGACATTTTAATGATGTTAATTCTTCCTATCTATGAACATGGTATATGCTTCCACTTATTTGTATCTTTCTCAATTTTTTTCTTCAATGTCTTATAATTTTCCAAGTACAGGTCTTTTACATCCTTGGTTAAATTTAATCTTAAGTATTTTATTCTTTTGAAGCAATTGTGAATGTGATTTTTTAAAATTTCCCTTTCTGATAGTTCATTATTGGTGTATAAGAATGCAACTAGATCAATGGAAAAGAACAGAGAACCCAAAAATTGACCCAAAACAGTATGCTTAGTTAATATTTGACAAGTTGGTAAAAGCATACAATGGAGTAAAGACAGCATCTTTAATAAATGGTGTTGGGAAAATTGGACAGCTACATGCAAAAAAAAATGAAACTAGACCACCAACTTACCCCATACACAAGAATAAACTCAAAATGGATAAATGATTTAACTGTGACTCATGAATCCATAAAAATCCTAGAAGAAAATGTAGGCACCAAAATTTCAGACATCACAAGCAGCACAATTTTCACTGATACAATGCCTAAGGCAAGTGAAACAAAGGAAAAAAATGAATAAATGGGACCACATCAACTAAAAAGCTTCTGAACAGCAAAAGAAACAAATGTCAAAATGGAAAGGGAACTCACTATATGGAAGAGCATAATTGCCAATGATACATCAGATAAGGGGTTAATTTCCAAAATATATAGAGTACTCATACAGCTAAACAAAAGGAAGACAAAGAATCCAATTTAAAAATGGGCAGAGGACCTAAATAGATACCTCTCCAAACAGGATATACAAATGGCCAAGAGACATATGAAAAAAATTCTCAAAGTCACTAATCATCAGAGAGATACAAATTAAAATTACTATGAGGTATCACCTCACACCTGCTAGAATGGCTGCCATCAACAAATCATCAACGAAGTGCTAGTGAAGGTGTGGAGAAAAAGGGACTCTAGTACACTGCTGGTGAGAATGCAGAGTGGTGCAGCCACTGTGAAAAACATTTTGATGTTTCCTCAAAAAATTAAAAATTGAACTGCCATTTGACCCAAGCATCCCACTTCTAGGAATATATCTTAAGAAGCCTGAAACACCAATCAGAAATAATATACGTACCCCCATGTTCATAGCAGCACTATTTACAATAGCTAAGATCTGGAAACAGCCCAAGTGTCTGAGTGGATAAAAAAGTGGTGGTATAGCCTGGCCTGTGTGTCTCAGTGGTTGAGCATCGACCCAGGCATCAGGAGGTCACCGGTTCAATTCCTGGTCAGGGAACATGCCCAGGTTGTGGGCCCAATCCCCAGTGGAGGGCATGCAGGAGGAGGCCAATCAATGATCTCTCTCATCAATGTTTCTATCTCTCTCTCCCTTTCCCTTCCTCTCTCTCTAAAATCAATAAAGAAAAAATATTTAAAAAAAATGCTGTGGTACATATACACAATGGAATACTATGCAGCTGTAAGAAAGAAAGATCTCTTATCCTTTGAGATGACATGGAGGGACCTGGAGAGATTTATGCTAAGTGAAATAAGCCAGAGAGACAAATATCACATGATCTTACTTATTTGTGGAATATAATGAACAAAATAAGGTGATGAACAAAATAGACCCAGGGACATAGAAATAGGGTTTAGACTGACAAATTTCAGGGGGGGGTGGGGAGGGAAGAGATAAACCAAAGAACTTATGCATATAAGCATAACCAATGGACATAGACAAAAATGCTGTGTGGGGTGGGCAGGAACAGGAAAATGATGTCAATGGGGGAAAAAAGAGAAACATCTGTAACAAAAATAAATAAATTAAACAAAAAATAAATTTTAAAAAGATGAATGCACCTGATTTCTAGATATTTATTTTGTATCCTGCTACATTACTGAAGTCATTTATCAGTTCTAGTAGTTTTTTGTGGACTCTTTAGGGTTCTCTATATGCAATAGCTTGTCATCTGTAAATAATGACAGTTTTAATTCTTTTCCTATTTGGATGCCTTTTATTTCTTATTATCTGATTGCTATGGCTGGGACTTCAGAACTATTTTGAATAAGAGTGGTGAAAGTGGACATTCCTATCTTGCTCTCGATCTTAGGGAAACACTTGTAGTTTTTGCCCATTGAGTATAATGTTGTCTGTCAGTTTGTCATATATGGCATTTATTACATTGAGGTATGTTCCCTCTATTCCTACTTTGCTGAGAGTTTTTATCATAAATGTGTGCTGGATTTTTACTAAATGCTTTTTCTGCATCTATTGATAGGCCTTTTGTCCTTAAATTTGTGTATGTGGTGTATCACATTTATTGTTTTGTGGATATTATACCAACCTTGCATCCCCAGAATAAATCTCACTTGATCAAGGTGTATGATCTTTTTAAAGTATTGCTGGATTTGGTTTGTTAATATTTCAATGAGGACTTTAGTGTATATGTTCATATAATTTTTCTTTGTCATGTCTTTTGTCTTGTTTTGTAATTAGGATAATGCTGGCCTCATAAAATGAGCTTGGGAGTCTTTCTTCCTCTTGAATTTTTTGGAATAGTTTGAGAAGGGTAGGTATTAGTTCTTCTTTGAATGTTTGGTAAAATTCACCTGTAAAGCCATTCAGTCCAGGGCTTTTGTCAGTAGTTTTTTTTTTTATTACTGCTTCAATTTCACTAGTTGCAATCTGTCTAGTCAGATTCTCTGCCTCTTCCTGATTTAGTTTTGGAAGGTTGTATGTTTCTAGGAATTTATCTATTTCTTCCAGATTGTCCAATTTGTTGGCATATAGTTGTTCTTAATATTTTCTTACAATCTTTTGTATTTTTTGGTGTCAGTTGTTACTTCTCCTCTTTCAATTCTAATTTTATTTATTTAGGACCTCTGTCTTTTTTTCTTGCTGAGTCCTGTTAAAGCTCTGTCAACTTTGTTTATCTTTTCAAATAACCAGCTCTTGGTTTTATTGATTTTTTATTTTGTTTTTTTTATACTCTAATTATATTTATTTCTGCTCTGATCTATATTATTTCCTTCCTTCAGCTCCCTCTGGGCTTTGTTTGTTGTTATTTCCCAAGTTCCTTTAAGTGTAAAGTTAGATTGTTTATTTGAGCTTTTTCTTGTTTCTTAAGATAGGCCTGTAATGCTATGAATTTCCCCCTTAGGACTGCTTTCCCTGTGTCCCACAGATTTTGGGTTGTTGTGTTCCTATTTTCTTTTATTTCAAGGTATCTTTTAATTTCTTCCTTGATCTCACTGTTAACCCATTCACTGTTTAGTAACATATTATTTAGCATCCTTGCCTTTGTGTGTTTTCTGTTTTCTTCTTGTGATTGATTTCAAGTTTTATAGCATTATATGATTTCAATCTTTTTAAATTTATTGAGACTTGTTTTGTGTCCTAACATGTGGAATATCCTAGAAAAAATTCCATGTGCACTTAAAAAGAATATGTATTCTGCTGCCCTGGGGTAGACTGCTCTAAAGATATCAATTAAATCCATTTTACCTAGTGTGTCATTTAAGGCCATCTCCTTAATGATTTTCTGTCTGGAAGATCTATCCATTTACGTCAATGGGGTGTTAAGATCCCCTACTATTACTGTATTACTGTCAATATCTCCTTTCATGTCCATCAAGATTTGCTTTACATATTTAGGTGCTCCTATGTTGGGTACATTAATGTTTACAAGGGTTATAGCCTCTTGTTGGATTAATCCCTTTATCATTATATAGTGTCCTTCTTTGTCTCTTACTATATCTTTGGTTTTAAAATCTGTTTTGTCAGCTGTAAGTACTGCTACTCTAGCATTTTTTTTCCTTTTCCAGTTGCATGAAATGTCTGTTTCCATCCCTTCACTATTAGTCTGTGTGTATCTTTTGTTCTGAGGTGGGTCTCTTAAAGAAAGCATATACATGGGTCTTGTTTTCTTATCCACTCAGCCACCTTATGTCTTTTGATTGGAGCATTTAAGCCATTTACATTTAAAGTGATTATTGATAGGTATGTATTTATTGCCACTTTATTTTTTTAACTATGTTGTTCTATTTTTGTTTTATTTTTTTTCTTCCATTTCTTAAAGCAAGCACTTTAACATTTCTTGTAATGATGCTTTGGTGGTAACAAACTCCTTTAGCATTTTCTTGTCTAAGAAACTCTTTATTTTTCCTTCAATTTTAAATGATAACCTTGCTGGGTAAAGTAGCCTTGGTTGTACGTCTTTGTTTTTCATCATTTTGAATATTTCATGCCAATCCCTTCTGGTCTGACATGTTTCTGTTTAGAAATCATTGACAGTCTTATGGGAGCTCCCTTGTAGGTAACTGACTGCCTTTGTCTTACAGCTTTTAAGATTCTCTCTTTGTCTGTAACGTTTGACATCTTAATTATAATGTGTCTTGGTGTGGGCCTCTTTGGATCCATCTTGTTTGGGGCTCTCTGAGCTTCCTGGACTTGTATATATTTTTCCTTCACCAGGTTAGGGAAGTTCTCAGACATTATTTTTTCAAATAGGTTCTTGATTTCTTGCTCTCTCTCCTCTCCTTCTGGTACCCATATTCTGTGGATATTGTTATGCTTCATGATGTCCCAAAGGTCCCATAAACTATCCTTATTTTTTAAAGTCTTTTTTCCTTTTGCTGTTCTGATTGGGTGTTTTTTCTACCTTGTCTTCCAAATCATTGATTCAGTCCTCTGCTTTATTGAGCCTGCTGTTTATTCCTTTCAGTATAGTCTTTATTTCAAATATGGCATTCTTTATTTCTGATTGATCCTTTTTTATGGTTTCTATATCCTTTTTCATGCTGCTGGGCATCCTTATAATCATTACTCTGAACTCTATATCTGATACATTGCTTACCTCCACTTCATTTTCCTCTTCCTCTGGAGAATTTTCTTGTTCCTTCAATTGGGGCCTGTTTTTTTGTCTCCCCATTTTGACTGCCTCTTTTTGTTTGCTTCCATGTATTTTAGGTGGATATGCTATTACTCCCAGTCTTGGTAGGGTGGCTTTATGTAGTAGGTGATCTTTGGGACCCAGTGGTGCAGTCTCCCTGATCACCAGAAGTGGGTGCTCTGAGAATGTCCCTTGTGCACGTTGTGTGGGCCCTCCTGTTGTAATTCAGTCTTAATTGCTATTGGCCCATTTTTTGAATGGGCTCTACCCTCAGGCTGGCTGACAGTGAGGCTCAACCTCCAACACAGTGTGCAGGCTGCTGTGCAGGTGCTGAACACACAAAACAGAATTTACCTCAGTCGGGCTTGGTGCCTGCCAATATCTCCCTGTGGGTATGATACTTGTGAAGCTTATTGGATCCTGCTCTATTGTCTGAAGCTGGTCACTGGGTATATTGGTTCTGGGCCTCTGTGGAAGGAGTCTGGTGCAAGCCAATGTCAGACACTGTGATTGGCCTTGAGCATCCTGTTTGGAGCTATCAGCAATCCAAAGCTTATGGTTCCCTCTGTTGGGCCTGGGTACATGTAGAAAGGACCAAGGTGCACACCAAATTTGCTTTTACTAGCCCCAGGCCTTGGAGCAGATCAGGCAAAGACTCAAAACACCAGGGATCCACTTCTGCTTGCCTGCTGTTTGTTACTCTCAATCACTTAATAAGCCTCCCACTGTAGTTCTCAGCAGGGCATAAGCTCCATAGAGCGGAGCAAGAGGGATTCCAATAGATGGGGCTATTGCTTCCCCCACCCCACCCCCCACCCTCAGGCTAATGCTGCATAGATGGGAAAGGTGTGCCTGAGAAAGATGGCTTCTGCAGTATGGGGGAATTACTCAGCACAAGGATCTGGGTGGCTCTCCTCTCAAGCTCTCTCCCCAAAGCCACCAACCCCAGGATCTCCTCAAACAGTTCTAGCCTACTCTGCTCTCCTTCTGCCAGAGCCCAAGGTGAGTGGCTACAAACTAAATTTTGTGCATTGTCTCTTTAGGAGGATGGCTGCGTTTCTAGCCATCTCCCTGGAAGACAGAAACCCTGCTGTTTTTCACAGCCAGATGTTTTGTGGGCACCTTTCCCAGTTCTAGTGCTCTGGGCTGGGGAGCCTGGTTTAGGGTTTAAACCCCAGACTTCTCAGGGGGAACTACCTGCATTTGAGATATCCCTCCCGAACTTCAGCTACTACCTGTGGGAGGCCAGCCAGCTCTCTTGTGCCTCCACACTTCCTACCAGTCTCAATGTGGCCTCCTCTTTAAGTCCTTGGGTTATAAGGCTTCTCTCCAGCTAGTCTTCAGTTGGTTATTCAGGGTGATTTTTCTACATTTTCGTTGTAATTCCAGTTTGGTCCTGGGAGTATGTCAGTGTAGCTTCCATTTAGTCCATTGCCAGTTTGGAATCTCCCCCTGTGGTCAAAGTGGAGCTAAATTCTAACACCAGAATCAAATTGGAATAAACAAAAATAATGAGTATCATTATTTTCATTTTGATAAACTAGCATGACTTTATTCTATTTCTGTGACAATTTTTCTGTGAGTGTGAGAGAGAGGCAAATAGATAACTAAAGCCAGGCCAGAGGTCTGCTGTTTCAACACTTGCCTGGGGAATGAGTACTGTTGTGCTGGAGTTGCTGAGGAAGGCTTCAGTTCCAAACAGCATACCCAGAAAATACTGTGTGTCGGAATCATGACAATGGAGAACAATGTTTCCTTAGATATATGACTGTTTTTAGTCACAAAAGTCACACCATGCACCAGGGATTAGTTCTTTTCAGGCAGCCTCCAATGTTCTTGTCTCTGTGTTGTTTTTCTTGTTTTTGTGTGTGTGTGTGTTTTTTGTTTTTTGTTTTTTTTTTTACCACTCCCCATGTTTATCCTTCAGGCCTTTCAGGTTTTGCAAAACTTTCTGAATCACTGGCATCACTGCCACTAGAATAGTTGGAAATTCATGAGTGGTTCCTAGTCTTTGGCCTTGGGAAGGCTTTTTAGTAGACATGCTGCCTCTAGAAGCTATATATTTATTCTTGTTTGTTTGTTTGTTTTTAATTTATCTTTATTGTTGAATGTATTACAGATGTTCCTCATTTTTCCCCTATTGACCCCCTCCTCCCCACTCCCACCCCCCTCCTGCCTTTCCCCACACTGTTTTCTGTGTCCATTGGTTATGCATATAGATATAAGTTCTTTGGTTTATCTCTTCCCTCCCCCTACCCCACCTTTCCCTTTGAGGTTTGTCAGTCTAACAACCAATTTGTACTTCTTAATCCCTTCACCCATTCCCCCAACCCCCCTCCCATCTGGCAACCAACAAAATGTTCTCTGTATCTGTGAGAATGCTTCTGTTCTGCATGTTCATTTTGTTTGTAGATTCAATTATCAATACATATGTACTCATTGTCATTTTGTTTGTTCATATTTTTTATCTTTTTCTTCAAGAAGACCCTTCAACATTTCATATAATAATGGTTTGGTGGTGATGAACTCCTTTAGCTTTTTCTTGTCTGGGAAACTCTTTATATGGCCATCGATTCTAAATGACAACTTTGCAAGATAGAGTAATCCTGGTTGTAGGTTCTTGCTTTTCATCATTCTGAATATTTCTTGCCACTCCCTTCTGGCCCGCAAGGTTTCTTTTGAGAAATCAGCTGACAGTCTTATGGGAACTCCCTTGTAGGTAACTAACTGCTTTTCTCTTGCTGCTTTTAAGATACTCTCTTTGTCTTGAACCTTTTGCATTTTGATGATGATGTGTCTTGGTGTGGGCCTCTTGAGGTTCATCTTGTTTGGGACTCTCTGTGCTTCTTGGACTTGTATGTCTGTTTCCTTCACCAAGTTAGGGAAGTTTTCTGCCATTATTGTTTCAAGTAGGTTTTCGATTTCTTGTTCTCTCCTCCTCTGGCACCACCCCCAATGCGAATGTTGGCATACTTGAAGTTGTCCCAGAGGCTCCTTACACTATCCTCATTTTTTTGGATTGTTTTTTCTTTTTGCTGTTCTGATTGGGTGTTTTTTGCTTCCTTATATTCCAAATCGATGATTTGCTTCTTGGCTTTACCTACTCTACTATTGAATCTGTGTAAATTATTCTTTATTTTAGTTATTGCATCCTTCATTTCTGACTGTGTATCCTTCATTGCTGACTGCTCCTTTTTTATGCTCTTGAGGCCCTCACTAAGTTCACTGAGGTTCTCACTAAGTTCATTGAGCATCCTTATAAGCAGTGTTTTGAACTCTACATCTGTTAGGTTGCTTCACTCCATTTCACTTAGTTCTTTTCCTGGAGTTTTGTTCTGTTCTTTCATTTGGGACCTGTTTCTTTGTCTCCTCATTTTGGTTGCCTCCCTGTGTTTGTTCCTATGTATTACTTAGTGAGAGGTATAGGGCTAGCTGAGACCAGATGCTGCTTGTTTGAAAGAATTTAGGAAAAGCTGCAGCAGGATCCAAGACAGGCCAATCCTATGGTAAAGCAACTGGCAACAGCTTGGGTGGGCCTGGAAGTTGGGTGGGGCGGGGTCTCAGGGAATCACCAGGGCAGGTCAATCAGTGTGAGCTAGGTTGCTGGAGTCCCAGATATGGCGGCGTCTGCCAGCCCAGGGAAGGGCTCACCAAAGGAACAAAAGCCTCTGATAGCACGTCTGTCCAGGAGAAAGCTGTCTCTCCAGCCCTCGCTCCAATGCCAAACAGCTCAGTTCTTCCCCATATGACTCTGGTGCCTTTCAGGCTCCTTCTCGCACGCTGGAACCTGGAGGGTGCGAGTGGGAGTAAGTCCGTGTGCGGGCCCTTTAAGAGGAGCGGCAGGGGCGGGGGTGGGGGGGGCTCCAGCCGCCTCAGCCTCAGTTCCCGCTGGTTTCTGCAGCCAGAAGTTGTGGGGACTTCTCTTCCTGGCACTGGAACCCTGAGCTGGGCACCTGGTGTGGGACGGGGACCCCTCAGTCCTCAGGGAAGACCTTCCCAGCCGAGGTATCCTCCTAATTTTTATCCGCCACACGCGGTGTGGGACCAGCCCGTGGCGCCTCCGCCCCTCCTACCAGTCTCAATGCAGCTTCTTTAATTTCGTAGTTGTAGAACTTCCATTCAGCTTGATTTTAGGTGGTTTTGAATGATGGTTGTTCTGTAGTTTAGTTGTAACTTTGATGTGGTTGTGGGAGGAGGCAATACTATGTTTACCTACGCCGCCATCTTGACTGGAAGTCCATATATTTATTCTTTAAGATTAAATCATGATATATCAAACAACCCTAAACCACATCCTAGTGAACTAAAGATGTTGCATCATTCAGTCAACAATTATACAAGTGTTCAAATCCTATGTGTTATAATTTTCTACTTTTCTATAATACTAACCAGTCTTTGAATGGGCACGTGGATCACCATACTATACTAACTAGTTATCTATCAAAGTATATCGTGAGTCTCTCAGACCTGTGGAACTAATAAGTCCTAGTGGAGGATTTGTACTTGATGTTGAATTTAGTGAAGAGTCGTTGAAAGGATTTAATTAAGGATGATATAATCAGGTTTGTTTTCCCAGAATCTCTTGGGCTACAGTGTGGGCAATAGATTGGAAGGAGGTTAAACTAGAAGCAGGAAGCTCAGTTAGTAAGCTGATAGAAGATCTTACAGGTGATGGTGGCCTGAACTAGGATGGATGATGACAAATAGAATGAAGGTTTAGTGGCCTTGACTGAGTGATTGGATGTAGTGGATAAGGTGGGAGAGTGAAGGGTTGAGAATGACGGTGGTTTTCTGACTGGGAAAACTTAGGGGAAAGGGTTCCAGACACTGATGATGAAGCAGAGAAGAAAGAGTAGGTTTATGAGAGACGAGTTCAGTTTGATTGTGTTAAGGATGAAATGTTTTGGTAATAGCTGTGTATGCAGAACTGAAGCTCAGGAGACAGATATGGGCTAGGGATCGAGATTTCATAGTCATGAAGGCAAAAAAGGAAATTGAAGCTGTGGAAATGGTTAAGCTTCCCTGACCTCTGTCTTTCTCTTTAGAGTCAGCAGCGGTTCTCAACCTGTGGGTCACGACCCCTTTGGGGGTTGAATGACTCTTTCACAAGGGTCGCCTAAGACCATCAGAAAACACATATTTCCGATGGTCTTAGGAACCGAGACACCGCTCCTCTATCCATCCCACATGCAAATATGCCCACATACAACATGAGGAACTGTATTAAAGGGTCACAGCATTAGGAAGATTGAGAACCACTGCTTTAGAGTATCAGACAATTCACAGTCGAGACTGCAGAAGGCTTGGTTTAGTTAGAAAAGAATAAAGATGATTCCTGCAGGTAAAACTGAGATTTCTCAATATTGCATTTATTGTGAAAGATGGAGGCATGGTCAGTTCTTTTTTTTTTAAAGATGTCTATAATTGCCTGGCTGGTGTAGCTCAGTGGTTAAGCATTAACCCATGCACCAAGAGGTCACTGGTTCGAGTCCCAATCTAGGCATGTGCCTGATCATTGTTTCTCTCTCATCGATGTTTCTATCACTCTCTCTACCTCCAAAAATTAATAAAAATATATTTAGAAAAAAAGATGTCTATAATCAAAACAATGTCATACTTTGTTGCCTTTTAAAACTAAACAGTAAATGTCCCCAGTTCCTTTCTGTGTTTTAAAATAGATTTGCCCAGTTGTATTTAAAGCCATATTATAGCTTCCAAAAAGACAACTTTTGTTCTGACTGCAGGTTATAAAATGTCTGTGTATATATGTTATATCGTTTTGAATACCAGTCACTTTGGATGGAGGTCAAGCACTCTGCTGGTCCGATCCAGCTTGATCCTAAGGCTAGGGAGAAATAAGAGAGTTTCATAGACAATCTTTCTCCCTGGCTTAAGCCAGGCAAGAAAGGGGGATGTGCAGGAGAGTAGAACAAAAGGTTATTCATATTCTATCTTAAACAGAACTAGCTAATGTTCCTGAAGGATGGCTACAGTATCAAGGGACATACCTCTGGGTGACCTGGTGGCCAGTGAGAGGACCTGGTATGTTATTGCCAAATAGGGATTGTCCCGAAAACTCAGATTTGGCATCTTTATAGGAAGTATAGAAACAAAAGTTCATCTGCCTGCTCCCTGTTCACTTCTTACTACAAAAGCACCAGACAGCTCACCCATGTCCTTGCCAGCAAGACTCTGGAATGAAACTTGCCTTAGCCTTTACACTGAATGTGAAGGGACATCGCCCTGAAAAACTCCTCTGCTTCTTTCCAAGGTGACCAATTTTGGTTGTTTATTTCATTGCTTTGGATTTATGGTGTTTGTCCTTGACTTCACATCCCACAAATATGAGAGGCCACTCATGACTACCGCATCTTAATTACAGGCATCGACCTTTCTTACAAGACCCTATAAAATATCTCTATAAGTCCTGGAAGTAATAATTTGATGAAGTACCTGTGACTTAGCTGTAAAAAATTATTTGTAGAATCATTTTGTTTTTATGTAAATAAAAATATCTTGAAGACCAGGAAGATAAAATGTTGGAATGTGAGTCAAGACAGGCTCTCTTTCTCTATTTAAGAGTGTATTTCCAGCTGTAATTAGTTGAAGCAGGAGTTTTATTCAAAATATCATTTTCTTGCATAAACAAATGTCATCTATTGACTTAACAAACATTTCTTGAGAATTGTTCATCACTGAGGGAGATAGAAATGAAGGATAAGAAGTAGGTTGTCTTTAAAGAAACTAAAATAATAAAGATTAAATGTGTTATTCATTCAACAGTATTTGTGTGAGCCTTCTATATTTTATAAACTGTTGTAGGTGTTGAGGATACAGCAGTGAAATAGAAAAAAGAGTTTATGTTCAAGAAAAAAAAAGGCCAAAAAATAAAAATAAAAAGAAGAAGCAAATATAGAAGATGGTGATGAGTGCTATAGAGAAAAGTAATTAAGGTTAAATGCTTAGGGGAAGTGGTGTAAAAACAGACTGTAATGAACAAAAGTGTTCGTGGATGAGCTGGATTTTGAACAGTCTTGAAGATAGAGAATTGGAATGAATTTAAGTTTGAATCGATACAAGGGAGAGGGACAAGTCACTGAGAGAGGAGCAGAAGAATGAAGCAGAGAACCATGTGAAGCAGAGAACTATGGCTGTGGCCATAGTCACCTTGGTGGATTAACAAAATTACAGTGAAAAGTTTTCTATGGCAAGAAGAAAGCCTTGGTGTTGGAAATTTACAATTCAATTCAACAGGAATTTGTTGGAAATATTCATAGAGTGTAAACTCCAAGGCCAGGAACCTTGTCCATTTTCCTGACCATTCTATCTCTAGTATTACAACAGTGCCTGTCTCATAGAATGTGCTAAGCAGATTACTTGTTAAGTAAATGACAAGTTCGTGTAGGGCTGGTGAAAACAAATGATGGAGGGACTTGAACAGCAAGATGATGTGCTTGATCTTGATCTTGTCAGCAACAAAAAGATAATGCACAACACACATCTTGGCAGATCTCACTGTTATGAGGTTCCCTTAATATATTACCGAGCCCCTTGAAAATTTTCCCTTCCCTTTAGTTATTTCTGGGAATTTTCCTTCATGACTTCAATCTTTTCTTGCCTTTCTGTCTCATCCCTTTGAATATGGCAAGATGACCACTGCCATAGCCTTTCAGGTCCTAGATGTGCATGTGTGCAGCCCCCATATAGCCAAGGATCATGGGAGCTCTGGACTATACTGTGCTCTGTGCACAAACAGAACAAATGTCATTCTTATTCAGTTCAGTGTAACTCACTGCTAGTGGACCTCAGAGTATTGCATGTGCTCCTATACAGGTGTGCCTCATGACAAGAGCCCTTGGCTATGTCCTCCCAGCCCTTCTTTCCCTCCAGCTTAGGTATCAATCTCCAGGACAGACATTACGATGCCCTCCCCAAACCTAACCCAAAACCTTGTGTCCCCTCCCTTCTAGTCTGCCTTCTTTCCTCTTGGCCATCTCCCAGGATTCCTCAACCATCTCACCTGACATGGGCCTGTTTTTCACTTCTGATTGGTTAGGTTTACCTAGAAACATATGCTTTAACAGAGGGGAAAGGGTGGTCATGATTACCTGGTCAAAACATTTTACTTTACAGATTAGGAAACTGAGGCTCAGGAAAGGAAATTGACTCAGTTTTAAACAACCTATCCAACCTTCCCGATTCCTTGTCCTGAACTCCCTTGATTTCTGAGCAGGAAAATAGCACCACTAGTGACAAAGCTACAGGGTGAAGAGTCGGGCACCATTGGCTTAGCAATGAGAAAAGCTAGAAGTGAAGAGAGCCCTCCAGCTCTGCTGCCACAATGCAGGGGTCTTGGGGATGGGAGTGGAGGGGAAAGGCCAAGTCTGAAGGATGTTCCAAAGGAAAATATCAGGGGGGCTTGGTGACTGGTTGAAATGTAAGAGACAAAGAGGAGGAGAGGTCAAATGCACATTCTTCTTTCAGGAACTGAAATAGAAACATGAGCAAGAGAAACAACCTGAGTCCCTGCCATTATAAAACTATTGCACACTCTGGAGGATGGGACAGATGATCAAAGAAAACAACCAAACAAGAAAACTTACAAGAGGGTGGGTGAAATGGGTGAAGGTGTTCAAAAGGTACAATTTTCCAGTAATAAAATAAGTCCTGGGATATAATGTATAACATGGTGACTATAGTTAACTATACTATAGTGTACATTTGAAGGATGCTAAGAGAGTAGATTTTATAAGTATTCATCACAAAGGGGAGAAAAAGATAAATTATTTTCAAAAAAGAAAACTTACAAACCATGATGTATGCCATGAAAAAATATGCCATGCTGATGTGTATGTTTGAGAACTACTCTTCTTTAAACTGGGTGATTGGAGAAAGCTTTTGTGTAGTGATTATAAGATGTTTCAAATGTGAGACTCATGAAACAATGGTGACTTTAATGAAGGCAACAAAGTTTGGAAAATAAGTTGATTTATGAAAGGAGATTGCTTTCAAGAATATAACCTATAAAAGAACATGATGACTTATTTGCCAACAAATCTCAAATTTTTGTTAACTAAAGAGGGGAAAATGTGCTATCTTTTGAAAGTGTTTGAATTATTTATTTCAAAAGGAAACATATGATACCAGGAGCGCTCTTCTAAGGAAATGTGCACAATGAGTCTTTCCAGTTATCGTAGGTGTTTGGGTCAAACATACGTGTTCTGGGAGACATGGTCCCTTTTAGGGTTTTGGTAACTGGTGAGAGAAACATTTTGAAGAGCTTTACTTTGAGCAGATTGGACTCATCCAGGGTGAAACCCCTAATTCTGTAGAGCTACACTTTGCCAGTCAGAAGGATCCCATAAAGAGAGTCTCACACTTATAGAAACAAGGGGTGTGAGAGGACATCTCCACAAGTGACCTAATTCCTTGCCTAGGTTGGAAGAAGCAGTGGTTCTTGATAAGAGTAATCATAGTATGGTAACCAAAGGCCAATATACACCAGTCCCTGGATAAAGGGAAAAGGGACCGTGCTCCCATCCCACACTGGGCAGTCCCTATAGTGCTCTGGGTTGGTTCTATTTAGTACTGTGTACCCAGAACATAATATGCATCTTTCCCCCTACTCACTGCACCCTCTAACACCTCTATCCTTCTTTGACTTGACTACTATTCAAGCTTCCTGCCAGAAAGTTAACAAAAGACTCAACATATTACCTCTCACAAGACAACAACCACATTACTTCCCTCAGAGGCACAAGAAAACTGTGCTGTTATAAGCCCCAGTTAAATTGAAAAGAGCAGGTCCTTCTAAAGAGGTGTTGAACTAACATATTCTTGCCCAGTTTATAAGCTTGATGCTCTCATCAGAACATAGGGGCTAAGTAAGGTGTGCCAGCCAGAGAGAGAACTTGTTCTCGGGAGCTGGGAGGCAGGCTTAACCATCTTTTGCATCTCCAAGACCACTGTGAGAGGTCAGTAGAAGCTGAAGTCCTCTTCTCAGGAAAATGAATCTGTGTACATGCACAGACTTGTATTTCACTTCGTGGGAAGTCTGTCCATGAGTATTAAATTGAGAGCCTAGGCCTTTAGTCCACAGTTAATCTGGCCAGCATTTTTAGAGATTCCTGACCACTAAATTAGGTAGATTACGTAAAAACATCTGTCTGGCTGAGCTGCCCAAGGGTGGCCCCTGGATGAACCTCAGAAGGACTCAGGCAAGTCACTGTGACAGCCAAACCAGCAGCCCAATACAGAGGCATTTGGTAGACTCTGGATAATAAGAAACTTGAGTCTGACAGTTCAGACTGACAAACTTCAGAGGGGGGGGGGCAGGGATGAGATAAACCAAAGAACTTATATGCATGTATGCATAACCAATGGACATAGACAACAATGCTTGGCAGTGGTGGGGTGGGGGGTGGGGTAGGGAGGAGGGTATCTGGAGGGAAAAAGGAGATATATCTGTAACAAAAATAAATTATTTTTTTTTTAAAAAAAAGGATTTAAAAAAACCCCAGACATTAAAAAAAAAAAAAAAAAAGAAAAGAAACTTGAGTCTGCATACCAGTCACATTGGACTGGTATCCACATGCACAGAGACCCACTGGTTGAACAAAGAGAAAGAATCAAGGGTTATTTTCTTTCATGGTCACGTAACATCAGCTTCTCTTTTGGAGTTTGCATTGTTTTAATTGGAGTCATTTAGACTCCAATTTTCAGAATGTGATACCCTGCAGATGAGTCCTTCCAAGATCATTACCCACTGTTCTTTTTTTCCCAGTGTCTGAACAGTATTATGACTTTGTAAATGATGTAATTATTTATGATACTATCCCCTTTCTTTCTCATTAACTCTGCAAAACTTGTTGTCATCCTATGTTAATACCTAGACATATTGCCATTAACACATCTCGTGCCTTTGTGGGGTTGCTAAATGGCATACACGATCAGGAGCAGAAATGGGTGAAGTAGAGCAGAGTCTGGGTTTAGTCCTGACTGGACCATAAGTGAGCCAGGTGATTTTGTGGGAACCACTTTCCTTCCTCAGCCTTACTATCTTCACCTGTAAAGGAAGAGTTGACAGTGCTTGCTAGTCTCTGCAACTTTGCCAGTCTTCACATTCTAGCATTCTGTGACTCCAGCTAATTAGGGTTTATCACAACCCAATGTCTCTCAAAGTTGTCATGAAGATGTCTCATTTCCAGGGAGGTGAAATGAAGCATAGAAGCTGGAAGGCTAAGACCAAGAAGATTGACTCACAGTTTTTTGCTTCTATACTGAGTCATCCTGACTCTGAAAGAGTTGACCTGAAGAGGAACTTTCTAATTACCAGTGCTGGGCTGGAATTTGAGAACTCCATTTTTGTCCTCACTGTCTTATAGAGTGAACTGGAAGTACTGGTGGAAAAAAGTCACTTAGGAGACTAACATTGGCAGGAAAATGCTTTTCTCCTGTACTGAGGACACTGGGAGCAAACTTTGCTGTACCTTTGTAGCTAAAATGTGACTACAGTGGCCAATTCTTCACTAGGATGGCTCCCAGCATCCCCCATCATAAATCTATAGATAAGCCTCAGATCAGAAATGAAAAGTCAGATATTCCCAATGGAGAAGACATCAAGTGATAAGACATAAGTGGCATCATTTGAAACCATAATTTTCAATTTCCCCTTGAAATTTAGAGGCCTCAACAATGGAGGTAACAATTCTGAATCTCCAATAGTAATGATATTGATGATGTTCAGGGATAAACTCATGTTCTACCATTCTTGGTCTGGCCAAGTTTTAGTTAACCAGGATGTTTGGAGGGTCTTAAAGAGAAAAGAGTCAGAGATTCTGCAGCAGATCAAATAGTGGAAGGAAACTCAGTGAAGGAAAGAGTCCTTGATGGCTTGGGGATTTTCCTAAGCTCAAAAATTAAACCAGTAAGATTCACATAAAGGGATAACCTCTCCCTCAGGGTGAGAGGTTCAAGGAATTAAGCTGGGAGCTGTATGTTCCTCTGAGGCAGAGTCTGGGCAGATGTTGAGGAGCACAACATACTTTCAGTGACAAGAGAAATAGGAGTCCCTGTGCTCATGTGGACAATTCAAAAGTCTGACTCCTTCTATGAAGCATGATGAGAAAAACTAGACACCAGCCAAAAAAAGTGAAATACCATCACAGAGAAAAACAGAGGATTAAACAGAAACTGGGCATAAAAATGGAAAGAAACAACAGAAGGAAAGCATGGGCTGGAAGAGAAACACAGGGCTACAGCTGTCAGGCAGAAAAGATAGCCTGGTCACATCTCAAAGCAGAGTCATGAAGAGGCCAGGGAGACACGTTCATTCATTCAGTCAGTTAGTTAAGGAATCAGCCATTTGTCCTGACTGGTTTGGCTCAGCGTTAGAGCATCGGCCCGCGGACCAGAGAGTCCCAGGTTTGGTTCCCACTAAGGGCACGTACCTCAGTTGCAGTTTGTCCCCGGCCCCGATTGGGGTCGTGTGGGTGGCAGCCACTCGATGTGTCTCTCTCACATCGATGCTTCTCTTTCTCTCATCCTCTCTCTCTCCCTCCCACTCTATCTGAAGATAAAAATGCAAAAAAAAAAAAAATCATTCAGCAAAAACTGAGAGGATATATTAGAGAAGCCAGCAATGTGCTGGGTCTAGGAGCTCTGTAAGCATAACTAATATGGTACCCGCTCAAATGAAGTTTACAAACTAATGACTGTGTCAGAGGCATCGACCTCTAAACCAGGCAG
The DNA here is from genome assembly GCA_030848825.1 of Tadarida brasiliensis. NCBI lineage: Eukaryota > Metazoa > Chordata > Mammalia > Chiroptera > Molossidae > Tadarida > Tadarida brasiliensis. The sequence continues at coordinate 67,222,213 of CM061259.1, read as the reverse complement.
GTTCAACCTTGGTGCTCCATGCCATCATGGATGGAAGACAGGGAGAAGCATTATCCAGTTGCCTTCCCATTCTCAAAAGCATCATCATTGTCATCAAGAAGAAAGGGATCTGAGAAGAAAGTGATGCTGGGGATAGAAATAGTGAAGAGTTCAGAGAAGTCCCTGAGCATGACGGTTTAGACAGAGAAGAGCTAGTGGGATAAGGGGACCCTGATTGCGACCAGGCAGCAACAGCCATTTTCCAAGCCTGATCTCAGCTCAATCTGCCCTTCCTAGGAGAGGAACAGTGAAGGCAAGGAAAAGATCTAAGGATGTGAAGAATGCAAGTAAGGAGAGAAACAGCCCATTGTTGTCTTTTCTCACCTTTGGAAAGTTCCTGAGGGAAATGTAGTTATGAGTCCCTCTCCTAACCTCAACCAGCACCTGCTGAAAGAGAATCACCCCCAAGGCAGGACGAACACTACAAGCAGGAGAAATGGATCCCATGGCCTGCCCCTGTGGAACTGTCAGATTGAGAGTAGGCAAATTGTGCTAGGTTTAGACGTGCTATTAAGTGCTAGATGCCACTTAATAGGATAAACCAAATGATGACATTTATGGGAAGGCCTCTGGTCCAGAAGAGTCTCTCACTCATTGTCTGAAGAGATATTTACTTGGATTAGCAAAACAATATCCCTGGAGGGTTAAAGCTGGAGACTGACATTTAAGTCTGAGTGTAAATTCATTTTAATTATCTCCCTTTCTCACCCTAAACCCCAGATGCAGTAAGGAAATAGGTGTTTTAAGCAGGGCACCCAGAGGGGAGGACCAGTATTTACCTCTGAAGCTGTGGACACAGCAGGAAGGCCACAGTAGAGAGAACCCAGGAGCTCAGCTCTGAGTCAGCCAGACCTAGAATTAAGGGGGAGATTCAAGGGAGAGAAAGAGGGATGGAGGGGGAGGGACTAAAAAGAAATTTGAGATTTATATTTATGCGTGCATGCAGATCACGTCTCTGTAAGCAGAAAGAGTGTCCTTGAAGAAATTGGGAGGAAATTCCAAGGATCCCAAATCAATTTATTAGCATTCTCATTCATAATTCATGTGTTTTTCTTTTAATTAAAATTCTTAAAATAAGAGAAATGCATTCCCCTATCTAGCTGATTTATAGAATAGTGAAATTCTCACACAAGGTAGTTTTCGGTGTTCCCTGTTCATATATTCTCATTAAGCATGGGTCAAGGCATGCCTTTGTGAAATAGGTTCCCTTAATCATGTCACTATTGTATTAGGTAGATATATTGGCATCATAACGTAAGGAGCATTTTTTCTGTAACTGATCATTTTCACGAAAAACCACCAGTCCTGTTGGCCTTGGCCACTTTCTCCACATCACAAATGAAGTTTGAAAAAGCATCTTTCCAAAATTAAACAAACAGATTGAAACAGACTCATAGACCCAGAAAGTGGACTGGTGGTTGCCAGAGGGAAGGAGGATTGGAGGACTGGGTGAAAAAGGTGAAGGGATTAAGAAGTACAAATTGGTAGTTCCAGAATAGTCTCAGAGATGTAAAGTGCAGCATAGGGAATATAGTTAATAATATTGTAATAACTATGTATAGGGCCAGGTGGGTACTTGAAATATTGAGGGGATCACTTTGTAAAGTATATGATTGTCTAACAACTAACTACGCTATACACCTGAAACCAATACAAATTTTTTAAAAAGCATCTTTCCAATTCAGCTTCCACAACTATACACCTCACCACTCTCTATTCACCATCTTCTTTCCCAAGAGATGTATTATTCAATCTGTTTTGATATTCCATAAAGGAACATAAGCCCTAAAATCAGACTGCTCAATTTCAAATCCCACCTCTACCAGCAACTATCTGCCTGAGTGATCTTCATTAAGTTATTCAACCTCATTAAACCATTGTTTCCTCATCTGTAAAATGGGAATGTTGCTAATGATGATTAAATTGTGTGTAAAGTGTCTAGCACAGGCCTGGCTCAAACCTGACACTCAATATAAGTAAATCCTATTATAATTGTAGAAAAACATTAAAAGCTTTGGAGCTAAAGAATAATACTTTCTAGAAAGAGGTGAAGGAAGGAATAGTACCAAAGCTTCTAGTAGTTTAATTATTCTCCCATCCAGCTTGTCCATGAGTTGACAATTTGGATGGGAGAATAAGACTAACACATTGAATGGTGGTGGAGTGAATGGAAGCTACACAGATGATCTCCCAGGACCAAACAGGAATTACAACTAAAATAAACACAAATCTTCAGGAAAAAGCAACAGAAAAGCAGCGAGAGAGGATCATACAACCAGGGACACTGAATGAGCCTGGTAGGATCTGTGGAGGCGTGTGAGGGTGGCGGGCTGGGAGCCCACGGACAGCAGTGGACTTAGCTGTGAGCAGCTGCCTTAGCTGTGAGCAGCTGCCTTTGCTGTGAGCAGCTGCCTTCGCTGTGAGCAGCGGCAGCGCCTGCCCTCGGGGTTAAGACCCCAAGCTGCTCCACAGCGCAGAGGGCCTGGACAGAGCTCTAAATAGCCACAGCCACTCACCTGGAGCTCTGGCAGAGGGAGGGCGGACTGGACTGGAACTCTGTGGGGACACCGGGGATTTGGAGGGCACTCAGAGTTTGTGCTGAGCTGCGGCCACAAAGGATGGTGGTGGCCAACCCACTCCTTCCTGGTTACACAGAACTGCAGCCAAGTTTACTCCTTCCCGGAGCTGTGACAGCCCCTCCCTCGTAGATTCCCAGGTGAGACAAAGAGGTATAGAAATGCAAATTGAGGCTCATTAACAACCAGCAGCGGCCCCACCCTCGGGAAAGCCTCTTACACTATAAACACCGGAGGGAGTTTCTCACTCAACTGAGATCCTAAGGCTTTTCAAGTAACTGAGGCTAATAGCCTCCAGGCAAAAAGCTAGAGCATAACTGAACCTTTCCTGAGCTTGAAAATCTACCCAGGAAAGTGAGACTTGACAGTGGTGTTGAAGGAGGGCCCTCCACGCTCATCCAACCCCAGGAGAGGGAGCCACAAATAGCAGAACACCAACACCCACAGGGAAAATTTGGCAGGCTCCAAAACCCCACTGAGATAGCAAAAATGGTGAAACAAAGAAACAGATCCCAAATGAAAGAACAAGAGAACTCTACCGAAGATGAGATAAGTGAAATGCAATTAAGCAAATTATCAGAGGTAGAGTTCAGAGCCATGATCTTGAGGAAACTAAACAGCATGAGTAAGGATATCGACACCATGAAAACCAACCAAGTGGAAATAAAGAATGACATCGCAGAAATAAAGAACACATTGGAAGGACTGACCAGCAGAGTAGAGGAAGCGGAGGACTGGATCAGTGAATTAGAAGACAGAGTGGAAAAAATCAATCAATCAGAAAACCTAAAGGAAAAAACAATGAAAAAACAGGAAGATAGCTTAAGAGAACTGTGGGACAACTGGAAATGTAATAACATTCGCATCATAGGAGTCCCCGAAGAAGAAGAAAATGAGCAAGGGTTAGAGAATATATTTGAAGAAATAGTGACAGAAAACTTTCCTAACCTGGTGAAGGAAGAAGGCATTCAAGTTCAAGAAGCCCAGAGAGCCCCAAGTAAGAAGAACCCAAACAGGCCCACACCAAGACACATAATAATTAAAATGCCAAAAATTAAAGACAAAGAGAGAATCCTAAAGGCGGCAAGAAATAAGCAACAGGTTACCTACAAAGGAACCCCCATAAGGCTATCATCTGACTTCTCAACAGAAACACTACAGGCCAGAAGGGAATGGCATGAAGTAATCAAGGTCATGAAAAACAAGGATCTGAATCCAAGACTACTCTATCCAGCAAGGCTATCATTCAAAATAGAAGGTCAAATAAACAGCTTACCAAACAAAAAAAAAAGGCTCAGGGAATATATTAGCACCAAACCAGCCCTGCAAGAAATGTTAAAAGGACTGTTGTAATTAGTAGAAGAAATGGGAAGAAAAATATAACCACATTGAACAAAAATGGCAATAAATTAAGTACATATCAATAATCACCTTAAATGCAAATGCATTGAATGCTCCGATAAAAAGACACAGAGTAGCTGACTGGATAAGAAAGCATGATCCACATATATGTTGTTTACAAGAGACCCACCTCACAACAAAAGACTCACATAGGTTGAAAGTGAAGGGATGGAAAAAAATCTTCCAAGCAAACGGAAAGGAAAAAAAAGCTGGGGTAGCAATACTCATATCTGATAAAATAGATTTCAAATTGAAGACCATAACTAGAGACAAAGAAGGTCACTACATAATATTGAAAGGGTCTATCCAACAGGAAGATATAACCTTGGTAAACATACATGCACCCAATATAGGAGCACCAAAATATATTAAAAATCTTCTGGAGGACTTCAAAGGAGAAGTGGACAACAATACAATCATAGCAGGAGGCTTCAACACCCCACTGACATCACCAGATTCATCATCTAGACAAAAAATTAACAAGGAAACAAATTCTAAATGAAGCACTAGATCAAATGGATTTAGTAGATATATACAGAGAATTACAACCCAAAACTGCAGAATTCACATTCTTCTCAAGTGCACATGGGACATTCTCAAAGATAGACCACATGATAGGACACAAACTAAGTCTCTACAAGTTCAAGAAGATTGAAATCATATCAAGCATCTTCTCAGACCACAATGGCATGAAACTAGAAATCAATTGCAACAAGAACATGCAAAGACATTTGAAGACATGGAAGCTAAATAGCATGTTATTGAACAAAGAATGGATTACCATGAAGATCAAGGAAGAAATTAAAAACTTCCTGGAAACTAATGAAAATGAACACACAACAACACAAAATCTATGGGATGCAGCAAAAGCAGTTCTGAGAGGGAAGTTCGTAGTACTACAGGCCCACCTCAAGAAAGAAGAATAATTTCTAATTGACTACCTAACCTAACCTAATTTCTAATTGACTAACTAACCTCACTAGTTCTCCTTAAGAACTAGAAAGCAAACAAAAAGAAAACCCTAGAGCAAATAGAGGGAAAGAAATAGTAAAGATCAGAGCAGAAATAAACAACATGGAGACCAAAAAAACAATTCAAAGGATCAATGAAACAAAGAGCTGGTTTTTTTAAAAGATAAACAAGATTGATGGACCCTTAGCTAGACTCACCAAGAAACAAAGAGAAAGAACCCAAATACACAAAATCAGAAATGAAAGAGGAGAAGTGACAACGGACACCACAGAAATACAAAGGATTGTTAACAAATACTATGAACATTTATATGGCAACAAATTCGACAATCTAAGCGAAATGGACACATTTCTAGAAACACATAGTCTCCCAAAACTGAACCGGGAAGAGATAGAAAATTTGAACAGGCCAATAACAACGAAGGAAATTGAAGATGTAATCAAGACCCTCCCAGCAAACGAAAACCCAGGCCCTGAAGGCTTCATGGGGGAGTTTTACCGAACATTCAAAGAAGAACTAACACCCACTCTCCTCAAACTATTCCAAAAAATTCAAGAAGAAGGAAGACTTCCAAACTCGTTTTATGAGGCCAGCATAATTCTAATTCCAAAACCAGAAAAAGACACTACAAAGAAAGAACACTACAGGCCAATATCCCTGATGAACATAGATGCCAAAATCCTTAACAAAACACTAGCAAATAGGATCCAGCAATACATCAAAAATATTATTCACCATGACCAAGTGGGATTCATCCCAGGGATGCAAGGCTGGTACAATATTCGCAAATCAATAAATGTTATACATCACATAAACAAAATGAAAGATAAAAACCACATGATCATATCAATAGATGCTGAAAAAGCATTTGACAAAATCCAGCACCCATTTCTGATAAAAACACTCAGCAATTTGGGAAGAGAGGGATCATATCTTGATATAATAAAGGCCATATATGAAAGACCTACAGCCAACATCATATTCAGTGGACAAAAACTAAAAGCATTTCCCTTAAGAACAGGAACAAGACAACGATGCCCACTTTCACTACTCTTATTTAACATAGTACTGGAAGTCTTAGCCACAACAATCAGACATGAAGAAAAAATAAAAGGGATCCAAACTGGAAAGGAGGAAGTGAAACTGTCATTATTCACAGATGACATGATATTATACATAGAAAACCCTAAAGACTCCATCAAAAATCTATTAGACTTAATAAATGAATTTGGCAAAGTAGCAGGATACAAAATTAACGTCAAGAAATCGACAGCATTCTTATATACCAATGATGAACTCACAGAAAGAGAAACTAAAAAACAATCCCATTTACCATCGCAGCAGAAAAATTAAGATACCTAGGAATAAACTTAACTAAAGAAGTAAAGGATCTATTTGCAGAAAACTACAGGACATTGAAAAAAGAAATAGAGGAAGATATAAAAAAGTGCAAGCACATACCTTGTTCATGGATTGGAAGAATTAACATCATTAAAATGTCCATACTACCCAAAGCAATCTATAGATTTAACGCAATCCCCATCAAAATACCAATGACATATTTCATAGAACTAGAACAAATGCTTCAGAAGTTCATATGGAACCAAAAAAGACCCCGAATAGCTACAGCAATCTTGAAAAAGAAGCACAAAGTAGGTGGGGGTCACAATACTGGATATCAGGTTATACTACAAAGCTACTGTAATTAAAACAGCCTGGTACTGGCACAAGAACAGGCATATAGACCAGTGGAACAGAACAGAGAACCCAGAAATTGACCCAAAACATTATACTCAATTAATATTCGACAAAGGTGACAAGAGCATACAATGGAGTAAAGACAGCCTCTTTAATAAATGGTGTTGGGGAAATTGAACAGCTACATGCAAAAAAATGAAACTAGACCATCAACTTATACCATATACAAGAATAAACTCAAAATGGATAAAAGACTTAAATGTGACTCATGAATCCATAAAAATCCTAGAAGAAAAGGTAGGCAACAAAATTTCGGACATCATACGCAGCAGAATCTTCACTGATATATCACCTAAGGCAACAGAAACAAAGGAAAAAATGAACACATGGGACTACATCAAACTCAAAAGCTTCTGCACAGCAAAAGAAACAACCATCAAAGTGGAAAGGCAACCCACTGTATGGGAGAGCATAATTGCCAATGATACATCAGATAAGGGATTAATTTCTAAAATATATAAAGTGCTCATACAACTCAACCAAAGGAAGACAAAGAACCCAATTAAAAAATGGGCAGAGGAACTAAATAGACACCTCTCCAAACAGGACATACAAATGGCCAAGAGACATATGAAGAAATGCTCAACATCACTAATCATCAGAGAGATGCAAATTAAAACAACAATGAGGTATCACCTCACACCTGTCAAATAGCCACCATCTACAAAGCATCAAACAGCAAGTGTTGGCGAGGGTGTGGAGAAAAGGGGACTCTAGTACACTGCTGGTGGGAATGCAGACTGGTGCAGCCACTGTGGACAACACTATGGTGTTATCTCAAAAAATTAAAAATTGAATTACCATTTGACCCAGTGATACCACTTCCTAAGAAGCCTGAAACACCAATCAGAAAGAATATATGTACCCCCATGTTCATAGCAGCGCTATTTACAATAGCTAAGGTCTGGAAACAGCCCAAGTGTCCATCAGTAGACGAATGGATATAAAAGCTGTGGTACATATACACAATGGAGTACTATGCAGCTGTAAGGAAGAAAGATCTCTTATCCTTTGCGACGACATGGGAGGACCTGGAAACTATTATCCTAAGTGAAACAAGCCAAGCAGAGAAAGACAAATATCATATGATCTCACTTATTTCTGGAATATAATAATAAACATAACAGTCTGAGGAACAGGGTAGACCCAGAGACGTGGAAGTAGGGTACAGACTGACAATTGCCAGAAGAGGGAGTGGGGGAGGGGAGCGATGAACCACAGAACTTGTACGCATGTACTCATAACCAATGGACATGGACAACCAAACTGGGGACGGGGCAAGGAGGGAGGGGGAAGAGGGTGACAATGGGGGAAAAAAGAGAAACATCTGTAACAAAAATAAATTAATAAAATATAAATAAAAAACAACAACAAAAAAAGAATAATACTTTCTTACTTCACAACCATCATGTGTGTGTGTTTTAGTTACTCTGAAAAACACTGCGTTTAGGAGGGAGTGTGCTTCAGAGATAATAATTGCTCCCATTGATCACTGTACCATTTTGTCTTCTTTGTAATATTTAAGTGTACTCTTTGTTTTGTACTATAGTTATGAGATCCCCTACTAAATTTTAGGGCATTGTTTGCTACAATAAGGACACCCATCAATTTGTCATGACTAATGTATCCATAGAGCAGAGAGAAAAAGAAAGGCCTTAAGCTGAGGCGAAAGAAAAAGGCTATGCAGAGAATAAAGAACACTTGGCTAGAAATTCTAGATCCCTTTATTCATCACTATATTAGTACAATAGCTATCAAGTGGGTGACATCCTCTTTAATCATCATGTTGTTAACTTGGAAATTGAGTAATTGAGTAAGATAGTCCCTCAGATTGTTCCCACTTTAAGGTTCCATGGTTTTGTGTTTCTGCTGCCAACATCTATGTGACAGTTACTGTACAAGATTTAAAGAGAACTGGAACTTGATTTGTGCTTTGTTAACTAATGAATAAGACTTGAGTAGGTAAAGAGTATGGGGAAGGGCATTTTAGACACTGGGACCCAACTAGAGAGGACACAAAAAAAGTGAGCAACCAGACTCACTACAAACTTGGAGATAAGTTCGTAGTGTCTGGTTAAGTAAAAATATTAATGTTAGAAAGATAAATTAGGTCGAGTTCTGTGGAGGACCCTGAATGTCAAGCAATTGACAAGCATTTTATAAGCATTTGGCAGCCATTGTAGTACGTTGAGCAGGGAAGCATATTGTAAAATCAAAAGGCATCATCAAAGAAAAATACAGATGCTCCTCAACTTAAAATGGAATTATATCCCAATAAACCTATAGTGAGTTGAAAAAAATCATAAATCAAAACTGCATTTAACACACCTAACCCTACCAAACATCATAGTTTAGCCTAGCCTACCTTAAATGTGTTCAGAACACTTACATTAGCCTACAGTTGGGCAAAATTATCTTGCTGTCACTGCCCAGCATCAGAAGAGAATATCGTAACACATATCACTAGCCCAGGAAAAGATCACAATTCAAAACTTAAAATGCAGTTTCTGCTGAATTTGCACAGCAAATGTACTTACAGTGTAATTGAAAATCACTGGCCATAAGTTGACAAAGCCAATATTTTATAAATTTTGTATTCTCATTAAAATATACAGTTCCAATATTCAGGAGAGAAAGAATTCATAACTATTTAGGCTGTGTCTGTATAACATTGCTTTAAAGAACAAAGAGAATACTCCAATAACCCCATTGTTATATGGATTATTTGAATAAATTCCAATTTATTTTTTAAATTCAGGCAAAACAATTTGCATATGTAGACTCATCCGAAAGGTTTTTTTATTATGTAAAACTTCATAGCAGACATCAAGGGATGTTTTATCACTGAGAACCAGTGTGACCCTACCCACTGTGTCTGTTCCCAAAATTGATATTGCACATGTAGACCAATTAGGATGATCTTTGAGGATATTGCAAAGAGTTACATTCACCAGGGCATAGTCAGTCAAATGTGAAAAACTCAAATGTACTTGGAATCATTTGAAACTTATAAAAAAGATAAAAGAATGTTGATTTGTTTGCTTGTTTTCCTAGACCATTGGCCTGTTGGCTTGCAAATAATATGTATGAACCTATGTGTTTTCTTCCAGGGTCTTTCTTCCCTGACTTCAGGCCCTCTGAAACAGTTTTTAAAATAGCATTTTGGCTCGGATACCTAAACAGCTGCATCAACCCCATTATATACCCATGCTCCAGTCAAGAGTTTAAAAGGGCCTTTCAGAATGTCTTGAGAATCCAGTGTCTCCGCAGAAAGCAGTCTTCCAAACGGGCCCTAGGCTATACCCTGCACCCGCCCAGCCATGCCCTGGAGGGGCAGCACAAAGACCTGGTGCGCATCCCCGTGGGCTCAGGAGAGACCTTCTATAAGATCTCCAAGACTGACGGGGTCTGTGAATGGAAGTTTTTGTCTCCCCTGCCTCATGGATCTGCCAGGATTACAGTGTCCAAAGACCAATCAGCCTGCACCACAGCCCGGGTGAGAAGTAAAATCTTTTTACAGGTCTGCTGCTGCATGGGGCCCTCGACACCCAGCCATGGAAAGAACCATCAAGTTCCAACTTTTAAGATTCACACCATCTCCCTCAGTGAAAATGGGGAGGACATAAAGAGGACAGGAAAGGTCAGAAGGAAGAGGGGATAATCTTAGGCATGTTCACTCTTCCTGGGTAACAAGACAGGGCCCTCCAAACAGGGACCATTTGGCAGTGGGGTGGGGGAAAAGACCAACTCTTGGGCAGTTAGTAGGGCTCACAGAGGAGGGAGGATGTCACACAACCATCCAATTCAAAATGAGAATATACAGCACTTCCTTGAGGCTAATGATCTCTCAGGCATCCTCTGAGGCTGCTCTCCACGTCTGGCCCCTTCATTGAAAAAACACCATGGGAAACAGAATTTCATGCACAATCCAAAAACTATAAATATAGGATTATGATTTCATCATGAATATTTTCAGCACACACTCTAAGTTTGGAGCTAGTTCTTGATGTAGTGATGGGATTTTATTTTCAGGCTTAACTTACTGACAGCCGTGTAGGATATTTACAGGGACAGGGCCTAGAGAGGAAGGGCCTTAAGATGGTGGCTGATATCCGGCACATTATTTTTAGAATGAGTTTTAAACTTCACCATTTCTGATACATTCATTGTCTCAGCTTGGGTGAAACTTGAGAGATTTACCTTTTGCAGCAATTTGACTGGACACTGCTCCTGATTCCCTAAGGATGAGGGTGAGGGTCACTCATGTCTGCCCTAAAGAAGACACATCCTCTTGGCTTGGATCTAGAGAGTGTTGAAAGAAACAGTCAGTGAAAGAATGGCTTTCCTAATAGAAGACAGTGGAGATGAGAGTCATTTTTTCAACTTAACTACTATGGACAAAATTCTATTAAGCAGTTCCAAGGTCAGATGGAGGAAGTCTTCTCATGTAACATATTTAAAGATCAAGAGGTTGGGGTGGTATGAGTGCTGATTTCATGCTAAAAGAGATACTGAAAAATTACTCCACAGCCTTTTTGACCTGTCCTTGAAAGATCTTTCTTGGCAAATTACTTAGCTTTTTCAGAACTTCATTATTAAAATCCTTAGTTGATAATATTTTGAAAGGCACATCTTGACTTACATTTTTTTCTCAGCTGCTTCACTATTGCATAATGAATGAGGATCAAGGTCTCCAGTGCATCTGTAGCATGTTGGAATGAGCCTTATGATCCAAGTATATCCTTCCTGAAATTTGAGTCATATACAGGCTTGGTTTGACTAAAAGCCCATCAAAAGCAAGAGTTTGCAGAGTTTTTGACAGATGTGCATTTATTCTGGTAAAAGATCCAGTATCCCATTCATTTAATCTATTTCCACTTTCTACAGGTACTTTTAGAACATGCTAATTTTTTGTTTTATGTATACAAAATTTTGGTAAACCTTAATAACTCAGTATATTTACTAAAGATGAAGATGGTAGCTATATATAAAAATGAAAATATTTTTCATATTTCACAGTAAGAATTTAAAATGAGATTTATGGTTTTAGAATAATTATTGACTAGAATCATTGGTCTAAAACTACTGATCATTTCAGTGGCCTCTTTCCCCATATTTGGGTAATTTCCTCTAAGAATTTTGAAGTAGATTATAGCCATTATTTAACCTTCATGACAAAAGTAGTAGTCGACATCATCTATTTCTTCTTCCCTTGCAGCAAAATAATAATTTCTTTAAATCTTTAGGAAGGGCTAATACCTGTGCACACTGCCATGGAGGGTATGTTTATATGTGGATTGGCATTTGGTTATTGGTTATACATAGACCATTACCACATTCTTAGCCTTTTCTGGAGAGTGTCTTCTTGTTGACCAGACAGACATTCTGCCTTGTGCTCATAATTTGGATTCTGGCATTAAATGTTGGCTGGATTTTTAGACTCTTCTGTTCTGTCTGCATGTCCCTTAACAGCTCTACCAGATGTGGGTGTCCTATTATGGATGTGGGCACCAGGGAAGGATGTGAATATGCAAACCTCACTCCTCTTCTGCCTTAATAGGAAAAGTAAGTTTCATTATTGAGAAGAACTTCCAAAATCTGAATTTTAAAAACCACTTTTGCCAAGCTCCCTCTTATAGGAAGAGCATCCTCATGAAAGAATGGTAATAGTTTTTCTTCAGCAAAATATGCTTCCATGTTTGAGATGATCTTTAAACATCTTTACAGACAAATTTAAATATTAGATATTAGAAAGTTTAAGATCACCAGAAAGCTAACATTAATGCCAGTGCTAATCAAAATAAACAACTAGAGAATCTTTCCGTCATCAGACAAAAGCCATGACAATTGTATTCATGTAAAATGATCCATAAATAATTGTCTGCTACACTCTCCTTCAATTACACTCTCTCTAGGGAGGCAAACTTGAACATTTTTATTCTTTCCCATAACATGGTATGATGTATAAACATGCCAATTTTACAATAAATTAATAATGTCACCTAAGACTTAGCCAAAGTGGGTAACAATATCCAAGTTATTTTTTACTCGTCCACAAAAATCTCTGTACCTTTGAGCATGCCAAAAACTATCTAAAATTGTCACAGTTAAACCAGTAATTGTCTTATTTATATTTACATGTTTACTGCATCTATTTGGAATTTGAAGAATTTATCCAGAGCAACAGTGGTCAAAATGTCTTCTCTAATGTGTTATGAAAAGCAGTTGCTTTGGGATTGTTTCAACATCACTAAAAGTCAACTTGACATGATGGGATAGGAAAAATCTGAGTTTCTTCTGCAATTCAAATTGCATTCATTAAGAAAGATCTTGAATCTCTTTATTCAAAAATGTCCCCATACTTTTGCAAGGATTTCAGAAAATCATTTTACTTGTCACAGTTTTCTTCATTATGCCTCTGTCATATCTCATCCAAGACCACTCCTGCCTGTAATCACTCAGTATATGCTAACATTCTCCAAAATATTAAGGTTTCTAACTCTCTCACCACCTACTTGAATTGATCCATCTGTGACAGACAGTGATATTTGGGTAAATAAATATTTTCTTAAGGCTTTGTTGTTAGGTGCTACTGAGTGCCAGGCATTACCAGGGCATTTTGTATCTATTGTCTCTAAACCTCGTAGCAATTCCACTATTCATATTTTAGAGATGAAAATCTGATAGTTAAGAGTGATTAAAGACTGGCCCAAAGCCAAGGAGATGTGATTCAATCCTGGTTCTCTCCAACACTAAAGTCTGCATGTTTTGTTTTGTTTCTCACAGCACCCTATCTCATAAATAATGGGGGGGGGAGTCCCCAAGTTGGGATTGGGTATGCTAAAGATACTAAACCACATCCAAACTTTTTAATGTTTTTTTTTCCTTGGGATTTGCTTGCCAATTAACCTCAGTAAATATGCTTCCAAATCTTCATTCCAGCCAAATCCAACAGCAGGTCAAAATGACAGGGTTTGACGTCTTTAATTCTTTCTATCAGACTGCAGCACTTTCCTAGGGATCATAGCCTACAATGTTATTCAGGCCTTGCAAGAAGGACAAATTATATCAAATTGGGAGAAGATGGACATATAAAAGAATGCAGAAGAGGATGCGTTGGCCTAGAATAGCAAAACACAAGTGCAGGTACAAACTACAATGTATAGTGTGCCGATGTTATTGACTACCAACCATAGTTAATTGGCACACTTTCAGGAAGTGTATCCCTTTTTAAAGTAAATAAAAACAAATATGACATCACCCTTATCAGCTATATTCCAACTTTTTTTTTTTTAATTGGAGAAATTATAGGTGTTTCACCAGGATTTCACAGAGCTCAAAGAGTGTGTCAAACATTTCATGTCTTATCTGTCCCCTTGGGGACACAGTTCAGAATGCTGATCTCCAGGTAGCCAGAGAACTAGGCAATCTTTGAAGATGGAGAATTGGTTGGCAGCTGTGGCTACTTATTAGATGACATCCCCTTGGTCCTGGATTTCCTTTCACAAATGAACACTTTATGTCCTAAGTGTCTCACCTCTCCTACCCCTTTACAGTGAACCACCATACAGACCTTCTGGCCCAGTAGGTTTCATGCTGTGGTCTGGGAGAACATTTTAAGAACTATTTGCTTGAGAAAGTAATTATTCAGTCTTTAATCACATCTACTTACTCACAGCTTGACATACATTTTCAGTTGCTTCTGGGACTGGTTCTGCTCAGGTCCTCTTGCCAAAAGAGATGCTGCCTCTACCTACGAGGATTGTTGACTTAATTAAGGAAAGAGCTCTGCTTATCAGCAAAGGGAGAAGGGAGCCCAAGTGCATGGAAGGTAAATTCTGCAAGCAAAAACAGGGTGATGAAAAAGAAGGCAGAGGTGATAACTATGGAGACAACATCAGATGTATGCTCACTGTTACTCTGATTTCTTTTTACACTACTAGGACTTTTAACCATGAAACCACCTGCACGTAGCTCCAGTCAAGCCGGTTGGAACACTGTTGGCAACTGCTCCTTGTCTGCAAAGTGTGCTGTGGAGCAGGCCTGAGCCCAGGCCTCTGTGGAATCCACGATCTTGAAAGAGCAATGACAGCAGTGGCCTCCTGGCCTCCAAAGTCCCTGAAAGGAGATGACTGTTGTGGGGCTGGGCTGGTAAAAGCAAGTCAGGATTTCAGCAGAGGACACCTGTCCCCTGGCCAGTGCTCCCATCAATGTTACCTCATTCATGATCCCCAGACCCAAATGTCATGGAGCCTGAGGATGGACCTTATCTGCTCTGCTCAGGAAAATGTCATTTCTCCTTTGCTCCCGAAACATAGATTATTGAGTTTCTCACCTAAAAGGAAGGTTATGGCAATTGGGGAGGTGGCTATTGAGAAGGAGAAAGAAGACTTACCATGGACATTGCTCAAAGCAGGATGGATGGTTCAGGAATACATTGCTGCAACTGATAAGCAAGAAACTGCCCTAAAGCTATGCTTATTCATTTTCAAAGACAAAGTAATTGTCTTTCCTTTTTGTGTGACTGGGAAATTATCACATTACTTTCCTTCCATGTCATAGTCAACATCACCACCTTATCAGCTGGAAATGATTATTGCTAAACAATGAAATATACAGTCTTAATTAGGTAAAAGAAAATCTAAGAGCAAATTTATACTGTATCTGGAGAAAAAATAATAAAGACACTGAGCTATTAAAAAGCCTGAATAATAGTAGGTGCATTCAGATGCAATATTAAATAAGTGAAGACAGAAAATCCCAACATGAGTTTAATATTTTCTCCCATTTATACAATACTTCATACCTTTTATAGTACTTCTGCCTATCTTAAGTCATTCCTGAGTATTATTCTATAATATAGATTATCTGTACTTAGCATATGAAGAAATGAGGGTAGGGAGAGGTTTAAGGATTTCTTTGAATAGCCCCAAATACAGTCTCTGACTCTTTTTTTCCATGAGCCTTCAATATCCCCAGGGTCCACTGTGTTTCTTGAGACCCTGACTTTCAATTTTCACTAATTCATTTCTGATCCACATTTTCAGCTCTATTTACACCTTCTCTCCTGGTATAGCTCAGCAGCTGGGCAATACAAGGTTGTTCTAGGGGCTGAGTGCATATTTTTCTATGCTTCTCTTGTTAGCTAAAAGACAAGCTGACATAATTCTACTCTTTCTTCCTAGATAGTCCACAACAGAGCTAAGGAAATAGGCAGAGTAGGGAGCTCTTGTCTTGCTCAACAGGGTGACACATAAGGTAAAGCCAGCACTGATTGACACCTTAAGAACCTCAGGAATGCAAAGGTCCCAAAGGGAATTTCAGGGCCCTCCTTTCCCAGGGAGCCTGAGAGTCATCGTATATACCCTGATGATCACTGTCAGCAAACTGCTCACTTCCTCTCCTGTGCTAGATGAACTTGGCACAAAAAATACAGAGAGGCACAGATAGTCCCTAGCTAATGAGCTGGGTGTGTTCCAAGCTCATCTGTTATAAGTCAAGAATACATTCTTCTAAGAGGCACTGTTAGAAATGGGGGAGAGGAAGGATGTTCCCAGATGAACTAAAGAATAAAGATCTATTTACTGTATACCAGGGGCTGGAATACTTTTTCTGTAAATAGCTAGGCATTTAGGCATTGTGGGGCCATACCATCTCTGTCACACCTTATGATTTGTTTAATTTGGGGGGGGGGGGGAGGAGGGGAGATCATCTAAAAATGTAGAAACCAGTCTTAGTTCACAAGCATGGGCCAGATTTAGCCGAAGGGTCATAATTTGCCACCCCTGATCTATATAATTGCTAGCTCACGCAGTTGTGAAAATAATGCTAAGCAGTGGATTTTGGTGTTCAACATACAAGCATCTTTTTTAATATGCCATTGGCACATCTCCACTTGATTAGCTTAATGTTCCCAACCTTCATGAGTTGTTAGGTAGAAAGTGACAAGTTCATAATCCGGGGTGGGATCTGCTCCATAAGGCCTCTCCACCCAAAAGATACATTTAGTGTATCATTGTGACTTTCTACATAAGCACCAGGATGAGAGAAAAGCACCCACCACCTCTCCCATTGTTGTATTTTGTAGAACAGTAGGTCAGCAGAATCCCAAGGGAGTCCATGGGGATCTCTCAATTCTTCACCTCACTGGCAAAATCCCCCAGCACAACCTGGCTGACTCTGAGAGTAGCAACAACCAGTAGGTGCCATTTGACCAGGGCCACTGTGAAGTCTCTTCCATGGGCCATAATTTGAGACCCTCGGACCTGCTGGTGATCCCCAGAGGCCTTCAGGCCACATTGGCTCCTCAGGAAGGCCTCCTGACCACAGCACCCTGCACCAGGGTGTTGGAGAGTGTGCCCTGGAACTCATTACAAAGTGGGACACAGAAAGGGGTACTGTGGGGAGGCATGTCTTCCCAAAAACAAATAAATACTAGTTTCTAGCAGGTTTCTTCTCCTCATTTCCCCCACTCTGATCCCCATTACTTTTGCTAAACCCAGCCTTATCTTTCATAATGAAAAGATTTCAGCTCTGCAGCTTGACTAATTAAAGTCTCAAGGTTTGGAAGGCCCTCACTTGGCCTATTTATCAAAAACTGAGTATCGAGATGAATGCTTCTCAGTCCACAGCGCCTCCCCCACCCAAGCCCTGTGTCATAGCAGAGTGACTGTCATTGTAAAGAGAGAGCATTGATGAATGGGGGGCAGATGAGCAGCTGTAATCAAAAATAAAAATGCCCAAATTTAGTTTGGCAAGTAGGAAAACTATTAAAAAGTAAGTGAATGAAGTACTTTTAAGAGCAAAACAAGCAAGTATGATAAATATTTAAATAACAATTTATTGCTAGTTTTCTTAAGGAGGGTAAACACTTATTAGGGAGCAATTGAATAAAAAGATGGGGTCCTATGCTTGTTTTTGTCCCCAGCAGCTCACTGGACCCCTTGCCTCCCTCTTCTGAACATCACACTTGACCCTGATACCTAAACTTCAGCACATGAGTGCTGGCATTCTGAAACAGAAATTTTGTTTCAGCTTTTCAAGCCTGAATTCAAACCCATGCTATCTTCATCATATGTGGAGGGAGGAAAATGGCTCATTTTTGTCTCTAGGGTATAACAAGTCACCCACAGTCCACTTTCCAGTATTGCAGACAATGAAGTGAGTGTGCTATAGACAATGCACAGTGATGAACTGTGCAGAGATCAAGTCAAAACAGGAAAAATGACAATTTGGGAGCATCTACTAATGCCAAGCCTTTTGCACATTTTGATAAGATAAAATGTAAGATTTTACAGTCTCATTACAAAATAAATATTTTAACAGACAGCCCGTGCAGTGATATGGGTGTGAGAAGAAGAAAGACAGTAATATCTATAGGGAGTTCAGGGAAAAGAGAAAGACTGGGAGAAGTTGAGCCTTTGGGGTAACTCTTCCTGGAGTTTACTTGTGCAGGTCACCTGGCCTGCTGAACCCTTGGCCTGACCTTAACCAGCTCCACCCAGAGCCAATCAGAAGAGGGAACTTGCAAGATCTTGTAAGTGGTGTTGTGGGAAGAGCAGTGGCCTAGAAACCACATGGCTTGGGCCTAATTTAAACCCCATCTCTGTGCCTAACTAAGTGATCCTGGACAAGTCACCTGACCTTTCTTGGCCCCATTTTTCTTGCCTGTGAAATGCGGTAGACAAATGTAATGGAGTTCAATATACGCAATCATAGTAGACCCCAGTCTGCATTTCCACTCCCAAATGCTGTATAAATCAAATATTATAAATCAGTTACATTTAGGGTATCTTAAAGCACTGAATACGCCACATGCAAGAACGATAGAATAAGTCTGTTTCCTTTGCTTATTCTCCTAGTTCAGGTTGATAAATTTCCAAAAGTTGGTCAGTACTGGTTCAAGACACAAATTACTCTTTTATTAGAAAGAAAGTACTAAACGGATGTTGTACTATTGCTTGGATGCTATAATCCCTAAATGTAGGGTACGCACCAAATTTCAAGTTTCAGTTATTTCTTTCCCCCCTTCCCTTCACTATGCTATTTTCTTTCGGTTGGAACTATCTCTGGCAAAACATTTGTTTTGATTTTTAAAAATCAAACTCACTGCATTACTGTGAAGCTTTCCACTGAACTCTTGGACTGTCCAGAACACCCAGTGCTGGTATTTGTAATCTTTCTTGCCTTGACCACTCACTTGGCATAGGAAGTATTTGTTATCATAGTTGTTCTATAAAAGACTCTGTATAGAATGCTGTCATTTATACAAAAGGTGTGTGTGTGTCTGCAGAATCAATGTTATGAGAAAGAGAAGTAATTTTGACCACTGGAAGACACTAGAGCATTTGTAGCAAAGCTTGGGTCTAAAATCCTCTCTAGAAGTAGGGCTGAGCAATGTTTGGCCTGGGTAACTGTAGAACGAAGTATTTATAAGACAAAACAGCAAATTCCTAGTAATGACCCACAGGCAGTTTTAATTTTAGCTGGAATTGAAACCCACATCATGAGAGCACTAGCTTTCAGTCTCAGCTCTAATTTTAAGTGCTGTCAGTGAGAGCCCCGACATTTCCGTGGACCCCTTTAAATGGTCTCCAAGACCCTTCTGGGAAGGTGGCTTGACAGGAAAGTCCATACTGCAAGCTCAGCTCACCATGACTCAGTCTGACTAGGGCAGTCAGCCATACTCAAAGGCTGTGTTGTACAGGGACCTGTTAAATGGTCTCTCATGATTCAGGATCTCAAACTTGTTTAAAATGAAGGGGAAATGTTACCTTCAGTGATGAGGTCCTTGGCCCAACTCTGTTTTGTATAAACACAATCTATGTCTATTTCGGTCTTCTGGGTTTTGAGAAGCAACTGCTGAGTTGTGGCAAGGGTGAACGGGTTGGTGTTGACCCAAATTAAAAAGAAGAGTTTTGCTTTCTTACAGTCCTGGAAGAAGGGAAACAGAGTATCACCTCCTAGGGAGCAGAATGTGACTGGCCTGGCAAATAGGGAAATAATTGTGGGTTTTGATTTACAAAGAACCAGCTCTACCAAAGTCTGAATTTATAAAAATGGATACATTGTGTTTGAAGTCAGAATTCTTACTCCACAGAAGGATAAAATTTGGATCATGTTGATGCATGATGCTTTGTATATAAAAACTCTTAATATAATTCATTAAAGGTCAATCTGCCTTAAGTTTTAAGGGACAGACACCCATTACATGAAGCCTGGTGTATGTTCATGGGTGCTGTCCTTACAACCCATTGCAGGAGGGTGTTCAGCCCAGCCCCCTTCTTGCTACCCACTCATCAGGAACCTGTATGTCTACATGGATGTACTGCTTTATCAAGCATTCATCTGAGACAGATCTAAAATATTACTATAGTAATGTAATATTACTATATGTCAACACTGGGACAACAGTGATCTAAGGAGTAACTGTGAATATAAAGAGCAAGAAAAGCAGGCCTTGGAGACAAATAGCTCACTTTTTTTCAGAGTCAGCTTATTACAGCTCTTCCTTGTTGCATTCTTAAAAAAAAACACACTAACGTACCTTTTATGTCCCTCAAATTCTAGCACATTCACAGAAGTAGAAAAAGTCATGCTTCAAAACAAAATCACCTTCTGCCAAAAGAAGCTGCCATAGCACACAGCAGTTCTTTCACTCATTTACCCACCTGTATTATCAGTAAGGGCTCTAGGCACAGGTCCAGAGAGTGGGGGAAAAAAACAATGGTGGACACATGGTCTTCATGCCCAAGGCTCCTGTGGTCTGTAGAGACTACAAGCAAGTCAATAATTATAGCAGAGAGTGGTAAGCGCTGCGACCCGGGTACTCACAACAGTACCATGGGGGTTTTGTGAAAGGTGCCAACCCAGCCTTATAGTTAGCCTTCTCAAAAATGGTGACCTCTGATTTGGATCCTGGAGGACAGATTGGAGTGGGACAGAAGGAGCTTTTCCAATCAAGGGAGGAGTGAACCTGTGCAAAATTCCAAGGGCTGTGAACCTCAGGTATGTGCTTGTTTTGTCCTGTCCCCCAATCTGTTAGGGCACATGGAAGTTAGCCTTGCTTATCATGATGGCCACTTGGCTCTGCAAACCCTCATCCCTCAAGTTCCCTGCAGGCCAACCACTCCTGCTTTTCCCCTCACTCTTTTTTGTTTTTGCCAACAGAGAACCAAGGAAGAGCCAGTAAATGATGAGTCCAGGGGCTTTCCTGACAAAGCTCCCATGTTTGGATTGACTGAAAATTGAAAGGCCTTGGTTTCTCAGTTGTCTAATTCTCTTTTTTCTCAAGGCTTAGTACAGCATTATGGTAGGATGATTAACCAGAAAAAAGTATATTACTTTCTCATGATGCAAAAAACATTTGCTTGAACATAAAGTGGCTCACCCATAAGAATAAACAATGCTTTGGAAGTCTTAATAAGCAAATCTTATGTGATGCCATTTAATATTTTTGTTTCTTTTTCTTTTTTTTTTTTGGTACGTGCTCCTAGTGGGAACCAAACCCAGGACTCTCTGGTCCGCAGGCCGACGCTCCAACCGCTGAGCCAAACCGGCCAGGGCTATTTAGCATTTTTTTAAATTGAGGAATTATTTTTAGCAAGAAAACATTGTGCAGTAAGTTTTAAAAGAAAGAGGTTTTTTCCTACAAAATAATCCAGAAAATAATTGGATCACTACAGTACCCCAGAGGCTGGCTTTCACATCGCCCATCACTGAAGGGTCACTATCTTATGCTTTGTCAGGGCACAGCATGAGCGAAGGGTGCGTGTTGGTTTATCACAGCCTGTATGCAGCAAAGGTGGTGGGAGAAACTGAGACAAAAGTGAAGGCCTTGGAGCTGCTCTTTCACAGTCAACTAGCAGTTAGGAAGGACGTGACTTGCTGGGGCTAATAAAAACAAATTCGGGGGTTCGTTTTGTCTTTGAAACTAAAACTGTATTTTAACAAGTAAAGCTGATGCCATTTAAACATGAATGCTGTGACATGTCCTGGCTTACTGCAGCTTTTCTGCTTGTCTCTTCATTAGATCTATTCAAAATACAAGCATGGCATTTCCACCTTGCCAGAAAAGCAAATGTGGACTGACTGGCCAAGTTTAGCTGTTATGGTTTTCCTATAACTCTTATGATTTTTGTAGTAAATATCCCTGTAAGGCACAATTTCTAGCTATGCCATATTTGTGAACTATGCCCTCCTCCAAGTTTTGGTATTTGGTCAATTGAGTGATCTTACCACCTTTCCCTCCATGTTACAAAGTTTATCTGTATCATTCTGAGAGTTTGGTATGTGCTCTATGCTATAAGAAGGAGATTACTCTCCTACGTCAGATAAATATATTCATGTGTGTGAATTGTTACACTTGAATTTGCTGCAGCATTTTGTATTGACACATATGTATGACACCCAGTAAGACTCCAATGGTTTCAAAACATTCGATTTCTTTTAAATGGACTCAATATCCTTGGAATGTGCTGTTTAAATGTTTCTGAATTTTCTACATGCCATTTTTACAGGTCCATTTGTTTATGATGTGATGTGGTGAAGAATCAATCACTTTGGTTTTTTTTTTCAAGAAAACAAATGTATATATTACTAAGAAGATGAATAAATTGTTGAAAAATATACTTGATGGATTATGCAGCCCACTGTTAAAAAGGAACTTATTTTATTTGTTTAATAAAGTGACTGTTCAAATTATAAACATTTATATTGTCCTTCTAAATATGGATGCCATAATATTTGTGTTGTTCAACATTGATATATATTCTCTAATAAAATATTTTAAACCTCTTTCTTTAAACACAGTGTGTTATTGCCTGGCTGGTGTGGCTCAAGGGTTGAGCATTGACCCATGCACCAAGAGGTCGCTGGTTCAATTCCCAGTCAGGGCACACGCCCAGGTTGTGGGCCAAATCCCCAGTGGGGGGCATGCAGGAGGTGGCCAATCGATGTTTCTATCTCTCTCTCCCTCTCCCTTGCTCTCTCTCTAAAATCAATAAAGAAAAAAAAATTTAAACACAATGTGTTGTTACTATGTCTGTTGGAAGTGGAGTGGGCAGCTCAGAGAGGAAAGTTAGTGTCTTTAGCCAGCTAAATGGGGTAGATTGTACATAAGATATTCAGGTTGGCAGCATTCAGGGCTCAGTTAAGAGCCCAAATACAACTGCATTGTCAGGTTTATAGGCAGGGAAAGGTGATAGTTGAACTCAGACATGCAAAAATGTTGAATATGTTCAAGGCTGGATATATTAAGTGACCCAAAGCCAAAGCAATAAGTTAAGGGAACTAGTGGTCAGAGAAGGTCATGGGCAACACAGTTCAAGCAGTTCTTCTATGGATATTCTTGTCTGACCATGGTCTCAGAGCCTGGAAGCCCCAGCATCACCCCTTCAGCCCCATTCCTTCAGTAGGACTCCTTAGTAGTGTGGTGTCGTCATTGGGGACATGACCACTGGAGTCAAATTGTCACAGATTCCAAATTCCCTCAGCCAGTCACCACCGAGATGATCTCAATGCAGAGATTCAACATTTCTAAATCTTAGTTGTTTCTTCTAAAGAATGAAGACAATTACTGTTCATCATGGAGAGGGCTTCTGGGAAAATAAAACAATGCATATAAAATGTTTAGAAAAGTACCTGATATCTAGTTAGCACTCAGCAATTACGGGTTGTTCATTTTCTTATTGATCTTGCTGGTTTTATTGTGGCTGACATTTTAGCTACCCACAAAGATAAACATTACCTTTCTGGTGATGAAGGATTATTATTTTTTTTTTTACCCAAAACCCTTATCATCTAAGTCAAGTAATAGCATCACGTCTATACTGATTTGGATTTTTCCAAATGATGCCGCCGTGTCTTATAGGTGTTCTGCTGGTCACAATCCAGGCTCAGTTAGCATGACTGTAGCCTCACTCCCTGGATCCCCACAGAGGGTGAGAAATGGTGGACAGATGGAGGATGGGAGGAAATCCTAAGATGCACAGAAGTTTGCAAATGTTCAGGCATTATTTTCATGGAGCTTGAAAGTGGCATAACTAATTTTTAGACTAACATCATTGGTTTATCCTGATGACTTCTCTGTTAACTTATTTATTTTTTGCTTCAGGTTATAGACTCTGGAAGAGAGAGAAAGTGGAGATATTGTCAGTGTTCCACTCATTGGTTTTTATGAAGGTAGAAAAACCATTTAAAATGTGGCCATAATGACCTTAGGGCCACATCTCTAATGTGTATTCTGCCATGGCGAATGCTATGGAAAGCCCTGTTCTAACTGGTTCAAATGCATCATCTCATTTAATCTTCATAATCCTATAAGGAAGTGCTAGGAATCAAATTAGGGTGCATTTGGCTGGAAGCAGAAAAATACCCCCCAAAAATTGGCTCATCTAACAAAAAAATTCACAACACTATTATCAATAATTTGGCATGAAAACCTTTATCTGCCAAAATGTTCTGTAATTAAACTACCTGGGTTTGAATCCTATTCTGTGAAGCATCAGTAAATGTTTAGTAACCAGCTCTCCAGGGGGAAAGAAAACAGAATTTGCAACACTCGTCAGTTCCTGTGGTATAAATTCTCTGAAGCTGCCAACATGACATCATTGAACAGGGTGTTGGGGAGAAACGTACACTGCCATGTCCCTGGAGCCTGTATAAGCCAATGTCAGCATACTTCCCCTGTCCCTTAGTAGTGTGTGGACTAAGCCTACTGGAATGTTCATTTTCCTTTGTTTTGTAAAATAAGATAATAATTGTACCTTCTCCATTGGAAAAATACATGTAGAGAAGTCCTGTGATTCATTCACAGTCAGAATGCAATGGATGCTAGTTATTATTATTGTTGTTGTTAGTTATTGCTAATATAGTCACAAAGCAAAAACCATCTCAGAATAGCAAAAGAGTTCATCCTTACTTAATTCCTAGTAAAACAACTCTTCTGAAATATGTGTGGCAGTATTGTAATCCTTCTTCAAACATTATATAGCACTGACTCCTCACCCCCACTCATATTGAATTCATTAGTCTCTGTTTCAGATTCCAAAGTTTTCCAGTGAAAATTCTATTTCTGTACATTTTTTAACTGAAATATTTAATGATTTTATGAACCAATTTTCTCAAAGAGCCTCTTAATGCCAAATTATTCTGCCAACCTACTATTATTATCTCTTCTGTTTAAAAATGCAAATTACCTCCAGCAGAGTTTATGAGGAACAATTATTCTGTTGTGTAGGTGGACAGAAAAACCACTATCCCTGTGCTCATTCCTCACTTTGTTACTATGTTCTGATCCATACACTCTTTTCAAAGATAATATATGCACATATTAAACTAAATAACTAAAGTGCCTTAGCATCTGGGATTAAAATGAGTTTGGGGGTCCTGAATGCAGTTCTCTTCTGTGGGAACACTACACATAGAAAGACAAGAGCCAATGGGAAAGAAAGTACAGCATTTATTAATCTCCAGGAGAGCTCTGTTTCCAATCCAGGTTTCTTACAGTCACTTGCCTGATTCTAAAATGTCCAAATTTGAGGAGTAAACTCCAATGCCCCTTTCTTTCCAGCCACATGAGCAAGGTACTGGTAGAAAAGCTGAAATTGAGAGCAAAAGTACTGCCACATTTGCTTCTGGAAGTGAGGCTCAGCTCATAAGGCAATGGGGTGGGATATGGGAGGGAAAGAGTGCCCACTCAGAATACAAGGTCCAAGAACAGCCAGCCAGAATAGACAGTTCTTAATTTTGCTGGTGGGGGGAGGGGATCATAAGGACAAAGGACAGCAGTGAAACAAAGGCAGTTTCTTCTTCTCTGTAGGCAAAAGTACAAGTACAAGTACAAGGATAGAAGCAGACATTTTTCCCACATAAATATCATATGTGGGTATAAGTTAAATTTAATAGTTCTATCTAGCCCTGGCCGGTTTGGCTCAGCGGTTAGAGCGTTGGCCTGAGGTACAGAGAGACCTGAGTTTGGTTCCCGCTAAGGGCATGTACCTCGGTTGCAGTTTGTCCCCGGCCCTGGTTGGTCGTGCGGGTGGCAGCCACTCGATGTGTCCCTTTCACGTCGATGTTTCTCTCTCTCTCTCTCTCTTCCTTTCTCTCCCTCCCACTCTATCTGAACAAAAAATGAAAAAATGTCCTCAGGTGAGGATAAAAAAAAAAAAAGTTCCATCTATGCTATCACAAATAAGATTTAATTCTTTTTATGGTTGAGTAATATTCCATTGTACCACACTTTTTGTTTGTTTGTTTGTTTCTTTGTTTTCCACTCATCTATTGATGGACACTTGGGTTGTTTCTATATATTGGCTATAGTAAATAATGCTGCAATGAACATGGGGGTGCATATATTCTTTCAAATTAGTATTTTGGGTTTCTTCAGCTATATAGTAAAATAAACCAGTCATAGAAAAACAAATGCCATATGATATCACTTATATGTGGAATCTAAAGAACAAAATTAATGAACAAAATAGAAATAGACTTATAGACAGAGAACAGACTGATGGATACCAGGGGGAAGGGGTGTTGGTGTTGGTGGGCAGAGTGAAAAAGGTGAAGGGATTAAGAATCACTAATTGATAGTTACAAAATGGTCATGGGGATGTAAAGAAAAGCATAGGAAATATAGTCAACAATATTGTAATAACTATCTATGGTGCCAGGTAGGCACTTGAATTTCCTGAGGGAATACATTGTAAAGTATATGAATGTCTGTCCTCTGTGTTGTACACCTGAAACTATGACAAAATAGTGTTGAATACAAACTGTAATTGAAAAATAAAATAGAAAGATTCCAAAATGATGATGGGTTAAGTGGAAGCTACACGGACCTTCTCCCAGAACCAACTGGAATTACAACTAAAATATAGAAAAATCATCCTCAAGACTAGCTAGAGAGAAACTTTATAACCAAGGTTGTAAAGAGTAGACCACATTGAGACTGTTAGGAAGTGCAGAGATGTGAGAGGCCAGGGTGGGCTCCCACAGGCAGCAGCTGAATTTCCAGAGAGATATCAGGGAGTTCCCCCAAGAAAGTTGGGGTCAAAACCTCAAGCTGGCCTCCCCAGCCCAGAGTAATGGAACCGGGAAAGGTGCCCACATATCACCAGGCTGTGAAAAGCACTGCAGATTCTGTTTGACAGCTAGAAACACAGATACTCTCTTAAAGAGACAATGCACTAAATTTTATTTGCAGCCACTCATCTTGGGCTCTGGCAGAGGGAGGACAGAGTGGACTAGAGCTATCTGAGAAGAGTCTGAGATTGGTGGCTCGGGAAAGAGAGCCGGGAAGGCAGCTGCCAGAATCCCTGTGTTGAGTCATTCCCCCATGCAACAGAAGCCAACTTTCTCAGGCAGAGTTTTCCTATCAAAGCAACTTTAGCCTAGGGGGAAACAATGGCCCAACCCATCAGAAATTCTCTTGCCCCACTCTGTGGAATTTATGTCTAGCTGAGGACTACAGTCAGAGGCTTATTAAGTGACTGAGACTAACAGTCAGCTGACAGGCAGAGGCAGATCTCTAGGTGTTTTGAGTCTTTCTCTGACCTGTTCCTCTGCCCTGGGTGAGTAAAACCAGACTTTGATGTTTAGCTTTGTCCTTTCCATTACACCTAGCCTCAGAAGAGAGAGCCACAAGCTATGGATCACTACAAAGGGGCCCAAAACCAATAAACCCAGTGGCCAGCTTCAGACAAGAACAGAGCAGATCCCAATAAGCTTCACACGCAGTATATTGTGATTTTTGGTGGGCTCCAAACCTTGCTGAAGTGAATTGTGCTTTATATGACAAGCACTGCACAGAAGCCTATATGTTGTGTTGGGGATTGAGCATCACTGTCAGCCAGCCTGAGGGTTGAGCCTATGCATGAAAGGGCAAATAGCAATCAAGACTCCATTACAACAAGAGGGCCCAAACCAAGTGCACAGAAACATTATTAGAGCACATAGGTCTGGTGATCAGGTAGACTGTGCCACTAGATCTCACAGGTCACCTACTACATAAGACCACACCACCTAGATTGGGAGTCATAGCATATCTACCTAATATATAGAAAGAAACCCAAACAGGCAGTCAAAAGAGGGAAACAAAGAAACAAGCTCCAAATAAAAGAACAAGAGAACTCAGCAAAAGTAGAGCTAAATGATTATAAGAAGCCTCAACAGCATGAAAAAATATATAAAAACTATGAAAATCAACCAAACAGAAATGAAAAATGACATAGCAGAAATAAAGAATACACTGGAAGGAATAAACATCAGATTAGAGGAAGCTGAGGATGAGATCAACAAATTAGAGGACAGGGTAGAAAAGAATCACTCAATAAAAGAACTAAAAAGAAAAAAGCAATAAAAGAATAGGAGGATAGTTTAAAGGAGCTGTGGGAGAATATGAAACATAACAACATCCGCATTATAGGAGTACCAGAAAAGAAGAAAGGGAGCAAAGGTTAGAGAACCTGTTTGAAGAAAACTTCCCTAACTTGGTGACGTAAAAAGTCACACAAGTTCAGGAAGTACAGAGAGTCACAAGCAAAAAAAACCAAAGAGGCCCACACCAAGACACATCATCATCAAAATGCCAAAAATTAAAGATTAGGAGAGAATTTTAAAGGCAGCAAGAGAAAAGCAATGTGTTATCTATAAAGGAGCTCCCATAAGGCTGTCGGCTGATTTCTCAACAGAAACACTACAGGCCAGAAAGAAGGAAATGGCATGAAATATTAAAGTTAATGAAAAGCAAGTACCTAAAACCAATACTACTCTATCCAGCAAGGCTATCATTAGAAATAGAATGTAAAATAATGAGCTTCTCAGACAAAAGAAAGCTAAAGGAATTTATTACCAACAAACCAGCACTGCAAGAAATGTTAAAGGGACTGCTGTAACAATAAGAAGAAATAGAGAAACAGAAACATAGGCATAATGAATTAAAATGGCAATAAATAAGTTCATAACCTTAAATGTAAATGGATTATATGCTCCAATAAAAAGACTTAGGGTAGTTGAATGGATAGTAAAACATGACAGATATATATGCTGTGTACAAGAGACTCGCCTCAAAACAAAAGACTCACACAGAATGAAAGTGAAAGGATAGAAACAAATTTTCCAAGCAAATGGAAATAAAAAAAGCTGGGGTAGCAATACTCATATCCAATAAAATAGACTACAAAATGAAGGACATAACAAGAGACAAAGAGGGTCACTACTTAACACTAAAAAGATTGATCCAACAAGAGGATATAACCCTGGTAAAAATATATGCATCCAATATAAGAGCACTAAAATATATTTTAAAACTTCTGGAGGACATTAAGGGAGAGAGTGACTGCAATACAATAGTAGGGGACCACAGACATCACTGGATATATCTTCTAGACAAAAAGTCAAGGAAGCAGAGTGGCACACTTTATTAGATAGATTTAATTGAAATTTACAGAACATTTCACCACAAAACTTCAGGATACACATTTTTCTCAAATGCACATGGGACATTCTCAAGGATAGACCACATGTTAGGACACAAAACTAAGTCTCTGCAAGTTCAAGAAGATTTAAATCATATCAAGCATCTTCTCAGATCACAATGGCATGAAACTAAAATTCAATTACAATATAAACACTCAAAAATATTCAAACACATGGAAGCTAAATAGCATGTTATTAAACAAAGAATGGGTTACCAATGAGATCAAGGAAGAAATAAAAAACTTCCTGGAAATGAATGAAAATGAACACACAACAACACAAAATCTATGGGACACAATGAAAGCAGTCCTGAGAGGGAAGTTCATAGAACTACAGGCTTACCTCAAGAAACAAGCAACATTTCTAATAAACTTTCTAAACCTACAAATTAAAGAATTAGAGCCCTGGCCAATTTGGCTCAGTGGTTGGAGCCTCAGCCTGCGAACCAGAGAGTCCCGGGTTCAGTTCCCGCTAGGGGCAGGTACAAAAAAAAAAAAAAAAAGAATTAGAAAGAGAACAACAAAAAGAGCCCAAAGTAGAAGGAAGGAAATAATAAAGATGAAAGTGGAAATAAATGACACAGAGACTAAAAAACAGTACAAAAGATCTATGAAACCAAGATCTGGTTCTTTAAAAAGATAAACAAGCCCTGGCTAGTTTGATTTGGCAGTTAGAGCACAGGACTGCAGACCAAAGAGTGACAGGTTTGATTCCGGTCAATGGCATGTACCTTGGTTGTGGGTTCAACTCATGGCCCCTGTTGGGGTCTTCCAGGAGGCAGCCAATCAATATGTGTTTCTCACATGGGTGTTTCTCTCTCTGTCTCTCTCCATCCCACCATCCCACTCTATCTGGAAAAAAATCAATGGAAAAATATCCTCAGGTGAGGATTTAAAAAAATGAATAAATAAATTTTAAAAAGATAAACAAGATTGATGTAACTTTAACAAAACTTATGAAGAAATAAAAAGAGCCCTGGCTGGTTTCACTCAGTGGTTAGAGCCTCAACCCATAGACCAAAGAGTCACGGGTTCTATTCTGATCGAGGGCATGTACCTCAGTTGCAGTACAATCCGTGGTCCTGGTTGGGGTCCTGCTGGAGGCAACCAATTGATGTATCTCTCTTACATAGATGTTTCTCCCTCCCTTTCTCCCTCCCTCCCTCTCTCCCTCCCACTCTATCTGAAAGTCAATGGAAAAATATCCTTGGGTGAGGATTTAAAAAAAAGAGAAATGATGTAAATAAAAAACATCAGAAACAAAAAAAGGTAAAGTAACAACTGACACCACAGAAATATAAAGGATTGTAAGAAAATACTATGAACAATTATATGCCAACAAATTGGACAATCTAGGTAAAATGAACAAATTCTTAGAATCATACAAGCTTCCAAATCTCAACAGGAAGAGTCAGAAAACCTGAGCAGACCTATAACAACTAAGGAAATTGAAACAGTAATCAATAACTCCAAGCAAACAAAAACCCTGGCCCAGACAGCTTCACAGGAGAGTTTTACCAAATATTCAAAGAAGAACTAACACCTATCCTCCTCAAACTATTCCAAAAAATCCAAGAGAAAGAAACACTTGCAAGCTCTTTATATGAGGACATCATAATCCTAATTCCAAAACCAGATGAAGACACTACAAAGAAAGAAAATTACAGGTTAATATCCCTGATAAACATAGACACCAAAATCCTCAACAAAATATTAGCAAATTGGATCCAACAATATATTAACAAAATTATTCACCACAACCAAGTGGGATTTATCCCAGGGATGCAAGGCTGGTACAATATTCACAAATCAGTAAATGTGATACACCACATAAATAAAATGAAACATAAAAATCACATGATCATATCAATAGATGCTGGGAAAGCATCTGACAAACTCCAGCACCCATTTTTGGTGAAAATCTCAGCAAAATGGGAATAGAAGGATCACACCTCAACATAATAAAGGCCATATATGGCAAACTTACAGCCAACATCATACTCAATGGGCAAAACTAAAAGTGTTTCTCTTAATACTCTTATTCAATATAGTACAGGAAGTGTTAGCCACAGCAATCAGACAAGAAGAAAAAAAAAAAAGGCATCCAAATTGGAAAGGAGGAAGTGAAACTGCCATTATTCACAGATGACATGATATTGTACATAGAAAACCCTAAACACTCCACCAAAAAATGACTAGATTTCATAAATGAATTAGGCAAAGTAGCAGGATACAAAATTAATGAAGTCGATGGCATTTTAAAATATATTTTTATTGGTTTTAGAAAGAGAGGAAGGGAGAGGGAGAGAGAAATAGAAACATTGATGAGAGAGAAACACCGATCTGTTGCCTCCTTACACCCTCTACTGGGGTTCAAGCCCACAACCTGGGCACATGCCCTCACTGGGAATTGAACTGGTGACCTCTTGATGCATGGGTCAATGCTCAACCACTGAACCACAATGGCCAGGCTCAATGGCATTGTTTTTTTTTATTTTTTTATTTTTTGAGCTAAATCTTTTCAATACGGCTTTTTTCTTCTATATCTTTCTCTCTCTTTTTTTTATTATTAATTAATTTTTGTTACAGATGTTTCTCCTTTTTTCCCCATTGACACCCTCCTCCCCATCCCTCCTCCCCCACCTGTCCCCAGCTTTGTTGTCCCTGTCCATCGGTTATGTGTACATGCATATTAAGTTCCGTGGTTTATCTCTTCCCTCCCCCCTCACCCCTTCTTCTGAGGATTGTCAGTCTGTACCCTACTTCCATGTCTCTACCCTGTTCCTCAGACTGTTATGTTCATTATATTCCACAAATAAGTGAGATCATGTGATATTTGTCTTTCTCTGCTTGGCTTGTTTCACTTAGGATAATACTCTCCAGGTCCCTCCATGTCGTCTCAAAAGATAAGAGATCTTTTCTTTTTCCAGCTGCATAGTACTCCATTGTGTATATGTACCACAGCTTTTATATCCATTCGTCTACTGATGGACACTTGGGCTGTTTCCAGATCTTAACTATTGTAAATAGTGCTGCTATGAACATAGGGGTACATATATTCTTTCTGATTGGTGTTTCAGGCTTCTTAGTGTATATTCCTAGAAGTGAGATCACTGGGTCAAATGGCAATTCAATTTTTAATTTTTTGAGGTTACACTATAGTGTTTTCCACAGTGGCTGCACCAGTCTCCATTCCCATCAGCGGTGTACTAGAGTCCCCTTTTCTCCACACCCTCGCCAACACTTGTTGTTTGATGATTTGTTGATGGCGGCCATTCTGACAAGTGTGAGTTGATACCTCATTGTTGTTTTAATTTGCATCTCTCTGATGATTAGTGATGTTGAGCATTTCTTCATATGTCTCTTAGCCATTTGTATGTCCTGTTTGGAGAGGTGTCTATTTAGTTCCTCTGCCCATTTTTTAATTGGGTTCTTTGTCTTCCTTTTGTTGACTTGTATGAGCATTCCATATAGTCTGGAAATTAACCCCTTATCTGATGTATCATTGGCAATTATGCTCTCCCATACAGTGGGGTTCCCTTTCCATTTTGATGTTTGTTTCTTTTTCTGTGCAGAAGCTTTTGAGTTTGATGTAGTCCCATGTGTTCGTCTTTTCCTTTGTTTCTCTTGCCTTAGGTGATGTATCAGTGAAGATTCTGCTGCATAGGATGTCCAAAATTTTGTTGGCTACATTTTCTTCTAGGATTTTTATAGATTCATGAGTCACATTTAAGTCTTTTATCGATTTTGAGTTTATTCTTGTATATGGTATAAGTTGATGGTCTAGTTTCATTTTTTTTTTTTTTTTTTTTGCATGTAGCTGTCCAATTTTCCCAACACCATTTATTAAGGAGGCTGTCTTTACTCCATTGTATGCTCTTGCCACCTTTGTCAAATATTAATTGAGCATAATGTCTTGGGTCAATTTCCAGATTCTCTGTTCTGTTCACTGATCTATATGCCTGTTTTTGTGCCAGTACCAGGCTGTTTTAATTACAGTAGCTTTGTAGTATAACCTGATATCCGGTATTGTGATCCCACCTACTTTGTCCTTCTTTTTCAAGATTGCTGTATCTATTCGGGGTCTTTTTTGGTTCCATATGAACTTTTGAAGTATTTGTTCTAGTTCTGTGAAATATGTCACTGGTATTTTGATGGGGATTGCATTGAATCTATAGATTGCTTTGGGTAATATGGACATTTTAATGATGTTAGTTCTTCCAATCCATGAACAAGGTATGTGCTTCCACTTTTTTATATTTTCCTCTATTTCTTTTTTCAATGTCCTGTAGTTTTCTGCAAATAGGTCCTTTACTTCTTTGGTTAAATTTATTCCATGCATCTTAATTTTTTTTTTCTGAAATGGTAAATGGGATTTTTTTTTTTAGTTTCTCTTTCTGTGAGTTCATCATTGGTGTATAAGAATGCTGTTGATTTCTTGACATTTATTCTGTATCCTGCTACTTTGCCAAATTTATTTATTAAGTCTAGTAGATTTTTAATGGAGTCTTTAGGGTTTTCTATGTATAATATCATGTCATCTGCAAATAATGACAGTTTCACTTCCTCCTTCCCAATTTGGATCCCTTTTATTTTTTTCTTCATGTCTGATTGCTGTAGCTAAGATTTCCAGTACTATGTTAAATAAGAGTGGTGAAAGTGGGCATCCCTGTCTTGTTCCTGTTCTTAAGGGAAATGTTTTTAGTTTTTGCCCATTGAGTATAATGTTGGCTGTAGGTCTTTCATATATGGCCTTAATTATGTCTAGATATGATCCCTCTATTCCCACATTGCTGAGCGTTTTTATCAGAAATGGGTGCTGGATTTTGTCAAATGCTTTTTCAGCATCTATTGATATGATCATGTGGTTTTTATCTTTCATTTTGTTTATGTGGTGTATCACATTTATTGATCTGCGAATATTGTACCAGCCTTGCATCCCTGGGTGAATCCCACCTGGTTATGGTGAATAATTTTGTTAATATATTGCTGGATCTGATTTGCTAGTATTTTGTTAAGGATTTTGGCATCTATGTTCATCAGGGATATTGGCCTGTAGTTTTCTTTCTTTGTAGTCTTTTTCTGGTTTTAGAATTAGAATTATGCTGGTCTCATAAAACGAGTTTGGAAGTCTTCCTTCTTCTTTAATTTTTTGAAATAGTTTGAGGAGAATGGGTGTTAGTTCTTTTTTGAATGTTCAGTAAAACTCTTCGTGAAGCCGTCTGGGCCTGGGCTTTTGTTTGCTGGGAGAATCTTGATTCAATGGCATTTTTATACACCAATAATGAACACCTAGAAAGAGAAAGTAAAAAGACAATCCCATTTTCCATTTGAACAAAAAAAATTAAGGTACCTGGAAATAAACTTAACCAAGGAGGTAAACGACCTGTTCTCAAAAAACTACAGGACACTGAAAAAAAAAATAGAAGAAGATATAAAAAAGTAGAAGCACATACCATGTTCAGGGTTTGTAAAAATCAACATCATTAAAATGTCCATACTTCCCAAAGCAATCTATAGATTCAATGCAATCCCTATTAAAATACCAATGGCATATTTCACAGCTCCAGAACAAATACTCCAAAAGTTTATATGGAACCAAAAAGACCCCAAATAGCCTCACCAATCTTTAAAAAGAAGAACAGCCTGGTACTGGCACAAGAACCGAACAGAGAATCCAGAAATTGACCCAGTTCTTTATGCTCAGTTAATATTTGACAAAGGTGGCAAGAGCAGCCTCTTTAATAAATGGTGTTGGGAAAATTATACAGGTACATGCAAAAAAATGATACTAGACCACTAACTTACACCACACACAAGAATATACTCAAAATGGGTAAAAGATTTAAATGTAAAAATCCTAGAAGAAAATGTAGGCAGCAAAATCTCAGACATCTCACATCGCAAAATTTTTACCAATATATTGCCTAGGACAAGAGAAACAAAGGAAAAAGTTAACAGGTGGGACTACGTCAAACTAGAAACCATCAACATGAATAGGGAGCCTACTGTATGGGAGAACATTTTTGCTAATGATATATCAGATAAGGGGTTAATTTCCAAAATATATAAGGAACTTATACAACTCAATAACAGAAAGACAAACAATCCAATTAAAAATGGGTGAAGAACCTGAATACACACTTCTTGAAAGAGAACATACAGATGGCCAATAGACATATGAAAAAATGCTCAAGGACACTAATTATCAGAGAGATGCGACTAAAACTACAATGAGGTATCATCTCACAGTTTCAGTATGGCTGCTATCAATAAATCAACAAACAGCAAGTGCTGGAGAGGATGTGGATAAAAGGGAACCCTTGTGCACTGCTGAAGGAAATGTAGACTGGTGCAGCCACTGTGGAAAACAGTATGGTGTTTCCTCAAAAAATTAAAAATGGAACTGCCTTTTCTCCAAGCAATCCCACTTCTGAAAATATATTCTAAGAATCCTGAAATACCAATCAAAAAGAATATATATGCATCCCTGTGTTCATAGCTGCATTATTTACAGTAGCCAAGATCTGGAAACAGCCCAAGTGTCCATCAACAGATGAGTGGATAAAAAATCTGTGGTACATTTACACAATGGATTACTATGCAGCTGTAAAAAAGAACAATCTCTTACCCTTTGAGATGGCATGGAGGGATCTAGAGAGTATTATGCTAAGCAACATAACAGAGAAAGACAAGTATCACATGATCTCACTTATTTGTGGAATATAATGAACAAAATAAACTGATGAACAAAATGGATCCAGAGACAATAAAGTAGGGAACAGACTGACAAACCTCAGAGGGAAGGTGGGTGGCAGGGGGTCAGGGGCAGTCAGAGATTAACCAAAGAACTTATATGCATAACTAATGGACACACAATAGTGCAGGTAAGGCAGAGGGGTGGAGCATGAGCAGGATGGACGGAGTCAATGGGGGAAAAAAAGAGGGACACCTGTAATACTTTCATCAATAATGATAAATTTAAAACAATATTTTAAAAAAGAAATATCATTAAAGGATAAATTTTTTAAAAGAAAAATAAAATATAATAATAATAAGATAAAAATTTAAAAGTAATAGTTCCACCAACCTCCAGGCCTACTCCCCAGAGGTAATCGCCTTTACCATATTCCAATACATTCATCAATTCAACATCTATCTATTGAATATCTGTTATATGTTAGGCATTATCTCACAATACATCAATGAACAGAACATGGTAAAAAATAAAACAGACTTGCCCCAGGAAGCCTACATTCTAGAGCATCTTCTAGAAATGCATATGCAAATATATGGGTCTTTGAAATACCTTTAGAAAAGCAGAATGAGCCAGATATTCTAATTGGTTACACTAGATGCACTTTTATAGGTCAGTAATTGAGCAATTGGTTGATCCCTGATTATCATAGATATCTGAGGTTTTGCCTTAACTAACACCCCACAAAGTTAATAAAGCAAAGTCCAGTCTCCTGCCCTTTGGAAAATTACAATTTGGTAAAATGAGTCTTATAAAAAGACTTTGAGAGTTTATTTTAGAGCTTATGGCATTTTTAAAGAGCTATAAACTTATTTCAACAGTATTGTCACTGCTTAAAATATTTTTGGAACTCCTTGGAGTCAATTTATGTGTGGTACCTCTACTATAAAATCCTGTGTTATTTACTTATTACCACAATAATACTAGCCTAGACCACGAAAGATCTTTTTCAAACACAAAAGGTGAGACTTGCAGCTCAGGGGACAACTTCAGAGGTCCCCTCTGTTTGACTCTCAGTGACTGGTACCAATGTCTTGACCAAATTGCTCTGTCATCCTGTTGGCCAAATACAAGCCAGTAGGGTTGAACTACTATAAAAAGTCATTCTGAATAAATTCAGTGGAAAAAATTAGGTCAATGGTTTTCAAACTTTTTTTTTTTAGTGCAATCTTTTCTTTAAATGGAATCTTACACAGAAGCCCAATATGCAGAAAAAAGGAAAGCAGAAGGTTCTGGAATGATGTAGGAGTAGGGTAAAACTCCAACTACTCAGACACCCCCACCAGACACACACTCTCCCTGCGACCCCTGAGGAGTCTCTACTGGACCCTTGAGATCCCCTGGAGCAAGGTCTAAGCACCATTAAACTATACATTCTTCTGGGGCAGTGGGTATCTTACCTTCCCACAGACCTGGCACATAATGGTTAGCCAAAAAGGTTTCCTGGGAGAGGGATGGATCCAGGTGGTAAAAGGCTTTTGGGGGTGGGTACCTCCCCAAAGAGCTCAATGTTTAAATAAGCCTAACAGAGGGTCTATAACCAATAGATAATTACCAAACAGGGGCTCATATCTACAAGAATGATTTCCTGAAGGTTGAAATCCAGAGCAAGCAGAAGTTTATGAAGCATGCCAAGAGACACAGACGTTGAGTACTATCTCTCTCTGAATCAACAATGTGAGTGAGTAGAGAAAGGCCCATGGCCTGGCTGAATGGTGTGATAACTGAGAACAGAGGAGAATTTCCATTTTGTTCCCTTCTTCTCCGGCAGAAAGAATAATCTATTTAGAAACTAGAAAAGTAATGCACATGAATTTAAGCAGAAATGCATGAGAATTATAGCCAAGTCAGATGGGTGGTCAGGAGAAACCGTGTCCCTAGAGCAGTGGCAGTGGTTAGGGAATCCGTGAAAGAGTTAAAATTGGGATTGGGTCTCTGAGGTGCCCATTACCCACCATCTACCTTCCCTGAGAAAGTTCTGAATAAATTGGTTACTATGTCTAGAGAGTAGAAGTTAACACTGGTTTAGTACTTACTGAAGGTAGGTGTTATTCTACACGTTCTACATATATCAACTCATCAAATGCTCCCAATAAGTCTGTGGCATAGGTTCTGTTATTTCCCCCTTTCATAGAAGAGAAATTGAGGGTTTATGGGTTTGTAAAATTCACATACCAGTTGGTGGCAGAGGTAGAATTTGAACCCAGTTATTCTGACTCCAGAGTCCAATCTCTTAAGCAGTATTCCATGATGCCTCTGGAAATCAGACTGTCAGTTTTATTTCTGAAAAAGCTTCACATTGGAGGATACAGCTTCTATATCTGGGCAAATGAGCTTTGTGAGGGGCCGCCTTGTAGTCCATGCTGGCCAGGGGCACTCCGATGGGGGGCAGGTGGGGCTGCCCAGGAATGACACTGCCTGCGAGAGCAGGACAAAATTGCTGCTGTGTTGGCCAGCTCACTCCCAGAAGGATAAAACAGCCCAAGCTGAGTCAGCCCAGTTTGTTGTTTTTAACTTCTCCCACCAGATTGAACTAATCCAGGAAGAAGAAAATTCAAGATAGTATGAAGACCTAGTGATAAAGCAAAGTGGAGGGGCTGACTTCCTACAAATGGTCCCAAACCAGGAACTATCCCAGGCAAAGAGTCAGCAGCTACAACATGCATTATGTGACTCCAAACACCTTTATGTGACAGGCATTTTACAAACACTGCACAGCCTGCTCTTATCAGCCAGCCTTGCAGATGAGGAAACTGAAGCAGAGCAAGATTGAGCATCTGCTCCCAGTTTCCCAGCTGATAAATGCCCGTCACATTTCCTCTGCCACTAATAAACCTCGATTTTTGGCAAAGAAGAAAGAAAATTGCTGCAATGCAAAATATTCCAATGCTACCCTAAATTAGAACATCGCTTTTAAAATTATCCACTGTGTATAATAAAGCTTTTAATAAAATGTTTAATGTGGCTTCTCTACAAATGCATATTCGCAACTGACATTTGACAATATTCTCTCATCCCAAAATTAGGACACGTCCTTTTCAAAACAAGACAGGATATTTAGATGCGGGGCATCTCTGGACACACGGTTGCTTAGCATCATCAGTTGAACGCTCTCCTATGCTCACATTAAGTAGCCCCTAAACTAATTTCATGACCCCATGAGTGAGCTGATACAATCTGATTTCCTGACTTTCTGATAAGGAAGCTGATGAAAGACCCAACACCAGTAAAATGTGGACACCAACATAAAGGCCCTGAAAATTATTATGTCTTTTGCAGTCACTTTCAGCTATGGGGGCCAAAAAGAAATGAATACTTTTCCTCCCACCTAAGTTCTTTTAGGCTGAGCTAATAATGAAATTATCAGAGACAGATTAACAGAAAAAAATCAAGTTTTAATACACACATGGGGAATTCACATAGATCTGAGAATTCCCAAAACAGTGAGGCAACATTGGGTATATAAGACATTTTTGGACAAAGGAGAAAAGTTGGGGAGGATGAGGTCTTAGATTTCAGAAGTGAGAATGGGTCATTTACCGGTGTTGAGGAACAGCAGAATATATGTGGCAGAAAAATCCTTGCTACTCAGAAACAATGGGACACCAGGTATCTAGCTAATAGACCCCTGCCTGAAGACTTTCCATAGACCATACTTAATTCAAATTAGGCTAAGGCAACACCCTAAATTCTCCTTCCTAAAGCAGGTTTCTCTGTTTGAATGTCTTGGGCAGGAAAGGGGGCAGGGTCAAAGGTTCTTTCTGACTCTAGTATTTTAATTAACAGCTTAAAATCAATATTCTAAGAGGCACCTTCAGGGTGGCAAAACTTTGATTCCCTCACAGCCTTACAGCTGGAAGCCTCCTATAAGACTCAGATCTTGAAATACTCAGGAAAGTAAATAAAGCTTTCAGGAAATCTTCCTCCTAGAATTCTCATCTCAGGAACACTCTTTCTAATTACTTGTAAAAACAGCGCCAAAGTTAATACCCTTGTCCCCAGTTAACTAGTAATTGTAGAGTTGCTTATTTAGTCACTGCTTGAAACCCACATGAAGGATGGGAAAAATCCTGTCATGTTATGGTAAATATTCAGTGAGGGGGAAAAAAAAGAGACTTTCCTCTCCAGACTCAGTGCTCTGTGGACACCAGGGAATTTGAGGTGTGAGAATTCATATCCAAATTTGGAAAAGACATCCTCAAATTGTGCCTGCAGCTGTAAAGCTAAAGGAGAGAATACTAGAGCAAAGCAGGAAAGACAAGTTCTTCTACCTCAGGGACAAGGTATCTGTGCACTGCTTTGGACTGCAATCATCAGAGAAATAATCAATAGAAAATAAAGAAAAATTACACTAATTGACAAGCATCACTTTCCCGCTCAGGGTTAAAACATATCTGGCAGGCAGTCAAGTCCTCAGCCTTGACCTTCAGAGGCTTTGATGCAGGCATTCTGGGGGTAAGGGGGTGGGGGTTCCACAACCTGCTTTAGATTCTTGGCTTACCACAAGAAAATAAGTTTATTTGTGAAGCTGTGAAACAGAGAGTGGGCTACTCCACAGACAGAGCAGCCCTCCCTTTAGTGAAATTTGTTTCCTTTATTGAGGCTCATTTAATTGAGGGGTAGGGTATTTAATAAAGGGAAGGAATATTCAGGATCTTCCCAGGGAAAGGGATGGAGATTTCTCAGAGGAATGCTGTGGACCATTTTGTTTCCTCATGGACTTTCCATTTCGGATCATGGCACCTTGAGGGGACAGGGGGCGGTGCCGTTTAGCATACTAATGTATTACAATAGGGTATAGTGAGGGTAGGGCTTACCGGTAGGTGAAATTAGTCACCATGTTGGATGGAGCTGGTCTCTGCTGGTTTTAAGCCATAAATCCTGTGGGGGGTGGTCTTCCTTGTTGACAGTTCCTATAGACTTTATCAATTGCAGCTGTTTTACCACATACCCTGTCTCAGCCTCAATTTGGACATGGCAAGAAATTTATGAGACCATAGTGACCCCCCCAGCCTTCTATACGACATTCCAGTTACCCTGAAGTGCCCAAAATGTGCTGCTCAGGTGGCCCTGAGATTGTTTCCAAAACTTGCTTAGGTCTCTTCCCCAGTCTGCCCACTCAAGCCCAGGCCAAGGGGACTGTGTACAGGTTCTGGGCAGAACCTGAACCTGCAGCCCAAGGAGTCTGGATGTAGCTACACAATGGGGCAGAAGTGGAAAAGGAGAGGGAGCTTCAGGCCAGGGGCCAGTTCTCCAGCATAGGTTCAGTAATTTGAACCTGCCTTCCATGTCATTCTGAATGTATGTTTGTTGCTGCAAAAACAGAATTAGAAAATATTAAAACAGTGCTTCCAGGAGAAATACAAGGTTAGATTCCTGTAAGCCCCTGGTCATGACTTTTTGTTAACTGATCAATACATGACCTTTTTTGTTAACATGTCTTTCTGTTGGAAGACACTTTAATATATATTGTTGATTCATTAACATTGAAATCATGGCCAATAGCACTATAGCTCATGCCTAAACAAAATTTATCTAACATGGGTATTTTCTTCGGAAGGAACATCACAACTCTCTTTGCACACAGGAACACTAGACAGCACTTCAGTGCCTGGACTCCTGGGGCCAGGGCAGAGATATTGGCCAGTGAAAAGCAGCCAATACTTGCCTGATCTTGCAGCAAATCAGTGACCACGTGGATGATGACTAGTGTGCTTGGGAACATTAAGAGAATCAACTCTATCACTTTTGAGGGCTCCATGTCCTCAGTCTCCACTCGTGGTCTTACTTCTTTCCTCGCCATACCTCTTGCCCTGACCACAGGAGCCCTCAGTTTCCTGGCTCAGTCATCCTTCCCTGCCTCACCAGCAAAACAACCATCTGCCTCAAAATGAATCATTGCTACCACTTACGGTGGACTCACATGTGCCAGGCAATATGCTACATGCTTTATAGGCACTTATTGCCATGATATTATAGGTGGTAACTATTAATCCACATTCTATATTAGAAAACAGAGGTTTAAAGAGGTTAAGTAACTTGCATGGGGTCAAGCATCTGGAGAATCAGCACTGAAAAAAATTTGTATTAACTGATGAGTTCCAATTTTATTTAGGACCTCCACCACACTTGTCCTTTATCAGAGTCACTTTCCTCAGCTGCTGTCCCAAACCTTTGACATGCTTTGGGTTCCAAGTCAACCCCCTCTCCCTTTCCTACACAGAGGTTCTCACTTTCTATTTCAACAACAGAGATCAGAGACACTGCTTTGACTGAACCTCCAACTCCACAAATTTATCTGAGCTACACCAGGAATAAAATAATACCAACTGCCATTTATCAATTGCTGGGCACTTTACAAGTCATACCCTATTATTTTGTCAAAAGACCCTGCTGGAAAGAATCTTTGTTCCCCATTTTACAAGCAAGGAAATTCATAGTATGTTTTACTTGCTAGTAAAAGTTCCCCACATTATCTTTTCCTTTTTCAATAAATTTGACTAGGCTTAACCATCTAATCTAACAGATAAATTTTAGCAATATAGAATTTGTTTGCCATGTTCCAAGAAAAAAACATCACTGGGATTTGATTAAAATTGCATTAAATTCTTTATGATGGGCTTTTCCTCCTCAGCAGGGGAACCCCTAATTCCAGCCTAGTCTAGGGGTGGGGGTGGGAGCTAGACCTGGGCAAGGGTGTATGTATCTCTTTCCATAAGGATTTGGTAGGTGGGCAACATCCTTCCAAATGCTTAACCACACCAGCCTCACTGAGGAAGAGAAGAGCAGCACACACCTGAGACAGGGCCCAGAGCCAGCAGAGCTCTCAGTCCAACTCAGCTCTATTTACAGTCCTTACACACACACACACACACACACACACACACACACACACACACACACCAATCTCCATCCCAAGCCTAGAGGCACACAGTCCACAACCTGCATCAGCACTTCTGCTGGGGATGGAGTGAGAGAGGGAGTGAGTAGAGATTAGAGATACCAACAGGATCCTCCAGCCCCCAAAATAACCAACCAAGCAAGGATGGATTCTACTGTGTTTTTATTCTTTTTTTCCAGCTTTATTGTGATATGATTGATAGATAACTTTGTGTACATTTTGGTGTAAAACATGATGATTTGATGTACAGATATATTATTAAAATGATTACCAAAATAAGGTTAGTTAACACATCTATCACCTCACATAGTTACCATTTTTTGTGTTAAGATCTACTCTTTTAGCAAATTTCAAGTATACATACAGTCTCTTTTTTCTTTCAGTTTTATTGAGATGTATTTACATACAGCACTATATAATTTTGAGTTGTACAGCCTAATGACTGGACTTACATATATTGCAAAATGAGTACCATAATAAATTTAACTAACATCCATCATCATGTATATATACAAGAAAAAAGAAGAGTGTTATCAATCTTGCTTTATACTAGATCCCCAGAACATATTCATCTTATAACT
Organism: Tadarida brasiliensis; assembly: GCA_030848825.1. Taxonomy (NCBI): domain Eukaryota; kingdom Metazoa; phylum Chordata; class Mammalia; order Chiroptera; family Molossidae; genus Tadarida; species Tadarida brasiliensis. Next base: position 67,178,753 of record CM061259.1, on the reverse strand, counting down.
GAAAGTTTATATACTTGGACCAATATGTCCCCATTTCCCCCACTCCTCAGCCTCTGACAACCATCATTCTATTCTCTATTTCTATAAGATTGACTTTTTTAGATTCAATATATAAGTGAGATCACACAGTATTTGTCTTTCTCTGTCTCACTTATTTCACTTAGCATACTGCCCTCAAGTTTCATCCATGTTGTCACAAAAAACACCATGAACAATCATTATTAATATTTAGATAAATGGCTCTGTTATTTTTTATTATATATATAACTATATATACATATATACTATTGTAGCAGAAAAGACTCAGACCAAACACCGGAGGAAGCGAAGTGATTCCTTTATTTATGCATGTGGGCCCAGAGGAGGCAGTCTCCAAATTCTGGGCCCTGAACTGCAGGGCTCGCCTAGCTTTATAGCAGGCTGGGCGGGGCATTCTTTTGGCTCGAAAGCGGTAAGCAGCTTACAGAAGCAGGATGCAAAAAGGTCATGTCATTTCTAAAATGGTGGCTCAATTAAAATGGCGGCCTACTTCCTATATCATTTCCCCCCTTTTGATGCTATTAGCTGCTATTGCTGCTTCTTGCATCATAATACAAATTTCTATAATTTGGGTCCTCAGACCTTTGTAGGTTTCGATATCTGTACTGATACTGTCGGAGAGCCAATATTTTGGCTGTGGCCCGCCTGGTTACAGTGGACTCTAAAGTTTGGACTATAGTTTGTATTATGCATGGTTCGAGGCTTATTCCTAGGAGAATGATGGCTACTCATCCTGCTAGTGGAAGTAGCCATCGGAGCCAGCCATGTGAGTCCATTCCCCAATTCCAATTTTCTAGTTCCTTGGCACTGCACCTTATGCTCTCCTTGAGTTCTTTGACCTTTTGTGTTACGATTCCAGATTGGTTTACAAAGTAGCAGCATTCTTCCCCTAAGAACATGAAAGTCCCCCCTTTTCCTGCTGTTAGCAGGTCTAGGGCCCGATGGTTCTGTAAGGTTACTTCTGCTAATGAGTTAATTTGTTGTTGGATAGTGGTCAAGGAGTCTGCTACCATATCCTTGTCTGCACTAAGTCGGGCAGACAGCTTGTAGTAGGTACAGGCAGAAAACTCCAGGCCCCCTACTCCTGTCCCTACCCCAGTTGCAATGCCAATTCCAGCTGCAACTGCTATGCCTACCCCCCTTTTGATTCAGGTAGGCCCCTTTCGGTTCAGTCGGAGTAGGGTTGACATCTCCTGGGAGGTTTGGATGCTGATGCTAGAGGTAAGGAAGACCTTTAAGCATCCCCAGTCCAATTGGCGGGGAGGCACCTATAGGCCTCTTGTCCACATAGGAGGAATAATCCAGGCTCAGTACAGAGACTGCTATTATTAGGGATACTGAGGTTACTGGTACAGAGCTCTGGGTTAAGAGACCCTACTGGGTTTCCTTCTGGGGAGACCTTTTCAGGCTCTAGGCAGGTTACATTTGATCCTCTAGTGTCTAGGAATACACTGGTTGCTATTGGCCCTTGGGTCAGGGTTTGATTTGGACCAGGGGCTGTCCCAGTATGATTCCAGGTATGTGGGACAGGAATTCCAAGGAGTCCTCTCTCCTGAACTGGTAGGCAAACCCAGCATTCCTGAGTGGAGTTGCTAGTATTCTGGTATGCTGAGTACATGGTTCATACTATTATAGTTCCTGGACATGTACTATGGGGCTGATTTCCTGTAGAGCCTCCCAGAAAGTGTTAAGGTTGGCACCTTTATATATTATTTTTTCTTCTTGCTTCTTCAGTTGTCCAGCTATTTCTCTAACAGCTTCTTCCTGGACTGTCTCAAATTCCTCCTGGGTTAAATGGCTTAATTGGCAGTATGTACTCCAACAAACCTGCCTACCTGGGGGCCCTTATGCCTGAAATTTTTTACTCTGATATCTAATAGTCCCTCCTAACTTCCCTGTCATGTATAACTTGTTGTCCCAGACACATGTTCCAGGCCAAGGGTCACTACCTGGGAGATAACCTTGTAGGCAGTCCCCAGACATAGCAGTGGATAAGTGAAGGACGCCCTGGGAAATTTATAGGTTGCTACTCCTCCTACAAGCTGTATCCTTTCTGCAGGCCTGCTGCACTTACATTCGGGGGCTTTAATTGGGGCAGGGTTGGCTAAGCAAAGCATACTAAGTATCCAAAAGCACAAACAAGCCCAAGATATGTTCCCCCAAGAGCCAGTTGCTCCCAGGTGTTCCATTCTGTTGGGGCTACGGTCATTAGTCCAATTCCTAAGATTATAGCAAAACCTCTTCCTGCGGTCAGGTACCATCCTGGGCTTTTGTCCATTCCTCTGAGCCTCCGTCAATGCCTGGTTTCCTTCTCAGCTTCAGGGTCGGCAAACATGGCGGCTGGTCCTCTGGGTCCCTGTCCGTCCTCCTGGAATCTGCTGGGTCCATTGCTCTCTTGGCTTGGCTGTGATGAATCCAGAGGGTGATTCCTGCAACCTTAAGTGAGGTAGGGGTTGTTAGTATGACAAGGTGGGGCCTGGTCCATGTGGGTTGGAGGGGGTCCTTTTTCCAGTCTTTTATCCATACATAGTCCCCTGGTTTATGTGAGTGGGCTGGCCCCCCTCATGGTAAATGTTCTTGGCCTAATCTGGCCTTATGTATCTGGCTAAGTGTTTCCCCTAGCTTCTGGAGGTACCTGGTTTGCCTGGCTTCTCCTGTAATATGGAGCTCTCCTCTAGGTAGGGGTAGTATGGCTGGCGGCCTCCCACAGACCAATTCAAAAGGTGTATACCCTGTGGGATTAGGGGCATTTCGCACCCTGAACAATACTCAGGGTAGTAGGTCTGGCCATAGGTCAGTCTCCTGATGGAACTTAGCAAGGGTTTCTTTTAGAGTCCAGTTCATGCTTTCTACCTTTCCAGAGCTCTGAGGGCGATAGGTGGTGTGTAGCTTTCAAGTAATTTTTAATTGCGCTGCCAGTTCCTGGAGTACTCTCACAACGAATGCTGGCCTGTTGTCGCTACCAACGGTCATAGGTAACCCGAAGTGGGGGATAATCTCTCTCAGGAGGGTCCTGATTACCTCTCTGCTCTTTCTTTTCCTGGTGGGGAATGCTTCTACCCATCCTGAGAAAGTACAAACTAAGACAAGCAGGTATCTGTATCCCCAGCTCAGCTTGATCTCAGTGAAATCAATCTGCAGGTCCTCAAAAGGCTGTTGTGCCCTGTGTTGTATTCCAGGAAGCCCTTTCGGGTGGCTTGTTGCATTATTCCTGGCACAGGTTAGGCACTGAGCCACTGCCGCTGCACACAGTCTGGCCATGCTAGGGAAGTAGTAATACCTCTTGAGTAAAGCCTCTAGGGATGTTTTCCCTAGGTGTGTGAGGGCATGGCATTGCCTAACGAGATTGCTGGCCTGGCCTTGTGATATGTAGAGCCGTTCGTCCGGCAGTTTCCATATGCTGGTGGGCATTCGGGGGCAGTTTTCTTGTATGGCCCATCTCTGCTCCTCCAGGGCATAGTCTGGCTGATTGAGGTTCAGTTCTAGTAGAGTACCTTCTATGGTTGTGGTCTCTTTCTCTATGGCTGTGGCCTTTGCTGCCTGATCTGCTCTCCTGTTCCCTTAGGCTATTTCTGTCTCTTCTTTCTGGTGGCCCCTGCAATATATTACTGCTACTCCCCGAGGGGCCCAAACTGCTTCCAGCAGTCAAAGTATTTCTGCCTTGTTTTTAATTTCTTTCCCTTCAGCTGTTAAGAGTCCTCTTTCTCGGTAGATTGCCCCATGGATATGTATGGTGGCGAAGGCATACCAAGAGTCTGTGTAAATGTTGCCTTTCTTCCCTTTTGCTATTTCAAGCACCCTGATCAATGCCCAGAGTTCTGCCCTTTGGGCTGACCAACCAGCCAGCAGGGGCTTTGCTTCAATTACTTTCTCATTGTCCACGACAGCGTAGCCTACCATTCGTTTCCCCTCAGCCATGTAAGTGCTCCCATTGGTGTAGAGCATTAGATCTGGCTTGTCTAGGGGCTGGTCCTGCAAGTCCAGTCGGCTGGCATGTATCTCTTCAGTTACCTCAAGGCAATCGTGATCTGGTTCTCCCAGTTCAGTGGGGAGGAATGTAGCTGGGTTTATTCTCCGGACAGTGCTGACTTTTATTTGGGGGTTCTCATGAAGGAGTCCCTGGTATTGTGTCAGCCTCGGGTTGGAGCGCCATTTGTGTCCTCGTCCAGCCAGAAGGCTGGATACCGCATGGGGAACACATATGTCGACCTCCTGCCCAAGTGTCAGTTTGTCTACCTCCTGCAGGAGAGTGACAGCTGCAGCTATGGCCCTCAGGCAGGGTGGCCAGCCTGCTGCCACATTGTCTAGTTGTTTAGATAGGTATGCAACCGGCCTTTTCCATGGCCCCATCTGTTGTGTGAGGACCCCTAGTGCTATCGTTTCCTTCTCCTGCGTGTAGAGGTCAAAAGGCCGACTAGGGTCCGGCAGTCCTAGGGCCAGCACATGCCCAAGATGATCTTTTATGGCCTGGAAGGCTTTCTCCTGTTCAGCTTCCCATAAGAGGGGTGCTGTGTCTGGGCCTTTCAGTGCTTAGTATAGTGGTTTGGCTAATGCCGCATATCCCGGTATCCAGATTCAGCAGAACCTGGCTTCCCCTAGGAGCTCTCAAAGTTCCCTCCACGTGGTTGGGGTCGGTAGGGCCATTATGACTTGCTTCCTTTCTTGGCCCAGGACTCACTTCCCTTGGGAAATGAGGAATCCCAGATATTTTACCTGGGCCTGACATATTTGTGCTTTCTTCCATGAGACCCGGTACCCCGCCTCTGTTAACAGTCCCAGGAGCTGGCAGGTACCTTCCCAGCACTGGCCCAGTGTAGGGGTAGCTAACAGAAGATCATCTACATATTGCAGCAGCACCAGGTCCATTTATCAGAAAATGGTTTCAAGTCTCTGGCCAGGGCCTCTCCGAAGAGAGTAGGTGAATTCTTAAATCCTTGTGGTAATCTGGTCCAGGTTAGTTGGGTTTTTGCCACACTGTGGGGGTCTTCCCATTTGAAAGCAAAGAGTGGTTGGCTCACCTTTGCAAGTCAGAGGCAGAAAAAGGCATCCTTTAAGTCCAAGCAGGTGAACCAGTCTGCCTCCGGCTGGAGTTGGCTAAGGAATGTGTATGGGTTCGGTCCTATGGGATGCAGTGCGATTGTTGCCTCATTCACTGCTTGCAGGTCCTGTACTGGTCTGTATCCGCTCCCATCGGGCTTCTTCACCGGCAGCAAGGGAGTGTTCCATGGGGACTGGCATGGGACAAGTATACCTTCCCTCAGATGCTTCTGGATTACCTCTGTGATGCCTAGCCGGGCCGTCCTGGGGATGGGGTATTGGCGCATCTGCCTCATTCTGGCTCCTGGCTTCAGTTCTATAATTATAGGCAGATGGTTCCTTGCCAATCCTGGTGGGTTGTCTTCTGCCCAGACCTTTGGGTATTTCTTTCATAGGTCAATCTCTCTCCCTTCTGTGGGTTTCTGTTGGCTTTCTTCTGCCCCCTTATATAGTCAGTATTCCTCTTCCCGGGGAACTAAGATTGCTATGAGGTGTGGGGTGCCAACTTGTAGGTGAGCCTCTCCTGATGGGCAAAAAGAGATCTGGGCTCCTAGCTTAGAAAGCAGGTCGTGTCCCAGGAGTGGAACCGGGCACTCTGGCATGTACAGGAACTCATGTTTTACCTGGTGGCCCCCGAGTTCTACAGTTTGGGCTTGACAAAATTTCTTGGGGCCACTGGGCTGTCCAGAGGCGCCAACAATGGAGATCTCGCGCCCTGAGGGAGGTGCAACTGCAGTTGTTACTACTGAATGTTCTGCTCCAGTATCTACCATAAAGGGGAGGGTTTGGCCCTCTACTGTTATCTGGACCATGGGCTCATGGGGTCTGAGGTATAGTGAACCCAGTCTCCCCTAGCCCAAGTCTAAGCCTGCCAGGCTGAGGATGGTAGGTGCCTGGGTCTCGGGTCCCGGTTGCCCGTGCCTGCCTTTTCTTCTTCCAGTTGGGACATTTCCTTTTCCAGTGTCCCCTTTCTTTGCAGTAGGCACACTGGTCTGACTCTACACTCTGGTGTGTAGGTCTGTTTCTCCCTTCTGGCTGTTGGCCTTTTCTGGGGGGCAGGGGCTTTCCTAGTGTGGCTGCTAGGAGAGCTGCCTTTTTCTCCATTCTTTTTCGAGCCTCCCACTCGGCTGCCTCTTCTCTATTATTGTATACCTTGTTGGCAACTTCTATTAGTTGGCTTATGTTCATCCCGGCAAAGCCCTCGAGTTTCTGGAGCTTTATCCTGATGTCCAAGGCTGATTGGGAGATGAATTCCATGTTGACCATTCTCTGGTTGTCTGGTCCCTCAGGATCGAATGGGGTATATATCCAACAGGCCTCACACAGATGCTCGTAAAAGTCCCCAGGGCATTCATCAGGCCACTGAGTCACATTGGCTACCTTCGACATGTTAGTTGGCTGCCGGGCCTGGCTCAGATTCCACGGAGGAAGGCACTCTGTACCTCTGAAGTGCAGCCCTTCCTTCTTCTGAGTTGTGGTCCCAGTCAGGTTGGGCCTCAGGAGCCGCTGCTCTTGCCCATTGGACTGGATCTACTGTGCCTACTGGAGCCACGGTTTCCAAATATCAGAGGGCCTCCTGGAGGGTGTGCCTTCGTTCCTCTGTGTTAAACAACGTGAGGAGCAGCTGTCAGCAATCATACCAGGTGGGGTGGTGTGTCTGCATGATGGGACTCCATGAGGTCGATCAGGGCATGAGGTTTCTCCAAGTATGATGGAGTATGGTGTTTCCAGTTTAAAAGGTCAGTAGTGATGAAGGGCTGGTAATAAATGATGGTCCATCCTGGCTGCTCGGTATCATCTGGCCCAATTTGTGGTGGGCCCTGGGTTTCCCTGAGGGGCACTTCCGGAGCGAGTGCTGGTGAGACAGATGGCGGTGGAGTTTCAATTTCGGGAGCCCAGGGGACCGTCTCAGGAGCATATGGGGGGGTAAATTGATGGGCGACTCTTCCTCTGGGTCTCCTTTTGAAATGGGGGGCCAGCGTGCTTCTCTGGATTGAGTAATGAGCACATGGGTGGGGGCTGTGTCAGACAATAGCAGCAGGAGGTGAGGTCTTTCTTTTCACTCTGGTTACCCCTGCCAATTTCGGCTTTTGCCCAGCACAGCATTGGAACCACTTCGGCATATCCTGAGCCAGTTCCTGCCATCTATCTATGTAGATGTACTGGTCTGGGTGTCCTGGCCTCCCTGTTACTATCAGATGTACTGCTCATATGATCCCTAAATTGAGGGTTCCCTCAGGGGGCCAGCCTACCCAAAAGTAGGCCATTCGGCTAACAGAAAGTTTCCAATTGGCTTGGGGTCATGCTCGGATCCTGGCCCCGGAATCGGTCAAAGTTCTACAACATGCAGTCAAGTACTGTTGACGGGCCTCCTCCCATGGCTACCCTCCCGTAGCAGCGCAGACAGACAAGGAGTGGGGGTTTTCGGTTCACCTGCCTGGCCACACCCCTCGCAGGGATTTAGGTGCCTCTTATCTTTGGCAGGTCAGTGTAAGACCCTGACTCGGATCAGATTCGCAGGGAGGGACTGTGTCCCCCAGAACCTGATACTGCCCTGAGCCGTATGAGGTCACCACAGAGCCGAAGGTTGGGGTCCACTCAGATTCCGTAGGCTGGTACCGGTGGAGCCACACAGACATTCACACTCATTCACACACTGACAGACAAATGAGTGTAAACATTCCCTCCTGTTAGGGCAAGCCCTACCTGGCGGCCAGAAGGCCTGAGAGGTGATCAGTCTCTCCTTCCACTTCAAGGGTGGGCCTGTCCTTGGGCTCCTGGTCCCTGGGGCATTCACCAGCCCTGAAGTCACGGGGTTCCTGGAACTGGACCTGTTCATTTCCCTTGCAGCCCAGGTGGGGCGTGAACCTCGCCGGCAGCTGGCCGCGGAGCCCGGAACGGGTGAGGGCCCGAAATGACCGGGGCATGTGCTTCCCTCTGTCACAGGGCTCCATGGAGTGCCCACAGGGTCACCTCACCGGTGGCAATCGCCTGCTCGTGTGAGTCGATTCCTGGTCAGGGAACCAAAATGTAGTGGAAAAGACTCAGACGGAACACCAGAGGAAGTGAAGTGATTCCTTTATTTACTCATGTGGGCCCAGGGGAGGCAGTCTCCAAATTCTGGGCCCTGAACTGCAGGGCTCGCCTAGCTTTATAGCAGGCTGGGCGGGGCATTCTTTTGTCTCCAAAGCGGTAAGCAGCTTACAGAAGCAGCATGCAAAAAGGTCATGTCATTTCTAAAATGGTGGCTCAATTAAAATGGCGGCCTACTTCCTCTATCACTATATACTCTATATATACTATATAGTGTACTATATACTATGTATTAGAGCACTTACATATATATTATTATATATTATTTATATACATACCCAAAACTCAACTATTTCAAATTTATATTTTATATTTTTGGAGTTTAGATATCTTATCTCCAAAAGAATACAGTGATTTTAACAGACAATGGGTCCCATTGTGTGTGTGTGTGTGTGTGTGTGTGTGTGTGTGTGTAATCTCCCAGAACAACTATGACTCAAGCTTTCCCCTGAAGCACAGGTATCACATCACAGCCAATCATACACAACCCACCAGAAGCTTCTTCTCCATGCTCTGCAATGATGTGATTTCTTCACAGGGTTGAACATGTAAAAATTCTGGTAGCACAATACCATTTTTTATTCTTCTAGTGATCAGACTCCCAAATAAACAATTTCTTCTGCATACATTAAAGTATATTTTTATATGATCTCACTAATATGTGGTATCTAATAAACAAAATAAATAAACTGACAAACAAAATGGAAACAGAAGCATGAATACTTGGAACAGAATGGCCAGTGCCTGAGGGGAAGGAAGTGGGGTTGACTGGATAAAGGTGAAGGGAAAATATATGCATACCCCATGCACATGGACAACACTTTGGTGAAGGCCAAAGGAGGGAGAGGCAGGGATGGGAGAAGGTAGGCAAAGGGAGCAAAAGGAGGACACCTGCAATGCTATTAACATTAAAAATTGTTAATAAAAAAACTTCTAAAAATACACATAGATGCAGACAAAATTATTGTGATAAAATTACCAGATAAAAGGAGGGTAGGGTGTGGTAGAAGAGCTTAAAGGGGAGATAAATAGTATTGGAAAGAAACTTGACTTGGGGTGCTGAACACACAATACAAAGTGAAACCTATGAATTTTAATTATCCAATGTTGCCCCAATAAATTCAATTAGAAACAAATAAATAAAAAGAAAAAAGTATAGTTTTTAAAAATATACTTTTCTTTATTCACTTAGCAACAGTATAAAAAACCTAGCCCTGGCCAATTTGGCTCAGTGGTTGGAGCATCAGCCTGTGGACCAAAGAGTCCCAGGTTTGGTTCCTACTAGGGGCATGTACCTATAAAAAAATAAATAAATAAAAATTAAAAAACCCTAACATTCTGGGACTAATGTTATATACTTAATATTATTTTAAGTGCTTTAGTACAATAAATATTTATAACCAACCTGTGATATATGCACACTACTATATTTCTCCATGATACTAATTAAGAAACAAAGGCACAGACAAGTTAAGTAACTTGCTGAAGATCACACAGTCAGTGAGAAATAGAACTTAGGCTCAATACCTGGTGGTCTCACTCCAGAATTTTTCCTCCTAACCATACCCATAAATTATGAAGTCAGTAAATAGGACACAGAACTAATTCTTAATATCCACAGAGTTTTATGTTATATGTTCATGGTATGAGTTTCTTAACCAAGACCCATTGTTGGATATTTAGGTTATTTCCAGTTATTGCCTATTATAAAACACTTCATAAACAATCTTATGACTATATCTTTACACATGTCTCATTTAAGTTCATAAATAGAAGTGAATTAAAATTTCTGGTTGAAAATGTATGCTTATTTTTAAGTATTGATACAGGTGACCAAGTTGCTCTCCAGAAAAATGACAGTTTTGCCTTTCTGAAAGCAGTGTTTGAAAGCACAGATGTCCCTGTCTCACACCACTCATTCTACATTATCATTCTGTCTTATTCTTTTTCAGTCTGATAGACCAAAATGGGATCTTGCTATGTAAGTGTATTTGATTCCTGGGAAGGTAAAACATTACTTCATAAATTTATTGACAATCTGTATATCTTTATTCCTTTGTTTCCCTTTCCACTGTACTGTTGGTCTTTTCTTATTAAATTGTAAGAACTCTTTGAATACTAAGAAATTCAACTCTTTATTACATATGCTGCAAATATTTTGTGTTTTGCTTATCTTTAAACTTTGTTTATATTGTGTTTTTGTGTAATGTGATTCTATTTACTTCACTTTTTAAAAATTTTAGGCAGTCAAATCTATAAATATTTTCCTGTATGATTTCTGATTTTGGTTATATTTACAGAGACTTTTACCACCACATGACTTTGGACTGCATTTTCTTCTCATTCTTTTATGAATTTATGGGTTTTATTTAACTCTTTTTTTCAATTTGGAATTTATTTTGGTTTCTGATGTAAGGTCAGGTTCTGAATTTATTTTTTTGTAGTTACCTAATTATTTCAACAAATTCCAGTGGCTGACTTTCAGTTCTTGCCACTGCTTCTATAAATCCACATGGAATAAAGGAGATAATCATTCAGTCCCTCAAAACATTGATAGATGTGTCTTTTCTATTATGCCCATAAATTTTTTAATTTGATTGATCCCAATGTCACAATAAATACCAAATCAAGAAGCCACTTCATTTATTTTCCATATCCAATTATACTCAATTGTCTCATCAGCCAAATGCAACAGATGAACTATTTCATTATACTCCAGATATTTAAAATGTCTCATCACCATATAAAAAATTTACATTATAAGCTCACTTTTCTATTAATTAAATGCCCTATTCAGCAATTTTCAACCCTCTTAATCTCATAGCACACATAAACTAATTACTAAAATTCTACGGCACACCAAAAAATATATTTTTTGCCCATCTGACAAAAAAAAAAGGTATAATTTTGATTCATTCACAATGGACAACTATTGTTGTGTTGGCTGATGTCATTTTTTTATTTGACAAACTAAGGAAAGAGGTCAATGCCCCTGACTAAATAGTAAGGTGTAGCATGTTTTAAAAATTCTTGCAGCACAATAGTTGAAAATTGCTGACTTATTCTCACGGAGAAACCATAGCCCTACGAAATAAATTTTCCTATATGCTTTTATTTTTTATGTATTTATTAATTTATTTTTGTTACAGATGTTTCTCCTTTTTCCCCCATTGACACACTCCTCCCCATCCGCCCACCCCATCCCCAGCTTTGTTGTCCATGTCCATAAGTTATGCATATATGTGCATAAGTTCTGTGGTTTATCTCTTCCCTCCCCGGCACCCCCTCTTCTGAGGGTTGTCAGTCTGTACCCTACTTCCACATCTCTGGGTCTACCCTGATCCTCAGACTGTTATGTTTAATATATTCCACAAATCAGTGAGATCATGTGATATTTGTCTTTCTCTGCTTGGCTTGTTTCACTGAGGATAATACTCTCGAGGTCCCTCCATGTCGTCTCAAAGGATAAGAGATCTTTCCTTCGTACAGCTGCATAGTACTCCATTGTGTATATGTACCATGGCTTTTTTATCCATTCATCCACTGATGGACACTTGGATTGTTTCCAGATCTTAGCTATTGTAAATAGTGCTGCTATGAACATGGGGGTACATGTATTCTTTCTGATTGGTGTTTCAGGCTTCTTAGGGTATATTCCTAGAAGTGGGATCACTGGGTCAAATGGCAATTCAATTTTTAATTTTTTGAGGTAACACCATAGTGTTTTCCACAGTGGCTGCACCAGTCTCCATTCCCACCAGCGGTGTACTAGAGTACCCTTTTCTCCACACCCTCGCCAACACTTGTTGTTTGATGATTTGTTGATGGCGGCCATTCTGACAGGTGTGAGTTGATACCTCATTGTTGTTTTAATTTGCATCTGTCTGATGATTAGTGATGTTGAGCATTTCTTCATATTTCTCTTGGCCATTTGTATGTCCTGTTTGGAGAGGTGTCTATTTAGTTCCTCTGCCCATTTTTTAATTGGGTTCTTTGTCTTCTTTTTGTTGAGTTGTATGAACACTCTATATATTTTGGAGATTAACTCCTTATCTGATGTATCATTGGCAATTATGCTCTCCTATACAGTGGGTTCCCTTTCCATTTTGATGGATGTTTCTTTTGCTGTGCAGAAGCTTTTGAGTTTGATGTAGTCCGATGTGTTCAATGTTTCCTTTGTTTCTGTTGCCTTAGGTGATGTATCAGTTAAGATTCTGCAGCGTATGATGTCTGAAATTTTGTTGCCTACATTTTATTCTAGGATTTTTATGGATTCACGAGTCACATTTAAGTCTTTTACCCATTTTGAGTTATTCTTGTGTATAGTGTCAGTTGATGGTCTAGTTTCATTTTTTTGCATGTAGCTGTCCAATTTTCCCAACACCATTTATTAAAGAGGCTGTCTTAACTCCATTGTATGCTCTTGTCACCTTTGTTAAATATTAATTGAGCATAATGTCTTGGGTCAATTTCCAGATTCTCTGTTCTGTTCCACTGGTCTATATGCCTGTTCTTGTGCCAGTACCAGGCTGTTCTGATTACAGTAGATTTGTAGTATAATCTGATATCCGGTATTGTGATCCCGCCTACTTTGTCCTTCATTTTCAAGATTGCTGTGGCTATTCGGGGTCTTTTTTGGTTCCATATGAACTTTTGAAGTATTTGTTCTAGTTCTGTGAAATATGTCACTGGTATTTTGATGGGGATTGCATTGAATCTATAGATTGCTTTGGGTAATATGGACATTTAAATGATGTTAGTTCTTCCAATCCATGAGCAAGGTATGTGCTTCCACTTTTTTATATCTTCCTCTATTTCTTTTTTCAATGTCCTGTAGTTTTCTGCAAATAGGTCCTTTACTTTTTTAGTTAAGTTTATTCTTAGGTATCTTAATTGTTTTGAAGCAATGGTGAATTGTTTTATTAGTTTCTCTTTCTGTGAGTTCATCATTGGTGTATAAGAATGCCATCGATTTCATGTCATTAATTTTGTATCCTGCTACTTTGCCAAATTCATTTATTAAGTCTCGTAGATTTTTGATGGAGTCTTTAGGGTTTTCTATGTATAATATCTTGTCATCTGCAAATAATGACAGTTTAACTTCCTCCTTTCCAATTTGGATCCCTTTTATTTTTTCTTCATGTCTGATTGCCGTGGCTAAGACTTTTAATACTATGTTAAATAAGAGTGGTGAAAGTGGGCATCCCTGTCTTGTTCCTGTTCTTAATGGAAATGTTTTTAGTTTTTGCCCATTAAGTATGATGTTGGCTGTAGATCTTTCATATACGGCCTTAATTATGTCAAGATATGATCCCTCTATTCCCACATTGCTGAGCATTTTTATCAGAAATGGGTGCTGGATTTTGTCGAATGCTTTTTCATATGATCATGTGGTTTTTATCTTTCATTTTGTTTATGTGGTGTATCACATTTATTGATTTGCAAATATTGAACCAGCCTTGCATCCTTGGGGTGAATCCCACTTGGTCATGGTGAATAATTTTTTTGATGTATTGCTGGATATGATTTGCTAGTATTTTGTTCAGGATTTTGGCATCTATGTTCATCAGGGATATTGGCCTATAGTTTTCTTTCTTTGTAGTGTCTTTTTCTGGTTTTGGAATTAGAATTATGCTGGCCTCATAAAACGAGTTGGGACATCTTCCTTCTTCTTGAATTTTTTGAAATAGTGTGAGGAGAATAGGTGTTAGTTCTTCTTTGAATGTTCAGTAAAACTCTCCTGTGAAGCCATCCAGGCCTGGACTTTTGTGTGCTGGGAGAGTCTTGATTACATCTTCAATTTCCTTAGCTGTTATTGGTCTGTTCAAGCTTTCTATCTCTTCCTGGTCCAGTTTTGGGAAACTATGTGTTTCTAGAAATTTGTCCATTTCACTTAGATTGTCAAAGTTGTTGCCATATAAATGTTCATAGTATTTGTTAACAATCCTTTGTATTTCTGTGGTGTCAGTTGATACTTCTCTTTCATTTCTGATTTTGTGTATTTGGGTTCTTTCTCTTTGTTTCTTGGTGAGTCTAGCTAAGGGTCCATCAATCTTGTTTATCTTTTCAAAAAACCAGCTCTTTGTTTCATTGATCCTTTGAATTGTTTTTCTGGTCTCTATGTCATTTCTTTCTGCTCTGATCTTTACTATTTCCTTCCTTCTTCTTGCTCTGTTTGCTTCTTGCTCTGTTTTTGTTTGCTTTCTAGTTCTTTAAGTTGTGATGTTAGATAGTCTATTAGAAATTTTTCTTGTTTCTTGAGGTAGGCCTGTAGTGCTATGAACTTTCCTCTCAGAAGTGCTTTCACTGCATTCCATAGATTTTGTGTTGTTGTGTGTTCATTTTCATTGGTTTCCAGGAAGTTTTAAATTTTTTCCTTGATCTCCTCAGTAACGCATTCGTTGTTTAATAACATGCTATTTAGCCTCCAAGTGTTCAAATGTCTTTGCATGTTCTTGTTGCAATTGATTTCTAGTTTCATGCCATTGTGATCTGAGAAGATGCTTGATATGATTTCAATCTTCTTGAACTTGTAGAGACTTCGTTTGTGTCCTAACATGTGGTCTGTCTTTGAGAGTGTATCATGTGCGCTTGAGAAGAACGTGAATTGTGTAGTTTTGGGGTGTACTTCTCTGTAAATATCTATTAAATTTATTTGGTCTAGTGCTTCATTTAGGGTCTCTGTTTTTTTTTGCTAATTTTTTGTCTAGAGGATCTATCCAGTGATGTCAGTGGGGTGTTGAAGTCCCTTGCTATGATTGTATTGCGGTCGATTTCCCCTTTGAAGTCCTCCAGAAGATTTTTAATATATTTTGGTGCTCCTATATTAGGTGCATATATGTTTACCAAGATTATATCTTCCTGTTGGATAGATCCTTTCTATATTATGTAGTGACCTTCTTTGTCTCTAGTTATGGCCTTCATTTTGAAATCTATTTTATCAAATATGAGTATTGCTACCCCAGCTTTTTTTTCCTTTCCATTTGCTTGGAAGATTTTTTTCCATCCCTTCACTTTCAGTTTATGTGAGTCTTTTGTTGTGAGGTGGGTCTCTTGTAAACAACATATATAGGTCATGCTTTCTTATCCAATCCGCTGCTCTGTGTCTTTTTATCTGAGCATTCAACCCATTTACATTTAAGGTGATTATTGATATGTACTTATTTAGTGCCATTTTTGTCTAGTGTGGTTCTATTTTCCTTCCCATTTCTTCTACTAATTACAGCAGTCCTTTTAACATTTCTTGCAGTGCTGGTTTGGTGCTAATGTATTCCCTTAGCCTTCTTTTGTCTGGGAAGCTCTTTATTTGACCTTCTATTTTGAATGATAGCCTTGCTGGATAGAGTAGTCTTGGATTCAGATCCTTGTTTTTCATGACCTTGATTATTTCATGCCATTCCCTTCTGGCCTGTAGTGTTTCTGTTGAGAAGTCAGCTGATAGACTTACGGGGGTTCCTTTGTAGGTAATCTGTTGCTTATCTCTTGCTGCCTTTAGGATTCTTTGTCTTTAATTTTTGGCATTTTTATTACTTTGTGTCTTGGTGTGGGCCTGTTTGGGTTCTTCTTACTTGGGACTCTCTGTGCTTCTTGAACTTGAATGCCTTCTTTCTTCACCAAATTAGGGACATTTTTTGTCACTATTTCTTTAAATATATTCTCTAACCCTTGCTCATTTTCTTCTTCTTCGGGGACTCCAATGATGCAAATATTATTATGTTTCCAGTTGTCCCACAGTTCTCTTAAGCTGTCTTCTTGTTTTTTCATTGTTTTTTCCTTTTGGTTTTCTGATTGGTTGATTTTTTTCTACCCTGTCTTCTAATTCACTGATCCGGTCCTCAGCTTCCTCTACTCTGCTGTTTAGTCCTTCCAATGTGTTCTTCATTTCTGCTATGTCATTCTTCATTTCTTCTTGGTGGTTCTTCATTTCTAGTTGGTTGGTTTTCAATGTTTCTATGTCGTTGCTCATGGTGTTGATGTCTTTACTCATGGTGTTGATGTCCTTACTCATGCTTTTGAGCTTCCTCAAGATCACGGCTCTGAATTCTAGCTCTGTTCACTTGCTTAACTCCATTTCATTTATCTCATCTTCGGTAGAGGTCTCTTGTTCTTTCATTTGGGATCTGTTTCTTTGTTTCACCATTTTGGCTATCTCAGTGGGTTTTGGAGCCTCCCAAATTTTCCCTGTGGATGTTGGTGTTCTGCTGTTTGTGGCTCTCTCTACTGGGTTTGGATGAGCATGGGAGGACCCACGTTAAACACCACTGTCCAGTCTTACTTTCCTGGGTAGATTTGCAAACCCAGAAAAGGTTATGTTATCCTCTAGCTTTTTCCCTAGAGGTTATTAGTAATGGTTACTTGAAGAGCCTTGGGTTTTCATTTGAATAAAAATCTCCCTCAGGTGTTCAGCCTGAGAGGATTTCCCGAGGGTGGGGCAGATGCTGGTAGTTAATGAGCCTCAATTTGCATTTCAATGGCCCACCTGGGTGTGGGTGGATCTCTGAGAGAGGGGCTGCTGCCTCTCCCCATAGCCCTGGGAAGGAGTAAGATGGCCACTGTCCTGCACGGCTGCAACTCAGCAAAAGCTCTGAGCACCCTCCAAATCCCTAGTGTCCCCACACTTTTCCAGTGCAGTCCGCCCTTCCTCTGCCAGAGCCCAAGATTAGTGGCTG
The DNA here is from genome assembly GCA_030848825.1 of Tadarida brasiliensis. Lineage (NCBI taxonomy): Eukaryota > Metazoa > Chordata > Mammalia > Chiroptera > Molossidae > Tadarida > Tadarida brasiliensis. Next base: position 67,161,915 of record CM061259.1, on the reverse strand, counting down.
TGGCTATTTTAGCTCTCTGTCCGGCCCTCTGCGCTGTGGAGCTGGCTTGGGCTTTAACCCAAGGGTGGTGCTCACAGCTAAGACCGCTGCTGTCCGTGGGCTCCCAGCCCCCCTCTCACACCTCTGCAATCCTACCAGGATTGATTCAGTGTCCCTGGCTGTATGGTCCTCGAAAGCTGCTTTTCTGTTGCTTTTTCCCGACAATTTGTCTTTATTTTAGTTGTAATTCCAGTTTGGTCCTGGGAGATGGTCTGTGTAGCTTCCATTCACTCTCCCGCCATTTTGGAATCCCCTATATGCTTTTAATATAGGTTATAAAACGTGCATCAAAACAGGCCCCATGTCCCTCTTCTGCTAATCTAGGTGCCTGGACCTTGAGTCTGCACCTCAGGAGCTGGGCCAGGCTGCCCTTTAGAACCTCCAAAACTGGCGTAGGCCAAAGCTAGCTGCTCAAGACTCACACTTTCTCAAAGCTCTGTGATCCCTTTCAGCCTCAGAATTAGAAAAACAGAAGCAATGTGAGAACTAGATGTGACTGCTTGCAGCAGCTTCCAAACAACTACTCATTCCTTTATTTGGTTGGATATCCCACACATAGTGGGTTTGAGGCTACACATTTCTAGAACCTGCCGTGGATTGTCATTGGTCACTTGGTGTTTCTCAGAGGAACAAGTAGACAGAAAACGGAGAGAAGAAAAAGGAAAATATTTCATGGCTTCTCTTTTTCTAGGCTATCGGAAAATCTAAAATACTGTTGCTGGGAACTAAAATTCATTTGGGATATATTGTTCAATAAAGGGTTAATTTTTACTTGAGTTTTTTGGAGGGAGTGAAGGGACAGGCAGAGAAACCAACTCTCTCTCTCACAAAGGGGCATTTGAAATAGCTGTGATTATTTAATATTTTTAGTAATGTGAATCATGTACCTTCTTGTTCCCAAGCCATTTCTCAAGACCCTTTTATTCCTTTCAGTGTCTCTTCCTCTTAAATATTATTTTCAACATATCAGAAATTCTCTTCATCTTCCTTGCCAACTTCAATGTACACTCTGTCCAATGACACAGTCTCCACTCTTACTACAAACAGGGTATTATGGTCCGAATGTTTGTATCCCCCAAATTCATGTGTTGAAAACCTAATGCCCAAGGTAATAGTATTAGAGGTGGGGCCTTTGGAGATTATTAGGTCATGAGAGTGGAGCCCTGCTGAATGGGATTGGTGCCTTTATAAAATAGACTCCAGAGAGAGCCCTCTCCCCTTCCACCATGTGAGGGCACAACAATAAGTCAAGTCTGCAACACAGAAGAGAGCCCTCACCAGAACCCAACCATGCTGACACCCTGATCTTGGACTTGCAGCCTTCAGAACCATTAGAAATAAATTTCTGCTGTTTATAAGCTACCCAGTCTGTGGTATTTTGTTATAGCAGCCCAAATGGACTGAGGTATAAAGCATCTACCATTTGTAAAAAGCAGTCTACAAAGTGGATGGCCATAGCTCAGTCCTTGTTCCTCATTCTAGAGAAGCAGATAGTAGAGTGTTTGCCTTCATGGCCTTTGGTATTAGACTGCCTGGGTTCAAATCCTAGCTCTGCCTCTTACCAGAAGTAAAGTGTCCACTCTGTGCCTCAGTTTCCTCATCTGTAAAATGAGAATGATAATAACATTATCTACTTAGTAGGGTTATTGTAGGGATTAAGTGAGCTAATACATGTGAAAGGCTCAGACTCATAGGTGGCCTGACACACAAGAAGCATTAGATGAGTGTCAGCTGTCATTCTATTTATGTCTCTAAGTAGACAATAAATCCCAAGGTAGTCTAAGCTCTATGCTGCTTCTGTCCGCTTCTGTCCCAGGTGTCACTATGCCTGTGCCTTCCTAGAAAGTCATGCTGTCTCTTAAGTTCAAGTCTTAGAATAGACATCACTAGTTTATTGGAAATATATATATATGTATCTTTTTTTTTTTTTTTTAATTTTCATACTACAGTAGTACCCAGCTAAATGTTTTCCTTCTGGAGTGCCAGTTTGAGGAACTGTCAGCCTGGTTAAAGGGCAGGATATAAAGGAATAAAGTGATGAGGGAGATAAATGCTGAGCCATCTCCAACCTTAGAAGTCTGCACTCTGGAGATCTATCTGAGCTGAGTCTACTGTGGCTTTCATATTGAATCCCTATTTCCCCAGGGCCAGATCTTGCCTGCTCCTCTGGGGAAATGCCCTACAGGAAGTGGTTGTCCAGGCTGACTCTGCTCTGGCTCTAGATTTGATTGCTTGTCCCCAGCAATATTACTTCTTCCATTGAGAACATCCCCTATCACAAGTGCCCACTCTCATGGGATAGGAATTTGTCAAAGACAAGAGCATCTGGTCCCACGGTGACAGGACCTGGCAGAACAATGCTGAACAAGTCACAGCTCCCGCTGCCCAGCGGTGTAGGTTAAGGCTATGATTCTGATGAGGGGGTGGTCAGGATACAGAAACCTGGCATCCTATTTTGTCCACAGCTATTCCTGCTGGGCTTTTAAGCCATTTAGGCAAAAATGACAAGGCCAGGCAAGTGACAACTAATCACTGCTAATGAAGATTTGGCCCAAATTCTTCTGTGGTCTCCTGCCAAATCAGTCATGTTACTTCCTGCTTAAAACTCTCCAGTGATTTCTCATGGCTCTTAGGATAAAATCTAAAATCCTGAGCAAGTCCCTGGCTATACAGGCCTCCATTCCCCTTCTGCACTGCTTTCCGGTTACTCTGCCTTACAGTTTGAACTTACCTGCTCCCTCCTGCCTTCATCTGGAAAGCTCTTCCCCTATCTATTTCAGCCTCTTTCTACTCATCCTTCAGATCTCAGTTTCTGAGTCACTAGCCACAACTCACTCCAAGACTAGGTCAGATACTCTTTGTATGCATCCCTTACTTCTTGGTGGTGCTTATTAAATCATAATTACTTAATTTATAATTATTTGACCAACATCTGTCTCCCTTACCAGACTATGAGCTCCATGCAGGCAGGGACCATGTCCATCCAGAATTCTTGTGGCATCTCTGTGTCTAGTACAGTGCCTGGCATGTAGCAATAGCTCAAAAATATCTGTTGACTGGGTGAATAAATTAAGTGGGGTTCCAGTTTTAATATTAACTAAAGAGTTCCTAATTTTTTTTCTATTCTGGCTTTAATTTTTTTTGTCCTTCTTGAAAATGATAATCTCTGTCTCCCTGAATGACTTGAACATTCTCTTAAGCCCTCCCTCAACAGGCTTACACAAACACGCACTGAAATACAGTCATTTTATTTTATTTTTTATTCGACATTATTTTATACTTCATTGTAATTCTTAAACTACATTTTCAGTTCCAGTCCCCATAAATCAGTCTGTCCAGCTCTTCCCACAAGACATCAGCCTTGACCTTTGAATTATGGCTATTTTTCCTAGAAAGCTCTTTGCTCTTAAATGAAAAATGAATGGCATTAAATCCTCCCTGTGCCATACCATCTTTGCCTTTGCAAAACTAAAGTGTACAGAACATGTCTTTACTGGTCCCTGGATCCTGGTCCCAGATCAGATGAAACCACACTCTGAGACCTTGGTATGTAAGCAAAGCTAACCCACAAACTAGATGATCTCCAACAGCATTTCCAACATTAAGGCTCTGCAATTCCACAAGTATATGATTACTCACAGAGGGATTGGCTAGGAGTTAGATAAGCCCTTGGAGTTTAATAAATTTAGATTGTAATTCTGGCAGTTATTTACCAGCCATGTGATCATGTCCAGTCCTTGAGTCTCTCTCAGCCTGGGAGTCTTCTTCTATAATAAGAGGATAGTAATACACCTCACAAGGTCATTTGGGGAATAAAATGAAATGGTGTCTGTGAATGTTTAGAACAGTTCCGCCCTGGCCGGTTTGGCTCAGCGGTTGGAGCGTCGGCCTGCGGTCCAGAGAGACCCGGGTTCAGTTCCCGCTGGGGGCATGTACTTCGGTTGCAGTTTGTCCCCGGCCCTGGTTGGTCATGCGGGTGGCAGCCACTCGATGTGCCCCTTTCACGTCGATGTTTCTCTCTCTCTCTCTCTTCCTCTCTCTCCCTCCCACTCTATCTGGACAAAAAATGAAAAAATGTCCTCAGGTGAGGATTAAAAAAAAAAAAAAAAAAGAACAGTTCCTAGTTCTCTAAAAGGTAATTTTTATAAATGTCATCAATATCATTTTCCTGAGCCATCTTCTTTTATGGGGTTGAATCCCTTCATCCCAGGCCATTCTAATTCTTACAGGGGGACTCAGTAGGTGCCTCCAGAATGACTAAAAAGGAGAAGAAGGCAAAATAGGCCAATTTGTAGAACTTGGTCCTTAAGGATTTATCTGTCCAAAGAAATTATCTCACTAAATTTAAACACAATTGTATTAATCAGAGTTCTCCAGAGAAACAGACCAATAGGACGTACATATATAAAGATTTGTTTTATTACAAAAGAATTTGTTATAAAGTATTGACTCCACAAATATGGAGTTGGATAAGTCCTACAATCTGCTGTCTGCAAGTAAGAGACCCAGGAAGATTGGTGGTGTAGTTCAGAGGCCTGGCAGTCGGAGAACCAATGGTATAGATTGTAGATTCCAGCTCAGAATCAGGAGAGCAGAGGACAGGAGACAATCGATATCCCATCTCAAGCAATCAGAGAGAGAAAGTACATTCAACCTTCCTCCACCTTTTTGTTCTATTCAGGCATGCAACAGATTGGATGAGGCCTACCTGTATTGGTAAGGACCATCTGCTTTATTCAGTTCAGCAATTCAAATGCTAATCTCTTCCAGAAACATCTTCACAGACACCCCGAGAAACAATAGTTGACCAGATATCTGGGCACCCATATCCCACTCAAGTTAACACATAAAATTAACCATCTCAACAACAGTTGCAAACATTGAGTTCTATTTTTTTAAATTTTCAGTTGGAATGTAGATTTTATGATAACCCAAAATTCTGACTATTCTTTTTTATTTTTTAACCAGTAGCATTTACATAGTGTAGACAGAGTTTACAAGAAATCAACACAAGAACACTGTACAGTTCTTGATAAAGTAAAACTTATAGAAATAGCTTAGGTTGTCAAAATATCCTACTGCTAGCTAACTGTTCCATCTCTAGGCTATTGTCATACGTAATCTGCCTACACACCCCAATGCATTAGTTTCTGGGGGCTGCTGTTACAAATTACCACAAACTTGGTAATTTAGAAAAACAGGAATTTATTCTCTTGTGATTGTGAAGGCCAAAAGCCCAAAATTAAGATGTGGGCAGGATTGGTTCCTTCTGGAGGCTCTGAGGGAGAATCCATTTCATAATTCTTTTCTTAGATTCTTGTACTTGCTGGAAATTCTTGGTATTCTTTGGTTTGTAGCTACATCACTCCATTCTCTGCCTCCATCTTTACATGGCCTCTGTATCTCTGTGTGTCTTCTCCTTTCCTGTCTCTTATAAGAACACTTGTCATTAGATTTAGGGTCCAACTTAATCCAAGATGATCTCATCTCAAGATACTAAACTAATAACATCTGCAAAGCCCCTTATTCCAACAAAATGGTCACATTCTGAAGTTCTGGTTGGACATATCCTTTGAGGAGCTACTATTCAACCTACTATACCCACCAAACCAATATTTATGAAGTATCACTTGGAAGGGCAAGTCTTCAGTAGCAATATATAGTCTATAAAATTAATTAAGACTCTTTAGCCTGGTTTTTGGTGCCCTCCACAATCCTTCCTCAGCCTGCATTTCAATTTTATCTCTTGCTTTTCCCTACATTGAGTAAGCACTTCTGCCAGAATTTTCTACTCACTGCCAAGCTACAATTTTCTTTTCCACATCCACACTTAGAAAGCCCTCTCTTGTTTTTCTCATCATTTGTGACATCTTAAATCCTAACTTCTCCAAAAAGGCTTGTGTGATGATATCTGCATGAAGCATAGTATTCATTGTTAGCACTTTTCATCTGAGGGACTTTTGTACTGCCTTTTGACACCTTTTGAATTAGTATTTGAGCATTTACTTAAATTATATTGTTATTTAATTTTTTATATGTTTTGATTTTATCTCCTCATATTCTAAGTTCTTTGAGGTAGGACAATCTTTACTTAAATTCCTTGCATCCCTCCCCCACAAGAACCTCTTTTACTTTGATTTGGAGAATGTATTAGGGTTATCCAAGGAAACTGAATCAATAGGATATATATGTGAGATAATTTATTATAATTTATTATGAGGAATTAGCTCATGTGATGATAGAGGCTGAGAAATCCCAAGATCTGTAGTGGGCAAGCTGGAGACCAGAGAAAGCGGATATATCAGTCTGAATCCAAAGGTCAGAAAACACTAAAGTCTGAGCTCAGGCACTAAAACAGGAGGAATTCCCTCTTACTCATCCATTTGGTTCTACTCATGCCTTCAACTGATTGAATGAGGCTCACCCACATGGGGGGGTACAATCTGCTTTACTTAGTCTACATACTCAAATATTAATCTCATCCAAAAACATCTTCACAGATACACCCAGATCATGTTTGACCAAATATCTGGGCACCCTGTGACCCAATCAAGTTGACACATAAAGTTCATCATCACAGAGATACATAGGGATAGCAATTGGCCCCAACTCTATTAATGAATAATGCACCACAGATCCCTAAAATCAGAGACTTGGCAATTTGAAAGCATTAAATCTTCCTGTAGGGTTTCTGTAGCTACAGTTTGAGTGAGATGTTTTTACAGAATCTCTGCTTTGTCAGGGGAGGCAGTTGCTCTTCTTCTAGTGGCACCTGAAACAGAAACAATGAAATACAGCAACATTTATTAATGAGTCAAATAACAAAGTAAATACTCACCCATATCCCACATGCAATTAGTTCTGATGATTTGTGCTTGAGAAAGACTGAGAAATCAAACTCATAGGTTCCAAGAGGAGTATTTTAAGATCCCCTTGAGAATCATTACATTTATGCTGATGTACTGTATCTGAAAGGTCACTTTAACTCTAGTAAAACATGCTTAACACCCTGCACTTTGCATGTAACACTTAACAAATATTGTTGAGTCAGTGACTGTAGAATATCCCTTTTTACTTTTATGCTCACACTGCTAAAATACTTTTCTCCTATAAATGTAACATTGTATTTCATTTCATCATTTGGGAGATTTCTAGAAGGGAATAACACTTTGATACTATGATTAATCCTTCAAACTAAAAAGTACTGAAAATAAAATAAGCTCTTTCTGCCCAATAATCCACTCTCCACTACCTCCCCTTCTGAGTATACATAATGTCTTACCTAATGCCACTCTTTTTATTTTTTTATTAATTTATTTTTGTTACAGATGTTTCTCCTTTTCCCCCCCATTGACACCCTCCTCCCCACCCCACCCCCACCCCATCTCCAGCTTTGTTGTCTATGTCCATTGGTTATGCATACATGCATATAAGTTCTGTGGTTTATCCCTTCTCTCCCCAATGCCACCCTTTTTATGCTTTGCTTAAAAACATTCTCCTGTAACAACCCCCAATGCCTTTGATTCCCATTCATTTTAGGATAAGGTTATCCTGCGTCTGTACCTATGAATCTCCAGCAATAATTTAATTCATTTTAAGTAAGCATCTCTTACTCATTCATTACATGCTGAGTACTGGGATATACTCATAAGCTTATTAACCAAGAAGATTCCACTATAGCTGTATCTGTCCATGTCCAGCCAGGAAAATAAGCATCCTTCTAAATAATCCAAAGAACAATATAATGCAGAATTAGTTTAAAATGTGTTGCACTGGCTGAAAGGGCAAAGCAATGAGGGTATAAAAGGGAGGCTAGGAGAGCAAAAGAAAAAAATGTCACCCACATATCAGAGAGCTGGCCTAGAAACCCCACACCCACAATAGGTACTAAGGTACCTGAGGCCAGTGCTGCTGGAGGAAGAATGCTGCTCGCTCAGTCACCAGGAGTCCATGCACCCACTGTTGCAGCTGACATACACCTCTGCTGCTAGAGCCCACAGATGCATGCAGTCCCTCAGTCACCTGCCAAGGCTGCTTCACTGTCCCCATGGGTCTCTCATGTTCCTGTGTGCCTTGCTGGCTATGCTACCAACTAAAAAAAATATGCTGATGCGTGTGCAGTTGTTGTGCCTGGATTTGTCAGATTTAGTAAATAAAAGTACAGGATGCCCAGGTACATTTTAATTTCAGATAAACAACAAATAACTTTTTAGTCTAACTATGTGCCAGGAGTAAAGAAGTCCTTTGTCTCTGACTCAGAAGAACTGTCTTCTGCCAGATTCCATAGAAGAGTAACAGACTAATTTCTTAACTTTAAAGGAGGATAAAAATCAAATCTCAGACCTAACCTTGGGCAGCCCTCAGGACAAGGGCCTTCCAGATCTACAAGTCTGATATTCATATTCTTACATGCGATATAAATTTCTGACACCAAATAATCAGCACCCTCCCATCCTCAGTAACCCAATTTGCTGGTAGAGAAGAATCTGATAAGAAGGATCACACTACAGTGTATGTCTACACATTCTCAGTCATGCTATAAACTCTAGAAGAAAACTACTTCAAACAAATTGAAAACTTGAGTGAATTAGTTGGTTCAGTCTCACTTTCCAAATGATTGCCATTCTGTGGTTCAAACCACCTTAGTTTGCTGACTCTTTAGCCTGATTTTGGTGCACCTACAACCTGACCTGAAGTTCCCAATAGAGGGCTAGGTCATTTGACTCAGGTCCAAGTACCATCAATACCTTTTTTTTGTGTGTGTATCCTCACCTGAGGATATTTTTCCATTTATCTTCAGATAGAGTGGGAAGGTGAGAGAAAGAGAGAGAGAGAGAGAGAGAGAGAGAGAAACATCGATGTGAGAGAGACACATTGACAGGTTGCCTCCTACACGACCCCGACCAGGGCCGGGGACTGAGCCTCAACCAAGGTACATGCCCTTGGCCGGAATCGAACCCGCTATTCATTGGTCAGCGGGCCAATGCTCTAACTGCTAAGCCAAACTGGCATGGCACAGTCAGTACCTTTTAACTGAGCTCAGCATGTACTAGACCATACCAAGTGTAGCAGACAGAATTCTTTTCATTATTATTTTTTCTTTTTTATTAAAAAAATTTGGGGGGAGGGGAAATGGCGGTGGAGTGAATGGAAGATACACTGACGATCTCCCAGGACCAAACGGGAATTACAACTAAAATAAAGACAAATCGTCGGGAAAAACCAACAGAAAAGCAGCGAGAGAGGATCATACAACCAGGGACACTGAATGAGCCTGGTAGGATCTGCGGAGGCGCGTGAGAGTGGCGGGCTGGGAGCCCACGGACAGCAGTGGCCTTGGCTGTGAGCAGCGGCCTTAGCTGGGAGCAGTGGCAGCGCCTGCCCTCGGGGTGAAGAGTCCCAGCTGCTCCACAGCGCAGAGGGCCGGGACAGAGCGCTAAATAGCCACAGCCACTCACCTGGGGCTCCAGCAGAGGGAGGGCGGACTGGACTGGAACTCTGCGGGGACACCTGGGATTTGGAGGGCACTCAGAGTTTGTGCTGAGCTGTGGCCACAAAGGACAGTGGTGGCCAGCGCTCCTACCCGGTTACACAGAACGGCAGCCAAGTTTACTCCTTCCCGGAGCTGTGGTAGCCCCTCCCTCAGAGATTCCCAGGTGAGGAAAAGAGGTAAAGAAATGCAAATTGAGGCTCATTAACAACCAGCATGGCCCCACCCTCGGGAAATCCTCTCACATTATAAACACCTGAGGGAGTTTCTCATTCAACTGAGATCCTAAGGCTTTTCAAGTAATTGAGGCTAATAGCCTCCAGGCAAAAAGCTAGAGCATAACTGAACCTTACCTGAGCTTGCAAATCTACCCAGGAAAGTGAGACTTGACAGTGGTGTTGAAGGAGGGCCCTCCACGCTCATCCAAACCTAGGAGAGGGAGCCAAAAATAGCAGAACACCAACACCCTCAGGGAAAACTTGACAGGCTCCAAAACTCACTGAGATAGCCAAAAAGGTGAAACAAAGAAACAGATCCCAAATGAAGACCAAGAGAACTCTACTGAAGATGAGATAAATGAAATGCAATTAAGCAAATTATCAGAGGTAGAGTTCCGAGCCATGATCTTGAGGAAACTAAACAGCATGAGTAAGGATATCGACACCATAAAACCAACCAAGTGGAAATAAAGAATGACATCGCAGAAATAAAGAACACATTGGAAGAACTAAACAGCGAAGTAGAGAAAAAGGAGGACCGGATCAGTGAATTAGAAGACAGAGTAGAAAAAATCAATCAATCAGAAACCCAAAAGGAAAAAACAATGAAAAAACAGGAAGATAGCTTAAGAGAACTGTGGGACAACTGGAAAGGTAATAACATTCGCATTATAGGAGTCCCCGAAAAAGAAGAAAATGAGCAAGGGATAGAGAATATATTTGAAGAAATAGTGACAGAAAACTTTCCTAACCTGGTGAAGGAAGAAGACATTCAAGTTCAAGAAGCACAGAGAACCCCAAGTAAGAAGAACCCAAACAGGCCCACACCAAGACACATAATAAATAAAATGCCAAAAATTAAAGACAAAGAGAGAATCCTAAAGGCAGCAAGAAATAAGCAACAGGTTACCTACAAAGGAACCCCCATATCATCTGACTTCTCAATAGAAACACTACAGGCCAGAAGGGAATGGCATGAAGTAATCAAGGTCATGAAAAACAAGGATCTGAATCCAAGACTACTCTACCCAGCAAGGCTATCATTCAAAATAGAAGGTCAAATAAAGAGCTTCCCAGACAAAAGAAGGCTAAGGGAATACATTAGCACCAAACCAGCACTGCAAGAAATGTTAAAAGGACTGTTGTAATTAGTAGAAGAAATAGGAAGAAAAATATAACCACACTGAACAAAAATGGCAATAAATATGCACATATCAATAATCACCTTAAATGTAAATGGATTGAATGCTCTGATAAAAAGGCACAGAGTAGCTGACTGGATAAGAAAGCATGATCCACATATATGTTGTTTTCAAGAGACCCACCACACAACAAAAGACTCACATAGGTTGAAAGTAAAGGGATGGAAAAAAATCTTCCAAGCAAACAGGAATAAAAAGGTGGGGTAGCAATACTCATATCTGATAAATTAGATTTCAAATTGAAGATCATAACTAGAGACAAAGAAGGTCACTACATAATATTGAAAGGGTCTATCCAACAGGAAGATATAACCTTGGTAAACATATATGCACCCAATATAGGAGCACCAAAATATATTTAAAATCTTCTGGAGGACTTCAAAGGAGAAATCGACAGCAATACAATCATAGCAGTAGACTTCAACACCCCACTGACATTACTGGATAGATCCTCTAGACAAAAAATTAACAAGAAAACAGAAATTCTAAATGAAGCACTAGATCAAATGGACTTAATAGATATATACAGAGAATTACACTCCAAAACTGCAGAATTCACATTCTTCTCAAGTGCACATGGGACATTCTCAAAGATAGACCACATGATAGGACACAACCTAAGTCTCTACAAGTTCAAGAAGATTGAAATCATATCAAGCATCTTCTCAGATCACAATGGCATGAAACTAGAAATCAATTGCAACAAGAACATGCAAAGACATTTGAAGACATGGAGGCTAAATAGCATGTTATTAAACAATGAATGGGTTACATGGAGATCAAGGAAGAAATTAAAAACTTTCTGGAAACTAATGAAAATGAACACAACAACACAAAATCTGTGGGATGCAGTGAAAGCAGTTCTGAGAGGGAAGTTCATAGCACTACAGGCCCACCTCAAGAAAGAAGAAAAATTTCTAATTCACTATCTAACCTCACAACTTAAAGAACTAGAAAGCAAACAAAAGAAAACCCTAGAGCAAGTAGAAGGAAGGAAATAGTAAAGATCAGAGCAGAAATAAACGACATGGAGACCAAAAAAACAATTCAAAGGATCAATGAAACAAAGAGCTGGTTTTTTGAAAAGATAAGATTGATGGACCCTTAGCTAGACTCACCAAGAAACAAAGAGAAAGAACCCAAATACACAAAATCAGAAATGAAAGAGGAGAAGTAACAACTGACACCACAGAAATACAAAGGATAATTAACAAATACTATGAACATTTATATGGCAACAAATTCGACAATCTAAGTGAAATGGACACATTTCTAGAAACATATAGTCTCCCAAAACTGAACCGGGAAGAGATAGAAAACTTGAACAGGACAATAACAACGAAGGAAATTGAGGATGTAATCAAGACCCTCCCAGCAAACAAAAGCCCAGGCTGGATGGCTTCACGGGGGAGTTTTACCAAACATTCAAAGAAGAACTAACACCTGTTCTCCTCAAACTATTCCAAAAAATTCAAGAAGAAGGAAGACTTCCAAACTCGTTTTATGAGGCCAGCATAATTCTAATTCCAAAACCAGAAATAGACACTACAAAGAAAGAAAACTACAGGCCAATATCCCTGATGAACATAGATGCCAAAATCCTGAACAAAATACTAGCAAATTGGATCCAGCATTACATCAAAAAAATTATTCACCATGACCAAGTGGGATTCATCCCAGGGATGCAAGGCTGGTACAATATTCGCAAATCAATAAATGTGATACATCACATAAACAAAATGAAAGATAAAAACCACATGATCATATCAATAGATGCTGAAAAAGCATTTGACAAAATCCAGCACCCATTTCTGATAAAAACACTCAGCAATTTGGGAAGAGAGGGATCATATCTCAACATTATAAAGGCCATATATGAAAGACCTACAGCCAACATCATACTCAATGGACAAAAACTAAAAGCATTTCCCTTAAGAACAGGAACAAGACAAGGATGCCCACTCTCACCACTCTTATTTAACATAGTACTGGAAGTCTTAGCCACAGCAATCAGACATGAAGAAAAAATAAAAGGAATCCAAATTGGAAAGGAGGAAGTGAAACTCTCTTTATTCGCAAATGACATGATATTATACATAGAAAACACTAAAGACTCCATCAAAAATCTACTAGACTTAATAAATGAATTTGGCAAAGTAGCAGGATACAAAATTAACATCCAGAAATCGATGGCATTCTTATACACCAATGATGAACTCACAGAAAGAGAAACTAAAAAAAAAATCCCATTTACCATCGCAGCAAAAAAATTAAGATACCTAGGAACAAACTTAACCAAAGAAGTAAAGGACCTATTTGCAGAAAACTACAGGACATTGAAAAAAGAAATAGAGGAAGATATAAAAAAGTGGAAGCACATACCTTGTTCATGGATTGGAAGAATTAACATCATTAAAATGTCCATACTACCCAAAGCAATCTATAGATTTAATGCAATCCCCATCAAAATACCAACGACATATTTCATAGAACTAGAATAAATGCTTCAGAAGTTCATATGGAACAAAAAAAGACCCTGAATAGCTACAGCAATCTTGAAAAAGAAGAACAAAGTAGGCGGGATCACAATTCCAGACATCAGGTTATACTACAAATCTACTGTAATCAAAACAGCCTAGTACTGGCACAAGAACAGGCACATAGATCAATGGAATAGAACAGAGAACCCAGAAATTGACCCAAAACATTATGCTCAATTAATATTCGACAAAGGTGGCAAGAGCATACAATGGAGTAAAGACAGCCTCTTTAATAAATGGTGTTGGGAAAATTGGACAGCTACATGCAAAAAAATGAAACTAGACCACCATCTTACACCATACACAAGAATAAACTCAAAATGGATAAAAGACTTAAATGTGACTCATGAATCCATAAAAATCCTAGAAGAAAATGTAGGCAACAAAATTTCGGACATCATACGCAGCAGAATCTTCACTGATATATCACCTAAGGCAACAGAAACAAAGGAAAAAGTGAACACATGGGACTACATCAAACTCAAAAGCTTCTGCACAGCAAAAGAAACAACCATCAAAGTGGAAAGGCAACCCACTGTATGGGAGAGCATAATTGCCAATGATATATCAGCTAAGGGATTAATTTCCAAAATATATAGAGTGCTCATACATCTCAACAAAAGGAAGACAAAAATCCCAATTAAAAAATAGGCTGAGTAACTAAATAGACACCTCTCCAAACAGGACATATAAATGGCCAAGAGACATATGAAGAAATGCTCAACATCACTAATTCTCAGAGAGATGCAAATTAAAACAACAATGAGGTATCACCTCACACCTGTCAGAATAGCCACCATCAACAAAGCATCAAAGAACAAGTGTTGGCGAGGGTGTGGAGAAAAGGGGACTCTAGTACACTGCTGGTTGGAATGCAGACTGGTGCAGCCACTATGGAAAACACTATGGTGTTACCTCAAAAAATTAAAAATTGAATTACCATTTGACCCAGTGATCCCACTTCTAGGAATATACCCTAAGAACCCTGAAACACCAAACAGAAATAATATATGTACCCCCATGTTCATAGCAGCGCTATTTGCAATAGCTAAGATCTGGAAACAGCCCAAGTGTCCATCAGTAGACGAATGGATAAAAAAGCTGTGATACATATACACAATGGAGTACTATGCAGTTGTAAGAAAGAGAGATCTCTTATCCTTTGCGACGACATGGGAGGACCTGGAAACTATTATCCTAAGTGAAACAAGCCAAGCAGAGAAAGACAAATATCATATGATCTCACTTATTTCTGGAATATAATAAACATAACAGTCTGAGGAACAGGGTAGTCCCAGAGATGTGGAAGTAGGGTACAGACTGACAATTGTCAGAAGAGGGGGTGGGGGAGGGGAGCGATGAACCACAGAAGTTGTACGCATGTACTCATAACCAATGGACATGGACAACAAAACTGGGGATGGGGCAGGGAGGGAGGGGGAGGAGGGTGACAATGGGGGGAAAAGGAGAAACATCTGTAACAAAAATAAATTAATAAAAAATAAAATAAAATAAATAAAACCATATTGTTAGCACCTTTAAAAAAAAAAAATTTTGTCACTGTTGACATTATTGCAGTAGTCCCCACTACATACTCACACACACTTTGCCCACCTCCACCCTCCCACACCTATCCCTTCCTTAGCCTTTATACCAAATTATTGTTCATTTCCATGGGGTATGCATATATGTTCTTTAACCATTCCTTCACCTTCTTTATCCAGTCACCCCTACTCTCCACCCCTTGGGCACCAGCCACATGTTTCATTCTTCTGGTTCCATTTTGTTCATCAGTTTATTTTGTTCATTGAATTCCACATATTAGTGAGATCATGTGGTATTTGTGTGTCTCTGACAGACTTATTTCACTTAGCATAATACTCTCCAGGTCCATCTTTGCTGTTGCAAGGGGTAAGATTTCTTTTTTACAGACATGTAGTATTCCACTGTGTAAATGTACCACAGCTTTTTTAATCCACTCATCTGCTGATGAATACTTGACTGTTTTGCAGATTTTAGCTATTGTAAATAATGCTGCTATAAACATAAGGATGTGTATATATTCTTTTTGATTGGTGTTTCGGGATTCTTAGAATATATTCCCAGAAATGGAATCGCTGGGCCAAAAGGCAGCTCCATTCTTAATTGTTTTTAGGAAACTGCATACAGTTTCCACAGTGGCTGCATTCCCTTTTCTCCATATCCTCACCAGTAGTTGTTTTTTGTTGATTTATTGTTACTAGCCATTCTGACAGGTGTAAGGCATCACTCTGATAATTAGTGACCTTGAGCATTTCTTCATATGTCTATTGGCCATCTGTATGTCCTCTTTGGAGAATTGTTTATTCATATTCTTCACCCATTTTTTTTTTTATAAATTGTTTTTTCTTTATTGATCTTAGAGAAATAGGAAGGGAGAGGGAGAGAAACATTGATGAGAGAGAACATTGATTGGCTGCCTCTTGCATGCCCCTCACTGGGAATTGAGCCCACAACCTGGGCATGTGCCCTGACTGGGAATTGAACTGGAGTCCTCCTGGTGCATGGGTAGACGCTCACCCACTGAGCCACACCGGCCAGGTTCTTCACCCATTTTTTAATTAGATTGTTAGTCTTCCTGGTGTTGCATTGTATAAGTTCTTTATATACTTTGGAAATTAGCCCCTTATCAGAATTATCATTGGCAAACATATTCCCCCATACAGTGGTTTCTCTTTTCATTTTGTTGATGGTTTCTTTTGTTGTGCAGAAGCTTTTTAACTTAATGTAGTCCCATTTGTTTATCTTTTCCTTTATTTTCCTTGCCCTCAGAGACATATTGGCAAAAATATTGCTGCAAGACACATCTGAGATTTTATTGCCTATCTTTTATTCTAGGATTTTTATGGTATCACAACTTACATTTAATAAGTCTTTTATCATTTTGAATTCATTCTTGTGTCTGGTGTAAGTTGGTGGTCTAGTTTCATTTTTTTGTATGCACCTGTCCAATTTCCCAACACAATTTATTGAAGAAACTGTCTTTACTACATTCTATGCTCTTGCCTCCTCTGTCAAATATTAATTGAACATAATGGGGTGGGTCGATTCCTGGGTTCTCTGTTCTGTTCCATTGATCTACATGCCTGTTCTCATGCCAGTACCAAGCTACTTTTATTACAATGGCTTTGTAGTATAACTTGATATCTGGTATTGTGGTTCCTCCTACTTTGTTCTTCTTTCTTAAGACTGCTGCAGGTATTTGGGGTCTTTTTTTAGTTCCATATAAATATTTTGAATATTTTTTTAGATCTGTGAAATATTCCATTGGTATTTTATTAGTAAATGCATTGAATCTATAGATTTCTTTGGGTAGTGTGGATATTTTAATGATGTTAATTCATTGTTTACATCTTCCTCTATCTCTTTTTTCAACATCCTATAGTTTTCTGAATACAGGACTTTTACCTTCCTGGTTAAGTGTATCCCTAAGTATATTATTATTATTATTATTATTATTATTATTATTATTATTATTTTGGTGTTGTTGTACTGTTGACTTTTGTCTGGAAGATCTATCTGTTGATGACAGTGGGATGTTAAAATCCCCTACTATGACTGCATTGCTGTTGATATCTCCCCTAAAGTCCACCAAAATTTCTTTTGTATACTTAGGTGCTCCTATATGGATGCATATATATTTATAAAGATTATATCCTTTTATTTGATTGATTCTTTTATTATTATGTAGTGACCTTTGTCTCTTGCTGTGGTCTCTGTTTTGAAGTCTGTTTCGTCAGATATAAATATTGCTACCCTAGCTTTGTTTTCATTTCTGTTTGCATGGAATATTTTTTTCCAATCTCTTCACTTTCAGCCTGTGTGTATCTTTTGTTCTGAGGTGGGTCTCTTATAGACAGCATATATATTGGTCTCGTTTTCTTATCCATTTGGCTATCTTGTGTCTTTTGATTGGAATGGTTAATCTATTTACATTTAAGGTTATTATTGATAGGTACTTATTTATTGTCATTTTTAATGCCTATGTTCCTCTCTCTCTCTCTCTCTCTCTCTCTCTCTCTCTCTCTCTCTTTTCTTTATCTTCTTAAAGCAGTCTCCTTAGTATTTCTTGCAATGCTGGTTTGGTGGTATTGAACTCCTTTAGTCTTCTTTTGTCTAAGAAGCTCTTTATTTTGCCTTCTATTTTAAATGATAGCCTTGCTGGATAGAGTAGCCTTGGGTTCAGGTCCTCGCTTTTCATTACTTTGAGTACCTTATGCCAATCCCTTCTGGCCTGAAGTGTTTGTTTAGAAATCAGATGACAGTCTTATGGGAACTCCTTTGTAAGTAATGCTGTTTCTCTCTTGCTGCCTTTAAGATTCTCTCTTTGAACTTCCGGTCAAGATGGCGGCGTAGGTGGACGCGGTATCGCGTCCTCCCACAACCACATCAAAGTTACAACTAAACTACAGAACAACAATCATTCAAAACCACCTGAAATCAAGCTGAATGGAAGTCTGACAACTACGAAATTAAAGAAGAAGCCGCATTGATTACTGGTAGGAGGGCGGAGGCATGACGGGCTGGTCCCACACCCATGTGTGGCGGATAAAAATTAGGAGGACACCTCAGCTGGGAAGGTCCTCCCTAGGACTGGAGGGTCCCCGTCCCACACCAGGCGCCCAGCTGAGGGTTCCAGTGCCAGGAAGAGAAGTCCCCATAACTTCTGGCTGGAGAAACCAGCAGGAACTGAGGCTGAGGCGGCTGGAGCCCCCGGCAGCTCCGCTTAAAGGGCCCATGCACGGACTTACTCGGACTCGCTCCCTCCAGGCTCCAGCGTGGGGGAGGCAGCCTGAAAGGCACCAGAGTCATATGGGGAAGAACTGAGCTGTTTGGCATTGGCGCGAGGGCTGGAGAGGCAGCTTTCTCCTGGACAGACGTGCTATCAGAGGCTTTTGTTCCTTTGGTGAGCCCTTCCCTGGGGCGGTAGACGCCGCCATTTCTGGGACTCCAGCAACCTGGCTCACACAGTTGGCCCCAGCCTGGTGATTCCCTGAGGCCCCGCCCCTCCCAACTTCCAGGCCCACCCAAGCTGTTGCCAGTTGCTTTACCATAGGATTGGCCTGTCTTGGAGCCTGCTTCAGCTTTTCCTAAATTCTTTCAAACAAGCAGCATCTGGTCTCAGCTAGCCCCACACCTCTTGCTAAGTAATACATACAAACAAACACAGGGAGGCAGCCAAAATGAGGAGACAAAGAAACAGGTCCCAAATGAAAGAACAGACAAAACTCCAGGAAAAGAACTAAGTGAAATGGAGTTAAGCAACCTAACAGATGCAAAGTTCAAAATACTGCTTATAAGGATGCTCAATGGACTTAGTGAGAACCTCAGTGAACTTAGTGAGGGCCTCAAGAGCATAAAAAGGGACCAGTCAGAAATGATGGATACACAGTTAGAAATGAAGGAGGCACTAACTGAAATAAAGAATAGTTTAGGACTTCCGGTCAAAATGGCGGCCTAGGTGGACGCGGAATCACGTCCTCCCACAACCACATCAAAGTTACAACTAAATCACAGAATAACTATCACTTAAAGACCACATGAAATCAAGCTGAATGGAAGCCCTGCAACTATGAAATTAAAGAAGCAGCAGAATGGAGACGGCATACTGCCCTCCAGGACCCTCCTTGTCGCCTGAAAGGAAACGAGATCCTGCAGCCAGGGGCGCCTGCGGAAGCTGAGTGACCCCCCGCCACGGAGGAACCCAGGAGCGAGGGAGCCGGGCGACCCCCCCCCGCCACGGGGGAACCCAGGCGGAGCGGGGGAGCCACGACCCCGCCACCACGGGGGAACCCAGGCGGGGCGGGGGTGCCGGGAGACCCCCCGCCACGGGGGAACCCAGGCAGAGTGGGGGAGCCGGGAGACCCCCCCCAGCACGGGGGAACCCAGGTGGAGCGGGGGAGCCAGGAGACCCCCCCAACATGGGGGAACCCAGGCGGAGCGAGGGAGCCGGGCGACCCCCACACCAACGGAGGAAGCTGGCAACACACAGGAGAACTGAGCAAACTGAACAATGAAATTGACCCAGAGACATGGAGGGTGGAGTATGGGATGACGGGCCTCAGAGGAGGAGGGGAGGCAGGGGAAAGAGATAAATCACAGAGCCTATGTGCATGGGTGCATAGCCAGTGGACATGGACAACAGGGATGGGGACGAGAAGGGGAGGGGGAGGAGGGTGTCAATGGGGGAAAAAAAGGAAAAACATCTGTAACAAAAACAAATTAATAATAAAATAAATTATAAAAAAAAAAAAAGATTCTCTCTTTGTGTTTAATCTTGGCCATTTTAATTATGATGTGTTTTGGTGTGGATCTCTTTGTGTTCGTTTTGTTTGGGACTCTCTGTGTTTCCTGAACTTGTTTGACCTTTACTTTTACCAGGCTAAGGAAGTTTTCTGTCATTATTTCTTCAAACAGGTTCTCTATCCCTTGCTTGCTTTCTTCTCCTTCTGGTACCCAAATGATGTGAATGTTGTTATGTTTCATATTGTCCCAAAATTCCCTTAAACTATCCTCCTGCTTTTTAATTATTTTTTTTTTCTGTTCTCATTGAGTGACTTTTTTCTATTTTGTCTTCTAACTCACTAATTCAATCCTCTGCCTCATCTAGCCTACAGACTACTCCTTCCAGTGAATTTTGTATTTCAAATGTGACTTTTTTTCATTTCCACCTGGTTATTTTTCATGGTTTCTATATTCTATATTGTTCTCCCTAAGTTCCTTGAGCATCCTAATAACTATTACTTTAAACTCTCTATCTGATTGTTTGCCTCCATTTCATTTATCTTGTTTTCTGGAATTTCTTCCTGTTATTTCATTCAGGGCCTGTTTCTTTGTCTCCCCATTTGATGTTTCTTTGTGTTTGTTTCTATGTATTAGACAGAACTACTATGATTCCCAGTCTTTGTGGGGTGCTCTTATGTAGTAGGTGTCCTGTGGCTCCCAGTGGTGCAGTCTCCTTGATCTCCTGACCTGAGTGCTCTAGGAATGTTTCTTGGGTGGGTTGTTTGGACCCTCCTGTTGTAATTGGGTCTTGACTTCTGATGGCACTTTCATAGTTGGGATCAACCCTCAGGCTGACTGACTATGAGGCTCAACCCCACCCCAGACATGCAAACTACTGTACAGGTGCAGTCTTGAGGTATCTTGATGGGCTCAGTGGCACAATCCTTAACCCTTCAGGCTGGGTGTCTATAGAGGTAAACTTTTATAACATGTATGAGATGCTGTGCAGGGGCTGTCCCCCAAGATGAGGCTGTTCCCAGCAGGGTCTGGAGCCTGCCAAGATCCACCTTTGGGTATGCAGTTTCTGTGTATAGTTGTGTCAAGCTCTGAGGCCCACCACTTGTTGTGTTGGTTTTGGGTCCTTTTCAGTGGGTTTCAGATGCAGGTTGCTGTCATACGTTATGTGTAACTGTCCTTGGGATGCCTGTGTGTAGTTACCACTCTGTTCACTGTTTGTGTTTGTGTCTGCTAGACCTGTGTGTTCATGGGAGGGACCAATCTGTGTAAATGGGTTGGCTTATTTTGCTTATAGCTGAGGGTAGATCTGTGGTTGGACCCAGGCTCCCTGAGGTTTACCTCCACCTGTCAGTTATTCCACCTCCCCCCTGAGGTTGCCTCCAGACCCTGCAGTATAGCCTAGCTTGGGCTAGTGAGCCCTCTGCTTGGAGATTACATAGTCAGTCACTCAATGAGGAAAAAATAGTCTCTGCTTCAAAGCCAAACTTCTAGGTCTCCACCAGAGACTTCAACTCTAATTCCCCCTAAGAGGGCTTGCTGCAGATTCAGGTTGGGTACAAATTGCTGTCTTCTCTGCAGGAGCATTTTCAGATGCCCTAGGCTCAGGAGGGTTGATCAAAAGAATCACAGGTTGAGGATGTTGCAGGCCCAGCCCTCAAGAGGGGGCTAAGCACTTTCTCCCATTCCAAGACAATCGCCTCTGAGGCTCTCACACTTAGAATGTCTTACTCTGAGCTGCTCTCCCATTCCCCACAGACCTGCAGCCATAGTGGGTGTCCAGGACTTCACAGAGCTGAACCAATCAGTCTTTTGTTTGAGGTGGTGTTTACAGCCTGCAGGTGGGGGAGACGGGCTCTACCTCTCCTACCTGGGGCTGCCTAGGGAAACTCACAGGGAGCTCAGATCAGCCTCCCCACCAAGCACAGAGCCCAGCACTCTCCTGGCTGTCTCCCAGATAGAAGCTTCCCTGGGGGATACAATCCAACAATCCCAGCTCTGCACAGAACTGGTGCCCTCATATCACCAGTCCATGTGGGAGGGGTTAGAAAATTAGCCTGGCCCAGGACAATGATCTTTCCATGTGGCTTGTCTCAGCTAAGTGAGGGATAAAAATCCCAGCTCCAATCATGCTCTGAACTTTACTCAGTGTAGGCCAAAATCCTCGACATGCACTGCTACCTGGTGCCACCAACGCAGCAGAAGGGAGTAGCCTGATAGGCTCCACAGTTGGGGGGCCCTTTGCCCCTTCCCCCATGCCAGCTTAGTCACTGACTGAGGTTCTGCCTAATGCCTTTCAGGAAAGAAGAGAGTCCCTCAAAGTCATTGCTGGGCACAGCCTGCTTGCCTCTCCCCTGGACCCAAACACCACAGCATAGGCTTTCCAGTAGTCAGAGCCTATGCAAATTTCTTAGCTGGGGCTGCTAACAATAGGAGTGCTCCTTCACTGGAAAGGTATGGTCCCAGTCTCCCAGCCAGACAGAATTTCCCTGGTTCCCTCTGCCCAGTGCTATGTGGGCTCTTCTTTCCATCTCTGCTGCTCTGGGTTTGGGATCCTTGCGTGGAGTTGAAATCTAACATTCCTAAGGTGGGGGGGGGGGTTGCAGCAGACATCACTCTCTGGCTGAGGCCCACCGCACCTGCTCCAGGGGTCTCTCCCTTTCCATGACCCTCCTCCTCTTACCAGTCTCTACATGGTTTCTTCAGTGCTCCTTAGATATAATATGTCCAATCAGTTGCACTTCACCTGGTTTTTCAACTTTATTGTGAAATATTTTAGCTGTAAATCTAGTCCCTGGCTGGGAAGAAGGGCCCTCAGCCTCCAGCTATGCTGCAGCCATCTTGGGGAGTCTAACAGACAGAATTCTTGACTGGAAGCAACAGGAATCAATTCTTACAAACTTGAAATTTATGAAAAGACTATCAATAAGCTCAGAGAACTGGCAGGAAGGCTGGAGAATCAGGCTAAGAAAATGAGCAAGATCCATTAAGGGAGTCCAGGAAGAAACATAGATGAGGTCATGGTACAGAATCAATTAGGTAAAGACACTATTTCTGGCTCTGATTCCTCTACCACCATCAAGAGCAGTTTTCAGTTGGTAACTATCCCTGTGCTAGACTGATGAAGCTACCATTGTCATCTTGAACAATTTGTCAGTTTTTTCATTTTTTAACTTGCATCTTTGCAGTACTCTGCAAATTCAAAGTTCTAGGCCAGCTAAACTCAGGTCATGCATCTGCATCTATTTGCCAGGCATGAAGAGGAGGAATAAGAGAGTTCCTGGCCTCTTTGGCTCCCATTGGAGGGAACTTGGCTCCTCAAAGACTCATATTAATTTAGGTTTCCCTCATAATAAGAAAGTAATTGATTTTATTACTGGATAGAAAAATATGAAAAATGGTCACTTAAGGGAATACCAAAAGTATGACATGGATCTTACTCTAAAGCACTTTAGCTCTAGTGTCCATAACAAAACAAAACAAAAAAGAATAATTATGACCTTACCCCTAGAGAATTAGGTAGAAGGACTGAAAGAACTATGAGAAAAGGGAGAGATTAGTGTTAACTGGAGCAGCCCGGATGTCTCCACCAGGATGGTGGAGCTCGGTCATCATTCAGGATTAGAAAGACAGGAAGATTTTTGCCAGATAGAGAAGAAGGTGAGAGGAAGTCACTTTGTGTAGGGTAAAGGAAATGGGCAAATATGTAAAAATGAGAAGGAGTCGGGCCTGTGTAGGGATGGATAGTGAAATGCCTGGCTTGGCTGGAGGAGAAGGTTTCCTTTGGAAAACAGCGGTACATAGGTTAAAGAGTCAGGGAGGGAGTCTAGGAGAGATCTGTGCTCGATGGAAGATGCAATAGGGAAATATGTACATTTGGTAGAGAAGTTCTACACTCAAAACAATGATGCTTCAGAAAGATTTATCTGGCATTAATGGGCAGAATGGGCTGGACAAAGAAAACACTGGCATTAGGTCTATGTTATGGGGGGAACTTCCTTGCCTGACTTCATGTTGAGATGTTCATTAAAGTAATACTTCTGACCTCTATCCACCCTTCCCCCACCCCCACCACAGCTGCAGGAGTGCTTAGTTCATTAGGATATAGAAGCTGAACATTCGAGGCTCAGCCCCTTTCTCTAGCCTTCTCTTGGGGGTTCTTCATGGCTCTTCCATGCCTTAAGTTTCACAAAGGTCAGCTTCTGCAAGAAGGCCTATAGCTGTCAATGTTATCTGTGACTGTGTGGGAAAATGTGCTCATTCAGGACTGACCTATGAGCCAACCCATTTGGTCTTCAGACCGAAGTCTTATTTCTGGTCCCATCTCTCATTTGGTCCAGAACTCAGGAAGGCAAAAAACAGTATGTTGAAGGACAATGTATTAAACCAGGAAAAATATGAGGAAGACTTGGATCAGAGTATTTATGAGGTGGATTTGAAATTGGGACTCAAAACGTCTGGAATCTGGTGATAAATAGTTCAACTACTAAAATAGCTGTGCAGCCTTCATTGAATTTCTCTGAACCTCAAGTTCCTCACCTGCAAAATGTGACTAACTCTTGATCTCCTCATCTCTTGGGATTCTTGTGAAGGTCATACAGCAAAGAACAGTTTACATCACTCAGTGTCTGAGTCTCCCCTCCCCGACACAGGCCCAGAAACCTGGTCAACACAGGGTCCTTACGATAACCCTTTACATTACTGAACCCCCAAAAACTGGCATTTGGAATGTTGCAAGTAATTTCTGAATTTTACAGTAAAAGAACAAATTGTCTCCTGGCCTGTTGCTCAGTGGTTAGATCATTGGCCCGTGGACCTAAGTGTGAAAGGTTCGATGCCTGTTAAGAGCACATACCTGGGTTGCAGGTTTGATCCCAGCCCCAGTCAGGGTCATGCAGGAGGCAACAAATTGATGTGTCTCTTTCACATCATGTTTCTCTCTCTCTCTCTCTCTCTCTCTCTCTCTCTCTCTCTCTCTCTCTCTCTCTCCGCCTCCCTCCCTCCTTCCCTCCCTTCCACTTTCTCTAAAAATTCAATGGAAAAATATCCTTGGGTCAGGATTAATAGCAACAACAAAAAGAACAAAATTGTCTTCAAGACAGAGTTTCTCTTTTTCCAGAAGAGTCGACTTTGTGAGATCTGTTTAGTCCTGCAGATGTTTCTGTAGATGCTCTGAACACTGGGACATAACTCACAAGCAAGTGCTTCAAGCCCAGATGCTTAAGAGTTTTATTCAGTAAAGTCACTTGGGTAATTTTGGAGCATAACCAAGCTTGCATCTGTGAAATCCAAAAAGGTTTTTCTTAAATTTATTTTAACTTTCCAATCCTTAAAATTTATCATTTGCCTTTGGGGAATGTGTGTGTCGCATTTTGTCCTGGAATTTGAGGCTTTAAGTGCAGCAGGAGGAGTATAGATTTGTTTTTTTCTGGAGGAAAGACTATGAAAAGTCCTGAATGAAAATTGGTGCAAAGCACACTGAACTGGACTGTTGGTGCTGTGCAAAGTAATTATTTAGAAGAAAATATGCCACAGTTTAAGACATCTCTATTGTGATTGCTTTATCTGGGCCATGAGGGTGAGGTGAGAGTTAAGATGTCCTCCTGAAGGACTGGGCCTCCAATAGTCAGTCATTCTGGAGAGCAGTTAATCCTGGGGCAGTTAAGGTGGCTCTGAGCCAGGGGAGGTGACTCAGCTGGGAGTCTGAGCTGTGGAATTGCTCAGATATAGGTGCACCATGACCAGGTCTTCTGAGATCAGGCAGGGCAGGTTTGGGCCTGTTCTCTCCAAGAGCAGTCACCTCTGTTCACTGTTGTAGGTTATTCTCAGCACTTCCGTTAGTCCTGAACCTTTCATCAACATGCATGAAGGCATAGTTTGGCCACAGTTGTGCTGGAGGGAAAGAGGAAGTACACCTCTCCTTTCAAAGGCCAGAGTACAGGGCACTCATGGTGGTCACAAACAGAGACAAGTTCCCAACAAAAGATGGGCCTGTGAAGCAGCAGCATGGAAGTGAATGAGGATCCAGGGAAGTCAGATGCTGCTCATTCTAGACTTTCCCAAGTCAATGCCTTCAGAAACAGATCAGAGAGAAAGGGGTTGACGTTTTCAGGAGATAATGTTTCTAGAAAATAAGTCAGTGTTTGAAAAGTTTATATAATTTTGTAGGCTCAAGATGGTGAGACTGGGAAAGTATGAGTGTGAGACTACCAAGCATTTGATGTATTTATTGATATTATTTAATAATTTGATCTTTACAGCAATGCTATAAAATTGTATTACTAGTCTTATTTTAAAGCTGAGACAACTGAAGCTAAAGACATTAAATAATTTGCATAAGGTCACATGCTTGCTAAAGGGAACAGCTGGGACTCAAACTTGGATGTGTCTAACACCTAAGTCTGTGCTTAGGTGTTAGACTTAGTCTACCACCTAAGTCTCTCAGCTGCATGCTGGAATGGGTCTCTTCTCAAAGGCCCAAGGGGAAACAAGTCAGATGTACATGCAGAACAGAGACTTGGCGAAGGACTCTTGTCTAGTAAGTCAGAGAGGGAAATTGAAACAGGTCATTGTAGCTAAAGAGAAACATCTTGGACACTAAGAGTCCATGAAGTCAGGGGGTGGGGGATAAGGGGTTGAGCTCACAACAGGATACAAGAACAAGTGTGGGATGGTGCTGGGCCAACTAGGCCAGCCATTGTCTTGACCCATTCTATTTGTGGCCCTCTTCCCAGATGGGATGGGTCTGAGACTTTCCTGGTTTGCCAAGCAATAGGCCTTATGATGCTTAATTTTGTGCATCAACTTGACTAGTTTAGGGGATACCCAGATATTTGGCTAAATATTATTTCTGAGTGGGTCTGTAAGTATATTTCTGGAAGAAATTAGCATTTGAATTGGCAGACTCAGTAAAGAAGATGGTTCTCCCCAGTTTGGGCCTCATCCAATCCACTGAAGGCCTGAATAGAACAAAGACGCGGAGAAAGGGCAAATTTGCTCTCTCTACATGACTATTTGAGCTGGAACATCGATATTTTCTTGTGCTCAGACCAGGACTTATGCCAACAGCTCCATTGGTTCTCAGGCCTTCAGACTCGGACTGAAGCTCATCACTGGCTCTCCTGAGTCTCCAGCTTGTAGATGGAAAATCAGGGGATTTCTTGGCCTCCAAAATACATGAAACAATTATTTGAAATACAGCTCTTTCTTTCACTCTCAATAGATATGAGATGTATTCGTATATTGCTTAAATTTTTGTAATGAGTATATTTTGATAATAAATAAAAATGTTTAACCTTATTAAAAGAATATATAGTACAAAAACCTTTGAGTACTGGTCATTATCTATAAGTCTTCTTTCCCAGAAATTCTCTTCACTATTCAGTACTTCTTGATCCAGGCATTTTGGAAATGTGTGGAAGCAGGATTTGGCTGGATAGATGGTTAGTTTGTTAG
The DNA here is from genome assembly GCA_030848825.1 of Tadarida brasiliensis. Classification (NCBI taxonomy): domain Eukaryota; kingdom Metazoa; phylum Chordata; class Mammalia; order Chiroptera; family Molossidae; genus Tadarida; species Tadarida brasiliensis. The sequence continues at coordinate 67,134,692 of CM061259.1, read as the reverse complement.
TTGGTTGGTTGGCTGGTTGGTTGGTTGGTTGGTTGGTTGGTTGGATGGTTGTTTGTTTGGCTTGTTAGGCTTGAGCTGTCAAAATGACTGGGAGGGGGTTCTACTGGCATTCCATGAGTGGGTATGCTAATATCTTGCAATCCAATGGGAGATTTCTGCACAAAACACCAAAAGTGCCTTTCTTAAGAAACTACAAATCCTGTTTTAGAATATCAGATCCATGTCTTTCTGCTCTAGTTTTTGGTCTCAGCCCCTTACCATTATCAACCATAGACATATAGGGCTGCACCATCACTTGCTTCTCGATACACAAGTGTACAGATTTCAGAGAACAAGAAAGCACCAACAATCCAGGCTGCTGTCTGAATATGTATCTGCCCAAGCCACCATTGACAATATAGGTGGCTAAGAGCCAGGAACATTCCTGGCCCCACTACAGCATGTGATTGGCTCTTGTTAAAGTAATCCAATTGATGCAACCATTTAAAGTTTTGATTCATTGCCCATCACTTGCCCATTATGATGATTGAAAAGCAAATGAATTAGAAATCATCCAGCTTGAATTTCAGCTCCATGAGTGACTCACACACAGAAAAGAAAAAATTTTATCTCCTAATGGAGCAGCAATAATAAACTAATAGTCCTTTGACCTCAAATGTAGAGTCTCAGGATAGAAAGTCAGGGCCTTTACAGAAAGAATAAGGCCCCAACCCTAAAACTTCTTGGCAAAAACCATAGTCAGTATGCCATATTTTCAGTAAAACAGTGTACACAACTTACTCCATTATCGAAAGACTAGTATTCCTTTTGCTAAAAGAATACCTTCCACAGTCTTAGATCTGCAGTCTGTCTATTTTTAGGTGAACCCAAAACTATAATATCACTGAATCCCTTGATGCATTTCACAAAACCAAAAGAGGCAATTAAATTAAATTATGAGGCTTAGTTTTCTTATTCCTAGGCTCCTTGCATTACCCAGTGAGGCTTCTACTTCCATTAGGGAATAGTCAATTATAAATCTTACCCTAAATGCATTTGCATATGGCTCTGTGCACACTGATGGCCTCCAGGGGGCTCCTTCAAATTTACACTCCATTTGTGTCTGAATTTCAGTGCTCTTCCTGGCTGCCTGGGATCAGGGTTTGATACCAAGACAGAAAAGTCTACTGAGGGAATGGAGGGGAGGGGACATGGTCCAAGGGAGGCAGACAATCCTGCCTTCACAAAAAGCTCATAAAAGAGGGAGACGGGGGATTTCATTTCTCCAAGGGAACTCATGCAGTAAAGATCCACAATTTTATCCTCAAAGATATCTGAAATTTCCCCTTTTAGACAATGCCTTAATTAGAATCTCACTGTTGTAATTGTCTTAGCTTAGTGATGACCTTACAAAGAAGTGCCACAAAAAGAGACAGTCTTCATCATTTGCTTGAAATTGTTTTTGCCTAGGAACATCTGACAGCAATAAAAATTTACCCATTTGGACTGAATAAGTGGTGTAATATTTCCTCCTCTATGTGCAAACTCTCAAGTATGGCCATTAGAGGAAGCAAAGCTCTCACGTGTCATCCAATGCTGCTCTTTGCCAAGAAAGTCTTATTCCCTATTTTCAAGCTCTTAGAACAATCCCATTTTAGGATATTTGTTTTATTTGGACTAGGTTTTTGATCACTGGCATCACCTGTTTTCCTTTAAAAATCATTTATCTTCATGCTGGGTCACCTTTCTGGATCTCCTGTTGGAATGTTTTTGGGTCTCTGTCTAATGTTCTTGCTCATGCAGTTAAGAAGGAGGCAGCCCTTACACATAATGAAGAGATAAGCTACAGAGACTGTGTTGGTTGTTCTTAACCTTGACAGCACACTAGAATCACATGGAAAGATTTTTAAAATCCCAATGTTCCAAAGATGACATACATATGATTATATGATTCCATTTACATGACATTTTTAAAAGTGGGTGGGGGACTAGAGGGATGGAGAACAGATCAGTGGCTGCCAGACTCGAGGGCTGAGGATGAAAATGGGGGAAACTTGAGGATTCTAAGATGGCTTCAGAGTAAGTGGAAGCTACACCCACCTGCTCCCAACCCCAAACCGCAGTTACAGCTAAATTACAGAACAATCAACCTAAATAACCAACTGAAGGCTAGCTGAACTGAAATATAATAACCAAAGATTTAGAGAAGAAGCCACATAGAGACTGATAAGAAAGGCAGAGACATGGAAAGGGCTAGTCCCTGCACTAGGATGCAGCAGCAGCTGAGAAGCCAGAGGGATATTGCAGCAGCAAAACTCCCTCCCCCTAGGAGCATGGGGTTTCAAACCCATGCAGGGATCTCCAACCCAGAGCAACAGCAATGGGAAAAAGAGCCCACATAGCATCTGGTGATGAAAATCAGTGAGGATTCAGTCTGCCTGGTTGACCCAGATCCCATCTTCCTAGGGACAAGCACTACTATTATTACAGCACCAGCCTGGGAGTACACAGTCTGGACTCTGACTGCTGGTGAGGCCACACTGCCATACTTGGGTCCTGTGGAGGGGTCTGCTGGCTATACTCAGCAGTGACTTTAAGAGGCCTTCTTTTTTCTGGGGAGGCTTTTGGCAGAGACTCAGAGAGTAACTAAACTGTGTGGTTTAGGAAAGAGGTCCTATCTCCCCCACCTCAAATGCACAGCTGGTGTACCCCAATCTGTTGAATCACCTAGCCAGGCCTGTCCTGCTGAGTTCAGCAGCACAGGGGAACCAGAGTGTCATGTAGAGCTGGGATTTTTGGACTGTGTCTCCTGGGAAAGCTTTTGTCTGAGAACCAGATGAATGAGTGCTGGGGTTATGGCTAATTGTGGGAGGGCAAATCCAATCTCCCCTATGAGTTCAGCCTGTGCTACCCTGGGAAGGGGAAGAAGTGCCTGCCCTCTTCCTACAGGCTTGCAGGTACCACCCCCAATGAGAGACTGTTTGGATCAGCCTTGCCAAGTCCCAGATACCCCACCCTGCTGGGCTCTGTTCTGTGGTGGTGCGGGGGAAGGAGAGTGGCTCAGAGTGGGGACATTCAAAGTGTGAGACTCTTGGAGGCTATTGTCTGGGACCAAGATGAAGTGCTTAGCCCCCTCCTGTGGGCTAGGCTGGCATCAACCCCATTGGGAGACTCTTTTGATCTATCCCCCTGAGCCCAGGGCAGCTGAGCTAGCTCTGCAGAAGGGACAGCTGACTATACCCAACCAGAACCTGCAGTGAGACCTTCCAGGGGGAACTAGAGTTGAAGACTCTGGCAGAGACTGAGTGGTTTGGCTTTGAAACAGGGGCCACCTTCTCCTCACTGAGTGCCTGACTGCTTGATCCCAAGTAGGGGACCCACTAGCCCTGTCCTCCTGACATTGTTTTCCCTGCCTTACAGAGTTCACAACCTGTGGAAAGGGCTGTGGATCATGGCTAGCCTGGGCTCATCCCACAGTCTTTCTTTGGAAGGCTCTGGAGGAAGACCAGGCAACCTCATGGGGAGATGGAGTAGCTGACAGGTGGAGGCAAACCTCAGGGAGCCTCAGTCCTTTTACAGATCTGCCCCCAGCTCTAAACTACGGGAAGCCAACCTTTATACACATATTGGCCTCGCCCATGCACACCCAGGTCCAGTAGACACAGACACAAACAGTGAACAGTGTGGTTGCTCAAGATAGGTAGCCCAAGGCTGATTACACACAATGTCTGACATTGATCTGTACCTGAACCCCACCCAAGTGGACCCAGAACCAAAACAACCAGTGGTGGGCTTCAGAGTTCAACTCAACTAGCGACACAAGTGGCACACCTAAAGGAGAGTTCCAGCAGGCACCAGACCCTGCTGGGAGCAATTCTGCCTCAGGGACAGCCCTGTACAGTGTCTCATTCATGGTGATCAAGGTTTACCTTTATAGTCATGCAGCCTGAAATGTTAACTCCACCCACAAAAGGGTCAGTAGAATTCAAGACTCAACTATAACAGGGGGTGCTCATATCCCACAAGACACATTCCTGGAGCATGGAGCTCAGATGATCTGGAAGATTGTGCCACTGAACCCAATAAGACATCTTCATCATAAAGCCATCATAACAAGTTTGGGAGTCATAGCAGATTTACCTAATACACAGAGACAAAATGGGGAGACAAAGAATAATGCTCCAATGAAAGAACAAGAGAAATCCCCAGACAAAGAATTAAATAAAATGGATAAAATGAAAGCAACTAAAATACCAAATGTAGAGTTTAAAATGATGGTTTTAAGAATGCTCAAGGACCTTAGGGGAAGAATGTTTGATTGCAGTGAGAACTTAAACAAAGATATAGTAAGCATTAAAAAGGACATAAAAAACATTTAAAAAAATACCAGTCAGAAATAAAGAATATAATATGGGAAATGAAGAATACATTAGAAAAAATCAACAACGGGTTACATGCAGCAGAGAATCAAATCAGTGAGTTAAAGGACAAGATAACAGTAAACATATAAATGGAGCATCAAAAAGAAAAGAATTTTTTTAAATGAGGAAAGTCTAAAGGACCTCTGAGACAACATCAAGTGTAACAACATCCTCATCATAGGGCTACCAGAAAAAGAAGAGAGTGAGCAAGGATTAGAGAACATGTTTGAAGAAATAATGGCTGAAAACTTTCTTAGCCTCGTGAAAAAAAAGTCACACAAGTTCATGAAGCACAGAACATCAATCAAGATGAAACCAAATAGACCCACATCAAGACACATTATAATTAAAATGACAAAGGTTAAAGACAAAGAGAGAATCTTAAAGGCAACAAGAAAGGGATGGTTAGTTAGTTAGAAGGGAGATCCCATAAGGCTGTCTGCTGATTTCTCAATAGAAACACTATAGGCCACAAGAGATTGGCATGAAATATTCAAAATTATGAAAAGCAAGGACCTGTAACCAAGACTACTCTATCCAGCCAGGCTATCATTTAAAATTGAAGTAAAAATGATGAGCTTCCCAGACAAAAACAAACTAAAAACTAAAGGAATATTAAAGGGATTGCTAGAAGAAGAGGAGGAAGAAGAAGAAGAAGAAGAAGAAGAAGAAGAAGAAGAAGAAGAAGAAGAAGAAGAAGAAGAAGAAGAAGAAGAAAGAGAGAGAGAGAGAGAGAGAGAGAGAGAGAGAGAGAGAGAGAAGAGCATAAGTATAAAGTAAAAATATGGCAATAAATAAGTACCAATCCATAATTAACTTAAATGTAAGTGGATTAAATTATCCAATCAAAAGACATGGGGTAGCAGAATGGATAAGAAAATATGATGCATACATATGCTGTCTACAAGAGACCCACCTCAGAACAAAAAATACACACAGGCTGAAAGTGAAGTGATGGAAAAAAGTATTCCATGCAAATGAAAAAACAAAAACAAAAAACTGAGGTAGCAATACTTATATCTGACAAAATAAACTTCAAAACAAAAGCCATAAGAAAAGGCAAAGACAGGCAATACGTAATACCACAGGGATCAATACAACAAGAGGATATAACCTTTGTAAACATACATGCACCCACCAAGAGTGCACTAAATATATAAAGAAAACCTTGGTGAACTTTAAGGTAGAGATTGACAGCAATACAATCACAATAGGGGATTTTAACACCCCAATGCCATCAATAGATAGATCTTCCAGGTAAAAAATAAACAAGGAAACAGCAACCTTAAACAAAACTCTAGGTAAGATGGATTTAATTGACATTTACGGAACATTTCATCCCAAAGCAGCAGAATACACATTCTTTTCAAGTGTACATGGAACATTCTCAAAGAAAACCATATGTTAGGACACAAATTAAGTCTTAACAAATTCAAGAATATTGAAATCATATCAAGCATCTTCTGATATCACAATGTCATAAAACTAGAAATCAAATACAATGAAAAACTAAAAACATTCAAACATATGGAGCAAAAGAACATGTTATTAAACACTGAAAGTGTTACCAGTGAGACCAAGGAAAAAATAAAAATACTTCCTAGAAACAAATGAAAACTATACACAACAACCCAAAATCTATGGAAAACAGCAAAAGCAGTCCTGACTGGAAAGTTCCTGCATTACAGGTCTACCTCAAGAAGCAAGAAAAATCTTAAATAAACAATCTAACCCTACACTTAAAAGAACCAGAAAAAGGACAACAAAGCCTAGTAGAAGGAAGAAAATAATAAAGATCAGAGTGGAAATAAATGACATAGAGACTAAAAAAAAAAAAAAAATCAATGAAACCAAGAGCTCATTCTTTGAAAAGGTAAACAGGACTGATGAACCTTTAACCAGACTCGTCAAGAAAAAAGGAGAGAACCCAAATAAATAAAATCAGAAATAAAAGAGTAGAAGTAACAACTGACATCACAGATATACAAAGCATTGTAAGAAAATATCATGAACAACTATATGTCAACAAGTAAGACAACCTGGCCAAAATGGGTAAATTCCTAGAAACATACTCTTTTCCAAAATTTAATCAGAAAACCTGAATAAACTGATTAACTAATGAAATGAAAGCAGGATAACAACAACAACAAAAAAACTAGCAAACAAAAGTCTTAGATGAGATGGCTTCATAGATTAATTTTACCAAACATTCAAAGAAGAACTAATACCTATCCTCCTCATATTATTCCAAAAAATTCAAGAGGAGGAAAAACTTCTAGGCTCATTTTAGGAAGCCAGCATCATTTTAATTCCAAAACCATATAAAGACACTACAAAGAAAGAAAATTATAGGCCAATATCCCTGCTAAACACAGATATTAAAATCCTCAACAAAATATTAGCAAATAGGATCCAACAATATGTTAAAAAGATCATACACCATGATCAAGTGGAATTTATTCTGGGAATGCATGGTTTGTACAATATTCACAAATCAATAAATGCGATACATCACAAAAACAAAATAAAAGATAAAAATAAAATATTCAGCCTGGCTGGTGTGGTCTAGTGGATTGAGCATCATCCCATGGACTGAGAGGTCTGGGTTCAATTCTCGGTCAAGGCACATGCCTGGGTTGCAGGCTCAATCCCCAGTAGGGGGCATACAGAAGGCAGCCGATTGATGTTTGTTTCTCACATTGATTTTTGTCTCTCTCTATCCCTTCCTCTCTCTCTTAAAAAAAAATCAATAAAGGGAAGATGGCAGCAGGCAGAACCCAAGGGAGGGTGAGTGTGTGACAGAGTGAGCGAGTGTGAGAGAGAGTGTGAGTGGATGTGAGTGTGGACGAGCAACCTTGAGCAGTGCACAAATGTGGGGCAGAAGGTTCCTGTGCTGTGGACAGGGAGCAACTGGCTACCATGGTAAGTGGCTCGTCAAGGCACTTCTCCCTGCACAGCCAGGAAGCCCCGCCATTTTGGAAGACCCCTGGTCTTTTCTGGGAGAAGGCAGCAGAAGCAGCTAGGGCCCAGCAACCTGAGCCCACCAGTGCACATCACACCATCAGACCAGTGGACCCCGCTCTGTCAACAAGACCAGTGCACAGTAGTGGCACTGTCACGGTGCCTGCTGTGGAAGCCACAAGTGGCTGGGAGCCCAGCACCATCCCCCACAGCAGCAGCGTGATCAGAGCTGAAACACACCCCCAGCAACAGAGGCTCTGAAGCAGACATTCATCCCCAGGCAGCAGGAGCACAGATTGGCAGCTGAGACCCATCCCAAAAAGCATCAGGACAGGTTGAGCAGGAGCTGAACCACACCAGGCAGCAGTGATCCCCAGCTGCCAGCGGTGGGACCCAGAGCTCCAGAGGGGCCCATGCGATACAACTGCCTCAGTGGGGCCTGTGAGATACAGCTGCCTGTGGCACCAGCAGGGAGCGCAGCTCCAGTGGGACCTGTGCAATCAAGCAGCAGTGCCTACCAGGACAGACCAATACCAGCTGCCAATGGTCAATCTTCCAGGATGCACAGCAAGCAAGAAGCACCATGCACCAGAACAGCTTGGGAGGCACAGCAGCCTTATCTGATACACACTGACCTGCCTACACATCCCAACATCCTTCACCGGGTCTAGAACTACCAGAAGGCTAAAATGGGGAGAAAAAGAAATAACACCCAAATGAAAGAAAAGGAGAATCACCAGGAAAAAAAAAAAACTACATGAAATGGAAGGAAGCAATTTGTCAGATAAAGAATTCAAACCAATGATTCTAAGGGTGCTCAAACAATTCAGTGAGAACTACAAGCAAATTAATGAGAAGTATAGAGAGCTCAGCAGGAACTACATCAGCTTTAAAAAAGAGGTAGAATTTATGAATAAAAATCAAGAGGAAATAAAGAATGACATAGCTGATATGAAAAATATCTTAGAAAGATTCAATAGTACATTGGAAGAAACTGAAGACTGAATCAGTGAGTTAGAAGACAAGGTAGAAAAAAACACTCAATAGAACAGCAAATGGGGGAAGAATACAAAAAACAGGCGAGTTTGATGGAGCTTTGGGACAACACAAAGCTTAATAACATTCGCATCATAGGGGTACCAGAAGGAGAGAAATCAGAGAAAGGAATAGAGAACCTGTTTGAAGAAATAATGACATAAAACTTCCCTAATTTGGCAAAGGAAAAAGGCACACAAGTCCAGGAAATGAAGAGAGTCCCAAGCAAGATGAACCCCAAAAGACCCACAGCTAGACACATCATAATTGAAATGGCAAACATGAAAGACAAAGAAAGAATCTTAAAGGAAGCAAGAGAGATACAGAAAGTTATCTACAAGGGAGCTCCCATTACACTGTCAGCTGATTTCACAATAGAAACACCTGAGGAAGGTTTTCATTCAACTAAGAACCCAAGGATCTTCAAGTAACCAAGACTAGTAGCCTCCAGGCAAAAAGCTAGAGGATAACTGAACCTTTTCTGGGCTTGCAAATCTATCCAGGAAAGTAAGACTTAACAGTGGTGTTTAATATGGGTCCTCCCACGCTCATCCAAACCCAGTAGAGAGAGCCACAAACAGCAGAACACTAACATCCATAGGAAAAATTTGGCAGGCTCTAAAACTCAATGAGATAGCCAAAATGGTGAAACAAGAAACAAATCCCAAATGAAAGAACAAGAGATCTCTACCGAAGATGAGATAAATGCAATGCAGTTAAGCAAGTTTTCAGAGCTAGAATTCAGAGCCATGATCTTGAGGAAGCTCAACAGCATGAGTAAGGAAATCAACACCATGAGTAAAGACATCAACACCATGAGTAAAGACATAGAAACACTGAAAACCAATCAAGTGGAAATGAAGAAGCGCCAAGAAGAAATGAAGAATGACATAGCAGAAATAAAGAACACATTGGAAGGACTAAATAGCGAAGTAGAGGAAGCTGAAGACCAGATCAGTGAATTAGAAGACAGGGTAGAAAAAAATCAACCAATCAGAAAACCAAAAGGAGAAAACAATGAAAAAACAGGAAGACAGCTTAAGAGAACTGTGGGACAACTGGAAATGTAATAATTTTCGCATCACAGGAGTCCCCAAAGAAGAAGAAAATGAGCAAGGGTTAGAGAATATATTTGAAGAAATAGTGACAGAAAACTTCACTAATTTGGTGAAGGAAGAAGGCATTCAAGTTCAAGAAGCACAGAGAGTCCCAAGTAAGAAGAACCCAAACAGGCCCACACCAAGACACATAGTAATTAAAATGCCAAAAATTAAAGACAAAGAGAGAATCCTAAAGGCAGCAAGAAATAAGCAACAGGTTACCTACAAAGGAACCCCCATAAGGCTATCATCTGACTTCACAACAGAAACACTACAGGCCAGAAGGGAATGGCATGAAATAATCAAGGTCATGAAAAACAAGGATCTGAATCCAAGACTACTCTACCCAGCAAGGCTATCATTCAAAATAGAAGGTCAAATAAAGAGTTTCCCAGACAAAAAAAGGCTAAGGGAATACATTAGCAGCAAACCAGCACTGCAAAAAATGTTAAAAGGACTGCTGTAATTAGTGGAAGAAATGGGAAGGAAAATAGAACCACAATAGACAAAAATGGCAATAAATAAGCACATATCAATAATCACCTTAAATGTAAATGGATTGAATGCTCCTATCAAAAGACACAGAGTAGCTGATTGGATAAGAAAGCATGACCCATATATATGTTGTTTACAAGAGACACACCTCACAACAAAAGACTCACATAGGCTGAAAGTGAAGGGATGGAAAAAAATCATCCAAGCAAATGGAAAGGAAAAAAAAAAAAAAAGTGGGGTAGCAATACTCATATCTGTAAAATAGATTACAAAATGAAGGCCATAACTGGAGACAAAGAAGGTCACTACATAATATTGAAAGGATCTATCCAACAGGAAGATATAACATTGGTAAACATATATGCATCCAATATAAGAGCACCAAAATATATTAAAAATCTTCTGGAGGTCTTCAAAGGAGAAATCGACAGCAATACAATCATAGCAGGGGACTTCAACACACCGCTGACATCACTGGATAGATCCTCTAGACAAAAAGTTAACAAGGAAACAGAGACTCTAAATGAAGCACTAGACAAAATAGATTTAATAGATATATACAGAGAATTACACCCCAAAACTACAGAATTCACATTCTTCTCAAGTGCACATGGGACATTCTCAAAGATAGACCACATCTGAGGACACAACCTAAGTCTCTACAAGTTCAAGAAGATTGAAATCATATCAAGCATCTTTTCAGATCACAATGGCATGAAACTAGAAATCAATTGCAACAAGAACATGCAAAGACATTTGAAGACATGGAGGCTAAATAGCATGTTATTGAACAATGAATGGGTTACATGGAGATCAAGGAAGAAATTAAAAACTTCCTGGAAACCATTGAAAATGAATGCACAACAAAACAAAATCTATGGGATGCAGCAAAAGCAATTCTGAGAGGGAAATTCATAGCACTACAGGGCTACCTCAAGAAACAAGAAAAATTTCTAATAGACTATCTAACCTCACAACTTAAAGAACTAGAAAGCAAACAAAAAGATAACCCCAGAGCAAGTAGAAGGAAGGAAATAGTAAAGATCAGAGCAGAAAGAAATGACATAGAGACCAGGAAAACAATTCAAAGGATCAATGAAACAAACAGCTGGTTTTTTGAAAAGATAAACAAGACTGATGGACCCTTAGCTAGTACCAGTCACCAAGAAACAAAGAGAGAAAACCCAAATACACAAAATCAGAAGTGAAAGAGAATTAACAACTGACACCAAAGAAATACAAAGGATTGTTAACAAATACTATGAACATTTATATGGCAACAAATTCGACAATCTAAGTGAAATGAACAAATTTCTAGAAACACATAATCTCCCAAAACTGTACTGGGAAGAGATAGAAAACTTGAACAGGCCAATAACAACTAAGAAAATTGAAGATGTAATCAAGACGTTCCCAGCAAACACAAGCCCAGGCCCGGACGGCTACACGGGGGAGTTTTACCGAACATTCAAAGAAGAACTAACACCCATTCTCCTCAAACTATTTCAAAAAATTCAAGAAGAAGGAAGACTTCCAAATTCGTTTTATGAGGCCAGCATAATTTTAATTCCAAAACCAGAAAAAGACACTACAAAGAAAGAAAACTACAAGCCAATATCCCTGATGAACATAGATGCCAAAATCCTGAACAAAATACTAGCAAATCATATCCAGCAATACATCAAAAAAATTATTCACCATGACCAAGTGGGATTCACCCCAAGGATGCAAGGCTGGTTCAATATTTGCAAATCAATAAATGTGATACACCACATAAACAAAATGAAAGATAAAAACCACATGATCATATGAAAAAGCATTCGACAAAATCCAGCACCCATTTCTGATAAAAATGCTCAGCAATGTGGGAATAGAGGGATCATATCTTGACATAATTAAGGGCATATATGAAAGATATACAGCCAACATCATGTTTAATGGGCAAAAACTAAAAACATTTCCATTAAGAACAGGAACAAGACAGGGATGCCCACTTTCGCCACTCTTACTTAGCATAGTACTAAAAGTCTTAGCCAAGCAATCAGACATGAAGAAAAAATAAAAGGGATCCAAATTGGAAAGGAGGAAGTGAAACTGTCATTATTTGTAGATGACAAGATATTATACATAGAAAACCCTAAAGACTCCATCAAAAATCTACGAGACTTAATAAATGAATTTGGCAAAGTAGCAGGATACAAAATTAATGACATGAAATCTATGGCATTCTTATACACCAATGATGAACTCACAGAAAGAGAATCTAATAAAACAATCTCATTCACCATTGCAGCAAAACAATTAAGATACCTAGGAATAAACTTAACTAAAAAAGTAAAGGACCTATTTGCAGAAAACTACAGAACATTGAAAAAAGAAATAGAGGAAGATATAAAAAAAGTGGAAGCACATACCTTGTTCATGGATTGGAAGAACTATCATCATTAAAACGTCCATATTACCCAAAGCAATCTATAGATTCAATGCAATCCCCATCAAAATACCAATGACATATTTCACAGAACTAGAACAAATACTTCAAAAGTTCATATGGAACCAAAAAAGACCCCAAATAGCCACAGCAATCTTGAAAATGAAGGACAAAGTAGGCAGGATCACAATACCGGATATCAGGTTATACTACAGTTATACTACTGTAATCAAAACAGCCTGGTACTGGCACAAGAACAGGCATATAGACCAGTGGAACAGAACAGAGAATCTGGAAATTGACCCAATACATTATGCTCAATTAATATTCGACAAGATGGCAAGAGCATACAGTGGAGTTAAGACAGCCTCTTTAATAAATGGTGTTGGGAAAATTGGACAGCTACATGCAAAAAAATGAAACTAGACCATCAACTGACACTACACACAAGAATAAACTCAAAATGGGTAAAAGACTTAAATGTGACTCATGAATCCATAAAAATCCTAGAAGAAAATGTAGGCAACAAAATTTTGGACATGATACGCAGCAGAATCTTAACTGATACATCACCTAAGGCAACAGAAACAAAGGAAAAAATGAACACATGAGACTATATCAAACTCAAAAGCTTCTGCACAGCAAAAGAAACAACCATCAAAATGGAAAAGAAACTCACTGTGTGGGAGAGCATAATTGCCAATGATACATCAGATAAGGGGTTAATCTCCAAAATATATAGAGTGCTCATACAACTCAACAAAAGGAAGACAAAGAACCCAATTAAAAAATGGGCAGAGGAACTAAATAGACACCTCTCCAAACAGGACATACAAATGGCTAAGAGACATATGAAGAAATGCTCAACATCACTAATCATCAGAGAGATGCAAATTAAAACAACAATGAGGTATCACCTCACACCTGTCAGAATCATCAAACAAGTGTTTGCGAGGGTGTGGAGAAACGGGGACTCTAGTACACTGCTGGTGGGAATGCAGACTGGTGCAGCCACTGTGGAAAACAGTATGGTATTACCTCAAAAAATTAAAAATGGAATTGCCATTTGACCCAGTGATCCCACTTCTACAAATATACATTAAGAAGCCTGAAACACCAATCAGAAAGAATATATGTACCCCCATGTACATAGCAGCACTATTTATAATAGTTAAGATCTGGAAACAGCCCGTGTCCATCAGTGGACAAATGGATACCTATTTGTGTGTGGTACCTATACACAATGGAGTACTATGCAGCTGTAAGAAATAAAGATCTCTTATCCTTTGAGATGACATGGAGGGACCTTGAGAATATTATCCTAAGCGAAACAAGCCAAGCAGAGAAAGACAAATATCACATGATCTCACTTATTTGTGTAATATAATGAACATAACAGTCTGAGGAACAGGGTAGACCCAGAGACGTGGAAGTGGGGTACAGACTGACAACCCTCAGAAGAGGGCTGGGGCAGGAGGGAAGAGACAAACCCAGAACTTATATGCATGTATGCATAACTGATGGACATGGACAACAAAGCTGGGTATGGGGTGGGGGAATGGGGAGGAGGGTGTCAATGGGGGAAAAAAGGAGAAACATCTGTAACAAAAATAAATTAATTTTAAAAAAAGACAATAATCAACACAAAAATAACCCTCTGGTGTGAATGCCCTGTCTTGAACTATAAATATATAGGTCATATAATAGAGTTGCATCTTATTGGTTACAATGCATAATAGGGTTGTGTCTGATTAGTTAATTCTTGGTACTAGAAATCCTTATATACAAATATAGTTACCTGATTATTAATTTATTTTTAATGCAGATGCATTTATTTTTTATTTATTACCTCTTCTACCTCCACCCCTCCCCCTTTCACCACACTGTTGTCCATGTTCATGAGTTCTCTCTCTCTCTCTTTTCTCTTTTTTGCTCAATCCCTCCAACTCTCCCCATCCCCCCCTCACCCCCTATAGACCTGTTTGCCTGCTCTCTGTCTATGAGTCTGTCTCTATTTTGCTTGGTAGTTCAGTTTGTTCATTAAATTCTACATATGAGTGAAATCACATGGTATTTGTCTTTCTCTGACTGGCTTATTTCACTTAACATAATGTTCTCCAGGTCCATCCATGCTGTTGCAAAGGATAAAATTTTCTTTCTTTTTATGGCAGAGTAGTATTCCATGGTGTAAATGTACCACAGATTTTTTATCCACTCATCTACTGATGGATACTTGAGTTGCTTCCAAATCTTGGCTATTGTAAATAACACTGCAATAAACATAGGGGTACATATATTCTTTGGAACAAAAAGAATAAGTAATTATTATTATTATTATTATTTTTGTAAATTAATCAAAATTATACCTATTTCTTGTCATGTCAACAAAAAATATAATATAGTTTTTGATGTGCCACAGAATTTTAGTAATTAATTTATGTGTGCCATGAGATGAAAAAGGTTGAAAATTTCCCTTATCATTCAGAACCATGACAAATCACTTTTGGGGTCCATTATTCAGAAAAGTATTATTTATTTATTAATGAACTGGTTTGTGAATGCATCTAAGAAATCATTATTGAGTTTCTACTGTATGCTGTGCTCCAAAGTGCAAAAATGAGATGTAAATATTTTCCATATTGTTCTTAGTCTAATTGAAGAGACATGGAAAGGTATAAAGAGGTATATATAAAGTATTGTGGTGTTCACAAGAAGGAGACCTGAATTTTTCAGAGAATGGGAGGAGTCAAAAATCATTGGAAGAAAATATGACATAAATGACATTTGGATATTTTATCATGACTTCCCAAACATCTAGCTATAAGGTATTTGATGCTAGATGCAATTTCTTTTGTTTGTGAGCTTCTCAATGCTAGATAGAATGTGATACTTTCATAAATCCCCTTTAATTTGTAAAATATGATACACATATAACAGAGTACATAAAACATAAATATACAGTTTAATGAATTATTGAGGAGTGAACATCTCCATAACTATCAACGAGGACAAGAAATAGAATATTTCTAGCAACCCAAAGGCCATTCTAGATTGTATTAGAGTTCTCCAGAGAAAGAGAATCAATAGAACATATGCACATACATACATACATATATGGAGAGAGATTTAGAGAAGTTTAAGGAATTGGTTCATGCAATTGTGGGGACTGACAAGAAACTTGCAGGGCAAGCAGGTTGGAGACCCAGGGAAGAGCTGTTGCAGCTTGATTCTAAAGGCTGTCTAGAAGCAGAATTCTTTTTTCCTTTGGGGACCTCAATCTTTTTCTATTAAGGCCTTCAGCTGACTGATCACCCACCTTATGAAGCATAATCTGCTTTACCCAGTCTACTAATTAAATGTTAATCTCATCTAAGAAATGCCTTCACAGAAACATTTAGACCTGTGTGTGACCAAAGCAACATTTAGACCTGTGTGTGACCAAATATCTGAGTACCATAGTCTAATCAGGCTGACACATAAGATTAACCATTACATGGACCATAATCCTTTTCCTTACTTCTTTGTTTTGCTTTATGACTTTACCACCTATGAATGAATCCCCAAAATTAATTTAATTTTTCTTAATTTTTGAACTTTACAAATGACATGGCACAGAATGAATATTTTTGTGTCTGGCTTGTTTTGTTCAACATTATGTTTTTAATATTCATCCATGTCATCATTGCTGTGTGTAACCATAGTGCCTATATTTTCATTGCTGTATAGGATAAACATATCACAATTTAACTATTTTTCTTTTGTAGGCATTTTGTTTGCCTTTTGAGGCAACTATAATGCTACTGTGACCATATTCTGGAGCACAAGAGTATGCATTTCTGTAAAGTAGTTCTTTAGGAGTGGAATTTTTGGGTTGTAGGGTGTATGCAACTTAAACTTTATTAGATAATGACAAAAATATTTTTCAAAATGATTAAGTTAATTTCCTTTCTCACCAGCAGTACCTGAGAATTCCTTCCTTTCCCTCTTTTCTCTCTCTTCCTCTTCCTCCTCTTTCCTCTCCTTCTGTTTGCTGTCATGTCTACCATGAGTCTGATACTGTACTCCCTTTCTTATATACCTTATTTCATATAGGTGAGTACTGATATTTTATAATAGATACTTAGTAAATATATTGCACAACTGATCAAGAAACTGAATTAGTGACTGAAATATTTCTCATATCCATTAGAGTGCTATCTTGAAGAAATAAAATGTCATTGTGTTTTATCTAGTCTTTTTGGGAACATGTACTTCTTCAGATAAATTGTATTCTGCTTCAGCATTGTCTAAGAGAGTTGTGTTATGTGTAAGAGTACATGTGAGTGTTCAAGGTCTTGTCAAATTTTTACTTTTTTTCCTCATCAAATTGATGTAAAATGGCGTCTCATAATCATGATTTACTTTTCCCCGAAAAAGGATCATGTTGAACATCTCCCCATGTTTATTAGTTATGTATATGTCATCTTATGTAAAATGTCTCTTTACTCTGATTTGACAGATAAGAAAACTTAGGCTCAAAAGTTTAAGTAGCTTGCCTATGGTTACGTAACTATCCTGTGGGAGATCTGGTCTTCAACCTCAGTCTGTCTGAACACAAAACGTTTGTTTTCTCCACCACCTGGCATGGTTTCCTTAAGCAGTGGGACTCGTTTTTAATAAATATATCGGAAGCCATTCACTCAAATAAGTGATTTCTTTCAGAGAACTCACTTGAAAATACTATCCCTTTATTCCAACGAGACCCTTGTTTGAACAATTTATAGATTTATTTTCACAGTTGTTACCATTTGAAACTGTTTATAAACTCTGTAAGAATATAGTCTTGCTAAATTAAAATTTTCTCACTTTTTTGGAATCCAAATGATATTCCCCACATTTTTCATCCATCCACTTTAGGAACTAGCACCATTTGGAATGATTATCAGTTGTTTCAAAAATTTAAAATATCATTAACATTTTTGAAAATGTACCTCAAGAGTTGATGATAGGAATATTGGATATGTTACAAACCTAAGATGCATCATTAGAACAGTGATCAATCATTAAAGTTTTTGAAAATGTGCCTCTTGGACTCATTTTAGTGGTTTTCCAGCATGTCCCTTGAAGTCCTATAGGCATACCTGAGAACCCCCAAGGGGGACAAAAGGAAGCTGCCTGTTTTAACCGGACATTTTGTGTTTTCTGTATTGGGGTTCTATTTAATTTATTTTGGAGGGGAAAAGCTATTTAATTTATTCTATTTAATTTATTTTGGAGGGTAAAATCCATTTATGAGATGCCCTTTCTAAATTCTTAAGCCCCTCTATCACTTTCTACCCCCTTATCCCGCTAATGCTGTTCATAGCACTTACCCACCTGATAAATTTCTTTGGCTGGACATCAATTCTATACTCACTACAATGTAACCTTCATGATGGGGAGATTTGATTTGCTATTGTGCCCTCACCATCTACAAGAGTGCCAGAATTAGAGAGAATGTTCACTAACTGTTCAATGAAAGAAATAATGAAAAATGTTACACTGAGTGGCTACTTATTGCTGGGCACCCTCATCCCAGCTGTTGTTCCACCTCCACTCACAGATTGCAAACAGAAGAAGGAAGGAGATGGCTAGGATTCAATTGCATTATGGGAAGCTTAACACCCCCTTACTTGCTCCCTATAATTAATCATTCTATGGGGGAATCGGAGACTAAAAGAACTCAATAGTAGTTCATTTTGGGGACTGTAGTTTTATATGTGCTTCATCTATTCACAGTATCAGAGAGTCAGGTACTGGAAATAAAATTTGATTACATTTTTGCTTAACAGAATCATATCAGATAAAAGCTTCCTAGACTAGAAAATTGATCCAGACTTCCGGTCAAGATGGCGGCGTAGGTAGACGGAGTATCGCGTCCTCCCACAACCACATCAAAGTTACAACTAAATTATAGAACAACAATCATTCAAAACCACCTGAAATCAAGCTGAATGGAAGTCTGACAACTACGAAATTAAAGAAGAAGCCGCATTGAGACTGGTAGGAGGGCAGAGGCATGACGGGCTGGTCCCACACCCACGTGTGGCGGATAAAAATTAGGAGGACACCTCAGCTGGGAAGGTCCTCCCTGAGGACTGAGGGGTCCCCGTCCCATACCAGGCGCCCAGCTGAGGGTTCCAGAGCCAGGAAGAGAAGTCCCCATAACTGCTGGCTGGAGAAACCAGTGGGAACTGAGGCGGCTGGAGCCCCCAGCAGCTCCTCTTAAAGGGCCCACGCACGGACTTACTCGGACTCGCTCCCTCCGGGCTCCAGCGCGGGGGAGGCAGCCTGAAAGGCACCAGAGTCATATGGGGAAGAACTGAGCTGTTTGGCATTGGCGCAAGGGCTGGAGAGGCAGCTTTCTCCTGGACAGACCTGGACAGACGTGCTATCGGAGGCTTTTGTTCCTTTGGTGAGGCCTTCCCTGGGGCGGTAGATGCCGCCATTTCTGGGACTCCAGCAACCTGGCTCACACTGTTTGCCCCGCCCCGGTGATTCTCTGAGGCCCCGCTCCACCCAACTTCCAGGCCCACCCAAGCTGTTGCCAGTTGCTTTACCATAGGATTGGCCTGTCTTGGAGCCTGCTTCAGCTTTTCCTAAATTCTTTCAAACAAGCAGCATCTGGTCTCAGCTAGCCCCACACCTCTCACTAAGTAATACATACAAACAAACACAGGGAGGCAGCCAAAATGAGGAGACAAAGAAACAGGTCCCAAATGAAAGAACAGACAAAACTCCAGGAAAAGAACTAAGTGAAATGGAGTTAAGCAACCTAACAGATGCAAAGTTCAAAATACTGCTTATAAGGATGCTCAATGGACTTAGTGAGAACCTCAGTGAACTTAGTGAGGACCTCAAGAGCATAAAAAGGGACCAGTCAGAAATGATGGATACACAGTTAGAAATGAAGGAGGCACTAACTGAAATAAAGCATAGTTTAGGACTTCCGGTCAAAATGGCGGCCTAGGTGGACGCGGAATCGTGTCCTCCCACAACCACATCAAAGTTACAACTAAATCACAGAATAACTATCACTTAAAGACCACATGAAATCAAGCTGAATGGAAGCCCTGCAACTACGAAATTAAAGAAGCAGCAGAATGGAGACGGCATACTGCCCTCCAGGACCCTCCTTGTCGCCTGAAAGGAAACAAGATCCTGCAGCCAGGGGTGCCTGCGGAAGCTGAGTGACCCCCCCACCACGGAGGAGCCCAGGCGGAGTGGGGGAGCCGGGCGACCCCCACACCAACGGGGGAAGCCGGCAACACACAGGAGAACTGAGCAAACTGAACAACGAAATTGACCCAGAGACATGGAGGTGGAGTATGGGATGACGGGCCTCAGAGGAGGGGGGGAGGCGGGGGAAAGAGATAAATCACAGAGCCTATGTGCATGGGTGCATAACCAATGGACATGGACAACAGGGATGGGGAGGAGGAGAAGGGGAGGGGGAGGAGGGTGTCAATGGGGGAAAAAAAGGAAAAACATCTGTAACAAAAACAAATTAATAATAAAATAAATTATAAAAAAAAAAAAGAAAGAAAATTGATCCAGAAGCTGCGTATATCAACTCCTCTCCAGCTGCATATTTGAGAATTAAATTCAGTCAGCACCCCAGTGGAGAGAGTTCAGGGCTAAGGATATTCCACACATCTGGAATTTTAGTAAACACTGAGTCCAGATGAATATCTTCTCTTTATTGAATAAGTCAACAGGAAACATTTTATCATGGAGCTTATAAAATTCTCCTGCAAAAGAAAGGAGAGGGAACATTTTCCTGAACATTCGAATGGAAAGTGAAGTCTAAAACAACCTACTGCAAAAGTAGAACATTTTAAGAATCATTTGCATGATTGGATGCAGAAAGACATGGCTTCCCTGAGAAAAAGATAGAAATTTATAACTAGAGAACATGCTGCCATGGAAATATAAGAGACCAGAGAGGGTTGGTTAAAGGAAGGAATCATTGCAAAACTATAAAAAATGCAATAGCTAATTGCTATCCACATTGAAGGCAGTAAACTACAGGGTGGACAGAAAGCAATGGAGCCACTGAGGTGGAGAATAAATGCTCTAATCTCTCATGGAATGCAGAGGAAAAATAGAAGGATTTTTAACCAAGATGAGGTGGGAGTGGATAATGGCTACTGAAGATAGCAGACAGTCAACCTCATAATTTCAGATATTTCAAAGAAGGAAACCAAACAAATGAAATGTTAGCAATAATAAAAGATCTGCTTGAACCAATCTTCCTGAGTTTGCTCCATGGAGGACATATTCACCATGTTCTAGGCCAATGATTTTCAAAAATTTTCATCTCATGGCACATGTAAACTAATTACTAAAATTCTGCTGCACACTAAAAAATATAATTTTTGCTGATTTGACAAAAATAGGGATGATTTTAATTGATTCACATAAAATACTAATAGTTTTTACCTACCCTTTCTGCTCCAAAGTGACTTTTTAAAAAATCAGGTGTCTATACTTGCATATATAAGAATTTCAGTTATCAAGAATTAACCAACCAGACACAAATTTATTATGTGACATGACCAATATGATGCAACTCTATTCTATGACTTCTATACTTATGGTTCAAGACAGGGCATTCACACTGCATGGCTATTATTGTATTGGCTGTTGTCATTTTTTGTATTGGACAATCTAAGGGAAAAAAGGTCAGTGCCCCTGACTAAGTAGTCAGGTATTGCATGATTTTGTTGTTGTTGTTGTTAATCCTCACCTGAGGATATTTTTCCATTGCTTTTTTAGATAGAGTGGAAGGAAGGGAGAGAGAGAGAGAGAGAGAGAGAGAGAGAGAGAGAGAGAGAGAGAGAGAGAGAGAGAAACATCAATGTGAGAAAGACACACCAATTGGCTGCCTCCCACACAACCCCAACCAGGGCCAGGGATCCAACCTGCAACCCAGGTACATGCAGATTGAAACTGCAACCCAGGTATGTGCCCTTGACCAGGAATCAAACCTGCAACCCTTCAGTCCACAGGCTGATGCTCTAACCCAGGGGTGGGAAACATCTGGCCCGCAGACAGTATAAGGCCCGTGAAATCATTTAGTCAGGCCCTGCCAAGGCAACCACAGGAGGGACTCAAAAACTAATACATCTAGGAGATTTTTTCATAGCAACATAAATTTATATTAAGTGAATCATATTAATAACAAATTTTGAGAGACAAACAAGGAATGTCCATTATGGGATAAACAGGATATATTATATATGAGTACATGATGGGACAGACACATATGCTTCTCATTGGCTGCCCATGTCCCATCTGCCTGTATTGTGGTGACTCAGAGGACAGTCAGTGCCAGGCAAGCTGGGAGTGTACACATTGTGAAAATGTTAACACACTGTAGCAAAACTATGGCGATCCGGTGATGATGAGCCGAGATGCGATGAGATGATTCCTCGACATTGATGACCTTGCCTCTGATGATTGACAACGATGTTGTCGATTTCTTTGTTGACACAGATGATAACTCCAATCCAACCTTTATCTACATGTCCATGATCAACAATCCTTGAAAAAACTGAATATCAGATAAAGATTAAGGAAATTACAGTACACATAAAAAAATCTCAAGAGTTGATGATACAAATGTTGGATATGTTCCAAATCCAAGATGCAGGACTAGAACAGTGATCAAAGCAAAATAAACATGTCACTGGCAACATGCACACTGAATAGTTATTAAAACTTCAGTGGTGTAACATCCTACAAATGGCGACTGCAAAGAAAAGAAAAGTTGATGCAGAGTGTCGATCTTTCCAAGATAGATGAACAAATGATTATTTTTTTGTTGAAGTCAAAGGCCAACCTGTGTGCCTAGTTTGTGGTGATGCATTAGCAGTAATGACAAGAGCCAATATGGAGCATCATTTCAGCTCAAAACATGCTAAACTCAATGAATTGGGAGACCAGTTGCATCTGGATAAAATCAATGCTCTTCAGTGAAGTCTGGAATCACAACAAACCAATTTCACTAGGCATCGTTGTGACAGAGACAATGTTATACAGACCAGTTATGTAGTGAGCAAGCTAATTGCAAAGATGCTTGAGGCCTCATGTAGAGGGAGAGTCTGTGAAAGAGTGCATGGTGGCTGCTGTGGAGTTGTTAGCACCAGACAAAGTAGAATTGTTTCAGAGTGCTAGTTTGTCTCTGAGAACTGTCTCAGATCGGATTACTGACTTAGCACAAGATATTGAAAAAACACTGAAGGATTCTGCAGGAGATTTCTAATTTTTCTCTCTGGCTTGTGATGACACAACAGACATAAAAAAAACTGCCCAACTGGCCATTTTTGTTCGTGGGATAACTGCAGAGTTTGACACTCGAGAGGAACTGCTGTCACTGGAAGCCATGCATGGCACTACAAGAGGTGAGGACTTGTTTGAGAGACTTATTTTATCAGTGAAAAAAGTTGAGCTGACTTTTGAAAAATTAAGTGGCCTTACTACAGATGAAGCACCAGCCATGGTTAGATTGCAAAGTGGGTTAATTGCATTTGTCAAGAAAGAACTGAATCATCTCAATCTTGATCCAAGTGATTTAATTACATACCACTGCATTATATACCAAGAAAGTCTCAGTGAACAGTCATTGCGGCTCAACAACACGATGTCAACGGTAGTGTCATGCATACATTTTGTTAAAATCAGAGGGTTTAACAGCCGGCAGTTTAAGGAGTTACTGAATGATCTTGACTGAGTTGCAGGAACATGCTCATGAGGTTTTATGAACTATGGGATGAAGTCAAGCAGTTCATGGAGATGAAGAGAAAATCTGTCAGGGAACTCAATGATAGCAAGTGTTTGTGTGATTTAGCATTCATGGTGGATGGTGCTTTTCCCCACTCTGGAAGGACAAAAGTCTTCTATGACACTTGAATATGCTGGTGAATGTTGGAAACTAATTGAAGCATTTAATAAGAGGTTCAAGGCTGTGAAAAGTAAACAAACGGAATTGACCATCTTTGCTAGACTGTTCAATGTGGAACCAACTGATGTGCCTGATAACCTACAACATGAAACCATTCAGCTGCAAAGTGATGATGAGCTGAAAGCTAGGTACATCAACCTCCCACTGCTTGAGTTCTATAAATGTTACATAAGCAATGACGAATTTCCCACTTTGAGGAGATGTGCATTGAAATATGCATCTGTGTTGGGAACAACTTACTGCTGTGAGCAGGTCTTTTCAAAACTTACCATCACAAAGAGTCAGTCAACTGCACTCCAGACTGACTAGTGCAAACCTGGAAAAGCAGTTGGGAATAGCAACATCACTAATATCAGCTAACATTACTCACCTCACCAAAAAGAAGCAGTTCCAGCCATCATATTAGGGGTGAGTTAATTAAATGATTGACCAAATATGGCAGGCTGGTTTTTTAAAAACTTATCTTTATTGTTGAATGTATTATAGATGTCCCTCGACCCTCTCCTCCCCACTTCCACCTCCCTCCTGTCTTCTTCACACTATTGTCTGTGTCCATTAGTTATGCATATATGCATATAAGTTCTTTGGTTTCTATCTTCCCACCTCACCTCCCCCCTTCCCTTTGAGGTTCATCAGTTTAACAACCAATTTGTACTTCTTAATCCTTTCATCTTTTCCACTCAACTCCCCTCCCATTTGGCAACCAACAAAAAGTTCTCTGTATCTATGAGTCTGTTTCTGTTCTGGCTTGCTCATTTTGTGTGTAGATTCAATTGTTGATAGATATCTATTTATTGCCATTTTAGTGTTCGAATTTTTGTTCTTCTTCTCCTTCAAGAAGACCCTTCAACATTTCATATAATACTGGTTTGGTGGGGATGAACTCCTTTAGCTTTTTCTTGTCTGGGAAACTCTTTATATGGCCACCAATTCTAAATGATAGCTTTGCAGGATAGAGTAATCTTGGTTGTAGGTCCTTGCTTTTCATCACTTTGAATATTTCTTGTCACTCCCTTCTGGCCTGCAAAGTTTCTTTTGAGAAACTGACTGACAGTCTTATGGGAGCTCCATTGTAGGTGACTAACTGTTTTTCTCTTGCTGCTTTTAAGATTCTCTCTTTGTCTTGAACCTTTTGCATTTTGATGATGATGTGTCTTGGTGTGGACCTCTTTGGGTTCACCTTGTTTGGGACTCTCTGTGCTTCCTGGACTTATATGTCTGTTTCCTTCACCAAGTTAGGGAAGTTTTCTGTCATTATTTTTTAAAATAGGTTTTCAATTTCTTGCTCTCTCTCTTCTCCTTCTGTCATTCCCATGATGTGAATGTCGGTATGCTTGACGTTGTCCCACAGGCTCCTTATACTATTCTCATTTTTTTGGATTCTTTTTTCCTTTTTGCTGTTCTGATTGGGTGTTTTTTGCTTCCTTATATTCCAAATTCATGGTTTGCTTCTTGGGTTCACCTACTCTACTATTGATCCCCCATAAATTATTTTTATTTCAGTTAGTGAATCCTTCATTTCTGACTGGTACTTTTTATGCTCTTGAGGTGCTCACTAAGTTCCTTGACGTACTCGTGAAGTTCCCTGAAATTCTCACTAAATCCATTGAGCATCCTTATAAGCAGTGTTTTGAACTCTGCATCTGTTAGATTGCTTATCTCCAATTTGTTTAGTTCTTTTCCTGGAGTTTTGTTCTGTTCTTTCATTTGGGAAATGTTTGTCTCCTCATGTTGCCTGCCTCCCTGTGTTTGTTTCTATGTATTAGGTAGAGTTGTTATGTCTCCTAGGCTTCCTAGGGTGGTCTGTTGTAGTAGGGTCCAGTTGCACAGCCTCCCTGGTCACCCTGCTGGGCCTGAGGTGCACCCCTCGTGTGGACTTTATACCCTTCTGTTGTAATTTCGTCTTGATTGCTGTTGGCACATCAATGGGAGGGTTTTACTCAGGCTGATCAAGTGCAAGGACTGGCTGTGCCCACTATCCACAAATTTCTGACTACCTTGGATTATCAGTTGTGCAGGGGCCCACCACACACAGCAAGACTTACTTCAGCAGGGCTCTGGTACCTACTGAGACCATTTCTTGAGTGTGTCACTTGTGGAGATAGTTGGGTGGTGGTGCTTTGCCATGGTCTGAAGCTGTCCACTGGGTATGCTGGCTCTAGGACAAGGTCAACCACTGCCTGTGTTCTACCCAGGGCCACCAGGCATAAGGTGAAAAGTGATTTGCCAATGGCTGCTTCTTGTGCTGGGCTTGGAGGTATCCAGACAAAGCCAAGCTGTGAACCAAGGCTGGCTACTTCTAGTGCCAGGCCTGGGGCCACTTACTGAGAGGTATGGGGCTCACTGTGGCCAGATGCTGCTTGTTTGAGACAGTTTAGGAATATCTGAAGCAGGAGACAAAACAGGCCAATCCTATGGTAAAGTCACTGGAAACAGCTTGGGTGTGCCCAAAAGTTAGGTGGGGCAGGGCCTCAAGGTATCACCAGGGCGGGGCAAACAGTGTGAGCCAGGTTGCAGAGTCCCTGATATGGCACCCATCTGCCGGCCTCGTCAGGGAAGGGCTCACCAAAGGAATGTCGGCCTCTGCCAGCATGTCTATCTGGGAGAAAGCTGCCTCTCCAGTCCCCACCCCAATGCCAAACAATTCACTTCTTCCTTGTATGTGTCTGGTGCGTTTCAAGCTGCCTCCCCTCCACACTGGAGCTCAGAGGGAGCAGGTCCAAGTGGGCCCTTTAAGAGGAACTGCCTGGGCCTCCAGAAGGTTCAGCCACCCTCAGCCTCAATTCCCGCTGGTCTTTACAGACAGAAGTGATGGGGACTTCTCTTCCTGGTACTGGAGCCCTGAGATGGGCGCCTGGTGTGGGAAGGGGACCCCTCACTCCTCAGGAAGGAACTTAACAGCCAAGGTAGCCCTCCTGATTTTTATCTGCCACACTTGGGTGTGGGACCAGCCTGTCCACGCCTCCACCCCTCCTACCAGTCTCGATGTGGTTTCTTCTTTAATTTCGTAGTTGTAGCATTTCCATTCAGCTCAGTTTCAGGTGGTTCTGAAGGATGTTTGTTCTGTAGTTTAGTTATAATTTTGATGTGGTTGTGGGAGGAGGTGAGGACTGTGTTTACCTATGCCACCATCTTTACCGGAAGTCCCTAGCAGGCTGATTTTTAAGTTGATAATTTTGTATGTCCCGTGAATGATGTTATAAATATCCAAGTGGCCCTTGGTTCCCCACCCCTGCTCTAACCATTGAGCAAAACCTGCCAGGGCATGTTTTAAAAATTCTTCCATTGTGTATAAACTGACACCCCTCAGAAGAGGGGTTGGGGGGGGAGGGAAGAGATAAACCACAGAACTTATGCGCATGTATGTATAACTGATGGACATGGACAACAAAGCTGGGGATGGGGTGGGGGGAGGGGAGGAGGGTGTCAATGGGGAAAAAAGGAGAAACATCTGTAACAAAAATAAATTAATAAAAAAAATAAAAAAGTGAAAAAAAAAATTCTTCCAGTACACCACTTGAAAATTGCTGTCTAGGTAAAAGAAGGGAAGGGTATCTCTACCTCTTCCTTCTGGTCTTAATTTTGAAGCAGTGTGAAGAAATGAGGTCCTTATTCCGAGACTCTTGGGTGGTGTCTAGGAACAGAAGTACATAGTAGGGCGTGTATGTCTTCTGTAGTATTTCTAGAAAGGTCCATATCAATACTTTCTTGGTACCTTTAATTTGGTGCTGCTTAGGCCTACCTTGTCAGCAGCTGTAAATTTTAAGAGATCTGTTTTAGTCAGGATTCTCCAGAGAAGCAGACCAAATAAAATAGGATGTGTAATATGTATACTTATACATACGCATACATACAGTAAACCCCTACCCTTATCCATGGATGCACTTTCTATGATTTCAGAACACAAAGCATTTGTTCCTAAAATATTAAATGAAAAATTCCAGAAATAATTCATAAGTTTTAACTTGAGCACCATTCTGAGTAGTGTGATGAAATCTCATGCCATCCCACTCCGTTCCACCTTGGACACGAATCATGCCTTTGCCCAATTTATCCTCACTATATATGCTCTCTGACTGTTAGTCACTTAGTGGCCATCTCAGTTAACAGATAGACAATCATGGTATTGCTGTGCTCATGTTCAAGTGACCCTTATTTCACTTAATGACCCTAAACACAAGAGCAGTTTGGATATGGCAAAGAGAAGCCACAAAGTGCTTGCTTTAAAGTGAAAAGATCAGTATAGTACAATAAGATATTTAGAAAGACAGAGACCACAGTCACATAATTTATATTACAAATAATTGTTCTATTTTATTATAGTTATTGTGATTAATCCCTTACTGTGCTTAATTTATAAATTATACATTATCATAGGTATGTATGTAAAGGAAAAAAATAGTATATGTAGAGTTCAATACTATTCACAATTTCAGGCATCCACTGGGAGTCTTGGAATATATCCTCTACAGATAAGGGGAGACTACTGTATACATATACATGCATATATATAATGCATTAATATACATCTATCTATCATCTATCATTTATTTATTTATGGAATTGGCTCATGCAATTGTAGAGGCTGACAAGTTCCAATATTTGCAGGATGAGTTAGCAGGGAGGAGACTCAGGAAAACTGTTGTGTAATTCTAGTCCAAGTCCAAAGACCTGAGAACCAAAAGAGCTGATGATGTAGATCCAGTCCAATAAGCCAACAGGTTGACCGGCTCCAGATCCAGGAAAAGCTGATGTTTCAGTTACAGTCTGAAGGCAGGAAGAAGTTGAAAATAAGCAAGCAGGAGGAATTATTTTTTACTTGTGAGGGGGCCAGTCTTTGTGTTCTATTCAGGCCTTCAGCTGATTAAATGAGGCCCACCCACATTAGGGAAGGTAATCTGCTTTACTCAATCTATTAATTTAAATGTTAATTTCATCCAAAAGCCCCTTCACAAAAACACCAAGGATAATGTTTGGGCACCCCGTGTCCCAGTCAAGTTGACATATAAAATTAACCATCACAAAACTCTTGCCTGTCTCTGATCACATATGCTAATTTTAATGTCTTTTATTTTCTGTGGTTGGGGGAGCCTGGAACCAGAGTGAATCTGGAATACTTCAGAAACACAGGACCCCAGTTTTTTCTATATCTAATAGGACTACTTCTGGGCATTGGGCAGGGATCTAAAAACCAAATATCTACACTCTTTATAAAGAAAAACATCTCTTTAAGAACAGAATTACAAAAACCTGCCTCCAAACCAAACCTGTGGCTGGTGGGTCCTGACTGATAGAGTACCTCTGGGAGGGAGGGAATGAGCTGCTAATAAAGTAACAACTTTCCATATCAAACACATTGCACTCTGGAAACCCATGGGGAGCTTTAAAAAATATGGATGCCTGGATCTCACCCAGAAATTTTGAATTAACTAGTCTGGACATGGCCTTGGCATTAGAATTTACAATAAAATATATACAGTAGCATTCACTTGTTTGGATGTACAAATCTACAAGTTTTAACACATGCATAGACTCTTTTAAAAAATAATTTATCTTTATTGCTGAAAGTATTACAGATGTCCTCCTTTTTTCCCTCCATTGACACCCTCGTCCCCACCCCTGCCTTCACCACCCTGTTGTCTGTGTCCACTGGTTATGTACATATGCATATAATTTCTTTGGTTTATCTCTTCCCAAACCCCACTCCCCTTCCCTCTGAGGTTTGTCAGTCTGTTCCCTACTTCCATGTCTCTGGATCTATTTTGTTCATCAGCTTATTTTGTTCATTATATTCTACAAATAAGTGAGATCATGTGATACTTGTCTTTCTCTGACTGGCTCATTTGATTTAGCATAATGCTCTCTAGGTCCCTCCATGCCACCTCAAAGGATAAGAGATCTTTCTTTCTTACAGCTGCATAGTATTCCATTGTGTAAATGTACCACAGCTTTTTTACCCACTCATCTACTGATGGACACTTGGGCTGTTTCCAGATCTTAGCTATTGTAAAGAGTGCTGCTATGAACATAGGGGTGCATACAATTTTTCTGATTGCTGTTTCTCTTGTAACCACAATCAGGATATAGAATAATTCTAACACTCCCCAAATTTCTGTGGTTTGTCCTTTGAGGTTCTCCAGTTTTCTTTTTTCCTTTTAAACTTTATTTTTCTTGTTGACACTATTGCATATGTCCCCATTTTCTCCCCCTTTGCCCACCTCCACCCAGCCCCAACCCCCTCCCCTCTTACCATCATCACACTGTTGTCTGTGTCTATGGTTATGCATATATGTTCTTTGACTAATCCTTTCACCTTCTTTCATACAGTCTCTCCCTCCATCCTTTTCTGTAACATCTGTCAGTCTGTTCCATGTATCCATGACTCTGGTTCTATTTTGTTGATCGGTGTATTTTGTTCATTAGATTTCACATATAAGTGAAATCATATCATATTTATCCTTCTATGAATGACTTATTTCACTTAGCATAACAATCTCAGGTTCATCCATGCTGTTGCAAAAGTAGAGATATCCTTCTTTTGCATGTCCATGTAGTATTCCATTGCATAAATATACCACAGCTTTTCTATCCACTCATCTACTGATGGGCACATGGACTGTTTCCAGATTGTGGCTATTGCATACAATGCTGCAATAAACATAGGGGTGCACTCTTGTGAATTGGTGTTTGGGGATTCTTAGGATATAGTCCCAGAAGTGGGATTTCTGGGTCAAAAGGCACTTCCATTTTTAATTCTTTGAGGAAACTCCACACTGTTTTCCACAGTGGCTGCTCCAGTTTGCATTCTCACCAACAGTGCACTAGGGTTACCTTTTCTCTACATCCTTGACAGCACTTTGTTGCTTGTTGATTTATTGATGGTAGTCATTCCTACAGGTTTGAGATGATATCTCATTGTGGTTTAAATTTACATCTTTCTGATGATTAGTGACATTGCATATTTTTTTCATATGTTTATTGGCCATCTGTATGTCCTCTTTGGAGAAGTGTCTATTTAGGTCCTTTACCCATTTTTTAATTGGATCGTCTGTCTCCCTGGTGTTGAGTTGTATAAATTCTTTATATATTTTGGAAATTAACCCCTTAACAGATGTGTCATTGGTGAATATGTTCTCCCAAAGAGTGGGTTCTCTTTTCATGTTGTTGATGGTTTCTTTTGCTGTGCAAATGCTTTTTAGTTTCAGATAGTCTCATTTATTAATTTGTTCCCCTTGTCATCAAAGACATATTTGCAAAAACATTGCTATGTGAGATGTCTGAGATCATACTGTCTATGTTTTCTTCTAGAATTTTTATGGTTTCATAACTTACATTTAAGTCTTTTATCCATTTTGAGTTTATTCTTGTGTATGGTGTAAGTTGGTGGTCCAGTTTTATTTTTTGCATGTACCTGTCCAATTTTCCCAACAGCATTTATTGAAGAGACTATTTTTACTCCATTGTATACACTTGACTTCTTTGTTAAATATTAATTGACCATAACAGTGTGAGTTTATTTCTGGGCTCTCTGTTCTGTTCCGTTGATCTATATGCCTGTTCTTATACCAGTACCAAGCTGTTTTGATTGCAATGGATTTGAAGTTTGATATCAGGTATTGTGATCCCTCAAACTTTGTTCTTCTTTGTCAAGATTGCTGACATTATTTGGGGACTTTTTTTGTTCTATATAAATTTTTGGAACATACCATTAATATTTTAATAGGAATTGCATTAACTCTATAGATTTCGTTGGGTAGTATGAACACTTTAATGATGTTAATTTTTCCAATCCATGAACAAAGTATATGCTTCCACTTATTTGTGTTTTTCTCAATTTCCTTCTTCAATATCCTAATGTATTCTGAGTGCAGGTCTTTTACATCCTTGGTTACATTTATTCATAAGTACCTTATTTTTTGTTGCAAGTAAATGGTATTGTTTCTTTACTTTCTCTTTCTGAGAGTTCATTATTGGTGTATAAAAATGCCACTGATTTCTGAATATTAATTTTGCATCCTGTTACTTTACTGAATTCATTTATTAGATCTAGTAGGTTTTTGGTGGAGTCTTTAGGGTTTTCTATGTACAATGTCATGTCATCTGTGAATAATATAAGTTTTAATTCCTCCTTTCCAATTTGGATGCCTTTGATTTCTTCTTTTTGTCTGATTGCTGTGGTTAGGACTTCCAGTACTATGTTGAATAAGAGTAGTGAAAGCAGACATCCATGTCTTATTTCTGATCTTAAGGGAAACACTTTGTTTTTTCCATTTAATATGATCTTAGCTCTAGGTTTCTAATATATGGTCTTTATTATGTTGAGGTATGTTCCTTGTATTCCCACTTTGAAGAGATTTTAAAAAATTAGAAATGGGTTCTGGATTTTATCAAATGCTTTTTCTGCATCTATTGATATGAATATGTTATTTTTATTATGTTTTTATTTATGTACTTATTTTTGTTATAGATGTTTCTTTTTTTCTCAATTGACATCCCCCTTGTTTACACATACATGAGTATAAGTTCTGTGGTTTATCTCTTCCCTCCCCCCATATCCACTTCTTCTGAGGTTTGGCAGTCTGCACCCAACTTCTATGTCTCTGGATCTAATTTGTTCATCAGCTTGTTTTGTTCATTATATTCCACAAATAGTGCAATCATGTGATACTTGTCTTTCTCTGACTGGCTCATTTTGCTTAGCATAATACTCTCCAGGTCCTCCCATGTTGTCTCAAATGATAAGAGATCTTTCTTTCTTATGGCTGCATAGTATTCCATTGTGTATATATACCATAGCTTTTTTATCCACTCGTCTATTGATGGACACAGGCTGTTTCCAGATCTCAGTGATTGAAAATAGTGCTGCTATGATCATAGGGATACATATATTCTTTCTGATTGGTGTTTCAGGCTTCTTAGGATATATTCCTAGAAGTGGGATCACTGGATCAAATGGCAGTTCAGGTTTTAATTTTTGAGGAAACACCATATTGTTTTCCATAGTGGCTGCACCAATCTGCATTCCCAATAGCAATGTACTAAAGTTCCCTTTTCTCCATACCTTCACCAGCACTTGTTGTTTGATGATTTGTTAATGGCAGCCATTCTGGCAGATGTGAGGTGATACCTCATAGTTGTTTTAATTTGCATCTCTCTGATGATTAGTGACTTTGAGCATTTTTTCCATATGTCTCTTGGCCATTTGTATGTCCTTTTTGGAGAGATGGCTGTTTAGGTCCTTGCCCATTTTTTAATTGGGTTCTTTTTCTGCCTTTTGTTGAGTTGTATGAGTACTCTATATATTTTAGATACTAGCCCCTTATCTAATATATCGTTGGCAATTATGCTCTCCCATGCAGTGGGTTCCCTTTCTATTTTGATGGTTGTTTCTTTTGCTGTGCAGAAGCTTTTTAGTTTGATGTAGTCCCATGTGTTCATTTTTTCCTTTGTTTCTATTGCCTTAGGCATTTTATCAGTGAAAATTCTGCTGCATGTGATGTCTGAAATTTTGTTGCCTACATTTTCTTCTAGGATTTTTATGGATTCATTGGTCACATTTAAGTTTTTATCCATTTTTAGTTTATTGAAGAGGCTTACTCCAACGTATGCTCTTGCCACCTTTGTCAAATATTAATTGAGCATAATGTCTTAGGTCAATTACTGGGTTCTCTGTTCTGTTCCATGGATCTATATGCCTGTTCTTGTGACAGTACCAGTCTGTTTTGATTACTATGGCTTTGTAGTATAACCTGATATCCAGTATTGTGATCCTTCCTACTTTGTTCTTCTTTTATAAGATTGCTGTGGCTATTCGGGGTCTTTTTTGGTTCCATATACACTTTTGGAGTATTTGCTCTAGTTCTGTGAAATATGTTATTGGTATTTAGATGGGAATTGCATTGAAACTACAGATTGCTTTGGGTAGTATGGACATTTTAATGATGTTAATTCTTCCAATCCATAAACAAAGTATATGCTTCCACTTTTTTATATCTTCTTCTATTTGTTTTCTTTGTGACCTGTAGTTTTCTGCAAATAGGTCCTTTACTTCTTTGGTTAAGTTTATTCCTAGGTATCTTAATATTTTTGCCACAATGGTAAATAGGGTTGCTTTTCTAAATTCTCACCCGAGGATATTTTTCCATTTATCTTCAGTATAAGGGAGAGAGAGAGAGAGAGAGAGAGAGAGAGAGAGAGAGAGAGAGAAAGGGAGAGAGAGAGAAACATCAACGTGAGAGGGACACATTGACTAGTTGCCTCCCGCATGACCCTGACCAGGCCAGGGACAAACTGCAACCAAGGTTCGTGCCCTTGGCTGGAATCGAACCTGCAACTCACTGATCCATGGGCTGATGCTCTACTGCTGAGCTAAAGTGGCCAGGGCACTGGGGTTGCTCTTTTAGTTTCTCTTTCATTGAGTTTTTTGTTAGTGTACAAGAATGCCATCAATTTCTTGACATTAATTTTGTATCCTGCTTCTTTGACAAATTCATTTATTAAATGTAGTAGATTTTTTGAAGGAGTCTTTAGTATTTCCTATGTACAATTTCATGTCATTTGAAAATAATGACAGTTTCACTTTCTCCTTTTCAATTTGGATTCCTTTTATGTTTTCTTCAAGTCTAATCGCGGTGGCTAAGACTTCCAGTACTATGTTAAATAAGAGTGGCGAGAGTGTGCATCCCTGTCTTGTTCCTGTTCTTAAGGGAAATGCTTGTAGTTTTGCCCATTGAGTATGATCTTGGCTGTAGGTTTTTCATATATTGCCTTTATTATGTCAAGATGTGATCCCTCTATTCCCACATTGCTGAGTCTTTTTATCAGAAATGGGTGCTGGATTTTGTCTAATGCTTTGTCAGCATCTATTGATATGATCATATGGTATTTATCTTTCATTTTGTTTATGTAGTGTATCACACTTATTGATTTGTGGATATTGTACCATCGTTGCATCCTTGGGATGAATCCCACTTGGTCATGATGAATAATTTTTTTGATGTATTGCTGGATCTGATTTGCTAATATTGTGTTAAGGATTTAGGCATCTGTGTTCATCAGGGATATTGGCCTGTAGTTTTCTTTCCTTGTAGTGTTTTTATATGGTTTTGGAATGAGAATTATGTTGGCTTCATAAAACGAGTTGAGAAGTCTTCTGTATTCTTGGATTTTTTGGAATAGTTTGAGGAGAATGGGTGTTAGATCTTTGAATGTTCGGTAAAACTCCTCCATGAAGCCGTCCGGGCCTGGGCTTTTGTTTGCTGGGAGAGTCTTGATTACATCTTCAATTTCCTTAGTTGTTATTGGTCTATTCAAGTTTTCTATATCTTCTTGGTTCAGTTTTGGGAGACAGTGTGTTTCTAGAAATTTGTTCATTTCACCTAGATTGTCCAATTTGTTGGCGTATAATTGTTCATAGTATATTTCGATGATCCTTTGTATTTCTGTGGTGTCAGTTGTTACTTCTCCTCTTTCATTTCTGATTTTGTTTACTTGGGTTTTCTCTTTTTGTATTTTGGTGACTCTGGCTAAGGGTCCATCAATCTTGTTTAATTTTGCAAAGAACCAGCTCTTTGTTTCATTGATATTTTGAATTGTTTTTTTTAGTTTCTCTGTTGTTTATTTCTGCTCTGACATTCACTATTTCTTTCCTTCTACTTGCTCTCAGTTTTTCTTTTTGTTTACTTTCTAGTTCTTTAAGTTGTAGGGTTAGAGAGTCAACTGGAAATATTTCTTATATCTTGAGGTAGGCCTGCAGCGCTGTGAACTTCCCTCTCAGGACTACTTTCACTGTGTCCCATAGATTTTGCGTTGTTGTGTGTTCATTTTCATTGGTTTCCAGGAATTTTTTAATTTCTTCCTTGATCTCATTGGTAACCCATTTGTTGTTTAATAACATACTATTTAGCTTCCATGTGTTTGAATGTTTTTGAGTGTTTCTGTTGTAATTGATTTCTAGTTTCATGCCATTGTGATCTGAAAAGATGCCTGATATGATTTCAATCTTCTTGAATTTGTAGAGATTTACTTTGTGTCCTTACATGTGGTCTATCTCTGAAAATGTCCCATGTGCACTTGAGAGGAATGTATATTCTGAAACTTTGGGGTGAAATGTTCTGTAAATATCATTTAAGTCCAGCTGATCTAGTTGGTCATTTAAGGACTGTGTGTCCCTGCTAATTTTTGCCTAGAAGATCTATCCAATGGTATCAGTGGGGTGTTAAAGTCACCCATTATGATTGTATTACTATTGATCTCTCCCTTGATGTCCTCCAGAAGTTTTTTAACATATTTTGGTGCTCCCATGTTTGGTTTATATATATATATATATTTTTAGTTTTAGTTTTATTAATTTATTTTAGTTACACATGCTTCTCCTTTTTTCCTCATTGACACATTCCTCCACATCCCTTTCACCTGGTCCCCAGCAATGTTGTCCATGTCCATCAGTTATGAGTACATGCATATAAGTTCTGTGGTTTATCTCTTCCCTCCTCCCCCACTTCCTCTTCTGAGGGTTGTCAGTCTGTACCTTACTTCCACATCTCAGGGTCTACCCTGTTCCTCAGATTGTGATGTTCATTATATTCCACAAATAAGTGGAATCATGTGATATTTGCTTTCTCTGCTTGGTTTGTTTCACTTAGGATAATGCTCTCCAGGTCCCTCCATGTCGTCTCAAAGGATAAGAAATCTTTCTTTCTTACAGCCGCAGAGTACTCCATTGTGTATATGTACCACAGCTTTTTTATCCATTCATCCACTGATGGAAACTTGGGCTGTTTCCAGATCTTAGCTATTGTAAATAGTGCTGCTATGAACACAGGGGTACACATATTCTTTCTGATTGGTGTTTCAAACTTCTTAGGGTATATTCCTAGTAGTGGGATCACTGGGTCAAATGGCAATTCAATTTTTAATTTTTTGAGGTAACACCTTAGTGTTTTCCATAGTGGCTGCACCAGTCTGCATTTCCACCAGCACTGTACTAGAGTCCCCTTTTCTCCACACCCTTGCCAACACTTGTTGTTTGATGATTTGTTGATAGTGGCCATTCTGACAGGTGTGAGGTGATACTTCATTGTTGTTTTAATTTGCATCTCTCTGATGATTAGTGATCTTGACCATTTCTTTATAAGTCTCGTAGCCATTTGTATATCCTGTTTGGAGATGTGTCTATTTAGTTCCTCTGCCCATGTTTTAATTGGGTTCATTGTCTTCCTTTTGTTGAGTTGTATGAGTACTCTATATATGTTGGAGATTAATCCCTTATCTGGTGTATCATTGGCAATTATGCTCTCCCATACAGTGGGTTGCCTTTCCACTTTGATGGTTGTTTCTTTTGCTGTGCAGAAGCTTTTGAGTTTGATATAGTCTCATGTGTTCATTTTTTCCTTTGTTTCTGTTGCCTGAGGTGATGTATCAGTGAAGATTCTGCTGCGTATGATGCCCAAAATTTTGTTGCCTACGTTTTCTTCTAGGATTTTTATGGATTCACGAGTCACATTTAAGTCTTTTATCCATTTTGAGTTTATTCTTGTGTATGGTGTAAGATGATCGTCTAGTTTCATTTTTTTGCATGTAGCTGCCCAATTTTCCCAACACCATTTATTAAAGAGGCTGTCTTTACTCCATTGTATGTATGCTCTTGCAACCTTTGGCAAATATTAATTGAGCATAATGTTTTGGGTCAATTTCTGGGTTCTCTGTTCTATTCCATTGATCTATATGCCTGTTCTTGTGCCAGTACCAGGCTGTTTTGATTACAGTAGCTTTGTAGTATAACCTGATGTCTGGAATTGTGATCCCGCCTACTTTGTCTTTCTTTTTCAAGATTGCTGTAGCTATTCGGGGTCTTTTTTGGTTCCATAAGAACTTCTGAAGCATTTGTTCTAGTTCTATGAAATATGTCACTGGTATTTTGATGGGGATTGCATTAAATCTGTAGATTGCTTTGGGTAGTATGGGCATTTTAATGATGTTAATTCTTCCAATCCATGAACAAGGTATGTGCTTCCACTTTTTTATATCTTCCTCTATTTCTTTTTTCAATGTCCTGTAGTTTTCTGCAAATAGGTCCTTTACTTCTTTGGTTAAGTTTGTTCCTAGGTATCTTAATTTTTTTTTGCCGCAATGGTAAATGGGATTGTTTTTTTAGTTTCTCTTTCTGTGAGTTCATCATTGGTGTATAAGAATGCTATTGATTTCTTGACGTTAATTTTGTATCCTGCTACTTTGCCAAATTTATTAAGTCGAGTAGATTTTTGATGGAGTCTTTAAGGTTTTCTATGTATAATATCATGTCATCTGTAAATAATGACAGTTTCATTTCCTCCTTTCCAATTTGGATCCCTTTTTTTTTTCTTCATGTCTGATTGCTGTGGCTAATACTTCCAGTACTATGTTAAATAAGAGTGGTGAAAGTGGACATTCTTGTCTTGTTCCTGTTCTTAAGGGAAATGCTTTTAATTTTTGTCCATTGAGTATGATGTTGGCTGTAGGTCTTTCATATATGGCCTTTATTATATCAAGATAGGATCCCTCTATTCCCAAATTGCTAAGCGTTTTTATCAGAAGTGGATGCTGGATTTTGTCAAATGCTTTATCAGCGTCTATTGATATGAGCGTGTGGTTTTTATCTTTCATTTTGTTTATGTGATGTATCACATTTATTAATTTGCGAATATTGTACCAGCCTTGCATCCCTGGGATGAATCCCACTTGGTCATGGTGAATAATTTTTTTTTTGATGTATTGCTGGATCCGATTTGCTAGTATTTTGTTTAGGATTTTGGCATCTATGTTCATCAGAGATATTGACCTGTTGTTTTCTTTCTTTGTAGTGTCTTTTTCTGGTTTTGGAATTAGAATTATGCTGGCCTCATAAAACGAGTTTGGAAGTCTTCCTTCTTCTTGAATTTTTTGAAATAGTTTGAGGAGAGTGGGTGTTAGTTCTTCTTTGAATGTTCGGTAAAACTCCCCCATGAAGCTGTCAGGGCCTGGGCTTTTGTTTGCTGGGAGGGTCTTGATGACATCTTCCATTTCCTTCGTTGTTATTGGCCTGTTCAAGTTTTCTATCTCTTCCCAGTTCAGTTTTGGGAGACTATGTGTTTCTAGAAATGTGTCCATTTTGCTTAGATTGTCAAATTTGTTGCCATATAAATGTTCATAGTGTTTGTTAACGATCCTTTGTATTTCTGTGGTGTCAGTTGTTACTTCTCCTCTTCCTTTTCTGATTTTGTGTATTTGGATTCTCTCTCTTTGTTTCTTGGTGAGTCTAGCTAAGGGTCCATCAATCTTGTTTATCTTTCAAAAAACCAGCTCTTTGTTTCATTGATCCTTTGAATTGTTTTTTGGTCTCCATGTCGTTTATTTCTGCTCTGATCTTTACTATTTCCTTCCTTCTACTTGCTCTAGGGTTTTCTTCTTGTTTGCTTTCTAGTTCTTTAAGTTGTGAGGTTAGGTAGTGAATTAGAATTTTTCTTCTTTCTTGAGATAGGCCAGTAGTGCTATGAACTTCCCTCTCAGAATTGCTTTTGCTGCATCCCATAGATTTTGTGTTGTTGTGTGTTCATTTTCATTGGTTTCCAGGAAGTTTTTAATTTCTTCCTTGATCTCCATGGTAACCCATTCATTGTTCAATAGCATGCTATTTAGCCTCCATGTGTTCAAATGTCTTTGCATGTTCTTGTTGCAATTGATTTCTAGTTTCTTGCCATTGTGATCTGAGAAGATGCTTGATATGATTTCAATCTTCTTGAACTTGTAGAGACTTAGTTTGTGTGCTATCATGTGGTCTATCTTTGAGAATGTCCCATGTGCACTTGAGAAGAATGCACTTCACCTATTTTAAAAGATGGTGTAAGTTGTAAATTCTTTAACCTGGAATTCACAGAGGACATGTTATACCTCCATGCAAAACTGGTGTGAAACACATTTGGAGGTCATTATTCAACTGTAAAATGTTTTAATAGCTGTGTTCCTCATATAAAAATAAAATTTCTTTTGAAAAAAATTATAAATATGCAAAAATACATCAGCTCTTGCCTTACTACACAGAGATAACCACAGTTAAGTTGTTCACATGCATTCTTCCAACACATTGTAAGTGAAGGTGTTGTTATGGACTGAATGTTTGTGTCTCCCTTGCCATCAAATATACACATTGAAGCCTTAATTCCCAATGCGATGGTATTAGGAGGTGGGACTTTTGGCAGATAATTAAGGTTAGATGAGTTCATAAGAATGGATCCCCATAATTGGATTAGTATCCTCATAAAAAGAAGAGGCCAGAGCCCTGGCCAGTTTGGCTCAGCGGTTAGAGTGTCTGCCTGTGGTACAGAGAGACCCAGATTCGGTTCCTGCTAAGGGCATGTACCTCAGTTGCAGTTTGTCCCCGGCCCTGGTTGGTCGTGCGGGTGGCAGCCACTCGATGTGTCCCTTTCACGTCGATGTTTCTCTCTCTCTCTCTTCCTCTCTCTCCCTCCCACTCTATCTGAACAAAAAATGAAAAAAAAAAAGAAGAAGAAGAAAAAAAGAAGAGACCAGAGCTCTTTCATTCTCTTCATGCACGCAAAGGTCATGTGAGAATATAGCAAGAAGACAGATAGATGACTACAAGCTAGGAGACAGGTCTCACCAGGAAATAAATTGGCTGTCACATTAATCTTGGACTTCCAGCCTTCAAAACTGTGAAAAATAAATTTCTGTTGTTTAAGCTGCCCAGTCTATGGTATTTTTGTATAGCAGCCTGAACAGACTAAGAAAGGTATTTTTTTTAATGTGGACCAATGGTTTTCCATCTCTCTCACTCCCATATTTATTTTTTTATTTTCCCCAGGTGAAAATAAATATAAAGAGAGAAAGGTTTGTCTGATAGATGCTCCTCTCTATAGCAGAGAGGTTAGAAGCAAGATCTCCAGTCTGTTTGCATTCAAATCTACCACTTATTAGCTGTGTCACATTAAGCAAGCTATTTAACTGCTTTGTGCCTCAGTTGCTTCAACTAAAATAGGATGTGTACAGTATCTACTTCAAAGGTCTCCTGTAGGAATTAAATTAGTGAATATGTGTATAGTATTTAGAACAACACTTGTTATATGGCAATCACAGTATAACATTTGGCTGCTGCTATTATTTCTATTTCTACTATGGACTTATTAAAAGGTGTGAGACAGTGGGAGATCACATCCACAATACAAGGCCAGTGTAGAGCAAAGTTGCTTTATCACATATGCCTGGGTGCAGGACAGGCCAAGCCTCAAAAAAAGGCTCATCCCCGAAGTCCCTTTGTTCTCTGGGTTTTATAGTTACAAACTACAGAAACTAAAAAAACTACCTTCAAAAAAACCCCACATTCTCTTGGCACCGCATAATTGGTGTCTGGGTTGGTACGAGTTGTCTCAGAGGTAAGGAGTCTGCTCCGGCAGAGGTCAGGGCCATCATTAATCTCTTTCTTCTCATGGTTCCTCTGAGTTTCCCAAGGCCTTCATTAACCCCTTATCTTTATAGTTTCCTTTGGGTTTCTCAAGGCCCTTATGTTTACAAAAAGGAAACTGCCAGGGTGTGTACGTGCAGTAACTGAGGGTCAGAATGGAGTTTAATTTTGTTAAAACATTATTAACCCTTTCATTCTCACCTTATAATATTAAAAAAAGGGGGTGAGGGGCAAAGGGTTTTTCTGTTTACTTCCTGCAGGTATGGGGTTGTCGTGGACTCCTAAAAAGAATTTGTTAGATATTTTCTTGGGGAAAGGGGTGATAGGGTCTTTTTACCTGTGCTAGAACAAATTGTCCAACCATCTGGTTGACTGAAATTTGCAGTTGATTTTGTACAAACGTAGTAATCAGGTGCAAGAGGCAGGGTCCAAATGCTAAAATGATTAAAATGAGTGTGAGCAGACCAATAAATGGTAACAACCAATACACCCAGTTTGTGCAGAGATAATTGATTCCAAGACCCTTCCTGTCTTTCACGGATCCGTTGAGCCCATTTTTAAAATTTTGTTGTTGCATCTCTAACTAGCCCTAACTGGTTGAGGTAAAAGCAATACTGTTCCTCTAGAAAGACACAGATACCTTCTTTTTCTGCCATTAGGAGGTCCAGGCCTCAGTGATTTTGTAGCGTGACAGTGGCCAGGGAATGGAGTTGATCTTGGAGTCTCACTAGAGTTGAGGCAATTTTTTCTAGGGAATTCTGGAGGTCTTTGGAGAGAGAGTGAAAGTAAAATAGGGAGGTGCCTAGTCCCCCCACCCCCAGGCCCACTGCTGTAGTGATTCCTAGGGCAGCTAGGAGAGGGATTACCTGTACTGCTTGTTTGTTCTTTTGCCTGACCAATCGAGTACTAAGAACTGGAAGAGGCTCATGGGGTGGAAATAGGTTGATGTTTGGGGTGAGATAGACCAGGGTACAAGTTTTTGTCCAATTAGTTGGGAGACACATATAGGTGTTAGCTCCACACAAAAAGAAAGCTCCTGATTGTGTGATGCAAGCCGAGAGATGAAGAGAGAATAGATGGATGAGTGGCTGGCTCCATCCTACCAGCTCTGAGCTCCAGGCAGTCAGGGTAGAGGAAAGTGGAGCCCTGACAGGGGGAGAGATAAGAGTAGGGGATTGTTTTGAGCATAGTAATTTTAAGGAGGAAGTAGTGAGCCAAGGGTGGATCCGGCTAGTGGGATAGGAGCATTTGTGCTGTGAGGCCATAAGAATAGGGGGTTTGGTGAAGTGAACGGGATAAATAAATAATCCGTTTGCTTCTGGAGATACCTGATAATTGACCTGGCTGTTTTGATGGTTCTGGGGGAATTGAATGTTTACTGTGGTGTTGCAGAGTTTAGAGGGAAGATGGCCTACTGGGATGGTGCCTTGAGCAGTAAAACATAAGAGAGTGGGTAAAAGGAGAGGTGTATTAAGAGTGACTGGCCCTTGGGCAGGGGCGGGGGTTGAAGGTTTAAATTCCTCAAGATGTGAATAGTAGGTATGATATAGCCTGCTTGTTCAGTTGGCGGCTGAGGTGGGATAATCTCCTAGGAGAGTATCAGCTCTCTTAAAGAAGGTGGCCCCCTTTTGAACTTTATAGATAAGAGTGGTTGGAAGAAGATAGGTGTCATTACTTGGAATAGGTAGAGCAGAGTAGGCTGAGGAGGACATGGATAGGCACATCTAGCAATTGGCTGCATAGGAGGAACTAGCCTTAATTAGAAGATTTTGAGTAAGATTAAGGGAGCATTCT
The DNA here is from genome assembly GCA_030848825.1 of Tadarida brasiliensis. Lineage (NCBI taxonomy): Eukaryota > Metazoa > Chordata > Mammalia > Chiroptera > Molossidae > Tadarida > Tadarida brasiliensis. The sequence goes on along the minus strand of CM061259.1, from coordinate 67,092,058 downwards.
AGGTGTGAGAATTTTAGAAGAGAGGGTATGGGGGCAAAATGTCCCCCTAGGTATAGGGAGATATAAAAAAGAGTAGAATAAATTGGAATGTTTGTTCTTGTTGCTGCCAAGGGAAAATCATGGTTACTCACAGCTCAGGTTGCTCGCCTTCTTCTGGGATTTTGGTTAGTCTGACCTTAGTGGGTCCCGGGGGGGGGGGGGGGGCAGGAATACTTAGGTTTAAGCAATGGTCCAGGTAGAGTGGAAGGGCCCATGTTTCTGTCTTCTTTAACTTCTGCTTTCTAGGTGGCCTGCTGCTCCGACGGGACTGCCTTGACTTTTGTCCGATGGATCCAGTGGGGGAGTCCATGCACCCTTACACCTGTGGGCATGCTGCAGATGACTATGTGAGGTCCGGTCCACTGAGGTTGAAGCTTGTCTGAGAGTTGGCGGATCAGAACTTTCTTACCAGCTAGACTATCCTCTGCCCTAGGCTCGGGTTCTGGAAGAGGTAGCAGACGGTTAGCAACCTCTCGCTGGAGAGTTCTGGTGAGATTTAGAGCAGGGATATATTCTCTAATAGGAGGTGAATTATCTGGGTCTGGGGCAGGTCCTAGTAGAAATGACCGGCCATACATTAGCTCTAAAGGGCTATAAAAGGTGGGGGATCTTGGTATAGACCTGATCTTCATGAGCACTAGGGATAAGGCCATGACCCAAGTCTGTCTCATTTCCTGAGTCAGTTTGGTTAATTGTGCTTTAAGAATTGAATGTATTTTTTCTACCTTCCCAGAGGATTGTGGTTGGTAGGGTATATGGAGGTGTCATTTTATATTTAAAGTTTCAGAAACTTGTTGGGTGATATGACTGACAAAGGCAGGACCATTATCAGATTGTATGCTGTTTGGTAATTCAAATCTGGGAATGATATGGTCTAAGAGAGTTTGTGTAACTGTTCCGGCAGTTTCGGAGGTGGTTGGGAAAGGCTCAACCCATCCTGAAAAGGTATCTACTAACACTAAGAGGTATTTGATTTTCTTAATTGGGGGCATATGTGTAAAATTAATTTGCCAATCTTGTCCTGGGGTCAGATCCCTTGCCTGATGTGTGGGATGAAGGAGGTTTAAGACATCCTTGGGGGGAAACAGTATAGCAAAGTTGACATCTCCTAGTTATTTTCTGTAATCTGTCTGACAGGCATGAGCAAGCAAGTACAGGGAGTAATAAATGGGTCAGGGGTCTGTGGCCCACATGGAAGGACTGGTATAAAGTGTATATGATGGAATCAGCCTATTCTTCAGGCAAAATATATCAGCCATTTAGGAGGAACCATGAGCCTTCAGTTTGGTACCCCTGTGCTTGAAAATCTGCTTTTTCAGAGGGAGAGTAAATAGGTTCTATTGAAGCTAGAGAAAAAAATTGACCCTGTAAGGGTTCCTTGGCTGCCTGTTTGGTGATTGTGTCAGCAAAATTTTTGCCTAGAGCAGTCAAAGTTCCATGCGTTTGGTGGCCCCTGCAGTGTAAAGTAGCTGCCTCTAGAGGACAGCAGGCCACATTGAGGAGTCTCTTGATTAATTTATCATTAATTATAGGTGTCCCCTGGGTTGAGAGAAAGCCCCTTTCAGCCCAGATGGAAGTATGTGAATGCAAGATATGGAAGGCATATTTAGAGTCAGTGTAGATGTTTGCTCTCTGGTGCTTTGCTAAGGTTAGAGCTCTGATTAGGGCGATTAGTTCTGCCTTTTGAAAGGTTGTGCCTCGAGGGAGGGGACTAGCCTCAATAACCCCTTTAAGTTCCAGGGTTACAATTGCATAACCAGCATAGGAAGCACCCTGCTTGCTGTAGGCGCTGCCATCAATGAACCAAGTATAATCTGCCTTTGGAAGGGGGCTGCCCTTGATATGAGGAAAGGGATATAGACAGGAGTCTAAGATTTCTAAACAGCAGTGTGTCTTTTCCTTTTTTCTTTTGGATGGTAAAGGAAGTAAAGTTGCTGGATTAAGGGGGGAGGTAGATGCTACTGAGACCTGAGGCATTTGGAAGAATAAGGTGTGTAGCTGCTGAATGTGGGAAGGTGACATTAAGTTTTGTAAATGTCTCTGAGATAGCATGTCCTTTAAATTATGAGAGGAGTGGACAGTGACTGGGCTATGAAAGGTCATCTTTAGGCTCTCTAGGGTGAGGACTGCCATGGCTGCTAAAGCCCTACGGCATGGGGGCCATCCCAGGATGGTGTTATCTAGCTGTTTGGAGAGGTATGCTGCAGACTGGAGGGTAGGCCCCTTCAGCTGCCCCAGGAGTCTGACTGCTACTCCTTGCCTTTTATCTATGTACAAAATAAATGGCTTGCTTAAGTGTGGCAGAGTGAGGGCAGGAGCCTGGGTGAGAGCTTGCTGTAATTTCTGAAAAGGAGCCTTAATGGGAGTAACAGAATTTAAGGGTTCATTAAAATTTCCTTTAGTGGCCTGATATAGAGGTTTAGCTAGAAGTGCAAAATTAGGAATCCATGGCCTGAAGTAACCTGCTAAGCCTAAAAATGAAAGAAGTTCCTGTTTAGTCTCTGGGACTGGGGTTTCAGAGATGAGGGAGATTCGGCTTGCAGGGATCCCTCTGGAATGGGGAGTAAGAGTGAGCCCTAAGTAGATTACTCATGGAGTTGTAAATTGAGCTTTTTTAAGAGAAACCTGGTACCCTTTTTCTGCAAGGAAATTCAATAAACAGGCGGTATGTTTCTCAGATTCCTTTCTGGTGGGACTACAAAGGAGGAGGTCATTAACATACTGAAGAAGAGTGGACCCTTTTATGTCTAATTGCTGCAAGTCACTGGCTATGGCCTGCCCAAAGAGGTGGGGACTGTCCCGAAATCCTTGAGGGAGAACAGTCCAGGTTAGCTGTTGGGACTGTCCAGTGTCTGGGTCAGTCCAGGTGAAAGCAAAAAGATTTTGAGAGTCTGGAGGTAGGAGAATAGTAAAAAAAAAAAGGCATCTTTAAGGTCTAAGACCATAAAGAATTGTGTTTTAGCTGGGATTTGAGAGAGAAGGGTATATGGGTTAGGAAGAACTGGGTGTATCAGTTAAATGCCTTGATTTATAACATGGAGGTCCTGTACTAGGCGGTAAGATCCATCAGGCTTGTGTACAGGCAAAATGGGAGTATTATAGGGAGAATTGGTAGAGCAGAGTAAATTTTTTTTGTGAGGGGGAGTCGAGTTAAGACAGGTTTCAGTCCTTTTTGTGCTTCTGGGGGAATAGGGTATTGTTTCTGGGATGGGAAAAATGAGGGAACTTTGAGAGATATTTTTATTAGAGTAGGGTGCTTAGCTACAGAGAGGGGGGGATGTGTCCCACACTATGGGATTAACTAGTTCTGGAGGTAGTGGTAGGGGAGTTGTTTTAGGAGAGGAGGCCGATTCTTGGAGGAGGCAAAGTAAAGAATGAGAGTGGTTGGTAGGGAGAGAGGGAGTAAGGGTTAAAGTAGCATGGAGTTTAGATAGAATGTCCCACCCTAACAAGGGAGTGGGGTAGGCTGCTAACATTAAAAATGAGTGGAGAAAGATATAGGGGCCTAAAGAACAAGTGAGTGTCTGGGTTGCCCTGGGTTGTGATATTTGGCCGTCAATTCCCACAACTGAAACCTCAGAGCATTGAAGAGGTCCCTTGAATTCAGGGAGGGCAGAGTAGGTTGCTCTGGTATCAATTAAAAATGAAATTGGCCTACCTGCTACCATCAGAGTTACCCAAGGTTTGGAGTTTGAGATGTCAGTCGGGGCATCCATTCCTGGGCTCCTTCAGTCTTCAGCCATGAGGACAATCAGGTCAAGGCCTGGATTGCCCAATCTGCCAGCCAGAGGAAGGGATGAAGACTGATGCTGCACAGTCTGTCCACAGTCCAACTTCCAGTGGGGCCCTCCACATTGAGGACATGGCTTAGGCCGTGGTTGAGGATTGAGGCATTGTCTCCTCCAGTGGCAAGTGTGATTACATTTAAAGCAGGGACCTGGGGGTTCGCTCTGCTGATCCTGGTGGGTGCCCTTCTTCTGTCCCCTGAAGGAGGTTTGCTGACCCCTTTGATTAGTGGGCGCTCTGATAGCAGAGGCAAGCATTTGGAATTCTGCTATTCTTTGCTGTTTAGCCTCTTCATCATGATTATTGAACACCTTAAAGGCTAGATTTAGAAGTTCCCATTGAGGGGTTTTAGGGCCATTTTTAAGTTTTTGTAACTTTTTCTAATGTCCAGGGCCGACTGATTGATAAATCTCAGGTTTAAAATGACAGTCCCTTCTGGGCTACTGGGATCTAAGTTAGTATAGTTTTTCATGGCCTGTGTAAGGTGAGATAGAAAGGCTGCAGGGTTTTCATTCCTTTCCTGGATTATTTCAGACAGTTTTTCATAGTTAACCACCTTGTGTGAGGCTTTTTTAAGTCCTTCCATGAGGCATATTACCATATGGTCTCTGGCTTTCCTACCTGCCTCATTGTCCTGATAATTCCATCTGGGGTCCTGGCTAGGGACTGCTTCGGCCCCTACGGGGTTAGTAGGGGCCCGTCATCTCAGATTATTGGCATGGCCCTGAGCACTAACCCAGACTCGATTTTTATCTTCCAGATAAAGGGTGGAAGAGAGAATAACATGAATATCATTTCAAGTTAGATCATAGGACTGGGTAAGCTACTCAAATTCCTGGGTATAATTGGTAGGATCTTCAGTAAAGGATCCTAGTCTTTTATTTATCTGGGACAAATCTGAGAGAGAGAAGGGGACATGAACTCTGACAATCCCTTCAGTTCCCGCTACTTCCCTCAGAGGGCATTCTAAAACGGGGGCTGAGGTAGGGGACTGATAGGGACCAAAGATGGTTCCCCATCGTGTGTGTGAGGGAGTCATTTGTGGTGGTAGAGGAGTCAAAACCAAAGTAGGAGGCTCAGGGTAAAGTGGGGGGCCCACAGAAGGGGCCGGAGGAGGAGGCCCTGCTGGAGGGGCTGAGGGAGGAGGTGGTGGAGCGAGATCGGCTGGGTCAAAGGAGGAAACAGGAGAAGTTAGTGTGCTGTCTTCAGAAGGAGGCTTGGGAGGATTAGAGTGCAACAGGAAGATTTGGGAAGGGGAGCAGGAGTCACATAAAGAGGGGTGCGTTCTGAGTGCAAAAAAAGCCTGGATGTAAGGAACCTCAGACCATTTTGCTTGCCTTTGACAGAAATTGTCTAGATCAGTGAGAATGTTGAAATTGAAGATGCCATTCTCAGGCCATTGTGACCCATTGTCTAATTTGTAATGAGGCCATGCAGTCTTGCAGTAAAAAATAAGTCGCTTGGAATGTAGGTCCTGAGGGAGACCTAGGGTCTGTAGATTTTGTAGGAAACTTCCTAGGAGTGCTGTCTGAAGGATGGCAGATTGAGCATTTCCCATGTTGCAGTGTGAGATGTCATGGTCTAGCAGTCTGATGGATACACTAGAGGAAGAAGAAGGCATCCCTGCTTCTCCCCTAGAGTAGAGAGACGTGCAACTCACGTATATCAGGCATCCCTAGATATATGATGAGCTGAGGTAACCTGGTTCCCAAGGAGCGTGTCCCAACCAGCACTGGATTTTCGGAGGGATGATCACACAGTAGTGACTGAGAGCCTGGCTCTCTTGTCCTGATGGAGGATAATGAGACATCCTGGAGTATCAGACCAGTAGGCAAATAAACACTCACCAGTGAATTAGTGTCCGGTGTTGATGCTGGATCAGCAGGAAAGGTTGGAGGTCCAGTGTCCGGCTGAGGATGTGATTGATCCTGGTCCTACAGGAGGCCTGGAGGACTCCAGGGGCCTGAGGTTGTCCCCAATGTGGGATTCTCATAGACCTCCCAGGTTTCGGCACCAAATAAAAGGTGTGAGCCGGCGGGAGATCACATCCACAACACAAGGCCAGTGTAGAGCAAAGTTGCTTTATTACAAATGCCTGGGTGCAGGACAGGCCAAGCCTCAAAAAAAGGCTTAGTCCCAAAGTCCCTTTGTTCTCTGGGTTTTATAGTTACAAACTACAGAAACTAAAAAAAACTACCTTCAAAAAAACCCCACATTCTCTTGGCACCGCATAATTGGTGTCTGGGTTGGTACGAGTTGTCTCAGAGGTAAGGAGTCTGCTTCAGCAGAGGTCAGGGCCATCTTTAATCTCTTTCTTCTCATGGTTCCTCTGAGTTTCCCAAGGCCTTCATTAACCCCTCATCTTTATAGTTTCCTTTGGGTTTCTCAAGGCCTTTATGTTTACAAAAAGGAAACTGCCAGGGTGTGTACATGCAGTAACTGAGGGTCAGAATGGAGTTTAATTTCGTTAAAACATTATTAACCCTTTCACTTATCAGATGGAGCATCAAGAGCATGGAGCTGAAACTTGAGGAAGAAGTCAGAAAGACAAAGGGAAACATGGGAGAGAGAAGAGGAAGTAAAACCAGAGAAAGAAGGGTATTCCAAGCCACCTGCCTCCATAAGGACTGAAAAGTAATGTAAAAGAAAAATTGTCCTAAGTCTAGCCTAGGATAGAACCTTATGTATGATGTAATCCACAACTCATTCTGAAAAGAAATTAGTATTTCTGATCAAATGCTTGAGAAATTTTCTGATAAACTTAAATGGTATTAAGAGTTGTTCTGGGAGAAGGAACATGGCCAAGGGCAGGACCAGAGCTAGGGTGAGTATGTGAGAGTGTGAGTGAGTCTGAGAGAGAGTGTGAGTGGGTGTCAGTGTGGATGAGCATCTCTGCAGCAGTGTGGAAAATGAGAGTAGATGGTTCCAGGGCTGTGGATGGCTACTGCTGTGTGCTGCTTGGCAGAAACTTTTTCCTGCTGGGGACTGGAAGACCCCGCCATTTTGGAAGATCTGCTGGGTCCTTCTTAGGAAGAGGCAGCAGGGAGCAGCGAGGGCCCAGTGCCCCATGGCCACAAATGCGCTTTGCACCATCAGACCAGCGGGCTCACTGTGCCAACACAGACCAGAGCACAGAAGCTATTGTGGAGGCACCTGCACCCAGCAGCAACGATGGGGTTCAGGAGCCAAGCACCATCCCTAACAGCAGCAGCAGTGGCAGATTGGGAGTAAAGCCCCGCCCCTAGCAGCAGCATGGGGCTTGTGAGCCAACACTCACACATGGCAGCAGCAGTGGTGGTAGATTGGAAGCCAAACCTATCCAGGCAGCAGTGGCAACTTGGGACCCATAAACCCCAGCAGCACCTACAATGACAGACAAACATTAGCTCCCTGCCATCAATCCTTCCAGATGTGCACAAGATGAGAGGCAAAGGCCCTGAGGGCCACACACCAGAACAGAGCTGCTGATCCCAAAGCTCCTGCAACAGCCAAGAGCCACCTGTCCCACTATTGCAGATGCTGCTGATGGCTGCCCATACCCCCATATGACTGGAATGGATCTGAGATCTAGCCCCAGCATGACCTGATATCCCTGGACACACTAACCTGCCAGTGTGACCTGGTGCATCCCAAACGACCCTGCCACAAAAAATGCTGAGACAAAGAACAACTCCAAAATGAAACAAAAGGAGGAATTACCAGAAAAGGAACTAAATGAAATAGAGGAAATCAGTATGTCAGATAAAGAATTCAAAGTAATGGTAGTCAGGGTGCTGAAACAACTTAGTGAGAATTACAAGCAACATAATGAAAACTATAAAAAACTCAGAGGGAGCTTTAAAAAAGAGGTAGAAGCTATTAATAAGAATCAAGCAGAAATGAAGAATGGCATCTCTGAAAAATAGAACACCTTGGAAGGACTCAAAAGTAGATTAGAAGAAGCTGAGGACCAAATCAGTGAGATAGAAAACAAGGTAGAAAGATTAATCCAATTAGAGCGGTAAATGGAAAAAATTAAAAAGCAGGAGAATTTAAGTGAGCTTTGGTATAACATGTAACATAAAAACAATAACATCACAGGGGTACCAGAAGAAGGAGAATCAGAGAGAGGAATAGAGAGCCTGTTTGGAGAAATAATGACAGAAAACTTCCCTAACCTGGTGAAGGACAAAGTACAGGAAACACAGAGTCTGACTCAAGATGAACCCAAAAATACCCACACCTAGCCTTGGCCAGTTTGTCTCAGTGGTTGAAGTGTCAGCTGTAGACCAGAGGGTCTCGGGTTTGATTCCAGTGAAGGGTGCATACTTGGGTTTCAGGTTTGATCCCTGGCCCCAGTAGGGGTTGTGCAGGAGGCAACCATTTGATGTATCTCTCTCTCACTGATGTTTCTCTCCCTTTCTCTCTCTCTGTCTCTCCCTCCCTGCCTTCCACTCTCTCAAAAAGTCAATGAAAAAATATCTTCAGGTGAGGATTAACAATAACCACAACAAAAACCACACCTAGACATATTATAATTAAAATGGCAAAAATTAAAGACATAGAAAGAACGTTAAAGGCAGGAAGAGAGAGACAGAATGTTACCTACAAAGGAGGTCCCACTAGACTGTCAGCTGATTTCTCAACAGAATCACTGCAGAAGGCAGTGGCATAAAATATAGAAATTAATGAAAAGCAAGGGATTGAATTAAAGACTACTTACTCTATCCAGCAAGGCTATCATTCAAAATTGAAGGTGAAATAAAGAGATTGCAGACACAAAAAAGGCTAAAGGAGTTTATTACCACCAACCCAACATTGTAAGAAATGCTAAATGGACTGTTATAAGAAGAAGAAGAGCCCTGGCCGGTTTCACTCAGTGGTTGGCGTGTCAGCCCACAGACAGAAGAGTCACAGATTTGATTCCAGTAAAGGAGGGCACATAGCTCAGTTGCGGTTCGGTACCCGGCCCTAGTCAGGGTCATGCAGGAAGCAATTAATCAATGTTTCTCTCTCACATCAATGTTTCTCTCTCTCTCTCTCTCTCTCTCTCTCTCTCTCTCTCTCTCTCTCCCTCTCTCTTACTCTATCTAAAGATAAATGGAAAAATATCCTCAGGTGAGGATTTTTTTAAAAAAAGAAGAAGAAAGAGAGACAGAGGAACACAAACATAAAGAATAAAAATGGCAACAAATAAGAACCCAGCAATAATAACCTTAAATGTAAATGGCTTAAATGCTCCAATCAAAAGACTTAGGGTAAATGATTGGATAAGAAAACATGACCCATATATATGCTCTCTACAAGAGTCCCACCTCAGAACAGAAGATTCACAAAGGATGAAAGTGAAGGATAGAAAAAGATTTTCCCTGCAAATGAAAACCAAAAAGCTGGAGTAGCAATACTCATTTCTGATAAAAACAGACTTCAAAAAGAAGGCCATAAAAAGAGACAAAGAAAGACACTACACAATGTTAAAGGGATCAATCCAACAAGAGGATATAACCCTGGTAAGCATATATGCACCCAATTTTGAGCACTAAAATATATTTTTAAACTGCTGAAGGATGTTAAGGGAGAGATTGACAATAATACATTTGTAGTAGGGGACTTTATCACCCCACTGACATCACTGGATAGATCTTCCAGACAAAGAATCAACAAGGAAACAGAAACACTAAATGACACACTAGATGAGATGGATTTAATTGATATTTATAGAACATTTCACCCCAAGACTGCATAATGTACATTCTTCTCAAGTTCACAGGGATATTCTCGAAGATAGACCACATGTAGGACACAAACTAAGTCTTAACAAATTCAAGAAGATTGAAATCATATCAAGCATCTTCTCACATCACAATGGCATGAAACTAGAAATCAATTACAATAAAAACATGCAAAAGCATTCAAACAAATGGAGGCTAAATACCATGTTATTAAACAATGAATGGGTTATGAAGAGATCAAGAAAGAAATAAAAAATTCCTGGAAACAAATAAAAATGAACACACAACAAGACAAAATCTATGGGACACAGCAAAAGGAGTCCTGAGAGGGAAGTATATAGAATTACAGAAGGATCATACCTCAACATAATAAAGGCCATCTATGATAAACCTTGTTCAATAAACAAGAAAAAATTTTAATAAACTATTAAGGAATAGGAAGAAAATAATAAAGATCAGGGTGAAAATAAATGACATAGAGACTTAAAAAAAAATACAAAAGATCAATGAAACCAAGAGCTGGTTCTTTGAAAACATAAACAAGATTGATCAATCTTTAGCCAGACTCACCAAGAAAAAAGAGAGGACCCAAATAAACAAAATCATAAACAAAAGAGAAATAACAACTGACACTGCAGAAATACAAAGGATTGTAAGAAAATACTATGAACAATTATATGCCAACAAGGTGGACAACCTACGTGAAATGTACAAATTCCTAGAATCATACAAGCTTCCAAAACTCAACAAGAAGGAGTAAAAAAAAACCTGAACAGTCCAGTAACAACTAAGGAAATAGAAACAGTAATCAATAAACTCCAAGCAAACAAAAACCCTGGTCCAAAAGGAAGTTTTACCAAACATTCAAGGAACTAATACCTATCCTCCTCAAACTATTCCAAAAAATCCAAGAAGAAAGACTTTCAAGCTCATTTTATGAGGCCGGCATAATCCTAATTCCAAAACCAAATAAAGACACTATAAAGAGCCTGGCCAGTGTGGCTCAGTGGTTGAGCCTCAACCTATGCACCAAGAGGTCACCAGTTCAATTCCAGGTCAGGGCACATGCCCAGGTTGTGGGCCTGATCCCAATGGGGGGCATGCAGGAGGTGGCCAATTGATGTTCTCTCTCATCAATGTTTTTATCTCTCCTTCACACTTCCTCTCTCTCTCTAATCAATAAATTAAAAAATTTATAAAAAGACACTATAAAGAAAAAAAAATTACAGGCCAATATCCTTGATGAACATAAATGCCAAAATCATCAACAAAATATTAGCAAATCAGATCCAGCAATATATTTTTAAAAAATTATTCACCACCACCAAGTAGGATTTATCCCAGGGATGCAAGGCTGCTACAATGTATGCAATTCAATAAATGGGATACACCACATAAACAAAATGAAAGATAAAAACTATATGATCATATCAATAGATACTGAGAAAGCATTTGACAAAATCCAGTACCAAAATTTGATTAAAAACTTCCAAAAAGTGGAAATAGAAGTATCATACCTCAGCATAATAAAGGCCATATATGATAAACCTACCAGCAACATCATACTCAATTGGGCAAAAACTAAAAGCATTTCCCTTAAGAACAGGAACAAAACAGGAAAGTCCACTTTTGCCACTCTTATTCAACATAGTACTAGAAGTCTTAGCCACAGCAATCAGACAAGAAGAAAAAATAAAAGGCATCCAAATTAGAAATGAGTAAGTGAAACTGTTATTATTTGCAGATAACATAATATTGTACATAGAAAACCCTAAAGACTCCAACATAAAACTACTAGATTTAACCAATGAATTTTGCCAGGATGGCATGGCTTGGTGGATTGAGCATCATCCCATAGAATGAGAGATCCCAGTTCAATTCTCCATCAGGGCACATGTCTGGGTTGCAGGCTTGATCCCTAGTAGGGGGCATGCACAAGGCAGCCAATCAATGTTTCTCTCTCACACTGATGTTTCTATCTCTCCTTTCCTCTCTGTCTAAAAAAAAAATCAATAAAAAGATATTTAAAAATTAAATAAATAAATGAATTTGGGAAAGTAGCAGGATACAAAATTAACATCCAGAAATCAATGGCATTTTTATGCACCAATAATGAGCACTCAGAAAGAGAAACTAAAAAAACAACAACAATCTCATTTACCATTGGAACAAAAAAAAAACTAAGATACCTAGGTATAAACTTAACCAAGGAGGTAAAAGAACTCGTCTTAGAAAATTATAGAACATTGAAAAAAGAAATAGATGAAGACATTTAAAAACATGGAAGCATATACCGCATTCATGGATTAGAAGAATTGACATCATTAAAATGATCAAACTACCTAAAGCAATATATAGATTTAATGCAATCCATATTAAAATACCAACAGCATACTTCACAGAGCTAAAACAAAAACTCCAGAAGTTTATATAAAACCAAAAAAGACCCCCGAATAGCCACAGCAATCTTGAAAAAGAAGAACAAAGTTGGAGGTATCACAATACCGGACATCAGCTTATATGATAAAGCCACTGTAATCAAAACAGCCTGGTACTGGCACAAGAACAGGCATATAGATCAATGAAACAGAACAGAGAACCCAGAAATTGATCCAGACCAGTATGCTCAACTAATATTTGACAAAGCAGGCAAGAGCATACAATGGAGTAAAGGAAGTCTCTTCATTAAATGATGTTGGGAAAATTGAACAAGACTATGCAAAAAAATGAAATTAGATCACCAACTTACACCATACATAAGAATACACTCAAAATTGATTAAAGACTTAAATATAATTTGTGAAACCATTAAAATCCTAGAACAAAATGTAGGCAGCAAAATTACAGACATCACACGAAGCAGAATTTTCACCAATATATCACCTAGATGAACAAAGGGGAAAAAAATCAATAAATGGGACTACATCAAACTAAAAAGCTTCTGCACAGCAAAAGAAACCAGCAACAAAATGAAAAGGAGACCCACTGCATGGGAGAACATAGTTCCCAATGATATATTGGATAAGGGATTAATTTCCAAAATATATGAAGAACTCACACACCTCAACACTGTGAAGACAAACAATCCAATTTTTAAATGGGCAAAGAAATGAAACTAGACCATCATCTTATACTATACACAAGAATAAACTCAAAATGGATAAAAGACTTAGATGTGATGCATGAATCTATAAAAATCCTAGAAGAAAATGTAGGCAACAAAATTTCGGACATCATACGCAGCAGAATCTTCACTGATATATCACCTAAGGCAACAGAAGCAAAGGAAAAAATGAACACATGGGACTACATCAAACTCAAAAGCTTCTGCACAGCAAAAGAAACAACCATCAAAGTGGAAAGGCAACCCACTGTATGGGAGAGCATAACTGCCAATGATATATCAGCTAAGGGATTAATTTCCAAAATATATAGAGTGCTCATACAGCTCAACAAAAGGAAGACAAAAAACCCAATTAAAAAATGGGCAGAGGAACTAAATAGACACCTCTCCAAACAGGACATACAAATGGCCAAGAGACATATGAAGAAATGCTCAACATCACTAATCATCAGAGAGATGCAAATTAAAACAACAATGAGGTATCACCTCACACCTGTCAGAATGGCCGCCATCAACAAAGCATCAAACAACAAGTGTTGGTGAGGGTGTGGAGAAAAGGGGACTCGAGTACACTGCTGGTGGGAATGCAGACTGGTGCAGCCACTATGGAAAACACTATGGTGTTACCTCAAAAAATTAAAAATTGAATTACCATTTGATCCAGTGATCCCACTCCTAGGAATATACCCTAAGAAGCCCGAAACACCAAACAGAAAGAATATATGTACCCCCATGTTCACAGCAGCGCTATTTACAATAGCTAAGATCTGGAAACAGCCCAAATGTCCATCAGTAGACGAATGGATATAAAAGCTGTGGTACATATACACAATGGAGTACTATGCAGCTGTAAGAAAGATCTCTTATCCTTTGCGATGACATGGGAGGACCTGGAAACTATTATCCTAAGTGAAACCAGCCAAGCAGAGAAAGACAAATATCATATGATGTCACTTATTTCTGGAATATAATAAACATAACAGTCTGAGGAACAGGGTAGTCCCAGAGATGTGGAAGTAGGGTACAGACTGACAATTGTCAGAAGAGGGGGTGGGGGAGGGGAGCGATGAACCACAGAACTTGTACGCATGTACTCATAACCAATGGACATGGACCACAAAACTGGGGACGGGGTAGGGAGGGAGGGGGACGAGGGTGACAATGGGGGAAAAAGGAGAAACATCTGTAACAAAAATAAATTAATAAAAAATTTAAAAAAAAAGAAAATGGGCAAAGGACATGAATAAACACTTATCTATACAAATGGCCAAGAGACATATAGAAAAATAGTCACTAATCATCAGAAAGATGCAAATAAAAACAACTATGAGGTATCACCTCACACCTGTCAGAATGGCTACCATTAACAAACCATCAAAAACAAGTACTGGTGAAGATGTGGAGTAAAGTGTTCTCTAATACATTGCTGTGGGAATGCAGACTGGTGCAGCCACTATGGAAAACACTATGGTGTTTCCTCAAAAAATTAAAAATGGAACTACCAATTGACCCAGTGATCCCACTTATAGGAATATATCCTAAGAAGCCTGAAATATCAATCAGAAAGAATATATGCACCCCCACATTCATAGTAGGTCTATTTACAATAACTACAATCTGGAAACAGCCCAAGTGTCCATCAGTAGATGAGTGGATAAAAAAGCTGTGGTAGATTTACCCAATGGAATTCTATGCAGCTTTAAGAAAGAAAGATCTCTTACCCTTTGAGATGACACAGAGGGACCTGGAGAGTCTTGTGCTAAGGGAAATATGCTGGTCAGAGAAAGAGAAGTATCACATGATCTCACTTATTTGTGGAATATAATGAACAAAATAAACTGATGAGCAAAATAGAGCCAGAGATGTGAAAGTAGGAAACAGACTGACAAAACCTCAGAGGGAAGGAGGGTGGGGTTGGGAAGAGGTAAACCAAAGAACTTATATGCATATAAGCATAACCAATGGACAGAGACAACAGTGCAGTGAAGGTGGGTGTGGGGGGCATGAACAGGGAGGAGATTGTCAATGGGGCAAAAAGGAGGGACATTTGTAATATTTTCAATAATAAAGATAAATTTTTTAACATATTTTTTTAAAGACTTGTTCTGGGAAACCATGCTCTGTGCTGTCAATGGAGTCTAGCAGTCACACATCCCTGGGTGCAAAATAAAGTCTCAGGTTCATCTCAGTGTAATTATTAATAGTGTGCCCTTGTTCTCTCAAATATGTGCCAGTGAGACAATAAATTCTTTGAACAAGTATTTCTTTTTTCATATATATATATGAAAACTTTTTATATACAGTTTAGCAATGGTTATATATTTTTTTCTTTAAATTTGTCTTCCAAATGTGAATTTTCAGAATACATCAAAGTCTTTTTATTGAAGCATAATTAAAATAAAACTTTTACACATGTTCTTAACTAAACTTCCAGAAAATATTTTTACTTGATAGGTAAGAGAAAAGGTATCTGATCTCATCCTTCTGAATGCTTTTAATCTATTAGAAATCATTTGTTATCAGAAATGAACTAAAGAAATTTTAATTAATTAATTTATTTATTTTTTGGAATTAATTTTGTTGTTATTGTTATTTATTTTATTAATTTATTTTTGTTACAGATGTTTCTCCTTTTCCCCCCATTGTCACCCTCGTCTCCCTCCCTCCCTACCCCGTACCCAGTTTTGTGGTCCATGTCCATTGGTTATGAGTACATGCGTACAAGTTCTGTGGTTCATCGCTCCCCTCCCCCACCCCCTCTTCTGACAATTGTCAGTCTGTACCCTACTTCCACGTCTCTGGGACTACCCTGTTCCTCAGACTGTTATGTTTATTATATTCCAGAAATAAGTGACATCATATGATATTTGTCTTTCTCTGCTTGGCTGGTTTCACTTAGGATAATAGTTTCCAGGTCCTCCCATGTCATCGCAAAGGATAAGAGATCTTTCTTACAGCTGCATAGTACTCCATTGTGTATATGTACCACAGCTTTTATATCCATTCGTCTACTGATGGACATTTGGGCTGTTTCCAGATCTTAGCTATTGTAAATAGCGCTGCTGTGAACATGGGGGTACATATATTCTTTCTGTTTGGTGTTTCGGGCTTCTTAGGGTATATTCCTAGGAGTGGGATCACTGGATCAAATGGTAATTCAATTTTTAATTTTTTGAGGTAACACCATAGTGTTTTCCATAGTGGCTGCACCAGTCTGCATTCCCACCAGCAGTGTACTCGAGTCCCCTTTTCTCCACACCCTCACCAACACTTGTTGTTTGATGCTTTGTTGATGGCGGCCATTCTGACAGGTGTGAGGTGATACCTCATTGTTGTTTTAATTTGCATCTCTCTGATGATTAGTGATGTTGAGCATTTCTTCATATGTCTCTTGGCCATTTGTATGTCCTGTTTGGAGAGGTGTCTATTTAGTTCCTCTGCCCATTTTTTAATTGGGTTTTTTGTCTTCCTTTTGTTGAGCTGTATGAGCACTCTATATATTTTGGAAATTAATCCCTTAGCTGATATATCATTGGCAGTTATGCTCTCCCATACAGTGGGTTGCCTTTCCACTTTGATGGTTGTTTCTTTTGCTGTGCAGAAGCTTTTGAGTTTGATGTAGTCCCATGTGTTCATTTTTTCCTTTGCTTCTGTTGCCTTAGGTGATATATCAGTGAAGATTCTGCTGCGTATGATGTCCGAAATTTTGTTGCCTACATTTTCTTCTAGGATTTTTATAGATTCATGCATCACATCTAAGTCTTTTATCCATTTTGAGTTTATTCTTGTGTATAGTATAAGATGATGGTCTAGTTTCATTTTTTTGCATGTAACTGTCCAATGTTCCTAACACCATTTATTAAAGAGGCTGTCTTTACTCCATTGTATGCTCTTGCAACCTTTGTCGAATATTAATTGAGCATAATGTTTTGGGTCAATTTCTCGGTTCTCTGTTCTATTCCATTGATCTATGTGCCTGTTCTTGTGCCAGTACCAGGCTGTTTTGATTACAGTAGCTTTGTAGTATAACCTGATGTCTGGTATTGTGATCTCGCCTACTTTGTTCTTCTTTTTCAAGATTGCTGTAGCTATTCGGGGTCTTTTTTGGTTCCATATGAACTTCTGAAGCATTTGTTCTAGTTCTATGAAATATGTCGTTGGTATTTTGATAGGGATTGCATTAAATCTGTAGATTGCTTTGGGTATTATGGACATTTTAATGATGTTAATTCTTCCAATCCATGAACAAGGTATGTGCTTCCACTTTTTTATATCTTCCTCTATTTCCTTTTTCAATGTCCTGTAGTTTTCTGCAAATAGGTCCTTTACTTCTTTGGTTAAGTTTATTCCTAGGTATCTTAATTTTTTTTGCTGCAATGGTAAATGGGATTGTTTTTTTAGTTTCTCTTTCTGTGAGTTCATCATTGGTGTTTAAGAATGCCGTCAATTTCTTGACGTTAATTTTGTATCCTGCTACTTTGCCAAATTCATTTATCAAGTCTAGTAGATTTTTGATGGAGTCTTTAGGGTTTTCTATGTACAATATCATGTCATCTGCGAATAATGACAGTTTCACTTCCTCCTTTCCAATTTGGATCCCTTTTATGTTTTCTTCATGTCTGATTGCTGTGGCTAAGACTTCCAGTACTATGTTAAATAAGAGTGGTGAGAGTGGGCATCCTTGTCTTGTTCCTGTTCTTAAGGGAAATGCTTTTAGTTTTTGTCAATTGAGTATGATGTTGGCTGTAGGTCTTTCATATATGGCTTTTATAATGTTGAGATATGATCTCTCTATTCCCAAATTTCTGAGCGTTTTTATCAGAAATGGGTGCTGGATTTTGTCAAATGCTTTTTCAGTGTCTATTGATATGATCATATGGTTTTTATCTTTCATTTTTTTTATGTGATGTATCACATTTATTGATTTGTGAATATTGTACCAGCCTTGCATCCCTGGGATGAATCCCACTTGGTCATGGTGAATAATTTTTTTGATGTATTGCTGGATCCGATTTGCTAGCATTTTGTTCAGGATTTTGTCATCTATGTTCATCATGGATATTGGCCTGTAGTTTTATTTGTAGTGTCTTTTTCTGGTTTTGGAATTAGAATTATGCTGGCTTCATAAAACAAGTTTGGAAGTCTTCCTTCTTCTTGAATTTTTAGAAATAGTTTGAGGAGAATGGGTGTTAGTTCTTCTTTGAATGTTCGGTAAAACTGCCCCGTGAAGCCGTCAGGGTCTGGGCTTTTGTTTGCTGGGAGGGTCTTGATTACATCTTCAATTTCCTTCGTTGTTATTGGCCTGTTCAAGTTTTCTGTCTCTTCCCAGTTCAGTTTTGGGAGACTATGTGTTTCTAGAAATGTGTCCATTTTACTTAGATTGTCGAATTTGTTGCCATATAAATGTTCATAGTATTTGTTAACGATCCTTTGTATTTCTGTGGTGTCAGTTGTTACTTCTCCTCTTTCATTTCTGATTTTGTGTATTTGGGTTCTCTCTCTTTGTTTCTTGGTGAGTCTAGCTAAGGGTCCATCCATCTTGTTTATCTTTTCAAAAAACCAGCTCTTTGTTTCATTGATCCTTTGAATTGTTTTTTTTTTTTGGTCTCCATGTCGTTTATTTCTGCTCTGATCTTTACTATTTCCTTCCTTCCACTTGCTCTAAGGTTTTCTTTTTGTTTGCTTTCTAGTTCTTTAAGTTGTGAGGTTAGGTAGTCAATTAGAAATTTTTCTTCTTTTTTGAGGTGGGCCTGTAGTGCTATGAACTTCCCTCTCAGAACTTTTTCGCTGCATCCCATAGATTTTGTATTGTTGTGTGTTCATTTTCATTAGTTTCCAGGAAGTTTTTAATTTCTTCCTTGATCTCCATGGTAACCCATTCATTGTTCAATAACATGCTATTTAGCCTCCATATGTCAAATGTCTTTGCATGTTCTTGTTGCAATTGATTTCTAGTTTCATGCCATTGTGATCTGAGAAGATGCTTGATATGATTTCAATCTTCTTGAACTTATAGAGACTTAGTTTGTGTCCTACCATGTGGTCTATCTTTGAGAATGTCCCATGTGCACTTGAGAAGAAAGTGAACTCTGCAGTTTTGGGTTGTAATTCTCTGTATATATCTATTAAATTCATTTGATCTAGTGCTTCATTTAGAATTTTTCTTTTCTTATTAATTTTTTGTTTAGATGATCTATCCAGTGATGTCAGTGGAGTGTTGAAGTCTCCTGCTATGATTGTATTGCTGTCGATTTCTCCTTTGAAGTTCTCCAGAAGATTTTTAATATATTTTGGTGCTCGTATATTGGGTGCATATATGTTTACCAAGGTTATATCTTCCTGTTGGATAGACCTTTTCAATATTATGTAGTGACCTTCTTTGTCTCTAGTTATGGTCTTCAATTTGAAATCTAATTTATCAGATATGAGTATTGCTACCCCAGCTTTTTTTTCCTTTCCATTTGCTTGGAAGATTTTTTTCCATCCCTTTACTTTCAACCTATGTGAGTCTTTTGTTGTAAGGTGGGTCTCTTGTAAACAACATATATGTGAATCATGCTTTCTTATCCAGTCAGTTACTCTGTGCCTTTTTATCAGAGCATTCAATTCATTTACATTTAAGGTGATTATTGATATGTGCTCATTTATTGCCATTTTTGTTCAGTGTGGTTATATTTTTCTTCCTATTTCTTCTACTAATTACGGCAGTCCTTTTAACACAGAAATTTTAAATTAAACATACAATAACATCAGGTTCCAAGATGGGTTCAGAATGTCTGGATGCTCTGTCTGCTTGCTGCCAACACTGGACCATACTTTCAGCTAAACTGCAGAGTTTTCAGCTTGAGAAAACAGCTAAAGTAAAGCTGATCAGAAGTATTGTAGGTAGGAAATGCAAAGAAAGGATAGGAAAAGTCATGGAGAGGGTGAGCAAACTCCCACACCTGCATGGCTTCAATCATAGGGAAAGTGCAGCAGCAGAGGCCCCACCCCATTGGAGCATAGGTTCTCAGCCCCTATGCTCCAGGTGAAAAAAGAAATAGATGAAGACATCTAAAAACATGGAAGCATATATCATGTTCATGGATTAGAAGAATCAACATCATTAAAATGATCAAACTACCTAAAGCAATCCACAGCAACAAAGAGGTGAAGGGGAGCTCGAATAGCATTTGACAGTGGGAATCAGTGGGGATTCAGTCCACTTGGGAGTCTCAGACCACACCACCCCAGGCAAAGAGCAATTTCTTTGTTACCACACCAGCCTGGGAAGCTCGTTGGGATTTGTGTCTGTGGGAGGGACCACATGGAAGAGATTGGCGCCAGTGGATGGGTCTGATCATACACTCAACAGTGAATCTAAGGAGCCCTTTATTCTCTGGAAGAACTTTGGGCAGAGAGCATAGTGTGGCTTTGGAAAGAGCATCTGTCTTGCCCAACTTGAGTCCTTGAATGGTGACCCTCCACCCACCAGAACAGCTTGGTCTTTCCTATCCTGCTGCAACTAAGACAAAGGAGAATGGCTCTGAGCTGGGAATCTGCATCTGTATAGCTAGGTCTGATGGTATAGAGGTCTCGGACATTTGACCTCACTGGAACTTGGGCAGAGGACCTGCTGAGCAGAGGCCAGACATACTGAAAGATTGGAGTGCCAAAAAAAGATGATTTTTGTTATCCCCTCCTACTTGATGTGGTGGCAAGGGAGTGCCAGGGAGCCAGGGAGATGAGGCATTACAACCATGTCTCTGGGGCGGGCTTTGGACTGGGCAAGACAAGAGTGTTTTGGGCCCTTTTGGTGCATTACAGGGAACCAGAGCAGAGTTCCCCAGTGAGTTCAGCCAGCTGAGCCATGGGAAGGAAGGTGCCTGCCACCCCTCCTACAAGCTATGGGCAACACCCCTAATGTGAGTCTGTTTAAACCACCCTGGCTAGATCCCAGATACCCTTGCAGAATCCAGTTCCATGGGGGAAGGGAGAGCAGCTCAGAACAGGGACATTCAAGGTGTGGGACCTGAGGCAGACCCAGCTGCTGGGCTATTGATGTCCTGACTGCCAAGTTACCTGGGGCTCTGCCCTAAAGTGCTTCAGTCAGGTTTCAAAGAGACAGGCAGAGACAACAACTGACATTGGCTTGCACCAGAGAACTTCCTGAGAGGCCCAGGGCTGGCATACCCATAGGCTAGATTCAAACAACATCGGAGCAAAACTTAGCAAGCTCCACAAATAGTAGATCCAAAGAGTAATTGCAGCAGGCATCAAAATTTGTGGAGGCAAACTCTATTTATTTTTATTAATTTATCTTTTTAATATTTTATTTACTTTTTGTGTATTTTTTTAGTTTTGTTCTTTCCTACCTTTTTTCTTTCATATCTCTTATTTAGCTCCTTCCTTTTATTCTATTTGTCTCTCTCCATTTCCTTTTTTAATTTTTATTTTATTTTTTTTTATTTTTCTTTTCTTATTCTGTATTTTATTTTATTCATTGTTATTACTTTTTAAAATCATTTTTTCTTTTTCTTACATTTTTCTTATCTCTTCCTTCTTTTCTTTCATTCTCTTTTTTCATTTCTTCTTTTTTTATCTCTAATTATTTTGGTCTCTTGTCTGTTAGTTGTTTTGTTTTGTTTTTTTCTTTGTGATTGCTGTTGTTTTTGCTGTTGTTGTTGGTTTGGGGTTTTGTTTTGTTTTGTTGTTGGTTTGGTCCTGTTTTGTTCTGTCAGCACCTGTATAACAGTTGGTATGATGTGGTCAGGGTTGAGCCTCACAATCAGCCAGCCCAATGGCTGAGCCACCTCACAAAGGTGTTAACAGCAATCACAACCCAAATACAAAAGGAGGACCCACATAACCCACACAAGAGACATTCATAGAGCATCCAGCTCAGAAGATCAAGGAGACTACACCACTGGGTCCCATAAGACACCCACTGCAGAAGGCCACCCCATAAATACTGGGAGTCATAGCAGTCCTATCCAGTACACAGAAATAAACACAAAGAAACAGCAAAAATGGGAAAACAAAGAAACAGCCCCAAATGAAAGAACCTCCAGAAAAAGCTAAATGAAATGAAGGGAGCAATATATCATAAATAGAGTTCAAAGTAATGGTTCTAAGAATGCTCAACAGCATGAAAAAAAAGACACATAAACCATGAAAAACAACCTGTCAGAAATGAAGTATGACAAAGCTGAAATAAAGAATACACTGGAAGAAATAAACAGTAGGTTACAGAAAGAGGAGGATCAAATCAGTGAATTAGAAGACAGGTAGAAAAAAATCACTCAATCAGAGCAACAAAAAAAAAGAAAGAATTAAAATGCCTGAGGAAACTTCAAGGGAACTTTGGGACAATATGAAATGCAACATCTGCATAATAGGGGTACCAGAGGAAGAAGTAAGTGAGCAAAAGATAGAGAACCTACTTGAAGAAATAATGACAGAAAACTTACCTAACATTGTGAAGAAAAAAGTCACACAAGTTGCAGAAGCATGGAGAGTTCTAATCAAGATTAACCAAAAGAGACCCACTCTAAGACACATCATAATTAAAATAGCAAACCTTAAAGACAAAGAGAGATTAAGGCAGCAAGAGATAGTCAGTTACCTACAAGGGAGTTCCCATAAGGCTGTTGGCTGATTTCTCCACAGAAACACTACAGGCCAGAAGGGAATGGCATGAAGTATTCAAAGTAAGGAAAAGAAAGGATGTAAACCTAGGCTACTCTATCCAGCAAGGCTATCCTTCAATATTGAAGGTGAAATAAAAAATTTTCTCAGACTAAGGCTAAAGGGTTTCAGCATTGCAAGAAATGTTAAAGGGATTGCTGTAAGAAGAAGAAGAAATGGGGGGTAGCATAAAGAATAAAAATGGTATGTGATACATCACACACAAAAATGAAGGATAAAAATTACATGATTGTATAATAGATAGAGAAAAATCAAGAGCCCATTTTTTTATATAAACTCTCAGCAAAGTGGGAATAGAGGGATGATACTTCAACATAATAAAGACTACATATGACACACCTACAGCCAACATCATACTCAATGGCCAAAAACTAAACACATTTTCCTTAAGAAATGGAAAAAGACAGGGTGGTCCACTTTTAACACTCTTATTCAACATAGTACTGGAAATCCTAGACACAGCAAACAGAAAAGAAGAAAAAAAATCAAAAGCATCCAAATTGGAAAGGAGGAAGTAAAACGCATTATTTGCAGATGACATGATATTGTACATAAAACACCCAAGAGAATCCACCACAAAACTACTAGATTTTATAAATGAATTTGGAAAAGTAGCAGGATACAAAATTAGCACCCAAAAATTTATGGTATTTTGATACACCAATAATGAACTCTCAGAAAGATAAACTAAAAAACAATCCCATAAAACACTGCATCAAAAAAAATTAAGAGCTGAGATCTGCCTCTGACAACTGAAGCAGTGGAGTTGGAGTGGAGCCCCTCCCCCCAGCAGCAGCAAAGTCCCAGGTGCAGAGCATCCTCAGCCCCCAACAGCAGTAAAAGATTGGGACCTGAGAGCACACCCTGGTAGCAGCAACAGCAGTAGCAGTGCAAACCGGGAGCTGACACTTGCCCCCAGCAGTGACTGATCAGGAGCTGAGTCCCACCACACAACAGGGTACCCCAACAGAACACCAGCAGGACCCACACACCCCAGCAGTGTGCCAGAGGGACCCCCAAACCCCAGCAGAGCACCAGTGGAACCCATGAACCCCAGAAGCACACCAGCTGGATCCACACACCCCAGCAGCATACCAGAGGGACCCACGAACCCCAGCAGCATGCCAGTGGAACCCATGCATGCCAATAGCATACTAGCAGAACCCCACACACCCCAGGAACATACCAGCCAGACCCACGCACCCCAGGCAGCAGCAGCACATATTGGCAGCTGAGACCCATCCCCAGCAGCATCAGCAGAAGCTGATCAGGATTGGTGCTCCAGCCAAAGCATCAGCAAGTGTCGGAGAGCTGAGACCTGCACAACAGACCAATACCAGATGACAGGTGTCAATCCTCCAGGAACTACAGCAGGCAAGAGGTGCCATACACCAAAAGAGGCTGGGAGGCATAGCAGCCTTAGTTGATACACACTGACCTGCCTACACAATCCAACATCCCTCACCAGGCTTTGAACTACTAGATTGCTAAAATGGAGAGACAAAGAAACAACACTCAAATGAAAAAAAGAGAGGAATCACCAGAAAAGGAACTACAAGAACTAGAAGAAAGCAACTTGTCAGATAAAGAATTCAAAGTAATGATTATAAGGGTGCTCAAACAATTTGGGGAGAACTACAAGCAACTTAATAAGAATTATAAAGACCTCACTGAGAACTACTTCAGATTAAAAAAAGAGGTAGAAGCTACACATAAAGAGGTAGAAGCTATGCATAAAAATCAAGAAGAAATAAAGAATGACATAGCTGATATGAAAAATACCTTAGAAGGGTTCAATAGTAGATTAGAAGAAGCTGAAGACCAAATCAGCAACTTAGAAGACAAGGTAGAATAAAACACCCAAATAGAGCAGCAAATGGGGAAAAAAATTAAAAAGAAGGAGGAGAGTTTAAGGGAGTTTTGGGACAATACAAAATGTAACAACATTCACATTATAGGTGTACTTGAAGTAGAAGAATCAGAGAAAGGAATAGAGAACCTGTTTGAAGAAATAATGATAGACAACTTCCCTAAACTGGTGAAGGAAAAAATCACACAAGTCCAGGAAGCACAGAGAGTCCCAAGTAAGATGAACCCAAAAAGACCTACAGCTAGACACATCATAATAAAAATGGCAAACATTAAAGACAAAGAAAGAATCTTAAAGGAAGCAAGAGAGAGACAGAAAATTACCTACAAGGGAACTCCCATTAGACTGACAGCTGATTTCTTAATAGAAACACTGCAGGCCAGAAGGGAGTGGCATGAAGTGTATAAAGTAATGCAAGGCAAGGGTCTGAATCCAAGACAACTCTATCCAGCAAGGCTGTCATTCCAAATTGAACGAGAAATAAAGAGCTTCACAGATTTTAAAAAAAGTTAAAGGAATTTACCACCACCAAACTAGCATTAAAAGAAATGCTGAAGGGACTGTTGTAAGAAGAAGAAGAAACAGAGAGAGAGAAAGAGGAACACAGGCATAAAATAAAAATGGCAACCAATAACTATCTATCAATAATAAGAAATGTAAATGGCTTAAATGCTCCAATCAAAAGACATAGGGTAGCTGATTGGATAAGAAAACACGACCCATATATATGCTGTCTACAAGAGACCCACCTCACAACAAAAGACTCACACAAGATGAAAGGGATGGAAAAAATTTTTCCCAGCAAATGGAAATGAAAAAAAAAAAAAAGCTGTGGTAGCAATACTCATATCTGACAAGATAGACTTCAAAATGAGGGCCATAATAAGAGACAAAGAAGGTCACTCCATAATATTAAAAGGATCAACCTAACAAGCGGATATAACCCAGGTAAACATAAACGCACCAAACGTGGGAGCACCGAAATATATTTAAAAACTTCTGGAGGACTTCAAGGGAGAGATCAATAGCAATACAATCACGCCACTGACACCACTGGATAGATCTTCCAGACAAAAACTTAACAAAGGACATAGAGTCCTTAAATGATGAACTAGATCAGTTGGACTTAATTGATATTTACAGAACATTTCACCCCAAAGCTGCTGAATATACATTCTTCTCAAGTGCACACAGGACATTCTCAAAAATAGACCACATGTAGGACACAAAGTAAGTCTTTACAAATTCAAAAAGATTGAAATCATATCAAGCATCTTCTTGGATCACAATGGCATGAAACTAGAACTCAGTTGCAAAATCACAAAAAAAACATTCAAACACTTGGAGGCAAAATAGCATATTAAACAACAAATGGGTTACCAATGAGATCAAGGAAGAAATTAAAAACTTCCTGGAAACCAATGAAAACGAACACATAACAACACAAAATCTATGAGATGCAGTGAAAGCAGTCCTGAAAGGGAAGTTCATAACACTACAGGCCCACCTCAAGAAACAAGAAAAATTCCTAATTGACTCTCTAATCCTACAACCTAAAGAACTAGAAAGAAAACAAAAAGAAAAACCCCGAACAAGTAGAAGGAAAGAAATAGTAAAGGTCAGAGCAGAAATAAACGACATAAAGACTAAAAAACCAATTCAAAAGATCAATGAAACAAAAAGCTGGTTCTTTGAAAAGATAAACAAGATCGATGGACCTTTAGCCAGACTCACCAAGAAATGAAAAGAGAAGACCCAAATAAACAAAATCAGAAACAAAAGTAGAGAAGTAACACAAAAATACAAAGGATCATCGAAACATACTATGAACAATTATATGCCAATAAATTGGACAATCTAGGTGAAATGGACAAATTTCTAGAAACACACAGTCTCCCAAAACTGAACTGGGAAGAGATAGAAAACTTGAACAGACCAGCCCTGGCCAGTTTGGCTCAGCAGTTAGAGCATCGGCCTGCAGTCCAGAGAGACCCGGGTTTGGTTCCCGCTAGGGGCATGTGCCTTGGTTGCAATTTGTCCCCGGCCCTGGTTGGTCCTGCGGGAGGCAGCCACTCGATGTGTCTCTTTCACGTCGATGTTTCTCTCTCTCTCTCTCTCTCTCTCTCTCTCTCTCTCTCTCTCTCTCTCTCTTCCTCTCTCTCCCTCCCACTCTATCTGAACAAAAAATGGAAAAATGTCCTCGGGTGAGGATAAAAAAAAAGGAAAAAAAAATAGAGAAAACTTGAACAGACCAATAACAACAAAGGAAATTGAAGATGAAACTCCCAGAAAACAAAAGCCCAGGCCTGGATGGCTTCACAGGGGAGTTTTAACAAACATTCAAAGAAGAACTAATACCCATTCTCCTCAAACTATTCCAAAAAATCCAAGAAGATGGGAGACTTACAAACTCATGTTATGAGGCCAGCATAATCCTAATTCCAAAACCGGATAAAGACACTACAAAGAAAGAAAACTACAGGCCAATATCCCTGATGAACACAGATGCCAAAATCCTTAACAAAATATTAGCAAATTGGATCCAGCAATACATCAAAAAGATAATTCACCATGACCAAGTGGGATTCATCACAGGGATGCAAGGATTGTACAATATTCACAAATCAATAAATGTGATACACCACATAAACAAAATGAAAGATAAAAACCATATCATCATATCAATAGACACTGAAAAAGCATTTGACAAAATCCAGCACCCATTTTTGATAAAAACACTCAGCAATTTGGGAATAAAAGGATCATATCTCAACATAATAAAGGCCATATATGAAAGACCTACAACCAACATCATACTCAATGGGCAAAAACTAAAAGCATTTCCCTTAAGAACGGGAACAAGACAGGGATGTCCACTTTTGCCACTCTTATTTAACATAGTACTGGAAATCTTAGCCACAGCAATTAGACATGAAGAAAAAATAAAGGGGATCCAAATTGGAAAGGAGGAAGTGAAACTGTCATTATTTGCAGATGACATGATATTGTACATAGAAAACCCTATGTACTCCGTCAAAAATCTACTAGACTTAATAAATGAATTTGGCAAAGTAGCAGGATACAAAATTAACGTCAAGAAATCAATGGCAATCTTATACACCAACAATGAACTCACAGAAAGAGAAACTAAAAAAACAATCCCATTTACCATCGTGGCAAAAAAAATTAAGATACCTAGGAGTAAACTTAACCAAAGAAGTAAAGGCTCTCTTTACAGATAACTACAGATCATTGAAAAAAGAAATACAGGAAGATATAAAAAAGTGGAAGCATATACCATGTTCATGGATTGGAAGAATTAACATCATTAAAATGTCCATACTACCAAAAGCAATCTATAGATTCAATGCAATTCCCATCAAAATACCAATGATATACCTCACAAAACTAGAACAAATACTCCAAAAGTTTATATGGAATCAAAAAAGGCCCCGAATAGCCACAGCAATCTTGAAAAAGAAGGACAAAGTAGGTGGGATCACAATACCAGGTATCAGGTTATATACTACACAGCCACTGTAATCAAAACAGCCTGGTACTGGCACAAGAACAGGCATATAGATCAATGGAACAGAACAGAGAACCCAGAAATTGACCCAAGAAAATATGCTCAATTAATATTTGACAAAGCTGGCAAGAGCATACAGTGGAGTCAAGACAGCCTCTTCAATAAATGGTGTTGGGAAAATTGGACAGATACATGCAAACAATGAAACTAGACCACCAAGTTTCACCATACACAAAAATAAACTCAAAATAGATAATATAATTAAATGTAAGATACAAAACCATAAAAATCCTAGAAGGAAACATAGGCAGTATAATTTCAGACATCTCAAATAGCAGAACATTCACTGATGCATCTCCTAGGGCAAGAGAAACAAAGAAAAAAAATAAACAAATGGACTACGTCAAACTAAAGTGTCTGTACAGCAAAAGCAAGCATCATCAAAATGAAATGGGAACCCACTGTATGAGAAAACATATTCACCAATGATATATCTAATAAAGGGTTTCTAAAATATATAAAGAACTCATACGATTCAACAAAAGGAGGACAAACAATCCAATTAAAAATGGGCAAAGGGCCCTGGCCAGTGTGGCTCAATGGTTAGAGTGTCAGCCCATGCAACAAAGGATCCTGGGTTCAATTCCTGGTCAAAGGCATCTACATGGGTGCAGGTTAGATTCCCAGCCCTGATCAGAGTGCATGTGGGAGGCAATCAATCAATGTGTCTCTTACATTGATTTTCTTTCTAACTTCCTTCCTCCCTCCCACTCTCCAAAAATCAATGGAAAGAATATCCTTGGGTGAAGATTAGCAACAACAAAAAAAGGCAAAGAACCTGAATAGATACTTCTCCAAAGAGGACGTAGAAATGACCAATATACATATGAAAAATGTGCAATGTCACTAGTCATCGGGGAGATGTAAATTAAAACTACAATGAGGTATCACCTCACACCTGCCAGAATGGCTACCATCAATAAATCAACAAACAACAAGTGTTAGCAAGGATGTGGAGAAAAGGAACCTTAGTACCCTGCTAGTGGGAATGCAGATGGGTGCACCCACTAAGAAAAACAGCATGGAGTTTCCTCAAAAAATAGAAAATGGAACTGCCATTTAACCCCATAATCCCACTTTCAGGAAATATATCCTAAGAATCCCGAAACTCTAACCAGAAACAATATGTGCACCCCTGTGTTCATAGAAGTGTTATTTTTAATAACTAAGATCTGGAAATAGCACAAGTGCCCACCAGAAGATTAGGGGGTAAAAAAAGCTGTAGTACATTTACACCAGAGAATACTATAAAGCTGTAAAAAAACAAAAAAAAAAAATGGATATCTTACCCTTCAAGACAGCATGGAGGGCCTGGAAATTATAATGCTAAGCAAAATAAGCCAGTCAGAAAAGGACAAATATCACATGATCTTACTTATATGTGGAATCTAATGAACAAAATAAACTCATGAATAAAATAGAACTGGAGGCATGGAAACATGGAACAGACTGATGAATCTCAGAGGAAATGGGAGTGGAAAGGGGTGAGGAAGGGGATTAACCAAAGACTTGTAGGCATATATACATTGCCCATGGACACAAACAATAGGATAGTGAAGGCAGATTGGGAGCATGGTCAAGGGGAGCAATGAGGGAGAAAAGGATGGACATCTGTAATACTCTCAACAATAAAGATAACTAAAAAATTGAATGGGTTACCAATGAGATCAAGGAAGAAGTAAAAACTTCCTGGAAACAAATAAAAATGAACATAGAAAAATCCAAAATCTATGAGACACAGCAAAAGCAGTTCTGAGAGGGAAATTCATAGCACTACAAACCTACCTCAAAAAGGAAGAATGATCTCAAATAAAGAATCTGACCCTACAACTAAAAGGAGAAAGAAAACAACAAGAGCCCAGAGTAAGTAGAAGGAATGAAATAATAAAGATCAGAGTTGAAATAAATTACATTGAAACTAAAAAATATATATATATATATAATAGATCAATGAAACCAAGAGCTGCTTCCTGGAAAAGATGAACCAGATTGATGAACCTTTAACCACACTCATCAAGAAAACAAGAAAAAGCACCCAAATAAATAAAATCAGAAATGAAAGAGGAAAAGCAACAGCTGACACCACCGAAACACTAAGAATTGTAAGAAAATACTATGAACAACTATCTGCCAATAAAGGCAAAATGTACAAATTCCTAGAAAAGTAGAATCTTCCAAAACTCAATCAGGAAGAATCAGAAAACCTTAATAGGCCAATAACAACTAATGAAATTGAAGCAGTAATTAAAAAACTAACAGCAAAAGTAGTCCTGGACTGAATGGCTTCAAATGAGAGTTTTATGAAAAATTCAAAGAAGAACTAATACCTATCCTACTCAAACTGTTTCAAAAAATACAAGAATCTTTTTATGAGGCCAGCATTATCCTAATTAAAAATCTAAAGACACTACAGAGAAAGAAAATTATAGGCCAATATCTCTGATGAACATAGATGCTAAAGTCTTCAACAAAATATTAATAAATAGGATCCAGCAATACATTAAAAAGATCATACATTATGACCAAGTGGGATTTACTTTGGTGATGCAAGGCTAGTACAATATTCGCAAATCAATAAATGAGATATATCACAGAAACAAAATAAAGAATAAAAATCACATGATCTTATCAATAGATGCAGAAAAACCTTCAACAAAATCCAGCACCCATTTTTCATAAAAACTCTCAGCAAAGTGGGAATAGAGGACCCCTCTTCAACATAATAAAGGCAATATATGGCAAACCTACAGCTAACACCATACTCAATGGGCAAAAACTAAAAGTGTTTTCCTTAAGATTAAGAACAAGATGGGGATGTCTGCTTTTACCACTCTTATTCAACACAGTACTAGAAGTCCTGGCCACAGTGATCAGACAAGAAGAAAAAAATCAAAGGCATCCAAATTGGAAAGGAGGAAGTAAAACTGTCATTATTTGCAGATGACATAATATTGTACTTAAAAAACCCTAAAGATCCACCAAAAAACTACCAGATCTAATAAACGAATTCAGCAAAGTAGCAGGATACAAAATTAATATCCAGAAATCAATGGCATTTTTATACACCAATAATGAACTCTCAGAAACAGAAACTAAAAAACAATCCCATCTACTACTAAAAAAAATAAATACATAATTCCTAGGAATAAACTTAACCAAGGAGGTAAATGCCCTGTACTTGGAAACTACAGGTTATTGAGAAAAGGAAATTGAGGAAGATACAAATAAGTGGAAGCATATACCATGTTCTTGGATAGAAATAATTAAGATCATTAAAATGTCCGTACTACCCAAAGCAATCTATAGATTCAATGCAATCCCTATTAAAATACTAACAGCATATTTCACAAACCTAGAATAAATATTCCAAAAATTTATCTGGAACCAAAAAGACCCTGAATAATCTCGGCAATCTTGAGAAAGAAGAACAAAGTTGGAAGGGTCACAATACGGGATTTAAAACTATACTGCAAATTCACTGTAATCAAAATAGCCTGGTAGTGGCATAAGATTGGACATATAGATAAATGGAAGAGAACAGAGACCCCAGAAATCAACCCAGGCCATTATGATCAATCAATATTTGACAAGGAGGCAAGAGCACACAGTGGAGTAAAGACAAGTCTCTTCAATAAATGGTGTTGGGCAAATTGGACAGGTACATGCAAAAAATATGAAACTAGACCACCAACTTATACCATACACAAGAATAAACTCAAAATGTATAAAAGACTTAAATGTAAGTCGTGAAACCACAGAAATTCTAGAAGAAAACAAAGGCAATAAAATCTGACATCTCATGTAGCAGTATTTTCACGGATACATGTCTTAGGGAAAGAGAAACAAAGGAAAAAAATAAACAAATGGGACTACATCAAACCAAAAAGCTTCTGCACAGCAAAAGACCATCAATAAAACGATAGGGGAACCCACTCTACGGGAGAACATATTTGCCAATGATATATCTGATAAGGGGTTGATTTCCAAAATATATAAAGAACTTATACAACTCAACACCAGGAAGACAAGCAATCCAATTAAAAAATGGGCAAATGACCTATATAGACACTTCTCAAAAGAGGGCATACAGATGGCCAATAGACATATGAAAAAATGCTCAATGGCACTAATCATCAAAGAGATGCAAATTAAAATTACAATGAGTTATCACCTCACACCCGCCAGAATGGCTACCATCAATAAATCAACAAACAAGACATCTCTCCAAAGAGGACATACAAATGGCCAAGAGACATATGACAAAATGCTCAACATCACTAATCATCAGAGAGATGCAAATTAAAACAACAATGAGGTATCACCTCACACCTGTCAGAATGGTCGCCATCAACAAATCATCAAACAACAAGTGTTGGAGAGGGTGTAGAGAAAAGGGGACTCCAGTACACTGCTGGTGGGAATGCAGACTGGTGCAGCCACTGTGGAAAACACTATGGTGTTACCTCAAAAAGTTAAAAATTGAACTGCCATTTGACCCAGTGATCCCACTTCTAGGAATATACCCTAAGAAACCTGAAACACCAACCAGAAAGAATATATGTACCCCTATGTTCATAGCAGCACTATTTACAATAGCTAAGATCTGGAAACAGCCCAAGTGTCCATCAGTACACGAATGGATAAAAAGCTGTGATACATATACACAATGGAGTACTATGCAGCTGTAAGAAAGAAAGATCTCTTATCCTTTGAGATGACATGGAGGGACCTGGAGAGTATTATCCTAAGTGAAACAAGCCAAGCAGAGAAAGACAAATATCACATGATCTCACTTATTTGTGGAATATAATGAACATAACAGTCTGAGGAACAGGGTAGGCCCAGAAACGTGGAAGTAGGGTACAGACTGACAACCCTCAGAAGAGGGGGTGTGGGGGAGGGAAGAGATAAACCACAGAACTTATATGCATGTATGCATAACTGATGGACATGGACAACAATGCTGAGGATGGGGTGGGGGGATGGGGAGGAGGGTGTCAATGGGGGAAAAAGGAGAAACATCTGTAACAAAAACAAATTAATAAAAATAAATAAATAAATAAATAAATAAATAAATCAACAAACAAATGCTGGCAATGATGTGGAGAAAAAGGAACCCTAGTACACTACTGGTGGGAATGCAGACCTGAGCAGCCACTCTGGAAAACAGTATGGAGTTTCTTCAAAAAATTAAAAATGGAACTGCTGTTTGACCAAGCAATCCCAATTCTGGGAATATATCCTAAGAATTCTGAAACACCAGTCAAAAAAAATATATATGCACCTTCATAGCATTGTTATTTACAATAGCCAAGATCTGGAAACAGCCCAAGTGCCCACCAATAGATGAGTGGATAGAAAAGCTGTGGTACATATACACAATGGAATACTATGGGGCTGTATAAAAATAAGGAACTCTTACCTTTTGCAAAGCATGGATGGGCCTGGAGATTATTATGCTAAGCGAAATAAGCCAGTTAGAGAAAGACAAACATCACATGATCTCACTTATATGTGGAATCTAATGAACAAAATAAAATGACAAACAAAATAGGGCAAGAGACATGGATGCATGAAACAGACTGACAGATATCAGAGGGGGGCGGGGTTGAGAAGAGATTAACCAAAGAACATATATGCATATATGCATAACCCATGGACACAGACAATGTGGTGAAGGCCTGGGGTGGGGTGGGAATGGGTGCAAGGGGTTAAGGGGGGTGGAAATGGGGGACATCTATAATACTGTCACCTATAAAAATAAAATACATGTTTAAATACAATAACATCATATGTCATTAGGGAAATGCAAGCTAAAACAATGAGATACCACTAGCACACCAATTAGAATGACAAAAATCTAAAACACTAAAATACCAAATGGTAGCAAAGATGTAAAGCAATAGGAAATTTCATTCCTTGCTGGTGAGAATCAAAACAGTACAGCCACTTTGGAGACAGTTTGGCTGTTTCTTACAAAACTAAAATACTCTTACCATATGATTCAGTAATCACACCCTTTGGTATTTACCCTAAGGAATTGAAAACTTATGTTCACACAAAAATCTGCACATGAATGTTTATAGCAGCTTTGTTCAGAATTGCTAAAACTTGGAAGCAACTAAGATGCCCTTCAGTTAATGAATGAATAAATAAACTGTGGTTCATCTAAACAATGGAATACTACTCCACACTACTAATAAATTAGCAGTCAAGTCATGAAAAGACCTGGAGGAACATTAAAAGCATATTACTAAGTGAAAGAAGCCAATTTTAAAAGCTTACACACGCCTGGCTGGTGTGGCTCAGTGGACTGAGCGTTCTCCCATGGACTGAAAGGTCCTGGTTCAATTCCTGGTCAGGACAGATGCCCAGGTTTCGGGCTCAGTTCCCAGTAGGAGGTATGCAGGAGGCAGCTGATGGATATTTCTCTCTCTCATTGAGGTTTCTATCTCTTCCTTGCTCTCTCTCTAAAAATTCAATTAAAAAAATTTAAAAAAAAGAAAAAGCCCACACACTGTACCATTTCAACTATATGAATTCTGGAAAAGGTAAAATTTGTGAAGACAGTAAATATCAGTGGTTGCCAGGGACTTGGGGAGAGGGAAGAAGGAATGAATAGGCAGAGCACAAAGGATTTGGGGGGCAGTGAAACTATTCTGTATGATACTGTAATGGTGGATACATGTCATTATACATTTGTCAGAGCTCAAAGAATGTAAATACAAAGAGTGAACCCTGATATAAACTATGGGCTTCAACAATAATGTGTTTAAATTAGTTCATTAGTTGTAACAAATGCACCACACTAAAGCAAAATGTTAATAATAGGGGAAGCTGGGCAGTGGGGGTGTATGGGCACATGGGAACTCTGTGCTTTGTGCTCATTTGTCTATAAACTAAAACTTCTCTAAAAAATAAAGACTATCAATTTTAAAATGTCTATGTTATTTCTGATGATGAATTTTTCTTGCATAAAAGAAAAATGACATAGACAACAATGGATTATATTATTAATAATCTCTTGTAGATTTTCTTTTTTTTGGTAACTATATATTATGAGGATATTTCCAAGGCACTAAATATTCTACAACATTATTTTAGCTATATTGATTTCCCTTTATATATACAATAAGTGATGATGTCAATTTTCTATTTTAGATATTTAGATTGGTCTCAATAGCTGGTAAATAAATTGCACTGTGATAACATTCTTTCAATTACTTCAATTCAAACATGAGTGATTCTTTAGTTAGCATAAGATCTTAAAAGCAGAACGGTTTGATAAAGCCCTATGCATAGATAAGGGTTCCATATTTATTGCAAGATTTCTCTCCAGAAACTTCCCAGTTTTCACTCCCATCAGTTTGTTCCCTCACCAACACTGAACATTATCATTCTGCAAAATCAATGCTAATTCCATAGACAAAAGATACCTCATTATAATTAGTTTCAATTTGCATTTTAATACGTTTTTGGCCATCTAGAATTTCTTATGATTTTACTGAAGGGTATTTTTACATTAATTAACATATTAAAGGAAATGTTGACCAGGGATCCAGTTTTATTTTTTTTTTAAATCCACTAAATCTCTAAATGTATAGGCCCACATATTTAATAATGGTAATTCAAAAAATGATTTTAAATATAAAAAACATGTAACTAATTCAGTTTCTTCAAAGATTTTTAGATTTATAATTTCTAATTCTATTAGTGACTACTGATTAAAAAAAAAAACCATAACATCTATAAAGCGTCTCAGTATTAGTTGGACATTTTTAAAATAAGATTTTGTTACACACCATATCTAGTAGAATCAATCTACAGAAAGACAATAGAAACAAAGGAAATGCCCAAAGCAGAAAGGCTAATTCTACCTTCCAGCCTTTCCACTCACCTGTACGGTGTTGAGGTTGTGCTCATTGATTTGAATGAATTGTGTTAGCTGTGAGTAGGTGACCTGGATTTCTTGAAGTCTTAGCACCATCATCACTCAGAATGCAGTAATGATGAACTTCCATTTCACTTTCTTTTGAAACTCACCATCCTGATACTAACAGCTTTACAACCAAATCCATAAAGTTTTAGGAAGAGAATCGTAAGTTCAGCAGTAGATAAGAGATCTCAGAACATCTCTGAAACATGGGAAGTAAATGGAGGCAGGTAGCCAATGAAGCAGAGCTCAGCAGCCATGACTTTGAACTCTGCCTGCACAGCAGACAGGGAGGAAGGGCCTGGAAACTGGGCCTTAATGGAAGGTCTCTGTATGTAAAAGTTCATCCACCCCTACAACCACCACAAAGTAAGCAGAGAAAGTAGGTGTTTACAGTCTCCTCCTGACACATTACAGAAAGAAAGGGGGGAAAAAACAAAGGGCAAAACAAAATCTAAACTAGGGATGCTCTTTTTCAAATGAACCAGCTGTCTTGCCATCAGCCAAGTAAGTATAATGACAAAATTTGAAGGGCATTTAATGTAATGGTTCAGCCCTGCCTCCCACCCAGTTAGCAGATCACCTACATGTCAGTCTTTTCATCACTTTTTTATTGCCTCGTATTTCAATCCAAGTTTTAAACCAGCAACCCAAGTTTTCCAGACATTTGAGGAAAACCCACACCATGAAAAATAGAGATATATCAAGATAAATGTACCAATTCCAGAATTTTGTGAGATTAGATTCCTCTTTTATTTCACTTGCCATTAACTATTAAGCACAAATGCAAGTTGGTTTGCAAATTTCCAATGAACAGCTGGTGTTGCTTCTGTAAAGAATCAGAGAGCCAAGATGTCAGGCAGTTTCAATATGTGGAGTCTGATCATAAACAGAGTCAGCCAACTAGAAGTTTCTACTAATACTTGTGACTACTACAACCAGAGGGCATTTTAGTTTGCTAAGTGCCTCGATATTTAACTTCATGCACAATAACATCAGGGTAGCACTCACAAAGTGTTTGCAAGAACTAGACTCCCACTGAGTAGCTGCTGTCCATGCTTTGAAGTTTGGAGGAGAAATAAATGCTATTATTCAGAACTCAGTAGAAAACAAGAGTAGTGTGGCTGTATCTGTGTTGACTCTTGCTCTCAGTGAGACTGAAAAACCTTCATTTCCCTTCCTTAAGACCCACATGGGGAACTGATACGGAGTGAAGTGCTGGTGAGGATTCATTCAAGTTTCAGGGAGAACTAAGTCACCACACTCCCATGATTAAATTTTTGTCCTAGGCATTGAAAATGATGGACGTTCCCACCAAAGGCCATTATTTTTTAGAAAAGCCAGGAAATTTTTTTTCCCTCACTCAAGGACATTTTTTGTTTTTTGCATTTATCTTCAGATAGAGCAGGAGTGAGAGAGGGAGAAAGAGAGAGAGAGAGACATCGATGTGAGAGAGACACATCAACTGGTCGCCACCCACACAACCCCAAGTGGGGCGGGGACAAACTGCAACCGAGGTACGTGCCCTTAGCGGGAACCTAGCTCAAGCCTCTCTGGTCCGCAGGCCAAAGCTCTAACCGCTGAGCCAAACCGGCCAGGGCCAGGAAATGTTTTATTGACTCTTTCGACTCCTGTTTCTTCCCCTAGTTCAGGGATTTATGGTGCTGTTCTATTTTGCTTTCAAAAGTAGAACCTAGAGCACATAGCTGGTGTGCTTCCTTGACATTTTATAGAGAACAGTCTTGAGATGCAAGGAAGACACTAACAGCCCTGGATAACCAGCACTCAAAAAAGTATCCACGTGTTGGCTTGTATTGTTTAGAATCAGTTTCAAAGCTCTGTAGCATCTTCCAAGATTTGAAAAGCACACCAAGTTGCTTTAAGTCTTCTTTTAAAAAATTGTTTTCTAAGTTTTATAACTTCTCAAACAAAAACATTAGCATATTTCTTTGCCCAACAGTCCTAACTATGGTGACCCTTCAAAGAAGCCTCTAGACATAGTATCACTCTCCAGGTAGGGAGCACAGGTGGAAGAGTTACTCACACTACTCTCAAGGAATCACCAAGGAATTGACTGTAGCTGCTTCCTGGAAGGCTACTTCCCTGGAAATAGAATTAGCAAAGGCAAACATGCTTGGGACAGTAAACTGAAAGTATTGGCATGCTTCCTGATTAATGGTCAGTCTAATGGACATCAACTAAGACACTGCAGTATTGTTATCACAGGCAAGGGATAGATTTTAAGCTCAATTATTTCTTCTGTCTCAGTAGCCGCAACGTTTTCATAAATCTCTACTAGCCCCTACTATGGACAAACAGAATTACTGGTATTCATAAAAAATGTAGTATGATAAATTGTGATACATTTCATGAAGGGAATGAACAAGGTGGTATGAGAAAGAAACATCATGTGGAATGGTAAAGGGTCAGGGAGTAAACTGTTGAGGAGGGGCAGATTCAAAAGCTGGAACGGCATGATATGATTCATTCTTGTGGGGGGGGATTTCCCCCCCTTTTTCCCTCTTAGTTCTTTTGGCTGGTCTAATAATCAGATTGACATAAGACAGATTAACAGGAGAAAAGAACTAAATTTAATTACATATGTACATATGAGCATTCTATAAGAATATGGAACCAAAAGACAAATCAGGTATGTGAGGCTTTGCATGCCATCTGGAGCTAAGGAGAAATAGGGTTAGTGGTTTAGGTTTCAAAGGAAACATAGGCAATTTACAGGTAGATTAGAAGGAGCAGACACTTGGTTAACAAATTTTTGCGGGATCACCCAGAAAAAAATGAGACATGAGAGGACTTTGACCAAAGAAGCCTTGCTAGTTTCCTCCTCATCTGCCACAATTAGTTCATGATGAAATATAGTTATGTATGATGATAGTCTCCTTCCTGGAGCAGGTCTTCTATCTCAATTATTTAGGCAGTTAGGGGGAAAGTCAAAGTTTCATTCTGAGTCTTTTGTTTCTTAAAAATTCTAGCTTAGCCCTGGCTGGTTTGGTTTAGCGGTTAGAGCATCGGCTAGAGGACCAAAGAGTCACGGGTTTGATTCCTGGTCAAGGGCATGGACCTCAGTTGCAGATTCAATCCCCGGCCCCCGTCAGGGTTGTGTGGGAGGTGGTTGGTCAATGTTTGTCTCACATCAATGTTTCTTTTTCTCTCTCTCTCTCTCTCCCCCCTCCCCTCCTCCCACTCTATTTAAAAATCAATGGGAAAGTATCCTTGGGTGAGGATTTTTTTTAAATGCCAGCTTAATTTTGTTTGTTCATTTGTTTTGTTCTTTAGATTCCACATATAAATGATAACATATGGTATTTGTCTTTCTGTCTGGTTTATTTCACTTAGCCTAATACTCTCTAAGAAATGGACTCATAGATACAGAGTACAAAGTGATGGAGGCCAGAGGGAAGAGATGTTGGGGGACAGGGTAAAAAAAGATGATAGAATTAAGAAGTACAGATTGGTAGTTACAAAATAGGCATGGGGTTGTAAAGCACAGCATAGGGAATATAGTTAACAATATTGTAATAACTATCTATCAGGTGGGCACTTGAATTATCAGAGGGAACACTTTGTAACTTATATGAATGTCAATCCACTGTGCTGTACACTGTACACTTTAAACTAATACCAAAAAATTGTTAAATGCAAATTGTAATTGAAAAATAAAAATTTAAAAATAATCAGCTTAAGATAATCAATATCTCAAAAAGGCATATTTGGAGTGACAAACTCTGCTTCCCTCTATCTCAACTATAAAAGCATCACTTATTCCTTCAAAGTCTACTTCCAGGGGGCAAACAGGTCCAGCAGGAGAAGCTTCCTGATAGCAGCATGAAGAAGGTATTATCTATCATGATGCTGAGCCACACTTCTGCCATGGGAGAAGAGATGTGGTGGAGTTTCGAAACATCTGCCATTGACTAGAAGTAGACTCAAAGGCTAGAGCTTGGGTCATTCCCTTCTCCTTGAAATTTCAAAGATTCCACTCAAGATGTTCTGCTTCTTTTTTTTTAATTTTTTTTTTCCTTTATTGATTTCAGAGAGAGAGGAAGTGAGAGGGAGAGAGAGAGAGAAACATCGATGAGAGAGAACATCGATTGGCTGCCTCCTGCATGCCCCACACTGGGGATCGGGCCCACACCTGGGCATGTGTCCTGGCCAGGAATCGAACCAGCGACCTCTTGGTGCATGGGTCAACGCTCAACCACTGAGCCACACCAGCCAGACAAGATGTTCTGCTTCTTGGATTATTTCCCAAGAACAAGTTTTGTATATGTGAAAAGCAAGATGTAATAGATTATTAGTGAGTTCCAGTCCTGGCCACAGGGAGCACAGATACAAGCTTCCACAACATGTTCTGAATGACCAGGATTCACCCGTATGCTGGATTCCCCCTGTTAAAAGAATCCACTCACACAAACTATAAGAACTCACAAGGACTTTACTGAAAATCTCACCGAGACAGTGGAGGTATATGTGTTACATCACACAGCCCATAGCACATTCCTTAAAGTCCTCATTAAAGGTTCATTGATGCTCTAGCTCCTGCACCCAGTTTGCATTCCCCAAACCATCACTAGGATCCTCCAATTCACTGGATCCACCCTCCTAGGGAGGTAACTAGATGCCAATTTTTATCATGTTATATGCTCTAAGCCCCAACCTTGTCATTCTGATTGACTCTTCCTGAGAATTACCTGGATGATAAATCCATGAGCTACAGAAGTAATACAAAGCAATAAAATAATCCGTTGGATTTTTTTCCACCTCAGTTTTTGATGTCTTTGGTCTCAGATGTTTTACTGAGATCTCATTTGAGATCCTTACCCTTGGTAGTTTATTTTTCTAAATAAATTTATACTCTTACAGACAAGAACTATGGTGAGTAAAACTGTTTAATTACATTAATAAAGGCAACCCAGGAATCAAAAAGTAAAGAAAAATCAGGCATGGTTGGGCAAGCATCCCCAATAGATAATCCAATTTGAAGAGTAAGAATCGTGATTGCAGTCAGCTGTAGCACATTGGTTCCATGGACAACAGAACTCCAGTTAGCAATTGGGGGTACTCAAGGATCTAGACCAAGGTCCCTGGAGAAAGGAGCCCCTAGACATCAGCAAGAGGTCCAGGCTTAAGCTAAATGGAATTTGGAGCAAGTCTCCCATTTCAGAAGGGAAGTTGTGGCAAAAGCCCCATCCTGTAAAATTGGAAAAGTAAGAAGTCATACACAGCCACATGTCATTGAGCACCAAATCTTTCACTTCTGAGAGTCTTTCTGTTCCTACTCAAAACTTGAAAGTTCTAAGCCAAGTTGGAGAACAGCATGGCTTCACCTAGGAGGACCTAGCCATTAAAAGGGACAAAGAGGGGACTGCAGAGCTGTATGCAACTGGGGCTAGACACTGCTGTTTAATGTTGACTCTCAATAACTATGTATAAACTATGAAGTTAAAAACTGATCATTTACATTCTTCTGGAAAACAGAAACTCCCCAACCTTGTCATTCTGATTGACTCTTCTTAAGAATTACCTGGATGATAAACCCATGAGCTGCAGAAATAATACAAAGCAATAAAATAATTTGTTGGATTTTTTTCCACCTCAGTTTTTGATGTCTTTGGTCTCAGATGTTTTATTGTTTTCTGATTCTACTTATTTCTTATAGCATATAGCTAAGATTGAACTAATCTCCCCCAGATGTTTGCTTAGTTTCATTTAATAGAATATTTCTCCTTCATTACTTCATCCTAACTTTAATTTTTTTTTCTTAGCAAAACAAGACTCAGGGCATATAATGAAAAAATTTTATATTCAATTTCAGAGTATCTTTTAAAGTATTTTTTAAAACAACCTAAACTCCCAATATTAGGAAAATAAGTTAGAAAAGAATATTTCAATGTAAAGGAATAGCACGTGGCCATTAAATCAATCATTAAGCAGACAACAAGAGAAGATCTTATGATAAACTGTTAAGTGAAATAAAGTAAAATGCTAAATTCTCCTCAGAACATTCTAAAAGATCAAATACAAAATATGACCTTGGAATAAATAGCATATGCCCCAAATGAAATTCAAGATTTTGCTAATCTATATCAGCAGTAACCTGGTGATATGTTAGATTGTAAAGACAGAACATAGCACAAGACTGGGCTACATGTATTGACATGGATGAAATGACCAGAGATGCAGTGTTTCATGTATCAACTACCACAACTGGACATGTTTCCAACCGTCTGCTTGGCTGAGTAGCTGAAACTTGAACTTGGCAGTAGTCTACCTCCATCGCGATTGGGATTCTAGAACTTTCTTAGCATAATGTAGAGAAAGAAATTCAGAGAGCTAGAAAGATAGGAATGTTAGAGTGGATTTATCATACACAATGTGCACACCTATTCACACCCCTTCAACATTTCTCAGGGGCTCAAGGGGATACTTCCTCACTGAGGGCACTGAGAATGAATGCTTGTGAGCAAGTGCCAACGCCTCACAAACCTCTCTGGTGGCTGTTTCTTGAATGCCAATGTGACAGTGGAGGATGCCTCTAATGAGAAGGGCTCTTTGATTTCAGGGGAATGATGAGATCTCAGAGTAGAGAGGCCAATGGCAGCACTTAAGTGTCAGAGAAATATTAATGGTCTTAACATCCCACAGAAAAATCATAGTGGTCTACTATATCAATGACATTATCAGATTGGACCTGATGCCCAAGAAATAGCAAGTACCTTAGCTGCCTTAGTAAGAAGACAAATGCAAGCCAGAGAATGAGAGATGAGTCCTGTGATCTCAACAGAACATGTCGAGATATCCTCTCCAACCTGAACACATTGTTGCACCTTTCATCTCTTACCACTGAAAGAGATGACAATGCTTGGCAGGTCTTCTTTTTCTTTAGAGGGAATATATCACATTAAATGTTCAATTCTGATCCATCAGGCTTCTGGTACTGAGTGAGGAACAAAGGCCAGGAGGGTATCTGGAGCAGACCCAGGCTCCAGAGCAAGCCACTCACTCTGTCATTTGGGCCTAATGAGCCAGAAGATCCATGATGCATGAAGTTTCTATGGAAACTGACAATGTGGTATGAAGCCTCTGATAAGCCTGTAGGGGAGTCATAGTCAGAACCTTAAGCTTTAGGAGCAAAGCCTTGCCCTGTTCTACAAATAATTATTTTCCTTTTGAAAAATGGCTCCTGGCTTTCTACTGGGTCTTATGGGGACTGACTGAATACCTAGCCATGGGATATCATATGGTTATGGGACCTGAGCATTCCATCATGAACCATTGTTATCTAATACACTGAGTCATAATTTCAGAGAGGCACATTTCCAGGTAGAAATGGAACAGTGAATCAGGCTCAGGCAGGTTTAGAAGGCACCGGTAACCTGCATGAGCAAGTGTCTCAGACTCTCCTGACATCTGCTCATATTCAGTCCACATGTATAATCTTATGCGAAACTGCCTAAAATTCGTTGACTGAAGAGGAAAAAGGCTCCACCCTTGTTTCGGATGATTTGCACAATATGTGAACCTGAAATGGACTGCTGCATACTATAAGCTAATCAGGAATGTCCTTGAAAGAAGGAGGAAAGAACTTTAATCAGAGCATGCATTGTCCTCTTTGAAGAGGTAGCCAGAGGCACAGGTCTTTCAGGGGGAGGGGCGGATGACTTGGCAGTTGGTCAGGGACTTAAGAGAAAACAGGATTGGAAGATTGGTGACAAGGATGTCTGGTGACAAAGAGATATGTGGGTGGATCTCTGAGAATAAGCATGGGGAGTGGAGATATATGTGTTCCATGTGAATGCTAATTATAGGGCACCACTGCAGTGGAGGCTCTTAAGTGAGAAAGAGCAGGCCTCGTTCCCAGACACCCAGTTCTTTCTCTATATGTGCATATGTAAGAGGCTATGGTGTTGGGGATGAGGGCTGTCTCAGTCCGGGCTGCTACAACAGAGTACCATAGACTAGGTGGCTTAAACAACAAACATTTATTTCTCACAGTCTGGAGTCTGGAAGTCCAAAATCAAAGTGTCAGCACATTAATGTCCAGTGAGGGTCCTCTTTAAAATTGAAAGTGACCACTT
This sequence comes from Tadarida brasiliensis, assembly GCA_030848825.1. Lineage (NCBI taxonomy): Eukaryota > Metazoa > Chordata > Mammalia > Chiroptera > Molossidae > Tadarida > Tadarida brasiliensis. The sequence continues at coordinate 67,048,223 of CM061259.1, read as the reverse complement.
TCTTGCTGTATTCTCAGTGGTAGAGAGAAGCAAGATAACTCTCTGTCCTCTTCTTAGGCCCCACCCTCAGGGCCTGAACACCTCCCAAAGGGCCCACATCCAAATACCACCACATTGTGGATTAGATTTCAACATATGAATTTGGGAGGGGGAACACAAACATTCAGTCCATAACAGGGGCCACTCATGAACTCACAAATGTGGGCTTCTCTCCAGCAAGGCTACTCTAGGTACTGCCACTTCCTAAATTGTGAATTATGGGGACAATACTAGGCCTGTATTATGGCACCTTTCCCTGGGAAGGCCAACAAGCTGCCTGATAGAGGTTGATGATACTGTCAATTTATTATTTAGGCTAATACTCCAGGGGCACTCTAACTAAATTTAGGGAGCAATAAACATCACCCAGAGATGGATGCCATGACTGACTTCCAGAGAGGGCTGCTCTTGAAGCTTTGTGTCTCCCTTAATGAGGGAGAGAGTCATAGCAACTTCCTTTACATGAAAGATAGTTGCATCTGATTAGATGGAAGCATTAAGTTGTTATTGTTGTCATTCAGAAGTTCAAATGTGTGACAAAGCTGTGTATATGGATACTGAGTACCCAAGAGGTGAACTATAATATTATGCTCTTATCTTTCCAATTCCACACTTCTGTGTTCTGCTCTGTGAGGCTAAGACTGGAATTCTGCAAACTAAATTTCATCAGGCTTCCTGTTAGATTCTGCCAAGCAGGGGCAGTAGAAGGAGAATAGAAGGCTGGAGGAGAAAAGGGTCATGCTTCACTTCCAGTTTGTTTCCAAGCTTCCAGAACCAGCACCAGTGCCACCTTAGATGTTCAGATGGCAGTGCCCACTCCTCAGAGATCTGAGTCTCAGCTTCACAGAGAGCTCCCCCTCCACGCTCCTGTTTTCTGATCATATCACCCCCTTCCCATCTTTGCCTAGCCCTAGGTGTGGTAGTTGCTCCCTATAATTGCTTCAGTTTCCCCTTTTTTGCTTTATCAGTTCTCCAACTCCTGTTTCACCAATTCTCTATATTAAATTTTCTCTGTTAAAAAAACTCATATAGTTTCTGTTTTCCTACCTGGATTCTTATAGATATGGAATAAAATATATAAGCATGCAGATAAAAAACCACAAGCAATATGCAAAGTGAAATGGTTGTTTTGGTGTGGTGAGATTATGGGTGCATCTGTATCTTTCTTCATATATTTGTAAAGTCCTGGTATGGTTTGGTTTCATAACTCCAAACCCTTCTCAGAGGACAGTGTGTACCCTGTGTACCAAAGCAAGCTACTCCTATGTGTAGTTATAGGTAAGGAGATCAATTTATGTAACTCACGGGTAATTGCCAGGTGGGAGGAGACAGAAGGCAAGTGTTAGGAGAAAAAGCAAATAGAATGCTAAGAGAGATGCTATCTAATGGAGAAAAAAAATGTTTTCTGGTAACAGAAAAATAATCCCAGAATTCAAAAAGAATACAGCATTTTATCATAATAAAAGTTTTGTTTCTCTTTTTCTTTCCCTGCCATTTGGAAGTGGATGGGAGATACAGGTACACTGGAGTACTCCCAGGAGAAACCATGTGTGTTTCCAGGGCATTCTGGGTGCTAGACTGTGAACGCTGGTCTCTGTTGGTCAGGATTCTGAGGATGATGGACACCACCTGAGTGTTATGGGTGAATTGTATCCCCTCCAAAATTCATGTATTGAAGTTCTAACTCCAGTACCTCAGAATATGATCATATTTGTAGATACGGCCTTTAAAGAGGTAATTAAGGTTAAATTAGGGTGGCCCTTATCCAATCTAACTGGTGTCAATATAAGGAGAGGAGATAAGGACACACACACACAGGGAAAAGATGACCATCTACAAGCCAAGGAGAGAGGCCTCAGAAGAAACCTTGACACCTTGATATCAGGTATCTACTCTCCAGAACTGTGAGAAAATAAACGTGTTGTTTAAGGCACCCAGCCTGTGGTATTTGTAATGGCAGCCCTGGCAAACTAATACACTATTTCTTTGATTACCATGCCCACAGCAACCCTGCCTTGACTCCACTCCAGAAAAATGCATATTTTGTTACTAGATAGGGCTGTGGGCCTAAACCCCTATCAAGTCTCCTGCTCTGGAGAGTTGGGCTGAACAATGAACTTCAGGGGCTTATCGTCAGGCTGTCTCAAGTCCAAGGTGGATGGGCTCCAAGAATAAGGAAAGTGAGGCAGTGTGCACAGTGGAAAAGCACCAGCTCTGGAGTCAGGCAGGTCTGGTTTCAGTCCCAATCACGACACTCATTGCATGAGAAAGCAGAAAGCAAATCAATTCTTTACAGATTCCTTCTCTGTAAAATAAAGATACTGATATTTACTCCATTGTTATAGACTCAATATTTGTGTCTCCTCCAGATTCATATGTTGAAATCGTAACTTCCAGTGAGACTGTTTGCAGATGGGGCCACAAAGAAAGTAATTAAGGTTAAATGAGGTCATAAAGGTTAGGCCCTGATCCAATAGGATTAGTATCCTTGTCAGAAAAGGTACCAGAGACTTTTATCTTTCTCTCTCTCTCCTCCCATCTCACCCATGCACACACTCTGAGAAAAGATCATGTGAAGACATAGCAAGAAGTAAGCCACCTAAAACCCAAGAAGAGAACTCGCACCAGAAACGAACCAGCTGGACCTTGATCTTGGACTTCCAGCCTCCAGAACTGTGAGAAAATGAACTTCTGTTTTTAAGCTATCTAGTCTATGATATTTTGTTAGGGCAGCCTGAATTAACGAATACATCCACAGAGATACATTAGGGGTTTACATAAGAGAGCTAACCATCTAACCCAATGTTCAATAAATACCAGCAGGGGTTATTTAAAATCTGAGTTTAGTAGGTAGAAATGAAAGGTGACTTTATTTTCTAATGGTGCCTTGGCAGGTATGACTGCCATCATAAAGAAGTTCAAGTTGTCACGGAGATGATTCAAGCATCGAAACAAACCCAAGAGTTTTAAAAATTTGCACTGAGATTTTGTAATCTTTCCAAACTGCCTTAATATTCATTTCCTCTGAATAATATATACTCAAACCTATAAAGTGATGATCAGTGCCATAAAAAATTGTCAGAAAAGGTGTCCTTATTGAGCTATCCTCGTATGTGTGTAACTGTTTGTGTGCTTGTAGTATTGAAAATTCCTGCTTTCATGTTTCCCTAGTATCAGTACAGCATATTTTTCACACACACATACACACAAGGAAAGCAGCCAATGAAACAACTAAAGCAATATAGCAGGACAGCCCTAACAAATCTCCCTTTTTGGCTTATCACAGGAAACTTCCTTCCCTGAGGCGCTACATGGGTGTTAAGGGTAGATTTTATTATTTAGCGACTGAGGGTCTTACTCAAGGGGCTGTATCTTAGCCACAAACATGTCCTGACATTTGCCTCCTGCAGGGAGACCCCTGCCAGGCCTGCCCCACCCCCTCCTCCATCACCTATCCTGGCTCTTGTTCTGTGATCCCTCTCACAGGACACAGAATGGTCACCATGACTCAGACTTCCGTGTCCTTCTCTGCGTGGTTTCCTCTCCTTGAGAAAAGCCACAAACAGAATGTTTTGGTGAGCAGAACTCCTTAGGTTTTAGTACCTCTTGATTCCATAAACCATTTGGAAGAGACAGTTCCTTTGTGAGTGCTTTGACCACCTTTGAATTTTGTCAAAGACTGACAACTGTGAGAATGGCGACTGTCCTTGGGAGATAATTGCAAAGACCCAATCTGGATTTCCTCAAAAAATGGCAGGGGAGTGAACGGAAGCTACACAGACCATCTCCCAGGACCAAACTGGAATTACAACTAAAATAAAGACAAATCGTCGGGAAAAAGCAACAGAAAAGCAGCTTTCGAGGACCATACAGCCAGGGACACTGAATCAATCCTGGTAGGATTGCAGAGGTGTGAGAGGGGGGCTGGGAGCCCACGGACAGCAGCGGTCTTAGCTGTGAGCACCACCCTTGGGTTAAAGCCCAAGCCAGCTCCACAGCGCAGAGGGCCAGACAGAGAGCTAAAATAGCCACAGCCACTAATCTTGGGCTCCGGCAGAGGAAGGGCGGACTGCACTGGAAAAGTGTGGGGACACTAGGGATTTGGAGGGTGCTCAGAGCTTTTGCTGAGTTGCAGCCACGCAGCATGGTGGCCATCTTACTCCTTCCCAGGGATCTGGGGAGAGGCCGCAGCCTCTTCCTCAGAGATTCAACCACACCCAGGTGGGCCATTGAAATGCAAATTGAGGCTCATTAACTACCAGCATCTGCCCTACCCTCAGGAAATCCTCTCACGCTGAACACCTGAGGGAGGTTTTCACTCAACTGAGAACCCAAGGCTCTTCAAGTAACCGGGACTAATAGCCTCTAGGCAAAAAGCTAGAGGATAACTTAACTTTTTCTGCGCTTGAAAATCTATCCAGGAAAGTAAGATTAGACAGTGGTGTATTACGTGGGTCCTCCCACGCTCATCCAAACCCACTACAGGGAGCCACAAACAGCAGAACACCAACATCCACAGGGAAAATTTGGCAGGCTCCAAAACCCAATGAGATAGCCAAAATGGTGAAACAAAAAAACAAATGCCAAATGGAAGAATGAGACCTCCACCGAAGATGAGATAAATGAAATGGAGTTAAGCAAGTTAACAGGACTGGAATTCAGAGCCATGATCTTGAGGAAGCTCAACAGCATGTGTAAGGACATCAACACCATGAGCAAAGACATAGAAATATGGAAAATAAACCAACTGGAAATGAAGAATGACATAGCAGAAATGAAGAACACATTGGAAGGACTACACAGCAGAGTAGAAGAAGCTGAGGACCGGATCAGTGAATTAGAAGACAGGGTAGAAAAAAATCAACCAATCAGAAAACCTAAAGGAAAAAACAATGAAAAAAACAGGAAGACAGCTTAAGAGAACTGTGGGACAACAGGAAACGTAATAATATTCGCATCATAGGATTCCCCGAAGAAGAAGAAAATGAGCAAGGGTTAGAGAATATATTTGAAGAAATAGTGGCAGAAAATTTCCCTAATTTGGTGTAAAAAGAAGGCATTCAAGTTCAAGAAGCACACAGAGTTCCAAGTAAGAAGAACCCAAACAGGCCCACACAAGACACATAGTAATTAAAATTCAAAAAAATAAGACAAAGAGAGAATCCTAAAGGCAGCAAGAGATAAGCAACAGGTCACCTACAAAGGAACCCCCATAAGGCTATCAGCTGAATTCTCAATAGAAACACTACAGGCCAGAAGGGAATGGCATGAAGTAATCAAGGTCATGAAAAACAAGGATCTGAACCCAAGACTACTCTACCCAGCAAGGCTATCATTCAAAATAGAAGGGCAAATAAAGAGCTTCCCAGGCAAAAAAAAAAAAAAAAAAAAGGCTAAGGGAATACATTAGCACCAAACCAGCACTGCAAGAAATGTTAAAAGGGCCGCTTTAATTAGTAGAAGAAATAGGAAGAAAAATATAACCACATTGAACAAAAATGGCAATAAATAAGTACATATCAATAATCACCTTAAATGTAAATGGATTGAATGCTCCAATAAAAAGTCACAGAGTAGCTGACTGGATGAGCAAGCATGATTCACATATATGTTGTTTACAAGAGATCCACCTCACAACCAAAGACTCACATAGGTTGAAAGTAAAGGGATGGAAAAAAATCTTCCAAGCAAACGGAAAGGAAAAAAAAGCTGGGGTAGCAATACCCATATCTGATAAATTAGATTTCAAATTGAAGACCATAACTAGAGACAAAGAAGACCACCACATAATATTGAAAAGGTCTATCAGACAGGAAGATATAACCTTGGTAAACATATATGCACCCAATATAGGAGTACCAAAATATATTTAAAATCTTCTGGAGGACTTCAAAGGAGAAATCGACAAAAATACAGTCATAGCAGGAGACTTCAACACCCCACTGACATCACTGAATAGATCATCTAGACAAAAATTAACAAGGAAACAGAAATTCTAAATGAAGCACTAGATCAAATGGATTTAATACATATATACAGAGAATTACACCCCAAAACTGCAGAATTCACATTCTTCTCAAGTGCACATGATACATTCTCAAAGATAGACCATATGTTAGGGCACAAAATAAGTCTCTACAAGTTCAAGAAGATTGAAATCATATCAAGCATCTTTTCAGATCACAATGGCAAGAAACTAGAAATCAATTGCAACAAGAACATGCAAAGACATTTGAACACATGGAAGCTAAATAGCATGTTATTGAACAATGAATGGGTTACCATGGAGATCAAGGAAGAAATTAAAAACTTCCTGGAAACCAATGAAAATGAACACACAACAACACAAAATCTATGGGATGCAGCGAAAGCAGTTCTGAGAGGGAAGTTCATAGCACTACAGGCCCACCTCAAGAAAGAAGAAAAATTCTAATTCACTACCTAACCTCACAACTTAAAGAACTGGAAAACAAACAAAAAGAAAACCCTAGAGCAAGTAGAAAGAAGGAAATAGTAAAGATCAGAGCAGAAATAAACGACATGGAGACCAAAAAACAATTCAAAGGATCAATGAAACAAAGAGCTGGTTTTTTGAAAAGATAAACAAGATGGATGGACCCTTAGCTAGACTCACCAAGAAACAAAGAGAGAGAACCCAAATACACAAAATCAGAAATGAAAGAGGAGAAGTAACAACTGACACCACAGAAATAAAAAGGATCGTTAACAAATACTATGAACATTTATATGGCAACAAATTCGACAATCTAAGTAAAATGGACACATTTCTAGAAACACATAGTCTCCCAAAACTGAACTGGGAAGAGATACAAAACTTGAATAGGCCAATAACAACGAACGAAATTGAAGATGTCATCAAGACCCTCCCAGCAAACAAAAGCCCAGGCCCTGACAGCTTCACGGGGGAGTTTTACCACACATTCAAAAAACTAACACTCACTCTCCTCAAACTATTCCAAAAAATTCAAGAAGAAGGAAGACTTCCAAACTCGTTTTATGAAGCCAGCATAATTCTAATTCCAAAACCAGAAAAAGACACTACAAAGAAAGAAAACTACAGGCCAATATCCCTGATAAACATAGATGACAAAATCCTGAACAAAATACTAGCAAATCGGATCCAGCAATACATCAAAAAAATTATTCACCATGACCAAGTGGGATTCATCCCAGGGATGCAAGGCTGATACAATATTTGCAAATCAATAAATGTGATACATCACATAAACAAAATGATAGTTAAAAGCCATATGATCATATCAATAGACGCTGAAAAAGCATTCGACAAAATCCAGCACCCATTTCTGATAAAAATGCTCAGCAATGTGGGAATAGAGGGATCATATCTCAACATTATAAAGGTCATATATGAAAGACCTACAGCCAACATCATACTCAATTGACAAAAACTAAAATCATTTCCCGTAAGAACAGAAACAAGACAAGGATGCCCACTTTCACCACTCTTATTTAACATAGTACTGGAAGTCTTAGCCACAGAAATCAGATGTGAAGAAAAAATAAAAGGGATCCAAATTGGAAAGGAGGAAGTGAAACTGTCATTATTCACAGATGACTTGATATTATACATAGAAAACCCTAAAGACTTCATCAAAAATCTACTAGACTTAATAAATGAATTTGGCAAAGTAGCAAGATACAAAATTAACGTCAAGAAATCAGCGGCATTCTTATACACCAACGATGAACTCACAGAAAGAGAAACTAAAAAAAAAATTCCATTTACCATCGCAGCAAAAAAAATTTAGATACCTAGGAATAAACTTAACCAAAGAAGTAAAGGACCTATTTGCAGAAAACTACAGGACATTGAAAAAAGAAATAGAGGAAGATATAAAAATGTGGAAGCACATACCTTGTTCATGGATTGGAAGAATTAACATCATTAAAATGTCCATACTACCCAAAGCAATGTACAGATTTAATGCAATCCCCATCAAAATACCAATGACATATTTCACAGAACTAGAACAAATGCTTCAGAAATTCATATGGAACCAAAAAAGACCCCGAATAGCTACAGCAATCTTGAAAAAGAAGGACAAAGTAGACGGGATCACAATACCAGACTTCAGGTTATACTACAAAGCTACTGTAATCAAAACAGCCTGGTACTGGCACAAGAACAGGCACATAGATCAATGAAATAGAATAGAGAACCCAGAAATTGATCCAAAACATTATGCTCAATTAGTATTCGACAAAGGTGGCAAGCGCATACAATGGAGTAAAGACAGCCTCTTTAATAAATGGTATTGGGAAAATTGGACAGCTACATGCAAAAAATGAAACTAGACGATCATCTTACACCATACACAAGAATAAACTCAAAATGGATAAAAGACTTAAATGTGACTCAAGAATCCATAAAAATTCTAGAAGAAAATGTAGGCAACAAAATTTCAGACATCATACACAGCAGAATTTTCAGAAACAAAAGAAGAAATGAACACATGGGACTACATCAAACTCAAAAGCTTCTGCACAGCAAAAGAAACAACCATCAAAGTGGAAAGGCAACCCACTGTATGGGAGAGCATAATTGCCAATGATATATCAGATAAGGGATTAATTTCCAAAATATATAGAGTGCTCATACAACTCAACAAAAGGAAGACAAAGAACCCAATTAAAAAATGGGCAGAGGAACTAAATAGACACCTCTCCAAACAGGACATACAAATGGCCAAGAAACATATGAAGAAATGCTCAACATCACTAATCATCAGAGAGATGCAAATTAAAACAACAATGAGGTATCACCTCACACCTGTCAGAATAGCCGCCATCAACAAAGCATCAAACAACAAGTGTTGGAGATGGTGTGGAAAAAAGGGGGCTCTAGTACACTGCTGGTGGGAATGCAGGCTGGTGCAGCCACTGCGTAAAACACTACGGTGTTACCTCAAAAAATTAAAAATTGAATTACCATTTGATCCAGTGATCCCACTCCTAGGAATATACCCTAGGAAGCCTGAAACACCGATCAGAAAGAATATATGTACCCCCATGTTCATAGCAGCACTATTTACAATAGCTAAGATCTGGAAACAGCCCAAGTGTCCATCAGTAGACGAATGGATGAAAAAAGCTCTGTTACATATACACAATGGAGTACTATGCAGCTGTAAGAAAGAAAGATCTCTTATCATTTGAGACGACATGGGAGGACCTGGCAAGTATTATCCCAAGCAAAACAAGCCAAGCAGAGAAAGACAAATATCATATGATCTCACTTATTTATGGAATACAGTGGACATAACAGTCTGAGGAACAGAGTAGTCCCAGAGACATGGAAGTAGGGTACAGACTGACAATTGCCAGAAGAAGGGTGGGGGAGAAGAGCGATGAAGCACAGAACTTGTACGCATGTACTCATAACCAATGGACATGGACAACAAAACTGGGTCGGGGCATGGAGGGAGAGGGAGGAGGGTGTCAATGGGGGGAAAAGGAGAAACATCTGTAACAAAAATAAATTAATAAAAAAAATAAAAATAAAAATAAATAAATAAAAGAACAGGCCCAGCCAGTGTGGCTCAGTGGATTGAGCATTGTCCTATGGACTGAGAGTTCCTGGTTTGATTCCCAGTCAGAGCACATGTCCATGTTTCAGGTTCAATCCCCATGAGAGGTTGAGGGTGGGTGGGTGCAGGAAGCAGCCTATCGATATTTCTCTCTCACACTGATGTTTATCTCTCTCCCTTCCTTTCTCTCTAGGAAATCAATAAAAACATTTTTTATAAAGAGAGAATAGTTTAAGGGACATTTGAGACAACATGAAGCAAACCAACTTCTGCATCATAGAGGTACCAGAAAGAGAAGAGAGTGAGCAAGGGATCAAGAATCTACTTGAAGAAATAATGGCTGAAAACTTTCCTAACCTGGTGAAAGAAAATGACACAAAAGTCAGGAAGCACAAAGACTCCCAATCAAATGAACCCAAAGAGACCTACTCCAAGACACATAAGTAAAGTGGCAAAGGTTAACGAGAAAGAGAGAATCTTAAAAGGCAGCAATAGAAAAACAGTTACCTACAAAGGAGCTCCCATAAAACTGTCAGCTGATTTCTCAGCAGAAATACTTCAGGCCAGAAGGGATTGGCATGAAGTATACAAACTAATGGAAATGAAGGGGCTGAATTCAAGGCTACTGTATCCAGCAAAGGCTATCATTAAAAATTGAAGGTGAATTAAAGAGCTTCTAACTATTGTGATCAGAAAGAAAGAAAGAAGACACAATTATCAATATCATAAATCAGAGAGTGACATGTCTTCAAGTTCCACAGATAATTAAAAAGATAATATGGGAATATTATGAACAAAAGTTTTAGCATAAATTCAACAACTCAGATGAAATAGACAAATTCCTTGAAAGACACAAATTACTCAAGCATGTTCAAAAAGAAAGAAATAACCTAAATATTCCTATACTTGTTAAAGAAATTAAATTTATAGTTTAAAATCTTCCCATGAGGATAACTCCATGCCTAGATGGCTTCAATGGTGAATTCTACCAAACATTTAAAGAAAAAATAGTATCAATTCTACACATGTTCTTTCAGAAAATTGAGGAGAGAACCCTTCACAACGTATTATATAAAGGCAACATTGCACAAATACTTAAATCAAAGACATTGCAAGTAAAGAAAACCCCAATTAATATTCTTCATGGACATAGATATAAAATTTCTAAATAAAAGTTTAGCAAATTGAACCAAACAATGTAACAGAAGGATAATACTCATGACCAAGGGCGGTTTATCCCAGAAATGCAAGGTTCATTCAACATTCAACATTTGAAAATCATTCTATTAATTCACCATATTAACAAATTTAAAAATAAAAAGTATACTGTCATCTCAATAAACAAAGAGAAAGTATTTGAAAAACTTCAACATCTATTCCTGATTTTTTTAAAAGACTCTCAGCAAACAAGGGATAGAAGGGAACTTCTTCAACCTTATAAAGAATATCTACCAAAAAATTTACAAATAGCATCATACTCAACAGTAAAATACTATGTGTTTTCCCATCAGATTAAGATCATATTAGGATTTCTGCTCTCTCTGCTTCTATTCAACTTTCTACTAGAGGTTCTAGTCAGTGTAATAAGGCATTTTAAAAAATAAAGGCACCCAGATTTTAAAAATATAAAATAAAATTGCTCTTATTTGCAGACAATCTGTTTGTCTAGATAGAAAATCCAGTGGGATCTACCAAAAGCTACTGGAACAAATAAGCAAGATTAGCAAGATTGCCAAATCAATACACAAAGATCAATTGTATTTCTAAACAGTAACAACAAATAATTGAAAAATAAAATGTGTTAGACAATCTCATTACAACAGCATCAAAAAACACAAAATACTTATGGGTAAGTCTGACAAAAATGGAAGATCTATGTGCTCTGCATCAAAGAAGTGGATTGTAACTCTCCACTCCTTAAGTGTGGGGTGTGCACAGTGACTTCCTTCAAAGAGAGCAGTATGTAAAGAAGGAAAAAGTGTAACTTTGCAGAGAAGAACACTATATGCCAGGTGATCAGGATTTGCATCAACAGTAGTAAGTCATGTTGACAGTACATACCCTCGATATGATGTGATGGGATACGATGTGCTGAGAATGGCATTCTACCTCTCTGGTCATCCTCTCAAATCAACAATTCCATCTAATCATGATAAAAGCATCGCATAAATCCCTACTGAGCGACATTCTTCAAAATACCTGACCAGTACTCCTCAAACCTGTCAAGATCATCAAACACAAGGAATGTCTGAGAAACTGTCCATGCAAGAGGAGCCTAAAGAGACATATGTGGTGTCCTGGATGGGATCCCAGATCAGAAAAAGGATAATAGGTGAAAACTAAGGAAATATGAGTAAAGTGTGGTTTTAGTTACTAATAATGTATCAATATTGGTTCATCAAATGTGACAAACACACCATACTTACTTATATAACATGTGAATGATAAGGGACACTGGGTATGGAGTATGTGGGAAATCTCTGTGCTATCTTCACAGGACATCAACTTGAAAACCAGAACAGGCTACCAGGGAAAATGAAGAGCCCAAATCCTATTCTGCCTGGTTGGCTAACTGGTGATGCTGCTGGTAAACTATTAGAAAACAGGCCACCCATAACAGGAAGACCATCTTACTTAAGGGGGATGGAAAGGGTGATCTGAAACTTTGGCCCCTGGTAATCAACTTTTTTAGTGACTCATGTTAAATCTACACATCCACTTTGTATTAATAATCCAAACTCAGAACCATCCATTGGTCTCCTCATATACAGAACATAGACTGTATCCCTGTGTAGCTGGCTGGGTGCTAGTTTAGAAATGAGTTGTTCACTGACTGGGGTGATATATTTTGTTCTCTTTTCTTGCTCTGCTTCAAAGGTTCAAAAACTTGTTCTTGCACAGCTCATACATTGCTGCCATCTAGCGGGAAATCTGTGCAGCCCGCCAAAGCTAAGTTCTTAACACTTCATTCTAAATTCCTCAACAAATATTTTGTCAACTGATACTATTAGGTCTTAGGTCTGTCATCCAGGAGGAAAACGGTATGGCAACGGCGGAAAGGACCTCCTATTAAACTGGAATTAAGCATTTAAGAGCAATCAGGCAAAGGACCATTCATCTAAGTGAGAACTTGGAATGGGTGGATGCTGAGTGGCAGGGTGGGGTGTGGAGAAGATGGAGAACTGGAGGGGAGGGAGAAGAGGAGCAATAATAACTCCGAGGGAGCTATCCTTTGTGAACATTATAACATTTCAACAAGTGGCCTTATATCAGATCTGTAAATGAGTCACTAAAAACTTGCTCAAGAGCACACAGGTAGTAAGTGACAGGTCTGGAATCTGAACCCAGATTAGTGAGGCTCCAGAGTATATGTTCTTAAATACTCTCCTGTCTGCTTATAACAGCTCAACTGACATTTATTCAGCACCTACTTGTGCAAGAAACTGTGCTAAATGCTATGAGGGAATGAATAAAACATGTCTCTATTTTTAAAGAGCTGATAATCTCATAAAGTAAAATTGAGAAGCTTCTACTGAGTACTGAGTGTTAAGTACTGACTATTGAGTACTGAGTATTAATACATAAGAGGTCAAAGAAGGAAAAGCTAGCAGTGCAGTGAGTGTAACAATAACTAACACCTACTGAGCACTGAGTAGACCAGACAGTGATCCAAGTGCAGTTTCACATACTAACCCATTTAAGCCTCCCAACAACCATAGAAAGGGAACAGGCATATTTGGAAAACAATAAGACCAGTCTTGCTGAAGCAGATTTCATTTAGATAATGTAAACAATTTAATGAAAGAAAACCTAAGAAATACAAAGTTCAAATTAGCATATGAGCTGGGAGGAGAAACTATTTTTACAACCAAAGCTGTTCTCATAAGTCTACTCATGTACTAGCCAACCTCAGTACTGGTCCCTACCTGATGAGATGGGGCACATGGTGTGGATTGCCAGGGAGCCACTGGTCAGGAGGTCCTCCACCGTGATGGGTTGTCCTTGTCCTCTGGAGTGGGTGCTCTGGATCAGGACAGAGCGGTGCAGGGGCTGCTAGCCAACAGGGTTGGATACATGGTGGGGGCTCCAAGCTGGGGTGTGTTCAACAGGTACAATTGGGGGACATGGGTTCAAGGAAACTGAGAGAACTAGTAAGAGAGTTAAAATGCCCACCATAGAGTCCTAGTAAGATGCTAGGGGGAAGCGAACAGCCAGAGGACAACCAAGGCACATGATTGAAGGTGTAGGACATCAAAAAGTGAGTGTAGCCCTGGCCAGTTTTTGCTCAGTGGTTACAGCATAGGCTGGAGGACCAAAGGGTTGCAGGTTTGATTCTGATCAAGGGAACATACCTGGGTCACAGGTTCGATCCTGGCCCCAGCGGGGGTCATGCAGATATGTGTCTCTCATATCTATGTTTCTCTCTCTCTCCCTCCCTCCCTTCCACTCTCTGGAAAAAAAAAAAATCAGTGGAGAAAGATCCTTGAGTGAGGATTAGAAACAACAAAAAGTGAGTGGGAGATAAAGGTGGGAGCCTGTCTCCCTCCCTCTAGGCAGGACACACACAGTCCATCCCAGCAGGTGGCTAGCCCTTTTCTCCATGTTCTCTTGAGAAAGCAATCCTCTACTTCCTCACCTCTTAAATATGTGAGAAAAGATATGTCCAGCAGAGGGAGTGCAATGCCATGAATACATCTACCTGAAATAGGCTTGCAGTGAACCCAGAGGCTCTTGAATTGCTGATGGATGAAAATGGCAAACCTCTGGAGTAATAGGAAAAATCAACAGAAATAACCATCAGGAATGGAAAGTCCACTGTAACTCTAGTCTTCTCCGAGGAAGGACTAACCCTGAAGAGCTGTGAACAGCAAATCAGTAAGTTCTCCCCTCCTGCCCCTTCTTCTCTGAGGGGTCCACATTTGGGTCCTATCGAGGTTTCCTGGTGTCCCATGAGGCCACAAGATTAAGCTGAAAATAGCTGGTCCTGGGCAAGGGCATCATGGCAGGGGTCCAGCCCACTTCTCTCTGAGCTCCGCCCTGCTCCCATCACACATACCAGGCTGCCAGATGGTTCTGTGTTGTAGGATGAAGTTTGGTAGCTTGAGGACTGTTTGCTTAACTACAGCACAGTTCAGCTGCCAAAATTATTAATCACATAATTTCAATGTAATAAATTATTTGAACCATAATTTTTTTTTGTTATTAGTCCTCACTCAAGGATATTTTTCCATTGATTTTTTTTTTTTTTTTTTTTTTTTTTTTTTAGATAGAGTGGATGGGAGGGAGGGAGAGAAACATTGATGTGAGAGAGACACATCAATTGGTTGCCTCCTGCACAACCCCGACCAGGCCAGGGATAGGACCTGCAACCCAGGTACGTGCCTTTGACCGAGAATCGAACCCGCGACACTTCGGTCTAAGGGTTGACGCTCTAACCGCTGAGCCAAACCGGCCAGGGTGAACCATAAATCTTTATATGCCCTTCACATTACGTTCAGCTTTGCAAGGACCCAAGCCAGCACTTGCCTGTCCTCTTCCTGACTGTACCAGCCCTCTCCTGACATCAAATCTTCATAAAACGACAAGGTACTTACATGTCTAGGTGGCTTTGCTCCTTTTCAAAATATTTTCAATGATACTATTTTATTCACATTTGCAATATCCTTATAAAATTAATTATCTATGTGCATATGGACACTTGCAATTTTCACCAAAGTAATACAATTTCCCCAAATTTTGTATATAAAACTTAATATACTCAAATTATTGTTTTCCTTTGCATTTTTTTGCCCTTCTCTAAACTATGTTTCTTCTGGCTGTGTGTTTTATAGACCTCTCATTTCTTTTTACCTAGAGCCCATATGTCTCCAAATTCATTTTGGCTTCATGAAATCGTGTATTCTTTTCTGCAGCGCTCATTTGTCCACAATTTTGCTCATGAGTCTGCCTAACTACCTGCACAGCCTTATCCTCTGGCACTTTCCAACTTTTCCCCACACCTTCTAAGGGGAAGCTTTCTCACAGATGGTAGAATAAGAGTGATAAAAAAAAAACACATGGCCACTGGTCCCAAACTGAACGGGTTCAAGGCCTGGTTCTGAGCAAGTTGCTTAACTCTGTGCTTCTGTCTCATCTGTACAATGGCAAAAATTATTCTGGGTTGTTGCAAAGATAAACTGAGTTAATATGTGAAATGCCCTTAAAGTGGTACCTGGCACATAATAATAAATGTTAGCTATTATCAATGTGATTTTAACCCACAGATTGTTTTATTTAACAGTCAACACCCTCTCTGATGTGCTATGATCTCTGCAGTCAACTAAAGACCTTTACAGACATCAGTCTTCATCTATTTCTATTTTAGAAAGAGCACTTAGGATGCTGTTTCCAATGGCTTCCTATCGTTCCTTCTCAATCCTCCACTCTGCCCCATATCTGATTTTTGGCTTGCCCTTTCCGATTTGGACCTACGCCGGGAGTTAGGCTGAGTAGATAACACCATGTCTACCTTGCAGAGAGTAAACAAGGCCCATGGAAGTGAAACAGCTTTTTGAGACACACATACCTAATCAATAGCACAAAACGTGCTATTCCTTTCCCCATCTCAGTTGATGGGAAAGGAATAGATGGGCCTTTTCTTACACAATGTGTGCTACAGAAACTTGCCAAAGGATGTAACTTCCAACTCAAGTCAACACAGAATGAAAACACGTCCGACTGGTGTGGCTCAGTGGTTGAGCGTCGACCCATGCACCAGGAGGTTGCCGATTCGATTCCTGGTCAGGACACATGCCCAGGTTGTGGGCCTGATCCCCAGTGGGGGGCATGCAGGAGGCGGCCAATCAATGTTCTCTCTCATCGATGTTTCTCTCTTTCCCTCTCCCTTCCTCTCTCTCTAAAAGTCAATAAAGAAAAAAAATTAAAAAAAAGAATGAAAACACTTCCTGAAGGTATGCATTCCACTTACCTTTTCTAGGTGCTCTTCAATCTCTTTGGATTCAGTCATACCAGAGTTATATACCTGGCCCCACTGTTTAGCCATGTGGCACCCATGGGATTCCCTCTTTAGAGCACCTGCCTCTTGGCCATCCTGCAATTCCCTGCTCAAATGGACCCAAGCCAATGGCCAATGCATACTCCAGCCTCTCTGCTGGGTTGTCCTTCAGAGGGCAGAGCTCACGGCTGATGTGGGCAGGGAATGTGTACTAGGGGTTGGGCAAAACTTGGAACATGAACTGTGGTGTCCACAGGCATGAGCGTGAGCTCTGTCTGGGTATGGGATGAAGCCAGAGTGGGATAGGAGGATGGGCTGTGGGCCTGGGATTTTTCTCTTGGCCCAAGTCCCAACAGCGTTAGGGTGAGCCTTTATGCTCCCTTGCCACCCCTACCCTCCACCCCTTGGAAGATTTGATTTTCCTTGATCATGATGCTGTGTCATGGGCACACATTGAAGGCAGTGTAAGAGCCAGCACTAAACACACAATACTGGCTACTGGGGGTCCCCACACTTGTCCTTGGGGCTGAGGACAAGGAATCGGTTTTTCTTCTGAAGGATGTATTTATCTTCTGGTCACAATAAATGTTATATCATCTCTGGCTATGTCTCCCTGTTTTGTATTTGTTGCTAGGTCATTCAGAGCTCCCTCACAATTTCCCAACCTCATGGCCAGTGTGTTGTACTAACTAGTCAGGCCTTATCTTATTTTTCCTACTCTCATTTTCCCTTTGCTCAAATACTGTTTATAAAAGCTTTGTATAGTATATATATTTTTGTAAACCCCTGCTATCCCATTTGAACAGGGCGGGATAGAAAACAAAACGAGAAAGGAAGAGAAAAAGATTTCATCAACCCTATGACAGACCTGGGGAGCTCCCAGCACACACCCTCTTTATTCCATGTTTTCAGAACCAATAATGCCAGTGCCAGTTAACAGGGTCTGTGGGAATGAGCACCCAGCCTGCTCTCTCCCCTGATGTGCACTCTCAATGCTTGCTTGGGGACAGAAGAACAAGTGCTTTATATCTGCGTTTCCTGCAAGCTCCTGAACTGAGGTCTGGGTGCAAATCAACACACATTAGTCTCTCATCTTCCACATCCTCAAGTAGCTTGAGGGTGTCCCAGGGTGAATAAGCTATAAGGACACAAGGAGCCCAGAGGTCACCCACAATAACCTACATGGCCCCAGGTCCAATGGGAGGTTCGTAGCTTGATCTTGCGCCTTCACGGCCTCTCTAGGATACAGTCTATGAATTTCTGACACTCAGCTCTACTGGGAATTAGACTTCAGTGGCCTGAGCATAACAACCTGGACATGCAGTGAAAACTCTTGAATTGGGACAGTCACCAAAACAAGGTCAAAGGCGTCCATAAATGCTTCAGATGGGAGGTACTGTTGGAAAGCCAGGCCAAGCAGCTGCCTCTTGAACATCTCAATACAGACACACCCGTGAAACAACCACATTTTGCTTTATTAGTCGTTTCATGGTAATATAACACAGAGTTCTTAAAGAATAATAAACACGAGACTTATTTTTTTAACCATAATTATTTTGTCATTAAGACAGTGGTTACCAAAAAAAAAGGTGCTCTTCTGGCTACACACGATGATCAGCTTTAGCACTGAAAGTTCCTCCTCATGGGTCACAATCACAGTTCCAAGGATTAAAAACCATCTATTATTAAATCCTACGCTGTTTTAGAGCATCAAGTCACTGCAGTTATTCAGTTCTGAGACACTGTCGATTTATTTTAGCATTTACATATGACATTCATTTAACAGACACACAAAGCAAGCCAACTGGTAAACATGCTATACAGCCTGCGGAAATCTTCAGGTTTTAAGTTGTCTTAAGAAAACAATCCAAATAACCAAAATGACCATGGCCTGGTACAGGAAAGACAGGAAGACTCAAGTGAACACTAAAGAGCTGCAAGTGTTTCTTAGAATTGAAACAAAAAAAAATTTTTTCCAACTGGTTCAAATTTCTTCTAAGTGCAGGTGAGAAAAAAAGTGAATATATTAAGTTAACCAATTAAGTCTTTAAAAGTGCAATTTCCTTTTCAAATAACAAATAAACAACAACAATAACAAATAAACCCCAACCATAACCCCAAAGGCAAAAATGTGTGGAGAGACAAGTGGAATGATGGAATGACCTACTTTTTTGTGTTATGCTTTACAAAAGCAGATTTGGTTTTATAAAAGCCTGCAGACAGAACATTGCTTAGAAGGACCTGTCAACACGCTTGGAAGGAATGCAACACAAATCAGCAGAGACAGAGATGGGCACAAAGGCAGCTAGCGGAGAGAGGGGTCACTGAGACAAAGAGAGGGAAGATGTTGACACAGATCACCTTCGGTCTCTTAGGGGCCACATGTTTGATTTATAAAGTTTTCTCCCCACAACAGCTCTGCTGTGACATAGCATTCATTAAACAGATGTTTCCTCTTACAAAGTAAACTGGACTTTAAGTCTAATTTCCCAAGAGTTTTCTGAGTTTAAAAGGCCTCCTTATATAGATTGATGTCTTTTGAAATAATGGGCCAAGAAAAAAATATTTTTTCCCCAAAGTGAGAAGCCCCATTGTGTTTTGGAACCCTAAGGGATATTTAGCCGGAAAACAGCAGACTCTTGGGGCCACACTCCCACGAGCTCAACAGTTCTGAGCTCGCGGTTGGCTTGAGGGGCTGGTTGGCTCACTTGGGTTTTGGGGCTCAATTTACAATTTGATCATGTCTAACCAGCTATTCCTGCCCAAAGGAAAAAACTCTCACATCCTATAGCCTCAAACTTCTACAATTATCTCGGCAGTTTCAGGGTTTATTCTGGACCCACATGTGATAGTGTGGGTGGGTACCTCAGCCCTTCCCTGCACCTGGGAAGTGTCTTAAACTCACACGCATATCCTCATGGTGGTTGGTGGATAGCACCAGTCTTATAGGGACAAGGACAGCAGATTACTATGGCTGTGATGACAAAGCTCACCTCCCAGGCAATTTCTTATGACCACAGCAGAATCGTACACCTAGTCATTTGAAAAGGCAGTGGAGGAGAGAAAACAGTGTCTCAGAGACAAGGGCTGGAGGAAACACAAAGAAAGAGGTAGACGTAAAATGAATTAAAAAGCTTGAGAGAGAGAGAGAAAGAAGAGAAGAGAAGAGAAGAGAAGAGAAGAGAAGAGAAGAGAAGAGAAGAGAAGAGAAGAGAAGAGAAGAGAAAAGAAGAGAAAAGAAGAGAAAAGAAGAGAAAAGAAGAGAAAAGAAGTGAGGGAAAGAGAATCCTCAAAAGATTTAATCTGCAGCAAAATCTAGGCCAAAATGAAAACCTGCCCTTTATCAACAGTCGACCCAGAAGACTACAGAACGGTGATGTGGACATTCTGGAACTTCTCAGGAGGGACACGATGAGTTTGCCAACCACCCTGAACCAGCTTGATGGTTACATAAAAACTGCATCATTAGGATGTCCAGTTCAAACCCCTTGTATTAATATTGAATTAGGCTTTCCAATTTAGTATTTTAAAAAAAAAAACCTCCCCCCTAACCCACCCTTCCCCAGCCCCAGAAAGAAAACTTTTTTATTTTTTTTATTTAAAAAGAAAAAGGCAGCTCTGGGCAATTCACTTTATCTTCCCTCCCAATGAAAGGAAGATGATAAGTACAACAGAGGTTGGAGATGGGAAAACCCTCATGGTGATTTGCTGTTTCTCATGTCTGTGTTGGATGCAGTCCCATGTGTGGGGTTGGTGGACAGACGTGGTGTGATATTTGTAGATGTATAGGGAAGTGGGTGAGCAAAATCAGTGACTCCAGTTGAGGGACGGAGTGTGAGGCCCAAGAGGGAGCCCCATGAACTGGCTGCCCCACAGTAACTATCACAGGCTCTTAAAAAAAAAAAAAAAAAAGAGGAAGGAAGGAAGGTAGGAGGAAAGAAGGAAAGAAGGAAGTCTCAGAATGTCCTCAGGTGTCCCATCCCCCACCCTCCCATCCCCAAGTGGAATGGGCCCTTGAACTCTAGCCCAGGCTGGTGATGTTGGCACGGCCACCAGGAGGCGCCACAATGCGCTGGGTGGTGCGACGGGGGATGTTGTCATCAATCTGAGCACCTGGAGAGGAGAGAGGGGTGAGGGTTAAAACAGAGTTACAGGAGTTCCTGCTTTAAGGGCTAGGTCCATTCTTTGTCCTCTTAAAACCTCACTGAAAACTTAAACTACAAAGAAATCATGGGCTTAAGGTGGCCAAAGAGTCAGACAGTATAAAGCAGTACTTGCAGAAGCCAGTTGGATCCATTACTTGAAAAATTAAAACTATATGAAATAACACTACATTTCAGGCTTTCGAGTGACTCCAGTTACATCCTGACCCTGTTGTTTGTCAGTTTGAGTGTGGCTTTTCTGAAGGCATAGCCCTCTCTCTGACATTATGTTCCCCTAACACTGTTCATCTCACTGTCTAATCAAAAGTAGGGACAGTGATGGTTCTTTATATTTGAATGCCCTGGTGACATAAGATAGCACAGACGTCATTATGCCCATTTTAATTTATGACAAAACTAAGGTTTGTTATTTTTAAGTCTTTTGAAAATGGGCACTGTTCTAAAAACCAGTATATCTGACCAAAAGAAAAAAAGAGACCTAATTAACTGCTTAACACACCATAGAAATCTGGATGCATATCTTTGGCTCAGGGAGCTACAAACGTGGAAGGATTCTAGTTATGGGCCAAACGAAGGACTGGAAGGAAATTTCAAGTGAGGAAACTCCCAAATCTTGACCCTTTCCTCTCATCATCCCTGACATCACACACTTTATCCAAGCAAATAGTTAACAACTCTCAAATGGCTCTATTCTAAGCTCTTTACATGCATATTAACTCATTTAATCCTCACAACAACCCCACAAGGTAGCAACTACTATTATACCTATTCTAACCTATTCTATAGATGAGACTGAGGCACAGCTAGCAAGCATCTGGACTACGAAATTAAGCTGTTGAAAGAAACTCCATAAGCTGAACTACACAATATACTGATGACCCTTGAACAATGCAGGGGCTAGGGGCGCCAACCACTCGTGCAGTCGATACTCTTTGACTCCCCCAAAACTTAATTACAATTGGCTCTTCGCATCTGTGGATTCAACCAAACATGGACCAAAAACACTATTTTAGATTTGTATTGGGAATCTGCGATTGGGAATGTGAAAATACTGTTTTTGATCTGTGTTTGGTTGAATCCACAGATGTGAAGGGCCAACTGTATTTATTGGAAAAAAAAAAACAACCACATATACATGGACCTGCACAGTTCAAACCCACGTTGCTCAAGGATCAACCATACTACATATTAGGGGAGAAAAGAAATCCTGAAATACTATCACATCCTTTTTAGGATGGCCATAATACATAGAAAAAAAAAGTATTCTTAATATACTGGGTATTGTACACAGTGTATGCATCATGCCATTATATGTGATATAAACTGATATCAGGATTCTGAAACCTAACTGGCCATTGGCTGTGAATTACATCTCTGGTGATATTAGTATTTCCCACTTTGGGAAAAAATGGGAATACCATTCCTTTCCACTTCTTCTCCTTCTACAAAAGTGATGCCAGACTCACCAGCCCCTGAGAACTGGGCCCTCCCTAAACCATAACCATACCAGACAAGCTGAATCCAGACTGGTGCAGGTTCCGGACAGGTGGGGCCTGCTGCTTTGCTGGAGATGTCTTAGCCGACGAGGCTGGAGTGACTGTCTTGGGTGTCACAGACACCTCGCACACGGGTCCATCGTACAGGCCACGAGGAACCCCTCTCAGCTCTGCCAGCTGCAAAACACAAGAGTCCTCGATTCAGGCCACATTCACAGAGGATGCCTCCCTAGCAACCCTCTCAATGTGGAAGGAATAGAGGCTAGAACAAGAGGTCCATCAGATTTAGAGATGGAGGGCTCTACTTATGGTGGTAAGGCAGGGACAGATGTCAGCATGGGGCCAGACCCATGACTCCAGGCCAATGATCTTCCAAAGTGGGTCATGGGTAACTGATTAGTCTATAAAAACGAACATTTCTTACCATTTCCCAAGACACTTCTACTTAAACCTACAGGAATTCCAAACATATTGTAAAAAGGATCTGTTTTCATGTTCAAGATCTGGCCCCAAAGTTTCTTGCCAATCTCACTCTCCCTTTAATTCCCTTACAACTCCATTCATCCTGGCCTCACAAACACTCTCTTCAATCCCCCCACTCCCCACCCTAGTGCTGCAGACTATTCACCATGTCCTAAATACACCATACATTTTCCATGCTCATGACATTCTCTCTACATAATTACCTTGTTTCCCTTTTTGACTCATCAAACTTCTACTTAACCTCCAAGACCCAACTCAAAGTGCCCTTTCTCCATGACACTTTCCTCCATGACTCCATAGCAGTGGTTCCCTCCTCTGAACCTTATCACAGCACATGTCACAGTCTCACTTCATTCTGGCTGGCTGTAGACACACCTGCCTCCTCCACTGGTGTTCTGAACTCCAGGAATAATAAAGAAAAAAAAGTATGTTTCCTTTTTCTCTGAATCCTCTATACTCATCTTGATATTCTGACTCAAAGTGCTTAGGAAGGTTTATGAAATTGAATGTAATTCATGACAAAACAATTCACATTATCAGAGCTACTCACCCTGCTCCTTGCCTTGATACGTTTATAAACAAAATCAGGGAAGGGCTTTCGGGGGATGTAGCGCCCAGAGCCTTCAGTCACATGAAGGGTGCCATCTTCTAGGACAATCTTCCCCTGGCTGATGACCACCAGTGGAGAGCCACGACATTCCATGCCTTCAAAGATGTTATACTCAAGAGCCTAGAGGAAGGGGACACAGAAAACTTTAGGATATGCCCTGCCACCCTGGCTAGATTTAACCAGGCTAGCAGCACCCACTGCCCAACATCACCTGGACAAAAGAAAGGCCCAGAGCTGGAGTCCCTGTCCCAACTGACCACACCAACAGACTTAGTCTCCAAGTCTTAACACCCCTGTCTAGAACATGGAATCATCTTTTCCCACTGGAAAAGCATGAGGATTTGTAAATGCTACACAAACATAAGAAAAGGATTCCATGCATTAGCAGTGACTTTGTTCTCACTAACTCAAGCTCCAATCAGGTTTTCAAATGCAAAGGCCTTTCGTGACTGAGCTCCAAACTTAACCTTGAAGTGGGCCATCCTTGAGTAGGTTTTCCCACTGGTTTGCCTGGTTCTCCAATCTGTTAGTGATGTGGTTAAACTGAAGTCCCTAAATGTGGTGATTTAAGATGCTTGCCTTCATAAAATGTTTGAGGTGTAGTAAATTTCCCAAACATGCAGTCCTTTTGGTTTCAAGCATTTGAGTGAAAGAGTAGCACACCTGTGTGCCCTCTTGGAAAATATGCAAGGCAACAGAAATCAGGGGCACTGTGCTCACCATAAAAAAACTCCATGTGTCACAGTCTCATCCCATAACTTTGGCTCACCCAGAGCTATCCTCAGGCTCCAGGAGGCCTCCTGCTTCTTCCTACCTGCCCTGTTCACAGGCACCAATGTCTGTGCTGAGCCTAGGAATGGAGCATTAATAGGCAGCTCCAACCATAAATGCCACTTAAGCTTCTGGGGGAACTCAGACCAGGTTATCCGCATTAGTTAGCCTATGAACAGAGAGCTGTCACTGCAGTAAAGGACAGCACCTCTGCTCAGTACACTGGCTGATAAGTATGGGGAAGCCCTGGCTGGCTCCTTAGCTCACATTCAGTGTCAAAATGCAGTGGTGCTGACTGAAAACAGCAATAAGGGACAGTCAGTACTGCTCCAAGGCTCCGAGGGCTCATGTGGAAGCTACCAAAGGAACAAGCAGAGAGGCACCTGGGAGGAGGGAAGGGATTCTACATGGGATTCCCAGGACCTGAGTGTGTGTCCCCAAGTCTTTCACCGATTCTAAGGCACTCTTCCCCGAATTCAGAATGTCTCTTACAGCAGAAGGACTTGCATAGTCAGTCGCTGTCAGTGCAGACTGAACCGAGTGCTTTCAGGGAAAAGTGGGTTTGCTTTTCCCTCTGGCCTAGAGGATGGCCACACTGAATCCATTTGACATTAAATTCTCAGCGTCAGGTTTGTCTGGACCCTGCAAGCAGCAGGAACTCAGACCTCCAACTTGCCTGAGTACCAGCTTTCGGTTCATATTCTCTGAGGAGGCATTTTGCCCTCTCTGTACTCAGAGCCAAAGTCAAGGCTCACAGACATGTGCCACCCCTTTCTACATGGCAGATTCACCTCTCACTTATCCTATGCCGAGCACAAGCTGGCCCTTGGTGGCACAGCATATTTTTATAGGAGTCTCCTCTTACCTTCCTCATCTTGGCTGTGTTTTCCCTTCATGGTGGTACATAAACTAATGGAATATATGAACATCGATGGCATTTAGATTTGGTGAAATCCAGAAGCTGTGTGATTATGGGCAGCTCACTTCAGCCCTGCCTCAGAACTTCAATGTCTTCAGCTGCCTCTCTCTCAAGGCTTGGTGATGATCACAACACAAAAAGCATCCTATGTGTGTAGATCACGTGAGAGAATTCTGTCAGCTCTGAAATGACCTTGGAAAGGATGTGTGTCATCCTTTAAGGGCTATAATCAAACCCCATCTCTGCCATGTTATTCCACAGCTAATTGTCTATATTCTCACAGACTCCTCTGAACCCTACTAGAGTAATGGAAACAACCTTGGACACAGTCCCATCTACCTTGGGTTTATATCCCAGGTCTGCCATTTGCCAATTGTGTGACTTTGGACAAGTCCCTTACATTCCTTTGAACCACAGCTTCCTCATCTATAAAAGGAAATGGCCCACTTCATAGGAATGATGCCTAGGATCATGAGAAATAAAAGACAAGAGCTTCTAGCATGCTACTTGGCACCAAGTAGGCATTTAGACAATATTCCTTCATTCACTGTCTAGCTTTTTATTGCACTGTCTCAACAAGATTGCAAGCCCTTTAGTGTCAAAGACACATATATTATGTTTAACTACCTATAAAGAACTGATCATAAACCCCTGCAAGAGCTTTGGGCCATCTTCCATTCTGAAAAGATGGAGGAACCAGCCCCATGACTCTAAATGACTTAAAACAACAAGTCAGTAGCCAGATCACAGCTCCTCTGGGTGTTCAGAGCCCACCCTCTA
This sequence comes from Tadarida brasiliensis, assembly GCA_030848825.1. Lineage (NCBI taxonomy): Eukaryota > Metazoa > Chordata > Mammalia > Chiroptera > Molossidae > Tadarida > Tadarida brasiliensis. The sequence continues at coordinate 67,022,399 of CM061259.1, read as the reverse complement.
TCTGTCAAACCATGAGGCAGTCAAGCTTTATCACTTACCAGCTGTAGAAGTTTTTAACCTACATCCGCATGAGTCCCTAAAATTACTCATCTGGCTAGATGCATGGAAAATCCAAGCAGAGGCTTGGCAACAGGCTATCAATAATAGTTAGCTAAATGTTCCAAATTAAAGCTAATTAGCACCATGGTAGGAAACACCGTGTTACATGGCACGGCCTCCTATCTGTATTCTCTCAAATGATAAATGTTGCACAAGCACACTTAGTGTGGGCTCTTTAAAACAGGTAAGGACTAAAGAGGCACTTGTGGAAGTCAGGAGTTCTTAGAGGTTTCCTGGAGGTAAAGACAAGGTAGTGCTACTGCCCCTGAAAGGTTCAGGTAGAACATCTGGAGGGCAGAATCTGTCCACTTGAATTCATTGCTCCTTCACATCCTGTCTCTCTGCCAGGTTAAGGTCTCCTAGTGCAAGCTCCCTAGCCAGGCCATAATGCAGTTTAAATGATGAATCTAGTTCCTCCTTTATATTACCTCTAGGGGAAAGACTCTGCAAGGGAGGGGAAGCATTTTCTCCATTTAACCCTGACCCAGACGCTGCATACGCAGTCTGGCAGGGAAGAGCCCAGGACAATTTTGGGTTCTAATTCTGGCTCTACCGCAAAATAGCTATGTAACATTAGACTTAAGCTCTATAAGCCTCTGGTTATTTATCTTCCCAATTGGGATAATAATATCATCCCTTTATTGAAAGGCCAAATGAAAGAGTAAATGGGAAGGAATATGTTAAATACATAGGAATATAGGGGGGTTCAGTGGGAAGGACCCTCGGACCTCTGCCTATAAGGAAAGCCATCCTGGACCCCAAGAGGTAGTGATCTAGGTTACAAGTTGGTGTGGCCATAAGGCTATACTGCAAAGCTAAGCCAACCAGTGGGAAAGGAAGGGGGGGGGGAGTCAACTATAAATAAATACTGAGAGCTAAGCAGCCTTCCCAGAAGGGACTCACAATCCCAGCACCTACAGGTGCCAGTAGAAGTGAGAGCTGAGCCCCACACTTCAAAGCCCTCTGCCCAAATGGGAGAGGACTGGAGTATGGCAAAGGGCCCAGGGCTGTCCTAGAGACATGCCAGAACCCCACCCCTGAGCTGGCACCCAGGGAGGGTGTCAGTACTTGCTGGCCCAGGCTAGCTGGAATGGGCAGTCTAGAATCAGATTCCCTATTGAGCCCGTTTTCAATTCAGAAATTGAATTCAATTCAAGATTCATGAGTTTCTGACAAAACACTTCTGTCCTATGCCCATTTCTTTTCCAAAGCTCCCCCTTTGTCTACATTCTTTCAATATTATATCTATACAAATATATAGACATATCTATACATACACATGTACATGTAAGTTTTTCTATGAAGAAACAATGGTGTCTAAGACCTCTGCCTAATGCCACTGACCTCACTGAATCAGAGGGCATTCAGAGATCTCGTCTAAACGCCTGTCTCAACTGAGAAGACTGAGCCATGACATGAAGTCACTTGCCCAGGGTCCCATTAACAAAATAGGACATCCCTAAATTCTGCAGTCTAACTAAGAAACGAGATACTCAGGGCCCAGGCCAGGTAGCTCAGTTGGTTAGAGCATCGTCCTGATATGCCAAGGTTACGAGTTTGATCCCCAGTCAGGGCACATACAAGAATCAACCAATGAATACATGGATAAGTGGAACAACAAATAGATGTTTCTCAGTCTCTTCCTCTCTTTCTCAAATAGATAAATACATATTAAAAATTAGGGGGGGAAAAAAAGTGCCCAGGTCAGTGTGCCTAAGTTGATTGGGCCAACATCCCGTGCACAGGAAGGTTGCTGCTTTGACTCCTTCCTGGTCAGGGCGCACGCCCAGGTTGCAGGCTCCATCCTCAGTAGGGGGCATGCAGGAGGCAGCCGACTGATGTTTCTTTCTCACATTGATGTTTCCCTCTCTCTCTCTCTCTCCCCCTCTCCTTTCTTCTCTAAAAATCAATAAAAACATATTTTTTTAAAAAAGTGATAAGCCAAAACTCCAAATCCTAAAATCATTATCAGAATGGCTGCAGCGGGAACTTCCTATCAAGACGGCGGCATAGGTAAACACGATATTGCCTCCTTCCACAAACACATCAAAATTACAAACTAAACTACAGAACACCCATCAGAACTGCCTGAAATCGAGCTGAATGGAAGTCCTACAACTACAAAATTAAAGAAGAAGCCACATCAAGACTGCTAGGAGGGGTGGAGATTCAGAAGGGCTAGGCCCACACCCACATGTGGTGGATAAAAAATAGGAGGGATACCCCAGCTATGAAGTTCCTCCCTGAGAAACAAGGGGTCCCAGTGCCAGAAAGATAAATCTCCTTAACTTCTGACTAAAAACCAGCAGGAATTGTGGCTGAGGGAGGTTGAGGTTGATGGAGTCCCAGGCAGCTCCTCTTAAAGGGCCTGTGCACGGATTTACTCAGACTCACTCCCTCTGGGCTCCAGCATGGGGGAGGCAGCTTGAAAGGCACCAGAGACATACAAGAAAGAACTAAGTTGTTTGGCATCGGGGCCAGTGCTGAAGAGGCAGCTTTCTCCTAGACAGATGTGCTGGCGGAGGCCATTGTTCCTTTGATGAGCTCTTCACCGACGGGGCCCCCAGATGGGTACCACATTTGGGACTCCAGAAACCGGGCTCACACGATTTGCCCCGCCCTGGTGATTCCCTGAGGCCCTGCCCCACCCAACTTTCCGGCCCACCCAAGGTATTTCCTTCCAGTAGCTTTACCACAGGAATGGCCTGTCTTAGCTCATGCTTCAGATTTTCCTAAAATCTCTCAAAAAAATCAGCACCTGGCCTCAGCAAACCCCATACCTCTCATTAAGTGGCCCCAGGCCCAGTACTAGCAGCAGCCAGCCTTGGTTCACAGCTTGGCCTTGCCTAGGCACCTCCAAGCCCAGCACAAGAAGCAGCCATCTGCAGACCACTTTGTAGTTTATGCCTGGTGGCCCCGGGTAGAACACAGGTAGTAGCTGACCTTGGCCTAAGCCTCCTGGGAGGTCCCAGAGCCAGCACACCCAGTGGACAGCTTCAGACCATTTTAAAGTACCACCATTCAACCACCTCCACAAGCAACATACTCCAGGGATGGACTCAGTGGGTACAAGAGCCTTGCTGAAGTAAGTCTTGCTCTGTGTGGTGGGCCCCTGCACAGCTGATCTTCTCAAGGTGGTCAGAGGTCAGTGATCAGTGGTCAGAACCAGTCCTTGCAACTGATCAGCCTGAACAAATCCCTCCTGTTGATGTGCCAACAGCAATTAAGACTTAATTACAACTGAAGGGTGTTATGCTCCACATGGGGGGGTGCACGTCGAGGGCCCAGATAGGGTAATCAGAAAGGCTGTGTCACTAGACCCTACAGGACACCTACTATAATAGGCTACCCTACCAATCCTAGGAGACATAGCAGCTCTACCTAATACATAGAAACAAACACAGAGAGGCAGCCAAAATGAGGAGACAAAGAAATATGTCCCAAATAAAAGAACAGACCAAAACTCTAGGAAAAGAACTAAACTAAATGGAGATAAGCACTCTAATAGATGCAGAGTTCAAAACACTGGTGATAAGGATGCTCAGGAACTTAGTGAGGACCTCAAGAGCATAAGAAAGGACCAGTCAGAAATGAAGGATGCACTTACTGAAATAAAGAATAATTTACAGGGTACCAACAGTAGAGTAGGTGAAGCTGAAAAGCAAATCACCGATCTGGAATATAAGGAAGCAAAAAACATCCAATCAGAACAGCAAAAAGAAAAAAGAATCCAAAAGAATTAGGATAGTATAAGAAGCCTGTGGGACAACTCAAGGGTACCAACATTCCCATCATGGGGGTGTCAGAAGGAGAACAGAGAGAGCAAGAAATTGAAAACCTACTTGAAAAAATAATGACAGAAAACTTCCCTGACTTGGTAAAGGATACAAACATACATACAAGCCCAGGAAGCAGAGAGAGTCCCAAACAAGATGAACCCAAAGAGGCCCACACCAAGACACATCATCATTAAAATGCAAAAGGTTAAAGACAAAGACAGAATCTTAAAAGCAGCAAGAGAAAAGCAGTTAGTTACATACAAGGAAGCTCCCATAAGACTGTCAGCCAATTTCTCAAAAGAAACTGTAGGCCAGAAGGGAATGGCAAGAAGTATTCAAAGTGTTGAAAAGCAAGGACCTACAACCAAGATTACTCTTTCCTGCAAAGCTATCATTTAGAGTCGATGGACCTATGAAGAGCTTCCCAGACAAGAAAAAGTTAAAGGAGTTCATCACCACCAAACAGTATTATATGAAATGTTGACAGATCTTCTTGAAGAAGATCAAAAATATGAACAACAAAATGGCAATAAATACATATCCATCAACAATTGAACCTACAAACAAAATGAACAAGCAGAACAAAAACAGAGTCATAGATACAGAGAACTTTTTGTTGGGAGGGGGTTTGGGGGTATGGACAAAAAATGTGAAGGGATTAAGAAGTACAAACTGTTTGTTAGACTGAGGAACCTCAGAGGGAAGAGGGGAGGCAGAGATAAACCAAAGAACTTATATGCACAAATGCATAACCAATGGACACAGACAATAGTGTGGGGTAGGCAGGAGGGGGATGGGAGAGGGGAGGAGAAGGTTAATGGGGGGGAAAGGAGGGGATATCTGTAATATTTTCAACAATAAAGATAAATTTTTTTTGTTTTTTTTTTTTGTTGTTGTTTAGATAGAGTGGGAGGGAGAGATAGGGAGAGAGAGAGAGAAACATCTACGTGAAAGGGACACATCGAGAGGCTGCCACCCGCACGACCAACCAGGGCCGGGGACAAACTGCAACCGAAGTACATGCCCTTAGCGGGAACCGAACCCAGGTCTCTCTGGACCGCAGGCCGACGCTCTAACCGCTGAGCCAAACCGGCCAGGGCAAAGATAAATTTTTTAAAAAAAGATAAATAAAATTGAAATTGAGAAGAAAAAAAAGAATGGCTGCAGGGGGTATTTTTTCTATTTGGAGAGAAGTCAAAGTCAATTAGTTCCTTGAGGACAATAAGAGAATCTGCCATTTAAGTTTCTAAAAGGCAAAACAGACATGAGAAAACAATAGCTTAAAAGAACAAATATGCCTAATGGGTACCTCAGGAGTGTTTATTTAGGTCCCTTGCATGAAGCATTGCCATGAGAGTTGCTGCACCAAACTATAAAAATGGAATGGAGTCTGACTTCTAGACACTTCTAATGTCCTGGCATAACTTTGGAGGTTCTGAAGGTCTATAAATAGAGGCCTCTATCTATAAGAGAGGCTGTAGTACTCCAAAATGATAAGAGTAACTTATTGTCAGTCTTAGTGACCTCACTAAAGAAAAAAAAAGCTATTTTTTTCTCAGCAAATTTCAAGTTATAATATATCCTTGGGTAAAGTTTATTCCTATCACAGCGAGTTCTTTTCATAAATCCTGGGAATTTGCCACATCTCTGTCTCTTTCTGTGACTGTGATTTATTGGGATTGGACCCATGCAGTTCATAGGCCTTACACTGTTGTGGGTCTTGGCAGAGATGGTTTTAATGCTGTCGGGGTCCCAGATGACCAGGTCAGCATCAGATCCCACAGCAATGCGACCTTTCCGGGGGTAAAGGTTGAAGACTTTGGCTGCATTGGTGCTGGTCACGGCCACAAACTGGTTCTCGTCCATCTTCCCAGTGACCTGAAGAGTACAATACACACACACACACACCAAAAGCAGGTCAAACAAAAAGCTGAAGGGTGGAATGCAACTTAGCAATAAAAGTGAACACAGTTTTGATAAATACAACAATTTAGATGGATGTTAAGGGCATTCTGCTGAGTGAAACAACGAATCTCAAAAGGTCACATATTGTATGGTTTCATTTACATAAACATTCTCAAAACAAAAAAGTTACAGAGATGAAGAACAGAATAGGGTGACATGGAGATCCCTCCAGGGTTTAGGGGTGGGTGTGACTATAAAGGAGCAGCATGAAGAGGGTCTTTGTGGTGAACAAGGAAATTTGTATCTTGTTTGCAGTGGTGGTTACATGAGTCTCCATAAGACAAAATGACAGAGATACACACACACACAGCACCATTGGCTTTGACATCTTACTATAATATGTGAGATGCAACTATGGGGGGAAACTGGAGAAGGGTACACAGGCCCTCTCCGAGTTATCTTTGCTACCTCTCTATAATTATTTCAAAGTGAAAAGTTAAAAAAAAATGAAAGAAAAAGCTGACAGGGCTGCAATGCCTCTTGAGGAAATATCATTTGACTTGAGTGGCTGTCTTTTTCAAGATACAGGTGCAGACTTAGGCTTCTAGTCTAGCCAGCCTAGAAGTCTCAGCCCCATGTCTGGGTATTTGCAGCCACAGGTGCCAATCATGTTTCCTCAAGTCCTTCCTGCACTTTCTCATCTCTACCGCTTGTGCTCCATGTCCCTTTAAATGCAGAATTTGAGGACGTGACTGCATATCTCTGAGTTAGAAAACCCACTCTAAATCTAGTACAAAACTGGACAAAGAAAATGAGCTGGTATTAAACAAAAGAGAAAAATACCAATGGCCCATAAGCATATGAAAAAAATATTCACTCCAATTAGTAATTGAAGGGATTGGATGCAAAACAAAATTCACCAATCAAATCAGCAATATTTGGGTTTTTTTTTTATGATAACACCAATTTGGACTTGGTGGAAGAAACTGGGGGATGTCATACACTGCTGGCGGCATTCATAATGATGCAATCTTTCTGTAAGTAACTTTGACAACATATATAGCAAAAGCCTAAAAAATATACACATCCTTTGACCCAGCAATACCACTTCTCGAAATTTCTCCTAGAAGCATAATGAAAGATGTGTCCAAGAATGTTCACCCCAGTAACAAAATTAGGTTCCATATGGGAAGATGAACACTGAATCAGTCCAGTGGTTGTGCTTGACAAGCCCAAGAGAGGCTGTCCATTTCTTCAGTAGGGTGGGAAGTGGTTATTTGGTTAAGGTACAATTCAGAATGGCATATTCAGATGCAATTTAAAAACTCTATTTCACTGTTCATATCTATCAACAATAAGGAAAATTGTGCTTGGTGATGTTAAGACATAAAAGTACATGACAGCATTAGAATCCCCACTGCTTCAGCTTTCATGTGCTCCGAGGCTTTCATAATTCAATTTTTTGGATTCTGTATGATAAAAATAAAATTTCACTGCAGGTGTAACTTCTCAGTCCCGGTAGAAAATAATTTCCACTTAAAGGACATATCCAATTTCTCAACTTATAAACACTGCAATTAAAAATCAGTTTCAAGACCACTTTTGCAGTTACCACCAAACTACTAGTAGTCAAAACAAAAATAAAAAACTTTTCCTGCATTAAAAAAAATTACAAACATAAATGTTCAAATAATTGCAAGTGAATTACAGTTCAGCATTAAAATGGAACAGACTGCTATTAAAAAACAAGTTTTTCAAATATATTTAAGGATGTGGAGAACTTTTCATGATATAATGTCTTTATAAAACAGGCCATAAAATAATATGTATGATGTCATGTTATTTACACACTAATACACATACATATCATATACACAGATGTGTACTCTTGCACTGGCAAAAAATGGAAAGACATTTTGCCAACATGTTAATTGTCATTAAATCTGAAAGATGGTGTTTTGAGTAGTTTTTATTCACTTCCATTCTTCTGGAATAAGGATATATTGTTTGCATGATTTAAAAATCCATTTAGAAACAGAAAACTTGTGCTGTTATTATGGTTTAAAGCACTGAAAATGAAAAAATCACAAGACCCTAAAAGGTCAGTGAAAGTTCGCCCAGCCAGTGTGGGTCAGTAGATTGAGCATGTCCCATGGACTGAGAGGTCCCAGTTTGATTCCTGGTCAGGGCACATGCCCAGGTTGCAGGCTTGACCCCCAGTAGGGGGTGTGCAGGCGGCGGCCAATCAATGTTTCTCTCTCACGTAGATGTTTCTATCTCTCCCTTCCTCTCCCTTTAAAAAAAAAAAAAATCAATAAAAATATATTTTTTAAAAAAAAGGTTAGCCCTGGCCGGTTTGGCTCAGCGGTTAGAGCGTTGGCCCGCAGACCGGAGAGTCCTGGGTTTGGTTCCCGCTAAGGGCACGTACCTCGGTTGCAGTTTGTCCCCGGCCCCGGTTGGGGTCATGTGGGTGGCAACCACTCGATGTGTCTCTCTCACATTGATGTTTCTCTCTCTTTCTTCCTCCCTCTCTCCCTCCCGCTCTATCTGAAGATGAAGGCAAAAAAAAAAAAAAAATGTCCTCGAGTGAGGATAAATAAATAAATAAATAAATATTTAAAAAAAGGTCAATGTATGTTCAAAGCAGGCTCACCAAAAGCCTATAGTTGTAGTGGGTAGAAATGCTAAGCCCAGAGAGCCCTAAAAAAACAATTTTAAAGAAATTGAGTCCATTTCCAAGAATAGAAAATTAACTGAGAAAGTCACCAGGTTGCTAAGGAAGCTTTTTCCTGACTGATCAAAAGAGTTACATTTTAAAGACTCTGGATTTTTGTTATTTTTTTCAGTCTTCACTGATCAAAGATGATAATGATAAAAAACATGAAATATTTAGGAGGAAATTACCTATATAAGGAGTGGTCTTGGATTCCCAAATCTAAGAAATATTGTCACACAAGTACCAGCTTCTAGAATTTTCTCAACTGCCATTTCAAGGCCTACATAAGACCCATGGCCCTCAGATGAGGAGACAGGGGAAAGCTGAGACCAGCTCATGAGTGAGACCACCGCTCCTTACCACAGCCTTATCCCAGATGACGGACATCCGCTCCTCAGCGCCATTGGTGCCTTCAGGGATCAGCGTGAAGTTGTCCTTTCCTACAGCCTTCTGGGCAGTGTTGAAAGTACAATGGGCACTGCCAGTGACCTGCAGGTCTCCACTAGAAGGAAAACATATGACTAACTTTTAACTAATCTTTGACTTTAAATCATCAAATTTGAATGTATTTTTTAATTCGCCAGGCCACAGATAGCTTTTGAAATAACCTATCCTCCCTTCAGGAGATAGGGAATTTGGAAAGATATGACATGATACTGAAGCTTCAATGTAATGCTGTGCATCTAAACCTATTTTGTGAGGCATCTTATGGGTGTCACTGCACCACAGTGGAATCCTTTTGATACCTCATTCGTCCCCTTTGGTTAACTTTCAAGATGGTCCAAGTTTTTATTCTGAATTTCCCCCTAAGAACAGCGTCAAAGAGACAATCTCCTGTTCCCATTTAGTGATGGAGTTTGGAGAACAAGGCTCTGTCTGTCCGCAAGCCTCCTTTTGCCCACCATGTTGTAACCCACCAGGTCATGTTGGGTCTTAGCAAAGACCGAGTATGGAAAGTGTGAACAAGTGACCAAGACTCACCAGGACAGCAAGGAGTTCAGAAAGTCCGGAGTGGTAGGGTCTGGGCTCAGGGGTGGGGAGGTGACAAAAGCAGCAGCCTTGGCCCAATTCTTGCTCCAGTAGTGGGAGCCATCAGTTCCCAAGCTGGCAGTAATGGGCTCCCCGTACACCACAGTTCCTGACAAACAGAACAATAGCATTGAGTACCATGCAGTGAGGGAGAAAGGAAACCACCCTTGTTGGGAGTAACCACTTGCCCGCAGCATGTCAAGGACTCTTGCCATCCCTTCAAAGAAGGTGCCAGCCTCCTCTCACAGGTGAGGACACTGATGCCTGAGAAGGTCAAATACCTCAGCCACCAATTCAAAGTGTATTCCCCAAGACCTAGCCTTGGGACCTTGCTCTTCTAACTCAACATACTCTCCCTAGGTGATCCCAAATGTTCCACTTCCTACACTGCTGATTCTCAAATCTATTATCACTCCCAGCCGACTTTGTAAGAGAAACAAAGGACTTTGCACAGTTCAGTACTGGGATTTCAGAGCTTCCAGAAGACTACTCTAGCTTAATTAACACATTGTCAAGAAAGAATGTCAGCTCCCTGATGCTCAAATCATGTCCTCTTCTCTGTCCATCACACACAAGCCAGAAAGGTGGGAATCATGTATATTCATCAAATGCCAATGCTTTAATGCATGAAATACATCTTTTCCTCCACTCCACATACCATCCCTAAAATCTTTCATCATTGCCCGGCTAGTGTGGCTCAGTGGATTGAGTGTGGACTGAGAGGTCCCAGTTGGATTCCCAGTCAGGGCACATGCCCAGGTTGTGAGCTCAATCCCCAGTAGGGGCCATGCAGGAGGCAGCCAATGGATGTTTCTCACATTGTTGTTTCTATCTCTCTCTCTCCCTTCCTCTCTCTCTAAAAAATCAATAAAAACATATTTTTTAAAAATCCTTCATCATTTCTCCCAGCTCATTCCAACAGAGCCTCCCAATCAGAATTTAGATTTATTTTTGCTTTCATAACCTTCCCCACCTCTCCATTCATTCTCCATGACACTCCCAGAGTGATTTTCCTAAAACATAATCTTCCCAGGCTATGCCCTTGCAAAAAGTCCTCCCAAGGAGCATTTTGCCTTCAAGGACAAAAACAAACTCTTCACTGACACATCTGATGCCCTTCACTGTCTGGCAGCCTAACAAAGCTAATCTCCCCATAAACATCATCCAAAACTCAATCCTGTTCTCTACTCCAATAATACAATAACTACCTCATTTGAATTTTTTGACTCTCCACTAGATGGAGATACCCCAAAGAAAATAAATCTGCCTGTGAATAGAAGGCACTCAATAAATGTGTTAAGTTGATTAAAGGGTGTAATCTTTTATTAATGAAAGGCATCAGAGCTAGAATTTGACGTCAGGCCAGCCTTACGACCACCAGGAATTCACCTCTCCTCACATCCTCCTACCACAGGGCTACTCCCATTCCCACAGAGGTCCTTCCAACCCTTCTCTGTTCTCCAAACACAGGGTCCTCAGGACCAAACACTTCTCAGTCAGGAATGTGTCTCCTTTCCTCTCCACAGCCTTTCCAAGGCCTTATCTCTTGATAAACCACAAAGCCCTCTCTGCTGCAGTGAGCTGGCTCCTCCCAGCTGTCCCCTCCAGTCTCAGGAATTTCATAAAGGAGTCCCTGTTTAGCCAGGGAGTGTTAGAGGCCACAGCAGGCAGCTCACTTGGAGAAATTAGTAACAATCCAGAAGCAGGAGGGAGGGCTCCAAACCCAGGGGAAGCCTCACCCAGAAGGAAGCCCCCAAGGGAAAAGGGCCACTGCTCAGAATCACCTGGAAGGTCTCTTGGGTTCCTGACCTACTCAAGGCCTTCCAGGAAGAATTTGGTCTGAGAAGCCAGCTTCATAAACAGCTCCAGCTCATCCCAAAGTAGAAAAACATTGCATAACGACAAGGCCTTGGATGCTGCCAAGTCCGTTTATGAAAAGCAAATGGCTGAGCAGGACCCAGCACCTGCCGGTGGAGAACCACCAGTGGTTCTCATAGGGCCTCCACTCCCAGCTTTGGGTTTGTAGCTCTTCTGCTCATCCAGGTCTGACGTTCCTGCTGGCTATTGTCATAGCACAAGGGTGAAGTTGGTGCAAGTCATTAGGAAAACAAAGAACTCATAACCCTAAAGGTTTCCTGGTTTTGTTGACATGAAAAAGTTCAAGAGAGCAGAACCACTTGGAGAAGAAAAGAGTGGCTTACTGGTCTCTGAAAAATCCTTAGAGAAGCATAAACAGTTTCCTGATTTTCCTATAACTTGCTATTGCTCATCCTTAACCTGAATCTGCTCTTCAGTCCTGCTTTGGGGAAACTTGAGTACAAGGAGGGTTGGTTCCTGAATGCACTCTGAATCCTACACGTGTGAGTGCCCTCAACTGTGGCCGTCATCTCAGTCTGTGAAATACAGCCGCAGTCGAATGTGGAGCTGGTGCATGGGCTGGGCCCCATTCTCAGCACACAGAACATGCACGCACTACAAAAAAATGAACTCAGCCTCCAACCTCTGGAAAACAAACCCAGAAGTGGGTCACAGCTTTAAGGCTGCTGCTGACCAGACCTGCCTCCTTAGACCCAGGACTCCTGAGCAGGGACCAAGTTGAGACAGGGGTGCTTGGAGAAGGAGAAAGGCATGTTGAGGCTCATTTCCGCTTTGTCCTGTTCAGATTCCAAGGGGTTCCAAGGTGCTTGCCATCTTTTGGTTTATTTCTTTTCTTCAATCCCCAAAGGCAAGGCAGGAGTTAAACCATCCTGTGGGAGACCCCCACCTCCAGGGAGAATGTGGGCCCACAGACAGGGGCCTGCCTCCCAGCACCAATGGCACGCAGCCTGCCCGGGGCACCCCTCCCGTTTTATACACACTGTACCTGTGTAAGACGTGGATGAGCTTCTGAACCTCAGTCAGGCCACAGACACCACTGACTGCATGCCAGAAACAACCACTAATAATAAACCACAGAATAGGCTCAGTTGGCTGTCCTGCACTCCTCTGAACACACTGCTGATGCTTTCTTGGTGGAAGTTAGAACTTCTGATTTTCTTCTCCGGGGAAAGTCTAAACTGAAGGACGTGACCCTGAGCCAGCAGCTGGCAGGCTCTCTAGACAAGCCCGGAATTGTAGGGGCCGTGGGGTGTTGTCTATTCACAAGGGGCTTGAAGACTGAGTGCATTCATGAAGAATAAATGTAAAGTTGGGGTTGAGAAATGTTTGACAGCTCCTCCATGAACGAGAAGCAGAACAACTTCAGAGTAGAAACAATGGAAAACCAAGTACGTGTATTTCAACACACAACCACAAAAGCACAGTTCAATGCTGCCTGGTCTCTTTCAACGTCTCTCGGTGCCTCGGTGCCTCGCTGTCTCTCTCTCTCTCTATCTCTGTCTCTCTCTCTCTCTGAGTCTGTGCCAGAACCCCACAGTCCGGCCTATCCATAAGTAATCCTGTCAGATTTTGGTACCAAGAGTGGTTCCAGAGGAAGAGAATCAAAGTTCTCTGAATGAGTCTGGGGTTTGTGGAATTGGTTCTCTAATCTGATTTGACCTAAAGGCACGAATGACTCGTTTCCAGTAGTGAAGAGAGCACCCCTGCTGCGCTGGGGCAACAGACGTACAATATCACCACCACCAGACACTCCTGCTACTTATTCTAAGAAGCAATGTTTTGGTTGACCGTGTGTTTGATACCTGAGAACATTTGTGTCAAACAGTAAAAGGAGATTGGCTGGTTGTTCCTAATTATGCTGGACAACAGTGGGGAAAGAAAAGGGTGAGCTCAGGGATTCAAACTCAGAGCCCAAGGGCCAAGTGCCGCACCAATGACCCCAAAGTTTCTGTCTGGCCCTGAGGGAGATCCTTATCTGCAGTGACCTCAGGGTTCAGATGGCTGGAAACTAAACCCAGACTCACCAGTGGCTGTGTTACAATGCAAACTGAGTTCCCAACTTCTCAGTGTCTGCTATTAAAGTGAGGGCATTGACTGGGAAGGAATTTCTGCCTCCAGACAGCCTTGGGGCTCCAGCTGCAACATCAACTTTTCCTTAAGTCTCCAAGACTCCTGGGCCCACCCTGCAAATTTCAAACTTGCCACTGTCCACAACTTCATGAAATTCCTTAAGATCCCTCTCTTTTTCTCTCTCTCTCTCTCTCTCTCTCTCTCTCTCTCTCTCTCTCTCTCTCTCGGTTCTATTTTTCTGAAGAGCTCTTGTTAACACAAATTTTGGTGAGATTTTATAACATGCACAAGCCAATCCGTTTCCATAGTGTAGTGGTTATCACGTTCGCCTAACATGTACAAGCCAAGTCGTGTGCCACTCTTTGGGTCCAAGATTGCTACGCTGTGCGTTAGCTTAACACTGAGGATTCATCCCCAAGTCGGGTGGTCCTCATGGCCCCATGACCACATGGGGCTTAACATACCTCGGCAGCCACCTGTTGTGTTGAACATTTCTGCATCTGGGTGACAAGGGTGGGTGAGGAGGACGACGGAGAAGGTTGTCTACCAGGTAAGGTAGACACTCACCCTACACACTACCATCCACACACAAAGCATCAGCAGCCATGCTGGATTTCACATGTGGACAAAATGCAGTCTGAGAGCCACTCCTGAGAAATCCCCACAGCGGGGCCTCAGTGGGGAGTGAGCTGGCCAGGAGTCTAGAACCGTAGGTTCTATTTCTCATGGGCTGAACGATCTGGGGAGAAGACAGTCAATTTCCACATTTCAGTTTCTCTTTCATGATATGAGCCTATTAAATCGACCAATGTCTAAGTTCTTTTGAAGAGTAAATTTGCTCAAGGTAGTCTGGTCCTGGCTGTGTTTACATTTCCTTCTCTGGAGAATGGGGTTGATGACAGGCTGTCCTGCTGGATGGCACAGATAAAGGAGGCAGCCTGTGCAAGGCTGTCTCTGGGGAAGAACATGTGGTCACAGTGGGTCAAGTGGGCACGTGAAAATAGTTCTCATTTATATTTTATTTCATATCCTTGCTTACCCAAACACCCCATTTTAGATTTAGGACCAGCAGTTGGCGAACATATGGGGATAAATCAGAGAAGAAAATGTAGGGTTATGATTTTTCAGCAGCTCCCATCTGCAGAGAAATAGGGAGACGGTTCCACAGCCTGAAATAGGCGGTGCATGTCTGTCATTAGCAGGGCCTTCCTCTGTGCTCTGCCCTCACTTGGCTGCATCTCTTTGCTAACACTGACCATTTGCCGTTGTGATTTTCTGCCCATGTCCCTCCCCTCTGGTGAAGGACCTGAGGGCTGGGACCATTTCTCATCTGCAGCACAAAGGCCTGAAGTATCACACAGTAAAAGCAAATACTAAAAGCTCTGAAATGAATGAAAAATCTCTCCAATTTATAGATAAAGAAATGGAGCAGCAGAAAGTTGGCCTCACACTTGCCTGCAGGGGCCCGAACCCACCTAAGGAAAGAATCCTTAGCAGAAAACCCTTGCCCTAGGTCAGCAGGCATCTTTCCTGTGATTTTCTAACCACCCTTCAATCATCAATCATGATAGTAGCAGGTATACTTATTATGTACATCTTTATGAACAGTATCTCATTTAAGCATCACCGTCACCCTGTGTGATGAGTCGCTATTACTACCCTCCCCTTGCAGATGGAAAATGTGACCCAGAGATGACACCTACCCTGCCCGGCATCATGTACTAGTGCACAGCGGACCTGGCATCTGATCCAGGACAGGATATTGCTCCCAGAGTGCGAACGCTTAATACAGCCTTATATTATTCTTCTTCTCAGTCCATGTTATCCATCAGGCTTCAGTTTTACCAAGTTTGTTAAGGAACTAAACCCCAACAGATACTGACAAGAAGATGGTCACATTTCCCATATTAAAAGAATCTCAAAGCATGAAGTCAGATATTAACATGGATATTCATGGCCTGACGTCAGATGCGCAATGATCAAAGCTCAGTTCCACCACTTGCCAGCTCCGAGGTCCCGTTTACTCAGCTGCAAAGTAAAACAAAGTACAACGACCCCTGCTGGACCACCTCCCAAAGTTGTTATGAAGTTCCAACAAGATAGAGTCTTAAGAGGCTAAAAAACCAGGTAGGATTTCTCATTCTTCCTCATAAGCACCCGAATGCATTGGAGATTTCCTGGCAGCTCAAGTTTCTCTGAATCAAAGGCTTCCACGGACTACAGAGTGAGCAAGAGTTTGATGCGGGCACAGTTGGGATTTACACCTGGAAGGTTCTGGAATAAACAGACTTAAGTAGTCCTTTCTTCACGCTCATACCCTAATACTCACACAGGATCAAAGTCATAAAGACAACAGAGGGACATCATCAGACACTGAGTCATAGAGTATTAGAATAGGACCGGTTTGTATAATAACATACTCCAGCTTCACATCTTCAAATGAGGAAACTGAGACACAGAAAAGAGAAGGATCTCCAGTGCACCTGCCAGGGCTGGCCCAGAGCCCAGCACTCTGCAACCCAGACCAGGCAGCTCTACCTACCCGGACCCAGGTCTGGTGAGAGGCCCTACTCCTCCATCCTCCAATTTGGGCAAGTCTGAATTCAAAAACAAGGCTACTGTTTTTAAATTATATTAAATTGAATGTTTAATTATATTAAAATTACATTAAATGTTTAACTTTTTGTTTCTTATTATCATCTGGCTACAGTATGGTTGTTAAAACAAATGAGATAAGCTGCCCCTGTCCTTCCCTTTTCAGACACTGTGCCCACTGTCCCCATGATACGTGGAAGCAGCAGCTGTGACTAGTGGTGGGTGCTAAGGCTGATTCCCACATGTGCCTGGCTGTATTACAAATGGGTGCCTGGGTGACAGAGGGCCCAGGTGAGGAAGGGTCACTGACAGTCATCATCCACAATGTCTCTTAGAAACAACTCACAGCCCATTCTGAACAAAGTTATTTTAGGTGAATGTTCTTTTATTTCAAAAAGGCAATTCTTTCCAGCTGCCAGGAAGAGGACAGGCTTCAGGAAGATGGCAAAGCAGCCACCTGATTCGATCTAGAGCCTGAGGAAAGAAGCCCCAGGAAAGCTCCAGGGAACGGGACCTTCTGGGAGATATCCTCTCTTGGGACTAGCTGACTCAGAGGTCACTCAGCAGCTTACTCTCGGTCCTGCCCCAAATCACCCATCAGTAAGGAAATCCTAGTCCACCTTATACATGTTGATCCCATCCCACTGAGAACTAGAAACCAAACCACAGAGGTCAAACTGCTCCCTTATTAACAGAAAAAGAGGGATGTAGAGAGAGAGAGAGATAAAGGGATAGGAGAATTAGAGACCAAGAAGAGATACAGAGACCAGGAGAAAGCAAGATACAAATCAAGAGAGAAATGGAGACAGAGATGGAGAGAGTAACAGAATAAGAAATAGAAGAAATGGAGAAATACAGAATTGGAGAGATCCAGAGAGGCAAAAGGGTGGGGAACATAACTGGGAGGAAGGAAGGAAGGAAGGAAGGAAGGAAGGAAGGAAGGAAGGAAGGAAGGAAGGAAGGAAGGAAGGAAGGAAGGAAGGAAGGGAGGGAGGGAGGGAGGGAGGGAGGGAGGGAGGGAGGGAGGGAGGGAGGGAGAAGGGAAGGAGAGACAAAGGCCCTGATGTGATTAATGTTCATATCAGGCCAAGAGTCACCTTCAGAGTCCACTATATGTGATCAGGCTCTCTGCATGAAGCTACATTCCCAAGCAAGAAACACATGGTGTGATCCAAACTCACTGCCAAGGGCAGGTTACAGCCTGGCTCTGCTGCATCCATAATGGATAAGGTGCTCAGGGAAGAGTCTCTGGAAGCTGCACTTAGTAAATTAGTTTCCAAAAACCTTCTCGATGGACTCCCAGTAATAAGAGAGCCAGCCTCAGCCCAGAATACATTAATATAATGTACAGGGAGTGACCTGAGCACCAGAAGGACATGACACATCCAGAGCAACATCCCCCGCCTCACGCCCCCACAAGTCTCTCTTACCCCAGTGGAAATCAGTTCCAGCCACAAGGAGAAATGCATTTTGCAACAGAAAGTTTCCCAAAAGGATGATTCTGTGGTAGATGGAAACTGATGTCATCTGTATATGTGCCTAGTTTATTTAGACTACATCAAATTAAATCCAACCTCTCTATAGAAGGGGGTGGCAGGAGGGAAACGCGCCTGCCCACACATTCTGTGCTGTGTACGGCTTTAAATAGAGACTGACAAGGCCACAGCAGTGGAACAGAGGGAGAAACTGGAGCTCCTTGCCTTGCTCAGCTGTAATTAGGTTAATGCTAGAACGTGCTGAAAGCAGACCACTTGGCATGAGGGTCTGGAAAAGGAGCCCTCCTCTCTTCCGAACTTGCCCGCAGTCAGAGAGCCAGCAGCACTTACCCTTTTTCCGGGCCTGGGCGATGACTTCGGCTGCACTCTTGCTCATCACCTTGGTGATGTACAGAGGGCAGTTGGTCTGGTTAGCGATGGTAATCGAACGATTCACGGCTTCAGCCTCGACCTACAGAAGAGCATCTGAACGTGAGAACTGTCCCCACTCCACAAGCCCATCTTTACCCTCCACCCTGCAAAAAAAAGGCTAAAATAAATGGGAGACCACTGTATCCTGCCCTGAGTGGCACTGTAGAAGGGGGATGTGACCTGCCCTGTGTCACTCCATATTAATTGAAGTGAGGGGGCATTCCCTCCTGGCCCTTCTGAATGGTTCTATGTGTGGTCAGCAGGCCAGCATCAGCCGGGAGTCTGTAAGAAAGGCAGATTCTCGGGCCCTCTCCCAGACCCACAGGATCAGTACCTCTTGGAAATGGGACCCAGAAATATGGGTCTTAACAACTCTAGGTGGTTTTTATGCTTGCTAACATTTGAGAACCACCATGCACAAAAACATTGCTTCCAACTATAGCACATTTATTCCAGCTGCATGGTCTTGAGTCATGACCTTCACTGATGTGATCATTTGTGATGGGCTTCTGTCCCATGCCCACAGAGAAAGCCAGCACCACCAAAGGGACAATGTGGCCTCAAGGGCTCTGGGGATGGAACAGACAGCATTTGTGCAAACCAAAGTCCCTCTGTATGTAAAACATGACCATGGCCAGCAACAGACTGGTACGACCTTCAGCACAAGATGGGAAAGAACTGCTCTAATTAATAATCTGATTCTTTAAACCCAATGCCCCAGTGCTTCAATGGATGAGATTTTAAAGACCCCACGTGATGACTACTAAATACCTGATCAGGTAAGACTACTTAGAACAAGTTATATCTTACAAAGGAATCAGCCATGTATGTTTAGAATGGGCAACTGAAAAAGCAAGTAAAACTGTGAAACAACAGATCTTAAAAAGTCTTTTGCTCCCTCTAAAATCCTGGCAAAAGGCTGTGGCTTCAACTCTTTGAGGCACAGGATTATGTGTTACTCATTGTTTTGTATCCTCCACTGCCCACCCTCAGTAGTTCTCAACGTAATGCCCAGTACACAGCAGGCGCTCAAAAATGTTTACTGAACAAATAAATGACTTCATTTTATGTTAATGGTTAAAGGTAGGCTATTCCATAAAGAGCTGTGATTTTTTTTCACAAGAAATGACTGAACTCCTTACTGAATCATCTTAGCTAACCAAGTCTCTACAGGAGCTTGGCCAAGAACTGAAGTTCTATAATTGCATTAACTGGTAATCTAATTTAATAAACTAAGACAACTTCACTCATGTTAGGCCTTTCAGGCATCAAATATGTGAAGAGAGACGTCTAGAAATCCAAAGACAAACCAAATGGCTCTTGAAAAAAGCTCATTAAACATCCAAATGTTTTTAATTCCTGGAATAGCTAAAAGATCAGCTCTCTCTTTCTCCTCGGCTCCAGTTACAACCAAAGTGCCTCTGGCCTGGGTAGCACTGAGGACAGACATCCTGCATCTCTGCAGTCACCTCAAAAGTCTGCAGAGTAAACAGTGAAAAGGACTCCCCTAGAATCCTCATTGCTTCCCAGGAGTGCCAGTGACTTCCCAATTTACTGTCCCAACCAGAAACATTGAAAGTGAACAGAGGCACTATTCATAACTGCATGGGAGCAATGGGTGGGGACTGGACTGGAATGAGTTACCACCCTAATTAGGGAGTAAATGGAGTGAAAGTGTCAATTCTGTTGGGGCCCTACCCCAAGAGCACTGGCTTCCAAGAAGACTGGCCTTGGTTTAAAGAATCTGGGTCCCAGGGTCCTGTCTGGATTTGCTCATCTGCTGTGAGGTTCTGTCCCCCCACCTGCCACAGCCCTGCACAGGCCTGGAGTGAGGGCAGAGGCCAAACTACAAGGTTACCTTTTGGAGAGAGAAGCTCATTTAAATACCAACTCTCCAGGTTGCACCCAGAACCATGGAAAGATCCACATTTTACCCTCTGTGTGTATAGGTGTGTGCCTCTGACATACAAGATAAACTGTCTTACACACACTCAGCTCTGCTTTAAATATTACTGCTTTAAAACATTATAAAAATAGTATTAGAGTTAAAAATAAAAACTTTCATTTGCCTCATTGTAGAGCTCTCAGGGCTTTAGGGGTCACTAGCCCTGCTTTCTGATTTTAAAGATGAGGCACCCCAACATGCAGAGAGGAAAGCAAACTATATAGGAACACACAAAGTATCAGTACACACAACAATGTTAATATATACACCAGCGCCAGGACACACAATTGTCAGTACACAGCATGCTCAGTCTCCCGCTGTCTGCATATCCCAGGCACACCTTTCCACAGGACGTCAGAAAGCTCCTTCCCCAGTAAAGAAGTTTTCATCACCATCACCGCCGAGTCCCCACTCTCTTCCCAGGGGCAGTCTCATGGTTGTAATTCACTCAGAGCCCCTATCACCCTCGATCCTACCTAATTAATTTTCTTCTCCCTCTTTCTCCCTTTCAGAAGGGGTCCTGTTCTCATTCATCTCGCTTCCCCTCACAGGGCCTCCATCGTAACACGTAACGCTCGGGCACCACTGATGGCTGGGTGGTTTCTAGATTTCTGCATTTAACCACTCAGCTGCAAACGGGGAAGCCCGGCGGCCTCCCACGGCTCGGGAGAATGGAGAGGGGCAGCAAGGCTCCGTGCCGTCCCGGCTCACGCACCCCATCAGGACGCTGGCGGCGGCTCACCAACTGGGCCAGACTACATTCTCGTGTGCTATGAACTACCATATCCTATGTATTGGCAGCATCTCCCTAGCTGAACTGTGAAGCTGAAGTTCCCTCAGAATGGCTCCATGTTTTATTATCTTTATCGTTCATGTAGGGCCTAATACACAACAGATCCCCAGCAACAAAATGAAATCATCACCAGTAGCCGAGGAAGAAGGTGCCAGATGTGCCTGGCGGCTGACAGGCTGTCATAAGGGAGCACCAAGTCCTGTGCTTGGCAGAAGGCAGGTGCCTCTGAATCAGCTGAGAAAAGGATGACCCTGGAAAGCAGGCAGAAGAGAAAGCCCCCAACAGCAGCCCCTCGTGAGACAGGGGACCCTCCCAAAGAGCCAAGAGCTCCCCATATTGGAGCGTTCCAGGATCGGCCAGCCCCCAAAGAAGCCTTCTAACCCACTGCTGTGGATTCTGAAATTCTCAGAGCAACAACTGCTACAAGAGAAGTCTCCTGTGTCAATCATGGAAAAATGGTCTTGGTTTTTATGGTCAAAATGGCAACAAGAACAGTGCTCCTCTGATAGTTTTGGCCTGTCCGGTGAACCCAGGGCAGGCTTTGCATTCTGTTTTGGGGTTTGCAGGGATCTGAGGATGCCAAGCAGACAATAGGGGAGAGCGGTAAGCAAGCCCCTCAAAGACACTAAATTTATAATGGCTCACAGAAACAGCCCTGTGTAACAGGGTGAGTGGCATTTGCTTTCTCAGAGCCACCATCTTCCTGCCACCTGTACAGTTAGTTGGAACAGGGTGGGAGCAGCTCCTCAGCCAACCAATTGGATGAGGTGACAGGAAACTTTGTATTAAGCCCTGCCCAGGTGTCACCACCTGGTTACATGGGCCCACTGGCTCGACACTGAGCTGGGGCTCCCATGAGCCAGTCTGTGTGTTGGCATGTGAGCATGTGTGCAAGATAGGAGGGTGTTGGGGAGTAGGCAGAACACTGCACCTTCCAGCTCTACGACACTGGACAATCACAACATCCCACCACTGTGATTCCTTTATGAGAGACACATAGGTCATAAAGGCTTTGCACAACTCTAGGCAGCATCACACACAAGCAGTGGAATATGAGTGGATTCCCTGGATAAAGCTGTGCAGTCTACACGTAAAGTAGGTTCTGTTGTGTCTCCCTCACAGAATGGTTATAAAGCTCAAATGTGAACTGTTAAGACAAGTTCTGGAACCTCTGGGTGCTCTGAATGGGGCTTATAAGGAAAAGAAAGAAAGCACCACGAGAGCCATGTTACTCCTCTGCCTCTCTTGGAGTCCTTGCAGCTCAAAGACCTGATCCCAAAACTGTTTAAGACTGAATGCAGGACCAACCAATTCTAAGGAGGACAGGACTGAGGGCCATCATGGCCTATGCCATCCTTCCCACCCCAACAGGTTTATTCAAGGAAATTTGGTCACAATGGTCACCGAGGCTAACTGTGAAGGGGAAACAAAACCACAGAAAGGAATCTACAGGGTGTCTGTGTAAGATAGGTTCTACGTATGTGTGTATATATACGTGTAAATGTGCATGTGTATGAGCATTGCATTGTGTCAATGCATATGTGTCTGTACGTGTATATATACATGTGTGTGCATATGTATATGTGTGCACTTGTATCTGTGCATGTGTATGTGTGCATGCTTGTACATGAAACCAGCCTCAGGTGCTCTTAGCATCAGCTACTGAGACTGTCTCCCTCTCTCCTACAAGCTGCCTCCCTGAATCACTGTCCACCAGCCAGTCACAGCATCAGGCTCCCTGCAGCTAATGCAGGGGCCTAAAGAAGTCACCTTCAGGCTCCCTCGCCCTCATGATGGCTCTAGCTCTCGCCTTCAGCTTTTTAGCATACCTGAGAAAGTAGCATGGTTATAAAAGGACCTATATCCCATGGCATGGAGAGGAACATGCAATACTGAAAATTTAACAGCTTCTGTCCTTTCCTGTGGGGAGAGGAAAATGTCCTCAGGGTCTCAAACAGGGCTGAAGGTGTCTGGTGTGTGTGTCTGTGACTGCGTGTGTCAGCGTGTGTGTCCGTGTGTCTCTGTGTCTATGACTATGTCTGTCTCTGCCTGTCTGTGTGTGTATCTGTGTGTGTGTGTGTCTTTATCTATGTATGTGACTGTGTGTGTCTATGTGTGTCTTTGTGTGTGACTATGTGAGTGAGTTTGCAGTAGGAAGGGCAAAACAAGGAAGTGTGAACACTCAATGCAAGATATTCTGAGTGGCCCCACCTTCACTTCTTTCTGCTTTTTCAGCCTCAGCCCTTCCCCAAAGCCTGAGGAAAAAAGGCCGTGGATGCTGTGCCACCTCACCCCCACCCACCCCAGGCAGCCTGTTGACAGAACCTTTGATTCAGCTTTTGTAAATCCATTTTCATTCTGGGGGGAGCAGACATCTGCTGTACCCACGGGCCCTAATGTGCACACTTCCCAGATTCAGCCGGAACATCCCAGTTCTAAAGTTCTGAGATTTGGGGGCCCTGCTCCCATTCATACTCCTCTTGTCTATCTGCCCTTCTCTGCACTCATCCCTTTTCCATCACTTATTTCCAGTAAAGAGAAAATCTGTTCATTTCCAGCAGACTCCACAACGTTCTCTTTGCTCTGAGCCAAGTCCTCAAACACCTGACTTTGAACCTTTCATTAAGGAACCAACTCCTGAGAAGCACTGAAAGGCCATAAATTCTACTTTAGAGAAACCGATTCTCCATCACATACAATGTGGGCATCCCTCCGAACCCCCACCCCTGCCTTGTAACTTACAAGCCTCACCATCCAAGTCAGTGATTCTCAACCTCTGTGCCAGCAAGGCCCCTACTCTTAATTTTCCCTTCCCTATTTTGAAAGAGTCTATCTACCAAACCCTGCTGATTACCCTGTACAGACTTACTACGGGAAAACATATGATTCCATTATGCTTCTTAGACATTTAGAAGAGATTTTAGATCCCTGTGACTATGTTTTGGTGACTGTGGGATTTTGGAGGCCCCAAGGTATGAACCATGAAACCCAGATTGCAGGATGCTGATAAAAAGCTCTTTGTGTCTCCCCAAGAAAGGGCTAGAGAATCAGAGACGGGAAGAGGAGTTGTCAGGCTAAACAAGCCACACTGCTTTACCCCTCAGCTCAGTCTAGCCCTTCCCTCTGCCTAAGTAAGACACACATGGGTAACCTGTGACTTCTCAGAGGAACCAAAACCAGCATCTGAGAAGCCCCAACTTGACAGGCAGGAGGGTGTGTTAGCTCAGGCAGCCCAAGGGACACACAGACATTCATTCCATTTAGCATACGCTCACCTCCTCAGGCCGGCTCAGCACATGCCCCTCGGGGCCCGTGATGCCCAGATCCAGGACCCGCTGCTGCTCCTGCAATGTTTAAAGAAAGACAGGCTGTCAGGGATTGCTATGTGTGTGTGTGTCTCTGTGTGTGATTGCAGGTGGCTCTGACTGCTAGACCTGGGTTACAGTTACTCAGGCAAGATGTATAAATGGCACTGCTAACTACTTGGCCCTACTCCCGAGATCCCATGAACAGAAGGGCTTTCTACCCTGTTCTCAGTCCTGCCTGAGCTATGACAGATCAATCACAGCCTCTCACATACATGCAGCTGCTCCCCTGGGATGCTATAGCGTAAAATATATATGGGGAGTCCACGCCCCATCCCACATAGACAGTTACATCACCGCACTGAGAGAAACAATGTTTCTGTGGAAAGGAAACAGGCTGTGTGTCCTACAGAACATACCAAGAGGTGCCTCTGTCACACACTGTCAGTGAGACTGTTACCACGGCACCCCAGGATGGTTACATCAGGTCCCCCTGGGAGCTGAGCTACAGAAGTCATATCTTTCTCAAGCCTGCCTCCCGCCCCATAGTTCATGCAGAAAGAAATGATGGAGAGGAAGGCACGGTACCTCTGCAATGATGTCACCGTTCTCTGCGTGGACTTGGGCAATCGCACCAATATCTCGGATCACGCTCAGTACTTCATAGATCTGAGAGAAGGGAGTTGGGGTCAGAGATAGGGACTTCCATCTTCCTGTTCACAAGTACAACCCTCCCCCGTCAGCCACAGGGATCAGAAATGGCACCCCTCTCCTCGGCTGCTTCTACAAGCTGTTTTTCACATACCCTGAAGACAACGTTTCTGGCCCGTGTGGCAGAGCAGAACCTCTCAGTAATTAACAGAGGCAGAGTAACCTAAAAGGATGTGGACTGGGAGTAAGAAGCTCAGAGAAACTGACTCTGAGTATACCTCTCAACCACGCTGTCCCACGGCATGCTGATTCCAGAGCCTGGTAGAAGGCCTGTTGGGGGCCAAGGCACTGGGTTCACACCCTCTCTAAAGGTAAAGTGAGAGCAAGGACTTTATCCATCAGCCATGTCCCCTGAAGCTAAAGGATGTACATACAGTGGAGGCAACTTTCCAGACAACAGCAGTGGCTGAGCGTACCAAATGCCAGTGAACCTGCTCAGAACAGCCTACTGGTCTCACCTGGGAATCTGTCAGCTGGAAGCGATCTTTGAAAGCCATGTACACGAGGAAGGAATTTACCCCTGGAGGACAGACAAAATGACAAGATACATGACTATAACAGATAATCCAAATAATCTGGAAGGGAATAAAAAAGCTACAATTCCATGCATATGTGTATATATACAAGGTGGGGCAAAAGTAGGTTTACAGTTGTTCATGTGGAAAAAGACATGCAGGTTATGATTATTACATTATTACAATGGCTTTATTAACTCTGTTTCATGTACTCACAACTGTAAACCTACTTTTATGCCACCCTGTATATATATAGAGAGAAAGAGAGACAGATGGAGATATAGAGAGATTGATAAAGCAAATGGGGTAAAATATAAACAACTGATAAATCTGGGAATCGGATGCAAAAGTTCCTTCTAGTATTCTTACAGTTTTCCTCTAAGTTTAAAACGATATCAACATTAAAAGTTGCTGTATTTGTACACCCAGACAAACACACAGCAGCATTACTCACAATACCAAAGAGTGGCAGCAACCCGAGTGTCTACTGACAGATGAATGGATAAACAAAATGTAGCATAGCCATCTAATGGAACATTATTCAGGCTTAAGCAGGAAGGAAATTCTTGAGGCAGGATAGTAAGAAGCTGGGAAAATTCTTCACCAAGTAAAATGGGGAAACTGACAGAGAGCTGAACAAATTGGCCAAGCAATTTACAGCCAGATACAGAAGGTCACATCCTTAGAGATAAAATGTAGGCCTCAGTTGTATTTTAGCTCCAGGCCCAGAAAAGCAGCAAAACCAGGTGGATGACAGCAGGACCAGCTGCAATGACTAATGAAACCCTGCCCACACAACCCTGAAAGGACATACCTGGAAAACTGATGAATATTCTATTAAGATCCTCCCGTAAGATTCCCCCCTAAACTCCCAGCCTTTAAAAACCCTCAAAACAGCCCGGCCGGTGTGGCTCAGTGGTTGAAGGTCGACCAATGCACCAAGAAGTCACCGGTTTGATCCCCAGGCAGGGCACATGCCCAGGTTGTGGGCCAGGTCCCCAGTCGGGGGGCATGTGGGAGGCGCCCGGTTGATATTCTCTCTCACCGATATTTCTATCTCTCTCTCCCTCTCCCTTCCTCTCTCTCTAAAAGCAATAAAGGAAAAAAAAAATTTTTTAAGTAAAAAATAAAACCCTCAAAACAGTCCTGGCAGGTTTGGCTCAGCGGTTGGAGCTTTGGCCCTCAGACCAAAGAGTCTCGGGTTCAATTCTGGTCAAGGGCCCGTACCTCGGTGCCGTTCGGCCCCCCACCCTGGTAGGGGTCATGCGAGAGGCAACCAATCCATGTATCTCTTTCACATCAATGTCTCTCTCTCTCCTTCTCTCTCTCTCTCCCACTCTGTCTGAAGATAAATGGGGGTGGGGTGGGGGAGTATCCTCGGGTAAGGATTTAAAAAATTAATTAATTAAAAACCTCAAAACAAAGGAGCCAGCCCGCCCACCTGGGGTCACCTTCCTCCTCTACTGCCCCCATAAGCATGCATCTCCTAAACTCTAAAGGTCCCCAGGAGACTCCCAAGCGGGGGAGCAGTGGGCAGGGGCAGCTCATTCTGGGTTAACCGCCAATCCTGTCCCCAAACCCCCTTTTCTCTGACTCTGCAGGGAGCTGACAGCAGCCCCGCCTCGGCTCATTTCTTTCCCATAACATTTCTAGAGAGCCAAAGCAGCCCACCTAGGCTCTCCTGTTGTCTCTTCTATGCTAAACCCTTCCTTGTTTCGCTGTCCCCAGCTTTAATATACATACTCTAAAAGTCACCTGGACTTGTTTTTGTAAAATCTTTCCTGCAGGAAGTGAAGAAGCCACAGACTACTGGTGCCTGAGGCAGACCCGCTCCAGGCCAGTCTCCTTTCCAGTAACATTCTCATACATGCTACAACATGGATCAACCCTGAGGATATTATGCTAAGTGAGATAAGCCAGTCACAAAAAGACAAATGCTGTAAGATTCCACTTATATGTCAAATTCATAGACAGAAAGTAGAATGGGAGTTGCCAGGGGCTGGGGGTAGGGGGATAGGGAATTATTGTTTAATGAGGACAGACTTTCAGTTTGGGAAGATAAAAAGTTCTGCAGATGGATGGTGGTGATGGTTGCTCAACAATGTGAATGTACTTAATGCCACTGGACTGTACACTTACAAGGGTTAAGATGATAGATTTTATACTGTATTTTACCACAATTAAAAATTAATAATTAAAGACAAAAGTTCCCCCCAGGTGTTGTGACTTTAATAAGAAAATGGATTAGAAGATCCTGTTGATGAAGATCTATAATAAAGTCTTTTCTTTGGTAAACAGATTGCCCTCCATGCTGATTTTTAAGAAAAGGTCCTTGAGTGTGACAAGCCTATGTTGCAATTCTCATCCTGGTAGTTTAGAGTTCCTGCCTCCCTAGGCACCAGAATAAACATCCCTGCCCAACATTCACATCACAATGGTAAACAATTGTACTGACAACCTCCTAGCCTTGGAGCTTAATTCAAGCTAACCCAGGAGCTAGAAGCTGCCTAAATTCAAGCCTCAGGACATCTCAGCCCTTCTCTGCTGCCAGGCAACAGTTGCTATGTTAACTCTCTTGGCTGAGTTAGAGTAGATTCATTATAAAAATCAAAAGTTAAATCTTGGCATTCTCAAAAGTGAGAAAAATCAAGGGTTAGCTATTTTCTTTAATGCTGGACCTTGATGCTAGAAAGAATCTTAGGATATCTAGTACAATACCCTCCTGTTAGAGACGTTTTTTAAAAAAAATTGAGACTCAGAAAATTTAAGTGATTTGCTCAAGGTCATACAGCTAGTTTATGAAAGACCAAAGCAATAAACCCAAGACTCTAGATTTTCATTCTGGGCTTCTTCTACCATATCTCTGCATATCTACCACATCTATGTCTAGCAATTTCCCTCCTGCCATTTTACTCACAATTCTTGGGACTTCTGAGCTTAGAAGTTTCCAACTCAAAAGCAATAGGTGCTTCCCCAAAAGTTAAGATCCACTGAGGTCTACATGTGATCCAGGAGTCGAGTCGAGTCTATAGCCAAATTCAAGGGGACCCTGGAAGACCTATTTGGGCAACACCACCCAAACCCCAAGGTTCCTTTGGACAACAGGGTCCCAGAGGCATTTTGACATAGTCAAGATTCCTCCACCCTCCCCGGAAATCTTCCAGAACCTAATCCTTGGAATCCTGCTCTTCAAAATAGTCCTACAGACCAACAGACCCCTCGGGTTGTCCCAGGGCCTCCTCACCCTCAAAGCTGTTCTGATTCTTCCGGGTTTGCAGGAAGAAGCTGCTCAAGCCCTCAACTCCAGGTCCCAGGCACTCTCCTACTACCGTCCAGAATCCTCACTGGAAAATCACTCTCGTAGTCTCAACTCCCCAACATGGTTTGGGCACATGGTTCCCTCACACCAATAAGCTGCAAGCAGTTGTTACATAAGAACAGGTCCCTGAAATTAGGTTTGGGTTCTCATATCAATGAGCTTCTGTTGCTGCACTGGGTTTGGCCACCTCCAATCAGCATGAGCTGCAACCAAAGCCCTCTCTCTCTCTGCAGGCCCGGGGTGAGGCCTAAAAGGAATCTATAAGCACCATTCACAGAGCTTGTCTCCACAGGGCCGTGCCAGTTCATGAACTGAGGGTGCAGGATCAACACAACCTACCATGGTCCTTCACCAGGGCCTCCATCTCCTCTTGGATGCCCTTGTGCCACTCAGTGATGTCCACGTGCAGAGAGTAGTCGCAGCAGGACTTGCTGTCGGCCCATTCCCTCCACTGGTCAAAGGCGGCCAGCAGGCTTGTCCCAGGCTCTGGCACAACATGGTCAACTAGAAAAGAACAGATATTTGTCATTATCAACAAAAGCCTCAAGGACCTCTGGCCAACAGCTGTTTTCCCATTTCAACCCTGAAACAAGCCTTCTTGGTTTCAAAGTCGAGATGGTGATCTCTACAACCAGCTTCTAAGAATCCACTTAAACCAGCTGACTACCCACCCCCTAGAGGGAGAAAGCAGAAACTTGGCGTGGCATGATTACTCCACTGAAACCATGCATGAACTGCCCAGATCTGATTTCCCAGCTCAAAGTCCCTGAAAGTACACACCTTGGACACATTTCTTGGACAATGAGTCATTATGGACAATAGCAGTGTCAAATGGCCATCCAGAGCTGCCAAACCCTTCTTTGTGTTGATAGCTGCTTTTGAGACAAGTCCCCCCCTCCCCCCACCAGACAGCAAGGAACTTGAAGTCGCTGGACCACAGCCACGCAGACAGAGCCTTTTAAAAGATCCCCAGCATATCCACTCTCTCATCACCACTCCTATTTCTGCAGCATAATACCACTTTGTAAATTAAGGGAGAACTTTCATCATAAGAGTTCAAAGTGTTTTAAAACTGTGGTCATTGTTATACTATTACTGAGCTCCGCTGATATGGAGACAGAGGACTCTGGAGTCAGGCTGACCTGAGGTTTTGGGTTAGCTACTTAATCTCCACTACCCCAAATTTTTCTGCTGGCTTAAAATAGGGATATTGTCTACCACATACATTTGTCCTGAGGATTAAATGAGACCAACCTTAAGTCACTCCCCTATTTAAATCTGCCAATGGCTTCCCCTTGCTCTTCAGATAAAGATTAAAGTCCCCAATAAGGTCTACATGCTCCTGCCCAGCTTGGCCCATGACTATCTCTACAACATCACCTTGGAGCATCTCCCTCTTGCACTCTGCTCTCCAACCACACAGGCTGCCCTTCACTTCTTAGAGTATCAGCCTGCTCCCTTCTGCCATAGGGCCTTAGCACATGTTGTATCTCTGAGGTCTTGGAGAACTTTCACCTAGTTACCATGGCAACAGGAAGTTTACCAGAACTATTATTACTCATCTTTCACAGAGATACTTCATTACAAACTGAAATGACCTGTCCAAGGTCAAATCAAACTGGTGCAACAACAAAAAAAGATAAAACCCAGGGCTCTTGATCCCCTTAAGCAATGAAGCATTCTTCTAAAAAAAATATTCGATTTTCTAAACCCAGGCAAGCAGTTCTCTGCTAAGAAAATGCCAGCCCAAGCAATGCTAGTGAGCTCGTATTTCTGAAATGGATCAAATCTTGCAGATGCTGCTAAATTAGAATCAACTGAGCTTGGCTCTATATGTCTCAAAAATGTGGACATCTAACCTGAATTTTCTCTTGACAAAATTTACTTTTTATTTTTTTTATTATTTATTTTATTTATTTTTTTTATCCTCACCCGAGGACACTTTTTCATTTTTTGTTCAGATAGAGTGGGAGGGAGAGAGAGGAAGAGAGAGAGAGAGAGAGAAACATCGATGCGAAGGTGACACATCGACTGGCTGCCACCCGCACGACCAACCAGGGCCGGGGACAAACTGCAACCGAAGTACATGCCCTTAGCGGGAACCGAACCCGGGTCTCTCTGGACTGCAGGCCGACACTCTAACCGCTGAGCCAAACCGGCCAGGGCAAAATTTACTTTTTATAAGTGGTAGTATATGCAATTAAATGGGTGCATACATAGGTGGTACTGTAATATGATGTTGTCTAATGAAAGCAATGAGGATATGTGTACTTCTAATACAAGTCTGTTCCATCTGTAAAATGCTAACACAGAAACCCTGACAAAACAATTCCAGTATCTCTTCTTAAATTGTGTTTCCCTGCTTGGAAAGGGGTGGGGTTGGGGGGAGTTTAGACCGAATCTTCCTAGTCACGCCCCACACCCCTGGCTCCATCTCTTTCTCTCTTCCAAACCACTGTTCTTCAGCAGCCAGAATGATCTTAAACCTTTCATCAGATCCTGTCACTCCCTGATTAAATCCTTCAGGAGCTGGCCACCATCTTCAGAGTAAAAATTCAAACTCCTTCCCTGGGTCCTGTGGCTCCAGTCCTGGCTCATCTTCCCCACATACTCTCTGCCACCTGCTCCTACAGCTCACCACCCTCAGGCCACCCCAGCCGTTTTTCAGCCTTTGACCAGCCCAACTCCTCCCAACCTCCAAGCCTTTGCACAAGCAGTACCCTCTCTCTGGAAATCCATTCCCCTTGCTCTTTACTCGGGCATCTTCTCCTCCTTCTCTTCATGGGGCTAAATGTCACCATCCCAGGGTCGCATCCCCATTTGCAGTCATTTCCTTATCAATTTCCATAACTGACTATCTAACCGCCCCTACTAGGTTCTATATGCCCTCAGAGCAGGGAATAAGTGCCTAGATACAGTAAATGCTCAATAAATGTTTTCAACAAATGAATGACTTGTTCCCTTCCAGCTCACACTCTACCCTGCAAGACCAGGTCAAGCACAGAAGTAGGTGTTCTCCTGGAAACACACCCAGATTTTCCTGCTCAACCCCAACAGTGTGCTAGATCATCTGATACTATGCTCCTCAGTCATCAGGGTATATAAAAATTATCTTAAGAGCTTATTAAAACACAGGTCCCTGGTCATCATCCCTAGAGTTTCAGATTCTATAGGTCTGGGCTAGGACCTAAGAATTTGTCTTGTTGTTGTTGTTGTTAATCCTCACCTGGGGATATTTTTTCCATTGATTTTTTAGACAGAGTGGAAGGGAGGGAGGAAGGGAAAGACAGAGAGAAAGAAACATCGATGTGAGAGAGACACATCAATTGGTTGCCTCCTGCATGCACCCCAACCAGGGCCAGGGATCAAACCTGCAACCTAGGTGCATGCCCTTGACCAGTAATCGAACCTGTGACCCTTCGGTGCACAGGCTGATGCTCTAACCACTGAGACACACCGGCCAGGGTGAGAATTTGCATTTTTAATAAGCTCCCTAGCAGCTAATGAGTCTGCCTTGGACCACTTGAACATCACTAAGGGCAAATCTTTTCCCATTTACTTCTCCTGCCACCTGTACTCACTTGTGCCCATTTTACTACACAACAGCATTATCACTTAAAAAACAATCCAGTTCCCTGGCTATCATACTGTGGCTTCCCCCCATATCCACAAAGTTGTGAACCCTTGAAAACTCAGGACACAGACAAAGCTGAGGGCTTCAGGGAAATAAACACGTTTCCTCCAGGAGCTCAAGACACTCAGGAACGTGTCCACGAATAGCTTCCACATGTTTTCCCACAGTTCTTTCCGTAGAAGCTCTCCTGGGAAGAACTGCCCCAGGGAACAGGAAAGAATGTCATGCTCACTTCCGGAGGGAGCAGAGGACACAGGCCTGAAATGACTTGCATGTAACTCACAGACCTTTCCTTGAGTGACTTTCCTCAGCTATTTGTCCCTATATGAGCCTGGCTTTTGCCTTGCAGCTGACTCCAGCTCCTTAACCCAGCCTTCCACC
Organism: Tadarida brasiliensis; assembly: GCA_030848825.1. Taxonomy (NCBI): domain Eukaryota; kingdom Metazoa; phylum Chordata; class Mammalia; order Chiroptera; family Molossidae; genus Tadarida; species Tadarida brasiliensis. Next base: position 66,989,818 of record CM061259.1, on the reverse strand, counting down.
AGGCAGTGAAAAGAAGATGGACTTGGGGTTTGATGGGCCCAAGTTCTGATTCTGAGTCTTGCTGTAGCACTCTCTTACTGCACATATTATCTCTGGGAACTCTATTTCTCCACATATAAAGCATGAGCGTGAAACCACCTAGTGTTCAGGGCTGCAAGAAGTTTAAGAGATAGTGTGTAAAAGTACCTGGCAAAATGGCTGCCACAGCTGTCATTCTCCCAGGATGAGCAAACAGAAACACCACTGTGGTTTCAGCAGTAGGCCTATGAATCTGGTTTATGAGGAAGCCATCAACATACCCCAGGAGAGTGGCCTGAATTTAGGGGTTATAACCAGTATCCATAAGTGCTTTTATCTAGAAGACACCAGCTATTTCCAAAGGACTGTTATTACTTTCTTAAAACTGTCAAAGGACCCTAAATTTTTAACAGCTTTATTGAGATATATAAATACCACACTATACAATTCACCCATTTACACAGTACCATTCAACAGTTTTTAGTCTAGTCACAGAGTTGTGTAACCATCACCACAATCTATTTGTAGAACATCACCCACAAAACGGGGATTACCCAAAAAAAGAAACCCCAGACCCATGAGAAGTACCCCCCTGTTCCCTCCTAGCCCTGCTACTCCCAGCTCCAGGCAACCACTAATTTGCTTTCGACTCTGTAGATTTGCCTATTCTAGATATTTCATATAAACGGAATCATATAGGACGTGGCTTTTTGTTTCTGGCTTCTTCCATTTAGCATAATGTTTTCAAGGTTTATCCATGTTGTAGTGTGTGTCAGCATTACATTCCTTTTTACTACCTTGAGTGGTTCTAGTATCCTGTTTTTTTGTTTATTGCAAAATGTTAGGCAGAGTAATTAGGCTGCTCCTTTGGAATTTGTGGTATTTAAAGGACCCTAGCTTTTTACAACTTTTATTTTGAGGTAATTGTAGATTCACATGCAGTTGTAGGAAGTGATACAGTGAGATCCTCAGACCCTCCACCCAGTGTCCCCCAGGGGTGACATCCTGCCCAACTTTAGTAGAATATCACAACCAGGAGGTCGACATTGACATAATCCAAGACCCCAAGTTTTTAAAAGGCCAGCAGTTGGTATATCTGATCAGGTCTCAAGGAGCACTTTTTATTTAAAACATGGAGATGCTAAAAAGTCATCACCACTGTCCCTGTTGTGGAATTGCAGTGGCTGAGCAGGAACCACATTCCGAAGTCTGCTGTGGGGGTTAAGCATGTGGGGCAGGGAGAAGGAAGGGGAAGGCGAGAACAGCCCTTCCACTAGGTCCCCACCACCACCTCTCCGAAGCCTCACACACAGTCACATACAGGGTAGTTCTTGGAACTCCTGTAAGTCAGCACACACACCACCCTCACTCCCTGGGGCATTTACTCCATCAGAATCGCCTGTCTTCTGTCTGCCATTCCAGAATCATCACGGCCTCACTCTGGAGTCCCTGCACTTACCTGTGTGTGCGGCAGCCTCTCCCCTTTCATCTTAGATAAATTAATGGATTTGAATTAAAAGTGAACCATCAAGGAAATGACAATGCCGGCCACTGCTGGCTTATCTGTGGTGCTCCTATGCTGGCATCTACTCAGCAAAATGCTGGGTGGCCCATTCAATAGGGAAGGGTTTTTGTTAATGAGAGATAAGAGCCCCTGGGAGCCCGGCCTGCAGTTAGGATAGCAAGGTTTTGATCTGGAAAAAGGCAAAAAGGAAGAGAAAGCACCTCTCCCTGGGAATATACAGAGAGCCTGCAGGAGAGGTGGTGGAGGCAGACCAGGTGTAGATGCACAGCATCTGGCCAGTTCTGCCACTTACTCATCACGTGCCTTTGGACAAGACATTCAACCTCTCTGGCCTTCAGAGTCCTCATCTGTACAATAGGGCTAATACTAGTACTTCGCCCCCAGGATTCCAGTGAGGTGAAAATAAGTTAATATGGGAACTACTTAAAAGAGTGCCTGCTACAGAATGTGTTCAATAAATACCAGCAGGAAGACAGTTACATCCTCTATAAGGAAAGCTACCATGCATAAACCGTTTAGTGAAGTATTCAGGTGCCGTAAAGCACAAGCTGACAGGGCTCACTACTTGCCTTTCGCAAATGCAGCTGACCCTTGAGCCACATGGGTTTGAACTACTCAGGTCCATTTATACATGGATTTTTTCTTTTTTTTAATCCTCACTGGAGGATATTTTTCTATTTATCTTCAGATAGAGTGGGAGAGAGAGAAACATCAATGTAAGAGGGACATATCGACTGGTTGCCTCCCACACAACCCCAACCAGGACTGGGGACGAACCGCAACTGAGGTACATGCCCTTGACCAGAATCGAACCTGCAAGTCCTTGGTCCATGGGCCGACGCTCTAACCACTGAGCAAACCCGGGCAGGGTGGATTTTTTCAATAAAGACAGTAAAAGTTATTTTCTCATCCTTATGATTGTCTTAACATTTTCTTTTCTCTAGCATACTTTACTGTATGAATACATTATATAATACATAAAATATACAAAATAATGTGTTAATCAACTGTTTATGTTACTGATAAGGATTCAGATCACCAGTAGGCTATTATTAGTAGTTAAGTTTTCAGGCAGTTCAAAGTAGTTATACTTGGATTTTTTACTATGGGGAGGGTAGGCGCCCCTAACCTCTGTGTTGTTCAGTCAACTGTATACTGCTTCTCCCACAACACAAAGAAGCGTTTTCCAAAGAGGTGTAACTATACAGAACGTTTGTGCCTGATTTTCTCATCCACAAACCGGCAACAGTAACATAGCTTACAGCATGACTGTGAATATTCAGTAAGATAGTGTTTGTAAACTACAAAGTGCTGGTCAAATCTGACCAATTATTCCTATTTTCTTTTCTGTGCCCCCCAAAGCACTGAGCAAGGGGACTGGCACACAGAAGGTTAAGCACAGAAAAGACCAAACATCACATGCCTCTGGCAAGCAAGGCCTTGGCCACCTTTAGTACTGGAGCACTGGGAAACCGCTTCCTCCATGTGCCCAGCATGGGACTCCATGGCGATCACACCAATCTAAGAATGCTTGGTGCCCCCCCAAAGCCCTTGGAGCACACTGCAACCCCATCTAGACTCACCGTGGCTGGCTTTAAAACCCTCGCCCTCCTGAATGCTGGCAAGGTGCCCCACCGCCTTCGGTTAACACTAGCCAAAGAAATAGTGGTTAACTTTAATCTAAGGGTAATTCATATACTTCAAAGATGGGAATAATAATCAAAATAATTAACATGTATCAAACACTTCCTATGTATCTGGTACTATTCTGTGTATCTCCCATGATTTATCTCCCTTCATCTTTACACCAGGCCCCTGACGTAGCAGCCAGGGTTGGCCTGTTTTCAGCTGAAGTAGCCGGCGGACTCGAGATTAAGTAACCTGCTCACGTTACTTAAAACGCACCCAGCAGAGGGCCTGGAAGGCTGAAGCTGTGCAACATTCACACCGCCCATGCCTCGGCCAAGGCAGGACCCTGGTGGAACTCTGGAAGGTGGTCACCTTAGCCGGTGCAGCTACTGGGGGCAGAGGTGAAATGTGACTCCAGATCCCCTACTCTTAACTACCCCTGCTCAAGAGAGCGGGCAGGGGGTGTTGAGAAGTGAAATGCAGCCTTATCCATTTATTGTTTATAACTACAGCAAGCAGTTCAATAAGTCAATAAACAGAGAGGAAACCTGGGTGATTAGCCTAACAGTCACAGGCATAGTAACACGTGCTCCTAACTGCTCAAACCTGGATGCACTCCAGTAATCTGCTTATTTCTCCTTCCCAAATTTTCTCTAATGTAATCTTGTTTTTCGAACAGTATATCCATATAAACCAAGTGGAGCCATAAGCAATTGCTCAGCACCCAGCAGTCACTGCTAGAATCATTAAACCAGAATCTGGCAGGAATAGGGCTGAGGCAAGATCCAGTAAAATGTATTTATAAACCAAACAAGCAAACTATTAGGTGATCTGATGAGCAGCCAGCTTTGGAGGAAACAAAGAGGTAAAAGATAGAAGCTGTGCCCTTAAAATATTTAAATCTAGTTAGAAAAAAATTACATTAAAAGGTAACAAAGGAAATGATTCTGCATGATCCTTGGGCTCTGCCCTCTTCCCAGCCTATCCTTTCTACCAACTTCTAGAAAGAGCTGAATGCTGTGGATGCCCCAAGTTCTTACCACCATTCCTTCTTGGCCCCCTGCAGCCTTGGCTCCACCTTGCCCTGCAACGTTCTCCTGGTTCATCCCATCCCTGTCCCTCCAGACCACCTTCCACGGCCATGGGGTGACCCCCACAGCATCACAGCCTGTACCGTCCATACCTGCCGAGCTTCCACGCAGCACTCTGGAAGTCTGCCTCCGCCTCTCTGACTATTTCTCGGCTTCTCTTTTTCCCCCACATTTTCAATGCTGGTGTCCCCTGGAGCTCTGTCCTACTTTGTTAGATTCCACTCACATTTCTGGCATTTATTCAAAAGGTGCTGAGCTGGAGATCTGAACAGTGGAACAGCAGGTCCTTCTATGGCTGGCCCAGCTGGGGCTCCTTTTCCCTGCTCTTGTCTGACCTTCTCATTCCTCCAGCCACATCCTCTTGCCTCCCTCCTACTATCCTTCCCTATTCCTTTGCTTCCCACACTCTTGCCCTATGCGTCTTGGGCTCAACACTCACCAGCTGACGGATTTGGGGACTGAAGCCCTCGAGTCTCAGGCAAATCTCTGTGATAAGCAGCTGGAAGCAGGTGGGACCCACAGGCTGCAGTGCCTGTCAGGGTTGGCTCCTGTTGCATGAAGGAAGCTGCCCATTAGAAGCTGGAGTTGGGCACCTGGGGCTGCCCACACCTGCAGCCCATGCTTCCTGCCCTCCAGATTTCCTTTCTGGTGGCCTGGACCTGCTGAAATGAGGTTCCCCATTCCTTCCAGGATGCTGGAAGAAGACTCTGGGGGTCCAGGAGCCAGAGCCAGAGACTGAGGGTGGGAAAGGAGAGGTGGGAACAGGGCAGAGAGAAAGCACAGATTTTAAACCCGGTGCTATTTCTGATCTGAAGATGACCTTGGAAAGCCATCTTCAGCTTTTCATTGCACTTTCACAATTTAATAGAGGCATAACCAGAGCTCCCACCTTTACGAAAATATAGTCAGATGTATTTTTTAATGGGAATGGAATGATTGAACCATGTTATAACTTCACACCACTATTTGCATTTATTTGATAGCAACATTATCAACCTCACATCAGTACACAGCTTTTTAGCAGTTCATAAAGGGCTATCACGTGCCTTATCTCATTTGATGCTCAAACTAGGTAGCCAGGACAAGCTCACGATGCTCATGTCACAGATGAGGAAACTGGGGGCCACGAGACTTGCCCCAAGTCGTGCACTCACTCACTGACAGAGCTGAGCCCAAACATGCCTTGTTTTATAGCCTTTCCTAACCACCACCTTCTTGGCATTTCAAGAATAGCACTCACCTCAACTTTCCATACCTAAACCCTTTTCTATCATCGAAAACACTTACAGGATCACTTAAGTGGACAGCTAATGAACTTAACCCAGTGGACAGAGAGGGTTATTGCCAATGTGAGTCAGTGAAAGTTAATTTGGGGTACCAGATAAAGAGCTTGCCAAAATGTCAACAGCTTATAACACCCTTTTCTTTGAGGCTTGGGATAGCTTGCACATGGCCTACTGGCATGCAAGATCAAAGGCCAGGCTAATGAAATCTGTGTGTAGTGATGAAGAGTCATTTATTATGTGTAAATCCTAAGAGTGACAAACCAAACATTGAGCAGAAAGAAATCTTCTCCTTGACTCATCAGAAACAGCCGTGGAGAGACAGGAAAAACAGAGAGCCCATCTGTAAGCAGGATGGGGTCAATCTTCCCAGGAAGGGGCCCACCAGAGTCAACCGGTGGGCATGGGGAGAGAGGGCCCGAAGTAACCCACTTTGCCAGAACCAGCTTTAATTGAAAATCAACCTCCGTGGCAGGACTTGGTAGTTTGCTCTCCACTCTACTCAGAATGGATGTGCATGGACAGAGAGATCCTTGGGAAGGTTTCCTCACACCTTGAATGGCAGTAGTATTGTTAAACCACCAGGGGAGCTTAAAAGACTTCAATCGTCTGTGCACAATGATGCTACTAATTGCACATGAGTCTTACTGATATAAGCAAGCCTGGCAGACTCTACTGGAAGAGAAAGTTTAGTGGCTAGAATCAGGTTCACACCCAGGGACACTAAGAAATTGCTCTACCTTTTTACTGATAAGGAATCTGATTCCCAGGAAAGTTTCAAGAGTTGCAAAAAGACACAGAATGAGATGTGGCATTATCAAAATTAATCCTAGGTCTGAATCCCAAATCGGTGCTGTTTCCTTTACTTTTTTTAAAAAAAAAATAATAGGAGAAAATATTACCTATAATCCCACCAACCTACCAATAACTATTAATCTTTTTAACTGTTAATATTCCAGACTTGCCATGTGCATACCGAGGGTATCCCAAAAAAAACGTATACAGGGCGTCTGGAAATTCTATTATATTTTGAAAATGAAATGTATTTTAATAAACACTAGCTTTATAATTATTCAGTGTGTATACATTTTTTGGGACACCCTATATTTTATGTGGATGTAATCACAGGGCATACTCACTTTTAATTGTGGCTTTTTTCTTAATACCATGTTTTCTTAGAGTCTTCATAATTCAATTTTTTATATAAGAGCTATTCGTGGGGAAATCTACTATAACTTTCTTAACCATTACCCAATGTTGAACCTGTATTTTCCTCTATTATACATAATGTTCTTATGAACATAATCACACAAATAACTTTTCCTATTTTAACTGGTTTTCTCTGGAGAGGGTCCTAGAGTAGGGATTACTGGATGAGCTACAGTTCTTAATACAGATGACCACGTTGAATCCAAAAGTGTTACCACTTTATGCTGCTAGCAACAACACAACGGGATGTCACCCCAGTCACTGCTGCTATTTTTATTTTATTTGCTTCCTATTTAAAGGGGTAAAAAACAAAGCCCTTTCACTAGACTAGGCCATCTCTGCTTCAGATAAATGGCCACCTTCCAAGACCAAATAGAGGACTGAGTAATCCCTGAGAGATCAGATCCACCAGCTACACAAAGAAGTTACTGACAATTTAGTAAGAATATGATTAAATGGCTCCAACATCTTTTTTTTTTTTTTTTTTTTTCTTTTTTTTTTTTTTAATCCTCACCTGAGGACATTTTTTCATTTTTTGCTCAGATAGAGTGGGAGGGAGAGAGAGGAAGAGAGAGAAACATCGACGTGAAAGGGACACATCGAGTGGCTGCCACCCGCACGACCAACCAGGGCCGGGGGACAAACTGCAACCGAGGTACGTGCCCTTAGCGGGAACCGAACCCGGGTCTCTCTGTACCGCAGGCCGACGCTCTAACCGCTGAACCAAACCGGCCAGGGCGGCTCCAACATCTTAATTCTAACCCCATTCAGCCTTCTCCCAGCTTTGTCCACCTCAGCCCTAAGATGACTCCTACTGAGGCCACCTTGTCAGGGAGACATGATGTAGGCAAGGAGGACCTAAGTGGAGAGAGCCCAGGTCCCTGGGCCCAAGATGGACAGAGAGACTCCATACTCTGTCTCAGCTCTATGTATGTTCACTTAAAAGGAAGTGCCATCCTGGCCAGTTTGGCTCAGCTGTTAGAGCGTTGACCCTCGGACCAATGAGTCTCGGGTTCGATTCCAGTCAAAGGCACGTACCTCAGTTCATCCCCGGCCCTGGTCGGGTCGTGCAGGAGGCAACCAGTTGATGTGTCTCTCTCACATCGATGTTTCTCTCTCTCTCCCTCCCTCCCACTCTATCTGATGATAAATAGAAAAATATCCTCAGGTGAGGAATTTTTAAAAAAAGGAAGTGTCATTCCCAAAGCAGAATGATGAAATTGTGTCTGGGAAGAAGGCAAGGAGAGACAAAGGTAAAAATCCCAGCCACACTCGTTAAAATGCAAAGCTTCAAACACCAGGTCCATGTAGAATTTTTCCAAGAGATGTTGAAATCATTGGCTAACTGTGGGAGAAGGTTCTGTTTCCTGTAATTAGAGTCAGAGTCTGAAAAGAAGCCAAGTTTATGGCATCTCATATACATGCACCATGCACTGCTGGGAGAAATACAGTTTGCTTCAAGCTAGCATCTCGATCCTGGAATTCCTCCAGCATTCTGAAGTCCTAGGGAGTGACTTATCTTGGACAGGGACTTCACATGTCCTCAAGCTTGCTGGCTCTCAAATGCCCTGCTCAGAAATCTGGCCCTCAACTCCACCATCTGAAATGCTGAACTGAAAGATGCTCTCATCCATAAAAGAAATGTCAGAGAACCAGAAAAAACAGTGCTGTGTGAGAATGGCCCTCAGTGCTTTTACTGTCCACACTGACTGTACGGGAAACGGGAAACGGCAGGATGAAAACCCTCGGGGAGTACTGCAGAGCTCACAGCTTTGGCTCCTGAGCTCACATGCTGATGTAGAATCTGAGCTGAGCCACTGACTAGTTCTAGGACCTCAAGGCAAACTACTTAATGCCCCAGGGCTTCAGTTTCCCCACCTGTATAAGAATAGCAGCGGTGCCCACTTCATAGATGACCTCTGGAGTCAGACTGCCTGAGCTAGCACCCCAGCGCTGCCACCCACTTAGCTGTGTAACCTCAGGATCCTTTACCCTCTCTGGGCCTCAGTTTTCTTGTAAAATGGAGATAATAATAGTCCTCATTCACAAGGTTGTTATGAAATGGTATTTTTAAATGGTTTATAATAGTGCCTGGCACAGTTGGTCCTACACAAGCATTTGTTAAATAATTAAAAGTAACATTGGCTTGCCTGAGGATATAATTCTGCTCAACCCATTTCCTGGCATGCAGCTAGTCTTCACCAAATGTTCAATTTTACTTTGAGGCATAATGTGAAGTGGGTCAGGGCTTGGGGGCTTTGGGGACATAGATTCTAGGAGGCTGAGGGGACCCTCCAGGGTGGCTGAGGGGTTAGCTCAGGACCCATGAGGAGTAACAGGTATGGGAAGGGACCGCATAAAGGTATTGTTGAGAGGAGGAGGGAGGCCCAAAGCTCCTGGTGCCACAAAAAGATATGGAACATTGAGTCATTCATCTAGCAGAACAGTCTCCTGCATAAAAATGAATAAGACCAAAATGAGCAAAACTAATCTGTCCAGTGTACACAGCAAGTAGGCACTGGCCGTAAAATAAAAAATGGTAAGACCCTTGTCAACAAACATAAATGTAGGCTTTACACCTCCCAGGGTACCTCCCCTATACCTCTCCTAACCCCTGGAGACCACCATGGAAACAATCCTTCAATCAAATGAAATGTATTAGGAATAAATAAATTCACAATCCCCCACCCCCACCATGTTATTATGAATCAAACAAAAGGAAAACTGACAATCAGAGTGGATATGCAAACTAATCATCATTAACAGAGTTCAGGTAATTCTGAAACTATATTTTCAGAAACCCTTAGGGATATGGGTTTTGATCCCACAGGCTGGGATGGCTAACCTGGTTCTCTCCTTCTCTTTCCCATACTTGGAGGAAAGGGCCTAACAGGACATGAGTTTCCTGAGTTGCTTGCTTTCCTAAGCAGAACCCCTTCATCAGCACCTCTTACCAGACACAAGACCCTGGGCACCAGGATACTGACCAGAGAGTGTCTGCATGTGTGTGTGTGCATAAGTATATGTGTGTGTACATGTGTGTGCACATGTGTGTGTGTGTGCACCTGTGAGTGCAACGGGAGTGAAGGAGGTGAGCTCCCTACTCTACCTCCCGTGGATTTCAAGCTGCTTTAAGGAAATGGACTCTGGCCCTGGCCGGTTTGGCTCAGCGGTTAGAGCATCGGCCCGTGGACCAAAGAGTCTCGGGTTCGGTTCCCGCTAAGGGCACGTACCTCAGTTGCAGTTTGTCCCCGGCCCAGGTTGGGGTCGTGTGGGTGACAACCAGTCGATGTGTCTCTCTCACATCGATGTTTCTCTCTCTCTCTTCCTCCCACTCTCCCTCTGGCTCTATCTCAAGATAAATGCAAAAAAATGTCCTCGGGTGAGGATAAAAAAAAAAAAAAGGAAATGGACTCTGCCATAAAATAAATTTCAGACTATGAACCAGTTACAGAAAGACTATAGAGAAGTGATGAGCGACAGGGAACAACCTAAAGGGACTCCGCAAGGGGGCCAGCTCAGACTCAGCTCTAAGGAGCTCCACCTCAAAGGAGGGGCAGCAGCTGGCTGTGTAGGACCAAAATGAGGTGGCTGGGAAACATGTGAGTAATGACACTTCCTCTGTTTGTCTCAGCTTTTGGTTGCCTGGGACTACTAGACCACAGATTTTGTGCGGGCCTGCCAAAAATAAGAGGTTACAGGGCTGTGTGGAATATCAAAAAAAATAAAAGTCATACCACATGCTTTCACGTGCAAAGACTGTTTCGCTCAGTTTTCCTTTCCTGATGGTTTCTTGTTGGGAAGGGAATCCAGTGACAAACTCAAGGACTTGTCAACAACAGGAAAGAACAAGGAACAAATAAATGAAACAGGGTCGTGTTTACATTCCTATTGAAGTAGATAAACAAACCCTGATGACAATAACCCTTCTGTGCAAACATGGACTGAAATAGAAGGCGTGATGTTCACACCTACTATATTTCAGACATCATCTATGGACACGCACCAGATCCTGTAACAAAGACACGAGCGCCTAGCTCAAATAAGAACTAATGTATACACAGGACTCTACACCCTTATACAGTGAATGACTCTGGCTCGTAAATGCCCGGCTCAGGATTTGTATGGATGGTAAAAAAGATCAGCTATTTGACTGGAGTTCAACCCAGAAACAAAAGCATGAGGAGCCTGGTCTCTATTCTGTTTATTTCAATGTTAACAATTCTTCTTACATCGCCTCCAAATAAAGTCGAGCAGGAAAGGAAGAGCTGGTGATGTCATATGTTGACTGGAATCTATCTAGAGCCAACATAATTGACGGGTGTTTTCCTCCTAGGAACCTGGACTGAATTCAAAAGCACAGCATAGCAACTCTGGAGCTTGAACCACAGCCATTGTACCATCAGTGCTCCCCATCTCAGCTGAGGGCTGAATGTTCAATGGGTCGGTTTTCTCCCCGCAGTGGATTAGTAAAACTGAATAAAAGCCAAAGTCAATGCATCTGGACCACAGGTTTAAGCCTGATAAGGGATCAGTTGTTCAGGGAGCCTTTATTTATTTTCCGACTGCGTGGACAGTGGAAGAGTTTGGGTCCCATGCAAGCACCAGCCTGCACTGTTGAACATAAATTCAAACACTTCCTCACATTATGTTCTCTTCCTTCCAGGAATGACGGGTAAGAAATAGTAACCCAGATGCAAAGAAATGCTCCAAAGGGACTTTTCTTTTTATAAAATTCCTTTAAGTGCAAAAATATTTAAATGCCAAAAAAACTTGAGATACCAAAAAAAATTGAATTTTCTATTATTCCATCACCCAAAGAAAAGTACTTTTAATATAATGATGTGTGTCTATTCAATCTTTTTTCCTACCTACTTATTCATACACATATACATTCTTTACAAAAGTAGTAACACAATTTTATGGTATGTAAATTTTATTTCAGTAAAGCTCTTTTAAAAAGTATATTATCAAAAAAATAAATAAATAAAAATAAATAAATAAAAATAAAAACTATATTATCAAACTGCATAGTGATCATGGCTTATCTTCTTCCATCATATATTGTGCACATGTTCATATTAATATTTTCCACCATGGTTTTCAATGACTAGATACTAATATTTCCTAGAGATGGCCAAAATTTACTTAACCAATCATCTAATTTGGTCATGTAGGTTGATCCTAAAATTTCCTCATCATAAAAAATGTTATGATGAACATCCTCAGAACTAAATGTTGCACATTGAATATTCTGCATCAAGGGCTACGAATATTTTTTGTTTAGAAACCTTTGAAGTTCTTATTAGATATTATCTGACTACCCACCAGAAAGGCCACACCAGTGTAAATAGCTACCAGCAGTTTACGAGCACCCATTTCATTACAACCTAGCCAACACCTGGTATTATAATTCCTTTTAATATTTAAAAATTTAGTAGACTAAAACTTAACTCACTGTTATTTTACTTTGTATTTTTCAATACTCATTCAGTTAGGTATTTTTCATAAGTTTAATAGAATTATTTCTTTTGTGAATACCTTCTTCGTACCCTTTACTTTTGATTAGTGTTCATACTTTTATCAAAATGTTATGATTTAATATTTTAAATGCATCAGGCCTGCGGTCCAGAGAGACCCGGGTTCGGTTCCCGCTAAGGGCACGTACCTCGGTTGCAATTTGTCCCCGGCCCTGGTTGGTCGTGCGGGAGGCAGCCACTCAATGTGTCCCTTTCACGTCGATGTTTCTCTCTCTCTCTCTCTCTCTCTCTCTCTCTCTCTCTCTCTCTCTCTTCCTCTCTCTCCCTCCCACTCTATCTGAACAGAAAATGGAAAAATGTCCTCAGGTGAGGATAAAAAAAAATAATAATAAAAAAAAAAAATGCATCAGGCCTTTATTATATATTGCAAATATAGTTTCCTGCTTGTGTTTCTTTCAATTATTTTACTCTTAAGTTTTTAATTTCTATGTAATCAAGTATCTCCATCTTTTCTGATTGCTACCTTTGATGAAATAGCTAAATTATATGATTCATCGTCTGTATTTTCTCCTGATTCTCTTTTGACTTAGTTGTTTATATTTAGCATTAACCCATGTGAAATTTTGGTATATGATGTGAGGTAAGAAGTTTACCTTTGTTTTCCAAATGGTTAACTATTCCAGCATAATACTATGACTATGTTATCATTTCACCTAGAATTTGAAATGTTACTTTTTTCACACACAAAATACTTAGACACAACTGTTTGCACTTAATGGATTGTTTACTTCATCCTATTGATGTAGATGTCTCTTCTGCAGCTAGTGTCAGATCATTTTAATTATTATATTTTTATAATTTTTTTAACATCCAGCCAGTAGCGGTCTCCTGCCCATCTTCATTAAGTTCTTTTAAAAATATTTTCTTGGCACTCATCGTCTGTTGACTATTACACCTGAACTCCAGTCAAATGTCAAGAAACAAAAAACGAACACACCTTTTGAGGTTTTGGTTGGAATCGCACTAAATTTATAGATTAATCTCTACAGAATTTGCTTCTTAACAGGTTTGGGTCTTTCTATTCATTTTAATTTATCTCAATTTATTAATGCCTTCTCTTGGAGCCCACATATAAGAATGTATTCTTGTAATAGTTATTTTATATTTTGCGTTGCTATTGTGAATGAGATTGTGACAATTTTAACAATTTTATATTTTAACAATACACATATTGTAATATTGGTCATCTTAACAAACTTTCTTCATAGAGCCAATATTTTCTTCAGTCAATTCCTTTGAATATTTTAGGTTAACCATCTAATCATCTTGTTTTTCCTTTCCAATATTTTTAGTTCTTATTTTTCCTACCTTGTTTCATTGGCTAGGACTTCCAGAACAATGGAATAATAGAATAATAGAGACAATAACTGGTATTCTGGTCACTAACTCATGAGAGAGGAAGACATTGAAGTAGTTGTCCACAGGCTAAGGACCTGGTGCAAAATGGAAATTCAAGGCAAAGAGAAGACAGCAGTTTCTACATATTTTCCGCAACTGAACAAAATGCCTTTGAGAAACACATAAGATACTGGATACTAAAATAGACCAAATGAAGACAATGCTAGTATTTTCTATGGTAAACACAAGACTTAACAGGGAGGGGATTGGGTGGAGATGGTCAGATGTCAGACTTTCCATTAGCCCTGCAGTGAAGGAGTGCTCACAGCATGGCAACCGTGGAGCCCAGGGGCAGGCAGTAGCTGATTTCCTAGCTCTGTGCTTCCTCTTACTCTCTCAAGAGGAGGGAAGCAGGTACCCTCACTCATTCCTTACTTCCTCTTTCTGCAATTAGGTCCATCTCCCCCTCCTCCAGGAAGTCTTCCAAGGCTAATGTAAGCTGCCCACTTGCCCTTCAGACCTGGCAGAGTACTCATCTGGCTTTGACCTCCCCACTGGCATGATTTTCTGGCACGCAATGACACCCCACTATCCCTGGCCACCTGACTCCTCACTTAACTCCACAGAGTTGCTATACAAGGCCTCTATTCAGTTAAAACAGATTGCTCTCAGGGAAATGTGGTTCTAGATTCTCGCTCAGGGCCTGTATCTTCCTACTTTCACACAGTGGTGAGGATCCTAGCCATCTGGTCCCCAAACAGAAGGAAGACTTGAAATGTGAACATAAATGTGGGAGGGTGGCAAGCACAGGCAGGCCTACTAACAGTGCTAAGAGAGCGAGGACAGGAAGGGAGGAGGCAGGAGAATGATGAAATGGAGACAAATATTCCCAATAGCTAGAGACCATTGGTGGGGGTTGTTAAAAGCCCAACACTTTGCAGGTAAGCACAGTGCCATAACATAGATCAAAATAACTATGCCTTGGCCGGGTGACACAGTTGGTTGGCGCATTGTACCATACACCAAAAAGGTTGTGAGTTCAATTCCGGATAAGGGCACATACCCAGGTTGCGGGTTTGATCCTCAGTAGGGGCATGTCCAACCAAAAGAGAGGTGGTGTGTGGATGTATAGAGGCCTGTGGAATTGGTAAATAAGAGTCTAGTAAGCTTTAGAATTTATAAGTAAATCAGCAACCAAGCAATGTTTCTCTCACAAGGTCTCTCTCTTTCTCTCTCTCCCTTCCTCTCTCTAAAAAAATCAAAATCAATAAAAAACATATCCTCAGGTGAGTATACAAACAAACAAAAAGAACAATTGTAAATCATCAAAAGGCTTAAATGGTGTTTCATTCCCTTCACTTAGAAGGAACCACTACCCTTGGAGAGATATTTTTCTTCAAAATAGTTAAAAGTGCTTTTATTTTAAAGGGTTAAATTTTCGGGAGAGGGTGGAAGGGACCTTTCAGAAAGGAAGGAACTTAACATTTATTAAGTGCCAGGCACATGCTTGGTACTGTGTACACTACCAAATTCAAGCCACACAATAACAGAAATCTGTGGCTCAGAATTACCATATGATTAAGCAATTCCACTTCTGGGTATATACACAAAAGAATTAAAAGCAGGGACTGGAACAGATATTTGTTCATAGCAGCATTATTCACAATAGCCAAAAGGCAGAAACAACCCAAGTGTCTATCATCAGATGAGTAGATTAAAAATGTGGCACTGCCTTGGCCAGTGTGGCTCAGTTGGTTGGAACATCATTCCATGCACCAAAGGGTCGTGGGTTCAGTTCCTGGTTAGGGCACATACCCAGGTTGCGGGCTCACAGGAGGCAACTGATCAATGTTTGTCTCACATTGATGTTTCTCTCTCTCTCTTCGTCTCCCTTCCTCTCTAAAAAATCAATAAAAATGTATCCTCGGGTGAGGATTTTTTTAAAAAGTGGCATCTACATACAATGGAATAGCATTCACCCTTAAAAAGGAAGAAAATTCTGACACATGCTACATCATTTACGGACCTTGAAGACATTATACTAAGTGAATAAGTCAGTCACAAAAAGACAAATGGTAACTAGAGTAGTCAAATTCACAGAAACAGAGAGTAAGATGGTGGTTGCCGAGGGCTAGAGTAGTGGGGAGAGTTTTATTTAATGGATATAGAGTTTCAATTTAGGAAGATGAAAATTTTCTGCAGATGGATGGCAGTGGTGGCTGTGAATGTACTTAATGCCATTGAGCTATATACTTTTTTTTTTTTTTAATCCTCACCCGAGGATATTTTTCCATTTTATCTTCAGATAGAGTGTGTGTGTGTGGCGGGGGGGGGGGGGGGGGGACATCAATGTGAGAGAGACACATCGACCAGTTGCCTCACGCATGACCCTGACCATGGCCAGGGACCAAACCACAACCGAGGTACATGCCCTTGACCAGAATTGAACCCACAACTCTTTGGTCTGCAGGCTTCCACTCCAACCACTGAGCCAAACCAGCCAGGGCAAGCTGTACACTTTAAAATGGTTAAAATGGAAAACTTTATGTTATGTATTACCACAGTCTTTTAGAATAGAGAGAGAGAAGGAGGGAGGAAGAAAAAAATAAACTATGGCTCAAAGAAAAGAAAAATGCTGCCCCACTGGACACCATGTGGCCAAATCCAGAGTCCAAACTCCTTCCCTCCATGGCACCTCCTGGGACTCCCCCTGCCCCCACTGCACACCCCTGAATATCTGCCCTCATATTGCAAAGGCATCCCTGTGAAAGCCCTGCTCCTGCCTCCAGGAACTGAATCTTTAGCAAAGGAGATTCCTCTGCCACCTGCCACCTGCTTCCCTGCCAGGCCACAGGCAGCCAGGAGACCCTCGGCACTGTCTGTGAGAGAACTGGCTGGACTGTGATGGCAAAGAAAAGGGGCTAGAAACTGGAGAGGGGCTGAGAAAAAAACAAGTAACAGGGTTTGACCTTCAACCACAGTGAACAATGAACACCACTTGTGCCTCAGCCCTTCACACTAAAACTCTCCTTTTAATTCCAGAAATACTGATTTACTTGTAAATTCTAAAACATATCAGACTCTTATTTACCAAATTCCACAAGCCTCAATCCATCTACATACCACATCTCTTTTGGTTGGACACCCGCTCCTGCTCACTCCAAGGCAAATTCTGATCAGCCTGCAAGTCTGGGCTCACAGAACCTGGTCAGGGAAGCCCTCCCCTGACTCTCACAGGCAGATTTTAAAGATTTCTTCTCTGCTGCCCCTGAACCTTAGTATAGAAATTATCACATTTTATTGTAATCATTAATATGTAGGTCTCCCCAACACCCTGCAAGTCCCTTGAGGACAGGGGCCATATCTGCAGTTCTAGTGCCTAGACCAGTACCTCCCACATGGCCTAGCAACCATGAGCTAAATGGACAAATAATGGGATGAATGAGCAGGGTTTTCTTAGCAGTGAAAACCACAGTGTTAATTAGCTTGGTTTAAACAGAGCAATAGATGTGATGGCAGTGGGAAAGTGACCACACCCCCTCTTCTCGTTATCACCTTCCATCAGCCCGCATCAATGCAGCCTCAGCCGTCTAGCACAACATCATCAGTTCTCAGTTCTGTCAGGTGCTCACCACTGTTACATCATCAGAAATATCCCGAAAGTAAGGATGGAGTCACCTCAAAGTGCACAGACTGAAACCACGCCTCACACCTGATGCCCACAATGCCAGAGGCCCAGCAACATGCCCAGCAGGACAAGCACTGGCTGGGGGGCCAGATGACCAGGGTTTCCATCCTCATTTGGCCTCATTATTAGTTGGGTGGCCTTGGGCAAGTCACTTAACCTTTCTATTCTGCAATGTCCTCATGGGAAGTGGGAGTTATTTCCAGCCTTATGTGTCTTATAGGGAGGTTCCAGGAGAATGCAGAATGTAATGCGTCATCTTACTCTGGGCTCTGAAGAGGGGGCATGGCCATCTGAGGCAGGAATAGACTGGCTGGGAGATCCCCAGCACTGGGCCGAGAGTGCCAAACCTGGTAGGCTCCAGGCAGTGTGCTATGTCAGAAGAGGGGTACTACAGCAAAGAGTCTACAGGGCCTCTGCCAACTTCCCTCCCTGGCCCAGGCCCATTTACCTGCCCACCCTGCCATACAGCAGAGCAAAGGATGGTCATAAAAGATGGCAAAACGGGACTCACTCAGGGCCACATAGTGAGAGGGAAGCAGCAAGTCTTGAGGGGACAGAGTCAGCAATTCCTGCTAGCCAGGGACAGGGAACCCCAGAGAGAGGACTCCAGGGGGTGTCGGAGGGGGAGGGCTAAGTCCTGTTCTCTGGGACATCCCTGATTTCAATTCTTCTTTCTCGTCACTATGAATATCCTTCAACTTTTCACATCAGATGTCTCCATGCAGGATTAGGAAAACATACTCAAAACCAAGTTCTCACATCATAGATCAAGATAAGTGTGGCTAAGAGTGAGTATAAAACTGAACTGGCCTTAAAGTAAAGCCTAAAGTCAAAACCACAATGAGATACTCACTCCCCAGGGATGGCTGTGACCAAAACAACAGATAAGTGTTCGCAAGGATGTGGAGAGACTGGAGCCTTCAAACACTGCTGGTGGGAACATAAAATGGTACAGCCACTGTGGAAAACAGTTTGGCAGTTCCTCAAAAAGTTAAAGATAGTATTACCCTATAACCCAGCAATTCCACTCCAAGAGAAATGAAAACATATGTACATGTAAAAACTTGTCCATGAATGAACATTATTTATTTAGTAATTTAACTCTTTTTTTTTTTCAATCCTCACTCGAGGACATGTTTTTATTGATTTTCAGAGAGAGAAAAAGGGGAGAGGGAGAGAGAGAAACATTAATCAGTTGCATATCCTGTACATCCCGACCGACAATCGAACCCACAACCTGGGTATGTGCTCTGACCGGAAATCGAACCCGAGGCCTTTCGGTGTACGGGTTGACACTCCAACCAACTGAGCCACACTGGCCAGTGCTGAATGAACATTATTCATTCACAATAGCCAAAAAGTAGAAGCAACCCAAATAACTGATCAAGACACTAAAGAAGCCAGACACTTTACTAAAGGTCACATATTGTATAATTCCATTTATATGAAATGTCCAGAATAGGCAAATCCATGTAGACTGAAAACAGACTGGTGTTTAGCATGAGCTGGGGAATGGGGAGTAGCTGTGAACTGGTATGGAGCTTCTTTTGGGGTGGTAAGAATGTTCTGAAATTAGACAGAAGTGATGGTTGGTTGCACAATTCTGTGACTATACTAAAAACCACTGAATTGTGTACTTTAAAAGAGTAAATTTTATGGTATATAAACTATATAGAAATTTTAAAATAAATTTTAGAGTCAATATAGTTTGTGTAAGCCAACACATGAAAGAAGGAAGGAAGGAAGGAAGGAAGAAAGGAAGGAAGGAAGGAAGGAAGGAAGGAAGGAAGGAAGGAAGGAAGGAAGGAAGGAAGGAAGGAGCCTAAAATTGTAAGACTCTGTTATTCAGCATCTTTTTTTTTTTTTTTTAAGAAATTCCTTAAAAAAGCAACACGAATAGGCTGTAAGAACAAAGAGAATGAGGAAAAGAAAGGGCCAAGCCCACACATGAAGAGGGAAATCACATTTTCTGGTACAATCATGGATGGAAAACCGCGCTAAAGGCCACCTCTAACTGGTACGGAGAAAATGGAAATAAGGGACTTAGGTGAGAGAAGCAGAAATGGTGCGCAGAATGAGGCTTCTGGCCACCTGACTCTCCAGAACCTCAGACATAAAAGTTCAAATGCCCATTCAGACAAGCCAAAGGACCCAGAAAATACAGCTGAGTGAGAACTTTCCATCCCACCACAGAGGAGAATCTATTTTTTATTGATCAGCTTTTCCACTCTGTCTTTCACAAAGAAGCCTTGCCATTCAAGGAAAATCCACATTTCACCACAAAGAGGGATGGTACCACCTTCTTCGATTATTCTCTGGAAAGTATCTTTTTCTTAGAGATGAGTTTTTGCGGTGGAAAAGCTCCTTGCATCACCAGCACTCACTGTCGGGAATAAGCTACAAGGCAATGTGCTACATAGGCAGCATTAGTATAGATATAAACATGCACCACGGGAGAGAGGGCACAGAAGTGGCTGCAATCCTGCCCCCAAGGCCATACCACATAATGACCCTGAGTTTCCCTGCTACAAAATGAGGAGATTGCAATAAACCATCTACAGGTCCCAGACACAGCCTTCACCTGGTGTTTGCAATCAGGTGTCGGGCTCCCATGCATCCACCAGTAACAAAGATTTCAGTGTTGAAGCTGTACCTGCTCTTCAAGCCAACCATTGTTTAAAAGTACTTTTTTCTATAACATAAAAGGAGAAATGATCAGCTATCTTGAATCTCCCACTAAGCAAGATATAAATTTGACCAAAGTGGATCTTCTGTTTCCAAAGTAAGATGGAAAATACATTTTCATGGGGCAGGAGGAGCTCTTTAATAAACAGCTGAATGCTTTTAGCAAGAAAAGACATTCAGGTGAGGATGTGCCTCTGTAACATCAAAAAATGCCATTTCAGAGCTATGCTGACCATTTTAATTGTTTCTTGATGAAAGAAAGGTGAAAAAAAAAAAAAAGGTGTGTGGCGAAATAAGAAGGTTGGTGAACTCAATAACATAAAACACATTTAGCCCTTCAAATCTCCAGTGTCTGAGTGTCATGATAAAAAGTTTTGACCATCAGGAGCAAAACTGGACTGAAGGGCCTAACCCCCACACCCCATGTAGGTACCTGTCCTACCCACCATCTCCCTGAATCCTTACAGCAACCTTATTAGGCAAGAAAGGCTGATCCAAGCCCCTCTGACAATTGACAAAAGTAAGACAGAGACGTGGGACAATGTGCCTGAACGAATGAGCAGCAGAATCCAGACCAGAGTTAAGGTGTCCTGATTCCCAGCTCTGTGAAGATGCATCGTCAAGAAGTTTAGGCCTCAAATTCTTTCTGTTACACCTCATGCTTCCCCTTGGATTATCTCCATAAAGGAAAAGCAATGTACAGAGCAGAAAACCCAACTCTGAGAAATTGTTTGATTTTCCTCCCTGTCCCTCCTCAAAAAATGCCATCTGCCTGAGGTGTTTCCCTACCAGAGAACAGAGCCTAATGAAGCTCGATGAAAGACGAGACCCAGGCAAGAAGGCCTTTGAAGCTGCTTGCGGGATGGAGCTCAGCACAATCTGGGCCTGTGTCGAACGCATGACATTAGTTACTCCTCTTGATTGCTCTCCAAATACCCCCTGGGAGGCAGGGGGAAATCTAGGTCATTAATGTAGTGCTTCAGTTGGGCGACCAGAGGTACTCAACACACCATCATCTTGGTGAGCATCTTCCCTCGCTGGGCACAGCCTCCTGCTTAGTGAAAGAGGTTCACGATCTGATCACTTTCTCCCTTTATATTACAGAAAAAAAATACTTTTAAATAAAAGTTGGATTAAGGGACAGGATAAAGCTTAAACAACAAATCTTTCTGTTTCTGAGGGATGGATCTAAGCTCAACACCTGATCGCAAACTCCAGGTGGGGGCTGCCCCTGGGATGTGTGTGAAGCACCAGGCACAATGCAGGGCACAAAGCAGCATTCTCAAGAACACTTTTTAATTATTAAAAAGCAAACAGGGCTCTGTATCCTGTGATCTGTGGGTGCCGTTGGCCCAGAGCTAGGATCAGAATTCCAGGCCTAACTCTTGCAAGCTCTGTGGCTTTAAGCAAGTAACCTGGCTTCTCAGGGCTTCCCATTTCCTCTTGTACATGGCACGAGGAGAAGCCCACCGTGGGGTCACACAGGGATACAGCCTGATTCCCCTTCCCAGACAGTTGAATGGTGTCCACCTGGCCAGTGGCCACAAGAGCAGAGCAGCACAGAACCGGGAGTTTTCCCACGTCCCTCCCAGCCAGCAGATTATTTGTCTTTAGCCTGCAAGCAAGTCTTTCTCAGCACAGCACCCCTCCCCCCCCCAACTGCTGTATAAGCCCCTGCAGGACCGACCCTGGCCCAGTGCGGAAACTTACCCTACCACAGCCATCCAGTCTTCCCTATTGTGTAAGTAATAAAAGCTATGTCCTTCCCCTCGGGTCCCCCACCTGGTTTTTTCGGACTATCAAAGAACAGTGTGGCGCTCCCCGGATTGGAGCTCTTATGGTACAACCACCTATCTTCAGGGTTGACATAAGGATTAGATATAGTGTATACAGGGCTTGTGTGGCTCACAGATCCCCAATAAACAGTATCAACTACCTACTCCCTCCAAATGACCTTTCTTCTAACCATCTCATGTGCAGAGGATGGAGTTATGCACCTCCTTGCTATGATTCCTTATAGGTCAGTGGAGGGGTCCAGAGAACAGCCACTGTCATTCCCTTTCTGAGCTCATCAGAGGATAAGAGAATTCAACACAAGCCCCTGAGATGAAGAATGATGTATAACTGGGTTTACCTGGGACAGCACTGGTGTGCATTATTGTCCTGGGGTAAAAATTAATAGTACCCATTTTCATTCTCAAAAGTGCATCCATTTGGACAGTAACTTAAATGGCCACCCTACTTACAGGGCTGAAGCCTCTGTCTAATGGTGTAAAATGACACTTTAAAAACACACCACCAATACTGAGCCTGAGCTGTGACACTCAGGTTTCATTTAAAACTCTGAAGCACTGCATTTCTTCCAAAATACTAAGTCCAGCCCCTCCTTTGGGCTCAGAGAGGCCCCCAAGTCAATACCTAGGGCATAATTTTCTAACAACTGTCTTCTTGCCTTACCTAAGGATGTGCTCTGCCTGCCTTTTTATCCCCCATGATTTGTGTAGCCAATAAACCAAGGCACAAACTAAATAAATAACAGTAATAAAGACTGCTAGCTGAATGAAAGAAGCAGATGCGAACAGCAAAGTAAAAGCAGCTATCTCTCTGCCAGACTGGCAATAATGGGTAGGGGACCAGGACTTTCATCTGAGGAATCCCGCACAGCCGCTCCATTTGATGCCATGAAAAAAGAATGAGTCACTTACCACGCCTGACCAGAGGAGAGAGCCCTGCATCCTGCCAGGACTGTCCCTCCATGCTTCTCTGTTAGGCCCTGCATGACTAAATGCTTCCTTAGCTGAAATACCCGCTGGGGAAAAATTTGTCACCAGTGCTGTCAGAGGACTGACCCTCCACCCCCAGGCCATGCTCGGAAGCTCTGCGAATTACAGGGCTGTGCAAAGGGAAATATTGGTGCAGATTCAGGGAGGAATGCAGACCTCTTTGAAGAGACCATAATGAATCCACTAGGAGAATCAGAGGGGACTGGGCCTTCAACAGCACAGTAATGACCAATTATAAAGTTGGTTTCTTTTGAATTCCTTTTTTGGCTGAAAATTCAAATCTAGAACAAGTTATTAACTTTATGAGCTGTTTCCTGGTGACACCACTTTGCATCTGCAGGACTGGGTATGCTGTCAAGAAATGTAGGCCTCAAATTCTCCAGAGATGATTTGGAGGAGAAAATAAGTGAAAAGTAAACTTTTTAAAAAAAATTTTTTTTCCTTTATTGATTTTAGAGAGAGAGGAAGTGAAAGGGAGAGATAGAAACATCGATAAGAGAGAACATCGATTGGCTGCCTCCTGCATGCCCCCCACTAGGGATCAGGCCCACAGCCTGGGCATGTGTCCTGACTGGGAATCGAACCGGAGACCTCTTGGTGCATGGGTCGACGCTCAATCACTGAGCCACACCGGCAGGACAAAAGTAAACTATTGATTGATTGATTGATTGATTGATTGATTTTTGTATAAGAAACTTCTCACACAGAGCTGCTTTTCCTTCTGTGTTCAAAACACAAACTCTCAGTCTACAGCCATATCACCCTGAATGCGCCCGATCTGGTCAAAACACAAACTCCATTACGTGGGCTTGAAGATGAGGCAAGCCTTGAACTCTCTTCCTGATCTCACCAAATAGCAATAAAGGGAGGTAAGCTATCTGAAATCAGCTGACATGTGACTCTCCTGGGCTCAGGAGAGATGAATGGATGGAAAGATAGATGGATAGATAGATTCACACAAGTACAGAAAGTGTCACAATAATCTTTTTTTTTTTTTTAGTGAGGGAAGAAGGGGGGAGGGAGAGAAAGAGACAGAGAGACAGAGAGAGAAACATCGATGTGGGAGAGACACATCGGGGTTTGTCAGGGACCAAACTTGCAACCTAGGTATGTGCACTGACTGGGAATCGAACCCGGACCTTCTGGTATACTGGACGACGCTCAACCAACTGGGCCACACCAGCCAGGGCCACAATAATCATTTTTAAATAGTTTGGTACAAACTTACTCTTCACATACTCCTAAGAAATAGGAATCTATTGTCTCCATTTTATAACATGGAATTAGCCATCTAGAAATATATTAGATGGTCACACTCAAACAAAAAGTACTAGAAAGAGAAATTACACATAGGTACTCTGATTCTTGGGGTGCTCCCATCCCAGCCTGTGTTGTTACTGCAACCTCACCTCTGAAGCATGTCCAGTAACTTTCACCAGCTGGGAGAGAAGCCGGGACAGATCTCAATGGCTGCCTTAAGAGCCTATGATTCTATGTTATTACCAGGCTCTTTTGATTTTTCCCTCACAGGCTCCCCACAAGGAAGGATTCCAGTTCTGACCTATCATTAGAGGGAGATTAGGTCATAAACACTATTGATTCAACCTAAAGGCAGAAGGGTTTTCTCAAGGAAACCAGCACAGCAGGTGGCCCCCATTCCAGCTGCACTCTGCCTTGTCTCTCCCTCTCATCCCACCACCTGGCCCTATTCCTGCTCACCATCTCTCATGCCACTAACTCCAAGTCCTACCCAGTGTCCTAGTTAGCCAAGTAAAACCTCAGGACACCAAAAACAGAAACTGAAGGAGGAGGCCCTTTTCGGTGACATTAGCTCTACCCACCCCGCTTCATAACATCTGGAGAGCACCTGGCTACAGAATCCACTCACCCTATGTCATGACAGTGTAATCTCCTTCCCTTCAAAGAGGACAGAATTGTGACAGCTCTAGCTCTTAGAAAACCTTGGCAGATGTTCATTCAGTTTTAGCAGAAATCCCATTGTTGGAAGAAGCACCTAGACCCATGGCTTTAAATCCTGGCTGTCCCCTAGAAGCTTGAAACTCCAACACCCAGGCCACCCTGAACAATGAAGTCACAAATTCTGGTCTCTGTATTTTATGAAAACCCCCCAGGGGGTTCTAGTGTGCCTTTGAGGGTGGTAACTACTGCCCTGGCTCATTGCAAAATCCCTTCTACCAGATAGTCAGCCTCAGCCACAGAGACCCAACCCCTGCTGCACCCTCTCTATCATTAGGGGAACATTTAGTCACATTCAAAGAAAGCTGCCTCCCAAATGGGTTAACCAGAAAGAACTCTAATTTCTACTCACTGTAATACCCCTGTATCATTACCATGCAGTTAAGATGGACTAAAAGCAAGGAATTTGGGTAACTGGCTTCAACCAACAACAGCAGCAAGTCAGAAGCAGAGCCCTCAAAACCCAAAGAAATAAATAATCCATTTTTCTGAGAAGAAATAGGGAGATCGTCTCAAAGAGGGGAAAAGGGAATGAAGAGAAGAAGGCCTCAAAGGGAGTGGGGTAATTTGGGGCCAGAGCTATGCACAGTAGGTAGAAAAACACAAATGACTTGGCCAACCACTCCCTAAGACAATCACTTTTCCTTTAAAACACGGTGTATCATTAATTTTTTTAAAGAAACAGTATTCACCTATTATGGACTCTCGTGAGAAGCAAAGCAAACCAATGCAAACCTAGGCAGGGGAAATGAAATGTGTGTCCTGTCCTGGTTCCTGTCTTGAACAGAAGGAAGTATATCAAACAAAACCACTGAAAAGTTACAGTGTGGTTGTTAAGAGTTTTCTTAAGTAACTAAGTGGGTACGTTCCTTCTTACTGAACACTCTTTTCCTACCATTCGATATGGGAGCTTTGCAGGGCCCAGGCTTGGGAGGGAAGGTAATTAATGAGGGCAGGGAATGGGGTGGCTTCCCAGCTATGCTTCCCCAAGCCCTAGGATTCCCAAGATGGGGAGGGCAGGGAGAAAGGGAGCAAGGATTGGGGCTCCCCCACAGCCCACCATTCCAGCCAGAGCAGCTCTGCTTTAATCAGTCTTATTTGCCAACTAGAGGGGTCCCATGTAAGATTTATCATATGAAAAACAGGTGCCCCAGAAAGACAATGTTAAAGGTATCAAGAGTAGAAGGAACAAGGAGGACAAGGTTTGGGTCCTGACTCATTTAGCTGCTTATCAGGCAGCTAACATGGGCAGTTTCCATGTATGCTGAGGCCACACAAAAATGATACTTCAGCCCTGGCCAGTTTGCTCCGTGGTTAGAGTGTCGGCCCTTGGACCAAAGGGTCACGGATTCGATTCACGGTCAAGGGTACCTGGGTTGCAGGTTTAATCCCTGGCTCCGGTCGAGGTCATGTGAGAGGCAACCAATCAATGTGTCTCTCTCTCTCTCTCCCTCCCATCTACTCTATCTAAAAATCAATGGAGCCCAGCAGGTGTGGCTCAGTGGATTGAGCATTGTCCCATGGATTGAGAGGTCCTGGTTCAATTCCCAGTAAGGGCACATGCCCAGGTTGCGGGCTCAATCCCTGGTAGGGGGCATGCAGGAGGTGGCCAATCGATGTTTCTCTCTCACATCAATGTTTCTCTCTCCCTTCTTTTCTCTCTAAAAAAATCAATAAAAACATATTAAAATAATAACAAATAATAATAATAAAAATCAATGGAAAATTATCCTCAGGTGAGGATTAACAACAACAACAAAAAAATGATAGTCCAAAAGTCTCTGCCCAGGTCACTCAGCCAGGACAGAGAACAAGGGCATCCTTGGACATGTGTGTGCCATGCAGGCTCTTATCTAGCCATGCAGAACCCTGAGCCCATGGGATACTGACCACTGAAAGCCTGTCCCTCATATCCAAACACTAGGAAGACTTTGTGGAGCCCCACAATTCCACTTCCCCCACAGCCTCTCCTGGCTCTAGCTGTCATTCTGGGCAACAGGACTGACAGGAAGTTCCCAACAGTCTGCACATCCCGTTCTATGAAAAGTCAGAGCAAAGTCTCTGGGAGTACCCGAGTACTGAGACTTTCCAACCTCTGTGTCCAACACTCACAGGCAGAGTCAAAACTGGATGGGGAGGATGCAGACACCATCATGAGAGAGGAAGGCCCACTCCCTTCATGGATCAGGCAATTTCCAAAGCTGCCAGCTTGCAGGCCAGGAGCCAGGAAAGAAACCCTTGGAAGACTAGGATAACTATTACAATGTCCATGACATAGGGCCTAGAGACCCAAACAGGAATGCCCTGCTCTGGAAGGACCAGGCAGACCCTAAACTCTACCAGGCCAGGAAGCTGGTGAGTGGAGACCAACCCAGCAGCCTCCATCATGAGAAAAGCATTTAGTAAAGTGTGTATGCTGGGCCTCCGGGAACAGCTGCGCTATTTCTCAGGACACATCTTTTTCACTCTCCTCCTCCATTCTGCTCAGCACCAGGTGTTAGGTGATAGCCCAAAATGTTCCAGGAAGTGGACAGATTCTTCTAGTTCAGCAATTCATGGGTGAGATTTGCACCAAAACACCTAACGGCCCAGTCTCGGTGTCTGCATGCAGAAGGCATTCATGTCCTCAGCCACAATGTGTGACCTTGCCCATGTAGGGCCTGGGGAAAGGACTCAAGAAGGAGCAGACAGAGAGAGCCTACACCAACAGCCATCAGATGACATGGCTTCTAATCGCCAGGCCACAGGCAGATTTTGTGGCGACAACTCTGGTCCTGGACTTTGAAACTTTAGTCTGATGTGGTCAGGCTATTTTGTAAACATTTTCTAACCCGAGTCAAATGAATGATGCAAAGGGAATAATCAAAGTATCAATTACAGATACATTCATATTATAGTGTGTGTGTGTGTGTTCACAGACGTGTACTCATCAGAAGTAGGAAGCAAACCCAAATGCCACATGGATGAAAAAATGACAAGCAGTGGATTTGCCACAGTGACACTGAGCCACGTCTCCTGAGGAAGCCCAGCCAGCAGGGCATGGGAAGCCACCTCGCCTATTCTCAGGCCGCCTGCCTCACCAGCATGGCTCTCCAGAAGGAGCTGGGACAAGCCCAAGGGGTTGAGGAATGACCACTGAGTCTGCCATGGTGCTCAGGGGCACTACTCAGATAGATGTGACCCTGTGAACTCAGGGTCACAAAATGACCAGCATGAGAGCTGTTATGCCCATTGCCTTCGAGGATAACCCAGATGGAGGGAGCAGCCCCAACTACAACCTCAAGCTAATGCTTGGGCTCTGTACTTTCCCCTCCTGCCTCTCTCCCCAACTGCTGCAACAGAGTGGCTCACTGCAGTGGTAGGGGGGCAGCAGAAACAAGGATACTGTTGAAGAGGCAGCAAACACAATTAACATCAGACTGTAAACCCTTCTCCCTCCCCAGTATTCTCAGTCTTCTGGCATCACTCAGATGAAGCAGAAAACCAAGTCCTATTAACATATCCATCTATCCACCCATCCACCCATCCATTCATCCATTCATCATCCATTCATTCATTCAACAGCAGGTAGTGATGGAGTGCCTCAGGAGTGACATAGCTGGGTGGGGAATATTCAAATGAAAGAGACAGAGAAGCCTTGATCAAACTGTAATACAGGTTGAATGTCTTAAGGGCCATGGGATAAAAGCCCAATGTCTGCCTAGGTGCCAAGAAGCAACAGCAGATTTCAGTGAAGAGAGCTGAGAAGAGGCTTCGGGATGGAGGTAGCACCTAGGCTGGGCCTCAAAGGGTAACGATGATTCCCATCGGCAGAGGAAAGAAGGGAAGGGCATTCCTGACTGAAGTGACAAAATGAGTCAGGTTAAGCAGCAAGACTGGGCCACATCACGGAGGGCTCTGCACTTGGGCTGCATTCTCCAAGTAAGAAGAGCCACAGAGGGTCTCAGAGGAGGGAGACAGGATCAGAGGAAAGAGCCCAGGCTGCAGAAGCTGGGGGGCGGGGGGAGGGGGGCAATGAGACTCCTCAGAAGGCAAGGAGAGGGCAGACGTCTGAGTCAGGGACAGTGAAGGAATGGGTAAGATAACACAGAGACAAAACTGATTCAATTTGGCATAGCGTGACTGCGGTTAAAACCAGCATGACAATGAGGGCAGCCCTCTCTGGGGCTGGGCACCAGGAGAGAGGCAGGAGTATGGGAGAAAGGGAAGTATGACTGGGGATGGCTGCATGGAGGCGCCTGAGGCACACCCAGGAACCACATTTGGAAGGTAAATGACAAGTCCAGAATTCAGGAAAGAGGACCCTTTCAGCGTGGCAGCAGCAGTCTGTCCTCACTTTCTGGGTGTTCAAGTGCCATCCTGATCTCTGTTGAGTGGCACCCAGGGGCAGGAAGCCCCCTTGTGTATGTTGTGCCCAGGGTTCTTTACCCAATAAGGGAAAGCCTCGAATCCAGGTTAGCAGAAATGACAGTCAGGCTCTCATCTCTGAGCTGTGGCTCCTTCTCCTAGGAGATCTAGAATCCAGAGCTGGCATGGAGCCCTGAGACCCATACTTTCAAACAACAATCACCAGATTCAAATGCAGATTCACAGGTTCCACCAGCAGATTCCCTCTTGAATAAGTTGGGTGGGGCTCAGGAAGCTGAATGTTTTAAGATGCACCCTGGTGACACCAGGGTACACAGTCTGCTGACCATGCCCAGAGAAGCCCTGCTCCCAGCAAATGTTCAAGTCGGACCCTCCTGCAGCTGGAGCATTTTCTCTGGCTCTACTGAGAAGTAGAGACCCAGTTGGGGAGGTCTCTACAGAGATGGGAGGTTGCTGGCACTAACGGGAGGTAAAATACTAACTATCACATCTGAGTGCTTAGTACTCTGACCAGGTGTGGCTGTGATGCCTCCAAGTCAGTATTTGAAACAACCTGCCCCATTTTGCAGTTGAGGCGATTGAGGCTTAAAGTCATGTCATCCAGCTGATGGCGGTGGAGTCTTTCCAGAGCGGCAGGTTCTATACCTGTCACCTGCACTGAAGCACAGGGTTAGTGTTGGCAAGTTATGCCCTTCCCTCTGGCCTCAGTCTTCCCCTCTATAACATGGAAAGAACTTGCCCTGGCCGGTTTGGCTCAGCGGTTAGAGTGTCGGCCCGCGGACCAGAGAGACCCGGGTTTGGTTCCCACTAAGGGCACGTACCTCAGTTGCAGTTTGTCCCCAGCCCTGACTGGGGTCATGTGGGTGGCAACCACTCGATGTGTCTCTCTCACGTTGATGTTTCTCTCTCTCTCTTCCTCCCTCTCTCTCTCCCACTCTATCTCTCCCTCCTACTCTATCTCAAGATAAAAATGCAAAAATGTCCTTGGATGAAGATAAAAAATAAAAATAAAAAAATGGAGAGAACTTTCCCCACCTGCTTCCTGGAGACTCTGGGGAACAATGATGACCGTAACACCACTGGAAAGCCAGCAGCATTTTCCCCAAGCAGCACCAGGGCCACTTCCGGGACCCTTCAGCCAGTCAGGATGCTGCCTGCAGGGCACATCTGGAGCCTCTGCCCACCCATCACTGAATGGAAAGGGCAAAGGGCATTCCTCTGCCCCATGCTGAGTGCTGCATACAAAGGTCTCACTATGCAAGTCTCAACAGAAGGTTCTTTGGTAGCAATAATATTATTTTCTGCTGCTGACATGTCACCTCCATTTTTAAACTGGGAATATTCAGCTGCATTTTCCTCTGCAGGCAGTGCCATTTCAGACAGAAATGAAGCCTCCAGGTCTTATGACCTGGGAAACACAGCAGGGGGCAGATGGAGACTCACCTGCTGGGACAGGTGACATGGACTGGAGAGACCCAGAAAGATGGGAAGAGGTGCAGACTTTGTTGTACCAATTTACTTCAAAGGCTTGTTTCTGCAAGATTGCATTTTAATTTCTAAGCATTTATTTCTGGCCTCAGTATTCATTAAAGAAGCTACAATCTCATTGAATGAATGAGATCTGAAGGAGCAGATCACAGATACCAATGAAGTCACCTTAAGCTAGCTCTTCCTCTTTGCAAGGCTCCCTCTCTGAAAAGCATGCCTGGCCCTGGCTGGTTAGAGTGTCGGCCCTCGGACCAATAAGTCACGGGTTCGACTCTAGCCAAGGGTACATACTTCAGTTGCGGTTCATCCCCGGCCCTGGTCGGGGTCCTCCGGGAGGCAACCAGTTGATGTGTCCCTCTCATATCAATGTTTCTCTCTCCCTCCCTCCCTCCCACTCTATCTGAAGATAAATGGAAAAATATCCTCGGGTGAGGATTTTTTTTAAAAAAAGCATGCCTGGACCACTCAATCACTTGAAGCAATGCAAAAAGTATGACCAGCCAGCTGGAAACAAAGCCTGATTTCCTCATCTGCAATATTACCACTTATCTCCTGAGGGAAGGAAGAGCAAGCTAGTGGAAATTCTATGGAGGTCAGTAACTACGGGTGATTATCTGTAAGAGTAGTTAACATATTTCTCCGGCTGTAAAACCAGTTAGGCTATAAAAATTTGGGCTGTGACAACTCTGACCACATCCCTGCCACTTCTGATGCCTTTTATTCTCTGGAGTTTGCTCATTAAATCCCCCTACTCTTTAGCATAACTGACTGCATCTCACACCCTATATTAAAATGTGATCACATTCTGCCCAACTGAACAGGGCAGGCAGTCTGACTTTCATTTCTCCTTCATTCCAATCTGCCATTAGACTATCTGTTAACTATTCTGGGTCGCCTGAGCCGGGTGTTGGACTCAAGAGGATGTCCCTTGCCCCTGCACAGAAGGAACCACCTGAAATGAAGGAAAAGAAGCTCACAGCTGCTGAAAAAAATGGCCAAAGAGAAAATTCAAGGCATCATCAAGAAGGGATATGCCTGCCTGGTGAAGGTGGCAGGAAAGGGAAGGCACAAAAGGTAGAAGCAGGAGAGGGGCCAAATAATGGGTCAAGTGTGAGGAGTGCAGAAGAATACTCAGGAATGATAGAGAGGAGAAACAGACTAATTGGGTCTTTCAAGTACATCTGAGAAAAAACAGGGGATGTTCTGTATCTGCTGAACAAAATGCATTTTATTAGAGACAAATTCTGTCTCTGAGCTCAGTGGTAGGAGCTAGAAAGAACATCCAGGGTCATCTAGTGCAAATCTTTCATTGTGCTGATGAGCAGCTAAAGCCCAAAGAATTGAAGTGACTTGCCAAGGTCACAAAGCAAATGGAGAGAGACCAGGACTGCAGACTCCTGGCTGGGGACATTTCCACCAGAGAGCTCTGGCCCAGCAGTTCCTCCAGTGGCCGACATCACGGATCACTCACTCAGGAAATATTAGTTGTGACTTATTAACACTCTGTGACCAATGCAGGGGCCTACGGGGACCCCATATGAACTCCACACCAGAGGCAGATTACAACCTTGACCTGACCTTGCAAGCTGACAGAAAGCAGTCTGTGCTTTTCCAAGCTCCAAGTGTGGCTCCCCAGCTGGCCTTGGAGGAGAGACGGAAATGCCCAGTGGTGCCAAGTGCATCCTGACAGACACCTTGACAAAACAGCAGGCTTTCCCACTAGGTCAGAGTCCCAAGGAGTGTGTGGAGGGTCCCCCTTGAGAATGCACCCACTAAGTTAGGTAATATATGCAGCAAGAAAGAAATACTAAAGCCTAAACTTGGAGGCTTTCCCTGGTCAATGGTGAAAAAGCTAAAACAGGAGAGTCTCTGATCCTTCAGACATACCGAAGACCAGGACTGAGAGAACACAAGGAGGTAAGTACGTGACTTAAAATGTAGGGGCGCTCAGACTAGGAGAGCATGCAGGGCAACTTCTTCTAGGTGGTAGGATAGAAAAGAGGAAGCTTCAAAATGGACTCTGAAAGAGTCCATCAGGTAAAGAGTCCATCAGTCTGAAAAATAACCATTGAAGACAGTTTTCCTAAAGCATCAATAGCTAAGTTCTTTTGA
The DNA here is from genome assembly GCA_030848825.1 of Tadarida brasiliensis. Lineage (NCBI taxonomy): Eukaryota > Metazoa > Chordata > Mammalia > Chiroptera > Molossidae > Tadarida > Tadarida brasiliensis. The sequence goes on along the minus strand of CM061259.1, from coordinate 66,957,084 downwards.
CTTTGACCCTCTTCTGTTAGCTTTTAAGACAGACTCTATGTTGACTTTCACTCTTGGATAAAATGTTTTCTTCTTTTTTTTAAATATGTGTCTGCTGGGTCACTGTGCAGCTTGCCTGCCTCCCCAAAAACAAAATAATATTTGTCAAAAGTTCAATCAGTAGGCATGTTGGAAACTGACCACAAGCAAACCCCTAACATGTGTGCTATGACCCCAGGAAATATACTTTAGATTTGGCTGAAAGAAAAGCATAAATCCTTCAGAGCAAAATATGAAGGGCACATGGCTGTTGATGGGAACTGTTTTCTTGTCTAAACGACAATTAATATTACCTGTGGGTCCTTCTCCAAGCAGGGCTGCTCAACTCCATTTATGTCAAATCCAGGCTAGGAAGAATTGGCCCTATTTGATTTTCTTATCAGTGGAACAGAGATTCCTGGTTCAACATTTGCTGCACCATCCTCATGCCGAGAAGATGCACCCTCAGGAATTCTTTAAAAATCAGAATCAAATACTTATGAGCAAAAATTCTAATTGATAGCTTTGAAGATTACTCTGAAAGTAACCACAATCAAATCACATTTTCAACTTAACTTTTGTCTAAAAGTTCTCAAGCAGAGAAAGCCAGAAGCCACTCCTTTTATCCTACCACAATTCTCTAGATCTGTATTCTCAAGGTCCACTGCAGAAGTTAGAGTTGGACAGAAAGTGCAAGTAAGAAAACAAGACAACCGCCTGGCCCACCCGCACTCCACTCCCTCATGTGGCAGATCAACCCACTGCTCATTTCAGCAACTTCTAGAAGGAAAGAGTCAAACAACACAGATTCATTTTCGCATGATAAAGGTTCCCAAGTCCTAAGATTATTATTTTAAGCTGTCTTACTGATCATGGTAGTTCCACCAGCCAGGGCTGCCTTGGTGCCTTGAAAGAAGTCATCAGCAGAAGTCATTCCCTGGTCAGGCATCTGGAAGCGGGTATGGACGTCAATCCCTCCAGGAATCACCATCCTGGAATGGGCCTCGATGGTTTTGACTCCTCCTGGCACAATCAGGTTTTCTCCTATTTGCCTAAATTAACAGGGTGGGTGACAATGGTGGTAAATGAAATGTCCTCGAATCAAATGAAATCTGACAGTTTCACCAAGCCCTAACTTATCCTTCCCTATGTTCCCTAGACTTTTCCAGTCACTGTAATTACTCATAACACATGTGCACTCCCCACTCCCTACTCCCAACTAAGAAGCAATGCAGCGCTTACTAGAAAACAAGGTAAATAAAGCATCAGAGGCCAGATCGAAGAAGCTTTACCAGAAAACCCTTAAGAGCAAATAATTACAAGGCCCCAAGAAATTTACATAAAATGTCACTACACTTTCTCTATAAACACACAGTTGAGCTACTTATCCTATAGCAATTTCCTCCAGACATGTTTGCACTTTACAAACATATTTTCACAAGATCCTTTGCAATATAGAGAATATAGGGGTGCCCTGGCCAGTTTGGTTCAGCGGTTAGAGCGTCGGCCTGTGATCCAGAGAGACCTGGGTTCGGTTCCCGCTAAGGGCATGTACCTCGGTTGCAGTTTGTCCCCGGCCCTGGTTGATCGTGCGGGTGGCAGCCACTTGATGTGTCCCTTTCACGTCGATGTTTCTCTCTCTCTCTCTTCCTCTCTCTCCCTCCCACTCTATCTGAACAAAAAATGAAAAAATGTCCTCAGGTGAGGATAAAAAAAAATAAATAAATAAAAAATAAAATTAAAAAAAAGAGAATATAGGGGAGAAGCAAAAAAATAAATACATGAACACTATGATTAAAACAATTGAGCCCTGGCCATTTTGGCTCAGCGGATGGAGCATCGCCCTGTAGACCACAGGGTCTCGGGTTTAATTCTGGTCAAGGGCACATATACCTGGGCTGCAGGTTTGATCTCCAGCCCTAGTCGGGGCCGTGTGGGAGGCAACCAATTGATGTATCTCTCTCCCATCGATGTTTCCCTCTCTTTCTCTCTCTCTCCCTCCCTCCCTTCTGCTCTCTTTAAAAGATCAATGGAAAGTATCCTCAAGTGAAGATTAACAAAAAAACAATTAGAAAATTTGAAAGCCTGTCATTAGCAACTCAGATAATAACGCAGAAAAGTTAATATTTATTATGTTCAGGGATATGAATTTATTTTCAAGTTTAAAAAAAAATATGTTTCATCTTTCTACCCGTTTTTTTTTTTTTAATTTTTTTTTTTATTGATTTCAGAGAGAGGAAAAGAGAGAGAGATAGAAACATCTGTCAGCTGCCTCCTGCAAGCACCCCACCGGGCACATGCCTGCAACCCAGGCATGTGCCCCGACTGAAATCGAATCAGCAACCTCCTGGTACACCAAACGACGCTCAACCAACTGAGCCACACCAGCCAAAGTCAGGTTTTTTTTTGTTTTGTTTTTTAATCTTCATCCAGGGACATTTTTGCATTTATCTTCAGATAGAGCAGGAGGGAGAGAGGGAGGAAGAGAGAGAGAGACATCGACGTGAGAGAGACACATCGAGTGGTTGCCACCCACACGACCCCAACTGGGGCCGGGGACAAACTGCAACCGAGGTACGTGCCCTTAGCGGTAACCGAACCCAGGACTCTCTGGTCCGCAGGCCAATCTCTAACCACTGAGCCAAACCAGCCAGGGCCAGGTTTGTTTTCGTTTTTTTTAAAGGAAAACATAATCAAGGAGAAGTTGATAAAGTTCAAAAACGAATTAGTGACAACTAAAAATAACACCCAGGCTTTCTTACTTCTAGGCCAGTATCTTTCTGCTAGACCGGATCATGTGGCCTTCTAACTGGGGGAAAATGGGACAGGCAAGTCATAGTATGTGAGAGCCTAGAGCTGAGACTGTCATAAGCAAACACACATGGAGAAAACATTAAATGTGGAAATGATAAGACCTATTTTAGGTCATAAATCAGGGTGTGAGTTTCCAGGCAACAGACACATCCACTCCAGTTTTCTACTCCTCAGGACTGGTTTGCTGTAGCACTTGAATGCTGCTTATTCAAAAGATGTCATTTGCAACAGTGTTTGTCTTTAAACAGATGTGCTATTTCTCTGGAGCCCTATGAGCTGTCCCAGTCAGAAGGCCATGAGGATACTGGTATGTGCTCAACTCACTTAACCCTCTAGAATCCAAAAATACCCTAATGCAGTAACTGCTCTGTTGTTAGTAACATAATACATAAGTAACACAAGGGCAGTCTTATTGGTGTTTGTTGGCACTTAAAAAATGAGCCCTGGCCGGTTTGGCTCAGCAGTTGGAGCGTCGGCCTGCAGACCAGAGAGTCCCGGGTTCGGTTCCTGCTAGGGGCACGTACCAAAAAAAAACAAAAAAAAAAACTCAAGGATTTTCTTCAAAACGTATAAATCTTTCACCTTCTACTTAAAAAATGAAACCTAAAATTCCCTTGGGATGAGGCAGTAATTGTCTGTTACTTAATTTGTTTTCCTTTGGCCCCAATCACTTGGATTCTTAATTCAAAAAGCAGATGTGCTATCTTAATAGAAGAGGATATACTCATTTGTATCCTTCTATTGGGAAAGCCATGCAAACAACTACATTCTACAAAAACCTTTAATATATTCAATAGATCCTAAACCAAGTATTTGAGCTGGCAACAAGAAGAAATTGTGTCACCTACGTTAAAAATAGTAAATTACATAATGCATAAGAAAATGAGTGTGCATTTAATTGTGGCTTTCAATTCCCTAAATCTGAGTTTTCAAATTCACTAATTATTACCAATCAAAATGGGCTTAAACAGATATTAAGTCAATCTTTGAAGTCACTGAAGCTTAATATTAAGTGTGTGAATTGTAGGTAATGCTTGGGAATACTGGACGGTACATGAATTCTTCTATATAATGAATTACACTTACTTGATCAACCCATCTTCCATGTATATGTCTGCATAGAATGACTGGTCATCGTTAACAATTTTACCTCCTTTGATCAGAAGACGATCACTCTGAAACAAAAACATAATAAGGTCACCAAGCATACCTGACATATGAGGAACATTGGTACTAAGATAAATTAGCTAAGGACACATTTTCATTATTCAAAAGTGATGCTCAAAATGAGTCAATTTTGGAAAGGTTCAGTGACAATGGTAAAGCTGTATGTGGCAACCTATTCATTACCTGAAGAGTCAGAACATGTTGATAAAGCTCAAAGCTTATCATAGATTTTTTTTTTAAAACCCTCTTCCCAGAAGACAATATTTTTTAAATGGCTTTAGGCTAAATTTCATTTAAAAAAAAAAATACATACACATGTAGGGAAGTCAATTCTTGGTAAGCTTTGTGTCGGGAAAAATTAACCAAAAGTCTGTTGTCATGGCAAACTCAACACAAACACACTTGGTTCCACCATAACAAGGTTTCAATTCAGCATGCTCATTATATTTATATTTCATTTTGAGGTAAATCACGGTGATTTTAGCAAAGAGAAAAAACTCTTCAAGTATGCACTATTTTAACTATCAAGCTGTTAAGGAAAAGGTAAAGTGTTATGATAAAGTAGATGAGATGGCAAGTTCTAAAATCTAACACCACTATAAACTGTCGATTCACTTATAATATAGTGTAAAAAATATGTATGACAAGCAGTACATGAGGGCCAAGAATGCAATGAAAATGTTACATTATGACTCATCTCTATTCCAAAGCCTTTAATGAATGGAATGTTAAAATCCTGCGTTCAGAGGATATACACCTGTGCTATTCCACACTGGGTTGAAATGTTACAAGTTAAACCATAGATTGCCCTCTTAATATGCAAAATATTTCAAAGGAATGGCATTCATCTTGACAATGGTTAACTCAAAGTTGTTACAAAACAACATTCTCAGCAAATACTATTTATATTTAGCACTACCAAAGAAAGTATTATAGCAAATCTGTAATGAAAAATATATAAACTATGAGAGACTCAGAAAGAAGATACTTTTACACAAAAAATGCACATATGGGTTTACAAAGTATTTATTGTTTCTCTAACATAATGAAGAGCAGTAAGATCATTTAAATTTTGTACACTTCGCCCTGGCTGGTTTGGCTCAGCAGTTAGAGTGAAGGCCTGAGGACCAGGGAGTCCCGGGTTCGATTCCGGCCAAGGGCACGTACCTCAGTTTCGGTTTGTCCCCAGCCAATCGATGTGTCTCTCTCACATTGATGTTTCTCTTTCTCTCTCTCTCTCTCTCTCTCTCTCTCTCTCTCTCTCTCTCTCTCCTTCCCTCCCACTCTGTCTGAAGATAAATGTAAAAATATCCCGGGGGGGGGGGGGGGGAATTAAATAAATAAATAAATTTTGTACACTTCATCCTGCTGTAAACTTTGGAAAGTCAAATGAGACTAAATAGTCAATAACAATTCCTGCACTTGTATAAAATAAATGTAAGAACCTTTACAAAATCCAGTGAGGTAGGTGGAGCCAGATTCTTAACCTCATGACACAAAGAAACTGAGGCACAGAGAGGTTAAGTCACTTGCCCAAGGTCACCTGATCCAGTAACTTTCCTCTGTCTACACAGATCTCCCCCTCTGGATCTGACTTTGACAGGATAAATACTGCCTGGGAGGCAAGAAGAAGCCCTACCCTTCACCACTTGCTTCCCTCCTTGGCTGCGGTACCTGTCCCAGCCATCACTGCGAATCCCCATCACACCAAAAATTTTAAAAATCACAGCCCTGTTCACTCTAGTGCCTTCCAGAAGGCTTCTTACCTAAGAGGCTGGCCGTTATGATGGAAGGAGAGAAACCATGCTATAGATCCTCTATAATGCAACCAGATTTTTTTTAAAGATAGAGGGGGCGCTCTTTTAAAAATCAGTCGTGTTTGCTTTTTAAATTTCTTTTCTCCCCCCACTGTCAATACGAAACTGCCTTTTTCATTCACGAAGACAGTGAATTTATTTGAGGCTTGCGGCAAATGTGCTCTCCACCCCCACTCTCCAGGCGTCTTCCTCCCACCAGAGAATATAGAACGTCGGGTCCCCAGCGCCCGCCTTTTTGGGATTTGGGGTCTTTGGCCTTCTAGAAAAAGCTACTACCCACCCTGTCCCTAGAACAGCCTTGATCATCCTACAAAATCCTCTCCAGCACACGCCCCCTCCCCCGTGCATTTATTCCCACACCTCTCCTGTGGATGGGTGTGCCCTTGTGCATCTAGAGGAAGTCGGGGTGCCCGTGGCTAAGTGGGAAACCAGAGCGAAAGTGCGCCCCTCAAGTCCAGCCCTGAACACATCTACAATTTTCAAGGATTCTTTCGGTCTCTGCCTCAGCGCTGGGTTCTACCCAGCAATCAGCTGGCCAATTGTAATTGCACATCATTATGTAACAATGAATGTCCCTCGCGTCCCACCCTGCCTCCCCAGGATTTCATTTGGGGATGTAGAGAACTAAGACTGGCGAATTTTTTTCCAGTGAAAGATGGGAAGAGGATGGGTGCGGTGGGAGCAAGAACCTGTGTTCCTCCCTGAAGCATCTCCAGTTCCTCGCGTGGATGTTGTTCTCGTGATTTACAAACTAACCACCCAGGCCCCATAAGTGCGCCGACACCTCTGGCCGCCCCGATCATTGTCTGGCCGAGGCCGGGCTGGGCCATCTGCTCCGCGCGTCGCGCAGCGCCATTACCTCCCCGAGCCCGGCTCTGAGCTGTCCCCAACGCCCACCCTCCCAGCCCGCTTTGTATGCGCCAACACGGACGCCTCCTGGCTGCAGAAAGGTCCGAGACAGAAGAAAGCGAGGCCAGAGCCATGCCAGGGTCGCAGCCCCGAACCAGAGGGCGAGAAAACCAAGAGGGCCACCAAAAACCGGTCCCTGGTCAACAAAAAGCCCACGTCTGGCCCCCACCCTTCTCTGCTCATCACCGAGTCCCTGTTTTTCCTTCCCGTTTCCACATCATCCTGGTACACCCTGCCCTTTCAGCATCCCTCTGCTGTCATTACGCCGCCAGGCTGAAACCTGGTCCTTTTTCTAAGGAGCCGGAGGAAGGCTCCAGAAAGTCCTTTATCGTGGGGGCGGGAGACACAGGGAGATTCCATTTCCCATCTCCCCATCTAGCTCCTGGAGTCCAGCCTCGCAGCACGCAAGCCAGAGAACAATATCCGAGCTTCAACCATGCATATTCAATCTGGCATCCATTTGCTTACACCCCACAGGCCAGCACTGCAGCATCTCGCTCTGACAATAAAAGGATACAGAGGATCTGGCGCGCTACCCAGGACGACCGCAATGCACTCACGCTATTTTAATGCCTTACAAATCATGTGGCTTATAATTCTATGATTGCGTCTCCCACCACTACGATCGCCTTGTTTAGCAATGGGGGAGGGGGAGTTGGGTCCCTCTTCCTCCCCCTCCTTTTAAAAAAATTCCTTAGATGTTCTGTGCCACAAAAGGTTGCTGGCCGACCGCTATTTCCCAGTACCAAACTCACCGTGATGCGTGGGATATTTTTCTTCCCCTGATAAGACATCTCTCTCCTGGGAAAAAATTAATCTCAAGAGAGCAGCTTTAAAGCAAAAATTGCCAGGAAAGAGAGTTCGTATTTTTTGCAGGATTGAAAAAGGTGCAACAGCTTAGGTAGTCTTGCTGATAGCAAATTCCAGGAACGTAAGGGATAAATGCAATCCTCTGTCTCTCTTTCTTCCTCTCCTCCAACACAACCCCAGCTAGGGCGGAAAAAAAAAGAAAGAGAGGGAGAGAACAGGAGGGAAGGGGGTGGAAATAAACTACAGCAATAAAAGCCTCGGTTCAAGTCGGCCACCGCGGCGCATGCGCTACCAGCCACTCCCTTTCCTCTCAGGCAAAAGCCATCCGCTTCGGGAGAGACTAGCCTTGATTGGCCACAATCATGGGATATGCAAATAATGCAAGCGGGAGGGGAGCGGCGCGAGAGCGCGAAATGCTGTACTGTGCGGCGGAGGGCGGAGGGCGAAGGGCGGAGGACGGAGGGCGAAGGGCGGAGGGCGGAGGGCGGAAGGCGGCGGGCGGCGGTCGGGGCGGGCGTGCGACCAGAGTGCGCGCCTTTCGCGCCCTTTCTTTGGGCCAGGGCATTGGGGACTGGCTGGCGGCAGCCCCAAATGCAGCAGCAGCAATGAAAGAATAATGGCGGAGTGATCATTACGAACAGAGGAAGCCCAGCCCGGGGTCGGTGGGCTTCCGTGCAGCCCGGGCGGCACACACCCGTTCGTGCGCGCCCCGGTAGATGCCGACCCGCGCGCCAATCCGCGGAGGCCGCCGCTGCAGCCCCGCGTGGGGTGACTGCGCCGAACCAATGGCTTCGCTGGCGGCGAGCGCGCGACTGCATCGCGGGCGGATGCCGCGCCGCCCGGGAGGGGCGCCCGAGCTCTCCTCCCGCCACCCTCGCCTTTCGCGAAGGCTCGTTCGGCCTCCGCCCAGGAGTCAACAGGGGAATTCAAATGGCAGCGAGCGGAGGAAAGGGAGAGGGGCGGATAGGGCTCGCCGAGGCGCCGCCCAGCCCCGGAGAGGGGCGGCCGGACCTGGGCCCGCGAGCGGGACGGCGCGGCGTCCGGCAAGGCTTCCCCGGGGGCGGGAGGGGCGCAGGCCGAGGCGAGGCTGGAAATCTAGCCCGAGGGCAGGCGCAGGGCTGCAGGCACCCGTGGCTCGGCAGCTGGAGAAGGCCGCAGTCTGTTGCTGAGGATGATAAACCCTGCCCTGAAATCGCCCCTTGTGCCTTCGGCCCACAAGGAACTTGGGGGCAGGCGGTTCAGCAGCTGCCTGTTAAGGCAAAATGGCCCAATCTAGAGCCCTGTTCTCTTTAACAGTCACGCCTACCTACACCCATTTGTTGGTCGCATTTCTCCGGTGCCTGCACATCTGTTGAGAAAAAGCTGTTGGAATTAACAGTGTCCAAGGAGTCCAAAGAATTTACAGTGCTGTAACGGGCCTGCACACAATGAGTCAGAAAGCGAGAAGATGAACTGGAGAAGCAGGAAGAATGAAAGAAAGGAAAGCTTATGTCCCAAAAGAAGGGGAAACTGAGTCATGGAGAAAGCCTTGTAGAATCAGAGTTAAAAATACAGGGTAGCCAGTTGATTGAGCCTCCTCCCACGCACCAAGAGGTCACTGTTTGGATCCCTGGTCTTGGCACATGCCCGGGGTATTTGCTTGATTCCCAGTAGGGGGCATTCGAGAGGCGGCTGGATGTTTCTCCCTCTCCTTTCCTCTCTCTCTCTAAAATAAAATAAAACATTTAAAAAGAAAGAAAGGGTGAAGCCATGTTTAAAAAAAACAAAACACAAAAACACAGGGTAGTCTTGACTCCCCCAGTCAGGGATCTTAGGCATTCAAGGCATCTCTTCTTGGAGCCAGCAATTGAACAGGCCTGGGAGCCATTGACTTGGCTAGTCTAAATTATGCTCTGATGCTCTTACTTCAGAATCCCTGTGGAAGAAAACGCTGGTCCAGTTGATCCCGAGCAATCTACAAGGCATCATCTCTTTGGAAGGTTGCCCAGGCAGGTGCAAAGGCTAAAACCAAAAGCAGCCATGGCTTTGGATTTCTCTGCTTGAGATCAAATAATAGCTAGAATTCCTACATAATCTAGGCTATCCAGCAACCAAGAGGAAAAAAAAAGGGAGGGGGGTCGATTTAATCGGCTCACACCTACTTAGCAGAGATTAGCCAGATAAATAGATAAATGCAAAATAATCCTGGGGCTACTGTGGGCCAGTGTTCTGATGTCTTTCTGCATCTGACCACTTTGGATTATTATCTGTCCAGAAGGTGTGAAATGCACCCTTTCAATCCTATTCCTGTAAATATAAAGTCCCAGAAAGGAGCTGTGAGGCATGCAGGAAGCTTCCCAACTGGTTCATTCATTCAAGTTCTAATTAGCTATGCACCTTGAAAATAAAATAGAAGGACTTCCCACCCTAACCATGTGATGTGCTAAGAGAAAAGTGAGTTGATATCAACAAGTATTGGTGTTAGCCTATAGGGGTTCAAGCCACAAGTCTGAGAACGCATGAAATGGGCCCCCCTACCATCCTACCTCTGAAAGCCAACAGTAAATTCCAACGGGGGGGGGGGGGGGGGGGGGGGGGGGGGAGAAGGAGGTAGGGCGGCAGAGGGCCAAGTGTCCTTATTAAATCATAAGAAAAATACCACTTGGCAAGCAAGTACATAATGAGATTCAAATTAATTTAAAACAAAATAACTTCTAATTATATTGTTTGTTTATATTCTTGTTGTTTTCCTGTTCCTGGATTGTTCGATTTTTTTTTTTTATCCTCACTCGAGGACATTTTTGCATTTATCTTCAGATAGAGCAGGAGGGGGAGAGGGAGGAAGAGAGAGAGAGAAACATAGATGTGAGAGAGACACATCAACTGGTTGCCACCCACAGGGCCCCAACGTGGGGGTGGGGGGGCGACAAACTGCAACCGAGGTAGTGCTCTTAGCGGAAACTGAACCCGGGACTCTCTGGTCCGAGGGCCAACGCTCTAACCGCTGAGCCAAACCGGCCAGGGCTGGATTGTTCGATCTTAATGGATTTAACTATATCTTGTTAATTGCCAATTTGCCATTGAATATTTTCCTTTGCAATAAAAGTTCCCAAGAGCTTTTGTGTCACTCTTATTTCCATAGCCTCTGATATAAGGTTCTTAGTCCACAACTGACATTTCCACTCATGAATATCCAAAGATGTAAGGTTTAAATTGATTGGTCTGTTCTAAATAGATAGAGACTAAGAGAATTTGGCACATAGAAGACAACAAATAATTTTAATGGATCAAGGAAAAGAACTGCCTGCAATCTGCATTTCTTACCATACTTACCGCTCTGCACTAAAAAAATTGTTCTTATACACTGTTTCACACTGTCTTTAGACAACATTCCATGAAAATTTTCTGTCAAGTTTCAGATCATTATTCCTCTACCAAATATTTGAATCTATTCTCAGGTATGATTTTTCCAAACTTTTAAAACATTAAATGCATGTCAAACATGAAAAGGCATTGTAAGATAACCTATTCCACATTATGACCCTTCCCCAAAGCCTCTGCCTTCCCATACTCCTCCCCCAGCACCTAGAATGAGCAAGGTGTGATGACTAAATGACATTTCATTTAATGAAATGGTTCTCTCCCTGGCATTTTGGGTGGTCTGGGGGAAGGGAGAACCTGCCTAAACAAATTTATGAGCAAGAGTGAGTTCTACCCAGGTGCTGTATCAGACTGACCACAGCCTCCTCTGCAGCTTCATCTCTTATCCCTGATACCCATGCCCTCATCCCCATGCTCAGGGGGTACATGTATATACACACCGACACACACACTGCCCCTTCTCAAATCTGTCCCTTTACCTCCCTCCTTTTTCCCTCAATACTTTCTCTAATAGTGAGCTTAAATATCATCTCCTCAATAAAGTCTGACCCCTTCCTGCCTCCTAAAGTTTTAAGCACAACCTCCTGTATTCACCTCAACTGTAACATACATCCTGCTATATTAGAATATGACTCCTAGAAGCTAAAAGCTTTGCATTTCTCTTTTTCCAGGAACCAGTGCCGGGCCTGATTCGTGATGGGGGCCCTCACCATTGGGTGCATAAATAAATGTTGCCATTGTTATGACAAGAAAAGAAGATTCTTCCATGTCACTGTTATGGTGAGCTTTGACGTCAACAATATGCCCAACTCAGGCATTTCTCTTAGCACTGTCACCTTGCTGGGTCTTCCTTCTTGGCAACCCAGCTCCTCCTGCAAGTCCCTGAAACTGCCAGAGAACCTTGTTAGCATGTAGCTTATTATTCCTCCCGTGGGTGTAGCTGCCTGAATTTTAAGCTACAACTTCCCTAAACAAACTGCCACATACCATGAAGCCTGAGAAAACACAAAGAGAGAGCATCCAATCCTAAAATGAACTCCAGAATCATAGGAGGCATCTCCAGTCATTTTTTCTCAGCACCAATTCCTTAAAGCCTTCTCTCTCCACCCTCCCATTATTCTTTGTACATACCTATATTATACCATTTATCATATTATACCACCTACACTATACTGCCCTCACCTATACTATCACTAAGTGAGCAAGACTTTCCTTCCATTTCAAGTTGGAACTCAGACTAGGACCTCTTTCAAAAGTCTCACTCATGTCTTACCCTCATATAGGCCCCAATGGGGTGAGGGTTCAGGAGGATGGGATACATGGATGGATATCCAAGTGATGATAGCCAATCAGTATTTTTAAGATGTTCACATCATACAACCTGCCAGGAACTGGGGGTGGGGAGATTGAATGCTGTCACTCAGAGGCTGCTAGGTGACTGGCTGTGCTTTCAGTTCCTCAGCACCCTGCACAGTACATGTCCCATCCAGGACCAGGCCTGCCACTGCAGTTGGTTTTATCTTCCCCCTTTGGGAAGCAGAAGTAACCATTTCTGCTTATGTGGCCCTACCTGGGCCTCTGCAGAAGTGTAATGTTCAGGATGTCACAGAGCAGAGAAACTCCAAAACAGAAATTGCTGACAGAAAGAATGGAACCTAAATGTGGCAAAGAAGAGAAACCTGAGTCCCCACATTGCTACAGTGCTGCCTCAGGGGCTGTGGCCTCAGATGCAGCCTGCAGAGAAGTTAAAATTAACACAGTAGCAAAGAGAAGGTACTGGAAATATTTGCCAAAAACTGAAGTCATTGACTAGGACACTTGAGCTGGAAATGATGCCTTCATCTCTGCTGATGGAACCAGGCTATAACAGCCACTTTCTTTGTGGGTGTAACCCTGAAGGGGCAGAGTCTGCAGAGGGACAGCCATGGGCTGACGGGTCCAAGCCTGCCCATGACATTCCCCAGTTGGTGCCTCCTTTATCCGGGGGACAGAATGGTGACTGATAATGGTCAGAAGTCACTGGCCCTCTGAGCTAGATGCTGGTTTTGTTAGAATTGTAGAGACTATTGGTCAACTCAGTGGAGGCTGTGAAAGCATCTTGAAGAAGTCCTTACTGTGTAGACAGGAGGCTCACCTGTCCAAATCCATCATGGCACAGAAGAAAGTGTGCACTCACAGCATCTAGTGAACTTGGCTTTCTGTTCTTATCTCCAGTTAGTATACAATCCTCCCAAATGACCCTTGCATTACCTACCTTGCACATCAAACATTCTCTATGTGACATATTTTCCCTGGGGGTTTTCTACAGAGCAGAAGACAGATGGCATCTTGCTCTGGCTGTCATGCCTCAGGCCTGCCCTCTGGCGGAGAATGAGAAGAGTGCACTGTGATTCCCCTCTTCTGGTCTGGCTGGTTGGTGACTCAGGACTAGTGTTCCTCCTGGGTCTGAACCACCTGCAGTGAGTTTGCCTCTGCATTGGAATCCTTTGGGGGCCCAGCTCAGACATCCTGTTTAGAATCTCCAGAGATAAAGCCTAGGAATGTTAACTAGTCTACCTCTGGCCACTAGACCACCCCAGCCTCCTTTTACAGAAGAGGAAGCAAGGAGAACACTCTCATTCCCTACCTAGGATTTTTCCAACTCCCTGGAGTACATCGATGCTCTGCTCTTTACCCAGTGGGAAGATCTTATGAAAGAGTGGTAAATATTATCATCATGGTCCTTCTACTTGTCTGCCTTCTAGTAAAACACTGTTACATAGTCAATAAGAAGGGAATTAACATTTACTGAGCACCTACCATAGTCTAGGTATAGCACTGGGTATTTTATTATTTTTTAAATTATTTTTTATTGATTTTTTTTAGAGAGAGAGGAAAGGAGAGAGAGAGAGAAACATTGATGTGAGGAAGAAACATCATTCGGCTGCCTCCTGCCCGCCCCCTACTGGGAATTGAGCCCACAACCCAGGCATGTGCCCTGACTAGGAATTGAACCGGGACCTCTTAGTCCATGAGATGATGCTCAATCCACTGAGCCACAGCGGTTGGGCACAATGGGTACTTTAAATGCATCTTATTTAATCCTTCCCAGAATCTTACTAGGTAAATCTTCGTTTTATAGACACGAGAATAGAGCTTAAAGAAAGTTCTTGTTCCTGGCCCAAGTTCATGCTAGAGCAAGATCTGGGTTCTAATTCAGGCCTGTGTGATGGCCTAAAGTCCAAGTGGCTAGTTCTTTAAATGATAAAGTACTTGTTTAGCCAAAACCAGGACCCACCTTGTGAGCAAGGTAGGCCTATGTGGGCTGCTGTCTCTTTACCCCTTTCACCATCCTTGCCTGCCACTTGAGCCTCCTAGTACTTCCATCAGTCCACCGGGACATGCATGAGTTCCTTAGACACTTCCCCTTGTCCCCAAATTAATTCTCTGTGTCTCTCTTTTCTTATCACCCAACAGGACTTTTCATTTTGATTTTCTCTCTGCATTTCATTATTGAAAGTTTCTACTGACATTTCTACAAGCTCATTCATTCTTTCTTTGACTGTGTCTAGTCTATTTGTAAGACCATCAAAGACACCCCTCATTTCCGTTACTGTGTTTTGGTTTTCTAGAATTTCCTTTTGATTCTTTCTTACAATTTCCATCTCTCTGGTAACATTATCCATCTGTTCTTGCATGTTTTCCACTTTTTCCATTACACTCCTTAGTATATTAATCAGAGTTATTATAAATTTCCTGTTTGATAGTTTCAAAATCTCTGTCATATCTGAGGCTGGCTATACTCTGCACCTTCAAACTGTGTTTTTGGTCTTTTAGTATGCTTTGCAATTTGCTGAAAGCTGGCCATAATGTACTGGATAAAAAGTACCCAGTACTCACTTGTGTGGCTGGCTTCTGCTCCAATAAACTCTCATTCTCTGTATCAGACAGTCTCTCCAATGTAGGTGCAGCAGTTTGCCCTGTGACCTCATTTGGACCTAATGGATCTAAGAAGAGTTGTTAATTCTCAGTTTGTTCAGCATTTTTTTTTTTGTGAGACTAGGAGTCATGACTTCTAAGCTCCTAACATGTCAGATCAGAAATAAGAAGCCCATCTTATATCATTTATTAAAATGTAATATACACAGGGTATATACACAATAAATGTAAATAAATGCATGTGTATAATTTTTTTAAAGACTCTAGAAGGATATACACTAAAATGTTAATAGAATTAACATTTATGAGCAGTTTTGTGTGCCAGATATTGTTTCAAGCTCTTTACAATAATTATTATTATATTATTGTTATAATGTATCACTATATAATTGCTACTAATAATAATTTATGTAATTTGCTTAAATAATTTTTTTTGTTGTTTGTTTGTTTATTTGTTGCTGTTTTTCATCCTCACCCGAGGACATTTTTGCATTTCTCTTCAGATAGAGCAGGAGGGAGAGAGGGAGGAAGAGAGAGAGAGAAACATCGATGTGAGAGAGACACATCAACTGGTTGCCACCCACTTGGCCCCATTGGGGCCAGGGACAAACTGCAACCGAGGTATGTGCCCTTAGCGGGAACCAAACCTGGGACTCCCTGGTACGCGGGCCGACGCTCCAACCGCTGAGCCAAACTGGCCAGGACTGCTTAAATAATTATTTTTTTCTTTCTCCTTTTATTTTATTTTATTTTTAATTTATTTTTGTCACAGATATTTCTCCTTTTTTCCCCAGTGAAACCCTCCTCCCCATTCCCCCACCCCGTCCTCAGCTTTGTTGTCCATGTCCATAAGTTATACATACATGCACACAAGTTCTGTGGTTTGTCTCTTCCCTCCCCTGTCACCCCCTCCTCTGAGGGTTGTCAGTCTGTACCCTACTTACACATCTCTGGGTCTACCCTGTTCCTCAAATTGTTATGTTTATTATATTCCACAAATAAGTGAGATCATGTGATATTTGTCTTTCTCTGCTTGGCTTGTTTTGCTTAGGATAATACTCTCGAGGTCCCTCCATGTCCTCTCAAAGGATAAGAGATCTTTCTTTCTTACAGCTGCATAGTACTCCATTGTGTATATGTACCACAGCTTTTTTATCCATTCATACACGGATGGACACTTGGGCTGTTTCCAGATCTTAGCTATTGTAAATAGTGCTGCTATGAACATGGGGGTACATGTATTCTTTCTGATTGGTGTTTCAGGCTTCTTAGGGTATATTCCTAGAAGTGGGATCACTGGGTCAAAGGGCAATTCAATTTTTAATTTTTTGAGGTAACACCATAGTGTTTTCCACAGTGGCTGCACCAGTCTGCATTCCCACAAGCAGTGTACTAGAGTCCCCTTTTCTCCACACCCTCGCCAACACTTGTTGTTTGATGCTTTGTTGATGGTGGCCATTCTGACAGGTGTGAGGTGATACCTCATTGTTGATTTAATTTGCATCTCTCTGATGATTAGTGATGTTGAGCATTTCTTCACATGTCTCTTAGCCATCTGTGTGTCCTGTTTGGAAAGGTGTCTATTTAGTTCCTCTGCCCATTTTTTAATTGGGTTCTTGGTCTTCCTTATGTTGAGTTGTATGAGCACTCTATATATTTTGGAGATTAACCCCTTATCTGATATATCATTGGCAATTATGTTCTACCATACAGTGGGTTCCCTTTCCGTTTTGATGGTTGTTTCTTTTGCTGTGCAGAAGCTTTTGAGTTTGATGTAGTCCCATGTGTTCATTTTTTCCTTTGTTTCTGTTGCCTTAGGTGAAGGTCCTGTGAAGGATCAGTGAAGATCCTGCTGCGTATGATGTCCGAAATTTTGTTGCCTACATTTTCTTCTAGGGATTTTATGGATTCTTGAGTCACATTTAAGTCTTCTATCCATTTTGAGTTTATGTTTGTGTGTGGTGTAAGTTGATGGTCTAGTTTCATTTTTTTGCATGTAGCTGTCCAATTTTCCCAACACCATTTATTAAAGAGGCTGTCTTTACTCCATTGTATGCTCTTGCCACCTTTGTCAAATATTAATTAAGCATAATGTCTTGGGTCAATTTCTGGATTCTCTGTTCTATTCCACGGGTCTATATTCCTGTTCTTGTGCCAGTACCAGGCTGTTTTGATTACAGTAGCTTTGTAGTATAACCAGATATCCGGTATTGTGATCCCACCTACTTTTTCCTTCTTTTTCAAGATTGCTGTGGTTATTCAGGATCTTTTTTGGTTCCATATGAACTTTTGAAGTATTTGTTCTAGTTCTGTGAAATATGTCACTGGTATTTTGATGGGGATTGCATTGAATCTATAGATTGCTTTGGGTAATATGAACATTTTAATGATGTTAATTCTTCCATTCCATGAACAAGGTATGTGCTTCCACTTTTTTATATTTTCCTCTATTTCCTTTTTCAATGTTCTGTAGTTTTCTGCAAACAGGTCCTTTACTTCTTTGGTTAAGTTTATTCCTAGGTATCTTAATTTTTTTGCTGCGATGGTAAATGGGCTTGGTTTTTTAGCTTCTCTTTCTGTGATTTCATCATTGGTGTATAAGAATGCTGTTGATTTCTTGACGTTAATTTTGTATCTTGCTACTTTGCCAAATGCATTTATTAAGTCTAGTAGATTTTTGATGGAGTCTTTAGGGTTTTCTATGTATAATATCATGTCATCTACGAATACTGAGTTTCACTACCTCCTTTCCAATTTGGATCCCTTTTATTTTTTCTTCACGTCTGATTGCTGTGGAGAAGACTTCCAGTACTATGTCAAATAAGAGTGGCAAAAGTGGGCATCCCTGTCTTGTTCCCGTTCTTAAGGGAAATGCTTTTAATTTTTGCCCATTGATATGATGTTGGCTGTAGGTCTTTCATATATGGCCTTTATTATATCAAGATATGATCCCTCTATTCCCAAATTGCCGAACGTTTTTATCAGAAATGGGTGCTGGATTTTGTTGAATGCTTTTTCAGCGTCTATTGATATGATCATGTGATTTTTATCTTTCATTTTGTTTATGTGGTGTATCACATTTATTGATTTGTGAATATTGAACCAGCCTTGCATCCCTGGGATGAATCCCACTTGGTCATGGTGAATAATTTTTTTGATGTATTGCTGGATCCGATTTGCTAGTATTTTGTTCAGGATTTTGGCATCTATGTTCATCAGGGATATTGGCCTGTAGTTTTCTTTATTTGTAGTATCTTTTTCTGGTTTTGAAATTAGAATTATGCTGGCCTCATAAAACGAGTTTGGAAGTCTTCCTTCTTCTTGAATTTTTAGAAATAGTTTGAGGAGAATGGGTATTAGTTCTTCTTTGAATGTTCGGTAAAACTCCCCCGTGAAGCCATCCAGGCCTGGGATTTGTTTGCTGGGAGAGTCTTGATTACATTTTCAATTTCATTAGCTGTTATTGGTCTGTTCAAGTTTTCTGTCTCTTCCCAGTCCAGTTTTGGGAGACTATGTGTTTCTAGAAATGTGTCCATTTTGCTTAGATTGTCGAATTTGTTGCCGTATAAATGTTCATAGTATTTGTTAACGATCCTTTGTATTTCTGTGGTGTCAGTTGTTACTTCTCTTCCTTTTCTGATTTTGTGTATTTGGGTTCTCTCTTTTTGTTTCTTGGTGAGTCTAGTTAAGGGTCCATCAATCTTGTTTATCTTTTCAAAAAACCAGCTCTTTGTTTCATTGATCCTTTGAATTGTTTTTTTGGTCTCCATGTCGTTTATTTCTGCTCTGATCTTTATTATTTCCTTCCTTCTACTTGCTCTAGGGTTTTCTTTTTGTTTGCTTTCTAGTTCTTTAAGTTGTGAGGTTAGGTAGTGAATTAGAAATTTTTCTTCTTTCTTGAGGTGGGCCTGTAGTGCTATGAACTTCCCTCTCAGAACTGCTTTCGCTGCATCCCATAGATTTTGTGTTGTTGTGTGTTCATTTTCATTGGTTTCCAGGAAGTTTTTAATTTCTTCCTTGATCTCCATGGTAACCCATTCGTTGTTCAATAACATGCTCTTTAGCTTCCATGTGTTCAAATGTCTTTGCATGTTCTTGTTGCAATTGATTTCTAGTTTCATGCCATTGTGATCTGAAAAGATGCTTGATATGATTTCAATCTTCTTGAACTTGTAGAGATGTAGTTTGTGCCCTAACATATGGTCTATCTTTGAGAAAGTCCCATGTGTGCTTGAGAAGAATGTGAATTCTGTAGTTTTGGGGTGTAATTCTCCGTAGATATCTATTAAATCCATTTGATCCAATGCTTCATTTAGAGTCTCTGTTTCCTTGGTAATTTTTTGTCTAAAGGATCTATCCAGTGATGTCAGCGGGGTGTTGAAGTCCCCTGCTATGATTGTATTGCTGTAGATTTCTCCTTTGAAGTCCTCCAGAAGATTTTTCATATATTTTGGTACTCCTATATTGGGTGCATATATGTTTACCAAGGTAATATCTTCCTGTTGGATAGATACTTTCAATATTATGTAGTGGTCTTCTTTGTCTCTAGTTATGGCCTTCATTTTGAAATCTATTTTATCATATATGAGTATTGCTACCCCAGCTTTTTTTTTTCCTTTCCATTTGCTTGGAAGATTTTTTTCCATCCCTTCACTTTCAGCCTATGTGAATCTTTTGTTGTGAGGTGGGTCTCTTGTAAACAACATATATGCGAATCATGCTTTCTTATCCAATCTGCTACTCTGTGTCTTTTTATCAGAGCATTCAATCCATTTACATTTAAGGTGATTATTGATATGTACTTATTTATTGCCATTTTTGTTTAGTGTGGTTCTATTTTCCTTTCTATTTCTTCTACTAATTACAGCAGTCCTTTTAACATTTCTTGCAGTGCTGGTTTGGTGCTAATGTATTCCCTTAGCCTTTTTTTGTCTGGGAAGCTGTTTATTACACCTTCTATTTTGAATGATAGTCTTGCTGGATAGAGTAGTGTTGGATTCAGATCCTTGTTTTTCATTACCATGATTACTTCATGCCATTCCCTTCTGGCCTGTAGTGTTTCTGTTGAGAAGTCAGCTGATAGCCTGATGGGGTTTCCTTTGTAGGTAACCTGTTGCTTATCTCTTGCTGCCTTTAGGATTCTCTCTTTGTCTTTAATTTTTGGCATTTTAATTACTATGTGTCTTGGTGGGGGCCTGTTTGGGTTCTTCTTATTTGGGACTCTCTGTGCTTCTTGAACTTGAATGCCTTCTTTCTTCTCCAAGTTAGGGAAGTGTTCTGTCACTATTTCTTCAAATATATTCTCTAATCCTTGCTCATTTTCTTCTTCTTCGGGGACTCCAATGATGCGAATATTATTACATTATCAGTTGTCCCACAGTTCTCTTAAGCTGTCTTCCTGTTTTTTCATTGTTTTTTCCTTTTGGTTTTCTGATTGGTTGATTTTTTTCTACCCTGTCTTCTAATTCACTGATCTAGTCCTCTGCTTCCTCTACTCTGCTGTGTAGTCCTTCCAATGTGTTCTTCATTTCTGCTATGTCATTCTTCATTTCTTCTTGGTGCTTCTTAATTTCCACTTGGTTGGCTTTCAATGTTTCTATGTCTTTGCTCATGGTATTGCTGTCCTTATTCATGTTGTTGAGCTTCCTCAAGATCATGGCTCTGAATTCTAGCTCTGTTCACTTGCTTAACTCCATTTCATTTATCTCATCTTCAGCAGAGGTCTCTTGTTCTTTCATTTGGGATCTGTTTCTTTGTTTCACCATTTTGGCTAGCTCAGTGGGTTTTGGAGCCTGCCAAATTTTCCCTGTGGATGTTGGTGTTCTGCTGTTTGTGGTTCCCTCTACTGGGTTTGGGTGAGCATGAGAGGACCCACGTTAAACACCACCATGGAGTCTTACCCTCCTGGGTAGATTTGCAAGCCCAGAAAATGTTAAGTTATCCTCTAGCTTTTTGCCTAGAGGCTATTAGTCATTGTTACTTGAAGAGCCTTGGGTTTTCAGGTGAATGAAAACTTCCCTCAGGTGTTCAGAGTGAGAGGATTTCCCGAGAGTGGGGAGATGCTGGTAGTTAATGAGCTTCTATTTTCATTTCAATGGCCCACCTGGGCATGGCTGGATCTCCGAGGGAGGGGCTGCCACCTCTCCCCAGAGCTTTGGGAAGGAGTAAGATGGCCACCGGCTCTGAGCGCCCTCCAACTCCCGGATGTCCCCACACAGTTCCAGTCCAGTCCGCCTTCCCTCTGCCAGAGCCCAAGGTGAGTGGCTGTGGCTATTTTAGCGCTCTGTCCCGGCCCTCTGCAATGTGGAGCTGGCTTGGGCTTTAACCCCGAGGGGGTGCTCACAGCTAAGACTGCTGCTGTCCCTGGGCTCCCAGCTCCCCTCTCGTACCTCCTCAATCCTACCAGGATCGATTCAGTGTCCCTGGTTGTATGGTCCTCGCAAGCTGCTTTTCTGTTGCTTTTTCCCGACGATTTGTCTTTATTTTAGTTGTAATTCCAGTTTGGTCCTGAAAGATGGTCTGTGTAGCTTCCATTCACTCCACCGTCATTTTGGAATCTGCTTAATTTTTTAAATATGTTTTTGTTGATTTTTTAGAGAGGGGGAGAGATAGAAACATTGATGTGAGAGAGAAACATCGATTTGGCTGCCTCCTGCATGTCCCCTACTGGGGATTGAGCCCACAACCCGGGCATGTGCCCTGACCAGGAATCAAACTGGGATCTCCCAGTCCATGGGACAGTGCTCAATCCAGTCCATGGGACAGTGCTCAATCCACTGAGTTACACCAGCCAAGCTAATTTGCTTATATAATTTAAGTGATTGTTTAAATAAATATTTAATTAAATAATCATTTAAATAAATAAATAGTTCATTTATTTCTCACAACAATCCTAGAGATAGTTTGTCTTTACCATTTCAATTTTTTTTTTTTTTTTTTTTTTTTTTTGTTCAGATAGAGTAGGAGGCAGAGAGAGAGAAACATCAACGTGAAAGGGCCACATCGACCAATCAGGGCCGGGGACAAACTGCAACCTAGGTACATGCCCTTAGCGGGAACCGAACCCAGGTCTCTCCCAACCGCAGACCGACGCTCTAACTGCTGAGCCAAACCGGCCAGGGCTACCATTTCAATTTTATAGATGAAGAAACTGAGGCACAGTCAGTCAAGTAACTCACCTCAGTAAGTATTTGCACTTAGGCAACCCATCTGCAGCATCGACCTGCACACTTAACAGAACAATAACAGTGTTATTCTTGGGGTGGAATTAGAGATGAGAACCATCTTTTTCTACTTTTCTGCAATGTCTGCATTCTCCACAATGATCATATATTACTTCTGTAATAAAATAATTAATAAATAAATAAATAAATAATAAATAAATAAATAAATAAATAAATAAATAAATAAAGATATTGCCTTTAAGAAAAACCAGTAGGAATGTAAAGCAGCCAGGGGAGGAAATAACAGGAAACATTTCAAAGTCAAATCTAAATTGCTCTTGTATCATCACATCACTGTTTGTCTCCATAAGGGCTCTGATTCATATACTATATCTAGCAGAGACTTTAGATCAGTGTTTGCAAACATTTTTACTAAGTTCCTTAGAAAAAATATATTTTAGCCTGGCCAGTGTGGCTCAGTGGTTGAGCATTGACCCATGCACCAAGAGGTCGCCAGTTCAATTCCAAGTCAGGACACATGCCCAGGTTATGGGCCTAATCCCCAGTGCGGGGCATGCAGGAGGCAGCCAATCGATGTTCTCTCTCATTGATGTTTCAATCTTTCTCTCCCTCTCTCCCTAAAATAGATATAGATGTAGATGTAGATGTAGATGTAGATGTAGATGTAGATATAGATATATGTTACATCATGACCTAGCATATATACGTATCCATACAACTGGAATAAAACAATATATCTTCTTTTAAAAAAATTGTTCCAACCTGCTACAGTGTGCTCACCACCCACTAGCCCCAATTGAAGGGCTCTTAGACAACTATAACAAAGCAATAGTTGGCATGACTGACAATATGACTGCAAGTCCAACTCCCTGACTTTTAACAAAACTTGGTGTCAGGAGTTTAGAGGGTTATTCCACATATACACTTTGACTTCACTACTCATCTGCCATAGACCTTATCCATCCAGTTCTCGGGTGGCCAGTGTTCAAAACCGGAGACATCTCATGGCCTTTGGAGGTTCTGGTCTACCATGCAGCGGGTAACTGCTGCAAAGTTCAGCAATTCCTGTGACTGGTTAGTTTTATGTGTCAACTCGGCTGGGTCCTAGTACCCAGATATTTGATCAAACATTATTCTAGATGTTTCTGTGAAGGTATTTTTAGATGAGAGTAACAGGTAAGTCCATACATTTTGAGTAGAGCAGTTAACCTCCATAATTTAAGTGGGCCTCATCCAATCAGTTGAAAGCTTTAACAGTAAAAAACTGCCCTGGCCGGTGTAGCTCAGTTGATTGGAGCTTCATCCTGAATACTGAAAGTTTGCAGGTATGAAACCTGGTTGGGGCACATACGGAAGGCAACCAATCCATGTTCTCTCTTACATCAATGTTTCTCTCTCTCTCTCCCCCTCCCTCTCCGCCCCCTCCTTTCCCCTCTCTCTAAAATCAATGAGCATATCCTTGGGTGAGGATTTTTTTTAAAACAATAAGGAACTGACCTCCCACTGAGGAAGAGGAGGAAATTCTGCCAGCAGACCACCTTCAGACTTGAACTTCAACATCAGCTCTTCCCTAGGTCTCCAGTCTTCCAGCCCACCCTGCAGATGGAGACTTGCCAGCCTCCATAATAATGTGAGCCAATTCCATAAAATAAATCTTTCTATGTATGCACATCATATTGGTTTTGTTTCTCTGGAGAATCCTGACTAATAAAGTGATTAAGTTACAAAAGATTATGGCTTCCATCTTACTAGCATCCTCTTTCAATGGCCTCTGCTTTCATGCTTTGACAAAGCGAGCTGTATGCTGGAAAGACCCACCCGGTCAGTAACTGAGGGCTTGCCAACAGCCGGTGAGGAAGTGAGACTCTCAGTCCAATAACCTACAAGGAAACGAATCCTTCTGACAACCATGTGAGTGAGCTTGGAAGCAGATCCTTCCCTAAGTCAAAACTGAGAGATGTCTACAACCCTAGCTGGCACCTTGATCACAGAGCTTGTGTGAGAACTTGAACCAGAAACTCAGCTAAGCTGTGCCTGGAGTCCCAACCCACTGAAACTGTAAGATAACAAATATTGCTTTAAGCCACTAAGTTTTTGTAATTTTGTATGCACCAATAGATAACCAATACATTATTATTAATAGTAACATAAAAACACAAATTATCAAAATTACTACTATTAACATTGGGAATAAGGGTTTTTAAATGTGGGAGGAGCCAACAGAGGTTTTTCAAGTTAGCAAATACTTTGGTGAAGTGGCAAGAGTTTGCAGCAAGAAATCTATCTATCTATCTATCTATCTATCTATCTATCTATCTATCTATCTATCATCTATATACATATATATATTTTGAAATCTATATATTTTTTTAAAGTGCCCAGGCGATTCTGATACTTGGCCTCTTTGGGGACCCTTGACATGACCCATGCCCTTAATTCCATGAAGTTATTTCATAATGGAGGATGCTAAGCCTGGACAACCCACTGGACCACTATCTTCCAGTGTAGAGGTAACCAAGGTGGTGCCCAAACAAACATTGGTTTTTATTATGCATAAGAAAAAACAACTAGCATGTCAACCCCATATTTTTACAGATATTGTTGCTGAGACCCAAGTTAAAGTAAAAAAAATAAAATAAAATATGCAGCCTTGGCCAGTTTGGCTCACCAGATAGAGCATCGACCCTCAGACCAAAGAGTCACGGGTTCGATTCTGGTAAAGGTCACAGACCTCGGTTGCAGTTCGGTCCCTGGCCTGGTGGGGGTCATGCAGGAGGCAACCAATCGATGTGTCTCTCTCACATTGATGTTTCTCTCTCTTTCTCTCTCTCTCTCTCTCTCTCTCTCTCTCTCTCTCTCTCTCTCTCTCTCTCCTTCCTTCCCTCCCTCCCACTCTATATGAAGATAAATGGAAAAATATGCTCAGGTGAGGATTTAAAAAAATAAAAACAAATAAAATATGAAAATTACTTCCCCCTTTCTCTCCCTCCCCTTGTTCAAGATATGTCCGAGGTAAGCATTCTACTCAGTACACCCAGCAGGAGTGGGCTCCCACAACCAGGAAGTCAGTTGCATACGGTAAGTAAAAATATTGAGGGTAATGGCAGTCACATTTCTTACTGTCAGAAAAGAAAAAGGAGAAAGCTAGAATAAATTCTCTAGTGTTGGATTGGAATTGAAGGATTAATTTTTAATATATAGAGACATAGAAAGATAAATACATAGATATAGATGTGTGTGTCTGTATGTTTGTCAGTATTTATATACATACATATACTTCCCAGGTCTGTACAGTGAGAGGCCTAGAAAGAATGACAATGCAGTAGCACTGAGCAAAGCTAGCACCTCAGCTAGCCCATATCTGATTTAGATGAGACTTTGGACTTTAGCATTGATGCTAGAATAAATTAAGACTTTGGGGGCTTTTGAAATAGAATAAAGGTATTTTGCATGTAAAAAGGAGATGAATTTGGGGGAATTAGGGGGTGGAATATTATGGACTGAATGTTTGCATCCCCAGAAAACTCATATGTTGAACTCTAATACTCAATGACTAATACAAGCAGTCATGTAAAAAGGACACAAATCATAAAGAAACACCAAACAAATCCAAATTGAGAGACATTCCACAAAATAATTAGTCTGTAATCTTCATTAAGTGTCAAGGTTAAGGAAAGGTGAACTATTCCAGAATGAAGGATATTAGATATAAAAACTAAATGTAAATCCTGACTTGGATGCTGGACCTATAAATTACATTTTTGGACAACTGGCAAAATCCGAATGGAGCCTGAGCATGAGGTGGTAGGACTGCATCAATGTTAATTTCCCAAGTATATGGTTACACTGTGGTTCTGGAGAGGAGCGTCCTTGTCTTTTAGGAAATATACACTGGGCTAATATATAAGGGCTAGTGGGGCATCATAATCTGCAACTTACTATCAATGATGCAAAAAAACTACACAGTTGTGTGTGTGTTGAGAGAGAGAAAGATTTAGTAAAATGCCCAAAATTTAAGAACACTGGGTAAAAAGTATACAGAAAATCTGTACTATTTTTGCAACTAAATTTTAAATTACTTCAAGTGTAAAGTTAAAAAACAAGCTTAGAAAACACAAGTCAATTTTTCTAAAATATTGAATAAATAATAGAAAAGACTGTGTGCAGGTATGGCAAAAACTAATGACTGGAATTAGGGACCCAGCAGTGAATCATCCTGCAGCTCCTGAACTTGCCTTGACTTTGCAAAGCGGGGCAGCCTGCCTAACTCAGGCTCCACTAATGGGAAAGTGGAGAATCAAGGCCGTTCCTCAGCCTCGCCTGCAACACATGATTTAGGCAATAGTGAAGAAACTATTGCCTAATCCCGTTTGCAGGAATCACTCCTGATTCACCTGTGCATTCACATGTTCTCTCTCCACAGCCATGTGGACTCTACATGCAGGATGCCAGACTGGACTGGACTTTTGTTGCTATTAATCCTCACCTAAGGACATTCCTCCACTGATTTTTTTTTCTATTTTTAGAGAGAGTGGAAGGGAGGGAGGGAGGGAGAGTAAGAGAGAAAGAGGAACATCGATGTGAGAGAGACACATTGATTGGTTGCCTCCTGCATGACCCCAGATGGGGATCAAACCTGCCACCTAGGTACATGCACTTGACAAGAATTGAACCCACGACACCTCTGTCCTTGGGCCAAGCCACACCACTGAGCCAAACCAGCCAGGGCTGGACTGTATTTTAACATGGAGCAGAAACTATGGGCAGTGGCCCCGCTGAAGATACAGTTAGACTTTTTCCAAAGTAGTATGGAGGGAAATGGGACATTGGAAACCCAAGGGTTTATTTCCTCACCAATAAATATTACTCATCCTCCCATGGGAGTCTCAGGAAATTCTTTTCCTTGAGACATCACAAGAACCCCACTTCCACCAATAATAGGACATCAGGTTTAGTAGACATTTTCTCACCTGTTGCCAAATAGAGACCCTTGGTGGCCCCAGTGAGGCTGTAGTTCACATCTCCATCACCGTTTTCTCACTGTCTTTCCCGTCAACAAAGCTGCATTCAGAATCTTCACCATTTCTGATTATATGCAAATGTTTCTCTTTGTTTCTGCTTTGCTTCTTTTAGTTTTATAACCAGATTCCTCTTTGTTCAAATACAATTTACTCCCCTTCACAAATTCACTATTCATGACTTGCTCACTTAATAATTTACTTTTTAAAAATGTTACCCATAGAGCACTTGCCATCTTGATAGGAGAAAGCTATCTTAACTTGTAATGATACTGCACACAGATAATAGCATTGCGTGTTAACATAAAGTTCTTGGTTCCATTGGAGAGAAATATGCAGGCCCTGTCTGTGTCCTGGCATATTCATTTCAAGGCAATGTCAACACTTTAACAATCTCATCATGACCAGCTCATCTAAGTAAATAATTAGTTTACATCCCAATTCACAATATTGATCTATACGACCCTACAGCGAAAAGAATCCAAATCTCAGAATTCAATTTTGCATAAACAAGCCTAAAACATAGCATATCTTTCTTTCATTTATTTTCTTGCATCGTCTCCATACTTACATTTTGTGAAAAAATTCAGGCTTCAAACTAGAAAGAGATAATGTAACAACAGAGATAATATTTTGATTTTTACTTTGTGCAAGTTCATGCTCTAAAAACTGTATATGGAGAGTCCAACATGGGGGCGGGCAGGACTGCAGTGAAGGTGAGAGTGGGTGTGAGCATGGGTGGGCAGCTGGCCTGTCGGTTGGGAGCCCAGAGTGGGCGTTTGAGTGCTCTGGGCAGAGGGAGCTGCCAGCAGCAGAAGTATACTCTCATCCAGGAGCTTCTCCCTGTCCTAATCAGTGAGTGTGCCATTGTGGAGGGTCCATTGAGTCCTCCTTGGGAGAAGACTGCAGGAAACTGCAGAAACCCAGGGCCCTAGGCCACAGATAGACATTTCTAGCCACACTGCCTATCCCCTGACAGCAGAGGGGCCCATTGTTCCCCCGCAGGACCCACCACCTCCACCATCAGCAGAAGGGTCTGCCAGCAGCACAGAGCCACTATCCTACTGGCCCTGCTGCAGCAAAGAGCCACTGACCCAGCTGCTGTTGCTGAGAGCCACTAGCACCCCAGACAACTGGACCAGATCCCAGATCCAATGCACATGACTTGCCGCAACCCTGGACACACTGACCTGCTCCTACAACCCAGCCTGCCCCACCTGACCCTGGACCACTGGACAGATAAAAAGATGAGAAAAAGAAACAATTCCCAAATGAAAGAAAAGGAGGAATCACCAGAAAGGGAACTAAATGAAATGGAGACAAGCAATTTATCAGATAAAGAATTCAAAGTAATGGTTATAAGGGTGTTCAAAAAACTTAGTGAGAATTACAAGCAACTCAATAAGAACTATAAAGAGCTCAGTGAAAACTACATAGGCATGCAAAAAGAGGTAGAAGATATGAATAAGAGCCAAGTGGAAATGAAGAATGACATCACTGAAATAAAAAAAATATACTGAAAGAATTCAAAGCTGAAGACTGAATCAGTGAGTTAGAAGACAAGGTTGGAAAAAAACATCCAATTAGAGCAACAAATAGAAAAAAAGTTAAAAAGCAGGAGGAGAGTTAAGGGAGCTTTGGGACAGCATGAAACATAACAACATTCTCATCATAGGGGTACCAGACAGAGAAGATTCAGAGAGAGGAATAGAGAACCTGTTTGAGTAAATAATGATAGAAAACTTCCTGAACCCAGTGAAGGAAAAAGTCACACAAGCCCAGGAAACACAGAGAGTCCCAATCAAGATAAATCTAAAAGACCCATACCTACGCATATCATAATTAAAATGACAAATGGTAAAGACAAAGAAAGAATCTTAAAGGCAGCTAGAGAGAGACAGAAAGTTACCTACAAGGGAGCTCCCATTAGACTGTCACCTGATTTCTCAGTAGAAACATTGCAGGCCAGAAGCGAGTGCCATGAAGTATGCAAAGTAATAAAAAGCAATGAACTGAATGCAAGACTACTCTATCCAGCAAAGCTATCATTCAAAATTGAAGGGGAAATAAAGAGCTTCACAGACAAAAAAAAAAAAGGCTAAAGGAGTTTACTATCTCCAAACCAGCACTGCGAGAAATGCTCAAGGGATTGTTGTAACAAGAAGAAATAGAAAGAGAGAGAGGAACACAGGCATAAAGAATAAAAATGGCACTCTTTGCCACATCTACTGCAAGGATGAAGACCATTCTCAGCAATCAGACTGTCAACATCCCAGAAAATGTGGACATCACTCTGAAGGGATGCACAGTTGTTGTGAAGGGCCCCAGAGGCACCCTGTGGAGAGACTTTAACCACATCAATGTAGAACTCAATCTCCTTGGAAAGAAAAAGAAGAGGCTCTAAGTTGACAAATGGTGGGGAAATAGAAAGGAACTTGCCATGGTTCACACTATCTGCAGTCATGTACAGAACATGATCAAGGGTGTTACACTGGGCTTCCATTACAAGATGAGGTCTGTGTACGCTCACTTCCCCTTCAACATCATTATTCAGAAGAATGGATCTCTTGTTGAAATCAGAAAATACATTCACAGAGTTCGGATGAGGTCAGGTGTTACTAGTTTAGTATCTCAAGCCCAGAAAGAGGAGTTGATTCTTGAAGGAAATGACATTGAACTTGTATCAAATTCAGCTGCTTTGATTCAGCAAGTAACAACAGTTAAAAACAAGGATATCAGAAAAACTTTGGATGGTTTCTATGTTTCTGAAAAAGGAACAATTCAGCAGGCTGATGAATAAGATCTAAGTTGTCCAGCTATAGAAACACCAAGATGCCAAAAGATTTTCCCAGTTATTTGTGATACTTAAAGATGTAATAAAAGCCTTGTATTGAACAAAAAACAAAAAAAAAGAATAAAAATCTACCAGTAATATCCTTAAATGTAAATGGCTTAAATACTCCAATCAAAAGACAAACAGTAGCTGAATGGATAAGAGAACATGACCCATAAATATGCTGTCTACCAGAGACCCACCTCAGACCAAAAGACTCACACAGGATGAAAAAAAATTTTTCCATGCAAATAGAAACACAATAAACAAAACAGGAGCAATACTCATATCTGAAAAAATAGACTTCAAAATGAAGGCCATAATAAAACCCATAGAAGGTTATTACAAATATTAAAGTAATCAATCCAAGGAGAGGACATAACCCTGGTAAATATATATGCATGCAATATAGGAGCACCAAAATATCTTTTAAAACTTCTGGAGGACTTCAAGGGAGAGATTGACAGCTATACAATCAGAGCAGGAGACTTTAACACCTCACTGAAATCACTGGATAGATCTTCTAGACAAAAAATTAACAAGGAAACAGAGAACCTAAAGGACACACTAGATAAGATGGATTTAAGTAATATTTACATAGCATTGCACTCCAAAGCTGCAGAATATACATTCTTCTCAATTGCACATGGGACATTTTCAAAAATAGACCACATATTAGGACACAAACTAAATCTCTACACATTCAAAAAAATTGAAATCATATCAAGCATATTCTCAGATCACAATGGCATGAAACTATAAATCAAATACAATAAAAACACTCAAAAACATTCAAGCACATAGAGGCTGACTGGCATGTTATTAAACAATGAATTAGTTACCAATGAGATTAAGGAAAAATTTTAAAAATTCCTGGAAACTAATGAAAATGAACACACAACAACACAGAATCTATGGAATAAAGCAAAAGCAGTCCTGAGAGGGAAATTCATAGCATTACAGGCCTACCTCAAGAAACAAGAAAAAGTTCTAATAGACTATCTAACCCTACAACTTAAAGAACTAGAAAGTGAACAAGAAGAAAAACCCAAAGTACAAGGAAAGAAATAATAAAGATCAGAGGGCAAATAAATGACATAGAGACCAAAAAAAAAAAAAAAAAAATACAACAGATCAAGGGAACCATGACACCACAAAAACACAAAGGATTGTTAGAAAATACTATGAAGACCCAGGAAAGTAAGACTTGACAGTGCAGTTTAACATGGGTCATCCCATACTCATCCAAACCCAGTAGAGGAAGCCACAATCAGTGGAACACCAACACCCACAGGAATAATTTGGCAGGCTCCAAAACCCACTGAGACAGCCAAAATGGTGAAACAGAGAAACAAATTCCAAATGAAAGAACAAGAGAACTCTCCCAAAGAAGAGATAAACGAAATACAGTTAAGTAAGTTATCAGAGGTAGAGTTCAGAGCAATGATAATGAGGAAGCTGAACAGCATGAGTAAAATGCTCAACACCATGAGTAAAGATATAGAAACACTGAAAACCAACTAATTGGAAATGAAGAATGACATAGCAGAAATAAAGAACACATTGCAAGGATTAACCAGCAGAGTAGAGGAAGCTGAAGACTGGATCAGTGAATTAGAAGATAGTGTAGAAAAAAATCACCCAATCAGGGAATCAAAAAGAAAAAACAATTGAAATACAGGAAGACAGCTTAAGATAACTGTGGGACAACTGGAAACATAAAAATGTCCACATCATAGGATTCCAGAAGAAGAAGAAAATGAGCAAGGGTTAGAGAATATATTTGAAGAAATAGTGACAGAACACTTCCCTAACTTGGAGAAGAAAGAAGGCATTCAAGTTCAAGAAGCACAGAGAGCCCCAAGTAATAAGAACCCAAACAGGCCCCCACCAAGACACATAATAATTAAAATGCCAAAAATTAAAGACAAAGAGAGAATCCTAAAGGCAGCAAGAGATAAGCAACAGGTTACCTACAAAGGAACCCCCATAAGGCTATCAGCTGACTTCTCAACAGAAACACTACAGGCCAGAAGGGAATGGCATGAAGTAATCATGATAATGAAAAACAAGGATCTGAATCCAATACTACTCTATCCAGCAAGACTATCATTCAAAGTAGAAGGTGTAATAAAGAGCTTCCCAGACCAAAAAAAAAAAAAAAAAGGCTAAGGGAATATATTACCACCAAACTAGCACTGCAAGAACTGTTAAAAGGACTGCTATAATTAGTAGAAGAAATAGGAAAAAATATACAACTACAATAAACAAAAATTGCAATAAGTAGGTACATATCAATAATAACAATAAATGTAAATAGATTGAACACTCTGATCAAAAGACACAGAGTAGCCCGGGCCAGTTTGGCTCAGCAGTTAGAGCATCAGCCTGTGGACCAGAGAGACCAGGGTTTGTTCCTGCTAAGGGCACATACCTTGGTTGCAGTTTTTCCCCAGCCCCAGTTGGAGTTGTGTGGGTGGCAACCACTCGATGTGTCTCTCTCACATCTATGGTTCTCTCTCTTTCTTCCTCCTTCTCTCCCTCCTGCTCTATCTGAAGATAAGTGCAAAAATACCCTCGGGTGAGGATTTAAAAAAAGACACAGAGTAGCTGATTCGATAAGAAATCATGACTCATATATATGTTGTTTACAAGAGACTCACCTCAAAATAAAAGATTCACTTAGGTTGAAAGTGAAGGAATAAAAAAAATCTTTCAAGCAAATGGGAAGAAAAAAAAAGCTGGGGTAGGAATACTCATATCTGATCAAATAAACTTCAAAATGAAGGCCATAGCTAGAGACAAAGAAGACCACTACATAATATTGAAAGGATCTATCCAACAGGAAGAAATAACCTTGGTAAACATATATGCACCCAATACAGGAGCACCAAAATATATTTTAAAATTTCTGGAGGACTTCAAAGAAAAAATTGACAGCAACACAATCATAGCAGGGGGCTTCAACACCCCGCTGACATCACTGGATAGATCCTCTAGACAAAAAATTAACAAGGAAACAGAGACTCTAAATGAAGCACTAGATCAAATGGATTCAATAGATATCTACTGAGAATTACATCCCAAAACTGCAGAATTCACATTCTTCTCAAGTGCACATGGGACATTTTCAAAGAGAGACCACATGTTAGGACACAAACTATATCTCTACAAGTTCAAGAAGATTGAAATCATATCAAGCATATTCTCAGATCACAATGGCATGAAACTAGAAATCAATTACAACAAAATCACGCAAATACATTTAAACACACGGAGGCTAAATAGCATGTTCTTAAACAATGAATGGGTTACCAAGGAGATCAAGGAAGATATTAAAACCTTCCTGGAAACCAATGAAAATGAACACACAACAACACAAAATCTATGGGATGCAGCGAAAGTAGTCCTGAGAGGGAAGTTCATAGCACTACAGGCCTACCTCAAGAAACAAGAAAAATTTCTAATTGACTATCTAACCTTGCAACTTAAAGAACTAGAAAGCAAACAAAAAGAAAAACCCAGAGCAAGTAGAAGGAAAGAAATAGTAAAGATCAGAGCAGAAATAAATGACATGGAGACCAAAAAAACAATTCAAAGGATCAATGAAACAAAGAGCTGGTTTTTTTTTTTTTTTAAAGATAAACAAGATTGATGGACCCTTAGCTAGACTCGGCAAGAAACAAAGAGAGAGAACCCAAATACACAAAATCAGAAATGAAAGAGGAGAAGTAATAACTGACACCACAGAAATACAAAGGATCATTAACAAATACAATTATACAGCAAGAAATTGGACAATCTAAGCAAAGAGAGAGGACCCAAATAAACAAAATCAGAAACAAAAGAGAAGTAACAACTGACGCTGCAGAAATACAGAGAATTGTTAACAAATACTATGAACAATTATAGGGCAACAAATTAGACAATCTAAGCAAAATGGACAAATTTCTAGAAACATAGTCTCCAAAACTGAAACGGGAAGAGATAGAAAACTTGAACAGACCAATAATAACAAAGAAAATTGAAGATGTAATCAAGAATCTCCCAGCAAACAAAAGCCTGGGCCTGGACGGCTTCACAGGGCAGTTTTACCAAACATTCAAAGAAGAAATAACACCCATTCTCCTCAAACTATTCCAAAAAATTCAAGAAGAAGGAAGACTTGCAAACTCATTTTATGAGGCCAGCATCATTCTAATTCCAAAACCAGATAAAGACACTACCAAGAAAGAAAACAACAGGCCAATATCCCTAATGAACATAGATGCCAACATCCTTAACAAACTATTAGCAAATCAGATTCAGCAATACATTAACAAAATTATTCACCATGACCAAGTGGGATTCATCCCAGGGATGCAAGGCTGGTACAGTATTCGCAAATCAATAAATGTAATACACCACATAAAAAAATGAAAGATAAAAACCATATGATCATAGCTGAAAAAGCATTTGACAAATTCCAACACTCATTTTTTATAAAAATTCTCAGCAGAGTGGGAATAGAAGGATCATACCTCAATATAAAAAAGGCCATATATGACAAACCTACAGCCAACATCATTCTCCATGGGCAAAAACTAAAAGCATTTCCCTTAAGAACAGGAACAAGACAGGGATGTCCCCTTTTGCCACTCTTATTCAACATAGTACTGGATGTCTTAGCCACAGCAGTCAGACAAGAAGAAAAACTAAAAGGCATCCAAATTGGAAAGGAGGAAGTGAAACTATCATTATTTGCAGATGAGATAATATTGTACATAGAAAAATACTAAAGACTCAACCAAAAAACAACCAGATTTAATAAATGAATTCAGGGACTTCCGGTCCAGATGGTGGCGTAGGTAAACGTGGTACCACCTACTCCCACAACCACATCAAAATTACAACTAATCTACAAAACAAGCACAATTCAAAACCATCTGAATGATTTCCTACTGAATGCAAGTCCTATAATTACAAAATTAAAGAAGTCACATTGAGACTGGTAGGAGGAGCAGAGTCGCAGACAGGCTGGTCCCACACCCTTTAGTAGAGGACAAAAATCAGGAGGAAGAGACTTCTGGTCAAGATGGTGGCCTAGGTAAATGTGGTATGGCCTCCTCCCCCAACCACATCAAAATTACAACTAAACTACAGGACAGCTATCATTCAGAACCACCTGAAATCAAGCTGATTGGAAGTGCTACAAGTCAAAATTAAAGAATTAGCCACATCGAGACTGGTAGGAGGGACAAAGGCACGGACAGCCTGGTCCCACACCCACATGTGGCGGATAAAAATTAGGAGGACAGCTTGGCTAGGAAAGTCCTCCCTGAGGAGTGAAGGGTCCTCGTCCCACACAAGGTGCCCTTCTCAGGGTTCCAGTACCAGGAAGAGAAGTCCCCATAACTTCTGGCTATAAAAACCAGTGGGAACTGAATCTGAGGGAGGATGAGGCTTCTGGAGCCCCAGTCAGCTGCTCTTAAAGGGCCCGCACACAGACTTACTCAACCCACACCCACTAAGCTTGGAGGAGAGGCAGCTTGAAAGGCACCAGAGACATACAGGGAAGAACTGTTTGGCCTCAGGTCCAGGGCTGCCTTTGTTCCTTTGGTTAGGTCTTCCCTGGGACAGCAGACTAGCACCATCTGTGGGACTCCAGTAACCTGGCTCACACTGTTTGCCCTGCCCTGGTGATTCACTGAGGCCCTGCCCCACCCAACTTTCAGGCCCACCCATGCTGTTTCCAAAGTCTTTACCATAGGATTGGCCTATCTTGCCTCCTGCTTCAGAGTTTCCTAAAATACCTCAAACAGGCAGTATCTGGTCTCAGCTAGCCCTATACCTCTTGTTAAGTGGCACTGAAAGCAGCCAACCTTGGTTCACAACTTGGCTTTTCCTGGGCATTTCCAAGCCCAGCACAAGAAGCAGCTGTCTGCAGATCACTGTGTAGCTTATGCCAGGTGGCCCCAGGTAGAACACAGGCAGAGGCTGACCTTGCCCCAGAGCTAGCACACCTAGTGGACAGCTTAAGACCACATTGAAGCACCACCACCCAGCCAACTCCACAAGTGACACACTCAATGAGTGGACTGAGTGGGTACCAGAGCCCTGCTGAAGTAAGTCTTGCTCTGTGTCTTGGGCTCCTACACTGCTGATCCTTCAGGGGAGTCAAAGGCAGGGGTCAGTGGGCACAGCCAGTCCTTGCAGCTGATCAGCCTAAGTAAATCCCTTCCATTCACATGCCAACAGCAGTCAAGACTCAATTACAACAGAAGGGTGTACAGTCCCCACTAGGGGTGCACCTCAAGGGCTCAGCTGGGGTGATCAGGGAGGCTGTGCCACTGGACCCTACAGGACACCTACTATAATAAGCCAGCCTAGGAATCCTTGGAGACATAGCAACTCTACCTAATACATAGAAACTAACACAGGGGGGCAGCAGCCAAAATTGAGGAGACAAAGAAACATGTCCCAAATGAAAGAACAGAATAAAACTCCAGGAACAGAACTAAATGAAATGGAGATAAATAATAAATCAGATGCAGAGTTCAATGCTCAATGAACTTACTGAGGGCCTCAAGAGCATAAAAAATGACCAGTCAGAAATGAAGGAGGCACTAACTGAAATAAAGAATAATTTACAGGGAATCAATAGTACGGTAGGTGAAGCCAAGAAGCAAACCATCGATTTGGAATATAAAGAAGCACAAAACACCCAATCAGAACAGCAAAAAGAAAAAAGAATCCAAAAAATTAGGATAGTGTAAGGAGCCTCTGGGACAACTTCAAGTGTACCAACATTCGCATCATGGGGGTGCCAGAGAAGAGAGAGAGCAAGAAATTAAAAAACTATTTGAAAGCAATAATGACAGAAAACTTCCCTAACTTGATGAAGGAAACAGACATACAAGTCCAGGAAGCACAGAAAGTCTGAAAGAAGATGATCCCAAAGAGGCCCACACCAAGACACATCATAATCAAAATGCAAAAGGTTAACAGACAAAGAGAGAATCTTAAAAGCAGTTAGTTACCTACAAGGAAGCTCCCATAAGACTGTCAGCTGATTTCTCAAAAGAAACTGCAGGCCAGAAGGGAGTGGCAAGAAATATTCAAAGTGATGAAAAGCAAGAACCTACAACCAACATTGATTTATCCTGCAAAGCTATCATTTAGAATTGATGGACATATAAAAACTTTCCTAGATAAGAAAAAGCTAAAGGAGTTCATCACCACCAAACCAGTATTATATGAAATATCGAAGGGTCTTCTTGAAGAAAAAGAAGATAAAAAATATGAAAATAAAAGGGCAATAAATACATATCTCTCAACAACTGAATCTACAAACAAAATGAACAAGCAGAACAGAAACATACACAGATACAGAGAACTTCTTGTTGGTTGTTAGATGGGAGGGGATTTGGGGCTTGGGTGAAAAAGGTGAAAGGATTAAAAAGTACAAATTGGTTGTTAGACTGACAAACATCAAAGGGAAGGGAGGAGGGGAGGTATGAGGAGATAAACCAAAGAATTTATGTGCATATATGCATAAGCAATGGACACAGACAATAATGTGTGGAAGACAGGAGTGGGGTGGGAGCAGGGAGGAAGGGGTCAACAGGGGGAAAAGGAGGGACATCTGTAATACATTCAACAATAAAGATAAGTTTTTTTAAAAAAAAAATAGATAAAATAGCCCAGCAGTGTGGCTCAGTGATTGAGCATCAACCCATACACCAAGAGGTCGCTGGTTCAATTCCTGGTCAGGGCATATGCCCAGGTTATGGGCCAAATCCCCACTGGGGGGCATGCAGGAGGCAGCCAATCAATGTTCTCTCTCATCAATGTGTCTATCTCCTCCTCCCTCTCCTTTCTTCTCTCTCTAAAATCAATAAAGAAATCAAATATTTTTAAATAATAATAAATAAGTAAAAGAAATAAATTTGGCAAAGTAGCAGGATACAAAATTAACATCCAGAAATTGAGGGCATTCTTATATACTACTACTGAACAATTTAAAAAATTCAAAAAAAAATCCCATTTATCATTGCAATAAAATAAAATTAAGATATCTAGGAATAAACTTAACAAAGGAGGTAAAAGACCTGTGTTCAGAAAACTACAGGACATTGAAAAAAGAAATAGAGGAAGGCATAAAAAAGTGGAAGCATATACCATGTTCATGGAGTGGAAGAATCAACATTAAAATGTCGATACTAGCCTGGCTGGTGTGGCTCAGTGGTTGAGCATCAATCCATGCACCAAGAGGTCGCCAGTTCAATTCCCGGTCAGGGCACATGCCCAGGTTGTGGGCCAAATCCCCAGTGGGGGGCATGCAAGAAGGCGGTGAATCGATGTTCCTCTCATTGATGTTTCTATCTCTCTCCCTCTCCTTCCTCTCTCTCTAAAATCAATAAAGAAAAAAAATTAAAATAAAATGTCCATACTACTCAAAACAATCTATAGATTCAATGCAATCCCTATTAAAACACTAACAGCATATTTCACAGACCTAGGACAAATACTTCAAAAGTTTATATGGAGACAAAGAAGGCCACTACATAATATTGAAAGGATCTATCCAACAGGAAGAGATAACCTTGGTAAACATATATGCACCCAATATAGGAGCACCAAAATATATTAAAAATCTTCTGGAAAACTTCAAAGGAGAAATCGACAGCAATACAATCATAGTAGGGGACTTAAACACCCCGCTGACATCACTGGATAGATCCTCTAGACAAAAAATTAACAAGGAAACAGAGACTCTAAATGAAGCACTAGACCAAATGGATTTAATAGATATTTACAGAGAATTACACCCCAAAACTACAGAATTCACATTCTTCTCAAGTGCACATGGGACATTCTCAAAAATAGACCACATGTTAGGACACAAACGAAGTCTCTACTAATTCAAGAAGATTGAAATCATATCAAGCATCTTCTCAGATCACAATGGCATGAAACTAGAAATCAATTGCAACAAGAACATGCAAAGACATTTGAATACATGGAGGCTAAATAGCATGTTATTAAACAATGAATGGGTTACCAATGAGATCAAGGAAGAAATTAAAAACTTTCTGGAAACGAATGAAAATGAACACACAACAACACAAAATCTGTGGGATGCAGCGAAAGCAGTTCTGAGAGGGAAGTTCATAGCACTACAGGCCTACCTCAAGTAACAAGAAAAATTTCTAATAGACTATCTAACCTCACAACTTAAAGAACTAGAAATCAAACAAAAGGAAAACCCCAGAGCAAGTAGAAGGAAGGAAATAGTAAAGATCAGAGCAGAAATAAACGACATGGAGACCAAAAAAACAATTCAAAGGATCAATGAAACAAAGAGCTGGTTTTTTGAAAAGATAAACAAGATTGATGGACCCTTAGCTAGACTCACCAAGAAACAAAGAGAGAGAACCCAAATACACAAAATCAGAAATGAAAGAGGAGAAGTAACAACTGACACCACAGAAATACAAAGGATCGTTAGCAAATACTATGAACATTTATATGGCAACAAATTTGACAATCTAAGCGAAATGGACAAATTTCTAGAAACATATAGTCTCCCAAAACTGGACCGGGAAGAGATAGAAAACTTGAACAGACCAATAACAACCAAGGAAATTGAAGATGAAATCAAGACTCTCCCAGCAAACAAAAGTCCAGGCCCAGACGGCTTCACAGGGGAGTTTTACCGAACATTCAAAGAAGAACTAACACCCATTCTTCTCAAACTATTTCTAAAAATTCAAGAAGAAGGAAGACTTCCAAACTCATTTTATGAGGCCAGCATAATTCTAATTCCAAAACCAGAAAAAGACACTACAAAGAAGGAAACTACAGGCCAATATCCCTGATGAACATAGATGCCAAAATCCTGAACAAAATACTAGCAAATCGGATCCAGCAATACATCAAAAAAATTATTCACCATGACCAAGTGGGATTCATCCCAGGGATGCAAGGCTGGTTCAATATTCGCAAATCAATAAATGTGATACACCACATAAACAAAATGAAAGATAAAAACCACATGATCATATCAGTAGATGCTGAAAAAGCATTCGACAAAATTGAACACCCATTTCTGATAAAAACGCTCAGCAATTTGGGAATAGAGGGATCATATCTCAACATTATAAAGGCCATACATGAAAGACCTACAGTCAACATCATAATCAATGGGCAAAAACTAAAAACATTTCCCTTAAGAACAGGAACAAGACAGGGATGCCCACTTTCGCCACTCTTATTTAACATAGTACTGGAAGTCTTAGCCACAGCAATCAGATGTGAAAAAAAAATAAAAGGGATCCAAATTGGAAAGGAGGAAATGAAACTGTCATTATTCGCAGATGACATGATATTATACATAGAAAACCCTAAAGACTCCATCAAAAATCTACTAGACCTAATAAATGAATTTGGCAAAGTAGCAGGATACAAAATAAACGTCAAGAAATCGACGGCATTCTTATACACCAATGATGAACTCACAGAAAGAGAAACTAAAAAAACAATCCCATTTACCTTTGCGGCAAAAAAATTAAGATACCTAGGAATAAATTTAACCAAAGAAGTAAAGGATCTATTTGCAGAAAACTACAGGACATTGAAAAAAGAAATAGAGGAAGATATAAAAAAGTGGAAGCACTACCTTGTTCATGGATTGGAAGAATTAACATCATTAAAATGTCCATATTACCCAAAGCAATCTATAGATTCAATGCAATCCCCATCAAAATACCAGCAACATATTTCACAGAACTAGAACAAATACTTCAAAAGTTCATATGGAACCAAAAAGACCCCGAATAGCCACAGCAATCTTGAAAAAGAAGGACAAAGTAGGTGGGATGACAATACCAGATATCAGATTATACTACAGAGCTACTATAATCAAAACAGCCTGGTATTGGCACAAGAACAGGCATATAGACCAGTGGAACAGAACAGAGAATCCAGAAATTGACCCAAGACATTATGCTCAACTAATATTTGACAAAGGTGGCAAGAGTATACAATGGAGCAAAGACAGCCTCTTTAATGAATGGTGTTGGGAAAATTGGACAGCTACATGCAAAAAAAATGAAACTAGACCATCAACTTACACCAGACACAAACATAAACTCAAAATGGGTAAAAGACTTAAATGTGACTTGTGAATCCATAAAAATCCTAGAAGAAAATGTAGGCAACAAAATTTCGGACATCATACGCAGCAGAATCTTCACTGATACATCACCTAAGGCAACAGAAACAAAGGAAAAAATGAACACATGGGACTACATCAAACTCAAAAACTTCTGCACAGCAAAAGAAACAACCATCAAAACGGAAAGGGAACCCACTGTATGGGAGACCATAATTGCCAATGATACATCAGATAAGGGGTTAATCTCCAAAATATATAGAGTGCTCATACAACTCAACAAAAGGAAGACAAAGAACCCAATTAAAAAATGGGCAGAGGAACTAAATAGACACCTCTCCAAATAGGACATACAAATGTCTAAGAGACATATGAAGAAATGCTCAACATCACTAATCATCAGAGAGATGCAAATTAAAACAACAATGAGGTATCACCTCACACCTGTCAGAATGGCCGCCATCAACAAATCGTCAAACAACAAGTGTTGGCGAGGGTGTGGAGAAAAGGGGACTCTAGTACACTGCTGGTGGGAATGCAGACTGGTGCAGCCACTGTGGAAAACACTATGGTGTTACCTCAAAAAATTAAAAATTGAATTGCCATTTGACCCAGTGATCCCACTTCTAGGAATATACCCTAAGAAGGCTGAAACACCAATCAGAAAAAATACATGTACCCCCATGTTCATAGCAGCACTATTTACAATAGCTAAGATCTGGAAACAGCCAAAGTGTCCATCAGTGGATGAATGGATAAAAAAGCTGTGGTACATATACACAATGGAGTACTATGCAGCTGTAAGAAAGAAAGATCTCTTATCCTTTGAGAGGACATGGAGGGACCTCGAGAGTATTATCCTAAGCGAAACAAACCAAGCAGAGAAAGAAAAATATCACATGATCTCACTCATTTGTGGAATATAATAAACATAACAGTCTGGGGAACAGGGTAGACCCAGAGATGTGAAAGTAGGGTACAGACTGACAACCCTCAGAAGAAGGGATTGGGGGGAGGGAAGAGATAACCACAGAACTTATACGCATGTATGCATAACTGATGGACATGGACAACAAAGCTGGGGAAGGGGTAGAGGGATGGGGAGGAGGGTGTCAACGGGGAAAAAAGGAGAAACATCTGTAATCTGTAACAAAAAAAATTAATAAAAAAAAAAAGTTTATGTTGAACCAAAAAAGACCCCAAAGAGCCACAGTAATCTTGAAATGAAGAACAAAGTTGGAGGAATGATAATACTGGATATCAGGTTATACTATAAAGCCACAGTGATCAAAACAGCCTGGTACTAGCACAAGAACAGGCCTATAGATCAATGGAACAGAACAGAGAACTCAGAAATTGACCCAAGACTTTGTGCTCAATTAATATTTGACAAAGGAGGCAAGAGCATGGGATGGAGTAAAGATAGTCTCTTCAATAAACGGTGCTGGGAAAATTGGACAGCTACATGCAAAAAATAAACAACTAGACCACCAACATACTCCATACACAAAAATAAACTCAAAATGGATAAAAGACTTAAATGTAACTTGTGAAACTATAAAATTCTAGAAGAAAATGTAGGCAGCAAAATATAAGACATCACAAGTAAAAGAATTTTCACTGATACATCACCTAGGGCAAGAGACAAAGGAAAAAATCAATAAATGG
Source organism: Tadarida brasiliensis (assembly GCA_030848825.1). Classification (NCBI taxonomy): domain Eukaryota; kingdom Metazoa; phylum Chordata; class Mammalia; order Chiroptera; family Molossidae; genus Tadarida; species Tadarida brasiliensis. Next base: position 66,914,413 of record CM061259.1, on the reverse strand, counting down.
GACTACATCAAACTAAAAAGCTTCTGCACGGCAAAAACAAAAACCAGCATCAAAATGAAAAGGGAACCCATTCTTTGGGTGAACCTATTTTCCAATGATACATCAGATAAGGGGTTAATTTCCAAAATATAGAAAGTACTCAAACAATTCAACAAATGGAAGACAAACAATCCAATTAAAAAATAGGCAGAGGGCCCTGACCGGTTTGGCTCAGCGGTTAGAGCGTCAGCCTGCGGTCTGGAGAGACCCGGGTTCGGTTCCCGCTAAGGGCATGTACCTCGGTTGCAGTTTGTCCCCAGCCCTGGTTGGTCGTGCGGGTGGCAGCCGCTCAATGTGTCCCTTTCACGTCGATGTTTCTCTCTCTCTCTCTCTCTCTCTCTCTCTCTCTCTCTCTCTCTTTCTCTCTCTCCCTCCCACTCTATCTGAACAAAAAATGAAAAAAAAAAAAAAATAGGCAGAGGACCTGAATAGACACTTCTCCAAAGAGGACATGCAAATGGCCAAGAGACATGAAAAAATGCTCAACATCACTAATCATCAGAGAGATGTAAATTAAAATGCTATAAAGTATCACCTCACATCTGCCAGAATGGCTACCATCAACAAACCATCAAACAACAAGCGCTGGCAAGGATGTGGAGAAAAGGGAACCCCAGTACACTGCTGGTGGGAATGCAGACTGGTGCAGCCACTATGGAAAACAAGATGGTGTTTCCTCAAAAAATTTAGAATGGAACTGCCATTTGACTCAGTGATTCCACTTCTAGGAATAAGTCCAAAGAAGCCTGAAATACCAATCTGAAATAATATATGCACCCCTATGTTCATAGCAGTGCTATTTACAATAGCTAAGATCTGGAAATGGCCCAAGTGTCCATCAGTAGATGAGTGATTTAAAAAGCTGTGGTATGTTTACAGAATGGAATACTATGCAGCTGTAAGAAGGAAAGATCGCTTAGGCTTTGAGATGACATGGAGGGACCTGGAGAGTATTATGCTAAGTGAAATAAGCCTGTCAGAGAAACACAAATACCACATGATCTCACTTATTTGTGGAACATAATGAACAAAATAGATCCAGAGTCATGGAAGTAGGGAACAGAGTGACAAACCTCAGAGGGAAGGAGGGTGGGGGAGTGAGAAGAGATAAACCAAAGAACGTATGTGCATATATGCATAATCAATGGATATAGACAACAATGTGGTGAACGTGGGGAGGAGGGGAGCAGGGAGGAGGGTATCAATGGAGGTAAAAAGGAGGGACATCTGTAATACTTTCAACAGAAAGATAAAGTTTAAAAATAAAAATAAATAAATAAAAATTTTAAAGAAACTGTATATATGCCCTGGATGGTTTGGCTCAGCAGTTAGAGCATCGGCCTGCAGACCAATGAGTCGCAGGTTCGATTCTGGTCAAGGGCATGTACCTTGGTTGTGATTCATTCCCCAGCCCTGGTTGGGGTTGTGTGGGAGGCAGCCACTCAATGTGTCCCTTTCACGTCGATGTTTCTCTCTCTCTCTCTCCCTCCCATGCTAACTGAACAAAAATGGAAAAATGTCCTTGAGTGAGGATAAAAAATAAATAAATAAAAAAGAAACTGTATATGGCCCTGGCTGGTTTGGCTCAGCAGTTAGAGCATCGGCCTACAGAAGGAAGGGTTATGGATTCAATTCCTAGTCAAGGGCACGTACCTAGGTTGTAGGTTTAATCTCCGGCCCTGGTCAGTGTCATGCAGGAGACAACCAATCAATGTGTCTTTCTGACATCGATATTTCTCCCTCCCTCCCTTCCTTCCACTCTATCTAAAAAAAGAAATCAATGGAAAAATATCCTTGGGTGAAGATTAACAAAAACAAAAACAAAAACAACCTGTATATATACTACACATGTAATCCCCCTAAACAACCCTTAATATTATGGACTAAATGCCTATATTCACCCCCCCAATTTATATGTCGCAATCCTAAACCCCAGTGCAACTGTGGGCAAAAAAGAGGCCACATACTAAACCTGACAAGCTCAGGGGAGGCCTGCATGGTGGTCTCACAAACTCAGAGACCTAAAGTAACCACATAGGATGATCTGAAATGAAAACTTAAATAAAAGCGAGTCATGGTGGGTAGTCATGTTCTAGGGTGGCATTTTTTCCTAACAAAGGTAAATCTTTACTTTAACTGAGCCTTTCTGTTGTCTTTTTGCATCTAAGGTAACATACCTCATAACATACCTAGGGAATAACATACCTTGGAAAATTTCTTTTTTCCAGACCCCTAAAAGTGATAGGGGTACAAGAGTAAAATAAAAATGTAATTTTTATTTTTTTCTCCTCTTCTCTTCCTTTCTCTTTCCTTTCCCTCCCTCTTACTAACAGGATGTTTAATTGATTAATCAATTGTATATGCTTACCCTTATGTTCTAGCTAAGATTTTTTGCAGTTCCCAGTTGACCAGGCAAGAACAAAGAGACTTAATTCAGTCCTGAACTTCCACCCCTGGCCACCAGGAATTCGGAGGCTGATTGATTAGGTCTGAAAAACACTGGGATGGTGCACACTGATCACCGTCTGACAGTTTCCAAAGGCTGCCAATCCTGTTCTGGGGACCAGTAATAAAGACATTCATCAAGACCCAAGACCCCCACAGGGACTCAAATTCCAGGACTGCAAATTACCAGAAACCCCCTTGTACTACCCACACACATTCCCTTTCCCTGATTCCCCTATATAAGCTTTCTCCTAACAAGCTTAAGGGGAAGGTGGATGTTAGGGTTTTTACCCATCACCTTCCCAGATTTCTGGCATCTGATATTATTAAATGCGCAGTCATAATCCAATCCCTGTTTCTGCTTTTTTGGCTGGGTAGTGACAGGTAACATGAGTTCCACACTCTGTTGACCTCCAGTTTCAAAAGCACATCCACTGCACCAGAGCAGAGATTACAGAAGCCCTCATTGTTATTATTATCATGTTCATTGTTAACTGTTAACTATCCTATACCCGCCTACGTAAAAGAAGTAGGTCTCTTGCCCGGCCGATGTGGTTCATTGGTTGAGCATCGACCCATGCACCAAGAGGTTGCTGGTTCGATTCCCGGTCAGGGCACATGCCCAGGTTGTGGGCCTGATCCCCAGTTGGGGGCATGCAGGAGGTGGCCAATCGATGTTCTCTCTCATCATTGTTTCCATCTCTCTCCGTCTCCCTTCCTCTCTCTCTAAAAAAAAATCAATAAAAGAAAAAAAAAAGAAGTAGGTCTCTATTCCTTTTACTTTTAATCCAATCCCAGAGACCTGCCCCCTGCTTTGCTTTCTCCCACCTCCCTAATCTATCACCAATGGATTTGAAAGGCTCTCTTCCTCCTTTATAAGGACCTTAATAGCATCATAGGAGCTCCACCCTCTTGACCTAATCACCTCCCAAAGGCCCCACCTTCTACTACAACCCAACTGGGGTTAGGGTTTCAATATATGAATTTGAGGGGGACACAAGCATGCAGTCTATAAAATTAAGGGAGCCCTGGCCGGTTTGGCTCAGCAGTCAGAGCATCGGCCTACGGACCAGAGAGTCCCGGGTTCGGCTCCTGCTAGGGGCACGTAACAAACAAACAAAAAAAACAACTAAGTGGCCTATAAAATTAAGGGCAAGAAGCCAGTCACAAAAGGTTTCATATTGTATGATTCCATTTATACGAAATGTCCCGAATAGGCAAATCCATAAAGAAAGCAAATAAGTGGTTTCTATGGGATGAGAGCAGAGGGAATAGAAAAGTACTGCCTAATGAGTTCATTTGATGAAAAAATTCTTGAAAGTAGATAATGTGGTGGTTGCACAACTTGTGAATAAACTAAAACCACTGAATTATATACTTTAAAGGTTGAAATTTTATGGTATGTGAGTTATATCTCAATAAAAAATGTTTTACCAAAACTCAGTCTTCTGAAGCCTACCTTGGGCCTACTTACTCTGGGAAGATACCTTCCCCTTCTCTTTTACCTAAAAATAAAGCTTATCTTGCATCAACTACCTCAAATGCCTCTCCTTCACCTTCATTCTGATCCCTGGGGTCACACAGTCTTCCCAGCTGCCAAACAAAGCCCAGACCATCCTGAAGCAACCACATACCTCTGCACTTGAAGCCAATCGCTCCTTCCTTGTCAGGGAACCACAGCCCCACTCTCTCCCTGTCCTGCCCTCCCACTGGGCCTTCTTCTCACTGCACAAACATGATCAGGTTCCCCATCTTGTCAAAAGCAAATGAACTTACAAACTCATAAGGGCCTCCTTCCCTGTGCCTGCCTTTGACCACCCACTGTGCTGCTGAGCAAACTCACCTAGACACTTAAGCCCCCAATCCCCACCGTGTATGATGTCCCTCTCTCCCAGGAGTTCCCTTGCCCTGTTTCCCTGGGGAAAGACCTCTGTCCCAGGAGAAGGTCTCCAGCTGTGAGGGACTTTCCCCTCTCAATAAATTGTCAGGGCTGCCCAAATAAATTTGGTTGTGTGCTACTGCCATCTAGTGGCCATTTTTCCCTTTATGAGCCTGGATATCCTCATGGACATGGTTATATGGATTACAGAATGGGTGGGGAACGTCCGGCCTATGGGTCATATAAGGCCTGTGAAATCATTTGGTCTGGCCCTGCCAAGGCAACCACAGGTAGGACTAAAAATTCAATAAATCTAGGAGCTTTTTTCATAGCCACATAAATTTATATTAAGTGAATCATAATAATAACGTAAATTTTGAGTGACAAGCAAAGAACGTCTATTATGGGATAGACAGGACACATACGTGTATATGATGGGACAGACATGTATGCTTCTTGTCAACTGCCTGCAGCCCATCTGCCTGTATTTCAGTGACTCAGAGTACAATCAGTGCCAGGCAGGCTGGGTTGTACACGTTGAGAAAGTGTTAACACACTAGCAAAACTACTGCAATCTGGTGATGATGAGACCAGATGTGATGAGATGATTCCTCTCGATGTTGATGACCTTGCCTCTGATGATTGATGATGATGTTGAGAAGATAACACCAATCCAATCGTTATCCACATGTCCACGATCAACAATCCTTGCAAAAACTGAATCTCAGATGAAGATTAAGGAAATTACAGTACACAGAAAAGACAAGAGTCGATGATACAAATGTTGGATATGTTCCAATCCAAGGTGCAGGATTAGAACAGCAATCAAAGCAAAATAATCACACTACTGGCGACACAAACACTGGATAGTTATTAAAACTTAAGTGGTGTGACATCCTACAAATGGTGACTACAAAGAAAAGTTGATGCATAGTGTCGATCTTTCCAAGAGAAATGAACAAATGATTATTTTTTGTTGAAGTCAAAGGCCAACCTGTGTGCCTAGTTTGTGGTGATGCTTTAGCAGTAATGGAAAAAGCCAATCTGGAGCATCATTACAGCTCAAAATATGCTAAACTCAATGAATTGGGAGGCCAAATTCATCTGGATGAAATCAATGCTCTTCAGCAGAATTTGGAATCACAACAAACAGCTTTCACTAGTCCTCATTGTGACAGAGACAACATTATTCAGACAAGTCATGTGGTGAGCGAGCTAATTGTAAAGAAGCTGAGGCCTCATGCAGAGGGAGAGTCTGTGAAAGAGTGCATGGTGGCTACGGAGTTGTTAGCACCAGACAAAGTAAAATTGTTTCAGAGTGTTAGTTTGTCTCAGAGAACCATCTCAGATTGGATTACTGACTTAGCACAAGATATTGAAAAAACACTGAAGGATTCTGCAGGAGATTTCCAATTTTTCTCTCTGGCTTTTGATGAGACAATGGACATAACAAATAATGCCCACCTGGCCATTTTCATTCATGGGATAACTGCAGAGATTAACACAAGAGGAACTGCTGTCGCTGGAAGCCATGCATGGCACTACAAGAGGTGAGGACTTGTTTGAGAGATTTGTTTTATCACTAAAAAAACTTGAGCTGACATTTGAAAAGTTAAGTGGCCATACTACAGATGGAGCACCAGTGATGCTTGGATCACAGAATGGGTTAATTGCATTTGTCAAGAAAGAACCAAATCGTCTCAGTCTTGATGCAAGTGACTTAATTATATGCCACTGCCTCATACACCAAGAAAGTCTCTGTGCACAGCCGTTGTGGTTCAACAATGTGATGTCAACAGTAGGGTCATGCATACATTTTTTCAAAAACAGAGGGTTTAACAGCCAGCAGTTTAAGGAATTACTGAATGATCTTGACCCTGAGTACAGTGATCTTGTTTATCACTGTAAAGTGCAATGGCTGAGTCACAGGAACATGCTCATGAGGTTTTAAGAACTGTGGGATGAAGTCAAGCAGTTCATGGAGAGGAAGGGAAAACCTGTCAGGGAACTCAATGACAGCAAGTGGCTGTGTGATTTAGCATTCATGGTGGACGTTACCAAGTACCTCTCAGAGCTGAACGTCAAGCTGCAGGGCCCCAACCAGCTTCTCAGCACTCTGTTTTCAAATGTGAAATCATTTGAAGCTAAATTAAAGCTGTGGAAAGTGCAACTCAGGGCCTTCCAGTCAACATGGCGGCATAGGTAAACGCAGTATGGCCTCCTCCCACAACCACATCAAAATTACAACTAAACTAGAGAACAAACATCCTTCAGAACCGCCTGAAATCAAGCTGAATGGAAGTCCTACAACTACGAAATTAAAGAAGCAGCCACATCGAGTCTGATAGGAAGGGCAGAGGCACGGATGGGCTGGTCCCACACCCACATGTGGAGGATAAAATTTAGGAGGATACCTCGGCTGGGAAGGTCCTCCCTGAGGAGCAAGGGGCACCCGTCCCACACCAGGCACCCAGCTCAGGGTTCCAATGCCAGGAAGAGAAGTCCCATAACTTCTGGCTGTAAAAACCAGCAGGAACTGAGGTTGAGGGAGGCTGAGGCTGGTGGAGCCCCAGGCAGCTCTCTTAAAGGGCCCACACACAGAATTACTTGGACCCACTCCCTCTGAGCTCCAGCACATAGGGGAGGCAGCTTGAAAGGCACCAGAGACATACAGGGAAGAACTGAGTTGTTTGGCATCAGGGCGAGGACTGGAGAGGGAGCTTTCTCCTGGACAGAGGTGCTGGTGAAGGCCGTTGTTCCTTTGGTAAGCCCTTCCCCCAGAGGGCAGGCAAATGGCCGCCATATCTGGGACTCCAGAAAACTGGCTGATACTGTTTGTCCCACCCTGGTGATTCACTGAGGCCCCTCCCCACCCAACTTTCAGGCCCTCCCAAGCTGTTTCCAGTGGCTTTACCATAGGATTGGCCCTTGGATCCTGCTTCAGATTTTCCTAAATCCTCCCAAATAAGCAGCATATGGCCACAGCAAGCCCCATACCTCTCACTAAGTGGCCCCAGGCCCAGCACTAGAAGTAGCCAGCCTTGGTTCACAGATTGGCTTTGCCTGGGCACCTCCAAGCCCAGCACAAGAAGCAGCCATCTGCAGATCACTTTGTAGCTTATGCCTGGTGGCCCCAGGTAGAACACAGGCAGAGGCTGACCTTGCCCCAGAGCCAGCACACACAGTGGACAGCTTCAGACCACAGCGAAGCACCACCACCCAACCACCTCCACAAATGACACACTCAAGGAATGGACTCAAGGGGTGCCAGAGCCCTGCTGAAGTAAGTCTTGCTCTGTGTATTGGGCTCCTGCACAGGTGATCATCCAAGGTAGTCAGAGGTCATTGGTTAGTGGGCACAGCCAGTCCTTGCAACTGATCAGCCTGAGTAAATCCCTCCCATTGACATGCCAATGGCAATCAAAACTCAATTACAACAGAAGGGTGTAAAGCCCACAGGAAGGGTGCACCTCGAGGGCCCAGCTGGGTGATCAGGGAGGCTGTGCCACAAGACCCTACAGGACACCTACTACAATAGGCCACCCTAGGAAGCCTAGGAGACATAGCAACTCTACCTAATACATAGAAACAAACACAGGGAGGCAGCCAAAATGAGGAAACAAAGAAACATTTCCCAAATGAAAGAACAGAACAAAACTCCAGGAAAAGAACTAAATGAAATGGAGATAAGCAATCTAACAGATGCAAAGTTCAAAACACTGCTTATAAGGACACTCAATAAATAATTTATGGGGAATCAATAGTAGAGTAGGTGAACCCAAGAAGTAAACCATTGATTTGGAATATAAAGAAGCACAAAACACCCAATCAGAACAGCAAAAAGGAAAAAAATGCAAAAAAATGAGGATAGTATAAGGACCCTGTGGGACAACTTCAAGCGTACCAACATTTGCATCATGGGAGTGCCAAAAGGAGAAGAGAGAGGGCAAGAAATTGAAAACCTATTTGAAAAAATAATGACAGAAAACTTCCCTAACTTGGTGAAGGGAACAGACATACAAGTCCAGGTAGCACAGAGAGTCCCAAACAAAATGAACCCAAAGAGGCCCACACCAAGACCTATCATCATCAAAATGCAAAAGGTTAAAGACAAAGAGAGAATCTTAAAAGCAGCAAGAGAATAGCAGTTAGTTACCTACAATGGAGCTCCCATAAGGCTGTCAGCTGATTTCTCAAAAGAAACTTTGCAGGCCAGGAGGGAGTGGCAAGAAATATTTAAAGTGATGAAAAGCAACTTCTAGTCAAGATGGTGGCGTAGGTAAACCCAGTATCGCCTCCTCCCACAACCACATCAAAATTACAACTAAACTACAACACAACCATTATTCAGAACTGCCTGAAATCGAGCTGAATGGAAGTCCTACAACTACGAAATTAAAGAAACAGCCACACTGAGACTGGTAGGAGGGGCAGAGGCGCCGACGGGCTGGTCCCATACCCTTGTGTGTCAGATAAAAATCAGGAGGGACACCTTGGCTGGGAATGTCTGAGGGGTTCCCATCCCACACCAGGTGCCCAGCTCAGGGTTCCAATGCCAGGAGTAAAAGTCCCCATAACTTCTGGCTGGAAAAACCAGTGGGGACTGAGGCTGAGGGAGGCTGCGGCTCCAGGAGCCCTAGGCAGCTCCTCTTAAAGGGCCCATGCACAGACTTACTCAGATTTGCTCCCTCTGAGCTCAGAGGGGAGGCAGCTTGAGGGGCGCCAGCAACATGCAGGGAAGAACTGAGCTGTTTGGCCTTGGGACAAGGGCTGGAGGGGCAGCTTTCTCCTGGACCGAGGTGCTGGCGGAGACTGATGTTCCTTTGGTGAGCCCTTCCCCAGGCCTGCAGATGCCGCCATATCTGGGACACCAGCAACCTGGCTCACACTGTTTGCCCTGCCCTGGTGATTCCCTGAGGCCCTACCCCACCCAACTTTCAGGCCCACCCAAGCTGTTTCCAGTGGCTTTACCATAGGATTGGCCTGTCTTGGATCCTGCCTCAGAGTTTCCTAAAATCTCTCAAACAAGCAGCATCTGGTCTTAGTGAGCCCCATACCTCTTGTTAAGTGGCCCCAGGCTGGCACTAGAAGCAGCCAGCCTTGGTTCACAACTTGGCTTTTCCTGGGCACCTCCAAGCCCAGCACAAGAAGCAGCCATCTGCAGATCACTTTGTAGCTTATGCCTGGTGGCCCCAGATAGAACACAGTCAGTGGCTGACCTTGCCCCAAAGCCAGCACACCCAGTGGACAGCTTCAGAACACATCGAAACACCACCACCCAACCACCTCCACAAAGTGACACACTCAGTGAGCAGACTCAGTGGGTACCAGAGCCCTGCTGAAGTAAGTCTTGCTCTATGTGGTGGGCCCCTACACAGCTGATCCCCCAAGGTAGTCAGAGGCCAGTGGCTAGTGGCACAGCCAGTCCTTGCAGCTGATCAGCCTGAGTAAATCCCTCCCATTGACATGCCAACAGCAGACAAGACTCAATTACAACAGAAGGGTGTACAGTCCACACTAGGGGTGTACCTCGAGGGCCCAGCTGTGGTGATCAGGGAGACTGTACCACTGGATCCTACAGGACACCCACAACAGTAGGCCACCCTTTGAAGCCTAGGAGACAGAGCAACTCTACCTAATACATAGAAACAATCACAGGGAAGAAGCCAAAATTAGGAGACAAAGAAACATGTCCCAAATGAAAGAAAAGAATAAAACTCTAGGAAAAGAACTAAACAAAATGGAGATGCAGAGTTCAAAACACAGGTTATAGAGTTGGTCAAGGAAGTTGGTGAGACATTCAAGAGACTTAGTGAGACCTTCAAGGAACTCAAGGAGACCTCCAAGGAACTTAGTGAGAACATCAACAACATAAAAAAGGACCAGTCAGAAATGAAGGATGCACTAACTGAAATAAAGAATAATTTACAGGGAATCAATAGTAGAGTAGGTAAAGCCAAGAAGCAAACCATCAATTTGGAATATAAGGAAGCACAAAACACCCACTCAGAACAGCAAAAATAAAAAAGAATCCAAAAAAATGAGTCTAGTGTAAGGAGCCTCTAGGACAACTTCAAGTGTGCCAACATTTGCATCATAGGGGTGCCAGAAGGAGAAGAGAGAGAGAGAGCAAGAAATTGAAAACCTATTTGAAAAAATAATGAGAAAACTTCCCTAAGTTGGTGAGGGAAACCGACATACAAGTCCAGGAAGCACAGAGAGTCCCAAACAAGTTGAACCCAAAGAGGTCCACACCAAGACACATCATCATCAAAATGCCAAAGGTTGAAGACAAAGAGAGAATCTTAAAAGCAGCAAGAGAAAAGCAGTCCGTTACCTACAAAGGAGCTCCCATAAGATTGTCAGCTGATTTCTCAAAAGAAACTGCAGGCCAGAAAGGAGTGGCAAGAGGTATTCAAGGTGATGAAAAGCAACGACCTACAATCAAGATTACTCTATCCTGCAAAGCTATCATTTAGAATTGATGGACATATCAAGAGTTTCCCAGACAAGAAAAAGCTAAAGGAGTTCATCACCACCAAACCAGTATTATATGAAATGTTGAAGGGTCTTCTTGAAGGAGAAGAACAAAAATATGAACAATAAAATGGCAATAAATATATGTCTATCAACAATTGAATCTACAAACAAAATGAGCAAGCAAAACAGAAACAGACTCATAGATACAGAGAACTTTTTGTTGGTTGCCAGATGGGAGGGGAGTTGGTTGAGAAAAAAAATGAAAGGGTTAAGAAGTATAATGGTTGTTAGACCGATGAAACTCAAAGGGAAGGGGGAGATGGAGCAAGAAGAGAGAAATCAAAGAACGTATATGCATATATGCATAACCAATGGACACAGATAATAGTTAGGGGAAAGCAGGAGGGGGTGGGATTGGGGAGGAGGGTGTCAAGGGGGGGAAATAGAGGGACATCTGTTATGCATTTAACAATAAAGGTAAGTTAAAAGAACCAAAAAGAAAAGTGCAACTTGAAAGAAATAACATGGTGCATTTCCCCACTCTGGAAGGACAAAGCCTTCTACAACACTTGAATATGCTGGTGAATGTGCGAAACTAATTGAGTCATTTAATGAAAGATTCAAGGAAGTGAAAAGTGAACAAATGGAATTGAGCATCTTTGCTACACTCTTCAATGTGGAACCAGCTGATGTGCCTGATAACCTGCAAAACGAAATCATTCAGCTGCAAAGTGATGATGAGGTGAAAGCAAGGTACAACAACCTCCCACTGGTTGAGTTCTATAAACATTACATAAGCAATGATGAATTTTCCACTTTGAGGAGTCATGCATTGAAATATGCATCTGTGTTTGGAACAACTTACTGCTGTGAGCAATTCTTTTCAAAACTTACATCACAGAGTTGACTACGCTCCAGACTGACCAATGCAAACCTGGAAAAGCAGTTGCAAATAGCATCATCAATACCAGTTAACACCTCACCAAAGAGAAGCAGTTCCAGCCATCACATTAGGGGTGAGTTAATTAAATGTTTGACCAAATATAGCAGGCTAATTTTTAAGATGATAATTTGTATGGCCTGCAAATGATGTTATAAATACCCAAATGGCCCTTGGAAGAAAAAAGGCTCCCTACCCCTGGTACAGAATCAGCTAATGACAGGGAAGGATCTACTGAATCCACTACGTGAAGGATACTATGACCTAAATTTTAGCAGATATAGAAACCATACTGGAGTGACTTGAAGTATAAATTGTGGTATCCAAAATATATAAACAACTCTTACAAACCAAAAGAAAAAGACAAATATTCCCACAGAAAAATAGGTAAAAATTATTGACAGGAAGTTCACAAAAGAAACACTATAGATGAGCAATAACCATATGAAAAGACACTCCATCCACTAACACTCAGATAAAGGCAAGTGAAAATTATGAGACACCATTTTTAACCTATGTGATGGGCAAATTTTTTAAATTTGATATCAAGCGTTGGTAAAGTCATGGGGAAACTGGTATACATCTATTTGGCTGAATGGAGTGTAAAATGATCAGTCTTTTTCAAGGGTGATTTGACAATATCTATAACAACATTAAATGTGTTAGATGTCTCACTGTCCAGTGTCTACCACAGAGAGACACTCACACTCCTCCAAGCAGACATGTACAAGACACTCCCTGAAGCTTTGTTTATTGCCCATAAAAACTAGAAATAACAGAAAACGGCTAAATTTGCCATGAGGTATTCAAACTATAGAACATTGTAGTGATTAGGAACCCATTCTGTGGAGCCAAATGCCAGATTTTGTGTATTGATTCATCATTATGAACACATAACCTTAAGCAAGTTACTTATTCTCTTTCTCCCTCAGTCTCCGCATTAAAATGGAGTTAATAATACCTACTTCCCAGAGTCATTGAAAGGCCTAAATAAGTAACTACATGTTAAATAATTAAAATTGTGCTTGGGACATATTTAGCACACAGTAAATATTAGCAATTATTATTAGTATCAGCAGCTAAAAGGAGTAAGTTTATATGAACTAATATAATTTATATATGCTAACATAAACCTCTGAAACAGAAAGGAAAAAGGAACAATTGCTGATATAGAGTGATTTCATATAGGTAAAATCCATAAAGGCACACATGCACACTGCACACACACAAATAATGCTACACATTTTCTCCAAGGATGTAAACGTGTCAATATGTGGAAAAGGAGCTGGAAGGGCACCAAAGAACAGGTAAACCTTGGTTATCTCTGGTCAAGGGAGGGGACCAGGATAGAGAGAGGGGTCAAAGTGGGCTTTAGCCATATCTCTGTTTAATAATATATTCCTCTGTGACATTATTATAAAGTTCATTTTTAAAAACAGTGAATAGAAGATGAAGAAACATAGACAGATATATGGATAAGTCTTTTAAAAAGTTTGCTAAGAAATGGAATAGAAAATAGTAGGATCTGGAGAAGATTGTGGGGTCAAGAGAGGATTTTGTGAACTTTATTGTTGCTGCTATTTTATAATGGAGATGCTAAAGGACCTTTGTATGTTGATACAACTGGTCTAGCGGATGGGGGGAGAGGTTGATGGACAGTTGCAGTAGGCAGAAAGTGATGGTAGTCAGGGCATAGTGAGAGATGGCCATAGGCAGAGTAGGAATCTTCCTTTTGCTGTGAGCTGTGGAGAGGGAAGACAGTACCAGTGAGGGAAGATGATAAATTTGGTGGTGAGAAGACAAGTGGGCTCCTATCTGAAGACTTGTTCATCCAATGAGAGAAGGTAGGTGGAAGGTGTGTGAAATTTGAGTGGAAAGGAGAAGATGTGGAACATTTGTCTTTGTACCAGAAAGGGTTGAATGTCCATTTGTAGTTTGTGACCATAAATTGAAAGAAAATAAACTCCTCCCACAGAAATGCTTCCATAGCTCTGCTACTGACCTCACCAAACACACATCCATCTCCTACTCATTTTACAACATGAACAGCTCAAATTGCTGAGCCCCTACTTGGGCCAAGCAGTCTACATACAATACTCCATTCAGTCCTCACAATAACCCCAGGAGGTCACTATTTTGAGGCCTACTTTTCAAATGAGGAAGCAGGTCTAAAAAATATAGGTGATTTGCTCAAAGCCACCATCTGGTATAATAAAAAAGCTCTCTGTAACATGGCAAACTCATGTTAATCTTTTGCACACTAAATTCTCCAGTGACATTCAAGGAAACCTGAAGAACTAAGTGTGAAACACAACACTGGACTGATTTTCTCCAGAAGAACATCTTCTTACCTAACAAAATGGCCAAAAAAAAAAAGGACAAAGAACAAACTGGTGACAGTGTCAAATATTAAAGGATTCTAAGAACAGTCCAGAGTCCTACTGGGCCTGAGAAGTTTGTGGAATGTCTCTGCATTGCTTTATCTGGTTCCACACTTGGATAATTCCATGCAGGGCTTAAAATACCACAGACCAGTTAAAGGGTATTTCAAGAAAACTATTACAGAGATATGCTTTTGCTGGTGTACATTGTTAGCTAAGATAGCTATGGCAATGTAGTGAGTAGAGTGCTCTCTGTTACTGGGTGAATTTATGGTCAGGAGGTAAAGCTGATCCTTTCCAGAAATCCTGCTTTTGCTCATTCTGTCACTGAAGTTGAAGGATAATTAGTGAGCAGAGCTATTGGCGGTCATTTTTTGCCATTGATTTTTTCTAGCCATCTTCACTACCAGCTTTGGCATAATTATATGCCCTGTAAAAAATGTAGTTCATTTACATAAATAAATTAAAAGCCCCAGTAGTGTCATGGACGGGTTTTGGCTCTGTTGCTTTTAGTGATTATGACTATAACTCTGAACCGGCATCAAGTTTTTAAAGTTGGATCATGGATTTCTAGCCTTGAAAAGGCCTAACGTCAGAGACCCCAGGTAGAACATTCCAACTAAAATACTAATGAAGATCAGACAAATACAAAAGTGCATACTTCTATAAACCTAAGACCAACAGATACCTAAGGCCAAAATCTTGTAAGAATCTTAGGTCTACTGTCGCCAGCTAGTATTGTTATATTACTCATGCCTTTTTTATGTTCTGTATTTCTGATGCTTGGACATCTGGGGCTTTGCTGACTCTGGAGAGACTGCCCCTCCCAAGGCTGGTCAATTTCTATATTCCTAAACTCTCCTGGGAGTACCTTTGCACCTTTAAAATGCAAACCAATCAATGTAGAGCCCACACCCTTATCTACTTCCTTGTTGAAGCTCTTAAACTAAGGGTCACTATCCCCCTGCCCTTAACACCTCAGGGCCCACTGAAATTATCCAAACAGCCAGTCCTAAACCTGTTAACCCTACCTTGCCTGTTCCTTTCCAGAATCCACAGTAATGGCTCTTGCCCTCGTCTTCCCCTCGCTCCCTCTGCCTTCTGACTGACCCTGGTGCTTCCTTGCGTGGCCCTGCATGCCATGTTCTGTCTCTTGTTTCTAGGGACTGTGAGTACAAAAACTTCCTCCTCCATGACAGTTATTCCCATGTCTATGTGTCTCAGCATACTTGCTTAAAACCAGTCCCCAGTGATTAAAAACAGTTGCTCACACTGGCCTGTGAGGGGTCTTATCTCTTTACCGAACAACAACAACAAAAAACCACTCCTGGAAAGAAACTGTGCAGTGAAGGGCAGACAAGGAGAGATAAGGAAGAGGCCACCTCAACCAAGGCTGGGCTGGCAGCTGATGGCCCCAGGCTGCCTGGGCAAAGTGTTCACAAACCTAGGTCAAAATGAGAAATATATGACAATATATTTAATTTTTTCATAAAGTTCAATTTATGCATATTTTTAAATTCTAGGATTATTTCTTTTTAGTAGTTTTGGTGCTAGAGTGTTCTTCGTTTTATGAGATAATGTTACATAGTAATTTCTTTTCAGTGTCCCTATTTTGGCAACAGAAAAATTTGGCAACCCTTAAGTTATTCCCCAAATGTATATTTAAAATTTAACCAGAGTGTGCAAGCCAAAGTCTGCAACCTCAGCAGCAGAAAATGGGAATTGGACAAGGAGCTGGTGCTTGAATCAATCCTCAAACTATAAGCCTAATAAATAAAACTTAACTGCATATGTGGTCCGAGAACAGGGCCAAAGACAGTCACATTCCTCTGCTAAAAATGTAGATTCTGCCTTGGCCGGTTTGGCCCATGGACAGAAGGGTCATGGGTTCAATTCCCAGTCAGGAGGATGTACCTGGGTTGCAGGTTCAATTCACAGCCCCAGTTGGAGTCATGGGGGGGAACCAATCAATATGCCTCTGTCACATTGATGTCTCTTCCTCCCTCCCTCCCTCCCTTCCACTCTACTTAAAAATCAATGGAAAAATATCCTCGGGTGAGGATTAACAAACAAAAAAACAAAAACAAAAATGTGGATTCTGAAGAGATCTCACCTGAATTGAAGGTAAATAGAAAGGAAAAAATAGCAAGCTTATGAAAAACTATTAGAGAACAAGGATAAGAGATATTATTCTGGGCTTGGGGGTGGATTTCAGGAAACTATTGGACATCTTCAGTGTTGGGTAAGAAGATATCTCTAAAACAAAAACAGGTATAAAACACTACAGAATATAATTTTATCACATCAATCCCTCATTTTCACAGTATACTGAGAAACAGAAAATAGTTGCTGAAAGCTGGCTTGACACTCACAGTGAGGCCTGGGTATTCTCCTGTTGAAAGTAAATGTCATACAGCATCAACATCAGAGAAGGCCACTCAGTGACCATGGTGGAGCAAGACAAAAATGAGACCCCTCAACAATCACGTCTAATAAAATACAAACACTGCACAAGTCACAAATACCAAATGTCCCCCTCTCCCAACTAATGTGAGTGCTGCTGCTTCTTTACCAGTCACAGCTTTGGCCTCAGTCTAATCTGCCCTTGCACAGATAAAGTTTCCTGAGATACCCAATCATAGAATCTTCCCATTTTATGACAGCACCCAGTTATGACTCACTTCCTTGGACCCTCCCCAAAATCACCACAGCAAAGCTCAGGTCTCTGTGTAGTACCCTCCGGCAGAGACCCCACAGTTCCCAGGTTATGTGTTCTCCCTCAATGCAACAAGAAATAAACCCACTCATACAACTACAGGTGTGGTCCTGGTGGTGACCAGATGAAAGATATTGACAGTATGCACAAGTAGGAATTTAATGATTACTTAACAGGATTGAGAGTATCTCTCTCAAACAATAATGAAGGCATAGAGGCCTCATTAAAGTCAGAAATCAAACAGGGAACCCTCATACTACTACCACCATCCAACATGTTTCTAGAAGGTCTAACCAATGTAATCAGACAAAGAGAAATACTAAAGAAAGGCATTGGGAAAAAGACATAAAGAACATTAGGGCCCTGTCCCAGTTGGTTGAGCATCCTCCCATGCACCTAGAAGTTGCCAGTTCGATTCTCGATCAGGGCACATGCCAGGGTTTCAGGCTGCATCCCCAGTAAGGGGCATGCAAAAGGCAGCCGATCAATGTTTCTGTCTCTCCCTCTCTCTAAAAAAAAAAAAAAAAAAAAAATCAATAAAACATATTTTTTTTAAAGTAACATTAGGTAATAAATTGAAAAGAGGATCAATTGAAAACTGTTAGAACCAAGAGTTAGTTTAGTTCAGTAAGGCAATCTATTATTAATTAATATAAAACTCAAGAGTCAGCCAGAATGTAAAGTTCTAAATATAATGGGGAAATTTCCCATTTACAATAGCAACAAAACATCTGGGAACAAAAAATTTCAGAGGAATAGAACAAAGTACCTGAAAAAATAAAAAAGGGATATAATATAAAGTTAGGTAGAAAGGCTCGCTATCTTAAAAAATATTTCTTATAATTCAGTATATAAATTTAATATAATGTGGTAAAAGTCACAATAGTTTTCTGTAATTGAAAATATCTGTCTTGGAAAATGCAGGTAAATAATGAAACAAATGAAGAAAAGTGAAGATATTAAAAAATTACAGTAACTAAAGTGGTTATTGAACCATTATGAAATTAGTAAGGAAGGTCAATGGAAAAGAGCAGGGAGCCAAAACACATGCAGACATGCACACAAAGTTGAGTATATAAGAAATAAGTGAAGAAATATTAATTATTCCGTAATTACCATTGGGACAACTAGCTAACTATCTGAAAAACTTATATATTACTTCAAGTTATAAACAAAAATTAACTGCCAGATTTAAATATAAACACAAAACCCAAAAAGGTTTTAGAATAAAATATAAGTAATAGCTTGAAAAGCAAAAAACATGTCAGAAAACATGAATTGACTTAACTGTGTAAAATTTAAATTTGGATGTTAAAAAATGAAGGCCATAAAAATTAGAGACAAACTAGGAAAAAAATGTGTAACGTGACATTAAAGTAGATACATTTTAATATATAATTTTTATGAATCAATGTTTAAAATATGGATACATTAATAAGAAATGGGCAAAAAGAAGGATGCCACTGTCACCTATAAATTTGGGAAATACCTGTAAGAACTTTAGTACCCAGTGAACTCAGGGATGCTAAAAAGCAGCATTTCTCATTCATTTTTGGTAGAAGTATAATGACTGAAAAACAGTACGACAAAATGCTATCAGTGGTTCTTTCTAGATAAGATTATAAATGATTTCTTTAAATTTGCTTGTCATTGTAATCTGCAATCAACATAGTACTTTGTTGTGTTACCTCTAAATAATAAAACAAAATAGAAATTAAATTCGATTCATTTCTCAAATTTATTTTTCCTATATTCAGCTTGTTAATCACTGCCCTATAAATATTACACATATATAATACTACATATGTGTGTAAATACACAGACACACACACAAAGGAATTTTCTTTGTATGAGTAGGATCCTAAGATAGAAAGATTAGACCTACACAGTACCCAAAACACTCAAGAATACTAATCTATTGCAAATGCCATTCTTAATAAATTTCAAAGCTCCCATAAAACAACAGAATTTAGTTACATGAATATCATTCTAGGAAATGAAGTCTTGGAACTTCTTTGCTAGATCTCAATTGATCCATCAGTCCTAGAACAGCCAGGGATAATATAACATCAAAAGCATAAGAAACAGCCTGGCCAGTGTGGCTCAGTGGTTAAAGCATCGACCCATGCACTGAGGGTCACAGGTTCAATTCCCAGTCAAGGACACATACCTGGGTTGCACATTTGATCCCCCCCAATCCTCCAACTGGTGCATGTGCAGGAGGCAATCAATCGATGTGTCTATCTCACATCTATGTTTCTCTCCCTCTCCCCGTCCCTTCTACTCTCTCTAAAAATCAATGGAAAAAATATATTCTTGGGTGAGGATTAACAAACAAACAATAAAACATAAGCAACAAAAGAACATTTAAATAAATTGGACTTCATCAAAATTAAAAACTTTTGTGCATCAAACAACACTCAATAAAGTGAAAAGAGAACCCACAGAATAGAAGATATTTGCAAATCATGTATCTGATAAGGGGCTACTATCCAAAATATATCAAGAACTCATACAACTCAACAAGAAACAGACAAGTCAATTTTTAAAAATTCACAAGGGACTTGAATAGATTTTTTTCCAAAGAAGATATACAAATCACCAACAAGCACGTAAAAAGATGCTCAACATCATTAGTAATTAGGGAAATGAAAATCCAGACCAAAATGAGATAACACTTCACACTCACTAGGATGGCTATAATTTTTTTTTTTTTTTTTCAGATAGAGCAGGCGGGAGAGACGGAGAGAGAGAGAGAAACATCAATGTGAGAGAGACACATTGAGTGGTTGCCACCCACACAACCCCAGTCGGGGCCAGGGATAAACTGCAACCGAGGTATGTGCCCTTAGTGGGAACCGAACCTGGGACTCTCTGGTCCGTGGGCCGACACTCCAACCACTGGGCCAAATCAGCCAGGACGGATGACTATAATTTTTAAAAAGGGAAAATAATCTCTGGGCCATTGTGGCTCAGTGGATTGAGCGTCATCCCACGAATGAGAGGTCCTGGTTCAATTCCCAGTCAGGGTGCATGCCCATGTTGCAGGGGCTCAATCCCCAGAAGAGGGTCTGTAGGAGGCAGCCAACTGATGTTTCTATCTCTCTCTCCCTTCCTCTTTCTCTAAAAAATCAATAAAAAAAAATTTTTTTTTAAAAGAGGAAATAATCAGTGTTGTGGAGGATATGCAGAAATTGGAACATTTATAGATTGAAAAGGTGGTAAAATTGTGGAAAATTGTTTGGCAGTTCTCAAAAAGCTAAACTGAGAATTGCCATATGAGGTTTCAGTGGCTTACTCCACTGCTGGTGTGTCTGGTCCAGGTTCAGCTGGTGGCCCAGGTACCCAGGAGCAACCCCAACCACCAACACAATTGGTAGGGTTTGCCCAGAGCGGGCTTTTGCAGCAATAGCAACAAGACTTCAATCCTGTGCAGCGCTGTAAGATGCTCATCCCGCAGCTAAAGAAGAGTCTCCAGACTTTGATGAAGGTTGCAGCCCAGAACTTGATTCAGAACACTAACATTGACAACGGACAAAAGAGCAGTGACAGACCCATACAGTGCTTTGACAAATGTCTGGAGGAGTTCTACACACTCTGTGACCAGCTGGAGCTCTGCCTGAATATGCCTCTGGGAGGAGGAAAAATGGCGGTGGAGTGAATAGAAGCACAGACCGTCTCTCAGGACCAAATTGGAATTACAACTAAAATAAAGGTAAATCATCAGGAAAAACCAACTGAAAAATAGCTGGAGAGAACCCATATAACTAGGGACAGAAAGAGGATGCCAAACTGAGCCTGGTAGGAACTGCAGCATGGGAGGGTGGGCTGGAAGCCTGAGGGCTGCATTATCTGTGAGCAGTTCCCACCGAGAAAGCAAGGGTTTTAAAAAGTACCAAATCAGCTACAGCCACTCATCTTGGACTGGACTGGACTGGAACTATGTGGAGAGAGTCTGGGGCTCCTGGCTCAGGAGAGAGCTAGAGGGGAGGACACTAGGAGTTTTGTGCCAAATCACTCCCTCATAGGAGAGTAGACATTTTACTCAATGAGCCCCTTCACAGAGTCCTGGGGAGAAGCAATGGCCCCTCCCTCGATATTCAACACCACTAGGCCAGAGAAATGCAAATTGAGGCTTATTAACAACAAGCAATAGCCCCACCTGTTGGCAATCCTCTTACACCTGAGGGGTTTTTCATTCCCCTGAGGGCTACAAATCAAGTAACTGAGACTATTAACCTCCAGGCAAAAGCTACAGGATAACTAAACCTTTCCTTGGCTTGAAAAGCCAAATAAAGACACTACAAAGAAGGAAAACTACAGGCCAATATCCCTGATGAACACAGATGCCAAAATCCTTAACAAAATATTAGCAAATCAGATCTATTGAAAAAATTATCCACCATGACCAAGTGGGATTCATCTTAGGGATGCAAGGCTGGTACAATTTTCGCAAATCAATAAATGTGATATACCACATAAACAAAATGAAAAATAAAAACCATATGATCTTATCTATAGATGCTGAAAAAGCATTCAACAAAATCCAGCACCCATTTTTGATAAAAATGCTCAGCAATGTGGGAATAAAGGGACCATACCTCGACATAATAAAGGCCATATATGAAAAACCTACAGCCGACATCATACTTAATGAGAAAAAACTAAAAACATTTTCCTTAAGAACAGGAACAAGACAGGGATGTCCACTTTCACCACTCTTATTTAACATAGTTCTGGAAGTCTTAACCACAACAATAGACAAGAAGAAAAACTAAAAAGGATCCAAACTGGAAAGGAGGAAGTGAAACTGTCATTATTTGCAGATGACATGATATTGTACATAGAAAACCCTAAAGACTCCATCAAAAATCTACTAGATTTAATAAGTGAATTTGGCAAAGTAGCAGGATACAAAATTAATATCAAGAAATCGGTGGCATTCTTATATACAAATAATGAACTCACAGAAAGAGAAACTAAAAGAACAATCCCAAGTATCACTGCAGCAAAAAAACTAAGATATCTAGGAATAAACTTAACCAAAGAAGTAAAGGACTTGTTCTCAGAAAACAACAGGACATTGAAAAAAGAAATAGAGGAAGATATAAAAAAGTGGAAGCATATGCCTTGTTCATGGAGAATTAACATCATTAAAATGTCCATACTACCCAAAGTAATCTATAAATTCAATGCAATCCCCATTAAAATACCAACGACATATTTCACGGAACTAGAACAAATACTCCAAAAGTTTATATGGAACCCAAAAGACCCTGAATAGCCACAGCAATCTTGAAAAAGAAGAACAAAGTAGGTGGGATCACAATACCAGATATCAGGTTGCACTACAAAGCCATTGTAATCAAAACAGCCTGGTACTGGCACAAGAACAGGCATATAGATCAATGGAACAGAACAGAGAACCCAGAAATTGACCCAAAACAGTATGCTCAATTAATGTTTGACAAAAGTGGCAAGAGCATAGAATGAAGTAAAGACAGCCTCTTTAATAAATGGTGTTGGTAAAATTGGACAGCTACATGCAAAATAATGAAGCTAGACCACCAACTTACACCATACACAAGAATAATCTCAAAATGGATAACAGACTTAAATGTGACTTGTGAATCCATAAAAATCCTAGAAGAAAATGTAGGCAACAAAATTTCAGACATCACAAGCAGTAGAATTTTCACTGATACAACGCCTAAGGCAAGAGAAACAAAGGGGAAAATTAATACATGGGACTACATCAAACTGAAAAGCTTCTGAACATCAAAAGAAACAAGCATCAAAATGGAAAGGGAACCCACTATATGGGAGAGCATAATTTCAATCTCCAAAATATATAGAGTACTCATACAACTCAACAAAAAGAAGACAAAGAATCCAATTAAAAAATGGGCAGAGGATCTAAATAGACACCTCTCCAAATAGGACATACAAATGGCCAAGAGACATATGAAAAATGTTCAACGTCACTAATCATCAGAGAGATGCAAATTAAAAGGACTATGAGGTATCACCTCATATCTGCCAGAATGGCTGCCATCAACAAATCATCACACAACAAGTGCTGGGGAGGGTGTGGAGAAAAGGGGACTCTAGTACACTGCTTGTGGGAATGCAGACTGGTGCAGCCACTATGGAAAACACTATGGTGTTTCCTCAAAAAATTAAAAATGGAACTGCCATTTGACCCAGTGATCCCACTTCTAGGAATGTATCCTAAGAAGCCTAAAACACCAATCAGAAAGAATACATGTACCCGTATGTTCATAGCAGCACTATTTACAATTGCTAAGATCTGGAAACAGCCCAAGTGTCCATCAGTAGATGAGTGGATAAAAAAGCTGTGGTGCATATACACAATGGAATACTATGCAGCTGTAAGAAAGAAAGATCTCTTAACCTTTGAGATGACATGGAGAGACCTGGAGAATATTATGTTAAGTGAAATAAGCCAATCAGAGAAAGACAAATATCACATAATCTCACTTATTTGTGGAATATAATGAACAAAATAAGCTGATGAACAAAATAGACTCAGAGACATAGAAGTAGGGTACATACTGACAAACTTCAGAAGAGGGGTCAGGGGGGGAGGAAGTGATAAACCAAAGAACGTATATGCATATATGCATAACCAATGAACATAGACAACAATTCCGGGTGGTGAGGGGAAGATTGGGAGGAGGGTGTAAATGGGAGAAAAAGGAGAAACATCTGTAACAAAAATAAATTAATAAATAAATTTTAAAAAAAGAATTGCCAAATGATGTACTTCCCCTCCTAGGTTATAATATAGCTAAGTGAACTGAAAACATGTGTCTAAATAAAAACTTTTAAAAGAATGCTAATAGTAGTATTATTCATAATAGCCAAAGAGTGAAACCAACCCAAATGTCCATTACGGTGAATGGTAAATAAATGTGCTATATATAAACAATGGAATATTGTTCAGTGATAAAAAAAAGAAATGGAGAGACAAGTGCAATGTGAATGAGCCTTGACAACACTACACTAAATGAAAGAAGCCAGACACTAAAGGCTACTATTGCATGATTTCATTTATGCAAAATGTCCAGAACAGGCAAATCCATGGAGACAGAAAGTAGATTTGTGGTTACTAACATGGGGTTAGGGGTGAGGGGATAATGGGAAATGACTGCTTAATGGATATGGAGTTTCTTTTTAGAGTAATGAAATGTTCTGAAATTAGGCAATAGTACATTGTGAATGTACTAAAGTCACTGAATTGTAGACTAAAATGGTTAAAATGAGAATTTTATGTTATGTAAATTTTATCTTAATTTAAAAAAAAAACAAAAAAACACCACCAGGGACAGCATAGCTTTCTTTCAGGGCCTTTAATGGAAATGGGAGAAGGAGCCTTAAACATTAAGGCTCAGCCTGATGACAGCCCCAGGGCAGGTTACTGAGCAGTTAGCAAAGCTAGTGAATGACAGAGCCAGGAAGACAAGCTGGATTTCCTGACTTCTAGCCCAGAGTTCTTTCTGCCAGAGAGCTGCCTCAGAATCAAAGCCTAGGCAAGCTATCTATCAGGTCTCAAAAGCAAACCCAAGCCACCTTCTAGACCAGGTGCTTCCCCTTCAAAGCACTCTTTGTGTGCAGCTCTTGGCCTATGCTACCAACCACCAAACTCAAGTGTCCATCAGCCCACCTGCCAATCAATGCTTCTATTAACAGCTGCCTCATTATTTGCTTGTCCTCCATGATTTACATCAAATGGGAAAATCACACTGTCATCACATTGCTCTAATCTTAGAAAAGCATGTCATTCATACTCTCAGAATTGGCCTCTATCCCAGTGATATTTGAAGATATCTTTTGTCTTTAAAAAAATCATGGACAGAATATCCACAGTTTAGGGCACATTCATAAAGACAAATCAACAGTCCCCTTTATAAATGACTTCAAAGAGCATATGGCAAAACAGAAAACAAAAAAAAGTAGGCACAGAATTTTTTTTTGCAATATTGAATTCTTTGGAGATAAAATGAGAAAAGAATAGTTGATATAGAAAGCAATTCAGTACTTCACAATGATTAAGAGGCTCTTTAGTCATAGACCTGGGTTCAAATCCTGTCTGTGGCTTTTAATTAGCAAGTTGCTTTGCATGTTTCTTGTACCTTCAGATATTTCTTTTGTAAAATAAGGATACCAGTAGTACCTACTCAGTACAGTCTTAACATTAGTAACATAGCACATATAAAATATTTAGCACAGGGCCTACCCCTTAGAACATATGAAGTTTAAATGAAATATGAAATATTTCGCCCACAAAACTAAACTGTATCTTTAAGTTCACGATCTGTGACAGTGAAACTGGGCTACAGAATGGTGTGTTGCAAGAAATGTGGGACTGAGTCAGGAAACCTTGGTTCAAATCCTAGTTCATGTACTTACTAAATAGCAAGACGTTGGGATCCTCAGTAAATATCACTAAGACTTGGTGTCTTTATTTACACAAAGGGAATAATGTTTATATCAGAAGATGTTGGGGCAAGTTTTAAAATAATATATTCTATACATTCTAAAATACAGCATCAAGAATGTAAACATAGATACTAGAGTTATATAACGCTACATAAATAACAAGGTTTTACTGGTATAAGAATGCAGTGGGACTAGGCAGTGAGAGACCTGGGGCTGTCATCTGAGTTCCATGGGATGAATGCTGTTTTTCTGGGCATTATTTTCTGCACCGCTAGAATGAGGTGATTAAATAATCATGAGGTCTCCTTCAAGCTCTGACATTCAATGGTAGTATACATTGGAATCCATGGATTCTGACTCTCCTTCTTTCTCAAGCAAGTAGAAAGTGACACTGCCACCAAAGGACCCATAAGAATACTTGGCTTGTCTTTACCAAAGGTAGAAAAATGCCCAGCCCTATTCAGATTCCCATGGGCCATGAGCTCATGAACTATGCAACATTCAAGAGGTCATGGCCAGATGTTGTCACTCAAAATTCAATGACAGCTATTCTCCTCTCCACCTTTGAGCTACAAAGGAGAAAGATGTTTAGCTGGTGGGAGTTTTCTTCTACTTAAGCCTTGGCCTTGGTGGTGGTGGGGGTGGTGAGGTCTATCTCATCCCAAATGTAACCCTTCTTACTTCCTCCCATAATTCACTGCAGATCTATTAGTTGAGCAACTTTTCAATATCAGTGACTCATTAGCCTGGCTGGTATGGCTCAGTGTATTGAGCATTGTCCCATGGACTAAGAGGTCCTGGTTCTATTCCCCATCAGGGCACATGCCCGGGTTGTGGGCTCAATCCCCAGTGGGGATGTGTGGGAGGCAACCGACCAATGTTTTGCACATCAGTGTTTCTCTCTCTCCCTTCCTCTCTCTCTAAAAATAATAATAATAATAATAATAATAATCAATAAAAACATATTTTTTAAAAATTTAACTAATTATAGGAATATTATTCAGCCTTAGGAAAAAGAAAGAAATCCTGTCACATGCTATGTGGATGAACCTTGAGGACATTATGCTAAGTGAAATAAGCCAGTCACAAAATGACAAACACTGTACGATTCCACTTATATGAAGTACTTAGAGTAGTCAAATGCACAGAGACAGAAAGTAGAATGGTGGTTGGGGAGAGGAGTATATGGGAAGTTATTGTTTAATGGGCAGAGAGTTTCAGTTTTACAAGCTGAAAGGTTCTGAAGATGGGTTGCACATCAATATGAATATATTTCTTACTACTGACCTATACACTTAAAAATAGTTAGGATGATAAATTTTACTTTGTGTATTTCAGCACAATTAGAGTTTCTAAGTTAATGAATTATCTGATTACTGCAATAATCATTTGGGAAATCAAGGGCAACCAATAATTATGGATTATCACCATTTCCTTCTCAAGTACCCCTCTCCCTTTGAACCCAGATAGGTCATAGGTTTTATGGAATCATGAATGCATAAATGTTCATATTTGTGTCTCCTCTTTTGAAACAATGTGGCCTCTAAAGTATCAAATCAATACGCTTGTTCTAGGCTCCCATCCAAACCTCTACCATACATTGTGCTAACTAGATGTTCTTCTTGTTGAACAGGCTAGTGCTAGCCTATTATCAAGCAAGTATCTCTAGGGACAATTTGTGTATCAATCATTCACAGAAGGGATGGATGCCTTCAATCATTGGGATTTCTTCCTAGCTATTATCACAAGGTAGGTATTTTGAATGGGGATAGGGGGCCAAAGGGGAAGAGAGTAATCTCAGAATTTGTTGCTTTTGGAGAAAGAAATATCTAGAAGAAGCATCACAATCAAGAAGGGGTAGGGACAGTGTTGAAGAGGGCAGCAGAGTCACTGGGCACCCAGTGCTGGGAGATAATCAGTTTGGGGAGAGGGGATGGAGACATGGAATGGAAGGGAATATCAGAATGCATTTTACAGAGTTGGTGATTTTGTCAAGTTTAGCAGCACTCTTGTGTACCTGTCCTGGAAAGTAGAGAAGCATTCCCCTGCCTCTCTAGTCTATGTAGGTTGTTTGCTGCTGGGAAAAGGGCCTGGGAGCCCCTTTGGACAGGATGCTCATGATCTAATTTCCTTGGTGGAACAGCTGGTCTGGTTAAGCTGTGTCTGAGATGGAATGGAGGATATTCCTAAGAGGAGGGGAGGAGGCTGAGGGACCCCTTGGCACTGGCAAGGGGGATTTGGCCAACAGTGCTGACCTTCTGCTCTCTATTCCAGGAGGCTCAGAGTCCTTCAAAGTGGTCATCAATTAACCTCACTGAAGCCCAAGGTGGACTTCCCCAAGGACACAGAGGAAAAAAGACAGTAATGAGATAGAAGTTTTTCTTATTTGCATTCACAGCATTGGCTCTTTCCCTTCACCAAAACCTAGAACCCAGCCCAAGCCACACCCAGTGCTTTCTGGTGCTGACTTGCTAACACCTGCAAATGCAACTGCAGACACTTTTCCTTGTCTCCCACAAGCCATGTTGTGTCTGGGCTAAGGAAGCATGTTCCCTCCCTTCCCAAAGCCTTGGTGAAGGAACAGCAGAACCACTAGTTCGACAGGTGAACAAAGCTACTTCTGACCAGGCATTAACAACACCTATAAACAAAGATTCAGGGGAGGAGGAAGGATGTAACTTGGGCTGAGATTCACTTGCTCAGTTCTCCCTCACCTCTCTCTGTGCCAGGGCTTCAGAAAGGAATGCACTGAGATGCTGGCAGTCACCCTGTTCATTAGCTGAAAACTAAGTAATGGCTACTTGATTCAGTCAAAATGGTGGGCCCAATTGCACTTTGGAAATCACCATTTACACACACACACACACACACACACACACACACACACCCCAAATGCTTTTGTTTTCTTGCATAGATGTGAAATAGTCAAACACTATTAAGTACTGATCCTGGTAAATACTCTCAGTCATGACTGAAACAAATGCCATAGGCAATCCTTACATGATAAGGCAAGATTGAAAATGAAAATTCAGGGAAGGCTGCAAAAAGACCAAGCCAGAATCACCCTCTGTTACTGATAACCAGGCAACTGAAGCAAGTGTGGGTTTGCAGAGGCTAAAACTGCCTGGGGTTTTTGTTGGGTATTTCCTCTTTAAATTTCTCTTTCATGTGCCCTAGGCTTACAATTTAGAATTTCAATTAAATTTGGAATGTGTTCAAACAAGTAGCTCTGATGATCAAATATCTAAGATTCTAAATGATCAGAAAAAGAGGTGTCATTCAACGCAGGAAACTTTGTCTTTCGAAATTGAATTTTAATTCACTGCCATCATTTTCAAGGTAGCCATTTGTAATCTCTGTCCCCTGAGCTGCCATTTTTAAAAAATGACCTCTTCCTTATCACAAGGCATTTTTCTCCCTTTAAGTCATTAGAATCACCAGCAAGCACAATGTGTAGAATATGAGAATACACATAACCATGATACTATATGGTCATGATTTGGCCCCCACCCAACGTATTCACATAGGAAAGTATTTCACACTCATTCAGCTTTCAGTATCAGCTACATTATTAGGAAGTTTACTTCAGGTCTGGCTGGTGCGGCTCAGTTGGTTGGGCATTGTCCCCTGAACCAAAAAGTTACAGGTTTGACTCCCAGTCAAGGCACCTGTTCAGGTTGTGGGCTTGATCCCTAGTAGGGGGCACTCAGGAGATGTTTTCCTCTCTCTCGCTCACCCTTCTCCCTCTAAAAATCAACAAAATATATTTTTTAAAAAGAAAGAAACTTTACTTCCATTGTAAAAGTTTGTCTAATCAATTGAAACAAAGGGAGTTTTTTGGATTAATTTCTTCTGGTTGACTCATAGTGAAATATGAATATCAAATACTCCTGTATATGAATAGATCAGAGGACAGGGATGGGGGAAGAGGAATCAATTAAGTAATTAGTTGCCCTACCTTTTGAAAATGACAGCAAATGGTTTATCTTTCCCAGAATTGGCCCTATAAAACGAAAAGCTTCAACACTCTATGACACATCAGGAAACAGTAACATGTTTGGGCCATTATCACTAACTGTTAATTGTTTTCTGATGATGTGTTCATTGTAAGTACACAGCCTGAATAGTGAGCCAAATAAATACTTGTGGAATCACTCAGTGAATACCTATAGATCACCCCCAACTACTCTGGAAGCCCCTTAAGAAGAAATTGCCTTGAACTTTTTATATAGTTAACCTTCCCCCAGCCCCACAAAGAAGGCACACAATAGATATTCAATAAGTAAATCAATCATCGACTCATTTTTCATCTTCACCAACGGGCCTGGGAGAGAAACAGCAAACAAGTGTTAAAACATTTTACATTGTAATTCATCAGTTGAGAAATTAAGGCTGGGGGGGTGGAATTGCACAAGCATGAGGGTCACGATGATAAAGAAAAAAGCTGTGCTGTGAGAAGACAACTGCACTTAAAATGCAAACTGTACATTTTCGCCAGAGGTGACGAACATTTTCTAAAATCAAGGTTTATAAAATTGGTTCTCTTTGTTTCCTTAGTAACACAGTATAAGGGGGACCAATCCATCTTTGACAATCTATTCAGAATGTGAAGGTCTTCCCCTTTTCTTTTTACCCTTTGAACATAATCCACTTAGTCACCATCTCCAAAGCGCCTCCCAAATAGGGCGGGCGGGGAGGGGGCACTCTGGGAAGCCTTTGCTGAGATACTTAGCGGAACTTTGTTCTCCACATGGGCTATTTAGGAGCGTCTGGGTTTTCTCGGGTGACTCCACCGCCTCCCTAGGTTCCTCTCACTTTTCGAACAGTCCGGGTGATGAGATTCTCCAAGGCGGTCCGGAAGCCGCTGACCATGGTCCTGGCCTCCAGCTCAGGACACGAGCGTGGAGCGCGCGGGAGAAGGTGCAGTGGAGAGCGCGCAGGGCGCGGAGGGGAGCAGCGGTCTAAGCCCCCGCCCCTCCTGACCCCCGGGGAGCCCGCGGGCATTCACGCGAACCCTCCATGGCACGCTCCGAGCTGCATCAAAAAAGGGTGGGACACCTAGTCACAGCTGCAATCGGAAGCTGCCTCAGAGAATTTAAGAAGAATGGAACCACCGCCCATCCCCACCCCCCAACATGCGACCCCCAGCCGGGGATCAGCCCATCCTTCCTTCCCCATCCTCCACCTCCCAGATCCAGACAGGCGCGGGCAGCCTTTGTGGGCGCACAGCTGCCCACCGCCCAGCCCCAGCCTCTCCGCACCCTGCGCAGAGAAGGGTAGAGTAGGGTGGGGTGCTTGTACAGATTCGGGGAGGGGCAGGACCGTGGACATGTTGGGATGAGAGGGAGGGGCGATCCCTGTGCCCTGTCCTCCTTCTCAAACATCCCCCTCCCCCATACCAACCTGGTCGTAGATGTTCTGCAGGGCTTCCTTGCCCGAGGCCCGCCGGATCTCCACCTTCCGGCCCGATTCAACAGATGGCTCCCCGCCGGCACGCCGGCCCTGCCGCGAGTACGGCGGTTGCGGGTCGGGGCCCAAGTGGGCGACGTCCCGCTGCTGAGCCACTACCTGTCCCGAGCCCCGGCCCACTGATAGCGAATCGAAGTCGATGGTCTTGTTCTCCGAGGACCCTTCCACCGGGCAGAACATGCCACAGAATTTCTGCCGGGGCTTGGGGCTGCCTGAACCCAGGTTTTTAAAAAAGGCAGGGACCTCTTCGTCCTCTGCCGCCTTCCCGGATTGCTTCCTCTCGGCCATGGTGCGGGGGCTCGGGAAAGGTTTCCTCCGTCCGTCCGTCCGTCTGCGGTCCCTAAGTCCGCCTCTCGCTGTGCACAACCTCCTGGCTACTGCCGCCACTGCCG
Source organism: Tadarida brasiliensis (assembly GCA_030848825.1). Lineage (NCBI taxonomy): Eukaryota > Metazoa > Chordata > Mammalia > Chiroptera > Molossidae > Tadarida > Tadarida brasiliensis. The sequence goes on along the minus strand of CM061259.1, from coordinate 66,883,209 downwards.
CTCTCTGCCTACCGCAAGGTGCACAGAAAGGAAGGAGGGCTGGAGAGCTGGCGACCCTCCCTCCCAGTTCCTCCCCCTGACCCCGCTGTCTCCCCTCCCTGCCCACGCCCCCCACCGCCACTCGAGCTCCCGCGAGCTGCAAAGTTGGTTTTGGCAGGGCGGCCGCTGCGGCAGCGGGAATGAGAGGCTGCCAGTTCTCGGCAGCCGCGAGCGGAGGGAGGCGGGGGCGGGGCGCTCGGGCGGGGAACTGAGCGCTGCGGAGGGAGGAAGAGCCGCGCCACCCAGAGCCCGGCGCTCCGGAAGTGAAGCGGCCAGACCACCAGCTAATGGGTGCGGAGCGGAGGGCCGGCTGACTGCTCTTGGCTCCAGGGTGAGTATGGGACAGGCACGCAGGGATGAAGATCAGAGGGCGAAGCCCCTGGGCCCCGCGCCCTTCTCTTCCACCTGTCCGGCCCAGGCGCCTCTCCTACCGCATTTCGGAGGTGGGCCAGGGGCGTGGACCCACAGTGGGGAGGGCTCCTTCCCCCTTACCCCGGGCGTGAGCTGATGGGTGGGAAATTCGGGACAAACTGGCTGGCGCCAGAAACCCAGGGAGAGAGGAAGGGGCCTCACTGAGAATGGGGAAGAGATGACGCAGGCCTCGCAGAGAGGTGGGGGACGTAAGACGCCTGGGACACCAAAGCTTTAGTCTACCCACAGACTTTAGTGGGCTATTGGGAGCAGAAATTGAAACGAGAAGGTTCTCACTTATTTCATCCACAGAGGTGGGGGGTGCACAGCATGGCGGAGAGAAATGCAGAGGGGCGTAGCAAATGATGGCGGGATAGTATAAAGAGAGACATAAGTCTACAGGCCCGTGGGAGTGTAGCCAAGAGTGCAGTCTGAAAATTCTGTCCCAGCACGACAACTGATATATAGTGAGCGAGGGTGCAGACAGTGCGGGAGGGAGCACGTACAGTTAACTGCGCCACTGCCCAGGAGAAAGTCTTGATATGGTATTCCGCACCCCACCCCAAAAGGGAGGAAAAGACGCAAATTGCAGCCCAATCCCCAAATCGCCAGCCCATCCAGGTCTGATCCCCCTCTTCCCTGTTGAACACTGCGCCAGAGCTGCGTGCAGGAGGCCTAAGTGCGGGTGCGCGTGTCCAGTATGGGGTAGGAGATGGGGTGCTTTGACTTGTGTGTGGCGAAGTAGGCAAAAGATGTGTGGGGATTTGTTGTATATGTGCAGTGAGACCAGCCACAGTCTCTCGGGGTTGGTAGGCATCCAGGATGCATTTTGATTTGTGCCACTACCATGGCCCCTGAGGTTCTTCATTGCTTACTCGCATCCCCACGTCTTTCCCTCTATCAGTATTAATCCTTCCCTCTGGTAGATTACAGCTCTGCCCCTCTTTCCACAGAGGCAAAATTCTGTAGAGATGTTGCCCATCCTTTGACTGCTCAAGAGAGAGGTCTGGGCATGCTCAGTAACCAGGGTGGGTTTGGGCTAAAAGAGGCTGTTTACTGCAGAGCCATAACTCTGGACAGTGTGACCAAAGATTCTGTCCCATTGTCAGCCCTTGCCCCTGGAATTAAATGCAGACACTCTCTCCCTGGCCGGTTTGGCTCAGCTGTTAGTGCATCAGCCTGCAGACCGAAAGGTCGAGGGTTCAATTTTTGGTCAAAGGCATGTAAGTGGGTTGCAGGCTGGATTCCCAGTCTGGTCCTGTGGGAGGCAACCAATGATGTGTCCCTCTCCCACTGATGTTTCTCTCTCTCTCTCTGATGTTTCTCTCTCTCCCTCCCTCCCTCCCTCTCTTCCACTCTAAGAATCAATGGAAAAATATCCTCAAGTGAGGATTAACCCAAAAAATTAAATGCAGATACTCCCACCTCCCCCTACCCCCAACCCCCAATTGTGAGGAATAGCTTGGTGAAAGGAGTTAAATTTTAGGAGTTAAATTTGGAGGACCACCAGTCAGTTTGAGGGTGAGCCTATTGTGGTGATGGAGTGGGGATGGTGATAGGAGTCTTCAGATGAGAAGGAGAGGAGGAGGAAGGAGAGGAATATATGTGTAGGGGTTGAGAGACCCAGAGGCAGGCATTGGACTTCATGGAACCAGTTGTGCTTTTCATTTGAATAAAGTGCTGCCAAACAAATTGCATCATTTCCTACTCACAGCAGCCGGAGAGATGAATGCTTTACCATACCGTTTTCCAGGGTAGGGAACAGATTTAGAGAGATTGAGGGGCTTTGCCCAAGGTCACTATCTAACTAAATGATCCAACAAGTCCAATGGGGATCTTCTACCTAAAAGTCTGGTTCCTTTTCCAACTAATCCTATTTTTATGTTAGAAAATACAAGATTTTCACAGTTTTTTCATGTCCAAATATTTCAGTCCGTGGACTTAATTGTGTATCAAGGACCATGGTTCACTTGCAATGTTTGTATTTGAAGGTCGCCTTGTGGGAAGAGATTGCCTTTGAGATTAAGCCACCCAAAGGTATCTTAACCTCAGCATAACAGTTGTTACGTAGACTTTGGAGATATTTCTTCCTGGGCACACAATGCCTTTTTATATCTCATGTTTCCTTGAAATATTACAATGAAGAGGAAGGTCACCCTCATATGTTTGAAGGGGAAAGTGAAGCATGTAGAAGTCACTGGCGCTGCTGGGCCAGGGTGTGATCCACCACTTTGCCCTCCTGGCCCTTGGGTATACACCATGCCTTCAGAACCATCCAGAAGGGACTGAGGAAATGCGCCTGCAGCAGGAGTAGCTGCCTTTATGGTTTCAAGTTGGCATCTTGTGGACCCCACTCGGCTTAATGGAGATTTTCAGGCCTAGGGAGGAATGATCAGGGCCCCTTAACACCCACTCGCCAACAGTGAATTGAGATGTCAGGCACTCTTCCCTTTTTATGTTACCCATTCTCCACTGGTTCTCCATATATTTCCTATCTTTTCTTTTTTCTCCAAATGACCCCGCTCAAGTTTAAATGCTATGAAGAAAGTGTCATGATAGTAACTTAATATTTATAGCAAAAGGAACACCTAGTTGTGCATTTGCAAAACCTGCCCAGACATAACAAAAGAGCATGACTTCATAAATCCAAATTTAACTTATTTGGCCCTGAAATTTGAAAAATTGTTAAACCTATATTAAATTGTTATGCCTATATTATTGTAGTAGAGTATATTATATGTTATATTGTTATACTGATATAGGTTTTAAATGTCCAAGTGATTTCTAATTGGAATTTTTAATCAAAGAACTGAAGCAACTATATTGTTTAGTAGATTTAATTACATTGTAAAGGACTGTCATATTTTTGAATAAATACATTAACATTCATTATTGGATATTATCAAGCCATAAAAATACACCATTATAATTTATGTGTAACAGGGCAGCTTGGCTTGGCTGGAGCTAAGAAGGACCCAGACACGACCATTGTGTGGAGTTGGGTGACAACTTTCTGTGCTAGAAGCTGAAAAAACAAGCTTCTTGACTCTCATGGAACATTTTGGAATGCATAAACAGGTATCTGGCCACATCTCCTGATTTCATTCTTCATGTGGGAAGGATCTTGAGTCCTGGCCACAATTGGGCTCAGAGGTTAATGGACATGTCCGATGAGAGAATGGTGGGGAAGCCAAATTGCAGCAGGGTCCCCAAGAGGAAAAAAAAAATGTCACCATAAGCAAAGAAGAGATCTGACAGAGTGTAGACTCAAATACATTGCAGGGTAGAACCCCAGTCTACCCTCACGTCTGTCCCTAATGAGAGTGTTCATGCTTCTTGGGAAGGAGAGGGCTGTGTGGTAACTGACCATTGTTTCACTAGGAGTCCAAGCCACTCTGCTATAAGACTTCTCTCCAGGAGTTCTGGGTGCCAGAGTGGAGGTGTTTCCACACTGACTAGAGAGAGGTGAGGCGGCAGAGACGCGGAGAGTGTGAAGGCAGCTCTCGTAGGTGCCTCCGTTGGTCAGAGAAGGGTCAACACCACCACATGTCTGCTAGCATCGGGGAGAGAAACAGCAGCGTGGAACTACAGAGCCACTGGAAGTGGCACTGTTGTAACTGAGACACTAACCATCCACCTTGGATCAGGTCTAGAGACAACCAGAAGTGCCAAGTTCTTGCCACTGGGCAAGTAAGGGTTACTAGTTCAGAAGACTTCGGGACTGCTGTTGGAGTGACTTGACCTGAAACCCATGCCCTAGTGGGTTCAGGAGTTCATCCAGGGTACTTCAAATCCTAAGGGAGTGCCTACCTGCACTACAAATTAATTGCACCCATAGAGTTAGAACAAATAAATATCCGTGACAATGGCGCTGGCGCTGTTGGAGGACTGGTGCCGGATAATGAATGTGGATGATCAGAAATCACTGATGGTTATGGGGATACCAGTGGAGTGTGATGAGGCTGAGATTCAGGAGGTTCTCCAGGAGACTTTAAAGCCTCTGGGCAGGTATAGACTGCTTGGCAAAATATTCAGGAAGCAGGAGAATGCTAGTGCCGTCTTATTAGAGCTCATGGAGGATGCTGATGTCTCAGTGATCCCCAGTGAGGTTCAGGGAAGGGGGGGTATCTGGAAAGTGGTCTTTAAGACCCCTAACCAGGACACTGAATTTCTTGAAAGACTGAACCTCTTCCTAGAAAAAGAGGGGCAGACAGTCTCAGGTATGTTCCGAGCCCTTGGGCAGGAGGGAGTGTCTCCAGCTGCAGTGTCCTATCTGTCACCAGAGTTACTGGCCCATTTGTTGGGACAGGCAATAGCACATGCCCCTCAGCCCCTGCTACCAATGAGATACCGGAAGCTGAGAGTGTTTTCAGGGAGTGCCGTGCCCTCCCCAGAGGAAGAGCCCTTTGAAATCTGGTTAGAACAGGCCACTGAGATAGCCAAAGAGTGGCCAGTAGCAGAGACAGAAAAGAAAAGGTGGCTGATGGAAAGCCTGCGTGGCCCCGCCCTGGACCTCATGCACATAGTGCAGGCAGACAATCCTTCTATAAATGTGGAAGAGTGTTTGGAGGCATTTAAGCAAGTGTTTGGAAGCCTGGAGAGCCGTAGGACCTCCCAGGTAAAATATCTGAAGACCTATCAGGAGGAAGGAGAGAAAGTCTCAGCCTATGTGCTTCGGTTAGAGACCCTGCTACGGAGGGCTGTGGAGAAACGGGCCATCCCCAGGAATATTGCAGATCAGGTCCGCTTGGAGCAGGTCATGGCTGGGGCGAGCCTCAGTGAGATCCTGTGGTGTAGGCTTAGGGAGCTGAAAGACCAGGGACCGCCCCCCAGCTTCCTTGAGTTAATGAAGGTGATCCGGGAAGAGGAGGAGGAAGAAGCCTCTTTTGAAAATGAGAATATTGAAGAGCCAGATGAAGGCGATGGCTATGGCCACTGGGATAACGAGGCAGATAACTAAAAGCTGACTCAAGAGTGGGACCTACAGCCCATGGGTCTGGGGACATTTGTTTTACCAGGCTAAGACCTTTTCCATATTCTTTTCTCTAATGAATGCAATTGAAATAAAGGCAAGCCTTGATTCTTTCTAAGAAAAAATTATCTGGGAGTTTCTTGGACCTTACATAGATTACTAATAAACAAAATATTAAATTCCAAATGTGATAGAGTAACCTAAAGGAAATTTCAGGTTTCCTTTAAATATCCCCAATAGACAGAGTTTGCCCATACCGTAGAAGAAATAATTAACATGAGAAAAAAAATATCTTTTGTAATCTACCTAAAAATCTAAGTTTTTTGACTCGTCAGGTGTTTTCCTTTGTCAAATCAGCAAATTCTGCGTACCTGAAGCAGTATGAGGCACTGTTCAAGGAGATAACAGTCATCAGAGCATAGTCATGCTCTCAGAGAGCGACAGTCTCATTGAGGACAATGGCCTCCACATGTGGAAGCTGAATAACCTTATGTGTAAATAAGCTCATGACACCAACAAAAGTGTCACTGCCAACTGAACACAACCATATCCCCCTTCAGGTCTCTTTCTGTCCTTATTTGTGAAGCACTCCTCCCACTTCTCTGCTAGGTGTCAGATAGAGGGGTTCAGGCACTGTGTTAGGCCTGGAAGAACAAGACTCCGCCTACTCCCTGCTTTCAAGAGGTTCTCAGTGTGAAAGGTACCCTCAAGAAAGGGCAGATAGTACAGGAGGGCAAGCTGGAGAGTTTGGATTTAGTGAGCAGGCCCATCTAGTTAGAGAAGATTTTTAGTGGTGACAGAAGGCAAAGAGGAGGGATAGGAACTCACAGTTATTGAGGGCCTAAATGCCAGGTGTTGTGTGCATGTCTCATTTAATGTGTACAGCAACCCCAATGCAGTGTAATTTTGTTCTTTTTGAAAGAGAAAGAATACAGAAGCTCCGAGGAGCTAAGTGGTCTCCTCCACATCAAATTGCTAACAAGTGGCAGAGCAAAGGCAGGAGTCTCGAATTCTCTGACTCTTGCTAATCCACCCTCAACCGCCATTGTGGTTTTCAAGTTGTGCAGAGACTTTTCAGCAGTTCCATCTTGACAATGTATTTCAAACCCTTTAAATCTCTAATAAATAACAGGCAGGTGCAAGTGTGTTGATATCCACATTTTAACACCATGGCATTCACCAGCAGGCTCACTTTTGTTTACAGACCTTGGAAAAAAGGTTCCCTTGTGCTATCTGAGCATATAGCCAATTTCTCTCTTTTTTTTTTTTCCTTTTTATTGAATTTATTTGGGTGACATGGGTTAACAACAATTCCACAACACATCATCTGCCCACTGTATTGTGTGTTCACCACCCCAAGTCAAGTCTCCTTCCATCACCAGTTATGCCCCTATACCCTCCTCCACCTCTCCCCACCCCACCCCCAACTTCTCTTAATGTTCATAGATTAAGGGATCTATAGCTCCTCATGGATGTTTAAATCAGGCCCGTGTGTGTCCTTGATGTCAAGTGTGCTAGTAGAGCGATGAGCACCATTCAGTGAAATGCTAGTTGATGTAGCATAGCATGGTAGCTTTGTGTGTACAACAAAGTTGCTTAACTCCTCTGAACATTAGTTTCCTCATCAGAAAAATGAGAAGGTAATAGAATAGGGCTATGTTAAGATCAAGTGACATAATGCCTTTTAAGCACTTAGCATGATGTCTGGAACATAGAAAGTCCTCAGTACATTGAGACTTATTATCTTCATGATGCTTATTGTGTGCTCAATGCATGCTGTCTTTACTGTTCTAACAGTTGTGCCATAGCAAGTAAATATGTAATCTGTGAGTCAAGTTGTGACAACATTGCATTAGAAACTATTTTAGCTCTTAGGTTAAGTTTGAGTGTTTTGTGTCTGTTATTCTGTGATAAGAATTCCAGCCATTGTAGACTATTCCTAGTGATTCGACTTTGAAACAATAAGTTATCCTTTCTGATTGTGGATAATTTTAACTGAAAAATATCTTGAGATTGTAAGAAACGCATCTTTTTTTAAAAAGGTCTTGTGTGATCATTTGCCTTTCTAAGTTATATTTTTCAATACGGTTCAGCCTTGTTTCATGTGTTTTTGTACTCATAAAAATGCCTCACTGTTTTCATTTATTTGACAGTATATGAAGTAAAATGTTATAAATGTGAAGTTATAAAATAAATACACACTAATAAAATTCTGAGTTTTTTCTGTTTCATGCAGTGTGGTTTTGTATTAGCTATTGCTTGAAGAAGGAGTTTTATTAGAAAAAGAAAAATTTTGATAGGTAAAGTTAGAAAATCACTCCAAAGCAGAAAGATCTTGAACTCTTCTACATGAAAACTTGATAACAAAATACTGGACTAAGAATACTTGGGCTTTGTCTCCAGGGATGAGAGGGGGCTCCGTCCACCCATCACTGATTTCTCCTTAAAATATGAGTGACAGATGGAGGCCAGTTCCCTCAGAGACCTTCAACTCATTTGTGCAAGCAAGTAACTGTATAGACAAATTCACCAGCCTCTATTCTGCTAACAGTAAAATGACCAAAAGCTGAAATATTGCATTTCTTGGATGAAGTCATTTTCTACTATGTAGATGTGCATGGTGAAAATTTTCTCACCTTTGGTCTTCTTGAAATTGTTTCTCTTCCTTTTTTCTACAGTACAGTGGGAGAGCATTCCTCACTGGGCCATACACAGTAAAAATCAACCCATTACAAAACGAGTGTCCTGAGGAATACAAAACATCCTCTCCCAATGATTTTAGCAAAAACCTAGGAGATTGGTCTCACCTTATACTGAATATCTCCAGTCCTGACCCTCAGAGACTGAGGCCTCCAAGTTTACATAGCCCTCTGCTGCGATAACTTTTCACCAGGGGCCATGAGCCTCTTCAAGACTTAGGTGTCATCTGACATCACCTGTATCAGCCAGTTCTGCCAAGCTTCTCATCTTGTTTTCTTTTGCTGCCCATCCTAAATGCAAGACTCTCTGATGATCAATTCTCATCTTTACTGTCATGTCTGTGCTACCCTGTGCTTCCTCCCTAGTATTGGCCTTTAAGATCCTCCAACATGCCTACTGGATATTCCATGATGTCCTAAACAAACTAGCCTATATCATCAGTGTCCTTGCAGAATCCCCTCACTGTATTCCTTAATTGACCACTGGTCTTCTTGGTAGTCTGCTGCCCTTGGGTCCCCTGAATGGAAGCTGCTCAGTCTCCCCACTTCAGGAGAGATGGGAAGTGGTGGTAGCATTTCTTTTGGCTCACCATCATCACTTCCCCATATGTTCACCCACTCTGCCCCACCACCCACTGTGGACCAGTCTAATGCCTTAAAAGAACATTGGCAAAAAAGCTAAAGAAGGGCCCATTTAGGACTGAATCTGGCTGGGATCATCTAAAGCAACAAAAAGAAGGAAGAAAAAGATAATGAATGTAAACCATGTTCCAGAGAGTTCTGCAAGTCAAGACTGGGAAAGCAGAAGGTTGGGAGCTGGAGTTTTGAAGAGGTGGAAACTAAAATGAAACATAGAAGTGAAGTGAGAGGATCTGAAATAGAATTGTCAAATGCGCTAAAGGTTTGTTTTTTTTGTTGACCACCAGCATAATCTTTGGATAGTCTAAAGGCCCGGGATCATGGTAGATCTCTCTCCCATCCCCTTCTTGTCAGGGTAGGCCAAGAATTCCTTGAGTTTGCCCAGGCAGAAGCTCATTGAGAAGCAAACTTGAGGTGAAAGATAGTGCTTCTAGATGGGCTTCTCAGAAACTAGCCTTCCCACTGTAGCCGGCCCTGGAGTTGTCCCTGGTTCAGAGCTACATCACACAACTCTCGGATGTGCTCAAGTGGCTCTTGACATCACAAATGGACATTTTCTTAAAAACTAGAGTAACTCCAGAAGTGTATGTCAAAATCAATTCTATCAGAAGAAAAAAGGTGTAGGATTTCAGTCTCTCGGGATACCAGCTGGAGCTGCCCATTTAATTGTCTGGGCTATTTTAAACAGCAGCTGAGACTTTTTCCCAAGCTGCCCCACCCCCACCCACCCTTGAAGGGAAAAATTACCAAAGGGAGGAGTTACCCAGACTGTGTGGTGGTGCTGAGGCTGAGAGCCACTGCAGGAAGTCCCCAGGAAAGTCAGGGGAAACTTGCCCCATCCCATCCTGTCCCAGACCTGTCCCTGCTCTGCACAGCCCAAAGGCAGACCCACTGAAGGTCTTTCCTGGCTTCTTGGAACAACAGGGCCAACAACTCAATTACTAAAATAAGATCTTTCTTAAAATAACAAGCAATTGTCACAGAAGTAAACTTCATTTTTTCCTAGCTTTATTAAAGTATATTAAACATTGTATACATATTTAAAAGTATGTGATGTTTTGATGTATACATTGTGAAATGATCTCCACAATCAAGCTAATTAACATATCTCTCACCTCACACAGTTACCATTATGTGTGTGGTGAAAACACTTAGGATCCATTCTCTTAGGAAATTTCAAACACACAATACAATATTGTTAACTACAGTCATCATGCTGTGCACTAGATTTCTTGAACTTATTCTTTGTTACCCTTGACCATCTCCCCACTTTCCCACCTGCCTCCCTGCCCCTAGCAGCCACCATTCTACTCTGCTTTTATGAATTCAAGTTTTTTAGATTCCACATAGAAGTGAAATCATACAGTATTTGTTTTTCTGTGTCTGGCTTATTTCACTTAGCATAATGCCCTCTAAATTCATCCATGTTGTCACAAAAGGCAAGATGTCGTTCTACAAAAGTAAACTCTATACTATATGTGAAAATAAGTAAGAGGTGGAAACCAGGTTGTTGAATAAGGGACGCTGAGTTCTACTGACCAGCCATCACATTGCACTCCCAGCAACATCCCACACAAGGGCGTCAGCCCTGATGACACTTGTTGAGCTTGGGGACCCTACTATTCCAAATAGGGGCTCATGGACACTCTAAAGGTTCTAAATAGAAAGGTTCTGTATGGGCCTAGACAACTGTGAATGTGTAGGGGTAGGTGTGCTACCATCTTGGGAGAAACGTCTACCAACCCAGAATTGTTGGGGCTGTTTCCAATTTTGGTATGATTTATGGGTCTAAAACTAAGGTAATCATTTTTTGGATTCCCAAGCACTGTCACTGGCCTGGGTTTATGGACAACATGTGGCAATGTGGGGTGAGGATCCAGGCTGTAGAGGTTCCACAGGCCATATCCAGGGCTTTGGATAGGCTTTTAGTAGATCACTAAAGGGGCAGTTTGGCAGAACTGTGGAATCTCTAGGTCATATTTCTTCACCAAGACCACTATGTTTATCAGCACGTGAACTACTTGGGAGCTATCTCTCTTTGACCGGAGCCCATCCAAAAGTTCTTTGCCACTTCAGAACATGTAATGGCATGTGTCTGAAATGAATATTTTAGCTCAGCTTAGGAACCCATTAAAGTTGTAATGTAAGGAATAAATGCTGGGTATATCTACTTCTCTGTTACCAGGTGGGCTGTGACGATTGCCAGGAATGGGCAGTTTAACTTGATCTGGGCATCTGTTTATGAAGCAGACGTGCAGTTGGGAACTGACACATACTGAAGAATAAGGAAAGAGCACGTCATAGTCAAACTGCTGTAACCAAAAATGAATTACTCTAAACCAAGAACGTCTTGAAAGCAGCCATAAGAGAAAGGCATATTACATACAGAGGAATAGTGATAGGAATTACTGCTGAGTTATCATAAGAAAACATGGAGGTCAAAGATGGCAATAACATCTTCAAACCATAGGATAAATAGGGATTGTTTGTTCAACCAATGTTTAGTAAAAATTTGCTTTTAAAATCATCTGAGGCCCTGGCCGGTTTGGCTCAGCAGTTGGAGCGTCAGTCCGCAGACCAGAGAGTCCCGGGTTCGGTTCCTGCTAAGGGCACGTAATTCGGTTGCAGTTTGTTCCCGGCCCCGGTTGGGGTCGTGTGGGTGATGACCACTCGATGTGTCTCTCTCACATCAATGTTTCTCTCTCTCTTCCTCCCTTTGTCCCTCCCGCTCTATCTGAAGATAAATGCAAAAATGTCCTCGGGTGAGGATAAAAAAATAAATAAATAAAATCATCTGAGGTCCTGACCGGGTAGCTCAGTTGGTTGGAGTCTCATCCCAATATGCCATACACAGAGGTTTCAGGTTTGATCCCGGTCAGAGCACATACGGGAAGCAACCAGTGAGTGAATGAATGAATGAATGAATGAATGAATGAATGAAACAACAAATTAATGTTTCTCTCTCTCCCTTCTCTCTCTCTAAAATCAATAAAAAAATAAAATAAAAATACAATCATCTGAACCTAGAATATATTTTGAGGTGGGTGGTTGGGACAACTGGGGAGAAATTTCTAACTACTGATTGGATTTCTTTAATGGTAACTGGAATATTTGTGTTTTCTATTTGCTTCTGGTAGCAATTTTAGTAGGTCAGATTTTCTAATTTTTTCCATTTTATTTAAGTTTTTCAAATGCTATTATAGCCATAAATTTGTCAGTGTTTTCTTCAGATTTATTTTTCTTTTTAAATATTTTTTATTGATTTTATTTTTAGAGAGAGAGGAAGGGAGAGGGAGAGTGACAGAGAGAGAGAGAGAAACATTGATGTGAGAGCAAAATATCCTCCTGCACACTCCCTACCAGGATTAAGCCTGCAACCTGGGCATGTGCCCTGACCAGGAAGTGAACTGGCGACCTTTGGGTGCCTGGGACCACACCCAAGCAACTGAGCCACATGGGCCAGGGCCTCTTCAGATGTTTTAAATGATCAATGCTTCTGTCGTTATGACTCCTTTTTCATTCCTAATGTTAATTAGTTGTGGGTTTTTTCTCTTTCTTTCTGGGTTAATATTCCCAGAAGTTTAGCTATTTCATTGATGTTTTTCAAAGAATCAGCTTTTGGGTTTGTGTATACTCTTTATCATTATTTTATTAATTTCTGTTCTTATTTTATTGCAGTCATGTGCACATATGATGTTTTGGTCAACAACAGACCACATATGTGACGGTGGCCCCGTAAGATTATAATAAAGCTGAGAAATTCCTATCACCTAGTAACATCGTAGCTGTCGTCACGCCATAGTGCAACACATAACTCAAGGATTTGTGGTGATGCTGGTGTAAACAAACCTACTGCGTTGCCAGTCGTATAAAAGTATACCATACACAATTATAGTGGTACATATAAGCGGTAATGATAATGAATGACTCTTATTAGGTTGTATATTAGCTATACTATACTTTTTATTATTACTTCAAAGTGCTCTCTTTCTACTTATAAGAAAAAAAGTTTGCTGTAAAACAGTGTGCCATGTTACACCAGCTGCAACTTCATACATTTTGTGTTTACCATGTCTCTTGATGGCATCATTTTCTCGTGCTTGATTTAATCTAGTGTTGTTCATCATGGCTCCTAAGTGTACAAAATCCGCTGCTAATGTTGTCAGTAAGAGGCCACGATGAGCAATTCACCTGGAAACAAAATTAAAAGTGATTAAAGACTACGAGGTGGAAAACCAGTGGTGGTTATTGCTCACCAGTCAGGCATGTCCCATTCCACCACAGCTCCGATCCTGAAGAACAAGAACAAAGTGACAGAGCTATTAAAGGATCAGATACATGGAAAGCAATGGACCAACAAAAATTTAAGAAGAGCCTATGTCAGACATGGAGAAACTTCTAATGACCTGGATTGAAGACCAGACACAGAATTCTCTCTCTCTTAGCACCATAATTATCACGGCCAAAGCCAACAGTTTGCAATGTTAAAAAAAAAAGGCTGAGCCTGACTATGATGTTGAATTTACCACTAGTTCTGGGTGGTTTAAACGATACAAGAATCATTATTCATTATATAACATGAAAGTAAGTGCTGAGTCTGCTAGTCCTGATGTGAAGGTAGGTGAAGAATTTTTGAAAACTCTAGATAAACTGATTATGGAGGGCAATTACTTGCCAGAGTGAATATTCAGTATGGATGAAACCTCTCTATTCTAGAAATTGATGCCTGAAAGAAGATTAATAAGGAGATCAAGTCAATACCAGGTTTCAAGGCCTTTAAGGATAGGATAAGAGTCTTTCTTGCTTGGGGGCAATGTTGCAGACTACACATTGAAACCCTTTGCGATCTGGCACGATGAGAACCTCAGGGCCTTCAAGCTTATCAATGAGCACATGCTGCCAGTGTACTACAGGGGCAACAGGAAGTCATGGATGACCCAACTTCTCTTCCAAGATACTCTCCTGAATTTCTGTGCCAGTGATATGGAGAAGTAATATTTGGAGAATAGCATGATTTTGCTTATTGTTGATAATGCTTCTGGACATGATGATTTTGCTTATTGTTGATAATGCTTCTGGACATCCTCCTTTTATTGGTTATCTTCATCCCAATATCAAAGTGGTGTTTCTCCCTCCAAACACCACCTCTCTAATCCAACCAATGGATCAAGGAGTTATAGCAGCTTTTAAGTTCTACTGTCTGAAGAGGACCTTTGCCCAGGCTATTGCTGCAACTGAGAAGACACCGATGCAATTTGGGAAGAATTACAACATCTATGATTGTATCAAGAACTTTGCTTGGGCTTGGAGTGATGTCACTAAGGAGTGTATTACTGGCATCTGGAAGAAGACACTCAAGAGTTTCATCCATGACTTCAAAGGATTTGCTAAGGATGAGGAGGCTGCAAAAATCAACAAGGCTGTGGTTGAGATGGTAAGTAACTTTAATGTGGGTGTGAATGAGTATGACATTGAGGAACTCCTAAGGTTGTTCCTGAGGAACTGACCAATGAGGAGTTATTGGAACTGGAACAGGAATTCATAGCTGAAGAAGAGGCAAGAGAAACAGAAACTGCAGAAGAAAAAGAAGAACCCCAAGAAAATTCAGTGAAAGGTTTAACAGAAGCTTTTACAGACCTCAACATGCTCCTTAAAAAGTTTGGGAAAATGGACCCCAACACCAAAAGGTTTTCATTAACAGAGAGGAATGTTTGTGATGCATTATCTGATTACAGACAAATCTATAATGAAAAAAAGAAACAAACCAAGGAAATCACCATGGACATATTTCTGAAAAGAGTGACACCTTCTCAAGAAGATCCTCAAGCAGGTCCTTCAGGAGTAAGTACAATCTATGATGTTCTCACAATGACAAAATCACCTAATAATGCATTTCTTAGAAGGTATCCTTATCCATAAGCAGTGCACGACTATCTATGACATTCTGAAAAAGACAAAATTATAGAAACAGTAAAAAGATCAGTGGTTACCAGAGGTTGAGATGGAGGGGAGGGATGAATAGATGAAGCAGAGGATTTTTAGGGACAGTAAAAATGTTCTGTATGATATTATCATGATGGATATATATCATTATACATTTGTCCAAACCCAGAGGATATACAACACCAGGAGTAAACCCTTAGGCAAACTATGGACTTTGGGTGATAATGATGGGTTCATGTAGGTTAATGTAGGTTCATCAATTATAAAGAATGTAACCACTCAGGTGGGAGAAGTTGATAATGGGAGAGGCTATGCATGTGTGAGAACAGGAAGTATGTGAGAAACTTCTGTACTTTCTTCTCAAGTTTTCTGTGAATCTAAAACAGCTCTAAAACTGGACTTTTCTCCAGATAATAGAAGGGGAAGTCAGATTCAAAGTGTGAAAATTTGACACCATTTCTGCTTTGAAGATGGAGAAGAAATGTGGGCCGCAGGGAGCTGATGGCAGACCCTGGCTAGCAGCCAGCAAGGAAACACATACCTCAGACCAACCTACAACTGGGTTCTGCCAACAGCCTAAATGAGCTTGAAAGTAAATTCTTCTCAAGAGCCTCCAGATGAGAGTCCAGTCTAGCTAACCCCCCAATGTGAGATCCTGAGCAGAGAAAGCAGTCCAGCCCACCCTGATTTCTGATCTACAGACTCGTTAGGTAATACACGGGTTGTGTTTTAAGCCTCCAAGTTTGTGGTAATTTGCTATAAATTAACAGAAAACTAATACCATACACTCACTTTGAGGAAGTTTTTTTTTTTTTTTTTAATCACTAATGAATGTTGGGTTTTGTCATTTGTATCTATTGAGATATTCATAGGGTTTTTCTTTTTTTATTGAGTGGTTTTTCTTTTTTAGTCTGTTTATATGGGGAATTATTTTCAATAATTTGCGAATGTTAAACCAAACTTGCATTCCTGGGATAAATTCCACTTGGTCATGTACTAGCCTTTTTATAAGTCATATAAGTTATTGAATTGGATTAGCTAAAATTTGTTAAAATTTTCTTCACCTATATGTATGAAGAATATTGGTCTTTAGTTGTTGGTTTTTTTGTAATTTTTTAGTCTGGTTTTAGAATGACAGTAATGCTGGCCTCATAGCATGAATTGGCAAGTATTCTCTTCTCTTAAATTTTCTGGAAGAAGTTATAATTGTTATTTCTTCCTTAAATGTTTGGTAGAATTCATCAGTTAAGCCGTTTGGGACTGGGGTTTTCTTTGTGGGTAGGGTTTTAACTACAAATTCAGTTTCTTTAGTAACTATAGGGCTACATAGATCATGCCTTTTCACGTAAGTTTTGGTTTTTGTCTCTTTCAAGAATTTCGTCCATTTTATCTAAGTTGTCAAATTTATTGGCATAAATTTTTATAATACTCCCTTACTGTCCTTTTGTATCTGTAAAATCATCCCTCTTATTCTTCTGTCCTATTGGTAAATTGTATCTTCTCTCTTTTCCTGACCAGTCTAGTAAGAGGCTTATCAATTTTATTGCACTTCTCAAAGAATCAGTTTTTATTTGTATTTATTTATTGTTTTTCTGTTTCATCTTTCACTTATTTCTACTCTGATCTACTCTGATCTTTCTTACTTCTTTTCTGCTTACTTGAATTTTACTTGCTCTTCTTTTTCTACCTTCTTGAGGTGGAAGCTAAAATCATGATTTGAGACTTGCATTGTTTTATAACACACATGTTTAGTGATATAAATTTTCCCTCAATGCTGCTTTAGTTGCATATCACAAATTTTGATGTGTTTGATTTTCATTTAGTTCAGAATAATTTCCAGTTTCCCTTTTGATTTTTCTTTGATTCATGGCCTATTTAGAAGTGTGTTGTTTCATTTCCAAATATTTATAAATTTTTTCAGATATTTTCTGTTTGGGTTTTATAATTTAATTCCTTATGGAAATTTAGAATCCTTTTAGATTTATTAAGATTAATTTTACGTCCCAAAATATGTAAGTGTTCCACGTGCATTTAAAAATAATGTGAATCCTGCACTTACTGAGTGGAGTGTTCTATAAATGTCAATTAAGTCAAGTTGATATTGTTGTTCAAGTCCTCTCTAGCCTTATTGAACTTCAGTCTACCTTTTCTATTAATTTTTGAGTTTTTTAAATATTTTGTGAATTTGTTTATTTCTCCTTGCAGTTTTACCAGTTTTTTTCTAAATATGTTTTTATCAATTTTTTTTTTTTTAGAGAGAGGAAGGGAGAGAGAGATAGAAACATCGATGTGAGAGAGATACATCAATCAGCTGCCTCCTGCATGCCCTCCCACTGGAGATCGAGCCCAAAATCCCGGCATGTGCCCTGACCAGGAATCAAACCGGGACCTCTCAGTCCATGGGACGATGCTCAATCCACTGAGCGACACCAGCTGGGATGCTCTATGCATTTTAAAGCTCTGTTATTAAGTTCATAAAAATATGAGATTGTTTTCTTCTTGATTTTTTGACCCCTTTATCACTATAAAATTACTGTCTTTATATATGGTAGTATACTTTGCTGTGAAATTTACTTTGTCTTCAGCTTTCTTTTGATTAGAGTTAGCATGGCATATCTTTCTCCATCTTTTCTCTTATCACCTACAGCATTTTTTAATTTAATGTATGTTACTTGTAGACAGCATGTAGTTGGATCTTAACTAATCTAGTAATTTAGCCTTTTGACTTAGTGTTTAGACTACTTACATCTAATGTGATCATTGGTATTGCTATTTGATTTTTATTTGTCCCATCTGTTTTCTGTTCCTCCCATCCCCCTTGTTTTTTGTTGTTGTTTTGCCTTCTTTTGTAGTGAGTATTTTCATATGATTCATTTTATCTTCTTTCCTGGTTTATTGTATAATTTTGTTGCATTATTTTTGTGGTTGTTTTAGGGTCTATATTATCTGTCTTTACTTACCACAGTCTAATTCCAAGTGATATTACATCATTTCACATATAGTTTAAGTACCTTACATTAGTGCATTTCCATTTCTTCTCTTTTGGACTTTGTGCTACTGTTGTCATACATTTTACTTCTATATATGTTATAAGCCCAAAATACATTATTATTTTTGGTTTAAATTGTCAATCATTGTTAAAGCAATATAAACCATTTAAAATATATTTACTTATGTCATTGTCAAATCCAGTGCTCTATTCCTTTGTATAAATCCATATTTTGATGTAGTGTCATTTTCCTTCTGCTTGAAGGACTTCCTTTAACATTTCTTGCCATGCACGTTAGCTGGATGAGTTCTTTCAGCTTTGGGATATCTGAAAATGTCTTTATTTCATGATCATTTTTGAAAGATATTTATGCTGAGTAAAGAATTCTAGGTTGACATGTTTTTCTTTCAGCACTTTAAAGATGTGCTTTCCTGACTTTTAGCTTGCATTGTTTCCAATGAGAAATCTTTATCTTTGCTTCATGTCATATAGTATGTCTTTTATTACTGGCTATTTTTAAGATTTTTCTCTTTATCTCTGGTTTTGAGCAACTGTATTATTATGTTCCTTGGTTTAGATTCTTTATATTTCTTGTGTTTGGAATTCATTGAATGTCTTTGATCTAGCTATAGTTATACAGCTTTTTTTTTTTTTCTTTTTCTTTATCGATTTTAGAGAGAGAGGAAGGAAGAAGGAGAGAGATGGAAACAGCGATGAGAGAGAACATCAGTTGGCCGCCTCCTGCATGCCCCCCACTGGGAATTTGGCCCACAACCTGGGCATGTGCCCTGACTGGGAATTGAACTGGCGATCTCTTGGTGCATGGGTCGGTGCTCAACCACTGAGCCACACCGGCCGGGCTAGGTATATAGCTTTTATCAAATTTGGAAAAACTTTGGCCATTTTAAAAAATATTTTCTATTTTCTCCTTCCTTTGATGACTTTAATTACATGTATATTAGGCCACATAAAGTGCTCCAACTCACTGTTGCACTGTCATCTTTTAGGTCCTTTTTCTCTTTGATTTCTTTTTGGCTCATTTCTATTTGCTCTGTCTTCTGATTTGTTGATTTTCTCTTCTGCAATAGATAATCTATCATTAATCTTATTCCATGTATTTTTCACTTGAAATACCATAGTTCTCCATCTCTAGAATTTTGATACGATTTTTTTAAATATCTTTTGTATTCTTACTTATCATGGTTAATCTTTCCTTTAGCTTCTTAAACATATGGAATACAGTCATAATAATTCTTTTAATGATCTTTTCTATTAATTCTATCTTCTGAGTCATGTCTGGGTCAGTTTCCATTTATTTTCTCCTTATTATGAGTCATATTTTTCTGCTTTTGTGCGTGTCTGGTGATTTTTGCCAGACATTGTGAATTTTGCCAGTTGGATATATATTTTTTAATCTTATAAATATTTTTGAACTTTGTTCTGGGATGTGGATAAGTTACTTGCTAACAACTTTATCCTTTTGATTCTTACTTTTAAGCATTATTAGGCAGCACCAGTATAGAATTTAACCTAGGTTTACTTTGTCCCAGTACTGTGACAAAATCTTTATGAGTACTCTACCCAATGCTCCATAAATTATGAGGCTTTCCACTTTGGTTGGTGGGAAAAGGCACTATTCTTAAACCTGGTGTGAGTACCAGTGACTGTTTCTTTTTTTTTTTTTTTTTTTTTTAATCCAAGGATACTTTTCCATTGATTTTTTTTCTTTTTTTCTTTTTTTTTAGATAGAGTGGGAAGGAGGAAGGGAGAGGAGGGGAGGGAAGGAGAGAGGGAGAAACATTGATGTGAGAGAGACACATCAATTTGTTGCCTCCTACACGATCCTAACCAGGGCCAGAGATCGAACTTGCAACTGAGGTATGTGACCTTGACCAGGAATTGAACCCGAGACCCTTCGGTCTTTGGGCCAATGCTCTAACCACTGAGCAAAACTGGCCAGGGCTTATCTTTACTTTTCAAGAATATTTTCACTACATATAGAACTAGGTTAGCAATTTTTTTTTTTTTTTTTTGTCCTCACCCGAGGACATTCTTCCATTTTTTGTTCAGATAGAGTGGGAGGGAGAGAGAGGAAGAGAGAGAGAGAGAGAGAGAAACATCAACGTGAAAGGGACACATCGAGTGGTTGCCTCCCGCACGAGGGCCGGGGACAAACTGCAACCGAGGTACATGCCCTTAGCGGGAATCGAACCCAGGTCCCTGTGGACCGCAGGCCGACGCTCTAACCGCTGAGCCAAACCGGCCAGGGCTAGGTTAGCAATTTTTTATTTCAGCACATGAGATGTCATTTTTTTTCTGTCTTGCACTATTTCTGACAAAACTTCTGTAGTAAATTTCACTTAAGTTCTTGTATATAATGTGCTTTTCTTTTTTTTAGTTTCTGTAAGATTTTCTCTTTCTCACTGCTTTCTATCAATTAGATTATGATGTACTCTGATGGGGTATTTATTTATTCTGCTTGTTGTTCATTGAACTTCTTGAATATCGAGGTTTATATTTTTCAACAAATTGGGAAAATATTTTACTATTTTTTATAATTATTTTCTGATCTCACTTTCTCTTTGGAATGCCAATTGCAAATAAGTCAGACTACTTGATATTGTCCTATCAGTAACTGAGGCTCTGGTTTTCAGTTTGTTTGTTTGTTTGTTTGTTTGTTTGTTTGTTTGTTTGTTTTTCCCAACCATTTTTTCCCCTCTCTGTGCTTCTACTTAGAAAGTTTCTTTACTATGCCTTCAATTTCATTTTTTTTTTATTCTGTAGTGTCTAATCTACATTTAAGCCCATTTGGTGAATTTTTCACTTTAGATATTTTATTTTTCAGCTCTAAGTATTCCATTTTGTTCCGTTTTATTTATACCTTCTATTTATCTCATTATCTTAAGGTTTTTCTTTAAATTATTGAGCATATTTATGATGGCTCTTTTAAAGTCTTTTTCTATTAATTCCATCATCTCTGTTTATGGGTCCCATTTTCCTGCATTATTGCATGTCTAACCATTTTTTTATTCAATGCTAAATGTGATGGCTTTGCAATATGTCAGCCTGGGCAGGTTGATTCACAGTCCTCAGGATTCCCTTTCTCGGATGTTTCCGTTAGAGTAGGGTACAAGGAATATTCTCTTATGAGAATTGCAAGATAAAAGGAAAGAAGCAGTAATTCTGTAGGAAACACACACACCTTATCCCACTTATTCGGTTAAACACATTGCTTCCCTGAGGACCCTAGCAGAGGTAAATTTTCACTGGTCATGACGATGAGGGGCAGGGGCCAGGGTCAGCTCTCCTCTGAGGGGAAAGCACTGCCCATGTGCCAAGGCTGACAAAGAACTACCCCCCCCCCCGCCCCATTTGCTCAGAATGTGCAAACTGGGTCCTTTTCCAAAATTAGAGAACTCTTGCTATGTTGCTCTAAATAGTGCCAGTTAACGCTGCTGTCAGCTTTTTTCAGACCTCATCATTGGCATCCTTTAACCCCTTGGTGAACACAAGAATGGCCCTACAGAGATAACTGAGACCTGCCCTCCTGGGCTTGCGAAAGCTGCCCCATGGCTTGTCTGGATGTTCTCTCCTTGCCTTGTCTGATCTCATTTTCAATGCTGGCCATTACTCCCGAGAAAGGCAGGGATCTGGCACATTGAACAAGTAATTCTTTGAAAGGAAGCCTGTTGTCATGGGAACCGGTTGTCGAATGCTTTCCTGCGAGGGAGGTGTGCTTTTCCTAAGCACTGCCTGCTTTTCCCTTTAATTTGTGACTAGAACAATGAAAGATTGGAAAGGAGGTTGGGGGGTAAGTGCTTCTCTGTCAGAAATTCACCCTGAGAGTGAGCCCCGGGCTTAAGGTATGGCCTGTTCTAATGGAGCCTTCAAATTGCTGTGCTTAGAAATGGAGGGGCAGGACACACTGGAGACTGGATGAGGAAGCAGTGAGAAGCCACCTCAGGGCTTTCACTCTGTGCTCAGCCATAGGCTGCTCTCTGAGGAAGTGAGACACAATGTGTAGCGCTGAAGGGTTCACACCTTGTTGGGGAAGGGGAACCAGGACACACAGAATGAGAGAAATGTTACCACGGTGAGTGATATTGACGTGTGTTGCTACTCTAAAGAGGCCCTGTCTCCATGGACAATACTGCCTAGCATAGATGCAAACTCTGAGAATGACATATCCACACCTGACTCACATCCTTGAAGGACTGTTTCCCTTTGCTTGGGACCAAGGTTAGTGTGGCAGGAATGGAGGTTCACTGCTCTGATAGACCACCATGAAAGCACTGGCCCATTCACTAGGCATGAGGTTGACTGACAGACTCCAGTTATTAACTCCTTTGGGTCTGCTTCAGCTTGGGGCAGCCAAGACAGCGACTGAGCATGATACCGCAGGAGTGCCTGGCTGTTCCCTCCCACTGCTCCTCTGGCAGGTGTGTACCGTTCCTCTGACTGCCACCCCCCCAACCCCTCCTTCTTCCTGCATTTTCCTTTCATGAGTGTTACCCCTAATAAACCTTTTGTACTTTTAACTCATCTTGGTGTCTGCTTCCCCAAAGACCCTAGCAGAGCTAAATTGTCACTGGTCACAAGGTGACTATTGGAATCTATAGCCAGTCCTAGGCTACTGGCAGTAACTGGCCTTAGAAAGCTTAGTGCAGATGTGTTATTCTTATGGGCTCAGGGATGCCTCAGAATCTAGAGAAAAAAAGAGCTATTTTTCTTTTTGGGGGGGTTGACCTCTCCTTGTTGCTACTCTCTGGGAGCGCCCAGAATCTCCCTTTCTTGAGACCCTCCAGGCCTAGAGGTGGCAACCAAGGCACTGCAGTAACTGTTGTTGGTTTCACAAGTTCTTTGAAAATAGTCCCTTCATTAAAACCTCAACTAGCCTGCCTTGCATGAGTCATCTGTTTCTAGCTGTCTGATACCACTTTCTTTTTTCTTAAGATTTTTTATATTAATTTATTGTTCTTACAAATGTTTCTCCTTTTTCCCCCCAGACACCCTCCTCCCTATCCCGCCCTCCCCACACAAGCATTGTTGTCTATGTCCATTGGTTATGCATACATGCATATACGTTCTTTGGTTTATCTCATCCCTCCCCCCCGTCTCCCTCTTCTGAGGTTTGTCAGTCTGTACCCTATATATCTCTGGGTCTATTTTGTTCATCAGCTTTTATGTTCATTATATTCCACAAATAAGTGAGATCATGTGATATTTTTCTTTCTCTGATTGGCTTATTTCGCATAGCATAATACTCTCCAGGTCCCTCCATGTCATCTCTAAGGATAAGAGATCTTTCTTTCTTACAGTTGCATAGTGTTCCATTGTGTATATGTACCACAGCTTTTTTATCCACTCATCTGTTGATAGACACTTGGGCTGTTTCCAGATCTTAGCAACTGTAAATAGTGCTGCTATGAACACAGGGGTACATATATTCTTTCTAATTGGTGTTTTAGGCTTCTTAGGATATATTCCTAGAAGTGGGATCACTGGGTCAAATGGCAGTTCCATTTTTAATTTTTTGAGGAAACACCATATTGTTTTCCATAGTGGCTGCACCAGTCTGCATTCCCACCAGCAGTGTACTAAAGTCCCCTTTTCTCCACACCCTCGCCAGCGCTTGTTTTTTGATGATTTGTTGATGGCAGCCACTCTGGCAGGTGTAAGGTGATACCTCATAGTCCTTTTAATTTGCATCTCTCTGATGATTAATGATGTTGAGCATTTTTCATATGTCTCTTGACCATTTGTATGTTCTGTTTGGAGAGGTGT
This sequence comes from Tadarida brasiliensis, assembly GCA_030848825.1. Classification (NCBI taxonomy): domain Eukaryota; kingdom Metazoa; phylum Chordata; class Mammalia; order Chiroptera; family Molossidae; genus Tadarida; species Tadarida brasiliensis. The sequence continues at coordinate 66,859,733 of CM061259.1, read as the reverse complement.
CTATTTAGGTCCTCTGCCCATTAGTTAGTTGGGTTTTCAGAGCATAGGAAGGATTTCAATAGAGTGAGAAGGAGAGAAAATTCGTGTTCTAGTCAGAAGGAGCAGTACATGCCAACAGAAAGAGGCAAGAATGTTCTGGGCATGTCCAGGTTAGGTAACCAGAGAGAGCAGGTGTGGGAGGGCCTTCAAAGTGAGGGTGCAGAATTTAGATTTACTCAATTCATCCATCAGTCTTTTTTATTTGCCTCCATTTCATTTAGTTCCTTTTCTGGTGATTCCTCCTTTACTTTCATTTGGGGGTTGTTTCTTTGTCTCACTATTTTATCAGTCCATGGCCTGAGGTGAGGTGAGCTGAGTCACAGGAGCATGTTGGTGCATCCAGGGGCATCGAGTCACATCAGGTCATGCATCTAGGGGTGCTAGGGCTTTTGGTGGCAGTTGTGGCAGCAGGGCCAGTGGCTGGCAACAAGGTTGGCAGCTTTGGTGGCTGGTCCAGTAGCTCTTGTTGACAGTGGCAGCAGCAGGTTCAGCGGCTCTCTGCTACAGTGTGGCTGGTGGGACAGCAGCTCTCTGATGTGGTGGGGCCTGCAGTGCTGGCAGCTCGCAGCTGTGATGGGGCTAGTGACTCTCTTCTGCTGGTGGGTCCCAAGAGAGTGGTGGGGTCCTCTGCTACTGTCATGTCCTGTGGGAGTGGTTGGGCCCTCTGCTGCCAGTGGGTCCAGCAGCCCCCTCTGCTTCTGGCAGGTCAGTGGGAATCACAGCCCTCTGCTGCTAGGGGAGAGGTGGTGGAGCTGGGCATGCCTATCTGTGGCTTCCGGGTGCTGGATCTCTGCTGTTTCCTGCAGCCTCCTACCAAGGGAGCCCCTACAGATACTCCAAAATGGCACACTCTCTGATCCTGAGTGGGGAGAAATACCTGGCTGGGGAGTACGCTTCTGCAGCTAGCAGCTCCCTCTGCCTGGAGAGCCTAAACGGCCCACCCTGGTTTTCCCCAACTGACAGGCAGATGCCCACCCATACTCACACCCATGTACACTCTCTCTCATACATGGTCACCCACTCATACTCTCACTCCGGCCCTGCCCGTTGCCATGTTATTTCCATTTGTGTCAAAAGAGCTATTTTTCTATGCTGGTGTGGACATACTAAACCTGACAAGCTCAGGGGAGGCCTGCATGGTGGCATTGCAAACTCAGAGACCTAAAGTAACCATAAAGGATGGTCTAAACATAAATTTCCTAACTAAAAGTGGGTAGTCATATCTTAGGCCAGTAGCTTCCTTGACAAAGGTCAGTCTTTACCTATGTGAGCCTGTCTATTGTCTTTTTGCACCTAAGATAACATGTCTTTGAAATGTCTGAGTAATCTTCTTTCCAAACTCCTCATGACACACCCACCACACCAGAGACCACAGAATCCCTCATTGTATCTTGTTCCCCAAACACCATCTCTATGTGCTGTAAATGTTGATTGTTAATTATCTTGTACCCACCAATGTAAAAGGAGTATGTGTCTTTCTGTTTTACTTTTATCTAATCCCAGAGATCTCCCTGCTTTGCTTTCTCTCACCCCCTTAATCTACCACCAATGGATTTCATGTAACTGCCCTTACATCTTCTCCTTTGATTCTAATGTATAAAATAAGCTGCAAAACTGCCATTCTACAGAACATTTTCTCAATCTGTTGAGATTTTGCTTTCTAGCAACTGTCATCATTTTGGCTCAAATAAATTCACAAAAATTCTCTACAGCCCTGGCCAGTCTGGTTCAGTGGTTAGAGCGTTGGCCTATGGACCAAGTGTCGTGGGTTTGATTCCGGTCAAGGGCATGTACCTTGGTTGCAGTTTGGTCCCTGACCCTGGTTGGGGTCCTGCGGGAAGCAACCAATTGATGTGTCTCTCTCACATCGATGTTTCTCTCTTTCTCTCTCTCCCTTCCACTCTATCTGAAGATAAATGGAAAAATATCCTCAGGTGAGAAATTTTTTTTTTAATTATCTACAGGTTTAGATGTTTCTTACATCAACACTGGTGTGAAAATTAATAAACAGAAACCTCATTTACAATAGGGTCAGGAGACTACAAGAGAGAATTGTCGTGTATGTGTCACTCAACACGCATTGCTGACCCCAACAGGAATAGCTGTACCTGGATTTCAGAGAGGAAGTGACACTACTTTACTACCTCAAGAGGAGGAAGAAGAATCCTCCTTGCCCAGTAACAGCTCAGCCAATGGGAGACAGCCATAATACAGCCAATAAAAAGTCAATGGCATGTTGTAATCCTTAGGAAGAGACCTAGAAAGAGAAAGGCCATTCTTCCCTGACTATAGGACCAAAGTACCCAAAAGTCACCACACCCGGAAGCAAAGGGCTGACCATTAAACAATGTCTTTTCTTTTATTTAATTTTTTTCATTTTAATTAAATTTTTTTCCAACAAAAATGTCTTGATAGTTGATGTATAACATGTGGGGCTGGACTTGCTCAATTGAACTCCTCCTGCCTCAGGTCCAATTCAGCTATAATTTATCATTTTCCCACTATCTGTCTTCCTTACTAAGCTGTGAGTTCTTTAAGTGTTCTCTGTGTCCCCAGCTGATGGTGCAGTACCTGGCTCTGGGTAGGTGCTCAGTAAATAATGGTGGAAGTATGAACAAATGAATGAGTCCTTGGCTGAGGAGCAGCACTGCAGCAACTACTAAATCAGGCAATGACTGAGCAGACAAGGTATCAGAGAGAAGCCACAGTCCCCCCAACCCCTGCAGAAAGCTCAGTGGTCCCTTGTTGGAATTGTTTCCCGGGATTCTTTGTACTTCTAAATAAATTTGACAGATGTGAGTTTTTAAAACCCACACATACTTGTTTTATTAAGTAAACACAAGGTGGCCCTGGCTGTTTTGGCTCAGCAGTTAGAGCATCGGCCCACAGACCAGAGAGTCCCAGGTTCAGTTCCTGCTAAGGGCACGTACCTTTGTTGAAGTTTGTCCCTAGCCCTGATTGAGGCCGTGTGGGTGGCAACCACTCGATGTGTCTCTCTCACATTGATATTTCTCTCTCTCTCTCTTCCTCCCTCTCTCCCTCCTGCTCTATCTGAAGATAAATGCAAAAATGTACTTGGGTGAGGATAAAAAAAAGTAAACACAAGGTGTTTTTTCTATGTATTGAAGCTGAATTGACTTAATTTATTTCACTTGGTTTTTGTATGTTTGGTGGGAGGGGCTGTAAACAGCATTAGAGAAGGTAGAGGAAAGGTTCTGGACTTCTCAGAAGCATCCGATCCATTGTTTATCCAAGGCCACAGAGCCCAGAATCCTAGCATCCTCTTTCTGAAATGTTCCCATGGAAACCATGCTTGTGCTATGCATACAGAAGGGCAACTTCTAGTACAATCAGCCCTGGATCCTGAGAGAATGTAGTGCCTGAGGTAGGAACCTGCAGACAAGTTGTCAGGAGGGAATAGCAAAAAGATTTCTGCTCTACAACAAGAAAACACACCTTCTTCCTCCCTCCTCTAGGTCCACTAATGGGAAATATGCCATCCTGATGGGAAATATGCCAGCCTCTCAATGACATGGAGCACAGACCTCCCCTGTCCTGAGTGATGGGCCAAATAGGCACCTGCTTAGGAAGACTGGAATGTCCATTGCACTCTGTCATGCTAGAGGAGGAAATAAGCCAGGAATGAGGGGCAGAGAAGGAATTTGCTTAGGCAGTATCTTTGATGCATTCTGCTATGTGGACAGATGATAATCAGGAATAACCAGAACAAGAGAAAAAGGTCTGTTGCTTCCCTGGACAGGGAAAAAATGTTGGTCACTCCACCATCCCCCGACTCCTAGTAAGCTGGTCAGTCTTTCAGGCAGAAGCTACTGGAGTTGCCAGCTTTGCTTCTAATGCCAGCTCCATACCCATTTCCATGGCACTTACTAGTTGTGTGACCTTGAGACATTGTATGACTTCTCTGAGCCTCTGTTTCCTTGTCTGACAAATGAGGATACTAAGATCTGTTGTATAAGTTTATTGCAGTTCAAAAAGGAGGGGATATATGGAAAATTCCTAGCACAGTTGTGGGCATGAATAGGGATTCAGCCAATGTTCTCTTCCCTTCCCATTCGCACCCCGATGCCCACTCTGTCAAGAGAACTGGCTTTTCTTCCTTTGAAATGTCTCTCAATATACTCCTCCCCATCCTATTTCTGTATCTATTTATATGGACTATGCTCAAGAGCAAATTAGAATCTATTGGAAGGGTATACAGGTATCTCATAAAATGTCAGGATAGGAAACACAGTCAGGCCTCATAAGGGCCTGGAACCAGGAACTGGGACCGAATGGCCTCTCATCTTCTTGCACTTTAGCCTATCTTTCTCTTTCTGCCTATCAGCATGCCCCACCTCTCTATGCACATGGAAGAAATGATCAAGCCAGTCTTGACTCCACATGGCTTCTGACTGTATGTTCAATAAGCACTAGAAGAGTCTCTGTGCCAGCCCCCACTTCCAGGAAGATCTTCTCATTCATCCACATTCAGTCAGGTGATCCTCTACAGCCCATTTAACTGTGACCAGAGACAGTGCCTAGGGTCAGACCCTCCTCTCCTGCAGGAGGAGTTCTCGAGAAGGGAGCATGGGATGAGCAGACACCCAAAGTGTTCTTTGGTTCCCCAAAGCCCTCCTTAGTGGATTTGTGCTAAGTCTTTGGGAAGATGACTCAGCAGGAGGTTGTGGCTGGACTTTCTCTTAACACACGTCCTGTCATGGATAAAACAGGCTGCTAATTCCTGGGAGAAATTCAGGTCTCCGTCTGTACCCTTTATATGGCCATATCATCCATATGCAAAAGGAAACATTCATAGCCCAACACAGGAACTTCCTGCCTGCTATGGTAGGGTGCAGGGATTCAACTCTCACAACTGTGTCCATATTTTGGTATCTGGTATACTAAGAGCTTCCTTTAAGCTCTAAGGAAATGGTGATGATGTGAAATACAAGCTAGATTTCAGGCAGAGCTGGATGCTGGGAGAAAGAAACATTACTTACTGGATCTTTTCCCAGAAAGTCAAAAGCCATTCTCCATAGCTGAGTTTAATAATAGGATTTATCTGTTTTAGAATCACTTGTGTTTTGGGGTGATTTTTTATCTTCATTATTATGCCAGCCTTAGAAGAAGGCAGCCAGGATGATCAGTCTGTATCGAAAATCCTACAGGAAAGTGATTCATTTAGTCATTCATTCAACAGATATTTGAGTACTGAGGATAAAATGGTGAGCAAAAACAGGCAAAATCCCCAGCCTCATTGAGTGCACAGTCTAAGGGTGACATAGGCACTATGTAAACCACACAAGCTGTATAAAATGGCAACTGTGACAGTGGTGTCATAGTACAGCCTGTGCTGTAGGGGGAGGTTTGTCCCACTCAGGGAGTGAGCTCCCTTGCAAAGTGATGTTTGAGCTGAGTTCAAGGTGTTCCTAGGAATCAAGGAGGAAAAAGAATTTGAACTGGAAGAAACTGCATGAGCAAAAGGCCTGAGGTGTGAGGGGCATGGAGAGTAGGAGGGACTGAATTAGGCTAGTGTGAGCGGAGCGGGAAGTGAGGGTTGTGGGGTAAGGACTACATTAGGGTTTCACCATTCTGGAAGCAGGAAGGTAACATAATGAGATTTGCATGTTGAAGAGGTCAGTCTAGCTATATTGTCTCATTTGCAGTAGTTCAGGTGAGAAAAAATGTAGCTGAAACTAGGTTGTTACTGTTTTTGGAGATGGTGGAGTGGTAGAGAGAAGTGAATGAATCTGAGAAATATTTGGATCCACATTGGTAGCACTTGGATAAGAGGATGAGGGAAGGGAGAGGTGAGGGATGGCACTGAGGACTCAGACTTGCCCAAGTGGGTGGTGACATACACAGAGACAAGGATTGCTAGAAGAGGACCAGGATTGGGGTCAAGTCAGAGGTTTGATTTGGGGCATGTTGACAATAAGGAAAACGCTGAGCTATCCAAAAGATGATACCAGTCTGGAGCTCAAATGACATGTTTGGGCCAGAGATCATTTCAGGGTTTCCTGTAGTTATGTGCAAATCATAGATGTGTCTGGATGAGAGGAGTTAGGAGACAACATGGAGTGAGAGGAGTGCCTAGGATCTCTCTTGAGAAAAAGTAGCCATGGCGCCCAAGCAGAGAAAGTGGAGCCTGCAAGAGAATCACAGAAGGAACGTCTCCAAGGCTGCAGTGGTTCAGGGCAATGCTGGGTCACTGAGGCCCCGGGAAAGAAAATATAGAGAAGCAAGAAGAGTAATTGATAGTGTTAGGTTCTGCCAAGAAGTCAAGTCTGATGAGGACTGGATTATATGTTGCATTGAACAATATGGATATCACTGATGGATCTATCAGGAGCTGTTTCAGGCCAACTCTAGAGCTAATCAGAATATACATCATGCCCTGAATACTCTCAGTATGAGTAGAGGGGAACTAATGACTGAGCTTGGAGGCCCTCATTATTCGAGACACATTTTTTGTCATTTCATGAGATTTGGGATAGAAGAAGTAATAGAGGTATATACTTGGTGTACCATTTTGATCCAATCTCTATTATTTTATTACAAGAGGAAAAGCAATTGAGAAAGCTTATTTTAAGACAAAAATATGAGAACTAAGCAGGGGATGATCCTCAAAAAGGGGGAGTGGGAAATCTTTAGACATCAGAGTGTGGTTTATTTGGGGACTTGGAGCCTTTCAAGGGCAACCCCAAATGACCCTGTGAAGGTAAACTCTTCTAAGAGTAAGTTCAGCTCTACTAGTTATATCTGGTTTGATATTGGCCAGAGAGAAATTGAAGCAGGTAACCTGAAGAGTCAGATGACAGGCTTAATCTTTGGCTAAAGAATAAAGGCCAGGAGCAAGTAGCCAAGTCCCATTCTGAGTGTCACCAGGAATTACAAAGTTTTGAGCCAAAAAGAGGCTACAAATTGTTGTACATTGTATCTGGGATTGTTTTAATCAGATATGTTAAGACATACAGATATGAAAATGACTGTCATGAAAGAATTATTTTATACTCACACATCCCTAAAAATAGGGGGCACAGGTGAGCACCAGGGGCAGTCAGGAAGCAGAGGGAGCGAGGAGAAAAAATGAGCAAGAGACTTTACTGTGGTTTTTGTGGGTAAGGCAAGTCAGGGGAAGAAGGCTCAGGACTGGCTAGTTTAAATAATTTCAGTGGGTTCTGGGGCACAGGGACTGTCCCTAGTTGTCTGGTCCTGGAGAGACTAGAGCAGGTGGATAGTGGTCCAGAGTGTGAGAGCTAAAAAAGAAGGTAACTGGGGGTATGGGCTCTGTTTGTGTTGGGCTGCATATGAAAGACACACTTGCAGTCAAGTCTTTAGTATCTCTAGGAATTGGCTAGCTCTGGGAGAAGCAGTCTCTCCAGGACCCACAAGGCCCCCGATGTGAAAACACCAGAAAATAAAAAGGCACAATTAATATAAAAGTCTTAGCTCAAAGTGGGAATTGAGGATCAGGAATCAGGAACAAGGTGCTGGCAAACTGGAAGATTAAAATGGCTATGTGGGGACCTGCTATTCTCCAAAGAGGACGTTGGGGTGGCTTTCAGAAGGTTGAGCACAAGTGGGCTAACTCCAGCCTTCTGGCTCATGTCTAATGTCTTAAATGCCCGATGTTGCTCAGAAAATTGTGTCCACAGTTGAAACATCTTGCCCTTAGTTTCCCTACAGGTCATGTAACACAAAAATAAGGACAAGCAGCTGTCCATAGGATTTTTTAAATTAGTGAATTTACATGTAAAACTTTACAAAAATATTAATTTTACATCATATTTCACTATTAGCTTTAGCATTTATCTCCATTCTAATGAATTAAATTATAATAATCTAAACTATTCCAGAAAAAGCCAGACCTAACAGCCTGTTCCTCTGTGTACTCCAAATCTGGTTTCCATCAGGTGGTCAGGGGCGCCAGCTCCCCCTGCTGATGAGCTCCTGAGGAGGAGGCCGGCAAGGAGGGAAGCTGCCAGGCCCGCAGATGGGCACACGTACAGGTTGTCAATGTGCAGATCCACCAAAGTGGACCGGCCATCTTCCCTGGGCCCTCGAACTAGCCAAATCCAGCTGAGACATGAAACAGAGTTCATCAGGGACAGGAAGCCGGCCAGCCTAGAGCCAACGTGTCTGACTAATGAAAAGGCCTTTGGCTGGTGGCACTAGAGGTGACAAGTACAGTCCTCTGAGATGGCACTAGAGGTGACTCCTGCATCACCTCTGCTCTCTTAGCAGCTATACCTGCTCCTACACAAAGAAATGCTGAGGCAGCAGGACAGCTGTGGCCCACAGCTTATAATTCATGAAGAGCAGGAGAAAGACGAGCTCTATCAGCCCCTTCTCAGCTCCCCACCAGGGAGAGAGGCAACAAAGCCGGTGGCTATGGGATTCTCATTCATTTTATAACCATCAAATATTTGTGCAACTCTGGCTGAGCCAGGGACGGGGCAAGGTGCTATGGGCATCTAAAGGGCAAAATCCAGGCTCTGCCCTTTAAGAGCTCACAGACCAGAAGGGGGATGAGTTCAGTTTATAGGCCTGGAAAGACAGGGAAGAAGAGTCAGAAACAGCCCCATGGGAGAGCAAGGAGTCCCCCCAAACCAGCAACCACCTACTGCTAGTTGCAGTGAACTGTGCTGGGAGCTGGAACAAATACAACCTTTCCCCTCAGGAAGTCAGTCTAGTGGGAGGGGGGCGGTGGAGAAGTGGGCAAAGGAAGGAATGCAAACAGACACTGCCAAGCCACTGTCGTATATACAGTAATAGCAGTGCATATTTAGCACAGAAATAGCACAGGAGAGTACTTGAGCTGGGTTTTCAGAGCATAGGAAGGATTTCAATAGAGTGAGAAGGAGAGAAAATTCATGTTCTAGTCAGAAGGAGCAGTACATGCCAACAGAAAGAGGCAAGAATGTTCTGGGCATGTCCAGGTTAGGTTACCAGAGAGAGCAGGTGTGGGAGGGCCTTCAAAGTGAGGGTGCAGAATTTAGATTTACTCAATTCATCCCTCAGTCTTTTTTGTTTGTTTGTTAATCCTCCCCAAGGACTAACATATTTACTAACACATTAATAAGTATTTAAATATTTCCATTGATTGTTAGAGAGAATGGAAGGGAGGGAGGGAGGGGGAGAGAGAGAGAGAGAGAAACATCAATGTGAGAGAGACACATCAATTGGCTGCCTCCCACATGACCCCTAGTGGGGCTGAGGATCAAATCTGCAACCCAGGTACGTGCCCTTGACTGGTAATCGAACCTGAGATCCTTCGGTCCGAGGGCCGACACTCTAACCACTGAGCAAAACTGGCCAGGGCCATCAGTCATTATTTTTTTAATGATGGCAAAAAGCACATAATATTTACCATCTTGACCATGTTTGAGTTCAGTAGCATGAAGTATATTTACATTGTTGTGAAACAGATCTCCAGAATTTCTTTATCTTGCAAATCTGAAACTCTGAACCCATTAAATAACTCCGCCATTCCACCTTTACTTTCTGTCTGTGAATTTGACCAATCTAGGTAACTTATTTGAATGGAATCCTACAGCATCTGTCTTTTTGTGATTGGTTTATTTCACTTAACATAATGTCTTCAAGGGTTATCCATGTTGTAACATGTGACAGGATTTCCTTCCTTTTTAAGGCTGGATAATATTCCATTGTATGTATCTATCACATTTTGTTTATCCGTTCACCTGTTGATGGACACTTGGGTTGCTTCCACCTTTTAACTAATAATGCTGCTATGAACATAGGTGTACAAATATCTCTTTGAGTCCTTGCTTTCAATTCTTTGGGGTATATACTCAAAAGTGGAATTATGGCATCATAATGGTAGTTCTATTCTTTAACTTTTTAGGAAGCACCCTACTGTTTTATATAGCAGTTGCACCATTTTACATTCCCACCAACAGGGTACAAGGGTCCAATTTCTCCACATCCTCACCAACACTTGTTATTTCCTGGGTTTCTTTCTTTCTTTCTTTTTTTTTTTTTATAGTAGTCAATTTTTAAAGGGAACTGTCAAGAGACAGGAGATAGCCAAGGCTTTGGTAATGGTCAGAAAGAAGGGAGTGGTGGCAGAGAAAACAAGGGACACAAAAGGAAAGAAGCAGCTAGACTTATGGCAGGAAAGGGGAAGCCAGGGAAAGAGAGAGAGGGAAGAGGTGACTCAATTTCAAAGCACAAAAGACTGAAAAAATAGCAATATAGTGAGAAAAATAGGAAGTCGCAAGGGACAGCTGCTTGTGGGGAGGTACTGAGATCTGTCTGACAGATGCCGAAAGTTGTTGATGTAGGGCTGGTACCCAAAGAGAGTTCAGGGCTAGAGACAATCACGACATCTATACATGCAGCACTTTTATTTACATGATCCCCCTCCATGCTCATGACACCTTTGAGGTCAGCCCAAGCAGGTGTCATTTCCACCAGCTGAGCAATGAGAAACAAGGGAGTACAAACAACAAGCCAAGACCACATGGCATGTCAGAGTCACAGCCTGAGTAAGCTCCTGAATCTGGTTCTAGTCCAGAGGCCTCTTCTTTTCCTGATATAAGACTTGTCTAGAAGCACACGGAGGGTCCAATAAAAGACTCATTCATGCATTCAAAAAAGATTTTCTTGAATGCCAGGCGGTGTTCTTGGTGCTGGAGATTCACTAGTTAATAGAATAAACAGAATAGACATGATCCTGCCATCATGGAGCCAATATTCTTATAGATGACAGAACATACCCACTGGCCTTTTGGCCATTTTCCTAGAAGCCCAGATAATTCCCCAGAAGAAGTGTCCCAAGGCACATCTGAGCCTCACAGATGGAGGCTTCTCTGCTGTTTGTCATGCTAATTCAAGTAAACACACATGCTAACTCAAATGGACACACGTGCAGTCAAAAAGGGAAAGCTTCTTGGAAGAAGGGGCATTTCAGCTGAGCCCTAAAGAATTTGAAGGAGGAGAAAGAGCTGTAAGAGAAGGAAAGGGAATAAGAGGGCATGAGAAGAGAGAGAAGTGTTCTAGATTGGAGAAAAGAGGATGAGCGACTGGCTGGGAACAAACTAGAGCACAGTACATTTGAAAAGCTGAGCTTCCAAGGGTCTGGGTGATAGTGTGAGATGCAGAGAGAGGCACAAGATTTGAGACTGATTTTTAGTTCTCTGTGTGGCAGCTTAGAGAATGGAGCAAATGAGAAGGAGACCAGCAGGGTGAACCCTGTTGATCTGATGGTGAAATCCTGCCTACCAGGCATCTGCTTATTGTGGTTAACATGGCAACATTAGACTACAGACCCAGAAGCATCTGGTCAACCTCTATTATTAAATATAATGACACTAAGAACAAGACTGGAGAAGAGATTTGCTGGTTTTCCTACTGGTAGTGTGGGAACTGCCCCCCCCCCCTTTTTTCAACATATGTAGTGCTGAAATATACGTAACAAAATTTACCATTTTAGCCATTTTAAGTGTATGGTACAGTGGTATTTAGTACATTCACAATATTGTGCATCCATCACCACTTTCATCTCCAGAATTTTTTTCTTTTTTATTATTTAATTTATTTTTGTTACAGATGTTTCTCCTTTTCCCCCCATTGACACCCTCCTCTCGTTCCCGCCCCCCCACCCCCTGCATTGTTGTCTATGTCCATTGGTTACGCATATATGCATATAAGTTCTTTGGTTTATCTCTTCCTTCCCCCCCCACCCCCTCCTCTGAAGTTTGTCAGTCTGAACCCTACTTCCGTATCTCTGGGTCTATTTTGTTCATCACCTTATTTTGTTCATTATATTCTACAAATAAGTGAGATCATATGATACTTATCTTTCTCTGATTGGCTTATTTCGCTTACCATAATACTCTCCAGGTCCCTCCATATCATCTCAAAGAGTAAGAGATTTTTTGATCATCCCAAACTGAAACTCTGTACCCATTATGATAACTTTCATCACCCCTTCCCACAGCTCCTGGCAGCCAACATTCTACTTTCTGTCTGTATGAATCTGAGTACTCTAGATACCTCATATAAGTAAAATCATACAGTGTTTGTCTCTTTGTCACTTAGCATAATGTCCTCAAGGTTATTCCATGTTGTAGTACGTAAGGCCGAATAATATCCCATTGTATGTATACACATATTTTGCTTATCCAGTCATTCATCAATGGACACTTGGGTTGCTTCCATCTTTTGGCTATTATAAATAATGCTACTACAAATATGGGTGTACAAATATCTGTTTGAGTCCCTTATTAATTAAATTTTAAATTCATAATATGTCTTTTTTTTTTAATCCTCACCCGAGAGTATTTTTCCATTTATTTTCAGACAGAGTAGGAGGGAGAGAAAGAAACATCAATATGAGAGAAACACATTGATTGGTTGTCTCCCGCATGACCCTGACCAGGGCTGGGGACCAAACCGCAACCGAGGTTCGTGCCCTTGACCAGAATCAAACCTGAGACTCTTTGGTCCACGGGCCGACACTCTAACTGCTGAGCCAAACCAACCAGGGCCATAATATGTCTTTAATTAATTGCATTTTTTTTTTTTTTAGATAATATCTTTTTTTTCTTTATTAATTTTTAGAGAGAGAGGAAGGGAGAGGGAGAGAAAGATAGAAACATCGATGAGAGAGAACATCAATTGGTCACCTCCAGCACGCCCCCTGACAGGATTTGGCCCACAACCTGGGCATGTGCCCTGACTGGGAATCAAACAGGTGACCTCATGGTGCATGGGTCAATGATCAACCACTGAGCCACACTGGCTGGGCCAATTAATTGCATTTTAATGGCAGTATCCCATTGCCTATTCAGACAAAGCTATATTATTTGTCCTGTGCGTGCCAGCCATGGTGTCTTAATACCAGGCTGCTGCGTCAGTTAAGAAACTAATGTCTTGGATCCCATCCAAGAAATGAAGAAAACACTTCCCCTGCCTTGGTTTGTCACCTTTGCCTCCAATTGTTGCCCCATCGAAGGCCCAGCTTCCTGAAGTCTCCAAGTTAGTCACAAGATATCAATTCGAGGAAGGCATAGCTGAGGCCAGTCAGAGAAGAGGGAATTCTTTATTCTGAAACATCAGAGCAACCACTCAATGCATTCCTTTCCATGAAATAATAATAACATTAATAGCTAACATTTTCATATGCTTACTCTGTGCCAGGTGCTTGATAAGCAGTAGCTCATTTAATTGTTAAATAAGCCTGAATTAGGCACTGTAAGACTCTTCACTTTATAAAATAAGAAACAAAGACACAGAGAAGTTAATTAACTTGCCCATGGTCACCCAGCTGGAAAATGGCAGAGCCAAGGTTTGAATCCAGGCAGTCTTGACTCCACAATGGGCTGAACAGCAAAAGAAGGCACCACCAACTGCTCAGGCTGAGAGCAGTTTTCAGTTATGTTGAAGTTAACCAGCCTCCTTTTAAAATAATTTTTTTCTAAGTTTGAATATTATTTATTGAATAAATTTTGGAAAACACATACAAAAATTTTAAGTTACTTAATCCCACCAAAAACAATAACCACTTTTAACATATTAGAATGTTTCCTCACCCCGCCGGTGTGGCTCAGTGGATTGAGTGTCATCCCATGGACTGAGAGGTCCCGGTTCGATTCCCAGTCAGGGCATAAGGGCATGCAGGATTCAGTCGATGGATGTTTCTCTCTCTCTCCCTTCTTCTCTCTATAAAAAAATCAATAAAAACATATTTTAAAAAAGAATGTTTCCTCACAGTAGTTTCTTCTTACATATATATTTTAATTTAGTCGATATACAATCAGCCTTCCATATCCATGGGTTCCACCTCTGGGGATTCAACCAACCACAGTTGAAAACTATTCCAAAAAATGTTACATCGTTGCTGATGTGTACTGTGTAGTTAGGTCTATGATTGTTATGTCTGTACGAAACATGTACAGACTTCTTTTTCTTGTCACTATTCCCTAAACAGTACAGTATAACAACTATTTACATAGCATTGACTTTGTATCAGACATGATAGGTAATCTAGAGATGATTTAAAGTATACCTGAGGATATGCATAGGTTATATACAAATACCACACAATTTTATATAAGGGATTTGAGCATCTGTGAATTTTGGTTCCTGTGGTGGGTCCTAGAACCAGTCTCACGTGAATACCAACGGACGACTGTACTGCAGGTCTTTATTCTCTTAGGTAAGAGGCATCAGTCCTCCTATGTTGATAATCTGCCATCTTATCCGCTCTTCCTGCCTTCCCTCCAAGTGATGCAATAAAATGGAAATGTTCATTTATCATAATGATGGCAGTTGACACCACATGTTCACCATTGCAGGGTCCTGTGCTGGGGAAGCACTTGACATATGTTATCTCATGTAGTTCCCACAGCCACTGTATTAGTGTACATTTTACTTTTATTATGCTCATTTTACTGTTGAGGAACCTGAGACAAGATTTCACATGTGGCTCTTCCTCTTCCCCTTCCCTTACTGAATAACTTAGTCCTAAAGCCATGGGATGAGGGCTAGAAAGGTAGGTATCCACACGATTTGGGGTATGAGGAGGGGGTCCAGACCATGTGCTGGAGCTCCCACTTCACCCCAAACAGGTGAAGAGGATGTTTGCATGAAGTTTGAAGGCTCTTGGTTCAGGGGTGACTCAGTGTGGGGTGTTTAGACACTGAGCATGGTGAGAAGCATCCACAGTGTTTTGGGGTGTGGTCTGGTGTGGGGTGATAAAACCCAAGCATAGTGAGAAGAGGGGTGGCATGGGACATCAGACCCCAAGAAGGGTGAAGAAAACAATTGTGTACATGAGTGGGGTGCTGGAGCCCGAGTCTGGTGGGGACAACATCTATAAGAGGGAGGGGTACGAGTGGCAGTGGGAAATTGGTTACATAGACAGGAGTTGGTCAATAAGTAGTCATATTACAGATAATGTAAGCCAGATTTCTCCCTGTTGGAGAAAAGCATTATAAATAAAGCGAGGAAACTAGAATGCGGTGCTAGGTTGGTTTGAGGTATTGGTATGTGCTCATTGTTTTCAAGAGTACAGGTAGCTATAGAAATAAATATATATTGATGTATGTAAATATATGAATGTATCGTCAGTATATCCCTACCTTTGTCCACCTAGAGCACTTGGGAGTGGTATTTCCCCAAATATAATGAGCAAATATCAATTTCTAAATCCATTCTCTGCTAAAAAGAACCAGTGCTCCTAGGACAAATAGCTGGGGCAGGGAGAGGATAAGATGTGCCTGAAATATTCTTATATTAGTCTTTTTTTAAAAAATAAATTTTCTCTATTTATTTTAAAAAGAGAGGAAGGGAGAAGGAGAGAGAGATAAAAACATCGATGAGCGACAACATCAATTGGCCACCCTTTGCGTGCATGCCTCCCCCCCCCCCCCCCCCCAGGGATCAGGCCTACAACTTGGGCATGTGCCCTGACTGAGAATCAAACCAGTGACTTCTTGGTACATGGGTTGACCCTCAACCACTGAGCCACACCAGCTGGGCTTATACTAGTCTTATAATAAATAAGGAAGCAATCAAAAATCAATGGTTGCCCTGCCCAGTCATTGCACAAGGTCTTGCATATAGCAGGTGGTCAGTACTTGCCAAATTGTGTTTTCACCTACCACCTCAATCCCTGACACTTGAAAGTATTGTGTTCTTTGATTCCTGAGCAGGGAAGAGCAAAGTTCCTGGCACTGTGTGGTATTATGGCTTGCTGGACTTCCCAGAGCTTACTCCAGAGATAGCTGAGCTGCGTCTGTGACATCCGCTGGAGAGATTTGGTCTCTTCCCACATGAGGACCAAGGCCAAGAGAGGCCAGGGCTCAGAGGCTGCAGAGGCAGAGAAGGGCTAAGGGTGTTGAGGGGCCCTGCAACAGATGCTGAGGGGCTGCCTTCGCTCAGAAGGAATCACACAGCTGTACCTAACAGTTTAACTTTCTGATTCTCAGATAGTAGGATGGGAGATGATGGGGAGTTTTTGTTTGTTTGTTTAATATTTTTATTTTTAAATTACAGTTGATGTACAATATTATTTTAGTTTTAGGTATACAATCCCATGATTAGACATTTATATAATTTACAAAGTGATCAGCCCAATAAATCTAGTACCCATTTGACACCATATATAGATATTATAATATTATTGACTATATTCCCTATACTGTACTTTACATTCCCATGACTATTCTGTAACTACCAATTTATATTTCTAAATCCCTTCACTTTTTTCACCAATCCCCCCATTCCCCCTACCTTCTGGCAACCATCGGAATGTTCTTGTATCTATAAGGCTGTTTCTGTTCTGCTTATTTGTTTATTTTGTTTTTTGGATTCCGTTTTTTTTTAATCCTCCCACCCAAGGATATTTTTCTATTTATCATCAGACAGAGAGGGAGGGAGGGAGGGAGAGGGGGGGAGAGAGAGAGAAACATCCATGTGAGAGAGACACATCGACTGGTTGCCTCCCACACCACCCGACCAGGGCCAGGGACGAACTGCAACCGAGGTACGTACCTTTGACCAGAATCGAACCTGCGGCTCATTGGTCTGCGAGCCAACGCTCTAACTGCTGAGCCAAACCAGCCAGGGCTTGTTTTTGCATTCCATATATAAGTGAAATCATCTGGCACTTGTCTTTCTCTGTCTGACTTATTTCACTCAGCACAATACACTCTAGGTCCATCCACGTTGTTACAGATGGCAATATTTTATTCTTTTTTATGGCTGAATTACATTCTGTTGTATATATGCACCACTTCTTCTTTATCCATTCATCTATTAATGGACACTTAGGTTACTTCCATATCTTGGCTACTGTAAATAATGCTGCAATGAACATATGAGTGTATACACTTTTTCAATTTAGTATTTTGAGTTTCTTTGAAGGAATACCCAGAAGTGAAATTTATGGGTCCTTCATTGTTTCTTGTTATAGCTTTTGTTTTAAAGTCTATTTTGTCTGGTGTAAGTAATTCTACCCCAGCTTTTTTTTTTTTTTTTTCATGAAATATCTTTCAGTTTGTGTGAGTCTTTCAATCTGAAGTGAGTTTCTTGTAGACAGCATATGTAAGGGTCTTGTTTTGTTATCCATTCAGCCACCATATGCTTTTGATTGGAGCATTTAATTGATTTGTATTTAAAGTAATTGTTGACCCAACTGTCCATCAGTGGATGAGTGGGTTACACAATGGAATAGTACTCAGCCATAAAAAGAAGGAAATCTTACCCTTTGCATGAATGGACCTAGAAAGCATTATGCTAAGTGAAATAAGCCAGTCAGAGAAAAACAAGTACTATATGATTTCACATATGTGGAATCTAATGAACAAAATAAACTAAAAAACAAAATAAAAATAGACTCATAGATAGAGAACAGACTGAGAGCTGTCGGGGGGGGGGGGGGGTAGCAGGGCTGAGTGATAAAGGTAAAGGGATTAAGCAAAAACAAACAAAACTCACAGATAACAATGTGGTTATTACCAGAGGGAAAGTGGGGTGAGGGGAGGTAGAAAAGGGTAAAGGGGGATAAATGGCGATAGAAGGAGACTTGACTTGGCGTGGTGAACACACAATACAATATACAGATGCTGTGTTATAGAATTGTACCCCTGAAACCTATATAATTTTATTAACTAATGTCACCCAATAAATTCAATGAAAAAGAAAAAATAATTGTTGATAGATACGTATTTATTGTCTTTTTATTTCTTCTTCTTCTCCTCCTTTTTCTTTTCTACTTCTTTCTTCAAGAAGATCTTTTAACATTTCTTGTACTACTGGTTTAGTGATGATGAACTCCTTTAACTTTTTTTTGTCTGGGAAGCTCGTTATCGGTTCTTTGATTCTAAATGATAGCTTTGCTGGGTAGAGTAATCTTGGTTGTAAGTCCTTGCTTTTCATCACTTTAAATATGTCATGCCAATCTCTTCTGGCCTGCAAAATTTCTTTTGAAAAATCAGCTGACAGTCTAATGAGAGCTCCCTTGTAGGTAACTAACTGCTTTTCTCTTGCTGCTTTTAAGATTCCCTCTTTGTCTTTAACCTTTGGCATTTTAATTATGATGTATCTTGCTGTGGGCCTCTTTGGGTTCATCCTGTTTGGGACTCTCCGTACTTCCTGGACTTATATTTCTATTTCCTTCACCAGGTTAGGGAAGTTTTTTGTCATTGTTTTTCAGATGGGTTTTCAATTTCTTCCTCTCTCCTTCCAGCACCCCCATGATGCAAATGTTGTTATGCTCAAAGTTGTCCCAGAGACTCTTTACGCTATCTTAATTTTATGGATTCTTTTTTCTTTTTGCTGTTCTGATTGGGTGTTTTCTGCTTCCTTATCTTCCAAATTGCTGATTTGATCCTCCACTTCATCTGCTCTACTATTGATTCCCTGTAATGCATTCTTCATTTCAGTTGGTGTATTATTCATTTCTGACTGTTAAAATGTTTTCTATCTCCATTTTTATGTTTCCCATCCCTTTGTTGAAGTTCTCACTAAATTTCTCTACTCTTCCCCTAAGTTCATTGATGATCCTTATAACCAGTGTTTTGAACTCTGCATCTGGTAGATTGCTGATCTCCATTTTGTTTAGTTCTTTTTCTGGAGTTTTATTCTGTTCTTTCATTTGGGATATGTTCCTTTGTCTCCTTATTTTGGCTGCCTCCCTGTGTTTGTTTCTATGTATTAGGTAGAGCTACTAGGTCTCCAGGTCTTGGTAGAGTGGCCTCAGGTAGTATGTATTCTGTAGGGCCCAGTGGTGTAACCTCACCAGTCACTGAGCTGGGTGCTCCAAGTGGGCCCCCTGTGTGGGCTGTGTGAAGCCTCCTGTTGTAGTTGAGCCTTGACTGCTGTTGGCATGTCAATGGAGGGATTTAACCCCAGGCCAATAGGATGTGAGGACTGGCTGAGACCACCATGGAGGATTTGCTGTGCAGGAGGTGACCCGATGGAGCAGAACTCTCTTTAGTGGGGCTCAGATAGCCACCAAGTCCACTCTTTGAGTGTTGAGTGTGTCACTTGTGGAGATTGTTAAGTCTAAAGCTGTCCACCAGGTGCACTGGCTCTAGGGCCTCCTGGGAGGTGTTGGCCAAGGTCAGCTGCTGCTTGTGCCCTGCCCAGGGCCCCCCAGCATGAGCTACAGAGTGATCTGCAGATGCCTGCTACTTGTGCTGGGCTGAAGGTGCCCAGGAGAGGCCAAGCTGCAAACCAAAGTCGGTTGCCACTAGTGCCAAGCCTGGGACAAGTTAGCAAGAGGTATGGGCAAAGAGAGGCCAGATGCTGCTTATTTAAGAGATTTTAGGATAGTTGGCAGCATGGGCCAGACAGGCCATTTGTATAGAAAAACAATTGGGCTTGGGTGGCCTGGCAATTTGGGTGGGGTGGAGTCTCAGGGAATCATCAGGGCAAGGATAATGGTATAAGCCAAGTTGATGGAGACTCATGTATGGTGCCCACCTACTGATTCTGTGGGGGTAGGGCTCAGAGAAGGAACAATGACCTCTGCCAGCACTTCTGTCTGGGATAAAGCTGCCCCTCTAGCTCTCACCCTGATGCCAAACAATTCATTTCCTCCCTGTATGTCCCTGGTGCCTTTTGAGCTGCTGCCCCAGTGCTGGAGTTCAGAGCCAGTGAGTCTGAGTAAGTCTATGTGAGGGCTCTCTAGGAGAAATGCCTGTGAATGCAGCAGCCCTCTGACAATCTCCTCTGGTTTTTACACCCAAAAGTTATGGTGAATTCGTTTCTGGAACTGGAGCCTAGGCTGGGGGACCTGGAGTGGAGCTGGGATCCCTCACTCCTCAGGTGGGACCTCCACAGCCCAGATATCCCTCCCAATTTTTAACCACTACACATGGGTGTGGGACCAGCTTGTTCTGCATCTCTGCCCCTCCTACCAGTCTCTTTGTGGCTTCTTTTTCTTCTTCTGATTTTTAATATATGAACTATTTATAAAAGTTTCATTGTTTCACATATCTAACAATACAAATCCTTTGCAATGTTAAATCACTTAAATAATAACATGGATACATTATTTTCCGTCTGAGTATGAATAAGTGCACTAGTGTGAATAAATGGATTTTTGCAATATACAGAATCAAGACAGTGGACAATGTTCTCTTCAGCCAGGAACAAATGCAGGTCTTTGTGTTAAAATACAAGAATGTTTTATGTCCCATCTACATCTACATTTAGTCATTAAATATTTAAGCTATGCATATAAACTGTACTAATATTCTATTGGCTTCATTTTTTAATTTCTACTAGCTCAATGTAATTTTTTAAATAGACTTTATTTTTTAGACCAGTTTAGTTATACAAAAATTGAGGAGGTAGTACAGAGTTCCCATGTATCCTCTCCCAGTCTCTCCTATTATTAACAACTTACATTAGTGTGGTACATTTGCTACCATTAATAAATGAATATTGATACATCTTTATTAACTAAAATCTATAGTTTATTCAAATTTCCTTAGTTTTTTAATAATGTTTATTTATTTATTTTTGTTACAGATGTTTCTCCTTTTTCCCCCATTGACACCCTCCTCCCCATCCCGCACTTTCCCCCCTCCCCCCCACACACACATATAAGTTCTTTGGTTTATCTCACCCCTCTCCCCATGTCCACCTCTTCCAAGGTTTGTCAGTTTGCACCCCACTTCCATGTCTCCGGGTCTATTTTGTTCCTCAGCTTTTGTTTATTATATTCCACAAATAAGTGAGATCATGTGATATTTGTCTTTCTCTGATTGGCTTGTTTCGCTTAGGATAATACTCTCCAGGTCCCTCCATGTTGTCTCAAAGGATAAGAGATCTTTCTTTCTTACAGCTGCATAGTGTTCCATTGTGTATATATACCACAGCTTTTTTATCCACTCATCTACTGATGGACACTTGGGCTGTTTCCAGATCTCAGCAATTGTAAATAGTGCTGCTATGAACATAGGGGTACATATATTCTTTCTGATTGGTGTTTCAGGCTTCTTAGGTTATATTCCTAGAAGTGGGATCACTGGATCAAACGGCAGTTCAATTTTTAATTTTTTGAGGAAACACCATATTGTTTTCCATAGTGGCTGCACCAGTCTGCATTCCCACCAGCAGTGTGCTAGAGTCCTCTTTCTCCACACCCTCGCCAGCACTTGTCGTTTGATGATTTGTTGATGGCAGCCATTCTGGCAGGTGTGAGATGATACCTCATAGTTGTTTTCCTTAGTTTTTATTTAATATCATTTTCCTGTTCTTGGATCCCACATTACCTTTACTTGTCATGTCCCCTTAAGCTCCTCCTTGGGAGTGACAGTTTCTCCAATTTTTTGTTGTTTTTGATGACCTTGATAGTTTGGGAGAATACTATTCCAGTATTCTGTAGGATGCCGCTGGAATGGATCTAATGTTTTTCTCAAGTTTAGACTTAAGTTAAGGTTTTGAGGAGGTAATTTTCCTGGACACCTACAGTTTAAAAACATATCTAGGCTTCATCACACTGTTGCCATAGGCATAACTCATATAACATTTTTGGTACTGTGCCTGTTCTGCATGATTAGAGACAGAAAAGACAGTCTTGAGAAAAGAATATGATGATTAAAAAGGTATGCTTTAAAAAAGTAACTAAGAAGAGAGGAAAAATGGCGGCGGAGTGAATGGAAGCTACACAGACCATCTCCCAGGACCAAACTGGAATGACAACTAAAATAAAGACAAATCGTCAGGAAAAAGCAACAGAAAAGCAGCTTGCGAGGACCATACAACCAGGGACACTGAATCGATCCTGGTAGGATTGCGGAGGCACGAGAGGGGGGCTGGGAGCCCACGGACAGCAGCGGTCTTGGACAGCAGCGGTCTTAGCCATGAGCAGCGCTGCACCCTCGGGGTTAAAGTCCCAAGCCGGCTCCACAGCGCAGAGCCGGGACAGGGCGCTAAAATAGCCACAGCCATTCACCTGGGCTCCGGCAGAGGGAGGGCGGACTGGACTGGAACTGTGTGGAGACACTCGGGATTTGGAGGGTGCTCAGAGCTTTTGCTGAATTGCGGCCATGCAGGACTGTGGCCTGGCCATCTTACTCCATCCCAGGGCTCTGGGGAGAGGTGGTAGCCCCTCCCTTGGAGATTCAGCCACACCCTAGTGGGCCATTGAAATGCAAACTGAGGCTCATTAACTACTAGCATCTGCCCTACCCTCGGGAAATCCTCTCATGCTGAACTCCTGAGGGAGGTTTTCATTCAACTGAAAACCCAAGGCTCTTCAAACAACCATGACTAATAGCCTCTAGGCAAAAAGCTAGAGGATAACTTAACCTTTGCTGGGCTTGCAAATCTACCCAGGAAAGTAAGACTTGACAGTGGTGTTTAATTTTGGTCCTCCCATGCTCATCCAAACCCAGTAGAGGGAGCCACAAACAACAGAACACCAACATCCACAGGAAAATTTGGCAGGCTCCAAAAACCACTGATAGCCAAAATGGTGAAACAAAGAAACAGATCCTAAATGAAAGAACAAGAGACCTCTACCAAAGATGAGACAAATGAAATGGAGTTAAGCAAGTTAACAGAGCTAGAATTCAGAGCCATGATCTTGAGGAAGCTCAACAGCATGAGTAAGGACATCAACACCTTGAGTAAAGACATCAACACCATGAGCAAAGACATAGAAACACTGAAAACCAACCAAGTGGAAATTAAGAAGCACCAAGAAGAAATGAAGAATGACATAGCAGAAATGAAGAACACATTGGAAGGACTAAACAGCAGAGTAGAGGAAGCTGAGGACCGGATCAGTGAATTAGAAGACAGGGTAGAAAAAATCAACCAATCAGAAAACCAAAAGGAAAAAACAATGAAAAAAAAGGAAGACAGCTTAAGAGAACTGTGGGACAACTGGAAACGTAATAATATTTGCATCATTGGAGTCCCTGAAGAAGAAAATGAGCAAGGGTTAGAGAATATATTTGAAGAAATAGTGACAGAACACTTCCCTAATTTGGAGAAGAAAGAAGGCATTCAAGTTCAAGAAGCACAGGGAGTCCCAAGTAAGAAGAACCCAAACAGGCCCACACCAAGACACATAGTAATTAAAATGCCAAAAATTAAAGACAAAGAGAGAACCCTAAAGGCAGCAAGAGATAAGCAACAGGTTACCTACAAAGGAACCCCCATAAGGCTATCAGCTGACTTCTCAACAGAAACACTACAGGCCAGAAGGGAATGGCATGAAGTAATCAAGGTCATGAAAAACAAGGATCTGAATCCAAGACTACTCTGCCCAGCAAGGCTGTAATTCAAAATAGAAGGTCAAATGAAGAGCTTCTCAGACAAAAAAAGGCTAAGGGAATACATTAGCATCAAACCAGCACTGCAAGAAATGTTAAAAGGACTGCTGTAATTAGTAGAAGAAATAGGAAGGAAAGTAGAACCACACTAAACAAAAATGGCAATAAATAAGTACATATCAATAATCACCTTAAATGTAAATGGATTGACTGCTCCAATAAAAAGACACAGAGTAGCGGATTGGATAAGAAAGCATGACCCATATATATGTTGTTTACAAGAGACCCACCTCACAACAAAAGACTCACATAGGCTGAAAGTGAAGGGATGGAAAAAAATCTTCCAAGCAAATGGAAAGGAAAAAAAAAAGCTGGGGTAGCAATACTCTTATCGGATAAAATAGATTTCAAAATGAAAGCCATAACTAGAGACAAAGAAGGTCACTACATAATACTGAAAGTATCTATCCAACAGGAAGATATAACCTTGGTAAACATATATGCACCCAATATAGGAGCACCAAAATATATTAAAAATCTTATGGAGGACTTCAAAGGAGAAATCTACAGCAATACAATTATAGCAGGGGACTTCAACACCCTGCTGACATCACTGGATAGATACTCTAAAGAAAAAATTAACAAGGAAACAGAGACTCTAAACAAAGCACTAGACCAAATGGATTTAATAGATATTTACAGAGAATTACTCCCCAAAACTACAGAATTCACATTCTTCTCAAGTGCACATGATACATTCTCAAAGATAGACCACATGTTAGGAAACAAATGAAGTCTCTACAAGTTCAAGAAGATTGAAATCATATCAAGCATCTTCTCAGATCCCAATGGCATGACACTAGAAATCAAATGCAACAAGAACATGCAAAGACATTTGAATACATGGAGGCTAAACAGCATGTTATTAAACAATGAATGGGTTACCGAGGAGATCAAGGAAGAAATTAAAAAATTCCTGGAAACCAATGAAAATGAACACACAACAACACAAAGTCTATGGGATGCAGCGAAAGCAGTTCTGAGAACGAAGTTCATAGCACTACGGGCCTACCTCAAGAAACAAGAAAAATTTCTAATTGACTATCTAACCTCACAACTTGAAGAACTAGAAAGCAAACAAAAAGAAAACCCCAGAGCAAGTAGAAGGAAGGAAATAGTAAAGATCAGAGCAGAAATAAATGACATAGAGACCAGAAAAACAATTCAAAGGATCAATGAAACAAAGAGCTGGTTTTTTGAAAAGATAAACAAGATTGATGGACCCTTAGCTAGACTCACCAAGAAACAAAGAGAGAGAACCCAAATACACAAAATCAGAAACGAAAGAGGAGAAGTAACAACTGACACCACAGAAATACAAAGGATCGTTAGCAAATACTATGAACTTTTATATGGCAACAAATTCGAAAATCTAAGTGAAATGGACAAATTTCTAGAAATATATCGTGTCCCAAAACTGGACCGGGAAGAGATAGAAAACTTGAACAGACCAATAACAGCTAAGGAAATTGAAGATGTCATCAAGGCTCTCCCAGCAAACAAAAGCCCAGGACCGGATGGCTTCATGGGGGAGTTTTACCGAACATTCAAAGAAGAACTAACACCCATTCTCCTCAAACTATTTCTAAAAATTCAAGAAGAAGGAAGACTTCCAAACTTGTTTTATGAGGCCAGTATAATCCTAATTCCAAAACCAGAAAAAGACACTACAAAGAAAGAAAACTACAGGCCAATATCCCTGATGAACGTAGATGCCAAAATCCTAAACAAAATACTAGCAAATCAGATCCAGCAATACATCAAAAAAATTATTCACCATGACCAAGTGGGATTCATCCCAGGGATGCAAGGCTGGTTCAATATTCGCAAATCAATAAATGTGATACACCACATAAACAAAATGAAATATAAAAACCACATGATCATATCAATAGACGCTGAAAAAGCATTCAACAAAATCCAGCACCCATTTCTGATAAAAACGTTCGGCAATTTGGGAATAGAGGGATCATACCTTGATATAATAAAGGCCATATATGAAAGACCTACAGCCAACATCATACTCAATGGGAAAAAACTAAAAACATTTCCCTTAAGAACAGGAACAAGACAGGGATGCCCACTTTCGCCACTCTTATTTAACATAGTACTGGAAGTCAGCCACAGCAATCAGACATGAAGAAAAAATAAAAGGAATCCAAATTGGAAAGGAGGAAGTGAAACTGTCATTATTTGCAGATGACATAATATTATACATAGAAAACCCTAAAGACTCCATCAAAAATCTACTAGACCTAATAAATGAATTTGGCAAAGTAGCAGGATACAAAATTGATGTCAAGAAATCTATGGCATTCTTATACACCAATGATGAACTCACAGAAAGAGAAACTAAAAAAACAATTCCATTTACCATCGCGGCAAAATAATTAAGATACCTAGGAATAAACTTAACCAAAGAAGTAAAGGACCTATTTGCAGAAAACTACAGGACATTGAAAAAAGAAATAGAGGAAGATATAAAAAAGTGGAAGCACACACCTTGTTCATGGATTGGAAGAATTAACATCATTAAAATGTTCATATTACCCAAAGCAATCTATAGATTCAGTGCAATCCCCATCAAAATACCAGTGACATATTTCACAGAACTAGAACAAATATTTCAAAAGTTCATAGGGAACCAAAAAAGACCCCGAATAGTCACAGCAATCTTGAAAAAGAAAGACAAAGTAGGTGGGATCACAATACCGGATATCAGCTTATACTACAAAGCTACTGTAATCAAAACAGCCTGGTACTGGCACAAGAACAGGCATATAGACCAGTGGAACAGAACAGAGAATCTGGAAATTGACCCAAGACATTATGCTCAATTAATATTTGACAAAGGTGGCAAGAGCATACAATGGAGTAAAGACAGCCTCTTTAATAAATGGTGTTGGGAAAATTGGACAGCTACATGCAAAAAAATGAAACTAGACCATCAACTTATACCATACACAAGAATAAACTCAAAATGGATAAAAGACTTCATGTGACTCGTGAATCCATAAAAATCCTAGAAGAAAATGTAGGCAACAAAATTTTGGACATCATATGCAGCAGAATCTTCACTGATACATCACCTAAGGCAACAGAAACAAAGGGAGAAATGAACACATGGGACTACATCAAACT
This sequence comes from Tadarida brasiliensis, assembly GCA_030848825.1. Lineage (NCBI taxonomy): Eukaryota > Metazoa > Chordata > Mammalia > Chiroptera > Molossidae > Tadarida > Tadarida brasiliensis. Next base: position 66,833,223 of record CM061259.1, on the reverse strand, counting down.
AAAAAGCTTCTGCACAGCAAAAGAAACAACCATCAAAACAGGGAACCCACTCTATGGGAGAGCATAATTGCCAATGATACATCAGATGAGGGGTTAATCTCCAAAATATATAGAGTGCTCATACAACTTAACAAAAGGAAGACAAAGAACCCAATTAAAAAATGGGCAGAGGAACTAAATAGACACCTCTCCAAAAAGGACATACAAATGGCTAAGAGACATATGAAGAAATGGTCAACATCACTAATCATCAGAGAGATGCAAATTAAAACAACAATGAGGTATCACCTCACACCTGTCAGAATGGCTGCCATCAACAAATCATCAAACAACAAGTGTTGGTGAGGGTGTGGAGAAAAGGGGACTCTAGTCCACTGCTGGTGGGAATGCAGGCTGGTGCAGCCACCGTGGAAAACACTATGGTGTTACCTCAAAAAATTAAAAATTGAATTGCCATTTGACCCAGTGATCCCACTTCTAGGAATATACCCTAAGAAGCCTGAAACACCAATCAGAAAGAATACATGTACCCCCATGTTCATAGCAGCACTATTTACAATAGCTAAGATCTGGAAACAGCCCAAGTTTCCATCAGTGGATGAATGGATAAAAAAGCTGTGGTACATATACACAATGGAGTACTATGCATCTGTAAGAAAGAAAGATCTCTTATCCTTTGAGACGACATGGAGGGACCTGGAGAGTATTATCCTAAGCAAAACAAGCCAAGCAGAGAAAGACAAATATCACATGATCTCACTTATTTATGGAATATAATGAACATAACAGTCTGAGGAACAGGGTAGACCCAGAGATGTGGAAGTAGGGTATAGACTGACACCCCTCAGAAGAGGGGGTGGAGGGGGAGGGAAGAGATAAACCACAGAACTTATGCGCATGTATGCATAACTGATGGACATGAACAACAAAGCTGGGGACGGGGTGGGGGGATGGGGAGGAGGGTGTCAATGGGGAAAAAAGGAGAAACATCTGTAACAAAAATAAATTAATAAAAAAAAAGAAAAATAAAAAAACAACTAAGAGGTAGATAACATTATAAAGACAGCAAACAGTAGTAATTTTAATTTACTTTCTTAAGTAAGCATGTTCTCTGTGAATTAAAATTACTAAAACAGCCCTGGCCAGTTTGGCTCAGCAGTTTGAGCATCGGTCCGTGGACCAAAGAGTCCCAGATTCGATTCTGGTCAAGGGCACATACCTCGGTTGCGGTTCATCCCCTGCCCTGGTTGGGGTTGTGCGGGAAGCAGCCAGTCGATGTGTCTCTCTCACATCGATGTTTCTCTCTCTCTCTTCCTCCCTCCCTCTATCTGAAGATAAATGGAAAAATATCCTTGGTAAGGATTTAAATAAATAAATAAAATTACTAAGACAGTAAGTTAGAAAAAATGCATAAATAACATAGTTCAATTCTATATATCTTCAGAGGTATAATTTTGGATTTACGTAAATAAATGTTAGTAAAGTATATCAGCCCTGGCCGGTTTGGCTCAGCGGTTAGAGCGTCGGCCTGCGGTCCGGAGAGACCCGGGTTCAGTTCCCGCTAAGGGCATGTATCTCGGTTGCAGTTTGTCCCCGGCCCTGGTTGGTCGTGCAGGTGGCAGCCACTCGATGTGGCCCTTTCACATCGATGTCTCTCTCTCTCTCTCCCTCCCACTCTGTCTGAACAAAAAATGAAAAAAAAAAAACCAACAACAATAAAGTATATCAGTGTTTTCAAAGCACAGTCTCATATGTTTGTCTACCAAATAAGCAAAAAAAATGAATACTGTACAGGTCAAAAATAGTCTGTCTTAAATCCTTAGATTTTGTATAGTAGACAATCATTCTCAAAGAATTCTCTCTTGAGAAGTGGTTCTCAGACTTTAGTATGTAGTAGAATTCCCTGAAGGGCTGTTCAAACACAGATGACTGGGCACAATCCCTAGCAGTTTCTGATTCAGTGGGTCTGGGGTGGCGCCTGAGAATGTCCATTTCTAACAAGTTCCCAGGTGATGCTGATGCTGCTGGTCTGAGGCCCATACTATGAAAACCCACTGTATCAGGGTCAACAAGGAAGTAACATTCATTCAATAAGTGCCTATGATGATTAAGGTGTTTTACATATATTACCTTATTTAACTAGTTATAAAATCTTATTGAAAAGTATAATTCCGCTTTTTTCCCCATCTTGCAAAATGGCGGGTGAAAAACCTGAGAAGCCAGATACTAAGGAGAAGACACCTGATACTAAGGAGAAGAAACCTGGAGCCAAGAAGGCTGATGCTGGGGGCAAGGTTAAGAAGGGTAACCTCAAGGCCAAGACCCCTAAGAAGGGGAAGCCCCACTGCAGCTGAACCCTGTCCTAGTCAGAGGAATTGGCAGATATTCCCGGTCGACTATGTATTCCCGAAAGTCCATGTACAAGAGGAAGTATTCCGCAGCTAAATCCAGGATTGAAAAAAAAAAAGGAGAAAGTTCTTGCTACTGTCACAAAACCAGTTGGTGGTGACAAGAATAGTGGTACCCAAGGGGTTAAACTTCGCAAAATGCCTAGATACTATCCTACTGAAGATGTGCCTCGAAAGCTGTTGAGCCATGGCGAGAAACCCTTCAGTCAGCACGTGAGAAAACTGCAGACAAGCATCACTCCCAGGACCATTCTGATCATCCTCACTGGGTGCCACAGAGGCAAAAGGGTGATTTTCCTGAAGCAGCTGAACAGTGGCTTGCTACTTGTGACTGGACCTCTGTCCCTTAATTGAGTTCCTCTGCGTAGAACACACCAGAAATTTGTCATTGCCACCTCCACCAAAACTGGTATCAGTGGTGTGAAATCCCAAAACATCTCACTGATGCTTACTTCAAGAAGAAGCTGCACAAGCCCAGGCACCAGGAGGGTGAGATCTTCAACACAGAGAAAGAGAAATACGAGATTACAGAGCAGCGCAAGGTTGACCAGAAAGCCATGGACTCGCAAATTCTGCCAAAAATCAAAGCTGTTCTTCAGTTCCAGGGCTACCTCCACTCTGTGTTTGCTCTCACAAATGGGCTTTATCCTCACAAAATGGTGTTCTAAATGTCTTACAAAGAACCTAATTAAATAACTGATCTATTGTTAAAAAAAAAAAAAAAAGAAAGAAAAAGTATAATGCCCCTTGCCTGGCCAATGTGACTCAGTGGTTGAGCATCAACCCATGCACCAAGAGGTGGCCGGTTTGATTCCCAGTCAGGGCACATGCCCAGGTTGTGGTCCAGATCCCCAGTGGGGGGCATGCAGGAGGCGGCCATTCGATGTTCCCTCTCATCAATGTTTCTCTCTCTCCCTCTCCCTTCCTTTCTCTCTAAAATCAATAAAGGGGGAAAAAATTTTTTTAACATATTTTTAAAAAATATAATGCCCCTTTTGTAAATGGGGTACCTAGGCTCCGAGAGACTAAAAAACTCGCCTGAGAAGATAACAGAATTAGGAGGCAAAACTACAGTTCAGCTCTCCGATTTTTCTAGTACAACATACTGCTCCCTTGTTGATGAAGGAGTGAAATGTATGCATCCCTGGCATGTTCATTTGAAAGAGAGACTGTACCAAAGATGTATACAGTGATTAGTAAACTAAAAGATTCTTGCTGAAAACTAGGTAAAGGCTCAGGGTCATGGAGAGGATTTATCGCTAAACTTCTGAAATAAGGGTGAAGTGAATTTACTGTATAATTGGCAGAATAGGAAGAAAATGTATTTAATACAGTACTGAATCTTCCCTAATTACTATTATTTTATTCTTCCCTACAGAAAAACACACATTTAAATAAAAGTCCTTAAAAGAATAATTTCATTTACATTTAAGTTTAAAGCATCACACTATTCTAAGTGTCTGCGGCTGTACACTGTGTCACCAATCTACCACTACTTACTCTGGTATTGAAGTAACACAGCAAAATGGTCTTCAGTAAAATATTCTAACAATTACTAAAACATTTATCTCCTTTCACAAAGCAAATCAAAAGGTATGACATACAACAAAATAAGCAATTTAAATGTTAAGAAAAGTAGTACATCTTACAGTAAATAAATTGCTAAAAATGAGTTGCCAATTAATATAAATTTCTGTCGCTTTGTTATACTATATATAAAAAAGGACATGAGACACAAAATTATATGTGGCTTCTCTTTTATATCCTTAGTTATAGGACTTCTGTTCAGCTAGATTTCAGGTGGTTCTGAATGATAGCTGTTCTGTAGTTTAGTTGTGATTTTCATGTGGTTGTAGGTTTAGAGTTACCTACGTCACCACCTTGACTGGAAGCCCAGTGTGTTTGTTTTGTTTTTTCTCCCCTCCTGAAAAGCCTCAAGTAACCATTTAAACAAAGCGCTTTTGGATTTTCTATTTTTCTTTTTTAATCTTTATTGTTGAAAGTATTACAGATGTCCTCCCGTTTTTTCCAATGACACCCTCCTCCCCGCTCCTGTGCAACAACACCTCCTCCCCTCCACCCTCCACCTTCTCCGCACTGTTGTCTCACTGTTGTTTGTGTCCATTGGTTATGCATATATGCAAATAAGTTCTTTGGTTTATCTCTTCCTGCTGCCCCTTCCCCCTTCCCTCTGAGGTTCAGCAGTCTGTTCCCTGCTTCTATGTCTCTGGATCTATTCTGTTTGTCAATTTATTTTGTTCATTAGATTCCACATGTAAGTGAGATCATGTTGTACTTATCTTAGTCTGTGACTGGCTTATTTCACTTAGCATAATACTCTCCAGGTCCCTCCATACTGTCTCAAAGGGTAAGAGATCCTTCTTTTTTACAGCTGTATAGTATTCCATTGTGTATATGTACCACAGCTTTTTTATCCACTCATCTACTGATGGGCACTTGGGTTGTTTCCAGATCTTAGCTATTGTAAATAGCACTGCTATGAACATAGGGGTGCATATATTCTTTCTGATTGATATTTTAGGATTCTTAGGATATATTCCTAGAAGTAAGATCACTAGGTCAAACAGCAGTTCAATTTTTAGTTTTTTGAGGAAACTCCACCCTGTTTTGCACAGTGGCTGCACCAGTCAGCATTCCCATCAGCAGTCTACTAGGGTTCCCTTTTAGCCTCATCCTTGCCAGCAGTTGTTTTTGATTTGTTAATGGCAGCCATTCTGGCAGGTGTGAGGTGATACCTCATAGTCATTTTAATTTGCATCCCTCTGATGATTAGTGATGTTGAGTATTTTTTCATGTCTCTTGGCCATTTGTATGTCGTCTTTGGAGAAGTATCTATTCAGGTCCTCTGCCTGTTTTTTAATTGGATTGTTTATCTTCCTTTTGTTGAGTTGTATGAGTATTTTATATATTTTGGAAATTAACCCCTTCTCAGAAGTATCATTGGCAAATATGTTCTCCCATACAGTGGGTTCTCTTTTCATTTTGATGCTGGTTTCTTTTGCCGTGCAGAAGCTTTTTAGTTTGGTGTAGTCCCATTTGTTTATTTTTTCCTTTGTTTCTCTTTCCTTTGTTTCTCTTGCCCTAGGCTATGTATCAGTGCAAATTCTGTTATGTGAGATGTCTGAGATTTTGCTGATTATCATTTCTTCTAGGATTTTTATGGTTCCATGACTTACATTTAAGTCTTTTATCCATTTTAAGTTATTCTTGTGTATGGTTGTTGGTCTAGTTTTATTTTTTTGCATGTTAGGGTGAAATTCGTAAAATCCATCAAGACACTTGTTTAACCTGTGTGCCTAGTAGATGGAAAGCAAAAAGGTAAACTTTGAAAATAATTATCCTAGCCCGACACAGAGACCACAGGATGGAACCCAATAGCTCCTCACTTTTCCTCTGCAGTCACCTCAGTCCACACCACCCTCGGTGGGCAGCCTCCCTCTCATCTCCTCCCTTCTTCCTCTTGTCCCCATGGACCCTCCATCTCTCCACTAATCCCAGCCTGAACCATGAGCTTCTGGCTCAGCTTGTTCATCAGTTCCACCTGGTGTTAAGGCCATGGCACTGGAGAAGATGCTGGTCTGATGAGCTGGGGTGGAGGCAGAGTGTCACATATAGAAAAATGGGCCCTCTTGGGCTATTTCACAGTGACATTTCTAAAAGACATGCTTTTCTTGATGAGGTAGTTTGCTTCTAAAACTGCCACAACAGTCCCTCCCATCCGCATGCCTTTTTGCAGTGTGACTTTTGCCACGCCTCTTATCAAGAGATGGGGTCCACATCCTTCTGCTGAGTCCTGCCTGGCCTTGCGACTTGTTTAGCCAACAGAATGCAGAAGTGACACTGAATGACTCCTAGGCCTTGGCAATAAAGGCCTCTTGGAACCCAGCTGCCATGATGTTAAGAAGCAGTCTGGCCTTCAAAAAGGATGAGAGGTTCCATGGAGAATGGAGAGACTCCTGCTGATGGCCAATACACCCTGCTCGCCACATGAGGGAGGCCATCTTTTCCCTCCCCAGATGGGCTCCCATCTGACTGCACCAGGCAATAATGTGCAGCAAAACCACCCACCTGAGCCCAGCCAAGAAGGCAGATTCATGAGCAAATAAATGGTTGACTTAAAATGTTGTTTTAAGTCACTAAGTTTTGGGGGTGGGAGATTGTTAGTTACACTGGAACAATAACTAAAACACATGCTAAAGCTGGCTGCTTTTTCTAGCAAGACTCAGGTGTGTTAGATTAAAAGAGTATCCTTTTTCTCCATTTCACCAAGACACTCCATCTTAGTATCCTGGCTTAGCACAGGCTGAGGCCCCAGTAAGCGGTGAACATAAGTGTCCTATCTCAGCAAGTGGGACAAGGATGCAACCTAGCAGTTATACCTGGAAGTACCTAGTGAACTCCATTCAACATGAATCTAGGTGCTGTAGGAATACAAACCCCAGGAAACTTCATTCCAGATGAGGAGGTAAGACTCATAAACGTAAAACAATGGCAGGCAATTCACAATCACAGAAGCATGTAAAATGACACAATGGTATATGAATTCACAGAACAAGGCTGCAGCAGTCAAGGAAGGACTGAAGATGGACACGGGGCTTGAACTAGACCTGGAGGATGAGAAAGACTGACTGATGTGGGAGAGAATGTTTTAGGTGTGTGTATGGAGATATCCTGTGAGGTGGTATAAAGATCTAAGTGAACTTGCTGGGAAGAGGGGCAGTGGTAATGCTGAGAGAAGGAAGACACAACCTGGCCAGAAGGAAGAGAGGTCTCACAGCCATCTCTCACTCGGTGCTGCCTGTAAGGTTCACTGGGATGTTTGAATGACATTCAAGAGTTGACATCAGCAAAGACTTCTTGGCATCCCATCATGTAAAGTTCTGAGGAAAGATGGTAAGTCCAAGAATGATCCTGTCATCAAAGCAGGACTCACCTGGAGAAAAAAGCAAGGCTGGGTCATGTTCCAGAGGGCTTGGCTGACTATTGCACTGTTTGCATTTATGGCCAAATTATGTCAGGCTCAGCCCTGACTGTTTCATCAATCAAGCTACTGCCTGACTCATGGTCCCATGTTTGGCACAAAGACAAGCTTCACCTGCCCTGGCCGGTGTCCCGGACATTCACAGAGCCAAGCTCTGCCCTGGGGAACACCAGTGTCATGACGACTCTCTCTCCCAAGTCCACCACACCTTTCCAGACTTCCTCCTCCCCTCCCTTTGGGGGTTGCCACCCTCCCTCCCATGTTCCTCTGTGTAGCTTCGGCCATGCCAGGGCACTGACCTCACTAGGAGGATGCTCCTACTCCATCCCACAAAAATGACAGTTCCACCCACCAACTGCCTTAACATGGGAGGAGCTATTTAGGACTGCACCTACCCTAAGGGAAGCACAACAGTCAGTATCCTTACTTCTGATTTCCAAGTGGAGAAATTGAGTCATGGAAGTGACCTACCAAGGCATTCGAAACACTTCAGTGACTCAGTGAGATCCAAATCCCACAGAGTCCAAACCACAGCTGTGTGACCTCAGGCACCTCACTCTGCTCTGCACTGTATTGCTGACATGGGGCCTGGCTGCTGCCAGAACTTTTGCCTAAGGCTCTGCTGTGGTTCTGAGATTTGGCCTCTCAGACCCTGTTATGTTGCCACCATTAAAGCTAATATCCCAACACAGACTTGCAAATCAAGGAATTCTGGCTGAGGATAATCTGGATTGTTCTATATACCTATGATGCGATAAAGCCATCAAATGTGTCTCTGAGTATGTCCATCCATCAATGCCAGTGCATTCCCTCTGCTGTGATAGGTAAAAATCCCCAACGAAGAATAAACAAGTAAAGACCATAAATAGTAATGCAGACCCAATCTGTAAGGGGATATGCATGCCAGAAACAGATGGCCAGCTAGGCCAGGCGCCTGTTCTGTTTGACCCTTGGACACATATTCTGTTGAACTCTATTTGGCTCTTAGCTGTGTTTGTACAGTGTCCAGGGAAGCCTCACAAGTTAACTTCCTTCTTCCGGAGGGAAAAGGACTAAGGTTATTAAGCACTTATGCTGGGAGAGGCACTTCAGTTTTACATATATTATAAATCTTCACCACAGTGAGATCCTGTCCCAACTACAGATGGGGACTTTGAGGCTACTTCGGCCAGGTCACACGGAGAGCCTTAGCCTCCCTCACACCTGCCTCCTATCCACCTCACACCAGCTCGCAGCTGGCAGACTCTGCAGGGTTCTGGGCTGGCCCAGGATCTTTCCGGTGCCCCTCCCACTACTCCAGTCCTGGGCCCCAGCAAGCCCTTGCCCCCTACCTCAATCACTTCATTCCCTCGGCCTAGGGTACCCACAACTCCACTGGGCAGATCGCCCCCATCTTTCAAAGCCCACGCCTCCTCTGTCCTGACGCTCTTAAACCCCGCTGACAAATCCTGATAAAGACCCCCCTAAAGCTGCCCCCCTCTCGGGGTCCTCCTGGTGACCTTGTATTCCAGTTCCGCAACCCACTCACCCTGCCCCGCATAGAATACGCTGTAGGTCCCGCTAGGGGTCGCCGAGTGCCCTCTCCAGCCCTCCGGCCCCCTTCCTAACACCCCGAACCCGACCCCGACTTCCCTCCTCTCCCGCGCGCGGTCCAGCAGCCGAGGGACAGAAGGGCGGAGGCTTTGAGAACGGCGGGATAAGAACCGAAATGCCTAGAAACGTGCTGTGACCACAAACCCCCTGGGCGCGGTGACTGCGTGGGAGCCAAGGCTCTGCCAGAGCCTGCAAACCCGGTCCCGCCTACGCGGTCGGCGCACCCGCACGCACCCGCACGCACCCGCTGGCCCTGGCCCGAACCCTCCCTTCCGAAGCGCAGGCTCCGTCTTCTCCCCTAAAGAACCAGTAATGGTTCATCATACACAACATTCTCCGCGGGAAGACAGGGAAGCGGCCGACTCCTGCCGAGACCAGGCCTCCGCCTCAATGGCAGGGGGTGCCCCTGCCCCATCCCCTATCTCCTCCCCATCGCTCCCACTCCCCCCAACCCTGCTCAACCCTATCCCTCTTACCTTCTCCTTTCCTCCCACCCCTTGTCACTCTCCCCTTCCCACCCAGTTCTTTTCCTCTCCTCCACCCCTCCACCCTGCTCCACCCTACCCTACCTTACACTTATCCCCTCCTCATTTCATCCCTTTCCTCTTCTCCTCACTGTGCCTCTTCCCCGCGCCCACGCCCCCACTCCCCTCCCCACTATCCCTGGGCTCCCTTCCAGCCCCGCCCCAGCTGGGGCCCCAGCACCCCGCGCACCCCGCGCACCCCGCGGCGCAGTCTCTCAGACACCACACGTCACTGCACGTCCCACCTCCTTCCCAGCCAATCGGTCTGGGGCTTCACACCCGGCCTGTCCTCCCCAGGGAAACCTGTGGCCGGAGATGCCGAATCCGAAGGTTTTGTGCAATAGCGGGGCGGAAGGGCAACTCCGGGTGCGGAAGAAACCAGAAGATGGGCGGGTCCAAACATCAATCATTTAGCCGAAATCGCGGAGTTGACATTAGTTACGTACCTTTAGCACTTTATGACTTACAGAATGCTTTCCTATAAGTGATCTCACTTGGATCTCAAAACAACCCAGAGAGCCTGGAGTCATTATCTATCTTCACAGGAGAGAAAATTAAAGTGGGAAGAGATGAAGTAAGTTGCCCAGGGTCCCAGGCTGGGCGGCGGAGCCGGTTACGTCAGACGCAGATCCAGGCCAGACTCCACCACCCTCCTACTCAAAAACCGAGGGCAAGTTGAGTAACGGGTACTTTTTCTCGGTTGCCCTCGTTTGACATCCACTTGCCTGGACTACTCTTCCAAGATAGCTGGACTGAGAAGCGGAGTTTAGGGAGGACGTTTAGGTTGAAGAAGCGGAGGGAATGGCAAAAATCCCAACGTTTACCTTGGGGTTTCTTCTACTGCAAGTCTGGCTGCTCTAAGGGAGGAATTTTTTTGCATTTTAAAAAGAAAGCCAAAGATAGAAAAGCCTTGGGAGCTACGATGAATAGAGAAACCCTAGGCACACAACACTTTACTTGTGTCTGCAAGGACGCGTATCATAACCTGGCGCTCCGTGCATCCCTGCGCCTCGCTGTCCTGCAGCGCCGCTCAAATTACAGCTCAGAAACAGAAAACAGTGCAGCCAGGGCACAGCCCAAACAGAGGCCTGAAATAAACACATATTGAGGATGGGCCCCTTCATCCAGACCCTCCTTCACCAGGTTACCAGCTCGCTCGGCTCCAGCCTTCCCTGGAATAGACCCCTGTGCCTCAGTGCCCACGGATCTTTCCAGGTGCTGTAGCTTATTCCTCCAGGTATCTGCTGAGCTCACCTCTGCTCAAAGGCCTCCTTCCTAGTGAGGCCTCCCTCACTCTTTCACTGCCTACTTTTTCTCCCCAGCTCTCATCAGAGTCTAAGAAGTGCTTCTCAAACCTGGATGTCCCTTTAAACTACGTGGCATCTTGCTATACAACACAGATGTACATCCAGGCGGTCCAGGGTGGGCTCCCGAGTTTCACAGACGGGCCCTCATTGTGCTGCTGCATCTCCGCCTGTGGACCTGTGGAGGACGTTTTAAATAGAAAGCATCTAAAACACTATGCTGTATTTTTCATCTTTATCTTGTTTTACATTTTTTCTCCCGCACTAGATTGTAAATTCCAGGAGGGTAAAGATTTGGTTTGTTTTGTTCCCTACTATATGCTCTGAGCCTAGAACGGTACCTGGCACACAATGAGGCACATGATTGTTTATTGAAGGAAGGAAGAAAGAAGTAAATGAAATACAACCAAAAATAAAGCAGAGGTGATAAATCTAATGTCATATAAAGTAAAACTCAAGGTGAAAATTAAATGGAACAAAGGTTTATTTTGTCTTTATAAAAAAGGAGAGGGACAACAGTCAAAAACGTTGTCTGGAGTAGTATATCAACTTATTTAAAGTAAAAACTGTCTAAAGAAGACGAAAAACAGCAAATATCATATTGTTTTACTTTATTTTATTTATTTATTTATTTTTTAAGAATAGTTTATTGACTTGTAGAGAGTAAGGAAGGGAGAAGAGAGAAACATTCATAACATTGATGGGCACACCTCCTCCCAGAGATCGAGCTCCGCAACCCGGAATCGAACCAGCAACTCTTCAGTGCACCGGACTCCCAGCCAACTGAGCCACACCAGCCAGGGCTCACACTGATTTTTAGAAAGTTAAACTCCCTATCTCAGTCACAACTCTTAGGCAAAAGGTGACATAGAAGACTTGTATAAAGACACTAACTTAAGAGCTCTGTATTTATCTCTTTGTTGTGGTAAAATACACATAACATAAAATTTAGCATTTTAGCCATTTTAAATGTACGGTTCAGTGACATTAAGTACATGCACACTGTTGTGCAACCATCGCCACCATCCATCCCCAGAACATTATGTCTTCCTAAACTGAAATGCCATACCCATTAAACAGTAATTCCCGATTTCTCTTGACCATCAGCCCCTGGCAACCACCATCCTAAATTCTGACTCTGAATTTCACTACCCAAGGGACCCCATATAGATGGAATCATACAATATTTGTCTTTTTGTAACTGGTTTATTTTGCATAGCATAATGGTTTTAAGGCTTGTACATATGTCAAGGCATGTGTTAGAATTTCCTTCCTTTTTAAGGCTAATATTCTATTGTATGTATATATACCACGTTTTTTGGGGAGGGTTCTATTCATCTATTCTTTTTTTTTTTTTATCCTCACTTGAGGACATTTTTGCATTTATCTTCAGATACAGTGGGAGGGAGAGAGGGAGGAAGAGAGAGAGAGAAACATCGATGTGAGAGAGACACACCGAGTGGCTGTCACCCGCACGACCCCAACTGGGGCCAGGGACAAACTGCAACCGAGGCACGTGCCCTTAGCGGGAACCGAACCCGGGACTCTCTGGTCCGTGGGCCGATGCTCTAACCGCTGAGCCAAACCGGCCAGGGCTCATCTATTCTATTGATAGACAGTTGGGTTGTTTCCACCATTTGGCTATTTTAAATAATGTTGCTATGAACATGGGTGTGCAAATAATATATCTTCAAGTCCCTGCTTTCAATTCATATATATATATCCCCAAAAGTGGGACTGCTGGATCATATGGACTATTCCTTCTTTAATTTTTTGAGGAACCACCATACTGTTTTCCACAGCAGCTGTATCATTTTATATTCCTGCCAGCAATGCACAAGTATTCCAATGTGTCTACATCCTTGTCTGCCCTTGTTATTTTCTTTACTATTTTTATAACAGCCATATATTGGATGTAAAATGGTATCTCATTGTGGTTTTGATTTGCATTTCCCTAATGATTAGTGATGCTGAGCATCTTTTCATGTGCTTATTGGCCATCTGTATATCTTCTTTGGATAAATGTTTATTCATGTTTGACCATTTTCTAATTATATTGCTTTTCTGTTGTTGAGCTGTAGGAGTTTGTTATGTATTCTAAATATAATCCCTTATTAGAAATATGATTTGCAAATGTTTTCTCCCATTCTGTAGGATGCCTTCTCATTATGCTGACAGTGCCCTTTGAAGCACAAAAGTTGAAGTCTAATTTATCTATTTTTTCTTTTGTTGCCTGTGCTTTTGGTGTCATATCCAAGAAACCATCCTCAAATCCTCTACTTTTTCTTCTAAGAGTTTTGTAATTTTAAGAGCTCTGTATTTTTTTTTTTTTACAGAGAATATATATTCTTTTTAAAAGCTTGATACATTTCTTTTTTTTTTTTTTTTATCCTCACCTGAGGACATTTTTTCATTTTTTGTTCAGATAGAGTGGGAGAGAGAGAGAGGAAGAGAGAGAGAAACATCGACGTGAAAGGGCCACATCGAGTGGCCGCCACCCGCACGACCAACCAGGGCCGGGGACAAACTGCAACCGAAGTACATGCCCTTAGCGGGAACCGAACCCGGGTCTCTCTGGACCGCAGGCTGACGCTCTAACCGCTGAGCCAAACCGGCTAGGGCAAAAGCTTGATACATTTCAAAGTAGAAATTTTGCCACAATAACTAGGTGCAATACAATAAAACCCAGTAATTAACATATTAGTAATTGTATATTTGAGAGTTGCTAAAAGAGTAGATCTGAAAAGTTCTCATCCCAAGAAAAAAATTGTAATTATGTGTGGTGATGGATGTTAACTAAACTTACTGTGGTGATCATTTCTCAATATATGCCTATATTAAATCATGTTATACACCTAAAACTAATACAACGTTATATGTCAATTCTATCTCAATAGAAAAAAAGAAAACAAAAAGCACTGGAAGCTGAAGCAAATAATTGGGACATGATTCTCTACAAGGGTTGCCTTACCCATCTCTGTTTCTTGTGGAATTCAACATAATGTCCTCACACAACTGGTGTCAATTAATGCCAGCCAAATAAACAAGTTTCTCCTTAACACACACACACACACACACGTCTTCCCACCCACCTTCCACCCCACCATCAAACAAACTAGTAATTAATAACCAAAGGTTAACCACTTGGGAAATGTTAGAACCCTCTAACTCTTGGGTCAAAGAGAAACACAAGACTGAAATGATAGATTGGTTAGAAAATAACACTGAGAACATTTACCTATGAAAAATAAGCTTAAGAAAATCAAAAGAAAGAAATTAATGAGGATAAAGGAAAATGAATTTGTTAGAAAATAAAAAATAGTAGTGAATAAAACAATAAAGGTATTTTCTATTTAAGAAAAATGGACAGAGGGGATGGCTAGGAATTAGGGGAGAAGTGCAGATGATGCCAAAGAGGAATTAGAAAGGGAAGCAAAGGAATATTCATCTTTCCCTGCTGCCTCCCATAGCCTGAGGCTGTCACAGAGTTCAGGTTTGACAGTCCTACTGTTACCAGCACAATAAACTGGTTATTATTTAACAGGAAAGGAATAAAAGGAAGACCAGACAATATAGGCATACCATTTGTACAGCTTCACCAGGAAGCTTGCAATTAACACTCCAGGTCTGTTCCCTGCTGATCAGTGGGGGAAGGGCCTGGACAAAGGGAGTCTAGACATATGCCCAGTGAGGTCTGAGTAAACTGGGAGGTGCCTACCTGTCTTGGGAGGTGCCTATCTGTCCTTCACACCTGGGAGTGAGTCAGTGACCAAAATAGGTGTTGACCACTGCAAACTCGAGAAACCTGAATATTTAATCTGTTAAACAGAGGAAAGCCCTCTCTTGCTGCTGTTGCTGCTGCTGCTTCTTCTTCTTCTTCTTCTTCTTCTTCTTCTTCTTCTTCTTCTTCTTCTTCTTCTTCTCCTCCTCCTCCTCCTCCTTCTTCTCCTTCTCCTTTCTCCTTCTTCTCCTCCTTCTCCTTCTCCTTCTCCTTCTCCTTCTTCTTCTCTCTCTCCCTCTCTCTCTCTGCTGGAGCCAGACTCCCAGCTTGTATGCCCTGCGCCCACCATGTGGCCCACAGCCACAAGAAACCCTTGCAATAGATTCATGGACTGAATCTGGGCCGATCCTAATCTGGAGGCAGCTGCACCGTGGAATGGACACTCTGGACTTTGGCTTTATTTCTGGCCTTGCTAAACCCATGGCTGCCCCTCTTCCAGGACTGGACTGAGGGACATGGGACTTTAAAACCCTAGAAGTATAATTCCATGCCAATAAAAACCATCCATTCTTCCATGGGAGTCTTAGAAAATTAGTTTTGTAAAGATGATATAGGAGCCTCCTGGCCACTAGTGTCAGAGGCATCTGGCCCCCTCTGCCCTCCACCAACACTATCACATGCTAGGTATGTGAACATGGGAAAATTACTCAACCTCTCTCTAAACTTCAGTATGTCCATCTGAATAGTAGTGAGGATATCTACTTTTTTAGGAAGAAGGAGTAAATGAGCTACTGATCAGAAAGAACTAAATACAGAGCCTGGCACATGGGGATGGTTGTTATAACTATTTTGTTGTTGATGATATTGTTAATATTAATATTTTGTTTCACCCAATGGGAGGTCCTACAGAGGAAAATGTGGGTGAAAAACTGAGTGCCAAGCCTGGGGCCATGTTCACCTGTGACATAGGGAAGAAAGGCGTCCAGCAGGGCAGCAGGGCAGCCCAGCACACAGCATGGGCTCCCACCTCCGCCAACATTGCTCCACAGGTGAACAAGGGTAGAAATGAAGATCTCGCCCTGCCGGTGTGGCCCAGCGGATTGAGCATCATCCCATGTACCAAGAGGTCACCCATTTGATTCCTGGGTTGCGGGCTCAATCCCCAGTAAGGGACGTGCAGGAGGCAGCCAATTGATGTATCTCTCCCTCTCCCTTCCTCTCTATCTAAAAAAATCAATAAAAACATATATTTTTAAAAATGAAGATCTCACCTTCTATACAGGGACAGGCCTGGACTAGTTGTCCTGAGGTTTTTTTCTAGCTCTGCTGGCCTATGATCAGGGAACTCAGAATAAGCAACAGAGAAGGGAGGTCAGGTGGAGGGAAGAGGGGCAGTTTTCCAGGTCAGATGCTGAGAGTGATGGCAGTGGGATATTTATGTAGTCATGACCTAGGTATGGACCTCAAGATGATTTTAGCTTCTTGCTTGCCTATGCTGGGAGAGGTAGGACCAGGCAGGTCTGGAGCACTAGACAGACAAGGGGCTCCCTGCACCCCAAGGAGGGTATAGTGCAAGGAGCCATGCCCAGTGCCCAGCCACCCTCAGTGTCACAGCCCTGGAGGCACAGAACAGTAGAGAAATCATAGGTACTGAGCCCAGTTCATTCACTTGGGCAATCTTGTTTACTAGCTCTTCTCTCCTGTGAGCAGGTGAGAACATGGCAGCAAATGTCAGATTCCTGAACAGAATAAAGTAAGTGCTCAAAAGAG
The DNA here is from genome assembly GCA_030848825.1 of Tadarida brasiliensis. NCBI lineage: Eukaryota > Metazoa > Chordata > Mammalia > Chiroptera > Molossidae > Tadarida > Tadarida brasiliensis. The sequence goes on along the minus strand of CM061259.1, from coordinate 66,816,901 downwards.
ATGCTTCCATCAAAACCACATGAACAGTAAGTCAACAGAGGCAGTGCCTGTCCTCTGTGTGTATGACCCACACAGACAAGATGGCCAGGGAGAAGCTTGTGTTTCCAGCTGGGGCTTCTCTCCCTGCCCGCATTTGGGTAGTGGCAGAGAAAGAACATTGCCTGGCGGCACTTTGGAAATCATCCCCTACATTCCATGATAATCCTCTTCAGCTGGCATGATTTAGGCAGGCTGCCTCTATGCCCCAAAGGATGGGCATGTGACTCTTGTTGGGGGACTGCCACAGACTTGGGTGGAGATCTTTTTTCTGTGATTACCTCTGTAAACCTGGATGGAATCAGGGTGGTGGGGTGGGGTAGGGGGTACTCTTAGCCTCCCCAGGGAAAGAGCTTTTCTGAGAATGAAGCAACTCTGAGGACAGCAGAGTCACTCCCTTGTGCTTCAAGTTATGCAGGTAGATAAGCTTATCTACCTCTTTGGTTACCTAGCACTTTTAACTAGAGCAGACCTAATAAACTTGAGGCAGGCTGAGTTGTGTCCCCCCAAAAGATATGTTCAAGTCCTAACCTCTGGTACCTGTGACTGGGACCTTATTTGGAATTAGTCTTTGCAGATCTGATCAAGCTAAGATGAGGTCATACTGGGTTAGGGCGGGCCTTATAAGACAAAGGACATTTGGCCCTGGCCAGTTTGGCTCAGCGGGTAGTGTCGGCCTGAGGACCAAAATGCCGTGGGATTGATTCTTGGTCAAGGGCACGTACTTGGGTTGCAGGTTAGATCCCTGGCCCCTGTCGAGGTCGTGCAGAAGGCAACCAATTGATGTGTCTCACTCACATCAATGTTTCTCTCCCTCCCTCCCTCCCATTATATCTAAAAACAAAACAAAAATCAATGGAAAAATATCCTAGGGTGAGGATTAACCAATAAAAAAAAAGGCAACAGAAATTGAATCACACAGACACACACAGGGGAGAAGGCCCTGTGAAGATGGAGGCAGAGATTGAAGGGAGGCACCTACAAGCCAAGGAACACCAAGGATTGGTGGGGGCCACCAGAAGCCAGGAGAGAGGCATGGAATTCCTCTCATTCTTTCTCAGAACCTCCAGAGGGAACCAACCCTGCTGCCACCTGGATTTTGGACTTCTAGCTTCCAGAACTGTGAGAGAATAAATTTCTCTGGTTTTAAGCCATCCATTTTGTGGTACTTTATTATGACAGACCTAGGAAACTGATACAATACAACCCCTAACAGATGGTGCTGAGTGTAATATCACCTCCTACCCCTTTCATCCAACCAATACGTGCAAGAGACTTGTATGAAGTGGTATTGGTGGGGCGCCATCTTTTCCCTGAAGATGAAGTTTTGGCAGTTCTTTTCATCAGATCCATGGCCTCTTGCTATCCTGCCCAATTCTTCCCCCAGCAACTATGCCAAATGAAATCTTAGTGTAGGCCCTCATCACATTTTGCCTGGGTGGCAATAAATTGTCATCTTTTTTCCATCTTGGTTCACCCTCTGACAAACTGATTTCATCTTTCCTCTTATAATACAGCAAAAGGGGTGAAAAAAATACATCTTTGTTTGCAACAGTAGGTCTTGACCCTGGCTACATGTTAGAATGGCCCAGGAGCTTTTTATTTTAATCCTCACCCAATAATATTTTTCCATTGATTTTTAGATAAAGTGGGAGGGAGGAAGGGAGGGAGAGAGAGAAACATCGATTTGAGAGAGACACAATGATTGGTTGCCTCCTGCAAGACCCCCGACCAGGGCCAGACCCAAAACCAAGGTACGTGCTCTTGACCGGGAATCGAACCCATGACTCTTCAGTCTGCAGGCCAATGCTCTAACAGCTGAGCCAAACCAGCCAGGACTGGCCTGGGAGCTTTTAATAAAGACAAGTGCCTAGGTGCTATCCCTGGAGAGTCTGATTAAAATGATCCGGTGCCCACCCTTCTTCCTCACCCCATCTAATTTTCTAAAGCTCCCTAGGTGATTCTAACATACAAGCAGGGGTGAGAACCACTGATTTAAAAGAGGATCCATGTGGCCTGGAAAGGCTTCTAGGATGTGATGCTAGTCTTGATGTACAGGGGAAATTTGGACACATGGAATAGGAGTGAGGAAAGCTGAGTACAGGGCAGGAATGAAATATCAGCCTGGCTGTCAGCCAGTCAACCAGACGAGTTTGAGAAGAAGGTCCTAATAAGTTAGTACACGGAGATGCAGCTAGAAATATAAGTGGGCCTGTCTGAGAAGGGCCTTGAATGCCAAGACAACAAGTTTAGATAATCCTGAAGGCAAAGATAAGTCACTAGCGATTTTTATGCTAAGAAAGTAGCATGATCAAATAGAAACTTAAGATAACTCCATGTGCAGGAGGTACATAAACTATCTAAATTATTAAATAATGATCCAGCCTCTTAAGATAATTTCACTTGAGCTAAAGCAGCCACCAGTGAGGCTGTCTGTGGATCTGAGGTTCTCCCAGGTTAACCTTTCTTCCCACAACCTGAATTTAAAAGTTTTGCACAGTGTAGACACGTTCAGACCTCAATGACGTTTCCTAACAGAATCCCAGATTTGTTTGGAGTTCCTTATTATCAGCAATCATGTTTCTTTCAACCATTTCTGCCTAATGCCTGTCAAAGTAAGTCATAGTATCTGGTGCCTTTCAGGTTCTCAAGAAAGGTTTATAGAAAGGAAGAGACCTGCAACAAGGCAAGGTGAAGTCACCATAATTCAGGCAGGCTCAGCTGCAGGGCATGGGATGGTCGGGAAATGGAAGAGAAGGTCAGACCCAGTCAGAGCTGAAAGAAATAACTAGTGTAGGGCTAGCCTCATGTCATGTGGGTTAAAAACAGTACAACACAGTACATTGCAAGGGCTATGGTGAGCCACCAGGAACTGATTTAGGCCAGTAGGCAAGGAGGTCCAAACTTGGGAAGGTGGGGAGGCCCTACTGTGGGAGGCTCCAGGTGGCAGACGTGGTAAAGGGCAGGTGGACAATGAAACTGCAATCTCAGCTGCTCAGTTGGTGGAAGAGTCCTGGCCAGGGGGAAGGGCCCAAGAGCTCAGCATGATGTCAGGTCCAGACCAGACCTGAAGTGCCAAACAGAACATAGGTGGAATTATGGGACCATCACAGCTGGCAGTAGCTCTGAAGCATGTGAGTAGCTAAGGCTCACCTGACCCTGGGGGTCATGGCAGCAGGGACAGGTTTGGACCCCACCAAGTGGTGGGTATAAAACCACCAGTGCCCTATCCAGGATGGCCCCAGCAGCTGCAGGGGGCATCCCACCCACCACAACTCCAGCTGACTGAAGTGAGGAGGTGGGTCCAGGCAGCATGGGCTCAAGATGCCCAATGCCAAGATGCCCATGAGAAAAAACAGGGCTTGTTGGTTTGTTAAGACTTAGCATCAGTTCCAACTCAATGAAATGGAAACACAATTTTCTGGCTTCCTTTATCTTCTCTCTGAAGAAAGATGATGTGATCAGCATCTACTTCCCTGTACTTCTCCACTCCAGGACCACCAGAGGTCCCACCCTCTCCTGGTTCATTCCAACCAGGCTGAGTCTGCACCAATGGGCTCCCTCCAAGGTCGTCATACAGCAACAACAAGCTCCAGGGGACAGACACCAAGGACCCTCTCTGAGGAGGCATCTAGTCAGTGTACTATGGGTTAAAGAGCCTGGCTTGGAGTCACAAGATCTAAGTTCCAGTCCTAGTTTCATCACTAATTCACTGTACATCCTTGAGCATGGTGCCCACAGGTGTGTCATTTTGCCCACCTACAGACCAGATGTTTTCCAGGTTCTCCTCCTGCTCTCCTCTGATCTTTCATACCACTGTGCTGAAAACCAGGCAAGGTGTGCAATGTATCAGGATAAAAGCCACCTCTCCTGTCTTGCCAACCCCTTGCACCAGGCTGATGTGGTAACCACACTGTGTAGTGCCCGGGAGGAGTAAACAAGGTGTCAGGAAATGGTGTCAGACTCAGTGATCACACTGAGTCACGTGAAGCAGCAGCTGTGGCACCCTCTCCAGAACCACCACCAGGTCACGTGGTGGGGGTGGCTGCTGGCAGCCCACAGCCCCTCTTTGGAAAGGGACCCTCCACTGATAGTTACCCCCCAGTCAAGAACTGATTGATACAGTATACAAAGCAGTATACAGTACACCCCTTGATTCGAGGTGGGTCAGCTCTGCAGTGTGGTTTATGTTCCACAACCTTCTCCCTGTGGATTAAGCCAAACCTAACGTTTATTTGAAATTATATTCTTGCTCAGCCCCAGCCCTTCCCCCTCTCTATCCTACTCTCCTCTTTCCCTTCCAGCTTCTTCCTGAAGAACACTGTCTTAATAAATTATTTTCACAAGCACATCTGCCTCAGATCCTGCTTCTAGGCACCTGATCTAAAAGTGTGCCTTTTTAAACTTATTTTGTTGTTTTAAAAAAATTTTTCCTATTTACCTTCAGATAGAGTGGGAGGGAGGGAAGGAGAGAGAGAAACATCAATGTGAGAGGGACACATCGACTGGTTGCCTCCCACACAACCCCGACCAGGGCCAGGGAGGAACCGCAAGGGAGGAACGTGCCCTTGACCGGGATCGAACCTGAGACTCATTGGTCCACGGGCAGGCGCTCTAATGGCTGAGCCAAACCGGCCAGGGCTAAAACAGTGTGCCTTCAACAAATAAAAGTAAAGTGCCATTGATGGGTAAAACACGAATGGGGCAAAACACATACGGGAGTAGGAGAAGTAAATGCTCACATTCATTCTGAAAAAAGAATGGCTTCACCAGTTTGTTTGTGAGGAAGGAAGCAGAGAAAGACCAGCTTCCTGCTTGTCCCTGAAGGTGAGTAAACTGAGTTCCCTGGTATTGAAAGCCCAGTTTTCCCCGATTCATTTCCTAAGCATTGCAGGGTGAGAGCTTCCAAAGGATGTCACATTTTCTTGAACAGCACCAGTCAGTAACTAACCTGACTCTGCAGGAGTCCCTAATTTTAATGAAACTCCAATAGTGAATGTGATCCTAGTCCTGATCTGTTAAGAGTCCAATTTTATTTATTTAAAATCCTCACCCGAGGATATTTTTCTATTTATTTTGAGATAGAGTGAGACAGAGAGAGAGGAAGAGAGAGAGAAATATCGATGAGAAAGAGACACATCGATTGGTTGCCTCCCACATGACCCTGATCAGGGCCGCGGACCGAACCAAAACCAAGGTACGTGCCCTAGACCGGAATCAAACCCGAGGCTCATTGGTTCGCAGATGGACACTCTAACCACTAAGCCAAGAGTCCAATTCTAAAGGCTAGAGGCCAGCACTAGCCAAACTTGCCCAGCCCACAGTGGCCTCTCAAGTCCCCAGTGAGGTGACCTAGTCCGGCCTGATAAAAAGCTTTCCGGGGCCCACCACTGCTCCCAGGCTTACCAATCAGATTTTGTAGCATGGTGGTTAACAGCACAAGCTCTGGACCAACACGCACACATATGATTCCTGGCTCTGTCTCTTGGCTTCTACGTGGACCTGCCTCAGTGTCCTAACGTGTCAAATTAGGGGTTCATGTGTTATTAAATACATTAATACAGGGAATGAGCTGAGAATGGTGTTCGGTCCATGGAGAGGTTCATGTTAACTTACCATTATAATACATAACTGCTCACTCATTAGAGGGCACTTGAGTCACCACCATGAAGTGCTATATGCATCTGAGCAAAACACTTAAGCACTTTCAGCTCTTAAGCACAAAGTTCAGTAGGATGCCCTGCCTCTAAAGTCATTTCTGGACCTAAAACTGAAGGAGTAAATTACCTACTAATGTCAACTTTGAGCTCAGCATGCTTCCAGTTCCAGGCCCTGAATTGTAATTGTAACCTGAACATTTTTTTCATTTACCCATAGAAGACTTGTGATGGATAATTTTGTGTCGACTTGACCAGGCCATGGGGTGCCCAGATATTTGGTTAAACATGGTTATGGTGTGTCTGTGAGGGTATTTCTGGATGAGATTAACATTTGAATCGGTAGCCTAAGGAAAGCAGATTGCCCTCCCCAATGTAGGTGGCCCTCACCCAATCAGTCAAGGGCCTGAATAGAACAGAAAGGTGGAGGAAGGAAGAATTCACTCTCTCTGCCTGACTGTTCAAGCTGGGACACTGGTCTTCTGCTCTCAGAATGAACATTCACCACTCACTCTTCTGGGTCTCCAGCATGCAGATGGCAGATCATGGGACTTCTCAGCTTCCATAATCACATAAGCCAATTCCTTATAACAAGTTTAGATAGGTAGGTAGGTAGGTACATAGATTGATGATAGGTAGGTAGGTAGGTAGGTAAATAGATCGATTGATCTATTACATGTTCTGTTTCTCTGGAGAACTCTGGCTAACACATAACTACTTATACATGTCCCTCAACCAAAGATACTGAAACAGGGATTTGTTTAAACAAACAAACAAACAAACAAAATATTCAGGGGTATGATTCATTTATTTTTAAAAAGGAGAAAGACAGTAGTGATAAAACTTTGGACATCCCAAGGTTGTATTTTTCATTGTTTTATGATCTCTCCTTCCAAACACTTTAAGTCCTTACCAGAGATGAGCTCTTGCCACCTATCTGGCACCATAGCAGTCAAGCATTCACAGTTGAACCTAACTTTCATTTTAAAGGGGGGAGTGTTGGGTACAGGAGGGCCCAACGCCCATGGCTTGGAGTAGCCAGCTCTTCCTTCAAATGCAGGCTCCATTACTTGCTGTGTTGCACAATCAAATCCTTACCTAAATGAGTCACACTCTCCTCCTCCGTAGAATGGTCACAGTCCCTCCCTTTCAGTAATGTCATGAGGTGAACATGAGAGAATGCATGTGCATTAGTCTCCCTTGCTGCTGTAAAAAAAGTGCCACAAATTTAGTGGCTTAAAACAATACAAATGGATTATCTAACAATTCTGGAGGTTAAAGTCTAAAATGGGTCAGCAGGGCTGTGTGCCTTGTGCAAGCTCCACAGGAGAAACCATGTCCTCGCTTTTTCCAGCTACTAGATTCTGCCCCCATAGGTTAGCTCGTGGTCCCACATCACTCAGAATTCTGCTTCCATCATCACAACTGCTCCTGACTCTAATTGCCCTCTTTTCCTTATAAGGACCCTGTGATTACATTGGGCCGACCTGGATAATCCAGGTAATCTCTCTTTCTCATGATCCTTAACTTAATCACCTCTGCAAACTCTCTTTTGCCATGTAAGGTAACAAACATATTCACAGGCTCCACTGATTAGGATGTGGACATTTTTAAGGGACTATTATTCTGCCCACCACAGCATGCGAAAGATCTGGGACAATAATTCTGAGCACAAAGTAGGTGCTTCACAAATAGCACTTTTTTTGGCAAGGAAAGCAGGAAGGCAACAGTACTAGAGCAATTAATTAATGTTGACAGCGTTCACTGGTCACAAATGGCAAATACTATTATGTTTCTATGAATGAGGTAACTAGATTAGTCAAATTCAAAGAGACAGAAACTAAAATTGTGATTGTAAGGGGCTGGAGGTTGGGGGCAATGGGGAGATGTTGTTTAATGGGTATAAAATTTCAGTTTTGCAAGATAAAAAAGTTCTAGAGATGTACTGCATAACAATGTGCTTATAGTTAACACTACTGAACTGTACACTTAAAAATGGCTAAGATGACGCAAAATGGATCATAGACATAAATGTAAACTGCAAAACTATGAAACTCATAGAAGATAACAGAGGAGAAAATCTTGATGACCTTTGTTTGGTGATTCCTTTTTAGACAGGCAATGATCCTTGAAAGAAAGAATTAATAAGGTGGACTTCATTAAAATTAAAAATTTCTGCTCTGTGAAAGACAATGTCAAGAGAATGAGAAGACAGGCCACAGAATGGGAGAAAATATTTGCAAAAGGCACATCTGATAAAGGACTGTTATCCAAAATACACAAAGAACCCAACAATAAGAAAACAAAACAACAATAAGAAAACACACCCAATTAAAAAATGGGCCAAAGACCTTAACAGACATCTCACCAAAGATATACAGATGGCAAATAAGCATATGAAAGGAAGATCTACATCATATGTCATCCGAAAAATACACATTAAAACAACAAGACACCACTATATACCTTATCAAAGTGGCTAAAATCCAGAACACCGACAACACCACATTCTGGGGTGGATGTGGAATAACACGAATTCTCATTCACTGCTGGTGGGAATGCAAAATGGAACAGCAACTTTGGAAGACAGTTTGGCAGTTTCTTACAACTAAACATACTCTTACCATATGATCCAGCAATTTCGCTCCTTGGTATTTACCCAAGTGAGTTGAAAACTTGGGTCCACACGAAAAACCTGTACACAGACATTTATAGCAGCTTTATTCATAATTGCCACAATCTGGAAGCCACCAAAACTCCTTCAGTAATTGAAATAAACTGGTACATCTAGAAAATGAAACATTATTCAGTGATTTAAAAATATGAGTTATGAAGCCATGAAAAGACATGGAGGAATATTGCGTATTACTAAGGGAAAGAAGCCCATCTGACAACGGCTACATACAGTCGGCCCTTGTTTATCATGGTTAATCAGTTCCAGACTCTACCGTGATAAATGAATTTCTGCGAAGTAGGATTCTTTATTTATACAGTCGTCCCTCCCACTTCGCGCTTTGACTATGGGGCTTCACTCTATGGCAGGTTTTTCAAATAGTGTTTGAAAAAACCGCAATAGAGTGAAGCCGTGAAAGTCGAAGCGCGAAGTGGCGAGGGACGACTGTACTGTATGATTCCAACTATATGACATTCTGAAAAAGGCAAAACTTGGAAGACAGTAAGATCAGCGGGCCCTGACCAGTGTGGCTCAGTTGGTTGGAGCGTCATCCCATACACCAAAAGGTGGCAGGTTGGATTCTCCGTCAGGGCACATACCTAGGTTTTGGGTTTGATTACCTGTCCTAGCGCGTGTGGGAGGCAGTCGACCAATGTTTCTCTCTCACATTGATGTTTCCCTTTCTCTCTCTCTAAAAAAATTCATATAATTTTTTTTTTAATTTAGATTAATTAAAAAAAAAAACAATCAGTGGTTGTCAAGGATTAGTGGGGAGGGATGAATAAGTGAAACACAGATTTTAAGGCAGTGAAAATACTGTATGATACTCTAATGGTGGATATGTCATTATACATTTGTCCAAACTCACAGAATGACCGTACCAAGAGTGACCCCTATGGAAGCTGCGGACTTTGGGTGATGATGTGTCAGTGTCAGTTCATCAACTGTAACAAACACACCACTGGGGGGTGCTGACAGTGAGGAGAATATGCACGTGTAGGGGTAGGGGGTATTGTGGGAAATCTCTGTACTTCCACTCAATTCTGCTGTGAACCTAAAATTGCTCTAAAACTAGTCTATTAAAATAATATTTTAAAAAATGGTTAAGATTTTTTTTATTATAGTTTAAAAAATACTCCTTTGGTCTCAGACTAATCAAACTTCATCTGTTTGATTTGCTTAGAACAGGTTGGAGCAAGCTTCTTACACCACCATTTAAGCCAATAAATATTGCTTATAAAGGGGTTTTTTAAAAAGTATGTTTGTGCCCTGGCCAGCTTGGCTCAGTAGTTAGAGCGATGGCCTGTGGATCAATGAGTCGCGGGTTCGATTCCAGCCAAGGGCACATACCTCAGTTGTAGCTTGTCCCTGGCCCTGGTCGGATCGTGCTGGAGGCAACCAGTCGATGATAGAGCCACAACGATGTTTCTCTCTATCTCTCTCTCTCCCTCACTCCCACTCTGTCTGACGATAAATAGAAAAGTATCCTCGAATGAAGAATAAAAAATAAAAATAAAAAGCATGTTTGCAACTACATCCAACACTTGTAATTACGATGCCACACCATTTAAAAATATTTTTTTAAACAATTTTGTCAGGTGACAGCTTAAGCATCTCAAACTATTTCTGATTGTGGCTGTTTCCAGTTTTCCTCAGTATTTTGTTCTTAATATGAGAATAATATGAATACTATGAGGATGTGGGAATTTGGGGGACAGATGATCAAACTGTTCTGTATCTTGATTTTGGTAGTGGTTATACAACTGTATACATTTGTCAAAACTCTCAGAACTGTATTCTAAAAGGTTTTATTTTATGTAAATTATGCCTATTTTTTTAATGGAGAAAATAAGTTATTTTGTAATTTCGCTCCTTGGTATTTACCCAAATGAGTTGAATTATAGCTTTGACCCAGTTGTGAAAGTGATCTCTTTTAAGTGCCCCCAAAATAATCCACTTAGTCTTTGAGACAAACAAGACAGATTTTACTGAAGATTTGGTTTAGGAAGAAGAGATTTACATTCCAAATCCTTCTTAGCTAGAGAATTTCTGTGGCCTCTTTCCTCTTCTCCACTCCTTGCTCTGACCCCTAGAAACCTACACTGACCCAAATGCTTCTCCCTGGATTATGAGGACCAGTTTAGCTCCTGCCATGTGCCCTCAAATCACATACCAGGTGTAATTGCAAGTGTTGGATAATTGTAAACATGCCTTTAAAAATCACTTTACAAGTAATATTTATTGCTTTAATGGTGTTGAAAGTAAGCACATCACAGTGCTCAGAACAGTCCCCAGCAGGCACTATTCATTGGCCTTACAGAGCAATCAGGGGCTTGGATGCCAAGGGTACAGGTGAGAAATTTTTTTTTCTTCTTCGGATAGAGTGGGAGGGAGAGAGAGAAACATCGATGTGAGACACATCGAGTGGCTGTCACCCACATGACCCCAACCGGGGTCAGGGACAAACTGCAACCAAGGTACGTGCCCTTAGCGGGAACCAAACCTAGAACTCTCCGGTCCGCAGGCCGAAGCTCTAACCGCTGAGCCAAACCGGCCAGGGCCAGGTGAGAAATTTTGAGGCTTTATCATTCTCCATGACATAAGACATTATTATGTCAGAAAACAGAACAAAACTCTGCGACCTTGCATCTCATCTTTGACTTCTCTTTCTACTAGATTCTTCTCTTATTACTTAAATATGCTCAAAATCTGTTCCATCTTTTAGAAAAAAATCCTCATGCCCTTCTCCCCCCAGATATCATTGTCTCAATTTTCTCCTTCATGGCCACATTATCCAGAAAGGGCTGCCCCCTGCTCTTCCTCTTCTCACTCCAAAAGCACTCTAGTCTGACTCCATTCCTACAATCTTCTAAACTGGCTTTGGTTCTGGTCAGTAAGTTCTATGTCAATGAAAGCAGCCAATGCTCTGCAATGCTCATTTAAATGGATCTATAAACAACACCTGGCACTGTGGCTCTGGAAAAATGTTCCCATGCTGGGCTCTCCTCTCTGGCTCGACCTTTCCATCCTCTTTTAGCTTCTCCTCTGTCCAAATCTTTCAGTGTGGTTCCCTAGGGTTCCTCTCAGACCTTCCCTCTTCTCTTTCACTCGCTCTCTCTACACTATATCCTCCATTCCAAGGCTTCATCCACCCTTTGTTAAGACCAAAATCTGTATCTACAGTCCAGCTCTTTCCTCTGAGTTCCAGACTCACCCATCCAATGATTGTCTGACTTCTACCCAATTACCTGATAAGCCCTGAATCTCATTCTGGACTACTAGACAGGCCATCCCTCAGAAAATAGAACCATTATCCAGTAACTACCTAATAGTAGTAACCCTTTTCACATTTGGGTGACATATCCCATCATTCATTCAGCCCTATTGATTTTGCTTACTGGATATTTCTCAAAACTCTGTTTTTCCCCATCTCCACAACCACAAACTTAACTGGTTATCCTGCATTCATTCTTGCCCTTCTCAAGTTTATTCTGAGTTTAAAAGAGTGATGCCTGTTGGTTCTCCAAGGCCATACCTAGTGTTTGCTGTCTGCCTGTCCAGTTTCTCCCCAGCTCTCTAAGCCGCATCATTCTGATCTGCTTTTGGTTACTCACACAGGTTTTTCTTTACCTTAAGAGCAGATGCTGCTCCCTATGCCTAGAATATTCTTCTCCACCCTTTCCCCCTTGTAGCTGTCTGCTTCTCAGCTCTCAGGGCTGGGTTTAAGGTCACTTCCTGTGATCCCTCACATTTAAGTCCCCGTGTGATAGGCTATCCAAGTTTTCTTTACTCGTCTTAACACTCATTGTAATAATCTGTGCAATTACTGGTTTACTTTCCCTGCTAGATGGAAAATTCTGTATCTGTTTTGTTCAGTCACAGATATTTGTCTTTCCTTTTGGTGACACAGCATTTGAACTTTCTATGTGAAGTATCAACCACTTTATGAATCCTGGTGGAAGGGGCAGAAGGCAAAAGACCACCCTAACCCCTCCCTTTCCCAGCCTCTCTTTCAGGTAGGACATAAGCAATCCCCCAATAGGCACATTCTTACAGGATTTTGACTCAAGAACTGATAGCACAGAAGGAAAAGGTTAGGAAATTCACTCCTCTCCTTCGGGCAGAGTCGTGGTGGCTCCAAGGGTGGATGAGCTCCTGGGACAGAAGCAGCTTTGGTGCTGGCTGCCTTGTGAGGTCCTGGGAGAACTGAAAAATGTCGTGTCTGGTGTTCAGCAGTTTTCATCAGTTCTGTAGAGTGGCTCCCTAGCCCTCTCAATGATTGTCACTGGCAATCGACTTTTTAATAGACCCTGAGTGCATCAGGGTCAGACTACACCCAAATCTACTAGTCAGAGCTGACTAATACAAAAGCTGTAACTCCTGTGTCCCAGAAGAGTCCCTGGCATGCCATATGTACACAATGAGTGTTTGCTGGTTAAAAGAATGCATGAAACAAAAGGGTCACATGTGCTTTTGTGGAATGCAGATCCCTTACTCTTACACTGAATTTTTAAAACTCGCATCCACCTGACATTTAAATGGCAAAAATCACAAATGTTAAACCAAAGTTTGGAAAACATTGCATTAGTTGATATTGGAAATTCCTTTAAGATTCTTCACTGCATTCATGCGCAATTTCTTTTCCTACTAGGAAAAAAGTCACACCCACCAAAGAATAAAAAATTGACTCAGCTACCAGGGGGTGTGCATTTTTTTTTCATGCTATTCTCACCCTGAATTACACCCCCCAAAATATGAATTCTTTGGCAGGAACACTGTAGCATTTATAAAAGCAAAGATGATAAGAAAAATTAACATTCAGAAATGGTTGAAATAGTATGGATTTTCTTTTTCAGATTTGTTCATGATGCTGAAGTTAGTGATGCCCAGATGGATAGCTTGAAACTTCAAAGCTTTCACACAAGGATTATCAGTGTTGCCGAATATAATAAAATATGCACTCTGACAACACTGCCTGGTGTTTGATCCGATTCCATTATTTCCCAGATCTACCATGAGAATGGTTGAGAAGTATTTTCAAGAATATTAACTATTGCAGAAGTGTAATGTTTTAGTTAAAAGCTGTGATTTTCAGGATATAAATTGACACTTCAGAATTATTTCAGAAATACTAAGAAACCCTGGATGCTTCATTTCCTACCATAAATGTTTGGGTTTTGTGAATTTTTAATGGCTCCAAAAGTCCCTCTCCCCCTTTCCAAGGTTAATTTTCCCTCCAAGTCTTTAATACATCCTACTCCTGCCAGAATTTTATTCCATTATTTATCTGTTCCAGCATACCTTTCCCATTTCCTCTGCACTCTCCTCAGCCCATGAATTTACTCCTACCTCTTATCCCAGCCTAAGCAAATAATCCTACCATCCTGTATCTTCAAAATCATCCCCCTCATTTTTGTTGTCTCCAAATTTACTGAGAAAAGCCAACATTTGCTCACTTACAACTCATTCATTAACCTAATCACACTCTCATCCAGGACCTCCCTTCTGCTCCTACAGAAAATGCTCTTGCAAAGATGGGCATTGATTCAACTGTCAAGTTCAAAAACTTTCCCTTTAATTCACCCTCCTTAACCACTAAATTTGACAGGATTGGTTGCCTCCTCCTATTTTAGGGGGTTCTCCTATAATACTCACTTTTTTGAGCTTCTCCTCTGCTCAATCTTCAAATGTTGAACACTTCACTACTAGTTTAACTCCTTTCTTCTTTTCCTGTGTTCAAATCTTTAAATACTGTATAATATATATGCAAGTGCATCTCAATGTTTCATTTCCACTCCAGACCTTTCTCCTGAGTTCTAGTTCTATATAAGAAGTGGTTATATTCAAACCAGGTTCAATGTATTAGAAATCTTTCTCTCCCCTTACCACTCCATTACTCTTTCTGTCCTTTCTCAGTTAATGGCATTGATAAATATTCAGGCTACCCCAGTCCTGCACCACCAAAAAAAAAAAAAAGAGAGAACACACATGCCTTCTTCCTCTATAAATCATTTTCCCATTCCCTGACTTCAGCTTTGTGTCTCATACCTACATACCCACCCTGGTCCACCTTTCCCATCCCTAGGGTTACAGCCCTTCTTGGTTACCTAGAGAACTGACTGATCTTGCCTCTGACACTTTCCTTCATCCTTTCATAAGTCTAAGACTTAAGTCTTCAACCATTTTCCTGCTTTAAGTAAGGTTCAACCCCAGAAGGCCACATACATTTCAGTTTGGTTCAACACTAAATTACACTTTGTTTCCTTTCTACACAGTGTTTTCCAGCCACACTGAACTTCATGCTATTTCTGGAATGTATTTTCACATCAGTTCCTGCCATTCCCTTCACAGGCATGCTATGCTCTTAATTCCCTTTTGCATTTGCTGGGCACTAACTTGCCTTTCAATATGTCACCTCCTCTATGAATAATGTCCTGACAGTATTGGCAGAATAAATGCTCTGAATACCACATCACATCATACTTCATACACACTTCTCCAACAAATTACATAGTGTGGTGACTGTCTCCCTGAGAGTAGGACACTCAGGAGAGCTGACATATCATTTCCTCCTACAGTGTTTGGCACACTGTTAGGCATTCTAGGACTTGAGGAACTCAATGATAAAAATTTTCTCATCTCCTCTAAACTCCTAGGCAACACACACGACAGAAAATGATATACGAACAGAAAGAGTTTTGTGAGAGCTTTAATGGCATAAAATGATTCTAACTACAAGTTACACATGTATTGTAAACTGTATATAATGATACAAAGAGCTAACTAAATAGATGAAGAATGCATAATCACTTTGGCTCAGTTAATTCCAATAATTTCAACACCTAGTTCACTTAAAAATTCATCTGCCTGGCTAAGTCTTCAATTTTCATTTTTTAGAACAGTAAATATTTGTACTGCAATCAAAGTAACTTGCACTTTTCAACGTGCAAGTTTGTACAGTTTTACCCTTGACTCTATTTATAAATATTTTAAGCCAGTTTTCATCACACACTAGAAAAATGAAGCCTGTCTTTTCATCTCCAAATTGTAAACAGGTGTAAAGCTTTTTTAAACATTACTTTTAAAATGTCAACTGTTAATTTGTTAGATTCTCCTTTCCAATTACATAATCTGTTTCTGTTCAACACAAATCTGGGAAGGAGCATAAACATTTGTCCCATATGTTAGGGCTGTCAATAAATACTGCATGATTCCATCTTATGAGAAGTTCTACTGTGACCATGTAATAAACAGTCCACAATTTCACTAGCATTTTAAAGAAAAAGGGCAGAACTAAATTTATTTTCAATGTTGAAAAACATATCATAAATATACCCAAGTTCAATCACTGACAGAACTGTTTCTGAATTTCAGAGGACAATGCATTGCCTGTAAAAAGTTGCTCTTATTTTAAGAATAATTTTACCTTTCCCTCCCATAATACCAATTGTAATACAAATTGGATACAATAGCAGTTCTTTAGTTCTCTTAACTTTACCAGCCTTTACAATTTTATTCAGGCTTTTCAAAATAAGTGGATCATCAGATTTTCATTCTTCCCAAAGAAATTTAAATATGAACACTTGAAACAAATAAGTTATAGAAGGCAAATCAAGTGTTACCAGGTTTAAAAACAATAGAAACAAGGTATAATAAAAAGACATCCAAAATTACTCAGCATCCATTGCCAGAAAGAAAAATAATTCAGAAAACTATTTTGTATATATCAACTTTTTCTTAAAGATAGCCAGCTATACTCTTAAAAAAAAAGATAGTCACAAATTAATTTTTTGTTTAATCTGTATGTTATTTTCCACTATAACACATAAATTTTTAAAAACTTGATGTGAGAGAGAAGAATTAGATAGTTTCTGCAAACTGGCAAACATGGTTGTCAAAGTGTTTTTATTCAAGTCAACCTGATGCACTTTATTTAATGAGTAAATTGCTAGTTTTAAAATTAACGATGGTTCTCTAAATATTCAATAGTAATGTCTATATCATAAACAGTAATTATTTATATATAAAACACATAATAGTATCCTTCAGAGTCATGCTATATGTTCTGAAATTCAATAAATCTACTTGAAATAATTGGTAATCCTGATGCTTTCTAACAATTTGGTCCTAAAGCTTCACATTTTAGAAACAAACAGATAAAGTATGTCATTGAAGGAAGTTTGTTGAGAGCTCTGGAACTTCAAGAGTTTAATATATCTGAAAAGATGGCTACAAGAGAGAGTGACCAGTACCTGCAGAATCACAGGAATCACCTGGGGAAGATTATACAGTAAACATTAAAAAAGGAGAGATCAGAAAAAAACAAATGGCATCTTTTCAGAACAGTGTCAAATGTTCCCACAAACCAAATCTGTTTTTCAAAGCTGCACAAGTGCTTGGAATAACTCAGAAACAATTATCTGTAGAGTTTAAAGGCTTCAGAGTATATGTGATGCTTCCTAAAACAATAAGCCTATATTTATATCACAAACTGGACCTCATTCCAAAGCCTCTTCTTAGGGGGGAAAAAAATTTTTTTTAATTTAAAGAAAGTCATGAAATATTCACATGCAGCTAATAAACATAAAAATACCAAAAACATACGCAAAAATCCCAAAATAGGCCTGAGACGTTCCTTATCAGAAATAAAGATTCTACACCATAGAAAAGACAGCACTACAACATACTAGTATTAAAATCTGCTGATGTACTTTAGTTCTTATTCTATTTCATACCTATCATTTATACAGACTGCCTCCTACAAATTAAAAGGTGCCATCAGGAGGCTTAGACAAAGCTGGTTTAAAATAAATTTTTATTGCCCAAGATATTTTTATATTTTTTTCTTGTGTCTTGTTTTTTTTGGTTTTTTTTCTTGTTTTCTTTTTTAATAACTAAATTCAAGCTTAGGGAAGCTTGCCTTTGTCTTGAAAAACAAAACAAGAAAACCTTTATATCATTTGCTAATCTTATCTCGTTTTAAGAGAGAGATGGTAGTCATCTTGCAAGAGTAAAATTTATACCACGAATGATTCCGGTCTAAATCTGATGGTACTAAAAGGAGACAATAGCATTATTGACAAATTATTATCTGCTGGTGGCATTTGCAGAAAAGAAGCCCTTGCAAATTTCTAAACAACGGTAAACTCTGTTAGGAAATTCTAAAGTGTCTTACAGGCCAGAAAGGGAATGAGGTTAGTAAAATGCCTCAACAGAGTTTGAATAAAATACTGGATTTGAGAGTTACTGGAGCTGGGATATTTAAAAATAGGGTTGTAGGTTGGGTCACGCTTACAATGGCCTCAAGTTCAAATAAACTATTGTGACAATACACCACTTCACAGGTCACACGCTTTTCCAGGGGCTTTCTGTCCTTCAGTAGGTGCTGGCAGAAGGTGTGCTCAGTCGTTTTCCAATATAGATGCTGAAAGGAAACAAGAGTGCACCGTGTTTCATCTGTTTCAACAGTTCTGCACCAGCTTGCCACAGGATGAACTCTAATAAAAACTAAATTTTTCAGTCCTTATAAAAGGCTCAAAAAGTGTAAGTGCCCAGTTCCCTAGCACCCTGAAATCATCACTGACTTACTTAAAACTAGTCATCAAGCAGCCAAACTTGTTTAATATGATTATGTTTTAACTCATTATGTAGGACTAGACAGCACAGGGGCAGTGACTAGACAAAGGAAAGCCAGAGAGAACAGATCCCTTCAAAGAGTAAAGCAGAGTCAGTCTCCTTTGGATTATTCCTTTGTGATAGACAAAAAATTCTTTTTTTGTATATTGACTGATTTACTTCAGATACAAAATATGCCAAATTATAAAGCTGCCAGTGCTTTCAAAAGGGCTCTTACTAACAGTTAACTCTTAAGGATTAAGAGTTACTCTGATATTACTTTTCCATGCAGAGCAAATATTTTACCCTTAAATAATATAAACAGAAGAGAACTTAAAATATGGAATTAGCACCCCCCCCAGTATAATAAAACCAATTATTTAAAATCCTTTTTCCTACATTCATCTGTAACAACAGTTACACTTATACCAGCAAGAGAAATAGCCTGGGTTCATGAAAGGGAAGAGATACTGCAAGGTACAAAAACCAACCTCTTGAGGGCAGATGAACTACTGTGCAGTTAATACTGTAGGGGAATTTAAACTCATCTACCCCTACCCCCACATCAACCCCATACAACATTTACATACCCCTTCCTCCACAAAAAACCTCCATTTTGATGTTGTGATCACTGTCCTCAAAAGCAGACCAAGCACTCAGAAAGACAAAAGGGGCCCGGCTGGTGTGGCTCAGTGGTTGAGCATGACACATGCACCAAGAGGTCGCCAGTTTGATTCCCAATCAGGGCACATGCCCAGGTTGTGGGCCCGATCCCCAGTGGGGGGCATGCAGGAAGTGGCCAATCGATGTTCTCTCTCATCAATGTTTCTATCTCCCTTTCCCTCTCCCTTCCTCTCTCTCTAAAATAAAGAAAAAAAAATTTTTTTTTAAAGAAAGTGACAGATATGTCTTGAAAAAAATTAACAGCTAGTGTTTAACTCCTAAAATCTTTCAAAAATATATTTCTTCAATTATTCAAATCAAGAAAATGAAGAATTTAAAAGACATGTGTGGAAAATTAATTAATGAATTACAGGTAAATGTGGGACTGATTTTGGAAGAAAATAAAATGCTACAAAGAAAAAAAAACAAAAACCCAGCAGTGTCCTCAAACAACCTACCAGTTTCACTCAAGGACTATACAATAAAATGGTGTATTTTCCTAGCTGGGGGGGAAAAAATTCCCATTAAACTCCAAATTTACACATTAACGATTAATTTACTTTAAGGTTTAAATAATAATGAGTAATTTATAAGCAACAACAACAAAACCCAAAAAGAAAAATCAATCACAGATGAGCCCACTTAAAAATGATCACTTCAGAAAGTAATATGAACTTACTTTTCAAAAAACAAAACTCTACTATTAAAAATGCTTATTAGTATACCATCAGTGTACCAACCTTAATAATTATTTTAAGCTCACACCCTATTTGCACTAAAACTTTAAAAGCAAAAAAATACAAACTGTTTTCACATGTATTTCTTCCACCTGGAAATAAAACATGAGGATAAAATGAATGGGAAAAAAAAAAAAACTATACGAGTTGACCAGTACTTACCCTAGCCCCAAAGCCAAAACATGAGAAAGGAAGAGAGATGGAATGAACACCTTAAGAAATTCCGCAGAGAAAATACCCCCTTTCTTCATGGCTCCACTTTTCCTCATGCTTAAAGAAACAGAACGTTTAGGGTGCCTGAAGTGGAACTCCCTGGGGGAAGAAATTCAGAAGTAGGTATCAGAAATGCATTTGCTGAAAATATCTTGGGAATTAGCAAGTCTACTGCATATACAACCATTGTGTCCACTGAAAAAAACATGTGAGAACTTACTTCGGTGGAATATTTTCAGGCCTACTGGACCAGTCTGACACCCAGTCTACACTTTTTTTCAAAGCATCCACTTCTTTCTCTCCTTCTACAACTTCTTCTTCTGACTGTAAAGAAGAATTCAAACTTTAAAAAAGGCAAAAAGGAAGACCCTTTTCTCAACTACAAGAGACAAATCTAAACAGAAAATACATGAAAGTCATAAGGTTGTACATCAGTAATTTTGTAAGAAACATGCCATTTTTCTAAAAAGGCTGACAAAATAAGATCTCTAAGGTCAGACAATTTAATATCTTAAAAAGAACTTGAGTGAGTTTCACTGTTTTTCTATCTAAGCACAGAATATGAACCTGAAATAAACCTCAGTAAAAAAGTGAACCTGAAAAAAGTGTATTTGAGGATATGCTAACTAATCACTGAAAATGTTAATAATTGTTGACTCCGGGTGATGCTTATATGAATGTCCATTGTAATATCCTTTTTATTTTTGTATGTATTTAAAACTTTTCATAATTAAAAAGAAAAGGAAACATATCAAGAAGTATATGCTAACAAATATAAAGTGATGAGAAAATAAATAACTGGGAGACTTGATGAGGAAATAAATAATAGTATATATTAAGCAAGTATCAAGAGACAAGCATGAGTCTAAGCACTTCACATAAATTAACTTTTACCCTTCAACAACCTACAAAAATAGAAACTATTAATATTCCATTTTTACAGATGAAGAAACTGAGAAATAAATTCAGTAACTGCCTAAGGTTCCATAAGTAGTAAGTAGCAGGGCCAGAACCCAAACCCAGGCAAAATGTCTCTAGAGCCCCCATTAGGTTTTACTCCCTGGAAGATTATGTTTCTAGACGAATCACTATCCAAACATTTCCCAATGTTTATTTAAAACTACTTAAGACAAAAGTTTTTGGAGTAACTTATTTTTGTTTTTTAAATCCTCACCCGAGGATATTTTTCCATTTTTCTTCAGATAGAATGTAAGAGAGAGAGAGAGAGAGAGAGAGAGAGAGAGAGAGAGAGAGAAAGAGAGAAAGAGAGAAAGAGAAAGAGAAAGAGAAAGAGAAAGAGAAAGAGAAAGAGAAAGAGAAAGAGAAAGAGAAAGAGAAAGAGAAAGAGAAAGAGAAAGAGAAAGAGAAAGAGAAAGAGAAAGAGAAAGAGAAAGAGAAAGAAACACCGATGTGAGAGAGACACATCGACTGGTTGCCTCCCGCATGACCCCGACCAGGGCCAGGGACCGAACCACAACCAAGGTACGTGCCCTTGACCAGAATCAAACCCACAAATCTTTGGTCCACAGGCCGACACTCTAACCACTGAAACAAACTGGCCAGGGCTGGAGTAAGTGATTTTATACTGAGTCAGAATCTGACATCTTTCATATCAAATAAATGAAAAAGAAATCAGTTTTATCTTCAATAATAACCTAAAGTTTTCAGGCCAAGAGCAATCAAGTTTTCCAATAGTTTCTCTTTCAGTAGAACTCATAGGAATGAGACATTCCTAAAAATGACACAGAATTATTTATTCAATTTTAAGGAATGTGATGCTATGACCTCAAACCAAAGAATCTCAAAGCTAAGAACTGTTTTTGATTTGTTATTTTGTTTAAATAGGATCATCTTTGACCAAAACTTTCATTCTTTTTAGAAGGTCGTTATGAAATGCACAGCTTGATATATCCCTGTAATTCTTTTTTGACAGCTGTAGTTCTCTGTGGAATAGCTGCCCTGCGAAGGTAGTTGCAGATACTCTTGAGATACAGATACAGTCGGCCCTCGTTTATCGCGGTTAATCAGTTCCAGACTCTACCACGATAAATGAATTTCCACGAAGTGGGATTCTTTATTTTTTTTTAACTTATCTTTATTGTTGAATGTATTACAGATGTTCCTCATTTTTCCCCCATTGACCCCCTCCTCCCCATTCCTGCCCCCCTCCTGCCTTTCCCCACACTGTTGTCTGTGTCCATTGGTTATGCATATATACATATAAGATCTTTGGTTTATTTCTTCCCACCCCTCAACCCCCTTCCCTTTGAGGTTTGTCAGTCTCACAACCAATTTGTACTTCTTAATCCCTTCACCTTTTTCACCCATTCCCCCAGCCCCCACCCATCTGGTAACCAACAAAAGTTCTCTGTATCTTTGAGAATGTTTCTGTTCTGCTTGTTCATTTTGTTTGTAGATTCAACTGTTGATAGATATGTATTTATTGCCATTTTGTTTGTTCATATTTTTTTATCTTTTTCTTCAAGAAGACCCTTCAACATTTCATATAATAATGGTTTGGTGGTGATGAACTCCTTTAGCTTTTCCTTGTCTGGGAAACTCTTTGTATGGCCATCGATTCTAAATGACAGCTTTGCAGGATAGAGCAATCTTGGTTATAGGTTCTTGCTTTTCATCACTCTGAATATTTCTTGCCACTCCCTTCTGGCCTGCAAAGTTTCTTTTGAGAAATCAGCTGACAGTCTGATGGGAACTCCCTTGTAGGTAACTAACTGCTTTTCTCCTGCTGCTTTTAAGATTCTCTCTTTGTCTTGAACCTTTTGCATTTTGATGATGATGTGTCTTGGTATGGGCCTCTTGGGGTTCATCTTGTTTGGCACTCTCTGTGCTTCCTGGACTTATATGTCTATTTCCTTCACCAAGTTAGGGAAGTTTTCTGCCATTATTGTTTCAAATAGGTTTTCGATTTGTTGTTCTCTCTCTTCTCCTTCTGGCACCCCCAAGATGAGAATGTTGGTACGCTTGAAGTTGTCCCAGAGGCTCCTTACACTATCCTCATTTTTTTGGATTCTTTTTTCTTTTGGCTGTTCTGTTTGGGCGTTTTTTGCTTCCTTATATTCCAAATCGATGGTTTGCTTCTTGGCTTTACCTACTCTACTATTGAATCTGTGTAAATTATTCTTTATTTCAGTCAGTGCCTCCTTCATTTCTAACTGTGCATCCAGCATTTCTGACTGGTCCTTTTTTATGCTCTTGAGGCCCTTACTAAGTTCACTGAGGTTCTCACTAAGTCCACTGAGCATCCTTAAAAAGTGTTTTGAACTCAGCATCTGTTAGGTTGCTTAACTCCATTTCACTTAGTTCTTTTCCTGGAGTTTTGTTCTGCTCATTCATTTGGGATCTGTTTCTTTGTCTCCTCATTTTGGCTGCCTCCCTCTGTTTGTTTCTATGTATTACTTAGCGAGAGGTGTGGGGCTAGCTGAAACCAGATGCTGCTTGTTTGAAAGAATTTAGGAAAAGCTGAAGCAGAATCCAAGACAGGCCAATCCTATGGTAAAGCAACTGGCAACAGCTTGAGTGGGCCTGAAAGTTGGGTGGGGCGGGGCCTCAGGGAATCACCAGGGCGGGGCCAACAGTGTGAGCCAGGTTGCTGGAGTTCCAGATATGGTGGCTGTCTGCAGTCCCAGGGAAGGGCTCACCAAAGGAACAATGGCCTCTGATAGCATGTCTGTCCAGGAGAAAGCTGCCTCTCCAGCCCTCGCCCCAATGCCAAACAGCTCAGTTCTTCCCCATATGACTCTGGTGCCTTTCAAGGTGCCTTTCAAGCTGCCTCCCGCACGCTGGAGCCTGGAGGGAGCGAGTCTCAGTAAGTCCCTACGCGGGCCCTTTAAGAGGAGCTGCCGGGGGCTCCAGCCGCCTCAGAAATCATGGGGACTTCTCTTCCTGGCACTGGAACCCGGAGCTGGGCGTCTGGTGTGGGACGGGGAGCCCTCAGTCCTCAGGGAGGACCTTCCCAGCCAAGGTGTCCTCCTAATTTTTATCCGCCACACGTGGGTGTGGGACCAGCCCGTCGCACCTCCACCCCTCCTACCAGTCTCCATGCAGCTGCTGCTTTAATTTTGTAGTTGTAGGACTTCCGTTCAGCTTGATTTTAGGCGGTTTTGAATGATGGTTGTTCTGCAGTTTAGTTGTAACTTTGATGTGGTTGTGGGAGGACGCGACACCGCGTTTACCTACCCACCATCTTGACCGGAAGTCCCCGGGATTCTTTATTTATATACAGTGATAGAGTGAAGCCGCGAAAGTTGAAGCGCAAAGTGGCGAGTGACGGCTGTAGTCCCTTTTACTATCAAACTGAAAGTAAAATCCCTGTGGATTTTTGCTACACTGTAGTATCATTCTTATTTAGTTTAGCTGGACTTTGCAAATTCCAATGGATGAGGCAAAGTAGCCTTTAGGATTAAGCTTTTTCCAATAGGTATCAAGATTACTCAGAATCATGAGTTGGCTCTTTAGAGTAAATCTAAAAAAATCCTAAATCAAAAACAATAAATTATTACAATTTATTTATAGATCAATTCCTGTACACATCATTCTGACTATATTCAACACACTGCAGGTCTTTTCCATTATGTTTCCAACTTTGGTCTCACATGTCTCTCTCTAAAACTGCTCAAACGTTTTAGGCTTAAATTTGTGAACAAGTTAGTATTTCATACCTTCCAAGAGAATGAAAATATAATAAAGTTTTTTGTTCTATTCTTTTAAAGAATAGAACAAATTAAAATTCTTTTAATTTTCTCTCAGTTAACTGAAGCAAAGTTATCCTTGGACTTTTTTTTTTTTTTTAAATCCCAGATGAGTTTAAAATCAGGATCATAAACTCTCCAGCTCTCCTCATTTACTACCAGCCCTGTGTGCTTCCTTTTATTCATTTTCAATTTGCAAGTTTCAGATTTTAAATTGTCTTCCAACTCTGAGAATTCCAGATATGGTAAAAAATGCACTTAATCTAATTAAATAAGAGTCATGCTTTCAACCGAATCAATAACCCTTTCTCTACACCTATACCTATTCAGATAGTAGATTATAATCATTTTAGCCTGTCCTCAGGTAGAAGGCCCTTACCTTCTATTCACTTACACTGTCCTTCTCTGGCCCACCTCAAATTCTTTAGGTCTCTAAACATGGATAGTAAACTGCATACTGTAGGGTCCATGTTCAAATAAACCACGGTTACAAGAGGGAAAAGGGAGGACAATTTCCGTTTCTATCATGTTCCAAAGACACCTGATACCATGCTGCCCAATTTGGTCCCGGAAACACACTGCAAAAATGCCTTCAAGAGACAAGAGATCATCTACGGCCCTGGCCGGTGTGGCTCAGTGGATAGAGCACTGGCCCATGTACTGAAGGGTCATGGGTTCGACTGCCAGTCAAGGGCACATACCTGGGTTGCAGGTTCGATTCCCAGCTCCAGTCAGGGCACATCCGGGAGGCAACCAATCAATGTGTCTCTCTCACATCAATGTTTCTTTCTCTCTCACCCCTTTTCTCCCTCTCTCTCCCCCTCCCTCCTTCCCTTCCACTCTCTCTAAAAATCAGTGGAAAAAATATTCTCAGGTGAGGATTAACAACAAAAAGAGAGACAATCAACAGTCTATTTTCTGCTACAAAACTGAAACTCTTGAGGACTATCATCCTAAAAGTATAGTTTGAATGACCTTTTGCCTAAATGCATTACATCTTGGGCTTCCTCATACTATAACTCATCAGAGATGTTTTAGTTTATTCTCAAGACCTTGTGAGCTCTCCTGAAATCAATCCCATTCATTGACTTATTTTAGTAGAAGGAACAGGGGTCATAGGCTCAGACAGCCCTCATTTCAATCCTGGCTTTATCACTTACTTGCTTTGTAATCTTAGATAAATAATTTAATTAAGACAAAGCCTCACCTTTTCCATGTGTTCATGGGTATACCACCTCTTTCACTGAAAACATTAAATGTGGGAAAACTTTAAAAAAATAAATTTTGCGACCAGTAACATATCTAATAAATATTAATACTTTTCCTTCCTCCTCCTAGTAAAGGCTGAAAATGTCATATTCCTCATGTAGACATATATAAAAACATTCAGTAAGAGCAAGTACCATAATGGTCTTTTGTTAACTATTTTTAACTGTTTCCTAACCCTAAACTTGCCTCTCATTCATGAAAAAAAAAAAAAATCTATCCTCCCAAACCCTAAAGTGATTAATTTCTGCAATTTAAAAACAGAGCAATTTAAAAGGCTTTTTGAAAATTTAATAAATTGTACCCAGTGGTATTTCCCTCACTAAAAGTCTTACCCTAACTTTTTTTTCCCCTTTATTGATTTTTAGAGAGAGGAAGTAAGAGGGAGAGAGAGATAGAAACATCAATGAGAGAGAGAACATCAATTGGCCGCCTCCTGCATGCCCCCCACTGGGGATTGGGTCCACAACCTGGGCATGTGTTCTGACCAGGAATCGAACAAGCGACCTCTTGGTGCACAGGTCGATGCTCAACCACTGAGCCACACCGGCTTTTGATATAGATGTTAAGACTGCTTTTCCAAACACATAACCCAGTTTAAACTGACTGATCTGACTGTTGATATCACTTACCAAAGGCTTGATGATAACCAATGTTCTTTTAGGTACTTGTTTCTGAATACGGGTCACACTAGCAATGCTGATAACCCAACAAAGAAGCCAAAAGTCTTATATTTTCAACTCTGTAAGTCCACTTAAATTCAATTATCAGTTAAGCTAATTGTACAACTATTCTCCATGAGCCAGGCAAGATAGCACTTACTAAAGTGTTCCATTAGGTTGTTAGATAGATTATTAGAAGAAGAAAAAATGTATGTGGAGGGAGATCTAAGGTCAAATATATAACTGGCAAATACTTGGTTTAAATAACAGATGTTTTTACTGCAGGAACTGTGTGAACCTTTAATATGTTACTACCTGCTGTGAGTAATGGTGTGGGAAGGTGAAGAAGTCCAGGTGCCGCGTTATTTTCCACTTGTTTGACTTCAGAACTATCTTAGGAAGCTTTCCATTGAGCAATGTTTCTCAAAACACATTTGGAAAATACTAATCTAGATTTTCAATGTGTTTGCACAAAAGACAATATGGATTGAGGACATTTACCTCAGGACAGACTACAACAAAGAATTAATTTCATGTCTCTATCTTAGGATTCTTTAGTACACTTCTGCCATGGAAACTTCTTCGACGTTCCTCTTCATTGTTACAGCTGACTGCACATGGCCAACTGACACATGAGACTGGAATTCAACAATTCCAGTCAGACATCTTCCTACATGAGAGCCTTGCAACTATAAGCTTCTCTACAGAATAAAGTTCATCATAAAATAAATTTGTATTCAATCCCAGAGATTTCCTAGGTTTCAGAGAATAGCACAAATAGAGCATAGTCAAAGTAGGAAGAAATTGTGCAGCCCTCTGAAACAGAAAGAATACTGGGTGGATCCGAGACAACATGCAAAATATTTCTAGTGCAAAGGGTTCAAGACATTATACAGTGAGAACCCCACAAAGCAAAGTTTTTGTTAGAATTTATTTAAACATTCATTAAACAGCCCTGGCCGGTTTGGCTCAGTGGTTAGAGCGTCAGCCTGCGGTACAGAGAGACCCGGGTTCGGTTCCCGCTAAGGGCATGTACCTCAGTTGCAGTTTGTCCCCGGCCCTGGTTGGTCGTGTGGGTGGCAGCCACTCGATGTGTCCCTTTCACGTCGATGTTTCTCTCTCTCTCTCTCTCTTCCTCTCTCTCCCTCCCACTCTATCTGAACAAAAAATGAAAAAATGTCCTCGAGTGAGGATAAAAAAATAAAAAAATAAAAAAAATAAAAAATAAACATTCATTAAACATATATTCTTTAAGCACCTTAACACAAGAGTAAAGGACAATAGTTCCTGTCCTCAAGAATTTGCACTCTGACACCTTTAAGCGACCTGACACATCAATAAAGTTAAGCTCTGGCTATGAACATTTTAAATCACTAAAAATTATTTAGTTATCATAAATTTTAAAACATTAACCTTTACAAGCTTTCAATACTATATCCATCTACATTTCCAACAATGTCAACTCCTAGTGAACTATGTTTATCTTCTTTAACTTAAGGAACCAACATAATTTAGAGCAATTTTATCTTAGCTGTTGAAATTCATCTCAAAAGTCATTGCTTTCATTTCGGACACAGAAAAGGTTTTCATATCTGGTTCTACAATAACCTTCCTTTTCATTTATTCTGTGACTTTAAATAAGACATGTCTCAGTTTTCTATTTATAAACTCAAGAAACTAGCCTGGAATACTGAAATGATACATCACAGACAAGAACTTTCCAATTCTTTTAGGGTGATATGTCCCCAAATTCTCAGTTGTAAAGGAGTACAACAATCCACATCCTCAGTGAATTCCAAAATCAGAAACTGAATAACTTAAAACAGCTTCAAACTATTTTTTAAAGTCTTCTTATTCTTTAATATATTTTAACCCAACATATTTACCTAGAGGCTTGCATTTTCCCTAATTATTTATTGTAAATCATAAAAATAAATTACCACACGCACACACACACCTGAGAGCTATGGTCCCTGCTGGTGTGCATTTCCACATCAAACATAATCTGCCCATCTTCTTGCGGGGAAGGGCTAGAAAAAAAAGAATTTAGCCATTAGTTTTAATTCTCATTTTGTCATATAAATTAGTCTCTACTGGAAATTAGAAAATTAAGTTATACTAGTATGGCTTTGAAAAGCAGCAAATCAGAAGTATACAATAACCCCATGAAAGAAAAAGTGAAACTGAGCACTTTTACTTCCAAAATGTCCGAAAATTTTTCAGTGGTGATAAATTTCTTCACAATGATAACTTTGCAAAGGAAATGTTACCAATAGACACAAGACTATCACATTTTATTTTTACTTTTTTTCCCAATAAAGGTAAAATGATTTTTTTAACTTATCTTTATTGTTGAATGTATTACAGATGTTCCTCATTTTTCCCCCATTGACCCCCTCCTCCCCATTCCTGCCCCCCTCCTGCTTTTCCCAACACTGCTGTCAGTGTCCATTGGTTATGCATATATACATATAAGTTCTCTGGTTTATTTCTTCCCACCCCCGAACCTCCCTTCCCTTTGAGATTTGTCATTCTAACAACCAATTTGTACTTCTTAATCCCTTCACCTTTTTCACCCCTCCCCCCAGCCCCCACCCATCTGGTAACCAACAAAAGTTCTCTGTATCTTTGAGAATGTTTCTGTTCTGCTTGTTCATTTTGTTTGTAGATCCAATTGTTGATATATATGTATTTATTGCCATTTTGTTTGTTCATATTTTTATCTTTTTCTTCAAGAAGACCCTTGAACATTTCATATAATAATGGTTTGGTGGTGATGAACTCCTTTAGCTTTTCCTTGTCTGGGAAACTCTTTATATGGCCATCGATTCTAAATGACAGCTTTGCAGAATAGAGTAATCTTGGTTGTAAGTTCTTGCTTTTCGTCACCCTGAATATTTCTTGCCACTCCCTTCTGGCCTGCAAAGTTTCTTTTGAGAAATCAGCTGACAGTCTGATGGGAACTCCCTTGTAGGTAACTAACTGCTTTTCTCCTGCTGCTTTTAAGATTCTCTCTTTGTCTTGAACCTTTTGCATTTTGATGATGATGTGTCTTGGTGTGGGCCTCTTGAGGTTCATCTTGTTTGGCACTCTCTGTGCTTCCTGGACTTGTATGTCTGTTTCCTTCACCAAGTTAGGGAAGTTTTCTGCCATTATTGTTTCAAATAAGTTTTCAATTTCTTGTTCTCTCTCTTCTCCTTCTGGCACCCCCAAGATGAGAATGTTGGTACGCTTGAAGTTGTTCCAGAGGCTCCTTACACTGTCCTCATTTTTTTGGATTCTTTTTTCGTTTTGCTGTTCTGATTGGGTATTTTTTGCTTCCTTATATTCCAAATCGATGGTTTGCTTCTTGGCTTTGCCTACTCTACTATTGAATCTGTGTAAACTATTCTTTATTTCAGTTAGTGCCTCCTTCATTTCTGACTGTGATTCCATCATTTCTGACTGGTCCTTTTTTATGCGCTTGATGCCCTCTCTAAGTTCACTGATGTTCTCACTGAGTTCACTGAGGTTCTCACTAAGTCCATTGAGCAACCTTATAAGCAGTGTTTTGAACTCAGCATCTGTTAGGTTGCTTAACTCCATTTCACTTAGTTCTTTTCCTGGAGTTTTGTTCTGCTCTTTCATTTGGGACCTATTTCTTTGTCTCCTCATTTTGGCTGCCTCCCTCTGTTTGTTTCTATGTATTACTTAGTGAGAGGTTTGGGGCTAGCTGAGACCAGATGCTGCTTGTTTGAAAGAATTTAGGAAAAGCTGAAGCAGGATCCAAGGCAGACCAATCCTATGGTAAAGCAACTGGCAACAGCTTGGGTGGGCCTGGAAGTTGGGTGGGGCGGGGCCTCAGGGAATCACCAGGGTGGGGCAAACAGTGTGAGCCAGGTTGCTGGAGTTCCAGATATGGTGGCTGTCTGCAGTCCCAGGGAAGGGCTCACCAAAGGAACAATGGCCTCTGATAGCATGTCTGTCCAGGAGAAAGCTGCCTCTCCAGCCCTCTCTCCAATGCCAAACAGCTCAGTTCTTCCCCATATGACTCTGGTGCCTTTCAGGCTCCCTCCCGCACGCTGGAGCCTGGAGGGTGCGAGTCCGAGTAAGTCCATGCGCGGGCCCTTTAAGAGGAGCTGCTGGGGGCTCCAGCCGCCTCAGCCTCAGTTCCCGCTGGTTTTTCCAGCCAGAAGTTATGGGGACTTCTCTTCCTGGCACTGGAACCCTGAGCTGGGCGCCTGGTGTGGGACGGGGAGCCCTCAGTCCTCAGGGAGGACCTTCCCAGCCGAGGTGTCCTCCTAATTTTTATCCGCCACACACAGGTGTGGGACCAGCCCGTCGCACCTCCGCCCCTCCTACCAGTCTGGATGCGGCTTCTTCCTTAATTTCGTAGTTGTCGGACTTCCGTTCAGCTTGATTTCAGGTGGTTTTGAATGATGGTTGTTCTGTAGTTTAGTTGTAACTTTGATGTGGTTGTGGGAGGATGCGATACCGCGTTTACCTACACCACCATCTTGACCGGAAGTCAGGTAAAATGATCTTTAAATTCAGAAACCTCATTTGGATTCTGTGTCTCAAAGTTCCTTCATCATTAAATAATTCATTACCAGCAGTTCTCAAAGGGTGAAAGCAGTTTTCAAAGACTCGTTCAAAGGGTCTTTGAGGTTAAACTGTTTTCATAATACTATTAGATTCATTTGCCATTTTCATTCTCATTCTCTCATGAATGCACAGTGAAAATTTCCAAAGGCTACATGTGTGATAGCACAACAGATGGAATGCAAAAGCAGATGAGAATCCAACTGTTTTCTATTAAGCCACATATTAAAGAGATTTGCAAGAATGTAAAACAGTGCCACTAGTCCTACTAATATTTTGTTTATGGAAAATAGTTATTTTCCATTTTAAAAAGTCAGTTATGTTAAAATATAATGGTTTATTATTGTTGAATGAGTGAATACGTATTTTTTACTTTTCTTGGTTTTAATTTCTAAAATAGTAAATACCAAACTATATAACCCACATAACCAAAAGCTCTTTGGGTTCCCTAATAATTTTTAGGAGTGTAAAGAAGCACAGAGACCAAAATGTTTAAGAACCACTATTCTACTTACTTCAGAAATATTTACTTTCAGGTATTTCAGTGAATTAGATAAGCATATATATATATATATATATATATATATATATATTATATAACCTTTAGTGAAAAATATAAAATGTAGTCCCAGAACTACAAAAATTTACAGATAAATTTTTAGACAGAAAACACATGATCATGAACTGTACTTGATACAATGGATGAATACAATATGCTAAGTTCTATTCTTAGCTTTATCAATGATTCCTTGTGTAATTCCACAGCAAGTCTCTAGGTCTTTCACTACAAACCCTGTTCCCCCAAATCTAATTTCAAGTAGGGATGACAAATGCTCCAGGCTTAACTTGCTCAAAGGAATAGATATTAACTGTTAAAATTATCATGAGCATGTGTACAATGTTAATATATAGAGATGTACGTAACATCACCAGAAATGTACCAGATTGATTAAGCCTAGGTTGACACAGGAGATTTTTTTTTAATTGTTTTTTTTTTCTTTATTGACATTAGAGAGAGAGAGAGGAAAGGAGAGGGAGAGAGAGATAGAAACATGGATGAGAAAGAACATTGACTGGCCGCCTCCTGCATGCTCCCGACTGGGGATTTGGCCCACAACCTGGGCATGTGCCCTGACTGGGAATTGAACTGGTGACCTCTTGGTGCATGGGTTGATGCTCAACCACTGAGCCACACCAGCTGGGCAACACAGGAGATTCTTAAATGAACACAAGAAAAGAGAAAAGCTGGTTCTGTATCAAACATATTAATATATTTAGAACATTTCTGTCTTGAATAGAAATCTCAGGCTATAGCACAGGGACCAAGTAGAGCAAGGCACTCTTATTGTCCTCAGTTTACTGTCATTATGCTCATAATTCTGTTTGGTTTACAGCCAAAGGTCTAGTTAAGGGCTTTTACACAGCCATAACCAGGTTATGGTCTTAGCATGACAAAGTCGAGAATCCAACAGAAACACAGTTCTACTTCTACACTCTTCTTTATCACTGGCACCCATCTTACTCAGAAAAATACTAAACATTTCACTGGTAAACTGCTTACTACTCCTAACAGTTTGGAATGCATTAGAGCTTCAACCCTGGCTCATGTTAGGATTGGCTGGAGAGATTTTTAAACATTCTCATGTTTCTACCCCTCCCCTGACAACAGAATGAGAACCTCCAGGGATGGGGTTTGTGCAATGGCATTTTAAAAAGCTCCTTGGGTGAATCTAGCGTGTAGGTTGATAACTCCTACAACAGGGTGGAACACAAAGCAAAACACATAGGGGTTATCTTCTAACCACCACCACAGTGGCAAAAATATATCTATGAAATCATTTTTAAACAGAAAGTATACATAAATTAGCTTTGGTACTAATATCCAACAATCCTAAAACTTTTCCACCTACAAGAAACACTTCTCAACAACTTCAAATAGAGAGATACATGACAATTCAAATGACATGAATTTTGAAGACACTTTTAAATGTTAAAGTGTCCCAAAAGTATTACTGAGCTAGAGTTCTAGCCCTCCTCTGGAAGATGGCCAGTGACCCAGAGCCTGAGGATACATAAGCTGAGGGATAGGAAAGTGTTCAAGAACATTTGCCATACCTCACTTCACATGTTTAGAAATCCAACTGAAATACGATCAGGGGAAGGTGAATTCATATTTTATCACAAGTATAAGTGCAACCATAAATGAAATAAAATGACCAGAAAGGCAATCAGGTGACTTTTCCTGTGCTCAATGACAGAACCAAGTGAACAATAGGTGAAGGCACACACTAGTACCAATGATCAAGGGTCATATACTTGAATGTACACTAAAAGCCTATCAACAGGGCCATAATAAGCAGTAAACTTCAGAAACCTATCAGGGAGTCCCGTGATATGAATGTAATACATTTTACTTCATATTTTGTGCTATGTTTTATTGTGCTTTGCTTTATTGCACTTTAAAGATGTATTTTTGCTGTTGTTGTTAATACTCACCCAAGGATATTTTTTTCCCTAGACTTTTTAGAGAGTGGAAGGGAAAGGGGGACAGATGGAGGAAAGGAGGGAGGTAGAGAGAGAAACATCCATATGAGAGAGAAACATCGATTGGTTGCTTTCTGTATGCACCCTGACTGAGGATGGGGATTGAACCTGCAACCCAGTACCTGTCCTTGACTGGGAATCAAACCCACGACCCTTTGGTGAGTGGGCTGATGCTCTAACTGGCCACTGAGGCACACTGGCCAGGGCAACAGATGTATTTTTTACAAATTGAAGACAACACCCTCTACCAGCAAAAAGATTACGACTCACTTTATTGAAATACTAGCTTTATTACAGTGATCTGGAACCAAACCCACAATATCTCCAAGGTATGCCTATATAATATAAACTTCATTCTGAAAGACAAACTAATGTTGTCACGACTGGAATCAAAGGCAAGCTGCTCAGAAAAGGGCTATCTGCTTTCCTTATGCTTATGACTAGAGCCATCCCAGGCTCTTAAAAAGCACAGGGATAAGTCAGAAATGAGACGGGGTAGCGGGGGTGCACACTGTGCCATAGAGACAGCAAACCAGTTCTCTGCTGCCGTGATAATATCAGTGGATCATAAGACATGCAGGAACTTCAAATATGATTTAACTCTGTTCCTCCTTTTCTACTTTTTCTGATAATAATATGTGCTAGACACACAATTTTTACAAAGTACAAAAACATTCAGGAGAAGAAAAATCTGCAATTCCATACCCCCTAAAAATAATCACTGTTTACATTTTTAAATGTTTCCTTAATCTTTTTCCTGGGCATTTGCATTTTCTACATGCCTGATAACAGTTAACTCTTAATTAACCAGATCATTCAGTACCCCATAGTGCTGTAAGTATGGCTGTCACTGGTGTAAGAATTGTTAAATGATACCAGTATGTCATTTAATATCTAGTCCCTCTGAAAAAAAGAGAAGCTTATACTTAAAAATAAAATAACAGCTCCGTTTCATTTTACTCATACATACTTCTATATTCTCACCATAAACAGTCCTTAATCAGTGGAATTACTTTCTCTAACTTGAATAGAGAAAATTGAGTCTAAAATAAAACTTCCTCAGATAACAGAGAACAGCCTTCAAAATTAACTATCTTTACAAAACTTGGTTGGTGCTTCCACCATGCAAATACTGCTGCTCTAACTTAAATCAACTTGCAATTTCTATGACGCATACATTTAATGAGTGTCTACTACATGCCAACACCATTACTGAGAGTACAAAGCAGATGAAACACGACCCCAGCCTTTTAGAGTCTCACAATCTAGACAGGAGAACATATATACAGAGATAACTATATTCAAGGCAGAATGTGATCTGTGAAACGGATACAAAAAAGAAAATGGGATCAATTTTATAAGTTAAATTAATTTTATAAGTTAGATTAATTCTAAAAGTAAACATTTATGCCAATGACTTTTTTAAATCCTCACCCGAGGATATTTTTCCATTTTATCTTCAGATAGAGTGGGAGGGAGAGAGAGAGAAACATCAATGTGAGAGGGACACATCAACTGGTTGCCTCCCACACAACCCCGACCAGGGCCAAGGACTGAACCACAACTGAGGTATGTGCCCTTAACCAGAATCAAACTCACAACTCCTTGGTCTGTGGGCCAACGCTCTAACCGCTGAGCCAAACTGGCCAGGGCACGACTGACTTTTTTATAATATATATATATATTTTTTATCCTCACCCAAGGACATTTTTGCATTTATCCTCAGATAGAGTGGGAGGGAGAGAGGGAAGAAGAGAGAGAGAGAAACATCGATGTGAGAGAGACACATCAAGTGGTTGCCACCCACACGACCCCAACCAGGGCTGGGGACAAACCGCAACCAAGGTACCTGCCCTTAGTGGGAATCAAACCCAGGACTCTGGTCTGTAGGCCAACACTCTAACCGCTAAGCCAAACCAGCCAGGGCACCACTGACTTTTTTTAAAGATATTTTTAATTGATTTCCAGAGAGAGAGGAAGAGAGAGGGAGAAAGAGAGAGAAACACCAATGCAAGAGTGAAACATCAATTGACCACCTCCTACACATCCCCCAACCAGGGATCGAGTCCCAAACCTGGGCATGTGCCCTGACCAGGAGTCAAACTGGCAACCCCTCAGTACACAAAATGATGCCCAACCAACTGAGCTACACTGGCCAAGGCTATGCCTTTGACTTTTAAACTGATAAACATCTAAAAATGATGTAATCTGATAAGGAAACTGATTTAATCTGGGGAAAACAGTGGGCACTCAAGTATGTGTCAATTAGATTTCTGATTTAAATACACATGCTGTAATAAGTCAGGTGTCATATTTTGTGAAATAAAGATGTAAGCCATTTGTTTTTCCTAACGAGAATTAACCTTGTAACCTATCTGTTTCCTGAATTCTACCAAAAAGTGGATCTCACTTACCTGTCACAGTGAGAACTGCCTCTTGAACTACTCTGTCCTGATTCATGTTGTGCATCCAAAAGAATCTTCTCCATGTCTCCATTATGGATAGAGGATGAGGAAGGGACGTGTTCCAGTCCCCCATTTTTCCCATTGCCATTATCATTGCCATTGCTGCTGTTCATAGGTAGCTCCACCCAGGAACCTGTTGGACAAGTCAGATAACTTCAGTTAAGCACAGCAGAACTGAAATCTGTCATGTGCACACAGATGTGAATATGGTAAATTCAGATAAGAAGTCTCATTCGCCTCAAACCAAATGCAAAAAGCATTCTGAGGAAGATAAACAAGTAGCAATAAAAGTTTAGAAATCTATACAGTTCTGTTCCTGAAGAAGCTACGCAATCAACCAATTTAGAAAAAACTGGAATTCTAAAACTAGCATCTTAGAAAATGTGTCTTTCAGCCAATTTTCTCTCTGGTTAAAGGTTAGTTTATATACAATAAACACTTTTCTGCAAATTTTCAGGTTGCTTTTCAAAAAAATAGCTACTTTATATCTAGACAGGCTATTTACCTTTAATGTTTTAGTTATATTTTTTTTCCCATAGTCTACCTCAGCTATTTAGTTGTATCCTCTCCACAAATGAAATAAATATATATGACTTAACTTCATAAAGGTCATCTACGTAAATTAACAATTATGTCCTAATTAGCACAAACAATTGACAATCTCCTAGAAAAGGAACTTAATGCAATCATAGAAATCTCAATTTGGGCACAAATCTGGAGCATAAAATTAATCCAGCTGGCTCTCAACTAAATCAGGTAATAGTGCTAAAAAATCTTTTAAGAAAGTTGTGCCTCTATCCCACAAATTAGTTTCTTCTTTTCCTTTATACCTCACTCTTTCTATTCTTTCTCCTTTCTTTACGCATTAAACATACCTTGTGAACTTGTCTTTTCTCTCTTCTCTCCCACAAGTTCCTACTTTCTAGGTTTTTCATTAAGCTTCGTTGGTTTGGGGGAGAAACAATTGTGCATCTGCTGCAAGCGACACTGAAGTTTTTTCAGGGAACAGTCAAAGTGGGTGGAGCCACAGAAAAGGAGATGTGACCCTGGTAATGTAAACAGGTCTTAAAAATATTTATTGGCTCGATGAGTTTGCTGAACACATTAAGGTGCTTTAATTTTAACAAGAATTGACAACAGTAGCCAATAAGCCAACTTCACATCAAAAAGAGATAATTTTTTTTCATAATTTCCATTCTTTACAATACATCTTGTTCACTCTAAATGAGGTGATGACTACTCCAGATCTAGAAGTGAACTCAACATTATCCTTCAGTGAAGGAAAAGCTCAAAGGCAGAGCTGGTTGGAAATCTGACTCCACCCCTTACTATCTATCTGATTTTCTGACCTTGAGTTTCCTCATTTGTAAAACAGATAATAACACAGTACCTACCTCCCAAGGCTGCTGTGAGGATTAAATATAGGAACACAGGTAAAGCATCTACTAAACAGTAGATGCTCAGTTATACACTAGTTAAAAGAGTTTATATTTGTCCTTGGCCCGGTAGTTCAGTTGGTTAGAGTGTTGTCCTGATACACCAAGGTTGCAGGTTTGATCCCGGTCAGGGCACATACAAGAATCAACCAATGAATGTGTAAATAAATGGAACAACAAATCGATGTTTCTGTCTCTCCTTTCCCCTCTCTCTCTCTCAAATCAATTTTTTAAAAAAGAGTTTATATTTGTTTGTTTTTAATCCTCACTTGAGCATATTTTTCCATTTACAGTCGTCCCTCACCACTTCACACTTCGACTTTCGTGGCTTCACTCTATCGCGGTTTTTTCAAATATATTCATTAAAAAGTTGATCGAGACAGTGAAAATGATACAGTTGCACGCTCAGTTGTCTGAGTCAATTATACACCCCTGTATTACAATTACAATTAAAATTACTGTACCTATGGACTGTAGGCCTATGTATTCGAGCACCCCAGGAATCCTTCAACGCCAGGTGCAA
Source organism: Tadarida brasiliensis (assembly GCA_030848825.1). Classification (NCBI taxonomy): domain Eukaryota; kingdom Metazoa; phylum Chordata; class Mammalia; order Chiroptera; family Molossidae; genus Tadarida; species Tadarida brasiliensis. Next base: position 66,779,120 of record CM061259.1, on the reverse strand, counting down.
CTGCTAGAGTCTGGAACGGATTAACCGCGATAAATGAGGGACAACTGTATCATCAGATAGAGTAGGAGGGAGGGAGAGGGAGAGGAGAGAGAGAGAAACATCGATGTGAGAGAGACACATCAACTAGTTGCCTCCTGCACAACCTAACCAGGGCCGGGTCCAACGCAACCCAAGTACGTGCCCTTGACCAGAATCGAATCAACTCATTGGTCCATGGGCCAATGCTCTAACCACTAAGCCAAACCAGCCAGGGCAAGAGTTTATATTTGTAAATTACTTAGAATAGTGTTTGCTGAATAAAAATGAAGTTTCCTTTTCCTTCCTTTCCCTCAGAGGCAGTTCTGGGGTTGTCACAGTCCTATAATTACTATCAATTCTGTGGGACTATACTGCCAAGCAACACATTTATATGCCGTCTCCGTGGTCTTATTCTATGTATGTACAAAAATGTACACAGACTAGAAAGAACCCAACATGGGTTAACAAATTCAGCTAGCAAAGCTAAGGCAGCTCTAACACTGAAGGTAATTTAACTAAATATTTGGAGTGCCTCTGGAGTTAAGAAATATGCCAAAAGCATCCCTAAATGTAGAGCTCTGCAAAATATTTTAACTGGAAAGACAGGCAGAGAAAGAGAGAGGTATATGATAAACTGTTTTTCTGGTGTGTGTTTTTTTTCCTGCTCCCACTGTTTCTGAGATTTTCAAACTTACTCTAGGACCAGTTCTTGTACAGAAGCGCAATGTGTAAAATTAACAAAAACAAATAAAAGGCCAGAGCTGCTCTGGCAGAAGCAGAACTAAGTAACCAGGAGTTCCAGATAGGTCTCTGTGGAAGTCAGTGTTCCCTAAAATATAATTAATGTTCAGCTGAAGTAGCTGATCAAAGAGGAAAAAAGGGTGTAACAATATCAGGTTTTCTGAACCTTACTTTTTTGAAGGATTTCCATACCAATATCTAAATTCTACTTCCCACATTAATAAAATGTAAGCAATCACAATCTAGGAACTTGGGGAGACATACCTTGAAAAGCTTAGTAAAAGTAATCTCTGCAATTGCCTTAACACTCAGCACAACTGAAGGCATTTCTGCTTAAGACAGACAATATTTATTTGACAGATATTAGTATAGTGGTTAGGAGCAGACTGAATGAAGCCAGACTCCCACTCTATCACTTATAGCTGTTATACCCCAGACCTTCAGTTTTCTCATCTATAAAATAAAAATAGTAATTGTACCCACCTCATAGTATGATTAGGAGGATTAAATGAATAAAACACATTAAAAAATAGGAAAGGCTACTAGTAAACAGTAAGTGCTAAGTGTTAGCTAATATTACAATTATACTATCTTTTAAAAAACGTTTATTACAAAAATGTTTCTTTAAAATATAAACATCAATACATAAAGTAAAAATTAATACCTCTCCTCCCAATCTAACATTCCTATCCCAAAGGAAAGCACTTTTATTTTTTGTTTGTTTGTTTGTTTTATCCTCACCCGAGGACATTTTTTCATTTTCTGTTCAGATAGAGTGGGAGGGGGAGAGAGAGAGAGAGAGAAACATCGACGTGAAAGGGACACATCGAGTGGCTGCCACCCGCTCGACCAACCAGGGCCGGGGACAAACTGCAACCGAGGTACATGCCCTTAGCAGGAACCGAACCCGGGTCTCTCTGGACCGCAGGCCAACGTTCTAACCGCTGAGCCAAACCGGCCAGGGAGGAAAGCACTTTTAAAGCTTTCATATGTAAACTTCCAGTTTTTATAAAAATATGGAATCATACTGTACATATTTTTCTGTAAGTAGCATTTCTTACCTAACAACTTGCAGCTGTCATTCCATGTCAATATATATTGCCTTACTTCACTCTCTTAAACAACTGCCTTTCATCCCATCATAAAGATATACCATACTTTAACCATTATCCAAATGGTAATGGTCAGCCATCACCCAAATTACTGTTTCCAATATTGTTATTAAAACCAAGGCTTCAGCCCAGTTGATGTGGCTCAGTGGATTGAGTGTCATCCCATGGACTGAGAGTTCCAGATTCGACTCCAGTCAGGGCACATGCCAGGGTTGCGGGCTTGATCCCCAGTAGGGGGCATGCAGGAGGCAGCCAATTGATGTTTCTCTCTCACATAGATGTTTCTATCTCTCTTCCTCTCTCTCTAAAAAATCAATAAAAACATATTAAAAACAAACCAAGGCTTCAATGGAGGATAATTTGGCAATATGTATTAAGAGCCTTAAAAAAGTAGATTTCCTTTCCAATAATTCTCTTCCAGAAATATCATCTATGGAAAAACCTCAGCTCTGGGTCCTAGCCAGGTGTGAACTTGGACAACACACTTTACTCTAGACCTATTTCTTTACTGGTAAATAACAGGTGACAGTTATCTCTAAAGTCTCTTCCCAACACTTTGTAAAATATATGATTGTCTAACCACTATGCTGTACACCTGAAACTAATACAGAATAATATTAAATGTAAACTGTAATTGAAAAAATTTTTTAAATAATAATAATAAAATCTCTTCCCATTCTAAAATTTCATGCTTCTAAAAGAGAATGCTAAACACAAGCAAATAATTTTAAAATGCATATTGATGTGTAAAGCAAATAACAATTATAGACACATACATTAATCCTAATTTACTGTGGGAAATAATATATGTCTTACATTCTAGAACATAAGACAGTTAAATGTTTTAAAAAGTCAACATTTAAGGAATTTATCCATGAAAAGATGGAGCACCAACAATAAGCAATGAAAATATCTTAAAATACTCAAATTCTATCCCCATCTTGTGAGGACAGGAACTCTCTTCCCTAAAATAATATTTAGGCCATATTGGAATAGCTCCCTCTTATGAAAGATAATGCAATGCTTTCAAATGTCATTTAAGCATCCAAATGATTTTTAAACAATTTCATCTGTCCATATGCTAACTGTCCCAACCACCTCTTTCCAGAAAGGAATTACAGAAAGATTAGGCAAAAATCTTTCCAAGACTTTGAGCCTTAAAGACATCTGGGAATAGCCCAGCGGGTGTGGCTCAGTGGTTGAGCATAGTCCCATGGACCAGGTCGCCAGTTGGATTCCTGGTCAGGGCACATGCTCGGATTGCAGGCTCCATCCCCAGTAGGGAGCCTGCAGGAGGCAGCCAATTTATGTTTCTTTCTCTTTCTCTCCCTCTCTCTCTCTCTCTTCCTCTCTCTAAAAATCAATAAAAACATTAAAAAAAAAAAAAAAGACATCTGGGAATAACCTTAGGACAAGATGTCTGAGGACTAGAACGTTATGAAAAGCAAGTGTAGTTGGTTGTAATTCAATACTGCCATTAATTTTCAACCGCCCTTGTGTATGAATCTGTTTTTAACCCTGTTTCTGAAAATTCATTGCCCCAGACTCCGTGATTTGTGCAATCTTGTATGGTTTAAGAGGGTGTTTGTTCATAAACGGGTTTATAGGGCACACAATCCCATCGTGTTTTTTTTTTTTTTTTTTTTAAATCACTTGAGCAACTCTGAAACATCTCCAAAAAAAAAAAAAAGTAGCACAGCTTTCTCACCCCGGCCTCGCAACGTGATACAAGTAACCACTAAATTACTAAATGATTTTCCTAACCAGCCTGTGGTAACAAAGGAATGCAACCAGAAGGCTCACGTTCCGAGCCCCAGAGACAGGCCGACCCAGCGAGGTGGGGTCAGCCGGGCCAGGCCAAGCTCCTCTGCCCACCTGATCTCCCATTTGCCCCTCGGCCGCCCCCTCCCCTCGGCAGGCAGCCCGCGTCCATCCCCAGGCGTCCCCTCCGCACGTCCCCATCCCTGCCCACGTCCCCTCCGCGGCCCGCTCCGCCCACCCTCCCCTCGGCGTTCCAAGGCCCGGAGCTCCAAGGCCCGCCCCTTCACGCTCCAACAGGCTCTCCTCAGGCGCTCACCACAGGTGGGGCTCGTCCCCCTTCACTTCCCACCCACGTGCCCTCCCCAACAGCAAACCAAGCTGCCCCCGATCCAAGACCCCAGGAGAAGGAGCGAAGACGTGTCCAGAGGAAGACAGAAACAACTCATCCTGACAGGTGACGGGAGCTGTCAGTCAGCCGCACATCCTCGGCCTGGACCAATGGGCTGCCTTCTCCTCCCGCCCCCCGCGCGGAGCTGGCCGCGGCCGCCGGAGCAGCTCCTCCTCCCCCATCTCCTTCATCCAGTCTGCCCATCCAGCACTTACTGTTGAGGCCGGCTGGTGGGGGCAAAGGCTGTTCCCCTTCTTCGCAGTTGTTGTTGTTGTTATGCAGGGGCGGTGGCTGCTCTACTAAATGAGACGACATTGCCGGGGCGATTGGAGGAGCTGTGGCCGCAGCTGGACTGGCTCAGGTTCTCGGACAGCAACACAACAAGCCCAGTCCCCCGCCCCCTTTTCTGCTCCTGCGCAGTCCCACCCCTGCCCCTGACGTCAGGGCCCGCCCCGGTCACGTGACGACAACACAACAAGCGGCGGGGCGGGGCGGGGCGGGGCGGGGGCGTTTCCAGGCGGACTACAGAGTTGGGGACGCGGGAGTCACGCTGACGCGCGTGCCAGGAATGAATTCTTGCGTGCCGTTTGTACGGGCTGGACCGAGTGAGTTATGCAGCTGGAACTGACTCACTTCTGTAACAGGCATGGTAGTGACCCAAAGGAAGCAAAGACCCCAGTGCCTCCTGTCATAAACCTAAAATAAAGCTGGTAAAACATTAACAGTATAAGGCAGACCGGACTTTTAGTTGTCAAAGAATGTCAAAAGGTTTGATTACAAACGTAACACGCGATCATTGTAAAAAAAATTTGGCTGGCCAGTGTGGCTCAGTGGGTTGACCGGGGTCCCATGGACTGAGAGGTCCTGGTTCGATTCTGGTCAGGGCATGTGCGGAGTTGTGGGCTCTATCCCTAATAGGGGGCGTGCAGGAGGCCCCTTATCCATGTAAACATCTATGTTTCTCTCTCTCTCCCTTCCTATCTCTCTAAAAAATCAATCAAAAATATTTTTAAAAAATAAAGTTTGTTATATTCTAAAAAAAAAAAAAAAATTGGAAAATTTCAGGAAAACAGGAAAGAAAATAATCACCCAAATCCCATCACCTAACTTACTTCCGGAATACCACATGGAAAGCCTGTTCCTATATGTGGGTAACACAAAACTACTCCTGTACAGAACACTCCACCTACTTCATATCTCTATGTCTTTGTCCAGTTTCCTTGGTCTGATTTATGTGTGGCATATATTTCTCTCAGTCTATCACTTGTCTCTTAACTTTGATTTACCCTGCAGACATTTAAAATGTTCACATAATCAAGTTCATTATTTTTATATGACTTGGGAGTAGCCTTACCCCCAAGATTGTGAATCTAGTCCTTATAAGTTTTTCTAATTTCCTCTTTTTTATTTTTTATTTATTTATTTTATCCTCACCAGAGGACACTTTTTACATTCATTATCAGCTAGAGCGAGAGGGAGAGAGGGAGAGAGGGAGGAAGAGAGAGAGAGATACATTGAGTGGCCGCCACCCACACGACCCCAACTGGGGCGGGGACAAACTGCAACCGAGCTACTTGCCCTTATGGGGAACCCAACCTGTGTCTCTCTGGTCTGCAGGCCCACGCTCTAACTGCTGAGCCAAACTGGCCAGGGCTTTTCTAATTTTCTTACAGGTTTAAATTTTATATTTAGACCCTTAATCCATGTGAAATTTTCTTGATATGTTGTAAATTGCTTAACTTCAATCTTTCTAATTGAGCAATCAGTTGACCCAATAATATTAATTAAAAAAAATTTTTTTCTTTATTGATTTTAGAGAGAGAGGAAGGGAGAGGAAAAGAGAGATAGAAACATCGATGAGAGAGAACATCGGCTGGCCGCCTCCTGCATGCCCCCCACTGGGGATTGGGCCCACAACCTGGGCATGTACCCTGACCAGGAATCGAACTGGTGACCTCTTAGTGCATGGGTCAACGCTCAACCACTGAGCCACACTGGCCACAATACTATTAATTTTTAAGTCATTCTTTCCACACTGATGAAATTGGACCTTTATAGCCTTCCCACAAAAAGGTGAGTCTATTCTGGGACTCTATCATAGCTCTGTTAGAAAAGTACTAGAGAGAAAGTGTCTCCTCATGTGTCTTTTTGAAAATTTACATGACTATTTAATTACTCTTCCACTTTAAAATTGACTTGTCCACCCTGGCCGGTTTAGCTCAGCGGTTAGAGCACGGGCCGAGGACCAATGAGTCTTGGGTTGGATCCCAATGAACGGCACATACCTCGGTTGCAATTCACACCCGGCCCTGATTGGGGTCGAGCAGGAGGCAACCACTCAATGTGTCCCTCTCACGTCGATCTCTCTCTCTCTCTCTCTCTCTCTCTCTCTCTCTCTCTCTCTCTCTCCCTTCCTCCCTCCCTCCGTCCCTCCCACTCTATCTGTACAAAAATGGAAAAATATCCTCAGGTGAGAATTAAAAAAATAAATAAACAAAATTGGCTTGTCCAAGATTGACCTTGTGTTGGTAATTAGTGGAGCTAGGTGATTAAACTATTCTTCCTATTTTTGTATATATTTGAAAAAATTCATACTAAAGAGTTTTTTAAGAGAATTGATTTGTCAAATCTCATTGCAAATTCTCTTAAGATTTTGGTTGGAAATGTATTCAATTAATAGATTAATTGGTGGATAACTGACATATTACAAAGTTGTTTTCCCATTCAGACTACGATATCCCTCCTTTTACTATTTTTCTTTAAAAAGTTGCTTCTTGAAAAATGTCTTAAACATTTCTTAATATTTTTTTAGTTTTGTATAATCTTATGCTCATTTAAAAAAAAATAATTGGAGTTTTCTTTTCTATGGTCTTAAGTAGATGAAGTTGAAATTACTTTTTTTTTTTTTTAAGGATTTGGTTCCCCTAAAGAAACAGTTCCCCTACGCAAACACACAGACCTAGTATTTTTAGGGGGGTTAGCTCTGTTTCTATAGGATGTTACCTTTATTTCTTCGTGTTATTTGTCCTCTGTTTTTTCTTGATTATATTATTTAATGGTTTATCTATTTTACTGACTCTTAAATCTAATTGCTTCTTCCTAATTGTATTATTCTTAACTCTTTTTAACAGCTTGAGATATAATTCACATACTATAAAATTAATCCATTGAAAGTTCACAATTCAGTGTTTTTACTATAAACAGAGTCATACAACCATCACCACAATCTAATTTGGGAACACTTTTGTTACCCAAAAAAGAAACCCTGTATTCATTAGCCATCACTCTTCATCTTTTCCTAACTGCTTACATTTGATGCTTATTTCATTCTTTCTTTAGTTATTTGGGTATTAATTTTTACCTGGCAAAAGGTATTTTTGTATTATTTCTAGTTTGGAGATTCTTCGGTTTTCTCTGAGGCCTAATATATGGTTCCTTTGGAGGAATGTTCCAAGAGTATTTAAAAAGAGCCCTGGCCGGTTTGGCTCAGCAGTTAGAGCGTCAGCCTGCAGACCAGAGAGGCCCGGGTTCGGTTCCCGCTAAGGGCACGTACCTTGGATGCGATTTGTCCCCTAGCCCCGGTTGGGGTCATGTGGGTGGCAACCACTCCATGTGTCTCTATCACATCGATGTTTCTCTCTCTCTCTTCCTCCCTCTCTCCCTCCCGCTCTATCTGAAGATAAATACAAAAATGTCCTCGGGTGAGGATAAAAAATAAATAAATAAATGTCAGTTACATTTTTATATTTTCCTCCTTTTTGTGTTTCATGGATTCCAAGAGGTCAATTAATATCTTCTACTCCTAATATGTTTCTATTTCTTCTATCTCCTTTCATTGTAGTTGATGCATCATTATTTCATGTACAGATATTCATAACTAACTGCCTCTTTATCTTTGTGTAGTGGTCATAATTTTGCCCTCAGCTGACCTTGTCTGATATTGAAATCATGATGCTGGTTTTGTTATTGTTAGTGTTGGTTTTTTGTTTAGTTACAACATCCTGATGTACCTTTACCCATTCTTTCAATTTTCCACCTTTCTGAATCACTTTCCATTAAATGTGTCACTTGATAACTACAAAAAGTAGTCTTTGCTATACGGTCTAATTAGAGTTTTTTTCCTTTTAATAGAGTAGTTTAACACATTTGCTTCTATTGATAATATAAATGTATTTGGATTTAATATTGTTATTTTATATCTTAAATATCTTTCACTGTGGGCTTATTTGTTTTACAACATATTTCATCTTAAAACTTAGATATTTTTATTTTTGTTTAGTGGTTTCCCATTATAACTGTATATTTATATAATTTCTTTATTTCTTTTTTTTTCTCTCTCTCTTTTTTTGTAATCTTCACCCAAGGACCTTTCTGCATTTATCTTCAAATAGAGTGGGGGTGGGGGGAGAAAGAGAGAGAGAAACATCGATGTGAGAGAGACACATTGACCGGTTGCCACCCACACGACCCCAACTGGAGCCGGGGACAAACTGCAACCGAGGTACATGCCCTTAGCCGGAACCGAATCCAGGACTCTCTGGTCCATGGGCTGACGCTCTAACCACTGAGCAAAACCGGCCAGGGCTGATCTTTATTTCTTTAGATAGTTTCTTTTAATGCCCAGAAAGGAGCAACAATGAAATTAGTGTAATTCCTCTTCTTCCACCTTTCCCTCAACTGCCCATATTTTAGTTGATCATACTCTCTCTTAATATTTACTTTTGTAGTTTTAGACAGAGTTGTATATCTGTCACTTGATTCATCAACTTTTCTCCCTTTTCCCCACTACAACCAACTTTTGTTAATTATTCATGTCAAGCCCTGGCCAGTTTGGCTCAGCGGTTAGAGCATTGGCCTGTGGTCCACAGGAACCCGGGTTCGGTTCCCGCTAAGGGCGCGTGCCTCGGTTGCGGTTTGTCCCCAGCCCTGGTTGGTCGTGCGGGAGGCGGCCACTCGATGTGTCCCTTTCACGTCGATGTTTCTCTCTCTCTCTCTCTCTCTCTTCCTCTCTCTCCCTCCCACTCTATCTGAACAAAAAACGGGGGAATGTCCTTGGGTGAGGATTAAAAAAAAAAAATTATTCATGTCAATATTATTAGAGTTTATATATCATAATATATGTATCCTATTGCCACAATTATGCTGCATAGCAAACCACCCCAACTCATTGCCTTCAACAAGAAACATTAATTCTCTCTCACGCATTCGAAGGACAGTTAATATAGACTTAGCTCAGATGGATTTGGTTTCAAGGTGAAAGGTGGTCCAGCTCTTCTCCCATCAGTCATCCTGTTTGGACCATAGTGCTCGTTATGGGTCCTATTGCCACAATTTATGCAATTATCTCTGGCTAGCTGAACTTTTCTACCTGAGAATAGCATTCCTAAAATAATGCATGTTCTGAAAGATTGGCCTGTTGGCTGTGGATTTTTTTTACTTGGAACACCATTTTTGCACAATAACTGACATACAACAAACCACATATTTAAAAGTCCACAATTTGACAACTTTGAACTATGTGTGTGCACTGTGAAACCACCACCACAATCAAGATAATGAATATATCCATCATCACTAACATTTCCCTAGTGCCCTTTTTATTTATTTAAAAAAAAATTTTTAAGGCCCTGGCCGGTTTGGCTCAGCGGTTAGAGCGTCGGTCCACGGACCAGAGAGTCCCGGGTTTGGTTCCTGCTAGGGGCACGTACCTCGGTTGCAGTTTGTCCCCGGCCCCAGTTGGGGTCGTGTGGGTGGCAACTACTTGATGTGTCTCTCTCACATTGATGTTTCTCTCTCTCTCTTCCTCCCTCTCTCCCTCCCACTCTATCTGAAGATAAATGCAAAAATTTCCTTGGGTGAGGATAAAAAAAAAAAAGAATTTCCTCTTAACTTCCTTTCTTACCCTTCCTTTCCTCGGAAGTTTGTTTACTGTGAAATGATGAGACACATAGAGACACATTAAAGGGAGGAACCCAGGTTTACTGGGGCAATTAAAAAAATTTTTTTTAAGGAATTTTTTTCTATTAATTTATTTTTATTACAGATGTTTCTCCTTTTCTGCCCATTGGCACCCTCCTCCCGATCCCGCTTCCCCTCACAGTATTGTTGTCTATGTCCATTGGTTATGCATATATGCATGTAAGTTCTTTGGTTTATCCCTTCCCTCCCCCCTACCCCCCTCCTCTGAGGTTTGTCAGTCTGATCCCTACTTCTATATCTCTGGGTCTATTTTGTTCATTATATTCCACAAATAAGTAAAATCATGTGATATTTGTCTTTCTCCGATTGGCTTATTTCGCTTAGCATAATACTCTCCAGGTCCCTCCATGTCGTCTCAAAGGATAAGAGCTCTCTCTTTCTTACAGCTGTGTAGTATTCCATTGTGTATATGTACCACAGCTTTTTTATCCACTCATCTATTGATGGACACTTGGGCTGTTTCCAGATCTAAGCAATTGTAAATAGTGCTGCTGTGAACATAGGGGTACATACATTCTTTCTGATTGGTGTTTCAAGCTTCTTAGGGTATATCCTAGAAGTGGGATCACTGGGTCAAATCCTAGTGCCCCTTTTAATCTCTCCCTCCTGCCCCTTCCCTCCTTTCTTTCCCAAATGATCAGTGATTTTAATTTCATCATTGTAAGATATGGAGGAGAGAAACCAGCCAAGACCACCTGGACTTCTGACCTACAGAACTATGAGATAATAAGTTTGTGTTGTTTTAACCCTTCAAGCTTGTGGCGATTTGCTTGGAAGCAATAGAAAATGAATTTATTATATATTATGCTTTAATATCACTTATTTTTAAGTGAAGAGACCAAAATGAAACATTGATTAGAAATAAGAAAAGAGTGAGTTTGCAATTTTTGAACTAATGCCTCTTACTATATATCTCTTCCTTTATATTCCACTGTTAGCATATTATAAATTTTATTGTTATTGTCCAGAATTTCCACTAAAATATGTAGTCATTCTCTTGTCTGGAAAGCTTTGATTTTCTTTATGAATAAGGCTTTATATCTAGGTGTCTAAATATAAAAGAACTATATGGTAAAAAATGTGTAAATATGGGGGAAACAAGTAAATAATGCATCACTGATTGAAAATGTGTATAAAAACTTTCTAAACAAAATAAATTGGAATATGAATACAACTATTTAAAATATATTGTGAAAATTACAGTGTATAATTTCATCATTATGTATAATAGTGGTAGAAATATTAATTCCTCAAATCTATGATTTTTTAAAAAGTTTTTTTCTTTATTGATTTTCAGAGAAAGGGAGAGGGAGAGAGAGATAGAAACATCAATGAGAGAGAACAACGATTAGCCACCTCCTGCATGACCCCCACTGGGGATCTGGCCCACAACCTGGGCATGTGCCCTGACCGGGAATCGAACTAGTGACCTCGTGGTGCATGGGTCGATGCTCAACCACTGACCCACACTGGCCGGGCTAATCTATGCTATTTTAGATATGTCACTGGGACAGGAAGTAAAATTAAAAAGAGAATCAAAAGCGGTGTTTGGCAGACTTGATGAGATGAAGAGACAGAGGTTTGAGTCCAGGGAGGTAAGATGACTGAAGTTGTTGAACAGAGTTCTGGAGAGAAGAGAAAAATGCATGAAAAAGAAATCTGTATATTGATCCATTTTATTTTTTGCATAATACTAAGCCATGCAAGCATAGAGTGAAACTCCACAAGCAAAGAATACTTGGGGAACTGCATGATGAACAATTTCCAGGAATAGAAATCACTCAGGAATGGGATATATTTAAGTTATGTTAAGACAGATTGGAATGTCATTGAAAACCTCAGTAGAGACCCCAAAAAAGTCATGACTTAGTGTAGGTGTGGACAATGTCCTGCTCGTGGGCCATATAAGGTCCATGAAATCAATACCAGCCAACATCACATGCCTTACCAAATTAGCCTGACCAAATATAGCAGGCTAATTTAAAAAAAATTTTTTTTTCTTTGATTTTTTAGAGAGAGAGAGAGAGGAAGGGAGAGGGGGAGAGAGAGAGAGAAACATCGATGAGAGAGAACATCAATTGGCTGCCTCCTGCCCCCCCACTGGGGATCGGGCCCACAACCTGGGCATGTGCCCTGACTGGAAATTGAACCAGCGACCTCTTGGTGCATGGGTTGACGCTCAACCACTGAGCCACACCGGCCGGGCTAGCAGGCTAATTTTTAACTTGATAATTCTGTATGGCCTGTGACTGATGTTATAAATATACAAATGGCCCTTGGCAGAAAAAAAGGTTCTCTACTGTTGGAACTATCTCTGGAGTAAAAGATATTTAAAACTAGTGATTTCCAACAGAGTTGCTACTAGCCATGTGGAGCTGTTGAGTACCTGATGTGTCTAGTGTGGCTGAGAAACTGAATGGGTATAACAGAAGAAAAGACTTGTGAACTTGAAGACAAAGCAATAGAATCCACTGAAAAAGAAGTATACAGAGAAAAATAATGGGGGAAAAATAAATAATTCCTTTGAAGAAAAAATTCTCAAATTGATGAAAACTATGATCCCACGCTTACAAAATACTCAAAAAACCCCAAGCAGGAAAAACATGAAGAAAATCATACTAAGGCACATCATATGCAAATAGGAAAAAAAATGTGATAAAGAGGAAAAATTTAAAAGCAGCAACAAAAAACACATAATTTATAGACAAAGATAGATTACAGCAGATTTCTTATTGGAAACTATGGAAGCTAGAAAATACTGGTATCTTGAAATACTGGGTTTGCACTTACAAAAACCCACGTGGTGTAGCCTACTTTACATATATTACCTCAACTGATCCTCATTTACAACCTTATGAATTAAGTATCATTATTAGCATCATTTTATCAATAAGGAATCTAAAGCTTAGATACACTGAGTAGTTTGGGCAAGGTTACAGAGGACTGATAAAAAAGCCAGGATGTATTTATTCAGTCAATAAAATATTCCTTGAGTATTTATTAAGAGCCAGGCATGTTTTGGGGTCCATACTACTGCAATTAAGAAAGTTAAGAAGTCTGACAAGGCCTCTTTCTTGTAGCTTCCTGTCTCATTCATGATATAGATAATTCTGAAATGAATGATTGACTTAACTTCAGCTAGTAACAAGTGCCATGAAGAAAACAGAAGGCCTGGGGGTTGGTGATCAAGACTGACTTAGGGGGAGTGGACTAGCTTTAGTCTGGAGAAAGCTCTCTGAGGAGTAGACATTTGAACTAAGACTTAAAGGAGACAGACTTGTAATAATAAAAAACTTGGCATGCTCAGAGATCATGGAGTGCACTTACACAAACCCACGTGGTATATAGCCTACTACACAGCTGCTAGATGGTATAGCCTATTGCTTCTGGACTACAAGCCTGTACAACATGTTACTATTGTGGATACTGTAGGCAATTTAACACAATGAGAAGTATTTGTGTATCTAAACATAGAAAAGGTATAGTACAATTATGGTATAAAAGATAAAAAATGGTACACTTCTGTAGGGCAGTTATGAATGGAAGCTCTAGTCAGTGAGTGAGTGGTGAGGGAATATAAAGGCCTAGGACATTACTGTACACTGCTGTAGACATTATAAATGCTGTCCACAAGCCCTTCCCCTGCTTCCTTCCAACAAAGTCATAAATAGAACATCAAAGCTGTCAGTTCTGCTCCATGAACAGGGATGTAGGTTGAATTGGAAATAACGAGAAACTGGGAGGGTAGGGGTAAGGTGTAGAACACCATAAGAGTGACCATCAGGAAGGAGTGAAAGGTGGCCAGAGGATTAGTAGGAATAAGACATCAAGGTGGAGAGACAAAGGAACATAGGGGACAGTCATGGCAATGTGGTTTTGGCTATTGGATGTTGGAGCAGTGGTCAGATTAAGAAACTTTGTGGTATTTACACAAAAAGAGGGTGTTTAATGTGGAGAGGCTGAAGAACTGAAGCTTCAAAATTTTGACTTTGGAAATTTGGTTTTGTTTCCATTGACACTATATGGCACAAAGTACTCTCTCTGACACTGAATTGATAAAAATAAAACTTATCTATGTTTTACATCATTACAACCTGAAAATATTTCCAAAGTATAGGGACAGGCTGGCTCCACGCTACCATAGAAAGCTTTTATTAAAGTGGCAGTGGCACTTAGTACTTGTTAAGGTAGCTCCTGTGGACCTGTGTTCTTGTACAGGACCTTAGGCTGTCAAGAAAGAACTTACAGCCTGGCTGGTGTGGCTCAGTGGTTGAGCGTCGACCCATGCACCAAGAGGTCGCTGGTTCGATTCCCAGTCAGGGCACATGCCCAGGTTGTGGGCCCAATCCCCAGTGGGGGGCATGCAGGAGGTGGCCAGTCGATGTTCTCTCTCATCGATGTTTCTCTCTCTCCCCTTCTCCCTTCCTCTCTAAAATCAATAAAGAAAAAAAAATTTTTTTAAATGAAAATTTACAGCAGTGTGTGCTGAAGATCATCAAGCTAGACCTGGAAGGGCTGTAGTGCCTCTGAATATGTAGTACTGTGGAGGCAGGTTTTTCTGTGCTGAACCAGGTCAGTAGTGACTGACTGGGATGTAGTCTGTGCACTCAAAATTGAGATGCTATGAGAGGAACTCTATTGCCAAGACCTACAGATACTGCTTCCATTAAATAAAAAAAAATAAAAAAATTCTCTAAAAAAAAAAAGGGAAAAGAAAAGCCCTGCCCAGCCCGTGTGGCTCAGTGTATTGAGTGTGGTCCCAGTTCGATTCCTAGTCAGGGCACAAGCCCAGGTTGCTGGCTCGATCCCCAGTAGGGGACATACAGGAGGCAGCCAATTGATGTTTCTCTTTCACATTGATGTTTCCATCTCTCTCTCTCCCTTCCTCTCTAAAAAAAATCAATAAAAACAGATTTTAAAAAACATTCTCCTGAACCACATATCCTTCCACTTCTTCCAGGAAATTCAGCTCTGTTATAATTTAATGGACTAACATCATATACACAGTCCATCATTGACCGAAATGTCATAATGAGGCACATGAAAATATTTACTATTATTTTGGAAGTTTTTGCAATTGAAGCAGAAAAGTGAAATAAGAGATATATTATTGGAAAAGAAATGCAATTATTTGGAGACAACATAATTATACAAAATATTAAGTAATCAACTAAGTCCTCTAATGAACAGCTAAATTTAAAATACAGTGAAATGAGTAGCTCTTGTATGTAATCATTAATAGAAATGAAAATGCAATGAAAAAATAAAATGATTCATAATAAAAGCACTAAATGTAAAAAATGAACATGGTGTGGGGGGGAGGGTGTCAATGGGGGGAAAAGGAGAAACATCTGTAACAAAAATAAAGTAAGTAAAGAAAAAAGTGGGGGGAAAAAGTGAACATAAAATACCTTTTTCACATTTTAGGTTGGAGGACTTCCTAACCATAAATGAAATTAACTCTTTGGTTCAGTAACAAAACAAACAAACAAAAACAGTCTATGGTATTTTGTTATAGTGGCCTGACCAGACTAAGAACAAAAGTTTATAAAAGAATGCTCCTAAATCTGACAACTTAGATGAAATGGACAATTTGCTTGCAAGACTAACTACCAAACCTCATTCAGGAAAAAATAGATAATTTGCATTATTCTATGTCTATTTTAAAAATTGAATTCAGAAAGGCCCAAATGGCATTACTGGTGAATTCTACCCACTATTTAAGGGAGAAATTATATAAAATCTACCCACATTCTTACATAATACAGGAGAGGAGGGAAACTCATTTTATAAGGTCAATATTACACTGACCAGACAACGACTTTGAAAGATAAACCACAGATCAGTATCCCTCATGAACACTGATGCAAAATACTCAACAATATACTAGTGAAAGAATACAACAATATTCTGGGAATGAGAGCCTAGTTCCACAATTGAAAATCAACATATTCACCGTAATGACATTAGGAAGAAAAACTACATGATCATTTCAATAGATACAGAAAAAAACATTTGACAAAATCCAACACCCATTCATAATTAATAACTCTCAGAAAGCTAGGAATAAAAGAATTTCCTCAGCCCGATAAAGGCCAGCTACAAAAATCCTGCAACAAACATACTTAATGGTAAAATGCTGAATATTGCCCCCTAATATTAGTGACAAGGGAAGGATGTGTCTGATCTCACAACTCCTCTCAGCATCCCTGGAAGGTCTAACCAGTGCAGCAGGACAAGAAACAGAAATAAAATGCATTGGAAAGGGAAACTGGAAAGAAAGAAAACGTTTACTTTAATAATAATCTGCAGATAACATGACTAAACAGAAAACTTTTTAAAATCTACGTAATTTGGCAAAGTGTCAGGATACAAGGTCAATATACAAAAGTTAATTGTATTTCTAGTTATTACAAATGAACAACTGGAAATTGAAAATTTAGACTAGCACACTTACAATAGCAACACACAAACTTTGAAGTACTAACAAGTTTTCTGCAAGATCCGTATGCTAAAAAAAGATTGATAAAATCAAAGACCTTCATCAATGGAGCAGTATGCTGTACTCATGGGTTGAGGACAAATATAAGATGTCCACTCTCCCTGAACTGGTTTATGGATTCAATGCAATCATCATCAAAATTGAAGCAAGTGTTTTCTTAACAGGCTGATTCTAAAATGTCTATGAAAAGGCCAAGGAACTGACAATTTTGAGGGGGGAAAAAGAAACAAAATAAAGCTGGATTACTTGCTTATGTAAAGCTGAAGTAATCAAGGCAATGCAGTATGGGTGAAAGCACAGACATAAACAAATGGAATAGTTCAGAGAGAGTAAACTGTTAGTGTCAACTGATTTTTTACAAAGGTGCAAAGAAAGCCCTGGCCAGTTTGGCTCAGCAGTTAAGATCATTGGCCTGAAGGGTCGCAGGTTGGATTCCCAGTCAAGGGCACGTGCCTGGGTTGCAGGTTCGATCCCTGGCCCCAGTCAGGGTCGTGGGGGAGGCAACCAATCAGTATATCCCTCTCACATCGATGTTTCTCTCTCTCTCCCTCCCTCCTTTCCACTCTATCTAAAAATCAATGATAAAATATCCTTGGGTGAGGATTAAGAACAACAACAAAAAGGTGCAAAGAAAAATGATGCATACATAATTTTATATGTACCATTTACATAAACTTACTCAAATGAATCACAGACTTAAATATAACTGAAAACTATTAAACTTCTATTGTCACTTTAAGTTAGGCAGATTTCTTAGCCATCATACCAAAAGCATAATGCATTAAAGAAAAAGTTGGTAAAGTGGATATTTTGAAAACTGCTGTTGAGCCCAGCCGGTGTGGCTCAGTGGTTGAGCGTCAACCCATGGATCAAGAGGTCGCTGGTTGGATTCCCACTCAGGGCACATGCCTGGGTTGTGGGCTTGATCCCCAGCGGGGGACATGCAGGAGGCAGCAGATCGATGTTTCTTTCTCCCTCTCCCTTCCTCTCTCAAAAAATCAATAAAACATACCAAGGAAAAAAAAGCTCTGTTGAGAGAATTAAGGACAAGCCTCAGACTGGGAGAAAATATTTATAAAATACATCTGGTAAAGGTCTTGTATCCAGATTATACATATTAATATCTGGTTATAAATATGAAAGAACAAATTGGGTTCCATTTTTTAACGTTTTCGAATTGACAAAGATAAAACATGGGATTTTGTCTATTAGCAAGTGTGAATATATGGATAATACCATATATATTAAGTCCACACTTAATGTTGATAGGTTCTTGGAACTACGGTGAAAAAATATGTAACAAAACCAGTTTTACCATAGGCTAATTGATAAAAACAAGAGCAAAGTTCCTATGGCATCTCATCCATCTTATAGTGAAAAGACATTAAAAAACCTGCTGCACTTGTGATGGAACTTCCATTTTAGGAAGGGAAATCTGACTATATTTCTAGCAATGTATCCTAAAAGTCTTACACATCACGACTGGCATGTATGATTACTATTCCAATACTTCTACTTGTAAAAATGAAAACAAAAATCAGCCTTGGCAACAGGAACTGATTAAATAACGGATGACCCATAAATATGAGGCTATGAAGACAGGAAAATCTTGCTTAAAGAAAATATTTGATATAGGAAACTGCTCAAAATACAGTTGTGGAGAAACAGGACATTAAACTGTATACACAGTTCCATTTTCTATTAAAAATTGTATAGCCACAAGAGAAAAAAAATACATACAAATGTGAATGGGGGTTTTCTCTGGATTACTGGTGGGGCTTTTTTCTTTCCTTTTGTACTTTCTGAACATATATTCAGACCACGTAAGTTTTAAAAGGAATTTAGACATTCCACTGTTAAATTAGCATAAATGTGCAGTATGAAATTCCTGGTCTCCTTATGAGAAAGCTAACATGGCACGTAAGGATCTGATTTTGCAAAGGCGTAGGCAGACTGAGTAACCTGATTGAAAGAAAAGGACAGCTCAAAACTCTCTTCTAATTCCATTTTTGCTGTTCCCCATTAAAATGTAACAGACATGGTTGATACTTTGGGTCTCCCTCCATTATTGGGCCCTCCAGGGTCATGTTGATTAGTTTTATTTGGTCATAAATGTTTTGGACTTTACCTCTAGTACCCAATTTTGTTTTTAATTAAATGCTGTTGAAGACTTAACTGTTGCCCCCTAGTGGGAAAGTCCTCAAATAACTTTTTGCTGTTCACATAATGGTAATGAACAAAAGTGTAAAACATTGAAAACTACAATACTAGCATTTCCCCTTTTGCCAGTTGTTTTGTTCACCAAATTCCTTTAGGAGGAAACTAACCTTTGTAGTGCCTTCTGTTAGGGACTGTGTTAAGAGGGCCTTTTATGTTATGACTCACTTTAAGCCTGTAAAGTGGGTGTTTCTTAATTCTTACATAGTAGGTTACAAACTCTAATACAACTATGCAATGAAATGTCAAGTAGAAGAAACTCAATTTATCATTATACTTAAAAATATCTTCAGGCCAGGCAAGTGTGGCTCCGTGGATTGAGAATGAAGCAGGGTCAGTTTCCAAAGCTTTGTGTGTGTGTGTGTGTGTGGGGGGGGGGGGGGGGGCATTTTTAACCATGGTAACACACACATAATTACCAACCATCTGAACAGATACCTAAAATAGTATGCTCTCAAATACTAAAGAAAAATGACTTGATTCTGGATTACCTAGCACACATCTTTTTCGGTGGTGGTGGGGGAAACTTGATTGTGTTCTTTCCAGAGTACATATTAATCTCTCCACTTGAATTCATATGTGGTAGGGAAAAAACCACATTGAAGCAGTGTTCCCTAAGAAGGTAATGGTTCATATTTCACTAAAAATACTTTTATCAGTACTGTTTTAGCTTTCACATATAATTTTCTATGAAAAACATCACTTGTGTAAATAGTTACACACTGAAATGTTTTCATGTCTAGTTTTTAGAAATAACTGTAAACAGAAAATCCTCTTAATATGAAAGGGAAAAGTGTACTTCTTTTATTCCAAGACTAATGGCTTCACAGAAGAAAGCTTAATATCCAGTAGTTATAAGTATTGATATAGATACACGAACTTACAAAATAGCTATTGCCCAGCCACTAAATAAAGATCAAAGGAGATGAACAGAATTGAGTTCTTGTTTATATTGCAATTTTTAAGAAAGGTTAAGACAGACTGGGTAGAATATGTATGTGTATCAAGAGAATAGAATACAAGCAACTTGACAAGACTAAGTTTATTCTAAGTATAATTTTTATTAATAAAAAGATTAACCATGACCATGAGTGGCTGGGCTTAGTTTGCTACACCAAAGAAATTAAAAATTGATACTTGAGAATATTGTTACAATAATTTATAATAGCATTCCTTTTATAGAGGCATTTTAATTTTAGCAATGTTTCTCTTAAATATAAAAAACTAACCTTTAGTGTCATGAATGAGAATCATAGCTACTGCTGGATTAAAAAATAATTTCCAAGAGCTGTTTGGTGGTGTTATCTCAAGATCTACACCCAAACTTCAGGGAAACAATCTCCCCAAAAGATCTGGAAAATTGCCTGCTCAGAGACAGGGCATCAGTGTTTGATACTTGTGGCAGGAGAATAGCCCACTTCCAAGTGTGAAGAATAAATAACACAGATTACGAATGCACCCAAGATCCTCAAATAAACTAGTAAAAGTGCTATTATTTTAAGAATTATCAGACATATAATCAATGTGTTTAAATACAAATTCAAATTTGTTAAGTCCAAAAGATACAGTAATTTTATTACATAAAATTTCTCCTATGTGCTAAAAATGTTAACTTACAAGACATAATATTTGTATAAGTGTAGAGGAAATTACGGTCAAATTGTTTAGTCATTTTTCATTGATGAGAATAGAACAATAGGTAAGAGGACATATATAGAAGCACTCAGGGCCCTCTAAAATTCAAGGTTGTTATATTACTGCTCAAGCAAAGTATACTACCATTCTTTAATAATATAAAGGCCTACTCAATTTATCTTTTAAAAATAAAGTCCATTTGTTCTCCATTAAAGCTTCTGCAAAGACTGACAAAGGTACATTCTACCTATATAAAATAGGGGTACTCTTCATCTTTGGATAAGGTATCACCACTTAGGGAAATATAGTCATATACAGATTACTAAATTTTTATTTGAGGCAGCTGTTGGAGTCCATTAAGCACTTTTCGAACACTGTATCTTTAAAGTTTGTCTTTAATATTAATAGGTTTGGAAAACCAAAAAATAGAGAAAAAACATCTATAGCAAAGCACAGTTCATTCAGATTTGATAGCCATAAAATACAAAAAAAAAAAAAATTGGAGCAGTGTCAATTTTATCTGCAAATCACTTGAGGATAGTTTTGTGTTATGTTTTATGATTGAATGACAAAAAAAAGTTTTAACTTGTTAAAAAAGTTTTGTCTTTGACTTAGTATTTAGTAAGGCAAAAATGAAACTACTGTAAAAAGTTTTTTAAAATGAAGCTAGAAATTTGGTTCCCATTTACAACAATTTCATTAACAGATTAAATAGATACAATGTATCCAATACCTTTACAACTACAGTAAAAAAAAAAAGAAAGAAAAACTCTAGTAGCATTTATAGGTTGTGAAATCCTTAGTAATACCAATATATATCCAAAACATGTTCATACAGAACCAAATACCCCTCCTTCTCCATGTAAAAGAACACTGATTAAAAATAATTAACAAAAATATCAATAAAACAATGGAAACTCATTTCATTTTGCCCAAAGTTGTGACACAAAATATTGGCTTAAAGAGGTAGATTAAAAAGAAAAAGAAAACCAGATTCACCATTCTTTGTCACTTTTATTCAGTAGTAGTTTTTTCCCCCTTATTTTCAGTGCCAGACACGGCAAGGAGTGATTACAGCCAACTGTCATTAAAACATTTTTTCGTAATATATACCCCCCTTTACCACTGACCCCAAACTGACTCATTTTGTGTGCTTTCTTTCTTTCTTTCTTTTATTTTACCACCACCAAGACTGGGTGGAGGGGGCAAGGGTAAGAGACATGAAGGGGAAGAGTCCAGGAGACCAGAAGAGGAGGAATGCTACAAGCCACAGTAAGAATGAGCTGTATTTAATTTTAAAAAAAGGGGGAAGGGGTGTACCCCACAAATGATACAGTAATGAGGATACACAATTAAATCCCATAAGCATGACTGAGGCTTTCACTGTGTTTGACGTCATCACAATGGAAGGCATAAAAAGTGGAGTAAATCAATGCTGATACAGTCCAATCTAGTCCATTAGGCAAGATGGTGCAAGAAGTCATTTAAATTAAAAGTGCCCTACCCTTACCTAAATGGCTAGCAGACATGGAGAACACCACAGTGATGAATCCACAGAGCTTTCTCCATGTAGCTATAAAAAAATGTGTTGTCGAATGGCACATTGTCAAACACTGGAAAGGGGCGCCACAATGGACCTCTCTCTTTTTTAGGTACAAATGCTAGATTCAACTATCTCAACTAAGCAGGAAGTGGGCTCTTCTGCTAGGAATGCCAACCCTAATTCACTTTGTCTTGAAATATATACAGATTGTTTGTAGTAGCTACAGCAATGATATTTTCCTTGGGGTGCCAGGCTGTATGAAGTATTTTCTTGTTGAAGTCTAGACTGTCAACACTTATTTCATCTTTCTTTCTCTTGCCACTTGCACAGACTTTGCGTGGCTTCAGAACCGTGCGAGGTTTATTGTTTTCTCGTGATGCTTCGAGGGTTATATCTCGCTTTGTGTTCCTGTCAAACATTCTGAAGAAATTATTGTAAGATCCAGTCATAACAACACTGTAAAAGTAGACAGAACATTCAGTCAAATAAGTGAATAAGAGTTTATTTTCAGTAAAATGATTCAATGATGAAACCCAGCCCAGCACTCTACCGGAAACAGCTACTTTAAGCAGATTTGAAGTTTAGGGTGAGGGCTGCTGACACCAACCCAGAAATATGATACTAGTTAACTTGTTTTCTTAATAATTACTCCTTTTCATGACTACCAAAACTATCACTAAAGTTGAAAGCACCCTAAGTAAAGCTTGTTAGTAGTATTGAGTTGACTTCGTTGAGTATTTTTGCAACTATCAATTACGTGATCAACCTGACCAGCCAAATTCTAGAATTACCAACTAACTATGGGACTCACAGGCTCTAAAACCAAAAAAATGCATGGTATCCAACTGTTCATAAGAAATCAATGCTCTCTTTATGACTTAAATTATAAACTATTTAATTTGTTCCCAGAATATCATCTAGTTTGGATAATCATATCTTAAGGTGCTTATAGGAAACCTGCTTCTGAGAATATTAAGAAAGCAGCACATACAATTTTTATTAACAGAAAATCATTTAACCCGTAACACTAAATACATTTTAAGCAAATTTTTTTGACCAATATTTTTAATATCAATTTAAGGGGTGCCAAATTCTTACCCTGCCCAAGAAATGTTCTTGCCATCCATCACTGCTCATCATTTACTAAGTATGCCAGTAAGCAAAATTTCACATGCCTGAACCCATTAATAATTTGCAAAGGGTCTGGTACTACTATTATTACCACATCCTTCCCATATGGTTTAAATTATTATTGTAAATAAGATTATAGGATACCAAGAAACTTTTTAAAGGAATGCTTGAAAGCAACTCTTATTACAAATATTATACATCATACAGCTCATATACTAAATGCAAAAGACTGCCACCTATTTAGTAATGTCAATTACCCCAAAGAACAACTGACAACATTTTAATTGAACTCATCATGTTGGTGCATGTACCGAAAGGTAATAAAACTATTTCTTTTTAATATGTTTTTATTGACTTTAGAGAGGAAAGGAGAGGGAGAGAAAGAAACATCAATGAAACATCAACATCAATCCCCTGCCTCCTGTACACCCCCTACTGGGGATCAAGCCTGCAACCCAGATATGTGTCCTGACCGGGAATCGAACCGGCAACCCCCTGGTACAAAGGTCGATGCTCAAACACTGAGCCAAACCAGCCAGGGAAAAACTATTTCTTTTAAAACAATTAATGTAAAAAAAAGAAAACAAAAAACAAACAATTAATGTAATTTAGACTGGCATCACCATGTTACATGAATATATGAGGTTTTATTAGATTAGGATATCTAGTCTATGGCTATTTGTAAATTTTAAAAGGTGTTGTTAGGCCAGCATTTCTATGGTATACCTGTCAAAAATGTATGACCTGAATCCAATCATGAGGAAACAGACAACACTCAAATTAAGAAACTTTCTGTAAAATAACTGGCCTGGTGTTTTACAAAAATGTCAAGGTCACGAAAGATGAGGAAAGAATAAAGAATTATTCTAGATTAGAGAAGACTAACGAGATAGGACAACTAAATGTCATATATACTTTTGGATTGGATACTGAACCCTAATTTTTTTCTTTGTTAGCGAGAATATAATTGAGAACTGGTGAAATTTTAATGGAATCTGTATTAGATGGAAGTTGTGCATTAATGGGAATTTTTCTGTTTTAGATGCTTGCACTGTCATTATGTAAAAGTGTCTTTCAGGAAATGCTCGAAGTTAGGGGCAACAGAGCATCATGTTTGGAGCTTACTCCCAACTACTTCACACACACACAAAAAGTGTGTGTGTGTATATGTACATATGTATAAATGTGTGTGCGCATATATATAAAAAAAGACTGACATAACACAGCAACATGAGGACTTGAGTAGAGGCTAAATAAGATTTGTGTTACTCTTGTACATTTTCTCTAAGTTTGAGATCATTTCAAAATAAATTTTTTTAATGTTAAGGGAAATAATTTCTGATAATGAAACATAACACTGTTAACAATATGTTTAAACAATGTGAGAAGAACTAGCTGTGGCAGTGCACCATATTCTTTTATATCAATGTCTTCTCTTCAAATGTGATAATTTCTTCTGTCTTCTTCCCTTTCTTTTTTCCTTCTTGATACCTTAGGTTTAGACTTAGTAGTGGCATTCAAAGATAAAGCTTGCTTATTCCTACTCTAAGGTTTACTATGGCCAGTCTATTAGTGGGCCTCATGTTATAATCAAATAAAAATAATTAAAAAAATCAGGCAAAAGATAAAGATCCAAGTTCTATTCTCTATAATATGTAACACCTTGAAACCTGAATCATATCAAGCTCCTGTGATAAAACTATTGTTCAATAAAGTACTTCAAATTACCTTGAAGGCAAATTTTAAGTAATTACAAAATTTCTTTTATTACTTGCTGTTCTATTGGAACATAATAAATGGTAAAAAAAAAACTGACAATTAAAAATTAAAAGATTATGACTTATCTTTTAAAATAATGGCACATTTTAACAACATAGTAAAAAGAAATCATACTATGGCAAATTTGTGGATTATAAAAATCCTAATTACTCATGGTAATATGGTTAAAATAATATAGAGCAATGACCACTTCTATGAGGTATTAAAGTATTATCTGGAGAAATTGGTGTTTAACATTCCAAATGAAATATCTACTGTCTAAATATTTCTTTCTTTTTTTTTAAGATAGAGGAATGGGGGGGAGGGGAGTGGGGGAAGGAGAGAGAGAGAGAGGGAGGGAGGGAGGGAGAAAAAATATAGATTTGTTGTTACACTTGTTTATGCATTCATTGGTTGATTTTTGTACGTGCCCCGATCAGGGATCGAACCCACAACCTTGGCATATTTAGATTGACGCTCTAACCAACTGAAATACCTGGCCAGGGCCCTGTCTAAATATTTCTAAAATGTTTAATAGTCTCAGCCGGTATGGTTCAGTGGTTGAGTGCTGACCCATGCACCAAGAGGTCACTGGTTCGATTCCCGGTCAGGGTATATGCCTGGGTTGTAGGCTTGATCCCCAGTAGGGGCGTGCAGGAGGCAGCTGATCAATGTTTTTCTCTCATTGATGTTTCTAGCTATCTCTCCTTTTCTCTAAAAATCAATAAAAAAATAAAAATAATACTTAAAATATTTAATAGTAAGAGTATCAAATCAAACTGAAACTTCAACATTTTAACTGTTGGCATTTCAAATGTGTGTTTGATCTGGTTCATAAAAGGGAAAAATTTTAAGATATTTAAATAATAATTTATAACATTTAGAATTTTTTTGTGTATTTTCACATTTACTAGCGACATACAATGTTTACTTTGTATTTGCCAATACTGCTACAGTCGTTCCTCGCCACTTCGCACTTTGACTTTCACGGCTTCACTCTATCGCGGTTTTTTCAAATACTATACTATATTATATCTGAAAAAACCGCGATAAGAGTGAAGCCGTGAACGTGGAAGTGCGAAGTGGCGAGGGACGACTATATAAAGAATCCTACTTTGCGGTAGAGTCTGGAACTGATTAACCGCGATAAACAAGGGCCAACTGTATAACATTACTAAATTTATTTTAAGGAAACCCTGGAGGGAAGGGGAATAAAGTTAGGATTTGTAATTTATGTCAATCTAAGAAAAGTTTGCCATATTTTTAGTAAATATGGCAACCTTACCAGAAGTGATGAAATTAGTACATTTCTTTCCTCTAATACAGCAATTTTCAACCTGAGCGCAGTGGCACACTGGTGTGCCACAACAATTTTTAAAATATGTAGTACCTGATTATTTAGTCAGGGCACTGACCTCTTTTCCCTTAGATTGTCAAATAAAAAAATGATGACAGCAACACAAAATAGTCATTTGATGTGAATGAAATCAAAATTATACCTATTTTTTTTTGTCAGATTGGCAAAAAAAATATTTTTCGGTGTGCTGCAGAATTTTAATTAGTTTGTGTGTGCCATGAGATGAAAAAAGTTGAAAATTGCTGCTATATTAAAATTTCAATGAGTTCAAATTAAAGTCAATTACCTATCAGAGCCATTCCAACAACATTCAAATTTGTCAAATATGCAGTCATTTTCATACAGAGAACAAAGTTTACTTCTGAGGTATTCATGCACCTAGGGAAAACATAAATATATTATATATATTCTTACTTTATACCTCAAGATTTACTGATTACAATTAGGAAACTTAGCAAGTCAGTTAAAAAAAAAAAGGTATATACAGATACATACACATACCTTTCAATCTTATTAATACTTGATTCCCTTAGTAAGAATAAAGGCATTTTATGTTTTTTACAAACATGAGACCCCTTTAATGAACACACATTTTCCTCTTGAACAATAGAGAAATTACCCCCTGGGCATGACACATACACTCTTTATAAGCTCAACTAAAATATTTAGGCCAGAAAACATTTGGAAATGGCACAGATAAGAGACTAAAGAATATTAAAGTAATATTTGAATATGCTAACACTTGACTTTCAGTCTATTAATTGCTGATTAAAAAAAAACAAAACACTCAATACTATGCTTTACTTCCTTTTTAAATATAATTTTCTGGGCATAAAAACTGAAGCCTACATTATCATTAAGTGCATATGTTATGCATAGCATGACCACCCCTTGGTTTGGTGATAAATTACATGGTTACTCTTGGTATGCATCACTGAAAATTTTAGTATCACTTGATATTACTTATACAGTATCAAAAGCTAATGAAAATATACCTTTTTCTTTTTTGGGAAATAAAATTTTTTAAAAAATCCTTGCCGAGAATATTTTTCCATTTATCTTCAGATAGAATGGGAGGGAGGGAGGGAGGGAGGGAGGGAGGGAGAGAGAGAGAGAGAGAGAGAGAGAGAGAGAGAGAGAGAGAGAGAGAAACATCGATGTGAGAGAGAGAGACATCGATTGGTTGCCTCCCGCATGACACCAACCAGGTCCGGGGACTGAACCACAACCAAGGTACGTGCCCTTGACCGGAATGGAACCTGAGACTCTTTGGTCCATGGGCCAAAATATAATTCTAAATAAATAAATCTGGCATTTAAAATATATCCTGAGAAATGACACATTTCATCAATATTGTTAAATTACAAAGGAAAGTTTCAAAAAATTTCTTGCTATCAGGAAAAAAGGAGTCTCTATCTCACCATCCATTTTTACTTAAAGAGGACCTTAAAAACAAGTGATGATAGAAAAGTATAGGTACCTTCTAAATGTTAGAATTCTCTATTCTTTATGAAACAACCTAAAGTCATCTTAACTTTAAGAATAGTGAAATGACTCAGGCCACGTCTATGTAATTAAGTGAAAATTTGTTAACATGGAGGAATTGTAATTCATGTAGGGTCAGGATTAAAAGGGAGCATGGTAAGGTGAAAAATTAATAAAATCATAATTAGCCTTCAATCACACACAGCTCAGCAAGATGCTTATACAAATTCCCCACCAACAGCTCAATCCTCATATGCTACATTTGAGTATGATGTGACACTATTCTCAATCACTAATCTAATTCAGCAAAGGCAAACTGCCATTTGGGTAAAATTAGGTAAATCATAACAATTCAGCAAAGTTTTAGAATGCATATATAGGGTTTCTCATCAAACAATTTATGAGCATGAAGTTAAGGTTCAAATCGATTATTCTCAATGGAAATGGGGTAGTGATGGTGAGGATCACTAGGAGACAATCAGAATCTTGGCAATTATACAAATGTAATTGGAAAACAGAGCAATATTTTATCCCTTTGCTTTTGCTTCAATGTAACATGTACAGTTAAACCCTAGTTCTCAACCATCTCCCATCTGGAACAATTTGGTTCTTGACCAAGTTGTTCACAGAAAAAAATGTCTCTGTTGTTGATTTTCAACCGACAATCCTTTCACGATGATACACCAGCATGACAAAAACGGTCTCTCAGGCCACAAACAAGGGAGAGAATGTGCCAGTATTACTGCTAACATCTCAGGAAAATATGCAGTGAATATTTTTGTGGGTTTATTTTTTTTTTTGCTTTTGTTCCTGGTGAAATGGACGATTAGCACAATTTTAAAACAAAGAGGCCATCAAAGGTGCTAATGTTGCCAATGGTGTGAAAGAAACAATGATCACACGCAACTGAAGAGATAGAAATACTATTCATTTGGATAAACGAAAAGCAGTTTGCCTTCACTGCATGCTGACCTCCTGAAAGACACCCTGGAACGAGTGCTGAAAGTGATTTAAGGCTACAAGGGGGTGGGTTCAGTAAATTTAAGGAAAGAAAGGTTTGTTTATAGATTAAACAAGTACATTAGACATGTACTGGACATAAGAAAGGTTAAAACGGAATCATTTGGGGATCTGGAATGAATTCTTCCCATTAGAGATAATGTAAATTGAATGAAATGATTCACTTTTTGAACAAATCATTTCTCCAATAGCCTTCTGGAACAAATTAAGTTCAAGAACCGAGGTTCTACTATATTTGGAAATTTGGAAGACCATAAAGGAGAATATTAAGTGGTTTATGTTTGTCAAAGAGGATTAAAAAGTTTGAGAAATACCATTCTAATTTTACTAAGAATATACAACATAAAGGTAAATTTATCAATTCTGTATTCCTAAAGCAGTGTTAAGTATTTTCTAACAACCTAGGACCCAACAGGTTTCTGCTGCCCTCACCCTAAAGCTGTCCACTGGGCTTTCAAACCCTTTTCCTTTAGTTTTAAGACAACAGGCATTAGCCAAAAGGCAGAATGCCAGTCCCTTTAACCTGGTATGTCAAAGTTAAGCTCTAGTTCAACTACTACTGTACATACTCCAACTAGGACACCTCTACTAAGATGGACCGCTGTCCTCAATCCTCCTTCCCACCCCCCCACCCCCAAGACCTTAATAGAGTACTCGTCCCTCCTTGCTTGAAATTTAGATAGAAGCAGTGGAAAACAAGTTGTCAATATTGAACCAAACCAGTAGCTAAATCACATTTTAAAAGCAAATCTACAACATAGCCTATAAAAGTATATATAAATTTAACATAAGGAAAAGCCTAACACTCATAGACCTCTGAAGGAAAAAGCCTAATTATGAACAAACACTGTATTAAAGTTAACACATAATACAAAATCCTTCTCTATTAAACACTTAAAAGTAAATAGGATATATGATCATTGAAAGAAAAAAAACTGCAAATACCTGGTATGTTTCCACAGGCCTGTTTTCCATATTTAAGTCCCAAATTTTGACTGACAAATAGTCTCTAGTCATCATATATCGACCACTATGGCTGAATTTTACATCAGAAATCGAGGAGATGATTTCAGAAAAAAAAGACCTGTTACTGGGATCTTCAGGTTCTTCAAACACTAAAAACGAGCAAAAAAAAAAAAAAAAAAAGGGCAATTTGTATAATATTCTGACTTGCACAAAGCATTTGTTGAAACATTTCACAAATTTCTTAAAAGGCAGCCTAAAAATGACAATCTAATAAAAAAATGAAAAACATCTCTGACTATAAGATAATCTCCCTGAAAGTGTCTTAAGAGAATGACATAAACATTAAAACTAAAGATGTAAAATATCTGTACTTCCAGAGTTCCACAGCTAATTTAGCAGAAACAGACCCAGGAGTTCTGACTTCAGTGCCCCGGTCTGTATGTTCTGCATATACCTCATGGACTTTGCCTGTGCTACCACCACAAAAAACACATCATCCTCACCATTCAAATTCATACCAGCATTTTATTTTTTGGTGCCATATAAAATCATTTCCATGAGTTTTAGAAATATTAAAAAACATGAAGACAAAAATAATGCAACTCCCTAATTATTTAACCCAGTGCTTTTCAAACTTTTTTTTTTAAGCCAAGGAAACCTCTTAGAAGAAACAAACCTTCCTAGGAAGCTCAAAATAGGAAGAAAAGGAATTGTTCCACTTGAATAAAGGGTTTGAGAGCCTCACTCCAAGTTCCCGAAGAGTAACATTCCATTAAAAATATATCCACTGGGACATCAACAAACATGCCCCCAAGAAAGCCTTCTGTGTTTTTCCAGTAGAATAACCTATGATGCTTCATGTACAGCCAGCAGCTTACCAAAGGGTACAGGAGGCCCTGGGCACACAGGTTTAATTAAGACTTATAAACCTATGTACATGTGGTTACCATGAGTGAGGCTAATTTCAGACAAACAGAAAATGTTATCATTAGAAAAAAGACACGATCAACTTACGTTTAGAATGCCTATCACAGAGAGCAGAGGCCCTCATGTCACATAACCGAATAGTTCCTTTACTGCTGCTATATACAAACGTGTTACAGCTGTTTGGATGGAATTCTGCTGCTGTAATCACTTCTGTTAGTTCTTCCATGTTGGCAGGCTTGATATCCACAATATCTGGATAGCATTTTATTAAGGAATTTCCACTTAGAAAAAAGGGCAAATATAATTTCACATTTTTCAGATCTAAAAGTCTTTCATAGGCTGAAGCACAAGTATTCTGAATTGCATTCTAATCCTTATATGAATATAATCCCATATGGATCAAAACCTTTAGTGATTAAAAAAAAATCTCAGAAGAAAACACGGACAAACTTTTAATCATTTTAGAATGCAGAAGCCTGTTTTTCTGAGTGTGATACAAATCCCAGAAGCCATAAAGAATAGATTGATAAGTTTATCTCCCTAAATATTAAAAAAACTTAGTGTACATTCCAAACAAAACAAAGCAAAACAAAAATCTTTAGGGGGTTCAAAAAAGGGAAAACTATTTGTACCACAAAGGATGAGGCTAATTTAATTAACATAAAAAAATGCTTTAAAAACAAAAAGATGCAAATCTAATAAAAAATTAGATTAAAAA
Source organism: Tadarida brasiliensis (assembly GCA_030848825.1). Taxonomy (NCBI): domain Eukaryota; kingdom Metazoa; phylum Chordata; class Mammalia; order Chiroptera; family Molossidae; genus Tadarida; species Tadarida brasiliensis. The sequence continues at coordinate 66,747,862 of CM061259.1, read as the reverse complement.
ATATAAATATGGAAAACACGCTCATATGTTTACTCACGATGAAAGAAAAGGCTAATCAAAACAACAAAAGAGGCCTAGACAGTGTGGCTCAATGGACTGAGAGGTCCTGGTTCGATTCCAGGTGAGGGCACCTGCCTGGGTTGCAGGCTTGATCCCCAGTAGGGGGCGTGCAGGAGGCAGCCGATTGATGTTTCTATCTCTCCCTTCCTCTGTCTCTAAAAAAATCAATGAAAACACAAAAACAACAAAAGAAGACTTTTCATTAGCTAGACTGGTAAAGGTATTAAAGAACTGGCTCCTTTATACACTATCAGTAGAGTATGAATTACGGCCAAGTGTTAATTTTTCCAATGATATGTAATTGGAAATACATTAACAGTAGTAGTAATAGCTGCTAACATTTTACTTTAAAAACATACTTAAGCCCAGCCAGTGTGGCTCAGTGGATTGAGCATTGGCCCATGGACTGAAGTCCCGGTTTGATTCCCAGTCGGGGCACATGCCTGGGTTGTGGACTATACCCCCAGTAGGGGGCATAGCCCAGCAAAGCAGGACGCAGCCCATCAATGTATCTCTCTCACATTGATGTTTCTATATCCTCTCTCTAAACCGAATAAATAAATAAAACATACTTAAAAAAACAAATATATTTATATACATCTCTATATATAATATATATTATGTGTGTGTCGGTATATATGTTTATATATCACATACTTTTATATGCACAGAAAATGTTCAGGATAATATAAACAATGAAAATGGGGTTTGGAGAAATATTTATATTGACTTTATACCACCACCAAAAAAAGAGAAACCAAATGGATACTAAAACTCCTGTCTGTAATTTCCAGATGCCAGAGATTAATCCGCAAATCATCTGCAGATAAGTATGTTTCATAATCACTATTAATAGAAATTGAGTTGATGTGATATGTATGAGCATTGGCAAATATTCTTCGTGGACTGGCCTCAACCATTAGATCCATGGGCCTAAAGACTGGCACCTGTCAATAAGACACATGAAAAACAGTCATTACAAAATGTTCACTGTTTACAATAGCACTTAAGGTTCTGAGCATTTCATTTCTACAGTTTTTGAGGAACTATAAAATAGTACAATATTACAGATTTAGTTTTAAAAAGTAACTAATGTTGCCCTGGCCGGTTTGGCTTGGCGGTTAGAGTGTTGGCCCGCGGACCAGAGAGACCCAGGTTCGGTTCCCGCTAAGGGCACATACCTCAACTGCAGTTTGTCCCCGGCCCCAGTTGGGGTCGTGTGGGTGGCAGCCACTCGATGTGTCTCTCTCACATCGATGTTTCTCTCTCCCTCTCTCACACTCTATCTGAAGATAAATGCAAAAATGTTCTCAGGTGAGGATTAAAAAAAAAAAAAGTAACTAATGTTGATCTTCTAAAGTGTTGAAATGAGAAGAAAAATGAACAATTTAAAGAATTCATCTTCTTTTCACAGGTAGCAATTCTATTAGAATTTGCCATTCTTCCTAGTTCCAATCTTTTGCTTGAGACTTGCAAAGTTATAAATGTTCATGGTTTAAATTAAAGTGACTAAAATGGACATTAGCCTAGAGTATCTAGTTCTTGTTTTTTTTTTTTTGGTTACAACATGATTTGGTCCATGTTTACATTTTCTATCTCCAAAAAAATTAATCTTGAAACTTAAGTTTGTAATAGTTGATTGATATTCAAATCACAAGAGCAAAAGAGAATGTGGCACAGAATATGACAGTCTTATGTAGAGTCCTGGTTCTGCCCCTGGCCATAGTCAGACCTCTCTGTAGGTCAGGGTCTGTTTGAAAAGAGATTTTTTTAGTGTATTATCTAAGTTACAGAATTGTTGGGATGGGCAAACTATAATTATTCCTATTCAAGTTCTGCTCAAGATCTAGAATATATAATATGAATACAAAACGCCAGCGTGGCTCAGCTGGTTGGGTGTCATCTCATGCACCAAAAGGTTTCTGGTTCAATTCCCAGTCAGGGCACATGCCTGGGTTTTGGGCTCAATCCCGGTAGGGGATATGTTGGAAGGCAGCCGATCAACGTTCAGCTCTCACATCAGTGTTTCTTGTTCTCTCTCCCTCTCCCTTCCTCTCTCCCTAAAAGTCAATAAAAATATTTAAAACACACACATAAAAACAACTATTCACCAGAATTAGAACAATTTTTTCTTATGTACTTACTCGTAATGTAGTGACTGTTGTTGGATCTCTATACCTTCCATCTTCCTCTTTCAAGTTATACCCTTCTGGTCTTTTGTCCCTTTCACTGATTTTCCATAATTTTATTGTTTTATCTGGGGAGACAATGAATAAAGTCCTCAAAAAAAAAAAAAAAAGAGTAATACTTATAGGAGAAAAAACACTAGTATATTTAAACATGCCATTTCATATTTCACCTAAAAAGATCCCAAGACTGCCCTGGCTGGGTGGCTCAGTTGACTGGAGCATCATCCCATACACTAAAAGATTGGGCCACGTACAGGAGGCAACCGATCGATGTTTCTCTTCTCATTTTCTTCCTTCCTCTTCCTCTCTCTCTAAAACCAAACCCTCGGGTGAGGATTTAAAAAAAAGAAAAGAAAAAAAAAGATTCTAAGAATAAAATCTCTTATCTGACTCAACAAAAAACAAATTTCTTATTACCAGTTAAGTAAAAACACACAAATAGAAATACAGTAACAGATACTCTATTTGATATTAAAATCAAGCCATAGCCAGGTCCTTATTTTTAAAAACTAAATAAAGCCAGAGAAAGAAAACTTGTATGTGTATATAAACACATGCATGTCTATACATACATACATACAAACAAACATATACATAAAAATACTCAATATTATTAATTTTTAAGAGAACAAACAACAAAATTGGTTAAGATAGCCTAACTATTCCTAGCAGATCCAATCAGAGTCCACAAATTCCTTCACAGGCCTGGATGCCTCTGTTTAAATCTGTATTTCTGTACTGTATTAGGGATTCATAAGTATGTAAAATTGATTGATTAAAAGCATATGTCCCCAAGTCCTTCAAGACAAAATTCTTATATATCAAGAATAAATAAAATAATATTTAAAAAATAAACATTTATTTTGGAATTGAGTTCCAGAGAGGTTACAGACAGCATAGTGTTTCCATATAATATACCTACCCTTCATTTAGTTTATTCTGATGTGAATATCTTATGAAACCTGGTACATTTGTTAAAACTAAGAAATTAACATTGTACATTACTACTAACTAAACTCCAGGCTTAACTCAGATTCCACCAGGTTTTCGATCAACTTCCCTTTTCTGTTTCAGGATCCCATCCAAGATCTAAACACTTTATTTAGTCGGCAAGTCACAGTCTCTAACTTTAACAGACTTTCCTTATTTTTCATCATGCTGACAGTTCTGAGAAGCAGTGGTGAGGTATTTTGTAGGATGCCATTCTCAACAGGGTATTGCTTACTGTTTTCTCATGACCAGACTGCAATCATGGGTTTTTAGGAAGAACAACAGAGGTCAAGTGAGGGCATGCAAAATATCAACAAGATTTTCCTGCTTTGATCACTTGGTTAAGGCAGGATATGCTAGATTTATCCACTGCAGTTACTATTTCCCCCCTTGCCCATCCTCTATTCTTTGGAAGTGAGTCACTAAGTCCAGTCCACACTGAAAGGGAGAATTAAGTTACATTCCCTGTAGGAAGGAGTATCCATCCACATATTATTTATAATTCTCCTATAAGAAACGTCCCTTCTCTCCCACTTATTTATTTGTTCAAACAATCATTTATTTATATCACCATGGACTCGTGCATGTTTATTTAATACTTTGTGTTATTCTAAAACTGCATTCATATAAAACTATCACATTCTTAAGGGTCTTTAATAAGTGTATAAAGATACTTTATAAAACTGACATACAGAGAGATAGCAGGGACTCCTCTAGCCTGGCTACCTCGCTCTGCCTGGTGGTGAAGAGTATGCCAGCTGCCCCTATGGATGCCTTCTGCAAAAATGAAGTCTGAACAGAAAAAATGGCTAACTCTACTAATTTGTAATCTAATGTTTCATCTAAACACTATGTAATCATGTTTCTAGTTATCTTGCAATTCAGTTATGCGTGTTTTCTGTGTGTCTTTTAATTGATACATTTACATAATTTAGATAATTACATACTTTAGAATACTTTGTCTCCAAATATAAGTGAGTCAAGCCTAAATTCTGTATTTTGGGAAAAACTGTCATCTAAAGATGATGAGGATGTCAAGTCCTCCTTGCCTACCACCCAATCCCCATGACGGTCTATTTATAGCCTGTTAAAATTCATCAACCTTCAAGATCCAGATAAAGAAATCACAATATACTTATCAAACTTTCAAATGAGATAAAATTAGTTTGTGGTTCCTAAGAGTGTTATCAGAAGAAAATACTTAAAAAAAATTATAAAAAATAAGGGAAAAAATTAAAAACAAATTAAACTTCAAAAAAAAATTTTTTTTTTGTACATGCCCCTAGTGGGAATCAAACCCAGGACCCGCTGGACCGCAGGCCAGAGCTCCAATCGCTGAGCCAAACCAGCCAGGGCTAAACTTCAAAAATTTCAAAGTGATAAAATTTGTGACATAAAAGGGTAAACATAAAAGGGTAAACACTTTTTATTTTATTTTTTTTTATTTTTATTTTTTTTTTATCCTCACCCGAGGACACTTTCCCATTTTTTGTTCAGATAGAGTGGGAGGGAGAGAGAGGAAGAGAGAGAGAGAGAAACATCGATGCGTAGGTGACACATCGAGTGGCTGCCACCCACACGACCAACCAGGGCCGGGGACAAACTGCAACCGAAGTACATGCCCTTAGCGGGAACCGAATCCGGGTCTCTCTGGACCGCAGGCCGACGCTCTAACCACTGAGAAAAACCGGCCAGGGCGGTAAACACTTTTTAATAGCATAAACACAGGACAAGACACAGAAGTACTACACAATTTCAGTGCAGTGCTTAGAGACAAGGCAGGCTAGAAATAAAATAATGGCCCTGGCCGGTTTGGCTCAGCGATTAGAGCGTCGGCCCGTGGATCAACAAGCCATGGGTTCAATTCCTGTCAAGGGAACGTACCTCAGTTGCAGTTCGTCCCTGGCCCTGGTCGGGGTTGTGTGGGAGGCAAACAGTCGATGTTTCTCTCTGTCTCTCCCTCCCTTTCTCCCTGATAGTAAATTTTAAAAAAGTATCCTCTAGTGAGGAATAAAAAAATAAAATAAAATAAAATAAAAAATGTTTGAACAAATATGACATAAAAATTTTAAATGTTTTTCATTCATATGCTCTATGGAAGTGACTTTTTATTTAATCTGGAGTCTTTGGCCCATAGGTGAAGATAATATGATCAAACTCCATAAAACGGCATACAAGATTATGTGCTTTTATATACAACTCTTCTGGGAAGGGGAATGTAAGATTCTCAGATATCTGTTACTTCCAAAAAATTAAGAACTACTGCTTTATGATGATTTCCTAAATTGCCAACTCTAATAACTAAAGAAGTATTCAAGAAGTCCAAAGGTCCATGTGTATCTCTGGCCACTAGCAGAGGGTTGGGTTAGGAAAAGCCATGCTACTAAGTTTCTTCTGTGGGAATGCAGCTTTAGATAAGATCCAAAAAGCTTCTTATTAACAAGCTGTTAAAAGGCAACCTATTTATGAGTGAACTTTGCATTACTCATGTATTCAAGTTGGACCCTTTTTGCAACGTGGAGGAATTGAGGAAAATTCAGAGAAAAGTGAAAGAAGGTAAAAGAGAAAGAGAATAAAATCACTTGAGGAAACATTAAATGAACTAAAGTTATAAAAGGTGACTATGAAGATACTTAAGTAAAAATGATCTGGGAAACACCAAACAGTTTATGATGATCATGGAAGAAAGCCAATACAAGGATGAAAGTAAGATTAACTTTGGTGAATCAAAGCTGAAATGTTTGGTCATATTTTCTACCATTCTCCCATAAGAATTTCTAATCTTTTTATGAGTATAAAGACCTTTAATTACACATTTGGGGGCAGGAGTATTATTATTTTATTATTTCATAAAGAAAACTACACAAAATATTATAAAGACATTACTCAGATTTAACAGATATTGACATTTTCCCATAATTGCTTTCTCTCTTTTTAAAGAATAATGCTTTTCAGATATAGCTCAAGTCCTACTCCCTCCCATTCTTTTTCTTACACCCTACCCTACTCAGATACAGCGGTTTGTAAAATTTCCATTCCTGTTCTATCCTTCCACATTGGATTCTACTTTTATAGCACACAAAAAAATAACGCAGCCCTCAAATACCTGTATTTTATTTAATATTCATTAACAATAACAACAAATAGACAAAAACCTATGATGTACTGTATAGTGCCCTTTAAAATAACTTTTATTACTAATCAATTTTTCAAATTTATATAGTAATACTATTTGGGAGACACTGTTGATCTGTCTACAGAAAAGTGCTACATGGATTCACATATCCTGACCCAATTATCAATGTAATTCCTTGTCTCTTCTTATACTGAGCCTTTGTAGAGTTTAGTGTCTAGAAAGGCTCATCTAGCTATACATTGCCGTGCTATTTCAAGCCACAGAGGAGCACAAAGAAAAGCCTGCAAGGAAGACACATGAACATAAGCTGGGAATTAAAAGCTATTTAAGACTTAATCCATAAATAAATCGAAATGGAATTTGCTTTCAAATAATACTGAGGAGAAAGGGAAGGAGAAGGATCTGAGAAACAGAACTGGCTATGAACTAAGAATTATTGAAGCTGGGTGATGGGTATGTAGGTCTTCATCACACTATTCTATTTCAGCCTATATGTTGAAAATTCCCCTTTATAAAAAGTAAAATGATTTAGCCACTAAGAGGTAAATTAGCAAATTATTAAGAATATTCCAATACATTAAACATATAACACACTGCCCTGGGACATTTACTTCCAAAAGTAAATGATAAGATTATACATTATCTGATGTCAAAGAAAAAAGCAGTATCCGAAATGCTATTTGAAATAAGTCTATGCCTGGCTGAAGTGGCTCAGTTGGTTCAGCATTGTTCTGTGCACTGAAATAACTTAGTTTACCACATAAATTAAAACTGAACCAAGGCCTGGCCGGTGTAGCTGACTGGTTGAGTGCCGACCCATGCATCAAGAGGTCACGGGTTCGGTTCTTGGTCAGCGCACATGCCCAGGTTGTGGGCTCAATCCCCAGTGGGGGACATGCAGGAGGCGGCCAATCGATGTTCTCTCTCATTGATTTTTCTATCTCTATCCTTTCCTCTCTCTCTAAAATCAACAAAGAAAAAATGTTTTAAAACATTAAATAAATAGATTCAACTGAGAACCCAAGGCTCTTCAAGTAACCGGGACTAATAGCCTCTAGGCAAAAAGCTAGAGGATAACGTAACCTTTCCTGGGCTTGCAAATCTACCCAGGAAAGACTCGACAGTGGTGTATAACAGGGGTCCTCCGACGCTCACCCAAACCCAGCAGAGGGAGCCACAAACAGCAGAACACCAACATCCACAGGGAAAATTTGGCAGGCTCCAAAAACCACTGAGATAGCAAAAAGGGTGAAACAAAGAAACAGATGACAAATGAAAGAACAAGAGACCTACACCGAAGATGAGATAAATGAAATGGAGTTAAGCAAGTTAACAGAACTAGAATTCAGAGCCATGATCTTGAGGAAGCTCAATAGCATGTGTAAGGACATCAACACCATGAACAAAGACATAGAAATATTGAAAATAAACCAAAAGGAAATGAAGAATGACATAGCAGAAATGAAGAACACATTGGAAGGACTAAGCAGCAGAGTAGAAGAAGCTGAGGACCGGATCAGTGAATTAGAAGACAGGGTAGAAAGAATCAACCAATCAAAAAACCAAAAGGAAAAAAATAATGAAAAAACAGGAAGACAGCTTAAGAGAACTGTGGGACAACTGGAAACGTAGTAATATTCGCATCATAGCAGCCCCGAAGAAGAAAATAAGAAAGGGTTAGAGAATATATTTGAAGAAATAGTGACAGAAAATTTCCCTAATTTGGTGAAGGGAGAAGGCATTCAAATTCAAGAAGCACAGAGAGTCCCAAGTAAGAAGAACCCAAACAGGCCCACACCAAAACACATAGTAATTAAAATGCCAAAAATTAAAGACAAAGAGAGAATCCTAAAGACAGCAAGAGCTAAGCAACAGGTTACCTACAAAGGAACCCCATAAGGCTATCAGCTGACTTCTCAATAGAAACATTACAGGCCAGAAGGGAATGGCATGAAATAATCAAGGTCATGAAAAACAAGGATCTGAACCCAAGACTACTCTACCCAGCAAGGCTATCATTCAAAATAGAAGGTCAAATAAAGAGCTTCCCAGACAAAAAAAGGCTAAGGGAATACATTAGCACCAAACAGCACTGCAAGAAATGTTAAAAGGACTGCTGTAATTAGTAGAAGAAATAGAAAGGAAAATAGAACCACACTAAACAAAAATGGCAATAAATAAGTACATATCAATAATCACCTTAAATGTAAATGGACTGAACGCCCCGATCAAAAGACACAGAGGAGCAGACTGGATAAGAAAGCATGACCCATATATATGTTGTTTACAAGAGACCCACCTCACAACAAAAGACTCACATAGGCTGAAAGTGAAGGGATGGAAAAAAATCTTCCAAGCAAACAGAAAGGAAAAGAAGGCTGGGGCAGCAATACTCATATCTGATAAAATAGATTTCAAAATGAAAGCCATAACTAGAGACAAAGAAGGCCACTACATAATATTGAAAGGATCTATCCAACAGGAAGATATAACCTTGGTAAACATATATGCACCCAATATAGGAGCACCAAAATACATGAAAAATCTTCTGGAGGACGTCAAAGGAGAAATCGACAGCAATACAATCATAGCAGGGGACTTCAACACCTCGCTGACATCACTGGATAGATCCTCTAGACATAAAATTAACAAGGAAACAGGGACTCTAAATGAAGCACTAAACCAAATGGATTTAATAGATATTTATGGAGAATTACACCCCAAAACTACACAATTCACATTCTTCTCACGTGCACATGATACATTCTCAAAGATAGACCACATGTTAGGACACAAACGAAGTCTCTACAAGTTCAAGAAGATCGAAATCATATCAAGCATCCTCTCAGATCACAATGGCATGAAACTAGAAATCAACTGCAATAAGAACATGCAAAGACATTTGAATACATGGAGGCTAAATAGCATCTTATTAAACAATGAATGGGTTACTGAGATCAAGGAAGAAATTAAAAACTTTCTGGAAACCAATGAAAATGAACACACAACAACACAAAATCTATGGGATGCAGCGAAAGCAGTTTTGAGAGGGAAGTTCATAGCACTACAGGCCCACCTCAAGAAACAAGAAAAATTTCTAATAGACTTTCTAACCTCACAACTAAAAGAATTAGAAAGCAAACAAAAAGAAAACCCCAGAGCAAGTAGAAGGAAGGAAATAGTAAAGATCAGAGCAGAAATAAATGACATAGAGACCAGAAAAACAATTCAAAGGATCAATGAAACAAAGAGCTGGTTTTTTGAAAAGATAAACAAGATTGATGGACCCTTAGCTAGACTCACCAAGAAACAAGGAGAAAGAACCCAAATACACAAAATCAGAAATGAAAGAGGAGAAGTAACAACTGACACCACAGAAATACAAAGGATCCTTAACAAATACTATGAACATTTATATGGCAACAAATTCAACAATCTAAGCGAAATGGACACATTTCTAGAAACACATAGTCTCCCAAAACTGGACCGGAAAGAGATAGAAAACTTGAACAGACCAATAACAGCTAAGGAAATTGAAAATGTAATCAAGACCCTCCCAGCAAACAAAAGCCCAGGCCCGGATGGCTTCACGGAGGAGTTTTTCCGAACATTCAAAGAAGAACTAACACCCATTCTTCTCAAACTATTTCTAAAAATTCAAGAAGAAGGAAGACTTCCAAACTCCTTTTATGAAGCCAGCATAATTCTATTTCCAAAACCAGAAAAAGACACTACAAAGAAAGAAAACTACAGGCCAATATCCCTGATGAACATAGATGCCAAAAATCCTAAACAAAATACTAGCAAATCGGATCCAGCAATACATCAAAAAAATTATTCACCATGACCAAGTGGGATTCATCCCAGGGATGCAAGGCTGGTTCAATATTCGCAAATCAATAAATGTGATACACCACATAAACAAAATGAAAGATAAAAACCACATGATCATATCAATAGACGCTGAAAAAGCATTCGACAAAATTCAGCACCCATTTCTGATAAAAACGCTCAGCAATCTGGGAATAGAGGGATCATATCTTGATATAATAAAGGCCATATATGAAAGACCTACAGTCAACATCATACTCAATGGGCAAAAACTAAAAACATTTCCCTTAAGAACAGGAACAAGACAGGGATGCCCACTTTCACCACTCTTATTTAACATCCTACTGGAAGTCTTAGCCACAGCAATCAGACATGAAGAAAAAATAAAAGGAATCCAAATTGGAAAGGAGGAAGTGAAACTGTCATTATTCGCAGATGACATGATATTATACATAGAAAACCCTAAAGACTCCATCAAAAATCTACTAGACCTAATAAATGAATTTGGCAAAGTAGCAGGATACAAAATTAAAGTCAAGAAATCGTCAGCATTCTTATACACCAATGATGAACTCACAGAAAGAGAAACTAATAAAACAATCCCATTTACTATTGCGGCAAAAAAATTAAGATACCTAGGAATAAACTTAACCAAAGAAGTAAAGGATCTATTTGCAGAAAAATACAGGACATTGAAAAAAGAAATATAGGAAGATATTAAAAAGTGGAAGCACACACCTTGTTCATGGATTGGAAGAATTAACATCATTAAAATGTCCATATTTCCCAAAGCAATCTATAGATTCAATGCAATCCCCATCAAAATACCAGTGACATATTTCACAGAATTAGAACAAATACTTCAAAAGTTCATATGGAACCACTAAAGACCCCAAATAGCCACAGCAATCTTGAAAAAGAAGGACAAAGTAGGTGGGATCACAATACCAGACATCAGGTTATACTACAAAGCTACTATAATCAAAACAGCCTGGTACTGGCACAAGAATAGGCATATAGACCAGTGGAACAGAACAGAGAATCCGGAAATTGACCCAAGACATTATGCTCAATTAATATTTGACAAAGGTGGCAAGAGCATATAATGGGGCAAAGATAGCCTCTTTAATAAATGGTGTTGGGAAAACTGGACAGCTACATGCAAAAAAATGAAACTAGACCATCAACTTACACCATACACAAGAATAAACACAAAATGGGTAAAAGACTTAAATGTGACTAGTGAATCCTTAAAAATCCTAGAAGAAAATGTAGGCAACAAAATTTCGGACATCATACGCAGCAGAATCTTCACTGATACATCACCTAAGGCAACAGAAACAAAGGGAGAAATGAACACATGGGACTACATGAAACTAAAAAGCTTCTGCACAGCAAAAGAAACAACCATCAAAACGGAAAGGGAACCCACTGTATGGGAGAACATAATTGCCAATGATACATCAGATAAGGGGTTAATCTCCAAAATATATAGAGTGCTCATACAACTCAACAAAAGGAAGACAAAGAACCCAATTAAAAAATGGGCAGAGGAACTAAATAGACACCTCTCCAAATAGGACATACAAATGGCTAAGAGACATATGAAGAAATGCTCAACATCACTAATCATCAGAGAGATGCAAATTAAAACAACAATGAGGTATCACCTCACACCTGCCAGAATGGCTGCCACCAACAAATCATCAAACAAGTGTTGGCGAGGGTGTGGAGAAAAGGGGACTCTAGTACACTGCTGGTGGGAATGCAGACTGGTGCAGCCACTGTGGAAAACACTATGGTGTTACCTCAAAAAATTAAAAATTGCATTGCCATTTGACCCAGTGATCCCACTTCTAGGAATATACCCTAAGAAACCTGAAACACCAATCAGAAAGAATACATGTACTCCCATGTTCATAGCAGCACTATTTACAATAGCTAAGATCTGGAAACAGCCCAAGTGCCCATCAGTGGATGAATGGATAAAAAAGCTGTGGTACATATACACAATGGAGTACTATGCAGCTGTAAGAAAGAAAGATCTCTTATCCTCTGAGACAACATGGAGGGACCTCAAGAGTATTATCCTAAGTGAAACAAGCCAAGCAGAGAAAGACAAATATCACATGATCTCACTCATTTGTGGAATATAATAAACATAACAGTCTGGGGAACAGGGTAGACCCAGAGATGTGAAAGTAGGGTACAGACTGACAACCCTCAGAAGAGGGGGTAGGGGGGAGGGAAGAGATAAACCACAGAACTTATACGTATGTATGCATAACTGATGGACATGGACAACAAAGCTGGGGAAGGGGTGGAGGGTCGGGGAGGAGGGTGTCAATGGGGAAAAAAGGAGAAACATCTGTAACAAAAATAAATTAATAAAAAAGTAATAAAGAAATATTTCCAAATGTCTATCTGTAGATATCTTTTAACAACTACTCCTCTTTGACAAGGGAAACATATCCTACAGAGTACGTGTACACAGTGTACATGAAAAAAAAAATTTAGACTTACCATTGGTAGACAATAAAAACTGAGCAGCATTTTTCTGGGGTAACCACCTAATTTTGTTGATCTTTTCTTCTATTTCTAAACTTTTCAAGTAGTCAAACTCTGGTTCATGGCTCTGAAAGGTGCTGTAAACATTATATTCTCCTCTGCTATGAGACTGGATTTTGTTCTAAAATGGAAACAAAAATATTCAGACCATTGTTGAGAAATATTTCAAAATAGTAAAATGTAATGAGTTCCAACAGAGCTTGCAGGTTCTGGTTAATTCATTACCTCTATCTTATACACAATTATAGTCTGTGTTTTTAAAAAAATACTTAAAGGCTTTTGAGGAATAAATGAAAGCTTAAAAGGAAAAAAAGGAAAAGCTAAATAAAACCTAATGATTAAGCCCAATTTACTAGGAAAAGTGACATTGAAATATGGATTAGTTTGATTACTAATTTATCATTATATTTTAAATAGTACCGGCTCATACTGATAAAAGAAAAATCTGAGCATCCTTGATAAAGGTGCTCATCTAAAAAGTACAGATTAAATGAGAAAAGCATGTCAGAAACAGTTGGGTGAGGCACACCTTCTTTCTCTGCCCACTTTAGGGTCAATTCTCAATCAGTTACTTAATATGCTATATTGTCCTCCTCCTTTCTCCTTCTCCTGCCTGTCTTTAGGTCACTTCAATGCACCATTTGATCCCACATTCCATCCCAAGACTGCAGTGACAGAGCTCTGATACTCATTAAGTCCTCATTCAGCATTACCCAGCAAACCTCACCCCACAGCCCCATCAACAACTGCTTACCATCCTGCAATCAGCCTTCTTATATTATAAGCCTAGCACACACTAATAATTTATTTCATTTACTATCAGTGAGTGTGAATACAGTTTAAGCTATTAGATAAAGAGCCTACTTGTGAACTTCTTTAGTTAACACTAATACCTTAGCAAAAGTGAGAATTCTAACCATGTTCAGAATGTCATCTTATAACCTATTATCACATGAGTAAAAATCTTTCCATCAAAAACATTCAAAGTCTAGTTCAAAAAAGAACCTATGGAAAAATTGTTGAAAAGATATTATTGTCAGTTGACTATTTTAAATAAAAGTAAATTATCAAATAAAATGTTTAACATTACTTGATAATAAGAATAGCTCATTCGTTATTATTCTCCATAAAGAAAGAAAACCTTATTGAATCATCATCTTGAAAACATGTTTTGGGTAGGTTTTTCCAGTAGCTTGATTACCTGGATTGATCACTCATGGTTACAATTATATTTGGACCCTCTGACAGCTGTATCAATTGTTATTGAGTAGGTTTGCCAATATTAAGAATGTAGAACAGCTCTGGCTGGGTAGCTCAGTTGGTTAGAGCTCCATCCCGATGCACCAAGGTTGTGTTGTGGGTTCGAACCCCCAGTCAGGGCACATACAAGAAGCAATCAATAAATGCATAAGTGAATGGAACAGCAAATCAATGTTTCTTTCTCGCTCTCTCAAGTCAATAAATTTATTTTAAAAAAGGAGAAGAATGCAGAGCATACCATAGAACATAATTCCACACTGGGATATGAAGGAGTAAAATTCAAAAAAGAACCTTTGTCTCATTACCATACTTGTATACCAAATCAGATAACCCAATTCTTTAAATATGTATATACTAATACCACTTTAGAAGAAATATCAGAAATCTTCCACCTCAAATTACTCACTGTCTCAAAAGTTTGTCATGTTACTCTCTAAGAAAACTACAATAAATAGCAATTCAATTTTTAAAATGAATGAAATGCTGCATTTTAAACTTAGCAAAAGACTATATAGTTTATGTACATTAGGTCCTACCCAGAGCCACAGATTTAATGACACAGAATCTCTATCTTTGAGTAAGTTATATATGTGAAACTTTAGTCCAAAGCAGAAATTAAGGTCCATATAATTCAGGTAAGCAATATAAAAGCCAAGGGCAAGCACACACCATTCTATATTTAAAAACTGGGTCTACACAGGTCACACTTTATTTGATGATAAGTAAAGCACAAACATATGAAAATATTTCCTAAAACAGAAAAAGACATACTTTTAAAGAATCAAGAATAACTACATTAGTCTAAACAAAATCATAGAGGTGTTTGGTAGTTTAAATGGAGTGCAAGAAGCAGTTTCTTTGCAGCACAAAAAAAGAATCTATCACACAAGCAGAAAGTTATGTCTAAAATGTTAAAGATTCCAGCTAGGCTCGTGTATTAACATCCACTCTCTCCTGAAACTCCACTAAAATTATAGTAAATAGTAAAAAGATTTTTAAAGACAAATGGACTAGACAGCAGCAGTCACACATGGAAGAGGCCATAAAACATGTATGAGTGGTAGCTGACTGAGCAGACTACAGAAAGCTGGACCCTTAGCAGCAGTAGGATCTTCCCTAAAACTTGGGGAGGGCTGTTTACATTATAATGACCATAACAGTGTTGTTCTCAGCATGAACTAAGTACAATGAGCAAATATGAAGAAAAGGAAACATAATCCCATGTCCTTAACACTGTGCCATTCAAACAAGATTGAATTAAAGTCAAAGGCGGCTTTTTTGTTTTTGTTCTAAAAACTCCTGCAATCACAGAATTATGATACATTCTAAAATGCCTCATATTTGGGTTTTCTCACACAGCTCTTTGCACCCCACCTTTTTTCTTAGCTTGACGTTATAATCACTAAGGCAGAGTCTATTTTCTTAACCACACAATCTATTTATATGTAATTTTCTATAATAAATTTAGAAGTGTTTTATCCCTAATACCTATAATAGCACCTGGCATATAACAGGCATTCAATAAAGATTTTCTAAATTCACAAAAATTATAGCAAAAAGAATAAGTGGTGGTGCTGGTATGGTACAAAGAGGTTAGAGTTATTCTGGTAAATGGGAGTATGGTGCAGAAATGAGAAGTAATGGCTTAGATGCACAAATAGCAAGACAGAAAGATCTTGAAAACATAGTTCTTATTGAAAAAAGGTAGAGCACAATGAGATGAGGCATAGGCTTCTTCACATACATTAAAAACACAGTACACAAAAAACTACACAGATGCAAAAAAAATCCATAAATATATAAAGGACACTATGTCACCTTAAAGCAAAGTAATGAAGATATGTGGTACTCACATATGGATTGACAAATATACCAATTGAACAGATAGCTGAGAAACAGGCCCGAATTATGGTAAAGGTGGCACTGCTGAGCCAGGATGGTCTTTTTTCACTGAATGATTTTCAGTGAACTGACTATTCATATGTAAAAAATAAACCTTGACCCCTACTGCCTCAAACAATTCATGTAAACTGATTCCAGGTAAATAAAATATAAATGTGAAATGTTCAATAATTAGGTTCTAGGACTTTGTCAAAGGCAGCTTTCTGCAATGATGAAAACAGCCTGTATCTGTGCTGTCCAAAATGATAGCCACTAGCCTTTCAGGTTACTAGAGAGCACCTGAAAGGTGGCGACTGTGACTAAGAAAGTAAACTTAAAATTTTATTTAATTTTAATTAATTAAAATTTACATAGCCACATGGAGTTAGTGGCTACAGTATTAGAAAAGCACAGATCTAAAAGATAATGGGAATATATATATTCCTGGACCTTGGGATAGAGAATATTTCTTATACAGGACAGAAAAAACAGCAAGCCTAAGGAAAACATTGATATATTGGATTGTATCGATATTAAGATATTAATAATATCAATTTGTCAAATGATATACCATTCAGAAAAATGAAAAGGCCAGTCATAATATGGAAGATACTTCAGATGCTCAACCTCAGAGTTAACAAAGTACAAATTATAACAGTAAGATACACTCATAACCTCCAAAATAGTCGAAATTTTAAAATAAGTGACCATACAAAGCACTGGCAAAGACGTGAAACAGCCAGAAATTTCACATTTTGAAATTTCATGAAAATAAAATGGACAAAACCACTTTTTACTGTGTTGTCTCCTAAAAGTTAATGCCAACACCATGACACAATAATTTCATGCAAGTCTTACATGCACCAAAAATAAATAAATAAATAAATAAATAAATAAATAAAGAATGTTCACAGCAGCAGTTAATAGCCATAAACTGAAACCACCAAAATGTTTACATCTACAACACAATGGATAAATTGTGGTATAGTAATACAAAAGAACATTTTATAGCAACGAAAGTGAGCAACTTACATCTAATCTACACAAACATAATACTGATCAAAAGGGCCAGACACAAAATACTCTATGATTCCATTTATAAAAAGTTCTAAAACTTGCCCTGGCTGGTTTGGCTAAATGGTTAGAGTATCGGCACGCGGACCAAAGAGTTGTGGGTTTGATCTTGGTCAAGGGCACGTACCTCGGTTGCAGTCTGTGCAGGAGGCAACCAGTCAATGTGTCTCTCTCACATCAATGTTTCTCTCTCTCTCCCCCGTTCTCCCACTCTATCTGAAGATAAATAGAAAAATATCCTTGGGTGAGAATTAAAAAAAAAAAAGTTCTAAAACTTTAGGCCAAATTAAATGTTAGAAGACAGGCTTATAAGAAAGGAAGGAGAAATTATGGACTGAGAAAGGGAATGAGAAGCGTTTATGAAAGGGTGAGAAGTTCTATTTCTTGACCTAGATGCCTGCTTTGTGATAATCCAGTAATGTTTTGTGCACTTTTCTGTGTGTATTTGAAAAGTTAAAAAAAACAACAACACAAAAATGATGCAGCCACTTTGAAAAAAGTGTTGGGGGGGTCCTCAAAAAAATTAAAAATAGAACTATCACAAGATCCAGCAATCCCACTTCTGCCCAAAAGAGCTGAAAAGACGATCTCAGAGATTATTCATAATAGCCAAGAGGTAGAAGCAATCTAAATGTTCACTGATGGATAAATGAGTTGTGATTGGCACACACAATGGAATTATTATTCAGCCTTAAAAAAGAACTCATCATATGCTGCAGTACAGATGAACCCTGAGGAATTAGGCTAAGTGAAATAAGACAGTCACAAGAAAACAAACACTGCATGATTCCACTTATATGCAATATCTAAGGAAGTCAACTTCATAGATACAAAAAGTAGAAATGTGGTTGCTAAGGTATATGGGAAGGAAGAAGGTAGAAGTTGTTCAGTAGGTATAGAGTTTTTGTCAAGAAGGACTGGAAGGTTTTGGGGATCTGTTACATAACAATGTGTACATGGTTAGCAATACTGTACTGTACACTTAGAAATGGTTGGAAGGTTGAGTGTTATGTGATATTTTGTCACAATTAACAATACAGCACACAAAAAAAACATATTACAAGAACATATTCAAAGGTTATCTGAGTAGGGAAAGGTGAATGGGAGCATGTTAAGTGGATAAAAAGTAACGTATGTGTGCTTGCACACCTATGTGAACATATTTGTTTGCTTAAAGAGAGGGTCTCACCATGACCTATAATGGTAATATGTCATGAACTCAAGTATGCCCCTGAGGTTCAAACAAACCAAAACCAAATATAAAACAACAGTAAAATCAAATGGTGTTAGAACTGACCATTTGGAAAGAAAACTGGAACTTCAGTTCTTACACAAAAGTAAATTCCAGAGGGAATAATTAAAATTTTAAAAATAAATAAAAGCAGCAAAACAAAGTACAACAGGGAGTTTCTATATAATGCTAATGTTTGAAAAAGTGCTTGTAAGTACAAGTGGCACTCATACTGATATGCTCAGCAATCAGCAAAGGTACTTTAAATGATATTCCACTTCTGGAAAATATAATACTCTAATGAGTTGAAACCTCAAAAACTTAATAGTTAACTGATAAACACGTTATAGCTGGTTGGGTGCAAATCTGGACAACAAATGGCTGAACAAGAGAGGTGGCTGGACGAATTAATGAATAAATATAACCTTTCCAACTTTTCCTTCTCTAAGCCTACTATAGAGAAGATATTTGTTAATGGCTACTTTAAAAAAGTCTGAGAATCAAGTTCTTTCCTCATTACTATAAACTAATAAAATGATTTTTTCCCATGTGATTTATATCACTTCAGGCTTATTAGAGCAGCTAAGATTTTTTTCCATTTATTAAACAATACCCAGCATTGTGAATATTCATCCCAATTTATCCAGTATTACTTTTTACCTACTTGACTAGGTGTGTGATCTTAGAAAAGTTATCTCCTCTAAGTCTCAATTCATTTATAAGTTTGTAATAAACAGACACATACTAAGTGAAGACTTAGATAGCAATCATTATTTTCCTGTGAAGATTAAGTAAGATTTAGGGGCCTTGGCAGATAAACTGTTGCTGCTATACCCAGGTAAGAATGGGAAAAGCTACGGAGACAGGGAATCGGGACATGTGGGCTCTTTCTAGGGTTTGTGGACTAAAAGGGACCATATACTAAACTTGACAAGCCCAGGGGAGGCCTGTGTGGCAGCCTTACAAACCCAAGAGACCTAAAATAACCACAAAGGATGCTCTGAAATTAAAAGTTTTTAACTAAAAGCAGTTTATGGTGGGTAGTCATGTCCTAGGCCAGTATCTTCCCTGACAAAAGTCAATCTTTACCTTAAGGGAGCTTGTCTATTGTCTTTTTTTGCATCTATGATAAAATATCTTTGGAATGTCAAAGTAATTTTCCTTTTTCCAGACCCCTCAAAACAGAGTGCCCACTCTGCAGAGACCACAAATCCCCTCATTGTTATTGAGTTAACTGTTGACTGTTAACTATCCTGTAACTACTTATGTAAAAGATGTATATGCCTATCATCTTACTTTTCATCCAATCAGAGGTTTCCCCGCTTTGCTTTCTCCCACCTCCCTAATCAATCACCAATGGATTTCACGAAACTCACTTGCCTCTTTTCTTTTGATTGTAATGTGTAAAATACGGTACAAAATTGCCATTTTCTGGAGCATTATCTCAATCCGTTGAGATTTTGCTTCCCAGCAACTGTTGACAATTTTAGCTCAAATAAACTCACAAAAATTTTTCACAGGTTTGAATGTTTCTTACGTTGACAGATTCACCTCTTTGTTAACTGTAAGGACTTTTGAAGAGTTAACCTGTTGTCTGGGCCCCCCAGTTTCTTTATAGGTAAGAAGAGATTGCATCACCAGGGGTTGTAAATTTGGAGTCCATAGACTATGCGAGCCCCCAGGGATTTTGTGAACTAGAATACAGTGGAAATTAATATATTTATTTTTACTAACCTCTAGCTGAAATTCAGCATTTCTTGCAATTATGGATTTAGGCAACAAACCATAGTATTAACAACACCTGTGACTTTGTCACTATAGAAATGACATGGTTTAAAAATCACATTCCAGCACAAAAATACATTACTCACTGTTTTTTATTAACTTATTTTTTAAATCCTCACCTGAAGATATTTCTCCATTGATTTTCCAGATAGAGTGGAGGAGAGGAAGGGACAGAGAGAGAACCATCGATGTGAGAAAGACACATCGATTGGCTGCCTCCCGTATGACCCCGATTGGGGCTGGGGATCAAACCTTCATGCCCTTGACTTCCTTAGGAATCAAACTGGCGACCCTTTGGTCTGCAGGCCGATGCTCTAACCACTGAACCAAACCGGCCAGGGCTCAATGTTTCTTAATACCCTGAAGAACATACTTCAACATAGTTTCCTTTATAGTCCTATGTATTTCATGCAATTAAAACATTCTGAGAAATCCACAGAATTTACCAGGCTACTGAAGGGAATCTATGGCACAAAAAAGGTTAAGAACTCTTGCATAACCCTATAAATTTTACCTCTTAATCTCTATGAACACACCATATTCATATAAAATTCAAAACAGGCCGAACAAATTCACAAGTAGCTTTGGGAGAGGAGGGTATTAGTGACAGAGAGGAGGTAGAAAGCTTCCTGGAGTGCCAGTAATATACCACTTCTTGATCCAGGGGATAGTTACACAAGTGTGTTTGTTTTGTGAAAATTCATGGAACTGTACACTTATGATTCTGTGCATTTTCCTATATGCACAATCTATCCTGGGAAAAATATTTTAAAGTATTTTTAGGTAATATAAATGTGAAATTGGATTCTGGAGCTTTTATCATTATAAATTGGAATACAGACCATTTTAATTTTGTATTTTCTATCAGGTGAAATCCCTGAAGGACTTAAAAATAAAAAAGTAAAAGTATTGAAGTTGAAGTCTTGGGCCTCCAGAAATTCTGATTTAGTGATTTTGAGGTGCAGTCCAGGAAATTGCATTTTAAATATATGCTCCAGGTGATTCTAACATTTTATACTCTGAAAAGCATAACAGATCAAAGAGTGAACAAACACAACAGATAAAGCCTCAGTAGTTTAGAAAAGAAACCTTATTTTATAGATATTTTAATTTGGAATAAGCCACAATGACATTTTCTTGAACTTCTTGCGTATTCTTTCATCCTGACAGATGGGCATCCAACTCTCGTATATTTATTTCCATATACAAAGTAAACTAATCTCTTCTTTACACATGAATCCCTAAATATTAAGACTCTTCATAGTCTCTTCTGGCTATACATCCTGGAGCCCTTCAACCATTCCCCACTGACATGTCTAAATTTGCTATTCTGACTGGCATACAGTAAGTACCATGTTAAGTGAATGCAACCACGTCACCCTAAAAAACAGGTTTGTTCTTTCACTTAATTAAAAACATCAAACTAGCCCTGGCCGGTTTGGTTCAGTGGTTAGAGCGTCAGCCCACGGACCAGAGAGTCCCAGGTTCGGTTCCTGCTAAGGGCACATACCTCAGTTGCAGTCTGTCCCCGGTCCCGGTTGGGGTCATGTGGGTGGCAACCACTTGATGTGTCTCTCTCACATGGATGTTTCTCTCTCTCTTCCTCCCTCCCTTCCGCGCTATCTGAAGATAAATGCAAAAATGCCCTCGAGTGAGGATTAAAAAAAAAACAAAAAACAAAACCCATCAAACAAAATCAAACCCTTTTTATAAATGATATTGAATTCTGTTAAACTGCCTCTTGTTGATTTTGACTCCTATTCTAGTCTTTCCAAATAAAGAAAATACAATCGTATTAATAGTACTAGCAATCTTTTGTAATAAACATGCTTTCTAAGGTTTCTTATATATTCTGTTAAGAGTTTTAGGAATATCAAATTAAGAACAAAAATATGAGGCCTGGCTGAGTGGCTCAGTTGGTTGGAGTGCTATCCCATGCACCAGAAGGTTTCAGGTTCAATTTCTGGTCAGGGCATGTGTGGGAGACAACCCACTAAATTTTCTCTCACATCAATGTTTCTCCCTCTCTCTCTAAGATCACTGGAAACATCCTTGAATCAGAATTTTTAAAAAATAATAAAAATGTGAGAAAAGAGTCCTAGAAAGTTACCAGCCGATCTAGAGAACAGATAACAAAGGTTGTTTAACAAGTTAGAAAGAATCCAGGAAGAATTTTAAAAAGGAACAACCTGCCTTCCCACCTTTCTTCCCAACTGTTCCAAAAAAAACCCACAACAACCCCCCCCCCCAAACTCAAACCACCACAATCCTGCCAAATACCCACTTTGTTGTCAAAAGCTACTGTACATAAACCATGAAAACAAGATGGGTCACCTATTCAGGTATTCAGGACATAAATTAGACATAAAAAATTTGGACCCCTTACTGGGGTGATCACTTTGTGAGGTACATAAATGTCTAATCACTATGTTGTACACTTGAAACTAACAGTATTGTATGTCAACCGTAATTGAAAAATAAATTAATTTTAAAAATCTGGATCCTTACTGACCACGTGGTGGGTGTGATGCCTCATGGAAATCATTGTACCCTTGTGCTTCAACTTCCCTCCATGCCCTGCTTCTATCAGAGATTATGTCCAACAAAAAATACTCAAACACATTAGTTATAAAAAACACTATTAGGACTTCCGGTCAAGATGGCGGCATAGGTAAACGCGGTATCGCGTCCTCCCACAACCACATCAAAGTTACAACTAAACTACAGAACAACCATCATTCAAAACCGCCTGAAATCAAACTGAATGGAAGTCCTACAACTACGAAATTAAAGAAGAAGCCACATCGAGACTGGTAGGAGGGGCGGAGGCGCGAGGGGCTGGTCGCACATCCACGTGTGGCGGATAAAAATTAGGACGACACCTCGGCTGGGAAGGTCCTCCCTGAGGACTGAGGGGTCCCCGTCCCACACCAGGCGCCCAGCTCAGGGTTTCAGTGTCAGGAAGAGAAGTCCCCATCACTTCTGGCTGGAAAAAACCAGCCGGAACTGAGGCTGAGGCGGCTGGAGCCCCCCCTGCCCCTTCCCCGCAGCTCCTCTTAAAGGGCCCGTGCACAGACTTACTCGGACTCGCTCCCTCCAGGCTCCAGCATCCGGGAGGGAGCCTGAAAGGCACCAGAGTCATATGGGGAAGAACTGAGCTGTTTGGCATTGGAGCGAGGGCTGGAGAGGCAGCTTTCTCCTGGACAGACGTGCTATCAGAGGCTTTTGTTCCTTTGGTGAGCCCTTCCCTGGGCCGGCAGACGCCACCATATCTGGGACTCCAGCTACCTGGCTCACACTGTTTGCCCCGCCCTGGTGATTCCCTGAGGCCCCGCCCCACCCAGCTTTCAGGCCCACTCAAGCTGTTGCCAGTTGCTTTACCATAGGACTGGCCTGTCTTGGATCCTGCTTCAGCTTTTCCTAAATTCTTTCAAACAAGCAGCATCTGGTCTCAGCTAGCCCCATACCTCTCACTAAGTAATACGTAGAAACAAACACAGGGAGGCAGCCAAAATGAGGAGACAAAGAAACAGATCCCAAATGAAAGAACAGAACAAAACTCCAGGAAAAGAACTAAGTGAAATGGAGTTAAGCAACCTAACAGATGCAGAGTTCAAAATACTGCTTATAAGGATGCTCAGTGGACTTAGGATCTCAAGAGCATAAAAAAAGACCAGTCTGAAATGAAGGATGCACTAACTGAAATAAAGAATAGTTTACACAGATGCAATAGTAGAGTAGGTAAAGCCAAGAAGCAAACCATCGATTTGGAATATAAGGAAGCAAAAAACACCCAATCAGAACAGCAAAAAGAAAAAAAAATCCAAAGAAATGAGGATAGTGTAAGGAGCCTCTGGGACAACTTCAAGCGTGCCAACATTCACATCTTGGGGGTGCCAGAAGGAGAAGAGAGAGAACAAGAAATCAAAAACCTATTTGAAACAATAATGGCAGAAAACTTCCTGAACTTGGTGAAGGAAACAGACATGCAAGTCCAGGAAGCAAAGAGAGTCCCAAACAAGATGAACCCCAAGATGCCCACACCAAGACACATCATCATCAAAATGCAAAAGGTTCAAGACAAAGAGAGAATCTTAAAAGCAGCAAGAGAAAAGAAGTTAGTTACCTACAAGGGAGTTCCCATCAGACTGTCAGCTGATTTCTCAAAAGAAACTTTGCAGGCCAAAAGGGAGTGGCAAGAAATATTCAGAGTGATGAAAAGCAAGAACCTACAACCAAGATTACTCTATCCTGCAAAGCTGTCATTTAGAATCGATGGCCATATAAAGAGTTTCCCAGACAAAGAAAAGCTAAAGGAGTTCATCACCACCAAACCATTCTTATATGAAATGTTGAAGGGTCTTCTTGAAGAAAAAGATAAAAAAATATGAACAAACAAAATGGCAATAAATACATAGCTATCAACAATTGAATCTATAAACAAAATGAACAAGCAGAACAAAGACATTCTCATAGATACAGAGAACTTTTTTGGGAACCAGATGGGCGGGGGCTGGGGGGATGGGTAAAAAAGGTGAAGGGATTAAGAAGTACAAATTGCTTGTTAGACTGACAAACCTCAAAGGGAAGGGGGGTTGGGGGGTGGGAAGAAATAAACCAAAGAACTTATTTGTAAAAAAAAAAAAGAAAAAAAAAGAGTGAACTCCCAGCCCAGCTGGCGTGGCTCAGTGGGTTGAGCAACGTCTCATGGACTAAGATGTCCCAGTTTGATTCCTGGTCAGGACATATGCCCAAGTTGTGGGCTCGATCCTCAGTAGGGGGCATGCAGGAGGCAGTTAGTTGATGTTTCTCTCTCTCATTTCCTTTCTCTCTAAAAAAAATCAATAAACACATATTAAAAAAAAAACAAAAAAAAAAACACACACACAAAAAAAACCACTATTAGCCCTGGCTGGTTTGGCTCAGCGGTTAGAGCGTCAGCCTGCGGTCCAGAGAGACCTGGGTTCGGTTCCCGCTAAGGGCATGTACTTCAGTTGCAGTTTGTCCCCGGCCATGGTTGGTCGTGCGGGTGGCAGCCACTCGATGTGTCCCTTTCACATCAATGTTTCTCTCTCTCTCTCTCTCTTCCTCTCTCCCTCCCACTCTATCTGGATAAAAATAAATAAATAAAAAATAAAAACACTATTAAATGACACAGGATCATCAGGCTAAAATATATTTGAACTGAATTAAGATCCTCTAAATGATTACTGGGATTCTCTGACTGAAGGGATAAATGGACAGGCAGCAAGAGATATCCCTACGGAATCATATGAAAGGGACCTGCC
The DNA here is from genome assembly GCA_030848825.1 of Tadarida brasiliensis. NCBI lineage: Eukaryota > Metazoa > Chordata > Mammalia > Chiroptera > Molossidae > Tadarida > Tadarida brasiliensis. The sequence continues at coordinate 66,722,569 of CM061259.1, read as the reverse complement.
ACGTCTGAAGGGTACAAGACGTGAGAAAGAAAGGTGGGTTAAAGATGTAAAAGTGTGATGCACAAGGTTCACTGATGCTACTGTATGACTTTTACTTTTTTTAATCCTTACCCGAGAGTGTTTTTTTTTCCCCATTTATCTTCAGATAGAGTGGGAAGGAGGGAGCCAGGGAGAGGGGGAGGAGGGGGGAGGGGGGGGGAGAGAGAGAGAGAGAGAGAGAGAGAGAGAAACATCTATGTGAGAGAGACACACTGAATGGCTGCCTCCCGCACGACCCCAACCAGGGCCGGGGACTGAACCGCAACTGAGCTAAGTGCCCTTGACGGGAATCAAACCTGCAACTCTTTGGTCTGTGGGCTAACGCGCTAACCACTGAGCAAAATCGGCCAGGGCTACTGTATGACTTTTTCTTAAATAACTGAGGACAACAAAGAGTGAATGATAAATGCTCTCCAGTCAAGTGAAGTTTTGCAAACTCGAAGCTGAAGGAGAGAGGAGATAAAGCCACAATAGTGCAAATTATCAGAGACTAAGATATTCTCACTGGACAGGCACTAGTGTACCTTGGAATGTGCTATCTTAGCTGTGGTTGTTAGAAGAAATATAACCTTGTATTATAAACTTTTCCTGGGATTTATCTAAAACTGAAGAACAGACCATCTCTAAGTTCTCTTCTTTTCAAAATGCAACACTATGTTACAGATATATATGTATGTATATATGAATTCATAAAATCTAATCAAATAAAGGTACGCCTCCAGAGGTATAAGGTATATACATTTATAATCAATGACGTAGACACTGACTTTGCTGAAGACAACACTATATTAGAAGTTCCAGTATAAGAGAGGGCTTAAAAAAATGTGGAAAATAAATTAGGTAAAATGCACTAAATTAATATTAATAAGATCAAGTTTTTTGGAGGGGGTTCAATTATTATCATCATCATTTAATCTATCACTCATAAAGATATTTATACTAAGTAACTCTCAAAAGACACACTACTAATTCAAGGTTCTAGATAATGAATCTTGTCTTGAATTCTTAAATGCAGTTAAGAATGCTAGATACATGAAAAGGGAAGTCCTTTTTTCCTACCAGTGGCCCTTGTCAAAAAGTCAGTCACTTTGCTAATTCCTTTTTGTAAGAGTACATATTTTAAATATAGCACTTTAGAATCTTCCATGAAAACTTCAGAAAAGAATCACAGGAAATGATTATTCTTTAAAATTGTTGGCCTTATTCTCTGATACAAGTAAAATGTGTAGAAGTTTCAATAACTCAATGTTTTATCTTTAATTCCAATTCAATATATTACTGACAGCCTTTAGGAAAATACTAAGCTATTGCTTTGACATTTATTGACCTTTAATAAAAGTAAACCTCCTCCATTAAATTTGAGTCATTTTTTTCCCATTTAATTTTGACTTTAATAACCACCTTCTACAGAAGGTGAACATGACCTCATTTTCAAACAAAATATTTCTAAATTAGTTTTTAATTAACTTAGATTTTAAAGTAACATAAAGCCCTCATTAAAAATGTAGACTCTCCCAGAAACCTTTCAATGTAAGCCCATGTATTATCTTTCAAGATGGAACTGCTCAAGAAGCAAAATTAATTTTAAGTGTTTTTCTCGAAACAAAATCAAAGTATAGTACTGACTTTCAGTACAAAAAAAAAAAAATGAAGGGCAGAGAATGCCTAATGGAAAGGCAGCTGTAAATTCTGAATAGCAAAATCAACCTTCATATTTTGGTTATTAAAGAACATTGAAAATATGACACATCAGAAATTCTGGGTTCTAGTTGTTATTTCTGCCACTAAGTAATCTCTTAATATCTTGACTTTCTCATTTGTAAATACAGTGAAATTGTAATGATCTGTAAGGTTATATTTCAACTCTCTAAGTATTTCAAGATTCTTATGGTCAAATTTTTAGCTGCTTGAAAATAAGAACAGAAAACTGACTTTGCACCCCCTTTCCCACAAGAATATCCTCTGTCAAGAAGAGCTTGAGTCTTATTTTCAGACACTATTAATCATTTCTTTTAAAATTAAATTACCTACCTCACTGAGGTGTTGTGAGGATTAATTCATTAGTGTTTGTAAAGCACTTTGAGATCCTCGGGTCAAAGGCGCTATAGAAGTGCAAAGTAGTAGTATTATTACTAGATTATTTGCTTATTTAAGGAATTTCACAATCCTTTAAAACCTAACTCTGGGTTATAATTTAGACATCTATTTGTAAAACTTGGTCATTTATTCACATTATTCTTAACTATTTTTTAGTATATTATAGACAGAGAGGGGCAGGATGTATAACAAATAATTTTAAAGGCTTAACTTTGGTCTACAAATGGAGGGAGAGAGTAAGGGAAAAAAATCTAGTGTGACGAATTTTAAATCTGTCAATCAGATTTAGAAATGTGCCTAAGTTTTGTACCCAAAACAAAACAAACAAAAAACCCCACTTTAATAGCAGATTCTGCAATGAGAAATTCCTTTCTTCAAAGAGAAAAGTAAAGAATTTTCAAATCAACTCCATTTTAAAAGGGGCACTGAGCTTATAAATAACACACATATACATGCAAATGGTCATTTAAAACCTTCATGTTTAAATCAGAATAACAGTATCAGTATGGAACTGACATCAAAATAATTGAGTGACTTTTTCTTTAAGCTGGCCTCCCACTCTCAACTACACAAAAGCAAACTAAGCAGTTTGAAGAGGTCAAAGCAATTTTGCTTTATGGTGTTTTAAGAGGAAAAAAAAGAGGGCCAAAGCTTCAAAATCAGTTAATATCTTGGATTACTCCACAACTCCCCATCCCTTTCTCCCAAGAAATCTTTTTACAATTAAAGCATTGTGTTTTAAAATCAAGGCAACACACACACACAAAGCTAAGAGAAACATGCCTACTTATACACTGGATATTCTCCTTGATAAACAGACATTTCTTTTAAAAACTGCCAATATCCTGAGGAGATTCTCCAGTGCAACAGAAGCTCCAGTCCCCAGAGCAAACTGAAATTTATATATTAAAACTTTAAACACTTACCTCCTGCTCCTGTTGAAAGATGACGACTCTACCACCTTTATCTCCTGTTGCTAGTAATTCTCCAGAATGATTAAATTCTACTGTAGAAATTATATCTGCTGTATAATCGAAACAAAAGAAAGACATTAGTTTTTCTCACCCAACTCACTACAGTTTTAGAACTTAGTATATTTTCCCTAACATATGCCAAGTCTATATATCAACCTGCCATCAGAAATAAAGTAAATCTGAAGTTCTTCCATAAATATTTTGGTTCACCAAAAAAAATTCTCCCCAGAATAAACCAATGACACTACTTTAACAAACAGGAACACAACAAATAATAAATATTAGTAGTTTATTAATATTTCACTAAATTCATGAATGTAACAAAATCAACAACTTGTGAAAAATTCTATGATAGCACCATTAAATAATATTATCTTGCTAATTTTCTGTCTTATATACTTTTGATAAGCTCTTTTATGCAAACCCAAAGATGGACTTTAAAAATTAAGGCAGATATAATTAAAATGGGGAAAATATTTAAATGTAAAAATAATTTCAGATGGAATTTTAAGTCATAAATATGGCTTCGCATACAAAAATCTACAAATAGAACACACTTATACCAGAAATGCTTTGTGCTATGCACCTTTAGTATGCACAGCTCTTCTTGTGGCTGCCAAACACTGCAGGGGTACTAGAATCAGTCATATTGCACCCAAAGTTGGTGCTAACTTCACAGTCAAGTTCAAATAAAATTATCAGGGCTTTTTCCTTGCTTTTTGACACCAGAGCCATTTTCCTAAGGAAAAAAATCTAAGTTACAGACTTGGGTATTAAGATAAAGCAATACACTGTACAATTCACCATTGTTACAAACAAGTTCTTCTATAAAGCATTATGCCAAATTAGAAAAGACTCCATCATATGCATTTTAGTAATATAAGTCAACTTTTTCTACAAGAAAAGTTATTTTCTGGTCTACATTAGCTCACTCTAAGAATTCAACAATATAACTTCATATAATAAAGAACACTATGTACCTAAAAATTTACTGACCAATGTATCTTATCAATATTCTGTCCAGTACTGCATTTTATAATTTTCTTTTTAGTGATTTGTCCAAGTCCAGCTTGATCTTGAAAAGCTTTCTTTGCCTTCTCCATTGTCTAGGTCCAAGGCATTTTACCTTTTGGAAACTCTCTGAGAACCTACTGAAAGTTACACATGCTCTCCCAAGAGATTGTACATATTTAAGTGCACACAAAAGAATGCATACAATATCAGAGGGTCTATACAGCACCTCAATTCCAGGTTAAAAATGTTAGCCTAGACAGCCCACCATAATCAGGGTCAAGGTGTAAAACAATGTACTGGACTACTCTGTAAAGCCAAATATGAATAAATACTTAAAAGTCAATCTATTAGGTGCCCTGTACTGTACTGACTTTTATAGTGAATATATTAAATATTAAAAGCATACCTAATCCCTGCACTTAAAAGACAATAGAGTACAGCTGGAAGAGAAAATAAGTAGGAACTAACAATATTAGAAAGTTAGGTTCTAAAATCAGGGAATGAAATAAAAATCATACATAGTAAAAATTATCTTTAAATTCAAATCCCTCTGAAACCAGCACTTAAGAGACATAAATTCTTTCCCTTTGAAGTCCAACTCAGCTAATTTCCCTACAACATTGATAAGTTTCTTTGGCTAATCTATCAAATAAAGGAACTAATTTGAACATAAAATCATGCTTTTAAAAGTTTTCTGAGTTGTAAAGCACCAAGATCTCACAAGGCCTCACTTGGAAAAAAGACATATAAAAGGCATGAATAAAAGGGAGAACAAGCCCTGGCCAGTTTGGCTCAGTGGTTAGAGCATCAACCCGTGGACCAAAGTGTTGTGGGTTCAATTCCAGCCAAGGGCACGTACCTCAGTTGCGGCTCACCCCTGGCCCTGGTTGGGGTCATGCAGGAGGCAACCAGTTGATGTGTGCCCCCCCCCCCCAATCCCGCATCTGAAGATATTTGAGAAAATATGCTCAGGAGAAGAATGAAAAATAAAAAAGGGAGAACAAAATCAAATAATGCTTAAGAGTCTATAAAAAATATCCAGGACTGAATTACTGAGACTACTAAGAAACTGAGCCTTGAACTGTATGTGCTACTGCATACCAGTGTGCCAGAAATGGGTTCTTGGTTTGCCTGCATTCTGCAGAGCACCCGAACCTGTAATCTCCAGTTTTGAGCAACCTGTTTAATCTCAGTATGCCATACAAACATTACTGTGTACTAGGTGTGCCATGATGTGCAAAAGGTAAGGAAGCATGGCTCTAAAATGGGTGCTCCCACATTTCGCCATATCCAGAACAAGGTTAAGGTGTTATGGTTTTGAAAGTAACAATAAATCTATTTCTAGAAAGTATTCCTCTAATGCTCTGATTTCTATACCATTAAAAAAATTTAGAGCAATGACTGCAGAAAGTCTACAATAGTGTTCTGGTGAAAAAAAGAGCTAGTGTCTGCAAAGCTTTGCTACAAGAGCAATTGCCAGCGTGGTATACAAAGTATTATCTTTTTACAAATAATATTTGATTCCCTACAAAACTCTACCAGGTAATCAGTCTCCTCTCCTTTTTGTTCCATTTCAATCAAAACAGAGATTAACAAAGAACACTAAAACCAACTGCACAAACAAAAGTATACAAAAAAGTACCCAATAAAAATGTGCAGTAACTTAGTACTTCCTCTTTCAAAAGGCTGAAGTGAAGGACACAAGTAAAAATTTAAAAATCTGTAATTGGCCTTCTGCTTCCAACAACTAGGTAATACGACAATCTGGATTCATCCTCTTACTGTGAACGACTAGAAAACAAAATATATGAAAGAACTGTTTTCAGACAATGGGCAATATGGAATATAAGGCTTTGAAACCCTTAGAGAAGACAAAGAAAGTAAGCACTATGTTTATCCCAGCTTACTGCCTGATAATGTGATGAGTAACACCAAGCAGCAATCTCAGTGTCTTGTGGAAACAAACTGGGGGTTAGGAAAGATCAAAGCAGCTAGAATTTGTGGGAATACAGAGAAAAAGCTGAAGGGATCTAAATAGGGTTCACTTAAAATCTTTGGTTGAGGGACCTGCAGATGTGTGGTTAACACTCCACCAGGCCTAGGAAAAGAACCACCAGAAAGCTTCTGAGGACTCTGAACAGTTGGGGCTCCCACCAGCCAGAACCTACAAATGTCATTTAATGAGGCATCAGGTAGAGTCCTCCAAAGAGTATTATCTTAGTAGTAGGACTAATCAGCACTGAGGACTGAATCTGTCCTAAAAAAGCTTAAAAGCAAACTTTAAAAACTAAACCAATATAAACAGAACCAGAAACAACAAAAATTATGGAATTAAGGTCCAAGCAGACAAGGACCTTAAAATAGCTGTTGTAAACATGTTCCATATGCTCAAGAACATAGAATAAATTGAGAACATGATGAGAAATGGGAGATAAAAGATAAAGAACATCTAAAAATGAAAAATATACTATCTAAAATGAAAGATACGCAGCTGTCCTTGGTTTGCAGCTTGGCCTTGCCTGGCGATCTCCAAGGCCAGCACAAGCAGCAGCCATCTGCAGATTGCTTTGTGGCTCATGCCTGGTGGCCCCAGGAAGAACACAGGCAGCGGATGACCTTGGCCTGCTCCTCCTGGGAGATCCCAGAGCCAGGACACTCAGTGGACAACTTCAGATCACGCTGAAGCACTACCACCCAACCACCTCTACAAGCGACACACTCAAGGTTCAGACTGTTGGCACGAGAGCCCCACTGAAGTCAGTCCTGCTCTGTGGAGTTGGCCCCTGCACAGCCAATCCTCCACAGTGCTCAGAGGCCAGTGGTCAGAGCTAGTCCTTGCAGCTGATCAGCTGGGGGGTAAATCTCTCCCACCGGCATGCCAACCTCAATCAAGGCTCAACCAGAAGAGGAGCAGGGTGTACACAGTCCACACCTCAAGTGCCCAGCTTGGATGATGGGGAGGAGGGATGGCTATTGAACCCTACAGAAAACCTACTACATTAGGCCACTCTACAAAGCCTGGGAAACATAGAAGTTCTACCTAATACAAAGAAACAAACACAGGGAGGCAGCCAAAACAAGGAGACAAAGAAACATGTCACAAATGAAAGAACAGATAAAACTCCAGAAAAAGAACTAAACCAAATGGAGACAAGCAATCTACTAGATGCAGAATTCAAAACACTGGTTATAATGATGCTCAATGAACTTAGTGAGAACATTAATATATAAAAGGACCAGTCAGGTAAAGGAAAAAAAAAAAAAAAAAAAAAAAAAAGGACCAGTCAGAAATGAAGGATACACTAACTAAAGTGAAGAAAAATTTACAGGAAATCAACAGTACAGTAGATGAAGCTGAGAATCAAATCAGTGACTTGCAATATAATGAAGCAAAAAATACCCAATCACAACAGCCAAAAGAAAAACAAATCCAAAAAAATGAGGACAGTGTAAGGAGCCTCTAGGACAACTTCAAGTGTACCAACATTTGCATCATGGGGGTGCCGGAAGGAGAAGAGAGGGCAAGAAATCAAAAACCTATTTGAAAGAATAATTACAGAAAAATTCCCTAAGTGAAGGAAGTAGATGTACAAGTCCAGGAAGTGCCGAGTCCCAAACAAGATGAACCCAAAGAGGCCCACACCAAGACACATCATAATTAAAATGCCAAAGGTTAAAGACAAAGAGGGAATCTTAAAAGCAGCAAGAGAAAAGCAGTTTTGTCTATAAGGGAGCTTCCATTAGACTGTCAGCTGATTTCTCAATAGAAACTTTGCAGGACAGAACGGAGTTGCAAGAAATATTCAAAGTGATGAAAAGCAAGGACCTACAAAAAAGACTCCTCTATCCTACAAAGTTATAATTTAGAATCAAAGGACAAAAAAAAGCTAAAGGAGTTCAGCACCACCAAACCAGTAATATATGAAAGGTTAAATGGTCTTCTTTAAGAAGGAGGAAAAAGAAAAAAAAAAAAAGATTGAAAGTATGAACGAGAAAATGGCAATAAATACACATCTATTAATAATTTAATAAAATAAATAAATAAAGGAACAAGCAGAACATAAAGAGACTCATAGATACAGAGAACATTTTGACAGTTGCCAGATTTGGGGGAAAGGGGGTTGGGGGAATGGGTGAAAAAGGTGAAGGGATTAAGAAGTACAAATTGGGCCCTGGCCAGTTGTGCTCAGTGGTTAAAGCATTGGCCCTTGGACCAAAGGGTCAGAGGTTTGATTCCTGGTCAAGGCCACATACCTGGGTTGCAGGTTCAATCCCCAGCCCCAGTGGGGGTCATGTGGGAGGCACCAGTCAGTGTCTCTCTCTTACACTGATGTTTCTCTCTTTCTCCATCCCACTCTCCCCACTCTACACTATCTAAAAATCAATGGAAAAATATCATCAGGACTAAAAACAACAAAAAAGAAGTACAAATTGGTAGTTACAGAATAGTCATGGGGATGTAAAGTATAGCATAGGGAATATAGTCAGTAATATTCTAATGACTATGTATGGTGTCAGATGGGTGTAAGATTTATCAGGATGATCACTTAGTAAGTTACGTAATGTCTAATGACAGGGGTTCACACCTGAAAGTAATATAATAATGTATGTCAACTGTAATTAAAACCTAAAAATAATTTAAAAAGAAAGATACACTGGGGATGGGATTAATAGATTAGACACTGCAGAAGAAAAGATCAAGAACTATGAATGCCTAGCAATGGAATAAAAAAAGGAAAGAAAAAAAAATAACAAAAGCCTGACTTGCAGGACAGTATCAAGTGTTCTAACATATGTAATCACTGCAGTCCCATGAAAAAAGGTGGGGAATATTTAAAAAAATGATCAGTATATTAAGTGTTGAGGCAGGATGGTACTGTAAATAGAATAATCAAACCAAGTACACGGTAGCAGCCGCAACTCAAAAACCATTAATAGGCTTGCACTGCTGATGTGATTACAAAATAATGAAAAATTCTTTGTAAAATTCCAATATTTCACAGCCTATCTTCCCTTACTTTACGCAGTAAACTTAAGTATGCACCATTAAACACATGAAAAAACGCTTAATAAAATAAAACAGTTGAGTTTTAGACTTAGAAGAGCCCAACTTCTAAGAGAATCGTTATGGTTATTTTAGTATATATTCTTCCAAAATCTTTCCATGTGTACTTCACATACTCAGTACAAAAATAACAGACTTGTAAAGAGAAAGAATGTTGTCTACCTTCTATCACTAACTTTAAAACAAAAGTTACAAAGAGTGTTTAATTCTATTTGCACGGCATTAATAAAACCATCAAAGCATCAGGGAATTAGAGTTTAGACAGGGAGACAAAGTAATATATGCCCCAAAGGCAATCCCTAGTACAGTTGATATTGAGCAACTGGAACTCTTCACATAGAACTGGTAGGACTGTAACAAGGCATACCCACTTTAGGGAAAAAACAAAGTTTGGCAGTTTCTTATATAATTAAAACAAACACCATGTGACCCAACAGTCTCATTACTAGATATTTATCAAAATCAAACGAAAAGTTATGTTCACATGAAAATCTGGATGCAAATGTTTATAGAAGCTTTATTTATAATTGCCAAAAACAAGACACAAGTGATCTTCAACTGGGGAATGAATAAACAAAATGTGGTGTATCTATACAATGAAAATAACTCAGCAATAAAAAGAACAATCTACTGATATAAGCAATAATATGGATAAAACTCAAAATGCATTGTGCTAAGCAAAAGAAGCCAGATTCAAAAAGCTACATATTATATGACCCCATTTATCTCACATTCTGGAAAAAGTACAACTATAGGGACAAAAAACAGAGTAGTGGTTGCTAGGGGCCAGAGGTGGGGTAGAGGTTGACTTACAAAGGGACATGAACTACTTGGAGTGATGAAACTTTTTATCTTGACTGTGATAGTCACTATATGACTATGTGTTGTTGTTTTTTTAAATCAAAGCTTGAAGAACTATGCTAAAAAGGATGAATTTCAGCGTATGTAAATTATACCATAAGAAATCAACAAAATCCAGACACTGGAATGTCATCCCAGACATTTCAAATCCCAATTTGATGTTTCACTTACTGGTTACACAATGCTTTCCTACTCTAAAACTTTCAAAGGTTCTCTAAAGGAGTATCATACAATTTTGGGTAATCCTGGCATAAATCTCCTCCATAATATGAACACTGAAGAATATCATCTTACTTTCTAGTATCATAGCATTCACTAAATTCTCTAGGAAGGCTAAATGTTTTACACCTCCCACATATATACTTATGCCTACCCCCATGCCTCCTTTAGCTTAGGTGTATTGTCTACCTTGCCTAAAATACCTCCTTTCCTCTTCTCCCCATTCCTTTAGCCCTTCTGTATGTTACTCATTGGGGAGGGGGGGGGGCGCAGGTGGGGGGCTTAAATTCATGTATCTCTGTAGAGGTATTAATAACCCAAAAGAATAATGTCTATAGATATAATGAAAGAAAAACGCAATTTTTACACAATAACTAAAGGTAAGTAAACTAGGAAAAATACTTTTATTTCTAAACACAGGGAGACAATTCACAGAATAATAATACTGGCAAAATATAAGAAAATATCCAATCAAATCAAATTTTTAAAAAATTTTAGGCCCGTTGGTGTGGCTCAGTGGTTGAGCGTTGACCCATGCACCCAAGAGGTCGCCAGTTCGATTCCCAGTCAGGGCACATGCCCAGGTTGTGGGCCAAATCCCCAGTGTGGGGCATGCATGAGGCAGCCAACTGATGTTCTTTCTCATCGATGTTTCTATCTCTCTCTCCCTTCCTGTCTCTCTAAAATCAATAAAGAAAAAAATTAAAAAATTAAAAAAAATTTTTTTTTTTAGCCCAGCTGGTGTGGCTCAGTGGTTGAGCATCGACTCAAGCACCAAGAGGTCACTGGTTCAATTCCTGGTCAGGGCACATGCCCAGGTTGTGGGGAACATGCAGGAGGTGGCCAATCGATGTTCTCTCTCATTGATGTTTCTCTCTCTCCCTCTCCCTTCCTCTCTCTCTAAAATCAATAAAAAATTTTAAAAATTTAAATATGACAGTTTCTATCTCTTAAGTTACAGGAAAAATACAAATTGTTCAAATTTTTTCTACAACGCAGACAGTATATATTACTTTTGAAGATTATTTCATAATTTATATCAAAATCCACAAAATATTCATTCCCTTGGAACTCTTGTCAGTTCCAGAAGTCATCCTATTGAAATAACACAAAAAAGATTTTAATGAGTAAAGATGCTCACTAATGTCTTTAAGTTATCTGAAGTGTTAGAGAATATAAGAGAAACATCAAATGTCCTAATTCTGCTAATATCCTTTCACATTTTGCTCTAATTTCCCCTGAAATCCTCCTCCTTTTTTACTCCTTTTTCTACAAGCCCTGGCTTTTTATTAACCATCACTTGAGTGCAACTCTCAGTTCTATCTAAGTAATAATTTGACCATGAGTAAGTCCATTAATCTTTATGAACTTCAAACTTCTCATTTGCAAAGAAATATAAATAGATGATCTCTCTCTTCAGAGGATTTCTCTTTCACGGAGCATATACAATATATGTTCAGGCACTTAAATAAACTCCAAACTTCTAGGGGATGAAGAAAACAGTAACAACTGGAGAAAAGCAACATGCTTTTATTAGAAAACTTCCAATGGAAAACTGAAGACCTGAAACAACAACATACTGCAAATGCTGTATAACTCTATTTATGACCATGAATCTCCGCTAGAGATCTTACCCTAACAAGAATGGGTCCCAGATTTACTTCTTTTAAACTGAAATTCATAAACAATAGTGATTTAATGTAAGGTACTTTCAGTAAGTTACAAGCCAATCAATTGTGAGGTCACAATAGAACTGAGACAAGGAAGCACGATACTTTCTGCTCAGCTCAACTCACATCACCGCTACAGCGGTAAACCACGATACTGGAGATTCTCATGTCCTCTATCATTCACTATGCATTTATGCGATGGGATCTTCCCCAACTTTTACATACAAAGGTCAGAAACTACTTAACTGCAAGTGATAATTCATACACACATAAAAGTTCCCCATTTTTCAAACACCATTCAACAGAACATATAAAAGAGCTAAATGAGCTGAATTTTTCTGTTTTCTGTACATTTGAGTATAATTTTAGACTTACAGAAGAGTTGCAAACATATTACAGAGTTCCCACATACCCCTCACCTAGTTTCTCCTATTGTTTACATCTTATATTACTATGGTACATTTATCACAACTAAGGAACCAACAATAGAATATTATTATTAACTGAATTCCATACTTGATTCAGATTTCACTAGTTTTCCCCTATTGTCCTTTTTCAGTTTCAGGATTTATCCAGGATCCCACATCACATTTAGTCATCATGTCTGTTTAGCTTTCTCTAGTCTGAGAGTTTCTCAGACTTTTCTTGTTTTTGATGACCATGACAGTTTTGAAGAGTACTGGTCAGCTACTCTTCGATATGTCCCTCAATTTGGAATTGTCAGGTGTTTTTATCATGACCACACTACAATTATAGGTTACTGGCAGGAAGATCAAGGTTGAGTATCATTTTATCACATCCTATCAATATGACTTACTGATGATAGCCTAGATTATCTAACCAAGGTACAGTCTGCCCGGTTTCTCCACTATAACGTTACCTGCCCCCACATAAGGTACTCTGGGAGGAAGTCACTAAGTACAGTTCACATTCAAGGGATGGGGGTGGAGGGGTGTATTAAGCTCTACCCTGAATATCTACATAAATTATTTGGAGTTCTTCTGTATGAAAAATGTATTCCTTTCCCCTCGTTTACTTATTCAATCATTTATCAGTATAAACTTAAGAATATTTATTTCAAACACAATCAAATTGGTTCAGATTTGTCCATTGAGAGCTCTTTCAGGTTGGTTCCTGGATTCCTTTGACATACTCCCATCCTCCTGTTTCTTGAGACTTCTGAAACTTTTAAAAACATGTGTAACTTTCATATATTCTTTTTTTTTTTTTTTTTTTTTTTTTAATCCTCACCTCAGGACATTTTTTCATTTTTTGTTCAGATAGAGTGGGAGGGAGAGAGAGGAAGAGAGAGAGAAACATCGATGTGAAAGTGACACATCGAGTGGCTACCACCCTCACGACCAACCAGGGCCGGGGACAAACTGCAACCGAAGTACATGCCCTTAGCGGGCACTGAACCCAGGTCTCTCTGGACCGCAGGCCGACGCTCTAACCGCTGAGCCAAACCGGCCAGGGCTCATATATTCTTAATATTACCACAAATTAAATTATTTCTTTTATTCTACAGTTGTATACTACGTTTTAAGAACTGAATTCTCTCAATGAGTTCTGAAGAGAAGTATCTAACTATGGCTAAGATTTCTGTCCTGGAATAATTTCTCATTTGGTCAACTAGGGTACTAAAAGTCAAGAAACTGTATGTATTAGCTTTCTTGGAAGTTTTGACATATGCCTGCAAGATGGATTTCATATTAACCTTCTGATACTCACTGTGCTTTTCTTTCAGATGTTGGGGAGGTGAGGGCGAGAACACTGCAGGTATACTGGTCACCTTTATCTCTGTTAAAGGCAAGGGCCTGCTGTCAAAACATTCTGGCACATCATAGCACAGAAATTAATTCTCATTTTAATTTAGTTTGTTTCAGATTCAGGGCTCCCATTAGAAGCATGCTATTTTGGGGGGACATGATCCATTTCCATGATCTTTTCTCCTTTATTAGTTCAATATATACCCTATATGGCAAACTTCAGGATTGGCCCAACATAGCTAATTAGAATATGATTAAGCCAAATTTCTTCTCCAAGGTAATTAATTACTCCCCAATATAAGAAAATACTTTATAGATACTAATACAGCATCTATAAAATGTCAGTTTCTTGTTAAAAAGGGGTAGGTTAGCTTTAGGTATAGTTACTTTCCTTTATATCACTGTGATGCTCTTTTATCACTGTTGACCTCTAGAGGGAGCTCTAAGTTCTTGTACTTTTCCAGAAGATCAGGACACTCCTCCAACAAATGTGGTATATTCAAAATTTAAGAACATTTTATTATGGCACCTGAAGAGTAAGTTAAATGTGTGCCACCCCTTTAGGAATTTATTGCTCCTCAGAAGCGAGTAAGGCTTAACCTGCTCACCTGCTCCAGGAGGAACAGGCCCCAACCATTTCTTCTCTCCCTTCCAGACTCCTGTGACTCTTCATTCTCTTTCCTACTTAGCATTGATTAGGCAATTAGTTACTGAGGCCTGAAAAGAGTTATCTGTAGGCATTGGAGGCAAATGCTCCATCTTGCTGACTCTTGGTACTTTCAGGGTAGCAGGCCAATGCATCTCTACCTTCCCCATGTCAGGGCACACACACAATATAGTATTTGTATGGCTCACCAGTATAGCTAAGATGAGGCTGCTCATGTCTGCCCAGGAACTCTAGTCAGCTAAACCTCCACTCAGGTACCCACCCCCAAGGACAGAGGGATCATTAACGTAACACCTGTAACACATTCTTGGGGCCACATCTATAGGGAAGTTGTGCAGGAAATGACAAGAAATCAGACTGTCAAATCCCCACTTCATCTGTCTGACTCTGAGGAAGCAACTCAGCCCCTTAAAAACTCAGTTTCCTCACCTTCAAATGCCTACCTCATAGAGTTGCTTTGAGGGTTAACTATGCAATAAATACAAATACATGAGCCTTGTATCACACACATGGTAGGCACATTGATAAACAGAAGATACTGGCTGGGGTTTGGGCCTTGCTGCAAAGTAGAAACAAGCATTTAACCTCACTTGTTTCTAAGCTATTCATGCTAATCTAGTTTCGGTAACAATTTCTCCACACGGTCTAGTTTAGATCACTGGAGCCTGAGGCTAAAATCCAAACTAGTAACAAAGTATTACAGATGCCTTGCTTTGCTGCTTCTTTGCATAGACACCAAAAAGGCCTCCAGTTGAAGTCAGACTGGTCAGGACAGGATTCTGCACTCCTGTGTCTTTCAGTAAAATATCCCCTCGATTACACCATGATTTCCCACAATGAAGTTAAGTGCTAATGGCCCTTTATAATCTTTTCTAAACCTCTGACTCTGAACGGGAACATGTTATGTGATAAGCTCAACAAAGACCACTCACTGGCTATAGATGCTCATACAAAACCTACATTGTAATGTTGCCATGAGAGTCAGGGTCCATAGGGTAATTTCCAGAGATGTGTTCTGGAACCAGTCTCCCTTCTTTTTAACTTGTTCCTGGATAATTTGATATCATGTTTGGATAAAATGGAATGGAACCATACCCTCCTGCAACAAAGAACAGAAAGATAAACAGTTGCTAATATATTTAGTCTAAAGGTTGTGATCTTAACAAACAAGCCTTGGTGTATTAATGTTATATATAATGTTAAAAAGAAGAGTTCTAAATGAATCATTCTAAAACTAAAGTTACCATCTTTGTTAGATGTTCACCAATTTTTAATTGGTTCATAATTAATTCCACAAAGCAAATCACCTCATTAAGTTGCCTTATAATGTAGTTTCTCATGGAGATTATACAAAGAAGTAGGTACTACACAAGCACCTGCACATCTATGCAGACATTAAGAAATTTTTATAAACAGAATGGGTATCTGATTATTAACAATATCTGCCCCAAATCTTGATAAACTAGGATTGTTTGGGCCATGCCCAAGAACCAGAAAGCATTTCACTGTCTACATGTCTTGGTAGAGTCACATCCAACTCAAGTTTGTTTTCTGACAGGATTCCTCGAGCTCACCTATGAACTGGCTAAAAAGGGGCAGAATACTGACAGAAAGAGGCTAGAGATCTCTAAGGTATGTTACAGAAAATTTCATCGACTTTATCCCAATGGCAAAACGGAGCCCATTAGGGAGTTTTAAATATGAGGAATCCAATTAGATGTACTCTTAGATTACTCAGGCTGAAGTGAAGAGTACTGAGAACTGGAAGATGGGTATGCAGAAGGAAGTATGGAGTTACTCTGGAAATCCTGGTACACAATGATAGTGCTCTAGTCCAGTATAGTACAGTAACAATATTGTCATAATTAGCCAACATTTAAAATGCACTTACAGTATGTTAGGTATGTAATCTTCACAAGAAACCTATAAAACTGGTTGCATTAATAAGTCCATTTAACAAAGGAAGATACCAGAGCATAAAGGCAAAAGAGGTGACAGAGTGTACAAATTTGAAAATACATTTATGAAGTATATAAAGTAAGACATGATAATCAATGAGGTGTGAAGCACTAAAGATGAAAGCAATAATAATAATATCCAGGTCCTCATGCTAGCTGAATGTACTCGATACCATTAATAAATAAATATTTACCTTAGGTTAAGTATTATTTAACAGCATCTAAATGGCAGGTACAACTTCAAGTTAAAAAAAAAAAAAAAAGTGACCCGTCCACTGGCTAAATAATACAAAATATTATATCATGAATGATTTCACCAAAACTCTTAACCAAAGAAATGTATCATACACCATCTATTACCAAAAAAAGAAAAGAAATTTAAAGAAAATTCTTTTTGTTCATCTTTTCCTTTTTTAATCCTTTTACTCTAGGTTCTAGTAGGCTAGTTTGCTCAAGGTGATAATTTCCTGATCTTGTTTTCAATTATATTTACACTGCAATTCATGTTTCCGTTTTAAACTGTAATAATGTTTTTTCAAATGATTTGAAATTATTTTCACACGATTCCATTTTCAAAAATGCAATTTCTTTCATGAATCTCAATGAAAAAGAGAATTAAACACTTAAGGTTTTGTTTTCCCCACTTACTTAAACAGTTTACTTCTCTAATTCTAAAAACTGGTCTTATTTTTAATAAATCTTGTACATTTTTGTTGTTTTGTTCATTCTTCTTTTTCAATCCTCACCCAAGGATATTTTTCCATTTTATCTTCAAATAGAGTAGGAAGAGGAGAAGGTGAGAGAGAGAGAGAGAGAGAGAGAGAGAGAGAGAGAGAGAGAGAGAGAGAGACACACACATTGATTGGTTGCCTCCCGCACAACCCCGACCAGGGCTGGGTACGAACTGCAACCAAGGTATGTGCCCTTGACCGGAATCGAACCTGCAACCCTCTGGTCCGCCGGCCGACGCTCTAACCACTGAGCCGAACCAGTCAGGGCTTGTTCATTCTTAAGAGAGTCATTCCTTCAACAAATATTTTACTGAACATCTACTATATGCTAGACACTCTAGCTCTTGCTAGTATTTCCAGGTGCTAGGAATACAAGACTAAATAAGACAGACAAAAAAGTCCCTGGCCCTATGGATCTTATAGTCTAGTGATGAGGACATATTACAACAATGAATAATAAATATAAAATGTATAGGTAGTGCTAAGTACTATAAAAATATAAAGACAAATAAGAGAACAGAAAGTAATGCGGGAGGTATTTCAGGTACGGTGGTCAGAGAGAACCTCTCTGAAGTGACAGAGGCAAAAAACAAAATGAACAGAGAATAAGTTATCCAAACTTGTAAAGGAAAGTATTCCAAGGAGAGCACTAAGTAGAAATGAGTCTGCTAAACTTGGTAAGACTAATTGCAGAACAAGATGGTAGAGGAGATGGAACACTCTGCAGAGGCCAGACCACATACAGGCCTTGTAGGCTATGGTAGAAGTACTGTGGATTTGTTATATGAGTGGTAAGAAGCCACTGGAGAGTTTCTAAGTGATTACCTGTTAAGTGAATACAGAGCAAAAATGAAAGAATTGTTCCTAAGTTATTGCAGTAGCCTAAGCAAAAGAGAATGATGGGTCTGAATTCAGGTGGCAGTCACAGAGGAATGGATGAATACAGAATACATTCTGAAGATAGTACTGCTAGAACTTGCTGATAGAGGATGATTCCAAGATTTTAGAACCAAGACCTATCTATGGAGGACAGACAGTGCCATTTACTGGGAAGAGATAAACCAGAAAAGAGGAGGTTTGGGGTAAGAAAGGAGCCAAAAATTCCATTTCCATATCTTTGATGTTGATTTCAAGCAGACATACAAGTAGAAAGGTCATAGAGGCAGCACGATAGATTTCACAGCAATTTAGGGAAGGAAGAAGAGATTTTATTAGTATCATCAGCTAACAGAAGTCACTTAAAGACGAAATGATTTCCTAGTTCGTGATTACAGATTAAAAAAAAGAAGAGGTCTGGTCTAAGGACAGAGCCTTGAGGCTGCCCCACATTTAGCACTGAAGAAGAGGAGGAACCAGCTAAGAAAGGAGATTGTGCAAGAACTACTGGTGAGGCAGGAAGAACTTTTCTGGAAGCCAGGCAAGGACAGGCATTTCAAAAAGGAGGCACAAGTGCACAGAGACCAAGTAAAATGAGTGCTGAGAATTAAAACTTGGATTTGGCGACATGAAGATTTTTGGGGTAATTTCAACAAAGTGGTTTTAGTGGATTAGTTTCCTTAAAATAAAATCTGTTTTCTGTGGCTTTATTTTATACAAGTGGCACCTCTGGAGTTGAGCTGCCTAGGTTGAAGTCAATATTCTTACAGTCTAAAGTTGGGCTTATACAAGGCATCTTCTTTATGTGTGCCATCCACAAAGATTTTCCTTTATTTATGTCTTTGGCTGTTCTGGAAAACAGAGGCTTAAACAAAACAGGACTGTGAAGCTGACTCATCATGCTTCTAAGCTGCTGACTTCTCAGTTGACTAAGTGTACTGAGTAGTATTTTTTTCAAGAAAAGTACCTGAGTGATATACTTTGAGTCATTAGAAGCCTGAAAAATGCCGTTCTGTTGCCCTACCTATGTGAAGGATAATTTCTATCAATTTAAGATTCTTAGGTTATAATAACTTTTTCATCTATTTTTAAGGTGCTACCCCACTGTCTTTTACCACAGCACCGTCCAACAAATTTTCTGTGATAACAAAAATGTTCTGTTCTGCACTGTCCAAACATGGCAGCCATTAGCCTCATGTAGCTACTTACTGAGGACTTAAACTGTGAGCAGTGAAATTGAGGAAATACATTTATTTAATTTTAATTAACTTAATTTAATAACTACACATGGCTAGTGGCTACCACTAGCTGGATAGCACAGTTCTAGCATACAGAAGAGAAGACAAAGGCAATGCCTACCCGAAATACCTTCCTATGCAAGTAAACTGTTTCTTACCTGAATATTTATAGTATTCATTTCTATATATATGCTGAAATAGAAAATTCCACTAGCCTATTCTGTATGGATCTCATTTATTTTGCTTGGTATGCACTTTAGTTACCTATAAGAGAGTATTAACAGGCCCTACCAAAATTATAGAGAATTTTAAATGAGCTTCAACTTGCTAAATACTTGGCACATAGTAAGTGTTCAATAAATGTTAGCTATATTCCACGAGCCCTTTTGATCTGTTCTCTGACTCTGGAAAATTTTTACTGTTTCTCTGACTTTATCTGATCTCTCACTCTAAACTTTTATTATATACTGGATCTACTCATTGTGTTTCTTACATTTTTGTCTTTAATTTTCGTCTTATTTCCTCTGAATTGTGGGAATATGTCTAAAGCCTCCCAAGAGTCAGTAGTTAAGAATTACAAATTACTTCTTCCTGTCCCCTTTTTCTTCAAATACTGGAGTCTCTTTGAGAATACTAATTAGCTGTTCCCTAAATTTCAATTTTCTCATTTGTTGCAGTAAGTCTGTTACACAGGAAATCACTTGCTCACACTGATCACCTTTTTCCAAACTACTGAGTCTATATGTGCCTATCTTTTTGTGTACTCAACTTTAAAGAGGTCTATGTTTATGAAATATTGGGAATTGTGTTGGGTTCAACCAGGAAAAAAATTAAGAATCAAGTTCAAATCTTTTTTGTGGGGGAGGGGGATGATTACATTGATACTTTCTGTATTAGTTCTCAATTGCTGCCTAACGAATAACCCCAACTTTAGCAGCTTGAAACAAATGTGTGTTATCTCTGTTTCTGTGGACCAGGAACTTTAGTGTGGCTTAGCTGGGTGCATGTAGCTCAGGGTCTCTCTCACAAGGCTGCCATCAATGTATCAGCCAAGGCCACTGTCATCTCAAAACTTGATGGTGAAAGAGATAGTCTTGCTTGCAATTCAAGTTCGCACACACAGCTGTTGGCAGGCACCAGGTCTTCACTGGCTGTTGGCCCAAAACACTAGCTCCTTGCCATGTGAGCTCCACAGGAAGCTCACAAAATGGAAGATGGTTTCACTCAGAGCAAATGAGAAGGCAGCCCAACACAGAAGCCAAAGTCTTTTTCTGTAACCTAATCTCAAAAGTAACATCCCATCATTTTTACCATACTTGTAGAAGTCATTAGGCCCAGCTACACTCAAGGGGAGGGAATTACACTCAAGAACATGAATACTAGGAGGCAGAAAGTACTGGGGAGAGTAGAGGATGCCTCCACATTCCCTTGGTCGGCTTACAGATTCAGCAATATGGAGTCAGGCAGAAGGGTTGCAGGCCAAAGAAGGCAGCTTCAGAGCAAGGAGTTTCAACTTTGTGCTTCATTAGTCTTTCTCTTGCAACCACTGGTAGCCAGCCTCCCTTCGCTGGTCATATTTCTCTTGGTCAAACCATTCTGAGTCATCCAGTTTTTAATCCCTGCTTCAAAGTACAAAATATGGACCACCCTTCAATTCTAGCTCTAGCTGCTCAATCAAGGTCCTTTTACTCACGTCCCAGGAGGGCTTTTCAAGCACATAAATGAACACCAAGTCAGCCAGTAAGGACTTATCTCACTATGTTTCTCATCTGTACTGTTTCATGCCAACATTCTTTTTAGTTTAGTTATGGCACCCTTCCAGGGTTTCCAAGGACACTGAACTCTCCCCATTATGCCTGTTGGTCATTTCCGTGTGTGTCCATTTGTTTTAACACATGGGCTTAGATCACCACCCTCCACCAGAAGTCAACATAGCTATTTTTCAAAGTAAAACACTTTATACATTCTTTAAGAGACTCTATTTTAATAAATATGACAGGAAATGCCTGTTGGTTTTCCTAGCCACATAATTCAATTTTACTGTTAAATAAAACAAAGGTGTTTTAATCTACATCATCAACTTCCAGGATATATTCTATGGTAATTCAAGTAACTAAATTTTGTAGATTTCTAAAAAAAAAAAAAAAAGAAAAGAAAAGCAATGGCTCCATACTTACTTCAATTTGATATGTGACTAATTACAAAACTTAGTAAGCAAAGAAACACTTTAACAATGTACCTACAATCTTAAAAGGAATCAGACAAACAGGTTCTCAGAAGGATGAACTAATCACACATCACTGTAAAGATGACCCTACAACTACGTGCCCAGCATAGCAGTGGGCACCAAGCACTGTGGAAAGGACATAATTCTTAATTGAAGACAAACCTTTAGTCAGAATACCAACAGTATTCTAACTCACAAATCAAAGCATACATTTTTGATGTAACAAATGAAAACAACTTTCCTATACTTATTACTCTCTACCCCACTCTCATTCCCCTGAAGAAAATGTATTCACCCTATTTCTTTAGAACACTAATAAAGAGCACAGGGGAGAATCAACAAAAACTAAATCAGTCATTAACAAATTTTCTGATCTGATAATCTAACAGAAAGTATATAGTCTACTGGATAAATGGAATCCAGGCGTTTTGTCCTCTGCTGATAAATATGAGGGAAATAGAAATAAGGGACTTAACACAAATGCGTTAAGCAGACACAAGGCCACCACACACTGCTATGCTACACAGGATCTAACCTACATAAGCAGCCATCCTGTACAGGCACAGTGTGCCTGAGGATAAAGCCTATATTTTATCAGATTTCTAGGTGTTATGTTCTTGGTCAAAGAAAAGGTATTTTCAAACATTTTAGCACTTCACTTAAGGAATAAAAATTACTTGGTATCTCAGCAAAGTTGCAGGATACAAAATCAACACACACAAATCAGTTGCATTTCTACACATTAGCAATGAACAATCCGAAAAAGAAATTAATAAACAATTCCTTTTACAATAGCATCAAAAGGAATAAAATAATTAGGAATAAACAAAATGAAAGACTTATATACTGAAAACTACAAAACGCTGCTAAAAATAACTAAAAATAGAAACAGAAAATCTATAAAATTCACATGGAATCTTAAGGGACCTGAAGAGCCAAACAACCTTGAGAGTTGGAGGTCTCATACTTCTTGATGTCAACTCACTACAAAGCTACAGTAATCAAAATAGTGTGGTATTGACATAAAGACAGACATATAGACCAATGGAAGAGAGTCCAGAAATAAACACTCTATCCTCCACATATGGTCACATGTAACCCTTGCTCATATGGTCAAATTTTTGGGGGGCAAAGTTTTTTCAACACGTGTGCTGAGAAAACGGGATGTTCACATGTTAAAGAATGAAGCTGGATCCTTAACTTGCACCACTGATAAAAATAAACTTTAAATAGATTAAATAGATTAAAGACCTAAAACTATAAAACTTTTAGAAGAAAAAAGCTTTGTGACAATGGATTTGGCAATGACTTCTTGAATATATACTGAAAAAACAAGCAACAACAAAAAATAAATTGGAATTGAACAAAATTAAAAACTTTTGTGTGCATCAAAGAACACAATCAACAGAATGAAAAGGCAACCCATGAAATGAGAGAAAATATGTGCAAATCATGTATTTGATACCAGGTTAATATCCAGAATTTATAAATAATTCCTATAACTGAACAACAACAATTTTAAAATAGGCAAAGAACTTGAAAAGACTTCTCTGAAGATATACTCAGGGCAAAAAACACATGAAAAGATGCTCAACATAACCAGTCATCTGAGAAATGTATATCAAAACCACAATGAGAAACCATTTCATATCTATTAGGATGGCTAGTATCAAACACAAAAACAAGAATACTAGTGCTGGTAAGAATGTGGAGAAATTGGAACCCTAGTACATTGCTAAGTGGGAAAGGTAATGGTATAGTCACTGCGGAAAACAGTACAGTAGTTCCTCAATACATTAAACGCAGAATTACCTTATGATCCAATAATAGTTACTTCTCAAAATATACCCAAATGAATTCAAAGCAGGGACTCGAACAGATATTCAAACACTAATGTTCATAGCAGCATTATTCACAATAGCCAAAAGGTGGAAGCAACACAGATGAATGGATATACAAAAATAGTACATACATACAATGGATTATTCGGCTCCACAAAGGAAATTTTAACGCATGCTACAACATAGATGAGCTTTGAGGACTGTTACAAATATGTTTGTATTCCTCCCCACCAACCCCAATTCATATGTTGTAACCCTACCCTTCAGTGTGATATTAGGAGGTGGGGTCTTTGGGAAATGATTAGGTCATGAGGGTAGAGCCCTCCTGAATGAGATTAGTACCCTTATAAAACAGAGTCCCTCGCCCTGGCCAGTGTGGCTCAGTTGGTTTGGTGTTGTCCCATGCACAGAGAGGTCCCTGATTCCTAGTCAGGGTACATGCCTGGGTTGTAGGCTCAATCCCCAGTAGGGGGCATACAGCCTATCAGTGTTTCTCTCTCACTGTGTCTCTGTCTGTCTCTCTCTCTCTCTTCCTGTCACTCCTTCCCTCCCTCTCTAAAATATCAATAAAAATATTTTTTAAAATGAAAAGAAAAACAGACCCCCTTCTGCCATGTGAGGGCACAGTGAGAAGAGATCCCTCTGTGAACCAAAAATTAAGCCCTTCACCAGACAGAATCCACCAGTGCCTTGATCTTGGACTTTTCAGAACTGGGAGAAATAAACTATTGTTTAAGCCACCCTGTCCATGGTACTTTGTTATGAGGCCTAAATTGACCAAGACAAGGACATTATGCCAGTGAAATAAGCCAGTCACAAAAGGACAAATACTGTATAATTCCACTTTTATGAGGTACCCAGTGTAGTCAGATTCATAGAAACAGAAAGTAGATTGGGAGTTAGCTGCCAGTGGCTGGGAAAGGAAAGAATGGGGAGTTACTATTTAATGGTTAAGCCATTTCAGTTTGGGAAGATAAAAAAAAAAGTTCCGGAGATGGATGGGCATGTATGTACTTAAAGCCACTGAACTATACACTTAAAACAATTAAGTATTATGTTATATATATAGGGGTGAGCAAAAGTAGGTTCACAGTTGTGAGTACACAAAACAGTTTATTCTTGTATTATTAGTTATTAATTATTGTATTATTTACCACATGAATAGGGGGAAAGTAAACCTACTTTCGCCCATTTCTGTATTTTATCACAATAAAAAAATTATCTGTTATCTCCCATAACAAAACATTGTTAACTCCCACAGTCCCAAGTTAGGGCAATTAAATCCAAGGTTAATTAATTCATTGGTTAATTTAATCAAAGATTCAAGTTCTTTTCATCCTTAGAAAACAACTGATTTCAAGTCTAGGCAGAAAAAGTACAATGTGAATCATCTTGTGTCAGAAAAACAGGAAGTGATCAAGGACTGATTGGGACATGTAAACAGGAGGAACTTGATGGGTCTCTCATCTGGCCAAATTCTGGACAGTGTGAACATCAAAAGGAACAGTGGCATTAGTAGACTGTTAATACATGGGGGGGGGGGGGGGGGGGGCAGGCGGGGCAGACTATGAGTCCACAGTGATACTAAAAAGAGGAAGAACTGGGAGATTAGAAAAATCACCATTCTACAGATGATGTATTATAGATTATACACCTGAAAACTATATAATTTTATTAACCAACGTCACCCCAATAAATTCAAGGAAAAAGAAAAAAAAAGAAGAAAATCGCCATTCTGGGTCTACCAAAGCAGAATGCCTCAGGCAAAGACCCTCAATGAATGCTTATTACAAAGGGGGAAAAAGGTTCTTTTTAGAGAGATCTGCCAGACACTATATGACCTAGTGATCAAACTAAGAATCATCAATAATGAGACAAATTTATATAATGTGATGCACCAGGAAGTATACAGTATGTACACTTATGTGATATGTCTTATCAAAAATATTTAACCTGGATTTAATTGTTTAACCTGGATTTAAAACAGATGGTGAAATCCAGAAAGCATTATTTTATATACATGATTAACAAGCACTGACTCTTCAAAATTAACCAAATGCTGTGACTGAATCCTGGATTGAAAAACTAAAATATTTTAAGGACAGTTTTGAGTCACTTGAGGAAGTTTAAATATGCACTCAATATTTCATGCTAAATTCCTGCTATGAATTTAATTATAAATATGAATTCATGCTAAATTTCTTGGGTATTATAATGGTATTGTGGTTGTGCTTGAGAATATTCTTGTTCTTATGAGATAAAGACTGAGTGAGTTATTTAGGGGTAAAGAACTATATGCTGTTTCCAACTTACTTTCAAAAGATCTGGGGGCATGAGTGCAGGTGTGCATATAAGAGCAGAGATAAAGCAAATGTGGCAAAATGTTTATAATTGGTGAACATAAAGAATAGCTACAGTTATGTTTATTTTTTAACTTCTTTATGGGCTTAAAATTTTTCAAAATAAGTCAGAAAACAGGAATAGGAGGAGGGAATACAGCAGCTCCATATAGTCTCATACACTATAGCAAAAAAAAAAAAGAGACCCTTTCTTGGGTTTCTTTTTAAAGGGCTGCAATGCCCCCCCTGGCTCCTGCCCCCAGCAGACACAGCTCTTCATATTTCTTATACAGATCTAATATTATCTGTTTGACCTCATTTCATATTTAGCTTAGTCCTAAAACCATAAATCCACCTATAATGAAAAAAAAAAAAAAAAAAAAAAAGCCAGACTGAACTTTTCTCACCTAGCCAGCATGAAAACCAAGACCTAAGATGGCATCTTTTTCCCCAAACTATCATTCTGCCTAATAATCTCCCCCATGCTAACCAGGCTATATAGAGCATTCATAATTGGGAGAGAAGCATTCATACCTCTTAAAAAGGAGATGTAGGCCTTTTCCACCCCTCATCAAACAAGACATAACCACTCCAAAGTTGAAGATTTTTAATTGTTACTATTCTGTTACTATTCTAGAATCTATCCTATTATGTATTAACCAACATTTACCTGACAATGAAAGTTACAATGACATTTTTATTTTTAATATCTTGAAGAAAACACCTTTTAGTGCAGATGCGGTACAAAGTAAGTCAACAGTACTAAGTAAAAGTTCTAAAAATGACTAGCTATAACAGTGAGTAACTGTCCCTGCAAATGGCCATTTCTCCCTTTCTCCTTTTATCAGAATACCCTGGCAACCACTTTCCCCCCAGCAAAACTACACACAGAGTTTTAACAGGAAATAAGTTACATTTCTCAGGCTCTCCTAAGGCCACGTGATCAAGTTCTGAAGAGGGGATATGAGTGTAAAATTTCCATGTCACATTCTTTTTTTTTTTTATCCTCACCGGAGGACATTTTTCCATTTTTTGTTCAGATAGAGTGGGAGGGAGAGAGAGGAAGAGAGAGAGAGAGAGAGAGGGAGAGAAACATCGATGTGAAAGGGACACATCGAGTGGCTGCGTCCCTCACGACCCAACCAGGGGCCGGGGACAAACTGCAACCGAGGAACGTGCCCCTAGCGGGAACCGAACCCAGGTCTCTCTGGACCACAGGCTGACGCTCCAACCGCTGAGCCAAACTGGCCAGGGCCCATGTCACATTCTTAAAAAGAAGCTACTTGCCCTCCTTCTCTGTCTCTCTCCCATAGGCCAAACACAGACGAGCCAGATCTAACCATGCAGACAACACCAATACGGCTACAGAAAGGCAAACAGCGAGAGAGAAGAAACCTGGAACAAAAGCAGTTTATCTACTTCGGACTCCTCTCTACCACTGGTGGGTTACATGAGAAATAAGCCTTCAATTTTGGGAACCACTGTATATTTGGGTCTTTTACAGCAGCTTGGCCTGTATTAATAGCTTGTGTGATGCTGGGTACTTCTCTGGGCCTCATTTTATTGATTCACAAAACTGGGAAGAATGAGTGCTATTAACCTTCTTCTTTAGCTTACTGTATTTCCATTTTTTAAAATAAAGTATGTACATTTAGTAAAATAAAAACTTGAAGTTTCAAATATTTTTAAATGAAATGACATGTGAAAACACCTTGTACAATGTATCCACACATTCAACAAATCATTACAAAAAGCCCACTAAAATGCCAGATACTATTATGTGCCTGAAACTTTTAAAGATGCTAAGAATAAAGTGATAGAACAAAAGATATAGTTCATGCCCTCACGTGTGAAACAAACTTTGAGAGGGAGCCTAAAAGAAACAAGCAAGTAATAAACAAGATTATTTCAAGTAATAATAAGGGTATTGAAAAAGAGCAAAAAGCAGATACCTGGAGTATACTTTGGGATTGGGAGGGGAAACAGTTAATTTATACAGGGTAGTCAAGATCATGCAAAACCCTGTGTAAAGTATATTCCAGGTTAAAAAAGGTAAATTCAAAGTCTTCAGCAAGAACAAGACAGTGTATGTTCCTAGACCACCAAGAAAGCCCCTGTGGCTTCAGCTACTACTGAGCAAGGGAGAGAATGAATGAAAAGATCTGAGAGTTAGAAAAGGCAGCATGGTATAAAGCATATAACTGGTATGTTATTAACATCAGAGGATGAGTGCTCCTGTTACTACTCCCTTAATTCTATGTCTTGGTTTCAGGAACAAATGATATTCCCAATAGAAAATTATGATCTTAGCTGCCCTGCAATCAGAAACTGATTATAATCTTATGTTTTACTTATAAATGTCTTTACTATGGGACAAGCATTTTAATTAATTGATTTTAAGAGTAAACAAAACTGCTTCATTTCTGATAAAGCTAAAGCTTTCTCTAACATTTCAAATGTGAACAAATTTCACATATGCATTCAGACAACATTTCATGAGCACCTACTATATATATCAGACACTGCTGCAAGTGAAGACATAGCAGTAAATAAAGACCCAGTTCTTGTAGAGTTGAATACATCAGAATATATTTCAATGTTTAAGAATGGTAATAATAAATGTTTTAAACCCTCACTACTTCTGACTGATTCTTTAATGCCTAAAATTTCTATTAGAAAAAACAAGTTAGTGCCTTTATTTAAATATTTCTCATTTTTTTGCTGTAACTGAGGAAAAGAATTCCATAATTTAACAAGGTTTCGTGTATTAAAAACTACAGTACAGAGAATAACAAATATCACATGATCTCACTTATTATGTGGAATCTAACGAACAAAATAAACTGACAAACAAAATAGGTCCAGAGGCATGGATGCATGGAACAGAATGACAGATCTCAGAGAGGAGGGGGGTGAGGGGGAGAGGACAATAACAGATTAGCCAAAGAACATATATGCATATGTGCACAGCCCACGGACACAGACAATAGTGTGGTGAAGGCCTGGGTGGGACAGGGGCTGGGTGGAGGGGCATAAAGGGGGGGGGGGGCAGGGGATGGAGGACACCTGTAATACTATCAACAGTTAAAGTAATAATAAAATAAAAATTTAAAAATTTACAAACTATAGTACGCATTATAATTTAGATCTAAGAAAACAATTAAGTCTACTTTCTTTTTTTAAATGTTTTTTCCTTTATTGATTTGAGAGAGAGAGAGAGAGAGAGAGAGAGAGAGAGAGAGAGGAGAAACATCGATAAGAGAGAACAACGACTGGCTGCCTCCTGCATGTCCCCCACTGGTGATCGGGCCCACAACCTGGGCATATGTCCTGACCGGCAATTGAACTGGCAACCTCTTGGTGCATGGGTCGACTCTCAACCACTGAGCCACACTGGCCGGACTAAGTCTACTTTCATATAAAAAAATACAAATATATATTCTGTGAATTCTCCCTTTCCATGGCAGAGAAAGTGATTACCAAGTGTTCTGAGACATAAAAGGAAACGAAACTATAATCATTTTGTTTATACACTTGTTAAACATGGGAGATTTAAAAAACATTCATGTATCCCTCCCTCTGGGTCCCACTAAAAATGACAGTAAGTGAATAAAAACTGTTTAAGACAGTAAGAACAAAGGGAACATGCAGGGAAGCAGCAGAAGGAACTCAAGGATAAATGTGCTGGAAAATGGAAAGCAGATTAATTTAGCAGAATAAAGGAAACTGAAACCTAAGAGCATGTGGAAGTTGCCAAGGAGAGGCAAGTAGATTCATTTCACCCTGCAGACCCTGCAAAGGGTCAGGAAAAGGACCACCATGAGGCATGGGGCTCAAAACAGTGCTACTGGTTGAAACATCTACCTAAGATGCAAAGAAGCCCCACTCTGAGGAAGAGAACTACTTTACTTTCTGAAGAAATTGAACCAGAGAACATATCAGTGAAGTACAAAATTGAAAGCAATATTAAGTGAAAGGATACACACTAAACAGTGAACTGTTTAGCTATCTTCCTGGCTCCTAGAATGTCAGCACACAGGCTTGAATATGACATCTCCCAGACACACTTCCTTCTGAGATAGGACATTGGAAGTTCTTTCTCACATTGAAACAATGAGAGTCCCTGGCTCATAACGTTACAGTGAAGCCCACAGGATAATTAGCTCTGCTAGTGAACACAGCATTTCAAATCTACTTTTCAACACCTCATTCTTTTTTTAAACATAAATTTTATTTTTATATTAAACTTTTTTCTATTAATTTTTAATTAAAAAAAATTTTTTTATTATATATATATACATATATATGTATTTTATTAATTTGTTTTTATTACAGGTGTTTCTCCTTTTCCCCCCACTGACACCCTCCTCCCCATCCCCAGCATTGTTGTCCATGTCCATCAGTTATGCGTACATGCATATAAGTTCTGTGGTTTATCTCTTCCCTCTCCCCCATCCCCTCTTCTGAGGGTTGTCAGTCTGTACCCTACTTTCACATCTCTGGGTCTACCCTGTTCCTCAGACTGTTATGTTCATTATATTCCATAAATAAGTGAGATCATGTGATATTTGTCTTTCTCTGCTTGGCTTGTTTCACTTAGGATAATACTGTCCAGGTCCCTCCATGTTGTCTCAAAGGATAAGAGATCTTTCCTTCTTACAGCTGCATAGTACTCCATTGTGTTTATGTACCACAGTTTTTTTATCCATTCGTCTACTGATGGACACTTGGGCTGTTTCCAGATCTTAGCTATTGTAAATAGTCAGCACCTCATTCTTAAATGCTAATAGACAACCAGAGATCGCCAGATACTGCAGTCCGTTAACAAAAGAAAAAAAGCATTAGAAGAAAATAGAATGCCAAAACAAACAAAGAAATAGAATGCCAAAATTTAAAAAATTTTAATGAAATTAATCTTTTCAAAGATACTGTACAAAATAGAGGTTGTTGATAAAAGGAATATTCCAAAAGGGGTGGGGGCTTTTCAAAATATAGTAATTAGAAGTAAAAATCAGTAACAGAGTTGGAAACAAAAGGTAGAAACTCTCCCAGAAAGTAGGACAAAATGTAAAGATGGAAAATAGAAGGAAAAAAAAACCCTAGAGGGCCAGTGCAGAAAGTCCAACATCTATATATAACAGGAGTTCCAGAAAGAACAAATAAAGCAGAAAAGAAAAAAGTGAAGACATAAACCTCCAAGATGAAAGAGCCCTATCAGTACTAGTACAATTAATGAAAAAGACCCACACCAAGGCATATCATTCAGAGAGGAAAGAAAATGAACTGAATGGCGTCAGGCTTCTCAAATGCAACAGTGGATACCAGCAGGCAAAAAGAAATGCCTTATAAATTCTAAGGAAAAATGATTTCCAATAATTACCCAAACCTGTTACAGTAAACCCTTGATTTCGTGGACCTCAATTTAACAGACAAAATTTGCAGTCCATATGTCATATGTGAAAATTAACAACTTAATTTCAAAATGCTTTTTTATTTATTTTTTAATCCTCACTCAAGGATATTTTTTCATTGCTTTTTAGATAGAGTAGAAGGAAGAGAGAGAAACATCAACATGAGAGAGACACATTTGGTGCCTCCTGAATGACCCCCACTGGGGTTGGGGATCAAATCCGCAACCCAGGTACCTGCCCTTGACGGGAAATCAAACCCACGACCCTTTGGTCTGCAGGCCAGCGTTCTAACCACTGACCCAAACTGGCCAGGGCTTAAAATGCTTTTAAACAAGGTTTGCTTATAATTAAATTAACGAGTTATTTTTTTGTGTGTGATTAATTCATCGTTATTTTTAAACAAATTTTAGCAAATAGGCCATATGTTGGAAAAAACACTGTAGTAATTTTGCTGCCATAAATAAATATTACATATCTACTATAGTCTACATATTTAAATATAAGAGTCACCGCTGGTAAACAATGTTCAGCAAATGATTACATGGGATCACACAGCATCTAGCGGTAATTGGTTCTGTTGTCGGGTGGCGTGACTTTCTGCAGCAGTTTTAACTGGAGCTGGCTGATGTTCCCATGTGTGCTCAGCCACGCCCCAGCCATGTGCATTTGCTTTACTCTTGGTGACTGGTGAAGGCATGCATTTTATAAATTTAAAATTACAGTAATACATATAGAAACCTTTTCTGTGAAATTAAACTTTTCATACATACTTAATTTTAGTGACACAAATGTGTCTACATAAAAGTAAAAACGGGTAAATTAATTTGTCAATTTTTTAACATACACATTCAGAAAACCTGTTTGGGCTTTAACAGACACCCCCTCGCCTGAATTAGTCCAGTATATCAAGGTTTTACTGTAATGTGAAAATAAAATAGAGACATCTTTTCCAAATAGGCTGGATCTCAAAAACTGTACCACCCATGCACTCTTTCTCAAAGAATACTGGATTCTGTGCACTAGTAAATGAGGGAGTAAACCAAGAAACAAAGAGACACAGATGGGATCTCAGACAAGGAGATCCAACAAAGAGGCAAAAATAATTCCCATGACGGTGATGTGAAAATGCTAAGAATGAGGGAAAATCCAAGGACAATATCTATGCAATAAAATTTAAAAATGCACAGGCCAGACAGACTGAAGGAGTATGGAAGGGATAGAGCTCAAGGCAAAAGTAAAACTGATAGAGTATCTGATGTGCTTCAATATACTGACAGGAGATTTGAGGATGATTTAGTGCTAGATGCACAGGAAATCACTCCAGACTCAAACGACATGATGGAGAACTTAGGTGGGGGTGAAGGGGGATGATAAACTGATAGATTATCTGATTCTTTCGATCATGTAGAACATTATATTGAAAGGTTTAGAAATGTATGGTAGAGTGAACAAATAAAAAAAATGGAAAAACAAGGTATTAACTCTAGAGAAAACAATGTTAGCCCTGGCCGGTTTGGCTCAGCAGTTAGAGCTTCAGCCTGCAGACCAAAGAGTCCCAGGTTCAATTGCGGCCAAGGGCACGTACCTTGGTTGCAGTTTGTCCCCGGCCCCAGTTGGGGTCACATGGGTGGCAACCAATCGATGTGTCTCTCTCACATCGATGTTTCTCTCTCTCCCTCTCTCCCTCCCTCCCACTCTGTCAGAAGATAAAATTCTCTTACAGTTCTGGAAGCCAGAAATCCAAAATCAGTTTTACTGGATTAAAGGTGTCAGCTAGGCAAGTTCCTTCTAGAAGCTCTAGGGGAGAATCTGTTTCCTT
Organism: Tadarida brasiliensis; assembly: GCA_030848825.1. NCBI lineage: Eukaryota > Metazoa > Chordata > Mammalia > Chiroptera > Molossidae > Tadarida > Tadarida brasiliensis. Next base: position 66,689,754 of record CM061259.1, on the reverse strand, counting down.
GCCTTTTTAGCTTCTCGAGGCCACCTACATTCCTTGGCTTGTGTGATCCTTTACTTGCATCATTCCAGCCTCTTGCTTCTGGTGTCAAATCTATTACATCCCATTTAGGTCTTATCTCCCCTTTTCTCTTTATAAAAACCCTTGTGATTACATTTAGGGCCTAGGAAGATAATTCAGTGTGGCTCAGTGGTTCAGCATCAACCCATGCACCAGGAGCTTGCTGGTTCGATTCCCTGTCAGAGCACACGCCTAGGTTGCCAGCTAGATCCTGGTAGCCGACTGATATTTCTCTCTCATCAATGTTTTTATCTCTCTCTCCCTTTTCCTTCTTCTCTCTTTAAAATCAATAAAAAACATATTTTAAAAAATTCCACCTCAAAATCCTTAATTTCATTATTCCTCAAGTCCCTTTCCCATATTAGGTAATATTCACTAGTTCTCAGGGTTGGATCTGGTTATCTTTTGGGGGAGGAGGCATTATTCAGCCTGCTACAACTCTGGACATTGTTTTAAACAATATTAATGGTATAAAAAGATTGAGAAAACGGGAGGAGCAGAAGGGACAGAACAGAGCTCAATTCTTAGCTACTATTACATCTGAGGATATAAACTGATAAAGAAACGGGTAGATGAGCATAATGTTTTGAAGTAGGAAAATAAATACAAGAAAGAGCTTAAAAAGAGTTCAAGGAAGGGGACATAAAAGGATATCTAAGAGGAACAAAAAACTCACAAGCATTTTGAAACTATTGACTTGTTAAACTATGTGCATGAGCTATACAGATTAAATCAAAATCAACCAAAACAAAACTAATATTAGGTAGCTGGAGAGGGAAAGAAATTCTGATTGGAGACTGAAAAGGTACCTCAAGGCTAATGAAGCAAACAAAACCACAAACATAAAAAGTAAAAGGTTACTCATTCATGCTTATTATAAAACTGTGTTAGATGTTACGAAACAACCAATTAGGAAGTTACGATTTCATTCCCTAAATTCATCCTTTTTACAGCACTGGGAGACAATCTATTTTTTAAAAGGCAAATTACTAGCAAAAGAAAACGTTTTGGTAAAATCTGAGCTAAACTTGTAATGCAAACACAATTTTTTTGGTACGTGCCCCTAGCGAGAACCGAACCCGGGACTCTCTGGTCCACAGGCCAAAGCTCCAACCGCAGAGCCAAATTGGCAAACACAATTTAATCTAACAATTAGGGATGGCTAACATGTAGTGCTCCGATGGAAGCTATTCTTTTAACAGCTAGTACAAAGCTCCCCAGGAGGTGTTTATTTACTTATTGAACAAATGTTAACGGATGTGAGACTAGCACAATGGATCTAACCAGTCTGCCAGAAATGCTGAGTAAAGAAATTAAGATACAATCCTACCTGTTCCCTTCCCCTAAAAAAGGCTATAAGCTGTCCTGTCCTTCCAAGTGCGGACAGCAGACCACCTGAACAGCAGGCGCAACATGGAACTGGTTAAAATGCAAAAATCACAGGCTCCACCCCAGACCTACATGCAGAATCATAATCTGCATGTTAACAGGATTCCCAGGAAATTTATAAGCTTGAGAAGTACTGGTATAGGGCTAATACAATTCTTTTGACAAAACAAAACACTGCACACTTCTGAATAAAAAAAATCAAGGGGAGAAAAAAGGGTCTTCATTAGAACAGTAAAATTTGCTTTCTTTGGACTCTTGTAGAATGTTTTACAGGCTCTACAGGTCTGGTAAAGAATTCAAGATCATCACAGAACAGCTGCGAATCGAAGGAAAGAACAATAGGGAAATATTTTTATAATGTAAAAAAAAAAAACACATTGCACTTACCATGTTGCCTTTGGCAACAAAGTGGGGGGGGGGGGGCAGGGCTTTTTAGAGCCTTAGTAGTTATGGGTCAATACTTCCGCTGGGATTTTCCTAAGATCACACCTTCACAGATGCTCCCAAACTCCACTCCTACCTTCTAAGGAAAAATAAAACTAATAGCAAAGGATGCTTGGAGCACTACTGCATGTTCAAAGTACCCCCTCGCTCCCCAATTATATTATTTTTGAGAGTAGATGTAGAGTATACAGTCACAGGAAAGTATAAAACACTGGAGAAACTTGAGAAAAATGGGAAAATAAAACAAAAAGTAACAAACCTGAACTTTTGTTGCCACACATTAATTTTAAATTAGTCAAATTTAATAGTCAAAATGCAAGACCCCAGTCTAACCCCAATTCTGATTAAACTAATCTTTCTACTTTTCTCTTTGGATTTCCCAAACTCCTAACCCAACCAAGCTAGTTTTCATTAATGCAACCAATACTTATTGCAAACAAATGACTATAACCTTCTCCTAATCTCAGCAATAAATAGTTGATCTTGATTTGTGGACTTGAAAAGGCTTTTATTGTTTTGTTAACTGTTAACCCTCTGAATAACAAGTACTATTAATTATCCTCATTTACAGATAAGAACTCACAGTAGTTCTCAAATGTTTCCTTACCCTCTGCCTATTCAAAAACAACAACAAAAAATCACTTTTTAAAGAAAACTTTTCCCATCTACTTTAGCTTCCAAATTATTTCTTCTTTAAATTTCCATACAACTTTCCTCAGCTGTAGTATGATTCAGGGGTTGGGGGTTGGGGGGTAGAGCTCTTTGCTATTACAAATGAGTAAGACAAGCATCCCCAAAGGACAACAGACAAAGAACATGAACAGAATCTACACACTTGAACACACTCAAATAAAAAGGTGTAAAAGATTTTTCTGAATGGTAATATTGTGCCAGACATTGTCAAAAGGTCAGGAAATGGGTACTCCCATTCACTGATGGAGAAAAAGGAAAGCCAACACCAACTTTCTAAGGCAATTTGGTAATATATACAATAAGCCATTAAAAAAAATCACACTTTTGGACCAGCAATTCCACTTCAAGAAATACCCTAAAGTAATAATAAGATTCTCGCAAGGAGCCCTGGCTTGTTTGGCTCAGGGGTTAGAGCGTTGGCCCTCAGACCACAGAGTCCTGGGTTTGATTCTCGGTCAAAGGTACGTACCTGGGTTGCAGGTTTGATCCCCAGCCCCATCAGGGTCGTGCACAAGGCAACCAATCAATGTGTCTCTCTCACATGGATATTTCTCTCCCTTCCTCCCCTCCCTCTTTTCCATTCTAACTAAAAAAATCAATGGAAAAATATCCTCAGGTGAGGATTAATAAATAAATTAATTAATTTAAAAAAAGATTCTTACAAAGATGTTCATCATAAATTTACAACAGCAAAAATCAAACAACCTAAATGTCCAAATTAAATACATTAGACATCCAATTAAATATCATACAACCATTTATCTTAAATGTTACTGGGGGAAAAAGCATAATACAAAACTGTTTACGTAATGCCAATTTTGAAAATATATATTCAGAGAAGAAAAAGGACTATAAACTATAAAGATCTATGCCAAAATTTTAACAGATGTTATCTAAAAATGGTAAGATTATATATGATGTTATTTTTTAAATTTACTTATGGTGGTTTTTAAGTCTTACGGAAGAACCAAGGTTCAACCCCTGGGTCCCCTACTTACCAACTGTGTGACCTTGGTCAAGTTACTTTATCTAATCCTTGATTTCTTAGTCTATAAAATGAAAATAATACCTATCCTCAGAGGCTGGTTGAGAAGATTAAATGAGATAATGCATATAAAGCACTTTCTTGAGCACTTAAAGTATATGAGACATCTTATATTTATATTCAGAAAGTTATTTTTCCTTAAAGAATTTAAAGTCTTTATATTAACAAATCATTGCATACCAAGAATTTAATGAAGCTGTATTCTCATCAACTTGAGTATACAAATCATGACATTTTGGCATTTTAAACAACGTTAACAAAATTCCCAAGAAATTCGGTTGAGAATTAGAGACAGTGGACATGTGAACAAAAGGACTTACATTTACTGAACAGTCAAAAATATACATTAGGGGAAAAAAAAGACATTAGGTCTTTAGGATCTAACCTACTCCACAATGGCTAGTATAGCCCTAATAATTACCAAAAAAGACCTGGTCATTTCAGATACCATCATGAACAGTAAGACTCAACTGAAGAAAGTTCAAGGTCTAATTTGGTGAGGAATAAGACACCAACTCTAGGCATCAATAAACCCAAACTGCTATTTTTAAAGACATGGATATCTTATATATTAATTACTATAAATTTTACTTAGCTTTATTTAGAATCCACTAATTGCATATCTAGATGCACATCCCAAATGTCTATGACCTTCTCAGCAACTACTCAAATTGAAGCTATAAAAATTACAGGCCAGTTAAAAGAAAATGGTAGCTACTTGGGTAATTCATCAGATCCTCTCCAAGACAGAGCCTATAGACCCTGCCTATCATAGAATTTTTTAAATATATTTTCCAACTTTCAAATCTGAAATGATGAACATCCTCTGGCTAAGTAAAAATATATAAGTATGAAATGCTTCTGTAATAAGAAATTTGTGACAGTACCTCTAGGGATACAGAATCTGGGAGAAGGATAAGAGGAGGAGACATACTTTCACTGTATACCTCTCGTACTGTTTTGGTTACGATTGCGTCTGGGTGTATTTAATCCTGGTAGTAAAATATAAAACTAACTGCCTTATATCTGGTTTGTAAAAAGGATGTGCAAACTATATTTGGTTAATACAGTGGAGAAAGTCAGATGGAGATGTGTTCTATGCATGAGATGTAAGTATTGTAAAATAAAAGCCTTTTCTTTTGTAAATGCCAAGTTTTTTACTGGCTCTAGAAACTCTAACAAGAACAGAATCCTACTTTGTCTCTCCTGTTTAATTTTTTAGTTTATTTACTATTATATTTTTTTCAAATTCAGTGTTTAATTAATGGTTTTTACTATATCCACAGAATTGTGTGACCATCATCACTGCCTAATTCCAGTACACTTTTACCATCCCCTAGAAATATCTAAACACTGGCAGTCACTCCTCTTACTCCAAGCCTCCCACCAGCACTAGCTACCACTAATCCACTACCTCAATAGATTTGTCTATTCTGGGCATTTCATATAAATGAAATTATATAATATGTGGTCTTTTGTGACTTTGCATAATGTTTTCAAAGTTCATCCTGTTGCAGCATGTGTCAGTGCTTCATTCCTTTCTATGCTGCATAATATTACATAATATGAATACACCACCTTTTTTTAAGTACATCATCAGTTGACAGACATTTGGTTTGTTTCCCCTTTCCGGCTATTACAAATAATGTTGCTATAAACTTTTGTGTACAAGTTTTTGTGAATACGTTTTCAATTTTCTTATATAATTAGAAGTAGAATTGATGGGTTATATGGTAAATTTATGTTTACCTTTTTAAGGAATTGCCAAATTGTTAAAACAAAGGTTTTGAAACAGCATACAGAGGAAAGAGAGAAAAAGGCTTATAAACTACCACAAATTTTTACCTGGAGAAATCTCCAGTAATATTTACCAATAAATTCAACCCACAATCATTTGAAACCACTGAAAGGCATGATTATGTTTTAGAAAGACTTGAGGTATATGTGATTCTTGCATTTAACTCCCTATAGACAGCACCATCTCAACATCAACTTGGAAAAAAAAATTTACTACTCACATTCTGGCATTACCTATAAAAATTTTCATGAGATTAGTCAAGGATAGATCTCCTAGTAACACGAACAGATTAATATTAAAACCCACAAAGTGTTGTGGAAAATGCATATTTTAATAAAAGTGACCTGCTTAATATACCTAAAGTGAAGGAACCATGTCTTCTATTTCCTTCATATTCCCTATAGTGGTAGGCACTCAACATACATTTACTGACTTGTATGTGAGTAACTAAGGCCTTGCCTTAGCTCCATTCCCTCCCTATGAAAACCAGAGAGCAAAACCTAAACAGTATTTTTAAAAATTTAATCCTATAGAAGGAACGTGGGAGCCAAAAGAGCAGACAGAATAGTTTCACTAACTCATAATCATAGATTAACACTGCTCAGCTTCTTTGAGCTTCAGTGTGCTTATTTACAAAATGACAGTAATGTCTACCTCAAAGCCTACTGTAAGAAATGCAATGCAGACTTCTGGTCAAGATGGCGGCATAGGTAAACGCAGTTCTCGCCTCCTCCCACATCCACATCAAAATGACAACTAAACTACAGAACAAACATCCCTCAGAACCGCCTGAAATCAAGCTGAATGGAAGTCCTACAACTACGAAATTAAAGAAACAGCCACACGGAGACTGGTAGGAGGGGCGGAGGCGCAGATGGACTGTTCCCACATCCACGTGTGGAGGATAAAAATCAGGAGGGACACCTTGGCTGTGAGGGTCCTCGCTGAGGAGTGAGGGGTCCCAGTCCCACACCAGGCTTCCAGTGCCAGGAAGAGAAGTCCCCATCACTTCTGGCTGTAAAACCAGAGGGAACTGAGGCTGAGGGAGGCTGAGGCTGCTGGAGCCCCAGGCAGCTCCCCTTAAAGGGCCCGCGCACGGACTTACTCGACCCGCTTCCTATGAGGGGAGGCAGCTTGAAAGGCACCAGAGGCATACAGGGAAGAACTGAGTTGTCTGGCATGGGGCAAGGACTGGAGAAGCAGCTTTCTCCTGGACAGAGGTGCTGGTGGAGGCCCTGGTTCCTTTGGTGAGCCCTTCCCACACAGGGCAGGCAGAGGGCCGCCATATCTGGGACTCCTGAAACCTGGCTCACACTGTTTGCCCCGCCCTGGTGATTCCCTGAGGCCCCGCCCCACCTAACTTTTAGGCCCATCCAAGCAGTTTCCTGTGGCATTACCATAGGATTGGCCTGTTTTGGCTCCTGCTTCAGATTTTCCTAAATTCTCTCAAACAAGCAGCATCTGGTCTCAGCCAGTCCCCATAACTCTAGCTAAGTGGCCCCAGGCCTGGCACCAGAAGCAGCCAGCCTTGGGTCACAGCTTAGCATCGCCTGGGTACCTCTAAGCCCAGCACAAGCAGCCATCTGCAGATAGCTTTGTAGCTTATGCCTGGTGGCTCTGGATAGAACACAGGCAGTGGTTGACCTTGCCCCAGAGACAGAACACCCAGTGGACAGCTTCAGACCATGTCTAACCACCACCACCCAACCACCTCCACAAGCGACACACTAAAAGAGTGGACTCAGTGGGTACCAGAGCCCTGCTGAAGGAAGTCTTGCTCTGTGTGATGGGCCCCTGCACAGCTGACCCTCCAAGGGAGTCAGAGGTCAGTGGTCAGTGAGCACAGCCACTCCTTGCAGCTGATCAGCCTGAGTAAAACCATGCCATTGACCTGCCAACAGCAATCAAGACTCAATTACAACAGAAGGGTGTAAAGTCCACACTAGGGGTGCACCTCGAGGGCCCTACTGGGAGACCAGGGAGGCTGTGCCACTGGACCCTACAGGACACCTACTACAACAGGCCACCCTAGGAGGCCTAGGAGACATAGCAACTCTACCTAATATACACAGAAACAAACACAAGGAGGGAGCCAAAATGAGGAGACAAAGAAACATGTCTCAAATGAAAGAACAGAACAAAACTCCAGGAAAAGAACTAAACAAAATGGAGATAAGCAATCTAACAGATGCAGAGTTTAAAAGACTGCTTATAAGGACACTCAATGAACTTAGTGAGGGCCTCAAAAGCATAATAAAGGACCAGTCAGAAATGAAGGATGCACTAACTGAAATAAAGAATAATTTACAGGGAATCAAAAGTAGAGTAGGTGAAGCCAAGAAACAAACCATCGATTGGGTGTCACCCAATCAGAACAGCAAAAAGAAAAAAGAACCCAAAAAAAAAAATGAGGATAGTATAAGGAGCCTGTGGGACAACTTCCAGTGTAACAATATTCGTATCATGGGAGTGCCAGAAGGAGAAGAGAGAGAGCAAGAAATTGAAAACCTATTTGAAAAAATATTGACAGAAAATTTCCCTAACTTGGTGAAGGAAACAGACATACAAGTCCAGGTAGCACAGAGAGTTCCAAACAAGATGAACCCAAAGAGGTCCACAGCAAGACACATCATCATCAAAATGCAAAAGGTTAAAGACCAAGAGAGAATCTTAAAAGCAGCAAGAGAAAAGGAGTTAGTTACCTACAATGGAGCTCCCATAAGGCTGTCAGCTGATTTCTCAAAAGAAACTTTGCAGGCCAGGAGGGAGTGACAAGAAATATTCAAAGTGATGAAAAGCAAGGACCTACAACCAAGATTACTCTATCCTGCAAAGCTATCATTTAGAATCGATAGACATACAAAGAGTTTCCCAGACAAGAAAAAGCTAAAGGAGTTCATCACCACCAAACCCATATTACCTGAAATGTTGAAGGGTGTTCTAGAAGAAGATAAAAAAATATGAACAATAAAATGGCAATAAGTACATATCTATCAACAATTGAATCTACAAACAAAATGAGCAAGCAGAACAGAAACAGACTCACAGATACAGAGAACTTTTTGTTGGTTGCCAGATGGGAGGGGAGTTGGGTGAAAAAGATGAAGGGATTAAGAAGTACAAATTGGTTGTTAGACTGATAAATCTCAAAGGGAAGAGAGAAACCAAAGGACATATATGCATAACCAATAGACACAGACAATAGTGTGGGGAAAGCAGGAGGAGGGGGCGGGATTGAGGAGGAGGGGGTCAAGGGGGGAGGAAAGAGGAGCATCTGTAATACATTGAACAATAAAGATAAGTTAAAAAAAAAAAAAAAAAGAAATGCAATGCAGTTATCAAATTTTCCTGTAATGCTTTAGACTTTGCTTACTTAAAATACACATGAAACAACATACTGGTTATCTTTGTTAATATAAAATTTTACAGTAAGGAAAATTGACATAAAATCTATGGGATTTTCTAGTTTTTAAACCAGAAACTGCAAAACAAGTGAGGTAAAACTTGTGCCAAAAATTTGGATTTTGCCTAATTTTATCCTAGAATAGCCTACAAAATAAAGTAGTCCGGTTCTAATCTTCAAACTGTTAATCTAGGATAATAGACCTGTCTCACCCTGGCCAGTTTGGCTCAGTGGTTAAAGTGTCAGCCAGTGGTCCAGAGAGACCTGGGTTCAGTTCCCGCCAAGGGCACGTACCTCGGTTGCAGTTTGTCCCCGGCCCTGGTTGGGTGGTGCGGGTGGTGACCAGTTGATGTGTCTCTCTCACATCGATGTTTCTCTCTCTCTCTTCCTCTCTCTCCCTCCCACTCTATCTGAACAAAAAATGTCCTCGGGTGAGGATTAAAAAAAAAAAAAGATCTGTCTCACAGCAGTACCAATCTGTGTTCTTTAATATTCTCTAATATGATACTTTCATGTTCTGCCTAGGGCTCTTTCTATCTACCTCCAATCACTTATAGGAAATACTTTAGCTGTTCCTTCTCACAGAGCCCCAGCTATATATAAAAAAACAAGCACAGCATAATAACTAAGAGGTGAAAGCAACCTCAATGTCCATCAACAGATGAACTGATAAAATACAGTATATATACAGAATCTTAAAAAGGAAGGCCTGTCACATGCTACAACATGAATAAATCTTGAGAACATGAAATACAATCACAAAAAGACAAATACTGTAAGATTCCACTTGCATGAAGTATCTAAATCAGTCAAATTCATAGAAACAGAAAACAGAATGGTGGAAACCAAGGGCTCGAGGGAGGGCAAAACAGGGAGGCATTTAATGGGTCCAGTTTCAGTTTTACAAGATGAGAAAGTTCTAGAGATCTGTTTTACAACAGTGTGAATCTAGTTAACACTACTGAAGTGAACTTAAAATAGTTAAGATGATAAACTTTATGTCAAGTGTTTTTTATGTATTTATTATTTTAAAAAATAGTTTTGATTTTTAGAGAGTGAGGGAAGGAGAGGAAGAGAAAAAAAGAAACATCGATATGAGAACAAAACTTCGATCGGCTGCCTCCTGCATGACCCCTACCAGGGGTCAAGTCTGCACCTGGGACATGTGCCCTGACCAGGAACTGAACTAGCAACCTCTTGGTGCACAGGACGATGCCCAACCAACTGAGCCACACTAACCAGGGCTCAAGTGATTTTTTTACAATAAAAATGCATTAAAATACTAGGGAGCTAAAAAGTATTTCACCTGAAGAATTGTTTCTGCTACTAGAAAAAAAAATTCTCTTTTTTTGTCAAAGAGGAAAAAAAAAAAAACAAAACTGCCCTGGCCAGTTTGGCTCAGCGGTTAGAGCATCGGCACATGGACCAAAGGGTTGAGGGTCCGATTCCCAGTCACGGGCAAGTACCTGGTTTGCAGGTTCAATCCCCAGCCCCAGTTGGTGTAAGTACTCTAGAAGGCAACCAATCGATGCTTCTCTCTCTCTCCCCCTCCCTCCCTTCCACTCTACCTAAAAATTAATGGTAAAGTATCCTCAGGTGAGGATTAACAAACAACAAAAAACCTATGTGCAATCCCATCCCTACTACCAATTTCTATAATAACTATTTTTGCATGTTGCATCCCTAAATAAGGAATTTGACAGGAACTATTTATTGCCTACAACAGCCTGTGTGTCTTGAAACAGAGCCTTCCCAATCTATTAGCCAATACAAAATACTAAAAATTCCTCTTACTTGATCTTAGAAACATATCTAATCCAGGCCCATAGCACTGTTACCTGTGGGAAGCTGGAAAAAAGGGTAACACTAAAAAGGTTCTAGTTCTACTTTCACACAGAGTAGACCTGGAACTCTACAATAGCAAATTCCAGATCTTCAGAAAATGTTTAAAAATTTCCCACCAATCCGTTAACCACTTTGATTTCTCTCCTAATACAGACTACTGAAGAAGAATTTAGATTCCTTCTAAATGAAATTAAAAACGAGCAACTGGTTCAAAATTCAATATATTCCTCTAATTGTTTTACCTATGGTTAAAGTGACAGTAGTTTTGTTTTTGTTTTTTTATGTTTTTATTGATTTTTTAGAGAGAGAGGAAGGAAGATAGAAAGAAACATGGATGTGCACACTGCCACTGGGGATCGAGCCCCCAACCCGGCATGTGCCCTGACCAGAAATCAAACCAGGATTCCTCAGTCCATAGGACAATGCTCAACCCACTGAGCCACACCAGCTAGGCGACAATAGTTTTTTAATTGAAAAAAATAAAAAAAGAATACACTAAAGCTGTCAAGTCCAATATCTTAGAGAAGATTCATACCTCTAATAGTAAATCAGGATAAAAAAGTATAAGAGACCCTGGCTGGTGTGCCTCGGTTGGTTGGGCATCTTCCTGTGCACCAAAAGGTTGCTGGTTGATTCCTGGTCATGGCACATGCCCAGATTTCAGGCTTGATCCCTGGTGAGGGGCTCACAGGAGGCAGACAATCGATGTTCCACTCTTGCATCAATGTTTCTCTCTCTCTCTCTAAAAAAAAATCAATAAAGAAATTTAAAAAAAAGGTACTAAGAGGATTTCTAGGAAACAATACACTAAATTACACTACATACACTAAATTTTTAAATACATTAAAAATTATCATTGCTATATAAAAATATCCTTTGCCCTGGCTCAGCGGTTAGAGCGTTGGCCTGTGGTCCAGACAGACCTGGGTTCGGTTCCCGCTAAGGGCACGTACCTCGGTTGCAGTTTGTCCCCGGCCTTGGTTGGGTTGTGCAGGTGGCAGCCACTCGATGTGTCCCTTTCATGTCGATGTTTCTCTCTCTCTCTCTCTCTCTCTCTCTCTCTCTCTTCCTCTCCCTCCCTCCCACTCTATCTGAACAAAAAATGAAAGAATGTCCTCAGGTGAGGATAAAAAAATAAAAAATAAAAATATCCTTGACTTCCTCCAAATTTCAGTAGGCATATAACCAAAGGAAAATTTTAGTTTTAGATTAAAGCTAAAGTTCTTTTTTTTTTTTATCCTCACCTGAGGACATTTTTCCATTTTTTGTTCAGATAGAGTGGGAGGGAGAGTGAGGAAGAGAAAGAGAGAAACATCGATGTGAAAGGGACACACTGAGTGGCTGCCTCCCACACAACCCAACCAGGGCCGCGGACAAACTGCAACCGAGGTACGTGCCCTTAGCAGGAACCGAACCCGGTCTCTCTGGACCACAGGCAGATGCTCTAACCACTGAGCCAAACCGGCCAGGGCTAAAATCTCTTTTTTTTTTTTGTACGTGCCCCTAGCGGGAACCGAACCCGGGTCTCTCTGGCCCGCAGGTCGACGCTCCAACCACTGAGCCAAACCGGCCAGAGCAAAGCTGAAGTTCTTAAATAGGGTCATTAGTTGGTCCCCTATCCCCCTTGAACTGGACAAAGGAGAACATTCAAAGACTTCAGAGGAGAAAAATCCCAATTGACATCTGAACATTCAAGGAAGTCAATCAACAGGAACTACAATTACGGGAGTACATAATCCTTGGTATCATGGTTTATAGAAACAATAATGATTTGCCAAGGATTCCACATATGCCACAGGCAAGGATCTAGATAACATTTTAATAAACTACTGCTAATATTAACTAAAAATAATTCATAAATAAAAAATTAGCTTTCTTCTTTAATAAAACCAATGTTTGAACATGGAAAGTTGGTATAGTTAGTTTCAGAAGTCCTACATACTTTGACAAATTTTTTTTAAGCACAGAAAAGAGCCACAAAAATACTGAAAATACTGAGCATTAAATATTGATACTGCATTCTCAGAATGGGAAATTCAGTAACTATGTTTGTTGTTGTTGTTGTTAATCCTCACGCAAGGATATTTTTCCATTGATTTCTAGATAGAATGGAAGGGAAGGAGGGAGAGAAACAATGGGAGAGAGACACATGGATTGGTTGTCTCCTGCATACACCCCAATTGGGGCCAGGGATCAAACCTGCAACCCAGGGACATGCCCTTGACCAGGAATCAAACCCAAGACCCTCTGGTCCTCAGGCCGACACTTAACCTCTGAGCCAACCCAGTCAGGGCTCAGCAACTATTTAAAAATAGAATTATGTTATACTTTAAAGTAGAATTTAAAGAAAAATATTGTTCCTTCTTCTTTTCTTCCCTTTAGTAGTTGAGATACGAAATAAAAAAATTATCATATAAATTTTATACCTTTATTCGTGGACTAAAAGGGGCCACATGCTAACTTGACAAGCTTAGGGAAGGCCTGCGTTGAAGCCTTGCAAACTCAGTGACCTACAATAATCACAAAGGATGGTCTGAAATTAAAAAAAACTTTTCAACTAAAAGCAGTTTATGGCAGGAAGTCATGTCCTAGGCTAGACTCTTCCCTGAGAAACTTAATCTTTACCTTAACTAAGCCTGTCTATTGTCTTCTCCATCTACGATGATAACACTGCTTTGGAATGTCAGGGTAACTCCCCTTTTTCCAGACCCCTCAGGGCACAACCAATGCACTTGGGCAGGAGATCATAATCCTCTGTTATTGTTATCATGTTAATTAACTGTTAACTATCCTGTACCCACCTACATAAAAGATGGAAGTGTCTATCATTTTACTTTTAATCCAATCCCAGGTTTCCCTGGTTGCTTTCTCCCTCCTCCCTCATTTATCACCAGTGGATTTCATGTAACCCACTTATGTCTCCTCTTTTTATTGTAATGTATAAAATAAGGTGAAAAAGTGTCATTCTCTGGAGCATTATCTCAATCCGTTGTCATTTTGATTCCAGGCAACTGTTGACAGTATGGCTCAAATAAACTCACAAAAATTCTCTATAGGTTTGAATGTTTCTTATGTTGACACTTTCAGGGAAAAACAACATCAAATTGCAACGTGTTGGGCTCAAAACACAATGTCAAGAGCCCCAACTCTTTTCTAATGACCAGGCAGCGAACCCAGAAATGGCACTAGACTAGGCTCTGAGGAGTTCAGCAATTGTACATTAACTATTAATGACAGCTGGACCTGAGCAGAGTGGAAAATGCCCTGAACAACTTTAAGAGCTAAAGTATTTTGGCAAATATGTACTGGTATTTAATCTAAGGGACAGTTAAATTTAAAAATACATATTTTAAAGTCCTGAAGGTATCCTTTCTTCACCAAGATCACCAGATGAAAGAGTTTAAGGCAGATCTAATTTGGTATCCAAAGAACACCAAGGGAGTAAGCTGAAACAGCCTAAAGTCACAGGAAAGCTTTAAGACATTCATGCACAAAAGTAGCACACTATTCTGATCACTTGTCTTGTGGTTCATGAGGGTTTTTTGATGCATTAGTACAATGAAATCCATTAACCAACAGTTGTCAGATACTTCTGCATGGCAGGATTTCCCTTACATTTATTAAAATCTGAGAGCTCAAAAGACCTTTAAATTTTTTATTCATTTAAAAATAGTAATAATAAGCCTTACACATTTTTTTTTTTTTGAGAGAGGGATAGAAACATTGATGTGATAGAGAAACATTGATTGGCTGCCTCCTACACGCCCCCCAACCGGGGATCTGAGCCGCAACCCGGGCATGTGCCCTGACTGGGAATCAAACCGGGACCTCTCAGTCCATGGGACACCTCTCAGTCCATGGGACGACGCTCAACCGCTCAATCCACTGAGTTACACCAGCCAGGCTCTTTACACATTTACTAAAAAATAACTATTGCTCCCCCCAAAACAAGTTAGTGAGAAAAATGGCATTTTACATTGTTGCAAGTCTCTCTATGAAAAGAAGATGACTATATTCTCTTAATTGCTTCTGCATTCAACATACCACCCTTGTTGTGTTGGTAAATACATGAAGAAAATCTAGCCTCACTCAGGTACAGAGTTGAAAAGGGAGGAGTATTTTAATAGGCTTTGCAGGTAGCCATGCATCTCTTTGATACTACACCAAAACTGGACATGTGGTAGTTTCTTAAAGGTTGTGGAATCTGAAACCCTATTAGTTGTCTGTTACATTAAAATCCAATGTTCTATTTTGCACTTTTACTTATGCATGATGTTTAAACATCTCAGGCACTGATCATTTGTAAAATACTGATTCAGTTTCATAGATTTTCGAAATGCTGACACATTTCATTACACAATATCAAAAACCGTAGTCATTAATATCACTACTGACCTCACATGAAAAATCTTTAGTTACTGGTAAGTTATCAAGCTCAGGATGGCAGATACCAATATCTAAAATTCTAATTTTTTTCTTGAAAGCTCAAAACTTATCATGGGCAATGAATACTGTCCACTGAGGCAAAAGATTCACTGTTCATTTGAGAACATGTCTGCCAAACACGCAAGTCTCAATAACCACAGTTTGTCAGTAGTTCCTACTAGTAAAAATAACGTTCAATGAAAAGAACAGATAGTTCAGTTTGAAACCCAAAAAGTAATTATCAACACCAGTGCTTTTCCTCACTGTACTCGTCTGTAGAAGTGCTTTAGGTGTACTTCTCATTTTGTCACAAGAAACAGACATGTACTCCAGAATCATGACTTAATAAAATTAATAATTTTTACTGTTTCATCAAGGACATTCTTAAATAAAATTGACATTTTTAATCTGCTGGTACATGGTGATGGAAGATGACCTTGACTACTTACTGGTATTGTTTGGTGTAAAAGCCTTGATTCATGTTAAGGCACCAGAAGATTTACCCACATTGCTTTTGTTACCATTGGTGCAAATTCATTTTTGTGTTGTTATGAAAATAGTTTCAACTTCATAAACATTTTGAAAGAAATGAAGGGTCACCCAGACCACACTTTGAAATGCAATAAATAATAGCTGTTTAACAATGGTTATGGACTTTCTCTGACTAGAAAAGTGCACGTACATACAGATACACAGAGCACAATTTTACATACAACTTCAGAAGGTTCACAAAGCCCTTATAGCCCATTTATATATAGCACGTTCTAGCTAAAGAATTCCATTAGCAGAAAATTCAGATCTCCAAATTGGATTCAATTATTTCAAAACAACAATAATCTACACTAGGCACTACAAACAAACTCTGTTATAAGCAAGTCACACTCAAACACCTTCACCTGACCTAAAAGTAGCTCAAGTTTTCAAATAAATAAAATTACATTAGGGAAAATAAAAGGTTTGAGGTAAGAATCCCAGCTCCACCACCTGCTCAAGGACACACAGTTAATAAACCTTCCTAGACTAGTTTCTCATCTGTAATATGGAAAAACAACAGTATTGCCGTGGCCAGGTGGCTCAGTTGGTTGGAGCATCATCCTGCACACCAAAAGTTTTGGATTCAATCCCCAGGGCCCGTATGGGAGGCAACTAATCAAAGTTCCACTCTCACAATGATGTTTCTCTCCCTCCCCCTTCTTTTCTCTAAACATATCCTTGGGTGAGGATTTTTTTTAAAAAGGGAAAAGAGCTCTGGCCGGTTTGGCTCAGTGGTTAGAGCATCAGCCCACAGACCAAAGAGTCGTGGGCTAGATTCCAGTCCAGGGCATGTACCTCGGTTGTGGTTCATCCCCAGCCCTGGTGGTCAGGGTTGTGCGGGAGGCAACCAGCCAAGATGTGTCTCTCTCACATCAATGTTTCTTTGTTTGTTTGTTTTCTTTCTCTCTCTCCCTCCCTCCCACTCTATCTGAAGATAAATGGAAAAATATCCTCGGGTGAGGATTAAAAAAAAAAAAACCAAGTTGCCTAACCCTTGATTACTCAATTATAATTTCCATTACCACCTAAGAGAAGGCAAAGAGATTATTGTTGAGGATATTAACTAAAACATCTATATCCAAATCCAACTCTTCAATTTCCTATTTATTTGTGTAAGAAACTTAAAATATAGTTTACTTTTCTTCCTGCAACTTATCTAAATTAGGTAATATATGTGTGCAAATACATAGTATACGGGAATCTTTTCACTAATAAAATTATTTACTTCAAACATCCTTTCATCATTCTGCTTACTCCACAATTTTCAAGGATTTTAAATTTTTGTTCACTTGAAGACAGTATTAAAAAAATAAGCTTAATTTTAGTTTTTTGTTTATTTTGATAACCTGAGATAAAATGCCAGCTAATACTCTTTCAAAGCCATTATCTCTTATATTTTTTACCAATAAAGGAATAAAAAATTTAATTATCTTAAAAAGAAAACAAGGATTCTGCCTAATACCAGATAAATATGGTCATTCATGTTATTTTATGGACAAATGTACACTACTTTAAGTGATTGTACTAGACTTCTATCAGTAGTAATGCTAGTGTTAAAAGAAAGGAGGAGCATTACATGGGATACAAGGTAAAAATGTTAAATAAGACCATTGCTATGGATCATTAGGTTTTGGAAAAATAGCTAATGTGCCAATATTCGAAATCTGAAAACAACAGTGTTCTACCATTTTTTCCAACTAACTGACGCTAGTGCCTAAATCTAACATGCATTCTACTCTGGAAAAAACCATGTAGCATTACATATAGAATGTTTAAAAAACATTAAATATGTGAAATCCCAAAGATTATTTGTTTCTCAAAAAAGTGGTAGTATTTCCACTCTATCATTGAAAATTATTTTCCCAAAACCATCTATAAATATCTAAATCCTGCCAAAAATAAACAGGAAGCAAAGTGTTGAAACATCTGGATCAAAGGTTCATAAAAACAGGCTTCATGTAATAAAATCATATTTTAAAATAATTTCCTATGAAAGCTTATCAAACATGAAGACAAGGAAAATTATACTTAAAATAATGAAAACCATAAAAACTATTTAATATTTAACAATATTAATATTAAATTAATGAAAATTCTAAGCCTGGAGTAACTAACTCCAGTAAAGATTTATTTTTTTTTCTTTATTGATTTTAGAAAGAGAGGAAGGGAGAGGGAGCGAGAGAAACATCGATGAGAGAGAACAACGACTGGCTGCTTCCTGCACGACTGGGTATCGGGCCCACAACGTGGGCATGTGCCCTGACCAGGAAATGAACCTGTGATCTCTTGGTGCATGAGTAGATGCTCAACCACCAAGCCACACAGGCTGGGCAGATTTATCTTTTAATTAAGGGTTCAAGACAGTCCAACATCTCAAACAATTGAACTTACCAGTAGTAATAATGTTGGGTTGTTTCTTTCTATGACATCTTTGAGAATTAACAAGATTAGAAGGAACGATAGAAATCACCTAATCCAGTCTTGTCATCTTAAAGTTAAATATACCGGAACCCAGGAGTGTTTATCCAAAGTGATTTATACTGGTTTGTCACTAGGATAAAAACCCAAGATGATCTCCTGACTTATATTATACAGCTGTATCTCATCAATCCAGTTATAAACCCTACCAAGTAAATAAATCCATGATGGCCAGAAGGATCTCAGCCTACCTTTCACCTGTTTTCTACCTCTTTCATAACCTCATAATAATAGTAACTTTTATATTCCTTCATTCAACAAATACTGAACACCTACTGTGTGCCAGGCATTGTTCTAAGCACAGTAGTTTTTATATAAGCCAGTGTAGAGCACAAAGATACATTAGTAATGCACTAAGTTTATTGTGTCACAAGTAGAGGTTTGAGGTACTAAATATATAGGTACAAAATTATGAAGGAAGATTTTTAAAATATTTCCAAAAAAGAGAGATACTTGAAGGACTGACAGGATTCTGGTTAAGAATTGTGGGAGGAGTGTCAGGCATTGCAAGGGGGGCAGAGCAAAACACAAAGACCCAAAAGTAAGTGTACAGGACTTGTTTGAAGAACAATGTCCATTTAGCTGAACTGTAAACCATACTAGCAAATAAACTTAGAGATAGAGGCCATAGTGTTGAAGGGTCTCACATTCTAGGCTCAACTATAGTAATTCATAATCCTGTAGATATAATGACCACTGAAGATTTCTAAGGAAAATAACACTGGGACTGCATTTAAGGTTAACTTAGAGGAAAACAGCACAAGAAGCAGGGAATCATTTTAGAAGTTAACGCAATTCTGATGAGAGATATTGAGAACTTGTACTAGGGTGAAAGTTGGTATATGGAAAGATTAAAACGTTACCGAAGTAAAAATGGTACGCCATGACAGCCAACTGCAAGTAGGAGGGGAAAGACAGACAATTTGGAGCCTTTGATGGGAAAAAGCGTGGGATGTATCATTAACAGAAAATAGGCAAGCTAAGCTAAAGGTTGAACTGGATTTAACCTTTTAGAGATTAGTATAAACCAAGGGGGACAATATATTAATCTTATTTTACTTCAGAAAAGTAAATCGTCCCTTAGTAAAATAAACACTATGATATACAAAGTATAGTATGCAAAAATACCCAAATTAAAGCAGTGTAATTTGAAAATTGAGAGCTTTTCATAATTAGTACATTTTTATAGACATAGGTACTAGAACAAGTCATATTATATTAAAATATACATACCAAGCCTCAGCATGTTAAGATGCTAGGAATACAGTATATGTTAAAGTAATATTTACCAACCTCAGAAAAATACTTAATAAATCAGTAGCAAAATGAAGCTATTAAGTATCAGCAGAAGAGAACAACTGATCCATCATACATATCACCATCATTTGGTTCAGTTAGGTAAGTCTGTAATCACCAATTTCTTCTGATTAAATAAAACCCATGTGCCTAATTTGGGAGCTCATCTGCACCAATGCCTTATGAAATGAGACACATGGGTTTAACTGAACTTATTCTCAGGATTGAACGGTTGGTTCAATAAAAAAGGAGCAACACACCAACTTATCTTCTGGAATGTGAAATTTTTTATTCAAAGTTTCAAAGGCAGGGCTGAAGGGGACCA
Source organism: Tadarida brasiliensis (assembly GCA_030848825.1). Taxonomy (NCBI): domain Eukaryota; kingdom Metazoa; phylum Chordata; class Mammalia; order Chiroptera; family Molossidae; genus Tadarida; species Tadarida brasiliensis. Next base: position 66,670,022 of record CM061259.1, on the reverse strand, counting down.
AAGTTTTGCCACCCTTTTGGGGTACTGATTTTGGGCTGGTTATTAGGAAACAAAAGATTCAGAAAGAACCTTTGACCCTCCTTTTACCTGCCTAAAGGAATTCAGATAGAAAACCCAGCTTAAAGGAAAGATCACCTTAGCATCATAATATAAACTAAATGTGGCAGACAGATATCTAGTAAAGCCTGTTTGTTGCTCTATACACCATTGTTTTTGAGTGGCCAAACAAGAATTTGTTTACATGTTCACTCTCTCATCTACCTGTAAATTGCCTATTTTCCCTTTGAAATCCCAGCCCACCTCCCCTCTCTTCTCCTTTGCCCAAAATGGCATACTGCATTTTCTTACGGCACACCTTCATGTACTTCTGGAATAAATTATGGACATTTTCTCCTACTTTCAAAAAGAAATGAACAAAAAACATCCATTTGGTCTTCTGCCTACCGTTTAACAAGTAAACTATGAGCTCCTTCAGGGCAGGATTTATGTTCTAGACACCCTGTAGCCCCAGTGCTCAGATTTCAGGAGACCCCCAATAGATCTCTGATAAAAGGAATAAATGGAAATCTACCAAGGAACGTTTTTCAAGTATACAGCACTTTCATAACTTGGTGAGTATTACATAATAGCACAGAGCTAAGGATCCAATATTTGAGTGCCTACTATTCAGCAGGTAATGGAATTACAAAATGAGTAACACATAACTCCTCCCTTGAACTTCGAGTTTATTTCTCTAAACAAGTCTAACTCCAAAAGGTTTCACCAGAAAACCTTGATTTGCCCTACTTGTGTGACCATAAATGAGTCTCTTAACTTCTTCAAGGTTCTGGTTTCTCATCTGAAAAACAGATGAGGATTCAAAAGAAAAGAAATGTGAGTGCCCTGTAAAGTATCACAAGTACAACGTATGCCAGTTGGCTCGCCACAGGACTCACCAAACTCTGATCAGACACTTCGTTAAAAATGACACTGACATAAGCAAATCCAAGTATTCTACTGGCTTAACACAAAACCATCATCCCATCATAACATGGAAAAATCCTCAAAACAACAGTACTCTAAGTCAGAAATAAGGTCTTAACATGAGGACAATATAATCTTGAGAAAGTTGATTTATAAAACGTTCACTAGACAATTTTTTAAAATTAAAAGTACATTTTTTTATTGATTATTAAAGAGAAAAGGGGGACGGGTAAGGGAAAGGGGAGGATGGGGGGAGAGAGAGGGAGAGACAGAGACAGACAGACACAGACAGACATCGATTTGTTGTTCCACTTATTTATGCACTCAATGGTTGCTTCTTGTATGTGTGCCCTGACCGGGGATAGAACCCGCAACCTTAGCGTATTGGGACGACACTCAAACCAACTGAGTTCCTCGGGCAGGGCTTACAAGTACGTTTTAATTTATCTGAGTTTTGTTGGAAAGTTCCTGTCATTCAAGACAGAATATTATTAAAATTCAAACTTTAAATAATAATATTAAATGATGAAATAATGCAACTACTTTTTGGGGAAATAATGTCTCACATCTCAAATGAGTGCAAAATCTCAAGTTTCAAAACTTTAAACTTTTGAAATACACTAATAAACAAATTTGGAGAACAAAACTAAGATTTAAGTACTTCGACTGATCAAATCCAGCTTCTAACTGCACAAGAATAAGCTCCCTAGTAGATGTGTGATATATCCACAGCACTGATATTTTCTTATCCACCTAAATTAATCCTTACAAGACAATAAAATGCATCATTTGAGTCAGCATATCTTCACAGAATATGCCAATCAACACCACACTCTCAAAGTAGGCAAGTTAAAAAACAAACAAAAAACCCAGAAAGCTTCCCTCAAAAATAAAAGATGCTGTTAAGATGCTTTCTGAGCTGTTGATGGCACCTACTTCAATTTATCTAAAAACAATGTACAAACATGAAAATCATCACCATTTATTTGCACATGGAACTTACATAGCAAGGAAACCTTTATCATATTGACCTTGGATTTTTCTTCTGATGGTTTTACATATGTCATCTACTGATCCTTTCATTTAATTCAGGGACAATTAATAATAAGGCATAAAGAATGAAAGATTTAAGACTATTTTCCAGAAAGGTGACTTTTAAAACTGTTCTTCCGTTGTATGGACCACACAAAATGTTCTTATATAACTGACTCATCTACAAAGAAATCCTTCAGTAATCAAGATTCTGTATTCAAAATCTGCATTAGTAAATGCTTTCTTACCTTCTGCTACATCATCATCTACTGCTCCTTTCACCTGAGAAAAACACCACTGAATATCATTCCCTCCTCCAGCTCCTGGAAAAAGAACACATACCAATTAAAACCGAGTTCTGTTCATGTTTACTCTCCTAAACACTGAGATGGTATCCATGGTTGGCATGATACTAATGGCCTAGTACTGCCCACATACACAACCACCACCCTAGAGCACTAATTTGGAAAAAGGTTAGTCCCCAATAGTTGGTATTGCTTTAGAAAAAAGGAGATTCTAGGTATGAAAAATCAAAAGGCCATGCACTGTCATTTTAACATTGTACATGTGTTCAAAACTTCCCTTCCATTTCCCCTTTCCCTCAAATACAGTAAAAGCCTTACTTTTAAGCAAGACCTACCAGAAAAAAAGCAAATATCAAAAGTTAGAGTTTTCCTTTAAGTGTACAAAAACTCTACAGAAGAGTCAGTAAGGTTAAACTACCATAAAACATGGAAGGAGAGAAAACTTCAGGAACATTACTGCCTGGGTGAGGAGTAATGAATGATTCATATGAACCCTATCACCAAAGTGCATATACAGCAAACACAACACTCACCACCCATTTCTTGCACTGAATTACCAGCAAATCACTGGCTCCAGAGAAAGAAACCCAAAATGAATGCTGGTGACAAGATTGTCAAAGGACACTTTATCCCTCAGATTTCAAAGGACCTTACAAAGAATTAATTTAGCTAATTTGTCATCATCTTGTGCAAAACAATTTTAATTTTACTTAAGTATTCAACAAGGCCAAAGAGCAACTTGTTTATAGCAAACCATAAATCAATCCAACCTGTTAACTTTTTCAAAGGTTTAATTATCTATCTAAATACTGAAAAAGGCCAAGAAACTTTGGTTTGGTCCCTGAATGTTTCTACTTCAGGTCTAAGCACTGAGAAGGAAATGTCCTTGATCTATGAAGAAACTGAACCTAGATCTCGAATTGATTCTACTAGATGAAGATAGTCAGCCACACCAAAATGTACAAAAGTAACCCTCAAAGCAATTACTTTTTTCTTCCCTTACTTCTATTCCTTGTTAAACATTAAAACCTGTTTTTAGCTATGCATTATCCTCCCCCACCCCCCAAGCTTTTACTTAAATCTCTCTCCTCTTGGTTATTTATATCACTGAACTCCACAACTATTTTAACTAACTCAATTGAAATCCTTTTGGGAAAAGGACATCTGCACAAAAGCTAACATGCAAAACTGAAAGTTGAAATCACATTTTTCACGCAACTTGCTGTATTAAAGGCCTTGCACTCTTTGGACGTAAAGGGTAAGAAACGAAAAGGAGATGGTTCGAGAAAAAAAAACTCAAGTTTATAAAGTCTCAAAAATATACGTGCCCACAGTGAGGGGCGGGGGGGGAAACCACTGCATTTTAACTTGTAAAGCACTCTTCCTTCTGAATGCAAAATATATTTGTATAAACACCCAAGACGGCTTACAGCAAGGGGGAAAACAGTAATTAAATTCAGAAATTTCCGCCAAAAAGCCCCCCCGGGGGGGGGGGCGTAGGTTATACCAGGCTCCAAAGCAGTAGGGACAAACCTGCACTCGCACCCCCGCCCCACCCACGCCTAACCCCACAGCTCTCCGGCACCCACCCCACCCCCATCCGTGCCAACGTTCCAGCCCTCATTTTAAAAGCCATTTCGATATCACAGCGACCACTCGCCGTGCCAGAACCCTCCCCACTTCCACCCCACCCCAAATGACCAATTCCCCAAAATCCAAGGGGCGCCCCGTGGCTCTACAAGAGGCACAGGCGGTCGCTAGGGGGTGATGGAGGGAGGAGAAAGGAAGCGGTGCCTTGTCAGTGGCCGAAGGTGATTTCTCCTTTACCTGCCATGTTGCGCTGCAAATGGTGACCCTGCTGGGTTCCTCGGGGTCTTTGCTTCCTGAACTCACCCCCCTCACCTGGGGATGGGGGGGTAGAGAGGGCGGATGGCGGCGGATGGCACCTGTGGGGGCTGGGGGGGGGGGTCGGGGTAGAAGGAAGGAGGGGCGGGAAGCCGCGCCAGCAGGATGGTAGATTTCACTCTGGGGCTTCCTCGCTCTTGCTCTTTCTCCAGCAGCAGTGGCAGCAGCTACGACAGCGACGGCGGCGGCAGCAGCGGCAGCAGCAGGAGCAGGCGACTCCACTTTCAAAATGGCGCCGGCTGGCCTGGCCAGTGACGTCACCCGGGGCGGAGCCACCGGGCTGGACCGGAGGGGCGGAGCGAGGCGAAGGCTGGGGCGGAGAGCAGCAGGGAGAGGCGGGGGAGCGGCGGGGCGGTTTTCTGGGCCCGCCCCTTCCTCCCCCTGAAGGCTGCTGTGTTCCACCGGCCTGCCTGCGCCTCGCCCTGGCCCGCGCGCTGAAGTCCTGGTCTCTGGCAGTGCCCGGGTGCCTGCTCTTCCCGTCCCAGTCCGCGGTCCTGCTGCACATCAGTGTCCGAGCCCTCGCGCCAGGGACCAGACTATGGAGCGGGCTCAGCTGTCCAGTTACAGTGCTCGCTCGCAGGGATTCTTGCGGGCCTGTGTCTTTTTAGCGAATATCCGTATTGCTACTTAAAATAGTGACCCTGTGGATTAGTCCTGAGGCCAGTGAAAAAAAAAGGGACAGGGGTGCAAACTCTGCTTAACCAAGGTGAAAGTTCGCGGACCTGAGAAGGACGTACGTAGCTGGGCTGGTTCCATCTGGGTGACCCGGGAACTGAGGCGAGAGTCCTTGGCGACTGAAAGCAGTTAAGTATGTTTCTAAACAGAAAACAGTTTGCTAGTAGCAGAATATGGCCGAAAAAGTGGCCCAGTTTTGTCCAGCTAAAAGTGTGGAAACAGTGGTTAAGAGCCAGGCTGCCAAATGCTGATTCCACACATCAGATGATGGTAACAATCCTTCCTACCTTATAGGATTGTTTCAAAAATTAAATGACTTTATTTGAGTGCATGATAAATGTTAACTGTGGTTATTATTAGATGTGTATTGAAAGCGTCTTCAATAGAGTTAAGAGGTATAAGGAAAAAAGTAAACAGGAAACGAGTCATCAGCCAAGAGGGGATATGCACTTCATTGAAAGATGCATTAATAATGCAGTCACAATATACTGTACTTTACATCTCAATCTCCACAGTACTCCTATGAGATAGGTATCCACATTTTCCACATAAAAAATAACTGCAGAAATATCCAGAATTTGACCTTAAGGTTGAAAATGAGTGATAAGACTTTTGGAGACCAAGTGGGAAGTTTACAATATTTACACCTCCTGTCCATCATTTCCACTTTCTACCTTATTATTCATCCCCAGGGGGTAAAATTGTAAAACAAGTTTCAGAATTCCTCCCCAATGGAACACCTGCACCACTGTATTATTATTCCTCCTTTTCAACATTAATATTTTTTCACTTTACCAATGGACAAACCAAAACTAAAAATCCACCTTGTATCTGTCATCTTTCGGCTACCTGTACAAATAGGTACAAAACTTCAATACACTGTGTGCAGTATTCTATTTTGGTTGATTTCATAAATGTACTTCTCTGCATATGTCTTTACTGTTTCTTTTCCTTTTCACTAGTGAGGGCTCTCCACCTTAACTAGAACTCAGAGAAGAGAGAGAGAACAGACCATTACACTGGGGACTGGCATCCCAATATGCAAATCATTTTTTTTTTTTCTTATGCTTCAGTTTTTGCCATGTGTAATATTTGAATCTTCACACATCCTGAAAAATGATTTGGTCTACATAAATGATTTGTTCTTAGAAGCCAATAAAGCTTGCTTAAAACTGGGTTAATTATAACAAAAGTTCATATAGCATGAACAGTGTTCTGAGTGCTATTCTAAGAACACTGTATAGTCTTGAGATGAGCTGACTAAGAGATGAGCTGAGATGAGTCTAATAATCAAGGGTCTTGTGCATCCTGGGACGAAGGTACAAGTGACCTGGCACTTTTGACCCTGAGCATTCATTTCGGCAGACCATAAACTGCCTCCCTTTTTTCTGAATGGCTCTTAGGAAGAAAGGCCAGCATACCCACTGCCCCAGAGGCAAGGGTTGCTCTCATCTCTCTCTCCTTCCTTATCTTACATTGTCTTCTATCCTCTGCACTAAGGCTTCTGTCCCTACCACTTCACTGAAATGGTTTCTGTCAAGGTCATTAACGATCTCCTTGTTACCAAATCCAATGGTTACAGGTACTTCTTTGGTTTTATCCTTCTCTACTTCCCAAAGGCATTTGAAATGGTCGATCACCACATCCCCATTGAGACCCTTTTTTCCCTTGACACATGATTGGTTTCCTTCCAATCTTTCTAGCCACCCCTTTCAGTTTCCTTTGCTGGCTCCTCCTTCCAGACCACTCTCTAAATATTAAGGTGATCTGTCTCCCTGGCCTCTGGCCTGGGCCAACTTCTCTAACTGCACACTCTTCTAGGCAACCTCACATACTATTTCCAGATATTTACAGATATAAACACCATGTATTTACCAGTAGCTGCCAAACCTAGATCTCCAGCTCTGTCCTCACCCCGGAACTGCAGACATACACATCTCTACCTGCCTACTTGACATTTTTACAGATGTACAATAAGCATTTCAAACAAACACTGCCAGAACACAAGTCTTGATTCCATGTCCCCTCCACCTTGGCTGATGCTGTCTCTCTGCCAGGAACATCACCATCCATTCACCCACGCCCGCCCCAACATTCCCCCATGCTCATTCCTCTTTCCTTCCTCAGCCAGTAAATAGTTCTTTCAAAACCAATTTATTACATATTTCCTGCCTCCAGGAAAGCTTCACTGATAATTTTTCCCATTTTCTACCCACCTTATGCTGAATTAGGTACCCTTCCTAAATATTCTCATAAAATCGAGTGCACTTCTCTGTTGCTTGATTATGTTTAAATTACCTAAATATGTGTCTGTTATTAGACTGAGTTCTTTGAAGGTAGGAAGTATGTCTTATTCAACCCCATATCATCAGCCACATAATTTGTTGAATTAATGGATGAATAAACAAATCTCTCTGGCTTGGGAAGAAAACCAGCAGAAGGTTGGCTCCTTAAAGCTTGCCATATCATAAATGTTTTTACTCACCCTTCTTATCCCTGAAAGAAGGAGGCATTTTACAATTTATTTTGGTCATTCTGATCTACATTTGTCAGGCCGTAGTTGGTTAAATATGTAAGTTGCTTATAGATAGATTCATCTCAACTACTTCTAACTGGTCCTTTGTCCCTAAATACATATTATCCAAGAGAATCCCACATGTCACCATTCTCTCATTCACATGATCCACCTGCTGTCATGAAAATATTTTTTTATGTGAGCCACTAGCCAGAACTTCAACACCTGACCACATGTAAGATGCACAAAGCAATAGCTGCCTGCAGAACTGAGTTCAGCTTAGGCACACAAGAAGAAAATTCGCTGTGGGTTTTCCTGGTGAAGTCCTGAAGAGTCTATAAGTCCTGGAGGTGTTCTACTTCCAATCTAAGCTGAGAGGCACCAATGACACCCACATTCTTTATGGCACAGTGGAGCTAACGGGACTCACCTGTGGGTTTTTGCAGGCCAGCTCTTAAAAGTATATATCGAGAGAAAAATCACTTGAAAGTTGTTCTTTTTCCTTGAAGTTAAGATAAAAACAAATCTTCCTCTACACTGAATGAGAAGTGACACTGTTTAGAATCTAAACTTTAGATGCTTCTTTTCTCTAGGCAGTTAGTACTGGGGAGGGGGCTGTACAGGAAAGTCCCTGACTGGAAAGTGATACAGTTTAAAGTATTAGCAAATCAGCCTGACCAGTGTGGCTCAGTGGTTGAGCATTGACCCATGCACCAAGAGGTCGCCAGTTTGATTCCCAGTCAGGGCACATGCCCAGGTTGTGGGCCCGAGCCCCAGAGGGGGGCATGCAGGAGGCGGCCAATTGATGTTCTCTCTCATCGATGCTTCTGTCTCTCTCTCCCTCTCCCTTCCTCTCTCTCTAAAGTCAATAAAGAAAAAAGATAAATAAATAAAATATTAGCAAACCACAGCCATACTTTCTGACATGGAGCAGGTTCAAGAGCTTTACAGGGAGGAAATTATAAGAATATTTTTATGTACTTTGTTCATATCTACAAATTTGGCCTAGAAGACAGTTTCCCAAAACTCTGCAAAATCTAGACTACAGTGACAATCCACACTACAATGTTCAAGGTGTAGAACTCACTATCAAATCACCAAAAATCTTACACTAGCAGGTGTTTAAGAAAAATGATAGTGGAGTGTGTCACTGTGTCCATGGAGAGAGGCTGAGGCGTCTGGCTGCAGTCCAAGGCACCAGGGCGCCTGGACTGCAAGGATGTCAGCTTCGTTAGTCCAGGCCACTGTTGGGGCTGTGAGCAACAGGAAGCTGCAGCCCACTCAGGCCACCCTCACACTGACACCTTAAGCAGTAAACAAGATAAAATAACTTCTTAGCCCTGCCGGTGTGGTTCAGTGGACTGAGCATGTCCCATGAACTGAGAGGTCCTGGTTTAATTTCCGGTCAGGGCACATGCCCCAGTTGTGGATTTGATCCCCAGTAGGGGGTGTGCAGGAGGCAGCCTATCGATGTTTCTGTTTCACTTCCATCTTTCTATTTCTCTCTTCCTCTCTCTCTAAAAAACCAATAACAATATATATATTTTTAAAAAGCACAGCTTCTTTAAGATAAGCCTGAACATGTATTGTGAAAGTTAGTGTCTGATCCAGGGGTTGTAATGGCCTTTCTTATAGGAAGACAAAAGGAGATTCTGATGAAGTTGTTCAAGATGGAGTCAGAGTGTTCACTGAAAAGAAAGCACAGTTAACACTTTAGGAACAGAAATGGACTATGTTGAGGACAAGTTATCCAGTGAGTTTGTGTTCAATAACCCAAACATCAAAGGAACATGTGGCTGTGGAGAAAGCTTTAATATTTGACTCCTCAGGACTGCTCTGTCTAGGAGTTCCAGGAAAGCAGTGGGAGCCCTGGCTTACTGAAGAAAGCATGTGACTGACACGTGCTTAAGGTTGATAATGCATGACTGCCTTATGAGGAAAATAAACTGATGCATTTTGAAAATGAAGCCAGTGTGTTAGATCTCAGAAGTGATTATTTGTACTATTTTTAGAGGACAGAATGTGAGAAGCTATCACTCTCTTTGGGTCATTTTTCTGATCTGTAAAGAAAAAAAATTGTACCCTGCCCTTAACTCTCTTGCATCCTTTCTGTTAGAAACAGTTTTATGGAAGGTGCCTACCTGGGAGGATTTCGGGAAACACATACTTAATAGGTGTGCACTCTAGATCTCTGTTGAATGGTTTGAATGTGCATCTCTGGGCCAGATTGATGTTCTTAAAATTCAGAGGCAGAAAGTCCTGACTGCTGGGTTGACATGGTGGTGCATTGTTTTTCTACCCAAACTTGGCATGGCCTTTCTGCATTTTTATCCAAAATTTCCTTGTCAGATGCCTTATTTGCTCACCCTTTAGCAGCAGCAGCAGCAGCCATTAGATGAAAGTATCAAAGATTTCCTTGAACTGTAGTGCAGAATGGTTTTGAGTGATGGAATCAAAAGGTAAGAAATACTTTGCCCACCATTTTTCATCCATTTCTTTTGCCACTCTAAACATCTGCTCAAGGTGGGATCTCAAGCTGACTTAGATCCTTTTATTTGAAAGGTCTTTTACAAGCCATCTAGCCCACCCCCTCAATTCTATACCCGAGGAAGCAAACCCTGGGGAAGGAGAAGGGCTTGTGTCTACCTGCACACTGCAGAGCCGGGACTACTCATATCTCCCCTTCCATGTAGGCAATACACCAACAGTATTCCTTTTGTAATTTAATTATTGATTTTTCTGGATTTGACATACTACGTGTTTTATGAGATACCGTATGCTTTTTTTGAAAGCCAAGTCTTATGAATCAAAGTAGCTGAGTTCTTTTTTAAAATACTTAATTTATTAATTTTTTTATTACAGATGTGTCTCCTTTTTCCCCCTTTGACACCCTCCTTCCCACTCCTACCCCTGCTTCACCATACTGTTGTCTGTGTCTATTGGTTATGCATTTATACATATAAGTTCTTTGGTTTATCTCTTCCTGCCCTCCCACCCCCTTTCCCTCTGAAGTTTGTCAGTCTGTTTCCAAAGTAGCTGAGTTCCTGAGGTTTGTCATATTTACTACAGTACTTGTCACAAAATACACCAAAACCTAAAGCAGTAGCTTTATGCCCATGAGTTTGTATTGATAGAATTGTCAACCCACTTATAATTTGTGCCATACTGAATGTGTGGTGATTGAGGTGTCAATAAAAAAAAAATGTGGCCTCTTTGTGATCATGAAAAAAGAAAAACGACAGTGATCCACCAGGTGGATTATTGTGTAGTTAAACTTTTGTAAAAATAGAGGAAATTGCTTGTGCTTTAGGAGCAGGATACAAAAATGCAGATACAATGTGATCACAAGTATGTACAACAAACAAACAAAATGTGTGGAGCTGAAAAAGACAGGAAGGAAATGTACCAAGGTGTTCCCAGAAATGTCTCTGGCAGTGACACAATGGGTAATTTTTTTCTCCTTTGATGTTTGTGTTTCTCCAAATATTCTATAATCAACATATATTAAGGGAAAAAATAAACTTAATTTTTAAGTTAATTCTAATGCTGGTATTAGAGCATGATGATAAAATCTATGTTATAGATTTTCCACATTAATGTGAAAGTTGTAGTCCATTATAACTGTATACATAGATGTGATTTAATCCCTGGTTTGACCATAAAACAGAGGAACATTCTATTGGTCATTTAACAGTGTGCATATTTAAAGATGAAGGAGAGATTAATAAATTCATGCCAATACCTTCTGTTTGTAAATTGCAACCAAAAATCTTGTTTATGCTTTCATGGGAGGTAGAGTCTATAAATATATAACCTGGATATCTCTTTGATATAAAATGTAAACTTTATGAAATTAAACATTATCTCTGAAATTTGTTTTCAGTGTTTTTATTAAGTGATCATAAATGACCTGTAATGTGGACAAACTGTTATCCAAATAGCCTATTTGTTTGAGGTATGAGTCTACTTCCACAATGTAGATTTTTTAGCTGGCATTTGAGTTTAGCTATGGTACTGGTTTGTGTCTCATGCCTAAACAAAGAAAGGTATAGGCTCAAGGTTGGAAGGAACTTTGGGCATGAACTAGCCCAGTTCTTGCAATGGATACTTAAATTCCCTATTCAACATGCCTTTTGGTGTTCATACAGCTGTTGCTCTAAAACTTCCATTCTATATTGAAGTATCAACATAAATGAAGAAGAATCTAAACCCATATTTCTCCATATTTTCTTCACAAATTAAAACATTTCACTGCTATTTCTTTCTCCTTTTATCTTTCCCTAAAGATGCTCTGCCATGGTGTGCGGGAGCCAGCTCATATGGCTCTCAAGAGCCAGATGTTAAATTTTTAGGAATTTTGCAAGCTGGTTGTTGAAAAACAGCCATTATTAAAAATTAAATTTAAAAAACTTATAATTAAATTATTTACATTATGAACAAAGGTAATAAATACTCAGATCTCATCACTTCCTAATTTCACTACATTTTACTATTTTCTATGCTCTTGATTTCCTTTACATGTACTGTATCTGTGTGGTCGAACTTGGTCAGGGTGGGAATATTTATACCTCAGAAATCAGCAAATGCTACAAATCAGGGCTCCGTTCAGCCACCCGCAAGGAAGCTGGCTATTACACATTTGCCAGCACATCACTGTCCATGAATTCATGGACTTCCCACATTAAGCGAATCTCTGCCCTACTGTCAATACTATGCTTTCCTTCCTCATCAGCTGATTTTTACCCTAAAGCATGTCTTCCCATTGACATGGTCCAGTTATGATGACCCTCATCTCCATGATGAATGTGAACTTTTTATTTTAAATTTTCAATTTTAGAATGTTTACTAAAATACGCCTGTACCTAGGATGTGAATCTTTTTTTTCTATTGAGATGGCAAAATTGTTATGTTAGAATGAATGAAGATTGACCAACCAACATCAAAATAAATCTATGCTTACAAATAAAGGTTGTTTTTGAGTTGCAATAAGGATTGACTGGACATGTTAAAAGCTGTTGCTTATTCATTTCTAACCACATTGCCAGTTGTATACCTCCCACAGTTCCCCCACCAGAAGTCAGTCCACAACTCTGCCCCAGTGTTTGATAATGCATTTTAGGATTTAAGCATTTATTTGTGGGCTTTAACCTTATTTTGGACATCTATTATTGGGTTTATTGTATCTTGCCATTATCCACTCCCTACTCTAGCTCAGGGCATTCTGTAGCAAATCATGAGAAACTCTTTGGTGCTAATGGTTCTTCTAAGCCTCATGGCTGGAGATTCTGCACTGTCCCTGATTTCCACTGGACTCATTGACAATACTGATGAAACAGTACTTCCATGAGCTGTTACTTACACACATTTCCTTCCTTACACACACTGGAACCCTCAACCCCGAACACTAGATCCTGTGATGTGCCTCCACCAGTCATTCTATTCATCAATTTCACACTTACTGTTTGGGTAAGCTTTTGGGTGATACATTAAAGAATCTAGGGGGTTCGGCCGGTGTGGCTCAGTAGTTGAGCGTCAACCCATGCAACAAGAGGTTGGCAGTTCGATTCCCAGTCAGGACACAAATCCAGGTTGTGGGCCCGATCCCCAGTGGGGGCATGCAGGAGGCAGCCAATCGATGTTCTCTCTCATCGATGTTTCTATCTCTCTCTCCCTCTCTAAAAAACCAATAAAGAAAAAACAAAAAAAAGAAGCTAGGGGTCCATGAATATTAATTACTGAATCCTATTCTATTATGTCCAAGTCCAATCCATGTTGCTTCTAAGCCCTCAGAGCAAGAAACAGTTTAATTGTCCCTTAACCACGGAGAAAATAGCTTTTGATACTGACACACACTTCACAGTGTCCTATCTCGACAATAACACTTCTGAATTCAAATACTGGTCCAAAACTCAGCCTGCTTTAAGCACTGAGAGCCCCTAAAGTGTATGGGGAAAAAGGGTGCCAATGCAGGTCTTCCTGTGCTCACCCTTCAGATTTTTGAGTGAGTCAAAGCCCTGTCCACTTCACTTTTTACCATATTCAGGTTTCGAATCTCAAATTACAAAATATTATTATTCATAACAACAAAATCAACAATAATATTTTGCATTGAGACAGTATACTAGCTTTGTTTGTCATGTGTATTATCTCAAAGATGTTTTTATTTATTTATTTATTTATTTATTTTTATTAATTTATTTTTGTTACAGATGTTTCTCCTTTTTCTCCCATTGATACCCTCCTCCCTATCCCCCCACCCCGTCCCCGACTTTGTTGTCCATGTCCATCAGTTATGCATACATGTGTATAAGTTCTGTGGTTTATCTCTTCCCTCCCCCCTCAACCCCCTTCTGAGGGTTGTCAGTCTGTACCCTACTTTCACATCTCTGGGTCTACCCTGTTCCCCAGACAGTTATGTTTATTATATTCCACAAATGAGTGAGATCATGTGATATTTGTCTTTCTCTGCTTGGCTTGTTTCGCTTAGGATAATACTCTCCAGGTCCGTCCATGTCGTCTCAAAGGATAAGAGACCTTTCTTTCTTACAGCTGTGTAGTACTCCATTGTGTATATGTGCCACAGCTTTTTTATCCATTCGTCTACTGATGGACACTTGGGCTGTTTCCAGATCTTAGCTATTGTAAATAGTGCTGCTATGAACGTGAGGGTAAATGTAGTCTTTCTGACTGGGGTTTCAGGTTTCTTAGGGTATATTCCTAGAAGTGGGATCACTGGGTCAAAGGGCAATTCAATTTTTAATTTTTTGAGGTAACACCATAGTGTTTTCCACAGTGGCTACACCAGTCTGCATTCCCACCAGTAGTGTACTAGAGTCCCCTTTTCTCCACATCCTCGCCAACACTTGTTGTTTGATGATTTGTTGATGTCGGCCATTCTGACAGGTGTGAGGTGATACCTCATTGTTGTTTTAATTTGCATCTCTCTGATGATTAGTGATGTTGAGCATTTCTTCATATGTCTCTTAGCCATTTGTATGTCCTGTTTGGAGAGGTGTCTATTTAGTTCCTCTGCCCATTTTTTAATTGGGTTCTTTGTCTTCCTTTTGTTGAGTTGTATGAGCACTCTATATATTTTGGAGATTAACCCCTTATCTGATGTAACATTGGCAATTATGCTCTCCCATACAGTGGGTTCCCTTTCTGTTTTGATGGTTGTTTCTTTTGCTGTGCAGAAGCTTTTGAGTTTGATGTAGTCCCATATGTTCATTTTTCCCTTTGTTTCTGTTGCCTTAGGTGATGTATCAGTGAAGATTCTGCTGCGTATGATGTCCGAAATTTTGTTGCCTACATTTTCTTCTAGAATTTTTATGGATTCACGAGTCACATTTAAGTCTTTTATCCATTTTGAGTTTATTCTTGTGTATGGTGTAAGTTGATGGTCTAGTTTCATTTTTTCGCATGTAGCTGTCCAATTTTCCCAACACCATTTATTAAAGAGGCTGTCTTTGCTCCATTATATGCTCTTGCCACCTTTGTCAAATATTAATTGAGCATAATATCTTGGGTCAATTTCCTGATTCTCTGTTCTGTTCCACTGGTCTATATGCCTGTTCTTGTGCCAGTACCAGGCTGTTTTGATTATAGTAGCTTTGTAGTATAACCTGATATCCGGTATTGTGATCCCACCTATTTTGTCCTTCTTTTTCAAGATTGCTGTGGCTATTCGGGGTCTTTTTTGGTTCCATATGAACTTTTGAAGTATTTGTTCTATTTCTGTGAAATATATCACTGGTATTTTGATGGGGATTGCATTGAATCTATAGATTGCTTTGGGTAGTATGGACATTTTAATGATGTTAATTTTTCCAATCCATGAACAAGGTATGTGCTTCCACTTTTTTATATCTTCCTATATTTCTTTTTTCAATGTCCTGTGTTTTTCTGCAAATAGATCCTTTACTTCTTCAGTTAAGTTTATTCCTAGGTATCTTAATTTTTTTGCCATGATGGTAAATGGGATTTTTTTTTTAGTTTCTCTTTCTGTGAGTTCATCATTGGTGTATAAGAATGCCGTCGATTTCTTGACGTTAATTTTGTATCCTGCTACTTTGCCAAATTCATTTATTAGGTCTAGTAGATTTTTGATGGAGTCTTTAGGGTTTTCTATGTATAATATTATGTGATCTGCAAATAATGACAGTTTCACTTCCTCCTTTCCAATTTGGATTCCTTTTTTTTTCTTCACATCTGATTGCTGTGACTAACACTTCCAGTACTATGTTAAATAAGAGTGGTGGAAGTGGGCATCCCTGTCTTGTTCCTGTTCTTAAGGGAAATGTTTTTAGTTTTTGCCCATTGAGTATGATGTTGGCTGTAGGTCTTTCATATATGGCCTTTATAATGTTGAGATATGATCCCTCTATTCCCAATTGCTGAGCGTTTTTAGCAGAAGTGGGTGCTGAATTTTGTCAAATGCTTTTTCAGCGTCTATTGATATGATCATGTGGGTTTTATCTTTCATTTTGTTTATGTGGTGTATCATATTTATTGATTTGCGAATATTGAACCAGCCTTGCATCCCTGGGATGAATCCCACTTGGTCATGGTGAATAATTTTTTTGATGTATTGCTGGATACGATTTGCTAGTGTTTTGTTTAGGATTTTGGCATCTACGTTCATCAGGGATATTGGCCTGTAGTTTTCTTTCTTTGTAGTGTCTTTTTCTGGTTTTGGAATTAGAATTATGCTGGCCTCATAAAATGAGTTTGGAAGTCTTCCTTCTTCTTGAATTTTTGGAAATAGTTTGAGAAGAATGGGTGTTAGTTCTTCTTTGAATGTTCAGTAAAACTTCCCCGTGAAGCCGTCCGGGCCTGGACTTTTGTTTGCTGGGAGAGTCTTGATTATATCTTCAATTTCCCTCGTTGTTATTGGTCTGTTCAAGTTTTCTATCTCTTCCGGGTCCAGTTTTGGGAGACTATGTGTTTCTACAAATTTGTCCATTTCACTTAGATTGTCGAATTTGTTGCCATATAAATGTTCATAGTATTTGTTAACGATCCTTTGTATTTCTGTGGTGTCAGTTGTTACTTCTCTTCTTTCATTTCTGATTTTGTGTATTTGGGTTCTCTCTCTTTGTTTCTTGGTGAGTCTAGCTAAGGGTCCATTAATCTTGTTTATCTTTTCAAAAAAACCAGCTCTTTCTTTCATTGATCCTTTGAATTGTTTTTCTGGTCTCTATGTCATTTATTTCTGCTCTGATCTTTACTATTTCCTTCCTTCTACTTGCTCTGGGGTTTTCTTTTTGTTTGCTTTCTAGTTCTTCAAGTTGTGAGGTTAGAAAGTCTGTTAGAAATTTTTCTTGTTTCTTGAGGTAGGCCTGGAGTGCTATGAACTTCCCTCTCAGAACTGCTTTTGCTACATCCCATAGATTTTGTGTTGTTGTGTGTTCATTTTCATTGGTTTCCAGGACGTTTTTAATTTCTTCCTTGATCTCCTCAGTAACCTATTCATTGTTTAATAACATGCTATTTAGCCTCCATGTATTCAAATGTCTTTGCATGTTCTTGTTGCGATTGATTTCTAGTTTCATGCCATTGTGATCTGAGAAGATGCTTGATATGATTTCAATCTTCTTGAACTTGTAGAGACTTCGTTTGTGTCCTAACATGTGGTCTATCTTTGAGAATGTCCCATGTGCACTTGAGAAGAATGTGAATTCTGTAGTTTTGTGGTGTAATTCTCTATAAATATCTATTAAATCCATTTGGTCTAGTGCTTCATTTAGAGTCTCTGTTTCCTTGTTGATTTTTTGTCTAGAGGATCTATCCAGTGATGTCAGCGAGGTGTTGAAGTCCCCTGCTATGATTGTATTGCTGTCGATTTCTCCTTTGACGTCCTCCAGAATATTTTTAATGTATTTTGGTGCTCCTATATTGGGTACATATATGTTTACCAAGGTTATATCTTCCTGTTGGATAGATCCTTTCAATATTATGTAGTGGCCTTCTTTGTCTCTAGTTATGGCCTTCATTTTGAAATCTATTTTATCAGATATGAGTATTGCCACCCCAGCTTTTTTTTCCTTTCCGTTTGTTTGGAAGATTTTTTTCCATCCCTTCACTTTCAACCTATGTGAGTCTTTTGTTGTGAGGTGGGTCTCTTGTAAAAAACATATATATGGGTCATGCTTTCTTATCCAATCCGCTACTCTGTGTCTTTTGATCGGGGCGTTCAGTCCATTTACATTTAAGGTGATTATTGATATGTACTTATTTATTGCCATTTTTGATTAGTGTGGTTCTATTTTCCTTTCTATTTCTTCTACTAATTACAGCAGTCCTTTTAACATTTCTTGCAGTGCTGTTTGGTGCTAATGTATTCCCTTAGCATTTTTTTTTTGTCTGGGAAGCTCTTTATTTGACCTACCATTTTGAATGATAGCCTTGCTGGGTAGAGTAGTCTTGGGTTCAGATCCTTGTTTTTCATGACCTTGATTATTTATGCCATTCCCTTCTGGCCTGTAGTGTTAGTATTGAGAATTCAGCTGATAGCCTTATGGGGGTTCCTTTTGTAATAACTCCATTCTGACCCTCAGTTACTGCACGTACACACCCTGGCAGTTTCTTTTCTGTAAACATAAGGGCCTTGAGACACCCAAAGAAAACTATAAAGATAAGGGGTTGAGGATGGCCTTGGGAAACTCAGAGGAACCATGAGAAAAAAGAGATTAATAGTTACCCTGCTCTTCTCCCCCCTTCTCTGTATCAGCCCCCCCTTAACGGTGCCAAAAGTGGCGCCAAGAGAATGTAGTTTTTTTCTGTAGTCTGTGCCTTTAAAAGCGGGCAACAAAGAAGGCTCAGGGCTGAGGATTTGGGGAAGCTGTACCCCCCCAGCCCGCCGGTGTAACAGCCCACCGGTGTAATAAAGTGCTCCTTTACAATTCGGCCGTGCGTCTCTGGTTATCTCGCTGTCAGGTTATAACATTTGGAGGCCCCAGCGAGATTTTAAAGAGGACTCCCCACTTGGGGTGCACCTCCTCAGGCTCCGGCGGATAGCAATCCGTGGTCCTCGTGAGAGCAGGGGGAAGGCCTCGGAGAGATGTTCCTCCACCCCAGCCTCTCGGAGACCTTCTGTCTGTCCCCTCTGCCACCCTAAAAGCACCTATAGTGGAGCCTGAGTGTTTGCTTCTCGCGGGTTATAACACTTTGTAGGTAACCTGTTGTTTATCTCTTGCTGCCTTTAGGATTCTCTCTTTGTCTTTAATTTTTGGCATTTTAATTACTATGTGTTTTGGTGTGGGCCTGTTTGGGTTCTTCTTACTTGGGACTCTCTGTGCTTCTTGAACTTGAATGCCTTCTTCCTTCACCAAATTAGGGAAATTTTCTGTCACTATTTCTTCAAATATATTCTCTAACCCTTTCTCATTTTCTTCTTCTTCGGGGACTCCTGTGATGCAAATATTATTACGTTTCCAGTTGTCCCATGGTTCTCTTAAGCTGTCTTCTTGTTTTTTCCTTTTGGTTTTCTGATTGGTTGATTCTTTCTACCCTATCTTCTAATTCACTGATCTGGTCCTCAGCTTCTTCTACTCTGCTGCTTAGTCCTTCCAATGTGTTCTTCATTTATGCTATGTCATTCTTCATTTCCAATTGGTTTATTTTCAATATTTCTATGTCTTTGCTCATGGTGTTGATGTCCTTACACATGCTATTGAGCTTCCTCAAGATCATGGCTCTGAATTCTAGCTCTGTTAACTTGCTTAACTCCATTTCATTTATCTCATCTTTGGTGGAGGTCTCTTGTTCTTTCATTTGGCATCTGTTTCTTTGTTTCACCATTTTGGCTATCTCAGTGGGTTTTGGAGCCTGCCAAATTTTCCCTGTGGATGTTGGTGTTCTGCTGTTTGTGGCTCCCTGTACTGGGTTTGGATGAGCGTGGGAGGACCCAAGTTATACACCAGTGTTGAGTCTTACTTTCCTGGGTATATTTGCAAGCCCAGCAAAGTTTAAGTTATCCTCTAGCTTTTTGCCTAGAGGCTATTAGTCATGGTTGCTTTAAGAGCCTTGGGTTCTCAGTTGAATGAAAACCTCCCTCAGGTGTTCAGCGTGAGAGGATTTCCCTAGGGTGGGGCAGATGCTGGTAGTTAATGAGCCTCAATTTGCATTTCAATGGCCCACCTGGGTGTGGCTGACTCTCCAAGGGACGGGCTGCCGCCTCTCCCCAGAGCCCTGGGAAGGAGTAAAATGTCCACCGTCCTGCATGGCCGCAACTCAGCAAAAGCTCTGAGCACCCTCCAAATCCCGAGTGTCCCCACATAGTTCCAGTCCAGTCCACTCTCCCTCTGCTGGAGCCCCAGGTGAGTGGGTGTGGCTATTTTAGTGCTCTCTCCGGGCCCTCTGTGCTGTGGAGCCGGCTTGGGCTTTAACCCGAGGGCAGTGCTCACAGCTAAGACCGCTGCTGTCTGTGGGCTCCCAGCCCCCCTCTCACGCCTCCACAATCCTACCAGGATCGATTCAGTGTCCCTGGTTGTATGGTCCTTGCAATCTGCTTTTCTGTTGCTTTTTCCCGACGATTTGTCTTTATTTTAGTTGTATTTCCAGTTTGGTCCTGGGAGATGGTCTGTGTAGCTTCCATTCACTCTGCTGCCATTTTTGGAATTCCTCTCAAAGATGTTAATAAGATAAATGAAAACACTGGCGTTCTAAGAGATTAAGGCATTTGTTAAAACACTGGTCGATTTTTGAGGTCATCCAGCAAGTTAGATAATGCTCTTTTCATTATCTCACCAAGCTGATTATTTCTCTACTGTTTATCTTGGTACTGTACTCTGATCCAGAACGCTTACAGAAGATATGTTCTTCAACACATACCTTTAAAAACCAATCAAACTATAACTGGGCAAGCAAAATTTCCTTGGGGCGGTGGGGGGGGGGGGTGGGTATAAAACATGTAAACTCTCCTCTGAGGTCTCAAAAAATGGTCTGGTATGACTGTACTCTCATCTTTAGAACTGACTCCCCCCCCCCCCACCCAAGGTTATGAATGCTTCCACAAACACTTGAAGATGGCTTTAGAGAAAATTGGAAGCTCAATGAACCAAATACAGCTTATGCTTAATAGATCTGAAAAAAGTTATTTGACATGGTATGTTGGTAGTATTACAATAAAAATTTTAAATTTAATAACTTCTTAATTTGGAAGGCAAAAAAGCTACAATAAAAGTTGAACTTCAAAATTGCTTTCAGCAAGGGAAATTAGATGAGACATCACTCTGCAAATCCTATTTGAAGCACCCACCTCCACAATCCAACCTCCTCCACCCCAGCAAAGTTCACAATCCCACCAAGTTGCAGAACGAAAAATGTGTGATTCTTTCGAAGGTAACATGAAAATGCTATTGTGTTCCACTTATGTTCCCCTTGGTCTCTGTCAGAGTCCTTTACAACTTAAGGATTTACATCCAGCACAGGAACCCACCTCTACAATTTAACCTCTTTTTTGTTGTTGTTGTTGTTGTTAATCCTCACCCAAGGATATTTTTCCATTGATTTTTAGAAAGAGTGGAAAGGAGAGGAGAGAGAGAGAAACATTGATGAGAGAGAGACACATCAATTGGTTGCCTCCCGCATGGCCCCGACTGGGGGCAGGGATTGAACCTGCAACTCATATATGTGTCCTTGACTAGGAATCCAACCCACAACCTTTCAGTCCTCGGGCCAACGCTCTAACCTCTGAGCCAAACCGGCCAGGGCCACAATTTAACCTCTTTAATCACCATGGGCTTCATGGCCCCAAGCAACTCATCCAGGAGAAAATGCTGCTTTGTGTCTGCAAAGGGAGGCTAATAAATATCAAGACAACATCATAAGGTAGTAAAAGCTCCAACAAAGTTGGGAGACTGCTGCAGCAAAAGTCCTGACACAGGCAAGTATAAATGGGCTTAAGTTTCTTTCATATAGCAAAAGTCTGCAGTAACAGCAAACTAACTGAAGAGTACCCACAGTTGGAAAGCTACTAAATTAAGATAATTGAATTGAATTCCTGCTGTGTTAGGAAATCTGAGGATGAGGCAGCAAGAGTTGGGTGAATGCTGAATTATTGATAACTGAAGTCTACAAATTTTATAGGGATTGTGTAACCTTGACTGAGTTCTGCTCCTGATTGATCCCAATCTTGATTAGTAAGGAGTCCCAAAAGCCGATTTCGAGTTTTTAATAGGAATTCACTGATTATCAGTACAGAGAGATGATAAAGTAGCTTTCCAAGTATCTCTGAGTTTGGTAACCTGTTGGTGCAGGAGAGATATATGATTAGCCCATTTGGAGACAGCATTTCTCCCCGTAAGGAAATGGCACTCTGTTCTTCTTGGTGGGTCCTAAAAGAAAAATAATTTAACGCAGGAAGATAAGGGTACCACCTACAGAAAACTGACTAATGGTGCCATTGTCGCTGACCAATATTTACTGGATATTTAAATCCAGCCCTAACCAAACAGGGCCTAATCTGGAAAGAGAGCAGATCTATTTCTTTTTTGGTTAATCCTCACCCAAGGATATTTTTCCATGAGGATATTTTTCCATTGATTTTCAGACAGAGTGGAAGGGAGGGAGGGAGGAGGAGAGAGAGGGAAACATAGATGTGAGAGAGACACATCAATTGATTGCCTTCCGCACAACCCTGACCGGGGCTGGGGGTCGAACCTTCAACCCAGTTACGTACCCTTGACCAGGAATCAAACCTGAGACCCTTCAGTCCATAGGCCGAAGTTCTAATCGCTGAGCCAAATTGGCCAGGGCCAGATCTGTCTTTTAACAAGAATAACAGTTGCAGAAATCAAAGTGTGGCATTTGAGTTCCTTCTCAAAAAGGAAACCTAATGAAGGAAGGAAAAATAGTGCTCACCTGGGAAGCAACACTTTGTCTCTGGGAAAGAGAGAAGTTAACTCAGAGAGGCTCAATGAGGTGTCATACACAGAAACTCCACAACAAGGGAAGAGGACAGCAAAGTATAGGATGCACATCTGAGACCTTACTACCACTGCAGGTGTGTTTGTGAAACTGTTCTCCCAAGAGTCCCTGTGTTACTCTACAGTAATGCTGGGACCAGATGACAGACTGGAAAATGAGAATTAACAGGAGTTAGAACCAGACAACTTTTCTTTTGATTGACAATTTGGCATTCTTAACTGGAAGGGCTGGCAGAAGGTCACTGAAAAGCTTATAAAAGCCACTGTCCATACAGAAATATTGATGGTAGAATTATCAATAAGGTGATACCAAAAGATAGCAAATGGGTTTTAAAGAGAAATAAGTCCATGTTTGCCTAATGTCCCCTTTTACTCTCAGAAGTGTCTAAGTATAGATGATAAAGTGTATGGTCACCTTATTAATGAATTACGTTAGCTTCCTCTGCTCACCTGGTCTCTTGGCGATGGGAGCCCCCGTCAGCTTGGCATCATGGAGGATGAGAGAACACTCACTTCAGAAGACCCAAGCCCACACCTGACCTTGCCACTACCAGCTGAGACCTCAGGCTGGGACATCACAAGCCTGGGTTGCTTTCTCATCTATAAAATGAAAGAAATAGCACTTGCATAATCTCAATAGTCTTTTCTAGCTCTAAAATTATGACTCTATAGAAAAAAACTTTTTTTTTTTTTTTTTTGGCCTATTTAGTCCCACCTACTCAGCCTTCACCTTACCCTTCATTTCCTACAATAAAAGGAACATCACTCCTTAGATGTCTCTGCCTCATCTCTGGACTTCTTCACGCATGTAGATTTAACTGGGTCATCTACCTCTTTAAAATCTGCTTTAAAAAACATTTTTGGCCGCCACCTCCCCTTTGTCTTCTGCTCTTTTGGTAAAGCATACTCAGATTGGATGGAGTTTAATAATCCAGAGCAGCTTTTATTTTTACTTCTGCTCTTTTTCTCCTCATCAGAACTTCTGATTAAAATGCAGCCTTTCTTATGTGACAGTTGAACAATACATTTCTTAGTGACATACTAAATGATGCGAGGCACAAGCCACTTATTACGTTAAAGAGGAAAATGTTATATTCTACATAGAAAATACAGGGTTTGTAAGGGGCTGGAATGTCCAGATTATCTGGATTATTCTCTTAATTATGGAGAGCCAGCAGAGCAGTGTTTCTCAGCCTTGGTTGACCATCCACATCATTTGTGAGTTTTAAATGCCACTGATGTCTTGCTCTTACCCTCCAGAAATTCTGATTTAATTGATCTGGGGTATGGCTTGGGCAAACATTGGAATTTTTAAAAGCTTCACATATGATTTTAACATATGGCCAAAGCTGAGAACCATTGTAAAAGAACAAGTTAAAAATATAATGGCAAAAATAATTAGATTCTCAAGGTTTGTTTTAGGAAGTTGTGGCCCTGGAACTTGGCATTTGAAATGGTCACCATGGAGATGAGCCTCAAAGAATTTTGGAAAGAATATTTAGTCCAGAATTTTCTTTTTCTAATTCTCCCATGTCCATAGCAGGGGAACCTCACTTGAAATCAATAAACCCCATGACATTGAATGCAAATTATTCTACGTGTGTGTGAATGTGCACTATTCCAAGCAGAGGGTCCATAGTTTCCATCAAATTTTTAAAAGAGTCCATGACCCAAAATATTAAGAACCACTGATTTGTTGGAAAGAAAAAGATCATATGAGATGATTTATTGGGGAGAGCAAATATTCTTATGTTGGTAGAATACTGGCCCTTTAAGGTCAGTCCCTGGGAATCAGTGCCCCTGGTTAAAAAATAGTATCATTCACAATGGAGTATTGTATTTTTATTAGGCCCTAGCCCTGATGAAATGGGATTGATACTACCTGTTCTGTCCAGCAGGTGTGTCATATGAAGCATCTGCATGGCCTTTTTGCCCTTAAGTAAACTAGGTGCTTTCAGAAGGAATGACAATAGCAACAGAATCAGCAAATGTTTACCTTGAACTTACTAGCAGCTCCAAACATTGACCTAAGTAGGCCCTTAACATATATTAACTCATTTGTGCATCACAACAACCCTAGGAGGTAGGTGCTATCATCTTCATTTCATGCGCAAGAAAATGGAAGCACAGAGAATGTAAGTAACTCAACAAAGTCTCACAGCTAATAAGTGACAGAACTGAGATTCAAACCCAGGCAGTCTGAGTCCAGTGTTCATCCTTCCCTACATGTCACACAAATGAGAGGACTGACTAGACAACTAGTCATAAATGTTTGGAAACACCGCTGCAAAGTAAGTGCTTCTTTTTATCCTCCTTACTGTTATTACTGGGCTAGAAATTTAGGGTGACAATAATACAACTGGATGTATTCAGGTGAAAACTGGAGTATGATGCAATGAAACGTGTTCTATTTCTAGTTATTTACCAAGAGTTTCCACTCACTTAAAAGTTGCCACTGAGCCCGGCTGGTGTGGCTCAGTAGTTGAGCATCAACCCATGCACCAAGAGGTCGCCGGTTTGATTCCTGGTCAGGGCGCATGCCCAGGTTGTGGGTCCAATCCCCAGTGGGGGGCATGCAGGAGGTGGCCAATTGATGTTCTCTCTCATTGATGTTTCTATCTCACTCTCTCTTCCTCTCTCTCTAAAATCAATAAAGAAAAAAAAATTTTTTTTTAAGTTGCCACAGAGAATGTGACCTCTTTCCTAAGTGCTCACGGGAGACAAGTTTTTGAAGAAAGGAGAATGGTTACTCCAAACCTTGAAGATGGCAAGCAGGCTGCTTTGGTTTTACATGGAAGAATCATCCCCAGTCTTCTTTGTCATTGGATTAAATCCCTCTGCAGAAAGTCTAAACATGCAGTCATGAACTATGTGCCATTTTATACCATCCCCATCAGCTTACACTCATGAATGATTCCATGCTAAGTACAAGTCCTACTGGTTACCATGGGAGCCGCCTCCTCCAGGTCACGGTTAGAGTTGTGCTTTGCAGCTTTGGATCTCAGAGGAGGAAGAATTTGGACGTCCTTCATGGTGAGCTTCTGGTCCTTCCAAAGAAATCTATTTATGGCTAAATCCAAAATGTCTATGACTTCCAACATAAAAATTGATGGAAAGTGCTATGGTATTTGTGCATGTTTGGTCAGCCAAAGCTTTGCAATTTGGAATATCACTGTTAAATTCTGAACTTTCTTCTGTAACTCAATGGCATGTACTTGCTTTGCCAGTGACTCACCAGGAGACCACTTTCCAGAACCTCTTTAGGCAGTAGTGCTGAAGGATATGCTCTCCTCTGTCACCAAACAAAACATCTTAGAGGACCATGAAACTGTGTTACTGATTTTTTTAGATAATTATTTTTTTTTATTACAAACGTCCCTCCTTTTCCCCCCTTTGACACCCCCTTCCCCGCTTCCTCCCATCCCACCTTCACTTTACCGTTGTCTGTATCCATTGGTTATGCCTATATGCATATAAGTTCTTTGGTTTATCTCTTCCTGCCCTCTACCCCACTTCCCTCTGAGGTTTGTCAGTTTGTTCCCTACTTCCATATCCCTGGATCTATTTTGTTCACTATATTACTGATCTTGTCTGCCTGTGTTTGCACCAGAAGTTACATAATGACATAAGTAAAGCCTGGGGGAATGGAGAGGCAGACATATGACACCCTCATCCCAGAGGAGTTGAATGTTTCTGTTTCAGAGGCATGATAGAACTGTCAAAAGTTGACTTGAACCCTGGTTGAGGGGCTCAGTTTGTTGGAGTGTCATCCTGTATATCAAAAAGTTTGTGGGTTCGATCCTCGGTCAGGTTGCATGTAGGAGGCAACTAGTTGATGTTTCTCTCTTCCCCTTCCTCTCTCTCCCTCTCCCTCTCTCTCTTTACAAAAATCAATAAACATATCCTTGGATGAGGATTTTGAAAAAGTTGACTTGAATGGCCTTTACGTTGTGCGATGGCACAGTTTTGTTGTTGTTGTTGTTCAGTAACAATGTAAAAACAGCAACATGTTTTCATCAAAATAGAAAAGAAAAACAAAGAATAACTATAAACATTCTGGCATAATTCAGTGGATGATTGCAGCACCTTCATTGTTTTATCCCCACTTGACTATCACTACTGTGTTATTTGTGCACCTGCTCACAGGCTTTACACTTCTTTTAGCATATGTTTCTGACTCTCCTTGACCTCCCTTCTAAGAGATGCTGAATCTCTAGACGGTCTCCCTTGGACTTCTCTCAGTTACTTGGCTTCTTAGCAGATGCCCTGACTACTGACTGGGAGGGAATTTGGTCCAGTTCAAAAGATATCCACAACAGATGAAGTCCAAAACACTGACCTTAGCGACAACTATGTTTTGTCCTGTGCCAGAATCACCTGGGAAAGAGAGAAAAAATATTTGTGAGGCATAGAAGTGATCTTTTGTCTTCTGATTAGAGTGTCTCAAATGCAAAGAGGACTAATGGGCCAGCAAGCCAGTGGGCTACCTGGGACATCAATCTAAAAGGTGTTGTATTCCACTTTGACAGGAGTAAACTTGAAGGATCCCAGCCAATTAACACAGGTTTCTTCTAATTGGTGAACAATAAATTGGTCTTGCTACCACCAAAATAGAGAGTGCCCTTGAAGAAATACTAAACCCCTGGTACCTTTAGCATTTTGTGGCACACGCATGTAAGGTCCAGGTGCAACTTTATTCAGGTTGTGTTCTGACCTTAAAGGGCGCTAACTGAATAATAAATCTGGTACCACTTATTTTTATTTAAATTAGAAACTATGCTATCTGCCTCTTAAGAAGTTGTCTGATTCAGAATTCAGAAAAATCCAAACATGTCATAAATCTCTTATTTGAACCTAAAGATGTATGCAATACGTATTTATTTATTTAACAACTGTGAGCCTCTCTAAACCCACTAAATACGTGATTTAAAAAAATACATTGGCTTGCCCTGGCCAGTTTGGCTCAGCGGTGGAATGTCTGCCCGCAGACCTATGAGTCATGGGTTCGATTCCAGCCAAGGGCACATACCCAGGTTACGGTTCGTCCCAGCCCTGGTCAGGGTCGTGCAGGAGGCAACCAGTTGATGTGTCCCTCTCACATTGATGTTTCTCTCTCTCTCCCTTTCTCTCCCCCTCTCTCCCTCCCACTCTATCTGAAGATAAATAGAAAAATATCCTCGGGTGAGGATTAAAAAAAAATACATTGGCTTAAAGGGTGCATGATTACTAGTCTGCCTGAGGCACTGTTTGTTTAAATAAAATTCTATATATTCATATTATATCAGCCTAGTAAACCACTCTGATAACCTGTCATTTTTTGTAAACAGTCAAAATTATATATCAAATCATACTACTTGAGAACTGTTAGAAAAATCTGCTATAGTGAGGTCTACATTGTGTCCTGTACCAGAATCATCCAGAAAGCTTTTCACTTTCTTTAAGTACAAATTTATAGGTCCTAGCTCAGACCTACTGAATCAGTCATGAATGGAGTCCGGGAAACTGTGTCTTTTAAAATCCTGGCACAATTCTGCTGTGGTCCACTGGAGAACCAGGATTTGAGAACCACTTATTCAGTCCACTGACCCCAATGAACCAATCCCATACAGATAAGGAATGTGCCACCCAGGAAGGTCCCAAGGTATTCATTCAACACACTTTTATTGAGTGCCTACTATGTGCCAGGCACTATTCCATGTGCAGAGGCTACATCAGTGAACAGAATTGGCTAACGTCTAAAAGTAATTCATTAAACAGTTATTATGTACTTACAATGTATTTTGTTAAGCTAAGTACTAGAAATACAAAAATAAAAGGCATTGTCCCTGCCTTCATAGTCTCGTGAGAGACAAATATGGAAACAGATAACACAATATCAGATAAATCCTATATAGTAGAAATACACACAAGGCAGGACAAAATCAGTAGTGGGAATACAAAGGACTAGAGGCCATTTTTACCCACTATACTTTTAGCTTCACTCTCCATTTTTAGGTAATTTTATTATTTTGCTGGTACAGAATTTAATTAGTTACTTGAGAGCTACGAATGAGATGTTAGACTAGGATGCTGATTTACATTTTTGGTGTGACTAAGGGAATGAAGCCTATAGGATTAAACTACAATACAACTGCATATAATTAAGTGCTAAGCTGGTGAGGTACTGATGAAAGGTGCCATTAGGGATAGGCAAATAATAGTGTGGATTGGACTGGTGAAGATGGGGTGGTGCAAGATGGGAGAGACTTCTTTACACATCTACAATATTCCAGGCATTTCACACCTGCTACCTTATTAAATTCACATTGGAACCTTAAAGTATTTTTTATTGACAATCTTCCCTCTCTGGCTGTTGTGGCTCAATTGGTTGAGCATCATCCCAAGCACCAAAGGGTTGCCAGTTCAATTCTCGGTTAGGCCACATGCCTGGTTTGTGGGCTAAATCTCCACATTGATGTTTCTCTCTCGCTCTCTCTCTCTCTCTCTCTCTCTCAAAATCAATTTTAAAAAATCTTTTAAAAAATACAAAAACATGCCTGGCCGGTGGGGCTCAGTGGATTGAGCATTGTCCCGTGGACTGAGAGGTCCTGGTTTGATTCCCAATCAGGGAACATGCCTGGGTTTTAGGCTTGATTCCCAGTAGGGGGCGTGCAGGAGGAAGCTGATGGATGTGTCTCTCTCACATTGATGTTTCTATCTCTCTCTCCCTTCCTCTCTCTGAAAAATCAATAAAAACATATTTAAAAAAAAATTAAAACAAAAAACCAATTCTCTTTCCTTTTATAGAGGCAGATACAGAGGTTCAGAGAGACGGGCTAACTTGCAAAGCTCACACAGCTAGTAAGTGAGAGAGCTGGCATGCAAACTCAGGTCTCAAGGACTACCAACCTTGAGATTTTCCTAATTCACCTCCTAGGTGTCCTGCACTTTACAAGGTGCAGAGGCTGGAATCAGTCCCCTGCACTGGTCTAATAAAGCTCTAAGCGCTACCCTCTGCACTTTTTTATTGACTGGAACTTGAACAATGCATGGGTGCCCTGAACCTCTGAGCATGGAGCTTTCCTAGGCATTCAAGTCATCACCCCAGGTTCAGCCAGAGAAAAGCATTGTTTGAGGAAACAAGCCCCTTGAGATGGCCAGCATGAGATAAGACTGCTGACAAATGCTGAGAGGCTGCTGCTGGGGCCTGCTCCATTGGGGCAGGAAAATGTGTCACTTCCTCCTGGCTCCAATATCATTTCTCTGCGTGGGAGGAGGGGAAGGGATCCGAGCCTTGAAAGAATTTAGAATGGGACTGGGTGGGGTGAGGGAGAAGGCCAGTCAGAGTGGAAGAGTAGGATTTAACCGGCTCTGGCTACACCCTATTTAAAAGCCCCAGCATATTTTTATTTCTTGGCTCATTCTCAGCCTACCCATCTGACTGCTTCCTCATCCTTATTTTAATTCAGTGCTGGAATCTCAGCACATTTACTTCTCCCCCACTCCTTCTCATAGGCAAAATTTCACTTCTCAATCTTTGCTGCATTTATTTTTCTGCAAAGCTTGAAATATGAAGAGCTGGCTGAGTGCTTTTTCCCCTATACATAGCCCCACACAGTAGAAATGTACACACACACACACACACACACACACACACACACACTTTCAGTGCCTGATTCCCACAGAATAGCTATTTTTTTAAAAGTGTCCTGGTTTCCCTCACAACCATACTCAGCTATTTCCCTCTCATTGTCTCAGTGGGAAAATTGAAGGAAAAGAAAAAATGGGGTTCATGCTAAATCAATTTGAGTTTGTAATGGGGCTACAGTATTTAGAAATGGAAGAGCTTTCTTTCTGCCAGTGAGAAAACTGGGACCCATAGAGACTTATTACAAGTTTCCCAACTGGTTAGGAGCAGAACCCAGACCAGAGCTTGAGTCCTCTCAGTGGACTTAGCAATGTTGTCAGAAATTGGACCAGAGGTGGCTTTCTCACGCAGACATGTCCAAAGCTCACAGTTCTTCGTTCTGTAATTCACTACATGTGCATTATTGCACCACTAGGGCTTTGGTGGTATTGAAGGGCCTTCCTTGAACCCCACCTTAAATCACTTCTTTTCTCAAACAGCTCTGAGAGCTGGGCTTGCCACTCAGGTGGCATCTTGAATTTCACAGGCAGTAACTCTAACCTCTCGCATTCTGAAGCCATCTAGACTTTGGCAACAATGAGTTTCCTTATTTGCCCTGTTCCTTATTTGGAAGCAGCTGAGCTTTCCTCAAAACATGTTGGGACAATTCTAATTGGCAAGGTGTGTGTCAACACTTCTAAATTCACCAGCCAACTTGCATTGTTCACCTTTCAGAGTGGTTCCAAGAGAGAAGCCGGTTCCCTTCCCAGCCCTCACTCGATACCACACACACCCAACCCACGCGATCAGAAGGGCTTGTGCAAGGAGAATTTCCTGTTCTGCTGACTCATCTCCTGCAATCCAAAGGAAGACACATTTATATTTTCTTTACCAGCTTTTAAAGGGAAATGGGAGTCTTTTGAGTTTGGATATCTTTGAGATGAAATCAACTACAGACAACACCTGGCACATAGTAGGACTAAATCAATGAACATTGACTATATCTATGATGGCCTAAATAGCTGACTCAGAGTGGTGAGCATTCAGATAGGGTGCAAGGCTGGCTAGGGATAGAGCACCCTCAGGGGCTCTGCGTTTCCATTTTGGAAGGAGGCTCCTGACTCTTGGCCAACAGGACAGTTTGAAGGGAGCATACATAGATTTCACTTGTGAGTGGGTCACAATGCAGCAACCAGACTTGATATCCCAGATGCTTTCTGACTGAGAACAAAGGCATTCCTCTTCTTCTCTTCTTCTAGTCAAACCTAAATCAAGGGGAGGATGATTCAACTCAGTGTAGGAAACAAAAGGAAATCCGTCAATAGCATTTACATTTGGGAGGCAAAAGAGCCAGACTTTTGCCAAACAAGATAGGACTTGGGGGTGGGGGGTGGGGGAAGGGTGTGGATAAAATTTATGAATTTCATTGTATGTAAATTTTATCTTAAAAAAAAAATATATATATATATATATATATATGGAGTAGAGGGTGGGGAATGATGGGTACATGATGGTCCATTATAATATTGTGTTTACTTTGTAAATGTTTGAAATTTTCATAATAAAAATATTTGAAACACTTGGATTCTATTTTTGGTTCTAATTTTCAATGAAGTATTTCTATACTTCAACATCTTCTTTAATATAAGAATATCTGAATGTATCACTTCTTGGTAAGGATGGTCACAGTATTTGTAAAATCATGTATATAAAAGTACTTTGCAAATTATAATGTTCTTTTGAAATGTGGTAGTTAAAAAGACTCATGATTATAATACCATGGTAAAGATATGGGCATATTATAAGAAAACATCCAAGCTGCACAAAGGGTAAGACATGACAGTTGCCCTCTCTCAGAACTCGCCTCCAGAAGCAATCACTCTTATCATAGGAATTCTATGGAGATGAAATTTCATATTTTCATATGAAGTTTTTAAAATAACATGAAATTTCTAGGCCAGAGGAATCTTTAGAAAAGATTCACTGAGAACTTCACATTTCTAACTAGTCTTTCAGAAATTCCCTGGGGATCTTGTTGAAATGCAGGATGGTGACTTGAGATTCTGCATTTCTAAGGAGCTCCCACAAGCAACTGGTCCAGGACCACTCAGAGTAGCAAGGCTTTGAGGATTTCTAACTCTGCCTAGAAAATTCCTTCTGCGTATTCCAAATACTTGCAGTGAGGGTGTAAAGCACATAAAGCTCTGAGAATCCATTTTATTTCTTCTGGGCTCTAAGATGTAAAGGTAGAATAAAATCCTCAGTGCCACCCAGCTGGTGCCTCCTAGGTATAAAATCACATTTTTGTACCAACATACAGACTCAATTTTTTCACTTCACTGCCACTCTCCAACGACAATTGATCTCAAAGGATCTTTTGAGCTTTTAGCTTTTTGTGGGCTAAAATTGATCTAACAGGTACTTTTCCCATAAATATATTTTATTTATGAAATTTTGGGCCCCTTGCAAGGAGGGAAGAGATTCATTGACATTATTGATTAAAATTTTGGGAAACATAAATAGCATCTCCTTTAATAATTGGAAGAACACCTATTAAGTAACCCAAATTATATCATAGTGACATAAAATTATTTTGAGCTGAAAACATTTGAGAGTCAACAGATGCAGAAAGACTCTTTGTCTGACCCCCCCCCACCCCCCCCCCCCCCCACACACACCTTCTCTGATGAAAAGCAGAAAAAGCAGAAACTTCTGGGAGTGAGGCTATCAGAATTGCTACTGTTCTGGGCAGTTTCCCTCCCAAGTAGAAGACCTAGAATGAAACTACCATAAATCCCCTCTTCAGGGGAATTTCATGGCCCCAAAAAGAGGAAAAAGACCGCTCACTAGTATAATCAAACATTATCACAAACTATCATATCATATCTCCCATTTTGTTCTCCTAAAACTCCATTTTTTCCCCCCTAACTCATTTGTTCCTCTCACAAGAGCCCTTTTCTACCTCCTCTCTCTTCCCTGATTTTAGTTATTAAACTGAGCCCTTTTCTTTGTGATCTTTCCAGTATGTGAATAAACATTGTCTAATCTTTCTTTGACTTTTGTCAATTTAATTCACAGGTCCCCAAGAACTGAACATAAGAGGAAAAGTTCTTCCTCTCTGACACCTACTTATAGTACCTCACATATGATAGAAAACTCTTGATAGAGAGCATGTGTTACTTTTTCATTTCAATTTTGTTTTGTTTTGTTAATCCTCACCCCACGATATGTTTTCCAGTGATTTTTTTTAGAGAGAGTGGAAGGGAAGGAGGGAGTGGGAGGGAGGAAGAGAGAGAGAGAGAGAGAGAGAGAGAGAGAGAGAGAGAGAAACATTGATGTGAGAGAAACACATTAATTGGTTGCCTCTTGAATGCGCCCTGACAGGGGCCAGGGCTCAAACCTGCAACTCAGGTACTTGCCTTTGATGGGGAGTCAAACCTGAGACCCTTCGGTGTGTGGGCCAATGCTTTAACCACGGAGACATACCAGCCAGGGTGCCATTTCAAAATTTAAAAAATTGTGATAAAATACACATAACAAAATTTACTATTGTAACCATTTTTAAGAGTACATTTCAGTATTATTAAGTATATTCACATTGTGAATATACTTAATAATAATAATCTCCAGAACTTTTTCATATTGCAAAACTGAAACTCTATACCCATTAAAGAAAAACTTATTTTACTCTCTGCCAGTCCCTGGCAACCACCATTCTACTTTCTGTCTCTATGAATCTGACTGCTCTAGGTACCTCATGTAAGTGGAACCTCAAAGTATTTTTCTGTTTGTGTCTGGCTTATTTCTTAGCATAATGTCTTCAAGATCCATCCATCTTATACCATTGTAATTAGCTAGTTATTAATAATAGAAAAGAAGCAAAGGTGGAAGGCCAGACATTATAGGCATGTCATTTGGGTAGTTTCACCAGGAAGCTGCAACTTTGCACTCCCAAGGGGTCCAATAAGGAGAAATAGACACATGCCCAGTAAAGTTGGGGTAACATGGAAAATGTACTTGCCTGTCAATCACATCTGGGGACAGAGATGGTTGGCCAGAATGGGTGTGGCCACTGCAAGCATGAGAACATTTGGGAATACATAATCCCCTAAACAAAGAATTTCACTCTCTTGGGACTCTTGTTGCTCTGGGTGCACTCTCTTGGTTCTTATTTTTGCTCCCCGCTATTGTTTCCTTTTGGTTTGTGGGGTTCTCTTTTTCTGCTCCTTCCCATGCTTTCTTCATAGCTATGTGGCCCTGCGCATCCCACGTGCTATGGACTGATTGACTGCACCAGGGAAACACCAGCTAAGCCTGATGCTGGACTGGACCCAGCTCCAACATGGAAAGGAAACTCTGGACAGTGGCTCTGATTTTAGCTCTACCGGAGGCCCAGCTACAAGTCTTCTATGACTGGATTAAGGGAAATGGGACTCTGGGAACCCAGGGCTGTAATTCTACAAAAATAAACCTTTCTACCATATCACATCCTCCTGTGAGAATCTCAGAAAATTTATTTTCTTGGGCTATTGCAAGATCTCCACCCCCAGCAGCATCCAGGGGAGCCGAGCCCCTCTCCTACCCCGAAACACATCTATTTGAATTATTAAATTTTTTTCTTTACTGATTTTAGAGAGAGAGGAAGGAGAGGGAGTGAGAGATAGAAACATCGATGAGAAAGAACATCAATTGGCCGACTCCTGCATGCCCCCCACTGAGGATTTGGCTCACAACCTAGGCATGTGCCCCCACCAGGAATTGAACCAGCAACCTCTTGGTGCATGGGTCAACGCTTAACAACTGAGCCACACCGGCCAGCCAAATAAATTTTCATTCATAGAGATATTCCAGAGTCAGTGTTCCATGGAGTTTCCTATTGTAAGATTTTATTTTTGTAAGAAGTTTTAGCTTCAGTGTGTGTGTGTGTGTGTGTGTGTGTGTGTGTATGTATGTGTGTATATGCTTGTGT
This sequence comes from Tadarida brasiliensis, assembly GCA_030848825.1. Taxonomy (NCBI): domain Eukaryota; kingdom Metazoa; phylum Chordata; class Mammalia; order Chiroptera; family Molossidae; genus Tadarida; species Tadarida brasiliensis. Next base: position 66,635,125 of record CM061259.1, on the reverse strand, counting down.
GCATGTTTATGGCTTGTGCCTGTCTATATGCTTTGTTTTATTTTTCTTGTCAAGGCTGGTACTTCACCATCTGAAAAGCTTTCAGTGATTCATGTCATCTTACCTCACACTATTCCTGTTAAGTCATGAAGCTAAAATAAATAGAAATTTCAGAAGCAAGTAAGTCATTGGTTGAAAGACATATTGCTGGGCTGTTCTGTTTGTGGCTGTACTGGCTCTAACACTGCTGTAGGGAAGATAAATTCTTGGTTGCAATCCTGAGTGGGTCGGCTTTCTCATGTATGTTCTGTGGGTACCATGCTCATTTCTAGCCCCCCTCTCTTGATTCACAATGGGATGTATGACCGCAGGAGAGCTTATCCATAAAATCACGTGAGGCCCATGTCCTATGGGCTCTGGGACAGTGGCATCATTGCTATGAATAAGAACATATTCATGTCCCTGGCTTTCCCCCAAATGTCCTTTGATTCTTGCCAGAAGGAACTGAAAAAAATGAATCTCCATCTTCCTGGAAATTGTCTTATTTTTATCTCTCTGAATGCTGATCCTCTGAGGCAAGGCCAGAAGTACCCCCAAGGGGACTGTGATAGGGGGTTGTGGGAGAGGGCAGAACTTGAGTTCTGGCCCTGATACTCCCACTCATGTCCCTAATGAGAACCTGTTTGCTGCTGTACCCCAGTGTTTGGGACATGCTGCATACATGATAGACACCCAATACCTATTGATTAAGAAAAATGAGTGTATTTTCCCACATGACCTTGGACAAACCAGTTCACCACCCTAGTCTTCAATTTCCTTCTCTATAAAATGAAATAACGAGTTAGAGCTCTGTTTTTCCTCTCAGCTGGAGTATTCCTTGATTTGAGAAAGAACTTTCTAAATTTAACTATTACCACTTCTATGTCAGCATGTTCTGGGTAGAAATAAATACCAAGAGAACAGTTTTAAAACTTATCTTCCCAAAGAAATAAAATTGTTTTTCTCCTTAGGGCAACATTTTGGAGTGGGGGGCTGGGTGGAGAAGAGGAGCAGAATTTTGGAGATTAGTCATCAGCCTAGAATAAGAGTCCATAGATGCTTGCCTGTCACTGTCTCAGGTCACTTTGGGACATCAGAAATATCTTGGGAAGGAAGACAGAAAGATACTCTATTTTTTAAAAATCTCATTACAAAAGAGAGGAATCAATAATCAAACTATCCTAATTATCCAACAAGGATAATATGTGCATGTAAAAGACCACCATGCCTTTTACAGTTTACTGAATATATCAGTGATACAGGATTTTGATCAATATGTGTTTAAAACAATTTGCTTTTCTTTATTTTTTAAATCCTCACCCAAGGATATTTTTCCATTTATCTCAGATAGAGTGGCAGGGAGGGAGGGAGAGAGAGACAGAGAGAGGGGGGTGAGAAACATCGATGTGAGAGAGACACATCGACTGGTTGCCTCCCACACAACCCGACCAGGGCCAGAGACGAACTGCAACCAAGGTATGTGCTGTTGACCAGAATCAAACCTGAAACTCCTTGGTCCTCAGGCCGACGTTCTAACCGCTGAGCCAAACCAGCCAGGGCAAAACAATTTGCTTTTAAAGCAAAAATTTTATAAAAGGAAATCTGTGATAGGCAAAGTATTCCTTCTTTGATAAACTAATTGTTCTGGGAAGTGCTAGGTAACTTACCACTACTGCTGCCTTATAACAGAACAATGAGACAGCCTGTTGTGGTCCTGTTTTATAGCTGGGACATTTCCGGTATAGACAGGTTGAGTATAAAATAAAAATATAATCACAGAGTTGTTTTAAATGACATCATTTTTACTCCTGGAGAAGGGTATGTACTTGTTACCGAACCCTAAGAAATTTACAATGGAGCTCAAACTAAAGACACTTAGGAGCCCTGATTTGAGCACTATCCTTTTCTGCTTAATTATCAAACACCTTCATTATTTAAAAGCTATATAAGGAGGCACAGAATTTTGTTGGATGGATATTCAAGGCACTTGGCACAGAGCCTGTATCTGGGGAAGGGGGCTTGGTGACTGAGAGACTGGAGGTAGGGTTGAGAAAAAGAAACTTAGTTTTCATAATACACTTCTTACATTTGAATTTTGCAAAGCCATGTGCATATAGTACAGTTTTAAACTTTTACAAAGAGCTATAAGTCATTACTGAAGCTGTCAGGATAAAGATTGGTTTGAAAACATGGACTGAATTGCATAATAAAACTGTATAGAACAGAAGTTGAAAAAGACACTGTGGCACAGTGAAAACAATGTTGGAATAGCAATCATGAAGAACTCTATTTCTGTCTAGTTTGGTCATCGTGACAGATTATTTCTCTTTTTCGGTCCTCAGCTGCCCCGTGGAATATGGGTTGGTGTAGGTCAGTGGTTCTCAATACTGGCTGTGTTGTAGTTTTAAAAAATAGCGTTGCTTGGATCCCACTCACCATAGACCCTGATTTAATTGGTCTGAAGACACTGGTTTATCAATTTCACAACTTTTTCTTGTTATGTCTCTCCTAAGTAGAGATTTTAAAGAATATTTTTCTTAATTGCTCTCTCCCATAACATTTCAATACCACCAGATATACTGTTTATCTGTTTATGTACTGTATGTACATCTGTGCTTTTTACATAAAAAGAATAAGTTTATTTTTGCCCATGTTGAGACTTCATAGTCTAGATTAATGTTGAAGTTCCCTGTAAGTTTAACAATTATATGACTCCCTGCCTGGCCGGTGTGGCTCAGTAGATTGAGCGTCGTCCCATGGACTGAGAGGTCCCAGTTCGATTCCTGGTCAGGGCACATGCCCAGGTTGTGGGCTCCATCCCCAGTGAGGGGTGTGCAGGATGTAGCCTCTCACATTGACATTTCTATCTCTCTCTCCCTTCTTCTTTTACTAAAAAAATCAATTATAAAACATACTAAAAAACAAAAACAAAAAACAATTATATAACTTTCTAAGATTAACTTATCTGAAATAACATAAGAAAGAAATTAACAAAGAGGATACGGTGTAAATTCCAACATAGTCTCCACTGGGTTTTTTTCTTCTTTTTTTCCCTTTATTGATTTCAGAGAGAGAGGAAGTGAGGAAGTGAGAGGGAGAGGGAGATAGAAACATCGATGAGAGAGAACATCGAATGGCCACCTTCTGCATGCCCCCCACTGGGGATCGGGCCCACAACCTGGGCATGTGTCCTGAGCGGGAATCGAACCAGCGACCTCTTGGTGCATGGGTCGAAGCTCAACCACTGAGCCACACTGGCTGGACTCCACTGGTTTTGACATCCAGTGGTATAACCCCGACACGTGTGTCTTGTGCCCTGTTGGGTTGGACTTTCCTTGGAGGTTTAAGACATTACATTCAATGAAGGATGCAGATAGAAGGGGGGAGGGGATTTCGGACAAATACTGAGAAAATCCACCTCACCCATGGGAAGTTCCCTGACCACCAGAGCTACACAGCAATGGATGGGACTGCCTCAGAGTAGTGATCTATCAACACTGGGAGTGGTCAAACAGGAGCCAAACATAAAAGAAAATCCCACAAGTTGTTGGGAGCTTGAGCTAAATAACTTCTAACATCCTTTTAAATATAGTTGTATGCCCAAAGCAAGAATAAAAGATAAAACAGTCTTCCCTCTCTAGGACTTCTATGGCAGGTAGATATGTATTAGGTGTTATTAACCACTTCCACTTGTACTGGGATTATTTATAAACATGTCTATGATCCTCCTACTAACAAAAGGGTTGTGAGTAAAGTTCAGCTACTTCCCATTTAGTGGGCAAGGCAAATAACAGCTATAGCACTTGAAAAGTATGGAATGACTTCCAGTAAAATGTTTCGAATTAAATCCTCTCATGAAGGAACCTTTTATACATAGGCTGGACCCCTCCTAATAGCATTAGCTTGTTTTAACAACAAAAACAAAAAACTCAGAAAAGCCTAAAAGTTCTAGATATGCATTTGTAGATACAGAGTCCAAATTTTAAAAGTCGGGTTTGAGCTGAGATACTTATCTGAGATGCCATCATTTGTGGACATTGATCCTCAGTGCTGAGGTTTCCTTTCCTTCTGGCTGAACAGTAACTCTATGTTCCTCACCTCATTTTCATATGAATGAACCCATAAAAACTTTGTGGTCTAAACTTGAAGATTTAGAATCAAAGGAGAGAGTGGGTGCTGGAACGGAGATGTTAGCCTATAAAAAAAAGAGCAAATAAACAACAATAATGATAAATCTGGAAATTCAGGTTGGTCTGTGTGCTCTCAAGGGTCTTACAATACAGTTGGTAAGTCTGTTTATTTTTATGAAAAGTTAAGTAATGACAGAAGGTATCATTAAATAGGAGGTACAGGTAATAAGAAATTTAGAGGTGGGAGCATTCCTTGAGAGCTGGTGTCAAAGACATGCAGGAATGCTGGGGGTGGAAATACCTGCATATATAGGGTGCCCCCCAAAAATGTATATACAACTTTGAATAATTATAATGCCAGTGTTTATTAAAATACATTTCATTTTCAAAATATAATAGAATCTACAGACACCCTGTATACATTTTTGGGGGGACACCTCGTATATAAGGTAGAAATAAAAGCCAGCTGGAGACTGAAAAGGTACAAAGTAAATTGGGTTAAACTATTCAGGAGAAGTTTAGAATAAAGTTTTTTTTCTTTCTTTGTCTCTATATTTTTAATTTATCTTTATTGTTGAAAGTATTACAGATGTCCCCCTTTTTTCCCCCATTGACAGCCTCCTCCCTGATCCCCCCACCAGTTGGTTATGCATATCAGTTCTTTGGTTTATCTCCCTTCTTCCCTCTGAATACTGTCAGTCTGTTTTATGCTTCCATATCTCTGGATCTATTTTGTTAGTCAGTTTATTTTGTTCATTAGATTCCACATATAAGTGAGCTCATGTGATACTTGTCTTTCTCGGACTGGCTTATTTCATTTAGCATAATATTCTCCAGGTCCTTCTTTTTCACAGCTGCATAGTATATCATTGTGTATATGTACCACAGCTTTTTAAATCTATTTATCTACTGATGGGCACTTGGGCTGTTTCCAGATCTTAGCTACTGTAAATAGTGCTGCTATGAACATAGGGGTGCATATATTCTTTCTGATTGGTGTTTCAGGCTTCTTAGGATATATTCCTAGCAGTGGGATCACTGGGTCAAATGGCAGATCCATTTTTAATTTTTTGAGGAAACACCATATTGTTTTCCATAGTGGCTGCACCAGTCTGCATTCCCACCAGCAGTGGACTAGATTAACCTTTCCCCCTCATCCTCGCCATCACTGGTTGTTTGATGATTTGTTGATGATAGCCATCCTGGCAGGTGTGAGATGATACCCCATTGTCATTTTAATTTGCATCTCTCTGATGATTTATGATGTTGAGCATTTTCTCATATGTCTCTTGGCCATTTGTATATCCTCTTTGGAGAAATGTCTATTCAGGTCCTCTGCCCATTTTTTTTTTCTTTTTAAATTGATCTTTAATGTTGAATGTATTACAGATGTCCCTTCCTTTTTCCCCCCTTGATCCCCTCCGTCCCCCCTTCCGCCCCTCTCCTGCCTTCCCCTCACTATTATCTGTGTCTATTGGTTATGTACATATGCATATAAGTTCTTTGGTTTCTCTCTCCCTGCCCCAACTCCCCCCTTACCTTTGAGGTTTGTCAGACTAACAACCAATTTGTACTTCTTAATCCCTTCATCTTTTTCACCCACACTCCCAACCCCCCTCCCATCTGGCAACCAACAAAAAGTTCTCTGTATCTATGAGTCTGTTTCTGTTCTGCTTGCTCATTTTGTTTGTAGATTCAATTGTTGATAGATATGTACTTATTGCCATTTTATTGTTCGTATTTCTTAATCTTCTTCAAGAAGACCTGTAAACATTTTATATAATACTGGTTTGGTGGTGATAAACTCCTTTATCTTTTTCTTGTCTGGCAAATTCTTTATATGTCCCTCAATTCTAAATGATAGCTTTGCAGGATAGAGTAATCTTGGTTATAGGTCGTTGCTTTTCATCACTTTGAATATCTCTTGCCACTCCTTTCTGGCCTGCAAAGTTTCTTTTGAGAAACCAGCTGACAGTCTTATGGGAGCTCCCTTGTAGGTAACGAACTGCTTTTCCCTTGCTGCTTTTAAGATTCTCTCTTTGTCTTTAACCTTTTGCATTTTAATGATGATGTGTCTTGGTGTGGACCTCTTTGAATTCATCTTGTTTGGGACTCTCTGTGCTTCCTGGACTTTTATGTCTGTTTCCTTCACCAAGTTAGGGAATTTTTCTGTCATTATTTTTTCAAATAGGTTTTTAATTTCTTGCTCTCTCTCTTCTCCTTCTGGCACTCCCATGATGCGAATATTGTTACACTTGAAGTTGTCCCAGAGGCTCCTTACACTATCCTCATTTTTTGGATTCTTTTTTCTTTTTGCTGTTCTGATTGGGTGTTTTTAGCTTCCTTATATTCCAATTCATGGTTTGCTTCTTGACTTCACCTACTTTACTATTGATTCACTGTAAATTATTCTTTATTTCAGTTAGTGCATCCTTCATTTCTGACTGGTCCTTTATTATGCTCTTGAGGTTCTCACTAAGTTCCTTGATGTTCTCACAAAGTTCCTTGAAATTCTCACTAAGTTCATTGAGCATCCTTATAAGCAGTCTTTTGAACTCTGCATCTATTAGATTGCTTATCGCCATTTTGTTTAGTTCTTTTCCTGGAGTTGTGTTCTGTTCTTTTATTTGGGACATGTTTCTTTGTCTCCTCATTTTGGCTGCCTCCCTGTGTTTGTTTCTATGTCTTAGGTAGAGTTGCTATGTCTCCTTGACTTCCTAGGGTGACCTGTTGTAGTATGTGTAGGGTCCAGTGGCACAGCCTCCTTGGTCACTCAGCTGGGCCCTCGAGGTTCACCCCTAGTGTGGACTTTACACCCTTCTGCTGTAATTGAGTCTTGTTTTCTGTTGACAGGTCAATGGGAGGGTTTTACTCAGGCTGATCAGCTGCAAGGACTAGCTGTGCCCACTAACCACTGACCTCTCACTACCTTGGATGATCAGCTGTGCAGGGGCCCACCACACAGAGTATGACTTCCTTCAGCAGGGCTCTGGTACCCACTGAGTCTATTCCTTGAGCGTGTCACTTGTGGAGGTGGTTAGGTGGTGGTGCTTCAACATGGTCTGAAACTATCCACTGGTGTGCTGGCTCTGGGGCAAGGTCAGGCACTGCCTGTGTTCTACCTGGGGCCACCAAACATAAGCTACAAAGGGATCTGCAGATAGCTGCTTCTTGTGCTGGGCTTGAAGGTGCCCAGGCAAAGCCAAGCTGTGACCCAAGGCTGGCTGCTTCTAGTGCCAGGCCTGGGGCCACTTAGCGAGAGGTATGGGACTTGCTGTGGCCAGAGGCTGTTTATTTGAGAGAATTTAGGAAAATCTGAAGCAGGAGCCAAAACTGGCCAATCCTATGGTAAAGCGGAAACAGCTTAGGTGGGCCCAAAAGTTGGGTGGGGCAGGGCCTCAGGGAATCACCAGGATAGTGCAAACAGTGTGAGCCAGGTTGCTGGAGTCCCAGATATGACACCTGTCTGCCGGCCTCGCGGGGGAAGGGCTCACCAATGGAACAACGACCTGTGCCAGCACGTCTGTCTGGGAGAAAGCTGCCTCTCCAGCCCTCGCCCCAATGCCAAACAACTCAGTTCTTCCCTATATGTCTCTGGTGCCTTTCAAGCTGCCTCCCTTGCACAGTGGAACTCAGAGGGAGCAAGTTTGAATAAGTTCATGCACAGGCCCTTTAAGAGGAGCTGCCAAGGACTCCAGAAGCCTCAGCCTCCCTCAACCTCAATCCCTGCTAGTTTTTACAGCCAGAAGTTATGGGGACTTCTCTTCCTGGCACTGGAGCCCTGAGCTGGGTGCCTGGTGTGGGACGGGGGCCCCTTGCTCCTCGGGGAAGATCTTCACAGCTGAGGCATCCTCCTGATTTTTATCCACTACACCTGGGTGTGGGACCAGCCTGCCACACCTCTGCAACTCCTACCAGTCTCAATGTGACTTCTTTAGTTTCGTAGTTGTAGGACTTCTATTCAACTCTATTTCAGGCAGTTCTGAAGGATGTTTGTTCTGTAGTTTAGTTGTAATTTTGATGTTGTGGGAGGAGGCGATACTGTGTTTACCTATGCCACCATCTTGACTGGAAGTCCTCTGCCCATTTTTAATTGGATTTTTGTCTTCCTTTTGTTGATTTGTATGAGTACTTTATATATTTTGGATATTAACCCCTTATCAGAGGTATCATTGGCAAATATGTTCTTCCATACAATGTATTCCCTTTTTATTTTGATGCTGGTTTCTTTTGCTGTGCAGAAGCTTTTTAGTTTGATGTAGTCCCATTTGTTTATTTTTTTTCTTTGTTTCTCTTGCCCTAGGTGATGTATTAGTGAAGATTCTGCTATGTGAGATGTGTGAGATTTTGCTGCCTATGGTTTATTCTAGGGTTTTTATGGTTTCATGGTTTACATTTAAGTCTTTTATCCATTTTGAGTTTATTCTTGTGTATCGTTTAAGTTGAATGAAGTTTCTTTTCTTAATTTTGGTCCTTCAAGTTGTAGCTGGAGCTGTTCCTCTGCCTAACAGTGCAAGTCCAGAAGGAACTGATGTGGTATTTGCACAAAGGTACTGTGGCCACAGATGGAAAGAACTCTAGTGCTCAAAATGAGAGTCATTAGCAAATTTGTGGTGGGAAAAATCCAGGAAATGCAGCAGTTCATGAGGCTAAATGTGACTGGGCAATTGGATGTCTCTGGCAATGATGTGTACACCTTGATGTGGAGTGCCTGATGTTCACCAATTCGGCACAAGGATGGGGAAGCCAGACTGGACGAAACATCATGTCACCAACAGAATCAAGAATTACACTCCTAACATGGTGTGTGGGAAGTAATGTGACTCCCTAAAACTCAGACACATTAACCCTGGTGAGGCTGACATCATGATATATTTCACACAAATTGCTCATAGGGACTCTAATCTTTTTGATAGCAGAGGTGGAACCATTGCTCATGCTTATGGACCTGTAGCTGGTAATGAAGGAGAGTTGCATTTTGATGAGGCTGAAGTCTGGATTAAACACATCAAAGGTGTAAAGTTGTTTCTTGTTCCTGTTAATTCCCAAAATACAAAGGCTATTATGTTCCCCCTCTACAGTTATGTTGATCCCCACAGATTTCACCTCCTTATTGATGACACCTGTGACATTCAGTCTCTCTGTGGAGATTCATAAAAGCACCAACTTATGTCACATCCTTACACTATGGAAGCAGGCACCTATGGCCCCAATTTGAGTGTTGATGCTATCACGACAATTGGAGGGAAAATCTTTTTCTTTAAAGATGGGTTCTTCTGGTGGAAGCTTCCTATCAAGCCATTTACATAATTGGAGTCAGGAGTCAATTTTTTCTTTTTAAGGATGGCAAGTACTGGTTGATCAGTGGTTTAAAACCACAGCCAAACTATCCCAAGAGCACACATCATCTGGGCTTCCCTGACTCTGTGAAAAGATTGATGCTGCTGTTTTTAATCCACTTATCTACAAAACCTACCTCTTTGTGAAATAACAATATTGGAGGTGAGATGAGAGAAGACAATTCATGGACCTTGGTTATCCCATATTGATTATGGAGAAATGTCTAGGAATTGGACCTGAAATTGATGCAGTCTTTTACTCCAAAGGATACAACTATATTTATCAGGGATGTAATCCACTTAAATATGATAAGCTATTTAATTATGTCACCAAAGGCTGGAAAGCAATAGTGGGGTTGATTGTTAGAAATGGCATACATCGCCCTGGCCGGTTTGGCTCAGTGGTTAGAGCATCGGCCTGCGGTCCAGAGAGACCCGGGTTCGGTTCCTGCTAAGGGCACGTACCTCGGCTGCAATTTGTCCCCGGCCCAGGTTGGTCGTGCCGGAGGCAGCCACTCGATGTGTCCCTTTCACGTCGATGTTTTTTTTTCTCTCTCTCTCTCCCCCTCCATCTGAACAAAAAATGGGAAAATGTCCTCGGGTGAGGATAAAAAAAAAAAAAAAAAAGAAAAAAGAAATGGCATACATCAATTTACTTCAGCTTATTATGTATTTATTGCACATTGGCTTTGTGCCTAACATGCCTTTATATGGTGGTATCTTAAAATAAGAAGGCAAAGTTTATATATAGACCATAAATTGATTATTACAAATATAAACTGAGTTTTTATAACATTTTTCAATTTTGAAATCCCCCAGGATTTAGTCTCTCCCTTTTCAATTTATACTGTTAAATTTGAAAATAGAAACCTTCCAAGGCCAAGAGGATATCTTTCAGAGAATGCTCAATAAGTTGGTTCATAAAATCCTTGGACTGAAAAATAATAACCACTCCACCACTGGCTTGCCAAAAATTAAGAAATGACCATTACATTTTTCAACAAGGGCATCATTTTACTTAGGAGTAAAAATAGAATACACCTTAGAACTTAAAGAGAAATGACAATTATGTAAGTAAACTACTTAAACAGTGATAATATAATTTTATTCTGTTTCAGGATTGATATTTTAAATATTATATATAAAGTATATATAAATTAAAACATAGAAAGAAAAAAAAAAAGCTAACTGGATCAGTGTTCTGTTTGGGTCCCCTAATCCTGTGCCAAAGGCAACATCCCCATGGCTTTGACCTATTTTGGATTCTCAGGCTCCACTTCTGTGTTCACCGCTGGGCCTGTTGCAGTCTCAGCCTCCCAATGACCAGCTTTGGCTTTTGCTGGTGGACAGCCCCAGTGAGATACTCCCACAACACATCTCCACAACCGTCTCACCTGTGGGGTAGTAGTAGGAAGCAACTGGACCTTAGCCTGTGGGCAGCTTGGGATTTAGGCCAGTGTGAGGATCAGAGAGAGCATTCATGTAGGGAGATTATCTAAAGAAAGATGCAGAATGGAAAATGTGGAAGGTGTTTGGGGGGTTGTATGTTGGCCAGTTTGTCTGGAACAGATGGTTTCAGTGGGAAACATTGAAGTAAAGCTGGAAAGGGGGCTCAGAGTTCTACTGATGAAGCTTCTGGATGCCAAGCCGAGGATAGAACATAAGTCCTTTAAGACTCGAAGATACAACAGAACTGAGCTTCAACCTCTAGATACTGTAAAGAAATGAAACACTGGGAAGAGGAAGGTAGCATTAACAGCTGACATCCAGTTCTCCCTCTTAGTTGCTGGATCTTTCTGCACAATTCTGTAGTCAGGCTCTTTGGGAAGGAAAGGGCTAAAGTCTGGTGTGTTAACTCAGTTCTCATAAGGTATGGCGCAAGCCCACATTTTTACCAAATGTATATAACCATAGACCCTTAGGGTGAGAAAGGGCCTGCAAGTCCTATACTCTATGCCCTCATCCATTGTTTAATAACGGGAATCTGGCCCAGGCTTGAACCCTTGCAGTGTCAGGTGGCTCCCTACTTCTCATAGTAAACTGTAATCTTTATCTGTTTTAGCTAGTTCAGCCACCTGGGAGTTCCACAGAGTACCTCTAATCCCTTTCCCACAGACAGCCAGTATCCCCCCAACCCCCAGGTTTTCTCTCCTCTTTTCACCTCACCTTTCCAGACAAACATCCTCAGGTCCTTGAAACATTTCTCATATGACATGATTTTTGAGTCTCCCCATTCTCATTTTTGTTCTTGTAATATCTTTCTTTATAAAGAATAACATTTTATGGGTAAGGACTGGAGGAAGCATTTATATAGGTTTAAAAAATTTTTAATTATATAATATATATGCCATGAAATTCCCATTTTAAGGTGAATTTCAAACACTTCCATCCCTTAAAAGTTTCCCTTGTGCCAATTTACAGTCACTTCTCATTCCCAACCACAGCTCTAGGCAACCATCTACTTTCTGTAGTTTGGGTTTTTTTAGGGTTGCTTTTTTGTTGTTAATCCTCACTCGAGGATATTTTTCCATTAATTTTTAGATAGAGTGGAAGAGAGGGAGGGGGAAAGAGAGAGAGAGAGACATCAATGTGAAGAGACACATCAATTGGTTGCCTTCTGCACAACCCTGACCTGGGCTGGGATCAAAAGTGCAACTTAGGTACATGTCCTTGACTGAGAATCAAACCTGCAACCCTTCAGTCTGTGGGGCGAAGCTCTAACTGCTGAGCCAAACCAGCCAGGGCTAGGGTTGCTTTTTATGTTAAATTAAAAAAAAAAAAAAAAGTCTAATCAACCATCTAAGAGCCCATGGAAACAATTTTGCATTTATAGAACATTTCTTTAAGATGGTCTTTTCTTGGGATTTTTGCCTATAGATGCAGACAGGGTTAAAAATTCATGAATGATTGTTCCATAATGGGCTATTATATAATTTATCTTCCTAAGTGCTAAAGAATCATCCAAATACTACCACCAGAGACTCTCCCAAAATATCCCCTGGAGCTGTTGTCCCAATATAGAGCATTGGATGGGCTATTGATCCAGCCCAGCGTAGTGCTTAAGATGTTGATGCCTTTTCTGGGGTCATGGAATAAGGACGAGAGAGCACACAGGGACCTCTGCTCTCCTCCATCCTCTCCCAGAACCTCCAAGCTCAATCCTGCTTTGTTTACATCCTCCTCCCTATGGAAGGCCTTTCCTCCTTTACCCTACCCTGAATCCAACTCACCCTTTAAGATCCAGCCCTGGTCTCTGATCCTTCTCTGACCACACACTGGAAAAGCTTTCTATGTTCAAACACCACATATTTCACAACACTAGGTTCAAACACCATGTATTTTATGACACTATAAATGGTTAGAGTGGAGACCTTGTCATTAAACTTTCTTCAGAGCTCCTACAGTTTTAGATGAATGGGCCGTCTTGACCCCTGGCTCCTGATTTTGCCCTCCTTTGAGCCCCTCTAGGTCTTTGAATTCTCATTATTTTCTGCCTTCTTAGTCCTTTGAGTGCCTGTTATGTTTCGAGTGTCCTGTGGGCAGTAGCTTACTCACCATTAAGTCTTTCTCTGGGGACTGACACAGTGACTTGTACATCATAATAACAATAAAATAATGACCAACATCATTTGCATATCATTTTGCAGTTTCCAAAGTCCTTTCATACACATTCTGCTATTTGACCCCATGGCAATCCTGTGGTAAAGGTATGATTATTACACCCCTCTTACAGACAAGAAATAAGTGCCCAGGGTCCTTGCTTCTCAGATATTCTGATGCAAAGTGCCAGCTCTCTGCTACACCACCCCACAGCTAAAAAAAATCTTTGTTGAATTGATTTAATGCTAGTTGATTGGTAGCATTGATATAGATAACAGTGCAAGAAGTACAGTAAAACCTCAATGTAACGGTAATTCGGGTGAGAGGGTGTCTGTTAAAGCTGAACGTCTGTTATATAATAAAGTAGATTTTCCGAATGTCTATGTTAAAAAATTGACAAATTGGTTAGTTTACCTGTTTTTACTTTTATGTAGACATGTTTGTGTCACTAAAATTAAGTCTGTATGAAAAGTTTAATTTTACAGAAAAGTTTTCCATATGTATTACTATAATTTTAAATTTATACTGAATAGGTCAGTAAATGCATGGCTTCACCAGTCACCAAGAGTAAGCAAATGCACATGGCTGGGGCATGGCTGAGCACACGTGGGAACATCAGCCAGCTCCAGTTAAAACTGCTACAGAAAGTCACGCCACCCGACAACAGAACCAATTACCGCTAGATGCGGTGTGATTCCGTGTAATCATTTGCTGAACATTGTTTATGAGTGATGACTCTTGGATTTAAATATGTAGACTATAGTTTATTTATTTATGTCAGTAAAATCCCTACAGTGTTCTTTCTAATATATAGCCTATTCGATAAAATGTTTAAAATAACAGTGAATTAGTATAAAAATAACCTGTTAATTTAATTATAAGCAAATCTTGGTTAAAAGCATTTAAAAATTAACAGAGTGTTAATTTTCACATGTGACACACAGATTGGAAATTTTTCCCATTAAATTTAAAGTCCGTTAAATTGAGGTCAGTAAAATTGAGGGTTTAGTGTAAGAAGCAGGGTTGGGTTGTTTTGGTTGTAGCTTTTGTTGCTGTTCATGGGTTCATTATACATTAATCCATTTATTCATTCAACTGACAAATACTGAGTGTCAACTATGTTCCAGTGCAAGGCACCAGTTAAGCACTAGAAATGCACAAAAATACTTAGTTGCTGCTCTCAGGCTGCTCACCATGTGATGATGGAGACCCAGACATAAACCAACAATTAAAATATAAAAATGCATAGTGTTATGACTGTGAGAACCTAGAGGGGTCTTGAAATTAGCCTGGGGATGTCAGCGAGGCTTTCTCAGCAAAGGCATCTTCTGAACTGAGTCTTGAAGGACAGGCAGGAGTTAACCAGGGTTTTCTTGAGATGGAAAAGGGTGTTTCAGGTGGATGGACAGCAGCCCTGCATACTGTGGGGAGCTGTGGTGGGCAGTAGGGGTCTGATCTGCTCCAGGACTATGAAAGTTTGAGCAGGATAGGAGGCAGAGTAGTCCAGTGGCTTAAAGTCTTCCATGTCACATGCACCTGAATTTGAATCCCACCTGTCATCCCAATCAGTTGTGCGACTTTGAAGAGTCATGTAAGTTCTTACTTAGACTTTTGGATTTCTGATCTGTGAGAAAGATAAAAAGTCTTCTCTCAAAGACTGTTGTAAAGATTGTAAGCAAAACTGAAAGCAAAGAATTTAGCACTGTCTCGCACACTGAATGCTCAATAAATGAGAGCAGACAAGATTTCCTAGGAAATTTCAGTGTCCTCTGTGGTATCCTTAAGAGATTGAATTAGCAAGAGAGGCTGGATGGACCAGCCACTACCTTTGCCCTCTGCTTCCTCTGAGAAATACAGCTCTCCCACCGCCCAGGCAAGAAGTAAAATGCCCATCTGCGGCCTGGAAATGCCCATAGTGGCAAAGAGAAGAGCAGGAAAGGTGGAAATGATTAAAATACAGAAACACAGGCTGAAGCACTGAACCAAAATACAAAGAGTAATATTGAATTTAAGGAGAAAAAGAGCGAGAGATATTGAGGGAAAGAAATCTATCAAGTTCAAAATCAGAATATTCCTTTTCCTCTGAGTTTTGGGAACTTTTTTTGTTTGTTTGTTTGTTTTTGTTTTTTAATTCTCACCTGAGGACATTTTTGCATTTATCTCCAGATAGAGCAGGAGGGAGAGAGGGAGGATGAGAGAGAGAAACATCAACGTGAGAGAGACATATCGACTGGTTGCCACCCACATGACGCCACCGGGGCCAAGGACAAACTGCAACCGAGGTACTTGCCCTTAGTGGGAATTGAACCCAGGACTCCCTGGTTTGCGGGCCGACGCTCTAACCGCTGAGCCAAACTGGTCAGGGCTGAGCCAAACCGGCCAAGGCGGGAACATTTTTATTAAGTCTTTCCTTAGAGAAGAAAATTGATCCTGCAGTTCTAGTGTTTGGGACCTCAGGTCCCCTCTTGTGTGTTTCTTCCGGATGGCTTACTATTCCAAGTTTGCAAAGCACTATTCCATACAGTGTCTCATTTAAATCAATAAGCTATTGGGACAACGAGGCTGATTAATTTCACAGGTGAAGAAACAGACTTAGAAAGCCAATTCTCTGATTTGAAGTGAACAAAGATCATCCCATTTTAGAGCTTACTATAGAAATATCCCATAGTTACCAAATAGGGCATACAAGCTTGATTCCTATACAGGGAAAATTCTTTGAATCAGAACAACGAAGGCCGGAGGAAAGTAAGCGTGTTCCCAGCTATCATTGCTGAGTTCATGGCTCTTTAAACACATCTGCTACCAAAGGCTTCAGCTGAGTAAACACAGTCTGTTCAGGCAGCACCAGATCATTGAGGCCATCACTTGACCTGTGAGCTTGATAAACCTGTCTTGATCAGAAAGATTAAAAGGTCAGCTCACTTTGGCTGATTTTCAATGTGCTTTCGTTGCTACATTTCTGTTAAAATATTTTTTTCAGCTTTATGAGATATAATTGACATATAAATTGTGTAAGATTCAGGTGTACCATGTGACAGCATGGTGTACATATATATTGCAAAATGTTTACCACAATCAGGTTAGTTAACACATCCTTTACCTCACATAATTATGATTTAGTTATGGTGAGACCATTAAAGCTCTACACTTATAGCAATTTTCCAGTATACAATCAATTTATTTTTAAAAGAATAATTTATGGTGAAACAGTTTAGGAGGTACCCCTGATATGGCCCTATAGACACCCTATGGTACAATTATCTGTCAGAAGCAGGTGAAACAGGAGTTTCATAGGTGGGCATGGTGTTTTATTTCTGTGGCACACTGTGTGTAAGATTCAGTGCCTTCTACTGCACTTTACACGTTTGTCTCATACGATCATCATGATAAATCTAGGAGGTGAGAATTTTTATTTCCGTTTATAGGTAAGAAAACTGATGGCCAGAGAGGCTGTGACCTTTTCAGTGTCATAGATTGTTTATGTGGCAGCAATAAGATTCAAAACAAGGTCTGTGTTTTTTTATTGTATTACAGATGTCCTCTCCTTTCCACCCTTTTGCCTCCCTCCACCCAGACTCTGTCCCCGCCCTAGAACTTCACCACATTATTGTCTGTGTCCAAGGGTTATGCATATATGCATACATGTTCTTTGGTTAATCTCTTCCCATTCTTCCTACCCTCTTCCACTCTGAGATCTGTCAGTCTGTTCCATGCTTCCATGTCTCTGGACCTACTTTGTTTGTCAATTTATTTTGTTCATAAGATTTCATATATAAGTGAGATCATGTGATATTTATCTTTCTCTGATTGGCTTATTTAATTTAGCATAATAATCTCCAGGTCCATCCATGCTGTCTCAAAGGGTAAGAGATCCATTGTGTAAATGTACCACAGCTTTTTTATCCATTCATCTACTAATGAGCACTTGGGTTGTTTCCAAATCATAGCTATTTTAATAACGCTAACGCTGCTATGAAATAGGGGTGCATATATTCTTTCTGATTGGTGTTTCGGGATTCTTAGGATACAATCCTGTAAGTGGGATTGTTAGGTCAAAAGGCAGTTCCATTTTTAATTTTTTGAGGAAACTTCATACTGTTTTCCACAGTGGCTGCCCCAGTCTGCATTCCCACCAGTAGTGTACTAGGGTTTTCCTTTCTCCACATCCTCGCCAGCACTTGTTTGTTGATATATTGATGGTAGCCATTCTGGCAGGTGTGAGGTAATACCTCATTGTGGTTTTAATTTGCATTTTTTCTGATAATTAGTGGCGTTGAGCATTTTTTCATATGTCTATTGGCCATCTGTATGTCCTATTTGGAAAAGTGTCTATTCAGGTCTGTTGCCTACTTTTAGATTAGATTATTTGTCTTCTTAGTATATTTTGGAAATTAACACCTTATCAGATGTATCATCTCCCATACAGTGGGTTCCCTTTTCATTTTGTTGATGGTTTCTTTTGCTGTGAAGAAGCTTTTTAGTTTGATATGTCCCATTTGTTTATTTTTTCCTTTGTTTCTCTTGTCCTAGGTGATGTCTTTTGTTATGGCCTTTGTTTTGAAATCTGTTTTGTCAGATTTAAGTGTTGCTACTCCAGCCTTTTTGTTTTTTGTTTCCATTTGCATGGAGATTTTTTTCCATCTCTTCACTTTCAGCCTGTGTGAGTCTTTTGTTCTGAGGTATCTTGTAGGCAGCACATATATGGGTCATGTTTTTCTTATCCATTCAGCTACCCTATGTCTTTTTTTAAAGTAATTTTTATTTTATTGATTTTAGAGGGAGAAGATGGGAGAGGGAGAGAGATAGAAACATCGATGAGAGAGAGCTAGAAACATCAATGAGAGAGAACATCGATTGGACACTTCCTGCATGCTCCCCTCTGGGGATCAGGCCCTCAACCTGGGCATGTGCACTGACTGGGAATCAAACCGGCGACCTCTTGATGCATGGGCCAATGCTCAACCACTGAGCCACACTAGCCAGGCTACCCTAAGTCTTTTGATTGTAGCATTTAATCCATTTACATGTAAGGTTATTATTATTTTAAAGTTTTATTATTATTATTATTTTAAAAATATGTTTCCATCAACTATTAGAGAGAGAGAGGAAAGGAGAGGAAGAGAAGATTAGAATCATCAATTGACTGCCTCCCGTACATCGCCCACTGGGGACTGAGTCAGCAACCTGGGCATGTGCTCTGACTGGGAATCGAATCAGTGACCTCTTGGTGCATGGGTCAACACTCAACCACTGAGGCACAACAGCTGGGAAAAATAATAGTAGATTTTTTTTTGCTGATGTTGTTAATCCTCACCCAAGGATATTTTTCCATTGATTTTTTTGAGAGAGTGGAAGTGAGGAAGAGAGAGAGAGGGAGAGAGAGAGAGAGAGAGAGAGAGAGAGAGAGAGAGAGAGAGAGAGAGAGAAATCAATGCAAGAGAAACACATCGATCGGTTGCCTCCTGTATGATCCCAACTGGGCCCAGGGATCGAACCTGCAACCCAGGTGTGTGCCCTTGACTGGGAATTGAACCTATGACTCTCTGGTGTGCAGACTGATGTTCTAACCAGTGAGCCATGTTAACCAGGGCATCATTTTTATTCTTTTTTTTTCTTTTTACATTTTATTTATTTATTTATTTATTTATTTATTTATTTATTTATTTATTTATTTTCTTTTTTTGCCAAAACTAAATTTATTTATTTTTCAATTTTTATTAATTTATTTTTGTTACAGATGTTTCTCCTCCCCCCCAGACACCCTCTTCCATGTCCCGCCCCCCCACCCCCCCAGAATTGTTGTCTATGTCCATTGGTTTCACATACATGCATATAAGTTCTTTGGTTTATCTCATTTATCCCCCCGCCCCACTCCTCTGGGATTTGTCAGTTTGAACCATATTCCTTTCTATGTCTCTGGGTCTATTTTATTCATCAGCTTATCTTGTTCATTATATTCCACAAATAAGTGAGATCATGTGGCACTGTCTTTCTCTGATTGGCTTATTTCACTTAGCATAATACTCCCAGGTTCCTCCATGTCGGTTGTTTTCTCCCTCTCTCTATTTTTTCTTCTTGCAGCAGTCCCTGTAACATTTCTTGCAATGCTGGTTTGGTGGTAAGAAATTCCTTTAGCTTTTTTTTTGTTTGTTTGTTTGTTTCAGGAAGCTCTTTATTTCACCTTCAATTTTGAATGATAGCCTTGCTGGATATAGTAGTCTTGGTTTCAGATCCTTGCTTTTCATTACTTTGAATACTTCATGCCAGTCCCTTCTGGCCTCAAGTGTTTTTGTTGAGAGATAAGTTGGAAGCCTTATGGGAACTCCCTTGTAGGTAACTGACTGCCTTTCTGTTGCTGCCCTTAAGAGTCTCTCTTTGTCTTTAACTTTTGCTATTAATTGTGATGTGTCTTGATATTATTCTCTTTGGGTTTATTTTCATTGGGCCTCTCCATGCTTCCTGAACTTGTGTAACTTTTATCTTCACAAAGTTAAGGAAGTTTTCTGTCATAATTTCTTCAAATAGTTTCACTGGCTGGGCTGCACCTTGCTCACTTTCTTCTCCCTCTGGTACCCCTATGATGTGGATGTTGTTAAGTTCATGATGTCTCAAAGTTTCCTTAAACTATCATCAGGATTCAGGATTTTTTATTATTTTTTCTTTTTGTTGCTCTGATTGAGTGTTTTTTTTCTACCTTGTCTTCTAATTTGTTGATTTGATCCTCTGCTTCCTTTAATTTACTGATTATTCCTTCCAGTGTATTCTTTATTTCAGGTATGTCATTCTTCATTTCTGACTGGTTGTTTTTCATGGTTTCTATGTTCTTTTTCATGCTGTTGATCATTCTTAAAACCATTACATTATATTCTGTTTCTGATAAATTCCTTATTTCCATTTTATTTAGGTCTTTTTCTGGAGATTCTTCCTGCTATTTCAGTTGGGGCATGTTTCTTTGTTTCCCATTTTGCTCTCTCTTTGTGTTTGTTTCTATGTATTATACAGGACTGTGATGACTCCCAATCTTGGTACGGTGACCTTCTGTGTGGGTGTCTTGTGGGACCCAGTAGTCTCCTTGATCTTCTGAGCTGGGTGCTCTATGAATGTCCCTTGTGTGGGTTATGTGGGCCCTCCTGTTGTAATTGAGCCTTTTAAAAAATAATATGTTTTTATTTATTTTTTAGAGGGAGAGGAAGGGAGAGAGAAATAGAAACATCGATGTGAGAGAGATATGTCAATTGGCTGCCTCCTGCATGCCCCTGACTGAGGATTGAGCCTGCAACCTGGGCATGTGCCCTGACCAGGAATTGAACCAGGACTTCTCAGTCCATGGGATGATGCTCAGTTCACTGAGCCACACCAGCCGGGCTGTAATTGAGTCTTGATTGCTGTTTTCCCATTCATGGGTGGGCTCAGCCTTTGGGATGGCTGACTCTAAGGCTCAACCCTAACCACATTATGCCAACTGTTATACAGGTGCTGACAGAACAAAACAAGACAAAACCAAACCAAACCGAAAACAACACAAAATAAACACATCAAACCAACAACATCAACAACAAGAATAAAAAAAAGAAAAATAAGGAATAAGAGGCTCAAAAGCTTTTGCAGGATCCTGGACAAGCTACCTTGCTGACCTCCTGCTCACTGTCTTCAAAACAAGGTCTGTTTTTTAAAGCCAGGGCCCACACTCTTTTTTCTCCATTCATTATGTCCCAAGGAATTTAGCTTTTGATTTAAAACTTTGTGTTATTCTCTTATTGTTGTTTGATTTTCTGCCTTACAGTTCACCTCTTTTTCATAACAGGGCATAATGATTAATTTTTAAATATAAAACTAACTTTTATTGAGAAAGTAGGATTTGGCAATCACTGTGCCAAGCACATTTTACACAGTGATTTATGAGATTGCTATTATTTTTATCTGTTCTTTGTTTGCCTAGGTCACTGTAACCAGTTCCAAATGAAACAGAAGTACATTAAGTAGATATGGAAGCTGATCAGTTCCACTCTCCTCCCCCAAAAGTAGCGATTTTTAATGGATTTGTGGGTATTTTCCAGATATTTTTCTTCACATTTAAAAATTTGTGTTGAAGACAGATACAAATAATTCATGTTATTTCCATTTTATAGATGAGGAAACTGTGATTCAAAGAGGTTGAACTATTGCCCACGTTTAAACTGTGGGCAAGTAATAGAGCTGGAATCAGAATTCAGGTATCAACATACTGGCCCTGTTTCAACCCATCACTTTCTCATGAGCCTTCAGTGCCAACACAAGAGCCAAAGAGAACATTACTCTTGGGTCAATTGTCAGCTTAACTCTAACACACACACTTGCTATTTGATGAACTGCTTAGGATACCCTGTGGGCTTTCATATGTCTATTTGAGGAAAGAATGTAAACACTCCTTTACCTTGCTTTGGCCACAGTGGTGCAGAGAGAACTAATTAAATGATGTCTCAGGGCATGCTGAGCTCCCAGGAAAAAGGCACTGTGTGAATGTGGAAGGTGTTTGTGGGAACATACTGTCCCTTATGCAGACTCCTTTGGAGAGGAACAGCCGTTGTTCTAGGGTTTCCTTCCAGCTGACTCATCCTGTGACCTTGAGAAAGTCCAGTCTCTCTTCACCTTTGTTTCACACTCTGCTGTAAAGCAGGGCTAATAATATTTTCTACCTCATTCATAAAAGAGAGGAAATTAACAGACCAGTCCTTACAGCTGGGGCCGCAGTTCTAGCACCTGTCTGAATCAGATGAGATGGCTGAAGCACCGTCTATCTCACCTCAGACAAAGAAACTGGAAAAAATAACAGTGGAAAAAGATAAAACATTTTAGCAGAAATGTATTTCTCTAAGGAAACTGAGTGTTTCTTAAATCCTCACTTTTGTGAAAGTTTGTACCTCTTGCCTTTGTTAAAATGCTTCACTTCTCCTGAAATGTCCTCCCCCATCTCTTCTTGTGAAATTATACCTGTCATTCAAGGCCCTGCTGAAATACCACATTTCCATGAAGTTTGCCTCTATTCTTTCAACTAAGCATTATTTCTCTCTCCTCTAGACTCTCTGAACACTGTTTATCTTCTCTTAATTTCATATTCTGCCAGGAATTATAGTGATTTCCTTTTTTAAAAAATCCTCACCCAAGGATATTTTTCTATTTATCTTTAGATAGAGTGGGAGGGAGGGAGAGAGAGGGAAAGAGAGGGAGAGAGAATCATTGACGTGAGAGGGACACATTAACTGGTTGCCTCCTGCACAACCCTGACCAGGGCTGAGGATGAACTGCAACTGAGGTACATGCCCTTGACTGGAATTGAACCCGTGACTCATTGGTCCATGGGCCGATGCTCTAACCACTGAGCAAAATCGGCCAGGGCATATAGTGATTTCTTTATATAAACCTCATTCTCATAGTAGGTTTATAGCATAGCATAGTACATATAGTAGTTGCCTAATAATTAATTGTTGAATGAATAAGCAAATGCATGAAATATCTGAGGAATATAAAGTAGTAGTGAAGATCTGATGAATACTGACACCACAGAGTGTACCAAAGAATTTTTGCTGATCAGTGTTGACCTGTTAAATTCCTGCCCATCCATCGACTTTGAACAAATACTACCTGATCATCGTCTGGTGCAGGATGCTGTATAAGGTGCGTTAGCAAAGAACTTGGAAGATCCTGAGTGCTTAAAGTGAGCCCTTGCTGCTCTCGTTCTGTCTAGGGTTTCTGGGTAGAGTTAAGGAGCTGTGTTTGTGTTGAGACACCTGGATTCTAATCTTCGTTCTGATCCTTGCTAACTATGTAACCTTAAGCAAGTCACCTCATAAGTCTCAGTATCAGCTTGTGTATAAAGTTACATTGATGAAGAGGGGATAATATCATGTGCTTGTATGCCAAGTACTGTAGGAAAAGTACAATAACAAAATGAAACGTTTTGCCTTCTCTAAGAGCACTGTAAAAGACACATATACATTCATGTATAAACATATGTATACGTATACATTCATGTATATTTAAATTAAAGAATGCAATGCAACATATATATCCAACAAATTATAGATAGTGACTTTAGGTACCTTACAAAAAGCTCAGTAGGTTCAATTACACAAAATTCATACTTTGCAAACAATACATGGCAATTATCTGTTACAGATTTCTACAATAAAAGCTAGAAAATATTGAAAAAACAAAATTCTAAATTTCACTGTAAAGCACCCACTATGAATATTATTCTATGACATGAACTTTTCTGGTCATTGTCATTGTACATACACAGCATCACATACTTGAAATCAATGTGTATATTCTAGTTGGTGTTCTAATTTTATTTTTAGGATTATTTCAAACAAAACTTTCCATATTTATAATTTTAACAGCAGTATTATTTCTCTATCTTTCTGCCTATCTAATACATGAATTTAATTATTTCCCTATTGTTGGTCATTTGAGTAATTTTTAATTCTTCATTATTACACACAGCCTATTTTTAATCGCATACAGATTCCTACCCACCACCTAACACATTCTTGGCTTGGCTCCCTCTACTGTCAGTTGATATATACCCAAGAAATGCCAGCTCATTTTATTATTAGCCTGAGCAAAACAGAATTAGGAAGGAACTACAAATGTTTTATTTTTAAAATCAGGTTGTGTGTTTCCAAGATGGTTTATGAAGGATCTCCTTTGGGAAAGGGGAGTTCTGGAGCATTGCACCACAGCTTTAATCTAGCAGGGAAGAGGAGTGACCACCCACTATATGCCAGGACGTTTATACATTTAGCAAACATTTACTGAAAACCTCCAAGATACCAGGAACTGCTCTAGATTGAGGAAAAATGTATAATCCTTACCCTCAGGGAGCTTGTACATTTAGTAAAGCATCAAGGGCGGCAAATAGGCAATGACAATGTAGTGTGACAAGCGCTGTTAGAGCAGCAAATGCAGGACACACATGAAGGAGCAGCAGAGCAATGCATCTTGTTGGAGGAGAAGTGTCATGGAAATGGAGGCCTGAGAACCAGTGGGTGTCAGCCTGGAGAAGAGTAATCCAAGCATGGGAAACAGTGTTTACAAAAGCCCAAATGAGACAGAGAATTTTTGGGAGGAGGACTAGGTTGGGCATAATCAAGGTATACAGATTGAGTTGAAAAAAAAAAAAAAAACCCTCAAGAGTTGGAGATAAAGGTGGAAAGGTAGGCTGCAAATAGATTGGAAGGCCTTTGTAAATCATGTTAAACAACTTGGATTTAAAATACCTGGGGGTGATACAGTGACTTTAGAAAACAATGTGGCAGTTTCTTAAAAAAAAGTTTAGCCCTGGTTGGTGTGGTTCAGTTGTTTGGAGCATCGTCCCGTACACCAAAAGGTTGCAGGTTCAATTCCTGCTTAGGGCACATATCCAGGTTGTGGGTTCCATCCCCAGTCAGGGCATGTACAAGAGGCAACTGATCAGTGTTTTCTCTCACTTGGATGTTTCTCTCTCTCTCTCCTCCTTCCTCTCTCTCCCAAATCAAAAAAAATCCTCTGGTGAGTATTAAAAAAAAATGTTAAAGTTTAAAAAATGTTAAACCCGGCAAGTCCACTCAAGTCTAGCCAAGAGAAGTAAAAACATATATCTATACAGAGACTTGTATGTGAATGTCTATAGCAGCATTATTTATAATAACCAAAATGTGGAAACAACCCAAATGCCCATCAGCTGATGAATAGATAAACTAAAGGTGGTATGTCCATACAATGGAGTATTATTCAGCCATAAAAAAGGAATGAAATACTGACACATTACAATATGACTGAACCTTGAAAACATGCTAAGTGAAAGAAATCATTTCCAAAAAACCACATTTCTAAAAGACCACTTATAGCCTGGCTGGTGTGGCTCAGGGGTTGAGCATCGACCTATGCACCAGGAAGTCCCTGGTTTGATCCCCTGTCAGGGCACATGCCCAGGTTTCAGGCTCGATTCCCAGTAGGAGGTGTGCAGGAGGCAGTCAATTGATGTTTCTATCTCTCTCTCCCTCTTCCTTCCTCTCTCTGAAATCAATAAAAACATTAAGAAAAAAAAGACCACTTATATAAAAGGTCAGAATAGGCAAATTCATAGAGCTAGAAAGTAGATTATTGATTGCCAGTATCTGAAGGGGGTTGAGGAGAAATGGGAAGCAACTGCTAATGGGTATAGATTTCTTTTGGGGTGATGAAGATGTTCTACAACTGATAGTGGTAATGGTTGCACATCTCTGTTAATATACTAACACCATGGAACTGTACACCTTAAATGAGTACATTGTATGATACGTAAATTATATCTTATGAAGCTGTTAAAAAATCTAGGGGCAATAATGAGGTCATTCAATTTTAAGCAGAAAAGTACCATCATTAGATTTATTCTTTGGAACATTTTTTCTGGAATCAATGTGGAGGTTGGTTAGGATAGAGCAAGGCTAAAAGACTGAGGTTGGTTAGGAGGAGGTTGCATTAATGAGAGAGATATATGGTACCCTGAACTAAGGCTGTAGTTGTATAGACAGAGAGGAGTAGACAGAGCTGAGACATGAAGGAACAAAATGGACATGACTTGGTGAATGTCAGATGTAAGGATGGGAAGTTAGGAATCTCACCCCAGTTACTGCCTGTGGCCCTTGAGAGGTTGGAGGGGCTATTCACTCAGAGGGAAAACAAGGAGGAGTAAGTCTAGGGGAAATGCTGGGTTCAATTCTGGACATGATGAACTGGATGTACCTGTGGGGCATCTAAAAGGCATTGGTTATATGATTCTGGAGACTAGAGGAGAGAGCTAATCCAGAGATGGTACATAGTATGTCATTCATCAACTAGACAGGAATCCAGCTATAGATACTGTAGCATATAATCTAAGCAAGATTGGCTCTCCTCCCCTGCCATTAAACTAACACAAAATATAGCAATATTTTTTGACTCAGGGGCTCAAATCAGTTTCTCCTATTGGCTTACTGTAGCCAGTATTTGAATAGCTTCAAGGATCACATTTTCTAAAACCTTAAATTAAGTCCTCTGTTCTATCAATGGTTGAATAAAGATGCAATGAAAAGAAAGATCTGAATCCAAGACTAGCTTAAAATGTAGACTGTTTAGCTACAACCTGTATCCCTCTTGATAATGCATACCAATAGCAGCCTGGTCTGGTTGACAGACAGACAGATAGGTATTCACCGTGTACTTGTGTGCTCTTAGCAAGCTCTCTGATTCTTAGATTTCTCATCAGAAAAATGAGAATGACTATATTTACCATGTCATAGGATTACAGATAAAAAGTTTGTAAAGTGCCTGACCTTGCATATGCTAGGATCTCAATAAATACTAGTTATTATTATTAAAATGATGATCTTATGGAAGTTTTTAAAGAGATTTGATATAGCACCATAAAGTAAATGCTCTGATTCTCTGTCTTTTTACTCTCTTCTAGTTCCTAGATCTATCTGTTCTAGCTACATAAATCAATCCTGCCTCTTGGTAAATGTTATTTTAGGCTAAGTATATTTTAAGTTTGTTCCCTTAATGAATTGCATGATCCAAAAAACAGACAGTTCTTTGATCTAATTTGCTGGCAGATATTTCACTGAAATACAAAAGCTAGTCAATTTTTGCGTGCCTCTGTCTCCCTCTCTCATCTCCCTGTGTTTAGTTTGAAGTGAGGAGTGGTTAGGCATAAAAGTAAATAGAGTAGGGGAATAACTTGTGTTTCTGATTCAGACCCAGATGGCACAGACCTTAAAGACTTCAGTGTACTGGTGAACTTAGCCCCATGTTTTTCTGCACCTGTTTCTGTGCTGTCCGTGAGTTCTTTTCTCTGTAGTGAATCTTGACCTTCTCTATGCTTTTCTCCTCTGGGGTGTCCACTACTATCTGGGATTTTTCAAATGGCCCTAGAGGGCAAATTGGGATCCATCTGGACAATCGCAAGGTCAAGGGGAGTAGTTGGGGCTTCTTCCAGTCTGGGGCAGGGAGGCAGGCTGGAGGACCTGGATGGCTTGTCAGCCTTCCTTTTGTCTTTTTTCCTGGGAGCCAACTAGAAAGCTTTCTGTGTTCATTTTGTATCCTGGGAGCAAACACACAACTTTGGCGAGGGAATATCAGACCTATAATAATAATATATTTCTCTGACATTAAAGTGCAAAAACATTTTCTATGACAGCTCAAAATCACCACCACTTGCTGCTATAGATCCCTCTTCTGCGTGTAGTGTCAGCTTTGGGACAACTGTTAAGGCAGCCATACGACTTCCAGGGAAAGAGCGTGAAGTCTGCAGAGACAATCTGTAAAGCTGATTTTCTCCATCTTCCTTTTGTCCTGGGGAGGATGTGCTTTCTCTAATGGAGTGTAAGATGGAGCTGGTAATTGATCATGGAGAACATGCCACAATCTACTCTTAAGGGTAGGATTAAAAATGCATCTGCTGCTCTTAGTAACATTGATGAACCACCAGAAATGCCTGCTGTGCAACCAAATGTCCTGGAAATTGCTCCTATGGTCTTTGAACTCACATCAAGAGAAAAGAGAGGAGCCTCCCTTACCACTTTCTTTAAAAAAAATCTTTATTGTTGACAATATTACAGATTTCCTCCTTTTTCCCCATTGACACCCTCCTCCCCACTCCTGTCCCGCCCTGCCTTCACCACACTATTGTCTGTGTCCATTGGTTATGCTTATATGCATATAAGTTCTTTGGTTTATCTCTTCCCACCCCCCACCCCCACCCCACCTTCCCCCTGAGGTCTGTCAGTCTGTTCCCTACTTCCATGTCTCTGGATCTATTTTGATAGTCAGTTTATTTTGTTCATGCTGTCCCATAAATAAGTGAGATCATGTGGTACTTGTCTTTCTCTGACTGGCTTATTTCACTCAGCATAATACTCTCCAGGTCCCTCCATGTCATCTCTAAGGATAAGAGATCTTTCCTATAGCTGCATAGTATTCCATTGTGTATATGTACCACAGCTTTTTTTATCTACTCATCTACTGATGGGCACTTGGGCTGTTTCCAGATCTTAGCAATTGTAAATAGTGCTGCTGTGAACATAGGGGTACATATATTCTTTCTGATTGGTGTTTTAGGCTTCTTAGGATACATTCCTAGAAGTGGGATCACTGGGTCAAATGGCAGATCCATTTTTAAGTTTTTGAGGAAACATCATATTGTTTTCCATCGTGGCTGTCATAGTCTGCATTTCCACCAGCAGTGTACTAGAGTCCCCTTTTCTCCACATCCTCACCAGCACTTGTTGTTTGATGATTTGTTGATGGTAGCCATTCTGGCAAGTATGAGGTAATAAGGTGATACCTCATTGTCATTTTACTTTGCATGTCTGATGATTAGTGACACTGAGCACTTTTTCAATGTCTCTTGGTCATCTGTATGTCCTCTTTGGAGAAGTGTCTATTCAGGTCCTCTGCCTATTTTTTAATTGGATTGTTTGTCTTCCTTTTGTTGAGGTGTATGAGTACTTTATATATTTTGGAAATTAACCCCTTATCTGGTATATCATTGGCAAATATGTTCTCCCATACAGTGGGTTCCTTTTTCATTTTGATGCTGGTTTCTTTTGCTGTGCAAAAACTTTTTAGTTTGATGCAGTCCTATGTATTAATTTTTTCCCATGTTTCTCTTGCTCTAGGCGATGTATCAGTGAGAATTCTGCTATGTGTGATGTCTGAGATTTTGCTGCCTACATTTTCTTCTAGGATTTTTATGGATTCATGACTTACATTTAAGTCTTTTATCCATTTTGAGTTTATTCTTGTGTATGGTGTAAATTGGTGGTCTAGTTTTATTGTTTATTTTATTATTAAAAAATTTTATAATTAGTTTCTGCTCATGGCAAACAGTTCAAATTGTATTGGAGGGTAAATAGTGAGCATGAAAATTCTTTGTTTTTCCTTAGTCCCAATCTGTAGATGTTACCACTGTAAAGAGTTTCCTGTATATCATTCGAGAAATTGTTCTTGCACCCTGGCTGGTATGACTCAGTTAGTTGAGTGTCCTCCTGTGCACCAAAACATCACCAGTTGGATTCCCACTCAGGGCACATACCAAGGTTGTGGGTGCTTATGGAAGGCAACCAATTAATGTTTCTCTCTCACACTGATGTTTCTTTCTTTCTCTTGCTCTTTCCCTTCCTCTCTCCACAATCAATAAAAAATTTTTAAAAAAAAAGTAATTATTGTCCTGGCTGGCATGGATCAGTGGTTAGAGCATCGGCCTGCACATCAAAGGGTCTTGGGTTTGATTCCCCGTCAAGGACACATATCTGGGTTGCAGGTTCAATCCCCAGCCCCGGTTGGGGCACGTGTGGGAGGCAACTAATTTATCTCTCTCTCTCTTCCTCCCTTCCAATCTATCTAAAAAAAAAAAAAAAAAAAAAAAATGGAAAAATAGCCTCGGTGAGGATTAACAAAAAAAAAAAAAAAAAAAAGAAAAAGAAAAAAGAAAATTTTCTTGCACACGTAAGTCTATATGTATTGTGTCTATGTGTGTTTATGTATATATATTTGCACTATGCAACTGGCTTTTACTTATTTTTAATCCTCACTGGAGAACATGCTTAGACAGAGAGAGAGAGAGAGAGAGAGAGAGAGAGAGAGAGAGAGAGAGAGATCAATGCGAGTTGCCTTCTATATGGTGCCCCAACCAGAGATTGAACCCAAAACCCAGGTATGTGCCCTGACTGGGGCTTGAACCGGCAACCTGGCAACCCTTCAGTGCATAGGACAATGCTCAACCAATTGAGCCACTCCAGCTGGCAATGGCTTTTTTATTTAACAATATATATCAGACATCTTTCCATACCAGTACTTGGAGATCTACTTCATAGTTTTTAATGTTACATAGTATTCCTAGGTATGCATGTATTTATTTATTTAATGGAAACTCTAATTCTGTACCTTTGAGGGCTTTTTCTGTTTGTTTGTTTTCTTGGTATGCTACTATGAACAGTACCTCAAATTGCATTTTGTTGGACTTACCTGTTTGCACACTTTTGCAAGCTTATCTGTAAAAATATTCCTAGAAATAGAATATTCAAGTCAAAGAGTATGTGCAATTTAATTTGTGAAAGATTGTGAAGTTGCTAAGTTGCTGATAAACATATACTAAATGCTTTCTCCATGAGAAGCATTGTGCTGGGTGCTAGGGATGCAAGGTTACAGCCCTATCCTTTGAGAAGTTCATGGGAGAGACATAGTCAATAAATTATTATACTATAATGTGGAAAGCACTATAATAAGGGTTTTATAGCACTTATCACCTTACTGTATTAGCTACCAGTTTTATTCCTCACTATAAATTTTTATTATATATTTATTTATTTTGTTGTTAATCCTCACCCAAGGATATTTTTTTCCATTGATTTTTAGAGACAGAGAGACAGAGAGGGAGAGAGAAACATCTGTGTGAGAGAGACACATCCATTGATTGCCTCCTGCACGTGTCCCAACTGGGGCCAGGGATCGAACCTGCAACCCAGGTCTGTGTCCTTGACCTTTCAGTGTATGGACCTATGCCCTAACCACTAAACCACACTGGCCAGGACCCTCACTGCAAATTTTTAAAGATTTTTGAAGTGTTTTTAATTCCAAAGTAATTTTTTGGACTGTGATATATTCCCAGGTTAGAAAACAAACAAACAAACAAAAAAAACAAAACCAAAAAATCGAGGTGGGCTTGGCAGAGATAGCATGAGATGGTCCAATCAATGTTTGAAAGCCAATCATGTCCAAACACTCTTATGTCAGTTATGTCATTTAATATTTGTAAAGTTACAATTATTCTAGTTTTAATGATGAGGACATTCAGATCAGAAATAGGTAAAGAGCGCAGCCAGTATGCCGGTGGCCCGGAGCTGGGTTTGTCGGAAGACATACGTGACCCCGCGGAGACCCTTCGAGAAATCCCGCCTCGACCAAGAGCTGAAACTGATCGGAGAGTATGGGCTCCGGAACAAACGTGAGGTCTGGAGGGTCAAATTTACCCTGGCCAAGATCCGCAAGGCTGCCCGGGAGCTGCTGACGCTGGATGAGAAAGACCAACGACGCCTGTTTGAAGGCAATGCCCGTCTGCGGCGCCTGGTCCGCATCGGGGTGCTGGACGAGGGCAAGATGAAGCTGGATTATATCCTGGGCCTGAAGATTGAGGATTTCTTGGAGAGGCGCCTGCAGACTCAGGTCTTCAAGCTGGGCTTGGCCAAGTCCATCCACCACGCTCGGGTGCTGATCCGCCAGCGTCACATCAGGGTCCGCAAGCAGGTGGTGAACATCTCCTCCTTCATTGTCCGTCTGGACTCCCAGAAGCACATCGACTTCTCCCTCCGCTCCCCGCACGGGGGTGGCCGCCCGGGCTGCGTGAAGAGGAAGAACGCCAAGAAGGGCCAGGGCGGGGCTGGAGCCGGTGATGACGAGGAGGAAGATTAGGCCCCCGTCATCCCCCCTGGACTGGCTGAGTGTCTAGTTTTCCAGTCAGATAGTAAAACAGATCAACACTTTGGAAAAAAAAAAAAAAAGAAGTAGGTAAGGAATTTTTTCCAAAGTCCTACCATAAATAAATGATGTAATTTGGTTTGGAATCTGGGTTTTTTTGATGGCAAACCCAAGGCGCTATCTACAGAACAAGCAGTTTGGCCAAACCACAGTGAGTCACACTGTCCCCAAGGATTCTAAACCACAGTGTCCACTATAACCACAAGTTTATGAAGCTGAGGCACAGAGCCAAGAATGGAGAAAAATGAGTAGGAGGAAGACCAACTATCTGCTCTTGGAAAACTCTGTTTCATGGGGAAGAGAGGTCTCCATCTAAATATATATGAACCATACAACAATCATTCAAATTGACATCATTGTGGACCAATGCAGTGGCCCTAAGGAGAGTATGATTCTCTCAAATTAAGAAGATTGGTTGGTTTGAAAGATGAGAGGGTGGTTCCAGAGGAGATGGGAAGCATGGAGCTGAGGGAACAGCAGGAGCAAGTCAATGTGTTCACATGGCCATCTGCTGTAGTTAGGTGGCTGGATTTTGATGTATATGGGGGTTTATGTGGGAGACAAGTAAGTGGCCTTGGTGATGTCCAAGGCCACATCCAAGAGTCTGAACTTTTTTGTTAAGAATAAAAGTTTTCTGAACAGGAATGTGACATGCACTAATCTGTGTTGCAGAAAAGTGAAAGTCAACAATATGAAGGAAAAATTAGACTGAGGAATACTTGGAGACAGGGAAATCAATTAGGGGACCACTGTGAAAGTCTGCATAAAGGAACTGATGGCCTAGATGGAACTGAATGGTTAGGGATGGGTTTGAGAGGCAGAGGAGCTGGATTCCACATGATTTGATGTAACAGGTTTGTTGAAAGAAGGAGAGAGAAAACTGGAGATTTCAGCCCAGGGTGAGTGTTAGGCTGGGGGAAAAATGAGGAGTTCAGCTTTGGTGTGTGGAGTTTGAAACCATACAGAGCATGCATGTGGCATGTCTGAAAAGCACTAGGCAAATACAGTCTGGAGATGGGGAGAAACACCAGAGCCACAGATATAAATTTAAAAGTCATCCCTAAAGATTGTAGTTAAAACTAAGGGAGAGTGTTTGGAAGACCAAGAAGCAGATCAATGAGGAAAGCCTAAATTTAAGAAATAATTAGGAAAAGAAACTAGGGAAGAAAACTGAGAAATAGGGAGGTAAGTGAGGATGCAGGTAGTATGGAAACCAAGGGAAATATTTTAGAAGAAGGGATGATCAATACTTTGTATATTGCAGAAAACTTGAGAAAGTATGAGTTGAATGTCATTAATTAATATGTTGAGTGTCATAATTAGGAAATCTTTGAGATAATGGGTTTCCTGGGGTGACACTGTTGGAAGTAAAGTTGCAAGTGGGTTGAAGAGGGTGGGAGAAGTAACTTAATACCCTCTTTTTCCTAAGGGAGGGTGGAATACAGCTGAGGTGGCCTAAGCCATTTGTCTCATCAGTCGTGTCTGGCTCAGAAATTGGGCCAGGACAGAATTTATGATTGGGGACATATGAGGACCCAGCTATGATGACCTGAGTCCAAGGTACAGAGTCCAAAGAGTATGGGCATTTTCCAGTTAGAGTCAAACAATAATTCAAAGCATTTCTAAGAGGAAGCAAGTGGGTCATAAAGTAGCAAGCCAAGTACAACTGATGGGAGAGTCTGGGGCAGCTGGTCATGAGTCCCACAGGTAGTCTGTGATCATCCTGGACCAACAGGCCTTTCTGTGGGAAAGTGAAACTACTATCATGCTAGGGTTAAAGGTGAGAACTCCAGGCTCTGGAAAAAATAACTCTCAAGAGTGAGATACCAAATCAGGAGCCCGTTTGCAGAAACTGGACCAGGGATGTGGGGAAAATGAGGTCAGTAAATAAATTGACTATGGGTCCAGTTGGCAGCAAAAGAGTCTCTAAGGGCATGAGAACACAGAAGAGCACCTAGACGTAGAGAAAGGGTGTGTGTGTTACAGTCAAAGCAACAAAGCTGAAGTCTCAGGGCCTCTGTGGCAAGGGGTCTAACCATGTGTTCACATGGCCATCTGCTTTAGTAAAAATTTCAAAATCAAGACATTTTAGACATAGTTGAAAGGAACTGCTGTCCATGCCATTGGTTTTGCTCTCCGTCACATTTACCCCTGCGTTGGTAGTATTGGAATGGCCATGGACATTTTGGGGGATCCAGTTAGAGGGAAGTTGATTTGTGGATACATTTAATCTGAGTTTAATAGGATATATTTATGTGGTTCACAGTCACTTCCATGTGTACTTAAGTTATTGCTGAACATCCAAGTATGGTGAGAAGTATTAATGATTAAAAAAAACCAACCCAGCTGGTGTGGCTCAGTGGTTGAGCATCGACCCATGCACCGAGGTTGCCAGTTTGATTCCCGGTCAGGGCACATGCCCAGGTTGTGAGCCCGATCCCCAGTGGGGGGCATGCAGGAGGCGGCCAATCAATGTTCTCTCTCATCAACATTTCCATCTCTCTCTCCTCTCCCTTCCTCTCTCTCTAAAAATCAATAAAGAAAAAAAAATTAAAAAAAGAAAAAGAAGATAGGATCTTTTTTTTTTTTTTAATCCTCACCTGAGGACATTTTTTGCATTTATCTTTAGATAGAGTGGGAGGGAGAGAGGGGGGAAGAGAGAGACAGAAACATCAACATGAGAGAGACACATCGACTGGTTGCCACCCACACGACCTCAACCAGGGCTGGGGATAAACCACAACCAGGGTACATGCCCTTAGTGGGAACCGAGCCCGGGACTCTCTGGTCCGCAGGCCGATGCTCTAACTGCTGAGCCAAACCAGCCAGGGCAGAAGATAGGATCTTAAAAAATACACAACAAATTTCAAAAACCATGTTAGAATAAAAGAGGGATTTAAATTTCTATTCTCTCTACAAATTATATTACAAAATCATTTGCAGATAAAGATGTGATCAAAGACAACACAGTGAAAATGTAGGAAAGTGTGCTATGGAGGACTATTAGGCAGCAAATAGATAACAATATTGTATCACCCTTTCTGAATTTTGGGGTCAGCTTTTCTAGTTGTATCAGCTTTTAAAAATTGTTATTTGTTGTGATTTATTTTCTCATTTTGATTAAATATTCATTTTCACATCTAATTTTAATTCTATACCTTTTCTCTGAAAGTACATCCCCTACATTGTATAAGCTTGAGATTCCATAAAACCTGGATCTGTCTCTCTATGATCCTTACATATTTATGGTACCAGGAATATTATTGGTTGTAAAAGGGACTTTGACAAGGAAGCCCAAGTTTCTAAACAAGGAAGAAAATGTAGATATTTAAAGACATGGTCTCTATTCTACTGTGATCTCTTTATTTGATACCACAGAGAGATTCGATCTATGATTCATCCTGCATAGTAATGAAGCATGGCTGAGAAGAAATTTTAAAACACTTCAATAGGCAAATTTTTTAGAGCAAAGGTGCACTTTGCACAATAAATATCTGCTGATTTGAGGAAAGATGATATGTAAATATATAGTCTCTACTGGAAAAAGGTAGGAACTTTTCATCTAAGGGAAGCTAGTAGCTGGTTGATATAATCAACATAGTTCCAAGTGACCTTCTCCTTCCTTCTCTTCATCTAGTCTCTTTTCTCCTAATTACTTGATATCCTAGGGTAAAAGGTGGACCCAGATAATGGGGCAGAAGAGATTACAACATGCATTTATTTGTCAAGCTTTTATCCATTATCTGCTGAACCAGTACAACCTTGGTCAGTAGCTTGGGTGTGCAAATGTGATTACATCTCTTCTTTTTTTTTTCAGTTAATCATTCAAGATCTCAGGTGCTCAATTGAAGTACATCTTCTCCATATTGAGGCATCTTTGATTTGTCTAAAAGTATCAGATAACACTGCTCAGTCCAAAATGTTAGGTTAGTCCTAGTTCTGTCAGGCAGAGAGAACAGTAGTTGAATCAGTGTTCTGCTGACATTGTTTCTTTCAAAGCCTCGCTGTTACTGTTAAAACTGGTCCCACTCATACCTATGGATTTCATCCATTATGTTGATGAGAAAAGAAAATCTTCTCTCCCCTTTAAGTGACTTGATTATTTTGCTTGTCCAGACCCTCCTATATTAGTTGTGCATCAACTTTGGACTCTAAGTTTAGAGCTCTTTTAATCCACACTTACACATTTAAGCATTATTCCAAAGCATGACCCTATTGCCAAAGAGGTTGGATCTGGAGATATTTCACAGCATTAGCCACCCTTCTGGGCACCAGCCCTCCCCCAGGAATGTAGATCCAGGCCACCAGTTCAGTTTCTTCCCCTATGGCTCTGCACCTCTCAGGATTTTCCTGCCAGCATCAACTTCATCATAGAGGTTCTAATAATGTTGAATTTCAAAAAGAAAAGAATTGAGGTCTCAATCTATTTGTTGGCCACCAAAAAGCCCTTTGAATGCTTTTCAGATTTATTCATCTCATCTCCTTTTACCCACTCCAAACAAGAACAACCACAGCTCTGCAACCGAGGACCTTTAGATGGAGTTGAGTTCATTTAGCCCACTGTTTGGCAGCCTATTGTGTGTATAAACTGTTAGGCTCTGAATCCCCAGGCACCTCATTACACCTGCTATAGCTCAGGTTCTAGAATTGAGGATAAAAGATGCAATCTGGCCTTCCAAGAACACATAGCTTATAAATAAACAGCAGTCTCAATGAAGTGTAATACATGAATATGCAGCTTGCAAAGTATATGCAGGGTGCTAGGGAACCACAAAGGAGGGGTGCTTAAATCAACCAGGCAAAGCAACAATCTGAGTAACAGACACCGTGCTGAGCTCAGAAGTGTCCAAGGCTAGGCCACTATCTTCAAACATGCACACCTCTGCTCACTTCCTGGAGGCTCCTTAGCAGATCCTCTTGATAATGGTAAAGTGGTCCCCCCAGGGCTGGGACTAGGGTAAAGAAAAATTTAAGGGGGCAACTAAAGCTTCAGTAATCAAGATTAACCTTTTTAAAAGTACCAGAAAATTATGGCTCATAGGCTAGCTGCTTGACTTTATAAATAAAGTTTTATTGGAACTAACATTAGAATTAGGGTAAGGTGAGTAAGTCAGAGTCATGAAAGTACTTGTTTGGAGCTTTTCTTTATTTAAACTATGATATTTTGTTCATCATGGGGCTTTACAATTAATTTTGACTTTAAAAAATATTATATTAAAATTTGATTTATCTTGATTTCTGACTTGTTGGCGCCTCTGTAAATTCTGTGCCCCAGGCAAGTGCCTCACTTGCCTCTTCCTTGTCTTGGCCCTGGGTCCACTCCCACCAGCCTTTCAGACAACACTTAGTCACATCTGCATCATGGATTAAACACAGTGGAGATGGTTGATGCATATATAGAATTACAAGACATGGTAAATTCTATAAATAAAAAGGACAGGTTACTAGGAGAGAAAATAATATTAAGTAACTACTTTAGATTTGACAGTTTGGGAAGACCTCTCTGAGGAACTGGCATTTAAAATAACCTCAAACTTTGAGAAATGTTGTAAGAATGACACAAAAACTCCAATATATCTTTTGCTCAGATCCAACAGCTTTTTTTTTTTTTTTTGTACTTTAAAAATGCTTATTTTATTACTTGGTTTGCCAGCTTTGAGGGCTATTTTTTTTTTATTTTAATTTTTTTACTCTTATTTATTACAGATGTAGCAATCACTAAACTTTTTCTACCTCTCACCTACTTTCTCTCTTCCTTTACCAATATTTGTTAATGACATAGTTTAAGTATTGTCAGGACACATCATTTTTATATCCCTTTCAATTACTCTAATGTATAGAATTGTTTTAATTTTAATCTATAGTAAATGTATTCAAAGCTTGCTGCCAATCTTTCCCCCATAATTTCCCAATTATCTCTTAGTTGGCTGATATTCAACCTCTGGTAATTTCCTCAAGGAAAGGTTCACAGAATGGATATTCCCTGAATTCTTTCATGTTCAAGACTATTCGTAATCTTTTTAGTTGAAAGATAATTTGGCTGGATATAACATCTTTGGGTAACAGTTTTTTTCACCTTGAAGATCTTTTAAGTATTTCACCACAGCCTTCTGGCATTGACAGTTGCTGTGGAGAACTCTGAGGTCAGCCTGACTTCCCTCCCCTGTAAGTGACTTGATCATTTTGTCTGACAGAGTCAACAACTTTTAACATTTTGCCACATGTGCTTTCTCTCTCTCTTTCTATTCTTTCCTTCTCCTTTCATACACATACCAGCACACACACACACACTTCCACACATACACATTATTTTCAAAATAAAATTTTAAAAATGAAAGATGGTAGTTACTAGCATATGTTAGAATCTTACAGGAATAATCAAATCAAGAGAAGAGATTAAAGATTAAGGAAAGGGAAGTGATAAACAATGGTCTGGGGTCCTTGAAAAAATGAGAGGAGACTTACCTGAAGGAACTAGGTTTGGAGAGAAGAAACTCGTCTTTGCAAGAAGAGTGAAAAGAAATGGAAGTAGTGGTAGGTAGGTCTATGAATTTAGTGGTGGGAAAGTTTGGACTGGTGATTTGTATGTTATAAATTAGGAATTAAAGGCAAGGCTAATGCTAGGGACTGAATGTATCTCCTGAAAAGCCATAAGTGGAAGCTTAACCCCCACTGTGATGATATTAGGAGGTGGAGCCTTTAGGAGGTGATTAGATCATGAGGGTGGAGCCCTCATGGAGGGATTTGTGCCTTTATAAGAAGAGACGAGAGAATTTGCTTTCTTTCTCTTTCTCCACTGTGTGAGGATGCAGCCTGAAGGTAGCCATCTACAAACCAGGAAGAATCTCTCACCAAACACAGCATTGGAAGGGATTAAGAAGTATAAATTTGCCCAGTGGTTAGAGTGTTGGCCCTTGGACCAATGAGTCTCGGGTTTGATTCCGGTCAAGGGCACGTACCTCAGTTGCGGTTTGTCCCTAACCTGGTCAGGTCCTGTGAGAGGCAACCAGTTGATGTGGCTCTATCACACCAGTTTCTCTCTGTCTGTCTCTCTCCCTCCCTCCCACTCTATCTGATAATAAGTGGAAAAATATCCCCAGGTGGAGAATAAAAAAAAAAAAGAAGTACAAATTGGCCCTGGCCGGTTTGGCTCAGCAGTTAGAGCATCGGCCCAAGGACTGAAGGGTCTTGGATTTGATTCCCAGTCAAGGGCACGTACCGGGTTGCAGGTTTGATCCCCGGCCACCATCGGGGTTGTGTCTCTCTCACATCGATGTTTCCCTCTCTCTACCCCCCCCCCACCCTCCCTTCCACTTTATCTAAAAAATCAATGGAAAAATATCCTCGGGTGAGGATTAACAACAACAACAACAAAAAGAAGTACAAATTGGCAGTTACAAAATAATCATGGGATATAAACTACAGCATAGGGAATATAGTCAATAATATTGTAACAATTAGGTATGGTGTCAGGTGGGTACTGCACTTATTGAAAGGGAATGACCTCTGAAATTATATAAATGTCTAACCACTATGCTGTATGCTTGAAACTATTATAATATTGAATGTTAACTGTAATTGAAAAATTAAAAAATAAATGTAAAACAACAACAAAAACAAAACACAGAATCTGCAGTACCTTAATCTTGAACTTCCTAGCCTCCAAAACTGTGAAAAAAAATGTTTGCTGTGGGGATAGTAACAGGGAAAGGGGGTCAAATATATGGTGACAGAAGAAGATTTGACTTTGGGTGGTAAACACACAATGCAATATTCAGATGACGTATCATAGAATTGCACACTTGAAAGCTATATAATCTCATTAACCAATGTCACCTCAATAAATTTAATTAAAAAAAGGAATAAACCTATAGTCAAATAATAACAACAAAAAAAGTTTGCTGTTTAAGTCACCTAGTCTATGGTATTTTGTTTTCTTTATTGATTTTTTAGAGAGAGAGAGAGAGAGGAAGGGAGAGGCACACACAGAGAGAAACATCAATGAGAGAGAACATCGATTGGCCGCCTCCTGCATGCCCCTCACTGGGGATTGTGCCCACAACCTCGGCATGTGTCCTGACTGGGAATTGAACCGGCGACCTCTTGGTGCATGGGTCAACGCTCAACCACTGAGCCACACTGGCCGGGCCAGTCTATGGTATTTTTGCTAAAGCAGCTCAAATGGACTAAGATAGTTATTAGCTGAGGGTAAAGGGAATTGCGGAAAGATATGAAATAGCTTTTGTGCTGAGGAGGATAAAAATCATATTAGAAGAGCATAGTAACCTTGTTGAATGGGTCTTGAATGTCTGTTTGATGTTGGTAATCAAGACTTTAAAGGGCCACAGATCTGCCAGCGTGTGTGATTTTTCTCCCACCATGTCCGAGGCACAGTGTAAGTTGAAACAAAGCAAATTGCTGGACTCATCAGGGCTGGAGTGTCATAGAAGAAGAATGATGCTGGGGAGGTGAGAGGATTTGAGAGAGTGTGAACGGGATGCTGAGCATGGCATCTGATCAGGACACCCCTTTCATTCTCTATATTTCTACTGCTGGATAGCCTACTATTCTGAACTGGTGATCGGAGACCAGATTAACCACAGCCTAATGTGGGAATTCCTTTTGTAAATTTATGACCTGGAGGAGGAACACTTTGAGAGAACAGGGCTTCCCTGGCAACAGAAACATTTAATAGTGATTTCTCTCCCTCTTGAACTTTTCAAGGATGTTTATATTCATATTTGGAATAAAAATAATATAACTTCATTTTTCATAAGCATATAATTGTTTATGTCTTTCTCAAAAGAGCTGGGAATATTTCCCGAAGATGATATTGTATATCTTTATCTACTAATGAGCAAAGAATGTGAATTGGTCATTTTAAAGTTCAGAAATTAAGCATTGAGATAACTTGCCTGATGGTACCAACCTACAGAGATGAAAAAAGAACCTGGACATTCAGATTTCTTGTTCAATAACTGGAAATACCAGCTTATGTTTCCATGGAGAAAAATTCAGAGAACTCAAAAAAAAAAAAAAAAACCAACAAAAATAAAACCAGATGCTGAGCTCACATTCTATTCCTAAAGATACATGTGGACCATATTTTTCAAGGTTTGCAAAGCTTTCAGAGAGCTAGGATGATTTCAGTGGGGGCGTGAAAGACAAGATAATTTTAGTTTGATTTTGGAAAGCATTCCATCCCACCCTGTGAGATACTGAATTCAGTGTCAGTTTGCTGTTTGCTTGGTGGCTTTCTATAACACCACATCAGTCTTGCCCATCAGTCATCCCTTTTACCCACTGTGTCCTCTTTTTTCTCTATTATGCACATTCAACTCAGCTCCTCTCTCTAGAGGCTTTCTTCCAAAAAGCTTTTCCCTGAAACTTTGCCATGGCGATCTCTCCCTGTGTTATACTTAACTGCCCTCTATGCTTATGCTTATTGTTAAAGGGTAAACATCTGCTTTTATTTAAAAAACAAATCCTGAACTTCCGGTCAAGATGGCGGTGTAGGTAAACACGGTATTGTCTCCTCCCACAACCACATCAAAATGACAACTAAACTACAGAACGAACAACATTCAAAACCGCCTGAAATCAAGCTGAATGAAAGTCCTACAACTACAAAATTAAAGAAGTCACATCAAGACTGGTAGGAGGGGCGGAGGTGCGGACAGGTTGGTCCCACACCCACGTGTGGTGGATAAAAATCAGGAGGGACACCTCAGCTGTGAAGGTCCTCCCTGGGGAGTGAGGGCCCCCGTCCCACACCAGGTGCCCAGCTCAGGGTTCCAGTGCCAGAAAGAGAAGTCCCCATAACTTCTGGTTGTAAAAACCAGCGGGAACTGAGGCTGAGGGAGGCTGAGGCCGCTGGAGCCTCTGGCAGCTCCTCTTAAAGGGTCCATGCACGGACTTACTCAGACTCGCACCCTCCAGGCTCCAGCATGGGGGAGGCAGCTTGAAAGGCACCAGAGGCAAATGGGGAAGAACTGAGTTGTTTGGCATTGGGGTGAGAGCTGTAGGGCAGCTTTCTTCCAGACAGACGTGCTGGTGGAGGCCGTTGTTCCTTTGGTGAGCCCTACCCTCATGGGGCAGGCAGATGGGCACCATATCTGGGACTCCAGCAACCTGGCTCACACTGTTTGCCCCGCCCTGGTGATTCCCTGAGGCCCTGCCCCAACCAACTTTCAGGCCCACCCAAGCTGTTTCCAGTGGCTTTACCATAGGAATGGCCTGTCTTGGCTCCTGTTTCAGATTTTCCTAAATTCTTTCAAGCAAAGAGCATCTGGTCTCAGCGAGCCCCATACCTCTCATTAAGTGACCCCAGACCCGGCACTGAGAGCAGCCAGCCTTGGTTCACAGCTTGGCTTTGCCTGGGTACTTCCAAGCCCAGCACAAGAAGCAGCCATCTGTAGATCCCTTTGTAGCTTATGCCTGATGGCCCCAGGTAGAACACAGGCAGTGCCTGACCTTGCCCCAGAGCCAGCACACCCAGTGGACAGCTTCAGACCATGTTGAAGCACCAACACTCAACCACCTCCACAAATGACACACTCAAGGAATAGACTCAGTGAGTACCAGAGCCCTGCTGAAGGAAGTCATACTCTGTGTGGTGGGCCCCTGTACAGCTGATCATCCAAGGTAGTGAGAGGTTGATGGTTAGTGGGCACAGCTAGTCCTTGCAGCTGATCAGCCTAAGTAAAACCCTCCCATTGGCATGCCAACAGAAATCAAGACTCAATTACAACAGAAGGGTGTAAAGTCCACACTAGGGGTGTACCTCGAGGGCCCAGCTGGGTGACCAAGGAGGCTGTGCCACTGGACCCTACAGAATACCTAATACAATAGGCCACCCTATGAAGCCTAGGAGACATAGCAACTCTACCTAATACATAGAAACAAACACAGAAAATCAGCCAAAATGAGGAGACAAAGAAACATGTCCCAAATAAAAGAACAGAACAAAACTCCAGGAAAATAACTAAATAAAATGGACATAAGCAATCTAACAGCTGCAGAGTTCAAAACACTGGTTATAAGGATGCTCAAAGAACTTAGTGAGAACTTCAAGAAAGCTAGTGAAAACTTCAAGGAACTTAGTGAGAACATCAACAACATAAAAAATGACCAGTCAGGCTCTGGCCCTTTTGACTCAGTAGTTAGAGTGTCGGTCTGCAGACCAATGAGCCTCGGGTTCGATTCCAGTCAAAGGCACATACCTTGGTTGTGTTTCATACCCGGCCCTGGTCGGGTTGTGTGGGAGGCAACCAGTCAATGTGTCCCTCTCACATTGATGTTTCTCTCTCCCTCTCTCTCTATCTGATGATAAATAGAAAAATATCCTCAGGTAAGATTATAAAAAAAAGAGACCAATCAGAAATGAAGGATGCACTAACTGAAATAAAGAATAATTTACAGGGAATCAATAGTAGAGTGGGTAAAGCCAAGAAGCAAACCATGGATTTGGAATATAAGGAAACAGAAAACACCCAATGAGAACAGCAAAAAGAAAAAACAATCCAAAAAAATGAGGATAGTGTAAGGAGCCTCTGGGACAACTTCAAGCATGCCAACATTCGCATCTTGGGGGTGCCAGAAGGAGAAGAGAGAGAGCAAGAAATTGAAAACCTATTTGAAACAATAATGGCAGAAAACTTCCCTAACTTGGTGAAGGAAACAGACATACAAGTCCAGGAAGCACAGAGAGTCACAAACAAAATGAACCCAAAGAGGTCCACACCAAGACACATCATAATCAAAATGCAAAAAGTTAAAGACAAAGAGAGAATCTTAAAAGCAGCAAGAGAAAAGCAGTTAGTTACCTACAAGGGAGCTCCCATAAGACTGTCACCAGGTTTCACAAAAGAAACTTTGCAGGCCAGAAGGGATTGGCAAGAAATATTCAAAGTGATGAAAAGCAAGAACCTACAACCAAGATTACTCTATCCTGCAAAGCTGTCATTTAGAATCGATGGACATATCATGAGTTTCCCAGACAAGAAAAGCTAAAGTAGTTCATCACCACGAAACCAGTATTATATGAAATGTTGAAGGGTATTCTTGAAGACAAAGAAGATAAAAAATATGAACAATAAAATGGCAATAAATACATATCTATCAACAATCGAATCTACAAACATAATGAACAAGCAGAACAGAAACAGACTCATACAGAGAACTTTTTGTTGGTTACCAGATGGCAGGGGTGTTTGGGGAATGCGTGAAAAAGGTGAATGAATTAAAAAGTACAAACTTGTCTTTAGACTGTCAAATCTCAAAGGGAAGGGGGGAGAAGATGGTGGGAAAAGATAAACCAGAGAACTTATATGCATATATGCATAACCAATGGACACAGATAATAGTGTGGGGTCCGGCTGGTGTGGCTCAGTGGTTGAGTGTCGACCCATGCACCCAGAGGTCGCCAGTTTGATTCCCAGTCAGGACACATGCCCAGGTTGTGGGCCCGATCCCCATTGGGGGGCATGC
The DNA here is from genome assembly GCA_030848825.1 of Tadarida brasiliensis. Lineage (NCBI taxonomy): Eukaryota > Metazoa > Chordata > Mammalia > Chiroptera > Molossidae > Tadarida > Tadarida brasiliensis. The sequence continues at coordinate 66,591,036 of CM061259.1, read as the reverse complement.
AGGAGGTGGCCAATCGATGTTCTCTCTCATCAATGTTTCTGTCTCTCTCTCTCCCTCTCACTTCCTCTCTCTGAAATCAATAAAGGAAAAAAAAATAGTGTGGGGAAGGTAGGAGGGGGTCAATAGAGGAAAAAGGAGGGACATCTGTAATACATTAAAAAATAAAGATACGTTTTAAAAAAAAAAAAAGCCCTAATTTGTAGGATTTGCCAATTTTCATAGTGTGAATACTCACCATGACTGATTGCCAGCTACCAACATAACAACACTGCACACCAATTTGGGAAGGAATGTGCATACAAGGCTTTAGTGAGCAGGTACAAGGTAGCTCTGGCATGTCAGTGGTATATTAAAGATACTGTGCCTCTTCAAATTTTCTTGGACTCCCTCATCTCTTAGACCCACAGTTGCTCTCTCCACCTCAGCTGCTAACCACTGACTAATGTGGGCTGCCTGGTTTTATCAACTGAAGTTGACAAGATACCTACCCAGAGTACCCCATTTAAAATTGATAGTCACAGTTCACTCAACATGCCTAAATCCCCACACTGAAACTTTCTTATATCATTTACTCATTCATTAGATTTACTGTTTTTTTTAAAATCCTCACCTGAAGATATTTTTCTATGTATCTTCAGATAGAGTAGGAGGGAGGGAGAGAGAGAGAGAGAAAGAGAAAGAGAGAGAGAGAGAGAGAGAGAGAGAGAGAGAGAGAGAGAGAATGACCCTGACCAGGGCTGGGGATGAACCACGAATGAGGTACGTGCCCTTGACCGGAACTGAACCTGTGACTCAATAGTTTGTGGGCTGATGCCCCAACCACTGAGCCAAACCAGCAAGGGCAGATATATTGTTTTTTTATGTCTTCCCTAAATAGAATGCTGCCCCCAAGAGGGCAAGGTTGTTTTTGTTTGTTTGTTTTAATGTTTAATGATGTACTCCAAATCCTTTGAACAGTGCTTTGAACAGAAGTGCTGCTCAATAAGTATTTGTTGAATTAATGAATCAATAAATGAAAGGGTATGGATTCTACTCTCTCGCGTCCCACCAACCACCTAGGATGGTGCAGATAATGTGGATAAATAAACCCTTGTTGGCTGATCACATCTGAGAAGTTGAAGAGCAAATCCTTGACAACCAAAATGGAAACAGTTTCCATTAGACCCTGAAACTGTTCTCACTGAACAAGCACACAGTTCTTCAGCAGAGGAAATCCAGTGCCATCTCAATATCAGAGAGCTTGACAAACAGTTGTTATTCATGGAGTGATTAAAGCATTATCTGAATCCCTCCCAGGAACAGGAGAAAGAATTCATTAAGGTCTCATCAATTTGAATTTGTTTTCAGGAAGCAAAAATCAATCTGTCATCCTAAAAACTCACTTGGGCTTGCACACTGAATGGTTCAATCCTGTAGAATCCATCTGCTACTGGACTGACTGTGTGGAGGCAGTTAGACAGACATGAGCAGAGCAAGGACAATGGGCCACGTACAGAAGGTCACCAGGTTGGAAAGCCCTGGGTACCCAGCAAAGGACAACTGTAGGGTGGGGCCTCACTCCCAGGGTGACCTTTCCTCCACTAGCATATTGCTGGCTGGTCGTGCAGTTTGGACCCCCTGACCTTTTCTCCCTAGAGATAATATCTAGGCCTCAGTTGCATTTCAGCTCCAGGCCCAGAAAAGCAGCAAAACAAGATCAACGACTCCATGACTGACCTCAGGACCAGCTAGGTTGGATAATGATCCCCTGCCCTAGCACTGACCAATCAATCAGTGAACATCCAACCCTGAAAGGACACACCTAGAAAGCTGATGAATATTCTATTGAGATCTTCCCCTGGAACCTCCCGTAAAACCCTTAGGACGGAGGACACAGAGTGCTCTCTCTCCCAGGAGCATGCCAGCATCCCCCCTGCCCCCCAGGGATGTTACCATTACCTTCCTCACTTCCAAGATCTAAGAGCCCTTCCTTTATCTCTATAACTTGTTTCCTAAGCCCATTTCTTATACAAATTGTTTCTTTTACCTACCTCTGCAATTTTACAAATAAATGTTCTCTTATAGTTGGGCTCTTGGCTCTGAATTCTTTCCTAGCCAGAACTCAAGTACCAAGGTTGTTGAACCCAGGTCCAGTCTGACCCCACTGATCTAACAGCTGGTGCCATTCTTGCCACCTCCAACCACTGGATCTAGAAATGGGAATGCTGAATTGGGTTCACACGCAGCCCCAGCAGAATATCTGAGGATGGCTTGAAAGCAGAAGGGCTGTGCTTCCTTTAGGTGAGAGGCTAGATGAGGAAAGATGCTGTCGGAATGGATAGATGATTTTTGTGTTGAGGTTTTTATATTTATTTTGATGCAACATTTATTGAAGATCTTTTATTTGCTTAAAGGCTTGACATGCTTGTGGGGAAAAATTATGATCTCAGTTTTGCAGATGAGGAAATCAAGACTTGAACAGAAGCCCTAAAGTGCTTATAGCTGCGTAATAACCACATTGACAACTAGAGGCTTAAAACAACTGAAACCAGACAACGAATGGATCTGGGCTTCCTGTCACCATTTGGGCCAATTAAGCAGAGACAAGGTTGAACATATATGAGCATTTATTCTAATATTGCTGGCAGTATGGGAAAGCAGCGGGTCATCCCTGAAAAATCTGCTTTCCCTTCCCCCCATAAGCCAACTGCTTATATTGGGTAGAAGGACAAAGATTACATGGGGAAGTAGGCAAAAGGAATAATAATGAGTAAAATGGTTACAAATTACAGGCACGAGGAAGTAATTCGGGCTGGGGAATGTGGGCTGGGGGCTATGAATGAAGAGTTGTTTCCAGTGCACCGCATTCAGGACTCCAAGGTTGTTAGTCTTTCCACGATGAGGGGGCAGTTCTTGGATAAAGAAAATGGGCTGCATTTCAAGGTTAACTCCCAGGTCCCAGGGCGTATAATTCCCCGCCAGGTCAGAATGCACTTTCTTTAATCAGAACAAAGCAATCACAGTTAACAGAGCATGAGTAATATTTCTTACAACTATAGCTAGTCCCCATTATTCTATTTCTTCCTCCTGCCTCTAACACAACCACTTACAGTAGTCCCTACTTTATCGCGGTTAATCCGTTCCAGACTCTAGCGGTTGCACCTGGCTTGAAGGATTCCTGGGGTGCTCGACTACATAGGCCTACAGTCCATACGTACAGTAATTTTAATTTTAATTGTAATACAGGGGTGTATAGTTGACTCAGACAACTGAGCTTGCAACTGTATCATTTTCACTGTCTCGATCAACTTTTGAATGAATGTATTTGAAAAAACCGCGATAGAATGAAGCCGCGAAAGTCGAAGCGTGAAGTGGCAAGGGACGACTGTATTTAGTTTCCAATTTGCTTATTAGCAATTTATGCTGGGTCCAGACAATTGACTCTTCCAGTCTCACCTGGACTCTCGTCTGCATTTTTGGTCAGCTGCAGGTTATTCTGACCATTGGCAGGGTTAATGGAGGCACCTGTGCTATGTGTCCTGGTTGACCAGTTCCATACTTGCATCACTGGTTGGTAACTACCTGACCCTGGGTGTTCTGAGAACCACTGTCAGCCAAGTCTTGGGTGCCCCTAGCAGGAATGAGAAGAAGAAAGGAAGGAAAAGAGACAGAGAGAGAGCCTGAGGCAGGAAAGGGGGCAAACCAAGAATCCCAAAAAGGAAAGAGTTGGAATTGGTACCACATGGCAATTTGCATTTTACACAACACTTTCATGTACATTATCTGAGCTTTCCAGCCATTTGGCAGAAAGGTATTATTGTGCCCATTTTTTAGATTAGGAAACTGATACTCAAAATGCTTAAGCGGCTTTACCAAGATCACAGAGCTAGGAAATGGCAGATGGGACTTACACTCAGCCATCCCAGTTTCCCATCTGTATTCTCTATTGCATTGCACATGTGTTGTTAGGGAGAGGTTGGAAAAGAGCCACACACGTTGTGGTGAAAGTCATCAGCAGCTTTTTGATGAAAGCTTTGTCACAGCTGTTCATTTGTTGCCCTTATATGCATTCAACCATTATTTGGTGACCGTTATGGTCTAAATAGTGGTGCCTGGGTGGGGGTGGGGGGGATAAATAGTCAATTATAACAGTATTATAATTGTAACTTTGGAGAGGCTACATGGTTCTAGGAGAGTAAATTGGGGACACATCTAGTTTGGGGACAGTCAAATAAACTTCCTGGAGGAGATGTCATCCAAGTTAAAAGCTAAAGGACAAGCAGGAGATGGTCAGGCAGGTGGGGAGGTTTTACAAGAATGTGCAGGACCCAGAGGCTAGAGAAAACAGAGAAACTGAAAGGAATGTGAACTTGGGAGTTGATTTAGAGAGGAAAGCAAAATTCACACCCTAACTGGCTTTGTAATCCAGTTAAGAGCACTGGACTTTGGCCTGAGGGCAATGCAAAACACTCAGGGAAATTACATGATTAGAAGTGCATCTTAGACTTATCACTCTGTCTGAGGTGTGAAGAATGGATTAGCCAAAGGGCAGGACTAGAGGCAAAGAGACCAGATGGGAGGCTTTATGGTAATCCAAGGGGAGAGACACTGAAGGGATGGAAACAGGGATGAATGGAAGAATAGACTGGCTAGAAAGGGAGTAATACAGTATCACAGCTATACTTATTGATTGTTTGGGGAGTAGGGAAACGGGAGATAAAGGCTCCATTTGCTGAGAGAGGAAATGTTGGAGGAGGAGCTGACTTGTCAGAGTGAGATAGAGAGGGCTGGGGAGATAAATTCAGGTTGAAATATAATAATACCTGATAATATTTAGTCAACACTTACTGTGAGCCATGTGTTGTATATGTATTGTCTCATTTAATCCTCATAGTAACTCACATTTCTGAGCCCTAGTACCATATACCAGGACCATGACAAGAACTTTACATGAATTGACTTATTCAGATACTGTATGAATTAGGCTATTGTTACTCTCCATTTTACAGATAAAAAGACTGAAGTTCAGAGAGATTAAGTAATTTATCCAAGCTCCACAACTACTATGTGGCACAGTTAACACTAGAACCAGTTTATGCAGAGCCTTGCTTTTTCTTCTTCTTCTTCTTCTTCTTCCTATTAGAATTACTGAATTTAGTGAAGTTGCAGAATACAAAATCAACATAAAAAATCATGGTGTATCTATACACAAATAATGATCTATTTGAAAAATAAAATTTAAAAATCCCATTTACAATAGCATCAAAAAATAAAATATTTAGGAATAAAATTAACAAAGGTGGTGAAAGATTTGTACTCTGAATATTATAAAACATGGATGAAAGCCATTAAAGAAAACAAATGGAAAGACATCCTGTGTTCATGGATTTGAAAAATTAATGTTGTTAAAATATCCATAATATCCAAAGTAATCCACAGATGTGATACAATCCCTATCAAAATCCAGTGGCAATTTCCACAGCAATATTAAAACAACCCTAAAATTCATATGGAATCACAGAAGACCCTGAATATCCATAGAGCCCTTGCTTTTAATCATTTAGCATATTGCCTCCATGTTGCTCTGGGATATCCAGACAATATGTCTCATGGGCATTGAGAGCTCCTCCAGCAGCAGTGGAAGTTCTAAGACAGAAGCTCAGGAGAGAAATATAAGCTAGGAATATCGACTAGTAGTTTATCAGCTTATAGGTGGTATTTAGAGCCATGGAAGTGAATAAGCTATGCAGGTTAAGAAGAAAAGATGGCTGTGGGCAAAACTGAGGAATCCCAACTTTCACAGGCCTATGGAAGAGGAACCTGACTGCAGCACTGGTTGGCAATGTGAAGACTTGGGGCAGGGAGCCTTTTTAGGGGTGTGTGGTACATGTATCAGTGCTGGGAGGACCTTGAGGAAGATGAGGAGTGAGCAGATGGTGTCAGCACCACAGAATTGACCTTGGCAAGAGCCATTTATCTTAGTGGTGTACTGAGTGGGTTCCAGAAATGAAAGAAAGGAATGAACAGAGAGGGTGAGTGTAGATTGCTCTGTCAGTCTTTCAAAAATTGTAAGTATGATGAGAAACAGAGTGTTCACCTAAGGAGGATGTGGGCTAGAAGGGGAGGCTTTTTCTGTAAGATAGGAGATTTGAGTGTGATGAATGCTGGTGGGAATGAGTCAGTGGGGGGAAGGTGAAAATACAGGAAAGAGAGGAGATTAGAAATGCAGTGAGGGTTCTGAGGTGTGGGAGGGTTCTGATCAAGCTCAGGTCCTTATTTTAAAAGACATATTCTTTGAGTGTCTATTTCATGGAGGGTTGGATCTTAGATAGGTACCTCTTCACTTGGAGGGGAAGGGCAAGAACAGGGGGCTGCATGTGATGGATTTAGATGGAGGGAGAGGAGGAGGAGAGGCCCTGTGCAAGGTCTGGGAAGGGAGGATCAGGAATGAATCTGATTCATGATGTTGAAGGAGGTTTGAAGGCAATGGATAAGGGTCAAAATAGCCACTCTGGTGACTGGAGAACAGAAGAGATGATGTGTTGTGTTCAGGGCCTACTGAACATGAGAGGCCATGCCAAAGCACCAGATGGCTCATGTATGTGATGACTCCATCAGCACTCAGTTGTCTGGGTGATGGAGTCAGGTGCATGGTTGGTTTGAACCAAAGCGTTCCCCCCCTTTAAGTGGGAATAATAAGGCAAAGGAATGAGACTATTGGCAAGAGACTAGGTAAACTGGTAGACAAGAAGAGGTCTAGAATATAAGTGGATGGAAGTGAAAATGGAATGAGGCTGATAGAGAAATCAGAAACTTCAAGGGGTTAAAAATATCAGTGAATCAAAGAACAGGTGTAATGGGAATAAAAAAGAAAGAACACTGGTAACTTAAAATACATCTACATATTCTTTGATACATTTTTCAAAAGAGGGAGCCTAATTCCCCCTCCTTGAGTATGGGCTGGATCTAAAGCTTTCCTTTCAACATATAGAAAAAAAGGTTAGGTTATAAAAGGTACCTCTCTCTTGGATCGCTTGCTCTGGGAAAATTAGTTGCCATGTGTTGAGGACATTGGAGAATCCTTATAGAGAGGGCCACGTGGTGAGAAACTGAGGCTCCTGCCAACAACCCTCATGAACTTGCCAGGTGTATAAGTGAACTACCTAGGAAAGAAGGAGATGCCTCCAGCTCTGCTGGACGTCTTGGCTGCAACCTCCTGAGAGACCTTGAGCCAGAACCACCCAGCCAAGCTGCTCCTGGATTTCTGACATCAGAAACTGTGTGAATTAATACATTTTTATTGTTTTAAGCTGGCAAGTTGTGGGGTAATTGGGTATTGTTGCAATAGATAACAACACAGGCACTGAAAAATGAGAGAATGAGAAAGGAGAGTAGAGTGTTTGAATTCCAGATTTCAGAGGTTGAACAGTTGTGGGTTCCTGGCAAATGGATGTTTCAGGTGGACTAGAAGTGATGCACACTGAAGCTGAGAAGTTCAAGAAACATGTTGGCTAGGTTATCTGAATATATAATAAAGTTATCCAAATAAAGGCAGAACTCAGCTAAAGGAAGACTGTGAGTCACAGGCCAGGTCTCAAATGAACAGGAATAACTGGGATGTGGGTAAATGACATTAGTGAGTGGGGGCAGATGGCATGAGTAGGAATCTTTACACAAAAGTGAGGGAATAATGATTTGAAAGCTACAGAAGCCAGTGAGGAGGACCCCAGTCTCTCTCTGGATTCCGGGTCCTCAGGGTGTGGCAGGATGAGCACAGCACTTAGGAGAGTCTTAGAGACAGCTAGGTTTTCCTTAAAGCCAAGAGCTGGGAATCCACTCAAGCAAGAGGCTAAGAGTGTAAATGTAGGCAAGTATGTTAACTGCAGAGTGGGGATGGCAGAAGGTACAGTAAATGGTTTTGGAAGAGAAGAGAGGGAGTGTGTGTGTGGCGGGGGGTGGAGGGGATGGAGGGCAGGGGACCAGGGTAAGAAGTGTGGTGGTAAATTAAAGCTGAAGCACATTGGAGAGGATTCAGGTAAGGTTAATGGTCTGGCTTGTGAGTGTCCCAGGATATACCTGCATCCCTGTCACAGCATTAGTTCAATTTACCAGTAGTTCATGCCTATAATAGGCACATTACTGGAGTCTCACTAACAGAGTCCTTGCATGTTAAACATGGCATTTGGGTCATACTCATTCAAGACACTGAGATTGTTTTCTCAGCTTAGATTAAACTTGAAGTTTATTTTTCTCATGTAAAATATTGTTCTTGCAAAAGCAATTTATTTTTCATGTTGTTTGAAAGAATATAGCTATAAAACAGATGTCTAAATGCAGTTTTCCAATCCTATACAGGGAGATAATAACTATTTGTTGTGCTAATTGGTTAGTGTCTTCTTCTTCTGGTTGAAGAAGTTATTTATTTTATTTTTTTTTTAAGTTTTTTTTTTCTTTATTGATTTTAGAGAGAGAGGAAGAGAGAAGGAGAGATAGAAACATTGATGAGAGAGAACAATTGATTGGCCACCTCCTACATGCCCCCCCTGGGGATCAGGCCCACAACCTGGGCATGTGCCCTGACCAGGAATCAAACTGGTGACCTCTTGATGCATGGGTCGATGCTCAACCACTGAGCCACACCAGCCAGGCTTATTTTATTTTTTGTAAAAAACACTTAAAAAAAAGTTCCTGAAAGTATATTATAAAAAATAATTTAGTGTTTGAGACTTATAGAGGTTTTATAGAACAAGTAAATGTTGCTTAAATACACAATTGTATGCTTACATACCAGGAATATTCTTCTGAATTGGAGTTATAAAGATGGTAATTTGAAGTCTATGAAGGGGTGAGATGGTTATATGCATATACAGTATATGAAAACATATTATTTGAGGGGTAGGAAAAAATATAAACTTACAGAAGTACCCTAGGTATCAAATGACAATTCTGAAAATGAATAAAAAGATATGAGATGAGGAGGGGAGGTTACTTAGTGTTCACTTAACATGTAGAAACAGCTAGAACTAAAGATCCATTGAGTGTTTTCTGGAACCAGAACAATGTAGCATTCTAGACGCTGTGACATCACTTTTTAAAAATAGCTGCTTTCACCAACAGATAGCAGTTTATAATGAAAACGTTTTTCATTTCTTTTGGGAAGAGGGAGGCGAAAGTTGGGGGAAAGGGTGACTAGTGACTGAGTGAGATAAATGTTCTAATTGTCCCCGTTCTCCATGTAAATAGCAATGTAACTGGCAGCAAGCTGCAAGGTCATGTGCACATTCTCTCATTAAAATATTAAGCAAATAGTTCATTCGATTGTTTGGTTTTATGACTGAAAAGTCATGAACATGATACATTTTATTATTAGATTATCTTAAACAGATTAGAAGCAATCAATAGTAACAAGACAAAAATCTCCATGGATCCTTCCATGATATGATGTTTTTGATAAGGATGACAAAGATGTGGCTGCGGCCAGGGCTGTGCTGTCCCAGAGGTGGAGGGGCTGGCTCTCACCCAGAACCAGCCTCAGCCTGGGCAGATGGTGACTCTGCTTTCAGAGTCCCTCTGTGCCCCACACAGTCTCCTGTTACTCAGTGTATAAAATTTCATTGCTTTCATTCACGGAGAACCTTGTTGCTGGTGGTGTGCTGGGAAAGTTGGCTCTTGAGAATGTTTCAGTGGTACAGATGCTCCCCAGCTAGGGCCGGGTTCAAGCTCCCCAGCTGAGAATGAGTTGGGAAGAGTCAAGCATAATCAGCTCCGGGGAGCCAAGGCATCAGGCTTCAGCATACCTCCTGTGCTGTGCCCACTCCTCTCTCAGGCGGCTGCTTTCCCGAAGGTGCAGTTACTAGGCCACAATCAGTGACTTATTTACAAGGTTTGGATTCCCTTCAAAATATAAATCTCCCTGGAAAGGCTGGAGGCGTAGGAGTTCCTCATCTGTCTTCTTCTCTTCTTCCAGCTTCTCCTCTTGCAGCTCCTCCTCCTCCTACTCCCCCTCCAGCTTCTCTTCCCCCATCCTCCTCCTCTTAACTCTTCCTCTTCCTCCATCCTCCTCCTTATATTCCTCCTCCTTCTCTAATTCTCCCTCTTCCTCCTTCCTCTGCTCTCTCGGAATTTACCCAGGAAAACTCTATGCTAGACATTGTGCAGACACTGGAATACGAAGACTGGTCAGGATTCATCTCTGACAGCAGGAACTTATGGTCTAGCTGGTGGATACCAACATAGGAAGGCAATCAACAGTTACATATTCAGTGATAGAACACTGCACAGAACACGGACTCAGAGGACAGTGGTTAATTTTATCCAATACAGAAGTGAATGTATAAGGAAAGGTTCAGGAAGGTGCTGGTGCTTGAGTTCAATCATCAGAAATGTCCACATTTGAAACTGTATTTAAGATTGAATTCATATCAAGTGAAGCTAAACACTGACAACAAAAGTAACAGCAGCTTTTACTGAGCACATCCTAGGTATACTATCTCATGTAATCCTTAACAGCAACTTTGTGAAGATTATGCTTTGAGTATTTTATTGATTTTTTTTTTAGAAAAAGAGGAAGGGAGAGAGAGATAGAAACATCCATGTGAGAGAAGCATCAATCGGCCGCCTCCTGCACACCTCCCATTGAGGATCGAGCCTGCAACCTGGGCATGTGCCCTGACCAGGAACTGAACCGGGACCTCTCAGTCCATAGGAGGACACTCAATCCACTGAGCCACACCAGCCGAGCTGCTCTTAGTATTTTAGATGAGAAGATTGAGGCAAAGGGAGGTTAAGTAACTTGCCAAAGAGCACACAGCTAATAAAATATGGAGCCACAATTTGAATTCGGGTACTCTGACTCTAGAGTACAGTCTCAACCATTTACAATATACTACCTCAAATATTGTCCATATAGCTACAGGCTTTTCATGGGTTCAAATAGGGAGAGTAGGGAGTGACTCAAACCACCACATGTGTCCTCAAAAAGCTGTGGGCCAGGGTATCAGTCTTGTATTAGTAGAGCAATTAGATGTTCTGTGTGGAGCCCATCATTGGACATGCCCGCTTGGCAACAGTTCATTAGCTCTAAGTGTGGTGCTAAATGTGCCATGAAGAAATGTTCTGTAACCAATCCAAATAATAATTGGATTAGATTCTTATTAAGTGCAGATTTCAATAAAGGTGCAGTGTAATTGCACATTCAAGTGAACAAAACTGCTTTGCAGAGATCAAATGGCACTGCATGAAACTGGCATTGAAGACTGCCCTCTGGCAGAGTTTTGGTTTAGCATAGGGTTGGATTATCTTCCACTAGCGAACAAAGCTTTGAAATTATGAATGCCATTTTGTACAACATTCTCTGCAGATAGAGGTTCTATGCCTTACTATTTACAAAAGTCAGTTTAACTAAAGAGCTGGACCTGAGGCTACAGTGTCTTATTTTTATTACTTTTTATTTTTTTAATCCTCACCCGAGGACATTTTTTCATTTTTTGTTCAGATAGAGTGGGAGGGAGAGAGAGGAAGAGAGAGAGAGAGAGAGAGAGAGAGAGAAACATCGATGTGAAAGGAGCACATCGAGTGGCTGCCACCCGCACGACCAACCAGGGCCGGGGACAAACTGCAACCGAAGTACATGCCCTTAGCGGGAACCGAACCCGGGTCTCTCTGGACCGCAGGCTGACGCTCTAACCGCTGAGCCAAACCGGCCAGGGCCAGTGTCTTATTTTTAAATAAGAGTGTTAATTTATTTAACAACAGATGAGTTAATTTAGCAAAACATGATTAGCATATTAAATTGATAATCTTAATTGAAATGTTATTGCTTTTGTATCTTGGTTTGGACTTAATGTGTGTGCTTGCCTTGGCATTACAGTTGTACAAGAGGCATAAGTAATTTATCTCCTTTAAGTGAATATTACAAATTCCACCTTCTATCTCATCCTTCACTTAAAAGTTTTTAGTTTTTATAGTTTTTCCAGCTCTTGAAATCTGAGATTTGACACTTGGTTAAGATGATTTGTGAATATCCAGTGTGGTTCATTTGGTTTTTTAGAATGCCTTCTCTGTCCCTGGTGCTTGTATGTTACACTCAAGTCAGGGGTTTTCAGTTTCCTGTTGTGAGTGTGGAGATAAAGCACTTTGAAATGCATTTAGGGCAGAGAATCCAACTAATAGCTACTGGAGCATTTCTTTTAGTTTGGGGTGACATTTTCCTAAACAAAATCAGGGTAATGCTGGTAAGGAAGAAGTAGAGATGCATATTGGGAAGGAAACTAGCAGAGTCTGTTGAAGTGAATGAGTAAATGAAAAAAAAAGTCAAAACCATTCCTACGTTGCTCTCTATTTAGCCCCTCCTTCCCACCGTTCTTTCCTTGGTATGGTAAAAGCAGTGATGTGCTAAGTGTGCCCCTGAGGCTCTCTGGGGGGGGGGGCAGGGGGGTTTATAATGTTTGCCAATTTATGTGGTATAAACATTCCCACCATGGTGGGTTTCAAGCTACCAATGTGATGTCACCAAGCAATAGCACACCATTCCAGAGTATTTCCACCAGAAGATACAGTAAGAGTCAATAATTTCAAGACTATAGAAAATAGGGAAGGTAAAAGGCGGATCTGGCCCTCTGCTGTTGAGGGCACCATGGTGGATGGTGAGGTTGTCTAGTGGTGGAGAAGCTGGTTTCAGGGGTACGGCAGGCGACTGACTTTGCTGAGCAGTTCTGCTCCTACTCGGAGAGCGAGAAGCAATGGAAGGTCCACATGGCATTCAATTCCTGCACCACCGCGACCCATCTGACTTCGGCAGCCCTCTCCATGGTCTGGGCCAACCACCTGTTCCTGGGTTGCAGTTACAACAAAGACCTTTCAGATAAAGTGATGGAAATGGCTGATGGGATTTAAGTGGAAGACCTGCCACAGTTTACTACCAGAAGTGAATTAATGAAAAACATCAAAGCTAAGGCAGAAGATTCATCACATTTTCATGATAAGCTACAGGCTAGAAAGGAGGCTGGAATGAATGTGACTTTGACCAAAGAAGCTCTCTTAAGACTCCTGGTATTACCAACATGTAGGAAAGAGGCAGCTGGAATGAAAGTGGTATTTTAAAAGGTCTCATTCTTTCAGTAGCTATCATTGTAAAAGTATACATAGATATTTATGTATTTATAAATCATGCCCTTTTTTATTTTCAGTTTTTTAATATCAAACTTTCTGTTAAAAATGTTTTTTTTTTTCTTGCTCTGTCTCAGTGGTTAGAGTGTCATCCTGCTCACTGAAGGGTCTAGGGTTCAATTCCTGTTCAAGGGCACATTCGATCCCCAGCTCAGTTGGGGTGCCTGCGGGAGGCAACCAATTGACGTGTCTCTCTCACATTGATCTCTCTCTCTCTCTCTCTCTCTACCTCCCTTCCTTCCTGTCTCCCTCCCTACCTTCCTCCATCTCTTCCACTCTCTCTCTCTCTCAAAAAAAAAAAAAAATTAATGAAGAACATATCCTCCAGTGAGGATTAACAACCACAACAACAAAAAAAAGGAGTATTTTTTAATGTTGATGTAATAATGGCAGGTAATGAATTTGACACTTTGTATTTCTCAACAATGTATCCCTTTAAGTGTAAAAAAAGAAAGAAAGAAAGAAACTGTAGAAAATAGCTTAATGTACTAGTTTGCTTGGGCTGCCATAATAAAATACCACAGACTAGAGGCTTAAAAAACAATCATTTATGTTCTCACATCTCTGGAGGCTGGAAGTCCAAGATGAAGGTGCCAGCAGGGTTGGTTTCCTCTGAGGTCTCTCTCTGGCCTGCCAATGGCCACCCTCCTGCTGCCTCTTCGCATGGTTGTCTGTCTTTCTGTGCGTGTGCACATCCCTGGTGTCTCTGTGATTTCCTCTTCTTACAAGGACACCTGTCAGACTGGACCAGGGTCCATCCTAAAGACCCATTTCTAACTCAATCACTTCATTAATGAATCTGTCTCCAGCCCAGCCGGTGTGACTCAGTGGTTGAGCATCGACCCATGCACTGAGAGGAGAGGGTGCCAGTTCGATTCCTGGTCAGGGCACACGCCCAGGTTGTGAGCCAAGTCTCCGGTTGGGGGCATGCAGGAGGCGGCCAATCGATGTTCTCTCTTATTGATATTTCTATCTCTCTCTCCCTCTCTCCCTTCCTCTCTCTCTCAAATCAATAAAGGCAAAATAAATAAATAAATAAATAAATAAATAAATAATAATAATAATCTGTCTCCAAATACAGTCTCTCTCTCTCCTTCTCTCCTTCAGCATAGGAGGATACAGTAGGAAGGCTGCCCTCAACAACAACCATGATCTTGGACTTCCAGCCTCCAGAACTGTGAGAACATAAAAATTTCTATTGTTTAACCCACCCAGTCTGTGGTATTTTGTTACAGCAGCCCAAGCTGACTAATGCAACCTGAAGCCCAGGGGTAAACAGGGGCTAGTTAAACTGAGAGGTGACAGGAGGGCATTCTAAACAAAAAAAGATATCTGGTAGGACCCTCAAAGTAATATATAAAAGGTTCATAGTCTATCCTGAAATAGTAATTAGAAGTGTGGGCCTGGAGTGGAAAGAGCTGGATTCTACTCAACTTAACCTTGGGAAAGTTAAATGACTCTTGGTGCCTCTGTTTTCTCATCTGTAAAATGCAGCTGATACTAGATTCTATTGTAGGATTGGTAGAGGGAGGATTAAAGTGCTTAGCTGTAAAGTATTTAGCTCAGTGCCTGGCACACAGTGCTGGAAATGTTCAAAGAAAATAAGTTAGATCGTAATTATCTGAGAATAACTCATCGTCCTGAACATTTAGTTGGAATGTTATGTAGAGTGTCAAGTCTTTACTGGCATCATTCCAACCTGAGTGAAATCATTTTCTCTCCCTTATTGGGAAGGAAGACAATCTGTTTCTAAAATCTGGATTCTCCATTTTGTGTTACTGAGGGTTTGGATTTTCTCCTAATGTCTTTGCTATAGGCCAGGGAAACCTATCATTTGAAAAAAAGAAGTAAAATTGGGCCTTTGGGGAATGAGGACTGACTGGACCGTAGGTAGAAACCCTAATGGTTTGGGGAAACAGCACCAGGAGAGGGACCCAAGCACTGACAGAAGTACAAAGGGGCAGGAAAAGAGCCACTGTGGGGGCATCATGAAGTGCCAAGAGCATTAGGGTGCTTGAAAGGACACCACCCTGAAACACCAGAAGATTCGTAAATCCCTAGACGACTGGAAATCCAGTAGGATGGTGGTGCCAGGGGTTGGGGTAAGACGAGAAAAGCACTTGCACCCATACTTCTGAGTCAGGCTGGAGTACTTTCATGCACCCTAAAGTAGGGACTTCAGGGATAGGAGAGCATGTTATTCATTAACCACACCATTATATTATGTTTACCTATAAATTCCCTCACAGGACTCAGGTCCTTAAAGATAAGTACTGTATCTTTTCTCTCTTCATCCTCCACCCTTAGCATAGGGCCAAGCCCCTGTATTTATTGAATAAAACCCTTATTTATGAATTAGTCACTTGAAGCCCAGTGATTGTGTGACTTGCTTAAGGTCACACATCTCGTAGTGAAATTGTATTTAAAAACCAAAGTGTTGCCCTGGCCGGTTTGGCTCAGTGGTTGTAGTGTCAGCCTGCGGACCAGAGAGACCCGGGTTCGGTTCCCGCTAAGGGCATGTACCTCGGTTGCAGTTTGTCCCCGGCCCCTGTTGGGGTCGTGTGGGTGGCAATGACTCGATGTGTCTCTCCCACATCGATGTTTCTCTCTCTCTTCCTCCCTCTCTCCCTCCCGCTCTATCTGAAGATAAATGCAAAAAAAAAGTGTCCTCAGGTGAGGATAAAAAAATAAATAAATAAAAACCAAAGTGTCCATTGGTTGAGGCTTTGTTCTTGACAGCAACCCTTGAGGGGAAAAAGGGTGTGTCTTACGCTTTTGCTTTCCCCTGGTGCCTGGTACTATGGTTAGCCCATGGTCAAGCACAGAAAGAACCTGAGAAGCAGTAGTGTGATCTAGAAGGTTGGATAGTAGATTGATTGATAAATGTGTGGAGTCCAGAGCAGATAACTCTTATCCAATTTTGGCTCCAGAGAACCACCCACGTACATTCTCATTCATTCATTCCAAAAATATTTAGGAATGGGGATGTTACACATCAGCTTCTTTCATTGACATCTGTCTTTTACATTTATGCTCAGCAAGGTAGTAAACAGAGCGTGGGCTTTCATTTACTCATTCAATGTACATTTACTAGCAGTATCCCAAGTGTTTACTGGCTGGATGTCTAAGGGTCAGATGGTCCATTTCTGTGCATTTCAGGTTACACATGTATAAGTTAAGGACAATTGTACCTCTTGCCAGGTTGGTTTAAAGTTTAAGAGAGGGTGAGAACATGAAAGCTTGGCATGTGTTAATGTCACTTAATCCTCTTGTCTGGACCAGTGACAGCTGATTATTACACTTCTTTCTTGCAGTGCTGGGAAGGCAATGGGGGTGGGGCACTTCTGAAATGTTGTGACACCCTGACTTGGTTCATTAAGTTATTGTGAAACAAGAGGGACAGAACTTCCCAGGCAGAGTTTCTCCAGGGCCTGGCACATTATAATGCACAATAAATATTCCTTAGTGGGAACCGAACCCAGGGCTCTCTGGTCCGCAGGTCTGCTCTGGCCTCTGTAATGAATGTGGCATTTTAATAATGCAGGAAAGGTATGATTCATGATACAACTTTTCTCTTCTGGGTCTCTTCCTATACATTGAGCAAAACAAGTTCCCAGTGAGATAGGATTATGTTGTTTCAACAGTAATTCTCTATCAGTCGGGACTAGGTTTATCTGTATAAAGTAGAAACACTCTTCCCCATACATTCCCCCTCCTTCAATTTAGTCCTAGATAAAATAAAATTCCATTTCTTTTTAGTGTAAAAGATTAGAGTTAGGCATTCCAGGACTCATGTGATTAGCTCCACAGAGCCATCAAAGACTGGTGCCGACTTCCAGGTCCACCTGTAGGGTGGCCTCTTGGTCCACACTGACTGCTAGTGCTCCAGTTGTCACACGCATGTTCAGGCAGCAAGATGGAGGAATGGGGAGAAGAAAAGAGCATCTTTTTTCTTAAAAAAAAAAAAAAAAAAAAAAAAAAAGACTTTCTTAAAGAAAAATAAAAAGACTTTCCCAAGTCCCACGCAATACTTCTTAGGTACATGGCTTCTGCAAGAAAGGCTGGAAAGTGAAATCAGGGTTTCTAAAACAAAGGAGGAAAAGGAGGCTGGAATTTTAAAGTCAGCCAGTTGCAGTCTCTCTCTTACCTCTTTTGTTCTGGGAAGACACATAGCTGTTTTTCCCTTTTGTGTTTCTCCCACATTTCATATTATAGAATAGTAAGAAGCTAGGAAAATTCCAGGACAAGCAGAATAGGGAAAATAAGACAGACAGTTAAACAGTAGTTTGCAGCCACTTAGTAAATACTATCTCCCCCAAACCAAAGACACTTAAGAGTAAATGGTTTGTACTTCTGCTCCCCAACTAGCTTAAATCACACTACTCAAGGAGACAGATAACAGAAATCCAATTAGTGTCATTTGTCAACCACAGACAAATTAAGAGAAGGAATCTCATTTTGGTACATCAGCATAAAGCTGATGAATATTCTGTTGATCCTCCCCTAAGACCTCCCCTAAATATCCAACCTTTAAAACTCCTGAAAACGAAGGTCCCAGTGTGCTCTCCTTCCCAGGAGCATGACCCCTGCACCCCACCTTCCCTTCTTCCCCCAAAGGCATGCATCTCCTAAACTCCAAGGGACCCCATGAAACTTTCAACCAGGGGAGCAATGGGTAGCAGCAGTTTGTCCTGGGCTAACCCCGTGAACCTGTCTCCAAGGCCCCCTTTTCTCTGACTTCCCAGTTAGTCAAAGCAGCCCAGTCTAGGCTCTCCTGTTATTTCTTCTATGCTCTTCCTTGTTTCACTGTCCTAAGTATATTTTTGCTGCCATCAATGAATTCTTGCCAGCTTTTCTACACTTTGTGTCTTGATTGAAATCTTTCCTCCAAGAACTGAAGTCTTGTCATCTCGTCAGTAACATATACAGAAACTGTCATTAATATCTTGACACCTTTTTTAAAATATGTTTTTATTGATTTTTTAGAGAGAGAGATAGAAATATCAATGTGAAACAATCGATTGCTGCCGCCTGCACACCCCCTACTGGGGATCAAGTCTGCAACCCAGGCATATGCCCTGATCGAGACTCGAACCAGGATCTCTCAGTCCATGGGACAATGTTCAATCCACTGAGCCACACCGGCTGGGCAATATCTTGACATCTTAAACTAGAGAAACAGAAGTGATGCCGCTAATGTTTTTCATCCTAGGCCAAAACAAAAGAAAAAATGTTTATCATTCTCCCCCCTACACTTTCATTGTCTTTTTCTCCACATAGGTGCACAGAGGTCATGTTAAAACTTCCCTCTGAACTACAAATAAATGATTGTGGTCCTGACACTGGTCACTGGGCATTGTGTACTTGGTCCCTGGATAGTCACTGACATCAGCAGAATCAGAACATTTCATCTGGCTCAGGAGAAGCATCTCTAAGGAGAGGGTGATTACTGCACACACAGGTCTCGTAGGTAAAGAATGAGGTTCTGTTAGGACCTGGACCTGTAATCATTCATTTAATGATTACAGAGTACTTATCTCAAGAATGAATGTTCACCTCTTACCTTTCATACAATAAAATGAAAATTAGTAAAATAATAAACAGTTGGGTTTGGCAAATTCAAGGTCACAATATTTTGCACAATACCCATTATCTACTAATCTAGTCATGGGCTATGGTAGAATTGAAGTCAGAATTTAAGATGGTAATTGGGATGAGAGGCTAGGGAGAAGGGTTAGTGTCAGAAGGCTTGGCTAAGCCCTAGTGTAGCCATTAGATTCTGGGTGAATTTGAGCTGTTGTCTTCATCCTTAAAATGATGATACAAATGTGTAGTTCACAGCACCATTTTAGCATTAAATTAGATAAACATGGGAAACCCCTAACATGGGACCTGACACAGGAGAACTCAGTAATTTCTTTTTCCTAGAGGGAAACAAGAGTGGAAGGAGGAGATGGCATGAACAGTTGAAGTGGAAGCTGTTTTAAATAGGTCCTTACCAAACCACTAGTCGAATTCAATTAAAACTCTTGGAAGCCAGCAAGCACACCAACCATGCCACCTGATTTCATTCTACTTTAAGACCAATTCTGTTCAGCAGACATCTTATTTATAAGACATATCAAGGAGTTATTTTTTTAAATTACTGTACTGTAAATTTTTTCAAGGTTATATATAATACTGGAGTTATTCTTTGAAAAGTTGAACCTTAATAATAGTATTTTATTTTCCAAAAAGAAAACAAATGTAAAGAACTTCAGTGAGTGCATTATACCACTGATCAGTTTTTTTCCCTTTCCCTCTCATCTCACCCTCTCTAACAGAGTGGGTGACCAATTTTTGAAAGTATTTAGCTCACAAAGGTGCTAAATGAGGTCCTGAAATGAGCTCCTGTGAATTCCCTCTCCCCTCACTCTCAGACACTGGGGTCCTCTGGCTGCCCCTGGGCGCCCCCCTAAGGAACACACTGTGCTACCTGCCCCCACCCCCTGCACTGCACTGCCAAGATGGCTTGCTGTCTCACTCAAAAGTGGGTGTGCAGGAAAGAAGCAGCCAGAGGAAGAATTCAAATGACTCAGAGCAGAAGCATCATTGCTACAGGGCCTGCAAACCTGAGCCCTTGGAGGACCAGGAGCACCATTTTATTACAAACACTCTATTATATACTTTTGGGTTTTCATCTGAAGATGGGGAAATTAACACTGAGCTCAGAATTGTTGTGGGTATTAAACAGAAGACTGTAAAAGGGTCCAGTGCGGTCAGGGCAGAGAGCATGTTCACGTGGCTTCCAGCCCCCAAACTCAGCCCCAAATTCTCTACACATTCCTTTGGCATGTATTATTGAAAGCCTATAGGGTTCTATGTTTACATACAGGGTGGGGGGAAAGTAGGTTACAGTAGTGAGTATGAGAAACATAGAGTGTATTCTTGTATCATTATTTATTAATTATTGTATTATTTTCCACACGAACAACTGTAAACCTACTTTTGCCCCATCCTGTACATTACTTTATCTAACCCTCAGGGTCATTGACTAGGGTGAAGTGATTGAGGCACTCACTGCTTCTGCTCAATTTAAGGGGAAGGTGCTAAAAAACCACCCCAACTCAGTAATCAGGATAAACAATATTTCAATGCAATTTTTATTTACAAAATACAAATTAATGCAAAAAAAAATCAATGATGAGAAAAATATCAAGATTTTAAATAAAGACAGTATATTGCTGTTAGCAATTTTTTTCTTTGCCCCCAGCTCCTAAGTGGCTGGGCATAGTACTGCTAACCCTCTTGTACCCTTGAGGTAGAGTGGTTTTATAGACTGGGACTCAAAAGAGCTGAGTAACTTACTCTAGTAAATGGTAGGGAGGGAACTTGAGCCCAGGGCCCCATTGTCTGTGCTCTTTTCATATGACTGTAGCCACTTCTTTCTGTAGGGCTGATGTCTTAAGACCTCAACCTTCATAGGGTGCGTTAATATGTGTTCCAGACAATTGGTACCCTTAGCTGCTGAAGTAGCTGCTTTTCGGAGGTGCCGGGAGAGAATTTGTGGAGTGCCCAGAGCGTGTAAACCACCCTGTTAACTTCAACTCGTCTTGTTGGGGGTGGGGGTGGGGTGAGCAAAACCTTTACTTCAGTGTGAGTGACAAACACGCTGAGAAAGAATCAGCCTGACTTTTGAGTCCTCAAAGCCACATAATCCTTCCTCGAAATGGATCACTGACAGAATGATTTTCTCAGGACTGAGAGGGTATGACTGACCACAGAACCAGTTCTGAGAGCAAGCCGTAAGTAACGGTGTTTACAAACTGAGCTGAGGATTTTCACGCGGTATTTTCATTGCAAATGAGCCTGTGTAAATCCGAGTGTTGCTTCTAGCACCGCAGGCTGGCTGAAGGAGAAGGGAGGCCAGTGGATGGGACGCTGGAAGGCAATCTGGATTGCTGCAGAGGCCCCTTTTCCCGGGTGTCTATTTGGTCTCAGGTCTGGGCCAAGCACCCGGATGGCCACACCCGCCCTCAGCGGCCGTGCACACTGCCACCTACCGAGCTCAGGGGGCAAATCAGCTTCCTGCCCCTGCCCCTTCCTCCGCTGAGACTGACTTGGCCTTGGCTATGGAGCAAATCTAGCTCCAACTCTTGGACAAGATTCCTGCACAGGACTCCCGATTTATTACCATCACAAAGGCGATTTTTTCCTTGGGCAACAGAATACTAGTAAAAACCAAGTCTCACTTTACCAACTTTATCTCCTAAACTTATCTCCCAGCTCAACAGAGGCGCTGCACTTTGGTGAGACTCCTTCCCTAAATGCATCTTTAGGACCTTGTAACTTTCTTCCTATTCCAATGACTACGTCTGGATGGGCAGGTGGGACAGTGAAAAAAGGTGATAGGAAAAACATTGATTCATTTGAAATGTGGTGTTGGAGGAGAGTTCTATGGATACCCTAGACTGCCAGAAATGTCAACCAGTAGGTCTTAGAGCAAATTAAGTTTGAAACATTGCCGGAGGCAAAAATGACAAAACTGAAGCTGCCCTACTTTGGTACATCATGAGAAGGCAGGGTTCTTTGGAAAGGACGCTAATGCTGGGAAAAATAGAAGGCAGCAGGAAAAGAGGAGGACCGAGTATGAGATGGATTGACTTCACAAAAGAAGCCATAGGCATGAGTGTACAGGAGCTCAGCAGGGCTGTTGAGGACAGGACACTGTGCACATCACTCATTCACAGTCACCAGGAGTTAGAGTCCACTTAGCGGCATGTAACAACAAAAGTCAACTTTCTTTACCAATCTATGGACATGTTTGCTCTCCCATTGATCATTAAAATAAAATAAAAATTGTTCATATTTATTACTAACTCCTCAGAATAGCCAGGCACTGTGGAACCCCAGGAGCCTCTGTTGTTTGTTTACATGTGAGCTTTCCGAGTCCCCTGGGCCTTCCCAGATCTACCCCCTTCATCTTCTCTCATCCTGTTTGTCTAATTAGCTAATGTAAATCTTTTAAGAATGGCTTACATCCTTCTGCCCCGCTACTTGATGTATAAAAATACTTGCAAAGCTCCTGATGGACATGTTGTCTCTCCTACCCAGCCATGTTGCTAGTGTGCCAGACTGTTTGCCCCTAGACCACTCTTCTTTATTTGCTAATAATGGCCTAACATACCCTTCCTTTAAAAAAGACTTTTCAGCTGTGGAAGTTAAAATTTGTGTTTCACAGGTTGCTTCCTGATTCACTAGGGAGATAAGACACAAATGAATAAAATAGTAAGAAAGGTCAAGTCAATGAATGTCTTAGAAAGAGCAGAAAGTAAATACATTTGGCTAATGGGTATTCTGCAAAAGTAAAAGATACAGATAAAACAAAAAATGGCCCATCCTTATTAACAGAAATTTCTTTGTTCCAAACTTTGTGTGAGTTTTTATTCCACCTTATATCCAGCTCCATCTAGAGCACAGTGAAATGAACAATGTCATTCAGTTGCATAGAGGGGCAGGTGGACCCCTGTCTGCAGTGGCTGGGCAATGGCAGACTTGAGTTTATAAAACAAACATGTTGTTTAATAATACCTCGTTAACAACTGTCAGAGGAATAAGATTCAGTTAAGTGTACTTCATGGTAAAACCACATAGAGCAGCATAATCTTCCATTGACCTGTGCAGGTCAACTATGATCATAGGTGCAGGGAAATTGAAAAATAATGGTTTCAAGTTGATGGAGTGATGAGTATGCCAGCTTTGACCTAATCATAGTTGCTGGCAACACATTTTAATAGCTTGGGCTAATAAGCCTGTAAACATTAGCTGTGCATGCCTCTAAGTAACTAGCTTTAACAGCATTTCCTCTAGGGAATTAAAGCCCAAATAACTGGTGGGCTGACCTGTTCTGGTACACAGCAGGGTGGTCAAGAGCCATAGTTCATGACAAACTTCTGTTTTTTAGATTAGTTATATTACTGTCTTGTGCCTGCCTTTGTTTATCTGTTTACGGAATGGGCATTCTAATGTTTTCTTGCTTCCCAGAATGTTGTAGAGGGTAATTTTGTCTGTAAAGTAGCTTGAAATATAGGCATTTTGTGAATATATAAATTTATTTGTGCTATTTATTTTCTTTAGATGGCGAGGCCATTCTGAAATAAATTGCTTCAGTTCCTAACCCTATGAGTGAATGGAAAATTAATAATAATGGAGTTTTAGGCTTATAAAATCAACAGAGATACAGCTCAGAATCTTACAAAAGTGTGGTCTCCAGGTGGTCTTCTTTAGAGGCACTTGGAGGGGCTACATTATTTATTTATTTATTATCATTATTTTAAAATATGTTTTTATTGATTTTTTAGAGAGAGAAGAAGGGAGAGTGAGATAGAAACATTGATATGAGAGACAAACATGGATCAGCTGCCTTCTGCACGCCCCCTACTGGGGATGGAGCCTGCAACCCAGGCACATGCCCTGACGGGGAATCGAACTGGGACCTCTCAGTCCATGGGCTGACGCTCAATCCACTGAGCCACACCAGCTAGACTAGGGGCTACCTTATTTACAATACATATGTCTGGGGCCCACCCAAACCTATTGACTCAGAATGTCAGGGAGTTAGGGCCTAGGAGTCTAAATATAACAAGCTCCTTTATACTAACATTTGAGACCTACCGGTTTAGTTCTTGGAAAGCAAAATAGAACAAAACCTGAAGGGCAAGCCATATATGACTGCATATCGTTACAGGATGTTGTATGGAAGTCTCCTTTACCTACTTCTGTACATAGTTTTTATACCTGAGTGAAGCAGACTCCTGAATGAGCCCAGAGCTCTGTGTAATCTGATGACCTTCGCAGTGGGGAAGGCTTGACCCTGATGGCCCTTGTTTATCCTTCAAAACTGAGCTTACTCTGGGCAGCCTTGACTTGCCTTTGTTGCTCTTATCTCTGGTGTAATTTTGTTTGTTATTTTAGAAGTTATAACACATAACATACAGTTTATCATCTTAACCAGTTCAGTTTAGGGGCAGTAAGTGCATTCACATTGTTATGCAACCTCACCACCATTCATCTGCAGAACTCTTTTCATCCTGCAAAATGGAAACTCTGTACCCATTAAACACCAACTCCTCATTTGCCTCTCTTCCAGCCCCTGGGAGCCCTCATTCTACTTTCTGTCTCTATGATTTGACTATTCTAGGCACCTCATATAAGTAGAATCACACAGTATTTGTCTTTGTGACTGGCTTATGTGGGGTTGAGGGGTTGGAAGATGGACAATTTGTAACCTTGTGTTAATGCACTCTTGCAACCTGGCCAGCCTAGGTGCACTGAGTGCTTCATTTGCATGTGAATAAGATAAGGTTTGCATGGGTGGACTAATGGGTCCTAACCTCAAGAATATCTGGGTTTGTTATCTTTTAGCTTCAAAGTCTCTTTCTGCAGTAAAAAGCAAGAGACAAGGCTATGCTGGATGGTTTGCAGAGATGCCATCTCAAGGAAATGATTTACATAAATCCACTTGTCACCTGGGGGTACCAATCTGCAAATAAATGGGACTGCATCCAAAGATCTGGAGCATTTGCTCCCTTGCAAAGCTCCCCCTCACTCCAAGCAGCGTGTGCTTGTAGTTTCAATGCGTTGCACTGATCCTGGCAGGCCAAGAGACAGCAAGTGGTGACCTCCCAACGTGATTCGAGTACGCAGCATGAGATTCAATGGACCAGCAACATAACGGTATGCGAAGGGGAATTAGCGATCTGGATCCAAAGTAAACTTCACTTGAGAAAGAGTTTTCTCGAGCCAGCAGCGCCCAACTTGGGATAGCTGACTGAATATCTAGTGTCCTGAGGGGTTTTCAGTAAAACAGCATGGGGTCAGGATTTTCTAAAGATCAGTGACTTCATGCGTGAGTCTTACAACAGCTGCTGAAAGCAGCTCAGTGCTCCATATCGGAGCTTCTGAGGTACGTACAGGAGTTCTGCCTGTGGTTCCCTAAGGAGGGCACATTGGATTCTGACATGTGGTTCAAAGTATGGGAAACTTTTAGGGTGCAAAAAGATTTAGGGTGTAAAATTTCCACCTCGACCCTTCTTTTATGGCAACTGGTATTTACAGCATTGCAGCCACTAACTATGGAGATCAGCCCCAGCAGCGCGGTGGCTCCAACCTCCCCTTTGGAGAAAACTCTGGAGCCCACCACTACCGCATGGTGGACAAAGCAGGAAAGTTCCTCTCCTCCTCCTCCATCTTTTGTGGAGGATTTCTTAGCCTCACCATGCCCAGCAATGGAGGGCTGTCTTAAAGAGGCCTGGAAAACAACAGAGCCAGTATGGGCTGATCAGTGGCCCTTAAAAGAGGAAAAATTGTTACATGCAAACAGATTAGTGAAAGAGCAATTAGAAGCAGGTCATATAGAACCTTCAGTCAGTCCCTGGAACGATCCTATTTTTGTAATTCCTAAAAAAGGTGGTAAATGGAGATTATTACATGATTTGAGAGCAATCAATGCTATTATAAAACCAATGGCAGCATTACAACCTGGGCTCCCCAATCCTACAATGATTCCTGAAAATTGGCATGTAATTGTTATAGATCTTAAAGATTGTTTTTTCACTATCCCTTTAGTCCTTACAGATAGAGAGAAATTCGCTTTTTCTGTTCTCTCCATTAACAATTTACCACTTTGATTTCCCAGGCAATAGACTTTCAAATAGCTCTAGCAGATTTCATTGGAGAAATTAATTACTCTCTTCCAGCAAATAAATTCTTGCAAAATATTCCTCAGTTACACCTTAACTTGGTGCAAAAAATCAGTAATACCCCATTACCTGGGGCTAGAACTGTATTCATTGATGGATCAGATAAATCTCACAAAGCAGGAGTAGCCTGGAAAGAAAATAAGGAATGGAAAAATATCAGCAGCCTTGAGCCTGGGTCAACTCAGCGTGCTGAATTACGGGCTGATATATTAGCTCTTCAACATTTTACAGAAGAGCCCTTAAATATAGTTAGTGATTCACAGTATGTAGTTAAAGTGTTACAAAGAATAGGACAAGCCTTTATTAAGCCTTTAACTGATCAACATCTATTAACCTTATTTTTGTCTCTCCAAGCTTTAATAGACCAACGGAATCATCCTATCTTTATAACCCACATTTGATCTCATTCCACGCTCCCTGAACCTTTCACACAATTACAAGTTATTGTTGAACGTGCTCATGCTACTTTAAAATTATTAGTTACAAAACAAAAAGGGGGGAGTATGGGTGAACCCCCTGTAAATCAGCTTTCTCTGGCAATCAATACCTTAAATTTTAAAAATTGAGATCGCTTTGGCACTATAGCTGCGGAGCAACATTTTCAAAAAAAGGCTTCTGCCACAGGGCCCAAACCTTTAGTCTGGTACAGAGATCCACAGCAAGGACCTAAATGGCAAGGTCCTGTACAGTTACTGGCTTGAGGGCGGGGGTATACTTGTGTTTTGTCTCCTACAGGTCCCAAGTGGCTGGCGGCTTGGTGGATGAAATCTTACCATGAACAGGAAGGACCTGCCCTTCAACTTGACTCCTCAGATGGCACAGCTGATCTTGGACACTGATCGTAAAACTTGCACTCAGTCCCAGACACAGTCCCAGGGCCCCTCTCAAACTCTTTCCAGGGTTACCTGGGGAAGCCTTAAGCAGTTGCCACAACGTTCTGAGGAAATACTAACTAGAATGGGGGCTTCTCTTACCCCAGAGAATATTTTTTGGCTTAATTATCTATAATCTCCACCCAATCTAAGGTAGGTATTTTATGCTGCTTGCCTATATTATTGAGCCCTGCAGCAGCAGATACAACATTTGGAGGCCCCAGCGAGATTCCCTGGTGTTTTACTACATCAAGGGCTAGACGCCTAGGACGGGCAGCTTCTCCTGATCTGGCTGCCGGACCCCTGTAGATCTGAGGGGAGGCGCCCCCTGAGTTCCAGGGCCCCAAAGATCTTACTTGAGTTTCGGACGAACGGCCAGGAGATGCCAAGATGTCCCCTAAAAGATTAAAGGATACCTGGTAAAGCCTCTGGAGGTGTGTTCTGGGTGACCGGTGTATCTGGTTGAGAGTGAGAGGGCTGGACGCGGTGCAGCCTCTCCTCTCCTGGCAATCCCCCTAAGACGTTAGGTGGGGTTCAAATGTAGCAAATTCTGTTCATTCAGACCTGCCACTGGGGCAGAAGGGGAGATTGATCACCTCCCAAGCGGCATAGGTGCCGCTCAGGATAGGAAATTTCTGGAAGGAAATTCAAACAGTGTGTGAGAGACCGTGCTCCACGATGCTTGTCATGGAGCCTGTATCTGTCCTAACATGCATGGGGAGCGGCCAGGTGGACAAAGCAAAAGTTTCTGTCTTGTGTGTCTTCCCTTGTTTTTGTCCTCATCTGCCTCCCTACTGTGTCTCCCTCAACTTTGTTACAGTTAGTCTAATCATGGATAGCAGCCCTTGTGCCCAGAAGACCTCATTGGGTTGCATATTGAAACATTCTTAGAGAAGGATTTGAGGAGAGTTCTGATTAGGGCACAAATACTAGTAGTGGGCCCCAAACTGGGCCCCAAGAGAAACCTGGGCAAAGGTAGGGCAGTGTTTGCGAGGCAGAGATACAGCATTAGGCCCGAACAAGTTTCTGGCTCAAACATTTACTCTTTGGGCCCTAATTAGAGATTGCCTTGATCCTGTGCAGGAGGCTAATGAGGTGGGGAAGCAAGGTGTAGTGAAAGACTTGAGGAAAGCCGAGAAAGGCTATGAGTCCTTAAAGACTCCCCCACCATCTTCCACTACAGCTGTGATTAATATTTGTGCTTTGAAGGCCTGGAAAGAGCTCCCAACAAAAGGGAAAAATTCACTAGATCTTACATCCATCAGACAAGGACCTGAAGAGCCATATCAAGATTTTGTAGCTCAGTTGCTACAGGCAGTTAACAGAGTAAGTAATAAGTGATTCAGGGGCCGTCCCTGCCGGAGGGCCACCCTGTGCGTCCTGCATGGCGCCGCACTTCGGGACTGGGGTCTGGTGTGGAGAGCCCCTTGTCCTGCGAAACGGGGGTGGCGGGCAGACATACAGGCACTCACCCGGAGGCACTCCCTGGGGAGGGCAGTCAGGCCACGGAAGGGGCGTGTTCCTTAAGTGTCAGCCCGGGCAGCTTGTCTGTCTGCTGCCCCAGGTTTGGCAGCAGCAAGTTTCCAACAGGCTTCTCTGAACTTTGGGGAGTTGAAAATAGGGATCCCAGGTGCAGGCGCGAAGTGCTCTTGGAGAGAGTTGAAAAACACTCTCCCCCGCGTATACATGCGTGCTAGGATGATGCTTCCCTTTCCTGCATCCTTTTGAAAACCTGGGGTCAGAGGAAATTTTCCCATCTCTCTGCCCATGGTGGGACCCAAATACTGCCGGGGGGAGGGCTTCCTTGGACACTTTTCATCGTGTTCTCCTGTTTGGCCTAATGGCCCATTTGGTTGATTTAGCAAATGTGGTAGTAGCAGACTTAAGGGAAACAGGGCCCAAGGAAAAGGATCACCCTAGGAAGGGTCAGGATGGCAGGCCTAGGTCCTGATTAGTGATAGAAAAGACAAGGGCAAAGTCAGGTGCAGAGGAACAAAGTAAAGTTTTAACTTAGAAAAATGACAAGGCCAGGGCTCCTTCCAACTGAGCCCTCGGGAGCCAAGAATAACAAGACAATAGGGGACAAACTAGTTAGTTTCCTGGTGGATACTGGTGCAGAAGACTCAGTCCTGACTGGGCCAATGGGCCCCTAACCTACCCCTGGACTTCAAAGAGGACTATAGACCTTGGGAGACATACTGTGACTCATTCGTTTCTGGTCATGCTGGAGTGCCCATATCCTCTACTCGGACGTGATCTTCTCTAGTGACTGCTCAGTTACTGGCCACTGCCACTCCAGGCCAGCCCCACATCAAGTTCTGCAAGATGTTGGCCATCAAGCCTGCAAACCTGCCTCCTGCATGATGACCCAGAGAAACCTCTACAGGACTACCTGGAGATAATTGACATAGTGCAGGCGGTCCGCCCAGACCTCAAGGATGTTCCACTGTCATCGTCAGAAGAGGTATTGTTCATGGATGGGAGCAGCTATGTCCAGGAAGAAATCAGGTATGCTGGGGAAGCAGTAATAACTCTGGACCATGTCATTTGGTCTCAGTCATTAAGTAGGGGAACTTCAGCCCAACAGCCTGAACTCATAGCCCTAATCCAGGCTCTCCAATGGGGCAAAGAAAATCTGCCACAGACCAGAAAGCTTGGGAGGCAGCCCTAAAACCAGTGGGGCCTCTCCAGATACACTAGGTCAGAAAATGACTTGGCTGAACAGAAGCAAGCCAACCAAGAATCAATGGATGATGGACACTGCCTGATGGGAAGTTGTTAGTCCCAGAGGCTCTAGGTCGCATTTTAGTCAACCAGTTGCACCAGACTACCCACTTAGGTTACACCAAGCTTACTAAACTCCTGAGAGACAGGTAATGTCCAGTAAAGTCACAGGGAAAGGGAGAAGGCAGAGAGAAGCAGGTATGTGTGGGTCTGAGTAGGGAGGAGGAGAAGGAAAACTGGGCAATGTGCAAACAGCAGATAGACTGAGCAAGCTCTCAGGTTAATGTCAGGGAGAGGACTAGGAAAGTCACAGAGGGTCTATGCAAGTTAAAGAGTATGCAGAGGAAATAAAAAAATAAGAAAGGATAAAAGAAAGGGACATACATATTACAGGAAGACAGGACCTTAAAGGAAACCTTAACCAAATTTACTTTAGAAACCAGTGAAAACTAGACCACTCTGCTCCCCCTTGCCCTCTTACAGTTCTTGCAGGCCCTGCAGTCCGCCCAGAAAGTTGTCCATAAACATGTCTGTGACACCCTGCCTATGCCCACCTAAGGATCCTGTGCACCCTTTCCAGCCCAGGGACTCGATATGGTTCACTGAGGACTCTGGCGAATGGTGCCCTCTATGCAGAAGACTGAAAAACGAGTGATGATGCTCCTGACCACCACAGCAGTGGCGATCCCACAATTTCAAGAAAACAAAAAGGGGGAGAGATGTGGGGTTGGGAGATTGGAAGATGGACGATTTGTAACCTTGTGTTAATGCACTTTCGCAACTTGGTCAGCCTAGGTTCACTGAGTGCTTCATTTGCATGTGAATAAGATAAGGTTTGCATGGGTGGACTAATGGGTCCTAGGACTCAAGAATGTCTGGGTTTGTTATCTTTTAGCTTCAAAGTCTCTTTCCGCTGTAAAAAGCAAGAGACAAGGCTAGGCTGGATGGTTTGCAGAGATGCTATCTCAAGGAAATAATTTACATAAATCTACTTGCAACCTGGGTGTACCAATCTGCAAATAAATGGGACTGCGTCCAAAGATCTGGAGCATTTGCTCCCTTGCAAAGCTCCTCCTCACTCCAAGCAGCGTGTGCTTATAGTTTCATTGCGTTGCACTGATCCTGGCAGGCTGAGAGACAGCAGGCTTACTTCACTTAGCATCGTGTTCTCAACATTCATCCATATTGTGGCATATGTCAGAATTTCCTTCCTTTGTAAAGCTGACTAATACTTCATCGTATGTATACTGCATATCATATTTCATGTATCCATTCCTCTATTGATGGACATCTGGGTTGCTTCCACTTTTGGCTATTGTGAACTTGGGGTGACAAACACATTTTTGAGATCCTACTTTCAATTCTTCTAACTCAGAGGTTCAATTGCTGGATCATGTGGTAATACTATTATTAATTTTTTTGAGAAAACACTACATTGTTTTCCATAGTGGTTCTCAGATGTAATTTTACACTGATTTGTGTGATTATTTGATTGTTTTCCCCAGAGCAGGGACCATGTTTATTTCTGCCTCCTCACCTTCTGTATTTCAGTATCTACAACAACAATGCCTGGGACATGGTAGTCATTGAATTATCCAATGAATTAATGGATGAGTCAGCCTAATATGAACACAGCATTGTAGACTCAGTCTCTGCACTTAATGTGTTTACAAAATAGTTGGTGGGACGTGACGCACACAAGGCAGGGAGCAAATAAAGGAAGGATATAATTATGTACTAAACTGGTTCTGTTTTTAAGCATAGGAGGAGTAGAGGGAGGGAGATTTTTTTGTGGGAGAGAGCAGAAAAGATGGGTAAGTTTGAGCAGAAGAAAGGCAATCTAAGAAGAAAAAAGTCTATTTCCTCCCCCAACCCCTCCATGCTGTCTCAAAGGGTAAGAGATCTTTGTTTTTTACAGCTGCATAGTATTCCATTATGTAAATGTACCATAGCTTTTTTATCCACTTATCTACTGGTAGGCACTTGGGCCTTTTCCAGATCTTAGCTATTGTAAATAGCACTGCTGTGAACAGAGGTGCATATATTCTTTCTGATTGGTGTTTTGAGATTCTTAGGATGTATTCCTAGAAGTGGATCACAGGATCAAATGGCAGTTTCATTTTTAACTTTTTGAGGAAACTCCACACTGTTTTCCACAGTGGCTGCACCTGTCAGCATTTCCACCAACAGTGTACTAAAGTTCCCTTTTTCCACATCATCGCCAGCACTTGTTTGTTGATTCATAGGTGGTAATCATTCTGACAGGTGTGAGGTGATATCTCATTGTCATTTTAATTTACATCTCTCTGATGATTAGTGACTTTGAGCATTTTTTATGTCTCTTGGCTATCTGTATGTCCTCTTTGGAGAAGTGTCTATTCAGGTCCTCTGTCCATTTTAAAACTGGATTGTTCATCTTCCTTTTGTAAGTTGTATGAGTTCTTTATATATTTTGGAAATTAACCCCTTATCCACCGTATCATTGCCAAATATGATCTCCCATACAGTAGGTTCCCTTTTCATTTTGTTGATGGTTTATTTTGCTGTGCAGAAGCTTTCTAGTTTGATGTAGTCCCATCTGTTTATTTTTTCCTTTGTTTCTCTTGCCCTAGGCAATGTATCAGTGAAAATTCTGCCACATGAGTTATCTGA
Source organism: Tadarida brasiliensis (assembly GCA_030848825.1). NCBI lineage: Eukaryota > Metazoa > Chordata > Mammalia > Chiroptera > Molossidae > Tadarida > Tadarida brasiliensis. The sequence continues at coordinate 66,558,902 of CM061259.1, read as the reverse complement.
GATTTTGCTGCCTATGGTTTCTTCTAGAATTTTTATGGTTTTGCAACTTACATTTAAGTCTAGTATCCATTTTGAGTTTATTCTTGTGTATCATGTGAGTTGATGGTCTAGTTTTATTTTTTTTTTTGCATGTATCTGTCCAATTTCTCCAACACCATTTATTGAAGAGACTGTCCTTGCTCCATTGTATGCTCTTGCCTCCTTTGTCAAATATTAATTTATTGTAATGGTTTGGGTCGATTCTTGGGTTTTCTGTTCTGTTCCATTGACCTATATGCCTGTTCTTGTGCTAGTACCAGGCTGTTTTGATTACAATGGCTTTGTAGTATAATTTGATATCTGGTATTGTAATCCCTCCAACTTTTTTTTTTCCCCTCAAGATTGTTATGGCTATTCAGGGTGTTTTTAGGTTCCATATAAATTTTGGAGTATTTGTTCTAGATCTGTGAAATATGCTGTTGGTATTTTAATAGGAACTGTGTTGAATCTGTAGATTGCTTTGGGTAGTATGGACATTTTAACGATGTTAATTCTTCCAATCCATGAACATGGTATATGCTTCCACTTGTTTATATCTTTCTCTTTTTCTTTTTTCAGTGTCCTGTACTTTTCTGAGAACGTATCTTATTCTTTATGCCTATGTTTCTCTCTCGCGCTTTATTTTTTCTTTATTGATTTGAGAGGGAGAGAGATATGGAAACATTGATGAGAGAGAGAACATAAATTGGCCACCTCCTGCATGTCCCCCATTGGAGATTGGGCCCACAACCTGGGCATGTGCCCTGACCAGAAATTGAACCAGTGACCTTGGTGCATGGGTTGACACTCAACCACTGAGCCACACCAGCCAGGATCTATTTCTTCTTATTATTACAGCAGTCCCTTTAACACTTCCTTCTGTTTTTGTTGTTGTTGTTGTTGTTGCTGTTGTTTTGTTAATCCTCACCCAAGGATATTTTTACATTGATTTTTAGATACAGTGGAAGGGAGAGAGAGAAAGAGAGAGAAACATCAGTGTGAGAGACATGTTAATTGGTTGCCTCCCACATGATCCTGACCAGGGCCAGGGAACAAACCTGCAACCCAGGTATATGCCTTTAACTGGGAATCAAACCCACAACTTTTCGAGCTGACACTCTAACCACTGAGCCAAACTGGCCAGGGCCCTTAAAAACTTCTTGCAATGCTGGTTTGGTGGTAATAAACTGCTTTAGCCTTTTTTTCCCTGGGAAGCTTGTTATTTCACCTTCTATTTTGAATCATAGCTTTTTCAGGTAGAGTAGTCTTGGTTTCAGATCCTTGCTTTTCATTACCTTGAATTCTTCATGTCATTTCCTTCTGGCCTGTAGTGTTTCTGTTGAGAAATCAGCTGACAGCCTCCTTTGTAGGTAGCACATTGCTTTTCTCTTACTGCCTTTAAGGTTCTCTCTTTGTCTTTAATTTGGCATTTTAATTATGATGTGTTTTGGCGTGGGCCTCTTCAGGTTCTTCTTGCTTGGGACTCTCTGAACTTCCTGAACTAGTGTGACTTTTTCCTTCATGAGAGTAAGGAAGTTTTCTGCCATTATTTCTTCAGACAGGTTTTCTCTCCTTTGCTCACTTTCTTCTCCTTCTGGTACTACTATGATGTGGATATTGTTGCATGTCATATTTCCCACAGCTGCCTTAAACTGTCCTCCTATTTTTAATTTTTTTTTCTTTTTGGTTCTCTGATTGAGTGATTTTTTTCTACCCTGTCTTTAAATTTGCTAAATAATTTGCTATTTATTCCCTCCAGTGTATTCTTTATTTCTGTGATTCCATTTTTTATTTCTGACTGCTTGTTTTTCATACTTTTTTATATATTTTTTCATGCTGTTGAGCATCCTTATAATCATTACTCTGAACTCTCTATCTGATAAATTGCTTATCTCCATTTCATTTAGTTCTTCTTCTGGAGAATTCTCTTGTTCTTTCAGTTGGAGCTTGTTTCTTTGTCTCCGCATTTTGGCTGCATGTTTGGATTTGTTTCTATGTATTTGGTAGATCTGCTATGCCTCTCAGTCTTGGTAGTGTGGGCTTAAGTTGTAGTTGACCTATGGGACCCAGTGGTGCAGTCTCTCTGATCACCAGACCTGGGTGCTCTAATAATTTCCCTTGTGTGCATTGTGTGGACCCTCCTGTTGTAATTGAGTCTGGATTGCTATTGGCCCATTCATGTGTGGGCTTGACCCTCAGGATGGCTGACAGTGAGGCTCAACCTCCAACATAGAATGCAAGCTGCTGTGCATATGCTTATTACATGAAGCAGAATTTGCCACAGCATAGTTTGGAGCCTGCCAATATCTTCCTATGGATATACTGCTTGTGAAGCTTATTGGATTCTACTCTTGTTATCTGAAGCTGGCCACTGGGTTTACTGATTTTGGGCCTCTTTGGAGGGTCTCTGGTGCAAACCAATGTCAGATGCTGTTTGTGACTGGCCGTGAATACCCTGTTTGGAGCTATCATTGATCCACAGCTTGTGGCTCCCTCTGCTGGGGCTGGGTGCATATGGAATAGACCAAGCTGCACACCAAGGTCTTCTTTTACCAGCCCTGGGCACAGGAGCAGGTCATGCACAGACTCAAAGCACTCAGAGATCTGCTTCTGCCAGTAGGCTGACTGTTAGTCTCAGTCACTTAATGAGCCTCAAGCTGTAGTCTTCAGCAGTGTGTGAGGGTGGGGTGAGAGGGTTTCCAGTGGGTGGGGTTATTGCTTCCCCCCTCTCAGGATAAAACTATATTGATGGTAAAACTCTGCCTGAGAAAGATGGCTTCTGCAGCATGGGGAAATAACTCAGCACAGGGATCCCGGCAGCTGTCTTAGCTCTCTTCCCAGAGCCACCAACCCTAGACTCTCCTTCTGAAGCTGTAGTCCAGTCTGCCTTCTCTCTGTTGGAACCCGAGGTGAGTGGCTACAAACTTTAGTGCATTGGCTCTTTAAGAGGGTGCCGATGTTTCTAGCCATCTCTCCCAGTTGGGTAGAACCTCTGGTGCTTTTCATAGCCAGATGTTATGTGGGCACTTTTCCTGGTTCTGTTACTCTGGGCTGGGGAACCCAACTTGAGGCTTAGACCCCTGACTTTTCAGGGGGAACCCTCCTCAGCTGAGATATCCCTTCAGCACTTCAGCTGCTGCCTGTGGGAGCCCAGCCAGCAGTCTTGCACTTCTGCACATCCTACCAGTCTCAATGTGGGCTCCTCCTTATGTCTTTGGTTATAAGGGTTCTCTCCAGCTAGTCTTAAATTGATTATTCAGGATGATTTTTCTATATTTTAGTTGTAATTCCAGTTTGGTCCTGGAAGAAGGTCTGTGCAGCTTCCACTTAATCCACCATCATCTTGGAATCTCCAACTTGATGTTTTGATGTCCATATACATTATAAAATGATCACCACAATTATGCTAATCAACATTACCATCATGAAACAGTTTCTTTTTTTGTTTATGGGTGAGAACATTTCATATCTACCCACTTAGCAAATTTCAAGTTTTCAAAACAGTTTTGTTAACTAAAAAAAAAATTTTTTTCTATAGTCACCATGCTGTACACTAGATCTCCAGAACTTATTCATCTTGCATAACTGAAACTTTGTTACCCTTGACCAACATCTCCCCACTTTTCCCTCCATCTAGTCTCTGGCAACCACCATTCTATTCTCTGTCTCTATGAGTGTGACTATTTTAGATTCCAAATAAAAGTGAGATCATGCAGTATGTTTCTTTCTGTGTCTGGCTTATTTTACATAGCATAATGTCCTTCAGGTTAATCTACATGGTTGCAAATAGGAGGATTTCCATTTTTAAAGGCTGAATAATATTATATTGTATTTATACACCACAATTTCCTTATCCATTCATTTATTAATGAATACTTCCATTGTTTCCATGTCTTGGTTACTGCAAATAATGCTGCAATAAACATGGGAATGCAGAATGTCTCTTCAAGATATTTATTTCATTCCTTTTGGATATATACACAAAAGTGGAATTGCTGGATCATGTGGTAGTTCTATTTTTAATTTTAATTTTAATTTTTTTTTATTTTTATTTTTTTTAATTATTTATTTTTTTAAGCTTCTGCTTGTCAGGCATTGAGCTGGGTGCTGGGAATGAAATAAAAATAATACTAAAGAATATTCATAACTGATTGCCCCATGACTACTACTTTGTAAATGATTTCTTTTTTTTTCCCTTGCTTTCTTTTTATTTATTTATTTATTTATTTATTTATTTATTAATTTATTTTTGTTACAGATGTTTCTCCTTTTTTCCCCATTGACACCCTCCTCCCCATCCCCCCACCCTGTCCCCAGCTTTGTTGTCCATGTCCATCACTTATGCATAAGTTCTGTGGTTTATCTCTTCCCTCCCCCCACCCCTCTTCTGAGGGGTGTCAGTTTATACTCTACTTCCACATCTCTGGGTCTACCCTGTTCCTCAGACTGTTATGTTCATTATATTCCACAAATAAGTGAGATCATGTGATATTTGTCTTTCTCTGCTTGGCTTGTTTTGCTTAGGATAATACTCTCCAGGTCCCTCCATGTCGTCTCAAAGGATAAGAGATCTTTCTTTCTTACAGCTGCATAGTACCCCATTGTGTATATGTACCATAGCTTTTTTATCCATTCATCCACTGATGGACACTTGGGCTGTTTCCAGATCTTAGCTATTGTAAATAGTGCTGCTATGAACATAGGGGTACATGTATTTTTTCTGATTGGTGTTTCAGGCTTCTTAGGGTATATTCCTAGAAGTGGGATCACTGGGTCAAATGGCAATTCAATTTTTAATTTTTTGAGGTAACACCATAGGGTTTTCCACAGTGGCTGCACCAGTCTGCATTCCCACCAGCAGTGGACTAGAGTCCCCTTTTCTCCACACCCTCGCCAACACTTGTTGTTTGATGATTTGTTGATGGCGGCCATTCTGACAGGTGTGAGGTGATACCTCATTGTTGTTTTAATTTGCATCTCTCTGATGATTAGTGATGTTGAGCATTTCTTCATATGTCTCTTAGCCATTTGTATGTCCTTTTTGGAGAGGTGTCTATTTATTTCCTCTGCCCATTTTTTAATTGGGTTCTTTGTCTTCCTTTTGTTGAGTTGTATGAGCACTCTATATATTTTGGAGATTAACCCCTTATCTGATGTATCATTGGCAATTATGCTCTCCCATAGAGTGGGTTCCCTATCTGTTTTGATGGTTGTTTCTTTTGCTGTGCAGAAGCTTTTGAGTTTGGTGTAGTCCCATGTGTTCATTTTTCCCTTTGTTTCTGTTGCCTTAAGTGATGTATCAGTGAAGATTCTACTGCGTATGATGTCCGAAATTTTGTTGCCTACATTTTCTTCTAGAATTTTTATGGATTCACGAGTCACATTTAAGTCTTTTATCCATTTTGAGTTTATTCTTGTGTATGGTGTAAGTTGATGGTCTAGTTTCATTTTTTTGCATGTAGCTGTCCAATTTTCCCAGCACCATTTATTAAAGAGGCTGTCTTTACTCCATTGTATGCTCTTGCCACCTTTGTCAAATATTAATTGAGCATAATGTCTTGGGTCAATTTCCAGATTTTCCGTTCTGTTCCACTGGTCTATATGCCTGTTCTTGTGCCAGTACCAGGCTGTTTTGATTACAGTAGCTTTGTAGTATAAGCTGATGTCCGGTATTGTGATCCCACCTACTTTGTCCTTCTTTTTCAAGATTGCTGTGGCTATTCGGGGTCTTTTTTGGTTCCATATGAACTTTTGAAATATTTGTTCTAGTTCTGTGAAATATGTCACTGGTATTTTGATGGGGATTGCATTGAATCTATAGATTGCTTTGGGTAATATGGACATTTTAATGATGTTAATTCTTCCAATCCATGAACAAGGTATGTGCTTCCACTTTTTTATATCTTCCTCTATTTCTTTTTTCAATGTCCTGTAGTTTTCTGCAAATAGGTCCTTTACTTCTTTGGTTAAGTTTATTCCTAGGTATCTTAATTTTTTTGCCGCGATGGTAAATGGAATTGTTTTTTTAGTTTCTCTTTCCGTGAGTTCATCATTGGTGTATAAGAATGCTGTTGATTTCTTCACGTTAATTTTGTATCCTGCTACTTTGCCAAATTCATTTATTAAGTCTAGTAGATTTTTGATGGAGTCTTTAGGGTTTTCTATATATAATATCATATCGTGTGCGAATAATGACAGTTTCACTTCCTCCTTTCCAATTTGGATCCCTTTTATTTTTTCTTCACGTCTGATTGCTGTGGCTAAGACTTCCAGTACTATGTTAAATAAGAGTGGCAAAAGTGGGCATCCCTGTCTTGTTTCTGTTCTTAAGGGAAATGTTTTTAGTTTTTGCCCATTGAGTATGATGTTGGCTGTAGGTCTTTCATATATGGCCTTTATAATGTTGAGATATGATCCCTCTATTCCCAAATTGCTGAGCGTTTTTATCAGAAATGGGTGCTGAATTTTGTCGAATGCTTTTTCAACATCTACTGATATGATCATGTGGTTTTTATCTTTCATTTTGTTTATGTGGTGTATCACATTTATTGATTTGCGAATATTGAACCAGCCTTGCATCCCTGGGATGAATCCCACTTGGTCATGGTGAATAATTTTTTTGATGTATTGCTGGATCCGGCTTGCTAGTATTTTGTTCAGGATTTTGGCATCTATGTTCATCAGGGATATTGGCCTGTAGTTTTCTTTCTTGGTAGTGTCTTTTTCTGGTTTTGGAATTAGAATTATGCTGGCCTCATAAAATGAGTTTGGAAGTCTTCCTTCTTCTTGAATTTTTAGAAATAATTTGAGAAGAATGGGTGTTAGTTCTTCTTTGAATGTTTGGTAAAACTCCCCTGTGAAGCCGTCTGGGCCTGGGCTTTTGTTTGCTGGGAGAGTCTTGATTACATCTTCAATTTCCTTCGTTGTTATTGGTCTGTTCAAGTTTTCTATCTCTTCCCAGTCCAGTTTTGGGAGACTGTGCGTTTCTAGAAATTTGTTAATTTTAATTTTTAAATCCTCACCGGAGGATATTTTTCCATTGATCTTCACATAGAGTGGGAGGGAGGGAGGGTCAGAGAGAGAGAGAGAGAGAGAGAGAAACATCAACGTGAGAGAGACACTTCGATTGGTTGCCTCCCACACAACCTTGACCAGGGCCAGGGACTGAACCAAAACTGAAGTATGTACCCATGACTGGAATCGAATCTACGACTCTTTGGTCCATGCATCAACGCTCTAACTGCTGAGCCAAATCAGCCAGGGCCTATTTTTAATTAATTAATTAATTAATTAATTAATTAATTATTGTTACAGATGTTTTTCCATTTACCCCCATTGACACCTTCCTCCAGTTCCCCCCCCACCACTGTTGTAAATGTCCACAGGTTATGCATATATGCATATAAGTTCTTTTTCTTTTTTTATCCTCACCCAAGGACATTTTTCCATTTTTTGTTCAGATAGAGTGGGAGGGAGGAGGGAGAGAGAGGAAGAGAGAGAGAGAGAGAGAGAGAGAGATAGATAGATAGAGAGAGAGAGAGAGAGAGAGAGAGAGAGAGAGAGAGAAACATTGATGTGAAAGGGACACACTGAGTGGCTGCCACCCGCACAACCCAACCAGGGCCGGGGACAAACCACAACTGAGGTATGTGCCCTTAGCAGGAACCGAATCCAGGTCTCTCTGGACTGCAGGCCGACGCACTGAGAAAAACCAGACAGGGGTGCATATAAGTTCTTTGGTTTATCTGTTCCCTCCCCCTCAACCCACCTCCTCTGAGGTTTGTCAGTCTGAACCCTATTTACATGTCTCTGGGTCTATTTTGTTTATCTGCTTATTTTGTTCATTGTATCCTACAAATAAGTGAGATCATGTGATATATATCTTTCGCTGATTGGCTTATTTCGCTTAGCATAACATGCTCCACGTCCCTCCATGTCATCTCGAAGGATAAAAGATCTTTCTTTCATATAGCTGCACTGTATTCCATTGTGTATACTGTGCAGCTTTTTTTTTTATCAGCTTTTTTTTATCCACTCATCTATTGATGGACACTTGGGCTGTTTCCAGATCTTAGCAATTGTAAATAGTGCTGCTATGAACACAGGGGTACATATATTCTTTCTGATTGGTATTTCAGGCTTCTTAGGATATATTCCTGGAAGTGGGATAACTCAGTCAAATGGCAGTTCCATTTATAATTTTTTGAGAAAACACCATATTGTGTTCCATAGTGGCTGCACCAGTCTGCATTCCCACCAGCAGTGTACTAAAGTCCCTTTTTCTCCACACCCTTGCCAACACTTGTTTGATGATTTATTGATGGCAGTCACTCTGGCAGGTATGAGGTGGTACTTCATAGTCATTTTGATTTGCATCTCTCTGATGTGTAGTGATGTTGAGCATTTTTTCCTGTGTCCCTTGGCCATTTGTATGTCCTGTTTGGAGAGATGTCTATTTAGGTCCTCTTCCCATTTTTTAATCGGATTCTTTGTCTTTCTTTTGTTGACCTGTATGAATACTCTATATATTTTGGAAATTAACCCCTTTTCTGATGTATCGTTGACAGTTATGCTCTCCTGTATAGTGGGTTCCGTTTCCATTTTGATGGTTGTTTCTTTTGCTGTGCAGAAGCTTTTTAGTTTGATGTAATCCCATTTATTAATTTTTTCCTTTGTTTCTCTTGACTTATGGGTTTTATCAGTGAAAATTCTGCTGCATGTGATGTTTGAAATTTTGTTGCCTATATTTTCTTCTAGGATTTTTATGGATTCATGTGTCACATTTACGTCTTTTATCCATTTTGAGTTTATTCTTGTGTATGGTGTAAGTTGGTGGTCTAGTTTCATTTTTTTGCATGTAGCTGTCCAATTTTCCTAACACTGTTTATTGAAGAGACTGTCTTTACTCCACTGTATGCTCTTGCCACCTTTGTCAAATATTAATTGAGCATAATAACTTGGGTCAATTGCTGGGTTCTCTGTTCTGCTCCATTGATCTATATGCCTCTTCTTGTGCCAGTATCAGGCTGTTTTTATTACAATGGCTTTGTAGTATAACATGATATCTGGTATTGTGATCCCTTCTACTTCGTTTTTATTTTTCAAGATTGCTGTGGCTATTCGGGGTCTTTCTTGGTTCCATATAAACTTTTATTTATTTTTATTAATTTATTTTTGTTACAGGTGTTTCTCCTTTTTTCCCCATTGACACCTCCCTCCCCAACCCCCCACCCCGACCCGAGCTTTGTTGTCCATGTCCATCAGTTATGCATACATGCGCATAAGTTCTGTGGTTTATCTCTTTCCTCCCCCAAAACCCCTCTTCTGAGGGTTGTCAGTCTGTACCCTACTTTCACATCTCTGGGTCTACCCTGTTCCACAGACTGTTATATTTATTATATTCCACAAATGAGTGAGATCATGTGGTATTTGTCTTTCTCTGCTTGGCTTGTTTCGCTTAGGATAATACTCTCCAGGTCCCTCCATGTCGTCTCAAAGGATAAGAGATCTTTCTTTCTTACAGCTGCATAGTACTCCATGTGTATATGTGCCACAACTTTTTTATCCATTCATCATCCACTGATGGACACTTGGGTTGTTTCCAGATCTTAGCTATTGTAAATAGTGCTGCTATGAACATGGGAGTACATGTATTCTTTCTGATTAGTGTTTAAGGTTTCTTAGGGTATATTCCTAGAAGTGGGATCACTGGGTCAAATGGCAATTCAATTTTTAATTTTTTGAGGTAACACCATAGTGTTTTCCACAGTGGCTGCACCAGTCTGCATTCCCACCAGCAGTGTACTAGAGTCCCCTTTTCTCCACACCCTCACCAACACTTGTTGTTTGCTGATTTGTTGATGTCGGCCATTCTGACAGGTGTGAGGTGATACCTCATTGTTGTTTTAATTTGCATCTCTCTGATGATTAGTGATGTTGAGCATTTCTTCATATGTCTCTTAGCCATTTGTATGTCCTTTTTGGAGAGGTGTCTATTTAGTTCCTCTGCCCATTTTTTAATTAGGTTCTTTGTCTTCCTTTTGTTGAGTTGTATGAGCAGTCTATATATTTTAGAGATTAGCCCCTTATCTGATGTATCATTGGCAATTATGCTCTCCCATAGAGTGGGTTCCCTTTCTGTTTTGATGGTTGTTTCTTTTGCTGTGCAGAAGCTTTTGAGTTTGATGTAGTCCCATGTGTTCATTTTTTCCTTTGTTTCTGTTGCCTTAGGTGATGTATCAGTGAAGATTCTGCTGCGTATGATGTCCAAAATTTTGTTGCCTACATTTTCTTCTCGGATTTTTATGGATTCATGAGTCACATTTAGGTCTTTTACCCATTTTGAGTTTATTCTTGTGTTTGGTGTAAATTGATGGTCTAGTTTCATTTTTTTTGCATGTAGCTGTCCAATTTTCCCAGCACCATTTATTAAAGAGGCTGTCTTTGCTCCATTGTATGCTCTTGCCACCTTTGTCAAATATTGAGCATAATGTCTTGGGTCAATTTCTGGATTTTCTGTTCTGTTCTACTGGTCTATATGCCTGTTCCTGTGCCAGTACCAGGCTGTTTTGATTATAGTAGCTTTGTAGTATAAGCTGATATCCGGTATTGTGATCGCACCTACTTTGTCCTTCTTTTTCAAGATTGCTGTGGCTATTCAGGGTCTTTTTTGGTTCCATATGAACTTTTGGAGTATTTGCTCTAGTTCTGTAAAATATGTCACTGGTATTTTGATGAGGATTGCATTGAATCTATAGATTGCTTTGGGTAATATGGACATTTTAATGATGTTAATTCTTCCAATCCATGAACAAGGTATGTGCTTCCACTTTTTTATATCTTCCTCTATTTCTTTTTTCAATGTCCTGTAGTTTTCTGCAAATAGATCCTTTACTTCTTTGGTTAAGTTTATTCCTAGGTATCTTAATGTTTTTTGCCGCGATGGTAAATGGGATTGTTTTTTTAGTTTCTCTTTCTGTGAGTTCATCATTAGTGTATAAGAATGCCATCGATTTCTTGACGTTAATTTTGTATCCTGCTACTTTGCCAAATTCATTAATTAAGTCTAGTAGAGTTTTGATGGAGTCTTTAAGGTTTTCTATGTATAATATCATGTCATCTGCGAATAATGACAGTTTCACTTCCTCCTTTCCAATTTGGATCCCTTTTATTTTTTCTTCATGTCTGATTGCTGTGGCTAAGACTTCCAGTACTATGTTAAATAAGAGTGGTGAAAGTGGGCATCCTTGTCTTGTTCCTGTTCTTAAGGGAAATGCCTTAATTTTTGTCCATTGAGTATGATGTTGGCTGTAGGTCTTTCATATATGGCCTTTATAATGTTGAGATATGATACCTCTATTCCCAAATTGCTGTGCGTTTTTATCAGAAATGGGTGCTGGATTTTGTCAAATGCTTTTCGGAGTCTATTGATATGATCATATGGTTTTTATCTTTCATTTTGTTTATGTGTATCACATTAATTGATTTGCGAATATTGAACCAGCCTTGCATCCCTGGGATGAATCCCACTTGATCATGGTGAATAATTTTTTTGATGTATTGCTGGATCCGATTTGCTAGTATTTTGTTTAGGATTTTGGCATCTATGTTTATCAGGAATATTGGCCTGTAGTTTTCTTTCTTTGTAGTGTCTTTTTCTGGTTTTGGAATTAGAATTATGCTGGCCTCATAAAATGAGTTTGGAAGTCTTCCTTCTTCTTGAATTTTTGGAAATAGTTTGAGAAGAATGGGTGTTAGTTCTTCTTTGAATGTTCGGTAAAACTCCCCCGTGAAGCCGTCCAGGCCTGGACTTTTGTTTGCTGGGAGAGTCTTGATTACATCTTCAATTTCCTTGGTTGTTATTGGTCTGTTCAAGTTTTCTATCTCTTCCGGGTCCAGTTTTGGGAGACTGTGTGTTTCTAGAAATTTGTCCATTTCGCTTAGATTGTCGAATTTGTTGCCATATAAATGTTCATAGTATTTGTTAACGATCCTTTGTATTTCTGTGGGGTCACTTGTTACTTCTCCTCTTTCGTTTCTGATTTTGTGTATTTTGGTTCTCTCTCTTTGTTTCTTGGTGAGTCTAGCTAAGGGTCCATCAATCTTGTTTATCTTTTCAAAAAACCAGCTCTTTGTTTCATTGATCCTTTGAATTGTTTTTTTGGTCTCCATGTCGTTTATTTCTGCTCTGATCTTTACTATTTCCTTCCTTCTACTTGCTCTGGGGTTTTCCTTTTGTTTGCTTTCTAGTTCTTCAAGTTGTGAGGTTAGAAAGTCTATTAGAAATTTTTCTTGTTTCTTGAGGTGGGCCTGTAGTGCTATGAAGTTCCCTCTCAGAACTGCTTTCGCTGCATCCCACAAATTTTGTGTTGTTGTGTGTTCATTTTCATTCGTTTCCAGAAAGTTTTTAATTTCTTCCTTGATCTCCTTGGTAACCCATTCATTGTTTAATAACATGCTATTTAGCCTCCATGTATTCAAATGTCTTTGCATGTTCTTTTTGCAATTGATTTCTAGTTTCATGCCATTGTTATCTGAGAAGATGCTTGATATGATTTCAATCTTCTTGAACTTGTAGAGACTTCGTTTGTGTCCTAACATGTGGTCTATCTTTGAGAATGTCCCATGTGCACTTGAGAAGAATGTGAATTCTGTAGTTTTGGGGTGTAATTCTCTGTAAATATCTAATAAATCCATTTGGTCTAGTGCTTCATTTAGAGTCTCTGTTTCCTTGTTAATTTTTTGTCTAGAGGATCTATCCAGTGATGTCAGTGGGGTGTTGAAGTCCCCTGCTATGATTGTATTGCTGTTGATTTCTCCTTTGAAGTCTTCCAGAAGATTTTTAATGTATTTTGGTGCTCCTATATTTGGTGCATATATGTTTACCAAGGTTATATCTTCCTGTTGGATAGATCCTTTCAATATTATGTAGTGGCCTTCTTTGTCTCTAGTTATGGCCTTCATTTTAAAATCTATTTTATCAGATATGAGCATTGCTACCCCAGCTTTTTTTTCCTTTCTGTTTGCTTGGAAGATTTTTTTCCATCCCTTCACTTTCAGCCTATGTGAGTCTTTTGTTGTGAGGTGGGTCTCTTGTAAACAACATATATGTGAATCATGCTTTCTTATCCAATCCGCTACTCTGTGTCTTTTGATCGGGGCGTTCAGTTTATTTACATTTAAGGTGATTACTGATATGTACTTACTTATTGCCATTTTTGTTTAGTGTGGTTCTATTTTCCTTTCTATTTCTTTTACTAATTACAGCAGTCCTTTTAACATTTCTTGCAGTGCTGGTTTGGTGCTAATGTATTCCCTTAGCCTTTTTTTGTTTGGGAAGCTCTTTATTTGACCTTCTATTTTGAATGATAGCCTTGCTGGGTAGAGTAGTCTTGGGTTCAGATCCTTGTTTTTCATGACCTTGATTATTTCATGCCATTCCCTTTTGGCCTGTAGTGTTTCTATGGAGAAGTCAGCTGATAGCCTTATGGGGGTTCCTTTGTAGGTAACCTGTTGCTTAGCTCTTGCTGCCTTGAGGATTCTCTCTTTGTCTTTAATTTTTTTAATTACTATGTGTCTTGGTGTGGGCCTGTTTGTGTTCTTCTTACTTGGGACTCTCTGTGCTTCTTGAACTTGAATGCCTTCTTCCTTCACCAAATTAGGGAAATTTTCTGTCACTATTTCTTCAAATATATTCTCTAACCCTTTCTCATTTTCTTCTTCTTTGGCGACTCCTATGATGCGAATATTATTACGTTTCCAGTTGTCCCACAGTTCTCTTAAGCTGTCTTCCTGTTTTTTCATTGTTTTTTCCTTTTGGTTTTCTGATTGGTTGATTTTTTCTACCCTGTTCTAATTCACTGATCCTCAGCTTCTTCTACTCTGCTATTTAGTCCTTCCAATGTGTTCTTCATTTCTGCTATGTCATTCTTCATTTCCAATTGATTTATTTTCAATATTTCTATGTCTTTGCTCATGGTGTTGATGTCCTTACACATGCTGTTGAGCTTCCTCAAGATCATGGCTCTGAATTCTAGCTCTGTTAACTTGCTTAACTCCATTTCATTTATCTCATCTTCATTGGAGGTCTCTTGTTCTTTCTTTTGGCATCTGTTTTGTTGTTTTACCATTTTGGCTATCTCAGTGGTTTTTGGAGCCTGCCAAATTTTCCCTGTGGATGTTGGTGTTCTGCTGTTTGTGGCTCCCTGTACTGGGTTTGGATGAGCGTGAGAGGACCCACGTTATACACCACTGTCGAGTCTTACTTTCCTGGGTAGAGTTGCAAGCCCAGAAAAGGTTCAGTAATCCTCTAGCTTTTTGCCTAGAGGCTATTAGTCCTGGTTACTTGAAGAGCCTTGGGTTCTCAGTTGAATGAAAACCTCCCTCAGGTGTTCAGCGTGAGAGGATTTCCCCCCAATGCATTCTTTATTTTTGCTATATCATTCTTCATTTCCATTTGGTTGATGTTCAATGTTTCTATATCTTTATTCATGCTATTGAGCTTCTTCATAATCATTATTCTGAACTCTGCCTCTGATATCTTGCTTAATTCCATTTCATTTACCTCTTCTCCTGTAAAATTCTCTGGTTCTTTCATTTGGGATTTGTTTCTTTGTTTCACCATTTTGGCTGTCTCAGTGGGTTTTGGAGCCTGCCAAATTTTCCCTGTGGGTAATGGTTTTCTGCTGATTGTGGCTCCCTCTACTGGACTTGGATGAATATGGGAAGACCGATGTTAAACACCACTGTCAAGTCTTACTTTCCTGGGTTGATTTGCAGACCAAGCAAAGGTTTAGTTATCTTCTAGCTTTTGCCTACAGGCTATTATTCTCAGTTACTTGATGACCCTCAGGTTGTAGCCCTCAGCTGAATGAAAAATCTCTCAGGTGTACAGGGTAAGAGGATTTCCAGCGGGTGGGGCAATTGCATGCTGGCAGTCACTAGCTCTTAATGAACCTCAATTTGCATTTCTCTGTCTTGGCCTGGTGGTGCTAAATTCCTGAGGGAGGGGCTGTTGCTTCTCCCCAGGGCTCTGGAAAGGGGCTCTTTGAGTAATATGGCTACTGTCCTATGAGGGAGTGACTCAGCATAAAACTCCCAGTGTCCTTTCTAGCTCTCTCCTGAACCAGAAGCCCCGGACTCTCTTCACACAGTTCCAGTCCAGTCTGCCCTCCCTCTATGGGAGCCCAAGGTGAGTGGCTATAGCTGATTTAGTGTTCTGGCCTTCAGGGAACTGACTGCTCACAGCTAAAACAGCCCTCAGCTGCTGTCCATGGGCTCCCAGCCCACCCTCTTCTGCCTCCGCAGTTCCTACCAGGCTCGATTTGTTGTCTTCTTTCCATCCCTGGTTATAAGGGTTCTTTCCCACTGTTTTTCATTTGGTTTTTCCTGATTATTTTTCTTTATTTTAGTTGTAATTCCAATTTGGTCCTGGGAGATGGTCTGTGTAGCTTCCTTTCACTCCACCACCATTTTTCTCTCCATCACACCACGTGTTGTTCTGGACCTATCTGGCCACCTGAGCTATCCTTGGCACAGTGGCAGGGGCTGAGGGTGCAGATTTCTGTGTACTTATTTTGTCAATGGTAGCTAGGTATCTTAATTTCATACAAAGAGAGCCATGTATGTACTGCACAACAGCCACCACCTGCAGAAGTTAAACCCTATTTTTAATTTTTTGAGGAAACTCCATACTGTTTTCCATAATGGCTGTACTAATTTACATTCCCACCAACAGTGCACAAGGGGAGGAAACAGTCTCCACTTGTGATTTTTATTCCCTGGGAGTCCACATTGGAGGGCTGGCCTTAGTCTGAACTAAGGAGTCGGAAGACATCAGCTCCAGGACAGTAGTATGCAGTGTGGATGAGGAGTGGGCATGGAGGTTCCCAAGTAAGCTGTTCCATAGGTCACTGCAGTGGGGCATGCAGGAAGTGGTCCCACTTGACAATTAAGTAGGTGGGCAGTGCAAGGGGATATAGCATATCTTGCTCCAGGAAGCACCGCCAGGATCCACACCCTGGTTGAGGGAGGGCCTGGTAAAAGGTCTAACAGGGCTGGGGACTCAGGCAGGAACAGGGGATGGGGGTGGGGAGCACAACTTCCTCCTAAGAACTCAGACACAAGATGAAAACCAATACCAGAAGGTGTGGTCTTTTTAGCCTTGAAATATCCCAAACCCATGAAGTAGGAAGGGTGCTTCATGCTAAATGGCTGCAGCCATGAAAGTCCTTTTTGGCCTGTATGTATGAACTCCGGAGCTGGAGCAGGGCTGTGTCTGCGAGGAAGGAATGCAGCAGCCACCTGTGGGGAGGTCGGGGAAGAAGGCAGAGGAAGAGGAGCTGGTGACAGGAGCAGCATAAAAACAGGCACACAGCCCTGGTCAGATTGGCTCAGTGGTTAAAGTGTTGGTTCATGGACTAAAGGGTCACGGGCTTGATTCCCGGTCAAGGGCTCATACCTGAGTTGCAGGTTTGATCTCCGACCCTGGTCAGCGTCATGCGGGAGGCAACCAATCGATGTGCTCTCTTACATCAATGTTTCTCTCTCCTTCTCCCCTTCCCTCTCTTCCACCCTATGTAAAAAAAAAAAAAAAAAAAAAAAAAATTCAATGGAAAAAATATCCTCAGGTGAGGATTAAAAAAACAAACAAAAACAGGCAAACAGGTATGTGGGGAATGAGGTGGAACAGTGGCCTGACTGGCTGAGAAGACAAAGACAGGCTGCCAGGGGGACCAAGGCTAGACACAGGCTGATGTGGAGGCAGGATGGAGCCTACACGTCAGTTGGAGGCATTCTTCTATTTTACTCACCTCTTCCTTGAGTGAGGAGGAAAAAAAAAATCATTGCTTAATATTTGAGCTTAGAATTCCTAGGGGAAAGAGCAGTCAATCTAACAAAGGCAATGATGGAGCAACTTGGCTGTGAAAAAATAGAACTCAGGGCCTCTGTGACCAGGTCCAAGTGTGAGTCAAGATCAGCTGATTAGCTATGCCAAAGAAATGAACAGACATTTTGGTTTAAGGAGTGAGAATGTTCTGGAAGAACTCTTGGAAAAAGAGGGGTGAGTGGTGATGTTGTAGCTTAGGTTTTCTAGGAAGCAAATACTGAGAAAGAAGTTAGTGCTCAGGATGTCTGTTAAACAGGGCTCACTGGGTCAAGACTATGGGAGGAAGGAGGCTGAGCTGTGCCCTACAACCTTAGGGGATAGCCCTGAGGGGCAGTCTGGAGCTGAAATGGCCTGTTAGAGTTGTTCCCAGTTGGGCTGAAATGACTGGGCCTTCATATACTCTTCCATCAGTCATTGGACATGAGCCACCTCAGAAAGTGTGGCCGTGGACCAGGTGTGGCTGAGGTACACCCTGGAGGAGATAGCCACTGGAAGTTGTCCACTCAAGCACTCTAAGCAGCTGGGACAATAGATCCTTCCATGAAGGGCATTGGGGCTGAGCATCTGCATGGCCAACACAGGTACTTGGGGCTTTGAGAAGAGAGGCTGACGTTGGGATGGTCGTTAGGTTCTACACCATATGTGGGATGTATGTTTGAGCTGATTTTTAATTATATTGTGAAGTATAATACAAGAAAACTCTGGAAATATTTGAGGGGTTGATATTGATCTGGGTTATTGGGGTAGCAAGACTTTAAGAAGGCTCCCAATCACTCTTGCCGCCTGGTATTCAAACTCCTGTGCAATCCCCTCCCACACTGAATAGAATTGACCTGTGCAATTAAGAGGATATTATGGAATTGATGGTGTGTGACTTCTGAGGCTAGGTAAGAAGAAGACATGTGACTTCCAATGTCTTCTTGAATCATGCCCTCTGGGGAAACCAGCTGCCATTCTGTCAGGACACAAGTAGTCGTCTGGAGAAGTCCATGTGGCAATGAACTACATCTTCCAACAGCCAGCACCAATTTGCCAACCATGAAATCAGATCCTCCAGTCCCAGTCAAGCCTCCAATGACTGCAGACATAGCTGTCATCCTGACTATAACCTACTGAGAGACTGACGAGCCAGGAGCCAGAAAACCCACCTAAGGGGCCCTGAGTTTTGACTCACAGAAAATGAGAGGCAATACACAGTACACCATGTTGATTTAAATAATTAAGTTTTGGGATAACTTGTCATCAATCAAAAGATAACTAATACATTGTACTCTTAGTCAAAACTCTTTTTTTTTTTTTAATCCTCACCCAAGGACATTTTTCCATTTTTTGTTCAGATAGAGTGGGAGAGAGAGAGAGAGAGAGAAACATCGACGTGAAAGGGACACATCAAGTGGCTGCCTCCCGCATGACCCAACCAGGGGCCGGGGACAAACTGTAACTGAGGTACATACCCTTAGCGGGAACCAAACCCGGGTCTCTCTGGACCGCAGGCCGACGCTCTAACTGCTGAGCCAAACCGGCCAGGGCTTTTTTCTTTCTTTTTTTTTTTTTTAGTCAAAACTTATATTTTGGATAATTACCTCAACTCCATGTCCCACCCCCACATACATATTAAGTGTGTTGTACTCAGAGAGAAGTGTGTCCCTGTTCTCCCAGACACTTTAAAGCACTACTTCAAGAACACTTTTTCAAGGTTGTTGTGCACAAAAGCAACTTAAAGATGGAATTCCAAATCCTGGAGCCATATGCATGTCTAACATAGACCAATCACAGGAAAAAAAACAAAGACAGTTGCTTGTAAGCATAAGGTGTCATTCAATTTTCATCCAACTCTTTTGGAAACTTTTGACTTTATTTTACTAAAAATTAAAAAAACACACACAGATAGATATAACATTCCAATATATTTACAACGGAATTTTTAAGGCTACTAAGATGTAAAATGTAAACCTTGTGCATCATGACTTTAACTTATAAATGATTACCATGCCCGCTGTGTATCACTGATTGATGTTTAAGACAACTGGACCACAAATAGATTCAACCAATGAAAATTTTCAAACCAGTCACATGCACAATGGTGTTTACACCAACAATCGGTCACAAAGCTGTAGTGGTAGTAGATGACAGGTTGTCGATGATGGAACAACAGAAAAAAAAAAAAAAGAATGAATTATCCGTGGCTAGTAATTGCTAATAAATTAATAAGGTCACAGATTCTCAAAATGTCTATGAATAAGGAGGATAAAAATGGCATAAAATAGGAATCAAGTTATGTCAAAGGTCCTAAGTAGATTATTTTGGATAAACAAAATTTGCCGCATGTATGGTTTACCCAGGATTGTGTCATCTCTCTCTAAAGCAGCTTCAAATGCTAAGGTTGGACAGCGGGGATTAAACCAAAGGCAGAAGGGTCTGTTGGAGAAAGTGAGTTAAGGTAAAGTGGTATTATTAGAGAACTAAAAAATGTCAATGATCCAATGAAGTCTGAGCTGGCATTAATGTGATCCACACTCCAGCCAGGGACCAACATTGGGAACATCCAAGAGGACTTCCATGAGGAGTCTGTGATGCAGAGGCAAGAAATCCCATCCTCAGGGTGGAACTCCCAGCTGTTTTTGCTGGGACTTCACAGCTCTCTGTGGACTCATGACCTGGCCCCTAGAAGTTACTTCTCATCAATAAGTATGCTGGACGGTCATGCCCCTCCAAATCCAGGGTGACTCTCAAAGGTCCAGCTAGAAGGCCTGGGTCCCTAGGTCCTTTACAAGTCCCTGCCATACCCAAAGTCACCACTGTTTTCTGGCCCCTGAAAACCTATTCACCAGGGTTGTAGCTTTCTCCACCCAAGCAAAGGAGGCCCCTCCAACTGGAACTTCCTCCTGCCGGCTGTGAGCAGTGCAGCCCCTGAGCTCTCAGAGTTCATGACTCTTTTCAAATTCCCAGCAGTAGTCTTGATTTTTCCGATGTCCAGCTCCCTTTGTCACTGACTTAGACCAAGTTCCCATGAGGCAGGAAGAAAGCTGCTTGGGGAAATTTTGCTCTGTGCTGCACCAATGATCTTCTCCTGATTTAACTCCCATGAGGATGCAGGTCCCTCC
The DNA here is from genome assembly GCA_030848825.1 of Tadarida brasiliensis. Taxonomy (NCBI): domain Eukaryota; kingdom Metazoa; phylum Chordata; class Mammalia; order Chiroptera; family Molossidae; genus Tadarida; species Tadarida brasiliensis. Next base: position 66,538,892 of record CM061259.1, on the reverse strand, counting down.
TCTTTTAAAGCAAGCTCCCTTTACCTTCCTGTCAGGGGACTTGGGGCTCACATTTTTCTCCTTTTCTTTGTACAGGAATCTTAATACTTATGCCTGTGACATGACTCTGACCTTTAAGTTTCTTTCCAAGGACAGTTAATGAGGAAGGACAGGCAGAGTTCTGAAGTGGGAATCAAAGTTAACATTAACTCATGTTGCCAGTGTAGACCTATTTTACGGAAAAGAGTCTTCTTTTATTTTTTTCTTCCTTAGGCTCCTTTCCAAAGCATTGTTTGAAAAATAAAAAAAGAAAATACTGACTTTAAGTCTGACCTTTGCAAAGGTCTAAATCTGTCCTGGGAGCTAAGGTTATAAGATAGAACAAGCCCAGGCTAAGAATTTGTAGTCTCATGTGGTCCAAAGATAAGTAAGCATACAGTCCTAACAAAGATCTGAACAAGGCATTTCTTTCCTAAGAAAGCATCCAGGGTCCCCAGAATAAAATTTAAGGCCCCAGCACAGTGTACAGGGCTCTTCAAGACCTGACTCCACCCAGCTTTCCAAACTATCTTCTTCATCCACAAGTAAGTTGTCTCCAGGCCTCTAATGACTTTGATTGTGTCACTCCCTTAGTCTTGTGTGGTGGTTAACTTTATGTGTGAACTTGACTGGGCTGAGGGATGTCCAGATAGCTGGTAAAACATTATTTCTGGCTTTGACTGTGAGGGTGTTTCCAGAGAGATTAGTATTTGAATTGGTGAACTGAATAAAGCTGATTGCCCTCCCTAATATGGGTAGGCATCATCCAATCCTTTGAGGGTCTGAATAGAATAAAAATGTAAGGAAGAGCAATTTGCTCTCTTGAGCTGGGACCTCTATCTTCTCCTGTCCTGGTTCTTGGGCTTTTGAACTCAGTCTGAATTACACCACTGGTTTCCGGTTCTCCAGCTTATAGAGGGTGGATCATGGGAATTCTCAGCCTCCACAACCATGTGAGCCAATTCCTATAATAAATCTCCTCTTCTATGTATCTCTAGAATATCCTACTGGTTCTGTTCTCTGGAGAACCCTGCCTGATATACCTTGAATGCCTGTTTCCGTGGACTCCACTTGTGAGCTCCTGTTTTTCCTTCACAAGGCAGATTAAGTGTTACTGTTCTGGTAACACTTTCCCAGATCCTCCCACAGAGAGTCACCAACTCCCTCTGTTCTGCTTCCACTTTGTCCATGTTGGTGCACACTCATGTGTTTGCATTGACATGATATATTTAGATGTCTTCCTGTGCCAATAGTCCCTGAGCTCCTCCAGGATGAGCTTTATTCATATCTGTATTCTCAGCACAGATTAGGTACTTAAGAAATGTTTGTTGAATAAAATGAATGAATAAATGAAGTCTTGATTGACATGGTAATTTTGGGTGTTCAGGACCTACCATGGGTTAATTAGAAGCAAAAAAGAGGAAATAGGAGATGTAGAAGATGCATCTTGAATAGGAAAATGAGAGACACTAAGGTGAACTTAATTTTCTTAGTAATTTTACCTCAGATTTGTTCTGCCTAATGGGGTGTCTTATATGGGAATGAATGACTTTTGAATTAACCTTTGATCATTGGTCCTTTATGGGTATTTTTTAGGAAGCTCATTCCTTACATAACCTAAATCTTGAGTTAGGTGGTGATCAGACTTGGATTTCAAAATTTACTGTGTAATTTATTAAATTATAATATGCTAATAATACCTTACAACTATATGGTATCTTTCATCTTGAAACCTAGAAGAATTTTCTAAATATTAATAGACATGAACAGCCCCAGGAGGTTGATGTTATTGCCCCATTTCTGTGCTGGGTAAGGGTATGATGGAGTGTTAGCTAACTTGCCAAGAGGATGTATAGACTATTATTTTTTAAAAATACTTTTCATTATGGAATATTTTAAACATATACACAGGTGGGGAGAACAGTATAATGAACATCAATTTGCCTACTATCCAACTATGAACTCATGGCCAATCTTGTTTTACCTTCTTTACCCTCCCATGTTGTTGTTGTTATTATTGTTATTATTATTATTATTATTATTAATCCTCACCCAAGGATATTTTTGCATTGATTTTTAAACAGAGTGGAATGGGGGAGGGGGGAGAGAGAGAAAAAAGAGAGAGATAGAGAACATCAATATGAGAGAGACACATCAACTGATTGCCTCTCACAGGACCCCCACCAGGGCCAGGGATCGAACCTGGAACCCAGGTATGTGCCCTTGACTTGGAATAGAACCAGCGACCCTTCGGTCTGCAGGCCAACCCTCTAATTGCTAAGCCAAACCAGCCAGGGCCCTCCCATGTTATTTTGATGAAAATCTGAGGTATCATACATTTTCATTCATAAATATTTCAATAGCTCAAAATGATAAGTATAGTTTGGGTTGGAAAGAAAAATGCTCAATTCTCGTCTTTTATTTACTAATTGTTAAAATAATGAGTTGTTTTTTTAGCATCATTCAATTAGATTAATATAGCTTTATTGAGGTATAACTGACATAAACTGCATATATTTAAAGTGTGCAATTTGGTGAGTTTTAATAAATGTATATACCTGTGAAATCTCATGATAGTTATACAAATGAATATGTTGCTCATGAATTAGATTTGAAAAGTATTTTATAAGCTGATAAATTTAAGCATATTGATAGTTTCAACCCTTTCAGTTATCATTCTTTTTGAAGCTCCAGTGGTCGCATTTTGGGTTATCCTATGGTCCTTTTGAAATGACTCTCACAGTCTTTGCTAATTTCCCTGCCACCTTGTCATGACAGAATGTTTCAGATCTGCCATCAGCCCTTTCTCCAAGGAGCCCTAGGTCCTTTCAGTGGGAAACAGGAAGTGTCATATTATTATATAGTGGTTAAAAATTAGGGAATCATGGAATCCTGGGCTTTGAAGAGCCTCCATAAACCTTGCAGCTCAGCCCTCACCATCCAGAAAGCACTGTACTTGGGCCAAATCCAGATAAATGGGCCCTTTCCTTCCAGAAAGATGCAACGAAGTGTGGTCCACTGTGAACTAAATCAATTTCGAGTAACAAAAGCAAATCCCAAAATAGCAGCTTCAAGTTTCTGGAAATGAATCCAAGTCTAAGTGCTTAGGGAGAAATCACCGAGCATGAACAAACAGTGCTGGGAACTCCTGAGGGCGCCGTGTGGGAAGGGCAGGGCCTGAGCTCTGCAGCTAGGGCTTCAATTTCGCTCTGGTTTTCACTGAGGGATTGAAAGGTAGTCTACATTTGTACTAAGGAATTAATGATTCTATTAATTAGCTTAATAGATTCTCTCTGCAGCTTCAACGTAGGCCACGAAAAAACATAATGCATTCATCTTCCAGAGAGGTCTTCACACATGTGTAGTAGTAGAGCGGGAATCAGAGGCTCTGGGGTCCAGGCACCAGATGTAGGAACTGGAAACCTCTTATGTAGCATCCAGGACAATGTTTCCCAAACTGATTCCAAGGAACACTGGTGTTCCAAGGAAAATGGTGTTCCCTGGTTAAAAAAGGGAAATAAGTCCTGGCTGGTTTGGCTCAGTGGTTGGAGCATCAGCCCTCTGACCAAAGAGTCGCAGGTTCAATTCCAGGCAAGGGCATGTACCTCGCTCCAGTTCCTCTGGGCCCTGGTCAGGGTCCTATGAGAGTCAACCAGTCGATGGGTCTATCCCACGTTGATGTTTCTCTCTCTCTCCCCTTCCCACTCTATCTGAAGATAAATGGAGGAATATCCTCCAGTGAGGATTAAAAAAAAAAAGGAGGAAATAAGACTATATCCTTAACTCAATGTATCATTATGTTAAAGGCTATGAGAAGTCCTGAAAGAGATAAATATGCTGGTCTTTGTTTAAATCCATTTTCTCACATGTCCTTGACTGTAGACTTCCCCCACCTTTACCCACACTATTCACTTGTGAACATGAGCATACCAAGAAACAATAACTTTAGAAATGTTGATATGGTCCCTTCCTTTTACAGAGGAGGCACACAGGGACCAGAGAGGTGAGGCAATGTCTTCAGGAGTCACAGAGAGTTATTGAGAGGCCAGGTGGAATAGAGGAGAAAGCAGGGCATTTGGAATGACACAGATCTGTGTTCAAACCCCTGCTTCATAGATTTCTAACTGTGGGATCTTGGACAATATTTTTATTTCTTCTGAACCTGGAATTTTTATTTGTAAGAATGTAGGGCAATACAATACTAATCTCATGGAACCCTTATCTGCTAAATGTGTTTTGAGTTGGTGGTTAGATTAGAGAGTAAGTCCAGAGTCCAGGTATGAGAACAAGGACAGATTTGGGCCAAGGTGAGATGTGACTGATTCTAGACTAGAATCCGGGACAGTGAGCACTACTATAGAAGGAGAAGGAGGCAGCTGAGGCTGGGTAGGGAGGGCTGGTGGTAGTTCCCCATTAGGAAGCATGACTAGAGGGTGGAGACAAGGACTCACTTTCAGACAGTACATCACCTCCTTCCCCTTCTGTCCCAGGTTACAAATCAAAACAGCTGAACTGCAGAGGGGGAGGAGGAGGTTGGGTAGGAAGGAATCTAATCCAGCAGTGACAGATTCTAGTGAGAGGCAATCATTGTTTATCTTTGTTCTTTGTTTCTGTGTTGGTGAAAACTTGAGATGTTTTACAGTGTCACAGATTAAATAGAATGGTGACTTACATTTTATCAGTTACATAGCTATTTGAATGGATTATCATGTTGTCCTCTGTTAGGCTCTAGATAAATTATATATAGCCTTTCTGGGTGCTTGGATATTTTAACCTGGAATGAGGACGTTGCAGTGTGATTTGCCTTAAAGCAAACTAGTGCACATAGTTACATAGTGGGTTTTTCCTATTCCAAAAAGTCCATTCTGCTTATCTCAGGCTTGTTCACACACACACACAGGCTACACCCAGGGTCAGTTCCCCTCCTATATGCTCCCACGGCTCCTCTGTTTGTGTTTCCTTGAAAGCACAAAAAAAATATGGAAATGATCTGTGTCTCTCACCCCAACCAGTGTATGAATATGAGAGACAAGAACCGAATCCACACATCTGTATCCTCCACTCCTGGGGCAGCACTCCCTAGAACCAGTGCTTAATATAAGTGAGTTGAGTGAATGAATGAACACATGATGCTCTGCTCTTTTCCACATTCTCCTTCTTATTTAATCCCTATAGACAATTTTTTCTGTAATCTCCACTTCTTCATTTTTTCCAGCCTTATGAAGATATAAGTAACACTCAACAGTGTGTACACTTAAGGTGTTCAATGTGATGATTTGACACATGTATATATTGCAAAATGATCACCACATAAGATAGTTATGCCTCACATAATTACCTTTTACGTACCCCCCCCCACACACACACACACATAGATTATTGTTCTTTTACAGATGGGACTATCATTTCTATTTTACAGATGAAGGCCAGGAGCCGGATTTTGGTATATTTGAATGATTGTCCTCTCTCTTACAGCACCAACGTGGGGTTCGTGATGCTTGTTCCAGATGTGACGATTGCTGCAGGCGTCAGTTTCAGAGGCACATTCTCATTCATAACTCCAGTGATCCTAACTCTGTATCACTTTAGAGCAGATTTCATTTAAAAAATATGTTTTCTTTATTGATTTTAAAGAGAGAGGAAGGGAGAGGGGAAGAGAGATAGAAACATCGATGAAAGAAAACATCGATTGGCGGCCTCCTGCACGCCCCCCACTGGGGATTGGGCCCACAACCTGGGCATGTGCCCTGACAGGGAATCAAACCTGACCTCTTGGTACACGGCTCGACGCTCAACCACTGAGCCACACCGGCCAGGCCAGATTTCATTTTTAAAATCAGCTCCAAGTCATTTGAAGTAAAGTTTGGTAAAAGGAGATGAGTGACTCAATTTGAAGATGCCATTTCAGATTCAAAAGGAAGTCTTGGATGACTCAAATCAGAGGTAATCCCAAGGAGACATTCCAAATACATGGTGAGCCATGTAAATGTCAACAGAATAGGCATAAGGACTTCAGAGGAGAGCATACTTATTGAGATTTGTAAATTCTAGTGTATTTGTTTGAAAAAACTCTTTAATATAGAACCAAACCTTTTAGGGCCAGGTTCAAATAACAAATAAAAGTGATAAATTCAGAACTTTAAAATGTACATTCTTTTCTGACCAGGCCCCAGTTCAGGCTCCCAAGTTGGTTCTTTTGCAGCCACTGATAACATCATGGAACCCCCAGAGCCCTTCCTGGCATTGTTCTGGGTGTCATTGATGTTAAGCAAATGGGGAAGGAAACACAGTTTAGAGCTCACAAAGCTAAGGGGAACTGATTTTCAAGTTCATGACTTTCAAATCCGTGGCACAATAGTGTATGCATTTTAATTAACTAGGTATGTGAGGATGGAGTTACTGCCCTTGGATCTGTTCTTTCCTTTTAATGGGAAATGCCTTTTAATGAATGTTTTTGAAACTTATTTTACTGCACGAAGAGACCTGTTCCCATGCATTTTTTATTTAATGCCTTCCTACGTGGTGGTGTGAAAAGAATGTGTAAATAAGGCCCTGGGAAATCAAAGGTCTCATTAACTCTGAGTCTATTTAATTCAGCAAACATTTATGAAACACTGTGTGTTCCAGGATGTGTGGTAGGAGGTGGACCGGCTGAGGAGCAAGACATGGAGCAGGCACTAAGTAGTTTACGAGACAGAAATAGCATTGGCAATTGCTCAAATAAGTGCTTGGTATTAAAAGAGAGGTGCAAAAAAGAGATAGAGAAGTAGGTGGGAGGATGGTAGAAGACTTCAAGGAACAAGTGACATCTTAGTTGAACCTTTTTTCTATCTATCTATCTATCTATCTATCTATCTATCTATTTATTTATTTATTTATTTATTTTACTTTCCCAAACTTTATTAAAGAAAAAGAAATGATGGTAAATCTCTAAAACATAGTTAATTTTCTGGGATTCTTCCCTTGAAAATGTGGTGTTTGATTTCAAAACACATACCAGGGCATGCATGGTTCCCAACTGTACTAAGTAGGCGAGAGGCTGAAATCCTAAAATGTTCATCTTCCAAATTTCCCCAGTCTGTGGTCTGTCTTTGGATTGGCAATAATTGCCTGGACAGCTACTATGGCTTCATTCATTTTTGCCTGTAGGTCTCTGAGCTCTTCTATATGCAGCAATCTCAGAATTTGAGCAGCTTCATTAAGAATTGCATCTCCTGTGTCAAAACCAAGAATATGCTTGTCTAAAGCAATGGGCAATCCCTCTTTTGTGTTAGCAATTGCTTCCTGTGTCAGGTGCTCTTGGACCAAAATGCAAATTGCCTTAAGCATTACTGAGTAATCATCATGACACTGAACCTGAAGAAGGTTAGCCAAAGCCATTACATCAGTCTTAAAATCAGGATTATTAACATCTAAGTTGATCAATGGCTCTGCATTTTTAGCTGCATTGTCAGCATTTTTTGTACTATCAGCTACTGAGTCCTTGTATTTTTCAGCATTATCTCCATATTTAAGTCTAACAGCTAAACCAGAAGCCAGTCAATTGCTTCTTGTCGATCTTGAATCTTGAAAGTACAGTTAACATCTGTGAGATACTTTTCAAAGAGCTTGGGCCAGTCACTGCTGTGGATGTTTCTTAAATTACCTCTGTCTTTAATCTTGTAGTGTCTGATTTTCTAGTCTTCAAGCCAAACAATGAAGTTTCTAAATTCTGTTTCATCTTTGCAGTTGAAGCCCACAGGGTTGTGGTAGTCGAGGGCTGTCAGCTTGCATCGGGAACATGGTCCGGGCTTCTAGCTCTAGTCCCCCGGGCTTTGGCCGGGAGCTGACAGGCGAGCAGCAGCGGGAGGCGGGCAGCGAAGGTACTGGCAACGCTTATTTATTTTTTAAATCCTAGCCTGAGGACATATCTTTATTGATTTTTGGAGAGATCCCTGGCTGGTTTGGCTCAGCAGTTAGAGCATCGGCCTGAGGACTAGAGAGACCCGGATTCGGTTCCTGCTAAAGGCACGTACCTTGGTTGCAGTTTTTCCCCAGCCCTGGTAGGGGTTGTGTGGGTAGCAACCAGTGGATGTGTCTCTCTCTCATCGATGTTTCTCTCTCTTTCTCTTCCTCCCTCTCTCCCTTCCACTATCTGAAGATAAATGCAAAAATGTCCTCGGGCGAGGATTTAAAAAAAAAGATTTTTGGAGAGAGAGAAAGGGAGAAATAAACGCCCATTGGATGCCTTTCACTCTAGGTATTGAACCCACAATCTAGGTATGTACCCTGGCCGGGTATTGAACCTGAAACCTTTGGTGTACTGGACCACACTCCAACCAACTGAGCCACCCTGCCAGGGCCATTTTAGTTGAATCTTGAAGGACAGATAAAATCTCGGCTGAATTGGGGATTGTGGGTAGGATGGGAAATCCAGATGGAAGAAGGAGAATAAGTTAAGACCTGGAAAATGCAGAGGATCCTGGTGAAATAGTGCTTCTCCCTGACCCTTTGTATATGAGGGGGCAGAAGCATAGTTGCTGAAGAAGAGAGAATGGGAACGAATGCCTGAACTAGTCTCTGCTCTCAGGAAATGGGATTCCCCTTTCCTTTTCCTCTCAGACCTGATTGATTTCAGGCAGCTGTCCTGCAGAAATTACTTCATAAACTGATTCATAGTAAGGTGACTTGACAAATAAAGTCTTAACTCAGTACTATTCCTATGTGTGTATATCTACATCTTAAAAGAGAAACCTTTTAGAAACACAGTGATTTAGTTGATGGAATTACTCTTTTAGAGTGGACTTTTATACCTTGAGCAAGGGGTCTATAAGGAATGTACTCTGGACCAGGGACATTGCTGGAATACAACACATAATAACAGTGGGTAAGTGAGCACTGGAGAGGGTCTCTGTCTAGGGCTGTGGCATTTGGGGGAGCAGGGACAAGAGGCTGTGGACTAAGGCCTGACAAGAGATTGGTGGTTCATCTTATCTTAATATTATCCCCCAGTGAGTGTCATTTCTCCCTGGTTGCTTCATTTATATGCCAATCTCCCATTTTTATCCTCTCCCATCTTTTTTCCTTTAGCTCCACTTGCTTTTTCCAGATCCAACACCATCACATATACACCATATGGCATGATGTTATAATTTGGCAAAAACCAGTAAAATGAAATTAAACTCTCCTTTACATTTTCCTTTCTCTTCCCTTTCCTTCTGTTGCTAGTTAATACACTTTGTGGTTCTGTGGGAGGCTCACACAGCTGGTAGCCTGTTGAAGGAGCCATAAGATGATATAAGATGCTACTTCAGAAACAAACACATTAATCCTGCAAAATGCCTGAGCTTGACTGTGTGAGGGAAATCCAGCAGAGACCTGAGACAGATGAGTCCATCATGATTGTGTTATTTGGCATTGAAACTCATCTGTTACACTGTATGTCTCAAATCCAGTATCTATCTGCAAGGCATGAAGTACTCCACTGAAGTGCATTTCAAAATAATGGAGTGCAGCATGTCAGGGATAAAATTAATAATTTTCCATTTTGAATCTTTGTAAAACACAATCACCCTCTTGCCTCCACTCGTTTTCAGAGTATAAAATCAACCTTCAAGTACATTTTTTCCTTTCTTAAAATATGTTTTTATTGAGTTTTTTGTTTTTGTTTTTTTAATTTTTTAGGGAGAGAGGAAGGGAAAGAGAGATAGAAACATCGATGTGAGAGAGAACCATAGATCGGCTGCCTCCTGCACACCCACTACTGGAGATCAAGCCTGTAACCCGGGCATGTGCCCTGAACAGAAATCAAGCTGGAATCTCCCAGTCCCTGGGATGATGCTCAGTCCACTGAGCCACACCAGCTGGGCTTTTTTTCTTTGTTTTAAACAAAAGCAAGTTTACAGAAAAGTTGGAAACACTGTACAAGGGACTTGTTTTCCTGAATCATTTGAGAGTTAATTGCTGATCTAATGCCCCATTATCCCTCTTGATACTTGTTATAGGGTGAATTATGTCCCCTTGAAATTCATGTGTCGAAGTCCTCACTCCTGGAACTTCAGAATGTGACTGAATTTGGAGATAGGGTCTTCAAGGAGGCAATTAAGTTAAAATTATGCCAATAGGGTGGGTCCTAATTCAATATGGCTGGTGTCCTCATAGGAAGAGGGAATTTGGACACAGACATGGACAGAGAGAAGATGATGTAAAGACACAGGCAGAAGATGGCCATGTATAAGCCAAGGAGAGAGGCCTGGAACAGAGCCTTCCAACATCCCTGCCATATCTGAGTCTGGTTCTAATGCTTCCTCTGTCTCTTAAAATTGTGTTGTTTGCCTTTTAGCATGTTTGTGATTTTGGTTGAAAGCTGGACATGATGTACTGCAGTAAATAGGCTTTAACAGTGTAGAGGTAAGGGTGTGTATGGGGGAGTGTTCTACAGTCCTAGTATTAGGTCTCAGTCTTTTAGTGGGCCTGTGCCCCTAGGCTATAAACTTTACAAGTGTTCTCAGTTCTCCCCACTCCCCTTAGGTGGGACACGATGGCTAGAGGAGTCTGGACTTGTGTATTTCCCTTCCCCCAGTTCAGTTAGGCTCTGATGAAACCCCAGCATGTTAGGATCTCATTAAATAGTTTCTTCTGAAGGCAGACCTTGTAAAACAGAATAGAATACTTCTTTTCTCCTTTTCCTGCTAGAAGCATGAGAGGATTTTCCTCTGATCTTCACAGTGAGAACCTGTAGAGCTCCAGGAGGTAAAACTCACAAACATGTGTACCCCCTCCCCACATGACTTATTCCCCCTTGAATTTTTAACTCTCAGATTTTTCCACTCTGAGCCTCCAGAAATTTGTCAATTACAGTTCAGGTTTTCCTCCCTCAACACTGGTGCCTGCAGAGGTTTCTGCCCCGAAAAGTTGTGATTCTCTGGATCTGCCTGTCAGTGTCTTCAATTTTAGGGAAAGTGGTTTGCCCTGGTACCTCAATTCTCTGACAGATCTAAGAAGACTTGTTGATTTTCAGCTCATCCAGTTTTTAACTTGTTATTAGGACAGAATGATGACTTAAGCAACTTACATGCTGGACCAGAAATTGGAAATCTCCACCTAATGGTTTTGGATGATCTAAAATATTTCTCTGCCAGACGATGACCAATAATGTTAGGTAAACCCCATTCAACCTGATGGGTTTATTTCATATGTGTTTGGTATGCTTTATTTGAGACAGCCTGAAAGATGAGACATGACATGGGCTTTGGAGTTGGACAGATCTATTTGGAAATTTGATGTGACTGATGTTTGTCTTGACATCAAACTTGACTGTGACTGATGTGTGATTTTGGACATGTTACTTAATCTCTCTGAGCCTCAGTTTTCTAAATGTAAAATAGGAATTGGATTATAGTCCTTATAGAATTGCTTAACTGTTATTATTTTTATTGCTGATTTAGAAAATAGCAGAGACCTGGGTAGGATAGTGAGAAGATTTTTCTTTCCCCTCCTGATTTCTTAATTTCTTCTGTGCCCTGCTATACTAGTTCACTGCTAACAGTAACTGATTTTACTACTTCATTTATCTTCCATGTTAAGTCTTCAGTACCATCCTTGTCTCCATATAAGAATAGAATCTACGGGGCTGTGCTGTAAAGTTACGTTCTTTTGTGAGTATCATAGGCTGGCATAGGCTTAGATCTGGCTGAAATTTGTAAATTGTTGATGTCTCTGCTGCTAGCCCATTTTCTTTTCTAATCACTAGAATAATTTGAAAGTCCCTATATGCTCCATTTGTACAATGTTAAGTAGCATCTGGATTTTAATGACCATGTTAGTCAGAGGTCAGAACATTATTGAGGATGGAATTGAGTTTGACTATAAGAATTCCACAGTTTCTTTCCCCCAAGGCTTGGTAAGCGAAATACTTAGGCACTCAGTTGTTTTCATTAGGAAGATTCTAGGATACTTTGTTTCTAGCAACCTTACCTTGTGAGATGAGCTAAAAGGGCAACTATTTTTTTATTTCATTTTATCGTTTAAAATTTATTTTTGTTGTTGAGAGTATTACAGATGTCCCCCATTTACCCCCATTTGCCCACCTCCACCTGGCACCCACCCCACCCCAGGCCTTCACCACACTATTGTCTGTGTCCATGGGCTATGCATATATGCATATAAATTCTGTTTTCAAAAAATCTTTATTGTTGAGAGTATTACAGATGTGCCCCCTTTTCTTCCCCATTGACCCCTCCACCTGGTTCCTGCCTCACTCCAGGCCTTCACCACTGTATTGTCTATGTCCATGGGTAATGCATATATACATATAAGTTCTTTGGTTAATCTCTTCCCAGCCACCACACCCCTCCCCGACCCCCTTCCCTCTGAGATTCGTCTGTCTATTCCATGTTTCTATGACTCGGGTTCTATTTTATTCACCAGTTTATTTTGTTCATTAGATTCCACATAAGTGAGGTCATGTGAAATTTATATTTCTCTGACTGGCTTATTTTGCTTAGCATAATAGTTTCCGGTCTCTCCATGATGTCTCAAATGGTAAGAGATCCTTCTTTTATACAGTTGCATAGTATTCCATTGTGTAAATGTACCACAGCTTTTTAAAAATATATGTTTTTATTGATTTTTTTTTTAGAGAGAGAGGAAGGGAGAGTTAGAAACATCAATGAGAGAGAAACATGGATCGGCTGCCTCTTGCATGGCCCCTACTGAGGATTGAGCCTACAACCTGGGCATGTGCCCTGACTGGGAATCCAACTGGGACCTCTCAGTCCATGGGACAATGCTCAGTCCACAGAGCCACACTGGCCGGGCAACCACAGCTTTATTTATCCACTCATCTACACTTGCTCTGTTTCCAGATCTTAGCTAATATAAACAATGCTGCTATGAACATAGGGGTGCATATATTCTTTCTGGTTGGTGTTTTGGTATTCTTAGGATATATTCCTAACAGTGAGATCACAGGATCAAATGGCAGTTCCATTTTAAAATTTTTGAGGAAACTCCACACTGTTTTCCATAGTGGCTTCACCAGTCTGCATTCCTACCAGCAGTGTACTAGGGTTCCTTTTTCTCCACATCCTCACCAGCACTTGTTTGTTGATTTATTGATTCTAACCATTCTGGCAGGTGTGAGGTGATACCTCATTGTCATTTTATTTGCATCTCTCTGATGATTAGTGATGTTGAGCATTTTTTCGTATGTCTCTTGGCCATTTGTCATCTTTGGAGATGTGTCTATTGAGGTCCTCTGCCCATTTTTAAATTGGACTGTTCGTCTTCCAATTGTTGAGTGGTTTGAATACTTTATATATTTTGGAAATTAACCCTTTATTAGACGTATCATTGGCAAATATGTTCTCCCATATAGTGGGTTCATTTTTCATTTTGATGCTGGTTTCTTTTGCTGTGTAGAAGATTTTTAGTTTGATGTAGTCCCATTTGTTTAATTTTTTCCTTTGTTTCTCTTGCTCTAGGAGATGTATTGGTGAACATTTTGCTGTAGACATGTCTGAGATCTTGCTGCCTACGTTTTCTTCTAGGATTTTAATGGTTTCACAACTTATATTTAAGTCTTCTATCCATTTTGAGTTTATTCTTGTGGATGGTGTAAGTTGGTCTAGTTTCATTTTTTTGCATGTACCTGTCCAGTTTTCCCAACATCATTTGCTTTCTTTCTTTTCTTTTTTTTTTACACACACACACACACACACACACACATATATATATATATATATAAATAATATATATATATTTATTCTCACCCGAGAACATTTTTGCATTTATCTTCAGACAGAATGGGAGGGAGAGAGGGAGGAAGAGAGAGAGAGAAACATCGATGTGAGAGAGACACATCAAGTGGTTGCCACCCACATGGCCCCAACCGAGGCTGGGGACAAACTGCAACTGAGGTACCTGCCCTTAGAGGGAACCGAACCCGGGTCTCTCTGGTCCACGGGCCGACGCTCTAACCACTGAACCAAACTGGCCAGGGCTGCTGATGGTATTTTAATAAGAAAGGCACTTTGAGCTTTTCTTGTTTTTCTCCTTCTCGTTCTTTTAGTTGTAGGATTGGATAATTTATTTGAGCTTTCTCTTATTTCTTGAGGTAGGCCTGTAATGTTATGAACTTCCCTCTGAGAACTGCTTTTGCTGAGTTCCATAGATTTTGCATTGCTGTGTTCATTTTCATTTTTTTCCAGGAAGGTGGTTTTTGTTCCTTTTTTATATGTTAATCTTCACCTAAGGATTTTTTCCCCATTAATTTTTAGATAGAGTTGAAGGGAGGGAGGGATGAGGAGAGAGCGCGAGAGACAGACAGACAGACAAAAAAGGATAGCGAGCCCTGGCCAGTTTGGCTCAGCGGTTAGAGCGTCGGCCTGTGGTCCAGAGAGACCCGGGTTCGGTTCCCGCTAAGGGCATGTACCTCGGTTGCAGTTTGTCCCTGGCCCTAGTTGGGTCGTGCGGGAGGCAGCCACTCGATGTGTCCCTTTCACATCGATGTTTCTCTCTCTCTCTCTTCCTCTCTCTCTCTCCCACTCTATCTGAACAAAAAAGAAAAGAAAAAATGTCCTCGGGTGAGGATAAAAAAAAAAAAAAAAAAAAAAAGGATAGCGAAACATCAGTGTGAGAGAGACACATCAATTGGTTGCCTCCTGCATGTGTTCCAACTGGGGCTGGGGATCGAACCTGCAACTTAGGTACATGCCCTTGAATGGAAATCGAACCTGTGACCCTTCAGTGAATAGGCCAATACTCTAACTACTGAGCCACACTGGTCAGGGCTGTTTCCAGGAAATTTTTTATTTCTTCCTTGATCTCATTGGTAACCATTTGATTGCTTAATAACATGTTATTTAGCCCTCATGTGTTTGAATGTTTTTGAGGTTTTTTTTATTATAGTTTATTTCCAGCTTTATGCTATTGTGATCCAAGAAGATGTTTGATGTAATTTTAATCTTCTTGAACTTGTAGAGACTTGTTTGTGTCCTAACATGTGGTTTATCTTTGAGAATGTCTTGTGTGCATGTAAGAAAAATATGTATTCTGCAGCTGTAGGGTGAAATGTTCTGTAAATGTCAATTAAATCCATCTGATCTAGTATGTTGTTCAAGGTTGCTGTTTCCTTGTTGATTTTTTTGTCTGGAAGATCTATCCAGTGATGTCGTTGAGATGTTAAGTCCCCTACTATGACTGTGTTGCTGTCGATATCTCCCTTAAAGTCCTCCAGTAGTTTTAAAAATATATTTAGGTGCTCCTATATAGGTGCTAGATGTTTACCTGGGTTATATCCTCTTAATCAAAGAATCCTTTTAGTATTATGTAGTGGCCTTCTTTGTCTCTTGTTATGGCCTTTGTTTTTCTTTTTTTACCATCAGGAAAATTTTGTCAAATAAAGTGCACAAACATTTCACTTTTCTTCACTGCTTCCTTGCTCACAGTTCTCGGTCACTGGTTAACAGATATTTAAGTGTCACGATACCAGAATGTAGGCATGGGAGCAAGTGTGCCCGCCCCAATAACCCTCCCACCTGCAAACTCTTGCACCTAGGACTGAGTGAAAGTGTTGAGGTATATGTCTTGCTTTTTACAATTTTAAAACATGTTAATTAAAGTTTGCCTTTAAATTGCACTACCCATGACTGTGCTGTGGACCACATTCTTCTCTCCAATTCCTGTGTGATGTGAGCTGTCACACATCACTGGACATCCATCTCACACACCTTCTGGTGATTTACAAAGCAAACGTGTCAGCCCTCACCCATGCTGTCTGGCCCTGTTGCAGCTTCCGGTGGTGTCTGGAGATCCTGGATGTCCCTGGCTAGTTGATGTGTCACCCTGATCTCTGTCCTCATCTTGCTGTGAGCATGTTTGTTTCTGTGCCCAAATTTCCCTTTTAATAAATGCACCTGTCACATTGGATTTGTGCCTACCCACAGCTGTAGGACTTCATCTTTACTAATTACATCTGCAAGGACTCTGTTCCCAAATATAGTCCCATTGTGGAGAGATTGGGTCTGGAGAGTCATGGCCTCTGTTTTGAAGCCTATTTTGTCAGATATAAGTACTGCTAACCCCACTTCCTTTTTGTTTCCATTTCCTTGGAATTGTTGCTATTTGTTAATTCTCACCTGAGGATATTTTCCCATTGATCTTTTTAGATAGAGTGGAAGGGAGGGAGGGAGAGAGAGAGAAAGAGAGAGAGAGAAACGTCTGTGTGAGAGAGACAAATTGATTGGTTGCCTCCCACATGATCCCAACTGGGGCCAGGGATCAAACCTGCAACCCACGTATGTGCCTTTGACTGGAATTGAACCTGTGACCCTTTGTTCTGTGGGCCAAAGCTCTAACCACTGAGAAAACGTGTCAGCCCTCACTCATGCTGTCTGGCCCTATTGCAGCCTCCGATGGTGTCTGGAGATCCTGGATGTCCCTGGCTAGTTGATGTGTCACCCTGATCTCTGTCCTCATCTTGCTGTGAGCATGTTTGTTTCTGTGCCCAAATTGCCCTTTTAATAAACACACCTGTCACATTGGAATTTTTTTATCCCTTCACTTTTAGCCTGTGTTAGTCTTTTGTTTTGAGGTGGGTCTTTTGTAGACTATATATATATTTTCATATTTTCTTATCCATTCAGTTACCCTATGTCTTTTAATTGGAGCATTTAATCCATTTACATTTAAGGTTGTTCTTTTTTTTTAAATGTTTTTATTTATTTTTTAGAGAGAGAAAAGGAGAGAGAGATAGAAACATCGATGTGAGAGAGAAACATCAATTGGCTGCCTCCTGCATGCCCCCTAATGGGGATAAAGCCTGCAATCCAGGCATGTGCCCTAACTGGGAATTGAACTGGGACCTCTCAGTCCATGGGATGACTCTCTGGTCTGCGGGCTGACACTCTAACCGCTGAGCCAAACTGGCCAGGGCCATGGGATGACTTTCAATCCACTGAGCCACACTGGCCAGGAAAGGTTGTTCTTGATAGCTACTTATTTATTGCTATTTTTATTCTTTATGCCTGTGTTCCTCTCTCTTTGACTTTATTTCTTCTTCTTACAACAGTCTCTTTAGCATTTCTTGCAATGCTCATTTTAGTGGTAATAAATTCCTTTATCTTTTTTTGTCTGTGAAGCTCTTTTTCACCTTCAATGTTGAATGATAGCTTTGCTGGATAGAGTAGTCTTAGTTTCAGATCCTTGTTTTTCATTACTTTGGATAATTCATGCCATTTCTTTCTGGCCTGTAGGGTTTCTGTTGAGAAATCAACTGACAGCCTTAAAGGAGCTCTCTTGTAGATAACTGACTGTCTCTCTCTTGCTCCCCTTAAGATTCTTTCTTTGTCTTTAACTGTTGCGAATTTTTTGGTTAATCCTCACCCAAGGATTTTTTTTTATTGATCTTTTAAAGAGAGCAGTAGGGAGGGAGGGAGGGAGAGACAGAAAGAGAGAGAGAGAAACATTGATGTGAGAGAGACAAATGGATCGGTTGCCTCCTGCACATGCCCTGACCAAGGTCAGGGATCAAATCTGGGACCTAAGTACATGCCATTGACTGAGAAACGTACCAGTGACCTTTCAGTGAGTGGGTTGATGCTCTATATGCTGAGTGACACCAGCCAGGGCAACCTTTGTCATTTTAATTATGATGTGTCTTGGTGTGGGTCTCATTGTGTTCATCTTGATTGGGACTCTCTGTGCTTCTTGAACTTGTGTGACATTTTTCTTCACCAGATTTGTGAAGTTTTCTGTCATTACTTCTTTAAACAGGTTCTCTATCCCTTGCTTACTTTCTTTTCCCTCTGGTACCCCTATGATGTGGATGTTGTTTCATTTCATATTATTTCATATTTCCCTTAAACTTTCCTCATGCTTTTTAAGTGTTTTTCTTTTGGCTGCTCTAATTTAGTGATTTTTTTTCTACCTTGTAGTCACTGATTTGATCTTCTGCTTCAAGCCTGCTTTTAATTCCTTTCAGTTTATTCTTGATGTCAGATATAGTTTTGTTCATTTTCAACTGGTTCTTATTCATGTTTTCTATGTCTTTTTTTATGTTGATATCGTTCCTATGAAGTTCCTTATAATTTCTATTACATTTATTGTAGTTCTCACTAAGTTCCTTGAGTCTCCTTAGAACCATTACTCTGAACTCTGTGTCTGATAAATTGTTTACCTCCACCTCCTTTAGGTCTTTTTCTGAAGATTCTTCCTTTTCTTTCATTTAGGGGTTGTTTCTTTGTCTCCCAATTATAGTTGTCTCTTTGTGTTTGTTTCTATATGTTAATATACCTGCTGTGACTCCCAGTCTTCGTGGGGTTGCCTTTTGTAGTAAATGTCCTGTGCGGTCCAGTGGTGCGGTCTCTTTGAACTCCTGAGCTGGATGCTCTAAGAGTGACCCTTTTATGTGTTATTTCAGCTCTCCTATTGTAATTGGGTCTTGATTGTTGTCTTATTCTTGGGTGAGATCTCCTCTCGGGCTGGCTAACTCTGAGGCTCAATCCTGACCACGTCATGCAAGCTGTTGTACAGGGCAGTCTCAAGGTGGTTTTTGTCCTTACTTGTTCTTTTTTTAAAAATCCTCACCCAAGGATATTTTTTCATTTATCTTCAGATAGAGTGGGAGGAGGGAAAAAGGGAGAGAGAAACATCGACGTGAGAGAGACACATCAATTGGTTGCCTCTGCATGACCCTGATCAGAGCCGGGGACTGAATCGCAACTGAGGTACGTGCCCTTGACCAGAATCGAACCTGTGACACTTTAGTCTGTGGACTGATGCTCCAACCACTGAGCCAAACCAGCCAGGGCCCTTGTTTAAAGTCTCATCTTCAGCCATTCTTCAGCTCATATGTCATGATGAATATTCCCCAATTTAGTTTAGTTCTAGTTAGACTCTGGGAGAAGGTGGGAGAAAGATACACCTACTCTGCCATCATCTTCTAATCCTTCCAAGTTTTGAATATTTAGAGATGGAGTATAAAGTTCAGCAAGTTCATTCCTCCGCTCCTCACAGCCATCCAGCAGGATAGGCAGGGCAACTATTTATTAAAGTGGAGCAAGAATGAGGTTAGCATTAGCTGAGTCATGGATTGGGAGTTGGAGCACTTCAAAGCTGGTGATGGTTGAGTCCAAGGAAGTTGGATTTATTACGCCTGTTGCTGTTTCCAAAGACATGTGGAGGAGAGCAGGAGGAAATGTGAACCAAGAGGAGAAAAAGCAAATGATGAGGAGGAGAGATGGCAAGAGGTATGGAGGAAAAAGAGACAAGAAGGAAAGTAAACTTTGAGTGCTCTTTGTATGTATGTTAGTGCTCTTTGTATGTACTAAACTGTCTTATGCATTTTACACTGTTATCTCATTTGCTTTTAGAGCGATACTGTAGTGTAGGTATCACACATGTTTGTCCAGTACCTGCTTTGTGACATGTACTGTGTGACAGGTGTGGTGGTGCAATGATTAATATGTCATACACATCTGCCTGAACTTGAGGTGTTGACAGTTTAGTAGGCAACTCTGACATTGAATTAGTTTCCATATAGGGGGCTATGTGCATTGGATGTGTATAAAGGACAGTGAAGATTTTTCAGGCAGGAATAACCAGTGCTACCTGGGAAAGTAGGTCTGGAAAAAATGTGGTGAATGTGGGGAGGGCCTTCTAGGTGGAGGAAGTAGTATATGCAAACTCATGAAGGCATAGGACATCATTATGCAAGTTGTGACTGGAAATCAAGGAATGAGAAGGGGAGTGGCCTGATCATGTTGGACCTTCTGGGCCAGCCCAATGAGTTTGGGCTTCATGATGAGGTGGGGAAGGCTTTAGCAGAGAAACAACTTGATGAAATCTGTCCTCCTGACAGGCTTCTCTGGCAGTGTTGCAGAGGATGAGTTAGAAGGCATTGAGAATGAAGCCTAGGAGTAGTCAGAGAGAATTCTCTTAAAATAGTTTAGATACAGGCTGATAAATGCCTGAATAGGACCTTGAGGGTGAAAAAAAAGCCATGGACTATAATGACTATTTTATTATAAAATAGTAGAACTTATGACTTATTGGATGATGTAGGTGAGGATGAGGGCAATTTAGGATAATACTCAGGCTGCTGGTCATTGGGATCATACTAGTTCACTACCTGGTATTAAAAGTTAGTGTTAGAAATCAGTCCTGGCAATCACACCTTCCTGCTTCTCTACTGAAGTTGCCAAGGAAGCAGCAGCAGCAAAGTTGTTCCTATTGGAACCAGTGTTGGGGGTGGAATATCTGTAGATGAGGGCCTTTCTCCTCTTCCTCTGAATCCAACTATTGGACCCATCCCATGTATATATGAGACAAAAGGAGAAAGACGGCTAAGTCCACTTATCCACCTAGCCACATGTACAAATGAGGTGGAAAAGCAAGAGAGTGGAAGAGTATACAGAATTTTTAATTTATAGTAATCTCATGAAATCAGTAAATGTGGTTCAGTCTATGTTTTGGATAAAGACCAATATGTTTTGTAACTTTTCCACTTTGAGTGAGGTGGATGTAAACGTAGGAGGTATGAAAAAAAGGAGCAAAAATTTTCTCTTCTATATCCTAAAGAAGAAATATAGAAGGAAAAATAGACTTGGGGTAAGGAGACAATAATCATTCATTTTTGACACACTGACTCTGAGGTGACTGTAGAACATTCAGGTAATAATGTCCAGTACAAAGTTGAATATAGGATTCTGGGGCTTAGGAGGGAGGTCTGGGCTAGAAAAATGAGTTATGGCATTATCAGAAAACAGGCGATAGTTGAAGTCTTGTCTTCAGGTCACTATAGGGGATGAGGAATGAACACTAGGAGCACTATGGCTTCAGGGACAGGTGAGGAAGATAGGTCGGAAAGGTTAGTGATGAGAAATTAATAGGTAAGAGGAAAACCTGGAGAGTGTGAGGGCTGGGAAGCTAAAGGAAGAAAGTGCCTCAAGAAAGTATTGTCAGTGGGGTGTAAGAATAATTGAAGAGCATTAGGAGAATGACTTGGAATAGCTACAAAGAGAGATTAAAAAGAGCAGAAACAAGAGGAGTAAAAGTAGAGCATTTTCAAGCTGCTGCGAGTGTACACATGAGAATGGGAACCCTATCAATCATGGAGCCTACATGAAAATGCCACTTAAGGAACACTCAGATGTCAGATTATAATAACCCAGGACTGGGAATTTGGTGGGTGGGTGAGGTGGAAGGACAAAGGACTGGAATCTGAAAATGATGGGTTCAAGTTCAAAAGGAAAGGAAGAAATATCAGGTGGGATTGAAAGACTAATTAACTGCAGAGTTCAAATGACTCTCTTGGGATATCTGTGAAATAAAAGGAAACTTAGAAGAAGAGAGGTGGTGGAAAAGCTGGAAGGTATGGAAATTGTGGTTATAGACAGAAATGTTGGAGTTTTGGGCAATTACAAATAAAGCTGCTATGTGTACAAGTCTTTGAGGGGACATATAATTTCTCTTCTCTGGGTAAATACCTACAAGTGGAATGGCTGGGTCATATGGGAGGTAGGTGTTTAACTGTTTTAGCAAACTGCCCAACTGTTGTCCAAATCACTTTTTAATATGATCGTATTATTTTACATTCCCAACAGCAGTAAATGAGAGCTCCAGTTCTCCCATGTCCTTTGCCAATACTCAGTGCGGTCAGACTTTTTGATAAGCAGTGACATTGAACATCTTTTCATGCTTACTGTATTTATTTTTACCAGAAGTCTTATTTAACTCTCTGGTTATATCTAAAAGATTTTTTTATTGACTTAATTGGGTTTTGTAGGTACACAAATAAATCATGTGTCAGTAATGATATTTATCTCCTTTCAATGATGATGTTTTAGTTCCTTCTTTTCTTTTTTTGAAAAATATGTTTTTATTGATTTTTTTAGAGGGAGATGAAGGGAGAGAGAGATAGAAACATCAATGTGAGAAACATCGATCGGCTGCCTCCTGCATACCCCCTACTGGGGATCGAGGCCGAAACCTGGGCATGTGCCCTGACTGGGAATTGAACTGGGACTTCTCAGTCCATGGGATGATGCTCAATCCACTGAGCCATACCGGCTGGCTAGTTCCTTTTTTTCTTTTATTGGTGAGAACTTAAATAATAATGGTATCTTTGTCTTTTACCTGATCAACATGGTCAGTTTCACATCAAAAGATTACATTGACATTAGAATATTTAAATTTTTAAATATACTTGTATTTCATCCTAATTTGCTAAGATTTTGTTAAGGAATCGAGCTTTAAATTAATTACATATTTTTTCATAATTATTTAAATAATTATATGTTTCTCCTTTTTCCCTTTCAGGTATAAAAATGGAAAGATGATTTGACTTTGGGTGGTGGGCACACAGTGCAATATACAGATCTTGTAACATAGACATCGACACCTGAAACCTATATGATCCTATTAACTAATGTCACCCCAATAAATTTAATTAAAAAAATAATAAAAATGGAATCAAACTCTATATGCTATCTTCTAATATTTTTTTGTGGACATAACCTTTTATGATGAGTGTCTTTCCACACATTTAATATAATTGTATAACATTATGATTGAAGGCTGCATAGTATTTTATTTTATAGAGGTATCTTAATTTAGTTAGCCAGTCTTCTATGAAAGGACATTTAGTTTATTTATACTCTCTTTTTTGCTATTATAAATGTTGTTGAGATAAATATTCTTGTAATTAAATCTTGGTGTACATCTAGGCCTATTAAATTAAGCTAAAATTCCTAGATTTGCAATGCTAGGTCAGAGTCTGAATTTTTTGTTATATGTATATATGCATATAATTTTTAAAATTGATTTTTAGAGAGAGAGGAAGGGAGAGGGAGAGAAACATTGATATGAGAGCACAACATCAATCAGCTGCCTCCTGCACGCCCCCCACTGGGGATGAAACCTGAAACCCAGGCATGTGCCCTGACCAGGAATTGGGAATTAAACAGGCAAATTTTCCATGCACAGGACAATGCCCAACCAGCTGAGCCACACTGGCCAGGTCCAGAATCTGAATATTTTTAAGGCATTATATTTACTGTAAAATTATCCTCAGGAAAGTTAGTAGTCATTTACTTGCATGCCAGTATTCTAGCCTGTTCTGACAATTCCATGGATGACCAGCGCTGCTGCAGTAATACTCAATTGTCTTTGATTACACTGAGTATTCTATATGTGTATTTTTTTGTTTTCTATTTTAGTGCTTTATTTCCTTTACTTTCTGTCTTTTGTTATATGTACATTATTTGTGGATTCTATATTTGTGAATTCATCTACCAATTAAAATTAATTTGTAACTTCAAAATCAATTATGTATACCATTTTTGCACTCATATCCAGACATGCACAGAGCAGTGAATAATTTGAGTCACCCAGCATGGAAGGACATGGAGAGTATTATGCTAAGCAAAATAAGCCAGTCAGAGAAAGATAAATACCATATGATCTCACTAATATGTGGAATCTAATGAATAAAATAAACCAATGAACAAAATGGAACTGATACTGGCTGGTGCCCAAGAAAAGGCCAGTGGGAGTTACTGGATAAAGAAGGTGAAGGGGTTAGCTAAAGAACATATATTCATACCCCATGGACACAAACACTAGTTTAGTGAAGGCCAAGGGAGGGGATGTGGGATGGGTGGAAGTGGGAAAAGGAGGAAAAAGGGGGACACCTACAATAATGTCAACATTAAAAATTCTTTATAAAAATTTTTTTGAGCCTGGCTGGTGTGGCTCTGTGGTGCATTGACCCATGCACCAAGAGGTCACCAGTTCGATTCCCAGTCAGGACACATGCCCAGGTTGTGGGCTTGATCCCCAGTGGACGGCATGCAGGAGGCAGCTAATCGATGTTCTCTCTCATCGATGTTTCTAGCTCTCTCTCCATCTCCCTTCCTCTCTCTCTCTAATATCAGTAAAGAAAAAAAATTAAAAAAAATTTTTTTTGAGTCACTTGACACACATATTCCCAGCTGAGGTCAAACAAAGGGATACTTTGCTTTCTTGTTTCAGCTCATCTTGTAAACAAGTCCTTTGTGTGGTCTATTTAGCGCTATGTTTTATTAGTGATTTCATGTTTAAGATAACCCCCAAGCATAGTGCTCAAGTGCTGTCTAGGGTTCCTAAGTATAAGAAAAATTTTATGTGTCTTATGGAGAAAATACATGTGTTAGATATGCTTTGTTTAGGCATGAATTATAGTGCTGTTGGCCATGAGTTCAATGATAATGAATTAACATATATTAAATAAGGTGTCTTTAAATAGAAACACATATTAAATAAGATTATGTACTAATCAGTTGATGAAAATGTTGTGACCAGAAGCTCAAAGGATCCTAATCCTGTATTTCCCCTGGGAGCAGTGGTTCAGTATTTGCTAATTTAGTGTTCACCACAACTTTATAGAGCATAACTACATCCTGTG
This sequence comes from Tadarida brasiliensis, assembly GCA_030848825.1. Taxonomy (NCBI): domain Eukaryota; kingdom Metazoa; phylum Chordata; class Mammalia; order Chiroptera; family Molossidae; genus Tadarida; species Tadarida brasiliensis. The sequence goes on along the minus strand of CM061259.1, from coordinate 66,514,450 downwards.
AATAATGAGAATCGACTGGACTGTTTTCTATGGGCCCCTCCCCCATTTACATCTGCTGTCTGGTGGGCATTATTTTCACCCCCTGCTAAGCACTTTTCCCCCAGAATCCCTTGCCAGCTGGGTTCCAGCTTACGTTCTGCCGGTGAGAAGTTCTGGTGAGAGGTTAGGGAGGTGGAAGAGAAGGAAGCACACATTTCTTCTCCAGCAGCAGCAAATAGACATGTGGGCAGATGGCATCGTCCTGGTTTCTGTGTTACACAAGGGTGGCAGCAGCTTCACAGTGAGATCTTTCGTGGGGCCTGTCTTGGTGCTCCAGACAGCTGAGATCATTAGCGGTAGCTTCGTGCAGTTTCTGCATGTCATCATCTCCCCAAGGCCAACCACAGTTTTCCCTGACCTCTGCTTCCCTAGACCTTTCAATGAATCCGTAAACACCTAGTTCCCTGATTGGATTCCTTGTTTGAAATACTAGGCTAGTTTCTGTTTTCTTGACTGAAGCCTGACTAAATACAGTATGGATACCAGAAGAAGTGTGCTTTCCCCGTGAAGGAAGAAGAAAGCACAAATATTTGATGACCAGACTGCTGGCGCATTCTCCTCTTCATCTTGGGCATATAGCTCAGACGTTTCCCATTGTCCTTGCTTCTATGTGGGACCTTGTGAGTAGAACCCTTCCACACTCCCTCCCACTGCCTGCACTGAACTGTGCCATAGCAAGAGATACATTTTACTGTGATACGTCACTGAGACTGTGGGACTCTGTTTTAGCCTATACTAATACAAATACTTTTTATACTTCTAAAAATATACTTGACTCATAATTCTGTTATCACCAGTGACAAGAAGGAAACAGTATTTATGAATTCCCTCCTAAGTCAGATGAAAAACTGAGCATATTTTATTTCCATTTACTTTCACTCCTATCTATCTCTGTTGATATAATCTGGAATTTCATCAAGGTTATAATTAATTGTTTTATTTTACATTTGCATTCTATTTTGTAATCATATTTTTAATGATTATTTAGGCTTCATTTGACATACACCAGGTTTTAATGCTCACCACCCACCCTTTTATAGCACAAGGTCTTTGTTACGTGTCTTGGTTTCTGTAAAAACCTTCCTGTACTTTTCCTAAGAAAAGATAGCCTGGTCGGTGTGGCTCAGTGGGTTGAGCGTTGTCCCATGGACTGAGAGGTCCCAGTTCGATTCTGCAGGAGGCAGCCAATTGATGTTTCTCTCTCACATCGATGTTTCTATCTCTCTTTCTTTTCCTCTCTCTCTAAAAAATCAATAAAAACATTTTAAAAAAGAAAGATATATAGAAAATATACTTCTGAGTCTTTGAATAGCTGAGACTGTTTCTTTGTTGTTGTTTTATACAGGACTTGCATGAGTCCATAATCTTAATTAGCTAACTACCTTATTCCCTCAAAATTCTGAGTTGACATATATATTTTTTAGCATTTAATATAATTTTATGGTGAAGTTTAAAATTAGATGGGATTTCTCCTTTTTTAGGTTAACTTTCCCTCTCCCTTAAATGCTTCTAAGATTTTTTTTTTTTTTTCAATCTTGATATTTACCAGTTCTATCACATGTATGCATGGGTTGGCTTCTTGTCATTAACTTTGGTACTCAGTGAAATGTTGATACTTTTGGCAAATAGAGTGCAAAGTGCTTTATATGTATTACCTTTTGACAACACTATGAAGTGATAGCTATTATCCCTTTCACTTTGCAGATGATGGCATTGAAGTTTCAAGGACTAACAGAAGGTCAACAGCAGAAGTGAGATTGGAACTTAGGTCTACTTCACACTAGACTCTGAGCTTTTAGTCACTATACCATGCAATTCTTTCTAAAGGGAAGAAAAAGGCCTCTTTTACTGTGTAATACCTATAATTCTGCTTTTGTTTCCTGTGTTCCTGATTCTCCTTCAGAGACAAAGCAATTGCCCATCAAGTGGGTCTCTCTTGTCTAGTGTTTTGTTGTTATTGTTAATCCTTACCTGAGGATATTTTTTCACTGATTTTTAGAGAGAGTGGAAGGGAGGGAGAGTGGGGAGAAGAGAGAGAGAGAGAGAGAGAGAGACATTGATGTGAGAGAGACACATCGATCAATTGCCTCTTACATGCACCCCGACTGGAGCTAGGGATGAACCTGCAATCCAGATATGTGCCCTTAACTGGGAGTTGAACCCACGACCCTTCAGTGTGTGGACTGATACTGTAACCACTGAGAAATCCTGCCCAGGGCTCTCTTGTCTAGTCTTTATATTTCCAGGTTTTCATTTAGTCATTGTAAGGACAGAAAACAGGACTTTCTTCTCTTTGTTATGGTTTTTCCACCATTTATAAGAAGTATCTAGTAATTAAACATGGAGTTTGCAAGCTCCTCTGTTTGAACAGAACAGCAGGACGAGATAAGACACCAAGGCTACACTCTTCCACCCCCTCCTACCTGCTGTTTTAATGGCTTCAGGCTGTTTAGCAAGAATTCCTCCTCCTCATTCTCCCCTCCCCTTCAGACAGGCCTCTCCCTTTAGAACTCTTCAGAACTTTTGTTATAAGCTTGTTTTACAGACATGGAAAAGATACTGATGAGAGGCGTCCTTAGTGCATCTGCCTGAGTGTCTCCTGCAAAACAAACAGACTAACTTTTCAAGACAAACTCCCAACATCTGGCTAACTCCATCTCCTCCTTTCCTTGTTGCTTAGCAACAGCAACTGCTTGCTTTTTAAAAAGTGCAAGTCACCCTTTGTTCCCTGCCTTGGGTCACCCATCCTCACCTGTCCTTTGTCCTCTCTTTCTTTCTTCTGTTGGTTGTGAATTCTTTCACAAGTCTGTGTCACAGGCCAGACTCTTAACAGTCATGCTTTCCTTTTATATTATCATAGAGTCTGGCAAACTTACTCTTTATATTTAGTTTATGTTTTCTGCAGTTTTAGGCCTGTTCTTTTCTTATTGTAATGCAGATTTAAATTTTTAACATTATTTTCTCCATCTCATCAGTTCCCTTTTCTATTTCTATGCCTTTTAGCCTGACCCACTGACAACTGAACCCCTCTTCACTTTTGTTAGAATCTTGTTTTTCAGTCTGTTTTCTAGTATTTTCTTCTGTCTCATGTATGAAACAGCGCTCAAGAGTACTCTCTTCCTCTGCGTCTAGCACCGTGCCCTCTGACAAGTACATGTCTCCATCGTTTAAGTCCCAGGACATTTTCATAGGCCCATGGTGGTTCTATTTTCCTTAATGACCCTCTAATGCCCTTGGTTTCCCAGAAATAGATGTGGATGCTGTTTAGAACCCTCCTCTCAAATCTTAAGGAGGGATTATCAGCATACATTTACATGACCTGTTCAGCAGTATGTCATTCTGAGTGGAAAATGGAGACAGTTGATGAAGAGGTGGGTAGGGAAAGAAGAAGGGAAGATTTCACTTTTGTGCCATTTCTTTGGTTCCAGGGTCAACTATTGGACCTAGGTCTCTGTTTGGGCCAGCCTCTCTCCCTGCAGTTTTACCTGGCAAGTTCGGGATGCTGCTGTCTTGGCAGGAGAACTTGAGATGCTGACGTAGATAATGGTTATGGCAGGGCAGACTGTTTGTGGTAGGTCTGGCAGGTAGGTGGTGGTAGCTGCTGAGATCCAATTTCACACCATTACCGGGAGAACTGAGGCTATGTCTTCTTTAACCACATAAAGAAGAAGAACACTAGGACCCAGAGAACTGGTCCTAAGCATCACTGAACCTGATTCCCTTAATCAATGGCTCAGCCAAGATGGGCCCACACAGGTTCAGAACAGTGAGTTTAATGGCTCTGCAGCCACTTCCATGCCAGCAGATAATAGGATGGTGCTAGTACTTTAAGACCTGGAGCTCTTGCCAGATGGTATATGTCCTGGCCATACCTTTGGGACTCCTGGTGTGTCACCCCATCTCCCTCCACAGGACCCACCCCTAGTTGACCGTAGGATACTGTCAAGTTATCAGATGAAGTTAATTGAAGTTATAGAAGCACAACTCCCCACCGTCAACCTCCTTGTGCTGGTGCTGGTCTTTATTGCAACACCATATCTGCAGACAATTCCAGGCCTTAGCCTAGAATACAATTTTTTTTGTCTCACTGTGTTTTTATTTTATTTTTTTAAACTTATCTTTATTGTTGAATGTATTACAGATGTCACCCTTTTTTCCCCATTGATACCCTCCTCCCCAATCCCTCCCCCTCCTGCCTTCCCCACACTATTATGTGTGTCCATTGGTTGTGCATGTATGCATATAAGTTCTTTGGTTTATCTCATCCTGCCCTCCCTCCCCCCTTCCCTTTGAGGTTCATCAGTCTAACAACCAATTTGTACTTCTTAATTCCTTCATCTTTTCCACCCATACCCCCAACCCCCTTCCCATCTGGCAACCAACAAAAGTTCTCTGTATCTATGAGTCTGTTTCTGTTCAGCTTGCTCATTTTGTTTGTAGATTCAATTGTTGATAGATATGTATTAATTGACATTTTATTGTTCATATTTTTGTTCTTCTTCTCCTTCAAGAAGACCCTTCAACATTTCATATAATACTGGTTTGGTGGTGATGAACTTCTTTAGCTTTTTCTTGTCTGGGAAACTCTTGATATGTCCATCAATTCTAAATGATGGCTTTGCTGGATAGAGTAATCTTGGTTGCAGATCATTGCTTTTAATCACCTTGAATATCTCTTGCCATTCCTTTCTGGCCTGCAAAGTTTCTTTTGCGAAATTAGCTGACAGTCTTATGGGAGCTCCTTTGTAGGTAATGAACTGCTTTTCTCATGCTGCTTCTATGTTTAATCCTCACCCGAGGATATTTTTCTATATATCTGCAGACAGAGGGTGGGGTGGGGGGGCGGAGAGGGAGAGAAAGGGAGAGAGAGAGAAACATTGACGTGAGAGGGACACATTGACTGGTTGCCTCCCGCACGACCCCAGCCAGGGCCGGGGACAAACCACAACCAAGGTACGTGCCCTTGGCCAGAATCGAACCCACGACTCATTGGTCCTCAGGCTGATGCTCTACTGCTGAGCCAAACCGGCCAGGGCTTCTCCTGCTGCATTTAAGATTCTCTCTTTCTCTTTAACCTTTGGCATTTTGATGTGTATGGGCCCTTTAAGAGGAGCTGCTTGGGGCTCCAGAAGCCTCAGCCTGCCTCAGCCTCAGTTCCCGTTGGTTTTTATAGCCAGAAGATATGGAACTTCTCTTCCTGGCACAGAACCCTGAGCTGGGTGCCTGGTGTGGGACGGGGGCCCATTTACCTTCACAGCTGAGGTACCCTCCTGATTTTTATATTCTATATGTGGGTGTGGGACCAGCCCCTCGGCGCCTTTGCCCCTCCTACCAGTCTTGATGTGGCTTCTTCTGTAATTTCGTAGTTGTAGGACTTCCATTCAGCTTGATGTCAGCTGGTTCCGAATAATGGCTGTTCTGTAGTTTAGTTGTAATTTTGATGTGGTTGTGGGAGAAGGTGATACAGCGTTTACCTACACCACCACCTTGACCAGAAGCCTAGAATACAATTTTTTTCTCTGTTTCTATTTCTCTGTCTCATTCCCTCTCTTATCTACATTACTGACCTGCTGAATATTTTTTGGCCTTAACCATCCTATATTAACCTTGCAAATGACAGTTATGTTATTGGTGAAGACAGAAGCACTAATATCCTTGCTACAGATGTCAGAAGCCTTGACCTGATATTGGCAGCTGCAGCATAGGCAGCAACACCAGCATTGGATGTCTTTTGTTTGCCCTTCCAGATGCTCTCTCTGGCCTGGAGGCTGACCCATATGGTCTGGTCTACTTCGTTGGTGTGCTGGGCCCCATGGGAGCTGATTATATGCATTTCTTTCTGACTTCCATGTTTGGTGACCATGGTAGGAATATTTATTCTGTGGAAATTGGCAAACACTATAAATAAATGCGTGCGTGTGCGCCCGTGCGCGCGCGCGCGCACACACACACACACACACACACACACATATACTTCAGAGTTGTTGAATATTTATTTACCAGCACACCCCTAGGGACGTGTCAGTATATCAACAGACTTGCTAGCCTTCTGGCTTCTGGTTGGGGTTAGCACACAGGAGGCCCCTGAAGGAGACTGAAGGGTGAGAAGAGAGTGTGACCAGAGTATCCATTCTCCTGGTCCATCACTAACAGGTTCCCTCAGATTGGCTGCATCCCTGTACAAAGCCTTCAGCTGCTGTCAGGCACCCTCTCCATGTATCCATTCTCTCTGGAATCTAGATACTTTTCCTTCCCTCTTCAGGTCTATGAGAGGTCATGGCTCCAGGTACCGTATCATCTCTCCTTGGCTTTCCTCAACACTAATACACCAGTAGTCCCTTTAGGTCACTCTATGCTCCTGTGCCACTTGTTTCCCTCTGTGACCTGATGTGAAACCCAAGCATATTCAGTCCTGTAGACTGTTGTTTCCTGGGTACATTCACTGGGTCTCTATTTCCACAGTAGGTTCCAAGAGTAATGGTTTTCAAACTCTTCATAACCTTGCTTGGGATGTTTTCTTCAAGTGAATCCTTATTTGAAAATTTAATGTACACATTAAATATTCTTGTCTTAGTGGAGCAGGAAATAATGGGAATCCTGCTCACCATCCTCTGCTGAAGTCTTTGAACATCTTCTCCCAGATAACATTTTTAATGCATAAAATACAATAATAATTGATACAAAATAATTGAAATTCATATACTAAAATTGTGAAAACATTTAAAAACAAAGTAATGTTAGTAATATATTTGCTTCTTTATTAGAACATTAAGCTAGTAGATCTAGCAGCAAGTCTCACACCTACTATAATTTAAAAGTAGTGGTGATGATCATTAATGATAATTTGAAATATCTACAGCAACTCTAATGTGCAATGAAAACATTAGTGACAGAGTTGCAGGTACTGCTAATACTACTGTGATTTTATCCATTTATTTTTGGGCCATATTCATAAAGGAAGGAAATGGTCGATCTCAGAGAGAAGTAAATTTTAAAAAGATGTGATATTTCTCTTCCAACCAAGCTCATATGCCCAAGGGCTGGTTATTAGGCTCTTTTCCCTCAGTTCCCCATCTACCTGCCAGAGTCAGCTCTGTGATGCTGGGACTTGGCACACCACACTTCTCCCCAGACAACTGACCTCCTATTACAGGGCATTGGTCAAGGAGCAAATAAGAGGGAGCTTGGAAAGCTAGAAGAGAGAGAAGCACCTTTTGTCCGGCCCATTGTCTCCGTCAGCGTCATGCCAATGACAGTGTCCCCTCCTCACAGTGGCAGGTGATTCTTGTAGTTGGTTGGTTGCAGCTTCCAGTTGTTTCCACACTCTCAGAACCAGCCTCACGGTGTCCCCTTGGGAGACACTACAAGCTGGGTGCTCTCCTCTTGGCTACCAAAACAAAGAAACAAAAGCTGGATGGCCTGAAACAACAGAAATGTGATGTCTCATAGTTCTGGGAGCTAGAAGTGTGAGAGCATGAAGTAGGCAGGGAGTGCTCCCTCTGAGAGCTCTGGAAGAGAGCTTTCCTTGCCCCTTCTAGTTCCTGGTGTTGCTGGCAATCTTGGCATTCTTTGGCTCATAGATAGTCTTTACTCCAGTCACATGGCTGTCTTCTCCCTGAGTCTTGATGTTATCTTCTCTCTGTGTATTTCTGCATCCTCATCTCCCCTTTCTATAAGGACAATGTCAGACTGGATTAGGACCCATCATAATGACCTAATTTTAACTTGAGGTCACATTCAGAGGTACTGGGAGTTAGGGCTTCAACACATATTTTGGGGCACACAACTGAACCTATAATGCATCTCCTCAGAGATCTGGGTCCTACCTTTGTGGAAACCTCCCAGCTTCTATTTCCCTTAGTCCAAGTTCTTTTGTTTCCCCAGCCTTAGATTGGGGCCTATTTCCTGTAGTTATTGTTTCTGCGCTACCCAGTGTCCCCCTTTTGTCTTTCAGTCTTCTAATACTTGATTAATCAATTCCTTATGTAACATTCTCTATGTTAAAATAACTAGTGTGCCCTGGCCGGTTTGGCTTAGTGGTTAGAGTGTTGGCCTGCAGACTGAAGGGTTGCAGGTTTGATCCCTGGCTCATTGGGGTCGTGCAGGAGGCAACCAATTGATATGTCTCTCTCATATTGATGATTCTCTCTCTCTCTCTCCCCCTCCCTTCCTTCCACTCTATCTAAAAAAATTAATGGGAAAATATCCTCGGGTGTAGATTAACAAAATACAAACAAACAAACCTGATGTGGATTCATTTTTCTAACCAGGCCACATCTGGCCTAGACCCCTGAATCATCAACATAGACCCCAGGTTAGGAGGATTTGAATTATCTCAAGAAAGAATCAGGGATTTAGGTGGGGATTTATGATTATCCAAACTTAGTAACACTTCTAAATTTTTGTACCTTTTTCCTTGTTTTAAATGTCTCAGTTGCTCCCTTAGCACATTCTTGCAGGGATGCTGAAAGGAAATGGACCCATGCATTTGTCTTCAGAGGCAGTGAGAAAGGAGGGAGCTGGCGGAGGCAAGGGGGTGTCTTAGATGGAGAGCAGCCCCATGGGGTAGAGAGGATAGGCAGCACTAAGAAAAATGAAAGTAGCTGAGACTCGGGGACCAGGGCAGTGAAGAAAAGAACATGGTAGCTGGACCTGAGAACTGGCCCTGGGACTCCCATAGGGAAAAAAGTTTTGGTGTCCTTTAACTCAGTAATCCTGCTTCTAGGAAGCTATTCTAGGGAAATAATCCAAAAGAAAAACAATATCTAACCTCCTGACTCTTCCCAGCCTGTCTGGCTTATGGGTACAGACAAGAGTCCATTAATGTTGATATCCACAGTCCTTGGGTTCTTGGCCCATGTATATAACTGGATGACCTCAAAGCCCTGCCTCAGAACTCCAGTCAGTTCTTAGAGTCTTTGGCAAGTGTCTTCAACCTATAAGCCACTGGAAAGTGGCACTTTGTTTCTGCCCCATCTGCTTCATCCACATGAAAAGGCTCCATCTGGGCAATTTTCATGGGCATGGCAAGTTCTGCTGATGACCCCCCCCCACACACACACACCTATGGCCACTGTGTTTTCACACCTGGACCAGCAAAAAGTTACCTTCTGCTTCTGCCTGTTCACCTCTTCTTTACAAAAGTCCAGAACCAGTGCCTCTGGCCAGCTGTAGAACAAACACTGTGTCTTTCATTTTCCTTGACTCCCTGTCTTTCTCCCCACTAGGCCAGAACAGGCCTGCTCCCCATTGTATATCATCTCATGCAAAGAGTTGTGGGAAAAACTGCCAGCACCTCACCCTCAATCTTCCCTGAGTCTTCTGGACTCTGAGTAATGCACTAATATGTTAATCATAGTGTTAGGAACACTGATGAAAAGCTGAAAGCAATCTAATAGAACACTAGTAGAAAAATGGGTGAAAGAGATGTGTGCTATAACCTCTTGTGAGATTTATTGAGCCAATAACAATTATGAAGACTCCATAACAACATAAAAAAGTGCTTATGATTTAATTTTAAGTGATTAGAAAGAATAAATTATGTACTATTATGATTTCAGCTATATAACAATGACATATGCCAATGAAATGAATAAAAAAGGAATTTGAACAAATTAAAACCAGTTTAACTTGGAGTGTTGATAGTGTGGGTAAACTTTTTCCTTTACTCAGTGTTCTGTTAATTTGTCTATAATGTCATTTATCTAATAAAGAATAACAGCCCTGGCCGGTTTGGCTCAGCGGTTAGAGCATTGGCCCATGGACCAGAGAATAATAGTTATTAGAGAAAAGTAATAAAATGCTTAACCCTGCTTTGAGATCTTCTTCACACATCCCTCAGGTTGCATCTGAGCTCCAGTTGGGTGGCTCAGCCTTACTAAATGCTCTCCCTGAGAGCATTTCCAGCTTGACAGTCTGGAAGCTGTTCAAAGGTCCTACTTGTCTAAAGCAGCAATGTGTCATCCCAAGGCTTCATGAGGGAAGAATAATAACATCTCAATATGGAGCGTTGGGGACCACTCAGAACATGAACATGCTGATAATTGCCTTCTTCAAGGTCATCTGACTTCCCACAACTTGAGGGTCTAGGAAAGAAAGCAACCTGATTGACTGTAAAGAGGTTAGAGCACTTACCTGGCTGGTGTGGCTCAGTGGACTGAGTGTTGTCCCATGGACTGACAGGTCCCGGTTCTATTCTGGGTCAGGGCACATGCACAGGTTTCGGGCTCTATCCCCAGTAGGGGAAGTGCAGGAGGCAGCCGATCAGTGTCTTTCTCTCACATCGATGTTTCTATCTCTCCCTTCCTTTCTCTCTAAAAAAGGCAATAAAAACATATCTTTTAAAAAAAAGAGGTTAGAGCTCCTTTGTTAGTGCTGACACCCACTTGTTGTGTGAGCTTATGTTCCTATATCAGCTCCTGACCCACAGTGCTGGCTATCACAACCTCGCCTAGTGAAGAAATGCATCTGCTCCCTTCAGTTGGTTTGCCTTCACATCTGGGTTTTTCTGTTGACCTGCCCCTTTGGAGTTATGATTCACTCTAATCTTTCTCTCTAGCTCTATGCTTTGCTTTCTTGATGGAGATGGTTGTTCTGCCCTTCTGTTTTGAAACACCCAAGACCTTGGGGAGCAGTGTGGGGCAACAAGCTGGCCCAGATCTTGAGAACTCCAAATCTCACCCACCTGAAGTTTAACTGTGGGGCTTGTGGTCACTGACTACAGGAATTCCTTTAGATAAATATCAATATAAAGTTACACACACACACACACACACACACACACACACACACACACACACAGACACATATAGTTTTAACTTGATTCCCATGATTTCCAATGTGCTCAACGTGGCATTTTGGTTTACCCACATTTCCCTGCCTATTGGATCTATAAGTCTGTCTCTGAACTCTGTGTCTCTTGGCTCCAAATACTACATGAGGGGCAGAAAGGATCTGGCCATCCTAGCTCCATCTCTCTCCTGGTTCAGGAACTCAGATGTGACCCATAGATAATGATGATTCTCTCTGTGTTCCTTTGACGAGACAGGGAAAGTAACACCTGTTCTCTGAACCTTACTGAAGTTCTATGGCGTTAAACTGTTCATGAGTGTGAAGTTATTTACATACTTTGGGAGAACGTACAAAATTTACTGCTTTTTAAAGAAACTGCTCAAGCACCTTGGACACTATGCTCTCAAGTATTGTGATTTTTTTCCAGAGCCTCACTCTGAGGACTCACTAGCAGGTGTGTAAAGCTGTCATTGAGGACACTGGGGTTATGGGGTGAGAGGACTTGGACTCACGACCAGGTCTGCTACATTCCAGGTGTGTGACTCGGGCCTCACATTTCCTCATCTCTAGAATGGGAATAACAACAACACCTGCCTCACAAGGGTGTTGTGAGGACCAAATGAGGTACTGTGAAAGTATAAAAAAAAAGGCAGTTGCACTAATTATTAATCCTATGTAATTATTGTATTAATTACAATGCAGCCTGGACAAAGATTAAAAGGACATCAGGATCTTACGCACAGAAAGGTAATGACTGTGGAGGAGTCAATGCTCATGCCAGCAGGTCTCTGTAACTGCTGGGAGTTGGGAGGTGGCAGGAAAAGGGTTAAAGTTAGGGTCCTCTCTGGGGAAGGAACTGACATCAAGTGGGCTTTTCCATGCTCTTGTAAAGGGGTAGTAGGAAGAACGATAGAGACCTTCAGTCCTGCTTCTGTGCCTGAGATCACAAGCTGGATCTCGGGGAAGAGCTTCTCTAGGAAGATGTCAGAGAAGAAGCCAGCTCCGGAAGCAGCTATCACCCAACCCCCGTTCATAGAAGAAGGATCTCCAAGCATCTTGGGAGAAGCCATGCTTCCCAAGTCTTTCAACCCTTGAGATCTCATCACGGGGGTGGGCTAAATGTCCCTTGATCAGTCAGACTCTTGTGGTGGGAGAAAACCAGGAGAAGAGGGTGATGGCCTGACCCCTGCATGGCTGGTGGCCCTGGGGTCTCTGGCTGAAGTCCCAACAAACCACAGGGAGGCGAAGGGAGAAGGAGCTCGGCTACAGGCAGTCTGCTGAGGATCCTGCAGGAGCAGACTTGTCTCTGTCGGGGAGGAATTTCTGTGACAGTGCCCTTGCCTTGTTTCAGTGACTTTTGATTTCCTGAGCTCCTTGCAACTGCCTGAAGTTATTTTCTCACATGTAATAAATAGGTTGTTAAAATGACATGAAAAATATAGTTAAGAACTTGCTAATTATTCAATAAATAGTAGCTGTTATTGGCATTGTCATAGTCAGCAGCACTGCTGTGTCTGCACATGGCTGTCAGCCTTGTCTAATCAGCATCTAGGACCAGACATAGATATGTCTGAAGCTCTTTAGCTCCACCATCTGGGAGGGGATGGCAATAAGCCTTGATGCTCAGGAAACCAGGAGCCTGTGTGATGGGGATCAGAGCTGGAGGTAGCTTTCATGTCTTAGTTCGTGCATCCTTCTTCCCCTTGCTCCCATGCTCCACGTTAATCCATCAAAGAGCTGAATGCTGCTTCCTTGTTCAGACTCTTGTCAGCATGAGGACTGCAGGCACTCACCGGGCCCGAACCCAGGCAACCTACTTGACTCTCACTTTCTGTGTCTCAGTGGTTCTCAAGAAGCACACACTACACTCCTGGGGACAACTGGAACTTGGTGGGGTCATTTTTATCACAACAAAGGGGAGCCCTACTGACATTTGTTGGGGTCGGCAGCAATGCTAGACTCCCCGCAAAGTGTGGGACAGTCCTGCACAACAAAGAATTTCCTCACTCAACTTTCAAATGTCCCATGGTGCATTCATATAAGTGAAAGTCCATTTATTATTAGTTATCTTAGTTAAGATCTGACTCCATTTTATGTGTAAATAACCCCCCCCTTTTTTTTTGCAAGACTCTTTTTTGGTATTTTATTATGGTGGTAAAAATCCACAACATAAAATCCACCATAAGTGCATAATTCAGTGGCATATATTCACAATGTTGTGCAATCATCACTGCTATCTATTTCCAAAACTTTTCATTACCCCAAACAGAGACTCTGTGCCCATTAAGTTTCCCTAGCCCTTTATAACCTCTAATCTAGTTTCTGTCTCTGTGAGTTTGCCTATTCTAGGTACCTCATGTAAGTGGCATCACATAATATCTGTGTTTTGTTTTATTAAAAACTACCAAGAGCTGTTCATCATACTGGAAAATCACCATCACCAGTGCCAAGACCACGTGTGGTATTTGAATCATCAATAAAATGTACGTGCATCACTCTGTTTGTCACTGCTACATTCAACATGGTTGCATGCATTTGACACTTCGATGTGTGTTCTAATGCAATTATGTCTGAACATTCACATATTGAAATACATAGTATTTTATTACATTTGATATCTTTTTTAAAAATTATGTATAGATAGCTTAAATAAGCTTCTAATTTCATTTTAGGTTAGTGAAGGGGCATTACAAAATATTTATTATAAAAAGGGTCATTGGGCCCAGTGGGGCTGAAAATCAATGACTTATCTCCTACAGTCACTGACAAATGACCAGTATGCTGTCTGTGCTTACAACCTTACACAGCCAGCTCCACTTCCCAAACAGGAAATCCTCAAACTACTGAACTGATTATTTCTTTGGTCACCACTACCTGACTATTGTGGTCTGGCCAGTGCCACCAGGGAGGGACTTTTGCTCCTGTCCTCAGTGTTGGCCATTGCAATTACTGTTATTCCTTGCTTTAATGATAGACATAGGCATCCTAATCAACTTCACTTCAGTTCAGTTCACATTGTACTTTTTTCCCTACTGCAATAGTATATTGCCAATGAAAATCTGTTCTTACCACTTTAGTCTGGCTTTGTTTATCTTGACACTACAGAAAGAGTATTGGCTGGCCCATCTCTTTTCAAGCACCACCTTGTTTAAAAAAAAAAAAAAAATCAGTGAACGTAGCACAAAATGTCAGGAAGATTTTGGTCATCTCTCAGTCATATGAAACATTGCAAAAGTGACCAGCAGTTAAAGAGTTGTATCTCAAACTTACTTAAATCCCGTAGCAAGACTTTATGAGAAACTATTCAATCAGAAAAAAAAGTTGGTGTGGATTTCAAAAAACGTGACACCCCCTCCCCTAAATAGTTCAGCCATAATTTTGGAGAGACAGAGGGTTGCCATTTTGAAAATGGGGTAAGCTCTAGTATTAGTCACTCTCTTGGGAGGTAACAAGGGCAAAGAATTTAACTAAGATTAGAGCTAAGCAACTCTGGGGGAACAGCTATGACCCCAACTTTTTTCTGCTCTAGGTGACTGCGGTGGTTCTGAAACACGGCGTCAGGAGTTTAAAAACTCTTAGATTCCTCAGCTTCTGATTCTGCAGGCCTGGTGGGGCCTGACTGTATGTCTACATGTAGGTCTAACAGCCATCTCTCTTCTTTCTGAGATGTTAGGGGAAAAAGTTTTGGGCCACTTCCTGGGTGACTCTCAGCTAAACTGTGGGAAGCTCTACTTTGTGATCACCATCCCACTCCTTCTGGCTGGCAGTGGAGGTGAACATGGGCTGGACGCTCTTGGCTGCCAGACCTCTAAATCCCCAGTGTTCCTACGCTGAGGAAATAAGAGACTTACTCCCAGAACACAAATAACTTGACCTTGAATATTATATATCACTGTATACTCTTTGGTTCACTGTTATAGGTTGAATTGTGTCCTCTCCCCCAGAAATGTTGGAATTCTAAATCCTTTAGAATGTGACCTGATAGGGTCTTTATAGAGGTAATCAGTTAAAGTAAATTCATTAGTGAGAGTCCTAATGTAACATGACTAGTGTCCTTATAAGAAGAGGAAGTTTGGGCACAGGTACACATACAGGGAGAATGCCATGTGAACAAAATGGCCATCTACAAAGCCAAAGAGGAAGACCCGGAACAGATTCTCACAGCCTCAGAAGGAAACAACCCTGCTAACACCTTGATCTTGGACTTCTAGCCTCCAGAGCTGGGAGACAATAAATTTTTTTCTTTCTTTTAATATTATTGTTATTATTAGTATTAGTATTTTATCTTTATTGCTGAAAGGATTACAGATGTCCCCCCTTTTTTCTGCCATTGACCCCCCCTCCTCCCTGCTCCCACTCCCCTTCTGCCTTCCTCACACTATTGTCTGTGTCCATTGGTTACGCATATAGGCATATAAGTTCTTTGGTTTATCTCTTCCCACCCCCCACCCCTTCCCTCTGAAGGTTTGACATTCTGTTCCCTACTTCCATGTCTCTGGATCTATGTTGATTGTCAGCTTATTTTGTTCATTACATTCCACAAGTAAGTGAGAGCATGTGATACTTTTCTTTCTCTGACTGGCTTAATTCATTTAGCGTAATACTACTCTCCAGGTCCCTCCATGTCATCTCAAAGGGTAAGAGATCTTTCTTTCTTAGAGCTGTGTAGTATTCCATTGTGTATATGTACCACAGCTTTTTTATCCACTCATCTACTGATGGGCACTTGGGCTGTTTCCAGATCTTAGCAATCATAAATAGTGCTGCTATGAACATAGGGGTGCATATATTATTTCTGATTGGTGTTTCAGGCTTCTTAGGATATATTCCTACAAGTGGGAACACTGGGTCAAATGGTAGATCCATTTAAAATTTTTTGAGTAAACACTATATTGTTTTCCATAGTGGCTGCACTGCATTCCCACCAGCAGTGTACTAGAGTACTCTTTATTTTTTTTTGGTTATTTGTTTGTTTGTTTGTTTTTTAATCCTCACCTGAGGATATTTTTTTCCATTATCTTTAGGTAGAGTGGGAGGGATGGAGGAAGGAGGGAGGGAGGGAGGGAGTGAGAGAGAAAGAGAGAAACATCAACCTGAGAGAGACACATTGATTGGTTGCCTCCTGCAAGATCCCGATCAGGGCAGGGACAAACCGCAAATGAGGTACATGCCCTTGACCAGAATCAAACCCAGGACTCTTTGGTCCACGTGCCGATGCTCCAACCGCTGAGCCAAACCAGCCAAGGCCTAGTGTACTCTTTTCTCCACATCCTCCCCAGCACTTGTTAACTGATGGTTTGTTGATGGTAGCCATTCTGGCAGGTGTGAGATTATACCTCACTGTCGTTTTAATTTGCATCTCTCTTATGATTAATGACATTGAACACTTTTTCATATGTCTCTTGGCCATTTGTATGTCCTCTTTGTAGAAGTGTCTATTCAGGTCCTCTGCCCATTTTTAATTGGATTGTTTGTCTTCCTTTTGTTGAGTTGTATGAGCACTCTATATATTTTGGAGATTAACCCCTTATCTGATATATCATTGGCAAATATATATTCCCAAAGAATGGGTTCCCTTTTCATTTTGATGCTGGTTTCTTTTGCCATGCAGAAGCTGTTTAGTTTAATGTAGTCCCATTTATTAATTTTTTCCTTTGTTTCTCTTGCCCTAAACAATGTGTCAGTGAAATTTTTGATACATGTGATGTCTGAGATTTTTCTGCCTACATTTTCTTCTAGGATTTTTATGGTTTCACGACTTACATGTAAGTCTTTTATCCATTTTGAGTTTATTCTTATGTATGGTGTAAGTTGGTGGTCTAGTTTTATTTTCTTTCATGTTCCTGTCTAATTTTCCCAACACCATTTATTGAAGAGACTGTCTTTTCTCTATTGTATGGTCTTGTCTCCTTTGTTGAATATTAATTGTGCATAATGTTTTGGGTCAATTTCTGGATTCTCTGTTCTGTTCCATTTATCTATATGCTTGTTCTTCTGCCAGTACTAGGCTGTTTTGATTATGATGGCTTTGTAATATAACTTGATATCTGGTTTGTGAACCCTCCAACTTCGTTCATCTTTTTCAAGATTCTATGGCTATTTGAATCTTGAACTTCTGGAATATAAACTTTTGGAATATTTGTTCTAGATCTGTGAAATATGCCATTGGTACTTTAATTGGGATTGCACTGAATGTATAGGTTACTTTGGACAGTGTGTACATTTTAATGATGTTGATTCCTCCAAACTATGAACATGGTGTATGCTCCCACTTTTTAATATCTTCCTCTATTTCATTTTTCAATGTTCTGTAGTTTTCTAAGAACAGGTCTTTTACCTCCTTGGTTAAGTTTATTCCTAAGTATCTTAATTTTTTTTGTTGTTGCAATGGTAAATAGGATTATTTTTTCAGTTTCCCTTTCTGAGTGTTCATAATTGGTGTATAAGAATGCCATCGATAGAAAAAAAAATCACTTTGGGTGTTAAATACTAGTGGGAGAAACAAACAGTACATAATTTTGATAAATAAGTGGTATAGTGTGTTATAAGATAAAAAAAAAAAAGAATGCCATCGATTTCTGGATTTTAATTTTGTATCTTGCTACTTTGCTGAGTTCATTTATTAAATCAAGTAGTTTTTTGATGGAGTCTTTCAGGATTTTTTATACAATATCATGTCATCTGTAAATAATGACAGTTTCACTTCCTCCTCTCCATTTTGGATGCCTTTTATTTTTTCTTCTTCTCTGATGTGGCTAAGACTTCCAGTACTATGTGGAATAAGAGTGGTGAAAATGGACATCCCTGTTGTATTCCTGTTTTTAAAGGAAATGCTTTTAGTTTTTGCCCATTGAGTATGATATTGACTGTAGGTTTTTCATATATGACCTTTATTATGTTGACATACGATACCTCTATTCCTACTTTGCTGAGCATTTTTATCAGAAATGGGTGCTGAATTTTGTCAAATGCTTTTTCAGCATATTGATATGATCATATGATTTTTATCTTTCATTTTGCTTATGTGGTGTATCACATTTATTGATTTGCAACTATTGTACCAGCCTTGCATCCCTGGGATAAATCCCACTTGGTCATGGTGAATAATTTTTTAATACATTGCTGGATCTGATTTACTAATATTTTGTTGAGGATTTTGGCGTCTATGTTCATCAGGGATACTGACCTGCAATCTTCTTTCTTTGTAGTGTCTTTATCTGGTTTTGGAATTAGGATTATGCTCACCTTATTAAAAGAGATTAGAAGTCTTCCTTCATCTTGAATTTTTTTTGGACTAGTTCGAGGAGAATAGGTGTTAGTTCTTCCTTGAATGTTCAGTAAAACTCCCCTGTGAAGCCATCCAGGCCCAAGCTTTTGTTTGCTGGGAGTTTATTGTTTATTGCTTCTATTTCCTTAATTGTTATTGGTCTATTCAAGTTTTGGAAGGCTGTATGATTCTAGGAATTTGTCCATTTTGCCAAGGTTGTCCAATATGTTGACATATAGTTGTTCATACTATCTTCTAACAATCCTTTGTATTTCTGTGGTGTCAGTTGTTACTTCTCCTCTTTTGTTTCTGATTTTGTTTATTTGGGTCCTCTCTCTTTGTTTCTTAGTGTGTGTCTGGCTAAATGTTGATTAATCTTGTTTTCAAAGAGCAAGCTCTTGGTTTCATTGATCTTTTGTATTGTTTTTTTAGTGTCTATGTCATTTATTTCTGCTCTGATCTTTACTATTTCTTTTTTTCTATTCACTCTGGGGTTTTCTTTTTGTTCACTTTCTAGTTCTTTAAGTTGTAGGGTGAGATAGTCTGTTAGAAAGTTTTCTTGTTTCTTGTTGTATTGCTATGAACTTCCCTCTTAGGACTGCTTTCACTGTGTTCCATAAATTTTGTGTTGTTGTGTCTTCATTTTCATTGATTTCCAGAAAGTTTTTTAAATTTCATCTTCAATCTCCTTAGTAACTTATTCATTGTTTAATAACATGCTATTTAGCCTCCATGTATTTGAATGTTTTTGAGTCTTTTTATTATAATTGATTTGTAGTTTCATGCCATTGTGATCCAAGAAGATACTTGATATGATTTCAATCTTCTTGAACTTGTAGAAACTTAGTTTTTGTCTTAAAATGTGGCCTATCTTTGAAAATGTCCTGTGTGTGCTTGAGAAGTTTTGGGGTGTAATTCTCTGTAAATAGCAATTAAGTCCACCTGATCTAGTGTGTCATTTAGGATCTCTATTTCCTTGTTAATTTTTTGTCTAGAGGATCTATCCAGTGATGTTAGTGGGATGCTGAAATCCCCTACTATGTTGTATTGCTGTCACTCTCTCCTTTGAATTCTTCCAGAAGTTTAGAAATATATTTTAATGCTTGTATATTGGGTGCATATATGTTTACCAAGGTTATATCTTCTTGTTGGATCTATCCCTTTAATATTATGGAGTGGACTTCTCTGTCTCTAATTATGGCCTTCATTTTGAAGTTTATTTAATATGACATAAATATTGCTACACCAGCTTTTTTTTTTTTTTTTCATTTCCATTTGCACGGAAAATTTTTTTCCATTTCTTCACTTTCACCCTGTGTTCTGAGGTGGGTCTCTTGTAGACAGTATATATATGGGTCATGCTTTCTTATCCATTCAGCTACTTTGTGTTTTTTGATTGGAGCATTTAATCCATTTACATTTAAGGTTATTATTGATATGTATTTATTTATTGCCATTTTTATTTATCATGCCTATGTTTGTCTATATATTTCTTTGGCTTATTATAGCAGTCTCTTCAACATTTCTTGCAATGCTGGTTGTGGTAACATATTCCTTTAGCCTTTCTTTGTTTGGAAAGCTCTTTATTTCACCTTCTATTTTGAATAGTAGCCTTGCTGGATAGAGTAGTCTTAGATTCAAATCTTTGTTTTTCATTACCTTGAATACTTCATGCCATTGCCTTCTGGCTGTAGTGTTTCTGTTGAGAAATTAGCTGACAGCCTTATGGGAGCTCCTTTGTAGGTAACCTGTTGCTTTGTTCTTGCTGCCTTTAAGATTCTCTCTTTGTCTTTAATTTTTGACATTTTAACTATGATATGTCTTAGTGTGGGCCTCTTTGGGTTCTTGCTTGGGACTCTCTGTGCTTCCTGAACTTTTATGCCCTTTTCCTTCACCAAGTTAAGGAAGTTTTCTGCCACTATTTCTTTAAACAAATTCTCTAACCATTGCTCACTTTCTTCTTTTTCTGAAACTCCTATGATGTGGATGTTGTTATGTTTCATATTGTCCCACAGATCTCTTTAACTGTCCTCCTGTTTTTAATTGTTTTTTCTTTTTGGTTATCTGATTGAGTGATTTTTTTTTCTACCCTGTCTTCTAATACACTGATCTGATCCTTGGCTTCCTCTACTCTGCTGGTTATTCCTTCCAATATGGTCTTTATTTCTGTTATGTCATTCTTGATTTCCAATTGGTAATTTTTCATTGGTCATATATATTTTCTCATGCTGTTGAGCATCCTTATAATCATTACTCTGAACTCTATATCTGATAACTTGTTTATCTGCATTTCATTTAGCCCTTCTACTGGAAAATTATCTTGTTCTTTCATTTGAGACTTATTTCTTTATTTCATGATTTTGGCTGTCTAAGCAGGGTTTGAAGCCTGCCAGTATCTCCTTGTGGATATTAATGTGCCACAGATTGTGGCTCCCTCTGCTGAGGCTGGATATGTACATAAGGGACCAAACTGAACACCAATGTCTGGTCTTACTCTCCCAAGTAGAGTCACAGGCCAGGCAAAGACTCAAATATCACAGAGATCTGCCTCTGCTTGCAGGCTGACTGTTAGTGTCAGTCACTTAATAAACATCAGATTTTAGTCCTCAGCTGGATGTACACTCCCCCTGGCAGGCTGATTGAGAGGATTTCCAGTTAGTGTGGCAATTGTTTCCCCTTGGGCTAACACTGCTGTGAGAGAAAAACTCTGCCTGAGAAAGATGATTTCTGCAGTGTGGGTTAATAACTCAGCACAGAGACCTAGTAGCCCCCTTCACAGCTTGGTCTCCAGAGCCATGAAACCCAACAACCACGAGCCAGGACTAAGGTTCAAAGCACCCAGAGACCTGTCTCTGCCTGCAGGCTATTTCATAGTCTCTGACAGTTAATGAGCCTCAGGTTGCAGTGCTGTGCTAGGTGCAAACTCCTCCTGGCAGGCAAGTTGAAATTCCAATGGGTACAGTGGTGCTTTATCCCCTCCCTGGACTATAGCTGTTTTGATGGGAAAAGACTGCCTGAGAAAAATGGTTTCTGTGGCATGGGGGGATGACTCAGCATAGGGCTCCTGATGGCCTCCTTCCCAGCCCTTTCCCCAGTGCCATGAACCTCCTACTCTCCTCATGCAGCTTCAGTCCAGTTAGCCCTCCCTCTGTTAGAACCCAAGGTGAGTGGCTGTAGCTGAAATGTAGTGTGTTGGCTCTTCAGACGGGTGCCCATGTTCCCAACACTTCTCCCTGCTGGACAGGACCTCTGCTCTGGTGTTTTTCACAGCTAGGTGTTATGTGGGTGCCTTTCCCTGTTCCACTACTCAGTACTGGGGAGCCCAGCTTGGAGTTTAAATCCCAAATTTCTCATGAGTAACTTCTCACAGCTAAGGTAGTCCTCAGCTGTTGCCTGTGGGAGCCCAGTCAGCCCTCTCACGCCTCTGCACCTCCTACCAGACTCAGTTTGAGCTCCTCTTTATGTCCCTGGTTATAAGGGTTCTCTCCAGCTGGTCTTCAGTTGGTTATTCTGGATGACTTTATTTTAGTTGTAATTCCAGTTTGTTCCTGGGAGACAGTCAGTGTAGCTTTCATTCACTCTGCTGCCATTTTTTCTTCCCCAATACATTTATTTTGTTTAAGCTGCCCATCAGTGGCACTTTGTCATGGCAGGCCTACCCAATCAATACAGTTGACCCTTGAACAACATAACATGGGTTAGGAGAATCAATATCCTACACCATCGAAAATCCACATAGAACTTACGACTCCCCCAAAACTTAACATTAATAGCCTACTGTTGATCACAGAAACCTTACCAAGAACATAAACAGTCAATTAACTCTTATTTTGTATGTTACATGTATTACATACTGTATTCTTACGGTAGAGTAAGCAAGAGAAAAGAAAATGTTATTAAGAAAATCATAAGGAAGAGAAATACATTTATAGTATTTATTGGGGAAAAAAATCCAAGCATGAGTAGACCCATACAATTTAAACCCATGTTGTTCAAGAGTTAACTGTACATCTACTTACCCCTGGGATTTTTCTTAGGCTCTAACATGCTCTCCTGTCATCTGACTTTTCTCTTTTCCCTCCATCTCCCTCCCTTCTTTTTTGTTCTCTTCCCTGCCCCACCCTCATTTCAGCTTATTTCTTATGCACAATGGTTAGCTATTTCTTTGCTCCCCATCTTCTAACTTCAACCCTCAGAGGCTGTCCTCCTCTCACCTTTGTATATCAAGATGTTTTTCTAAACAGAAAGGTCCCTTCCCTAAGAGGAACTCTGGTGGCAGTTGTCAAGATAATGGCTTTTCCACCTGCTACACACAATTGTTTTGAAAGCTCTTGAGATTATTCTGATGTGTATACAGGCTTGAAAGCCACTGCTCTAAAATGATTTGTGTCAGTGATGCGCACCGGGGAAAACCCTGGGCCTACACAATATCAAGAACCTGTCATTCAAACAAAAAGTCATGTGATCAACCCATGTTTGTCAGCTGACATTTATATTCCTGTAATCCTTTTGTAGGAAATGTACCAGCAGCAAAAATAAAAAATCTTCACTTGACACTGGCCTTGACAACTGTTATGGACAGAACTGTGTTCCCCCAAATTTGTGTGTTGAAGCCCTGATCCCCAGTGTGACTGTGTTTAGAGATGGAGCCTTAAAGAGATGATTAAGTTAGAATGAGGCTATATGGGTGGGCCCTAATCCAGTATGACTGGTGTCCTTACATAAGAGACAATAAGGACACAGACGAGGACACAGATAAAAGGTGGCCATCTGCAAGACAAGGAGAGAGGCCTCAGGAGAAACCCACCCTGCTGATGTTTTAGACTTCCAGTCTTGTAAGAAAATGTCTTTTATTAAAGCACCCAGTGTGTGGTATTTAGTCATATCAGGCTGAGCAAACTAATATAACAGCCAAGTCCAGAGCACTCTGCTGAGGTATAATATACTTTCTTAAAAAGAAATGAAAATGTGCCCTGGCCAGTGTGGCTCAGTTCATTGTCATCCTGCCATGAACCAAAAAGGCTGCCATTTCGATTCCCGGTCAGGGCACATGACTGGGTTGCAGGTATGATCCCTGATATGGGGAACGCAGGAGGCACCCGATCAATGTTTCTCTCTCACTTTGACGTTTCTCTCTCTCTCTCTCTCTCTCTCTCTCTCTCTCTCTCTCTCTCTCTAAATCAATACAAATGTTAAAAAATAAAATAATGAAAATGTTTACAAAAGATTTATACTTAGTAAGGGTAACAGGGATAATATTTTGAAATGTTAAACTGACATGTTTTCCATACCCCAGTAAATCACGTACCCCACAGCCTTCCACAATGAATGCTAACCCACAAGCTGCAGGGAAGGGGAAGGTGGGCAGTGCCTGGAATAAAAATGCCATTGATGGGCTTTGATTTTTAAAAGCTGATTTTGTTGATTCCATATTGAAATAATAGTTTTGAAAACTAGGCTAAATGTTTATTTTCTGAATTTTAAAAGATGCCTTTATATATGGGCAGTTAGGTGATCTGGCATTTAGACATATAAGCCATAGGTTGAGCAGAATTAAGTTATTTCATAAGGGAAGTGCTAATCGAATAAGTGCAAGATAGAAGGTAAAGGTAAAATAATCAGATATCGTGTCTAGGGTTCTTCCCCTGAAAGAGGGCCATGTTAGAGACTCTGGGTAGTTTAAGGCACTCCCAGAGCAGTGGCTTTGTTCCAGGTGCAGACTGGGGAAATGTTAAGTTCCAGAGAATTGTTGCATCCAACATGGTAGCACCCAGGTGGTGAGTTAGAAAGGGCTTAGTAAAGGGCCTGGGCAGAGAGGATAGAGATAGTCACACCCGGCAAGTATTCCTAGGCTTCTGTGTGGCATAGAAAATATCCAGAGAGTGTGTGCTTCTGGTGGAGAATGTAGAAGGTGGCTGAGTTGAAAGCCAGCAGACCTACTATGGGGCCACTCAGGGCATCTGGGACCTGCAACAGAGGTTGTGGGTGGACAGCCAGGCCAAGGGATGAAGGAGGACATTGTCAAGATTCAGAGCATTTGTAACACCAGTGAGATCCAGATAGAGCCAAGATGGCAGCACTGGGAGGAGACACGAGAGCAAGGTGCCCATGACCAGGTGGGATGAGAAACTGACTCTTAACTTGGATCTAAGATTTCTCTCCTGTAGCTAAGCTCCTGTAAGCTTTTTCCTACAGTAATTGAAGGGCAGGTGGGGGTGAGAGGTGACCAGAAATGTTGAAAGATGATTTACCTGAAAAAGACCAAAGTAGAGTTCGGAAAATGGTGGTGGAGTGAATGGAAGCTACACAGATGATCTCCCAGGACCAAACGGGAATTACAACTAAAATAAAGACAAATTGTCAGGAAAAAGCAACAGAAAAGCAGCGAGAGAGGACCATACAACCAGGGACACTGAATGAGCCTGGTAGGATCTGCGGAGGCGCGTGAGGGTGGTGGGCTGGGAGCCCACGGACAGCAGCAGCCTTAGAGCGGCCTTAGCTGGGAGAAGCGGCGGCGCCCGCCCTTGGGGTTAAGAGCCCCAGCTGCTACACAGCGCAGAGGCCGGGTCAGAGCGCTAAATAGCCACAGCCACTCACCTGGGGCTCCAGCAGAGGGAGGGTGGACTGGACTGGAACTCTGTGGGGACACCTGGGATTTGGAGGGCACTCAGAGTTTGTGCTGAACTGTGGCCACAAAGGACGGTGGTGGCCAGCCCCTCCTTCCTGGTTACACAGAACGGCAGCCAAGTTTGCTCCTTCCCGGAGCTGTGGAAGCCCCTCCCTTACAGATTCCCAGGTGAGGAAAAGAGGTAAAGAAACGCAAATTGAGGCTCATTAACAACCAGCATTGGCCCCACCCTCAGGAAATCCTCTTACACTGTAAACATCTGAGGGAGTTTCTCATTCAACTGAGATCCTAAGGCTTTTCAAGTAACTGAGGCTAATAGCCTCCAGGCAAAAAGCTAGAACATAACTAAACCTTTCCTGAGCTTGCAAATCTACCCAGGAAAGTGAGACTTGACAGTGGTGTTGAAGGAGGGCCCTCCATGCTCATCCAAACCCAGTAGAGGGAGCAACAAATAGCAGAACACCAACACCCACAGGGAAAATTTGGCAGGCTCCAAAACCCACTGAGATAGCAAAAATGGTGAAACAAAGAAACAGATCCCAAATGAAAGAACAAGAGAACTCCACCAAAGATAAGATAAATGAAATGCAGTTAAGCAAATTATCAGAGGTAGAGTTCCAAGCCATGATCTTGAGGAAACTAAACAGCATGAGTAAGGACATCGACACCATGAAAACCAACCAAGTGGAAATTAAGAATGACATAGCAGAAAAAAAGAACACATTGGAAGGACTGACCAGCAGAGTAGAGGAAGTGGAGGACCGGATCAGTGAATTAGAAGACAGAGTAGAAAAAAATCAATCAATCAATCAGAAAACCAAAAGGAAAAAACAATGAAAAAACAGGAAGATAGCTTAAGAGAACTGTGGGACAACTGGAAACGTAATAACATTCGCATCATTGGAATCCCCGAAGAAGAAGAAAATGAGAAAGGGTTAGAGAATATATTTGAAGAAATAGTGACAGAAAACTTTCTTAACCTGGTGAAGGAAGAAAGCATTCAAATTCAAGAAGCACAGAGAGCCCCAAGTAAGAAGAACCCAAACAGGCCCACACCAAGACACATAATAATTAAAATGCCAAAAATTAAAGACAAAGAGAGAATCCTAAAGGCAGCAAGAGATAAGCAACAGGTTACCTACAAAGGAAACCCCATTAGGCTATCATCTGACTTCTCAATAGAAAAAATACAGGCCAGAAGGGAATGGCATGAAATAATCAAGGTCATGAAAAACAAGGATCTGAATCCAAGACTACTCTATCCAGCAAGGCTATCATTCAAAATAGAAGGTCAAATAAAGAGCTTCCCAGACAAAAAAAAAGGCTAAGGGAATATATTAGCACCAAACCAGCACTGCAAGACATGTTAAAAGGACTGCTGTAATTAATAGAAGAAATAGAAAGAAAATTAGAACCACACTGTACAAAAATGGCAATAAATAAGTACATATCAATAATCACCTTAAATGTAAATGATCTGAATGCTCCGATAAAAAGACACAGAGTAGCTGACTGGATAAGAAAGCATGATTCACATATATGTTGTTTACAAGAGACCCACCTCACAACAAAAGACTCACATAGGTTGAAAGTAAAGGGATGGAAAAAAATCTTCCAAGCAAACGGAAAGGAAAAAAAAGCTGGGGTAGCAATACTCATATCTGATAAATTAGATTTCAAATTGAAGACCATAACTAGAGACAAAGAAGGCCACTACATAATATTGAAAGGGTTTATCCAACAGGAAGATATAACCTTGGTAAACATATATGCACCCAATATAGGAGCACTAAAACATATTAAAAATCTTCTGGAGGACTTCAAAGGAGAAATTGACCACAATACAATCATAGCAGGAGACTTCAACACCCCACTGACATCACTGGATAGATCATCTAGACAAAAAATTAACAAGGAAACAGAGACTCTAAATGAAGCACTAGACCAAATGGATTTAATAGATATATACAGAGAATTACACCCCAAAACTGCAGAATTCACATTCTTCTCAAGTGCACATGGGACATTCTCAAAGATAGACCATATGTTAGGGCACAAACTAAGTCTCTACAAGTTCAAGAAGATTGAAATCATATCAAGCATCTTCTCAGACCACAATGGAATGAAACTAGAAATCAATTGCAACAAGAACATGCAAAAACATATGAACACATGGAGGCTAAATAGCATGTTACTGAACAATGAATGGGTTACCATGGAGATCAAGGAAGAATTTAAAAAATTCCTGGAAACCAATGAAAATGAACACACAACAATGCAAAATCTATGGGATACAGCAAAAGCAGTTCTGAGAGGGCAGTTCATAGCACTACAGGCCCACCTTAAGAAAGAAGAAAAATGTCTAATTGACTACCTAACCTCACAACTTAAAGAACTGGAAAGCAAACAAAAAGAAAACCCTAGAGCAAGTAGAAGGAAGGAAATAGTAAAGATCAGAGCAGAAATAAACGACATGGAGACAAAAAAACAATTCAAAGGATCAATAAAACAAAGAGCTGGTTTTTTGAAAAGATAAACAAGATTGATGGACCCTTAGCTAGACTCACCAAGAAACAGAGAGAGAACCCAAATACACAAAATCAGAAATGAAAGAGGACAAGTAACAACTGACACCACAGAAATACAAAGGATCATTAGCAAATACTATGAACATTTATATGGCAACAAATTCGACAATCTAAGTGAAATGGACACATTTCTAGAAACACATAGTCTCCCAAAACTGAATCAGAAAGAGATAGAAAACTTGAACAGGCCAATAACAACGAAGGAAATTGAAGATGTAATCAAGACCCTCCCAGCAAACAAAAGCCCAGGCCCTGACGGCTTCACAGGGGAGTTTTACCGAACATTCAAAGAAGAACTAACACCCACTCTCCTCAAACTATTCCAAAAAATTCAAGAAGAAGGAAGACTTCCAAACTCGTTTTATGAAGCCAGCATAATTCTAATTCCAAAACCAGAAAAAGACACTACAAAGAAAGAAAACTACAGGCCAATATCCCTGATGAACATAGATGCCAAAATCCTGAACAAAATACTAGCAAATCGGATCCAGCAATACATCAAAAAAATTATTCACCATGACCAAGTGGGATTCATCCCAGGGATGCAAGGCTGGTACAATATACCCAAATCAATAAATGTGATACATCACATAAACAAAATGAAAGATAAAAACCATATGATCATATCAATAGATGCTGAAAAAGCATTTGACAAAATCCAGCACCCATTTCTGATAAAAACACTCAGCAATTTGGGAATAGAGGGATCATATCTCAACATTATAAAGGCCATATATGAAAGACCTACAGCCAACATCATACTCAATGGACAAAAACTAAAGGCATTTCCCTTAAGAACAGGAACAAGACAGGGATGCCCACTTTCACCACTCTTATTTAACATAGTACTGGAAGTCTTAGCCACAGCAATCAGACATGAAGAAAAAATAAAAGGGATCCAAATTGGAAAGGAGGAAGTGAAACTGTCATTATTAGCAGATGACATGATATTATACATAGAAAACCCTAAAGACTCCATCAAAAATCTACTAGACTTAATTAATGAATTTGGCAAAGTAGCAGGATACAAAATTAACGTCAAGAAATCGACGGCATTCTTATACACCAATGATGAACTCACAGAAAGAGAAACTAAAAAAACAATCCCATTTACCATCGTGGCAAAAAAATTAAGATACCTAGGAATAAACTTAACCAAAAAAGTAAAGGATCTATTTGCAGAAAACTACAGGACATTGAAAAAAGAAATAGAGGAAGATATAAAAAAAGTGGAAGCACATACCTTGTTCATGGATTGGAAGAATTAACATCATTAAAATGTCCATACTACCCAAAGCAATCTATAGATTCAATGCAATCCCCATCAAAATACCAACGACATTATTTCACAGAACTAGAAAAAATACTTCAGAAGTTCATATGGAAACAAAAAAGACCCCGAATAGCTACAGCAATCTTGAAAAAGAAGGACAAAGTAGGAGGGATCACAATACCAGACATCAGGTTATACTACAAAGCTACTGTAATCAAAACAGCCTGGTACTGGCACAAGAACAGGCACATAGATCAATGGAATAGAACAGAGAACCCAGAAATTGACCCAAAACATTATGCTCAATTAATGTTCGACAAAGGTGGCAAGAGCATACAATGGAGTAAAGACAGCCTCTTTAATAAATGGTGTTGGGAAAATTGGACAGCTACATGCAAAAAAATGAAACTAGATCATCAGCTTACACCATACACAACAATAAACTCAAAATGGATAAAAGACTTAAATGTGACTCATGAATCCATAAAAATCCTAGAAGAAAATGTAGGCAACAAAATTTCAGACATCATACGCAGCAAAATTTTCACTGATATATCACCTAAGGCAACAGAAACAAAGGGAAAAATGAACACATGGGACTACATCAAACTCAAAAGCTTCTGCACAGCAAAAGAAACAACCATCAAAGTGGAAAGGCAACCCACTGTATGGGAGAGCTTAATTGCCTATAATATATCAGATAAGGGACTAATTTCCAAAATATATAGAGTGCTCATACATCTCAACAAAAGGAAGACAAAGAACCCAATTAAAAAATGGGCAGAGGAACTAAATAGACACCTCTCCAAACAGGACATACAAACGGCCAAGAGGCATATGAAGAAATGCTCAACTTCACTAATCATCAGAGAGATGCAAATTAAAGCAACAATGAGGTATCACCTCACACCTCTCAGAATAGCCGCCATCAACAAAGCATCAAACAACAAGTGTTGGCGAGGGTGTGGAGAAAAGGGGACTCTAGTACACTGCTGGTGGGAGTGCAGACTGGTGAAGCCACTATGGAAAACACTATAGTGTTACCTCAAAAAATTAAAAATTGAATTACCATTTGACCCAGTGATCCCACTCCTAGGAATATACCCGAAGAAGCCTAAAACACCAATCAGAAAGAATACATGTACCCCCATGTTCATAGCAGCGCTATTTACAATAGCTAAGATCTGGAAACAGCCCAAGTGTCCGTCAGTAGACGAATGGATAAAAAAGCTGTGGTACATATACACAATGGAGTACTATGCAGCTGTAAGAAAGAATGATCTCTTATCCTTTGCGACGACATGGGAGGACCTGGAAACTATTATCCTCAGTGAAACAAGCCAAGCAGAGAAAGACAAATATCATATGATCTCACTTATTTCTGGAATATAATGAACATAACAGTGTGAGGAACAGGGTAGTCCCAGAGACGTGGAAGTAGGGTACTGACTGACATTTGCCAGAAGAGGGGGTGGGGGAGGGGAGCGATGAACACAGAACTTGTACGCATGTACTCATAACCAATGGACATGGACAACAAAACTGGGGACGGGGCAGGGAGGGAGGGGGAGGAGGTGTCAATGGGGGAAAAAAGGAGAAACATCTGTAACAAAAGTAAATTAATAAAAAAAAAATTTAAAAAAATTTAAAAGACCAAAGTAACCCAAATAAGATAGTGTTAAACTGGAAAAGACAGATATATTTAGCTGGTGAGTTTGTACACACTTCCCCTAATCTCCACCCTTTCTACATCAAGGAAAAGTGGAGTAACTTATAGAAAACAAAGAAATAACCTTTTTTCGCACTTCTGAATGCATCAGACAGGGTTTCCAACTCATTGCACCACATGACTGATTTCTTGTGACTTTTCTAAGGATTTGACTCACCAGCTTTTGCCTCTGAGCTTCTTTGTAGGTAAATAAAATCAAGAGAGAGGATGATTCCTCCTTAGATCCTTGATTTAAGATTGTTTATGCTCTGTGGTATGCAGTTACTTTGCTCTCTAATAATGTAATGTGGCCTAACAATATTATGCAAACAACATTTTGATTTTTTTGTTGGTTTATTTTAATGGGCTAACACAGGAGGTGACAAACCTTTTCTAAGGATTAGATGGTAAATATTTTAGGCTTCGTGGGCCACTTGATTGGTTGCAGCTGTCCAGTTTTGCCATTGTAGAGCAAAAGCAGCCACAGATAATATGCAAATGCACCAGGATGGCTGAGTTCCAACAAAACGTTCTTTATGGACACCAACAGTTGAATTTTATATGATTTGCACATGTCACCAAGTATTCTTTTTTAAAAAATTTCTCCAACAGTTAAAAATGTAAAAA
This sequence comes from Tadarida brasiliensis, assembly GCA_030848825.1. Classification (NCBI taxonomy): domain Eukaryota; kingdom Metazoa; phylum Chordata; class Mammalia; order Chiroptera; family Molossidae; genus Tadarida; species Tadarida brasiliensis. The sequence goes on along the minus strand of CM061259.1, from coordinate 66,483,529 downwards.
CTATTTTTAGCTTGCTGGTTGTATAAAAACAATCAGTGGATGGGATTGGGCCCTTGGGCTATAGTTGCCAATCCCTGAGTTAACACAGAATTGTAAATATTTTATATATAAATGAATGCACTTTACTCCATACCTAATTTTTCAAAACTAAGGTGGTAGATAGGATATTTTGAGGATGAGGTGGGGAAAAGGGATGCAAAAATCTGCTATCAGTTTGGGTCTAAGCCTGGATATTTGATTAAAAAAATAAATCAGATGTTGTTGGGTTAGTGCAATTTCCTTTTTTTAAAAGTCTGTTTCTGCCAATGGTGATGTTAGAACATTCTATTTTGATGAGGAAATAATGAGATCACTGCAGTTTGCACTGACACACGATGCCGCAAGAGCAGACTTTACCAGCTGCCAGGCTTCAGAGAATTTGGAAAGAGAGAAGATTAGTTTCTTTGTTGTTACTAAACTCCTTATGCTGCTGTTTGCAGCAAGAAAAGCACAGGCACACTCTGTGTGTGTGTGAGGAGAGGGGAGAGGGAGAGGAGGAGCAGGTGATGGAAGGGAGTGTAAGGAATTCTTTCCTTTTCTAGAGGCACTAATCCAAACTTTGCTTAGATTCAGTTCCTGGCTGTGTAGTCTGCAGACCACAATTATTTATTATTCAAACGTGGCCTGCAGACTCCTTCATCAGAAGTAAAACTGGCTACTGTGGCCCTGCCAGTGTGGTTCAGTTGGTTGAACGTCATCCTGTGCACCGAAAAGTTGCCGGCTCAATTGCTGGTGGATCCCTGGTGCAGGGCGTTGTGGGAGGCCGCTGATCCATGTGTGACTCTCACCTCTCTCTCTCTCTCTCTCTCTTTAGAAAAAAAAATCAATTAAAAATCTTTTTAAAAAATTAAAAAAAAACAAAAACACAAACAAACAAACAAAAAACCTGGCTGCTGTGGTCAGTCAGTAGAGTCCAGGGTTGACAGGAATGTAGCTCGAGTTTCAGGATATTACAGAGATCAAAACTGGGGAGCTTCCACCTGCAATGGCCAGGAAGGGAGGGAGAGAAGAGCAGCTCAAGAAAGGATGGGAAAATGCCATTGGTTAGGAGTGCTGACATAGTTCCCAACTTCCCACTGAAATACAGTCGTTCTTGATAGCTAAATCTTACTTTTCTGAAAATGTCCTAAATAACATTTTTTAAGAGAATGAGAATCTTATTTTTTTTTAAGTGAGAAAAATAATAGTGCTTCTCTGGTCACCTAAAACCTCAATTATCTTTTTTTCTGGAAAAATAAAAAACCCACAAAACTAACAAACAAAATAAAACACACAAAAAAAATGCTCTAAGATACTTTTAAACATCTATATAAACCCCACTAAGTATTTCTGAATAAAATAAAGCATTTTGAAGCCTCAATTGCATACCAGTTAACCAACTCTTTAGTGGGTCTCTTTGTGGGACATATACAACATTACTGAGCCATATAAATTACAATTATGTTTTTCCTCTATGCCATGCACTACAATGTAAGTAAAAAATACAATGATATTTCAAAAGTATTCAAGCTTGTATCTACACTGGACCCAGGTTGTTAGTGCCCCAGGTGCCCTGGTGATCTAATGTGGAATCACGAAGGGCTTCAGCCCAGGAGAGTGCAGGAGGTGATAGCACTCTGCATCCTGCAGCCTGGGCTCAGGGCAAATTTCTTACATTAAACTTCAGATGAAAATAGTGGATTTTGGGTGGATATATTTTTTTAAATAGCATATTTTATAAATAGTGCTAGTTCAGATAAAGTTAGTTATGTAAACACAAAAAGACCCAGACTTGCCAATCACTATAAATTAGTACTGACATCAGCCTAATGCCAGGCTTTGGAAGGAGTTTCTACTAAGAACAAGGTCAAGTAAGTTAAGGAACCACTCATGCTCAGCCTGCTGCCAGCTTGAAATAAGGGCAAACACTTCTTAGTCTTCACCCTGGATCAAAAATTCAAGACTTGAACCAGAGAATGGTAACACCATCTCCCTTAAACTGATTTTTGAGGCAGCTATGGCATGATCAGCATTCCACCCTCTCAATCCTCACCTTATCAGTACAGATGGTAACATATCCATACAATACTGCAACTCCAGAGATGGACAGGAAGGGTGAGTGTGTATGTTTGTGCATGTGTGTGAGAGAGACAGAGAGAGGGAGAAGCAAGAAGGAAACAGAGAGTTGACATTAGCATTCTGGTGTCTCCTGGAAAGAACAATGAGTTTCCTCAAGGAAATATCATCAGCAAAGTCAGAAACAGGAGGAGCATTGGCCGCAGGTCCTCAGGATTACATGCTTTTGTGTATTTCAACTGATAATTCAAATAGAAGAAACAGGCAGTGGAGATGGAATAAGATTCCTTTAAATCCAGTAAAGACAGAGTAGACGATGACTTCCTAGGTAATGGAAATCAGGTGAGTAGTCATGTACATCATCCTAATATCCAAATGAGGGTGTGAGAAGCCCTAGTTATGTGAAATAATAGATTTCCTTACCATGTAAGTTGAATCACTTCAGGATTTTTGGTTAATTGTCATCAATGATAGTTTAAGATTGAGAATGTAATCAGAGCAACAGCAAAATGAAAACCTTCATTTGAAGCTGCAAAGCCATAGAGTTGATGTAGCGAAGAAGCTAAATTAGTGATGTGAGAAACCAATCTGAAAAGCTCTGGAAAAATATAAAGAAGAAGACAACTGTGAGGGATGATTAAGATGATAACTATGGATGATAAAGTTTGGAGATTCAACCCCAGGTTTCTGGGGGCTCCTTAGGAACAGAACAATGGAAACAGATGCAATAATCAAAGATGAAATTGAGCCAATGTTACCCCAATAAATTCAATTTAAAAGAAGATGAAATGGAGGACACTTTTTTGAAAAAAAAAAAAAAAAAAAAAAAAAAGCATTAAGTATGTAAATAGAAAAGAACCATGATTTAAAATGAGTCTCTGCAAATAGAGTCTCATTTCCTGGAAGAAGTTTTGAATGAGAAAGATAAGAAGAATTATCTTATAACATACCACTCAGACATTCTTCTTGAAAGAAAATTGCTTAATACTGCCAACTTAAAGATAAATTCAAATTGAGAACACAGTAAATCATCCTGTAAAAAAGACCTCCAGGTGAAAAACTTTCTTAGTTTGGGCTGAAACTCAGGAATCCACATAAGTTGTGTGCACTCCGGATAATTCGGCAGCCCTGGGGTAAAACTCAACACAATGGGTCTTTCCTCAGCTATTCTTCTTCAGCTTCGGCTACTCAGGCCAGAAAATACTGCTTGCTTCTATCCTCCTACTCATGCTTAATAGTTTTATTTTTAGTGCTATGACCACCTAAAGTAAGAACCAATGTTGATATAGTCTAGCTAAAAATAGATTTATTTTACATGTTTGGAACTCTGGGCTAAGATAATTAGAAAAAGAAGCATTTTTTCTACCTTCTCGGCAGAGCCGCATAGACCAAGGTAATAGACATTTTCATAGTTTTGGAACTAAAGTAATGATTTTCTGAATCTAAAAATTCATATTTTAGGAGTTATTAATTTTTATTTTAATTAATTATTTAAAATACTATTTTTTGGAGCAGTTTTTAGGTTTACATTAAAATTGAGAGGAGGATATAGGGATTTTCCATAGACCTCCACACATTGATAGCCTCCCTCATTACCAACATCTCCCACCATCCAGAATGTCATATAGTTAGAATCATACTGTATATAACCTTTTCAGATTGGCTTCTTTCACTTAGTAATATCCATTTAAGGTTCTTCTATGTGTTTTCATGGCTTGACAGGTCATTTCTTTCTAGTTCTGAATAATATTCCTCTGTCTGGATGAACCACAGTTTATTTATCCATTCACCTACTGAAGGGCATCTTGGTTGCTTCCAAGTCCTGGCAATTATGAATAGAGCTACTATAAACAACTGTGTGCAGGTTTTTGCATGAACACAAGTCTCATCTTCTTGGGGCGAATACCAAAGAGTTTGATTGCTGGATCCGATGATAAGAGTATGTTTACTTTTGTAAGAAATTGTCATGCTGTTTTTCAAAGTGGCTGTACCATTTTGCACTCCCACCAGCAATGAATGAGAGTTCTTATTGCTCACTGGATTTTGGCCATTCTAATAGGTATGTAGTGGTATCTCATTGTTGTTTTAATTTGCATTTCTCCGATGACATATGATGTGAAGCATCTTTTCATGTGCTTTTTGCCATTACTATTAACTTCTATGGTGACGTATCTGTTAAGATCCTTGGTTCATTGTTTAAATTGGGTTGGTTATTTTCTTATTAAGTATATTTTGTATAATAGTCCTATTTCAGCTGTGTATTTTGCGAATATTTTCTCCCAGTCTGTGGTTTGTTTTCTCCTTCTCTTAACATTGTCTTTTGCAAAGCAGAACATTTTAATTTTAATAAAGCTCAGCTTACCAATTTTTTCTTTCATGGATCATGCCTTTGTTGTCTTATCTATGAAGTCATTGTCAAATGCAAGGTCATTGAGATTTTCTCTTATGTTATCTTCTAGGAGTTTTATAGTTTTGCATTTTACATTTACATCTGTGATCTATTTTAACTTTTGTGAAGGGTATAAGGTTTGTGTCTAGATTTAACTTCTTGCATGTGGATATCCAGTTGTTTCGGCACCATTTTCTGAACAGACGACCTTTGCTCAATTATATTGCCTTTGCTTTGTCAAAGATCAGTTGACTATATTTATGTGGGTCTGTTTCTGAGCTCTCCGTTCTGTTTCATGGATCTATTTGTCTTCTTTTGCCAATATAATTTCTTTTTATTTGTTTTAGTTTTGACAAACTAATATGCCACCTGGTGGTTATCATGTTCCTCTTTTTCTTAATATTGTTAACATATTTAGTGACCATACTATTATTGCATCACACACATTGCTGAAGTCCAGAGGTATAAAATGTTTATTTACTTATCCCATTTAGTCACCCATAAGCCCCTGCAAAGTCCGTTCCTCCCAGGCATCTAAATGCTCTTTTTCTCTAGGTGTTCTCTCTCTGTTCACTCTGTTCTCTCATGCAAGTGGCCTTAACTGATCTTCCCAGCATCCCAGTTTCCTTCTGGCAGTGGGTGTGGAGGCAGCATCAGCCCCTCAAGTCTTATGTGTCACTGAAAGGACACAAATTCTCACAGAGATAAGTACAGTCAAACCTTGGTTCTTGAATGTCTCCCAACTCAATTTGCTTCTCAACCCAACAACCCTTTCATGCTGATAACCTGTATGATCAGTCATGAGTCTCTCAGGTGACAAACAAAGGAGAGAATGCACGAGTCAATTTACCACTAAAACTCATGTTGTTAACATCTCAGAAAACTGTGCTGTGAATATTTTCATGTTTTTTGCATTTGATGCTGCTTATTATTATTATTACTATTATTAAATTTTCATTTTTTACTGTACATTTTATTTCCTTTTTGTCAAATTTTTATTTACATTTCATGTCCTTTTTGTTTTTTATGTGTTTATAGATGAAACAGTACATTAGACATGTACTGTATATAAGAAAGGTTAAAACAAGGAATCATTTGGGGGTCTGGAACAGATTAATTCAATTTACATTCTTTCTAATGGGAAAAAATTATTTGGTTTTTGAACAGCCTTCTGGAACAAATTAAGTTCTTGAACTTAATTCATTCCAGAAGTCTGTTTGAGAAGCAATTTGTTCGAAAACCGAGTCATTTTTTCCTATTAGAAATAATGCAAACTGAATTAATTCATTGCAGACCTCCAAATGATTCCCTGTTTTAACCTTTCTTATATACAGTACACATTGAATGTACTGTTTAATCTATAAACACTTTTTTCTTACATTTGTTGAATCACCCCCTGCTAGCCTCAAATGAGGCACTGTCAGCACTGGCTCCAGGGTTGTCTTTCAGGTCAGCATACAGCATCTTCACTTTTCACATATCACTGCCCCTGGAATGCTGTCACTGGCTCACTGCTTTTTGTTTATCCAAATCAACAACAATTTTTCTACCTCTTCACTAGCCTGTGATCTGTTTCTTTCATACCCTTAGCAGCATTAGCACTCTTGATGGCCTCTTTATGTTTTAAAATTATGCAAATCATCCATTTCACCAGCAAGAAAAGCAAAAAAATATAATAGTCACAGCACAATTTCCTGAGATGTTGACAATGCAAGGTTTAGTGTCAACTGATTCACATGGTCTCCTTTGTTTGTGGCCTGAGAGATGCTTATTGTTATGCTGATGTATCTGCATGAAAGGGTTGTTAGGTTGAGAACAGAAGTTTTGTTCAACAAATGAGACATTTTTTCTGTGAACAACTTGGTTGAGAACTGAATTGTTCAAGATGGGAGATGTTTGAGAACCAAAATTTGACTATACGATAGTCAAATACTATAATCACTACCTCCATTTCACAGATGAGAAAACTGAGGCACAGAGAGATTAAGAAACTAGATGAAGGATTTTCAGTTAAGATCTGATAAAACTCTAGAACCCTCAGCACTGTATTGTTCTCTCTTATTTTTGTTGTAAGAGTGGGAGCTCATAGGTCAATAGGCTGTGGGAGAGATTCAGACATGTGAATGACCACCTATTGTAGTCCACTTCAGAACAGACCTGAAGGAGTAGGCCCAGCTAATGTTAATACAAGGAAGTCCATGCCCAGTTCTAGAGTTGGGTGACCTCTGATGGGCTGGGAAGCAGGCCACTCTGTTTGGGAAGTCCAACCAGAGGTGAGGGGAAGCCTTTGGGACAGGTGGAGGTTTTATGACAATGGAAAAATCTAGGAACAAGAAGTATGTGAAAATCTAATGGAACAACCAGGTGGTTACCAACAGAGAGGTCTGGGGCAGGTCATTCCTGAGAGCACTAGTGAATAAAGCAAGGGTTCTGTCTACCAGGCATATTGTTGATACAGAATCTCAGAGGTTAGGGATTAAGGATCCTGATAGACCCTTTTCTCTACCTGAGTCTATTTGAGAGAGAGGAATCAGGCAACAGAGGCCAAAATGTCATTTTCTTACTGACGAAGTTTTGAAGAATTATATTAGTAGATGAGGGAGCTTCCTAATACTGAATCCCAGAATAAGGTAGACTTACCCCCAGTCACAGCAGTACTTGACTATCCTAGTCCTATCCTATGAGGGGCAGGGCTATTTCATCACACAGAAGAAAGCAGAGCAGGACTCATGCTATCTATAGGCAGCTAGAAGCTGAGCTGGGTATGCTTAATATGTTTATTTTATTCAAATAAGTTACCCTCCTCCCCGAGGATATACTAGTGGGGCTTTGCTACATACAAGGAACAAGCAGAAGGAGGGAAAACTCCCCTCCTTGCTGCCTACGTTAACATGAGACACTGGGGAGCAAGATGCAGACACCATTGGTAGAACTGAAATGCAAAGTGAAGGACAAGTTACTGAAATAAGGCAGAGGTTCAGTTACTTGAACTGGAACAAAGATCAGGAAGTCAATGACAATGTCGCAAGGTTAGTTTCTACATATTGGGCCAAGTTCCCAACCAAGAAAAATCACCAGTTGCAACAGTCTCCTAATGGGTTGCTCTCTGTCCACTCTTGCCCCACTATAGTCTGTTTGCCAGAAAGAACTTTCTTAATTCAGACCTCATCCACTAAAATCCCTTCAATGGCCATCTACTGCATGGCCCACCAGGCACTACACTATCTGTCCCTGCCCAACTCTCCTAGCTCATCTCCCACTCTTCTCTATCCTTCTATTAGCTTCAGCCACACTGGCCTTATTTTGGTCCCTGGAACACTCCAAAAGTTGTTCCTGCCTTAGTGCTTTCTCAGCAGTCATTCCCTTGGACTGTGTTCCAGTTCTCTGCTACTGTATAATCAATTACTTCACAATTTAGTAGTTTAAAACAACCAGTTTGTTATTTACCACAATTTTGTGGGTTAGGAATTTGGGCAGGGTTCTAATTAGCAATTTTTCTAATCCAGGTGGTGCTGATGCCAGTCACATGCTGGCATTCAGCTGGTGGCTGGTCTGGTCTGGAGGGTCTAAGATGACTTCAGTCACACATCAATCCCTGGGTAGGAGTCTGGAAGGCTCTGGAATAATCTGGAGGGTTTTGCAAGACTGAGCCCCTTCCTCTTTCCCAGCACTCTTAGGATCTCTCCACTTAGAGTCAGGAGTCAGACCTATTAACTCTGGATTTCTGAGGTGAGACCTAGGTAGCAATAGATTGTGACGCTGTCCAGATGATTTCACTGTGCAAGCTAGGTTAAGATATATGGTTTACAGTATTTTTCCCATTCTGTTGGTGGTCTTTTCACTTTCTTAATAGTGTCCTTTGATGCACTGCAGTTTTTAATTCTGATAAAATCCAATTTATCTATTTCTTCTTTCATTGCTTTTGTTGTCGTGTCTGTGACTCCACTGCCAAATCCAAGGTCATGACTATCTACCCTTATGTTTTCTTCTTGGAATTTTATTGTTTTTGTTCTTACATTTAGGTCTTTGATCCATTTTGAGCTAGTTTTTGTATATGCAGGTGGGTAGGCATTGGAATTTTTAAAAGCTTTTATAATGATTCTAATGACAGCCAAGGTTGAGAATCACTGCTCTAAATAGCTGAAGAAAGGCCTCCTAAGGAACTGTGGCCTTTACCATGCCTTAAATCATCTCTCCAAGCCCGTTATGAAGCCATTTGCACTAGAATCACTTAATGTGCTTGTTAAAAATGTAGTTTTCTGGGCCTCAATACACACCAGTGAATCTGAGTCACTGGGATTAGAGACCAGGAACTTGGATTTAAAAACACACTTCCATGTTTTTAAGTGTGGCTTACATGCACTCCTTGAGAACTACTGCTTTACTACCACTGTGAACCTCAATAATCTCTGTATGGAAGCCATAGAAAGTAGGAGATTGAACCTAGAATGTTTTGATTCTCTAACATATATTGGACTTAATTTCCTTCAGAAAAGAGCTGTTATAAATTTTTAACTTGTAATTTGTACATTTGTCCAAAAATAAGGAATATAAAGTTCAATTTTGTAATATTTTAACAAAATACATGTATATGATTGTTTACTTAAAAAATATTCATATGCTCATTCCATAAAGGTACCAAAATAGTTTTATCCAAATGATTTTGTATCTTCAAGAAATTAAACTTCTTTCCCTTTTTTAGCAGAATAATTTTTTCTTGTGGGATTCCAAACCTCTCTAATATCAATAAAAGACATTTTAGCCTCTCTCCATTTTGTTTTTCAGCACCTCCAGGACAGGCCGCTTACTCCCTACTAGTTGGTGCTCTAGGCAATGCACTGGGCTGAACTGACATTAAGAGGACCACCAATCATGAACACACAAAACAATATACAGATGATGTACTATAGAATTGTACATCTTAACCCTTTATAATTTTATTAATCAATGTAACCCAATAAATTCAATAGAAAATTATTTTAAAAGATGCAACAAGCAAGCAAAACAAAAGGGCTAGCACAAGGGAATCTAAGGTTTTAGAAAGGTTCTATATCCTCTCTAGCATGGTGGTTATAAGAATACATGTATGTGGTAAAACACTCATAGAAACTGTATACCCCCAAAAAGTGAATTTTTGTGTATGTAAAAATTTCATAAATGATTCAAAAGAATATATTAAATATTAACACGTATCTTCATATGGTGAAGCCATGGCTAAATTCTTTTGCTTTGTTTATTCTTTATCTTCCAGAATCTATTAAGAAAATTCATTACTTTTATAATAGTAAAGTAAATGTAATTTGCAAATAAGTATCAAAATTCTCTAATGTATTGGTTTGACCACAACCAATATATTACTGGCATTTGATACTATCCAACACATGGTAATAAGCAGAACTTCTGGGTAAGATTTCAAAGAGTATCAGATCATGATTCACCTTGCTTTCTGGATACAAAAAAAAAAAAATACAAAAAGTTAACAAAACTGCATTTGTTTATTATTTTGAAGATATTTTTATCCTTGGAGGTGACTACACATTGGAAACCATCTAGACTTTTTGATTGTTTTAAAGAAAACCATTTATTTAAGTGTAACCCTTGTGCAAGATCTAGAACAAAGAATGCTGGAGCAGAGTGGCAAGAGAGCAGAGGTGGGGGTGAGCTGGTATTAACTCAGGTATAGGTTATGGCTTGTGTAGGAACACTGGCCCAGTTGTCCACTAAAGGTAGACACAGAGTATAAGGCACAATGTCCCAGATTCACACAAGCTTGGGCTACATTCTACCAAGAATCAAAACTTGTATGTCCAGTCCAGAGAGTGGTATATGACAGCTGGAGATTGCAGACATGTGGCTTCAGCTAGATCAGCAATTTTCAACTGGTGTGCAGCAAGAATTTTTAAAACATACAATACTTGACTATTTAGTCAGGGGCACTGACCTCTTTTCTCTTAGATTGTCAAATAAAAAAAATGACAACAGCCAACACAACAATAGCTGTTCAGTATGAATGAATCAAAATTATAACTATTTTTTTGTCAAGTTGGTAAAAAATATATTTTTTGGTGTGCCGCAGAATTTTAATAATTTGTTTATCTGTGCCATGAGATGAAAAAGGTCGAACATTGCTGAACTAGAGGAATATATGTACACTCATGACATTAACCCCTCAAGGGCTGGGGACGGCAGGAAAGAGGCAGTGAGCTTTGACACTCAGGGGAATGATGGGAGCTCTCAGAGGCATTAGGAACAAAGCCAAGCAGACCAGGTTCAGTGCAGGACATGGGCCTTGGGGGCAAGTGGGGTGAAAAGCATGGGAACTGGTATTTAAGGCTGAAGCCCAGGCAAATGAGCCAAGCAGATGTAGTGCTGCAGGACCACAGCGGGCCACAGCATCTACTGTCATACTTGCCTGGCTGGAACTTCTAATCAGAAACCTGGGCAATGCATTGCACTAATGGCTGGATATACCCCTTATAAGTAGTAGTAATACATGCTTCAGAAAGGGATTACTTTGAAAAGAGAGGAACATCAACAAACCAAGTTTTCATAGTATTTCAAAATACCATATGGAATTGTGCCCGAATTAATTATGGCTTCAGGAGAGGGAGAGTTTTAAGAGTCTAAGAGAGCACCTTGGTCTCTTTCTCTTTCTCTCCTTCTTCCCTCCACCTCTCTCCCTTACCCTCCAGCTAAAATTGATGAAATCATTCTCCAGTCAGATTGCTCTTTGAGTTTCTTTTGGTTTTCCTCATTACTCACCCCTCCAGGACACTGGATATTCACAGGGTAAGTTAACATGGACATTTTCAGTTTCTGTTTATACTGCTTTTCCTTCCAGAATTACATTTTCCTTCCTCTTGAGGCCTATTCTTTTTATTTATTTATTTTTTTATCCTCACCTGAGGACATTTTCCCATTTATCTTCAGAAAGAGTGGGGAGGGGGGAGAGAGAGAGAAAGAAAGAAACATCAATGTGAGAGAGAGACATAGAGTGGTTGCCTCCCGCATGACCCCAACTAGGGCCGGGGGCAACCGCTATTGAGGTATGTGCCCTAGACTGGAATCGAACCCACGACTCATTGGTCAGAGGGCCGACGCTCTAATCACTGAGCCAAACCAGCCAGGGCTTGAAGCCTATTCTTTATTTTTTTAATTTTTTTATTTTAGAGAGAGAGGAAGGGAGAGGGAGAGAGACAGAAACATCAGTGAGAGAGAACATCGATTGGCTGCCTCCTGCATGCCCCCTACTGGGGATTTGGCCCACAACCTGGGCATGTGCTCTGACCAGGAATCGAACTGGCGAATTCTTGGTGCATGGGTTGATGCTCAATTACTGAGCCACACCGGCTGGGCATTGAGGCCTATTCTTGAGCCCATCATTTGCAGATTTACCCGGGACTTTATCTTCCCTAGATCCTGCTACTGGATCTCCTCATGGTTTCCACTCCTAGGACTGAGCCCAACTAAGGAATGATATCCAAAACTTTATCCCCAGCATCCAACCCACTCCCTGAGGAGCAAGCCCAAGGTGCCAGCCCAAGCTCCATTTCACAGGACTCCTTTCTCTCAGTGTTGACCTAATTCACACTTTTGGGAATCTGCCTTGTTCATTTTCTGTAGTTTCCCAATTTCTCTACCTACTGCTTGAAGCTTCCTGAAGAAGCTAGGGTTTGCTATGAAGCAAAGGTACTTGGTGACTATCCTGATTACCTGTCTAGTTCTTGCTAGTCACATCCTCTGAGGTAGGAGGACTAAGAGCCCTAGTCACTAGTTGGTCATCTGGTGCTTCTCAGCTAGTCTTAGAGAATGACCACTTTGCTCTGCCTGTGTCTCCACTACTGCCCCCAAACTCCTCTTGCCACATCCCACCCTCCTAGTATTAATGCTTTATTTCACCACACTTGAGCTTGCCATGTTTTTTGTTAGCCCTTCCTACCTCCTTTCAGACTGTTTTTGTTTGTTCGCTGCTGCTATTTTTAATTAAGTATTTTTAAGCTTGGTGTGTGTGAAATGGCCCAGCTGTCTAGTTTTTCTATGTTGCTTGTGCTCATAGTGGTACCCATAGCCTATAAATAAAAGTAACCCATGCTGGGCCATATCACATTGCGATGAGTAATATATTGGCCAAGTAAAATTTCCAGCTCAGGAAGAGGCCAGCATCCAACTTCAGAATGGCCACTCCCTCAGGCAAGTCATTTCCTAGAAGGTGAATCTCCGGTCTGGCATTTGTCTTGACCATTACCTTGGCAGAATAGTTGCAGATGACTGTGAAGTTTATGCACTGCACATCTCCAGGGGGTAGAATTCCTGTAGACTTCAACAGGAATGTCATCTCCTATGGTTGCATAGTGCATGACCTACAAATGAACTTGGAGATTCTGAGTCTCAATCACCAAGTGAGGCCTGTCCCAACTGTCCTTTCATTGTTCAAAAGCACCAACACCTCCTGGGCAGAAGAATAACACTGGAATTGCAGTTTCATGAGGGGGCTCAGGGACCCAGACCTCCCTTTCTCACCCACTCATCCCTTGTGCTGGGTTGGCCCCAGGATACTACTCCCTGGTCTACTGACATCCTCTGAAACACAGGAAAGATCTTACTTTTTCTCAGAAGAGAGTGTGATTGGTGTTTTAAAATACCAAAGACCAGCCCTGCCTATCTGCGTGCTTCTTCATTTGGACCCTTCATCACAAAGGCCAAGTACCACACTCCCACTTCCAACACTATCATCCCTTTTATTTCTAGAATAGGAACCGAACAACAAGAAATGAATCCTCAGCAGGGTGTTCTGAATGCTCATATCAAAGACTGGTGAATCGAGTCTCATGATAATGACTGTAACCAAGAAAAGCAACAACAAAAACTTTCTGCTTTAAAAAAAAAGTGATTTCAACTGAAATATTTTCATAAATCTTTGGTTGCAAAAAAAAAAAAAAAGAACAACAACAAAAAAAACAGGCTTCCAACTTCACAGTGATGACTGCTGGTTCCCTCCCTTCCTCATCTCCTACTCCTCCCTGTACCATCTATTGTTCTTTGTGGTCAAAACCCGAGCAGGAAACAAGGAGAGCAGTGGCAGCATTTTCAAGCTTTTCTGGGAAGAGATCACCCTCTCAGGAGTGAATGAAGGCAGAGTCTGGCTGGTTCTCTCGGCTCTCACGCACTCACCCCATCCTGCCCCTCCATCCCTTTGCAACAAGGCTGGTGGTCGGTGAACTCCTCTCTACTTGCTCATGTTTATTCAAAAACCATAAATTGTTGGTGATGCAGTTTTCTTAAAGATAGGAAATGAAGAATAAAAAGAAGTAGGGGCTATAGAGTGCCTGATATGAATTGATTTCTGGCAGTTTGGACTATTAGGAAAACATGCCTAAGTGCTGAGTTTGCATTATCTGAACAGAAAATATCACTCGCAATCAATTGTAAAGACACACTTTTCTTGTCCAGTCAATCCCTCAATCCTAGTTTCAGAAAAAGGTTCATCTACTTTCTTTTAGTATGTATTAGAATGATCTTTTTTGGAGTTTCGCATTAAGAGAATCATACAATATGTACATAAATTATATAACAAAACATAATTACAATTATGTGCTGCTTAACAATAGGGTTATGTTTTGAGAAATGTGTTGTTAGGCAATTTCGTCTTTGTGGGAACATCAGAGTGCACTTACCCAAACTACAACACACCTAGGCTATATGGCACAGCCTATTGCTCCTGGGCTACAAGCCTGCACAGCATGTTACTGTACTGAATACCTCAGACAATTATAATATATGGTAAGTATTTGTGTATCTAAACATAGAAAAGATATAGTAAAAGGACAGTATAAAGGATAAGAAATGGTACACTGTGTAGGGCACTTACATGAGTGGAGCTGCAGGACTGGAGGCTCTGGCGGAGTCAGTGAGTGAGGGTGAGGGAATGTGAAGGTCAGGACACCGCTGTGCACTACTCTAGACTTTATAAACACTGTACCCTTAGGCTACACTAAATTCATTTTTAAATTTTTCTTTCTTCAATAATAAATTAACTTTAGCATACCAGAACGATTTTACTTTATAACCTTTGTAATTTTTTAAAATGCTTTTTAGAATTAATTCATTTATTTGTTTTTGTTACAGTTGTTCCTCCTTTTTCCCCCTTTGACACCCTCCACCCCACTTCCATCCCCCACTTCACAGTATTGTTGTCTATGTCCATTTGTTATGCATATATGCATATAATTTCTTTGGTTTATCTCTTCCCACCTCCACCACTGCGCCCACCTTCCTCTGAAGTTTGTCAGTCTGATCCCTACTTCCATGTCTCTGAGTCTATTTTGTTCATCAGCTTATTTTGTTCATTATATTCCACAAATAAGTGAAATCATGTGATTTGTCTTTCTCTGATTGGCTTATTATGCTTAGCATAATAATCTCCTGGTCCCTCCATGTCATCTTAAAGGATAAGAGATCTTTCTTCCTTACACCTACATAGTATTCCATTGTGTAGATGTACCACAGCTTAAAAAAATTTTTTTTCTTTATTGATTTTTATTCTTTTTAATTTATATTTTTCTTTCTTTATTAATTTATTTTTTGTTACAAATGTTTTTCCTTTTTCCCCCATTGACACCCTCCTCCCCATCCTTCCCCGCCCCATCCCCAGCTTTGTTGTCCATGTCCATCGGTTATGTGTACATGCATATAAGTTCTGTGGTTTATCTCTTCCTCCTCCCACCCCCTCTTCTGAGGATTGTCAGTCTGTACCCTTCTTCCACATATCTGGGTCTACCATGTTCCTCAGACTGTTATGTTCATTATATTCCACACATAAGTGAGATCATGTGATATTTGTCTTTCTCTGCTTGGCTTGTTTCACTTAGGATAATATTTTCCAGGTCCGTCCATGTAGTCTCAAAGTATAAGAGATCTTTCTTTCTTACAGCTGCATAGTACTCCATTGTGTATATGTACCACAGCTTTTTTATCCATTCGTCTACTGATGGACACTTGGGCTGTTTCCAGATCTTAGCTATTGTAAATAGTGTTGCTATGAACACGGGAGTACATATATTCTTTCTGATTGGTGTTTCAGGCTTCTTAGGGTATATTCCTAGAAGTGGGATCACTGGATCAAATGGCAATTCAATTTTTAATTTTTTGAGGTAATACCATAGTGTTTTCCATAGTGACTGCACCAGTCTGCATTCTCACCAGCAGTCCCCTTTTCTCCACACCCTCGCCAACACTTGTTGTTTGATGATTTGCTGATGGCGGCCATTCTGACAGGTGTGAGGTGATACCTCATTGTTGTTTTAATTTGCGTTTCTCTGATGATGTTGAGCATTTCTTCATATGTCTCTTGGCCATTTGTATGTTCTGTTTGGAAAGGTGTCTATTTAGCTCCTCTCCCCACTTTTTAATTGGGTTCTTTGTCTTCCTTTTGTTGAGTTGTATGAACACTCTATATATTTTGGAAATTAACTCCTTATCTGATGTATCATTGGCAATTATGCTCTCCCATACAGTGGGTTGCCTTTCCATTTTGATGGTTGTTTCTTTTGCTGTACAGAAGCTTTGAGTTTGATGTAGTCCCATGTGTTCATTTTTTCCTTTGTTTCTGTTGCCTTAGGTGATGTATCGGTGAAAATTCTGCTGCTTATGATGTGTGAAATTTTGTTGCCTACATTTTCTTCTAGGATTTTTATGGATTCACGAGTCACATTTAAGTCTTTTATCCATTTTGAGTTTCTTTTTTCTTTTTTTTTCTTTTTTATCCTCACCCAAGGACATTTTTCCATTTTTTTTTTTGTTCAGATAGAGTGGAAGGGAGAGAGAGGAAGAGAGAGAGAGAGAGAGAGAGAGAGAGAGAGAGAGAGAGAGAGAGAAAGAGAGAGAGAAACATCGATGTGAAAGGGACACATCGAGTGGCTGCCTCCTGCACGACCAACCAGGGCCAGGGACAAACCGCAACCGAGGTACGTGCCCTTAGTGGGAACCGAACCCGGGTCTCTCTGGACCACAGGCCGACGCTCTAACCGCTGAGCCAAACCGGCCAGGGCTTGAGTTTATTTTTGTATATGGTGTAAGTTGATGGTCTAGTTTCATTTTTTTGCATGTAGCTGTCCAATCTTTATTGATTTTTAGAGAGAGAGAGGAAGGGAGAGGGAGAGAGAGACAGAAACACCGATGAGCAAGAACATTGATTGGCCTCCTCCTGCATGCTCCCAACTGGGGATTTGACCCGAAGTCTGGGCATGTGCCTTGATCCGGAATTGAACTGGTGACCTCTTGGTATATGGGTTAATGTTCAAACACTGAGCCACACCAGCCGGGCATACTACAGCTTTTTTATCCCTTCATCTATTGATGGACACCTGGGCTATTTCCAGATCTTAGCAATTGTAAATAGTACTGCTATGAACATAGGGGTGTATATATTATTTCTGATTGGTGTTTCAGTCTTCTTAGGATATATTCTTAGTAGTGGGGTCATTGGGTCAAATGGCAGTCCAATTTTTAATTTTTTGAGGAAACTCCATATTGTTTTCCATAGTGGCTGCACCAGTCTGCATTCCCAGTAGCAGTGTACTAGAGTCCCCTTTTCTCCACACCCTTGCCAGCACTTGTTTGATGATTTGTTGATGATAACCATTATGGCAGGTGTGAGGTGATACCTCATAGTTGTTTTAATTTGCATCTCTTTGATGATTAGTGACATTGAACACTTTTTCATATGTCTCTTGGCCATTTGTATGTCCTGTTTGGAGGGATGTCTATTCAGGTCCTCTACCCATTTTTAATTGGATTGTTTGTCTTCCTTTTGTTGAGTTGTATGAGTACTCTATATGTTTTTGAAATTAACCCCTTAACTGATGTATCATTGGCAATTATGTTCTTCCATACAGTGGATTCCCTTTCTATTTTGATGCTTGTTTCTTTTGCTGTGCAGAAGCTTTTTAGTTTGATGTAGTCCCATTTATTAATTTTTTTCCTTTGTTTCTCTTGCCCTG
Organism: Tadarida brasiliensis; assembly: GCA_030848825.1. Lineage (NCBI taxonomy): Eukaryota > Metazoa > Chordata > Mammalia > Chiroptera > Molossidae > Tadarida > Tadarida brasiliensis. The sequence goes on along the minus strand of CM061259.1, from coordinate 66,466,048 downwards.
GGTGATGTATCAGTGAAAATTCTGCTGTGTGTGATGTCTGAGATTTTGCTGCCTACATTTTCTTCTAGGATGTTTATGGTTTCATGACTTTCATGTAAGTCTTTTATCCATTTTGAGTTTATTCTTGTGTATGGTGTAAGTTGGTGGCCTAGTTTCATTTTTTTTTTTTTTTTGCATGAAGCTGTCCAATTTTCCCAACACCATTTATTAAATATTACTCCACTGGGTTCTCTGTTCTGTTCCATTGATCTACATGCCTGTTCTTGTGCCAGTACCAGGCTGTTTTGATTACAGTGGCTTTGTAGTATAATCTGATATCCGCTATTGTGATCCCTCCTACTTTGTTATTCTTTTTCAAGATTGCTATGGCTATTTGGAGTCTTTTTTGGTTCCATATAAACTTTTGGAGTATTTATTCTAGTTCTGTAGAAATATGTCATTGGTATTTTCATGGGGATTGCATTGAATCTATAGATTGCTTTGGGTAGTATGGACATTTTAGTGATGTTAATTCTTCCAATCCATGAACTAGGTGTATGCTTCCACTTTTTAATGTATTCCTCTATTTCTTTTTTCAGTGTCTTATAGTTTTCTGTGAACAGGTCTTTTATTTCTTTGGTTAAGTTTATTCCTAAGTATCTTAATTTTTGTTGTTGTTGCAATAGTAAATGGGATTGTTTTTTCAGTTTCTCTTTCTGTGTGTTTATTATTGGTGTATAAAAATGCCAACAGTTTCTGGATATTGATTTTGTATGCTGCTACTTTGCCAAATTCATTTGTTAAATCTAGTAGTTTTTTGATAGAGTTTTTAGGGTTTTCTATGTACAATATCATGTCGTCTAAGAATAATGACAGTTTCACTTCCTCCTTTTCAATTTGAATCTCTTTTATTTTTTTCTTCCAGTCTGATTGCTGTGGCTAAGACTTCCAGTGCTATGTGGAATAAGAGTGTCAAAAGTGGAGAACCCTATCTTGTTCCTGTTCTTAAGGGAAATGCTTTTAGTTTTTGTCCATTGAGTATGATGTTGGCTGTAGGTTTTACTTATATGGCCTTTATTGTGTTGACGTATGATCCATTTATTCCCACTTTGCTGAGTGTATTTTCTTACAATTCTTTGTATTTTGGTAGTGTCAGTTGTTACTTCACCTTTTTGGTTTCTGATTTTATTAATTTGAGTCCTCTCTCTTTGTTTCTTGGTGAGTCTGGCTAAAGGTTTATGAATCTTGTCTGTCTTTTCAAAAAACCAGCTCTTGGTTTCATTGATCTTTTATATTGTTTTTTATTTTATTTTTTAGTCTCTATGTCATTTATTTCCACTCTCACCTTTATTATTTCCTTCCTTCTACTAACTCTGGGTCTTTCTTTTTGTTCTCTTTCTAATATTTAAGTTGTAGAGTTAGATAGTTTATTAGAAATTTTTCTTGTTTCTTGATGTAGGCCTGTATTGCTATGAACTTTCCTCTCAGTACTGTTTTTGCTGTGTCTCATAGATTTTGTGTTGTTGTGTGTTCATTTTCATTAGTTTCCAGGAAGTTTTTTATTTCTTTCTTTATCTCATTGGTAACCCATTCATTGTTTAATAGCATGCTATTTAGCCTCATGTGTTCGATTTTTTAAAGTGTTTTCATTGTAATTGATTTCTAGTTTCATGCCATTGTGATCTGAACAGATGCTTGATATTATTTCAGTCTTGTTGAACTTATAGAGACTTAGTTTGTGTCTTTCTGTGTGGTCTGTCTTTGAGAATGTCCCATGTGCTCTTGAGAAGAATGTATATTCTGCAACTTTGGAGTGAAATGTTCTGTAAATATCACTTAAGTCCAACTGATCTAGTGTGTCATTTAGGAACTCTGTTTCCTTGTTAATTTTTTGTCTAGAAGATCTATCCAGTGGTGTCAGTGGGGTGTTAGAGTCACCTACTCTGATTGTAATGCTATCGAATTCTCCCTTGATGTCCTCCAGAAGTTTTAAAATATATTTTGATGCTCCTATATTTGGTGCATATATGTTTACCAGGATTATACCCTGTTGTTGGATCGATCCCTTTAATATTATGTAGTAACTTTCTTTGTCTCTTATTTTGAAGTTTATCTTATCAGATATGAATATTGCTGCACCAGCTTTTTTTTTTTTTTTTTTTCTTTTCCATTTGCCTGGAAAATTTTTTCCATTCCTTCACTTTCATCCTGTGTGAGTCTTGTTGTGAGATGGGTCCCTTGTAGATGGCATATATATGGGTTGTGTTTTCTTATCCAATCAGCCACCCTATGTCTTTTGATTGGTGCATTTAATCCATTTACATTTAAGGTTATTATTGATAAGTACTTATTTGTTGCCATTTTAATTTTACACCTGTGTTCCTCTCTCTCTATTTTTTTCTTCTTCTTACAGCAGTTCCTTTAACATTTCTTGCAGTACTTGTTTGGTGGTAGTAAATTCCTTGACCCCCCCCCCCTTTTTTTGTCTGTGAAGCTCTTTATTTCACCTTCAATTTTGAATGATAACCTTGCTGGATAGAATAGTCTTGGATTCAGACCCTTGCTTTTCATTACTTTGTATATTTCATGGCACTCCCTTCAGGCTTGTGGTATTTCCATTGAGAAATTGGCTGACAGTCTAATGGGAGCTCCCTTGTAGTTAACTTTCTGTTTCTCTCTTGTTTCCTTTAAGATTCTTTCTTTGTCTTTGTTTGCCATTTTAGTTATGATGTGTCTAGGTGTGGGTCTTTTTGGGTTCATCTTGATTGGGACTCCTTGTGTTTCTTGGACTTGTGTGACTTTTTCCTTCACCAGATTAGGGAAGTTTTCTGTCATTATTTCTTGAAACAGGTTTTCTATTCCTTTCTCTGATTCTTCTCCTTCTGGTCCCCCTATGATGTGAATGTTGTTACATTTTGTATTGTCCCAAATCTCCCTTAAACTCTCCTACTTTTTAATTTTTTCCCCCATTTGCTGCTCTACTTGGGTGTTTTTTTTCTACCTGGTCTTCTGACTTGCTGATTTAGTCTTCACCTTCTTCTAATCTAGTATTAAATCCTTCCAAGGTATTTTTTATATCAGTTATGTCATTCTTTATTTCCACTTGAATTTTATTCATAGCTTCTTCCTCTTTTTTTTATGCTGATATAGTTCCCATTGAGCTCTTTATAATTCTCCTTAAGTTGCTTATAATTCTCACTAAGTTGTTTGAGCACCCTTAAAACCATTGCTTTGAATTCGCTATCTGACAAATTCCTTACTTCCATTTCATGTAGCTCCTTTTCTGGTGATTCCCCCTTTTCTTTCATTTGGGGGTTGTTTCTTTGTCTGACCATTTTAGCAGTCTGGTAGTTCCAGGCCTGGTGAGGCATGTTGGGATGTGTAGGCAGGTTGGTGTGTATCAGACAAAACTGCTATGCCTCCCAGACTGTTCTGGTGCATGGGGCCTCTTGTTTGCTGTGGGTCCTGGAGGATTGACAGCTGGTGGCTCATGTTGGTCTGTTGTGGTAGGTGCTGCTGGAGTGCACAGGTCCTCAGGTAACACTGCTGCCTTGTGGGGCTCAGCTCCTGATCAATCGCTGCTGATGCTGCTAGGAGTGGGTCTCAGTTCCCAGTCTGTGTTGTTACTGCTGCTGTTGCTGCTGCCAGGGGATGAGTCTCAGTTCCCAATCCTCTGCTGCTGTTGGGGGCTGAGGATGCTCAGCTCCCCAGACTTTGCCCTGCTGGAGGCGGGGCTCTATTCCCAGTCTGCTGTTGCAATTGTCAGGGGTGGGTTCTGGCTCCAGAGCCTTGTTGTTGTTGGGGCTGGAGCTCCATTCCTGATCAGCCACTGCTGATGCTGCTGGGGATGGGTCTCAGCTGCTGCTCTGTGCTGCTGCTGCTGCTGCTGCTGGGGGTATGTCTTGGCTCTGGAACCTCAGCTACTGTGGGGGATGATACTTGGCTCCTAGCTGGTTGCTACTGCTGCTGGGGGCAGAGTTTGGCTTCCACACTTGCTGCTGCTTCTGGGAACAGGTTCTTTGACAGCATGGCTACCGTGCACTGGTCCATGTTGGCATAGCAGGGCCACTGGTCCGTAGATGTAAGGCGTACTAGTGGCCTCAAGTCGCTGGGCCCTAGCCACTCCCCACTGCCTTCTCCCAGAGAAGACCCAAAGGATCTTCCAAAATGGCAGGACCTTCTAGCCCTGAGCAGGGAGAAGCATTCTGCCAAGCAGGACACAGCAGTAGCTGGCTGCTTTCCCTTCCACAGCACCAGAGCTCTCTGCCCTAAATTTCCGCACTGCTGCTGGTTGCTCATCCACACTCACACTCTCTCTGGCACTTGCTCACACTCTCTCACACTCACCGTTGCTCCAGTCCTGTTCGCGCCATCTTCCCAGATCTCAATTTTTATTTTATTTTTTGCATTTATCTTCAGATAGAGAGGGAGGGAGAGAGGGAGGAAGAAAGAGAGAGAAACATAGATGTGAGAGAGACACATCGACTGGTTGTCACACACACGACCCCAGCGGCGGGGGGGACAAACTGCAACCGAGGTACATGCCCTTAGCGGGAACCAAACCTGGAACTCTCTGGACCGCAGGCCGCGCTGTAACCACTGAGCCAAACCGGCCAGGGCCCAGATCTCAATTTTTAAAAACTTTTTGACTCTCTTGTCATAACACTAGCTTAAAACACAAACAAACTGTGGAGCTGTACAAAAATATTTTCTTTCTTTATGTCCTTATTCTATGATCGTTTTCTATTATTTTTTACTTTTTAAACTTGTTTGTTAAAAACTAAGACACAAACACACACATTAGCCTAGGCCTTTCCAGAATCAGGAACATCAATATCACTGTCTTCCACCTCCACGTCTTGTCCCACATGAAGGTTGTCAGGGGCGATAGCATGCTGTCTTGTTTATGATAACAATGCCTTCTTCTCGAGTACTTCCTGCAGGACCTGCCCGTGGCTCTTCTTGAGGAGGTGTCACTATTTTCAGAAATATGTCCATGATGCTTGTTTGTTTTCTTTTTCTTTTTTTTAAATCATAGATTTTCTTGTAAGTAGATAATGCACCATTAACAGTCTTCAACTTTTCAGTGTTGGGATGCATGTTTTTCAATGTTTTAAGGAGCTTGTTGAGGTCTGCCAAAGTTTCTGCTAAAACCTTCACTGTGAACTTTCTTAAGGGTTCTTCTTCTTGTCCTCCTGCAATTTCCTTTCCTCTTGTCTTTTCTTCAGCTATGCATTCCTGTTCCAGTTCCACCAACTCCTCATTAGTCAGTTCCTCAAGAACTATCTCTAAGAACTCCTCAACGTCATCCTCATCCACACCCATGCTAAAGCTGTTTGCCATCTCAACCAGAGCCTTGTTGAATTTTGCAGCCTTTGTGCTACAACCTTACAACAGCTATGATGTCACTAGGCGATAAGAATTTTTCAGCTCCATTATGATCTTAGGGGATCATCACTGTCATATGTGTGGTCTTTTGTTGACTGACACATCATTATGCAATGCATGACTGTCTATTATGATTCATCCATGTTGTTTTGTGTATCAATAGTTCATTCCTTTTTATTGCGGAGTAGTATTATATCATAGGGATACATCACGTTTTGTTCAGTCATTCATCAGTTGATGCAAATTTGGATTGTTTCCAGTTTTTTAGCTATTGTAAATACAGCTACTATAAACATTTGGGTACAAGTCTGTATGTAGACATATATTTTCATTTCTTTTGGTTAATACCTAAGAGTAGAATTACTGAGTTATCTGTAAAGTGTATGCTTGCTTTTAAAAGAAACTCAAACTTTTTTCCAAAGTAGCTGAATCACTTTATTTCCATTAGGGATATATAATAATTCCAGTTGTATTATCAGTCTTTTTTATTTTAGCCATACTAATTGGTGTGTAATGGTAACTCATTGTGATTTAATAACATTGAGCATTTTTTCATGTGCTTATTGGTCATTCATACATCATCTTTTGTTAAGTGTCTGCTAAAATCATTTTTTGCCCATTAAAAAAATAAGTTGTTTGCTTTATTACTGAGCACTAAGAATTATTTTAATAATCTGGACACATAATTTTTAAAATTTATGAATATTTTCTCCCAGTTTGTGGCTTGCAATTTCTATTTCTTAATAATTTCCATCAAAGGACAGACATTTTTAATTGATAAAATATAATTTAATCATGTATTTTCTCTTCTAGTATGTATTACTTGTGCCCCATCTAAGAAAACTTTGCCAATCATAGGGTAATGTTTTCTTCTAGCAAATTTGTAATTTTAGCTTGTATATTTAGATCCATGTTCCAGTTCAGGTTTTGTGTGTGGTGTAAAGTGTGGGTTAAGGTTCATTTGTTTCTTATATGGCTATCAAGTTCCAGCACAATTAATGGGAATGTTTAATCCACTTACATTTAATGATATTATTGATATGGTATGGGTTGAAGTCTACCAAATTGTTATTTATTTTCCAAATTGTTGTTGTTTTTTATTTGTTTAATCTATTTTTGGTTCCTCTGTCTCCCCTTTCCTGTCTGCTTTTTGTTAAAATTTTGTTTAGTATTCCATTTTAATTCCTGTATTAGGCTTTTTACTTACACCTTTTTTGTATTTTTAAATTTTTTTAGTGGTCATTCTAAGAGTTACATTATGCATCATTTACTTATCATAGTCCACTTAGAGTTAACACTGTACTATTTTGCATAAAATATAAATATCTCACAAAAGCGTATTCCATTTGCTTCAGTTGTTCTAGTTATTATGTCTACTTAATAAATGACCCCAAAATTTAATAACATAAACAAACATTTATTATGCTTGTGGATTCTTTGAGTCAGTAAATAGTTTTCTTGGACCCAATTCCAACATGGGGTCAACACACAATCTTGGATAGCATCAGATTCCACAGGTTAAAGATTAAGGATTCAGTTCTGCAAGACGGCACCCCCCCACCCCTAACACACACACACTTCAGAAACCAGCCTCAAGCCTCAGCTCTTACTTGTGCTTCTGACCAAAAGGCCTTAGATAGGAGGTTCCAACAACTCCCTCCAACTCAACGCTAATCACAAGTCCAGGTTGTTACCTATATTTCTGGCCAACTGGCTATAAATCAGAGGTTCCTCAAACCCCCTCCTTGGGTTTGATTAATTTGTTAGAATAGCTCACAAGACTCATAGGAACATTACTTACTAGACCACCAGTTTATTATAAAAGTATATAACCTAAGAATGGCGGGATGGGCCCGGCTGGTGTGGCTCCGTGGTTGAGCATCGACCCATGCACCAAGAGGTCGCCAGTTTGATTCCAGGTCAGGGCACATGCCCAGGTTGTGGGCCTAATCCCCAGTAGGGGGCATGTAGGAGGCAGCCAATCAATGTTCTCTCTCATCGATGATGTTTCTATCTTTCTCTCCCTCTCCCTTCCTCTCTCTAAAATCAATAATAATAATAAAAAAGAACAGCTAGATGGAGGAAATGCATAGGGCAAGGTATATGGGAAGGGCCATGAGGCTTCCATGCCCACTCTGGGTGTGCCTCTCTCCTAGTATCTTCACCATCCTGTAAGCTCTCTAAATACTGTCCTTTTGGGTTTTTATGGGGGCTTTATTACATAGTCATGGCTGATTAAATCCTTGGCCATTGGCAATTGATTCAACCTCCAGCCCCTCTTCCCTCTAATTTCATGGTTGGTTCTCCTGGCAACCAGCATCCCCATCCTTAGATGCTTTCTAAATGTCACCTCATTTAACAAAACAAAAGACACCCTTTTTCACTCTCAAGACTTAGGAAATTCCAAGAGTTTGGAAAGCTGTGAGTCAGAAATTGTGGACGAAGACCAAATATATATGAAAATTATATTTTGGTCATGTGACTTATATCTCTTATATGTCAATTTGGACAAGAAAGAGTGAGGATGAATTGTCTCTGTTCTTTAATATCCAGGAACTCAACTAAACGACTTGAATCCTGGGGCTGGAATTATCCAAAGGATCATTTATTTGTACATATGGCTGTTGATTCTGGCTGTTGGTGGGTACCCAGCTGGATCTGTCAGCTAGAACACCTACACATGGCCTCTGCATGTGGCTTGAGCAGCCACATAAGGGCTGCATCAGAAGGATGATTATTCTGAGAGAAAGATAGAATCAGGTGAAAACTAAAATACCCTCTTTGACACTACTTGTCAAAGCAGCTGCTGGACCAGGACATATTCAAGGGGAAGGGAATTAGACTCCACTCTTTTATGGAGGGGGTGTCCAGGTAAAACTCTAGGACCAGGAAGTTAAGTCCTTTTTTGAAACATCTAATCTACCACAGTCTGTCCTCTAGCTACAATTTATCTTTCTCACATGTCAACTATACTCACTTCTCCTTGGCTCCCTGAAGTCATCCTTTTATGGCATCAGGCTCAGTCTCAGTGTCTAGGATCTCATCACCCAAATCTGGTCCAGCTGTGGATGAGGCACCTTGGATGTACAGTTCATGTTCAGCTTATTATATCTTTTTTAATTTTAATTTTAATTTTTTTTATCCTCACCCGAGGATATTTTCCTATTTATCTTCAGATAGAGTGGGAGAGAGGGAGAGAGAGAGAGAAGCATCAATGTGAGAAAGACACATCGACTGATTGCCTCCCGCATGACTTCTACCAGGGCCAGGGATGAACCACAACTGAGATACATGGCCTTGGTTGGAATCAAACCCATGACTCTTTGGTCCACGGAGTGACGCTATAACCACTGAGCCAAACCGACCAGGGCTGGCCTATCATATCTTGATCTGAAACCCTATAAATTAAAGGCACAAGTTGTCTGCTCCCCTACACCAAACAAATAGTGGTGAGACAGACATATGATAAGTAGTACAGACATTGTCATTCAAAAGGGGAGAGAACAGAGGAAGCCCACAACAATCACTGGTCCGTGGTAACTCTGAAGTCCAGCCAGACACAGATCCCTTTTCTTGATCAGATCTTGGCCTTTCTGTCTGAGAATGAGTTTCCATCATTTTGCTCTTTAAGTCACCCTTTCTTTTCCATAAGAAATGCCCAGTGTTTGCAGCTGTAGTGTTTCAGCTGTTTCTTGTAGTGGTTTGGGGTCTATGGGCTTCTTTTCATTTTGTATTGTCTCTGTCTCTCTCTCTCTCTCTTTTTTTTATAATCCTCACCCAAGGATATTTTTTTCCATTTATCCTCAGATAGAGTGGGAAGGAGGGGGAGAGAGACATCGATGTGAGGAGACACATCAATTGATTGCCTCCTGCATGACCTTGACCAAGGCTGGGGACCGAACCGCAACTGAGGTACATGCCCTTGGCCGGAATCGAAGCCGTGACTCTTTGGTCCACGGGCCGACACTCTAACCACTGAGCAAAACTCTGTCTCTTTTAATTCAAACTGGTAGTGTTTTCTCTACAATTCTCTTTACAACTTTGCTATCTTTCTATGAATTTATGATAGATCACATTATTATACAAAAGTCATACACTGAAATTTCATCAAAATAAATTATTCTCTATTTGGGGATTTCTGTAAGGCTGTCAAAGGCCAAACCCTTAAAATTCTCAGAAACATTATTGTCACAAGAAAATATTTGTAGCATGTTCTTAAGAGAGCCTTTGGCCTGACTAATTCTTGGAGGCACGCAATTAGATCTTTCTGAGGTCTTAACAGATGATCATATAACTTCACAATAGATTTGATCTTTGTTCTGATGCCCTTTCTAAATTTGAAAAGATTGGAAATCAAAACCAGATTTTTAAAAAATCCAGTAAGTTCTATAAATTTCACTTGAAAATGGAATAATTCATTTTTTGCGGGGGAGGCTCATCTCAGTCTTCTCTCATTTTACTATAGGAAGCTAGAAGAATCCAGACAACACTTCCAACACCCATCCTGGAATTCTTCTTAGATGCATCATTGATTATCAGGTACCCTTTACATTTTACACATTACCAGAGGCAATATAGTTACAAAATTTTCTACCAATATGCAACAAACTTCTTTTTCTTCAACTTCCAACATTTCCTTCATGTTTCTTTAAGTCCTTACTAACAAATTCCTGAAGAGTCATCAGACTTCTGTTAATCGTTTCTGAGGCCCTTTACACTTTCATTAACACTCTTCTCTAGATTTTTCCAGCCTCTACCCACTGTGTGGTTCCAAAGCCATTCCCACACGACTGTTTAATTTGTTTGTTTGTTTTTATTACAAAGTACCCCACTGTTACAGTTAATTTCATTGCATAACAAATTAACCCAAAATTTGGTGACATAAGTAAATATTATGCTCATGAATTCTGTGGATCCAGAACTTGGACAGGACACAATGAGAATAGCTTGTCTTTGCTTCTTAATGTTGGGAACTCGGCCAGAGGACTTGAAAACTAGGGCTTGGAAACATCAGAAAGATCATTCATTTGTGTGCTTGGCAGTTGATGCTGGTTCTTGACTGGGACATTAGCTGATGTTATTAGCTGGAACATTTGCATGTGGGCTTTCCAAGTGGTCTGGGCTTCTTTACAACATTCTTTCAAGGGTTTCAAGAGGGAGCATCCCCAGAGAAAAAGAGAATCAGGTGAGAGACATATTGCCCTTTATGCCTTAGCTTTGGAAGTCTGGCAGTGTATATGTATCAGTGATGTACTCACAGGATTTTAATTTATTGAAGTGCCTGAGGGATAACATTGAGAGGTAGATGTCATTGAAAGAAGAATATATTCCTTACAGTTTTCAAGAGAAGAGAGCATGCCATGCCATTCAGGACTTGTGGGGAAACACCAAGTGTCGTTAGGAGGCAGGAGCAGGAGCAGGAGCAAGGGGAAAGCATGGTCAAGAGTGCTCACTGTGTTTTCTGTAGAAAAGGCCAGGCAGGCCAAGGAAAACAGTTTAGGATTGAAGACTTTGAATGTCAGTGAGCTCTGGGCTCTGGGCTCTGGGCGTGGTCTTTAGTTGTCTAGTATCTGACTCTTGGTGATTCAGAGCAGGGAAGATTTTGGCTTTGTGTGTAAAAATTAGATAAAGGAGGTATTTGAGAATATGGACTCAGGACTGTTTGGTTTGCATGTAAAGGCATATTCCCAACCAAAAATTTTTTTTTTATTACTTTGGGAATTGGCTAACCCTAGGAGGAGCAGTCTGTCTTCAGCAGGAACAGCCCTCCAAGATGTCAAAACATAAAATAAGAAACATGCCCTGGCTGGTTTGGCTCAGCAGTTAGAGCGTCGGCCCGCGAACCAATGAGTCGTGGTTTCGATTCCGGTCAAGGGCACTTACCTCGGTTGCGGTTCGGTCCCTGGCCCTGGTCAGAGTCATGCAGGAGGCAACCAATCGATGTCTCTCTCTCTCTCTCTCTCTCTCTCTCTCTCTCTCTTCCTCCTCCCTTCCTCTCTCCCACTCTATCTGTAAATCAATGGAAAAATATCCTCTGGTGAGGATTAAAATAAATAAATAAATGATTAAGAAACATAATTAGCCCTGGCCAATTTGGCTCAGCAGTTGGAGCATCAGCCCACAGACTGGAGGATCACGGGTTTGATTCCCGGTCAAGGGTGTGTACCTGGGTTGCAGGTTTGATCCCCGGCCCTGGTGGGGGTTGTGCGGGAGCAACCAATTGATGTGTCTCTCTCACATTGATGTTTCTCTCTCTCTCTCTCTCTCTCTCTCTTTCTCCCTCCCTTCCACTCTATCTAAAAATCAATAGAAAAATATCCTCAAGTGAGGATTAACAACCACAAATTAATAGAATTTTTTTTTTTTTTTACCACATTCTAGTTATTAAGGAAGTCATAAAGTCCAGCTTATATTCAAGGCAACAGTAGTTAAACTCTAACCTTTGAAAGAAATATCTAGAGTCTGGAAGGGCATGTGGAACTAATATTTTTGTGGACATTAAAATAATATATAATTTGTCACGACTGTCCTTTTTACTATTGTTGCCAAATAGTCATTCTATTTCTGGATAGGTTATGAACCCAGCAACACTGTGCTATTCAATTTGCTTTAAACTGTCAGTTGTCTTTTAAACAAATTAAGAGAAGGAAAAGAAGATAACACTTTATATTTATTTTTTTATTTAGCATTTTCAATATTCTTCATTTCTTCCTGTAAATCCATAATCTGTAGACCTGGAATCACTTCCCTGCAACCTAAAGAACTTTATTTGACATTTATTATAGAGAGTGCTTACTTTACAAAATGATTTTAGCTTTTGTATATCTAAAATTTTATATTACATACTCATTTTTAAAGAATATTCTCATTGGATATAGAATTCTGGACTAAGAGATTATTTCCTTTTATCATTTTAAAGATGTCATACCATTAGCTTATGGCCTCCATTATTTCCCACAATATTTTGCATCATTGTTTCTCTGGATGTAATATGTCTTTTTTTTTTTTTTTTCTTTCTGAATGTTTTTTAAGTTTTTTTCTTTGTCAATTTCAGGAGTTTGACTATGATGTTCCAAGGCGATTTTTCTTTGTATTTTTTATTCTTGGGGTTTGCTGAGTTTTTTGAATCTATACACTGATGTTTTTTATGACATTGAACAAATTTTATTATGTCTTCAATTTTTTTCTTCTTCCTTTTCTCCTTTCTTTCTGGGCCTCTAATCACTAATATCTTAGATGACTTTATATTTCTCCAAAAATCATTAAGGCTCTGTTTATTTATTCCCTAATGTCTTTTTTGTTTTTCAGTTTGGACATTCGTATTCATCTCTATTCAAGCCCACTGGTCACTCCTTCTGTCATTGTGCACATCCGGTGGGCTTTTCATCTCAGGTATCACAGAATACAGGAATTTATAACAATTCTAGAATTTTCATTTTATTCCCTTTTATAATAATGTTCATTTCTCAGCTTAGATTCCCCACCTGTTTCCTCAATATGTCTGTCTTTTCTTTTAGATCCTTGAACACCTTTATAACAGGAAGCTAATAATTTAAAGTTCTTTTCTGCCCATTCCAACATTTGGATCATCTTGGAATCTCTGTTTTTTTTTTGTTTTGTTTTGTTTTCTTAAATATTATTATGAGGCATATTTTCTCATTTCATTGTATATTCAGTAATTTTTTTAATTATATGCTGTACAGTGTGAATGATAGGACATGGAGTCTGGATTATGTTATCCACCATTAAAATTTATATATTTTGCTTTTGCCCTTTTATATCCTGTCAGGTTGTTTTTATTCTTTGTGAAGATGAGGTTATTCTGACTTTGACTTTAACTTTAGAGCATTGCCTTTACTCTAGGTAGGAGTCAACAGACTTTGGCTTGTGCACTAAATCCAACCTATGGCCTATTTTTGTGGAGCCTGTAAACTAAGAATAGTTTTTTAAATTCTAAAAGAATTGTTGATATGTCCTTTAAGTCTATTGTAATTTAAAGGCTCCCTCTTTATCTTTTTATTCCATCCCTACCCTCTGCAGTTTATCTGTTGAAGAAACTGTGTTATTTGCTTGATTTTTTCATGGCCTGGATTTGCTATTTTCATTTCTATTGTCATTTAATACAGCTTCTGGTTTCCTGTAAGTTGATAGTTGAGTTTAGAGGCTTGATGAGATCCGGATTTGATATTTTTGGCAAGACTACTTCACAGTAGGGGTATGTTACTCTATCAGGAGGCACACGATATCTGGTGATCTCTTTTTTTGATATTATTAACTGTTGTGTTTAATACCTGCATTCATTGGCTCACTGGTGCTATATCCTTACTTTTTTTTAGTTTAGAGAGTTGATATCATATTTATACAAATTTAATATCTTGATTTTTATACCTAACTATATAGACTATGACTTTTACTAAGTGTTTTGGTGTCTAAATTAGAGGTTGTTTCTCTCTGGACAAGACCATTTAAAAAATTATTTTGATATTAAATAAAATGGAAGCCGGTAGACACCAGGAGACTTGCCCTTTATTTCTATAATTTTCCATACCAGATGTGACCTATACTTCTTCTGGCCCTTTGTCTATGAGTGGTAGTCTACCCTCATTCAAATAGTCTTTGAGCCCCAGAACTATGTGGAGTGTTCATTCTGTGACTGGGGCAGAGTAAAGGGTTTCACCCCACACTGAGCTCAACCTCTGTAAGTAGGACAGGATGACTGTTCTGAGATGGGCAGATGACTTGAAATATTTTATTACTTCACTAATGGCCAAAATTAAGGGTCTATTCATTAACTTAATTATGATCTTTCATCATATTTGAGATGCTAATAGAAAACCTTTTCCTCTAATCTCTTTATATATATATATATAATTATGTGTATATATCCAATAATATTTTATTATAAATCTGTCTACATGTCTGTCTATCTATCTACCTATCTACCAACTATCGGTATGTCTTTTCCATTTTTTTCCACTGCACATCAATGACAATAAATACATTTCCTCACTGCTTGCAAGGTCAGTTGGTTTCTTGAAAACAAATACTTCTCCTTTAAGTGAAGAAAGAGAAACAATAAATAGAGATATGGGGAGCAAAAGATAATATTCACAGTCTTATTCATGTCATTTTGTTCAATTCTCAAGAAAAGGAAATGTGCTTATGTTTTGAAATTGGGGCTGAGAGAAGGTCATAGTCTTCACGGAGATAATTTTTCTAGGATCTCCCTAACCTCAGGTTATCAAAAACCTTTCTTAAATGTCATTTGAAATAACTGTATAATAATCTCTATAGATTCACCAGAGTTTACTTAACTCTCCCATTAATGGTAAGTATTTAGGTTGCTCACATTTTTCTTTTTCATAAATATATACAGCTGAGATGAACATCTTCCAGCCAGGGAGTCTGTGGTGCAGGAAGGCAGGGGTGGTGACGTGCTGGGCGAGAAGCCTCCGCTGCCACAGCCCTGAGCCCCTTGGCCTCGCTGTTGTTCTGTTCGCAGCATGCTTTGATCCTTGCTTAACTCCGTTCAACCTTTGACATATTTGTTGTAAATGTATTTCCCAGTTTGCTACTTGCCTTTTGGGGTTTTTGAAAAGTCAAATGTTGAATTTTTTATTGGAATTTTAAAAACTTGTTTTTATGCTTAGAAAATGTGTCCCCATTCAGAAATCAGATATTCATTTATATATCCCCTTCCCTCCCTCCCTCCCTCCCTCCCTCTTTCCTTCCTTTCTTTCCATTTTTGTTTTTTCTTTCTCTCATTTTAAACCATTTAACTCTTTAATCCTTCCAGAATTGATTTTGGTTTATGATATAGGAACTTAAACATGAGTTTTTTCTTTCGTTAACCAAACATCTCAGTGACTTTTTTTTCTTTTAATCCTCACCCAAGGATATTTTTCCATTTATTTTTTTCAGAGAGAGAGAGAGAGAGAGAGAGAGAGAGAGAGACATCGATGTGAGAGAGACACATCAACTGGTTGCCTCCTGCACAACCCAACCAGGGCGGGTCGGTGGACCGAACTGCCACTGAAGTATGTGCCCTTGACGGGAATAGAACCCGAGACTCTTTGGTTCACAGGACAACACTCTAACCACTGGGCCAAACCAGCCAGGGCCATCTCAGGGACTTTTACTGAATAATTGAAACTCTTGAAAGGTGAAGAGCCTTTTCAAAGACAGTAAATTCTGAGTGTCTAGTCTATAGCCTGTGGCAACTGATGTTCTCAGGTTAGACAATATTCAGAGACTAGTTTTAAACAGTTTTTCAGACATCAGTTTATCCTTTAGGGAAAAAAAGTTTATTCACATCCTGGACAGTTTGGCTCAGCAGTTAGAGCGTCGGCCCACGGACCAATGAATTGTGGGTTCGATTCTGATCAAGGGCACATACCTGCCCTAGTCAGGGTGGTGTGGGAGGCAACCAGTCAATGTGTCCCTCTCATGTCAATGTCTCTCTCTCTCTCTCTCTCTCCCTCCCTCCCACTCTATCTGAAGATAAATAGAAAAATATCCTCAGGTGAGGATTTCAAAAAACAGTTTATTCACTATAAAACTCAAAATATTAACTATTTTTTACTTTTGATTAGAATTTTATCAATTCCATTCAATATAACTGAGAATTTATTGGGCACCTGCTGTGTACCAAGGTTCTATGCAATCCTTGGATTCTTCATGGAGGTGACATTGGTTAGCCTAGGAAAATACAAATAGGGAATAACCAATAATTGAAGTTTTATGAATAAATTATTTCAAAACATAAGGGCTATGGAAGAAAAGTAATAAAATGAGAAACGTTATGACATTTCTTGACAGCATGGGCTTTGTTTATTTATTTTTGTATACTCAGCACCTACCTCAGTGCCTGGCACCTGGCAAGCACTCCAGTGATTTAGTGAATAAAATTGAGATGACAAGAAACTCTGGATGCTAATGAGGCTATGAACCACAGCACCACAGACTCCTTTTCTCTTTTAAGCTCCTTTGGGAGGCAATGAGTCAAATGTTATATGTTTGAGCATATTTTCCTAGAGACATGATCCATAATTTTAATCAAACTCTGAGAAGATGCTATAACTGTTCTCCTCCCCCAATTAAGAAACATCGTCCTTACTAAAATATATTCCTATAAATAGGTTTCTACCAAAAAAAAACAAAACAAAAAACCAACTTATTTTATTCACTTAATCACTCCCTAAGACCTAGATTTCAGGAAAGAGTGCTTTCTCCAGTCCCAAGTGCTTCAGAGGTTATTAGTACAAAAAGAGCCCCAGATGGAGATTACATACTAATAAAACTCATCAAGTTGACTACCCAGCTGGAAGCATCACCTATTCTCCAGTGTTCTGAGTGACTTAACAGTGTGCTGCATGAACTGTCATTGTAGGCTAGACATTTCCAGAAAGGTTCCCTCTGAGGTCACACATTCTGTGAGAACAGTCCCTGCAGTGACTCAGCCACTGCAGGGGATGCATGAGCCTGTGAGAAAGATCAAGCTAGGTATGCGTCAGGTCTGGCTTGAAAAAATTGAGCATATCACAGCATTGCCACTCACATGCTCCACCAGCGATAGCTGCCATCCTGGGTGGGCTATCTCAGGGTGGTCCTGTTTGCACTAGCTGCTCTGCAAATCATTAATCTGTACACACACACACACACACACACACACACACACACACACAGAGTCGCCTGACCCAGAAACAATGGGGACTTCTTATAAAAAGCAAATAAAAACAAAATCCAGGAATTAAAACTCTTAATTAAAGTTTTGAGGAAAGCTATATGCAAATACATCTTCCAAGAAATCTTGAGAGAACCAGCAGGCCATCTTGTGTTCAGTGTGCGGCTAGGCTCCGCGCGCTAGTACCAAAGAGGATGTGGAAATGTCCACTAGATGGCGCCCCAGTCCAGGCAAACAGTCCCCAACCTTGGCAAGGAGACAGATTTTGACATTAATGCCAACATCCTGCAGGCAAATTAACACAAGGTCTATTGATTCTTCACTTACATATTTCAGTTTCTACTAGAAGAATTCCTTTTTCTCTGCCACCCTATACTCAGCTTTAAAAAGAAACAACGAGCAACAAAAACAAAACAAAAAGAACTGATGTTCTCTCATTTATTTGATTGTGTCCCAAAAGGATGTGTTTAAACTCATTAATGACATTACACACTTAAGGAAGCGATTTTCAAATACTAGCAGTGATTCCTACCACTTCAGTTGCACAGTAGGAAGAGCCTTGAATTTGGAGTTGAGAAAGACATTTCAGGGACTTGGCTCTTCCCATGGTGTGACACTAGCCAGGGCTTGGGCCTCAGCTTCCTCGCGGAGGGTAACACTGATACTCACCTTACTAGTTACAAAAACAACAACGGTGACAAGAAAGAACTCTTCTTTATTCGCTGCTGATGCAAGCTAAAATATTTACTGCTGAAACCAGATGTAGAATTTATTTATGAATATTCCAGGGGAACAAAAGGAGAATGGATGAAGGAAAGACTAGCAAAAGTTTGGAAATGAGTGAGCGTACATATGTTAGTGTGCCTACTCTTTTGTATGTTTAAAATATTCCATAATAAATGGTCTGAACAGATTCTTCCAGTGCAAGGCTGGCGTAAGGATGGAGGGAGATGGTGTAAAGTCCTTAACAATTGTAAGTTACTGTTTATCTCTCCCAGACTTCAACTCTCCGTAAAATGAGGGATTTGGACCAACAGAACTGTAAGATCTCAATTTTTATGACTGTCTAATGCCAGCTTATCTTGTAAGTGGAACACATCTGGGAACAGATGTCTCCTCAGTCAGGCCTCTGCTTTCCTAAGAGAGGCCCTCCTCACTCTGTGACCTCACCCTCAATCTTCATATTTTCTTGGTATTATTTATCAGTCCCAGTGTTATGGGCTGACTGTGCCTTACCCTCCTCATATTCATATTTTGAAGCCTTAATCCCCAATCTGACTCTACTTGGAGATAGGGCTTTTCTGGAGGTAATTGAGGTTAAATGAGATCATAAGAGTGGGGCCCTGCCCTGTGGTGTGGCTCAGTTGGTTGGGCATTGTTCTGTGCACAGAAAAGTTGCCAGTTTGATTCCTGGTCAAGGCATATACCTGGTTCCAGCTCTGTCCCCAGTAGGGAGTATGCAGGAGGCAGCCAATCGATGTTTTGTTCTCACATCAATGTTTCTCTCTCCCTTATTCTCTCTCTAAAAAAGAAATCAAATTTAAAAAGCGGAGCCCTAATCCAATAAAACTGGTGTTCTTATAGGGAGAGGAAGAGACACCAGAGATGTGCATGCACAGAGGAGAAACCATGTGAGAACACAGCAAGAAGGCAGCCATCCACAAGCCACGGAGAGAGGCCTCAGGAGAAACCAACCCTGCTGCCACCTTGATCTTAGACTTCCAGCCTCCAGAGCTGTGAGACTAACTTTCTGTTGCTTAATCTGCTTAGTCTGTGGTATTTGGTTATGGCAGCCTGAGAAGACTCATATAGCCAGAAGTCATCTTCTTGTTTATTTCTTTATTTCTAGTCTGACTCCCCAACCAGAATGTTCACATTGTGGGACAGTGCCTGGCACGTGGCAGAGCACCAGCAAGCATGCTGAATGCATATGTGAATGAACTTAAATGCATTTGAGGCACCCATTCTACACTTATCTATTTTGCAGAGGAAAGTTCCTTTGTCAGTTAGACTTGCCCCCTTGAACTGCGAATGTTACAAATGTACAATGGTTTCAAATCAGAAGGCACATGTGATGGGGAAGGGGCAGTGTCACTAAAAATGTCACTGGTCTTCCCTGTCAGCCACTTCTCTCACAAGCACCTCAGGCCCTTTAAAAAGTCCAGCTGGAGTTTAGGAACCAGAATGTTCTGCATCTGGGCATGATGCCAGGCTGTAGAAACACACTCTAGCCATGATCAAACCCCTTGTCCTGTTTGTTCGGACCTACTATACAATTTCACCAGAATTTATATCATCAGAAGAATAAAAAATCAGATTTAAAAATAGGACAATCCCATTCACACTCTGCTTCCAGGATGTTAGAGGACAGACTTCCCCTGCACGACAGAAGGGCCTTCTCCAAAGATAAGACCATTAATCACAAACATTTGCCACTGTCACAATTTAAAATAATTCTTAGTGTCACATTTCATTTGTCTTCTTCAACACCTTTTTTTTAAAAAAAAATAAATTTTATTTTGGATTAGTTTTTGACTTACAGAAAAAATTGCAAAGATAGTAGAGAGTTCCTATATAACCTTCACTCAGCTTCCCCAATGTGACCATCTTACATTGCAATGATACATTTGTCAAAACCAAGGAACTGGCATGGGTACATTAGTATTGACCAAACTCCAGCCTTTATTTGGATTTCACCAGTTTTTCCATTTCTGTCTCCTTTCTGCTTCAGGGTCCAGTCCAGGGTCTCACATTGCACTTAGTTGTCATGTCTCCTCAGCCTTTTCCAGGATATGGGAGTTTCTTATTTTTCCTTGTTGTTAATTATCTAGACATTCTTGAGAACTGGTCAGGTATTTCTTAGAATGTCCCCCAATCTGGGTTTGTCTGACATTTTCCTCATGACTAGACTGGGGACATGGGATTTCAGAAGGAGGATCATTGGCATGGAGTGCTGTTCTCGTCACAGATGTCCGGGTGCAGAATAGCCTCATGACATCACGGGTGATGTTAACCTGGCCACCTGGTTAAAGTCATGTTTGCTGGGACTCTCCACCGAAAGTTACTATTTTTCTCCTTTGTCTATTTTTTTGGAAGTGTCACGAATTCCAGCCCAACCTCAGGATGGTAGAGGTGCCACCTCCTGGAGGGGGTTAGTGTCTATATACATATTATTTGGAATTCTTCTATAAGCAAGATGTATCCCTTCTCCCCATTTATTTATTTATTCAATTTATTCACAATTCAGTCTACATGTAGACAGATGCTGATATGCTAAATTGTTAAGAACTGAACATTAATTGAAGTACTTCTTCAGGTAAGAACAGATCCGTCCAGCCATTCCAGTGGGCTCCAGGCTTCAGCAGCGCCACTTTCTGCTCCGAGCCTCTTGGGGGCTCAGCTCTCTCCGATGCACATCCTGACCCAGCAGATCTTACCCACGCTGCCCTGCCTTCGCCGGGGAGATTTTCCCTCCCTTCCACTCCTTTTAAAATAACTGGTTGTGTGTGTGTGTGTGTGTTTACTATAAAGGAAATATATATTAATTATTTTTTTATTTAGAAAGTGACAGAGGTAGTAGAAGGGCCCTTGGCATTTAGGAGAAAGAGGACAGGAGATGTGAGCCTGGAGAGCCAGGAGAGGGAAGAGAGGTTTGGGCTCCGTAGGGAGAGAGGCCTCTCTGGGGAAAGGGTGGGAGGGAAAGGCGCGGGCAAGCTCCCCAGAGAGAGCCGACTAAATAAACTGTTTTGGATTAATTTCAGATTTACAGAAAAGTTGCAAAGATAGTAGAAAGTTCTTACTTTCAGCTTTCCCAGTTACTATCACTTTACATCATCATGGCACATTTACCGAGAGTAAGACGAGGGACCGAGGGAGGGGCAGTACTTCCCCACTGACCTGAGTCCCAGGGGCTGGGCCTGCACACTTCCTGACCCTCCCCTCGGGAGTTCCACCCCCCCCCCCCCGCCCCAGTTCTGCTTACCCAAAGGAGGGGCCAAACCTGGGGACCCATCAAATCCTATGTTCAGACAGAATTTGCTCCCAAGACATCTGTCTCAAAGGATTAACTAATGTGCATCAAATATCCTTTAGGTTTTGAGGAGTACTTCCTTATCTTTAATATTTCTTTCTTTAAAAAAAATTTTTTTAATTGATTTTAGGGAAAGAGAGAGAGAGAGAGAGAGAGAGAGAGAGATCAGTTGCCTCTTGCACGCTCCCCGGCCGACTGGGAATCCAACCGCATGGCACTGGCAACCTGGGTATGTGCCCTGACCGGGAACGGAACCGCTTTTTTTTTTAAATGTACAGGACAACATTCCAACCAACTGAGCCACCTGGCCAGGACTCATCTTTAATATGATACAAATGAACAAATACATTCCTTTAACTTATTGTTGCCCGTTTTGGTTTCATAACCTATAGTCATGCAGTTATTAGCTTTCATTTTTAAGAATACAATGACTAAAGATATTTTTCTTTTCCACATTCACTTCTATAAACATTTATTAATTACCACACCTGCCCTGCCCTCCATATTAAGTCAGGCATTTGAGGGACTAAAAAGGCAGAGACCCGCAAGCAAGGATGTGAAATGGAATGGCAGGGAGAGGAAAGGCCCATATTAATAACTATAATGAAGGCAGAACACAGGAGAAATGTTTCAAAAGCATGTAAACTGATCATGTCACTGTTCTGAAAAGTCCTTTAGGGGCTTCCAAACACCTTCGAGATAAAAAGTGTTCTTGGCATGCTTTTGAAAGTACTCCAAGATTTGTTACTATTTTGTCTCTTATCTTCTGAATACTGGCCATGGAGAACTTTTAGATCCTTGAATGGCAACGCTGCCTTATCTCTGGACCTTGGATCCTGTGGTTGCTGTGCTTCGAACACCCTCACTCTTTTCTGGCCAACTGCTGTGCATGCCTCTTCTGGTTCTCAGTAAACCCCACTCTTCAGAGATGCGCTCTCAGACCTAGACCAGGTTAGATCCTCTTGCCATGCCCTCCCAAAGCACCCCAACATCTCCTTTTCTAACAGTCATTACTTTTCATGGTGACCAACATTTTCTGCCTTCTGCCCTGGGCACCCTCATACTCCCAGGCAGGAACTCCATGCCACGGTCCCTGCCGTGTCTCTGGTGCCCAGGACAGAGTCTGGGCCACTGTGAGTTCAAGAACTGTTGTGGAAAGCCTGGCCAGTGTGGCTCAGTGTTTGAGCATCGACCCATGCACCAAAAGGTCACTGGTTAGATTCCTGGTCAGAACACATGCCTGGGTTGCTGGCTTGATCCCCAGCAGGGGGCATGCAGGAGGCAGTCAATCGATGTTGCTCATATCTGTGTTTCTCTCTCTCTCTTTCTCTCCTTTTCTCTCTCTAAAAAAAATCAATAAAAACATATTTAAAATGTTGTGGAATGAATAAATGAATGAATAGAATGAGAGAGAAGTGGATAAGAACTGTGTGTTTTTAGGGATTCGGGAGGGGAGAAGGGGAATTTAGTTGGTGAGATCAGGAACTTTTCCTGTCGCAGCTGGTATCTGCACCGCCTTGCAAGATGAAAAGGCTGAGCTGAGGGGCCAACATGTTTCTGGTAAGAATCAGCATAGGGGAAGAGTGGAAGCAGGAGAGAGGGGCAAGTTAGGGCAACAGCGAGTAATCCAATTTGGCTAGAGTGTGGGAAGGGTGTGAGGGGGAAAAGGAAAAGAGCATGTTATACCAGGGAGGCCATTTCACCGAATCAGTAGGCAAGGTGAACTCAATAGCTATTTAATAACTATTTTTCTTTATTTTTAATTGATGTTTCCTGCATGGTTTTTGTCTTCTCAGTCATCGTCCACAGGAGGCTGTAGGAATATGCTGGCACAGGCTCGAGGCCCGGCTTTCTCTCCAACCCTGTGGAAAGGGCTGTACACAGGGCAGAGCCCTGTGCTCCCCTATGCTGCCTGGACAGAGCCCCCCGGACAGTGACCTCCAGGAGTATCCACATTGGATTAGTAACTTTTATTGTTGTTGTTAATCCTCGCCTGAGGATATTTTTTCCATCAATTTTTAGAGAGAGTGGAAGGGAGGGAAGGGAAGAGAGAGAGGGAGAAACATCGATGTGAGAGAGACACATCGATTGGTTGCCTCCTAAATGACCCTGACCAAGGCCTGGGATCAAACCTGCAACCCAGGTATGTGCCCTTAACTGGGAATTGAACCTGAGAGCTTTTGGTGTGTGAGCCAACCCTGTAACCACCAAGCCACACAGGCCAGGCTAATAACTATTTTTAAATGGAAAAAGGCACTTCATGAAATACTGAGTTTCCCACCACTATGAACATTTAAGCAAAGACCTGATGACAATCTGTCCCAAAAAACTGTGATAGGTGTTCCTGCATTGGATCAGAGTTTAGACTAGACAATAATCCTGAAGTCTCCTAATTTAAGACTCTAGGTCTCTCTGATCCCTCTCCATTCTTTGTTTTTTATAATTTTTTTATTAATTTATTTTTGTTACAGATGTTTCTCCTTTTTCCCCAATTGACGCCCTCCTCCCGACTCCCCACCCCCGCCGCCCGTCCCCAGCATTGTTGTCTATGTCCATTGGTTATGCACTTCTCCATTGTTTGGATAGATAGAGCTGACCAAGGGGGTGACATGATTAAACTCAGCATTAGGGAGAGAAAATTAGTGGGATCACTTCTGGAAGGAGCTCGTCTGCAGGTTGAGGAGCGACATCAGACACAGGGAAAGGACGGGCTTCGTCTTGTTGGGAGAAGTGATAGTTGGAGCTGTGGGTGTGAGTGAGGTCACTGAGGGGGAGAGTGTGGAGAGACAGTGAAAGGCCTGAGGGCAGAAACAGGAGGTGCTCTTGGGACAGCTGGGGTGGAAGAGGTGCAGAATGTTTCCAAGGTCCTGGAAGCAGAGTGGAAAAACTCACAAAGGACATGCTATTCAGTGGGCTCAGATCCACCAAGAACGGGAGAGTGGATTGTGCCCACAGGGTCATTGCTGTCCTTTGAGGAAGCAGTTTCCAAAGAGCAGCGGGCAGAGACCAACCGAGAAGGTGGGGGAGAGGGAGGTGGGGGGACGGCAAAGGTGACTGGTGTGCGGAAGTTGGGTGGTTAAGAGCTGAGAGCAGAAGCTTGTGGAAGGAGTGGGTGAAGGGAAAGGGCTTTGGTTTCATTTTAGTAGAGAGTAAATATGACCCTGTGTAAACATGGAGAAGGAAGTGGAATCAAGGGAGAAGAAGCCAAAGAGGGAGGCAGAGAGGTGATGGTCTGTGGACCCAGGGTTGGTGAGAAGTGCTGGGTGAGAAGCTGGCTTGGCCAAGAGGAAAGAGCCATCCTTTGCATAATCTGCAGCATTAAAGAAGAGGGAGGTGAGGATTCAGAGAGATGGGCAGATCAAGGCAGGTAACAAGATTCAGCGATCTCAGTGAAATTGGAGATGAAGTTATTCCTAAGAGTAGGTAACAGAGAGTGGCCAGGAGTTTTCAGACAACAGACAAGATCTGGAAGAGTTTAATAACAGAAAATGAGTTAAAGAATTATCAAGTGTCGGTGGGAACAAATGCAGACAAGGGGTTTGTGGCTTTTCTTCACCGTGCTCTGCAGCAGGAAAGAAGCAGATGAAGTCAATCGGGGTAGGCTCCCCTGGGTGGGAGTCATCAAAAAGGAAGAGGTGAGTGAATTCACAACATGAGTGATGGGATTAGAAGCTGGGAGGAGGAAGACAGCACATTCAAGGTGAGGAAGCAAGAAGGCACGTGTCTACAATGGGCCACCTGTAGCTTGTGGATCTGAAGCTTTAGTAGTAACATGGGACTCTGTTCTCTATCCCAGCCTCCCCCATGGCACAGGGCCTGACACTCTGACTGTGGTGGTGGCAGGGACAGTGTGGTCATGGACGTGAGGTTTGGGGAGGATGAGAGAAGGAAGATGGCAGATACCTGGATGAACCAAGAAGATGGCCCACACTTTGGGGATCTCAAAATGATTTGGGGGGTATCTAAGGTGGTCTAGAATTCCCAATAATGTTGAAGCCAGAGAATATAGTCTTTTAAAATTCCTATCATGGGAGTCTTCTCTGGGTTTCACACTTGTAGACACTGAACCACCGAGCAGTTGTGATGCCTCGTGGAAGCCGAAGCCACACCTCCCCCATGGCCCCTTTGGCCTGCCAGGCACCTCTGATGAGAGCTGCACCCAGGCCAGCACCTGCAGCTCAGGTGTCAGCACTGGCTGTACCATCTGATGCTGGCTCACCTGCTGCCGCACCCCGGCAGCCAGGTCTGATGGCCCAGATGGCAACCACTGCAGCTGGTGTGGCTGTGGGCTCTGCTGTCAGCCACATGCTAGGTCGTGCCATCACAGGGACCTCAGTGGAGGAAGTCATGCAGAGCCCTTAAGGCCTGACATCACTTCCAGGAGCCTCAGGGAACCCAGCCAGCCAACCAGCAGCAGCAGCTTAGCCTGTGTCACCATGAGATGAACCAGTGTTTGGAGTGCGCCCAGCACCAGGCTGACCTTACGCTTCGTGAGGGTTTCAGCGAGGTGCTGAAACAGTGCAGAATTGCAAATGGATTAGCCTCATTAAGAAGTTCAAATTGAAGACATGGGAAATCATCTCTCATGAGCAAGTTAATTTAGTATAAAACTATAATTGATATTGAAAGTGTAAAACTACCAGTTAAACCTCTCCTCTATCATTATTAGTTTTCTTGCCTCATAATTGCAATGGAAGAGGGTGTTCTTACTGTATAGAAGTTCGTTGAGATGCTATTGAGCTTGGGGCTGGGCAAATGTTTGTGTGGCCTCCTTAAACCAGCTTTTGTGATGTTATTGTTTATTAATCAATTAGAATAAAAAGTCCTGTTGTGACTGTTTTTACTGCCATCCTGGTGTGCCTGAAGGAACACAATGAATAATAACTACCACATGGGAACTGTGTAAGATTCAGATTTGATAATACAGGTAAGGCATTCACGTCATGCCCGGTGGGCACTTGTTTCCCTTCACCCAAGCACTCAGCATCATGCTAAGTTTTTAGAAAAACAAAAGAAATAACATGTGAGCACTATCTACAAGGAGCTCACATTCTAGTTGGGGAGAGAGAAAGCAAAGGTTTGCAGCATAGGCCTACCCACCACGGCAGAGAAGGCTGGATGGCGCCGCCCACTGTCCAACTGTAGAACTGCCCCAACTGACATGCCAAACCTCGTAAAACTGAGGCACAGAAGTGGATTCAAGAATTCAGCAGAGGGAGGTTGGATCAGATTCAATAATTCCCAAGGGCTTCAGAAAGGTCCCATTTGAGGTAGGTCTTGAAATAGGGAGGTGGGATTTCAAAGGCTAAAGCATATGATGGTGTGAGTTCATGGCTGGAGAATTAGAATAGGTCAAGACACAGTTTGTTTTAATGCATCAAGAATGCATGTAATAATAATAATAAAAATAATACAAATAATGATGGCGATAGACACATAATGAACATTTCCAGGGTGTCAGAGACTGTGCTAAGCACTCGACATGAATCATTTCACCTCACAGCAATCCTAGGAGATAAATCATTAGAGTTCTTTTGGCTGCAAGTCACAGAAACCTCAACTCAGCTGAAAGATAAGACATTTTCTTGGCTCATATAACTGGATATCTGGACGTAGGGTGGGTTGCAGGCAGGGTTTCATCATCCATCTGGCTCCATCTCTCATTTCTCAATGTACTTCTTAGTACTGCCTTCCCCACGCTTCAGCTTCATCTTCTCTCACGACTCAGCGCAGTTCCTCTACACTCCTGGGGAAGAGGGAGGCGGCACTCCATGGCTTTCTACTAAGAGCCAAGAAGCTTCTTTTGTAGAAGCCACAGCAACTTTTTCCTTCAGTTTTACTGGCATTATCTTGACTATTCTTAAACCAGTCATTAGCAGTGCTGATGGAACCAGCATTAGCCAAGAGCAGTGGTCCTCAAACAGGCTATGTCAGAGTCTCTTGGACTTCATCCCCAGAGTGTCTGATGCTGTAGACCTGGGATGGGCCTGAGACTTGGCATTCTTAGCAAGTTCCCAGGTAATGCTGCTGCTGCTGACCCTACAACTACTCTTGGATTCATCTGCTGGGATGGCACAGATGTTGAGAGGTTGATCTAAATGCCTTCCATGGACCATCATCAACTCTATTGCACACATGAGGAAACTGAGGCTGAGAAGGTGCATGCATCAGAAGTCACATTGCCAAAAGGTGGCAGGCCTGGATTCAAGTCCCAGCTGTCTGATGTGAAAGCCTGTGCACTTCACCACCAAGCAGGAGGCCCTTCTAACTGCAGATGGCCCTGCAATTGTACTATGGAAGTTTTTTTTAATTTTATTTATTTATTTTTATTTTTTATCCTCACCAGAGGATATTTTTCCATTTTTGTTCAGACAGAGTGGGAGGGAGAGAGAGGAAGAGAGAGAGCGCAAGAGAAACATCGACATGAAAGGGACACATTGAGTGGCTGCCCCCGCACGACCCCAACCGGGGCCGGGATGAATCGAACCCGCAACTCATTGGTCCATGAGCCAACACTCTAACCGTTGAGCCAAACCAGCCAGGGCTGTACTATGGAAGTTTTTAAAAGCCAAACAAAGGAACTTAAACTTGAAACCATGGGCAACAGGGAGCCATCATAGGTTCTTGAGGGGGAGTGTTTTATAAAGATTGGTCTAGAGGTGAAACTTTTATTTATTTTTGTTATGCAATTCAATCAATAGTATGTCAAAAGTATTTTTTGTTCCTGAATTACAATAAAAGTTGATTTTATTCTCTTTTTTATTTTCCTAAAGTCAAATGGAGATCTGACTATAAAGTAAAAATTTGCCCTTCCATGTGAACTAAGATTCACAATTGCAAGCAACAGAACCTGGCTTTAGCTGCTTTAAGCAGAAAAGGAACTTACTAGAAAGCATATCAGGCAATTCACAGAATTACAGGGAAGGCTAGAGAACCAGAGTTTGAGGCTAAGCAGCCAGAAACAATACCCAAAACCATGCTGTGGAAAACTGGAATCCTCTGTAGCTGAACTAAGCACAGCATCACTGTGTGCTAAATGTTGTGGCAAGAACACAGATTTACTGAAATGGCTTCCCCTCTTCTGTGCCAGGAACATGGTCCCGCT
Source organism: Tadarida brasiliensis (assembly GCA_030848825.1). Lineage (NCBI taxonomy): Eukaryota > Metazoa > Chordata > Mammalia > Chiroptera > Molossidae > Tadarida > Tadarida brasiliensis. The sequence continues at coordinate 66,437,863 of CM061259.1, read as the reverse complement.
GCTCCTGCCGTGCTGCCTATAGCACCAAAGGGAAAGAGAGCCTTTCTGCCCTGCTGCCCCCCTCATTTGCTCCAGATCCCACATCCAGAGCACAAGCTTCCAATAGCAGAGTGTGAGTTCTATGCCCAGCCCAGCTGCAAGGGAGGCTGGGAAAGGAGAGAGCAGCTCATCTTCAGCTTCCACTGTGGAAATCAGACTCTGTCTCCTATTGGCTTCCAAGAAGGTGTTATGGGCTGAATTGTGTTCCCTCAAAATTCCTGTGTTAAAGCCCTGACCCCCAATACTTTAGAATGTGTCTGCATTTGGAGATGGGGCCTTTAAAGAGGTGATTAAGTTAAAATGAGGCCATTAGTGTGGACCCTAATCCAATCTAAGTGATGTTCTCATAAAGAAGAGGAAATCTGGACACACAGAGAAACACAAGGTATGAATGTAGATGAAAGACCATGTGAGGACACAGTGAGAATGCAGGCATCTGCACATCTGCCACTGTGTGTGTGTGTGTGTGTGTGTGTGTGTGTGTGTGTGTGTGTACATGCGCACATGCCAATGAGAGAGGCCTCGGAAAAACCGAACCTGCTGACACCTTGATCTTGGACTTCCAGCCTCCAGGATTGTGAGGCAATAAATGTCTGTTGTTTAAGCCCCCAGTGTGAGCTATTTTTTATGGCAGCCCAAGCTGACTAATGCAGAAGGGAAGTGCCTGACCAGGGCAAGGGTTGAGATATTGGAGAGCTGAAATGGGTCACAAATGCACCCCATGCTCTTCCCACTCCAACTCGTCTGAGGTTGTTGGGTGGCACCCGTAAGAATGGGTAAAGATTTGCTGAAGGAGGATCTTTGGGAAGAAAGACTGAGAGGATGAGGAAGGACATTGTTTTAAATAGGAGGACGTTTGAGGGTCCTTGTAGGTGACCTCCCTATGTGCACCTATAATCCACATGGAGAAGCCTGGGAGTCCTGCATCTGTATATTCTCAGGAACCTCCGAATCTGGCACGACCCAGCTGGATTTGGCAAATGTGCGTGTCCCTGGCAGCTGAAATTCACAAAATCAGCAGTGCACACCCGCAGGTCTGGGCTCCTTCCCAGGATTCGCCCGTCACCAGCACGCGGGGCTGCCTTGCCAGTTGTAAAGCTCCCTGGGAGAGCCAGGCATAAGCTTGTGCTTTGGCTGAGGGGACCTGCTTTCTGAGCTGAGGTTTGTGGCCTTTGGTTTTTGTGTTTTCCCCATTTGCCCAGCTGTCATCTTCGCCTTGCCTTCTATTTCCTTTTTACAAGTAGGTACCACCTCTTGTTTACATTCAGCCACACGCAAAGAGGAGGGGACTGAAGGAGAGGAGCATGGAGTGGGCAATACAACACCCCCCGCCCCTTGCTGTGAGGGGCCAGTGATTCAAGTGGGAGGTGTGTGTATTTCAGCATCAGTGAGTGAGAAAATCAAGACAGAATAGAATCCAGGTTCTTTCTGTTCTGCCTTTGGACTCTAGCTGGTAACACCAGAGAAGCCTATAGCTGCTAAAGTCCTTCGTAAACCACAACCTAGCTATGTGTGGGCAACTGGAATATTTCACCAGCTAATGAAAACAAAAGGAAGACGGTAGTGGCACGTGGGTCAGAGCGGGCTGGTGGGAGGTATCACTCAGCAAAAAAAATTTTGGCTGCTGCCCCCATGCTTATATTTGGCTCCTAATGTCTGAGTTCCAAGACATTCAGAATGACCTCCCTAGAGTCCTGCATCACAACTTTTTGTGCTCCCAACAGATAGGCTGGGCTAATTGTTTTACCTCCTCCTCGCACATGCTGTATGACCTTGAGCGAAGCATCTGACCTCTCTGGGTCTGTTTCCCTCTCTGTGAAATGGGGTTAATAGCATTGACCTGTCCCAGAGAGTGAGCACAGGAGGCATCACTAATAAAACTTGTCATAAAAGTCTTTGCTCCTCCAAGGTCAGGAGTCCAGAAAAGAGAGGTGTGGAGGCTGCAACTACAGTATGGGACTGGCTCTCTGAGCAGCACAGCAGAGAATGGGGTCTCATAGCACCAGCAGTGTGTGTCAAGGCCTCACAGAGGACCAGCGTGGAGAGCAAGGCAACTCTGGCCTCTGATGTCCAGGCCTTGCCATTGACCCATTCAGGACATCTGTAACAACTCACAGAAGTGACATCAGCTTCTTACAGTTTCTGTCTGTCAAGTTCAAGAATCTTTGCAGCAGCACTCAGATGGAAGTTGCATGCAAATCACTAAAGAAAGCCCAAACTTGGCTGGGAGTTTGTTTTTGTGCAGAGAACAATGGTCAGAGGAAGAGTGCTGCGTTCTGCGGTGTTCAGACTTAGCTGACACAGCTCCCTGTGGAGAACTGGCCTGCCCCAGAGCTGTGTGTGTAAGTGCTTGTGTGTATACATGTGTGAATGCATTGTGTATATGTGTACACGTATCTGTGTACATGCATGTGTGTGTATATTGGGTATACATGTCTGTGTACATGTGGATGTATGTGTATATGTGTGCGTGTACACGAACATGTGCATGTATGTGTGCATAATTGTGCAACCACACATGCATGTGTACACACATGTATGTATGGATGCAAGCACACATGTACGCATATATGTGTAGAGGTATGTATTGTGTGTGTGCAGTGTGTGTCTCTCTGTGTATATGTATACAGATGTGTACATGTGCACACACATGCATACATGTGCATGTGTGTGTGAATATATATTTGTGCACATGTATATGGCAGCAATTTTCAACTGGTGTGCCACAAGAATTTTTAAAACATGCAATACCTGACTGTATAGTCAGGGGCAATGACCTTTTTTCCCTTAGATTGTCAAATAAAAAAATAACAGCACTCAACAGAATCAAAATTATACCTATTTTTTGTCAGATCGGCAAAAAATATATTTTTGATATACCACAGAATTTTAGTAATTAGTTTATGTGTGCCATGAGATGAAAAAGGTTGAAAGTCACTGGTATATGGGGCGGGTGGGAGGGCACATGCATGTCCACATGCCTTATCTCAGGCCTTCACAGGGTTGTGTCCAAGTCAAACAAGCCACCACATTCATGCCCGGCAAATGCCACCGACAATGTCTGTGCACTGGGATGGATGTGAAAAGGGGCTACCACAGTAGGTCAGAGCCCTGTGGTCACTTCCCTGGAAGGTTACTGGGGCAGCCTTCCCATTCTCATAAGCCAAAAGTTGTACAAGCCAGTCAGTTTTTATGCTTAAAATCTGAGAAATGCTGTGAATGTGCTAGAACAAATTTTAGTTTGTATTTTGTGTCTATGACAATTAGAGTTTCATCTTATCGAGATGGTTTTCCACATTGTCTTTCTTGCTATGTTTTCTCCTATTAATAATTAAGATTCAGTGGATGAAGCCCAGGACTAACAGCTGGCAGACTCAGGGACTCAGTCTCTGAGCCAGACAGTTGTATGGGAATCTGGCAGCTCCCTAGAGCTGTTTGGCCATTGGGAGGTTACTGGGCCATTCTAAGTCTTAATTTTCTCATCTCTAAAATGGGGATGCTAGTAGTAACGGCCTCATAGGATTGTTGTGAGGATTAAATTAGATATTGCCAAGCTTCCCAACCTGTGTGCCAATGTGCAGTTTTCTGTGAGATACTGATCCCCGCCAAGGGAGCAGAGTCTTCCATGAGGCCCCAGGGCCAGCCTTAAGTCATGAGCAGTACCCAGAGGGCTGGCAACACCATGGTGGGTTCTGGTGGGAAAAGAAAATACAGGGGCTCTTGTTAAAAATTATTAGGAATTTCAAGATGGTGACAGAGCATTAAACCAAGTGTGGGGTCCTTCTGAGGGTGTGGCCCTCTGTAATTGCACTGGCTGTACATCTACAAAGTTGCCCTGCCTGCTGGCATCGAGTATAATGAGTGACATTGGCACTTCTGCATTGCAATGTTCTGAGAGCGATCTCACAATCTGAACCCTCAAAATCAAAATGGGTGGCAGCAACCAGCCATCAAAAGTTCCTCTGCCCACCATGTGCAAGGGGTCCATCATGTTCATGCTCCAGGTCTCCGATGTGCTGGTGGGCTGGAGGTCTGGCAGGAGATGTGGGCACTCCTGGTGTGCCTAGCTTCAGGTGAGGGTCAACATCTCTGTCTTTACCAAAATGAGGTGCTTCTGTCTCTGTGGCTGATCTGCCCCTTTTCAGTGTCATGTAAGCTAGCTGCAGGGTGACCACGCTCACAAGGCATGTACACTCTAAAACTACAAATTTCATCAGGATTTTGAAATATTTGCTATTTAAAAAGTTTGATTGGATACAAAATACTGACATTATTATAAGAAACGTCAACATGATATTTATCAGTGAAAGACCTTATAGACTCTTCAAATATAATTTCAACTGTTGTACATTTTTTAATGGTTGTAAAAATGGCTGAAAACTTTTGTGACCTATTTGTGTGAACAACATTTCTCTTCCATGGTGAGCATCATTCACCATTCAAGGCACCACCTTTGAGAGGGTGGAATTCTGCATAACCATTTCAAGCATAAAATTTGATATGGTCAAGGAAGCCAGTTTGAGTTATTTTTGTGTGTGTTGTTGTTGTTAATCCTTACCTGAGGATATTTTTCCGTTGGTTTTTAGATAGAGTGGAAAGGAGGGAGGGAGGGACAGAGAGAGAGAAACATTGATGTAAGAAAGACACATCGATTGGTTGCCTCCTGCATGATCTCATCTGGGGCCAGGGATCAAATTTGCAACCCAGGTATGTGCCCTTGACCAGGAATCGAACCAGCAACCCCTCATCAGTCTGCAGGCTGATGCTCTAACCACTGAGCCAAACAGGCCAGGGACAGCTTGAGTTTTTTATGAAACATTTGGAAGCTTTATACAAAATTAATATTGAATATCTACCCTTTTACTTTCTTTGCCTTTTATTTTTGCCTTAATTATAAAATGTAAATTGAGTGTAATGGATTGTTTCAGATGCTGGAGGGGTGTCCTTTATCCCAGTCCCCCTCACCCCATGTGCCACATCTGAAGTACCGTTTTCTTTGAGTGCCACATGCGTAACTGCTGGGAAGCACTGAGCACCATGTGCAAAGAGCTTCCTGGCACATAGCGAGCCATCCATAATATTAGTTGTCGTTAATGTATTATTGTCGTCATTATCATACAGATATGTGAGCTAGCTGTCATAACTTGTGAGTCAGAGACATGCTTCCATTATAAACTACCTAATGACTCTAAATGAGTCTATCTTTTATATGTCTGCTTAAAATGCAGATAATATTACCTATTCATCCTGCACAACGTGCAATGTTATGAGACTCAAATGAGGAACTCGACATCAAAGATTGCAGAGAAATCAGAACTATTTTGCTGGTTCTATGATTTCTTTTTCTCTAACTCAGTGCTGTCCCACCACATGTGGCTATTTTAATTTAAAGTAATTAAAATGAAATACTCTTGAAAATCCAGTTTCTCAGTCTCCCTAGCTACACTTCCAGTGCTCAAAGCCACATGTGGCTGAGAGCTACCACACTGGACACACAGCTTAACTACTCATACGAAATGTTCACCCTCTCTCTTCTGCCTCTTGCCCCACTTATGGATCAGGTAGGGAAGATTTGAGGTTTTTTCCAGAGTCTTAATCCATAATAGGTATACAATATTTAAAATGCCGAGCTCTGTTTCTCTTGGTAAAGGAAGATGCCATTGCTAGTAGGATATGGACCTTAATGGATTTGGCTGGACCTCCCTGCAGCCTCTTGCCCAGACCTTTGGCATTATCAGATGGCTGGAAGGGCTGGGTGCTATAAGCGATAATGAAGGAAAAGAAAGCTAACAGGTACAACAAGGGTTAAATCCATGCGGCTTCATGGGAACATAATGTTCTTAACATCCTGACTGCCATCTTGATCATTACCAAACGTAAGCACCAAACTTTTTACTTAAGTCACTCCCATTTCTTTCAAACTGAAGAAATCCCAAGTGGTGACAGTCTGAAACTATGACCATAGCCATCCGTTAACCTCCACCCATAATTGGGCATCTGCTACCCCAACTGTAAGTGAGAATGGTTTTGCTGGTGAATTTCAGGAGTCTGCGGGAGTCATTAGTGTTGCTACAAGGACATTTTGGTGAAGAAATACAGGACTAGTATTGCATAGGGTTTCAACTGTGGTTAACTATATCCATGCCACTTCCCAGTTTCATCCAGGACATAAAACTGTGGCTCAGGGTTTATTTGCATGGCTGCCATGAGAGGAATCTTCTCCCTGGACCATTCTGGAACAAAATCGTATTTCTCTTGGCTGTTGGTTATTATACAGTCAAATCGGCTAGGGCAGTGTGAGGAAATGTTGGCTTTCTCCATTACCTTTGGGAAAAAGTCAAAATAGATTCATATACTCCATAAACTCCAATGACCACATTTTCTTTTTATTGATAGAAGTTGCAAGGACAAAACTGATATAGTGCAGCTAACCACATAACTAAATTTTTTTTTATTGCCTTTTAAAACTCATGGTATTAGCAATATTTGTTATAGACAAAAATTTTACACATAAAGCTTATTAAAAGCTTATTAATGTTTAAAAATGAAAACTAGCTTGGGTATGTTTTTTAAACACCAAATATACCTTTAGTAAATAATAGTTTTAGAAAATGATCAATTGTTCTTTCATCTTCCTATCTGACATTTACTAGGAAAACACATGCATTTTAACATAAATCCTAGCAAGCATTATTTCATAATACAATGTTTCTGACCTATTGTTGGTCAATAGAATTACTGATCTAAAAAAAATGTCAAACTTAAAGCCTAACCCTGCTAGTTGCTTAGCTTTGATATACCTAAATTTTTTGTTTGTTTGTTTGTTTGTTTATTGATTTTAGAGAGAGGAAGGGAGAGGGAGAGAGAGACAGAAACATCGATGAGAGAGAACATAGATTGGCCACTTCCTGTATGCCCCCCACTGGGGATTGGGCCCACAACCTGGGCATGTGCCCTGACTGGGAATCGAACTGGCGACCTCCTGGTGCATGGGTCATCACTCAACCAATGAGCCACACCTGCCGGGCAATATACCTAACTTCTTTATGACCCAGTTTTTCATTGGTTAAATGGGAATAATCCTTCTTTCTACAATGTATAGGGATATTATAAAGTCAAATATGGGATAGCAGGGGAGCAAGTGCTCTGAAAACATTGGAACGTAGAGCACCAATATAGCTAAGTTGGTTCTCAATTTTCTATGCTTTGTACTGTCACCCACTCAGCTTGGTTATTTAACAAATACAAATACAAGAAGTGGTTCTTTCTGCTACTTGAACAGGGCTATGCAATTTGTCTGGAAAAAATGGGAGAGGGTGAGAGGGGAAGTAGCTGAGGTGATTCAGGGTGCCTTTCTCATTCTTACAGATGAAGAGTTCATATTGGCTCTCCACTTCATAGAACCACTGCCCTAAACATTGCCTGCTTAGGGAGTTCCTGTGGGGAGAGCAGAGGAATATAGCATGCATACAAACTCCACCCTGTAGGGCTGTTTGAGGACCTGGTTCTCCAAGGCAGCAACAGATGTCTTGGCAAGAAGGAATTGGAAACATGAGTGTGAAAGTCTGGCTTTGGCTTTTGCTTCCTCCCTCCCTCCATACCTCCCTCTCTCCCTTCTGTTCTCTCTCTCTCTCTCTCTCTCTCTCTCTCTCTCTCTCTCTCTCCATATATCCTTGCATCCCTGCTAGGAGTGTTCCATTGCACGTATAGCATTCAAAAGGAGCACTTGAGTGTCCAAGAGTGATCCCTCAGGAACTCATCAAGGCCAGCAGAGATATCCTGAGTCAAACACACTTTATCCAACATACTGTGGGCACAGCTTAGAGAATTTTGCTTTGCAATTTGGACCAGACCAATGAAATTGGGAAAGTTGTGCTCTTTCCCTCTAGTTCTCAATTTTGACAGGGTCACTTGCTAGGGGACACCAAATCTGCCAAACCCCCACTCTCTAAATGGACTTTATTTCTTCATTGCAAATTTGCTGTATTAGTTTGCTAGGACGGGGCAACAAAGTACCATAACTGAGTGGTTTAAACAACAGAAAAGTATTTTCTCACAGTTCTGGAGGCTGGAAGTCGGAGATCAAAGTGTTGGCAGGGTTGGTTCCTTCTGAGGCCTGTGAGAGGTGATCGATCTCATGCCTCTCTCCTGGTTTCTGGTATCTTGCTGGCAATCCTTGGTATTCCTCGACTTGTAGAAGCATCACCCTGATCTCTGCCTTTACATGGCCTTCTTCTTGTGCATGTCTCTGTGTCCAGATTTCTTTTCACTTTTCATAAGGATACCAGTTACACTGGATTAAAGGCTATCCTAATGACCTCATTTTAACTAATTATATCTGCAAAGATCATATTTCCAAATAAGACCACATTCTGAGGTACTAGGTTAAGGCTTCAACATATGTATTTAGAGGGGGGACACAGACATTCAGTCCAATAACAACCAGGGTAGTTGGGTCACTATTGCTGAAAGTAATTAATGCCTTGGAGAAGACAATGAAAGGCTGAGGGAGATTAACCACCAGTGAAACACACAGTGTAGAATCCAGAGGCTTTCCTGGCCGTATGTAAAGAGACACTCATATCCTGTAGGTCATAGACAGAAAAAGTGGAGGATCAGCCTGGGACTGGATTATAAAAGTACCACAGCTCCTGCCCCTCCAGTGTTGCTCAGTGGTTGAGCATCAACCCATGCACCAAGAGGTCATCATTTCAATTCCCAGTCAGGGCATATGCCCAGGTTGTGGGCCAAATCTCTAGTGGGGGGCATGCAGGAGGCAGCCAGTCGATGTTCTCTCTCATTGATGTTTCCATCTCTCTCTCCCTCTCCCCTCCTCTCTCTATAAAACCAATAAAGAAAAAAATAACGATAAAAAAGTACCACAGCTCCAGATGTCAAGGGTCTTGATCAGGAAGAATGAGACCCTGAGAGATTGGATAATGGTATCTACACTTGAACATGTCAAATTCCCAGAGTTCCTTGAACATCTTGGGCCTGAAGAAGTGGTCACTCCTTGTTAAGAAGCTGGAACTTTCCATTTGCTTGAAGACAATGCAGAGGCCTCAACTCTTCAAAGCAGAACACATTCTTCTCAGCACCTAACCTTACCTCCAGTCCTGGCCATCAGGCCAATAACTAAGGCTAGGTCCCAATATAACCCAGCCAGAGAAGTGCTAGGCCTGCTGAGAAAGGAAGAGGACTATGCCCCAAAGGAGCTGCAGGATCTAGGCACTGTGTAGTAGCAGGAGCCAGGAGAGTTTGTATGAGGATGCGTTCTGAGGGCAATGCATCAAGGCGGGCAGGACATAAAGCTGGGTAAAGGAGAATTTATAATTACAGGGGCACACTGCAGTATTTAATACCTTAACAAGGACCCTAGGACTCTGGGATCCTGGAGAACATTGCTAACACACTTAGCATGATTTGGGGAAGCTTGTATAAGATGGTAGAAGAAGGGGTCAAGAACTTCAGTGAAGAGGGCATGTAAGGCTGAAAAACTCACCAGCCAACCATGTTTCCTGGGAGAAGCTGGAGGGCACTCTGTTCACAGAAGCAATAAGAAATGAGCCAGAGAGATGGGCACTAGCTTCACTGAGAAATTGAGAGTGACTGTCTTCTGTTGGTCAGGGCAGATGGCAGGAGATGCTATTAGGTAACTGGGCTTTCAGAGCAATGGAGATGATAGGATGGCTAAATGATAGAAGCTAAGTAGAGGCACTTAGCCATCAGAAGTGAGATAAAGGCAATGATAATTAGCAGATAAATCAGAGTGGCAGCCAGGTGGGCTAACCCAGGGAGAGTGACCCAGACAGTGAAGAGAACATAGCATTGTTATATAAATGAGCCAAAGATGACCACTGAATATTGTCACTAAGTTGTTTACCTCTCCATAGCAAGCTGAGACCATTAGCTCAAAAGCCTGCCAGTCAAATTCAAAAGTTTAAATGTAAAGAATCCATCTGCTTTAAATATAGCCCAAATCAGATTTTTAATCACTTAGAGCCTGCTTACTTGGCATACCTAATACCTGCTAGCCAGAGACAAAGATAACCCTTGGGGTTATAAAATGCTCCAAACCCCTCTGGATGGTTTCCCCTTGTCTCTGAAAGGTCTCCTAATGTGAGGCGCTTCCTTTTGCCATTCTGTCAAATCACTGTTTAGATCTTTGTCCTGGACCAAACCTGAAATTCCAGAACCCACTAAAGGCATTTGGTCAGACAAGACAGATGAGCACCTCCTCCGTCATCTGGTCATAAAGAACCAGACAACCCCGTGCAGCCAGAGGTAAAAGTAGAGGGAGAGGCACTGTTACAGAAACAGTGGTGGGTTCAGTGGAGGGTTGGAGGTTTGAAGTATCGACACCTGCAGCTTTCTGATGCCCTCTGGACTTGCATATGCCCAATCCCAGATGTCCACTTCTATCTCATAATATATTGCTATTACATTGGGAAAAGGGAGTAAGGAGGGATGTGTTTGGTTCCCAAGTAATCCATTGGGGGACTCTCTTGGTACTTTCCAACCCAAGTCTGATGGCAAATGGAAAAATCCAGTCGCCATAGCCTGAGAAAGGTATGGTCACCAGAGACTCACACTTCTCATGGATGACATGGATGACATTCTAAGTAACCTTGACCAGCTATTTGAGAGTGATGGGAATCTGGAATGGGTTGTAGAGGAAGAGGATGACTGTCAGTTGTGACCTTGAGTCCAGCTGCAGCTGCAGATGCAGGAGCTATAGTTTGTCCCATTGAATCCTCTCTGACACTCCCAGATGGGGATAAACTTACTCTATGAAAGAGGTGATTGCACGGCACAAACAGTACATGGTACACAGTAGTGGCAACTGTGGTGAGCTGCCTGATCCTCCTTCAGGCCCTAGGTACATCCTAGCTGCTGGGCATGCTAGCTGGTAAAGTCACAGCTGCATTCCTCCGAGGGAACTGACCTCCATGGAAGAAAACCTCCTCACCCAAGGTTACACCATGGTCAACACAGATCCCATGACCAATTGGTGCTAGAGTACAAAAGCATGGGCTCCTTGGCTTGACTTGGGATGTCTCTGAAGGGCCATCACAGTTTCAGAGCTACCTGTGGCCCACTGAAATTGACTTTTCTCTCTGCCCAATCTTACTTCTTTCACATTCCCTCATTTATTATTGACAAGAGCATTCCTAAATCAAATTTCTGCATCCCAGTCTCTGTCTGGAGTTGGTTTCCCCAGGGAACCCAAGCACACTATTTTTTTCTCTTATTCTTTTACCCTACTATTTTCTCTCTTTTTTTCCCCCATTTCCCTAATGCATGGAGTGATCATATATCCCAGTTTGCTGGGTACGGTCTTATGTTATTCCTGCTAATCTGGTGACCCATCTGGCCAGTATCCTCTTTAATTCTCAAAAGGATCCTGATTTAGACTATATATTATGTGATCATAATTCATCAAGCTCATCTCTTCTTCATCACACACGTGTATTCTTTACATACTATATTTTACTAGGTGCTGGGAATACAGAACTGAGTAAGAAATTCCAGTTCTCTGAGCCCATGCTCAAAATTCCTATTGAAATTGACAAAAAAAATATTACAATAAAAAGACATATTATTGCTGAGAACTAGAGAAAGGTGCCATTCTCATACAATAAAATTTAAGGAATTTCTCCAAGCATGGATTGAGGGAAGGGTAGGCCTATACAGGTGTTTCATACTTTTTTGCATTAATTTCATACATTTTCTTCAGATAAAAAACTATCTAGGGACCAGTGGCAGTCAATCTACCAGCCCTAACTCAAAGCAGCCAGGACTGGAGATGATGTGTGGGAGCTCTCAGTTCTACCTGTCCCCAGAGCCATGCACTGGGCACATGAGATTCTCAGGGTGAAGGGACTGCTTCCACACTCATATTAGTCATCTGTTTGAGGATGTCTCTAAAACATGGGGTGGGCCCTAATGAGGGAAGAGAAGCCCTTAAATAAAAGGTCACTGCCCCCAGTTAACACTGGGTTGTCATAATAAACATGAAAGTGAAGTTCTTTAGTATAGCTGCCTTTCTATTCTCTACAGACCACTGGAGCTTAAATCTAGAAAAGTAAAATGTACAATAATTCTGTTTCTCTTCTTTCTTTACTGAGTCCTGGAGGAGTTAAATGAAATCTACGTAAGACTGTAAACATAATAAAAATAGCTAAAATGTATCATTATCACATTTTATAGATGAATAAACTGAAATACAAAGATGTTAAGTAGCTTGTCCAGGATACTCAAATGGACTCCCTGCTATAGGAAGAGCAAAATCTTTAGAGATTTAGAGAATTTGTAGGAGAGAGAGAGATATCTGATGAACCAGTGCAGAATCACTGGAAAAATAACACTTTAAAATAATTGTCATCACAATGAGAGTAGAGAATTAACTGGGAGCTAACACTTAATGTCAATATTCAGTGAAAGGATTTTAAACAATTCTTGGGGATTATTACCAAACAGAATTGTGATATTGTTGCAAAAAAATAATAATGTCCACATATAATTTCCCCCCAAATTACTCAAAGAAGTACTTTGGTCAACTGACAAATGTATCTAAATGAAGAGCTAAAGACTGTATAGGCTGTCTTTAAAGCAACTTTTCTGAGAAAAATGATTTCAGTCCCTGTCAAAGTTTTGTTTTCAGCTTTTCATAAAGGAAGAACATGTTGAGCTAATCATTTATAAAACTGTTATCTTGGAAGAAGAAGATAGAATTAACAAGAGAAAACTGTAGTTTAATTTCCATTTTCATCATTGAATATAAATTTCACAAGGGCATGGACTTGGCATTCTTTGTCCTGGTGTCTCCAGCAAGGTTAGTGTTCAATAAATTTGTAATGAATGAATAAATGATTGACCCTGTTTGGTTTATTATAGAAATGCAAGGATGGGCCAACATTAGAAAATGTATTAATATAATTAATCACAACAATAGAAAGAGGAGAAAAGTTCTATACTCATTGAAATAAATACCAAAAAGGTATTTGATACAATTCAACATTTATTTATGATCAAAATTCTTAGTATCCTAAGAGAAATACATATTTTATATTATCTGACACAAGATATAATTTAATAATGGCATATTACAAAAATATCCATAATATTCAGGTATAAGACAAGGTTTATCTCTAATACTTCTGTTTGCCATTGTGTTAGAGGTCCTTGCCAATGCAATAAAACAAGTAAAATAAATCAAGAGTATTTATTGGAAAGAAAGAGCCAAAACTATAATTAAGTAGGTAATATAATTGTCTATTTGGAAAGTCTAACTGAATCATTAAAAGGGGGAATAGGGGGACATCTGTAATACTGTCAACAGTAAATATATTTTAAAAAACTACAGTAACTAATAAGGGGTAAGTGAGATGACTGATTGCATAATAAACAAACAACTTCCCTATATTTCAATAATAATTAGTCAGGAAGTATAATAGAAAAATGTATTTACAAATTACTCAGGAATAATTTAAGCAAAATTTTTGCTATACCTTTATAAAGAATACTGTAAAGTTTTACTCTAGGACATAACAGAAAATGAATAAATTGAGGAGCATATGGTTTTCCTAGTTTGTGAATATATAACAAATTTCCAATTACTATTTTAAAATCTCAATATTTAAGATATACATATGTGCATATTTATATACTGACATTCACATTTGGGGGAAATTATGTATTATTTAATAAATGCTATTGGTACAACTAACAATTTGGTGACAGAAGTTTGATTTCCACCTCATAACATAAACCAAAATAAATTCCAGATGGCATATAGTTGATTTATAAATAGCAAATATGTTTCAAATAAAAGAATAAATTAATTAAATATTTAAATGTATCTATAACTCACCTTATATTTAAGTTAGTCTTCTAAAATTTTGGTATTTATTGTTGAAAATTGAACCAAGACCACAAGAAACAAATCCATTTATTAATGGAAAAAATTTTAATAGAAAAAATCATATGAAAATATAGGTCAATATTTGAATTGTTTTGGAATGAAGAAGGACTACCTGAGAATGCCATAAAAGGAGAATATTATAAAGGAAAAGATAGATGGATTTAACCACATACAATTAAGTACACTTTTTTGCAAGGTGGACTTGATTGATTGCCTAATCCAACTGCATTCTCTGACCCCATTTCTGAGGCCTATCACAAAGAGGATGGACAAGTAGGTACTTGCTTTCTCAGTTACCCATTTGACTATATGTAGCCTATGTGATTTCATTGTTTCTGGAAAAGCTTTTACCTTGCTCTACAAAGGGACAGAATCTTCTGGGGACAGACCTCTATTCCTCTTGTTTCCTGCCTTGAATGTGTGCTCTGATGTCTGCTGCTTTATCAACCATCTTACCACCAGAAGACAGTAAACATGGAACTGAAAACTCAACATGCAAAGGTTAGGTGGAGTGAAGAGCAGAAGAACCAGGGTAGTTTATGGCATTAGTAAGGGCTACACCTAACCTGGGGCCATCTACCCCAGACTTCTTGTTATGTCAAGCAGTAAAATAAGATATCTTTATTGCTAAGCCAGCCACTGTTACTCACTTATTTTGTTACTTGCACATGAAAACATTCTAACTGAAATACATCTATATCCTCCACCAAAAAATTACCACAAATAAAATTAAAGGTAAAGATTGGGGAGAATATTTCTAACATATAATAAATTAAAATGCAATATCTTTAATAAAATAAGAACTTGCATCTCCCCAAATATATACAGTGGCCAAAAATGAATACAAAATAAATTCCCCTTAGTAGAAATTCATGAACTAGAAATAGTACAAATAAAAACACCAAAAAAACAAAACAAAACATTTCCAATATATCAAATTGGAAAATCTTTAAAATAAGAAAATAATTCAAGGATTAAGGATGGTTGAAGTGGAGAAGAAGGGATTGTAAATTTAGTCTTTCAAGAAGACAATTTGCCAATTTATATCAAGGTTTAAAAACATGCATAGCCTTGATTTTGCAATTTTATTGCTAGGACTTTATCTCAAGGAAAGAATCATAGTATGAAGAAAGCTACAACTATGAAGATGTTCATCACAATGTTGTTTATAATGGTGAAGAATTAGAAACAATTTAAATGTTCAACAATAGCAGAGTGGTTAGACAACTTATAGTATATCTTTTCTGGATAATGAAATACTATGCCAATATTAAATGTTACTGGAGGAAAATATTTAATGGAAAAATATTATATTAAGTGAGTCGAAAAGGCTACAAATTAGTATATGGAAATACACACAAAAGAAAGGTTGGAAGAAAACCCACTCAAATATTAATGTTTTTTATGTTAAGAGATTAGGGCTGGATATGAATTTCTTTCGTTGTTGATTTGTTTGTTTATACATATTTTTTTGCAACAAACATGCATTGCCTTTACATAAAAGCTTCCATTAAAAAGGGGCTTCTTGGAGGCTTTAGTCTCATGGAATGGAAAATTTTGAAACTCGTCTCTTTTCCCAGTTCCCCAACTCCCTTTTCTGCCACCTCTGTCTCTGTTCTTTCGCCTCTTTGCTTCTCTGTCCCCAAGCTTCTTTAAGGCGGGCTCTGGAAAGCGCAGCTCGGGCAGCTCAGCTCTGCGGAGACCCAGACCTGTAGCGCCAGGAGACAGGCGTCTCCGGGCAGAGGGCACAGGGCCGGGAGGGGTTCCTTGCTTTCCTGTAAACCACTAATCAACAGGTGTTTGTCATCAACCTTTCTTGAACTCCTTGAGATCTCTCCTTCAATTCCCTGGTGATTTCCGCGGTCCCGGTGCGTCTGCCAGTCTGCAGCTGTCCCACAGCTAACTGCAGTCGCGTTTCTGGGTGCGACCTTTTAACTGCGGCAGGAAAGGCCTCGCTGAGCCCCAAGCTCTGACTCTTAGGAAGTTACATTTGCTCCCGGAGTAAGGCCCCCACTCGGTTGCTTTCCGTGCCCTCTGACACCTGCGGTCACCAAACAAGTTCCAAAGCACTTTCTTAGCCGTAGTTCCATGTTTGAATTTTTTTTTTTTTTTTACTGAGCATCCACTGCAGGAACCAGCCCTGTTCCAGGCCCAGGATCTGTAAAGACAAGAAAGTCAGAATTCCTGCCTCCAGGAGCTCACAGAAAGGGTGGGGTGGGTGTGGGAGAAAATCATTCCGGTAGGAGACTCAACAGGACCTGGTGAGGCACAATGAGCCAATGAGAATGGTGAAGGGAAACAAGCGCTTATTCTACTACGCGTCAGATGTTCATTTATGCTATCTTCTTATCTGGAAGGCAAGTGCAGCTCTGGGGGAATAAATATCCATCCCTATTTTACCAATAAGGAAACTGAGGCTCAGAGGAGTGAAATCAAATGCCCCAGATCGCATCAGTAAATGCGAGGCTCTAATCTGGGTCTGTGGACCCCAAAAGTGGAAGAATTTCTGCTTGGTCACACTGTCCCCCTGTTTGAAAACAACTGGAGCGCTGAAACTTGCCTACTGTTAGAGCTGCAGAAAGTGCGGGAGTTGTGTTTCATGGCCCTTGGTCCAGCGCCCCCTGTGTGACGTGGCCAGTATTGCCCAAATCATTGTTCAAAGAGCTGCCGGCCCCTGGGACAGTTCCCGCACCGGTGACCCGCAAGTCTCTTGTCCAGTCTGTTCCCCTTCGGGGAACCAAAGTACGTGG
The DNA here is from genome assembly GCA_030848825.1 of Tadarida brasiliensis. Lineage (NCBI taxonomy): Eukaryota > Metazoa > Chordata > Mammalia > Chiroptera > Molossidae > Tadarida > Tadarida brasiliensis. Next base: position 66,421,150 of record CM061259.1, on the reverse strand, counting down.
AAGTTATGTCACCCCTTGGAGGGTGGGACGGAGCTGCCTAGCCTGGAGAGTTAGCTCTGTTTTCCCAGCTGGTTCTGTGGATTCCCGGAAGCTACCTCCTGTGCATTCGACCTGGATCTACCTGCCCCCAAATGCGTGTCCCTCTCTCGGGAGGCGAGGGGGGGAGGAGTGTTCCCATAAGCTACAAAAGGAATTTACAGGCCTCAAGCAGTGTTTGAGGAGATCTCACAGTTAGAAGTCCAGTTTACACCGTGAAACACACTAGAAAGCATGCATTTTACTTATGTGCCTTTTCCTGATTTTCTCTCTTGCCATCTGAGGTGTGTGGTGTGGGTGGAGGTGACGGTCTTGTGTGTTATGCTGGAGGAGGAGATCATTTAATGCCAAATGGAATAAAATTCTAGTTGGTGCCATATTTGTAGCTGTCCCCCCACCCCCAAACACACACACTCACACCCCAGGAGGGGGGAGTTGGGAAGACAAGTGTATTTTGGAGAAGAAACTTGGATCTGGAAACCAAGGACGAGTTTCCAGGGATTTGGAGGAAGACTCGACTTACGGAGGGGTGAGTGGGAGCCTTTGTCTCCCCTCTCCTATCCGAGATGGATGGCCCCTTGGTGGTGGGAACGCAATTCCCTCCCCCACACCTCTGGCGCTCAGAGCCATGTGAGCGCCCGCCCGCGTGAGCGCGTGTGCTTGTGTATACGTGAGTGTACGCGTGAAATGTGGCGGCACCGGCCGCGGCGGAGTGTACGCTCTGCAAAAATATGAATAATCAACACATCGCTCACACCTCCACCGAGAGCCAGGAGGGAGCTAGAGAGGTCCCGAGGGCTTTCCCCTGCCGGCTGGCGGAGGCGAGCACCACTAGGAAAAAGGGGGACTTTTCAGAAGAGCTCTTCAGTTATCTTTCTCCTCAGTTGAGCTGAGAAACTCAAAAAGAAGGGGGGGGGTCACAGTGAACTTTTTCTGGTTAAAGGCCTTAATATTGCACGCCATTGTGATGTATTGGAAGTGGAACACCTGCGTGAGTCTTTGTATCCTATTTATCAGCTGAGATGCCACTTGCCATCTCCCACCCTCATTTTGTACAGCTGTAAAACAGGGGCAAATAAATCGCACCTAAAGTGTTGTTGTCAAGTTTAAGGGTGAGAAAGTGTGTGGAAGTGCAGGGTGAACGTCCTGTCTGCGTTCGTTTGTCCCTTATCTTGCGTGGAGACCTACTCTATTGGGTCTCTTAATATGGGTCAATTTGCATTTGGATCACTGCGCCTTAAGTAGCGTGGTGACAGATACCTATGTCTTTGTGCAAAGGTACCTGAAAGCGGCTGTAATCGGCCGGTTTACACCAGCACAGCTCTACCCCGGTCTTGACAGCGCTCTACCCATACACCCTGGAAATCAGGTCCCCAGGTTTGCTTGGAGGCCGCATCAGGCACTTTTCTCTCTACTGATCACCTGCCCCCTAAGACACCTGCCTACGACGGGACAGCCATTCCCGCGCCGCCGCGGGCCCGGCTCCCAAGTCCGCGCTCCAAACGTCCAAATGCGGTTGTTCCTTAGAAAATTTGTTGTCTTGACCTTTCTCGTCTCTGCCTGGCTAGGGCTCCCTCGCTAACTCTGCACCCAGAATAAGGGAATGAGAAGAAAGGGTATTTTTCAGGGGGAATACTGAGGCGAGAGAAGAGAAAGAAGAGAGACGAGGAAGAGACTTTCTGGAGGTACCAAGGGTTAGGGTAGGAAGAACTCTGGCTTCTTCAGTTATTTCGGGTAAACTCACTGCAGTGACCGGCTGGCCTGGGTGCAACACCATGTTTCTATGGAACGTCCTTCCATGCCTCCAGTTTCCTACAGCCGGTCCCGCTGGCATCCTCTTCACTAGATAAAAACAAACAAACAAACAAACACACGAACGAACAAAACAAAGCAAGAAAAGGAAAGAAAAATTAAAAAGGGAATCTAACTTCTTACCAAATTGTCCTAAAAGAGGATAAACTCTTCAGTGTGGATGGTGGAGTCCTCCTGATATGTTTGTCGTGCATTTGTGAGTAGAGTAGGTTCTTTTCCCTCCTTTCTCTCTCAGAAACTTATGGAGTGTACAAGTCCAGTTTCGTAAGAAAAATGCCGAAGTTGAAATTTGGAGTGGGTGTTAGTGGATCTGAATATTTTAAAAATTATTTCATGAGAAATTGTGAGCTAAATATTCGGCAGGATTCTGAGGTGGTGAGCAAATCCATTTATTTCTACTCGGACGAATAAAAAGCAAAGGTTCCAGCTAAAACAAACAAATTGGAAAATTCAAGTCCAAAGAGGGACTTACCGGGACCCACTACATATTTAATTTACAAAACCCAGACTGGCTATCCCTGGGGGGTCGAATTCCCTGGGTACTAGCCGTGTTCTGTTCTTTGGGTTGCGGGTTTCGTAGACCCTGGCCCAGCAGTGTGTGTGTCTGGTGGTGGGGGTGAAGGTCTGGCCGTGAGAGGCGGGGGTGTTCTCACACCTGATTTCACCCCAGGGTCCTGCTGGACGAGAACGAGGCCCCGAGGGCAATTTTCTAAGAAAAAATTCCGAACCTCTGACCTAGAGGAGAAACACGGCACCCAGGAGACTGGACCCAACGAGATTGGGGAAAGGAGCCTTAAAACCAACCTGGAGGAAAGTGAACACTGAGGTGCAGATGTGAAACATAAACGGGGGGGGGGACCCGAGGTTCGCTGGGAAGAGTGAACAAAGGAGGGGACAGGATAAAAGACGAGTGCCACCACCCCACACCGGTTTTGTGCAAATAGATTGTCGTGAAGAATTTTAATAATGTTCATCTTGGATTTTTCTCGACCCCAGCAAGCGGCGGAACGAAGCTCCAGGACCGGAGCAGGGGAGGCGTGCGCCGGTTCGGCGCCCCCGCCCCGCCTGGCTTCCCGGGGACGCAGCTGCTCCTGCCCGGTCCTTGCGAGGCTCTGGGCGGGTTTGTGTGGCGCTTTCGGAAAGGTTTGTTCAGGGGTAGCCGGAGGCGACAGAGATGGAAGCGACCCTCCAGGCGCTGCTGCCGCCGCTCACTCCATCACTAACCAACGTTTCTTCGGCGCGGGTGGCCGACTCCATGCCCACCCCTCCCCAAACCCTACACAAACCTAATTAAACCCAACTGGATTGGCAGAAATGCTCCCTGCTCCCAGAAGGCCGAAGCGCCGCCTTGCTGGGCCCAAGGCTGCTTCTCAGTCTCCCTGTCCCCTCGGCCCTCCTCCCCGCGCTAGCCCGGAACTTCATCTCAGCCAAGAGTGAACTTGGGCGCCCGCGGCTGGCAGCTCATGGGTCCCCAGCAGCGCGGCCGCGGTGCCCTCCAGCCTCCCTGCGCGGCCCCGGGGCGGCTGCCTCTAGCTCAGCGGGTGAGGAGCGGTGCGGCTCCCACCTCCCTCAGGTCAAAGTTCCGGGGCCAGGGTTTTCCAAAACTACCTCGGGGCAGGGCCCCTTGGCCCCTGAACTTGTCTTTGGGAGTTGCGGGTGGGGGCGTCCGTCTTGCGCGGCCATCTAGTTTGCAGAGGGTAGCAGGGAGCCCGGAGAAAGGACCAATTCTTTCACTCCCTGAGGGGCATAATTTGGGTGGCAGCTGTTGTGGGCGAGAAGAACCAGCGTGCTCAACCCTGGCTGCGCCTTTTAACCTCAGCCAACCCGGGCCTGAGGGGCAGACGGTCCGGGGCAGACCCGGACCCGCTGCGGCCCCACTGCCCCTAGGGTTGCGCTCCGTTCTTCCCTTGGCAACGTTGCGGTGCAGATTCATAGGCCCCTTGGAAAAAATTGCGGAGCTCATCAACACATTTTGAGGGGCTCACGGGATGTTCTACACTCTCCGCCAAGGAATCTGAGGCATTACCTCTACTGCGCGCAGTCCACGGACTAGGATGGGTGTACGCGGTTACTTGAGGTTCACAGAGATTTATAAAGAGAGCGAATCAGGGTAAAAGACTCGGGTGCTTAGTTTTTGTAGGGACCGAAAATCTCCGTAAAATCTGGATATAATAGAAATTTGCAGAGCTGAAACAAGATAGTTTCATCCCTAAAAATTTCGCTCCTGCTCTCATTTTTTTGGACAACTCCCATCTCACTGGGCTTTTACAAAAGTTTCAGTCCATATCTTGGTGCCCAATAGCCCTGGTGCCCAATAGCTCCCCTGCCTCTGTTATCTAACCAGGAGGGCCAAGCCAGAGTCCTAGGGTCGGGGTTCCATGTTCTCGCCCCCCTTGAATCAAATTACCCCAGTCTCTGGACCCCGGGTTAATACCGAGAGGGCCCGCTCACCCCTCTTCTCCCTCCCCATCGGTTTTCAAGTGAATTTCCGCTCTAGAGACTTGAGCTTTCTGAGCGCGATCCGCCGGCGAAGTTTGGGGTCACAGTTTGCCCCAGAGTAGAGTGAAGACGCAGACGGGTCCCTTTCTCAAAAGAGCGGCATTTTCTAAAAGTGCGAGCTTCCTGTCCGCCCAGGCAAACGAGTTGCAAAGGCGTTGTGTCCTCTAGCGGCAAACTCTCGCAGTTCATTTGTGAGCGCTCACCTACACCTAAGGGATCTGGTCGGAAGTCAATTCACGCTCAAATTGAAGTCCTGAGTGGGGGGGATGTGCCCTGAATGTAACCCAGGTTTCGCCAGGGCCTTCTTCGTAATGAGGCCGGGAGGCTCCGCGCAGTCGCTCGAACTGAGGAACAGCTGATTTGTCTCCTCCACGGCAGATGGTCTTTGAGCACAGATTTGCATTCATTGTCTTCAAATCTGTTTTCGCGCTGGTGTTCTAGATTTCAGCAGCAGATCTATGCACAGATCAGAATACAAAACAGAAGAAAATAACACCCAGCCAGGAGGATTTTTAGTGGGCACCGCGAGCTGCCCGGCGCGGTTAAAAAGCCGTCTAAGGTTTCAGCTGTTTGGCGGAGCTGCGGCCGCCTCCCGGCCACCAGCCCGCGGCCAGCACCACGGCGACCGCGCGCCGTGGGCAAAGTTTCCGCGACTCCTCTGTTGCCTCGCTGAAGCTCCTCTGATGGCTCCCCGGGCTTCGGGAACTGGGTGGGGAAGGCGGGGGTGGGGGGGGCGGCTTCGGGACGATGCCAGGCGGCTCTTACACTAAGCCTGCCACGATCTGTCAGCAACCTCTCTTCCGCACGGGTGCGACTCTAGCTCGCATCCGCCCGGAGGTATTTTTCTTAGCTCCTTGACCATTTTCCCCGACACTCTATTTATTTGAACAGCACTTGAGCCTTGTTCGTACTCCCCCCACCCCACCCCCCGCTTTCATTCATATACCCTTCTCTCTTAACAACTTGTAAACCGCACACAAAATCTGAGTGTCACCATGTAACTCCAGGAGACGGGAGAGCCGTTCAGGAAACTGGGTTGCTCTGGGGAACGTTTGCACAAAACATTAGTACATGTGGTCACACTCTCCGCTTCCTCACAAACACGCACACAGATCCTAGCCCCGGGAATGAATATGCCTCCAGCAGGATACAAAAATCTGCATCTAGAGGCGGGATCCACGGAGGCTCCCCGCTCTTGCATCCAGACTGAGCGGGCAGTTGCAGGCCACCTCGTTACAGTGCTGCATTTGGGGGCCCCCATTCCACGCGCGCACACCAAGGAAGCAGCTTCCACAGCTCTCTGTCCCCTTTCACCTCCGAGCGTGGCGCGCGCCGCGGGAGGACGTCGGCTCTGCCTGCCCAGCGCCGGCCAATCCCGAGCGTCCATGCAAATGAGGCTCTTTACCGGGCCGCGGCTCCGCCTCCCGCGGCCAGGGCTGTACTAACCCATTCATGGGGCCGGTGAGCGGCTGCAGCCCGGCTGCGAGGTGCTCACAGCCACCGCCTACTCTGGGCTCCGGGTCTTCCCCTTCCTTTTACAACTGATCCTGTTGGGGATTTTTTTTTTTTTTTTTTTTTCTAAATTGGAGCGGTGGGGAGGAACAGGGAGGGTGAGGGACCAGGAGGAAGGGGAGAGATTAGGCAGTCATCAATCTCCTCCTGTTTCTCCCAGAACAGGTGATGCTTCCAAATTGTGATCACTTTCTGGAGGCAGTGCTGCGACTGGAAGGATGCGAGCGACCTAGGACAGAGGGCCTGAGGTGGCAGATCTGAACTTGTGGAGGATAAAACCCAAACTTTACACCAATCCGCACCTCACGCGTGAAGCAAAGGACGGGTTATCTTTTTTTTTTTTTTTTCTCCAAGAGAGACTCAAACTTCAGCACTTGATCCTATTTTTTTTTGGATTGTTTTGGAGGAAACGGTTTGGTGACAACGTCGGGAACAGTAAGGACAGTGTAGTAACTCTTATTTTTAAAGAGACAGATCAGACTTTTTAAATGTTTGGGATTCAAGATACTTTAGGAAGAGGGCCAGCTCTGAAAGAGAAATCGCTGGGCGCCGAGATGGATTCGGTCAGGTCCTGGGTCCGGAATGTCGGCGTGGTGGACGCCAATGTCGCGGCGCAGAGGTAACTAGACGGTCGCACAATTATTATGCTCTCAAAGTCTCTAGCTCGTTTGCTCTCCCACTGTCTCTGTTTCTCTCTGTTACCCCTCCCCCGCTCACTCGCTCTGTCTCTTCCTCTCCCCCGCATCTGTCGCCCTGGCCCCGCGTGCTGGGGCTCGCCCTCGGGCAGGCAGGTCGCGGCAGTCTGGGGAACACTTACCCTGCAGCTAATACTGGAGTTTTTGAATTGCCTGAGTTGTTATGTTTCTCCCCCACTCCTTCCCCACAGACCATTCTTTGGGAGGAAAAATAACAAAGTAGAATCCAACGCCTCGCAGCTCAGTCCCTATCCCGGTGAGGAGGGGCTGGCCCAGAGTGGAGCTTGAGGACCAGAGCTGGCAGCGGGCGGCCACGGGAGATCCGGCTTCCCCGCGACTGCCGGATTCTGCCACGCCGCTTGCGAGCGCCTCTTCCGCCCCATCTTGCGGGACGATTTCTGGAGGCCGGGAGCCCGGCGGGCTGATGGTGGCAGTGGCGAGAGGAACCGGAGAGGCCGCTCGGAGCGCCTTCCTGGGAAGGCAAAGCGGCTCGGAGCTCTGGGAGGGGGAGGCAGTCTGCAGGGTCCGGGCGCAGAGATAAAACAGTGGGCTAAAAGCTCCGAGGCGGGGTGAGGGAAAAGAAGAAATTAAAGCGAAAAAGACGAAGGAATAACAGTAGAAGTAATTGCAGAAGAAGAAAGGCAAGGAGAGGAGCTGGCCGCAACCTTTAGTTGGGCATCACCAACCTTTAGTTTTGCTAGTCCCTGAAGTTGAGTCCGCATGCAGACAGGGTAAACGCCTGGTCCAGAGTGCCATCCTGCGAAGACATTCTGGTCCCCCTTCCTCAGCATTACTGCTGAGCTGGAATTTGTGATCCCCACGTCCTTGTCTGCAAGAGAAAGCCCCCTTACCCCAAGGAGCCCACGAACTTCTTCCTACGACTCCAGCCTCCCTATTCGCTTTCCTGGTCATCCCCCTCTAAGACCCGACATATCTCCTAGAAATTCCTCCTTTCCTAGCAGGACACCTCTCCAGGTGTCCCGGGTAGAGCGAACCAACTGCCATCCTTGGAGGAGAGGAGGCAACACTGGAAGCACTTCGGGCACCGGGGAGGGGGCGACTCACTCCCTCCTGCCCAAGCCCAGGACGCGTCCCGATCCCTCCGGCATACCGCACACCACGGCGGCGGCTCTCCGAAGCTGTCTGGCGCTCGCTGGGCTGCAGGCCGAGGAAATCAGGCAGCTCCGCAGAGCCTAGTCCGAGGCGCATTTCCTTAGCCGAGCTCCTTAAAGACACCACCCCTACTTTCCTCGGATCAAACACTTACTGAAATTGGAACAGGCAGCTCGAGCGGGGTATTCTAGCAAAATTTTACACCCTTCAAAAGAGTGAAAAGTGCTCGCTCCCTGGGACATGAGGCCCACGGACCCCAGAGCCGCGGGGCAGCTCCAACCATCTGCGCACTCGCCTGGACCCCGAGTTCATGTTAAATGTTATCTGGCGGCCAGTTTGTTCTCTGCAGAGACAGGTCGACAGGGAGGTGTGTGCGTACACTCAATACGATCGAGGGCGCCTCTCGGATCCTCCAACAAGGGTTTCGAGGTCAGCGGGTTTGGCTGGCACCGCCCGTAGATGCGACTGGACCGAGGCTCCCCGAGGCTCCAGACGAGGACTTTCTCGACCTCTTAATAACATTTTGTCTTCTCCAAGCTAAGCAGTTTTGGTGGCGGGGTCCCCACTATTTGGTCGTTCCCGGTGGCCCGCGATCCCTAGGACTGATCTCGGGGATTCCGCCCCGCCATTGTCCTTGGCAACTTTTCGGAAGAGCGAGGGAAACAGGAGGTGAGGTCTCCTAGTAGGACCAAGGCTTGGGCTCAGACGGACCTGTCCGCCCCAGGGGGTTCTCACCCGCCGCCTTTCCGAGATAGCTGGCGAGGGGTAGGGGAATTAACGGGCAGTAGCGCTCGGACAGGTAACCCAAGGGAAGATAAAGGAAAAGGGTCAGGTCTTCAAAAATAATGAGGCGCTTATTCCTCAAAACCCGGGCCCAGCTCCAATTTTTTTATCCATTCGGCGGCCACTTGATAGGATAGATGCGGGTAGCCGACAGGACAAGATTTGGGCCCCCGCCTAGGGGAGCGCCGGGCCTCGGTCTGCAGCTGGAATCCTTTGGTCTCCACTGAAGGCCTGACCAGGAGTTGCCGAGCGCTGGGATGCCAGCGGGCAGTGGTGGCAGAGGCTGGGAGTGTCAGCCCTGCCATCTGACCCCTGTGGCCACTGCAACTCCTCTCAAGAGTCTTCTCTTCTTAATCTGATTTTTAAAAAGATCTGAGGGGTCCAGCACTCTTGACCTAGGACACGGTCTCTTGACCCTCGGCGGTGTTGCGTGGGTGCGTTGGTAACATTCTGTCTTTCTCTCCTTCCCCTTTTCCGGTGTCCTCCGTGTTTCTTCTTACACAGCGGAGTCGCCCTGTCCAGGGCCCACTTTGAGAAGCAGCCTCCCTCCAACCTGAGGAAATCCAACTTCTTTCACTTCGTCCTGGCACTCTATGACAGGCAGGGGCAGCCGGTGGAGATTGAGCGCACCGCCTTCGTAGACTTTGTGGAAAACGACAAAGTAAGCGAGATCCCCTTCCTCCCCTCGCGGCCTAATAACTACCTCCTTGCAAAGCACTAAAGATTACATCTGTCACTTGCGACACTTTTCCGTTCACATCACCAGGAATGATAAATCGAGGCTTCTCACTCGAAGCCTCTAAATCACTCGATTTCCTGGTACCTCCTCCCATCCCTACTCCGGTGCACTACCTGCTGCGTGAGCGCCCCGTGGCTCTAGCACCCAGCCTCTGGGTCATTAGCAGAATCTCCTCGTGGACTGACCGCGCAGCAAATGCCCTTTCTACTATAGCATAGTTTAAAAGTATACCCAAGGCCGCACTGCCCTTCTCCGGATTATTTTTGTTATTTTGCACCTGCCGGCTCCCGCTTGGGGGTAGGTACCAGGTGGAAAGCCCAGCCTTGGCCCTCTTTTCCTGCTGAGACTGCTGTCCCACTCTTGCTCCCCCAGCATAGGCTTCCAACCCAGATCCGGGTTTGGTCTCAAAGGAAGCTGATGTGTGAGGAAAGGGAAGTCTCTTGCCCTCTCTGAGCCTCAGTCTCCTCAGCTGTACAACGTGAACTTTGGAGCAGACACTACAGAGGTCCCTCTTGAACCTGGGCCTGGGTCCCTGCAGCTTGTGGCCTCCCAAGGCGCTGGTCCTGTCTGGATAGCGACCAATGTAGCCCTTTCATATGACAGGTCCCTTCACTTTTCTGCCGAGAAGACTTGCAACTTCCTAAAGACAGACAGACCTGGGTGGGTTGGATGGGGACTGTTAAAGACAACATTGGTACAGTGTCCTTTGTTGTGACTCGCACTTCTGAGGATATTTTTTAAGGGAGAGGGACAGAGGATTGGAGAGGGTCAAGTGGCCGAGAGCCTTGGCAAGTTTTTGAGGTGGTCCTTGGGCAGAAGCTCCTGCCCTTTGACCAGGGGCTGGGCAGGGGATAGTTCCAGGCTGCCAAAGGGAAGGGGTGAAAAGCTGTGGGAGGTGGTGTAGGGACGTGCTCTTTCCTCTTTCCCTCATTCGAGGGGCTCCAAAGCAAGGGTTTGGAACACGGCCTGTCTTTTTAGGAACAAGGCAATGAGAAGACCAACAACGGCACCCACTACAAGTTACAGCTCCTCTACAGCAACGGTGAGTGTCCCATGCCCTCTGTGTCCAGGTGCCCGCACATGTCCCTTTCAAAGAAAGCAGTTGACCTTATTGTGGTAGCTTACAGGCAGTCTCAGGCCTAGGGAAAGCAGGGTTTTGGGAGGCTAAGTCAGGGCCAGGGGGGTGGGTGGGTGGTCTTTGCCCTCAGGACCATTCAGCCTACAGGCCCACCTGCAGCCCTGGGCAGTTTCCTGGGCCTGGTCCTACTTCTGGGACAGGTTGGGGGTTCCCCCGGAGAAACTCCTGGGCCCTTACCTCATGCCCATGGCCTCCCCACAGGCGTCCGCACGGAGCAGGACCTGTACGTCAGGCTCATTGACTCAGTCACCAAGCAGGTGAGCCCCGTGGTCTACTGGGCTCCTCCTCTGCAGGACCCCCTCTGACCTACCTCCTCCACCTTTCCCTGACCTGCCTCCACCCTCCACAAATTCCTGGGTCAGACTTCACACGCCCCTGGACATCAGCTTGTACCTTGTCCACTCTGGGGAAAAAAAAAATTCCCCATCTCTTTCCAATTTCTTTCTGGGTGGGTAGGTGAGCAAAGGGGTGAAGGGAGGAAACAATTGTTGGGAGATTCAGTTTCCCCAAACATTGCCTTTTGCAAGAAATATGTTTCACGGGGCAAACTTATCTTTGATTACTTTGCTTGAGTTAGCCAGGCCACAGAATGGGTTCTGTGCTTCCAGTGGGCACACTCAGTGAAGTAGTGTGCTTACTCTACAGTCCCCTTTTCTTTGTTTCCCCACTTCCCTCATATCTTCCCTTCCTGCCCTTGCCTCCTTCGCAGCCCATAGCTTACGAGGGACAAAATAAGAATCCGGAAATGTGCCGAGTTCTTCTGACACACGAAGTCATGTGCAGGTAAGAGCTGCTTTGTCCTGCAGGCTTCGCTAGCATGCTGGGCAAGGGAGTGGGGCTCCTGCGCTCCCTGGCATCCCCAAACTGACTCATAGGAGTGATGGTGTGCAGGGAGGGAGGCTGAGTCACCAGAACATCTCCTTTACTAAAGCCCAGATTCCTAGGGCATCTTGGAAAGGAAACCCAGAACCATGCCGGATTCATCCCCAGGTGTCTCAGGAGTTTTCTCCCCACCTGTACAGTTTCTATTGTCCAGCAGTTGGTGGCAGCTCAGGGAGGCATGGGGCAGCCCCCAGTCAAGTTTGGGATGGGGACTTTCCCTGAATAGTCTCTGCTCCAGGCTGGTACATGAGGCTTAGTTCCTACCCATCTGGCAAGCTCAGGGTAGATTTCCAAGTAGGGGTCACTTGTGGCATTAAGGAGTCCAAACACTGGAGACTCACAGTCTTGGCAAGGGACCGACCACCAGAGAGTCCAGCGGCCCATTTCCAGGACACCCCAGCTGAGGCCTTTGTCTGTGATGTTCCTTCCACCAGGGATGTTGCTTCTCCAGTGATTTCTCATGTCAGAGGATTTTCTCAGGTTAGGAGGAACTGTGGGGAGAAAGGTCAGTGAGGTTCACCACCAGTGATGGGAGGGGTGGGAGAGGACCCCATCCTGGAGATCTGGGGTTTGGAGCAACAGCTGGATTCTCCTGGCTAAATTGTGAGAGGTGCAGTCTACTAGAATTTCTGCACCTTTTCCCATCTTCTTTCAGAGAACAATCCATTCCATTTTGAGTAGAAGAAGATAAAAAACGAGAAGAAATTCATCCACACACTTATTCTTTCAACAAATGTTTATTGAGTTTCTAGTTTTGCCAGGTATTGGGGATCCCACAGCAAAGGAGAGTTTTCTATAAAAAGGACATTCTTGGAAGAGGTGGTGGTTTTACTATAAAAATGTAAATGTTTATTCCACACACAATTTTCTTCCTCCAAAATCTCTAATTGGAGAGAAAGGCTCAATTCTTCCTCACTCCACTATTGCTTCAGTAAAAGTCCAGACTCGCTAGTTTTGGGTAATTGCAGGCCGTGGCTGATGTAGTTCGGACTGTTTTATGGTCAACTCCTGGCAGCCCTGTCTCCATCCAAACCCAGTCAGGAAGAAACATAACAATCAGACATGTTTGTTTTGGTTTTGACCAAGTATTAGAAAAACAAACTTTGCCAAATGCAAAGTTGAATTCTGCCAGAGCTGAGGGGGTCGGGGCTTCCTTGCCTGAGTAGCCGGGTGAGGCGTTGGGCGATGGAGTAAGCAGATAGCTACTTCTTATCCCAGGGCCCCTTGATAGATCTGTTCAGAAAGAAAATGCAATTCCAAGATGAACTTGCCTGTAATACTTAGACTGAATAGTCAGAACACTTTAATTCAGTTGGTTAATTGAAGGGTGCTTTTTTATTTCACTTTATACTTTTAAATGTCTTTGTTTGGAGAGATTATCTTCCTAAAAGAAAAGAAAACCCTAAACTGGTCCATTGTCTGATGAATTATACCTGTCATTTTAAATAACACTTGCATGCCCTATACAGCGGTATTTAAAGCTGACATTTTTATTTTTAAGCCCAAACAAATCCTCCTCATTTTTTTCTGTTTAAGTAGCAGCATCAATTTTTAAAGTCTCTAGTTTAGTCTACATTAGTAACACAATATAAAAATTTAATATACTGTAACTTCTCTGCATTTGAGTCCTGGGAAGAGATGCTCTGCTATTTTCTTCCCAAACTAGAATTTAAAACAAATATTAATTAATGGGTAAATAAATGATCCATTGGATGGATACTGTGTCTAGAGAGTGTGTGTGTGTGTGTAGATGGGCTGGGGTAGTGGCAAATGTTGGATGCATGTAAAAGGGAAGTTCTCATTCAATGTATCAGTCTGAGTTGGTTGATTCTCCAGTTAGGGAGAAAAAAATTCCTTCTCCCACATTTTAAGAACCAGCTATAGCAGTCAATGACTGAGGGATGAATCAGATGCCCTCTTTCTCAATGGTTATGGCACACAGTTGCATTTGTGTGGTGAGTGTTTTGGGGCATACCTGGGAATTGCCCTGCATGGTTTTATGTTCTATAATCTTTTAGTCAAGAAGCTCATAAATTAGCGTTTAGCTTTGAGGAGAGAAACAGTATAAATCTCTTTAGGAATAACTTTTTCTCCTTTCTCCAACTGTCTCTGTTCCCCTCTTCCCTGCTTTAGTTCATTTCTCCATTATTAGCAAGGAGAAATCTAGTTGTTATGTTGCTGCCAGCCACCCCTGTGCCCTCAAATGCTCAGAGGGTTAAAAGATATTATAATTTGAACAGAAGTCGTCTCAAGGCCTACAGCTGGCTAATAACAGAGTTGTATTGAGCTAGAGCAAACCCCACAGCTGTGACTCTTCGCCACAAGGCGCAGGCTAGACAGGGCCCTAATCAGATGGGCCAGCCGGGCAGTGGGGCCAGTGTCTTTATCGGCCAGATGGTGTGAATTTAGACACTTTTGTTATGCAATCGCAGGGAGGAGTTGGGGAGAAGAAAACAAAACAAAAGCCACCATGCTGTGCGCTTATTTGAGTTTGAAATTAGAGACAGATTTTTGAAAGTTGAGTGTTGAATTTTAAAAAACGATTTTGGAAGGGAAAGGACATGTTCACTTGTCTTGAGCGGGAATTTGGCTGACTGGACACCCTGTGTCCATGGCTGGGGCTTTTTCTTCTCCAGCCGTCTCCTTTCCCCCTTCTTTCTCCCTTCCTGAAAAATTCAGGTAAGATTCAGGATTGGGATAAAATTTCTCGTTTCGCCCACCCCCATCCCTAACCTTTTATTTATTTTTTTTCTCTTTCCCTCTCAAGATTCCATGAAGGGATAGGGAGGATGAAAAAGGACTGTTAGCAAATTGAGGGTATTTCAGGTAAAAGGCTCTCCAAATGAGTACTAGAATAAAATAAACCAAGCCAAGCCAAACCTAGGGTTAGAGAAAGAGCTTTCATTTTCATTTATCAGGAGAAAAGGACACTTCTGAGCCTCTCCGCGGTAGTTAGGAACGCAGTCTTAATCTGGTGCCAAGTTCAGTTTCCTCTTCTCTTTGTTCAATCCCCCCCCCCCTTCTTTTCCTGTTTTTTCTTTTCTCAGTCTTGTTCACTTGCTTGCTAGGTAATAACCCTAAAAAGCCTTTTTTACTAAAGCAACTGAACCTGAAGCTGGTCACTCAGGCTTTGACTGTGCGGCAAAGGGAGGGGAGAACTGCGTTTCCACCTCTAACTATCCACGTACCTGATCCCCAGGACTGTGTGGGGAAGTGGCTCAGGAGTGTCTTCCACTCTCTACTTCTCTTTGTTTACCTTACTATTCTGTCATTGACAGGGGGAAGGGCATGCAATAGGAATAGGACTGAATATCATTTAAGAAACCAAATAAAGAATAATTAGGACATCTTGTTGAGAACTTTTCTTTAAAAAGAAGAAAGAAAAAAAAAAGAATTAGCTTTGGCTAACCTGGAGAAATTTTAAGAGAGGCTCAAATGGGGCAAATACAGTCCATTGTTATTATTTTTATATTTTTATTATTATAGTGTAACAGCCAAGTCACTGTCTTCTACATCTTTTCTGTACTATTAACATTAGACTATACTGAAATATGTGGCTGTTGGAAAATGCAAGATTGGGTCCTGAAGTTTCTCTGCATTTTCTTTAAATATCATTTCCTTCCCTGAGCCAAATCCCCACATTGTGTTACACTGGCACTGGGCTTACATTTTTATCTGTTTTTCTTTTCCTCCAGAGGAACTCCCCATGGAAAGCTGAGCAATTTTGCAAACTTACTCAACTTGCTCAGAATCATTCCTTCTCAAACTAAACAGATTGGCAATCTAACCGTGTGTGCTCTTGGAATTAAATTGTACCCAGCATCAAACACACATTTGGGTTAGGTTGCCATGCTGGTGATGTCAAAGGGGAGTCTAGGTAGAAGGCTTTAGGTAACTAGCATGTATGGGGCTTTTGAAATTGTGTTGCTAAGAAAAAAGTCTTGCCTGAGCTGCGAAGGTAATTCCATTGACATGAGCCACAGAAAAAAGGAGAGGTGGGAGACCGAACGGGTAGAGGTAGGAGTTGGGAAGAAAGACAAGGGCTTTGGGAGGGGGGAGAGCAACTGGCCAGCATTTTTATTGGTGTTAATCTTGGGATGGATTGAAATTTTAAAAGTTAAGACCTAATATAATTTCAAAGGCAAAATATTATTCCAGAAAGTCCCAGGGGCAAGCTCTGGTATTTAAGAAAGTTGAGACATTTTTCTTTTACTTCCTACTAATTTGATTACATTTCTTAAAACCTCATTGTGCCCATTTGGTGGACATTTTTTAGCATTTTTTGAGAATGACAAAATTATCCACTAAATAATCCTCATGTCTCTGCACAAGACAGATGAATTTTAAAAGTTGTAAAATATTTCTTTGTTTGTTTGTTTGTAATTCTGTGGAGGATCTAAGATGGTAAAAGTACTGCAGAGAACCAGAAAGGAAATCTGTGACTGGGCTGTGTCAGGCCTTTGGGTCCCTGCTGCCACATGGCTTCCCTCTTTCCCTTACCCTGTCATCACTTTTGGAGGGTGCTCAGGGAATCTCGTAGCCTTATGGACTTCTTAAACCTAGAAGGGACTCTGAAGATAATCTAATCCAACATTTTAAATTTATATATAGGGAGGCAAAACCCAGAGGAGTTAAAGAGATTAGACTAAATTCACGCAGCTGGTTTGGGACAGAGTTGGGTTAGACGCCAGAGCCCTGATTCCCACGTTACCAATTTTTTTGATTGGGCCGCACCAATCTTAAGCTACAGAGATACTATCATTGAAAGGGCAGCACTTACATATAGTTTTGTTATTGCTAAGGTTTATTAGACATATTCTCCAACTGGTGTGGGTGATAATGCTTTTCTTATAAACCATGTTAAGGTTACAGTCAATGGTGGACCATGTGCTTGAATGAGCTGAGAGGTATTCAGAATCTGTGGTCCTGGCAAGCAGCAGTCGGGCAACACAGGGAGGTGATGTTCCATTGCTTCTTCACCACCAAGCTTCCTTGGCCCTTTTTACAATTGTTTTGATCTCCCATACAGGGCCCTTTGGATTGGAGTGTTTTGCTTCTGCCCAGGTCCTTCTGAATCCTTTCTGCCTATTGTAATTGTTCTAGGACCTCTTCTTTTTCTTGTGCATTCTCCAGTATCTATCTACCCAGCCCTTTGCCAGGTGAAAGTTTTGGGAGGCAGTGTTTTCAAGATGGGACCTATATGTCCAGTCCCATTTCTGTTGCGGACTTGGTGAAAATGATTGGAGCTATCATTTTACTGCTCCCTGTCTCATCTTCTTTCTGTTTTATTTTAAATTTATTTTTCTTAATTTTTTAAATCCTCACCCAAAGATACTTCTCCATTTATCTTCAGATAGAGTGGGAAGGAGAGAGAGAGAAAAAAGAACATCGACATGAGAGAGACACATGGATTGGTTGCCTCCCGCAGGACCCCAACCAGGGCCAGGGCTGAAATGCAACTGAGGTACATGCCTGTGGCTGGAATCTAACCTGGGACTCTTTGGTCCTCAGGCCGACGCTCTAACGGCTAAACCAAACCGGCCAGGGCTTCTTCCTGGTTTTTTTTTTTCTTAATGTTTTTTATTTTTATTTTTTTAGAGATAGAGGAAGGGAGAGAGCAATAGAAATATTGATGTGAGAGAGAAACACTGATTAGCTGCCTCCTGCACGCCCCCCACTGGGGACCAAGCCCACAACCTGGGCATATGCTCTGACCGGGAATCGAACCAGGATCTCACAATCCATGGGACAACGCTCAATCCACTGAGCCACACCAGCCAGGCACTTCTTCCTGTTTTAGAATATACATCATAGTTCTGCTCTTCCACCTTCATATTTAGGAAATGATGGAAATGAACGAATGCATAAATATTTATAAAGTACATCGAGTTTTCCAGAGAAAGATGTTATGTAAATAAAGTTGATAATAATCCAGGCAGCTATTTGGGGTCTATTTTATACATTTTCTTTTCCCTCTTTCTCTAAATATTTAGTCATAGATCTAAAATATATAGTCATAAAGTCATTCAACACTGAGCTGGAAATAACCT
Organism: Tadarida brasiliensis; assembly: GCA_030848825.1. Classification (NCBI taxonomy): domain Eukaryota; kingdom Metazoa; phylum Chordata; class Mammalia; order Chiroptera; family Molossidae; genus Tadarida; species Tadarida brasiliensis. The sequence goes on along the minus strand of CM061259.1, from coordinate 66,403,891 downwards.
TATAGATTTTTAAATCCAGCTGTCCATGGTTCAGATTACAAATATGACTCTTGGGAAAGTTGTGATTTGCTAAGAATTACCCAGTTTATAAGTCACAGAGTGAGAATTTAAGTGGGTGTCTTTGGGCTTCAAGTTCCCTGTTGTTTTTAAACATGGCCATAAAGCCGCTGATAGTGAAGAGTCTGCCCAGGACATATTTATTTTTGTGGATGTTCTTACATTATATGCTCATTGTAGTTTCTTGATTTTGATAAATTTCTTTTACTCTTTTGGTTCCTTCCTAATCTACAGTCGATGTTGCGAAAAGAAAAGTTGTGGAAACCGAAATGAGACTCCTTCAGACCCTGTTATCATCGACAGGTAGGGGGGAAAGGTGATTTTTTAAAAAATCACTTCTGGTTTCTTTCCTTTATGAATCTCATCTCTGAGTACTGATCACTTGGGCTTTGCCGTAAGGTTGGTGTTATGTTATCTTCAAAGCATGATGCTAGTTCAACATGTGTTTTCTTGTTCTGGTTGGCCTTTCTTGGAAGAAGTCAGAACCTTCCTTTTTGAACTTATGTCTCTTAATCTATGATGGATTCTTTTCCAGGTGCACTGGCTTCGGCCTAATAAGGAGTGCATGGATGGTAGGGGGTGGTAGAAGATGTCATCTCTCCTATCTGGCAGGGCAGGGCAGGGCCTCAATCAGTTTCCTGAAAGAGGCAATGTATCCCAAGTTAAGTGGCAACCCCTTTATCGTTCTCAGTGATTGCTGTTGGGCTTGAAGACTTCCAATTTAGATTATGGTCTAGGGGATTATGACAAGCTCTCTATTGCATTGAGGGAGATTCCTTTCTACCACAGAGGATTGCATTCTAGGTTCTATGTTATATTCAGAGTGGTAAGATTCTTTGGGACAAGATGCTAATTCATTGAAATGTGATTTAGGCATCCTCAGCTGTCTGTTTTTGTGATTGGAAACAGAACTTACAAACCAATGAAGAAATACCAAATTAACTTCCAGCAATCATGTAATTTTTAAGAAGTCCCATATTCCCACCCCTAATTTTTTCTCTTTCATTAAAAAACAGAATAATTCCCTATTGCTCCTTTCTTTGGGTTTTCACGTTTCTAGCCAGGTCCTGAAATGGATTGGAGAGACCACAGTCTCCAAAGTTGTTATTCCAATATTCCAGTGAATCCTCAGTTGGGAGAATGGAACCTCTGGCATTCTTCCCGGAAACCCAGCTTGGTTTCTTCATGGAAAGTGTAGCATAGCCCTAGGAACGAGGAGGCTGGAATTCTGATTCCGTCCTAGCTTCTGACCTTAGACAAAGCACTCAGCACCTCTATTCTTCAATGGTATAGTGGAGAGAAGAGTGGGAGAGTACTGCCTGCTTCTGTAAGTTTTAGGAGACCACTGAACTAGCCACGGCAGTTCTGCAATATTCTCTGAGATGATTGGGGACGATGACAAACTTAAAATGTCAGATGTATATGGTGACTTTGCCATCTTAGGAGGTTCAGATGAGAGCAATATGAAACTTCTTTGGTTTTTCTGAAAGTGCATAGAAGCTTAAAATTAAAGAGTTGTAAGAGCTCTCTGGAGTCAGTCATCTTCTTCATTTGATAGATGAAGAGACTGAACTTGGGAATGGTAGCACGAGGAGCCCATGATGGCATAGCTGGTTGGAGTAGAGCTCGCACTAAAAAACAGTCGTCTTCCTTCTAGGCCTGCAGTCCTCTCAATGCCAGCATCAGCTTCCCCAGCAGTCTGTCCTAAGCATGTGAGTGGGGTGTGCTGATTGCATGGGATGTAATCCCAGCTTCCCAGGTGCCCTTGGAATCCTCTGGGGGAATTTGAAGGATACAAGAGCAAGCCAGACAGAGACCTAGTCCTTTCCAGTGTGTACCCTGAGCTTTCTATTCTTCAGCTAGTCTTTTCCACTAACTTTTGCTGTCCTTTCAAGAAGGCACTCTAACCTCATCATTGTTATACCTTTTCTTATAATAAACACCCCCGAAACCAGCTTTGGAAATATTTGCAAACCTGTAAATTCTCACTTGCACCTTACATCTCATAAACTCGCATCCTAATGACTCTGCGCTTAGCTGCAGCTCTTACTGCAAGAAACTACATATAACTGCACCTACAGATAAAGCTGAATATGCTTACGTTTTCTTCCTATGTAATACACATGTTACCCGTACAAAAGGAAGTAGTCTTTTTGCATCTATAGGAGAAAAGATTTTCATATTTGATGCCTTTGCCGTTAGTGCTAGAATGCCTTAAATTCTTCTGAAAAGGTGGAAACTGTATCTTACAGAGCTTTACAAGACTGTGGCATTTATTTTTACTGTCCTATGCACAATAAAACAGTGATGTCTCTATCACTTGAAATATGCGTTACTTCCAAAACGTTTTGCGTCTACACGTACATACCAAAGGGTACTATAAATTGATCAGTATCGGGTTTTTAGAGAAACTATTTTATTATAAACAGATGCATTTATTTGGTTTGTTCATTGTAGGGCTTTGTTTGAAAAGATTTTGCCCTCACCAGAGTCTTGTTTTACTGCTGCTGAATGTCTCTTGGGCTTACTTTAGCCTTCTTCCCTTCATTTGTGGAAGCAGAAGTGGATGCAGCCAGGTTTCCCTATGTTGGAGGTGGGATGAGTGGGCTGTGTCATCAGAGGTTTGGTTGAGCCATGCATCTAGTCCCTGGGTTCAACACCCACAGACTTGGAGATGTCGAGATCACCCACGAACCCCGAACAGGTGCAAAGTAGTCTATTTGGATTCCCTCTGAGTAAATATAGAACTCTCTTCTTTGCCCTTGTTCCTACAATGCCAACTAATTATCTCCTCACCCTCCTGGCTCAGTCTAACCAGATGCAGTTAATTTACACTGTCTCTCTCTGAGTTTTCTCACACAACAGGCACGCTCCACTTTGGCCCCAGGGAGCCCTGCTTATTCCCCTGGAATTGTGCCTGTTCGGGGGAAGGGAAGAGGAGACTCAAGAGTGGTTCCCAAACTTTTCACCACCCAAGACTCCTTTATTTTTTCCCTTGGTGAATTCAGGGTTTCGCAAAATTTTGTCTGCCAAACTACAGTTAACAAGTACTAATTCAGTTGTAAATCCATTTTTATTCATCAAAGACATGTAACAGAGTGGGAAAGAAGAATCTCATCCTAGAAATACCTTGATCTCATCAACAGCCAGCCAGAGTGTCTGATCCTGATGAGATATGCTATGTCATGTTACCCCACTGACATCATAGACTTCCAGCTCAACCAGAAAACAACTTGACCTTTCACTTAGCCCATGTGACCACATCCTGGGCAGATATTCACTCTCTAACAGGCTGCTTGCAATATTTAAAAAATAGCTGTTGCTACCTTGTGGCCCCTTAATTGAATATCATTGGATTTTACAATAGGGCATCCCCTTAGACACTTAGTTCTCCATTTCCTAAGACTTAGCCCCAGACTGGGGATTCTTTTTCCCCACTAAATTACTCCCTGACTGATCTCCCTGGAAGCATACATTTAATTTTTGTTTTCAGTTATCTTTTCAGCGTGCTTTTGTGAATTCTTGGGCAGCCACACCCCTCTCCACAAAGCCAGGCCAACACATAGCCCAGCGAACTTGCTGTGAATCATGGCCTCTGGTAGAGTCTTCCTTCTGTGTACAAATGTGTGTGCATAGAGCAGGGAGGGTTTATTAAATTTTAGTGTAAAATTTCAAAGTCCCTATCTGGAGAAAAACCAATAAAAGAGAATAGAACAAAACAAAAGCAACAATGAAAACAGAATCCTTACTGTGGTCTTCCATCTAAATCTTGTCTGTAAAGACCTGTGTGTGGTACATTAAAAAAAAAAAAAAAAAAAAAAAGGCTCACACTGATTTACGTTTTGTGGTTTCAGAAGGAAGCTCTAATTCAACCTTGTTTTTCATGGGCTGTGCTCTTTTCAAACCCTCTTCTCTATCTGGAAGCTTCTGCATATCTACTGAATCTCTGGGGCTCAGGACAATCTGGTGGTCCGTGGGAAGAGGATTTTTAAGGACAGTCTCACTGATGTGAGAAGGAAAAAAGTCCTTATTGTTCCTGTGCTTGCAGCCCCATTGAAAGTCAGATGGGTGGGGAGGGCAATATTTCTTTTTGAATCTTTGAAGGCTACACCTACCCATGTGCATGCATACTGGTAAGATATTTTCTATTAAAAGGGCAATTCCAATTTATTTCTCACATGCTAGATATCCCCGTCTTTTGTCTTGGGACATCAGTCTCCTATATTTCTGAGCTCTGTTCTCAGTAGGATCATTTTAAGTGCTGATGTGTTTTTGTTCATTTTCTTTTTCAAGAAGCCAAATAAACAACAGAATGACTTTCATTCAAAAGGTTTATTCAGAAATATTTGGTGTTTAGTTGTCTATGAGGGGTTTTCCTTATATTATCTTCCTCTTTTAAAAAAATTCATTGTGGTAAACTACATATAACATAAAACTGGCCATCTTAAGCAAGTGCTCAGTTCAGAGTTATTAAGTGCATGCACACTGTTGTGCAACCACCACCACCACCCATCTGTACAGCTCTTTGCATCTTGCAGAACTGAAGCTCTGTCACCATTAAACAACAACTCCTTCTTCCCCCTTCTTCCCAGCCGCTGGCAACCACTATTGCACTTTCTGTCTCTATGAATTTGGCTACTCTAAGTACCTCATATAAATGGAACCACATAGTATTTGTCCCTTTATGACAGGCTTATTTCACTCAGCATAATATTTTCACAGTTCCTTCATGTTGTAGCATGTGTCAGAGTTTGACCATTGTGAATAATGCTGCTATGAACATAGGTAGACAAATGTCTTTTTGATTCTCTGGTTTCAATTTTTATTCTTGGTATATGCCCAGAACTGGAATTGCTGGGTCATATTGTAGTTTGAGGAATCACCATACTATTTCCATTGTGGCTACACCATTTTACATTCTCATCAACAGCACAGGTTCTAATATCTCTATAGCTCCATGTTACTTGCTATTTTCTTGTTTTTAGGTTTTTTTGATAGTTGCCATCCTAATGGGTATGAATTTTTTTTTCATGAAGGTTTCTCCTGCCATCACCTTGGTAGGCATCTTCACCTGATGCTTTCCCTTCTGGTCCAGGCTTCTTGTTTACCTTCCCTCACCATCTAGCATATCCTCTTCCTGCCTCTTTCTGCCTCACTGACTACCTTGTTCCATGTGCTTGAATCCTCTTTCCTCTGGGTCATTCATCTCTGCAGTGCATCACTTTCCTCCAGGGAAGAGTTATTTGTGAGATGGGGAATTTTGGAAGATAACTGTGGAGAGTAAAGCCCTAACTGACTTTCCACGCCTTAACCTGAACTCTGGGGTGTTCTTTTTATTAATTTATTAAACAAAATCTATATTAATCTATTCTTGATTTGTGGTGTAATGCTACTGTCTCTCAGCATAGAAGCAGTATTTGGATAGTGGTTGGAGTTGAGCTCTTGGTGAGATTTATGTCCACAAATCCCAGCAGATTCCTGCCATCCTAGGCCATTCAGGCTGGTTTTCAATTCTGCTCTCCCATTCCCCAGAAATGGACAAGTCAGATATATTAGTACTGACACCTCCTGAATGAAGAACTCTATCTCTGAGAAGGATGGATAAGACCAATACTCAACATTTGCCTAACATTTCAATTGCATTTATTGTATGCTGGACATTGTGGTAAACAATTTGTATTAAATAATCTTTTCTGTTGTTAATCCTCACCCAAGCATATTTTTTCCATTGATTTTTAGAGAGGGTGGAAGGGAGGGCGGGAAGGGTGGGGAGAGAAAGAGAAAGAGAGAAACATTGATGTGAGAGAGACACATCAATTGATTGCTTCCCACATGTACCCCAACTGGGGCCGGGGATGTAACCTGCAAACCAGGTGTGTGCCCTTGACTGGGAATCGAACCCGTGACCGTTAAGTGCATGGGCTGACACTCTAACCACTGAGCTACACCAGCCAACGCTGTATTAAATAATCATAATTAATCTTCAATGGTTGAGAAAATTCTCAATTTTATGGAGGAAAAAATAAGTCTTAAGGAGTTAGATAATTTTGCCAGAGTCATGTAGTCAGTTTCAGTGGTGAAATTGGAGTGAAGTCAGTGGATAGAAGTTGCAGACAAGATTTTGGTATAATAGAAGAAAAAATTTTCCAGAATGTAGAGCTGTTGAAGAACGGAAAGACCTGGTGAGCATAGTCTGGAAGAACTTCTGATAGGAACATGAGAGAGGGGATCTGCTCTCTGGGAAGTGGTGGGTGTCATTTGTCCCTGGAGTGTCATTTATGCTGAGACTGTACAAGTCACATTCAACTGTGTGACAGGTTGAAATATCAGTCCTCAGTGTGACAGAGATGCATCACAGAGTAGTAGAAATGGCCCTGGACTAGGATCAGGACACCTGCTTCTGGCCCCAGATCATTCACTAGCTAACTGCTAATGTTACCGAGGTTGTGAGCTGCCTTACGGAGCCTCGGATTCCTTGTCTATAAAATGAAGTGCTTTGGATTAATTGGTGATCTGAACATTACCTTCCAGCTCTAAATTTCCTGATTCTAGCTGAGGGCCCAGGTTTGGGTGTCAAGCATGCTAATTCATCATCCTTGCTCATCAATAATTTACGGGACCTATTAATATGTGCCTCCTCTGCCCAGACTCTCCATCGCCAGTGGAGGGGAGCCCAGTGCTGTGAGTCTACAAAAAAGCCTGGCCCTGGGCAATTTGTGTGTGTGTGAAAATTCCATTCCCTTAGATTTTCTCACTAAAAACACAGATTATCTACCCAAAGTGAATGCATCATTCTTTCATATTCTCCTTCCTTTGTTTTCTGGTAAAACCTTTGCTAGTTTTGTAGTCATTTCAGGTATAGGAGAAAGGACTCTTCTACTTGCTGGTGAAGAAAAAATGCCCCTTTGGGTTGAAGTACTTCACTGGATGACAGCCTGAGCCAAGTGGTAAAATGAAATGAAACTTCCTTTGAGAAAATGACTTTCCTTTTCTTGATTAAAGAGGCAGTACTGAAAAGTTATGCTCTTTACTTCTGTGGTTGGGTTAGTTTTTAAGTATTATAGTTACTCTACTTGACTGACCAGTCTTCCTAGACTCACAGAACTTTTAGATTTGACACAAACTAGCTTAGTCGTCTATACATTGGTTCATACCATCATTCATTGATTAATTTTTTCTGTTGTTCAGTTATTAAGCAAATATTTCTGAGCCCCTGCTACTGACAGACCACCAGGGAATACAACAGGCATGGTTCCTGTTTGTATTGAGTTGACAAGTTAAATAATCATACAAAGAAATATATATTTACAAACTGCGAGAAGTGTTGTGAAGACCAAGTAAGTGGATGGTAGATAGGTTCCAGTTTTCTAGTGCTTCTTTATGAATCCAAATGGAATCAAAATGTTTGTTCCATCAAACAGACCTTGAATATTTTGTCTTTTCTGTCTTTGTACACACTATTTCTACCTGGAATACCCACCCCAAACTCTCTGCCAGTATAAATCCTATCCCTTTTTTAAGACCTAGGTTCAGATTCTATCTCCTCAAAGATATCCATTTTTAAAAAAAACATTTATTGTTGTTTTTTATCCTTACCTGAGCATTTTTTTTAAACAAATGCATTCTTTTTAAAAAAATTAATTATTTTTTCTTTATTAATTTTTAAAGAGAGAGGAAGGGAGAGGGCGAGAGAGATAGAAACATCGATGAGAGAGAACATCGATTGGCTGCCTCCTGCATGCCCCCCACTGGGGATCGGGCCCACAACCTGGGCATGTGCCCTGACCAGGAATAGAACTGGTGACCTTTTGGTGCATAGGTCGATGCTCAACCACTGAGCCACACCGGCTGGGCTATGTTTTTGGTTTTTTTAAATTGATTTTTAGAGAGAGAGGAAGGGAGAGAGAAACATCAGTGTGAGAGAGAAACATTGATAGGTTGCCTCCCATATGTGCCCTGACTGGGGATCAAATGCACAACCCAGGTATGTGCCCTGACCAGGAATCGAACCTGCAACCTTTTGGTGTATGGGATTATGCTCCAACCAACTGAGCCACCCAACCAGGGCAAGACACCTATTCTTGTAGCCAAAGTCTCGTCACTTGATACTTGTCACATGTGCTTGCTCTGGTTAGGATGTATGTGTATTGTCTTTGTTTGTTTGTTTGTTTTTACCTTACATTCTCAATATAATTGAGAACGGACTTGCCTCAATTATATTGTAATTCTTGAATGTCTGACACCACATGTCATTTAAGTCTTAACTCTAATATTTATTAGCTATGTGATAATGCACCTAAGGTGCCCACATAGTGCATGATGAAATAGATTCTTTAAAAAATCATAGCAATTAATAGCGATTATTATTCTGTATCTCCCACAGTGTCTATCCAGTGGCTTAGGTATTACAGGCACTCAGTAAATACAAGTTGAGAGATTAATCTCAGATTGACAAGCATCAGAGAGTTTGGATGACTGAGTCTTTTGCCAGTTCACATAGGACCTTTTCTGTAACTACTTGTTTTTGACAACTGCTTAGCATCTTACTCCCTAGTGGTAGATAGGTATAAAATAATGCCAAGACAGATATGTAGGGTTGTAAGGCAGAACGAATCCTTATTTAGTCACTCAATATTTATTGAGGACCTGTTATGTCATGAACTTTGCAAGGTGCTCTTAGGGATAATAAAATTGAATAGACACAAAGCTGTCCCATGGGGAGCTTATAGTTCAGGTAGAAAAACAAAGGGTTTGCTGAAATAAGTGCAATACAATGTAAAGTGTAAAAACTGTCATAAAAGATGTAGAGAGAAAAATTCTGGAATATCTGAAGTGGGGAGATGATTTTCATCTAGGAAGAAGTGTGTGGGGTGATGGCTGTAACTTGGACATACACAGTTGAGGTCAAAGGGCATTCTAAGAGGAGGAAAGTGTGTAGGAAAAACATGTGGAAAGGAAAGAATTTCCTAAATATGCTTGCAGTTTTAGAAGTTCATGGATATGTGTGAAGGGGGATTATAGAAGTTGGGAAGGTTATCTGGGTTCTGATTTTGGAAGACTTTACATGCCCATACAAAAGCATTTTGACATTGTCTTGTTGGTGATGAGAAGACATCAAAGGATTTTGAGTAGTAAAATTTCATGGTCAGGACAGTATTTTGGAAAAAAAACTTTGAGGATGAGTTGGAAAATGGAGAACAAAAGTAGGAAACCCTATTAGGAAGATGTTACAATAGTTCATGAATGCTTTTCTTTTTTTGGCACTTTTAGGAATTTATCAGTTCACCTGCCAAAACTTAGACATTATTTCCACCACTAGGAACTAGGAAGATGAGCACAGACTTCAAATTTTGTGACTTCCTATAAAAATATCCCAGTTTCTGAATTAGTTTATTTTAACTTCTTCTGAACATGTCCTTTTCTACCACCAGCAGTGTTTGAAGGGTTTTCCTTGCCAAATACCAGTTGCTGGAGGTGGAAGGCCCATTTTCTCACCTCTCCATACCCCACTTCCCTTCCCCCAAAACACCCACCACTCTAAAGCTTTTGCTGATGTTGCCACTTGTCCCCATGAGTATGCGTCCTTTGTTCACTGGAAAGCTCAGACCCTTTGCAAAGAACTGCTGTTGTACCATCTGGCAATCTGTGAATTTTTTAGTAGCCTGGATGTTTGTGAGAAAGCAGAAACTCGGAGGCCAGATTCCAAACCATTTACAAGTAGTTCTTTTTTAAAAAAAAGGGAAAAAGACTAAAACCAGTTCACTTTTACTAGCATTCTCTCATTCAAATGCTTGTGTAGGTAGATTGCTCTGGACCAATTCCCAGTGAAAATCAGAGGACCAACTGGATATATGGGGTTATTCAGAATGGATAATGGTATACTTCAACTTCTAGCTTCTTCTCTATAAAACTGTGTGATGTGATTAAATAGCAGATTTGCCAGGAAGTGTATGAGTCAAGGGAGAGTAAGAACAGTGCTCTGAAATTGTGCTGTGCTGGATTTAAGAAATAGATATTTGTTTCTGGGAAAGGGAACTCTTTCCAGAGTTGTCTGGATGGCTTTCTGGGGAACAAAGGGCCCAGAGCTTGAGGAAGATTGATAAGACTATATGTTCATCCAGAGAGAACTTTCTAGAACAGTTATTTTCTTTCCTTTTCTATTTGAGCAAATGGGGCTGGATAAATTCTTCTGGGCCTATTTTTGACTTGGCTAAGAAGCTAAAAGACAAATGGTTTGGGAATAGGACACATATCCCAATGAAATGAGAAGGAAGATGACTTATAGATTAAGGGTTCTACCTACTAAAACTTGACTAGATTATTTCTTCATTGAAATCTTGTAAGAATAGTTCTTTGTTGTTTTGTTCTTCACATTGGTCTAGAATTTCAATTGGAGGGAGCATTTGATTAGAAAGAAAAGTGGTTGGTTGACAAAGAGGCTCAAAACATGTCAGGCAGGCTAGACCCAAATCTACAAGGAGTCAGCATTTCATCAGTCTAGACCAGGTAATTCATTAAATGAATGTCCTCCAGGAAGGTTGCTTCTAAACTCAGCCTCCAGTGAAGGCAAACTTTCCCAGACCCCTCAAGACCACCAAGGAGCCAGACCTGGGGAGAGAGGCTGCAAATGCTCTCATATAACAGGATCTTTTGAGAAGAAAATAAGGGAGAAATCCCTAATCCCACTGATATGATGGCAGGAATGGGAGAATTTGCAGGGATGGAACCACTGGATTTAGGCCAGCTCTTTGAGGTTAACACCTCCGTACTTTATGGCCCATAGGATGCCAGGACTTCTAATGAAAAGAACTCACAAAATGTTGGTATGTTCAGGGTCACTGTACCTCCGAATATTGTTACCCACACATAATCCCTCCAATGAAGCCTCGAGGTAGGTCCCTATGGAGACAAAGGGTGAGCTTTTTTGTTTGTTTGATATCTAGATCTGCACAATTGCACAGGAGATATTCCTGATTAATTTAAAGCTATGTACATGACTCATTTTAGCTATATTGTGGGGCTGTCATCTCACATTTCAGATGAAAAAACTCAATTGAAGAGGGGTAATGTAGCAAGCAGATCAAAGATCCAAATGGGATTAAAAATAAGATCTCTAGTACCCAGAACAAAACTGAGATCCAAGGTAAAGGGGCAGGAGAAATGGGGACATTCACATCAAATATGTTGTTGCTGAACTGCAAAGCTTCTATTTTTTATTGATTTTGAAAGAGAGAAAGGAAAGGAGAGAGAGAAACATCGATTTGTTGTTCCACTTATTTATGCATTAATTGGTTGATTTTTGTATGTGCCCTGACTGGGGATCAAACCTGCAAACTTGGTGTATGGGGGGGGGGGGGCTCTAACCAGTTGAGCCATCGGCCGGGGCTGAACTGCACAGCTTCTGACTGGACTGAAGCTCTGGAGGCTTTGGCACCTTCCCAGCACCATGCCATGGGTCACACTGACAGCATTTTACTTCTCTTTAAGCTGTAATTTTGTACATAGTTTCTCCTGTGCGAAAGGCTTTGTCTTGCTTCAGAAGAAATAAGGTTGTACATTGGACACAGATTTATGACATGTGGATTGAGTCCTTGAAGTGGCTGTTATTCCTGTAGTGTGATAATGACTGTAGTGAAAGCTGGCTTCAGATCTGGGTTTGACTACTCCTGGGCCAATCACGCATTCACCCATTCATTCATTCTCACTGGATCTGGAGTTGCCAGATGTAGCAAATAAAACTATAGGATGCCCAGTTAAATTTAAATATCATATAAACAGGAATAATTTTTTTTAGTAAAAGTGTGTCCCAATTAAATTTGAATTTCTGATAAGCAACAAATACATTTTCAGAATAAGCCTTTCCCATACAATATTTAGGATATACTTACACTGAAAAATTATTCGTTGTTAGTCTGACAGGACATCCTGTATGTTATCTGAAAACCCTATCTGAATCCTGGTTTCTTATCTGAAGAGTAGGGCAGTAAGGGCTGCCTCACAGCCCTGGGGCAGAGAGAGATGATGTGTGAAAGTCCCTGAGCCATGACTGGCCCCAGAGCCAATTAGCACGTGCTCAGTTTTTTCCCTTTTAGCGTTTGTTCCCCCCCCCCCCACCTTCATGTGGCAGAAATAATTATTTTCTGATCTATATGGAAGTTGATTCACACTTAGGAGATTCACTTGGAACACTGCTAGGTGAGCAGAAAGCATTATTGGGAAATACCGACATTTTTTGTCCCCTCATCTTTGCCAGTTTTTCTGCCCAGAGCCCCCTCCTTAGCATTCTGTCTCCTCTCTCTGTCTCTCTCTCTCTTTTTGTCACCTCTCAGTGCCTTGGTCTCATGCTCTGTCTAGACCCTGTTTTATGGACTTGTCGCCTCCCCTACATTGCTTTTGCTTAGTGCCCACTGTCTGTCTCCTGTTCACTTTCATTCTGACTTCCCTGAAAGCCTTTGTTCAGCATTCCCAAAGTCTCCTTCTTGGGAGCTTCCAACATGTGGGATTGTTTAGGCCCAAGTGATAAATTGCACGAAGTTAGAAGTAAAGGAGAAGCTCCCTCTCCCTGCTTGGTCTCGGCTGACGTTTGAACAAGAGCCAGACTTTGCTTCGATTTAACGCGGACAGCCCACTTGATGCTTGCCCAAGTAAATGTAGAGTGGCTAATGCATTTTATCATCCAGATGTTGAGTCATGAGATGAAGGATAACCATTCTGAGACATATATCCGGGTAATTTAGTGAAGCTAAAAAAATAAATAAATATCTAACTTTGAAAGTTTGGTTTCGTGTCCAGTCAACTTATGTAGAAAAAAAACAATGGCAGATTTAAAAATTCCCCTCTGCTTCCCTTGCTTCCTTCGCACCCCACCCCTGTCCCCATCTTTTTCCTTTGTTCACCTTTCTTTTTACTTTCTGCCATTGGTTTTAGGGTTTCTTGTTTTCTTTCCCTTTGCCTTGTATTTCTAGTGGGACGTCTGCCCTTGATTTCCACACAGGCAGTCAGAATCATTTCCATGAGCAGCTCGAACCCTAATACCTTTCTCCTCACTCCTCCCTTTCTTCTTTTCCTTCCCTGATGAAGAATGAAATGCTGGTTTCACTGTAGGTGTTCTGTTTATAACTCCAGGTTGGTGGTTTTCACTTCAGGTGGAGTCCATTGAGCTTGTAAATTGTATTGGATCAGTAAGCCCATAATGAGACCTCCAAACCCAAACACTGGAAGTCTCCTGGGATTTTATTGTTCGTAAAGCTTCTTCCCTGCGGAGGGATAGTCATTAGGTGTACACTGTGTTTAATATTTGGTCAGGACAGGAAGCAATAATTTTCTATTTTTACGGTGGCTTCTGAGTTTTTAAAGCAATTGTCTAATTCTCATCACTGAGACTGGAAGCAAATTAACCAGACAGTGAGGGAAGATTGTGTGTGGTTTTTGTTGGGACTTATCTTGTTTAGCATTTTTCTCCATCCTGTGACTGATGGCTGGCACCTGCCTACACATTTTGAAGCTCCCTGAATACTTCCTGTCAGGTAGATAATGTTCCTTCTCTAAGAAGGAGGTGGGGCTGTGGGATTCTCTTTGAGAAGCCCTTTCCTGTCCTTTCAAACATTCCCATCTTTAAATGAGTGAAGTGCTTGAAGTTTTCAAAATTAGCACCACCCTACAAATGCATGCTCGCTTTCCTTAGCCCCTGGTCACACCGAGAGTTCTGAGTATGAGGTCCATTATGAAGATTTCCAGTTTAATCCAGCACAATGGAAGCCTCAAGTCAAGATATAAGGTCTCCTTGCTTCATGGGGGAGAGAGGCTCTGGCTCAGAAACTTCTGGAACAGGCCCAGGCTCTACACTAAATCAAAGTACCTGGAGCCAAAGCAAAAAAGCAGTTTGGTGAGTTTGCATGATTTCTATCAGTTGGGCCAACCTGTGATGCTGGGTGGGAATTTCCGAGGGCATGGCTCAGCTGCTCCCACCCATATCTGTAAAGGGCCATAACTAGTAGATTGCCTGATAGGTCCTGAGGCCGATGCTCCATTGACTTCTGGATGCTAGCCTATCCTGCCGACAGAATTTGTACTTCCATGGAACTGGAATTCTGTGATGTAATTCTGAGGACAAGGAGGAATGAGCAGAAGGCCAGTTGTTTTGAGGCCTATTTCATCTGTAGGCTGTCTTGGTCTCGTCAACATTTTCTCCCTAGTAGGAAACTAAACCCGAAGCGTCAATGACATGCGTCCTTGGGAAGTCACAGCCTACTCGTTTTTGAGTTTTATAGAGGTTAGTGAGAACCAGCTGGGCAAAATGTGTCAGAAAAAATTGTCATGCTTGACCTGACCTGAGAAGCTGTGGAACTGACTCTCAGCTGTCAGTCAGATGTGATACCTTGAGAAGTACTCCTTGAAATCTCCCTGGTTTCTGAAGCCTAAACTTGGTGCAGGTTAGAGAGTTCCAGGGAAGGCCCGGAAACCTTGGCCTAAAGGTAGAAATCCCAACTCAGGGAGTGAATGGAGGGGTCTCCTTTCCAAACTGAAAATCATGTACACCTCTCCTCTGAAATATTATGCATGCAAAGGGAAGGGATGCCTAATACCTTCCCAGGGTTTTGGAGTTCTTAACCACCCCCCCCCCCTTTATTTTTTACCATGGATCCCCTTGGCAGGCCAGGGAATCCTATAGATCAATAATAAATATCATTGGGGCTTGTCTATATTTAAAATGAAAGGAAATGCTAAATTTCTGTTAGGGGTCAGCTAAAATAAAGATCTAATGTTCACTCATCCAAGTTCACAGACTTCTTCAATCTCCAAACACGTAGAAGTGCTACCAGTGACACATTGTGCCCTTTCTTCTCTCTTATCCTGTCACCACCCCTTTGTTCTCTTTCCTGCTCTATACCTTCACCCCATCCTTATTCTCTTGTTCTTTTCGCCTTTTCTGTTTCCTTTCCTCTCATTGTAGGTCTGTCTTTTTCTTTGTCTCTCCTTCCCCTCGATGCCTGTTCCCCTCCCTAAGTCATCGAGGACTTGTGCGGGAGCCCGCTGACTGCCAGTGTGTTTGTGGGTAACTTTGTCTTAGCTGTTCTGTTGCTCTCAATGGCTCATTTGTTTGCTCCTGTGAAGGGGAAAAAAAACACAAAAAACTTTTCCAACCTACGAGTTCCGTTGTCTCCCTAGGGATCCTTGTTTGAATCTTTGCTGTAAGATTTTTTTCCTATGAAGTACCAAAGAAATAATTGCCTTATCGTTAACAAACAGAACCTGGCTCTTATCACCCCATACCCCAGAGCCTTGGTGCAAAAGTTGGGCCGTGCCAAGTGCATGCATTAACCTGATACGCGAAACCCCTTTTCAAAGCTGGTCCTTGGAGGACGCTCGTCGAGGGCGTTTTGTGGAGAGGTGGCACAGTGAAAGCACTTCTTATAGCACTGGGAGCCAAGAGAGACTGGCTGGCGTTTACACCCCTGTTACAACAAAAAAGGTGTATTTTTCTGGGAGAAACATTTTCAGATTGTTCTAATTGTCACTGGCAATGAGCAATACTTGGAACTTGAGTCTTGCAGTGGCCTCACTAGAGTTTTAAAGCATCCCTTGGCACAAGAGATTTTTGTGGTTCTGTGGGTGAGCTGTGCCCTATAAAAGCAAACTGATCATAAAAAGCACCAGGTCCTGTGAAACGCTGGGATGTAACCAGAACCTGGGCTGCACTGTCAGTGTGGATTCCAAGTTTGTTGTGAGAGCCATGGAGGCCTCCCCTGAGAGCTCATTTGCATCTCCTGACAATCTCTTAGGTTCGACCTGCTCAGGCTATATTTTATGAAAAGCAGAGGTCTTCCTTTGGAACCTGGATAGATTGTGCTATCTTCTCCTCTCTTAAATTGATGATATTATGTTCAGAAAAGCTGTGTGTGAGGCTGGCCTCTTTCTATTCCAATCTGGTATTGGAGCAACACAACTTCTGGTGTTTTTTGGGTCTTTTCAAAGGTGGCTGCACAAGAGACCTGGGGAAATGCTCACTTTGGGGTCAACTTGGATTGCCATACTTTTACAAAAGTTATCCCCATCACACCTCCTTTGTTAAAATAAAATAAATAATTAAGGAAAATTCACAGCAAAATGCAAAAAATATATACGATGTTGCATCAACATCAGATACTGATAGCAAGTCTCAACAAGATCCTTGGGGAAGTTTTTGTTTGGGATGGGAGAAATCTTTCTCTTAAGTGTTTCCCAGCATTCCTTCAAGACATCTGGTTCTCTCATTTTCTCTCCGACTTCTGTGCTTTCTTTTCTTTCCTTTTCTTTTTTTTAAATAACTCCACTACTGTCATTATTTTTATTATTTTTAACCATTTAACTAAATGTGCTAAATGGCGATCCCACATGACATCTTGTCTAAAACTCATTTGACCTTCAGAAGTGATGACCTTAACCAATTTTTACTGGCAAGTGTCTTGACTTTATTACTCAGGAGACAGTTTATTTTTGTTCCTTAAAGAGTGAACAAGAGAGAATGAGCTTTTCTTAAGATCAAAGCAAAGAACGAGGAGGTTATATCCACCCATCTCTAGGCTGGAGCAAAATTTTTCTCTTTCTCATCTGTTCTATTATTATTCTCAGTGTCCTTATAAAAGCATAAACAAACAAGGTGAGATCTCACCCATACCTCCTGTAGCCACATTTCCCTCTTAAAGCATTCGGGAGCTCCTCTGTTTGCACTTGGAAATTGGGTTGCTGAGTTGAAAGCATTATATAATAGAACCATCATATTATTATTTTTTGCCCAGTATAGAGGCCAAATTGATTAAATAAAAAGAATCAGACTGGGTTGATCAGCTCTCCACTCTAACTTTAGTAGACATAAGTCTGAGTTAAAAGACTTAACTTTGCTGCTGTCCCCTGATGCTGCTAGTCTACACCACCAAAACCAAATATAAGTAAGCAGAATGGTGTGCAATTTGCTGACACTGGAGAAAGAGCACAGTAAATGAATTGCTCTTCTACCGGGGGGCAGGGAGGAGTGAGTAATACAAGAAGAATAGGGCAGGGCTTTGCTGCCTCACCCTCTTTGAGTGTTTAGGTTTCTGGCATCATAAATTTCAAATAGCTGCAAACTGTTGGGAGATAAGAGCATTGAAGTTTTAGCATCCTACCTGGAAATGGAATACTTCCCTTCTAGGTTATTTGTGGTAGTACGTTGGGAAGAATGTTAAGGCCTTGACATAGCACATTTCTTCTGGTGGAGGGCCTAATGGGGCTTTAGGTGGTGGAGGGTGTTATGGTTTGGGGAAGAGGTTGTATCTAGTCAAAACTTAGGAACTGCTACCTAGTGTCACCTGGCATCTACCTACAGCTGCTGTTCTCAGGGTCTCTTCTCTCTTGAAGGACTAAGCATGAAGGGGTCATCGGTCCAGGGTTTGCCACATGTCAGGAAATTTAATGGTGGTTGTCTATTGATTTTTTTTTTTAGAGAGAGAGGAAGGGAGAGGGAGAGAGAGATAGAAACATTGATGAGAGAGAGAAGCATCAACATCAATTGGCTGCCTCCTGCACACCTCCTCCTGGGGATCAAGCCTGCAACCCCGGCATATGCCCTGACTGGGAATCGAACCAGCCACCTCTTGGTACATAGGTTGACGCTCAGCCTCTGAGCCACACTAGCTGGGCTAATGGTGGTTGTCTAACAGCTTGAGCAAGGCACCAAGGATTTGTGAAATGTTTCATTGATATAAGGGGCTAAGGAG
Source organism: Tadarida brasiliensis (assembly GCA_030848825.1). Taxonomy (NCBI): domain Eukaryota; kingdom Metazoa; phylum Chordata; class Mammalia; order Chiroptera; family Molossidae; genus Tadarida; species Tadarida brasiliensis. The sequence goes on along the minus strand of CM061259.1, from coordinate 66,386,099 downwards.
AAAATCGCCTTATAGATGTTGTTTAACGTTTGGATTGCTAGAGCATCCATAAATACCATTTGCAGTAAGAATGACTATCTTATAGCAATTGGAGCTTCTGCTGTATTCTCTATGTCATGCCAGCCCACCCAGTGCCATAACTCTCACGCTGCCTAAATTTATTGAAGGCAGGCAATGTCATTGATTCACTTAATCAATCAAGCACTTGGTCAGCTCACCAATGTGTAATTAATACCTAGATCACTTAACACTGGGGTACTGCTAGGGAGGTTAGGGGGACTTTTGATTCAAGGTGGAAGGGCACAGACTTGTGGCTGGGGAAAGGTGAGCATTTATAAATTCTTGATTCTATCTAGGCTTATCTCTGTATCTAAGAACTCTTAAAACACATTGCATGTCTCTGGGGTTCAAACTAAGTCATCAGTTCTAGAAGTCATGTTGATATTGTTGCTAGATTGTTTTTTCTTCTGTGGTCACTATTATTTTTTTGGTCCACCCATCACAAAACAGAGGTCATAGCACTATGACCTTTTCCTGGTGGAATGGACCGCCGAAGAAGTCACATGGCCAAGTTTGTATCGGGGGTCCACATTTGTTTCCTCCACTCTTTTAATCAGAATGCTCATTTAATTCTATTCCAGCACCTGTTCAGCAATTAACACCCTACGATTTGCATCTTACCCTGACATTTGCTATCTTTCCAATTAGTTTTTATATCAGTATAATTAGGTAGGGTTATTACAGTGCATCAAGCAGGGTCATGGTTATTCCCAAGCCTTTAAGCGCTTTCCCAGATTTGTTTAGGGAAGCCACTAAGGGCAAATGGTTGATTAGGATCACTGTTTTTCTTCTTCATTCAGATCAGGAGAAAACTGTTTCCCCATGTGGCTCGTGAAAGATCAGGGAAATATGTCAACCTCTAAGAATTAGTATTATGTAGTTCATGACTTTTGGGCAAATTTACAGAGGATTATAAATAAGGTTCATAAGGTGGGTGTACTGCGAGCGTTTTCTGCGCAGGGGCCAAGGCAGGATCTTCAGTCACTTGCTCTGGGTTCTCAGTGGCAGGGACAAAGGGAAAATGTTAAGGGAAATTGAAACCTTCCAAGTCAACTTTTCAGCATGTGTGTTTGTGTGAGAGAGAGGAGAAGGGGGAGTGTTTTTTATGGACAATAGGATAAAGAAAAGGCAGTTACAAAATTCAGCCAGTATCTTTTCTTAAGCTTAAGCTTGGTTTTGTAATTTTTCCCCCACATTGGGAGGATTTGGTGACAGAAAAACCAAAAATCTCTACCAAAAAAAAAAAAAAGAGGTAAATTCAGAAGGCAGAGGCTTTGCTGGATCCATTACATTAGTGTATCTATTATTTCCCAGATACTTGGAACAGTGCCTGGATAGATGACCCATAATATGGGCTGGGGAGAATTTCTGCCTGTCATTAAATGGAATGTCCAGAATAGTTAAGGTTGAAAAAATATGCCACCCAATAATATATTACATTATCATACTATATATTATTATATTATAATGCGTACATAGCATTTCTTCATATTACCTAGGTCAAATTCATAGAATATGCTTATAAATGTATATACATAGGTCATACATCAATGTTTAGGTCGAAATCCATTATGCTCAATACTAAAGTCCTAGAGTTTAGAGAGTTGATAATAGTTGGAAGCAAACAAGGACTTTGAAATCTCCTGAAAGAGTTTAGATTTTTGTGGGCTTGGAATTGTTTGTAATGGTATATGACTTCCCCGCTGAATTGGTAGGATGACAGAGCAATATCTGGACAGTGCATCTGATGATACAGTTGTTGGAGAAACAATACCATGATTGATGGGGGATGTAATAATGCCAGATTCCTCTGGGAGAAAATTTTACACTGTCTGATTTCATATCGACAAGGTTTTCTTTTACCTGTGATACAAAATTGCATGGAGACATCTTGTTGTGGCTTGCCTTGATTTTTTTAATAGCGAGGAGATATGTGACTGTAGGTAGAGTGTATCAAAAAATCAGGGAATTGGAATAGTCAAAACCGGAGCATGTCTATTTACAATTTGGGGGTGTATGGAATTGAAAATCCCAAGTGCTATATTGGGATTTCTGAATATTTTTGACTTAAGAAGAAAAGGATGAGGGTGGTGAGAGGACAGACGATTAGAGTTGGGAAAAGAGTCATGTGACATTGTAGATGCGGCTTCTACATCATCTTGATATTTCTTTCTCAAAATGTTGACATATAGTAAACGCTCAGCTAATATTACTTAAAGGAAAAGACGGAACCTATTGTTAAGTCAGCAGGAACCAAATGGTGTAAGTTGAGTGGGAAAAGAAGAAACAAATGTGGGACAGTACAATCTGTTCTCTGGAAGAAAAATGAGAAATACAGCTGCTCTACCATTGGCTGTGATTGGTTGGAATGATAAAAACTAATAGGGAAATCATTGTCATCAGTTAATTCACATCTTTTAAACCGGGACTGCACGTTTCAGTGTGAAGTGTTTGCTCAAATGTCCTTTGGGTCTTTGCTAACATGTTACCTCAGTGAAGCACCTCCTGCCCAATCCTGCAGTTCCTAAGTCCCTTCCCTACTGGATTTTTCTCATCACACTTTTCACTAATTAACGTGCTATATATTTTACTCATTTATTTGTTGATTCCTGGCAGAGATTTTTGTCTTTCTGTTTAGTGGTTTATCCCCAACATATAGAAATATGCTAAAACATAGTAGGTATCAATGAATTTTATTTGATGAATGACTACCAGAAGACCTAGATCATGGAACACTCTGTTTAATGTTTTTCAGAGAAGATCAGAAGTGTTGGGGACACTCTGAGTGTACACACTGCATACTGAGTAAGGAGACAGGAACACTCCCACTAATAACAGCTGTTTGAAATCTGGCAACCACCACAAATAAAGAAATGTCTCAAAGTCAGAACATATATGTGTAAGTCCAGAATAAAAACTGGACTATGTCCATTAGAGGAAGAGTTAAGGACCCTATCTGCCCATCTCTGCTCACACTTCATCTTTGTCTTAATAGAGTTCACCTTGGAATGCAAACACATATAGAAACAAAAGGGCCTGTTTGAAACACTACTTACCCACTCTAGGAAGAAAGCAAGAGTGAGGATGTGAGTGAGAGGGACAGACTTAGTATGCATCAGGAATCAGTTACATGATTTTCAGTTTGGGGTTAAGGCAAATTTCTCTATTTGAAGTTGGTTATTTTTTGTTGCATTTTTCTTTTCTTTTTTTAAACAATTTTTTCTCTTTATTGATTTTAGAGAGAGAGGGAGAGAGAGATAGAAGCATCAATGAGAGAGACCATTGATTGGCCACCTCCTGCATGCCCCCCACTGGGGATTTGGCCCACAACCCGGGCATGTGCCCTGACCAGGAATCGAACTGGCGACCTCCTGGTGCATGGGTCGACGCTCAACCCCTGAGCCACACCGGCCAGGCTGTTACATTTTTCTTTGTATTATATTCTTCCAAACTACTATTTTTATAAAAATGAAAATACTTATCCTAATATTCCCTATAGTAGTATGATATGAACTTTACAAACACTTACTTATATGTATAAGCAGAGGCAGGCTTCCATAGAAAATCCCTCCAATACCTGACCTGTGGTTTCCTTTCCTCCTCCCCCCAGTCCTTACCCTACACACACATCTTTTGCCTTTAAGGACAAAAATAAAATCTTGTTCCTTTAACCAAGATCTATGACACCAGGACTCAAGGAAAATGATATGCTTGCAAAGAAGTGGGAGAAGTAGAAAAATAAACAGGGCATAATTTTTTCTTTTCTGTGTTGGGATAGAAGCAGACAAATTTGCCTTCCTTAAGGTGATGAGGTTTCTTTCCCAGCTTCAGTTTTTGGAACTTCAATTCTCTCAAGGCTTTCTTTGTAAAGTCACCTTAGGGAGGTGGGAAAAGGTTAACTGCTCTAGGGTAAGAAGCTCCAAGAGGGGGCGCTGGCCTAGGTATCAGTTTTTAATTGATAGTATGCCCTTTTTGGCTGTGCAATGTCCCAGAAATTTGATAGCATGTTGGTTTTAAAAAAAAAAAAGTCCAAATAAATGTTATTCTCCCCTAAGAATGCTGATGGGATGATGACTCACACCCAGGAGGGTGCCACAGAGTATTGGGGAAAAATGTGTACTCTATTCTTCAAAGTGCATTTTGGGTTCTTGGGCAGAGTCCTTTCCGTCCATGGTGCCCTTTTACTTCTGTGTCAGGTGATTGGAGACCTTTTGGGAAGTGGATTGCTGTTTGTGCTGATGTGGCTCTGCCTTTGGCGTGTGTCACTGCATCAGACTCAGGGACGATCTGGTCATTCTTGTTGATTGACTGGCAAACTTTAAGAATTGAGGTGGGGAGAAAGAGAAGTGATCTGAAGACATATGTTTATTGGGAATACAGTCGGTGAGGACAGCATTTAGAGCCATTCAAAACAGAATTTAAAACGAGAAAACCAGGGGCTTGTTCCCCATACAGAAAATATAAAAGGGAAATGTTTCTTCTCCTATTTCTCCTCCTCCTTCCTTCTCCTGTTTTTTTCTTATTTTATTTTATTTTTATTCTCTTTTTACCAGAACAAGTTGGTTGTTTCATAAACACAACCTAAAAATCAGAAACCAGAGCTTTGTGCGAGTGAGAGCCAGATTAGCAAAATAATCAATATAAACAATATTACTGACTACATGCAATTTCCTTGGGAATCACACCAGTTACCAGGGTGCAATTTCAATTGCTTTGATAAATGTACTTTGCCTTTATCCCTAAACAGCTCAGCTGATCAACTGTTTAGTACTTTTCTTGGAGTCTACAGCAGTGGGGAGATACTTACGCACTTTTGCTCCAATCTGAAGGTGAAGGCTACCTTGGAGACACATATGTACATACATAGTTTATATAAACATACACATATGTGCACACATCTGTACACACATAAATATATACACATAGAACAAAGTGAAGCCCTGGCCGGTTTGGCTCAGTGGTTAGAGTACTGGCCGGTGGACCAGAGAGACCTGGGGTCGGTTCCCGCTAATGGCAGGTACCTCAGTTGCAGTTTGTCCCTGGCCCTGGTTGGGGCTGTGTGGGTGGCAACCACTCGATGTGTCTCTCTCATGTCTATGTTTCTCTCTCTCTCTCTCTTCCTCCCTCTCTCCCTCCTGCTCTGTCTGAAGATGAATGCAAGAATGTCCTTGGGTGAGGATAAAAAAAACAAACAAAAAACAAAGTGAATGTGCTTATGTTATGTAGGTTATGGACTTAATGTGGGCAGGTAAATGTGTACATATCGGTGACTACTTTAGTCTTCAGCGGTACATTCCCAGAAGGCGCTTTGATGAGGGACAGCAAGAGCCACCCTCCGGGTCTGCTGCCTTGGCAGGCCTCAGGGAATATTCTCCACAGTGGCTGTGCGTCCTCAAATCCAGGGAAGGCTTTCCAAGATGTCATAAATAAATAAATAACATTTGTCGTTGTTTATAAATCAGTTAATTGGGAAGTTGCAAGGTCAGGCACAATATTGAGCGCTTTCCGAGGCAGCTCCGAGGCTGCAGCGGGCGGCGGAGCAGCAGCTGTCAGGATAGTGCTCCCGCGCGGTGCTCAGCTGCGGGCGCCCGCGCTTCTCTGCCGGGACGGGTGACCGCTTGATTAGTCGCTACTGGGTTTTGTTCAAGGGAGAGCTCTGCATGGTTGCATTTTAACACCTTCTCCGCTAAGCAGGAGGCCAGCACAGGGTGCTAAATTCCTGTCTGTGGCTGTCTGTGAAATAAATCTGTGTGTTGTGCCGTTCCAAGCTGTCAGCAGTGGTTCGCCCTGATGGGCCCCTGAAAGGAGTTTCCTTTCGGTCTGTGGAACAGTGAGCAGCCACTAGGGAGCTGTCTTTAGCTCAGATTTCAGAGTTAGCTCATTAGACCAATAACAGCAGCCACTCTCTTAAACATATTCACAAAGTTATATTATGAGAAGGAAAAAAAAATCACCCTGGCCAGACAATGCTCATATTGGGTTTCCCCTGCCTTCTTCTGTACCAGCCGAGATGGGAGACTGAAGGGCTCCATGACCTCAGGCCCCCTGTCCCTTTAGGTTCCCCCTGACTTTCTTTTCTGATGTGTGGCCTATCTCCCTGACAAGTTTATTTATAAAAGCAGAGTTTTTTCCCTTCCTGGCTAGGCAGTATCTCTCCATCCATTCTCTCGGTTCCTTCTAGCAGGATCTCGGCCAACAGTGTTTGCAGCCGAGGGCAGCCAGTGAAATGATTATTCCATGTTCTGGCTTCTCTTGCTCGTTCTTTCAGTGCATGTTTTCCTCTTGGCTCTGGGATGTCGGCAATCTCCTCAGATGTTTATGTGAGATTCATGAAATGAAGCCAGTAACTAAATTTCTGAGTCGGGTGTTTCCCTGAAAAACAGTTTTGGCCCCAAGCCTGTACTTAACTTGTTCAACTCTCCTACTTTAAGCCTTCCAGAATTTCTATACCTCTCTGCCCCGCCTATTGTTGGCACAGGATCGCTGGTCTCTGCTAGATACCACATGAATGCCGTTCCCAAGGAATCTCGGAAACCTTTAATTTGGGGGCAGTATTTCTTAGAGAGTCACAGCTGGAAGATGGGAAACCTAGTCTACACCCAGCTGCCAGGGTTTTGCTGTATTTGTATTTCAGTAAATGATGGCTACCACATAGATGGTTATTTCTGTGTTAAATGCTTTAAAGTAACTTTTAAAATCTAATTCTTTTTCAGATGATGGATATTAGATAGATACATGCTGGCTTTACGATTCTCACAGTTGTTTATCATTATGATGTGCGACCTGATCCGTGTCTGGTAATGCTAGTGTTACGGTTACATGTAGATGTGCCTTAGAATTCCCTGGTGCGCACTTGAATAGAACATGCTGAATATGTTCATGCTTGGCTTTAGCACAAAGGTGATTCTCTCCTTTGTAAAAATGTTTTTTGTTTTTTTTTTTAATTGGACAAAGTTATGTCCAGCCATTATCAAGCCATTCTAAGAAAGGGAAAGAAAGAACAAAACTTATTTTCTTCTTTTATGACAAAATTCAAGCTCCTACTACATGTGCTTTTCTGTTGTTGTTTTTCCCCTTTTACTCATGGATAACTTAAAAATGGCTCAACTTGAAATTTTCCATGTGTCCAGGAAAGCTCCTGGGACTTCTGAGGATATGTAGGCAGGAAACACTTCAGAATATATAAGCAATCAAAAATTTGTTTTCAGTTTGTGAGTTAGCTGTATAAAATGTCACAAATGCTTTGCCTTTACAACCTTGCCTACAATTTTATACACACATAATGTGTTGTTGTTCTTATTTTTGTTTTAGGTTTTTAAAAATTTTTTATTGGTTGATAAATAGGGCCAAGAGTAGTTTGTTTATTCTGGAGATGGACAGTTAACTATTAAGTATTTCTATGTAGAATAACTTTTTTATTTCTCTTTAGTTACTAAGGGAACAAATGCCTGGAATAAGAAAAGCAAAGATGATAAAATACTGCTCATTTAATATTGACATTAGAATTTCAGGCAAAGAAAAAAAAAATGAAGCCATAATTCTTATCCTAACTGTACTTATTGTACTTTTCAATAGACAGTTTCCCCCTGTTAACTACAGTCGTCTCAGGGAGTATTTTGATGGTTAACTGAGTAGGTTGATTCGCTGCATATCTCAGACCCATTCCAGTCTGCCTCTCTGCGGTCCCAGCAGACTGACTTTTGCTCTTGAACAGTAGCTAAAACATCAATTGAATGGGCATGAACATGACCTCACCAGGTCCTCTCAACTGAGGCTTCTCCAGATGATAAAGACAGAGCACATGTCACAGTATTATTGGTCAAATGCAGACTAGGAAGGGTGTGAAGGGAACTGCAGTAGAAGAAGAAGGTGTGAATACAGCTGTTAGGCACATTGTTATTTTCCACGTACTTCCTGAGGACTGGGCATTAGATAGGCTTCCCTGCCCGTTGTCATGTGCTGTAAATACTACTTCATAAAAATAGACCTCCACCTGTGTGTCACTTAAGTCCATCTTGTACGCAATTTGTGAAAACTTAATATTGACCTCAAAGATCTCCCAGGCCCTGCTGGTCATGATGATTGCATTGGAATTGGGGACACAGTCTCCCAAGTGGATTCAAATATTAGCCTCTGTGAACAGCCCAAATGTAGGACATTTAAAACTATTTCACTTGGAAACTATGCAGCGATTTTTTTTTTTTTTTTTTTTTTTTTAGGGAAAAACACTGAGATAGCTGGTAAAAATATTTTTTAGGGAAACCTATGTGTCATGCTTTATAAGTTATACTAGGCTGGGCTTAGGTGTGGAATTGGGAGCTGCTTTCTCTGTGGTGTGTGTGTGTGTGTGTGTGCTATGTGCAGAAAGTTGCAAGTGTATGAGAAAGTGACGGTCTTCTAGAGGTTCCAAATCTGAATCTGATCCAGGAAACAGTACAATATCAATCTTGCAGCCCATCCTCTGCTCCTCAGGCTGGAGGCGGAGTGTGAGCCTGGGACCACGGTGCAGGGATGTGTGGAGTCTTAGTGTCTTTTGCATGTCTCCATACTCCCAGTGAAACCCTTCATAGCAGCCTCCACTTGTGCTTTTGTTTTCCAAATGAGGCTGTTTTAGTATCCATTTCTTTACATATCTATTTCTTTTTTTGTTGTTTTCACAAATCACCCCTGGATTAGAGGATTTCTCAAAACACAACTCAAGAACAAATAATAAATGACAATATTAGCAGGAAAACATGATGAAGAAAATTGCATCTCTGGTTTCCCAAAGGGAGCTAATACCAAAGTGACTCACATTTTGTGAATGGAGAATGTCAGAGGCCACAGGGAGGACTCAGGAGCTCACTCAGGGTCATGGCATGAGTCAGTGTGGAAGGCAGCACACAAAACCTGGCGTCCTGACAGCTCACCCAAAGGCCAAGCTCTCTCCTTGTTGACCTGGCCGTTTAAAATGTGGTGATGTGAAATGACCAGATCACAAAAACAACCTTCAATGAAGAAGCCTGGCTCAGAAGAGCAAGGATAAAGTTCTCTTTAACTTATACTTCATTTCTCATGAGAATATTTCTTTAGTCTTCTATGTATTAACTCATTCAATTTCTTTGCTACTCTGGCTTCCTGAAAATACCTACTCCTTTAGTAACAGAGAAACTTATTTATCCCTTCTGGTGAGGAAGACTATGCTTTCATCTCAAGCCACATAAAGGTGACAACATAAAAATGGCCGGAGACGTGCTTTCTGATGGTAATCACATCAGGTTGTGGGCTGAAGTACGTGCTGAGTGGGTACTGCCACGTTCATATAGCCGAGTCCCACGACCTCTAAAGGGAAAAAGAAATTACTCTGATTTTTAAGAGACAGAACTCAGAAGTTAAAATAAGAGGGATGAGGCCTGGGCAGGATGCCATGTCCCACTAAAGCCAACTTCAGCCTTGCTAATAGGTTTCTGATTTTTGCTTTGAAAGAACGCCTGCTGGGCACTGGTGATGAGAGGGTGTTAAGAAAAGGTAACTAACTGGACAATGTGGTTTTCTGACCAATAAGTATATGAGAGGTTGTGTATTTAAAAACAGACTCACAGCCCTGGCCGGCCTGGCTCAGCAGTTAGAGTGTCGGCCCACGGTCCAAAAGACTCGGGTTCAGTTCCAACTAAGGGCACGTACCTTGGTTGCAGTTTGTCCCCGGCCTTGGTTGGGGTCGTGTGGGTGGCAACCACTCGATGTATCTCTCTCACATTGATGTTTCTCTCTCTCTCTTCCTCCCTCTCTCTCTATCTGAAGATAAATGCAAAAATGTCCTTGGGTGAGGATAAAAAAAATAATAATGATAAAATAAAAACAGACTCACAGGAGATAATGTAATGGAAAACAACCTCCATCCATGTTCATTACATTGTTTATTATCTAGAACAGCAAAGACCTCAGCAACCCAAACTATTTCTTGAGGAGGGGCATGACTGAGGAAATGATGGCACAGGGATTTGATGCACTAGTACAAAGCCGCCGAAAAGAATGATGGAGGCTGTCTAGCAGTGTGGGAAAATGTTTAGTGAAAAAATAGAATGTATACTGTAGATACACTGATCACTGCCTGTAAATGTGCATGCACATGTGCGTGCAGGAAGCAGAGAAAATAAAACAGTCCGTAGTTCAGGTGATGTGATGATGGTTCTGGATCTGTTTTTTATTTTCTGCTTTGTTGCTCCCTTCCTAATGTAATTACAACCAATATTCCTAAGAAGGATCACCTGGACCAGCTTTTTGACACCTGACTTTTTATTCTCTGGATTCATCTGTGTCTGAGGATGCTTAGCCACTTATAAAAAGCATCTCTATCCTGCAGGAAGGGAATTTTTTTTCGTGTGCTAAGGAGGAACCAGATGTCAATGGAGACATGTTACATGGACGCCCTGACCATTTTAAAGGGCAAATTAAATGGTGGCTACTTTGGGAAAGACTCATGTTTTGACATCACGGTTCATCCAATGGTCCTGTTCTTAGTGTTATTTTAAACTCTTTCCATTAAAACCGCACACGCACAGGACACCCTATTTCACAGTAGAGTGGTGTGCTGTGGACATCAATATAGCAAACACCTCTTAGAAAAAAATAGCCCAGTTGTTCTTTAACATTTAAGTACCACCTTAGTAATGTTCCACAGGCTTTTCGTGACCTGAGAGAAAGCCCGATAGATAAAAAAAAAGAAATCCTGTACTTGAATTTGATTTTTACCATTAAACTTGTATTTCTCAGTAGGCGGTTCTTCCTCCTGTGCCTCTATTATCTTCTTCATGTCCCTGTCTCTTGTCTACCTCAGAGGAATACCGACAGCCTCATGGGACTGTTTTATACAATCCCTTCTTTTTAGAGACATGAAGAAACTAAAGATAATTCTGTTTTACTCTTTATGAATAGGCTCTATATTATAGGGTGAGGTGGAGCTCAGTATGAACTACAATACCCATCTCTTAGCCCTGGTTATGTGGCTACCATTTGGAATATTGAAGGATTTAGGAGCCTTTTAGGGAACTTTCTTCTTTTAAACAAATGATGTGTTTATTTTTTGGAATAGTTTTTATAGGCAGCATTATATAAGGGGCCACTTCAATTTTAGTCCTTTCTAAATTATTGAAGTAATTTGCACTTGGATTACAATTTGGAAGTTGAGTAGCAATAAAAATTATGAAAAATTCTAATTTGTTCATTCTTCTTGCAATAATTTTACCAAATGTATGCTGGTTTATAAACACTGGAGTTAAAATTGTATTCCAGGAAAAGCCAATGTGTAAAGGATTTATAAATATCAAAATCAATAGAAACAGTAAACTCTATGTGTTAATTTTATTTTGAGTAGTTTTAATCCCTTTTGCCCCCACCATTGTCACTATTGTCCTAAGGCCTTTTTGGACATGGGGGAAGTACTAATTCAACAATGAAATGGTACCTAGAATCGAGAGTCTTCTGCACGGTGGAAGAAAAACACCTCTCCTAACGAGATGGAAAACAAAGATGAGGGAGTTCCAGACACAAAGAGCTCTGGTACAAACTGCCCCCTGATCCCCTGAGAGCCCAAACTCTTCCAGGCAAGAGACAGCACTTTGGTTAATCCCTAATTGTTCTCTTGGTGCTTCGCCAGAGAGGTGATTTTTCAGAAGATGGAAGGGTTCAGATCAGAGGATTCGAGAATTCGGTGGTGGGAGGGTTAATAACACTTGCCCTCTTAGCATGGCTGGAAGCAAATCTAACATTCACCTGTTCCTCAAGGTCATGTCTGGGAGAGAGGCAGGGGAGTTGCTCGCCCACCTGTACTCATGGTCCAGAGTTCTAAGACCTGGTTCATTATTGACCTGCAGGCTCCTGGCAGTGAGACTTGCCCTGAATACCTCCTGCAGTTGCTTAGAGTACTTCAGATTTCAACCTGAGCTTGCTCATGACCAGGGTGAGGTCCCCTGCACCACTTGTGCTCACCATAGAAACGGCTGCTGCAGGCTCCATCATCCTGAGCTGGATCTGATTCCAGAAGTTCAAGTGCAGGAGATTGATCTACCTGCTGGTTTAACTGCATATAAGTAATTGTAAATGACCTTCTTCTCCCTCTTTTGGTGAAAGGATTAGGAGTAGGGAGAAAATAGAGCTATTAGAGAAATTCTACAAAATTTCACTCACAGAGAATAATTGAACAGCAGTGATTGGGGGTGGGAAAGGCACTGGAACATTCAGTGTCTTTCTAAAAGGGCCTGGAAGTTTCTGGCCACTTTCAGCAGGTTTCCCACAGGCTCAGTGTCTGCGAAAAAGCTGTACCACTTATGTGTCCATCACACATGGCACTCCACTTTAAAAAAAAAATTTTTTTTTCCTTTATTGATTTTACAGAGAGAGGAAATGAGAGAGAGAGAGAGATAGAAACATCGATGAGAGAGAACATCGATTGGCCACCTCCTGCATGCCCCCCACTGAGGATCGGGCCCACAACCTGGGCATGTGTCCTGACCAAGAATCGAACCAGTGACCTGTTGGTGCATGGGTCGATGCTCAACCACAGAGCCACACCGGCCGGAAGGCACTCCACTTTTATTTAAAGTTTTGAGCGATTCCCAGAGTAAGAGCGAACTCAGAATTGTCTTTTAGAGTACAGGCTAGGGCCACACTCCTTCCCCACCCCTAACAATTAGGGATTTTCTTTGTTTTCGGGGCTCCTCGTCTGCAAAATGAGGCCAGAAACAGGGAGAACACCTTCTCCAGATGAAAGCTGCCTGGGAACTGTCCGCAGGCGTGGCTTCTCCCAGCCACGTGCTCTCCTGACCAAGGCTGGCTGTCCCGTTGACTTCTATAGCCCTGGCCGGTTTGGCTCAGCAGTTAGAGCATAGACCCGCGGACAAGAGAGTCCCGGGTTCGGTTCCCGCTAATGGCGCATACCTCGGTTGCAGTTTGTCCCCGGCCCTGGTTGGGGTTGTGTGGGTGGCAACCACTCAATGTGTCTCTCTCACATTGATGTTTCTCTCTCTCTCTCTCTCTCTTTCTCCCTCACTCCCTCCTGCTCTATTTGAAGATAAATGCAAAAAAAAAAAAAAAAAAAAAAATGTCCTCAGGTGAGGACAAAAAAAAAAAAAAAAGATTGAATCTATAACCACAAGCAGCCACACTCTGACTTTAGGAGACACTCCACACTGAGGGGGAGAGGTGCAGCTGGGAAGAATCGGGCGCATTATTACCCTCATTATTTATTTCTCACCCAGTACTCCAAAGTCTGCAAGGGGAAGAAGTATAATTCCCTTTGCATTTCAATCCTGCAGTATTTACTCTAAGCCAGAGCCTCTGCCTGTTAATGTTCTCTCTGAGGAGTGCCACTGGCTTTGAGGCCAGTGCCATGGGGAAATAAAGCACAGAGGGAGAGGAAGCAGAGGAGTGCTCAGACCTGGCCTTCGCCGAAGAACTTGGGCTGTCATCATTTACACACCTTGCCTAATTCACAGCACATGTCTCGGCTACAAAAGGTGCTGGGTGGACTGGCGCTGTCTGCCTCGCAGTGGGCCTGCTGGGAGCGTGTCAGCAATACTCTTAACGATGACAAAGTAGTTCATCAATAATTTTTTCCTAACACCCTTATCCAAACACCAAACAACAAAATAAAATCCATCTCCCATCAAGCCCACCCTTCTACATTGTCTTACACACCCTGCCCCAGCAAATGCCTTTGTGTGGCCTCAGGCAAGGAAGCCACAGGCTCAGAAGTGGGCTCATGGCACTGGCTGGGACCTTGAATGCAGCTTTCAGGTAAAGGGCCCTGAATTCCTGTTTCATTTTCTGAACACTTTACTTGCCACATTTATGCTAAACATGGATACTGAGGTTCCTATGGCTGTTATACCTCAGAAAGGGATATTCTCTTATTTTTCATAGTCATTTTAGTAAGGTCAGTTGATTTCAGATCACTTCTATCCACCTTCCCATTTCCGGTGCCTCATGTGAACAGCAGCCTTAGGGTCTGCACGTTTGGAGAAAGATTATTTGAAATTATAGATGCTGTATGGAAAAAAAGCCCACTATCTAGGACGAACCACTATTAACATTTGGTAAATATCCTTCAAGATATCTAATTAGATCTCTTTCCATCAACCTCTTCTGCTTCTTTTCTCTCTTCCTTCCTCCTTTTCCTCTCAATATATGTAAGTTTTTTGAAAGGTGGGAGCCAGTTTTAGAAGACACCAACCCATGTTCTCCTTCCAGTCTTGGATGAACAGCTTGGCAGGATTTGGCTCTTTAAGGGCCGAACAAGCCACTGCCAGGGACAGTGCCTAGCACTTCATGTGCACTTAGTGCTCAGTTATTTTTGTTGCAACTTTTGTGGTATCCCCAATGCCATATGGTTGCTTTGCATGCTAGAACTGGTATGCTAAAGAAAGCGTTAAATCTGAAATTTATGTTAGCAGTCAGGGCCCTCCCTGAGGTAGGTCTGACTTTTACTTCAACCTCCCTGCTCTTATTCAGATTCACTGCTCATTTTCCACAGCATGACCATGCGCGGCCTCTCCGTAATACAAGGATTTTTCTTTATTTATTGGATTAGCTCCTTGGCTGGCATTTTTACGGTGGTGTTGCACCTGTTGATTGTTGTTGGCTAAAGAACAAACGCCTGGCTAATGTCCACAGGGAAGAACAATTTGCACATTTGTTTTATCCTTTTGTTGATATTTCAGTTCCAAAAGCTCAAGGTTAGTTTGCTTAACTAATGTGTTATCTATCCCTTGATCCCAGGTGTTTCCATATGACAGTGTTGTTTGGGCTTGACTCCCTGGTGTGACATTCAAGACTGAGAATGTACACATCCTTATGAAATACTAACAATTCCATTTATTAAGGGTTACGGAACCAAGGTACAGCCAGTTGATTAAAGGAACAAATGAATAGTGCATTTATTTATGTGTCAACAGAGGCTAGTTATTGACTGTGACTGTCTGATTTTTCTCATACAGTATGGCCTCTGCACAGGTGAGCATTGCTGGTGGTGGTGTTACCAGGCAGTAAGCACTGAGACCATAGGGACCAGGTCTCTCCACCTTCCTCAGGGCTTGGCACTAGATGCAAATATGTTTGTGCTTCATAAATACTGCTTGATGATGTCGGCAATGGTGGCACAGCTAGTGTTTGCATTGCTTTGTCAGTCAGGCAAGCTGAAAATGTGATGCCCAGTAGCAAACCATACACAGCCCCCTTGTTTCCTTCCCTTGACAACATAACACCAAACAGAAGGCTGGGCCTGTCTCAAATCCCCAGTGGCAGTGTGATATAGGAGTAAGGGCTCAAAATGCCAGGCTTGCACTTGACTGTAATTTAGGAGGTTTCAGGACTCCGAAACCATACCAGGACAATAGTATGGTGATTTCTGCAATTCTCCTGGTCTATTTATGAATTTCTGGCTACTTGGGAGTTTTCGTCCACAGTGGACAGACCCATTGATTTTGAGTTGCTGGTGCTGTTAGTTCTGGGGTGAAGTGAACCGAGGGAGAGGAGTGTTTCATAGACTCTGTTGGATGTGTTGGTCCAAATGGAGAAAGGTTTGAGCCACAGAGCTGGGACTGGAGAAATTTGGTAGGAGGTGGAAAGTGAAGAAAAAGGTGAGAGAATTGAGAATTACTGAAGAACAGGATGGTAGAAAAACTAGACGAAGATGAACTGGGTGGGAAGACTGAAAATCGCCAATAAGAAGAGGGAATAGAGAGGAGGAACTCTCATGGAAAAGAAAATGTGAGCACATGAGGGAAGGTTTCAGAAATGAGAGGCAAAGAAAAAAAAAAAAGGAAAGATGAAATCTGGAGTAAGAAGAACATGAAAGAAAGCAGAAGATATGTGGGCAAATGAAAGATGAAATAAAAAAACCAGGTGTAGAGAGACCAAGTTTGCAGAGGGAAGAAAAGGAAAGGGATGGAAAATAAATATGGAAAAAATAATTGAAAATCCTCTTTGAGGGACATAAATAGAGCATTAGTCAGGTGAGACTTTCTCTGAGGTATGCTACATTTATTAGCTGACTCCAGAAAGAGAAGGATGAGAAATACAAGGTGGGGCAAAAGTAGATTTATAGTTGTGAGTACATGAAATGCAAAGTTTATTCTTGTATTATGTATTAATATATTATTTCCCATACGAACAACTGTAAATCTACTTTTTCTCTACCATGTATATCTTTTGATTTTTTAATTATTTATTTTTATTTATTTACTTATTTTTTAAAAATCTTTTAAATCTTCACGAGAGATATGTTTAGAGAGGAAGAGAGATAAACATTCATGTGAGAGAGAAACATCAGTTGGTTGCCTCCTCTAGGCTCCTGGACTGGGGATCAAACCCAAAACCTAGGTATGGGCCCTGACCGGGAATCAAACCCACAGTCTTTTGGTGTACAGGACTACGCTCCAACCAACTGAGTCACCCAGCCAGGGCTTTAGCTGATGTTTTAAAAATATTATCCATTTATATTTTTATTGGCACCCAAACACACGGAATGCAGACCAAACCATCATGGAAAGGTGTTTTGGGGAGAAGAAAAGAAACGAAAATGATTGTTGCAATAGATTGTTTTTCATTTTCCATTTCAGAGACAATTTAATAACAATTTGGCTTTGATGTTTTTATTTATTTTGCTTCCTCTTCTCAAGGGCCTATTGGATCTGTGTCTGTTTTTGCTTGCATGTTAGTATCGTTTGTTTACCACTATGAGGGAACCTAATCTTTGACTTGAGTAACATCAACCTCATTTTCTCTAGGAGACTGAGTTTCTTTTCTTTCTTCTCCAGCTCTTCTACCAGAAATTGGCTGCATGTCAATCTTTCGTTTTCTTGAAAAGTGTTTTCTTCCAGTAGTGGTTACTCAGTGGTAATGATAAGTGGAGCCCGCTATTTGTTTATTCAAAGAGAGATGGTGGTGACTAGTGCATTTCCTGTATTGTGAAATCAGAACTCATCTGCACTCTTGTAACAAGATATCAATCTTTTGTGTAATGCCAGGTACTGCGCTTAATTGCCCTCTTATAATGTGTTATCTCTGAGATGATAATTTGAGTTATTTCTTTGTTAACCTTTACACAACCAATAACAAATTAAATATCATTATCTGAGTTTAAAATAGGCTGTAAATCTCCAAACCCTGCTAATACTCAGACACTTACAACCAGGGAGTCATAAAATGACATTAAATGACACTCTGAAACACAACCCAGAAAGTACTGCAAATAAACAGGAAGAAAGCAGAATATTGCTAAGAGGAGTTTATGTGGGATGGTCCCTCAGAATCATCATGCAGAGTATTCAAATTATGGCAATTTTGCTCTAACATAACCACTTAAAATGTGCTTTCTTAATCTTTCTTCATGTTGCCTGTGATTCCTTCGACACTAGACATTCTTTCTTCATGTATTGCTTGAAATATTTCGAGGAAGTTCCAGTTTTGCTCCTGCTGTGAAGCCAGCCTCACTCACTTCCTTGTGTGTGCTGACGTCCTTGTCTGTCTGCTTTTACACCTGTAGCCTGAACCTCCCATTTGGTCATTAATTCTCCTTTTTTCACTTAATTCTCTTTCTTTCCTCTTGCAAGCAGGATTATGTCTTGCCCTACTTTGCAGAGTAGTGTAGGATGATCTTCCAAATGGAAGTTTCTAGGTTCTCTCCAGTCTTTCCAGTGATGGTGATGGAAGATGAGGAGGGTGAGGGGGTGGGGTGGGGAGGATGTATACATGTATGCGGAGGGAACCACTTTTGGAAGCAGCATTACTGTTCTTTTTCTTGGGTTTATTTGAAAACTAGCTCTATGAAATCACAGCATATTCAAATTGAATCTTATATTATTAGCTGAGGGTGAGAGGGAGAAACTGCCATCTCCAAGATAGTATAAAAACTGTAGTTAGTGGTAGAACAGGACTAGAGCTCAGGCTTCTGAGCTCCAGTTTGAATGCTCTTTCTACTGTACTCCATGTCACATGGACATGGTTAGAGTTGGTCTGTTAGATAAAAAAAAAAAATAATTATTATTTTTAATTGCATAAACAATGGTGATAATCAGAGAATGTAGCTTTGGGACCTCCCGACCTCGGAGGAGTGAAACCATAGCAAATATACACAGATGTGGGCATAGAATACATAGAATGTATTTTAGCAGAGGATGGGCAGGGTGGAGTGGTTGTACACCGCCACCTAAATGTCTGCTCCAGCTGTGCCGACTCCAGGATTTCATGGTGACCCTCTCCACTGCCTCTAGTGTGTTCCTGACCACTGGAAACACAACATCTTTGCTCAGAGGATGACTTTGGAAAACATTTTCAATTTTATGACAATTATTGATCAGTTTACACTTTCCAATTCTTCTTGAAGAAGTTTTATTCTGAAATGCAGTATTTTCCTAGAAGTAGTGGATTTAGTCAACATTTTCATATTTATTGTCACATAGTTCTAGTGTCCTACAGTTTTTAAAATCTCCACTTTAGTTGTGGTTACATTCCTAATGTTCCTCATTCCTAATGAGTTAGGCATATTTGTGTCTTTTCTCTCTCTCACTCTCTTCCCCTCTCTTCCTTTTATTGTCTTTGGCAGATTTTTTTTCTAATTTAAACTTAAATTACTTACTTAAATTTGTCAATTCTACTTAATTATGTCTGCTTTCATCTCTGTTAATTCTATCTTCATCCTTTTTGTGTTTTTTTAAAATTTTACTTTCAAGTTTCCTTGATTGAATTTATAGTTTATTTATTTTTTAGTTTTTCTTTCTGTCTATTTTTTTTTTTTTTAAATCAAAGAAAGCACTTGGAGCCATGCATTTTCCTCTGTGTACAGTTTTGGCCCCAAGTTTTTATGAGTTTAATATGTTTTTCTTTCTAATTGTCATTTATTTACAAGTACTCAAATTGCAGTTTTGATTTCAAAACGATTAAAGTATTTTTGTTTAAATTAAAAGATTACCACAAATTATTTCATTTTGGTTAGAAAATGTGGTTTGAACCATTTCTACTGTTTGGGAGCCTTAGAAAAACAGCTTTATTAATGTTATTCACATCTCCAATCTTGTTTATTCTTTAGTCTATTTTATCCGCCAAAGAACAAGAGGGCTGTGTTAAGTCTCTAGCTATAATGATCCTCCTGTGACTTTATCCTTGTAATTCTAACACTTAAAATTTATATAACCTAATATAGTGTGTTTATATTCATGATTGTTATGTATTATTACCAATATAAATGTTAGCTCTTTTTTTATTATACACTTATCTTTTTTATCCAGTTTAGTGCTTTTTGCCTTTAACTTTACTTTGTCTAATATTAGTTTTGTGACCTCTGATTAATTTTTTTATACTTTTGCCTCATAATCATTTGCACACCCTTTTATTTCTAATCTTTGAGTTAAGTATTCTTTTTATTTAAATAATTTTATTGAGGTACAGTTGACATACCATAAAATTCTTCCATGTTCAGTGTATGATTTATGATTTTCAATAAGTTAATGGCATTATAGAACATTTGAGAGTTTCTTTAAGCAGAATATAGTTGGATATATTTTTGATTCAGTATGAATATCTCATTCAACCCCCTTTTAATAGGAAATTTTAACTTATTTACATTTATTGTTATAGCTTATACTTTTGGTCACACTCTGTCGTGTTGTTCCATTTTTACTTCCTTGCTGTTCCCTTTGTCTGCTCTTTTTGTATACCGACCTTCTTTTCTTCGCTTTTAAACTCAAATATTTTTGAATGTGTATATCTTCTTTCAACCAATAATTTTACTATTGGTTGAATTAAAAATATAATATTTCTCAGGCTATAATGTTATTATTGACAGCCATGAGAGAAATGCATCTTTCTCTCTATTTGATACAAATGTAGCACAAATGTGCCTTTAGATCATCCCTTTTTGCTTTACACCATTTCTTAAGCCTTTTTAAATGATAAATTTGGCTTTTAAAATGAGATTAATGTAATTACATACTTTTTTTTATTATATCTTCCCTTTGAATAACTGCTTTTAGCATGTATATTTAAGTTTTGTAGTCATGTTCACTGAAATGGAAAAATTCAATAATACTTTGATTTCCATTGATTTTTCCTAGAATGTATATATGCTTTTATTTTTATTATTATTATTTTTTAATCCTCACCCAAGGATATTTTTTCCATTGATTTTTAGAAAGAGTGGAAGGAAGGAGAGGGAAGTGAGGGAGAGAGAGAAGAGGAGAGAGAGAGAAACATTGATGTGAGAGAGACACATCAATTGGTTGCCTCCCGCACGCTCCCCAACCGGGATAGGGATCGAAACTGCAACCCAGATATGTGCCCTTTACCAGGAATCAAACCCATGACCCTTTGTTTGGTGGACCAATGCTCTAACCACTTAGCCACTGAGCCACTCTAGCCAGGAGGAACATGATGTGCTTTTAAAATCTGCATATATTTCTTCAACTCAGAAAAATATTCCTCTATTGCATTTTTTATGTGTTTTTTTTTTTCATTGCATTTCTTTATAATTTGTCTCTATTTTCAAGGAGAGCATCTCAAGCTTAAGGTCCACACAGTGGTTTCAATTTTCTCCTTGGCTACTGTGTAGAGAATGGATTGAAGTTGATTTGAGATGAAGGCAGCTGGGAGAGCTAAGGAAGCTCCTACAGAATCAGACCTGGGTGGTGGCAGAGATACCTTTTAGAAGTAATCCACGTTGCTATGAGCTCTTTTTTCCTCCTCCTCTCCTTCTCATTCCTCTTCCTCTTCCCCTTTTTCCTCCTTCCTCTTCTCCCCCTATCTCTCCCTCTTTCCCTCCTCCTCCTCCTCCTCCTCTTCTTTTTTGTTCTTCTTCTGCTTCTCTGGAGCTTGTAGTAAAAAAAAGGTAGCAGGAACAGCATAAGGAGCTGTTAGTTGGAGGCCATTTTACTTATTGATTTTATTTTATTTTTTTTATCCTCACCCAAGAACATTTTTGCATTTATCTTCAGATGGAGCGGGAGAGAGAGAGGAAGGAAGAGAGAGAGAGAGAAATATCGATGTGAGAGAGACACATCGACTGGTTGCCACCCACACAACCCCAACTGGGCAGGGGACAAACCACAACCAAGGTACGAGCCCTTAGCAGGAACCGAACCTGGGTCTCTCTGGATTGCGGTTTGGCTCAGCGGTTGGGGCTGATGCTCCATCTGCTGAGCCGAACCAACCAGGGCTACTTATTGATTTTTTATTTTTATTTTTTAATTCTCACCCAAGGATATTTTCCCACTGATTTTCAGATAGAGTGGGAGGGAGAGAGAGAGAGAAACATCAATGTGAGAGAGACACATTGATTGGTTGCCTCCCGCAGGACCCCAGCTAGGGCCGGGGATCAAATTGCAACCGAAGTATGTGCCTTTGACCAGAATCAAACCCAAGACTCTTTGGTCTGAGGGCCAACGCTCTAACTGCTGAGCCAAACTGGCCAGGGCAGTTGGAGGCCATTTTAAACCAGAAGTGTGTTCACAGATTGTCATTGGGTGTATGTGGCAAATGTATAGGAGCCCTAACAGTTGCATATTTGCAAAGTGCTGTAAAATTTATACAGGAATGCCTTAATTGAGCTTCTTACCCCAGAGTGGTTGACAGTGCAGATAGAGATAATAAAACTAAGGTGCTGGGTGGTTCGATGACTTGCTTGAAGTCACTAATTAGTTAGTGGCAGAATCATAACCTCACCTTCTATTTTTCAGTACAGTAGACTTTCTATGTAGTTAGTGTATTTAAAGCCTTGGGGATCTTCAGACTCTGGAATTGTCACTGGGGTGGGGTGAGGGGAAGTGAGAGGTGGCCGATCAACTTTGCACACAGGGCCTGGCCCCCATGCCCTACATGCTGAGCAGAGCATCATCCCTTTAACCCATTAATTCTTGTAATTTATAAATATGACATTTTTATTTAAAGAAATTCTATTACTAAATAATAAAGTTTGAAAACCATTTCAGGATACCATGTTGCCTCTAGTTTTGATGGGGCTTGATGGGTCCATGGTTATAACACAAAGGATGCTCAAATTCTCTCCAAGCATGACAGCCATGAGACAGTTGTACAAGTCAAAGCTTAGCTTCCCTGAGCTGGGTGGTTTGGAAGACCTGGGCTGCATCTACCATCAGCTTATATACTGTCTTTCTCCTTTCTTGTCCTATTGCTTTCACCTCATTGCCTTTAGTTTTCTCCTTTTTTATTACATATATTGCCTTCTTTTCTACTTATTTACTCTTTCCTTTCTTTATATTTCCCTCCCATGGTTTCTGTTCATATTTTCTGGCAGCCTCCAACTTGACTTCTTTACACGTTTCTTTTCCTGGACTTCTCGTGATCTTCTTGCCCCTCCTTCTCTCGTCATATCTTTCCTTCACTTTCTTTCATATTCTGTCTTCTCTCCTTGTCTTCTTGCTATTTACCAACATTTTATATGAAAATGTCAAAATACACATACAATGTTGAAAGAATTTTACAGAAATACCTATATACTCACCACCCGGATTCCATCAACATTTTACAAAACCTGCTTTATCACACATCTTTTTATCTCCCTATTTACCCAGCAATCTGTATTTTTTTTATGGTCTTGAAGTTTGATTTAGGTCTCAGTCATCAGTATACTCCCCCTAAGTACTTCAGCATGCATATTACTAATTAGAATTTACTATTTACAGTTCCCATTTGTCTTTTAAGGTGCAGTTTACATACAATAAACTTCACAAATATTATGTGTAACATTGGATAAGTTTTGACAGATGAATACACCAGGGTAACACAAAGCCCTATCAGGATAGAGGAGCTTCCAGTCACCTTGGAAAGTCCCTTCATGCCCCTCCCAATCAATCCCATTCAGCCCTTGAAACACAACCACTGTTCTGGTCATTTACCACTCTGGATTCATTTTGCCCATTCTAGAGCCTCATAAATGGAGCCAAACAGAGTGTACTCCTTTCTGAAAGGCTTCTTTCACTCATCAAAATGTTTTTAAGATTGCCCAAATTATCCTTTTTTATTGTCAAGTAGTATTCCACAGGCATACCTCAGAGATATTGCAGGTTTGGTTCCAGATCATAGCATTAAAACAAATATTTTTATAAAGCAAGTCATGTGAATTTTTGGTTTCCCAGTGCCAATAGAAGTTATGTTTATAGTATACTATAGTCTATTAAATGTGCAATAGTATTATGTCTAAAAAACAATGTACATACCCTAATTAAGAATACTTTACTGCTAAAAAAGCCAACCATCATCTGAGCCTTCAGCAAGTTGTAATCTTTTTGCTGGTAGAAGTTCTTACCTTCAATTCGTAAAAAAAATGTATTATCGCCCTGGCTGGCTTGGCTCAGTGATTGGAGCATTGGCCCGAAGGCCGAAGGGTTGTGGGTTCAATTCCCAGTCTAGGGCACATACCTGGGTTGCAGGTTCAATCCCCAACCTGGTTGGGGTTGTGTGAGGCAACCAATCAATGTGTGTCTCTCTCTCCCTCCCTCTCACTCTATCTAAAGAATCAATGGAAAAATGTCCTCAGGTGAGGATTAACAACAACAACAACCAGTAATATCTACAAAGTGCAATAAAGCAAAGCACAATGAAACGAGGTATGCCTGTCTCACAGTTTGTTTAGTTATCTTCCTACTGATGGTCAGTGTTTGCCATATGAATAATGCTACCATGACTCCGCCCTTTTGTTTGTGCTGTCTCCATTTTTCGCCCCATTACCTCCTCTCCGCCTTTTTTTGGTCCCAGGATGCATGAGCAAAATGGAGAGAATCATTCTTACTTCACAGTGTTGTGGTGGGAAGGTAGTGAGATAAGGTATAAAAGTCTCCCAGGTCATGGAAGTAGGGAACAGACTAACAAACCTCAGAGGAATGGGGGGGGGGTGGGAGGGATGGGAAGAGATAAATCAAAGAATTTATATGCATATATGCACAACAAATTGACACAGACATTAGGATGGAGAAAGCAGGAGGGGGGTGGGAGTGGGAAGGAGGGGGTCAATGGGGGAAAAGGGGGACATCTGTGATACTTTCAACAATAACAAATAAAATTAAAATAAACCAATAAAAAATAAAAAAAATCTAAAAAAGTCTCCCAGGTCTAGCTGGTGTGGCTTAGTGGTTGTCGACACATGCACCAAGAGGTCACCGGTTTGATTCCGGGTCAGGACACATGCCCAGGTTGTGGGCCCAATCCCCAGTAGGGGGCATACAGGAGGCGGCCAATTGATGTTCTCTCTCATCAATGTTTCTGTCTCCCTCTCCCTCTCACTTCCTCTCTCTCTCAAATCAATAAAGGAAAAAAAAAAAGTCTCCCAGGTCAGCCCTGGCCAATTTGGCTCAGTGGTTAGAGCGTTGGCTGGTGGACCAAAGTGTCATGGGTTTGATTCCCAGTCGAGGGCACATAACTGTCTTGCAGGTTCAAACCCCGACTCCATGCAGGAGGCAACCAATCGATGTGTCTCTCTCACATCCATGTTCCTCTCTCTCTTCCTCCCTCCCTTCCACTCTATCTAGAAATCAATGGAAAAATATCCTCTAGTGAGGATTAACCAAAAAAAAAAAAAAAAAAAAAAAAGTCTCCCAGGTCAGTCTCTGGCACACAGTAGGCACTCAATAAGTGGTAATTATGATTACACAGAGGAGGTACAAAGGCTTCTAGTTGGAGGACTTTTATGATTGGATTTTGCATCATTTTCTAACTGTGTGGCTTTTGCCAAGATGTCACATTTATCTATCTTCATTTATTCTTCTACAATCTGTCCCTTTCCTCATGAGTTACATAAGGATAAAAATATCAACCTTCCCAGTATTACAGAAAGGGAATAATGAAGAAAAATGATGGCAAAAGCGTTTGCAAAAAAAATCACATCTACGGTTTTTTGTGTTTTTTTTTCACACTATTCGAGTTTTGCAAGAAATTGCTTTGAGATCCTTGGATGAGAAAACCTTATTCAAAAGCCAAAAGCTACAGTTTGAGGGGTGTCCTTTTCCCAGACCCATTAGCTGCCTGCCATTCAGCTAGGACTTAGCAGTTTCCACTGGAGCATAGAGAAGTTTATTTTACCATTTTAATTTGGTGCTGCTTTATTTACCCTGTTTGTGCTAACCCAAATTTGGCACCCACTCTGTACTCCAAGCGCTAATTTAAGTGACATATTTCCGTTCAGCCTGGGAAGAATACACAGAAGAGCTGAAAGACGTGTGTTTATAATTATAAGGTACCAAGTTGGCTCAAACAACATCTCAGAGCATATGGGAACTATGTGGGCTAGTTAGCAAAAGTTTATGCTGAAGCCTGATGCTGTTTGGCTGAGTTTTGTAAACTCAGAGTTGTTAAGCTGTGTCTAATAAAACATGGGTTGAGTCAATTTAATATTTCCAGGCTAGTTTGTTGTTGTGGTAAGGACAGGCCTTTTCCCTTTTCTTGGCCTAAAAATGCACAGGATTTGAATTCAATTATGGAGATGGTAGATTTTGTGGGGATAAGGACAGGCTATTTTTTTTTTTTTTTACATTGCTGTCTTTAAGACCCTGGACATGAGTCCTTGACCCCAAATTAACCAAATCTGGTTACTTTAAATTTCAGATTGATATTGCGGAGGGTTCTTGGATTATTCTCAGCATTGTGCCTTTTAAGCTTTCTGTTAAAAATATTATATATGATTTTATAAAGTTTCTACTTATAGACCTTTATATTATCATTTAATATCACAATGCATATGTAAGCAGAGTATTTTAAACTCAGAGGAAAGATGTGCTGTTGTAGAAATGGGTCTATTGATTATGTGGATTTGTGTGTGTGTGTATGTGTGTGTGTGTACACCCAGAGTGCTGTGTCATATGCATGCATGTGTATAGGACACTTATTTATACCATTTGATTGACTGTAGAAATCTGTGGTTTCGGTAAGAAGTTATTGTACACCTACTGTGTGCAGGTGAATGTAGCTCTTGTTTCCTGACCTCGGGCTTCCTTTTCTAACTGCAACCTCCGGGGCTGGGAAGAGGAGAGGACAGGAGAGAGCCACCAGGGACTAAATTCCCATGCTAATCATAAAGCGGTTTGGGCTCTAGAAGTTGACCTTTAGGCCAAGTGAACTGGCAGAGAGGAAAACCATTAATCCTCAGTGGAAGGCTTCCTGGCGTGTCTGCTGCTGGTGTTGCTGCTATCACATAGACTTACTGGTAAGTACAGGAACAGGGCTACTCACCTGCTCTTTTATCCAGAAAGCCAAGTCACCTGAACTTGAGGAAGGGACCCTCTCGCACCCTTCTTCCCATTATTTACATGGAATACAGTATCTTTCTATTACGGGAATGCTGGAGAGGGACTGGGTCAGAAATTTAAACTACTTGTAAATGCAGGGAGAGTTCTCTGCAAATATCTGGATTGTCATATACCCAAATCATTTTTATCCCCAGGTACCTCAAGTACTTGGGACTGAAGAGTATACCGTCTATACCCTTCAAAACCTTCTGGTTAGGTGGATATTTGTAAGAATCAGAGTTTCACATGCCAAATAATGTGCTTTGCAAATCATATATTTTTTCTTCTTCTAGAGTGGATCAGATGAGGTCTTGCTCTTTTACAAGTTTGCTACAATGTAGGCTTTATAACCCAGATTTGAACGTGCTGCAAGCCAACACCTTGCTCTGGATGTCACATGAGAGACAGTGAAACTGCTCTACTGTGACATTGGCCCCATGTAATGGGTGTCAACATCTCCAGCAGAGGGGACTACTTGTCCTACTGTGCTGCCCCTCCACCTAAAGAGTCACATTCAGTTGTTCCTTTTCTGTCTTTAAAGCATCTTCACATACATTATTTGCTTTATGCCTGACAACAACCCTCTGGATAGTTGCCATTATCTCCATTTTATAGAAAATGAGGCTCAAACATGCCAAGGGGTTTGTATGAGGTCATATATTTTACCAGCTGGTGACAGAGCCTGGGTTGTCTGACTCGAAACCCAGTGTTGGTGCCTCTGCCTCCCAGCTGTCCCCCATAGTTGAGTCTCACAATTAATTTAATATAATTGGGTTATATGATGCTGCTAGTTTAGTTTCATGTATTAGTCTTGCTTTGCAGAACCAACATGGTTTCTTGAAAAGAGCTATGGATTTGGAGTTTGGTGAGTTGACATTTTTGCTTTTTCACTTTTTAGTTATATAGTTTGAGGAAAATCAATTCTGAGTCTCAGTTTCCTCATCTGCAACATGAAGATAGTAGTAGATATCTTGTAAAGTATGGGGAATGGTGTTTAAGAAAGTATTTTATAAAACATAAACAATTATGCAAAATGTAAGAGGTTATTATTATAATTCTCTCTCCAACTATATTGTATATTCCTTTCCAAGATATGTTACATTACTTTTCTATTTCCATTAGTTAGCTTAGTGCCAGGTGCATAGAAGTTATTCAATAAATATAAGCTGATTAATTTATTGATTGATTGAAAGCTGTGATCATGCCTTCCCATTCCTTTGTGTATTTTCCCCCCTAATGTATAATATGTCTCTATTCAAATGGTGACATCACAGAGATAATTTTTGGGAAATTGAAAAATGTTTCTTAATGCATGTCAATGTTCATGTGTGTACATGGACTTATAAAATTTAATAAAATGTTTGCATGTGTGATCATGTAAACGATTTCTGCACATGTGTGGTGGGTTCACCATTAGTGAGGGGTCACAAATGGCTGTGGGAATAATGGAGCCTTTGCAAGATCAAAACTTGTCTTCTTGTCTCTGGTTGTTGCCACTCTGTGGGCAGCTCTTTGATGTCCAGGACCCTCAGAGATGGCTGTCATCAGGGCCCCAGGGTGGGAGCATGTGCATCAACTCCCTATCTTCCCACCTATGCACTCTCCAACCTTTTATCCAATGGCTTGCCAAATGGATGAACAGACAAGAAATGCCAGGCAATCCTGAGGTAGTAGTAGGTGTCGTGAAAAACCCTTGGATACCACAAAGTTGTCCTCAGAATGTACCTGTGTTATTAAAGAATTCAGTGAATTATAAGATTTCCTATAAAAATGAAAAGAAAAACCTAGCAAATTGGTAAGTGTCCTCAAAAGATTAAAAAAATTATTTGTGTATTATTGTAACATACAATTGAGTAGTTGATGATGTGTCTGTAGATACCCAGTTACTAACTGGAGCCCAAGTGAATGCTTGGAACCCCTGGGAGGAGGGGCTTCTAGGGAACTGAGTAAAAGCTTTCTGGAGGGGCATTAAATGGGTGTGGATTCTTGTGAAATTTGGCTTAGTGAAGAACAGTATGATATAAAAGCACTGAATTTAGAAGTCAGAAGACCGGTTTTGGTTTGGTTGTGTTATTCTGGATAGAATGTAACCTTTGTGTGCCTCAATTTGCTCAGCTGAAGAACTGAGGCAGTATGGCTTAGGTGAAATACCATGCATGAAAATTCGTAGAACACTCTAAAGTAAAAAAACAAATAAAAGGTGGTATGATGGTTGGATTTTGAAATCTTTATTGACCTGTAGAGCCAGCTGTAGTAGAGTGATTAAGAGAAGGACTCTTGAGAACACTTGGGATCAACTCTCAGCTCTACTCCTTGCCAACTGTGTGATCTTGGGCAAGCTGCTGAACCTCTCTGTTCCTCAGTCTCTTCATCTATAAAATGAGGAAAATAATAGTGTTTGAATACACACTTAAGGTCTTAATCAGTGTTTTAATATAAAAATGCATATACATATAATCATACCTCAGGGATATGCGGGTTTGGTTTCAGACCACTGCAGTAAAGTATTGCTATAAATTGAGTTGTAATTTTTTTTTTTTTTTTTTTGCTGGTGGAGGGTCTTGCCTTCAATTTGTAAAAAGCACACAACATCTGTGAAACTCAATAAAGTGAAGTGTAATAAAACAAGGTATGACTGTATATATAATGTACATATACCTATCATATTGTTCATATCATATATAACTTAGATTATTATTTAATGAATATGAACCTTTAGTAAATCAGATTCCCACATCATTGCTCTCTGTCCTTGCCCCCCCCCCTCTTTAGTTTTATTCTCCTCTTCCACTTTGATGAGAAAGATGAAAATTATCATGGGTTTTAAAAAATGTTTTTATTGATTTTTTTAGAGAGAGAGGAAGGGAGAAAGAGATAGAAACATCAATGTGAGAGAGAAACATCGATTGGCTGCCTCCTGCATGCCCCCTACTGGGGATTGAGCCTGAAACCCAGGCATGTGCCCTGACCGGGAATCGAACAGGGATCTCTCAGTCCATGGGACGATGCTCAATCCACTGAGCCACACTGGCTGGGCTATCATGGGTTTTTTAAAAAAAAATTCCAGGGTAATGTGTAGAGCAATGGTTTTGAGTCATGATTTGCAGAATCTCAAGGGTCCAAAAGAAGTGATGAGAGCTGGTGGGGGTGAATGCAGAATGGCCAGGCAAGGGCCTGGCCTCCCCATTTTGGCTTTGGTAGAGCCTTTATCCACATTGGGCTTCTCTACATAATTTTATTGAACCAAGGAGCTCAGCTGCTTGAAAATGTTGGAAACTCACTGGCTTATAGTCAACACAGATTTACCTCTCATCTCAGGAATATTCTCCATCCACATCTATTACAGTTCACATAGAAGTGTTGGGGATACTGCCGAACCACAAAGTAATGTGCCATCCAAAAAACAAAAATGTTAATTTAAAAATAATTTTTTATTATTGATGTGCCACATTAAGAAAATGGACTAATAATCCAATTTAAAATGATTTAAAAAATAAACGTTGAAATAAAAATTAACTCTCAGAAAAGGGAACCCTAGTGCCCTGTTGGTGGGATTGGAGAGTATAGAGTTTCCTCAAAAAGTTAAAAATAGAGCTGCCCTACAACCCAGCAATTCCACTTCTGGGCATTTATCTGAGGAAAACAAAAACAGTAATTAAAAAAGATATATGCACCCCTATGTTTATTGCAGCATTATTTACAATAGCCAAGATACGGAAACAACCTAAGTGCCTATCAGTGGATGAATGGATAAAGGATATGTGGTACGTATATACAAAGGACTATTACTCAGCCATGAAAAAGAATGAAATCTTACCAATAGCAACAATGTAGATGGACCTAGAGGGTATATGTTCAGTGAAATACACCAGACAGGGAAAGGCAACTATGGTATGATTTCACTTATAAATAGAATCTGAAAAACCAAATGAATAAACAAAACAAAATAGAAACAGACCCACAGATGTAGAGAACAAAGGGGAAGGGGTGTTGGGAGATGGAAATAAATAAATAAATAAATAAATAAATAAATAAATAAATAAATTCTTACTAATAAATGAAAAATAATGTTAAAAATTAACTCTCAGATAACCAGAAAACAGCCCCCTTAGTTGAAATGTGTGTCCAGTTGAGCATCACTCAAGGTGTATATAATGAGAAACTGCTAAGTTTGGTGTCATGAGGACCTGACAGAAATGGAGGCACTGTTCATATCTTTGGGGAGTTTATAATGTAGTTAGGGCAATGATTTTGGAGCACTTAACAGCAATTCCACAAGCGATATGATTTCCTTTTCAACAGTGTTCCTATAACTGTTGTAGCTCAGAGACCAGAGAAGTCAGAGTCAACTGCATGAACAGTAGAAGAAGGCTTCACGAAGGAGCTAGGGGTTGAAATACAGGTGGAATTTAAATAGGTGGAGGGCAATGCAGGTGGAAGCTGCAATACAAAGTCCAAGGAGGGGGATCCAGGGGGTGCTTGATAGATTTCAGAGACAACTGCCTTGCTGAACCATAAGTTTCATGAGGGCAAGAGCCACAGTTTTTGGCACTCCTACCTATGTGCCCAGCATATAATTGTTCCTCAACAAGTATGTGTTGTATCTTAGGTTCATGTAACATCACCATTGAGCTCAGGAAACTTTTCCAACACCTTACTCATTTTTGTAATAGCGAGATCCCCATTGCTTTCTATCTGCCTTAACTTCGCTCCTCCTGGCTGGACCAAGAAGAGTCTTTCAGTGAATGTCAGGGACTCGAGAATGACAATAGTGTATACCTTTACAGAGGAGAAAGTGGAAACCCAAAGAGGTTAAATGACTTACCCAGGGTCATACAGCTAGTTAGTAGAAGCACTATAGCATTTTCTTCTGTTCAGAAGTCTGGCTTCTCAAGTGAGGGCCTGGCTTTCTCATTAGGGCCAAGTGGACTCAGGAAACCTCCCCAGTCTCCTGGACCATTTATCCTGCCTTGCTCTCTTGAGACCTACCAGCTGGGTTTACTGATGGAGTATGCTGAAATTTTATGTGTAGATCATGTGTGAAGAAATCTGCTGTGGCACCATATATTTTATATGTAGCCACTGGGTATTTCAGAAAAGACGGCAGCTGAATTCCCAGCCAATTTAAAGGGTACGTCTTATACGGTGTTGGCAGAGGGGAGGGGACTGGCCACATGAGCCCTGGAGAACTCACAGATGGCTTGAATTGTACTGGTTAATTCCCATCTAAGTAACATTCCTCCTCATTGCAGCTCATGCTCTGCTCAGTTCTGTTTTATCACTTTTCAAATATAATTTTCCCTCTTAAGAGCAAAGTTTACTGTCCCTGAGATCTTGAAGCTGAAGAAAGATACCTTTTACTTCCTTTGCTTATTGTAGAGCTCTGTGTGTGTGTGTGTGTGTGTGTGTGTGTGTGTGTGTGTGTGTGTTTCGCAGAAGTTGTGTTTTTTGAGAAGTTTCTCAGTTTCAGGGAGTGGGTGGATAAAAACCTTTGAGAACACCCAGGATGGGTATCTGTAGATCTGGGCTTTGCAGATCTCATTCTGTAAAAATCTAACGGCTTCTACCTGAAGAAAGAACCCTGGGCTGTTCCCAAAATGTAGACATTGAGGAAAGTTGGGCAAATTGCGTCGTCTGGAAACAGGGGTTTCTAAGGTGTGAGCAGGCTTGATGGAGCTCATGGAGTCGTCCCAGGTTCCGTGCCTTGTCCGCTTGTAAATGTTGGCAAACCTGGATGTGGGAGTCTATTTACATATGCTTTTAATTTATGGTTAATGCGACTGTGCGTGAATCTGACACTCAAATAAAGTCAGCCAAAGATTGTTCCAGCAAAACAGCCATATTTTTCACTACTCTATGAAATGCTCGAGTTCTTATAGTTTTCATAAATTTGGAGACCCAACTCCTCCTCAATTTTACATTCCAGAAATAATTTGTTTAGATTCCAGTTTACATCCAAGTACCTACAAAAACCCACAAAGGTACACACCTTTGGTTTACTCTTTACTCTCCTTGACCTGGTACCCATCCCTCCCCTAGCACTATTGGAAGAAAGAGCCCAGTATATGGCAGAATGGCCGATGTTGAGGGAATGAATGCACCCACCATTAAAGAAATGCTTAGTATTTTTTTGTTTGTTTGTTTCTTTTTTAAGCAATCACTGATCCGTTTCCTTGAGGTATCTTTTAAACAACACCCCATCTACATAGAAAGATAAAGTTCACAAAGTTTTTGATTTATTTTTAAATTGACATTGATACTGGGGGGAGGGGATCCTTTGTTATGTCTCCAGCACTCAGTCTCAGCTGATCCATACGCACCAGTGGGCACACCCAGTGAGCTTTCATAATTCATAAGCTGAGAGACCCCTGATGAGCTGGTGCTACACACTAGAGCCAGAGTGTGGTGCTCAGGAAGCTGGAGCTGGGGGTGAACTCTGGAGATAGAAACTTGGGAGTCCTGGCTTTCCCTTGCATCACTGCTTCTTGGGCCTCATGGAGAACTCAAAGCCCAGTCCTCACACTGGGTGCTGGTTGGTGGCCAGGAGAAAAGATAAGATAGTGAAAGACATCTTCCCATTGGAGGCAGCACTAACCTTGGATCAGGAGACTTGTGTTTAAGTTTTCTTTTCAATTACAAAGTGAAATAACACAACAAAACAGAAGTCTGGAAAACAGAAGGAAAAACATCCCTGTAACTCTCAGCATTGAACCTAATTATTTTCACTTTTCTGCGTTCCCTTCAGTCGTTTTCTTACAGGCGTATTTTTATGCGTGTTAGGGTACGCACAATTTTATATTCTGTTATTTTAACTTCCACATTGAGTGATAAACATTTTCTACACTCTTGTATATTCTTCATCTTTTTATTAATAAGTAAATACTATTCCTTTGAGTGAATGCATGTGACATTCAATGTTGTTTCACTACATAGAAGCTCTAAATTTTTTTTACTTCTAAAAATGTGTCACGTACTTGCTCCTGCATATCAAGAAAATGAGGGTGTACATCCCATTCTTGTTCTGCCCCATAATATTAGCTGGGTGATTGTAGAGCTGTTGAACTGCTTACAGTTTCTTGTTTTCCTCCATTTTTCACTCTCTCTTTTTTGTTTTTTTTAAGGAATCAAGGTTCTGTAAGTACAACCTTATAAACAGAAATATATAAATGCAACATATCCTTAATATATGAACATATAATTATGCATTTACATACACTGTTGTGTATGTTGCAATAACATGAGTTTGGTGCACATGCCCCACTTTGTGTTTCTGTTCAATTTCATGACTGATTCCATATTCTGAACACCAAAATAATTTAAACCAACCTTAACTTAATAAAAAAGAATAGCACACTTCTTCCCCTATGGCGGTAGAAGGGAGGGAAAGAAAGGTGCTGGTAAAATCAGATCGCACTAGTGTGTTACCACTCTCTAAAGGTTAGAGGCCACTGAGCAGCCTCTTAATGGTCTTGGAGGGCAGTGTAAACACAGATCAATGAAATCCCCGCACAATCCCCCAGCCTCCTTTTAGGTGGTAGTTTCAGGCTCCTGCCCCATGGAGCTTAATATTGAAACTCTTCTCCTGGGACTGATCAGAGTGTTACCTTTCACTTCCCGTGCCCACTTTTTGGTGGAGGGTCAGATGCACTGAGGAAGGGGCCAGGAGGAGAGGGAAGCACTCAAGAGGCGGGATGGGAAGCTTCCCCTTGGAGCCAAGCTGCCAGAGGCTTAGGTTGGGGCCTACCTAGCCGGAGTTCTGGGAACAGGGAGAAAGGACAGTTCCCTGTGGGTGTTCTGGGCAGTTTTCTCGCCACTTACCACTTAGCAAATATCTGAAGGACTCACTCAGGGAATTGGCAGGAGAGGTCAGAAAGCTAGAATATGAAGAACTTCAACTGTTTTTGAAACATAAAAGAGAACTTCGGCCTGGGTGTCTGAGAGTGGGAGCTAAAAATGCCTGTCCAAATCCAAACTCTAATTGGGTCAACTTTATATATAATATGAGGAGCTAGAGCTACTGAGACCTCCCTCTGGGACAAGTGCAGCCAAGCACTTTTTTTTTTTGCACTTAGTCCATGAGCCCTATTAGACTACCTGATAGTGTTCTGGTCCATAGGAAATTTTGTTCTTTTTTATTAACCAATTGTGACACTCCTGCTTGCATTTAGCTGTGAGGTTATTTTGAAAAATTAAATCTAGATCCTGAAATTTAAGGAAAGGAGTACTAAATACCTATTTCATATCCTGTTTATTGAATGAATAACTGCATAGATTTTTAAACTCGGAAAATTCAGATACATGCTATCTGAACACATCTGTTTGTGCTTTTCCCCCCACTTTCGTTGCCCCATAAATTTTATTTCGGAAACCAGACTCTTCCTTTTGCTTTGCAGTGATGGACATGGATGACAGAGCATGGACTCCGCATCCGTGACACAGTGTAGGGGGAGGGGCGGGGAGCTCCAGCGGTTGGGACCACGTGCAGAGGAGTATAAGATGGGGCCGTGGAGCGAGGGCCACTGGCAGTGGGGAGGAGGAAGGCTTTGGGGGCAAAGCAGGGAGAGGGCAGGGCTCTGCATGGGCAAAGCCTGGAGGTGGAACTAGCAAAAATCTTTTGAGTTTCAGGCAGAAGATGGGCTGGGAATCAAAAATAGGTGGTAATTGAAGTTCTCCACTCATGGACTTTCTACCACGTGACTGATCAGATGTTCCCAAGGACAAATCCCAGTGAACAAGGGGTTTCTGGGATCATCCCCCACCGCAGTGCTGTGGTTGCAGTTTTCTTGTGGCCCCACCTGCACCCCTCCCCCCACATCTTCCTCCAAGGCATTTGGCATCTTTGTGTGTGTGTGAGAGTGTGTGTGTGTGTGTGTGTGTGTGTGTGTGGTGGCCTCCCAGTGTCATTAAGCAAGTCAAAGGTCATCAGTCTAGAAATTGACACACTTGACCCATTTCCTTTCTGTACTGGACCTTGAGTCTGGACCCAGCTCCCCCAGAGACCATGTGGAGGGCTTGAAGCCCAGTCTTCAGTCCTTCCTTCCCATGAGGTGTATAATTTGATATTTATTGCTTCTCTCCCCACCAGGGTCTATGGTGCCACTGGGATCCATTTGGTAAAGAATGCTGATCCCCTTTATGAATTTTTGATGGTGGAGGAGGAGCGCTTGAGGCCACTGGGGGACCTTGTGAAATGGAAATGTTTTTTCTTTTTGATCTCTCTCTCTCTCTTTCTTTCTTAATTTAAAGACACGCATACCATTGTGGCAATGCCTGGACTTCTCTGAATGTAAGTGTGAAGTATCTTTGCAAGAAAGTGGAATCACAGCTCTTTAAAGCAGCAGCCCCAAACACCCCCTTTCACATCTATCTAATTGTGTTTGTCAGAGCAGTGAAAACTTTATTCAATGAAAGAGATGTGCAGGCCAAAAACCAAAAATTAAAAATAAAAGCAACAAACGAGATTCACTCTGGAGTGGGAGAGGATAAATGATGTCTCCCCACCCCCGCTGTTCTTTTTTTTTTGGTGGTCTGAGGGGGTAGGACTCAAGGGACCAGGAGAGTCAGGATCTGTATTTCATTGCTGAGAATTTGACAGCTACAGTGCAAAGCAATACAGTCCTGCTTTTTATTAGCCAGTGTGAGTCCAGCACATAACAAAGTTTTTTTTTTTTTTCCTTTTCATTTTTCAGAGGTAGAAGTTTTTGCCAAACTATGAGATGATTTAACCACAATTTCCTTCCTGAATTTTTTCCAGAGGGGGAGGGGATGGTTGGGTGGGTGTTATTGTTTAATGAGATTTAAACAGGATCTCTATTTTGTGGCTGGAACAGTCTTTCATGCCCTTTATCTGTGCTGGGATTTCAGCTGGGTTTTTATTTTGGTGACATATGGCCCATCGTATAATAAAAAGAGACGAACCATTCAGATTTAATTTGAGCAGCTAAGGACGTCAGAAGGGCTGTGAGGGAGGCCTATACCTCAGCTTTCATTTGTTTAAAAAAAACTGCGTGGAGAAGTTGAGAAGGTGACTTTTGGAATTAGTTTGGTTTGGAGGCATTAAGTCCCAGATCAAGAGAGAAGGTCAATTTGAAAGTTTGGGATATATGCCAGCTCTGCTCACTCTTTTATTGGAGAATTGCCTATGGGGCCTTTCAAAGTATCTGCCCTTCAGGGGTTCTGCTTTCCACCTGCTTCCCCCTTGAACAGGGAAATGGGCTTTTAAAAATATTATGCAGCACGCCACAGCCTTCTCCTGATCCGAATGCTGTGTGGCATGACACAGTATGACTGGAGGGCCGGGGCGGGACTCAGGTCTGCAGCTGGCACATGGAGCCTGTCCGGTGCTGGGATTGCTACTTAACCCAGCATGCTTTTTCCTCTGAGGACACGGCCCACCTGGCCTCCAAATACCCCTGGCAGCTTTCCCAAATCATTTACTCTTGCTTCACCCCCAAACACTGTCATGGAGGAAATGCTTTTTGCATCTGTGGGACACACAGCAAGTTGCTGGTAATGGTTTTGGGGGCTGTGGGTGTGACAGAGTGAGCAGAGAAACTTGTGCAAAAACACAGGAAACTCACCATCGCTTTCTGTATAGACCCTTCATGTGTGTGAGTGTTCATTCACACAAAGACAGGTACTGGTATCCTGAGAACCCTTCATGTCACAGGAAGATCAAAGGTGCTGCAAGGTTGGTGCAGCCTGTTTGCCAGTTGGGAGCCACTGCAAGCTGTAGAGTGAAACCCCCCTAATGTCAGAGCCATTATTTGCTCTCAGTGGCTAACATGAATCTTTGGCATCGTGTTTTAAAAACTTTTACTACCACATGATTTGTGTCCACTGTGCACCGAACCACTCCTTTGTGTTGCTTCTAATGAACTGTAATGGCAGCATTTGATGCCACTTCGTGTGCTGGAGGAAGCAGCCTTGATTCTGTTCCCCTGGGCAAAGCACATGCCATGGGGGCAGTTAAAGTTCATAGGTGTCCTCTGGTTCTGAACCTGCAGTGCACCTTTCCCTTTGCCCATATGGGCCTTGGGAGGGCTGCTGCCCTCTTTTCTTTAGCGACAAAATACAATAGAGCTCGAACCATTGCTGCGATGCCCCCACCAGTATCATGGAATGACCAGGATGACCATCCAGACCGCTCCCCACAACAGCTGCCAATAGCATTCTTGATTTATTTGCAGCAAGTTGGAGATCTGCTGCTAACAGCCATCTTGATGGGAAACAGCACTGTAATTGCTTGGGGAGAAAGGCAGGCAGTTAGCAGTCATAAAAGAAAATCTGCCCACCACCACACCAAACGCTGCTGCTCTCCTTCCACGTGGCTGCTCATTCCCCACCCCCCCTGCAGCCCCCCAAGGGGGGTTTGGGCTTCCTTGACTTTTTAATCCTCTCCATTCTGAATCTGGGGTTTGCATGATCCTATTTTGCTCCTCCTGGGGGAGACCAAGCTCATGGGGAGGAGGTTACAGTATTCTATTCAGTGCATGTTTTCTGGGGCTTCCAGTGTGATGCGAGTCCAGTGACAGGAGCTTCTGATGGACTCTGGGGCTGCCCAGCAGCCTGTGACCATAGACGATCAGCTGGGGGTTCATGGTGCTTTCTTTCTACCTCTTCAAAGTGACAACAGGGTAGGGAAAAACGGAACAAAACAAAATAGTAAAGCCACAGCCAAATAAAAAACCTAGCTAGAAGAGAAAATAACACAATAATAATGATTCTTAATCTTGTTTCTTCTGTGGGCATCACATGGGAAGCATTCTCCCCACAGGTACTCCATTATCATTAGTCTTTGTCCACAGTCCTCAACTCATCTTATAATTTCTGTGGCCCCAAAATGTGTCTTCGACATGTGTCATGGAAGAAACTGTCAGCCAATAGCATTTTTACTTCTGCACTTTGGATATAGAAGTAAAAACTGTCTCAGAAGGATGTACCCTGTTTGTGTCAGAAGTGAGGAAGGATGGTCACTGTCTGTGCATGGGGACAAAGGCACAACTCGCTTGGTTGAATGAGTTGCTTTCCCCATGCCCCTGACCTCCTTTCTGTTTCTTTTTCCTTCCCTTGCCCTCTACATCCCTTCTTGTGTTGTGGTCCAAACCTAGCTGGGGGCAAGAGAGCGAATTGCAGGCTTGTGGAGCTGGCAAATCAATCATCACTCATAATACATTGACCGAGTACCCCTCTGCAAGCAGTGCTGTGCTAGACACGTACAAACTCACAGGCCCTTCCCCTTTTAACTGGGGGGAGAAAGCTTGTGTTCGATTGAGGAATTACCCAGGCTGAGATGTCTTCTGCTCTGTCCAGGATTAACTAAGATAGCCTAGTGGAAGTGCCGGGACTATGCAACGTAAATGAAAATGATAGGTCTGAGCCCCTGTGTCTCCTTTGTGCACCTCTGAGTCCCTCTCCCTCACCCTCACAAGGAGGTACCTGACGGTCAGAGATCCCTGCCAGGGAGTAAGGGCAGGCTCTGGATTTGGAAATGCCTCTTTGCTCTATTCCCTAATCAGATCTCAGTCAGATAACAGCTCGGACCTGGGAACATGAGATTTTAATGTGAAATGAATAAGTACCCTGAGACTGAAGCTTGTCACTGCAGTGCGTCTGGAATCACTTACAGCTGGGTAAATTCACTGGGAGCCGCAGCTCAAGTGAACACGGGTTTAAAGAGAGGTGCACAGCGCGTTCCTTTTAATGTCTAAACAATCTGATGTTGACAAGCCTTTCACATTAACCCCAAAGTGGCAAAGTTTAAACCCCTTTATTATCCGATTCAGTTTGGCAAATCATTTAGAGGCTTAAGAGTCCATATTTACAGGAAAAAGACCAATCTTTTTTTTCTTTCTTTTTTTAAAAAGCAAGTGCCACTAATGTGTGCACATTTATATTTGCTTAGAAGGTTTAAAAGACCTTCAGCATTAAGTGACACTCAGGCTAAAGAAAGTCAGTTGCTTTTTTTTTTTTTTTTTGGTCAGGGAGCCCCTAATCTCTTTGTAGAACACAAAAGGCATGAGCATTCCAACCTCTGGAAACTATATCAGATTTACAAATAAGTAGAGAAGAAATACAGGAAATCATTTCCAAATATTATTAGTCTTCAGTTGAAATGTATTGTTTCTTGGCAGCTAACTCAAACTCTGTGTCATTTTCCTAAGGTTTTGCCCAGAACATTATGAGTGATTCGAAAGATGGCGAATGGTAATTACGTTCTATAGGGGACTACAAAGTATTATGGAAGTTAGAACACTTAACAGTCGACAAGCACTGCATAATAACCATCTATCAGACCTGTTGCCAGATTGGCAAAATTTTAGGGAATCTCCATTATAATATGTGGAAGAACATGGAAAAAAGCTGCAAGTGGTTTTTGAGAACCAGATTCAATAATAATTTAATCATTTTAACCACATCCTTTAAAAGCAATGAAGACATTTTAATTCATCTTCATAAAAAACATGAGGCAACAGAGTTGAATTTTAAATGTTCATCTGAGGAGAGTTTTAATGTACTTGAATTTATTCTTATTTTATTTTAAAGAAGACTGAAAGCTAAGAACATGGTAACTCTGACTCACTCTGTGGAAGGAATCTCTTTGGAAATTTCTGGCATTGGTCTGAATCCTAACATTGCAGCATAATTTTGACCACAGATGTTCATCCTTTAGATGTAATTTTTAACTTTCCTTTGGCAACTGTGCAAATGCAGATCTGAAATCAACAGTCACCAGGTCGGCTGAGGCAGAATTTTCAGATTCTGTGATGACTTTCTGCCTATTAATCCTCTTCAGTAATTGTGTGCACAATGCCAATTTTTAAAACTCAGGATACATTTGAGCTACTGTCATAATGAAAAGAAAAATCTTCTTAGAAAAAAAACACAAAAACATTGCTTGAAAATAGAAAAAAAATCTATTCCTATAACATAACCCTACAACTTAGGGTTAGGGAAGAAAAAGATGAAAACATCTTAGAATCTTGTTTGTATAAAAATATATAACAAACAAAGTTATATATCTTGTTTATATAAAATATATAGAGCAATTTTAAAAAGCAGACTGTGTATTTCAAATATTTCATTTAATGAAGCTGATGTATATGGCCAATATATTAATAACCTGCAAAGCATATACTTATGAACACTTAGATGTCTACTTAAGCCTGTCATATTTTTTAGCCAGTAAAATTTGCATTTGAATTTTATCATAAGAGGAGGTAGGAAAGGAATCTGATATTGCTTTCAGTGTTTGTCTACATTATATTATGTGTCTGTGGCATGTTTTCCTGAGATCTCGTTGATTCTGTAGCAACTATACTTCATCGAGAATGAAACCTCTAAGGCCCTTTCAGTTTTGCATGATGTAAACTGCTATAAAATTTGAAACATGTATCATTTCTTTCATTTTCCCCTGTAGTCCCTGCTCACAGAGCTGAGCAGAAGATGTGATTTCCAGTTCAGTGCGGTAGTTCTTATGTTAACAGAAGCCTCTGAGACCAGGATGTAAAGTTCCCTTGCCTTTTTTTTTATTTTTTTTAACTTGGGCACCTGGTGTTTAAGGAATAAGATTTAGAGCTGAGCCTGGAACTGCTATAACTTCATATTCGCTCTGATTCATCTTTTTGCTTTGCCTTTCTGGTAGAAAACAACAACAGAAAACGTAACCCTTATTTGGGAAACTAATGTTAGTGAGTAACAAGAGGCATTGCAGCCGGTAGTATGATTGTTCTGGATGAACTACCAGGAATCTTGTGGGAATACTGGTGGCTTGACCCCGATGGCCCTCAAAGTACTGAGTGTTGGAAAATGGGAAGTCTCCCTGGACCTCAAAATGCACAAGATATCAGAAAAATGCGGTTCTTGGAAAACTGTATTTTTGGCTGGGGTGGGAGTGGAGGGATGGTGAAGCAGGGGCTCATAATATTTTGCAGTTCAAGTCGTATTTACTTTACTTGTCTATATTTGTCTATTGTTAGAAAATATCTTAAAATAGTAATTAAAACATATGTTCAAAAATAGTTGAATAAGAGCATTCTAACTCAGTTGTTTGAAGAGTCCACACAATAATAGTTCAAACTGAGATTTTTACTCAGCTTCTGGTTCTAG
Source organism: Tadarida brasiliensis (assembly GCA_030848825.1). Classification (NCBI taxonomy): domain Eukaryota; kingdom Metazoa; phylum Chordata; class Mammalia; order Chiroptera; family Molossidae; genus Tadarida; species Tadarida brasiliensis. The sequence goes on along the minus strand of CM061259.1, from coordinate 66,344,667 downwards.
ACACTAGCTAATATCCGAACCAGAGATTTTCCCAAACAGCTGTAAGGGTGGAGGTGTTCACTCTGATAATGAGACTATTTCTCTAGCAGTGTTCTCAGCTTATAGTAAGTGGAGAGGACGACCTGGACTCTGATCAGATTTCTTATTTACTCTTGTTTACTGTGACAGGCTGAAGAATGAAGTCACTGGTTGCTCAAATCATGAGAGGGGTAATAGAAAGTCAGTGGGAGGTGCTGGCAGGAGCGCTGGGTGAAGAGTGGGGGAAACTGGGTCCTGGCCTGGGTCCTGTCCACTCCCCTGGGTGCTTGGGAGCTCATCTGTAACATCAGAGTTTGACAACATGATCTCACCTGCCTCGTCCATCTCTGACGTTCTTATCTTGAGCAAGAATTTTAAATCTCTCAAATAGTTTCCATTTGGAACTGTAATAGACTGTGGCACTCAGACCTCACATTCTTTGGACAGGAGTCCTATACACGGAACTTCGTCTACCTGCAAGGGGGTAAAACAGCCTAACCAAGCAGACGGATTAGAGGATGGAAATGTAGTGATATGACATTAAAAAAAAACAAAAAAAAAACCTGCTTGAATGGAAATATACCTCACTTTTTTAAAAGTTAAATTTGTTTCATCAGTGATTTTACATCCCTTTGGAAATGCCATCTCCTTCTGAGTAAATTTTCAAAGGAAACTCACAATATTGCTTAACAAAAACAGTGGCTGCTGTGCACTCAGTCAAATGCAGTCTAGATTAGAACAGCATCAAAAGCAGTAAAATTGCATAAATAGTATTCTGTTTAGGGGACTGAATTTGGGCAAGGGTAAGAAAGGTAGTTAATTAAAAGGTTGGAATCAGCATTTAAAAATCCCTAAAATACATATATTAATGTTTACCTTTTTTTTATTTATTTATTTTTTTTTTAGTCTACCTAGGTTTATATTTACCTGGGAGACCAGCCTGGATCTCCCAGGTAAATACCAAATGCTTTGCACACACTTAATTGTGTTTCATTCCCTAGAAACTGCCTCATGGGTAAATGGTGTGCTTTGGAAACTCTACAAAAAAAGGGGCATCAAGACCTGCCTTTGAGTTAGAGACCAGCAAAGGAGAGGATGGGGTGGGTAGCTGATTTTAAAATGTAAGGCAAGCTCAAATATGACTTGGAAAAAGGAGATCTAAAAAATGACACCAATATTGCATTTTTTGTATATTGTGTCTGTTTATTTTTATGGAAAACTTCATCTCCTAGTCATTTTAAAATTCGCACACCTTGTGGATGCTGTGATTTTTGCACATTCCTGGTGCACTTTTCCTCCCTCCCCTTCCAGGCATCCTTTTGGTGCCGCTGCCCAGGTAGTGTGCTGCTGAAGGCTGATCCTTGGTCCCAGCTCCATCTCCTCCTGGTATTACCTTGAGCAAATCACTTTTCCTCTCTGGCCTCCTTTTTGTCTGTCTGTCAAATGTTGAGGACAGAGGGGGGTGCAGGGTGGGAAGGTGGGGGGTGGTTTCCACAGTTTCTTAAATCCATTGGAGCTCTGCCCTTCTATGAAATAATCTAATTCTGTGTCAGGGTTAAAACCTGTTATGCACCTAGTAGAAATAATTCTTTGCTACCCGCCCAGATTCCACAGTTTTGTTCTGCTCAGGACAGGGGTGGCCATTGGACCTTCCCAAACTGCCCCCTCAACACCACCCAGCCACCCCCAAAGGAATGCACTGTTCACGGGGGGAGTCAGGTGTAGCTCTTCTGACCTCAGACTGAAGGCTGGTGACTGTATCTCCTTCAAACCCTGGTCTTGGCTGGACCCAGATTTTCGGCTCCTCCTCAGGCCCCATGAAGGAAAGGCCACTGAAATCCATGACTGTCTCTCGGTTTGTGCCGTCAAGGTCTTAACATCGCGCTGGGAGAGAACAGCCTCACTGATCAGCATCCTTGGCCCTTGTCAGCTGCAGTCAGCTCTGCCACCCTCTTGCAGAGCACTAACCTTTTGATTTAACATTATTTGCCACAGCAGGACTATCACCAAAAAGGGAACAATATGCCATTGCCATCTGGCCCTGGATGCCCCAGGTGCCCGGCTGATGCACACAGCCCAGGGCCCCCAGAGGAGCTGCTGTGAGCAGGGGATAGCATTCCCACCAGCCTCAGTAGATGGGTGCCCTGTTTTTGTTTTTGTTTTGCAAATCAGCCTTTTAAAACCCAGATACAGGCTATAGCCACTAACTCAGAAAACCATAAATAGTACAGCAGACTTTGCTCCAGGAAAGGAAAAAAAAAAAAGCCCGAAAGTTGTACCTATCATTATATTTAGCCAGTAACTAGTTGGAGATAAAGTTTTTTATTTTTATTATTTTTATCCCCCATGACCCTTAAGCAAGTGTGACAGGCATTAACCTATCAATATTAGTGAATGATTTAAAATACCAACCAACATTTGCCTGCAATAATTTCTGTTGTAAACGACTCCTTCTGAGCCCCCCTACCAATAATTCAGTGCTCATAAATCAGAACCCAGAGCGAGCTGCTTTTCTCTTGCTCCAGGCGATTCTTGGTCTTTTTTCTAGGGGGGTCTGGAATCCATTCACATTGTATTTCCTCTTTCTCCTGCTGCCATGTTTGAATGGGACATAAAAGGAGAACACAGGTCTGCAAAATGAGCAGAGCCCTGTGCCTCGCCTGCCTCGTGCTGGGGACAGGGTGTATCAGGCTTCCTTTTCCTCACTGGACACATTGCCCAGGAGGTAAGCTGGCTTCCGGTGGAGGAAATTCCGTCTAGATTCTTCCAACTTAGCCCGCAGAATTGGAAGGTCCACACCAAGGTGGAGATTTTACCTCAGGTGAGCATGAGGAAAGGTGACGTTTTTGAATCTGAGGAGAGATGGGGGAGTGACAGTGGTGGTCAGTGAGCCAGGAGGAAGGGGAGCAATTGGCAATGGAAAGTTCTGGATGAACAATAATGCAAGTATCAACCTGGCCCGAACCAGCAGGCCTCATTTCTGCAGCCTGCAGCCTTCTGACCCACATTCTGGCCCACAGAGGCAGCTTGGGTCTACACATGTAACCAAATAAAATCCCCACTTCAAGAAAGGTAATATCTTTATAGTTAAAAGATTTATTAGGGGAGCCTGAAGAGTGGAGAGAGGGTGTCGGGGAGGGACTGAGACCCATCTGGTTTGTTGTGGGTCTTTTTTTTTTATTAGAAGACAGAAAAAGAAATCACTCTGTGGGTTCATATGTCTAAGGAGAGCTCAATTAAAGTTATTTGCTGGAGCTTAAAATATGCCCGCACCTGCTTCAGCGCCAGGCTCTGAGACCCACACGGTCCCAGAAGGCGGAGCAGATGAAGGCTCCTGCTGAGCCAATGGGAGAGCAGGACACATGTTTCACGCGTGCTTTGGTATCACCCTAGGATGGGAAAGTCCGCCACCAACTGAACCTGGAGGCAGGTTCAGGGTTTGTGTGGAAACCAGAGCCTTTGGCCCAGTCCACTGATGGGTCCAAAGGGCTCTTGTTTTTTGGAAGCAGACCAGAAAGAATGGGCCCAGAAGACTGAATGATGTGGATGGGATGCATCGTAACCAGGTCACTCACCTCTGTGCGGCCACCTACTTCTTGACAGTTTAAGATGATAAATCTGTCCCAGAGGTCTTTTGTGAGGGTAGTAAATAATAAAGTCTAACATTCGTTGAGCATTTACTATGTGTTAGATACCATACTAAACCCGTTTTACACATCACTCCATTGAATACTGAATTTTTACTGCAACTCTAAGAAATAAGGATGTCATCCATGTTTTATTATTTTTTAAAATATATTTTTATTGATTTTTTTTAGAGAGGGAGGAAGGGAGAAGGAAAAAGAGATAGAAATATTGATGTGAGAGAGAACCATCGATCGGCTACCTCCTGCATGCCCCCCCCCCCCACTGGGGATTGAGCCCACAACCTGGGCATGTGCCCTGACCTGGAATCGAACCAGTGACCTCCTGGTGCATGGGTCTGCGTTCAACCACTGAGCCACACCGGCTGGGGAATCATCCACGTTTTATAGATGAGGAAACTGGTTCCAGGAGTGATCACATTCCTTGTCCATGGTTACTCAGCAACGCAGATCCATCTGACTTCCAAACCTGAGCTTTTAACTACCTTGCCTCAAATGAGACTCATGGGTGAGAAAGAGCTTCCAAATAATATGACAGTAACATAAATTTGCTATGTCCTGAGGTGAGCTCTGGCTAAGCAAACATGTTCTCATTTAAAATTTCCTTTGCCTTCTTACAGTCTCTGTTTAGAAAGTGTCTTCCCAGGAGAGGCGCTCCACACACGTTGATGCTGTATTTCCTGTCCTCAGAAGCATGGGGAGACCACCAGAGACAAGAGTCTCTATTGTCCTCCATTTTCTGAAACAGGTGACTGAGTTCAGAGCCTGCTTTCCGTCTCACACCACTTGATTAATTCATTTTTCCATCCCTGGTTCCTAGGCTGCCCACCAGAAACAGCCAGTTCGAGGCACTAGGGAAGCAATTCACATACGGGACAGAGAGGAATCCGCCAGCTTTCGTGATGAATTTTGTTGCGAATCAGACTTGAACCTGAATCTTCTTAGACAATTCCTTATTCTATAAGGTCTGACTTTGGGTTGTCTTCAGAGAAGGAGTCTTTGATCCAGGGAAAATCCAGAGACCAATGACTATAATTTCCACTGGAAAAAGACTTTTTGACCATGTGATTCACTGAGATTCTTAAATAGCTCTCAAGTGTTCCATCTTTCACTAAATAGTCTACCAGTGTACAGAAAAACTACCACCTACAGCCTGTGTATATAACATATAATGCTTTTGTCCTGATTCTTTAAGTTGCGTACTGTAAGTAGTACTATATGAACACGCATCCTGTGAGTACATACTGTGTGTGCCAGGCTCGTGATCAGTATTTTACCTGGCTGCTTCATTTAACCTTCATAATAACAGTTCTCTGTGGCAGGTTCTAATATTACCCATATTTTACATATGAGTCTATAAAAACCTAAGAGGCATTAAGAAATTTGGCCAAGTCAGTGAATGATGGAGCAGGACTTGGACCCAGGCAGTCTGACTCTAGAGCAGTCTGAACTCTTTGCTGCCTCTCATGAAAAGTGAATAAGGATCCTATCTATTAAATGTACTTATTCACCACCAACACCTGCACACATACACCACAAATCTCTACTCCAGAAAGAGCTCTATTTTTGTTTTTACTTTCAAGACTTAGCAACAGATTCCCAAGCTCTGGCCTCTAGCTTCTGTCCTTAGCAGTGATTTAATAAACATCTATCATGTTTTTCTTTCTAGCTTCCACCCAGTGTCAGCTCCTGCCCAGCAATATGCCATGTGCACAATTAACTGGAAGCTTGATTTCCCAAGTATATAGATTCATTTGCATTTTGTTGCATCACCACTGAAGATTCATTTATTGATTAGCTTCCTCCTCACCTATTGTAGCTATCTATATTCACTGCAGCTTGTCTGTCATTGCTCTCCTATCTGTTGTTGATATTGACTCAAGAAATTATATATATTTAGGGACAGTGTCTGGGCCAGCCAGCTACTGAGAAACCACAGAAAAAGATCTCTGGCTAACCCTGTGCCAGGAAGGGCACCAAGGCTCATCATAACTGTGCTGTCTTGTTCTGGAGAATTCCTTCCTGTCTTCTTGCACACTGCGGCATGCACACTATCTTGGCTTTCCTTTGGTTTATTGACTTTCTCACCATCCAAATGGTAAGAAGGTTGAAACAACAGGAAGGAATGGAATAGGCTCAGTCTTTTCTCAAGAATGTAGGGAGGAAATGGGCCAGGACAACTTCTCATAAAGATGTTGAGAAAGAACTCACATTTGTTCATAAATACAGTTCAGAACCTCCACCTCATAGTTTATATAAGGAGTCCACAGCCCTCCTGTAGTTTGCAGCAAACTCTCGGATGGCAGTTACCTTCTTGCAGCTATTATTCCCTTTCTTTCTGCCAAGTTGATGTTTGTTGTTTGGTAAGTGTGCTTGTGAAGGCAGAGCCCAGGAAGTGATTTCTTTTGGGTCTCAGAGTCTCCTAGGAACAGGCTTGGGCTGGGGTGGGAAGAGTGTGGAGGAATAGCAGTGCCCTATACCACATGGCTGCACCTTTTTCCATCTGCTTGGGGCCAGGGTAGTTTTGAGTGACTTCCATCAAACACACCAATCAAAATCCCTAGAATCAATGAAGCTCCCTCCCTGGTTGGAAAGATATTGCTATCCCTAAGACCCCAGGCTTTGAGCAAAAGCCATCTTTCCCTTTGGAAAGGAGCCAGCCCGACCTGGAGCAAAGTGGCATAGGTACCCACGTCTTTGTTGCTGGAAGTTCCTCATTCTTATTTTTCCTTTGGCTTCTCCCACCTTGCACTGTTCTAACCTTCTCCCTAAATGTTTAGTTAGGGAGGTGACATACCTACTCCACATTTGGTCATTCTTGAATGAGTTATGCCATGTCCTTAGAATACACTGGCTAACTACCCTCCACATAACTGAGGGCAGGAAACACTTGGCAACGTCCCGTCAGAAGAAAGCACAGCCATGCTGCCCTTGGTCATGTATAGGCCTCTGGGTTTCTCTCTGCTTCGTTTGATCTGATGTTTGCTATTCTAGCAAATGTTCTCCTATCCTCCACCCTGGGGGGACTGAGACAATTGGTAGAAGAGGCACCTTTAGGGTCCCAGCATGAATTTGTGGGTGGGATGGGGAAAGAGTTGGGTCCCCTTCAGTAGGGGACCCTAATGTCCTCTGGTGGCCCTTATAGCAGTTTTCTGTCCTTTTGTTTTTAGTTGGAATGGTCAGAATCAAACTAGCACCAGTCAGTTTGACTTGGTACCATCTCTGGAGTCTGTCAACTCCTGCTAAAAGTTGACAAATAGGATTTCTCCCTAGGTGCATGCTCAGGTTCATGGCATTCACTTTTCACTTCATGTATTATTTTTGGCAACTGAGGAAAATAAATAGAACTCAATCTCTAAAGGCGTTAGCCTTTTCAGGCTCACTGGAGCTAATCTCAGCCTTGCCCTTGTTGGTGAGCGAGACGAGATCAAAAGCACACAGGATCTGCATATAAGCAAAGCAGTATAAGACAAGATCTGTCAGTGAGCGTTTTAATGTTGCTTAACAAAACATGTTACACTAAATCTTTACAGACTGAATAAGTACTCTGAGTTCCAACAAAGTAAACCAAAGTAAACATGGTTCTTATGGGAAATAAAATTCCATGTGGTTAGGGACAGGACTGTGATTAATTCAGTGGCAATGAAAAGACCATGAAAATATAGTAAAGTTATTGACTCTGTCTGAGAAACAATTTAATATCTGCCATATATATATATTTGTGATTTAATACCAAATGGTGGGTGGTGGGAGAGGAACTGGTGTTTCTCATCTTTAATTATAAATTAATGGACTGATGCTCTACGTATCATCGCCCCATCAATTATTGATACTGACCTCACTACAGAAATCAGTAAGGAAAATAGAGTGATAAAATGCAGCATTACAGAGATGAGTTTCTATGAGAGGTTGTTCGTGTGTGTGTGTGTGTGTGTGTGTGTGTGTGTGTGTGTAACTCAGTTTACCTTTACAACCATTATCTACTAACGTGGATATTTCTCAGAGCTCTCTTGGATTGAAGCCTTGCCCAAAGTTCATGCTTTCATAATGTGCATTTTAACGTTAAATGCTTTTTAATATTGTACATATGGTTTCATGGTTTTAAGTCTCTTCTCTGGGAATGAACAGGGTTGTGGTATTATGATGAATAGTGGATTGTGTCCAGGACACCCACTTACTTCCCTACATATCAGACATGTGGCGCTCCCATTAAACATGGGGCTGTCTCTAGAGATCACAGTTGTCCTAGCTAATCCAGTCCTGTTTTGTTCCCTCGACCCAGATTGAGAAGGATACATTGTTCTCATACATTCTTTTTTTAATTAAATGCAGGAGATATGTCACATCCATGAAATATTCCAGGTCTGTTTTCACATCTGTGGATATTTTCTCCCCCTCTACTTCCATTTGGCTTCTTGGACAGAAAACCAACCTTAAATGTATACTTGGATTAATTGATTGGTGGTATGCAATTTGCCAGGACAGTTTAGATATGATCTTAATTTTTTGCTCCTAATTGTAACAAAATGTTCTCTGTCACCGCTCTTTGCAGACACCCACCAAAACCCCCATAATCTGTGTCAATGATTGGTTTGAATGCTCTCTTCTCATTCAAGTTGGTTCATGCAAGCTCATGTCTATCTCTACTGGTGCTGGAGTTTACAAGAGACATGTTAGGTGTGGATATATGCCTGTGTGTATTTTAATTGCTAGGGGTGATTTTCTAATTGATCCTACTGATACAAAGTACTGTCAGAAACCTTCTATATACAACATAGGGCTTCATCATCAGCAAGGAAACCTGATATCTCATAAAATTCTCCATTCAATTATAATTTTAAAATACTGGAGTAAACTCCTAACAATTCACAAGAGGCTAAACTAGAGCCCCATTAGAAGGGTACTATAAGTAAACATTATTAATTATAAAAAATTGCCTAAATTAGATTTTTTTTCACACCTGCTTCTTGCTTAATTAGCTAGCAATCCACATATTCCATTCAGTTGAACTCTTACTATTTATTCAAGCATACTTGACATTAACATACTGTTTGATGTTTGATATCCTCAGTTTTAATTTAACCACATGACAACAAATGGTGTTTATGAAATGCCAGTGAGCTGGAAAAATACCCTGTGTTGGAATTGCACATGGGACTGAATAGAGAATTTTTCTTTACGAAGAGCTTGAAGGCAATAAGAAAGCAAGTCTCATTTAAAATGTTTTCCTTTGTTTTCATTCTTATTCTCTATCATACTCCTTAAGAGAGCGTTGGAAGATTCTAAAAGACAGCACCAAGGCCATGCTGCGAAACATCCTTGATGACATTAATGATGGCAAAAGTAGGTGTTGGCACGTGGGAAGGATCTTAGAGAACTGCACTCATTAAATAACCACACCCTGGCCTTTCTTTGGGTTTAGAGAGGAGAGCAAGGACATGAAGATCTTACTGGTAAATGGTAGCTAGCTTGTGTTAGGGAGGAAAAAAGTGAGGGCAGAGAGTCCAGAGGCTCAAAGACTTGACCTTCCTAGCGAGGCATTTTCTCTAAGTCTTGGCTAAGCCAAGGCAATCAGCTGATTCCTTCCAGGGTGGACCTGCAACTAAGAACCTCCCCCAGTGTTGTTCTTGTGCCCGAGAATCCAAAGTCATGACCTTAAAAGGGATAAAAACAACAGGAATAGACTAGACAAGTTCAAAATCAACCTGCCAACAAAGACCTTTGACTTGTTATTCTGATTCACCCATGTCTAATTCAATTTATCCCTTAACTTTCCCCCGCTTCTCCAGAAGAGCCACGTGAGGGAGTCCTGGTTGCGATTCCTGTCAGCCACTTTGTAATACAAGTACTTGCAATCTAGTGATGAAAGTCAACTCAGAAAATTCCCTGGGCCAAGAGACAAAAGAGAAAATTGTCTCCATAATGTATTGATTCTGACTAATGACATCACTTGTTGTAGGAGATTCGGATTGATAGCCAGCCACTGGCTTGTCTCCAGTAAGACACCATTTTACATCTGACTCTGATCAAACTGTCTGTAAATCATTTTGAACTTGGGTCCTGTAGATTTTGTGTTCACACCATGGAACTATGGCTTGGGTTTGACATCATTATTCTTCGTTGGGCTGTCTTTGTTTAAGAGCCACTTAAAATTTTTGGCTGCTGGTGAATAGAGAAGCTTGTTAGCTGAGGAAAACATGTTGATGTCACACACTCACAGGATTTTTTAGGGGGTAGGGAGGGTCAGGCTATGTGGATCCAAGAAAATGTGTGGTGTTACAGTGATAGATGGATGGCTTTGGGTTCAGAGGCTAGATTCAGATACGTCTGGATAACAGTGAGAAGCTGATCCGAAGGGGTTGCTGTCTCTTGAGACCCAGCATATTTACATCGGGGCCAATACTTCTTGCTTCTGGAGGGGCCTGTTATCCTGGGACTAACTTGTTATCCGAGACAGTCCTTTTGCAACTGGGATCCAGGGGAAACCAGGTGCATCGGAAAGCAGCCACCACCAACACTCTGTGCTTATATTGCTTACAATCTTCAAGAAAGTGGGTCTTGAATAGGATTTGGAATAAAAATTTGTACCACCCTCTTGTTTCTGTTTCATCATTTATGCGTTGGAATACATTCACTCACAGTAGATGTTTGACTGGAGAAGGAAACGAGTAGGATTTATATTTGGCGTTCAGTTTGCACATCCCTCCCCCTTTCATTGTTTGTGTTTAAGTACACTACTCCAGTAAATTTGTATTCTTTATGCCAAGGTCAGATGGGCAGTGGGTGGAGTGACATTTTAGAATTGTGAAAAATATGGTTTAGCATATAAATTTTCTAAGGACAGTTTGGAGGGGCTGTAATCTATAGAAAGGTAATAAAAATGAGCTTTTAACTTGATAAGAATAATAACGAATACATTTTCATTTTTCTACTTTAAAAAAAGGTTTTTTTTTTCTTTATTGATTTTATAGAGAGAGGAAGGGAGAGGGAGAGAGAGATAGAAACATCGATGAGAGAGAACATCAATTGGCCGCCTCCTGCATGCCCCCCACTGGGAATTGGGCCCACAACCTGGGCATGTGCCCTGACCAGGAATCGAACTGGCGAACTCTTTGTGCATGGGTTGTCGCTCAACCACTGAGCCACACCAGCCAGGCTCATTTTTCTACTTTTTAAAAATGTTTTTTAATTTTTTTTAGAGAGAGAAGAAGGGAGAGAGAGATAGAAACATTTATGTGAGAGAGAAACATTGATCGGCTCCTTCCTGCATGTCCCCTACTGGGGATAGAACCCGCAACCCAGACATGTGCCCTGACTGGGAATCGAACTGGGACATCTCAGTCCATGTGACTCAATCCACTGAGCCACACCGGCCAGGCATCAAATACATTTTCCATCTGAGGGAACATAAACACCACCATTTGGTTTACCTCCCCTCTTTTCAACTGGATGCTCCCCTGGTGCAGGGACCCTACCGGAAGAATCATCACTCTTTACTGTTCAGTTTAGAGCAGTTGAGAAAGCCAGCGTAATGAGGAAGAGTTTCCATGTTACTGATTCCTTAAAATGTCTGATAAATAGCAAATTATAAAATTTATTCAAATCACTCCAGGGAAATTGTATTCCTGTCTTTTAAGGTTAAATTTTCAACTTTCTCTTATGGGAAATGTCAAACACACACGGAAGTGGAGAGAATAGTATAATGAATCTTCACGTACCATATCACCTGTATTTATGTTTCATATATACTCTTTCTTTTTGAATATTAATTGTAACTCTTTGCTAGTTTTCTTTTTCATATGTGCAACCCAATATAGTAGATTTATAGACACCTCTTTCTTATCATCAGCCATGCATATAATGAAATGAATCTCTGGGTTGTGTTTTTATATTGAATGATATAGGTATTTTTGACTACACATGTAACATTTTAAAAACATATGTGGATATATACATATATATTTATACTTATGTATAGGTGTGTTTACCAGTAACATTATCCTCACCCACAGTTTTAAGAATCTAAAACTGGGGAATTGAATAAGGTGGGGAAGATACTTTTAAGTGGATTTAAGCAATCACACATTATATTCTGGCTTTCTGAAGAATCTACCAGTGATTCTTCACCGGTAGAAAGAATTCTGACCAACCCAGCACCTCCTGCTCTTGGGAGACCTTTTGATGATGTTTTAGAAAAAGAACAATCTCAAAGAGTAAAGGCTCTTGAATATGCAAAATATTTTCAGGAACCATTTTGTCTTTTACTGATTCATCTAATGTGAGATTCATCTGTAGGTAACCCCAAAACTTTACAGTAAATTGAATCTTTCCAGTGGGGTTCATCTTGACTGCTGATATGACAAATGATACCCCCACAATTTTAACCCCTCATTCATTTGTTACACCGATGAGATCTAATGAATATTTATTCTGGCCATCTATTTGTTGATGTGTACCTGAAGTTTGTTTTCAGAGGCAGTGGTTTTACCTTGCCTACATTGTTAGAACAACTGGCAGTGCTGCTCATTTCACAAGCTAGATTTTGGGACTCTTTGCTGAGCCATGAGATGAGAGCCATAGCTGGCCCCAAGGCGCAGAATTGGTTCTTCCAGTTGGAATCTACTTCTTTTAAAATAGACTGTCCATCTGATGATAGACTTTCCTTCACTCAGGACCTCAAATGAGGCCATGATATGGAGAGATCCTACATCACTGAGCAAGGGCTGAATCTGTCTGTCGTGGCATGGAGACCCCAGGCTGAAGGAACACAGTGAGGGTGCATGGCCATAGGCCCTGAGTCACCAGTGAAGTTCTCCCTGCTCTTCCCTCCTTAGATGCTTGAAGATAATTGCTTCAGGGTAATAGATGGGTTCAAGGATAGCCCTACCAGGAACCAAGAAAGACAAGTGGGCTGGGATTTGGATCATTGTGTTTACTCTGCTTTGAAATTGCCCCTGGATGCAACCCTGAACTCTTGGTTTCTTATCTGCAGAATGGAGAATTATTACCAATTATTGTTCTTGTTCTTGATGTGGACTGACTACACACACATACACACACACACACACACACACACACACACACACAATTTTTAAAACTCTGAGAAATACTTTCTGGTCTTTGGCATTATATGAGTATGAATTATGCTACTTGAGAGACTCTTGGCCCGAGTCTGGTCAAGAGGATAACCCAACTCTGCTCTACTGGAAAAGTGGCTTTGCTCTTAAAATGTGAATAAAGTAAATAAACAAAAATTAATGTTTTTTGAGGCACATCTGTGCCATAAAACCACATAAGAAGGTGCCTTCTCTCTGCTCTCCTAGGAAGCAGTGTTGTTGCTATGCAAACTGGGGAAAGAGAACATTTCAATTTGTGGGATAGATATTTCCTCTTGGATACAAAATATTCTAACTGCAGCTTCAGAGAAGGAACCAGCATAGGAGAACCTTGGTGTCAGGAGGCCAAAAGCTGGATGGACAAAAAAACCTCTGTGTGGCGGGATTTCAGGGAGGCTGCTCTACAACTTAGTGTCTATAGCAGAGACATGGGAGGAGAGGTGATCAGGATTGTCGGTGTCTCTTACGCATTTGTGACAACCGATGATTTTCTTTTCTTGTGCCTTAAAGACATTTGCTTCTGAGGCATCCCCATTTCTGACTTTTAACCCTCCCATTTTGGATGCCATGTTTTCAGTGGGGCTACAGAGATGTACTTCTAGATAATGAAACCCAGAAGGAAAGGAAAAGGGACAGAACTTGAGAGCAGAGATGTGGGGACCTAGGACAGAGATATTTGTGGTGACGGTGAAATGACTCTAGTGTGAAGGACCAAGCTGGCAGCTGAACTATAGATTTAGGAAGAACAAATAAAAAATAAAACCTCCCTGAACAACAGAGCAGAATCAATCCCACTGTGGGAAGAAAAATGTTGGTTACCTTTTCATATCACAATTTATTTGCTTACGAGAGCATTTTTTAAACATGAGTTTTTCCCTCTGGAAGCCAGAAAATCAATGCCGGTTTGCCCCTGCCTTTGCAGAACAATCTTAACAAATCTAAGACATCTCTGAGCTCAAGAAATACTGAGTGGTCATTCCTGCACCTCCATAAGGTTGTGTCGCCGTTTATCCTTTCCAGTGTCTTCTTGTCCTTCTACTGAGCCTAACTTGATGAGGCCCCCAAGGACCCAGTCCATACGCAGTTCAGCATGGGCTGGAGCTGCTGTGCCACTAAGAGCAGGGTAAACAAAGCTTCCAGACTCAATTTTATTTTCTTTTACCTCTTGAGAAAGAGATGGAAAGAGGCTACTTCAGATTCTACTGAAGTCATAATAAAACTAGACCTACTGGGTCACCATATGTGGTGAAAAGTTCTCTTGGGTCTTAATGTACACACTTAGGGAGTGAAACAAAGAAAGGAAAAGAGGCAGGCCTATTGGCAACTGTTGTTAGGTAGTATAAACAATGGCCAGCCACTGGCATGGAGCAGAGGCTCAGATTCCAATAGCACTCGATGGGGAGCCTTCCTTAAAAAATTAGAAGAAGCTGGGCTGGAGCTGGTCCATGCTGGGAATGGCAGAAGAAGCAAAAACAAGAGTAAATGAATGGAAATTAAGCAGCAGGAAATGGGGATTTGGCACAAAGTTGGAATTTGAAACTGCAGAGAGGTGTCAGTGATAAGGTTGTATAGAGTTTCTGGCCAAAAAAAAGAGAGAGAAGGAATGCAGATGTGTTCATTGAATAAAGTGCAGATGGAGAGCGGGGCAGGAGGAAAAAATGCCGGGGAAATCGTAATGAGTGGAGGGGCATTTATGTTGAGCGAAGCTTTAAAAATTATTCTCCCCGCATGTCTGGATGAAATTACAGGTTGGTTCAGATTGTTCCAATCGACGGGAGAGATTAAGGCAGCATTTATTTACTTTTACCTTTTCCTGTTCTGGACGGACTGGGCTGTTTCTGTCAGGAGGCGCTCATGGTGCTGAGCAGGCTGAACCCAGGTGGGAGTCTTTTTTTTGGGTCTGCTTAGGAACTGCATCCATCAATTCCTCTCTAGTTTGAAATGACTGAACCGTCTCTGGAGAGCTTGAATCAGTGTGCAGGTTAGTTGTCTGTCTGGGGAGCTCCTGGGAGACATACAGCAAGGCGGTCTGACCCTCTCTACAAATCACTCTGTGGGCTGAGGAGGGAAGCCTGACCCGTTGGGTCTGCTCGTTTTCCCACCCCCATCTAGCAGACCTGGGGTGGACTCCTCTTAGGCTGAAGGCAGTTCATGAGTTACAGGGCAGTCCTTGAGTTGAAGCAGTGTCTTAACTTGGAGTAACCAACAGGAAGCCATCTCTGTGCTTGTAGCCTGGTCTTCCCTATTTCTTGTCCAGCTTTGGGTACAGTTAAATAATGCAAGGGATCCAGCCAAATGCTAGTGTTCCAGAAGCTGTGCAGATGGGAGGCATGGGGGAGGGGCAGCCCATGGGGAGTGGAAAGGTCTCTAGCTCTTAACTGGAAGTGGGGACACTAGACAAAGTCACTTTGCCATCCTTAGATGTCAGTTCCTCATTTTCCCAACAGGACTAACAATAACTACCCAATGTATTTTAGAGCATTTATTTGGTGAGATGCTTGTGAAAAAAATATGTGTGAGAGCGTTTTGCAGAATATTTTGTATTATCTTATGCAAAGTACCATCATCTTCATCATCTGTGGGGCAGGAAGTTTGCTCTTAGAGGTGAACTGGCAGTTTTAACAAAGAGGTGCAGCCTCACCAGGCAAAAAAATCACAAAAATCACGGCCATCTATTTTTCAAAATGTGAGTGCTTCTCGATGTGTGCTCTACTCCTCTGTCTTGTGCTTTAAGAGCAGTGGAAGATGTAGTAACAAATGTAGTCCTTGCCAAACATTGCTGATCTGTCGGTGTGGGTACCGCAGACGCGCGTGGCGGGGAGTGTGTCAGTCTGGACTTCCTGCTTTCCTCCCCTCGACGAGCAGCCTTTCCTTGGGGATAAACACAAACGTCATGTGTTCTGTATCACTGCTGTTAACATAATAGTCTGAGTTACATTCAATTCCGAGTGTGTGTCATCTTGGGAAAGAATACTGTTTAAATGTTGGCATTTAAAAAAGAAAATTAGGTGAGAACTTGAAGGAGGGTGACTGTTAAGACCCCCTGTCTCAGCAGTGCCACCTCTCTCTTCTCCATGGCCCCACCCCTGCCTTTCCACTTTCTCTGACGTTCCTGGGTCAGAAATAATGCCCTCCCCTTCCCCATTCATCTGAAGACCTCCCTGCACATCCTTCAGATACCATGAGTTTTGGAGGGAGAAAAGGTACATTAATACCTCAATTTCTTATCTATACTCACCAAACACAGAACGTAGCACTTAAATGTAGCCAAAATGAGAAATTTGAAAGGGCTCCAACCTCAGGAGGTACAGCTGGGTAAAGGTGTCCTTGATCGTGGTTTGTGGATGAAAGTATTGAGAGAATAAGTATTGATAAGAATAAGACTCTCCCAAGCACTCTCCTTTTTCCTGTCTTTAGTCCTTCTCCTTTAAAAAACATCAACAGACTATCTAAAAATATATAGACACTGTGTTAAAATAACAACATCTAAAAACACATTTATAAAAATTTGTTTTTTCATTTTTACGTGTTTCTGAGTACATGCATTTATATATTTTACATGTTGGAAAATAGTTATTAAATCTCTAGGATGCTCTTGACTTTTTAAACCCCCCAAATGCTTCCAGTCTCATAAAGTACATATTAATCCTGCCTACATAATGTCTCTGGAACTCCTTCTTCTCTATTCCCATGGCCTCCACCCTAAATTAGGCCCTTATCTCTCAGCATGGCAAATATAATGGCCTCACAGCCGGTTCCTGTCTCTAGGCCGTTCTTCTGACCTAGAATTAATTTGACGGCGTTTGCCCTCTGTGAGGACCTGGCAGTAGTTCCTAGTGCCTAGGAGGGAAGCCCACCTGGCCAGTTCTTGGCCTCTGGCTCCACCAGCTTAAGACAGAGCCCTGGCTTTCTCTGCTCTCAGTGATCTGCCCAGTTTCTCCACTCTACTGCAGCCCCAAGCTTTTCTTGGGGATGTGCATTGGACCTCCTTCTGCAAGCCTCAGGACCTCCCAGTGCTGGGCGCCTTGTTTACAGCTGTCTCACAGGCTGGCGTGCTGTGTCCACGTCCTCAAAGCTGAGACCCCTGGTCCCAGAGCCCGCGCAGCTGTCACCATGGTGAACAAATTAGGCACAGCTCCTACCTTCGCAGAGGCAGCAGTCCAGTCGGGGAAGACAGACATGGTATAATTACAAGTGCAATGAGCATTAGTATCATCCAGAACTGCAGGGTACTATGGCAGCAAATAATCAGGGGACCCAAGCCCGCCTAGGGAGCAGGAAAGGCTTCCTGTGGGGAGGGATTTGGACAGGAGACCTGAAAGATGAACAGGTGTTCCCTGAGGGAAGGGCCTCGGGGGCGGGAGACTGAGGTGGGTGGGTTGAGAAGGGAGATTTGAGTAGGGCCCTGAAAATGTGGGTAAAATCTAGATGAGCAGAGAGGACAGGGCAGTGGAAACAATATGACATATTTTCCCCCATTGACTCCCTTGACGAAGACCGTCAAAAAAAAAATTATTTTTTCCTTTAGCACCTCAGTGTGAGGCATTTGTGAGAACCAAGATCAGTTGGTTGCCCTTGCCTCTTGGGGATCTACCTCCCCGCACCCGGGTATCTCTGCACCTGGCAGGAGACCAGGTGACACAGGAACACTCCTCTCTCCCTTCTTGGCCGCATGCTCAGGTGGGACCACAGAGCAGCAAGATGCTGGCTGGAGCTCCAGACCCAGGTGGCTGCATTTAACAAAGGGCAACCTCCAAGAGCAGACTTCCAGGACCTATGGATGCCAAAATCGAGGCTCCAGAAAAGCAGTTTGGTTCCCGTGTAGTCCCACATCACTCTTCCTCCGCCTGAACTATTTTGAGAGATTCCTGCCATCTTCCTGTCTCCCACACACACCCTTAATATGACTAGAATATAGCTAGTTCGAGCTAACATATGTTCTTATAATTATGTTGCTAGCATGATAGATTATTTATTCTCCTCATTTTTTTTTTGAGTTCCAGTTCTGTGTACCAAGACTAAAGAGGTTGTTTAAATAAAGAGATACTAACACACCTTGACAGCAGCTTATATTAAAAAATAAAAAGGAAACGCCCCAACCTTTAAGAGGTCTCAAATCTGCAGCCCATCTGTTGAATATGCAACCTAATTTGCTACTGGGAAGCTCACTTTCCCACTGGGAAGCAGCTGACAGGAGAATCAGAGCTCTGTCTGCTAAGCTGTTGATCCCTGACTATGGGGAGAAGGAGCCTTTGTGCATCCAACCCTGGGTGGCTGTGTCACCTGCCCGGGGATCATCATTCACCTGGAGGGGTGCTCAGTGAGTGTGCTTAGGGGCCAATGAGTGCTGGGGCTGGAAGGCGCCTCTGTAATCCTTGGGGCCAAAACACAGTGCCTAGTTGGTGATGGTATAAAGACTCAGTGAAGGGCAGCCCCAGATCACTTGTGACTTAGAATTCAGTGCCTGTTTCCCTACATGGTGTGGGGCTAGAAGTGGGTTCTGCCAGCCAATGTGGAAGGCAGAGAGAATAGCCACCACAGTTGGTGCCCTATGACTTGTGTAGGAAAGAGAAGATTTCGTCTCTTCTCGCCTGACTATATTTTAGTAATCAAATCCAGTAAGTGCCTGTATTATTACCTTAAGGAAAACCATGTATTCATTCATTCCTTCAGTCATTTATTCATTCAACTAACATTTAATGTATGTTTATTATGTATATTTGTTGAGGATATAACAATCCTCAACAGAGTTCCTGCCCTCCAGAGCTTTCCAATGTGGTGGACGGACAGCTAAGTACATAAGTCATTGTGGTCCAGTTATTACTGTGAAGAAATACTAGACATGTGTGCCATGCAGTGAAGTGTGCAAGGGCCCATGAAGGCACAGAGTAGGGGAGCCCACCCCAGGCTGTGTTAGGGCTGGGCATCTCAGGGAAAGCTGCTTTTCTTTGGCCCTCAGGTTCTTGATCTGCATCTTGAGCAGGTGGTTTCTGTGAAATTTGTTTGCTTCCCTATCCTCAAGCTGAGTAAGGTGTTTTGTGAAGCTGTCCTATGGAAGATGCAAGAGAAACACAAGACAGATACCAGCCTTCCAGGGGCTCAAAGCCTAATTGGGAAAAGAACTTCATACTTACAGAACAAGTTAGGAAAAAATCCAAAGCATTCTGTAGGTCAGAGCCATGTTTGATGATGTATGCAATACTAAGAGAAAAAAGAAAAAAACTCAGAAAGGGAAAAGAGTAAAATGAGTTGGAGTAGGGAGAAAGAGCCATATGGCAGAGAAGGACATTTATTTGGGTTTTAAATAAAATGTAGTATTTGCATAGATAAAGGGCAGGTTGGGAAGGGTACTCTAGGTATGGAAGTTGGGAAGAGATTAACAAAATCTGCAATAAGAAGTGAACATGGCAGATTGGGGAAGAGCCAAAAGGCTGTAATAGTTCTCAGCGTCACAATTGCCCAGCTGGTTTGTAAATTCCCACATACACAGGGTAAGCACATGTCCCAGGTAGCCCTGGACAGTCCTGGTTTACCTACCTATTTTCGTGGTGTAATTATTAACAGAGCTCCTTTTGAACACTCTTTTTGTTTATTTGTTTAATCCTCACTCCAGGATATGTTTTTATTGATTTTTAGAGAGAGAGGAAGAGAGAGAGAGAAACATCAATCGGTTGCCTTCCATATGTGCCCTGACTGGGAATCGAACTCACAAGGTAGGTATGTGCCCTGACTGGGAATCGAAACTGCAGCCTTTGGGTGCATGGGACGACTCTCCAACCAACTGAGCCACCTGGCCAGGGCTTGAACATTCTTTAAAGTGTTCATATTAATGATTAAACAAAGGTATCATTTCTGATAAACCCTGTTAATTTTGACCTTGCCTTTTTGTCGTAGGTTGGATGCTTGAAGCCATTGCTTCTCCTTCTGTGCCTTTGGTTACCCATGAAACACTTGGTGCTCTGACTTTTTCCTAGGAACCTATGGAGCCAAAAGAAATCTTCAACCTCATTCTCCCCTTGGTAGAACATAGCAACTCACCCTTAGAAGCTGTAGAGGAGTAAAAATGCACTCATCTGTGCTCTACAAAATGTGTGTGTCCTCTCTCCTCCCAAGTGAATTTCCAGGTTTTCAAAAATCTGTCTTTGTCTAAAAGGGTTGGAGAACTGAATTGGATGACTTGGAAAGTGTTTAAAAATTCTTTGGACAGAAGCATCACAGAAATACCAGGTGGTCATTGGGAAGTGAGGGGGTGGATTTCATCCAGTGGTGGCGCCATTTATCATGTTCAGTTGATGGGCCAACTAGGATTCTGGAGCAGAGAATAAAGGCCTGTACAGTGTGGGGCTTGATCTTGCTCTCACAGCTGGTAATCCTAGCCTGGACTGGTTGGGTTCCAGCTCACGTCACCGCCGCTCAGGCTCTCTCCCGGCCATCAGGGAAGATTCTAGTTGCTGGCACTGTTGATCCAACACCTTTTTATGAGTACTAAATTTGCAAAAATAATAAATGAAAATGAGGTTGTGTGTCATTTCAGCATGTGTTCTATATAATGAAATAAGATGGTGATATCAAATTACTGGCTAATTTAATTGCCTGGAAAAATTAATTTCTAAAAATGCCAAATAATTTCCAAATCAGATAGATTAGAGAAGCAGCATCTAATTTTGGTTTTCATTTGGAGAGAAAGACTTACAGCATGCTCAGAGATTTCTTTTCTTTGAAAAAAATCTAGAAAAACTACTTTGTCCTGTGCTAGGGTATCAGCTCAGGGTGGGTGTGAGGGTTGGGGAGAATAAAACCCTTTTACTTTCATTTGATATCTGAATTGCACTTATTTTAATTCTGGTTTCTTCTTATCAGTTTGTGTTAAAATTGTAGAGGTTGAGTCTTATTTGTTAACTGGCCTGTGAATTATTCATTTCTGGTACAGTTTCGAGCACCAAGGCATTAAAAGATTGCCTGAAGGTTGCCCAAACTTTAAGATTGTGGCTCTATGCCCAAGGGGGATGATGAACAATTATGGTGACATCTTTGACCCTGGGTCAATGATTTAACAGACTTTAACCCATTCCTCCCTGAAGGAGACCCGATCCTTTCATTATTTATTTGTAAATCTTACTCATACATGTCAATACTCAGATGCAGCAATGGATAAAGTGTCACTGATGGTTATTTCGGTCTCTCTTTGACAAAACTAGATGAGATATTCAGTGCAGTGGCCAAAGGTGGCTTGGCTACCTACATGGGCAGCCACTAAGGTGGCAGGCTGCTCTGCCTTCCCCTGGGACCATCTTTCTGTTCCAACCCTGTGCTTATTCTGTGGCCACACTTCTGGGAACAGGAGCATTTAGGTTCTGAGGACCAGTGTGTGGCAGATGCATCCTTTACACAGACTCTTCATGTGCTTTCAGGCCTGTTATTGTAATTTTAAAACGAGGCCAATTTTGTTGTACATTTCTATTACCCTTTTTAATAAAAATGGGCAAATCTGATATGGAGTGGGCATCAGTGACGGTAGCCTTCTTGTTTTAGCAAACTACAGGATTTGAGAGGCCATTGTATGAGCTTAAAGGAAGAGGGGTATTTGCAAAAATAATGGAAGCTAGTATTCCATTATTTATTAGTCAGTGATAAAAAGGGAGAACAACAGCCAGCCCTGTGGGGTGGCTCATTTCAGATGCTCTGATTAAAGAAGCTGCCCTTTATCAAAATTGGTCTTCAGACAATATTCATTAATACATTTCTAGACTGACAAGCTGTGCCTTGTTGTCTTCCTCAAATAAGATCCCAGATCTGGTTGGCCTCTTGCTTATTAGCACAGTTTTTATTTCAAAAGGTGATGAGGTTAATATTTCTACAAATAATGATTTACTCCTAATTTAAAAGATCTCACCAAAAATGTCATCCTATATGGTACAGGTGAATGGTCCTAGGCCAGCTCTAGGCAAAACTGTGAAGTAGGCCAAGTTCATTTTCGACTTCCCTGACAATGTGATCGGTCACTTTTCATCCTTTATGGAAACAATACCTTTTTCTCCTTTTCTCCCATTCCCAAGCCCTCTACCCTCCCCCCCCCCCCCCCCCCCCCGCCCTGCCACTTCTTATGCCCTTGATTTTTTCTTTCCTGCTAATGAAGGAATAATCCAGAAACCTCACTGTTACTAATGTATTAGTGACTTTTTATATAACCCTTCTTAAGGTACTTGCATTTTAAAAGGACATGAAGAGGGCCACCTTTAAACCCACAGAAGGCATCTCCTATGGCCAAGTTATAGACATTAGTAAGAGAAATGTTTTGTTAGGGAGTAGCTCTTACAAGCTTTTTATTTTTATTTAGCCCAGTTAGTGGTTCCAAACAGCATGAGAACCACTGTTATATATAATAAAATATAAAAAATCATCAGACTCCCAACATGATTATGGGGATACTTTTAATAGCTGTTAGTTGAGAAATGGAGGAGGCAGCATGACATAGGAGTTTTAAGGCATGTTGGAGCCAGATTGCCTGGCTTGAGTCACAACTCCACTTCTTTCTAGCTGTGTGACCATGGGCAAGTTACCTGATGATTTCTCTGTACCTCAGCTTCCTCGTCTATAAAATAGGAACAGTAATGGGAATGTACCTCACTGGGTGTTTGTGAGGAATAAATCAGTTAATGTGTAGATAGTGTTTGGAAAGTGCATGGCATGTGGAAAGCACTCAATAAATGGTAGCCATGATGATGATGATGATGATGGAGATGATGACTGAACATATTTGAAAAATAGAAGGGTATATTTGTGCAAGACCTATGATTTATTTAGCCATACTATTTGGTTTGTGTTTAGATCACTAGCACTAACTCCCAGCTGTCCAGGGGTCTGCAGCCATAGCTAGAGTTTGGATTAAAGGCACACCCTGGCTGGCCTCCTTTTGCAAAGATAAGGAAAGGCAAGAGGCAGTCAGCACCAATGCAGGATTAGATTTAGGAGCTCCCAGAGTTCCAAAACCCAGGAGTTCTATGAGATATGTTCATCTTTCAGTTAAGGCTCCATTTATTTCCCTTGTGTTCAGGGCTCAAGGAAGGAACTACTATTTCCTTTACTTTATGAGCCATGGTTCTGTTCTGTCATTTTGGAAAGGGCCTCAGGCCCCTCAACAGTGTCATCACTGTACAATTATCTCGAGTAAAGGCACACAGCAAAGAGCATTTCCTTTTTAATGTAGTTATAAATGTCATGGCAGTTTGAGATTTAGGAATGTGATCAGGAGCTCTGTTTCCTAGTCAAACAGGGTATAATTAGAGTGGGACTCTGGGCTCATCCCTCACAAGACATTGTAACTGGGGAAGGTAAAGCAACGAGCTGGTTTGCTTTCTGTGGATCAGAGGGGTATCAAGAAGAGGAGTGCCTTCTCACCAATCATCTTCTAAGCTGCTCTGTGTGGTTGCTTGCTCAAAGTCATAGAATTGGTTTGTTTCCCCAGAGGAACAATGTCTACTCTCCAGAGAAATAACAGGTTAAAGTTTCATTCATCCACAGAACCCCTGAGCTGGGGTGAACTTGTGTGGCAGGAGAGACATGACACTTGTCAATTTTGGTTTCTTCAAGACAGTCCAAGCAGAAATCAAATCACTTAGAAAACAAGTTCCCTTAGGATTAACCTCTAATCAAATTCTACCACCAAAGTAGAGGAAGCCTGTAGAATGACTCTATGAATGAATGAATGCATGCATGCTCGGCCAAGTAGCTCTTTGGAAGAACTTTCTTGCATTAGTCATACTCTTAAGAAACATTCATTACACATTTTCCGCGTAACAGACTCTCTGCTCTACAGATAGAATTGAGTTGCTGCTCTCCAGAGGGTCCCAGTTCAGTTAGAGAAACAGATGAGGAAACCAAAAATGACCAAAGAGCATATAAGGATTTCTCAGAGGTCCGTACCAAATTTACAGGGAGGGTACCTCCCTACCTCTGCCTAAGATGAAAGTAGATACATGGATCATTTCCCAGAGTGAGTGATGCCCACACTGGGTGAGAAATGAAGAGGGGTGACCAAGGCAGGGAAGGAGGGAACATCTTCCAGGTAGAAGAAACAACAGCATGTGCCAAAGAGAAGGATGGTGTGCCGCCTTACAAAACTTCCAATAGGTGCCAGTTATCAAGGGACTCTTAGGCCAAGCAAAGGAGTATGGACTGTGGTCTGAACTTAGTGGTGATGTTGGGAGTAGTTGGGCAAGAATTAAACATTTTTAAGGAAGGGTGTGACCTGATTGAATTTACCTTTATCTAGAGCTAAGAATGTGGAGTAAGGATTGGGAGAGAGCCTGGAGGCAGGGCAACTAATTAGAGGACTACTGGCAAATTCAGGCAAGAAGTGATGGAGGCTTGAATGAAGGCATAGCAGTGAGAATAGAGAGTGGGGGGCTAGCTCAAAAGCTATTTGGAGATAGAATCAGCAGAATTTGATCACAGGTAAAAATGAGGCAGAGGGAGAAGTATGGGTTGCCTTCCAGGTTTCTCACTTGGTTGACAGATTGGATATAGAGGGTGTTGTTCACATTTGGGAGCAGTTGCTGGTTTAGGTAATGGAGATGAGGTGGATGAAAATGGTGCCATTGCTGTAGAGCCCAGAAGAATAAATCTTTCCCATTAGTGGCACCTCACCACCATCCCAGATGACTGTTGGGAAAATTGGGAAGTCTTTGGTACTTCTCCATTTTCTTTTCCGTCACTTCTCTCTCAGCAGCTCTCAGCAGGCATATTTATATATGGTCTAAGATGCCACCCCAAGTCTTGGCGATACAGTCATGAAGAAGATCCAGGTCTTGTTCTCAAGGTGTTCACATACTGGTCTCTTTCATATACACTCTCTTCGGCTGCCCCATCCTGTGCTCACATTGCCTGTGTCCTACTTCCAAAGGGAATTTGTTTTAGTTAGCTATTGCCTCATCCCAAATATAGTGTTTGCCGACAAAAGTTTAAGATTTGGTTGTTCTAAGTGGGTGCACTTTAATAGGAGAGTCTGGAAGTTGAAAAACTGCTTATCAGAAATGATTCATTCGAATAGTGGCATTTCCCCACCGTGCCAGACAGTGAACGAGACACTTTGGGTCTGTGAGTTCTTCCACTAAGGTGGCAGGCTGCTCCGCCTTCACCTTTCTGGTTCCAACCCCTTGCTTATTCTGTGACCACACTTCTTTATTAATAGTGAAAGACTCTCCCACCTTTGGAGTAAATGAAAGACCATTTTAGGTTCAGGAGTCCTGAATCCTTATACAGCCCCAGGAATATAAATTCCCTTTCCATGATCAATCTAGTTACCCTCCAGCAGCATTAAAAATTTAACACAGCTGGACTCAGAACCACCTTCCCTCCAACTCTCTCTATTTTTCCCCATAATCCCAGTTATAGACCCATTATTCAGGAGCCCTCAAAGGACTGAATTATCAGAAACAAACTCCACAGGCTTTCACTGTACCCCTGAAGCCAAACACAGCGTAAACTGAAAGATGTATAAAATAGGGAAAGAAAGAAATAGTTGATTCTATATAAATGACGCCACTCCTCCCATGTCTCGATTTTGGCATAACAGGCACTCAGTATTGGGTGAACTGAGGCAGACTCTTTTTGCTTTTGTAACCAGGTGATGCAAAAAGCTTCATTCAGGCCAGGAGCTTGAATAAAATGAAAATAAAATACAGGAAACATACAAGAAAGAGTGGCATCTTTGCCTGGACTCCCTTGGTTCAATTGCCCCAGAAGTCAGCAACTCACAGAATTATGGAGGGAAAGATATATTAAAAATTTCTGGTCTGGCCCTGGCCGGTTTGGCTCAGCGGTTAGAGCGTCGGCCTGCGGTCCAGAGAGACCCGGGTTCGGTTCCCACGAAGGGCATGTACCTCGGTTGCAGTTTGTCCCCGGCCCTGGTTGGTCGTGCGGGAGGCAGCCACTCGATGTGTCCCTTTCACGTCGATGTTCCTCTTTCTCTCTCTCTCCCTCCCACTCTATCTGAACAAAAAATGGAAAAATGTCCTCGGGTGAAGATAAAAAAAAAAAAAAAAAAAAAAAAATTCTGGTCTGAACCACCACATAAATACTCAGTAGAGGCGATGCAGCCTAAAAGAAACTCATGAAATAAGATAAGGCATTGGGTTCAGCTTTGGGTCACAGCAGAAGACTATTGACAAACTAGCCTGTGACAAAGAGAACAATTAGAATCATGGGGGCCATGAAACCAGGTGACAGGACCCGTAGTCCAGGTGTTAGGGCCTGAGAAGCTTGGAACAGAGGAGTCTAGGGTGGGAGATGAGGGGTCAACATAGAAATCTTCATATGCTTGAAGTATTATCACACAGAATAAGGATGAGTATCAAAGCGTTTGACCTTACTAGTCCATTGTTTTGTTTTATGTTTGATACATCTGAAGCCCAAAGAGTTAAATGAATTCTTCAAGAGTAGGACTGAATACCTGCATCCTGTCCTGTCAAACATGGCCTTGTGAGCCCTGGCCGGTTTGGCTCAGCGGTTGGAGCGTCGGCCTGCGGACCAGAGAGTCCCAGGTTCGGTTTCCGCTAGGGGCACGTACCAAAAAAAAAAACAAAAAAAACATGGCCTGTGTCAATACTAAAGCCCTGACCCTTTGGCTGGATATTCCATTGCATTTAATAATTGAACCACCATTTATTTTTTGAAGGCCAACCATGTACAAAGTTCTGTGCTAGATGCTAAGGGGGATTTAAACAGCAAACTTTGACCTCTGCCTGCAAAAACTTCTAGTCTTACCAGGGGAGAGAAGATTGACACCCATGAGAAGTGAACTAGCTACATCAGGTCTGAAGAGAAATGGGGCAGTATATATTCTTACGAGTTTAGAGATAAGAAAGGTTATTTCAGCTAAATGCTAGGTTACAAAATTGTTCATAAACTTTAGTTTATAAATTTTTTTCTTGCTCTCTGTCATCTATGTCTTTCCTCACAGCAGCTTGTGGTTCCTTGGAGAGCTGAAACCCTGCCTTATGCTTTTTTCTTATCCCCACAGAGTACCCAATATGAGCCAAGAAAATAACAAGTGCTTAGCATAACTTAAATCTAAAATTTTAAGGAGATGAATTTTTTAATGGAGATGTTCTCTTTTTTAAACTCATCTGTTCAGATAGACATTTTCCAAAGAGGAATAAGAGCCTGTTTGGGGTGTGGCTGGGGCCACGAGTGTGGGGCACACTGGGGCCCTCTTCTCCTTTAGGTCCTTTCCCCCTAGCTGAGAGCTGATAAGGACATTTGTGAGCCCTCAAGATATCGGGATGGTCATGGCGATTCTCTGGGATCTTATTCTGCTCTATTTCCAAAAAGGAATGGGAGGGAAGGAGGAAAAGAATGTTCCAGATCCATATAGGCCTTTATTATATGTTTCGGTGTTTTGGTTGCAACTACACAGGGAAGGATGAGTTTTCCTGGGTCATCCACTTCCCTATCTAACCCAGTGGTTCCTATTCTAAGAAGTGGAGAGCTGTCACCTACCCACGAATTAGGAGTTGGAACTGAAACAGTCACCATCGACTTTTTCGAAGGCCAACCATGTACAGGAAAGAGTTGGTACTAGCAAGACAGTAGTGAGGAAAAAACAGAGACTAGGAATCAGGAAACCTCAGTTTTATTTATTTATTTATTTATTTATTTATTTATTTATTTATTTATTTATTCTAGAGTGGGAGGGAGGGAGGAAAAGAGGGAGAAAAACATCAATGTGAGAAAGACACATCAATTGGTTGCCTCCCGCATGACCCCAACCAGGGTCTGGGAAGAACCACAACCAAGGTACATGCCCTTGACCAGAATCAAACCCGCGACTCTTTGGTCCCTGGCTGATGCTCTAACAGCTGAACCAAACTGGCCAGGGTGATAGGTCAGATTTTTAAGTCCAAAGTTCTCCATTCACTTAAAATCCCTATTAAAATTTGCTGGCATGGTTATTATAATGCTTAGAGACAGAAAAGTAGCTTCATTTACCTGTAAATCCATTCCCATTTAAGTAGAAAATACATATCAGGATGGAAGAAAGAATGGCTCTATAAATAGGCCATCCAAATCAATATCTGTCACCTATATGATCATAGATGTTATAGCTGATCATTCTCAAATCCTAGAGAATAAAGAGTCTAAATTATGCCTGTTGGAAAAATCAATATTTCTTCTTCTTTTTTTTTATTAATTTATTTTTGTTACAGATGTTTCTCCTTTTCCCCCCATTGACACCCTCCTCCCCATCCCTCTGCACCCCGTCCTCAGCTTTGTTGTCCATGTCCATCGATTATGCGTACATGCATATAAGTTCTGGGGTTTATCTCTTTCCCCTCCCCCCACCCCCTCTTCTGAGGATTGTCAGTCTGTACCCTACTTTCACGTCTCTGGGTCTATCCTGTTCCTCAGACTGTTATGTTCATTATATTCCACAAATAAGTGAGATCATGTGATATTTGTCTTTCTCTGCTTGGTTTGTTTCGCTTAGGATAATACTTTCCAGGTCCCTCCATGTCATCTCAAAGGATAAGAGATCTTTCTTTCTTACAGCTGCATAGTACTCCATTGTGTATATGTACCACACCTTTTTTATCCATTCGTCTACTGATGGACACTTGGGCTGTTTCCAGATCTTAGCTATTGTAAATAGTGCTGCTATGAACATGGGGGTACATGTATTCTTTCTGGTTGGTGTTTCAGGCTTCTTAGGGTATATTCCTAGGAGTGGGATCACTGGGTCAAATGGCAATTCAATTTTTAATTTTTTGAGGTAACACCATAGTGTTTTCCATAGTGGCTGCACCAGTCTGCATTCCCACCAGGAGTGTACTAGAGTCCCCTTTTCTCCACACCCTCGCCAACACTTGTTTGATGATTTGTTGATGGTGGCCATTCTGACAGGTGTGAGGTGATACCTCATTGTTGTTTTAATTTGCATCTCTCTGATGATTAGTGATGTTGAGCATTTCTTCATATGCCTCTTGGCCATTTGTATGTCCTGTTTGGAGAGGTGTCTATTTAGGTCCTCTGCCCATTTTTTAATTGGGTTCTTTGTCTTCCTTTTGTTGAGTTGTATGAGCACTCTATATATTTTGGAAATTAACCCCTTATCTGATGTATCATTGGCAATTATGCTCTCCCATACAGTGGGTTGCCTTTCCATTTTGATGGTTGTTTCTTTTGCTGTGCAGAAGCTTTTGAGTTTGATGTAGTCAGTCCCATGTGTTCATTTTTTCCTTTGTTTCTGTTGCCTTAGGTGATGTATCAGTGAAAATTCTGATGTGTATGATGTCTGAAATTTTGTTGCCTACATTTCTTCTAGGATTTTTATGGATTCACAAGTCACATTTAAGTCTTTTATCCATTTTGAGTTTATTCTTGTGTATGGTGTAAGTTGATGGTCTAGTTTCATTTTTTGCATAGTTGTACAATTAGGAAACCTCAGTTTTAAATGAGTTGTTTCCACCAGATGACCTCTGATGCCTATTCTACTTGAATAATTTTATTCCATAGAAAAAACAAATATTTGGCTATTAGTCCAATTCAGCCCCTAAACAGTTGAGGCAGGGCACTCATGCTTGAACAGAAAAGAACGCTGTGGAGTTTCCCTAAAAGATGAACTCTAGTTTTCAGACAAATTTCATGCAGAAGAATCCTGTGCTCAAGGAAGTTACCTCTTCCTGAGCCACAAGCTGCTGTGAGGAAAGACATAGATGACAGAGAGCTAGAAAGAAATTTATAAACTAAAGTTTATAAACAACTTTGTAACCTAGTATTTAGCTGGAGTAACCTTTCTTATCTCTAAACTCATAAGAATATCTACCACTCCATTTCTCTTTAGACCTGATGTACCTATAATGTATATAACATACCATATACACGTCTACAAAACGTTCCCCAACCCATTCCATGCAAAAGTCTGCAAAACAACCTGTGAGCAATAGTGGAACATATACAGCAGCAGTCATTAGGTTCTGTGACACCAAAAGGGGAGGCTCCCCTAGATGGGAAATGGCAGGGTAGGCAGGGACACAGGGGTGTTTCAGTTATCACAGTCGCTCTGGCCTCACAGCCCCAACCTCCTCACTTAATTATCAAGAAAAAGAGATATGTGTAGAATCTCCAATTTAGGCTTAGGTCAAGTGAGAAAAGGCTTTTGATTTCCATTTCAAGAGTGAGTTTGCCATATATGTATCTCTGAAGCCGCCTGAGGAGGGGGCTAGGGGTTAGCCTCTGCCCTGGTGACCTCAGACAGCCGTTAATCTCCATGGAGCCTCTCTAAAAGGGGGACAAGCCCCATAGGGATGTTGTGTCACTTTGCTAATGCCTATAAGAGGCTTTGAAAAACCCCCAAGTACTGGAGGAATGCTGCTTCCAGCAAAAGGAAAACAGTGCATTTCCAGGACACTGCCCCCTAAAGACTTTCTCTTCACTCAATGGAGGAATTTGCAGCTTCTCTTGATCCTGAACCAAACAGGTGGGTCACTTTTCATGCTATTTCAAGATCCAAGAACTTCCAGGTAACAAATAACTCAGCCCTGGAAGGGGGAAAAGAATTCAAAAGAGGGGTTTGGGGAAGCATTGAGGATCCAAGAAAGATAGCAAAGGGGGGGATAGTTTTAAGATCCTTTCACTATGTCAGAGCTGCTGCCCAAATCCAAGGGTGTCGGAAAGGGAGCTGTTGCAATTAATTAACATATTAGTAAATTTATTAATCCAACAAACATTTAGGGAGTTTAATATATCATACATCTTATATATTATTTATTATATATGATACACATGTTATGTAGAACATATTATTTTTTCTCATGTCAAGTACTAGGACACAGTAAATCCCTCAGAAGAATCCTTCAACATTTCCCAAGACTGAAGCTTATGCACATTAAAGAACATGATGTACAAACCATTCATAGAGTCACATTGCATGGTGTATACACACCCAAATGAGTGCCCAGAGTGACTGCAAAGTAGTGAAGCCACAAATCTGAACTGTTCCAGTACCTGGTTGTCATCCCATGGACCCGTGCATAAGACTTTTAGTATCTGTTTTCCAAAATGAAAATGTATTTTATTACCAGTATTCAAAACTGAAAATTGTTAACATCTCCAAAAAGTATCCTACAAAGGAAACAAATATAAATACACAACATCTGAAAAAGGTTAAAGCAATCCAATGCCTAACAACATACTAGGGTGTATGCCTAGTCCTTCTGTTTCCAGTTGCTTGGAAACACTTTTTCCTGTGGGCTCCATTTACTCCACAGATTGAGGACAGATCAACATTATACCAAGGGGTACTGAATTGTACATTATTCAAGAAACGGTGCCTGATTTAGCTTAACATCTAACCAGTCTCCGTCCTCTAAGAGACATACCAAATTAAACTGGGGAAAGATTCTATTGGGATACAGGTTGCTAGGGGTGGCTTTTATCCTCACCCGACGATATTTTTGTATTTATCCTGAGATAGAGAGGGAGGAAGAGAGACAGACACACACACACTCTGAGTGGTTGTCACCCACACAACCCCAACTGGGGCCAGGGACAAACTGCAACCGAGGTACGTGCCCCTAGCAGGAACCGAACCCTGGCCTCTCTGGTCCGTGGACTGAGGCTCTAACCACTGAACCAAACTGGCCAGGGCGCTAGGTGTGGCTTTTAAATGTCTAGTTTTCAAATGAGTGAGTATGCTTGAGAAACATACCGTATTCCCTGAAGAGGTTCATTGTTCTTTCTATGTGTTTTCATATCTTGGGCTCACCTCTGCCATGGGATGCAACACATCACCTTACAGTGCTCTTTCTGGTGTTCATCTCATCCATTGGACCATGAGTTCTTTGAGGGCAGGAACATGCCTTTCTATTTCCAGCTTCCAGCACAGTGCTTAGCAAATAATATATACTCAATAAATATTTTTCTGAATGAACAAAGTGATCCATAATTTAGCCACAGGATGGACTGAAAAAGACTAAAACCTCAGGCCATCTTAGGAATGGAAATGGTTCATTTTGGACAACCCCACTACATCTTTGTTTTTTGTTTTTTAATGTTTTTATTGATTTTGAGAGAGAGAGAAACATCGATGCAAGAACAAAGCTTTGATCAGCTGCCTCCTGAATGTCCCCTACTGGGGATTGAGCCCACAACTTGGGCATGTGCCCTGACTAGGAATCAAACCGGGACCTCTTTGGTGCCCAGGATGTCGCTCAACCAACTGAGCCACACCAGCCAGCACAACCCCACTACATCTTAACGAGTTTATTGGAGTATTATACATAATGGTTTGGTGACAGTGGGACTTCTGTAAAGAAAGGAAGGAAGAGGACAGGACCAGTGGACAATGTGGATGTGGCTTGGGCCCCTCTGACAGCAGCCAGTAGCCCAAGACTGCAGTTGGATCCTTCTGATCAACCTGGGTGTCTTTAATGCTTCTCCAGAGCATAAGGCTCAGACTAGGGCGTCAGATGATGCAGGAGTCATGGTTTCTACTGCCCCTTCCTTTCTGAGACTCCTTTGCTTCTGTAGTCTTATTGTCCCATTCCCTCCAAAAGTGTCAGCTGGGAAAGGTGAACAGAAAGGAGAAGGAACAGCAATGATTTCGGGGATGCCAGTTGTCGTACAGCTAAGTAGCAGTGGAAGCATGGGGGTGAGAGGCCCCAGGACAGGAGAGGAGTGGCCTGATCATACCATTATTGCCACTCCACTCTTCACAACTCTGGGGTTAAGTGTCACACCCTATCAACTAACCAATGAATTAATGCTTGAAAAAATATTTTAGAGATAGGGTGCTATATAAATATAAAGTATCATTATAATTGTTATTAAATCTTGCCAGAGTAAAATATTTCCTTTAGGATGAAGTTGTTTGGCACATGGGAAAAATAATCCCTGCTGTGAGCCTTACAAATAGCTAGCAAACATTTACTAGTCTACCATGTGTGGGGGAAAGGAGGCAGTGGTGGTTGGGGATCTCTCTCTATATACATATTCCACATGCCTTCCCTCAAGAGGCACATGCAAAATGTAATGAATGAAATCATTCTTGCACTCACCTGGTTTAAATCATTACTTGCCTGGTCAAGGGGACGGATGCCTATTTTAAGCTCTTTGAGGAACCGAGCAGAAATCAAGGTTTTCATTTCAGATGGCTCGCTAAATGATGACTTCTCCAACCCTTAGTTTCGTTTTTTTGTGAAATGAAAGAATGGAGGGACATGACCACAGAGGTTGCTTTCCATCTCTGGTAATTAATGAGTCTCTGTGGCTAATAATACTGAACGCCTGTCTCTGGGATGCTGCAGGGAATCATCAGACCAAGAGAGAAATGTTCAGAGATCCTTGAAAGAAAAGTGCCAAGAAAACAAGGGCACAACCCTGGAATGGAATCTGCGCAGAGTCCCAGCCCCGACTCGACCACTTTCTAACTGCCTGGACTTAAGCATGTCACATAGCCTCCCTGTCCTTGGTTTCTACGTCAATAAAATGTATGGCTAGTAAGTCCCAATCCAGAAGGTTGCTGTGAGGCTCAAAAGAGGTATATGAAAAACTATTTTGTAAAATAGTCTTCAGACATAAGTCATTGCTAACTAACCCTGGGTCTGCCACCAACTTCAGTGGAATGTAGGAGCTGCCCAGAGATTTCCCCCCAGGGTTTCTTTCAGTTTCAATAGTCTATTCTTTCACGATGGTATTTCTAATGAAAGAATGTTTTTGTGAATCACCCTATTGGCTACCTATGTGTCTTAGAATCATTGAATATATCTATATATATTTTAATGGGAAGGGGCTAGGATGTCATGTAGTCCAACCTGTTAAGTCATGCAGCCATTCTCTTTGTGGCATCCTTGACAATGGGTTAGTTATGATGGGAAAGTCATGCCAAACAAGGGAGCCCATTTTGATTTTGAGAAGTGTTACATTTTTTTTTTTACATGCCCCTAGCGGGAACTGAACCCGAGACTCTTTGGTCCGCAGGCCAATGCTCCAACCACTGAGCCAAACCGGCCAGGGCGAGAAGTTTTTAACAAGTTTTTCTCATATTGAGCTAGATCTGCTCCTTGGTCAATCCTACCCACTGGTTCTACTTTCCATCCTCTGAAACGCTAAACAATTTCAGGTTATTTGTATTAGTTCTACCTCAAACTTCTCTCTTGTCTAGGCTAATAATCTTCTCTCTGCTTCATAGATAAGGAGAAAGAACAAAGTGAAGTGACTTGTCCCTGGTTACACAGTGGGACCCTTCAGAGTTTGATGATGAGAACTTACTGCATGAGGGTTTCATGACTGCCGCTTACGCCTTCTAAGCCACATAGAAATGGTCTCTCAGCTTACATGGGGAAGCCTCTGATTCCTTTTACCAATAAACCTCAACCCACTATTTTGTTTTGGATTCCTTTATTTAGCTAAATGTTTTCATTACATTAATTGTGAATGGTTTTTCTGGTTGACCAAGACTAACTCATACACACACACACACACACACACACGCACGGAACCAACATACAACCAAAGTAACGGGTCAGGAGACTTTGGGGAGAGCTGTCCTACATTAATGTGTTCACATCAAACTTGAGACAGTATTAGGAAAATAGATAACACAGACATAGAAGAAATGTCTCTGAGTTTTAAAGTAATGTTTTCAACCTGAATGAATATAGTGATGTAAAAATAAATAAACTAGGGAAAAAGATCACAGAACAGAAAAGTTAGGAGCATTTGAATTTTGTTTTGTTGGAATATGAAATATCATCCTTAGTCACTCATTTTTTAATTTTTAGATATTTATCTTAAGAATAAGATCACCACAACAGAAAAGTGCACAGTAGTTATTTTTGTGTGGAACTGCAGGAAAAGATGAGAGTAAAGGCCCGGGCACTGTCCTACTTCCTAAGCTTCCGTGGAAGGATTGCCTAGGTCTCTGAGAAACTCCGTGGTGGGGGAGGAGAGCAGCAATCTGTGACTTCTTGGTATGAATAGTCAGTTTTTCCCTCAGAAGTTTAATGCAGCCTCAGGGGAGACATGGAGATCATTTAGGACGCACTGCCTCCTCTCAATACCAACCACAAGGAAAACGAGGCCCAGGTCTTTGCAGTGGCTCCTGTAACACCGCTGAGCAAACTAGGCAGGGCCGACACTAGAGCTCCGGCCTTGAGTCTTAGCCCAGCGCTCTCCCCACTGCGCCACTGAGCAGAGCAGATGACTTAATTCTTACTGTCCAGGAGATGGACACCCTAAAAACCAGTGCCCCTTCCCTCCTTCTGAAAGCATGGAGTTATGCCTTCATTCAGTCACAAAGAAAAACTTACCGTTAACTCCTTCAGTTATCATAGCTCAATGTCACAGTTGCTTTAAAAGCATTTCTCATATTTAGATTTAGTATCTTAAAGGGTAAGATAATTGTCTGCTATATTTGCTGGAAATGGAGGAAGAATTTTAACAGCTGTACAACTAGAGCAAGCAAGCTCTTTTTTTTCAAAGTAAGGGAGGAAAAATAACATTAACACAAAGGAACACTCTTACTAAGAGTAGGTGGAGAAAGGCATCTGAAAAATAATACCTCAAGATGCATTGAAACATTTTAGGGAATTAGGGAATTCTGATCTCCTGGAAAAAAAAGAAAATTAATATTAAAGACAAGCTGTGAGTTTCCATCTGGCCTTGCCGCTTTCGACTAACGCTTCCATGACGGAATTCATCTGTCCATCAACTGTCAAAAATTCTCCTGTCAGTAAATCCCACGATACCCCAGCAAGCCCACCCCGCTCAAAATATTCCATGCCACAAACTATTCCGAATTCTTAATTCTTTTTTTTTTCAGATCTCTGTACTATAAGACATAAAAGTTGTTGCTTCCCCTCTTTTTTCTCTTCCTTTCCCCCAAATCTCTGTTACTCACACCCTCTAGTAGGAGGGGATGAGAGAAGTGGGGTGGAAAATTGGGGAGTCCTCAATCATTTGGAGATTGTCTTCCCACCAAGATGCTTCTGAGCTTTTGCACTAGAGTCTGACAACAGACAGCCCACCTCTGTTTTAAAACACTGAGTGGTTGTGAAGTGTGAACTCCCCACTGTTTAATGTAACTACATGACTATTTAATGTACACAGTGGTAGAGCCGCTCAGAATGCCAAACTATTGTGACATGCCTGAAGGACATATATAAACATAATATACTGTGGTTTATTGTGACAAAGAACATCTACGCCACAAACAGGGATATCTGTTTGCTCACAAGTACCATCAAATGAGAAAGGAAAAATGTTTGTGAGATCCTTTCCCCGACTTCATCTCCCATGTCAACAGGGAAATTGACGAGTGCCTAATGAATCAATAAATCCAGAATGGGCACAACATGCTCTATTTTAATCATTTCAAATCCAGAATTTCAAAACCACTTATCTTTTAAATTAATCTGAATATATAATGCACAGGGAATGGGGGTGGGGGAGTGGACAGAGAGGAACAGAAGTTGAGAATGCTGAAGATTTTGACTTTTTCCTAGAGACTTTAACTTTTATGAGTGTTAGGGGAAAATTGGTAACATTTTGGTGCTACTTTTGGTAGATTTGGGGGCTGTAATTTTCTGTATATTGTCACAGATGAAAAAAACATCTACAGCTGCTGCTAGTGTTAATAAACAAAATAAAGAGGGAAGGCATTATGGCTGTGCAAATACGTTTCATTTTTAATATGTTTCTCCCAAAGGTGAATTCTTGTACCTTCTGACATGTCATTAATCAATTGATCAGAATCTGTTATTTTACATTTCATTGCTACAATTCTAATTAACCTTTGCTAGTTAAATACTCACCAAAAATCAACTCCAATTGTAACCCCCTTTCCTCTGATCCAAGCATTTCAATAAAAGCTTTTCTTTTTAACAGTCTTTAATTAAGAATTAAGTGGGAAAGATCTATACTGTGTGGTATCTACTGCTCTTAAGGGGATTTTGAAAATCTAGAATAAAATCTTTAGGCATAAAAAACATACAAAGATTACACTCTTAGTAAGTCTCCAGAGTGTAGACCCTGCTGTTCTTGTATATACATTTAGGAAAGTATTATTCTTTTTTAAATTCAAAGTTGCTGTTTATCAGAAAATAACTATTTCCATGGAAAGAAAAACAAAACATCCAGAAACAACAACAAAAAAATCCCTTTGTAAATGATACCAAGAAAGAGAAAGGAAATTTATTTTGAAAATACATTTAAATTGCTATTGTTGCTGGTATTTAAGTTATGCTATTTTGGGGACAGACCAAGATTCAACTTCATCCATTATTTGTAGATTGAAAACACCAATGCGAAGGTCCTGGAATTGGGAAAACTTACTGTCGCCTCTGACAATTACCCTTCGGAGTTCCCATGATTGTTTATTACTGTATCCTGTGGTTCTCATAATTTTCCCGGACAATTTAGCAATCAGCGAGGGAATAAATCTGAGAAGGCCTTTAAAACAAAATTGCGAACGCTTTTCTGCTTGCCTTTGAACCGCAGCCCAAGTCCGGGAGGCAGATGTACTGTCCCAGGCACTGAGGACTTCTCTTATAATGCGAATTTTTTAAAAAGACAGTATAGGGTAAGCAGCTGAGAGAGGAGCCGAGGAGGAAGAGATGGAGAAATTCAACAACACAGCAGCGAGGGGCAAAACTACTTTTGTAGAGCAGACAAATAGGAAGTTTTGGTATATGGTCTTTTAGAAGCTGATTATCCCTTAAAAATATGGTAAAGCTGTGTTTTGTTTGACACTATTTCCTACCCTAGTCTTCTCCACGCATCCGCTGCCTTTCGTCACACTGAACATTACCATCCCAGAGTAACACCTCACATTAGCTCAAAGGCGCTCAAGTTTCTGGTTACAGAGCTGCAGATGCTGTCTAACGTTACCACCCTCCCACGGCCCAGCACACTTGAACGGGCTTTTATTTTAATTTCCTTTCTCCCCTTGCTTGCAACCTTGGAGCCAAACACAACCCTGGCCACACAAACAGGGTTAGTGCCTCTTTAAGGAATATTTAAATTGCATTTCCTACTGTCAGTTAAGTCTCATCAATCATGTTTTTAATTAAAAAGAGGGACATCTACATCCCACTTTCCACTCAAAGTGCATAATGAAATTGTAGATTGGGGCAGCACTGGAGAGTTCGAGCATTGCTCGGTGCATTCTGCAGAGATGCGGGGGAGGTCGGGACACTGGCGCCTATGCAAGAGGCAAACAAATAACACTCCTGATAGGGCCGGGTGACATGTGTCAGCCCTTGTCATCGAGAAACAAGAAAGGCAATGTGCCCAGACAAAGGGTAGGGTGGAATCTCTACACACTGGCAGAACCTGACCCACGCGTGAGGGCTTTGTGTAGCAGATGCCTCTCTCATTGTTCTGTGCCTCCCTCCCCAGTACCCCTGACAACAGCCACTGCCGCTGGCATTCCACCCTGACATCTGTTCAGCTTTATTGATGCGGCCCTGGAGGAATTCCCAGTGTAAACAGGGAATTCTCTAAGGAAACCCCATGTTGTAAAGGGATGAGCTGCATAATGCAAAGATTTAACCACTATTTAAAGGTGTGACACTTGATTGAAAGTGACTTGATTTTTACCCCCCCTTTCCAATCCTACCTCCTTCTCTACCCTTAACTGTATTTGGCACACACTGGCTGCCGCAATACCCCACTTCCCCGTCTGCAACGCTTTGTTTTCCTGATGCATAACTGTTAGAAGGAATGAGGGATGCACTGCCTGGGTCCTATCGTCCAAAAAAGCCACTTAAAAAAATTCTGGGTTACAGTCAATTGAGTCTACTTGTCTCATTGGGATTCTGCCTGCTGCCCACCCACGCTCCTGGCGAGAAACAGCTTGAAAGTCACTTGGTCCTGTGGCTGAAACTAATGGGGTGGGCTTTGTGCTCCTTGCTAGAAGCAACTGTGGCAATTTACAGTCTCTGGGTAGAGCCTAGTCGGACCAGTGCTGGCAGAGCTTGAACTTGGGGGATTTACCTTTGGAATTTCATGTTTTTGGCAGTGGTGTGGTAGGGTGTTAATACCTTTTTTTTTTTTTTAAAGCAGACCTGTTAAGAAATGCAGTGCATTCATCTTTGCCTCAGCAAAAGTACACGTGCTCTCAGGCCAGCTCTGAAACGCTGCAGCCTCACTCAGCTTCTTGGCTGATATTCAAGTACAGGGAGTGTCGTGAGAGCTCCAGCCACTCACATGTTGTTGCTGAGGTGAACTATGCAGGGATCCGTCAGCAGGGCCCTGTGCAGCATGACTGCGTCTAGTTAGCGGTGAACTTTACTTGTTATAACACACAGATGGAGTATATTTTGTGAAGCTGTGGGCTGGGCTTGGATTTGTGTGGGCCAGAATCCCCACTCCCTTTCCAATCCACTAATGAATAGACAAAATTTGAAAATTGCAATGACTGTGTCCTGACTAATTCAGAATAAAGGAGGTCCTATGTTATCATAATAAGGGCAAAAGGAAATGGCAAAATTACCAAAATACAAAGTCCGAAGTCATAAAAGGAAATCCATCTCTATAAGGGCCTAAAGTGGCTGCTGACCTGTATCTTCAGAAAACAGATATACGAAAGTGAGTGTGTGTGTGTGTGTGTGTGTGTGTGAATTAACCATAAGAGTAGCCCAGTTCTTTACACAGAGTTTTAAGATCTGCTTCCAGCTGACCCTTTTCCCTCCTTTGATGAGGCGCCTTCCTTCCACTGCCAGGCAGTGGAGTTCAGTCGAAGACGCTGACTTCCATTCTGGCATGCTGTTCCTTCCCACCGCAATAGATTGAATTTTTACTTAAAACAACAACGGGACCCCTCTAGAGATTTTTTTTATTTCTAAAAATAATTTGTATATTTTCTTCTGACTGAAACAGTGCCTGATCATTTTAGAAAATTTAGGAAACATGGACAAGCACAGAGAATAAAATAAAAGCTACCCATTAACCCACCAGTCAGGAATAACCATTAACCCCTTTGGTTAGCCCTCTTCCAGTCTTGTCTTTCTTTCTCTCTCTGTAGTTAAAAAGAGTGATTATCCTATGTTTAGTCTTTTGTAGTCTGTTTCTTTTTTGTTTTTTAACTTACAAGACTAGCTTTCAGAATCATTAAATATTCCACAACATATTTTAAATAAGTATGTAGCATTCCTTTGTATATCATAGTCAATTATTCACTTCAGGACAAATATGGTTTCTACTATTATATTTATTATAAATAATACCCCAGAGAACACCTTTTTTAGGTAAAGGTTTAGGTGCATGACTCTTGGTTTTGGACAAATATTTAATATAGAATTGCTGGATCAAAAGCCATATGCATTTTTAATATTTTTTATCTATAGTGCCATACAAAGATTGTGGCATGAAAGATTGTACCAACTTATACTCCCCCCAATAGTGGATCAGAGCATCCCAAATAGAAGTCCACATAATGTAGAACTGTGTGTGGTGAGGCTACAGTCCCTTTTCCATAGATTCGTGGCAGCATTTCTACTTAACATGACCATTCCCAATCCCTTCTCATCTGTATTTCTCTGCCTGCAATGGTTGGAAACTAATAAGTAGAAACAGCTAAGTGGTGGTGGAAGCCTCCGAGTCCACCAGCTTTCCTTCCTGTCCACCTTAAAGTGAAAAATAAGTTAACTTTGACAATTTTACCAGTCACAGATTTAAAGTGAACTGGAAATAGGATTTAAGCCCATTCTGAAAAGGATACATGGGCACTCTAGTATGTCTACCAAGACCTGTTGGAAGGCTGAGAAGACAAGATGACTCACAGCCTTGCAAGTGAAGGCTCTTTCCTTAGAGTGGACTATTGATGGGCTGCCCCTTTAAGCACGGTTTTCCTTCACTGAGTCTGAATATACCTTTTGGGATTCAAAATAATTTTGCAACAGTGGATACAGACCTTCTTTATGTGTTATTGGTCTGGGAACAGCAACAGATTAAAAAATATATTACCAGGTCAAATAACAGCTGTTATTATTAAGTTCAGCTTTTATTATCAATTTGCCAGTAGAATCCGGCAGTAAAAAAAAAAAAGTCTGCATCTGAGCTTTTTACTAATCAGTACTCTCATTTTGCTAATATTCTAACGACTGTCAATTTATTTCAGTGCTGCCATTTGCAGAATTTTCCAATTAGCAGCAAACCTGTTCCACCTTCTCCTGTAATTACAGGGGACTCAGTTCAGATCAGCTGCGGCCAGACAGCATATGATGTCGTTGCCAAAATCTGTGCAATGTTGTTTTTAACCTTTGCATGTGCTAGCACAGTTTTAACATCTCTGTTTGTAGGCAGGAGGCTCCCACAGTAGTGGCATGTGTCAAAATATCAAAATTATTTCTAATAAACATAAAACGAGGATGAAAACACAAATACGGGCATATTTGGTTTTTGGATCAATTTAACACCGGTTCCAGATTCAGTAGCGTTTCCTCCGCGCTACGCACCCCCTACCCCCCGCCTTTTAAAAATTAAATCAAGAGCCTTTTGAAAAGGAACAATTGAGAGTTGTTGAATTAAACCAATTCTTCCTGTTTTCTTTGCAAGTAAAACAACAGTTAATTTAAAAGTTTAAATTTAGGAACGGAGGACCTCAGTGATTATGTAGGATAACCCTTTTATTTTTAGAGCTGAGGAGATTAAGGCCCAAAATGAAGAAAGGACTTACCCAAGGTCACACTGTTAGTTATGTACAGAGCTGGGACTAGAACCCAGGTTTTCTGCCTCCAGTCCAAGGTTCCTTCAATCACTGCATTCTTTTTCCCCCTTCTCTTGATGGCTTCTAAATATGGCAGGAGACAGAAAAGAAAAGCCTCACCTGGATCCCTCGTTTCATAGAATGCCCTGCTAGCAACATCAAAACCAATCAAATGCTATGAAAGCTCCTAAACAGCTGACATTGCAGTAATAACAATAGTTCGGCAATAACTATTATTGTTACACGAAAAAAATATATTTAATAATAAGCTCATTGATTTTTAACAACATCTCTGTGTTGCCTAATTGATGGGAAGTTGTATGTTTGTGTAGCCGATGGGGGTTATGAATTAAATATGGCCGTCTTTCCTTGAGGGATGCATGTCAATGCACGAAAGACGGAAGATCTACATTTCCCTCAAGCAAAATAGTCCCCTTGTAACAGAAGCAGGGAAGACTGAAATTCGAACAAAAATAAAAACCATCCATCACTGTTTATTAAGTGCTGCTACTTGAAGGTAAAAGGGATATTGAACTGTTTTTAAATTGGAAAGAATGTAGCTGGCCAAAATATTGATGGTAATATTAGCTGGGTGACAAATTTTAATCTTTTGTCCACATTCATCAAAGGAGCAATTTGGAGTGAATTATTCTCCCTATGCCCATAAACTGATTTTTTTTCCCTTTATATTTTTGAAGCACACATGTTTATTACAGAACATGATGTAGGAGAGATGATACCTTCTGGTTCAAGTTCTCCAACCCTTGCTGTATGAGTCAAAAGTTCCACAATTGCTTTAGACCAGGCCATACTCTGATCTCCAAGGTGCTTGTATAAAATTTAATATGGGCTTAAAAATTGAGGCAGACTGAGTCTGTTCCCACAATTTAAAAGAAAAGGGGTGGGTCAGATTTGATTTCATTTTTAGCTGTGGTTTTCAAGTGGAAGTTCTGAAGCATTTATTTGTTTTTCCAAATTTATAGTGTGCCCCGTTAGTCCAATGTTCACTGGCTGCTGTTCAATGAAAACATCCAAGTTTCTATGGCAAAATGGGCTGAGGCAGGGAAACGAAAATTGAAAATGTCGGCTGACAATGAGAATTTCAATAAAAATTTAGTTTGAAGTTTCATTCGCTCCAACTCTATTCAACTTCAAGTCATTTTAGTTTTCACGAGGTGCTTACATGACCAGGCAGTTGTGCACTCAGAAATAAATGGTGGTTGGGTTCAAGACTCAGCCCAAGCCCCAGTGTTTTTCAAAATGCCTACTGTGTGTTCAGAGCTGGTCCAGAGAGTTGTAATCCCTGACATCTTAAATTAATTTAACCAAAATGACATTCTTGTATTTTTGTTGTTGTTTTTTTCTGAAAAATCTCATCATCCCAACCAAAGTGAAATTCACTGAACAACAGAAAGAGGTTTTGTTTGCAAGTACATTTATAAACCTAAAATCTCTTGGATGAGGCTGCTGTAAAGCCGAAAGTGGATTTTCTTGGATGTCACTTGACTTACATAGCTATCCCACTTCTCAACTAAATGAGTAAACTTTTAACGAAGCTGGCCAGAGTTAATCAACCAGTTAATCAATCAACAAGATTTTAATGAGTCCCTGCTAGGCACTGAGCAATGGTAACATTCATGTAGCCCTTTATGGTTCCCTGTACACTTTCAAATATATTGTCTTACTTGCTTCTAATAGGCAGATATTGTTAGTGAGGCTCAGAGCAGTTCAGTGATTTCCCTAAAGTCACACAGCTATGTAGTAATGGGCTTCAGACCAATTCTTTCAGAACTATATTTTTCTACACTACTTGAGACAATGTAAGTCAGTGCAAGATTAAGAACCAAATAAGTAGTGCCGTCAAAAAGTGTACTTGATCTTGAGTGAGCCTTGGAGATCTGATCTGAATAAACCAAAAGGCCCATGTGTGCCTGTTTCAGCATGGTGTCACACCAAAGCATTTCAGTAGCCAAAAGGCATTGTCCAAAGAACATTAAAGCAATTAAAAGGAATTCAGTTCTAAAATTTTGCCTGATTGTTTTGTTCTCCATACCTCCCCATCCTCATCTACCATTAAGTCTTCATCCGCCATTCTTCTAAATTCTCTCTCTCTCTCTCTCTCTTTCTCTCTCTCTCATCATTCCTCCCTCCCTCTCTCCCCTCCACATTCCCCACCCCCTCTTGTAAACCTTAGCCATTTTTGTACACAATTCTACCATTATTATTCCTCTTCCTACTAGTTATAGGACTAGGACAAAGCCTGGGAACTTAGTGGTGGGTATGAGGAGTCGAGAAAGGAGCTGTTAAAGCTCCCTCAGGACCCCTATTCCTTCCCCACGAGTGTGTGTATATGTGCTGAGGAGAGGGCAACACTGTGGACCAAAGAATCAAGATTTATAAAGGAAATGCCATGTATGTGTGCCATGTATGTGAAAGGTGGGTAGAACATATACAGTTTCAAAAGCGGGGGGTAGGGTGGGGTGGTGGGGTGAAGTACCTGATAGAAGGGAATGAAGGAACAAAGTGCATAAATATTAAAATAGAGGCATTCTCTGCCTTTAAAGCAGAATAAGCACACAATAAATAGCTTCATGGAGTGTCTGCTCTCAATAAGCATTTTGTTAGGTGTTTTAAGTCACCATGGGCCCTGATAAAATGCTTCAGAGAAAAAAAGAAATCACAGTGATCCCTTCTCCCCATAATGGGAGTTGGACTAAAGCTGTAGTAGATAAGTCAGCTCTGGAGCTGGAACTCCCGAGCTCATATCGCTTCTCCATCATCTGACAGCTGTGCGACCTTGTACAAGTGCCTTATCCTCTATACCTCAGTTTCTCCATCTGTTTAAAATGAGGATATTAATGCTACAAATCTCACAAGATGGTTTTGAGTATTCAAATGAATTAATACAAGCAGATCAGTCACTGGTCAACACTCAGGAAGCATTAGGTAGTTGTATTATTTTCGATTGAATTCTCTCTGCACAGTATTTTTGAATTGATAATAATAATAATACCAATAACTATCATGTACGGAGCCTTGGAGTATTGAGTGTTGGGATGGAGGCATCTTGCCAAGTGCTCTGTGTGGTAGGGGCACCCTGTGCTCTCATGTAGCATGTTCATCTTGGAAAGTAGAGAATAGTTCCTTGTCTGTCTGTCATCTGGCCTGCTTCACGTAGTCACTTCCTGGTGGAAAAGAGTCCAGACTAGTCCTCTAGTTGATTTCCACCTCCCCTCGCCATGGTGGAATGGGTCAGGTAGGAGCAAATGAAAGGTCCGTGTGGATTCTCTTACTCTTTTTCACAGGTAAGACTTAAACTTATAAAGATCAGGTTTCTAAAACATTCTTATCTTCCTGTAGCATGTGGAAATTCAGTTTATCCATTTGAGATGCCAAACAACCCCAAGAAAGCAAGGTCAATGTTTCAGGAATCCAT
Source organism: Tadarida brasiliensis (assembly GCA_030848825.1). Taxonomy (NCBI): domain Eukaryota; kingdom Metazoa; phylum Chordata; class Mammalia; order Chiroptera; family Molossidae; genus Tadarida; species Tadarida brasiliensis. The sequence continues at coordinate 66,299,748 of CM061259.1, read as the reverse complement.
GCTAGCTGTGCTTAAATTTTCCTGACTGAATTCACCCTAAAGAAAAAACATTTACCCCAGTCAGATTCTAACCCATTTCATTTCCCTTTTAAGTCAGGGAACCCTGTTTCAGACAGTCTTAAAGTTTGGCTACAGTTGTGTGGAGGAAAGGGAACAAGCTTTGTTCCTTTTGGGCAAGATTCCTTATATTTCTATTTTCACTGAATGGAATAGATACATTCTGGGCTTTTCCTGGTGCAATGCAAGCCAGGTTTTATTCTTGACAAGGTTTTCTTATCAGAGTTATATAACCCTTCTGGAAAAATAGGGGATTTCTCAGAGAAGAAAAAAATACCCACAATACTTGACATATTTTAATTATAGCTGGGCCATAATAGTAGTAATATCCTATAAAGTCACTCTCTTTAGGAGTTAATTTCCAACTGAGTACTTTTCAGTCTGATATGTAAAAATAAGTGTTGTAAGTCCATAGCAGCATGAATCACGGTGATATTTCCTCTTCCTTTCTCTTTCCCCTTTTCTAACACTCATAAAGAAGGTCCCCAGGAAGTTTAATGTGCACCAAGAACAAGTCAACCTACCCAGGAGTTCTCCATCCAGGCAGAAAAGTGCCCACTATTTGATACTGTTAGGTTCTTTTGTGTATTCAAGTTTCTATAATAACAGAAGTTCTCTCTAGAGAGAAACCAATGGGAGATTTATATTTATATATACATATTATGTGTGTATAATATAGAACAATGTTTATGTATATATTATATATGTAATTTATTTATTTCAAGCCATCTTAAGGAATTGGCTTATGCAGTTGTGGGGTTGGGATTGGCAAGTCCACAACCCACAGGGCAGGCTGGCCACCTGGAAACTCAGGCGGGAGTAGATACTGTAAGCTTGAGGCAAATTTCTTCTCTGGGAAACGTAAGATGTTTCTCTTAAAGGCCTTCAACTGACTGGATGAGGCCCACCCACCTTATCAACGGTAATTTCCTTTAGTTAAAGTCAGATGATTATAGATGTTAGTGGCATTGACAAAGACCTTCACAGCAACACCTAGATTAGTGTTCAGTTGAATGACCGGGTACTACCATTCAGCCAAGTTGACACTCAAAACGAACCATCATAGTCCTGAAACTCGTTTCAACTTTCTGAATCCTGGACCCAAAAAGATCATCTGGACTTCCCTCTTGATCCCAGGAGATACTCTGAACTGTTGGAGATGCTCTTCTCATACCTTTTGTGTAGTCTGATGAACTTAGATTGCTTCAAAGGTGATGAATAGAACTTTCTAGTGTACTTCCCAAGTCTTGCTATGAAATAATTAACTATTGCCTGGGTTGAATGGTGATAAAATCTCTTAGGAAATCGCCTGGAAATGTGGGAAGGACGCATGCCTCTGTGAGTTGGCCACCAGTCATTTTGCTCAACTTTCACAAAGTGGAACATGTGGGAGGAATCAGTGAACACCCTGCAGAGTGGGACCACTGAATCAGAAAAGATGATGTATAGAACTAGAGATATGTTCCCTTTGTCAAAGTTGAGGTACAAAGACTGATGTTCAGCTTATAGAGTCATGCGTCCTTTCTACCTCTCTGGGCTATTTCCTAGGTGACTTGATCACCATCCAATCCAAGCAATAGTATATTGTTTCTTAGGAAGACTTGGGAAGAACATTAGAAAGACAGGAAAGATGGGGGTGGGAGGGGAGACTTCATAGACCAAACATATTTCCTAAATTACCTTTCTTTTGCATTAATGTTGACAGTGGCTGAGCCCGCCTGCCTTTGATTCAGTCCCAGATAATTCACAGAAACCCTTGACCAGGCCAATGGAGAGGTTCTCCTCACATCCTGCATTGTGGCCTCTCATTACCTGGGTACAGGGAGCCCTCACCTGGTGGTCCTGCCTCACAGTAGAAGGACTGACACCTCCCTTCACCTCTCTGAGATAACTGCACAAGTCAAGACTTCTTAGAACACCTGTTGGGTTGAGGTGGTTGAGGGATAGTTTGCAATCATGGAAATTGGGAAATTAAGAGAATCATCATAGTTATAATCAAAACGCACACACGCGCGCGCACACACACACACACACACACACACACACACACAGCAAAGGAGCATAGAGCCTGCAAAGAATTGGCTGGTACCTGCAGGAACATTTAAATCTGAGTCTGTGGATTTTAAAACCAAAGTATAGGGATCGTCACACTTGACTTTAAAATGCATTCCCTGCATGGGCTATAAGGGCTTTGAAAAAAAAAAAAAAACTTCCTTTCTATCATGGAAATGAAAACCTGCATACATTCTCCCTTTCCCCACATCAGCTATGAAGGGATTTGGGGTCCCACAACCCATCATGACTCAGAGGCAGCTGCTCTGACCTGAGGCTTGCACAGACCTCCAAAGGAGACTGTCCAGAGGCTTGGCCACCCAGTGATTGGGCCCTGAAGAGCTATTCTGGTTTCTGGCAGTTGACACACACACACGCGCACACGCACACGCACACACACACGCATTTCAAAATGCAGCTGATGAAGTGTATTCATAAGGACTGGCTCAAGTGATGTAATGGTGGGCTGGAGGGTGAGGGGTAGACTTAGGAATTAGAGAATAGAAGACTGACAGATGATACCATCCACAGAGGTTCCAGTGTTCTTTTTTTTTTTTTTTTTTTTTTAATCCTCACCCAAGGACATTTTTGCATTTATCTTGAGATAGAATGGGAGGGACAGAGGGAGGAAGAGAGAGAGAAACATTGATGTGAGAGAGACACATCAAGTGGTTGCCACCCACACGACCCCAACCGGGGCCGGGGACAAACTGCAACTGAGGTACATGCCCTTAGCGGGAACTGAACCCGGGACTCTCTGGTCCGCAGACCAACGTTCTTAACCACTGAGCCAAACTGGCCAGGGTGGTTCCAGTGTTCTTTCAACACCTCCCTGCACATCCACATGATTTTACGCTGTAAAATTGCCCGAGGTCCGTGGTGGAACCCAGGCCCTGACAATCCCTTGGTTTCCATTTCCACAGGTCACTCCTCGGCCCATTTTGTACACCACTGGTTTTCTGAAAAGCCCATTCTTTTCTGGTTAAGAGAGCCTGAGAGAAATTCTGAAATTCATATGGTTGTTTAGGGATAAAGTCTGTCATAACTTCTCAAAATTGAGAGCATTACAAGAAGAATAGCTATGTCAAAATTTCCAAAAAAGGGAAATATTCTCAGGGGCTAAGGTGAAAATAGTTCAAGTTACAGGGCTCCACTTGGCCTTGTAATCAGAATAGGAAAATGACCAGCGTCACAGGATGCTGGAGAGCTATGAAAACAGGCCTGGTTTCTGAAACCACTGTTAAGATTGTCCTCCCAAGGCCAAAGCAGGTGTTTCTGGAGCACCCAGAAACAGGTCTGGGAAAGCCTTAGTCCTACACTGGAGAGCAAGTTCCTTATTTTCTCTACGTCTGGTGCATTTCCAAGCACCAGTGGCCATGGTTGTAGCTAATAAGGGCACTTTAAATGTCACCTTGCTGTTCTGATATTCAGCATGTATGTTAAAGCCATAAGATAGCTGGATCTATACTCTCTTGTGCCAAAACTATATATTGCAAGAGTCAGAATCCAGGCTTAGACATCTGATTACAGAACCACAGAACTTCAGGATTAGTCATGCTCATGAAAGCCATTTGGCCCTGTTTTCTCTGTGAACAATACTATCTGTATTGGTACATGTAATCTAGCATATATCTGGCAATTATTGATATTAAATTGATTCAGTGTTTTAAAAGATGTTTCAGACCCCAAACACGGAACCCCTAGTTTATTTTGCAGCTGAATACAGGATGGTTTAACTCTAAAATGTGAGCATTGATCCCTTCTTAACTTGGTGACTTAATTACTCTCCATCATGCCCTCCTTCTGTGTAATTTATTCTCTGGAAATAAACGGAACCCTTTAGGTGGAGGATCACCTACGTGAGATCATTTTTACTGAGCAGACATTTTGCTAAATGTGTCATGGTTATTTACTAGAAGGCTGACACTATGGTAGAGACATTAACAATATCTGCTATTTCACAAGAAAGTTCTAAAAGGTGTTTTAAGTTGTTTCCCAAAGCACCTAAGTAATTCTCCCAGCATTTCTCAGAGGTATTAGCCAATTTTACAGGGAAGATATGTGAGGAACGTGTCGGGAGGGCGACAGTAGGCAAGTGAAACACAGAGAAATGAAAATATTGTCAATAATATAGACAGTAATTGGACAGGATCGCCTTACTCCTAGGTTTTATTCTCTAGGTCACACTGCCTCCTACATTACATTATTGGTATTAACATAAGCATGGGAGCTTAATTTTATAGATCACAGGAAAAGTAGATGACATTTATCATCACTTTTCAATGAGTCATCTCATTAGGAGAAGGGTAAACATTCAGCCCAGGTTAAAATAGTTGAGTTAAGAACAAAATTAGTTCACAGACTGTTTTATCACTTTTTAAATATTGTAATATAAAAGTCAGTCTGCTTAGCTTTGTTCATAAAAAGGTGTTTTTATTATCATCTTGGCCAGCCTCAAGATAGAATACATTCCTAACAAAATAATGAAGACTAGAACAAACTGTGAAGGACTATGAACTGAACTTCACTGGGCCTTTCAGTTGACTTATGTCAAACTTGAACTAAAAATGCGCCCCTAACCCCCACTGAAGACCTTGGATAACACAGCAGGAAGATGGAAACACATTTTGATTAGCTTAGAAGCTGTACTAACAAAAAAAATAGAGCAGTCATGTTACTGGGATTGGTGAAATCTTTTATTTTTATTTTTTAAATAAAGAACTTTAGACATGGAATGGATGCCTAGCTGTTTGTTGAAACTTAGTTTTGTTGGAATCACCTTGGCATGCTGAGAGATGGTGGGAAAAAAAATGGGCCTGACTTTGCAGGTTCTGTCTGTCCTGTTTCAAGGCAGGATTCTACCAAGAAGAATGGTGAAATTTTAGCTTTATTTCAGATGAATGAGCAGCCAATAGGTTCTGACTCATGCCCAAGACAAGATGACTTCCTTAGAATCTTAGTAGATATCGAATATTCGAAGGCTTTTTCCTCAGGAAAGGTTTTTTTTTATTTGAGTCACCCAATTATATGGTCTCAAGTGAACAGATCGTATAGACACGTAATCTACTGCATGGTGGTGTTGGGCCAGAGGCCTTTTTGGGACATTTCTGGGGGCGGCAATCCTGCCCTTGGGTTTGATAAGGGAAGACTGGCACCGGATTTCTGGTGTCTGAGTTGGCAGAAAGTGCTGGGCTGGCCAGAGCTGCCTTTCTCCCAGCATGGCCGGGCGGCCTGCTGTGCGTCTTCCCCAGGGAGCCGCGGCCATCACTTTCCCAGGCTCCTGGATCCAGTCTTGCTGCTCATTTAAGTCCTGGCAGCTCCCTGAGAAAGCAGAACAGGCTCTGTGGCCTTGGAGTGAAGGGCGGAGATGTTCTACTTCCAGGTCAGCTGCTGACTCCCCAAGGGCAGTCATCTTTGTCTTTAATGGCAGTGTTCCATTATCCACTGCATGGGGAGAAACCATTGACCCAACTTTAAACTCCAGGGCAGGGAAGGCTCATTTGGATATAACCAAGTAGAGGAAGAATATTCTATACTGAGTGTGTTTATTATCCAGGCCTTTCTTTTTCTTCATCATGTTAAAATTTCAGTCATTTATTTAATTCTTTGCCGCATTCCAACAAAAACTTGCGATGGTTCTTTTGGCTTATCAGCACCCCTTTCAAAGGCCTTTTGGAGGGTGAGACAGCCAAGGGCACTAAAAGTCTCAGCTGAGTTTGGGGGACTAAAGGCAACTTACATTTTTTGTGTTACTCTGTGTCGTGTTTGTGTATGTGTGTGTGTTGACGCAATAATGATATCTGTTCTGGCAAAGGAAATGAATGGTTAATTGATTATTTTAAAGTTTAGGATCCTTGTAGATATCAAATAGTCCCACAATTTTTTTTTCTCAAGAAAGTTTTCTTTATTTGAGTCATCCTGATTTCATGGTCTCAAGGGAACATGCTGTATAGACACGCGTTCTGCATGAAGTTTTAAGAATAGATCTCATTTAATGAAGAGCAGGAATGAGTACCTAAAATCAACCTTCATCTTTAGAAATGGACTGAACTTATAAAACTCCGTGTAACATAAAACCAGGTTTAAAAAGAAGAAAAAAATCTTATCAGTTTGTACGTTATTTGGAAAGCTGCAACTCGGCTAGGCTCAGCCAGAGACTTTTGAAACCTTAAAATGAAGTCAGGGTCTTATTTTCTGGGCTGACTTATGGATATCATATGAATCTGTCCCATTCACATTCAGCCTTTCTTTGAACCTGGAGTGAGAAATCCCAGTAACTCAAGTGGGGTAGAGGATGTTATGCTTTCATTTTTTAAATCAAGTGGCGCAGCCCTGGTTGGTGTGGCTCCGTTGGTTGGGTGTCATCCTTTGTACCAGAAGGTTCCCAGTTGATTCCCAGTCAGGACACATTCCTAGGTTTCCAGCTCAATCCCCAGTAGGGGATCAATGTTTCATTCTCACATCGATGTTTCTATCTCTCTCTACCTCTCCCTTCCTCTCTTTTTCTCTCTAAAAAAAAAATAAAAATAAAAAATCAACACAAATATTTAAAGAAAAAGAAATGAAGCGGTTCAGTTTCACCTTGTTTTAGTAATCCAGAATATTTCTGAGCATCAGTAAGATATGGTATGGAAGAGAGAGATTAGAAATATAGAATGGTGCGAGAGAAGTGCCCAGGGACTGTTTTTGTTCCCAGTGGAGAGTGCTTGGGTCTAGATGAGTCCTGGTTACATCACTAGACTTTTTTTTGTTGGAGCTTCAGTTTTTAAAAAAAGAAAATGAAAGAAGAGATTCTGGTTATCTATTCATAAGCGAAGTACCACTGACTAGTTAGTGGTGTCTGTGAGATGACCAGAGTGAGTACAAAATGCTGTGGTATTAGATAACGAAGAAAAGGGAAATGGATAAAAATATCTTAATGGCATTTCAAAGAAAGGTTCCATTTTTGGTACTAAGATTTGGAAATCTCCAAAAAGTTAGTGATTCCTATAGAGATAATAGAGGCTTTAGAATCAATAAAGTTTGAATTAAAAAAAAAACCAATTGGAAATAATGACTGATTCCTGGAACCTCATGTAGATTACAGGGTTTGGGTTGAGATTAGACTAATGTAACCATAGTATGCTAAACTACAACACCCTGGAATATTATTAGCCTTATCTGAATGCCTTTTGTATCAAATTCTTGACCTGATTTTTGTCCCAGTTTCTTTTTTATATCAACTAGGTTTAGTTCTTCCTTTAAGAAAAAATATTTTAAAAAATTCTAATGAAAGCTGGCTGATTCTACTATGAGTAATATAAGAAAATCCATTTTGCTAAGGCAGCAACAGAATATTGAAATACCTGGTTTTAAATTTTTATGTGGGTTTGGCAAATGCAGTCTGAACGTGGCTAATATGATACCCGACCTGGTGTTAATAGCCAATGATAATTCCATATGTACCACCTGCTACCTGTCAGGTTACACATTCTTTCTTTTTTCCTTTTTTGGCATGAAGGTTACATTAGCTGTGAATATAGGTCTTTATGGCTAGAGTGGAGGCAGGCCGTGATACTTTTCTAGATGAAACTGAGTTTTGATGTAATTCTCATCTTGGTTTCTTTTCTTCAGTCATCCCTTCTTCCCAACTCACCTCCCCCCATAACTTCTATGAAGCCCTTAAAAAGCACTGCATACCATCTTGAATTTGGGGACTGGGGAGAGAGAGAAGAAAGGAGAGAAAAGGAAGGAGAGACAATGAATCACAAGCATAAATTAGAATGTTCATGAAGGTAAATCCTCCCACCAAAAAATAAAATGAGAGAAATTTCCTGGAATGCGCAGATGAGGGGGAAAACCCATTAGCCAAAGATGTGGATCTGCTAACTAATTGCTTTATACCTTAGTATTTAAATACCACAAAGTCATTTCTCTTTCTTCTTAATAACTTCTCAGGAATTTCTCAAAAGCTAGCTCCACATGGATCACAATTGCTTCCTCTCTACTTTCTCCTACTGGTACATATTTTGAAATTGGCTGGGCAAAGCTGAACAAAATACTTCAAAAACCCCACAACTCAAATCTAAACCAAGCCATTGCCTGTCAATATGTAGGACTTGACTGGGGGAGTTGTCTGGGTCTTTCTGTCTCGAAGCTCCAATTCAGACAGTGTGGGGGGCTCAGTCCAGTACTTTGTGGGAGGCAGGGGGAGATCCTCCCTTCCACACATTCCCTGACTGTAGAGAAATCAGGTTTCCTATTATAACCATTCCAAATTGAATATGAGGAGTCTAAAAGATACACACAAGACATCAGAATGATTTTTCTTGAACAGTGAAGACATTATCAAAGATTTTCAAGGCCATTCACATATTTTTTCAAAGAAAATAGTTTTAGCCTCTTATTAGTATTATTATTCCAGTTGTTGTTATGTTTGTTCTCAGTAACAACGAAAGGCACAGAAAGCTCCTTTGTTTTTAGGCTTTTAAAAATCTTCCTGAATAGCCTTGGCTGGTTTGGCTTAGTGGTTAGAGCGCTGGCCTATGGACCAAAGAGTAGTGGGTTGGATTCCAGTCAGGGGCATGTACCACCTTTGCAGTTCTATCCCAGGCCCTGGTCAGTGTCGTGCGGGAGGCAACCATTCGATGTGTCTCTCTCACATCAATGTTTCTCTCTCTCTCTCTCTCTCTCTCTCTCCCTCCCTCCCATTCTATCTGAAAATCAATGGAAAAACATCCTCGGGTTAGGATTAAGAAAAAAAAAAATCTTCCTGAACCATTTAATCTCTTTAGATGGGGCCTAAAGACAAAGACTACGGTTTAACTCAGAAAAAATGTCCAAATGTCCTGTTTCCAAATTCTCCAAGTAACAACATTGCTTAGCTCAGAAAAAATGTTTGCAGCCTTTTCCAGGTGCTTTCAAAATTTTTTTCTCACCCTGGTTAGTCATTGCAATAGCCCCATGAGGTAGCTGTTTCAGGTTCTCCTTCCAGATCAGGAGAAGAAAAGGAAGCTTTCTCAGGGCAGAAGCGGAAGCTGCCCCTCAGTTTGGCTCCCTGGCATCTATCTGCTCCTGGCTGTGGCCACAGGTCTCTGAGATGCTAGTGATCTTTTTAACTTTCTTCTCAACTCCAAAACTAGCTTATGTCCTAGCTGTGTGTGTGTGTGTGTGTGTGTGTGTGTGTGTGTGTGTGTGTGTATACTGACTAGTAGTCAGAAGGTATATTTGGTATGGTAATAAACCTGGCAAAATCATTTCCCGTACTTCAAAAAAGTTTCTATTGTGCATACAGTCACTATAAAATACTAAATTGCAGTGATAAAAAGCCAGGCACATTTCAAGTGGCTCTCTCCTTTTGGCCTAACAATCTTTTGGCCAATGATATTAGTGATTTTGCCCAGTGGAAGGACCAAGGAGCTCGGTATTTTCTCTAAAATTATTTCTCCTCTCGAAGGAGAAACCTCTTGAAGGTTTAAGAACTCCCCCTGCCAGGACACACATTTCCCACTTTCTCTTTCCAGATTCGGTCTCAATTTGCATGACTATCTATTAAACTTACCTTGGCCTTCCAGATTCCCACCATATTTAGAATTCTTTAGTAAGTCATCTACCTACCTTGAACTCTCCTGATCCTGGTTTATTTTTCGGGTCAAAATTCAGCTTTATGCTTGGTTGTAAAACTATATAGTTTCACATTTTCAAGCGCACGGGGGCATACGTTTCTTTGAGACTACTCTTCAGCTTTAAAGAAGGAGCATTCATTGTAATCATTACCGAAAGGATACAGTACTAATGGAACTTAATTGTTTCCACTAGATGCATCTCGGGTGTTTTTGGCAGCCAAAATGAAAATGATTCCAAATATCATCAAAGGGGCTTATAAGCACCCAGCATGCACAAAGTGTTTTGATATACAGTGGCGTGTTAATATCATTATCTCGCCTAATACAACATACGGTTACTTTAATCCTCTCCCGCCTCTGTGATCTTAGAAGATCCCACCGATAGAAGGCAAAAAATAAAATACTATATACAAGAAGACAAAGGAGTATTATTCCTCATCCTCTGAATGCAATTTTTTTTTATTGTTTGAATGTTGGCTTCAAACATGTACCTTTATCAATACTGACTTCTGCGTCTTCCACGCTAGTTTAGAGTTTGCATGCGACATCAAACATACCTTTTCACACATGTTCTTTCCAGATTTTTTTTAACACTTACTTAGCAGTTTATAGAAGGAAGTGAATGATCTCCTCAAGCTGCTTACAAATTAAAAAAAAAATCTGTGCTTATTAATTATGCAGGATTAGTCTAATTATAATTCAGCAAATTAATTAGCGACAGAAGGTGTTCTGAAACATTGGAGTACATTTGCATGTTAAATGGAGAGGCTAGTCTGTAATATATGTAAATTTATGCATGGCTTCATAGTTTAATTTAAAAATTTGCAGCTGCATATGGTATGGGAGCAGGTGAAAAGTCAGTTTTAGTTTAATGATGCTAACAAACATTGGATGGTGTCCTGTCTTAGCAAGAGAATGCACTCATATCTGCTAATCTATGATTCTGCCATAAGAATATACTATTACATAGATGCTCAAACTCAAGGTCATTAGTGAATGGACCCATAAGTGCAATAGGTATAAAGCTGGAAACTGCAGAGAGAAAGCTATGACAGGAGGAGCCCAAACTATGAACTTCGTTCGCCACTTTTTTCAATATTGCTTAGTGAAGCAGTTGGCCTTAGTTTCAGGAAAGGAACATTTCAGCCTGTGGGTACCTTTTTGTCTGACTGGTATCTATTCTGGCAGGTGCAAAAGAGTTGTCCAACCTTGATTCCCTTTCCAAATATTCACATTTACACTTCATTTCAATTTCCTGGAGCCGTGGGAAAGTTATTACCAAGTTATGAATTAATGGTAGGGTAGAGAGTTTTACACATTGGCCTCAACCATCTGGCAAAACAGTAAAACCAGCGGACCAGGCAGCAGCAAAGGGCTCTTGGTGTAATTGGTGTTCACTGTTCAGCCTAGCATAGATGAGCTTGTGGGGGAGGGCCTATAATGGAGGGGGAGGGGAAGGAGGCAGAAGGGGAGAAGGGGCACGAAGGAAATAGGACAGTAAGGACCCATTAAACTGATGGCTGGCTAATAACTTCATTTCTCTCCTTCACCTGAGTAGTCATGGCATTAGAAGGGGAAACAGATTTGTATTCTAATTCTGAAGTTTCACTGAAAGATGTTTCCTGGACTTAGTTTGTATGTTCAGTTTCACCCAGTCTTTTTGCCTTTTCTTGATGAGAAGAAAGAGGAAGGGATACAGCGAAAAAGAGGACATGGTTAAAAAAGAAAAAGATGGAACTGTGCACACTGCAAAGAGCCCTCCAAAGACATTTTGTGAGAACAATTGGAATTACAAACATGCTCTTAGTTTGTGTTTCATTCCAATTCCGGCCCAAAGAGTTCAATTATTATTTTCATTAATGGTGTCAGATTTCCATTCGAGTGCAAAAACAAGGACTTTTCCTTAGAGATTTTTCCCCCTGTGAACCTCTCGGTGCCAAGTAATGGAATTCAGGAGAGTGAAGATACATCCGAATACAGAAGAAAAAAATTCTAACCTATAACCTCAGGTTCTCAGAAACTGTAGTGTGCTGCTCTTCAGAAATAAATGGAGAATCAAAGTGGCCTCCTTGTTTTGACACCTCGGTGACTGTTTACAGTCAATTGCTTGCCACTTGAGCTATGGAGACATTCCCTCCAGAAGAAATCCTGAATGGCTTTGAAATGAAGTCTATCGATATGGAGTCAGATTACACAGTGGGGGAAGTTGCTCCCTCCTGGTGCCTAAATGAATATAGCAGGTCTTACTCCTGAGGCCATGTGTTCGGTAACTGGAGGCACTATGGCCAAGCTGAAATGCCATTTCCAGGAGCTTGTAATAGGCATGAAAGTCAAATAGAAAATAGTCTGTTGCCAGTTAGGAATCGCTCTGAACTCTCTTGCCTGACCATTGTTTACTGAAAGCAGTGATGAGGATTTTGACTCTTCATGTTTTTGTTTTTTTCCTGCATTCTGTTGTAATAGATTAATTACAGATTCTTTTTCTTTAATCTCTCCCTAAAAATGAAGGAACGATTTTCAAGTGGAATATATATTAATAGTGGAGAGATAAGGAATGTGGAGGAGGAACCAGATTTGAATTTGTGGCAATTCCTTCTGGTAATTTTGTATGGAAAATAGGCCATTTTAAAATGTGGAGGTTGTGGGTGGAGAGATGGGGCAACTCAGGGGCTGGAGGTGGGGGCACGAGAATGCCTGGTGAAAGGTGAAGGAGCTAACTTACTAGCCTTTACCCATACACTTTGCATGGATAACTATTCCTCACTACTGGCCTAGGAGGTCATGTCACAAAGGAAGAAAGTAAAGGTCCTCAATAAATATTAAGCAAGCAAAATATAATAATAATAATTGCAGAAGAGTTAAAATTATGTGAAAATGGCTTTCAAGGGACACCCCAAAGACTGAAATTATCTGCTATGAGAGGAATAAACTTGATGATCTATTTAAACATCTCCAATGCAGGAGAGTCTCCTCTGTCCCTTGGGTAACACTTTCAACAGTTAGCTTTGTTGACTTGATTCTCAAAAAATGTTTTCCAAGATTTAATTCAACTTACGTTACACATTTGACTTCAGGCTTTTTTTCTTTATAGTCTTGGTGGACAAATGGCCTGAATCTTCCTCAAACACTCAAGCAGTCTTCTACATTACTTTTGCAGAGGGCTGCAGCTGTCTGGTCTGTGCACCTTTGGACCATGAGGGTTCTTGAGATGTCTTGTTTTCTGAACATCTGACAGACTTGCTTATCTTCTTCTGCACACTCCAAAATAGCCTCAGAATTTCTAGAGAATGCAGTCCTTAATAAGAATGAAAGACATTTTTTGTTTGTTTTGTTTTGTAACATGAAGAATGACTCCACTCTCGTTTCCAGGGAGTAAGATGAAGGTCACTTGGTGACCCCCCAGATAGATCAGTGAGGCACTAGTCTCCTGAAACAAGGAGCTGCTTGACTATGTGTCCCACCTCTGTGGAGATGAGAATATCTGTGGAGATGAAAGATCCTATACCTACTCTGTTTATGTATTTATATTTACTTTTTAAAGGATTGTATAAATAAATGGATTACATAGAAAATCAGTTTATAAAAATGAGTAAAGCTTCAGAAGAAGCTTTGCCAAGGTCCCGCCAGAGCAATATTTTTCTAAGAGTCAGACAAACCAGAGTTCCACTCTTAGCTCTTCCACTTACTAGCTATGTGACCTTGGGCAAGTAATCTGACCTTGCAGAGCCTTGTTCATCTCCCCTGTAAAATGGGGACATTAATTCTACTCTCAGAGTTGGGGGGATTAAATTAAAGCATACATGGCAAATAATATGTGGTGAATAAATATGGGCTATTTATTATTATAATAATCATCATCATAATTAGTCCTTAGCTGTATACAGTTAAAGAGGTTGAGTATAGTTGGAAGTAAGAAAACTTATTGCTTAAACATTTCTGTAAACCTAAATTTTTTGGATCTGAAATGGCCTTTTATTGAAATAGTCTAGGTGAATAAGCACTAATGGTAATATGTGCCTTCCACAAGAATATCAGTGGAGATGAAAGATCCTATACCTACTCTGTTTATGTATTTATATTTACTTCTTAAAGGATTGTATAAATAGATGGATTACATAGAAAATCAGTTTATAAAAATCAGTATTTGATTTAAGCTTAATGAGTCATTCATTCAAAAAGTTTAGGTCATCCTCCCTTTCCATGGATCTTCTTGGACCTTTGTGCTTGCCGCCATCTTACCAAGCAAATCTCAAGTACTAAGCATTCTCAGATGCCCCTTTGTCAAGTTTGTAGGGTACAGCAAGAGCCAATGGAGAATCTAACTTCCCAGAGTCTCTTTAAATCTGTGGACTTAAGTGAGAATCTCATAAGGCCCTCAGAGCTTCAGGGCCCTTTCTTACCTGGGCTGACACCTAAACCATCAACAGATTTTTCAAGAGTAAGTCATGGTCAGGCCAAGTCTGGACCCACTCCTGCTCATCACTTTACTTGGGCTGCCAAGTTTGGATTCTGTTGGAGGTTTTGGGGAGAGGACAATGTGTTCTCTGTTGCTGGAAGGTTCAAAAAGGATATTACAATTAAGACTTAGATTAAAGCTGGAACATTATCGTTTTCACTGGTGTCAAGTGGGAACCAATCATGTAGGGGTTTTCCTACCACATAAAGCAGAGTGTGCTGCCATGCCCGTCATTCTCAGAGTGAGCACATGGCTCTCTGGTGTGTCCATCCAGCACAGCTGCTTACTCTGCCTGGTTCCCTGAAGGACATAAGCCTGAGAGGATCCTGGGGGAAGAGAGGCAACTACCCATTTCTTTCAAGTATGATTTTATAATCCAGCCTCTCCCTACATTTAGTAGTGCTCAGAAATGATATGAGTGTATAAGGGAAGGGGGTTACTTTATTTTCAGAAGCACTCCCAAACAGTGGAAACCAGTTATATTTTAATTTATAGGTCTCTGGAAAAGGAGGTTTAGTAGTTAATCCAGATAAACTGTGTTTTCCTCGAAAATCAATGAACATAGACGTTTGAGCACCTACATGGTTTGTGAAACTAATTCTGTATATGGCTCAGACTTTAGTAATCCAGCCTACTTGTGTGGCCATCATGGCAGAGAGAGAACCAGATACAGCAAACACACACTTGGCCCTTGGAGAGTGTGGAGGGTGTTCTCATCCCCCTGGTGCATAGATGTGGCCGTGTCATCACAGAAGTTGTTTCTAGAGTAGGCAGAATTAGGTCTTTTTTAAGGGAATGACTTTCAAAATGAAAGGTATTTTACAAATTATTTTCATAGATTAAGTCTCTGCACAATGGTAGCTCTTACTAGGGCCAAGTTCACATTCTTTTGATACACATCCCCATCTAATATTTTTATTAAAAGAAGCTTTTGTGCTTTCCTAAAGATTTTGGATTTCTAATAGGAGATAAATTGAATGGCCCCTTCCACACATCTGGAGAAATATTATGCTGGGTTTTGTACTAGTCAGATGATTGGTTATAATCCTGGAATCTGGCATGAATATTAAGTAGTTACCCTTCCTGTAATTTAGAGACTCCTTGCTGCCCCACCACCAGACTTTAACTCTGTACCCTATTTTTGCATCTAGTCTGAATCTCAGTTTCTATTTGGGGTGGGCTCAGCACATGTATAGAGCCACTTAGGAGCTTTCATTCTATTCTTAAACAGTGTTTAGTGTTCCGATATTCCAGAGAATCAAGAGGAACAGAGATTTCTTGGGTTACTAGGTAAGACCCTGGGGTTGTACTCAGACCCATATTCAGAGGTCTCCAGATACATCTCAGAATCTGAAGAAGCATATTTTGAATGGTTTGATTGTGTGCTCCATGGGGGCAAGGATTTTGTCTATCTTGTTTTCCATCATGACTGAAAATTTGTGGCATATATTGCATACTTAATAATTGATCAAATGAGTAAATAAATGAACTCACCAGAGGTTTTCAATAGTGGCATTTACTTCCATGCCACTATCTGTGACTTAACGTTTTCCTGTTGGGGTGCTATAGTCCTCTCACCCTCCAAGAAACCTGAATCCTTTATGGTCTTTTGTTGTTATTGTTGCTGTTTTTGCTTTATTCAGACCATGTTTTCTGTTGTTGTTGTTTTTTATTCTCACCTGAGGACATGTTGAGGGGGGTAGAGAGAGAGAGAGAGAGAGAGAGAGAGATGGATCAGTTGCCTCCTGTACACCCCCCGACCAGGGATCGAATACACAACCTTTCAGCGTATGGGATGACATTACATCCAACTGAGCCACACCAGCCAGGGCTCTGAAGTTTTTTTTTAAACAGCTGGATTGAAATATTATTTATAGACTATAAAGTTCACCCATTCCAAGTGTGCAGTTCAATGGTTTCTAGTGTATCCACAGAGTCTTGCAGCCATCACCACAGTCTAATTGGTGCAGGAAACATAGAATGCCAGATGGAACTTGTTGCCAGAAAGGCCCAGGTTTAAATTATTGTTTTGTCACTTAAAGCTGTGTGATCTTGGGCAAATTTATAAATTCGTGGAGTCTTTGTTTTTCCTAGCTGTGAGATGATTTGCCACTCATAAAGTTGTGAGAAATAAATGAGGCAATGAATATCAAGAACATAGCTAGGAGCATGGCACAGAGTAGACATTTGGCTAGCCTTCTTCCCCTGTCCTCTGTGACCCTTGTCCCCTTCAGCTGATGGTCCACACAGGACGATGAGCAGGGATAGAGATGGCTCTGGTCTGTGATGTTTCTGAGCCACCTTCTCCTGCCTTGGAAGCATAGAGAAAGGGTGCTAAGGGAAAGGTGCATCTTGCTCAACAACCTCACAGTACTGCCAGCTCTGGCCAAGGCATCAGCCAAGATGCCTTATTTTCTACCAATCAGCCATCCCTGCATTTTTTTCTTTCTGTCTCAGATCAGTGGGTTTGACCCACTCTCAGAAAACCCCTGCACCCACCTCCACCTGGGCTTCAGTAAGTGATAATCTTTTTGTCATCAGTGGTTTCTTCCCCCAGTATAGCCATTTCTGGAGGGTTTTCAACTCTACGTATTTTTTTCTTAGCAATCATAACATATTAGTGCTGGAAGGAACCCTAGGGATAATGTGGTTAAACCCTCTGAACAGTTGAAGAAACCAAGGCCCAGAGAAGTGAGGTAACTTGGTTACAAAGTTAGTTGGTAGCAGATCAAGTCTAGCCCACTGTCAGCATTTAATAAACATCTGTACAGTGAAGGAATGCCCTTTGGTACATCCTATTGCCTCAGTTGACCTAGGAACCAGATTGAAATGTGAGTTCACATTTTTTTAGGGGAGATTCTTTTTAAACCATTTTTATTTTTCGATTACAGTTTACTTGAGTTCATATTTTGACCTCACCTCTCTATTACTCTTTATCTATAAAACAAGGATAAACCTGTAGTTGTTAGTGTTAACTCTTAAGGAATGAGATCAGAGGCCCTGAAAAGTGTACCATGCTAAGTGGTGATAATATTCATGTAGTCAACATTGTTTGGAGAAAGTGAAAATAACAACTTCCATCCTGATGAGAATCTACACATTTGGTCTGAATCTTGTAATTCATTTTGGTTTCCCATTTCTGAGGAGAGAGAGCTGACATTTTCCAGGCAGCTCTGGCTTCAGAGGGATCTAGACACAGGATCTGTTCCCTGTAAGTTATCCTGTGGTTAATGGCTGGTTTGGTTAGTAAAGGGTTCTGTACCAAGCCCCTGAGCGTGATGGGTGGAGGGGTGCAGGGAGGGAGGTGGAAGACATCACTAAAAAGAAGAGAAAAAATTGGAGATGTCAGTAAGCCCCAGAATTTCTTTAAATTAATTTTTAGGTCCGCATGTAAAATATCCAGGCCATAATTTCTGGTGCTGGCCATTTAGAAATAGAAATAGCTATGCTTCTTTTAGAAAGTACTATACAATATAAGAGAATTCTCTCTCTCTCTTTGTCTCTCTCTCCTCGCCCCCCCCCCCATTCCCTCCCTCCTCCATGACTCTGTTAATCTTTGTGAACAGAACAGTTACATCTTTAGTGTGCAGGGGACTGTGTAGGTTACAAACTCAGACTCCAGGCCAGCAAACGAGTCAAAGCTGGGTGTTTTCCATCCTAAGAACTGTTAAGGGTTCTAATTTAAAAATGAATAAAGCCTTTCAGCAGGCCCTTGTTTCCCTAAATCAATTTAATTTTATGTAAACATTTATCTCCTTTGCACTTTTCCACCCACCCACCATTCCTATAATAATGCCTTCATGAACATTAATGTTTTCACCAGATACATTCTAGAGGAAGGGTGGTGGGGCAGGTAAGGGGAAGTATAACACACACAGAATGCATTATAAGGAGGCCAGTTGTGGGAAAAGTTGCCCCAAATCCAGGAGTTAGTGAGAAAAAGCACTTGATTTGATTTTAGTGGTTTTTTTGGGGGGGGTGATGTGGGAGGGGAGAAGTAAATCACTGATGGGGGTGATGGAGGGCAAATGTGGTGTGAGGGTGGGGACTGTTGTTAAGAGAGGAAAAGGTAAGTTTTAAGTCTGAGGAGAGCATCTCTGCATCCGGTGCCTGCAGACCACCGCCGTGACCGCACAAGTGGAAGGCTGTTCCCTTCAAAAAACAGAATGTTTGAGTTCTGATCCATCTTTTCTTAAATAAAAGCAGCTCTCTTTCTGATGTGCTCCGATTGCTATGGCAGACATTTCACTGCTCTTTGGAGAGCGGAGGCAGGTTGTGAATTTGAACGCTGGGTCGAGCAGGGGGAGCATCTTCTCTTGTCATTCCAGAGGTCCCTCGGTAGACACCTCCCACACCAGAAAAGATTAAAAGAGAGATGTGAAAAGCAGATGTTATAAAATAATGAAAAAATATTTAGCTGTTATTTCTAAATTCACACCCAACCTTATTCATTAGATAGGGGTCAGGAACATTTGACCAAATATTTTTAGCAAATCTAGAGGAAAAGAGACTCAAATAGGAATAAAAACACTCTGAAGAGTGCAATTCCCCTTCTCTCCTCCTTTATCATTTACTGTTTATCTTTCCATCAGTTTTTTAAAAGTGTGAAATACCATCAGTTGGAACACTCTGTAATTCTTCTGTGTGGTTTTTAAAGAATTAACAATAAATAGAGGTCAGCATGAGAGCATCCCACCAACCGTTGCTCTAAAATAGAATTTTGGGGAGCTTTGTTGATTTCTACTTATTTTTGTTAGTAAATCCTGGGGAAAATGTATATCTTTTCCTTTAAAGTTCTAATTCAAGGCATGGATATGAGAGTTCTGAAGGGACTTTGGGACTGCGGTAAAATTTCGTTGTCATAGTAACAGAAAGGGAAATAGGCCTAGCTCACCTGGGACTTTAGCACTGCAAAAGCTGGATTTTTTTTTTTTTTTTTTTAAGGAAAAGGACTCTGCAAGTAAAATAAATGAAAAACTTATTGTATTTTGAAACAAAATTCCAAACATTAAATACATAAATGGCTGAAAAGACCACTTCGGCTATTTTTCTTGGTGGACATACTTGTCTGCTTAAAGATGCCCAGTTTTTAAATGCACAAATAGTTCATTTAGGAGAATATTGACTTTAAAAAATATGTCTTACGAATGATGACCTCAGACCATTATTCTGTGCCTTTATATTTTCTGGATAATATATAGAAGGAGTGAAAGGACATTCACACTTTTTATTAATCATAGAAACCCCAGCGTAAACCCTGCACAGACCGACTCTGTCTTTGGGTGGTAACATAACATTTTCTGATTTTTATATACATCGGTTGAAAATATCAGGTCCCCTCTGTATGTGTGTGTGAGCAGGAAGGTGTGTGTGCCAGCAGAAAGCTACATGCGTGAGGGACCCTGAGATTCTGGGCTCAGTCATGCCACTTTAAACCTTGGAGCAAGACATTTTTGCACGGCAGGAGCCACTGCCTCGTTAGAAGCCTTTCTTTTTCTTTCTTTCTTTTTTTTTTTCTGGGTGGGGGGAAGAGTGCCCTAGCAATTTGGGGCGGGTGTACAAACCAGAACCCAGCTTGGGAACCAGTTCACAATCCTCCACAGTGATGGAGCTGACTTGTGAATGAAAACATCCAAATTTGCAAATTGCCGAGGGTCAGCAATGTTCCTTCACGGGCAGGGCTGGCTGAAATTCCCCAGACCCGAAATACAATCACTCTCAAATCAAATCTAATAGAATGCATGGATATTCTCTCTTAAAAAATGTTTACTTAAAAATGTAACACATGGCTTTCTTTTCACAGATTCTTTTTAAAATTTTTCCTCAAGTGCAATCAGAATTGTTTGAAAACAGCAGGAAACCCAAGGGACATGAGAAGGTTTCAGGTAAGGGGCCGGAAGATTTTTCCTGTGAAATAAATCATCCTGTTTTCTCTCTCTTTAGCTTTCTTTTTCTTTTTCTTTTCTTAGAATACATGGTTCACTGAGGTTGCTAACAATAAAGATAACTGTAAACGATATCCCTCATCGATAGCATTGAGGGCTTCTTCATCTTATAGCGTTTAGGCCTTCTGCCTCCAGTGTCAAAGCCCCAGGGGACGGACACCAACCCATGCTGGAGATTTGATTTTAAGCCCTCAGGCTGCCCTTCGCACACACAGCTGCCCACAGCAGGAACCATGTTCTTGATATTCAGCCACCTTGGGATTTCTCAAAGCAGCGTCTCTCTGCTTTCTGCAAGCAACAGCCTCTTTCTCCCCTTTTCCACCGGTTAACTATTCAGTGGTCTCTCTCAGAGTCTTTTGGAAAGCAGCAGGCCAAGCAGCCGTGGTCACTTTAAGATCGCAGCATGACAACAAGACCCACGGGACAGTGACCCAGCTGCCTGGCAGTTAAATCTGCCACCGGTTTCATCACCCTTGCCACTGATGTACTGAGGATGCAAGCTAATAAAAACACAGAGTGAGGCAAAGTGTGTAAGGTCGGAGATGAGAGGAAGAGCAGCCCCTCCCGGCCCCCTTCCTTAATCTTTGAAGGACCCTCATTTAATCCACCAAACGGCTTTCCTGCCGCTCATGCCCAATCGAAACACAGCGCGCCCTTCCCCACAGGAAAATTAAAAACATGTTAAGCAATAGTATTCAAGCTCGAGACTAAAAAATAATCCTGGCAGCAACGAGAGAGATGGGGGATGATCAGCCTCATGTTTCAGGTGAAGAAAATGAGGTTCCGGGAGTTGAAGGAACTCGCCTGTAACCGCAAGAAGGAGCGGGAGAGCGGGAGTCAGGAGGAGCTGTGGGATGCGGCTCGGCCGCGCGGCCCCGCGAGGTGTGCGCCGCTAGGTGTACGCTGTGCTGCTGCTCTTCGGAAATTCTTAGTAATTTCTGAGCAAGGGGCTGCACATATTTATTTTACACTAGATGCTACAAATTATTGTTTAGGAACCAAGTAATGAAAGAGTTATTCGAAGAGAAGGGGTGCACACGCAGGCCACAGAGAACTAATTTGAAAAAAAATATTTTTCACCACATCATGGTTATCAAACAGTCCTTCTGGGACTGGGACATATTTTTGTTATTTAACACTATTAGCAGCCTTTCAAAAAATTAAACCCCTCCCTCCTCTCCATGCTGTATGATATGAAGACAAATAGAAATACAACGAGCTGTCTTGGGGATAAAGTAGGAACATTGTGCAGGGGGAAGTTAATGGTACTCACAATTATGGAAACATATATAATTGCAGTCCAAAAAAATGTGTGAAATTCAAAAGAATTCTGAAGTGCCTCAATGGCCAAAGCTTAGCTTTCAATTCTGGAAGAAACAGAGGCAGGAAAATAAATTGGTAACGTGGATTCTTACCTCCCTATTCTCTACCATTACTTCCAAAGTTTAAAATTTGAGAATACTCTTATAAAGTTGAGGAGGCTTTTAATAGACTGCCTTGTCATTTTATTTGTCCCAAATTGTAGAAATGTACTAATTAAGCAAATACATGCCAATATTTCCTCTACTTCTTTATTTACTAAGTAAATTTTCAATGTACTTGAGTTTTTAACAGGGTTATAATAAATATTGCTGATCTCAAAATGATGAATAATTTTTATTCTATGTGAAAGTATTTAACTTTTGCAAAGACAAAAGTCAAAAGATCTTTTAAAAATGTTTATAGATTCTATGATTGTCTTATTTCTGGGGTAGAGCTACAGACAATTGGCAGGGGGGATTTTTTGCAGTTTTTATTGAGATAAAATTTATATAACATATCATTCACCATTTTAACCATTTCCATTTTAAAGTGTGCAATTCAGTGGCTTTTAGTATAGTCACAATGTTGCGCAACTTATCACCATTATACAATTCCAGAACATTTCCATCATCCGAAAAAGAAACCCCACATTTTCCAATTCCCTTTTCTCTCCACCCACTGGCAACCACTAATCTACGTTCTGTCTCTATGAATTAGTCTATTGTGGATTTTTTATATAAGTAGAATCATACAATATGTGGACTTTTGCGTCTGGTTTCTTTCAACGTTCATCCTTGTTATTCAGTACTTCATTCTTTTTTATAGCCGAGTAATATTCTATTGTAAAAATACACGACATTTTGTTAAATTTTGCATCAGTTGATGGACACTTGGATTGTTTCTACTTTTTGGCTTTTATAAATTATGCTACTATAAACATTTGTGTACAAGTTTCTTTTGTGAACAAATGTTTTCAATTCTCTTGAGTATATATCTAAAAGTAGAATTTCTGGGTCATATGGTAACTCTATCTTTAACTTTTTGAGGAACTGCCAAACTGGTTTCCATAGTGGCTGCACCATTTTCATCATCAGTAATGAATGAAGGTTCCAATTTCTCCATATCTTTACCAACACTTGCTATTTTCATTTTTTTAAATTCTCATCATCCACTGAGTGTGAAGTGATATCTCAATGTAGTTTTGATTTTCTTTCCCTAATGACTAATGATTTTGACCGTCTTTTCATGTACTTATTGACCATTTATGAATCTTCTTTGGAGAAATGTCTATTCAAATCCTTTGCCCATTTTTAAATTGGGTGGTCTTTTTGTTGTTGAGTTGTTAGGGCTCTTTATATAGTGAGGCTACTGGGCCCTTATCAGATAAGTAAGTGATTTGTAAATACTTTTTCTCATTCCATCATTATCTTTTCACTTTATGGAAAGTGTCTTTTAATGCAGAAAAGAATTGGCAAATTTTATGCTCTACTCAGATTGTATTAAGAATATAACCTTCAATGAAAGCACTTGTATGTGGAGAAGGCTATTAAGGAGAAAAGCTTGACTATGTGCTGTGATGGTCAAGTGAGAAATTTGGATCAAGTTCAAAATATGAAACAAAACCAGAGGAAGTATGTAATCATTGTGGTGGGGAGAATGAGCTGAAAGGATGGTGATTTAAGAATTCCTGGAATAGATATCTCATTCAGAAAGAAAAGGTAATGATTTGAAATCACATAGACAATTACTTCAACCCTCCACTTTTGCTTTATGAGCAAACATACTTTTAATGTGAACTATTCTTTTGTGGAGATTTGATCTGAACAGAATAGAACTTATTTTCCAGCCTGAATCAGACCTCTCTTTAATTCCATTTAAGTCCCAAGTATCATAAGCATATATAAAATACGGTCATCCTTCATGCAATTTAACCCTTATGATGGGGACCTATTCACTGCAGACTTTTCCTGATGATCTTCCCACTCTCTTGGCTTTAAATGTCATTGGATCCCAAATGATGCCTGAATCCATTCCTCAGATGTCACCCTTCTCTGGAGCTGCAGATATACAGCTCTGCCTCCCTCCTGGGCAGCTTTGCTTGGATGACTAATGGGTACATGTTCACAGCAGAACTCAATACTTACTCCCTGATCCATGCTCTCGTCATTTACTGGGAAAGTGTCACTTCCTCCTCCTAAGTAGCTGTTAAACACACCTCTCCCGAAAAACTGCAAAAGGCCTCTCTACTCCTTCCTTGTCTAATCCACCCTCAGCACAACTGCTAAAATTAGCTTTTTAAACACGTTACTCTGCTTACTATATGTTAAAAATATCTACTGTCCGTAGACAAAGGCATGGCTAATGCGTATCTTTATACCAAGAATGCATATCTGATATTTCCACATGCCCACACTTAACAGGCACTCCTCCTTGGTTTCTACTACATGGGATATTACTTCGAACTTTTCCACATGTCCTTCCCTGTGCCTGAGAACTCTTCACCCCTCTGAAGTTTGTGTTTTCTACTCATGCTTCAAGACTACACCTGAGTGTACCTCCTTTGTGAGGCATTTTCTGACTCTTCCTGTCAGACCTACTGATTCCTTCTTCTGTGCCAACACACCATTCTCCACAAGCTTCTCCAACACAATTGATCACATTGTCTTGCAATTATTGTTTGTCTAATAGACTGTGCTGCTTGAGGGTAATTAGTATGTTTTATTTATTTTTGTATTTCTCCCCAATGCCTAGCACAATGCCAGCCACTTTGTAGAGCTCAATAAATTGTTATTGAATGAATTTTTAAGAGATAAATTTTTTAAAAAAAAGGAAGGAAGGAAATAAGGAAGGGAAAAAAGAAAAGATTTCCAGGGCCCCCAAAGTACCTTAATCCATGGATCATGCATGCAGAAAATCACTTCTGCCCTCCTTGAAATGGAACAATTAGGTGAAACACCCAGATTAACAGCTCAGTGAAGGAAAGGAAAAGAAATGTATGTCTAGTTTAAGCTGACAGGCCTGTTAAGACATAATGAACCCCATTCTTTATTTCTCTGCATTGTGAGTGGAGAGCAGGCAGTTGGAAAATCCAGAAGAAAATCAAGCCAAGAATAGGAGGAATCAGGCATGTTGTCATTTTCCATATTCAAATTCTAAGACACAGTAGAAATTGACAACAATCAGGGCTATTGTTGCCACATCACTCTCATAGATAGGCTGGCTGGGTCTGCTCCAAGTGCCAGTGAAAACATAGATGCGCTTATTCATTTATTCATTCATGGAACCACTATTATTGAGGAAATTCTATGTGTCAGGCACTATCCTAGGTGCTGGAGATACATTAGCAAAACAGATAAAATTCTTCTCCCTTGAGAGACTTACATTCTAGTGGAGAGATACATAAGATAAGTGATTTACATAGCTTAGCTGTGCTTCTCTGGGGTCTTTGAGTGATTGGCCTTGAAGCACAGGGGCTCATCATGGTACCATTTGTCTTGTGTTGCCTTTTGGAACTCAGTGGTGTGGTAAAGTAAGGGTGATGTGGGAGCTAAATAACAGCTACCATTATAATAATAGCAAGTGTGGATGGTCTTTCCAGTAGTTTCCAAGTTTTTTCACAGCATCAGCTGTAACAGGACACTAATGTCAATAGATTATTTACTTGAGATTAGGAAGCTTAGAGGCCTGGATGCCAAGTTTTTCCCTCCTGTCCCAAAAGGACTCTATTTTAAACAGACATGACCACTATCTAAGGCTGGAGTGTTTTCTATCATATGATAAAAACCAACTTGTACATTAATCATTCTGGAGTTGATAGCAGGTGCCTTGACCCATCTCCAACCCTAGAATCATTTTTATTTATTTTTTATCTTCACCCGGGGACTTTTTTTTTTTTTTTTGCATTTATCTTCAGATAGAGCGGGAGGGAGAGTGGAGGTAAGAGAGAGAGAGAAACATCAATGTGAGAGAGACACATCGAGTGGTTGCCACCCACACAACCCCAACTGGGGCCGGGGACAAACTGCAACCGAGGTACATGCCCTTAGCGGGAACCAAACCCGGGACTCTCTGGTCCGTGGGCCAATGCTCTAACCGCTGAGCCAAGCCGGCCAGGGCTAGAATCATTTTAAAGGAACTCATTCAAACTTACAGCTTTCTTATAATTAGCATAAGAGCTCTTACCACCATTTGCTGAACTTTGCTGAGTGACTCAAGTATCTCAAGTTCACCTCCTAAAATACTCCCTTTTTAGATTAGGTCCATAAAAAATAATCATTTTTAATACAGTTAAGCTAGAGCGAGCAGCAAGATACATATGCAGGTCTCGCCATCCTTTACCTCAAGAGATAAGAGCTCAAGATGCATGGAGGAGCACATACATTTTTAGTGAAAGAAAAGTCATTTCAGGGGCCAGGTGGGGAATGCCATCAGTGCTGAGTTAGTTGATTCCTGTTTGTTTGGATGGATTTGCACACAATCCCAGGATAGGCCTCCTTGAAGGGCATCTTGAAGGGGACTGGAAAAGTGTGAGGAAAAGGGTTGGGGCTTTGTGAAGTTACACCCAGTAGGTTTGTCAGAACTCTGAGGAAGAGAGAAGTGCACAGTGGTGGGGAAAAGGAAATGGAAGACATGAAGATCTCCATCGAAGACTGACATTATCCGGGCAATTGGATAGTGTGAGAGGCCTCGAGCTTGTTAGTGAAATCTGCTGGATGCAACAACTACACAGGAACAACAGAGAAATTAATTAGATGACAAAGACACCTCCTATGCGCAGCCGGCCGCTAGCCATTAGTCTGTTTGACTAAACGATGCAAGAGCAAAGGGCAGGGCTACTCATGTCTTGGAATAGGGCCAAGATCCATCCAACAAACCCTTAGGATTTTTTTAAACGCCCAGCTCTTATATAAAACTTTTTAATGGCACCACCATCTATTTTCCTTAAATAAAAAATGTTGAATGTTTCTCTCACACCCGTTGAAGAGGAAAACGAGAGTTTAAATTAAGTCCAAATGGTAAAAATTTAATATAGCTCCAGCTGCCTGCAGGTTTCTTCAGTTCAAATCTGTCAGTTCAAGAGCTACTCCAGCTGCTCTGTGATCTCATCCACTATTTGAAGGTTGCTGTGCTACTGAGCAGTGGCTCAAAGCATGTAATGAAAATCACTTGTCTATGGCCTCTCTGATCAACAGTTGAGTCCATGATCTGGTGGTAAAACAAACCAGATAGTCCTATTTAAGAAATAATAATTATCTATTTGGAGTCAGAAAAAAAACAACAACCTCTGAGGGTCTGAGGATTTTTAATTTAGTCTAATGTTTTAAGCTTGGGAAGGCTTTCTGTAGATTACTTCAAGCTATTCTGCTTGATGGTATAACCTTCTGCCATCCCCCCCCCCTCCTCTGACTTTTGGTGTTGGTGTCTCAAATAGGGATAAAAATCAGGGTGCTAAGAATTTTGACCAACTCACCTAGGAAATATGTTTTGAGTTATCTGTGGGAGAAAAAGGAGACAAATGAGTGCAGGTAGTTGCCTATATAATTTTGGGGAAAGGATATGTGGGATTTCAGTGAGGTGGAAACAAAGCCTAAACACTCGAACATTTTAGGAGACTCCAATTTGGACACTAAAACCTAAATATGTTCAAGAACAATCAGATGCAGAACTTCCTGGAAAGTAAAGCTCTTTTAGTTTTGCAACAAGAGGGCCTACATTCTTAAACTGCTTATGGGTACTACATGATCCTGATTTTTGATGGATGACAGGTGATTCATGAGGTCCCTGGGGGCAGAGTTTGGTGGAAGGGAATGGCCCAGCCAAATCAAGATGACATAAAAAATGTTAAGACTCCCCTGGGGCCCTCAAAATGTTTGCTAGTAAAATACTGCCCTTGACCATACCATCCTACTTGGTATACATTTTAGATGGGAAAAGCAATGAGGTCAATGGAGTAAAATGAGGTCAGCTGGAAGTAGCAAGTGTCTGTGGCCTTTGAGATGAAGGGAAATTTAGTTGTAAACAGGTTAATGACCTTTGGGCTCCCCAATGACATGAAAATCTGGTTTTAAAAAACTACCACTTGATTTCTATACATATTCAACTAATTTTTAAAAGACAAGCTCTAGAATGTGTCCCATCCTAAAATAACCGTTTCAGTAACATCGAGTTGTAGAGCAAAATTTTTTCAACTCTTCAAGGCTTATCTCAAATCTCATTTCCTTCCTGAAAATGTTGTTACTGCCTTCAGCTCAGGTTAATTTTCTCACCTTTGGACTCCTACAGTATACAATGGCACACAATTGAGTCTCCATTGTGTGTTATCTATAGTAATATTTTCTGATTGTGTGTAGTGTTTGTTATGGTTCATCAACTACCTGGCAGCTCCTTGAGGTCATGACGGTGTTTTCTGTGAGCCTCCCTGGCATGTAGCACGGGGCCTGGGAGTGTCAAACAGAACCTCTCACTGATTAAAGCACAGCACTGTCTGGTTATTTAAGAAAGTATCTTCTCAGGAGGTATGTCATTCATGCCACAGTCCCCCCTCCCTTGGTGTGAGCAACCCCAGAATGCCCCACATCTGTCTCAGCAGCAATCAACCTTGTGTTCTCTCATTTGGTACTTGATACTTAACTGAACAGAAAATTTGGCCTTAGGGATTGTGAAACAACAGTGATGGCTAAGAATTCTGGGAATTTCTGTTAAAAAGATGACAAAATCCATACTTGTGGGGTAGGGGTTTAGAGGTGACTCTGGAGACTCTGGAGTCCAGTAACAAAGGAGAATCTGGGCTTTAAACCTGGTTTGAAAATACGTGTGCCAAGAATAAAGTGGTAAAGAGAAACATAATTTGCAGTAGCCAACTTGTTTGTTGTTAGCCTGGGCTGAATTAGTGGAGGCTTAGACAACTTGCTTCATCAGAGTCCCCTTGTCGATGTGAGGATTAGCCAGCATATAAAAACACCAGCGGACTATTTCTTCTCACGATATGGACCCCAAACCTGGTTGCCCACCACAACCAGAAGTCTGTCTTGACTTTCTCTGTCCTTTTAATGGTCTCTATGTCTCTTTCCTCCTTCCACAGGTGGAAAATAAAATCCCACATAATAGTTATGCTTTGGGAAAGCTGAAATAACATATATAGCAACTGAACAGTTATAAGAGAAAAGCACATCATGAATTTAATTCCATTTCCAGATGTAGAATGTCATAAAGAATTTTTTTCCAAACTTGGCAAAATAACAGGAATTTTCAAGACCGTTTTATTTAGCTCAGTGTACCTGTGTTTGTAAGTGGTTATCAGAGTCTTCCACTGTGAGTGTGTTATAAATGTTATGTATTGTAGCTTTACTGAGATTAAACTACCAAAGGCCCCACATTCAGCTAGGAGGTGCATGACCCTCACTGAAATGGAGGAGAAATGTGTCTAATTGTAAAATTTGGTGTGTTTTCAAAGCAAGAACTCTGATCCATACAGGGAGGTCTCTAACCAAGGTAATTATTCTCCAGGGACTATAGATACTGGGATTCTCATCTTCTTCAAAAACAGACCATTTAGTCATTCCACACCTTTTTCATTTTGACTCCTCTTTTTCTTTTACCCCCCCTGTGCGAGACTTAGGCTCTTTGTAGGAACAACTAGGCATGGGCTCAGAAAAGCTGGCTGGGAGGAGGATCCAAGAGGGTTATCCCTTTGATTTACATCACTTAACTGTATCATAGAGCTTTGAGAAGGGTAGATATTTAAAAAAAAAAAAAAAGTTTGATGTTCCAAAAAGCCAAAGATATTTCAGAGTAGGCATAAAAATAACACAAAGATGGGAATAAGTCATTTTGGTAAAAGTACCCATGCCACATGCTTTCATTCTGAAACTAAAGAAACAATTCCTCTATTGGAAAATTAGTTGTACAGGCAGATTAACTGATGTGTCCACCTAAAGGATAACTCCCACTGAGGCCTTTTATAGGCCAAAAAAGAGCTCTTTACAACTCAGCTCCTGCTTTGGATAAATTATTAGAGTGAGGGACATGGGAGTACTTTGGGGTAATGAGAAGAAAAATATAATTTGAGAAAGCTAATCAGTTTTCTTGAGTACTTTTAGCAAATTGCTAACACAGTCGTAGATTTTGTTCTTAAGACTTTCTGGTATTTTTCAAGGGTAGATACAAACTTTCTATGTTTCTATTTCTATATAATCAGTTAAACTGCTATTTAATTTAATGATTCAACGTGGAACTTACACTGTCCCTCTTGAGTTGGTCTGTTTATTGATCTAGCCTCACCAAGAGTTAGAGATCACACTAAGCAAAATAAGGAATTACAAAAAGTGAAAAACTACTTTCACTTAAAAAAAAAAAAAAAAAGGCAAGCAATTCCAATTGATCCCTACTTTTTCTTGGAAGCTTGGCTTAAAGTTACCACATCATATAGAATATTTGCATGAATATAATTGGTTGTTGGTTTTGTGTTGAATTGAAGTGTATCAGTTGAGGAGAGCTATAAAATACAATGGCATGATTTTCAGCTCTGCGGGCTTTCCTATTGGAGCTTGGAGCTGAAACACAGATACACCAACTATGAGAAACAAATGAAAGCTGTCACCAGTGTCAGTAGCGAAAACTGGGGGTCCATCCTTCACAAATTGTGGACATCTGTATTCCTAATTGGCATCGTTTTGGGCTGTGCCAGCAGAATGGTGGTGCCAAGAGAGTCTGACAGCCTAGAAAATACTAGGTATCAGGTTTAGATGATGGGAGACACTGGTGAGGCATAGAAGTTCCTTTGTTTGAAATACTCTCCATATGTTTGTTATAATACTCATGATTTTTAGTTTCAGGTACCTCCAAATGGTACCCCTTGTCAATACTAAATTTGCTTCCTACCTCTAAAACACATCAGTTTATGATCTTAGGAGAACAAGTGGTATTGATGGTTATATGATCAGAAGATCGTTGGCAAAGATGCCTACAAATAGTTAACAAGGTAATGGTAAGAAATGTTGACCTTGATTTGTTTAGCTAAGATGTAAAGATTTTTGAAGGTCAAAGGTGTCCTTGTGTAGTGTTTTGGAGTCTAACTGTGTCTGACCCTCTAACATTAAGCTGCTGTGGCCTGCAGTTTTCAAGAGTGAAGCGAACCAGGGGGAAAGAGAGAGGGGGAGAGAACAGGAAATGGAGTGAGGTGTTTCAGGAAGTTGTCAGGGGTTGACTGATTGATTCCAGATGGAAAAGGTCAGCCTTCGTGACCCAGGAAATACTCACCAGGGAAAGAAGTTGGCTGTGGAAGGGGAAGGCCTGGGAGTGAGCCGATGCTGGAATGCACATTCCACTTCCTTTAGTCTTCAAACATTCAGAAACTTTAACTTCTCCAAAGAGAATAATATCAGTGTTGTCATCATTCATCAGAAAACAGTGAAGGAAGTTAAATTTGGAGCTTTGAATATACCAAATGTATCTTCACCTCCATAATGCCATTCTTTCTTCCAGAAGTAGAGTGAATGTAGGTGAAAGTCCATATCTGTGTGTGTCTCCATATGTAAGAACAACAACCAAACTTGTCTGGTTTCATGTGGTGGAGTTTGTGAATTAAATCTTTTCCATTTTGCAAATTTGGTTTAATACGAAGGCTCTTCTAGATACCTTAGAGTCTAAGATATTCAGAATATTAAAAACGGGAACTTGTCTTGTATCTATATATATATACACACACACGCACATACATTTGGACATAATTTAAAATCTTGTAATAAATTTTGCAGACACTGAAATAATTCAGGTTAATTCCCTTGCTGTCATGAGAGGCCAGCACTAGCCAGCAAGAGATTAAAATTTATTTCCATTGTTAATAGAAAATAATGAAGTGCATCTGAACCATCAGGGTATGTCATTTGGGAAATGTTCACTTTGGAACTGACTCTCACTCCACCCAAGTGGACAATGATGAAATCAGCTGGCTCGAGAAAACCTCATATTTTGTGGCAGGAATGTACGAGGAGCGTTAGCATACAGTATGACAAGAAGCTTGTGGAATGAATTAAAGTGGTCTCAGAGAGAATGCTCTTCACATCTACATAATCCCCAGGCAGGCTGGGTCCCCTCCCTGTGCAATTAAAGCCTGAAGCACCCTCTTGTTTTTTTCCAGAGATGACAGCTATGTCTTTGAAAATCTGTTCACACACACAATTTACCAAAGTGGTCTGATTCTTCTTTTTTCTCCACCTTCTCCCATTATTTTCGGGGGTTAAGCATATACAGAGGTGAATACTTTCAACTTCATGTTCTTCTTAACCCCATGACCAGGAGACAGCCTGTCTCTTCCTTGGACTATGATGCCACCTTGTGCTCTGCTGAGGTGGCCCTGATAAGGACTTGTGCCTCGTGCACTTACCCAGAGTGATGGATGTCTCCATCTTATGGTGGCCACCACATGATAGGAACTTTCTGGAAGGACTTTTCCTGGACTCTTAACATGTTAACATGAACACAATTGAAAACAGACCCAGGCTTAGACAGGCTGTATCCCTCAATTGTGAGCAATTATATTGATAATAATTTCTGAATGGCAACTGGAGAAATATTATGCTGGGTTTTGTACTAGTCAGATCATTGGTTATAATCCTAGAATCTGGCATGACACAATACCCTACACATAGCAGGAGTCCAGTGAATGCTTTTGGGTTGAATGATTAAAGCCCACGTATGTCTAAGTATGGTTTCCTGTGTGCTACTGCCATGCCTATGGCTAGGTGAAACACTTTGTGGACTCATGGTTTTAGGGGATTCCCAAACTCCTATTAAAGTATATATTAAAATATTTAAAGGATACCATCTGAAACTTTATGTAAGGTAAAAAAAAAAAAAATCAAAAGAGTGTTGCCTCAGGAAGGGGCACAGTGGGTAGGATTGACTAAGATAACTTTCTAGGGTGATGGAAATATTCAAAATCCTGGTATGGTGTGGATTACCTGCATGTATCCATTTCTCAAAATCCTGCAGCTAAGATTTGTGCATTTCAATGCATGTAAATTTCACCTAAAAATGGATTCATTATACTATTCTGTTTATTTTGTTTACTTGAAATTATTCACAGTAAAAAATTTTAAGTGCCATTTAATAAATCTTATTTCATATTAGGAGCTAAGGCAGGGTCAAAGTTTCCCCCTTCATTTAATAAGTAAGGAAGAGGTGGCAGAAAATTACAAGTAGAATATCAGAAAATTTAAGTTGGGAGCAGACAGGAAGAGTCCTTTTCAAATACAGCTCCTCGTATGTACCTATTCAATGCCTTTCCTCAAAAAGTCTGTACGTGTACACAAATGCCCTGTCCTGTGCATCAAAAAGGTTGCAGGTTCAATTCCCAGTCAGGGCACTTACGTGGGTTGCAGTTTTAATCTCTGGTTGGGGCTTGTACAGGAGGCAACCGATCAATGTTATTCTCTCACATCAATGTTTCTTTCTCTCTCTATCTATATCTATCTCTGACTCTCTCTCCCCCCCTTCCTCTCTCTCTAAAAATCAATAAAAATATATCCTCAGATGAAGATTAAAAAATAGTCTATACATATGCATGAATATGTATATAACACGTTCTTTTCTCAAAAAAAATTGCTGTGCATAACTGACAAGTAGACTCATATTTAGGATGGTTCATCTTCCTGGATCAAATAAGTTGGTGGAGGGTACGTTGGGTCCACTCAATTCTGCTGCACTTTCCCTACTACTCCGGCCCTCGCCGATCTCCGCTTCTGTGAACTCCTCCTACACTCCTGATCTGCAGCTCACATGTAGAATTCAAATGAATCTCATTTCTTGCGCTACTTGTTTTATGTGTTAGCCATGCTTCTCCAGCTTGAAAGTAAGTTCCTTGAGGGCAGCGATCATGTTTTGTAACTTTTGGCCTCTAGCCCCTGTGTCCCTCTTTCTAGAGAGTCCCCCAGAGCTTAGACTATGGGAGAGGCTCAGTGAGTAACATCATCTGTCCTGTTGACTAGTCGAACAAAACAGTGGTGAGACAGTTAGGAATGGAACTCATCCAGGCCCTACATCAAAAGCTCTACATGTATTTATGCTTATTTTGTCTCATTCAGCCCTTCAGCGATAGGCATTGTTAATGTTTTACAGATAAGAAACATGGAGATTCAAAAAGGTTTGTAATTTGTCCAAGGTTACAAGTTAAGAAGCAGCAGGTGTAGGATTTGAGTTTAGTTTTTCTGACTCCAAATCCATGCTTTCCATTGCTCCATGCCCATCTCTTCCCTTTCCTCTGATTAGATGCGGAATGGCCTGCCTTCTCAACGCTGGATTCCAGCAACCTGACCTTCTCACCAAAGTCTGAGCATCTCTGCCACTGCTCTCTAGTGGGCAGGGACACCATAAACAAGTCACCAGGAAGCACCTCCGTGCCAGCATTACGTTAGCACATGTCAGAGGTGCAAGAACCCATTCCTGAGCTTGGAGAAATGACCTCCCAGCTGGTGCTTAGATCTTAGCTTCCTGATCACACACAGTCAGCTCCTTGCTGTGAGGACAACACGAGGGTCAGCTGGGAATGATTGTCCAGGCCCTCCCATAGAGAACTATATTTCTAACACCAGCAGGCAGATGGCCAGTTTCCCCATTTTATCATCTGGACATAGTCTGAACATAAATACGTGACAGCTCATGGGCAAAGGGTCTCTTTTTCCATGAAGCTCTGCCATAATTATAGGAGGAGGTGAAATGCCAAAAGCATGGCCTTGTCCCTAAATCGTGTTCCATTTCTGGTTAGTCATATGGGAATTTGACAAACAGAATTCTGGTACATTTACTACTTTATATGAAACTAACTCCACTCCCCGTCCCCGCCCTGCCCTTTTTGACATTAAAAATGCAGGTTGTGTTGTCAACAACGGTGAATGTGGATGGACATGTGCTGGCTGTTTCCGACAACATGTTTGTTCATAACAACTCAAAGCATGGGCGGAGAGCCAGAAGACTAGACCCGGCGGAAGGTAGGGCGCTCAGGGGCTGGGCCGAGAAAGGCAGACAAGTGACGTTCTCCACAATTGCCTTGTTTGATTTTCAAATTTATGTCTCTGAGTAGGATTGGAGAAAGTACACAAGACCATGTGGGTTTTAAAGTGAAATTGTAAACACTGACTCCTGCCTGCTCTGTTGGAACCTCCCCCCCCCCATCTCCTGGCGGTGCTTAAGCCCCCAAGCCTCAGTCTGTTCCATTCGGTCCTGTGGTTTTCTTTTTGCTAGGCAGGTATTTCAGGCAAATGTAGGCCTATGACATCTTAGTTAAACAGGAACATTACAGTGCCAGACATGTATGAATAAGTGTCAGATGTGCCCTTAAACAGATTGTGGGCAAAACAAAACAATGTGCAGAATGAAACTGACACTAATTGATTTTTGTTTGCTTGGACTAGAAGAAATCATGGTCTGCTCTGGGTAGTTTTCCAAGTGCATTAAAGTAATTAGAAATACTGGTAACTGTTAAACTTCAGCTTGTCTAAAAAATTTAAGTATATTGAGGAAGATAACTGACAAACCTAAGTAAAGCCCGTCCAAGTTCTCTTTCCTTCCACACTCCCTGCTCACTGGTGCAGGAGGTCGTGGGCTACATGAATAGTGAAATCAGGGACTATTTTAGTGTGATGTTTGGCTGTACACTGCCCACCAGCCCCCACCCCAGCTTGCCCTTTAAAATGTGTCTTGTATCATTTGAAATAGGAATTAATGAACTGAAAGAAAATGATTGAATCAGTAAAGAATTTGGAGTGGTGTTAATTCCCCCACAGTGGGCACTGAAGGGGAGAAGAAAACCCCAGGGTTCAGAACTAGGAACCCATCCAGTTTCTTTTGACTGATTGGATGTGATTGACTGGCTGTTCAAAGGGGGCTCATGTTTTTGGAGTCCTGCCAAAGTTCTCTTCCACCTTTGACCCTGTCAGCTTTGGAAATGGAGTGATGGATTGACTTTAGTTATGGCCTGAAAACCATATTGGGTTCCTGTTGGGATGTAAAGTCCAGAGGCCTCGAACATATGGAAGAAGGGGGGAAGTCCTTCCGACAAAGTTAGGAAAGTGATCAGAAATTGTCTCTTGATAGAGCTGAAAAAAACCTTCACCTATGACAGATTCAGCTTTCTCCTTCTCTCTGTAGCACATTAGCAGTCCTTGTAAATCTTAACATCTTGGTACAGAGGAGGTGGAAAGAGAAAAGGGATTTACACATTTCCAGCGTGGTCAACTTATAAAAGTATGGGGAAAAATAACAAGTTCTAAAAACACCCTTTGCACAATTAGCTAAGTGTTCCATGTTTTCATACGTAGTGGTCAACTCATTAGGCTTTAATGACCTGGTGAAAACCAACAACCAATTAAGGAATGATGGCAAGTCAGCAAAGCTCAACTTGATCTTCTTAGAATGACCAACAGCTTTTAAGAGCAGGCAGTTCCCCAAACTCCAAACTTCAACCACCAAAGGGCAGACCTGACTTTTCTGTCTTTTTAGCTACCCCCTGCATCAAAGCCATTAGCCCAAGTGAAGGCTGGACCACAGGAGGAGCCATGGTCATCATCATTGGGGACAATTTCTTTGATGGCCTCCAAGTGGTGTTTGGGACCATGCTTGTATGGAGCGAGGTAGGCAAGGACAACTTGCTTTCCTGATTTTCTTTAGCCCAAAGGTTGTTTTGCTCTGGGTTTTAAACTAGTAATTCCTGTTGTATCAGCAGCATAAAAGCACATTGTTGAGTACTTACTATGAGTAGAGCACCAAAAATTAACCACATGTAAACCACAATTTATTGCAGGCACAGATACCTTAAAAAGATAAATATTCATTGCAGTATTATTTATAATTATAAAAAATTAGGAATAGCCTAGATATTGAGTAATAAAAGAATGGCTAAATAGATGATGGAATATCATTACACCATTTGAAAAAATTCTAAAGACCAGGAGAAGGGTGCATGTTTATGCTATAATGCTAAGTAGAAAAAAATCAGAACAACATTGTGAGAATGTATAATCTAATTGCATAACACACATCCATAGAAAAGTACTAGAGAAATACACCAAAGATTAATAATGGTTGCCTCAGTTTATGCAATGTTAATGTTTTTTCATATATTTTTCTGTAATTTCTAAGTTTTCTAAAGTGAATATGTTCTACTTTCATAATGAGAAAACTACAAAGACACGTTATAGAAAGATAACTAATGATGCTAAGTTGGATGTGGAAGATGCTAAATCAATATGTGAGGTCATAGTAGTGTAGGAATTAGGGGGAGGACATGATTACAGGGATGGGGGTGAGGTGGGCACAAGAGGTGGGAGGGACTTGAGCTGGGCTAGTAGGAAGGAAAGGACCTACATTGGTTAGGTTGAGAGGAAATTTCAGGATGTGAGAGAGAAACATGTGGGAGACAGGGACAGGGTATTCAGAGCATTTGGGGTGCCATGACTACATCAGTTTGCCCTGGTGGGAGTAGTTGTGGGAAATCCT
Source organism: Tadarida brasiliensis (assembly GCA_030848825.1). Taxonomy (NCBI): domain Eukaryota; kingdom Metazoa; phylum Chordata; class Mammalia; order Chiroptera; family Molossidae; genus Tadarida; species Tadarida brasiliensis. The sequence goes on along the minus strand of CM061259.1, from coordinate 66,262,840 downwards.
CATGTTCTCAGTATCCTCGGTGATAACTTCTATAATAGGTGTTTTATTTCCCTGTCGATTCATTCCTCAGCTAATAACTCCTCACGCCATCAGAGTGCAGACTCCTCCTCGGCACATCCCTGGAGTAGTGGAAGTGACTTTATCTTATAAATCCAAACAATTCTGCAAAGGAGCTCCAGGGAGGTTTATTTACACAGGTGAGTGAGAAAATGATTCCAAAGGGGACTTGCCTTGTTCATCTTTGGTCTAATTACCAATCTCTCTACTTTTTAATCTTTCTAACTTGACTAGGTCTTTCCACTTGTGTGGAAGAGTGGACTTGGTAAAAGGCGTTGAATAGGGAAGTATAGACTTGATTCTAAATTTGTATTTTACTTAAGCAATTTCTGCACAGTCTGGGAGATGGTCATGGCAGCTCATCTCAGGAATACATCCTTATAACTTTAACTCTGCTGGAACCTTGCTAGAACAGACCTTTATCTAAGCAACCAGATTAAAAAATTAGACAAAGTTGCTGGATATAACTAAATTTTCTTGAAAAGCCTTCAAGGAAGTTGTTCATTGATGCTGCAGAGTGATTCAAATTGTTTTAAAATTTTATGAAAGTATAAATTATCTATTATATAATCTCAATATTTGTTGAATGTGTGTCTTGTATCTACAACCTTTTCTAGATGTAAGGTACAAGGACATATAACACATGGTCCTTATTTGGAGTTCAGGACTTTTGGAGGAGGCAATGGTATATTGCACAGAACAGCTAGAAAATTAGAATATTCAAAATGTCTGGTATTTCCAGTGAATGGAATATAAGTTCCAAGAAAAGAGAGTTTAGTGTGGACTAGAAGAGTGGGATGAAATTGCAAGACGGAAATGGACATTTTTAAGGATGGGGAGGATTGAGATAGGAAAAGAGAAGGAAGAATGTTTCAACTATTCGAAACTCATGTGCAAAGGCCCAGAGGTGAGCAGTTGGCAATGTATTTGGGTTAGAACTTAGACCAGAACTTAGTTTAGCTGATCTTGGCACAGGAAGAAGGGAAACCATAAAATAGCTTAAAAGCCCTGCATAGTACCAAGAGTAATCAAATTCATAGAGATGGAAAGTTGAATAGTGGTTTTTAGGGGTTGAGGGTTAGGGAGAATGGGAGTTGTTGTTTAATGGGTATAGAATTTTAGTTTTTCAAGATGAAACAAGTTCTGGAAATTAATTGCACAACAAAATATGAATGTACTGAATGCTATTAAACTATATATTTAGGAAAGGTTTAAGATGGTAAATTCTATGTGTATTTTACCATAATTTGAAAAAATGAAAACAAAACAAAAATCTTTGGGTGTTTGGACTTGATTTGACAAGATATAAGATGACACTTAGGGTTCTCATGCAAGGGAAAGTAACTCAAAAGTGTTATCTTAAAAAAAATAAATAAAAGAGTGGTTGACATAAAGACTGATATGTCTTAGCCGGGCGGGGGGGGGGGGGGGGCAGGTGCAGCCAAGGAGACCTGGAAAAACTGAAACCAGGATATTATAATTTGAAAGAGAAAATAGGGGTATGGAGAAAGCAATGTATAAATCAAGAAAATATATCAGGCATATTATGAATTTCTAATAATATTATTTTATATTATATTCTCTCATTTGGACTCAGCCTTCTATTCTTGTGTAAGCATCAATGTCTGGTTAGATTATCAATGAGGGATAGATGGAAGAGGGTTGAAGGAGATGGCCATGGAAGGGGGTGTAAATACAGGATGGAAGAAATCCAGATGGGGCCTCAGCAGCACCAATTGTAGAGCTCAGGATAATAAGGAAGAGTCTGTGAAGGAGAGTAAGAAGTAGTTGGTAGGGTAGGAGGACACGAGAAACATGGGCTGTCCCTGAAGTCAGGTGAGGAACAGGTCTCACTCCAGGACCTCTGCTTTCCCAAATACACTCACTATACATGGATGACAGGTCTGACCTGAGAGGGGATGGGTAAGACTGATACCAATCATGACGCAACCAATCCTCAACTCTCTTCTGAGATAACAGTCTTGATACTCAGTAGGGCTATAGATGTCTGGAGCCAAGTGTTGTTTGCACATGTATGTGCATGTATGTGTGTGTGTGTGCATATGTGTGTGTGTATACATGTGTTAACTTCCTCTGAAAGCAGGGGTTCTCACCCTAGGCTTCACTTTAAATCACCAATGCCTAGGCTGGACCCTGGACCAATTAGATTTAAATCTCTGAAGGTAGGATCCAGGTATCAGTATAATTCATATATTTGTTGAACAAACATCAGCTCCAAATTATGCTCAAGGCACAAAATCAATCATATCAGTATGCCTGTAGCAGCTCAGTTCTAGAAGGGGGAGCTAGGTACTTGTAGATTACGATAACTGGGTTGAGTCCCATAAGAAATGTAAAAGCAAAAAGGGTTGTCAGAGCACTGAGCAGGGAGTAGTTGATTTGGGAAACCAGTGCAGGCTTTCCAGAGGAGGTGACAATAGAGTGACATTTCAAAAGCAAAGTAGGAACTTACCAGACAGAATACAAGAGGCTAAGAACCACTGTTTGTGGAAACAGCGTGCCTGGTAGATGTTATGTTACATGTAAGTTCAAAGAATCTTAGAGATGATGAGACATTGAAGATCATCTGATTAAACTCCCTCTTTTGCAGGTAAGGAAAATGAGGCCTAGGGAGAAGTGACTTGCTCACAATTGTTTAAAAAAAATTTTTTTTTCTTTATTGATTTTAGAGAGAGAGGAAGGGAGAGGGAAAGAGAGATAGAAACATTGATGAGAGAGAACAACGATTGACTGCTTCCTGCATGCCTCCCACTGGGGATTTGGCCCACAACCTGGGCATGTGCGCTGACCGGGAATCAACCTCTTGGTGCACGGGTCGACGCTCAACCACTGAGCCACACCAGCCAGGAGCTCACAATTGCTCATAGCATTAAAAGGGAGTCAGAACAAGGACTTAGGTGTCTGGTCATCCTGCCTGGGTAATTTATTTAGCCATGTAGTGTCATCAGAGGGCTCTCTTTTCCTGATGAGCCATTAATGACTTATTCATGAAATAAATAGTGCTTGAGCACATGCACTAGGCTCAGTACTGTGCTTTGTGCTGGAGATACAAATCAACCAATAGGGTTCTTGCTTCCTCAACCTTACGGTATAGTGATGTAAAGGTGAACTGCTCATGCTCTAGGCCTAGGGTCGCAGTGCCTGCACCCACAGCTCTCCTTGCCTCTAAATAATTGTTAACTCTTGCATAAGTGACTTAACCTCTTAGTTTCCCATCTATCAAATGGGCTACCTACTTCACAGGGCTATGATGAGGACTAAATAATATAGTGTATAGGAACAGTGGTGTGCTGGTAAAGGTTTAACAACCAGCTCCCCAGACAGAAGGTGAGGGTGAGGAAACATTGGTTTGTAGCATTTGCTGATTTTCATGGTACAGATACTCTCCCCAGGGCTAATTTCAAGCTACCAGTATGACATCAACCAGCTCACAAAACTCCTAAAAATTTAACAACCTTCCCTCACAAGCCAGTTCTAGAACACCTCTGCATGGAAAGCATCTGGGATAGAGAGTAACTAGATATTATTCAAAGGGTGTTTATTATTATATTATTCTTGTTATTTCTATTAGTCTTATCATCGTGGAGACTGACTTGAACAAGAAATCACAAGTGTTATGAGGATTAAAAATTGTATAAAATGCTGTGGATATATGCCAAGGAAATTGAACCTTCTTAAACTGAGATGGGAAGGCTAAGAACAGTCCAGGTATAGGAAACAGTACATGCAAAGGTCCTGGGGTGGAAAAGAACATGGAATATATTTGATGGCCATTAAGAACAGAGAAAATGAGTTAAAGAGAGGTTGGGTTCAAGCTGGAAGGGAGGGTTGGGGCTTCTTGTTTGGTTCTACCCTTAATGGATATTAAGAATGTCTTCAATCCTTATGAAAACATGGGGAGACATTGGAGTATTTTAAAACTGGGGAGTGCTGTGATCAGATTTGCCTTTTAAAAGATTACTCTGGCTGCAGTGTAAAGAATGGCTTTGAAGCCAGGGAGGATTCAGGGAGGTCAGTTGGAGGCCAGTGTGGTGGCCCTAGCCAGAAACGATGGCAGCTGGGACCAGAGTGCTAGTAGTGGGGACAAGGTGAAGTGGATGAAATTTAGGAGGTAGCACTGACGGGACTTGATGATTGATTGGATGGGGTAAAGGTTGAGGAAAGGAGGGGAGGGGAAGACTCTCGGGTTTCAGGTTTGAAAAATTGGGTGGGTATAGTTTAGAAAGTGATTTTTAAAAAGGTATAAAGTGCTAAAAGGAGTTCAGAGGAAGGACAAACTCCTTCCACCTGGAGGAGAGGTGGGAAGAATTAATATTGTAAAGATGTCAATTAATGAATAAACTTAACACAATGCCAATCAAAGTACCCAAGAAATGTTTGGGGAAACTTTATAAAAGTTCACCAAGGTGCTAAAATAGGACTTCTCATTTTGAAAAATGAGAGGGCCTTGCCCTACCAGACATTAAAACCAATTTTAAGTTTCAGTAATTAAAAGAATACAGGACTTTGTAAGAACATATAGAAATGTCATGCAGCAGAAAAGAACATTTAAAAATAAATAGTTTGTAGCCCTGGCTGGGTGGCTCAGTTGTTGGGGTGTTGTCCTGTACACAAAAGTTTGTGGATTTGATTACTGGCCAGGCCACATCTATAGGCTGCAGCTTCAATTCCCAGTCGGGGCACATGTGGAAGGCAACCGACGGATGTTTCTCACATTGATGTTTCTCTCTCTCTCTCTCCACACCCCCCTTCCTCTCTAAAAATCAATAAAAACATATCCTCTGGTGAGGATTCAATAAATAAATAAATAGTCAGTGTGCACATGAATAGTGTACATACACAAGTATCAGTATAGGTGAGGAACCATTTCAGGTCCATGTGAAAAAGATGGTTCAACAAATGGTGTTGGGCTAACTGGTTAAACATTGAAAAAAAAGTTACATATCTAAGTTCATATCATAACTGAAACATATCTGAATTAAATAGTTTAAGTTAAAAATGTAGACATCTTTTGCCTTGGCCGGTTTGACTCAACAGTTAGAGTGTCGGCCCGTGGACCAATGAGTCGTGGGTTCGATTCCAGCCAAGGGCATGTACCTCGGTTGCGGTTCATCCTCTGCCATGGTCGGGGTCGTGTGGGAGGCAGCCGGTCGATGTTTCTCTCTCTCTCTCTTCCCCCCTCCCTCCCACTCTATCTGAAGATAAATGGGAAAATATTCTCAGGTGAGGATTAAAAAGAAAATGTAGACATTTAAAAAAATTATTGTAAACTTAAGCCTTTTCAGTCTTGTACAGAAACCATCAAGCATAAATGTGTGATTACATAAAAAGAAAATTTTAAACCAAAAGAAAAAGGACAAACTAGGAGCATATTTTTTATATATGATATTAGGTCTTACGTGTAAAAAGATTCATTCATTTGCTCAACAAAAGTTTATTTTATGCCTACTATTTTTCACCCACTATATTATGTACGCATTATAGATAAAGAGGTGAATGTTAGCTATATTACAAATTAAGGAGAAAAAGAAAAATACCTTAAATTAAAAGCTAGCAAAGAATAACAGGAGTTTTGTCAGGAAGGAATACAATTAAGCAATAACATTTTAAAAAAATCCCAACCACATTAATAAGCAAATAAATGCCAATTAAGCAACCGCATGATCACAGATTCCCCCTAGCAATTTGGCAAAGATTTTTTTTTAAACAAAAATAGCCAAATTGGCAAAATTAGAAGTGGAAACTTTCTAACACTACTGTGGGAAGGTAGATGGCTCCAGGGGAATAAATACTTTCATGTCAGGAGCCTTAAAAATGTATGTGCCCTTTGACCCAACAATTCTGCTTTCAGGAGCATATACTAAGGAAATAAACGAGTCTTCCTGAAGGCAGTTTATTGGAGCACAGTTTATAGTAGTGAAAAATTGAAAATGTCCTTAGTGTTCATTAGGAGACTTATTAAATAAATAATAGAACATCCTTTCACTGAAACACTTTGTAGACATAAAGGTAGTGCTCTAGGTGAATATTTAGTCACATGAAAGATGTCTACGATATAGATGTTTTGATTTGTTTTTTCAAGAAAAAAAGCTTAAAGATTGTATGCACAGTATGGTCCAATTTATATATATATATGAATAAATAGTTGAGTAAAAAAAACCCAAGAAAGGTATGGAAGCCTGCATACCAAGATGTTCACAGTGATGGGTTTTGGGTATTGGTATTATTACTTAATTTTTTCATTTGGCTCACTTATACAATTGGGCCTTGAACAACATGGGGCTTGGGGACGCAGACCCCTAACGCAGTTGAAAATCCACATCAAACTTTAGACTCCCCAAAACTTTATTCACCTCTCGGTATCTGCTGAAGGTTGGTTCCAGGACCCCCGTGGATATGAAAATTCCAGGATGCTCAAGCCCCTTATATAAAATGACATAGAACAATGCATGCAGTTGGCCCTCTGCACCCGCAGTTTCCCAACCATGGATCGAAAGTACTGTTTTCAACCATGGTTGTTTGAATCTGTGGATGCAAAACCCAGGGATATGGAGGGCTGACTGTATATTTGTTGAAAAAAATCTATGTGTAAGTGGACCTGTGCAATTCAAACCCACGTTGAACAAGGCTCAACTGTATTTATTATTGTCTAATAAAATTAATTTTCAATTAAAAAGTAAATGAAGAAAATGTGATGTAAAAATTAATACAACACATGTTTAAATACTGAGACAGCACACATTGTTAAACCTGATTGTATAGGTACAAAGAATGTATTTCCAGCCAGGGAAGAAGTGGAGCTTCTTCCAGAGGCTGCTTTGAGAAGGAAAGACCTAAGGGGCAGTTAGGGTTACCCCTAACTGGGGCAGATGACAGTGAGTGACACTGTTTAGAGGCCTGGATTTGAGTCCCAACTTTTGGCAAATCATTTAACCATTCTTCACTTAAACTTTCTAACCTAAAACAAGAAAATATTTATTTCACTGAGAAGGTGAAATTATATAGATATGCAAATGTATATGTATATGTATATAAATATAAAGATAAAAGCAGAATTCACCATTGAGAGCATTTGGCAGAGCAACACAAGCTTCAGGGGTGGGTTCTAGGTGGCTTCCTCCCTCACAGCTGTTGGATCAAGGGTGGGCTTTTTTGCATGTTTTCTCTTCTGTGGAAGATGAGTTCTTTTTGAAAGCCCTGCCACATTGTGCTCTTAATGTCTGGGTCTAGGTTAGAAACCAGTTCTTTTAAATTTATTTTTAAATCACAGTTGACACACAATATTATATTAGTTTCAGGTGTACCACATAGTAGTTAGACATAACTATACCTTATTAAGTGATCACTCCAATAAGTCTACTCATCTGACAGCATACATAATTATTTCATTATTATTGACTATATTCCCTATGCTGTACTTAGAAATTGTGGTTTTGAAGGTGATAGAAAAGGCCGATGCAGTCTGAGCATTGGGGTCTGCAGGTGGGGTGAAAGGGAAGCAAATTTTCAAGGGAGAATGAAAGCAGCAGGAGACCCACTGGGCCCAGCTGGCCCAGGTGCACACAGAGGACCTGCTTTCCAAGGTGTGTGGTTGAATTTCGAAGTTGGCCAACACCCCTGGCTAATAGAGACACGCTGAGAAGCCAAAGAATTCATGTCAAATTACCCCTCTCCCGGAGCACTCCTTATCTTTTACTTTAGCACAAACAAATGCATTTGATTACTTCCCCCCTTTTCATTACTGGGAGAAAGTGTTAATCAAAGAGAAAATGGCCAAGAACAGGCGACAATTAGGAGGAGAAATGGGAGGCCTAGATTTTTCCCAACCCCCCAAATCATAGCATAAACAGCCTCATCCCCAGGGCTTGGCGTGGGGTGTGGGGTCCCCCTTTCACAAAGCTGCATGGTACAGGTGTGCAAGCTGGATGGACAATGTGAATGGCTCATCCCCTTCATGTTCCTTTTTTTTCTTATAGCATTATCCTGGAAAAAATCAATTAGAATATGAATTTAGTTAAAAATGCTCAATTCAGACATCAAAAACTGGCTCGAGTACAATTGTTCCCTGTTCACACTGGAAACAGGTTGAATCAGTGGCCCTCCTGGTAGCCTGTAGTTTTACTGGAGTTGCCTCCATCCCACCTCTTGTGAAATCCAGATCTGCCAGTCAGCTGAGTCTGAGAAATGTCTCCATTGGCAGCCCCCGAGTAGGGGGCTGCTGTTTCACTAGAGACATCTCAGCCCCTTAATGGTCTGGTGTTCTCAGTTATAATATTCTAAATACACATTACAGAGCACATGAGCATATTCATAACTGCTCCATTGTGGCATTTAGATTTACTCTTGAAATTTATCTTTAATTTTTACAGTTGTCTCCTTAACCATGTATATTACTCCCTTCTTCAAACAACCTGTCTTGCTGCTGCAGTTTTTCTTGAAACCAAAGCGTAATTAAATATTAAATTAATATTTCATTTAAAATTAAATATCAAAGGCTTCTGTCTAATCTTTCACTTGTGCACTGCTGGTTCTCACCTCGTGTTCTCAATCCTGTATCCACAAAGGCAGGCACCACCTCTCAATAATGTGTTCCTATATTATTTTTGTCCTTTTCTTTTTTTAATTGGTGAAACTGAACTTTTGCTACATGGAAACGAATGGATGTAGGGAGAGATTTTAATGTATCAAAGGTTAAAGACAACTTAATTCAACAGGCTATGACTTCAACCCCATGCATCTACATTTCTCAAAGAAGAATTTCACTGCATCAAGTAAATAATAGTCTTGGAATTATATAATGCAAGAACTTACAAGGGGTCTTAGAGACCATTTAGCCCAATGTTTTGTCTTTGCAAAGAAATAAACCAAAGCCCACCTGGCCTTGAAGGTGGCATTGTTGGTCAGGGTCTGGAACTAAGACAGAGCCCAGGCCATGTTGGCTTTATCTCCACCACACCATCAAATGCTATAAAAAACTGTAACGTGGGAGCATCAAAATGTTAATTAAATGTAGCATTTGAATGTTGGACACATGAAGAATAGGGCAGAAGGTAGATGATTGGAGGAGGAATTTGGGAGAAAGTGGCATGAGAGAAAAAGGAACCAAATTAAAGCACAAAGAAGGCAGATGTCATGGGATCAATTTGTAGGATCAAAGCCTCTTGAAGACAAAGACACTATGAGGGAAAAGCAGAGTGGAGAAGTCCTAAAGTGCCATGAGAGCAGGAGCTAATCTATGTATATCTAAGTTCCTCCCCTAAAAGTGGACTGTTTTTTTATACCTTCCTGTTCTGACAACAGAGTGACTGCCTTTGACCAGAGTCACATGGAAAGGTGTTCCTGGTGTGTGTTTTCTCCTCTGCTTGCATGTCAGAGTCCATCTTCTGGTTTGGTGCTTATCTGGCAGTCACAGATTTTAGCTTTCTTAAGCAGGCTTTGTCGTATTATTTTCTTTATTCTTAGAGAAGACTGTGATTTAGAGTTAGGACTGGAGAGATCCTCTAGTTCTGTGGGCTAGAGTCCATCGGCTCTATGCTCTTCTGATAAAAGTGAAGAAGATCCTTTGCTGCAGATGAATGCACGTATGTGCAAACACACAGCTGGGCTCAGACTTTCTAGACCTTTATGGATCTCTTGATGGGCTATCCACAAACTCCACGATGATCCTAGGCTCCAGTTGGAGGCTTACTAGTGAGGAAAGCTGAATCCTAGGTCAACATCCCAGCGTGGCAGCCCAGTTGAGCACTCAGATCTTCCCTCACCCCATCATCTTAGTTGTTTCCTCTCAAATTTCTGCACAAGAACTCCATCAGCCTTTGATGATGCCATCTCAGTGATCAGTACTCCTGTTGGTCTAGGGTATGAGTGACCTCCTGCCTGCAATGTCAATGCTCTCTTTGCCAGGGTTGACCAGAACTCTAACAAAGAGTCCCCTTTCCATGTTGGCCAGTATCCTCTGTATTTTTGGGAAACAGAAGGAAGACAAAAGCTGGAGTAAGCATTATCTGGTCTCTGTGCCTCCTCTTAAAGAAAGAAAAAATATCATTTAGAATTTATACATCTCACCAACTCTTTGGGAAAATTAATATTGAGCACCAGCCAGCTTTTATTATTTTTTTAAAATGAATGGTTCCCAGTAGATATTTTTAGTTAAATACTACTTACTTATAAAAGAAACCCTTCTCACATTGCTCATAGTTTACATGTATTTGTTGGGTCCAAGATATATAAGGAACCTTATATCTTATACCCGCAATCAAATGAGAAATGACACATAAGACCCAGGCTCTCAGGAGAAATATTATGAAATCTCAAGGTATTGATGAAAGTTTTTCCAAGGCTGATCCAAATGGGATTTAGATTCTGTGGCAGTTGAAATGTGTATTATTAAACTCCTTAAGCAAACCCGAATGACTCCCAGTGGAGGATTAAGACATTCTATGTATAGCAAAGACGAAATTCTCATGTCTGAGTTTTCTCTATTGAATTCCCCCTTGATTACCTTCTGTAATATTTAACTTCATTCCATGCCATAATTATTTAATAAAAGGTAAATATAAATTATATTTCAGTGGGGATATGACCTTTTACCTTAATGTTATGTTACTAAAGAAAGACATAGATAAATAGAGCCTATAGATTGAAGCGTATTTTTAATTTACTGTTTTTGCCTTGCTAGCATTTCTCTGAGTCCCTGTCAGGCAAGGGGTTGGCAGGGCCTCACAGCCCCTGTACTCCATGTGGTGTGAGAGGTTGTAAATTCACAGTGATGATGGCAGTTAATGATCTGGTTGGCCCTCAGAGACAGTCTTGGTGCTGGTCTTGAGCACCTCAGTAGCTAATTGAGGTTTACTTGGCTCACACCAGGACTGAAAAGAGAGAACACCAGGGAGGTGGGGAAGGGAATATGGGATTCAAGATGAGGTTGAATCTATAGGATGCAAAAACAACTGGCCAGTGGGAAGTTAGTTTAAGTAAAACTTGTGCAGTCCAAACTGGAGTTGAACACTTGAAGGATTAACTGACTTTTCCTCTTGCAGTTTGGTGTTGACTACACAGTTTTGACTTCATGATTTTCACTTCCAAAGTGCACTTGGTTAAATGACATTGTGTGTGTGTGTGTGTGTGTGCGCGCGCGCGCGTGCATGCGTGTACAGTTGTGTGGTTATTCCCTGTTCATATAGATGACAGTGTGTTTTACTGCAATCTTTATTTTTAAAATTTTACTTATTGATTGATTTATTGATTTATTTTAGAGAGAGAGGAAGGGAGAGAGAGATAGAAACATCGATGTGAGAGAGACATCGATCAGCTGCCTCTTGCACGCTCCCTACTAGGGATCGAGCCTGCAACCCGGGCACGTGCCCTGACCAGGAATCAAACCTGGACCTCAGTTCAAGCCACTGAGGCACACCGGCTGGACTACTGCAGTCTTTCTTATCTTGGATACACACATAACCCATCCCACAGTTGATGTCTATGAAGTCTGGCAGGGCCTGCCAAACAAAACAAACAAACAAACAAACAAACAAAAACAAAACAAAACACTCAACATAAGAAGTAGATGAGTATGCCTAATCTATGTATTCAGCTTAAAACATGAATTACTGACCCAATATGGTCAAGATAGTCTTCTATTTCTGATTTAGGTGGGGAGTGAGGAGGGGAGGGCAAGATAAACCAGACATTACCCTGTGTCCTGATGGAGAGAACAATGGGTACAAATGTGGGATAAATTCTATGAAAGGGAAACTGTCATCTCCATCCCACCTCTGTGTACTGATTATAGCCCAGCTTTAGAGAAATCCTCTGCCAGCAGCAGAAAGGACAGAGGAACAAGGAGATGAGTGGAGCAGTGGGTGGACACTAGAGCTCCAGTGAGAGTGGGGGACACCTAGCCTGGGAGAATAGCCACGCAAATGGGAAGGAAGGGACAAGGGCAGTAATGGAGACAGTGGGGGCCTTGCAGGCAGGAGGCTAGATTTTCTACCGTGTGGATAGTCCCTTACTTTTAGTCAGCACGTTGTGAGCATGCCCATATCCTTAATTTCCAGTTTCTCAATATAGGAAAATTTGAAAAAAGATGAGGCAATGATTGATTTAGAGCATTTTGTCACCACGTCTATTCATCTTACTGCACTGGGCAGCTGTTTGTGTTTGCTGATTGATACCAAACGGGGCCTCATCCCACAGTGACAGAGAAGGCAGGCAGCCCAGGTTTCTCTCCAGGTCTGCAGGGCTTTACTGGAAGCTGGGGAGGAAACATGGGATGGGGGGGCTACAGGGAGTGGGTGACAGGAAACAGGATGGTACAGCCACTTTTCAACACTTTATGTGCTCTTCACCAGCTCTTGTCCAGTAGCTAAGTACAGATGGGTAGCCTTTGGCCCAGTGGCTGCTGGCATGCCTGCCTGGGGCTTGGAACAACACCTCTAGTTTTACAGCAGGAAAAGTTAAGAGCACAGGCCTTGGACTAGAGAACCCAGGGTACAGATTCCACCCTCACTGCCTGGAACTGCATTTAAAATGGGGATAAAGCCCTGGCCGGTTTCGCTCAGTGGTTAGAGCATCGGCCTGGGGACCAGGGTGCAGCTCCTGCTAAGGGCACGTACATTGGTTGCAGTCTGTCCCTGGCCCCAGTTGGGGTTGTGTGGGTGGCAACCAGTCAATGTGTCTCTCTCACATTGATGTTTCTCTCTCTCTCTCTTTCCCCCTCTCTCCCTCCCGCTCTATCTGAAGATAAATGCAAAAATGTCCTTGGGTGAGGATTAAAAAAAAAAAAAGCCTATCTTTAAAATGGGGATAAAACCCACATCATGAGGTTTTCAGGAGGACAAATGAGCTGATGTGTGTAAAAGGCTTAGTATAGTGCCTGTAACATGGTAAGTCTTCGGTAAATTCTAACAGTGGTAATAACAGTTTTCATTACTGAATATTATTGCCACTAAAAATCCTGTTATTAAAGAAAAAGACTTCAGAAATTGCTGTTATTATAATGCTAAGTGAGAAAAACAAGTTTACAGGATGATTCCAATGATATACTCAGGTCTTCTACATATGTTTCTGGGTAAGATAGTAATGTAAGTGCAAGTGTTTAATCTGCTCCTACACCCCCCAAATATAGAGGAGGATATTTTCAAGAAATAGGCTGGTGTCATCAATATGCCAGAAATGTGCTGTCGTGCTGGTGTGCACAGACAGGTTGTGTTGGCGGTGGGGGTATGGAAAATGGACTCGCGCTTCCCTCCTGGAAAAGAGCAGGGCCAGGAAATAATGGAGGAGACCCTGACAAAACCTCCTAGACCTTCTCTGTCTCCACCTCAAAGAATGAAAACAAGGGACACAAGCAGAAACTGGATCTTGAATGGAGAAGAGTAAACTTAATGTGTATCATTAGAAGTTATCACTTAAGTATGAGGAGGACAGAAAGATACTCTCTTATTTCAAGGGCTCAGACAGATTTCAACTCTTATTTTCACTAATATAACCTGACAGTGGGAGAATTGAGTCAATGAAGAATGCAAGAATGGACAGGTTATGGTATCACAAAACTACTGGGCTGTGCACAAAGCAGTTAAATACAGAGCATCTAAATTATTGTTAATATGACAATGAAGCTTAATGTAAGTATAAAAATTAATGTCTAAAAGATATCGATCATGCAAAGTTTAATGATAGTAATATTAGCTGGTGATGATAAACTAACAACAATAATGTAAAAGTGAAGAGAATGAGGTGAGGAAGTTAAAGGTAAGCAAAAATCTTTATGTATGGAGGGGCTCAACAGACTCAAATAATTAGAAAAATAAAATATTTTTAAGAACTCTAAAGGTATTGCTTTATATTAAAATAGGATGTGTATCTTCCTAATCACTAGAGGGAAATATATATATGAAAAACTATTAGAAAGACAAGGATATCTGGTAGGATAAATTTATAGTAGCAATTATGTATAAATATGTTAAATAACATGATCAAAAAGATATATTAAATAATACATTTAAAGCATTACCCACAGAACAAAATATGTATTAATGCACGAAATACTTAATAAATTCCAAAACACAGCTATTCTGCAAGCCACCTTTTTTTAAATTCAAAGCAATTAACTAGAATAAATAGTTAACAATTTAATATCTAGCCACCTAGAAATGATTGGATATTCTCTTGGCAACAAAAGCAAAATAAAATTAGAAATATTGCTATTCAGTAAGTTATAATAAAGAGGTGGGGGAGAACCACAAATAAGAGATTCAAATTTTAAACAAATTACTATTGTAAAATTGATGATAGAATATTTAAAATCTTGATGACATGCATGATTTTCCTAGAAAATATGATATTGAGATGTAAAGAATGAATCCAAGGTTTTTGATTGGTATTCTGGTGGACAATTTACTGAGAATTGCATGGGCTTGGGATATCTTGAATGGGAGGATTTTCGGGGCCATCCGATTGGAAATTTCCAGTCAATAGTTGGAACAGATAAGGTTGAATCTTGGGCAAGTTATCTGGATAGGACATAAAGATTTGTGATAGACAGCGTGTGGCTTGATATAGAAATCATGGGGGTGCTGGTGAGGTTTTTGCAGGAGTTGCAGAGCCAAGCAGAAGACTGACTTGGCAACTATTGTGAAGAGCATCAGCATCTGCAAGACACTCTGAGGAAGAGCAGTCCTCTGAGCAGGCTGACATAGCACGGCCGAAGAGGTGGGAGTGACACTGGGCAGTGTGTATTCAGGAAAGCCCATGGGTTGAAGTATTTCCAGCAAGAGAGCATTTCCATTGTCAGATGCTAACTTGAGTTTAAGATAAGAATGGAAAAAATTCCTCTTGGTTTGTCTAAAATGTTATTGGTGACTTTGACAAGAGAAATTTCACTGGGGTTCTTTCAAACTTTTAGTCAAAAGGTAATATCCATGCTATATAAGTTTTATAGAGCATAGGATAAAATATAGAAAGCTTTTCAATTTACTTTTCAAAGGTGGTATAAAATAAAAATCAATCAGAAGCTGGATAGCAACATGCACACAATCCCAATTATTGATGCAGACACAAATTCCCAGCAACAATAATAATAACAGACACTGTTGTAAATACGTCAGGCACTATTCTTAGTAATTTAGTTGATTTAATCCTCACACTAGTAGTCTTAAGAAAATACTAAGAAAATGAATCCAGAAATATACTAAGTAAATTATATATCACACCCATGAATAAACATTTACTTGTGAAAATATTGGGAAATCTACCATAAAATACAATATAAATTGGTGAAAGGAGAAAATTAATAAGATTGTAATTTTCTGAAATTCTGATGAATTCTGATAGACATCTCTTATCACAACATGCTAACTAATATCTGTCTCAAATAGCCAACACCACATTTGGTGGTGAAACATTAGTGTCATTTAGAGGAAAGCAAGCAAAATATCCACCATCATCTTTATTTTTAGTCACTATTTGGGAAGTTTTAGCCAACACAAGAATGGGATTAAGAGAACTAAATGGGATTAATATACCCATCAAAAGGAGACAAAATGATCATTACATGTAGATCTATTAATGTACAAGCTTAAGAATGAACAAAAAATAATGACATCTGTCAAGGATTTGGATGCAAAATAACAGATAGCTACAATTGGTTAAGATCTTTCATGTGCCAAGAAGGGTGTTGGAAATTATATAAATTGTTTCATTTAATTTTGACAGCAAACTCATGAGATGAATTTTAAACAGGAGCTCTCAGATTAATGATGGAGCTGGAATTCAAACCCAAGATCTACTTGACTCTAAAGCTGATTCTCTTAATGACTCTCCCATATATTGCCACATGCTACTCTCACACACATTGTCAGCACAGACATAAAAAGCTAAAGTGTTTCTAGGTTCTAGGAAAACTCTTAGAAAATGCGATAAGAGGGTAATCATATTCACAATATAAAAACAAAAATCAAATACATAGCAAAAGATAAAAATGAACAATAAAACATTATCTATATGATTAGCAATGCACATTTGACTTTTGGACCTAAAGAAGAACTCATATATGTATGACTACACACCCACACACACGCACACACACATACACAATGTACTTACCAGATTTGGAGTTGGGATGGACGATCATCTTTCTACATATAATACCTAAGGACAAATTGGGATATGATATTGTAACATGGTGACAGAGTATTAAAAATATTAATGTAGAAGTGTTTTTAGCCCTGGCAGTTTGGCTCAGCAGTTAGAGCGTCGGCCTGAGGACCAAAGAGTCTCCGGTTCAATTCCAGTCAAGGGCACGTACCTCAGTTGCGGTTCATCCCCGGCCCTGGTCGGGGTCGTGTTGAGGCAACCAGTAGCTGTGTCTCTGTCACATTGATGTCTCTCTCTCTCTCTCCCTCCCTCTCTCCCTCTCTCCCTCACACTCTGTCTGAAAATAAATGGAAAAATATCCTAGGGTGAGGATTTTTTTAAAAGTGTTTTTACAAGTAAAAAAAGAAAAAGAGTAATCCCCAATAGAAAAGAGAGCAGAAATTATTAATAAGTAGTTCATAAAAGAAGAAGTTAAAATCATCACCAAGTATAAGAAAAAATATTTCAACTTCACTGATGAATAAACAAATGTAAGTTAAAATGATGACATGCTTCGCTGAAGTGAATATAAATGTGTACATTCTTCTGAGGAGTGATTAACAGTATGTGTGAAAGGCCTTACTATAATCATAAATTTTGGTCAAGTACTTCTAATTCTTGAAATTTTCTAATTGCAATGATTAAAATTATGTGCAAAGAATAATTATTGCTCTGATTTTTATAATAGTGAGAAATTAGGATCACATTAAATGCCAAACATTAGGAAACTATTTAAATAAATTATAGACTATGTAGTGGAAAAATATGCAAGGATATTAAATAATGTTATAAAAGAATATTAATAACCTGGGGGAAAGTTTGATATATTGTTAAATGGATAAAAAGCAGGTTATGTAACAGTATGAATAGTATGTCCCTGAATAGTTTGAAGTATGTGTGTGTTCAGTCTGGAAGGATATAAGCAAAAATGTTAACCCAGATTATCTCTAAACTGGTGAGGTTATGAGTGATTTTATGTTTACTTCTATATTCAAAATTTTTTATATTTTTAAAGAAAAGGTGTGGTTTTGTTAGAGTAATAGCAACAAATATTCATAAAACATATGCAGAAAGGAAGATTAAAAAGGAAATGCATGTCCTGGCCGATGTGGCTCAGTGGATTGAGCGTTGTCCCATAGACTGAGAGGTCCTAGTTCGATTCCCCGTCAGGGCACATGCCGGGTTGGGGGCTCAATCCCCAGTGGGGGTGTGCAGGAGGCAGCTGATGGATGTTTCTCTCACACATCAATGTTTCTATTTCTTTCTCCCTTCCTCTCTCTCTAAAAAATCAATAAAAACATATTAAAAAAAAAAAGGAAAATACACTTCCTGTGTTTACTGGTATCTAATGGGAGTACAGGTGATTATTTTTTTAATCTTTTTTCTTTATTTTGATCATGCATTATCTTTAAAACTGTAAAATTTAAACCACAAACTCAGAAAGTAAAGGAAGAGAGGAAGAAGGATAAAGGAATCTACTTCAGAAACTCTTTAGCATAGTATTTACTATTGTTGACACTAAGTGCCTGCTGTGTGCCAAGCGCTGTCTTCAACAGTGAGAACACAGTGCAGAAGCAAAACAAGTATGGAATTTGCTCCTATGGAATTTGCAGTATATGGTGGAGCCTGACATTAAACAAATGTGCATGTGATGAAATATAATTGGAAATATAATCTGAAAGTGCATTATGCATAAGAACAGGGTTTAATAAAAACAAACTCATGGAAGGTATATATATATAATGATATTTAGGAGAAGAACTAATAGGTGATAAAGGCATACTTGGGAAAGAGAAGAGGGGAGGAAGGAAAAAGCATGTGAAGGTAGTTTGTTGTCTTCAGAAACTGGGAATACTTAATTGTATAATATTTCTGATTACGTGAGACTGAGCAGAGAATTACAAGTGTGTGCACTTAAGGCAGAAGTGATAAAATAATAGTAATAATTCTGAAATTTTGCAATCTCATTCTAATGAAAAAATATTAAATTAATCTTAACTCCAAAGGTATAAGTATGAATTAACCAATGTCAACAGCAAAAATCTTTAACTGATTCTAGCTGTTATGTACCAATTCTTAGCTAATATCAGAACATATCACCTACAGAAGATCTGATTAGAAGTTTGCTTTATGGCCAATACATACTAAAAAAGTAGACTTTTATTTTTCAGCGTTAAATGAACCCACCATTGACTATGGATTCCAGAGGCTGCAGAAAGTCATCCCAAGGCATCCTGGAGACCCTGAGAGATTGGCTAAGGTAAAACACTTTGGAAATTAACATGTGAAACCTTCTTGTAGGATTTCAGCAAATTTAGATAAATCCAGCAATGTAAATCCCTCGAAAATTAAATTAGGTCTTGAAACTTGGCTAAGCTTGAGATACAAGATGCACATAAAATATTTACTAACTGTGACATATATTATAATTAATCTATGAGGAAATCTGAAGACTTGGGCCTATGAA
The DNA here is from genome assembly GCA_030848825.1 of Tadarida brasiliensis. Classification (NCBI taxonomy): domain Eukaryota; kingdom Metazoa; phylum Chordata; class Mammalia; order Chiroptera; family Molossidae; genus Tadarida; species Tadarida brasiliensis. The sequence goes on along the minus strand of CM061259.1, from coordinate 66,244,164 downwards.
ACAGATACACTATGCGTATTTAGTTTATAACAAACAATGCCAACTTGACGAAAATAAATAATTGTATAATTGCTTAAAAGTGTAATTTCCCACTTCTTTGTATTTAAATATAATTTTATTTACCCATAATTGCAGGGACACACTAGTCCACAATCAAGGATTCACTGAGGGCCTACTCTGTATATATGCATTTAATGAAGTGAAAAACTCCTCCATCTACGATTTCTATGAAATTCATCACTTTTAAATGAACTCGCTTATGAAAATTATATCATAAATCTAGCCAATTATTTTAGCTTTCTTTTTTAAAATACATTAATTTATTAGGTATTCAATTAATGAGAAATTAATAAATTGTAACATTTATACTTACATTTGAAGCACACACATTATAATATGCCATGTTCTATTTTCTGTGTTGTGAATAAAATTTAAGTACCACAGTTGCTTCTACATCACACCTTTGTTTTCCAGTTGGAAAAATCCCCAGCCCCACTATTAAATTAGGTGATATCTGGAAAGTAGGTTAATAGCAATTTAAAAGGCTGTTAAAAACAGGAGGTGGAAAAGACAAAATGAGAGGAAAGGGATTACTGAATACTAATTCTCTCTGGTTAAAGTGAACAAGGGGAAATATTATTGGAAGAATTCATCTTTATTAGAATAAAATTTGCAAAACGCATTGCCAAGATAATTTCAGTACTATGGACAACTCCTTGGCAAGCTGCTAAACACAGGTCAATCAATCATTTTAAGAATACTTGGTTAATTAGAGTTCCAGAGTTTTTAATGATATGGTCTGAAAGTAGTTCTTAATAAAACTTTCATTACATTATTAATTTTAACCAACTCCACCCCAAATTAGGTTGTTTTCTGTTTTGGTAGTACTACCATTTATATATCCATTTTATCTAGATGAATTCCATGTAGATACATATTTATAGAGGGATATATACATATACCAAATATAGGACCTCTTGGCTAGTTATTTACATTTTAGTGGGATGTCTAGACTTTATTTTTATATATAATTTTCCTTTCTGTTTGCCATTTGCCTTTGCTTATACCCCACTCTTTTTTTCTTTTCCAGGAAATGCTGTTGAAAAGAGCTGCAGATCTGGTGGAGGCCCTCTATGGCACACCACACAATAACCAGGTTAGGCGCTCACATCTTATACTCACTCTATGGAGTTTGACTTCATGCTGGATAAAATGCTCACCTCAACCTGCCCTTTTGTAGGACATCATTTTGAAGCGAGCTGCAGATATTGCTGAAGCCCTCTACAGTGTCCCCAGGAATCCCAGCCAGATACCAGCTCTCTCCAGCTCTCCAGCTCACACTGGCATGATGGGCATCAATTCTTATGGCAGCCAGCTTGGGGTCAGCATCTCAGAGTCAACACAGGGAAATAATCAAGGTACTACCTTTCTCAGAGTCAAAATTCAAACAACTTATACATTTAAAAGATTGGTTCTGCTTGAGTGGAAGGAGTTAAAGCTTGATTCATAAACCATCAGATGATTGTGTCCCCAGATAAGCAATGCAATCACATAGTATTGAGTTATCTCAACATTATAAGTGGTGTATTATTAGATTTTGAGTTTTTTAGGTACCAGGTAGAATACCTTTAACTGGAAATACTTAAGGATCAGATTGACTATTATGACTTTAGAAGGGTTTAGGTTTACTGAAACTTGATTTACAGATATTATTTGAATAAAATTTATACTTCTACCATTGTGATCATTGGATTGAATAATGGAAAGAAGTTGAGTTATTGCCATTATTGTTTATACCTAACTCTCTCTTCCTAGTAATCAAGGGTGGATGGCTTGGTTTTATTTGTTAATTTCTTTTTGTGAATTACCTCATATACAAATATATAGCAACAAGTTTATACAGTTAACATGTAAAGTATGTTGTGCAAATATTTTTGTCATTGAGGTTGAAAAGTGCTAAATTTATTATAAATTATTTTTTTATCTTAATTTATTTTATTTTTTTATTAATTTATTTTTGTTACAGATTATAAATTATTTTTTAGAAGTAAATAGTCTTAATAATATCCCTAACCTTGAGGTAGTTTTATTTCTAATTTTGTTCACTCATTGGATGGAAATTCCTCATTCTCATGCCCAGGGTGATGTCTTACAGAAGGGTGGGTGAGATATAATATTACTTTCTTTTCTTTAAATTTCAGTTATTTCTAAATAGATCTAGAGACAATTTACCCCAAGTGGGTTATTTCAGGATAGATTAGGTGATGTCTCTGTGTTAACATTTCAGAATGTGGAGAGGTCTCATTGTCCCTTCCCCATCCCACTTACAAACTGGATTTACCCAAACTCAGTTGCTGATGTTTCCAAGTCTTTGGTCAAAGAATAACACATTTAAATGAATTTATCAACAATTTTGAATGAAAATGTTTCCCACCCCCACCCAGGGCATGGTATAACTTTGAACATTTCCAAAGCTGTGATCTGTAAAATACTAGTGGCCCTTGAGATGTTATTAGAATGCCTTTTCCCCACCACTCCCAGAAAAGACGCTATGGGTGTTCAATTTGGGAAATACTAGGTTAGCAAAGTTAAACCAGTTTAGTTATTCCCTAGGCCCTTCATATGCCAAACTTCAAGGAATGGCTATAGTAGGCAACATCTGCCACACTTTGTTTGACCACATGACGCTTTTCTCAGCAATACTTGTTAATATCTCACAGGGTTCTAGTGTTATATGAAATGTGATTTGGGAGATGTCAGTATACACTGCTATTAGTCATTCATTCCTTGGTATGAGTTGGTGAGGTTGACTGTAAATGTAAAAGAAGATGAAGAAGGGACTGTGAGGGACATGGTCTTATGTAGGATGGGAAGGGGAAGGAAGATATAAAAGGATGAAGGCAAAATGCACACTGTCCACCCCTGTACGGGCTCAACTCGGTGGTGCTCTGTAGTCTGGCATCAACGTAGGTCTGTGCTGCCATATCTGCTCTGCACTGTGTGCGCACTGGTTCCTTTACCCGGCTTTTTCTTTGTTTTCCAGGATACATCCGCAACACGAGCAGCATCTCTCCTCGGGGCTATTCTTCCAGCTCCACCCCTCAGCAGTCTAATTACAGCACCTCCAGTAACAGTATGAATGGCTACAGCAACGTCCCCATGGCCAACCTGGGTGTTCCGGGGTCACCAGGATTTCTAAATGGCTCCCCAACAGGCTCCCCTTATGGAAGTAAGTTCCCTCTCCACTGTTGCCCTCTCCCTGTCCCTCTGTCCCTGGGTTTTACTGTTCAGCCTTTTGAGGGAGTGTCGCCCTCCTACATCTTACTGACTCATGGAAGAGGAGCCCAGTTTCCTGATGAAATGTCCTTCCTGCCTTTTGTTCTTTTCCCTTAGCTGGACTTCTGCTCCTTCGGTTACTCAAAGCCTTTTGGGGGAGAGGAAAGGAGTGAAACTCTTCCTTTTTTTTTTTTTTTTTTTTTTTTTTACAGAGAAAGAGCATATGTGGCTTATGTAGATGGGAGTAAGGAATTCAGATTCCATTTCAGCTCATCTAATTTATACTCTTCAATAAGCATTTTCAGATGTGATGTTTTATTTAATCCTCATAAGAACTTTCTGAGGTCAATATTATCACATGTTATAGGTGAGAAGGTTTAGGTGCACAGCAATTCACTGACTTACCTGAGATCACACAGGTAGGATAGAGCAGGGTAAACATTTAGACACAGAATGTATGACTTCAGTTATTTTATGTATCACACCAAGCTCCCTTCTTACTTTGTTACATGGCTTTCTCCTCCTTCTAGAGCAACAATTTTAAGCCTTTTTCATCTCATGGCACATATAAACTCATTACTAAAATTCTGTGGGACATCAAAAAATATATTTTTTGCCCATATGACAAAATATAGGTAAAATAATTTTATTTCATTCACACAGGATGACTATTGTTGTGTTGGCTGTTATCACTTTTCTATTTGACAATCTAAGGGAGAAGAGGTCAGTGCACCTGACTAAATAGTCAGGTATCACATGTTTTAAAAATTCCTGTGGCACAATGGTTGAAAATTGCTGCTCTAGAGAGATGAAATTTGACGCTTGTGAGAGTCTGATACATGGAGATAAAACCCTTTTTAAAAATTTAAGTATAGTTGGTATACCTTGTTATATTAGTTTCAGGTATATAATATTTATATGCCTTACAATGTGATCACCACACTAAGTCTAGTCATCTGTCACTGTGCAAACTTATCATGGCCCACCAATTCCACTTCTGGGTATTTATCCAAAGAAAACTAAAACATTAATTTAAAAAAAATATGTGCTGCCCTGGCCGGTTTGGCTCAGCGGTAAGAGCGTCAGCCCATGGACCAAAGAGTCTCAGGTTCGATTCCAGCCAAGGGCACGTACCTTAGTTGCGGTTCGGTCCCCAGCCCTGGTCGGGGTCGTGTGAGGCAGCCAATCGATGTGTCTCTCTCGCATCGATGTTTCTCTCTCCCTCCCACTCTATCTGAAGATAAATGGGAAAATATCCTCGGGTGAGGATTGAAGAAAAAATATGTGCACCCTTATGTTCACTGCTACATTATTTACAATAACCAAGATATGGAAGCAATCTAGGGTCCATCAATAGATGAATGGAGAGACAGAATCTCCTAATCCTGATCTGTGGGCTAGCAGCAAGTTAAATGTCCTAGGAAGTTATAAAAACTCATTCAGGTTGCTTTCAGGCCTAAGCTGGGAACTTACACAAGCTGAGAAAGTATGTTTTTCAGACCTACTTAGGGAATACTTCAGGCCAGGGGAGAAGCCACCATGGAGAGTCTAAGTGATTGAATGGGGTGTTCTTGAAATGCTGGATCTTGTTGGAGGCTCTGCAGCAGACCACCTGTTCACCAGAGTATTCCCTCATGTCAGGAACAAGGGCAAGACAAGGACAGCATACAGCCACTTCCACCACAGCTCAGGAAGTGACATGCCAAGGATCTGGAGGCTGCCTACAGCCTTTGGGTCTATGGTTCCCTGTCGACACACACCCATGAATTATTTCTGGGATACCTTTTTGATTCATCACACTCAGCACTCTACTCAGTGTGATAAGGACACAGTAGCCAGGTAGCAGAGATGGTAGAGGTTGGTCCTTCCAGTACAATTAAATTCTTGTTGCCCCAAAGACATGAGTTCTGTGTTGTGTCTTGTGTATTGTCCAGATCAATTAGATCAGAATGATCTAGGAAAACAAACTGTTGCTTGATTTATTTATTCCTTCACTTGTTTCTACCTTATCTTGTTCCCAAAATGGGGGAATATTAGTGGTCAGATGAGTAGTATGAAAGTATAAGACAGAAAATATAAGAAACTGAGATAAAAGAAAAAATATGGATAGGAAAATTATATGAAGCCATGGGCAAGTATGGATGCCATTTGGTCATTCAAGGGAGCCATTAATTTGGTTCAAAGGCTTACAAGATGGTAAAGCAAAGAGAGGACCACTGTTTGTTATAAGCTTTAATGTCCACTGTATTTTTTTAGTAACTCAGGATAAAATTGATTTTTCTGTTGCCGAGAACTTGGAGAGGTTTCTCCCATGCATCCTTGTGGAAAGGGACCCTGTTTGCAGAAGGGATCACATCATCAACAGCCCCTACAAGTGATACAGGGCAAGAGAAACATTGTGTAAATTATCTCACATTATCAGTGGTGACAACAATAAGTGTAATTCATAATTGCATTCCAATTTACAGCCTAAAAAGCATGTTCACATATACAGTCCAGTCAGACCCTCACAACAACCTTATGACGTGGATATAATAATAGTAATAACTATTATTATCATTTTCCCTCTAAGATATTAATCATTATTAAATCACTCACTCAAGGATTCATAGCCAATAAATAGTAAAAATGAGACTAGAACACATCATCAGATTCGAAATGCCATGTTTTTAAATTATTTAATAATGTAAGAAATATTTCACATATTTATAATACATTATTAGACTGAAACATATGAAATGATCTCTTTGATTTTCAAAATGGTAATTTCACATGTTCAAGCATACATTTATGAATAAAATATGTACATTAAGTTGAACCATATGAAATTGTCATTTTTGTAGATCAAAATGGTCAAGTCCTGGCCAGTCTGTGCACCAAAGGGCACACACCTAAATTGCGGGTTGGATCCCCGGTTGGGGTGCATACAGGAGGCAACCTATTGATGTTTCTCTCTTTCTCTCCCCCTTCTTGTTTCTCTAAAATCAATAAAAACATATAAAAAGTGGTCACTATAATAATATAATATGCAGTGTGGTGAAGTAGAGAGAGAGAGAGAAAAAGACAAGGGGGGGGTGTGCTTGGGGAGAGAGTGGGGACGGAGAGGATAGATAATGATAGATGATAGATAGATAGATAGATAGATAGATAGATAGATAGATAGATAGATAGATAGATAGATGATAGATAGATAATGAGTAGATGAATGAAAATGTCCACTGGGTATTAATTGCTTGATGTGTCTTACTGATAATTCATTTGATAGGATGGCATCCTTCCCACACCGGCAAGTGACACCTTCCTTCCACTACCCTTTCTTGATTACTCAATTCCACAACAGGAAAAGTGATAACACCCCAAATCTTCAAAATAAACCAGACATCATACACAGAACAGAAAGAGGAAGGCACCCTTCCCAACAGGACTGGGAAACACAACCGAGAACCTCCTCCTAGCTCGTACTGGGTCTGTGTGATCCTTGCACTTTCATTTTCTGAGGGAGGGTCTGAAGGAGTTACAGACTGAGAACGGGAGTCCAAGCAATGCATTCATTAATTCATTACAATAAAATCCTCTACTGCCAAAATACTGAGTACCCTATGGAGTTTATTATAATAGCATCTGACCTGTATTTCTCATTTTTAACCAGCTAAGTCTTAACTTTTCTGGCAAATACACAAAAAAAGGTGGGGGGAAAGCATGTCATCAATTCAGTTACTTGTGTCTGAAAACACCAAATACCATTCTTTAATATTTCATTTTATTTTTTAAATTAAAAAAAAAGTCTGATGTGGCCATGCCATGCCATGGACATTAAAAAAGAAATAAAGCCAAATCTTTTGGTCAAGTTGACTTACATTACGGCCAATGCAGAGTATCAAAAACTTGCATCTGTACTGATTTTGCTCTTACACTACTTCAAAAATGGCCAAACAGATGTTTTTTCAATTTTGCATACAAACTTTACTTCCTGGACGTAGCACTGTGTGCCAAGTTCCAGCTCAGTGCAATTTTTTATGGCTGAATTCTAAACCCCTGACAACAGAGGGTTATAATGAAATGCTGACAGACCCCTTAACACCAGCAAATGCGATGGCTCAATGCAAAGGAGGATATGTGCCCTCTGAGGTCCAGCTGGGACCATGCAAGCCAATCAATCCTTAGAAGAAGAAAAGTGGCTTTTCCTTAACTCCCCATGTTCACAGAGATTTCTGGGCCAGACATACTGGCCTTTACTTTGCCCTCTATCCATAGAAATGTCCAGAGAAATTCTCAATTTTATGTATGATCAACTTTCCCAAATCGGTGCACTCTGAGTAGCCAAAGATGGGCTACTCAAACCTGCAAGACCCAAGGACTACTTCTTCCAAACCAGAATAGCCACCAAGCAAATCCAAAATTTTGGAACACAATCAATAGGACAAAAATCCAATCTGTCCTCAGAGACTCCCACTTCACTAGTCTTAGACTATGCCCTGGGCCTCAATATTTCTACATTTTCAAAAATAAATATCAAGACATTTGCTATTTTAGATTATTAAATGATTGTTATAGAAAATTTGGAGCCCAGAAAAATAGTTTTAGAAAGTCTACTCTCACCATAAAAAAATCCTTGTTGCCTTGGCCAGTGTGACTCAGTTGGTTGGGCATCGTCATGTGCACCAAATGTTGCCTGTTCGATTCCTGGTCAGGTCACATGCCCGGATTTTGGGTTTGATCCCCAGTGGGGGGAGTGCAGGAGGCAGCTGATTGATGTTTTACTCTCACATTGATGTTTCTCTCTCTCTCCCTCTCCCTTCCTCTCTCACTAAAAATCAATTTAAAAAAATTTTTAAAACCTTGTTAACATTTTGATATATTTCTTTTGTCTTTTTCTTCAGGAAGGAAAAAAATATCCAATTACAATAGAAACATTATAGATAATTAGAAAAAAATGACACCCTTTATTTCTATGCAGAGATAACCATTGTTAACTTTAAAGTATAGTCTCTCAACCATGGACAGACCATTTTGAAAACTGCGATGTCTGTTCTGATGCACAACTAATGAGATTCTGCCATAAGACCAATGAAAGAGAGAGTAGAATAAAAGTGGCAAAATCACCTAAGTTACGGATGTGAATGAAGCCAGGCTCCATAAAACCTGTCAGTGGTCAGACCTGTGTTCTAGGAGTGGAGAACACATATTAGGAGTGATGTTTGCTTTGCAAAGTTAACTACAGTCAACAAGCTTTCCCCAGGAATTTTAAAGTTTATTAGTCTCTTTGCTTTTTTGTAATAGAAAGGTAAACAGAAATCCAAATTTACAGGAAGTAAAGCCTCAAATTGAAGAGGAACATTAACATCCAAGACAGCTATTATGCCTATTGCTAAGAATTATATTATTTTTTACCAAAGAAATAGAGGTTTTTCCATTTGTTTATTTAATAGCTTTTACTGGTTTCTGCTACATCAAAAGTAATACATGTTCATTGTAGAAAAATTTTGAAATATGGACAAGTAAAAAGAATACATTTAATATTCATAATCCCATCAGTTTGAGATATTAAAAGTTTAGATGTAGCCCTGGACGGGTGGCTAAGTTCGTTGGAGTGTCATCCCATATGGGTTCAATTGTGGATTCGATTACCCATTAGGGCACATACGTAGGTTGCAGGTTTGATCCCCAGTCGGGGCATGTACAGAGGCAACCGATCAATGTTTCTCTTTAACATCGATGTTTCTCTCTCTCTCTCTCTCTCTCTCTCTCTCTCTCTCTCTCTCCCTGTCTCTCTCTCTCTCTCTCTCCCTCCCTCTCTCTCCCCCTCTCTTTCTAAAAACCAATAAAAACATATCCTTGGGTGAGAATTTTTTTAAAAGTTTGGATGTAAATCACATCTTTCTAGACTTCTGCTTTGTATGTTTTAAAAAATAAAAGTGGGGCCCTGGCTGGTTTGGCTCATTGGTTAGAGCGTCAGCTCGCGGACCAAAGAGTCGTGGGTTTGAGTTCAGTCAATGTTTCTGTCTCTCCCTCTCTCTCCTTCCCTCCCACTCTATCTGATGATAAATAGAAAAATATATCCTTGGGTGAGGATAAATAAATAAATAAATATAAAATAAAATAAAAGTGGGTTGGCCATCTATGTTATTATATAATCTGCTTTATTCATCCAGGCACATTGTCATTCGATATTCTTCTCCAACATCAGTGTTCATGTTTGCGTGGTGGTCTGTTTCATAAACCTTATTGATGGTCACTTCAGTTACATCCCACTTTTTCACAACTACAAAAATTCTCTTAGATCTATTTTTTTCACATTTATGATTATTTCCTTGCAATTAATTTCTAGAAATTACATTACTGGGTTAAAAAAAATGAACATTTAAAAATACAAATACCGTGGTACCTATTGCCAAAGTCCCTCCAGAGAGGTTAACATTCCCCTTAGGAAAGAAGGAGTATGTTTCCCTGCCCTGTTAATTTTTTCTTAATGTTTATCAATTTGCTAAGTGGAAAATACATCTCAGTATTGTTTTAATTTGCATTTGATTATGAATCAGTTTGAACGTTTATAAGTCTATAAAGGTCTTCTGGTCATTTTCTTTTTTCCTCCTCTGACTTTCCTTTTTGTGTCCTTTCCCATTTTTCTTTTGAGATTTTTCGTTTCTAATTAATTTATAAAAACATATTAGCTATTGAGGATATGAACACATCTGATAATTATCACAGATATTTCCCTAATTTGTCATTTGCCTTTTCTCTGTGTGTTACATAGGTTTTTTCTCATGTATCAAATCTGTCTCCTGACATTCTGTGTAGGCTTGGAGGTTGAAAGGACTATATAAATTATATAACCTTCCTAATTTTTCCACTAGCACCTTTATATTTTTGCTTTTGCAAATAACTCTATAATCCATTTAGACTGACTCCAGTGTTTAACATGAGGAAGCACTGTAAACTTAGTCTCCAAATGGCTAGTGTATTGTTCCCATGCATTTATTTACCCACTAATTTGAAATGTCACTTTTATTACATTTTAATTCTCATATATACCCAGGTCTGTTTCTGGATTCCATTTTCTCCAAGGAGTTGTCTGCCTATATTTATACTAGTATAACACTGATTTTATTGATATAGATTTATTATAAGTTTTAATATGTTAAGATAAATGCCTTCTTACTATTCAAAAAATTTTTTACAAAACTTTCTGGTTCCTATAGTGCTATTGTTTCTTTAAGCAGATAAACATAGAAATTATGTTTGTTGACCCACACAAATTAAAATTCCTTTTAAGATTTTATTATAGTCACATTAAATTTTAAATTAATTAGGATGTAATTTGGCATTTGACAAAAATTTTGTAAAACATATTTTGAATGGGGCATGTTATAGCTCTCTGCTTTTTCAACTCTCAACAATTCTTTTACGTCATTTAGTAAAGCTTCAGGTGACTCCCCTTCCACTGAGAGACAGTCAGATTTGATCGAATCAACCCATTTCAGGTTGGATATGTTATGAGAAAAGAAGTATTTGTAAAAGCGAGTCATGTGTTGAATAAGAATGGAATCGTGCATGTGTGTGTGTGCGCATGCGCGCGTGTGTGAGCCTGATTCACATTATAAAAATCCTCCTCCGTTGTGGTGTGTGAGAGGAGGTTCTGCTATTGCAGACATAGAAACCATTCTGGAGCCTGCATGGATCACACAGTACAGCAGAGATTGGACTGCGGTCAGAATCAGGGCCTCCTGAGTTTCAGCTTTTCTCTGGCCTCCAATTTTGTGCCTCATAGAAAGGGGAGAGGTTTCCTCCCTTCCTTTTCCTACACTTACTTTATTGTTGCTAAAACCAAGGTGAGAAGAGGAGATTTTGCTTGCATCATGACTAGGATTCACTCCCAGCGCTGAATCCTCTATCCTATCCTCTAACACTAGTGTAGCCCCATAGCTTCTTCATTTGCATCTTCAAGTATTACATGAGATTCCTCTGGGACTTTGTCTTCCTTTCCAGCTTTTTCTCTTGATTCATTTTACTTGAGGAAAGACAGAGGTGTACTTGGATGCTTCCTTCTGCATAGCTCTTTGAATCAGTACTACCTAAGGATAAGCAGTTTTTAGATGCGTTTTTAGTGAAGACTTGGGTTTGAAATGTGGCTGTAAAAGACATCATATTGGAGATATGCTGTATGACTGCGTTACATATGCAATTGTGTGAGCGTAGCCTGAAGTATATCTTTACAATGAGAGAAGGGAAAGTGGGATGGAATCTTACACAGGAAATCAGAACATTTGACCTTCAATTCACCTTGTACTTGGTCTTTGAACCATCAGTCACACTCATGTCCTTACTTTCATATTTTAATTGTGGAGAAGTTTAGTTCGCACTGCCAGACTTTGTTGTGGGCTTTGCTATTGGGTTCCAATAATACTGTTACTAAGTCATGTGATTTGGACAGTTCAGAATTCTGGAGAAGATGCTAAAAGGAGTCCATGAAACCTGACCTTCTACTCTAAGATGCTATATCTAACAGTTTACCCTTGTGAATTTCAGTTTACCCCTTTCTTGAGTAAGCTGAACATGGAAGATAAAATTATCTTCTTGTGCCCTGGCCGGTGTGGCTCAGTTGGTTGAAGTGTCGTCTTGTACACCACTGAAAGGTCTTGAGTTCAATTCCCGGTCAGGCACATACCCAGGTTGAGGGTTCAGTCCCCAGTCGGGGTGCATATGGGAGGCAACCGATTGATGTTTCACTCTCACATCGATGTTTCTATCTGTCTCTCTCCTTCTCCCCTCCTCTCTAAAATCAATAAAAACATATCCCTCAGGTAAGGATTTATAAAAAAGTATCTTCTTGTGTGATGTAACTTGAATATCTGACTTTAAAAGGTGGGGCACTTCATTGTGTAAATTGCCTTTATTTTACTTTATTTATTTTTTTGGAAATTACAACACTTAGGTTTTGGCTTCCTTTAAGTAATTTTAACATTAATATTGGTGTTTTTCTTCACATTACATCAGAGGAGGCTGACTCGCAGCTTTATTTCCCAGGAGCTCTGAAAGTAGAGGGAGGGGGATGTAATCTCCTAAATATTAATAAACTTTTACATTTAATGAGGATGTGGCCCACAGAGATGGCACTCTCTGAGAAGATGTTAACCCTATACCTCAAGACTCTGGAGCCCTGGGAATTGCCAGGGAAGTACATAGCTCCAAGACAGGAGTTCTTTTTAGGATGAAAAAGAGGTTTCTGTTCTTGAGTAGATTTGGTGATTTCTCAGATGTTGGTCTTAGTCTTCTCTTGTCGAGCTTCTACTCATGAATTCAGACCTGTCATAAAATCACATCCTGCTGATGCCTTCCCGACTCTCCCAGCAGAAGGCACTCTACCCACTTGTCTGTGTAGCACTGTGTACGCTCTCCCAATTAAATTATTACCCTCTTAGTTGTTTTCTTTGTCTGTTCCTCCCACTGAACAGGGCAGGGACATTATTACATTCAACACTCTTAAATCCCTGGAATCTGAAACAATACCTGGAACAAATGAGTAATTTCTCAATAACTGTGTATAGATTATATGTACTGAAGAAAGACTTGAACTTCTCGATACGTCCTTTCTAAAAGAGGATTGTGCATTTGCTTTCCAGTCATGTCATCAAGTCCCACTGTTGGCTCTTCCAGCACGTCTGCCATCCTCCCGTTTTCCTCTTCAGTTTTTCCTGCTGTCAAACAGAAGAGTGCCTTTGCCCCTGTCATCAGGCCCCAAGGCTCCCCTTCGCCCGCCTGCTCCAGTGGCAATGGGAATGGATTCAGAGGTAAGCAGAGGCTCCACTTTGGGAGGAAGAATGATACATGTGCCACAGGGACAGCAAAACAAGAGCAAGCAGCGTGGCCTCATGCTGTATCTCTAGCCAATTTACTTACAAAGAGGTGCTTTGCTATTTTCATCATGATACGTGAATGGCTTGTATACCTGGGTCGTACTCCATTCAAGAGCAAGATGGGGGAAAACAGAAGTTGAACAGCTCTGCAAGATCACAGAATTAACTGTGGTAGAGCCATGCATACCCCCAACAGTGTCCCCACTCCCCAGACCTTTGCGTTCCGCAAGGCCATGTCACTATTTCCTAGAAGGTTCCTGATCACCACGTCGGTGCCACATGGTGATTACTGCTTACCTAATCAGCTTGCCATCTGCAGGGCATACACATTCCCTTGGCACAAATGCATAGGCTCCATCAGGAGCACCAGCAAGTTCTGAGCATTCTGGTTATGTGCTAATCAAATTGATAGCAGGTGCCTGATGGGGTTGGGGTAGGGAAGAAAGAAAAAAAGACATACTGTGTCTAAGAACAAAAATTAATCACCCATCAAACCCATTTTTGAGCAATGTCTTAAAATATAATATGACATGATGTAACTCAAATGTGATGAGAACATGAGAATCTAATCATCTCAGTGTGAATGGGAAGCAGCTGACGGCAAGAGCAAATTGGAAACTGCTGAATGCTGTGGATCTTGATGACCCACATTATTTTTAGGCTGTTCTCTGCATCTTGACATGAAAACATTCATGACCAACAGTGTTGGATAAAACCAAAACAGGCAGAGGTTTGGTTAACCCCTCGTGGATCAAGGCCTCTGAGGTCAGCAGAGCATTGGATGAGCTGTGGTATCCCTGGGAAGGCATCTGCCTAGTGGCTTTATGATAGTGAATGGCTTCCTGACCCTTTGGGGATACCTGTGAGGGTTCATCACTGGTTGTGTTTGCGCAGAGCTCTGGGAGGTGTTAGGTTTCTGTCCCATCCTAACATCAGAGATGATGGTGTCTCATCAAAGTCAAGTGACTTAACAGAGAAACTATCAAATGAGAACTGAAAACCTAGCACGCAGAAGAGTCCCTGAAAATTCTTCTTCTAATTAGACAAAGCCATTGGGTCTGCATGCCACCCGACATGTGAGTAGTTGGAAACATCTGTATATTTGAGGGAAAAAATATATATATTGGTTTTTATCCAGATGCCTAACTCATAGAGAAACAGGCTCAGCCTGTAGCTAGGTGTCCACCTGCCCGTCTCTTCTCAAACTAGTGGTGTCCGTCCCATCATTAGGGCACATGCTCAGAATCTTTTCCATGATGGCTTCACCTCCAGTCTGGGACATGAAAATAATTGCTGAGTATTTGCTGTATCTTCCCTTTCCCCACGACCACTGCAGTGATGATGTCTCCCCTTTCCAAGTTATCTGGTTTTAGTCATGTCCCTTATATCAAGGGGGGACACACAGGTCTCATGGGGAAGTACAGTGTGAGAGGCCCAAGAAAGGCTAAGGAGGACTGCAAGTGTGGGAGGAAGGTGGAGGGATGCGGCCCTCTTCTCACTCCAGGCAACCCTCACAACTATTTTCAGCTTCACTTTGAGGGGAAAAAGTATAACTTGACTTCCCCTTGCCACCCCTCCCACACCTCCTCTCTCACAAAGCACTGAGTTGGGGAAGTAGAGCTGGTTGTCTCAGATCTTCCAGATTTGCCCTGTCCAGGGAGACCCACCTGAGTGGCCCACCCAACTCTTAGCCCTCACTGAAGCCAGGACAAATTTTTCTCTGTGCCCATGTCCCGGAATCCCCACCCTGCCTATTGGTGCATACCCAAGGCTCCCTGTGGTGTTACCCAGTCAAGGTTGAGTTGACCCAAACAGTTTCAAGGGTCTGTGTGGTCACAGTGAAATTTTCCTGTTGGGACAACAGTAATAAATAGCCAGAAGATCCTCCCTAGAGTCTTCAGCTGTGTGAGCTGCTGCTCACCACAAGTCAGAATGCTTAGGCTGAGGGAATGGCTGAGCTACACATTCTTTTTAAAAAATATTTTTATTGACTTTATTGGGTTTATATTGGTTAATAAGATTATATAGGTTTTAAGCATACATTCTCTAATACATAATCTGTATATGGTATTGTGTGAACTACACATTCTCAATCATGTCTATAGGAATGATGAGTTAGTTGGTTACATGTAGGCACAGGCTCTGGGCTCTGGTTTCATTCCTATAGAATTATTGTGAGGTTCTGAGCCTTTTTTGGATTCTACAATTTTCTCTAAATTTTTCTGGTGATTTGAACCTTAGAAGAAGGAGGAGGACTGGGATGGAAGGGAAGAGGAGAAAGAACTTAAATTAGGATTGTATACTAAAAAAATTACTAAAAAATTATGAAAATAGAAAGTAATGTTTGGAGAAATGAAAGAGAATGCTGAGGAGAACCCCAAAGGGTATCAGCAGCTGGAAGAACACTAGACTTGACTTTATCAGATGTGTACTGGGGTTCTAGCTCACCTATCTTCTAGGCAGTGTAAATCTGTACAAGTCATTATCATCTGAGAGCCTCAGTTTCCTAGTCTGTTAAATAGGAAAGCTGAAAGCTATCTACAAAGGTTGTTGTGAAGTAATTTTGTGAAGATTAGGAAAGGTAAAGGGTATTTCATACAGACCAGTAGAGAGAAAGCAGGATTGACAAAGGATGCCCTCCAAAGGCCTGGACTCCCACTCTTCCTCATTTTGAACCCAGTGAATAGAAGCTCAAGGCTCAACATTACAAGGTGTCTATTGGTGCAGACAGGGGAAAAAAACAACTTGACATTGAATGTACTACCCACAGTCACTGAATGAAGGAATCTGGGATTGCAGGGGCACTCTATCTCTTTAGAGCAGACAGTGGGAAAGTGAAAATGTGGTTTGAGGTGGTTAGGTGATCACAAGCTGATGGATAAGTTCTTCTCTAACTTGTTGTAAGGTGAGATGATCTTAATCCTCTGCAGAAGACATGTACATCTAATACCCTCTAACACTTGCTGACCTTTACTGAGCACCACATGCAAGATGCTGAACCCAGAGCTTTATATGAATTGTCTTGTTCAAGCCTCACATGTGATTCAAAGAGGAAGGCCATACATAAGTTAAGTAGCTTGCCCAAGGCCACATAGCAAGTGACTGATGACTTGACCTCAGACATTGACTCTGGAACCTGTGCTCTGACAGCCCACTGTCTCTCTGAGGATGAGAACAGTGCAATTCCTCTCTCACCTGTCAGCCATACCTGCTTCCCACCTGGACCAAAAGGGGATTATTGTTTTCCCATGAAATGCCCATAGTCAAAAGAATTGGACAAAGTGCAGCTAAGACTTCCCCCCATTCCCCCCATGAAAATGCTTATTTTTTCTGCAGTTGACTTCTGTTTTCTGTCTGCTGGCTATGGTTTCTACAAGCAAAAAGTCAGGGTCACCATGTAGCAGAGATCCAGCCCACCCAGTGCCCAATGTGAGACTAAGAAGAAGGAAAAATATATAAAATCTGTTGTTCCTATGGCATGTATTGGATCTGGTTCTTTGAGTGACTCTGCCCTTTTAATATGCTTTGTGAGTAACTCTCTGAGGACCCAGACAAAGGAAGGGGCTGATGAGTTTTAAGTCCAAGAGACAAGTTCAAGTTGAAAACATGAGCCAGATTCCACCTACCAGAGGGCTATACGTGCCGCGTCGCTGTCCCACCCTCCACCACATCTCTCAGGCATGCACAGCTGATGAGTATAGAGTGTCGAGATAATATTATGCACTAGGCACCTGATTCATTTTCCAGCTCCCTGCAGGAAAAAAAAAATAAAATGAAATAAGAAAACCTCCTACACTCTAGGATAATTACCAGGGTTGCTATATCTTCAAATCATCAGGGAGTGTCCAGAATTGAACTGCCTTTATTGAAAAGTTACATTGATTCAATATATAGTAATACAGGCAAAAATAATTAAGACTTTGCTAGCTGTGTAAGACCTTAATCCAAATCTCACAAGCATTCAATAAAAGCTGTATGGGCAGGGAAATATACAGCTGACAATTTTGCCTGAAAAGACTAGCTGGCATGAGAGGAGGGGCAGAAGAAGAAGGAGAGGGAGGAGAGGAGGAGAGAGGGGGGGAAGAAAGAGAAGGGGGAAGAAGAGGAGATGGAAGAGAGAGGCATGTTGGGGAAAGTAGGAAGAATTTTGGCCATTTGTTTATAAGCTTAGTAAGCACCACTAAGCAAAATGCTTCTATGCTGATTGATAAGCCCTAGATGAGATATAGACAATATAGCTAAAGGATCAAATTTTAGATATGGTTTGCAATTTTAATACAAGAAACCTATTCTGCCAGCTTCCAAGCATGTGAAATTCTATGGGTTTATCACCTAAAAGCCAAGGCCAGAGGAGTGTGTTTTCTGTGTGACTTTTCTACACTGTGCTGATGCTGGTTTATCTCCCACATCAAGGAGGAAAGCCTGGGACCTGACGCCATCCAGATAGGCATTGTCCACAACCTCTTGGCTAGATGCAGGAGACATTGGACACTGGACTTGGGCAGGGGATGAAGAATGGCAATTGAAGTGACTTTCAAATCAGGAACTACATTAAGCCTTCTGTTCCAGTGGACCTGCATTTATTAGTGACTGAGCATCACACAGTAGCAGTGAGCACCAAAGGAAGAAGAGCTAGTAAGGGAATAGCTCATCAAATTTCAGCTAGAATGGGTATAAACTTAGGATGGATAGAAAGTCTGATTTGTTATAAATGATACCTCGTAAGTAACTCAAAAGACTCGGCCCCTGGAGTATTGTTTCCTGTTCCAACTAAGTGATCTGTAACTGTATAATCTAGAAATTATCTTAGTCTAATATTGAAAAATATATCACACATGTAGTACAATTTAATTTACATGTTTATGTCCATTATCTCGTGTAAACAACACATTAATATAAAACAAAACAAAACAAAACGTAACTCTCAGCCTCCCAAGCAAAACTTCAACAAGCTTTGTTTGTGTTTTAGTGATCAGTAAGGCTTCAGCAGCTCTATAAGCCTTCTGCCAGATCAAACCTGGAGAAAATGTGTTCACATGGCCGCTAAGGGCACCATCTCCCTGGATTGCATCAGACCCTGTCAATCCCATTGCCTGCCCCTCTCTCTGGGTTATAGCCTCTCATGTAAAAAGCCTCTGCGTCTCATTCCTGTGTCGTTCTTTCCTCGCAGCCATGACCGGACTTGTTGTGCCCCCGATGTAAAGAAGAGGAAGAGCTGCTTTCTTATAGCACAAAACTACTTACTCTGATGGACCAATAATGAAGAAAGCACTATTAGCTCTTTGGGGAGAGTTGTACCCCCAAAATGAACATGATGGACAGATTTGGGTATATGAGGAGCTGCGTCTTACCCGGTCTCACCTTTCTCGTGTAGCTCTGATGGTGGCTACGCAAACTGACCCTCTTGGGGACAAGGACAGGAGATGTCATTGACGTGGTCAGTGCTAAAAGCAGAAATGCAATTCTTTGTTATGAACATTATAAGAACCACCTTCCTATGTTTGTAAGATATTTAAGAAAAAAAATTGGCAAACAATTCAAGCTTAATATTTTGGATACTATTTGTTTTTCTTTGTAGGAAAAAAAAAGTTGAAAGTTTCTATTTTCTATGAAGCCTTTCAGATACCAATTTAGTTTATGCAGAAAAAAATTGAACAAAACAGGGTACCAGCATGGAAGACTTTCTTAAAACAAAACCTGAATCGAATGACGAAATGTTGTTGTATGTGTGTTTGCTTATAGTTTAATCTCTTTAAAAAAAAGGGAAAATTTTAAAATGTTTTACAATTATTTAAATAAATAAACGTGTAACTTATTGTAAGTAGAGGTAGAAATTAAGACCTTTTTGGAAGAGAGGAAGTTCTCTTTCTGATGTAAAATGAAACTGATGCAAACATGTAGTAACAAGTTTAAAAGGTGTGTGATTATTACTGCAGTTACTTACTAGACTCTTTTTCTCCCATCCTGCATTCCCCTCTTTTTCCATCATTTTATTGACCCATGGGCAAGAACAGGTGCCTGAAGTAGATTCCTACAGAAAACCTGACAGAAACAAAGATTCGAGTCCATGCAAATACACACATACTCAGACCATAAATTCATTCCCATCCCCATCTGCTTTCTAAATAGTCTACAAGTCCCTTTTGGTATTCACTCTGCGAAAAAGTTTAAGAACTTATATTAGCTTTCAACATTCTCCCCTGAGCAGTGCAGAGAATCCCCATGTTTCAGTGTATCTCCGGCTTTGCACCCCAGGGAAAGAAGAGTCTCACTTTAAAGAAGAGCCAAAGCCACGTGACTTTCCCAGAGGCCCCTTTGGAATTCTTCACAGAGCCACACACTCCCTCCTCTTGGGTTACCTGGTTCAGCATTGAGGTAGAAAGCTCCACAGAACTTCAGAAATAGGTGACTCTGTTTCTTGGACTCCTAGAATGTCAAGTCCTTTCTTCTCTCTCTCTATAGATTTCCCCTTTCCTGGCATTAAATTCTCTTGAAAAAAGTATGTATCAGCCTGACAGTTTCCAGGCAAGAATGAGATGGGGTATGGAAGAATAATGTTAAAAGCCCTAAATCCCTCTCCTGAAATTAAAAAAACAAACAAACAAAACCCCCCCCACACACACAGGAAACCCAGATTCTTAGCAGGGTCAGAGATTAGGGGCATCTGTGTTCCAAGCAGCTCAGTTATCCAGGGCTGTGCTGGGCTCTCTGTAGTTCTGGGAGTGGCTCTGAGGGGGAGAAACATTGTGGGAGCTACTGACAGTGGCTGAGTCTTGAAAGCCTGTGTGACAGGGATGCATCCAGACTTATTTGGATTGCAATAAGGATGCCATTTTTTTCCAGGCTAAGGTTTTCCTTGTTGACTCATTGGCACCACAATATAGTCTATACACAGACTCCAGCTTGGGGCTTTGGGTTGGGGTTCTAACATTATAAATTGATGCAGCTCTCATGGAAAAACATCTTTAGTGTATCTGAGCTAATTTTAGATGACTTCGTAAATTCTGCCCCAGTGATACATGCCCACAACTACCCAACCTCAACAGTCTTATTTGCCTTTAATCTATTCTGGAATTACCCAATATGACCCAAATATTATTTTTATGCACAGGAGAATCTAAGGTTTTGGAGACCTGGCATACTTATAACTCTGGTTATAAGTATGGGCTTAAAGCACCAAAATACAGGGAAACACACGAAAGTTCCCTAGTGAACAATCTGATGGGAGGGGGAAAGTGTGTGGAACACAAACATTACCATCCAAAAGTGAGGGCAGAACAAAGTCAAGCATATCTAGACCTGGATTTGAGCCAATCCAACATAAGGAAATGTTTTTTTAAGTAGTATTGCTTTTAGAATCTGTGAATTTCTCTCTTGCATGAAGATGAGTGCAGTACTGTCTTCAAAATGATTGTAGAATTTGTTGGTAGCTTTACACCGAAAAAATGTGTGTAACTAAATACCAGACATCCTTGACCATTCAGCTAGAACCTTGGCAGCAACAGACTTATTTAATTGTACAAATGTGTGTAAGGATTATTTTTAGTGTACTAATAAATTTAAAACAAAGCTACTCTGTCCTGTTTAGTCATTGCTGTTGAATCATTCTGGTCCCAGGTTATTTTTGTGCCACTTGGAAGACAAGTATTTCTATAGGTAACTACAAGTTCTATCCTATCTTTGTAAGAGGAGCTGTGTAAGATTTTTCATTTAAAGGGACAATTTACTTCATTATTTATCTCATATTTTTGTTATAGCATCGTATTTTTTCCCAGTTTTTCTTTGCACATTTCAATATGCATGGTTTAAAAACCATTATCTTCTCTACCTTTTGTACAGTAAGGTCTCATTTTCAAACTGTATAGTTTCATTTTTTCTCATTTTGCTTTGTCAGTTATATACGGTATAAAGTTGCTATGCACAGAGCTTTTTGTAAAGACAGCTTTTTTGTTTACTGTTTTTAATGGTCTTACTTATAAAAGAATATCTTGTTTGTAAAATGAATATGCCTACTTCAGTTTTAAACTTTAAATTATCCTAACAAAAAATAAAATTTTTGTACTATAAAAATGTTTGAAACTTTGCCTTTTTTTTTTTTTTTTTTTTTTTAGAAGTGGGAAAAACTTAGTTTGGGAATTTTTTCCTTAAGTTTGGAGGTTTTCTCATAGCTGCTAGTCCCTGAGCTCTGGTTGAGGAAATCTTACTACAGCGTTAGCTTACACGGCAAGTGTTCTGAGAGGTACTCACGGAGAGGAGAGAATATGTTTGACTTTAGGTCATTTTCTGTATGTATTTATCTATATACCCATCAGTCAAATTCCTTCATAAAAACTCAAATGATCCTAACTCCTATGTGGGGCTTCAGTTGTAAAGAATTATTGAGATACATGGGTAGTCTACTTAGATTTGAAAAGGCTTGCTGAACAAATGTTATAACTGATCCATCAAACACTGGGTAAAGAATTGGAAGCTGGCCACAAAGACTTGATGCCTATTCTTAAATCATAGGAAGAGAGACAAGCACATGCTCCTGGAAGGAAATAATCCATAGAAAAGAACTCGCACAAAAAAATAGAAGGGCTGCAGGAGCTCAGAGAAGACAGTAATTGCAGAGGTTTGGAGTGGTCAGAGAAGTTTCCAAGGGGAAGACCAGGCTGAACCAGGCCTTCAAAGAATGGTAGGAATTTTACAGTAGATGTTGGTAGTGAGCACTGCACATCATGAGCAAAGATGTGCAAAAAGAAATTCACAAAGCACATTTAGGAGAATGGGATCCTAAACATGAATTTCAACCAGACCATTCACAAACATACCTACAATTTGATTATCTCTCATTTCTCTCTACAAAGGTACAGATATCTTCAAACCACATAGATTGCTTTCCTTGTGTAAGTGGGTGAGATGCTATTTCTAGGTACTAATCTGAGAAAGCCACTGTAGTTTAGCTTTTTCTCTGTGAAGACTAGCTCCCTGCCCAGACTGTGCTTCTCCTGGATCTTTGCATGACTGGTACCTTCCCATCCTTCAGGTTTCAGGTTAAGTGTCATCTACTCAGGGAGGCCTTTGCTGACCTCTGACCATGCAGGTTTCCTACTTATTCTCTCTTTTTTAAAATTTATTTTTATTGTTCAAAGTATTACAGATGTTCCTCCTTTTCCCCCTCCATTGACCCCTGTCCTCCCCATCCCCACCCCTCCTCACTTATTCCCTTTAAGTGAATTTGTATTTATTTGTTGTCCTCTTTATTGAAGTCTCATAAGAACAAGGACCATTTCTGTCTCAATACTGTATGTGGAGCACTGAGCCCAGTGCCTGAGGTGCCCAACAAGCACTTGAACAAGTGAATGAACAGGCTGAGTTCTGATCCCTAAGGGCAGCTGAAAGCACCAGTGTGCTGTGTCTATGACTGGTATCCATTCTGATTGGCCAGTGCCTGTGCCATGCCAGTTGATAAATGTTTTTAAATTACTCTTGCGATTAGTAGACCATTACAATTCTCCAAACAAGAGTGACTTATACCTGAATGAAAGATTGGCAATAGAGATGGAAAGTAAAGGAAAGGTTTTAGAGAAAGCTTTGCAGTTTGACAAGACTTGTTGACTGATTAGATGTGGGAATGAGGGAAGTGGGTGACTAGGATAACTCCTGGTTTGTAAGTCAGACAGTTGGTTTTTGTGATAACTTTAAAGTAGGGAATAAAGACAGGATCATATTGTAGCAAATGGAAACAAATGATGATTTTATATTGAGGTACAAATGCTACAGTTCTTTCTCAGTTAGCTGAAGATTGTTTCCAGCAGTTTATTCAAGAAGGACTCAGAGAATTATACTCTTTGGTTCATGTATATCAAAGAAGATTGCTCTATTTTTATTTGAATGGCTGTTTGGTTGGGTATAAAATTTCTGGGGTTACACTTTTCTTTCTTTGAGAACTTCATAAGAGGGTTTTAGGGTTTTTGTTTTTTGGCTAGTTTCTAGTATTGAATGCTGCTGTGGTGATGTCTGAAGTCATGCCTTTCTCATTCCGCTATTTATTCCCCATATATAAACAAGGAAATCCTATCATTTATTGTTTAAGTCATGACACTTTTGAGAGTGAAAGGGAGCACAATAAATACTTACACCTGGAAAACAGATGTAATCTGGCAGTTGGTCACCCTTGATATTTTTGTCTGCCTGCCTAAAAGAGTCTTTGTTTGTATTTAAAGGCCAGGAACTTGTCTTGGTGTTGATTGTTCTCTGTAATGTTTTCCCCCTGGGATGTAGTGTTCCCTCTCAATGTATAAATTCAAGCCTTCTTCTATTTCTGGAAGCTTTTCTTTAATTATGACATTAAAATACATTCTGTTTTTCATTTTGGTTCTATTTGCTAGAGACACCAGTTAATCATATGCTGGATCTCTACTGTCCATCATTCATGTCTATCACATTCTCTCTAGCCCCTCTTGACTCTTAGTGCACCTGTACACTTGCTTTCTCACTCTTGTCCTCCTCTATATTCCTTCTAACATGGCTTTAATTTCACAGATGGCTTTATTTTTTCTTTCACTTTTCATAAGCTGTGCTAGCTTACAGCCCATTGCTTTCAGTTATATTTATTTTCATCGAGTGATTGCATCTGTGCTATCAGTTATTGTTTTATAGAGAAATTACTTTCTATTATTATTATTATTATTATTATTATTATCATGAGCTTGATCAGAGTTACCATCAACTCCACGACAACTTTTTTTCCCGATGAGTGTTCTTCACCTATAATTTGTTTTGCTTTTCTTTTATTCCCTCATGTTATATAGATATAAATCATATTTTGATAACTTTTTGATATTCATCTTTGATTGAGATGAGATATTCCTGGATCAGCTATTTGCTAGATGTTTGAGAGAGGAAGTTTAAGACAATGTACCAAGCTAGAAGGAGTTCTTATTTCAGACGTGTGTATGTGTGTGTGTGTGTGTGTGTGTGTGTGTGTGTATGAGTACATGCAAGAGAGAGAGAGAGAGAGAGAGAGAGAGAGGCCTTTTTGCTTTGACTCCTTCTTGGTCAAACTAAACCAGCATTTGTTCAATTGCTCCTATGTGTACTACTATTTCTCACCAACTGACTGGTTCTTATATACATGACTTGTTTGGATAATGCCCTCATTAGTCTTGCCTACTATGCTTCATGTCCAAATGGGGTCCATGGATATGTCTATAATCAGACTATATGTTTGTTGAAATTGTTTCAAAAAGAGACTGTTGGTTTTGACTCTTTTTATCTCACCAGCTCTGTATGATATTAGCAGCTGAAGCATCCTTTTTTGGTCTCTACACATTCTTGCTTGACTTTCCCTGCCATCGCCATCCTTTCCTCATAAACTGTGATTTGAGGTAACTGATTTTCCTAGTTTCCTCAAAGATGAAATTCGTGCTTCTCTTTCTCATTTCCCTATTTTCTTTAGAGTGACTGTGAGTGGGAATTGATGAGAAAGATCTTACGACAGCATTTTAATCTGATGTCTTTGTATTCTCTGCTTTGCACCACAGTAAGTCTAAGAGAAACTGCTGCAGAGTGCTATAAACTCCTTCATTCTACCTCCATCCTACCTGACCTAGAGGACTGCCCTTGATAATCAGGTCTTGTGGCCCAGTTCAATGGCTACATTCTTCACTCTCTCCATTGGCTCCAGACAAATACAAATAAGATACAGGTAATTCCCAAAACTACTACTAAAAGTGGTTGTCCAACTAGAATTTGTTACAATAAATAATACACAAAAAGGAACTCGTGGCCTGACTCTGTGAAATATGTCATATCAATTGTCATATCATCAGTGCTTTCAGTCATCCCACTTTGAACAGTAAAACTCTATTTTTCATAAATTTTATCCATAGAAGACAGTATGATAAAATGAAAATGACTAGGATTTAGAGATCTAAATTCAATTCACATTCTATCATCTTTAGTCATGATTACTTTATAAGTAATCTTCAATAAATCACTGCATTAAGTCTTAATCTTCTTAAATGCAAAACAGCAGTAACTATACATATATGTAGGTATATACATATACATATATACAGATGTATATCAGATACACATATACACATGTATAGCTGTGGTTGTCCTTGTTTTGTACTTAAGAAGACTAAGACTCAATGCAGTGATTCATTTAAGATTCCATAACTAAGAATGTACATAGTAATATATATACACACACATACATTTGTGCATATATGTATTATTATTATGATTAAATGAAAACATATGCACATTTTAAGAGTGTAAGAGGGTTGAATTTTTGGTTTTGGTCTCTTTATTTCACTGCTCTCTTCTCAGCACTTAGAATAGTGCTTGCACAGTGCATGCACTCAATAAAAATCAACAATAGAATGATATGTAAAATGTCTACACGTGACAGAGGTTCCGGAAATTCAACTACAGTAACAGCTTCAGTGTGGGCTTTCGGGTCCCACAGACTCAGGTTTGCAGCCCAGCTCTCCTGCTTGCTAGGACAAGAATAAAATGAGCACTGAGACTCAGAACTCTCTGGTTCACCATCTTTGAAAGAGCAGAACTATAGTACTGGGTCCTGTCTTGTGGTCAGTTGACATCTCCCTCTCACACTATCCTGCTGCTTCTCACACAGGTGCTAAGAAGGAAGCAGTCAGAGCACAGGGCTCACTCCAGTCTGTTTTGGGGATAAAAGAGTGAACAGCAATGAGAACATTATTTAGCCATGGATACCCTTTGAACCAACAGTAAAATTTAGGTAGAACAATAGGCCTCGCGCCCAGGAAATAGTTCTCTAGCACTCTGTACATGGGAGTGGTACACCCAAGAGGAGCTACAGTCCCAGTTCTTTATAAGCAACAATAAGAAAAGAGAAAAGGATGTGTCCCAATCACCAGTGTATGTTTTCTTCCTCTAAAAGTTAAGAAGAAATTTTTATCATAGACCAGAACATCTGGTGTGTCATGAATATGACTTTTGAGGACAAAGCAAGCATTGTTTTCAATTCCAGAGTTTTTGCAAGTCCAAGAGTTTAAACCCATGAAAAATTGCTTTTAAGACAGGAATGAAACCAGAATGACTGTCTTTATTAAATCCAAATATTAAATCCAAATATTTACCATTTCGAGCAAGAAAAAAATAGTAGCATAGAACTCTACGTGTCTCAAAGATTGTGACTGCATAAATTTAAAATATTATAGCCATTAAATATTAATAACACATTATTGTTAACAACAATAATGATAATGTCTAATATAGTGAAAATGTTCAACTTCCATTCTATGCACAGTGGAGTAGCAGAAAGAGTGTGAGCACTGGAAATTAGCAGACCTGAGTTCAAATCCCACCTCCATCCTTTACTGTACCTGTATAATTATCAGAAAATTATCTTTAGAAGCTGCAACCTCCCCTCTGTAAAACGAATGGTTATAAGAAGACCTTTATGCCAAGATTCTTTTCCTGCCAAGATTGTTGTGAGGTTTAAATAACATAATGAATGTGAAAGTGGCAGATCCAGTAAGTGTTCAGCTCCATACATTTTTATTTCTTTCTCCTTAGCCTTGGAAAAATTAACATATGTTTATCTGGAAAGCTACACATCACTGTTTTTTGTGTTTTTTTTTTTAATTTATCTTTATTGTTGAAAGTATTACAGATGTCCCCTCTTTTTTGCCCCACTGACCCCCTCTACCCTGCTCCTGCCACCGCCCCAGGCCTTCATTGCACTAGGCCTCCACTGCACTGTGTCTGTGTCCATTGGTTATGCATATAAATTCTTTGGTTTATCTCTTCCCACCCTCCCCACCCCCTTCTCTCTGAGGTTTGTCAGTCTGTTCCCTGCTTCCATGTCTGGGTCTATTTTGTTCATCAGCTTATTTTGTTCATTATATTCCACAAATAACTGAGGCCACCCATCACTCTTTCCTTACAACTCCTCCCTAGCAGCACTGAAAGGAGGATTATTAATTAGTCCGTGTTTGTGAAACACTTAGAAGATGAAAGTGCTGGGTGTGGACCGGCACCATTTACATCATAATACATGAGCTGGCTGCTCCTTCAAGTGGATCCACTTACAATGTAAGGGAGTCTCAATAGATGTGTTCCAGTCATTCATGGATCAATGTGTGATTCTGGAAAAGACCTGTGTCTGCCAGGCTAGACTCAGTTCTGTGCAGCAGGCAGGCATTTCTGGAGATGCCGTTATTATAGATAATCCTTGAAAAGCCAGAGTCCTGAGAAACCAATGAAAGGAGGTCAAAGGTTTTTATATTTTTTCTACAAATTACACCAAGTTCCCTTTAGTGACAACTTTAAGCAACAAAGAGCTATCTGACCTATTTTGGTTTCACATTGTCTCTTTGCCCTTGCAGATCTTAGAATCCAGGAATAGGGAAAGAAAATCAGTCCTATGTGGATAAAAATAGTATTCTTCAAGCTGGGGTTCATAAATCCCCGGGGGGAAGTGTGAGATCCTCAGGGAGGAGTTGGGGGGCGTGCGTTTCTAATACTGATCTCTATCATCTGGTTCTGGTCTGCTTCTGGTCACGTGGAAAGAGACTAGGCTTCAGATAGTGAGCACCCAATAGAGTATATAGATGTCATATTATAAACAAATACCTGAAACGTATGTTATTATCAACCAATGTTACCCAATAAATTTAATTTAAAAATTTTAAAGCAAAATAGAATAATTGTGATTAATTTTTCATGTTGTTTTAATAGCATTAAAACAGAATTATACTAAAAAAAAAAAAAGATTGCACTGCCCCACATTGTTTCAGCAAAACTATATCACCCATCACAGTAAAATGATGTTAATATTCAATTTATTGATTTAGTGATTTTGATTGTTTTTACTTCATGAATCATTTTTATTTAAAATAAGTATATATGAAAGTATAAGAACTTAATCTTACATTTTAATTCTATGCAACTTTTAATACAATTATAGTATAAATAATTTAAGGAACACTGTCAATTTTTAAGGGTTTTTTCTTCCTAAATACATTACTCAAATTTGAGAAACACTGGAGTATGGCAATTAGAAAGGGGAGGAAAATGCTTGGTAATCTACAAATTGGGTCATCATTCCTTGAATAATCAAGACTTGGCTGAATGTTAATTCCTGTGTTCTGTAATTCAGCATCAATAAAAGAAATCTCCATGTATTATTCCAGAATTTCATTTTTGCCTCTGAATTATGTTCATATCCACAAATCCCAGCCAAGGACCTATTGAATAATTGTCCCCACATGTAACATTTTCCTGGTGATGTTTTCCTTTCCTTCGTTCTAGGAAATATAGAAATGTGTTTCTAATTATTAGCAGAACCACCCGGTAACTGCACTGTATCATTGCAATAACATGACTCATTTAGTATACAGTTTGGTAGAACTCAGAGTCATCTTTGACGCCATCCAAGAAAAATCATTTACCAAAATGACCTCACATTGCACAGGCTCACCTATAACCAAGACGATCATGTTTTGTAAGCCAAAAACCAGAACGTGTGACTTGACAAGTATCAATATATCTGCAACTGGGGTTTCCTGGAAAATCCAGGACATACACATTTTTGTGACATAAGCTACAGAAATCACCTACTAAATGATGCTCTGGTGCCTTCACTTTCTAAACTTTGAGAACTAAAAGCAACTGGTTCTTGTCTCCACAGTCCTTATGTGTGTGTGGGCTGAGGCCCAAAAATCTATCACTTCCCCGAGTTCACTGAGTGTGTAAGAGGTGAGAACAGAAATCAAACCAGCTCTTCTGGGACAATTACCCTGGTTTTGCAGGGAAACCAAAAAAAATCTCTTCCTATATAATAAGCCTTCTAAAAACTGGCCCTCCTTTAGGTTTAGTGGGATTGGCATAATGATGGTAGAGAAGGTGGTGTGCCCAGAACCCTGGGGAAATGCTCAGGCATCAGGCTAGATTTTTATTCTATGTTGAACCATATTGTACTGGCCATAGGCCCCAAGTTTGTGAGCTTATTTGCATGGCATATAATTTCTATTCTAGTTACTATTCTCTTTCCTTCTTAGTTGTTTAACTGTTTTATTGTTGTTGTTGTTTTGCTTTTGATTTTTTGTTAAGTAAGAATGTCAGAGAGTGGAAGGAGAGATAAAATGAAGAGGGAACAGGGTATGTATCTGATCTTCTTTTATTGAGGTATAATTAACAGATGACATTTATATTAGCAATTATATTATTTTCAGGTGTACAGCGTAATGATTTGATATTTGTATATATTGTGAAAATGATCATTACAGTAAGGCTAGTAACATTTGTCACCATACATAGTTACAAATTTTTTGTGATGCTCTTTTAAGATGTACTTTCTTAACAACTTTCAAATATGCAGTAGACACTATGCATTTGATCCTAAAACAAAGAGCAGCAGAAGAATTTTCTAGCATGGCAATGTATCTTAGCATTGAAGGAACGAAGTACGATGCTGAAGAAAAGTTCAGTTACGTAAATTCTCAGAGGCCTTAGGCACAAGTGGGAGAAGTCAAAGATAAATAGTAAGCAACACCAAGATTCTGTCCTGTAGGACTTATTTTTATGTGGGGAGTGAAGAGGGGGCTGTTCCTCTGTGAGAACACATGAAAGGTGATTGATGGCATCCATTCCTGGGAAATGACAGCAGAACATGGTGCCTCACCTTGACATTCATCAGCATGGCAGAGAATAAGGAGCCTGTGGCAGAGGCAGCAGCTGGAGGAAAGGAGCAGAGGAGTTGCAAAGCCTTAGGCAAAATGCTCCAGTTTCCTCATATCAGCACTGGGCTCGTTCTGCCTAGCAGAGGACTATGTTGGCAATAGAAAGCTGAGAGGGAATAAATCTGGGAAGGACACTTTCCCCAACATGCTCTAACTTAGTTTTCTAAAAACCAAAGACTTAGGCAATTTTAACAAAGAAAACTACATAAATACACCAGTGCCCTTTTGTGATGTTCTTTCTCAAGCATGCATAGAAATGCCAAGTGAAACTGCCTATTGATTCTGACATCCTAGCCAAGCTTCCTACATTCAGGACCCACAAGGTATTTCTTCATCCTGGCAAGGTTTAGGCATGTGCATATGATGCTGCCTTGGGGTCATTAAAGAACACAGAGTAGGTGATGTCTCAGGTGGACAGTTGCTGCAATGGAAGGCCTTCAAATCAGAAGCACTCTTTTCAAATCTCAGTTTGTCTATTGATGAATGGTGTCTGCTCTTGCCTCTCTAAGACTCCATTCTCTGTTCTGCAAAATGGGTCAATTCCTACTTAGCTCGTGGGATTGCAGTCGGAACCAAATGGAATGACTGTTGTAAATGTAACCAGCACAGAGCAGAACTAGTACTTATCAGTAGAAATCAGCACTCTTGAATGTGAATCAAGGGTGCAGTCCATGTTAGACAGTGACTGTTTTCAATTCTAAGATACTGATAAGTAATAGATAATCAGTAGGCAATTATGGAAAAGCCTTGTGAAACTTTGTTAGAAGATCTGAAGAATTAGACTAGAGATGACCTTGGTGGCAAAAAGGAGACATAGAGTGATAAATCCAAGGAGGAAAGTGTGTAAGGCCTTGGGGTGATGGGAGTGTTCTAAAATTAGGTTGTGGTGATGGTGGCAGAACTTTAGTAGATACATAGATTAAAACTATTGAGTTATATACCATGATGATCAATTTTATATTTTAACTTGGCCGCTCTGTAGTTCCCATTTATTTAATCAAAAATGAATCTAGGTGTTGTTGTGAAAGTATTTTGCACATGTGGTTAATATCTACACATCACTGACTTGAAGTAAAGGGGATTGCACTTGATAATGTGGGTGGGCTTTATGAAATCAGTTGAAATGCCTTAAGAGTAAAAGCTGAGGTTTCCAGGAAAAGAAATTCTGCTTCAAGACTGTAACATCAACCTCTGTGTGAGTTTCCAGCCTGCTGGCCTGCCCTATACATTTCAGACTTGCCAGCCCCCATAAGAGCCCATATATACATTTGTTCTGTTTCTCTGGATAACCCCGATGAATACTACACTTAAAACAAATGAAGTTGCCTGGCTGGTGTGGCTCAGTGGTTGAGCATTGACCCATGCACCAAGAGGTTGATGGTTCAATTCCTGGTCAGGGCACATGCCCAGGTGTGGGCCCGATCCCCACTTGGGGGGCATGCAGGAGGCAGCCAATCAATGTTCTCTCTCATCAATGTTTCTATCTCTCTCTCCCTCTCCCTTCCTCTCTCTCTAAAAATCAATAAAGAAAAAAATAAAGAATAAAAAACAAATGAAGTTATTGTAAGTAAATTATGTGTTAATAAATTGTTTTTTCTTTAAACTACATACTATCTGATTTCATTTTTATAAAATTCTAGAAACTGAAAACTAACCTATAGTGACGGAAAGCATATCAGTGGCTGCCAGACCGGAGGGGAAGACGACGGAGGAGCACGAGGAAGCTATTGAGGGTGACGGCTTGTTCACCAGCTTCACTGAGGTGGTTTCATGGGTGTTTACATATGTGAAAATCTATCAAAGAGCACACTTTAAATGTGTGCAATTTACTGTATGTCAATTCTACCTTCATAAATTGGTTTATCTAAAAATAAAAGAGAGACAGAGAGAAAGAGAGAGACAAAAAGAGATTCAGAAAGATAAATGCAAGAGTGAAAAATGTCTAAGGCTTAGAGTGGATAGGGCCCATGTTGCCTATTTTGTTCCCCCTTCATCATGCTAGCCTCCTCCGGTGATGAAAGGAGCAGCCCTCCCCGCTATCCAGGACTCTGGAAGCACCCATTCCTCTTCCAACTCAAGTGGAGCGCCAGCAACGGTCTGCCCCTGGACACAGGGAGCCCATCCCTGCCTGGAGATAAAACAGAAAAACTGTAAAAGTTCAGTTGGCTGTAATCAGAAAGAATGTTGATAAAGTATCCTGCTGACTTATTTTGTCCACCAGGGAATCAGTCTTGGAGCCCATGTTTTGTCCAAAAGATGTGGCATACAGAGCGTCCGTCCCCTCACGATAGCACAAGCACAGCTGGTCAGAGAACACAGAGCTTCCAGAACCAACTGAGAGGTAAAACCACAGGGTCAGAGAAACAGAAAGAGCTGCTTCCCTCGCACCAAAGAGGAAATGGGGGTGGGCCAAGCTTCTGCTCAGACAGCTGCCCTGAGCAAGTCCATGGGCCAAGGCCGAGAAAAAGCACCTAGTCTGTCCTGGGAAAAAGGACATCAGAACTCTGAAAAAGAAATCTGGTCAGGCTCGGCAGAGAGATTCCCCTTATCTGTACTTGCTAAACATTTTGGTGACAAGGAAGAAAAACCTAGTGGACAATACCAAAAGCCGTTCATTGACTGTGAGTGTGCTCAACTGCATGGGTTTGGCCGTTTTCAGCTCCACTTTTCTTGTCCACATGGTGTCTGAAATTTAAAACTACTCAAGATGTTTTTGCAGATACAACATGACTATTTCAGGCACGATTCTGGTGCCCAGAGTAAGTCAACAGGGAGGCTGAGCAAGCTCCCAGGAACAGTCTGGCACTCTCTGGGGTGATCCTTGTCATGCATGCATTCCTCTGTCTGACACAGCTGGCCTCTGGAGCAGCACTCTTGGAATTCACAAACCTGGGGACTACCTGAGCTTTCAGTCAACCGGGGGGTGGGCTAAGGAGGGAAGAGAGTGCACGTGCATGCGTGTGTGTGTGTGTGTGTGTGAGAGAGAGAGAGAGAGAGAGAGAGAGAGAGAGAGAGAGAGAGAAAGGGACAGCCTGAAAACAAAAAACCCCAGGACAGAGAAGCCAGAAATAAACGTAAAACATAAATTTTACCATCAGAAGACTGGGATTCATATTCAAGTTACTTTGTTCATGAGCATTTCGACTGTGGAAAAATAACTTGGGTTTTCTGAGTACACTTTATGATCTGTAAAATGGGCTCATGTAACTAGCTTATGGGATTGTTGAAAGGATCACCCGAGATAATATGATAGTTCATGGGAGAGTGTTTTATACGCTGGGAGGCCCAGGTAATGAGATGCTCCACGTTGCCCAGAGGGCCTCGTACCCAGGGAAGAGTCAAATTTATGGACGCACAGCTCCAAGATGACCTGCCAGGTGGGAGAGGTGTGATGGATAGGCCATGGCAGGGCAGGCCCAGCTCTGTCTGAGGACAGGTATCACAGAGGAGGTGCTCTGAGCACTGCTGCTGGTTTAAAAACCCACAGGCCTGTTTTAATCCATAAAAAGCAAAAGGATTCAGATATTTTTAATTTTTTACTTTAAGAAATCAGTGCAAGGTGCTTTCTCTACCCAGTCTCGAATACCTTACCAAGCCTGTCATCGACTACCACTGTCCACATTTTAAAAGTGCCTTGACTGAGGCTGAGAAAAGCTAGGGGCCTCGCCAGCAGTCTAGCAGCCAGGCAGTGGCAGAGCCAGAATACAACCCTGCCTCTAATTCCCCTGATTTCCCATTTGAATTTTAAAATAATATAAGCAAGATGTTATATATTTTTGAACTGAAAAATCTTTTAAAATAAGATTATTGTTTTCCTGTATGAGATTCAAGCTGGGCCTTGGAAACGAAGAAAGAATTGGGAGAACTTGGAAAGGTCTGGGAAGGACATGGCCAAAGTGAACAAAAGCTTGGGAGGGAAACAAGAAAATGTTCCCTGACAGGGAAAAATTAAAGAATTTGTTCACTAGATGGTAAGTTCCAAAGAGGCCAGGAATCGTATCTTGTAACTTCACTTAGTGGCCTCCTCCCCCTCTGAGGATCCCAGCTGGGAACGTAGTGTATTCTGGTTGATCTATTGATCATTTCAATCTGTCTTTTCCCATCTGAAATAGGTGTGAGGCATTTAAATACACTACTAAGGATGCAAAGGCTCTTTCTTTGCAGACCTCAAAAAGAATGTTCAAGTGTCAAAGTTTTGAAAGAATAGATTGCAGACCTGTAGTCCTGGGGATGACCTCTCAATGTAACTCACAGTCTGAAAAGCCAGTGATGCCCTGACCTTGCCCATATCAAAAGGCCAATTCCAACATGCTCTGCGGGTCAAAACAACTTCTCCACTCATGGAAGTCTTGTCAGCACCCAGAGGATTCCAGCGACGTGGCTCAGCCACCCAGAAGACCAGGAAGAGATTTTTCAATATCATTTGAGGCATTGTGGGAGAGCAAATGTCGAGCCCATAATAGATGCTTTCTGATCCTTCTCACACTGCATCTGGCTCTCCTAAGTATTGGTCTTATTACGTTTTTAAAAATAGCTCTGTAGTAATTTGTGTGCTGAACTGGCTACAGGATAAAAAAAAAACCCACCTGAATAAATTCTACTTGTTCCTATCAGCCAGAGACCCAGAATTACAGCTGCAGTTTCCTCAGAGCTAATTTTCAGCATTAGGTTTCATCAGAACCTAAATTTCATTCTAATAAACGATGAAACAGCAGCTACTCTTTCAGCCACTTATTCGGGCGATCAGGGAATTGGCATATGAGTTAAAAATTTCCATTGGTGACAACACACAGCTGTTGAGGTGCAAAGATCTGAGACTCTAATCAGACCAGGTTGTATAAGTAGCACTGTCTCATTATCTCTGCTTGGGGGATAGGGTTCACTGGGCAGCTGGGGCTGTATGGGATGTCAACAGAAGAGCTAATGGGAAGTTGACACACAGAGATATCAACTTAGAAGAGAGGAAGTGGGAAACCCATGCCCCTTCTAACCTTGAAGAAGAATATGGAATGGGGCAGCCACTTCACAACAGTTCTTGCATGAGGCAGTGTCAATAATCAATGTTACTCTTTTCCTGCATTTATAAGAAATGACATCCAAGGCCTCCCATTGGCATATGATGCAGTGTTCTCCCAGGAACTTTGAATTTTTCCCCACATTCTGAGGAAAATTATAATGTCAATTAAGCAAGAGTGGGAAGCTGTCTTGAGTGCCTGGCACAAAATGGGTAGTCCATAAGTGGTGGCTATTCACTCTACTAAAACAAAAGTGAACAGGGCCCTTCTAAATTTGCTGATTTGCAAAATAGGTGATAGTTATCTTAGAAATAATAAAAGTAACAATGATCACTGGCCAAGCTACATAAAGATTGCAATTGTCCAAATATTTTCATACCCATTATGTACTTAACCTGTCCACATGATGTTGTATGGTAGGGATGCTTGTTATCCATCCTTTAAAGGTGAGGTTTCTTGGGGGTCTATAGAATAAACAAACATACCTCTGCTCTTACTCAAGTGCAGAACCTATAAGGGCCAGGCAAGTAAAGAGGAAAAGGTTTATTTTATTGCTGATAAGAGTTATTGAGTATTGAAGCTGAGATATACAATGAGCCTGTTAACATTCCTGCCCCACTTCCCACAGGCACATGCAACAGATATCAGTATAGACTCTGGGGCAGCCCACCAAGAACAGATTTGAGTCTTCACTGCAGATTCACATACCAAGAATTCAGGATGAGAGGAGAGAACACATCTCTCTTGCTTACATACTTTTGATAAATGAGCTCCACCCGACTAGAAGCATCTTCCCAAGGCTGCCACTTTGTGATCAGGTACCTTCCTACTCTTTTCGAGGATAAGTGGAAGGGGTGGGGGGAGCCAGCAGTGTCACTCATGGAAACATAAGGAGAGGAGGAGAAGTGATTTCTCCTAATATATTCCAGCTCTTTTGTTTTCCTAACACGTTGAGTTTAGCCATCAAGAGTATGGTCATCCCAGATGTGGCAACTTTTCCTGAGGGATCTTTTCCTCCTAGCAGTGCTACTCTCACTTTTTGAGACCAGACCACCCCTCAACACAATCCACAGCCCCTTCAGACAGTTCTGCTGGGGTCACAGGTGGGCAGTTCAGAATTGGCCCCTAGAAGACTCTGACTGAATCCAAGGAGCAAACTAATTTAACTAAGTGCAAACTCACTCCCTATTCTGTTTTTCTCTCCCCAAAACTCTTCAGCCACCTTCTCTAATATAATGCTTTCCAGAGGTTCTGCAATGTGATTAAATAACAAAATTAAGATAATTATATAATGCCAGCAACAAAGAGGGGACTATATTTGAATATAAACTCGCTCCCATTAGGAAATTCCAAGGGAGATATTGAAGTCCAAACATTAAATAATCCTCTTGGAAGAAACATCCAAAGATATTTCAGTCCAAAAGAATAAAGTCCAAAGTTAAATTTCCTTAACTTGTGGAGTTCAAGTCCAAAGACATTAAAGTCAAATTCAAATTTTTAGTTTTCCTGTGACTTTGATATGCAAAGAAATTCATGTCCAGAATTTCCTTTCCCAATTTCCAGTCCTGCTCAGTTTCAAGCAGAGGGTCTCGGCCTTTAGCAACTGCAGACTAGGCTGTGTTCATGGGAATGGGTGTGGCCCCTTCCCAACCTCTCAGGAACCCCATTATTTTAAAGAGCTCAAAGAATTAATAGAACATGAAAGATTATTATCGTATCAGCCCTGTATTCCACAAAATTGAAAACTACAAGAAATTTCCAGCCATCAAAGACGTTATCTGAACACAGTTTTTCAGAACCTAGTATTTAGTGATTCCAGAGGCCCAGCAACATTTGGGAAAAGGAGAAACTCTGTGAGTGAAACCACAATTTGGGTCCTGAAATCTAAAATCTTGGTCAGTGCTTCAGTATTTAACAAATTCAGAGCCAAATTGGGGTGAATTCTAAAATGTATGAATAAGCCATGTGAAAATTTTTAAGTCCCCCATGAGTCTCTCCCTCAGCTCCAAATGAGATCCAAGCAATGCAAAGATGAATGACATCGGTATAGCTGATCTAGCCCTGCTTTGCCTGTGCCCAACACAAGACACCCCTGTGCTCTGTAGATTGTGTGCTGACTACAATGATTTCCACTTTTGGCCAGCAGACTTGGCTAAGATCCACAGTCAAAGCTGCAAGCACAGTTCTGTCTACCAAGGCCTGGTACGCAACAATGCCATGCCATGCCTGGGTGTTTCAGGTGAAGCTGGAGAGACCACACATGAAAGTGGGCTTCTCTGAGACCCCAGCAGCCTACTGGCTCAAGTCTAGCAGCCAGCGTTTGCTCAAGTCCACATTTATTTAAAACCGCATTAAAATAGTCATTTTTCTATGGACAAAGCCACCAGGAATGGGGTAACCACATTAATTTTTTGTTAAATTAGGACATTTTTGAGAGTTAAAAAAGAAGAGATGAATAAATACTATGAGACAAAAAGCGTGAACTGTACCAGGCAAGTTGTGATGCATGAGCCATAAGCTTACTTGAGCCATAAGCTTCCCCGTCTCATTCAAAGCAAAAGCCCAATTTCTCCAGGGAAGCCTCTCCACATGGGAACACAAAGAGTGAGAACCGGGAGTTCCCCCCAAAAGAGTTTGTTAAATGGAGTTAAAATGCTTGTAAGTAACGCGACCAGAAATGAATCCAGGTCTTCTGGTTGCAAAGCCGTGGTTCTTCCAATGCATCCATTCTCTTCCCCATCTCCCCACTAGTCATATCTCTGTTACAATTTGAAAGCCTTTTCTCCCCTTACTCTCCTTTTGCTTTGAAAAAATAATGTTTTTTTCTGCTACATGAGTAATAGATGTGCA
This sequence comes from Tadarida brasiliensis, assembly GCA_030848825.1. Taxonomy (NCBI): domain Eukaryota; kingdom Metazoa; phylum Chordata; class Mammalia; order Chiroptera; family Molossidae; genus Tadarida; species Tadarida brasiliensis. The sequence continues at coordinate 66,206,448 of CM061259.1, read as the reverse complement.
CTGTAGAAAATCTGAAAATTGTTGAAAAGCATGAAGAAAAAAATCAATTGTTATTTTGCCATTGAGGAATAAGCTATGTTATCATTTTCTTCAAATTTGTTTTCTGTGTATGTGTGTGAGTTTGTGTGTGTGTGCAGTAATATTTTTTAGCTATTCCCAGTTTGTTTTTTCTTTCTTCCTACTGTATCTCCCGTTTCCTTTACCCTCAACTTCAAGCAGATAGAAGGCAATATGCTCATGGTCTCAGGAGAGAAATGAGACGGCAAAAAGCAGAAAATAAGAATTTAGTTTCCAAAAGCCCAGGCCCATCAAGGATACTATTCTAGTCACCTCTGAGACAAATAATTTCTCTCCTTTCCAATATTTATACTTCATATTTCTTTTTGTTGATGCACTGTTGACTAAGAGTTGCAGAAAAAATATTAAAAAATGGCAGTGATAGCAAGCTCACTTGTCTTGGTCTGACTTTAATATTTAGGTTTCCCCAGTAAATATGATCATGGCAAGTTTTACTCAAATTTTCTTTGTCTGGTTAAGCGAGTCTTCTATTCTTTGTTGCTAAAAAAATTTGTTTTGAAAATTTTTATTAAAAATCAAGAATGATATTGAAAATGATCAAATGTATTTTGGTATCTTTTTTTTTAAATCCTTACCCAAGGACATGTTTCCATTGATTTCAGAGCGAGAGGAAGGGAGAAGGAGAAAGAGAGAGGGAGAGAGAGAGAAACATAGATGGGAGAGAGAAACACTAATTGGCACCTGTTGCATGCACCAACCAGGAATCGAACCCACGACCCTTTGGTGCACAAGAAGACTCTCCAACCAACTGAACCATGCCAGACAGAGCTATTTTGGCATCTAGTAAGATAACCATGTGACTCCTTCTCCTTTGATTTATAAAGATGATGTATTTTATCAGTTGATCTTCTATCATCAAACCACTTTTGCATTTCTGATTCTGCTGTGTTTTTTATTTTAATAAGCTGCTGGATTTGATTTGTAATCAAGTCAAAAGTAAGATTGGTTTATATTTTTCATTTTCAGAATTACCAAGCACGTGTTCTTGAGGGATATGTCGAATCATAAAATAAATTGGAATACTGTCATTATTTGCTAGCTTACATGACAGGAGAGGATTCTTTCTCTTAAAAAAAATTAATAACTTGTTCATAAAAACTCCTGGGCTTGGAGCTTTTGTTGGAGATAATTCTCTGACAGCTTTTCCTATTTTATCAATAATTATTAATTACTTAAGGATTTTTATTTCATCTCATGTCAATTTTACTACTCTAATATTTTTACATAAATAACCATTACCTTGAGAATTTCAAATTGATTAGCATAGAATTACACACAATTCTTACTTTTTTCCTGTGGTCTAATTGTTGTTGTTGTTAGACTTAGTAATTTGGTACTTGATTATTTTTTTCAAAGAACGAATTCTTGGCTTTATTACTAATTCTCTATTAAAATTTCAAAGTTTTCTTTTAATTAGTTTTTCTTATTTCTTTCCTTTTGGAGGATAGTGTGGTGATGATGTTTCCTTTTTAAACTTAAGTGAAGTTTATTTATCTTTTTACTTATTAGAAATGAAATGATTTAATATTATTTAATTTATCTCTTAAAAGAGATTAAACTCTAACACACTGGTTTTAAATTGTAGTGTTCTCATTTATGGAGTCATAATAACCATTGTTTTTGTCTACCAGACCTGCTTCTCCCTGTCTTCCCAGCAACCTTAGCACGGTACCATTAGCTCCCACTGTGAGGACCCTGGGACAACCTTGGTTCAGCTTTCCTGAGATTTATTTGTTCATCTCGCCTTTCAATTATGTGTTACATCAGGATCCTTCCAAAATATTGTTTTATTTTGTTTAACATGATTGATTTTTGTTGCTTAACCATGAAACTGATTTAATATTCTTAATTTTGCTTTTGCATTTTTGACCCAAATATTATCTAGTATACTTTCTAATTCTAATTTCTGAACAATAGAGACTTTTACTTCATAACTTTGTTATTAATTTCTGTTTTTCTTGTATTATATTAGAATGTGGACTATACAATTTCTGATTTGGGGTTTTTGTTTTTGTTTTTATATTTTCTTTGTGGCCTAGCCTATAATCATTTAAAAAATAGTTTAGGAGATTAGAAAAGAAAGTTAAGTTTTAGGGTAGAAAGATATCTATTCAATATCATTACATTATCGAGACTTTCCAGCTTTATGTCTTATTTGCTGACCAATTATATCAAGTACTGAGAGGGTTGTGCCCCCAAATTGTATATGGCCCCCTTTCTGTTGCCACTATTTTTCACAACAGAGAAGAGCCTGTTGTTTTATTGGAATAACCCCATTTACCATCAGTGTTGGCTTTGGACTGGATGTGCCTGACTATTTCTGGATTTCTTAGGACAACTGCCACGGAATATCACTGCGATGTAGTGACTAAAGGTACTGTGATGAGTCCTCTTCTCCTTCTCACCTTCCACGGAAACCTATCTATACTCTAGAGGGGCTGTCTGTACTGTGCAGACCACTCCAACTTGAGTCTACTCATTTGTAAAAGGGGGAGAATGTATTGTCCTCTAATTCCCTCTCCTGCCAGGCGGGACACCCAAGGGAAAGGGGGTGCCCTGAGTTCCAGAGTACTTCGCATCTACACAGATGGCAATAATGAGTATGGATGTATGTACCTTTACCAAAAAAAAATGGGGGCATCTTATTTTATTGTTTAATCTGTACATGGAACATATCATATGAAAAACTGGGCTAGAATCAGAGGAAGGAGAAGTAAAAATTGGTGGAAGAAATAGCAATAATTTAAGATATGCAGATAGCACCCTCTTACTGGCAGCAAACAACAATGATTTGAAATGCATTCTGATGAAAGTGAGAGAAGAAGGTCTCAAAGACAAAATTCATGACCACAGCAGAAACACACAACTTCAGCATAGACAGCAAAGACCTGACATTGTGAAAGAGTTTGCTTACCTTGGTTCAGCCAATTCAAATGGACACTTCAGGCAAGAAGTTGAGACTCAGAAGGGTAGCAATGGAAGAATTAAGAAAGATCATCCAGAGCAAAGATGTATTATTAGAGACCAAGGCTAAAATCATCCACACCCAATCGCTATGTATAAATGCATAAGTTGGACAGTGAAGAAGGCTGATAGGAAAAAAATTGATTCATTTAAAGGTTGATGTTAGAAGAGAGCCCAACAGGTACTGTGAACCACCAGAAAGATGAACAGGTGGGTCCTTGCTGCAAATTAAGCCTCAAACATTGCTGGATGAAAAAGGACAAAACTGAAGCTGTCTTGCTTCGGGCATATCACAAGAAGGCCGGGTTCTCTGGAAAAAACAATAATGCTGGGGAAAACAAGGCAGCAGGAAAAGTGGAAGACCAATGACATAGAACGATTTCATAAAAGAAGCCATAGCCACGAGTCTATAGGAGCCAAGCAGGGCTGGTGAGGACAGGCCACCGTGGACGTCCCTCCATCATAGGGTGCCCAGGAGTCAGAGCCAACTCAACATCATGTAACACACACCCTCCAAAAATTAAAACACATTGTCTGACAAAAGTTTTTATTCTGATTTATGGATTTATTTTTGAGAAAAGGCTTAACGATCTTAATAATTAAGTGCCACTTAATTAAGAAGTTAACAAATCACTTTTGTTGCAAAGAATAAACTTGCATGAAATCTGGGCCATCCTAGAAAACCACAGGTGTAGGCAACAGGCTACACGAGAAAGGACTTCATAGGTCTGCCACTCCGTCACCTAATATTAATCAAACACTTGGGTGACATTAAAGAGGAAAGCCTTTGCTGTGTAATTGTAATAATAACAACAAACTATACTTAGGATAACCCTCCAAACATTTCAAAGTGCTTTCGCATAAATTATCTCATTTGATCCAATCCATATGTGTAAGAACAGTAACACATACCAACGCAGAAATGTCAGGATCGATAAAATTCAAATTCCCTCATACAAAACTGCAGGCCCGGCCAGACCCTGCTTTTCTCACATACATGTTCTCAGTAAACAGAGGAAGATGGCCCAGGGCTGTGGGGAGGTGAGAGGTCAAGAGGACAATCCCCCTCACACCGTCTGGGGAGCTTCTCCAGTTTCAGGTCACAGGCTGGTTTCCCAGGAATTTGCCTCTGCTGCTCTCTCTTTGCTTTACCCATTCCCTCAACTCCGATGGCCAAGATACCATGAAGTTACACAGGGGCCTGGTGGTATTTCTTGAAGGTTGGAATTGAAGAAAAGGAGCATCTGAGAGGCTGGGCTGGATGAGGGAGGGACACAAATAACCGCAGACTAGACCTCATGTGAGCCTGTCAGGGCAGGAGCCAGGGGCTGCTAGAGAGGAACGCAATTGGCTCCAGGCCTGGGCGGCAAGAGCAGAGCTCCTTCACACGAAAACATGGCAAGGAATTTGAAGGGCGATGAGAAACAATCTGGGAATGAGACTTTGACCAAGTTTAGGGAATTGAGAGAGCCACTCTAATGGTGTCCTAGCTGAGTAGGGCAGGAGGAGCTGGCATACTTAAAAGCACAGAACGTGGAGGGACACAGACAGAATCCTCCAAACACAGTGAGGTGTGCAGGCAGGTGGTACAATTCTGGTGTCTATTCTCCAGGTTGATAGATTTAGGAGTTATCAGAGCTGGGAGGACCTTAGTGATATTTTGTGTCCTCCCCATGGCTTCAAATGCTGTGTCTATGTCTATACAATCTAAGTTTATATTTCTACAAAGACTTCTCTTCTGAACAGCAGACCTACATATCAACATGTGACATGAACTCTTGAAGTCTCCAAGGCTTCAAACTTAAAATTCCAAAAAGTAATTCTTAGTTTCTCCACTCTCACCTATTTCTCCTTTCATTTGTTTTTTAAATCTCAATAATTATAACCTCCAGAAATTGGAAGTCATTCCTGGTGCCTTCCTTTCCCTGCCTCCAGAAAACTACTCATCGCCAAGCTGTGCCCATTTTATTCCAATACATATTCAGAGTCTGTTTCTCTCTTCATTTTCTTTGCCAGTCAGTCACCAAGACAAACCACTATCATCCCTCCCATCTGTCTACTCCTAGGAACTCTAGAGTAATCTTCCTACTTCTGACTTCTTACTATCTGTCTCCCACAGATTAGCTTGAGTGTTTTTTTTTTAGTGTAAATTGGATCATATGTCTCCCTCTTAAAACCTTCAGTGACTTCCCACTGCACTTAGGATGAAATCCTTAATGTTGCTTACAAAGCATTGGGAATCTGTTACTTCCCCACCTCTCCAGCTATATCTTATGTCCTTTCCTTTTTCACTCCACAACCTCCAGCTAGACAAGCTTACTTTATGATTATCAAACTCTATAAGCTTTTGCTACCTCAGGGTCTTTGTACACATAATTTTCTCTGCCTTAAAAACAAATTTCCCCACTCTTTGCCTGGTTAACCCAACATGTTTCATTTCTCAACAAAAATGCTGCTTTCTCAGAGAGGCCTTCACTAAACCTCACAATCTAAACCATACCCTGTATTAACTAGGGTTCTTTGGTGCAAACACAGAACCCAGCTGGTTAATATGGCAAGAGAAGGAATTAATGCAATGACATGAGGTCATGCAGAGATTCAAAGGCAAAGCTGAAAAACAGGCTCCAGAAGGATGGAGGCCAGTGATCCAGAAATCCGAGCGCCAAGAACTGATAGTTGGTCTCTTTATGCGCTTTCAGGGCAAGGAATCGGATCCTACCTTTCCCTGTCCGTGTCTCTCTTGGTGAGGTTAATTTCAAGGGAGAGAATTTTATTGGCTTAGCTTATATCACGTGCACAAGCCTGATAAAGAGGGGGTCCAACAAAAGGGAAACTTGACTGATAGCTCCACAAAAAACAAACACAATGGAGAGTAATTCTCTTAGTAGACAATGGGGGCGCTCTTACCAGAAAGAGGAGCAGGAAGCAATGAAGAATGCTGGAAACAAAGTAGCGAATGTTCCCACTGTGTGCCTGATTGCACTACATACTTTTCCTTTATAGCACTAGTCACCATTAGTATTTCCGTAGCACAGCAGTCTCTCGGTAAGCTCTCATTCCTTCCTTTTCCTTTATATTTTCTAGCCGTTTGCATTGAGGAAGGAGCCCTGTAACCAGTTTCAGCCAGTAGAATGTAAGAAAAATAATGTATGTCCCTTCCAGCTTAGTTCTATAAAATCTCCCACAAGATCTTTGACTCTCTTCTGCTCACATAGCTGAGAACTAAGAAGTCAAGAATGATGGGGCCACACCATGGAAGAGGCTGGACCCTCGAGTCACCACTTAGAAAGAGCTGACGAGGATGTGAATGAAAAATATAATTTTATTGTGTTAAGTCTCTGAGACTTTGGGGGTTGTTTGTTATTACAGCCAACAAGCCTTACCCTGACTATTACAGCTTTAATTTAGTGTTTATTGTTTACCATCTGTCTCCTCAACAAGATTATAAATTTCATAGTCATGCAGTAGGTCAGTGATTTAGTACCTGACATAGTGATAGTCAACAACTAACTAAATTAATTAATTAAATTGTGATATTCAATGAATATTTGTGGAATTGGTGAATTAATTTTTCTTATCCAAACTTTCTCTATTTTTTTTTTTCAGTAGAGAAAAGAAATGAGGCTTAGAGAGGTAAAGCAACTTTACCCACATCATCTCTGCCTACATAATGGGCTTACCACTGGGCAGTGGGTTCATAGGAAAGAAGTCTCAGGCAATTTCTTCAAGTCAGTGTCACAAAATGCACTGGAACTTGTTTCAGCACATCATGGACACATTAGGAATGTGATTGAAATCTAACAGCAGGTTACCTGTGACATTGCAATTGCTTCAGTCATTTCTTTGTCTTTAAAATGCCATATAATTGCTAATGTAATTAGTAATGTATACAGAGGGGGCTTGTGCAATTACTGAGTCCTAAGATCAAGTAATTAATGTTCTGTCAACAAAACAGCAACTGTTTCATTAACAACTGCTTGGATCTGGAAACAAGCATAATCAGATGCAGACAGATCAACCTAGACATTATCAACTCAGCTGATTTTTTTTTTTTTAGTCACTAAAATGTCAACCCTGCAACAGTAAACCAAATGGAACTTTCAGACTATCTTTTTCAAGTTTAAACAAATGCATAGTTGGATGGATAGATGGATGGATGGATGGATAAAGATAGGTGATAGATAATTAGATAGATAGATAGATAGATAGATAGATAGATAGATAGATAGATAGATAGATAGATAGATAGATAGATGATAGAAAGATAATAGATAGATAAATAATAAATAGACAAAACCAAATTGCATTTTTTTCAACCTTGAAGATAATAAGAGTCTCATGCTTAAATACCACAGAAAACTGAATTCTGTAAGTCAGAAAGATACACGGATTTTAACTTTAGCCTGTATATTTTCCAAGTACGTCCTTATAGAAAGCATTTAATATAACTGGAATGCAATTTTCTCATTTGAAAAATAGAGTGACGATCTGAACTTATGCACTACAATGTGAAAAATGAGGGTGAGATACGAATATTGAAGGAAATGTCTGCCTGACTGTATTAGGTTCTGCTGCGATGTGCTGTATAAGAAACAACTCCCTCTCCCCACATTTGTGTCATTTCCAACAGCAAACCTACATCCTTGCCTTGGCCTGCAGGTCAGCACTTCAGCAGCACTGCTCTGGGCTGGGTTCGGGCTGTCTCTGTCTTTCTGTTTTAGGACCCTGGATGAAGGAGCAGCGCAGAGCAGGCGCATGTACTCCTTGTGGTGAAAGAAGGAGCACAAAACCCGCGCCACAACCACACAGCTCTGCTCAGAGGTGGTGTTGTCACATTTGCTCACACTTCACTGGCCGTACAGGTCACATGGTAAGCTCATCAGTGGTACGTGGAGTCCACTCCTTTAGTGGGGGAGGGAAGAGGAGACAATATTTGCTCAACAGTAATGCCCCAGTGAGAAATCATTTTCAACTTCTCAGTTTGTATGGTAAGTTATGAGCTCCCTGTTTTCAAAGTGACCAAATAGGCCATAATAATTTTTTAAACATATATATTTTTAAATTTTACCATAGTTGCCCAGAAAAAATGGTGTGATATTTGGAACAACAGACAGAGCACTCAGCTGGGAGTCAGGAGACATCTGTCCTATTTCAGTTTTACTAGTAACTAATTAAATGACCTTAAGCAAGTCACTTTACAACTCTGGGCCTCAGTTTCTTTACTCTTAAAGTAAGAGATTTTGACAAGGTGATATTTAAACTGCCTTTTAGTTCTAAAATTCAAATCTGCAGTAGATTACTTTTTAGAGTAGATGTTTAGCACTGTTTGGGGTGTAGAGTGATAGTCAACTAATACTTGTTTATTCGAACAGCTCAATGCAAAGGTGACGGATGGAAAAGGGAGCTTGCTCTGCAGGGGAACATAGATGTTACAGCTGGTCCCACCCCATCCCACCTTCAGTTGGGCGAATCACAAAATTAATGAAGTGATTTGTCCCCTCTCTCCTTCTCAATAATCGAGAAGTCCAGGGTTATTGCCCTAAGACAGACTTTCTTCACAACTCTTCAGATAGCCGCAGCTCCACTATAGCCAGCTGTGAGGCCCTGGGGACCATGCACCCTTGTGATGTAAACTTCTCTGTCAAAAAATTCCAACACCAGGGGTGCTGTGAGCATGCTCTGAAACCCTGCCATTGCACATACTTTCTTTGGAGATGTGTTTTAATATTTACATATTTAAGTAAAACTTACAGTCTTTTAAAAGACCTCCCAAAAAAACACTTTAAATAAAATTGAAGCAACACAAGTGTTCTGTTTATCATGTCCTTACAATTTGAAACATCAATCTTTGTGACTTCTAATTTGACAAATCAGAATTTTCCTCCAAATTACAGAAGTAACTTCTTGATCTGTATACTGGGAATTATAGTACTTAATCTTAAAGGATTCTGAGAGGTATGAAGTGAGGTGACCGGTGGAAGCAACCAGCAAAGCATCTGGCAACTCTGCAGGCAAAATTGCTGTCACCCACACTGTTCCACATTCCCACACCATGTCCACTTCTAGTTCTGCCACCATCAGAGTGTTAGTTTGCAAAGCTGGAGAACAGCTGTGTTCTCTGCGATGTGGTTCACATTTCTGTCTCTAGTGGAGGATAACTGGATTATTTCCCAGAAAGGTCTTGGAGATCTTCCAGAACTTTCAGAGAGAATGAGAAGCTCTAGAGTTTCATCTTTTCCCTAAACCAACTCATGCCCTTAAGAACTCTTCACCATACCTTCTCCTCTGTACACAACTACCTGAAAAACCCACTAGGAAATACCCACTCAGCTGTAAGCTTATGTCTACACAGTGGGAGATTGGGCCTTCTTCCATAGGGGAGGTGGCTTCATCTCCAAAGCAAACTGCAAAAGGCCAACTTAATGGCTGAACTGTTTTTACTCATACTTATGACACCAAATGTGTGGCTTTTCCCCTCCTCCTGATATCAACCAATTCTGAAATTTACTGGGTATCCTATAATTCAATTCTCACACGAACGACCCAGAGTGAGTGGCAGACTCCACAGGTGTAAGGGCTCAGTCCCAGAAGACTGCTCTCACTTCAGACACCAGTCTCAAATGGGGTGTCCAGACTATTCACACTTTTGTCTGACTTGAAGATAAATTTGGGCTTCCCACAATCCCCACTCAGGTTTGATAATTTGCCAGAATGACTCACATAACTCAGGAAAGTACTTTACTTACTATTACCGATTTATTACAAAGGATACAACTCAAGAGAAGCTGAATGCAAGAGATTCATAGGGCGAGGTATTGGGGGCAGGGTGTTTGGAGCTTCCATGTCCTCTCCAGGTGAACCACCTTCCTAGTCCCTCAGTGTTTTCACCAACCCAGAAACATTCTAGACTACATAGGTTAGGGGTTTTATGGAGGTTTTGTTATGTAGGCATGTTTGATGGAATCATTGGCCATTGGTTATTAACTCAGTCACCAGCCCCTCTTCCTTCCTTGGAGGTTAGATGTGGGCTGAAAGTTTCAAGTGTTTAATCAAGGCTTGGTCCTTCTGTCAGCCAGCCCCCGTCCTAAAGCTATGACCAGCCACCATCCAGAAGCTATCTATGGGCCTCCCAGGAGTTTCTTCATTAGAACAAAAAAGGCTCCTATCACTCCTATCACATAGGAAACTCCAAGGATTTTTGAAGGTCTATGACAGGAACTGGGGACAAAAATCAAACCTCTTTCTGTGATACTACAATAGTCACCATCTTTTTTCAGTGAAATGGAAACAGAAGGTAAATTATTGTGATTATTTTCCTACATACATGCTTGTTGAGGGTTTAATAGCAAGAAGGTAGGACACCAGCGCCTCCCGCCCCCACTGCTCTATACATTTCCAGACCTGCAATTAATACTTATTTATTCAATGTGAATTTTTTTCAGTGTAAACATTTATTAGTACCTGTTTTGTGCCACCAATGTGCTAGCAAGGTATTAGAAATGTAACAAAGAATAACACATAATTTCTGCCCTTGAAGAGCTCCAAGTTTAGTTGAGGAAACAATTTAGAAAACTTATCATTGCAACAGGGATAAGCATGGGAGAGACACTTCCCTCGAGCTTGGTTGAAGACAGCTCCCAGAGACAGCTTCCTGGAGAAAGGAATGTTCACACTGTGGCTTATGGAGAAGTAGGACAGAAAAGGGAGAAGACATTTCTGAGCTCACATAAATTATAAACAATGACATGTAGAATCAGGCAATGTCAATGCTGGAAAGAACCTTCTGCCTGTTTTACAACCCAAGCCATTGAATTGAATTGAGCGTTGCTTAGGGTCACATAGCAGCAAACTTGACTTCATTAAAAGATTCAAATGAGAGTTTGTAAGCTTAGACCAACTTCACCCACCCTCTCTCCCCTTACCCCTGTCCCTGGTAATCACCCATTTACTCCCTGTTTCTATGAGTTTTACTTTTTATATTCCAAGACAAGTGGAATCATATAGTATTTATCTTTCTCTGACTAATTTTACTTAACATATGCCCTTCAAGGTTCACACATGGTGTCACAAATGGCAGGATTTCCTTTTTTTTTAATCCTCACCTGAGGATATTTTTCCATTGATTTTCTAGGTAAAGTGGAAGGGAGGGAGAGGGAGAGAGAGAAACATTAATGTGAGAGAGACACATCAATTAGCGGCCTCCTGCACGACCCCAACTGGGGCTGGGATGCAAACCTGCAACCCAGGTACATGCCCTGGACTGGGAATCGAACCCACAACCTTTTGGTCCATGGGCTGACGCTCTAACCAGTGAGCCAGGATTTCCTTTTTTACAGCCGAATAATATTCTATTGTGTATGTCACCTTTTCTTTATCCATTCATGTTGCCAGACACCTATTGTGGTAATAATGTCACTACATAGGTCAAGTCATCACATTGTACACCTTAAACTTGTACAATATTTATGTCAATTATATCTCAAAACTGGAAAGAAATTTAAATACTTTAAATATTTTTTTTTATTTTTAAAGGTTTAAATGCAATAATATATTGCACTGCCATAAGAAATAAGCTATCTCCTCACTTACATTTTTACTTAAAACATGATTGTCCTTCAAAAGAGAGATTTTTGTCTGTCTCTTTTGGTCATGGGATCATTTGATCATCTCAAACTTTCTATTGCAAGGGCAGCTACAATTTATGGACATTTTATTACTTGCTTTCTGTATGTCCTTTTACATGCTTTTCTTTACTAAAGACTAGGATGAAACCATCAGGGCAGGATTCCTGGCTGCGGAGTGTTTCCCCTGAGGCTCCACACACAGAATGGTTACCTCAGTTCTACTTGATGTTGGACACAAAGTATAAAGAGCCAGTTTGTTCAACTGATATCCAATGAACAAACATCTCCAACATTGCAGGCACAATCCAGACCAACAAGTAGCACACAATTCAGCTGGAGATCAGATTATAAACATTATAAACATATTTATATATAACGTGCATTGCAATTTGCAGAGGCATGCCATAAGGGAGTCCAGAGGAGGAAGAAACATTAATATGTTCCTTGGCTAGTCCTGGCTAGACCATAAGTTTCAAGAGAGCAGGGACAGGGGTCAAGGTGGGGGGGAAATAGGGGACATGTGTAATACTGTCAACAATAAAAGAGAGAGAGCAGGAACTTTTATCTGTCTTTTTTGCCATTCTATGCCTTGTCCCTAGCACATAGGAGGAACTCAATAAAGATTTGTTAAATAAATAAATAAATAAATAAATAAATAAATAAATAAATAAATAAAATCTTTTACAAATGAGGAAATACAGACCCAAGAAGGGAAGTGATTTGATTTAACCAATATCCCAGGGCTAGCCAGAGAAATCCATACCCAGGTCTCCAAGCTCCTGATCCAATACCCATCACAGAAGATCAACTACCAACAAGTCCATAAAATGTTCCGGGAATCTCAGGCTCACTGCTTCATAACTAGGCTAGATAAACTTATAACAACATACATGCTGGCATTGGACATGGCTGACTGTATAATTAGCTTATTTCCTTCCCATATGGAGCAGCTCAGCTCCTGTGCCTCAGTGGGGAATTCCTCATATGTTTCTAGGGTCACCTTCTGGGATTACGCCTTCAGAGGTGTGCAGGAGTCGGAGTCAGCTGTGCTGATAAATGAATCGGAGAGAAGGGAGGAATCTGGCAGAGTCTCTGAGGGAGAGATGGATGGGGGCCGAAGCGTGCTCAGTGCTGCACCCCTCCCTTGCCTCTTCCCCCTCTGACCTGAAGTGGACCCAGCGGGGAAATAGTGCCTGCTTCTCCAGGACTTATTGCTTAGTCATAAATTTCCATCTCAGGGCTCAGGGGGTGCAAAGGGAAGGAGGGAGAGAGAACGAGCAGAAGAAATATGGGAGGAGGGAAGAGAAGGAGACAAAGATGTTTGGTCCAAGTTGAAGGGCTAGCAAAGCCTCTTTAACTCAGTTTTCATAAGTCGAGAAATATTTTATCACCCTTGTGAGCCAAACCTCTGAAAATCAATAGGGCTTGAGAGTTGCCTATATTGATCTGAAAGCCTGAGATATATTGAAATATTCATGGCTGGATGTATGTGTTCAGAGAGGGCACTGGGGGAGGGAGGTGCAGAGAAAGATAGAGGGGTAGGTAGATTTCTAAGTAAAAGCCATTCGCTTTTTCATTAAAAATAGATTAATTCTATTAGTTGGACTAAAACCTCACAGTTAAAAAGAAATGAGCTTGTTTGTCAGAAAGAAAAGCCACTGGCAAACCCAGAAAAAAACACCACATTTATTTATTGCTATTTAATAGCTGAAGAGCCAGGGAGGGTTGATAAAATTAGCATGATCCCCAGGAGGACACAAGGGGCTGCTTTGTTTGCAAAGGCAATTTGGACACTGCTCCTTTGATCTCCGCTTGGAGCGTCTGAACAGGCCTGTTAGTATCACTCATTCCACCAGAGAATTGGGATTCGAGTTTCCCCAACAATCTAAAAAGCAGTACATTAGAAGGGGGTTGTCTGCCTGTAGTCTCCGAGTCTCAATACCCCTGATACTAATTTGATGTGATGCATTTCACCAGATGTGTCTACCTGAACGCTATCTGATGCCCAGGAGACCCTGATCCTGCTTGAGAGTATTAGGCTTGGATTTTTTTTCCCTTCGAAAGCGATTGGAGGAAGGCATCCATAATTTAAAATCTGCATATATAGATATGACATATGTTAAGAATATTTGAGAAAATTCATGCAAGGAATTGAACAACAACAACATATGGAAATCAGCTACAAATAACAAGGCAGAATTAAAAATAATCTGTTACCTGTAGCTACCCTCCTAGAATATTCCAGTGCAACTGACAGGGATGGTGCCAAAACCTGACTCTTGAAATAAAAAATCCAAGCCCAACAGGGATCAGCTTGTGCAGCAAGCATTTGGGATCCTGAAGGGAATGTCAGATTAGTTTGGATTCCAACAGGGCTCATCACTTCCACATTCTTTAGGTGTAAGGATGATCCTAAGGAAAAGCAGCAGGCATGGAATTGGATGGATGGGCATATCCACCTGCTGCAACATGACTTTGGGAATCTAAACCATTCTAAGCAACTCGTGCCCATTTTATGGGGGACAGCCAGTGTTATAGGCCCTCTTTGCTTTGATAAAATTCAATTTAACACAAACTTTTAAAGAATATCTACAACACAGCCAGCCCTGGCTATATGGCACTTTCCCTTCTCTGATTTTCACAATATCGCTGCCCATGGCAATGGGGTTGCAGAAGACAACAAGAAAGGCATGCAGAGCTCCTGAGTCTCAGAGCTTCTGGGAGGGCCTTTTCTGATGGGAGAAATCAAACATCTGCCAGAAAATCAAGGATGGCTATAATTCTGCTGTTTGTTTCAGAGAACACAGCCATCCATCATTGCTTCATCACCTTCATACCATGTTTACAAAATGTTTTATAATCTTCTCCTTGTGACTCCTCCTAGAGGTGTCAGCATTTTTACTGTTATTCCCATTTAATAGATGAAGAAAGTAGAGTACCGAGATACTTCCTAAGGTTCTTATGGGAAGAGTTAGGATTAAGTTCATATCCCTAAATCCCTGAACCACTGCTACACCAGTGCTTTCTTTGTTCTCCACGTCCTTGCCCCCATCCCAGTACAGAGAAGAACCAAGAGGGTCCTGCTACCTAGAGATATCCTCTTCTCTTAGCGAGATACCACTCTGATTGTTAGAAGCAGACAGCATGCTCTGGGAACACATTCTCAGAGATGAACTGCCTGGGTGCTATGTAATCTTCGCCCTAGGGGCTGGTGATCCCACATGTACATGACAGGTTCTCTTCTTACCCCACCCCCCACCCCTGCTTGCCTTCTCTTATAGCCAGATTTAAGGCCATTGACACCTTCTTCTGAAAGGATGGGGTGAGGCAGAAAGTGCTCTGAGTCCAACAAGTATGTTTTGCATTTTGTCCATCACCCGACAAAGGTTTTGTAGATGGAAGAGTCTGAACAAAACCATTGTTTTATCTAACTCTTTATGACAGGCCCTAACTGTGGTCTTATCTTCCTTGTCTGCAGGCTGTACTTCTTTGGATTATCATTTGTATTCCCATTTCAGTGGTTACAGGGCCAGTCATTAATAGACACATCCCTGAGTAACTTAAAATCCTTTACTGATCTCTACTGCTCAAAGGTGGGGGGTTTTAATTGGGAGTCCATAAATGATGGGTGCCAAGGGCCCTCAACTCTCCCTGAAGTTGAATGTAAAATGCAAAAGTGTGTGTGTGTGTGTGTGTGTGTGTGTGTGTGTGTTTCACTGTGCATTGTTTCCCAGAGAAAGGACCCTGTACAGCACAATGTTCAAGCTCTTTATCAAGGCATTTGGGGTCCTTCATGACTCAGCCTTTCCTTGTCTTACCTCATATCTCATTCTCATATTCTTCCTCTTCACTTGCAAGAATAAACCATGAGTCCTCCAGGGCGATGCACAAGCTGCTGCCTCTGCCTGGAATGCCACTCCCATCCTCCTGTTCCTCCCCAAGGAAGTGGCTCACAAGTCTCTTCTGTGTCTCTCCCGTACTCCCAAAGCATTCCTTGCTTCCCACTGTGGCATCACTTGTCATACCATGTTGTAGTTGCTTGTTTATTTCACTGCCTTCCCTGAACCATGAGCTCCTAGAAAATGGGGACTGTATTTTTGTATTTGAATCCCAAGCACTTAACATATGCTCCCAAATAGTAGATATTCAGCATATGTGATTAAAAAGCAAACAAACAAACAAACAAAAAAACACCACCACCACAATAACATGGTAAGTGATGTCCAAAAAATTTAATTGTGTAAAGTGCAGTCTCTCATTAGTCCATGGTTCATGAAATGACCAGGTGGACTTTGCACATGTGACCAGCTTGAAATTCTGGGAACCTTCCAGGGGTCTGGCTTTGTAATTCGAATCCTTTCTGTGCAGGGCTATCATCAGGGGCCACCTGATGGCAGGTCTTCACTCTGGTTTAAATATCGATGAAGACAATTCTGGGTCTGAAAATCGGAATTTCTAAGACAATGAAAAGGTTTCCAAGAAAATCCCAGTTAGTGAGAGTCTGTTTCATCATCCACTAGGGGTAGTTTGGGCTGGGAGAACACTGAGGATGTGAGTACTCCTCTCTCACTTCCAACATGGGGTTGCTTATCATTTCCAGTGATGCCTCATCCCTCTCCCTCTTCCAAATCTATCCATCTATCATTTCCCCCAAGAAGATCAGAACTGCATCTCCACTGAGACTATGAGCTGGGCTGAGGACATGAACTAATCGCCAATCCCATGACAGCTACATCTGTGCATGTTATGAAGGTATTCTACTCTGTTTACAGAAAGCATAAAGGATCAATGAAAGCAATTTAATTTTACATCTCATTTTCCTCATTTCCTCAGCCATATCCCCCTTGAAGGGAATATACAAAAACCAAGAGGGTCTTGCTACCTACAGACATCTTCATCAGTCCCTGATTCTGAGCATTTCATGCATTCCTCCATGATATCAGTGAGACCTCAATGCAGTGGGATCCACATTTTTGGAGACACTAGCCCACAAAGTCAGCCTCATGCATCATGTCTTATTCCTAAAACCGTAAGTCTCTGGCTTATAAAGATTCTTAAAGCAAAGATGATGTAGGTGTGGGAAAATTATTTACCTACTTTGGGTACTGTACCAAGAACTTTATGTAATTATCTTAATCCACACAAAACCTGGTAAGTTAAATATTATTATTTCTATTTTGAAGATGCTAAAATGGAGGTTCATAAATGTTAAATAACTTGTCTTGTGCCAAGGGGCAGTGGTCATGATTTGCATGGAGATTGGTCTGATTCCAAAGCCCATGTTTCTATGCTGTGAGGGCATAATGCTAGGCAGCTGGGCCCTGGAGTTAGGCTGTGTGACTCACTAGATATGTGACCTAGGCCATATTTCTCAACTGCTTAGTGAATCCATTTTCTGAATAAACTTGGAAAATATTAGTTCCTACCTCACATTATAGGGAGTATTAAATGAATTAATAAGTATAAAGTGTTTAGAACACATGTCAAGGCTTAGTAAACGGGAGACACTATGGTTATCATGACATATGCTTGATACTTGGGGACCATATTTTCTAAACAAAGCTTTGGACAAATAGTCTGACAAATAAAAGTGAATTTAGAGGTTGGACTGGGTGAGGGTGACAGACCAGAATAATGAACTCTGTGCTGGCTCCAGAAAGAGACTACCAAACCTCTATTTTATTGATTGGCATCTTCCTTCCACTTGTGATACATTCTGTATATTCACTTTTTAAGCTCCAGAAAAGCATTTGTATCATAACTTGAAGAGTATTTTTTCCCTACAATAACCTCTAAATCCCTCTCCTCATTAGTATGCTGGTGGGCATTTCTACTTAATATGTATTCTTTCTCCTTTTTCCTCCAGTGTTTCTTACCCACACTCAGACTGATTATTCTATGTTCATTAAGAACATTTTCCATTTGCCAGTCCATAAAATAGCTTCTCAATATAATGGCATCATTTCCTGCAGATAGGAGAAGTCTTTCCATTTACAACCAATCACAAGGCCAGATTCAAACAGAATTAATTTCCAACCCTTTTTTATCAAACATAAATGGGAAGGTCAAAAGCCAATTCTAGAGACAGCCTCCTGCTCACTTCTGCATATAAATTCCAAGGATTTTTACAATGTCTTGCTGGCAAATTTTTCTGCTGTTTCTGTTTTATTCCTCTAGCTCTAATTTTATAAAAGTGATTCTAGCAGCTTAATAAATGTCTTGAAATTCTTGCAAGAATAACATGAAAGGTTGTGTCTGAGAAAGCATGGTGTGATGATTGGCTTTATTAGGATGCATTATTTTGATATAGAGAGATCTAACTTACTTAGTAAACTATTATTAAGAAGTGACAATGAGCCCTGGCCAGTGCTGCTCAGTGGTTAGAGCATTGGCCCACGCACGAAAGGGTCATGGGTTCAATTCCCAATCAAGGGCATGTACCTGGGTTCGATCCCCTGTCCCATTTGGGGCATGTGCAGGAGGCAACCAATCGATAATGTTTCTTTCTCTTTTCCCCCTCCTTCCCTCCCTTCCACTCTATCTAAAAATATCTTCAGGTGGAAATTAACAACAACAAAAAGAATAGACAATGAGCCACAGACCAGAATAAAAGATGAGTAAGACTAAGTCCATGTCTTTGAGAAGCTCAAATCAGAAGTTTGGGGAATAAGTACATATGTTCAATGTCCCATGAAGAGAGCTGCATGAGATGTGGACACTTCAAGCTGTGAGAAACAAAAGAGAGAGCCACCCACCACACCAGGCACCAGGGAGAGAAGGAAAGCTCCTGTGTACTGTGATTAATAATATGAAGTACATATTTGAACTTGTCTCATTTTTTTGGCTCAGAGATCCCAAAACCCTTAGAATTTCCTACGTGATAAGAGCAATAGGAGCATTTTTGGTTGTAGTATTTGGTCTTTTGTTCTTGGTTCTTGAAATAGTTCCAGAGCCACTATGGTGAAAAGAATGTCTTGCTATTCATAAGAATCCCCTTTCAACCACACTGGAGTTTATGTTAATGAGGTGAGTTTTGGAAAGCCTCTAAGGATGGGGGTTGGTTGCCAAGGGAACCACAATTTAAAGAGTTGGAACTTTCAGCTCCACACAGGGACTTCCAGGCAGGAAAGAGGGGTTGGAGGTTGAATCAATCACCAATGGCCAAAGGTTTAATCAATTATGCCTATGTAATGAAGTCTCCATAAAAACCCAAAGGACGGGTTCGGAGAGCTTCCAGCTTGCAAAACCAGAAAACACTCATTTGCCAGGAGGGTGGCATACCCCAAACTTTACAGAAACAGAAACTCCTGTGTTGGGGACTCTTTTGGACTTCACCCTACGTATCTCCTAATCTGGATGTTGATTCGTATCCTTTCATAAGCTTTGTAATAAACCAGTAATGAGCAGAAGTTTGCTATGGTGGGTGTAGGAATGTTACTGAACACAAATTCATGTGTCCAACATTTCGAAAGGCTAAAACTCAAAACATCTTTGGAGTAAGGAGAGGTTTATTCACTGAGAAGATGGGAGACATAATGGTGCCTCAAATCCATCTTGCTTGCTGGACTAGGTTAAGGATTTTTAAGGAGTTAGGAGGAACAGGTATGCAGAAACACTGGTGGGGCAAGTTTTCACTGGAGGACCTTGGAGCTTGGCCATTTATGGTAAAAGGGAGTCAACACTGGTTCTTTCTGGAAAACAAACCCTTTGCTTCTGAAAGGGTTCTGGTATTCAAGTTCTGGTTATGTCTAGGTATTTTGGTTCCAGGTGTTGCTGGAAGTCAAAGTTCTCTCCTCTGTGCACACTTCCACCGCATGACTTGAGGTTTGGGGTCTGTTGTCTCTGAACAAACTAAGTATCTTGTTAAACAGTAGAGAACTATTTTGAGCTGGTTCTGCAGTTACAGAACCACTGAGGGAAGCAGGGGGTGAAAGAAGCAAATATAAGAATAGAGAAAATCTATTCACACCAAGCAGAATATTAAATAACCTATATTTAGGTGGACAAGATGGTCAAATTTTCTTTGGAAAGACTATGGATGTTCCAACACTGATATATCCCCATAAAGGATCATTTCTTTAAATGAGAGTGATAGACTAGAATAGTGTTATTCAAGGATAAGTTATAAGAAAAAATTTTGCAGAGCTACAGCGTTGCCTTAACATATTTTTATTATGTTTTGTACAAATATAAAATTAGGTATAACTTCTTTTTTTAATTAATTAATTTATTTTTTATTAATTTATTTTTTGTTACAGATGTTTCTCCCTTTTCCCCCAAAGACACCATCCTCCCTATCCCGTCCCCCCATCCCCAAGCATTGTTGTCTATGTCCTTTGGTTACGCATACATGCATATAAGTTCTTTGGTTTATCTCATCCCTCCCCCACTGCCCCTCTCCCCTGAGGTTTGTCAGCCTGTCTTATAAATATTAAATAACTATAAAGTCATATTCATAAAATGAATAGAAACAAAACTCAAAAGACAATAAAACTTACTAATTTAAAATAATAAGCAATATTGTTTGGCTGAAACTAAATTGCTATCCCTAATATGATTAAAGTGTTGAAGGCTATACCTTGGTTACTTTGGAGTTGGATATGTCTATATTTCTATGTTAGGTGGTGATGAAATTCTCATATCATTTTTCTTTTTATAATTACTGAAACTTTCACTCATACAGTGTGGCATGATAGTATTTCATCTTAACTCTATGAAATGCATAATTCATCTATTAAACCTGATCCTGTTCTTTTTTATTAGCCATCTGTTATAGTATGGCATTTCCATGATGTCAAATCAAAGTCTTAATTTATTAAAAAACTTTAGGAACAAAAATCATAGTCTATGAAAGTGTCTTTCCATTGTAAATTATTATTGGAAAAAAGTCTTGTGTTTAGTCCTGGTAAATAATCTAGTGTGAGCAGAGAGGACCCTGGTTGATAGCTGTCATTATGACATCAGGACCTGTCAACCTAGTCCCAGCCAGATGAGCCCACGTGCATGTTCCCTTTGGATGGTTCCCCACAAAAAACTACCAAGGGAGAAAAAAAAAAGAAAGAATAGAAAATCATAAATACAATTCTAGGATCACATGGCTCTAGGTCTGCATTCAGATGCGCTGAATATTCTGATAATATACGTATATTATCATCAAAATGAGAAAACAACATTTAAAATCTCATAAAGAACTTACATACTAAGAATATGTTTGTGAGTCCCAGGAGTCCGCTGAACCTAGTTTGAATAAAGCTGGACCAGATGATTTTAAAGACCCTTTCCAACTCTGAAGTTTCCCCATTATTCTAAAAGTCAGGAATGATAAACACCAAATGCAGTCAATTAGGGTGAGCTCTTACCAAACTGTCAGGTTATCCAAATTTGTTTTTTATGTTCCCCTTCTCCCCTCCATGCCCTTATCTTCCTCATTCCCAGGAATCTGAAAGATTCTATCCTCACAAAAACTTTCTTGGAAAAGAGCAGGATCATGGCCCTTCATGTCTGAACGTGAATTTAATCCATACTGAGTATGACTTTAATTCACTTCTTCCAAAGGTGATGCACGTTATACCTGAGCCCTGGGTTTTAAGTGCTTTTTTTCCCTACCTCTTTTATTTTTATACCCCTATACAGGAATTTCAGATATCAATAAATAAGTCCAGGGAAAAGTTGTTTGGTGGGGGAAGAAAGATTGGCTCAGAGGCATACCAGAGAGGTGGAGAGCCCTGGGACACTCAGCCCTACGTATCTGGAGCCTGACTCACATGAGTGATGACAGCAGAGTCGCACAATTATAAACTGGGCAGATCTGAAAATTGATCCTGAATCAAACAGCCACTAATTTTCCTGGTCCCTTCTGGCAATCATCCTTTCAAACTATTCAGGGTTTTAAAATATGAAAATAATGAACCCTGGCAAACCTCCTCCTCTCCTTTTCCCTTTCCACCCCTCTTCCTTTAGAAGTCCTTCTGATTGGCTATCGATAGTCAAATTATGTTTTTTAAAGCCGCCCCTCAGTAAGTTCAAGAAAAGTTGATTTCTCCCCATAAGTGCTGCTACGCTATAATTGCCTGCTGTATCTCTTACCCCCTTTTTGAATAAGTGGTGCTAGATTTGCCACTTTGGCTAATCTTCAAGACTCTGATCTGTCATTACACAAACCTCTGAAAATATCAGTTTGCACGTCATATTTTCTGTTTGGGTTTCATATAATTCCTCTTCAGTGTATTTTATTTGAACCTGTTAACCTGTTTGAATAAAAAAATTGCTAGCTAGCATTGCTTGTCATCTGCTGTGTTTTCTTCCTTTTCAAAAGGCCTCACATGAGAATGCTGGTCTCTGGGTAGTTGAACAGAAGTGAGAAGAATGAAATAGAGGAAAGACTTATTGATACACACATTTCCTTCCGGTCTCTAGTCTCACAGCAGAGAACACACCTCTCCTCCATCTTCTCTTGGCTAGGACACTGGAAAGGTTGCAATAATGGAGAAAATCCAGCACCTCACCATCAAACGTCTGTTAAGTGCCAGGCACTGTGTTAATTGTGGGGACTGTGCAAAAGCTGATTAACGCAGACAGTTAAGAGAGATTTTGGGTGGTGTCAGGAGTAGGTAGGAATGGAATGGCTGAAAATAGGAGCCTGAAATCAAGCTGGGCAAGCAGAAGGGCAGCTCTTTATCTGAAAACAACAGTCTGCCTAATTTGGCTGTCAATAGTGGGAGATCAGGCACACCCCTTCAGATTATGGAGTTAATTCTGTGAGATCAGGGTCAAAGCTGGTGGGAGGGGGCTACTGTGGTACAAAACAGAATATCTGCATGAAAAAAATGAAGTTGGATCGTTACTTTACACCATATACCAAAATTAACTTAAAACAGATTAAAGACCTAAGTGTGAAACCCAAAACTAAAACTCCTAGAAGAAAAGATACAGGAAGAGCTTCATAACATTGGATTGGCAGTGATTTCTTGGATATGACACAAAAAGCACAGGCAACAAAAGAAAAAATAGACAAATGGACTATATCAAAACTAAAAACTTTTTTGTATCAAAGGAAACAAGCATTAAAGTGTAAAGGCAACCTACATATTAGGAGAAAATATTTGTAAATCATATATATCTGATAAAAGATCAATGTCCAGAATATATAAATAACTCCTATAACTCAGCCCCCAAAAAAATCAAGTAATCTGATTTATACATGGAAAAGGACTTGAATAGACACTACACAACCAGGCAAAAAGCACATGAAAATGTGTTCAATCATTAGTGAAATACACATCAAAAACACAATGAGATATCATCTCTCACTCATTAGGATGGCTACTATAAAAAATACAACAAAACAGAAAATAATAAGTATTAAAGAGGATGTGGAGAAATTGGAATTCTTGTGCACCGTTGGTAGGAATGTAAAATGGTGCAGTTGCTATGGAGAATGCTATGGTGATTCCTCAAAAAGTCAAATTACTAAATGATCCAGCAATTCCACTTCTGAGTATCTACTCAAAGGAACTGAAAACAGGGTATCAAGGAAATATTTGTACACCTATCTTAGTAGCAGCATTGTTTACAATAGTCAAAAGATGGAAGCAATCCAAGTGTCCATCAATAGATGAATAGATAAATGAGATGTGGTGTATACAAATAGTGGAACGTTATTTATCCTTTGAAAAGATGGAAATTCTGACACATGTTACAAAATAGATGAACCTTGAGAATATTATGCTAAATGAATTAAGCCAATCACCAAAAGAGAAATACTGCACAATTGAGAAGGTGAAAGAGCTCTGGAGATGGATGGTGGTGATGGTGGTGCAACAATGAGAGTGTACTTAATGCCACTGCACTGTGCACTTACAAATGACTAAGATGGCCCTGGCCGGTTTGGCTCAGTGGTTAGAGCATCAACCTGCGGTCCAGAGAGACCCGGGTTCGGTTCCCGCTAAGGGCACGTACCTCAGTTGCAGTTTGTCCCTGGATCTGATTGGTTGTGCGGGAGGCAGCCACTCGATGTGTCCCATTCACATCGATGTTTCTCTCTCTCTCTCTTCCCCTCTCTCCCTCCCACTCTATCTGAACAAAAAACGGAAAAATGTCCTCGGGTGAGGATAAAAAAATAATAATAATAAAAATAAATAAATAAACAAATGACTAAGATGGTAAATTTTATGTTATGTGTCATTTACAACAATTACAAAATTTTAAGAGGTACAAAAATGTATGATGAGTAAGATATAAGCTACATCCTTGAGAAGCTTATGACAGAGGAGATAGATGAATAGACAAAAAATCCCAATATGAAAGAGTAACAAGTTGTTAAGAGATGATGTCCTGTAATTGGGGGCTAGGCACCACAGCCAAACATCAAAGGCACCAGAACTTCTAGAGATCCGTGAGGAGATGTCAGTGGCTGGGACCCTACAAGACCCCATGGAGCTTTTCAGGAGGTGTCAAAACAAGCTACCAGATAAACTTCTAAAAAAATAAATAAACTCACCAAGACCACCTCCTACCTCCTGTTGGGTAGAGTGAAGGAGCAGTGATTATCCTTGTGATGAGTATGGGGTTTGTGGAGAGAAGTTCTTCCCTCCCCTTTAGGGCAGAAAGTGGTACTTGTCCTCCTCCAGACTGCTGAAGGACCCTGCAGAGCATCAGGTGTGCACACTTGCAAGCAAAAGACTCCTGCCTCTTGCATCCTAGCTGGGTGTTTGCTAAGTGGATGGACCCATGGGTCCTCTCCGGAGCTGCCTGATGAGTGGAGAACGGAGAGGGTTGCATCTGGGCTCTCTTAGGTTTAGAGCATATGGACATGTATGGAGTGCTGCCTGCCTGCTTCTCCTGAGGCTTTGAAAGTAAGAGTTCTCCAGTCATCTGAGCCATCAAGGCTTGAAGACAATGTGATGTTGTGTGCCAAAGAAGAACATGAAGCAAATTTTTCTTCTTACTGTTCTCCAGGGTCTTGGAGGGTGAGGAAGAGAGTCCCAAAGCACTTATGGCTCCAGGTGAAGAAGCTTAGAGCTTAGCAAAGACAGAGTGGATGGACAGCCTAGGTTCTGTTGGGCCCAACAACCATGCCCAACCCAGAGGGAAGGTGGAGTAGGCAACGTTAACAGGGCTGAGAGTCAACATGTGTGCCCCACCAAGGAAGTCCTCGGCAATGGAGGGGGCTGCAGTAAACTTTCTCAGAAAAAAAAGTTGCCGCTCACCTACACAAAGACCACAATTTTAGTGGAGCCCCATAGCAGGAGACAGACAAAGATCAAAGCAGTGCAAGGCAAGGGACAAGTCTCCACCACAGCCAAGAGCAGGTTCTTTCAGAGCACTCTGCTCCCTCCACCCTCCTCCCGTACCCCTGACTTCAGAGGAAACACACCTTAATGAGCACAAACAGGCGAACCTCATTCCTACCCTTAGTCCCCAAGCCACAAATCCTCTTGACTGGGGGACAGGAAGAGCTTTGGACCATATATGAGGCCAAAATTTTAATGAGACCAGATTAAGTCTTAATAGTATTGTGAAATTTAGACAAAATGCCATTAAAGGACCCATTTCCCAGTAAGAAGGGGCATGAACAGTCAATAGAGAATATTTGAGGGATGTCAGTGGTAAAAAATTAAAATCATTTTATGTCTCTCCTCAGGGGGAGAATTTAGTTAGTCAACCAGTTATACGGAGATAAAGCAATGCAGAGGGTGCTGCAAGACTCAGAGGAGGGTTCCTTGGGTGTTTGGGGAGGCAGGGAAGCATTGTAGAGGAAGGGACTCTGGAGTAAACACTCAGGCTGTCTGATTGGTCAAAGACAACCTGGTGCCTTGTATTTGGGGTCTCTGCAACATGAGAACTGCATCCCTCATTCTCTCTGTATGTGCCTTTACTACCCCTGGTACAGAGGGAGAAAGTGGCTCTACCCCAAAACACTACTGACTACTTCTTAATCTTAAGCACTCAGACAGCAGCATTATTCCCTCTCTCTCTCTCTCTCTCTCTCTCTCCCTCTCTCTCTCTCTCTCTCTCTCTCTCTCTCCCTCTCTCTCCTTCTCTCTCCCTCTCTCTCTCTCTCTCAAATTATTGCTGTTGGCTCCCTGCCGTATCCTGCAAATGAGGGTCACACTGACGTCATAATCCCTCCACACCCTCTTTTTCAGCTCAAGCAGCCTTTCTTAGTTATAGTCATAAGTATTCACAACTCCTAACACTTGGAGCAGTAAAAGGGGCCCTCTTAAAGTGTGTGTGCATCATTTTAAGCTCTTGAGTTACACACACATAATAAAGTATGGGTTCAATCTCTGGTCGGGGTGTTCCAGAGGCAATCAATCAATGATGTTTCTCTCTCACACTGATGTTTCTCTCTCTCTCTCTCCCTCCTTCCCTCCCTTCCTCTCTCTCTAAAATCAGTAAAAACATATCCTCAGGTGAGAGTTTAAAAATAAATTAAATAAAATACTAAATCAGGTGATAGGTGAATAAATCACTTGTTGGGGCTGGGTAGGGAGAGTGAGCTCATATTTGAATGAGATCTTGAAGGATAGTAGTCATTGTCATCATATTAGTAGTAGTAAAAAGAATATTAAGCCCTGGCCAGTTTGACTCAGCGGTTAGAGCATCGACATGTGATCCAGAGAGACCTGGGTTTGGTTCCCGCTAAGGGCACGTACCTTGGTTGCAGTTTTTCCCCAACCTCGGTTGGGGTCGTGTGGGTGGCAGCCAGTTGATGTGTCTCTCTCACATCGATGTTTCTCTCTCTCTCTTCCTCCCTCTCTCCCTCCCACTCTATCTGAAGATGAATGCAAAAATGTCCTCGGGTGAGGATGAAAAAAAAAAAAGAATATTAGTATTAATAGCTCATCCATATTGAGAGTTTAATGTGTCAGTCTTGGTGCTGAGTATTTTCAATGTATTATCTCTTATTTCTTAGAACAATTAACTCCCTAATGGAGACACCTAGGCAAATGACTGCAAATTATTTATTTATTTATTTTTAATTTTTTTCTTTGTTGATTTTAGAGAGAGAGAAAGGAAGAGGAAGAGAGAGAAACATCGATGAGAGAGAACATCGATTGGCCGCCTCCTGCATGCCCCCCACTGGGGATCTGGCCTACAACCTGGGCATGTGCCCTGACCCGGAATCGAACTGGCGACCTCTTGGTGCATGGGTCGATGCTCAATCACTGAACCACACCGGCTGGGCGACTGCTAATTATTTATACTTAACATTCATGTCTTCTTTCCCAGTCTTGTATTAAGTATTTTATTAACCCCTTTTTATTGATGAGGAAATTTAAATTTAGAGTAATTGAATAACTTGACCAAAGATTATCCAGATAAATTAAATGACTTGTCCTTGATCACTAGGCATTAATGTAAATATCATAGTACTCTGGCTGAAAGGAGGAAGTAATTTATATCCAAATACTTAAACATTTTGCCACATAAACCGAAAGTTAACAACATTAGTTGAGGAAGACATTTTCACCTATCTGCATAACCAAAAATCCTACAAAGTTTTCTACAATGTTCTTTGGGAAAGGAATTTGCAGATATTTGCTTCAATTTTGAATGAACATGCAGGAAAAAGTACATGTAATATTAATCTTTTGCATTAACTTTATGATAATTTTTATTTGAAATGTACTACACCTTCCACTTTTTCAGAAATGCTCTATGAGAAAAAGTAACAAGTAAAAACAAAGTTAACAAATTCCAATTTAATCATGGTCTTCTAAAACTGAGCGTATATTGTGTACTAAAATCACTGAAAAGAAAAACAGATATTATTGTTATAATCTAGCTTGTGTATAGGAAGTCTTAAAAAGTTCCACATTCTTGCACTTTATTCTTTGAGCATCTCATAATCAAAATCATTGTGCCAATTAAATAAAATTTAAATTCAGAATAGCTGCCTTTCCTATTTTATAGTGTGTTTTGGAAAATAATACAAATAATAGTTACAACTAACACTCGTTGAATGTTTATTATGTGTTGAGTGCTTTAATTAATTTAATACTCAAAAAATCCTATGGGGTAGGTACAATTTTTATTCCCATTTTACAAATATGAATACTAAGGTTCCAAGAGCCTAGTGAGCTAAGTAGCAACGGAGACAACATTTGAACACAGGCAAATTGGCTTCCAAGTCTGGGTTCTTAAGTACTTCATCATAAAATATGATAGTATATAAAAAAATATCCAAGAGTTTTTTGGCCAGTTCTCAGTCAATTGGAGCACCAAGAAAGCATCTCAAATATTAGTTTAAGCCCCTCTCTTAACTATACCTGAAGGAGTTAAAAATCGTTATGATAAAATATTGCCTCTTTGGAACTTGATAACCAGTGAATATGAGTTCCAAAGGTCCTCTGAAAAGTTAAAAAGCATTGCACAAATGTTAGTATTACTAATTTTATTGGCTTGAAATACCATTCTTTTTTAATAGTCCCTGAATATATGATATTGATACTCCAAACTCAGAACTGAGTTTTGATTATCCAAATATTATTCAGCATGAAGTTGTTTTGGAATGCCTAACATTATTTCCCCTAACCTTTCCAAAACCAAAATTCTTAGACTCTATGATGTCAGTCAGAGAGATGATGCTAAGAGGAGAAAATTAGTTTATAATTATTTTCATAAAAAACAATAATTCTCTGCCAAATCATGTACCTTTCTAGATTGAGGTCATCATGACTTTTGGTTCTTTCCTCAAATCGAATACATCCTCCAAAAATGAAGACTCACCATCAATGATATGCAAAGGAATATGACAAGTCCCCCAAGACCATTTCTAAAGATGAGTTCCAACAGTAAGTATATTCAGTGTAAGGACCAAGATGTCATCAGCAGACAGCTGGCCTTGGTGAGTAAGTACACTGAAGTTGGCAGTATTCATCCAAAAGTGTTATCTTCTGGTGTGTTGTTTGTTTTTGTAAAAAAAAATATTCATAGTATTTGACATATATACCTCATCTATTTGTCTCCTAGTAGCCCCATTCTGTGTCAATAATTCAGTCATCCACCTTCTCACACAGAACTTCTTGCAAATGATAAATGGTATGCTATACTCAGAGCCAGAGCAGCAGGCTGACCTGGTGAACTCCTACCCTACCCCCACTCCCCAACATCTAATATACTGAGCTACAGGACAGCTAATGGTGCTTGTGTTAGAAACAGCCAGGACAAAGGTCAGCTGGTGAAGAATGTCCCTAGGACCCCACTTAGCTGGCTTAGTGCTATGCAGAAGGGCGTGGTGATGAGAAAGTAAGAGCACAACTGTTTGAGCCCTGTTATCTGAGCCAATGTAAACACTGAACCACAGATACTTCCCCTTCCTCCTCCAGGATCCAAATGTCAATTGCTTCCAGCTTCAAAGTTCTGAATCTCTACCACACCTCCCTTTGATTCAAGCTTGCTTGAAAAGAGAAACAACATGCCTGACTCCATCTGTGTGGCAAAACTGGGTCTCCCTAGCTTAGTCATCAGGAGATACTAGGTGTGCCCCAAACCTGCATCTCTACACTATAATGCACCCTGGAGAAAATTCTGGCTGTCTCTCAAATGACCACACAAATAACAGGTCAGCCTCCAAAAAGGCCATCCCCTCGGTGGACAGGACTCAGGACAGATCAGACCTAGTCCCGGTCTGTCTAGGAGGGCTCAAAGGCACACAAAAGAAGCCACACTACTGAACCTAAGGCTTACTAACATAAGGATTGCACCTTGGAACTGTGACAGAGGAACAACAAAGAGTACCAGCTTCTCCCTATTCCCCCTCCCAGCCTCACATTCTTTTGGCCAATAATATTGGACTGTATAATATTTGCTATCTCTTTTCATTAGTAAACTTATGCCCAGACTTTTAGCTTAATGATCTATTTTCTAATGATCCACTCTACCAGTTTACCTAATATTCACCCCACTCTGAGTGCTTTTTGGCATTATTATGGATGTTCTAAAAGGGTTTTTTTTTTGGCTATTTTGTTGGCATTTTAAGGACTTTTATATCACCTTATTACCAATCCTGTAATGCTTAGTCTAGCCCTTGAGTTTGTTTTCTACCTAATGTATCTCTTTTCCCACTCTACTCCGGTAAATGCTATTTCCTTGCTCAGCCAGTGAGGACACCCATGAGACTTTTCTGGTGGGTGCTAGGTTGGGATAGTTCTTCCTGTTTTTTGTTTGTTTGCTTGCTTTTTAACAACTTGTTAAAGTGGTAATGATGGAGGAGGAGGAAGGGGACAGAGGGTGGAAGTGAGGGCTGAGCCCTTTAAATTAACAATGTTGGACTGACTCGACTCTTCCTGGTGGCACCTTTCAAGTAGAGACTAAATTATTTACCTTGTCCACTTCTTCCCCACCTTGTCTCTAATCCTGTCCTTTCTTTCACTACTCTAATTCTCATAACAGGCTTTCTTTTTTTGGTTCCAACTTCCAGGCCATATTTTCATGATACATAATTCCTGTTGGGTTTATAGGTTGGAATTTGACCTCTGGATTCAGAGGGCTCTGGTTTCTGGCAAGTCAGCGAATACTTCTTGTGAGAGCAACTCAGTGAGAACTAATGGTGCTGTAGCTGAACATTCCCAGAATCCCTGCTGATCTGCAGGTTAACTACTGGCAGACTCAGTTTTGCTCATTTTTAGAGTAAGCTGTGTGCTAGTAGGAACATGGTCTTCATTTCCTCATTTATAAAGTGGAACTAATCATAGCCTCTTCAAGAGCTATTCAGGAATAAGAATAGTATGATGACTGTAAGATTTTTGACTTGTTTACTTTTTTTCAATGTAATATGCTTTTTTTCTTCCTGTGGATTGTCCTACATACTACTCCTTTGCCTAGAACATTTTTTAGTTTGCTCCCAACTTATAACCAACCATTGTACTGACTTTATCCATCTTTCAGAAGCCTTATCCTTGCCCTCCTAAACCAGACTAAGTCTTTTCCCTCCTCCCACCAAACTATCTCTTTTTCAATTCTTAGAGTATTCTACATGTTTCTATATTTTATTTAGATTTTCCTAATTTTTTACTTAATATTCTTTTCTGTCCTAAGATCCCATCCAAGCCACTACATTACATTTGATTGTCATGTCTCCTTAGTCTCCTCTGGACTATGACAGTTTCTCAGATGTTTCTTGTTGTTCATGACCTTGACAGTTTTGAAGATAATAGTTATTTTATAAACCATTCTTTATTTTGTGTGTGCCTGATGTCTTCATCATGACTAGAATGAGGTGATAGGCTTAGGGGAGAAGTTCTCCTCACATCTTCTCAAGGCTTCATGCTATCAATATGGCTTTTCACTAATGATGTTGACCCTGATCACCTGGCTGTGGCAGTCTTTGTCAGATTTACCCATCATAAAGTTATTTTCCCCCTTTCTGTACTTTATTTGGAAATCTTTTGCACAGGAGAATGATATCTCCTCCTTATTTATTAATTTATTCAATCATTTATATCAGTATGGACTCATTTATCTTATCCTTTAGGTTATAATCTAATACCATATCATTTATTTTCTTGCTCAAATTCTTCCACTTTTGGCCAAAGAGAGGTCTCCCAGGTTGGCTGCTGTGTTCCTTTGATATATCCCCGCCCGCGCACATGCACGTGTGCGTGTGTGTGTATGTATTTCATTATTTTCTGACTCTAGGCTCCAGGGTCATCTTGTATATTCTCTCCTTCAGTCCTAGAATCAGCCATTTCTCCAAAGAGCTCTGATTCTTCTTACTGGAGAAAAAGTATTAGAAACTATGATCTGTATGCTAAATGTGCTCATTGCTGACAAATACATGTGTGTGTGCTAACCCATGTATATACACATATCTATAAATATTTCTATATGTATTCATCTCTGTCTGTATAAACCTAAACATGAGTTTGTACTTTGTCTCTGACTCTGATTCAGTACCACATGGATTATTCTAGTCTCTTCTCCTTCCTTGCTTATCTAACCTCCCACTTCAACAGTGAGAACCTGGCTCACATCATTTTCTGTTCATTTACTTAAGTGTTCAATTCCAGAACACATGTATAGTGGTTTCAGAATTTTTAACCCAAACTCCTGTGGGAAATAACTTTACCAAACATAGTACAGTGCTTATGTGTAGTTCCTTATGGCTTTAGTCTTATAGTCTACACTCACTTCCAAAGTTACTTAGGTCAGCACCTTCCCTCCACTCCCACCAACTTCCTTCAGTGAGATTATTTTATACATTTATAATGCAGTTAGACTCTTTTGTCATAGCATGGATTCCATCCAGGAGTCCTCTGACCTCCTAGGTAATTTTTT
The DNA here is from genome assembly GCA_030848825.1 of Tadarida brasiliensis. NCBI lineage: Eukaryota > Metazoa > Chordata > Mammalia > Chiroptera > Molossidae > Tadarida > Tadarida brasiliensis. The sequence continues at coordinate 66,174,499 of CM061259.1, read as the reverse complement.
AAAATTTGCATAAATTAAGGTTCACTGTTTGTACTATAAAGTTCTATGGATTTTAACAAATGCAAAGTGTCATGTATTCATCATTACAGTATCACATAGGATAATTTTACTGTCCTAAAGAATTCCCCTATGCTTCACTTATTCAGTTCTCTCCCTTCCCCAAGTCAATTTATTATTTTAAAGAGCTATCTACCCTCTTAAACTGGGAATGCTCCAATGTAATAGAATAAGAACACCCATGATTTTCCAGACTTCCATAAGCAGGGCACTAGTGATCATAAAGAAGATGAAGATATTTGGGAGGACTGCCACTCATGAGGATATGGAAGTATTTAAAGACAAACTTGCAGAGAAACTACAGAAGATTCACAGTTTGTTTAACTAGTTCATAAATTCTATGGTAGTGTAAACCATCTAGATTTTGGGTTTTTGCTGTAGTATCACTGCCTGCAAATGTTTTACATTTAAGAGAGCAGGAGTCCTAGGCCACCAATATAAGGCATAATTGTAGGGGGGCAGAGGGGCAGGGTCCTAGAGTCAGTTATTTCAAGATCACTAATGGAGAGAGAACCCAAAGAAAAAGAGTGAGAGTAGAAAATATCCACTCATTCAAAATAAGCCTAAAATACAAATTACAAAGAAAACAAAATATAGGAAAAGAAGCCAACAATCAGACTATGAATTGTCTACAGATAGAAATAAAATAGCAGTACAATCTGAAATAGATACCATGTTTAGGGTCTTCAAAGAGATGTATAAAAAAAGATCTATAAATAAGAACAAAATTATGAAACATAAAGAGAACAAGTGGATATTTTTTATTTAAAATTATTAAGTTACAAATATGGTTGTTGATCTAATAAACCCAATAACAGGATATCTTGACTGGACATAATTAAAGGGAGAATTAGTAAACTGGAAGAAAGTACTAAAATATTTTCCCTAAAATACACATAGAAAATTAGAGCTATTTTAAGAAACAGCTGTTGAAAGATGGATAAAATATTGAGAATCCTCCAATTCCATTAAAAAGGATAAAATTAAGGTAAAAATGGAGAAGAAATATCTTTTTTTAATGGTTGAGGATTTTCCAGCAATAAAGAAAGACATCAGTCCCTGGATTATAAGTATGCACCAATAACAAAGAAAATAAAACCAGTGAAACTGGAGAGTTCCCCCAAAATAAAGAAAAATATTCTAAGAATATAAATGTCAAAAGTGAACCTTTAAAATTTTTTTTAAAAGTATAGGTAAATGTCTTCTGACTCTGTGGTAAAGTAAGATTTCTGAAAAAATACTCTAAAAGCACCAACTTTAAAGGAAAGATTAATAGATTCAACTACATTAAGCAGTAAAATCTCAGACATCACACGCAGCAGAATTTTCACTGATACATCTTCTAGTGCAAAAGAAACAAAGGAAAAAAAAAATAAATGGACTACATCAAACTAAAAAGCTTCTGCACAGCAAAAGAAACTACCATCGAAATTAAAAGGGAACCCACTATATGGAAGAACTTATTTGCCAATGATACATCTGATAAGAGGTTAATTTCCAAAATACGTAAGGAACTCATCATACAACTCAACAAAAGGAAGACAAACAATCCAATTACAAAATAGGTAAAGGACCTAGATAGACACTTGTCCAAAGAGGCCAATAGACATGAAAAAATACTCAAAGTCACTAATTATCAGACAAATGAAAATTAAAACCACGGTGAGATATCATCTCACACCTGTCAGAATGGCTATCACCAATAAATCAACAAACAGCAAGTACTGGTGAGGATGTGGAGAAAAGGGAACGTTTGTGCTCTGTTGGTGGGAATGCAGACTGGTGCAGCCACTGTGGAAAACAATATGGAGTTTCCTCAAAAAATTACAAATAGGCCCTGGCCGGTTTGGCTCAGCAGTTAGAGCGTCAGCCTGCGGACCAGAGAGTCCCAGGTTCGGTTCCCGCTAAGGGCACGTACCTTGGTTGCAGTTTGTCCCCAGCCCCAGTTGGGGTCATGTGGGTGCAACCACTCAATGTGTCTTTCTCACACTGATGTTTCTTTCTCTCTCTTCCTCCCTCTCTCCCTCCCACTCTATCTGAAGATAAATGCAAAAATGTCCTCGAGTGAGGATAAAAAAAAAAAAAAATTCAAATAGAACTGCCATTTGACCCAGCAATCTCGCTTCTGGGAATATATCCTAAAAGCCCTGAAACACCAAACAGAAAGAATATATGCACCCCTATGTTTATGGCAGCACTATTTACAATAGCTAAGATTTGGAAACAGCTGAAGTGTCTGTCAGTAGATGAGTGTATAAAAAAGCTGTGGTACATTTACACAATGGAATACTGTGCAGCTGTAAAAAGGAAGGATCTCTTACCCTTTGAGACAGCATGGATGGACCTGGAGATTATTATGCTAAGTGAAATAAGCCAGTTAGATAAAGACATATATCATATGATCTCACTTACTTGTGTAATCTAATGAACAAAATAATTGACCAACAAAATAAGTCCCGAGGCATGGAACAGACTGACATATCTCAGAGGTGGGGTAGGGGGGATGAGAAGAGATAAACCAAAGAACTTACATACTTACATGCATAGTCCATGGACACAGACAATAGTGCAGTGAAGGCCTGGGGATGGGTAGGGGCCCAGCAGAGGGGGGAAAGTTGGGAGGGGAATGGGGAACATCTGTAATACTGTCGACTATATATATATATATATAAAATATCTTTTAAAGATTGATAAAACTCCTGCTCAAAAAATTGCTTTAAAAAGTGAAAAGTCAAACTACGAACTGGTAGAATATACACATATAACCAACAAAATAGTTTAATTAAGAATATATTTTTAAATTTCTACAAGTCAATAAGTAACAAAGGGGGGGGTCTAAATTTCACAGAAAAGGAAATTATATGACTAATATAAAAGTGAAATGCCCAACTACTGGTAAGAAGGGAAATTCAAATCAAGACAGAATGAGATGCCATTTTTTGCTGCTTTGATTTGCAAAAAATTGAAAAAGATTGATTATATTGAGTTCTGAAAAGAGTACATATTAATGGTGTCCCCATGTATAATTATTGAGAGTGTAAAGTAATAGCTATTTTAAAAATCAGTTTGACATTATCATGTAAAATTGGACATCGTTATACTCCACAACTCAGCCATTTCACTTCTAGATATATATACAAGAAAAACTGTAGCACATGTGTCTCAAAAGATATGTACAAAAATATCATAGCAGCACTATTCATCATATCAAAAATTGGAAACACTCTAGATGTCCATCAACAGAGAAATGTTAAATTGTGTAAATTCATACAATCGAACATTCCATAACAAAGAACATGAAAAAACTGCAACTATATACAATGACCTGGATGAATCTTAAAATGTTGTGTGGAAAAAAAGTCCCAGAGAATTATATATAATAACTCCTATATAATAAGAACTATATGTAAGAACCTTTTTATAAATTTCAAAAATAAAAGAGAAACACAAAAAAGGGACATGTTCAAAACTGAAGAAAAAGAAGTCATAAAGAAAAATTATCTGGACATATTAGGTATGAAAAATATAATGGAAAGAGTTCAATTGATAGCTTGAATGGCAACATGTTACTATTTTAAGAAGATCATATTAAAGAACTCTCCCAGCACTGGTCAGTTTTGTTCAGTGGTTAGAGCACTGGCCCACAGACCAAAGAGTCGCAGATTCGATTCCAGTCAAGGGCACGTACCTCAGCTGAGGTTCAGTCCCAGCCCTAGTCAGGGTTGTGCGGGAGGCAACCAATCTATATGTGTCCCTCTCAAATCAATGCCTCTCTCTCTCTCTCTCTCTCTCTCTCTCTCTCTCTCTCTCTCCCTCTCTCTCTCTCTCTCTCTCTCTCTCTCTCTCCCCTTCTCTCTCTCCCTCCCACTCGATCTGAAGATAGATGGAAAAATATCCTTGGATAAGGATTAAAAAAAAAACTCTCCCAGAAAACATTAAGAAGCAGTAAAAAAAAGCAAAAATATATAAAATGTTTAGAAATGCCAGAAGAGAAAAAGGAGTTGAGAGGAAATAACTGTGAATTTTCCATATTTCAAAAAATACAACTTTCAGCTCTGGCCAGTTTGGCTCAGTGGTTGGAGCGTTGGCCCAAGGACCAAAGAGTTGTGGGTTCGAGTCTGGTCAAGGGCACGTACCTTGGCTGCGGTTCATCCCCGGCCCTGGTCAGTGTCATGCTGGAGGCAACCGGTTGATATGTCTCTATCACATCAATGTTTCTCTCTCTCCTTCCTACTCTGTCTGAAAATAAATGGAAAAATATCCTCAGGTGAGGATTAAAAATAATAATAAAAAAAAAATATATATATATATATATATATATATAACTTTCAGATTAAAAAGAAGAGTAAATATAAAAACACCTCACACTGCCTGGCCGGTGTGGCTCAGTGGTTGACCCATGCACCAAGAGGTTGCAGGTTCGATTCTCGGTCAGGACACATGGTGGTGGGCCAAATCCCCAGTGGGGTGGGGGGAGGCATGCAGGAGGCGGCCAATCGATATTCTCTCATCGATGTTTCTATCTCTCTCTCCTTCTCCCTTCCTCTCTCTCTAAAATCAATAAAGAAAAATAAATAAATAAAAAACACACCTCACACTAAGGACCCATATCTTAAATTATAAAATTTAAAAGCATCAAAACCAAAGAGAGATTTCCAAAAGCTTCCAGAACAAAGAAGCAGATTACCTATGGAGTAACAAGGCTCAGTTTGACAGCAGACTTCTTAATTTTAGCACCAAAGGCAGATGGCAATGGAGAAATATTTTCCAAATAATGAAAGGAATTATTTTTAAGCCCAGAATTTTATATATACAGAAACCATCATTTAAATTTAAGCATGTAATAAAGATATTTTTATGCATACAAAGGGTTTGCTACAACTGTATTTCTGTAAATACTCTTAGGAAAAGTATTCCAGAAGAAAAGAAATAAATTCAGGAGGCTAGAATAATATAAGTGAAGGATTTACTGAAACTGATTTACCAGACATCCATTACAGTCCAAAGTTTAAATTGTAGATAATATCAACAAAATGAAGAGGGAGACAGTATAAGAAAGAAAGGAAAAGGGTATAAAAAATTTTATATATGAGCACAAATGCAGAAATTCTAGAGAAAAAAATCAGCTAACTAAATCTAAGAGTATGCATCCCAATAATAGAATTTATCCTAAGAAGTAAGGGTTAACATCAGAAAACTTATCAATGTCATTTAACACATTAAAAATATATGCAGAGAAAGCATTTTGTAAAATTAAATTAAAAGTTGTGATTTGTAGAAATGCCACTTAGAGAACTGAGAATAAAAGAAAACTTTCTTATCTTGATAAAGATTTTATTCCAAAACCCTAAAGCAAACATCAAACTCAATGGAGAATTTTAGGATTATATTCCCTTTAGGATCATGAATAAAATATAGATATTGTATTATATATAATAAAGTATATAGAGATATAGATATAAGGTATAGATATAGATATAGATGTTTTATTATATATATAATAAAAAACAACTACCAATGAAGAAGAAACAGATAACAAAACCAGTAAACAAATTTTTGTAGATGATACACTTAAAATTACGAGAGAAGTAAGCTCCTTAGGTCTTAAAGGAGAGTTCACTAAATTGGCTAGTTGCAAAATAAATATGTAATCTTCTGTTAGAAAATATAATGAATTAAGATTCCATTTGTGATAGTAACAGCAACAAAATGAGATTCTTAGATATAAATGTACTAAGAAAATTGCTTGACACATAAGAAAACTTAACTGACTAAAGAATAGTTGAAATAAAATCATGTTTATAGATGGGAAGACAGGATTTCTTAATGAGATCCCAATCAAATCCCAAAGGGACGGTTTTAGAACTTAAATAACTCATTTAAACAATTTAGCTTATGCCCTGGCCAGTTTGGCTCAGTGGTTAGAGCGTCAGCCCTCGGACCAAAGAGTCACAGGTTTGATTCTGGTCAAGGGCACCTACCTAGGTTACAGGTTCAATTCCTGGCCTCAGTCAGGGTTATGCTGGAGGCAACCAATTGATGTGTCTCTCTCACACTGGTATCTCTCGCACATCAATGTTTCTCTCTCTATCTCTCTCCCACCCTCCCTTGCATTTTATCTAAAAATTAATGGAAAAATATCCTCAGATGAGGATTAACAACAAAAAAGCTTATCTGAGGAGCTAATAAATCTTCCAAAAAGAAGAAAATATGAGAGTGGCATTACATTAGTAAATATTTATATATATTATAATTCTACAATAGTAAAAAAATGTCTTCTTAGAATAGATAAGCAGATAAACAAAATAGAAAGTCTAGAGCAGATGACCATATATATAAATATATGATTATCACATATTTTCATATATTCAATATATGATAATGGTAATATTTCAAATTGTTCAAAGAAATTATTGTACTAGGAGAGTTACCTAATTATTTGGGGGGAAATAAAGTCATAATCCCATTTGACAATATCTCTAGTATAAACTATGGATTGATTGAAAGTTTAAAATACTAAAAATGGAATAAAAGAACAAGCAACAGTACATTAATCTGTATACAAGTAAATGCAGAATTTATAAAGGAAAAGAATGATGTCTCTGACAACATGAATGAATGGGTTTTACATGTAAAAATCAACATAAATGAAGTTCACAGGCTTACAAAAACTGGGAAATTATTATTGAAGTATATGAGAAAAGATTAATATCTTTAATATATAAATAACTGTTACCAATATCAATACAATAAGAGGATAAAGGATATAAACCATCAAGTGGCAAAAGAAGAAATAAAAGGCTCATATAAGATAGAAGAAAATTTAACAAACAAGAACTCAGATAAATTCAACAGTGAAGTATAATATTTTATCTGTAGGAATATGGGAAAATAGAAAATTTCACACAGTGCTGATGAGAGCATACATTTCCTCCCCACGCCATACTCTCCTCCATCTCCTCCTACCCATCCCTCCCCCAGGCAATCACCACACTGCTGTCCACTGTCATAAGTTTTTTTCTTTTTTGCTCAATCCCTCAACTCCCCCAACCCAGACTCTGACCCCACAATAGCTGTCAGCCAGCTCCCTATTTGAATCTTTCTCTATTTTGCTTGTTAGTTCATTTTGTTTGTTAGATTCCACATATGAGTGAAATCATATGGTCCTTGCCTTTCTCTGACTGGCTTATTTCACTTAAGATAATGCCCTGCACATCCATCCACACTGTCACAAAGGAGATTTCCTTCTCTCTTTTTTTTTTAAGTTTGTTTTATTAACTTCTTTTTGTTACAGATGTTTCTCCTTTTTTCCCCATTGACACCCTCCTCCCCATCCCCCCCCCGTCCCTGTCCATGTTGTCCATGTCCATCAGTTATGCATACATGCATATAAGTTCTGTGGTTTATCTCTTCCCTCCCCCTGACCTCCTCTTCTGAGGGTTGTCAGTCTGTACCCTACTTTCACATCTCTGGGTCTACCCTGTTCCTCAGACTGTTATGTTCATTATATTTCACAAATAAGTGAGATCTTGTGATAATTGTTTTTCTCTGCTTGGCTTGTTTCGCTTAGGATAATACTCTCGAGGTCCCTCCATGTCATCTCAAAGGATAAGAGACCTTTCTTTCTTACAGCTGCATAGTACTCCACAGCTTTTTCATCCTTTCATCTACTGATAGACACTTGGGCTGTTTCGAGATCTTAGCTATTATAAATAGTGCTGCTATGAACATGGGGGTACATATATTCTTTCTGATTGGTGTTTCAGGCTTCTTAGGGTATATTCCTAGAAGTGGGATCACTGAGTCAAATGGGAATTCAATTTTTAATTTTTTGAGGTAACACCATAGTGTTTTCCATAGTGGCTGCACCAGTCTGCATTCCCACCAGTAGTGTACTAGAGTCTCCTTTTCTCCACACCCTCACCAACACTTGTTTGATGATTTCTTGATGGCAGCCATTCTGACAGGTGTGAGGTGATACCTCATTGTTGTTTTAATTTGCATCTCTCTGATGATTAGTGATGTTGAGCATTTCTTCATATGCTTCTTAGCCATTTGTATGTCCTGTTTGGAGAGATGTCTATTTAGTTCCTCTGCCCATTTTTTGATTGGGTTCTTTGTCTTCCTTTTGTTGAGTTGTATGAGCACTCTATATATTTTGGAGATTAACCCCTTATCTGATGTATCATTGGCAATAATGCTCTCCCATACAGTGGGTTCCCTTTCCATTTTGATGGTTGTTTCTTTTGCTGTGCAGAAGCTTTTGAGTTTGATATAGTCCCATGTGTTCGTTTTTTCCTTTGTTTCTGTTGCCTTAAGTGATGTATCAGTGAAGATTCTGCTGCGTATGATGTCCGAAATTTTGTTGCCTACATTTTCTTCTAGGATTTTTATGGATTCATGAGTCACATTTAAGTCTTTTATCCATTTTGAGTTTATTCTTGTGTATGGTGTAAGTTGGTGGTCTACTTTCATTTTTTTGCATATAGCTGTCCAATTTTCCCAACACCATTTATTAAAGAGGCTGTCTTTGCTCCATTGTATGCTGTTGCCACCTTTGTCAAATATTAATTGAGCATAATGTCTTGGGTCAATTTCCGGATTCTCTGTTCTGTTCCACTGGTCTATATGCCTGTTCTTGTGCCAGTACCAGGCTGTTTTGATTACAGTAGTTTTGTAGTATAACCTGATATCCAGTATTGTGATCCCACCTACTTTGTCCTTCTTTTTCAAGATTGCTGTGGCTATTCGGGGTCATTTTTGGTTCCATATGAACTTTTTAAGTATTTGTTCTAGTTCTGTGAAATATGTTGTTGGTATTTTGATGGGGATTGCATTAAATCTGTAGATTGCTTTGGGTAGTATGGACATTTTAATGATGTTAATTCTTCCAATGCATGAACAAGGTATGTGCTTCCACTTTTTTATATTTTCCTCTATTTCTTTTTTCAATGTCCTGTAGTTTTCTGCAAATAAGTTCTTTACTTCTTTGGTTAAGATTATCCCTAGGTATCTTAATTTTTTTGCTGCGATGGTAAATGGAATTGTTTTCTTAGTTTCTCTTTCTGTGAGTTCATCACTGGTGTATAAGAATGCCGTCGATTTCTTGACATTAATTTTGTATGCTGCTACTTTGCCAAATTCACTTATTAAGTCTAGTAGATTTTTGATGGATTCTTTAGGGTTTTCTATGTATATAATATCATGTCATCTGCGAATAATGACAGTTTCACTTTCTCCTTTTCAATTTGGATCCCTTTTATTTTTTCTTCACGTCTGATTGCTGTGGCTAAGACTTCCAGTACTATGTTAAATAAGAGTGGCGAAAGTGGGCATCCCTGTCTTGTTCCTGTTCTTAAGGGAAATGTTTTTAGTTTTTGCTCATTGAGTATGATGTTGGCTGTAGGTCTTTCATATATGGCCTATATTATGTGGAGATATGATTCCTCTATTCCCACATTGCTGAGCGTTTTTATCAGAAATGGGTGCTGGATTTTGTTGAATGCTTTTTCAGCATCTATTGATATGATAATATGGTTCTTATCTTTCATTTTGTTTATGTGGTGTATCACATTTATTGACTTGCGAACATTAAACCAGGCTTGCATCCCTGGGATGATTCCCACTTGGTCATGGTGAATAATTTTTTTGATGTATTGCTGGATCTGATTTGCTAGTATTTTGATTAGGATTTTGGCATCTATGTTCATCAGGGATATTGGCCTGTAGTTTTCTTTCTTTGTAGTGTCTTTTTCTAGTTTTGGAATTAAAATTATGCTGGCCTCAGAACGAGTTTGGAAGTCTTCCTTCTTCTTGAATTTTTAAAAATAGTTTGAGGAGAATGGGTGTTCTTCTTTGAATGTTCGGTAAAACTCCCCCGTGAAGCCGACGGGCCTGGGCTTTTGTTTGCTGGCAGAGTCTTGATTACATCTTCAATTTCCTTAGCTGTTATGGGTCTGTTCAAGTTTTCTTTCTCTTCCTGGTCCAGTTTTGGGAGAGTATGTGTTTCTAGAAATGTGTCCATTTCGCTTAGATTGTCAAATCTGTTGCCATATAAATGTTCATAGTATTTGCTAACGATCCTTTGTATTTCTGTGGTGTCAGTTGTTACTTCTCCTCTTTCATTTCTGATTTTGTGTATTTGGGTTCTCTCTCTTTGTTTCTTAGTGAGTCTAACTAAGGGTCCATCAATCTTGTTTATCTTTTCAAAAAACCAGCTCTTTGTTTCACTGATCCTTTGAATTGATTTTTGGTCTCTATGTCATTTATTTCTGCTCTGATCTTTAGGATTTCCTTCCTTCCACTTGCTCTGGAGTTTTCTTTTCATTTGCTTTCTAGTTCTTTAGGTTGTGAGGTTAGATAGTCTATTAGAAATTTTTCTTGTTTCTTGAGGTAGGTCTGTAGTGCTATGAACTTCCCTCTCAGAACTGCTTTAGATGCATCCCATAGATTTTGTGTTGTTGTGTGTTCATTTTCATTGGTTTCCAGGAAGATTTTAATTTCTTCCTTGATCTCCTCGGTAACCCATTCTTTGCTTAATAAGATGCTATGTGTTCAAATGTCTTTATATGTTCTTGTTGCAATTAATTTCTAGTTTCATGCCATTGTGATCTGAGAAGATGCTTGATATGATTTCAATCTTCTTGAACTTGTAGAGACTTCATTTGTGTCCTAACATGTGGTCTATCTTTGAGAATGTCCCATGTGCACTTGAGAAGAATGTGAATTCTGCGGTTTTGGGGTGTTATTCTCTGTAGATATCTGTTAAATCCATTTGGTCTAGTGCTTCATTTAGAGTCTCTGTTTCTTTGTTAATTTTTGTCTAGAGGATCTATCCAGTGATGTCAGCGGGGTGTTGAAGTCCCCTGCTATGATTGTATTGCTGTTGATTTCTCCTTTGAAGAAAGACTTTTCCAGAAGATTTTTAATATATTATATTTTGGTGCTCCTATATTGGGTGCATATATGTTTACCAAGGTTATATCTTCCTATTGGGTAGATTCTTTCAATTTTATGTGGTGACCTTCTTTGTCTCTAGTTATGGCCTTTATTTTGAAATCTATTTTATCAGACATGAGTATTGCTACCCCAGCTTTCTTTTCCTTTCCGTTTGCTTGGAAGATTTTTTTCCATCCCTTCACTTTCAACCTATGTGAGTCTTTTGTTGTGAAGTGGGTCTCTTGTAAACAACATATATATGGGTCATGCTTTCTTATCCAATCAGCTACTTTGTGTCTTTTTATCGGAGCATTCAATCCATTTACATTTAAGGTGATTATTGATATGTACTTATTTATTGCCATTTTTGTTTAGTGTGGTTCTATTTTCCTTCCTATTTCTTCTACTAATTACAGCAGTCCTTTTAACATTTCTTGCAGTGCTGGTTTGGTGCTAATGTATTCCCTTAGCCTTTTTTTAATCTGGGAAGCTCTTTATTTGACCTTCTATTTTGAATGATAGCCTTGCTGGATAGAGTAGTCTTGGATTCAGATCCTTGTTTTTCAGGACCTTGATTACTTCATGCCATTCCCTTCTGGCCTGTAGTGTTTCTGTTGAGAAGTCAGCTTATAGCCTTATGGGCGTTCCTTTGTAGGTAACCTGTTGCTTATCTCTTGCTGCCTTTAGGATTCTCTCTTTGTCTTTAATTTTTGGCATTTTAATTACTATGTGTCTTGGTGTGGGCCTGTTTGGGTTCTTCTTACTTGGGGCTCTCTGTGCTTCTTGAACTTGAATGCCTTCTTCCTTCACCAAATTAGGGAATTTTTCTGTCACTATTTCTTCAAATATATTCTCCAACCCTTGCTCATTTTCTTCTTCTTCGAGGACTCCTATGATGCAAATATTATTATGTTTCCAGTTGTCCCACAGTTCTCTTAAGCTGTCTTCCTGTTTTTTCATTGTTTTTTTTCTTTTGGTTTTCTGACTGGTTGATTTTTTCTACCCTGTCTTCTAATTCACTGATCCAGTCCTCAGCTTCCTCTACTCTACTGTTTAGTCCTTCCAATGTGTTCTTTGTTTCTGCTATGTCATTCTTCATTTCTTCTTGGTGCTTCTTCATTTCCAATTGGCTTATTTTCAATGTTTCTGTCTTTACTCATAGTGTTGATGTCCTTACTCATGCTGTTGAGCTTCCTCAAGATCATGGCTCTGAATTCTAGCTCTGTTAACTTGCTTAACTCCATTTCATTTATCTCATCTTCAGTGGAGGTCTCCTGTTCTTTCATTTGGCCTCTGTTTCTTTGTTTCACCATTTTGGCTATCTCAGTGGGTTTTGGAGCCTGCCAAATTTTCCCTGTGGATGTTGGTGTTCTGCTGTTTGTGGCTCCCTCTACTAAGTTTGGATGAACATGGGAGGACCCAAGTTATACACCACTGTCAAGTCTTACTTTCCTGGGTATATTTGCAAGCCTAGAAAAGGTTAAGTTATCCTCTAGCCTTTTGCCTAGAGGCTATTAGTTGCGGGTTACTTGAAGAGCCTTGGGTTCTCAGTTGAATGAAAACCTCCCTCAAGTGTTCAGCATGAGAGGATTTCTCGAGGGTGGGGCAGATGCTGGTAGTTAATGAACCTCAATTTGCATTTCAATGGCCCACTTGGGTGGGGTTGAATCTCTGAGGGAGGGGCTGCCACCTCTCCCCAGAACCCTGGGAAGGAGTAAGATGGCCACCATCCTGTGTGGCAGCAACTCAGCAAAAGCTCTGAGTGCCCTCCAAATCCCAAGTGTCCCCACACAGTTTCAGTCCAGTCCACCCTTCTTCTGCTGGAGCCCAAGGTGAGTGGCTGTGGCTATTTTAGCGCTCTGTCCCGGCCCTCTGCACTGTGGAGCGGGCTTGGCAATTTAACCTGGAGGGCACTGCTCACAGTAAGGACCGCTGCTGTGCGTGGGCTCCCAGCCCCCCTCTCGGGCCTCCGCAATCCTACCAGGGTTGATTTAGTGTCCCTGGTTATATGGTCCTCGCAAACTGCTTTTCTGTTGCTTTTCCCCGATAATTTGTCTTTATTTTAGTTGTAATTCCAATTTGGTTCTGGGGGATGGTCTCTGTAGCTTCCATTCACTCCACCACCATTTTGGAATCTCTCCTTCTCTTTTTTACAGCTGAGTAGTATTCCACTGTATAAATGTACCACTGCTTTTTTATCCACTCATCTAGTGATGGACACTTGGTCTGCTTCCAAATCTTGGCTATTGTAAATAATGCCACAATGAACATAGGGATTCCTTTGTTCTCTCGAATTAGTGTTCCGAATTTCTTTGGATAAATTCCCAGAAGTGGAATTGCTGGGTCAAAAGGCAGTTCCATTTTTAATTTTACTTCATACTGCTTTCCACAGTGGTTGCACTAATTTGCATTCCACCAACAGTACACAAGGGTTCCCTTTTCTCCACCTCCTCGAGAACACTTGTTCATTGATTTATTGATGATAACCATTCTAACAAGTGTGAGGTGATAACTCATTGTGGTTTCAATTGGCATTTCACTGATGATTAGTGATGTTGAGCATCTTTTCAATGTCTATTGACCATATGTATGTCCTCTTTGGAGAAGTGGCTATTCAGGTTCTTTGCCTATGTTTAATTGGATTGTTTGTTTGGTGTTGAGTTTTATAAAGTCTTTATAAACTTTTTATATTAACCCCTTATCAAATGTATTATTGGCAAATATGTTCTTCATTCAGTGGATTTTTTTCATTTTATTGATGATTTCTTTTGCTGTGCAAAAACTTTTCAGTTTGATGTAATCTCACTTGTTTATTTTTTATTTTTTGTTTTTTATTTTGTTTTCCTTGCCCATGGAGATATATCAGATAAAATATTGCTACAAGAAATGTCCAAGATTTTACTTCCTATGTTTTCTTCTAAGATTTTTATGGTTCTGAGTTTAACATTTAGGTCTTTAATCCATTTTGAGTTTGTTCTTGTGTATGGTGTAAGAAGGTGGTCTAATTTCATTTTTTTGCTGTATCTGTTCAATTTTCTCAATGCCACTTATTGAATAGACTATCTTTGCCACATTATATGTTTTTGCTTTTTGTTAATATGATATGTATTTTTTAATATGTTTTTTATTGATTTTTTTTGAGAGAGAGAGAGAAACATCAATCAGCTGCCTCCTGCATGCCCCCTACTGGGGATTGAGCCTGCAAACCTGGGCATATGTCCTGACTGGAAATCAAACTGAGACCTCTCAGTCCATGGGATGACCCTCAATCCACTGAGCCACACTGGCTGGGCTATGCCTTTTTTGTCAAAAATTAATTGACTACAAAAGCATGGATTTATTTCTGGGCTCTTTATTCTGTTTTATTGATCAATGTGTCTGTTTTTATGGTAGTACCATGCTGTTTCGATTACTATGGCCATGTAGTATCGTTTGATATCAGGTAGCACAATTCCCCCAATTTTGTTCTTCCTTCTCAAGATTTCTGTGGTTATATCAGGTCTTTTGTGGTTTCTTATACATTTTTGGAATATGTGTTCTAGTTCTGTGAAATACACCATTGGTATCTTGATAGGAATTGCATTGAATTTATAGATTGCTTTGGGTAATATGGACATTTTAATTATGTTAATTCTTCATATCCACGAACATAGTATATGCTTTCACTTACTTGTATCTTCTTCAATTTGTGGGGTTTTTTTTGTTATTTGTTTGTTTTTTAATCTTCACCCAAGGACATATTTATTGATTTTAGAGAGAAAGGAAGGGGGAGAGAGAAGGAAACCTAAATATGAAAGAGAAATATTAATCAGTTGCCTCCCATACACACTCTGACTGGGGATCAAACTCACAACCTACGTGTGTGCCCTGACCAAGAATCAATCCCACAACCTTTTTGGTGTATGGAACAATGTTCCAACCAAGCCACTAGACCAGGGCAATTTCTTTCTTCAGTGTCTTATAATTTTCTGAATACAGGTCTTTTATATCCTTGGTTAAATTTATTCGTAGGTGTTTTTTTTTTTGTTTTGTTTTGTTTTTTTTTAAGCAATTGTGAATGATATTCTTTTGACAATTTCCCTTTCTGATAGTTCATTATTGGTATATAAAAATGCAACTGATTTCTAAATATTTTGTATCCTGCTACTTTACTGAATTTATTTATCTGTTCTAGTAGTTTTTTGGTGGAATCTTTAAGTTTTCTATATACAGTATCATGTCATCTGCAAATAATGCGTTTTACTTATTCCTTCCCAATTTGGATGCCTTTATTTCTTTTTCTTGTCTGATTGCTGAGGTTAGGACTTCCAGTACTATGTTGAATAAGGGTGGTGAAAGTAGATATCCCTTTCTTGTTCCCAATCTTAAGGGAAATATTTGTAATTTTTGCCCATTGAGTATGATGTTGGCTGAGGGTTTGTCATTATATGGCCTTTATAACGCTGAGGTATGTTCCCTCTATTCCCACTTTGCTAAGAGTTTTTATCATGAATAGGTGCTGGATTTTATCAAATGCTTTTTCTGCATCTATTGATATGATTATATGGTTTTTATCCTTCATTTTGTTTATATGGTGTATAATTTTTATTGATTTGTGGATATTGGACCAATCTTGTATCCTTGGAATTAATCCCTCTTGATCATCATATATTACCTTTTTAATGTATTGCTGTATCTGATTGGCTAATATTCTGTTGAGGATTTTAGGATTTATGTTCATGAGGGATATTGGCCTATAATTTTCTTTCTTTGTAGTGTTTTTATCTGGTTTTGGAATTAGAATAACACAGGCCTCATAAAATGAGCTTGGAAGTTTTCCCTCTTCTTGAATTTTTTGGAATAGTTTGAGAAGGATAGGTGTTAGTTCTTTAAATGTTTGGTAAAATTCACCTGTGAAGCTATCTGGTCCAGGAGTTTTGTTTGTTGGGAGTTTTTGTTGTTTGTTTATTTGTTTTTACTATTTTAATTTCACTAGTTATAATCTGTCTATTTAGATTCTCTGATTCTTCCTGATTCAATTTTGGAACATTGTATGCTTCTAGGAATTTATCAATTTCTTCCAGATTATACAATTTGTTGGAATATAGTTGTTTGTAATATTTTCTTACAATCCTTTGTATTTCTGTAGTGTAGTTGTTACTTCTCCCCTCCATTTCTGATTTTATTTATTTGGGATCTCTCTCTTTTTTCTTGTTAAGTCTGGGTAAAGATTCATCAATATTGTTTATCTTTTCAAAGAACCAGCTCTTGGTTTCATTGATCTTTTGTATTGTATTTTTATGTTCTATTTTATTTTTTCTGTTCTGATCTGTATTGTTTCCTTTCTTCTACCCACTTAGGGCTGTTTTTTCTTTTCAAGTTCTCTTAAAAGGGTAAATTATTTACTTGAGATTTTTATTGCTTCCTGAGATAATTTGTAATGCTATGAATTTCCCTCTTAGGACTGCTTTTACTGTGTCCCATTGATTTGGGGTTGTTGTGTTCTCATTTTCATTTGTTTCAAGGTATCTTTTGATTTATTCCTTGATCTCATTGTTAACCCATTTATTGTTTAGTAATGTTATTAACCTCCATGTTTCTGTGTGTTTTTCAGTTTTTTTCTTGTGGTTGATTTCCAGTTTCATACCATTATAGTCAGAGAAGATGCCTTATATGATTTCAATCTTCTTAAACTTATTTAGATTTGTTTTATGTCCTAACATGTGGTCTGTCCTAGAAAATGTTTGATGTGCACTTGAAAAGAATATATATTCTGCTGCTTTGAGGTGACGTGCTCTAAAGATATTAACTAAATCCATGGGATCTAGTATGTTATTTAAGCCTGCTGTTTTCTTGTTGATTTTCTTCCTGAAAGATCTATCCATTGATGTCAATTACTTACTATGACTGTATTACTGTCAATCTCTCTCTTTATGTCCATCAAGATTTGCTTTACATATTTAGGTGCTCCTATGTTGTGTGCATAAATATTTACAAGGGTTATATCCTCTTGTTGAATTACTCCTTTTATCATTATGTAGCGTCCTTCTTTGTCTCTTATTATAGCCTTTGTTTTAAAGTCTATTTTGTCAGATATAAGTATTTCTACTCCAACTTTTTTTCCTTTCCATTTTCATAAAATATCTTTTTCTATCTCTTTACTTTTGGTCTGTGTGTATCTTTCATTCTGAAATGTGCCTCTTATAGACAGCACATATATGGGTCTTGTTTCTTATCCATTCAGCTACCTTATGTCTTCTCATTGGAACATTTAAGCCATCTACAGTTTCTTTTTAATTTTTTTTTTATCCTCACCAAGGACATTTTTGCATTTATCTTCAGATAGAGCGAGAGGGAGAGAGGGAGGAAGAGAGAGAGAGAAACATTGATGTGAGAGAGACACATCGAGTGGTTGCCACCTACACTACCCCAACCAAGGCCGAGGACAAACTGCAACTGAGGTACGTGCCCTTAGCAGGAATCGAACCCAGGGCTCTCTGGTCCATGGGCCAATGCTCTAACCGCTGAGCCAAACTGGTCAGGGCAAGCCATCTACATTTAAAGTGATTATTGATAGATATGTATTTGTTGTTATTTTATTCATTTAACTGTGTTCCTCTGATTGTTGTTGTTGCCCTCCTCCTCCTTTTTCTTCTTGTTCTCCTTCTTCTTGTTCTCCTTCTTCTTGTTCTCTTTCTTCTTGTTCTCCTTCTTCTTGTTCTCTTTCTTCTTGTTCTTGTTCTTGTTCTTCTCCTTCTCCTTCTCCTTCTCCTTCTCCTTCTCCTTCTCCTTCTCCTTCTTCTTCTTCTTCTTCTTCTTCTTCTTCTTCTTCTTCTTCTTCTTCTTCTTCTTCTCCTTCTTCTTCTCCTTCTTCTTCTTCTTCTTATCCTCCTTCTTATTCTTCTTCTTCTTCAAGCAAGCCTTTTAACATTCCTTGTAATACTAGTTTGGTGGTAACAAACTTCTTTAGCTTCTTCTTGTTTGGGAAGCTCTTTATTTTTCCTTCAATTTTAAATAATAGCCTTGCTGGGTAAAATAGTCTTGGTTGTAGGTTCTTGCTTTTCATCACTTTGAATATTTCATGCCAATCCCTTCTGGCCTGAAATGTTTCAGTTGAGAAATCAGCTGACAGTATTATGGGAGCTCCCTTGTAGATAACTAATTGTCTTTCTCTTGTGGCTTTTTAAATTATCTGTCTTTAACCTTAGCCATTTTAATTATAAGTGTCTTGGTGTGGGCCTATTTTTGTTCATCTTGTTTGGGACTCTCTACAATTCCTGAACTTGTGTGTCTTTTTCCTTCTCTAGGTTAGGGAAGTTTTCTGTCATTATTCCTTCAAATAGGTTCTCAACTTCTTGTTCTTGCTCTTCTCCTTCTGGTACCCCTGTGATGTGGATTTTGTTGCACTTCATGTTGTCCCAAAAGTCCCTTAAACTATCCTTATTTTTTAATATTCTTTTTCTCTTTTTGCTTCTCTGATTGCTTGTTTCTACCTTGTCTTCCAAATCACTGATTTAATCCTCTGCTTTATCCAACCTACTGTGTATTCCTTCCAGTGTAGTCTTCATTTCAGATATTATATTCTTCATTTCTGACTGGTCTTTTTTTTTTTTTTTTGTATGTCATTCTTCATGCTGTTGAACATCTTTGTAGCCATTACTTTAAATTATATATCTGATAAATTGCTTGCCTCCATTCCATTTAGCTTTTTTTTCCTGGAGAGTTCTCCTGTTCTTTCATTTGGAGCCTGTTTCTTTGTCTTCCCATTTTGGCTGCCTGCTTATGTTTGTTTCTATGTATTAGATAAATGTGCTATGACTCCCAATCTTCATTGGGTGACTTTATGTAGTAGGTTTCCTGTGAGGTCCAGTGGTTCAGTCTTCATCTGAGCTGGATGCTCAAGGAATACCCCTTGTGTGGGTTATGTGGGCCCTCTTGTTGTAATTGAGTCTTAATTGCTATAGACCTATTCATGCATAGTATTGACCCTCAGGCTGGCTGACTGTGAGACTCAACCCTGACCACAGTGTGCAAGCTGCAGTTTCTGACCACTTGAAGCAGAATATGCCTCAGGATGATTTGGTGCCTTTCAAGATCTCTCTTTGGATATGCTGCTTGTGAAGCTTGTATCTTGCTCTGATGTTGTCTGAAGCTGGTCACTGGATGTGTTGGTTCTGGGCTCTTGAGAGGGACTCTGGTACAAGACAATATAAGACACTGCCTGTGACTGGCGCTCAGCAACCTGTTTGAAGCTACAGGTGATCCACAGTTTGTGGCTGCCTCTGTTGGGCCTGGGTGCACAGGGGAAGGACCAAGCTGTGCACTAAGGTCGGCCTTTACCAGCACCAGCCCTGGGGCAAGTCAGCAAAAGTACCAAGGGACCCTGAGATCCACCTCTGCATGCTTCAGCGTGCCTTTGCGTGCCTTTGTCTGCTGGCTGCCTGTTAGGCTCAGTCACTGAAATAACATCTGGCTGAACTCCACAGCAGGGCATAAGCTCCACAGGGTGGGGTGAGAGGGAGTCCAGAAGGTGGGACTTTTGCATTCTGCCAGGCTGATGCTGCATGGAGGGGAGTTCTATACTCAACAAAGATGGTGTCTGTAGTACTGGAGAATGACTCAGCACAGGGATCCTGGCAGATATCCCCTCAGACTCTCCTCACATAACCCTAGTCTGCTCTGCCCTCCTTTCACTGGAGCCCATGGTGAGTGGCTGTGAACAAAATTTTGTGTGTTGGCCCTTTAAAAGAGTGCCTGTGTCTCTAGTAGACTTCTGTCTCTCCCTGGTGGACAGAAACCCTGCTGCTTTTCACAATCAAATATTATGTGGGTGTCTCTTCCTGGCTTTGGTGCTCTAAGTTGGAGAGTCTGGCTTGGGGTTTAGACCCTACATTTCTTAGGGGGAACCCCTTGCAGCTGAGCTATTCCTCTGGAACTTCAGCCGCTGCCTATAGGAGGAGGGCCAGCTTTGTGTCTCTGCCCTTCCTATCAATTTCATGTGGCTTCTTTTGTAATCCTTGGTTATAAGACTTCTCTTCAGCTAGTCTTTAGTTGGTTTTCAGGATAATTGTTCTATAATTTAGTTGTAATTTCAGTTTGGTCCTGGGAGGAGGTGAGTGTAGCTTCTTTCATCTTCTCTACCACTGTATTAGTTCTCCTGAGAGTGTAAATGTCTTAAAACAAAACAAACAAAAACCCTTCTGGCAATATGTATGAAAATCCATAAGATTGTACATGTCCTTTGTAGTTGTTGTCATTAATCCTCACCCAAGGATATTTTCCCACTGATTTTTAGAGACTAGAAGGGGTGGAGGGAGGGAGAGAGGGAGAGAAAAAAAACATCAATGTGAGAGAGACACATCAATTGGTTGCCTCTGGCATGACCCCAACTGGGGCCAAGGACCAAACCCATAACCAGATATGTGCCCATGACCAGAATCAAACCTGTGACCCTTCAGTCTGTGGGCCATTGCTCTAACCCCTGAGCCAAACTGGCCAAGGCTGTACATGTCTTTAAGTGACTAATTCTACAACTAGAACTTACCAAACTAATATGTGAGCAGTGCTAAAGCTTTGAGTATAGGGATGTTTACCACAGAGTTATATATAATTATGAAATGTTCAAAACAAGATAAATATCCAACATAACAAATTGACTTCATGATATGTGGCTATAATGGAATATGCATCAACCATAAAAAATTCTGATCTATTAAGAATGTTTGATTACATGGAAAAGATTCTAAGCATATTAAGAAAAGAAAAGAAAATTAGAAGGTGGCATTGCCCCAAACTTAGAAAAAAATAAACCCTAAAAGAATATATACCAATATCTTATAAGATGTATATTTCAGAAAGGAGCTTAGAAGTAATTTTAATTTTACCTTTTTGCTTTTCTGCACTTTACAAAATTTCTACAATTAACACATATGTATTTTGTAATCAGAAATATGTAATAAATGTTAGTTTTATAAATTACATTGGAGCAATGGAAATATAAAAGTATTTTCTGCTTCTACCAATGTATTCATATTTAAATATATTCAGGGAAAATGTAGTATCAGGAAGCATTAATAATTTATATATAGTGAGACTGGAGAAGTATAAATATTTTACTTGGCTTCTATTTTTACTGTCTATTCTACTAAGTGGCATAGGAGTTCTACCTGGGACCAACAGTCACAAACTCTAAGCCATGGATCAATCAGCCCAAACTTTGATAGTCATTTAATATTTCTTAGCCTCTTATTTTCTCTCGAACATAAGCTTCCTTCAGTGTTGGTACATTCATTATAGTTCTTAAGAACTTGCTGAAGGGTATATATTTAAAAGCAACTGGGAAACAGTTACTCCCAAGTATTTATCCATTTATTCCTTCTTGCCTTCAATTATTCATTCATCTCTATTCTATTCTTTTATTTTATTATCATTTATTAAGCATTTATCATATGTCACATGGTAGTATGAAAATAAAGAAAATGGAGTGAGGAAGCCCTGAAAGGGGAGCTCTCACAGGCTACCACTGGTCACCTTTCAAAAGACCTCAACACATAGTACTTGCTTTATTAACCCAGCAGGAGAAAGATTTTTCTCCTTGCCCAACAACAACCGTGTAGATGAGAAGCCAGGACAACCCCAACTCTCACTCTCCTCCAATGGACTTTCATTCAAAACCACCCTCCCAACTCCCTCTTTTCCTCTATAAAAGAAAGCCTCTCTCCTTTGTTCTCCAGATTAGCCCATGGTTTTGCCATAGCTTGCTTGTCCCAAATTGCAATTCTCTGCCATTCCTGAATAAACTCATTTTGCTGGTAAACAACTGGCTATTTCATTTATTAAGCATGACAATGGGCTAGGTGCTTGGAAAGATTGAAAACATAAATGAAACACAATCTCTACCCTCTTAAAGCTTTATGTCTCAAAAGTGTAATAAAACATATATGTGAATAACTACATCACCAGTATGAAGGAATGTTATATGATCAGTACATATAACAAGATTGATATGTCCTCAGAGGTAGAAGTCTTTCTGTTTGGGGTAATTGGAGAAACAATCCTAATTGCATAAAATGTTATTGGAGTTGAGTTTTAAAGCATGGATAGGATTGAGAAGAGGAGTGCATTCCAGATGGAAGGAGTGGCTCCGTAGGTGGAACGTCTGATGCATGCCCAGGAGATAGAAAGCAGATGTTTGGTAGAAGGAAAGGATTTGAGATCATTTTGGAAAACTAAGTAGTGGCCAGATTGTGGAGGATCTTAAATTCCAGGAGAGAGTGTTTGATATGGATGTGGTTGGCAGTGAGGAACCATAGAAAGCTTTTGAACAAGAAAGTCATTTCATGATCAAGCTGTGTTGTAGGAAGTTTACTCTGGTGTCAGTATACAGTTGGGACCTCAAACTCAACATGCTCAAAATCGCATGCAATTCTTTTTGGTTTTTTCCTCCTCCCCTTTCACATTCTCTTCTTTCGCCATTCCCTATCTCAGTTAACAGCCATCATCTCTACAGTTACCCAAATAATAAATTAGGGTTCATCCTTGCACTCAGTACCTAATCATCCCTAACATCCAATAAATCATTAAATTCCACACCTGTTTCCATGTTAGACACCATGCCTGCACTGTACTCAGCTCTGGAGATACAAAGATAAATAAAGTTCAGACTTTGCTTTAATGAGTTGGGCTTCAAGAACAGGCATATTGATCTAAAATCAGTTGAAATGTTAAGACTAGAGTTCTGAAATTAGGGCATGGTGTGAAGATGTAGATTTAAATTTCCAAGTGGAAATGATAGTTTTAAATCATAGGATTAATGTGAGATTAGGATTAATGTGAGATTATCCTAGAAATGAATACAGAAAAGGAAGAGTAGATGGTCAAGAACTAACTTTATTCAGTGAGCAAGAGAAAGAAGAATCATAAAGGGGTCAGAGCAGAATTAACTAAAGAAACAGGAGAACTATATTTGTGCTGTATCTTGTATTTTGTTTGAATTTGATAATAGGATAATTCTGGACTCAATAAATGAGTTGGGGATTATTGTTCCTTTTACTTTGGAAAGAGCTTGGGGTAGGATTAATATTGTTTTTCTCAAAAATTAATAGAATTTTCCAGTGAAATCATCTGTCCTTGCATGTTTTTTTGTGGAAAATTCTGGTTCTTAGGAATTTGTCCATTTCATCTAAGCCATCACATTTTTGACATACAGTTGTATGTAGTATTCCTTTATCACCCAATTACAGGTTCTTTATAAATATTGGAGCAGAACAAATATTGGTGAGTAGGGGGAAAGAAGGACTCTAAATTTTAAGACATCAGTTATTTATAAAGTTTTAAAATTCAAAATTTAGCTCCTTCCAGGTTTATCAGTCAGTCCATCAGGAGCAAAGATAATTTTCAAATTCTCTTTCAGGATCCTTCCCAGAGCCCTTCAACAGGCATTCCTTGGACTCTGAGCTTTCTTACCATGTCCCTTATTTCTTGTCTAGTGGAATTTGAAGTGGTAACATAAAACCCAGGGAAAGGAACCAGTTTTTAATATACAAACCACCAAGTCTAAATCTGGTTTTGCAAGCCTCCAAGGCTTCATAAAAGGGTAGGATAACGTCAGCTTAGGCTTTACCTCAAACCACGAGACATTTAAATTCTGATTTATGATTTAGGCTGGACCAGCATAAGCTATCAAGAAGTTTCATGTTCCATCGCTATTTTTTTTAATGTAAAGTAAAAGGACTGAACTTGCTCGGTTCCTTCCTGTTTGGTTAATGGAATTGATTAAGGAGTTGGCAGGCGTACTTAGAGGTCAAAGGAGTAGACCAGAACAACCTGTGTTGCCTTTTCAGATTTATCATCTATTGATCAAATAATCACAGCCAGGCTCCTCTTACTCTTTGGGAGTCCCAATTTCAGCTCAAGTCAGGAGGAGACTCTGCCCTGGACCCTGCATTTTGAGTGTCTTGTTCTGGCCCTCCTCCTGTGGAGGAGCCCATGAGGCCAAGGGGACATGTCTACCTAGAACGTAGGCCTGCCCTCTAGACGTCTTTCCACGGAACCCTGGAATTCCTTTCCCAAATGGCCCCTAAACAACTTTCAGGGCTTGTACAGACTTCTGTTTCAAGACTGTCCCCCCAAGTGATGACTGGGCCATCAGTGTGCTTACCATTTTCCCAACCATAGACCAAAGGGTGATTGTTTGCATTGCACATGAATGGAGCTCGGCCATGTGGCTATAGTGTCTATGTGTCACCATGAGTGCCAGTTGAGTGTCTCAAAGACCAGACATCCTGGGGAGATGTAAGAAGATTCAAGAGACAAGCTGAAAACTGGGTCTTCCTGGGCTACCAAGGTATCCCAGAATTTAAGTGGCCTTCCAGGTCCTGATGAAAGTATATTTGTTAAGATATGAGGCTAGAGCATATTTTATTTAACGTTTTAAAGCTTAAGTTATAAATTTTAAATATTTATAATGAATTGCCATTATATTCTTATCTCAGCCCCCAAAAAATGTTAAAGAAGGTTCTGTCTCCAGAACACTTCCTTTTCCTTGATTATAAATATGCTGATTATAACCAACAATGGGTGTTTAAAGGTCTTTAAAAACCTCAAGAACCTCAAACTATTTTCATTTCTCTCCTTTTAAGTGTCAAGTGGTTGCAGATAGCAATCTAGAATTCATTCAGGCTACAACTAAGTCATTCATTACAAAAATATTATAAAATTTATATGAAATTATAAAATCTCTAAAGCAGAGGTATACTTTCAGAAAAATCAATACAACTCTAGCTGTTATTAATTTTTATATCCATATTACATACTATTTTTCTATGTCCATGCTGCCAGAAGATCACAATTTTTGTTTTCATTTATACAATAAAAATCAGTTGGGTTTCTTTAATGGGGCATGTTATTCTTTATGTCACAGATGTACATAACTAACAATAAAATTCTAATAAGAAATGCTATGGACGTGTGTCTGTAGTGTTGTTGAAGAAGAACATTAAAATACTCCATTAAAAACTGCCAAGAAGAAGAGGCTCACTAAATCTCAAGACTGGAGGAGAACATAAGGACTATGTAAAGCCTGCACTAGCCAAATAAATGAAAATAGACCCACGTACATCACCACAAAATTTCAGAATACTAGAGGAAAGAGAAGATCTGAAAAGTTTCTCAAAAAAAAAAAAAAAAAAATGAGGAGTATACAAATGACCAAAACAACCCTGGACATTTTAACAGTAATACTGAAACAATGCCATCAAAATTATAAGAAAGCCCTGGCCGGTTTGGTTCAGCGGTTGGAGCATCGGCCTGCGGTCCAGAGACCCGGGTTCAGTTCCCGCTAAGGGCATGTACCTCGGTTGCAGTTTGTCCCCGGCCCTGGTTGGTCGTGCGGGTGGCAGCCACTCGATGTGTCCCTTTCATGTCGATGTTTCTCTCTCTCTCTTCCTCTCCCTTTCTCTCTCTCTCTTCCTCTCTCTCCCTTAAAAAAAAAAAAATTATAAAAAAATTTACTTCCCATTTTGAAATTTACTTTCATCTTAAATTCTACACCTGTTAAAACTATTAAGCTAGTATAAGGGTAGACTAAATATGTTTTCAGGAATGTAAGTTCTCAGAATATACACACTTGTAGGAATGTTACTGGAGAAGGTGCTCCATTTTAAACACAAGGGAATAAGCCAGTGATTTCCAACCTTTTTCATCTCGTGGCACACATAAATTAATTCCTAAGATTCTGCGGCACACCAAAACATGTATTTTTTGCTATCTGACAAAAAAAGAAAGGTATAATTTTGATCCATTCATACTGGATAACTATTGTTGCATTGGCTGTTATCATTTTTTTATTTGACAAGCTAAGGGAAGAGAGGTCAGTGCGTCTGACTAAATAGTCAGGTACTGTGTGTTTTAAAAATGCTTGTGGCATACTAGTGTGCCACAGCACACGGGTTGAAAATCGCTGGAATAAGTCAATGAAGATGTAGACATAGGACCCCAATACAGGGAATTCAATATGAGAGGTAAACAAATCCCCGGAATGATGACACGGGGTAATCCCAGAACAGCATCAGGCAGTAGGCTTAGCCACCCACAAATCCATTTTGAAAGATCATAAGTTTCCCTCAGTGATGTCTTCAAGAAGATAAAATTGGTAAAAATAATGCATTGGGGCATATTTAGAAACCATTTGGGGATGAATTAGCGATAAGGCCATAGAAAATGTAGCAGGTAAACAAAACAATTATTAGATCTAGGGAAAACAAATACTTGTGCAAGGAAAGAAAAAAATTATAGTGCTTTATGCGCCTCAGCTCTGAAGAGTATGTATTCATATTAATTTAAGCAGTGGTGATAGATCAAGCAAAGTTATAGTCTGATATATTTATGTTGGGAGAATAGAAATATGAGTACTGTGCATGTATTTGCTGGGGGTAGAGTGGTGGGGATAAAAATTTGCTCAATACTCATTTTCTATAATTGGTAGGTCAATGTAATGCCTAATACTGAAAAATCAAGAAATGACACTATAAGCAGATTATTTAGATACACAGAGGTAAATGCTTTAAAAAACGGAAACAAAAACAAAATTTAGAGTTGAAAGTAGTTGCCTCTGGAGAACAGGACAACAGGGAGATAACAGGGAGAAGGATGTGGAACTATGTGTTACCTAATAATCTCTATGGACGTAGTCGACAATTTAAACTATGAGCGTGCCTAACTTTAATAAAAACAAAAATTACATTTAAATTTTAAATCTTGATTTTAAAAGCCATTTGTTGGGCCCTGGCTGGTTTGGCTCAGTGGTTAGAGTGTCAGCCTACAGACCAAAGAGACATGGGTTTGATTCTGGGTTTCAGCTCGGTCCCCGGCCCTGGTCAGTGTCGTGTGAGAGGCAACCAATCAATGTGTCTCTCTCACATCGATGTTTCTCTCTCTCTCTCTCTCTCTTTCTCCCTCCCACTCTGTCTGAAAATCAATGGAAAAATATCCTTGGATGAGGATTTAAAAAAATAATAATAAAAGCCCTTTGTTGGATAAAACACAAGTGAATAAGCTGTACTAGATGATAGTCAAAATATTTCTATGTACAGGCATTTACATTGTACAAAGGACTGCCATATATACAATCTAGTAAAATTCTAGCAACCTTTCTGTGTGATAGGTAATTACTGCCCTTATTTTATAGATAAAGAAATTCAGGTTTAGGGACATAAA
Source organism: Tadarida brasiliensis (assembly GCA_030848825.1). Lineage (NCBI taxonomy): Eukaryota > Metazoa > Chordata > Mammalia > Chiroptera > Molossidae > Tadarida > Tadarida brasiliensis. Next base: position 66,147,310 of record CM061259.1, on the reverse strand, counting down.
ATGCCTTGCCTCAGTGTACATGGCAAGGGTGTGGCTGGAGTGAGACCCGAGTGCAGGTCTGCTAACTCAAGGTCCTCCTCTGTCACGGCTGCCTTCCAAAGCAGCTCCCGGAGCCTGGAATACTTTGCAAATGCAAGGCTGCCATGCTCCCAGGATACTGGTGGAAGTGCAGTCATTTGGCATTGCAGCTGGGAAAGATTTTAGACACAATCTAGCTCAACTTTCTCATTATACACATAAGAAATGTGAGCTCATGAAAGATTTTTCAGGCCAGTAAGATATGAAGTGTACAAGAGAAGAATTTGATTAGTGGGAAAGCATAGCCTAGATTTAGTGAGTTGCTTAGGTCCAGAAGTCTTTGTGCCATTCTGACAAGAGAAGCCATTCTTCTTTCATAGATGAGGAAACTAGGGCACCTAGAGACAAGGTGCACAGTCTGGATCTCTCCTTGAGCAATCATGTGTGATCCACTCATGGTGGTGGTTGGTCCTCATGGATTATATAATGTTAAGGGAGGTAAATTATTTCTGCATAAGTCTAGTCCCTTTGTGCCTCTCTGTCCCCTTGGGCATGGCTATAATGGAGTCCTTCACGGTAACCAATCCAATTCAGTTTCCAGACTGAGCAAGCCCAATGAAAGGTAATTCTTACTACATTTTATAGTTTCTTTCATTAGCAAAGTAGCCTCATAGACTCTTCTTTCCCAAGGATTTACAGCCTGGTGACCTGACACTTTTCTACACAGAAATGACCATGTTAACATCTAGCAAAACCACATACATGGCAAGAACTGAGGAAAATGTATTTGCTGGCAATATACACAATTCTCCAAATAAGTAAGGTTGTTTGTTTGTTTGTTTGTTTGTTTGTTTGTTTGTTTGTTTTAAGTAAACTAAACCTGTGTTCAATAAAATTACATGGGGACAATAGAGCTGAAAATGTCAGTTATTGATTTCACCTCGGTTACACCTGGAGAGAGGCCCTCCTGGCTGAACTGGATTAAGAATCATTTCCAAATCTAAATTTCCACAACATCACATTATTTTCCACTATTTGCATTAACTTCTCTCCTCCTCATTCCCTACCACTTTGAGCTTGCAGACTTAGGGTTCTGCTAAAGATGTTCCAGTTGTACATGCTTTTCAAACTGTACAGTACTTTGTTGAAAGACAGCCTGACCCTGGAATAAGCCAAGGCACCATTGAGAAAAGCAATGAATGCTTTCCTTGTCAAGGTAAGGAGCGAATTAGGGCTAAGAATTCTAACACTTCGTTTGCTAGTATCATCATGAAATGACCTCCTCAGTACAAGTACATTTTCCAGGGCTCAAAACCTATTTATAGTTCTTACTTTTTGTGAGTTACTTAACCTCTCAAAACTTCCCTTTCTCAACTCTGAGATGGAGATAATAACGTCTATCTCACCCATTGTTGTGCATATTAAATGGGAGGATGCATTTTATGCCTCTACCTATAGTTCCTGTCACATTGTAACTACATTTTGAATGTTAGCTCACTTCCCCCTGAGTGTCAAAACTCTAAAAGAAAAAAATGTTTCTTACTTCCCTGATTTATCAGTATATAGGTAATATTGACACCTCAGCCACAGGCTGCCCTCATTTGCTAGTAAGATGATATCTTATATCCAATGGTAGAACATTCCAGTCACCTAGGTAAACTCAGTAAAATAGAGTTAGACACCAAAACTAGACAAAAATGAAATTATCATACCCTCAGAGTGTTCAACTTTTGCAGAGAATATGTGAAAATAAGAATTTTTTTTAAATGTAACCATGGATTCAGTTACATTATGAACCCAATAAAGTGCATTTTTGTAGCAATGGTCACCATATGGTATCTCTGCCACCATATGGTACAAAAAAAAATGGAAAGGGAAGACCCGCATTGAAATCCTGGGTCTTCTTCTCATTAGCTGTCTAACCTTCAGGAAATCTCCTCTCGACTCTGAGCTTCAGTGTCCTCACCTGCAAGATGTATTTTCTTTAAGGGGCAAGCAACTGGTTCATACTAAATCAACAAATGGTAGCATTTATTTTTATCAATAATGATAAAATTAATCATCATAACACAGGTGGGATCCATATTTTACTCATCAAAATTAAAATAAAAACAATTCAATCATTTCTGCTCCTTTCAAGAACACGTGTTTCTTCAAATTGATTTATACTCGTGAAAATGAGATTAATTCCACTGATATTTTCTTCCAACAAGTCCCATTATTTACTTGTATTGATCATCTATGATTATCAAATTCACACTATTAGATAGACTTACTAACATTTATTACCTATTCTGTACAAGGCATTGTGCTAATGGCTTTAGCACACATCAATTATGTTGTTTGTTCTTACTAAAAACCAAATAAAGGAAGAACTTGGCTGCCCATTTTTTAAACACCTTAGGAAACTGAGGTTTGCGGAGGTTAAGTGTATGTAGTGCCAATGGTAAGAGGCAGAGCTTGGATTAAAATCAGGGTATGTCAAATTTCAAAGACCACACCCTCCAGTTCATCAGAAATAGAGGTATTTTTTTCAGTATTACAAAGAATGGGAGGCAATCTGCATTTTAAAGCATTTCTTCTTCAGGGTCTAATGAGAAGCAAAGAATCTCTGTTTGCAGCGGTTCTCAACCTGTGGGTCGTGACCCCTTTGGGGATCGAACGACCCTTTCACAGGGGTCGCCTAAGACATAACAGTAGCAAAACTACAGTTATGAAGTAGCAATGAAAATAATTTTATGGTTGGGGGTCACCACAACATGAGGAACTGTATTAAATGGTTGTGGCATTACGAAGGTTGAGAACCACTGGTTTACAGTCTAGCATCAGTAACATTTTCCCCAATTTATTGTTCTTTTTTATTTAGCATTTTCCAAATCCTTAAAAAATGAATAAAGATAAAAATTTTTTCTTCCAGTTGACTGTGACAAATAAGTTCATCAAAATGCACAAATGTTCCTGATTATAATGGGATAGTCTATAACTTCTTTTTTACATATTATCTAAAAATATCACCATCTGTAAGTTGTGGTTCTTCTCTTTCATTTCATTCTTTTTTTAGTGGTTGCTTCAGGGTTCATAGTTTATTTGTTTTTATTTTATTTTTCAATTACAGTTTACATTCAATATTATTTTGTATTAGTTTCAGGTGTACAGCATAGTGGTTAGATAATCATATACTTTACAAAGTGTTCCCCTGATATTTCAAGTACCCACCTGGCACCGTACATAGTCATTACAATATTATTGGCTATATTCCCTATGCTGTACTTTACATCCTGGGACTATTTTGTGACTGCCAATTCGTAGTTCTTTATCCCTTCACCTTTTTCACTGAGCCCCCAAAACTCCCTCTCCTCTAGCAACCATCAGTCTGTTCTCTGTATCTATGAGTCTGTTTATATTTTGCTTGTTCATTTATCTTGCTTTTTAGATTCTGCATATAAGTGAAGTCTTACGGTATTTGTCTTACTTTGCCTGACTTATTTCACTTAGCATAACACCCTCTGGATCCATCCATGCTGTGGCAAATGGTAAGATTTCATTCTTTTTTATGGCTGAGTAATATTCATTGCAGCCTTATTTACAATAGCCAAGATATGAAAGCAACCCAAGTGCCCATCGATAGACAGTGGATAAAAAAGTTGTGGTTCATTTCTCTCTTTTTATTCAAATGGTATTCTAGAGTTAAAAGAGAGAAAATAGAAAATAATATTTTTATGAAAACATATTTCCATTGGTCACAAAGAGAAAATTGATGCTGCTTTCCCAAGATACCAATCAGGCATACTGTTGAGCTAAAGTGAGGCCTTCAGACTAGTGTAGCACCTATTGGAAGTTTTATTCTGTGAAAAAACAACACATCAGTCAAGTTTAGACACATCCAGCAGTGTTTATCTTTGTCTAAAAGGTAGAAGAGAAAGAACTGTTGCTGAAAGTATGTGCAAGTGTCTTTACCCTGCCAGATGCTAGGGTCTTCCTAGGAATCTTACAAGATAGGGACCTTTGTCCCCATTTTACAGATAAGGAAATTACAGCTCAAAAAGTGGTTAAGTAGACTTCCTTCTAAACCTCCAGTCAAGATGGCAGCGTAGGTAAACGCGGTATCACCTCTTCCCACAACCACATCAAAATTACAACTAAACTACAGAACAATCATCATTCAGAACTGCCTGAAGCAGATTTTAATGGAAGTCCTACAACTACAGAATTAAAGAAGAGGCCACATTGAGACTGGTAGGAGGGGTGGAGGTATGGAAGGGCTGGACCCACACCCACGTGTGGAAGATAAAAATCAGGGGACATCTCAGCTGTAAAAGTCCTCCCTGAGAAGTGAGGGGTCCCCGTCCCACACCAGGCCCCCAACTCAGGGTTCCAGCTCCAGGAAGAGAAGTCCCCATAACTTCTGGCTGTAAAAACCAGCGATAACTGAGGCTGAGGGAGACTGAGGCTGCAGGAGTTCCAGGCAGTTCCTCTTTTTTTTTTTTTTTTTATTAATTTATTTTTGTTACAGATGTTTCTCCTTTTTTCCCCATTGACACCCTCCTCCCCATCCCCCCACCCTGTCCCCAGCTTTGTTGTCCATGTCCATCACTTATGCATACATGTGCATAAGTTCTGTGGTTTTTCTCTTCCCTCCCCCCCCCACCCCCAAGGGCCTGCATATGGACTTGCTCAGACTCACTCCCTCTGGGCTCCAGCATGGGGGAGGCAGCTTGAAAGGCACCAGAGACATGTGGGGAAGAACTGAGTTGTTTAGCATTGTGGGGAGATCCAGATAGGAGAATTTCTTGAGGACAGACGTGCTGGTGGAGGCTGTTGTTCCTTTAGTGAGCCCTTCCCCCACGGGGCCGGCAGATGGGTGCCATATCTGGGACTCAGCAACCTGGCTCACACTGTTTGCCCTGCCCTGGTGATTCCCTGAGGCCCTGCCCCACCCAACTTTCAGGCCCACCCAAGCTGTTTCCAGTGGCTTTACCATAGGATTGGCCTGTTTTGGTTCCTGCTTCAGATTTTCCTAAATTCTCTCAAACAAGCAACATCTGGCCTCAGCATGCCCCATACCTCTTGCTAAGTGACCCCAAGCCTGGCACTAGAAGCACCCAGCTTTGGTTCACAGCTTGGTTTTGCCTGGGCACCTCCAAGCCCAGCATAAGAAGCAGCCATCTGTAGATCACTTTGTAGCTTATGCCTGGTGGGTGGCCTCAGGTAGAACATGGGTAGTGGCTGACCTTGTCCCAGAGTCAGCACACCCACTGGACAGCTTCAGACCATGTTGAAGCACCACCACTCAACCACTTCCATAAGCGACACACTCAAGGAGTGGACTCAGTGGGTACCAGAGCCCTGCTGAGGTAAGTCTTGCTCTGTGTGGTGGATCCCTGCATAGCTGGTCCTCCAAGGTAGTCAGAGGTCAGTGGTCAGTGAGCACAGCCAGTCCTTGAAACTGATCAACCTGAGTAAATCCCTCCCATACATGTGCCAACAACAATCAACACTCAATTACAACAGAAGGGTGTGCAGTTCACACTAAAGGTACACCTCGAGGGCCCAGCTGGGTGATCAGGGAGGCTGTGCCATTGGACGCTACTGGACACCTACTACAATAAGCCACACTAGGAAGCCCAGGAGACATAGCAACTCTACCTAATACATTGAAACAAACACAGGGAGGCAGAAAAAAATGAGGAGACAAAGAAACATGTCCCAAATGAAAGAACAGAACAAAACTCTAGGAAAAGAACTAAACAAAATGTATTCTAACAGATAAGTATTCTAACAGATGCAGTAGTTCAAAACACTGCTTATAAAGATGCTCAATGAACTTAGTGAGAATTTCAAGGAACTTAATGAGGACCTCAAGAGCATAAAAAAGGACAAGTCAGAAATGAAGGAGGCACTAACTGAAATAAAGAATAATTTACAGGGAATCATAGTAGAGTAGGTGAAGCAAGAAGCAAACCATTTATTTGGAAGACAAGGAGGCAAAAAACACCCAATCAGAACAGCAAAAAGATAAAAGAATCCAAAAAATGAAGCTAGTAAAAGGAGCCTCTGGGACAATATCTACTGTACCAACATTCACATCATGGGGGTGACAGGAGGAGAAGAGAGCAAGCAAGAAATTGAAAACTTATTTGAAAAAATAATGACAGAAAACTTCCCTAATTTGGTCAAGGAAACAGACATACAAGTCCAGGAAGCACAGAGAGTCCCAAACAAGATGAACCCAAAGAGGTCCACACCAGACACATGAAAATCAAAATACAAAAGGTTAAAGACAAAGAGAACATCTTAAAAGCAGCAAGAGAAAAGTAGTTAGTTACCTACAATGGAGTTCCCATTAGACTGTCAGACTCTTTCTCAAAAGAAACTGTGCAGGCCAGAAGGGAGTGGCAAGAGATATTCAAAGTGCTGAAATGCAAAGACCTACAACCAAGATGACTCTATCTTGCAAAGCTATCACTTAGAATCAATGGACATATCAAGAGTTTCCAAGACCAGAAAAAGCTAAAAAAATTCATCACCACCAAACCAGTATTATATGAAATGTTGACAGGTCTTTTTGAAGAAGAAAAAGAACAAAAATATGAACAATAAAATGGCAATAAATACGTATCTCTCAACAATTGAATCTACAAACAAAATGAACAAGCAGAACGCAAACGGACTCAAAGATACAAAGAACTTTTTGTTGGTTGCCAGATGGGAGGGGGGTTGGGAGGATGGGTGAAAAAGATGAAGGGATTAAGAAGTACAAATTGGTTGTTAGACTGATGAAGCTCAAAGGGAACGGGGGAGGGAGGATGGAAAGAGATAAACCAAATAACTTATATGCATATATGCACAACAAATGGACATAGAAAATATTGTGAAGGCAGGAGGGGGTCAGGAGCAAGGAGGAAGGGGTTAATGGGGGGAAAGGGGAGACATCTATAATACATTGAACAATAAAGATGTTTTAGAATATGTTTTAGACAGGGAAAATATGGCGGCAGGCAGGACTGGAGGGGGGGTGAGTATGTGAGAGAGTGAGCTAGTGTGTGAGAGAGTGTGAGTGGACGTGAGGGTGGATGACCAAATTTGTGCAGTGCAGAGACGCAGAGCAGAAGGTTACTGTGCTATGGACTGGAGCAGCAGCCTACCATGGTAAGCAGCTCTTCAGGGCACTTCTCCCTGCTCCACTGGGAGATCCCACCATTTTAGAAGATCCCAGGTCTTCCCTGGGAAAAGGGAGTGGGAGCAGCTAGGGCCCAGTAACCTGAGCCCAACAGTGCACCTGGCACCATCAGACCAGTGGATACCCTGTGTCAACACAGACCAGTGCACAGCAGTGGAGCTGCCAAGGTGCCAGTTGTGGAAACTGCAAACAGCCAGGAGCCCAGCACCATCCCCCACAGTAGCAGCTGGATCAGAGTCGAGATATACCCCCAGCAACAGAGACTGGGGAGCAGACATCCATCCCCAGGCAACAGAAGCACAGACCAGCAGCAGAGAACCATCCCCAAAAACTACAGCAAAGGCTGAGCAGGAGCTGAGCCTCACTGGGCAGCAGCACTCCCCAGCCACAAGCAGTGGGACCTGGGGCTCCATCGGGGCCTGTGCAACACAGCTGCCCAAAAGAGCAGTGGATAGCCAGGGATCCAAAAGGACCTGTGAAACTCAGCAGCCCACAAGAGCAGTGCAGAGCTGGGGCCCCAGAAGGGCCTGTGTGACCCAGCCACCCAAGATGTGGGCAGGGAGTGCGGCTCCAGCAGGGCCTGAGCAATACAGCTACAGGTGGCATCAGCAACCAGCAGGGAACACAGCTTCAGAGGGGTCCACGCAATCCAGCAGCAGCACCTACCAGGACACACCAATCCAGCCCCCAGTAGTCAATCCTCCAGGATCCACAGCAGGCAAGAGGCGACATGCAACAGGACAGTGTGGGAGGCACAGTAGCCTTATTTGATATACAGTGAGCTGCCTACACATCCAAACATCCCTCACCGGGTCTAGAGCTACCAGATGGCTAAAATGGGGAGACAAAGAAACAACACCCAAAGAAAAGAAAAAGAGGAATCACTAGAAAAGGAACTACAGGAAATGGAAGAAAACAACTTGTCAGATAAAGAATTCAAAGCAATGACTTTAAGGGTGCTGAAATAATTTGGTGAGAACTACAAGCAACTTATTAAGAATTATGAAGAGCTCACTGTGAACTACTTCAGCTTAAAAAACGAGGTAGAAGCTATGCATAAAAGTCAAGAGGAAATAAAGAATGACATAGCTGTTATGAAAAATACCTTAGAAGGGTTCAATAGTAGATTAGAAGAAGCTGAAGACCGAATCAGCGACTTAGAAGACAAGGTAGAGAAAAACACCCCAGTAGAGCAGCAAATGGAAAAAAAGTTTAAAAAGCAGGAGGAGAGTTTAAGGGAGCTGTGGGACAATACAAAACGTAACAACATTCACATTATAGGGGTACCGGAAGGAGAAGAATCAGAGAAAGGAACAGAGAACCTGTTTGAAGAAATAATGACAGAAAACTTCCCTAAACTGGTAAAGGAAAAAGTCACACAAGTCCAGGAAACATGAAGAGTCCCAAGCAAGATGAACTCCAAAAGACCCACAGCAAGACACATCATAATAAAAATGGCAAACATTAAAGACAAAGAAAGAATCTTAAAGGAAGCAAGAGAGAGACAGAAAGTTACCTACAAGGGGGATCCCATTAGACTGTCAGCTGATTTCTCAATAGAAATGCTGCAGGCCAGAAGGAAGTGGCATGAAGTGTACAAAGTATTGCAAGGCAAGGGTCGGAATCCGAGACTACTCTATCCAGCAAGGCTATCATTCATAATTGAAGGAGAAATAAAGAGTTTCATGGATTAAAAAAAAAAAAAAAAAAAAAAAGCTAAAGGAATTTACCACCACCAAACCAGCACTGCAAGAAATGCTGAAGGGACTGTTGTAAGAAGAAGAAGAAACAGAGAGAGAGAGGAACACAGGCATAAAATTCAAATGGCAACTGATAACTATCTATCAATAATTGCATTAAATACAAGTGGCTTAATGCTCCAATCAAAAGACATAGGGTAACTGATTGGATAAGAAAACATGACCCATATATATGTTGCCTACAAGAGACCCACCTCACAACAGAAAACTCACACAGGATGAAAGTAAAGGGATGGAAAAAAATTTCCCAAGCAAATGGAAATGAAAAAAAAAGCGGGTGTAGCAATACTCATATCTGACAAGATAGACTTCAAAACGAGAGCCATAATAAGAGGCAGAGAAGGTCACTATATATTAAAAGGATCAATCCAAAAGGAGGCTATAACCCTGGTAAACATATATGCACCAAATACGGGAGCACCAAAATATATTAAAAACTCCCTTGGAGGACTTCAAGGGAGATATCAATAGCAATACGATCATAGTGGGTGACTTTAACATGTCACTGACACCACTGGATAGATCTTCTAGACAAAAAATTAACAGGGACATAGAGTCCTTACAAGATGAACTAGATCAGTTGGACTTCATTGATATTTACAGAACATGTCAACCCAAAGCTGCAGAATATACATTCTTCTCAAGTGCACATGGGACATTCTCAAAGATAGACCACATGTTAGGACACAAAGCTAGTCTCTACAGCCCTGTCCAGTTTGGCACAGCAGTTAGAGCGTCGGCCTGTGGTCCAGAGAGACCTATGTTCGGTTCCCACTAAGGTCACGTACCTCGGTTGCAATTTGTCCCCGGACAAACCGGCCCTGTTTGGTCGTGCGGGAGGCAGCCACTCGATGTGTCCCTTTCACATCAATGTTTCTTTCTCTCTCTCTCTCTCTCTTTCTCTCTCTTCCTCTCTCTCCCTCCCACTCTATCTGAACAAAAAATGGAAAAATGTCCTCAGGTGAGGATAAAAAAAAAAAAGCTAGTCTCCACAAATTCAAGATTGAAATCATATCAAGCATCTTCTCAGATCACAGTGGCATGAAACTAGAACTCAATTACAATAAAAACACACAAAAACATTCAAACACTTGGAGGCTAAATAGCATGTTATTAAACAATGAATGGATTACTAACGAGATCAAGGAAGAAATTAAAAACTTCCTGGAAACCAATGAAAATGTACACACAACAACACAAAATCTATGGGACACAGCGAAAGCAGTCCTGAGAAGGAAATTCATAGCATTACAGGCCTACCTCAAAAAATAAGAAAAATTCCTAATTGACTTTCTAACCCTACAACTTAAAGAACTAGAAAGTAAACAAAAAGAATATCCCAGAGCTAGTAGGAGGAAGAAAATAGTAAAGGTCAGAGCAGAAATAAACGACATAGAGACCAAAAGACCAATGAAACAAAAAGCTTGTACTTTGAAAAAATAAACAAGATTGATGGAACTTTAGCCAGATTCACCAAGAAACAAAAAGAGAGAAACCAAATAAACAAAATCAGAAACAAAAGAGGAGAAGTAACAACTGACACCACAGAAATACAAAGGATCATCGAAACATACTATGAACAATTATACACCAACAAGTCGGACAATCTAGGAGAAATGGACACGTTTCTAGAAACACACAGCCTCCCAAAACTGAACCAGGAAGAGATAGAAAACTTGAAAAGACCAATAACAACAAAGGAAATTGAAGATGTAATTAAGATACTCCCACCAAACAAAAGCCCAGGCCCATATGGCTTCACAAGGGAGTTTTACCGAACATTCAAAGATCGAATACCCATTCTCCTCAAACTATTCTAAAAAAAACCAAGAAGACGGAACACTTCCAAACTCATTTTATGAGGCCAGCATAATCCTAATTCCAACAATGGATAAAAACACTACAAAGAAAGAAAACTACAGGCCAATATCCCTGATGAACACAGATGCCAAAATCCTTAAGAAAATATTAGCAAATCGGATCCAGCAATACATCATAAAATGATGCATCATGACCAAGTGGGATTCATCCCAGGGATGCAAGGATGGCACAATATTCACAAATCAATTAATGTGATACACCACATAAACAAAATGAAATATAAAAACCATATGATCATATCAATAGATGCTGAAAAAACATTCGACAAAGTCCAGCACCCATTTCTGATAAAAATGCTCAGCAATGTGGGAATAGAGGGATCATATCTCAACATAATAAAAGCCATATATGAAAAACCTACAGCCAACATCATACTCAATGGGCAAAAACTAAAAACATTTCCCTTAAGAACAGGAACAAGACAGGGATGCCCACTTTCGCCACTCTTATTTAACATAGTACTGGAAGTCTTAGCCACAGCAATCAGACGTGAAGAAAAAATAAAAGGGATCCAAATTGGAAAGGAGGAAGTGAGACTGTCATTATTTGCAGATGACATGATATTGTACATAGAAAATCTTAAAGAATTCATCAAAAATCTACTAGACTTAATAAATAAATTTGGCAAAGTAGCAGCATACAAAATTAACATCAAGAAATCAATGGCATTCTTATACACCAATGATGAACTCACAGAAAGAGAGACTAAAAAAATGATCTCATTTACCATCACAGCAAAAAAATTAAGATACCTAGGAATAAACTTAACCAAAGAAGTAAAGGACCTCTTCACAGAAAACTACAGGACATTGAAAAAAGAAATAGAGGAAGATATAAAAAAGTGGAAGTACATACGTTGTTCAGGATTGGAAGAATTAACATCATTAAAATGTCCATACTACCCAAAGCAATATATAGATTCAATGCAATCTCCATCAAAATACCAACAACATATTTCACAGAACTAGAACAAACACTCCAAAAGTTTATATGGAACCAAAAAAGACCCCGAATAGCTACAGCAATCTTGAAAAAAATAGAACAACGTAGGAGGGATCACATTACCAGATATCAGGTTACACTACAAAGCATCTGTAATCAAATGAGCCTGGTACTGGTACAAGAACAGACAGATAGATCAATGGAACAAACAGGGAACCCCGAAATTGACCCAAGACAATATGCTCAATTAATATTTTACAAAGGTGACAAGAGCATACAGTGGAGTCAAGAGAGTCTCTTCAACAAATGGTGTTGGGAAAATTGGACAGCTACATGCAAAAAAAATGAAGCTAGACCACCAACTTACACCATACACAAGAATAAACTCAAAATGGATAAAAGACTTAAATGTAATTCATGAATCCATAAAAATTCTAGAAGAAAATGTAGTCAACAAAATTTCAGACATCATATGCAGCAGAATTTTCACTGATACCACACCTAAGGCAAGAGAAAAAAAAGGAAAAATTGAACGCATGGGACTACATCAAACTCAAAAGCTTCTGCACAGCAAAAGAAACAATCATCAAAATGGAAAGGGAACCCACCAAATGGGAGACCATAATTGCCAATGATGCATCAGATAAGGGATTAATTTCCAAAATATACAGAGTACTCATACAACTCAACATAAAGAAGACAAAAAACCCAATCAAAAAATGGGCAGAGGACCTAAATAGACACCTCTCCAAACAGGATGTACAAATGGCCAAGAGACATATGAAAAAATGCTCAACATCACTAATCATCAGAGAGATGCAAATTAAAACAACAATGAGGTATCACTTCACACCTGTCAGAATGGCCACCATCAAATCATCAAACAAGAAGTGTTGGCAAGGGTGTGGAGAAAAGGGGACTCTAGTACACTGCTGGTGGGAATGCAGACTGGTGCAGCCACTGTGGAAAACACTGTGGTGTTACCTCAAAAAGTTAAAAATTGAACTGCTATTTGACCCAGTGATCCCACTTCTAGGAATATACCTTAAGAAGCCTGAAACACCAATCAGAAAGAATATATGTACCCATATGTTCATAGCTATTTACAATAGCTAAGATCTGGAAACAGCCCAAGTGTCCATCAGTAGATGAGTGGATAAAAAAGCTGTGGTACATATACACAATGGAATACTGTGCAGGTGTAAGAAAGAAAGATCTCTTATCCTTTGAGACAACATAGAGGGACCTGGAGAGTATTCTGCTAAGCGAAACAAGCCAAGCAGAGAAAGACAAATATCACATGATCTCACTTATTTGTGGAATATAATGAACTAAACAAACTGATGAACAAAATTGACCCAGAGACATAGAGGTAAGGTACAGACTGACAAACCCCAGAAGAGGGGGTGTTGGGGGGGAGAGATAAACCACAGAACTTATATGCATGTATGCATAACCAGTGGACATAGACAACAAAGCTGGAGAAGGGGTGGGGGGGATGGAGAGGAGGCTGTCAATGGGTGAAAAAGGAGAAACATCTGTAACAAAAACAAATTAATAAAAATAATTTAAAAATAAATAAATAAATAAAAATAAAATGTTTTAAAGAATAATAATAATAATAAAAGTTAAAAAAAAAAATTGCTGGTGTAGCTCAGTTGGTTGAGTGTTACCCATGCACCAAAAGGTCCCGGGTTCAATTCCCAGTGAGGGCACATGCCTAGGTTTCTGACTCGATCCCTAGCAGGGGGCATGCAGGAGGCAGCAGATCTATGTTTCTCTCGTTGATGTTTCTCTCTCCATCTCCCTTCCTCTCTCTCTAAAAATAAATAAATAAATAAATAGTCCTAGGAGGAAGAACTGGGATCTGAATTCCATATTTGACTATCTCAAAATAAAAGTAATTTGTATTTATTGTTGTATACCTATTATATACCAGTTAATTTGCCTATTGACCTCTAATGCTCACAGTAATATTACAAGGTAGGTGTTAGTCTCTTTATTTTTAAACATCAGGAAACTGAGGCTTAGGTATTCTAAGTAATTTCTCAAAGCCATAGAGCTAAGATTTCAACCTTGACTTACCTATCTCCAAAGCCATCACTTTCCATGGCGCCATGCCATGTCCTGGCTGTTTCCTGACAGGGTTAATAACCACACTGGCCTTAATTAAGACAAACTGGTAGAGGATTTGGAAGCAAAGAGAACTTACAGGAGATGTCACTGTCTTCTTACAATTCTGATGTCAGTTTGGAAGAGAATGAAGGCCATGGTGAGTATGTGTCATGCAATTTGAGAAACAGATATTTGAAAATGGCAGGGGGTGGTGGAATGAAAGAGTCAAGCCATGGACAGAGAGAAAAAACAAAACAATTTCCCAAAGTAAAGTTGTGACAACATAGTCATAGCTAATGTCAAATAGAAAGATAAGTGCAGTCATCTAAAGAAATACATGACCCAAGAAGGCTTCTGATATTTAAAACAGTAGGAACAAATGAGGGGAAAGGCCTTTCTGAAAACCTAGGGCTCACTTTGACTGGTTTTAAAAAAGGTACTCAAAATAACAAAATGGCTTTTTTTATAGAAAACTTTGGGAAAATGTTTTAAAACATAAATTAAATAAAAATATAAAATGTAAATAATAACAATGTAGCAGTCAGCAGGCTGCTGCAAGTCCTGACTGAGTTACGTCTAGTTGTATATTTGAATATAAAAATTGTATATTGAGTTGTATATTTTCATTCTGGAAAAAAAGGGATTCTGAGTTTAACTTACACTTATTTTAAGAATCAGTTCCTCAGCTCCCTACACTGTTGTGTAGGGAGCAAATGTAGGATCCCAAAAGTTGTTAGCCTTCAAGTCCCATGTTAAATGTTAAAATATTTTGTGGAGGGAAGTTGATGGATAGAATTAAAAGGATGCAGGAATTGGGAAAGTTGGGCAAAGGGATACAAGAATAATGGGGAAAAGAAGACAAAAACATAAAGTCAAGTACATCTGTATATACATATGGTTGAAATTAAGAGTTAAATTAGAAATTACTCAGAGACTAATTAGAGAGAGTCCCTTTGTCATGATCTAAGTACTTTGTTATATCCGTGAACAACGAGGGCGGGCTGTGCTGCCTTAGGGTAGTGAGTGATGGCCTGCACCATCTGTGTGACTACTTTCAGCCTCCTGAACCCAGGAGGAAACACCCTCTATAGGAACCAACGCACTCTAAATATTAAGTGAGTGTTGTCTCTGCTGCACACCCCCAGGGCCCTGCAAGAGTAGGGAGCTCTGATCTTGCAATATGGAAGAAATTGGTTACTGGGAATAAACTGAAATCACTGTCTTGAAAAGGTTTTCTTCCCTACGCTTTCTTTCCTATTCCTTTTTTCTTTTCTTTCTGTCCTTCCTTTCTTTTTTAAATTGTGGAAAGTCATAGAAAGAAAAAGAGAAAGAAATGTAGAATGGAACTACCTGTGACAGAGGGGAAGGAAGATGAGAAAAGTGACAATAGATGAGAAATATGGAAGAGGATGAGGATGAGGAGGAGAGAAGAGGAAGGACAGGAAGAGGAAGAAAGAGAAGCAGCAGGAATAAGATTCAGAAAAAAAATTTTTTTTTTAATGTTCTGGGGAAATTCTTGACATAAGGTGTGACAGAGCCAACCTTGAAAACTGAGGACGCAAACTGGCATCATTTGGAACTAGTGAGCAGAAAGAAAGGCAAAGATGTTTCCTAAAGGACCTAGAACTGAGGGTGGGTTATGTTTGGGCTGCGGTGAGCTGGGGCAGGCTCTCCTGCTTGACTCAGAACACTTACTAATTCATCACTCAAGTTAGTTGTGTGGCTTATTATCTGTGCAGGATCTTGCATTTTGATTTTTGTAGTTATTACATATGGAGATTTATAAACCTCACCTCATTATCACCCTTACAATAGTGTCTTTGTGACTTGTAGTGAAGCATGTGTGGAGAGGCAGAGTGTAATAGCTCATCCCTGAACTCTATGAGCAAACCTGGGCTTGCCTAGGAACTGATAGATCCCCAAATCTAATTTCAGGTTTACTTGCTAATATGTCTGTTGAACAAAAAGCATTTGTTATTAGCACATCTTAAGACTTCAGAAATAAAATGTTAAGACTTGAAGGAATACATGGAAGATTCCTGGGTCTTGATATCTTGCATCAAAAGTTGCATATGTTTTCACCAGTAAAAAAATACCACCAGTGTTTATGGAAGATATTTCTGACACAATATAAATACCCACTACATTAGAGGAACATGTGTCATTTCAATTTACGCTGTGCTAAGGACTCTTGATTGACAATTCACGTTGCTATATACTCCTCACAGTAGAACAACGGAATGCAGAAGGACCTGTGGATGCTGATGGGCATATATTGGCAGTTCTTTGCTAAATTACTAATTTGGTTACTCTCCACCTGTGAATGAATCTATATTTAATTTGTCTTTTCCATTTTTAAGATGAAAAATTACATATATTGCTTTGCTTAAAGTGAAACAGTTATTAAATGGGAGAGCTGGGCTTTAACCTGGGTTTATATGACTTCAAAGCCTATGTTTATTCTATCTAAGTATATGATAAGAGTTTAAAACTAAACCTATGGCTGTGGACTAGCATGGCAGGGAAATAAAGCTTCATAAAGGAAGTAAAATTTGACCTGAGCATTAAAGGGGGTTAAATATGATTAGGCTACAACAAAAAAGGAATTCATCAAAAGTGATGCTTCAAGAGAACTGTATAGCCTTACATAATTTCATTGGAAATGAAGAGAGCTTCAAAACAAATGACCTACATGTTCATCTTCAGAAGTCATATAAGTGAACAGCAGAATGAACTCAAAGAAAGTAGTAAGTGATCATTAAACTAAGAGTAGAAAAGTATAAAATAGACATCGATAACAAAAAATCAAAGTAGTCAACAAAGCCAAAAGTAGATCCTTTGAAACAAAAACAAACAACAACAACAACAACAAAAACTAGATAAATCTTTAGAAAAACTTTTTGAGAGAATACAAATAATGTCATCAATGCAAAACAGTACATAACCATATATAGTATAAATGCTGTAAGCAATGGTGTGCCAATATTTTGAAATGTGCATAAAATTAACATGTAGAAAAATCTATCTTGCCAGAAATGACTTAAGAAAAAAATAAAAAGCTTGAAAATTCTATATTTATTAAAGAAATATAGATGATGGTTAAAAATTCCCCACAATACAAGCAGTAAGCCCAGATGACTATATAGGAAAGTTCTACAAAACTACCAGGAAACTGATCTTCCCAATTTTTAATTATTGTAACAGTAAAAGGATAACAAAGAGAAACAGGCCAGTTTGGCTCAGCCGCTAGAGCATCAGCCTGAGGTCCGAAAGGTCTCGAGTTCACTTCCTGTCAAGGCACGTACCTGGGTTGCAGGTTTGATCCACGGCCTAGTGAGGATTGTGAGGAAGGCAACCAATCGATTTGTCTCTCTCACATTGATGTTTCTCTGTCTCTCCCTCCCTCCCTCCCTTCCACTCTATCTTAAGAATCAATGGGGGAGGGGGAAGAAGATGGTGGCAGGCAGGACTGGAGGGAGGGTGAGTGCGAGAGAGAGTGAGCAAGTGTGTGAGAGAGTGTGAGTGGACATGAAGGTGGACGACCAAACTCGTGCATTGCAGAGATGCAGAGCAGAAGGTTACTGTGCTGTGGACGGGGAGCAGCCTGCTAATGCGGTAAGCGGCTCTTCAGGGCGCTTCTCCCTGCTCTGCGGGGAGGTCCCACCATTTTGGAAGATCCCGGGTCTTCCCTGGGAGGAGGCAGTGGGAGCAGCTAGGGCCCAGCAACCTGAGCCCACCAGTGCACCTGGCACCATCAGACCAGTGGATACCCTGTGTCAACACAGACAAGTGCTCAGCAGTGGAGCTGTCAAGGTGCCAGTTGCGGAAACCACGAAGGGCCAAATGGACGGGAGCCCAGCACAATCCCCCACAGTAGCAGCCCGATCAGAGTCGAGATATACCCCCAGCAACAGAGGCAAGGGAGCAGACATCCATCCCCAGGCAACAGAAGCACAGACCAGCAGCAGAGAACCATCCCTGAAAACTACAGCAAATGCTGAGCAGGAGCTGAACCTCACTGGGCAGCAGCACTCCCCAGCCGGCAGTGGCGGGACCTGGGGCTCCATAGGGGCCTGTGCAACATAGCTGCCCACAAGAGCAATGGGGAGCCAGGGATTCAAAGGGGCCTGTGTGACCCAGCGGCCCACAAGAGTGGTAGGAAGCTGGGATCTAAAGGGACTTGTGCAACCCAGTGGCCCACAAGAGCAGTGCAGAGCTGGGGTGCCAGACGGAACGGTGCGACCCAGTGGCCCACAAGAGCGGTTTGGAGGTGGGCTCCAGAGGGGCCAGTGTGATCAGGCTCCCCACAGGTCCCCTGATACAATCCAGCTGCCCACAAGATAGGCAGGGAACCAGGGCTCCAGTAGGGCCTGTGCAACACAGCTGCCCACAGGTCCAGCTGGGAGCTGAGGCTCAAGAAGGGCCTGTGTGACCCAGCCACCCAAGATGTGGGCAGGGAGTGTGGCTCCAGCAGGGCCTGAGCAATACAGCTACAGGTGGCATCAGCAACCAGCAGGGAACACAGCTTCAGAGGGGTCCACGCAATCCAGCAGCAGCACCTACCAGGACACACCAATCCAGCCCCCAGTAGTCAATCCTCCAGGATCCACAGCAGGCAAGAGGTGACATGCAACAGGACAGTGTGGGAGGCACAGTAGCCTTATTTGATATACAGTGAGCTGCCTACACATCCAAACATCCCTCACCGGGTCTAGAGCTACCAGATGGCTAAAATGGGGAGACAAAGAAACAACACCCAAAGAAAAGAAAAAGAGGAATCACTAGAAAAGGAACTACAAGAAATGGAAGAAAACAACTTGTCAGATAAAGAATTCAAAGCAATGACTTTAAGGGTGCTGAAATAATTTGGTGAGAACTACAAGCAACTTATTAAGAATTATGAAGAGCTCACTGTGAACTACTTCAGCTTAAAAAACGAGGTAGAAGCTATGCATAAAAGTCAAGAGGAAATAAAGAATGACATAGCTGTTATGAAAAATACCTTAGAAGGGTTCAATAGTAGATTAGAAGAAGCTGAAGACCGAATCAGCGACTTAGAAGACAAGGTAGAGAAAAACACCCCAGTAGAGCAGCAAATGGAAAAAAAGTTTAAAAAGCAGGAGGAGAGTTTAAGGGAGCTGTGGGACAGTACAAAACGTAACAACATTCACATTATAGGGGTACCGGAAGGAGAAGAATCAGAGAAAGGAATAGAGAACCTGTTTGAAGAAATAATGACAGAAAACTTCCCTAAACTGGTAAAGGAAAAAGTCACACAAGTCCAGGAAACACGAAGAGTCCCAAGCAAGATGAACTCCAAAAGACCCACAGCAAGACACATCATAATAAAAATGGCAAACATTAAAGACAAAGAAAGAATCTTAAAGGAAGCAAGAGAGAGACAGAAAGTTACCTACAAGGGGGATCCCATTAGACTGTCAGCTGATTTCTCAATAGAAATGCTGCAGGCCAGAAGGAAGTGGCATGAAGTGTACAAAGTATTGCAAGGCAAGGGTCGGAATCCGAGACTACTCTATCCAGCAAGGCTATCATTCATAATTGAAGGAGAAATAAAGAGTTTCATGGATAAAAAAAAAAAAAAAAAAAAGCTAAAGGAATTTACCACCACCAAACCAGCACTGCAAGAAATGCTGAAGGGACTGTTGTAAGAAGAAGAAGAAACAGAGAGAGAGAGGAACACAGGCATAAAATTCAAATGGCAACTGATAACTATCTATCAATAATTGCATTAAATACAAGTGGCTTAATGCTCCAATCAAAAGACATAGGGTAACTGATTGGATAAGAAAAGATGACCCATATATATGTTGCCTACAAGAGACCCACCTCACAACAGAAAACTCACACAGGATGAAAGTGAAGGGATGGAAAAAAATTTTCCAAGCAAATGGAAATGAAAAAAAAGCAGGTGTAGCAATATTCATATCTGACAAGATAGACTTCAAAACGAGAGCCATAATAAGAGACAGAGAAGGTCACTACATAATATTAAAAGGATCAATCCAACAGAAGGATATAACCCTGGTAAACATATATGCACCAAATACGGGAGCACCAAAATATATTTAAAAACTTCTGGAGGACTTCAAGGGAGAGATCAATAGCAATATGATCATAGTGGGTGGCTTTAACACGTCACTGACACCACTGGATAGATCTTCTAGACAAAAAATTAACAAGGACATAGAGTCCTTACAAGATGAACTAGATCAGTTGGACTTCATTGATATTTACAGAACATGTCACCCCAAAGCTGCAAAATATACATTCTACTCAAGTGCACATGGGACATTCTCAAAGATAGACCACATGTTAGGACACAAAGCTAGTCTCCACAAATTCAAAAAGATTGAAATCATATCAAGCATCTTCTCAGTTCACAGTGGCATAAAACTAGAACTCAATTACAATAAAAACACACAAAACATTCAAACATTTGGAGGCTAAATAGCATGTTATACAAAGAATGGATTACTAATGAGATCAAAGAAGACATTAAAAACTTCCTAGCATAATGGAAACGAACACACAACAACACAAAATCTATGGGACACAGTGAAAGCAGTCATGAGAAGGAAGTTCATAGCATTACAGGCCCACTTCGAGAAACAAAAAAAATTCCTAATTGACTTTCTAACCCTACAACTTAAAGAACTAGAAAGAAAACCCTAGAGCTAGTAGGAGGAAAGAAATAGTAAAGATCAGAGCAGAAATAAATGACATAGAAACAAAAAAAAAAATTCAAAAGCTCAATGAAACAAAAAGCTTTTTCTTTAAAAAGATAAACAAGATCAATGGACTTTTAGCCAGATTCACCAAGAAACAAAAAGAGAGAAAACAAACAAAATCAGAAATGAAAGATGAGAAGTAACAATGGACAACACAGAAATACAAAGGATCCTCGAAACAAACTATGAACAATTATACACCAAGTTGGACAATCTAGGAGAAATGGACAAACTTCTACAAATACACAGCCTCCCAAAACTGAACCAGGAAGAGATAGAAAACTTGAACAGACCAATATCAACAAAGGAAATTGAGGATGTAATTAAGATACTCCCAGCAAACAAAAGCTCAGGCCCATATGGCTCCATGGAGGAGTTTTACTGAATATTCAAAGAAGATCGAAAATTCCAAAATGGCGGTGGAGTAAATGGAAGCTACACAGACCATCTCCTAGGACCAATCTGGAAATACAACTAAAATAAAGACAAATAGGAAAAAGAAACAGAAAAGCAGTTTACAAGGACCGTACAACCAGGGACACTGACTCGATTCTGGTAGAATTGTGGAGGTGCAAGAGGGGTGCTGGGAGCCCACGGACTGCAGCAGTCTTAGCTGTGAGCACCGCCCTAGGGATTAAAGCCCAAGACGGCTCCATAGCGCAGAGGGCCGGGACAGAGCGCTAAAATAGCCACAGCCACTGACCTAGGCTCCAGGAGAGGGAGGGAGGACTGGACTGGAACTGTGTGGGGACACTCGGGATTTGGAGGGTTCCCTGAGCTTTTGCTGAGTTGCAGACATGCAGGATGGTGGCCATCTTACTGCTCCCCAGGGCTCTGGGGAGAGGCAGCAGCCCCTCCCTCAGAGATTCAGCCACGCCCAGGTAGGCCATTGAAATGCAAATTGAGGCTCATTAACTACCAGCATCTGCCTCACCCTTGGGAAATCCTCTCACACTGAACCCCTGAGGGAGGTTTTCATTCAACTGAGAACCCAAGGCTCTTCAAGTAACTGAGACTAGTAGCCTCTAGGCAAAAAGCGAGAGGATACCTTAACCTTTTCTGGGCTTGCAAATCTACCCAGGAAAGTAAGGTTCAACAGCAGTGTATAACTTGGGTCCTCCCACATTCATCCATACCCAGTAGAGGGAGACACAAACAGCAGAACACTAACATCAACAGGGAAAATTTGACAGGCTCCAAAACTCACTGAGATAGCCAAAATGGTGAAAAAAAGAAACAGAAGTCAAATGAAAGAACAGGACCCCTCCACTGAAGATGAGATAAATAAAATGGAGTTAAGCAAGTTAACAGAGCTACAATTCAGAGCCATGATCTTGAGAAAGCTCAACAGCATGAGTAAGTACATCAACACCATAAGCAAAGACATAGAAATATTGAAAATCAACCAATTGGAAATGAAGAATGACATAGCAGAAATGAAGAACACATTGGAAGGACTAAACAGCAGAGTAGAAGAAGCCGAGGACCGGATCAGTGAATTAGAAGACAGGGTAGAAAAAAACAAACCAATCAGAAAATCAAAAAGATAAAACAATGAAAAAACAGGAAGACAGATTAAAAGAACTGTGGGACAACTGGAAATGTAATAATGTTCGCATCTTAGGAGTCCCGAAGAAGAAGAAAATGAACAAGGTTAGAGAATATATTTGAAGAAATAGTGACAGAAAATTTCCCTAATTTGGTGAAGGAAGAAGGCATTCAAGTTCAAGAAGCACAGAGAGTCCCAAGTAAGAAGAACCCAAACAGGCCCACACCAAGACACATAGTAATTAAAATGCCAAAAATTAAAGACAAAGAGAGTATTCTAAAGGCAGCAAGAGATAAGCAACAGGTTACCTACAAAGGAACCCCCATAAAGCTATCAGCTGACTTCTCAATAGAAACACTACAGGCCAGAAGGGAATGGCATGAAGTAATCAAGGTCATGAAAAACAAAGATCTGAACCCAAGACTACTCTACCTAGCAAAGCTATCATTCTAAATAGAAGGTCAAATAAAGAGCTTCCCAGACAAAAATAGGCTAAGGGAATACATTAGCACCAAACCAGCACTGCAAGAAATGTTAAAAGGACGGATGTAATTAGTAAAAGAAATAGAAAGGAAAATAGAACCACACTGAACAAAAATGGCAATAAATAAGTACATATCAATAATCACCTTAAATGTAAATGGATTGCATGCTCCGATAAAAAGACACAGAGTAGCGGATTGGATAAGGAAGCATGACCCATATATATGTTGTTTACAAGAGACCCACCTCACAACAAAAGACTCACATAGGCTTAAAGTGAAGGGATGGAAAAAAATCTTCCAAGCAAATGGAAAGAAAAAAATTGCGGGGTAGCAATACTCATATATGATAAAATAGATTTCAAAATGAAGGCCATAACTAGAGACAAAGAAGGTCACTACATAATATTGACAGGCTCTATCCAACAGGAAGATATAACCTTGGTAAACATATATGCACCCAATATAGGAGCACCAAAATATATTAAAAATCTTCTGGAGGACTTCAAAGGGGAAATCGACAGCAATACAATCATAGCAGGGGACTTCAACATCCCGCTGACATCACTGGATAGATCCTCTAGACAAAAAACTAACAAGGAAACAGAACTCTAAACGAAGCACGAAACCAAATGGATTTAATAGATATTTACAGAGAATTACACCCCAAAACTACAGAATTCACATTCTTCTCAAGCGCACATGGGACATTCTCAAAGATAGACCACATGTTAGGATACAAACGAAGTCTCTACAAGTTCAAGAAGACTGAAATCATATCAAGCATCTTCTCAGATCACAATGGCATGAACTTAGAAATCAATTGCAACAAGAACATGCAAAGACATTTGAACACATAGAGGCTAAATAGCATGTTATTAAACAAAGAATGGGTTACCGAGGAGATCAAGGAAGAAATTAAAAACTTCCTGGAAACCAATGAAAATGAACACACAATAACACAAAATCTATGGGATGCATCTAATGCAATTCTGAGAGGGAAGTTCATAGCACTACAGGCCTACCTCAAGAAACAAGAAACATTTCTAATAGACTATCTAACCTCACAACTTAAAGAACTAGAAAGCAAACAAAAAGAAAACCCCAGAGCAAGTAAAAGGATGGAAATAGTAAAGATCAGAGCAGAAATAAACGACATAGAGACCAAAAAAACAATTCAAAGGATCAATGAAACAAAGAGCTGGTTTTTTGAAAAGATAAACAAGATTGATGGACCCTTAGCTAGACTCACCAAGAAACAAAGAGAGAGAACCCAAATACACATAATCAGAATTGAAAGAGGAGAAGTAACAACTGACACCACAGAAATACAAAGGATCGTTAACAAATACTATGAACATTTATATGGAAACAAATTAGACAATCTAAGCGAAATGGACAAATTTCTAGAAACACATAGTCTCCCAAAACTGGACCGGGAAGAGATAGAAAACTTGAACAGACCAATAACAACAAAGGAAATTAAAGATGTAATCAAGACTCTCCCAGCAAACAAAAGCCCAGGCCCGGATGGCTTCATGGGGAAGTTTTACCGAACATTCAAAGAAGAACTAACACCCATTCTCCTCAAACTGTTTCTAAAAATTCAAGAATAAGGAAGACTTCCAAACTCGTTTTATGAGGCCAGCATAATTCTAATTCCAAAACCAGAAAAAGACACTACAAAGAAAGAAAACTACAGGCCAATATCCCTGATGAACATAGATGCCAAAATCCTGAACAAAATACTAGCAAATCGGATCCAGCAATACATCAAAAAAATTATTCACCATGACCAAGTGGGATTCATCCCAGGGATGCAAGGCTGGTTCAATATTCGCAAATCAATAAATGTGATACATCACATAAACAAAATGAAAGATAAAAACCACATGATCATATCAATAGACGCTGAAAAAGCATTTGACAAAATCCAGCACCCATTTCTGATAAAAACGCTCAGCAATTTGGGAATAGAGGGATCATATCTTGACATAATAAAGGCCATATATGAAAGACCTACAGCCAACATCATACTCAATGGGCAAAAACTAAAAAATTCCCCTAAGAACAGGAACAGGACAGTGATGCCCACTTTCGCCACTCTTATTTAACATAGTACTGGAAGTCTTAGCCACAGCAATCAGACATGAAGAAAAAATAAAAGGAATCCAAACTGAAAAGGAGGAAGTGAAACTCTCATTATTCGCAGATGACATGATATTATATATAGAAAACCCTAAAGACTCCATTAAAAATCTACTAGACTTAATAAATGAATTTGGCAAAGTAGCAGCATACAAAATTAACGTCAAGAAATCGACGGCATTCTTATACAGCAATGATGAACTCACAGAAAGAGAAACTAAAAAAACAATTCCATTTACCATTGCAACAAAAAAATTAAGATACCTAGGAATAAACTTAACTAAAGAAGTAAAGGATCTATTTGCAGAAAACTACAGGACATTGAAGAAAGAAATAGAGGAAGATATAAAAAAGTGGAAGCACATACCTTGTTCATGGATTGGAAGAATTAACAACATTTAAATGTCCATATTACCCAAAGCAAGCTATAGATTCAATGCAATCCCCATCAAAATACCAACAACATATTTCACAGAACTAGAACAAATATTTCAAAAGTTCATATGGAACCAGAAAGACCCCGAATAGCCACAGCAATCTTGAAAAAGAAGGACAAAGTAGGAGGGATCACAATACCGGACATCAGGTTATACTACAAAGGTACTGTAATCAAAACAGCCTGGTACTGGCACAAGAAGAGGCACATAGACCAGTGGAACAGAACAGAGAATCCGGAAATTGACCCAAGACATTATGCGCAATTAATATTTGACAAAGGTGGTAAGAGCATACAATGGAGTAAAGACAGCCTCTTCAATAAATGGTGTTGGGAAAATTAGACAGCTACATGCAAAAAAATGAAACTAGATCATCAACTTACACCATACACAAGAATAAACTCAAAATGGGTAAAAGACTTAAATGTGACTCATGAATCCATAAAAATCCTAGAAGAAAATGTAGGCAACAAAATTTAAGACATCATTCGCAGCAAAATTTTCACTGATATATCACCTAAGGCAACAGAAACAAAGGAAAAAAATGAACACATGGGACTACATCAAACTCAAAAGCTTCTGCACAGCAAAAGAAACAACCATCAAAGTGGAAAGGCAACCCACTGTATGGGAGAGCATAATTGCCTATGATATATCAGATAAGGGACTAATTTCCAAAATATATAGAGTGCTCATACATCTCAACAAAAGGAAGACAAAGAACCCAATTAAAAAATGGGCAGAGGAACTAAATAGACTCCTCTCCAAACAGGACATATAAACGGCCAAGGGACATATGAAGAAATGTTCAACTTCACTAATCATCAGAGAGATGCAAATTAAAACAACAATGAGGTATCACATCACACCTGTCAGAATAGCTGCCATCAACAAAGCATCAAACAACAAGTGTTGGCGAGGGTGTGGAGAAAAGGGGACTCTAGTACACTGCTGGTGGGAGTGCAGACTGGTGAAGCCACTATGGAAAACACTATGGTGTTACCTCAAAAAATTAAAAATTGAATTACCATTTGACCCAGTGACCCCACTCCTAGGAATATACCCTAAGAAGTCTGAAACACCAATCAGAAAGAATACATGTACCCCCATGTTCATAGCAGCACTATTTACAATAGCTAAGATCTGGAAACAGCCCAAGTGTCCATCAGTGGATGAATGGATAAAAAAGCTGTGGTACATATACACAATGGAGTACTGTGCAGCTTTAAGAAAGAACGATCTCTTATCCTTTGCATCGACATGGGAGGACCTGGAAACTATTATCCTAAGTGAAACAAGCCAAGCAGAGAAAGACAAATATCATATGATCTCACTTATTTCTGGAATATAATGAACATAACAATGTGAGGAGCAGGGTAGTCCCGGGGACGTGGAAGTGGGGTACAGACTGACATCTGCCAGAAGAGGGGGTGGGGGAGGGGAGCGATGAACACAGACCTTGTACGCATGTACCCATAACCAATGGACATGGACAACAAAAATGGGGACGGGGCAGGGAGGGAGGGGGAGGGGGAGGGGGGTGTCAATGGGGGGAAAAAAGGAGAAACATCTGTAACAAAAGTAAATTAATAATAAAATAATAAAAATAATAAAAAAATAAAATGTTTTACACATAAAAAAAAGAAATAGGCGTATATCTTATTTAGACATCAGGACTTAATATAAAATAATAGTAATAAAAAGTATGTATTGATGCAGAGATAGGCAAATTAATTAATGGAATAGACTAAAAAGCCCATAAATAGACTCAAAAATATATGGACTGTTGATTAGAACAAAGGTGGAATGTGTGATTAGTGAAGAAAACTAAGTACAGTTCAATAAATGAAGTTAAGGAAAAAAAAGTTATCTACATGAAAAAAAAATACAAATGAAACTCTATCTCACTTCATGGCCAAAAGCCAATCCAGGCAAACCAAGAATATAAAGGCAAAAATAAAACTTTAAAATTCTTAGCAAAAAACTAAAGAGGAATACCTTTTAAATCTTAGGGTAAAAAATATTTTTAGACAAGACATCAAAAAAGGAAAAGACATACATATAAATTTTACTATTTTAAAATTAAGAACTTTTGTTTATATAAAAAATATCATAAGGAGAGTGAAATGACAACTTGAAAACTGGATATTACAATTCACACAACTGACAAAGGATTTGTATTAAGACTGTATAAAGAACTCTTATAAAAATCATTAAGAAAACCACAAACAATTCAGTATAAAAATGGGCATAAGACATGAACAGGCATTTGACAATAGGAAGCCCATGCAACCAATACACACTTGAAAATATGTTCAACACCATTAGCAATCTAGGAAATGCAAATCAAGACCACAATGACATACCATTTTACACTTATCTAATTGCTAAAAGTGACTATTTCAAATGCAGTAAAGGGTATGATTTCAGAGGATCTCCTTTACATTTCTTGTGGGAATAAAATGGCAAAACCACTTTGGAGAACAGTTTGTCATTATCTCCTGAAATCAAACATTCATATATATTATGACCAACAATTTTATTCTTTGGTATATACCCAAGAGAAACTCCTACACACTGACAAAGAAGAAATGTGTGTAAGAATATTCATAGACCCTTGGTCGGTTTAGCTCAGTGGTTAGAGCAATGGCTCATGGACCAAAGAGTCTCAGGCTCGATTGCAGTTCAATCTCTAGCCCCAGTTGGGGTCGTGAGGGAGG
This sequence comes from Tadarida brasiliensis, assembly GCA_030848825.1. Lineage (NCBI taxonomy): Eukaryota > Metazoa > Chordata > Mammalia > Chiroptera > Molossidae > Tadarida > Tadarida brasiliensis. The sequence continues at coordinate 66,119,329 of CM061259.1, read as the reverse complement.
TAACCAATTGGTGTGTCTCTCTCACATCAATATTTCTCTTTCTGTCTCCTCTTTCTCCCTCCCTCTCACTCTATCTGAAAATCAATGGAAAAATATCCTCAGGTGAGGAATTAAAAAAAATACTTATATATATATATTCATAGAGCCCCGCCAGTGTGACTCGGTGGATTGAGCATCGACCCATGGACTGAGAGGTCCCAATTCCCAGGCTCGATCCCCAGTGGGGGGCGTGCAGGAGGAAGCCAATCAATGTTTCTCTGTCACATAGATGTTGCTATCTCTCTCTCCTTCCTCTCTCTCCTTCCTCTCTCTAAAGAAAATTAATAATAACTTTTTTTTTAAAGCATATTTATAGAGCATCATCCCACGCACTAAGAGGTCACCAGTTCGATTCCAGTTCAGGGCACATGCCCAGGATTTAGGCTCCATCCCCAGTAGAGGTTGTGCAGGAGGCAGCCGATCAATGTTTCTCTCTCACATCAGTGTTTCTATCTCTCCCTCTCCCTTCCTCTGTCTCTCTTTAAAAAAAAAAAAAATCAATAAAAACATATATTTTTTAAACAGAATATTCAGCCCTGGTCAGTTTGGCTCAGTGGTTAGAGTGTCAGCCCGCAGACCAAAGAATCTTGCGTTCAATTTTGGTCAAGGGCACGTATCTCGGTTGCAGTTCAGTCCCAGGCCCTGGTTGGGGTCATGCGGGAGGCAGCCAGTCGATGTGTCTCTCTCACATCGATGTCTCTCTCTCTCCCTCCCACTCTAACTGAAGATAAATGGAAAAATATCCTTGGGTGAGGAGTTTAAAAAATAAAAAATATAAAGAAAGAATATTCCCAGGAGCACTGTTCATCATAGCAAAAGCTTGCAGTAATCCAAAACCTATCAACAGGAGAGTAGATGAAAAAAATGTCTTATATTCACACAATGACTAGGATATTACAAGTCAGAAAAAAAAAATACTGCAACATGCAACAATATTATGCTAAGTTTTAAGTCCTCCAAAATTACATTTAACGTAATTTTATAATGTTGAAAATGAACAAAAATTATACACACATTCATAGGTATGCACACACATATACACATACACACATGTGTTATGAATGTATGAAGAGAAAATACATGAAAAAGAAAGCAAGGGCATGAATTAACACAGAAACCATAAGGATGGTAATACCAGGTATGGGGAGACAGCAGAATGATATGTGGAGGGGCACACATGGTTATATGTGGGTTATTGTCAAGGTCTTGACTTTAATTTTGAGTTGTGGTTTCATGGATATTTATTACAGAATTGAAACAAACAAACATTGTACCATGCATAGATCAATGATAAGAATGTGTCATGAATTTAAATTATGGTTAATCAATTCAATTATAATTACAGAAAAACAAAGAGTTCTCTGGCGCAGCTCTGTCCACAGAACTCTGAGATCATAGAAATGTTCTATATCTGTACTCTCCACTGTAATAGCCACCAGCCTGCATCAAGTTCTTGAAATGTGGCTAGTGCAACTGAAGGAAAAAACTTTCAGTTGTATTAACTTGAATTAATTTATATTTAAATAGCCATTTGGTAGAAACAACTTTCAGTGGTGGCAGAAAATAAGTAATGTTCAAGGATCAGTGAGCAAGTTGGCCTGGCTTAAGTAAATGGCTCTTAATAGAAAGTAGCCAGAAATCAAGTTAACCAAAGACATGTTATTTACCTTGTGGAAAATCCAACTCACCATCCCTTCTTGTCTTTCTACTTAGAGTAGTGCCACTAGGCTTTTTAATACCACAAAACTCAACAGCCTGCTTATAATATTCATTCATTCATTCATTCATTCATCCATCCATTCATCCATTCATTCATTCATTCTTCATTTAAGTTTTCTTTCTCTCTCCCCAAGCTCCCAATTTTGATAAATACACAAGACCCCTGAAGACATTAAGGCAGTTATCATTTGAGCAAAGTCTAAGGCTGTATGTTTAAATGTATTTACCTCCTCTTGTTAATGGCATCATTCAATCACAGTTTAGTAGCTTCCAAGTGAGAGGATTAGAAGTGTCAGGGGAATTGCTCACTCAAACCAGGAAATGTGGGGTTTTTAGTTCAAACAGTATCTGAAGGAAGCTGGTAAGCAACAGCTGAGAAGATGAAAGATCAGATCAACGCCTCCCTTTGAAGTAAATATACTGAGACTGCAAGTGTACCAATGTTCATTACTGCCAGAATTCCAAGTGGCTGTTCCTGACGCAGGCTTTAGAATGTATCATAAAATCTATAAAAATATCAACAAGATGCTTTCAAGTGACACCAAACAGCTAGAGTGCCGTATTTGCAGGGACACTGCTGTTTAAAGGCAATTTGCTGGATTGCTTTCCATCTGGGACCAACACAAGTGCCTTCCAATCTCTCTCCCCCCACTCCCTTCCTTCTTTGCTCCCTCCTCCCATCCCCAGCTAGAAACTAAGATTCTAAATGTTTCATTTCTGCTTCCTTGGAGGGCCAGGAGGAGAAAATGAAGCTTTTCTTGGCTTGCTTCTCGACCCTCCTAAGAGATTCAGAGACAAAAAGATTGCTTTGGGAAAATAATAATGCCAAATGAGCATTAAAATAATAAATGGGTTTTCTGGAAATTAGGTTCTCAGAGGTCATGCAATTAAAAGTTAGGAGGAAAACACACCTCAGGCTTGATTGGAGGAGACAAGTGAGCGCCAGGGCAAATACTTCCACCATCCTGAAACTCCCATTCAAGGTTTTAAGCCTGAGAGCTGGCTGATGAATCTATTTGCATACTTCCAGGACTTGATAACAAGCCAAAGTGTAGTATAATTTCATAGGCCCTGATTATTAATAATAACGAGGAGCATGATTAGGGCCCTGAATAACAAGGGGTCACAGCAGGGCACAAGGCAAACATGAGTCAGCAGCACATCATTATTTAAAAAATAACAAAGGACCTCAACTGCCTGAGGAGAAGCTTGGATGCCTTTCATTATATGAATAATGATATATTAAACTTTGTCGTGGCATCGTTAAAATCAAGGAACTTATTTCCCATCTACTGTCCTCGGAAGAGCTTTATGGAAATTCAGGAGCCCATAGCGGCTTGTGTTTCAATACATGTGCTTCCCTTGTGACAAATTGTGACTCCTCACTTTCTCCCACCAACCTTAATCACACAAATATTGACCTAAAGAATTGGGAAGAAACTTACAGCACATTTATAGAAGACTATTTGTCTTGCTGATGAGGGCGTGGTGGTTCAGAGAGATAAAGCAACCACACCAAAGACACTGAGCCTATCAGAGGCTAAGCCTTGAAACAGAACCTCAGGCCCCCACGTCCTAGTCAGGGCTCTCTACATAACAGGTCACCAAAAATCCAACTCTGTGTTTTTACTGGGCTAGAAAGCCATATCTGAGCAATAGGACAGAATTACATATTATCTGGCTGCAAAATCTTGGGAATTTAACAAACCAGCTGAAAAAGTGCCACTCTACATTGGACCAACAAGCCATTTTTGAAATATTGTGTTTCACACAAAGGAGTATTTGGTGAGGAACAGAAGCAGAGTGATATTTTAGGTTACTAGGTTTGGATAAATTAAACTGTAATTGATGTCTTTGAGGAAATACTTGTCACTTAGTCCCCCTCAATCCAAAACAAGCATGAGAGGATAACCTGAGAATGACTGTTATGCTAATGCATGTGACAGTAGGTCAGAGTCTATACAAATGCCCAACTGAAAATAGTGCCCATACTCTAGCTGTGAATCTTCGTCCCAGTAGTGTGTTCTGTAACCCACACAAACACAGAGGCCTGAGTAGAGGGTCTCTAAGGTCCTTTCAGATCTAACACTCTCTGGTTCTATAATTTGAAGTTGTTGTTTTTTCCAGACCTCTTAGCTCTTTTGTTAAACTTAAAAGATATCAGTTGTCTGGTTCAACTTTTGATTAAATTTGAGCTTTATTAATAAAGTGTCATAGCAGAGTTCCTTCTAAATGTATGTTATAAAAACCTGCTTTTTAATGCTTCAAATGCTTTTTCAAAAGAATATATCTTCAACTCTACTTTCTGATAGGAGGCTTCCCTACGTTGTTCTATTGATTCTATTATGTGGTAGATGAAAGACACCCACAAGTCCTCCTTAATGAAAGGTGGACTCTGTGTCCTCTCCCTTCGAATCTGTTGGCCAATAGAAGAAATGCTGGGCTGTTTCTGGGTTTTGGCCTCAAGAATATGGCAGCTTCCACTTCCTGTCTTCAAAGTACTCAGCCATCATTCTGTGAAGAAGAAAAAACAGCCTCTCAGAGGCAACCATATGAAAGAAACCGAGGCCCCCACCTGAGTACCCATCGAAATCCACCATCAACATGCTGGCCATGAAAGTGCACCATCTTGGAAGGAGGTCCCCCAGCCCCATTCCAGACAACACTGAATGGAACAGAGAGGAGCCAACCAACCCCTGACCAAATTCATGAGTAAATGAATGGTTGCATTGAGGCAGTTTGTCATGTAGCAATAAATACTAATAACAATAATGATAAAGAAAAGAATAGAGGTAACATTCTGTGAGTATTTATCAAGTTCTAGATATATTGCAAAGTATATGAGTTACATCATTTAATTTTCATCACAAAGCAAGGAGGCAGCCAGCCTTATCATTTCCCTTTACAAAAAAGGAAACTAAGTGGCCCAAGTTCATATAGCCAGGAGTGCAGAAACAATTCACCAACTCAAACCTGCCTTTACTCCCTCTGCATCTTGTTGCGTCTTATCTCTGTATGGTTTTATCTATTGCCTATCTTCAAATGATAGCTACATGTGCTTGGACAGTTCTGACTTCTCACAAGCTCCCATCTGATCTCTGGAAGAACATGGCAAATGTCTCCTTGGATCATCTGCCTCTGTGCTACCTCTGAACATTGCAGGTCTTACCTGAAATTCTTGTGTTTGCTACTGTCTCCCTTCTGGGCTGTGGGGGTCCCACCCTATGGACTAGGTCTTATCTTTCTCAGTATCTTTAGTGTCTGGCACAGAGTTGACTCCCCACAAGTTTGTTTAACTGCATTACTCTTCTGCTTCCACCTCAAATTCTTATACCCCAAACAAAATCACCATCATCTCCATCGTTAACTAGCTCTCCCTTTCATCTTCCCTATTCCATAAAAGACTTCACCATTCTTACAATACTGCAAACTGACATCTGCTTCGCCTTCAGGTAATAACTCCTGTCAAGTCTCCAAAGTGCCTCTTACTCTCACCTATTCTTTATATTTCCTAGTCCTGGCTCCCATTACACTGTCTGTGGATTATTGTGATTTTCTAAGAACTGGTATTCTTACTTCCTTCTCTCTTCCAATCCATTTTGAACATTTCTTCTCAAATGTCAGATGAACATTTTTAATACATTGATTGCCTTTATCTTATCACTGTCCCCTCAAAATCCTTCAGTGGCTCATTGTGTGAATCAATGGGGATGTTTTGAACTACAAGTAGAACCCAACTTGTGCTGGTTTAAACAAGGAACTCTGGAGTTCAGAAATAGAATCCAGGCCCTGGTTGGGTAGCTCAGTTGGTTAGAGTGTCATCTCAATATGCCAAGGTTGCTGGTACAATCTCATCATGGTACATACAAGAATCAACCAGTGGTCCTGGCTGGTTTGGCTCAGTGGTAGAGCATCAGCCCATGGACCAAAGAGTCGTGGGTTCCATTCCAGCCAAGGGCACATATCTCAGTTGTGGTTAGTCCCCGGCCCTGGTCGGGGTTGTGCAGGAGGCAACCAGTCGATGTGTCCCTCTCCATCAATGTTTCTCCCTCTCTCTCCCCACCTCCCATTCTATCTGAAGACATTTGAGAAAAATATCCTCCGGTGAGGATTAAAAAAATAAAAGTAAAAAAGAATCAACTAGTGAATGCATAAATAAGTGGAACAACAAATCTCTCTCTCTCTCAAATCAATAAAAAAAAAAAAAAAGTAGAATCCAATGGCTCAAGATATTAAGGATCTAATCTCTTTCCATCTCTCCAGCACTGGTTTTATGCCAAGCCAGTTCTCTCTCATAATTTAGTTACGTACTGATGACATCAGAGGCTATATGCTCCCTCAAATATTCCCAATAGATTTTTTTTTTTAAGAGCAAAGAAAAACTTTTCCAAAAGCATCCATCAAACCGTTCCTTTCATCTTATCATCAAACTAAATGTGCTGTGGCTTACAGTACAGGTTTATTTCTTGCTCCTTGTATATGTCCAGTATGGGTGGGCTGCACTTCTGCCTCCTATCATCTTTGTTCTGGAATCTATATTGAAGGAGCAACCCTTATCTGGGACATTGCTGAAACTACATCTGGGATCACTTTTATTGGTCAAAGTGAGCCTCATGACCAAGACTGACATCTCTAATGGGTAGAGATTATCCTTATGCAAAGGCACACCACTTGACATTAGCTCAATTCCCAAGAAGTTTTGCTGCCACCAATTAGGGAAAGAATGTTGAAGACTTAGCCACAATGTCCAATATCCTTGGCATTCAAGGTCTCTTATGCTCTTTTCCCAACTGAACCATCAGTCCCCTACTGCTCTCCCACTCATCATTGAGCATCTTCTTCTGTAGACAGACATCTATCTCCAACATGGGTTATATGAGTTCTCCCTCCTGGAATGCCTTCTTTTGGCCACACCCTACCCTCCCTCTAGGGCCTTCTCTCCTATCACTTCCCTCCTTTGACCTTATTTCTCCTCTAGCATCAAACTTACAAACATAGACTCATAAAATTTAAGATATTTGAGGACTCTAAAAATAACTAGTGCAGAATCTCCTAATGGGAGGACATATCAATCCTTTAAAATGCTTGTATTCCCAACCCCTACAAAAATAAGAGGTAGAAAAAGTGGTCAGAAACCCTGAATGAGTGTTATCACCTCTCTTGTTATTCAAAATGTTCATTAGCAAACTAAACTCTCTGAGAGGTTTTGATAAAATTATTATAAGAAATCAATAATAATAAAAAATATAAATTATAATATATGAATGTATGAGGTGGGCAAAAGTAGGCTCACAGTTGTAATAAAAATATTGCAATAAATAAAATAATAAAAATAATGCAGTAATTATGCCTGGCCAGTGTGGCTCAGTGGATTGAGTATTGTCCCATGGACTGAGAGGTCCCTGTTCAGTTACCGGTCAGGGCATGCAGGAGGCAGCCGATGGATATTTCTCTCTCACATCGATGTTTCTCTCTCTCTCTCTCTCTCTCTCTAAAAGATCAATAAAAACATATTTTTAAAAAAATAATACAATAATTAATAAACAGTACAAGAATAAAATGTTTTGCATAATCACAACTGTAAACCTACTTTTGCCACCCATGTATATTTATAAAATACATTCGTGTATCAATAAAATTATTATAAATAAATTAATGATATCTTAATTACTAAAAAATTGTTAAATCTTGCTTAAATTGGCATTTCCTGAACATATTTGTTACTGATTAATGCCCTGTACAACTAGTGAGCATTGCTGGTGATCAACATTGGAAAATGCTGATGTAGGCCAAACCCTTTAATAGATTAAATTACCAAGATCCAGATAAATCTAGTGACTTGGCTAAGATCACACAACAGCTGTTGTGAAATAGAAAGAGATCTTAAGTTTGGAGGTAAAATTCTAAGGATCATGTCTGCCTTTTAACTAGATAGTTAATGGAAGTTGACCACAAAACATTTGGAATATCAGTGTTCCCTCATGTGTTAAAAGAGGATTATAATAATAGCAACTTCTTGGTGTTGTTGTGAGGATTAAATAAATTAACATGTGAAAGCACTGTATGAAGTGTATTATTGCACACAAATGTACTGTCGTTACCTGGGGAGGATAAGGGCTAAAACTCAAGTCCCAGGGCTCCCAGCCACTGTTTCCTTTCTGCACCAGCCTGTCTCCAGTCCCCACCTCTCCTGTTCCTTAACTCTTCTGCTACCTTATAAGTCATTTGGCCACTTTTTTTCTGTGTGCCTGTGTCGTCAGCAAAACTAGAGGTTCCTTCAGGCTAAGGAATAAATCCTCTAGTTCCATTATTTCTTCTCAGCACCAAGTACAATATTATATACAAACTAAGTATTTGAAAAATACTCAATAAATTGAATTTACTCCCAGAAGCAATTGGAAAATTATACTCAGTATAAAGAAAATAAAATTTTCAGGAAGGCACTAATTTCTTAGTATCTACCTGAAAAGTAAGAAAGAGCTAAAGGTAATTCCTGCCCTAGAAGAAGTGTACTTATGCAGAGGGAGTTTCAAAGAAGATGAGATTGATCATTTAAAACTTTGACTTATGGAAGGAAGGTTTAGGAGTTGAGTGTTGTTTTAGTATTCATTACAAAAAATTCCAATAGTGTTTCATAGTGACAAGTCCTTGCAATATTAAGGTTCTATGTATAATTTCAAAATGCCTTAAATAAACATACATGAGTTTATATATGTTCCATAAAAGACTAATGCTGACAAGTACAAATTCTGGGGAAGTTGGTAAAGACTGGGCTTTATTATTTCCATTACTTAAGAATGGGTAGAACATTCAGATTGTCCATGATTCTAGAACCTCTTATGTTTAAGACATCGCTTTCCAAATTAGTGGAAAATGTTTCAAGCTCTGTAGAGAAAAACATTCACCAATACCAGGAGTTTTCTTTAATAGGTCACGATTAATACTTGAAGTGAAAATAATTTATAGGCATTGCTATTGCAGGATTAAAATGTTGTTTGCCTGTCTATATCTTTGAACAGACACTGATGTGTAAAATTCTTTTTTAAAGCTGACTTTTAAAATTACATTTATTCTACTTGCTTGTGTAATATCTCCCTTCATATAATTCTTCTCTAATATATCCAGGTAAATGAGTTTACAGGACATTAATAAATGACATATTTCTTATATCCTTTAAATGGATAATCTGGAAATACTTAAAATAGAAGATATGTACTTTTACTACAAACTTATATTTAGAAGTTTAATTAATCAAAATGCTATATAATTACATGCATTAGTCAGAATAAGCTAAATTATGCTATAAGGACAAATACCTCCTAAATGTCAGACAGTTTATTTCTTGCTCTTGTTACCTGTCCAACATGGGGGGTCAGGTGGTTCTGCTCATCTCCGTCACTTCAGGACTCGGTCTGATGGCGGCATGTGCTTCCCCACTCACCACATGGGAACTGGGAGAGCCATAGCTTATCACACTGCAATTAAATGCTTCCACCCTTAGCAAAAATACACATCACTTCCACTTCCACTCAACTGATTAAAAGTATAATCAAATCGTGTCCAAGTAAATCTTGTCATATTAAGTCATTTCTTTTTTGGTTTGGCTATTTCCCACTTAAACTGTACTCCTGCACTGTCTGATACATCCATCACTAGCCACATGTGGCCAGTAAGCTCTTAAAATATGCCAGTCCGAATTAAAATAGGCTAGAAGTACAAATTACACACTGGATTTCTCTAAGACTTAGTACAAATAAGAATGCAAAATTATCTCATTAATAATGTTTAATATTGATTACATGTTGAAATGGTAATATTTTAGATATATTGGGATAAATAAAATATATTCTTGAAATTAACTTTACATGTTTCTTTTTACTTAATTTAATGGGAGTATTAGAAAATGTAAAAGTCCATATGTGCCTTGCATTTATTTCCATTGGTTAGCGTTTTCTTCAGGTCAATTCAGGATTTTGTCAGCCAGTTCAAGAGTCTGCTCTTCCCCTTCTTGCAAGGGCCATCTCACCTGGGCTGCATGTGAAGGGCATTCGGAGCGAGGGGTTCATCTGGCACAGGCTGTCCTCCATTCTGTAGTGTCTGTGAAGATGGCTTCATCCCACCAGGTTTTTCTTGAGCAGCCTCTAGACCCACTGCATCCAACAAATGTGTGTTTTTAATCATCTCTCTCCCACCTAACGGAGCTCAACCCAGAGTTAGGCCATTGGCTTTTTCTCCCTAAAAAACACATCAGGAATTCAGTCTAGACTCAGTCCTTCTTAAGATCCGTGAAGGAAAACTGACTAAAAATGCTCTTGCTGCTTGTACATAGCGTTCACGTAGTTTTTTATTCAAACTTTTAAGAGTAAAGAGGGGTGCTTGTAATAACTATATCAACAGGGACAACAAGCATAAACTGGGACAAGTCTAGGCAAATGGAACATAGGTTCACCCTATTTATATTGTTTTTTGTTTGTTTGTTTGTTTGTTTGTTTGTTTGTTTGTTTGTTTTTTAGAGAGAGAGGAAAGGAGAGAGAGATAGAAACATCAGTGTGAGAGAGAAACATCAATAGGCTGCCTCCTGCACGCCCCCTACTGGGAATCAATTCCGAAACCCGGGCATGTGTCCTGACTGGGAATGGAACCGGGACCTCTCAGTCCATGGGACAATGCTCAATCCACTGAGTCACACCGGCCGGGCAGGTTTACCCTATTTATAAATCAACAGTTCTCAAAGGGCAGTCCAGGGAACTCTGGGGGTTCCTGAGACTCTCTTAGGAGGTCCATTAAGTCAAAACTATTTTTATAATAATACAAAGCTAATAGTTGCCTTTTTCTCTCACATTTTCTCATGAGTGTGCAATAAGTTTTTTCAGAGAACACATGTTATATGATGTTATTGCTCTGATAACTAAAAGAGATATATACTTTTGTATTCTTGGGTTTTCTAGAATTTTCCAAGGCTGTAGGTTTATGGTACGCACATGTGTGTTTCAGAGATAAACTCTTTTTTCTCAGGGCTTCTACTGAACTTTTACAAGCTACCTTTGGTTATAATCTCTGAAATTTTATTATATATATAAAGAAGAAAGCATATTTAAATATCTAATATAATAAATTGCTAATAAATATATAACCTACCCCCACCCCAAAAAAACCCTTGGAATCCTCAATAATTTTTATAAGCATATAGGAGTTCTAAAACCAAAGAGTTTAAATTTTTGATGTGATGGATAAATTTTATGCTTAGTCTTTTGGGATTTTAGCCTGTTTGTACATGGTAACCTTAATTTATCTCAAAAAGCATGCTTCTTACAATAAAAAATTCTATTTTACATGACAAAGGCCAGGAATTTGATTCTCTTTTCTGAAGTCTACCTTCCTTAGTGATGTCTTTTTATTTATTTTTTAATTCTTTAAAGGAAAAGATTAATTTTTATTGGTAATAACAGCAACCTATGACACAACAATGCTCTACCATTTTTGTCAATAAATTAACAATATTTTTAAAACCAATAGTAGAAGGGTCATTTACCATTCAATTGCTGCTGGCAAGAATGATTCATTAGAAATTTTAATAGTGAAATACTTATTGAACATAAATGTGACTCTGTACAAAGAATTTCAGTTCACTGACACCAATTTATTTTATGACGTAGGGATCTCCTCCTCCAGAACTTTTCTACTTGCTGGTTGTGAATACCTTGGAGGCTATGGAGTCATTGCAAGGCTTATACATATTGATATACACCATGAAATAGTTCCATCATTTTTTAGAAATGTTATGAGTAAAAAAAAAATGTTGCTTGCTGTCATTATATAATTTCTTAATGCGCAAAAGTAGAAATATAACTCTTCTCAAATGGGAGTCTGCGGAGGGTTTTTTTGTTTTAGTTTTGGGATATTTTGACTAGTCACAGTTGCATAGTACTATTACAGAAGAAAGTCTCTGTTATCTTTCTGTACATTATCTGCACATAATGAAAACAACATTGTCTCTCTGAATTTGTTAGAGGCTTTTCTCATTACTTGCAGCTAAGTGATGTCTTTTTAATAGTAGAGGGGCTAAGGGAATAAGCTGATTTAGAGAGAATTAGAAATCATCACTTAATAGTTCAAAATATTATTGTAATACTTGTACAAGTCATGTTGTGTGGGATTGAACAATAGATAACATGTGAGCTAATGCTCTGGCAATACACTAACTGTTTTGGGGAGGGGCAGAGACAATTTTGTGAATCAATTGATTTATTTTAATCTTTGTCTTCCATACAAATTCTTTCACCAAAAATGTGTCAAGGAGGTACATTATAAATGAAATGCATTGAATCCCATTGGTTTCAGGTTAATCAGCTGAAGATAACAGTACATTTGGTGAGCAAAGTGATAGCTAGACATGGATCTGACTTAAAACATTGGAGTTAGAGAGGAAGTTCTGCAGGTGAAGGGTAAGCATGGTGTCTGTGGCTAAATTACTGTACTGTAGATCTGACAGTTGCCAAGAGAATAAATCTTAAAAGTACTCATCACAAGAAAAAACAATCTGTAACTAAGTGTGACGATGGATGTTAACTGGACATGTGGTGACCATTTTTCAGTATATACAAATATCAAATCATTACGATGTACACCTGAAACTAACGTAATATTATATGTCAACTCTTTATTAATTTAAAAAAGAGGTGACTGGCCTGGCCGGTGTGGCTCAGTGGTTGAGCATTGACCCATGCACCAAGAGGTTGCCGGTTTGATTCCCAGTCAGGGTACATGCCCAGGTTGTGGGCCCAATCCCCGATTGGGGGCATGCAGGAGGCAACCAATCAGTGTTTTCTCTCATTGATGTTTCTATCTCTCTCCCTCTCCCTTCCTCTCTCTCTAAAAATCAATAAAGAGAAAAAAAGTTTTTAAAAAGGGGGGGGGTGACTGCTGAAGGTCACAAAGCTATTCAGTGGCCAAGCCAAGCCTCCCCCAGGCCTCTTGCCTCTGAGGGTAGAGAGTGAGGTTGACGACTGATTCTTCGAGAAACCAAAAGCAGGCTTTCCTGGCAGGTCATGGGATATTCATGTTGTCCCTCAGTGATCAGCCTCTACTGCTCTTCTGTCAGCCTCCAAACACAGGACGTGAAAATGGAGTTGTTCAAGTGGTAGCCCACAGAGTCCAAGCCTTAGCACCTTTTTAAACGAGCAAGTGACACAGTGCTAGGCAAGACGCAACCTCCGCAAATGAATTCATTGCTTTCGAAAAGAGCAAACAGGCTTGCTGCGGTGTTTTATTACACAGTTTTCTAAGTGGTAATTGAAAAAGAAGGACTTGATTTTAAATTCCCTCCCTGAGGTGTTAATTGCGGCAGGGAGGGACTTGGGAGCTGGAGAACCCTATGTAAAATCAATCTTTCTGTCCCTTAGGACTTGCTGGGCCCAGAGCCTCTTCTATGTGCTTTGGGGAACTGAAAGGGAAAGAGCAGGATGGAGGTTTAGATTTGGGAATTCTCGCCATTGCTATAATAGAGAAATTTAAAGTACATTCCTTTGGTAATCTGCTTCCAAAGTACCACACATCAGAAGGTTAATATGAATCAAATTTAAGAAAAACACTAAACTCGATCCTGCAATTATCTTCTGTCACCTCCCTTCCATTTCTCCTCCTTCTCCTTTCCTTCCATCAAGAAAACTTAGTCTTTTGTTTGCTGATCAGCTCAAATGCCATTCAAATTCTTTAAAGCTTGCTGAGTAGCTGCGACATATCAGGCATTGGAGATATACAAAGAGGAATACGACAGTCTGTCTTCATAGAAGATATAATAAGGGGAAGAAAGGCACGTGTCACGCATATGGACAGATCCATGGCCCCAGTCGTGCAAGAAACGAAGAAGTACAGTGTCTGTGACAGACCATGGATGGTGGAAGATTTATCCATGGCACTATTAATCCACAGAGTATTAGGAGACAAAATTGGAGTTGAAAATTAATAAGAAATCATCTACTCAAATCCCTTCACCAGTGCAGTAATCCTTCTGGACACTCAAGATTTCAAATTAGTAAGATCAGTAATATCTGAATCATGGCCCCACCACGTGACTTTGGGCAAGTTACTTAACCTCTCTGTATCTCAGTGCCCTCCTCAGTAAAACAGGGATAAGAATAGCTGCCCTTTAAGTTTTTCATGAGAACTAAATAAGTTTATACATGTAAAGCACTCATAATAAACCCCAGCAAATGGGAAATGCTACCTACATGCATATTTACTTTGGAGTGGCTAGGGGAATTGTAGATGAGAGAAGAATGATGCAGAGACACTTACGGGACATAAGGGGAGGGAAGGACTGCAGGGAACACAGCTTAGCACATACACACACACACACACACACACACACACACACAGCACCAAGACAATAAGCCTACCCATTACCCAACCCTCTTTTATGAAAGGGAAGGAAAGAGGAGGAGAAGGAGCTTGGATCAATGGAGTATTCACACCAAAGACACGGGAAAAAATCTGGAAGGGACTGCATTGATCCTAAAGTAATTAGGTAAGTTTTTGCTAAGGACGCAAGAGAGAACTTAAGAGCTAACTTCAGCTCAATTACAGAGAAAAATGTTCTACTTTGCACAACTGAGTTAGGAACTTTGAAATTCATACCCACAAATCAGATCAATGAAATCAGCCCATGACTTGCTTATTGCTTTCCAGCTTTCTATTTCTACAAATACTTCCTCTGGTCCTAGATGTTCCAGCCCCTGCCCCTGCCCCATCTTGTGAATCACAAAATGAATCCAGAACCACCTCACTCAGCCTGTCAGCAATGGTCCCACATGATACATGGGAATGAGGACCTTCATGTCTTAGACGCCTCTTGAATAGAATGGGCATGATTGTGCCAAACCTGACTGAAGAATGGGAACCAGAATCAGTGAACCTTTCCTAGGTATTAGAGCATCACCGTCCTGTAGGGTTTGTGCAATATATTAACAAGTAAGTGCCAGGTGACAAGCAGGTGTTTAGGGGAAAAAAACTATTATATTCTTGTAATTATTATTTTATTCTTTTGGTTCTAAAATATCTGATGTTGTGGCATGCCTGCACACACACGTGTGTATATATTTGGAAACCTTTATGCAAATGAAACACATATCTGTACACAATTTAGGAAGGCTCAGGGGGCTTCCCCTGGAAGGTATTCCCTAATAACACTGATGTGCTGAACAGAAGCAGCAGCTGGAAAGGTTTTTAAGCTCCCATTGTCAGGGGCACTCTATAACTCAATCAGAATCCCTGGAGATGCGACCCAAATCTCAGTAATTTTTTAAACTCCCAGGTAATTCTGACAGATTGCCAAGGTTAGGACCTGGTGCTGTAGGTTAGGTCCTCATTCTCAAAGTGTGATCTGGGACAGGCGATGTCAGCATGTCCTGGAAACTGCTTGTTAGAAATCACAATCTTGAGTAGCACCCCAGATTGACTAAATCAAATCTGCATTAGGACAAGATCCCTACCTCTTGGGTTTTTGAGTGAGGATTAAATGAGTCAAGGACTGCTGTAGACATGCCCACCTGGGAATTGCTCTACTCTCTCTCTGGCTATAAAAGCTTTGGCAATCCCTGGGCCTCAGTTTCCTCTCTGGTGAAATAGGATGCTGGGTGAGATCATGTCAGCCAGGGCATCAGATCAGCCTGTGAGCAGAGGCATGTGGTCCCGCCCAGTGCGGCTCCTGATGGCCCGTGGTCTTGTCCCCCTCCCTTAGCTCAGATCCCTAGGGTGTCCTGCTGGGAAGTCCAACCCAGGAGCAACTGAATCTGGCAAGAGCTAAAATTAATTCCCTTCAAATCAATAATTTGCAATTAAACACAGAAGACACTAAAGCCAAGGAGGGCAGGCTTCTGAAAAGAGGACAGCTGAGCACTTCAAGCCTTGGGAAGTGAGGTGGGGGTGGGGGACCCCAACCCAGTGCAAACAAACAAATGAACATTCAGCTCCATTGTCTGCTAGGAAGCAAGCAGAGGGACTTAAGTGGTACTTCAAGGGTGAAAAAAATCAAGAGCTTATATCAGCGGGACTCAGTGCCAGGAGCTAGTTTACTTCGCCAGTGCTCTGGGTTCTACACCTCCCCTGGCTCAGTGCCCCACTCCCCGTGCTGGGGACCTCTGAAGCCTTCAGAACAGGACTTCACAGTTTGCTTGCTGCAGATAGCACCCAGCTCATGAAAGAACTGGAAGCCTGCCTGGGTCTCCTCCCCATCCTTAGCAGCAAGTGTCAGACCAGATTGGCTGAGTGCCAGGCGGGCCGCGTCAATGGGGAGCGCAGACGCGATCCAAACAGGCAGCTCCATGGAGCCGGGATTGAATGATGGTTGAAGCTACACAGCGATAGCAGCAATCTGGGGCTAGGAGCCATCCCCTAGTCTCCAGAGATGTGCGGGAACATGCTGAAATTCTTGAAGCAAGATTGAAATGTGCTTTATTTTCAAAGTAAATGCATGCCATGCAGCATTGGCAGGGGGGTGAGGGAGGCAAAAATACAGTATAAAGAACCGTAGCTCGAAAAAGACGGGAAATTCAGTGTATAGAGTTTATAAAACAAAACACGGGTCTTTTCAGTTTCCCCAAAATCACAGTAAAATGAGGAAAGAAATACCATTTTTTCTTCTACAAGTGTTAACAAACGACTTGCTTACAAGTCATTAATAAGTCAAAGCTGGACTCCTTGCCCAGAAGAACAAGGAAAACACTTATTGAGGAGCTATTGTGTGCCAGCATGTAGATGCTTTAACATTTTATCTCATCTAGTCCTCATAGTACCATTCGGAAACAGATTTTAGTATTACCCTCATTTTACCCAGGAGGAAATTTTCCAGGATTGATGTTCAATTCGAAAATATGAGTTGAGCCCTACTCTATGTAAAGCACTCATCTAAAACATGAAGATGCAAAGAACTTTAAGACACAGTCCTAAATTATAATCTAGTCAGGAAAACAAAATTCAGAAAGGAAAAGATGATATAATCCAGCAATTGTTAAGTGCCAGGTGGGTAGGGCAGAAAGGAAAAGCTGTATGAATATGGATACAGAGACCAATCAGAACTTCAGTGGATAGAAGACATGCACCAGTTAGTGTGGAGGGGGTGGTCTTGAAAGAAAACCTGGTTTGAAGGGTGAAGAGGAAGAAGAACATTCCTTGTGAAGAGGGCAGTTGGAAGAAAGGTACAGGAGTGAGAAAGGGTATACTGGATCTGTTAAACAGTATGAAGACTATTCATGATTTATTTTTCTTTGAAAATATTGTGATAATCTGGAACTTAACAGGTTGGCACTGTAAAGTTGTTATTCACATCTTTTTTATTCCTAAAGGAATTCTAATCTTAGACTATCATAAGGAAATGTAACTATTTGATCATTTAACAATTACTTGTTTGCTTACTTTGGGCCAAGCAACCCAAGGCATATCCACTGGCTAGGAACATTGCTAAGAGCTCAGCCTCCTGCAGAAAATATGGAGCCAGATCCCAATTTTCTCTCTCTCTCTTTTCTAATTAGAGTTGACATTCAATATCATTTTGTATTAGTTTCAGGTGTACAGCCTAGTGGGGAAACAATCATATACTTTACAAAGTGTTCCCCCTTGATATTTTCAGTACCTATTTGGCACCATACATAGTTATTACAATATTATTGACTGTATTTCCTATACGTACTATATATCCCCATGACTGTTCTGTAACTACTAATCTGTACTTAATCCCTTTACCTTTTCCACCCAGTTCCCCAACTCTCCTTCTCTCTGGCAACCATCAGTTTGTTTTCTGTGTCTATGTGTCTGTTTCAATTTTGTTTTTTGTTTTGTTCTTTAGATTCCACATATAAGTGAAATCATATGGTATTTGTCTTTCTCTGTCTGACTTATTTCACTTAGCATAATACCCTCTAGTCCATCCATGCTTTCACAAATGGTAACATTTCATTCTTTTTTAAGGCTGAGTAATATTCCATTGTTTATATGTAACACAACTTTTTTATCCACTCATCTATTCATGGACACTTGGGTTGCTTTCACAGCTTGGCTATTGTGAATAACGCTGCAATGAACATAGGGGTACATATATTCTTTTAAATTAGTTTTTTGGGTTTCTTTGGATATATACCCAGGAGTGGAATCACTAGGTCTTCAGGCAGGTCCATTTTTAATTTTTTTAGGAAACTTCATACTGTTTTCCATACTGGTTGCACCAATACATGTTCTCACCAAAAGAGCGTAAGGGTTCCCTTTTCTCCACATCCTTGCCAACACATGTTGTTTGTTGATTTATTGATAATAACCATTCTGACAGGTGTGAGGTGATATCACACTGTGGTTTTAATTTGCATTTCTTTCATGATTAGTGACATTAAGCATTTCTTCATATGTCTATTGACTATTTATATGTCCTCTTTGGGAAAGTATCTATTCAAGTCCTTTGCTCATTTTTAAAAAAATCTTTGTTGTTGAAAGTATTGCAGATTTCCTCCTTTTTTCCATTTTTTAATTGGATTGCTTGGGGGTCCTTTTTGATATTGAGTTGTATGAGTTCCTCATACATTTTGGATATTGATCCCTTATCAGATATATTATTGGTAAATATCTTCCCCTATCAGTGGGTTGTCTTTTCATTTTGTTGATGATTTCTTTTGCTGTGCAGAGACTTTTCAGTTTGATGTAGTCCAATTTGTTATTTTGTTTGTTTGTTTGTTTGTTTGTTTCCCTTGACTGAGGAGATATATCAGAACTAAATAAGATTCCAGTCCCTTAAAGGGTGACCTGGAACTGTAGACTGAGATACCTATCTGACCACTGCAGAGCCCAGGTGTGTGCTGGCACTATTCTCCTAAATGTAGAGCAAGGGTCATGGGGAAGATGACTGGCACCTCATATTAGTCAACTAAAGTTATATTTATTCATTCCCATGAAGACTCAGATACACCATTACTGACCTTTACATACTAGCCAAATTCAAAGTCATTGTCATAAAAAGAAAGAAGAAAGAGATGTTACGTATAAGCCAAGCCTTTCTGTGATATAAACTTTGCATCTCTCTTCCCTAAGGGGAGGAGGGGAGGCTAGTTAAGATCTCTCTCTTCCCTCTGGAAAAGGCAAGACAGTCCATCTCCAAGATGAAGAAATTCTGGTCTGGATTGTTTAAATTTTAGAACATTTTATTGGACCACTGTTCCACTGAGTGGAGCATCTAATGAAACAGAAAGCCACAGGACACATAAATGTTGCATTTGAACACCTGTGAAGCATTGATGTGAGGTGACTCAATGCAAGGTTCCTGCCGCTTCTCTCTTCTTCTTCTCTCACTTCCTCCCTCTAAACTGGAGTAGTAAGAATCCCCAAGCCAATCTACTCTGAGCAGCTATTTTCTATCCCCATTAAATCTCTCTCTCTCTCTCTCTCTCTCTCTCTCTCTCTCTCTCTCTCTCTCTCTCTCTCTTTCTCTCTCACACACACACACACACACACACACACACACACATCGGCTAGGCCTTTGGGGAGGTGTATAGGCCACCTCTAGTCACATCACTGAGGCACCTACTCTCTTTGACTCCCTTTTGCTGGGAGGCGACATGTTCCATTGCATAAAACCTAAGACTCATATTTGGATGTTGAAAAAAAATAGAGGAGTTTGCAAAACTTATATATTTTTGAGGCTATGCTGTCCTGCCTGATAGAGGAAAAAGAACCCGTGAAGGAGATCAAACCAATTACTGGAGTCCTACAGCGGGGTTTGTGTGGAAATGCTAAGCAGAAATATTCTTCCATTGCCTTACTTTGCCTCCCTGTGCACCTCCTTCCTTTGAGGGAGACCTCCTGAGATGGAGAACTGTCTAGACCAAACAGAATTCAAATATTTCTGAGTATCCTAGTCAAATATAATGGCAACACCACCCCTTAATTAGACTCGGTCTCCATGACTTCCAACACTCACCTGAAATAATTAACTCCCTGGAAGTCCAGGAAAATTGGGGCTTCTATGCAAATTTTCCCTTCCCTCTTCTCACCTCTCTTCTGTGACTAAAACACACACACACAACACACACACACACACACACACACACACACACACACACACACACACAGCCCAGCTCCACACAAATTAGATTGAGACGTTTTCTGGAAAAACAATCCACGGTTCTGTTTCCATGGAAGCAATCGTATGTCCCAAGTGGCAGCAAATGGCAGGCAGACGGGTAGGGAGCGCGCAGTGCGCAGTGGGCCTCTCTCCCTCACCGCCAAGTGCCGCAGAATGCACCGCAGGGAGGTGGGAGGCAGAGTTGAGCTTCACCAGAAAAACCAAATCTCGAGGGAGGCAGTGAACCCCAGCTGTGCCCCTCTTTTAGGGCACATGTACATCTGGGCACTCTGGGCATGGCTCCAGCCAATCAGCCAGGCTGATCCTCCCACAGCTTTTCACAAAAGGCTGCTCAGTCAGAGCAGATGGAGGCGCCTCACCCAAGGTGGAGGCTGCAGGGCTGGTGCTGAGAGACATCCCTTGCTCTATGCAAATGCCCCCTTCCACCACCCACTGTCGGTAGCCACTCCTCGCTTCCCTCTTTTCCAAACCGAGTATCCCAAAGTTGCCCCGTGCATGGTCAGTGGTTCACAAGATGAGGTAAGGCATAGACGAACATTCTTTGAAAATTTTGAGTTACATATTTATTGTAATGTGTATTAGAAAAGAGAACTTACAAAAACTACGATTTCAAGGATATTATTGCCTAGCATAAAAATAAAGTAGGTATTTAAATAAAATGTAAGTCAATTTTAAGAAATTAAGTAAACAATAGGGTAAATTTCTCATAGATATGATGAAAAAATAACCATGAGGATTGTATATCAATAGATAAAGTTTGGGAAAACTGAGTTAAAGGAAAAATTCCAGTGTCCTCGCTCAGGGCTGGATGGCATTTCAAGCAAGGAGAAAAAAATTATTGACATGATGGTACAAGGTGCTGTCACCAGATAAATTCTCCACTGGGGCCCATCACTGTTTGGGGGGTTCCCTTGGCCTCTCTTAGATTGTACCTAGTGCCACTCCCCAGCACTTCGCTGAGGTTTCTGAGAGCTATGTCAGCTAGGAAGCTCAGCTCACTGAGTTCTGTTTAACACTGACCAGGATCCTGCCCTGGATCAGTTCTCCTGGCCAGCTAGGTCGGGTAGTGTCGAAGGCCAGAGCCTTGAAAGGTCTCTTTGTCTTCCCACCTAGAACCATTACCCTGGAGCTAGCTCTAAGCAGCTAGCAATTTAGCCTCACTCTGGCTCTTCTTAGCTTTTAAGATTCAAATACAACTTCTGAAAGAAAGTAATCTCCAGCCCCAAAATGCACTTCCCAAGATCTCCCCCCACCCCTAAAGTGTTGTCACAAAGAAAGAAATAAAAGTAGAAGGGAAGCAGAAGACATTTCTAATCCTTTCTCCCGGAAAAGCACAGAACCTGTGAAACTTCTGGAGAAAATGAACTGGACCATTGGGTCCCCATTGTTAAGATAGTAACAACAACAACAAAAATAATGGTAATAATTGTGATTTATTGAATCTATCTAGATTTATTCTAACTCTGTGAGATAAGTATCATTGGTCTCATTTTATAGACCATCATTCTAAGACTCAGAGAGGTTAAGTAAAACTTGGCTAATGAATGACAGTGCCAGGACTCAAACCCAAGTCTATGTGACTCCAAATCTTGTTCTGTTTCATGGACTCAGCTGCCTCCCTTTCATGATCTTCCTCAAACTTCATTGTGTCTTTTTGTGCCTGTTCACATCCCTCCCTGCTTCCTCTGTGCATGCAGTCCAAGGAGGTCCCTAGAGATCCCATCAATGTAAAAGGCCATTTCCTCATAACACACCCAGAACATCTGTAAAAACAATTTCTCCTTAAGCCTACAACAGAACCTCATAATAAAAACTCACCATCCAGTATAGCCTTAAAAAAAGAAAGTCTGATGGCATTTTAACTACTGGAAGGACTTAGTGATGTTTACTTCCTAGCTATTTTGAGAAAAAAATGCTTTTGCCTCTTTAGGATAGGGCTATCTAGGAGACATTAATATATATATTTTTTTCCATTGGGAAGATTTTGTTGATCCTCAACTGTATCGACTAGATTGTGCTGTATATCCCCAAATCCCCATCTAAGGCATGTAAGTTTGTTTACTTCTCACTCAAAGTCAGCCCCAGTTTCAGGTGACTCTCCATACAGCTAGCTTCTAGCTGTTGACTCAACATTCGGGCAGCTTCCATAGTACAGCCTTCTGTCTTCCTAGATTGCCAAAGCAGTGGTAGAGAGAACATGGCAAACTGCACACTAGCTCATATCGTGTTGTCCAAAACAAGTCGTGTAGTTATGGCTAATTCGAGAGGATGGGAATGTACAATCTGTCCATGTTCCAGAAAGAAGTGGTGAATCAGAAATATGGGGAGAAACACTGTTTATCTTCCACAGCCCTTGTGAGCTTCCTTATCCACAGGAAGGAAGAAGTAGCATTGTCAACAAGAAGGCTCAGTGAAAACAGCACTGATCCAAAGAAATCCAAAACACGAATTCGAAAGAACATATGCACCCTTATGTTCATTGCTGCATTATTTACAATAGCTAAGATACAGAAGCAACCCACGTGTGCATCAATAGATGAATGGATAAAAATGCTATGGGACATATATACAATGGATATTACTCCGCCATAAAAAAAAATCTTACCATTTGCAGCAGTATGGATGAAACTAGAGGGCATTATGATAAGTGAAATGTCAAACAGAGAAAGACAAATACTATATTATTTCACTTATATGTGGAATCTAAAGAACAAAATAAACAAAGAAAATTGAAACAGACTCAAAGATACAGAGAACAGACTGATGGTTGCCAGAGGAGAGGGTGCTTGGGAGACTGGATGAAAGAGGTGAAGGGATTAAGAAGCACAAATTGGTAGTCACAAAACAGTTACAGAAGTGTAAAGTACAGTATAGGAAACATAGTCAACAATATTGTAATAACTATGTATTATGCCAGGTGGGTACTGGCAATATTGGGGGGAGCACTTTGTAAAGTATGTTATTGTCTAACCTGTGCAACTGAAACTAATACAAAATAATATTGGATGTCAACTGTAATTAAAAAATAAAATTTAAAGTTTTTTTTAAAAAGAGCGCTGGACTAGGAGTGCAGAGACAAGGGTCTGAGGCTCTTCTCAACCATTTCCTAGTTATGTGACCTGTGGGAGTCACTTGGCCTCGCTGGTGCCCAATTTGTTCTTCAGTGTAATGAGGAGAACACTGGTTCGATTAACCTCACAGGGTTATTGTGGTGGTTAATTTAAATTAGGTTGTGAATGTGCTTCTCCACAAAAAAATGTGCTACTCTTTAAAGATTACTTTTGAAGTCATCTTTTCCCTCACATGGCATGCAAAGAATAAAAACAGAAACAAACAAACACCAAACTGATTTCAGGTGTGCTGAGTTCAATCCTAGTAATCTCCTCTTTACTAAAGATCTCTCTGAGCCTCAGCTTACCCATCTCTCAAATAGATGGTAATGCTGGTCCTATCTATCCCACATGAACTACTCAGTACAATGCGCTGAATATATTGTAAAATTCTCTACAAAAAAGAGGGATTATCATTCTCTCTTCCCTCTTGTCCCTAAGGTCTCTCCCCTTCCCTTGCCTTCCCTGCAGCTTTCGAATAAGCTTAAATCTCCCATCCTTCAGAGGACCTTTCTTCAACCTCAATGCCCATCACCCCATTTAATTGTCCACACAATCTCTTTTCCTTGACCACCAAACTTCCTGAGAACAAGACTACACATATGTCTTGTCCTCATTCTTATCTTCTATTCATTCTTCATAACACTTTTATTTAACTTCTGCCTTCACTGTTAGAGAAAAGTCCTGTGACATCTTCATTAAATTTCCATCAGTCTTGCTTTTCCTTGACCAATCAAAACATATCACAATAGGGACCACCCTATCTAATCTGACTAATTCACATCCTGTCGATTCTCTCCAGGTCCTATGGGTTATATCTATAAAACATCTGTCCTGTTGATTCTACCACTGAAACATTTCTCGTGCCCATCTCTTACTGTTCTCACTACGCCACTTGTATGTCTCATTGCCTCTCTGTTATTGGCTCTATTCCTGAACTCTCTCTCACAACCATCTTTTCTTCTCCATTCTTTTTGCTCCTGCCCTGGTTGAAGCCCCCAGTGATCTCTGACCTGGATTGTTCCCTTAACTAGCTACCTGACTGGTCTTTCTTTATTCAGCTGTAAAATAGGG
Organism: Tadarida brasiliensis; assembly: GCA_030848825.1. Lineage (NCBI taxonomy): Eukaryota > Metazoa > Chordata > Mammalia > Chiroptera > Molossidae > Tadarida > Tadarida brasiliensis. The sequence continues at coordinate 66,095,266 of CM061259.1, read as the reverse complement.
AATATAATATCTGCTGCCTAGGCTTATTGTAAGAAAAATACTAGTTTATAAACCTAAAGAGGGTAGTACTGCCAAGCTGCTGGTACTTATTAAATATAGATCCTTCCCTCCTTCTCAGCTTAATGCAATGTCTAGTTTTCTTTCTCAGGCCTTGATTGGCTACTACTCACCTGGAAAAACCTTCAAAACTTCTCCATTTCTTCAAATTCTAATCTAAATATCTCTTCCTAGCCTCATGCCCAGGTGACCTGTCACCATTTTCCCACGTCTCTGCTCTAATAGACGATTCACTGTTTCTCAGATACACCACACACATGTATTTGGATGCATTATCTCCTCTACTTAGAATTTACTTCTTCTCTTCTCTAATAACAATTTAGAATCATCTAAGAGCAGCTAAGGAGAAGTACAATCATGTTTCAAGTTAGTGTGAAAAAATAGAGTCTGAGCCCTGCCAAGTGGAAGGTCAAGCATCAGAGCAAGATACTTAAAGCTGTAGTTTCTGGACATAAGAGATGCGATCATGGGAAAAGATGACAGAGGTCAAGTAAATACAATGAAACCATGTGATGGAGCCTGAGGTCAACATTAAGGCTCCTTAATGGGCTATGATCCAACCGATGTCGAGCTGCTGGAAGAGTCTCTTCATTGATGAACTCTGGAGAAACAAGAAGACACTGTGAGCCCCTCTTTCTCTTTTGGGCATTCTCCCCCAGCCTCTCTTGAGAGAACAGACCCCTCTTCAGGAATTTAACAAAATTTAAGAGGCTACTATGTGCCAGGTATGGCAATAAGCACTTCCAAATATCACCCTCCATCTGGTTTCTGAGCCAGGAAATTGGTTGGTAAGATTAATTTTAGTTCTGCTACTGGTCTGCCTGAACATTGTACTGGGAGCAGGCCTGGAATAAGAATGCATTAAAGGCTGCCTTGAATGAACACAGCGAAATATCTTTGAGTTATGTGATGCTTCAGTTTACAAAGTACTTCCACTCACACTGTCATATTTGTTACTCAAAACAAATGTTTATCTGTGGAGCAGCTTTCCAGTGATGGACAAAAGAGAAAGGAAAAAAGTTCATTCCTACTGTCAATGAACTCATGCGAAAAACAAACTCAGAAAAGTGCAACACAATGGAATGTGCTCTAGAAACTCAGCATGGGAGAGGCTGGCTCCCTCTGGTTTAACCAAGAGGTGGCTTCGAAGTTGGCAGCAGCATCAGGGCTGTGGACAGAAGAGGAGACAGAAGTGAGGAGAAGCCAAGAAACTCGGAGAGAGAGAGAGACATGGAGAGGACAGCAGTCTGTGGTTACGCAGCTGGGGGTCAATAAGATGTCCCTACTTCCTCTTATAAAACCTTTTTAAACTTTAAATGTAAAAGAATTTCTGTTCCTTACAACCAAGTGATTCCTGAGTACACCACTTATCCAGGCATTCTCCATTTCCTGGCAATCAGACATAATGGCCTTATATTCACAGGATTTCTTAGTGACACTGGTTTACCTGTTGAGCTCCTACCCCTTGCCCCTTAACTTCTTGTCCCATTTACATCACCCATGGTTTTCTTCAACACCACTCTGGTCCTTCCTGCAGCCACAGTATCCTCCTGCTGTTGAAACATCATTGCCCTGTGTCCCCTCCCTTGAGGGCCAGGCTCTGCACTCTCAAGAAGATAACTGATATCTAGTTAATCTGATTGGCTAGACCATATGACTTTTTTTTTCTCCCTTTTATTTATTTATTTATTTTTTAAATATTTTTTTTATTAATTTATTTTTGTTACAGATGTTTCTCCTTTTTTCCCCATTGATACCCTCCTCCCCATTCCCCCACCCCATCCCCAGCTTTGTTGTCCATGTCCATCAGTTATGCATACATGAGTATAAGTTCTGTAGTTTATGTCTTCCCTCCCCCCACACCCCCTCTTCTGAGGGTTGTAAGTCTGTACCCTACTTTCATATCTCTGGGTCTACCCTGTTCCCTAGACTGTTATGTTTATTATATTCCACAAATGAGTGAGATCATGTGATATTTGTCTTTCTCTGCTTGGCTTGTTTCACTTAGGATAATACTCTCCAGGTCCCTCCATGTCATCTCAAAGGATAAGAGATCTTTCTTTCTTACAGCTGCATAGTACTCCATTATGTATATGTGCCACAGCTTTTTTATCCATTGATCCACTGATGGACACTTGGGCTGTTTCCAGATCTTAGCTATTGTAAATAGTGCTGCTATGAACATAGGGGGAAGGTGTATTCTTTCTGATTGGTGTTTCAGGCTTCTTAGAGTATATTCCTAGAAGTGGGATCACGGGGTCAAATTGCAATTCAATTTTTAATTTTTTGAGGTAACACCATAGTGTTTTCCACAGTGGCTGCACCAGCCTGCATTCCCACCAGCAGTGTAGTAGAGTCCCCTTTTCTCCACACCCTCGCCAACACTTGTTGTTTGATGATTTGTTGATGGCACCAATTCTGACAGGTGTGAGGTGATACCTCATTGTTGTTGTAATTTGCATCTCTCTGATGATTAGTGATGTTGAGCATTTTTTCATATGTCTCCTAGCCATTTGTATGTTCTGTTTGGAGAAGTGTCTATTTAGTTCCTCTGCCCGTTTTTTAATTGGGTTCTTTGTCTTCCTTTTGTTGAGTTGTATGAGCACTCTATATATTTTGGAGATTAACCCCTTATCTGATGTATCATTGGCAATTATGCTCTCCCATACAGTGGGTTCCCTTTCTGTTTTGATGGTTGTATCTTTTGCTGTGCAGAAGCTTTTGAGTTTGATGTAGTCCCATGTGTTCATTTTATCCTTTGTTTCTGTTGCCTTAGGTGATGTATCAGTGAAGATTCTGTTGCGTATGATGCCCGAAATTTTGTTGCCTACATTTTCTTCTAGGATTTTTATGGATTCACGAGTCACATTTAAGACTTTTATCCATTTTGAGTTTATTCTTGTGTATGGTGTAAGTTGATGGTCAAGTTTCATTTTTTTGCATGTAGCTGTCTAATTTTCCCAACACCATTTATTAAAGAGGCTGTCTTTACTCCATTATATGCTCTTGCCACCTTTGTCAAATATTAATTGAGCATACTGTCTTGGGTCAATTTCCGGATTCTCTGTTCTGTTCCACTGGTCTATATGCCTGTTCTTGTGCCAGTACCAGGCTGTTTTGATTATAGTAGCTTTGTAGTATAACTTGATATGCAATATTGTGATCCCACCTACTTTGTCCTTCTTTTTCAAGATTGCTGTAGCTATTCGGGGTCTTTTGTGGTTCCATATGAACTTCTGAAGTATTTGTTCTAGTTCTGTGAAATATGTCACTGGTATTTTGATAGGGATTGCATTGAATCTATTGATTGCTTTGGGTAGTATTGACATTTTAATGATGTTAATTCTTCCAATCCATGAACAAGGTATGTGCTTCCACTTTTTTATATCTTCTTCTATTTCTTTTTTCAATGTCCTGTAGTTTTCTGCAAATAGATCCTTTACTTCTTTGGTTAAGTTTATTCCTAGGTATCTAAATTTTTTTGTCACGATGGTAAATGGGATTTTTTTTTAGTTTCTCTTTCTGTGAGTTCATCATTGCTGTATAAGAATGCCGTCGATTTCTTGACGTTAATTTTGTATGCTGCTACTTTGCCAAATTCATTTATTAGATCTAGTAGATTTTTGATGGAGTCTTTAGGGTTTTCTATGTATAATATCGTGTCATCTGCGAATAATGACAGTTTCACTTCCTCCTTTCCAATTTGGATTCCTTTTATTTTTTCTTCACGTCTGATTGCTGTGGCTAAGACTTCCAGTACTATGTTAAATAAGAGTGGCGAAAGTGGGCATCGCTGTCTTGTTCCTGTTCTTAAGGGAAATGTTTTTAGTTTTTGCCCATTGAGTATGATGTTGGCTGTAGGTCTTTCATATATGGCCTTTATTATGTCAAGATATGATCCTTCTATTCCCAAATTGCTGAACCTTTTTATCAGAAATGGGTGCTGAATTTTGTGGAATGCTTTTTCAGCATCTATTGATATGATCATGTGGCTTTTATCTTTCATTTTGTTTATGTAGTGTATCACATTTATTGATTTGCGAATATTGAACCAGCCTTGAATCCCTGGTATGAATCCCACTTGGTCATGGTGAATAATTTTTTTGATGTATTGCTGGACCAATTTGCTAGTATTTTGTTTAAGATTTTGGCATCTACATTCATCAGGGATATTGGCCTGTAGTTTTCTTTCTTTGTAGTGTCTTTTTCTGGTTTTGGAATTAGAATTATGCTGGCCTCATAAAACGAGTTTGGAAGCCTTCCTTCTTCTTGAATTTTTAGAAATAGTTTGAGGAGAATGGGTGTTAGTTCTTCTTTGAATGTTCAGTAAAACTCCCCCGTGAAGCCGTCCGGTCCTGGGCTTTTGTTTGCTGGCAGAGTCTTGATTACATCTTCAATTTCCTTCGTTGTCCTTGGTCTGTTCAAGTTTTCTATCTCTTCCCGGTCCAGTTTTGGGAGACTATGTGTTTCTAGAAATTTGTCCATTTCGCTTAGATTGTCGAATTTGTTGCCATATAAATGTTCATAGTATTTGCTAACGATCCTTTGTATTTCTGTGGTGTCAGTTGTTACTTCTCCTCTTTCATTTCTGATTTTGTGTATTTGGGTTCTCTCTCTTTGTTTCTTGGTGAGTCTAGCTAAGGGTCCATCAACTTGTTTATCTTTTCAAAAAACCAGCTCTTTGTTTCATTGATCCTTTGAATTGTTTTTCTGGTCTCATTGTCATTTATTTCTGCTCTGATCTTTACTATTTCCTTCTGTCTACTTGCTCTGGGGTTTTCTTTTTGTTTGCTTTCTAGTTCTTTAAGTTGTGAGGTTAGATAGTCTATTAGAAATGTTTCTTGTTTCTTGAGGTAGGCCTGTAGTGCTATGAACTTCCCTCTCAGAACTGCTTTTGAGGCATCCCATAGATTTTGTGTTGTTCTGTGTTCATTTTCATTGGTTTCCAGGAATTTTTTAAATTTCTTTCTTGATCTCCTCAGTAACCATTCATTGTTTAATAACATGCTATTTAGCCTCCATGTGTTCAAATGTCTTTGCATGTTCTTGTTGCAATTGATTTCTAGGTTAATGCCATTGTGATCTGAGAAGATGCTTGATATGATTTCAATCTTCTTAAACTTGTAGAGACTTCGTTTGTGTCCTAACATGTGGTCTATCTTTGAGAATGTCCCATGTGCGCTTGAGAAGAATGTGAATTCTGTAGTTTTGGGGTGTAATTCTCTGTAAATATCTATGAAATCCATTTGGTCTAGTGCTTCGTTTAGAGTCTCTGTTTCCTTGTTAATTTTTTGTCTAGAGGATCTATCCAGTGATGTCAGCGGGGTGTTGAAGTCCCCTGCTATGATTGTATTGCTGTCGATTTGTCCTTTGAAGTCCTCCAGAAGATTTTTAATGTATTTTGGTGCTCTTATATTGGGTGCATATATGTTTACCAAGGTTATATCTTCCTGTTGGATAGTACCTTTCAATATTATGTAGTGACCTTCTTTGTCTCTAGTTATGGCCTTCATTTTGAAATCTATTTATCATATATGAGTATTGCTACCCCAGCTTTTTTTTCCTTTCCGTTTGCTTGGAAGATTTTTTTTTTCCATCCCTTTACTTTCAACCTATGTGAGTCTTTTGTTGTGAGGTGGGTCTCTTGTAAACAACATATATATGAGTCATGCTTTCTTATCCAATCAGCTACTCTGTGTCTTTTTATCGGAGCATGCAATCCATTTACATTTAAGGTGATTATTGTTATGTACTTATTTATTACCATTTTTGTTTAGTGTGGTTCTATTTTCCTTCCTATTTCTTCTACTAATTACATCCGTCCTTTTAACATTTCTTGCAGTGCTGGTTTGGTGCTAATGTATTCCCTTAGCCTTTTTTTTGTCTGGGAAGCTCTTTATTTGACCTTCTATTTTGAATAATAGCCTTGCTGGGGAGAGTAGTCTTGGGTTCAGATCCTTGTTTTTCATGACCTTGATTACTTCATGCCATTCCCTTCTGGCCTGTAGTGTTTCTATTGAGAAGTCAGCTGATAGCCTTATGGGGGTTCCTTCGTAGGTAACCTATTGCCTGTCTCTTGCTACCTTTAGGATTCTCTCTTTGTCTTTAATTTTTGGCATTTTAATTACTATGTGTCTTGGTGTGGGCCTGTTTGGGTTTTTCTTACTTGGGACTCTCTGTGCTTCTTGAACTTGAATGCCTTCTTCCTTCACCAAATTAGGGAAATTTTCTGTCACTATTTCTTCAAATATATTCTCTAACCCTTGCTCATTTTCTTCTTCTTTGGGACTCCTATGATGCAAATATTATTACATTTCCAGTTGTCCCACAATTCTCTTAAGCTGTCTTGCTGTTTTTCATTGTTTTTTCCTTTTGATTTTCTGATTGGTTGATTTCTTCTATCCTGTCTTCTAATTCACTGATCCGGTCCTCGGCTTCTTCTACTCTGCTGTTTAGTCCTTCCAATGTGTTCTTCATTTCTGCTATGTCATTCTTCATTTCCAATTGGTTTATTTTCAATATTTCTATGTCTTTGCTCATGGTGTTGATGTCCTTACTCATGCTGTTGAGCTTCCTCAAGATCATGGCTCTGAATTCTAGCTCTGTTAACTTGCTTAACTCCATTTCATTTATCTAATCTTCAGTGGCATCTGTTTCTTTGTTTCACCATTTTGGCTATCTCAGTGGGTTTTGGAGCCTGACAAATTTTCCCTGTGGATGTTGGTGTTCTGTTGTTTATGGCTCCCTCTACTGGGTTTGGATGAATGTGGGAGAACCCAAGTTATACACCACTGTGGAGTCTTACTTTCCTGGGTAGATTTGCAAGCCCAGAAAAGGTTAAGGTATCCTCTAGCTTTTTGCCTAGAGGCTATTAGTCTCAGTTACTTGAAGAGCCTTGGGTTCTCAGTTGAATGAAAACCTCCCTCAGGGGTTCAGCGTGAGAGGATTTCCCGAGGGTGGGGCAGATGCTGGTAGTTAATGAGCCTCAGTTTGCATTTCAATGGCCCACTAGTGTGTGGCTGGATCTCTGAGGGAGGGGCTGCTGCCTCTCCCCAGAGCCCTGGGAAGGAGTAAGATGGCCACCATCCTGCGTGGCCGCAACTCAGCAAAAGCTCTGAGCGCCCTCCAAATCCCGAGTCTCCCCACACAGTTCCAGTCCCGTCCACCCTCCTTCTGCCGGAGCCCAAGGTGAGTGGCTGTGGCTATTTTAGCTCTCTGTCCCGGCCCTCTGCGCTGTGGAGCCGTCTTGGGCTTTAATCCCTAGGGCAGTGCTCACAGCTAAGACCACTGCTGTCCGTGCGCTCCCAGCCCCCCTCTCGGGCCTCCGCAATCCTACCAGGATCGATTCAGTGTCCCTGGTTGTATGGTCCTTGCACGCTGCTTTTCTGTTGCTTTTTCCTGACAATTTGTCTTTATTTTAGTTGTATTTCCAGTTTGTTCCTGGGAGATGGTCTGTGTAGCTTCCATTCACTCCGCCGCCATTTTGGAATTGCATATGAATCTTTTATTGAAGTCTGAACAGCCCTCTTTTTGGGATAGCACACGTATAATTAATTATATAAGCAAAAAGCAGAAAATAAAATGTACCCATAATCCCATTTCCCAAATACATCCATTGTTATCGGTTTTAGGGTATATATTTCCAGGATCTATTTTATAGACATTTACACATATTTTACTTAACGAAAATAGGATCACACTACACAAACTATTTTGTTGCTTGAAATTTTTTATAATTATGTTAGTAATGCTCTCTTAATTGCAAGTCATAGAAATCAACTTCAGAACAGCTAAAGAAAAACACGGAAAGTCAGCATCAGATGGGATTCAAAGAAGATTTTCACATACAGGTAGCCAGTGAGGGAATGGGGGGACACAGGGCCTGGCTTCCTCCTCCTTCCCACTCCCTTTTCGTGCTTTCTTGGGTTCCCCCCCCCATCTCTCTGAACATCTGTTTCATCCCTCACTAATAACTAAAAAGTTTCTTTATTTGTGTTTATATCTCCTGTTGCTGGCCTAATGATGAATATTTCTCTTTTTTCTTAATTCATTTCTGTGTGCATGTGTGTGTGCATGCACCCCACCCAAAGTCAAATCATCTTTTGTCACCATATATTAGGCCCCTTTTACACTTTATTACGCCCCCCATGCCCTGCCCTCTAGTAACCACCATACTATTGTCTGTGTCTATGAGTTTCAGTTTTATATCCCACATATGAGTGGAATCATATGGTTCTTAGCTTTTCATGACTGACTTATTTCACTTAGCATAATATTCTCAAAGTCCATCCATGTTGTCACGATAGGCAGTAGTTCATCTTTTCTTAAGGCTGAGTAGTATTCCATAGTATATATGTACCACATCTTCTTTATCCAATCCTCTCTTGAAGGACACTCTAGTTGTCTCCATGTCTTGACCACCATGAATAACGCTGTAATGAACATAGGGGTGCACATGTCTTTGTAAATAAATGTTTTTGAGTTTTTCAGGTAGATACCCAAAACAAGTATTGCTGGGTCATATGGTAGCTCTCTGAATTCTTCATTTTTTGAGGAACCACCATACTGTTTTCCATAGTGGCTCTACCAGTTTACATTCCCACCAGCAGTAAATGAGGATTCCTTTCCTCCACAACCTTTCCAACACTTGTTATTACCCGTCTTGTTGATAATAGCAATTCTAGCAGTTGTGAGGTGCTATCTCATTGTAGTTTTGATTTGCATTTCCCTAATAGCCAGTGAAGTTGAGCATCTTTTCATAGATGTGTTGGCCATTTGCATGTCTTCTTGGGAGAAGTATCTGTTTAGGTCCTCTGCCCATTTTTTAATTGGATTTTTGTTTGGTATTGAGTTTTATGCATTCTTTATATATTTTGGATATTAACCTCTTGTCAGAGCTGTTATTTGCAAATATCATCTCCTATTTAGTTGGTTGCCTTTTTGTTTTCTGGCAGTTTTTTTTTGTTGTTATGCAGAAGCTTTTTAATTTGATATCGTCCCATTCATTTACTTTTGCCTTTACTCCCCTTGCATTTGGGGTCAAATTCATAAAATGTTCTCCATAACCAAGATTTATAAGTTTAGTACCAATGTTTCCTTCTATGTAATTTATTTTTTCAGATCTTATATTTAGGTCTTTGTTCTATTTTGAGTTAATTTTTGTATATGGGGACAAAGTGTAATCTAGTTTTATTCTTTTGCATGTGGCTTTCCAATGTTCCCAGTACCATTTATTGAAGAGGTTTTCTTTTCTCCATTGTGTATTTTTGGCTCCTTTGTCAAAAATTCTTTGCCCATATCCATGTGGTTTTATTTCTGGTCTCTCAATTCTATTCCATTAATTTGTGTATCTGTTTTCCTGCCAGTACCATGCTGCTTTGATTATTGTAGCTCTGTAGTATATTTTGAAGTCAGGAAGTGTGATACCTCAAGCTTCTTTCGTTTTACTTAAGATTTCTTTGACTATTGGGGTCTTTTGTTGTTCCATACAAATCTGATGATTTTTTTATTCTATTTCTTTTTTAAATGACATAGGGATTTTGAATGGGATTGCATTACGTTTGTGTATTGTTTTGGATAATATGGCCGCTCTGTGTTGATTCTCCAATCCATAAACAGGGAATTTCTTTCCATTTTCTTGTGTCTTTTTCATTCTCTTTTAATAATGCTTTGTAGTTGCCCTGGCCAGTGTGGCTCAATGGTTAGAATGTCAGCTCACACATCAAAGTGTCGTAGGTTCACTTCCCAGTCAAGGTCAGTGTCTGGTCAGTGCACATGTGGGAGGCAATCAATCCATGTGTCTCTCTCACAGTGATGTTTCTCTCTCTCTCTCTCTCTCTCTCTCTGTGTGTGTGTGTGTGTGTGTGTCTCCTTCCCTCCCTCTCTTTCACTCTCTCTAAAAAAAAAAAAAAAAAAATCAATGGAAAAAATATCCTTAGGTGAGGATTAACAAAGAAAAATAATAATAATGCTTTGTAAGTTTTCAGTATATAGGTCTTTCACATCCTTTGTTTATTCCTAGGTATTTTATTATTCTGGTTGCAATCACAAAAAATGTTTTTTCATTTCTTCTTCTGAACTTTCATTGTTAGTATATAGGGAAGCAGTGTATTTTTTGTACATTGATTTTTGTATCCTGCAACTTTATGTATTTATTTATTGTTTCTAATAAACAAAGCCTTGTATGGTTCCTTAATTCAAAGAACCACTTCTTGGGTTCTTTTAAATAAATTCTATTATTTTTCTGTTTTAGAGTTCATTAACCTATTAAAATGTATTTATTCTTTCCTTCTAGTTTCCTTGGGTTCATTTTGTTATTCTTTTTTTATTTTCAATCTTTCTTTTTTAAAAAGGCACATGGGAACTTCTACCATTTGTTAGATGATACTCCATCTTCCAATCTCTTATTCAAAGAATTCTGATTTGGACTAAAGTGTACATGTGAGTGACAGGCAATGTAAAAACAGACTGACTCACGGGCACTGAAGCAGCACTTTGGAAATATAGACAGAGCCCTTCAGACTCTCACCACTCCTGATGGTCAGAGGGCCTGAATTTAAACAAAAAATGACACTTGTATTTATCATGTGTCTACTATTTGCCCAACATTGTACTAGTCACCTCAACATATGTCCAGAAAGGATATGTATCTCCATTTTACCAATAAAACAATACATGGGCAAAGAGCTTCCATGATCTATCCATTTACACAGCTAGTAAGTGACAGAGTAAAAGGTGGACCTATATGTACCTAATTCCAAATTCCATGCTTTATTCAGTTACATGTTTCCCGAACAATTCTGAAAAAGAACCAATAAATCAATATAAGAAAAACCTGTCTAAACTAGTATTATCTGAAGCCAACAAAACTTTTTAGGGTGCTTATATTTAAAATTTCCAGCATCATAGAGATAAGAATTTTATTTATATCTGCATCCATCTATAGGTATATAGATATCTCTACCAATAATAACCATGTATGTTTCCATCATCTATCGCTATCTGTGTATTTGTCTTGATTTTTCTGAAGAGATGAGCTATGAGGGTGCTGTAGAAGCAGCTGTTTTGGAAATACTGCCTTTTCTTTGTTCAGAATGCTATTTAAACATTGGCAGGGGGCCTCATTAAAGATGAATCGTTGAATTAGCAAGTAGTGTTGTAGCTGGGAGAGGCAGCATGTGCTCCTGTGGTGAAAACAGATTCGCACAAAGGAGGGAAGGTTTGGGGGAGTGTGGGGGCAGGAGGTGGACAGAGGATGAAAGACCTGAGACACAGCAAAGTCAAGTGTTCTACAACGTTCTCTAAGCCACCACTGCCACAGGGAAGCAGCAGAAGTCAGAAAGGGAGCTGAAAGAAGCCCTACCTTTTTAAACTCTGAATGTGAAAAGGGAGCCCTCCACTCTAGGGTAATAACCTTCATTTCCTTCACTTTAGGGGGAATGAGTGTCTCACAGACTCAGATACTCTAAAGACTTGGGCACCAACACTCTATACCCACAACAAAAACAATGAATGAGTCTAAGATAACCCCTCTCCCTGCCCTCCTCCCCCTATGCCTTCTCTATCTTGGAGGTGGCAAAGACGCATTAGCAGTTCTTGTTCTTAGAATGCATGTTAAGTTCCCACATTGTTTTCTCACATTCATGATGACTTCAGTTTGCCTATGGGTTTGGAAATGAAACAGGCATGCTGACAGGAACTCCAGTGGGATTGAATTATCCCATCAGTGAGGTAAGCAATCATCCAGGATGCTCTGAAGTTCAGACTTATCCCCAAGGAGAATTTCACAGGGTGTGTCATTTCACTTCCACCTATTCTTTCCCCTGCATTTTTGATGCTTTAGAATTAGGGGGGGGAGAAGGGGTGAGTGGGAAATGGGCAAGGCAAAGGAGGAACGGAACTAGCCGTTCCTGAGTCTCTACCACGTCCCAGTGACAGTGCTAGGTGCAGTGACACGCTTCCTTTAATCCTGATAGCAACTCTGAAGGAGAAAAACTTTATTCCCATTTTACAGGTAAAGAAACTGGAACTCAGAGAAAATAACTTGCCCCAAATCACATGGCTGATAAATCACCCAGCTGGAACTCAAAGTCAGATCTGTCTGACTCCAAACTTGTGCTTTTGATCTGATAATTCTCATAGATACTCATGAATATGGTTTAAGAGACAGGATCTGTGTATATAAGTCAGTAACCCAAATTGGGGATCTCCTTGTCTCCAATTAGCTGTCTCCCACAGAAACCTAAAGAAATTCCTGGCATGGGCTTCCAACAGGAACTCATCTTGTTCCCTTTCTTTTCTTTTTCTTTTTTTTTTTTAAATATACTTTTATTGATTTTTTATTTTTTATTTTTTTTATTAATTTATTTTTGTTACAGATGTTTCTCCTTTTTTCCCCATTGACACCCTCCTCCTTATCCCCCCGACCCTGTCCCCAGCTTTGTTGTCCATGTCCATCAGTTATGCATACATGCATATAAGTTCTGTGGTTTATCTTTTCCCTCCCCCCCACTCCCTCTTCTGAGGGTTGTCAGTCTGTACCCTACTTCCACATCTCTGGGTCTACCCTGTTTCTCAGACTATGTTCATTATATTCCACAAATAAGTGAGATCATGTGATATTTGTCTTTCTCTGCTTGTCTTGTTTCGCTTAGGATAATACTCTCCAGGTCCCTCCATGTCATCTCAAAGGATAAGAGATCTTTCTTTCTTACAGCTCCATTGTGTATATGTACCACAACTTTTTTATCCATTCGTCCACTGATGGACACTTGGGCTGTTTCCAGATCTTAGCTATTGTAAATAGTGCTGCTATGAACATGGGGGTACATATATTCTTTCTGATTGGTGTTTCAGGCTTCTTAGGGTATATTCCTAGAAGTGGGATCACTGGGTCTAATGGTAATTCAATTTTTAATTTTTTGAGGTAACACCATAGTGTTTTCCATAGTGGCTGCACCAGTCTGCATTCCCACCAACAGTGTAGTAGAGTCCCCTTTTCTCCACACCCTCGCCAACACTTGTTGTTTGATGATTTGTTGATGGCAGCCATTCTGACAGATGTGAGGTGATACCTCATTGTTGTTTTAATTTGCATCTCTCTGATGATTAGTGATGTTGAGCATTTCTTCATATGTCTCTTAGCCATTTGTATGTCCTGTTTGGAGAGGTGTCTATTACGCAGCAGAATTTTCACTGATACATCACCTAAGGCAACAGAAACAAAGGAAAAAATGAACACATGGGACTACATCAAACTAAAATGCTTCTGCACAATAAAAGAAACAACTATCAAAATGGAAAGGGAACCCACTGTATGGGAGAGCATAATTGCCAATGATACATCAGATAAGGGGTTAATCTCCAAAATACATAGAGTGCTCATACAACTCAACAAAAAGAAGACAAAGAACCCAATTAAAAAATGGGCAGAGGAACTTTTATTGATTTTTTAGAGAAGGAGACAGGGAGAGAAACATCCATGTGAGAGAGAAACATTGATTGGCTGCTTCCTGCACGCCCCCTACTGGAGATCGAGGCCACAACCAGGCCATATGCCCTGACCGGGAATCGAACCAAGACCTCTCAGTCCATGGGAGGATGCTCAATCCACTGAGCCACCCTAGCCGGGCTTATTCCCTTTCTTTAATTCCTGTCATCCAGGCTCCCAGGGCCAGTGCCTATTTGGGCAGAACATTTGAGAAGTCAAGACTCAAGCAGCCAGGGCCTCCAGGTCAGCAACATCCAGAATGTCCTGCTTGCAAAGGTCAAGCTTCCTGCTTTATTGATCTTGTGGGCCCTATACCCCTAGCTGGTACCAGGCCCTAATCTTGAATTTCTTCTCCAGAAACCTGTGCAGTCGAATTGCAGACAGGTGAATTTACAAAGGACCGACTGGGCAATCCACACCACCCATTTGAGTGGAGGTGATGCTGGCCAAGGCCCCTGAATCATCGATCGTGCTGTCTACCATGTCCTCTCATCTTGCCATAGATTTGAAATGAGAAGCTTTTGGTGGTATCCAGGTTCCTTTTTCCCAGTAAAAATATAGCTGTGACATGGATCACAGCTCAGGTTTTCATCCAGGCTCTTGGTTCACTAGAATTGATCTGGGATTACTGAAGCAGCTGAAAGCAGAGATACCAACCGAAAGACAAATTCTGATTTCCTCACAAGCATGCTCAGCAGGAGTCTTGTTAATTACTCTCCTTTGAGGTTCCAGCTTGGGCACTAATCACTATCCCTACACCCTTCTCACAACAGCAGCTGTTTCAGAGGATCCAGAACTGGTCACTGTGGGAGGCGCAAGCCAGTAGTCTGTGTTTGCCACTGGTAAGGCCTTCCCACACCTGTGGGTCCTTTTCCCTGAGTCTGCCAATACAGCCTCTTTAACTTAGCAGCGACAGAGACCTTATGCCCTTTAATCACCCCCAGCCCCACCCCTACTTGGATGTTACTGAAAAGCCAGTAAATACAGCTGACTAGCTTGCCAACTGGTCAGCAGAAATGTCTGGAAAGGTCCTATGTGCCCAAAACCTGAAGCCTCCAGTGGATGCAATCCGGCTCATCACCTCAGATTCTTGGACGTCAGTTTCGTGCTTCTCGTGCCAATATCTTTCTTTTTGTTCACCTATCGTAAACATCTGCCTGTTCTCCAGCTCCCCCTTTTCAAGGTCACCCAATGTTTAACTGCTACTTTATTTGGGATCCAAGTGCAAACCAGCCTGGAGTCAGCCTCCCCCAGAATCTGTTTCCTTAGGAAATTAACAAAGGGTCTTTTGGCCACTGTGTTTCTTTGTTTGTTGTGAGGTCCTCACTAAAAATGCATCTTATAAAGGCACCTGCAAAGAGCTCCTAATCTGAGTGGCACAACCCTTCAAACTCAGTGGTCATTATCACCTAAATTATAAATTAAAATGGCATAATAGGCCCCTGACCAAACAGCCAAAAGATTTAGTTAAGTCTTAGCTCTTCAATCTTTATTAGCTGTGTTCCTTTGGCCAAGTTCACTTGTTTGAGTGTCATTATTTTCACCTTTAAAATGGGAGGACACTATGTCGTCCAACAGAGTGTTAGTCTTAAATCACAAATGCACAAACATGTATCTAACTCAGCACCTGGCCCACAGAAGGGAATCAGTCAGGCAGAGGGTTCTTTCCTAAGCCTTAAGCAAAAATTGGCTGTCATTCCTACTGAACAATGGACCCAGTTAAATGGGTTACTAGCCCAGCTGAAATCCTGTACATTGTCAAATCAGAATGTCAGCACAGCCTGCAAACAACCAAAGCAGCGTGTTTTTGTTTTTCTTGGCAAACTGTTTTTTTATTGTTGACAGTATGACAGATGTCCTCCATTTCCCCCTACCTTTGGCCCCCCTTCATACAGCCCCCACCGCACCCCAGGCCTTCACCACATTATTGTCTGTGCCCATGGGTTATGCATATTTGCATATATATTTTAAAGATCAAACTATATACTCAGGAACTTGGCTGTGGTCCTAGAGTAGAGATAGGTAACCACCGTCACAACTCCTGTGGTTAGTGTAAAGATGCTGAAATCAAAACAATGTCCTTTGAAAACAAGGACAGTATTACTTTTCTACTTTGATTTCTCTACCTGACAACCTTTCACCTCACGGTGTTGCGTTCACTACTGCTTTAAATTTTCTCAGTGTTTCACCCAATGCTTGGTCTTTCCTTTTTTTTAAAATGTGACCAACTCATTTTCTGTACATAGGGAGAAAGGAGGCGGAAGGGTCAGATGCCTACAAACAAGTACCCAAATATTTATCTCCTCTCTTTCGAGATTTAATATGCATAACTTTATAGCCAATGATAAGCAAAGATTTTTCCTTAATCAGGGGACAAGGGGAGAGGGAACAGTTTATGATTGAAATGAAAAGGCTTTACTGATGACCGAGAGCATTCCAGGAGGAGGACCTTGCTCCAGCTGCTGGTTTTTGTTGTTTTTTTCTCTGATAAAGAACGTATGTCTCATAAACTGGCGTTGCATGACATGTCTAAAAGACAGGCCTGTGTTAAGAAGGTTTTGTTTCATACTGTTCAGTACCTTTGCCTTCCCTGTACTTTCTCAGGTTGGGTCATAAAAAAAAAATTGTACCAAAAAATGTACTAGAAACTATTGATTTGTGTTGTGCTAAAGCCCCTGACATTCTGGCGCGATGAAGATATTGCTCTGGACCCTGTGAGCTTTCTCATACTTCTCTTCTGCTTATGAGGGTCTCTGAGGATGGTATTAAAGATATTGTAGTTCCCACTTTCTGACTGTGGGATATCAGCAGGGCTCTCCTGTGTAAAGAATAATTATCAGCACTGCTGTTACCTCTAGTAAGTGTGTAATTACATGCTCGGTTTTGTGGGCTCTAGGCTGTGCAATTTTAAATTATACAATAATGTCAAATTCTCTCTCTCTCAATTTGAAAGGGGGGTGGGTAATTCTTTTTTTTTCTTCAAGAGACAGAGGGAGTGTGAAAGAGACACCCCCCCACACCAGCAGAATGGACAGTGTGGTAATCAGGGAAGGTCAAATGCTGCCTCTTCATGCCAAGGTTTCAACCTAAGGGAATGCCTCTTTAAAAATCAGGATGTAGCTCGGCTGGTGCGGCTCAGTGGTTGAGCGTCGACGCATGCACCAAGAGGTCACTGGTTCGATTCTCAGTCAGGACACATGCCCAGGTTGTGGGCCCGATCTCCAGTGGGGGGTATGCAGGAGGCGGCCAATTGATGCTCTCTGTCATCGATGTTTCTATCTCTCTCTCCCTTCCTCTCTCTAAAATCAATAAAGAAAAAAGTAATTAATAAATAAATAAATATCAGGATGGGTGAACATAAGGGAGGAGGGGTGGCAGCATCCGCAGCACCGGCTCATCCAGCAAACAGGTTTGTGGGAAGCATTGTTTAACTGCTGATTCCCAGACAGACATTCAAATAGCTGGAATTTCTCAGTGTGAGGGTGGGTCCCATCAGCATCAGCTCTCCACTGAGGAAGTCAGCCTGAGAGTCACGAACTACCTGCAGTGCTGGGGTGGCCCTGTCTGGTGGGATCCAGAGTCCCCAGCACCTGACCCGCCAGCTGTCCAGTCAGCAAGCACAGTGAATGACCCTCCGACCTGGGCCTGTGCATCCCCATGGTGGGTGGGCGGGGGTGTCCCCAGTGCACAGGATTCTGTGGGTCCTGGGATTCCCTGCTTACTGCACAGCTGCTGCCCAGGCATCTCTCCCTCTCTGTATCCCTTCCTGGAGCTGCAGATGCTGGAAGATTCAAGGGATTAGGAGAAGGTGACCTTTGTGTCCACCTCAGGCCTGGAACCATCCACAGAACCCACTTGGTCTCTAGAGCTTGGCTTGCAGATGTCTATTTTATCATGGACTCACCACCCAGGTATTCGTTTATCCAACACATCTTTCAACAGCTGCTATTACCTTGCATCTTGCGTCTCCTCCCGCACCCGGAAGAGGCTGCCCACAGCCTTCCATCCTGCCTCACTGCCATGCTGCCCTTCACTCGGGTTTCACACATGGGGAGTGCCTGCTTCTGCCGAGCTCCCCACCAGTCCCCCGACACCACATGTGGTTCCCCCACATCTGCAGCTGCCACTTCTTTGTATCATCTAAGCATCTAGAACATACTGGATGTGCAATAAATATTTGGTTGAGAACACACAACCTCATTTTATAGACCAGAAAAACAAAGCCAGAGCAGAAGATGACTTCACCCAAGGCCACAGAGCCATTTGGTGGCAGATCCACCAGAATCCAGTTCCTGACCAACTTTCATGACCTATTCCCATTTCACCATTCTGAGAACACTGAGATTGGAAAGTGTCAATAATTTCAGGCAGCTAAGAGCTGGCTGATATAGGAGATATTGTGTACCTAAAAATACCTAACACTTATTGAGCACTTATATGTTTCATTTGATCCTCCCAGTAATCACTGGAGGTTATCCCCATGCAGACGAGGAAATTGATGCACAGAGCGGAAAAGTAACTTGTGTTGGCTCCTGGGTAGAGCCAGGATATGAACTCAAATCTGCCTGTCTCCAAAGTCCATATGTTTCACTCCCATTCTTAGGACTTCGCATAAGATACATCGATAAAGATGCTTAAGAATGAATGCATGGCCTTTGGTGGACATTTCTCTTCTTGTCTGTCCTGCTCTCTTCCATCCTACAAAATATAGTTTACTATTTCTCTCCCACACAGTCCCAGATTGATATTTGGTTGGGGGCAGTTCAAGTGCAAGGCCATTAAATCATCTCAAACTGACAAGGAATCAGTCAACAGGCTTAACAAAAGCTAACCTTCCCTCTCCAAAGGCACAGCCTGCCACTGGCCTCTAACAGACTTCCTGCGCACAGGCCATCTATAAAGCTTCTTCAACCCCAAACGAGACAAGTGCGCCAGGAGACTGCCAACTCGAACAGGTCGGGTCAGATCCAGTTTCTGAATTTAATCATCACATTCTGTGGTTCTTCTTGTCCCCCACAGTTCCTGTGGAATATGTGGTAAAGGTAGGCAAGCAGAATAGGGCAGATCATTTTAAGACTGTAAACAACAACCTATTGGATTTAAATAGATGTTTTCATTTATAGTGTTTTCACATGTATTATCCCAGTAGATGCTTCATCAACCCTGTAGAGAGAAGGTAGCTATTTTTATTCACATCTGCTCCCACCCCACCACTATGTTTGCAGAGAAAAGAGAGACAGAAAGAGATTTAGTTACTTGGTCAAAATCCACAAAAGGGATGGAAGCCTGGGAAGTGCTGAAGATCATGTGACTCCTCAGAAATGATGACCTCCTACCTGTGCCTGCTGCTCCACAGTGCTCCAGGTACTGGCACATCCATTGTGTCACGTTACAAGAGAAGGACTCACATCCACTAGGATGGCTACTGTAACACACACACACACACACACACACACACACACACACACACACACACAGGAAATAAAGTACTGGTGATGATGTGGGAAACTGGAACTTTTGTGCACTGTTCGTTGGTGGGAATGTAAAATGGTGCAGTTGCTGTGGAAAATATTATGCTGTTCCTCAAAAAATTAAAAATAGAACTACTGTATGATCCAACAATTCCACTTCTGGGTATGTACCCCAAATGATTGAACAGAGTCTCGAGGAGGTATTTGCACATTCGTGTTCATAGCAGCGTTATTCACAATAGCTAAAAGGTGGAGCAACCCAAGTGTGCACGGACAGATGAATGGATAAACAAAATGTGGACTCTTCACACAGTGGAGTATTACTCAGCCTTCAAAAGAAATGAAGCAGTGACCCATGCTACCACATGGATGGCTCTTGAGGACAGGACATCAGGTAAGTGAAATAAGCCAGACACAAAAGGACAAATACTGTACAATTCCACTTCTGTGAGGTATCTAGAGTCATCAAATTCATAGAGACAGAGTAGAAGAAAGAGTGCCAGGGGCCGTGAGAATGGGGAGTTAATATTTAATAGGTACAGAGTTCCTGTTTTGCAGGATGTAAAGAGCTCTGGGTGGTGGTGGTGATGGTTGCACAGCAATGTGAATGCACTTAACGCTTCCAAATTGTACACTTCAAAATGGTTAAGATGGTAAATTTTATATTATGTTATTTTACTACAATTAAAAATAATAAAACAAAGATAAATTAAAATTTTAAAAATAAATAAATGGAAAGGGACTAAAAACTTGGGGGAGATTGAGTGACCCTCCATGGAATGTCGTCAGTGTAGAATTAAACCTCACAATCCAAAACCAAACCTCCTTGCACCTGCCCCCTCACCCCAACACTGTCTCCAGTCAAAGGGTCCTGTTTCAAGGACCTCCTGTAGCCTTATGCCAGAGTGAATTTATTCCTTTTTTATTTCTCCTGCCACATTGATCTGTAACTCTGACCTTCCTTGATCACATCTCTGCACATGGAGTTCAAGAAGTCCCCTTCACAGTTCATATGATGTGAACTCAGACTAATGTTCAAATCGTGTCTCCTATAGCTAAAACATCAAATCAATACATATTTATGAAGAGCAGTGCTGGGGACTTTGAAGTTACAACAGAAACACAGGACTGTTCCTACTTTCAATAAGGTTACAGACTAGCTGAATAAAGAAAACCTTAAATAATTAGGATTTATAGAAAAATTAAAGAGAGCATGCAAGGTCACAATGCTTTTATGGGTGGCACTCAGCTAGACCTTAGAGAGACCAGAGCCTGTCCTCATGGGAGAGAGCTTCAGGAATCAAGTCTTCCCTCAAATAAATACATAATTACTAACCTGCTAAGTGGGCTAAGAGCAAAGTACAGGAAGCCTTAAACATATATAGCAAGAGATCTCATCTGTCTGGGTGGTCAGGGAGGGCTTCCTGGAGCAAGAATCACTTTTCAGCTGAGATCTGAAGACTGAGAATCACTTTTCAGCTGAGAGAGTTGGGGAGGCTAGAGATAACAGGTTCCATACAATGTCAGAAGAGAGGAGATCACCTGGTCTCGGGTCCTGGAAGTCTGAGATGAGACTCGGGAGGATCTTGGAGGATGGAGGATATAGAAAAGAAAGGAGGTGTGGAAGGTATTTCCTGATGGAAGCGTTGTGCCAGTAGAGTACAAAGGCAGCAAAGCACAAGTCCTGCTAAATCCTAATAGTTACTGGGATCCCATTGAGGACTGACTGGACTACTCTTATTTCTTGACAACAGCAAGACAAAGGGTCCTGTTGATCTCAGTCCCTCACGCCATCTAATGCTCTTGCCATCTTGTCAAAGTAGTAGCAAACTAAATACTCAGAGAAGCTATTTAGATGGACCGGACAAGAAGAGTGAGGGCCCAGGGGCTCTCAAAGGAGAAACATCTAATCAGGCAAGCAAAGAATATGTGACCAGTAGAACTTAGGCAGGAAAATCATGGGCACAGGGAATCAGGCAGCAACCTGGAGTTACAGGCATGCAGTCCTGCAGGGGGTGGTCCTCCTCACAGCAAGCCTGAGGTTCTGGGCTGGACTCCAGTGCCAAGAGTGGAAGGAGTTAGCAAAAGCAAGGAGTTGCCTGAGCCAGGAAGGAGTCCAAGGCATGCCTAGGGAAAGCAAGCCCCCCAAGAGTATGTACATGCTAATGTGTATGCCCTAATATGCAAATAGGCCCTTGATAGGTGCTTGTGATAACAGTGAAGATCCAAGTACAGATTTTTAGATGCCCATCAAGTTCTCCTCAAGAGCTCATTTAGTTATTAAACTTGCAGCCTTTAGAACTGAGAAGGACCTTAGAGATTATCTGCCATACCCCCTCTTTTTACAAATGAGGAAACGGAGATCCAGAGACATTAAATCACTTGATGAGGTCACGCAGCTAATTAGCCATAGAGCTAGGATGGAAACGCAGGTCTCTTGACTCTTAATCCACTTCTCATCCCTCCACATACTTCTCATTTTTAACTTTTAAGAGTTAGGTTTAAATTAGGAAAGAAGCAATCTACTACCAGCCCCATGACGAGCAGTGGATTTTCTCCTCTCCGCTGACATGGACTTTGATTCTGAGATGAGTTCACTTTTTGTCTGTGATCATTCTATTTCGTTCTATAAAATTGGGTAGAAAATGTGTTCCAAGTGTTAATAGGATTGCTTTTAAATATCAGTATAGGCTGTTTCTCCAACCATGGCTACACTATTAAAGTTTTCATGTTTCCCTGACTCAAGAAAGATGAGTAGACATTTATGTGCGCCCCGCATATTCACCTTATGTGTACCTGGGTGAAGACCCAGCTGGGGATGGACAGTTTCCCGGAGAGTTCATTGATCCACAGCCAGATCCATCTTTGGGTCCCAGTTTTGTCACTTTTATCAGCTGAGTGTATTTGAGTAACTGACTTAGTCCCTCAGTGCCTCGGTTTCCCTCATTGCTAAGTGACAATAGGACTTGCTGCCTTGCCTAGTTCATGGGATCCTTTTAGGTTCAAAATTCCCATCTGTAAAAATAAATATTTGGTCACACACGCTCTTCTTTTGGAGCATCCCATTGCCTAGGAACACAGACAGGGAGACTCTGCCTTAGGAGCAGTGGAGACATCAGTGCCCAGCACATGACAGGCCTACCATCTGGTCCTCGACTCACTCTAGATATTCAGAAATAGGTCCCTGCCTTGACTTCATTCCTACTCTGCCAGAAAAGCCTATTTAAGAGTGAATTTCAGCAGAAATGTATTTGTAAGGTAGGTCATCTCTAGATAGATTTATATAAGGGTCTCTTACAATATCTTATACCAAAATCCAGGATAAACTGAGAAACATTGTAAAAGACAATTAAAGCCCAATAAGATCAGTATCTCCAAACCCTCAATCAGATGCCTTTCATGGTCGCTGCCTCCCTAGCTTCTTCTCCAGAAACATACAAGACTTACTAACAACATATTCAGTTATTAAGAGCTAGGATTTTACCCCCAAATCCCTCATATCTGGCACAGTGAACTGGACTAACATTGAGCCTGAAAGGCTCCACTGGAGGATGGTTAGAGACAGACTTTAAAGAAGGGCCCGGTGTTCCCCATCCCATCAAGCCAGCCGTTTACTGAAGGATGTTCTAGAAAGTCGTTCTGTGAAAATGTACTGGAAAATGTTTTTGTGATCAAGTAAGTTTGGGAAAATTAATTTTTTCCATTTATTTTCTTTAAATATATTTTATTGATTTAGAGAGAGAGGAAGAGAGAGGGAGAGAGAGAGAAAAAAAAACATCAATGTGAGAGGGAAACATCGATTGGCTGCCTCCCATACACACCCCAACTGGGGATCTAGCCTGCAACTTGGGCATGTGCCCTGACCAGATATCAAACCAGCAACCTTTCGGTCCCAGGTCAACACCCAACCAACTGAGCCACACCAGCCAGGGCTCCACTTAATTTTTTCATTTATTCAATAAATATTTTAGTCTGCTTGATATCAAGACCTAGTTTATGTACTTTGCCACAGAGAACATGACCAAGGCCCTGCCCACAGGGAGCTCTTACAATAATAGTCTTTGATGATGCATCTATAAGAGTCTGCAAAATCCACCCAAAAGAAATGTGCCTGACTTTGTGTAATTTGGCATTTCTCCAAATTATGTGAATGCATAACCTTTTTTACTTTCTATGGACACGAATAGAGAAAAACTGTCCTAGACCTTATCATTGTTGTCACTTGGCTTTCTAAAGGGCATTTGCCAACAGAAGTTGCCCCTAAGACCTAAGTTGCTGCATCTGCATGATGGAAGAAAAGAGAAGGGAGAAAGAGATGGGGAGGAATGTGGTCAAAGGAAGATAAGTATGCCTGTCCAACCCACCTCTAATCTCCTTAGTCCTTTAAACCAGCCAATGGCCTTCATGGCTCCTTCCCTCCCTGTGGACTGTTTCAAAGGTTCCCCTGAATCCCATTTCTTGCCACTAGCAAGCTCCTCACCCTCTGCCTGATAGACCTACTCTCTCCATCTTGTCTGGCCCTTCCCTTTGCATCTGCTCTCAGCCTTCTTGCTGGGACTTGATGCTATAGACCTTACTGAGTCCCCCTTCCCTGGAGGCAGAATCAGTTTTCTCTGTATGTTACCTGGTAGGCATAGGCCAATCTCACCTCCTCATTCTCAGGATCCTTGGGGCTACTCTTGGCATGGTCCTAGCCTACTATTACATTGCCCGACCCCATTGCGTGGTCAATTTTCTGTTCTTGTCATTAATCCTCACTGAAGGATGTTTTTTTCCATTGACTTTTTTAGAGAGAGTGGAAAGGAGGAGGAAAGGAGAGAGAGAGAGAGAGAGAGAGAGAGAGAGAGAAGAGAGAGAAACATCGATGTGAGAGAAACACATTGATTGGTTACCTCCTTATGCACCCTGACCAAGGCCAGGAATCAAATCTGCAACTCTGGTACATGCCCTTGACCAGGAATCAAACCCGTGACCCTCTGGTGCACAAGCCAACACTCTAACCACTGAACCAAACCAGCCAGGGTTGGTCAATTTTTATATAGCTACCAACTCAAACTCATTTCCCCCTAACTTGTCCTACACTGCCTTCTGAAGGAAGGTCTCAAACATAGGCAGAGTTCACATCCCTGGGCTACTGCTCTCACCTTCCATCACCCCCCAGTGGCAGCTGACAGGGTGACACCTGGCAATGGATCCCTATCATCTGTCCACAGTCACTTCCCTTGTCCATGCACAGGTGGAACTGCAGCCAAGGAGCTGTCATCGGAACCCCGAACCCAGCACATCCTGGTCTCCACAGCACCCTGCAGCCCCCATTCTTTCACCAGAGACACTCCTGTTCCTCAACTACACTTTTACCTGGAGATTCACAAAGCACAGGTGGTTTTCTGGGGTTCATACTTGGTAGAGGTGGGTAAATCCTCTCCTCCAACCCATTTCTGATGTCCCACAGCAAGATCAAGGTGTTTTTACATAGACGCCTCAGTCCCATAACTAACACTCCTGCAAAGTGGGCCTTGTGAGCCGGGGTTCCCGTGTGCCAAACACATCCTGTATACAGAATGCCATCCCCACGTTCCCCATTTCTAAGCCAGTTCTATATAGAGGGAGTTCCTGTCTGTTGATCACGAGAGACTTTCAAGCGGGCAGAATGGCCTCCCAGGAGAAACCAGGGAAGTCCCACAGATTTCTGAATCTAAAGTGGGCTCGGATAAAGCTCCCAGAAACACTCCACAGGAACAAATCTGTAATTGGAGAAGAAAGAAACAACCAAAATGGTCTTTCCAAGCTCACATGTCTGCCATTAAGTTTCTCCTGGGGGACAGGGTGGAAAAACCAGGACAGATCTGGGGAAAGGTTGGTCTAAGTCTTTTTATTTCCTCTTTATAGAAGTGGTCTAGTTCTGAGTCAGTGGAAAGATACCACTGTTAATTGCCAGCACAGGAGCCTGTACACCTCTGTGCTGCCCACCACGTGTGAATTTCTGAGAGGAAATTCAAGGGGAGGATGATTTTGCAAGCCCAGAGAAGGGAAGAGGGCTAGCCCCATGGTGTATGGAAACAATAATTTGTTTCTGTTAATGTATATACTAAAGTTTGCAAATAATTTTTCCTGTACATCAGAGAAAATTCAAATTTTTCCCATCATTCTCACTCTAATAACCTTTTGACAGTAAGGCAGAACAGAAAGAAGCAAAGGTCAATGACATGGGAGCAGCTAGTAGCTTTGCCCATGGGAGTGTTGGAAATCTAAATGTATCACTTCTATCCAGATGGGAAAACATTTGAGGCTACGTAGTCTTAAAATGCCTCTTTCCCCAATACCACTAGCAGCCTCTCTTTAGTTATCCAAGACTGAATATAATTTATTTTTAGTGTAACTACTTTATTTCTAATCAACCAAAAACCAAGAGTAAGAGTTTCCATCTGTGGCCAAGAAACGTAAAGGCATAAAGGTGATGATTTAGACCCATTTCCTACATGGATTCATAGGGTGACTTTGAGGAAGTAATATTCTGCCTCTGACCACAGGAACTGCCCCCACAAGACATAACTGAACATCCCCTCTGTGGATGCTGTGGGGAGGATTGCTCTGATGCTCGGATGCAAAGCAATAAGAGCTGGTGTTATTGTGCACCTACACTGAGCTAGGTGCAAAACGGATGTTATCTCAGTTAATCCACACAAAAGTGCTACCAAAAAGGGATTATTATCCCTATTTTAGAGTGAAACCAAGACTTGGAGAAGGAAACTGAGGCATGCAAAAGTGCTTTGACAAGTATAGGGAGCTGCAATCAAATATATAAGACATTGTTATTATTGCTTATTATTATTATCATTATCATTATCATCGTCATCATCACCATTATCAGCACTGTCAACTACAGACTGGTCTAAAAATACGAATTAGGTGTAGAATAAGACAGAGTTTTACAACATAAATGAAACCAGTCTGAAGAACCAATGAAACACAGTCTTTGGGGAAGTATTACAGAGGTAAGAGAGGTTTCCTGCATTCATTCTTTTATATGTGGCACTGGGGTACAATAATGAACATAAAAGGCCCCAAACTCTTTGCCCTTATGGAGTTTACATTCTTTTGTGTGTGTGTGTGTTTTACAGATTTTTTTTACAGAGAGAAGAAGGGAGAGAGAGATAGAAACATCAATGTGAGAAAGAAACATGGAGGGGCCACACGCCCCCTACTGGGGATCAAGCCCACAACCGGGCATGTGCCCTGACCAGGAATAGAACCAGACTTCGCAGTCCATAGGAGGATGCTCAGTCCACTGAGCCACACTGGCTGTGCTGGAGCTTACATTCTTGAGATGGACACAGAAAATGAAATAAATACATTAGTGAAAATCAGGGTATGACCACAGGTAACAAAAGCTAACGAGAAAAACAGCAGGAAAGGGGAGAAGGGAGTTGCAAGTTCAGTAAGTGGTCAGAAAAGTTCTCTCTAAGAAGGCGTCACAGTTGTCACTCTGAAGGAAATGAGGGGTGATCTGTGCTGATATTAGGGGAGAGCCTTCTGGGCAATGCTGCTGACCAAGGGATGAAGACGCAGCTCTTCCCAACTCACTTGATGTCCTGGAACAGCCCCGCGGTGAGTGCACACTGCTGGAGTGTTCTGAAGATGCTGAGTGGAGCGGTAGGAAGACACAGTTTATCCACCGGAAAGCCTGGACCATCCCTGGAAAGTTTTTTATTTCTTGCCCTAGCATTTTTAATACAGATATCAACTCATTGTGTTACCAGAGAAGCTAATAGTCCTTATTTGAAAATCCCCCAAAAGCAGTGACTCATGTTGGAATCCCATTTCAAAGGCCCTTACAAAAAATAAACATTGCTTTAAAAATACACAGAAACTGCTAAATTTTTCCTGCAGCTATCTGATGTCTACAAAGCTTAGTGGAAGTGTAGCGCTAGGGGGCTGACGTAGTTAGCCCACTGAGATTCTGTTGCCAGACAGGGTAACCTGCTTTCGAACCCAAAGCATTTGTGTCCCCATATGAAGCATATGAAAGCCCAACCACACTGGCCCAGCCCCTCCACAGCTTGGGTGTCCTACAAGGGGCAGAGCCACAGTCCCAGCCACCTCCCTCCTGCTCAGCCCCTTCCCCCACTCCGTATTAGGTATGCATTTCAGATTTTGAATGGATCTCCTTGTCTGGCGTTAATTGACAGTGAAAGCCCGGTTTTCCAAGCTGAGGTACAAGCACCGAAGGTAAGTGATCAGAGGACTGCCCTTGTAATAAATCACCACAGTGCGGGTCACTGTTTGGAGTGTGAATGCAGTGTTCAATAAAGAAACACACTCCACCTTTCAGCTTCAAGCCGACCCTGCCTAATTGACCTCATTGTAGTCCCGCCATTAATCATTCTGGCACATGGGGCAAGAGGCAGTTTCACTGCTTAGGTTTGCAGGGAGGAGGGGGACCAGGTCCATGTGCGGGTGGGTAAGGGTTGAAGGGGCAGTTCTAATGTAAAGGGAAATCAGAGACAGTTCTCCCTTAATTAACTCATTGCATTTCCAGGTTGGCCAGATAGGGTTTACTTTGCTGAAGGAATGTGGGGAATAGTGCAGGGCCTTCATTAACTTCACACCAGGACGCAGGGGTTTGGGTCTCTAACAAAAGCAGATGTGTGCATCTATACCCCATCCAGAGAACAGCTCTGCCAAAGACCAGGGGGTTGGCCTAATGCTACATAATCATTCAGTGCCATCGATCTCCCCAGACCCTGATTAATAAACTGCAGCAGAAGTCTTTTACAGGGCTGACTACAATTTTATTCCTCCTGTTAGAAGCACAGCACAGTGCCCCAGCCACGCGGGATTGTCTTCCCTTCTTCTTGCACTCCCCCAGTCACCCTTCTGGTCCTGACCATGGCCCTGTATTTGCTTTGCTGGCGAACCTTCCATGGGTTTATTTTGGCTGAGAGACATGGGACACTTTGTCCAGCCCCTCCATCCAGACAAACTAACCCAAGCTGCCAACAAGGAACAGAACGGGAGCTTCAACACAGGGCTCAGTTCACACTGCAGCTCAAGGCATATTTCTTCAGTGTGAAATCTGGGCACCTGTTCTGTGCCAGGCATTGCACTGCACTGGAAATACACACAGGCACACACACGCACGTGCACACACACACACACACACACAGATTTGGTACTGGTCCTCAGAGATCTTAGAGTCTGCATTGATCCATTTATATTTTCAAAATGCAAGATCTGCCTTTTTGTACCAAGCTGCTTTAAATTAGGCCTTTTTTAAAAGGTCTTTTCCCCATGATTAGTTGCTATTATTCAGGAACGCAGTAGTTTCACAGTTCACAGGGGTAAACAAAGCCCAGAGGGTCAGCAACTTTTACTCTGAGAGGAGAGTGAGAAAGACAGGAGGGAGGGAGAAGGGTGAGGGGAGAGCTGTTGCTCATTTTACACTGTGCCTTTTCCTGCTGCTCATCTTCCCCAGTTCCATTACTGTTAATGAACTTAATTGTTTGGTTTCAAAACACCAGCCTGAAGGCATCACTCTTCTTCCCTTCAGTGCTGAGACTCAGTCTTGCTGATCTCTAAATTAACTTGTAAGCAAATACTTCAAGTCCATGCCCTTCCCTGGCTGACAAGCACCTGGAGGGAGAAATTCAGGCCAAGATTCCAAGACAAAATTCAGACAGAGCATCCAGAAAGACAGAGTGAGCGTGTTCAGATCCCCGTTTGATACTGTGTGTAATTCAATTCCACTTAACTATATTTATTACGTGTCTACTATATGGTCTGGTAATTGTGCTAGTCACTGAGTTTAGAAAGTTGATAAAACACAGTCATTGACCTAAGGAGCTCACGGTTTCTAGCCCACAAAACGGATCACATTTCCTTGATTCTCCCATCAACAAGACAACTACATCTAGAGGATCCAAGAGTTAAAGCAGTTTAGCAGAATGGGAAAACCATAGGCTTTGGAGCCCTACAGAGGAAGAATCGAAGTCTGCCCATTCACAAACTCTGTGGGCTTGCTTGTACCTGTAACCTTGTGGAGGCATACATATGTATCTACCCACTTAGTGACTGTGAAGGCTGTATCAGTTAACGTATGCCAGGTGCTGGTTTCACCCCACTGTGAAGACTAGGCATTAGGTAGAAAAGTCCAATGAATTACTGAAAAGGCCATCCACACAGATAATAATATCCCAGATCAAAATGTAAAAATCCACTCTAATACCCCTCCCTTTGTCCTTCCTGTGTAAACAAATCAGTTTGTCAACCTTAGCACGTGACTCAGAAATGACACACACAACGCCCAGCAGGAACCCTTCCCAGGCTGACTGCCCTCTGGCCAAACCAGACCTTCTTCCAAGCTCATCACACGCCCCATCTGCTTGCAGCCAATCTTTGACTGCATTTGGTATCTACCGCACTCATTTTCACAGGTGGAACAGCAAAACCCAAATGTTGGAACAGTGCCAAGCATCTTACTTTGCTCTTCTCACATAAGGAAACTGAAACTTAAAGAAGTTATAAGAGTTCCTCAAGTTTACGCAGGTAGTTAGGATGAGTTAGAACTGGGATTAAAGCTCAGATCTCCTGGTATTCAATCCAGTGATCTTTTCCCTTCATGAGGTTGGTTATATGGAGCCACATTCAGATTGCTACCTTGTTTTATGTTGCATTAAAGTCCCCTTGAATACTTTAATGTGCCATCATAGCTTCCTTACTAGTCTCTGTGCTTCCTCTCTCGTCTCCCCTTTCATCCAAATCTGCGCATTACTCTCCTGATTAAAATGCACAAAAAGGATGAAATGATATTAAACTTCCGTTTTAAGGTAATATTTGAATCTGGACCTTTATTCCCCAGTTTCCTCTGGGGGGAAGGGAGGAGGAAAACTCAACCAGAAGAAAAGAATATCTGCTAGACAAAATGATATTAAAGCAGAAGGAATCCTCAAAATCACAGGCAAATGGAGTTTTGTTCAATGAAATCTGCCCAATTATTGCCTCATGAATTGCAATCTTGGCCTCATAAAAAGGAGACCATTTGGAAGAAAGAAAGAGAGAGAGAGAAGGAGGGAGGGAGAAAAGCAAGAAGGGAGGAAAAGGGGAGGAAGGAAGACAAGTCACCTTCCCTCACCATTGCCTCCTGACTCAGGGGTTCAGAAGTTGTAAGACCCTAAAAACGGGTGCTGGCCCCTATCAGGTGGGTGCTGCCTTTTAGTCTTGGCAGAGTTCTGTTCAACCCTGCCACATACTGTCACCCAACATTTGTTTTACAACCATTCAGATACAGCAACTCCCAGAAAACATCTGGAAAGGAAATCTGGAGAAGGTGGTAACATATTGCATCTTAGAAGGGCACTTGCCAGCAAATAAGGCCCTGTAGGTAGGAGCAGAAGTAGGAAAAAACAGTAGCCATGACTTCTAGGATCAGAGCAGCTGTGTACGTCATCAGTGTGGAGGTTCTTTAGATCCAGATGGAGGGAAGGAAGTCAGCACCTTTGCACAGCAGCCCTGCCCATGGCTTCAGTACTGGCACATCCATCAGTATGCCCCAAAATATCACTCGGGCAAATAAGTTAAACCATGTGATAAATATCACAGAAATTAAGGAAGGAAGGAAGGGAGAAAAATTCATATAGACAAATATATATAAATAAAATCATATATAGATGTCAACATACATTTGTGTTAAATTTATTAGTAAAATTAATAGAAAATAGATTCATAATTTTATTGCTTCTTAGTTTTTATTTTATTATTATTAGTTTTTAATCCTCACCCGAAGATATTTTTCCATTTATCTTCAGATAGAGTGGGAAGGGGTGGGGGGTGAGAGAGAAACATCTACGTGAGAAAGACACATCGATTGGTTGCCTCCTGCAGGACCCCAACCAGGGCCAAAGACCGAACTGCAACCGAGGTACTTGCCCTTGACTGGAATCAAATCCTCGACTCTTTAGTCTATAGGCCGATGCTCTAATCACTGAGCCAAACCAGCCAGGGTTTGATTTTTTTTTAAAAATTATCTGTGCTTACTTCAGGAAAATATATACTACAATTTCAAAAGATACAGGCATGGATGTAAACTCTTCACATACTCCCTACTTTTTTTTTCCTCACCCGAGGATATTTTTCCATTTTATCTTCAGATAGAGTAGGAGGGAGAGAGAGAGAGAAACATCGATGTGTCTCACATTGACTGGTTGCCTCCTGCATGACCCCAACCAGGGCTGGGGATCAAACCACAACTGAGGTACCTGCCCTTGACCGAAATCGAACCAGTGACTCTTTGGTCTGTAGGCCAATGCTCTAACCACTGAGCCAAACCAGCCAGGCCTGTCCTCCCTACTTTTATATCTTACTCAAGAAATGCTCATTAAGAAGAAAACAATATCTCTTTGAAAACGGCATCTAATATCCTACTTAGAGCAAAGACATTCTTTTAAAATCAGGAACAAAAACAAAGATGCATTTAACATTGTTGAGGAAGTTTTGGTCAATTTAATAACTCAAAAAATACATTAATGAGAAGTATTACATAGAAAAGAATAGAAAATTATCATTCTTTGCAGGTGAAACTATTGTCTATTAAAATGCCCATGTGAATCAACTAAACAATGATTAAATCTAATAAAACGTCAGTAAGTTGGTTTACACAGTGTTTCTCAACCTTTCTTCATTGTAGAATCACCTGGAAAGCCTTGAAGAACAATGAATGACTCACCCCAGAAATTCCAATTTAATTGTTCCTGAGTGAGTTCTGGCTCTGTGCATGTTTAAAAAGTTCCCCAGATCACCCTGGTTGGTTTTGCTCAGTGGTTAGAGCCTCAGCCTGAGGACCAAAGAGTCTCGGGTTCAATTCCAGTCAAGGGAACATACCTCAATCCCTGGTCCTGGTTGAGGTTGTACAGGAGGCAACCAGTCAATGTGTCTCTCTCACATCGATGTTTCTCTCTCTCTCCCTCCCTTCCTTCCTCCTTCCCCTTCTATCTGAAAAAAAAAAATCGATGGAAAAATATCCTTGGGTGAGGATTAAAAAAATAAAAAGTTCCCCAGATGACTCTGATGTGAATGTAAGCTTGAGAACCACTGATCCAAACATAGAAAATATACAAAATCCAATACATTTTCTGTTATACTGTCAAGAACCGATTACAGAATATAATGTACAGAAAATCTTACTAATAGCAACAATATAAAATATTCACAATAATAGAATTATTATTGTGAATAATAATCTCAACCAGCAATCCCACTTCTGGGCATACACCAAAAGAATTGAAAGCAAGATCTAAAGAGGTATTTGTACACCCAGATTCATAGCAGTATTATTCACAATATCCAAAAAGTGGAAGGAACCCAAGTATCCATCAATGGATGAATGGATAAACAAAATGTGGTATATACATACAATGAAATATTATCCAGACTTTTGAAAGAAGGAAATTATGACATATGCTACAACATGGAAGAAACTTGGAGACTTCATGCTAGGTGAAACAAACCAGTCAAAAAAGACAAATCTGCATGATTTCATTTATATGAGGTACCTAGAGTTGCCAAATTTGTAGAGACAGAAAGTAGATTGGTGGTTGCCCGGGACTGATGAAAGGGAAGAGTTGTTTAATGGGTACAGCATTTCTGTTTAGCAATGTGAGAAGAGTCTGGAGATTGGTTGTATGACAATGTTAATGTATTTAAAGCTACTGAACTTATACACTTAAAAATGGTTAAGTTGGCAAATTTTGTCATGTATATTTTACCACAATTAAAATTCAAAAAAATACTCATAACAAATTTTATAAGAAATGTTGTATGAGGAACATTTGAAATATTTATTGACTAACACAAAAGAAAAAATTATTGAATGGAAAGATGAACTGTTCCTTCATGAGATGGCTCAATATCATAAGATGCCATTATCTTTAAATTAATTTATAAATATGATTCATTCCCATCAAATCTCAAACATATAGTTTGTGACAAAATAAAATAATTATCCAGTTCACTGAAAATAATGAACACCTGTCACTAGACAAATAATAATAATAATAATAAGACTACAAAGTGGCTTGAATTACACAATATTAAAATGTATTAGAAGGTTATACTACTTGAAAAAATATAATAGCACAGAAAATGACAGACAGGTTATTAAAGTAAAACAGAAAGCTCTAAAACCCATCCCTAATACATAAAAATTTATGATAAAGGTAAAAACAGAGTTAGAAAGAATTTTTAACAAAGTATGTTTAGACAATTGGAGAGAATTTAGATATACCTTACACCATATACCAAAAGAAATTTCATATGAGCTAAATATTTTTCTGTTTAAAAAAAATGGGAAAAAATACAGGTAGATAATTTAAGAAATCTCTTTCTACATATTGTCTGGAAAACAGAAAACTCAGCGGTTAGAGCGTCAGCCTGTGGTCCAGAGAGACCCGGGTTTGGTTCCCACTAAGGGCACGTATCTCGGTTGCAGTTTGTCCCCGGGCCTGGTTGGGTCGTGGGGGAGGCAGCCACTCGATGTGTCCCTTTCACGTCCATGTTTCTCTTTCTCTCCTCTCTTCCTCTCTCTCCCTCCCACTCTATCTGAACAAAAAATGGAGAAATGTCCTCGGGTGAGGTTAAAAATAAAAGATAGACCAGGAAGCTTGAAAGCTGATTCTTCAGAGTCAGGGTGGGGCTCTCAAACAAGGACATAGCTCTAAGAACTACAAGGGGTACCACATACTGGTGACGACTCCTGCACATACCAGGGGTCCTGAAAAGGCTGTGCCTCCATAAGGAGAAAACTTAAAAACTCCACCCAGCAGCTGAGGGAAGAAAAAGCATCTGGAAGAAAGTGAAAACCCAAGTCTATGCCATATGCAGGTGTGGAATACAAAGTACCGCTATCTTTTTGGTAAAAAATAACTCATACCAATGATTTTTAAAGGCATATATGGATCTTATAAGAATTTTTAAAAAATGTTCACTGGACATGAGCTTCCAAAAATATTACGAACTGAAAGAGGAAATCATCTTCCATGAGCAAAATCACAACTCAGAAATGGTGGACATTTACCATCCCCCAAAGCTTCAGGTAGAAGTTTTCACAACTGAAGAATATAAATATGTTTTAAATTGTCAAAATGATGAAAGGAGGTATAAAAAGCCATACTGAAAGAAAAGGGCATAATGAAAACAGGATAGATTTGAAAAAAGAATAAAATAGAACTTAAAGAAAAAATATTGTCATTAGACTAAAACTTCAAAGAATAAATTAGGCAGCAGGTGAGTCTCAGATAAAAAGAGTATTAAAGAGTTGGAAGAGAGTTCTGAGGTAATTACTCAGAATGAAGCATGGAGATGTAAAAAATTGAAACTATAAGCATAATTAAGTGATATGAAAGATAGAATGAGAACATCCAATACACATTTAAGAGGAGTTCCAGGAAAAGAAAATGGAGAGAATGTGGAGAGACAATATTTAAAGGAAAAATGGCTGAGAATTTTCCAGCATGCATTAATTCATTCCACATATATATTCATGAACCTCTACCACGTGCCAGGTACTCTTGTAGGTACTGGGGAGAAAGCAGTGAATGAAACAGACAGAAACCCTTGCTTTCACGGCATCTACTTTCAAGGGGAAAGAAAGATCATTTTCCTTCAATACAATATACAGTATGTGTATTCAGCTTTTGCTGGGGTAACACACAACCCCATAATCACAATGGTTTATAACGACATTTCTATGTCGCTAATGTTATATGAAGGTTGCAGGATGCCTGCAGCTCTGCTCCAGGCTCTGAGTTGACTCCAGGTCTAATCCATGTGTCTTTTCATTCCAGGACATAAGCTGAATGAAGAGCCTCTATCTGGGACTCGTTCTGATAGTGGCAGAGGGCAAAAAAACGTGAAACGCCGAGCCAATCATGCTGCTGTGTGTAAAGCTTCTGCTTAGCAGTGGCATAGGTCATGTTCGCTCACTTTCTATTGGTAAAAACAAATCCTATACACAAACCTGACAATGGGATGAGGAAGTTTGCAAGCATGGCAAGGGTGGGTATATATAATCCTCTTGCAGGGGACGGAATAAATTATTGTGAACAAAAAATATGCTACTGTAGCTTGGCCGGTGTGGCTAAGTGCTTGAACGTCAACCCATGTACCAAGAGGTCGCCAGTTTGATTCCCGGTCAGGGCACATGCCCAGGTTGTGGGGCCAATTCCCAATGAGGGGCATGCAGGAGGCAGTCAATTGATGTCCTCTCTCATCGATATTTCTATCTCTCTCTCCCTCTCCCTTCCTCTCTCTCTAAAATCAATAAAGAAAAAAAAAAGAAAGACTGGGAAGCTTAAATAAAATATTCTTTCTTAAAAAAAGGTAAGTTACTGTAATATGTTCAGTGGTGGTAATTGCTATGGAGAAAAACAAAACAGAAAAAAGAGATAGGCATTATTAGGAAGTTTGCCATTTTAAACAGACAACTTAAGGAAGGCACCAAAATGTAATAAGTGATTAAGACCTGAAGGATGTCAAGGGGTGGACCATACAGATCTCTTGGGGAAGAATACGTCAGGCAGGGGAAAAGCAAGTGCAAAGGCACCCCGTCGGCCACTGGCCTGATGTGTTTGGGGAAGCGCAAGGAGGCCATTGTGACCATCCTGAAGTGAAGAACAAGTGTCTCAAGGAGATTTGCTGAGAAAGAAGAGAGGACAGTGGAGTGCCAGCTGGAGGGGAAGTGAAGTCAAGAAAGAGTTTATTTTCAAGACAGGATAAATAAAATCATACTTATCTGATAGAAAAATTCAGTAGAGAGATGGAAATGAATATGTAGGAGAGATTTGGCAAAGGTTCTGGAAGGGTGTCTTTGAGTGGGTGAGAAAAAAAGGACAACTAGTGTATAAGTGGAGGGGTCAGCCTGAGCCAGGAGCATGGACAGTTCTTCAAAGCAATAAAAGAAAAGGTACTGATATCTCATTGATTTGCATTTCTCTGATGATTGGTGATGCTGAGCATCTTTTCATGTACCTGTTGGCCATCTGAAAGTCTTCTTTGGAAAAATGTCTGTTTAGTTCCTCTGCCCATTTTCAAATGAGATTGTTTGGTATTTTGTTATTGATTAGTATGAGTTCTCTAGATATCTTGGATATTAACCCCTTAGCTGGTCACATCACACCTGTTAGAATGGCCACCATAGAAAAGACAAGTGATAAATGATGGTGAGGATGTGGAGAAAAGGGAATCCTTGCACGCTATTGGTGGGATGGTAAGTTGGTTCAGCCACTGTGGAAAACGATATGAAGGTTCCTCAAAAAAATAGAAATAAAACTACCATATGATTCAACAATTGCACTTCTGGGTATATATCCGAAGGAAATGAAAACAAGATGTTAAAGAGAGATCTGCACTTCCATATTTATTGCAGCATTATTCACAATAGCTAAGATGGAAACAACCTAGGTGTCTGTCAGTGGGTGGATGGAAAAAGAAGACATGGTGTATATACACATGTATACAATCGAATATTATTCAGCCATGAGAAAGAAGGAAATCCTGCCATTTACAATATGGTTGGACCTTGAGAACACTATACTAAGTGAGATAAGTCAGACAGAGAAAGGCAAATACTGTATGATCTTACTCCGAGTGGAATCTAAAAAAGCCAAACCCTCCCTCATCAGTTTGGCTCAGAGGTTAGAGGGTCAGCCCTCAGACCAAAGGGTCTCAGGTTCAATTCCCGGTCAAGGGCATGTACCTGGGTTGCAGGTTCCATCCCCAGCCCCAGTCAGCCCTGGTCGGGTCATGCAGGAGACAACCAATCGACGTGTCTCTCTCACATCAATGGTTTTCTCTTTCTCTCTCTCTCCCCCTCCCCCTCTTCCACTCTATCTAAAAATCAATGGAAAAATATCCTTGGGTGAGCAATAACAAAAAAATAAAAATAAAAAGGCCAAACCTGTAAAAACAAAATAAAATGGTGGTTACCAGGGGCCAGGGGTGGGGGAACAGGAGAAATGTTGTTTAAGGGTACAAACTTGCAACTGGTATATAAATAAGTCCTGGCGATCTGGCCGGGGTTATTCAGGAGGCAACCAATCTATGTGTCTGTCTCACATCAATCTCTCTCTCTCTCTCTCTCTCTCTCTCTCTCTCTCTCTCTCCCTCTCTTCCACTCTATTTAAAAATTAGTGGAAAAATATCCTTGGATGAGGATTAACCAAAAAAAAGAAAGAAAAATGAGAGAAAGAAGATAGTATGTATAGACAGAGATGCAAGATGCAGGTGAGTGGGTAGATGTGGTGGTGAGAACTTGGGGAATTTTTCTTCTAATTGATTCTTTTTTCAAAAATCAAAGAGTCTTAAGCAGGACGAATAAAAGTAATCCACACTGAGATATTTTATAGTGAAAATGGAAAGGAAAAAAAAGGAGAGGGAAAAATATCTTAAAAGCAATCTAAAAGAAAAACAGGTTTCTCATTGTTCAACTTTCAAGAGCAACATTAGAAGCCAAATGACCATGAGATCCTCAAGGTGAGATATGCAGTTAAACTTTCATACTGAGTAAGGTCCCACTATGGACATTTTTAGACAAAGCCTCTCACCTAAGCTGTAATCACCCTTAATGGATACACTGTAGTCAAGGAGGAAGAAGAGGCAAGAAGGAAGCAGTGGAAGGCAAAAGCATGGTAAGAACGGCACTGGATAAGCACTCAGTGGTAAGAATTCTGGGAGCTTTAAAAACAAGGAGGAAATAAAATAATAGGCTCAATGCTGTGGAAGAGAGGGGAGCATTCAGGGTGAAACTGACAGGAGTCCTGATCATTCTGAAGAAGAGTAGGGGTGATGCTAAACCCAAGATTTTCTTAAGTCACATATGCATGTTACAAACTTAAGTACCACCACAAGGAAAAGGGTATTTAGCCCCCTTCTTTAGACACACACAAAAATAAACTTAAAATCGATGATAGGCATAAATTTAAGAGCTAAAACAATAAAAATCTTCAAAGGAAACACAGAAGTGCCTGGCTGGTGAGGCTAAGTGGTTAGAGCATTGGCCCTTGCATGAAGGGTGGAAGGTTCAATTCCGGATCAAGGGCACCCACCTGGGTTGCAGGTTTGATCCGCAGCCCTGGTCTCTCTCCCATTGATGTTTCTCTCTCTCTGTCTCTCCCTTCCACTCTCTCTAAAAATCAATGAAAAAAATATCCTTTGGTGATGATTAACAAAAAAAAGAAAAAAAGAAAACACAGAAGTAAATCTTTTTGAACTTGGGTTAGGTGAGGTTTTTTTAGACACAAAACAAAAAGCACAAGTAGCAAAAAAAAAAAAAAAAACTAGAAAAATAGAACTTCACCAAAATTAAAAATGTTCATGCTATAAATTATACCATCGAGAATGAAAGAAAATATTTGAAAATCATATATCTGCTATGGGACTTGTAACCAAAATATATAAAGAACTCTTACAGCTCTACAATAAAAAAGATAAATAATCCGGTAACAATGAGCAAGGCCCTAGAATAGACTTTTCTTTAAAAAATATATAGAAATGACTGAAAAGTACATGAAAAAATACTGAGCACCATTAGCTATTAGGGAAATGCAAAATAAAACCACAAAGAGCATGGCTGGTGTGGCTCAGTGGTTAAGCATCGACCCATGCACCAAGAGGTCGCTGGTTCGATTCCCAGTCAGGGCACATGCCCAGGTTGTGGGCCCAATCCCCATGGGGGGCATGCAGGAGGCGGCCAATCAATGTTCTCTCTCATTGATGTTTCCATCTCACTCTCCCTCTCCCTTCCTCTCTCTCAAAAATAAATAAAGAAAAAAATTAAAAATAAAACCACAATGAGCTATCACTTCACACTTACTAGGATGGTTATTTAAAAGAGAAACAGAAGATTATCACAAGTGTTAAGGAGGATGTGGACAAATTGGAACCCCCATACATTACCAGTGCAAATGTAACATGGCACAACCACTTTGGGAAATAATTTGGCAGTTCCTCTAAAAATTTTAAACATTGACTTACTATATGACCCAACAACTGTATTCCTAGGTATAGACCCAGAGAAATTGAAAATATGTGTCCATAGAAAAACTTCTACATGAATGTTCAGCACCATTATTCATAGTCATCAAAAAGTGGAAAAAACCCAAATGCTCACCAACTGATAAATGGATAAATAAACATGGTCTATGTATACGATGTACTATTATTCAGTCAAAAAAGGAATGAAATACTGATACACTGCACAACATAGATAGACCTTAAAAACATTATGTTAAGTGAAAGAAGCCAGCAACAAAAGACCACATATTGTATGATTCCATTTATATGAAATATCCGGAATAGACAAATCCTTGGAGACAGAAAATAGATTAGTGGTTGACAGGGGGAGAGGAACGGGGAGGATGGCTGATAATATGACTGCTAATGGGTATAGGATTTCCTTTCGGAGTGATAAAAATGCTGTAAGCATAGACTGTGGTGGTGGTTGCACCACTCTGTGAATATATTAAAAACCATTGAATTGTTAAATGAGTGACTTGTACAGCAAGTGAAGCTGTACAATAAAGCTGTTTAAAGCATTTTAAGTGTAACCCTGAAAAGAGTAGTTACCTGTATAATTTATAAACCTGTGGAGATAAAGTGGGGACTAACAAAAATTATTCAAATTAAGAGATGGTGGGAAAGGATGGGGAAGAAGTGAAGAAATGTGGAGGGTCTAAACAAATTTTAAAAGAAAATTAAAATAACTATATTCAGTATGATACTCGTAATATGAATTTTTAAAGTATGAACATTACCATATATTGTTAGAAGTATCCGTGAGTATTAAAAGTATAAAAACATCCAGTTAAAAGATATTAGGAGATATTTTTTGTTGTGTTAGTTTGTTCTTTTTTGTTTTATATTCCACATACAGGTGAAATCATACAAAGCCTTAGAGACAGAAAATAGATTAGTGATTGACAAAGGCTGAGGGGAAGGGAGGATGACTGAGAATGTGACTGATAATGCCCTTTTTTTCTCCTTTTCCATCTGACTTATGTCACTTAGCATAATACTCTCAAATTCCATACACGTTGTCTCAAATGGCAATATTTCATCTCTTCATGGCTGAGTAGCATTCCATTGTACATATCTCATAGATACACACAATAGGATGGTGGCTACCAGACAGGAGGAAGTGGAGTGGGGGAAGGCAACACGGGTAAAGGGGTCGAATCTATGGTAATGGAAGGAAATTAGACTTCAGGTGGTGAGCACGCAATAGAGTACACAGACACTGAATTATAATGTTGTACATCTGAAAATGATATAATGTTATTAACCAATGTTACCCCAATAGATTTAATAATAAAAATATATTGGGAGAGGGAAGGAGATGAGTGGGGTGCAGAAATGGGGTAGTGGGCTTCTGCTGTATCCATTACACTTTATTTCTTCGTAACATGATGGCAAATTGTTACTATCCACAGTCGTCCCTCACCACTTCGTGCTTCGACTTTCACGGCTTCACTCTATTGCGGTTTTTGTGAAGCCGTGGAAGTCGAAGCACAAAGTGGGGAGGGATGACTATATATAAATAAAGTATCCTACTTCGTGGAAATTCATTTATCATGGTAGAGTCTGGAACTGATTAACAGCGATAAACGAGGGCCAACTGTATTAAATCTGGCAAATAAATTCATAGGTATCTACATTTTGTACCATTTTTTGTTTAATAGTTTTCTTTTTTTAATTTTTTTAAATTTATCTTTATTGTTGAATGTATTACAGATGTTCCTCATTTTTCCCCTATTGACACCCTCCTCCCCACTCCCACCCGCCTCCTACCTTTCCCCACACTGTTGTCTGTGTCCATTGGTTATGCATATAAGTTCTTTGGTTTATCTCTTTCCACCCCCACCCCCCCTTCCCTTTGAGGTTTGTCAGTCTAACAACCAATTTGTACTTCTTAATCCCTTCACCTTTTTCACCCATTCCCCCAACCCCCTTCCATCTGGCAACCAACAAAATGTTCTCTGTATCTATGAGAATGCTTCTGTTCCACCTGTTCATTTTGTTTGTAGATTCAATTGTCAATAGATATGTATTCATTGCCATTTTGTTTGTTCATATTTTTTATCTTTTTCTTCAAGAAGACCCTTCAACATTTCATATAAGAATGGTTTGGTGGTGATGAACTCCTTTAGCTTTTCTTTATCTGGGAAACTCTTTATATGGCCATCGATTCTAAATGACAGCTTTGCAGGATAGAGTAATCTTGGTTGTAGGTTCTTGCTTTTCATCACTCTGAATATTTCTTGCCACTCCCTTCTGGCCTGCAAAGTTTCTTTTGAGAAATCAGCTGACAGTCTTATGGGAACTCCCTTGTAGGTAACTAACTGCTGTTCTCTTGCTGCTTTTAAGATTCTCTCTTTGTCTTGAACCTTTTGCATTTTGATGATGATGTGTCTTGGTGTGGGCATCTTGGGGTTCATCTTGTTTGGGACTCTCTGTGCTTCCTGGATTTGTACGTCTGTTTCCTTCACCAAGTTAGGGAAGTTTTTTGCCATTATTGTTTCAAATAGGTTTTCGATTTCTTGTTCTCTCTCTTCTCCTTCTGGCACCCCCAAGATGCGAATGTTGGTACACTTGAAGCTGTCCCAGAGACTCCTTACACTGTCCTCATTTCTTTGGATTCTTTTTCCTTTTTGCTGTTCCGATTGGGTGTTTTCTGTTTCCTTATATTCCAAATCAATGGTTTGCTTCTTGGCTTTACCTACTCTACTATTGAGTCTGTGTAAATTATTGTTTTTTTCAGTTAGTGCTTCCTTCATTTCTGACTGTGCATCCTTCATTTCTGACTGCTCCTTTTTTATGCTTTTGAGGCCCTCACTAAGTTCATTGAGGTTCTCACTAAGTTCATTGAGCATCCTTATAAGCAGTGTTTTGAACTCTGTATCTGTTAGGTTGCTTATCTCCATTTCGCTTAGTTCTTTTCCTGGAGTTTTGTTCTGTTCTTTCATTTGAAACCTGTTTCTTTGTCTCCTCATTTTGGCTGCCTCCCTGTGTTTGTTTCTATGTATTACTTAACGAGAGGTATGGGGCTAGCTGAGACCAGGTGCTGCTTTTTTGACAGAATTTAGGAAAATCTGAAACAGG
The DNA here is from genome assembly GCA_030848825.1 of Tadarida brasiliensis. NCBI lineage: Eukaryota > Metazoa > Chordata > Mammalia > Chiroptera > Molossidae > Tadarida > Tadarida brasiliensis. Next base: position 66,053,104 of record CM061259.1, on the reverse strand, counting down.
AGCCAAGACAGGCCAATCCTATGGTAAAGCAACTGGCAACAGCTTGGGTGGGCCTGAAAGTTGGGTGGAGTGGGGCCTCAGGGAATCACCAGGGCAGGGCAAACAGTGTGAGCCAGGTTGCTGGAGTCCCAGATATGGCTACCATCTGCCACCCCAGGGAAGGGCTCAGGAAAAAAAACCTCTGATAGCACGTCTGTCCAGAAGAAAGCTGCCTCTCCAGCCCTCTCTCCAATGCCAAACAACTCAGTTCTTCCCCATATGACTCTGGTGCCTTTCAAGCTGCCTCCCCTACACTGGAGCCTGGAGGGAGCGAGTCTGGATAAGTCTGTGTGCGGGCCCTTTAAGAGGAGCTGCCTGGGACTCCAGCCGCCTCAGCCTCAGTTCCCGCTAGTTTTACAACCAGAAGTTATGGTGATTTCCTGGCACTGGAACCCTGAGCTGGGTGCCTGATGTGGGACAGGGACCCCTCAGTCCTCAGGGAGGACCTTCCCAGCTGAGGTGTCCCTCCTGATTTTTATCCCCCACATGTGGGTGTGGGACCAGCCCCTCGCGCCTCCGCCCCTCCTACCATTCTTGATGTGTCTGGTTCTTTAATTTCGTAGTTGTAGGACTTCCATTTAGCTTGATTTCAGGCGGTTTTGAATGATGGTTGTTCTGTAGTTTAGTTGTAACTTTGATGTGGTTGTGGGAGGAGGCAATACCACGTTTACCTACACTGCCATCTTGACCGGAAGTCCAATAGTTTTCTTAATTAAAAGGCAATAAAGCTCTGGCTGGGTGGCTCAGTTGGTTGAACACTGTCATATACACCAAACGGTTGTGGGTTTTGATTCCTGCTCAGGGCACATGCCTAGGTTTCAGGTTTGATCCCCAGTCGGGGTGCATACAGGAGGCAACCAATCAGTTTTTCTCTCACACTGATGTTTCTCTCTCTTTCTCTCTCTCCCTTCCTCTCTCTCTAAAATCAGTAAAAAGCATATCTTCAGGTGAGGATTAAAAAAAAAAGGCAATAAAAATAGCATTGGCAGTGTTCAAGAAAATGACACTCCCTCTCTGCTAATAAGCGTGTAAACCTGTCAATTTGAAGGGGAAATTTGACAATATGTAACAAAAGTTTTTAACATGGTCACACTCTTTGTTGAAGCAGTCACTCTTCTGAGACTTCACTCTAGGATAATAGTCCTCTGATGCACAAAAACTAACAGTACTGGTGCTTGCTGTAACTCCACACGTACGTGTGCATATACACACAGCTACAGACATAGGCATGGGGAACAGAACATCTATTGGCTGGACATAATAGTCAAAAGTTCTATGTTAATCAAAATAACGGAAAAGAGAAGGTCTTAGGCTTCTAAGAATGCAATGAAAGTCACGTTGTACCCTCTGAAGAAAGGTAAATGCACATAACACACAAAAGAATTTGCAGACAATTTCAGTGGATCCCAGAGTACTTAAAACCAGACCTTGCCAACTAATTCATAATTCTCTTCCAGAAGCCCCTTCCTCCAGGCAGCTTTTACTGTTTCCTGCCTTCTCCATCCTACCCAGCCTAGCATAGGCACCCCTTCGTTAAGATCCAATACAAATCTGCACTCTAGCCCTGATCAGTTTGGCTCAGCGGTTGGAGCGTCGGCCTGCGGACCAGAGAGTCCCAGGTTCGGTTCCCGCTAGGGGGGGGGGGGGCACATACCAAAAAAACAAAAAACAAATCTGCACTCTGTGTGCTACCTCACTTTGTACTATGATTGTCTATTTCTTTTCTCTCTTTCCCCACCAGCCTCTCTGAGAGCAGGGCACACAGCTCAATGGGCTGCATCCCCCTCAGCACAGCACAAGGCCTGGCTCAGGCATAAAGAAACATTTACTGACCAGGTGCACAAATGAAGGTTCCTGAAAGAGGGTGACATTGTCTAAATTGTATCTAGATAGTACTTCACAAAGACAAATACATACTTCTCACATATTTATTTCTTATTCCATAATCAGTGTCAACAACCAGGTTATACACACACCAGCTATAGAAGATTGTTTTTTGAAATCTGCTAGATTTTAGAGGCAGCCTCATCTCGAAGAACGGGATGGCATAGACCTGCGTCTAAGTTGCAAATGAGGCGCATGAGAAGTGAGGCTCCAGCTTTGTCCACAAGCGTCTCTAACCAGCCATAGCGGTACATCGTCAAATGAGCAGCCTCCTGCTTTCATTCCAGAGGACAAGTTCTCCAATCTTTTCTGAAGTTATTTCTCTTCCTTTCTCTCCTTGTTATTCCCTATTTCCATCAAGCTGAGCCCTTGAATGCTTTTCCCCACCAGCTATTCAGGCCGGTCCCCCTGGAGCTGGCAACACAGAACCTATTAATAAGAAAACACAACGAACTGGCTCATTTTCCTCATAGTGAAATTCCTCTGCCACCAATTTCTCAAACACTTCCCTTTAGGGTTTTCCTGTGGAGTCCCATTCATTTAGAGGAAATGTGGAAAATTGTTTAATGTTTCTCGTTGTAAGCAAGTGGTGGTAAATGCCAGTTACATGTGGAGAGTAAAATGCTGCTCTTGAACTTGATTCCAAACCCATCTAGTGACCCTGGCAAAGCCTGAGCCTCCCTCCCTGCACACCCACTCTCCTGTCGTCACCTGGCTAACAGAGAGGGCTCTGGAACGGAGAGTGTGATTCTGTCAGAATACCTGCCTTCACTTTGCACATCGCTTAAGTCACTCTCCCATTTGTCGTCTTTGTTTCTCCAACTGTAAAATGATTGAAAAGTATCTCTGCTCCTTACATATTTGATTGAATCCAATCCAAGGATATACTGTTTTGTACCTACCTTGGGCTGTCAAATGGTGTGGAGGCTGCAGAATAAGCATGGGCGAGTTCCTGTCATTTCAGATTCCAAAGAAAGGCCAGGAAATGTCAGTAGAAAACTCTGAGCTCTGAAGGAATTGATTGGATAAGAGAAATATGAAGTATTTAGGTCTGTTGTCCCCATGTAGGGGAAAGAAAGGAAAGTGGCTGATTACTCAGCGACGAAAAGCCTATGTCCATCCCATCCAGTTTTTAAAAAATAAAAATACCTAAAGTACCTCATTTTTATACTTTCTCTAATATACTTCAGAGAGGCTTCATCCTTGTTAATGAATGAGTTGGGAAAGGAGCCCTCCCCTGGTCTCTCAGTAAAGAGGAGCAAGGAGAGTCATGTGGCAAAGTATTTTTGGTTTTCTTAATAGACATGAAAACAGAATGTTAGAGTCACCCAGCTCAACTCCTTTCATTCTACAGATGGATGAATTGAAGCCCAGAGAGTTGGGATAACTTACCCAGGGTCACACAGTTAACTGGGGGGCAAGTCAAGGGACCACAGGCCTCCCATTCCAGAGCTCCTCTACTGTGGGAATTCTCAGCATATAGCAACATAATCCAAAAGTTAAAACAACCAGATTATTATCACACAGGACTTCATACTCCAAGTCTTTCTTCTACTAACCAAACGTGAACTCCTTCTTATACAGCAAAGAGAGTCGGCTCTTTCCTGCTCACGTGGTTCCCTTGGCAGGCAAGGCCACCCTGCGTGGTCGCACAGGTTGTACGCTGCACAGGTCTAAAAACATCGCTCGGCCCTGGCCGGTTTGGCTCAGCAGTTAGAGCGTCGGCCCACGGACCGGAGAGTCCCGGGTTCGGTTCACACTAAGGGCATGTACCTCGGTTGCAGTTTGTCCCTGGCCCCAGTTGGGATCGTGTGGGTGGCGACCAGTCAATGTGTCTCTCTCACATTGATGTTTCTCTCTCTCTCTTCCTCCCGCTCTATCTGAAAATAAATGCAAAAAAAGTACTCGGGTGACGATAAAAATAAATAAAAATAGAAACATCATTCATATTGCAATCAGTGTGCCAGCCTGAGATGTTCTTCCCAATATGCTCTTCTTAGTCAAGGTATTTTCATGGCATACTTGCACACCACCTTCCTGGATGAGTTTAGACCACACTGGTTTCTCCTTTCTCTGCGATCCCAAGATTCCTAATCTTTGTACCACTGACAAGCTGATTATCCCTGGGCAAGGCAGCCATTCTGAGCTTCTGTTTCTAATCTGTAAGAACAGTGGAGACGTGAAGCTCGAACAAACCATGTACTTGAAGGAGCTCTGCGAAGTGCCCAGTGCTCTGCGATGCTTCTTATTGTCACTCCACCTAAGTAAACACTGTTTTACAGGGTTTGGTCATTGTTTCTTAGTCTTAGTCTGGTTTTCCCCAATAAGAAATAAGCTTCTCGAGAGCAGGCAGAGACCACTGGTATTTCCACACCCTTCATGGCATATAATCAAAATAACGGTAACAACTCACACTACTGGTACTATTCCAATGCTTTATAATGCTAACTCATTTCATCTTTATAAGAAGTTATGAAGTGGCTTCGATTATCACCTAGGTTTTATAAATGAAAAAAGTAAACCCAGAAAGGGGAAGTAACTCACACAAGAGTCAAAAGGCTAGTCTGTGATAGATTAAGGATTTGAGATCAGACAGCGACTGCATAGCTGTCCCTAAACCATCCCACCCTTCTTTTGTGTATATACAGAAGGGCCATAGTTGAAACTCACACACTTTGTTTCTTGATTGTTTGAGCTTTCGAGTGTCCTTCCTTTAGACGGTGTTAGGCCTTAGAAGGAGAAAACCAAGTCCATTTGTTTACCGTGTAGTGACATGATATGACGTTCAGCTCCAGCAAGCTCCCTACCCTACTTTCCCAAATCTTTGCTCACTGAAGCCTCAGCTTTTTATGATAAAGAAAGAGTGTTTCTCCCTTTTTTGCTGTAATCAAATATTCATAACATATAATTTACAATTTTAACCATATATTTTAGAGGCATTAAGCACATTCATAGTGTTGTGTAATTGTCATCACCATCCATCTCCAGAAATTTTTCATCATCCCAAACAGAAACTGTGTGCCCATTAAACACTAACCCCTTCCCCCCACCCTAGCCCCTGGAAACTTCTAATCTACTTTCTGTCTCTATAAATTTGCCTATTCTGGGTATTTCATATAAGTAAAATCATACTGTATTTGTTCTTTTAATATCTGTCTTATTTCACTTAGCATGATATTTTCAAGGTTCATCCATGCTGTAGCATGGTCAGAATCTCATTCCTTTGTAATAGTGAATAATATACTATTGTATGTGTAGACCCCATTTTGTTTATCCTCTTATCTGTTGATGGTCATTTGGGTATTCTCGTCTTTTGGATATTGTGAACATGGTGCTATGAACATTGGTGTCCGGAAATACAAAGAAATTTTAGTACCAGTCCATATTAAAGAGAATTAAACAGATAAATCAACTTCTGAAAAAATAATCCCAAGGTGCTCCTCCATGCCAAATATGGCAGCAAATCAAGAGAGTGTCAAGAGGACTTCCAGTCAAGATGGCGGCGTAGGTAAACGCGTCCTCCCACAACCACATCAAAGTTACAACTAAAATACAGAACAACCATCATTCAAAACCGCCTGAAATCAAGCTGAATGGAAGTCCTACAACTACGAAATTAAAGAAGCCGCATCGAGACTGGTAGGAGGGGCGGAGGCGTGACAGGCTGGTCCCACACCCACGTGTGGCGGATAAAAATTAGGAGGGCACCTCAGCTGGGAAGGTCCTCCCTGAGGACTGAGGGGTCCCCGTCCCACACCAGGCACCCAGCTCAGGGTTCCAGTGCCAGGAAGAGAATCCCCATAACTTCTGGCTGGAAAAACCAGCGGGAACTGAGGCTGAGGCGGCTGGAGCCCCCGGCAGCTCCTCTTAAAGGGCCCGCGCACGGACTTACTCGGACTTGCTCCCTCCAGGCTCCAGCGGGCGGGAGGCAGCTTGAAAGTCACCAGAGTCATATGGGGAAGAACTGAGCTGTTTGGCAATGGAGCGAGGGCTGGAGAGGCAGCTTTCTCCTGGACAGACGTGCTATCAGAGGCTTTTGTTCCTTTGGTGAGCCCTTCCCTGGGCCGGCAGACGCCGCCATATCTGGGACTCCAGCTACCTGGCTCACACTGTTGGCCCCGCCCTGGTGATTCCCTGAGGCCCCGCCCCACCCAGCTTTCAGGCCCACCCAAGCTGTTGCCAGTTGCTTTACCATAGGATTGGCCTGTCTTGGATCCTGCTTCAGCTTTTCCTAAATTCTTTCAAACAAGCAGCATCTGGTCTCAGCTAGCCCTATACCTCTCGCTAAGTAATACATAGAAACAAACACAGGGAGGCAGCCAAAATGAGGAGACAAAGAAACAGGTCTCAGATGAAAGAACAGAACAAAACTCCAGGAAAAGAACTAAGTGAAATGGAGTTAAGCAACCTAACAGATGCAGAGTTCAAAATACTGCTTATAAGGATGCTCAGTGGACTTAGTGAGGACCTCAAGAGCATAAAAAAGGACCAGTCTGAAATGAAGGATGCACTAACTGAAATAAAGAATAGTTTACACAGATGCAATAGTAGAGTAGGTAAAGCCAAGAAGCAAACCATCGATTTGGAATATAAGGAAGCAAAAAACACCCAATCAGAACAGCAAAAAGAAAAAAGAATCCAAAAAAATGAGGACAGTGTAAGGAGCCTCTGGGACAACTTCAAGCATGCCAACATTCGCATCTTAGGGGTGCCAGAAGGAGAAGAGAGAGAACAAGAAATTGAAAACCTATTTGAAACCATAATGGCAGAAAACTTCCCTAACTTGGTGAAGGAAACAGACATATAAGTCCAGGAAGCACAGAGAGTCCCAAACAAGATGAACCCCAAGAGGCCCACACCAAGACACATCATCATCAAAATGCAAAAGTTTCAAGACAAAGAGAGAATCTTAAAAGCAGCAAGAGAACAGCAGTTAGTTACCTACAAGGGGGTTCCCATAAGACTGTCAGCTGATTTCTCAAAAGAAACTTTGCAGGCCAGAAGGGAGTGGCAAGAAATATTCAGAGTGATGAAAAGCAAGAACCTACAACCAAGATTACTCTATCCTGCAAAGCTGTCATTTAGAATTGATGGCCATATAAAGAGTTTCCCAGACAAAGAAAAGCTAAAGGAGTTCATCACCACCAAACCATTCTTATATGAAATGTTGAAGGCTCTTCTTGAAGAAAAAGATAAAAAAATATGAACAAACAAAATGGCAATAAATACATATCTATCAACAATTGAATCTACAAACAAAATGAACAAGCAGAACAGAGACATTCTCATAGATACAGAGAACTTTTTGGGAACCAGATGGGTGGGGGCTGGGGGGAGGGGTGAAAAAGGTGAAGGGATTAAGAAGTACAAATTGGTTGTTAGACTGACAAACCTCAAAGGGAAGGGGGGTTGGGGGCTGGGAAGAAATAAACCAAAGAACTTATTTGTATATATGCATAACCAATGGACACAGACAACAGTGTGGGGAAAGGCAGGAGGGGGGCAGGAATGGGGAGGAGGGGGACAATGGGGGAAAAATTAGGAACATCTGTAATACATTCAACAATAAAGATAAGTTATTTAAAAAAAAAAGAGAGAGAGAGAGTGTCAAGAAAGAAATCTGGGCCCTCTCCTCATTAGCTTTGTGGTCTTTTGGATTGAGTTTCCTGGCATGAATAAGGGAATAAGATTAAGTGATGTCTGAGATTCTTTCTAGTTCAAATGTTCCAGGATTCTATATCTGAAACCTGTGTCCTTAGAGCCTACAGGTGAGTATATTCTGCTCACCCTCTTTCTTGGAGTTTTAGCATTTATAAGTGTGAGCTTCCCTGGGTCTGTTTTATTCAGACATACTATAGAATGACTTTCTAAACAGGCCCTAAACCATTTCTCTTGATGTCCAAAATATAGACTGGGGATACTAAGTAAGTTCCTTTCCCCCACCTAGGTGACTGCTCTTGTTTCCATGGGAACACTGTTATCCAGGCCAACTGGACTGTCTTCTTCACAGGATTCCCTATTTCTTACAGAAGCCAAGTCACTCACATCTCTGAGCCTCAATTTCCTCATTTTACTCATTTGCAAAATGAGAATGTTGGTCCTCTCATGTCCATCAGCTCCAGCCTCTGTGATTCCAAGCAGAGGACTAGGGAGAGGACACATCGTTGATGAAAGAGTGAAGAGGCGCAGGGCCTAAGGCAGGGGGTCTCGGTATGGCTCCCAGTGGTGCAGGTTGAGAGGAGTGGAGGGGAGGAGCCTGTCACTGGTCCTCTAACAATCCAATGAAATACATCAACCTCACAAAGAAGAAAAATAAATCTGCAACTGTTAAGTATAAGGGAGATGAAACTATATAATTGTGAAATAAAAGTCCTGGTTCTATTTCTTCCACAACAACATAAAAGTACACATTTTATCAAGAAAACAGCAAGACTGGGAGTACCATCCATGAATAAAACCAGTCTCAGGTTCTGAGCTCCTCAGCCATTTTTCTGGCTTTCCTTTGTTATTTCACCTGCACCTTCTACCCAGCTAAGCTCTTGACTGACAGGGCACTGCATGACCAGTTGGGTCCTCTTTAGCAAATACGTAATATACAAAGGTTGTCACCCACAGTACAACCATTGAGGCTTCTTCATTCACTTGGGCAAAGTGAATTCAAGATCAACTTTCTAGGAAAATCTCATCTTTTAAATTCCAAATGCAGATATTTTTCTTATTCTTTTCTTTATCTAAGTCTGGCCTGTTTTACTTTATCTCTTGTTGAATTCTTATCCTGGAGCAAATTACTCAGTTGAGCCCATGTGGACTTATGTTTCACATTTGGCTTTGTAACTTAGAAGTGTGTGTGTGTGTGTGTCTGTGTGTGTGTGTTTGTGTGTGTGTGTGTCCTCTCCCATGACTTATTAATGCTATTCTCGGTTCTTACTATGTTAAGGATAAACACAAGATAGAAAAAAACCTCAATGAAATTTTTATGTTGGCAAAACAAAGTGTCTCTCTAGCACCTTCCCAACCCTTCCCCCATCCACAGCTACATTATTGTCACATACCTACTCACTTCTCATCCTGCCTCATTTTGCCCAAACTTCAACCTCATCACTGATATATGGGCTGTTTGGGAAACATCTACTAGCCAATATCTGAAATTCTTTGCAATTCCAGTTATAATAATTACCTTTCCTGAACATGCTTTAGAACCAATTCTGAAGCTTAAATAAATATATATGACACAGGCTTGAGATATAGAATCTTGGAATATTTGAGCTAGAAAGAACCTCAGAAATCACTTAATCTTATTCCCTTATTCAGACCAGAAATTCAGACTGACTGAATTGGAATCTCAGGAATACGTCCAGGACTTCTGTATACTTTTCATGCTTCAGAAAAGAGTTCTCGTTCACACTCTGGGTTGGGGACCAGCCACAGAGCAAGGAAAGTGCACTTAATCAGAGAAAAGAGACCTTTAAGATGGAGAATGATATGACTGTCACCACTTGACTTTCACCAAAAAAGCCCTGAGACATCCTTTTTTAGACATGATACACTCTCACTCCCTCATTCACTAACCATTTCTCAACAGAACTTTATTGCGCACAAGCCATATGCCACAAAACACACACATTAAACAAGGATGCCAGGCAGCCTACCTCTAGTAAAAAAGAAAAGACATATAGAATTAACCACAACATAAAAGCTGTGCAAGTGAAGTGTTACAGCAATTCAGAAGAATGGAATCTCCTTTCTGGCTGGAGACATCATAATGGCTTTATGGAGAAGATGTTCTTTAAGATATTCCAACAGGCAGAGATGAGATGAGGCAGCCAAGGAGACAGAGGATTAATTGAGCAAGGGCTCAGAGCAGGGAAAGCCCAGGACAGGTTTGAGGGGAGCAGTCCCCACAAGATGGAGAAGTGAGAGGCAGAGAGGGAAAGGCAGGCAGTGGTGGCCCATGAGTGCCACCAAGGAGCTCTGCAGCCCACAGCCACTTACACGCAGTTCAAGCCCAGAAGCCTCCTTCTCTGTAGGACTCCTGAAGCCTTTCTGCAATTTTCATTTTGCCATATTTGACTTCTCATTTCAAACAAATGCCAATCCCTGAACTGTAACCACCAGTTCTTTTTCCTAATAACCAGGCATAAATCTCTGTAACAACAGCTAACACTGAGGATTCATTATGTGCCCAGAATCAAGACGTTTGGTCCTCATAAAAACTTGAGTGCTATCTTTATTATTTTCATTTTGCAAATGAGAAACTGAGACATAGCAAGGTTAAGGAGCTTACCCAAGATTTTGCATACTGAGCAGGAATAAGGATTTAAACTCAACTACCCTGGTCCCAAAGTCCATACTCTCAATCTTCACATTATAGTGCTCTTGGGCAAGATAGACATGCTCTTTTTCCTTGCTTTTGTTTTTGAGCTGCTTTAAAAACCATCTACCTTTTTTTTCCAATTAGTTACTTGTCACTATCATATTAATTAAAAACATTAATACTAAAGCACAGGGGGAAATGAAATGGACTCACTGTAATCCCATTGTAAATTAAGACTAAATTCTAGATCCAATCTAACTTTGTATCTGAATCAGTAATCTACTGTAGTGGACAGAATTATGGTCCTCCAAAGATGTCCATGTTCTGATCCCCAGAACCAGTGAATATGTTAGGTTACATGGCAAAGGGAAATTGAGGTTGCAGAGGAATTAAGGCTGCTAATCAACTGAATTTAAAATATAAAGGTTATCCTGGATTATCTGAGGGGGGCAGATGTCATCACAGAGGTTTTTGAAAGTGGGAGAGGGAGACAGAGGAGAGGGTCAGAGAGGGAGATGTGACTACAAAAGAGGTCAGAGCAATGCAAAGTGATGATTTAACCTGTCATTGCTAGTTTGCAGATGGAAGAAAAGGTCACGAGCCAAGGACTGCAGGTGGCCTTTAGAACCTGGGAAAGATAAGAGGATGGGTTCTCCCTTGGAGCCTCCAGAAAGAACAACTGTGCTGACACTTGAACTTGAGCGCGGTGAGACCCACATCAGTCTTTCAACCTCCGTAACAGTACAGTCATACACCTGTGTCGTTCAAGCCGCAAGGCTGTGGCTATGTGTTACAGCACTATAGAAAACAAGGGCATTCACTATATACACTACGTTAGCCCGCTCAACCAGCGTGCTCTGCAGACATTTTCATGTTAATAATAATGTTTTTCTGATGCTAAAGAAAGGCAATATCATCAAGCCTCTTTTTAGCAGAGAAGATGTCCCCTGGTCTCAAAGTTAAGTCCTGAGGTAGGATAGAGAAAGGAAGCATAATATTTGTGAAGTCTGTAAACTTTGGAGGCCAGAAAATGCATGTTCAAATCCCAGCTATACCACAAACTCTCAGAAGTTGGGTAATTTACTTTTTATATTTTTTCTTTTGTTGAATGTATTGGGGTGACATTGGTTAATAAAATTATATAGGTCTCACCCTGTCCCATTTGGCTCAGTGGTTAGAGAGTCAGCCCGTGGACCAAAGAGTGTCGGGTTCAATTCTGGTCAAGGGCACGTACCTCAGTTGTGGTTCATCCCCAGCCCTGGTCGGGGTCATGCGGGAGGCAACCAGTCAATGTGTCTCTCTCACATTGATGTTTCTCTCTCTCTCCCTCCTTCCCTCCCTCCTTCCCACTCTATCTGAAAATTAATGGAAAAATATCCTTGGGTGAGGATAAAAAAAATTTTATATAGGTTTCAAGTGTACAGTTCTATAATACATCATTTGATATTGTATTGTGTGTTCACCATTTAAAGTCAAGTCTCCTTCCATCACCATTCATTCTCACTTTATACTCTTCTATCTCTTCCCACCCTCCTTTCCCTCTGGTAATCACCATACTGTTGTCTGTGTCTATGAGGATTGTTTGTTTGTTTTGCTTAATCCCTTTGCCTTTTTCATCCAGCCCTCCAACCTCTAACCTCCCTCCCCCGACAGCTGTCAATCTGTGTTCTGTACCTATGAGTCTTTCTCCACTTTGTAAGTTTATTTTGTTCATTAGATTCCACATACAAATGAAATCGTATCATATGTGTCTTTCTCTGGCTCGCTTATTTCACTTAGCATAATACCTTCCAGGTCCATCTATGCTGTCACAAAAGGTAAGATTTCCTTCTTTTTTACGGCCAGGTAGTATTCCATTGTGAAAATGAACCACACAAGAGTTTCTTTATCTGCTCATCTGCTGATGGGCACTTGGGCTGCTTCCAAATCTTAGCTATTGTAAATAATGCTGCAATGAACAAAAGGGTGTATATATTCTTTCAAATTAATGTTTTGTGTTTCTTCAGATCTATTCCCTGAAGTGGCATCACTGGGTCATAAGGCAGTTCCATTTTTAATTTGGGGGGGAACTCCTTATCGTTTTCCACAGTGGCTGCACCAGGCTGCATTCCCACCAACAGTTCACGAGGGTCCCCTTTTCTCCATGTCCTCGCCAGCACTTGTTGTTTGGGTAATTTATTTAATTTGGCTTAGCCTCACTTTCATTATCAGTACAGGTAGAATAACAACATATATTTGACACAATTGTTAGAAGGATTAGAGTTAGTGTATGTGAATTTACTGACACCTAGTAGATACTCAGTGCAAAAAAAAAGGTATTGTTTTGTTATTTAAGTGCTTGAAAACTTTACAAACTACAATATGAATGGTTTGATAAATAATGTAATACAGCCAGTGGTATAAATGAGTGATTTTTAAAAAATATATGTTTTTATTGATTTTAAAGAGAGAAGAAGGGAAAGGGAGAGAGAGATAGAAACATCTATGGGAAACATCAACATTGATCAGCTGCCTCCTTCATGCCCCCTACTGGGAATCAAGCCTGCAACCCAGGAATGTGCCTTGACCAGGAATCAAACTGGTGACCTCTTGGTTCTTGGGTCCACGCTCAACCATTGAGCCATACCAGCCAGCTAAATGTGTGATTTTTTAAAGAAGATAATACAAGAGTCTAGTGAGGAAAAAGCACTTAAATGGAAGAACTTTCATATCTATTTTCTCATTTGGTAAAGATGTCTAAATGCTGCCTTGCTCCAGTGTAACCCAGATCCAAATGTTCCCCAGTCTTCATGGATTTCCCTTCACTTAATACCCAAATAACAATAGAGCTGGTCCCCATTCCCTGGCCTGGGAATTCTTGCAAGCTTCTCCCTGCCCCCACCATGTAGTTTCTGCAAAAATTTGAGAAATGTTACCTGATGGTCACTGAAATCTTGTTATTTCTCCTGACTTCTACCAATCTCTCTATAATTTTAGCCTGATGAATGGACACGGGCCCCTTCCTTAAATCCTAGAAGCACAAATAAACCAGGTTGTGGTATTATCAAAACATCACAGAAAAAAATTAGAACACAAAAAGTAAACTTTAAAACTGCTTGTTAGATGTCACTGCACATGGCTATAGTCCTTGGTTTCACCAGGTCTCCTCCAGGCCCGAGAAAGGTTTCTCCCATTATCCTCTGACCTGCGGCTATGTCACAAGGGCCAAGCTACTTTCCTCAAATGTCCTCCTTTCCAAAGTCCAAGTCCAGTGGACAGATGGACAGATACAGATCTTTCCTCCCCAGCCCAAGATCAACCTTCTTTCCTGTCCCAGGATGATTCACAATAGGTGTGTCTGGTCCTAGTAGCCCATCAATCAACAACCTTAAACACTAAATTTCCCCAATGTTTGGTTTAGTCAGCAAAACGACATCTCGTAGAATATTTGAGATCAAAGTAGATTATAACATTTTCATCTGGTCCTGTTAGAGTCCTATGGTTAAATATGGAAAATATACCTCCTTGTCTTTCCTATTCTCAATTTACTGTGTGTAATTTTGATTTATACAAACACACACACACACACACTTCCCTGTAAGAACAAGTAAAAATTTTTCAAATATGGTATTCTATATTTTTCTTGTAAACAAAATATGATAGATATGATCACTGATCACCAATATTCTGTTCTCCTTTCCCTCCTGAGTATAAAAGGAACCTCAGTTTCGAGCCCCACTGCAGTCCAGTGGGACCATGTGACTCGTCCTGGCCAATGAAATGTATGGAAATGGCACATGTCTCTTGTGGGTTGATACAATCACAAGTCTCTTTCAACTCTCTGGCCTCTCTTCCTTTGCCATAGACACCACCAACATTCTAGAAGGTGGCTCCTCAGTTAGTTGGGTTCCTGAATGATTATTTCAAGCAGACCACAGCCAACCTTCGTTGCCTATGGAGTAAAAGCTAGCCCTGGCTCAGTGGTTAGAGTGTTGGCCCATGAACCGAAGGGTCTCGAGTTTGATTCCTGGTCAAGGGCTCACTCTGTGGCCCCAGTTGAGGCATGTGCAGGAGGCAACCAATTGATGGGTCTCTCTCACATCAGTGTTTCTCTCTCTCTCTCCCGCCCTCCCTCCCTTCCACTCTCTCTAAAAAAAAAAAAAAAATCAATGGAAAAAAAATCCTCAAGTGAGGATTAACAGCAACAACAAAAAAGCTAAAATACATTTTTGTTGCATGAGACTACCAAAATTATAGGGTGAGTCACCACAGCATAATCTAGCTTACTTTTATTAACTCACAAAATGATCAATTCTTGAAACTCTCCAAATGCACAAACTATTCGAGTTAACACATCATATGGAAGTATCTGCATTTAAGTAAACATTAGTTTCCCCCAAGTACAAAACGTATTATTTGACAGATAAAAATCTCAAAGAACCCTCCTTGTTCACCCCCACCAAAAAGAGAATCTTTCTTTAAAAAACTAAATTAACATGTCAGATTTTAGAGATATGAACCACACTATCAACTTTTAAATGGAACTTTTACAACTTAAAAAAAAAAATTGTATATAAACAAGGAAAAAAGACCAAGAGGATGTTTGCCAAAATGCTAATATCTGAGTTGTAGAAAAACTCATTATTTTTATTTTCTTCACGTTCTCTGTACTTCCAAAGATATTTACAATACATGTGTTGTTGTTGTTGTTGTTTTAACGTTTTTATTGATTATTTAGAGAGAGGAATGGGGAGAGAGATAGAAACATCAATGTGAGAGACATACATCGATCGGCTGTCTCCTGCACGCCCCTCACTGGGGATGGAGCCTGCAACCCGGGCATGTGTCCTGACCAGGAATTGAACCAGGACCTCTCAGTCCATGGGATGACGCTCAATCCACTGAGCCACACTAACCAGGCAATACATGCATTTTTAAATTAATTTTTTATTGTGGAAAAAAACAGAAATTATAAAATTTATCATCTTAACCATTTTAAGTGTACAATTCAGTAGTGTTAAGTGTATTTACACTGTTTAAAACAGATCTTCATAATTTATTCATCTTGCAGAATTGAAATTCTATATCTATTAAACAACAGATCCTCTTTGCCCCATTTTCTCCCCACGACCGCCAGTCCTTGGTAACCACCATTCTACTATCTTTCTCTAATATTTTGACTATTTAACATATCTCATATAAGTAGAATCATACAGTGTTTGTCCTTTGTGACTGGTTTATTTCACTTAGCACAATGCCCTCAAGATTCACCCATGTTGTAGCATCTTACAAGATTTCCTTCCTGCCCTGGCCGGTTTGGCTCAGCAGTTAGAGTGTCGGCCTGCGGACTGGAGAGTCTCGGGTTCGGTTCCCACTAGGGGCGCGTACCTCGGTTGCAGTTTGTCCCCGGCCCCAGTTGGGGTTGTGTGGGTGGCAACCACTCGATGTGTCTCTCTCACATAGATGTTTCTCTCTCTCTTCCTCCCACTCTCCCTCCTGCTCTGTCTGAAGATAAATGCAGGAATATCCTCGGATGAGGATAAAAAAAAAAAAAAAAAGATTTCCTTACTTTTTTAGGCTGAATAATACTCAATTGTATATATATGTATATAACATTTTCATTATGTTTTCGACCATCAGTGGACATTTGGGTGCTACCACTTCTTGGTATTTTGAATAGTGCTACTACAAAGATGGAAATGAAAATATCTCTTTGAGGCCCTGATTTCAATATTTCTGTACATATGCCAGAAGTGAGATTGCTAAATTAGATAGTAATTCAATTTTTTTTGAGGAAGTACCATATTGCTTCCCATAACAGTTGCACCATTTTATAATTCCACCAACAGTGAACAAGAGTTTCAGCTTCTCCATATCCCAACACTTGTTATTTCCTGTTGTTGTTTTTTAATAGTCATCCTAATATGTGTGAGGTGATATCTCACTGTGGTTCTGATTTGCATTTCTCTGATGATTATTGATGTTGAGCATCTTTTTATATGCTAACTTGCCATTGTGTTTCATCTTTGGAGAGATTTATAATCAAGTCCTTTGCCCATTTTTCAATTATTTGATTTTTTATTGTTGATGTGTAAGGAGTTCTTTACATATTCTAGATACTAACCACATCTCAGATGTATGATTTGCAAGTATTTTCTCCCATTTCATAGGATGTATTTTTGTTCTGTTGATTGTGTCCTTTAATGAACAAAAGTTATAAGTTTGATATAATCACATTTGTCTTTTTTTCTTTTGTCTCCTGTGTTTTGGTGTCATATCCAAAAATTGTTGCCAAATCCAATGTTATAAAGCTTCTACCCTGTTTTCCTCTAAGAGTTTTATAGTCTGTGGTTTCACATTTAGGTCGATAATTCACTTTGGTTAATTTTTTTAATATGGTGTAAGAGATAAGGGTCCAACTTCATTCTTTTGCATTTGGATATCTTATTTTCCCAACACCATTTGTTGAAAAGACTGTCTCTTCCCCCATGAGTGGTCTTAGCACCCATTCAAAGATAATTTGACCATGTACATTAGGGTTTATTTCTGGATTCTCTATTCCATTGGTCTTTGTGCCAGTACCATACTGTTTTGATTACTGTAGCTTTGTAATATGTTTTGAAATCAGGAAATGTGATTCCTCCAACTTTGTTCTTCTTTTAAAAAATTGTCTTAGCTATTCAAGGTCCCTTGAGATTACATATAAATTTTAGGATAATATTTTTTCTATTTTTTCAAATAAAATACCTCGGGGATATTGATAGGGATGGATTGACTCTTGGATATCTTTCAATGATATTGACAATATAAACAATATATTTAAAAAATATAACGTCTTTTGATCCAGAAACATGGGATGGCTTTCTATTTGTTTGTATTAATATTTTCTTTAAATTATTTCAGCAATATTTTCTAGTCTTCAATGTACAAATCTTTCCCTTCCTTGGTTGGGTTTATTCCTAAGTATTTTGGGTTTTTTGATACTATTGAGAATGGGATTGCTTTCTTAATTTCCTTTTTAGGTAATTCATTGTTAATGTATAGAAACAGAAAATGTGCTTTGCTCACTGATTCCTTCTTCTGCCTATTTAAGTCAGTTGTATAACCCCTCTAGTAAATGTTTTAGTTCAGATATTATATTTTCAGCTCCAGAATTTGTTTGGTCTTTTACAATAGTTTTTATATCTTTGTTGGTATTCTCATTTTGTTCATGCATCATTTACCTGATTTTTTTTGTCTATGTGTGTTATCATTTAGCTCATTGAGCGTCTTTATGACAGTTATCAAAATTCTTTGTCAGGCAGCTCATAGATTTGTGCTTCCTTAGAGTCATTTCTTGAGTTCTATTTTAATTCTCTGATTTGGCTCTATTTCCTTGTATCTTTGTGTGACTTAGAGCTTTCTATTGAGACTTGAGCATTTGAAGAAACAACCACCTCTTCGAAACTTTTTAGACTGGTTTTATGCAGAACACCTTTAATAAGCCCATCTAGAGATTCTAGCATCTCTCAAACCTTTTCTGAGGATGTAACATCTCTGGGTATGTGCGTGTGCTTTTAGTCCTCTCAAATTCGCTAAGCAGTTTGTCCCTGCTTCTTCTAAGTCCATAATCTCTTTCTCCCCCTGGTGTCTGCGTGCAGAACTGCAGGTCTCACGTACCGTGGTAACAATATCTGTTACCTGCAGCTTCCAAACAAGACTGCTTTCCAGTTGCACCACACTAGGTTGGATAGAAGGAGGGGCATAGATTAAAGTACAAAGTACAGTGAACTTTCCTACCACTTTCACTAGAATCCTTCTTGATTTCATGTTGATCTGAGTGTTGAAACTTCTCAACTGGTCTCTAATGTTCTCACAAAAGTATTCTTGTCCATAGATTGTTGATAGTGGGTGTCTCTGTGGGAGAATGAAAGCCTAATGCTTCTTATTCAGCCATCTTGCTGACATCACTCTAAATGTGTGCTATTTTTATAGTAAAAATAAAGTATTATACTGTCTAAAAGAAGCCTTTCCTCATTAAACAGGTGTCTCTCCACCTTTACACCCACAGAATGTGGTTTTGATCTTTCCACATTATTTATCATATATGGCCTTATGGTTATTTTTGACATGTATTGAATCTCTCTAGATTAAGGGGTATGCTGGAGTGTGTGTGTGTGTGTGTGTGTGTGTGTGTGTGTGTGTTGTGGGGTGGTGTGTTTTAACTGAAAAAAAAAAAAGAATCAAAATTAACAAAGTGAAAGGTCTTCAAATACCAAAAGTCAAGAAGGGCAGTGGATTGGGGAAAGTAGGTGCTCCAGACACAGAAAGAGCATAAACAGAAGAAAAAAGGAGCTGGTGATTGAGAATGTGTAACTCAGAGGGAGCTAGGTGATTGAAGACCCAGAGAAATCTGGCAGAAATCCACAAAGGAGCAGGAAAAAAACGATCATCTTAGTTTGCAACTAACAGAGGCCCGTGGGTATTGGAATGCTCGTAAATGTGCTCTACACATTTTTATTTTAATTGACATAAAAATATGAGGCCTGCAGCACTAGAATGTCTTAAAAATCAAGTTTATAGCATGCAAATGGTTTGCTTAAAAAATGTTCTCACACAGGAAATGTTAAGACACATTGACATGAAAAAATAAACATATTGGCCTTTCACAGATTTACATAAACAATTGCATTGCTGACCACCAGTCCACTGAACAGGAGCACTGTTTTAGTTCCTGGTGTTGAATACTGGGACCCATTTAAGAAACAGTACACATGAGTAGGGAAGACAAGGAGAAAACACCTATTGAGAACTTTCGTGGCTGTCAGGGCTCAGTTGAGGGCTGTGTCCCAGAATTCAGGGTGACCAAGAACACCTCCTGGGCCATCTGATTCAGGGGAGTTAGAGAAAAACAGATTCACCCTTTTATTTATCAAGAAATAGATATGTAGCCTGGCCATTTTGGTTCAACGGTAAGAGCATCAGCCTGCGTGATCGATTCCAGTCAAGGGCACGTACCTCAGTTGTAGTTCGTCCCTGGCCCTGGTCAGGACGGGAGGGAGGCCACCAATTGATGTGTTTCTCTCACATCGATGTTTCTCTCTCTCTCTCTCTCTCTCTCTCTCTCTCTCTCTCTCTCTCTCTCTCCCCCCCCTCCCTCCCTCCCACTCTACCTGAAGAAAAATGGAAAAATATATCCTCGGGTGAGGATAAAAAAAAAAGAAATACATATGTAGAAATAATAGTTACTAAACATCACTGCTGTTTAAAGACATATGCATAACACATATGCCAACATGAGCACCTCAATTCCTGATTAACTTAAAATGAACAAAGTTAACAGGTCAATTCTTTGAATATTTCCCATAACTACCCCAGTATTCCTTACTAAGCCTCAAATGTTTCATTTCTAAATAGGTGGAAAGGCGTCTTGGGGGGAGATGGGGAGGGTTATTGGTGGCGTTAATTTGATTTGTTTTAACAATGACATGTTTTAACATCTATGGCCAGCCCTACGCAAAGGGAAACAGATTGTGACATTGTTCTTAAAAGGACCAGAGTTATTAGCCTAATATATTGAAAAGGGCGATGCACTAGACACAACAAATCACAACAATCGTGTGAATGCTGACAACACAGGCAGGGAACAAAAGAACAGAGCTGGAACATGAACCACACGGCTTAATAACCAATAACACTTCTAAGTGTCTTTACTGTTGTTATTGTTTTAAATCTGGCTAACATTTGGCCTCTCTTATTATAACTGAAATGTTATCTCCTCTGTATTTCAAATGTTGTTTTTAAGGCAAGATATGAATACATCAGAGACTTTTTCATACCTTGCAGAGGGAAAGTTCAAATGCGAGCGTCTCCATAATAAAGCCTACCCAGATATAATAAATGGGGCTGTCAGACTGATTCTCACTTGAGACACCAACTGTAGCTAATATTACTCGATATGCAGATGTTTTCTGTCTCTTTCTCTTGGACCAAAAAAAAACGAGCATTTAAATGGAATAATGATAAATTGGTATTAATATGAAGAGGCTCTGCTACAGTGTGGCAAAGGGCTGCACAGGTCAAGAGTTGGAGACACATGTGAGTGATGGAGTCCTCACCTCTGTGCTGAAGGGTCTCAGGAATTTATCAGCGGAACTATTTGCTCTGTCTCAAGACCACACAACATCGTTCTAAAAAGAGAAAATAAAACCCGAACTATACTAAAGCGTCTGTCGGATAGAAACAAGGTCCCCTGCAGTGCCTGGAAGTCACTGCACACAGTAGGCGTTTAGAAATTAAAAGGCACGATTCTGGCAGAGCGGTGAAAAATAGAAAAGCAAATCCTGACAATTCTTTATCCAAATGTCAAAGTTAATGCTTGCTCTCAGCGGATTCCACTGTCCCCGGACGGGCTGCCTGTCTGCCTCCTGGAATTTCATTCCACGGCACCAGCAACGGTCACTTCACATTTGTTTCCACTTAAGTTCCGCCGCCTCTCTCGCCTTCTTCCCCACTAGCGGGCAGGTACTCAACACTGCGGAGGAATGTGAAAAACTTCTTTAGCTTCTTTTCCAGAAAGAAAGCAAAGAAAAACCAATGAAAGGAGCAAAGGGCAAAGGGTCTAATGAGGCATCCCCCCAAACGATGAGGCATTTCTTCCTAGAGAGCCCTTGGGAGACTCTGAGTAGGCGTCTCCTGGCGGTGATCAAACGCTCTCTGAAGTCCTCGGACCTGGAGTCTGGAGAGCCGGAGCACGGCCTTTATTACGCTTCTGAGAGTTTACTGTGGACAAAGAAGTTAACTCCGTGGGGGCAGGGGGACTGTATTCACCTGAAAACATAGTCAGTGATATCCAGTCTACTAATGAATAAATGGAGCAGAGGTTAGGCATTCATTCACTCATACCCTTTATTAATGGAAGTCAGAAACAGAAGATAGCCATAGAAAGCAACCTAAATATTTATCCTACAGGACTTTCTAAATGGCCACACACCAACTCTCTCCCTGGAAATGGTCTGGATAATTGAAAGTCTTCAAATTATACCCAGTATATTATAGAAAGCATCACGAAACATCTTATCTTTCTCAAGGGTTACCTCCTAAATTAAATGTAGGTAAGCTAATATTAAAGATTCTCAGTCTAAGCACCAGCTGCTCAGACTGGGAAGGGCAGCAGAGGGCTTAATTGTGAGGGGAAGCCAGGCCTGTACAGTGAATTGCCAGAGAGATTTCACTGGGTGGGGAATTGCCTGTAACCCACCTACCAGATTAGCAGGATCAAGTCTTGCCAAACTCCGGAAGAGTCACTCAAGGTGCTCATAGACTCCAGAGTTCCAGAGTCATGCTCCTTCTAACACAGCTCTACTGAGGTCTCCCCCTCATCCGTTGATCAACCAAGGGGAAGAAGGGGAGCTATGTTCATCCAAACCAAACCCAAGATATGGAGTGAACTGTTGATCATATGTCCTAAATCGGCACTTCTCCTTCCATTGATTGTCTCCCATCCCAGGGTGCATCCTCTCTGCTGTGCAGAGGCCATGGGCTAGCCTTACTTTGCCCATCTTCTTTTGGGTCTATAATATCCTGGTGGCAAATGCAGGAGCTCATTCTCTTTCCAGAACCTTCCTCCTCACTTCCTCTTCCAACCAATCTTGGATTGATTTCTCCTACACAAGACAGCTGGCTACTTTATATAAAACAAAGGGCATATGTCATCCTGTACAAAAAGCTGGTGGGGGAATCAGAGTTTCCTTCTCACATAAGGGGCCCTGAATTTCCCAAGATCTGGGCCCTCTATAACACCAAAGGTTTCCATATGACCCATATAAAGTGAGTCTAAGGTCCCACCACTGTCAAATGAGAGTGGGCACAATGCCCCACCCCACCCCAGACGGAGCTGCTTCAGCCACACTGTGACTGGGGTCAGCTCCTGAATGCAACGTGTAACAGCAGTGTGACCTTGGACAAGTTACTCGGGCTTGTCAGCCTTAGCTTTCTCATGTAAAATAGAGAAATAAGAATACCTGCCTCATTGTATAATCACAAGGCTTAAATGACATGGTTCAAGTAAAGCATGTAGGATAGAATTTGTCACAAATTAAGTGCTAAACAGTGGCTATTGTTTTTCCTTGAATTTTTGTAAAGCTCTAAAAAGATAGTATGTGTGAATATGTTTCATGAGTCCTGAAGCCATTTGTACTCTACTCCTTGAAGCTTAATGTGAGATTAGTCCACAGGCTCTTGAAAAATGCAAGAAGGGCTCTGGCCGGTTTGGCTCAGCGGTTAGAGCGTCAGCCGGCGGTCCAGAGAGACCCGGGTTCGGTTCCTGCTAAGGGCATGTACCTCGGTTGCGGTTTGTCCCCGGCCCTGGTTGGTCGTGCGGGTGGCGGCCACTCGATGTGTCTCTCTCACATCGATGTTTCTCTCTCTCTCTCTCTCTCTCTCTCTCTCTCTCTCTCTCTCTCTCTCTTCCTCTCTCTCCCTCCCATTCTATCTGAACAAAAAATGGAAAAATGTCCTCGGGTGAGGAAAAAAAAAGAAAAATGCAAGAAGGTCCTTACTGTCACTGTTTCACCTGTGACTTGCAAGAAGATATCAAGATACCTTTGAGGAGAGACTTTCCCTGAGCTGAAAACAGAAAGCAAAGGTTTTTCTGCCATGTAGTATTAACCAAAAGTGCCGTAGGCCCACCGCTTTCATAATTTCTTGTCTAAACAAGAATTATTTTCATTCTCACTTCATAGATAAGAGTCAAGGCACAGTGAATACAGACCTAACGTACCTAGTCACAGTAAAGTAATGACTCAGGCCAAGCCTATTCTCATCACTTTCTTATTTTTCTCTCTGGGGGTTAAAAACATCTTCTGTGTTCTCATTCCTCTCCAGGTCTCAGTGCAACTGCTCTGGCCAGAGACTAACTGGTAAAGAATTAATACTAATGCTGAATCAAACAACCTTTGTCACTCAGAGCTTTGTTGGCTTTAGGCAGAAGGTACTTTCAAGGTGACCAGCCATCTGAGTTTACATGGGACAGAGGAGGTTCCTTGCACACGGGGTTTTTGATGCTAAAACCGAAAACAGTTGGTCATCCCACTTTCCTCGCCCACTTCTGCCCATTGACGAAGCCAGCCGTGCCTGGGTGACCAGCAGAGGTGACAACCCGCTGCTTGGTGGTCAGGCCTGCACACTGGCTATTCAATCTGCTAGGACATCTCTACACCCTCTTTCCCACACCACCTTTACCTACTAATTCCTCATTCTTAGAATACAGTTCAATGGGAACTTCCTTGGGGTAGCTTTTCCAGCCCACTCCACCCAGGCTAAATGAAATTTCTTTATTACATGTTTTCGGGTCATCCTGTACTTTTCCTCTCTAACAACTAAACTGTAATAACAGCTTAGAGCAAATATATTTTTATCTGTTTATGATTATTTCAGATATGGTTTCCCCACCAGACTATAAACTCTACAAGAACTGGGACAAAGAGAATAACAAGTCCTTGGTTGATGATGATGTGAGGAGTTGAGGGAATCAGGTTCTGTGGCGACCCGTGTCTGTCCAAACCAAAGTGACAAACGGCGTGGCAGTGGGCTTCTTCTGCATGGGGAAGAGCTCCCGAGGTCAGATGTTTTAAGCCTCCAAATCGAACCCTGACAGCCAGGGCTGCCTGGGCCCCTGTCATCTCATCTGCACTCCTGACTTTGACCAGGGCAAGAATAGATTCCGGAAAGAATCAACTCCAGTTCAGCTCTGCAGGCCTGGGGCTCCTCGGGTGCGAGTCAGCCCTGCTACCCACTGCACCCAGGCTTTCCACGGGTGTCCACTGCATGGGGGTGGCCCAAAACCAAATAAGTGAATTAACTGATAAACTAAGTGGAGGGTAGGAGGGTAAAAAATATATATTCCTTCCTGTACCCTAGCTTAAATTTATCTCCCCTTTAAAACATACCCAGAACTTCCTTCCTAGAAATCTATCCCAAGAGGAGCAGCCAGATCCATGCACTCAGCAGGGAGGGCAAGGACTTCATTTTATGAGGGACTCTATCATCAGATGCAGGTCTTTCATAGCAATAACTAACTGACTTACACGGTGTGATAACCTTGTATGAAACCCTTCGATAGCTATGCCTAGAAAAAAATGAGAACAGTGTTCACAGATGGTAGTTTTGAGTGGTGAGGTTGGCACAAATGTTCTCTTCTTTCTGCTTCTTCCAGATTTTCTATAATATGCATGTAAATCCTACTTAAAAAAATAAACAAATACGGAAAATGTAGAATCCTTGCTGATGCTTGGTTTAAGGCTATTCAGCAGATGGATGCCCAGGGCAGCTATAAAATGGTAACGCTAGTTGGGGTCTAAACACTGACAGCTTTGTAACGCTCCTCACTGCTGCTGACCCAAACCCAGGCTCCTGGTGTCTTGCCGCCCAGACATAGCTTATCTTGTCCACTGGGACAAGCTCCTTCCTCACCAAATCCCCTCTCCCCTTGTCCAGAACCACTCAAAGAAAAGAAAAATATATCCTGCAAAAAATTGTCCACTTCACAATTATTCAGGGGTTGGGTCATATTTATATCCAACTCTGCAAAGATGAAAAAGTGTCATATGGGTGAGAGTGAAAAATACGGGAGAAAGTGTTCTTCAAGATAAGGTCAACAGTCCTGCAACTCGTTTGTCAAAGGACACATGGTAACTGACTTCAGGAAATTCAGGAACTGGTTGAAAAAAAGAAAAGACTATTCATTTCCAGATCTTGCTAGGGAAGGTCACTTTAAAACACCCGGGCCAGAGGAACAGACCTATGTAAACAAGAGACCCAATTGTATTCTAGAACTATTCATTACCGCTGTTTATCCTACGAGTAACCCTCAACCTCCTTGAAGCCCTCAATATTGTTCCTGAGTATCCCAGGAAACAAAATGAATGCTTAGTCTCCTTCTTAATTGCCACATTAAGAATTCAAAGGTTTTCTTTTTTTATAAAAATGTATGAGGGCACAGAAAGCTTTGAAAATCTCATTTAGAGCATTTAGACTTGAGGGTTTAGAGCACTTATTTAATTACCATTTATTGAACACCTATTATGTAGAGGGCACTGTGGAAGGATCAAAAGACAGTTAAGACACAGTCCCCAACCTCAAGGAATTTTTTTGGTCCGCTAAATTTTTCAGTCCACTAGGGCGACAGTCTCATGGGACAGCCAGGGCGCAGAGGGGAGTGTGCTCAGGGGCGCTGGAAGAGATCTGATCCGCTTGCTTCCACTCGCTGAGGAACAGTGTCCCGGTTCCGACTGCACTCAAGGCCTCGGCTGGGCCACTGTGCAATGGAGCTGAGACTCCGTGCCCTACCTCCTCCCCTGAGGCTGTGATGGGGAGCAAATGAGAGCTGGGTGGGCAAGTATCCTGAAAAAGAAAAGTGTATATAGCTTTACAAATATAAGATAGTGCCATTATCGCTATGAAATTCTTGATTCTTACAAAAATGTTGTAAAAGGGCTTTTCCTTTTCCTTATGGCTGCCATCTTCCTGTTAGGGTGCTCTGGGATGTAAGACACTTTCGCCCCGTGAAGAAGAGAATAAATGACACCTTACCTGAGACTGTTTTCCCTCCTGAGTCGATGTCGATATGCCCATCACCTTTTCTTCTGTAAAAAGCCTTTTATTTTAAGAGTAAAGGAATTTACAAATCATCTACTTTGGTCCCTGGAGAAACTTCAACAAGGTGGTTTAAGGAAGAAATGTTTGTGTCATTTTCTTCTAAATGTCTCTTTCTGAAAACTGAAGGACTCAGTTCAAGGACATAACAGCCAAGTGTTGACTATTTACACAACTAAAAATGGTTTGGGAACGGAGAAGAGGAGACATTAATTCAGTGGCTGATTGGAATTTCCCAAACATTCTATTTCACCTTACCTAAATCTACAAGTTCAACTTTATTCTTTGGGAATTTTGCTGTTGTTTTTAATAAAAATGTAAGATTTGTCTACATCAAGTCAATTCAATTTCAACTTTTGTTTTTGGCTGCTCTAGTTTCTTTGCTTATTCTTTGACTGGCAAGTGACTTGAACTGATCAAGAGATATGGCAATGTGACCCTGGCCAGTGTTGCTCAGTAGTTGGAGCGCCGGCCCACACACCCAAGGGTCATGGGTTCAAGTCGCAGTCAAGGGCACGTACCTGGGTTGCAGGTTTTATCCCAGCCCCAACTGGGGCATGTGCAAGAGGCAACCAATCGATGTGTCTCTCTTGCATCCATGTTTCTCTCTCTCTCTCTCTCCCTCTCTCTCTCTCTCTCCCTCCTTCCCCCCCTCCTTTCCACTCTCTCTAAAAATCAATGGAAAAAATATCCTCGGGTGAGGATTAACAAAAAGTAAAAAAGAGAGCGAGCTATGGCGATGTGAAATGAAAACAGACTGACAGCCAGGTTGGTATTCTTCAGCAGCACGTTCCAAGCTCCACACTCAACCTTCCACATCTCTCTTTCGTGGCCCCCGTACTGCAACACACAAAGCGGCCCACCACCACCCTGCCACTGGTCACCACCTAGGACACACATTTCCTCCACCTCTGTGCACCGTTAGCCTGTGCTATGCTCTCTGCTTGCAGAACCCTTCCTGGCCACATTCACCTGTCAAATCCATTGCATATACAGGGCCGGCAGGAGGTGGCCTCCCCCACCTGGTCTTCCTGGATTACTCCAGATTAACACCAATGTTCCCTAATCTTTTTCTTTGTAGCTCTCCTACCAGTTATTGCATTCTGCCTAGTTTTAATTATTTCTTTATGTGTGTAGCAGAGTGTCCTACTGCAGATATAGCCTTTGCTTTCTTTTTCACTGCTTTACAAGAGGGGATCTGGAGGTTGTTCTCGCTCATTCCTTGGAGGGTGACTCATCCTGAGAAAGAAGCATTTCCCTAAGTGAAAGAAAACAGTCGTTTTGTGGTTCTGAGGTCTAGAAACACCTTCGAGGCAAGGAGTTCAGTGAAGGGAGGTAGGCAGTGGATTGGGAGGCCACTAAGAACACATGGTGTTTCTAGGGCTGAAAGGCATAGCAACCACCTTCTGGAATGGGTTCCCAGGGTTGGGAAAGGAAGTGTCTGTTAGCTCAGCAGTGGGCTGACTCCCGAACTTTCCTGGCATAGGACTGTGTAAATAACCCAGAGGACCAGGCACTGAGGCCTGCCATCTAGAAACCTGGTGAGGAGAACAGGCCACAAGACGTGATTCTGAAGGAGTGGGATCCACTAGAAATTACCCTCCCAGAAAACGCCACTCTGGCCTGTGGCAGCACTCAACAGTGGCACCATGTGGCAGCGAGGAGCTATGGCAGGGGCAGCGACGGCACCAGCCAAGGGGCAGGCCCAGGATGTTCGGCTGCGTGCAGAGGGCGTCAGAGGGCCTCCTTCATGGGAGAACTTTTAGATGGTTCTGGGGACATGGGAGGGAAGCTTAAGAGGATGACACTGCTCTTCTGGCCAAGTTGGTGGGGTTCGGGGAAAGGGCAGGAGACAATATTAATTTAATTAGAAAAATTAACAGATTATGAAAGTCTTAAATCCCCTACTACACGGCAAGCTACTTCAGGACAGACACCGTTTTCAACTTGGTGCCAAGGCACTGAGATGAATACATTAAATATAAATATTTGTACTTTGCATATATTTGAGGACTGTATAAATGAGAGCTGAAACAAATGATTTAACCTCTTTCAGCCTGGGTACTCCCCAAATGTTGTTCACTTGCTTGAAAGTGATAGTTTTGCTTTTCTTTGAATGAACACCAAAAGAAAAAGTGTTTAATCAAAATATTAGACAGTTGATCTACATGCGTATTTTCCAAGATCCTCTAGGATTTAGCCTTTGTTGAATTCTGTGATGTTTGCCCAGGGCGTACTTTTCATCTTCTTCAGACTTTCCCTGCTGAGTCACCCTGACCTAGCAAAGGCCCCACAGCAGAACCCACTTGTCTTGGTCACTGCCAACACAAGGCCCCGGGCACTTGGCACCTGCCACCCATCAGTCACCCTTCGGCAGACTCAATGGCATTCTTTTCTTCTTTACAAGCCACACTGAGACTTTCAGCTCATGAATGTACACTCCCACATGCTTTCAGAGTTACTTTCCAACCAGGATGGCACCACGTAGGCCATAACCCCTCCCTTACTCTGCAAACACTTATTCCTCCTCAGCTAATGGCCCCCATCGCAAGCAAAACTATTTTCAAGTGCATGAGAGAAGTGGGGCTTGAAATATAGAATACATCGTCATCTCCTCTTCCATGATAAATAGCCGTTACGGTCATTTATTGTTCCCCTGTTCCCAAACCTAAAACTGCTTTACAGATGTTCTTGAGCCGAACTTCCCAACATCTGTGCAGGGAAGGCAGGGTGCAGAGTTACCAGCTCCATTTTGCAGATGAGAATAGTTATGGGAGGCCCAGGGGGCAGCAACTGGACGTTTTTAGGAGGTTGTGATTATGCTTATTAGATTTCGTCATAACACACTTGAGCAGCCGGCAAACAGCACGTGTCAATGTCCAGCACAAGCTCATTCAAACATTTCAGAAAGTTCCCTCTGCTTCTTTCTATCTCAAAAACAGCTAGAAACAGAACCCAAGGTTTGGAGACTTCCTATCTCAAGTTGCATTCATTCGCTGTTTTCCTAAGTTAGAGAGATATGCATAAATCCACAGACATGTACACAGAGACCCAGAAACAAGAACACACATTATACTGTGCAACAGAGTAAATCACTTTATTTTCAAGAAGCAAAGCACCCCACTCTGCCTCTGGTCTCCTTCATGACAACTGACCTCAATCCAGTGGGCTGCCCAAAAGACACAGTCCCCAAGTAGGGACTATTTGTCTTCAGGGCTCCTAAAGTCTCCACTGAATATAAAGTAGGGCTGTACTCCTGCTGCCTGTCACTGGAGTCTATCCAAATAGGAATCAGGAATAAAAAGTCCTAAAACATTACACTGGGGTTTCCATATCAGCATTTCAGAGATAGATGTTCTCTCAATTTTTTTCCTAAATGAGGTCTATTACCTAGAGGTATTTCCCGAGATGCCAAGATCTATTGTCTATGAGCACTGAGTACTTCAAAGGCCGGGGTGTGGGGTGTGCTGTGCAGCTGGTTGGAAAATGCATTAACCTATGTCCCAAGGTGAAAACAGCACGGTTCCCTGGATGCATTGGGGACAACGCCCCAATTCTAATTATTTCAACCTTCCTTCCTTGGCGGGGGTCCTCGGTGCTCATACCACACACAAACTTAAGAAGCATTTCCAATGAGGCAAGGCTGCCTCGGCTCCCCCCGCATCACAAGGCTGCCCAGGCCGGGAAGGCTCCGCAGGGCGGCCAAGGCGCTGGGTCCACAGGTTAGACACCGGGGCCCAGCTGCAGCCCTGAGATGCCCAGGTACTTTACTATTCTAATTCTGGGTGTAGCGTTGGCCTTTGGCAGGGCAGTAAGCATAAATTTGGGTCTGTGACATTGCTCTCTAGTGATCATTTTGGGTTTGGAAGTAAAGAAGCCCTTTATTTCCTTCTCCATGTATTGCCTACAATTAGGGTACATGCCACCAAGTTATTGGGGGTTCCTGTTGTTACTCTATAATCTGATCAGTAGGCTTACTTTAAGCATGTTTCACCTGATGTGGAAATATTAGCATGCACGCCCACGCAAGGGTCCTCCTTCGTGTCTATGTCTGGAGCTTTTCAGTACAGCCACACTAAGGAGCCATGTGTTCAAGGGACATAAATGCACAAGCAGTAACACCTAGGTATAATCCGGGTCCTTCCTCACTGTTCCTTACCACTCTCGGTGATTTAACCTAACTTTAATGTGTCTTCAGTTTCCTTTAAAATACTCATTTGCTGTCTTACTATAAAACGTTCTCTTCTAATGAAATCATTTGTAGGAAAGAAATGTATCAGGCCCATGTGCCATTACAGCCTGTTTGGTGTCTGAGCCCTGCCGGCCAAGCTGTCCTCTGTCCCACCCTCTCCCCGGCCTGGCTGTGGGGAAAGTCTGCTCTGTCTGAGAGTCAGGACTTGCTTTGCCTTTCCTGCCAGGGGAACTGCCACTCCTGCAGGTGACCTTGCGTACGTGTGACATTATAAAAGTCTTCCTTCATTTCACTTTATAATCAGAAGTAGATTTTTTTTTCCCTCCCAGATGTAATGGATTTTCTGAGAGAAGCCAACAGTGGTTTCATCACTGCACCCAAAGCAAACATTTCAGAAAGTTTCCTCTGCTTCGTTCTTAGTTGCAAAACAAACACCAGAGGTCAAGTGCTTCTTTCTCTGGCAACCTCAGCACACAGCTCCGAGCCAGCCTGTGCCCACCAGGCTTGGGCGAGGAGGACTCTCCTGAGGTGGCTCGTAAGCAGCAGTCTGACTTCCCAGGGGGGAGTTTGAAGGTTTCTATGTTACTTAGGGAAAAAAGGCCGCTTAATGAACCTGTTCTGCCAGGGAGAAAACCTTTTTAGTCTGTAGCTGTCAGAAAGGAGGCTTGTTTCACATTGTATGATGGGGGCCCAGAAATGCTATCCTGGGTCAGCCCCAGAGTCCCCTCCCCACCACCACTCCCCACATCGCCTCATCCCCCATCGAATGCAGTGCCCACAGAGGCGCAGAGGGACAGAAATGCTCTTGGTCATATGGTAAATCTGGCCACATGAGAACTCCAGTTTTCATATGAAAACATAAAATTATTTTGCCAATACTTCCCTTATCCATAAGACATTCACCACCTCGGTCAAGTGTGAGTGTGGAACAGTACCTGCGTGTCCTCGCTGTGTTGTCTGGTACCCTATTACAAAGCAAAGGCTGGTTAGGCTCCCATATGTAAAAGATTAAAATGGGGTGGGAAATCAGGACTTCCTACGGTCCTGTGATAAAAAATATTGTTGATTCTACCTCAAAAACTGTTAAACTTAAGAGTAAGAAATGCCTCCCTCAACTAGGAGAGAGAATGTGTTCAGCTCTCTTTCTGGCTCAGTATCCTGCAGCTGCCAGGCAGGGTAGAGATCTCTGGACACGTGGGGGAGGGGGGGGGCATGCAGAGCTGGGCCGTGGCTTCAGGAGTCTGTGAACAGGGCATTTGACATTGTCCTAGAGGAAAAAATGCCCCACAAAACAAAGTCAAATTCTCCCCATTGTACTAAGTATTTGCCAGTGGACTGACGGTGTTCTTCCCTTCAGGTGTGGCTCTATATCATAGCTCTGGCCAGAGATGGAATAAGAGAAGAGGGAGGGAAGGAGATGCAAGGGAAGTACCAGGGTCTAATCTGAAGAGTCACAATTTTACAGAAATAAATCCATTGTTCACCCCAGATTGTGGAAATTGACACAATTTTACCTATTGCTCACCAAACAGCAGTAGAAGTTTGCAAAGTAGGAGTGAGCGGACTCCTTGCATCTTCTTTTGGATACTTCTCCAAGGGAATGCAAAACTCTCCTGAAGGCATCTTCCTAGGTACCTCCTCACTTCCCAATCCTTTTCTTTTTCACTCTCCTTTTTTATTTCTTCTTCTACTCCTCTTCCAGATCCCCTCTCACATTTGAGCCTCAGAGAATGGGAGAGAACTCTAATAAAGTTTGGGAAGAAAAGCTTGCCAATTTCTGGCCGTGGCCATGGAGCCTGAAGAATTTTTGAGGCATTAAGTAATTAACCTCTCACCACCTCTGAGTGTGACGAGATGTGTGCTGCCCTTATCTCCCATTTTATAGCCAGCACAACAGAGGCAAAACCAAGGCTAAAGACTTGTCCAAAATACCAGAGTCAATAAACAAGCAAGAAACACACACTCCCTTCTGCACTCCGACTCACTTCCAAAAGACTCATTTATTGTCAAATGCTTGCTTGCTTTGTTTAATTTTAATCCCCACACCATTAACATGGGAGCCTAAAACATGCTGGCTTCTTAACAGCTCACAGAACCACTATTATTTAGGATGGAAAGTAAACAGTAGAGTGGCTACCACATGCCTGGCGCAGGACAGGGGCTCAGAGTTCCTTTCTATTTTCCACATTTCATTGAATAATCAAACTTGATTAACTTTATCCAAAGTCCCTGTTACTTTACCCTGTAGCTGTTACTAACATCTAAGAAACAGTATTCTACAAAAATAAAATTACAAAAAAGGAAGCAGGGAAGGAAGGGGGAGGGGGAGGGGAAGATTGAGGGAGGGGAGGGGAGGAGAGGAGGAAAATAAGGAAGGGGGAAGAAATGGGGAAGGAAGAAAGGAGGGAGGGAGGGAAGGAAGGGAGGGAAGGAAGGAGAAAGGGAGGGAGGGAGGAAGGAGGGAGGGAGGGAGGGAGGAAGCAGCAAAGGAGGGAGAGAGGGAGGAAGGAGGGAACGAGGGAGAGAGGGAGGAAGGAGGGAGGGAGGGAGGTGGCTGCCAGGCAGTGCAGTCTCATGCAGTATAACATGCTGGAAATGGTTATGGAGTCTGAAAACAGAGCTGGAAATCTTGTTTCCTAACATATACTACCTTGGTGACCTTGGGCAAGTTACTTACCCTCTCTTCAACATTCTTATCTTTTAAACAGGTTTATAAGAATAATAATGCCTACCTCATAAGATTATTTTCAGGACTCGGTGCAATAACGGACATAAAGCTATCCAGTGGACATGGGGTATGGCACTTGACAAATGCAAAAAAAAGTCAATTGAATTTAAATGTCAATTCTAAGATTATTCACATAAGCTCTCCCAGGGAGGATAACTTAGTTTCCTCATCCGAAGTAATCAGAAGAGCCGAGCCAGCTCAGAGCCATAGTACAGAATGTCCTAGAGGGACATGACAGCTTCGCTGCATAGTTGCAATATTAAGTTGTTCTTATTAAAATAAGACTACATGGGGACAAGATCAAATCCAATCCTTCTACAGCAGGGCAAGAAACAATCAGTCTGCTCCTCGGCAAGAAATGATAAATAATTCAACAAGATGGAGACCCTAGTATTCGACTTTTTCTTCTTCTGGTGATGAATTCTGCTCACAGTTCCCAAAACCATAAGTGGAATATAATTTCACAAACTGACGGGGAAATGAGGCATACTAGAAATGCAAGGACATTTTGACAATTTTTTCAATACCAGTCCTTGGTGAGCTTTTCCTTGGTCTGAATTCATTTAGCACTGGGTTTGCAATCTGTGTGACATCATTACCAAATGGATTATCAAACACCTTAAAATGACTCTCTTTGCACCTTGTAATTATTCTAGTAACAGTAATAAGAATTAACATTCAGCCCTGGCCGGTATTGCTCAGCGGTTAGAGCGTCGGCCCTTGGACCAGAGAGTCCCAGTTTTGGTTCCCACTAAGGGCACGTACCTCTTGGTTGCAGTTTGTCCCTGGCCCTGGTTGGGGTCGTGCGGGTGGCAACCAGTCAATGTGTCTCTCTCACATCGATGTTTCTCTCTCTCCCCCACCCCTCTCTCCTTCCTGCTTTATCTGAAGATAAATGCAAAAGTGTCCTTGGATGAGGATAAAAAAAAAAAAGAATTAATGTTCATTTGGGCACTCACTCTGCCAGGCTTCACTCTATCATTTTTTTAAATTTAACTTTATTGTTGAAAGTATTATAGAGTCCCTCCTTTTTTCCCCCATTGACCCCCTCTTCCCTGCTCCCCACCCCACCCCGCCTTCATTGCACTGTTGTCTGTGTCCATTGGTTATGCATATGTGCATATAAGTTCGCTGGTTTCTCTCTTCCCACATCCCCACTCCCCCATTCCTCTTCCCTCTGAGGTTTTTCAGTCTGTCCCTACTTCCACATCTCTGGATTTATTTTGATCAGCTTATTTTGTTTAATAGATTCCACAGATAAGTGAGCTCATGTGATACATGTCTTTCTCTGACTGGCTTATTTCACTTAGCATAATACTCTCCAGGTCCCTACATGTTGTCTCAAAATATAAGAGATCTTTCTTTTTCACAGCTGCGTAGTATTCCATTGTGTAAATGTACAATAGCTTTTTTATCTACTCATCTATTGATGGACCCTTGGGCTGTTTCCAGATCTTGGCTATTGTAAATAGTGCTGCTATGAACATAGGGGTATATATATTCTTTCTGATTGGTGTTTCAGGCTTCTTAAGATATATTCCTATATGTGGGATCACTGCATCAAATGGCAGTTCCATTTTTAATTTTTTGAGGAAACACCATAGTGTTTTCCACAGTGGCTGCACCAGTCTGCATTCCCATCAGCAGTGTACTAGAGTCCCCTTTTCTCCACGCCCTCACCAGCACTTCTTGTGTGATGATTTGTTGATAGCAGCCATTCTGGCAGGTGTGAGGTGACACCTCATAGTCATTTTAATTTGCATCTCTCTGATGATTAAATCCTCTAAATTGATACTACTAGTATCCTCATTTCAAGGGTAAGGACTAAGGCCTGAAAAGGTTAAGTAGCTTGTCCAATGTCACACCATTAACAGTGGCACAGATAAGATTTGAACCCAGACAGTCTGATTCCAGAGCACATACTCTCCATCACTCTGTGGTGTACATTACCAAAGTGCCAGCTTCTCAAGGGCCAAGGGCACGTCTCCCGCCAAGTGTGCTTCCCCATACTGCCTAGAATAGCACTGAAAATTAAAATGTGCTGAGTGGATGACTGGTAAATTGAATTTCAAATAAAGGCATTCACAAACCTCCGCTAGACGACTTCAGCATGCACATTTTACGCTCCAGGACCATTATATACAACCACACTGGCCGTGCCCTGCACAACCCCAGGGGTCGCCCTTCACAAGGACCACAGTTCAAAAGAATCTGCTAGAACTATACAGAACCATTTGTCTCTTGCCATTTCAAACCAGAACCATTTCCCAAGCCCTCTTCAGTGCACTCCGCTGAGACTCATCGCCTCTCCCAAATAGGAACTTTTAGACTCCTGGCAGTAAGCAGTGATGTTATATACAGTTGACCCTGGAACAGCTCAGGGGTTAGGGGCACTTTTGACTCCCCAAAACAACTGCAGTTGGCCTACTGTGCTAATAGCCTGCAGTTGACCAGAAACCTTAACCAATAACAAAAACAACTGATTAACGCATATTTAGTATGTTATATGTATTATATACTATATTCTTACAATAAAGTAAGCTAGAGAAAAGACAATGTTATTAAGAAAATCATTGGGAAGAGAAAATACAATTACTGTGTTTATTGAAAAAGTCTGCAGATAAGTGGGCGCAAGCTGAGACCCGTTTGTTCAAGGCTCAGCTGCACATGTTTTGTATTTCAGTGCGCTGCATACAAACGCATTCGGTGAGTGTGTACTATAGAAAAAGAAAAGAGAGTGTCTGTCCGTGTCAATCCTACTTCTCATTTTCTACATAAAAAAAAAAGAGTTGACCTGTGATGGGAAATGTTTATAGCCTTGAATGCTTTCTCCTGTGATCAAACATATACTCTATACTGATCAGGAATGCTCCATCATGAATCTATTTTTATTCACATCAAACACATTTAAATAGGTCATCATCTTAGTACCAGTACAACTGAGAGCTATATAACCTACAGTGGTCTGGAGGATTTGCCAGCATGCCCCACGGGTGGGGACACAACACAGGTAGATCATGTCACACAACTGGCCAAAGCCTCTGAGCATAACCACAGAGCTCATGACTTCCCCCAAATACCAACTTCACTCTGGGTCAGGTTAGCCCAAGTGTAGGACTACCAGTGAGAAGATTTTAGGTAGTGCTTGAGTGGTTGAAAAACACAGATTCTTGAAGAGAGCAGCCAAAGTACATAGCTACCTGAACACAGACATGGGCTGTGTTATAGCCCATGAACACAGACAACAGAGTAGAGAAGGCCGGGTTGGGGGCGGGGGCTTTGTGGAGGTGGGCAACGTGGGG
The DNA here is from genome assembly GCA_030848825.1 of Tadarida brasiliensis. Classification (NCBI taxonomy): domain Eukaryota; kingdom Metazoa; phylum Chordata; class Mammalia; order Chiroptera; family Molossidae; genus Tadarida; species Tadarida brasiliensis. The sequence goes on along the minus strand of CM061259.1, from coordinate 66,017,033 downwards.
GGAATGCGGAGTATCTGTAATAGTGTCAACAATTTTTTTAAAAAGAAAAACACAGATTCACATGGTAGAAAAATTTTCATCTCAGTTGCCTTTTAATGGTTCTAATTAAACCAAAAGGAAAGTCTGCTTTTACAAACTTTCTAGCCCTTATTAATCACCTGTTTTTTTTTAATTAAAAAAAAAAAAAAGCAAGACTCAACTTTAGAGCCCTCAGCACGCAACAGAATCCAGCTGAAATTTAATAACATTATTCATTTTCATTTTTTTATAGTTATCTTCTTTATTGGCCAATGATATTGTTTGTGACTTTATGGTCGTGCTATAAAATTTTAAATAAATGTATTTAAGTTAAAAAATTAGTTGATCTAAAGATAAATATTGCTCACAGTCTGTATACGCTATCGCAAAAACAGTGAAAGTGCAAATGAATGAACGAGATCAGGAACCACAGCTAATAGCCTGTGAACACACAGAAGTGAGTACAGGTGACTCAAGGAGCTGTAGGGGAAGAGGAAAGCTTTGAAGACCAGTGCAGGAACCGTGCCCAGGCTCCGGGACTGCAGCGGGCTCCCGGGGCTGAGCCCCGCGCGGGGCGGGGTTACCAGAGAGACGCGCAGAAGGCGCGGAACGCGAGCCCCGCAGGCAGCCCTCCGGAGGCAGCCGCCCCAGGTGCCCGAGGAGATGGCAAGGAAGTGGGAGGAAGATGAAGTGTCTGGACAAGTAGAGAAACCTTGAGGCTCAAATGCAGACTAGTGTGTAAAGGTAATACACGCAGAGGAACGCCCCGGGGCACGGTGGAGAGACCACTGAATGGGAGCCAGGAGACCGGGTTTGAGTCCCAACGACACTGTCTCTAACTGCGTGGCCCCAGACAAGCACTCCTGGGCCTCAACATCCCGAGCTGTGAAACGTCCCTTCCAGTTGCTCCGTTTTTTGGCTCTGGACCCTTTAATAAGTACATTACCAAAATGTCCGATTTGGTGACGGGGCACAATTTAAAAGAGACAATATATTTGCTTCAAGAATACTGCCTCTTCCCTAATCAACCTCCCCCTGACCAAGCTCATGAGCACACACACACACAGTAATCACTGGCAAACGTTGGTCATAAATACTCAGTGCTAACGGGGTCAGGTTCCCTGGTGGGCACAGGAATGTGCCCGGTGGGCAGTGGAGGGAGTCACTCGTCCAGGGAAGTAGAAGGCAGTTAGAGCGCTTTCAGTGCTGGGAACTGCGCCCCGCACGAAGACCGCAAGTGCTTCGCCAGCTCTGGCTGGTGTGGCCCAGCAGTTACGGCATCGGCCCAAGGACTCAAGGGTTGTGGGTTTGATTCCTGGTCAAGGGCATATACCTGGGTTGCAGGTTTGATCCCTGGCCCTGGTCAGGGTTGTGCGGGAGGCAACCAATGGATATGTCTCTCTCACATGGATGTCTCTCTCTCTCTCTCTCTCTCTCTCTCTCTCTCTCCCCCCCTCCCCCCCCCCTCCTTTCCACTCTATCTAAAGAAAAAAAAATCAATGGAAAAATATCCTTGGGTGAGGATTAACAAAAAAAGAAAGAAAGAAAGCAGGAAGGCACAGGATGGACTTTTGTCTTGGTAAGCTGAGGTTCAGATACTGCTTTTATGAGACTCAGCCAGAAAAACTCTCTCTCCATTTATCACCCACTGAAGGGTGGTTACACCACCACAAAGTGTTCAAATGGCAAACTGGAAAGGAAGCAGCATAAAAATAAAATCAAACTACTTTTTAGTATTTACTGAGCACCTACTATTATTGTGCGCAGAGAGATAAAATATCATTCCCGGTCTCAAGATGCTTGTAATCAGGCTAAAAAAGTAAAGGCTAATACACACAGAGCAAAGGAAGAGAGAAAGCAGAATATAATTGACACAAAATTGGGTGACTTTCGTTTAAGACAAACTTCACTTTCACTACCTCATCCTGTCCCCCTTCCATTCTCCACACCTCAGGCAGAGACATCTTTCCAAAACACAAAGCTACTTGTGTCACTGCCTTGCTTAAAGCATTTCAGCAGCTCCGCCTCCAGATCAAGTTCACATTCCTCACCGAGGTTTTATTTTTTATTTTATTTTTTTATGTTTTTATTGTTTTTTTGTTTTTGTTTTAGAGAGACAGGAATGGAGAGAGTGGTAGAAACATCGATGTGAGAGAGAAAGATTGATCGGCCGCCTCCTGCACGCCCCCTACTGGAGACTGAGCCCGCAACCCGGGCATTTGCCCTGACCGGGAATCGAACCGGGGACCTCTCAGTCCCTGGGCCGATGCTCCATCCACTGAGCCACACCTGCCGGGCCCTCACCGAGGTTTTAAAGGCCAGGCTGGACTGGGCCTCTGTTTGCCTCCGGGCTCTCGTTTCTCATCACTCTCCTTCCTCCCTGGTTCTCTGTGTGTGCCCAGAAGTATCCACTGTTCCCTGAGTGTTTGGGGGTAAGACGTCAATCCCGGCTCCTGCCCTCTGTTCCCAGCATGCCCCTCTGCTCACGCTACTCCCTCTGCCTGGAACATTCACACACCCCACCTCGCTGACTACTGCTCATGCTTCAAGTCTCAGCTTAAACATCTTGACCCTTTCGGGTCTCTTTCCCAGCTCACATAGCTCCTACCCTTCCACATCGCAGCACTTAGTACCTCCTATTGTAAGTAGTTGTTTAACTGGCTGTTGCCACTCTTCTACTCTGAGATCCATGAGGCCAGGAACCACGATTATCTTAACACAGTATTTCCTCCCCAAGCTCAACACACATTTAAGTGTTCATTCAATATGTTTGAATGAATAACATTCAATGAAGATTAATAAGGACCAGAATGCAAAGAAAGGATGATTGCATGAAGGAGGTACTATCTGACTTGGTGGGTAGGATTTCGAAAAGGGAGAGAGATTAAGTTATGGTCAATAGTATAGATGAAATAGTTTGAACTATATCCAACACATGAAGAGTGTTCAACTAGCTGTAAACGAATGAATAAATATATTAATAAAAATGAATAAGTGAATAGCTTTCATGATGAAGGGAATGATAACATAAAGGCATTTTTCTAAAAATGTAATTTGTGCCCTTTATCAGCACCCCCAAGCCTGTGGTCATAAAGCACGTGGACGGCAGTGGAAGTTATCACGAGGTCACAAATAACCGGTGTTTTCCATGTCCTGAGTCGTTTCTGACATCCTCCAACCCTACCTCCGCCTGGATATTTTGTTATTATTTTTATGAGGTCCAGAAATCTAGAAAAATGTCTTCCAGTTGCTTTTGGACTTCAGCTATATATATTCAATAAGTTTTTTTTCCCATAATTCTCACCTTAACAGAGAAAGAAATGCCGTCTGTCTACCAAAACTGCATTCAGAACAGAGCAGACTGACAGAGTCCAAGGCCGATGTCAAACGTCTTTCCGATGTGATAGGTGCTGAGATTTACCCTCTTCTCAAATGCAGTGGATTATCCTGGAATTTTTTATTTGGTTTGCAATTATCCTGACTAGAAGTCCTGATTAATAGGGGACACAGAGCCCTGTTTAGAAAAATTCAATACATTATGCTCTAGTCTAATATATCCTCGGCAGCCTCTGCAAACCCACACTGCAGCACTCGCATTCACTCTCTCCTCTGGGGTTTGAGGGGCCAGAAAAAGGAGAAGTGGAGAGAAAGAAACCAGCTTCTTGGCAGCTTCTCAACAATAGCTCCAGCTCCCCAGCCCTTTCACAAAAAAAAAAAAAAAAAAAAAAAAAAAAAATCTTTTACATAGTTGCTCTAACCAAGAAAATATGCATAGTTTCCTGACAGATTGGATAATGTGGAGATTTGAGAAAATTGTGCAATTCCCTTTATTTTCATTCCACCCCCAATGCTTTGGGTGTAAGTGTAACTTCCATCCACACATAATAGTAGTAGTTTCATTTCCTTAAACTGACGAGTGAGAAAGGGGAGCAGTAGTTGAGAAGAGGCACTTGTTCAGGCAGGGGGCATCAAGATGACACTGAGTCTGCTGGGGGTGGCCCATTATGATCAGTGTTCGGTTGGAGTCCAATTTCTTCCAGCAACAGCACCAGCTGACCCAGCTTCATTGAGATTAGCTATTCGTGGACAACACAAGGAAACCTTCCAACTTGGACGCTGGAGAATCAGAAGGAACCTAAATCCCAGTTCACAGTTGCCAAGAAACTCTATATGATGCAGGTGCAAATCATTTTCCCCCCTCTTTTAAATTCAGACTCATTAAAATATGTATTTTGCAAGGAGATTAAATTCAAACATCTGGGAGAGGGGGGAAAGTATCCACAACTCTTGAAATATTTTTTAACTCAGTTTCAGATTTTGATTGTTTCATTTCTTTTAGATTGGGGGTAAGAGGCTGCTTACTGGTGGGATGACAGAAAGGGGCAAAGAGAGAGTTAGAAAACGACTTTGAAGAGCCCGGGACTTCATCAGCAGCCATAATTGTGGGAAAGTAACCTGAAGATGCCAAACAACAGGAAATTACGAGAAGAATCTGTCAGCACAATCAGCTGCTATTTTCATTGTTCTTTAGCAAATTTATACACAGTCGGGAACACCTGGGCTGGCCTGAAGCCCAGGATTGACTAATTGCCAGGGGAGAGGAGTCGTCATTTGTCTTCGGAGGGATTTCCTCCATTCGCTCCTCAAAACATGTGGTTTCACTTTTCCCCTCTCTCTGCAGGAAATGGCAGGACAGTGAGACGCAAAATAAATGAGTTCACTTCCAAGAGGTTGCCTCCTAAGAGGCCACTCCAAAAATAACTGTCTTGTGAGAGGTTGTTAATAACCAAGATTCTATATACTGTCTTCAGAAAACAACATTTCAAAGGCACAATGATTTCCTCCCCCCAGTCCCTTTTCTTCCAAACGCAGGGCACATTAAAAATAAAAGCCGTGGGAGACGGGGAGTATTCCAGTCCTCCCTCTTGTGGAGGTAGTGAATGCCACTCCTCTGCCCTTTTGCAAAGCCCTTCTCCTTGGAGTATAACCTCACCCAAATCCTCTTCCCTGACAAGTGGAAGGTGAAACTGGATCCCAAGAGATATCAAAGCTGGTCTCCCTAGCTCTTCCTTGCTGCCCATCTTCTTCACTCTGAAATGCAACATGTCAACTTCTTGATGAGAACCAAGTGATATTCCTCGAAGGCATGAACTGAGCCCTGCTCATCTGAGTTGCTCTGCGCCTCGCGTGGAGTTGGTGTTAGATCAGTATTTGTTGGTTGAAGATCACTGTGAGGTTTGCATGAATCACCTGCTTTGTGGCATGCTGCCCAGGAATGGGTGTAGATATTTATAAATTTCTTGAACTTCAAGAGATCATCTTTTTACGAGAACCACCTGCCAGAGTGACAGCCTTCTCCCCTAACCTCTCTCCATATTTTTATAGGTTAACATAGCACTATACACACACACACACACACACACACACACACACTTCTACCTCATACCCCTCTCATTATTACAAGCTCTGGCCAAGATATCCTACTTGGGTAGCAGATTCGTGTTTTATATTCCTTCTTGAAGCCAATAGAACTTTCTAACTTAATTGCCTAGTATTTTAAATGTGCTGATTGGGAAATGTCACAGTGACGGTATGTTTCCTATTGAAATGTACATGCCTTTGGTATATTTTCACCTGTGTTGTGTTCAACCTCTGCAGTGATTTAGGGGTTCTGGCATCACGTCAGCAAAGAATCAACTGCTTTTCCTTTCTTTCCTTCTTTCTTGTATAAAGCATTCGGAGCATGCAGCAGATCATTACTACCCGAGGTGAAGCCAGCAACATTTGGGTTTGATTTGGTCGCAGTCGCAGACCCCTTTCTCAAAGTTGAGCTGTGCTGTAATTCTAAACGGACCCACCTTCCCCCTAGCAAAGGTGAAAAAATGTTATGGAGAGTTTTACAACCCACAGCCCATCATTTATGCCGAAACACTGGGAGTGTTCATACTTGGCTTATTTTCACTAACTTCGAGATGTTTTGACATGTTTATTTGTTTAATTTTTTATTTTGACTAGTTCTGATTATAATTGGCAGCAATGTGTAGAATTAACATTAGACAGTGTCTTAGACGTGTCTGTTACAATAAGGCAAAAAGATGTGAAGAGAAATCTACCCACTACATAACAATAGCGAGTGGGCAGGACAACTGCAAGAGATTTCTTTCACAAGAAGAAATGCAACCTCAGTTTTAAATGTTATTTTAAAATATACACGACTATTGTACAAACTATACTTGCATGCTAACATTTCTTTTATCCCATAAACCTGCCCCCTCTGCTAATATATTTGTACAATGGTTACTAAAAGTGGAATTTTTAACAATCTAAGCTTTGGAATTTGTTTTTTGAGACTTTTTATTGTTCCACCTATGGGTCTTTAAAAATAAAGGCACTGTAACTATTCTATAACATTGCAGCAATGTCGAAATAATACATAGTAGCTAATGCAATTGTGTGGTTGAAAATGTACTTTCTGAATTCTTTGTCTAAAAATCCCTGAACAATGAGATTTGCACCTCAGAGTTTATCTGAGTTAGGCAATTTTTTCCTGGATTTTTGCCATATTTGCCAAGACAATGGTCATAGCACATTAACTTTCTTCGTGCTTGCAAGGGTATAGACATAAAGCCTGTTTCACAGGGTTGATCCACACTCTTCATATAAAAATATATAATTCATTTTAAGAGGGAAAAAAATTCCTGTGTTCCTGGGTCAGCCAGAACACACCTGGAAGTCCTGTGTCCTTTATAAGCATTAGTCCTAAGCCAGCTAACACCCTCCTGTCCCCCAGCCTCATCCCTTGCCCTGGCATGTGTTCCTAGGCACGTCTAAGAGGGCATCTGGCTACAGCTCCTTAAAGGGAAAATAAGAAATCAGTTCATCTACATATTCAACTGCCAATTATGCACAGAACACAAACATGCTTTGCTCACACTTATTATCCCATAAATATTTTCCCCATGTTCAGTATGGTACACTGCTGTGCGTGGTCCTGACTTGGAACACCATATGTGCTCTGAGACGGGGCCAAGTTCAGGTTGCCATATCTATGCCAAGCAGCCCAGAGGTCTGTGCTATGGAATACTTTCAAAGAAGCCTGGAGTCTCTAGACAATTCATCCCTCAGCTTCTATTACCCTTTAGCTAAAATCAGACTTCTTTGGGGGCAGGAAAACCTACCGAAAGAGCACAGGAGTGGCCAGTGACACTGTGCTGGCCCTGAGGAGTTCCCAACTGTGCTGTATTTGAGGCACCAGCTCATGTTGTTAAAGGGAACCGGGAAGATAGATTTCTCTTAGGGGGCACTCAAATGTTCTTTATAGGAGACTGAAAATATATTGTTTTCCCTCCAGCTTCAATGACAAATGCAGGAAGTGTGCCTCTACCGGGCATGGGTTACAAGATTAGGCATTGAGGGCAGTTTAAAAATACAATATGGATATAAACATCAAATTTCTGCCTGGGTAGCTCAGTTGGTTAGAGCATCGTCCTGATATGCCAAAGTTGTGGGTTCAATCCCTGGTCAGGGCACATACAAGAATCAACCAATGAATGCAAAAATAAATGGAACAACAAATCAATATTTCTCTCTCTAAAGTCAATCAATAAAAATATATATAAATTAAAATCTTGCTAAGAGCCTGGCTAGTGTGGCTCAGTGGTTGAACATCGACCCATGCACCAAGAGGTCGCCGGTTCGATTCCTGGTCAGGGCACATGCCCAGGTTGTGGGCCAAATCCCCAGTGGGGGCATGCAGGAGGTAGCCAAGGGATGTTCTCTCTCATCAATGTTTCTCTCTCTCCCTCTCCCTTCCTCTCTCTCTCTCTCAAATCAATAAAGAAAAAAAAAAAAAAAAACTTGCTAAGAAACTGGATCTTAATTGTTCCCACCACAAAAAAAGAAACAATTATGTTACATAATAGAGGTGATAGAGGTGCGAGCCAAGGCTCCAATGGCAACCATACTGCAATATGTAAATGTATCAAATCAACATGTTGTGCCCCCTGAACTTACACAATGTTACATGTCAAATATATTTCAAGTTAAGAAGTACAACATAGAGAAAGAAAGAGCAATGCAAAGTCCTGCCTTTCCCATCTCCCAAAAGGAGAACAGAGTGGTGAGGTGTGCAGGGCAGAAATCCCAGAGGGCAACTCGCGGTGCCCATGGCCCCGCAGACACAGCCCCACGCCCTGCACGCCCTTCACTGCGATGAAGCCTTGAAAAAATGAAGAGTCACCCCGCCAACCCTTTGGAAGAACTGGATTCAGGGGAAGAGAGGAGTGGAGTAAATGACAGAAACAAAGAGGTTCTTCAGTGTTTGGGGTACACCTAGAGATCAAAACATAGTCGTTCCCATTTTGTTACTGAACTAAAGGGGTTCGCCACTTGGGGTGCTCTATTCAGAAAGGAGAGGTGGTTGTTGCAAGATAGTTTTATTTACTTGCAGCAAGTACAGGAGATGGGATTCATATCCAAAGCTCTGCCTCCTGGAAGGAAGGCTTTGCCATTGCTTATGTACACTGTTTGGTCAATAACACGCTGATTTCAGTTGGCTACTCTGATTGGATTGGGTTCCTGTCAGCTCATCCTGTTTACAGCTGGTCTGCAAAATATTGTGCTACATTTTAACATTTAGTAAGAACTGCCCAGACCCTTGTCCTATCTGAGGGTTTCTCATGTTTGATCTCAGCAGGTCTGACAATGGAGAGCCATGGAGAACTCTCAGAGCCTGAACCATCAAGGGGAAATTCAACCAGGGCTCAGACTTTAGAGAGACAAATAACAAGCATTGAAAGGACAAGGTTTAGCCCTGGCTGGTTTGGCTCAGCGGTTAGAGTGTCGGCCCGCGGACCAGAGAGTCCCTGTTTGGGTTCCCACTAAGGGGCACATACCTCAGTTGCAGTTTGTCCCCCGCCTCGGTTGGGGTCGTGTGGGTGGCAGCCAGTCGATATGTCTCTCTCACGTTGATGTTTCTCTCTCTCTCTCTTCCCCCTTCTCTCCCTCCTGCTGTATCTGAAGATAAATGCAAAAATGTCCTCGGGTAAGGATAAAAAAAAAAAAGAAAGGAGAAGGTTTACTGCATAACATTCATTTAACTACTTGATTCAAAGAAACTCAAATGGCCCTGGCCAGTTTGGGTCAGCAGTTAGAGTGTTGGCCCTCAGACGAAAGAGTCATGGGTTCAATTCCAATCAAGGGCACGTACGTCGGTTGCAGTTCGGTCCCCAGCCCTGGCCGGGGTCATGCGGGAGGCAGCCAATCAATGTGTCTCTCTCACATCGATATTTTTCTCTCTCTCTCTCTCTCTCCCTCACACTCTATCTGGAGATAAACGGAAAAATATCCTCAGGTGAGGGTTTAAAACAAAAACAGAAACTCAAATGCCTGACCCCCTGAGAACTGGTTCATTGGGACTTCTCCTAACATTCTGCACTGTCTCTGCTAACACCTTCAGAGAACTAACCCGGACATAAAGATAACAATTTCAAACTACATCCAGAAGCAGAGGAAAAAAAATGAAACTGAACAGATTTGTAACAAGGAACAACAAAATGAGGTCACCTTCCGCTTTTTAGAAAATTTACCGTTACCATAGTTGTAACCAGTGTTCATGGAAAGGTGACGGGAGAGTCAGAAGTTCTGTCTCCAATTTCCACTCTGCCCTCATTTTACTGGGTAACCGTAGACCAAGAACTTGCCTTATCTGTTCTTTATTTTCTCCAGTAGTTCAGTTGTTCAAATTACTTTGAGCTTCTTGGAAGAGAAATGTGTCATACAAAATGTTATTATTATTATTACCCATCTCCAAGAGGAGAGCTTAAATTTGTTAATATGAAGTGAGTTGACTTTCTCTTTGGTTAAACTAAGCAATGAAGCATGGGCCATAAGTGTTTTTTAGCTCCTTAGATATAGAGGTTATATAAATACAAAGTAATATTATTGAAATGAAACTTCTTTAGGGCGTTTGCCAAGGGACTCAGCGTTAAGAATATCTTACAAGAGAAGATTAAGTGAGAGGTAGTCTAATGAAGTCTTGCTGCTAGAAGTTCCATCAGGACCAGTTCTCACTCCCGCTGGGTATCTGGGTGATTTAGTTTTCGGAGAGGAACCAGAAAGTGGCTAACTTGAAGAAGATTTTCAAACCATTATACCGCCTGCCAATGTAGTTCTGTGGCTTCAGAGAGCTCCTGAACTCATTACATTGAAAATTATCAAGACGTATTCAAAGAATCCTTTAGGATAACAACACCTTATGTGGGTTCACCTTAAAAAAAAAAAAAAAAAAAACTCCCTTTTCTAATCATCAGGTAAAAACCTGTGACTTTCAGAAATCTGCTAAAGCAGAAGTTCTTTCAGTTCACCATCTAGTCAGGTTAAGACACACAAAAGCTGCGTCTGAGATCAACAAAACAACCGTCAGAGCCAAAGGAAAGCAGTAAGTACTGGCCAGGACTGTGCCGATTAGAGTTTGCTCCAGATCAGAGAGGATGGAATCAGTCTACAGTTTTTGCATTGCAACCACAGGTGTTCGTATGGAAAATAATACAGTAATAAATAATAATATAAGAGTAAACTCTGTGTTTCATGTACTCACAACTGTAAACCTACTTTTGCCCCATCCTGTATAAGGTTTATAAGGCTATACAGATACAAACTGTTATTTGATTCAGTATGAGATTATATTTCGTTTGATTGAACAGATGTCTGCGGAGAAGTCCCTGTCTTGAACAATCTGGGCCTCCCCACTTAAGAGTCTCCTGAATACTTGCACTCCAGCATTTTGACAGCCTCATTCAGAATCTCCTTTCTCCTTTACTCTTTATTCTTTAATATGTTTTTATTGATTTTGAGAGAGAGAGAGAGAGAGAGAGGAACATCAATGTGAGATAGAAACATCAATCGACTGCCTCCTACACACCCCCTACCAGGGATCGAGCCTGCAACCCGGGCATGTGCCCTGACCGGGAATCCAACCTTAGACCTTTTGGTGCACTGAACGACACTCAACCAACTGAGCCATACCAGCTAGTGTTCTCCTTTACTTCTGTTTTTCATGCATGCCTCTTTAGCCTCCTGCCTGTCCTTGGACCTCCCTTCTCTTAGATCCCCAGGCCAAAGGGAAAATCAGTGGCTGACACTGTGCAGGGTTATTTCAGGAGCCCAGTGGAACCTTCTCAGCTAAACATATTCTGCTTTGGGGCACTTTCTGGACTCCCACTCTGAGCCTCAGGCTAGGGATTCTCAAGCTGCTCATTCATCAGCCATTTGGACCCCCCAGCCAGACCCTGGCCATCTTGACTTCCCAGTGGTCAGAATCTGGCTGTTGGTGTGCCCTACATACAGTCTGGGCAGAAAGCCAGGAGGGTAGCTGCTCACCTCAAGGCAAAAGGTTCTGGGGTTCCAGCTAGGGTTGTCTGAAAAGCACCAGGACCTACATCATAAGAACATTCCAGCATTCTTCTACTCACTCTTTCTCCCTCTCCTTTCTTGTCTTCTGTTTCTTCTTTAATTCTCATTTCCCTGCTCCTCTTTCCTGAGTGATAGGCAAGTCAGTGGCACCCACACTTAGCATCACACCCAGAACCAGAGATTTCTGGCCATTTCACACTTGCAAAATGGCTACAAGAAGCCCCTGTTCTCTCTCTCCCCCACCTTGCTCCAACAACTCCACAGCAACTTTGTGCTTTTAGAACAACACCATCAATTAAGTTCCAGGACAGTATTAGCCCCACAGGCCCTGGCGTACCCCGTATAACCCAGGTTTCCTCTCCCCTGAGCAGGAAGCCACCTGACCTTCCTTGCTGTTCTTGCACCGCCCACACCACCTCCCAGTGCCCTCAGTGGTCAGACCAGGCAGGAGGCAGTGACTTTCCCGAGGCAGGAGACCTTGGCACGAGTCTGACAGGGGCCCCGTCGAACTGTTGTTTGCAGGTAGGAGGCAGACAATTTCACAGCAAAGTGGAGCAAAACAACAACAAAAAGATTTTCAAAGAGCAACAAATCCTCTTGTATAAAAAAGGAAAAAGGCCCTGGCCAGGTGGTTCAGTTGGTTGGCAAGATGTCCCATACACAGAAAGGTCATGGTTTCGATTCCTGGTCGGGGCACACACCTAAGCTACAGGTTCTGTCCTGGGTTGAGGTGTGTACGGGAGGCAACCGATCAATGTCTCTCTCTCTCTCTCTCTCTCTCAAATCAATAAACATATCCTTGGGTGAGGATTTTTTTTAAAGAGAGAAAGAGGAAAATGTTGCTTGGCAGTTTCCCCCGGAGGCTAAAATGTGAGTGACAGAATATAACCAAATCTGTATTTCTAATGATGAAAAGTACATATGTGGCTACGTTTGGACTTGAAGATATAGGGCCAAAGGTTCGGGAAGGTAGGTTAGGAAGAGCAAGAATCAGACATTTCTTAAGCAAAATTCTTGGTAGATGTCCAATCAATAAACCAAGAGGGTTTAAACTTCAGAAACACGGAGACGCTGTGACTCCAGAAGCTGGAGCAAAGTCACAGATGGCTCTCTGCTGCCACCTAGTGGGTAAGTGCTGCGTGATGGCCAGACTGGTCCCTGAAATGGTTCCATGCATAAAATCATGTTATCTCCTCCAAAGAATTACTAAAGCTTCCAGAATATCCCCTCTGCTTCCCTGTCCTCCCATCTCCCCCTTTAGCTGCTTTTATTTGTCAGTGAGATAAAAGGATCTTGCTGGCCCCTCCTTGTTGGCAGAAAAACTCAATACTAAAAAACAACAACAAAAAAGTTTTTGCAGCACTTGAACCAAATCAGCAATTCCTTCAATTGGTTTAAAAGATCAGGGAGAGGGATGTGGAGAATCAGTGAGAACTGGGGAGAGAGGGGAAGCCTAGCTTCATCTGAGTGCCAAGTGGTAAATAAACCCCTTTTATGGACTCATTTGGTCTTAGCTCTACAAAGGCTTCTCTAATTGAGGGAGGAAGCAGACAAAAAAGGCAATTTCAAGTGACTTTTGATTCTCCCTGAGGAATGCTAAAGGTTGTGGTTGATCTGGAGAGTAGACAATGGGGATTCTCCAGCCACTTTTTAAATCCATGGGTAGTTAACTCAAAAAGTAGTGTTTTGTTCAAATTGTCCTGAAATTTCTGTTTCCAACACATGCCTGGCTTGCCCCTCAGTGGGTCTCCCATCCTCTGGTTTATGCTCTGGCACGGCTGTATATACCAGGAACCAGCGTCCTGTCTTTCTAAACTGTGGCCAGCTGTCCACGGTGTCTGCACCAGGCAGGTCCCCAGGTGGGTTGTCAATGGCCCAGGAGGCATAAGGAACCTCAGCATATATTGCAGGTAGTTTCAAATTGTATACCCCTGAATCCTAGGTTGCACTGGGATCCCACAAATGTTTGGCTTGATCATCTTTAAAAACTGCTTTCTTTTTTTTTTAAGTAAAATGCACTATTGAATGTCTTACACATCAAATTTTAACACATCAGGACACCAGTAAGTAATTTGTATGTTTACATTTTTAAAAACCTAGGTCTATGCATGTCTCCTCACGCAGCGCTGTCCGTGTGTTCTCTGAGTGCGCACTGGCTGTGCTCAGGCTGTCAGGCAGGCGCAAGCATGGCTGCTCAGTCTGAATCCTTGACACTTGTCGGCCCCATGCTTCCTGTCAAGGCTCCAGTCCTTGCAAAACTTGGCACACAGACACTTTATACTCTTACTTACCACCTCTCGCCCAAGGATGCAATAGTTAGCTTTGAGTCCCCAAATACAGTCTTCCCCTGTGTGGCAGGCAGCCAGTAATATGGCCACCAACGATCTCTGCCTCCTGGTGGTCATGTCCTCCGGTAATTCTCTTCCCTTGAGTTTTAGATGAACCAAATGAACAGATTCCAGCAGAGACGATGGGATGTCACTTCTGAGATTAGGTGACAAAAAGCCTGTGGCTTTCCTCATGGCATTCTCTCTTGTCTCTCCCATTTACCCATTCACTCAGAGGAAGCAAGCTGCCACGCTGTGAGCTGCCCTGTGCAGTTAGTGGTAAGGAACTTCCGCCTCTGGCCAGCAGCCTGGGGCCTGAGCCCCACCAGCAGCCATGTGCTTGGGCTTGGATGCAGATCTGTCTCCAGTCGAGCCTCCAGATAACCACAGCCATGACCGACACCCCACTGCTGCCCTAAAAGGGATCCTGAGCCAGGGGTGCCCAGCTAAGCTGCTCCAGGATTCACGATGCACAGGAACTGTGAGATAATCAATGTTTGGTGTTTCAAGCTGCTTAAAAGGGTAATTTGTTACACAGCAATAAATAACCAATACACCCACCTTCTGGTAGTTTAGAAGGAAAAGGGTCAAAATCAGGCTGACCACTTTGGAAAGGATCCCACTCTGCTCAGTGCCCAGCACTCTGTCAGGGATCAAATAATTCACGAGTAACATCGGCCCACACTTGGCCTTTAAGAATTTGCTAAAAGTGTAGTTGCTTATGGCTGCTACCTCTTCTTCCCATGCTCTGAAAAACTCTTAGCAATTCATGTGTCCCATATCTCCTGGGAAGGAGTCACTACCTCTCCTACAAGGGAATTCAGTTTGATTGCCTTGTGAACTCAGCTCTCTAATGTGCTAAAAAAAAAAAAAAAAGTTATGATTTTACAGATAATCTAGCTTTTTCTCATTGCAAGGGCAGAAACAGTATTCTCTCGTGGCTCTCCACATCTTAAGTGGAAGTGGAACCCCAGACTGCGACTTTGATCTCTCCCTTCCATTCCTTCTACCAGATGCTATGACGCAGGCCCCAGAAAGCCCACATAACCACGATGGTGAGGCCTGGATTTATCCTGAGTCCGGGGTCTACAGCTGACCGGCCCCACACATTTCACTGACCCGTGAAAGCAGATATACCCATTGACCAGAAAGCAAGAGAAGAGGATGGCCTTAGCAATGGGATTTGAACACCATCACGGCAGACCTTCACCCACTGCTTGAAATTCCCACCATTAAAGTCCGTAATGAGTTTGACAACACTTCTGTTGAATTTGGGCCAGCACAGGAGGGAAACAGTAAACTGGGGTGTAAGGAATTTGAGTTTTTGTTCAGTTACCCACCAATTAGGCAATTTGTCTTGGGCAATTCAATTCAATTACCTGTGCACCATTTTCCTTACCTGTTAAAGAAGGACCTAGATGATATACCTTATGACAATATAAAAATTAAATTCCAAGCTTATCACAGTCTTCTTTTCCCTTCTGATTTGCATATGTATTTCTCTGGGCTCCTTCAGAAGGTTCCATTTTTACACTGGGCTCTGAGCAGTGGGGTTGACCAATCAAGTCTTCAGGAAGGTAAAGGAGAAGTGCAGTAACTATTTTTTTTCCACAGAATGTTCCTGTTTCCCCCTCCCCCAACACAGATACATAAGCTACAGGAGTAAACACATGGCCTAGACCCAGCTGATTACTTACTGCAATTGGCCCTTGAACAGTGACCGTGTTTGGGACACCCAGCCTCCCTGCAGTCTAAAAACTTACTACTAATAGCCTACTGTTGACCAGAAGCTTTACCAATAACAAAAACAGTGGATGAACACATATTTTGTGTTATATGTATTATATCGGTATTCTTACAATAAAGTAAGCTACAGAAAAGAAAACGGTATAAAGAAAATCATAAGGAAGAGAAAATACATTTACAGCATTTATTGAAGATAGCCTGCGTAGCCTGGCCAGTTTGGCTCAGACCAAAGTGTTGTGGCTTCGATTCCTGGTCGAGGGCACATACCTGGGTTGCAGGTTTGATTCCGGCCCCGATTGGGGACGTGCCTGAGGCAACCGATGGATGTCCCTCTCACATCGATGTTTCTCTCTCTCTCTCTCTCTCTCTCTCTCCCCCCATCCCCCTCTTCCACTCTGTCTAAAAATCAATGGAAAAATGTCCTCAGGTGAGGATTAACAAAAAATTAAAATTACAGTAACCTGTGTATAAGTGGCCCTGTGCAGTTCAAAGCTGTGCTGTTCAGGGGTCAGCTGTACATTATCCTTCAGTAAACAGCGTTTAGTCTGAGAAACGAACAAAGGACAG
Source organism: Tadarida brasiliensis (assembly GCA_030848825.1). NCBI lineage: Eukaryota > Metazoa > Chordata > Mammalia > Chiroptera > Molossidae > Tadarida > Tadarida brasiliensis. The sequence goes on along the minus strand of CM061259.1, from coordinate 66,000,963 downwards.
CCCTTCTCTTGGATGACTGTAAAGATTCTGGAGAAAGTAGTTTTCCAGCTGTTTGCTAAGCCAGGAGAATATGCATTTGGGAAAGCTGGCTACCACCCGGTGAGAACTGTACTGCAGAATGAAGCCAAGACAAGGACAGGGGAGAGAGGAGGACAGGGCTCTGTTAGGGTGTGTCCCAGATCTCATCTCTAAACCTCTGACCTTGCAGCTCTTTAGTTTCTGGGAGCAAATCTAGGACCCGTCCCAGGTATGAGTCCATAAATAAAGCTGGTCTGACTTGAGTTTCAGTTACTTGCAACTCAAGCAATTTTTATAAATACAAGAGATTGAGAGGATGTGGAGGTAATTAAAACAAGTCCTATAGGATGGAGAACAAAACAAAAGGCTTCGGACTAGAGCAATGGGGCCGTTCAAGGCACAGGATCCAGGCTGAAAGACCCAACTTGATCCCTGTCCAGATGTGCATGGCTGCAGATTGCCAACTAGTTCTTAGAAGGTGGAGAAAGAACAGAGGTTAGTTTCATGTCAGACTTTCAGGCAACAGGGTATGGTGGGCATGGTTTCTTTCAAGCTGTATTTGTCCATTAAAACCAGTTGTCAGGGCAACCTGGATCCACTGAAAGGCCCAGCGAGCAACCTGCCTCTGCTGTGGGCAGCTCTGCTCTGTAAGTGTGATGTGGCTGTGGAGACAATGTCATGGTTATTGTCCTGTTACAGAACTCCAACTGCAAGTGTACTCAGAGCAGTGGTATTGTGTTAGAGGGGAAGGCATGGGTGTAGGAAAGCAGGAAAAGTCAGACATTTTACTCTCTCACCCAATCCCCACTATGTGCAAGGGTGAAGGGTGTCACCTCGGCTTTGGAGCCATGAGTCACTAATGACTCCTAAGGGGATAGAGCCCATAGCCTTGGCCTTGGTCTCATTAGGACTAAGCTCTAGCCAGATGAATTAATCATAGAAATGAGCACTTGTCTATGTAACACACATTTTCCCAAGGCACTTAAGCTCTGGGTCTAAAGGGAAGTTACATTAATAGTAGCAATCCATATTTTGCTGAGTTTTTCTACCCTGCTTGCTATAACAGAATATCCATCCCCCAACAAGTTCCCTAAAATGATGTCTTGGGACATTTGAGGGGATTTTACAATGCACAGAAACAAGCCCTGATAGCTACAGTATGCAGCCCACCCCCATACTCTTCCATCCTTTCTTCTGCCCCTTTAATGTTACCAGAAAGGACTGCCGTGGTGTCCTTCAGATGTCCGTAACGCACCAACACCACGCTCCACAGAAGTAAGGAAAAATCTTCCTCTAACATCCACCTACAGGAACCACCGACCACTAGCATTGCACCTTGTGAAAACACACACGTGTGCGCGCACACATACACACACACACACCCCTTACTAAAAAGATCGGTCCCAGTGATCTCAAAAAAGGGGTATGTTATACCCCAAATTGTAACGGGATATTTTGGACAGAGCACTCTTTTCATTCCCATATGTAGCTCCTTTTCTCTTATTTCCCATGGACCCAGATGAGATTCCATGACGCTAGTGGGAAACCAGGTTCCCAACTACAACTCTGTCCTGCAGTCCGACACCTCCCACCGCGCGCACTTCACCTGCCCAACACTCCTCCCTCCCTGTCATCAAACGTCCCTGGTTCCGATCCATCCACAGGTCATAAGCCTTGTGCTTCACTTCAACATTCTGGTCACAAGCACACAATTTTTATTTTGCATAACATAATAGATAATACAGCTACTGAACCAGTCATATTTGAGAAGGAAGACTCCTTGTCTCGTCTCGCCTTAAAGAAGGGGTTCGCACTCCACTGCTCCTCACAGAGTAGTGAAGATCAATGTGACAGGAACCATCTTAAAATGACAGGCTAGAATTCACTGTTTCTCTGTTCCTTGCCAGCTCTTATGGAGATATATATGAACATGAAAACAGAAAGTCTAGCTGCAATGCAAGAGAAAGAGATAGTGGGTTGGAACCCAGGCAATCCACCAGCCAAGGAAGGCAGCCTTTAACAAAGAACGCTGCTAGTTCCTGGACCACGTGGTAACGTTTTAGATTCAAATTCAGACTTTGGTACCAGGCCCCCCTATCTTCCTACCTCTGTGTTAGGAACTTTCTTATACATTATCCCGTTTAATCTCCAGGATTGAACTGTGCCAGCTATGATATTTGAAACAAAATATATTGTTTTACCTTTTGTTCTCCAAGTAATACATGTTCACACTAAAAGAAAAACATCTGATAAAAAGAGACATTTAAAAATCATCCATAATTACTGTGCCTCGAGAAAAGTATTTTAACACGTTGATACATGTGATATATATTATTCTACCATATTTTTCTGTACATATATAACATAATATTACAATTTTAAAGCTACTTTTTTCTGAACAAGATAATAGTGAATATTTTTCTAGGACATGAAATATAATTTTTTTCAATACGCTAAGGTTGAGGGTTCAACCTCCAGTCAGGGCACATAAAAGAAGCAACCAATGAATGCATAAATAAGCAGAACAACAAATCAGTTTCTCTCTCTCTCCCTTCCTCTCTCGCTCTAAAAATCAATCAATAAATTAAAAAAATGTGTTAAAGAAATATAATTTTTTCTATAACATATTAAGGTTACATAAAATTCTGTCACACATTGTACACCATGATATATTTAGCAGGTCCCCTATTGCTGAAGACTTAAGCTGTTTCCAATTTTTAGTTATTATAAGCTTTGATCAACATCCTAATAGCAAAATCTTTGTACTTAACCACGATTATTTCTTTCAGATTGATTACTACAAGTAGAATTTCTGGGTCATAGCACGTAAAAAATTTTAAAACTTTTCTTCTGTATTGCCAAATATCCATATAGAAAAGCTATGGCAATTTATATGGCCACAAGTGGTATAAAATAGGACTAATTTCCTGACAAGGCTGCTGGTATTTTTATTTTCATCTTTGCTGATTGTTTGGAAGAAAAATTAACTTTCAATTTTTTTAAATGTACAATTTTTGACATTTACAGGTAGGTTATCTTTTTCATAGGTTTACTGGCCATTTGCTTTTCTTCTTATGTAAAGTGATACTCACTTTTTGCTCTCTTTTCTATTAACTTGCTCCTCCTTTTCTTGTTGATTTAGAAATGCTTTGTTTAAAAATTGTCACTCAAGCCCTGGCCAGTTTGGTTCAGCGGTTAGAGCATTGGCTCGTGGACTCAAGGGTTTCAGGTTCGGTTCCCAGTCAAGGACACATGCCTGGGTTGCAGGTTTGATCCCTGGCCCTGGTTGAGGTTGTGCGGGAGGCAACCATCAATGTGTCTCTCTCACATCAATGTTTCTCTCTCTCTCTCTGCCTCCCTCCCTCTCTTTCACTCTATCTAAAAATCAATGGAAGACTATCCTCGGATGAGGATTAACCAAAAGAAAAAAAGTCACCTGAGGACGTGTTTTCTATTGATTTTTTAGAGAGGGGTGGGGAAGGAGAGCTAGAGAGAGAAACATTCCATACATGCCTTGACTGGGGATCAAAACCGCAACCTAGGTATGTGCCCTGACTGGGAATCAAACCCACAACCTTTTGGTATAGGGGAAGATGCTCCACCCAACTGATCCACCCATCAAGGCTCAAAATGCTTTTTATGAAATCTCCATATGCATCATAAATATCTTCTGATTAACTCTTCCATAGGTACCCAAAATATTATGTCCTAGTTTGCCTTTAATATTATTTAGTATTTGATATATACATGTTTTTATGATAAATTTTATGGAGTCACATCATTCCATATTTTCAATGTTTTTTGTACTTTCATACACACTTAGAAAGGCCTCCAAAGATTATTTTTAAAATTACTTCCTTATTTTTTAGAACTGTCATTTTATTTTATTTTTTTCCTATTCTTTGACTTGTTTTTTTTCTTTTTTCTTTTATTAATTTATTTTTGTTACAGATGTTTCTTTTTTCCCCATTGACACCCTCCTCCCCATCCCCCCCCATCCCGTCCCCAGCTTTGTTGTCCATGTCCATCAGTTATGCATACATGCATATAAGTTCTGTGGTTTATCTCTTCCTTCATCCCCAACCCCTCTTCTGAGGGTTGTCAGTCTGTACCCTACTTCCACATCTCTGGGTCTACCCTGTTCCTCAGACTGTTCATTATATTCCACAAATAAGTGAGATCATGTGATATTTGTCTTTCTCTGCTTGGCTTGTTTCGCTTAGGATAATACTCTCCAGGTCCCTCCATGTCATCTCAAAGAATAAGAAATCTTTCTTTGTTATAGCTGCATAGTATTCCACTGTGTATATGTACCAAAGCTTTTTCATCCTTTCATCTACTGATGGACACTTGGGCTGTTTCCAGATCTTAGCTAGTGTAAATAGTGCTGCTATGAACATGGGGGTACATATATTCTTTCTGATTAGTGTTTCAGGCTTCTTAGGGTATATTCCTAGAAGTGGGATCACTGGGTCAAATGGCAATTCAATTTTTAATTTTTTGAGGCAACAACATAGTGTTTTCTATAGTGGCTGCACCAGTCTGCATTCCCACCAGCAGTGTACTAGAGTCCCCTTTTCTCCACACCCTGGCCAACACTTGTTTAATGATTTGTTGATGTCGGCCATTCTGGCAGGTGTGAGGTGATACCTTATTGATGTTTTAATTTGCATCTCTCTGTTGATTAGTGATGTTGAGCACTTCTTCATATGTCTCTTGGCCATTTGTATGTCCTGTTTGGAGAGGTGTCTATTCAGGTCCTCTGCCCATTTTTTAATTGGGTTCTTTGTCTTCCTTTTGTTGAGATGTATGAGTACTCTATATATTTTGGAAATTAACCCCTTATCTGATGGATCATTGGCAATTACAATCTCCCATACAGTGAGTTCCCTTTCCATTTTGATGGTTGTTTCTTCTGCTGTGCAGAAGCTTTTTAGTTTGATGTAGTCCCATATGTTCATTTTTTTCCTTTGTTTCTGTTGCCTTAGGTGATGTATCAGTGAAAATTCTGATGTGTATGATGTCTGAAATTTTGTTGCCTACATTTTCTTCTAGGATTTTTATGGATTCACAAGTCACATTGAAGTCTTTTATCCATTTTGAGTTTGTTCTTGTGTATGGTGTAAGTTCATGGTCTAGTTTCATTTTATTGCATATAGCTGTCCAATTTTCCCAACACCATTTATCAAAGAGGCTGTCTTTACTCCATTATATGCTCTTGCCACTTTTGTCAAATATTAATTGAGTATAATGTTTTGGGTCAATTTCTTGGTTCTCTGTTCTGTTCCACTGGTCTATATGCCTGTTCTTGTGCCAGTACCAGGCTGTTTTGATTACAGTAGCTTTGTAGTATAACCTGATATCCGGTATTGTGACCTGCCTACTTTGTCCTTCTATTTCAAGATTGCTGTGGCTATTTGGGGTCTTTTTTGGTTCCATATGAACTTTTGAAGTATTTGTTCCAGTTCTGTGAAATATGTCACTGGTATTTTGATGGGGATTGCATTGAATCTATTGATTGCTTTGGGTAATACGGACATTTTCATGGATTCTTCCAATCCATGAACAAGGTATGTGCTTCCACTTTTTTATATCTTCCTCTATTTCTTTTTTCAATGTCCTGTAGTTTTCTGCAAATAGGTCCTTTACTTCTTTGGTTAAGTTTATTCCTAGGTATCCTAACTTTTTTGCCACAATGCTAAATGGGATTGTTTTTTTAGTTTCCCTTTCTGTGAGTTCATCATTGGTGTATAAGAGTGCCGTCGATTTCTTGATGTTAATTTTGTATCCTACTACTTTGCCAAATTCATTTATTAAGTCTAGTAGATTTTTGATGGAGTCTTTAGGGTTTTCTATGTATAATATCATGTCATCTGCGAATAATGACAGTTTCACTTCCTCCTTTCCAATTTGGATCCCTTTTATTTTTTCTTCATGTCTGATTGCTGTGGCTAAGACTTCCAGTACTATGTTAAATAAGAGTGGTGAAAGTGGGCATCCCTGTCTTGTTCCTGTCCCTAAGGGAAATGCTTTTAGTTTTTGCCCATTGAGGATGATGTTGGCTGTAGGTCTTTCATATATGGCCCTTATTATGTCAAGATATGATCCCTCTATTCCCACATTGCTGAGCATTTTTATCAGAAATGGGTGCTGGATTTTGTCGAATGCTTTTTCAGCATCTATTGATATGATCATGTGGCTTTTATCTTTCATTTTGTTTATGTGGTATATCACATTTATTGATTTACGAATATTGCACCAGCCTTGCATCCCTGGGATGAATCCCACTTGGTCATGGTGAATAATTTTTTTGATGTATTGCTGGATCCGATTTGCTAGTATTTTGTTAAGGATTTTGGCATCTATATTCATCAGGAATATTGGCCTGTAGTTTTCTTTCTTTGTACTGTCTTTTTCTTGTTTTGGAATTAGAATTATGCTGGCCTCATAAAACGAGTTTGGAAGTCTTCCTTCTTCTTGAATTTTTTGAAATAGTTTGAGTAGAATGAGTGTTAGTTCTTCTTTGAATGTGCAGAAAACTTCCCAGTGAAGCCATCTGGGCCAGGGCTTTTGTTTGCTGGGAGAGTCTTGATTACATCCTCAATTTCCTTCGTTGTTATTGGTCTGTTCAAGTTTTCTATCTCTTCCTGGTCCAGTTTTGGGAGACTATGTGTTTCTAGAAATTTGTCCATTTGGCTTAGATTGTCTAATTTGTTGCCATATAAATGTTCATAGTATTTGTTAACGATCCATTGTATTTCCGTGGTGTCAGTTGTTACTTCTCCTCTTTCATTTCTGATTTTGTGTATTTGGGTTCTCTTTCTTTGTTTCTTGGTGAGTCTAGCTAAGGGTCCATCAATCTTGTTTATCATTTCGAAAAACCAGCTGTTTCATTGATCCTTTGAACTGTTTTTTTTAATCTCTATGTCGTTTATTTCAGCTCTGATGTTTACTATTTCCTTCCTTCTACTTGCTCTGGGGTTTTCTTTTTGTTTGCTTTCTAGTTCTTTAAGTTGTGAGGTTAGATAGTCTATTAGAAATTTGTCTTGTTTCTTGAGGTAGGCCTGGAGTGCTATGAACTTCCCTCTCAGAACTGCTTTCGCTGCATCCCATAGATTTTGTGTTGTTGTGTGTTCATTTTCATTGGTTTCCAGGAAGTTTTTAATTTCTTCCGTGATCTCCTCGGTAACCTATTCATTGTTTAATAACATGCTATTTAGCCTCCATGTGTTCAAATGTCTTTGCATGTTTTTGTTGCAATTGATTTCTAGTTTCATGTCATTGTGATCTGAGAAGATGCTTGACAAGATTTCAATCTTCTTGAACTTGTAGAGACTTCGTTTGTGTCCTAACATGTGGTCTATCTTTGAGAATGTCCCGTGTGCACTTGAGAAGAATGTGAATTCTGTAGTTTTTGGGTGTAATTCTCTGTAAATATCTATTAAATCCATTTGGTCTAGTGCTTCATTTAGAGTCTCTGTTTCTTTGCTAATTTTTTGTCTAGAGGATCTATCCAGTGATGTCAGTGGGGTGTTGAAGTCCCCTGCTATGATTGTATTGCTGTTGATTTGTCCTTTGAAGTCCTCCAGAAGATTTTTAATATATTTTGGTGCTCCTATATTGGGTACATATATGTTTATCAAGGTTATATCTTCCTGTTGGATAGATCCTTTCAATATTATGTAGTGACCTTCTTTGTCTCTAGTTATGGCCTTCATTTTGAAATCTATTTTATCAGACATGAGTATTGCTACCCCAGCTTTCTTTTCCTTTCCGTTTGCTTGGAAGATTTTTTTCCATCCCTTCACTTTCAACCTATGTGAGTCTTTTGTTGTGAAGTGGGTCTCTTGTAAACAACATATATATGAGTCATGCTTTCTTATCCAATCAGCTAATGTGTCTTTTTATCGGAGCATTCAATCCATTTACATTTAAGGTGATTATTGATATGTACTTATTTATTGCCATTTTTGTTTAGTGTGGTTCTATTTTCCTTCCTATTTCTTCTACTAATTACAGCAGTCCTTTTAATATTTCTTGCAGTGCTGGTTTGGTGCTAATGTATTCCCTTAGCCTTTTTTTTTTTTTTTGTCTGGGAAGACCTTCTATTTTGAATGATAGCCTTGCTGGATAGAGTAGTCTTGGATTCAGATCCTTGTTTTCATGACCTTGATTATTTCATGCCATTCCTTTCTGGCCTGTAGTGTTTCTGTTGAGAAGTCAGCTGATAGCCTTATGGGGGTTCCTTTGTAAGTAACCTGTTGCTTATCTCTTGCTGCCTTTAGGATTCTCTCTTTTCTTTAATTTTTGGCATTTTATTACTATGTGTCTTGGTGTGGGCCTGTTGGGGCTCTCTGTGTTTTTTGAACTTGAATGCCTTCTTCCTTCACCAAATTAGGGAAGTTCTCTGTCACTCACTATTTCTTCAAATATATTCTCTAACCCTTGCTCATTTTCTTGTTCTTTGGGGACTCCTATGATGCGAATATTATTACATTTCCAGTTGTTTCACAGTTCTCTTAAGCTGTCTTCCTGTTTTTAATTGTTTTTTCCTTTTGGTTTTCTGATTGGTTGATTTTTTCTACTCTGTCTTCTAATTCACTGATCTGGGTTTTAGCTTCCTCTACTCTGCTGTTTTGTCATCCCAATGTGTTACTTCCTGCTGTGTTATTCTTCATTTCCACTTGGTTGGTTTTCAATGCTTCTATATCTTTACTCATGGTGTTGATGCCCTTACTCATGCAGTTGAGCTTCCTCAAGATCATGGCTCTGAACTGTACCTCTGATAACTTGCTTAACTGCATTTCATTTATCTCATCTTAGGTAGTGGTCTCTTGTTCTTTCATTTGGAATTTGTTTCTTTGTTTCACCATTTTGGCTATCTCAGTGGGTTTTGGAGCCTGCCAAATTTTCCCTGTGGATATTGGTGTTCTGTTGTTTGTGGCTCCCTCTACTGGGTTTGGATGAGCATGGGAGGACCCACATTAAACACCACTGTCAAGTCTTACTTTCCTGGGTAGATTTGAAAGCCCAGAAAAGGTTAAGGTATCCTCTAGCTTTTTGCCTAGAGGCTATTAGTTGCGGGTTACTTGAAGAGCCTTGGGTTCTCAGTTGAATGAAAACGTCCCTCAGGTGTTCAGCGTAAGAGGATTTCCCGAGGGTGGGGCAGATGCTGGGTGTTAATGAGCCTCGTTTTGCATTTCTTTGGCCCACCTGGGTGTGGTTGAATCTCCAAGGGAGGGGCTGCCACCTCTTCCCAGAGCCCTGGGAAGGAGTAAGATGGCCCTGTCCTGCACGGCCTCAACTCAGCAAAAGCTCTGAGCACCCTCCAAATCCTGAGTGTCCCCACACAGTTCCAGTCCAGTCCGCCCTCCCTCTGCCGGAACCCAAGGTGAGTGGCTGTGGCTAATGTAGTTCTCCTTCCTGGCCCTCTGCGCTATGGAACCAGCTTGGGACTTTAACCCGAGGGCACTGCTCACAGCTAAGACCACTGCTGTCCATGAGCTCCCAGCCCCCCTCTTGTGCCTCCAAAATCCTGCCAGGATCGATTCTGTGTCCCTGGTTATATGGTCTTTGCAAGCTGCTTTTCTGTTGCTTTTTCCCGACAATTTGTCTTTATTTTAGTTGTATTTCCAGTTTGGTCCTGGGAGATGGTCTGTGTAGCTTCCATTCTCTCTGCCACCATTTTGGAATCCCTGTCATTTTATTTTCACATTTAAATCTTTACTTTGGGTGTAGTCTGAAGCGGAAGTCTACCTTGATTATGAGGTAATCCGTTCTCTTCCCACTGAGTTGAAGTGCCAGTGTGACCACATGAAAAACTCTGTTATATTTCAAGTCTATTTCCATTCCTTTTCATGGGTTTAGCACAGGCCTGTAGTCATTCCTGTGTCCTGCCTCTTCCTTTTCCCTTCCCCCTGCTCTACCACTGGGAAAAGATTCCTTTTTCTACACAAGATGTTTTTAGATCTGTTTTTAGATCTCCTTGAAAAACAAAGAGTGAAAGTAATGATTAGCCATGGATATTTTAAATTGATTAAAATATTCAAGAGTGTCATTTCAAAGAAATGTGTTCCTGCAGGAATAGACTTCACTCCTAGTGTTTCTGTCACTATTAGCCTTTAGCAACTGAAAGAGGGGGAAAAAGTCAAAACACCTGTCTCGCCCTTGACTGAGTTACATAGAGATGTGGGAGCTGGACAGGAGAGCAATGCCATCCAACCCACGTCCACGAAGCAGAGAAGCGTGACCTGTCCTTACTGCCATTTTCATCTCTTGCTGCTCCTTTAACAGGGCAGAGTGAGAATCCACTTATGATACTGGGTAGTGTAAACAGGCCTTTGACCCTGCACCAAAGACCTCTATCACTCACTGTTTGGAATCTGTTTCTGGTCAACCCAGTTGGCCCAAATGGAGCTCTAATGAGGCTGAGGTCACAGGTTCAATACCAGTGTGGTCTAATTACCAATAAGTCAAGGGTTTCAGGGCCTCAGCTTGTACTTCTAAACCAAGCCAGCCATTTTGCATGTGCCCAGCTTTGGTCACACAGGGGACAAGCAAGAGCAGAGATAAACAAGAACAAATTTCCCACCACACTGGGACATGCACTCAATGCCCTGCTCTTGGCAGGTCAGAAGCAGGGTTTTGGGTACAAGCAAGGAGAGCACATTTTTATATTGGCACAATGGCCATCAGTAATTGAGGTATACTCCACCCCATTCTGCAGAGGGGCTGCCAAACTCCTATCTCAAAGGACTTGTTATTCTAATTCAGAGGATAGAGCTTGGGCGGGGTGGGAGGGGGGTGAGAGGGGGGTGGATTCCGGTGCTTCAAGGGGAATGTTTTCAGTAACCATTGATGCCTAGGGGAAACTCAAAAAATTAAATAGTGATATAACCCTTCTTTTTAATTTCATTATGAAGTAAATCAAACATGTTAAATTTGAAAAACCAGGAAAGAAAACACCATTCTCACCAGCACAACACAGGCACAGTTAGAAATTTTAGACTTACTTTTTATTAGCATTTTAATGCATTGTACAAATAACATTTCACAGGGGAAATCAACATTTTTTTAAAAATCACCTACCATCTCTAATAAAGCGACTATTTTACATTTTCCCCATAGACCTCCAGGCCTCGCCCACCAAAGCACTGTGTTTTGTGTGACTCCTCATAAATGCAGAGGTGCTCAAAGCCACTGACCCACCAACACGACAAAGGCTCATAATTAAAATCCTCCAGGAAACAGAAGACACTCAGTTTTCCTGATTCCACTCACACGTTACTTACTAAAGAAGTTTCTAATCACAAATATTCCGCACAATATCATTTGGAAAACATCAAGAGAGGAAAAAAGTCCTCCTGCCTAATGTGGTGCAGCAGAATTGGCTTTCCCTTTTAGAACATACTGTAATTTCTCATGGAAACACTTTGTGAAAAGCCAGTCATATATCGTAGCCCCTAAGTATGAAACCACGGGTCCCTCTAACCACACAAAACAGCTGTGCCCTTGAAAGAAAGGTCATCTGCTGCAGCCGTGTTTCTTTTTACTTTTAAAGAAATGTCAGGCCATGTTTTATGCGGTCCTCATGACAGGGTGCTGTTTATTGTATCAGCGAGCTGCCATGCTTCAGGATGAGGAAACTGCCATTATTTGGAGAGTATATATCTTTCTGACTTGCAGGAAAGATGAAAATTAAGAACGGCCCTTCTGCGGAGTGGGTCTAAGTATTCTTTGACAGTCTCCTACAATATTTCAAACATCTTCGTCAGACCCATAAAACCTGATGCTTGCCTCACTTATCCCAGCTGAAGCCGAGTTGAGGTTAGGACATTTATCGCCATTGCGGTGTGAATTCTGCCACTTGGCACATGTTTTTGAGCAAGGATTTTAAGCCAGCTTGTCTGGTGTGCCCAAGGACAATGAAGTGCAAATAATAAAATCATACTACATTAGGAAATAATAATGGTAGCTAATGTTTATCATGTGCCAGGATCTGTGCGAAGCATTCTACATGCATTATCTCAATTCGTCCCCACATCTAGGAGGACATGATTAGTAACCCAGATTTTTAAAAAATAAGATAGAAAGAAATCAAGTAACTTGCCCCAAGGTCACACTGCTAGAAAGCCAGGGTACCAGGATTCAAACCCAGGTCTCGTCACCCACACATGTGATCAACATTTGTTGATCAAGTGATGTTTCCCAGGCACTGTGGTCCCACAGAAGGTTAAGGACTGTCTTCACAGTCCTTATACACTGCTATTACGATCAGAATTATATCAGAAAGAAAGTTCCCTTGGCATGGTAACACAACCGTGTGACAGCTTGCGTCTGAAACCAGATCTGTGTGACCTCCAACTCCATACTCTGATGCCAAAGTTCTTGACCTGGAGAGTTTTCTAAAACTGAGAAGTAAATGGAATGTGAAACATTTTTAGAAACTGCTCCAGGTCTTGCTTGTCTGGGATCAGTGGGGGAGGGAATGTGATAAAGTCACTTTAGAGTTCTGTTCAAAATCCTTGTCAAATTCTCTTTCAGTGTGTTCTTATGTTCTAGTGTCAGTGAAATTTTAGAAGCACCAAACTACTTCTAATATCAGAATCTGGACCACGCTTATGAGGGACAAGCTGTTACTAAGCTAAAAGCAACCTGTTCGTGTAAGTTAGTCAATCAAGCAGTACCTTGGCCGGGTCACGCAGCTCGTCGCAGCCCAGTGCAGTGTAGGCAAGGTCTCCTGCCAACCAGAAATCTCTGTTGGGATGGGGAAACCATGAAGTTCAGATTGAGTAGGTGAAGTGGCTATGAACCTTTCTTCTGCTTTGAGAAAAGAAAGTCACAAGGGAGGCAGACAGCTGACGTACAAATTTACTTTCTCCTTCCCCTCTGCTCACCCCAACCCCCACATTCCCCTTCCTTCTCCTCTCTCCCTTTCTCCCCGCCCCCCCCCCCCCCCCATCGTCAGCCACCCTGGGATGGGAGGGAGAGCTAGCGGGTGGTGGGAAATGACTGGATAGGTGGGCTGGCTTCTAGCCTCTGCTCTGACACTCACTAGCTTTGTAACTCTAGACAAGTCGCTTAACCTATGTCTTTCGACCTCAATTGCTTAATTTTTTTTTTCCAGCAGATTTGTCTTAAATGCCAAATGAAATGTTCATATTTCATCGGTGACATGAGGAGTTAGGCCAAATGGAGTTTGCAGTCCTTTCTAGATTTAAAATGATGTGACTCTCTTCCCCTTCAGTGACTCCCTTTTCCCTTACTTTCTCATTCTTCCTTCATTCTCTACTTCTTTTCTCTTGCCTGCATTCCAGCCCACCTCTAAGTCTCTCTGACATGGAAGCAGAGAAATAAAGATGGAAAGGAGAGAAATTCATAGTTGTGTGGGATCTTTCTTTCTTAAAATTAACCTTCCTTCCTTCCTTCTTCCTTCCTTCCTTCCTTCCTTCCTTCCTTCCTTCCTTCCTTCCTTCCTTCCTTCCTCCCTTGCTTCCTCCCTTGTTTCCTAACCCCAAGGTAATTTTCTTTGGCTTTTCAAGAGAGCATTTCAGGGCATAAAGAGACCTCTCTCAATTCATTTCCTCGTCCAGGCAAACATTTTGAGAGCCAGCATTTTGTTAGTCATGGTCATTACAACCACCACCAGTGGGATCTGGGAAATATTTGCTCACCTTGGTTTGTAAACAGTGGTTCCCCGGGGGGACAAAGGAGCTGATGCACACTGTAATCATTTGCTTCTACAAGAAGCGCCTAAACCAAGCCCCTGGACTGCCTTAAAAGTGACAGTTTTGGGAGTCCACTGTAATAAAGCCTTCTGGATAGACATGATTCCAGTGGCCTTCAAGGACAGTCAGCAAGTGCCAACTCTGTGTGCTTGAATGCGTCCAGCCTTCCGGCTTGAAGAATAGCTAGACCAACACTGCCCAAGAGAACTTTGTGCAATCACGGAAACGTCCTATATCTGCACTGTCTAATATGAAGCTAATAGACACATGACTACTGAGCACTTGAAATGTCACTAGTGTGACTGAGGAACTATACTTTAAATTTTATTTTATCTTAATTATTTAAATTTAAATAGTTACATGTGGCTTGTGGCTACCACACAGGGCAGTGCAGATACAGAATATTAGAGGCTTATATGAAAGAACACAGGACTCCTAGACAGTCTAGAGCAACTCATATAAAATGGAAGTCAGGTACATTATTTAAGATGATGAGGATGTTGAGGGTGATCAAATCCTGAATCATGAGAGAAAATGCCAAAACAATGAAAAGGGAAGGATATTACTCTGAGACAGTTTCAGATGTTCCTGGCTCATAGTAGCTCTCTAAAACTTCATTGAATGAATAAATGGTTGCTACTGGCCTGGCTAAGCTTGTTTGCTCATTATGAAGAACAGAGATTCACCCACATTAGCTTAAGCAAATGATGGCAGTAGTTGCAGAAAAGCTGTACTTGTTCTAGACAGGGGTTGGGATCTTTCAGACCTCCAAAATCAATAGCTAAACAGAGTTCAATCTCATGGTGGTTGGATGGCTCTGAATAAATTTCAACAACTATTTTTTTTAAAATAACATGATGTCAGATACTAGTATAACTGTATAAGCACTTTTCTGAATTTTAGACCTAATAGTACCAAAGATAAAATTATTTTTAAAGGACTTTTAAAGAGTATATTTAAAGAGTATATCAAGCACAAGAAGAATAGGGAGTCTTCGTGCTTGGGGCAGAGGTTGATATTAATTGATCACAGATAGAAGTAGGACTATTTGGCTCCAGTTTATTTTTTCCTCCTATTTTATCTCAAGGAGATCAATCTTCATAAGAGAAAAGATGCAAAAATTGTAACAGAGAAGCCAAAACTGTTTATAACACATGTGGCTGCTCTCAGCAAGTTCAAGTCTCCAGGTCTACACAAATTATACTGCCAGGGTCTCGTAGAAATAATGAAAGCTGAAATGCTATGGATACTTTCTGAACAATTATGGAGAATGACCATCAGGCTGGAGAGAATTGAACATTTTCCCAGTCTTCAAGAAAGGATAGGAAAAAATCCTATAAAAACTAAAGACCAATAGGCTTGATGATAATCTCTAGAACAATCAAAGTGGGTTTTAAAGGTAAGAGCTTGTGGACATACTTTGAAAGGAAAGCAGTGATCACCAAGAGTCAGAATGGATTCACTGAGAATAAATCATGCCAATCTACCCTCCATTCTGCTTGGCAGAGAGAATTGCAACTCATATACCAAATTACACCTCAGCATGGTATTTAACAGAGTCTTTCATTAGAGACCATCTTTATGGACAAGATTTAGAAATTTGAGCCAAATGCTGGTACCATTAGATAGATGGGTAAGCACTTGGATGGTTTTCCTCAAAGAGTTGTGATTAATAGATGGCTGTCAGCCTGAAGGGAGGTTTTTATATTGTGCCATAGAACTATTTGTCCTTGGCCTGCTCTGCTAAACATTTGCATGACTTAGATGAGGACATTGATGGTATGTTTACTAAATCAGTGGATGACAGGAAGCTAGGAGGGATAGATAACAGATTTCAGGCCCCAAATCTTCTCAGTCTGAGACAATGGGCCAACTTCAATAAATTTTCAATGTGAGGATCTGCCCTCGTCCACAATGATGAACAACCCCTTTAGCTCCTTGAAACACCAAATGGGGTGAAGCCAGGAAAACTTTGCCTGAGTAATTAAAACCCAGTTTCCACCATTTTCCCTGATCCAACCACCAGAAAATATTTGCCTTCCAGCCTCTCGACCCGATTTGTTTTGTGGTCCGTATAACATGCACAACATCTCTTATCTCAGCCCTTGGCTCTTGTTAGGACTGACCCCCAGGATGGCTCCTCAGTCTTTGTCTTGGCGCCCTGCTCCCCAGGAAGACATTTCCAAGTTTCAACCTACAGTTATAGCCCACAGTCTTTCTTCCCTTCCTGGTGAGGAACTCTCAAAACCAAATCTTGCTATTTGCCTTGTGATGGGGCTGAAGAAGGCTTCTGTCCTGGGTGACCATCATGGGCTTGTGTGGAGATGCACTATGTTCTGTCCAGCAGGCTCTGTTTGATCTCTGATGTCATCTAAAAGCCTCAGCCTACCCTGTTTTGCCCCTTAACACTGTGGGATGAAAGCCTCTATGACATAGGGTAGACTATTGAAGTTGGTTACATTAAAAAAACAGAAACACAAGCACTGGGGCAGCAGCAGCAGCTTGTGTTCAATTGATTCTGAACCTTCAGCCAAAGTGAAGCCAGCATAAGGGAAGTGATTACATTGCTCCTTCTTGTGCAGATTAGACCATGCTGGAGACCACATAGAGTAACATCAACAAGTTGAGACTTCCCTGGAGAAGAATGGCTGGAAGAGCTAAGAGACTTGAAACCAACTAAATAATAGAAAAGTTGAAAACTCTAGATGTTAACTCCGAAAAATTGTAATAGCTGCCCACAGATATTAGGTCAATAGGTGAAAACTTCAGGTTTCTTACAACAGTTTCTAACAATTAGAACTGTCCAAGACTGGCCTGGGTTCCCTTAGGATTTTCTGAATTCTGTGTGGCTAGAAGTCCTTAGAAAGAGACAGTTGTTATCTATAATGTCACAGGTAGAATGCATGAGCCAGCACACAGTTAACTAGAGAAATTTTAAGGCTCTTTACACCCTACATTTATAATTTTATAACTATATGTCTGATTAAACTTGGACTATTTTTTCCTAACTCTCTTTGTCTACTATTCCAAGAATATATTCTAGATAAGATATATGGCCTCTCGTTTTAAGTTTTCAAGGCCAGGCAGAGGAAAGCTGGGGAAGCCCAAGATTAATCTGTCTTTGAAGTTACAGCTGGTAAATATCTGCTGGGGTCTCCAAAATTCTCATCATCGTTTGTAAGAGTCCTTGCCCTTACCCTAGCTCCCTTGGGTCCTCCAAACTATGATTTCAGTCCTGTCCTGTTATCAGACTCTGGACTACAGGTCAGTGTCCCTCCCAAGCCTTCCTCTTCACATTTGGGATCCACTCCAGGGCACTGTGGCCAAGCATGGTGGAGGGGGCCTTGATTCCTCAGTCACTGAAACCCACACAACAACCTGACTGGCTGCTTCTTATTCCAGGACGAGAAAGGGAACAGAGAAAGGAGGGAGTGATAACGTGGACGATGCTGACTAGGCTCATCCATCTTCCTGCGTCAGCCCCTGGCCATTCCACCCCTGGGCCTCCTTCCACCCCTGGGCTTGTCTCTCTGGCTATACAGCCTGCTTCTTTCCCATGCCTCTGGGCCACCCGTCCCAGAAAAGCATCCTGTCTGCATCATTAGTGATCTCTGTCCAAAACCACACATATTTTATCTGGGTCAGACAATTGCCTTCAGAGAAGAAAGGTATGATTATCTTAATTGTTATTGTTCCATCCCTATTTCCTAAAAACTAACAAGGTCAGTGCTGGAAGGTACTTCCTGGAACAAATAGATAAGGAAACACGCCAAGATAAAGAATGCTGAATAACTTACTATTCCCAAAGCATGTTCTAGAGAGAACCTATAACAATGTAGATGTGAGGTGTGACAGGTGGCAACAAGGGATCTTTTCTAATCTAAGGGGAAGTTTTATTTTTATTTATTTCTTTCTTTTAATCCTCACCCGAGGATATTTTTCCATTTATCTTCAGATAGAGCAGGAGGGAGGGAGAGAAGGAGAGAGAGAGAGAGAAACATCGATGTGAGAGAGACACATCGATTGGTTGCCACCCACACGACCCCGACCACGGCAGGGGATGAACCGCAACCGAGGTACATGCCCTGGGCTGGAATTAAACCCGAGACTCTTTGGTCTGTGGGTCGACACTCTAACCACTGAGCCAAACCAGCCAGGGCCTAAGGGGAGATTTTTAAAAAGAACAAGAAAGTAGAATGGTAGCAGCAGGGGCTGAGGCGGAGGGAGTCGGAGAGTTGTTTTATGTGTTTCAATTTTTTTTTAATGTTTTTTTAATCACAGTTGACATTTAATATTATATTAGCTACAGGTGGGGAATCATTGTTTAAAGGGTACAGAGTTTCAGATGAGAAGATGCACAGAGTTCTGCAGGTGGATGGTGGTGATGGTTGCCAACAATATGAATGTACTTAATAACACTGAAGTGTACCCTAAAAATGGTTAAGATGGTAAATTTTATGTTATGTGTATTTTAGCAAAATTAAACATTGGAGGTGTCTTTTCAAATCTAGATTTAGACTCTGGTTTTCAATAAGAATCAGCGCATAGGTAATATGGTACAGGCTCAGGAATCCGAGACGTGATGTTAAAGTAGGTGAGGAAATAAGGAAGAAATACCTCTAAGCTGGAAAGTCATACTTATGGACGCGAGAATTTCTTCACTCAGAAGTTATTGACACTCAGCAGCTCCCTCTCCTTGTCTTGGTTTTCTGGATTCTCAGCCAACAATAGACACAGAAGAGAAGCATGTGTCAGGGAAGAGACGCTAGAGGAAGACACAGAGTCTAGAAAAGATATTGGATGATGACTAAAAGCTTATAAAAAACTAATAGCAGTCCACAGACTGGAGCTAGTAAGTGCTGGAGCAAACAGCTCTTCAGCCCCATGGGGCCTGGAAGAGTCACGGATGCATATAATAAAGACACCTAAGCATCACTGCAAACGTTCAATAACTCACTGGTTCAGTGTTCTTTGTTAAAGAAAGAAGAAAAGTATTAAATACGTCTTAGAAATAGTCCCATAAGATCCTTTAAATTCTTTTCCTGTTTTTCACTTAAAATGGAAAACAGTCCATTGTCTGGAGGATTCACAGGTGCAGAGCCCCTCGCTGTCTAATGATGACTGATCTGGAAGTGTTCCAGAGAGTTCCAGAATGCTCAGGGTTCTGCCACTTCTACTTCCTCCAAGTGAGAAGGAAGTAAGCCCCACGAGGGTTTTCCCCCTACACATCGCCTCACTCTTTCAAGTGTGTTCTCTGTGAAGTAACCCTGCATGGGCCACAAGGGACCAGGATCAATACAAACAACAAGCAACCCATCCTGTCGGCCTGAGGACGGCCAGTGCCCTCTGAGGACACTGGTAGGTAAACACTGCTCACTGGAAGTGCTCTCAGCTGCATAGGAGCAACCTGATCCACCCAAATACTCTCTTTTGGGAAGAATAAATGATGTGAAATAAACAGAAGATAGGCCAATGGAGCTCAGCTTCTCGTTCCAAACCTGCTGTTTATACTGTGTCATCAGAATGCTTAACAAGCCCACCAGCCATTTTTAAGGAGACTTCAGCACCCATAGTCCTCAAGTGATGGAAGATGTTCCTGGAGCAAGGGGTAGCCTTCAGTTGAAGCAGAAAGGGGCACCTGATCCAAGGCTGGCCAGTCCATAGGCTGATCCCCAGTTAGTAAGGTGGTCTGGCATAAAATAATCTACCCCATAGATAGTTAGCTAGGTCAACTTTTCTCTCCCATCAGAATTTGAAAAGAAAATATGGAGAAATTCAGCTAGTGTGCTTGGGATACATACCATGTAAGAAATACTCTCTGTGGTTTTGCAGGCAAGAAAATGCTCTCACTGCAACTGCCGTGAATTGTGTGGTACTGGCTGAGATAAATGAATAGAGGGTGCTAAGCTGGGTCTGAGTTTGGGAAGGCTCTCAAGGGGACAATATCTAAGCCAAAACCTAGAACAAGAGTTGAATGATGAGAAAAGAGAAGGCAGAACAACCTATGTGAGGGTTGGACCAACATCAAGAGAGAGCTGTTGAGTCCAAAAATGTAAAATTACAATACTGGTCAGGCATCAAAGGTGCAGGGGAGATGAGGTTAGAGGGATGTGAAGGGTTTATAAACACTGTTAAGTAGTCTAGCCTTTATACTGAGGGGAAAAGGAACCATTGAAGAGTTTGAAGCAGAAAAGAAAATTAAACTTATTTTTAGAAATACCATTTAAATTGGAGGCTGGAGAACAGATAAGAGAGAAGCAAGTATGAAGCCGGGAAGCACAGTTAGTGCAGCAGTATGGAGGAGGGACTTGAATTAAAGAGACAGCCTGGAAAAAGAGAAGGCCAGGTGGCCTGGACTAGGAGCTGGATGCAAAACAAGTTATGAAGCCCGGGAGACGTCATCGAGGATAAGATTTCTGGATTCGGTAATTAGGTGGATAGCAATGGCATGCAATGAGGTAACGAAGAGCAGAACACATGAAAAGGTGCACAACATCACTCATCGTGGGGAATGCAAATAAAAAGTAACAGGTGTTGACAAGGATGTAGGGAAAAGGGAACCCTTGTGCACTGTTGGTGGGCAAGTAAATTGGTGCAGCCACTGTGGAAAACAGCACGGAGATTCCTCAAAAATTAAAAATAGAACTGCCATATGATCCAACTTCTGGGCATTTATCTGAAAAAAAAAAAGACTCTAACTCAAAAAGATATATGCATTCCCATGTTCACTGCAGCATTATTTACAATAGCCAAAACATGAAAACACCTACGTGTCCATCGATAGACAAATAAATAAAAATAACATGACATGTGTATCTATATGTATGTATATGTGTATGTATGTATGAATATTATCCAACCATAAAAAAGAAGGCTGTCCTACCATTTACAACAACATGAATGGACCTTGGAGACATTATGCAAAGTGAAATAAGTCAAAGGCAAATACCATATGATCTCACTTATACATGGAATCTTAAAAAACAAACAAAAATAAAACACTGGCCCTGGCTGGTGTGGCTCAGTGGTTAGAGCATCAACCTGTGCACCAAAGGGTTGTGGGTTCGATTCTGGTCAAAGGTACATGTACCTGGGTTGCAGGCTTGATCCCCGCCCTGGTTAGACCAAGTACGGGAGACAACCAATCAATGTGTGTCTCTCACATCGACGTTTCTCTCTCTCCCCCTTTTTCTCCCTTTCTCCTTTCCTCCCTACTTCCTTTCCATTCTCTCTAAAAATCAGTGGAAAAATATCCTCGCGTGAGGATTAACAGCAAAAAACAACAACAAACTCATAGACACAGAGAACAGATTGGTAATTGCCACTCTGGCAGGGGTGAGGAGGTGGGAATTGGTGAAATGGGTGAAGGTGGTCAAAGGTACAAACTTCGGTCATAAGTAAGTCTGGGATGTAATGTACAGCATGCTGACTACAGTTAATAATACTATATTGTATAATTGCTGAGAGCAGATTTTAACAGTTCTCATCACAATAAAAAAATATGTAACTATGTGCGGTGATAGATGTTAACTAGACTTATTATGGTGATCATTTTGCAATATATATATAGAGAGAGAAAGAGAGAATTATGTGTACACCTAAAACTAACATAATATTATATGTCAATTATATCTCAATTTAAAAAAATATATCACGCCCTGGCCAGTTTGGGTCAGCAGTTAGAGTGTGGGCCCACAGACCAAAGAGTCACGGGTTCAGTTCTGGTCAACGACGCGTACCTCAGTTGCAGTTCAGGCCCCAACCCTGGTCGGGGTCGTGCAGGAGGCAACCAGTCGATGTGTCTCTCTTGCATCAATGTTTCTCTCTCTTTCCCTCTCTCTCTGTCTCTCCCTCCCTCCCTCCCACTCTATCTGAAGATAAATGGAAAAATATCCTCAGGTGACGATTAAAATATATATATATCACTCTCCTGCTCAAAACCTTTCTATGACTCCCTAACAAACTAGAAAAACAGTCCATACTTACTCCTCTGGCCCTTGCCTGTATCTGATCTTATCTCATACATCTTTTGCTACACTTCACCCTAGTCTTCTGTGGTTCCTTGATTACATGGAGCTCCTCCTGCCTTCAGGGCCACCCCAGGGGGCTCCCTCTAGAACATGCTTCCACATACAACTGTGTGACTGGCTGCTCGTCATTCAGGTCTCAGCTCCAATGCTGTACAGAACCACAGAGGAGCCAGAGGTAAGAGGAAAACATGCTTCCCTATCTATGTTTTTTTAATGTTTAATATTTTTATAGAACATTGAAGTAGTTGAAGAAATACTGAAAATTTGTAAAATAAGTATAGTAAAACTCACAACATTAAGTTTAAATATTTTATTTATACCTAAATCAGAAGTTATTATAATTTTATGTTCTTGGCTTCAACAGAAGCAAATTCATCAATAATATGTTTAAAACCTACTTCTTTGCTTATCTCATTTTCAGTTGAGAGAATTGTCATATTTGACATCTGTTGCCCAAGAGATGATCTTAAATAATTTTTAATTAGATTCAGCTTATCGATCCTTTTTATTTAAAATTTTGATAATTGTTCCTCATGTTTTTTACTTTACCTATGCTTTTAAAATATATTGTACAAAAACAGTATTTATTTCCATTACTGAGAGTTTGGTGCCTCCTTAAATTCTGCGCTCAGTTCTCACCCAGCCCACCGGTGCTCAGTTGGAAGGCCACCTCCTAAAGAGCCCTCCCTGACACCCTCTTCAGAGCTGCCACACAGCCTTGCACTGCCCCTTTATCTTTTCACCTGTTACCCTGAATTCGTTTTATTTTATTTTTTATTAACTTATTTTTGTTATAGATGTTTCTCCTTTTTTCCCCATTGACACCCTCCACCCTCCTCCCTATCCCCCCCCACCCCATCCCCAGCTTTGTTGTCCATGTCCATCAGTTATGCATACATGCATATAAGTTCTGTGGTTTATCTCTTCCCTCCCCCAAAACCCTCTCTTCTGAGGGCTGTCAGTCTGTACCCTACTTCCATATCTCTGGGTCTACCCTGTTCCTCAGACTGTTATGTTCATTATATTCCACAAATAAGTGATATCATGTGATATTTGTCTTTCTCTGCTTGGCTTGTTTCGCTTAGGATAATACTCTCCAGGTCCCTCCATGTCGTCGCAAAGGATAAGAGATCTTTCTTTCTTACAGCTGCATAGTACTCCATTGTGTATATGTACCACGGCTTTTTTATCCATTCGTCTACTGATGGACACTTGGGCTGTTTCCAGATCTTACCTATTGTAAACAGTGCTGCTATCAACATGGGGGTACATGTATTCTTTCTGATTGGTGTTTCAGGCTTCTTAGGGTATATTCCTAGAAGTGGGATCACTGGGTCAAATGGCAATTCAATTTTTAATTTTTTGAGGCAACACCATAGTGTTATCCATAGTGGCTGCACCAGTCTACATTCCCACCAGCAGTGTACTAGAGTCTCCTTTTCTCCACACCCTCGCCAACACTTGTTGTTTGATGATTTGTTGATGGCGGCCATTCTGACAGGTGTGAGGTGATGCCTCATTGTTGTTTTAATTTGCATCTCTCTGATGATTCCTGATGTTGAGCACTTCTTCATATGTCTGTAGCCATTTGTATGTCCTGTTTGAAGAGGACATACAAATGTCTATTTAGTTCCTCTGCCCATTTTTTAATTGGGTTCTTCTGTCTTCCTTTTGTTGAGTTGTAAGAACACTAACCCCTTATCTGATGTATCATTGGCAATTATGCTCTCCCATACAGTGGGTTCCCTTTCCATTTTGATGGTTGTTTCTTTTGCTGTGCAGAAGCTTTTGAGTTTGATGTAGTCCCATGTGTTCATTTTTTCCTTTGTTTCTGTTGCCTTAGGTGACGTATCAGTGAAGACTCTGCTGTGTATGATGTCTGAAATTTTGTTGCCTACATTTTCTTCTAGGATTTTTATGGATTCACAAGTCACATTTAAGTCTTTTATCCATTTTGAGTTTATTCTTGTGTATGGTGTAAGTTGATGGTCTAGTTTTCATTTTTTTGCATGTAGCTGTCCAATTTTCCCAACACCATTTATTAAAGAGGCTGTCTTTACTCCATTGTATGCTCTTACCACCTTTGTCAAATATTAATTGAGCATAATGTCTTGGGTCAATTTCTGGATTCTCTGTTCTGTTCCACTGGTCTATATGCCTGTTCTTGTGCCAGTACTAGGCTGTTTTGATTATAGTAGCTTTGTAGTATAATCTGATATCCGGTATTGTGACCTGCCTACTTTGTCCTTCTATTTCAAGATTGCTGTGGCTATTCGGGTTCTTTTTTGGTTCCATATGAACTTTTGAAGTATTTGTTCCAGTTCTGTGAAATATGTCGTTGGTATTTTGATGGGGATTGCATTGAATCTATAGATTGCTTTGGGTAATATGGACATTTTAATGATGTTAATTCTTCCAATCCATGAACAAGGTATGTGCTTCCACTTTTTTATATCTTCCTCTATTTCTTTTTTCAATGTCCTGTAGTTTTCTGCAAATAGGTCCTTTACTTCTTTGGTTAAGTTTATTCCTAGGTATATTAATTTTTTTTCTGCGATGGTAAATGGGATTGTTTTTTTAGTTTCTCTTTCTGTGAGTTCATCATTGGTGTATAAGAATGCCGTCAATTTCTTGACGTCAATTTTGTATCCTGCTACTCTGCCAAATTCATTTATTAAGTCTAATAGATTTTTGATAGAGTCTTTAGGGTTTTCTATGTATAATATAATGTCATGTGTGAATAATGACAGTTTCACTTCCTCCTTTCCAATTTGGATCCCATTTATTTTTTCTTCATGTCTGATTGCTGTGGTTAAGACTTCCAGTACTATGTTAAATAAGAGTGGTGAAAGTGGGCATCCCTGTCTTGTTCCTGTTCTTAAGGGAAATGTTTTTAATTTTTGCCCATTGAGGATGATGTTGGCTGTAGGTCTTTCATATATGGCCCTTATTATGTCAAGATATGATCCCTCTGTTCCCACATTGCTGAGCATTTTTATCAGAAATGGGTGCTGGATTTTGCCAAATGCTTTTTCAGCGTCTATTGATATGATCATGTGGCTTTTATCTTTCATTTTGTTTATGTGGTATATCACATTTATTGATTTGCGAACATTGAACCAGCTTTGCATCCCTGGGATGAACCCCACTTGGTCATGGTGAATAATTTTTTTTGATGTATTGCTGGATCTGAATTGCTAGTATTTTGTTAAGGATTTTGGCATCTATGTTCATCAGGGATATTGGCCTGTAGTTTTCTTTCTTTGTAGTGTTTTTTTCTGGTTTTGGAATTAGAATTATGCTGGCCTCATAAAACAAGTTTGGAAGTTTTCCTTCTTCTTGAATTTTTTGAAATAGTTTGAGTAGAATGAGTGTTAGTTCTTCTTTGAATGTTCGGTAAATCTCCCTCGTGAAGCCGTCCGGGCCAGGGCTTTTGTTGGTTGGGAGAGTCTTGATTACATCCTCAATTTCCTTCGTTGTTATTGGTCTGTTCAAGTTTTCTATCTCTTCCCAGTCCAGTTTTGGGAGACTATATGTTTCTAGCAATTTGTCCATTTCGCTTAGATTGTCAAATTTGTTGCCATATAAATGTTCATAGTATTTGTTAACAATCCATTGTATTTCTGTGGTGTCAGTTGTTACTTCTCGTCTTTCATTTCTGATTTTGTGTATTTGGGTTCTCTCTCTTTGTTTCTTGGTGAATCTAGCTAAGGGTCCATCAATCTTGTTTATCTTTTCAAAAAACCAGCTCTTTGTTTTATTGATCCTTTGAATTGTTTTTTTTTTTTTTTTGGTCTCCATGTCGTTTTTTTCCATCCCGTCACTTTCAACCTATGTGAGTCTTTTGTTGTGAGGTGGGTCTCTTGTAAACAAGAAAAATTTCTAGTAGGTATTTAACCTCACAACTTAAAGAACTAGAAAACAAACAAAAAGAAAACCCCAGAGCAAGTATAAGGAAGGAAATAGTAAAGATCAGAGCAGAAAAAAAAAAAAAAATTCAAAGGATCAATGAAACAAAGAGCTGGTTTTTTGAAAAGATAAACAAGATTGATGGACCCTTAGCTAGACTCACCAAGAAACAAAGAAAGAGAACCCAAATACACAAAATCAGAATTTGACAATCTAAGCGAAATGGACAAATTGCTAGAAACACATAGTCTCCCAAAACTGGACCGGGAAGAGATAGAAAACTTGAACAGACCAATAACAACTAAGGAAATTGAGGATGTAATCAAGACTCTCCCAACCAACAAAAGCCCTGGCCCGGACGGCTTCACGAGGGAGATTTACCGAACATTCAAAGAAGAACTAACACCCATTCTCCTCAAACTATTTCAAAAAATTCAAATGTTCACAAATCAATAAATGTGGGGTAGCAATACTCATCTCTGATAAAATAGATTTCAAAATGAAGGCCATAACTAGAGACAAAGAAGGTCACTACATAATATTGGAAGGATCTATCCAACAGGAAGATATAACCTTCGTAAACATATATGCACCCAATATAGGAGCATGCTTTCTTATCCAATCAGCTACTCTGTGTCTTTTTATCAGAGCATTCAATCCATTTACATTTCAGGTGATTATTGATATGTACTTATTTATTGCCATTTTTGTTTAGTGTGGTTCTTTTTTCCTTCCTATTTCTTCTACTAATTACAGCAGTGCTGGTTTGGTGCTAATGTATTCCCTTAGCCTTTTTTTTTTTTTTTTTTTTGGTCTGGGAAGCTCTTTATTTGACCTTCTATTTTGAATGATAGCTTTGCTGGATAGAGTAGTCTTGGATTCAGATCCTTGTTTCTTATGACCTTGATTACTTCATGCCATTCCCTTCTGGCCTGTAGTGTTTCTCTTAAGAAGTCAGCTGATAGCCTTATGGGGGTTCCTTTGTAGGTAAACTGTTGCCTATCTCTTGCTGCCTTTAGGATCCTCTCTTTGTCTAATTTTTGGCATTTTAATTACTATGTGTCTTGGTGTGGGCCTGTTTGGGTTCTTCTTACTGGGGGCTCTCTGTGCTTCTTGAACATGAGTGCCTTCTACCTTCACCAAATTAGGGAAGTTTTCTGTCACTATTTCTTCAAATATATTCTCTAACCTTTGCTCATTTTCTTGTTCTTCAGGGACTCCTATGATGTGAATATTATTACGTTTCAGATTGTCCCACAGTTTTCTTAAGCTGTCTTCCTGTTTTTTCCTTTTGGTTTTCTGATTGGTTGATTTTTTTCTACCCTGTCTTCTAATTCACTGATCCGGTCCTCAGCTTCCTCTACTCTGCTGTTTAGTCCTTCCAATGTGTTCTTTATTTCTGCTGTGTCATTCTTCATTTCTTCTTGGTGCTTCTTCATGTCCAATTGGTTGATTTTCAATGTTTCTGTCTTTACTCATGGTGTTGATGTCTTTGGACCCCAGGCAGAACCTCAAATCACTGTGTCAGCCTTCTGCAGGGCTCCAGCCCCTAGCACACAGCAGGTGCTGTCTCGTGAAGTAATGCATTTGGGATGGTTGGTTTCTAATTTTTTTTTCTTTATTGATTTTTAGAGAAAGAGGAAGGGAGAGGGAGAGAGAGATAGAAACATTGATGAGAGAGAACATCGACAGGCCGCCTCCTGCATGCCCCTCACTGGTGATTTGGCCCACAACCTGGGCATGTGCCCTGACCAGGAATCGAACCAGTGACCTCTTGGTGCATGGGTTGATGTTCAACCACTGAGCCACACCGGCTGGGCTGGTTGGTTTCTAGATGGTCCTGGAAGCCATGGACTTCCAAGGATGTGTGGTATGAAAAGAAAAGCAGGTCTAGGGCAAAACTATGGGAGACAACAATATTTAAGGGGCAAATAAAGAGGAATCTAGACTTCCGGTCAAGATGGCGGCGTAGGTAAACACAGTATCACCTCCTCCCACAACCACATCAAAGTTACAACTAAGCTACAGAACAACCATCAAACCCACCTGAAATCCAGCTGAATGGAAGTCCTACAACTACGAAATTAAAGAAGCAGCCACATCGAGACTGATAGGAGGGGCAGAGGCACGGACAGGCTGGTCCCACACGCATGTGTGGCGGATAAAAATCAGGAGGACACCTTGGCTGGGGAAGTCCTCCCTGAGGAGTGAGGGGTCCCTGTCCCACACCAGGCCACCAGCTCAGGGTTCCAG
Source organism: Tadarida brasiliensis (assembly GCA_030848825.1). Classification (NCBI taxonomy): domain Eukaryota; kingdom Metazoa; phylum Chordata; class Mammalia; order Chiroptera; family Molossidae; genus Tadarida; species Tadarida brasiliensis. The sequence continues at coordinate 65,973,026 of CM061259.1, read as the reverse complement.
TGCCAGGAAGAGAAGTCCCCATCACTGCTGGCCGGAAAAACCAGCAGGAACTGAGGCTGAGGGAGGCTGACGCTGCTGGAGCCCCAGTCAGCTCCTCTTAAAGGGCTTGTGCACAGACCTACTTGGAGTCCCACCCTCCAGGCTCCAGCATGGGGGAGGCAGCTCAAAAGGCACCAGAGACATACAAGGAAGAAGTGAGTTGTTTGGCATTGGGGCGAGGGCTGGAGAGGTGGCTTTCTCCTGGACAGATGTCCTAGTGGAGTCATTTGTTCCTTTGGTGAGTCCTTCCGCCACAGTTTAGGCAGACGGCAGCCATATCTGGGACTCCAGCAACCTGGCTTACACTGCTTGCCCCGCCCTGGTAATTCCCTGAGGCCCTATCCCACCAACTTTCAGGCCCACCCAAGCTATTGCCAGTTGCTTTACCATAGGATTGGCCTGTCTTGGATCCTGCTTCAGATTTTCCTAAATTCTTTCAAACAAGCAGCATCTGGTCTCAGCAAGCCCCATTCCTCTCGTTAAGTGGCCCCAGGCCCGGCACTAGAAGCAGCCAGCCCTGGTTCACAACTTTTCCTGGGCACCTCCAAGTCCAGCACAAGAAGCAGCCATTGGCAGATCGCTTTGTAGCTCATGCCGGGTGGCCCTGGTAGAACACAGGCAGAAGCTGACCTTGCCCCAGAGCCAGCACACCCAGCGGACAGCTTCAGAACACTGCGAAGCACCACCACCCAACCACCTCCACAAGTAACACACTCAAGGAATGGACTCAGTGGGTACCAGAGCCCTGCTGAAGTAAGTCTTGCTCTGTGTGGTGGGCCCCTGCACAGCTGATCATCCAAGGTAGTCAGAGGTTGGTGGATAGTGGGCACAGCCAGTCCTTGCAGCTGATCAGCTTGAGTAAAACCCTTTCACTGGTGTGCCAACAGAAATCAAGACTCAATTACAACAGAAGGGTGTACAGTTCACACGAGAAATGTACCTCGAGGGCCCAGCTGGGGTGATCAGGGTGGCTGTGCCACTGAACCCTACAAGACACCTACTACAATAGGCCACCCTAGGAAGCCCAGGAGACATAGCAACTCTACCTAATACGTAGAAACAAACACAGGGAGGCAACTAAAATGAGGAGACAAAGAAACAGGTCCCAAATGAAAGAACAGAACAAAACTCCAGGAAAAGAACTAAACAAAATGGAGATAAGCAATCTAGCAGATGCAGAGTTCAAAAAACTGCTTATAAGGATGCTCAATGAACTTAGTGAGAAACTTCAATGAACTTAGTGAGGGCCTCATGAGCATAAAAAAGGACCAGTCAGAAATGAAGGAGGCACTAACTGAAATAAAGAATAATGTACACAGATTCAATAGTAGAGTAGGTGAAGCTAAGAAGCAAACCATCGACTTGGAATATAAGGAAGCAAAAAACACCCAATCAGAACAGCAAAAAGAAAAAAGAATCCAAAAAAATGAGGATAGTGTAAGGAGCCTCTGAGACAACAAGCATACCAACATTCGTATCTTGGGGGTGCCAGAAGGAGAAGAGAGAGAACAAGAAATTGAAAACCTATTTGAAACAATAATGACAGAAAACCTCACTAACTTGGTGAAGGAGACAGACATACAAGTCCAGGAAGCACAGAGAGTCCCAAACAAGATGAACCCCAAGAGGCCCACATCAAGACACATCATCATCAAAATGCAAAAGGTTCAAGACAAAGAGAGAATCTTAAAAGCAGCAAGAGAAAAGCAGTTAGTTACCTACAAGGGAGTTCCCATAAGACTGTCAGCTGATTTCTCAAAAGAAACTTTGCAGGCCAGAAAGAAGTGGCAAGAAATATTCAGAGTGATGAAAAGCAAGAACCTACAACCAAGATTACTCTATCCTGCAAAGCTGTCATTTAGAATCGATGGCCATATAAAGAGTTTCCCAGACAAGGAAAAGCTAAAGGAGTTCATCACCAGCCAACCATTATTATATGAAATGTTGAAGAGTCTTGAAGGAAAAAAAGATTAAAAAGATGAACAAACAAAATGGCAATAAATACATATCTATCGACAATTGAATCTACAAACAAAATGAACGAGCAGAACAGAAACATTTTCATAGATACAGAGAACTTTTTGTTGGTTGCCAGATGGGAAGGGGATTGGGGGAATGGGTGAAAAAGATGAAGGGATTAAAAAGTATAAATTGGTTGTTAAAAACAAACAACAACAACAACAAAAAAAAAAACACAAGAGGAATCTAGAAATGTAACTGAAACACCAAGTGCAGGCGAGGCTGTGAGCAGCAGGAACTCTCCTTCACTGCTGGCAGGAATGCACACTGGACAGCCACTTTGGTAGACAGTTTGCAAGTTTCTTACAAAACTAAGTATACTCTTAGCATAGAATCCAGCCATTGCACTCCTTGGTATTTACCCAAAGGAGTTAAAAACTTATGTCCACACAAGAATCTGCACACATATTCATAGCCAAAACTGGGAAGCAACCAAAACGTCCTTCAGAAATGAATGGATAAAAGAACTGTGGTGCATCCACACAACAGAATAGTACTCAGTGCTAGAAAGAAATAAGGGATTATGCCATGAAAAGATGTGGAAACTTAACACATAATACTGTTAAAAGAGCCAATAAGAAAAGGCTACATACTGTATGATTCCAGTTATAGGACCTTCTGGAAAAGGCAAAAATATGGAGACAGTAAAAGGATCAGTGGGGCTGTGGGGAGGGAGGGATGAATAGGCAAAGCACAGAGGGTATTTATGGCAGTGACTATTCTGTATGATACTATAATGGTGAATACAGGTGAATACTTGTCATTATACATTTGTCCAAACTCATCAAATGTACAACACTAAAAGTGAACCCTAATGAAAACTATGGACTTTAGATGAAAAGGATAGGTCAGTGTAGGTTCATCAATTATAACAAATGCACCTCTCTGTGGGGGGATGTTGATGATGGAGGAGGTTGTGTGTGACTGAGGGTAGGGGGTATACAGGGACTCTCTCTTATCTTCTGCTTCATTTTGCTGTGCACCTAAAAGCTACTTTAAGAAATTAAAGCCGCCCGGCCGGTGTGGCTCAGTGGTTGAGCATCGACCCATGCACCAAGAGATTGCTGGTTCGATTCCCAGTCAAGGCACATGCCTAGGTTTTGGGTCTAATCCCCAGTGGAGGGCATGCAGAAGGTGGCCAATTGATGTTCTCTCTCATTGATGTTTCTATCTCTCTTTCCCTCTCCCTTTCTCTCTCTCAAATCAATAAAGAAAAAAAATTAAAAAATAAATAAATTAAAGTCTATTAAAAAGAAAAAGAGCTGCCCTGGTTTGGTGGCCTAGTCGGTTGGAGCATCACCCAGTACACCAAAAGCTTGCGGGTTTGATTCTGAGTCAGGGCACACACCTAGTTTGCAAGTTCAATCTCCGGTTGGGGTGTGTATGGGAGGCAAGCAATAAATGTTTCTCTCACAGCAATGTCTGTCTGTCTGTCTCTCTCTCTCTCTCTCTCCCTCCCTCCCTCTCTTCCTCCCTCCCTCATTCTTTCTCTCTAAAATCAATTTTTAAAAAAGAGCTAACTGATAAATTATAGAGAAGCAGAGAGAATCTGAAAAGTAGTTTTTGCAAAAAGCAAAGGAAGAGACTATTTCAAGAGGGAGGGTGGGGCAATCTTTGCCTAATGCTGCCAAGAGCTCGTCTAATAAGGACCACGGAGCATCTCATGGATTTAGCAACAGATGTCATCGTCTACTTTAGCATCAGCAGATTCGGTGAAGAACTGTGGGTGGAAGCCAGATGGCGGGGATTGAGGAGTGAATGGGTAGTCTGGAGGTAGAGATAACCATAATGACTACTCAAGATGTTTGGCAGTAAAAAAAGAAGCAATATAAAGAAATGTCTAGAAAAGCAAAAGATTCAAGAGAATATTGTTGTTTTTAGATTGGGAGAGACATTAATGTGCTTAAATATTGATGGGGGAAAGCCAAGAAAAAGAGAGAGATAAAGAATGATAATATAAGAAAGGGGATAATTTCTGTTTGCTTTTTCTGAATAGGTGGGAATGGGTGGAAACCAGAACCCTGGTGGAGGGCTTACCTTGAAGACCGGGAAGATCCTCATCCACTGTAAATGGTAGGAAGGGCAGGGCAGTAAGTAAGTGTGATGGCAGGAAATTGATGGTGCCCCTCTGATGAGTTTATCTTTTCTGTGCAGTTGGAAGTGAGATCATCTGCTGAGGATGAGCAGTGAAGTGACTGGGTAGGGCATTTTGTTTACTCACTTAACAAAGATGTACTGGGCACCTACTATGTGCCAAGCACTGTCTGGGATACTAGAAATCCATTAATGAACAAAAGATAGATTCCTGCCATTGTGGAATTAGTAATAAACAATGAACATGATAAATAAGTTATATGGTGTGTTAGAAAGTTATAAGTACTATGAGAAAACAGAACAGGGCGAGGGAGATGAAGGGTGCTGTGCAGGGAGAGGTAGATAGCAGCTTGCAACATCAAATAGAGAGATAACGGTAGGTTTCCCTGGGAACAGAATGTGTGAGAAAATATTTGAACATGATGAGGAAGTCAGATGGATATCTGGGAACCCAGTATTTGAGGAGGAAGGAATAGCCAGTGCAAAAGTTATAAGATGGAAGCATGTCAGACATTGTATAAGTTTCCTACTGCTGCTGTAACAAATTACCACCAACTTATTATTGAAAACAACACAAATGTGTTCTCTTAGAATTCTGGAAGCAGAAATTCACAATCAGTTTCACAGGGTCAAGGTGTCAGCAGGGCTGATTTCTTCTGGAGAATGTAGGGGAGGATCTATTTCCTTGCCTTTTATAACTTCTAGAAACTGCCTACATTTCCCTACTTATGACCCCTCCTGTCACTCCAACCTCTTGTTTCCATCCTCACATTTCCTACTTCCTCTTCTACAGTCGAATCTACCTCTGCCTTTCTCATAAGGATGTTTGTGATCACGTGTGTTGCCCACCGGGATCCAGAATCATCTCCCTATCTCAGGATCAAAATCTAACCAATGACATCTGCAAATACCTTTTGCCATGTAAGGTAATATTCAAATGTTGCAAGGATTAGGACCTGGATATATTTGGGGTCCATTCTCCAGCTTACCACAGTCCACCCTCTGGCCCCCAAAGATTCACATCCATCCAATATGCAAAATACATTCACCTCCATCCCAACATACCTAAAAGTCTCAGTCCATGACAGCATCAATGTAAAGCCACCCAGAGTATCTAGAATAATGTCCCTTAGGCTTTCATCGCATCTGTAAAACACTCTCACAGCAACACCTAGATTAATGTTTTGTTTTGTTTTGTTTTGTTTTTTTCAAAAACAGTTTTTAATTCTCACCCAAGGATATGTTTTTATTGATTTTTTTAAGAGAGAGAGAAACATTGATGTGTGTGAGAGATACATCAATTGGTTGCCTCCTGTACGCGCCCCCCACCGGAGATCGAACCCACAACCTAGGTGTGTGGTCTGACCGGGAATCAAACCGACAATCTTTTGGTGTACAGCACTATGGTCAAACCAACTGAGCCACCCAGCCAGTGCCACCTAGATTAATGTTTGATTGACTAACAGGGGACTATAACTTAGCTGACCCATACACTGACCATCACAGACATGTTCGAGATTCAGCAAGGAGGCCATGCGGCTGAACAGATGTCAGTAAGCAAAAAAGTAGTAAGAGGTAAAGTCAGAGAAATAATGGAGGGCCTGAAATGTAGGGTTCTGTAGGCTATTGAGAAGAATAATAAAGTTTTTTTTTTTTTTTTTAATCCTCACCCGAGGACATTTTTTTCATTTTTTGTTCAGATAGAGTGGGAGGGAGAGAGAGGAAGAGAGAGAGAGAGAGAGAAACATCGACATGAAAGTGACACATCGAGTGGCTGCCACCCGCACGACCAGCCAGGGCCGGGGACAAACTGCAACCGAAGTACATGCCCTTAGCGGGAACCGAACCCGGGTCTCTCTGGACCGCAGGCCGACGCTCTAACCGCTGAGCCAAACCGGCCAGGGCAGAATAATAAAGTTTTGAAATTGTTACTTCAGAGAATCAGAGGGCCCAGGTAAGGCTGAAAAACATAAATTTAGAGTGTACCAATCTCTATCATAATAGCAGCACAGTGGTCCAGGTTTAGGCAAGGTGAAGTCAGATACCTGAAGTGACCCGGGTTTTTTTCTAGTAGACATAACAGTAAAAGGAAATGGGGGCCGGGAAGTTGATTGACAAGAGAAATGTGGAAACAACAAACCACACAGGCTAAGTTGGGTAGGAAATGAAGAGAACACTGGTCAGGGAAAGAGCTGTGCCCAAGGCATCGGAGTTGTTACCAGACAGGGACAGGCCAGGAGCAGTCTCTCAGGCCGGCCTGCAATGTGACTTTCATAACACGAGTCCAGATGGGTTTGAGAGCACGTTTATTAAAGCTGAGGACAGTGAGACAAAGGAAGGACTTCGGATAGAAGGAACAGCAGGGGAGAGCACAGGCAGTGCTCTGCTTTGGCTCTGTAGGAATGTTACAGGAAAAAGGGGAGCCAGGGCGGGGCTGCTGTCAGCTCACTGGGAGTCAGAGAAAAGGGGCCTTGGAGACAGGATCAGGGGGTGAGCCCGGGTAGAGCTGCCGCTGCCCACTGTCCCCCTGGTTGCAAGTCTCCATGGGGACCCTTAGAGTTTAGGAAGAAATAAAAAGTTCATGCTGGGAAAGGGGCATGGGCATGCTCTAGAGTGAGCCCTCCCCCACAAGTCTTTGTCCTGAGAGTTTTTTGTAGCCCCCCCCCCTTTTTTTTTCTGTAGGGGAGAATCTAAGGGGAGGGTTTCAGTAGAATATTCATCAGCTTTCCAAGTGCATTTTTAATATGCTGATTCTTCAAAATGAGTGTATAGGGGAGTTTTGGGTTATTCTTTGGTCTGTTTTAATGTTTTACTTTTATCTTAGGTCTGACTGGCTTTAATGGGGTTTTGTTATTTGTTCCCCAACTTCATCTGACCTTGGGTTTGGCTGGCACAAATGGCATTAATTGAGTCTTTGTTCTCTATTTTCCCAGGCCAGGGTGATTTAAGCTATGTCTTTTCTGGTTAGGGAGGAGGGTGTAAACCACTTGCTCTCAAGTGTCCTTGGTTGGGGAAGATAAGGTCTTGCGATTCACAAGCTGGCTGCAAGTTGTCCAAACTGTTTGGCCTTGTTTAATTTTCTTGTCTCAGTTTCCCCATTCCACTTGCTCAGGGATTTTCCTAGCTGCTCACTATCCTGCCTCAAAAGGAGAACAATGATAACAACAGACACAATCAAGGAGCATTTGGAGTAGGAGCTCCTGCATGAGACAGCTGTACACTGACAAGGTCCTGGCTGACAGTGGCATGTCCACATTCGCCCTCTCAGGATGGAGCAGGTTCGGGCTCTGACAGGTACGTGCAGTGTGTGTGAAAGGGAGACTGAAGAGAAGTAGAATAGTCCTGGAGATGAGCAGGACTTGGTGGAGAAATCTGCAGAATGAGCCTTACACCAGTGTCTTCACTGAATGAAAGGTATTTGTCAGGAGCACAGATAGTGATATAAGTAGCAGGGTTAGTCCTAGGGGAAAGGCTGGAAGAAAGCAGGGCTCTTCTTCCATCCTGAGGCATGTGTGGAGTGAGAAAATGAGAATTATGCATTTGAGATGGCTACCAAGGAAAGCAGTGTCCTTAGGAGACAGCCTGGCTTCAATCAAGGCCTGGAAGTAGAGGGAATCTTTAGTGAAAAGTTCGAGGATGCAGAGAATTGCTCACTATTGGAAAGGAGAGCAACGGGAAGGTAGGCGCGGAGAGGGAGCAGAGAACTGTAAAAATGAAAGGAAGTCAGAGGATCTTGGATGGTGACCAAGAATAACAGACAGAGAAGGCACGATGGATTTACTGGTGGTGAGTTTTCTAAAAGAGTAAGATGAGGAGAGGGACTTGGACTCTGAGACATCCAGGCCCAGGATGGATTTCACTGTCAGGGAGGCCTACACTGCTGGCGAGTCGATTCCAGCCTCCCTGGGAGAAGACAGCAGTAGTCCAGCCTGACGACACGGGCTCTCGGTGGGCAGCATCATGCTGTCCTGCCGTGGTGGGATGTAAGGAGAGGTGGGACCCTATAGATGACTGACTACTTGAAAGTGATATTGTGAATCCCTCAAAGGTGAAGGTCGATGGAAAGAAAAATCCAGCAGACAGTTTAACCATGGGGTGAAAAATCATGGTTATAAATACACACATACATTTTTATATTGATCTTTGAATACTGTCAATATTAACATATAAATGAAAGTTGAACCTGGATATGGAGGAGGAAAAGTGCCATCTAGGGATATCACTGATGATGATGATGATGATGATGATGATGATGATGATGATGATGATATAGCAAACATTGACTAAGTACTTCCTCCATACCAGCCACTACTCTAGCACATGACATGTATTAACTCAGTTAATCATATAAACAACCCTATGAGTCGGTATTAATACTTTTCCCATTCTATAAATGATAACACAAAACTTATAATAATAATACCAGGATTCAAACCCAGAACCCAACACTGGCTGGTTTAGCTCAGCAGTTAGATCATCGGCCTACAGACCAAAGAGTTGTGGGTTCAATTCTGGTCAAGGGCACATGCCTAGGTTGCAGGCTTCCCGGGCCCTGACCAGGGTTGTGTGGGAGGCAACCAATCAATGTGTCTCTCTCAACATCGATGTTCTCTCTCTCTCTCTCTCTACCTCCCTCTCCACTCTCTCTAAAAAGTAAAAAATAAATTTTAAAAACCAAGAATCCATATTCTTAATCCCAATCTTACACTACAAAGAAAGGGAACGGGGGGGGGGGGAGGGAGAGAAAGAGAGAGAGAGAGAGAGAGCTGATAATACATCCCTGGAGATCATCAGTAATTAAGAATGCACTGCACAGAAAATGGAGAAAGTGTACATGGTTGAGATACTTATGTAATGGATCTTAAATACGATATTAAAAGTTTATTTTAAGATAAGTTCCTGATGATATCTTGTTTTCTTGCTTTTGACTCTTTTCTTGAAAGCAGAATGTAGCCTGGCTGGAGTGGCTCAGTGGATTGAGCGTCCTCCCATGGACTGAGAGGTCCCAGTTCGATTCCCGGTCGGGGTACATGCCCGGGTTGCAGGCTGGATTCCCCATTAGGGGGCGTGCAGGAGGCAGCCGATCGATGTTTCTCTCTCACATCAATGTTTCCATCTCTATAAAAAAAGACAATCAATAAAAACATATTTTTTTAAAAAAAGAAAGTGGAATGTAGAGGGGATAAAATGAATTCAGTTTAGTTGGTTTTCAATTAGTGAAAGTTTTGTAGTATCTACTTAGTGGCTTAATAAAAGCAACTGTAGCACTGGAAAAATTTCCCCTGGTCTTCCTGCACTCCCACAAGAAATTTTTATTTAAAAAATAATTATCATCATCATAATAATAATTTTTCTTGTTTTCTAAAGTGAATGCCTTGGACCCCACTGACTAGAGCAGTTACTGGGGAAGGATTGGGGTTAATTTCAGTTCTCCTGGGTTATAAACATTGACATGGGACTTAAGAAAAACCTTCATCCAATTTTTTTCCAAATTAAATCAAGAGCATTGATAATTAGTTTCTATCAAAGACATCTAGTGGGAAATGAAAGAACTGAAAAAGCCATAAGCTGCCTTTACTTCTTCATTAATATTTGCTCCCAAATGCAGGTCAAATAAACCACACTTGCAGTTTTAAATGAGTTGCTTTAAAGTTGATGAATTATTTTTCTCTTTGGATTTATACCACCCACTGCGGCTAATTATTCCCACTACATTCCCTTCTTTTACTTGAGGTTTTAGTCGAACAAAGAAAACAAAGCGAGGCTCCCTAGAAATTGAACTCCGTTTTACTGTAAAAATTTCTTTCACCACATTGGCAATCCCACTTTGAAGACTGAGGGAATTGTTCTTACCATCAAAACTCCTCCTGGCTCTAATAGACTTTGTGAGGTCAGCTGATTTTATGGCTTTCAGAATCCCCTGAACAGAAAGAAGATTTGGGAGACAGAAGCCTGTAGGAGCTGCAAGTGCAAATTGCACCATGCCCGCCACCATGCCCGTCACCAGCATACTGATTTTCCGTGGTTGAAGCTTTCTTTCATTCCACTGTGCCTCAGTTTGCTCACCTGTAGGATAAGGACAGGAGCAATGTTGCAGAGACAGCTAGCTGGCCAAGATCCGTGCTTCCCCACCTAGTGCAGAGTCATCGCTGAGACATAATCATTCAGCCAGAAGGTACATTTTCCCACCTCCACTGTATCTAAATGGAGTACATGCCTAGATGTCACCAATAGAAAGTCAATGGACATGGTGTCCCTGGATATCCTGAGTAATAGGAGTGTCTTTGTTATTGATGAGCCTCTTGGAACACGCCTGAGTTTATGCCAACAGGTGCTGACTCAGCATGGAGGCTGGTCACCAGAAGAGCAAGCCTGTGAGTCGGTCAGCCTGACCTCCAGAGAGGAGAGTGGGGCTGGAGATAAAGTTCAGTCACATGGCCAATGGTTCAACCAATCACACCTAGGTGATGAAATTCCGATATAAACTCTGAAACCAAAGCTCAGAGGAGCTTCCTGGCTGATGAACACATCAGTATGCTGGGAGGGAGACACGGTGCAAGTCCATGAGGAGTGGACACTGAAGCCTGTGTCGAGGACCCTCCTGGCCCTCATCCCATATGTGTCTTCATTTGGGTGATCCTGAGTTATATCTTTTATTTAAAAACAAAACAAAACAAAAAACCTGTCTTTGTAATTTAAAAAAAGTCAATGGAGTTGTGTAGGTGGAGGCTTTTAAGGGGTGGCATGCACTCCCATTTCTGGCTAAGATAGAGTACCAGGGACTAGATTTACCTAAAACACCAGACAATATATGTAAAGCAATGGTTCTCAAAACATAAGACATCAGAAAACAAAGTGCAGTGTCCCTGAATGATGCAACACAAAAGAGGTAAGTCCCAATGATTGCCCAAACATATTGCCTGGAAAAAGTTCCTTGTCTGCAGCACAGGGAGGAGAAATCGAGCAGAACCCTACAGTCCCCCTGAATTGGGGAAATGGAGCTGGGAGTCTGGAGAAGCCCAGGCAGCTAGAGTTCACAGGCCAGAGTACTGGTAGGAGAGAGAGGGCACCACACAGAGAGAGAACTCAGGAGCTCTGTAGAGGTCTCCGTGGAATACTCAGGTGAACATTACTCGGCACATGTGTGTGAGTAAACTACTTGAGAACAGCAAAAGACCACACTAAAGGATTAGGGGGAGCAATGTCCAGAGCACACACACAAGGCCAGAAATAGTGCCCGTCCCAAACAGCCACAGTTGGAAACCTCACTGTGTGTGAGGCACCACAACACTGAAAAGAGTCCTGCCTCCCTTCTGGAGAAAGATTAACACAATAAACACTGCTCTGATCTCACCAAAAAAGGCTTAAAAGCGAGATCCAAAAGAATCCAACCATTTTTAAGCAACTTAATTGCATCCCAGCATGAAACTCAAGACTATTTGTTAGAATACAAACATATCCAACACCAAATAGTGCGGATTCACAATGTCCGGCATCCAACAGAAATTACCAGGCACACAAAGAAGAAACATATAGTTCATAATGAGAAGAAAATATCAGTTGAGACTGACCCAGAAATGACACTGATGATAAATAACATCAGTAGAAACAAGCTAAATAGAGGCATAAAAGATACTTTAAAAGAATCAAAGCGGGAAATTTATTAGAACAAATACAAAACCACTAGAACTAGTAAATGATTTTGGCAAGGTTTCAGGGTGAAAATTTAATATACAAAAACCAATTGTATGTCTATACAGTGGCAAGAAACAATCAGAAAATAAAATTTAAAATACCATTTATAATAGCAACAAAAAATCTGAAATACTTAGGGATAAATATAATAAAAGATATAATACTTGTACACTGAAAACAACTCTCAGAATGTACCCTACAACAAACTCAACCACAGAAAACATCTCCCCTGGACAAATTCCCTCTTTCAACTCCCTCATTTCTCCCTACAGGTACCCCCCAACCCCCATGGGGTAAAAAGAAGAAGCAACTACCATTAATTTATATGGAAAAACTTTCGAGCATTCCCAGACCCAAAATTCAGCATATGCACAATGTCTTTATTTCACTCACCATGATGAAAATGCCTAATTATGTACAGTTTGACAGTGACTGTAAGACCCCTTTGAGCTCTCTTAGGTCACATCTTGCTAACGGATGCACAGAATCAGCCGAGATGAAGCACAGATGCTCACAGACAGTTCAGAGCTTCAGGGCTTGAGGCTGCGATGCTGAGTGTGGTTCCCATCAGAGGAGCCACAGGGCCCTCTGCCTCTGTAATGGTTGCTGCAAAACAAATGCTGAAGGCAATTTTCGCTTTTCACCATTTTTCTTATCAAAGCAAAATCTTCTTTGGATTTTTTTCTGTTAGCGAAACTGTGCTGATGTCGGTCTCACTCTTCCCCACCCTCACCTCTTATCCCCCCCCCCCCCCCCCCCCCCCCCCCCCCCCCCCGGCCTGAAGCCTGCCCCAAGGTGCCACCTCCTTTCGAGTCCTCTCCCACCACTGGAGCTAGAGGGGCCTCTAGCATAACCCCCTTTCCATGAAAATTCATGTCTTCAGTACCCCATCTCCTTTGCACCCCAGACGCCACCCATCTTCCTTTTCCACCCTGAGTCTGTCCCCTTGATGGGTGATTAACAATAGGGATTTTCACTCTCAGGGAAAACTCCGCCCCCTGGTCTCAGGGTGGCTGACCCTAAATCCCTCCCATCGTCAGTGCTTAGCAACCCACCATCAGCATATGGCTTGAGACATTTCATTTAACTTGGACGAACATGCCCATGCTCTTTACACATGGAGCTTTAAGCCTCTAGTGTGGCCTCATCTCAGGGTCCCTCATCAGTGGTATCTAGAAGGTTTGACCCTGATCCTGGCCGAGGAATGGCTTTATCAAGAACCAACGACCATTTTTAGCAAGAGGGCTATCTAAATCCATATAGAGGGGGAAAAATTTCCAAAAAAAGAAAAACTGTGGATTTCAAAGACAACCTTTTACATTATTCTGCAGAGCAGCTCATTCTTCTTAGTGACTCTAATTTATTTAAAATCTATCCTTTCCAAGGAGGAGAGGATCTTGACATTTGCAAAAACCAAGGTTCTACTGAGCTGGTCTTTCCGCAACCAAGAAACCTGTGTCCTCAAGTTCCTCAGGACTCCCATCTTTCACATGTATTTTATTCCCCCAATTTCCAAGATCTCAGGACTAATTCTTTAACAGGGCTCAAGTTCACCATAGTTGTACTTGTTTTTTACCCAACTGACACCTCAGCAGTCTATACCAGAAAGGAATATTTCTAAACCAGCAGCACAAGAGGGAAGCTGGCCACCCACAGCAAACCCCACAGATCCCAGTCTGTACTTATTATAACACACACAGACATACAGCTAATATAATATGATATACATGGATCACAGATAATATATAACATAACATGACACACTAAGTATCGTGTTCGCTGACTTCAAACAGCCCATGCCTATGAATGGTTGCCCTGCCTGTCTCCCTGTACCCTCAAGACTTCCCTCCAGAGTCTCCATTCCTAACAGTGAGGCAGGCTCCTGTACCCTATATTTATACTAGCAGATACAATAGGAATTTAGCAGATAGAGAGAAGAGCGAACCAATACCACCCAAGTGAAAACATCTGTGTGTACCAGCACGTTAGTAGTAGAGGAGGGCACTGATCATCTGTATTCTGCACTGCGAAATCCCTTCTGGAGGGAAACTCACGCTGTGGTCTAAACAGGCAACTCTGAACACAACCCTTGTCCCTCTATACATGCTCGTACAGTCCTACAGCCTGTAACATCCCCCGAAACATGTTTTCTCTCTATACCTTCCTGCGAGATACATAGCAGGCAACTTGCTAGCTCCATTTCACAGATGGAAGATTTGGAGCCTAGAGAGCAGATAAAACAAAACAAATTTGCCTGTGGTCCCGGTTGGATACATTCTCCTAAGAAAGACTTCTTCCAGCACAAGCCAATCTTCCAAATCAATAAGGGAAGAACCAGAAAAATAGAAAAGAAGAGTGAACCTTGCCCAAAAGATGGTATTTTATCACCATAGTTGAGCCCTGCAGGCCTAGGAGTCTTAACTTTCAGAAGTCTTAACTTTCAGAAGTCTTCTGCTTTGGCCAATTGCAAACATTCAGTTATTGCATCGAGACAGAAGAATAAAAGAAATGCAAAACCCAAAGAGATGTTTTGACTGTGCTGTGCTTCTATCAATCAGCCAAGAACTTCCTAGGTGGAAATGAAGTGTCCACAACCCTAAATTTTCTTGCCTGGCTCCCAACCCCGCCAGCTCCAAGGGGAGCCACCATGTTCTCTGCTGTGTTCCTCAGGTGTCCTCTCACTGGCCAACATTTAGGTAGAACTCCAAAAGAAACTGTTACTTCCACACCAATCCAGTCCGTTCTTTCATGGTAATGCATCCCAGGCATTGCATTTCAGGCTAGTATTTACGTGGCTATGCGGGCTATTTCCAGGCTTGGCTATTACCAGTGAATGCGGTGACATTAATATGAGTAAATGCAGGAAAAGGGATGAAATAAAACATATCCTATTGAAGGAAATGAGAGCTCCTTAAGAAAGGAAAACACACATAGGAAAAGACATGGGCATATCAGAATACAAATAGGGCACTTGGGAACAGTGGATTCCACAGGCATGATGTTATTGAAGTATTTGATACTAGAGTAAGCACCTGCAGATATGAATTACATCCTTGTTCAGACCACTAACATTAGAGTACTGACATCTCAGGAAGTGCTTATGTTATATTTCAAATCCCCCTGCCCACTGCACAAATATCCAATAAATCAATCAATGATAAAGGACACTAGCTAAAAGGCTTAAAATGCTGAACAAGCCACCTCTCCCTCCTCAGAGAGGCTGCCACCCTTAATTTATTGGGGGCTTCCCTAGTCACTCACACCTCAGCCTTGGGACACAGGGAGGGTGAGATGGGCTATTAACACCTTCAGTGCTGGGGGGAAAGCAATAGGCTGGACATCTGGGGATGATTCCCTGAGGTGGGCTTCAGCCTGGAGAGGGCAGACGGAGTTCTTTGGTGTCTTTCAGGAATTGCTAACACCACCCTCACCCTGTCCCCTTAACTTAGTTGTCACTTCTCTCTCCTTGGGGTGAGACATGAGGTTGTGAGCTGTGCTCTCTTTGTTTGGTTATAATAACAGTGCCTTTTATATATTCGAGGCAGGTTTTCTAATAATAACCATTTTATAAGCACAAAATCAGAGACATTTTAGCTACTTTCCTATGACAACATGAAACCTCTAGTCAAGTAGAACAGGTGATTAAAAACTGATCTGTGGTAATGTTTTTTAAAAGTTTGGAAAAAAAAAAGTGTCAAAACTCCAATAATGGTTATCTTTGGGTGGCAGAATTTGGGGAGGTTTTTTGGTTGGTTGTTTGTTTCATTTTTCTCTTTCCCATATTTCCCAAATATTCTGTAATATTAGTATGATGGTTAATTTTTTGCACCAATGTGACTGGGTCACAGTGATGCACCACAGGGTGACCACATATTTGTTCAAAACTATTCTGGGTGTTTCTGTGAAGGTGTTTTGGATGACACTGGTATTTGAATCAGTAGACTGAGAAAAGCAGATTGCCCTCCCCAATATGGGTGAGTCTCGTTTAATCAGTTGAAGACCTGAATTGAATAACAAGGCTGAATAAGAGAGAACCTCCCTGGATAGCTGTCTTTGAGCTGGGAAATAGGTCTTCTCCAGCCGTTAGACACAGACTTGGACTGAACTCCACCATCAGCTCTCCTGGGTCTCCAGCTTGCCAACTTCAGATAATGGGACTTCTCAGTCTCCAGAATTGCATGAGCCAATTCCTTAATATATCTTATTAGTTCTGTTTCTCTGGAGAACTCTAATACAACTAGTTTTGCATTTATACTTTTACTATCTTCTACAATATTATTTCTATAATTAGAAAATAACTTTTAAAATTCATCTATGCAAATTTAAGAACTATGCAAAGACAGCCTAACAGGATTAATCCCACTGAGATAGCATTAGTATTGCATTTTAGGTTTAATTTTGATATTTATTCTTACCACATAAATCTTAAGGCACCTAGAAAGTATTAACATCAATGTTATTTATATAACATTACTCAAAGCCTTTACTGGTTTTGAAAGTGTAGTTTTTTTGGTTTAAAATTTTGCATTAGAAATGAAATCAGTTTATAATTACATGCCAACAATACTCTTCTTCAGTGATTTTGAAATCAATAACAGCAAAAGTCTTAGCTTTGTTCTTAAAACAGATAGCATTAAACAAAAACTTTTTTTTTTTTAATCTTCACCAGAAGATACTTCTCCATCTATTTTCAAACAGAGTAGCACGGGGAGAGAGAGAGAAAAACATCGACGTGAGAGAGACACATCAACTGGCTGCCTCCCGCACGACCCCGACCAGGGCCGGGAACCGAAACGCAACCCAGGTACGTGCTCTTGACTGGGATTGAACCTGTGACTCTTTGGTCCTCGGGCCGAGGATTTCACCGCTGAGCTAAACTGGCCAGGGCTTAACAAACTTATTTAACCTTGCCTAGTCCTAGGCTCTGTGAGCAATACAATGAACAGTAATGAACATTTTAAAAAATTTCACCAAGTGCTGTATTAATGATCTTATTTAGTCATCACAATAACTCTGTGTTTTAGGTTCATCAGCCCCATTTTACAGCAGAGGACAGCATAGACTGCAGAGATACAGCAACTCACCGAAGGTCACATGGGCTTGCAGGTAACAAAGCTTGAAACCAGGGCCTCTACTGCTAAATCGTATGCTCTTTCCTGTGGAATGTGACACTGTCCCCTGTTTGAAGGGCTTGCTGTCAAGACGAGATGGATACACAGGAAACGACATAAGAGTTTACGATGAAGCATTAAATCTGAGTGGTATTTTCATGGACTTTCATCAATTACAGCAAGTCTCGCCTGACTTGCTCCATTTTAAAAACTGAAGTCCAACGTTGGAAAAGAATTCACCGCCATAGTTAGCGGCAGCCCCAGGAAGAGGAGCCTGGAATGATGGCCTGGGTTCCAAATGAGGCATAAACATGCAGCCCAAGGAGCAGTGTCCTGAGGAGGCCTGCGCAAAGGCAGCCTTCCCGTCTGTCCAGATGTTCAGAAACAACAGAATGTAATGATTCAGAGGGGAAAAGGCTTTTGTTTGATTGTTGACTTTTTATTAAGCCTTTATAAAATCAGTGATTCTCTTCAGGGTCCTCAAAATCATTGATTTCTTCTACATAGAATGCCAAGAACCGGATGTTCTTTAATAATTAATGTCTTCCTTCAGATCATCCAGAATAGGACTGGGGGGGTGAGGGGGGTGTAAGGACGGTGGGAAGAAAGGGAAAAACAGGAAGGGAGAAAGGAGCAAAGACAAAGGAAAAGAATACAGAAAACATTTGTTTTTGCCCTACTCAAGTTTATTGCTATTATAATTAACCACCATTTTTGAGAATTCTCTAATGGCCAGGGTCTATAAGAAGTGTTTTGCTTATATTAAGTTTCACAGAAACACTTGAAAGGTAGACATTGCCATTATTTTAGACAATGGATTTGAGATTAACCTGCTCAGGATCATAGCTAAGTAGAGAAGCTGGGATCTGAATCCAGGTCAATCTGACTGTAGAGTCTGAGTTCTTAACCTCATGAGATAATTGTTTCCCATTTCTAAGCTCCATAGGCAGGGACCCCAAATATTCCCGATGCTCTTTCTCAACTTGGCCAAACAATGGCTAACGGGTGGTTCCCAAGCTACTTGGAGTTCTTTATCTATTAAAGCTCATGGCCTGTGAATTAAGATTCTTTTCCCATTGAATTTTTAATGCAACTGAGAGTCAGGACTGTTGATTAAAACACAGGATTTTATTTGAAGTAGAATCAATGCTGGTGACCTCTCTAAAGGATACGTCACCCCGGTGAACACTGTCGCTCTCCATGTTTAGGTATATCGGATTGGGCCAGGTCCGTCAGCTACACTCGGTTGGGAAATGAAAGAATGAACAGCTCTTGGTTGCTCCTGGAGCCTCTGACTGGAGCCAAAGTCACGCCGACAGACACTGTCTCCAGCCTCTCAAGTCCTAGCCACCCAAAATGTTAACTACATAGTCAGCACTCCTGGGAAAATAAACCTTCTTTTCAAAAGTAAACCTGATTAAATGTATCCAAAGATAAAAGAGTTGGTTTCCAGCCAGCAAAAAGCTGTGCAAAAGGATTATAATTATTTTGAATTAAAGTTCTAGAGAGCTCATCGGAATTAGAAAGCACTGTGAAAATAAACCCTTCCAGCTCAGGTCACAGTTTAGTGGAGATTAGCAAACACTGACCTGAGGGGTCCCAGTCAAGTCCCTTCTTGTTTTCTTTACTTTTCTCATTTTTATAACAGAATATGGTCATCAATCTAGAAAGAATACCATTTTTGTAAGAGTATTGTTTTGGAAGAAACAACGGGACTTAGAGTCCTAAGAACTGGTTCAAATCTCAGTTCTACCACTTACTAAGGTCCTTTGAGCAACGTACTAACCACCCTGAGTCATAGTTACTCACTCCTTGTCTCCTTAGTTGCTCTGATCTGCAAAATGTTGTGAGTGATGTCTGCTTGACAATGTTGTTGAGAGAATTCCATGGAATATTTTTCAAAACATCCAGCACCATGCCTGGGCAAAATACGTGCTCAGGAAAAGTTGGTTGGATCATGACTTGAATGTGGGTCAGGAAAAAACAAACTGAAACGGCTTCATGTCTGGGCCTGTCATCAGAAGCTGTGTGACCTCGGGTAAGTTACTCCAGCTCCGTGACTGTCCGTTCCTCATCTGCAAAGTGAGAAGGTTGGAAAATAGTCCCTGAATTTTTCATCTCTGTCATTCTGTGATTTTAGAAAATTGTTTTTATAGAGTTGTATATCACAAGTCTTTCAAACTACAAACACAAAATAATACATCCCGAAATTTTATAACTGACATTTTATGGCGTCAATATCCACGACACAGGGACATGTTACAGGTGACACGGAGTCATCATGAAATATACATTTTTTAAAAGATGAATTCCCAGTGCCCTTGGCAGAAGTTGTTGAGGAAAGCGGATTAGCTGTCCCCAAATTGGAGGCTAACTCCTTTAGAAGGGAGCTTCCTTTCTTACCTGTAAATTTCTTGATATCACCGTCTTAACTGGATAGAGCAAGGAGCTGGGTGGACCTCTTAACTTTAATCAGCATCTCAATTTAAAGCTAGCACACAGCCCTGGCCGGTTTGGCTCAGCGGTTAGAGCGTTGGCCTGTGGTCCAGAGAGACCCAGGTTTGGTTCCCTCTAGGGGCGTGTACTTCGGCTGCAGTTTGTCCCCGGCCCTGGTTGGTCGTGCGGGTGGTAGTCACTCGATGTGTCACTTTCACATTGATGTTTCTCTCTCTCTCTCTTCCTCTCTCTCCCTCCCACTCTATCTGAACAAAAAAACTGGCATACAACCAAATTTATGCTCGACTCAATGTCTGGTTATTAATGATCATTTAATAAACAATTTTGGCATTGTCTACCCCAGGCCTTCGATACATGACCTGTGCCAGTTACCTCCTGGACCTCTGGACAGACATGGCAACAGCTGCCCAAAGCTCAGATAGATTTCTTCCTGCAGATCAAGTGTCCAGCAGCCTGGAGGGGTGTCTGTGTACCTCAAATCACGCCTGACATGACTTAGGATGGGCAAGACCCCCTAATGGAAACTCTGTTCTTGCACTAGACTAGCCAAGAGCTCTGGCAAGCTTCTTCCGTTCTTGGCTAAAAGGTACCCTGACCCCACACTGTGAAACCAGAGGTGGATACATTTGGGGTGGTGAATATATCCACATATTTAATTTCCATGGCCAGGAAAACGTAGAGCAAGGCTCAGAGTTTTGAATAAGATATATAAAATTTTAGCAAAAGCTAGTGCATTCAGCACAGGATTACACAACCAACCACCGTGCTGGTTACACATACCCACTCCCAAATTGAATACAGGAAAACCTAAACCAGGTGCGAGTGCCGTGGTTGACATGTATGTAGGATGGGGCTCTGGGCTCAGGCCATGAAAGCGAGAGATGTCCCCAAATGGAGCAAAGGAGGTGTTGTGTCCGAAATTATGGAGCAGAGGCAGCAGCTTCCCATCAGCGGCATTTCTGATCATATAGCAAGTCCAGCACAGAGAAAATTCTCATCTTCCCTGAAGAACCTTCTCTTTCACAGCCCCTGAATCCTCGCCTCTCCAGTTATAGCATCTTCATCAGAGAATGTACTTGAGACTAAAACAGTCTCCTAATTCTAGCTTACCACTTACTTGCTAGCTCTGTATTGCATCACATTAACTTCTTAAAACCTCAGTTTCCTTATCTGTCATATGGGGGTAATAATGAGACCACATAAAACAAGGGCACGTGGGAAAACGTCTACTACGGTCATTACACTGTAGATAAACAATGCATTGGGAGTACTTTTCTTCTCTCGTCACCTTCGCCCAAGGAAATGAGCTTCTATAACAAGGAAGTGCAGAATGCTGGGCTGATGAAAGCAGCACAACTGTATTATCTGATTTCCACAGCAGCCACATAAATTGGTATCACTAATATTCCCATTTTATAGACAAGGTAACTGAGACTAACAGACTTTTGTTTGCTAAGCAGTTTATTATTTTTTTAATGTGTGTATGTGTGTGTGTGTGACTTCCTATCGGTGTGTATGTAGCCTCGCTGAGGCGGCAGCCAAAGGAGAGAGAGGCAAACAACCTCCAGCTCCCGGTATTCCCAGGCGGTCTCCCATCCGAGTACTGACCAGGCCTGACCTTGCTTAGCCGACGAGATCAGGTGTGTTCAGGGTGATATGGAGGTAGACAGCACCTTACTTTTTAAAAGTTTCTTTTGAAATAATTATGGAATCACAAGAAGTTGGAAAAATAGTAGAGAGGTCCTGTCTCCCCTTCCCCCAACTGTCCCCATGCTGGCATCTTAGCTAACTGCGGTCCCACAGAGGCTGCTGCCGTTTCCTCAGGTGCACACTTCAGCAGTGGAGCTAAACCTGAGGCTGACAGTCGGCGGCATGTCCAGACAACTGCGGTGCTTTTATTGGGATAAAGGAATCAATTTCAGTGTCTGGGGAGCCTGTCCTAATGTTCTGATTGCAGACTTGTGAGACAAGACAATAACCGAGGTTCACTGACGTGGTTGCAATGCTTCTGCCTCTGAAAAGGAAACTGGCCCTACTAATCCACTTGTCAGTGACACCGCCAACTCAGTACATGGTCCTCTAATGTGTTAACTAGGCTCTGGATACCGCCCAGCTTCCAGCTGGGCATTTGGTGATGAAAGGCTTGCTGTTTATTACCAGTCCCTCTGGTTCATTAGTTCTTCCCTCCATTCTGTTTACCATTCCAAGTTTGCACTATCTGAAGCCAGCAGATGTATATGGCCAATTCTACCCGCCCCTTCCCTACTCCAACATGTGAACTTGGAAAAGAAAATCGCTTCCACATTTCTTACCGCAGTATTTATTGGAGGGGAGTTATTTCATCAATCATGAACATCCTTCTTAGAGAACGGGTTCCCAGGAAAGAGGAAACTTGGCCCTTCTCCTTCAGCCGGATATTGCTTGCAGGGCCACACTATCCTCACGACCATGGTGATGCCTCCTAAATACTTGCTGACTCGGCCTTCTTCTCTGAGGGCCTTGATGCCCACAGGCCAAAAACACCCTTAAGGAAAATTTAATGTCTGGTACAGCGCTCCTCCTGCAGCTGTCCCTTCTTACTGCCCCTGGGAGACAACGCCTATACACCCACAGGCCACCTCTTTGTGGCACACCCTGGCTCATGAAATTGAGGACGTCTGGGTAATGGCAAAAACAAAGAATACTTGTATTCCTTAAAGAAGAAAAAAAAAAGAGAGAGAAATGTTCTCTCTGACCCCCACTACAACAAAAACCTTCAGAGAAAAAAGTACCCTGCTCAGCTGCAATAAGGTGAAAGGTTAAATGTGGACAGAGTAGTAATATATAAGCAGTTTCTTAGTTTTCTGGTGGGAATACTTAACAACTTAAGTATGTTTCCCCAGGAGGTAATCTATTATATTTTGTCCAATTTCTTCCTCCAAGAACTGAATCAATTCATGATGTAATGCCCAGGGGAGAACAATCTTCTGGAAACAGAGTATCTTTCTGGGGACAAGGTTGAGGAAAACATCTTAATATTGTTACAGCTTTGGCCTGGTGGTAACAGCTCTTTACTTGCCGAGATAGCAGAGGCAGAGCCAGGAAGGCAGAGACGTCAAAAGACACACGCTTCCCAAGCGTTCGGGGTGGGCCTAGAACGGTTTTCCTCTCTTGGAGAAATACAGGACATAAATTCATTTGGACATTCACAGGACAGCTGCAGGACACTGGGCACATCCTTCAGGAACTGAGCAGGCGATTCTGCTTGGTCAGTGTCAGCATCTAAATGCAGATGCAGTCTTGATTTCCAGTTTAAACGGTATTTCCTCTGGCTTCTCTCCTGCTCCCAATCCCCCTTCTCCCAAAAACTATTAGGGAAGAAGAGGTAAACCAACACCCATCGTTCACTGAAAGAAAACAGATGCAACCGTATTTGTGAGAGGTTCTGGATGGTTTCAAAACCCATTGCAGCTATTGATTTCAAGGGCTCCTCCAACTAAACTTTTACAAGAACGGTCGGCAAGTACCCGAATGGCCTGATCTCCTTAAGCACTAGATGCTGAGGATGGAGGCGGCAGCCAAACAAGGAATTAACAGCAGCCAACCATTAGGAGGCCCCGGCCCTGCCCCAGGCTTTGTCACTGCTTGCAGTCCTGCAGAGAAAACCACTCCCCTTTGTCCTTCTGTAAGATGGGAACAATAGCACATCTTACTATGTACTTCCAGAGATAGAATACATGCCAATGCATTAGAAGGGTGTTTTACTGTACAAAACATATGTTGTGTGTGGGTTGCAAAAAAAAAAAAAGGTGGAAGATCAAAGCCTAGATCAGGGGTTATGAGATGAAGCAGGTGGGCCCTGGTTACCTACTTAAAGGAAAGCTGGCTTATTTCTCTGAGGGGAAAAGACACCACTGTGGGAATTAAGAGGCTCCAATAAGAGCCAACTTTATACCAAGAAGTTTGTATTCTGCTCCCCTTCCCTCCCTTCTTGAATCTCACTCTCACACTTACCTCTCAACAGCCTGGGAGCCATGGACCTCAAAAGACCCACCTACTCACCCAAGGGAGGTCTACTCCCCCACCTTTCAGACACCCTGCAAACAAATAAGCACCCATTCCTTCAAATGACTTATGTTTAGAACATGCTGGTCAGGCCAGTTGATGGGAATATAGTTGGACTTTGTAGAAATCTTTGCATCAATCCAGTCAGTGTGCTTCAAAATGCATGTTTCCAGTATTCCTTGTTTAAGGCACAAACCAGGAGTCTCTTAGTCATAGGTGGACATGAATTTCAAGTTATGATTATAACCAATTTGAAAAATATATTTTGTCAGGGTCATGAAGTACAATGGTGCATTATAAAATGAATTATCTTGATTGGGCAGAGTACTTTCTCCTCACGGATCCAGCAGGTGGGAATACTTCACAACCTCAAGGGGGTGGTTGGTGTCAGTAAACAATGTTGGAGTCCTCATCATAAAGGAGTCACTGACGCTCACAAGAGTGGATTATTTGGGGGCCATAGAAGGCTACTATCAATGGAATTTTATTGTATATTTGCAGGGTCTGATATTCCTAGAATTCTCAGATTTTTAGTGGTCTTTCTAAATGTTTAAATACTTAAATTCAAGCTTTTATCACTCTTCTGGGACCTCTGTAGAATTTATATACATTTGGAGTTACTATTATCGAAGAGTTCATTTTGAAAATATCAGCAAAAAAAGTAGTGTATTTAAAAGTATTACCATAAATGCAATTCCTTAAGACAGATCTTTTTCCCCCCCCAAAAAAATGCCACCTGCAAGCTGTAAATATGTGTATTAATTCTCCCCACAGTATTTGCTTTGGCTGTGACCTATCGTAATATTCAGTTGAACAAGGGCTAGAAATTGTCAAACCAGATTCCTGTTTGAGAGCTGAGTCTCACCACTGCCAGCTTGAGAGAAACACACATGCAGGGCTAGGGAATATGTTCTGTTTGCTTTGGCTGTGACACAGGGCAGAACAGTTTCCATCCCATTCGAATGCATTCAAGAGAGCTTGAAATATTGCACAATAAAAGTCATTCATTATATCTGTCTCCTTTCCCTTCCAAAAACAAAAATGGCTGCCCAGTTCCAAATCTACACAGGGGGCAGGAAGAAGGGAGTCACAGGGTCACTGGAAATCACCCAAGACTAACACCAGGTTTTTCAGGTTTGAGTTAGGGAATACTTCTGAAATCTTCATTCCCAACGTATACTTAAAACAAGAAAAGACCGGTCATGTTGCATTATAGATCCGTTATGAACAATTAGAAAACGAACACATTGTTCGTGTTCATGCTAGGCATAAAATCACACGCTTTACCTCCAAGCGCCTGGCATCTGAACTAAACTTACTTGAATTAAAAAGTTCTTCTACTCACTTTCTCTATGAAGATTAAACAGTTTGACATCCAATTTTATACTGAAGAAAAAAAATATTTCACAGGTTGGACCCTACAGTTGGAAGAATCTATTTTTGCAAGCACCTAATGGTACTCAGCAGTTATTTGATGGGCCTCCATAGAGAAAAAAGTGACGTTTACTTCGTGTTTACCAATGAGCGCCCAAGATATCAGAACACTGGGCATGCAGGCTAATTTAAATGGCAAAAATCGAAATTCCACAACAAATCACCAAATTTAACACTACAAAACACTACCAAGGTAGAAGAGACTTTTTAAAAAAGCAAATTTTAAGTGGGTGAATAAAACATTAGATGTAGTAAATAGATGTAAATTATCTTTACATTTCATCACTTTATTTTATTTTACTTTTTTTATCCTCACCCGAGGACATCTTTTCATTTTTTGTTCAGATAGAGTGGGAGGGAGAGAGGGGAAGAGAGAGAGAGAGAGAGAAACATCGACATGAAAGGGACACATCGAGTGGCTGCCACCCACATGACCAACCAGGGCCGGGGACAAACTGCAACCGAGGTACATGCCCTTAGCGGGAACCGAACCCGGGTCTCTCTGGACCGCAGTCCGACGCTCTAACCGCTGAGCCAAACCGGCCAGGGCTACATTTCATCACTTTAAAATTCACACAAATACACTTTTAGAAATTTAAAACTTTAAAAAATTACATAATTTTAATTTCTTGGATTACATCTAAATCTAAAATGCTTGCAGCTGGCACCCCCACAGACCACTTTATCATAGAGAATATAAACTGAACCACTGACTGAGACAATGTGTGCACCATGGACAAATGAACAGGAAGACTTAAGCAAAGCGGCTCCACTGGTCTTTGGAAATCCTGACCTACCCCTTAGAAAATGCAAACTTGTATTTTTCTTTAATGCTACCCACTCACTTATTTTCCCTTTTCATAGAAGTGACATAGAAACAGTTCCAGAAAATCCTTGCTTCCCAATATCCTAAAATTCTCTAAAACCTTTCTAATACATCTTAAAGTTAAGGTCACATCAGGCTAAATGTAATCTTGGTTGAAGACCTGGGACAGAAGTACGTATCAGGGGAATGGCAGTAGCTACTTATCTTCTCATTAAAGCTATTGTTACTTGTAGCCTGTAGCACGATTTCACAAAAAGCAGAAAAGCATCGAAGAATGTATAAGAAGGAACACAGCAGTACAATATTAGACACACTCGAAGTTGTTAGGCCATAGTATGTTAGTGATTTGTCCATTCTAGGGCCAAGTCAAGACTATGAAATAATCTTCAAATAAATTTAAGACAAAAAACAAAACAGAAAACCATTTCTTTGTATGTGCTATATTTATTGTAACTTAATTTCTTCCCAGTACTGCTCACTTGATCTAGGATTCCAAGCTCAGAGTCAATCCTTCAGACATACTACAAAACCTGGTAGTACACACGGAAATGCATCAGCATACAAGAGGAGAGATTTCTCTACAAAAGAAATCTACAATCTCTACTCTAGTTTCAAATCCATGCTTCGTCCAGATGTATTCATAGGTTAGAATGTAATAGGAAGTTAAGAAAAATACTTAAAAACAAACACGTGTATGAGATGAAGCCAACTGACACCGTCTAGTCTCAGTAAGTAACAATGAAAGGACGTTTGGAGTAGAATGTGCCTTTTGGATCCCCATCCCTCTAAAACTCCTTACCAGTGCACTTTGTTCAAGTATCACTTCACTTCTTCCAGAAAAATATGAAACAAACTTACTTGATCTGAAGTTGGTGCCACCTCCAAGGTTAAGAGGTCCAGGGCATTCCTTTCTAATCATACCTTATATTATGATCGTGCCCCCCAGAGAATACTGAGCCTCTTGAAGGCAGTGATCACATTTAGAAATTAATGCCTGGACCATATATGAATGAATCCACAATCTGCTTGCCTAAGATGACCTGGTACAGGGGAATTTTCCCATGTTAAGAAATAATTCTCAAATGCTAAGGCTACTTTCTGACTTTGTGTGTGTGTGTGTGTGTGTGTGACAATTTTTATATCAAACCAAGCTATAATAAAACCTCAATTTATGAGAAGTGAATCAGACTTATTAGATAATTTAGTTTTTTAGCAAACTTAATTTTGAACCTTAACTTTAATTCAGCTCACTTCATTTTCTTCCTGATAATACTGTATAGTGTTCAAAAAGAGAATTCTTTCTTAATGACTAATTTTACAGCAACTCAGGGTGACAATTTTAAATCATGAACTCTAGCAAACCAGTTTACCAGAATATTAGGCTGAATGTATAGCTACCCCAAGAAAGTTGATTTCCTTACCACATTTCTGATAGCATTTATTTGCTGACTTTTTGCCCTAAATGGTAATGCAGGTCTGGGTATAATTGTAAGCTCCAGAGAGAACTGGTTGGTCAATCTTTTGCTTCTATTGGCATCTTCTCTCACAAAGAGAACTTTAAACATTTACTATGATCCAGACTCAAATTTTTTTTAAAAGCTTTCTTATAGTAATCAAGATGGTGTGATGTTGGTCTACAAATAGATCAATGGAAAAGAAATAGACCTACACAATAAGGTCAACTGATTTCAACAAAGGTGCCATTGTAATTCAATGAGAAATGCATCTTTTCAACAAACAATGATTTTCATTTAAAAAAAAAAAAAAAAAACCCTCACCTTACACAACACACAAAAATTAACTCAACATAGATCTAACACCTGAGACCTAAAACTATAAAACTTGTAGAAGAAAACATAAGAGGAAATCTTAGTGCCCTTGAGTTGGGCAAAGATTTCTTGGATAGGACACAAAAGCATGAACCATTAAAGAATAAAATGGATAGGTTACATCAAAATTTATATCTGCTCTTCAAAAGACACTGCTAAGAAAATAAAAAGACTAGCCACTGATTGGGAAAAAATATTTGTAGAGATTATCCAATAAAGGTCTTATACCCAAATATACACAGAACTCTTTCAATTCGATGAAACAATAACAACAAAAGAAACCATGAGCAAGAGAGTGGAATTGGCATTTCAATAAAGAGTATATAAAGCCCGGCTGGTGTGGCTCAGTGGATTGAGCAACGTCCCAAGGTCTGAGAGGTCTCGGTTTGATTTCCGGTCAGGGCATAAGCCCGGGTTGTAAGCTTGATTCCCAGTAGGGGGTGTGCAGGAGGTAGCCGATTGATGTTTCTCTCTCTCTCTCTCTCTCTCTCTCTCTCTCTCTCTCTCTCTCTCTCCCTTCCTCTCTCTCTAAAAAATCAATTAAAACATATTTTAAGCCCTGGCCGGTTTGGCTCAGGGGTAGAGCGTCGGCTGGCAGACCAATGAGTTGCAGGTTCGATTCTGACCAAGGCCACGTACCTCAGTTGCGGTTCATCCCTGGCTCTGGTCTGGGTCATGTGGGAGGCAACCAGTCGATGTGTCCCTCTCACGTCGATATTTCTCTCTCTCTCCCTTTCTCTCCCTCTCTCTTCCTCCCACTCTGTCTGAAGATAAATAGAAAAATATCCTCGGGTAAGGATTACAAAAAAACAAACATTTTTTTTTTTTAAAAGAGGATATAAGTAAGGATGGCAGACAAACAGGAAAAGATGTTCATTAGGGAAATTTACATCAAAACCACAATGAGATACTACTGCACTGCATACCTACTAGAATGCCTATAATGAAAAAGACTGACAGTATCAGGTGCTGGTGACAATGTGAAGTGACTGAAACAACTTTGCTGCAGGTAAGAATGCAAAATGGTACAGCCCTTTGGAAAAGCTTGGCCGTTTCTTAAACCATTAAAACACATCCCAATGGTAATCCCAGGACTCCCACTCCTAAGCATTTATCCCAAGATAAATGAAAACACGTGTCTATAAAAAATATCCATATGTGACTGTTGATAGGAGCTTTATTTGTAACAGCCAAAAAACAGAAACAATCCAAATATCCATCAATTGGTATATCCGTAAAATGGAATACTACTTAGCAATAAACAGAAATCAACTACTTTTGACATGCGACACTGATGAATCTCAAAAGCAATTATGCTATGTTTAAAAAGGATATATACTGTATGATCTCATTTATATGACATTCTGGAAAAGGTAAAACTATAAGGATAGATGCCAGGTGAGTGGCTGTGAGGGGCCAGGGTAGAGGGAGAGGGTATTCACTGCAAAGATGTAGGAGAAAACTTCTTTTGTGGTAATGAATATGTTCTATTACTTGCCTGTGGTGGTGGTTACAGGACTGTATGAATTTGCCAAAATTCAAACTGTATACTAAAAAAGGGTGAACTTTACTGTAGGTTAATTATACCTCAAGAAACATGATGTTAAAAAAAGAAAAGAAAATGCTCTTTTAATATAAAGCATGAATCGGATATTATTAATCATTTCTTTTTGTTAGGCCAAATCTAAACCTGACCCTTAATTCTATGACTTAAGTGCCTGTGAGAGCAAGAGAAAATAGAAGCCAAGTGGCAGGACAATATGATAGAAGAAAGAAGGCAAAGATGCCAGAATCTTTATAAAGGGACTTTTCCAGGTGTGATTTATAAAAGAGAACTTAATAACCATTTTAATTTCAAGGAATTTATCTTACAATTTCAAAACACAAGCCCAATGTGGCATAATTTTCAATAATAAAAAAATGAAGACAAGTAGCATGTACTAGGAAGGAAATGACTAAATTATAAATATCAAAATCATGTAATTCTATGACAACGATTTAAAATACTGAAGAGCACTAGGGCCCCCCATGTTAACACCGAGGATACGCATGGCATTTTGTTGAATAAGAAAATCAAGCTGCAGAATGGCACGTACAGTGATAGAAACAGCAAACCCCGTGGTCACGTTTACACAGGGAAGGTTTGGAAGCTGTAATGTGCTGTTCCGTGTTCACAGTTAAGAAAGCTGGGACAGGACGGTGCGGCTGCAGGATTCTTGCGTGGGGTGCGAGAAGGCAGTTTTTAATTTTGTACAGTTTTCTACTTTTTTCAATAGCCACATGTTACTTTTGTAATAAAAATGAGTAAAAATAAAAGTTAAAGGGAGGTACCCGCAGCAATAAGAGCTGCGCTGGCTTTAGGTCAAGGGTGTGGGAGAAACTGCAGAGGTCATGCTGCCATCTTCTGGAACAAACAAGAATCTACAGAAGCAGGAAGAGATGAGAAGAGGTTTTAAGGTCCAATATCAATTGTTATAGCAGCAAAATAGATAAGGTCAGAAAAAATATTTCTGAGCCACAAGTGAAAAGAAAGCAAGCAAGCATTTCAAATACAGAAATCATTAACTTTTCACAAATTTTATGATGCAAATGAGACATAAATTTCTCAGAGCTGATCTTCTTAGGAAAAAATGCCTGTTTGTTCTTTAGAAATATCAATAAAATATTCACATCGAAATATTCTGAAACCAAGACAACTTGTAGTGTCATTGTATTGTTAACTATAGATACTAGGAAATGAGAACAATTTTATATCTGAAAAATCAAGTGAAAAAAAAAAAAATCACACCAAAATGTTTCCCTCATCCTAATTAGCACTTTTTAAAGAATAAAACAAAGCAGGTAAAATTTTAAAAGTTCAAAGACATGAGATTACAGAACGTCATCCAATTAAAAGGGGGAGAAAATAACAATTGTTTTTTAACCTTCGTGTAAAACAAAGGAGAAATACAAAAATTTAACAAAACAAAATCCTCTAACATCTTACGTTTCTGAAAGTTTTTTTTCTTTTGAAATTACCAAAACCAAAAAGCTTCATAAGAACTAAATTAGTTTCTTCTTTTTCTGTGGTTTGTTTCTTTCAGTGGTATCCATTTGCCAACCACACTAAACTATAAAAGGGGGGAAAGTCCATAAATAATTTACGTGTAAAGATAAAAGAATTTTTTAAACAATCTACCATTAAGCAGAAGAAATTGGGGATCACTTTGAGTGTTAATGTAAAATACATTAGTCTTTACCAGCAGGAGTTCCAGACCTATTGGTGCCAAGAAGGTAACAAATAGTCTCTATCTGAGGAGGGGAAATGGGCGCTCAGCAGGAGCTTTCTTCCCGGTTGTGTTATTTATAGAGAGCTTTATTTGTTAACAGGTTTCTGCTATCAAGGAGAGGGAGAGTTTAATGACCTAAAGGATTCCAAAGACAATTGTTTAATGATACAATGATTTATGCACATTCACAAATTCCAGATACATAACAACTTAGATTTTCAAACTGCTATCGCCAAGGTGGCGGCGATAGGATACAGGATATATCACTATGTGGCTGAGGCACAACTAGAAAATCCAAGACAAGTAACAGTACTTGACATTGTGAAATAAAGTTAGAAGGGCTGGAAAATGCCTTGTTAAAAATAAATCAGTGATCTACCACCACGGTTCATGTTAGCAAACTCATTTCCTGGGGCCACTTTGAATAAATTTTTTGGATTAAAAAAAAATTTTTTTTTAAGGAGAACCACAAAATCAATCCCAAATTACCTGTGACTAACTTGAATAATCTGGGAAATGAGGCTTCAACTAAACTGCTTGCTATATTTTCACAAAAACCAATCATCCACTTCTCATCCCACAAAGCATTTAAGAATACTGTTTGAACAAAATGCTTTCACATTAGGTATTTATAAATTATATTTTCATTTTATAATGATAATCATACAAAATGGGGCAAAACTGGGTTGACAGTTGTGAGTACGCAAAACACAAAGTTTATTCTTGTATTATTATTTATTAATTATTGAATATTTTCCAAACAAACAACTATAAATTTACTCTTCCCCACTTTGAATTCTGGTCATTGAATGACTTTTCCAAAATTCCATGTTTAAAATTTGATTTTAATCTAAATATTAAAATTTTCATTTGAGACAAATAAAGCAAGTCATTTAAGCTTCTCTTAACTTCAACCCAAAGAGAAAAAAGTTTTATCATTTCCATCTACTCTAATTGTTAAAACTTTTAACCAGTTTTTTTTTGCAGTATTTTTAAATAAAAACACTTTAACAGCTTTCCACCTTGTATGAACCTCCAATTTTCAGTTACATTAATTATATCAATTTTAAAAATAGGAAAAAACCTCTTCCTATCCAGATATAATGAGGTGGTAAATATGTACTAACATAAAATAAAGAGACATATTATTGGCTCTAAAAACAATCCTTTTTCCCAAAATACTAATAAAGCATTTACCATTTGGGAGGAGGAGGACATATTTAATAGAATGTTTTCTTTCTGAATGATAAATAAATTCACTTATTTCTACTTAAAAAGTAGGTTCAACTCAAATGATTTTATTTGAAACATTTAAAACACTGAAGTTGAACATATAACAGGAACTAGGATGAAAGAATCTTTTAAGCATGGATGGTTACCTTCTCTGGCCAAATGTTCTTCAGGAGATGTGCGTTATTGCTGAGTTCCCCGTTACGGTGAACTCTCGATGTCCTTAGAGAGCTCTCTCCCTCCTGGCTGAAAAAGGTCCTTCTTTTTTAGCATTTTGACTTAGTATTTTCAGTGTTGGCAAGTGAAGATGTACAAAAGCTCTTCCTCCTTTTCTCAGGTAAACGGGAACTGGCTGCGAAGTCTGCATTGTTTTCTGGATCTGAGGTGGAGCAGAGTGCACGCGGTTTTTGTCTGAAGGACACAGCTTTTTTTCTGGGGGACATACTCTCAAGTCCTCTGCTGTCAAATGTATGCATTGTTCTCCTTTTGGTTCTTTGGGAAGGGCAGGAAGTGGAAGGAAATGGAAGTGAAACCCATACAAGTCCTTCATTTTCCAAATCTTTCTGTAGCCTTGTGCTACGTCTGACTTTTGTTTCCCGATTTGTTCTCTGAAAGGTTTGCTCTATGGAGTCAGATAAATCTTCATACAGTTCGGAATTTTCCAAACTAATTTCGACAGAGTTGCCCACACTGTAGGAGGGTTTGTGAATTCCATTATTCTCCAAATGTAAACTTGGACCATCAGGATCACACACAGAGGGTCTTCTATGTTTCCTTTCACAACGTACACCACTGCTACTTGCTGTGGAGTCTCTTCGCAAATCCTCACTTTGCCTTTTCTTTTTTCTATTGTCAATTAAGACATCATCTGAATAATCACATACTTTTTGTGAGCCAGACATTAAATGCTTAGTCTGCAGTTTTTCTTCAGTAGTTACTAAGTAGTCATCCTGTTGTTCACATTTTATATCTTCTGAAACTTGAAAGCTTTGAAAAAGGTTTTCCACGTTTTGACCAGCAGCAGAAAATTCTTGGGACTGCATTATAAAATCAGATTGTGGACCATCTGATACAAGGGGTTTTTCAGTCACAGAAGCACAAGAAACATGACTGTTTTCATTCTCAGTCCCAGTTTGTAGGTCATTTTCACTTTCTAACTTAATTTCTGCTTTGGTAATAATTTTACTTGCATAGATTCCTATAGTACGTATATTTGAATCTTGATCAACAGTGGCATTAATAAGTGACAAGGAACTTTTTATGTAAGAGCTGCAGAAATCAGACACATTGTATTTATTAAACTCTTGATTCAACTGCAAATCTGAGTTCTGAGGAAGAAGAGTCTTTCTTTCAGAAGGCTTCATTTCTTCAAGTTCACCATTTGAGTTGAAATAATCTATGGGCATGTAAACAAGTTTGAATCTAATTAAAAAGTAGCCATAAAAATAAACTTTAACAAATCAAACAGGTGCCATATTGTAGTCTGTTTTAAGTTTTCAAAAATCAGATGTACAAAATGTCACATTGTACTTGCCCTGTCGCCATCCTCTTTCTCTTTTAGTTCTTCCCCAACCCACAGATGAAGAAAATATGCAGTTAATGCCTGAATTAACAAAGCACATGACCTCAGACCAGGACAATGACAACCGTAGCTTACATGGCTTCCTCCCTTCTCTTGTACTTCCCACACTACACGGTCAGTTAGCATGAAGCCTACATTTCACATTTCCCTAAGAGACGAATGACTGAAAATGGGCAACGTCATGCTTCTGAAACTTTTCTATCAATGTTTTCCCTGAATAATTTATGTGTAAAGATAAAATAAGTTTTTTTAACAATCCACCTTTTAGCAGAAGAAACTGGGGATCACTTCTAGGAAAGAAAATCTGGAATTCTGGGGGATTTCGGGACAGCACTAACAGGGTACTCCCTGAAGACACTCAGGTCTTATGCCCTATGTTAAAAAACTAATATAAACTGCTGTGTACTCTTAAATAGAGCCACGTTTGTTTCAAAATTCTAGAAATCTCCCCTCTGCCTCAGTCTAGGAAACGCACGCCATGTGGAGCCTGTCATGTGTCTTCACCTCACTCTGTGACACTATAGGTGAAAAGAAAATCATTAAGGGTTTCAAGTCATGTAACACAGCCTAAATGAAATCAGGCTTTACGTGTTCTAAATCTCAGTACTATTAAATATCATCTCTCTTGCTATCTCATATAATTAAGTTTTAAATTGGTCAGTCAAATGAGTATAAAAATGTTCTAAACAAAATCAAAGTGGCAGACACACAAAACAAAAGCTAAACAAAAAATCTAAAAAACAATGTTTCAATTGGAAAGGTAATATACATATCCATGCTTTGGGTACTTAAAATCATGTGTAAAATTAGAAATTAACATAGGGTAGGGTTTACTCAGTGCCACCTCTAATATGTCACTTGAAAATGAACATTCAACTCTAATGAACATTAACTTTAAAAATGAACATTCATGTATTGTTCAAGAAATTAACACACTAAAGAAGGAAAGTGAGGGGTTGAAGCAGGGAGAGAGAGGAAAACATGGAGAGGGAAGGAGGAAGGAAGGAAGGAAGGAAGGAAGGAAGGAAGGAAGGAAGGGAGGGAGGGAGGGAGGGAGGGAGGGAGGGAGGGAGGGAGGGAGGGAGGGAGGGAGGGAGGGAACTGCTTTAAATCCTTGTAACAGTTGGTTATAGATTAAAAAAATGCTTCAGGTATTTTTAAAAACAAATTCTCTAAAAAGATGCAAGATGGAAAACATATACTAACATTATTTAAACATCTTTTTAAAAAACTTGTTAGGAACTGGGGATATAATAAAAATAAGACTTAGTTTCCAGTCTCAAGGGGACCACAATTCGCAGGTAATGGAGGTGGACAGATTGCTACACACCAGGTGGTAAAGGTGTTATGTGAGCAGTTTTCCTGAAAAGGCAGGCGGCACAGCTAAATCTAAAAGGATAGCGGCCTTAGGCCAGATTTAAAAAGTTGGGTGGCCCTGGCCGGGTTGCTCAATGGTTAGAGCATCAGCTCGTGGACCAAAGAGTTGCAGGTTCGATCCCCAGCCCTGGTTGGAGCTGTGCAGGGGGCAACCAATCGATGTGGGGCAACCAATCTATGTGTCTCTCTCACATCGATGTTTCTTTCTCTCCCTCCCTCCCGTTCTATTTGAAAATCAATGGAAAAATATCCCCGGGTGAGGATTTAAAAAATAAAATAAATTAAAATAAATTTTTAAAAAAAGAGAGAGGTTTGTGAAACCTCAGAGTAGGGGGGCAGGGGGGATGGAAGAGATGAACCAAAGAACTTATATCCATGTATTCATAACCAATGGACATAGACAACAACGCTAGGGGGGTGGGAGGGCGGGATGGGGAGGAGTGGGTCTGGAGGGAAAAAGGAGAAACATCTGTAACAAAAATAAATTAATAAAAATTGGAGAGCAAAAAAAAAAAGAGGTGGGTGACCCACCCCCTGTCCCAAGATGAACCACATGAAAGGCTGAGGCAGGAGAGTGCTGCTCCTGCTGGTGCTCAGGGGCTGGAGGAGTGTGTGTGACTGTGGGGTGGTCTTGTGTTTGTTTAACCTTTTGTGCTTTCCTGAAATAAAGAAGTAGGCAGGAGCCAAGAGTTTATAGTGGCATGTACCATATTCATCCTTGAATCTGTTATAAATAGTATATGGTACATTGCAAAGGGAATGCAGGCTATAAATACTGGATGACTGACGAAAGGCAACTATTTTAAAAATGATTCTATATTGCCCTGGCCGCTTTGGCTCAGCGGTTACAGCGTCAGCCCTCGGATGAAAGAGTCTCGGGTTTAATTCCGGTCGAGGGCACATAACTCAGTTGTGGTTCAGTCCCCAGCCATTTCGGGTTTGTGTAGGAGGCAACCAATCAATGTGTCTCTCTCACATCGATGTTTCTCTCTCTCTCTCCCTCCCACTCTGTCTGAAAATAGATGGAAAAATATCATCAGGGGAGGATTTGAAATAAATAAATAAATAAAAATGATTCTATATAAAATTAACACACCAAATGAACACACTCTTATTATTTGTGGCATGATTTGGTCTATTTAAAACCCTGGCATCAGTCCAGCCAGTGCGGCTCAGTGGTTGAACGTCGACCCATGCACCAAGAGGTGGCCGGTTCGATTCCCAGTCAAGGCACATGCCCAGGTTGTGGGCCCAATCCCCAGTGGGGAGCATGCAGGAGGTGGCCAATCGATGTTCTCTCTCATCGATGTTTCTATCTCTGTCTCCCTCCCTCTCCCTTCCTTTCTCTCTAAAGTCAATAAAGAAAAAATTTTTCTTAATAAATAAATAAAACAAAACCCCGGCATCACAAATCAAATGCAACTCCAACCCAATTTTTATCTAACCAGGATATCAAGCAACTTCATCTTTGTTTTTAAACAAAGCTTTCAAGGTAATCAAGTTCAATTTACAAATGTCACTTCTAGAAGATGCTTAGTGGTGCCAACTCTACTGAAACATAGGGCAAGTATTTTTTTTAACTGTTGGCCTTAATTCCGATTAGATATATCTAGCGTTGAGCCATCATCACCTCGTTCACTTTGAAGGACGGACTGTACTACCAAGCAGTATTCACTTTACTTTAATGAAATGCTTTAAAAAGGAAAAAGAGACAGGATGAAATAAAATTATTTCCCCTAAAATTATATGCAATATTTGAGTCTGAGTTTCTCTGGGGGGAGGATCGAGACCTTCCATCAGAATCTGAAAGGGTCTGGGTGACCTAAAAGTTACACACTACTGCTTTCTTAACATAATCATGGTAATATGAAAAGTTACTATTTTTTATTTCCTTACAATTTACATGATGAATGGGAGAAAGGGAAAAAAGAGACAAAGCAACAAAGAAAGAGGGTGGAGAGAAGAGAGAGAATAAGCGAGAGTAAAGGGGTCACACCTGAGAACACCCTGCAGACGCCTGGCACCGAAGGGGACAGCTCAGAGGCCTCAGGCAACTCAGGAATAGGGCTCAAAAGCGGCTTCTTAGAAGCGATGTCTCTTTCCCCATACAATGTCTTCTCAACACCTTTCTTTCTCCTCGCTTTCTTCTTGCGGCAACTTTTTAAAACCTGAGAAAATGTATTTTAACACTGTAACTAAGAAAGATGCAGCACATATACAATTTTGAGCCTTTAATTTCTATAGAAACACTTAAGACCAGTTATCTGATTTAAAATTTCAGAAATCTGAATTGGGGGTTAGGTACCTTACACAAAGTCAAATAAAATACAAAGCAGAACTCAATCAACAAATTGTAGCAAAACATTCTGTACTGCCACAAAGCATTTGCCAAAATAAGCTTGGGATAAGTAAAAAATAGATTAGATAGAGAATGGACAGACTTAAGACATGAGGTATTTATAACTACAATGTAGTTAGGATGACTCAGGATTAACCTAGGAGTTATCTACTCGAAGCCATGGGAAGCTGTTTTCTGTCTATAGATCTGGATGAAGAAACAAGAGATGTGTACATAAAATTTGAAGAGAACACAAAGCTAGCTGAGCTGATGCAAACAACATAAGATTTAATCAAGATTAAAATAAATAGGTCAAAATAAAATGGACTCTTAACAAGCACAAGCAGAAGATGAGGGGTAAAGGTTGGTAATAATTGATAGAAAATATGCGGGTTTCTATAAAAAACTGCTTTAATAATATCTGGAATGAAATATTAAGTTTAATTCTGACTGCCATTTCAGTAATTAAGAACTAATATTCTATGTTTAAAAAAAGTTTCATATGGAAAAGACTTGAGGGAAACTCAAACACTGTATTGAAATAATAGATTATGAATAAAACAAATACAATCAGTGTGATATAATAGTGGAGAGAACCAGACTTCAGGTCAACATAAGGAACATATTTTTAACAATGCTTCTTAGAAAATGGAATCCATGCAAATATTCATGGAGATACTGCTATGTGCAGGTAATAACTTGCTAGGTATGAGACAAAAACACGCTGGATGTGGTCTTTAGGGCGCGCTCAGTCTAAAGACAAGTCATCATAATATATACAGATCATGATAGACTCTGCATAGACCTAGAAGATGGGTACCTAGCCGACGGGAGGTGTTCAAGGCAGGCGCCACAGAAAATGTAGTATCTAAGTTAAGTCTTAAACAAGCAAGAATTGTTTTGGCCAATTTGGAAGTGGTGCAGAACGGCTTTTCAAAGAGAAGAGAATGGTACTCACAAGAGCTCTTTGTGAAGCAGCACAGACAAAGAGCTGCAAGTAGCAGTGTATGGTGTGTGGGCCCCACGTCAAGAAGGCAGATGACACTAACAAAGCAAGCACGCCCTCGGACACACTGAATATGGGCCTGAGAGCAACAAGGACTCACTGCACCATGAATCGGGGAGTAACATTTGATGATACATTTCAGAAAGATCATTTGGTGACAGCATAGGAACGAAGGGTGTGAAAGATTTTCAAGAGTACATAAGTGGACCAGAACTGTATGTTTCTTGAGATATCTACAGATATCCCGTGAAATAAAACAAAACAGTCCATGGAAAAATAATTTTAGAACAGTACAAGATAAATGTTCCTCTTGGTGGTTTACAATATACATTAACATTAAATTCTCTGATAAGTCCTCAGTATAAATAATCTCTGTATACATTCGAAAAATGCTGAGTTAAATATTTTTCCATAAAACATGTTTTTCATGGAATTTCTGCTGACTTGTACGGAGGAGTTGCGGAAATGCTAGCTTGCTCAATAAATGTGGGCTCCACAGATGAGTTGCAAAAGAAAAGTATTTGCCCAGCCAGTGTGGCTCAGTGGTTGAGTATCATCCCATACACCAGGAGGTCGCTGGTTCGATTCCCAGTCAGGGCACATGCCCGGGTTGCAGGCTTGATCCCCAGTGGGGGTTGTGCAGGAGGCAGCCAATCGATGTTTCTCTTTTATTGATATCTCTCCCTCTCCCTTCTTCTCTCTAAAGAAAGAAAGAAAGGAAGGAAGGAAGGAAGGGAGGGAGGGAGGGAGGGAGGGAGGGAGGGAGGGAGGGAGGGAGAGAGAGAGAGAGAGAGAGAGAGAGAGAAAGAAAGAAAGAAAGAAAGAAAGAAAGAAAGAAAGAAAGAAAGAAAGAAAGAAAGAAAGAAAGAAAAAAGAAAAGAAAAGAAAAGAAAAGAAAAGAAAAGTATTTGGCCTCTGGTGCCAGAAGCCTTGTTCAATCCTGACCCTGTCACTTAACTGCTTTATAACCTTAGGCAAGTTACCTCATCTCTCCGTACCTCATTTTCATCTCATCTGCAAAATGGAAATCACAATAGCACGGGTATTAAATAAGTTAATTTAGGTGAAATGGTTAAAACAGGGCTTGACCCTCAGCAAGAGCTATGTGTTAGCTATTCCTGTTCTTTTAAATTCCTTCCTACTGTTCAGCAGGTGTGGCTCAGTGGATTGAGCATCGTCCCATGCACTGAGAGGTCCCAGTTCGACTCCCGGTCAGGGCACATGACCGGGTTTTGGGCTCCAATCCCAGTAGGGGGCATGCAGGAGGCAGCTGATCAATGTTTCGCTCTCACATCAATGTTTCTATCTCTTCTCCCTTCCTCTCTCTCAAAAGAAAAAAAAAATCAATAAAAAATATTTAAAAAATAAATTCCTTCCTACTACTTTAAGGAGTGATATGGGGGAAATATTTTTAACATCAAAAATTATGCTCTTATATTACTGTGACCTAGGCCCTACATGTTCAGTTCATATACTATGGTCAATGTTATAACCTCTAGAATAGTTTCTGATTCATATATACGGAAAATCCCCTTTTAGCAGGATTTTGAAAATCTTTGTTTATATAAAATGTCCCCAGCACCTGCAATAGTGCCTGGCACATAGTGGCTTCTCAACAAACATAAATGAATGAATAAGTATGAAAGAAAAAGAAGTACAATTAATTAAACTCAATAAAATTTGCTAAACATGGTGAAAGACTAATGTTCTGTTTTTTCATCATCATGGGCCAACAGAAGTATACCATCCAAAAAGAAAAGATTAAAGCACCTGTGGTCTGCCATGAAAATACACCAATATTATCCATGAGAAGGTTTCATCTACAAAGGTGAGAACTTGAAACAAAATTTCAATGTAAGCCAATACAAAAAAAGCCTTGCTTATACTGTAATAAACAAAAGAAGCCACATGTGATTGAAATCCTAGTGAAGCCATATGATCTAGAAATGGTTAGGTTAGTTCATGAGTTGGAGCAGACAAAGGACAACTAAAAGTATTATCTCTAAAGTGATTCTATTTCCTTCAGAATCACCAATATTTCTTCTCATACAGTTAAGATCATGTAACAGAAGAAAATGCTTGCCTTTTATTTGCACTATTAAAACTTATTTTACATGGCAACAAAGCCAACTGTACAGGAAAGCTTATGTGAAAAGCATCCACTTCCCTATCCTTGCTGTTTACTTAGTAGTTACATTTTTAGTTCTGTAGGTAGCTCCATCCCTTAAATAAGGAGCTTATATTGCTATATTTTTTAACTTTTTATAATGGTGTGGATGAAAAGGGGTCACATGCTAACCTAACAAGCTCAGATTAAGGCCTGTGTGGCAATCTTGCAAACTGAAAAGACCTAAAGTAACCACAAAGGATGGTCTGACATTAAAACTTTTAAACTAAAAGCAGTTTATGGCAGGTAGTCATATTCTAGGCTGGCATTGTTCCAGAACAAAGGTCAATCTTTACCTTAACTGAGCCTATTATCTTTTTGCATCTACGATAACATATCTTTGGAATGTCAAAGTAATTTTCCTTTTTCCGGACCCCTCAACGTACAGGCACCACTCTACGGAGACCACAAATCCCCTCATTGTTACTGAATTAATTGTTGACTGTTAACTACCCCGTACCCACCTATGTAAGTATGTGTCTATCATTTTACTTTTCATCCAATCCCAGAGGTTTCCCCGCTTTGCTTTCTCCCACCTCCCTAATCTATCACCAATGGGTTTCATGTAACCCACTTACGTCTTCTCTTTTGATTGTAATGTATAAAATAAGGTGCAAAACTGCCATTCTCCGGAGCATTATCTCAATCCGTTGAGGTTTTGCTTCCCAGCATTTGTTGAGTTTTGGCTCAAATAAACTCACAAAAATTCTTCACAGGTTTGAATGTTTCTTATATTGACAATCGAAAATTGTCACATAAAAAGTGAATAGTATATTAAACACCATGTACCCCATCAACTATCTTCAACAATCACTAACACAGAAATCAAGATTCATTTATAAACACCCACCCCTGATTATTTTAGAGCAAATCCCAGACAGTACATCATTTTATCTGAAAATCCTATAGTATTTCTAAGAGGTAAGGGATCCTTTTTTTTTCCACAATAAAATGAAACATTTTATTACCTGACATTGTATTCTATTGATTTTCCCCCCCCTCTTTTACAATGGAGTTTCAGGTTTACAATGTAATCATTATATATATATAATGGCAATAAAAAGAACTAACTATTGCCATACACAAAAACCTGGACCATTCCACAAAATTATGCTAGGTGAAAAAAAAAACAGTCCCAAAAGGTTACATAGTGTTTGATTCCATTTATGTAACATTCTTAAAATGACAAAATTAAAGATATGGATAACAGATTAGTGGTTGCCAGAGGTTCATGGGGAGTAGGAATGGGAAGTGAATGTAGCTACAAAAGGACAACAGGAGAGAGCTTTGCAGCAACAAAATGTCCTGTACCTTGACTGTGCTTTGATATTGTACTATTGTGATATTATACAATAGTTCTGCAAGATGTCACCAGCATCACTGGGAAAAACTAGGTAGAAGGTACTTGGGATCTCTCTAATTCTTCTTACAACAGCATGCATTTCTAAAATTATCTCAAAATGAAACATTTAAACACAAAGAAACCATAATGATAGCAGTTTTCCCTACTATTCCGTCAGAGTTCAAAGTACTCCAATTGGTCCATAAACATCTTTTTATTTTTTTTATTTATTTTTTTTATTAATTTATTTTTGTTAGCTGTTTTTCCTTTTTTCCCCATTGACACCCTCCTCCCCATCCCTCCACCCCTTCCCCAGCTTTGTTGTCCATGTCCATCAGTTATGCATACATGCGTATAAGTTCTGTGGTTTATCTCTTCCCTCCCCCCCACCCCCTCTTTTGAGGGTTGTCAGTCTATACCCTACTTTCACATCTCTGGGTCTACCCTGTTCCCCAGACTGTTATGTTTATTATATTCCACACATGAGTGAGATCATGTGATATTTGTCTTTCTCTGCTTGGATTGTTTCGCTTAGGATAATACTCTCGAGGTCCCTCCATGTCGTCTCAAAGGATAAAAGATCTTTCTTTCTTACAGCTGCATAGTACTCCATTGTGTATATGTACCACAGCTTTTTTATCCATTCATCCACTGATGGGCACTTGGGCTGTTTCCAGATCTTAGCTATTGTAAATAGCGCTGTGATGAACATGGGAGTACATGTATTCTTTCTGATTGGTGTTTCAGGCTTCTTAGGGTATATTCCTAGAAGTGGGATCACTGGGTCAAATGGCAATTCAATTTTTAATTTTTTGAGGTAACACCATAGTGTTTTCCACAGTGGCTGCACCAGTCTGCATTCCCACCAGCAGTGTACTAGAGTCCCCTTTTCTCCACACCCTCGCCAACACTTGTTGTTTGATGATTTGTTGATGGCGGCCACATAAACATCTTTTTAGAATTATTCAAATCAGGACCCCAATAAGGTCTCCACACATTTCATTTGGTTGATAGATCTCTTTAAATCTATGGTTCCTTCATTTTTTCCTCTTGCCACTTATTTGGTAAAAACTGAGGCATCCTTCCCATAGAATGAGCCAAACTCCTTTGGGGCTGGAAGGGTGGGAGGGGGGCAGAGCATTTCATGGATGATAACAAATATACTTCCTTACTGTATCAGGATACCTACTCTCCTCCTGTGGCATTATGAATGACCAATGGGCTCAGGTGTTCAGTCTGATCCACCCATCATGCTTCCCTATTATCTTCCACCTAACATTCAACAGATTTCATGAACATGTCTTTTTTTACTTATTAGTGGGGATTCCACAATTATTTACTTGAAATAGAGCTCAAACTTTATTTTCTAATTTACAAAAAAACTAGTTGATGTCCTAAACAGCTAAGGTGGCCTTCAAGTTTTGTTATTTTTAATTATGTACTTAAGTGGTTTTTCATATTTGATGTTTGTGTTTCAATCTAGTACAATCATTATTTCTGATGGTCACACTGCCCACTCCTGGTCAGTAGCAGCCCTTTCTTGATGGTTTTATGTCCTCTAACAGGACTCTAGCAGTTTCTTAAGCTTCCTTGCTTGCACACTGGGACAGAACTGAGTTCGTTTCCTATATTTGCTGTTGTAAATCTGAAAGCAGTCATTTCACTGAGAAACTTTGATCCCTTTTAGTTGAAAATGGTATTGTAGCAATCTAGGTATGAGAGATACTCACTGCTAAACTTTATCAACAGAGTGAGAAAATGGAGCCAGTTGAGGTACTAGAAATATCATGGGGAAGACTATGTAAAGTGTATGATTGTCTAACCACTAAGTAAGCTGTACACCGGAAACCAATACACAGAAACAAAAACAAAAGCAAAACAAAAAAACTGAATGAGCAAATTATTTTAAAGGAAAAAAACATGAGTTCATACTGGTATTTCCGAAATTCTGTCTGCAAGGTATTTTGTTTGGTTTTTTGTTAATCCTCACTAGAGGATATTTTTTTCCCATTTTTTTTTTTTAAGAGAGTGGAAGGGAGGGGGGACAGAGAAAGAGAGAGAAAGAGATAAAGAGAGAGAGAGAGAGAGAAAGAGAGAGAGAGAGAGAGAGAGAGAGAGAGAGAAACATCGACTGGCTGCCTCCCGCACATGCCCCAACTGAGGCCAGGGGTCAAAATTGCAATTCTTTGGTGCCTGGGCTGACACTCTAACCACTGAGCCACACCGGCCAGGGCTATCTAGCAAGGTTCTGAACTTTTTTTTTTGTCTCACTAAAAACTCTTGATTCTTAATGATAGTTTTAAAAAGACCTCTTATGTTCTTTATTCTAGATTTAATTCCCCTGTCAATGTGAGTGCTTCATACTGTTTAAGCCTTCTTTGCAGTTATTTTTATACCTAGGATATATCCCACTGGGGTTTTTCAAATTTCTAAGTTCAAAAAAAATTCTTTGTAAGATTAAGCTACCAACCTGATACACAGTTAG
Source organism: Tadarida brasiliensis (assembly GCA_030848825.1). Lineage (NCBI taxonomy): Eukaryota > Metazoa > Chordata > Mammalia > Chiroptera > Molossidae > Tadarida > Tadarida brasiliensis. Next base: position 65,928,682 of record CM061259.1, on the reverse strand, counting down.
ATAACTTGTTTCATTTTATTTTCAATTTTTAGGGATTGTTTCTTTTCTTAAATTTGATTTAATTTTGACAGTCATATTAAACATTTACACAGTTCAATCTCAAAAGGTAAAACATTCAAGGAAGTCATTCTTTCCTATTCCCCTCTCCTGTTGCCTCTCCCTGTAGGTAGAGGCCTTACTCTCCCACTCTTTTTTTTTTAAATCCTCACCCTAGGATATTTTTCTATTTATCTTTAGATATAGTGTGAGGGAGAGAGAGGGAGAGAGAGCGAAACATCGAAGTCAACTGGTTCCCTCCCGCACGACCTGACTAGGGCCAGGGACGAACCACAACCAAGGTATGTGTCCCTTGGCTGGAATCGAACCCACGACTCATTGGTCCGCGGGCCAACGCTCTACCACTGAGCCAAACCAGTCAGGGCCACTTTTTTTAATGAAAAGATTTTATGTGGTTGTGTATACACATACATACACGTTTTTTAATGTTCCCTACTTTCTTAGATAAAAAGGCAGTACTGTATATTAGTTTGCCATATTGGGTGCCATAACAAAATACCACAGACTGGGCAGCTTAAACAATATTATTTTCTCACAATTTTGGAAGCTGAAAGTCCAAGATCAAGGTGCTGATAGAACTGGTTTCCTCTGAGGCCTCTCGTCAGTGTACAGATGGCTGCCCTCCTGCTGCCCCTTCATGTGGTCTTCTACCTGTTTGTGAGTCCCTGGTGTCTTTTATGTCTTCTGGAAGGGACACCAGTCAGACTGCATTAGGAACCATTCTATAGGTCTCATTTTTACCTAATTACCCATTTAAAGGCCCTATTTCCAAATACAGTCACATTCTGAGGAAATGGGGATAGGGCTTCAATATAAGAATTCTTGGGGAACAAGATCACCCCCTAACAGGTAGCTTACTATATACATCATTTTACAGCTTGTGTTTTTTTGTTTTTTTTTCACTTTAATAGTAAATAATTCCTGGCATCATTCCATAGCAGTATTGGGAATTTTTCTTATTTTCTATAGCTACAAAATACTCACTTTGTGAACACACCACAGTTTATTCACCAGTTTTATAATAACAGACATTTGGTTTGTTTTCAGTCTTTGGCATTACAAAGAGTGCTGCAATAAATAACTTTGTACAATGCCTTTTTGTCATTGGATCTTTGTGATGAATTCCTAGAAATGAGATTACTGGGTAAATGAATATTTAAATTTGGCTTGAGCCCTGGCCAGTTTGGCTCAGTGGTTAGAGCGTCGGCCTGCAGACCAGAGAGTCCCGGGTTCGGTTCCCACTAAGGGCATGTACCTCGGTTGCAGTTTGTCCCCTGGTTGGGGTTGTGTGGGTGGCAACCAGTAAATGTGTCTCTCTCACATCGATGTTTCTCTCTCTCTTTCCCCCTCTCTCCCTCCCGCTCTATCTGAAGATAAATGCAAAAATGTCCTTGGGTGAGGATTAAAAAAAAAAAAATCGGCTTAATATTGTCAAACTGCCCTCCATAGAGATCTTCATTACCAGAAAATGTGTGAGCGTGCCTTACCAACAGAGTATGCTGCCAAAAGTCTGGATTTTTCCTAATCTAAAATGGTAAGAAATGGCATCTCAATGTAGTTCTCATTATGATGAGCAACTCTGAACATATTTTTCATGTTTAAGGGACATTTAACTTTAAAAAATATCTCTTGGATATTTTTCTCTCATTGCTCAATTTAGAAGCTTTTTTAATATTAGTGATCTTAACATTTTGTGTTTGATATAAAGATACTTTTTCCACATTTCTCCTCTGTCCTTTAAATTTTCTTATAGAGTATTACCCCCCCCCCCCGCCCAATGCATGCTACATGTTGCTTGGGTCAAATGGAGTGAAATTTACCAGTCTTTGATCTCAGTTTCTGGATTCTGAGTCATATTTTGGAAACTTTCTCCATTTCTAGGTTATAAAGGAAATCAATCTTATGAATTCTAAAGCTACTTCAAAGTTAGAAATTCTTTTATTTATTTTCAAAAATTTTCCAGTTTTATTGAGGTATGATCAACAAATACTTTATATATTTAGGTTGTACGTGATTTTTTAAAAGGTCTACAAGATGATGACTAAATCTATACATATACAATATAACATGATGATCACAATCAGGTTAATCAACACATCCATCACCTCAGATAGTTACCAGTTACCACTTTTGTGTGTGTAAGATCTATTCTCTTAGAACACTTCAAGCATTCAATACAGTGTAAATCTCCACAAATCCTTGCCATGAAAGATGAGGTTATTTCTCACTTAAACTAAACCTTCCTCTTTCCTGTTAGTTTTGGCTCTTTCATTGGTTACTTTTGAATTTATATTTGTATTTCTTTGCATCTTTTAAAAGAGTTCTTAGACCCCTAATCTGTAAGATGATAATTATAGTAATAGCTATAGTGCTTACTATGGCCAGGCATTGTTCCGTTTTACATGTGTTAACTCATTTACTACTCATCGCAAGCTTATAAAATAAATACCATTAATATCTCCATTTTACAACCAATAGAGGAATCAAGAATCTTGCCCACCAAGCCAGTGCTAGGAAGCAGCAGGATTCAGAACCCAGATTATCTGGCTCTAGAGCCTTCACTCTTAACCTCCATCCTTAACCTCACCTCCATCCTTTCTACCCACTTTAACCTTCTGCTCTTAGCTACACTCAGATCACCTTGTACACAATCAACTTGTTAAAAATTTGCCCTTAGTTGAAAACAAATACCTTTTACATTATTAAGACTGTATAAACATTTTCCATTGCTCTGCCAAGAACACAGATCATATTCCTTTCATTTTCTGTGGCGCCCCTTGTAGATGATTCCTAGCACTATCAAATATACTTTTCCTTACACTTCCTTATTACTTGAAATCATATGTGCTCCAAAACTTTTGTATACAGACTTTTGTTTGAAATGATATATAACTACCTTTCTTTTTTCTTTTTTGGCACACCTTCCATTTTCTCAATCACAGGTCTTTTTGTTTTTCCCTCAAGAGACCTTCTTCCTAGAGTACCCTTTTCTTTTGCAAAAATTTGGACTAGCTGCTCTCCTGGGCTGGCTGAACAGCTATAATCAGAGACTGACTTGCATAGCTCTCCTGTATTACTAAATCCACTGAATCCTGAATTCTCAAGCTTACTTCATTTTGTTCGAGTAGCACCTCCAGTAGTAATATCCAAAGAAAAACTTTCAAAGTCCTTGAAACATCTGAATGTATTTTTTCTCACAAACTTAATTAAATTTGGCTGGGGGCTGAAATTAAATTTCTTTAAAAAAAAATAGATAAATTTCTTTCAAAGCTTTAAATGTCCTGTTGAATTATCTTTCAGCATTCAGACTGCTGTGAAACTTAATAGCACTCTGATTATTGTTTTCTGGTAGGAAAAGTCTACTTTTCTCCTTATTTGATTTGTCGAAGTGCTGACCTTTTTTCATTCCTTTCTTTAGTTCTAAGAACTCCTCTTCTTTACTTTGGCAATTTCTTCTATGCTACTTTTTTCTCATTATTGATTTTAGAGAGAGAGGAAGGGAGAGGGAGAGAGAGAGAAACATTGATGAGAGAGAACATCGATTGGCCGCCTCCTGCATGCTCCACACTGGGGATCGGGCCCACAACCTGGGCATGTGCCCTGACCAGAAATCGAACCCACAACCCCTCGGTGCATGGGTTGACGCTCAACCACTGAGCCACACTGGCCGGGCCATGCTACTTTCTTGTTCTGAGATACCCAAGAAGTTTCCTAGACTGGTTTCCCATCTCCTTTTTATCCTGTCTCTCTTCTGCTCTACATTCTGGGAGACTTTCCTTAATTTCATTCTCTAGTCCAACTACTAAATTTTATATTTCTGCGAATACTTTTTCTCTGCTCCTTTTTCAGCACCCCCTTAATAGTTTTATACTTTCTTACATTTGAGTATATACTTTCTTAACTTTGAGTATATCAGAATATTTATTTTTTAAATAATGTTTCCTTTTATTCTCTGAATAACATCTCTCTGGGATCAGTTTTTCAAATTTTTAATATTAGTCTTTCATGTTCTTGGTTGTACTCAGTTGTCTGATTCTTACTTAAAGAAAGGCTGGGCCCTGGCCGGTTTGGCTCAGCGCTTAGAGCATCAGCCTGCGGTCCAGAGAGACCCAGGTTCGGTTCCCGCTAAGGGCATGTACTTCGGTTGCAGTTTGTCCGCGGCCCTGGTTGGTCGTGTGGGTGGCAGCCACTCAATGTGTCATCTTCACATCGATGTTTCTCTCTCTCTCTCTTCCTCTCTCTCCCTCCCACTCTATCTGAACAAAAAAATGAAAAAAAAAAAGTATCCTCGGGTGAGGATAAAAAAAAAGGCTGGAAATTGGTATTGGTGTCCTCTGCTTTCCAGCTACTAGGAACTCTATGTGAGCCAGGGAGAATGAGGAGTGTCAATGCAGGCTTTGCTTAGGGCAGGGGTGGGGAACCTTTCTTCTGCCAAGGGCCATTTGAATATTTATAACATCATTCAGGGACCATACATAATTATCATGTTAAAAATTAGCCTGCTATATTAGATCAGGCCAATTTGGTGAGGCCTGTGAAGGTAGCTGGTATTGATTTCCGGCCTTCTGAATGTTCTCCACCCCTGCTTTAGGGCAAAGAGCTGGCTGTTGAGATTGTGATATTTTCCAAATGCCAGAATGAAGGCTTTAACCTAGATAATAACACCTGTTCTGAGCTTGAGGGTGGGATAGGGGGGTGGGTTGTCAACTGTTTCACATACAGGACTTCAAATTGTTTTACATACAGGACTTCAATTAATCTGTTTTTCACTACCACTTCTCAATCGCACAATCCACTGTACCTGCCAATACTGGGCCCAGTCTCTTGGGATTCCAATAGACAGGCTGGCTCCCAGCGCCTCTCTAGTTCCCTCCTAGCACATTCTGGGCTGTAAATCTTTCCACCTTTTTTATCTGTCAACATGTTCCCATCTGCTCTGTCTTCTAGAAATTCACTGAAGGCTGTCATCTGTTGCTTAATACCCCTCCTCATTTCCTTCCTCTTCTCACTGCTATTCAAAGCCTATCCCCCCCACCCCAACACACACATACAATTACATCAATATTTAGATGCAGTGGTGTCCTGGGAGGGGTTGGAATAAACCTTAATAACCCTTCTTGAACTTTCTGGCTACTGATTTTATTGAAGAAGTAGGTACACATTCTTTGGAACAGTGTTTTTTAAAGAATATGAGGAAAACCAATTTCTAATGCAATAAAATAAGATGAATGCATATTTTTGAACCTATATGTGTATTTTTTTCAGCAAAGGGATCTTTCAATGGAGTATGTGACCTAAAAAAAGGGACTGAACCAGGAAAACATTCAGTTTCTTTTGGTTTTGCTGACTTGGGGGTGATTGTGCCATGTTTAAACCAAAAAAGGCAGTTTTTGTTTTATGAAGCATAAAAAAGTTTACTGAAATGGCCCTGGCTGGTTTGGCTCAGCAGTTAGAGTGTCGGCCCGTGGTGGACCAATGAGTGGCAGGTTCGTCCCGGCCCTGGTTGGGGTCGTGTAGAAGGGAACCAGTGGATGTGTCCCTTCACATCGATGTTTCTTTCTCTCTCTCTCTCTCTCTCTCCCCCTCCCACTCTATCTGAAGATAAATAGAAAAATATCCTCGGGTGAGGGTTAAAAAAAAGAAAAGCTTACTGAAATTGAAGAGTTTAAGTTTGAAAATGTTGATTTTTTTTTTTAGGTATTTGTAAGATGGTTTAAGAAGAGATGTCTAGTAAGCGGCTGAACATGTTAACAGATCAGAAAGATTTGGGAGTCATCAACCATGCTAGATATGGATCACTCAGAAAATAACACAATTTGGAAGGGCAAAGAGTAGAACTCTGGTAATACAAACATCTAAGGATGGGGGAAGAAAATAAACCTTTAACAGAGACTTTAAGTATTCTCAATGATGTCGAATGTTGCTGAGATGGTGAGTGAAAAGAAGACCTCAAAGGATGCACTGGACTTTGATCACTAAGTTACTAAATAACTTGGAAAAATAACTGAAGTAAAGTGGCAAAGTGGTGGAGAATGAGACCAAATGTCAGACAATATGTGGAACTGGATCTGTTGAAGCACCTGTGTCTTTCCAGGAGCGATGCTAGATGGGAGAGGGGATGGTGGCTAGATCAGTCCAGAGTAGAAGTGGAATGAAAGGGATGAAGAGCTGAGATTACCGACAAGAGTGGTTAAAAATAGCTTACATGGTTTAGGATAAACAAAGAAACAAGGAAATTAAGGGATATCTGAAAGCTTGAGAGTACGCAGAGAGGCCAGAAGATTATTAATACCAGCAGAGGGATATAAGTAAGGGAGTGCAGGTGCTGATGGATAAAAGGCTAGGGTTGGAGAGTGGGATACATAAATATATATTATTCAAAGTGGGAGGTGCTTGGGTATTAAGAAGCTGTGGGGCATTGCAGAGGAAGATCCAGATCAGTGAAGGGGAGGGGGCAAATAACTGGGTTAAGGTGCTAGGATCGGTTATCCATAAAAGATAGTGAAGTTGCCCTGGCCAGTTTGACTCAGCGGTTGGAGCATCGGCCTGCGGTCCAGAGAGACCCGGGTTCGGTTCCCGCTGAGGGCATGTACCGCGGTTGCAATTTGTCCCCGGCCCTGGTTGGTCGTGCGGGAGGCAGCCACTCGATGCGTTCCTTTCATATCAATGTTTCTCTCTCTCTCTCTCTCTTCCTCTCCCTCCCTCTCACTCTATCTGAACAAAAAAATGGAAAAATGTCCTCAGGTGAGGATAAAAAAAAAAAAAGATAATGAAGTCATCTGAGCCGGGATAGGCCTTGACACACTGACTGAGAGCTAGCATCTAAATTCTTCCTTAAATATGGGGGAGTGATCCAGCCACTGGCAGAAGCAGATGGTACACTCATCCCTATCTAGGAACTTAGAGGATTCCACAAATAGGGTGAGGTTAGATTAAATTCACAGATAAGGATCAACTTAACATTTGAGTGCCAATGATTTACTGTGCTGGATATACCTAACACATTCAAGAAAATTCAAAAATGGCCCTTGGGTAATTAAGAATTGAGTATAGAACTTCCGGTCAAGATGATAGCGTACGTAAACGCAGTATCGCCTCCTCCCACAACCACATCAAAATAATAACTAAACTACAACACAACCATCATTCAGAACCACCTGAAACAGACCTGAATGGAAGTCCTACAACTACTAAATTAAAGAAGCAGCCGCACTGAGACTGGTAGGAGGGGCGGAGGCACAGATGGGCTGGTCCCACATCCACGTGTGGCGGATAAAAATCAGGAGGGACACCTCAGCTGGGAAGGTCCTCCCTGAGGAGTGAGGGGTCCCAGTCCCACACCAGGAGCCCAGCTCAGGGTTCCAGTGCCAGGAAGAGAAGTCCCCATAACTTCTGGCTGGAAAAACCGGTGGGAACTGAGGCTGAGGGAGGCTGAGGCTGATGGAGTCCAGGCAGTACCTCTTAAAGGGCCCGTGCATCGACTTACTGGGACTTGCTGCTCCCTCTAGGTTCAGAGGGAGGCAGCTTGAGGGGCACCAGAGACATACATGGAAGAACTGAGCTGTTTGGCCTCTGGACGAGGGCTGGAGAGGTGGCTTTCTCCTGGACAGACATGCTGGCGGAGGCTGATGTTCCTTTGGTGAGTCCTTCCCAGGGGCGGCAGATGGCTGCCATATCTGGGACTCCAGCAACCTGGCTCGCACTGTCCCCCTCCCCCCTCCCAGTGATTCCCTGAGGCCTCGCCCCACCCCAGCTGTTTCCAAAGGCTTTACCATAGGATTGGCCTGTCTTGGATTCTGCTTCAGAGTTTCCTAAAATCTCTCAAACAAGCAGCATCTGGTCTCAGCGAGCCCCATACCTCTTGTTAAGTGGCCCCAGGCCTGGCACTAGAAGCAACCAGCCTTGGTTCACAACTTGGCTTTTCCTGGGCAACTCTAAGCCCAACACAAGAAGCAGCCATTGGCAGATCACTTTGTAGCTTATGCCGGGTGGCCCCGGTAGAACACAGGCAGAGGCTGACCTTGCCCCAGAGCCCGCACACCCAGTGGAGACAACTTCAGACCACATCGAAACACCACCACCCAACCACCTCCACAAGTGACACACTCAATGAGCGGACTCAGTGGGTACCAGAGCCCTGATGAAGTAAGTCTTGCTGTGTGATGGGCCCCTACACAGCTGATCCTCCAAGGTAGTCAGAGGTCAGTGGTTAGTGGGCACGGCCAGTCCTTGCTGCTGATCAGCCTGCGTAAATCCCTCCCATTGACATGCCAGCAGTAATCGAGACTCAATTACAACAGAAGTGTGTACAGTCCACACTAGGGGTGCACCTCGAGGGCCCAGCTAGGGTGATCAGGGAGACTGTGCCACTGGATCCTACAGGACACTTACAATAACAGGTCACCCTATGAAGCCTAGGAGACATAGCAACTCTACCTAATACATAGAAACAATCACAGGGAAGCAACCAAAATGAGGAGACAAAGAAACAGGTCCCAAATGACAGAAAAGAATAAAACTGCAGGAAAAAAACTGCCCTGGCCGGTTTGGCTCAGCGGTTGGAGTGTCAGCCCACAAACCAGAGAGTCCTGGGTTCGGTTCCCGCTAAAGGCATGTACTTCGGTTGCAGTTTGTCCCTGGCCCCAGTTGGGTCGTGCGGGTGGCAGGCAGTCAATGTGTCTCTCTCACATTGATGTATCTCCCCCCCCCCCCGCTCTATCTGAAGATAAATGCAAAAATTGTCCTTGGGTGAGGATGAAAACAAAAGAACTAAATGAAATGGAGATAAGCAATCTAACAGACAGAGTTCAAAACACTGGTTATAAGGATGCTCAATGAACTTAGTGAGGACCTCAAGAGCATAAAAAAGGACCAGTCAGAAATGAAGGAGGCACTAACTGAAATAAAGAATAATTTACAGGGAATCAATAGTAGAGTAGGTGAAGCCAAGAAGCAAACCATCGACTTGGAATATAAGGAAGCAAAAAACACCCAATCAGAACAGCAAAGAGAAAAAAGAATCCAAAAAAAAGAGGACAGTGTAAGAAGCCTCTGGGACAACTTCAAGCATGCCAACATTTGCATCATAGGGGTGCCAGAAGGAGAAGAGAGAGAACAAGAAATTGAAAACCAATTTGAAACAATAATGACAGAAAACTTCCCTAACTTGGTGAAGGAAGCACAGAGAGTCCCAAACAAGATGAATCCAAAGAGGTCCACACCAAGACACATCATCATCAAAATGCGAAAGGTTAAATACAAAGAGAGAACCTTAAAAGCAGCAAGAGAAAAGCAGTTCGTTACCTACAAAGGAGCTCCCATAAGACTGTCAGCTGATTTCTCAAAAGAAATTTTGCAGGCCAGAAAGGAGTGGCAAGAGATATTCAAGGTGATGAAAAGCAACGACATACAACCAAGATTACTCTATCCTGCAAAGGTATCATTTAGAATTGATGGATGTATCAAGAGTTTCTCAGACAAGAAAAAGCTAAAGGCGTTCATCACCACCAAACCAGTATTATATGAAATGTTGAAGGGTCTTCCTGAAGAAGAACAAAAAAATGACAATAAAATGGCAATTAATGCATATCTATCAACAATGGAATCTATAAACAAAATGAGCAAGCAGAATAAAAACATTCTCATAGATACAGAGAACATTTTGTTGCTTACCAGATGGGTGGGGGCTGGGGAGATGGGTGAAAAAGATGAAGAAATTAAGAGGTACAAATTGGTTGTTAGACTGATGAACCTCAAAGGGAAGGGGGGAAGGAGGGTGGGATGAGATAAACCAGAGAACTTATATGCATATATGCATAACCAATGGACACCAACAATAGTGTGGGGAAGCCAGGAGGAGGGCGGGATTGGAGAGAAGGGGGTCAATGGGGAAAAAAGGGGGGACCATCTGTAATACATCCAATAATAAAGATGAGTTAAATAAATGAATAAATAAAATAAAATAAAAGAAAAGAATTGAGTATACAATCTCCTATGGCCCTTTCTATTCTACGATAAGATGATTTTATTACTCTTATGTTAACTAAAAAAACAAAAATTTTGTTTCCCTGTTTCCCTAACCATACAACAAACAAATGCATCACTTCTACTCTGTAATATATCTTTGGAAACACACTCACCGGATTCTTTTTACGAAGTACTCTGTCTGTGTGCTTGCTTTCTTGAGATTTCCTCCTCTTAATTTTCTTTTCTTTGCAAGGCTCAGCTTCTGTATTAAATAAGCTGCAAACACTCTCTTCTGCAAAACTGATCAATTGCTATAAAGAAAATTTGGAATACCATACAATGCAAGCAGTTATATGTGAATGCATGTTCTCTCACATGTATTTTCTTTCCCATGCTGCCTCTACAATTCTTACATCCCATTTCCTCTAAATTTACAAATTCCATTAGGTGTATTTTAACCAACTTAACCTCAACTGGGCAAAACAGTAATTATTAATTTCTGATCTATCAAACATGGACCCAGAAACATATGCACTTTGTCCAATTATTGTAAGGAAGAAAAAAAGAACCTGTAAGAATTAGTTGATGTATTCATTCATCAAAATAGTTATTTGAGCACTGGCTGGTTTGGCTCAGCGTTTAGAGTGTCGACCTAGTTGCGGGTTCAGTTTCAGTCAAGGGCACGTACCTCGGTTGCTGTTTGTCCACGGCCCTGGTCAGGTCGTGTGGGAGGCAACCAGTCAATGTGGCTCTATCACATCGATGTTTCTCTCTGTCTCTCTGTCTCCCCTCTCCCACTTATCTGAAGATAAATAAAAAAATATCCTCAGGTGAGGATTTGAAAAAAAAAAACACCAAAGCTGGAGACATCATTAGCCTGGGTTACATGCTAAGTAGGATAAGGAATTAGCTCTTAAAAACACTGTTCAAGCCTAGATTTTACACATAATCATTTGATCACGAAAAAATTAAAAATCTGTAAGATTTAAAAACAAATACATTGTGCCAAATACAAACACTTACACTTCTGTTAGAGGTCCGTGTTTTTCTACCATCTTTACAGGAAGGTATTTTCTCGTGGTTATTTGAAGAGCTAAGTGTATCCATGCCTAAAGAGTAAAACACAAGCAAAATCAGGGTGCTAACAAAACAGTTGTCTTTCTGATACAGTGCATACTCTTTTGACTACCCACCTTTGATTCTACTATATTATCTAAACATAATTAATTACCATGAGGAATATATTTTGAGATTCAAAAGTATTAAAGCTTTAAGTTTACTGAATACCTAGAAACTTTTGACTTTCCATGGAGAGTGCATAACATGTTATCTTGCTCAAATAACAGAGTAAATCACATTATAATAAACACCCGTATTTCACTCATGTCCATTTATTCCAAGCTACATTTTATACAATGAAATTGTAATGAAAGGGCATTAAGATGATAGCGAACGTATTTTATTTTACAAAGCTCAGGAAAACTTTAATTTGGTTACATACTTTCAAATAAAGCTTTAATCCTCTCCTGGGGATTATTTTTCCACTGATGTTTAGATGGGAGAGGGGGAGGAAAGAGAAAGAGAGAGAGAAACATCGATGTGAGAGAGACACATCAATTGGTTGCCTCCCGCACCACCCTGACCAGGGCCAGAGATCGAACCTGCAACCCAAGTATGTGCCCTTGACTGAGAATCGAACCCACAACTCTTCAGTCCTCGGGCCGATGTTCTAACCCCCGAGCCAAACCGGCCAGGGCTTAATTTGATTACTTTTAATGGTATAAATGAAAGGCAGTATAATGTGTTAAAGAGCATATGCTTTTGAATGTGATACACTAATGATTCAAATTTTAGCTCTACTGTAACACTTCATGTCTTAGATTCTGTGCTAATGAGTTCGGTTTGTGTCCTATACCCAATGCAAAGCCATTAAAGGATTTCAGCCAGGGGAACCACATAAATAATGGTTCCCATCCTAAGTGTTTTCCCCATGACACGCTTGCCAGCCAAGTTCTGGTTTGTCAGGAAAGGGCAGAGGTATTTGCTGCCTTGTCACGATCATAAAAAAGCCAGACCTTGGAAAGTACATGTGCCCAAAATGCCATGTTAATGTTGATGAACAATTTTGGATATTTCAGAATGACCCTTACAATCCATATCACTACGCCTGTACGAACTGGGAAAAGAAGCTGCCATCCAAGGAAGGGTGGGACTTGAAATGGAAATGGACGGATAAGAGACATAAGTTTTTCTACACTATTTGTTTTTTTATACCAAGTATGCATTGTTGTAATAAAAATAAAATTAAAAAAAGAAACTAACGAAATTAAGTTTCCTTCACACAGACATTGCAAATGACATTTATTATATAAGATAAACACAAGTTACTACCTGAAAAATTCTCGGAGACTGAAGACTTACTAAGAGGGCTCACAACAGCAAATGATACCTGAGGAGGTTCTATGTTTTCCTAAACAAAGAAAACAAAGGTGGAAATTAGATATCCTTAAATTCAGCGGACATATAAATAATGTGCCCCAAAGAAAATAATATGGATTTATTTTTGTAGATGGAACTATAATAAGCATAAAGATGGGAAATCAATAAAAGGTTGAAAAAGAAGAAGTCAAAGCAAAAGACATGCCTATGGAAAACAATATGGTGTTTCCTCAAAAAATTAAAAATTGAACTGCCGTTTGACCCAGTGATCCCACATCTACGAGTATATCCTAAGAAGCCTGAAACACCAATCAGAAAGAATGTATGTACCTCTGTGTTCATAGCAGCGCTATTTACAATAGCTAAGATTTGGAAACAGCCCAAATATCCATCAATAGATGAGTGGGTAAAAAAGCTGTGATACATTTACATAATGAAATACATGCAGCTGTAAGAAAGAAAGATCTCTTATCCTTTGAGATGACATGAAGGGACCTGGAGAGTATTATGCTAAGCCAAATAAGCCAATCAGAGAAAGACAAATACCACATGATCTCATTTACGGAATATAGTGAATAAAATAAGCTGACGATCAAAATAGATCCAGAGACAAGGAAGTAGGGAACAGACTGACAAATCTCAGAGGGAAGGGGGGTGGGAGGGGTGGGAAGAAATAAATCAAATAACTTATATGCATACATGCACAACCATGGACACAGACAATAGTGTGGGGAAGGTGGGGAAGGGGTGGGAGCCAGGAGGAGGGGAGTCAATGGGGGAAAGAGGGGAAGAAATCTGTAATACTTTGAACAATAAAGATTTAAAAAAAGATATTGGATATAAAAATAAAATATATTTTATAATATTTACCAATTACCTTAAATGAAACCATGTTTACTAACTACAATCCCCAACACACACACACACAAAAACCCTTTAAGTGAAAGTGGCCACAATGACACACTAGTAAGTTATTTTTTGGTTTACTTAAAATTCCATGTCCTAACTCTTATAGAATAAGACAATCCATTAATAAACACAACATCACATTATTCAGGGAAACTTCAGGGTAAAATGGCAATATAAACACAGTTGTCAAATCTTTTCTTTCCCAAGTAATTGCCATTATGATGGTAACTTTGCTTTTCATAAATAAAATTTTTCAGGATGAAGAAAATTTTTTTCACTACTTTGCTCAGAGTTCTTATCAGAAATGAATCCTGGATATTGCCAAATGTTTTCTCTATACCTACTGAGATGAACATAAGGTTTTTCAGTCTTACTGTGTTAAAATGGTGAATTATACATATTTTTAAAATATTAAACCATCTTCGCATTTCTGGGTTACATCTCATTTGGTCATGATGTACTTTTTATATGTTCTTATGTTCATGAAGATAGTGGACTATAATTTTCTTATAATGTGTGTCTGATTATGGTATCTCGTAATGCTGACATTCATGAATCGGGAAGTATTCCTACCTTCTCAATTTGTTTGGATGAACATATGTAGAATTAGTACTATATTTTTCTTAAATGCTTGGTAGAATTCATTAGTAAAATCATCTGGACATGCAGTTTTCTTTGTGAGAAGATTTAATTACAACTTAAATTTCTTTAGTTGATATAAGGCTAATGAGGTAATTTATTCTTGAGTGAGATTTAGTAGTTTGTTTCTTTCAAGATATGCATCTAGTTTATCTAAGTTGTTGAATTTATTGGTATAAAGTTGTTCATAATTCCTTATTACCCTTTTAATATGTTAGCATACAGTTATGTTACCTCTCACATTCCTTATACTGGTAACTTGAGTAGTCTCTCTTTTTCCTGAATAGTCTGATTAAAAGTTTGCTAACATTATTTTTTTAAAGCACAATCTTTTGATTTTGGTAATTTTTCTCTATTGTTTTTATTTTCTACTCCACTGATTTCTGCATTTATCTTTACTACATTCTTTCTTCTATTTACTTTGCTTTAATTTTTCTTTTTCTAGTTTCTTAAAGTAGAAGTTGAGATTAATTTGAGACATCTCTCATTTTGAAATAGACTTTTTTTTTAAATTTCCCTCTAAGCACTGTTTTAGCTGCATTCCACACATCTGTGCTGTCCTTTTTAAAGTGGTTTATGATTTATAGTATGCATCTTTAACTTACACCACTTTGTGTATAGCCTAAAACCTCCTCCCAGCCTTTATGCCATGTTATTTTTGTATATTTTATTTATATAGGTTCCAAACCAAACAATACATTGTTGTTACTCTTACTTTGAATGATTATCTTTTATACAGATTAAGTGGAGGAAACAGTCTGTTATATTTGCCCACATATTTAGCATTTTCAGTGCACTTCATTCCTTTGTTAAATGCAGATTTCCATCTGGAACCATTTTCCTTTAAGATTTTTTCCAATGCTAACCTGCCACACTAATAAATTCTTCCAGCTTTCACATGCCTGAAAAGCCTTTAATTCACCTTTGTTTGTGTTTTTTAATCCTCACCCAAGGATGTTTTTCATTGATTCTAGAGAGAGAGGAAGGGAGAGGGAGAAAGAAACATCTATGTGAGAAAGAAATATTGATCGGTTGCCTCTCACATGCGCCCTGATGGGGAATCAAACCAGCAACCAGGGCCTATGCTGTGACCAGGAATTGAACCCGAGACCCTTCAGTGTATAGGAAGACGCTCTAACCACTGAACCACCAGCCAAGGCTAATTCATCTGTGTTTTGATGAAAGATAAGTTTCATTGGATGTAGAATTCTGACTTGATAGGATTTTTTTTCTCTGAGTACAGCATTAAAAGATGTTGCAATGTCTTCTATTTGTTCTTCTTTATGTCATGTGTCTGTTTTCCCAAGGTGATTTTAGGCCATTTTATCAGTGATTTTAAGCAATGATGTACCTTAGTGTACTGTTCTTCATGTCTCACATGCTGCAAACTGGTTGAACTTTAGGATTTATGGGTTTATAATTTTATCACATTGGGACATTTTTCAGCCATTATTTTTCAAATATTATTTTCTGTTCCTTCTAGTCTCTCCTCTCCTTTGGGGTCTCTAATTATACACATATGCTTAAGTTGTCCCAGCTCATCGATTGTCTGCTCTTTCTTGTTCAGTCATTTTTTCTCTGTTTAACTGAGAATAATTTCTATTACTATATCTTCAAGTTTACTAATCTTTTCTCATCTTTTCCTATATATCTATTTATTTTTTTTATCCTCACCCGAGGATATTTTTGCACTTATCTTCAGATAGAGCAAGAGGGAGAGAGGGAGAAAGAGAGAAACATTGATGTGAAAGAGACACATCGACTGGTTGCCACCCACACAACCCCAACCGGGCCTGGGGACAAACTGCAACCGAGGTACGTGCCCTTAGCTCAGTGGTTCTCAACCTTTCTAATGTCGCAACGCTTTAATACAGTTCCTCATGTTTTGGTGACCCCCAACAATAAAATTATTTTCGTTGCTACTTCGTAACTGTAATTTTGCTACTGTTATGTCTTAGGTGACCCCTGTGAAAGTGTCGTTCAACCCCCAAAGGGGTCACAACTCACAGGTTGAGAACCGCTGCTAGCAGGAACTGAACGCGGTCTCTCTGGTCCACGGGCCGACGCTCTAACCGCTGAGCCAAACCGGCCAGGGCTATCTACTGATTTTTAATTGAATGTCAAACATTTTTAATTTAACATCATTTGGTACTGCATAATTTTGTTACGTTATTCTTGAGCTTTGTTATCCAATGCAGTTAAGTAGTTGGATACAAGTTGGATCCTTTCATGGCTTGCTTTCGAGTTTTGCCAGATTTTTAGTCTAACTCTGCTCCACTAACTAAGCAACTCTCTTTAGTAGGCAATGCCCTTTTGAATTACAAAGCGTTTCTACCCAGGTTGGTGAGAACACTGTTCCTGCCCGAATGGGTGAGCTCTAAGCATTGTTCCCTCTGCTCCATTTGGGTAGTTCCTTTCCTGGCCTCACAAGCATGTGTTGATCAGCACTCAGCAGAAGACTCAACTGGGACCCTTTGCAGATCTCCAGAGCTCTCTGTGCAGCTCTCTCCTCTCTGGTACTCTGTCCCATGAACTCCATCCATCTTCCTTCGCTTTCCCAGATCCCAACTCCATTTTTTCAACTTATTAGACAGCCAGGCTCCACTGAGGTTTGCAAACCCTCCCTGTGCTATAGCCTAGAAATTCAGCCCAGGCAGTAGTTGGGCCTCATATAACATCACTTCATTTGTTACCCCCCCCCCCCCCAGGGATTATCATCCTATGCTGCCTGATGTTAAATGTCTGAGAACAACTGTTCTGTGTATTTTCTCTAGTTTTTTAATTGTTTCTCATGGGAGTAAATTAGGTCACTCTTACTCCATTCTAGCCAAAAGCGAAATATACCAAAGTATAATAAGAGAGAATAAATGATGGTGCCAATATAAAAATAGGTAAGGAGCCCTGGGCAGTGTCGTTCAATTGGTTGGTGCATCATCCTGTGCAGCAAAAGAATACAGGTTTGATTACTGATCAGGGTACACACCTTAGGTAGCAGGTTCAATCCCTGGTTGAATGCAAACAGGAAGTGATGGATCAATGTATCTCTCTCATATCAGTGTTTCTCTCTTTCTCCCTTCCTCACTCTCTAAAAAAAATCTGAATAAATATATGTTTAAAATAAATAAATTTTAGCCTTGGCTGGTTTGACACAGCGGTTTGGCCCACTGACCAAAGAGTCGCAAGTTCGATTCCTGTCAAGGGCCCGTACCTTGGTTGCAGTTCATCCCCTGCCCTGGTCGGGGTCGTGTGGGAGGCAACCAGTCGATGTGTCCCTCTCACGTTGATGTTTCTCTCTCTCTTCCTCTCTCTCCCTCCCTCCCACTCTATCTGAAGATAAATAGTAAAATATCCTTGGGTGAGGATTACAAAAAATAAAAAAATAAATTTTAAAAATAAATAAAAATAGGTAAGGGATATTAATAGGCAGTTCTCAAGAGAAGAAATTTAAATGGCCTATAAACATAAAAAAATTTTCAAATCTCACTAATAAACTAAAAAATTTCAAGTCATATGTTTCTCCTATTAAGCTGGTTTAAATAAGTATGGTTAATACTCAGTATTTACAAAGGTATGGTAAAATAAAACCACTTATATTGCAGTGAGTCCAAATTTGTACATATTTTCTGGATTAAAATTTAGTGACATTCATCAAAAAGTTCATAAACATTCATATTCTTTAATCAACTAATTCCACCTATAAAAATCCACCTTAGGGGAAAAACAGTTCGTCTTTACAGCATAGCAATTCTAAGTCTGTTGCTTTTTCACATTTTCACACCTCTGAAATCTGATTATAGTAGTCCCCCTTGTCTGCGGAGTGGATAGGTTCAAAGATCCCCACTGTATACCTGAAACCACAGGTTACAGCGAACTCTTTACTTTAACGGCATTATTAGGGGGACCGGAATGTTAAGGGCGGAAGTGGAAGCAAATCCGTGTCAGACAATCGAGGAACCGTCAAACACTCTTAACCAACCTTGGTCGACCATCCAAGAACACTTGCAGCAGATTGGCACAGTAAGCAGAGCAGGTGTTTGGGTCCCGCTTAATCTGTCCGAAGAAAACAAAGCTAACCGGTCCACCACATGCAACTTATTGCTTCAGTGGCACAATACAGAAGCGTTTTTTGATCGTTTGATCACTGGAGCTGAAAAATGGGTCCTCTATGATAATCCAAAACGCAGAAGGCAGTGGCTCTCTGCGAAGGAATCACCATGAAGTACAGCTAAGCCAGGTTTACACCCCAAAAAGGCACTTTTGTGTGTTTGGTGGAGTATTCGCGGGGTCTTCATTTTGAAGTGCTGAAACCTGGACAAACTGAATGCAGACCTTTACTGTGAACAACTGGATAGAGTAAATCGATCTAAAATTGAAAAGTGCCCAGCGATTGTCACCAGAAAAGGCGTTATTCTGCAACACGATAATGCAAGACCGCACTGCGCAAGACGAACCCTGGAAAAAATTAATGAATTGCGGTGGGAGGTATTGCCTCACCCACCATACTTGCCCGATATCGCGCCATCAGATTTCCATTTATTTCGATCGCTACAACATTTTCTAAGAGGCAAAAAATTTGAAAATTTGGATGATGTCCAAAATGCCATCTCCAGATATTTTGCTCAAAAACCAATTGATTTTTATCGATCCGGCATTGAAAATTTGCACACTAGATGGCAAAAGGTTGTTGATAAGGAGGGTGATTACATCATTGATTAAAAATAAAAACTTGTTAAAAATTTATGTTTGAATTAATGTCGTAAAAACACGACATTACTTTCCGGTCCCCCAATACTATGTTAAAGTTTAATTTATAAATTAGGCACAGTAAGAGATTAATAACTAATAATAAAGCAATTATAACAGTACACTGTGTTAAATTATATAAAAGTGGTCTCTCTCAAAATATCTTACTGTACTGTACTCATCCCTCCCTCTTCTTGTGATGATGTGAAGCGCATTGTAGCCTACATGATGAGATGAAGTGAGGTACTCAGAAAGGCATGCAATTTAAAACTTAAAGTTGTTTATTTCTGGAATTTCCCATTTAATATTTTCATACTGCAGTTGTCCATGGGTAACTGAAACCCCGGATTAGTGGGGCACCAATGTACATCTTACAGTTCGTGGTGTTTAACTTTCAGTGTGTTTTCATAGTGATACATAAAACATCATACAACCCATAGCATTTAGGTTCCATTAAATATGCTATGTATAATGAGTCACGGAAGTAGTGTTTTTAATAGGAGAAAACTGGTAATCTACCTAGAAAATGCATTGATTTATTCCACGACACATCATTTAGTCCATTTCATGATTTCAAAGCATAATTACTGCTCATGCAAAATAGGTGAGGTCTGATTAAAATATAAACTGTGTTCTCCATTTTTCACACTTACAAGATTTTCCCCTTTGTCATCAAAATTTGGTTGAGGCAACTGCTCAGGAACTGTTGACTCAAGTAGCAAGGGGCTGATGGTACTTAAATCCTTTTTACGAACAGGTGTTTCTCCTTTACGCAACGGAGTATTTGCTGGCAAAGATTCATCAAATACTTCAGGGCTTAGCTCCTCTCCAAAAGTAACTCTCTTCCTCTTCCTCATATTTACAAAGGCTGGTACCTTACAATTTTCTTGACCTTCTATAGACAATAAATAGAAATGAATTTAAAAATTAAGTTCCATTTCTTATCTATAAGGCATATCTTAGAATCTTTTAACAAGATTATATTGCATTATTATTTGTATAAAAATCTGTAGAGAATAAAACCAAAATGAAAAAGATAAGCAGTAGTAAAATACAGTAATAGATTTTAAAGTAAATTTTGCATGAGTATCTTAGAAGTTTACAAAATTGGAATATCAAGTTTCACCATCAAGCAAAAATGGATAGATGAAATGGACAGATCAATTCTGAGACCCTCCAAAGAGATTCCATCTCTCCCAATTGTCCTTCATTCCCATATAATTTCAGAAGCATCAAGGTATTAGCAGGTCATTGAAAATACCATACACTACATCAGTTTTTTTTATAACAAGAAAATAATGTCCTTAGGCTTCAAAATAAACATGAATTTCTTACCTGCTTTTTGTTCTTTGCAACAGTTTGCAAGAGTTGAGATTAAGGTTGGATGAGTCCCATTATCACAATGTTCCTACACAAAATGAACATTGGTGAATTTCACGTATGTAAACATATACACAGTCATTAAGAATGGCAACTGTTGCCCAGCCAGTGTGGCTCAGTGGACTGAGCTTCATTCTATGGACTGAGAGATCCCAGTTTGATTCCCAGTCAGGGCACATGCCCAGGTTGCAGGTTCAATCCCCAGTGGGGGGTTGTGTGGGAGGCAGTGGATCAATGTCTCTCTCTCATTGATGTTTCTCTCTTTCCCTCTTCCTAACTCTCTAAAAATCAATTAGAAACAGCCCTGACCAGTTTGGCTCAGCGGTTAAGAGTGTCGGCCTGCAGACCAGAGAGTCCCGGGTTCAGTTCCCGCTAAGGGCACGTACCTCGGTTGCAGTTTGTCCCTGGCCCCGGTTGTGGTAGTGTGGGTGGCGACCACTCCATATCTCTCACATCGATGTTTCTCTCTCAATACCTCCCTCTCTCCCTCCCGCTCTATCTGAAGATAAATGCAAAAATGTCCTCGGGTGAGGATAAAAAAAATAATAATAAATTAAAAAATAAAGAACATATTTTTAAAAAAATGGCAACTAAATTTTTTACTGCCAATTACCTTTACTTTCATAATCATTCTGGCTAAAACATCCTAATATTAGCACATAGAAAAACTAGGTTCCCTAGATATAACTTTAGCAAATAGTATTTTAGGCCAAAATCAAAGAACAGAAATCCGTAATGTGGGCTAAATTCATTTCCTCATTTTTGATCTTGCAAGCGATCAGAAATGTGAGTGGCTAGATTGACAGTGTACTAGATGGTGTCAAATGAAGCAGACTATATAAATGGTCTGAGGTATAATAACTGCACTAAAACAAGAAAAGAATATGTAAATAATATAATAGGGTATTGTCTTTTAAACATGGGAACCACACTTTTTATACTTTTATAAATCTCCTGTTTACATTTGTATATTCTTGAGTTAGAAATAAGGAAAGAGGATAGTATTTGTTCCTCTGTGCTTTTCCAAAGGAAGGTTATAGAGTAGGTAAGTTGGCGAGTATGGGACAGTGTGAACTCTGAAGGAAAGATGGGGCAAGTCTAAACAGGGCCACTGGAGCAGAGCAGGAGAGCCAGGGCTGGGTGCAGGATAAGCATCACCTCCAAATTACCGTCTGCTTGTACAGTCTCACCCTAACCTGGCCAGGTCCTGTTCTCTACAGCTAGTCTTTTTCTCCAGCACACCCATTCCAAGAGCAGCACCCTCTCTAAGAAATGGTACTGCCCCAAACAAACTTCCTTGACCAACTATCCCCTAAGTCAGTTTCATTTTCCTAACCAGGAAAATACCCAGATAAATATCTGTGAATTAAGTGAACTTATAAAGCAAAGTTCCTGTTAACTTTTAGACTTATTTTTAATTAAAACAACCATAAAAGTTAGCAAAAAACTTCAACTAGACATCTCTAAATTTGGGGCAGCTTTAGTAAAAATATCATTAGTTGTAAAAGTCTTTGTATGATCTTAGTGGCAGGACTTGATGTTTGCTATGTAACACTGTTAACCAATTAAAGTTATACAAATCATTAAGATACTAAGTCTCTTTGAGGAGAAAATAAAACCAACAGAAGATATGAATGAGCAGTGCTGTATAGAGACTCAAATCAACTCTTAACCAGGAAAATTGTTAAAACATTTAAAATTATAATAACTGAACATCTATCCATGTAGATAGAAGGCAGTCTAGTTCATTTTAGCTTTAGAATCAGTGTAGGCATTGTTGTATGCTAAAATGCCCACAGATTAAAAAATATATACTGTATTTCTCATCTGCCAGGCACTGATGCTAATTTCACATTATTTCCCACTTAATGCTCAAATTACCCTGTAAGGTAGTTACAGAAGATATTATCCTTTGGGTATATTAAAAAATCCAGGGTATATGCCTGGCCAGTGTGGTTCAGTGGTTGAGTGTTGACCCACACACCAAGAGGTCGCCGGATTCCCGATCAGGACACATGTCAAGGTTGTGGGCCTGATCTCCAGTGGGGGCATGCAGAAGGCAACCAATCGATGTTCTCTCTCATCAGTGTTTCTATCTCTCTCTCCCTCTCCCTTCCTCTCTCTCTCAAATCAATAAAGAAAAATAAAAAATAAAAAAAAGAAATCAGAGTACAAAAAGGTTAAGTAATTTGCCCAGCTCTTAAACCTCTGAGTCAGGATTTGAAACCAGGCACTCTGACTCCAGAGCCTATCCTCTTAACCTCTCATAGCATTTATAGTCTGTCATGGATTCAACATCAGATGTGTCTGGGTTCATCTAACAAACTCAAGCCTAAGTTTATGTAAAACAGGGCTAATACCTTTCTTAGAGATTTGAGGCTGCATGTACATGATACATGTCAGAAATCGAGAAAGTGCTCAATAAAGGCCAGCTAGTTCCCTTTAACCTATTCTGTGTTCACGCTGACTGAGCTTAGAGAAAGGTGAGTGCCTGTAAAAGAGGTATCTTTAAGACCAAATACTTCAGGTAGGAATAATTAACAGACTCACACATTAAGAACTATTAAACTCTTATAAAATATAGTCTACCTATATTAAATTCTACATGCTATATTCCATACTGAGTTTTTTAAAAAAAACAAACAAATAAAATGCACAGTGCTGTTAAGTGATCAAAGGAGGGGGAAAAATAGGGTGATACATTTCCTTTTAATCCAGTATTTAACACTTAACATTTCAGAGGTATTACTATGAACTGAATGAATTTTCATTCAATTTGCTTTAGGAAATGTAGCTCTACACTTACCTGCAGGTTTTCTAGACACAGCTTCACAGAGGGTTTCTTCAGCACAGAACGAAGCACAGAGGTCTCAGAGGACGGAACATCCCTCTTGCACAGTGGGGTAACCAGGGACCTGACTTCGAGAGCTGCGCCTGTGCTCACTTCTGCAAATTTGTCAAGTGCAACAGCATCACTTGATACTCTGCCCTCTATGCGGTCAGCAACCTTGATTCCTTCACAGTAAACAACAGAGGTGGAAGACATCTGAATCAGTTTGTTCTACACCAAAAATATGCATTTGCAAAGGGAATAACGTGCTATGAAGAAATTCAACCCCAATATATCCTACTTAGGAAATATCTGGGATTTCATTTGGAAACAGAAAAAAGACAGAGAAGTGGCACTGTTCACAGCTTTTAATTCCACTCTAACTACTGAGAGTAAAGGTAGTAAGAAGTTTTGGCTCCCATGGAAACCTAAGCAGGTATCCATGAATCAGCTATTAACTGTTAGTCTGCCTCTACTCATGACACCTATGATTTGCACCATAAAACTAACCTGAGCTGAGCAATGAATAATAAAACAATTTTACTGCTGGAGCCAGAGGCATTTCAGCATGTAAGCGTGGTAGGAGGGAGAGGACAGATTGCTGAGGAGAAAGATTATAAAATAAAAAAAACTAACATACTGTATGTGCCCCCACACAGAGCAAGACTCACCCCCACCCCCGCAAATTCTTTCTCTTGAGAGCACTGCCTTATGATCAACACTGAACAAATATATATTATGTATTTCTGATGTGACAGGCACTCTAGAGAGACAATGATGAACAAAACATACAAAGCCCCCAGACCCTCAAAGGACAAATGGACAAAAGAAAATACAATAACGGAGGGGAGGAAGGAGGCAGGTGCCTATAAAAGCATAGTATGAGGGATCCCTGTGATTAAACTAGGCTATATGTTGATTGTAGTGTGGCCGAGTCTGCACGAGATAAAATTACATGAAACTGAATATACACGCAAATGAGTGCATGTAAAACTGGTGAAATATGAAAAAAAAGTCAGTGAATTGTATCAGTGTGAATTTCCTGGTTGTGTGACATTGTATTACAGCTATGTAAGATGTGCTGCTGCAGGTAACTGGGGGAAGGGTACACTGGATCTCTTTAGATTATTTCTTACAAATGCATGTGAACCTATAGTTACCTCAAAATAAAAAGTTAAAGACATGTATATATAACAAATAGAAATACATGCCATTAAGGAAAATAATGTTGAGATATGGGGATGCGGCATGATAAGGTGGGAGGAGAGGGTTGCTGTTTTGGGGACAGCTCCCTGGGCAGGCACCAGAACAAAATGCAAGTGAGCAGTGCTCATATCTAGGGAGGAGCATTACATGCACAGAGCCAAGTGCAAATACCTGAGATAGCAATGTACCTGGCATATTACAGGGAGGTGCTAGGCCAGTCTCATTGGAACACAGTGAACAAGAGGAGTTGAGAAATAAGTTCAGAGTGAAGCTAAGGACTAGGTCAGGTAAGGGCTAGTAGAAAGGGTACTGGATACTTCCCTAAGTACGTTGGGAAGCCAATGAAAGATTTTGAGAAATGGGAATGATAGTGTGACTTGCATTTTAAGGAGTACCCTGGGCACAGTAGAAGGATGGAACAATAGAAACAGGACTATCACGTAAGATTTCCAGGCATGAGAAGATGAGAGCCTGATCCACATTGATAGCAGTTAGAAGGTGAGAAGTAGGCCCTGGCTGGTTTGGCTCAGCAGTTAGAGCATCAGCCCTCGGACCAAAGGGTCCCGGGTTTGATTCCCGGTCAAGGACATGTACACCTGGGTTGCAGATTTGATCCCTGACCCTAGTAGGGGTCGTGCAGGAGGCAACTAATCGATGTGTCTCTCTCACATCCATGTTTCTCTGTCTCTTTCCCTCCCTCCCTTCCACTCAATCTAAAAATCAACAACAACAACAAAGAAGGTGAGAAGTGGTTAAAGATTTGAAATACACTGAAGGCCAAACATCATTTGTTAATGGGGCTGGAAGCTGAACATGAAAAGGGGAAGTGTCAAGATAACTGCAAGATTTTTCGCACAAGTAATTAGGTGGATGGTAGCATTGTTAACTGAGATGAAGAAAATAGATATGAGCAGACTGAGGGGAAAATAATCAGGACCTATTTGAGTACATTAAGTCTGAGATATTTATTAGACATCCATGAGAGGCAGATGGGCACTTCAGTTTAGAGTTCTGGGAAGAGGCCAAGGACAAATAGTTAAATTTTGAAGTCAACAGCACATAGATAGCATTTAATGTCGTAGGAATACCTGCAATCACCTAAGGAGTAAGTTTAGAGAAAGAAAAAATTCAAGCACTGAACTCAGGGCATTCAAATGTTTTAAAGGTCAGAATGAAAGAAGAGAAACAAGGAAAATACACACAGAAATGGTTCATGAAATACGAGAAAAGACAAGGGGATGATGTCCTGATGCCCAGTGAAGGAACCGCTGCTCACAGGAGGGCATAGCCAGCTCTGCCTGTAATGCTTGTGAGACCTCAAGGAAAGGAACAGATTGAGAATGACACATGGGGTGGCAATGAGGAGGTTATGAGTTATAATGGCCTATTTGGAGCTGGATCAAGAAAGAATGAGAAGGGGAGCTTCCAGGTTGGCGAACAGGTGGAGCTTCAGAAAAAGGGAGCACTTGAAGAAGACATGGAAGCTTGAGCCCCTTCTCCATATGCATCTCTTCCATCTGGCTGTGCCTGAGTTACATCCTTTTATAATAACCTGGTAACATAAAACCCAATTTTTGTGAAATTTTTTAAAAAAAAGGAAATAAATTGAAAAGAAACAGTCATGAGAGAAAAAAGAAACAGAAGACATGATTGTCACAGGAGCAAAAGGAACAGAATATTAACTACAGAATCATTGTTGAAGTCTCCATGAAGGCACTGTGCTAGAGGCCGAAGGGCAGAAAGACATGCATCTTCTTCTGATAGAGCTATCAGAGCAACATGAATAAGCAGATCCCTAAACTTCAGCGGTTTGGATGTTTCTTATGTCGACAATATCCAGAAGTGAAATGCCTCGGTAGGAAGGCATTGATTCACTACATTTAAAAAATCTATCATTCTATCTATGGATACTGCATAAACCATTTATTCATATATTGCTTCATCCATGGACTGCTGAGCATCACTGGCATGTTATGCAAAAAAAAAAAAAAAAAATTACTAGTTTCTAAATAAACAATTCTGCATGTAGAAGATATTATTTGGGACAAAGAAAATAGTTGGCTATGAACACTGAACTGGAAGTGCTAAAACACCATATCATTGCAATGGGCCTTACCTAAGCCAGTGTCCTAAGGGTAAAAATAGATGAAAGGGCAAAGAACATAAAAAAGACAGGAATTTATGAGCTAAGCAGCTCTTCCACTCAGGAGCTAGATTGCTGGAACTGGCACTTGTTCATGTATTTCCGATTTGCTCAGATAGATGAATCCTGAGAGGTCTCACAACTTCATTGGTCTTCCTGGCTTGTATGTTGCCCATATCTGACCCTGACTGATGCCTTCAGGTGTATCAGAAGCTGACATCACCTGAGCAATGCTACAATTAAGAGAATGGTTTCACCTCTAAAATACTGTAAGGTGCATCATTTTCCCTTTGCTACAACTTATTGTTGCACTAAAGTCACAGTGTGGAACTGCCTATTTTCTACAGAAAGCACAGTGATGCAGCTTTGATTTGCCTTGTTCTTTATAATAATCTCCCTTTCCCTTGATTTTGGCGTTTGATTGAATGGAATTAGGTTAGAAGATAATCTGAGAGGCTAGCAAATTAAACTGCATACAGTGGTCATTTATCTATCCACACCAAAGATCAAGGCATTCTTGGTGAAGGAGCTGACTTTGGAACCAAAAATCCACTTCATTTTTTTCTTTTTCTTTTAAAAAATTTATTTTTGATTTTTTTTTTTTTATCCTCACCTGAGGACATTTTTCCATTTTTTGTTCAGATAGAGTGGGAGGGAGAGAGAGGAAGAGAGAGAGAGAGAAACATCGACGTGAAAGGGACACATCGAGTGGCTGCCTCCCGCACGACCAACCAGGGCCGGGCACAAATTGCAACTGAGGTACGTGCCCTTAGCGGGAACTGAACCTGGGTCTCTCTGGACTGCAGGCCGACTCTCTAACCGCTGAGCCAGACCGGCCAGGGCTATTTTGATTTTTTTAACACAGAGAGAGAGAAACATCAATTTGTTGTTCCACTCACTTATGCATTCATTGGTTGATTTTTGTATGCCCTGACCGAGTATTGAACTCACAACCTTGGTATATTGGGAAGACGCTCTAACCAACTGAGCAACCTGGCCAGGGTCTTTTTTCAAACTCCCATGTGCTTTGTGCAAATCAAACTGGTAGACTGCTGGCCAAATCCTTTTACGAAAAATGACCTGTGATTTAACCTGACAATCTTACTTCTCCAGATAATTCTATTTTCAGGGAAATAATCTAGGCATTATCTGATAGGAACGAGTAGGGTGGGTTTACCTGATTTATCTGATAAATACAAATATGAACTGAATTAAAAAACAAAAAGAAAAGAATGGGAGGCAAGGAGACTGCCAAGAAGTGCTGAAGGCCCACATGATGTGATAAATTTGGTAAGGCTATCAGCATACAAAATATTAAGCACAGGTATACCTGGGAGAGGAACAGAGTAGGCAGGTTGGATTTCTGGCCAGATGGGTAAAAAGGACAAAGTGGAGAGGGTAAGGGAGATAACAGAGGTATCATGTGGGCTCTCTCCTCTCCAAGCTCTCCCTGAACTAAATACAGTTTATCCCACTTTTACAAGATCTTTTTTTTTTTTTATCCTCACCTGAGGATATGTATTTTTTTACATTTATCTTCAGATAGAACAGGAGGGAGAGAGAAAGGAAGACAGAGAGAGAAAAACATTGATGTGAGAGAGAGACACCAATTGGCTGCCACCCGCACAACCCCAACCGGGGCCGGGGACGAACCGCAACCAAGGTACGTGCCCTTGGCCAGAAATGAACCCGGGACTCTTTGGTCCACGGGCCGACGCTCTTACCGCTGAACCAAACAGGCCAGGGCTACAAGATCTTTTGACTCTTCCTAAAGCTGTATTATCTGAAATATAATAACCTCTGGGGTGCTACCAAATAACCAGTTTAAAACACTGAAATCAGCAGTAGGCTCTTTTAATCAAGGCTCCTCATCTTTGGTAGATTTATCTTTATCTTATACAATATTTCTGTTTTGGGCTTAGTGAGGTGTTAAAATGGGATATGCTGGTTCCTGTTGTACAGGGAAGTGTCTGATATGATGATGGTTTTTAATGACACTTCACACATTCTATAATTACTGTCAAAGAATATGACACTCTTAAGACAAAGTCCTATGAGAGTAAAACCAAGAATATTGGTACAAAATGCTGAAGGCAAAAGCATTTCACCTAGGTGACAAGCTCATAACCCAGCTGTGTCTCATCCGTCCATCATACGACTGAAATTAAGAAGTCAGAGCAGATGTGTGCTACAAAAAATGCTAAAGGAAGTTCTTTTTCAGGTTGAAGGGAAATAATATCAGAAAGAAAGTTAGACATTCAGGAAGGAATGAAGAGTACCAGAAATGGTGTCTAGATAGCTAACTATAAAAACTATTTCCCCCCAAATACATGATTGCTTGAAGGAAAAAAAATATGGGGTTTAAAATTAATATAAATGTAATATAAAAGACATCAATAGTGTAAAGGACCATAAAAGACATGAGTGGGTGCATAGAAAATATATCTATGCAGTTTGCAAAGTTTCTACATTTTACATCAAGTTGTAGAATACTACCTCCAAGGAGGCTGTGAAAAGTTAAGGATGTATATGTCGCAATCCCTAGTCAAGTTTTTTGTTTTTTTTTAAATGCAATAAAGTATACTTTAAAGGTAACAAGAAAATAGATTTTTAGAAGAAAAAAAAAATCAAATAAACCTAAAAAAGACATGAAGAGGGCCTGGCCGGTGTGGCTCAGTGGATTGAGCTTGGTCCCATGGACTGAGATGTCCGGGTTCATTCCCAGTCAGGGCACATGTCCGGGTTGTGGGCTTGATCCCCAGTAGGGGGTGTGCAGGAGGCAGCTGATCGATGTTTCTATCTCTCTCTCCCCTCTCCTCTCTCTAAAAAAATCAATAAAAACATGAAGAGGGAAACAAAAGAAAAAAAGATAAAGAGAACAAACAGAAAACATATGGTAAAATGGTGGATTTGAATCAAACCTTTTCACTAATGACCTGAAAGTTTAATGAGCCAAATATCCCAATTAAAAGGAAGAGAATCTCAGATGGATTAAAAAAAAAAAAAAAAAAAAAAAAGACCCAATACAAGAATTTTACTTTAAGGAGAGACATAGGTAGACTGAAAGTAAACCGAATACTATACTGGTGACTCATTCAATGCAAGCATACTGATTTTGGAAAAGTCTAAATAAATTTTGAATGCTGGTCCCTTTGCACACACCTTAAAACCAAAAAAAAAAAATCATGGGTACTGTTTTCTCTAAAAAAATGTACCTGTTAGTTAATATGTTGAGATTCTAGTCTTTATAATACATTTTATCAGCCTGGAAATATTTCGATAATTTTTATTCAAATAAGACAATTCATCTCTCAAAAAGAATTTGAAACATTTCTACTAGACAAAGAGCTCTTAAAATGTAGAAAACTGTTTTAGTTTTCCCAAATTTTAGCATGTAGGTACACCAACTATAAGTGTCTATTAAACAAATGCGTCAATGGGTAAATTGGCTCGTGTACTAAGGAAAAATTAAATACTTACCAGCTGAAACCTCGGTGAGCTCAGAAAGTGGAATAGACTCCTCAACTAGACATCCAGACTGTGCTAAACCAGGTTGAGAAGATTTCTGGGGAGGGGGGGAGAAGTTTAAAATTAAAAAGTGGCAAATCTTATTTAAAAATTACTATTATCTTTATAAAGGTTTGAGTAAGCATTACAGATTACCCAGAAATCTAATGTTAAACCAATCAATGAGGCAATTCTATCTACAATTTTATCACCTTCATTTTCTACTCATAAAAGTATAGGAGAATCTAACTAAAAACAGAATATTCATTCTAAATGCATCCTTAATATGCTACCAAACAATATTTAGTTTCCTAGGAATATTTATAGGACACATTTCTGTTGCCTTATTGTTTGAAGTCTAGAAACTATGCTAACTAGATTCATTAAAGAGGAAATTCTCTCCCAGCCAGTGTGGCTCAGTGGTTGAGTGTTGACCCATGCACCAAGAAGAGGTCGCCAGTTTGATTCCTGGTCAGGGCACATGCCCAGGTTGTGGGCCCGATCCCCAATGTGGGGGCATACAGGAGGCAGCCAGTCGATGTTCTCTCGCACTGATGTTTCTATCTCTCTCTCCCTCTCCCTTCCTCTCTCTCTAAATCAATGAAGAAAAAAAATTTTTTTAAAAAAAGGAAATTCTCCAAACAACTGAAAATGTTATATAATTACTAATCAAACACCAAAAGTTATCAATAGCTAGGACAGGAAAAGCATTAATGGCTAGGATAGAAAAGATACTCATATGAATGTGGAAGCCATTTCTCAATCATGGTGTATGTCCAAATAATCAAAATTTTGAGAACAAACAACTACTATCCATTCTGTCAGATGATGATTTCATACTAACTAGAATAAAGTAGAGGGAGTAGAGATTATAAGCAAAATGAATCCTACTGGACCCTGAAGAATCTTTAATTGACTATGAAACATTTATACCAGTCCAAATAAAATCATTAGGACATGTACTGAATTAATGTAACAGAGAAGGTACAGAAAAAAAGTTTCAATTAGCATTAGGTGTCTCTTCTCACTAAAGAAAGTGGAACCTGCTGTATCAAACCAAAACTAACAGTATGAAACAGGAAGTCCTCATAAGAGAACTAGCTCCTTGCTTACATTCAACAGTATTACTTAATTCAGGTTGGTCTTTTGATTATCCTGACAGGCTTTAATTATCAGCAACAAAAATCCCTACAGTTTCTTGAGGCAAGTGAGCAAAGCAAAGAAACAACTGCTAAACAACAATTATTAAACCAGTTATAGCGCCCTGGCCAGTTTTGCTCAGTGGTTAGAGCATCGGCCCTCGGACCAGAGAGTCCCAGGTTCGGTTCCCGCTAAGGGCACGTACCTCGGTTGCAGTTTGTCCCTGGGCGTGGTTGGGGTCGTGTGGGTGGCAACCACCCGATGTCTCTCTCTCACATTGATGTTTCTCTCTCTCTTCCCCCCTCTCTCCCTCCCACTCTATCTGAAGATGAATGCAAATGTCCTTGTCCTCAGGTGAGGATAAAAAAATGAAAAATAACAAACCAGTTAGAGCACGCGCTCTCCCTTCCCAGGAGTACACCCTTCGCCTTTCCTTTCCCTCTTCTTCCCCCACAGGCACACATCCCTAAACTCTAAGGGACCCCTTAAGACTTGCAACGAGGGGGCAATGGGCAGCTTCTGGGGCTAACCCCTCGAACCTGTCTCCAAGGCCCCCCTTTCTCTGACGTCTTAGTGAGCCAAAGCAGCCCAGCCACAGCTCATTTCCCCACCTAGACCCTCTCCTGTTGCTTCTGTCCCAGGCTCTTCCTTGTTTCTCTGACTCCAGTTTTAATTAACATCCTATAAAAATCACCTGGACTCGTACTGTGAACTCTTTTCTGCACGAAGTCAAGAACCCACACACTACCGGCTGGCCCTAAGCAGACCCACTCAGGTCCAGGTCCCCTTTCTGGTAACACCAATGTCACCTCAATAAATGCAATTAAAAAATAAATAAAATAAAGTAATTCCTTGTAAAACAAATACAAAAACAGAGGCAGCAATGCAGAAGTGCTAAGATCCACAGACCAGAGGAGTACAGTATAATCTTGTAATTTACCAGTGATGTGCAAATAGTAGGCTCATATGTCAGTCTCCTTTGGCAGACAAAAAGCTGCTCAATGACAGAACTGTGACTTTCTGTTGTACCATCAGCATCTACAATAATACTTTACAAGCAGAAGACCACACCGCTTAATCTTTTCATAAAGGGTTTTCTGTTTTTATCTTTATTGTTGAAAGTATTACAGATGTCCCCCCCATTGACCCCCCTCCTTCCCGCTCTCACACCCCTCGTGCTTTCCCAAACTATTGTCTGTGTCCATGGTTGTGCATATATGCATGTAAGTTCTTTGGTTTATTTCTTCCCACCCCTCCCACATCCCTTCCCTCTGAGGTTTGTCAGTCTGTTCCCTATTTCCATGTCTCTGGATCTATTTTGATTGACAGCTTATTTTGTTCATGATATTCCATAAAGGCTTTTTCAAAAAACATTTAATCAGAACTATCTCTAACAACCAATAAGCCAACTAACAACAAAAATTAATGAGTAGGAAATACACACACACACATGTGTAATCTGAAACCCAGCTATAATATAGCAGTTCAGGGTACTCTAATTGATAAAAGGACCTTGCCCCAGACCAACGAATTGTGGGTTCGATTTCTGGTCAAAGGCATGTACCTCAGTTGCAGGTTTGATTTCCAGCCCTGTTTGGGGTCATACAGGAGGCAACCAATCCATGTGTATCTCTCACATCAATGTTTTTTTCTCTCTCCTTCCCTCCCACTCTAGCTAAAAATTAATGGAAAAATATCCTCTGGTGAGGATTAAAATAATATAATAATAATTTTTTCTCTCTCTACCTTTCTCTCTCTTTCTCTCCCTTTCTCTCCCTCCCCCTCTATCTGAAGATAAATGGAAAAATATCCTCGGGTGAGGATTAAAAAAAAAGGATCTTGACAGACTTAAAATTGCCTTGCCAAGAAATCAAAGCTTCATTTTCCCATATTTCCAATAAGCGAATTACCTCAGAATGATCTATAAGAGACGTTTCAACAGAACATGTTCTGTCTGTATTGGGAGGAGTAGCAATATTGAAAGTCTGGAGATCAATTGCATTAGTTAGATTTTCATCAGAGTTGCTCTGAGAAGATATTCTCCGACGTTTGGATAACTGTGCAGGGAACACAGACTGCTGACATTCTCCAAGACTTTCCTTTTTGGTTATATCTACAAAACAAAATAAAAACATATAACAGGCATGAGTATTTTCTTTTACAGTATCATTCTACAATTTTGTACATCGTCATAATTTTAGTATGATTTAATGCTCGAGTCTAAAGACTTTAGCAATAGCCCTGCCAGTTTGGCTCAGCGGTTAGAGCGTCGGCCCGTGGACCAGAGAGTCCTGGGTTCAGTTCCCACTAGGGGCGCGTACCTCGGCTGCAGTTTTTCCCCGGCTCGGTTGAGGTCGTGTGGGTGGCGACCACTCAATGTGTCTCTCTCACATCGATGTTTCTCTCTCTCTCTCTTCCTCCCTCTCTCCCTCCCACTCTATCTGAAGACAAATGCAAAAATGTCCTTGGATGAGGATAAAAATAAAAAATAAAGACTTTAGCAATAAGAAGGAAAATCTAGTACAATGTTTAATTCAAAAAAGAAAATCTAGTGGAAACGCAAAAGAACATGACTACTAAAAAGATAATACAAATTTACTTACAAATACAAATTTAATTAGAATTAAGTTTTTTTAGACTTTAAAATGTGGAAAGATACGCTGAAATACATTTGCATTGGTGACATAGTTTCTCAATCTGTTTTTAAATTTATATTGAAACTTATATTTTTGAACATTTCAAAGATATGATTGGTTCTGCTTTGATCATGTATGATTTTATGAAAAATACAGCCACAATGTGCCCCAGTTCTTAGCTACGAAAAAGAATTGTATTCTTTGCAGATAATAATCATATTAATATTTTAAAACTCAGGTAAAGCCCTGGCTGGTTTGGATCAGCGGTAGAGCATCGGCCCACGGACCAAAGAGTCACGGGTTCAATTCCGGTCAAGGGCACGTACTTCAGTTGCGGTTCGTCCACAGCCCTGGTGGGGGTCATGCGAGAGGCAACCAATCGATGTGTCCCTCTCACATTGATGTTTCTCTCTCTCTCTCCCTCTCTCTTCCCCTTCCCACTCTATCTGAAGATATTTGAGAAAATATCCTTGGGTGAGGATTCAAATAAATAAATAAATAAATAAATAAATAAATAAATAAATAAAATGAAACCCAGGTAAAAACTGAAAAATAGGTGAGTTTCAAACTACAAATACAAATGAGTACATGAGAGTGGATCATGCACTAACAGAGGTAGATGAATTAAACTTGTCTTGAGTTGAAGTGCACTACACACAAGGAGGTGTTGAAATTGCTTGAAGATGGTTCAGGAAGCCAAAAAAAAAAATCATTTGGAACCTTACGGTGCAAAGCACTAGAGGTATGATTATAATGATTACAGGTAAGGCCAAGATTCATCTAATTCTGGTATTTGAAATGCTTTGTGATTGGAAAATCAAAGGTGAGAGAGAAAAATAACCAAATGAGTTATAATCTACAAGTTATGGTAAAGAACATGGCAAGCTATTAAGATGTCAGATTGAATATATCTGTTTATAATATTGAGGATACGTGTTTGGTGTTCATTTGTTTGCCAAACTTAATCCTCTGAAAATCAAGGTCTGTAGACTCAAATTTGCCACATAGACTATTCTAAAGATGAAATGACCTAATCAGCTCCAACAGTTTTACACCTAAAACTTAACTGTGACCATGTGGAAATAGAGACTCAGAAATGCTTGACATCAGATTTTTTCAAGAGAAACCAGGAATCAAGGTTTTTGCAAGAAACGTCCCAAATTTTAAATGTTAGGCTCCATTTAAAAATACAACTCTGCTCAGAAAGACTGCTTATGCACTGTGGAACTAAATCTCTTTTTATATTTCAGAGGCTTGTTTGAATACACATATAAGTCCAAACTGACTGAATTTTTTTCTACTCACTCAAGCCTGTTGTCTCGAACTCTCCCGATGCCTTTGAGAATTCAGAACAGTCAATAATTTTTTCCTTTTCCTGTATGGAGTGAAAAGCCGACTGGAAGGCAGATATTCGCTCTCTTAAAGAATTAACATTTCGATACAGTACAGGGCTGCCCTGTTAAAATACAGAGACATAGAGGGTATTATAAATCAAATCAAACATAGTTTCTATATTCTAGGCCTTAAACTATTGTATCTAAAACTAAATACAAAGGCTTTTGGAAGACCAGAGGTAATAAATTAGTGTAGCAGAGCCTCTTCTCCCCTAAATCACACATTTTCAGTTTGAATATTCAGTGGGCTGCAATCATCTTAGTTTCTCCCTCTGCTCCTCCTCCAATTTTTAGCAAAACCCGAACAAAGAGGAATAGCTGTGTAGTATGTATACATGTCTAGCCAAGGGCTGGTCAATAATGATACTAGCCTTGGCTGGTTTGGCTCAGCGGTTATAGCGTTGGCCCACAGACCAATGAGTCTTGGGTTCGATTCTGGGCAAGGGCATGTACCTCGGTTGCAGTTCGTCCCTGGCCCTGGTTGGGTTGTTTGGGAGGCAGCCGGTCTATGTTGTCTCTCTCGCATCAATGTTTCTCTCTCTCTTTCCTTCGCTCAACCTCCCTTCCACTCTATCTGATGATAAATAGAAAAATATCCTCAGGTGAGGATTAAAAAATAAAATAAAATAAAATAAATAAACAAAAATTAATGGAAAAATATCCTCGGGTGAGGATTAACAACAACAACAACAAAATAATGATACTAATAAGTCTATGGAACAGACAAGAGAAGTCTGGAGTAGGTGGAAAACAATTTTTTCTTTTTTTATTAAAAAAATTTTTTTTTTTTTTTTTATTTTAGAAAGAGGAAGAAAGAGGGAGAGATAGAAATGCCCCACACTGGGGATCGGGCCCACAACCTACGCATGTGCCTTGACTGGGAGTCGAACTGGCGACCTCTTGGTACATGGGTCGACATTCAACCACTGAGCCATACCAGCCAGGCGAAAAACGATTTTAAAAGGTACCAAGACAAAACACATCCCCAATTATTTGAGGGCTAAATAACTCTTAAAAATATCATCAAAAATCATCTGCTTGATGCCTTTGCCCCGAGTAAGTCTCAGGTACCTGGTTCAATCCAAGCCAGTCTCATTACTCACCTTCTTTCATATACACCCTCTCCCTAGGAGGCCAGAACAATGCACATATGTTCTCTAGTAGCTCAGATACCCATTCTCACATTTATCCTCTTCTTTGGCTTCCCTAGCTAACTTTTCCTCATTTCATGGGACCCTACCTCCTTAGAGCTGAAAGCCAGCCATCACTTAAAATACAAAGCCAAAGAGCCAAACAGTTAGATGGTGTAAGCACAGGAGCACTCTGTAAATTCTGCTAACAGGGTTTCAGACAAAGATGCTCAAAATGAAACTGATACAGCAGGGATAGAAATGCCAGATAAATGCAAGTAATGTACTACTTGTGTTCTGTTTACCCATGAAACAAACTATTGATTAAGTTCTCTATCCAGGATCTCTTTCTTTCCCCCTTTATTATTTAGACTACTAACATATTTCCACTGCTTGTGGAAATTAACAAAATTACACCAACGGGCAAAAGTTAAAGTAAAAAAATACCTCCCTTTAAGGTATTGTGTGGAGGAAAGTCAGTTAAAATCTTGAAGCCATGTTTGAAGGTGAATCTGCTTACACACTTGATTCTATTCCCAGTTAAATACATCCAGAAAGCAAACTGTTACACAATAACAGAACATTTAAAAATTCCTTTATGATTGATGATATAAACCTTTATGATATAAACAGCATATAACATTCATTAAAAGCTGGTGGTCAACTCTTATCTATATGAAATATGAAGAAAGAAAGGGGTTATCCCCAAAGTTCTAAACTGACCTCAAATATGCTTTTTTGGTACTCATATTTGAGCATGGTAGGGGTAGGAAGGTTCAGTATCCTAGGAATTTGGAGCACTTTGAGATGCTGCTAAAAACAAAATTTAGGTTCTCTGAGTCAAAACTGTTTTCCCTGATGGAGAATAACAATATACAAAGTAAATGAAACTTTCAAAATGTACTGCTTTTTTGATTCTTCTGTCTTATAAACTGTGTCAGTCAACAACATTCTTCCATGTACCAGAAACTGTTCCAGGGGCTCAGGATGTAGGGCGGAAATTACGTTCTAGAGTGAAATTCTGAAAACATGTTAATATAATTTTACGTACAAGAGGTACTATTGAGAAGATAAAAAAGGATAGTGATTTAGTAATTAAAAGGGCTTCCTAGCTTGAATCAGAATAGTATTCTATCTGAAGAAATATTTGAGTTGAAACCAAAACAATGAGTACAAGTAGTAGTTAAGGGAAGATACTAGGGGAGGGAGATATTCTTCAAGAACAAGGTAGAACACAAGCAAAGGCCCTGAGGGAAACAGGATGTAGCAGAAAGAAGGCCAAGAGTGCCCAGGGATGAAAGGATACAGGAAGATGAGGCTAGCGGTGGGCAAGGCTCAGATGAGGGAGGTGAGATGTGATGAAGGCTTCAAGAGGGGTTTGGGTTTTAAGTCGAGTCATAACAAGAAGCCATGGGAAGGTTTTAAGCAGCAGAGTGAATGATCTGATTTATACTTTAAATGCATCTTTTTGACTGCTCTGTGGAATGGTGACTGAATTAGGGAAAGAGGGAAGTAGGGAGACCAGTTAGAGTGAAATTAGCAACTAGGCAAGTAGTTGGTGATGTAGGCAGGAATCACATTATGGTTGTAGCAAGTGAGCTGTGGGGACATGAGGAACTACACGTAGGTTTCTGATACATAATGATGAGGTGGATATGGAAGATGAGGATATTGATAGGAAACTGGACTGAGCAACTGGATAATGATGGATGTAGTGGACTGATAAGGAGTAGAAATCGATAATCTGGTTGTGAACATGTAATGCTTGAAATGCTTATTTATAAAACCCAAGTAGAGATGTTGAAGAGGCAACTAGATATCTAGGTCTGGAGCTCTAGGTAGCTTTGGGCCCACATTCAACATGTTGGAGTCATGAGTCTATAGATGACATTCAAAGCCATGGAAAAAAAGTTAGATTGCCTAAGGAAAGCAAAGAAAAGGGGGCAGAGGAGAATCCTGGGGCAATTAAGTATTTTTGAGGAAAAAAATGTTAAAAAGAGGTGGAATCAGCAAATGGAGCACAGAAACAATGACCAGTGACACAGGAAGAAAACAGGTTAGTGTGGCAGTCCAGAAACCAAATGAAGAAAGTGTTCAAAGAGGGAGTGGTCGAACCTATCAAAAACCGAGGAAGGAAAAAAAAGAAGAAAACTGAGAAAAGGTTGAGTAAGATACAAATTTAGATTTTATCTTTGTCTTGACCATTTGGGATGAATGATGAAGAGAATATTCTCAATGGAGTAGTAAAAACAAAGTTTAGTTGGAGTAGCTAGCAGTAGTGGAGAGGATAGGAGGGAAGAAGTGGAGCAAGACAGGACAAATTGTTCAAGGAGCTTTGCTGGATGAATAGCACAGAAATGGGACACCATGGAAGTCTAAGAAGAGTTAGAGATATTAAGATTTGTTTGTGCTGATAGAAAATCAGCTCAGAATAACATACATGGTCATAATAATATAAACATTGAATGTTGACGTAACCAATCTATTGGGAAGTTGTAGAGGATGTGTAAGTATGATAATAGGTAAGAGGAAAAAAGGGCTAGATTTCCATTATTTGTAGTGGGAAGTCAATAGCTAATGCCTCAACACTGAAAGATTAAGAAGTAGCAATTGAGCCCTGGCCAGTTTGGCTCAGCAGTTAGAGCGTCTGTGCAAACCAGAGAGTCCCGGGTTCGGTTACCGTTAAGGACACATACCTCAGTTGCAGTTTGTCTCCGGCCACAGTTGGGGTTGTGTGGGTGGCAACCACTCAATGTGTCTCTCTTCTATTGATGTTTCTCTCTCTCTCTTTCTGCCTCTCTCCCTCCCACTCTATCTGAAGATAAATGCAAAAATGTCCTCAGGTGAGGATAAAAAAAAAAAAGAAAAAAGGGAAAAAAAAGAAGTAGCAATTGAGAAAGAAAAAGAAATAAAAGACACCCAAATTGGAAAGGAAAAAATAAAACTGTCATTATTTGCAGATGGCATATTATACATAGAAAACCCCAAAGTTTCCACCAAAAAAACTGTTGGAACTAACAGAAGAATTCAGTAAAGTTTCAGAATACAAAATTAACATACAAAAATCTATTGCATTTCTATACATCAACAACAAACTATCTGAAAGAGAAATTAAGAAAACAACTGCATTTACCATTGCATAAAAAAAAGACACCTAGGAACAAATTTAACCACAGACATGAAAGACCTGTATACCTGAAAATTTTAAGAAATTGACAAAGACACAAATAAGTGGAAAGCTATTTCTGTGCCCATGGATTGAAAGAATTAATACTGCTAAAATGTCCATAGTACCCAAAGTAATCTATAGATTCAATATAATCCCCATCAAAATTCCAATCACATTCACTACAGAAATAGAACCATCATAAAATTTGTATGAATCTATAAAAGACCCCAAATAGTCAAAGTAATCTTGAGAGAGAACAAAGCTGGAGGCATCATACTCCCTGACTTCAAAATATATTACAAAACTACAGTAATTAAAACAGTATGATACTGGCATAAAAACAGACACAAAGATCAATAAAACAAGAAGAGAGAGCCCGGAAACAAACCCACACATATATGGTCAATTAATTTATGATAAAGCAGCAAAGAACATACAAAGGAGAAAGGACAGTCTCTTCAATAAATGGT
Source organism: Tadarida brasiliensis (assembly GCA_030848825.1). Classification (NCBI taxonomy): domain Eukaryota; kingdom Metazoa; phylum Chordata; class Mammalia; order Chiroptera; family Molossidae; genus Tadarida; species Tadarida brasiliensis. The sequence continues at coordinate 65,888,924 of CM061259.1, read as the reverse complement.
GTTGGGAAAAATGAACAGCCACATGCAAAAGAATGAAAATGGACCACTATCTTTCACTATACACAAAAATTAATTCAAAATGAATTAAATGCTTGAATGTAAGATCTGAAACCATAAAACTACAAGAAAATACAGGCAATGAGTTCCTTGACATTAGTCTTGGCAGAAATTTTTTATTTGGCAACAAAATAAAAAATAAATAAGTGGGACTACATCAAACTAAAAAGGTTCCACACAGCTAAAAAAAAAAAAAAAAATTAATGAAATGAAAAGGCAACCTACCAAATGGAGGAAAATACTTGCAAATTCTGTATGTGATAAGGGGTTAATATCCAAAATAGATAAAGAACTCATACAACTCAAGTGCAAAAAAACAAACAATACAATTTAAAAATGGGCAAAAGATCTCAATAGATATTTTCCCAAAGAAAATAAACAGATACACAAAAAGGTACTCAACATCACTAATCATCAGAGAAATGCAAATCAAAACCACAATGAGATATCACCTCACACCTATCAGTCTATTATCAAAAAGACAACAAATACCAAGTGTTGGTGAGGATGTGGAGAAAAGGGAACAACCATCGTTGCTCTGTTGGTGAAATGGCAAACTGGTGCAGCCATTATGGAAACATTATGGAGTTCCCTCAAAAACTAAGAAATAGAGCTACCATATGACCCAGAAATTCCACTTTTGCATTTATCCAAAGAAAACAAAAACAGTGATTCAAAAAGATATCTACATTTCTGTTCACTGCAGCATTATTTACAATAGCTAAATATGGAAGCAACCTACGCACACACAGTGGAATGTTACTCAGTCATTAAAAAAAAAAAGAATGAAACCTTGCCATTTGGGACAACATGGATGGACGTGGTGAATACTATGTTAAATGAAGTAAGACAGAGAATAACAAATACCATATGATTTCACTTATATGTGGAATTGGAGAAAACAAAGCAAACAAACAAAACAAAACTGAAACAGATTCATGGGAACAGAGATAAAATTGATGGCTGCCAGCAGAGAAGGGGGTTGGGGTAAGGACAAAAATGGTGAAGAAGAGTTAAGAGTTCCAAATTTCCAGTTCTAAGTCACGAGGATTTAATGTACAGAATAGGGGACATAGTCAGTAATATCACAATAACTTTGTATGGTGTCAGATGTTACTAGAATGATCTTGGTGATCACATCAATAGGTAAATAAAAATCGAATAACCAGGTTATAAAACTGAAACTAATACTGATTTTAACTATTTTTAAATTTTTTTAGAAAAGCAGGCCACATAAAGGATAGAGAATCAAAATATGTGTTAATTGAATAAATGAACAGGATCCTTTAGTTCTGTAAGCTAAAATACAATGGAGCAATGCCTTCAAAATTTTGATGGAAAATATGTCCAACCTACATTTCTGTTATACTAAGACAATCCATAAATCAATGAGCTGGTAGAATAAACTTCGGGAGATGTGCAGAGGCTCCAAAAAATAAGGTAGTAAACCAAGAACAGAGAAAGATATGCGGTCAAGGAAATAGGGAATTCAAATTAGGGAGGAAAAGAGAATTACCAAGGATAGTGAAAAGAAGTCACAAAATGACAGCTATCCATCAAATCTAGTGGCAACCAAGCCAACAGGTAGAAGACACAGGACACCAGGAAAAAAGAAAGGAACTGACAGACTCTTAAAGTTTACAACTCTCGTCAAAGTTTGGGGATGAGATGGTATGATAAATTAAAAGACTAAACAACAAACAAAAAAAGAGGTAATTATTAACCTACTGGAAAAACAAAAGTTGTGCAAAAAAGGACTATGACCATAACATACTACATAGCAGTTTGTAAAAAATGTCTACATGGTTAAATATGCACTCTAAACCCTAATTTAAACAAAAAATTGTAATTAACTGTATTGGAAGAAATAGGAAAGGGGAAAGTGTTGGCACAGCTATGGCTAGGAGATGTGAGAAAGCAAAATCGTCATTTTTCACAAAAATAATAATAGTAAATCTAAAGCACACCTTATTCTAGGCACAGTTGTAAGTACTTCATATCTATTAATTTATTCACTCTCATAAAACCCTTGCTATTATTATCACCCCCTTTTTTATACATGAGGAAACTGACACAGAAAATTTAACTTGCCAAAAGTCACAATTAATAATAAAGCCAAGAACCAAACCCCACAATACAGTTCCACAGTCCATATTCATATCTACTCCAACAGCAGTTCTCAAAAGTCCTTAAAATTAAAAATTATTGAGACCACCAAAGTTAGTTCATGTTGGTTGTATCAAGAGTATTTTAATAGCCTGGCCGGTGTGGCTCAGTGGCTGAGCGTTGACCCATGCATCAAGAGGTCGCCAAAGGGCACATGCCCAGGTTGTGGGCCTGATCCCCAGTGAAGGGCATGCAGGAGGCGGCCAATCGATGTTCTATCTCATCGATGTTTCTATCTCTCTCTCCCTCTCCCTTCCTCTCTCTCTAACATCAATAACGAAAAGAAAAAAAAAATTTAAAAAAAAATATATTTTTTAATAGCCTTTCCAGAACTGTGGATATTCTTCTTTAATGCAACACAAAATTTAACAAAGATTTCTTAAAGTTTTGTTGCAATGTCAAATATGAAATCATATCAATGAACTTCTGATGTTCTCTTATGTTAAAATACCCTGGCCAGCGTGGCTTAGTTGGTTGCTGGTTTGATTCTGGGTCAAGGCACATGCCTGGCTTGAGAGCTTACCGCTCCCTGGTGGGGGTGTGTGTGCAGGAGGCAGCCAATCAATGTTTTACTTTCATGTCCATATTTCTCTCTCTCTCTCCCATCTCCCTTCCTCTCTTTCTAAAAATCAGTAAAAAATATTTAAAGAAAAAAAATCCATGGGTCTATCGTGCAATTTGAGGGTATATTTTGCATGCACTGGTCACTGGGAAAATATGGGTGAGCTCACCTATGCAGATTACCAAATGTTGAAACATTTTACTAGCAATATCAAAACATCACATTCATTAATATCCCCAACTGATCTATCAGAAAAGTCTAGCTACTGGGAAGTTACCAAGCTAATGGTGGTGAACTTCTTTCAGAATTATAATTTTCTCTTGAAAACTTAAATTTTTTTCATTGGTAAGAAATATCTTTTTCCTTAAAGTAGCACATTCATTTTTGAGAAAATGTCAACCACATTCCCAAGTCTGACTGTCTATCAGTCATTCTTTTAAGAAAAATTATGTTCCATGAAAAAAGTGTTTAATTCAGCTCACAATTCAAACAATCACACTCAATTTTTCTCAAAACATCCATACTTCCATAGGTACTTTGGAAGTACTTGATGTGTACTTCTCATTTCATCAAACACAATATTAAAGGGTTGAGAATTAATGAAATGTATAATTTTTATTGCTTCATCAAGGATGTTAAGGGAAACTGGCATTACTATTAGTTCTTATGAATGCTTGTCAGTGATGAATAACATGACAGATTGGTGCGATCAGTTTTACCCAGCACTGCTTTTGCACCATGGATGTAAACATCAACACAGTGGAAAAGGCAAACAGCATCTTAGGGTTATTACAAAAAAACAGTTTTGACCTCTTGAATGGAACTCAGGGATCCCCAGGGATCTGCAGATAACCTTTGAGAACCACAGCACTGCACTGTACAGCTAGCCTCACGCATACATACTGTCTAAAACTGAAAAATAAAGGAGTGGCAGTGAAAGTACATTTTAAAATAGAAAGGTCAATACTGCAACAGTCAAAAGCAGTTGTCCTTCAAGAAGAATAAACTGGGGACTGTGTCTTTCATAGCAAGACTTTTAGGAGCCAGTATTATTCTAAAAATCTGCAAAAATATCTCAATAGTTTCCTATCAGCAGACAAATAATTTGCTCCCTTCCAAAGGTTATCCCAAATACATTTTGTCCTGGGGGAACTCTTGCCTTACATGCCAACACATAGTAGTCACGAAAAATTATACATTTAGAGATAAGCTATTAAAAGAAAAAGGTTGAAAAATACTGCCTCACCTCACAACAGAAAAAGACATTAACTAGAAAAAAAACTGGAAAATAAAATAGAAAGCTCCTCTAGAAAGCCATTTTCTATCCAGAATCTTATAACTTTTAATACAGGGGTGGGCAAAAGTAGGTTTATAGCTGTATGTGAAACAGTTTATTCTTGTATTATTTTTTACTAATTATTGTATTATTTGCCACATGAACAACTGTAAACCTATTTTTGCTCCAACCTGCATATCCATGCTCAACATCATCATTTAGATTAACTGCACTCTGTCTATAAGACAGAGAGAATACCATCTCTCCAGATCCAAAACAGGAAAGTAGAAACACTTTATAAAAGCTTTGTAACATAACAAACCATTCTCCCTAGAAGTCATGACAGAACTTAAAATCATACCGGAAAAGGGAAATTCTGTGTCAAAGGAGACTTCTCCACATTCTTTAAATTCCGCTGCTGAGCAATGAAACGAATCAGATTATCTGTTTCAGGAGAGCCCCGAACACCAACTGAAGAACGTCGTCTGGATTTTTTAAGGTAGGATGATGACTTTCCTATAATGAAAACTCTCTTTTAAATTGGAACAAAACAAGGCAATCATCAGTAATTGTGGTCTAAAGATCTGTGATATACCAGTCTGAGAGACAACATGATAAACACATGGTACAGAAATCTAAATAGAGAATTATAAGCAGAATTGTTTATACATTATCAGTTGGATAGAAATCTTTGTTTTGTCCATTGATTAATTCCATGTTCCTGGAACACAGAAGGTATTTATTAAATATAGTTGTGTGGAATGAACGTATGAACATATTTATAATTAATAGTTCTCATTTCTGTTTCATATTTTCTGCACACAGAAGGGGTAATGGCCTACTATAGACTAAGACTTTCTCTTTCTGAATTAGCCGGTCTAATCTTCATGGACTGGAAGATCTCCACCTAGCCACATGTACTCTCCTGTTCTTAATTCTTTAAGGTAAAGTGTTTCTTGTAGATACCTATCTATTTTTGGCATACTACCCAGAATTCTGGCCATATACCAAAGCACACAAAACAAATATAGATTTTAACAGGTCGAGAGAGTGATGTCCTTGAAAAGAAAACATGAAATGGTGTGCCACTTGAGTCTTGTCTCAATCATGTATTAGTCTAGTGCCCTTTGACTTTCACCTCCCCCATTACCTTCCATTTCTAAATGTTGTTCTAAAATCTAATTCCTCTCCCATATTTCTCCTTCATTTACATCAGACTTCACAGGTGAATTTCATTTCTACTCCTTGAAGATTAGTTTAAGTCCATTTTCTGTTTGTGATTTTGAAATAAACAAACTCCAATCCTTCAATGTAATATTTTCTTAATTGCTCTTCAAATTTCTCTAATTTTTGCCACACATGACCATAAAATGTCTTACTATTTATAGTACACACACTCCTGTATCCCATTTGTCAGGTCAAAAAATGATTTACACACACATTCTTCTCCAGTTTTGGCACGAAGCACAACTCTGATTTTAGGAACACTGTCATGCTGAGTGGACTGGGACCCTGGTCTCCTGCTATGTTAGATGAACTGTGCATGTTCATGTCTCCTTGATCAAGCAAGTTTTCAGAGTTAATCAATTTAGATAGTAAAGTAATAAGATACACAGGATAGGTGAACAAAATTGAGTTAAAGTTATTTTTAAACTTTAAAAGCACTACAATAGAATAACAACTTCTCTTACCTGAAGAGTTCTTTACAAAACTTTCAGATGTAATTCCCAATTGCTCTACAGTTACTGTGGAAAAGTCCAAAGGTGATTTAAAATTATCTGGTGTGCAAGGATTAAGAGTCATTTCAGCTGCATGCTTCTGAGATGTTACAAGATTCTCATTTCTCAAAAATAAAGAGGCATTTTCTGAAATAGACAATATGTTGAAGCGGCTAAGCATCATTATGAAGACAAATACCTAAATCTTATATTTCACAAGGAGTCCACAGACCACTACATACCAGCATTAATAACAGACTCCTTGGTTTCAAGGGGCTCTCTGTCTTTTGTATTGGTATCCATCTAAAAGAGAATAGAAAAGAGAAAAATAACCCATTCCCCAGATGAATGTGATTCAATGAAGATCCTCATTCAAGACTGAATTCTAACAATTTACACTGGTATGAAAATAGACTTCCAGAGTACTTTTGAAACTCAAATTAGAGAGAAATGGAGGAAACTGCTGTTCACGATAAAACAAAGCAAGCCCCATACTATAAGCCAGGGATTTTCAACCAGTGTGCCCCAAGAATTTTTAAAACATGCAATACCTGACTATTTAGTCAGGGGCACTGACCTCTTTTCCCTTAGATTGATCGTCAAATCAAAACATGACAACAGCCAACACAACAAATAGATTTTTGGTGTGAATGAATCAAAATTATACCTAGTTCTTTGTCAGATCAGCACAAAATGTATTTCTTTGTGTGCCACAGAATTTTAGTAATTAGTTTGTGTGCGCCATGAGATTTAAATAAAAGGTTGAGGATCACTGCCATAAGCCGCAGCTTTTCAATCTTAGCGAACCTGAGTCATCTGGGTACCCTGCTACAGGCGTGGCTTCGTGGATTCCCAGAAATTCTAATTCAGGAGGCCGGGCTGGGCCCCAGGAATCTGCATTTTGAGAAGCACGCGGGTGATACAACCCAAGTCGCAGGAGAACCACCATCTCCGTGGAGCAGGATAAGCACACACTTCTGAGAAACAGCACTGCCGTCCCCTACCTGAGATCCGAACCAGGACCTGCCCCACCTCACTCCCGCAGCTGGGCTCTCCTCCCGCTTCACTGTATTTTGGACTCTGCGCAGCACAGGAGTGTCGTGACTGTCTAGCCGTCTAAACCTCGGCTCTTTCGTCCTGAAGGGTTCGCTCGAGAGCCAGCAGCCGTGGGGCTGCCTAGTCCGGGGCCACCGACACCCCCAACCCGCCGCCCGCGAAACCTACACTTGACTCCGCACGGCCGCCGCCCGCCAACAGATTCAAATCGCCCGCCCCGCCTCCTCGGCATACCAACGTTACTCCACGAGTCTCTCAGCTGCCGCCACCCGCACGTGTCCGCGCGCACCCCGCAACCTCCTAGGCCTCTACCTCGCCGTCCCAAGGAACACGAGTGGTGTCGTGAGCTCGGAGAGAAGCGACCACTAGCTGCGGGTGGCTCACTGGGCATAGAGAACACCTGCTAACCCGCGTCCGTGGGGACTACTTTCCGTGAGTCTCGCGGAGGAACCCTTCGGTTAGACCTACGCCTTAGACCGCCTCCTCCCGTCTTCCGATTGGATGCTGCAAACTTCGAAAAGAATCATTGGACCAATCCTGACAGAACGACGAGCTGGTTCTAACCCAATCAGCCAGCTCCGACGACAGCCGTTTCCTCTGCGGGTTGAGCAAAGGGAGGGGTTACAGCTGCAGGCGCAGACTGCTGTAAAGTTACTTCCAGCACTTCACTTCCCCCAAACCCCACCTCTGTATGCAGATGAGATCTACCTGGTGTTGGGTTTGCGCCTGCTCAATAATGCTTTAAGCCGCCGTTGGGCTCCAAGTTCTGCTCTGATTGGCTGATAACCCTTCCCATCTGCCAGACTGCAGCTTCTCTTTCCTCCCTCCACTAGGGCGGAGTTAGGATGAGCCTACCCAATTCAGGGTGATGATTGGGCCAGTTCTGACCGGCACTGCCAGTTGACTGGTGGAGTTTAGAGTCACTCTGGGGGAGGTTGGGGGAAGGGCCCCAGGCTGGCTGAGGAACCCTGGGGCGGGGTGGAGGACCGGCCAACCCTGGGGTGTGGGACAGAGTGTGTGCGTGCGCGCGCGCGCGCGTGTGTGCGTGTGTGTGTGTGTGTGTGTGTGTGTGTGTGTGTCTCTGTCTGTCTGTCTGTCTGTAAAAGAAGGAAGGTGGCGAAGGGAGGAGAGTCCGAGTGGGTGGCGGGAGGGGAAGGGAGGGAGGAGAGCCAGGTGGGAGGAGAGCCAGGTGGGAGGGTGGCGACTCACTCAGGACCCAGTGGGGGCAGCGCGATGAGGCGGGTGACCCTGTTCCTTAACGGCAGCCCCAAGAATGGAAAGGTAAGGGGATCGAGAGGAGGCGAGGCGGCCCGGCTGCGGGGGGCGAGGGCAGCGGAGCGGGCTGGCAGGGCAGAGGGCTGAAGTTGGGGAGAGGGGCTGGGGGGTGGGCGTGCGCCGGGATGGGGGGTGTCTGGGAGGTGAAGGTCGGGACCCCGTGGCCTCCTCCCAACTCCCAGATTCCTACCTCGAACCTGCCCTTCGACTCCCCAGCCGCCCTGGGGACTATAGCAGGTCAGCTTGTGCTTAATCGTTCCCAAGTCCAGGTATGGGCCGGGAGAACGCAAGACATGGAAGGGCCGCTGTCTCCTAAGTGCTTGGTGCTGATACTCCTCTTCCCACCTCCTCCCCAAGACCCCTCTGCCCTCACCCGTGGCTAGAGAAGGCGCTTGTTTCCACCTTTGTGCTGACTAATGGTCTGCTCCTGAAAGTGGTGGTGACAACTAAGGCATGCAAGGTTGATTGGGTAAAAAAAATTAAAGTCTATCAGTGGGTAAATGAAATACTCTTATATACCTAGGTCGAATAGAGGATCGAAAATTAGGGACATTTTCTTGATGGTTCCCTCTCTCTCAGGTGCCCCAAACCCCGCGGCGGCAGAACTTCTGTACTCTTTTTTTTTTTTTTTTTTTTTTTAATCTTACCTTATTTTAGTTCCTTAGGAGACTGTGACAATAGGCCAAAAGGGGTTGATATGACATTACTCCTTTCTGTGTTCGGCCTTTGTTGAGGGTGTGATACTAAATATTTTTCCAATGCTAGAGCAAGCCAAAATGAATCATTTTTCTTCTCAGCTCTTGCCCCACCCATGAAAGTTGTTCAGCTGCTTTGGAAAATTTGACTGTCAAGGCAGACTTTTATGGTGTGGCTAAGTGACATTTAGAAGTAACTAAACCTTACAGTCTAAGGTAAAGGTAAATTGCCTCACTGTATTACTTGTCAGTATACTTTGTCTCCTGCATATTTTGGAAACATTGTAAATTTCCAAATAGTGTAAGTGTGCCAGGGTATAAAAAAATTATTGTCCAACTATTCTGCAGTTTTGACTAAACATGCTCTAAAACTTTGAACCACAGTGTAGTTTGTTGACTATAATTTGGTGTTCTGGTCTTAGAGATTTAATACCCATATAAAACAGAACTGGCATCAATTCAAATTTTTCAGTTTTCATAAATGCTGCCTCAAAAGATGCTTTCCAAAATTAACATTATTTCTGACCATTATTACCTTTTTCTCAACCTGTTTTGTCTGTTGTTGACTACATTCACAATCTAAAACTTATATTGTTACTGGAAAAAAGATTTAGTATTAATATATCCAGCCCTTGCCGGTTTGCTCAGTAGTTAGAGCATCAGCTCACAGACCAAAGGGTTAAAGATTTGATTCTTGTCAAGGACGCATACCTGAGTTGCAGATTCAATCCCCAACCCCCAATGGGGCCCTGCAAGGCAACTAAAGGATGTGTCTCTCTGACATCGATGTTTCTCTCTCTCTACAAAAAGCAATGGAAGAATATCCTCGGTGAGGATTAAAAAAAAAAAGATTAAGTATATTCAGTTACAATTGTAATATGTTCTCAAAAGCAGACCTCTGATTGACCTTTTTATCCAGTATCTCTACTGTGTTATTCCATGAAAGACAAGATGTTTAGATCCAGGCATAAATATTTAACTATGCTGTAAATTTCTTCTGAAAGCACTGAATTTTTTTTCTTGTCAAAGATTGGCTGTGTTGCCCTGACTGATGTGGCTCGATGGTTAGAGTGTCAGCAGAAAGGTCTCAGATCCCATTCCCTGTCAAGGGCTTGTAACTGGGTTGCAGGTTGGATCCCCCACCCCTAGTCAGGGCTCCTGTGCCAGGCAACCAGTTGATATGTCTCTCTCCATCAATGGTTCTGTCTCTTTCCCCCTCTCCCCCGCCACTTCCCTCTCTAAAAATCAATAGAAAAAATATCCTCTGATGAGGATTAAGACACACACACACACACACAAAGATTGGCTGTGTTAGTTTTGCCATATTAGTTTTAATAAATTTTTTTAAGATGTTTAGTTTTGACAGAATTAGATTTTTGGATTTAAATTTTACTTGCTTTAAAAATATTTTACTAGAGCCCTGTCCGGTTTGGCTCAGCGGTTGGAGCATCAGCCCACGGTCCGGAGAGACCCAGGTTCGGTTCCCGCTAAGGGCGTGTACCTCGGTTGCGGTCCCGTCCGTCCCCCCCCCCCGGCCCTGGTTGGTCGTGCGGGTGGTAGCCACTCGATGTGGCCCTTTCACATCGATGTTTCTCTCTCTCTCTTCTTCTCTCTCCCTCCTACTCTATCTGAACAAAAAATGAAAAAATGTCCTCGGGTGAGGATAAAAAAATATATATATATATTTTACTAGAGAATCTCAGAAGACTGGAAAAATGCATCTCAAATAATTAAAGATAAATGTTTATGTTAAAAAGATCATAAAAACCCAAACTGGAAAATACTAGTATGAGTCAATATTAAAAATAAGTCATACCAGCCCTGGCCAGTTTGGCTCAGCGTTTAGAGCCCAGCCTGTGGACCAAAGAATCTCGGGTTCGATTCTGGTCAAGAGCACATACCTCAGTTGCAGTTCAGTCCCCGGCCCTGGTCGGGGTTGTACAAGAGGCAACCAGTCGATGTGTCTCTCTTACATTGATGTTTCTCTCCCTCTCCACCCTCTCCATCTGAAGATAAATGGAAAAATATCCTCAGGTGAGGATTTAAAAAAAATAAGTCATGCCATAATGCTTACTACTCAACTGGAAAACATATTCTATGCCAAAGTTGTCAGTGTTTCCTCTCCTTTCTTTTCAGCTGATTAATAGAAGTATTAAAGACTGGCCAGTGTGGCTCACTGGACTGAGTATGGCCCCACGGACTGAGGTCCCAGTTCCATTCCCAGTCAGGGCACATGCCCCAGTTTCTGCTGGATCCCCAGTAGAGGGCGTGCAGGAGGCAGCCAATGGATGTTTCTCTCTCACACTGATGTTTCTATCTCTCCCTTCCCCTCTCTCTAAAAAATCAATAAAAACATATTTTTTTAAAAAGTAAAGAAAAAAAGTATTAGAATTATTTTATTTGACAAAAGAGAGCAGAATAATACTGAAAGGCCTGCATTTTTATTTTTTAAAATCGTTTATTGATTCTTTTTTTTTTAATCCTCACCCGAGGACATTTTTCCATTTTTTGTTCAGATAGAGTGGGAGGGAGAGAGAGGAAGAGAGAGAGAGAGAAACATCGACGTGAAAGGGACACATTGAGCGGCTGCCTCCCGCACGACCCAACCAGGGCCAGGGACAAACTGCAAGTGAGGTATGCGCCCTTAGCGGAAACCCAACCTGGGTCTCTCTGGACCGCAGGCCGACGCTCTAACTGCTGAGCCAAACTGGCCAGGGCCGTTTATTGATTTTTAAAGAGGGAGAGAGAGAGAGGGAAAGAGAAGCGTTGATGTGATAAATATCCATCGGCTGCCTCCTGCATGCCCTCTACTGGGGATCAAGCCCACAACCCAGGTGTGTGCCCTGACTGGGAATTGAACCCTCAACCTTTTGGTGCATGGGACAACACTCAACCAACTGAACCACACCAGCCAGGGCCAGCCTGCATTTTTATATAAATAAAGTGACTGTATTTAGCCAGGATGCCATAATGATGACATGATATTCATGAAGAACATGCTGGGGGAAAAAGCATTACTACAAAATAGTTTGATTTACCCATCCACCAGTTGGAACATGTGTGCCCTGACCAAGAATCAAACCAGGACCTCTCTATCCACTGAACCACACTGGCAGGGCAATAATTTTTATTTCTAAAACAAGTATCTAGACTATTAAAATAAATTATAACTTTTGCCCTTTATTAAATCAGTAACATAAGTTCTTTGTAACAGATCTGGAAAACAAAACAAAAAACTCGCAAGAAAATAAGTCAACCATAATTCCATTATCCAAAGACAGCCACTTTCAGTAGTTTTATGAATATCACTTAAGTGTTGCATTTGTACTTTGTGTTTCAACGTAATATGTCAGTGGAAAACAAATAAATATAACTGACACACAATAAAGGTGTGTCCTTGTTCAACACTCTGAAAGCAATGAAAGTTTCATCCAACATTTAAATATTTGTCAAAGCCCTACTATAAGCCAGGTAGTGTAACATTTAATCAACTGCATCCTTTTTAAACTGGCTGTGGTTATTCTGTGGGTATTTCCTGGCTTCAGAGAGGAGGGTGGCACTTTGGGATAAACTTCAGCCCTGTCATCAGCATTACCAGGGGATAACCTATATTCACAGAATGAATAAGAACTTTTTACAAATTGAAACTTTTTCATCAAACAATTACAGTCTAGATAGAAGGTCAGATCAGAAAATATTTTAGTCACATGATAAATTATGTTTGATATTATATTAGGGCTGATTTAAGTGACAATAAAATAAAACTTAAACTCAACTGATACCTAGATTGTGTTCCTGAATAGTTTTGCACCCTACAAGGAAATTCCTTTGCGTTTTGATTGCCCGAGGAATTGCAAACTCTATATATGCTTTTTTCCTATCTTATAATCAAATTTGACTTCAGTGGGGGAGAAAGGAAAGATGGCAGCTATTAACCCTCCAATATAAAAGAGGTTTAGGAGTTGGATTCTATCACTTTGTTGCTGTGCATTGCGATGACATGGTCAAGCCTAACAGAATTAAAACAGATATTTCTTTGTTGATTTTGCTCTGCTCTTTGGAATAGCACTGTCCAATAGAAGTCTCTGTGATGGTGGAAGTATTCCATATCTGTGCTGTTCAACATGGTAACTACTAGCGAATGTGGCTTTTGAGCACTGAAATAGCTAGTGTGACAGATGAACTGACTTAACTTTTAATTAAATTTTTTTTTTAATCCTCACCTGAGGACATTTTTCCATTTTTTGTTCAGATAGAGTGGGAGGGAGAGAGAGGAAGAGAGAGAGAGAGAGAGAGAAACATCGACGTGAAAGGGACACATCGAGTGGCTGCCACCCGCACGACCAACCAGGGCCGGGGACAAACTGCAACCAAAGTACATGCCCCTAGCGGGAACCGAACCTGGGTCTCTGTGGACCGCAGGCCGACGCTCTAACCACTGAGCCAAACCGGCCAGGGCTTAATTAATTTTAATAGGTTAAAATTTAAATAACCTCTTGCAGCTAGTGGCTTCCAAATTGCACAGGGCATTTTTAGAGCAGGTGGGTGGCTTTTATTTTCATTAGGAGACAACTGATCCACAGGAAAAATATAAATCAATCATATGGAAGTAGCAAACAATTTAATTTTTATGTAATTTTTCAAAAATAAGTCATATAAAATGTATGTTCTAATATTTAAATTAAACACAAGTGCATTATATACACAGATGCATGAAATTTGCATCCATTTTATGATATGGCCAATTGAGAGAGAAGTGAAAAGAAATGCTGAAGAGTTAATATTAGGGTAACGGTGGGATAATGTCAGGCTAAATAAAGCCATGTAGAGATGTACAAGAAGCGGAGATAAATAAGACGAGAAAGAGAAAGACCAATCTAGAAAATTATTAGTGTAATAACAGCTAATACAAGGGTGTTAATGTTGAAAAGAAGCATTTTCTTACGTCCCACCCATAGCACTTTCCATACTGTAAAAGTTGTTTTGCATTTCCTTTGGTCAATCTCTTGCTCCTTTGCATTCTTTTATTCTTTTTTTCTGTTTTCTGTCTTCACACCCTGTACACATGCCTTATGCATTTTATTTCTTTTCCTTTTCTCCCAGGAACATGTATCTGCAATAAAGGTTAGATTTCCGGGCTCTGTTACAGATGTGAAAAATGATAGGAAATATGGGGGACACATTTTCTTCAAACTTTCATCATTTATGGTGTGTCTGTTCAATGTGCAATACACTGCCAAGTGCTTTGGATTATTTTTTTTTTACTGTGGAAAAATATAATATAAAAGTTAACATTTTAGCCATTTTTAAGTGTACAGTTCATTAATATTAAGTACATTCACAATGTATATAACCTCACCACTATTTATTTCCAAAACTCTTCATCATCCCAAAGAGAAACTCTGTATCCATTAAGCAATGACTCTCCATTTCCCGCTCTGCCCTGGTAACTTATTCTACTTTGTCTCTATGAATTTGCCTGTTCCAATTACCTCGTATAAATGGAATCATATAATGTTTGTCCTTTTATTGTCTAGTGTATTTCACTTAGCATAATGTTCTCAAGATTCATCTATGTTGTAGTATCAGAATTTCATTGCTTTTTTTTTTTTTTTTTTTTTAATCCTCACCCGAGGACATTTTTTCATTTTTTGTTCAGATAGAGTGGGAGGGAGAGAGAGGAAGAGAGAGAGAGAGAAACATCGACGTGAAAGGGACACATCGAGTGGCTGCCACCCGCACGACCAACCAGGGCCGGGGACAAACTGCAACCGAAGTACATGCCCTTAGCGGGAACCGAACCCGAGTCTCTCTGGACCGCAGGCCGACGCTCTAACCGCTGAGCCAAACCGGCCAGGGCTCATTGCTTTTTATATCTGAATAATATTCCATAGTATGTATATACCACATGTTATCCTTTCATCTGTTTAAGGACACTTGGATTGTGCATTATTTTAATAATCCACCTACTCCCCTTTAAATTGTGCTTGCCTACAACCCTTCCCCAAAATGGCCCAGCTTGCAACACTTCTCTGGCTTTTTATCCTTATGATACAAGAGAAAATAGTTGGAATCTGAATACTCCGCTATTGAAAGATTGCACTCCTAAATTAACAAACAACTCCCCTCATACCCTGCTATTCACTTCATTTATTTAGCTAAAAATTCAGTGTCTATTATAATCCAGTCACTGGTGAACAAAGGACCAGCCTGGTTCTCATTTCATATGGCACATTTACCCAATATCCTGCAGGAAGCCAACTGGCTGTAAATGCTTCATGTTCAGCTCCTCACCTACTTTTTCTTCGTAATGTTCAGAAATCCTAACTGATAATGGTACAACTGTACAACTCAGCCACTGAGAACCCATAGTTACAATTATGACAAGCAAGAAATTCACTTCATGTAAAAATTTTCAACCCCCTACCTAATCAATTGCATATACCTTGCACATATATCAGACCACCTGATTGGAAGCAGGATAGATCAGTTCAGATGGATAAATCAAACCCAGCTGCTTGCCGTATTTGGAATGTTAGCTAAAGTCTGGCTTTTATAAAGTAAGTAGTTATTGAAGAACTAAATGAGGTGGGAAGTTGTTACCTTTCATATGGTAGTTGATGTAATAAATGTTACAATGCGCAGCAGTAAATCATTCCTATTTTAAAAATAAACCATTCCTATAACAAAAGAATAATGTAAAAACATAAAGACTTACTAGATCTCAGGCACTTTGCTAAGCTCTTACCATGGATTAACTCATTTCATCCTCATGACAACCTTCTGATGTAGGTGTGACAATTTTCTTCATTTCTAGGAAAAGCAACAGAAGTATAAAAAGGTTCAATAATTTGTCTCAAGTCAACAGGCAGCTGGAAATGTCCAAATCTAAATTCAAATGTGGTTCTACGGAACTGGAGCACTATTTAACATACTTTAAGATTGTAGATTATTTTTAGTCAGAGATAATTTCTGATTTTCTAGTTTTAGATTTCAGTAGTAGTAGGCACTACATAAATATTTGTCTTTTTTTTTTTTTTTAATCCTCACCCAAGGATATTTTTCTATTTATCTTCAGATAGAGTGGAAGGAAGGGAGAGAGAGAGAAAGAGAGAGAAACAGAGAAACATCAATGTGAGAGAGACACATCGATCGACTGGTTGCCTCCCACACGACCCCAACCACGGCTGGGGACAAACCGCAACCAAGGTATGTGCACTTGACCGAATCGAACCTGAGACTCCATGGGTCCACGGGCCGACACACATCGCTGAGCCAAACCCGCCAGGGCAAAAAAGGGACATTCTTAAGAACCTCTCCAAATCTCCTTTTACATGATAATTTTTAGTCCTGTTTATAGTGTGATGACAGAATTTATGAGTGATGAAATTCATTATGCAAATTGTTCAAATTAATCTGGTGTGTTTTACAGGTGGTCGCTGTATATGGAACTTTATCTGATTTGCTTTCTGTGGCCAGTAGTAAACTCGGCATAAAAGCCACTAGTGTGTATAATGGGAAAGGTGGACTGATTGATGATATTGCTTTGATCAGGTAAATTTCACCTTTTCATAAGCTTTCTACTCTGAGCTCTTAGCTTCTTGGTGCTATGCTATTTCTCTGACGCAATGGTTTAATCATTGTTAAAGAGTCCAGGATGTTGGTAAATGATTGCCTAGAATTTGCTCTTTGGAATTTAAATCATTTGAACTTATGGTGTATTGATCAGATAGAAAATCCTTAGTACATTCCAGTATATTGATAGTCTTTCTGCATAGTTCATATATGGCTAAGAGGAATTTCTGTATGGTACCAGAAATGGATCTAATAAGACATGAGTTTTTTAATGTTAGAGATCTGATCGCTCTAATTTTATGTGCTACTGCTTACTGTTCAACTTATTTCCTAAGAATGCTTTGAATTTTATAAATATTACAAATATATATAAATTTTAAATATTCATTACTTTGGTGAAAACTTGCGAAATAGAGTTAACTCATCAGTGATCTACCATAATAGTGGTTTTGGTTTGTTTGTTTTTTGGTTTTGTTTTTTAAATATCCCAGGCAGAATTATCTCTTTAAAACAAGTATCAAGTTCACCTCATCCCATCCTCATAGGATCATAGAATTTTGAGGTTTAAGGAAGATGGAAAGTGAACACAAATTACTAACACTGTGCCAGTTATGTTGTATTTGCTTTGCTCACATTATCTCATTTCACTGGCAAAGCATGGGGTTCTTTAAAAAACTGATGGAGTGAGCCTTAGCCCTGGCCCTGGCCAGTGTGGCTCAGTTGGTTGGAGCGTTGTCCTGTGTACTGAAAGGTTGCAGCTTTGATTCCCTGTTGGGGCACATACAGAAGGCACCCAATCCATGTTCTCTGTCACACTGATGTTTCTCTCTCTCTCTCTCTCTTTTTCTCTTTCTTCCTCTCTCATTAAAGTCAATGAGCATATCCTCGGGTGAGGATTAAAAAAAAAATGATGGAGTGAAAGTAATGATACTCTATATTATAATAATATACAAAGTTTAATTTTCATTTAAATCCAAGTCAGAATGACCTTTCAATATAATATATTGCGTTTGAAGTTAATAATTTCTCTCTCTTCCCTTCATTTTATAAATGAAGAAACTAAACATCTGAGAAGTTAAATAACTTATCCAGGTCATATAGTTACTAGCTGATTTTTGATAAGAAGAAGAAAACAAATTTTCATACTAGTCTTACAAAGTTAACTGGCATGGTGAGCAAGTAGAAAAGATTATAAGTTTTAAAGGATAGAGATTTAAGCCCTGGCTGGTTTGGCTCAGTCGTCAGAGCATAGGCCAGCAGACTGAAGAGTCTCAGATTCGATTCCCAGACAAGGGCACATACTTCAGTTTTGGATTCAATCCTCAGCCTGGTCAGAGGCAACCACTTGATGTGTCTCTCTCACATCGATGTTTCTCTCTCTCTACATCCCTCCCACTCTATGTAAAAAAAAAAAAAAAAAAATCAATGGAAAAGTATCCTCAGGTGAAGATTTAAAAAGATACATATTTAAAATCCAAATAAAGTAAGACAGTTTCTTAGTTTTTCAATATCTACTTTCCATATCCTTTAAGTTTTTATGCATAAATGAGTCACACTGTGGAATGATTTACATCAACCTAACTTCCTTAACAAGCACAGACTCTGCTTCTAAGAAAAATTCAATGTGTTCCTGTGATGTTTTAGAGGAAATAAAAATTTCTGCAACATAGAAGGTCATAAGCCTTCCAAACTGTAAAGTATCTACCTGTTTAATAGTTTATGTTTCACAGAACAGTCTGATAATTTACTTATGGTAATGGTGCCATGGGTTGGGGCAGGGGAGGAGATATCACTGATGATCCAGGACTTCAGATTATATGCAGTCCTTTACATTTGGGGGTGTGGTAGATGTTTAGTACGTGCGTGTTTACAGCAGTTACTTCCAGTTATATTCTTTCTAAACTTAACACAAAAATTTATTTTCTTTTTCAAAGCTCAAAGCAGCTGATTATTTGGGACAAAACCCCAGTAATTTATTTAGGATTACAGAATTAAAGTAAAAAAGAAGAGTGGGCTATGCATTTAATCACATCCTTTGAACATAACAGTACCTTCTTCAATTGATACAAAAGCTGCATTTTAACAATTTATATAGTGGGTTTTGTTTTGTTTGTTTTCCATTTCAAAAGTACTTTCATGTGTAGGATCTTACTTAAATTTAAATCCAAAGGGAAGTGGGGTTTAAGCAAAGAAAGCACTGGAAACTTATATAGTCAAATTTGCAATATAGATTGATAGCAAAACCTGTCTTCTACATAATTCTAAGGAACAGTTCCCAGATTCAACAGATAATTAATGTGATTTCTGGATTTTGATTGTGCCTTTTCAAATTTTGTTTTTCCCCAGGGATGATGATGTTTTGTTTGTGTGTGAAGGAGAACCATTCATTGGTAAGTGACTTCCTTAAAATCCATTTTTGTCTGCCAAAATAAAAAAGATGAAATGACATATTTGACACACTTAACATTAAAAAGTATTTTGTGGTAGTATTTATATCTTCATACCTTTTTTGCTTCTGCATTGGGTGTGTGTGTTTAAGTAAATTTTTAATTTGAATTGTATGATCATATTTTAGTATGGATACCTCTCTTTTACATCCTTTAAAATACTCTTGAGGTATACAGATTCATTAAATATGACATTGAGGGTAGTTTTGATTTTAGAAACTACAATTGTTTTGAAAATTTCTCTTTCATACTAGTTGTTACAATTTATCTAAGTGTTATGCTACATGTTTTTAAGCATGTATTGCTGCATAAGTAATCTTTGACAATCCTTCACAGTGGTCCAGTCAAATCAGTCAAAAATTACTTGGTGTTAACCACACACACATGCACACATACACACACTGCCCTTTGATTCGGAAGAAAGCTTCTACAGTTGTAACAAGGCATAAATACAGTAAATATTCTTTAACAAGTATTTGATATATTTAGTTCCACACAATCAAACCCTGAAAATCTAAGTATTTTTTTAAGCCATCACAGTAATTGTATTTCGTGAGTGGAGATAGTTCTCAGGATCATCGCACTGGTAGTTGCCCACTTAAAAGTAAGTACGTACTCTTCTCTGTCTCTACTTGGGAGCAGAACATTTTTTCTGATCTTCTGTTATCTGTTAGTCTAACAGAGTGGTTGTCAGGCACTGGTCACTTAATTGGTTCATTGTATACATACAAACAACAAAATAAAAAGTGATCGATTACTGTTTGTTTTTGTTTTATCCTTATGAACTCTTGGGTTTAAAATTATTTGGTATATTTTCATCCTCTGCATTAATTCATGTCTGGATTATCCTACTTTGGGTCAGTGGAAACCTCAAGTCCTTTTAACACAACCTTATTAGTCTTTTATAGCTTCCTTACTACCTGGAATAACACAGTGTTCATCTTATACTTCTCTCCTAGATCCTGATCAATGTTTTTTCTAAGAAGCTTTGATTTCTTTTAGTAAGAAACGTCATTTCAAGACATGATCTGGGTGCTGGGGAAGCTCGTTATTGGGTTCATCATTGCTACTAGGCTTTTGGGTGGACAGAGTTGAAAATACATAGCTAGCCCTGGCCGGTTTGGCTCAGCAGTTAGAGCGTCGGCCTGCGGTCCAGAGAGACCCGGGTTCGGTTCCCGCTAGGGGCATGTACTTTGGTTGCAGTTTGTCCCCGGCCCTGGTTGGTCGTGCGGGTGGCAGCCACTCGATGTGTCACTTTCACATCGATGTTTCTCTCTCTCTCTCTCTTCCTCTCTCTCCCTCCCACTCTATCTGAACAAAAAATGAAAAAATGTCCTCGGGTGAGAAAAAAAAAAAGTAAATACATAGCTAGCCAGAGATAAAATGTATATATAATATACAGTATCTTTTATAATATAAAGCTTTATGTATAACATAATATATATATTATCTCATGGGTTCATGCTAATACTTCCAGTTTATAATCAGGATTATAAGATTTTTATTTAACTTCTATCTTATATCTCCTTTCTTCCATGTCAATGATTTTGATTTTCAGGGGCATTAGGAATGATAGAATAATAATGTCACATAGTTACTCATTTACTTCATCCCACACAAAACATACATAAATGTGTCAGTAACAATCCCAGTACTTTCAATACCAATATGAATACTAAAAACAGGTAAACCTTTTTTTTTTTTTTTTTTTACATCTATGTGAGAGAGGCACACCAATTGGCTGCCTCCCACATGACCCCAACCAGGGCCGGGGATCGAACTGCAACTAAAGTATGTGCCCTTGATCGCTTGATCGGAATCAAACCCGTGATCCTTCGGTCCTCAGGCCGTCGCTCTAACCGCTGAGCCAAACCGGCCGGGGCATTCTTTTTTTATAATGTGATACTGGATACAAAGATCCATTTTATTTTTTTGTTAATCCGCATCTGGGGATATTTTTCCACTGATTTTTAGATAGAGTGGAAGAAAGGGAAGTCGAGAGAGAAGAAAACATGGATGTGAAAGAGACACATCAATTGGTTGCCTCCCACACAACCCGGACTGGGCCGGGAATCAGACCTGCAACCCAGGTAACATGCCCTTGACTGGGAATCGAACCCATGACCCTTCGGTCCGAGGGCCGACACTCTAACGACTGAGCCAAACCAGCCAGGGCCAGGTAAACATTTATTTTGCATACCTTCATTCCTTTCACCTCTTACTTAAAAAATAATTGTATTGTTTCTACATTGTCAAAATATATAGCCACTGTATACTAAATGCTCTTCTTTCAAACTCTCTCTTAGTTTTATTCCTTCAAGTGTATTTAATGTTTACCTCCAGTCCTTTCATTGATGCCTCCAGTGGTTGTCTGAAACTTGCTTCCTTACAAACAAGTGAGAACAGTGTTCTCTGACATCTTGCATGTTAGTAAGTTTTTTGGCTTCTACACTTGAAAGTCACTTTGGCCCTGGCTGGGTAGCTCAGTTGGTTAGCGCGTCATCCAGATACACCAAGGTTGTGAGTTCAATCCCTGGTCAGGGCACATTTCAAGAATCAACCAATGAATGCATAAATAAGTGGAAAAACAAATGGATGTTTCTCTCTCTTTCTCACCCTATCTCTCTCTAAAAAAATCAATCAATAAAAAAATTTTTAAGTTGGTTTGGCTAGATATAAAATCATATGTCAGCCCTGGCCAGTTTGGCCCAGTGGTTAGAGTGTCAGTCCACAGACCAAGGGTCATGGGTTCGATTATGGTCAAGGGCACATACCTTGGTTATGGTTTGGTCCCAGCCCTGGTGGGGGTCATGCAGGAGGGCATGTACCTTGGTTGTGGTTTGATCCCCCAGCCCTGGTTGGGGTCGTGCGGGAGGCAACCAATCAATGTGTCTCTCTCCCATCGATGTTTCTTTCTCTCTCTTTCTCTCTCTCTCTCCCCCCCTTCCCTTCTTCCCTCCTACTCTATCTGAAAATCATTGGAAAAATATCCTTGGGTGAGAATTAAAAAAAAAAATATATACACACACACACACACACACACACACACACATGTATACACACACACACACACACACACACACACACGGAACTCACCTTCTGATATGTTCTGGTTCTTTAGAATGTAGAACCTGTTTGACTTTTCTCTGTAATCCTTTTTATTTATTTAGTTAGTTAGTTAGTTAGTTAGTTATAATCTCTATTCCATTCAACTTGGATTCTTTTCCCAACATCTTATCTATAGTATGGAACTTTGTCCTGGAAGGGAGTTTTGGCTTGTGGGTTCTGAGAGTTCATTTCCAGCCTCTTCAGATCTTACTGCAAACTACTTGCATCACTGATGGTAGGAGTGGGCATACTCTTCCCACTCTCCGTCTGCATTTCTCAAATGGACTGGCTGAGCTTTGAAGGGAATATTTATGGATTCCTTTGGAATTCTTAGGTTCATCACGTACCCTGTTGTTTCTCTCAACTTCTTCCTTCACAGATGCTAATACCATGCTGCTCTCTTCCTGTCAGTATTGATGGGAGTACCTAGTTTTGTTTTAGAAGTTGTCTGTGGATATGGTTTTGTTGTCCTAGTAGCTCTGGTACACTGTTATGTGTATTTTGAGTTTTAAAAATCATGCTCTTGCCATCTTCCCCAAATCCCCAATTAAATATATTTATTATTTTCTACATGTCATCTCTAGATCCTCAGACAGATTCTAAAGTACCTGAAGGGTTGTCAGGATCTCATACAGACTGGCTTACATTAAATGTTGGAGGGCGGTACTTTACAACTACACGGTAGGTGCCGTGTGCATGTGTGTACCTGTGTGTCGGGGGGTGCTATGTATCATTTGTTCTTTTCTTCAGTTTGCTGATTTCCTTAGAAAACATTGAAATGCCTCTTAAATATACTGTGTTATCAGAAACCATTTTTTAGAAAGTTTCTTTTAGAGAAAAGAGAAGAAATGATCCAAAAATCATTCTAGAGAAAGCATGAATTCAGTGTTGTAGAACACGTTTTTTAGATATTCGTTAATATATGTGCAATGCAAGTGAAAATTAAGAATATTGAAATTCGTATAGACTACAATTGCTTATATTAAAGGTATAGGAAAATATAAGTTTAGATCAAGAATATTGTGATATAATAGCTTGCTAGATGGATAGATCAGTGTATAAAATTTATACTATAAATGAAGGGAACTAAAACAATATATAAATCAAAGGAAGTGCCAGATTAGAAGGGATTTTGATAAATGGCGACTTACTGCACATTTTTGTTTCCCAGCATCACTCCTACCAGGTTATAGCATGCACCTTTTTGAGAGAGCAGCTGGGATCGAGTATACTCTTGAGTTAAATATGTTTGTTTATAAAGACAAATGGAGAAATCAATTTTTTTCCCTGAATTCTTAGGAGCACTTTAGTGAATAAAGAACCCGACAGTATGCTGGCCCACATGTTTAAGGACAAAGGTGAGTGCAACACGTTATTTTCACATTTTGTGTGATCTATTTGTAGCTTTATTGACTTTATTTCTTTTGTCCTTCTTTACTTTTTAATTATATCAATAATTTTTACAAAAGGAAAAACTTACTGGTATGTTACACAATTTTTCTTTCATAAGATTCTAACTCTTTATTATTATTATTATTATTATGGGGGACTTTCTTCATTTTAATGATAACACAGGTGTCTGGGGAAATAAGCAGGATCATAGAGGAGCTTTCTTAATTGACCGAAGTCCTGAGTACTTTGAACCCATTTTGAACTACTTGCGTCACGGACAGCTCATTGTTAATGATGGCATTAATTTACTGGGTGAGTTTTCAATATAATTCTTCACATTTTTTGTAAGTTTATAATTTTTATTATTTTTTCACTTAATAACAGTATATTTTCATAAAGTGAAGGTATATCTAAATGCTTTACTTGTACAGCTGACCCTTGAATATCACGTGTTTAAGCCACGTGGGTCCACTTATGCATGGATTTTTTCAAAAAATAGCATCAAGTTGGCTCTCCATATCCACAGGTTTTACATCAACAGTATTTTTTATCTGCAGTTGAAAATCCCCAGATGCAAAAAGGGCTAACTATATGTATTGTTCTGTGCCACTTTACATAAGGGACTTGGACATCAATGGATTTTGGTGTCTGTAGGGGTCTTGGAACCAATCTCCCACAGGTACCAAGAACAATTGAACTTTTGGGGAAGTCAAAAATTCTATGCAGATTTTTTACTGTGTGTGGGTCAACACCCCTAACCCCCATTGTTCAGGGGTCAACTGTATATGAGTGTATATTTCAACCTTTTTCACCTAATGGCACACAAACTATTTACTAAAATCCTGCAGCACACCAAAACCAAAAGATAGATTTTTTTTTGCCAATCTGAAAAAAAATAGGTATAATTTTTATTCATTCACACTTGACGGCTATTGTGTTGGCTGTTATCATTTTTTCATTTGATAATCTAAGGGAAAAGAGGTCAGGGCCCTGACTAAGTAGTCAGACACTGCACATTTTGACAATTCTAGAGGCACACCAGTGTGCCTCTTGCAGAACACCTGTGTGCTGCGGCATACCGGTTGAAAATCACTGTTATACAGGTATAGAAATAGGTATAGGCACAGGTAGATAGTCCTCCCACAACCGCATCAAAACTGCAACTAAATTACAGAACAACCACCCTTGAGAGCCACCTAAAGACTAGTTGAACAGAATGCCTACAACTGTGATGTGAAAAAGAAATCACATCAAGACTGGTAGGAGGCGAGGAGATGCGAAGGGCTGGTTCCACACACACACATGTGGCAGTTAAGAATTGGAAAGGAGCCCTGGCCGGTTTCGCTCAGCGGTTAGAGCGTCGGCATGTGGTCTGGAGAGACCCGGGTTCGGTTCCCGCTAAGGGCGCGTACCTCGGTTGCAGTTTGTCCTCAGCCCTAGTTGGGTCGTGCGGGTGGCAGCCACTCAGTGTGTCCCTTTCACGTCAATGTTTCTCTCTCTCTCTCTCTCTTCCTCTCTCTCCCTCCCACTCTATCTGAACAAAAAGTGAAGAAATGTCCTTGGGTGAGGATTAAAAAAAAGAAGAATTGGAAGGGATATCTCTGCTACCAAGATCCCCCTGAGGAGCAAGGGGTCCCAGCCCCACACGGGGTACCAGTGCTGGGAAGAGAAGTCACCAAAACATCTGGCTATGAAAATCACCGGGGATTCCTTCCAGGGGAGATGGAGGGCTGCTGTAGACCTAGGCATCCTCTTAAAGGGCCTGCACACAGACTGACAAACACTCGCCCTAAGCTCCAGAAAGTACCAGGGACATAACAGGGAGGAACTGAATTGTCTGGCTTCAGGGTGAGGGCTGGAGAGGCTGCTAGCTCTCTCCCAGACAGAAGTGCAGGCAGATGCCATTGTTCTGCCAGCTGTGTTGAGCCCGTCCCCCACACAGCTGTGGTTGCATATTCAAAGTTTATAGGCCTCCAAGTGACTGAATTTGGTCTAACTTAAGGAGTGGTGGGGAAATGTGGTGATTTTGAGTGTACATGCCTACTCATCTTCCATAATTATTGCTGTGTGTGGACCTAGGGTACCAGAACCTTGATTTTTTTTTTAAAAGAAAACCCTGGAAATGGAAAATTTTATATGAAATCTGAAAACACTGCATGTTAAATGCATCAGAATCAGCCTGGGGGGCTGCTAGCTTACAATTTGTGTTGTAAAATGTTTTTATCTTAGCCAGTCTGCAAAAATTACTATAAAAATAACCAGTGATCCACTTTTTTACAAAACCTTTTCCTTTTAGCAACTGTACCACTCTGCTGCTTTTCATTCTAATGGCCACCCTCTTTTGATTACATTTTAAACCTCGGCTTTAGATGTTCTATGGACTCTTTTAAGCTTCCCATTTTAATTTCTCCTTGTATCATTGATAGCATTTCATATCCTTCCCGCTATCTCTGATGCCAGCAATGCAGACTATTACCAAGCTGTGCTTGTTTTTTCTTCTGTCATGTTTCTCTGCCATTGCTCTTTTTTATTTAGTTTTTCAGCAAACAGAGCTCTCTCCTGATTCATTTTATATAGCGTTGTGTTTAATTAGTACAATTTTCGTCCAAACTCTTTACATTGGCTACAAGTTGCCCCAAGTAATTACATGCTTTAAAAGAATCCACAATGACTTATCTTCTTCCTACTTACCTAAATACCCTTATATCTTGCTCTTCTTAATTTATGCTCTCATCAGTATGTTATTTTTATTTACTCATCATTTCCTTTTGTTCCCTGCCTATAATGACCTTTACTTTTTCCAGTGAATCATGTCTTCCTTTTTCTTCTTTCATTTGTCTTCAAAATACTCTTTCCCTGATTTAAATAATCTTTTCCATATTTTTTAGCTAAATCTCACCTCCGTTCAATTATTCTACTAAGTTGAGAACTTTTCTAGCATTTCATTATCTATTTCCCTGAAGCTAACATGAATGTTCTGAAACCCAGTTTGATATAGAAAAATAAAAACAAAAAGAATGGTCTTAAATATTAGAAAACCTATAATTTAATAATAATTTAAAACATATAACTTAATAATAAATAATCATTTATTGAAGAAATAAATAATCATTTATTGAAGACCTACCTACCAGGTAGGTACCAGGCATTATACCAGATAATAAGTATGCATTATCTCTTTTAATTTTTCTGACAACTTTGTGAGGATGGTAACAAGATCCCATTTCACAAATGTGGAAGTTTTAGGTAAGTGAAAGATTAAGTAGTTTCTCCAAGACAAAAATCATAATGACAGAGCTGGGATCAAATCCAGGTTTTACTGGTGCTAACAGAAAATACACTATAAATATTACATCTTTTCATCAACTGTCCCCTCATCATGTCTTTTGTTTTTATAAGGCCCTTTTTAAAAATATATGTTTTTATTGATTTTTTTTTTAGAGAGAGAAGAAGGAAGAGAAGAGAGAAAGAAACATTGATGTGAGAGAGAGACATTGATCGGCTGCCTCCTGCATGCCCCCTACTGGGGATCAAGCCCCCAATCCCTGCTTGTGCCCTGACCAGGAATCAAACCGGGACCTCACAGTCCATGGGATGATGCTCAATCCACTGAGCCACACCAGCTGGGAAAGGCTTTTTTTTTTTTAGACGTTTTTAAGGTTTAGTTCTGAACCTAGCATTAGAAAAACATTCTCACTACACTCCCCAGGAAGTTCTGATTTACTCATAAAATCTTGGCAAACTGAGAATGAGTCCCCCTAGAATCTCTTTTTGATGGGTTTCTACCAGGACAGATATTGAAGTGTGAATGCCCCTTCAAGAGGAATCCAGACATGAAGCCACTCTGGTGTGGACTGAAGTGCTGTGCCAGAGCGGCTACCTGAGTGGAGTGGAATGCTGGTCAGCAGATGGCCTTTGTTTTGAAATTGGAATATTGGAGGTGGAATTGGGTTTTCCCAGAAAAGATTGTAATGCTTTTCCCAGATAACTGCTGGGGCTTTCTATATCTACATATAGTTACCCTTATTAGGTTGGAACCATTTGAAGGGAGGGATTACCCACCTCTTACTACCTTTGTAATTCCTGAGTCCTTTTTTAAAAAGTAAATTCAGCCTACTGAATGACTGAAGTCTTCACTTTAAGGAAAATGGACCCCAAATTTATTCCCACATACTCTGATGAAAATGTTTATTAACAGATGTGAGAAATTATATGTAATAAGTCACCAAGAGAATGTACAGATATTTTTTTTACCAATTAAAAGTAAATGATAGATAAAATCCATTTTATCTTTTAGAAATCTTTTTTTTTTTTATCCTCACCCGAGGACATTTTTCCATTTTTTGTTCAGATAGAGTGGGAGGGGGAGAGAGAGAGAGAAAAATCGACGTGAAAGGTACACATCGAGTGGCTGCCTCCCGCACGACCCAACCAGGTCTGGGGACAAACTGCAACCGAGATATGTGCCCTTAGCAGGAACCGAACCCAGGTCTCTCTGGACTGCAGGCCGACGCTCTAACCGCTGAGCAAACTGGCCAGCGCTATCTTTTAGAAATCTTTTTTTTTTTTATCCTCACCCGAGGACATTTTTTCATTTTCTGTTCAGATAGAGTGGGAGGGAGAGGGAGAGAGAGAAACATCGATGTGAAAGGGACACATCGAGTGGCTGCCACCCGCATGACCAACCAGGGCCGGGGACAAACTGCAACCGAGGTACATGCCCTTAGCGGGAACCGAACCCGGGTCTCTCGTCTCTCTGGACTGCAGGCCGACGCTCTAACCGCTGAGCCAAACTGGCCAGGGCTCTTATTGATTCTCCTATAAGAAAAGTTTCTGAATTATACTTTTGACTTGCTTTGAAGTTTACTTTTATTCATTTTTGTAATTTCCTTTCAATAAGTATAAGATATTTGCTCCACTGGAAAGGGTCAAGGAAATGTTAAGATTAGGTGAACTAATTATTTTTATTGGATTCACAATCAAACAACTATAACAATTTAGGAATGTGTGGTATTAGGATTTTTTGCCTGTGGATTTTTAAAAATAATTTTTAGAAATGATTTTGAAATATGTAAGCCTTTCATTCTATTTCATTAGATTCTTTTTCTTTTGCTGAATGAAAACTACTTATTTTTTTTTTATTAAATTTTTTTCTTTATTCATTTTAGAGAGAGAAAAGGAGAGTAAGAGAGAGAGAGAGAGAAACATCGATGAGAGAGAACATCGATTGGCCGCCTCCTTCATGCCCCCCACTGGGGATTTGGCCCACAACCTGGGCACGTGCCCTGACCAGGAATCGAACCAGTGACCTCTTGGTGCATGGGTCAATGCTCAATCACTGAGCCACATCAAACGGGTAAAAACTACTTAGTTTGTTTTACAGTTATTTTAAAATATCCTATTATGTTCTAAACAAGAGTTATTTTTCTTTTATATTGATTGATAGCCTACTTTTTGAATTTCATTTCTTTTGTGAGAATTTAACATAAAGAATTCTTTAAATATTAAAATGAATTGTTCTATAAAAGTCAAATCATTTTTATTATGATAGGTGTGTTAGAAGAAGCCAGATTTTTTGGTATTGACTCATTGATTGAACACCTAGAAGTGGCAATAAAGGTAAGGCTCTTTTTACACTAGCCAATATTACATTTATTTTAGCTATCTCCCAGAATGCTCCACTAATTTCTTAATACCTTTTTTACAAGAATTCTCAACCACCAGAGGATCATTCACCCATATCTCGAAAGGAATTTGTCCGATTTCTGCTAGCTACTCCAACCAAATCAGAATTACGTTGCCAGGTAATTAAAACAGACTTTTACATTAGTTATTTATGTCAGCAAATCTGTGAGTAACATTTTGCATTCTTCTAGCATTTTATTTTTTGCTTCATTTTCCTTTTTCATGTAAAATATAATTTTATTATGGGCCACTGCATTGATGTAATCCCAAAATAGTTAGCGAAAAAGAGATGTGTAATAGCCTTTTTTAATGTCCATTTATACCTCACATAGAAGTTTTTGAGTAATGCATAGAAATTTCAGCAATTAAAATAAAATGTCAGTTGTTTGTAGAATTCTGTATGGCTAGTCAGTGGCAGATACTTTTACATTTATGTTTTATAGCACTGACGTTTTTAAAAAACACAATATTTGTTTTTCAAAAATGAAACTATCTTGAATTATTGATTTAATAAAATAATTTAAATATAATTAGGTTTAACAAAAATAATACTTGTCAACAGGTATGTGGCTAACAGAGATCTTTAGAAACGTCTGCACATAGCCCGGCTGGTGTGGCTCAGTGGATTGAGTGTCGTCCCATGGACTGAGAGGTCCCGATTCGATTCCCGGTCAGGGCACATGCCCAGGTTGTGGGCTACATCCCCAGTGGGGGGTGTGCAGGGGGCAGCTGATCGATGTTTTTCTCTCACATTGATGTTTCTATCTCTCCCTCCGTCTCTCTCTAAAAAAATCAATAAAAACATATATAAAAGAACTTTTTTAAAAATAAACTGCACATAAATGAGGTATAGTCAGACTTCATTCTAATGTTAAATGTAAATAGTTTCTTTTACTAGAACCCATTCAGGACACTGATTTTATATATCTGAGTTCCATTTGATCGTGTTTTGTAATAAACTCCAAATGACTGAACCACCAATTGCTTCTAAAAAATTTTGTGGTTAGCTATAGTAATTAAATTTAATACAACAGATGGTTTAAATATGGTGACAATTTGTGGTTTTTAATTTCAGGGTTTAAACTTCAGTGGTGCTGATCTTTCTCGTTTGGACCTTCGATACATTAACTTCAAGATGGCCAATTTAAGCCGCTGCAATCTTGCACATGCTAATCTCTGCTGTGCAAATCTTGAACGAGCTGATCTCTCTGGATCAGTGCTTGACGTAAGAATCATTTTTGGTTACAAGAGAAAATTAAATTTTTAGTCTATTGAGCATTCTCAAAGAGCAGAAATTACATCTGTCTCTTACTGAAGCTTTTACTTAAACACTGATAAAGCTGAAGGCTCTGAAAGTGAAATGGGCTGGTTTTGTAACTTTGGCTCTCTTTCTCTCTACATGTGTTTGTATATGTGCTTACTTGTAGGTATGTGTAGGTGTGTGTGTGTGCACGCATATGTATGTGCATGTATGTATGGAAAAATTACCATTGTTATTTTGGGGTTAGATGATACTTGTAGAACCAACAGTGAAATTTACTGACTTCAAACAACTTTAAGTTCCTTAATACCAAGGCTCATGTCTATATGTATCTATATGTCTTTTGAATTAACAACACCTAATAGTACTTGCTTTTAGTGGTCATTGAATAAATGTTTATTAATTTTATGATTTTGGTTTTATTCCTTAATTGCAACCTATTTTTCCATGAAGCTTATTTCAGTAACAAAGTCTGTCAACATACATTTCTGATTGTTTTTTACTTTCCTTGTTCCATTTTATGATGAAGGATCAAATTGGTAGCAAAAATAAGCAAAAGATGAATAGCACAAAGAAAAGTTTGAAGGACCTAGTCCTTAAATAGTGAAATGTGAAGAAGCAGCTTGGTTGGTTTTTAAGGACCAAAAATGAAGATAAAACAGTTTGGATCATTCAGTACAATTGGTTTTGAGTTCTATTTAATTATAGTATTTGTAACTGTGAAACTGAGCCATATTTTCTATCTGTGAATACTCGTTCTACCCATATGGTATAACTGATATGAAGGTAAAATATATATATAGATATCGATATCAATATAGATATAGATATAGATATGTTTGATAAACTGATGTGCTATAAAATTGTAAATTTAATTGTTAATGGTGAAAATGGCTTATGTTGCCCAGCCGATGTGGCTTGGTGGTTGAGCATTGACCCCTGCCCCAAGAGGTCACCGGTTCAATTTCCAGTCAGGGCACATGCCCAGGTTGTGGGCCAAATCCCCAGTAGGGGGCATGCAGGAGGCGGCCAATCAGTGTTCTCTGTCATCGATACTTCTCTATCTCTCTCCCTCTCCCTTCCTCTCTCTTTAAAATCAATAAGGAAAAAAATAAAAACTTAAAAAAGAAAATGGCGTATGTTGAAGAGTCATTGCCCAGAGTGTGTAGGCTGTAAAAGTCAAAACTAATTGTTAATTGTCCTTAGCCTGAAGATGACTGCTGATAAATAGCTCACATATTGCAGTGTCCATGAAATACAATGTATACTAAGCACTTTGCTACACAACACAAGATGTTCCTGATTCTACCACTCTTACTGAATTTCTCACCCAATTTATCCCTCATGGGCTATGAAACCTTTTCATAGGAACCGTCCAATTCTGCTGTCAACCAAGGTGATCTCAGTTGCCATCACTGTTAAGCAGTCCATGTCTGTGCCACACTGTTTGCTCTGTCATCATGCTTTACGCTGTTTCTTCTACCTGCTCTGCCTGCCATTATTAACTTTACCCTGATGCCTAGAAGCTGGTATAGTGATCTAGCTGTTAGGTATCTATTGCATATCCCAGTCTAAGGCTTACAGAATGGTAAGAGCTGGAAGGGACCTTGATGATCAATGAGTATGACCATGCTGTTTTACAGACAGAGAAACGGAAACTAGACACTTGCCCAAGCCCAAATGGCTAGTTTGTTAGCAGAGTTGGAACTAGACTCAAAAGCATATATTTTTCTCTTCCTTATTTTCTTAATGACTTTTTCATTTGGAAAATGTCAAACAAAAATAGAATAGTACAAAGAACTCTCCCTTGTACCTCCATAACTCAGTTTCAGCAAATATCAGCACATAAGCCATTTTATCTCCACAGATTTATTCGTTGTTGTTGACACTGTTACAGATGTCCCCTATTCCCCTCCCCTTTGCCCACCTCCAACAAGCCGCCGCCACCCCTCCCCTGGCCTTCACCACACTGTTGTTTCTGTCCATGGACTATGTATATATGTTCTTTGGCTACTCTTTTCCCCTTCTTTTATCCACTTCTCCCACACACACCCCTCCCCTCTGACCTCTGTCAGTCTGTTCCATGTATCCATGCCTCTGGTTTTATTTTGTTCGTCACTTTATTTTGTTCATTAGATTCCACCTATAAGTAAGATCATGTGGTATTTGTCTTTCTCTGACTGGCTTATTTTGTGTAGCATAATACTGTCCAGGTCCCTCCATGTCATCTCAAAGGGTAAGATTTCCGTCTTTTGTACAGCCGCATAGTATTCCATTGTGTAAATGTACCACCACTTTTTTATCCACTCATCTACTGATGGGCACTTGGGCTGTTTCCAGACCTTGGCTATTGTAAATAACACTGCAATGAACATAGGGGTTCATGTATTCTTTCAAATTGGTGTTTCGGGATTCTTAGCATATATTCCCAGAACTGGGATCGCTGGGTCAAAAGGCAGTTACATTTTTTATTTTATTTATTTATTTTTTATTTTATTTATTTTTTATTAATTTATCTTTGTTACAGATGTTTCTCCTTTTTTCCCCATTGACACCCTCCTCCCCAACCCCCCACCCCGTCCCCAGCTTTGTTGTCCATGTCCATCAGTTATGCATACATGTGTATAAGTTCCGTGGTTTATCTCTTCCCTCCCCCCCGCCCTCTTCTGAGGGTTGTCGGTCTGTACCCTACTTTCACATCTCTGGGTCTACCCTGTTCCCCAGACTGTTATGTTTATTATATTCCACAAATGAGTGAGATCATGTGATATTTGTCTTTCTGTGCTTGGCTTGTTTCTCTTAGGATAATACTCTCGAGGTCCCTCCATTTTAATTTTTTGAAGTAATTCCATTGTGTTTTCCACAGTGGCTGCTCCAGTCTGCATTCCCACCAACAGTGCACAAGGGTTTGCTTTTCTCCACATCCTCACCAGCACTTGTTGTTTGTTGATTTATTGATGGTAGCCATTTTGGCAGGTGTGAGGTGTAGTTTTAATTTGCATTTCTGTGAGGATTAGTAACATTGAGCATTTTTTCATATGTCTTTTGGCCTCTTTGGAGAAGTGTCTATTCAGGTCCTTTGCTCATTTTCTAATTGGATTATTTCTCATCCTGGTGTTGAGTTGTATAAATTCTATGTAAGGAAATTAACCCTTTATCAGAAGTATCATTGGCAAATATATCCTCCCATACAATGGGTTCCCTTTTCATTTTGTTGATGGTTTCTTTTGCTGTGCAGAAGCTTTTTAGTTTGATGTAGTCCCATTTGTTTATTTTTTCCTTTGTTTCTCTTGCCCTAGGAGATGTGTCAGTAAAGAGATGTCTGAGATTTTATTACCTATGTTTTCTTCTATGATTTTTATGGTTTCACAACTTACATTTATATCTTTTATCCATTTTTAGTTTATTCTTGTGTATGGTGTAAGTTGTGGTCTAGTTTCATTTTCTTTGCATGTACCTGTCCAGTTTCTCAACACCATTTATTTATTTTTTTAACTTATCTTTATTGTTGAATGTATTACAGATGTTCCTCATTTTTCCCCCATTGCCCCCCTCCTCCCCCATTCCTGCCACCCTCCTGCCTTTCTCCACACTGTTGTCTGTGTCCCTTGATTATGCATATCTACATATAAGTTCTTTGGTTTATTTCTTCCCACCCCCCAACCCCCCTTCCCTTTGAGGTTTGTCAGTCTAACAAGCAATTTGTACTTCTTAATCCCGTCACCTTTTTCACCCATCCCCCCAGCCCCCACCCATCTGGTAACCAACAAAAGTTCTCTGTGTCTATGAGAATGTTTCTGTTCTGTTTGTTCATTTTGTTTGTAGATTCAATTGTTGATAGCTATGTATTTATTGCCATTTTGTTTGTTCATATTTTTTTATCTTTTTCTTCAAGAAGACCCTTCAACATTTCATATAATAATGGTTTGGTGGTGATGAAGTCCTTTAGCTTTTCTTTGTCTGGGAAACTCTTTATATGTGCATTGATTCTAAATGATAGCTTTGCAGGATAGAGTAATCTTGGTTGTAGGTTCTTACTTTTCATCACTCTGAATATTTCTTGCCACTCCCTTCTGGCCTGCAAAGTTTCTTTTGAGAAATCAGCTGACAGTCTTATGGGAACTCCCTTGTAGGTAACTAACTGCTTTTCTCTTGCTGCTTTTAAAATTCTCTCTTTGTCTTGAACCTTTTGCATTTTGATGATGATGTGTCTTGGTGTGGGCCTCTTGGGGTTCATCTTGTTTGGGACTCTCTGTGCTTCCTGGACTTGTATGTCTGTTTCCTTCACTAAGTTCAGGAAGTTTTCTGCCATTATAGTTTCAAATAGGTTTTCGATTTCTTGTTCTCTCTCTTCTCCTTCTGGCACTCCCAAGATGCGAATGTTGGCACGCTTGAAGTTGTCCCAGAGGCTCCTTACACTATCCTCATTTTTTTTGGATTCTTTTTTCTTTTTGCTGTTCTGATTGGATGTTTTTTGCTTCCTTATATTCCAAATCGGTGGTTTGCTTCTTGGCTTAACCTACTCTACTATTGAATCTGTGTAAACTATTCTTTATTTCAGTTAATGCCTCCTTCATTTCTAACTGTGCATCCAGCATTTCTGACTGGTCCTTTTTTTATGCTCTTAAGGCCCTCACTAAGTTCACTGAGGTTCTCACTAAGTCCATTGAGCATCCTTATAAGCAGTATTTTGAACTCTGCATCTGTTAGGTTGCTTAACTCCATTTCACTTAGTTCTTTTCCTGGAGTTTTGTTCTGTTCTTTCATTCCGGGGGACCTGTTTCTTTGTCTCTTCATTTTGGCTGCCTCCCTGTGTTTGTTTCTATGTATTACTTAGCGAGAGGTATGGGGCTAGCTGAGACCAGATGCTGCTCGTTTGAAAGAATTTAGGAAAAGCTGAAGCAGGCTCCAAGACAGGCCAATCCTGTGGTAAAGCAACTGGCAACAGCTTGGGTGGGCCTGAAAGTTGGGTGGGGCGGGGCCTCAGGGAATCACCAGGGCGGGGCAAACAGTGTGAACCAGGTAGCTGGAGTCCCAGATATGGCGGCATCTGCTGCCCCAGAGAAGGGCTCACCAAAGGAAAAAATGCCTCTGATAGCACATTTGTCCAGGAGAAAGCTGCCTCCCCAGCCCTCGCTCCAATGCCAAACAGCTCAGTTCTTCCCCATATGACTCTGGTGCCTTTCAAGCTGCCTCCCCTACACTGGAGCCTGGAGGGTGCGAGTCCGAGTAAGTCCATGTGTGGGCCCTTTAAGAGGAGCTGCCTGGGGCTCCAGAAGCCTCAGCCTCCCTCAGCCTCAGTTCCTGCTGGTTTTACAGCCAGAAGTTTTGGGGACTTCTCTTCCTGGCACTGGAACCCTGAGCTGGGTGCCTGGTGTGGGACGGGGACCCCTCAGTCCTCAGGGAGGACCTTCCCAGCTGAGGTGTCCCTCCTGAATTTCATCTGCCACACACGGGACCAGCCCGTTGTGCCTCCGCCCTCCTACCAGTCTCGATATGGCTTCTTCTTTAATTTCGTAGTTGTAGGACTTCCATTCAGCTTGATTTCAGGCGGTTTTGAATGATGGTTTTTCTGTAGTTTAGTGGTAACTTTGATATGGTTGTGGGAGGACGGGATACCGCATTTACCTACGCTGCCATCTTGACCGGAAGTCTGGATGCCTTTTATTTCTTCCTCTTGTCTGATTGCTGTGGCTAGAACTTCCACTCTATGTTGAGTTAAGAGTGGTGAAAGCAGACATCCCTGGCTTGTTCCTGACCTTAAGAGAAACACTTTTAGTTTTTGCCCATTGAGTATGATGTTGGTTGTAGGTTTTTCATATATGGCCTGTATTATGTTGAGGTATAATCTGTCTATTCCCACTTTGCTGAGAGTTTTTATCATAAATGATTGCTGGATTTTATCGAATGCATATTCTGCATCTATTGATATAATCGTGATTTTTATCTTTCATTTTGTTTATGTGATGTGTCACATTTATTGATTAGCAAATATTGTACCAGCCTTGCATCCCCGGAATAAATCCCACTAGGTCATGGTGTATGATCTTTTTAATGTATTTTGGATCTGATTTGCTAATATTTTGTTTGAGGATCTTAGCATCTATGTTTATCAGTGATTTTGGCCTGTGATTTTTTTTTTTTTGTAGTGTCTTTATCTAGTTTTGAATTGGGATAATACTGGCTTCATAAAAAGAGCTTGGAAGTTTTCCCTCCTTTTGAATTTTTTGGAATAGTTTGAGGAGGATAGGTATTAGTTCTTCTTTGAACATTTGGTTAAGTTTGCCTGTGAAGCCATCGGGTCCAGGAATTTAATTTTCTGGGAGATTTTTAATTAATGCTTCAATTTCATTAGTTGTTATTGGCCTATTCATGTTTTCTGATTCTTCCTGACTGAGTATTGGAAGAGTGTATGTTTTTAGAAATTTGTCCCTTTCTCCCAGGTTGTTCAATTTGTTGGCATATAGTTATTCATAGTATTTTGTTACTATACTTTGTATTTCTATGATGTCAGTAATTCTCTTTCATTTCTAATTTTATTTATTTCTGCCCTCTTTCTTTGTTCCTTGATGAGTCTGGACAAGGTTCATCAGTCTTGTTTATCTTTTCAAAGAACCAACTCTTTGTTTCATTGCTTTTTTATATTGTTTGTTTAGTTGTTATGTCATTTATTTCCACTCTGATCTTTATTATTTCCTTCCTTCTATTTACTCTGGGCTTTGTTTGTTGTTCTTATTCTAGTTCTTGTAAGTGTAAGGTTAGATTTTTTATTTGAGATTTTTCTTGCTTCTTGAAGTAGGTCTATAATGCTATGAAATTCCCTCTCAGGACTGCTTTTGCTGTGTCCCATAGATTTTGGGTTGTTGTGTTTTCATATTCATTTGTTGCCAGCTAATTTTTTATTTCTTCCTTGATCTCATTGGTAACCTATTCATTGTTTAATAACATGCTATTTAGCCTCCATGTGTTTGAATGTTTTTGAATGTTTTTATTGTAGTTGATTTCTAGTTTCATGCCATTGTGATCTGAGAAGATGCTTGATATGATTTTAATCTTCTTGAATTTGCTAAGACTCATTTTGTGTCCTAACATGTGGTCTGTTTTTGAGAATGTTCCATGTGCACTTTAGAAGACTGTATTGAAATGAAATGTTCTGTAAATATCAATTTCATCTGATCTAGTATGTCATTTAAGGTCACTATTTCCTTGTTTATTTTTTGTCTGGAAGGTCTTTCCAGTGATGACAGTGGGGTGTTCAGGTCCCCTACTATGCTATTGATCTCTCCCTTAAAGTACTCCAAGAGTTTCATATATATATATATATATATATTTAGGTGCTCCTATATTGGGTGCATACGGTTACCAGTGTTATGTCCTTCTGTCAGAACAATCCTTTTAGTATTAAGTAGTGACCTTCTTTGTCTCTTATTATAGCCCTTGTTTTGAAGTCTTTTTTGTCAGATATAAATATTGCTACTCCAGCTTTTTTTGTCTGTTTGTTTCCATTTGCATGGTACATCTTTTTTCCATCCTTTCACTTTCAGTCTGTGTGAATCTTTTGTTCTGAGGTGGTCTCTTGTAGACAACATATATATGGGTCATGTTTTCTTATCCATTCAGCTATCCTATGTCTTTTGATTGGAGCATTTAATCCATTTACATTTAAGGTTATTCATTGCCATTTTTTTCTTTATACCTATGTTCCTCTCTCTCTTTTTCTTCTTAAAGCACTCCCTTTAACATTTCTTGCAGTGCTGATTTGGTGGTAATGTACACCTTTAGCCTTTTTTTTAACTGCTCTTTATTTTGCTTTCAATTTTAAATGATAGCCTTGCTGGATAAAGTAGGCTTGGATACAGGTCCTTGCTTTTCATTACTTTGAATACTTTAAGCCTGAAGTGTTTCTGTTAAGAAATCAGCTTCAGCCTAATGGGAACTCCCTTGTAGATAACTTTCTGTCTGTCTCTTGCTGCCTTTTAGATTCTCTTTTTCTTTAATTTTTGCCATTTTAATTATGACATGTCTTATTGTAGGTCTCTTTGGGTTCATCTTCATTGCGACTCTCTGTGCTTCCTGTACTTGTGTGACTTTTTCCTTCACCAGGTTAGGGAAGTTTTCTGTCATTATTTCTTCAAACAGTTTTTCTATCCCTTGCTCACTTTCTTCTCCTGGTGTCCCTATGACACAGACGTTGTTACATTTCATGTTGTCCCAAAGTTCCCTTAAACTGTTGTCATTATTATTTTATTATTATTATTATTATTATTATTATTATTATTATTATTATTTTGCTGCTCTGATTGGGTGTGTTTTTCTACCTTGTCTTCCAAATCACTGATTTGATCCTCTGCCTCTTCCGACCTACTTTTAATTCTTTCCAGTGTATTATTTTTTTAAATATGTTTTTATTGATTGTAGAGACAGGAAGGGAGAGGAAGAGATGGAAATATCAATGAGGCAGAAACATCAATCTACTGCCTCCTGCACGGCCCCTACTGGGGATTAAGCCCACAACTCGGGCATGTGCCCTGACCAGGAATTGAACCAGCAACCTCTTGGTGCATAGGACAATGCTCAACCAACTGAGCCACACCAGCCACGCTCTTCCAGTGTATTCTTTTTTTAAAAAAATTCCTCACCCAAGGATATTTTTCCATTTATCTTCAGATAGAGTGGGAGGGAGGGAGAGAGAGAGAAACATTAACGTGAGAGGGACACATCAACTGGTTGCCTCCTGCACAACACCAACCAGGGCCGGGAATGAACTGCAACCAAGGTACATGCCCTTGACTGGAATCAAACCCATGACTCTGGTCCATGGGCCAATGCTCTAAGCACTGAGCAAACTGGCCAGGGCTCCAGTGTATTTTTGATGTCATATATTGTATTCTTCATTTCTGACTGGTTCTTGTTTATGGTTTCTATGCCCTTTTTCATGCTGTTGTAGTTTCCACTAAGTTCACTGTAATTTTCACTAAGTTTCTTGAGCATCCTTATCACCACTGCTTTGAACTCTATATCTAGTAAAATGCTTGCTTCCATTTCATTTAGCTCTTTTTCTGGAGCTTCCTCCTGTTCTTTCATTTGGGGCCTATTTATTTGCTTCCCCATTTTGACTGTCTCTTTGTGTTTATTTCTATGTATTATATAGATCTGCTATGACTCCCAGTCTTTGTGGGGTGGCCTTATTTAGTAGGTGTCCTTTGGGACCCAGTGCCACAGACTCCTTTATCTCATGAGTTGGATGCTATAGGAATGCCCTAGTGTGGTTTATGTGGGCCCTTCTGTTGTAATTGGGTCTTGATTGCTGTTGGCCCATTCTTGGGTGGGATCGACCCTCAGGCTGGCTGACAGTGAGGCTCAGCTTTGATGACATCATGCAAGCTATTGTACAGGTGTAGTCTCCATGTGGCTTCTGTAATCCTTGGTTAAAAGTCTCTTCTTCCGATAGTCATTAGTTAGTAATTCAGGGTGATTGCTCCTCAATTTTGCTGTAACTTCCAGTTTGGTTCTGGGAGGAATTGCGAGCAAGATCCACCTACTCCACTGCCTTCTTGAACTTCCTGCATGTGTCCCTCCCACAGATTATTTTGAAGCAATTCATTATTTCACCTGTACATATTTATTTACCTCTTATAATATATTTTTTTGTTAATCTTCACCCAAAGATATAATTTTCCATTGATTTTTAGATAGAATGGAAGGGAAAGAGGAAGAGAGAGAGAAACATTGATGTGAGAGAGACACATCAATTGGTTGCCTCCCGCAAGACCCACACTGGGGCTGGGGATCAAACCTGCAACCCAGGTACGTGCCCTTGACTGGGAATTGAACCCACCACCCTTTGTTCCACAGGCCGACACTCTAGCCACTGAGCCAAACCAGCCAGGGCAAAAGGATCATTTTAAAAACATAATGTTAATACCATTATCATACTGAAGGCAATAATAATAATCTAACTTTTCCCTCAAAACCCATTGCCCCTTGCTGTAGTAAGGGAGCACAACTCTTATAGTTACAGTGCTGGTTTACTTAGGACCTAAGTACTCAGTGTTGGTGACTAGCTTTACCATTTGATGAACAGAGGGTGAAATGCTTTCTGTGGTTGAAGACAGAAAACTTCACTGAATTTCTTATGTATTTGTTTCTTTGTGAAAGTACAGCCTTGAGTATGGAGCAATACTTACATAGTAACCTTGGGAACTTTTGTTAATATTTACAGTCTTTTTACCTGGGAGCATTACATAGAGAACCAGAGACATTTATTTTCATATATTAGTGTCCTGTCTTGTTATATTGTTAAGTACAAAAAATCCAGTTATCTTTTAGTTATTTTGGTCCTTCTAGGTGCTCATTGTCCTATCTATCAGTTTGAGCTTCTGTACTAACTTGTATTAATGTGTAGATATAGATGGAAATGTA
Source organism: Tadarida brasiliensis (assembly GCA_030848825.1). NCBI lineage: Eukaryota > Metazoa > Chordata > Mammalia > Chiroptera > Molossidae > Tadarida > Tadarida brasiliensis. Next base: position 65,848,229 of record CM061259.1, on the reverse strand, counting down.
TGTGCATTTGTCAATTATCTGTGGTTTTAAATAATCTGTAGCTTATCTCTCTGCCACTAGAACTGACTACAGAGTAAATGAAATTGTACTTATGAAACTAGGTTTTCTTGGTAGGTAAGACTATAATAACTTGATTAGCCTTAGGGTTTTAGATTCTTTTTATTTTTATTTATTTTTATTTTTTATTAATTTACTTTTGTTACAGATGTTTCTCATTATTTTCCCCCATTGACACCCTCCTCCCCCTCCCTCCCTGCCCCATCCCCAGTTTTGTTGTCCATGTCCATTGGTTATGAGTACATGCGTACAAGTTCTGTGTTCATCACTCCCCTCCCCCACCCCCTCTTCTGGCAAATGTCAGTCTGTACCCTACTTCCACGTCTCTGGGACTACCCTGTTCCTCACACTGTTATGTTCATTATATTCCAGAAATAAGTGAGATCATATGATATTTGTCTTTCTCTGCTTGGCTTGTTTCACTTAGGATAATAGTTTCCAGGTCCTCCCATGTCGTCGCAAAGGATAAGAGATCTTTCTTTCTTACAGCTGCATAGTACTCCATTGTGTATATGTACCACAGCTTTTTTATCCATTCGTCTACTGATGGACATTTGGGCTGTTTCCAGATCTTAGTTATTGTAAATAGTGCTGCTATGAACATGGGGGTAGATTCTTTACTATTCTACCTATAATAACTACAATGGTCATTTATATACCTTAACCAATTTTAAACACTTTAACATTCATATCTACTTTGATGGTCATAATTTTGTGAAGGTAATGTTAATATCACCCTTATAAATAGCTTCCTGCCTTATCTAGTAATTGTCAAAGTTCAGATCTGATGGCACTGAACCCTTTGAGATAAATTGAAATAATTTAAAATTCTAATATCCATTTTTACTCTATATTTTACACTGTGATTTGGGTGCTTAAGGTTGGCAGTGTTCTGTAGCAATGGTTGGTACAAAAAGACCTAATTAACAACTTGTTACTGATTTGTAGCTATATGATGCCTTTAGCTGCTGAATTTAGTATTCTTATCTTTGAAGTGAAGGTAGTAATAGTATGATTGAACATCTAGAATACATTGATTGATTGCTATTATAATACGGAAGAGAAAATCCACACCCCTAATAAGTTTATGCTCTCCTTATCCATACATTTCAACTATAAATTGTCATTCCCAGGGCTGTTTATAAACATAGAAATAGGTATATTAGAGTTCTGACTCCCCAACTTCTTTATCTAAATTCTTAAGTTTCATGGAAAGTGGGCATGCTGTTGTTAACTTGACTTTTGTTTCTTCTTTTTTTTTTTTTAAATCCTCACCCTAGGACATTTTTCCATTTATTTTCAGGCATTGTAGGAGAGAGAGAGAGAGGGAGGGAGAGAGAAACATCAATGTGAGAGAGACACACCGATCGGTTGCCTCCCGCATGACCCTGACCCAGGCTGGGGACCGAACCGCAACCAAGGTACATGCCCTTGACCGGAATCAAACCTGCGACTCTTTGGTCCACCGGTCAATGCTCTAACCACAGCCAAACCAGCCAGGGCAATTTTTGTTTCTTTTAAAATATATATATATATATAGTTTAAAATATATATAGTTTAAAATAGTTATTTTAAAAGAGCTGTTTCTTAACACAGTTCTCAGTTTGTATTGAGTTCGATTGGAAAAGTCATTATTGTGAACAGAAAATAATTGTTAGTATATCAAGGTGAGCTTTTCTTTTTCTTTCCCTTTTTTCTTTTGCTGTGACAAGATAAAAATTCTTAGATGTTCTAAATTAAAATTATAGCTGCTGGAGAATAAGAGAAAGAGATAGAACAGTTAGCCTGTTAATGGCTGTTAACAGCCCTGTCGAAAGACTGCTTACATTCCTGTATATCTGTTGGAATTTGGGATTAATTTCCAGGTGGCTATTTCTGAGATTATCCAACAGAGAGAATAGCCAGACACCACAGAACCCCAGAAGGCTCCCCTGCTTATTTAGACATGAACTTTCCAATCTGCTGCCCACCACTAATCCACGGGAGCTGACATTTCCTTGTGACTCTACTGCGCTTATCCTAGAACTAGCCCTGCTTCACCTCCTCCCATCCCCTTTGTCTGTAGCTAATGTAAATCCTTTCAGAACAGCTTATGTATTTCCTCCCTTACTTGATGTATAAATACACTTGCAAAACTCTAGGACAATGGACATTCCTATCTTTCCTACCTAGACATGCTGCTGGTGGTTTAGACTCTATGCCCTAAGATCAGTCTCCCTTTTTCTTTGTTTCTAGCAATGGCCTAATATACCCCTTCTTAAAAAAAAAAAAAAATTGCCCCAGCCCATTTGGCTCAGTGGTTAGAGTGTCGGCGTGTGGACCAATGAGTCACGGGTTTGATTCTGGTCAAGGGCATGTGCCTCGATTGCAGTTCGTCCCCGGCCCTGGTCAGGTCGTGCAGGAGGCAACCAATCGATGTATCTCTCTCACATCGATGTTTCTCTCCCTCTGTCTCGCTCTCTCCCCCTCCTTCCCACTCTATCTGATGATAAAATGGGAAAATATCCTCAGGTAAGGATTTAAAAAAAAAGGAAAGACTTTCAGGCCCTGGCTGGTGGTTGGTTGGTTATAGAGTCATCCCAAACACCAGGAGGTGGCGGGTCTGATTTCCAATCAGGGCACATGCCTGGGTTGCGGGTTTGATCCCTGGTTGGGGCGTGTGGTGCAAGAGGTGACCAATTGATGTTTCTCTCTCACATCAATGTTTCTCTTTCTAAATCAATATAAATAAATGAAAGGGAGGGAGGAAGGGAGGAAGGAAGGAAGGGAGGGAGGGAGGGAGGGAGGGAGGGAGGGAGGGAGGGAGGGAGGGAGGAAGGAAGGAAGGAAGGAAGGAAGGAAGGAAGGAAGGAAGGAAGGAAGGAAGGAAGGAAGGAAGGAAGGAAGGAAGGAAGGAAAAGACTTTCCGCCATGGAAGTTAAAAATACTTTGTTTAACACCAAACAAAATTCTGAACCTTAAGACATAGACTTTCCTCTTTTCTTTGCCAGTGTGCAAATCTCCAGGGAGTCAAGATGCTCTGTTCTAATGCAGAAGGGGCATCCCTGAAACTGTGTAATTTTGAAGATCCTTCTGGTCTTAAAGCCAATTTAGAAGGTAAGATTCTGTCTGTGATTACCTTTTCTAAGTGGAAAACATACCATTAAGTAAAAATCCCAGCAAAGTAATTGTTACTGGTAAAACATAACCATGGGGGGTAGATTTCCTCTGTCACCATGCTTGGAGAATCTGCACAGAGATCTGTAACACCTTGGTCTCAGTCATATGCTAATCAACTTTGAGAACACGGGGAAATCAGCCTCTAACATTTAATGAGGCCTCAGACGGAGAATTATATATCAATATCTTAAACTTTCGAACAGAACAGCATATTCTTATACTGACCAAAATTAAGAATTTCAGTTTGCACAAAGCCAGGCAGTTATTGTCATTTTTAGGTATAATGTTTTGGTTATAAATTTCTTACTGCTTTCTTGTATCTGTGACGGGTCACTTTGTTTACTTGTATATTTAGAAGACAGTACTTACCTCCCTTTTCACAAACTTGTGGAGGCATATTATAAAAGTGCTAATTATCCTAAGGCTGAATTGAATTCCTTCCTCAAAAATATAGACTACCATTCTTAATTCATAGTATGAGTTAACACATCATTAACAGTGAACTCTATATATGTAAGTTGGTTGAGACACTGAGATACATACAGTTCAGAATCATTTTCAAAAGTTAAAGGAGCCTGTCATTCTTTTTCATTTAAGTCTTAATGTGGTTTTATTAAAGGTGGGTGACTATAAATATTTTCAAGTTCAACTAATCCCCAAATATGTTCACTCTAGGTGCTAATCTAAAAGGTGTGGATATGGAAGGAAGTCAAATGACAGGAATTAACCTAAGAGTCGCTACCTTAAAAAATGCAAAGTTGAAGAACTGTAACCTCAGAGGAGCGACTCTGGCAGGAACTGATTTAGAGGTAAGTCACCAATTTTTAAAGAGGTTTTGTTAGCCTGTGCAGGTGGCTCGGTTGCTTGGAGCTTCCTCCCATACACAAAATGTTCAATCCCTGTTTGGGGCGCTTATGGGAGGCAACCCATCGATGTTTCTCTCTCACATTGATGTTTCTCTCTTTCTTTCTTTCCTCCTTCCTCTCTCTCTAAAAATTAGTAAGCATATCCTCAGGTGAGGATTTTTTTAAAAAGAATTTTTGTTAATCTAGAATCACTGAGTACCTCATGCAAAAGGTATTGAAATCATAAAGTAGTTTGCTGGCCCTGGTGGAGTAGTTCAGTTGGTTAGAGAGTCATCCCGATACACCAAGGTTGCAGGTTCAATCTCCAGTCAGTGTACACACAAGAATCAACCAATGAATGCATAAATAAGTGGAACAACAAATCAGTGTTTCTCGCCCCCTCCCCCCCTTTCCCTTTCTCTTTAAAATCAATCAATAAAAAAATAAATATAGCCCAGCTGGTGTGGCTCAGTGGTTGAGCGTCGACCCATGCACCAAGAGGTCGCTGGTTCAATTCCCGGTCAGGGTACATGCCCAGGTTGTGGGCCCAATCCCCAGTGGGGGGCATGCAGAAGGCAGCCAATCGATGTTCTCTTTCATCGATGTTTCTCTCTCTCTCTCTCCCTTCCTCTCTCTAAACTGCATAAAGAAAAAAGGAAAAAAATTTTTTAATATTAAAAATAAATAAATAAATATGGTAGTTGGCGGGTACCATGCCAGCACAGCTGCAGGGATGCTGTCTTTTCAATCACTGTTTAAACACATTTGAATTCCAGAGCAGTATCAGTACCCAAGTCAGAGATGCCAGTTTCAGATTGGAAGATTCATCTGACATTCTAAATTGATTTCATTTCTCTCTTTTCCTTGAGTTTTTCTCATGTAGATAAGTTTGATAGGTGCTTTATTGACCTAATTTATTGTTTTTCTTCAGTTTCTATTCCAAACAATTAAATGGGGCCAGATTATTCCTTGAACTACTTGAGAAATTTAAACGATACCCAGGTTTGAAATCAGGTTCAGGGAAAGCTTATTCTAAATTGGCATCATATTCTTTTTAAATCTCAACGTGAGATTTTAATTTTGCCCAGTCCGCTTTCTCATCAGCACTGTATTCTACAATTTGTCTTGATTTGCCGATTTAGCCATCCAACTGAATAGCTATGGATAGGCCTGCGTTAGTGCTGTCCAGTAGCATTTCCTGCAATGCTGGACATGCTCTGTGTCTGTTCATTACAGGAGCCGTCTGCCACATATAGCTATTGAACACTGGAAATGTGAATTGTGTAGGTGGGAAATAGATTTTTAAATTTTATTTAATTTTAATTCATTTAAATATAAAAGGCCACATGTGCCTAGTGCTATCATATTGATCAGTATAGCCTTATACAAGATTGATTTTTTTTTAAATGTTTTGCCTTGTTCTCTTAATAGCTCTAAGCAGCAGAATTGCAGGTCCTATTAAACTTAAAGGCAAAAGAACTAGCCTAAGGCTGAAGATATAAACTATTTAAGCACCATTGTTTAATTTTTTATTATTTATTACTGTCACCTAACATGATGATTTTTTCCCTTGATTTTAAATGCCTGTAGTCAATGAACTGATTGCAAAGACTAATCAGGTTGACTTGAGGGGCAGCTGCTGACATTCTGTCCTAAACGGTTATGTGCAGTTGCCTTTCTCTATGGTCCCCACCATCCCCAGGGACTTACTCAGAATCTCTGTCTCGTCTGTTACTCTGTAATCTCTTAAAAACAGTTTGCAATGATGGTGGTAGTTACACTGTTGTGTGCATTTATTTAAACTCATTGAATTGTACACATTGGGTGTTAAAAAAGGCGATTTTTGCCTGGCTGGTGTGGCTCAGTGGATTGACCGTCGTCCCATGGACCTAGGGGTCCCTGTTCGATTCCCAGTCAGGGCACATGCCCGGGTTGCAGGCTTGATCCCCAGTGCGGGGCGTGCAGGAGGCAGCCGATCGATGTTTCTCTCACATCAGTGTTTCTATCTCTCCCTCTAAAAAAATCAATGAAAACATACTTTTTTAAAAAGAGGCAATTCTTTGCGATAAAAATGTTAGGGGTGAGGAATGGGAAAATCTATTAAACAATTTAATTATTAAGTAAAATCTCTTTCAGATTTTTTTTTTTTATCCTCACCTGAGGACATTTTTTCATTTTTTGTTCAGATAGAGTGGGAGGAAGAGAGAGGAAGAGAGAGAGAGAGAGAGAGAGAAACATCGACGTGAAAGGGACACATCAAGTGGCTGCCACCTGCACGACCAACCAGGGCCGGGGACAAACTGCAACCGAGGTACATGCCCTTAGCGGGAACCGAACCCGTGTCTCTCTGGACCGCAGGCCGACGCTCTAACCGCTGAGCCAAACCAGCCAGGGCTCTTTCAGATTTTTAAAAATAGTCTCCCTCCATCCCACCCCACCTATGCCTTTCATTGTTGTTGTTCTTGGATTGTGGTAAAATTGTTTAGATAATATTTATTACATTGGAGTCCATTCTGGATTTTAAATGACTGATTCTAAAATACATGATCAGAAGGGACATGCTTCCTGTTAACCTCTCTCTCTTTCTTCTCTTTCTTTCTCTCTCTCTTATTCTGTGTGTGCGTGTGTGTATTTGTGGTGGTCAGCCAGAGCATTAGCAGAGAGAACAAATAGAAATATCAGAAAATCTGACTTTCTTCTAAAACAGAAGTTTTCCAAAAATAACTGAGTTTTATTTTACAGCAACATTTTCCTAACATGCCCAGGAATCATTTTTGAGAAGGAACAGATAAAACCTTAAATCTCTATATTAGTTACACAGTTATTGTTTTTGTCTTACAGAACTGCGATCTGTCTGGGTGTGACCTTCAAGAAGCTAACCTGAGAGGTTCCAACGTGAAGGGAGCTATATTTGAAGAGATGCTGACACCACTACACATGTCACAGAGTGTCAGATGAGAATTCTAGGGCTGGAGAAAGATGCTCAAGATGAAAAATGTTTTCCTCATCATTTTTATTTCTCCACTCACTCAGTTGTCTAGAAGACATGACACTGTAAGGGAATTAAAAAAAAACACACACACAAAAAAACATTTAGAGGATTATGCTTGCTCTCAGTGGTGCATAAGGGAAAAAAGTGACTTTTTCCCACATTCTGATTTTAACAGAGAAGCACTCATTTATTAAATGTAGGGAAGAGGGATTAGATTGCTGCCTTTTGAGTGGAGTAGGGGGGTTTGCCTGGCTTTATGACCAGGAATAGTGTCTATTATATTTGCTTTAAAATAGGCATGATGTGAAAATACCATCTTAGTTTGAAACGCATTTGAGGATTTTAATTTATGAGAAGCACAACATATGCAGTTGTATTCATTGAGTCTCTAAATGCATATGGATATTTAAATTGTTAAACTTTATGAAAATTTTCAAGAGATTGTTCAGGTTTATGAAAAGCTTTAGTGATGCCTCCCCTACTTGACCTGTCACACCGTGTGAACATGCTGACATCAGGCTCCCCAAGGCTCTCTTTTCAGGTTCATTTTTATAATGATTATTTTTTTAGAACAAAATAGTAGCTGAATTTTAAAAATCCTCCGTTCTTACTAGTTGAGACAGAGTTGAAGGAAAGACATCATTGTCAGCTGAAGTTACAGTGGAACTCTCTAGATGGAGGAAGAATTCACTTATAGCAACAACTTTTAAATGAGCATTGTTCAGAATTTCATTCTAAGCAAGTTCCACTCAGCGCCAGACCAGGCAATTTTATTTATTTGCACTACCAGCCTAGTTTCCTCCTGTACAGTCAAACACAGGAAGATACTTCAAAACCAGAAAACCAAGGTGTGTTAATAATATTTAATTCAATGGCCAAATAGTTTAAACAGGACCAGCTTAGAAATAGACACTAAGTCTCAATCCACTGCAAACTATAAAATATGAATGGATATGGCAAACTCATATTTTAGAAGGCAACACAATATAATTGCAGTAAAACCTTACAGTGGGGAATGAGGGATTTTAAACTGTTTGATTATAGCCATCAAAAAAACTTAAAAGCATTTGACTGGTCCAAAATGTAATACCAATCAGTCAGTACCCGTGGTTCTTTTACTTATATTGTCTGGTTTGGTTTTGTTTCAATCAATTTTAGCCTGATTTTCTTGAGTCATATCTCTCTGCCACAGCAGAGAGGGGCCTGTGCTTCCCCGCCAGTAAGCGGTGTCCACACGTCTGCCCCGAGATCGGGGCGCAAGCTGTGTCCAAATGGATTCTGCATTCTCCAGACTCATCATGTTGAAGCAGTGAATCATTGAAAACCATTCTGTCTCCTTCGGGAGGATGACATGTCTTGAATATTTACATAGCATATTCTTCTATGTATACATATGCAAAGCTTTCCTTACAGTAAAGGGTATATATGCATAGTGGGAGGAGATCAGACCTTTACAGGTAAAGGAAAGCAACTTCAGAAATGAATTATTTTCTTTGCTTTATTATTTTTACCAAGAAAGAGAAATATTGTACTGAGAGATATCTATTTTCATAATCAATATGTGCCTAAATTATATTTAAATCATTTTGCTCTGTACTATATTTTCAATAATTATAGAATATGTTGTTCATCTACTTAAGGGTACCTCTGTAGACATAACTTAAAACTACAGAAGTTCAAACATAATATTCTTAGAAACTACAGCCTTTAGGTCTAATGTATACTACATTAATAAACAATGTGAAATGTTGAAAAGGAGTTTCTTGTCTTGCTTTTGAAAAGTACCACTTTCCATATTTTGCTTACATTTCTTCAATACATATTGATGACTAGCCTTTAGAGCCTAGGTGGAAAAGAAATACAGCATAACACTAACTATGGATTAGTTTATTTTATTTAATTTTTAAAAATTGATTTTAGAGAGAGAGGGAAACATCAGTTTGTTTCACTTATTTATACATTCATTGGTTGGTTCTTGTATATACGCTGACTGGGGATCAAACCCGCAACCTTGGGGCATTAGGATGATGCCCTAGCTAACCGAGCTACCCCACCAGGTAGCCCATACGTTATTCAAAGTGTATAAAATAATTAAAATAAAGAAAAGGCCATTAAAGTAAATTTATTTGTTTAAGCATTATTTTATGATCCCCTTAAAATCTACTATGCTCACACCACAAAGAAATTTCTAAAAAGAAAAGATTGGCTTCCAAAATTCATTTAATTTGTGTCACTCTTTAGCTGATGAACATTATAAGTTAGCTATACTAGGCTGTTTAAATATATTGCCCCCAAAACATTCTTGCCTGATAACGAGAGAGAGAATTTTAAGGAGGGAGGAAAGTTTCAAAATAGTAAAACTTCGCCCGGCTGGTGTGGCTCAGTGGTGGAGCGTCAACCCATGCACCAAGAGGTTGCCAGTTCGATTCCCGGTCAGGGCACATGTCCAGGTTGTGGGCCCGATCCCCAGTGGGGGGCGTGCAGGAGGCGGCCAATCGATGTTCTCTCTCATGGATGTTTCTGTCTCTCTCTACCTCTCCCTTCCTCTCTCTCTAAAATCAATAAAGAAAAAAAAATTTTTTTTTAATAGTAAAACTTCCATTAGCCCTTGGATGAAACACGTGCGTACACAGAGGCAAAAATACAGTCATTGGGAAAGAAGGCTAGAAAAATGTTTTAAACCTAAATTAGCTAGATTATCTACATTGATAAAATGTAGTACTCTACTGAGTAATTGTTTAGAGTAGTATTTTATGTTATGCTGTAATATAGCCTAGTCTAGTTCTTTCAACTACAGTTTCAAAGAAATTTTAGTAGGAAATAATGTAAATCTATTTTCTTATGAAGGTTACCATCATAAATCAAGACGAGTATTTTCTCCAGTTGTTCATTTTATTAATTGGCTGTTTATACTGTAAATATACCCTCAAGTCAACTTTAAATCTTTTTTTTTTAATCCTCATCTTAGGATATGTTTTTATTGATTTGAGAGAGAGAGAGAGAGAGAGAGAGAGAGAGAGAGAGAGAAAACCCATCAATGTGAGAGAGAAACATTGATTGGTTGCCTCCTGTACGTGCCCCAACCGGGAATCAAACCTGCAACCCAGGTATGTGCCCTGATGGGGAATCAAACCTGAAACTTTTTTGGTGTACAGAATGACACTCCAACCAACTGAGCCACCCAGCCAGGGCTAAATCATCTTTAATATATGAAAAGCCCTAGAATGTTATTAAATCTCTAAGGAAGTATTATTTTTCAAATTAAAAGGTACACCTCTGCAAAGAAAAGCAGTTACTTTATTTTTGGTACTAAGCACCTTATTCAAGGATTAATTTTCTGAAACCTTTTCATCACCCTAGACATTTCAGCAGGCCTTCAGGTCTTCCTGCTGAGATTTCACATTAGGGCAAAGAGGTTTGCAGCTGTCATTCAACAAGATTACTAAATCATTGTTGCACTTTAATCATTTTAAGGTGTTTCTTTTAATGCAGATAATGAAGCCATTTTTCCTCTAAAGCCATACTTTAACAATAAGAAAATTTCTAAATTTAGAAAAAATTGGTAACTATAAAATTCAACTATTTTAATCCAGTTTACTAAATTCAGCTTAATGGTAAATTGCTCTGTCCTTGGAACTATGAAAAGAGTCAGAGTTTGTCACTAAACATCACCATTTTGTTAATTGCATATTTGGTACCTTATTTGATGTGGCAGAAAAATTAAACAAATTTGGCCTTTGCCCTTGATATCTATGACCTACAACAATACCAATGCAGACACAGAGGGCATAAAGCCCTCTGAATGGATTCACAGATCATGTGGCTGTATTCATCTAAAATTTTCAAAGCATCATTCAAAAATGTAATACCAACTAACAGAAATAACAAGAAATCCAGTGATGCTTACCCAGAGGTAAATTGTTAATCTGACAGTAAGGGTCAGAAGTCCTAACTCCCATTTCATTAGTCGTAGCAAAAGACTGTATCTGCTTATGCAACACTGTTAGAAGCACATCTCTTTCAGCAAACAGGAAATCAATTGGACAATTTAAATGAACACTGTTCAAACATAATGAACTTTTGTTGATAAACAGCCTCTCATTACCTTTCGATTATAATATGAGATTCCACTCCTTCCTGTCAGAATGGCCCTTAAATTATTCAAAGTGCATAAAATAATTCAAAAAATCACGTTTTATTATTATTTTTTTAATCCTCACCTGAGGATATTCTTCCATTGATTTTTCAGAGAGACTGGGAGGGAGGGGGAGAGAGAGAGAGAGAGAGAAACATTGATGTGAGAGAGACACATTGACTGGTTGCCTCCGGCAGGACCCCAACCAGGACCAGGGATCGAACCCACAACTAAGGTATGTGCCCTTGACAGGGAATTGAACCTCGACTCTTTGATCCATGGGCAGATGCTCTAACTGCTGAGCCAAACCGGCCAGGGCACGTTTTATTTTTAAATTTTCCTTCTATTTGCAATTGTATTTTAAAGTTTATCCCCTTCTCCAGCTTGTCCTGCGGATCTGACAGCCTCCAGAGAGAAGGAAGAGCACAACAAGGGACTTCATTTGGGCAGGGCGCCATTGCTCCTCTTCTGAAACCCTTGCAAATGTAACTGTTCCAGAGGACACTGGGCAATGACTGATTATTTAGCATCCTACCCAAGGAGAAACCGCCAACCCTGGCTTTATAATGACCAAATATCAAATTATTTTTAACCATTTCACTATTTATCTAATATAACAGTCCTTATAGCCAATTGTACATGAAAATTTAATTCTGTGTCAGATTAAACATATCTTTGATGCAGAAATAGAGGAAGCGTTAGACTTAATCTGGTTAAAATATCCTTCGTTTAATTCATTTATTTATACCTATACTTACTGAATGCTAACTACGAATTTATTAACTGATGTTTAATAGATGTTGACTATCTATCATGAGTTATATAGCCCAGTGGTAAATGAGGAAAATATAATTATATATTCAAATAAATCGTCTCTTTTAAATAATTGTACTGTGTAAATAACATATGGAAGGGCTCACTGCTAGGCTGAAACATGTATCTATAAAATTTGGATAATGAAATTCACTTTGCAGGACTGTTAATGAGTGAGGTTGGTCTTATTGACATAGCAGCAAACTATTATTTCTTATCTTTGTGCTCCCACTGCCTTTAGCACAGTGATTTGCAGTTTTTAACTAGATAGGTATTTTATGTACAACATCATGTCATCTGCGAATAATGACAGTTTCACTTCCTCCTTTCCAATTTGGATCCCCTTTATTTTTTCTTCATGTCTAATTGCTGTGGCTAAGACTTCCAGTACTATGTTAAATAAGAGTGGCAAAAGTGGGCATCCCTGTCTTGTTCTCATTCTTAAGGGGAATGTTTTTAGTTTTTGCCCATTGAGAATGATGTTGGCTGTAGGTTTTTCATATATGGCCTTTATTATGTTGAGATATGGTCCCTCTATTCCCACATTGCTGAGCGTTTTTATCAGAAATGGGTGCTGGATTTTGTCGAATACTTTTTCAGCATCTATTAATATGATCATATGGTTTTTATCTTTTATTTTGTTTATGTGGTGTATCACATTTATTGATTTGCGAATACTGTGCCAACCTTGCATGCCTGGGATGAAACCCACTTGGTCATGATGAATAATTTTTTTGATGTATTGCTGGATCTGATTTGCTAATATTTTGTTAAGGATTTTGGCATCTGTGTTCATCAGGGATATTGGCCTGTAGTTTTCTTTCTTTGTAGTGTTTTTATCCAGTTTTGGAATTAGGATTATGCTGGCCTCATAAAATGAGTTTGGAAGTGTTCCATCTTCTTGGACTTTTTGGAATAGTTTAAGGAGAATGGGTATTAGATCTTCTTTGAATGTTCAGTAAAACTCCCCTGTGAAGCCATCCGGGCCTGGACTTAATAAATGAATTTGGCAAGGTAGCAGGATACAAAATTAACATCAAGAAATCGATGGCATTCTTACACACCAATGATGAAATCACAGAAAGAGAAACTAAAAAAACAATCCCATTTACCATCTCAGCAAAAAAATTAAGATACCTAGGGATAAACTTAACCAAAGAAGTAAAGGACCTCTTCACAGAAAACTACAGGTCATTGAAAAAAGAAATAGAGGAAGATATAAAAAAGTGGAAGCATATACCTTGTTCATGGATTGGAAGAATTAACATCATTAAAATGTCCTTACTACCCAAAGCAATCTATAGATTCAATGCAATCCCAATCAAAATACCAACGACATATTTCACAGAACTAGAACAAACACTCCAAAAGTTTATATGGAACCAAAAAAGACCCCAAATAGCTACAGCAATCTTGAAAAAGAAGAACAAAGTAGGAGGGATCACATTACCAGATTTCAGGTTATACTACAAAGCCACTGTAATCAAAACAGCCTGGTACTGGCACAAGAATAGGCAGATAGATCAGTGGAACAGAATAGAGAACCCAGAAATTGACCCAAGACAATATGCTCAATTAATATTCGACAAAGGTGGCAAGAGCATACAGTGGAGTCAAGACAGTCTCTTCAATAAATGGTGTTGGGAAAATTGGACAGCTACTTGCAAAAAAATGAAGCTAGACCACCAACTTACACCATACATGAGAATACACTCAAAATGGATAAAAGACTTAAATGTGACTCGTGAATCCATAAAAATTCTAGAAGAAAATGCAGGCAACAGAATTTCAGACATCATATGCAGCAGAATTTTCACTGATACATCACCTAAGGCAAGAGAAACAAAGGAAAGAATGAACACATGGGACTACATCAAACTCAAAAGCTTCTGCACAGCAAAAGAAACAACCATCAAAACAGAAAGGGATCCCATTATATGGGAGACCATAATTGCCAATGATGTATCAGATAAGGGATTAATTTCCAAAATATATAGAGTGCTCATACAAGTCAACAAAAGGAACACAAAGAACCCAATTAAAAAATGGGCAGAGGACCTAAATAGACACCTCTCCAAACAGGACATACAAATGGCCAAGAGACATATGACAAAATGCTCAATGTCACTAATCATCAGAGAGATGAAAATTAAAACAACTATGAGGTATCACCTCACACCTGTCAGAATGGCCACCATCAACAAATCATCAAATAACAAGTATTGGCGAAGATGTGGAGAAAAGGGGACTCTATTACACTGCTGGTGGGAATGCAGACTGGTGCAGCCACTGTGGAAAACACTATGGGGTTATCCCAAAAAGTTAAAAATTGAACTGCCATTTGACCCAGTGATCCCACTTCTAGGAATATACCCTAAGAAACCTGAAACACCAACCAGAAAGAATATATGTACCCCTATGTTCATAGCAGCACTATTTACAATAGCTAAGATCTGGAAACAGCCCAAGTGTCCATCAGTGAACGAATGGATAAAAAAGCTGTGGTACATATACACAATGGAGTACTACGCAGCTGTAAGAAAGAAAGATCTCTTATCCTTTGAGATGACATGGAGGGACCTGGAGAGTATTATCCTAAGCGAAACAAGCCAAGCAGAGAAAGACAAATATCACATGATTCACTTATTTGTAGAATATAATGAACATAACAGTCTGAGGAACAGGGTAGACCCAGAGATGTGGAAGTAGGGTACAGACTGATAACCCTCAGAAGAGGGGGTGGAGGGGAGGGAAGAGATAAACCACAGAACTTATATGCATGTACGCATAACTGATGGACATGGACAACAATGCTGGGGATGGGGCGGGGGGGGATGGGGAGGAGGGTGTCAATGGGGGAAAAAGGAGAAACATCTGTAACAAAAACAAATTAATAAAAATAACTGGATAGGTAAGCATTTACTGGAATAGTCAAACTGTTGATCTAAGTCTGCTCTAGATGGTCTTGAACTTAGTGTATTCTAACTACAACATTTCTGCTTACCTTTTTGATGCTATAGAAGGCTTTCAAGATAAGTCAAGGAGGGAGCCTGGTGGGTAGGAGACTAGGGGATTTTCAAAGTCATACAATATACTTTCGGGTTCTATATGGGCTTGGTGTAGTGCCAATAATCACTTATTAATATTGATAAATCAGTTCCTTTACAAACAAGGAATCTAAGCACTGAGACCAGCTCCCAGGCACCTTCATGTCACCTTTCTATAATTATTACATGGTCTCATTTGTGAAAGTTTTTATGTGTGCATTTAGCATCACTTAATCTGACAGCTATTTTCCTTGAACTCTTGATAGGTCTGTCAATTTCAAGGGACTCCAACTTTGCTAGATTTTAATCTCTTTGACTATAAAAGTCTTAGCTGAGGTTTTAATGGCCAAGATTTAAGAAAATTTAACAGATATACCAGTGGGTGTTCCAATTACATACACCATTAAAGGGCTTTATGTGAGGATTAAAAAATATACTACTAAAAAATAGTCCATGCAGTACAATTTACCAGCAGGAAAGATTTCAATGTCCTAGGAAAGTTTCATATAAAAAGAAGCTAGGAAAATGAAAAGGCACAGTGTTCAACACACTGTAAAGGAAGCTTGGCATTCTTTGGCTCTTTTCTCTCAGACAGGTAAAATGCTTTGTATTTCTAACCCATTTTTTGAGACTGCATGCTATTGTCTGTCTCTAGGGCTTTTACACCCTACAGGCTAAGTCCAGGTGTGACGATGTCTAAAGAAACACTGACCTTCGTGTTCATTGTCACCCCTGGCCACAGAGATCTAGCTTTTGGGGAATTGCAACAGCTCATTGACCAGTATTTGATTTTGTCTTAGCCTCTTCCCATCAAATGAAAATTAATTCGAAGACTCTTTGTGAAAATTCCACATACCATTAGATAATTTGAGACTGCCTTGGCCATGGAGGCATCTGGTCTGGGACTCTGAGCTTTAAAAAGTGTTGAGTAAGTCCTCTCGCTCTCACAGATGGTCCAGCCGGTGCTAACGCATGGAAGGCGAGAGGACAGATAGTCAGCAGAAGTAATTAGTACCCAGTGTAGCCATTTAATGTCAAAAAATGTTTTTTTTTTTAAGCCAGAAACTTTTAGTAGAAGCTAATTCTCAGAGCAGGTGGCCCAATTCCCTTTACCTCAGGAATGACAGAATTGAAAACCAGTGAGAGGGGAAAAGGTTACGACAAAAAGGTGAACTTCCTAAGGGAGAAATCATGGGTTTGGATAACAAAATAAATAATGAAAATAAAAATAGACTAGTTTAGTTTAAATAATTGATTTTGTCCTCAATGGCTAGAAAACTCAAGGCAAGTGAGTATGTATGTTTCTATGTCTGTGTGTGAAAATTATAGATGACTCCTACCTCCAGTGTCCATAGGGTTAGTGACACAATTGTTAGGCTTTTCACCCAAGAATTCTTCACCTTTTGCTCAACCCAGTCTGGGTCTATTTTGATTATTGCATTGATGTTCCTTAGAATGGAGCCAGTTCCGAAACGTCTAGCCGGACTCATTCTGCTGGCGCTGTGTGTGGCTGGCTGCTCTGGCCAGCACTGGTCCTACGGGCTGCGCCCTGGAGGGAAAAGAAATGCGGAAAACCTGATTAATTCCTTCCGAGAGGTAAGTCTCTCTCACCCTCAAAAGAAGACGTGGCTTATTTGGCTCAATAACCAAATATAGTTAGTAACTATACTAAGCTTCTGTGTGTGCCCCAATCATGCTCCCCTAGACTCCGTCCTAGGTAGTCCGGGGGTGATAAGGCACTTACAAAGTCAAGTCCCATTCCTGCTTTCAAGTCAGATGAGGACTAATAAGGCAAAGAAAAGGAACAACTCCAAGAGAGTGCAGCCACAAGAGCAGCGTGGTGGTGCTCAGAGCACACAGAGCTGCCCAAGGATTAGAAACAGCAGATGCAGCCATGGCCCCCAGGGCAAGACGATTCTCTGACATTTGGAAAGAAAATCGTAGAACTTCTGCTTCTGTTTTTTTCTTTCTTATTTCATCTTTTTAAAATACTTACAATTTAGGTCAGCAGCACATTTTTATCACTTAAAAATACGTATCCTTATGAAGGGTGCATGTGCTATAATTTCTTTTTACTAATATGGGTATTTAAGCAAAGAAGTCAGAGGCCACTAGAGCAGAGAAGTCAACAAGCTCAAGGAGACAAAATATATACTGTAAAATATGCTGGATTTAATTTCATATAAGTTATATTTCAGTAGTAATGCCAGCACTAACATAGAGCACGTGGTATATTTGCTTTTTTAATCTATAAAATGAGAGAGGCTGTATATGTTAGCTGGTTAATCCAAAAACCATCAGTGGATTAATAAAAAAACACTTCCTGCATTTTTTGTTTGTTTTCTTTTGTTCTTAAATTAATGGGAGACAATCTAGGCCTAAAGGATGAGTGAGCCGGGGCTGGGGTACTTAATACAAGCCTGAGAATGGGAAGCTCAGCTGCAGGGACTCACAACCATTTTGTCTTCATTGGAAAGAAATCTGTCTTTTTGGAGAAATAATAAAGAAAATTAGTGTGACATAAAGAAGCCCCAGCATTCTCAGTCTCCTTGACACAGATTGTATGTGAAGCAACTCATCTGACTATGGCATACTTAGAAAAAACTAGAAAATAAACATCAACCCTATTCATAACTATAAGCTCTTGTATATTTTGTATACTGTCTTCTCATGAGTTAGAAGCACTTCATTCTCATCATCTCTAGAGAGAAATATTCTCTCCTTGCCACCATCACCTCCAGAACCCTCTACCAATCTGCAAAGACAGCCGACGGCGGATGTGTGTTCCTCAAGCCTCATCCCAATCCTGCAAATTTCTCAGTCCTGCATCCACTTGGACCTGTTTTCCACAGACAGTGTTTAGTGGAAATGGAAAATACCGTGTCATGTCTTTGTGTCCACCTCCAAGAATCACATCTTTTTTCTTCAGAGAACCAAAGAGGCTGACCCACTAGCAGAACCTCAGCGCTTCGAGTGCACCCTTCTCCAGCCACGGTCTGCCCTCAGCAAGCTGAAAGGAGCGCTGGTGAGTTATTGATCATGACCAGGAGCCTTAGAGACGGAGCGGCCCCTGGGTGGAGGCCTCCCTTCCTGACGGCCTGAGTTCCTTCTGTGGTAGGGTCTCACTGTCTCATGACTCCCACTTTCAGTGGTTAGACAGTACAATGGTTAGAACCTTTTTTTTTTTTTCCATAAATTAAATTGAATCACCCTGTAACCTCTATCTGCTGATGTTGGCTGTAGCCTTTAGGATGATGGACAAAACAGATTTCTTCCCACTGCTCCATGTCAGTTCTTCAGTATGTCCATATGTTCTTCAAATATACACTCTAGACTCCTCTTCTCCAGATAACCATACCTCTCCACCAATTTTTCAGTTGTTCTTGGTATGACATTGTTTTCCCTGGGAAATGCAGAAGTCAAAGTGGTGCTCTAGTTTATTTATTTTTCTTTATTGATTTTAGAGAGAGAGGACGGGAGAGGGAGAGAGAGAGAGGAACATCATTGAGAAAGAACATCGATTGGCTGCCTCCTGCATGCCCCCCACTGGGGATCGGGCCCATAACCTCGGCATGTGCCCTGACCGGGAATCAAATCCGTGACCTCTTAGTGCTTGGGTCAATGCTCAAGCAGTGAGCCACACCGACCGGGCTATTTTAATTTTCCCTTTGGAATAAAAAAAATCAAAACTAGTAGATTTATAATTCAGAGCCACATATTTGATTTCCAGTTTTCTGATTGGACTATAACAATCTCCAAATTCTCACCCAGAATGGAAATGTAGCCCTGGCCAGTGTGGCTCAGATGGATGGAGCGTTGTCCCGTGTACTGAAGGGTTATGGGCTGGATTCCCAGTCAGGGCACACACCTGGGCTGTGGGTTTGATCTCTGGTCGGGCACTGACGGAGGGCGAACAATTGATGTTCTCTCTCACATTGATGTTTCTCCCTATCTGTCTCCCTCTCTCCCCTACCCTCTCTCTAAAATCAATAAGTATATGCTAGGGTGAGGATTAAAAAAAAAAAAAAAAGTAACCCAATGTAGGCTTTTGATTTTCAAAAAAAAGTATAAAGAGAATTGAGTATAGAAATTGAATCTTAAAGTCGATGTTGGTGTTCTCTGAGCTCCACGGTCCACATATTTGTGCAGTTAGAAGGAATGACTGTTAATTAGGAGCAAGAAAAGCCTGAATAAATCACATATGAAGTTAAGATATAGTTTTTGTTTTCTCCATTGACTTGAACTTCCACACCCACAGAAAAAAGGAAAAAGCAGACAGGCATCTTTATTTCCTTTCTTTTTCTAATCCTGCTTACCGCATGGTAAAAATATAGCAAGCACTAAAATTTCCTGAACAGGACATTATAAAGAAGGACTTGAAGCAAAGGCTAGGTTAATAGCAAACTGACAGTTCAGACCTTTCTTCTTCCTCACATCTATCCTTCAATTATTAATGTAGATTTTATTATAAACAACTTTGAAAGACATGATTGTATATCTCTGTAGCATTTCTAGTACAAAACAAATGAATCTTTTCTTTCTAAATTGATATTTTAGGAATAATATATCAAAAACATAATAAAATTCAGCCAGTAAAATTAACTTTGATACATGTTACTCATATTTTTCAGGAAAGTCTGATTGAAGAAGAAACTGGGCAGAAGAAGATTTAAATCTATTGGTCCAGAAGGAATAACAACACCTAAGTATAATTCTGATTTTGAAATTTGTGACCCATTTAATATCTGTAAATTGTGTGAATTTCAGAAACTCTTATGCCACGTTGCACATATTTCAAGATGAAGTCGTGTGAATAAAGTGGCATAAACCGCTAAGTCTTTCTCTAACTCAAACCTCTGCTGGGGAGGGACACGGTAAGCCCACAAAGGGGAGTCCTCCGAATGTGTCTACAGGGCAGGTGAGAGGAGAGATAACAGTCAACCCCATTGTTGGCCAGGAATCCCAGGCTCTCCTCCCTGCATCCACAAGGACAATGGTCACATACTGGTCTGGGCCCAAAAAGCTGACTTAGCTACAGAGTTCTGGGATTGTAGCTTTATTTTTGACCCTACCCTACAGAAGTTAGATGGGGCCTTGGCCAAGTCTTCCTCCCCAGCTTGTCTCCAATCCCTCTGAAAGTCAGCTGGCACCTGAGAGAGGCCCAGGGCAAAGGCCTCACTCGGCTCCGGGTCCATTGCCTCTGCCGGCTCCACGTGGTCTCTCCAAGTTCATCAGGGCCAGTGGTGCACTCTGAGTGTCGGGACCAAGACCGAAAAATAGGTGTTCACCTGCCTGATCTTTGTTATTTCTCTTGAGAAACACTATGAAGTGTAGTCAGTTGAACAAATGGCATTGCACCGTTCATTCTCCACAAAGTGCCAGATTGTGTGCAAGAAAATGTGCATATTTTCATGACCCCTCATGATGACCAGGGAAAGTAGGTACAGTACTGTCTTCCCTTCGAAATGAAGAAACTGGGGCTCCAACAGTTTGAGAGACAGACGCACTCAGGTCGGGGTCCGTGGCCGGTGACTCGGCTGCACGACGATGAGCGGCCATGGACCTGGGCCTGGCAGCTCGGTTATTTTGTTCACTGGAGCTGAGACAGGAAACTGGGCTCCTGTGTCAACTGAGTTTTACTGGTGACCATTTCTCCAGGAGGTCCCAGACACCGTAACACTTCCTCATTTATCTCTAGCACTTCCAAGAGACTCTGAGGCCATTGGAAACTCAGATTTCAGATAACTTGTTTGGTGTCACAGCAACAAATTGTGCCTGTATTCATTCACACGGCGAAGACCTAGGCCTTTTTTCCCTCTTTTAATCAGAGATGAAACCTTGCCCTGGCCGGTTTGGCTCAGCGGTTAGAGCATCAGCCCGCGGACCAGAGAGTCCTGGGTTTGGTTCCCGCTATGGGACGAACTTGCGGTTTGTCCCCGGCCCCCGGTTGGGGTCGTGCGGGTGGCAACCAGTTGATGTGTGTTTTTCTTTCTTTTTTTTCTTTATTGATTTTAGAGAGAGGAAGGGAGAGGGAGAGAGAGATAGAAACATCCACGAGAGAGAACATCGATTGGCCGCCTCCTGCATGCCTCCCACCCACTGGGGATCGGGCCCACAACCTGGGCATGTGCCCTGACCGGGACTCGATCCGGCAACCTCTTGGTGCATGGGTTGATGCTCAACCACTGAGTCACACCAGCCGGGCTGATGTGTCTCTTTCATATCGATGTTTCTTTCTCTCTCTTCCTCCCTCTCTCCCTCCCGCTCTATCTGAAGATAAAAATTTCCTCAGGTGAGGATTAAAAAAAAAGAGATGAAACCTTCCTCCTTCCCTCCCTGCCCCTCTACCTCTAAAAAGAGCAAGACCTGGATTAGGGAGTTTGAATAGGGCTCAGAAACATGGGGGAGAAAACCCTCCCTTTTTAGTACAAATATTTATTGCTGTACAATGCTAGATTTCCCAAATATAACCATTTGTGGCATCTCTAAAACTGAATCAAAGAACTTCTTCAGTCCCACTTTAATAAAATTAGGCAGTCATATGGTCTATAATCTACTTTATGGAACAAAAGGCAAAACTGTATTATTTTATCAATCAATACATACCAGGCAGGATTAGAGGCTCCCAGTCGTCAGTCATTCAGTAACTATTTTTTGTACAAAAACAATATCCTTTACAGTCTTTATATTAATTTACATATTATAAAAAGGCAACATACATATTTTATACATCTCATTTGGGGTCTTAGGTTTCCTTTGCCAAAGTTTGGCTTTGGGACAATTTCTTTGGACCCAGCTGTGGGCCTCCCTGAATGGAATAAAGATGACCATCCAGCTATGTTGGAGGCCTGGGATGGTGTCTGGTGGTTTGCAACTTACATAAACATATTTGATTCTCAAATGGCCAAGTGATTGAGGGGAGAGTAAAAATGACCCTTTTATTACAATTTTAAGCATTTTCCTGAATCTGAAGAACTCTCCAGCTCATCAATGTAGCTTTAAAAAAAGGTTGCAGCATTTCAAAATAAAAGGTAGAGAAACATAAAACATGATAGATTTAATTAAATGAGTTCTTAAATATACATGGCTTTAAATGATAAAGTAACAAAAAGAAGCGATTGAAAATAGACCATTTTAACAGAATTTGTAGTATTCTAGAGACGGTTGGGGAAAAAGCCAAGAATTACTGCATGAGATAGCAGCACTTACAAATTTGGATGGGGCAAGGTGCTCTAAAAGTAGGATTTTTCAATGCAGACCTAGACCCAAAAGATTCCCCAGGTTTATTTATTCAAATCTGCATTTTAAACAAGCATCTGGTAAATCTGATGTATACAGAGAGTGAAGCATTTTTGCTCTAAGAAGCAATACATTGCAAATGTTTGAAATACTGAAACATTAAGAAATTCTTATGCATAAAGCCAGGACTTACACCAGTGGAGCTATCCTAGTGGAGGTGTGGCCGTACTCTCACTCCAATCCAACCCTCCATTAGCAGGGCGGTTAAGAAACGCACCTTGAACACCAATTTTCTCAGGCTGTTGTTTCCTCTAAGGTGGTGGTTCTCAACCTTGCCCTAATATTGTAATAACATGGAGAAATTTAAAAGAAATACTAATGCCCAGGTCCCACTCCCTGCCCTTGGAAATTTTGATTTCTTTGGTCTGGGCTGTATCATCTCTTAACAGGTGATACAACTGTTCAACCTAGTTTGAGAATCGGTTCCCATCTTTTCCATGGAAGTTACTAGATACTCCTTTAACCTCTTTATTTCCCTGTCACTCTGCCTAATTGTTTGTGGTGAATGAGGAAAGAAGTAGAACCTAGGGTATTAAATGAACTGGTCAGCTCAGGTGCCAAAGGGATGGATGGAGGGGTCAGGGCAGAGAAAAACCAAATAATTTGCAGTTTTATTGTTTCTAGGCAAATATGACTTTATGATCCCACAGTATACGTTTAAATTAATAGGACTTGTAGTGAAAGGAGGCCAGAAGGGACTCTGGGTGTGATGTGTCATAAAGAAGGCTTCAATAAAAAGTTCACGAATGATTTAATTTCATTAATGTTTGGGTAATAACAAACTAAACACTTATATAAGAAACTTTAAAATACATTTTCCATTTTTAATTTAAAAAATAAATAACAGCAAATTTGAACACAATGTTTCTACTTCAATGCACATCTTCCTAACTGTCCACGTTTGAAACCCAAGTAGTTTACAAAATCAAGGCAACAGAGCTTTGACAAGTTGAAAGGAACAACTCAAAACTTGACTAGTGGGTGAGTGTGGGCAGGACTACCAGGGAGAAGCTTTGGCTGGGTTATTAAGAATCAGTCTGAAATCATCAACCTGGAGGAAAACGTTTTCCTTTTGTAGATTAAAAGTGATGTTCCACTCTCAACCCACCCAAAGAGAAACTTACCTTTTTAAACTTAATTTTAAAATCCCACTTGCTCATGGTGCATAGACCTAAAAGTCTACAGAAACTTAGCGTTTCTGACTCTCTTTCATTCACTTAGAATAAAAGAAAGCTAGAGCTGAAAGGATTCTAAAAATCATGTAACCTCAAAAAATGTTTTCTTACAAGAGGAAATTGAGGCCCGAGGACTGACTACATATTGACTTGCCAAGAAGTATGCTATTGTTTCTTGATGCAGGGTTTTTCTTTCTTTTTCATTATACCCGAGAGTGAGAGGAAAGGAACAAATGTGAAGTCGATTGTGTCTGGATCTGAGAGGTGGTGACGTGTATACCACTGTTCAATTTCATCCATCTGTACACTAAGATTTGTGCACTTAACTGTATGAAAGTTATGTCTTGATGTTAAAATAAGAAGTGACCCCATGATCTAGGGGCAGCTAGAGGGAAGGGCTCCTGCAGCTTGGAAAGAGCTAACAAAGGTAGATTATCAAGTCCTGCTTTAGCTCTTGTTCTTAGGGATTTGCAATGACAGCAGAGTTGAGGGGTTTCCCTGACAGGAGAAAATGACTACAATTCTGGAGTCAAGGTGTGAATGTGGAGGGGCAGAACAGCATGGCCCAGTAACCTTATTTATTTAGGGGTTCATTTTCCTTCAACACCACTCTCTTCCCGTCCCACAACACACCATAGTCTTTGTATACTGCGGCTGTTCCCACTGAAGACATCAAACTCCCACATCCTGAGGGTGTAGTACAGTATCTGTCGTTTAGTAACAGCCTAATATATGTTGAATGAAACAATTCTTGAAAAAAACCTCAAAGCAAAAGTCACCAGGACAGAGAAAGAAGAGATTACAAAAATACCCCATAAACCAATGTGATAATTTGGGACTAATTTCAATGTCTTTGAATATACTGAAGAGTTCTTCTCAAGGAACATAAAAACCAGTTCTTTCTCATTTTATCCCTGCCTCTCATCTCCCCTATGATCAACAGAATCAAGGCATTTCTTTGCAGACTTCCTGTGACTTCAGGACACACATTATTCATGATGTTTTGTCAAACAGAACTTTTTCCTACCCAATGGCTTCCCAAGGAGATGAACCTTCCAATGTCCCCTGTCATCTATTGCTCACATTACCTGGCATCCTTTCTGTTCAGGCAGGAGAGACCTAGTATTTCCATTCATGTGGGAAGGGAATCATGGGAAAATGTTATATTGAAGAAGGGAAGGTATCTGGAATGTGTGTATGAGGTTTCCCCAGCCTCTGATCGAACACCAGACTGCAGGACTCGCTTCCACCACTCAGCAGGAATGTGCTCAAGGACTTTATTCTTTTGTGACCCAGCTTACATCTTTCTATTTTAATGGCAGCCTGAAAAGTGGGTGAAACACATGAATCCCCCTCCAGCCAGTGTGTGGGGCAATTTCTCAGAAGGTGGCTCCAGACTCTGCCTAAGCCCTGCATGGCCTTTCTCTTCCCCTTTCTTCTCTTCATTCTCTTGAGTTCTTTCTACTTACAGTCCTCTTCAGTTCTTATTAACACAATGTCTCTAGTCATAAATAATGATGTAAAAGGCCCCCAAAGCTGTCATCTTCTAGAGACCAACTGTATGTGCAGAACTAACCTGCATTCACATTACAGATTATCTTAAAAAGACGATCGATAATGCTCCTAGAGTCCCAGACCTTACTCTGGTCGAGCAGAGAAAAGAAAGGACCATTTGGTGAGTACCTACCACTTCACATATTTGATGTCATTTAAATCTCCCAACCACCTGTGTGGCAAATATGATCCTCTTTTTGAGAAGTGAGGAAACAAAAACTCAGAACATTTCAAATAATTTGAGGGAGTTTGATGATTTCAAACCAAATGGGTTTACTTCCAAAGCCCAGGCGCTTCCCATCATACCACACTGTAGGTCCTCCCGGGCGAGTGAAGCCTAACCCTTTCCCCACCACTCTTCCATATGTGTACTCATTTCTTGAGGAATGCAGTACAGTCTCACAGGGTTACTGCCCTGACCCTGTGACGAATCAATACATCGCTCCTAAAAGAGGGGTGGTGAGACAAGCACGCACACAGATGCAGGCAAGCAAACCCAAATTCTCAGAGGTGAAATCTCTCTGTTCTCTGTCTCAAAGGAAAGGGGACTGGGCCACGTGTAAAAGGGACCCTGTTGAGCCCCCCACATGTTGACTTAGAGGATCCATAGTCAACAGGTTGTCTACTTAGCCATAAACACCTACGTAGTATAGAAAAACCTGGGCCGTTTCCATTCTTGCTCCAACTAAGGGTGTGAGTTAGAGTTTGTCAGCACTGTCTCCTAGATGTGTTACCTGGGTATGGCCTCATTTAGCAAACTGGGTTATTAGTAAGAGTCTGTAGTAGAATTATCTGTGTTCACTCAATTTCCTTATCTATAAAATAAGGGGGTTGTTTGTATGACTTTTAAGGCCTTCCTAGCTCAAAACGTCTTTAACTTTGTGTGGCTGTTGACGTGTGTGTAGGTAATATTTGATCTCCTAAATTACATTAGTACCACAAACACATAATCAGATTAAATCCACAATGAAGAGGAATAAATAATCAAAAGGCAGTATTGCACTGTATTCTCAGGGTAAAACCAGGCTGCAGATAGGGGCTGCCGAGCCATCCAAATGGAGGCTGGAAGAAAAACTGTTGAAACCGGACTTCTAAGTCCCTTATATCCAGTGATTTGGACTCAGAAGAGGTAACAGGACAAGTAACCATTTGTGCAAAAGAAAAAATTTCAGGAGTCCACAGTAGGAAGGTGCCAGCGCTGTGCAGTGAGGGCCATAGTGGGGAGTGTGAGGGCCTCCGGGGCGGGGCGCAGACAGCTTCCCCATTACACAAGTGGGTGCCGTGGGGGACAGGAGCTCGGGGCTCACAGGAGTCCATGGTTTTTCAATAATTGACAGCCATTCATACTTGAAAGCAGCCAGTCTTCATTAAAAAGATGTTCTTTTCCTCAAAAAAGCACAGTAGACATTAGAAAGTTATGATTATTTCAGCTACCAAAGTACTTGATATCAGTATCTCCCAATATGTTATATGAGATCGAATATGTCCATGTGAGAAAAGTAAGCCTCAAGCACAACTTTTCAGAAGCGAAGCAAGAAATCCACACAAAGAGTGGGTTTCTAGGGTTCTCTCTGGCCACCACCATGGAAGAACTCATCTAGACTTTCGTAGGTCCGGCGGCTCTGCGCTGCAGGCTGAGACTTAATAATGGCGAGGGGGCTCCTCCCGCGAGAAGGGCACAGGACTTGGCGAACTGTAAAATTCCACGTGGGTTAAAGCTGTCGCATAGCCTCAGGCATCGATCAAACAGAAGGTAGGAAAGAACAAAACCAGTTATGAGCTGGAAAACCTCATCCCAGAACAGGAAAGGCAGTCCGCAGGGGGCCTGGTACGACCAGGACGCTGCCTCCTGGAGGCCAGTTCTCAGGCATCAGCTGTCCAAGGTGCTCTGAGTTTCAGAGAGAGGACAAGATCCTTACTGGGATCCAGGCTCAGAAGAAAGGATGCCAGATTTCCGAGCTTTGGGAGGTGGCGGGGGTGGGACTTGGGCTTCTCTTCGCATTGGCAGAGGGGGAGCAATCTGAGGGAGCAAACAAAAGCAGAAATGAGTCTTACCTTTCTACTAATTCTGCCCTCTCCTCCACACTTCCAACACTCCGCTTTAGGCTCTAAGTAATCTGACTATCCACACAGCTTTGCCAAGTAGAAAGGGAAGTAAGACTGATTTATCCTCCCTTGTTTGCCTTGAGTTGAGCTGATATACACCAGCACTGCTATATCCCCAACACTTGGGTACTTGGCATGCCTAACTCGATAAACATTTGTTAAATGAAAGAAGGAAACCCGTCAGAGGCCATTCCAGAGTGACTGTCACTCACTCAGAGATAAACTCTTCAAATATAAACCAGAACTCAATGCCTATTTCCCCCATCTGCACCCGGGGTGAGGTACAGAGAAAAGGTCTACCTGCACACTGAGCCTTCCCGTTGAAAGCTGCCCTATCTTTTATGGTTGCAGGAATGAACCAAGAATTGATCAGAGTGACAGATCCTATGGGAAAACCTTCCCAACTAAGAGGCCTGAAGAGCCAAGGCTGCAGTCCCACAAGTGGTGCTGTCTGGCCCAGATCAGCTGTCCTTCCCCTACCTCCGCGGAGTCCCTCTGGCTGCTCTCATAGGGCTTGCTTTTGGGGGGCGGGGGAGGTGGCAAAGAAGCAGTCATCAGCGCATCTGTCTGCAAAGATGGGGAGCCTAGAAATGATACAAAGGAGATGAAGGCAGAAATAACTCATCAAAGAATCTCACGGAACTTCTGGTTACCACAGTAACACCTCAACCAACTGGCTAATCACATTGCTAAGCTCATATTCCATGACTTCTGTGGACAGAATGAAGCCCTGTCCCTACAAACAAATGCAGCACCCTTCAGTCACCAGATCTTTACAGGAAGCTCTGAAGCAAAAATTCCATTTTTTTTTTTTAAGGGTCTTTACTATTCAGCTGAAGATGAGAACATTTTCTAGGACTTAGGGTGTTACTCGGTTCTCTGACATTTCCCAAGTGCTTAAAAGAATGTCGCATAATAGGTTGTCTATAAATACTGGTTAAATTTAACTGAACTGCCTTTGTTTTATCATTTAAAGGGTATGATATCCACTTCCTCCAGGATCACTTACCTGATGATCTCTGACTCTGGGTTGACTATTGTGTCCCGTTTGGCATGACTCACCCTCCAGTTTTCCTTTGTATCAAGGGCACCTTGTAATTCTTCTCAGGCAGTGTCTACCACTGATTCCCCACGACTGACCATACATAGTTTATGGAACAGGTCTATTTCTGTCCTTATTTTGGACCCTTGCCTATATAATGTACAGGACTATCTACTCAATAATTCATAAGGTACTTGCTTCCTCTCTGGTCTCGTCTGGATCTACCTCATTTATACTTTCATAATTGGTCAAGGGGCAGTGAGACCCTTGGAGCATTATAAAGAAAAGTTAGTGAGTCCTAGCAACCTCAGGGCTCCTTAGTTTGGCAAGGACCAGTCTAACTGTATTATACCCACTACCACTGCACTGAACCAACTTCACAATAATCTCATATACCTTGTGGATGGTAAAAAATTGCCCAGATCGATAAACACATTCCATTCCTAGTAAAACGAATTTAAGGGATTTATGTACAGGAAAACTTACTTAGGGTCCTGGTAGCTTTAGGAGTGAGTGGAGGCGGGTTCAAGGTGGTTGGCAGAGGAGGTGAAGAACCATGAAATGGTGTTAGCCGATTGTCCAACAACTGGAGACTCTTTGGCCTTTGTGCTTTTCGGGCTGGACTCTAGTATGGGGATGGGGGAAACAGAAAAACATCCTCATGGTGAGGACAGCTGAATGCATCAATGCGGGACAACCTTGTCTGCTGAGCAGAAACTTGTTAAAGGGCATAATTATAGGAGCTGCTTGTAAGCTTAGCACATTACCATGTGGTGGGCACCCTGGCAAAAACTACTAACAGGCAACCCTGAACCATAGATTATTTTCTGGCCGGCTGTGGACTTCATTTTAACCACAGTTGGATTGTGTCATTAGGTTGGAAATGAGCCACCTCGGTTCTCAGGGAAAGCTGGTCTTGCCACACTTGATATGGCTTTACAGAAGAAAAAGTATCTTATTTTTTTAAGTTAAAAGAAGAGAAATGACAGTGTTTGGACTAACTCATGGAACATGGCAGTGAGAACCACAACTCCAGGGTCAACCCAAATGTTTACATTGTGGGGACAAGATCTGCACCATCATTGACTTAGAGACTCATTCTCTGCACACGCTTTTCTTAGCACAGTCTGAGATCCGACATCGCAGGCTGCTGGTCCTGAGGAAGCCAGGACAGGCTTCCATCTGGTGGCACAGAGATGTGAACTGAGTGGTGGTATGCCTGGCTACAGGAATGCACTGGGAAACCTCTGGTGCACTTCTTCTTACCATCAGATCAGGTTCTGGCGCTTTCTCTGCGATGACCTGGGACTTGCTCAGGCTCCATTCTTTTCTCTTGAACTTGCTGATCCGGTTCTCACTGTCCTCTTTGAGGGGCAGGTCTTCAACTCTGGCACCTGACGAGGCCCTGCGCTCCAGAAGTGGCTCCAGGATGGACCTATCAGCGAGACAGGGACAAATCACAAGTCATGGATCACTTGACAATCAAAATTTACTCCCAAAAGACCAGGGTGATGATTTCTCAACCTAATCATGACCTGACTTCCCTCTCAGGTTCTAGATATGAATTTCCAGCTGCCAATGGAACATTTTAAGGTATACACGTACAGAAATTAGACCATCAAAGAACGGGAAGAAAATATTAGTGACTATTTCTTTTATCCCGGGAAGAGAAGGTCTTATTAAACTTACAGGCAGCCCTGGCCGGTTTGGCTCAGCGGTTAGAGCGTCAGCCCACGGACCAGAGAGTCCCGGGTTCGGTTCCCGCTAAGGGCATGTACCTTGGTTGCAGTTTGTCCCCGGCCCCGGTTGGGGTCGTGTGGGTGGCAACCACTCGATGTGTTTCTCTCACATCGATGTTTCTCTCTCTCTCTCTTCCTCCCTCTCTCCTTCCTGCTTTATCTGAAGATAAATGCAAAAATGTCCTCAGGTGAGGATTAAAAAAAAAACAAAAAACTTACAGGCAAAGGCGGAATTCACACAGTAAAAGGTCAATAGGCAGCTTTATGTAGTGGATAACATGCTCTGGAGCCAGACAGCTGTGCCCACGTCCTACCTACACTGACTTGTTGGATGACCTGGGGCAGGTAACCCTGTTATACTTCAGTTTCTTTATCTGTAAAATGGGGATAATAATAATACCTTCATTGTAAAGTTATTACAAAACGCTTAGACCAGCCTAGCACATAAAAGTATTTGTAACATGTTTTTTAGTTGCAGTGATAGATTTTTAAGCACAGTAGTAAATGTTGATTTAAGAATCATAATTAGATCCTATGTATAGACTGGAAGAGTTAAATATCTCTCCACAAATTATTTATTACTTAAAAAGGGAAGAATAGTAACTTTACGAGAAAGAAAATGGACAAAATCTTAACCACATGATCAATAAGAGATAAAAGGACATAGTATGCTTCTGGATATGATACCAGAAAAGAACACACCACACAAAACTGTATAACCCAATCCTCTGCATAAGGAAACGTCACACAAACTCTAATGAGGGAAATTCCATAAAGTACCTGGCTCATGATCTTTAAAAATGTCAATATTATGAAAGACAAGAAAAGGCTAAGAAAACTGTTAGAATAAAGAACAAAGAGACATGGCTAAATACAATCTATGATCCTGTCCTGATTGTCTCATAACTTTTTTTGTAAGTGGTTTGTTTGAATCCGGATCCAACCAAGATTCACTCAGTGCATTTGGTTGATATGCTTAAGTCATTTTAAGCCTTTTAACACGTTAGGTGCCCTTTCTACAAAATACATTCTTGCCTTCTATGAAGATACAGGATGAGAAAGTTCCAGAAAAGTCGGGTTAAGGAACCACGGGAGTCACAACGGGAAATTGCTTCTAGAATGTAATTTATTTTTCTTATTTCAAATTATTCTCTCCTTTTCTAAATCATCTTTATTACTATTTTTTGAATGATTACATCTGAATTTTTTATTTTTTGGTATTTTCCAATTGTTAGTATATTTAAGGGGGAGCCACTCACTGTTATTTATCTTAAATCTGTACTAATTTAATAAAAATCATAGAAATAAATTCCAAAAAAAGATCCCAACTATTCTTAAAACCAACGAAGACAAATCAACCAACCAAACAAACAAAATCAGTAACTGGGACAGAGAAATAAACAACAACCACGCAAAACTCTACTGGATCAGTTATTACTCTATTTGAGAGACTGAGAGTAAAGGTAAAAGACTGTGAGTCACTGAATTGACAGTCAAAGATGTGAATTTCACTAGGGCCTAATTATGAACCAAACTAAATCATTAAACAACTATATAGTACAGTCCTACAGTATCTGTGTGATTTTTTTCTTATGCCAACTTCAATAATTTTCCTGAAATATCAAAGATTAAATTATTTTAAAGCTTTGGCTTGGAGCCCCCACCCTGCTGGTGCAGTAAGCAGGCACTCAGTTGGCCTGCTGTGTAACCCCTTCTGGCTTCCTTAGCAAGATGCACTGTGTTTCATAAAGTAATTCTTTTTCTGTGCCTTAGCCTTCCATTTGCCAAACAGGATGGATACGTCCTACTTTCTGCCAACAAAGAATTGATCCTTTATAGATAGAACACCCATCACCACCATGAAAGTGTTGATGAATACTGTGACGTAATACTGGTAATATGAGAATCAGGATCATCAGGTGTGAATCAGTTTGAGCTGCTTTAAAGAAACCTCCCAAATAAATGTTAGAAAATATTATCAGTGAGACTTCTTCTCACTCATGGGGGAAATCTGGGCAAGAGCAATAACACATCTGCCTGGAATCATGGCACAAGGAGGTCCCCATTCACCTGCTCTATGTTTGCTGGCCTACTGTATCAGCAATTATGGACTCTGATTTCCAACAGCTACTTCAAAACTGCTTTTTTGAATGACACAGAGGATATTTTAAAAAGGAGTTAATGAAAAGAACAGAACAGATCTATGCTTTCCACAAAGTAGTTAGTATCTCTTTATGGCATGGGAAAAAACCATAGTACAGAAAAAATAAACAAATAAATCAGGTATTACTTAATATTTTGGAATTCAAAAGATTAAAAATAGTGCAAATGCTTAATACTGGGGAATATATGATGAAAATGATATAAACACTCATATATTGCATATGGCATTTGATATATTAAGAATTGCAAAAAAAATCTCACCCTCTAACTAGATAATACATGTTTCTGGAAATGCATTCTACATTTGATTTTCACCAAAAGGCCAAAAAGTGATCTGAGAATGTACCCTAATTAATTGGAAAGCTATATGTACACGTTTGCTACAATTCTTAATAACAAAAATGTATTTTATATTGATATAAACTAAATGTTTTGTATTAAATTTAAAATAAACTTTTATAATTATCTGTTTAGAAATAATGACACAGCTTAAATATCTTATAGTAGGAGAAGGATTAATTATGGCACATCTGTATGATGCAATGGTATATAACCATGAAAAATGACATTTAAAACTGATGATAAAATTACATAGCAATATGGAAAATGTTGATAATAAAAAGACAAAGAAGAAAATCAAATTACCAAACTATATCTTTGCTATAATTGTAACTATGTAGAAATATCTATGTCAATGGAAAAGGATGGATAAATAATTTTGGAATACTAAACATTTGATTTCCAGGTAGGGAGCCATTTGGACAGGTTATTTTTGTGATATAAATTATTACACTATGGAATTACATATCTATGAGTAAAATCGTGAGTCAGCTGGCTTGACTGATATTCAGCACTATAATAAAGTTAAATATTCATTATGCATATTCACTCAAGCAGGTCATAGAATGGTACCTGCAATGCTTTTCCACGCATATAAAATGTATATGTGCTTTTCTTGTATTACATAACTCAAACAGTGGTTATTTCTGAGTGATGAAATTGTAAGCCTTTATTCTTTTTAAAAATGTTTTATTGATGTTTTAGAGAGAGAGGAAGGGAGAGACAGAAACAATCGGAGAGAGAGAGAGAGAAACATCGATGTGAGAGAGACACCTTGATCAGCTGCCTCCTGCACGCCCCCTAGTGGGGATCGAGCCCACAACCTGGGCAAGTGCCCCGACCAGGAATCGAACCGGCACCTCTGAGTCCATGGGATGATGCTCAATTCACTGAATCACACTGGCCAGGCAGTAAGCCTTTATTCTTTTAAAAGTTTCTAATACTTTGAAAAATGTCCACGTGTGTGTGTGTATAAAACTTTATAATTAGCAAAATATTATTTTAAAACAGTATCTTTAAACCAAAATAACATATTATAAATGCACTCCTTTAAAATATTTTAAATTTGAACATGCAGAAAGGCACTCCATGTTTTTGGCAAGGAAAGCTTTATATCAAAAAGCCACCAATCTTCCTGAAGTGAGTCTATAAATTTAACGTGATCCCAATAAAAAGAGCAACAGAATTCTAGACAAGTTAATCCAAAAGTGAGCAATGAGTAAAACTGTCCAGGTAAATTCTGAAAAGGATTACTAGACATTAAAAATCTTTTAAAACTAGAGCTTTATAACACTGGTGCATAAACACACATGTAGACAAAAGAAAGGGGGGGGGGGAGTCCACAAATAGGCTAAAGAACATATAGGAATTTGATATTTTTATAAGGATTACATTTAAAACCAGTAGAAAAAAGACAGTTTGCTCACTAAATGTTATAGGGAGAACTGGGTAGTTGCATGAGGAAAAAAAAGTTGGCTTCATACCTCACATTTTATACTAAATTCCAAAGAATCAAGATTTAATTTAAATAGTGAAACCCTGAAATTAGTTTTTTTTTATAGTCTTAGAGTGGGGAAGGCCTTCAATTATGATATAATATACAGAAGCTGTAAGATAAAATATTAATTTATTTGACTGCATTAAAAAATCAGAACAAAATAAAATATTAGAAGCAAAGTCAAAAGACAAGGAGATCTAACCACTATGCTGTACACCTAAAACTAATACAAAATAATACTGAATGTAACTGTAATTCAAAATAAAAAGACAAAGGAGAAATTGTGGAAAATATTCAACTCACATCACAGACATGGCCAACATCCAACAGAAAACGTACACAAAAGATTTGACCAGCCCTGGCCGGTTTGGCTCAGCGGTTAGAGCATTGGCCCGCGGACCAGAGAGTCCTGGGTTCAGTTCCTGCTGAGGGCATGTACCTCGGTTGCAGTTTGTCCCCGGCCCCGGTTGGGGTCATGTGGGTGGCAACCACTCGATGTGTCTCTCTCACATCGATGTTTCTCTCTTTCTCTCTCTCTCTCTCTCTCTCTCTCTCTCTCCCCCTCCCACTCTATCTGAAGATAAATGCAAAACAAAAAATGTCCTCGGGTGAAATGCTCAACTTCATACAAGATAAATCAAAAGAAAAAAAATCCCTATACCAAGAAAACATTTTCCACCTGTCAGATTGGCAAAAATTAACAAGACCAATAATACATTATTTGGTGGCGAGGTGCAGGTGACCAGGCATATATGTTGCTGGTGGGACTGTAAACTGGTATAATATCTATGGAAGTCAGTCTAGGAATAATTTTGGAAATCGTATCTATATAGGTTTAACAGAGCAATTTCACTTTGGGGATTTTTCTCATATGGATATACTTGTATATTTACAAAATAGCTTATTTTTAAGGTTCCTTGTTGCCACATCAACTGAATGTCCACCAACAGGCACAGGTGGCATGCACCATGGTGGAGATATACCACGAGATGTCTGCAGCTCAAAGAAAACAGGAGGTTCTTTCTGTTCTGAAATGGAATAATTTTTTTAAGATCTAGTAAGTGAAAATAACAAGGTAAACAGAGTATGACATGCTGCCATTCGTATATAAGAAAGTATGGGGGAAACTGTCTATTTATTTAAGTATTTCTTGTGCATCTATAAAGAGCTGCTGGAAAGGCACTGAGAACCTGAATGCTAAGATCACTTGTCTCTGGAGGGTGGCACTGGTAAGGGGGAGTCAGGGACTGACGGGAGCTGTTTCACGATATATCCTTTTGCACCTTTGGAATTTCATATCTTGGCATTACATTAGCAATTCATAAAATAAATATAAATTTAAAAATTATTTTTGAAAATTAAAATGATGAAAAAATCAAGCAATGACTATAAGTTATTGTGAAAAAATCAGAATGTGATTGGGTGGGTGATAGGATGTGATAGGACTATGGGTGATTCCCCCCCATTTTTCATAACTGTTGTTTATGTAAATAATGATATTCCTCATGAGGGAGAAAATAACAGTGAACTCTGAATTATTTCCTTTATGAGGATAATGTATCTACATTGACCAAGTCTCACTTTAGTACCAAAGGCAAATATTAGAAAGGAGTTACCCCATCCCTCCTGGCAATTAAAGATCAAATCCTTACCCATCGGATCCTGGTCTGGAAGAAGTAGTATCAGATGAGTTAGAAGAGGTGGAAATCACAGAGGACGTCACTGAGGTGATCGACAATCTCCGTAGTGTAGATGACATGATGTAGGGTAGCACGATGGACCCCGTGCGGCTTTGCTTCCTGTCGGTCAAGGTGGGTGGCTGGAGAACACATGAACCCTCATGGTTATCTGGCCTAGAATTCAGCCCACGTGAAGGAATGCAGACCCACTTGTTTGTGGCAAGTGCCCATTTGTATTGGTTGGCACCCCATTCTGATTGGTTGGTGCCTGTGCTGTCTCAGTTGTTAAATAAGGAAATACTTATATTTTTACTTATAGATACAACTTAGGTTAAACCTACTTTGTTTCTAAGACTAGAGAAAAATTCACCATAATTTGCTGCCAGCCTACATGAGAGAGAAATAACCAATATGTTCACCCACCAATACAGTAGCAACATCCTCTGCCTACTTTTCCAGCTTTGCTTCTTTCAGGCATTTAAAAAATGAAATATTGGCCTGGTAGAAAAGTTTAGATTGAAACCACAGAACTGACACTCAAAGAGGTGAATTTCAGGAATAAGGAACATTGATCTACTTTCATGAGAAATGTCTCCAGTGGGATCCTTGAATCATACATACCACCATTTCAAATCTGCATGTTACTGTTCACCTGGGTCTAATAAAAACCAACTCATGAGGCGAAAGTCACAGTCTGCTATCTAAGAATTTGTGTAAAAGACAAATTTTCCCTGAAGAAAACTCTTAACTGGTGGTAGGTTAGGAGGTAAATTTTAGGAATTCGTGATTGAACACTGAGATGATGGAAAGAGATGATCAAAAGATTCTCTGGAGAGAAAGGTAGTGGAGATGGAGGTATGGGAAGAGGAGAGAGGAGTGCACGAAGATCGATTAAGAGCTTGAATTAAGGAAAGAAAATCTGAAAATCGGGGATTCAAGAGTAAAGCAGTTGAATCAAGCAGGTGAACTTACGTTAAGGTGAGCTGATAAACAAAGCTGGGACTAAGCATACAATCAACTGCTGAAGAGAAAAGGTTAGCATATGCATCCCTCCACCCAACTTCTCAAGAGGAAAAACAGAAAATTGTAGCTGTGAGAAATGTGTTAGAATGGTCAAAAAATTATGAAATTGGCTACATGCATTGTAAAATGTACTTCATAATTCTCCACTTCAAAGATGTGAAGAGAGTACACTTATCATCAAAATAAAAAATATAACAGTCCGGGCAGTGTAGCTCAGTGGTTGAGCATCAACCCATGCACCAAGAGGTCACCAGTTCGATTCCCGGTCAGGACACATGCCCAGGTTGTGGGCCAAATCCCCAGTGAGGGACATGCAGGAGGCGGCCAATCAATGTTCTCTCATCAATGTTTCTATCTCTCTCTCTTTCCTTCTCACTTCCTCTCTCTCTAAAATCAACAAAGGAAAAAAAATTTTTTTAAAATATATATAACAAAATGAACAAGCAAAACAGAAACAGACTCATAGATACAGAGAACTTTTTGTTGGTTGCAAGATGGGAGGAGGTTGAGGGGATGGGCAAAAAGGTGAAGGGATTAAGAAGTACAAAGTGGTTGTCAGACTGATGAACCTCAAAGGGAAGGGGGGGGGTGGCTGGGAAGAGATAAACCAAAGAACTTACATGCATATATGCATAACCAATGGACACAGACAATAGTGCAGTGAAGGGGGGGGGCAGGAACGGGGAGGAGAGGGTCAATGGGGGGAAAAAGGGGGGAAATCTGTAATACATCCAACAATAAAAATAAGTTAAAAACAAAAAACAAAAAATGTAATTGTTGATAGATATAAAATTAAAATTAAAAATATTAGGCCTAGCCGGTGTGGCTCAGTGGTTGAGCGTCGACCCATGCACCAAGAGGTCACCAGTGCAATTCCCAGTCAGGGCACATGCCCAGGTTGTGGGCCCAATCCCCAGTGGGGGGCATGCAGGAGGCGGCCAATCGATGTTCTCTCATCGATGTTTCTATCTCTTTCTCCCTCTCCCTTCCTGTCTCTCTAAAATCAATAAAGAAAAAAATTATTAGAAAAAACTTTAAGAATTGGGCTAGACAGGACAGGGACAACCAGTGTCTGGGATTAGGAGCACCCTGACTTCTAACAGAGTCATTCACAGAGCGTGGGCCCTGGACCAGCAGCATCAGCACCACCTGGGAGCGTGTTAGAAATGTAAATTCTTGGGCCCCACCCCACAACTACTGAATCAGAAACCTGGGGATGTGGCCCAGCAATCTGTGTTTTCACAAACCTTCCAGAGGGTTATGAAGGTTGTTCAAGTTGGAGAACGCCTGGCTAGCACAAGGATGGTTGCCGGTCATCAACAGCAGACCACGCCTTCTCTGACCCACCCCAGTATTTTCATGCCTACGGTATTTTGACTCATTCAGCATCTGAAAAATTGGTCAATATGAAAGGTACCAGAGACTATAAAAAGCTTAAAGGCTACTTAGACAAAGCCTACCAGTGTGATAACACCATAGAGTCTTTCCACTTTCTCCTTGAGTTCCCGGAAGCAAGAGGACAAGCGGTTGTGCAGCGGTTTGAGCTGTTCTGTCAGTTTCTCCCCATGGATGCGGATACCCTCTGTCAGCAGAGGCATCTGGAAAAGAGGGCACGGAAAGGAGGCGATGTGGTTTAGGAAGAGGGATAACTCGGATTTGGAGGTGGGGGAAGATGGGGTGGGGATGGACAGGTAAACAGACAGACACAGCACATATCACATGAGAAAACTACTTGTCAGTGCAGTGCTTGGGAGCTGAACGCGTTGGGTCGGCGAAGCAGAGCAATACACACACCAAGGACACAGGCAAGCCCTAAACCGGGCAAGGGCGGCCAGACAAGGCCAACCCATCTGAGCCCAGGGGGATTTCTGTGGATGAGGAACTAAAAGGTTTAAGCCTTAGATGGAGTGGATGACTGCATTTCTCTCACTGTCCACTGCAGTGAGAAAGAGATAAACTCAGGCGAACATCTCTCAGCTGACACAGACCAGGAAAACTGGGGACTTGAATATCATCTCTTAAAAAGCCCCTCTCAACACTGCAGTCTAATGGATGCTGTTCCTAGGTCACTTCGCCAAACGAACAAACAGATAGTTTGTGATTCCATGGTTTTTTTTT
Source organism: Tadarida brasiliensis (assembly GCA_030848825.1). Lineage (NCBI taxonomy): Eukaryota > Metazoa > Chordata > Mammalia > Chiroptera > Molossidae > Tadarida > Tadarida brasiliensis. The sequence goes on along the minus strand of CM061259.1, from coordinate 65,809,446 downwards.
TTAAGTAACCCTAAAAGTGGCCTAGTAGATTTGAACTCCAGAGAATATCTCAGGCTTGTGCACTGTGGGTGCAGTGAGCAGCTGTCCAGACACACAGCCCAGTGATGCATACCTGTAGCGCTATCAGTCTCTTTAGCAGCTCAATCTTCTCCTGGTCTTCAGGATGCTCCTGCAAGTACTTTTCTGTAAAAAAAGCCTAAAAGCAGAGCACAAGGCGGTGTTAATGAAAACACATACCGATCTGTGTGTTTGTCCCTAAAGAAAAGGGAGGGAAACCTGGGAGGCTGAAACATGTCTTCTGTTCTATGTGGTGAACCAGAAACGACTAAGTAACAGCATAGCCCTTATCCATAGTGAACAATTCAAAAAGGCAGGTGCTATACTGTGGTCTTTCTGGAATCGTGTAGTTCCTATCATGAGTACGTTCTCAACCACACACACACACACACAGGCAGTTCCTATCACGAGTACATTCTCAACCACACACACACACACACACACACACAGGCAGTTCCTATCACGAGTACATTCTCCACACACACACACACACACACACACACACGCACAGAGGCAGTTCCTATCACGAGTACATTCTCAACCTCACACACACACACACAGGCAGTTCCTATCACGAGTACATTCTCAACCACACACACACACACACACACACACACACACACACACAGGCAGTTCCTATCACGAGTACATTCTCAACCTCACACATGCAGTTCCTATCACGAGTACATTCTCAACCACACACACACAGGCAGTTCCTATCACGAGTACATTCTCAACCACACACACACACACACAGGCAGTTCCTATCACGAGTACATTCTCAACCACACACATGCACGAATAAAATAATAATCAGCTGGAGAGCAAAATGTCTTTCCTTAAAATAACTTTCCCAAAGAACTAAGAAAAGACCAAATGACAATATCGAAGGTAATCATTAGATTACATAGATATTAGAAAGAAGAGAGCAAAAAATTAACAGTCTAGAGATGCAGCTGATAGTGTTTTCCCTCTACCGCATGATAGAGGCTGTATCACAATTGTTTCCTATTTAAGTGAAGATTAATACCTGTACTTTCTTAGTAATCACCAACCCAAAAAGCTATTTTGAGGACAACATGAGACACAGATGTAAAATGGTTTGAAAATATTAAATGCAGGTTGCATTTATTATGTGTCAAGACCACATCACCTATAGCATCATCAATAAACATTCATGGTCCCCATGGCTAAGGCCCCATAACAGGGAAATACAACTCAAACTATAAGTGTAGGTGTCACATAGGAGATCATTTGAAAGACAGAATTCATTAGGAAGGAAAAGAGAATTCTGCAGCAAACATTTCCAATAAGAGTTCAAAATGATAGTTATATATTTTCTCCCTGTACCTTAACCTTCATTTCTGAGCATGCTTTCAAAGGCCAACCTTCAACGTTCCCCCTTCACTCTTCTGCTCCAGTAGTAGGAAGGCCCCCCCCCATTACATACAAGCCAAGAGTTCCTGAAACTACAGGGTACAGTTTTAACAGTGATCGGCCCATTTTGTGTATGCCCATCTTCACCCTGTGAGAAGATGATCAGGTTGAACTGTTGTGCAACCCATACTCCAACCCCAAATTCACATGTGGAAGTCCTAAGCCCTGACACCTCAGAATGTGACCTCACAGGAAGGGGTACTGTGGAGACAGACGCGCACACAGGGACAAGACTGTGAAGAGACACCAGGAGAAGACAGTCATCTACAAGCCAGGGAACACCCAGACTGCCCACACGCCACCAGAAGCCAGGAGAGAGGCAGGGAGAGATTTCTCCTTACAGTCCTCGGACGGAGTCAGCCCTACCCACACCGTGATTTCAACTGCTGGACTCCAGACTAAGACAATTCCGTTCCATGGTTCTAAGTCACTCTGTTGGTGGCACTCTGTAACAGCAGCCCTACCAAACTAACACAACAGAACATAGATATATGGAGACCAAGTGTCACCAACAGGAAGCAGGACTGCACATTTCCCAAGCAGCTCATTCCAGCCAGATTCATATTTAGACGGACTGCGGATATAAATAAAAAAGTAGTATTTGCTCAAATCTTCATCCACCTTCAAATACGAGCAGTTTTAGTTTTTGAAAGTTAAAAAAAACCTGATATATGATAAAGTGCATTTAAATTCCCAAAGCACTCGAGTCAGGGAACATCAGAGCGCCCTGAAGTTAATTCTTCTTGCAGAGTCCCGCCGTACAACAGAAAGAGCTGACAAATTACAGCAAACAGCCTCTGTGTTATCACCAAGGCCGTGATTAAAGGTCTGCCTTAAAATAGGTCACCCATGTCAGGGAGGTAATGATGGGTTCCCCAGCTCACTGCAGTAGGTCATGGTGATCAATGTTTAACTTTTTCTTAAGTTTAGAAATGTACAAAGTCATACATACTAACTGAAAGTATAAACTAGTATTTTAAGCCAAAGTTCCTCAAATACATTTGTTTATATATCCTTCCTTTGCTTTCTTTTTTCATTTAAATTAGAAGACAATAACATTAGAAAGAACTTCATATGAAGTTATATAATATTCACGAATATTGGCACATATGAATCTGACTTTTAGGGGTACTCTGAAATATTAACACTTGGAAAAACACATCAAAATCACTATCAGCTAGCTAATAGGAAAACATGCACACTGAAATTATTGTAGTATAAAAAAGTATCATATTTTGGATCCCAGTTTTGTATTGAATTCCATTGTCACACTGGAAATCATTACTGAACTATAACAAGGGCAAACTAGAATTCCTGTCTGGTGGCGAGCCCTTCACAGAGAGGAAGGTACGCAGCAGTCCCCCAGCACCGTAACCCCACTCGGGAAGAACATTCAAGTCACACAGAACGAGGTAGGAAGAAAGCCGGCATTGATCAAGCCTCGACCACGGGGCAAGCGTTGTATATTCCTTATATGTAGGATGTCTCCCTTCAGGCCTCAAGTTGCTCCTGTAAAATTAGGTATTTTCCTCACTTTTTTCAGATTAGAAACCTGGAGCTCATAGAGGTGGTCTCCCAAGAGCACACAGCGGCCAATGGGACATGGGAAGCTAGGACATGGTCACAGGAGTGACTGAGTCTAAAGCCAGGGCATCATGAACAAGTGGAAAGATGAGAATCAGCCCACTTAACATTCACTGCCCCCCCATCTCCTTTTCTCTCTCTCATTCTCCAGGCTACTCCACAGGGGTGTACTAGCCAAATGTTTGTTTACTTTCAAGAAGAGGACTCCAAAATTATTTAGCCATTAAAAGTGTACCTAATAATGACAAATCCTGCCTCTATTAATTACTGTTGACCCTTGAACAATGTGGGGATTAGGGGCGCTGATCTCCCTCCCCTGCTGCCCGGTCAAAAATTCACTAACATTTCTGCCCTGGCCGGTTTGGCTCAGCGGTTAGAGCATCAGCCTGTGGTCCAGAGAGACCTGGGTTTGGTTCCCGCTAAGGGAACATATTTCGGTTGCAGTCTGTCCCCGGCCCTGGTTGGGTCGTGCGGGAGGCAGCCACTCGATGTGTCCCTTTCACGTCGATGTTTCTCTCTCTCTCTTCCTATGTCTCCCTCCCACTCTATCTGAACAAAAAATGGAAAAATGTCCTCAGGTGAGGATGATTAAAAAAAAAAATCCACTAATATTTCTACAGCGGGCCTTTCAGATGCGCAGATGCAGGTGGAAGACAGTATTTTCGATCTGTGGTTGGGAATGTGAAAATACTGCTTTCCACCCGTGGTTGACTGAATCCATAATGTGAAAGCCAGGGACATGAAGGGCCAACTGTATTTACTGAAAAAAAAACCATGTATAAGTGGACCTGCATGGTTGAAACCTGTTCTGTTCTAGGGTCAACTTTATACTTACCTGGACTTTGCTTGCCAAACGCATCACCTCCCCTAAAATGGTGCCACACCCAAACCCTATGCCATGGATTCACTGGTGGTGAGCACTGCTTTTGTGTTTCCCCAGAGTAACAGATACACTTGAACTAATTTAATTATAGAGCCAGGGCCAGTGTTTGTCCATGCAGCCTCTGGCCCATTGAGTCACAGTAGGGGCTAAATGTAAACACAGGTTGCTTCACTTCCAGAGCATCCTCAGTTGTGGGCCCCACCTGTACGCTTACTACCTCCCAGGGGAGAGGGGGAGTGGGCGGGGACAGCAGGTGAATCAACCAGATATGGTATATCTGACTGATCTTTCAGTCACTCTCTTCCAGGCGGTAGCCTAACCCAGGGTGGGTTGCTGAGGGTCTCTAGGAGCTGTAAGGTTGGGGACAAGCTTTTCATTAATTTCACTTGCCCATTCCTAAAAAAGGAGGTTAAAATCTCTCAGAGAAGTGATAAGAAATTAATTCACCAGCTGCACAATGCCACAGAGAGGAATGGAACACCCAGATCTTTGAGTTCTGTGGGGTCCCAGGGACCCAGCCCACCTTTTCGTAGTTGGAGTATCCCCCCATGACAGCCGGGTCTACAATGCCATTGAGCAGCATGGAGAGAGGATGCACAGAGAGGGACCGGTCCCAGGCATGCTGCTGAACACAGTTGCTGATCCTCTCGTTGGTGAGCTCCATGGTTTCGATGGCATTCTCCAGAGGGCTGATTTCCTCCTGTGACAGAGAGCACGGGAGGGGAAGGGTACGTGAGTTCCACAGCAAAGACTGAAAAAGCCCAAGTAGTCCCCTCCAAAGGTATCAAATTCCCACCAAGCTATAGAAGAGTGAGCTTTTGCTGGTCAAAGTTATGTTTCTTGGGGTACCACACTTATTTGAAATGCTGTTGGTAATTGCAAAATAAGCTTTTAAAAATTTCCTTAGAAAGTATAAGGATGGTTTAAAACTTGGAGCTATAGTAATGATCATTTCTTCAGGCAAAGCATTCACAGAAATTCTGAGAAGAAAAAATTGGAGCTGTAATAATGATTGCTTCTCAGGCAAAGCTTCCTCAGAAATTTTTGAGATCGATGACAACAGAGCGACAGGAGAGCTGATCCAGGACACTTCTGTGCCACCAAAAATGGTCACTGACGAGAGGTTCGATGCTTCTTCCACGAGAAAAGTACATGCTTTTGGAAGCCAGACATTCAGACCATATATAAGTCACCTTCTGTGGTTAACAGAAGTCAGAAATAATAGGATGCATCAGAACATTCAGGCTGAATTTTAGATGAAAATGAAGGAAGATGCAATACGAATTCAGAGAGAGCCCCTCTTGTAGAAATGTCTTCAAAACCAGGTTTCAAGAAAAATGGTCTCTGTCCTCATTTTACCCGTTATCATGGGTAATTTAATTACCCCCTACTCCAGACTTGATTCTAAGAGTCTCTGTTCAAAAATCGTATTAATCCTTGACGAAGAAGAATTTACACTATTGGTATGCGACACGCTAAACTTCAGATTTGTTCAACACACATTTCTTGAACTCTTACTTATGCCAAGTATTGTGCTTTGCACTACAGTTACAAAGTGATTAAGATATAATTCATGGCTGGGAGGAACTTAACTGTTTCAGTGGTGTCTCAAGACACAAGAACACGGTAGGTGACTCATTAGGGATCAGTACAAGAGGCGACGGGCACAGAGAAGGAGCCTCTAAGCCAGCTTGGGAGTCTCGGAAATGGCTTCTTGGAGAAGCTGGTACCTAAGCTGAATCTGAATGGGAGGGAGTTAGGTTGAGAAGTGGCAAGAGGGCATTTTGGGTAGAGAAAATGACCCAATGTCACGGAGAGCTGAAACAGCATGGACTGAGCAGTTCGGTTCCAGTAGATCCACAGGACACGTGGTGGAAGAGCTGAGTCACAAAGACCCTGTATGAATGTGCTTAGGACTACAGGTTTCACACTAGGCACTGGGGAGCCTTAGGGCGGTGTTAAGTGTGAAAATGATACGATCAGGTTTTGACACTCTGAGGCATTGAGGAAAATGGACCTCAGAAGGCCAAGGCAGGGAGGCCAATTAAGGGTTTTTTCAATGGCATCAACCTAGAGGTGAACAAAGGACTAAAAACAGGGCACATAGTACAGGCTGGAAATAAAGAAACAGACTTAGAAAATACTAAAAACAGGCAGCTTTTGGGAGTGGTGACAATGAAAGTGTCTAGGATGACTGCTGGTGTGATTAGCTGAGAATAAAGACGAGAAGTTCTGAGAGAGAAGAATGTGATTGATAGGGAACTCAAGGAGGCATTCCAAAAATATTTCGGGCGCTGGCAGGATCATGAAGACGACACTCCTCTGGTCATAAAAGAGGCATTCATTGTGCATAACCTTTAGGGGTGGTGCTATAACATCAGTTTTACAGAGGCGTTCTATTAGACAAGCATGTCCTTTATTTCTCTTTTGGAGGCCGGCTGAGCTAGTGAGAACCGAGGTGGGGGGTGGGGTGGTCAACAAAGGTTCTCATTATATTTGAAGACAGATTTTTCTGAGTTCTAGTCTTAATGACTCACCGTTGAAATCTGTTTGACTTCAAACCACTTGAGAATCCCAGGAAAGGTATACGCAGTCGTATATGTAGTCCTTTCAATCCACATGGTCTGGTGGAAAGAAGAGGGAATGCTGGTCAGTCCCCAGGCTTTTTTTTTAATCCTCACTTGAGGACATTTTTCCATTTTTTGTTCAGATAGAGTGGGAGGGAGAGAGAGGAAGAGAGAGAGAGAAACATCGACGTGAAAGGGACACATCGAGTGGCTGCCTTCTGCATGACCAACCAGGGCTGGGGACAAATCGCAACCGAGGTACGTGCCCCTAGCGGGAACCGAACCCGGGTCTCTCTGGACCGCAGGCCGACGCTCTAACCGCTGAGCCAAACCAGCCAGGGCAGTTCCCAGGCTTTTAAAATGGCAAAACTCCCTGATTCTGTTAAATCAGAGTCCATTCTCAAATGCCTCCTTAGAGAATGGACCACATTTTCTCTAAAAGTGTAAGAATTCTGGATGTTAAAAGCTGAAAGGATCATCTCCTTGGGCCCTCTCCCCCTCTGGATGGGAAGGTTGAGGTCCAGAGAGGTGTGACTTGCTCAAAGTCACCGTGGTGGCAGGTTCAGAAGTAGAGCCAAATTTCTAGACTCCTGGTCTAGAGTTTCCCACTCAGATGACAGCCTGCTGTTTTGGTAATAAGCACGAGAAGCCTCTATCCCTGGGCCATCACTTCTGCGGGATAAGCCGGTTAGCTGGCTGGAAGGCCACCACTTTGGATGTCAATTTTACCTTGTTCTAGAGGCCCAAAGGGTGGAACTCACAGCAAATTCATTGTCTGGATCCTTTTCTCCTTTCCGGAACGGCCGGGAATATTGGAACTGCTGCACTTCATTGGCTCTGTAGTAGCTGGGGAAAGACACAGCCACAATGTTGTCACAGCTCTTAGAAAAGCACTCCGTGATCCGACTGCAGCAAAACCTGGGAAAAGGCTGCGACCTTCCACAAACCGAGTCTCATCCACTAAGCTCTCAGCACCAACAGTCTCCACAATGAGGGCTGACGTCGGGGCGCAATCAGATTTTACTGTCTACCTTAATTTTATTATTTATGAATCTATTTCACAGCTCACAATTTAAAAAGGCATATGTATTTATGACCATGTTTGTAATCTTATCTTACTATAACAGTTCTATCAGCCCTACTAGCATCTTGGCTTCTCAGAAGGAATTAGCCCGCCAGTCATTGGGGAACTCACCAGGCAAGGCAAAAAGCCTCTACTGACCCGTGAACCCTCTGAGCAGATATAAGAGCTAGGGGATCTAACTCTGAGAGTGAAGTTCCCGAGTTCCCTCCATCTGCTTAAAGAAACAAAACCCCTGCATCGTTTTGTTACCAAGGTCCTGACAGTTACTATTGTATCTCCCCAAATTCCTATGTTGAAATCCTAACCCCCAATGTGATGGTATTAGGAGGTGGCCCTTTGGGAGGTAATTAGGACATGAAGGTGGAACCCTCATGAATGGGATTAGTGCCTTTATAAAAGAGCCCAGAGAGCCCCCTCGGCCCTTCCCCCTGTGAGAACACATTGAGAAGATCTATGAACCAGCAAGCAGGTCAACAGACACCTAATGTGCTAGCACCTTGATCTCGACTTCCCAGCTCCCAGAACTGTGAGAAATCAATTTCTGTTGTTTATCAGCCACCCAGTCTATGGAATTCTATTACAACAGCCTGAATGGACTAAGACAACAGAAGGTCTTTCAAACTGTAATGAATTGAAGACTTTGGTTTTGATGTACTTCTATCAGGGACGGGGAACGTCTGGACCTCGGGCCACATATGGCCCAAAAAATCAATACCAGCTAAACATCACATGCCTCACCAAATTAGCTTGCCAAATATAGCAGGCTAATTTTTAAGTTTATAATTTTGTATAGCCCTCAAATGATGTTATAAATATCCAAATGGCCCTTGGCAGAAAAAAGGTGCCACACCCCCTTTAAATTAAAAGGGTGTGAGAGAGACAGGTGTTTTAAAAATACCTAAGATCTGCTCTGGCCGGTTTGGCTCAGTGTTAGAGTGTCGGCCCGAGGACCAAGGAGTCTTGGGTTCGAATCTGGTCAAGGGCATGTACCTTGGTTGCAGTTCAGTCCCAGCCCTGGTTGGGGTCATGCAGGAGGCAACCAATCGATGTGTTTCTCTCACATCGATGTTTCTCTCTCTCCTTCCCTCACACGCTATCTGAAGATAAATAGAAAAATACCCTCAGGCGAGGATTAAAAAAAAAATAGCTAAGATCTGGAAACAGCCCAAGTGTCCATCAGTAGACGAGTGGATAAAAAAGCTGTGGTACATATACAAAATGGAGTACTATGCAGCTGTAAGAAAGAAAGATCTCTTATCCTTTGAGATGACATGGAGGGACCTGGAGAGTATTATGCTAAACAAAATAAGCCAGTTAGAGAAAGACAAATATCACATAATCTCACTAATATGTGGCATCTAATGAACAAAATAAACTGACGAGCAAAATAGGTCGAGAGACATGGATACATGGAACAGACGGACAGATTTCAGTGGGGAGTGCGGTGGAGGGGGTGGGAAGAGATTAAACCAAAGATCATATATACATATATGTATAACCCACAGACACAGACAATAATGTGAGGAAGGCCTGGGGTGGGGCAAGGATTGGTTGGATGGGGGCAAAAAGGGAAAAACGGGTGACATCTGTAATATTGCCAACAATTAAAAAAACAGCAACAAAAAGAAAACAGTAATAACTTTTACAAAATAAAATAAAAAACAACAACAAAAACCAAGAAAACACACTTACTTTAAGATCTGCTCCGGAACTGGTTTATCCTTGTAGCCGGGTGGCAGACTCATCACTGGCTTGACGGTGAAACACTGCATGTCTGAGGGGCCCACTAAGGAAGGATAAGGGACTGGGCCATGAAGCTGTCACAGGCAGAAAGCCTGCCTGTTCCTCCTGCTTTACGGATGGAAATGGCACCTACACTGACCATTCCCCTTTACCAAATGCCAGGACCACAATGAAAAGGGGCTCCCTTTCGTATTACCCAAAAGCCTTATTAAGTCATCATCCTAGGACATTTTTTTTGGTCAGACACCTGGCAAACAACCTTCCCAGAGGAAAATAGGAGATATCAATGAAATATAAAAAAAGGTGATCAGAAATTGTCTTAAATTGTTTCTTTTGGACAACGTTCCTCTTAAGTAGCCAGACTCTGGAGCCTAGGCAATAGAAAGTTCTTGTACCTCTGTATACCATTAGTTTATTGAGGGCCACAGCTGGGCACTGTATGAGGTGTTTTGAAAATGTTATCTCCAGTAAACACAATGACTACCAGGTTATTAATCTGTTTTTGCTGATGAAGAATCTGAGGATCTGAGAAAACCCAGATCACAAATTGGCTCGGGGGTAAGGCCTCCTCTGACCTAATGATCTGATCTCGGCAATGTCTTCTGTTGTCCTCACCAGAGCAGATAAGATGGTTTCCATGCCTACAGCACTTATACCACAGTTTAAGTACCTGGGTCTAGAACTACCAGTGTCTCCAGGTGAAGTGTGCCGTCCACCTGCACCAGAGTCACCTGGAGACTTACTCAAAATGCAGAATTAGAATTCACAGTTGCTGAACTAGAATCTCTCCATGTTGATTCTCTTCTGTATAATAAGATCTGTGAACCACTGAGCTATGCCTTAGGGATAGAGTTTATAAAGCATTTTCACATAAATTATCTTCTTTTTATTTTGATCCTCACAGAAGTGCCATTAGGTATTTAGGGAAAATAGACTTACACTCACACCTTGTAGATGAGAAAACCAAGGCCTGGATAATTGAAGCAACTTGAGCAAGGTCTGCAGACAGTACTGACGGCCACGCACCAGGACTCCTGTTTCTAAATCCAATTCTCGAAGAGCTCTGTCCTTGCCACAGGAAGTCTATGTTCTCTTCAAGAAGGCACCTCTGTTGTTTTCTGAACCCCCATACCCAAGGATTTACCCTGGAGGACCCTTCTTTTCCAACCATCCACTATGTGTTAATAGGTCACTACTACTCTTCTCTTAAAGGTATGTCTATCAAGTGAACTATAATTATTATCTATATTTCTACAGCCATTTACCAATCTATAATAACAGCCAACATATATTGAATTTTTATTACATATCAGGCACTGTTCCTAGTATTTTACATATATTTATATACTCAATCTCTATAAGAACTCCAAGAAGAAGAATGATCACCATTCCTATTTTATACATGAGAAAACAGAGGCACAGAGAACTTAAGTGACATCGTTACTGATAGAGCTGGGACTCAAACCCAGGCAGTTTGCCTCCAGAGTCCATTTTCTTATGTACCATGCCACGCTGGCTCTATCTCATCCACCTCTCTTAGAATACCGTTCAGTTTCATAACATGTTATTTTGGCATAAAGCCCATGAGAAAGTTTTAAAAGTAACTTTGTTATGGAGCCCTTAGTGTTAGTTTTTTGTTGTTGATAATGCATGTAATTGATTTTTCAGTAAGTCATGGTATGTTATAGAAAAAGAGCTATACATCCTTATCCAGAATTCAGAACAGGAAGTCTATGTTCTCTTCAAGCTTCCCATATGGCTCTAAATTATATCCTGTCCTATGCAAGATTTGCTTGTCATCGCTCTCCTTTGATTACTTCATAACCACGAGATGAGGACGTTAGGGTCTCAAAGCTTTTTTTTTAATCCTCACCCGAGGACATTTTTTGCATTTATTTTCAGATAGAGCAAGGAGGGAGAGAGGAGGGAAGAGAGAGAGAGAAACATCGATGTGAGAGAGACACATCAACTGGTTGTCACCCACACGACCCCAGCAGGGCCGGGGACAAACTGCAACCGAAGTTCCTGCCCTTAGCGGAAACCGAACCCAGGACTCTCTGGTCCACAGGCCGACGCTCTAACCGCTGAGCCAAACCGGCCAGGGCAGGTCTCAAAGCTTTTATACAGACTGGTTAAATGAGTGGTCTGAGTATAAGACACATCTGTGTTTAGAGTCGGGATTGAACGCTTAGCTTTTCTGGCTGGGCCGGGCTGGGCCAGGTCTCCCTGTGGCAAGGATACACTGCTTTGTGGAGCACTTGATTTCCTCCCCCGGGGGCGTGGTGCTGGTCATCTTCTCGGCATTGGGGAACTGCGTCAGCAGCCTCAGACTGAAGTCTTCTCGCCTCTCATACTCCTTCCCCCGGTAGATGAAGATTTTGTTCTGCAGGTCAGACACAGCAGGGGGCATAATTAAAGATGAAGAATGAAGAGACAACTGGAGTTCTTGGTACTGAGGAAGCCATGGTACCCCCAGCCAAAGTGCAACCTACCATCACATTCTCACTGAATACCTACTACCTGCCTCACAGCAACCATGAGATCTGACAAGAGCTCCTGGTTTATTTGGGGAGTCAGTCACAGGCAGGGCTTCTCAGAGTGTTGGCACAACCACAGCCAGTGCAGGCTACGCTGACCCATGAGAAACGAGGAGCTTGTGCCCTAATGTAGATCCGTGACCCCAGGAATGCTGTTCAGTTTAGCTGATATTTTTCATCGTAAGACTTTCTCAGTGAAGGAAGTACATTAATTTATATTCAGCAAGCTCCGTAGCTCATCATGACCCAGTAACAGTTTGTGGACCGGCACTCTGAGTGGCACAGCCATGGGGAATGTGAGAGTACAATGAGAATCAAGGCAACACCTTTCCACACAGTGACACAGTAACAACGACAGGAAGAAGTCACAGCAGTCCCCACCAATCCTGAAAATCACTGTGGATGGATTAAAATAAAAAAGAAATCTCCTGGGCCCCAGGCATAGGAGTAATTTGTCTCATAATGGTTGTTTCCCATGTAAGTTCAAATACAGCCATGTTTTGAAGGTTTCTGCTCATCTGATATTCATTAGATGAATACTTAGTATTGACTGGCAGCCCACTCATGATCCACTTTAAACTGAAACCCGGGCATGCATTGTTCTGTAAAATATTTTTAAATCATTCATCCATTCACATAACAAATATATATTGAACAAACAGTAAATATTCTAGACACCAGGACTATAACGGTGACCCTGATCTCACAAATCTTACCTTCCGGTGGTGAGAAATAGAAAATGAACAACAAGTAAGTAAGTATAATAATTTTAGATAGTATAAATAATGCAAAGGCAATATACCTTCTAAACCAAACATGGAAGGTAGTAAAAACTGCCAGAACTTTTGGAATAGATGATAAAAATTTTCCAAGCAGGGAGAGATTTATGTGACTGATTCATGCATTATAAAATTCCCTCATTCAGGCAAAACTATGTGGGCAAAGGATCAGAATATAATAAAACACTAATTGTATGATGTGGACAATAGCTATGAAAAGAATTCACCAAGCAGAAGGTCAGCAGAAACTGGCTCAACACGAAAGACAGAGCTTCAAGAAGACACAGGACTTGTCTGGGCCTAGGCGGGCCCGTGGGGTAAGAGGAGACACAAGGAGAGAGACAACCAGGCATAAGCGACAAGAGGGATAAGGCACAAGGACAGGAAGCATGGAGTCAGGCAGAAGAGCTTGGATGAGCTAGAACGTGAAGGGAGGCTGAAGTTCCAGGGAAATCACTGGAAGCTATGGAAGGAGAGGGCATACGATGAAAGAAGCAGTGCAGACAACCTAGTCCAACTGCAAGAATCTGGACAGGATGAGTGGGAGGGGGAGAAGCTCAGGATCTGGTGTTTGACTCTAGTGTTTGCTGAAGGGCCACAGACATCAGGGAGTTAACAGGATTCTGAGACTACTGGCCTTGGAGCAGGAAGAACAGAGGTGCCATTGCCAGAAACAGAAGAGAAGGAGACTGGGTGGAATAGGGGGAAGAGATAATGTGATTTACATATTCTAAGTTTGGGGAAATTGTCCATAACTCAGAAGGGCATTTAGGTTATATCCCCATGCCTATATTATAGCAAAGTACACTACAGGAGTTGAATAAACGGTCATTCAATGAATGGATTAATTCTCCTTCTGTGACTGTTCTTTCCAGTATTCCTGTCCAAGCGGGTGGCTCCACTGCCCCTCATGCAGGCCAGAAACCTCGGAATCATTCTTGACATCTCTCTCTCCTCACCCACATATCCCGTCAATTTTCAAATACTGTTACTTCATCTCTGTGATTCTAATCTTTTCATTTCTCTCTAAAGCCACCTCCCTAGTCCAACCTGTCATCTCTTCCTTGGCATTTGCAATAGTCTCTAGTGGCTTATCTACACACACCTGCCACCCATTCTCCATACACAACCAGATAACCTTGCCAACTCCAAAAGTCTGCAATGGCTCCCCATCGCTCTCAGGATGCTGGCAACACCCTTCATAATCCCGAGGCCTGCATGCTCTTCCCACCCTTCCTGCCTCACCTGCCCCGCTCAGCCAGCTCCTCTGCTCCCGGTGCACGGCATGCCTTTTCCTATTCTCTTTACCTCTTTAATGCCCAGCTCACCTTTCAAAGTGCGGCTGATGCTGACTTTCCCTGGGAAGTTTTTCCTGACTCTTAAAAAAAAATTCAGATATAATTTATATTAAAATCTACCCCTTTCAGTATAAAATTCTGTGAGTTTTGACAAATATAACTATGAGAACAATCAAGATACAGAACAGTTTATCACCACCAAAAAATGTCCCCATACCTCTTTGTAGCCCAGCCTTTCCCACCCATCCCAACTATCAGATAACCACTGATCTGTTTTCCATCCCTACAGTAAGTGTCGGCTTGGCCAGAATGCCTAATAAATAAAATCACAGTGTAATGTAGACATTAAAGTCTAACTTCTGCCCAGCCAGTGTGGCATGGTTGAGTCTCGACCCATGCACCAAAAGGTTGCTGGTTCGATTCCCGGTCAGGACACATGCCCAGGTTGTGGGCCCCATCCCCAGTGGGGGGCATGCAGGAGGCAGCCAATCGATGTTCTCTCTCATCGATGTTTCTATCTCTCTCTCGTTCTCCCTTCTTCTCTCTCTAAAAATCAATAAAGAAAAAAAAAAGTCTAACTTCTACTTAGCATAAGGCATCTGGGATTCACCCACAAGGTTGTGTGTATCAGGAGTTTATTCCTTTCTATTACTGAGTAGTATTCCATTATATGACTGTATCATCACTTGTTTGTCCCTTCACCAGTTGAGAGACAGCAGGGTTCTCTCCAGTCTTTGGTGATTATGAATAATGGTACTATAAACCCTCATGTACAATTTTTATGTAAACGTAGGTTTTTATTTCACTTGGGTAACTACTCTCTGGTTAACCAAGTCTTATAGCATAGAATAACTGTCTTGGTCAGTTTCAATTTTATATTCGTTTGTGTGATTATTTAATTAACATCTCATCCATTAGGTTGTATAATTCTAAGAGAGCAAGGTCTGTATCAAATTATAATCAGCACTGCATCTCTAATGTTTAGCATATGCCTGGCACACAGTGGCATTCAGTACATAGTTACTGAACGAATGAATGAACTACCTCCTCATCAGGCACTGTAAGGAATGTAAACTTTCCCACTTTTTTTTTTTTTTTTAATTAGGGGAAGGAAGATGGATAATATATGCTTAAATATTGATAAGCGCTTAAGCTTCTTTTTTTGTGGGAGAAAGTAAGAGTGTTTTGTTTACATTTTAGATTGTAAAACAGCCATCACATTATAAAAATTTTTGAGAAGGAAAAAAACATAGTCCTTCTCACCATTACAACAAAATTGTTTTTTTTTATTTTTGCAAAACGTTTGCAGTCTTATTCTTGGATATTTGCTTTCCATCTTGCTTGGACTGGAAATAAAATAAACAGCCAAATACATCAATCCACACTTTCCCCTAGCCTGACCTGCAGCAGCAGCACAGTGGGGAGGATGGTTCTGTTTTTCCCCTTTTCATTCCACCTGGGAAAAGTCATTTTGTAAAAGAGCTGCCAGAATCCCAGAGGTGGCCAGGGTGAGGGGTGAAGAGGCCGCCGCTCAGGAAGCAGTTTCCCTGCCCGACCTCCCACAGTGAGAACACGGGCCTCCAGCTGCTAACACAGCAGGTCCATCTGGGAAAGACATGAAGACCTCCCCTCCTTCAGCCTGCAGGGCTTAGCAGTATGGGAGACCACTGCCAGGTTTCTTACCCGTAGAAAAGAAGGAAAGCCCTGTCCATAGTATCCAACAGCAAAGTACTCAGGCTGAGGCCTCATGGCCTTAATGATGTTCTCATAAAACGAGGCTCTTTTTTTCTGGAAAACAAAACAAGACATTTCATAGGGAGGTTACAGGGCACAGTTGGGGAAAAAAAGAGATCTGACTGTTTGTTTTGAGGTTTCCCATGTAACACAAAGCAATGAAAGTTCTTTGGAAAATATCTTGTCAGCCAAAGAGTTATTCTTTTGTTGGACAGGAGGGTTTAGACCTGGGCCCATGATTGGGCCGTGGAGGGCCTGGGATTCCCTGAAGGTGTCTGTAGAAAGATGCAAACCTGTGTGTTCTGCTATGGTAGGAGGTACTGCTTAGTTTTCACCAGTTTCCCGAAGGGGGCTCAGGACCCTAACAAGTTAAAAAGCACTTTCTGAGATTCATGAAGGGTGGCTGCATTTAAGTGGAGATACATGAGAAAAGAAGATAAAGAACTTTCCAGTTCGTGCAGGTGGTTTTGATTAAAGTCCTTGGTTCAGCTACCAGTGCCCAGAAGGTGAAGGTAATGATCTGTTTTCCAACATCCAGCACCACCCGTCTTTAATGCTTCCCACAGGAGAGGCCTCCCAGCCAGACCTCAGAGAGTCAACCATAAAGAAAACAAAATAGGTAGCCAGACCTAGGGGCTCTGAGGGCTGTCTCTAAGGCTCTCCCACAATGACTCTATTGCTATGGCAGGCCGCCCCTGGTCCCTAGGAGGTACGTTCCAAGACACCCAGAGGATGCCTGAAACTGCAGATAGTACTGAACCCTGTATATACTATGTTTTATTCTATACATACACACCTACGATAGAGTTTAATTTCCAAATTAAGAGATTAACAACAGTAACTAGTAATAAAGTAAAACAATTATGTCCTGGCCAGTGTGGCTCAGTTGGTTGGAGCTTGTGCCGTGCACCAAAGGGTCGAGGGTTCCACTCCTAGTCAGGCACATGCTCAGGCAGCAGACTCCATCCCTGGTCGGGGCACGTATGGGAGGGAGGCAATTGATGGACGTTTCTCTCTCTCTCTAATAATATACTGTAATAAAAATTATGAGATTCTGGTCTTCGTGTCTCTCTCCCCCTCTCTAAAATTATCTTATACTGGGCCTGGCCAGTTTGGCTCAGCAGTTGGAGTGTCAGCTCTCGGACCAAAGAGTCTCGGGTTCGATTCCGGTCAGGGGCACGTGTCTCAGTTGCGGTTTGTGCCTGGCCCTGGTCAGCCAGTTGATGTGTCCCTCTCACGTCGATGTTTCCCTCTCTCTCTCCCTCACCCTTCCACTCTATCTGAAGATAAATGGAAAAAAATATCCTCGGGTGAGGATTATAATAAATAAATAAATAAATAAATAAATAAATAAATAAATAAATAAATAAATAAATAAATAAAAAAAAATAAAAATATCTTACACTGCCTGTATTCACCTTTTCACTTACAGGAAGCACTTCTCTTTGGCATATCCAAATTCGTAGGATCACTACTCTTGCACTTGCGGGGCCATTATTAAGTAAAATAAGGGTTATTTTAACACAAGCATTGTGGTGCCTTGAGAGTTGATCTCATAACCCAGATGGCTACTAAGTGACTAATGGGCAGGTAGCATCTACAGTGTGGATACGCTTGACAAAGGGATGATTCACAGTGGGGTGATGAGAGAGTTCATCATGATACTCAGAATGGCATGCAATTAAAAATTTATGAATTGTTTTTTTCTGAAATGTTCCACTTAATATTTTCAGACTGTTGTTGATGACTGGTAACTGAAAACATGGAAAGCAAAAATGCAGGTAAGTGGGGACTACTTCCTGGTTTCTTTCTTTTTTTAAAAAAAAAATATTTTTATTGATTTTTGAGAGAGAAAAGGAAGAGAGAGATAGAAATATCAGTCAGTTACCATCTGCACGCCCCTACTGGGGATCGAGTCTGCAACCCGGGCATGTGCCCTGACCAGGCATTGAACCAGAACCTCTCAGTCCACGGGACAATGCTCAATCCACTGAGCCACACCGGCCAGGTTACTTCCTGGTTTCTTAGAAGGGTAACATGTTACATGACTAACATAGCTCAATTTAGTTTATGAAGTTAATGAGTGATTTTTTGCATAATGGCAGGGGCTGGTATAATACACTGGCAAATATTTGTCAAAGTGATCTTGACAACTGTCTCCTCAAATAAATTATTATTACATGACAATGGGTGACCTGACCTCTTGTGACTTATCTACCAAAATTATCAAATGAATATTGTGCTGGCCTACCACTGGGCAATTAGAAAACTATTTTTATTTTGCTTTATTGTTCTTAAATAGCTGACGTGTGCCAACAGCCAGGTATAATACACACGTTCCAGGGACTGTAAGTAGAGTACTCCAGTAACATTCAGGAGACGTGGGGAGGAAAATTTGAATCAAATTCTGGCTGAAGCATTTTACAATATTACTAAAATGTGCACAATGGCACTCTTGAAAAAATATAACAAGGCTCCAAGATGAGCAGCTCAGTCATTCAGCAGAGACTTGAGGATGTGGACCACAGAACAAGTAATTCTGATGAACAGAAGATGTCAGAGCCCTGGCCAGTGTGGCTTCGTGGTTAGAGAGCCCTGGCCCATGCACCAAAGGGTTGTGGGTTCAATTCCTGGTCAAGGGCACCTGTTTGGGTTGCAGGTTTGATCCCCAGCCCTGGCCAGGACGCATGCAGGAGGCAACCAATCGATGTGTCTCTCTTTCCCCCGCCCTCCCTTCCTTCCACTCTTTCTAAAAATAAATGGAAAAAATATCCTTAGGTGAGGATTAACTTAAAAAAAAAGTCAGAAAACATCTGAAATATGGATGGTGTTCACTGAAGGCGAAGTAACTGCGAGGGTGAATTGGCATGGAGACGTGGAGGGTCCACAGAGAAACAAAAGGCACAGAGATGGAAGAAGGGGCCGCAGACAGGCATCCTGGGCCCTCTCTCAAGGACAATCTGGAGAAAAAATAATAGCTTTTGGACCTCATCCTTTTTCTTTTTAATTTCAAGCAAGGTTTACTTTTCCATTGTAAAGAACATCATTTATCCTGCCTTTCTTAAGCTTACAAAAATATTTCCATGAACACTCCCGTTAGCACCCCTGGTGGAGGCTTGGCATATTCTGACCCAGACTCACCAGGAGATGGCCCAGGCCCTCGTAGTCAAACACTTTGCTCTCATAAGTCTCAGCCAGCTCTTTGCTCAGTTTGATTGCCTTCTCCCACATCTTCAGAAAAAGAAAAGTGGAGAACAAAGAAGTCATTGATCCAGCTGCAAAAGCCACTTGAAAGTCACTGGAAATGAGTAAAAGAGTCAAGACAGTTGAGTTTCTGCAGATATTCCCAACATGCCTCACTTCCTGGATCAACTAAACCTTTTTGTTGACATCATAAAGCTACTGTATCTTGGCTGCTTTGGCAGGGGGCATCCTCTATAATTCTGTTTGCAAGACCATGAAGAACAAACACCATGTGTCCCTAAACAAAGCAATATTGAACTTAAAGGGCAAAACACTAAAGACCATTGGAAGTGGAGGGGACTCGTTCCGAAGCCTAGGTCTTGAGAGTGCACAAGCCTATTTGGAGGGGAAAGTTGGTGTGGGCTCTAGTTCTGTGTGTGTGCGTGCGTGTGCGTGTGTGTGTGTGTGTGAGAGAGAGAGAGAGAGAGAGAGAGAGAGAGAGAAGTGGGGGGGGGGGCTCTGTTGTGTGGGATTTGGGAAACTGTGTACCAAGTGTTAGCCAACAGTCTCTAGAGCACTGATTTTCTATTTCTACTGAACTATCTCCTTAGTCAAAGAGAGTCTTAGGAAGTGCCTTGGAGCATTTATGACCATGTAAGTTACAGCCTAATGCACATATTTGGTATCTGAGGCTAGCACCTCAGATTGATCCCTCTGTTCATTTTGATATTTCATAACATGTCTCTTAAGTGGACACTATTAGTAACAGAGCATCTGGTAATTTCCTACTACATTCTTGTCCACCAGGTGCTATGTTCCATTGTTTCTGGCTGCTGAAGAAATGTGTGTGCAGTTCATATATAGTTGTAAAACATTTTAAAATGAAATCTTTTAAAACAATCATTTGCCAAATGTGTCCCTCTGAAGTTTCAGGGTCTTGGTCAGTGCTAAAGCTCTGAAATGTGCTGTATGAAAATTATTTCAAATCGGCAGGGCCTGGTATAGGAAGCCAGTCAATAGCATCAATGGGTCGAATTCTCTCCTTATTTTACCAAATGCCAAGTTATCAAAGGGATAGTGAGATAGCCTAGTACAGAGGTTTTCAAAGTGGTCCCTGGTCTCTGGGAGTCCCCAAGACCCTTTCAGAGGTCCAGGAGGAGGTCAAATTATCTTCTTAATAATACTGATCTTATTTGCCTTTTTCCAACACTCATTCTCTAGTGAGTACAGTGGAGTCTTCCAGAGGCTACAGCATGTGTGATACAACAGAATGCAGAAGCAGATATGAGAGTCGGCTGTCTTCCATTAGGCCAGATGTTAAAGAGATTTGCAAAAATGTCAAACGTCATTCATTATTTTTTGGAACATATAGTAATTTTTCAAAAATAGATATGATTTATCTTTACTGGTAATAGGCTTACTATCACTGTTAAGAGAAACAAATAAATATATATTTAAAAATTGTTTTAGTTTCTAAGAGTATAAGTAGCAATAGATACAGTCCACGTGAACAAAAGCTCTTAGGGGTCCTCAGTGATTTTTAAGAGTAAAGGGGTGCAGAGATCAAAATGTTTGAACAAATATATTTGCTCTCTGAGCCTTAAGTTCTTATCTGTAAAGCAGAGATGAAATGTACCTTGTACAAGAGCGGTTCTCAACCTGTGGGTCGCGACCCCTTCGGGGGTCAAACGACCCTTTCACAGGGGTCGCCTAAGACATAACAGTAGCAAAATTACAGTTATGAAGTTGCAACGAAAATAATTTTATGGTTGGGGGTCAACACAACATGAGGAACTGTATTAAAGGGTCGTAGCATTAGGAAGGTTGAGAACCACTGTTGTAGGGTTGTAGAGAGAATTAAATTAGGAAAAAAGTCTGGAGATCACCCCAAACAGAAACTAGCACTAAATAGATGGCAGCTATGTCATCATGATTCTTAATTATTTAACCAACAGTTTCCCTGATAAAAAACAAAACAAAGGAATGGTGGCTGGACGTGGCAGTCCATAAGAACTCTCCAGGCCTCTGAAACTGGTCAAATCTGGGAACTGTTTTGTTCAGATAGCAGATGCATTTTTTTCCCCCTCTTTCTCCCTCAACCCCCTTCTACATATTTTTTTCTCATTAAAAATTTAAAAAATTTTAAGTTTAAAAGCCTTTCAGGTGGACATGCTTTCTCCAGTTGAGCAGAGACTTCACAACTTCCCAGCCCATTCCTATGTTCATTTGAATCTTCTCACCCCTGTGGGCATCTAAGCTGCTCGTACTTATAGCCTATGGTGTCAGGCAGGTAGTGATCTGGGTACCAGATGTGCACCAGGTATCTTAGCCAACAATCTCTAGAGATGCACTAAAAGGGACAGTACCAGTTCCTGGCCCTCAGCAAGATTTAAAAGGGAAAATGGCAATTATGGAGGGTGGAGGCTGCCCATTGTATTCTCCATTGGGTTAGGTGTCGCCAAGATAACTGATCTTTATTGCTTTTCTTACATTAATTTATCTCTTCATTTTCACCCCCATTAAAAACACCAGGATTCAAAGGTACATATGGGAATAATAGAGTAAGTCATGAGTCATTATTGTATCATGAGGAATTTGTCTGGTTTTTGTCCTGAGTCCTGGGAGGAAGTTTCTAAACCCTTGGAATTTCCCCAGTGACAGGAGTGTCTTAGTTATTCATGGTGGACCTTCTAACCACACCTGAGTTTATGCTACTGAGGTGAATCACGGTGTGCCCCTTGCCAAAAAAACCACCCATGTGATTAGAGGGCTGGGGCCTTGAGCTACATGATATTAGCCAGATCTAAAGGGAGAAGGGTGGGCTGGAGACTGAGTTCACTCATGTGGTCAATGATTCAATCAATCAAGCCTACATAATAAAACCCCAGTAAAAACTCCATACAGTGGCTCAAATGAGCTCCTCATTGGTGAACACACCGATTCTCCTGGAGGGTGATGTGCTCAGAATCCACGGAGAGAGGGAACAGAAGCTTTGCATTTGGGACCCTCCTAGACCCTGCTCTATGTATTTCTTCATTCAGCTGGTCCTGACTTGTGTCCTTTAAGATAAAACTGTAATCATAAGCACAGCATTTTACCAAGTTTTGTTAGTTGTTCTAGCATATTATCAGACCTGAGGGGGTCATAGGATTCTCCCCCACTGTCAATTGGTCAGAAATGCGGGCAGCCTGAGGATTCCTGAACTTGTCTGGCGTCTGAAGTAAGGGCTGTCTTGTCGGGGACTGTGTCCTTCGCCTGTGGGCTCTGTGCTACCCTGGCTGGCTGGCATCGGAAACGCACCGCAGTCTTGCTGTCGTTGTCCTCCTTGCCCTAATACAAAACAAACGATCCAACACTCACTTTGCCTTTGTCAAAATAGGATATGATTTCCTGATACAGCTTCTCCTTAAGCTCTTGCTGGGTATAAACATAGTAACTGTCCCTCTGAAGCAAATGGGGTACACAGGGCTTGTCAGACCACTGAAAGGCAAACAAAAGAGATTAATGCAACATATCAATTGATTAATTAAAGGAGATTAACAAGTATTTCATTAAAAAAGTCGCAGAAATATTGCATATATCTGTGACTCATCCATACTGTTTTAGATTATTTACTGAACAAAAAACTGCATTCACAGACATAATACACGCCAGCTTCAAAGCACGCCATGCAGAATGGACACACACTTGAGGCACCCCCATGAGAGTCTGGGACTAGGCGAGCTCACCAGCCAGCACGCATGCTGTACTAAAGGTATCGGCACACAGTCGGACAAAAGGAAGAGATCAGAAGTATAAAAGTGGACAGGAGCGGGCTAAACTACCACTATGTACGATTGTATTCTTCACAATCAATGCTTTTACAAAGGGTGCCAACTGAAAAACTACCACAAATTCAGAGAATTAAGTCAATTATAGTGGGATAAAAATTTGACATATTTAGAAATAATTCAGAGATATATTTTACATAAAGAGATAACCATGCTGAAGATAACAGAAGAGTCCAACAACAATAAATCCAAAATAAGATATCCAGGCACAGCAATGTGAATATACTTAATGCCACTAAACTGTACACTTAAAAAGTGGTTAAGATGGTATATTTATGCTCTCTGTATTTTATCATAATTAAATTAAAAAGAAAAGATATCTAGGAATGAACATAACAAGGAACATGCAAGACTTCTATACAGAAAACTCTTAACACACCAGTGAAGGGCACAAAAGCAGACTTGAACAAATGGAAAGTCATACCATACTTTTGGATAAGAAAATGCTATTTCATAAACATGGAAATTCTCCCTAAATTAAAATTTTAAATTTATGATTCCAAAGTCCATATGGAAAAACAAACAAAAAGAAATACGTGGAAAACTCTGAAAAAGAAGAGCAATGAAGACAGTTTTGTTAACTACCAGGTAATAAAACACACTATAAAGAATTAATAATTAAGAATGTGGTACTGGAAACTGTACACATTAAATATGTGCAGTTTTTATGTATCAGTTATACCTTAATAAAGCTGCTTAATTTTTTAAATTAAAAAAAAAAAAAGAGTGTGGTACCAGTATATGAATAGACAGAGACCCATGAAGAAGTATACAAAATCATAAAAGAGATTCTCGTCCTAGCCAGTGTGGCTCAGTTGGTTGAGGTTGTCCCATGCACTGAGAGGTCACTGGTTCGATTCCCAGTCAGGGCACATGACCAAGTTTCGCATTTGATTTCCAGTAGGGGGAGCACAGGAGGTAGCTGATCGATGTTTCTCTTTCATTCTTTAATTGATGTTTCCCTCTCTCCCCCTCTCTGTCTAAATACAATTTTTTTTTTTTTAAAAAAAGAGACTCTCCCCACCCCATATAGGGATTTAGTACACAGCAGAAAGGATATCATACCAATGAGGAAAATATGGATTATATTACACATCCCTATTGAGTAGCTATCTGGGGAAAAGAGTTGTATCCACACCTCATACCTTACTATGCCAGGACAGGAGAATTTAATTTTCTAAGCAGCACAAATAAAAAGATCTATGGTTATAAACACCAGGGTTTCCTTCTGATCATCCCACAGTCAAGAAGCCTTCCTCCCTAAGCCATATATAGGTAAGCTTTTTAGTGCCTCAAACTTGAATGAGTTGTGAATGGATGCCTTCAGGAAGTGGTGACAGAGAGGACTCTTGTTTTTAATTATAAAGCTCAAAACAATGTATGTGTATTATTTTAGTATAAGATAAAAATTAAATTAAATTAAATTATACAACAAAATTCATTGCTGGGGGCAAGAATGGAGAAAGAGAGAAATAATAGGAGGCTACTATAGTTTACAATGGTAGCTTGGACCAGGATGGCAGCAATGGAAATTAAAAAAAAAAAGTGGATCACCCTGGCCGGTTTGGCTCAGCAGTCAGAGCGTCGGCCCATGGACCAATGAGTCATGGGTTCGATTCCGGTCAAGGGCATGTACCTCGGTTGTGGTTCGACCCTGGCCCTGGTTGGGGTCATTTGGGAAGCACCGAGTCGGTGTCTCTCACATCAATGTTTCTCTCTCTCTCTCTCTCTCTCTCTCTCTCGCTCCCTCCCTTCCACTCTATCTGAAGATAAATGGGAAAATATCCTTGGGTGAGGATTTATAAAAAAGTGGATCCAAAAGAAATGAACAGGATATTGAAGAGAGATCTGCACTCCCATGTTCATTGCGGTGTTATTCACCATAGTGAAGACCTGGAAATAACCTAAGTGTCTTGTCAATGGACGAATGGAAAAAGAAGATCTTGTACACATACAATGGAATTACTCAGCCATGAGAAAGAAGGAAATCCTGCCATTTGTGACAACATGGGTGGACCTGGAGGGCATTACGCTAAGTGAAGTAAGTCAGATAGAGAAAGACAAGTACTGTATGAAGAGGAATCTAAAAAAGCCAAATTTGTGAAAACAGAAAGTAGAATGGTGGTTACCAGGGGCTGGGGCAGGGGGAATTGGGGAGATTCAATTTAAGTTTACAAACTTGTAGCCAGTAGATAAATAAGTGATTATAGATGACAATACTGTATTATAAACTTCCAAGTTGCTAAGAAACTAGATCTTAATTGTTCCCACCACAGAAAAGAAATAATTATGTGACATGATAGGGGTGTTAGCTACAGTGGTAATCATATTGCAATATATAAATGTATCAAATCAACACATGTGCACCTTAAATGTCTACAGGGTTATATGTCAATCATATCACAACTTTTAAAAAAGTGTAGAGCTTAAGGGCAAGTTTTGGACAGATGGTCCACAATTCTTGCTGGTGGAAAATGCGGGAGAGTTGAATAAAACATGATGACAGGTATTTGCCTGAGCAACTGGGTAGAAGGTGGTGCCCTTCAGTGAAGTGGGAAGAAAGGTGAGGAAGGAATGGCTCCAGGACAGTGGGAAATTACAGCTTCTGTTGCTACGATTCGAAGTTTGTGCTGTCTGTCAGTCACTGCAAGACTGACGCTGAAAGAACAGTTTACCTATGCATCTGAATTTAAAGGAGTGGTCAGAGCCAAAAACAATTATTTGAGATCTATGACATATAGATTTATATCCACAATACACTATAATTTTACTTACTGAGTGAGTATACATCGAAAGCTACTTCTGTGGCACTATATTTACTTACAACTCAAGTCTCTGCAGTTTTACAATTTTTTTACATTTATTAATCGATGGATGTTTGTTTCTTCAATTACAGTGTCAATTAATTAGGGGCCTGTAAATTGTACTTTGCTTTCTATGGATTTTTAAATCAATGGAATTTCTTCTTTATCCATTCATTCAATAATAATTGACATTTCCCAAAACTTGATCTGAAAATTAGCTGTGCCTACTTAGAAGGGTTAAAAATATTCTTGGATGAAAGGGTATCTCTTGAATAAGGACCATTCCCATCACAATCACGAAGCGCACAGCATCTGGTCCCGAAGGCCTGGAGAGCTGACGCGCTGCGTTCTGTCCTCCAGCGAGTGGACACAAGCAGCCCTGACCCACTTACCTGCAGCAGTTCGGCGTGCAGGAGCAGCGTGTGGGCAGCCTCCGTGTAGTTCTCACAGTCTCGGTGCAAATCCCGCAGCTTGTACAAGTACCTGGTAAGAGCGGGAGAAGCAGGCCATTTTGCCACCGGGGAGCTGCTCCAGTATTCAGCTCATTCCACAACCAAGCCGCAGCCTGATTTCCCATCTTTTCTCCCCCTGCTCCTTTCTCTTGGGCAAAGGAATCCCTTGCTTCCTACCTTCCTATTCCTTTAACCCCTGGAGCTGTTTCCTGCCTATGTGTCTTTCTTACTCCATCTACTTTATATTCTTTGTGAAAGGCAGTGGTGTTTACTTATTCATTTTTATGCCATGGAACCCTTTCAGAAGCTAGTAAGAGCTACGGAATACCCCCCAAGATATATATAATTTATGTACAAGTGTGTTCCATGTTCAGGGCTTCCTGAATTTCAGGCGAATTTTCATGCCTCTCCCTGGGCAGACTTTCCTGATGGCCTTGGCCAGCCTCCTCCATCCGTCCTTGGAATTCCAGCACCCTCGTACTGTACTTATCGTGTCTGTCTAAAGAGTTTACCCTTTCAGGCAGAAGGGGGAATATCGAATACTTTTGGGTGTCTCTCAAAGCAGCAAGCATGGGGTTGGGGCCTAGTATTTGTAGACTGAAAAAATAAATAATAAAGACATAAATAGCAAAAGCAGACATTCCCTTCAGCTTACCTTATGTATATGTCCTCTCTCTTCTTTTCTTTATAGAAATTCTATAAAAAGTCCAAAACACCAATATAAATCAAGAGTTACTGAATAGTTTGCCATGAAAATGGCCAAATAGCTACTTTTGCTTTTCAACAGTGTTACCTCTCCAAAGAATTTATTATTTTCCTTTAACAAACATCCCCACAAGGAAAGGATGTTACAGTTTGTAAAGAAGACAAGTTGAAAAAAATGTTAGGACCATGCTTCTGAGCAGTGTGAGGGGAAATGTCTAAGGAACATAGCTGGCTTTTCCTCGTCACTTGCTGCTCTGCTTTCTCAGGGAGACAGTGGCAGCTTCTTGGTTTACAGTAAGCAGAGGAATGGCAACCTAACCCTCTGAGGTCTGTGGTCCCAGATACATATGTCCCGGGAAAGGCAAGGCTGAAGAGCTCTAGCATCATGAAGATTTCAGGCACTAATACTGTCCTCAGGGTATAGTGTTTCTCACGCATGTTTGACTGTGTCCAATAATTCCAACAATAAAGCAACTACATGTAAACAAGGCAGAGAAACAGGCTGAGGATGGCCTTTAGTAAGGAACATCCCTGTTTCCAAATTTATCCTCAAGGTCTGTGGCTGCTGGTATCTGCAAGTTCAATGATGAGGTGGCGGTTCCCATTAGACCCAGCGGGACAGACTCCATAAGGGCGACCCCAGGCTTCCTCTGTGTCTGTGAGATCTACTTGGAGCTGATTTGAGTGGGTGCAGGGGAGGCCTGCAGTGCCCTCCCGCCACCTTAGAGGCGTGGCACCTACCAGCACGTTAACAGTGCAGCTCATCCGGTTTTCCTTGCTTTCATCATGCATGATGATGGTTCTGTAGTCCAAGAGATTCTCTAGGAGGCTGCTGACCAGGAGCGCAAATACTTCTCCAGAGCTGGAGAGGTATTTATGTTTCCGGAAATGTTCTAGGAGCCTGGAGAGTAGGGTAGAGACAAATTTCCATGTCTCATACTGTCATTCCAGCACCATTCATGAGTGCTGTCCAAGGTCCCAACAGCAGGTGGCGCCAGGAGACACACACCCTTCACTTAACACAATTACTCAAGTTCCACATTTTCTTTAGAGCTGTATTTAGCTCAAGACCCACCATCACCTAGAATCCCAGCCCACAATGCCCTTCTTTGAACTTGTAATTGTATTTCTTATTGGTTTTGTGTTCTTGTCGATAACACAAAAACAGGAACCTTTGCCCAAAAGGTTTGTGTGTGCCTTCTGATCACTCTACTCAAGATGAAAGAGACCATCTTTTCTATGTCTAATTCTCCCTAAAGCCTAGCACTTCATGGCCTCCTGTGGGCATTCCGGAAAGCTCTGCATGAATGCCCAGCCTAGAGGAACCGAGGAAGCTAGCATACACCCAGACATGTGGCTCGTCAGATAAAAGTGTTATTTTCAGAAAAAGAAAAAAAAAAAAGAAGGTTGTAAATAAGATAGGCTAAAACTTTTGGTCTAAATCCTCATTCTCTGCCATGGCCAGTTTGCTCAGTGGTTAGAGCTTCGGCCTTAGAACCAGTGAGTCGCAGGTTCGATTCCGGTCAAGGGCATGTTCCTCGGTTCTGGTTCGACCCTGGCCCTGGTCAGAGTCGTGCAGGAGGCAACCAGTCGATGTGTCTCTCTCACATCGATGTTTCTCTCTCTCTCCCCCTCCCACTCTATCTGAAGATATTTGAAAAAATATCCTCGGGTGAGGATTAAAAAATAAATAAATAAACCCTCTTTCTCTGGACCCAAATAGAGCAAAGCTTCTATAGAAGCCTCTTAGAAGAAAACTTGGGAACAAGAGAAAAAGAAGAGAAAGACGTGTTCAAAGAATTAGTCTGGATTCCAGGATTATTCTTGGGCACTGGAGATTTGTGCAGTCATATTTTTCTGAGGTAGTGATCCAAAAAGAATGAAAAAACACGAAAGTATTTATGTGAAAAATCAGCTACAGGACTAAAAAAATGAGTAATCGTTTGTAATATTTTGGGTGTGTTTGTATGTGTGCATAATTTCTTCATTTAATTCCTGTACAAGATCAGAATTGCAAAAATGATTAGTTGGGAGGTTTGATGCTTGTTTGAACAGGAAGATCTAATGGAAACAGGATAAAAAGATCAACAAATAGTGTTATCAGTCACTAAAAGCAAGAATAAGAAGTACTTCTGTTTCTTTAAAATACAGATGAGTCATCAATTCATTTCTGAGTACCCAGCATGCTGGTTCCTTAAGAATAAATCTTAAAAAAAAAAAACCAAAAAACAAAACAAAGGTGGGAGCCTTGTCCTCAACCACAATCTAGTGCACAGCACTCCCATCAAACAGGTGAATAATGAAATGACCCAGGCACACCCCCAATAAGTTGGTCAATATGATAAAAGTTCAGAGAACACAAGACATGAATAGTCTGGAGTAGTTATAGCCCTGAATGATGGGAGGATTTGAAGGTAACAATAATAATAGTAACCAGCACTAACACCCGAGCAGCCAACATCTGTTAGCATGAACTCTGTAACAGACACTGTGACAATGCATTATCTCAAGTCATCCTCACCCCAATACCAAAATATAGATCCTATTATTGTAGATGAAAAAAAAAAAAGAGGTATTGGACAGGTTACATCACTAGTCCAAAGTCAAACTCCTAAAATGTGGAGAAAACAAGATTTGAAGCTTAATCTCTCTGTAATTCCAATATGCAAGTGTTTTCAACCACTCTTTTATACTGCAATTCCCTATGTGCAAAGGAGAGTTAGGAGGGCAGGAGGGGAAGGGTGATGGTCTGTGGGGGTGTGGGTGGGTGAGGAGTAAGGGTGGTAATGTGAGCAGAGAGAGAATGAATGATTGCGGGGAGGGAAGTGAAAAGACCAACCTGGCTGGAGATATCACTGGTGTTCTTGGAGGTCCTTCAAGGGCATAGGATATTTTAAAATGTAAAGTGGACCTTGAAATGTTTTTTTCCTCTTATCTTTGAAATTGTTGCTTTGAAGACATAATTAGAGGTGCTATCACTTTTGGTGAAGTTCATCATTTCAAACACTGGGCAAAATGATTTTATTTCCCTCCCTCACTCCCTCTGCTCTGTTCTCAATGACCAGGCTAGCCAGGAAAACATGGACACTGGGCTCACATCAGATAAACAAGCCATCAGCAGTGGATGGTATAAACTCCACTGACCCCACCAAGAACCACTTGGGATGGTAACCCCAATGATTCTGTGACTATTCAATGGGTCTGTAAGTGCACTGGAAACCTGTTTTTCTCTATCTCTAAATGATGTCATGAACTTGAGATTTTGTATCTGAAATACTCACAGTTTTTCCAGAAGGATCTTGTACTGCTCATCTCCTCTGCCCCCTTCCACCTCTTGGTCCAGCTTTGTGATCAACTCATTCTCAAACTGAAAGCAGAGTCAGAATTTCACAGGAAATGTCATATCCTTAGAAGAGGACATGAGAGACACCGGCCATTCTTTGTAGATTTGCCCAACCCCCTTTTTAAATTCTGAATGATTCCCAGCATATATAGAGGAAGATCACATGTCACACATTATCCATTAACAGTACACTGAGGCCCTATCAAAACTTTCTGCATGGTGTGGCTCAGTGGTTGAAGCATCAGCCCAAGCACCAAAGGGTTCAATTCCTGGTCAAGGGCACATACCTGAGTTGCAGGTACAATCCCCGGTGCATACAGAAGGCAACCAATCTATGCGTCTCTCTCACATCTCTCTCTCTCTCTCTCTCTCTCTCTCTCACACACACACACACACACACACATCTCCCTCTCTCTCTCTCTCTTTCTCTGTCTCCCCCAGCCCCTTCCTTCCCTCTCACTCTAAAAATCAATGGAAAAAATATCAATATCCTCGGGTGAATATTAACAAAAAGAAAAAAACAACTTTCTAAAGTAAACTCATGTTACTTTATCTTTTGCTTTACATTTCCAAAAAAAAAAAAAAAAAGGAAAAGAAAATTACCCAAAACATTATTTTCCTATTACAACTATGCATATAAAAATAGCTTAATGATTCATTTTGTTTTTGGTTCTTGTCTCAGTCTCAGCAATGGGATTGTTTTATTCTAATTTTGCAGAGCTGCATACCTGCAAAATCTTTCTTTCAATATTTATACACTGTATAGATAAAAAAAAATAAAAGAGAGAAAAAAATATATCAGGCACACTGAAGTCACTAAGCTAGAGACCTCTGCAACATTCCCTTGATTCACTACCTTACTCTCTTGGCTGCATTGCAACAAATAGGATTAACACCAATGAAGTTAAATTTTAATTATCCAGAGATAGAGAGGGCTACTTTAGGAAACACATGTAGCAAAGAGATTGCTTTGAGGCCATCCTGGGTTGGAATATCTGCTTCTATCTCTAATTGCTTTGTAAAATGAAATGTAAAAGAAAAATTTTAGACCAACTTTGATTTGTATTATTCAGGCTATAGCTTCTCTATATAGAAAAATAAATAAATAAGAGTTGACTCTATGTTTATTAGTAAGATTATAGGTCTACCACCTCTTACCATATGGAAATTGCCATTTCCACTGAAATTGAACTCACACTGCATCATATCAAAGAAAATGGGGATGGTGGCTTTACGAAGCTCTACTTCAGGGATCAATGTGACCTCCAGAATGGGACCCACCATGGATGGGATGAATTTGATTTTGTGGGGACCTGAAATGAAAGTAAGAAATTAAAAAATAATTTCATTGGAGGTAAAGTGTTACAATCTTCCTCCACAGGGCCCATAAGAAAAGAGTAAGTTTATGTGGGTAAATCAACTCAATTCAGAACTGGGTGACTAAATACTGTATTCTGATAACAAGTAGATGTCATAACAAGAGACCCAGAAGTCAATGTTCACTCCCAGACACACAGACAAATAAATCTTAGGGTTATTGCAATTAAAATAAAAAAAAAGAGCTCATTGTGACATGCCATCACATAGGAGTTGTATGTGGGCTCATTCAAGGTCATACACTCACCCAGGTTATACCACATATCCCGGATCCGAAAGCCGATTTCCTTTCTCATGTCTCCATATCTAGGAAGAAGATCATAAACCAAGAGAATGATTTTCAGTGGAAATGAGTACTTACAATAAAAATAGCCTGTGTTCCTCCAGGTCACACTGAAGGCAGACTGAGAGGCAAGCTCACTTTAAGAGATGAGGTCGATACCTAAACGAGCCCCCACAGAGCCCCACAGAGGAGGGGGAACTTCAGCAGCAGGAGGAGGGGCCAGTGCAGATGCTGAAGGAAACTGAGAAGATGACACTGACAAACTGACTGAAGGAAGAAGAGTGAGAAACACGCTGCTTGCTGTTAAGCAAAGAAATAAAACAAAACAGAAACACTACTGAAAAGGATGATGGGGTATGATTTATATAGTGATATGACTGATGGCTAACAAACATACTGAATTTATATACTCATACTTGAGTAGCCCACATCTGACACCACATTGGGAAGCTCTGAACCTGCATTCTCAATGGGGGGACATTGTTCCCAAAGGGGTGAAAATTGGTCCTTGGGGGCAAAAAAAAAGGCTACTGTTTTAATGAATAAAGTACAGGTATACAGATGGTATATAAATAGATATGCATATATGTTGGATTAAATATTTCATTGGGGGGTGATTAGAAAAACAATTTCTGAAAAGGTTACTTAAGGGAGTCAATAGTGGGGGGAGAAAGTGAGGAACATTGATCTACACAATGGTTCCTGTGGGGAGGTGAAAAATAATGACCTGGAAATCTCATCAGGAATACATATGCCTGGGGCTACCCCACCCATAGAGCAGATCAGAGGCTAGGGCCTGAAATAATAGCAACAGGGTCAAAGCAGACACTGCAAATGCTCCCAGGGAACTAATATGGACCTCCAACCCATCCTACCCATCCTACAAGCCCGGTCCTACGTTTTCTACTCACGCTACTACTGTGCCAAATATTTTTTTCAAATTTCTCCTTTGGAAATGCCTTCAGAAGCCAGTATAAAAGTCATTACAATTTCCTCTTACTATTTCATTTTAACAAAAATACCCAATCTAATTTTACTATTTAAATTAGATAAACATATGTGGTCACTCATAACAGACAATAAATTACTTCCTAGTGTTTATTAATAATACTGTTGATGCTACTTCTACTAAAAATAAGAGAAATCTTGAAAAATCTTCATTCACATTTCTATAACCTTAAATACATGTAAATGTTATCTCCCAAGGTTTATCTCTTGCCTTATCTATGTATATTTTTACATGGATCATACTTATAGTCACACTTTCCTTTGACCCAAACCAGAATCATTAATCCTAACTAGCCACTTTATCAGACTTCACCTATGGTTATTCAACCATAATCAAATCTATCCTTGACAGAAATTGTGTCATTTAAGATATTCTAAAGACTGATGCCCTGGCCACTTTGGCTCAGCAGTTAAGAGTGTTGGCCCACGGACCAGAGAGACCCGGGTTCGGTTCCCGCTAAGGGCACGTACCTCGGTTGCAGTTTGTCCCTGGCCCCGGTTGGGGTCGTGTGGGTGGCAACCAATCGATGTATCTCTCTCACATTAATGTTTTTCTCTCTTTCTTCCTCCCTCTCTCCCTCCCACTCTATCTGAAGATAAATGCAAAAATGTCCTTAGGTGAGGATTAAAAAAAAAAGATTGAGATTAAGGTATCCATCTTTTAAAAAATTTTTTATTTATTTTTGTTACAGATGTTTCTTCTTTTTTCCCCATTGACATCCTCCTCCCCATCCCCCCCCACCCTATCCCAGTTTTGTTGTCCATGTCCATCAGTTATGCGTACATGCATATGAGTTCTGTGGTTTATCTCTTCCCTTCCCCCCAACCCCCTCTTCTGAGGATTGTCAGTCTGTACCCTACTTCCATGTCTCTGGGTCTACCCTGTTCCTCAGACTGTTATGTTCATTATATTCCACTAATAAGTGAGATCATGTGATATTTGTCTTTCTCTGCTTGGCTTGTTTCACTTAGGATAATACTCTCCAGGACCCTCCATGTCATCTCAAAGGATAAGAGATCTTTCTTTCTTACAGCTGCATAGTACTCCACTGTGTATATGTACCACTGCTTTTTTATCCATTCGTCTACTGATGGACACTTGGGCTGTTTCCAGATCTTAGCTATTGTAAATAGTGCTGCTATGAACATGGGGGTACATATATTCTTTCTGATTGGTGTTTCAGGCTTCTTAGGGTATATTCCTAGAAGTGGGATCACTGGGTCAAATGGCAATTCGATTTTTAATTTTTTGAGGTAACACCATAGTGTTTTCCACAGTGACTGCACCTGTCTGCATTCCCACCAGCAGTGTACTAGAGTCCCCTTTTCTCCACACCCTCGCCAACACTTGTTTGATGATTTGTTGATGGCGGCCATTCTGACAGGTGTGAGGTGATACCTCATTGTTGTTTTAATTTGCATCTCTCTGATGATTAGTGATGTTGAGCATTTCTTCATATGTCTCTTGGCCATTTGTATGTCCTGTTTGGAGAGGTGTCTATTTAGGTCCTCTGCCCATTTTTTAATTGGGTTCTTTATCTTCCTTTTGTTGAGTTGTATGAGCACTCTATATATTTTGGAAATTAACCCCTTATCTGATGTGTCATTGGCAATTATGCTCTCTCATACAGTGGGTTCCCTTTCAATTTTGATGGTTGTTTCTTTTGCTGTGCAGAAGCTTTTGAGTTTGATATAGTCCCATGTGTTCATTTTTTCCTTTGTTTCTGTTGCCTTAGGTGATGTATCAGTGAAGATTCTGCTGCGTATGATGTCTGAAATTTTGTTGCTTACATTTTCTTCTAGGATTTTTATGGATTCACGAGTCACATGTAAATCTTTTATTCATTTTGAGTTTATTCTTGTGTATGGTATAAGTTGATGGTCTAGTTTCATTTTTTTGCATGTAGCTGTCCAATTTTCCCAACACCATTTATTGAAGAGGCTGTCTTTACTCCATTGTATGCTCTTGCCACCTTTGTCAAATATTAATTGAGCATAATGTCTTGGGCCAATTTCCGGGTTCTCTGTTCTGTTCCACTGGTCTATATGCCTGTTCTTGTCCCAGTACCATAAGGCATCCATCTTAAAAATCAATTATCTTTTGATACCCACCCCACAAAGATATCTACAAAACAAATTTTATTTTTATCATTGAAAATACAGTCACTAAATCTCAATCTCTTAGTCACTAATCTCAGTGTTTTTTGGGAGACACCAGAGGTAGAGGGATGCTAATAATTTGTCTAGAATGCGAGACATCCCAGAAGGGGGAACAGAACAAAAATTTCACAGCCTTTAAATGATAAATGTCTGCAGTTCTTTCTAACCACACAGCCTTTGAGTTTCCAGGCTCTCAATGAACTCTGAAACAGATCCGAGACGAAAGCAATGAACTTCCCTACAGCTCTCATCACTCTTACACATTAGTCCATTCTGAACTCTGAGCATGAATCTGCAGGGCATGTTTAGGTGATGTGTTAGGACTGACTTCTGTGCTGAAGTGACTGAGAGGTGCCAAAGGAGCCTGCTTTGTGAAGCAGGAGTGACAGAGGCACTGTGCCTGCAATTAGGACACACTGCCAGCAGAGGGCCAACTGTTTTAGAAGATGGGAGTACCGGCGGGTCTCCCGGCCTCTCCTTGCACAGATTCTATAAAAAGAATGTGATGGGTGATGGGAAAATGAATGGGGCCTTGAGAAAAGAGAAATGAATCTGGGGAAGTCTGAGGCCTATGAAATAATTATAAGAACTATTTCACTAACAACACAGTAGCTAGTAAACAATAATGTCTGTGATACCCAAAATCTTGCTCTGAAATGGAAAATCACCTTACTTAATCTTAAGCAAGTTTGAAAGGACACTTACTTTTTTATAATTTTGGTGCGCTTGGCTTGAGAGAAGGTTTCAAGCTGAAGGGACTCGTGGGTAAGAAACGCTACTGCCAAATGGAAGTAATTGTTCCAGAGCTGTTCAAAATTAATTGTGTGGGTGAAAAGAAATGGAAAATAACATTAATAAGGGTCATCGTAAAACAGTGCCATATGGTACAAGTCAACTGCCAGGGATTAATGAAAAAAAATCCACAAGACTTCTTTTTCTTTCTTGTGTTTCAGTTATGAAAGTTTTAACACAATATTATGTTTTTTTTAAAAATTCAAACTATAATATTTGTCTGTACTGGGATAAAGACAAATTGCTGCCAAGAAGCATACCTATTTATAGTAAATAGTTTGGCAATATGTACCAAAAGCCCTAAAATTCTTCCAAGCTTTTGAACTAGTAAATACTTTAGGACTTTATCCTACCAAAATAAATCATGGATATTTAAAAATATTTAAAACAAGGAAGGCCCTCCCAGTGCTACTTAACTGAGTGGAAAATGGAAACAATGTACATGTTCATGAGAATATGGCTAAATAAATCGTGGCCCAACCAGACCATGGACTGTATTCAGCCATTAAAAATACTGTGAAAATATTTACTATCATCGAGAAGATCACAGAAGAAGTAAAGTACATTAATAAAGGTTATCAAAGAACTCTATAGAATGATTCCATCTTGTCACATACATACAAACACAAATATATACAAATATACATACACATATATACACACACATATACAGATACACACATATATGTATATGACTGTATCTATACACAATATCCTCTACTTATGATTCTCCACTTTTAACATTCCACAGATACATACAAAGGCACAGGACACAGCAAAACACCTCACCCACAAAGTACACGCTGGCACATAAGCTCAATGAGGTCAGGGCCCTGTCTGCCTTCACCAGGGTCAGAATAGTGCCCTGGTAAATACAAATATTCTAATATTTGTTGGATGAATGAATGAATGAATGAAGGTGGAGCTTGCGGACTTTCAAGCAAGTGTGTACATGAACCACTCTTTAGGAACTAACCCATTTATAGGCAGAGGAACATGTGTGTGCCTGTCTGCAAGCACATGCATCTGTGTATCTGGGTTATGTTAACAGCAGAAGGTAAGACTGTCTTTCAGTTTTCTTCTTTTTGCTTAGATACATTTTCTACTATTACTTTTCTTACTAGATTTACAAAAAGAAGAAAAAGCCCTGTTTTACTATGCTTGGAGGACAGAGTGACAAGAAATGTGTGCTTTAGGAAAGCAGAAAGGACAAGAAAACATTTTTCATTGGAAAATGATAAAATCTGAGGTGACATTTTCCAAAATGAAAGAGTTCTCCTGCTTGGCTGAGAATTCAGGAACTCCTAGTGAGTAGCATGCTTACCTGAAGTTCAAAGCTTGCCTGATCCATAAAGCGCCTTGTGAGAACCTCAGCAAACTGATTTATGGCACGGAGGAAAACCCTTGGAGAGGAAAACATGGGATAAGAAAGGCAACCTCATGCTCACTGAAACACTTCCCATTTATGTTAAAAACCAAAGCAAACCAAACCTGATTTGGCAACAGATGACCTTTAGCTCTACCAAGGTCGTTAGAGACAATGTACAGAGCACAGTCTGCAGAGGAGGACACAGAGGTCAGTCCCTAGAACTGACAGCAAGCACCACTCAAGGCATCTCAATTTAGCCAGTGGAAGGCAGAGCTGGGACAAGCCAGGTCTCCCAAGACTCAGACCAGGGCTCTTGACATTCTATCATAATGCTTCTGTTTCATAGCCTATGCAAGTTCTTCCCTAATCTGTACATAGTTGAGAGGATTTTTCTAATCAGGTATCGGGACCATATAAAGTTAACAGTAATGGTGAAAATGATGATGTATGTTATTTAGCTCTTAAAAATCCTGAAGCTCTCTTGATAGAATATATAGTCATCCCTCGCCACTTCGCACTTCGACTTTCGCGGCTTCACTCTATCATAGTTTTTTCATATATATTCATTAAAAAGTTCATTGAGACAGTGAAAATGATACAGCATGCGCTCGGTTGTCTGAGTCGATTATACACCCCTGTATTATAATTACAATTAAAATTACTGTACGTATGGACTGTAGGCCTATGTATTCAAGCACCTCCGCAAATCCTTCAACACCAGGTGCAACCGCTCGACCACTCCTTGTGTGTGGACAATAACTTTTTTTTCCAAAAAATCGGGTGTGGTGAAACCAAGCCAATCAGAGCGTGCTGTTCACTGATTGGCTATTCCATCCTCTTCCTATCCTGGCCACTGATTGGCTCAGCCTCATACAAGTTAGTTTCTCTCATACACGTTTCTACATCCCCACGCATCGGAAGCATCTTTGCTCTTGTAAGTGTTTGTGATTTCTGAGGACTTTTATCTAAGCCCCACGATGGCTCCTAAACGTGTTGCTTCTTCTAAGCTTTCTGACGATGAAACTAAGTGGGGAGGAAGATGCTTACCATCCAGGAGAAGGTGAGTCTCTTGGATATGATCAAAGATGGCAAGAAAATCGTGGAGGTTGCCTGCCGTTACGACTTAAATGAGTCTACTGTTCGCTCCATTCGTAAAGATGAAAAGAACATCCGTGCAACGGCTACTGTCTCTTTCAACAAGGAAGCCAAGCACGTCGTGACAAGTCGTAATAAGTTCATAGGGAAAACAGAGTCTGCCCTAGCCGTTTAGATCAGCGACAGCCGCAAGAAAAACATTCCGTTGGATTCGCTGGTGATCCGGGAGAGGGCGAGGCAGCTCTCTCAGCGCTTTACGGCGGACGAACCTCAACCAGGACCCTCTTCTGCAACGTTAATGGATTTCATGGCAAGCAAGGGTTGGTTCGAGAAGTGACAGAAGAGGTATCATCTGAAGAGTGTCGTTCTCCATGGAGAAGCTGCCTCTGCTGACCAGCCTGCAGCAGAGGACTACGTGAACAACACGTTCCAGAAGATCCTTGAGGAGGGCGAGTATCATCCAGAACAGGTGTTCAATATGGATGAAACAGGACTGTTCTGGAAAAGAATGCCTTCCCGGACATTCATTTTCAAGGATGAGGTCAAGGTCCGTGGCTTCAAGGCGTATAAGGATCGCGTGACTATCGTTATGTGTGGAAATGCTGAGGGATTTTTGCTCAAGCCTGCCCATATCTACAAGGCCAAGAACCCTGGGGCCCTGAAGAATAAAAACAAGAACCTGCTGCCAGTGCATTGGATGCACGACAAGGGCTGGATCACGAAGCAGCTGTCATCGGACTGGTTCCACGAGTGCTTCATCCCCCAAGTCAAGCTGTATCTCGCGGAGAAGGGACTCGAGTTTAATGTCCTCTCCTCATGGACAATGCTGGAGGTCATGCAGAAGATCTATCCTACAACAGTGTGTGGATCGAGTTCCTTCCTCCCAACACCACTTCGCTGATCCAGCCCATGGATCAAGGCATCATTCGTCTGTTCAAGGCCCTCTACACGCGAAACACCCTGCAGCACCTCGTCGAAGGCATGGGCCTTGAGGAGAACTTCTTGCTGAAGGAGTATTGGCAGCAGTATACCATCGCAACCTGGCTGAAGAACATCCAGGCCATGTTGAAGGACAAAAAGACGGAGACTGTGAAGGCCAGATAGAAGATGTTGTGGCCTGAAATTGTCCAGGACTACAGAGGATTCACCCCAGAGGACATAAGCAACTTGGCAGTGGATAAGGCAGTTAGGCCAGCCCGGATGCTGGGAGGAGAAGGTTTTGCGGATATGACCCGCGATGACGTGGATGAGCTGCTGGAGACACATTCGGATCCCTTAACTGACGAGGATCTGGTGGAGATGACTAAGTCTGCGAGTGAGGAGGAGGAAGAGCAGCCAGAGGTTCCTGGGGGTCAGGAGGAGGAAGTTGGCCTTACACTTAAGCGTCTCTCGCAAGTTGTGAGAACTATTAAGGTACAGGACATGACTGGCGAATGGGACCCACAAATGACGCATACATTGCAGTTCCGGAATGCAGTTGATGGAGCGATAGAACCCTACAAAAGCCTCCTCACGCATTGAAAAGACAGCGCCAGCAACTGCCTATCACGATGTTCTTCAGCCGCGCACCGAGACACCACTGCCTACTCCTAGTACTCCTTCAGCAGAAGAAGACGACGACACACCTGCTGAAGATACTGCACCACCTGAAGACTCTCCTACTGAGGTCGTGCCTTCAGAGGAGCAGTAACCTTGCTCTTCTTTGCTGTGCAGTACATCTCTTCATCTTCATCGCTTCATCATCGAACAAGTTGCACTATTTTCATAGGTTAGTGGTTGTGTGTAAGAACTGTGTGTGTGTGTAATTAAATGTACAATAATAATTATATGATATTTGTAATGTCTAATATGTCTTATTTTCTCTTATTTTGTCTAATATATTGGGTAATACAAGTGTAATGGTGACTAAAGGGTGTTATTTCATGTCTAGAGGGCTTTAATAATGTTAAAAAACGTATTTAGAAGGTTGTAAACAGGTTTCCTATGCTCTAACTGCGAAAATATTTGATTTATAAATAAAGAATCCTACTTCGCGGAAATTCATTTATCGCGGTAGAGTCTGGAACTGATTAACTGCGAGAAACGAGGGCCGACTGTATATGGATTCAGTTCATTTCATTTCCATTCAACAAGTATTTATTGTGGGCTAGAAACTACAAAGCACTGGCTTAGGTTTTGCCTTGAAAGAGACTGTTCCTGGTCCTATGACATTTACAACTTGGTGGGGGTGGGGAGGCATTTGCAACCATGACCCAAGGAAAAATATGGAAAATTCAATGAGGGAGTATAAAGAGGTCTGGGAAATCAATGGAAGAGAAGATCACATCCAGGTCAGAAAATCTTCCTTTGGAGATGTCATCTGAGAAGGACCTGAAGGAGTAAGTGTCAGGGCAGCAGCCAGAGGTGAGGGGGAAGGTGCAGCAGGTGGCAGAAGCAGCAAGGAAAGCCGTCAGGACCAGGAAGCGCCAGTTTGGTTGGAGCGCAGGTTGTAGACAGAGAGGAAAAGCAGAAGGTATGGTTAGAAAAGCAGGCGGGCCAGGATGCCAGGTCTCTGACTGTCGGAATGACGAAGACCACAGGGACCCACTGACATGCCATGGAGAGTTGATGCTGACGATTCAATGAGGAGACCATAGCAGAGAGAAGGGGGTAGAGAGCCAGGGTCAGCGCAGATGCAGAAGCCCAGGTAAAATCAAGAACATGAGACCATAAACTTAGGCTCATGGAAGTGGGAGGACCCTTGCTTTACAGATGATGGATTTGAGGCAAGGATTTAACTGAACTTCACAAACGTCAGAGAGCTAGTTACCAGGCTCAAGTGCAGTGACCTCTGAACAACGCAGGGGTTAGAGGCACTAGTCCTCCTGTACAGTCACAAATCCTCATGTAACTTTTGACTCCCCAGTCAGGTTTCACATTGGCAGATTCAACTAACTGTGAGTCAAAAATAGTATTTTCTATCTGAAGTTGGGAATCAAAGATGCAGAGGGCTGATTATACTTATAGTCTACTGTTGACCGGAAGCCTTACTGATAACATAAGTTGTCGATTAACTCGTATTTTGTGTGTGACATGTATCATATACTGTATTCTTATAATAAAGTACACTATAGCAAGAAAATGTTATTTTAAAAAAACATAAGAAAGAGAAAATACATTTACTCTATGTATTGAAAAAAATCCAAGTACACATGGATCCACGCAGTTCAAGCCTGTGTTGTTCAAGGATCAGCAGTATTCAGAGTCAAAGGCCTCCAGGCCTGCCACGGGCAGTCCTACCTGCTCTGAGTCATATTCATGACCATCCAGTCTTTGGCATAGACATTCTTTCCAATTAGATCCTTAAACATGATAAAAGTTTCCATGAGGAAGTCCTGTAGAGAACAAAGGAATGGATGGAGAAAAACTGGGTTACACTTCATAAGCCTTGGCCCAGCATGTGGACAAGAAGAAATACTACATCAGAATAAGACGTCCCTAGTCCCACACCAGCAATCTAACTTTTTAATAAGGTTTTGGGGATAACAAAGCATTTTTACAGCTATCATATGATTTGACTTTTACATCATATACTCTGATGAGGAAGACAGGGAAAAAAAAGCGTCCACATTTTACAAATGATAAAACTGAGGCTGTGAAAAATTAAACAACTTGCTTAAGGTTGTAGAAACTAGGAAGCAGAAGAGCTGGGAAAAAAACTTGGGGTTCTGATCCCCATTTACAGCCAAGTGTTATCTGAATAGATCTACTGCACTTAAAAATGAATTTACCAACAACTGTGGGAAAACTGATATGCCAAATGACTGAGTCCAATTCTCCTTTATTATTGTTAGAACAGAACAAACATGCTATAAATAAGAAGCAAAGTTATGACTCTTCCTGTTCCATGAAGGTAGCCATTTGTAGCCAGGGAGAAGGGCCCTAAATGGTCCTTAAGAGAGATTACAGCAGTGGATCATAACGACTGTAATCACTGAAAACGTAAGTCCAGTTATCGGCAAAACAGCTATTTTATGCAAAAGGGGATATGAGCAAAAAGGAACATAGAACAACTGAACTAAAGATCAAAGCGAAAAACTTTGAAATGCTTTTTTATTTATTAGCTAGTTAAATTTAGACATTTTCCACTCAGATTCCTGAAATGGAAGCCCTGTCCAAGTTCTCTAGCACTAAACCCACACAGTTCTATCTTATGAATTACATCATGTAGCAGAAAGAACACAGTACATGGGAGGCAGGAGGCCTGGAGTCTATTTCTAACTGTCCTCCTCTGAGACACTGGTCACACTGGTTAACTTCCTGCCCTTTGGATGCCAAACAGCATAGGAATGGGAGCAATTCTGGCTCTAAATCTGTGTTGCCTTTGAATCTTCCTTTTGGTTCAATGGAGAGTCAAACTTTGTTATTCTCAATTCTGAAATCATAGACATATTTCATGCCTTTTAAACTTTTCATGATATTCTAAGTGTTCTCATCAATTTACTAACTATTCTATTAACCTTTTCCTTCAATTCAACAAGAATTCATGGTTTGTGAACAAGGGTTAGATTTAGATGTCACTCACTTCTGACACTGACTCTACATTGAACTCTTGGTAATATAAGTTAATTGTAAGCAGTGATAGTGTAATAAAGGCAATTTACAGATACTCTCTCATTTTATCTACTACTTCCCAAAGTCTTTCAAGTGATTTATTCAGAAGGCAGCAGAAGAGAGCCAATAGGCCAATCTACTAAAAGTCAGAAGGTCTACCTGTACCACGAAGCTGTCACTGATGACTATAATTCCACCACGGGGATAATAATATTTTTAATTAAATAAAGGAAGAGGAAGAGCTCACCATTGTTTTGGAAAACACAAGTTAAAACCTGTTTTTTTGCTTACTTAATGGAGCCAAATTTTCAAGGGTTTGAATTTGGTATAACTTCCACTATTCTATCCATTTTCTGAAGGAAATTTGAAAAAAAAAAAGTGTCACTCAACTATTTTTATATTAATTTTATCTTACATTTAATCTTAGCTAGTCATTTTCTATGCATCGATTCAATCAGTACTCCCTCACATTAACCCTCAAGGTAGGTACTTCTCACAGATGAGAAAATGGAGGTTTAGTGAAGTTAAATATCTTGCCTAAAATTTCATAGAAGGAAGTGGAGGAGCCAGAATTCAAACCCAGATCTCGGTGTTCTAAAGCCTGTGTTCTTAAACCCACTACGCCATTTGCCTATGGAGGAGAAACCCTGCTACCCTCCCCTCCCCTCTTCCTAATTCTCCTGCACAGTCGGTCTCTGCAAGCACACCTGCATATTACTGTGGGTTCCTGCGCCATGCTGCCTGCCAGAGCATGGCCCAAGGGGGGGCCCAAGTGGGTCCAATACAACACTGGGAGAGTTCATTACTGAACCAACTACTACTAATAAACAGTAGTTTCTCTCCAATTCCTTGTTTGTTTTTCCATCATGTGACTTTACCAAAAAGAGGGTGATAGGCATGAAGGGAGCTGGATATCCTTGGGTACACTGCCTGCAGACTACCAGTATAACAGAGGCAGAAAGTAGAAAATCTAGAGCATAAAGACTGAAGTATGCACAGAAGATGGGAATTTACTGACAGCAAAGACTAGTGCCATGGGACTGGGACATCAAATTGCTAATCCAGTCCAGCCTACTGGTTAGCAAGATAAGATGATACCATCAGGGACATTTTAACAGCCACTAAAATCACCCTGAAGGGGAGAATCCTGGGGAACAGCCAGAGGCCTGGCTTAGCCTCTCAGGCAACATTTGCTTGTATGCTGAATGGTAACTCTGAGAACTCTTTTTTGTTTAAAACAAGGGAATGGAATATTTTGAATATTTTGAATTGAAGATGTAAGGGGCAGGTATCACTTCTTTTTGTTTCCCTTTTCAGGAACTACTGAAAATGATGACTTCACCCACATCTCAGATGACTTTGCACATTTCTGCCTCTTAAAATCCTTGCCATAGCATGAGTAACTACTGTCCCTGAAAATGAGACACTATCCTCTTTTGAGAGCAAATGTTTTAAATAAGGCTCTCTCTAAACCCAAGAAACTCAGGGGTTAAGTAAGGACCCCTTGATATACAAATTATACTCTTCTTCAAATCCTATCCCAGAAAGAAAGAATCAATACTTTGCTTTTTTTCATCATTGTGGACAGCCAATCACATGGCATGAATGTGGATGGGGAGAGACCCATGGACTCCTGATGTTCAGTTTTGGTTATTCTTTTTGCTGAATATAAGAATCCTTTTTTTGGTAGGAGATTATATATATATACATGTATGTATTTTTATCGTTTAAAGTATTACAGATGTTCCCTCTCTTTTCCCCGTTGACCCCCTCCTCCCCACTCCCCCCCCCATTGTCTGGGTCCACTGGTTGTGCATATATGCATACAACTTCTTTGGTTTATCTCTTTTAAGTTTATTTTTTATTGTTGACAGTATTACAGATGTCCCCTATCCCCCCCCCTTCCCACTTCTACCCAGCCCCTGCTGCACCCCAGGCCTTTACCAGAACTCTGTGAAGATAACTTACCATAATGTCTAGTCTGGTTTTGAAAGTGCTGATATAGTGGGTGTAGTGGTTGTCGTCCATTTGCCGCAGGATGGCAATCATGCACGCAACAAAACTCCCCTGAAGGAGAAAGAAAACATCCCAAACTCCTTAAACTAACTGACAAAACAAAATTTGGTGCTTTGGCTTTCCTCACCCAATCACCTGAGCAGGCACCCACCAAACTGGAAACACGTTGCATTCCAACGGTTCAAATGGCATGCGCTTGCTGTTTCTGCCTGAAACGACCTTCTTTAAACTCTGAGGTGAGGAATGTGGAGGGCTTTCCTCATCCCCAA
Organism: Tadarida brasiliensis; assembly: GCA_030848825.1. Lineage (NCBI taxonomy): Eukaryota > Metazoa > Chordata > Mammalia > Chiroptera > Molossidae > Tadarida > Tadarida brasiliensis. The sequence continues at coordinate 65,764,464 of CM061259.1, read as the reverse complement.
AGCAGCTAAGGTCTGTGCATTCCTGCAGGTCAAGGGACACTGACTTCAAGATCTCAGTTAGATTACTAGGGACGCTCTAACAACATGTGGATTTTCAGTTTCTTGTTAAGACAGAGTTGTAGGACAGAACTCCATACAGAAATGTCTGGAATATTTAAATAAATAAGAGTCTGGAGGAATGCAAGGAGGAAAAAGGGAGGCAGTAAAACAGAGTGGAGGAACAGAGAAGATAGGCAATGAGGGTTCCCTGGTGGAACACTTCAGTGTCATTTCTCCAACTCGAGAAGCCGTCAGCCAGTCATTCCCGGTATGCCCACGTGTAAAAAAGGGATTGAATAATTAGATGATTACCATTTCTATTTTGGAGGTCAGGAATTACATATTCAGTGTGCTTTCCCTCATCTAAATGTATTTGAACCAGAATTTTCTAGCCAGGGGGCAAATATCTAGAGGTAAACATCCTCCTTTATTTGTATTATGAAAGCAACACAAATTTAAATGAATTTGGCACAGAACAGATGAATATACAGCTGTTCTTGGGATGGAGGGAATGACTTCCTAACACAAAAACAATGGAAGTCTATTCATGTACACCTCTCTCTGAATGTTTGTCACAATCTCTTTTGTTTTAAAAAGTTTATTTTTCTAATTATAACATAATGTAAATTTATTGTTATTAAAGCTGTTGATATATATTGCAACCTAGCACAGACTTTGCATTCCCGTCAGTGTTTAACACTTTCTCCAGGCTTTCGCCTACTCTGGGTATTGAGTTTTATTTAACCTCATTTTTTATTAATTTGCATTTCTTGTTTTGAATTACATAGTCTGTCCATGTTTCCCACTTATTTTTATCACTTTGCTGTTTGCTCACAGTCTTTACCCACTTTTACATTAAAATATCTTATTTTAGGGGTTTAGAATAGGTCTTTGAATATTAAGGCTATTAGTCACTTGTCACATATTTTACAAATAATTTTACAGTTTGGTGCTTGAAGTTTAACTTGCTTATATACATTGTTCTCACATATAAGGGTTTAAATTTTTTACCTAGTAAAATCTATTGTTTTCTGTTATAGTATCCTTTCAATTTTTAAAAAATTCATGAATCTCTTTTCTCTTAAAAATAGGTATATATTCATTTATGTTTTCTTTTAACTGTCTTAGGATTTAATATTTTTTACATTAAACTTTTCATTCTACCTAAAATTTATTTTGTGGGTATAACATGAAATAAAAGTCAAACAAATTTTTTCATGTTATTCATATATTTTCCAAATAATATGCATTAAAAATCTTCACTTTCCCTGTTGAAAGGTAAAATTTTTCATTTAATCTAAAGTCTCCTTTTAAATTCTCTCAGTTCTGTCCTGTTGATACATGTACTCTATTGCTTGAGTCTAACACTGTTTTAATTATTGTAGCATTATAATGTTTTCAAATCTGGTAGGCAAGTCCTGCATTATTACTTCTATTGGGCTATTCATTATGTGTATCTTCGATTTATTTTGACTCTAATATTTTTGTGACTAAATTAAATTGATTTTTTTGCAATTCCTAAATAGCTATTTTTATAATATATAGAAAGGCCACTGAATAATATTTGTTTATTTTGAAACCAATTAGTTTAATAAATTATTCATCACTTATTAAAATTTCAGTTAACTCTCTTGGGTTCCCTAGATATGGTACTCACTTCAGCTAAAAATAATGACAACTATGATAATTATTTTCTCCTTTTTCAATATTTATACTTAAGAGTATTTTTTTGGGGGGGGGGCTTAGAAATTGGCTAGAATTTATAGAAGAATCTCAGTGTTGAGATTTAACATCTTGATTCTCCTTTTAATATGTTGCCCGGTAACTGCATGTTAAAAACGTCTCCTCCTATTTTTAATTTGGAATAGTTGTTATATCTATCACATATATTTAGGCATCTGTGGAGTCATGAAGCTTTTTTCCTTTTATTGAATTAATATATTTTATTAATAGATCCTCTAATATTTATTCTTGAGTATCCAGAATAAACCATATATATATAATTAGCCTTGCCTGTAAGGATCTTTCATTTTATTTATTTATCTATTTTTGAATTTTTTGTTATTTTATCATTGACAATATTACAGATGTCCCCCAATTCCCTCCCCCCACCCTTTATCCCCCTCCTCCGGAGCAGCCCCTGCCTCACCCCAGGCCTTCACCGCACTATTGTCTGTGTCCATTGCTTATGCACATATGTATATAAATTCTTTGGTTAATCTCTTCCTCTCGTCCTGTCTCTTACGCCCCCCTCTGAGATCTGTCAGTCTATTCCATGACTCCATGCCTTTGGACCTATTTTGTTTGTCACAATATTATGTTCATTAGATTACACTTATAAGTGAGATGCATTTTTTTTAATCCTCACCCAAGGATATTTTTCCATTGGTTTTCAGATAGAGTGGGAAGGAGGGAGGGAGAGAGAGAGAAAAACATCAATGTGAGAGAGACACATTGATTGGTTGCCTCCTGCACGACCCCAGCCAGGGCTGGAAATTGAGGTATGTGCCCTTGACCAGAATCAAACCCAAGACTCTTTGGTCCGAGGGCCGATGCTCTAACCGCTGAGCCAAACCGGCCAGGGTGAAGTGAGATGGCATTTTTATACACTAATACTGAACTCTCAGAAAGAGAAACTAAAAAAAATATCCCATTTACCATTGCAACAACAACAAAAATAAGATACCTTGGAATAAAGTTAACCAAGGAGGAAAAAGACCTGTACTTGGAAAACTACAGGGCATTGAAAAAGGAAATATTAAATAAATACTTAGAGATTATTCAGTCAAACGGAAACAGGACTATTAGTCTACCTAGGGGGCCTGCATATCTCACTGGGTCTCTGCTTTAATGTATTAGAACAAGCCTTTGTTTAACCTTCAGTGTGAGCAAGAATGGATCAGCAAGCCTTACATTTATGGAATCCTTAATAATGCTCCCCCATTAACCTCCCCACCCTGTTGGATCATCCCCCAAGAGAAAGTCAGTGTCAGAGTTACAGTCTGCTCTCAGTGATAACAAGGGTCATCCATCCAGGGAGGCTATAAAGTTCTAGATCCCACTCACTTCCGAGGGAGCCATGCCGCACGGCGTTCAGCACTATACACTGGGTTGGGAGGGGCCCGGGTGAGTGTGGTCTCAAGACACTGGTTCTGAAAGCCTCCCATGGAGGCAGCCGGGACAGAGAAGCAGCAATGCCGCGATACTCACGATGTGCGGAGACTGCCGGCTCATCCCAATCACCGTCCGATTGACCCTTCTCAGCAGCCGCTCCATTATCAGCTGTATGTGCACCTCGGTGGGGCCCTGAGGGGGAAACACAGGGACTGGCACATGCCTTCCGACTCAGCTTCACTTTTCTGTGGGAAACCCTGGGCAGTTGAGGTTTCTCTTTAAATCTCATTCTGGCTCTTCCCTCCCAAGCAATCTCTTATCCAAAAGGAAAAAACAGTTTCACAGAATAACACATCATGGTGTTACTAAGGAATCAGTTGAAAATAATCAGTTATAACATTTAAATGCTGAGCACGGGATGCAGGGGAAGTTTGCTGCCCTAACAATCCAGATGGTCAGGTTCACTGTGGCCACTGACTCAACACCGTTCGGGGAGGACACCCGTCAGCACGAGGACCAGGTACTGGTTCTGAGCAGGTCAGGTTGCCCAGGACAATTAGGCACATGCAGAGGAAGTGAAAGACAACACAAAGTTCTTCTAGGAGAGAATAAACCCCAAGAAACTCAAATCAAGGACATGGTTATGAACTGAATGTTTGTGTTCAAAATTCGAATGTTGAAGCTCTACCCCGACTATGATGGTATTTGACCATGGGCCTTTGTGGGTATTTAGGTCATGAAGGCAAGGCCCTGGTCTGATGGGATTAGTGCGCATATAAGAGACACCAGAGAGTTTGCCTTTTCTCTCATTCTACTCACACACACCGAGGAAAGGCCATATGCAAACAGGGCCATGTGTGAACTAGGAGGAGAGCCCTCAGCCCAAACCTGACTGTGCTGGCATCTTGACCTTGAGCCTCCAGCTTAACTTAAACAATGTATATTGTTTAAGACACCTAGTCTACTGTACTGCAGGGTCTCAAATAATGTCATTTCATTATAATGTTGACGAGATGTCACAGAAACTTAACTCCTGTTTATCTTAATTAGCCCACGGTAAAATTGGTTTCATTATACATGGTTTCACTTAAAGTTACAGAACCTATCAATGACAGTAAGTGAAGACAGACTTTTAAAAAAAAATTTTACTGAATTTATTGGGGTGAGATTGGTTAATAAAATTATATAGGTTTCAAGTGTATACTTCTATAATACATCATCTGTATATTGTACTGTGTTCAACACCCAAAGTCAAGTTTCCTTCCACCACCATATCCCCCCTTTCCCTCTGGTAATCACCATATCATTGTCTGAATATGTGTTTTTTTGTTTTTGTTTTTGCTTAATCCCTTCACCTTGTTCACCCAGTCCCCAATCTCCCTCCCCTCTGATAGCTGTCAGTCTGTTTTCTGTATCTATGAGTCTGTTTTTATTTTGTTTGTTAGTTTATTATGTTCATTATATTCCACATATAAGTGAAATCATATGGTATTTGTATTTCTCTGACTGGCTTATTTCACTTAGCATAATGTTCTCCAGGTCCACCCAGACTGTCGTAAAAGGTAAGATTTTCTCTCTCTCTCTTTTTTTTTTTTTTTTTTTTACAGCTGAGTAGTATTCCATTGTGTAAATGTACCACAGCTTTTTTTATCCACTTTTCTAATCATGGGCACTTGGGCTGCTTCCAAATCTTGGCTATTGTAAATAACACTGCAATGAACATAGGGGTACATATGTTCTTTCAAATTGGTGTTTCAGGTTTCTTCTAATAAATTCCCAGAGGAAGAATCACTGGGTCATAAGGCAGCTCCATTTTTAATTTTTTGAGGTAACTCCATACTGCTTTCCACAGTGGCTGCACCAGTCTGCATTCCCACCAACAGTACACGAGGGTTCCCTTTTCTCCACATCCTCGCCAGCACTTGTTGTTTGTTGATTTATTGATGATAGCCATTCTGTCAGGTGGGAGTCGATATCTCATTGTGGTTTTAATTTGTATCTCTCTGATGACTAATAATGTTGAGCTTTTTTCATATGTCTGTTAGCCATCTGTATGTCCTCCTTGGAGAAGTATCTATTCTCCAAAGGTCCTCTGCCATTTTTTAATTGCGGTGTTTGTTTGGACAGCCTAAGCAGACTAACATAGAGATTTAATAGCTTGACTCTGTCAAGTGTGACTTTGAGCTTGTTTTTCACAGCTTCAAATAAAAAGGTTCCCTTATAGGAGTTAGTTGGCAGATATACACAACAATGCCTCATTAATGTCTATTTTTCCTTCTTTCGTTTTTTTTGGGGGAGGGTGATTTGCTGTTATGCTCATTCAGCTTCAACTTATCAATATTCAATTTGACTTTTCAAAGCCTTTATCCATTCTTGCTTCATGATAGATATTTTGAAACTCCTGATTAATGCTTCAAATAACTAAATCATTGCTGTAGGTAGTTTTATTAAAACATCAGGTATTGCTGGCTTCCCCTCCCCCTCACTTCTTTTCTTCTTTGCTTTTTATTACTTACTTGCTTCCAGTTTCTTTGAATGAAAGTGATTCATAAAATCTGCCTCTAGCCCTGGCTGGTGTGGCTCAGTTGGTTGGATTGTCGTCTCATACACCAAAAGGTGGTGGGTTTGATTCCCGGTCAGGGCACATACCCAGGTTGCAGATTCAATCCCTGGTTGAGGTGCGTGCAGGAGGCAACCAATCAATGTTTCTCTCTCACACTGATGTTTCTCTTTGTCTTTCTCTCTCCCTTCCTATCTCTAAAATCAATAAAAAAAAAAAAAAAACAACAAAACAAAAAGGCAAAAACCTACCTCTCCTGGTTGATGCTGCTTTCACCTCCAACACTTAACATGTCCATACTGTGGACCTGACTAGGTGTGTAAGTCATGAAAGGGCCTTGTGTGGAGGTATGAAATGAATCAGGCATCCTCTGAGACCTCAAAAGGTTTGCCCTCCAGCATGGGACATGAATATAAATAAGCAAAATGCAAAAATCCATGAGAAGGTCACCTCCATGAAGGCAGGGTACTTGCTTCTCTGGTTCACTGATGTATTCTTAGACAACCACAGTGCCTGGAGCATGGGGGCTGTTTCATAAGTATTTGTGAACTGAATTCATAACTCAAGGTACAAAACGATACTATCCTTAAAAGAGACATAAGGAGGGCATGAAGAGAACTAGTAGAGTGTGGGAGTTTGGGCAGAACTGCAAAGGGATACCATCTTGGAGATATTTATAGCAGCTGGACTTTGAAGATTAAGAATAATTAGGAGATAAAGCTTTGGGAAAAGAGGAGGAAATCCTGGACTATAAAAAAAGGCAAAGGGATAAATGTCAGTAATTAGAGCCTAGAATGAACTGAGGAGATGAGGGAATATGGGAAGACATATGAAGCTAACTCATACATTTCAAAATGCTTACGGTGGAAAAAAACAACAACTTATCATTACCACCAACAAAAAATTACTGAATCTAATAGTTTAACAGAGATTCAGGATCAGTAATTTTAAATGCCTCTGCTCATTACAGGAAACATTATAGGAAAGACAGAAATAATTTTTAAGCCAATTAAATATCCTAGCACAGGATGTAAATACAATCAAGTCATTTCTGAAGAGTAAGAATGTAGACAGAAATCTTATATATTTTTTAAAAAACAGGATCAGAGGTGAAATAACCCTACGAAGTCATCTAGAACAATTCCTATACACTATTGGAAGGCAGAGCGCGGCACGGTGAGATTTGCCTAAGGAAAAGAGCTGAAGAGTGGTAATGTTGGGACTAGAAACCCAATACTGCCTGATTCCTGTGTTTCAGATCAATTTAGGATCATATACATATATGCTTTTATTTTATTTTATTTTATTTTTTTGGGTACGTGCCCTTAGCGGGAACCAAACCCGGGACTCTCTGGTCCACAGGCCGACCCTCCAACCGCTGAGCCAAACCGGCCAGGGCTACATATATGCTTTTAGAACACTGTACTCCTGACTAAACCAGAGTGCCTCGGACATTGTTGCCAACTTTGTAGGATTCTGAGCTTCATTTTAGTATTTTAATTACTGAGTCATAAGAGTTATAGTTTTAAACTGTTATTGTCATTATGACATGATTGATCACATTTGTTTATTTGTTGCCAAGTCCTTGATTAGGACTCAAATCCCCAATCACAAAATCCCTTGGGGTAAATGTATTCCATTTTATAATGTGGTTTCTAAGAACACATTTAAGGGGGGGTGAGGATGACCTCTAATTAATACATATCAAATAAATAGTACACATAGTAAGGTGGGCTACAGGAGCTCAGCAAAGAGCAGAGACAGGCAGACAGAAAGCAGGGGTGTCCACCTGTCCCTGTGGCTGAGGTGTGAAAGACCAGAAAAGCAGACATGCCCAAGTGATGACCAGCAGATGAGCTGGGCTGTGGCCAAACTGGGGTGGACTTTTAACAGTGAACAGAAGATTTACCTATGGGAAAAGGGACAGTGTATTTCATATCCTTCAGCAGAACTGAATCTAGAGATACTGGTAAAAGAATGGGCTTAGGCAAAACCAGCAGCAATTTCCCCGCTCTGTAAGATCGTTAGGGCCAGGCAGCCATCATGGCAGATGAGCTCCACTGAACACATTCTGCAAAGTTCTCCAGCCTCCGGAGTGGGAGCGATGCCAAGGCCTGTGGGCTGTTCTAGCCCTAGGACATGGTAAATCCAGGGCAATTCAGTCCCAGGTTTTCATCTCTGCCTAGATCACAGAGATGAGGCCAGATAAGAAAAACACATAATTTCCACTAGGATCTAGAGGATCAGTGTCAGAGAGACTGTAAAAATGAGAACTTCTAAGAAGCTCAGGAGTATCTACAATGGTGTTGTCAGGTATCAGAGAAGAAGGTCAAGGTTTCTGCATTAAAAAAAAATGTGTAAACAGGGCTCTGGTTCTAAAAAGTGCTCACAGGGATCTCAAAGATGGAGAAGCCAGGAAAAGCAGGCAGCACCAGGCCCCAAGCAGCAACAAGCAGACCTCTCCTGGACCCAGATTTGCAGAGCAGGCTCTAGCATGGAGAAGGCTCTCTAATCATCTCCAAAATGGGTGCAGCTGGTCCCAGTACCCAGCTTCTCAGCTGCATGGGCCTCTGACACCAGGAAGGCCATGGCGTCATTCTCGTGTTAGGCAACAGGACCAGTGTGTGCTGTGGTCTGTATCAGTGACAATTCGACTCACCACATCTTTCCTGTCCAGCACTTCCAGGATGTTGCTCAGAAGCTGCGAGCTTGCCTCATGGTCAGGCTTGCTGGAGTTGTCGTCTAACTGGCCGCTGAGCTGGTCTATCAGCAGTGGCAGGAGCACGTCTCTGCACTCTGAGACAGAAATGAAGACAGCTAACCAGGTGCAGGGTCACCTCCTGAACTGCCAGCTCCTTCCTGAATCCCCCACCTCCCGGCTCTGGACTCTGCCCTGCAGGGCTGGACTCTCTCCAGGAGCACGTGAGTTTAGGCATGGGACTTCAGCCCTGTCACTTGATTTTTAAAACTAAGAAAATTATAGCTATCATAAGCAAGGATAGCAAAATTTTTAAAGTATTTAACAATTTCTTTAGCCTTAAAAAAATGCCAACTTGATACTTGAAAGTTATATGAAACTAATAAACTAAGCAAGTTACACAATTAAAAAAAAAATTGTTTTGCTCATCTGGCGTGGCTCAGTGGCTGAGCATCATCGACCCATGGACCAAGAGGTCGCCGGTTTGATTCCTGGTCAGGGCACGTGCCCGGGTTGTGAGCTCGATCCCCAGTAGGGGCATGCAGGAGGCAGCCGAGCGATCTCTCATCAATGTTTCAATTTCTCTCTCCCTCTCCCTTCCTCTCTCTCTAAAAAAAATCAATAAAACATATTTAAAAAAATTTGTTTTGACAGAAAGACTCATAGATACAGAGAACAGACTGGTGTTTGCCAGAGAGGAGGGGGATTGGTATGCTGGGCGAAAAAGGTGAAAGGATTGAGAAGTACAGATTGGTAGTTACAAAACAATCATGGGAATGTAAAGTACAGCACAGGGAATATAGTCAATAACATTCGAATAACTATGTATGGTGTCAATTGGGTACTGGAAATATCAGGGGGAATACTTTTTAAAGTATATGATTGTCTAAACACTATGCTGTATACCTGAAACTAATACAAAATAATATTAAATATAACCTGTAATTGAAAAAAATTTTAAAGTAGACAAAAATGTAAAAAGTTTTTGTTTTGAAAATTTCCACCTAATCAAGAATATTTACTCTAAAATTGTTATAAATACCTAGCTTCACTAGCACATTTCAATGAGTCTCACAGACATTCTGTCCATGTTTTCACAGGTACGTGGACTTCACAGAGCAAAGTGTACATCTTCCCTTTGGAATCTTCACCATTACAAAACCTTACTATGATGAGCCCAGATATTCTGGACACTCTCAGAGTGACTGCTAACAGAGATTTCCTTGAAGTGAACTAATTAGTGAGTGCTTGCTCTCGTGCGCAAACACCCACTTTATTGGCTCATTTATCCTTGTTCCATCCTTAGAGGCAGAGATTATCCTAGCACACTAAGATGGTAGTAATATCACATGTTCTCCTTCGGAGCACTCGCTAGCTTTTTGTACCACTTCCAACTGTGTCCTTGCAACAGGTAAAATCTCTAAGCACGCATTCATAGGGTCACAAAATATCAAAGAGGCTTCTAGTTCAAGTCCTTCCTTTCATAGAAACAGAGGTTGAGACACAGAGCAAAGTTACATAGCTAGCCAGGGGCAAGGCCAAGAGGCTTCTCCCATCACGACTCACTCAACTTTCCTCTTTTGAGGAGTCCTGCTGGTCCTCCCACATACCCCCAGGCAGCACAAATAACATCAGGTCACCCTCGGGACATCCTGACCTGGTGGAAGATGCAAAAGAAGTTCCCACAGCTGCCCACTCTAGCCAGTTTTGGGTTTACTAGGGGGAAAGACCAAGTATTAGACCTCTACCCCATCAGCCCTGGGACAGGAGCACAGTGATTTAGATGTAGTAGCTACATACTTGACTCTACAAAATATTTCATCAGTGAAAGTGTTTCCTACCCCTCCTTCCCTGCCAGCAGTTTGTTAGCAATATCCCACACACACACAAATAACACCTTTGACTTATAGTGTTTGCCAATTTCCATGGTGTAAATACTTCCACCATGGTTAATTTTCAGCTACTCACCTGACATGACTGAGCATGGAGTTGAGAACAGATGCACCTAATCAGCTGTGTGGGGCCAGTGGCACCCAGAACACACTACACTGCTGACCCTTGCCCTTGTTTTTGAGGATATACTAAGTATGGGTCAAAGAAGAAGCATTTATTTAAAAGGACCATCTTTCCTGCTTGCTTGTTACTTTCTGGGGTTCCTACTTTGCGGACAAAGCTCTCTAATTAATGAAACACCTGACTGTCCTAATTAAGGAGCGCATGACTTTGCTCTTTGAGGAACTAATGGAAACACTGAACTGACTTCACCTTTTCCTTAAACTTGGTTTCTCAGGAGGTTCTTAAGTGCCAGCAAACAACTGGCAAGGGCATTAATGACATTAAAAAGGGGCCAGTTTTGGCTGGAGAACAAGACTAGAATTTCAGTAGGTAGCTGTTTTTGTGGAGACTTACCCGACTGCCGAAAAAGATTACTCTCTACTATCTTGGTCATGCAGTTAAGCTTCTGGCGAACTAACTGGTTGTCAGGAATGCTTTGAATGAACTTGCAGAGGAGCACACTGGAAGAAAAGCCCCAATGGTCAGTGTTTTCATTATGCCAAGTTCAAGGTGTCATCATACTTTTCTCTGTTCTGAGATTAGGGCTTAGAGAGGTTTACCTGGAAATCTCTCCCAAATGACCTGAGAGTCTGTCTTGAGGAAGCAAAGAAGAGGCTGTATTCCTTGCTCACTCTAGGGCTCAACCTTCAAGCTGACTCTGCTTAAACTCCTAAAGTACACCCAGGCCCATAACTTCTTTCTAGACTTTTCACCATCTGACTTTGCATTTCAGGGCTACTCAGGTACAGGGCTGGAAGAATATTATTATGTACTTTATTCTGTAGTTGATTTGAAGGCTGTGTGCCCTATTTCCCTGGACAGTGCAAACCTCTTCAGAAGCAGGTTTTGTGTTGTCTTTTGTACCCTCCCAGAACTGAGCAAGAAATGGTGTTCAGTTAATACATGTTAGAAGAATAACAGCATATGTAGCAGCCCAGGCCCCAGACAAGTAGGGGGGCTGCTTTTCTGTTAAAGTCAAGAAACAAGCCCAGCCGGTGTGGCTCAGTGGTTGAGCATCAACCCATGCACCAAGAGGTCACTGGTTCGATTCCTGGTCAGGGCACATGCCCAGGTTGTGGGCCTGATCCCCAGTGGGGGGTATGCAGGAGGTGGCCAATTGATGTTCTCTTTCATCAATGTTTCTATCTCTCCCTCTCCCTCTCCCTTCCTCTCTCTCTAAAAATCAAAAAGAAATGTTTGTCACGATTTACCTGAGCTCAACAGGATCAAACACAAGTTTGACGTCATTAATTATGCTAGGAAGGTACTTCAGAGCTGCGCCCTGTAAGAAAAACACCAAAGGCAGATACAGTTGTCAAGCAGGACAAATATGGAATTTACTGCTTGATCCCAGGAAGAAAACGCTTGGGTCTTCGCCCTGGCCGGTTTGGCTCAGCGGTTAGAATGTCAGCCCGCGGACCAATGAGTCGTGGGTTTGATTCTGGTCAAGGGCACGTACCTCGGTTTCGGTTTGTCCCCGGCCCTGGTTGGGGTCATGCGGGAGGCAACCAGTCGATGTGTCCCTCTCACATCGGTGTTTTTCTCTCTCTTCCTCTTCCTCCCGCCCACTCTATCTGACCAAAAATGGAAAAATATCCTCGGGTGAGGATTAAAAAAAAAAAAAAAAGGCTTGGGTCTTAAACAGGGACCTGGGCACAGATGTTCTTGCAATGAAGAGGAAAGCTGATGTAATATACAATCTCCTAAAATCTTTTTCCTGAAAAGTCAGGAGGCACAGCCTTCTGTCTTCACTACCAACAGGCCCTGCCCATTTGGTATTCATTTTTCTATCCAAGGAGGTAGTTAAAATCTTGACTTCTCCCTCGCAACATTGCCATCATGAGGAAAGAATAAATAATAATGTTCAATTTTGAGTTTTTAGAGATTATGTATTTTACATTTAAAAAATGGAAGCCTGGCCAGTGTGGCTCAGTGGTTGAGCATCAACCCATGCACTAAGAGGTCGTCATTTCGATTCCCGGTCAGGGCACATGCCCAGGTTGTGGGCCACATCCCCAGTGGGGGGCATGCAGGAGGTGGCTAATCGATGTTCTCTCTCATCAATGTTTCCATTTCTGTCTCCCTCTCCCTTCCTCTGTCTCTCTAATATATCAATCAATAAATAAATAAAAAACAAACCTGGAAATGATGAAAATGATGGTGACTTTGGGCTTCCGGAAAGAATAGAAAAACTAAGAATAAAAACCTGTTGCCTATACCATCAGAATCAATGGGCTGAATTCACAGGGCCCCAGAAGCCGTCCAAGGGATGTCTAAAAGGGTAGTTTGTTTTTGGCAAACTGACACTTGAGAATACAAAAGTACACTAAATGTAAAACAAGGTTTTCCCCTGTACTTTCATACTAAAATCCACAAAGTTTCTGTGAATCCTCATTTACTGTGTCTCCCACCAAAACTAGTTCAATGCTGTCCAAGGACATCCTCACTGACAGTATCAGAAGTTCCCCACGAAGCCATTCTGACCTTGATCTTGACAGCTTCCTCCAGAGGCCTGTCCATTAGTGTATTGAAAGAGAGAAATAACTGGCGGATTGAATTATTAAATTCATCTCCATCTTCACTTTGGCCATAAAATCTTAATAGGGAAAAGAGAAAAGCAGTCAGATTTTCCATCCTTAAAAGAAATGTTCATATATATCTTTTGCCCAAACAATGCGGGAGGCCCATGCCTCCCTGGTCACCACTTCGAATTGTACAAAGAGAAGTCACAGGCTGCTCTGAGAGAGTTTCAGGAAGAAGCCCAGTAGGCTGATAAGATATTACCACCTATATTACCATCAGGGTAGTAATCTGTATGTCCCATTCTAGCACAGAGCTCTCCAACTGGCCCACTATGATCAGCCAGTCATGCTGTCTGAAGACCACCTTGTCAATATCCTCCATGTCAGTGGTCTCTGGGCATTTCCAGCATGGAGAGAGAACAACAGGAAGCTTCTCTGCCTGAAGTAGCAGATGAGACCAGCATGCTTGCCTGCCTTCCTCAGCCTATTAGCAGAATGTCCAATAAGCTAGGGTGCCCCCCAGCTAAATTCCCTGACATTGCACACCTGCCATGTTCTATTCTTCAACATCACTCCATCCATCCTCCTTCATCCTCCTTTTCTATGTCACTCTTATCATTTTGTCTCATCTAATCAAGTCCTAATCATCTGAGTTGAAGTTTCAGATAATGGGCAGAAAAGCTCCTCACCCCAGAAATGCTCTGAACCCGACCCAGGCTGCCAGTCAATGGCCCTCTACCCACTAAACTGGCCATGCTGGCGATGACCTGCTCTCCAAGAGGGGCCTTCTCAGGACACAGGACACCTCAGTCTTCACTAATTCGTGCTTGTTTGATTAAAGCATTCTGATGTCTTCAAGATTTGTCCATTGACTGAAAATTTGGTTCTTCCTCATCAATAAGTATTGTTAGACAAATGTGACATTTTCTTTCTTCCTTTCTTTTTTTGTGTTTTAGACATAGTGACAAATTTCTGCCCTTAAGAATTTATATTCCTATTTTAATCTTTACCAAATGTACAGGTAAAGATAGGGTGTATTACATTTTGATAGTGAGTATAAACTTTTTAAAAATTTAATCAACCACTTGAATTTTTCTTTTGTACATTACGTTTTGGTTTTCCATTGTTTAAAGATATTTGTCATTCATTTCTTGACTTATAAGAGCCTTTAATCAGTAAAGCTATTCACCTTTGATCTGTACTATATGTTATAAGCTTTTCATGCAGGTAACTTGTCTTTGTTTATAGTTCTAAATATACAAATTTTAAAAATACACATTCAAATCTATAGACCTTTTCCTTCTGCCTTATAAATATATTTTAATAGTTTGGAAACTCAGCTATTTTTAGTGGAGAGTAAGGATGGCACTGGAGTTGTGAGCATTCCCAGAAAGAGTACTTCCTCTTTCTTGATTTCTTCTCTTTTTGAAGGAGCTGTTATTCTAGGAATCCAAACTGGGAATTATCCTATCTCTGTGGCTTAGTTTCATCAGGTAGCTAAGCATGGTGTCGGCAAGGAAACACCCATCTCAGGAAACATCGCCCCAAACACTGCTACTACTCTCCCTCTACTATCAACAACAGCTCATGGCCCTAGATTTGCACACCCAACACTGTCATGAAGCCCCTTGCTGTATTAATATACTCTCTCCACAGGAACCTGCTTCCCTAGAGCTGCTGTCACCAACAAAGGCTAAGAGCAAACTGCACATTTTAGCCACCTGCATCCCTAAGTCCTTCTGTCATTGCTGCCCTGAAAATTCTGCTGATCCGAAAGGACTTCGCATGGACCTGCTCTAATTGCTTCACAGTCCACCTCCATCTTCAGCCCTGAAGTTCTGAAATTTGGCAACTCCGTGATCCAGAGCTCAGAGAGCTGATGAAGGAAGGCTATATGAAGAGAGAATGGATAGCATCAACACCTTGTCACAGTGACCATTACCTCAAGTAGAGCACTCTAGATTGGATGATGAATCTAAATAAGTACTTTAAGGCTTTCAAAGCAGCAAAAAGCAGTTCTGTCTTGCTGGAGTCATCTGCATTAGCCACATAAAAGTTCAGTACCTTGGAGAGTTTCCTTAAAAGGGTGAGAAAGAAAACAATGTCAATGGAGCAAAGTGGGACTCAGAGGCTTGGGGCGGGCCACGCACACAGGGAAGGAACTCGGCACACTGGGGAAACAGAGGTCACAACGATCATGATCTCTTCTACACTGTCATGAACAGGGAATTCAACTCCTTTGCAGTTTAGTTTCCTCACTGCGGTCTAGATTTGGAGTTTCCTGTCTGCTAGATGGTTTCTTTCCCTTTGCAGGATTTTAAAACAGGATGAAGAAATGAAAGAGTTAGAGATTCAAATCCTGAAGATATTTTAGTCTCTGGTATGTTATACAGAGATTTTTAGATGTTCTTTGTAAGGGAGAGATAGCCTGTCTGAGGTAGTCACCTTAAAAGATGTCTAACTGCCTCCAATCTGACCAAACCTATCGGAATCCATAAATACGGAGCCAGCTGGAAACATCGTTGAGTGTGGGAAGAGGAAGCACCCATGGTTCCTAGTTCCCAACAGATGGCCCTGTTCTGACACTGCAGACTGCTCTTTTTGTCTTTCTAGTCTTCAGACAAGGCACTGCCTTAATCTTCTGCTAATCCACATTTTTGAGGGCACCGATATTTTGAACTTCCCTCTGGGGAATCTTCAAGTTCTCCAAGAGAAAATGTACAGGGAACACATAGAAGTGACCAAATCCAGATTACTGTCCCCTGGAGTGTTGCATCTGGCTCTGTGTAATGAGGACCCCATGACAGGATTTCCTCACCTGTGGCTACTGCCCTCTTGAAAGGTAAAGCCACTGGGTGAAAACACCCGTCACTGGCATATCCGCTGCTTTCCCCAATCCAGTGGGCATTACAGCCGTTGTGTTAGCTGGTGACCACACTACAGGACACCTCTTCTATGTCACTTATGTTTTATTACATTCCTGGACACGATTTCATGCAAATAAAACCAAGAACTTTCTTATATAATCCAGAAAAGGACACAAGGGATGAATGATCTGACCTAAAGATCAGGTCAGCAGCCACCCTGCTAGATCAGTAGTAGCAATTGGTACGATCTGGCAAAAGCCACTGTCAGAAAAGATTTTGCCAATTTCTACTATATTCCTGCCATTATTTATCACATTGCTTTGCACAGTAACTGGGTGACAGGCCACACATAACACATGATGAAGTGAGCCCTCCGGGGAGAAGGGCAGAGTGAGCACGCATTGCTCTCCTCAGTCAGGGCTCACAAACCAAAGATAGAAAGAAGGCGACCCTGTGGAAGAGGGAGAGACCATTCCCTCTTATGCAAAAGAAGGAAAAATGAAATCTCATATCTTACAAATAATAATTCTACACAGCACTGTGGTGTAGGGTTGAGAACTTGACTTGCTGTTCTATCAGACATGGTTTTGCATAATCCACTGATTGATCCCCCTGGGGCCTCATGCTAATCTCACTGCCACCCAATTCCAAAGGTCCTGGGTATGGTCACCTGCCCTGGCTTATGCTCCTAATGGCTTCAACTCCTCTCACCTACATATTCTGCATTCTCAAAGATATATAGTCTTAACTCTTCTGTCCTTTCCCAGAAGGAAGAGCCTGAACTTCATGTTTGCCAGGGTTAGAATACTTAGATGGCCCCTCTTTCCACCAGGAAGCCTGGAACAAGGGTCTGCCTGTGGAGCCGTGTTTACTCAACCTATGACCCTCTTGTTTCTCAACAACCAGTCCTAAGAGTGCAAATTCAATAACCCAATGACAGGTAGCTCCCTTGAATCATACTTACACATACGCCAAAGTGGCACTGAAGTGCTTGTAAATGTAGGTTTCCAGGACAGGATTAAAATGCTGGAACTTGATGTCTCCTATCAGTGAAATAATAAACACCTGCCGAAGGTGAAACACATAAATAGTAGCATCGTACAAGCCCGAGGCACTGTCACCAAACTGGATTTAACATTGGGTTGTTGTCTTTTCTTTCTTAACCACATTTGTAGCATTCTAACTTTCCTACTCCAGCCAAAGTCAAGTCTTGGGGTTCCTTTTTATTTAAAGTTAACAGAAAGACGAATACCTGTCAGGTACTGAGCTAGATGCTGTGAGGAAACCAATGAAGGCATCCTGGCCTCAGGGAGCTTACTGTCTCAGAAAGAGTACAGCACACAAGTGACATACATCAGGGAAGACAGTGGGACGGGAGCAGAAGGATATGAACAGAGGTTTCCTGTGGGAAGAATAAGCTCTGACCCAAGGGTCCAGCTAATGAAATACTACACGACATTCTCCTCCTCAGTGCAGTGTGAGCGCGCCCAATAACTGAACTTCCGGATTTTTGCCTCCCAATTTTGCCCTCCTACCGCAACCAGGTGCATAATCTACAAATAACCTCTTTGCACCTACTCATGTCGGAATAATGTAAAAGAAGGAGCACCTGAAACTTCCACGTATGCCCACTGCCCTCTGCTGTCCCGCAGGAATGTGTCTCCAGACCCCAGGGCACAGAGCTCAGAACCACAGTCTCTCCTTCCTGCAACCCTGACCAGGTATGACCTCAGCTGAAGGCATTTCCCGCCTTTATCTTACACCCTGAGCACTGCTTGAATTCACCAGTTTCTCCAAGCTGGTGAATGACCTAAAGCTGTAGTTTACCTTTCTTCAGCTGCAACATTCATGTAAAATTCAGCACTGAACTAAACCCTGACAATGAGAAAATAATGCTTAGCTTGGATGTGTCAGCCTCTTCCACTCCACTGCCTCTTCTGGCCTTCCCAGATCACCTCCCCTGGTCTAGATTTCAGATCCTGGAATGGACTGTGTGTTTGAGTACTTTGTGTGACAACTGTAATTGTCTGCAGGGCTGTGTATTGTACGTATATGTGACTCTGACTTGTGAAGTCAGAGTTCCCTTATGTGAACACACATACACACACATGCTACAAGCCACAAGCATCTCTGTTAATGGTTTCTCCTGGTTTAGGACTAGATAACGTTAAAGTGACTTAAAGTGATTCCTGATTTCTAATGTAATACAACCTTGTTTTCCCTCACGAGAAAGGGAAATCACATCAAAATTGAGATCTAATAGGAAATAGAAAAAAGAAAGGCTCTGAATATAAATCAAATGTTTCTCATTTTACTTCCAGAAATTTAGCCTCAAGAAACAGTCAAGACAGAAATATACAAATATTTATATAGGAGACTATTCATCACAACTATTTATAATAGTGAAATAACAAAAATTAACGGGTCAGAGAATAAACACTAGTTAATATGTTTAACTGCTTACCAGTGCATCAAACACAAGAAAGTCATATGTTTCATTGTCTGACATTTCCATCATTATGTTAAAAAGTGCATCTAGTGTATCTTGCAAAAACTGAAGAAAGAAGAACAGAGAGGTTAGTTGGTGCTTTCGGTTCAGCTCCATATTGCAGAAATTTGGGAATAATTAGGTTTCAATAGCAAAGGTTTAAAAATAGCATTTCCTTAAAAATCACACCCTTGCTTCCCAATGTGGATAACAAGTTTCATATTTACAATAACAGGTTTAATATAACATGTTGAAGTAATGATACAGTGGGTATATTCTAAGTATGAATACACAAACATACCTTAACAATCTCTCCTCCGTCCACCTCCATTAACTTCTTTAAGTTGTGTTTAATGTTCTGGAAGTTCGAACGCCAATTTAACAAGCCTAACAGGTCAACTAGGAGAAATGACCACAAACCATAAACATAAGACACCGATTACAAAGAGCAGCCCAGACCATTTCAGGACACAGCTACAGAACTCTCTAGAAAAGACAACTGCTCTTAATGGGGGCCAGTACCTTAGGTACTCTATTAATTTACTGTGTCCTGTCTGAATCAGAGAAAAGCCTTGTGGTCTTCCTTCAGTTCTTAAAGACAAAAAGAATTAAACCACTAACATTCATGAATATAAAATGATACCTGAATAGAACCCACATTTTGCAAATAATGACATCACAGCCACATAGTTGATGCCTAAAACACTCTTTTTAAATTTTTATTTATTTATTTATATTTTTAAGTAACCTTCCTACCTCTAATTTGCTGTACTGCTCAATTTCTGCCTTGTCACTATGTGTGTCTCAGTGGATTCAAAGAGAAAAGGGAACTTATATGCATGCATTAATTCATTTAAACACCATACCCATACTGTGGAGATTTCATTTTTTCCATTTTTGAGATGAGGAGACTGAGGCTTTGTGAAACTGAATTCCTTGCTTTAGGTCACACAACTGCCAGGAAGTGGCTGGACTAGAATTTAATTATAGATTCATCTGATTCCAAAAAACCATGTCACTGCTACTCTGACATACTGCCTCCCCTGAGTTCTGCACAGAAACAGACAAGCAAACCAGATACGTTGCTATTTCAAGGGAAGGGAGAACAGATTCATGGCCCTTATGGTAAGTCTGGGACAAAAATCTTGAGATGACTTTGCATTTAAAATGTAGACTTTTGAATCTTTAAGCCATTTACAGCTTTAATGAATGTTGAGCTACTAAAGTGCCACGGAAATACAGCAGGCATCTAGACTGTTACCATGTTATCATTTTGTTTAGTACATCAAGTTACCATTACTATTAACAGAGCTTCATGTAGTAAAAGCAGCACTACATACTTTTTAATCAATGGACTTATATAAATATATATATATTAATATACAAGTAGTTGAAAACATATACTGTTCATTAGAACAAGTCAGTTTGCTTCACAAGTATTTGTTTTATTGGCTTGCATATTGTTTAGTCCCTTTGAAGTCTCCAAACCCCAGTGCCTAGAGACTCCCCACTGTCAACAGAATCAAGTCCCAGTACTACTCACAGAAGGCAGTAAGGCCTCACCTATGGCCCTCCTGCCAGCCACACTGCCCACCATTCTCTCTTTATCCTTCAGCAGTCAGACAGATCAATTCACTGCCCCTCCCACTTGGTATGCTCTGAAATAGCTCCATGTCTTTGCATATATTATTCTCTTTATCTGAAATGCACCCAAATACTATGTATTTGTAAGCCCCTACTTAAATTTCAAGACCCATCTCAAACTTACTCCCTCTGGGAAGAACTTCCCCATCATTCTCTGCTGTGGGCATTCCTTTCTACATATACATATACATATACATATACATATACATATACATATACATATACATATACATATACATATACATATACATATACATAATACATATACATACAATAACAAATAATAAAGACACACTTGGTATCTCTTTTGCTCTTCCCATAGATGTGAGCCACTGGAGGGCAGGAATCATATTGCTTTCATTCTTATTCTCTACCATGCTGCTATGTACCCAGTAGGTGTTCAATACATGTTTGATGAAAGAACCAAAGAACTTACATGCATATATGCACAACCAATCAACACAGACATTAGGCTGGGGAAAGCAGGGGGGGGGGCATGGGGGTGGGAAGGAGGGGGTCAATGGGGAAAAAAAGGGGGACATCTGTAATACTTTCAATAAAAAGAACGGATGAATGGATAGATGAAAAGAGAACTGGTAGTCCTGAGAAAGCTGGTCATGTGCTTGATACAGTTCTTCAATTCTTTCATTCATTCAGTACTTAAAAACAGGCATTGTGCTAGGCCTGTCCACTAGGCACTGTCCACTTCCGTCTTCCCATCTCTACTTCTGTCACAGGCTAGTCAATGGTACCACTCCATCTGTACTCACTTCACTCACTGCTGCCTGAGAAAAAGGATTTAGGTAATCCATTCACCCAGCAGCTTTAAGCATTTGCAAGGAACCCACCAATCAGCCCAGAAGTGTACTCCCTAAAGATATTTGCATGCCACATCACTGCTAATATTAGGAATACATTTGGCATCTGGTGAATCACAGGTCTTGGGGCTAGAAAAGCGGTGGCAGAGTTATGGAGACAGTCCTGGACTGTGTTTCTGCAATCCATACAGGTTGATGTATATAGCTCTAGCTAATTTTCATTGCTGCAAATTATCTATGTCCTTGTATAAATGTACCATAATTGTTTATTCATTCTGTCGACAAACATTTGGGTCGTTCCTCATTTTTTGCTATCACGAACAATGCTGCTATGAACGTTCTCATATGTCTTCTGGTATCCAGGTGCAATAGCTTCTCTGAGGTGTACAACTCAAGTGGAATTTCTGGATCATCAAGAATGACCATTTCAAATGTACAAGATATTATAGGATGTTATCCAAAGTGTCCCAATTTCTATCCCCAAGAGAAGTATGTAAGAAATCAGGATACTCTAAATCCCCAAATTTAGGATAGTGGATATCTTTGGGAGAGGATCAGAAACCATATCATTTAATAAAGAAAAGAAAGAGAAAACCATACACTTTGAAGTTATATACCTGTTCTCAGACCCAAGACCACTACCACTTATGATCTTAGGCAAAATATTTTAGCACTTTAACTCAATTATCTGATCAGTAAACTGCATTACTAATGGTAGTACTGGTGTCTTCCTGTGCTAGGGTTTGGATGACTGTGAATGACTTGGCACAGGGCCCCCCACCTACAGGAACTTGAACCCCCTTCTCCCTTCCTGAACAACTAATCTATCCTCACTCTCCATCTGGGCCCAGCAACAAATAATTCCATGTAAAACGTTCTTCTGTCATTTTGAAAAAATTAATAAAGAGTGTATAAGCTCTGTTTGTAAGAAGGGCCAGTAGCTTTTAACCTTTTGAGTCTGAATTGTCCAAGACTAAGAAGATAGTGCTCGCTTCGGCAGCACATATACTAAAATTGGAACGATACAGAGAAGATTAGCATGGCCCCTGCGCAAGGATGACACGCAAATTCGTGAAGCGTTCCATATTTTTAGACTTAAATGTGACTCGTGATTCCATAAAAATCCTAGAAGAAAATGCAGGCAACAAAATTTCAGACATCATACGCTGCAGAATTTTCACTGATACATCACCTAAGGCAACAGAAACAAAGGGAAAAATGAACACATGGGACTACATCAAACTAAAAAGATTCTGCACAGCAAAAGAAACAACGATCAAAGTGGAAAGGGAAACCACTATATGGGAGAGCATAATTGCCGATGATACATTAGATAAGGGGTTAATATCCAAAATATATGGAGTACTCACACAACTCAACAAAAGGAAGACAAAGAACCCAATTAAAAAATGGGCAGAGGACCTAAATACACACCTCTCCTAACAGGACATACAAATAGCCAAGAGACATATGAAGAAACGCTCAACATCACTAATCATCAGAGAGATGCAAATTAAAACAACAATGAGGTATCACTTCACACCTGTCAAAATGGCCGCCATCAACAAATCATCAAACAACAAGTGCTGGCGAGAGTGTGGAGAAAAAGGGACCCTAGCACACTGCTGGTGGGAATGCAGACTGGTGCAGCCACTATGGAAAACACTATGGTGTT
This sequence comes from Tadarida brasiliensis, assembly GCA_030848825.1. Lineage (NCBI taxonomy): Eukaryota > Metazoa > Chordata > Mammalia > Chiroptera > Molossidae > Tadarida > Tadarida brasiliensis. The sequence goes on along the minus strand of CM061259.1, from coordinate 65,741,984 downwards.
ACCTCAAAAAATTAAAAATTGAATTGCCATTTGACCCAGTGATCCCACTTCTAGGAATATACCCTAAGAAGCCTGAAACACCAATCAGAAAGAAAATATGTACCCCCATGTTCATAGCAGCACTATTTACAATAGCTAAGATCTGGAAACAGCCCAAGTGTCCATCAGTAGATGAGTGGATAAAAAAGCAGTGGTACATGTACACAATGGAATACTATGCAGCTGTAAGACAGAAAGATCTCTTATCCTTTGAGACAATATGGAGGGACCTGGAAAGCATTATGCTAAGCGAAACAAGCCAAGCAGAGAAAGACAGATATCACATGATCTCACTTATTTGTGGAATATAATGAACTAAACAAACTGATGAACAAAGCAGACCCAGAGTCATGGAAGTAGGGCACAGACTGACAGTCCTCAGAAGGGGTGGGGGGGGAGGGAGAGATAAACCACAGAACTTATATGCATGTATACATAACCAATGGACATAGACAACAAAGCTGAGGACAGGGTGGGAGGGGATGGGGAGGAGGGAGTCAATGGGGGGGAAAAGGAGAAACATCTGTAACAAAAATAAATTAATAAAAAGAAAAAAAATTGTAAAAAAAAAAAAAAGACTAAGAAGACATATCTTTGGTCAGGGTCTCTGTGTGAAAGAATGGCTACCATCTTGATCAGGAAATGCCCTCAGAGATGGATGGCTTATTAATATTTTCCAGCTTCTTTCTCAGGATGTGACATTGGTTCTTTGTCTTCTACATCAAATTAGAGGATAATTTACAACCCACAGTTATCTGCCCCTCTGAATGCCCTGCCTTCTCAGATGCTCATGACGTCCACTGGTCTCCCCATCTTTCCCGTATCTGTCCCCTCTTCCCATCCACGCTGACGGAGGTTGGTCACTTCTTTCTGGTTTAGATCAGTTTGCCTCCTTCAACTTTCTTTGGGAGAGGATATTATTTAAGACTTTTTTTTTTTTGGTAGGATGCGTTTTTTTGAGGTCTGAACACTGGGAATGAGATGCCAACACAGGAAGGAGTACAGTTCCGCCTGACGGGACCTCCCGTGACGATGGAAACTCGGCCTGTCTGTGCTGCCCAACGCGAAACGTCAGCGCGTGAAACTCCTGAGCCCTCGAAGTGAGATGAGTGAAATTAGGAACTAAATTCATAACCTCATTTCACTTCACTTGATTGAAATTTCACAAGCCGCACGTGGCTAGGGGCTGCCACAGCCAGCAGCACAGGGATAGCAGAAGGTGGGCTGCGTGAAACCACAGGGCGAGCGTTTCAGCTGAGTACTGCTCCCTGGCGGTCAGCTCCCTAAATCATTGACAGGGAGATAATAATCAACATAACAATATGGTTATCTCTAACAGAAACTCCTTTTCCTTTGCATTAGGAGTTCATTTTCAAGCTTTCATTAGTTATTTTCTTCGAACTCTAGTCCGGGGAAGGATAATCAGATGTTTTATAAATGTTATTCCTCTTGAGTATCCCTTGATAGTCCCAAAAGTATATTAATGCTTTATGTAGTCTGCTACTACACTTTAAAAAGTAATATTTTGAGCCCTGGCCAGTTTGGCTCAGGGGTTAGAGCATCAGCACTCAGACTGACAGGTCCGGATTCGATTCCCGGTCATACCTGGGTTGCAGATTCGATCCTCAGCCCCAGTTGGGGTCATTTGGGAGGCAACCAATTGATGTGTCTCTCTCACATCAATGCTTCTCTCTCTCCCTCTCTCCCTTCTACTCTATCTAAAAAATAAATAAATACATAAATAAATAAAATCAATGGAAAAATATCCTCTGGTGAGGATTAACAACAAGAACAAAAAATAAATAAATAAAATAAAATAACATTTTGAAATTTCATAGTTTAAAATTTGGAAAATGCCAAAAGCAACAAAGAAAATAAGAACTATCCAAACATTTAAAGTTATTCCTTTTAGTCTTTTTCTGTGTACATAAAATAATGATGATAGTAATAGTAACAGCTAATACTCATATAGTGTTTATAAGGGGCTAGACGCTGCTGCTTTGCTTTTACTTATTTTAATTTACATCATTCTTTGAAATATATACTATTATTATTTCCATTTTAAAGAAGAGGAAACCAAGTCACAGAGAGATCAAGTGACTTGCCTAAGATGAAACAGCTAGTAAGTGGCAGGCTGGGATTTGAATCCAGGCAACTGGCTCCAAATTGTTCTCATATATTGAAACAAAACTGAGATTCTACTCTATGTAGCGTTAAAAAGTTTTCATGTCTGTGATTATGTTTAGAAATATATTTGGCAGCTGCATACATTTTGTCATTTAATTCCACTACATAATTTAAACTGATCCCAAGTGTTGCACATTTAGTTGTTTCCACTATTCTCCCATTGTGAATAATAGGGAAACACCTTTACATGTTAACCTCTATGCATACCTCTCATTGTTTATTTGGGTTCTATTTCTAGGGGTCAAATTACTGGGTCAAAGGGTCTAAATATATTTTAAATCTTTGATATACCTTCTAAATCATCTTCCATAAATATTGTAACATTTCACCTTGTATCAGCAGTTTATTATATTTACTTTGTACCTAATAAGGATTATGTCATTGATACAAGTTTGTCATGTCTTCTGTGCTCAGAAAGCTTTCTGGTTTAAATTTTTGTTTTTGTTTTATTCTTAATCAAGAGAATTTTTTCTGAGCAGTTTGAGGTTCACAGAAAAATTAAGCAGAAAGTACAGAAAATTCCCACATAGCCCTTCATTGTTCCCCAGTTTCCCATTAACATCTTATATTAGTATGGTTCCTTTGTCACAATTAATATAGTTTATTAACTAACACCCATCGTTTATGTTAGGGTTCACTCTGTATAGCACATTCTGTGGTCTTGACAAACCTATAATGACATGTATCCATTATAGTATCATACACTACAGTTGTACTGCACTAAAATCCCGTGCTCTACCTATTCATCCCTCCCTCCCCCAGAGTCCTTTGCAACCACAGATCTTTATATTGTCCCCCGTTTTGCCTTTTTTTCTGGCTTAATTTTTGGTGAGTGTGCTTTTACTTTCCGACATGTATCAGCTTTGAACTTCATTCTTTTGAGTCTAGACACTTGTCCAAGTTGAAACACTATCCATGTTCTCTAGCCAACTATGATTCATCAAAATAATGTCGACTCCTTCTAAAGATAACATCTGATCCTTGACTGTACCTTATATCTCAACTGTTTTGTCTTAGTACTTCCCTAAGGCAGAGCCCTTGCCAAGTACCTCACCCAAATCTTCTAAGAGACCAAAGAGAACTAATCCAAGACATAGCACAGGGGCGATAGAAATTTCTAAGGCAAGTCCCTTGAGCAGCTAATTCCTGGTTCAGTAGGTTCAGTAGGACTCCTTACCGTTACATAAGTTAAATAAACAAAAAGCTATTATTGGCTATCAAATGCCATGGTATACACCAGAGAGGTTAAAAAGATATTAGAGATTTCAAGAAGGAACAAAATGAAGCCCATTTTAACTATTCAGCAGATTTTATGGGAAAATCCCTGACTGCTTGGGAAAAAATAGGAAAGAAAAGACTAGCTGGGGGATACACAAAACTCTAATAGGAAACCCTCCCCGCTCTTGGCCATACCTGTGGGTAGGAGACTGATTATATTTCTCTGCCAATGTCCTCCCCCTTATTACCAACATCTCTTGTTACATATATTATACAGCACACACTATAAGAGTTCTTTGCTGCCTTGAAGGAAAAAAAAATAAGACTTTCCAATTTTACATAAATGAAATTCTTAATTTCCTTTGTCCAGAATAGGACCCCATTTTAAGCCATTATTTGAATAGAGTTCATAATTTAAAGTGCTCCCCCCTCCATAGGATGTGTTCATTTCAGTGCATAAGCTGCAAAATGGCAAATGATTAAATCAGTTATAAAGAATTTGTAGCATAATAAATGCCAATTTATGATAACTGTCAACAGACTTGACCACGAAAGCTGAAGAGCTGCTATAGCAGAGGATAGCAGAGGCCAGCACTACCATGACTCTTCCACATGCTCAATCTCCATTTACTGAATACTGTCATAAAAATCCAGAAAAGAAACCCAGTGGGTCTGTTCATACATTTATAGGTTTGACAATATTAAAAAATGCCACAATGCTTTTTATCCTGTTTTGATCAGGACGTCTGGTAGTCCCAGATCATGTGAAGAGCAGAGAGCAGAAGCCAAAGTGCTCAGCATCTCACTTCAGAAGCTGTGGCCCATAAGGTCTGACCCCAGGAAGACTGAGCAGAAAACTCATTCTGGTGTCACTGTGGTCACCACACCTACCGTTCTGGGTGAGCTTTGTGGAGCAAATGAGGGTGGCAATCTGAAAACTATCTTTTGTGCTCTCCTTGGTTGGGGTAAAACTGGTCAGGGTTTTGGATGCTTGGAGCTCTTTTTCTTCCATCTCTACCTTGGTTCCAGGCAGGGTCAGGTAGAACTTAGCATCTTCCATTTTCTTGTTATCTCCCTGAAAAGGCAGCATGTCAGGAATACATAATGATGGGCAAAGCCTCTTACATACCAATGAAAACAGTGCATTTCCAGCAGAAGTAATGATGTTTCATCAAATTAAACCTAGATCCCTTCCAGCTCTGAGATACTAGGATACCTTCCCAGAGTTGGAGCCCAGAAATAATTCCAAAATTGAATAAAAATGGAGTAAGTTGTGAGCTAGACTAAGAATAGCCTAGGTCTTTGCTGTAAATAAATAAATATGGGCCCAGCTGGTGTGGCTCAGTGGTTGAGCATTGACCCATGCACCAAGAGGTCGCCAGTTCGATTCCTAGTTGGGACACATGCCCAGGTTGGGGGCCCGATCCCCAATGGGGGGGGCATGAAGGAGGCAGCCAACTGATGTTCTTTCTCATCGATGTATCTCTCTCTCATCTCCCTACCTCCCTCTCTAAAATCAATAAAGAAAATAAATAAATAAATTAATTAATTAAAAAAAAGAATAAGGTTGGATTTCATTTTTGTGAACCTCTAAGTGGTCAGTTATATGTCACTGGGTTGACTGGGGTCATTGGGAAGAATTAGTTTGCCATGCCTTCAAAAACTATTTATGAACTAATAATAGCTATTAAGGAAAATACAGATCACGTAGATACATTTCAAAAAAGCTGCCAACTCTATGATACTGTTGGATGAATGATTTCTTCTAGCATCTACTTTCTACTCTGAAATCTCAGTAGATGCGAAAGCTGTATAGCAGTTGGAGGGCAAAACTGTCAGGGAAGGAAAGGGGGTCCGATAGCAAAGAAATGGTGCCTGGCTCACGCTGATATGAAAACCACATTCTACCACATCCTCCACACTGTAACCAAGCCCAACAGTGCAGCTGTCTACACTCCGTGCAGGGTGATGCAGAGAGGAGAAGGCAAGAGGCAGCCCCAGAATGCAGTCTGCAGGGCAGGGAGACTAACAATGCAACTCACTCTTTCCAGAGAGGAGATGGGAGACCAGGCAGCCAGTGGGACATAGCCCTCTGGGTTTCTAGACTTAAAGGGGCAAATCTGTGTAGCTCTAGAGAAGTATTTGATGTTTATACACACAAATCAGAAAGGAAACTTCAGAACCAATTTCAGGAGTCAATATTTTCTCAGCGAGTTTCTGAACCTCATTCTGTCAACACCACCTTATAAACCACCAGGTCGTGCCTCCCATCCTGCAGTGTGGTGCCATCCGGATTCATCAGTTTCACGAAGGCCACCCCAAATGCTCGCTCTGATTTATCTCTGGCTGAAAAGACAGAAATAACTGTCTGAGCAGTGCAGAAAGATATAAGAAAGTGATGGCTATGATGTCTGATTCCATATTTTGCTCTGGGATGTGATGTTCAATTATGCACAGCTCAGCAAGTTGCAGTAAGTCATCCATACTGTGTGTGTCACAGGCTTCTTAAAGGAAATATTTCCCAAATTGAAATTATCTGGTACCTGCAAGTATGCGCCTCTCTCTAGGTTTACAAGTGAATGAGACCAGCAACCCCTTGATTATCTAAATCAGAAATGGGTTGACACCGACTCTGCCCCTAAGTCAACTCCATGTACTGAATACCTCTGGAACCTGTGCCTTTTCTCTCCGTGCCTTCTGTGCCTACCCAAGTTCAGGCCACCCTCACCTCTTTCCTCTATTTCTATAAATCTTCCTCACCAGTTTCTCTGTCTCTAGTCCTCATCCACCCATCACTTTCTCTACACTACAGCCACAGTGAGATTTCCAAAATCAAATCTAATCAGGTCAACTCTGCTCTAAAACACTTTCATGAGGTTTCTACTCTCCTCTTCCTTCCAAGATATTAGCTCAAGTGCCAGAGTGGGCATGTGTGCTCTGTGGCATTTGGGGAGGAGGGTCCAGCCTTCCAAGGAAGCAGAGAACCTCCTTCCTGGTCTTCAGGTCTAAGCTCACTGTATCCCCTTCTTAGATGCGATGGCAGGTGCAACTCGTGGCCTGTTCTCACCACCAGCACAACTCTAAGGTCTGCTGTGACTCATTTGTCCCCAAACTGGCTCAGCTGTAATGCACTGTATGATTAGACTACAATCTGTTTATCTATTCTTCTTTCGATGACCATCTAGGCTGTGTCTAATATGAGGATATTATGAATAAAGCTGTTATAAGAATATACCAAACCACCACCCACCACCCATAAAACACCCTTGCATGGCTCCTCCATACATGGTTCAAAAGAACCTTCGTCTTTCATGACCTGGCTCTAGCCCGCCTGGAAGCAGACTGCAGATTGTCAGCCCAGGCTCTCACTTCCTAGCAGTGTGACCCTGGCCACATATTTAATCTCTCTGTGCTCAGTTTCTTTATATATAAATGTGGATAAAAGTAGTATGCACTTTATCAGATTATGGTGGATATAAACAAGGTGGTGTGTATGGCACAAAGGACGGCTTGGTAAATGCTAGCTTCATCTTTGGGACAGCCAAATGAAATTGCTGATATTTGACGATTTGATATTGACCAACCAAGTGGCCATTTCATGTCATTCAACCTAAAAGCATGACCGCTTTCCCTGCTCCCACTTCAGCTCTACTGAGCTCACTCAGGTTTTCAAACACTCTTCTCCACTGTCACCCTTTGTTGGGCTAAGTTCTCCTCACCTTCAAGTCTCACCTAAGCTGCAGGAAAACTTAGGCACGAATCCCCAAACAGGGTGAGGTGCTGTGTGCATGTTCCCTGACAACTCTGCTGCTGCTGCAGCCCGTATCACTGTTCTGAAGTTAAGCACATGTTTTCTTGCTCATCTTCCTAACTAGACTACAGAGGCTCTTCAGGGCAGCTGCTGTGATGTACCCAGGGCCTGGCCTGCAGTCTGGTATGTAGATGGGTCAGTTACACTCAATTTAAAATAAAGAATTGCATTTCTATGCAGTGCAGAATGAGAACAAGACAATTGCAGAAATTTTGTGATCAATCTGAAAACAATCAGTTTTCTTCTCTGTTCACATTTTAGGGCAGCCATTTCATTACCTGTAATCTAAGACTTGAAATGAGAAAAATAGTAATTTGGAGAGACAGCAGATTAAACAGGTTCATATTAAGTAGTTTTCTTGCAGCAGGACTTTTCAGCAATATGACCACGCCCAGTGTGAATGTTTAAGAGGGAGATAAGATATACAGTATTTCCTGTTTGAGTATCTATTACTCTGTCCGGGGATCTATTACTCTGTCTGAGTATCTATTAGCATCTTATAAGAATTTAGTGTTGCCCTGGCTGGTTTGGCTCAGCGGTTGGAATGTCGACCCACAGACCAAAGGGTTTCGGGTTGATTCCTGGTCAAGGGCACGTACCTTGGTTGCAGTTTAATCCTCAGCCCTGGGCAGGGTTGTGCGGGAGGCAACCAATCGATGTGTCTCTCTCACATGGATGTTTCTCTCTCTCTCTCTCCCCACCCCCCGTCCACTCTATCTAAAAATTGATGGAAAAATGTTCTCAGGTGAGGATTAACAACAACAACAATTTAGTATTCACAGAACACATTTTGAGGAAATTCTGATACAGAACAACACAGATCTTAGAAGCCCAGAAAAATTCATTTTTTTCTGATTTCCTTAGCACCAACGAGTTCTGAAATGAAGGTGCCAAGTACCTTGTTCTCCAGACCCAGGAAAGCACTGCAAGCGAGAGTAAGCATGTTTCTTATGGAGATGCCGTGGACCTCCTGATACTTACATTCCTGAGACGATCGGTGCCGGAAGGTAAACCTTATATGGCAGCGAGTAACCTCTTCTATTGCAATGGATACCTGCGTAATAATAGGAAATCCATAGTTTACTTCGTACTCATAGCTCATTTTACAGAATTAGGCTGATTGAATCCTGTCACAGCACTAACTCCTATAAAGTGAGAGGTGGCAGAAGGCTTCATTCAAAGGGGACTTAGCTATTTTCAAGCCAAAAGACCCTCAGGGGAAGATCACCTTCGCTGTTTATCGTAGATTCTGAGGATGGAGGTATTACAAGTTTCTAGCACTTTCTCAAGTTTGAAACAGGAAATACTTCAGACAGAAAAGGTCATCACTTTGAGGTTTATATAGGACCTTTCAGACTGCAAGGTGTATACTTACATGGTAGTAATTCGGGTCTACAATAGAAGGAAAAGATATGTACTGGGGACGAGAAAGACTTCTGCTGCTTATATAAAGACGGGGTACAGGAAAAGCAGAAGTACGGGGCAATGCAAAGAGCAGAGAACATCCGTCAAACAGATAAACTAACCTTGGCATGATTACATGATGGAAGACTACACAAGTATCTAAAAATACATTTCTGAATAACTTCAATGCTTCTAGATAAGTAGCTTTTAAAAGCACAATATAAATTTGTATAAACAGCATAATTCAGAACATCTGAAGTATATAAAATCGTGAACAATAGTTACTTCTGAATTGAGTTATGAATGTAAGTGTGTATTTTCTGAGTTTTTATGGAGAGCTGAGAGATGGACAGTCAGAATGAGCTGATGGAGTCTGGGATTCAGATGTGGGCTCCAAGTTAGGCTCTGACACAAAGTAGACACAGGACCTTGGAAATCACTCATCTTCTCAATCTCAGGCACCCAATCAGAAAGGGCCTTACAGCACCGAATGTTGTTTTTTAAAAAATACTTTTTTATTGATTTCAGAAGGAGAGAGAGATAGAAACACCGATGAGAGAAAAACATCAACCGGCTGCCTCCAGCATGCCCCCGACTGGGGATCAAACCCGCAACCTGGGCATGTGCCCTGACCAAGAACCGAATCAGCAAACTCCTGGTGCACAGGACGATGTTCAACCACTGAGCCACACCAGCCGGGCTAGCACTGAATGTTTCAGTTGCAGGGCTATTGAGAGGCTCATATGAGATGACTGATCAGAAAAGCACTTTGGAATTTGTAATATGCAAACTGAAACTGAAAAGAGGCCCAGAAAACTTGGTTAGAGGCCAAGAAGAAAAAAATGTTAGGCAACTGCTTGCAGAGTGTGAAAATTTCCACTTGGGTCTGGACCATCTTGGCAGCCTATTACGTCACTACAACCAGTCTCTCTACTCAAATTTCTACACATTAATGAAGGAGAGTGCTGTATAAGAAATTTTGAGTTTCTTAAAGATAAATACTCTTAAACAAAATTGTAATTATCCATTCATTTCTTATTGCACCCATAAGCAACTTATCTAACCCTCCAGAAAAGGTAGGAATGATTTGTAGGTAAAAAAAAAAAAAAAAGAGCCCTGGCCGGTTTGGCTCAGTGGTTAGAGCGTCGGCCTGCGGTCCAGAGAGACCTGGGTTCGGTTGCCGTTAAGGGCATGTACTTCGGTTGCAGTTTGTCCCTGGCCCTGGTTGGTCGTGCGGGTGGCAGCCACTCAATGTGTCACTTTCACATCGATGTTTCTCTCTCTCTCTTCCTCTCTCTCCCCCCCACTCTATCTGAACAAAAAATGAAAAAATGTCCTCGGGTGAGGATAAAAAAAAAAAAAAGAAAGGAATCTAGACTGGGTTTAATTTATGATAGATTTACATTCTCACCTTGACAGTCTCATACCAGCAGGGCTGTTTGACCTGGTAATAGACCACTGATTTGTACTCTGACACGCCTTCGTATCCAGCGCCAGGATGAACTGCTTTCTTCAGATGGAGAGAAAAAATGAGGAGGGGATAATATATCTAGACAATAAAAGTACCCTGCACACCAGGCACGAGCCCTCTGCCCACCACATGGCCAGCATGTGCCTGACACCGGCATCCATATGCTGATTACATTTGGGGGATGAAGAGCAGAGTAAGAATGACTTTACCTAAGTGTCTAAATGTGGTAATCGCTAAGGGTCACAGCACTCTCCTAATACTCTTCTCTGCTGCAACTTTCATTTTCTCTCCCCCTGGAGAGAGCAAGTGCCTGCCCACGCTCTGCCTGGAGACCTGGTGCACAGGTACAGCACGTTCACAAAACTGAGGGCTGCGTCTTTTCCTAGTAATGAACCACTCAGTTCAGTAAAACCAGGCTTCAGCAGGGGCACTTTCCAGCTAGTTAGCAAAGCTGCAAAAAGACCGACTTGGAGAAGTTCTGTACTCGAACTCATGGGCCAAGGGGCTCGATCAACAGCACAAATCAGTCACTCCCCCACCGTGGCCCACAGCATTCTGCTTGTGCCACGACACAGAATACTACTTGACCAGTCAACTGTTTCCTTCAAAAACGATAATATCTGAGGGAAGTGATAGGGCTGTGTGCTTGTTGTTCCCTCAAGTGCCTGAGCTATGAGCACACGGGGAGCTGGGTGGGCTGACAGCTTGATCTCGGATTCCAAAGCAGGTAACTATGGTACGGGCATGAGGAGCCAGATGTCAGCTGAGACAACGAAGCCTCCTGCCTAAGTCCTTTCTGACGTCAGAACTAGACTTACTTCTCCACATGGACAGTTGGAGGAACTCTGGACAGAGGCCAGGATACCTGGACCCCTTCCTGGCTCCACCACTAACTCCTGTGTTTCCCTGAGAAAATAACAACTTCTTTCTGGGCTACAGTTTCCTGATACTAAAACTAACAGCCTGTGGTAACTGACCTCTAACCAAGGGGCCTCCAGTCTGAAGCTCTCTAAGGGCGTGTCTCCTTGGGCTCCGCTCACCGGGGGAGGAAAGGCGCCTTTCGGTGCCTCCTGGGCACACAGGCCCTTAGCTCAAGCCCCAGAGGAACTTAATAGGCTTGAAGTGGCTAAATAGTTTGAAAATGATAAAGACCCTCTGCATCAGAAGCACACATGAAATCATTAGTGGCTTGAGATATTTCTTAGCCCAGGAGAAATATAAAAATAGGAGTCTAAATTGGTTTCTTACTAAAACTGGTCATGGCTAATCATAAATTTAACAAGTTTTCCTTATGAGAAGTCAAATGCTCCCTAATGCGGAGCACGATCAGCCGCAGGCCAGTCCCTGGTCACGGTGAAGAAGTGTGTGATGGCAGCAGCATTTGCGGGGTGGTGCCTACCTCCAAGGTACTGCCCTCCTCGTCACACACAGACATGGTCACCTCCACATTCTTGGGCGTCTTCTTTTTCCCTTTGTCAAACTCGCCATGGATCAGGGTGACATAAATATCATTTCGAACATCTCCTGTAACATGACAACCCATCCTGTGAATGGTGCTGAGAAAGGTCACTTTTAATTTTCAGGATGTAATAAGACAAACTATAAGTAAACTAAGAATTGCCAGGTCTGACTTTACAGTGAGCTGTTCATAAAGCACTTTTCATATGTATTGTTCTCTTCCAATTACCTCATTCTGCCTTTCCAGACATACCAAACTGTCTCTGAAGTGTAGTTTATAAAAAATGAACTCTTTTCAATAGTCTTTATTTAATCATTGCTGTCTAACAATAAGTACACACTATATTTTATTAGGTTGCAGTGGCGTATTTTTTGCAATAATGCCTTGGAGAGTGTGGCATTTCAATCCATGTGAAAATAATGAAGGCTGACATTTACTGAGTGCTTATATGTGCCAGGAGCTGTTCAGTGTCTCATACACAATAATTTATTTAATCCATGTCACAACCTGATGAGACAGACACTACTTCTGAAAGCCTACCAAACACTTTATGTTTATTTAAATCAGCTTAATTGTTTTCACCGATATCAGAATAATTTCTGCTTGTCATATTTTTGGTTAACCACCACAAAATTAAAAAAATGAATTAATTAGTAAATGTGCAGTCCCCTCCACAGTGAAGAAAAGATTTAAATGTTATTGAGACACATAAATGAAACCTGGAATGCATGAAAGGCAAACCAAGTTCTAGGGTGGAAAGACTCAGGATTGTAAAAATGACTCCAAAATCTGTACTATACTAAATTGCCTCCCAGGGTAAAAATAAAATCTTAGAGCACAAGACAATCAAGGTGCATATTTACAACACACCTTTTTCATTGCTTATCTGACGGGAAAAAAATTGAGATACTGCTCACAATTGGTGAGAGTGAAGAAAAAGGGGCTTATTTACGCATTATAGTTTGAAATCTTAATTTGACATATTCTTTGTTAATGGAGATGTTGACATTTTGTGTCAAAAGCCTTAACTGACACAGCAACGTCACTGGTAATATTTGTTTATATAAAGTCTTAAAAATGTGGGCCATGATTATCCATAAGGATACTCATTGTATATTGTTCGTGAAAGTGAAAACTCGGAAAGTCCTTCAATTTCCAACCCTGAGCAGCTGTTAGAATAAATGATGGTACAATCAGATAAGGTGGTATTCATTTAAAACACCGACTGAGTACCTGCTCTGTACCAAGCACTGTACTAAGTGTCTGGGGGATGATGGTGAAGCCACGCACCAGCCTTGCTCTCATATAGCTCACAGTCTAGTGGGGAAGAGAAGCATTATCAGATAATCACACGATGAAATGCATCAGGAACAGGCCAGGCTTTGTGAAAAGCATAACCTTAAGTTCCAACCTTGTCTGGAGCATACAGGCATCTTTCCTTTGAGGTGATATTGGAGGGATGAGAGTAAGAGAGAGTGACAGCAGCATGTGCAAAGGCCCAGAGGTAGCAGACATATGATGGAAGTGTGCGCAGTGGGAGGTGGGGTCTGGTGTAAGATGAGGCTTCAGAGACAGACAGAAGTCATCAAAATGTTTTCAGCATGGGAGGAGTGGGAGGAAATCAGGTGGGCTTGCATAAAAGCTCACTCACGCCAAGGTGTGGAGAAGAGGAAGTGAGTGAGGTAAGAGCAAGCAGAAACAAGGACACCAGTTAGGAGGTGGTGGTGATTGTCTAGCAAAGTAGCTACAAACCAGGTAGTGGCAATGGAGATGGAGAGAAGGCTGTGGCTTTAAGAGGCCTTTTAAAGGTAAAACTGGCAGGTATTATCCAGGTATTTTGAGCAAGGTGGAAAGGAGAGGGAGGGGTCAAGGGTGACTTTCCAGCTTATTTGTACAACTGGCTGGATAGGGTGCCATTCTCCTAGATAAAACTTAACAGAAGATCTAGGTGTAGATGTACAGGGTTACAAGTTCCAAATGGGAATTCTGAGTAAGAATTATACAACTAAAGACAGAAGAATGAGCCAGTCAGGGAACAGTGCCCAGTAGAGTCCTGAGGCAGGAAGTAGTTGGATCTATGTTGGTCGAGTTCAAAGGAGTGGTTCTAGGGTGAGAGGTACAGATTTGGAGGCAACTAAAACACAGAGGCCAAGTGAGGAGATGAGATCACACAGGGAGAGAATGCAGATGAGAAGCAAAGGGGCCTGTTATGGGCTGAATTGTGTCCCCCTAAATTCTTATGTTAAAGTCTCAATCCTCAATGCCCCAAAATGTGACTGTATTTGGAGAGAGGCCCTTTAAAAAGGTGATTAAGGGGAAATGAGATCATGTGTTGGGCCCTAATCCAATATGACTGGTGTCCTTATAAAAAAAGATTAGGACACAGATAACACAGACACTAAGAAGTAACTGTGTGAGGACACAGGGAAAAGGTGGCCATGTGTGAGCCATGGAGAGAGGCCTCAGAAAAAACCAAACCTGCAGACACTTACATCTTGGACTTCCAGCCTCCAGAACTGTGAGAAAATAAACTTCTGTTGTTTAAGCCACCAAGTCGGTGGTACTTTATATGGCAGCCCTAGCAAACTAAGACAGGGCATAAGGACCAAATATTGAGGAAAGCTGACATCTAAAGGTGAGGAAGAAGATGATAAGGTGGCAGAGAGAGTCCTAGGTGAGGCCTCGGGGGAATGGAGAAAAAGAGAAGAGTGTGGGTCACCGATGATGAAGGGGGAGTGTTTCAAGAAAGGAGTGACCAAGTGTCACATGCTGCAGAAACACCAGAAACAATCATGTTAAAATACCCTTCGGACTTAGTGACTGTACAATCTTTGGTGCCTCTAGTGACAGCCATTCTGGAGTGGCTGGAGGGTGACTGGCAGGTGTGAAAACAGAGAGAGTATAACTGCTTCCAAGAATCTAGCAGTGGAGCCAGGAGCAGAGAGGAAGAGCACCTTAGCTAGAGGGGGGTGGGGCAGAAGAAGGGCTCAAGCCTTCTGAGCCGGTTTAAATGGTGATGGGAGGACGCTACAAGGGGAGGGACTTAGGTCTGATCTGTATTTCTCAAACCTGGTGATCACCAGCATCACCAGGGGAGCCCTGGTCTTACACACTGAATCAGAGTTTCTGGAACAATCTGGGAATCTGTATTCTGGTGTTTCCCAGGTGATCCTGATTAGCTGATCCACGGACCAGCATTTGGGAGCCAGGAGCCTAGACGATTTTTAATATCTGTCACCGTGCTGGCAGTCTACGACCAATCCCACTGACATAAAGAAATCATCCAGCCAGATTTCAAAGATAAGCTCACTTTGTCCAAAAAATAAACTTCTCTAGTTTATCTTTTTCAGATGTCTGCACTGCTGTAGCAATAAAACTGCCTTCAGTTGTAGGAATATTACCAATACTTAATTTTTTTAAACAAGACGACAAAACATTTTCCAAGAACATTGATGAATATGTATCAGGATGAAATGGCTCTGGAAGGCAGATGAAAAACTACCTTGTTTCATAAGAAAAGATAATTTCCATTTTATAGCTCTTCTATTCATTCATTTCACAAATATTCTTTTAATATCTACTATAGGCAGACAATGTGTGTGGCAACAAATTATTACTGCTCATTAATCTTGCAAAGGAGAAATAAGATCTTGTGTTACTTTAAAAGAACCTAAGTTTTTATGTAATAGATAAGAGCTTGGTTTGCTAGAATTTTTCTAATATGCCAAAGATTGGACTTCCGGTCAAGATGGCGGCACAGGTAAACGCGGTATCACGTCCTCCCACAACCACATCAAAGTTACAACTAAAATACAGAACAACCATCATTCAAAACCGCCTGAAATCAAGATGAATGGAAGTCCTACAACTATGAAATTAAAGAAGAAGCTGCATGGAGACTGGTAGGAGGGGTGGAGGCGCGACGGGCTGGTCCCACACCCGCGTGTGCCGGATAAAAATTAGGAGGGCACCTCGGCTGGGAAGGTCCTCCCTGAGGAGTGAGGGCTCCCTGTCCCACACCAGGCGCCCAGCTCAGGGCTCCAGTGCCCCGGAGAGAAGTCCCCATCACTTCTGGCTGGAGAAACCAGCGGGAACTGAGGCTGAGGCGGCTGGAGCCCCCGGCAGCTCCTCTTAAAGGGCCCGCACACGGACTTACTTGGACTCGCTCCCTCCAGGCTCCAGCGTGGGGGAGGCAGCTTGAAAGGCACCAGACTCATATGAGGAAGAACTGAGCTGTTTGGCATTGGAGCGAGGGCTGGAGAGGCAGCTTTCTCCTGGACAGACGTGCTATCAGAGGCTTTTGTTCCTTTGGTGAGCCCTTCCCTGGGACAGCAGACAGCCACCATATCTGGGACTCCAGCTACCTGGCTCACACTGTTTGCCCCGCCCTGGTGATTCCCTGAGGTCCCACCCCACCCAACTTTCAGGCCCACCCAAGCTGTTGCCAGTTGCTTTACCATAGGATTGGCCTGTCTTGGAGCCTGCTTCAGCTTTTGCTAAATTCTTTCACACGAGCAGCATCTGGTCTCAGCTAGCCCCATACCTCTCGCTAAGTAATACATAGAAACAAACACAGGGAGGCAGCCAAAATGAGGAGACAAAGAAACAGGTCCCAAGTGAAAGAACAGAACAAAACTCCAGGAAAAGAACTAAGTGAAATGGAGTTAAGCAACCTAACAGATGCTGAGTTCAAAACACTGCTTATAAGGATGCTCAATGGACTTAGTGAGAACCTCAGTGAACTTAGTGAGGGCCTCAAGAGCATAAAAAAGGACCAGTCAGAAATGAAGGAGGCATTAACTGAAATAAAGAATAATTTACACAGATTCAATAGTAGAGTAGGTAAAGCCAAGAAGCAAACCACCGATTTGGAATATAAGGAAGCAAAAAACACCCAATCAGAACAT
The DNA here is from genome assembly GCA_030848825.1 of Tadarida brasiliensis. NCBI lineage: Eukaryota > Metazoa > Chordata > Mammalia > Chiroptera > Molossidae > Tadarida > Tadarida brasiliensis. The sequence continues at coordinate 65,725,488 of CM061259.1, read as the reverse complement.
CAAAAAGAATCCAAAAAAATGAGGATAGTGTAAGGAGCCTCTGGGACAACTTCAAGCGTGCCAACATTCGCATCTTGGGGGTGCCAGAAGGAGAAGAGAGAGAACAAGAAATCGAAAACCTATTTGAAACAATAATGGCAGAAAACTTCCCTAACTTGGTGAAGGAAACAGACATACAAGTCCAGGAAGCACACAGAGTGCCAAACAAGATGAACCCCAAGAGGCCCACACCAAGACACATCATCATCAAAATGCAAAAGGTTCAAGACAAAGAGAGAATCTGAAAAGCAGCAAGAGAAAAGCAGTTAATTACCTACAAGGGAGTTCCCATAAGACTGTCGGCTGATTTCTCAAAAGAAACTTTGCAGGCCAGAAGGGAGTGGCAAGAAATATTCAGAGTGATGAAAAGTAAGAACCTACAACCAAGATTACTCTATCCTGCAAAGCTGTCATTTAAAATCGATGGCCATATAAAGAGTTTCCCAGACAAGGAAAAGCTAAAGGAGTTCATCACCACCAAACCATTCTTATATGAAATGTTGAAGGGTCTTCTTGAAGAAAAAGATAAAAAAATATGAACAAACAAAATGGCAATAAATACATATCTATCAACAATTGAATCTACAAACAAAATGAACAAGCAGAAAAGAAACATTCTCATAGACACAGAGAACTTTTGTTGGGTACCAGATGGGTGGGGGCTGGGGGGATGGGTGAAAAAGGTGAAGGGATTAAGAAGTTCAAATTGGCTGTTAGACTGACAAACCTCAAAGGGAAAGGGGGTTGGTGGGTGGGAAGAAATAAACCAAAGAACTTGTATGTATATATGCATAACCAATGGACAAGGACAACAGTGTGGGGAAAGGCAGGAGGGGGGCGGGAATGGGGAGGAGGGGGGCAATGGGGGAAAAATGAGGAACATCTGTAATACCTTCAACAATAAAGATAAGTTTAAAAAAAAATAATAATATGCCAAAGATTGTTTACTTATATGTTCTATATACCTATAAAATATGTATCATATATTCATATTTTAATATTTATATCCATATACTTATATACAATATTTATATAATATAATAACATGGTAATTGTCTATATATCAAGTTCCTTGAGGGAATGATTTCCTTCTTCTAACATGAAGATCAAGAAATTAATTGGATTTTGAAAACTAGACAACAGGAAAATGTGGTGCTTGTATATGTATGCATATATATCAACCTTTTCTGGCTTTTTACAATAATTTTGGTTGTAATTATCAATTAATTTGTATAGATTTGGTGGTCTCCTCTTGGGAGAAATGGCTTTCTCTTTGGCCAAGAGGTGGGTCTTTCTCCAAGGATGAGCTGATTTTATTTTACTAAAAAGTTTTCTAGCTTTGGTCTTCTCAGAGACTCTTGATTCCTTTTTGTTTGTTAGCTAAATTTTTGTGTTTCACTTGTAAATTGTGAGCTGTCTCAAAGGCCTTATTTGGTGATTGATCTTAGTTAGTTCTTTTTATTTATGTTCTAGATGTAAACCTTTGATTCTCAGAATCTGCCTAGATGACTGTTAATAAAACTCTAAGATATTAGTGGAAAAAAGATGAATTGTGCTGAATCAGTGGCTACAACAGAACATGTGCAGATCACCAACACATGGTGGCAAAGAAGATAAAACTGATGTAAGAAATTGCAGAATGTTTACATTCTTGTCACCACAAGTTCGAGGACTGCCAGTGAGCGACACAGCTGGAGCAGAAGCACATGAAGTAGAGGGTCCAGCTGAGACTGAGCTGAGCAGGCACCTCGCCAGAGCTCCCAGCGAGGAGCCCAGGACGCTGGTGATGCCATCGTGAGAAAGGTACAAGGTACCTGCAAATGAAGCAGATTATTCTTGGGAATGAGAACCTGTGCCATTCAGTTCAACTTAAAGATGGTCTAGGGGAACATTTCAGACGGGCTTGTGCAGAACATACAGGAAGAGAGAGTGAACAGAAAAGTCTGAGTCACATTCAGAAGTGTTACCTTGGCCTGGCGCCCTGGGTACCTTTTCAAGGTTCTGCATGCAACCCTGTTTGTATCTCCCACTGTCACAATACCACTGAATGCAGATGAACTACATCAATGGATCTGTGTTGTTTCAACTGTGCAGTTAGAAGTAACTACTTCATGGAAGGAAATCCAAGAGGAAGCAAGACAAGTGACTCCGGTAAAGTGTTTACCTGGAAGTATTATTTCAGGAAAGCCCATTTTTCGGGCGATTGCTGTTGATCTATCCACCAAGTGTGAAAAATTCTTCTGAACTTGCGTGAGGTCACCTGGCAATAACTTCAAGGACACCCAAAGCCCTTTAAAGAAATAAAAGATAAACTTTTAGTTCTTTGTATGATCTATATAATAAACATACCAACACTGGGAAAAATATGTTGTAATGATGTGCAGATACAATATTCTTGGATGAAAATTATCCCCTAGTTAACCTATAATTTTAATGACACTCCATTAGGACTTCTTGAGAATTTAACAGAGATGTGAGCATATGTTTACTTTGGGGGGAAAAGAGTGAAAATAGTCCCTCTCAGACACCAAGATGCTATAAAGCTTTAGTAATGTATATTGGTGGTAAAAAAGTCATGTGAATCAATGGAAACAATGAGATTAAGTACTATCATATAGAGCAAAAGGGGCACAAGAAGTCATAAAAAGAAACACAACAATTTCATAAGTGTGCTGGGATAATTTCCTGCTACGTAGAACAGAATCCATCTAATTTCTCACCTCACATTTTTATAAAAATAAATTCCTAATATAAAAAAGGCAGGAAATTGCCCTGGCCAGTTTGGCTCAGCGGTTAGAGAGTCGGCCCGTGGAACAGAGTCCCTGGTTCGGTTCCCGCTAAGGGCATGTACCTCTGTTGCAGTTCGTCCCCGACCCCTGTTGGGGTTGTTTGGGTGGCAACCACTCGATGTGTCTCTCTCACATCGATGTTTCTCTCTCTCTTCCTCCTTTTCTCCCTCCTGCTCTATCTGTAGATAAAATGCAAAAATGTCCTCGAGTGAGGATTAAAAAAAAAAAAAAAAGGCAGGAAATTAAAAGAAAAAATGAATGTATAGTTATCAAATCTCTGAGAATAAACCATTTTTCTAAGTAGAGAAACAAAATCACAAAAGCAAAAAGAATTATCTCTATATAAACTGAAAGTTTGATATTCATAAAAATGAAAAGTATACTGTAAAGTAGTAAAATTCTTATAAATAATTATGAATTTTACTACTCATTAGAAGAAAAACATTAGGATTCTCACAAATAAATAAGACATGAATAGACAAATTCATAAAGAAGTATAAGAAGTTTATAACTATTTGGTAAACCAAAAAATGAGAAATATGTGTCCTAAATAAGACAGATTATCTTTATTATATATAAAGTGCTCATAAAAAAGAAGGAAAACTTTAGAAAACTCACAAATATACACGAAGGCTGATTAATTCATGAATAGTTTTTTTTCTTTTTTTAATTCAAGAGAACCATATTGAAGTCTACTTTTTACCTTTCAAACAGGTAAAGATTTTTAAGTACCAGTCTGCAAAGAGGGCCAGATTGAAATTCGTGCCCACTGGGAGAAATCTATAGCTGCATGTTTCCTTCCAGGTTTAAGCTTGCTGCCATCATTTGACCCAGAAATCCTACTTCTGGGAATTTTAGGAGGAGACAGTCCTGAATATGGGAAAAGCTACAAGTATAAAGATAGTCATAATAGAGTTATTTAAATGTATAATCGTGACAAATTAGAGAACACTTAAGTGTTTACTTAGAGCATTTCCTTTTCTGAAATCCAAGCAATGGCATATTATGCAACCACAAAAAATATTTGTGAAGAGCACAAAAACATTTGAAAAGTGCTCGTTTTGTTAAGCAGCAAGAGAAGCAATGGTCTGTTTTCAGTTCTGTTAAAATAATTTATACATACAGAACAATCTATTTAGTGTAAGGGTTTTCCACTCTAATAAATTATATCCTAAGGTTAGAAATTTTAAAACAACAAATATATTTAGTTATTTGTTTTAATTATTCAATGATTCCTCACATGTCTTTCCCACTCAGGATCACTGTTAATACATGGAAACTAAATATACTGAAAATACTGTGTTTTCTGATTGCCTCCACTTTGGAAAACAGGGGTTAAAGAAAAAAAGGAACTCAATCTTCAAAATTATCCAAAAACCATCACCATCTTGGTATTTAAATTTAAAATTGTTAACTATTTTCCCTTATTGTTTTAAATTTAAAATGCAGTTTCAATAAGCAGAACTTCTCTTGGTTAAAATGGTATCAATAGAGTGCTATACGAAGTACTAAAAACGTTTTGCTAGATAATCCATTATTTCATATTAACACAAATTCTTTTTTTTATATATTTAAAAATATTTTTTCTGTATTGATTTTAGAGAGAAAGGAAGGGAGAGGGAGAGAGAGAGAGAAACATCGATGAGAGAGAACATCAATTGGCCGCCTTCTGCATGTCCCCCACTGGGGATTGGGCCCACAACCTGGGCATGTGCCCTGACCGGGAATCGAAATGGCGACCTCTTAGTGCATGGCTCGACGCTCAACCACTGAGCCACACCGGCTGGGATTGAACAGAAATTCTTTTATATTGCTTTGGTCTCCTTCCTCTCAATTTTAGGAAATGTAATGGATAAACATATTCAAAGACTGGAACATAATTATCCTCGAAATTCTCTGTGCATTCACCTAGAGTCAAGGATTGCAGGGTCAACAAAAGCGAGGAAAGTGTCATGGGATAAAAAGTTGTTCCAGAGAATTTACGAAATACAGCTGTGATCCAATCCAGTGTCGGGTGCATTCTGGGCGCTCTTCTGCATTAAATGCCTTCAGCAGGAAGCTGAGGTGGGCAATCCCCAGAGAAACACAATGAAAGGGCAGGAGTCCAAGGCCTCAGCTCTGAATGCCCCCCTAATCCCCTCCCAGCTAAGTACAAAGCTGCGTACCTTGTCCTTTGTGGTTCACTTCCTTTGCTGCTATCACTTTATTCAAGACTGAAGTGAGTGGCTCATTTTCCCCAATCACATGGGATGTTATCAGGGGTGACATGATTAGCTGCCTCTGCCGGATATAGGTTTCCATGGCGATTCTGGGAAAGTCAGAAATGAGAGGTAAGAAAAAAAGAAGATGTCTCTGTAGCATAGGCTCAGATAGTGGTGGGTCCTATGGGAATAGTATGGAAATATAAACACTAAACACACCAGACACCTAACTAGAGGACTCTCTCTTTTCTTATTTTTCCATTGGGTGCCTGTCTTAGACACCAAATTCATCCTGCAAATGACTTTGGGCAGAGAAGAAACAAAAACAAGAACAAACAAAATTGATGGTAAAATCGGCGGCACTTCTTCATGCTCTTTACGAGTGGAAAAGACTGCTGTAAAGGAATTGAAGGACTGGGGATGGGCCAGGAGACCTGGCCTCCAGTTCTGGTTCTACTTGGCAGTGAGCTCCATCAGACTCCCCTCTGGGCCTCAGTGTCCTCATCTGTAAGAAGATGGGCCTGATCATATGCCTTGAAGGCTCCATCTACTGCTCACACTCAATGTACAAGGGCAGTATGTTTGCAGGGGCTTTGGAAGGGTATTCTTAGATTCCCATGTGATGACAAACTATATTAGGGTTGCAACAGCGCAGGCCCCAGCGAATAAGCTTCACTTCAGTGATCACATCAGGCTGAGGCTTGGGCAGGGTGATCAAAGAACCAAACACAGCCCCCATTCTATTGACAGCACAGCGTTATCAGTGCCTACATATCGCCTGGTGCAGCACAATGGTCTCCAGTCTTCTTGGCTGTGGTTTTGTTCTCTTGCCTGTTATGCAGGCCAGCTTTCTCTACGGGTTCAGATCTGTAAGCTGACGACAATAGGGGGAAACACTGCGATATGTTGCTGAAAAGCAGGCTTGTTATCATCCGAGTTGTTTTCAAATGACACTCTAAAATGGACTCTCTTATAATACACTCTACAGCTTTTGAGGTAAGTTATAAAAGCAGCTGCCATAAATCTTAGGAGTTAAATGCCAGAGGCTGCGATTTACATCGTGAAAGCTTTACAGTGGCTGTTGGCCACACAATGAGCAGTAATCAAATTAGGGCTGGTCACTGCCGAGACTCAAAGCATGCATTATGACACAGTGGGGACAATCTCAGGCGCACTGTTACTGGGCTGCTAGACGAGAGCTGGTGCAGAAATTCAGAGGGAGGCACACAACCAAAGAACAGAACCTCCTCACGGGTGAAGCAAATACACAGAAATACATTTGAGATAATTTTCACATTCATAATGCCTCAACTATTTTTGATATATTTATAATATAATATATAGAGAGCAGAATAACTTTCATACCCACGAATGCTACCCCTTTTACTTACACACATATATAAAATATACTGTCACATTATCATATATTTCATATAACTTTCATAGCCATGAACACTGTTCCTACTATGTATATACCTATATATTATATACGCAGTACATATGTAATAATAATGTATAATATGTCCAATAAGAACATTCATGGATGGAAAGTTATATTTATCACAAATATAACATTTTTACATATTTAATATAATATATTGTATTTTTATATACTTTTACATTTAAACATATTTATTCTATATATTTTATTTAATATTTACTGATTATATAAGCTACATTAATATATTTGATTTACAATATTAATACATTTAACTTAACATTTTAATATAAAATTATAATAATATATTTTTTTTCTTTTCTTTTTTCTTTTTATTGATTTCAGAGAGAGAGGAAGGGAGAGGGAGAGAGAGATAGAAACATCGATGAGAGAGAACATGGACTGGCTGCCCCTGCACGCCCCCCACTGGGAATTTGGCCCACAACCTGGGCATGTGCCCTGACTGGGGAATCAAACCAGCGACCTCTTGGTGCATGGGTTGACGCTCAACCACTGAGCCACAGTGGCCGGGCTAAAATTGTAATATATTTTAATATATTGTAATTATTAAATGTAACATATCATATCTATTTAATATATTTAAATATATGTAGATAATTATATTGGGAGCAGCATTTGTGAATTTGAATGTTGTCTCATAATTCAAATTAGCACTAAGCTACATATAATATTATGGGTCAGTATATAGGTGATATAATACTAGAAAAATGCATACTGTATGCATATAAGTAATATATGTTTCCTTACACCCACCCAACACCAGCTATCTTACATATTTTTAAAATTTGGTCAAGCCAAAAACTAAACCTCATTGTTTAATTTGCATCTCATTGATTCTCAGTGACTTTATAGGCCATTTCTTTGTGTGTGTGTTTGTCCTTCTTATGCCCTCAAGAACTTCTATTAATTCTTTATTAAAAATACTCATACTTCATACACATTACAGAGATTTTGTTAAATTTTTTCTATGTATAAGTTGTTTAAGATTTTTGTGTGGCTAAACCTATAATTTTCTTTGGTGTCTGACTCAAAGGCCTCCCACACATCATTATTATGTAAAACTTAATATTTTAAGATTTAGGCTCTTACATGTATATGTGCCATCACCAGGAATTTACAAAGGTGTAAGTTGTGGGACAAGGTTCTAATTAATCTTTCTTAAATGGTTAGCATAATTCTAATTTATTTGCATAGTTTGTCTTTCTCCACTAATTTATTATTTCAAAACATTTTAAAAATAATGTTATTTATTATTAATAAAATATATATTAATTCAAATATCCTTGGGCTGGTTTCTAGAATTCTCAGTTTGTCATACTGATCTGTTGTGCCAGCTACAAGGTGGCTTAGACAATCACCTTCTGTCATTGACACGACTAAGCTGTTAGTTGGTTCCAGCAACGTCCCCAGCCTCACCTAGCCCACTGACACCTGTGCACAGGGAAAGCAGAGCACGGCTGCTAGAGACAGTCACAACATTCACACAGATACTTCTTCAGAGGTATGGGGACTGAGATCTGCTCCCCCGCAGCTCCCCAGTGGCCCACACAGGCTCCAGCTCCTGAGCTCAGTATGGAGGCCTACTCTAGCCAAGTTCTCAGGGAATCCTTGCATGTCCTCCCAGTCTGGCTTTCCCTCTCTTTGCAGGAACCCATGGATTCGTCAGCCTTCACCCACTCACCTCCTGAACCTCACTACTCCAAATGTGGTCCCCTGACTAGCAGCATCAGCATCACCTGGATGCTTGTTAGACGGACACTCCAGACCGACTGGATCCCATTCTGCAGTCTAACAGGGCCCCGGGTGGTTCATATGCATGGGCCAGTTTGAGAAGCTTCTGTCCTACGTGATCCCTTGTCCTCCAGGACACCCATTCCAGGGGACAGAGTACAAATGTCTTTTGGCATTTCTGACACTTATCTGGCACCATTCTCTGGTTCCTAGTACAGACATAGATTTGTTCCTTATATTCCTTCAGTCATTTCGGTAGAATCAGAATAGTTCAGTTTACCCTCTGCAATTGGAGTCCAATATAAAGGACTTTGAATAGTCTTCTGTGAGCTCCTCTCCGAGAATCTTCCTTCTCTAACTAAGCAAATGGTTCCTGCACCTGGCTCTGCATTCACACACCATTCAAAGTGCTAATCCAGGTCTCAAGTCACCTGGGATAAATGCCAAAGTACTTACTGCTGAAAGGGAATAAAATGCTGCTTTTCTTCATCATCCACCTTCCCATGTATGATATCGGTAATATCCATCACTAGGAAAAAGATAAACTTAATTAAAGGAACTAATTACTTCAGGCCTCAGTGGGTTACTGTGGAAAATTAAGAGTATCAGTAACATAGAACACCGGGGGAAGACACACACAACCCTGGGGGAGGACACAGCACCGGGGGAGGAAGACACCACACAGGAGCCATGCACTTCTTTGCCAACAGGACTCCCAGCGTACCAGCCCAGAAGAGCAATTCATCAGGAGCTCCCTTCTGCAGGGGCTTAGATTCACTCAGCTATCCCTGCAGACTACTTACTCCCTTTTCAAAATTCTACAAGACCCAGTTGCTAAATTCTTGAGAAATTTAACACTCTGATTACTTTTCAGTGAACCTGCATTCAAAGGCCCAGAGAACACATTTTTGGCACAATTGGCAACAGAGTAACAGGCCTGGGAGAGAAAGTGGGACTTGAAGTGGTCAGCTGTCTCTGATTTGACATTTCCTCACCTGATTTACACACGAACAAAGGGAAGCCAGAGCACCAGCTGCACACCTGGAAGACCTTAAAGTAGTCTGCTTTTTTATAGGCAAGAACAACGAATAAAGTACTGTTCTAAGCCTCTTGCATATACATTATGTTATTTATACAGATATTATTAGCCCCACTTTAAGAGATGAGAAACTGAGCACAGCCAAGGTAAGTAACTTGCCCTAGGTCAGAAATCTTAAGTGTTAAAGCCAGGGTATAAACCCAAAAGTGGTTACAGGGCCAAAGCATGTAACCTAACTATCCCTTGCGGTCTACAGATGTAGTCAATGGGCTGCTCTCCAGCTGCTGAAATTAGGCAGGGCTCATGGCAAGAGGCAAGTTACCAAATTACAATCTGGTCATAAACACTTGCTAACTGTCCACTCCCCAGATAACCTCTTTGGAGATTTAAAAAAATAATGAAATATTAGACAATTCTCATATGAAAAACTAAGATAATGGAGGAAATGCCTTCTTAAAGCATCCCACACAACGCAGTGTCAGGCTTGGGAAATAAAAATGTTGATGGAAGGAGGCTGGAGAAAGGGCATAGCATCTATTTATTATCAGCCTTCAATGAAACCCTGCAAAAACTGTATAAAAACAAACAAACTGCCTGGCCAGTGTGGCTCAGTGGCTGAGTGTCGACCCATACACAAGAGTTTGCTGATTCGATTCCCAATCAGGGCACATGCCCCTGTTGTGGGCCAGGTCCCCAGTGGAGGGCATGCAGGAGGCGGCCAATGGATGTTCTCTCTCATCGATGTTTCTATCTCTCCCTTATTCTCTCTCCAAAATCAATAATAAAAAAATTTTTTCTAAGAAAAAGAAAAACAAACAAACCTGCAAAACTTATATTTGATACCCCCCCAAAAAAACAATAGGCAGTTCATTTGTCATTGCCATATCTAGTTACTCCTAAGCTCTGCTGGTGCTTGGCATCAAGGGTCAGAGTAAAGAAGACTCTTCTCCTTTCCCCCTGCCCTGAAAACACACACACGTGCACACACACACACACACACACACACACAGAAATAGAAAAGCAAGCAAAAGCTAAAGTTCCGGCTTGATGTTCTTCCAATTTCTTTAGCTCATTTTGTATGACAATGACTTCTAATATGCCTTGTAGATACCTAAAGAGTCCTGGGCCAGGCCTCTTATCTTCTCTGAGATTTCACTTAAATTCTCTATCAGGCAGTGAGGCTGTGTGCCCTCTGGTCACAGACTGTCAGCCCATGAGCAGCAGCTGGAGGGCTGGGCTGTTCAAGGGATGCACCATATATGGTCTCAAGGGATACAGAGGCCAGCTCATTATCCACATAACCCTGACAACATGGGGTTTCTGGGTCCTTGTTCCAGGAGCAAAATTATGATATTTCACAGATGGCTTTCAAAACGACTTAGTGACCAAAATTTCAACATAAGACTTAAAATATATTTCCTCAATTTAACACACTACAGAGGAAAGGGAAGGGCCTCTTGGAAGGTTGTAGGGTTTGATTTAAGCCAAGGATCCTCTTTGAAAGCAGCTACAAACACAACGTTGCCTTTGAAGAGCCAATTTCCTAGACAGGCAAACCACTTTCCAGGGAGAACTGCACTTGATTAAAATCGGTAATCAATATGCAGCCACAGGCAGGGAGGAAATTCCAAAAGTCACCGCTGAGGCGTGACCGAGAACCTGCTGTGTGTGAGACAGTGCTGGGCCCTGTGAGCAATGAGGGCGGTGGGGTCTCAGGAAGGACACAGAGTCCGAGAAAAGGTAGCTGGCAGTCCCAGGTAGCAAACGCTGTGTGTCTGATGCTAACACTGCCAACCAGATTATCTCCCACAGTCTCGGGGTCCATCTCCCTCCCCACTATCTCCTCTATTTTTCTTTTTTTTTTACTGTGATAAAAATATACATAACATAAATTTACCATTTTAACCATCTTTAAGTGGGCAGGTCTGTGGCATTAAGTACCTTCATACTGTTGTGCAGCCATCTCCACCATCCACCCCACAATGTCTCCATCCTCCCAAACCGAAACTGTCCCCATTAAGCTCCAACTCCCCATTCCCATCTTCCTCCAGCCCCTGGCAACTCCCATTCCACTTCCTGTTTCTATGAATTTAACCATTCTCTCCATACTTCATGTAAGTGGAATCATACAGTATTTATCTTTTTGTGACTGGCTTATTTCACTTCATGTAATACCCTCATGGATCAACCATGCTGTAGCAGGTATCAGAATTTCCTTCCTTTTAAGGCTGAATGATAGTCCACTGTATGGATATACCAAACCTTGTTTATCCCATTCATCCACCTGGGTGGCTTCTACGTTTTGGCTATTGTGAATAATACTACAGTGAACATGGGATGTACAATCATTTCCTTGAGGCCCTGATTTTAGTTCTTTTGGGTATACAGCCGTAAGTGAGATTGCTGGATCCTAAGTGTCTCATTTTCTGAGGACGTGCCACACTGTTTTTCACAGGGGCTGCACCATTATACATGTCTCTGAGTCTTTCCATACCTGCTACTCCAAAGGGTCTTCGGAGTCCACAGGTATGCTTTTTGCCCTCCTTCAGCTCCATGTGGCCCACCCGGACAATCTGGCAGACGAGGCTGATGCGGGGCCGGATGAGGTCTGTGCTGCTGAGGTCCTAAGAAGCAGAGAGCACATAAAAGGAGGTCACATTGCGTCATCCGCTCACCTTTGTTCCTCTTTTTATTTTCACTCTACAATAGAACACCATTCAGAGCATATTTCCTGATGCTGAAAGATCAGAATATCTCCTTCTCCCAAGAACTATCAAAGAAAAATGACTGTATTCAAAAATGGAAAAAAATTTATTCCCCAGTTCCTACTTCAAATTTATAAATAAGATCATATTTAATCTAAAGTCTCTAGTTCATCCATATAAGCAGGATATTTAAAAATCAGGCCACCTGTCATTGCTACTTTAGATATTGCCAAGATATAGCTGAGTACAGGATGCATTTCAATGTCAAATGAAATAAAACTTGTACAATATTGACATTTATTAGGAATCCACACATGCTGGTTTCATTTCATCTTCCAAATAATCCTGTGAGGCAATTATAACACAGAAATTTACATGTACTGCTTTCTGTTATCATTCGTTTTATGAGAGGCATCCACTGAGAGCTTCTGGGTGTATGTTGATTAATAAGTGATGTGTAGATGAAATATCTTTTTTGTGTGGCTCAATTTCTACACTTCTTTGTATTCTTCTATTTTTAATCCTCACTCAAGGATATGTTTTGTTTTTTTTAATTCATTTTAGAGAGAGAGGAAGGGTGAGAGAAAGAGCGAGAAAAACATCAATGTGAGAGAGAAACATTGATCGGCTGCCTCCTTTACACACCCCGACCTGGGGTTGAACCACAACTTAGGTATGTGCCCTGACCAGGAACCAAACCTGCAACCTTTTTTTGGTGTATGGGATGATGCACCAACCAACGGAGCCAGCTGGCCAGGGCTACACTTGTTTGTATTCTTAAGGACAGGTGAGTAAACCCATGAACCAGCTCTGTAATTTACTTAACCTAAATCTCCAACATAGGAATACAGACCAATGATAACATCAACCTTGAATTTCTGCTCTAGGGTTTGTAAGGCTTCTCCTATGAGAGAGATAAAGGGTCCAGGTGACTACGTAGATAAATTGTGGCACATTCATACTATTTAATAACATGCAATCATCGATAAATAAAGTTTTTGAAGAAGGTTTTATGACCCAGGAAATGATCACTACATTTTATTTCAGTGAAAAGACTGGACATGAAGTATACATAAAAGAAGATCCTAACTGGTGGGAGGGGGATGAATTGCAGTTATGCAGTATTGATTAGAAGATGGACCAAAGATTCAATGATGCCATTTTTTAAAAATGCTCACCCAAAGATATGTTTCCATTGATTTTTAGAAAGAAAGTAAAGGAGAGGGGGAGAGAGAGAAAAAAACATTGATGTGAGAGAGGAACATTAATCGGTCACCTCCGTATGCATCCAGACCAGGGATCGAACCCACAACCTGGGTATGTGCCCTGACCAGAAATTGAACCCGCAGCCTTTCAGTGTATGGAACGAGGCTTCAACCAACTGAACCACACTGGCCAGGCCTCAATAATGACTTTTTAAAATGTGTTTTAAATGTACTGATAAATGCCTTTTGATTTTAGGGGAAAAACTCACATATCTCAGAAATGAGGAAATGCTCTGTATTGGGGGCAGGTTTGGGGAAAAGTTAGTTTTAAGTGCTTTTTTTTGTCTACGTTTACCAGGTGCTGAAAATTTAGATGGGTCAGTGCAAGGCTAGTCATCAAACCATGCCCATCCTAGGAGTGGGATGCTAACAGAAGAAATGAATAGTAATAAGAAGAAATGAGCCTGGCCAGTGTGGCTCAGTGGACTGAGCATCACCCCATGGACTGAGAGGTCCCAGTTCGATTCCCAGTCAGGGCACATGCCCGAGATGCGGGCTCGATCCTCAGTGGGGGTGGGGTGTGGGGGGGTGTGCAGGAGGCAGCCGATGGATGTTTCTCCCTCACATCAATGTTTCTATCTCTCTCTCCTTTCCTCTCTCTCTAAAAAAAATCAATAAAAACATACTAAAAAAGTAAAAGAAGAAGAAGAAATGAATGGACAAGCCCATACTGGGATCACTGCTCCTTCCTATCACTTCATTTAGCACTCTACCTTAGACTCTGCTTTTCGTGCCATAAGAGTGGTAAGAGGGCATGGAGATAAAATATGGGTGTGGCTTAAAGAAAAAAGGGAGTATCTCCTTTAGGCCCAATGGGAGCTGCCGTCTGTCTTCTCAGAGCGGGTGGCAGCAGTTCTAGGATATTTCAAGCACTGAAGTCATAAAACAATGAGAGAATCCCAAGAAAGTTCTTAGCCCAAATGAAAGAGTCACCATGCCCCAAGCCACAGCCCAATAAATGTCCTTGCTCCTGACGCATATAGAGCATCTCCTCTCTTACCCTGAAAGGAGCAGGAGAGGGGAAGGGTCATTAAATTATATGCAAACTAAAAGTGTGGAGCCCATCTGTGCCTGAGCTGTCACCTTGTTCTGAAATGCTGGTCCCCATAATCTGCATAGCTCACTCCCTCAACTTCAGGTTCTTGCTCAAAGGTGCCATTCCAGAGTTCTGCCCTGACCCACCTGTTTAAAATGGCAACCCTCCCCCAACCCAGAAACATTTAATCCGCCCAAAGCACTTACGATTTCTAACATTCTACACAGTTTATTCATTTATTAGATTATTGTGAATTATTCTTTCCCATTTGGGCAAAAGCATCTTGAGCAAAAACGGGTGTTTTTTTCTGATGTGTTCACTTATATATCTCAAGTGCCCTTATATAGATCAGTGCCTGGCATCTGATAGGTGCTCGACAAATATATGTTGAAGAAATGAATGGGTTATTCCTGCTAGGGGGATTATTTTGACTTTTTTTTGATAACTTATATTTTCACTGTTTCCTTTTTTATGTTTTTCATATACTTATCATGTACATCTGCTAATACCATAAACAAAGAAAATGATTAAACAGAAGGTAGTACTTACAGTGAAGACTGCCTGAAGGTTATTAAGCTTCTCTATTTCCTTGGGCATCCCATTACTGCCCCAACGAATTAGGTAGTTCTCACTGACGGAGAAAAAAAAAAGATTCTTAGTGAGGGGTTAACTGGAGATGGAACTGCCCACAGTATAGACTGAAAGGGTGAAAGGAAGACCCAGAAAAGCTGTTAAATTCGCCAGGGAGGTGGATGGAGCCACAGTGGGCTCTGGTCTCCTGGTTCTGGAGACGTGAGCCTGTGCAGCCCGCTCACAAGGCACACCCAGTGTGGACCCATGCCAAACCGTGCTCAAGATGGGCACAGACAGCAGATTCTACCAGGCTCCATCTAGGTCTTCTTCCACCTCAAATTCTCTGTCTAAAGTTTCAGCTTCACTGAACCAAGAATATAATTTTTTTAATCCTCACCTGAAGTCATTTCCCCACTGATTTTCAGATAGAGTGGGAAGGAGGGAGGGAGAGAGAGAGAAACATTGGTATGAGAGGGACACATCAACTGGTTGCCTCCTGCATGACCCCAACCAGGGCCGGGGACCGAGCCACAACCAAGATATGTGCCCTTGACTGGAATTGAACCTGAGACTCTCCGGTCCACAGGCCAGCGCTCTAAATGCTGAGCCAAACCACTGAGCCAAACTGGCCAGGGCAGGAATATAATCTTATAATAATCATTCTAAGTCCATCCCTTGTAATACACATCACCACACTCAAATAAAATTTCTATTTTTGAAATAAATTATCTGTCAGCAATTACTTGTAACCATCTTCTCCAAAATACAACTGTTCTCTTTGCTGCTCAGCAGTAATGGCACTGTAGGGTTAAACAAAGTCCATTATCATTCCCTACAGTCATTAACAAAGGTTTTATAGACTTTACGTTAGAGCAGTTTTAGGCTCACAGCAAAGTTGAGCAGCAAGTAATGAGACTCCCATACAGCCCCTGCCCTACACATGCAGAGCCTCCCCACTAACCACATGCCCCCAAGGGGTGCATTTGTTACAACCGATGAACCTACACCGACACATCATTACCACCCAAAGTCCATAGTTTACATTAGGGTTCACTCTGTGTTGCACAGTCTATGAGTCTGGACAACTGTATAATGACACCTACGCACCATACAGTACCATATAGGGCAGTTTCAGTGCCATAAAATCCTCTGTGCTCTGCAGGTTCACCCCTCCCCAGCCCTCTCCTTTACCTTTTGCACTCTTTGACCCTGTCTCTGTGTTCTGATGTGTTTTACGGATTTCAAAGACCCAGGAGTCCACACTGTTACTGCACTGTTTCAACAGCCAGACAAAAGGCTTAGCAGCCCAAAGGATTTATCTTTTCTTGCCTAGAAAGCCTCTTCTCTTCCCTGTCTTCCCCTCTCAAACCCAGCAAAGAGCTCCTCAGGCGAAGGCTGGGTATTTACACAAGGTCAACAGCCGATGGATGACTGGGTCTCCGTTACCTGATGAAAGTGGACTGGTCTGGGTCGTAGAGGGCCATGAACAACTCTGCATCTTCCCCAATGTTGCAGACAAAGTTCTTGAAGTTGACATAGAGGCCGTAGGTATGGAAGGCACTGAAGATGGACTGGCCCCGCAAGTCCAGGTTCTGCAGGATTGACTGAACACGGAGGACAAGAGAGAAAAGCATCTTGTTCTCAGCAAATGGGAAATATTGGGAAATGGGGGACAACTAAAATTACCACCTAAGAAGAGAAGCACTTAGAAGAAACTACATGTAAGTGGACAATCGAGTGAGAAAAATAATCATTATTTACATAAACACAACTGTCCTGTTCAGAGCCTTGCACCCAAGTAATTCAATAGCTGCGAAAAGGTGGTAATCATGACTTTAGCAGCTTCAAGAAGTTCTCATCTCTCACAACTGCTTCTAGATGAACCTCAAAAGCATAAAAATCACAATTCATTATCCTTCTTTTGGGATAACTCTCACTGCAAATAAGAGACTCCACTGGGAAGGCTTCACTCTCGGACACGGTTAGCCATGAAATCCAGAAACACAATTAAGTATTATCACAACTGTGCTAAAGAAATAAAATCTACAAACTAAGAAAAAATAACCCCAGAAACTTTTATTCATTAGAAGAGAATGACTAGAAGACCATATACCAAAATAGTGGCTAGGCAATCATAATACAGGTGAATCTTTTTTCTCTCTTTTTGTATCTTTCTAATTTTTATTTAATGTCCAGTTAGTACTTTCAAAATTTTTATTTCTTAATATTATTTCTTTTTTTGGAAACCGTGATACAGTCACTAAATACAGAAGGTTACATGGTAAAAAGGGTCCCTTCCACTCAGCTCTCCTTACCAGAGGCGTCCATTAATTACTCATTTGTCTGTCATTCCAGAGTTAGTGAACACATAAGCAAGTATAGATACATGTATATTCTTTTTTAAAATTGATTTTAGAGAGAGAGGAAGGGAGAGAGAGAAAGAGTGAGAAACATCCATGCAAGAGTGAAACATCGATCCGTTGCCTTACACGTGCACCCTGACCAGGAATCAAACCCCAAACCTTTCGGCATACAGGACGATGATCCAGCCAACTGAGCCACATGGGCCTGGGCTATATATTCTTTTTTGAAACACAAATAATAGTATTTTATACATAGTTCTGTATCTTGATCTTTTTTACTTAATATATATCTTTGTAATCTTTCCATATCAGAACATACATACAGCTGCCTCATTCTTTCTGTTACGTTTTGCTTTTTTTTTTTTATCCTCACCCGAGGACATTCCCTCATTTTTTGTTCAGATAGAGTGGGAGGGAGAGAGAGGGAGAGAGAAAAATCGACGTGAAAGGGACACATCGAGTGGCTGCCACCCGCACGACCAACCAGGGCCGGGGACAAACCGCAACCGAAGTACATGCCCATAGCGGGAACCGAACCCGGGTCTCTCCAGACCGCAGGCCAACGCTCTAACCGCTGAGCCAAACCGGCCAGGGTTGTTATGTTTTGCTTTTAAAATGAGGACATAAATGATTTTCTAAACATTTCTACCTCTGTAGTCAACGACTCCCTTTCTCTGATTAAAAACAAAAGCAAAAGCCCTGGCCAGTTTGGCTCAGCAGTTAGAGCATCAGCCCGCGGACCAAAGAGTCATGGGTTCAATTCTGGTCAAGGGCACATTCCTTGGTCGCAGTTCAGTCCCCGGCCCTGGTCGGGGTCGTGAGCGAGGCAACCAGTCGATGTGTTTCTCTCATGTCAATGTTTCTCTCTCTCTATCCCACTCTACATGAAGATAAATGGAAAAATATCCTCGGGTGAGGATTTAAAAAAAAAAGCAAAGATGGAAACTCAGTGGCCAAAATCTGCATATTTGAGGAAGGGTACCTTTTCTTCTTGAATCCTTTCTTCAATCCTTTTTGAGGCCATTTCATGGACCTTGAAGAGGGCAATCGTGCTGGTTTCATCTGGGTCCAAGATGTTTCCGTTGTCATCTCGTACCACCAGATCTAACCCAAGCATTCTAGAAAGAAAGGAGTGGTCAGCTGATCCTCAATAGAAACAGACTCTTTACTAAAGAGCCCTCACGAGAGAACCTAGAGGATTCATAGTGAGACAGCTTGGGTGCTGGACAAGTCAAGAACAGCTCATTGGCTTTTCTCCTTCCAATTTCTGTCTCCTTTCCATATCACAACAATGTTAGACAACTTATGATAATATCAACCAAACTGATATAATGATATGCAAAATAATTTGGTCCACAGAACCTCACCAGCAAAGGCAAAATTGGCACTGATTCTGATCAAACCCCTCTGACCAACGCCTCTTTCCCTGAGTCTTCTGTTGTTTGGCATAGGAATTATGAAAGACCAATGCACAAACATTGGGGACTTGCCCTGCTACCCCTCAAGGTATAGACTTGGGGGACAGTACTAATTCAAGACTGTCTTAAAGGAGATCAATGAAGTAAGTCCTGGCTACTGGTATCTCTTAACCCATTTCAGAGCTTGGGCCCTGGTATCAATCAGACCAGGATCTGAATCTTGGCTTTCATACTTGCTAGCAAGGTGACTCTAGGTAATTTAGTTTATTTTGCAAAGTTCTGATTTCCTGTAAATATTCCCCACCCTCAAGGTTCTTGGGAGAATTTAATGAGATAATGTATGTAAAGCATGGAATACAGTATCTAGTGTATAGCATACATTCAATAAACTTAGTTTTTACTGGCATAAGAAAACACCTAACTGTGCTAAGATGTAAATCTGAGTAATGCACTGGAAAAGTCAGAGCTATAAGGTGTATACATGGCACAATCCCCAGCAAGGCTTCATGCCCAATGTGCACACAAAAGTAGAAAAAAATTTTACTTAGTTACAAGAAGTGGGGGGACTACGGTGGAAATGCGATATAGCTATCTGAATACCCAATGTACATTCCAGGCACCAGCAATTCGGGAATAGGGGTGCCCAAACAGCAAGAAAGCTCAGGGATAACAGTGAAATGTGCCAAATCTTTGGGAAGAAAGCAGAAATGCCTAATTTTCCTCCTCTGTGTTTTATAGCATCTCCATCAATGGATTTAATCTGGCAGGTTCTTTTCCATGACAGCCAGACACACAGGCCACCCAGACTCATACGCAAGGGGCCTTGGTGGCTGCTCAGTGACTGAATCCCTGAGGCATTGATGGAGCAGCTTCATTTCTTGAGCTGCTTTCCAAGGGCTGGAATGGCAAGGCAGGCATGTTCTGCTGTTTGTGGGAGACTAACAAACTATGCCAGAGATCAGGGTCCCCAGGCCAATGCCCAAATATACAAGGCAGCATATGTGCAAACGGGGGGCTGCCTTAGCCCACCTTTGCTGACTTTTGAAAGTCCCCAGCAGTATATGATTGGCAAAGCAACCCCTGTGGGTTATAGTCAAGGACAAGAAATGAGGGAGGGAACTGTTCATTCTTAACTCTAAGAAAGCAGAGTCAGACATCGAATAGAAAATTCTTGAGTTCAATGTAAACTTTTCCATTTATTATCTTTCTGACTTGAAAGCAGATCACTTAAGCTCACTTGGTCTGTTTCTTTAACCATAAAATGGGAATAGCAGCCACCTCTTATGGTTACAATCAGGTATAGGAGAAATTTCGTAAATAATGGTTGAATCTGAATCTTGTATGCTATGTTTACTCTAGCAATTTCTGAATCAAGTTGTCAAAGTCTACAACATTTAAATGAGTACGATAATGGGCTGTATTTTAACAGGTCTCTGAGCATTTCCCAGAGTCATAAGGTTGAAGAAGTAGGGCAAAAGGGGAGAAAAGATCACATATGCACAAGTTGAACAAATTTAGAAAATGAGACTAAATATCAAATCAATCATCAACGAAAACAAAATGAGGAACCAACCCAGCCTTTTAAAAAGAGCTGGTCAGGCCCTGGCCAGTTTGGCTCAGCGGTTAGAACACTGGCCCACAGACCAAAAGAGTCACATGTTTGATTCCTGATCAACGGCACGTAGTTTGGTTGCAGGTTCGATCCCTGGCCCCACTCAGGGTCATGCGGGAGCAACCAATAGATGTGTCTCTCTCACATCAATGTTTCTCTCTTTCTGTCTCTCCCTCTCTATCTAAAAAATCCGTGGAAAAATATCCTTGGGTGAGGATTAACACAAAATAACAATAATAAAATAAATAAATAAAAAGAGTTGGTCAGGAAGGACAAACTCTAAGTCACCATAAATATTGATGAATTGACTGAATTTCTCATTTTCTAAAAGTCAGTAATATCTAGAACCTACATATCTGCCTGAGCTACCAGACACTTAATGAAGTGATGAACTCTTCAGAAGTTATTGGAGACATAATCAACAAGCTAAAACCATACTTGATTATTCTGGCAAATCTGGTTTTCATCCACTGTGCACTTCCAGTTAGGGGAAGTTGGAGAGAGACTGAGTCTGATACTGACTTAAAATCCAGTGTTAAAATACAGAGACAGTCCCGGGTTCCCAAGCTGTGGGCTTCAGTCCCCTTCAGTCTGTCTGGCAGTGGGCTCACTGAGACCCAAGCCCCATCTCCCTGTCCCTCTGTATCTCCTTGGGATCAGAGAGACAGCACAGGGTCTGGCCCATGAAGAGCACTGCCAATTCTTTTCCCAACAAAATGAGATGTCTTCCAAGGCAAAAAGAGAGCAGTGAGCATTATTCTTTGGCAATTCCAAGGTCAAAAGCTCGGGGTGAGCTGTGTCCTTAGCATGAATGTGTCCATCTTTTTCCAAGTTCTCAGTGAAAAGTCATCCCTGGTTTACCTGTTCCCATGGTCGATTTTGGCTGTGACCTTCTTCTTGAGCTCTGCCAGTTCATCCTTGGGGAGTGTTCCAGACAGGATTTGGGACCGCCACTCGATCAGGCTGTACGTCATCTGCTGCAGCCGACGGAATAGTGTGACCTTGTTGTTCTAGGAAGGGAATATATGGTGACAGAAGGGGAGAAAGGGACAAAAAAAAAAAAGAGGTGTGATGGAGGATAGAAATGTCTTTTGACTTTTTGACTAGATTTTTTTTGTTAAATATATTTTTATTGATTTTTTAGAGAGGAAAGGATATAGAGAGAGAAACATCGATCAGCTGCCTCCTGCACACCCCCTACTGGGGACTGAGCCCACAACCTGGGCATGTGCCCTGACCAGGAATCGAACCAGGAACGCTCAGTCCATGGGACGACGCTCAGTCCATGGGACGACGCTCAGTCCCCCTGAGCCACACCGGCCGGGCATTGACTAGATTCTTTATAAGGTGTTATTTAACCAAGTAAGCCATTCACTTTGAGGGGATGGCTGTGCCCTGAGCCATTCCCACTCCCGCCTGTAGTACCACTTTGGAAACAGATAAGCAATTGTAGGATCAACAGTTGGTCCTAACTCATACGTCTATCCAATCATTCATGCACCCCACAATTCTGAGCATGTCACTCCTCTGTTTGAAACCCTCCAGGCATTTCCACTGTCCACAAGATACAGCAGATCACATTGAAAATCCCTTCCTATCCTGGCTCCTGCCCCCATTCCCAGCTGGATTTTACACCAATCTCTACCTCAAAAATCTACAGTCCTCCCATGCAAAGTTATGTCCATTTGTCCTGCGTGCTCCAGATCCCTTAATATGATGCTTCTCCTTAGACTCACTTTTCTCCTCTCCCCCTGAACTTACTCCCACGCTCACCCTACTCACTCATACACTACACCCTCGGCCAACTGCTAATTCTTACATCGTCAGCCTCAACTTAGAAGTCAGAGGTCTCTTCCTCAAAACCCTACTCTAAGTTAATTTCCCCTCTCCCAGCTCCTGGAATTAAGTCCTGTCACAGCATCAGAGCCCTGGCCTTGGCAGGCTTGCCTTGCTCTCTGCTTAACTGGTAGTTGCCTACAGGGCAAGGAGCATGTCCATTCTGCACCCCTAGGTGCTGGCACAGGGCAGGCACTCTGTGAAAGGCACTGCATGAGTAGATCACAGACGGAGAAAGAACTGTAATTTCAGAGATAAGGGATAATGGAAGATAAAATGTAAAATGTTATTTTTAAATCCCTATAAAACTGTTAGACCATCAGAAAATTGTTAGGTTTAGAAAAATTAAACCACTATCCTGGGCTTCAGTAAAAACTTCCTATAACGAAACTAAATTAACTTATGACTAATTATTTGTGCTTCAATCATTTTAAGAGTCAAATGCTTGATGTCTAAGCCATATGACTTTGGTTCCATCTAAATGATTGGTTGATTCATTTTATTTTAAAAAGTCAAGAGCATCTACTATGTGCTGGAAATAAAGTTCCTGCCACATTCCAGAGCAGAAAAGACAGCAATAAACAAGTAAACTATATATATTTATATATATAATATTTACATATATAATGTATATTATACACACACACACGAGATCATTTCAGACTATGAAAGTACAAGAAGCATCATGCTAAGTGAAATAAGTCAGACAGAAAAGGACAAGAATCATATAATTCCACTCACGTGGGATATAAAACAGGAAGCAACAAACGACCAAACACAAACTCACAGACACAGACAGCAGAATGGTGGCTACCAGAGGCGAAGGGGGTGGGGAGGATAAAGAGGGTGAAGGGGGTCAAATATATGGTGACAGAAGGGGACTAGACTTTGGGCAGTAAATATACAATGTAATATACAGATGATGCATTATAGAACCATATTCCTAAAACTTATATAATGTTATTAACCAATGTCACCCCAACAAAGTAACTTTAAAAAGGTGCAAGAAGGAAAATAAATGAAGAGAGCTATACGATAGGGAAATGGGGCCACTTTAGATAGAAGGGTCAGGAAAAACTGTTTTGTGTATCACTTTTGAAATACGTTTTATAAATAAAAACCTGTATAGTCCGGCCCATGTAGCTCAGTGGTTGAGCATCGACCCATGCACCAAGAGATCACCGGTTTGATTCCTGGTCAGGGCACATGCCCAGGTTAGGGGGCATGCAAGAGGCGGCCAACTGATGTTCTTGCTCATCGATGTTTCTATCTCTCTCTCCCTTTCCCTTCATCTCTCTCTCTAACATCAACAAAGAAAAAAAATTAAAAATTAAAATTAAAAAACCTATACAATTCCACATACCCCATGCATACTGTAAGACCATTTCTTTTTTATTTATAGGTGAAAAGTCATGATGTTTCTATAACCATACACTTCTAAATTATAGGAAGTATTATCTGCTATAAAAACAATGCCAACACACACACACACACACACAGTTGCTGATAGCTGTACAGCACGTTCTGCTGTGATGTTCTTCCACAATAATCCCAGGGACATACTGCTGCGCAAGGTATCAACTAGAATCAGGGCTGAAAACACCCAAGATACTCCTGAACAAAGAGTAAACGTGGAGGGAGAAGGCCTCAGCCAGACGTGGGGACAGTGGAGGCAGCAGTGAGATGGGCAGAGTGTGAGAAAGGCCCAAAAAGAAAGTCAAAGTCCTGCAAGAACACAAGGGAAAGAGACAAGAACATTTATCGGTGACCACAACATGCTCTATTAACACGGCTGATCTGAACATCAGACCATGGAGACTGCTTAAAATTTAGATATTCCCTCCATTTTAGGTTTTCAACATTTCTGAATAGCCTTTTTCTCAAATCAGGTAGTTTTCTGAAAAGCATAGAAACGACACTTTTAAATTCCATTTTTAATGAGCAAAGGTAAAAACTCTGTTTTTTTCATTCAGTTCTATAAAAAATGTTTCCATCTCATCCTTCAAACTGGAAAACAGAGGGAGAAATGAAGTCTAAAAAATTTGCTCTTCAAAGCTGCCAGGCAGAAAAGGGATTTTTTTTTCTTTTTTGCAATCTATTTGTCTATTTCTAGTTAGGTTTTTAAAAAATATTTTTTCCTTTTAATTAAGCTATTATGTCTCATAATATGGTCAAGAAAGGGCTCGAAGACCCCGGGGACTCTAGGACAGGCAGCTCTTTGTGACGCATGCTCACAAGTTCTCGGTCTCAATTATATTAGACATTATCCAAGGCAATGTAATTATCGCCTGTCCATATCAGCCTTGTTTGCCAAGTTCTCCCCCAAAAAAGGATGAAGACAGTCATTCTTCACTGATTCACTCTGCCAAATTAATTCTGAATAGACCAGGCTGGAACACAACAAAGGAAGCAATTTCCCTATTTACTTTAAGGAAATGGATATTGTTGCCACATTCCTCAGATTGTCCTAAGTAGGCTGTTCTGTGCCATAGCTGGCCCCTGACTATTTATGGGTTCCTGGAAAAGCATACGAGGACAGGTGAGGAGACCATCGGGCACCCCCACAAGCCCATGAGCCAAGGACCAGTCCTGCCCTCCCTCCCGCCCCCTTTTCTAAATCCTACACAGCCAGGCTGCCTGTGACAGGAGTGCCTTCTCGAGCATCTCCAGCCCTCTCTCATCTCAGCCTTTTTTGCACTAGCAGCCATTGTCACAACACTTAGGAGGGCAGGACATTTATTAATACTTTCTTTGATCCTCTCTCTACAAGTCAGCACAATCCTGGGACATAGCAGGGACCCAAAAACAAACCTGCGGGGGGGGGGGGGGGGGGCGCGGGGCAGCTCAAATGTAAAATACCACTCCGGTTTCAATTTGAGGATCACCTCTACCAAACAGAGGTATCCATACATTTTCTCCTACCAGACAGTAAGATATTCCTGCATTTGTTTGACCCTCTTTCCCACCTGGAGATCTCTGAGGTCTTACTTCTACATTTTGATTCTGGATGTCTACTTATCTTCATTATTATTATTTTTTAAGAATTTGCAGTGATAAAATAAATTCACAAGAAAAAACTGCTTTGCCTTCAATAGTGGCAGGAATACAGAAGCCATCCATTGAGTATCTCAGAAATCCTGGGGGTCCCTGAGGCAACAGCAACGCCTTGCTGGGTGTCAGAACCTGGATTCAGTTCTTCGGTTTCCCGGACAGTACAGACCTGGTCAAAAGACTGTTCTCTGTTCCTCCACCTCTCCCTCTGCAAAAGAATCACTATTTACCAACTTTTCCTCTTCCAAGCAGATTTTAGGATTTAGAGGCAAAAGTACTAACTGAATGTATGGGGACACGATTTCTATCTCTAATTCTACCATTAATTTGTCAAGTGACCCTGGGCAAATTATTCTCTCTGAATACACCTATCTGTAAAACAAAGACAGGCAGTAAGATCCCTTTGTTCCCAAGGAGAAGCGCCTTCAAGTGTAAGACTGAAACATTAAACTCATTTACTGCTCCGAGCCACTTCCTGATTAACTGGATCTGACTGACCATCTCACTGCTGATGTCCTCTCACCGGCTGGCTCTACACCCAGCTCCACCTGCACGGAGCCGCAGCGAACCTCCTGTCTCCTCTGAGTATCTACTCCTGGGGTGCAGGCTGTTTCGGTTCCTCTGTGCTCGGCTGCACTGACTCTTCCTCTGGGAAGGAGGGAACCCACACGGCCCGTCACACTCTTGCCATCCATTCTAGTGCCTTTCTCTCCGTCAGCAAAAGGCTTTGCCTGACTAGGAAAGGCTTGATTTTTTTTTTTATTGACTTCAGAGAGAGGAAGGGAGAGAGAGAGATAGAAACATCGATGAGAGAGAACATCAATTGGCCACCTCCTGTATACCCCCGACTGGGGATCAAGCCCACAACCTGGGCATGTGTCCTGACCAGGAATTGAACCGGTGACCTCTCGATGCATGGGTCGACGCTCAACCACTGAGCCACACCAGCTGCGTGAAAGGCTTGATTTTTAAATAAAAGATTCCAGTAGGAGACAATTTTTGCTTCTGGAAGTAGTACAAGAAATCCTGAAAGCCAGGTACCAACGTCAGAAAAAAACACAACTAGGAAAACGCCCAAAGAGCCGCCCGGTCGCTGCCTGTCTCTCCGTGCCTCTCCTGAGAGCTGTTGACGCAGGCTTGCAACTCACAGATCAAGTGCCCTGCTGACAGGACGAAGTCGGCTCCGGGAATTTTCTGTCCTTGGTAATAAGCGATCGGACGCTGGTTTCAAACCATGAGACCAGCTTAAATACACTTCAGAGTCTATGTTCCAGCAGCCACTAATAACCACCAGTTCAAAAAGATTAGACTCGGGCAGCTTTAATCTGCCTGGATATGCAATGATGAGAAGAAAGGGCAATTCCTCTGGTGGGCAAGGTCCCCCACCCCCACCTCAGTCACAGGCACTTGTTCTGCTCCAGATCTTTATAGAACTATAGATGAGCACAGGTTTTATTTTGTTGGCACATTTTATTTTTTATTATTGAGTTTTTTAATCCTCACCCAAGGATATTTTTCCATTGATTTTTAGATAGAGTGGGAGGAAGGGAGGGGTGGGGAGAAAGAGAGAGAGAGAAAAAAATATCGATGTGAGAGAGACACATCAATTGGTTGCCTCCTACACAAATCCAACAGGGGTTGGGGATTGAACCTGCAACCGAGGTACACGCCCTTGATCAGGAATCAAACCCGTGGTTCTTCGGTCCTGGACCGACTCTAACCACCAAGTCAAACCAGCCAGGGCTTGCTGGCACATTTTAAATGAAAGGAGATCAGTTCTTAGTATGAATTACATTTTAGCAGTTAAATTCACTTAATTCAAAATATGTATTGACCACCTTCTGCCACCAGGTTCTTCTCATATCTCTTTGCCTTAAGGAGATAGGATTAAATTCAGTCTCCCAATCTTTTTTTTTTTTTTTATCCTCACCTGAGGACATTTTTCCATTTTCTGTTCAGATAGAGTGGGAGGGAGAGAGAGGAAGAGAGAGAGAGAGAGAGAAACATCGACGTGAAAGGGACACATCGAGGGGCTGCCTCCCGCACAACCAACCAGGGCCGGGGACAAATCGCAACCGAGGCACATGCCCTTAGCAGGAACCGAACCCGGGTCTCTCTGGTCCGCAGGCCGACGCTCTAACCACTGAGCCAAACCGGCCAGGGCCAGTCTCCTAATCTTATATGGACAAAATGGCCTGGCTGACCAAAACTCAACAAACCATTTCTCCAACTGGAAGATGGAAACAGCGCTGAGTTAAATAAATCTCAGGGGGATGTTTTAGAGTATAAACCATCTCAGAATTTCCAGGAGAGTCCCTCTTGCAAAAATTCTTGTCCCAGCCCAGCCAGGTGACTGTGGATTGAGCAACGTCCCATGGACTGAGAGGTCCGGGTTTGATTTACGGTCAAGGCACATGCCCGGGTTGTGGACTCGATCCCCAGTGCGAGGTGTGCAAGAGGCAGCTGACCGATATTTCTCTCACATCAATGTTTCTATCTCTCTCTTCCTTCTTCTCTCTCTAAAAAAAAAAAAAATCAATAAAAACATATTTAAAATAAATAAAAACAAAAAAGTCTAAAAAACAAATTCTTGTCCCAATGTCCCCCAAAGTAACCTCTAACTTGTCAGTATTCAGTATCTGATTTTTTTTATTTTTATTTTTTTTTATTTTTTTTTTAACTACTTTTTTTTTTATTAATTTATTTTTGTTACAGATGTTTCTCCTTTTTTCCCCATTGACACCCTCCTCCCCATCCCTCTACCCCTTCCCCAGCTTTGTTGTCCATGTCCATCATCAGTATCTGATTTTTAGTTGAGAACATACGATGTTACAAGGTAGGAGGTAGGTTTGTGCATATTCAGAAAGTATAACTGGATTGTTATTGGAAAGGTAAACTTAGGTATTACATCAATCCAATCATGTCTAAACTGATGCACAGGCGTCTGCCCTTCTAGCAGGGGGAACTCACACAAAGCAGGGATATGCTGCCAGAAAGAAACCAAGTTCAGCTCACTGGATCTCCTTTCCAAGGCTGGGAAAACCAAAACATCCTGAGAGGCAGCAGAGAAAACTAGATTGCATACTTCAAACCATCCACCTGGACTAGTTAAATCCCTATAGGGCTGGAAGGGAGCCCACCCTCTCAGCCCCAAGCTGGAGGGCCCACCCTTAACTGACTTCAGGGCAAAACTCCACAGTGCCTTCTAGTTCTCCTAACACCTGTCATCATTCACCAGTGCTTTTGTGAAGCAGTGCCATAGGGGATAATCAGGACCTGTCACATTTTAAAGACAGTGTGCAAGGCATCGGCCCAGGAGTTTTACACAGATTATCCTATTGAATCCTTGCAGCAAATTTGCAAGACATACACAATATGTAATTAGCACCTGAAGTGAGGAAATTAATTTAGAAGGTCTCAGGCTACAGATTCATCCAGTGGCAGACCCTGAACCAAACCCCTGCCTTCAGAACCTGTGTTCTTTCTGTTGTGGTTTGTTCGTTTGTAGTAACTGTTACAGGGTTTGTTCTTTTTGTGAATATAAAAGTACATACCAAGCAAGGGAGCAAGCCAGGCTTAAGAAATGACTGCCTGTCTGACCCCAACATCCACAGTCTTGTCATTTCACCGGCAACCCCCTCCTCATTGACAGTTTCCTCCTGTCCTGGTGAACCACTACACTAAAAACACATGGTCTACAGGATCCAACTGAGGATGAACGGTGCAGGCTGGGCTCATCAGAGGCTGCTGTGAATCTGCATTCTGCATTCCTTTCTGAAATGATCCAGCCTCCTGGACTTGAACCTACACCAAGGAGGCTCATTATCTGTGGTGAGAAACAGCCTGGTTACTGAGTGCTCAAGGTCAGTCTGTCTAGGAAGATAACACACGGAAAGGAAATGGCCTTGGATAAGGGGGGTGTACACAGGGAGCTTCAGAGTCTGCAAGTCAGATCCGAGGGACATGGAGTCAAGGCTGCCTGGAGGGAGGACGGCCAGAGTGGCTACTGTTTCCAGCTCAGGCAGTGCCGAGGGCCGCATGCTCACACTGCAGAGTCCTTGATCTGCCTATACAATGATTTTGCAACTGCCACCTCTTTTCATGCCCTCAAATTCTATGGAGTAAACAAGGAAGATTTTATATCACTTTTACAGAGAGACAAAGTCCAGCAGGCACTTGACGACCTCAGGTGGCTTGCCCAAGGCCACAAAGCCAGTTAGGGCAGGGCCTGGGTGAGAAACCAAGCTTCTCGATTTGCAGTCCAGTGTCTGTCTCCTACAGCTTGGCCAATATCCACCAGGAAAGACAATTAAAGGGAAAAAATAATACAAATATAACAAAGAAGAACAGAAGGAACCTGGGATTCCTTGCTTAGTGGTGGATGGAACTTCTTTCTATTTTGGATGAGTGGGTTCCCCTCTCTTCAGCATAAGGAACTCCCTTCCCTTTCAAAACATTCATGGTTATTTCACAAGATTATAGCATAACTGCTAAAAAGAAATCCCAGCTATATAGATACCTCTCCTGTCCAGCATATTGCCTGTGTCTACACAGCCAGGCTGCGTCTGGCTAGTGGAGTGCATGTCCCTCTCACGTGAGACTCGGGTCTACAGCATAAATCCCTCCTGAACTTAGACGTGGAACTAGGACATGTGGAGGTTCTAAGACACCACAGGTGTCATTAAAGACACCAAACAGAACACATGGGCTCATCTGTGGCAGGAAATGTGAGAGAGAAATAATGTAAGTATTGATGCAGATGAGAAAAATCTGTATTTATCATTACATATACTGAAGAAACTTACACACAGAATCAAAAAACTAAAACCACCAGAAGTGCACATGGCGGGGGACTGGTGGTGGTAAAAACTATAGATTTTGCTTCCTTTTACTTTTTTTCCTAGTGAAGCATATTTGAGGTATGCTCCTTTGACATACGAATTTCTGAGAAGTTTAGGAATTCTGTCTGAAGTGGACCATCAGTGGTTTAGGAAGGGACAGGGAAAAAACAGAGCAAGCCACAATTTACAACAAATCCATCTGAAGTAGATTATTTCTTAATGGTGATCATGTATCAAAAGCAGGAGCAGACTGCTTAGTCCTATCAATTGATTAAGATTTCCACAATGAATGTATTTTAGTCAGTCAATAGCAGCTATCAGACATTTTAAAATATTCACAAAGAACAAAATAGTTATTTTATTAGACATAAAAATTAAGATGAAAAAATATGCTGCTCTGAGAGGAGATGGATTTTTTTAATTAGAACCCAATTCTGTTATTAAATAGTGGAACACCCACATGAGAAATCCAAAACCTGAGCTCATCACCATTAACTGCAAGGGGATTTGGAAGCCCAAATATATGAATCATACTTCTTCCTCCCTGGTTCCCTCATTTCTCATTTCTGTTCAGAAGATGTGGCACAAGTACCTGTGGACATGTGGAGGAGAGAGATAATAAATTCAGCACAAGAGCTGTGTTTTAGCAAGAGGAAAAGTCAACCTCATTCATACTCCCCACTCTTGTACATTACACCTTTAACAAAATCTTCTCTCTGATAGTTATTATCCAACACGTTTCACCACTCACTGACTTCCAGAAAGACTATGCTAAGGAGCTAACTCATGTATATGTAATTCCTCATCCATCAGACGTGTTCCATTCACCACTAACCAATCCATTAACCAGAACCAGAGAGTGCTTTCAGTAGAAATACAAGATGATGGATGTAGGCCAAAGGGCTTAAAACAGCACTTCTCTTCTTCTAGAGCTTGTGATTTAAGAACTTACTTGTGATTTAAACATAAAGAGATCAAAAGATCACTTGCATTACAAGGCAGTATGCCCCAAGGACCAGATGACGGTTCAGCTATAAGTGCTCCTATAGTTCAGAAGGAAACATTATGGATTAGTGTCTTTAGAAGACATATTATGAAGAAGAAGGACATATTATTAAACTTAGCCTTGAAGGATGGGCAGGCAGAGAAAAATCACGTGCTTTTTCCACCAAAGGGGTTGGTAATTTCTACTGCTGTGATCCATCCTGGGAAAAAACAGCCCTGGATGGAAATGAATATCTTACATGAACTTAAAATTATGAGCTTTTGATTACTGTCTTTTCATACTTAGGATCTAGAGTGATGTGCTCCAAATAACTTATTAAGATTGGGTTTTGAGAGTTAAAATGAAGAATCAACACATGACTGAAAAACAATCTAGAGAAAGCCACATAAAGGAAGGAGAGCAGCTCCCTGGCCACCGAGTCCAGTCTGTTCCCTCACTGAACTCATTCACAGAGAACAAGAGAATGCATGCTCACAGGAATTCGTGGCCAGCCACGAAGGCTGGAAGATGCTTCCAGAGATAAGACCTAGTGACGCTTATCCACAAGGTCTCCAGGAAACAAGGAACTTTAGAAAACAGTGTTTGTATATTTTAATGTCGTGAAAAGAGCTTCCTAAAGTGGACACATGTACAAGCCTGCTGCCAACAGACTTTGAACATTCTTGGCCTCTTGCAAGATAGCTGTCCCGGGTGTTCAGTGCATGTGGAGGTTAATAGAATGTCCCGGTTTCCTGATAAACTGGTAATAATCGCACCTACTTTATAGGAGTATTGCGGGACTAATAACCCTACACTTAGAACTATGCAAGTGTTTGCAGTTATTATTATTCTTACCACTTTACAATCAGCACATTGTCAGTTGAGAAAAAAACTGAACTAATGATTATATCCACTTCCTCCACCTCCCATATCACCAATGACTCTACCTGGGGAATGAGAATCTGCTGTTATCAGCCACTGCATGGTCCAGGTAAGATGCACCCCACTCCCCACAGACTGAAAACTGGCTGACCCCTGCAGAAGATAGCTATGCAGCAGAAGAGACAGGCTGAGAGTCCAGGAATAATGCTACAGGCTCCAAGCCGGACTCACCACGTAAAGCTTTTTCCAGATGACAGCCCATTCTCGCAGTGTGGCCGTGAGCTCCTGCACCAGCGGAAGCTCACCAGGAATCACAGTCTCGTTCTGCCTAAAGAGAACCAGACAGATGCCCACATTACTCCGAGTTGATTGTTGCTGCTTTTCTTGACAGAGGTCAGATTCCCCAGAGCTCAAAGATAGAAATGGGGCTGGCTGGGCTTGAAACAAAGCAAAACTTGCCCATTGTGGGTAGGTTTGTGTATGAGATTTTGTCATACAGCATCTGAGAAAAGAGAAGGAGCTGGGAACACAAACTCATTTTCCATGGACTCGTAGCCCAGCTTCAACCTCTGCATTTTGCATCTCTATGGGAGCCTCAATCAATGAGCCAGTCTGGCTTCAGCAATTCCTAGGGATGGAAGACAAAATCTAGTATTTGAGCTGGGTCTGCCAAGCACCTGCTTCTTCGGGGAGGGTGGGTGGAGAAGTGTGCATGCACAGGGTCCTGGGGCTTGTCATCTCACAGACTGCTGGCGAGGATGGGGCAGTGCCGTCTTCTGGAATGGCACTAGGATTTCTTCTCATCTGCTGCCTCACAGCACAGAAACTGTATACATATCAAACTCCTCACTTACTCACAGCAGACTTATAACAAGGTAGACCTGACATTTAGTCACATAAATCCTCTCTGGTATTTTTATGATTATCAAAAGGAGAAAAGGAGAGCGAGAGCAAGCAAATGAACGGGGATTTGTGGTAGGTTGGTCAGACTTAAAAATACAAGATGCCGCCCGGCCGGTGTGGCTCACTGGCTGAACATCGACCCATGCACCAAGAGGTTGCTGGTTTGATTCCCGGTCAGGGCACATGCCCAGGTGGTGGGCCAAATCCCCAGTGGGGGGCATGCAGGAGGCAGCCAATCAATGTTCTTTCTCATCGATGCTTCCATTTCTCTCCCTCTCCTTTACTCTTTCTCTAAACAATAAAGAAAAAAGAAAAGAAAAGAAAAAAAATACAAGATGCCCAGTTAAGTCTGAATTTCAGATAGATTCAAATAATTTTTTAGTATGTCTCATGAAATATCTGGGACATACTGTAAAAAATTACTTATTGTTATCCGAATCTCACATTTAACTGGGCATCCTGCATTTTATGCGACAACTCCAATTAGAGGGAGTTCGCCTCCCACCTTTCCTTTCCACCCATGCAGCTGTGGCTAGTGACACTGGACAGTGCCCAGGAACGGCCCACAGGGAAGAAGAGTCTCCAAGAGGGCATCCAGGCTGATTTTGCTTCTGAGGAGTCATGTGAATTTGGGCATGTCTCCACCTCTTGTCTCTACAACAAGGAGGTAGAATTTATGACTGAAAATGTTCTTGGCAGCTTTGAGACTATGACCCACTCTACTCAGTATCAGCTCTGGGATTCCAGCCTGACTCCAGGCACTCCTTATTCCCCCGGAACTCCCCTGCCGTGGGCTCACCAACTAAGTGGCCTATCTCTCCCACTTCAGGTTGACTGTCTCACTCCTCCTAACTGCTATCGAGGCAGTACTTTCCAGGACAAATGGTAAGGGGAACAAGTCAGCATCCAAAACATAATGAAGTTTACTGTAAAGCACGTTCACACATTATTTCATAATTTCTCATCAAGCTTAGGACACACTTAGGGCCAGATCTGTTCTCCAAGCCCGAGGTGGCCTGAGGCTAGCTGATGTGTCCAAGACCCAGAGCTGATCAGTGCAGGAGACAGCTTGCTCATCTCTCTCCCAGAGTTCCCAAACGGGGTCTCAGGTCTTATCAGCAAAGGAGTGTCAAACGTTCAAGTGTGTGCACACACGTGTGCATGCATCGGTGAGCAGGTAGTGCAAGAGGAAGGTAAAGACCCCCTGTTCTTTCACACCTGTCTTCCTGTCCTGGGGAAGGATGCCAGCGAGGAACAATTATAAAAAAAGAAGACTTGAACAAGGACTTGAGCCAGGAAAACGTTTTATTTATTTCTCTCTCATATGAGAAGTAGAATCAATGAGTTGAAAGAAATAATGTACATAAGGCATTCCTCAATGATAATTTTACATCTTCATCATTTTTTAGGAGTCTTCCCCAAATGGAACTTACCCTCGGTCTTCCACAGTTGCCTCTTTCAAATGGATATACGTTTCAGGGAAAATACCCTATATACAGAGAGAAAAACTTCGGTTATATGGCCATAGAGATATCTGCCCAAAGGAAAGAGCACGAACAGCTGCAAGAATGACTGGAAGGGAGAAAGGACGCCTGGACCGTAGCTGCAGGTTGCAGTCAGGCTTGCAGAATAGCAATCATATTGAGGCTGCCTAAATGAAATCATGGCTGAAATACTGGAAAGGTGTAAATTAAGATTTGGATTCAGAGAGTTTAAGATGAGCTGCAGTGATGGTGAGTTTAATAGTGAGACCCTCAGCCCCTTCAGACCCTACTCGCCATGAGATGACTCTCTTTAAAGGAGTTCACGTAGTAGTGAGATGGAGGGCTTTGTACTTAGTGGCCCATAAAATTATAGTGATTTTTAAAGTGATTCCTCTCAGCACTTTCACTTTAACCAAATGTGCCCCAAATCAATTAGTACTGGTTATCTGGTTATTTTTAGCATTTCCCAGTCTCAAATTGCTCTTCATTCTATACACTTAAAAGGCAATTCTCCATCAGTATTGTGACATTGCCCAGGGGAAAACTTAAGTCCACAAAGACCGAAAAGAAAGACTGGAAGCTAGTCAGTAGAAACTGAAGAAATGAAGATCAGATCTAACTAACAGGAAGCAAGCCATGGATGTCAGTTCTCTTCCATGCCAAAAGCTTCTGTTGTTTAACTGTGTGATGCACTCATCCATAAACAGAGAATGTGCCATCCGGAAGCAGCACTGGGGTTCTGTTTTATAGTACTGTGCATGCTGGGCCAGGAGAGGTCAGAGAACCTGCTTAACAGGCACCATTGGCTCAACTGTTCCTAGCTCTGCGCCTATAAAGGTAAGTGGGAGCTTGGGGACATTTCATGTCAGGGGTGGCTCACCACAAAGGTGGAAGAGGGACATCCTGCTGCCTGGGGGACTGGGTCAAAGATTCCTGTGGCCCTGGCCAGTTTGGCTCAGCAGTTGGAACGTCGGCCCGCAGACCAGAGAGGCCCGGGTTCGGTTCCTGCTAAGGGCATGTACCTCGGTTGCGGTTTGTCCCCAGCCCTGGTTGGGGTTGTGTGGGTGGCAACCACTCGCTGTACCTCTCTCACATCAATGTCTCTCTCCCTCTTCCTCCCTCTCTCCCTCCCATTCTATCTCAAGATAAATGCAAAAAAATGTCCTCGGGTGAGGATTAAAAAAAAAAAAAAAAAGATTCCTGTGTACCCAGAGAAAACGAGTCAACTTCAACCAGGGTAGGATGTGTGTCTAGTTTCATATGCTATATTGATCTATACAATATTCTTCTTTCTTCTTTTTAACCCTTTGCCAATAAAACAGGAAACGGCAAGAAAATTTGAGATTGAGTATCTCCCAGCATCGATGATGATAGGGTAGATCCTATCACTGCTGAGTCAGAAGCAAAAGGCCATTCTTTCCCACCAGGCAAAAAGAACCACATACCTTCCCCTCCTTGCTTTGCGATGGGAGCAGGGAGCCCGAGTGAGAAATCACTGCCCCAGTCCTGCTATTAGTAAGACACAGGACACGTACATAGGCAAGATAACATGACCTCTTTCATTATAGGAACGGAACTCAGAGTGATTTTGGAAAAAATGATCAGTTAAAAACAAACAAGAATACAATGTGTGTATAACTCCTTTGGGGCCTGATTTCTGGGGTCTGAAGCTTCATATATGTCCTCAGGAGGCCTAAGGAACTTCGGATGTTTCTTCTGAGATGCTAATGTAAATGCTGTATTGACTACCATCTTCGTGGAGAACCAGGCTTGGCATCCAGAACTCAACCTGAAGCCATGATGCTAAGCAAAACAGGCCAGACACAAAAGAAGAGACACTATATGATTCCACTTATATGAGATACCTAGAGAAGTCGAATTCGTACAGATAGAAAGTAGAATGGGGGTTTGCCAGGGCCTGAGGGGAGGGAGGAGTGGAAGTTAGTGTTTAACGGGTACAGTTTTAATTTTGGAAGATGGAAGTTCTGGAGATGGATGGTGGAGATGGTTGTACAACAATGTTTTTAATACCCCTGAACTGTATATTTTAAAATGATTAAAAGAGTAATTTCATGTTATGTATATTTTATAATAAAAATATGTCCAGAACTCATGAAAAAAAGTTGACTATTGGACGAGGAGGAAGCACTTGAAGTGGTAGTTATAAAGAGCCATATTTGAGAGTAAAATAAGAAGTAACACTGCTAGTCCCGAGGACTACCCTTGCAGAAGATTTTTTAAATCAAGAAGGTAAAGGACCGCCCTGGCCGGTTTTGCTCAGCAGTTAGAGCATCGGCCCGCAGACCAATGAGTCTCGAGTTCAATTCCGGTCAAGGGCACGTACCTCGGTTGCGGTTCATCCCCAGCACTGGTTGGGTCGTGCAGGAGGTAACCAGTCGATGTGTCTCTATCATATCGATGTTTCTCTCAGTCTCTCTCTCTCTCTCCCTCCCTCCCTCCCACTCTATCTAATGATAAACAGAAAAATATCCAAGGGTGAGGAATAAAAAAAGAAAAGAAGGTAAAGGACCAGTTAAAATTTTCAAGTATTCATAATCTGATAACTGGTCTCCTCTAAATAAGTGGGAGAAACCCAAGAAAGAAGCAT
Organism: Tadarida brasiliensis; assembly: GCA_030848825.1. NCBI lineage: Eukaryota > Metazoa > Chordata > Mammalia > Chiroptera > Molossidae > Tadarida > Tadarida brasiliensis. Next base: position 65,688,668 of record CM061259.1, on the reverse strand, counting down.
TTGTAATATAAACAAATGGTGCCTTATTTTGTGACATCTAAGTTGGTAAGTTATTTATATTGGATCTATAGATTCGATGATTTCCATGTTCAGAGAATACTTATTTTGTTGTATCCACTCTGTTATTTGTAGGCATCATCCTCCCATGACAGCAGAATCCACTACAGACGTGAATTGCTCTGGTAAAACCAGAGGCTTGTAGAACTTGTCCTGTGCCATCATGACACACAGAAAGCCAGAATAAACCGGGTAGTGTAGTTCTGATTTACAGCCTATCTCTCCGTGTTGCTTTTCCTTTCTCAATGTAACCTACTCAGTTGAGTAAAAAAATAAATAAATAAACTAATGATTTTCTAGATATTGCCCTTATCCACACTTGCACAATCCTGCCAGGATCAATATCAGTTTCTGAAAAGCTCTTGGCTTCTTCAATTTGTAAAACCACTGGCTCGTTTTATCACCACTCTAAATGGCCATGGCTGCTTATAAATGACACCAAAAATTTCCATTAAAATAATAGGCCTTTCAAATAGCTCTTCCCCTAAGGACTGACAAAAGAAGAAAACAACTTTAAGAGAGCATTTCAAACGGATGTCTTAATGAAGGGGTGTCAAAAGTTGAGCATAATTCATGACAACTGACTTTAAATTCCTGCTACTTTTCCTGGATCTCCCAACAAAAAAGATATTTCTACTTAAAAACCAGCAAGTAGATGCACAGCCCTTGTGTGTACTACCATTTTGTTGAATTACAAAGTGTAATTATCAAGAACTAAGATAAGTTCTTACTGAAATAATTCTTCCATAGGGTGAGGTTTAAGGTTTAAACAGGGTTTTTTAAAAGTACAAAAAAATTAAAGCCCCATTCAGAACGTGTCCTTCAGATCCCAGTGTGGCGCCCCATGCACCCACTCTCCAAAGCAGACAACAAAGGCCCGAGCTAGATGGCCCTGCTGTATCAGGAATCACAGGCGCCTCAGAAACACGGCGGTGTGTGCTGACAGAGGGTCCCTGTGTGGGATCCGTACGTCCTACAGACGGTGGGAAAGGCAAAGCTGGGGTCTGGGACCTCGTTACAACGTGATCCCCAGTCACTAGTTAAAAATCAAGAATTTCATCTGTTCTTTAAATTCATATGATTTTAACTCAGAGTAGTTTTTGTGTGTGTGTGTGTTGTTCATTTTTAAAAATTAACTTTTTAAAGGATAGGGAATTACGTGACGTAAGTCACTTGCTCTTTAATAAATTGAGAACTTCAAAATAACTCTAATGTGCTTTGAAATAACTACCACTTCCATAATTGTGAGCAAAATTAACACAAAATTAACAATAAGTTTATGATATGGAGTCCCTTTAGAAGATATATATATATATATATATATATATATATATATACCGCTGCAAACACCGGTCCTCTGTGTAACCAGCACCCTGAAAGAACGGTCTCTGCTTTAGGCCGCCACCTTAGGGCCCTATTTGAAGGCCTGGAGAAATTAAAGTCAGCAAGACATTAAATGAAAATAATTAAGCTGGAAATGAAGATGTGGTACAAGCAACAGTCTGTGGGTAGAAAACTTCAGCATCCGGATTGGGGAGGAATCAAAGGAACAAAATTGTGGGAGTTGATATTCATATTACAAGCAAACACTCCTTTATTTTGGTAGATTATTAAATTGCTAAAGTTAACAAAGTGTGTGCAGGTACACAGGCAAGTGCAAACACTGAGTGTGACTGAGGAGTCAGCAAGGTGGAAAGCTTGACCAGGTCAGTCCTGGTTTTTAGTGGCCTGGAGCTGGAGGTGTTTTTCTGGGCCCTGAGCTCTTCTGAGAGTTGTAAGCAAGGACTACTTTGATCTCAAGATAAGAGCTATGGGTTTTGTTTTGTTTTTTTATTCACCTCTTGATAAATTCTAAAATGTTGCCTTATCCCTTTCCTAATTCTCTGTTTTACATGTGAACTGACTGAAACAATGCAGCTCTACCACCGCGGCTCTTTCAGAAGAAAGTGCTGACCTGCTGTGCTGCCCGGAGCGGAGTGCCCCGAAAAGAGCTGACCTGACCTAAACACACTGGGGGGATCAACATGATTAGATTTTCTTTAGCTTGACGATTAGTAGTTTGGCACTGGGACAGGAACCCACGAGGATCAGTATTTTTCACACTCTTTGCCCATGATGAGATAGTTTTATAGCAACCCAGTACTTACTATACATAAAATACCATTTAAAATACTTTATAAAGTATGTAAAAATATGAACCAAAACAAGTTTCATGAAATAATACTTACCATGGCATTCCATTTTCTTTTCTATTTTTCAGTTTTGTGTTTTGGAAAACAGTGGTTATAACCCACTTATTGAGTTTATGATGTGTTATTGGGGTTGTGAGTTTCACAGTTTGAAAACTACTGCTCTGGTGGGTCCACTTCACAATGAAGGAACAAATCAGGTGGAAATGGGGAGACCCTTTAGTTCTAGGATTTCTGCATTGCAACAACAGGATAAAAGAAGCATGGGTCCTTCCTGGAAAGACAGAGCCAACCATAACACTGTCACCACATCACCATACTGCTTAGCTTGAGGGACTTGGAGTAAGAAGCCTGCAGAGGTCTGTGAATCACCTACAGGCCTTTATCCTGAGTCAGCTGGTGGGAAAAATGGTTGATAGTATTTGCACTATTTTACTGAAGCATTGAGGTCAGAGGATTTGCTTTTACATCCAAAGAACAGCCATCAAAGAGAAAGCAAACTAGGTCTAGAGATAGCAGAAAGCAGATATGGGATCAGATAGCACAACACAAAACCAGCAGACAGATTTACTCAAAATGGAAAGATAAGCCATACCTTTTTAGATTTATTTTGGAGGGTATATCCTCTGTACCAACCTGTCAAGGTATAAGAGAACACACAATCTTTTATTTTATCTGGGATAATAGAAAGATATTAGCAATATACATCCTCATATTCTGTCAGAATACTAGGATGGAATCTGAGACAATCAGCAGACAGTATGTTAGAATATGCATATTTTGGTTTATTATATAATAAAAATGTAAATCAATCTTAGAGCTTTATTCTTTTAATAACTAAAGGACTTAAAATTCATTAAGAACCATGTTTCATCTCTGCTCCTTTGGAGAACGGACAGACCAAAAAAAAGACAGAAGGCAACCTAACCTCTTAACACCTTAATTAATACCTTACAGTCATTGAGTAAGTGTTTTTGCATGAATGAATCTGGACTTTCATCCACATATATATACTTTCTACAAGTTACCTTGTACTGTTAAGATAGATATTTTAAAAGAATTTATAGCATCTCTCTCTCTCCCTCACTCTCTCTCTTCTCCCTCCCCCTCTTTCTCTCTCTCTCTCTCTCTCTCTCTCTCTCTCTCTCTCTCTCTCTCTCTCGTTTCTTCTAAGTTCCATGCATAAGAAACACTATTCTGGAACAACTTTAAATTGGAGTAGCAAATCTTATACACACAAATATTTGCACCTAAAAATTGAAATAATAAAATAACATTTCAAATAATTCTTGGCAATGGTATAAGCACCTCCCACAGTAAAAATATGTTATGTGTTTCCTTGATGAGCCTTTAAGAAAAAGCTTTAACTGATTTTCAAATTTCCACTAAATACACATATATCAACGGATGTTTTCCCACCCTCTATCTGGTAGAGAGAGTACACAATTTAATCTGTCCATAAACACATGTTTTGTTGTTGTTAATCTTCACCAGAGGATATTTTTTTCCACTGATTTTTAGAGTGAGTAGAAGGGAGGGAGGGGGAGAGAGAGAGAAACATCTATGTGAAAGAGACACATCTACTGGTTGCCTCCCACACGGGCTCCAACCAGGGTCGGGATCAAACCTGCAACCCAGGTATGTGCTCTTCACCAGGAATTGAACCTGTGACCCTTTGGTGCATGGCCAATGCTCTAACCATCGCACAACACCAGCCAGGGCTGTAAACACATATTTTATATTAAATATTTATTGAACACCTACAATAGGTAATTCACTGCAATAATTTTCCTCATTCCCCGTGCCTACCAGGCATCCTGCTGTAAGAGGCACATATGTGTAAAGCAGCCATAAACACACAGTGAATAGATACAAGCTGTAATTAAAATGTTAGGCAATTGCTAATAGGGTTCTAGACCTTTCTTATAATTTGTTCTATGTAAAATCACCCAGAAAACAGACACACAATTTTGGACAAGTTACAAGTAGAAAGTTGAATTTACCTTCTCAAAAATTTTAAGCTGTCAGTATTCAAAGATTTAATAAATTTCACTATTGTTTTTTTACAGGGAGAAATAGGGTCTTGTCCTGTGGAATCATTATAGGTTTGCATCAAGGCCCATAGCTGAAAGAAAGATACGGGAACAGGAAATACTGCTCCCAATTTAGAATGCCAAAGTGTGCAAAAGATCCAGACGAAACACCAAGCTAAAAACCTCCCCCAGGTCTCAAGAGTCTTTAGCATTGGCACACACTTGCTTGGGTCTGCTAGCAAACGGGGGTTGCCCGAGTGAATGACTTCAACCTCACCCTGGGATGGGGAGGCAAGCTAAGAAACAATAATTTAGTCTCTTCCAACCAGTTTCATCTCTTGATGTCCTATAAAACTGTTACAATATAGACTTTGCTTCACTTTCAGAGAGGAATTTACCTGTACTTTTGTAAACAGTATTCATCACAGAATTATGCTTCCTAAACCGGTCATTTCTGAAACCCTTTTTTACCTCTTAAGTCTCCTCTAGAATCATGGTACATGTTAAAAGGCACAAAATTGCCACGCTGAATTTGTAAAAGTGAACATTTTGCTTGGCATTAGGCAGTGGTAGAGTACTGTCTATATCTAGAGTTTTAATCATGTACTATCCAGACTCCATAAATTCAACTAATAATTGCAAGGGACATGGTAGTAGTTCAATTGTCATGTGCTGTTGAGTTGGCTTCGACTCATGGTGATCTATGAATGAGTAATGTCTAGAATGACCCGTTCTCCGCAGCCCCGTTCAGCTTCTGTAGACTCATGCCTGTGTCTTCTATGGAGTCAACCCATTTCATATTTGGTCTTCCACTTTTCCCCCTGGCATTAGTCTTTTCCAAAGAGCCCTGTCTTCTAATGATGTCCACACAATAGAATTGAAGTTTTGTCAAGAGATTGTTAATTTCCTCATTACAAATCTGTGATAAGCAAGAACACAATTTTTCAATTAATCCCAATATTTAAAGCGAGATGATCATAGTTCAATATGGTAAGCAATTAGTCTTCTGAATGTATCATGGTGCAAAGAGGTAGCGAAGGTATATATCAACAAGCAGCTACAACCAAATGAGTGGTGTGAACTGACAGGAATCTCAGATACTCTCTTGAGTTAGTACGTTATTGAATGAAGGGTATGGTGTGGGAGACAGTTGAGTCCAGCGGGCTACTCTTACCAACATTTAGGTGAAATAAGAGTCTCAAAGTGTAAGTTATAGCAAAAATGGTGAACATCAGAAGTGATTCTACGCTATGGGTTGCTCTTCCATTCAGGAAACCTGTCATTTTCATTTTCTTGGGACTGCTCCAATCCAGAAAAAAAAAAAATCTGTCCCTTCTGATTCAAACTATCAGAGAGTTCCTAATTCCATTGTCAAAGCTGCTTACTTTATCTGGTTTCTCAGATCATCTCCATCCGTCAAGACTCCATCATCTGCTCCATTTCACCTCTTGTCCAAAAGTATCTCTCACTTCCTAGCTCCTGTACGGCAGGTCCCTCACTGGGCTCATCACCCCTCTATACACAGCCATTCAACAAATACTTATTAAGCACCAATTTAGGCACAAAGGTGTAGTGGAGAGCAAGAGTGACCATGAATATTACACTCTAATGTTAAAAAAAAGAATGCATAAATAAGCCCTGGTGGGTTTGGCTCAGTGGTTACAGTGTCGGCCTGTGGACCGAGGGGTCACGGGTTCAATTCTCGGTCAAGGGCATGTACCTGGGTTGTAGGTTTGGTCCCTGGCCCTGTTTGGGGTCCTGTGGGAGGCAACCAATTGATGTATCTGTCCCACATCGATGTTTCTCTCTCTCTCTCTCCCTCCCTCCCTTCCATTCTATCTGGAAATCAATAGAAAAATATCCTCGGTGAGAACCCCAAAAAAAGAATGCATGAATAAGATGATCGCAGATAATGACAGTGCTAAGAAGTGTTCAACAAGAGTAACATGGCAGAGAATAATTGGTGACAGGACACATTACTTTAGATAAGGTAATCAAGGAAAGGTTACTCTGAGAAGCTAAAAGGAATCAGTCATGAAAGAGAAGAAGATAGTATGAAGGTGGTTAGAAGAGGCATGATTCTCAAGGCTGACTGCCTATTAGATTCACCAGGGAACTTAAAAAAATAATGATGCCTGGGCCATATCCCCAATATTCTGATTTAATGGGACTCAGGTGGGGCCCAGGCTTAGTGCTTCTGAAAGTTCCCCTGGTAATGCTAATACGCAGTTAGGATTGATTACCATATACACAGGTGGAATGTGGATTTTTTTTATATAAGTACAATGGGAAGCCAGTGGAGAGTTCAAAAGGACATCAGGCCTTGCACTTTTAAAAGATCATGCCAGCGCCCTGGCTGGTTTGGCTCAGTTATTACAGCATCGATCCTTGGACCAAAGAGTTTCGGGTTTGATTCTGGTCAAGGGCACATATCTCCGTTGTGGTTCAATCCTCAGCCCTGATTGGGGTTGTGTGGGAGGCAACCAATTGATGTGTCTCTCTCACATAGATGTTTCTCTCTCTCTCTCTTCCTCCCTCCCACTTTATCTGAAAAATCAATGGAAAAATGTCCTTGGGTGAGGATTTAAAAAAAGTAAAATAAAATATAAATAAATAAAAGATCATGCCAGCTGTTCTGTAAGAATAAATCGTGGGGCCTGGTCAGTTTGGCTCAGAGATTAGAGCTCTGGCCCATAGACCAAAGGGTCTCGAGTTCAATTCCTGGTCAAGGGCACATACCTGGGTTGCAGGTTCGATCTCTGACCCCCGTTAGGGTCCTGTGGGAGGCAACCAATTGATGTATCTCTCTCACATTGATGTTTCTCTCTCTCTCCCTCCCACTCTGTCTGAAAATAAATGGAAAAATATCCTCAGGTGAGGATTTTTTAAAAAAGATGTATCTTGGCCCCTCTACTTCCCATCCTGAGCAACTGCCTTGAGCCATTAGGTGGGACAGAGCAACTGAGGTGTTTGCACGGGGGGTGGGGAGGGCACCCACATCCACGCAGGGTCCAGGCTAGCACGGCACGTCGAAGCCCAGGCAGAGCAAGGTATGCATTTATCTGTATGGCATGGGAGATCGATACGGGGCATGGGAGCCTAAAGGGGAAGAGGAGGACGGTTTCCACACGCAGGACTTGTCGGGGATGGTGGACTGCTGTGGGCTATCAGAGCGAGAGCAGCTGTGCAGGATGTCCCCACGGGAGAAGGTGTGGTGATGAAGATTGAGACTAGTTACATAATGGGTAATGGGCTGAATAAGGAAATATATTAGGAATACTGAAAGCCAGTTTTCTTACTGTCACAGAAGGGAGTTATAAGCACAGAAAGGGAAAAAACTAGAAAGAACCTGTGACCCTGGAATGGAAGGGAAGGTATCCATGTATACTCATGACTCTTAATATACCTAGACAGGTCCAAATTCACAGAAGTGTTCTTCTATATTTATACACACAGGCATATTATCCCTAGCTCTGACCCTGATAGAGATGATGAATGCCTCAGAAAAGAAGCTGTGTACCTGACCTAGACAGCAACCAGTCCAAAATGAAGCAGGACAGAGGATTCCAGGGGGAACGAATCCAAGAAGAAGAAGAAAAGAAACTGAGAAACTATCTCATTTGTCTGAGATAGCAGAAGTAAGCAAACCCTTCTATCAGACAGACTAGATATGAAATACAGGTAGGTCCATGGAGAACCAAGGCAAACACATCCATGGTGATCAAAATGAGAACAGTAGTGAATTTTGGGGGGGGCCAGAATTGTGCAGAAGGCGGCAACAGGGATCTTTCTGGGGAAGGAGAAACATTCTCTACCTTGATTGGAGTATGAGGTACACAGGTGCATTCATTTGTTGAAACTCATGGGACTGTGGGCCTAAGATGGGGGTATTTCACTGTATATAAATTTTATTGCAATTTTTGAAAACCATACAAAAATTTATACTTTCAATTGAACATTACAAAGTAATTACCTCAAAGTGGCACAGAATTCAATGATAATGGATTGCTGAAGGACTACAGAATATTCTTGTTTGAAACTGCCTCTGCACCTAGTTGGAGTCATGTGTGAAAAATGAAAGAACCATTTCTTCATTACTTTTCCTTTGTATTGTGCCTCCTAAAGACATTATTCATCTTAATAAATCACTTTGTGCTCCAAAACTGATTCTGAATGAGTTTTGCTACTTCTGGAAGTTCAGTCACAGGTTGGAGATTCATTTACTCATTCAACAGAAGAGATGCATTTATGTCTTCACCCTTCTAAGACTTATTTATTTTACCATGAGAAGAGAAAAACACAAACCCATGTTAGCATACAAGCAAATAAATAAATAAAATAAAGCAATTTCATATAGGGCTTAACCGTATGAAGAAATGAAAGGGGAACGTGGGAGAGTGACAGGTGGGGATGGGGTGACTTTACAAAGCCTGTTAGAAAACCTCTCCGAGAAGGTGCCTGGGAGCTGAGAATTGACACCATGAATGTGGTCATTCATGCATTATACATAAATAAAAACTTATTGAATACCACTGCACCAGACACCGTCTTCAAGGAGAAAGAAATAGATCTGTAAACAATTAAATACAAAAGGGCTTTTAACGGTAATGCTTGGAACTAGCCTCACACACAGAGAATTATGAATATGCCTAAGACTGATAAGGCAGTACTGAGGAGGACTTCGAAGATTTTTGAACCACAAAAGCATCACTTAGATGTGTAAGTCATGGAGTGGGTTTTGTAAAATCCCTCCTTATACTGCAGTTCCCAGATAAATTAGTTTCCTTTCCCTCCTAATCAATAAATTGTTTTTTTAATTGTGGTAAAAATACATAAAAAACAACCATTTTTAAGTGTTCAGTTCAGTAGCATGATGTAAATTCCCATTATTTCACAAGCATAAATTATTTTAGTCTCCTAGGAATTAAAGATAAACAACAGATATGGAATCACTGTTTACATGCATCCACAATGTGGGGGAGGGGGAGAGGCTGGGGAGGAGCAGGTGCTAAATCCTGTTGTTTTTCCTTTCCGTCACTGGTCTGGTAGGTGGCTGGGTAAAGCACAGTTAAATTGGGTCAAGGTCACAGGTTCCATCCCTGGGGGCCAGGTAACCTATCAGGTTTCCATGGCCATAGCCTGCCCTCCTATCCCCAGAGAGAGTCCCTCCAACCCTCCAAGCCATGCCTGAGGTCCCTCTGGGGAAAGCAGTAAGCAGAAACAGCTCCCAGCTCAAAGCCAGTGCTCAGCTGTTGGATCCTTGCACGTGGGCAGCACACTCACTGCCTTCCAGAGCCTTGGGCTTCAGGATGGTACTTTCTAAATGCACTGAGCAGCTCACTGGGGCTGCTGAAAAGAAGCTCTAAGGCAGAAAGTAACAGGATGCCAAGATGGTCAAAGATGAATCTATTCTTTTGTACCTTTTTGTGGGACAATTCAGTCCTCCTGGTTAGTTATCTTAGCTCAGTTTTATGCCTTTGAGACAGGCAGATAGTTGTTGGAAGTCTGAGCTCCAAAGGAACTCAGAGTTCACTGAAATTTAACACCCTTACTTTAAAAAGAGGAAATAGAGGCAAGGAAATGAAAGGGCTGTCCAAAGTCAATCAGCGATTTACTATCAAAGCTGGTGGTGCAAATGCAGGTCTCCTGCCAGCCAGCTCCTCTCTTTACTTTCCCTAGACCACCTCCAGGGCCATGCTGGGGGACAGTGGCTGGGACACGTGCACTACCTCTCAGGGGGAAGGAAGCACGGCCGTGGAATCCCACCAACAGAAAACCACAGGCACCAGTGCGCCAACTAAGTGGGAAAGAAAGAGAGGTGGTTTCCGTCTTTGACTTTCTTTCTTGGATGAACGAGACATGTCTTTATGGTACCTGGCACATAGCAGGCATTCAATAAGCTTTTAACAAATGTATTAATAAGAAAGAGGTGGTGCCCTGGCCGGTTTGGCTCAGCGGTTGGAGCGTCGGCCTGTGGTCCGGAGATACCCGGGTTTGGTTCCCGCTAAGGGCATGTATCTCGGTTGCAGTTTGTCCCCGGCCCTGGTTGGTCATGCGGGTGGCGGCCACTCGATGTGGTCCTTTCACATCGATGTCTCTCTCTCTCTCTCTCTTCCTCTCTCTCCCTCCCACTCTGTCTGAACAAAAAATGAAAAAAAAAAAAAAAAGAGGTGGTCATGGACAGAATAGACTGATGTAACAAATGTGCAATAAAATCTCCACCTATAAAGGCGGAACCTGACTACAAGGTCAGAGGACTGTCCTCTCTTCCTGGGATGCCAGGCCCAGTGGGCAGAGCTGGGTGGGGTCTGAGCACCCCATCAATGAGGACATGATGTCCAGAAAAGAGGAGGCCCTGCTCCTTAAGAGGACTCATCTGAAATCTGAAGGCCTGGGTTGCCACCCTGGTTCTGTGCTCACCAGCTCTGTAGGACTCTGTTTCTTCAGCTGTTAGAGAAATGAGGCTTTCATCTCTTAAATCTCCTTCCACAAAAAGTCTATTTTTTTTTCCATCTCATTACATCATAACATCCAACTCCATAGCTAAAATGCCGAGGTTCCTCCTGGTGGCCTAAAATACATAGAGGGTGATGTTGGAGACCTCCTCAGACAGGCAGACGGACCTGGTCCAGGTGGGGTGGGGCGAGGGGCAGAGCCAAATCACACTGGACAGAATGGAGAGATGACACATCCAAATGTCATCTGCAAAACCAGGGAAGCTCTCTGTGACTTCACAGGCACTTGGAAGCTCATTAAGAAGGAAATGCAATCCCCTCTCATCTAATCAACACATCACTCTCCTTGGCCAATTCCCTTTATATTTTCTGCATGTGGCCTTTTCTTTCTTTTTGAAAGCAAAGTAATCCTGCTTTTAAAAAAGTCAGTCCTTCTTGCTACCAGCCCCACTTTCCCTCTTTTGTGATCCCTTTCCCTAATTTATCCAACGACTTCCAGGAAGATGAAATGGTAAGATGCGGCTCATTGCGTTCAGTCGTAGCAATGAATTTGCTGCAACTCACCTTCTATGGGTTTTGTTACCATCAGCACCAACTTGCAAGATGGACAAGAAAGGGGTGCAGGTTTGTGTGTGAGGAATCAATGAATCAAGCACGATAGATTTAAGGAGGCCACTTTTTATTATTTTTTAATCCTCACCTGAGGATATATATATATTTTTCTATTTATCTTCAGATAGAGTGGAAGGGAGAGAAAGGGAGAGTAAGAGAAACATCGATGTGAGAGGGACATATCGACTAGTTGCCCCGCATGACTCCAACCAGGGCCGGGAACGAACTGCAACCGAGGCACATGCCCTTGACTGGAATTGAGACTCCTGGTCCATGGGCTAACACTCCAATGGCTGAGCCAAACCAGCCAGGGCAAGGAGGCTACTTTTATAAGGAACTATGCTAGGCTCTGTGGGGCCTCAAGGAGCTTGAGAGTATAATAAACCCCAAGCCCTGGTCTCAGAGAATTTGTAATCTAATTGCTAGGAGAACAGAAACACAGGCAGAGGTGGGGAGACATACATTTGCACGTCTAGCTACCAGGATGTCTGGAATTTTAGTGCAGGCTGCCTTGATTTCTGAAGGGGGAAGAAGTCTCCATAAGGAAACTCATCACGTGCAGAGACACTAGGGATATGTGCACCTTAGCTAAGAGGACAAGTGAGGCAATGTGAAGACTGGAGTCCACTGCGACACTAATCACTGTCCCTGAGGCCCCTCCGGCCTGGGTCGCTTAGAAACCTGCTTCAAGTTCCTCAATGGAATGCATCCTCAAAATGAAAGGGTGTAGCTCTATTTTAGGACTCTAAACGTGAGCCACTGGGCCCCTTTGGGGACCCAGACAGTAGGGGTGAAGACACACTGTCAGGATGTGACAAGATCAGCCGTGGCAGGAGCAGAGGTGAGCCCAGCAGTGGGACAGCATTAAGGGTACGGGCGGCAAAGAGAAGCAGGAGCACTAATGCAGACCACCTGGGACCGTCGAGTGTCAGAGCCAAAGACCACTCGAGAGCCCTCTTCCTAACACAGGCAAGAGGGCACGACTGGGGACACGGACTGCACCTTTGCTACACACACACACACACACACACACACACACACACACACACACAACAGGAAGAGAGTGCTTCAGGTTGGGGATGTCAGAGACCTCCCTGACCTCCTGCCAAACCTAAGGGGACTGGACAAATCGCCAGTAGTCCACTGCCTCAGTAATTCTTACCAGCAGTGTGTGGGCTGGGGGAGGGACCCCTATTCCTGGGTGGGGGGAATGATTCTGCTATGCACTCCTAGAACAGACATGCCTACCTGCTTGGACAAAGTAAGCTGTTGAAAATAGGCAGGGGAGGCAGGTGTGTGTGGAGGGCAGGTGAGGTATGTGGGGGTGAAGCGGGCCCAAGCATGCAGTGTGCTGGGATGGCAGTGAGGAGCCACCTGGCCAGAGTGACCAGCTTCTGTGGAAGAGCTGGGCCAGAGGGGTTGGGGGGACCAGGGGTCAAGGGGGGTGAGTTCAGAAAGAGCTCACTCTGACAGAGACACATCTAGGGTGGTGGTAAACTTGACAGCTGTTTAAAAAGCAAAAGAACCTCACTCCCTTTGGGAAACTGGATGCTATGTCCAAACACAAGTGTCATTTCCTCAAAGGCCTCACAACGTGGGAAGGATGCTCTACTCGGATCCCACAGGACCCTGGTGGGAATCAGCGCTACATTTAATCGTTGCATGAACATCTTCGAGTTTCTTAACCTGATTTTCCTATCTGTAAACAAGCATCAGTAACTCTGATCTCTCAGGACTGTAAGAGCTGAGACTGAGTATATGAAAGCCCTTAGCTCAATGCCAGCCACACACAGGAGTATAAAATGCCAGATAAATTTGGACACCAGGGTGCCCAGGGACAATCGGGGACAAGCTCCTCTCGGGCTGTCTGGTTCCTGTGCTGATGACAGCAGAGGCTCCATTTGGAGTTCTCTTTGTTTTCTGAGGAGTGTGTGTGTCTGCCCCCCTGGAAGAAGGAGCAGAACCTCTCAAAATTATTCTTAAATTACTGATGATCAACAAAGCTGAAGCTACAAAAGCAGCTGGCACACCAGGCTAGGGCAAGCTTCACCCCAAAGCCCAAGCACCTGGTAAGACGTACTTTCTAACAGAATAAGTTCCCTGACCCAAATGACAGAAAAGGTGACTATGAGAAGGAGACCCAAAGCGGTGGAAGAACAAACTTGGGGCACAGAAAAACCATGTGCCAGTGGCTGGAACAACTGAGAAACGCGGTGCTGGATACCAGGGCCTCAGGGAGACAGGAGGCAGCCAAAACAGACCTGAAAAGTTACCAACATGGGTTATTCTAAGGCCCGAGTTAACATTCAGTGGGCAGTGAGTCTGACAGTAAGACTAATTAAAAAAAATTTTTTTTTCTTCAGATACAGTGGGAAGGAGGGAGGGAAAGAGAGAGAGAGAAACATCGATGTGAGAGAGACACATTGACTGGTTGCCTCCCACACGACCCCGACCAGGGCTAGGGACCAAACCACAACCGAGGTACATGCCCTTGACCGGAATCGACCCTGCAACTCATTGGTCCTCAGGCCTACGCTCTACCACTAAGCCAAACCGGCCAGGGCAAGACTAACTTTTTAAAATCTCCCATCTCTCCCCATTCCTTCAGTTCCAACAACAACAGCAGAGTCCTGAACCTGCACTGGTGAAAACTAAGCAAGTATTCAAGGTTAGGAATTCAGGATTAACTGTTCCTGCCGTTTAGAAGACTAAATTGACAGGTACAGTTGTTTAAAATCTTACATTCCTACTGGCAGAGTTAAATGAACACACATTTAATAGTCTTGTTCGAATGACAAACATTGGAGACAGTACACAGAAAATAAGGGTTAGACTAATAAGCCTCCTTTAACAGGAGCCTTCCCTGCCTGGCCTTGTCCAGACCTCTGTCGCTTGAGTTACACGTGGAGAGGTGAGGGGGAAAGAACAAGTGCTCGTGAGCTCCAAGACTGACTGGCGGCACACAAGTTTTGCTGGCAGCGTGTTTTCCACCCCATAACACTTTCTGTGGAAATTTGCCTCCGTGGGTTGAAGAAAATGGAGGCACTCTAGCATAGTTAATATTTATGATGCATAAGTACTCGTATATGCTTTTAAAGATCATTAGTGACTTATGTTACTATGAGCAAAGCACAGGCATATATTTAGCTTTCTCTCTCTAGGTATAAGCAAGAGGAGAAGTATCTTATTCAGACCTGTCCTCAGTCCATTTTGAACTTTCTCCTTACATTAATTCTTAACTGAGTCTCACCCAGACCCACAATGATTTAATGTGCTATGCTTCACAATGGGGATAAGCTACTAAAGACGTTTCTGATAGAAGTCACACACCAAATTATGTGACTGACCCAGCATCCAGGGGTAAGCAGCCATGAGTGGGCATGGGTGTCCATGGGCTAGAAGGAGCCTGCCCAGCACTGTGCTCCCTTCCAAACCCTTGATCCCATCAGCTCAAGAGGACATTCCTCCGAACATCCCAAATGCACCTCTGCTTTTGGGCTGAGCTTGCCTCCTCAGGTGCCTGGGCAGCTGCCCAAAGGGGCCAAGTCCAAACAGCAGCTCATGACGGTCACTGAATGAGGCGCTGTCCAAAGACTCTATCCTAGAAGATCCCATGTATGTCCACAGGTGAATAACATAAATTTTGAAGATGAAATTTCAGAAGTACGTTCAAATGTATCTCAAAATGAAAAATAGAAGGCATTTTCTTTTTTTGATACAATTAAATCTGAGGTGACACTTTTCACAGACTCTACTTTTTAATTAGCTTTCCTTGTGAAAACACTCCTGCTGCCGCACACATCTTTTGAAAAAACACATCTCAGGAACATATGTCCCCAGGAGCAGTCACTGACAAGCTATACTGAAGGTGGAGGTCAAACAGATGTGGGAAGTGACCGGCACCCTCAACAAAACGCCACCTGGCCTAACCTGCTTTCTAGACGAGTGACAAAATGTCTGCACGCAGGCCTGGTCACAAAGCCCAAGCTGTTGGGCTCACTGCCATTTATGATTGTGAAAGGTGGTTGTTTTTATAACTAGAACATGGTGGGACTTGATTCTGAATTACAATCAACTTTCAATTATCCTGACCAGTGGTGTAACAAAAGTAAATGAAAATGACAAATACTTCAAATGCCTTATTTCAGTATAACATGCACTTTTACACATGCTGTGAAGAGCTGATTTTTTTTTTAATCCTCACCCAAGGATATTTTCCCATCCATTTTCAGATGGGGTGGGGGTGGGGGGCAAGATAGAGAGAGAGAAACATCGATGTGAGAGGGACACATCGACTGGTTGCCTCCCACACGACCCCGACCAGGGCTGGGGACTGAACCACAACCAAGGTACATGCCCTTGACCAGAATCAAACCTGCGACTCCTTGGTCTGCAGGCCGACCGACGCTCTAACCACTGAGCCAAACTGGCCAGGGCAAGAACTGATTTTTAAAAATCAATTTTGACTTTCTTTGTCTTATACTCACCTTTGACCAATGGGCCATGGCTGACCAAATAGAGAAGGAAATGAGTAGAAAAGAGGAACAATAAAGAATGTCAAGGCTACCAAGTTGACTAATCATGGTACAGGATATGCTAGGATGTGACACTCCATCTTCTCAAATCAGACATTCTCCAAGAGTTTGATAAGGCTATACTGTATCTCTGTTATCTATGAGTTTGTTTCTGTTTTGTATCATGTAGGGTTCCCATTACCATATCTCAGGAAGATGCTTATTAAGCCACTGCTTGAAAAAAAAATCTTTAAATGCACTCTCCTCTTTTTTATGCCTGTTACAAAGTTTTACCAGCCATGGAGCCAAATCTGATATAACTTTACCTATCTGTCATAATACTGCCCTCTATACTTACTCAAAAAAGCCTGCTTCATAAAGATGAGAGTCAAAACACGTACAGCTCAAGTCATAACCCATTTTTATTCTTTTGCATATTATAAGGGAGTGGATTTCTTGGTTAAGGTGCATTTTAAAACTGGCCTCACTCCAACAGAAGAAATAACTTGGGTATACTGGGGACTTCCTGTATACACACGAACACATTTTATTTCTTTCAACTTTTCAGGATTGCCCATTTCCTCTGGTTCCAATTCAATCATTTGTGCTACCCTTTGAAATAAGATAAAACGTTATGCTGTGCTTGCCTCTGTAGAGCTTGGAACGCCTTTGAGACATTATCTCATTTTGTTATTTCCAACAGGGGCCAATTCTGTTATGTTTACACCCCCCTCCCCCGAGATTCCTGTTAACATCAGCCACTCTCTGTTGAACTTGTGAGTGGTTTATGGAGCTGAAAATGAATTAACCAATGTATGTGACTCAAATGCAGGAAACTGGTACCCAATGGTGGAACAACAGACCTTGGCGTGAAATCATCTGTGCCTAGACTTCGGTTAATCACAGCAAAGGATAGCTTCACGGGAGCAGGGATGCTGAAACCTTACTTTTCAAAGCACTTTCATTTCATCACTTTCAATTCAAAATTGACCCAATTTTGGATGAAATGGCCATGACACAGAGAGAGTTAAAGTGTCTTGCCCTGGGACAGTTAACCTAGATAGGCACAAAACCATCTAAGCTAAAGGTTTCCTTCTTCTTTGTCACCATCTACCCCTGTAACACCACCCTTTTCTCCTCACAGCACTTACACGTATCTGATTTTTTTTTTTTTTTGCTCACTTACTTTGTTCGTGTGTTTCTGTCTGTCCCTTGAACGAAAACCCTAGGAGAGCAGGAGCCTTGCTGTTTTGTCACTCAGGTCACTGACCTCAGTGCCTAGAGCATCTCTTGTGCTCAATAAACGCACTCGGCACTTCACAAGAGCATAATACTTGCGCAGGGAGTGATACCGAATGATCAGTGACCAGACTGAGATCCCCACGCTTTTAAAGAACACTCAAGATGGAAAACAGCTGTCTCGCTGCCAAACCCGTGTCTGGTTAAAGACGCAGAGACGTGGCAATGACTACAAGCAGGCCAGAGCCAAAGGTGAAGAAAGGCAAGGACACCTGCTTCAGTCCTTGAGGATTTTAGTTTCCTGAAAAAGTCTCGGAAGGCAAATCATTCTTCAGGGCCCATAAAATATGAGCAGTATAGAGCCTCTCAGTCAATTCTACTCCCTGTCCTCACTTTTAGTAACAAATGAAGCTCAGGGGAAAGTCACAGAAAGAAACGAATGATAAGGGGAGAGTGACAGCTCTCACGTTCGGGCTGTGGTCACCTGCTTCGAAGGCAAAGCTCAAACAATCATTCTGGCAGTTCCCCAAATGGTCAAACACAGAGTCACCATATGACCCAGCAATTCTACTCTTGAGCATATACCCAAGAGAAATGAAAATGTATATACACACAAAAATATGTACACAAGCGTCTACAGCAGCATTATTCATAATAGCTAAAAAGTGGAAACAATCCAAACGCTCATCAACTGATGAGTGGATAAACAAGACGATACATGCATACAATGAATATTATGCAGCAATAAAAAGACACGAGGTACTGATGCATGCTACAGCACGGATGGCCCTCAGAAACAGTAAGCTATGCAGAAGACATCAGTCACAAGGGACCACGTATTATACGTGATTCCATTTATAGGAAATGTCTCAAATAAGCAACTCTGTGGAGACAGAAATTAGGTTGGTGGTTGTCTGGAGGTGGAGATTAATGACCACTAATGGGTACAGGGCTTCTTTTTTAAAATGCTCTGAAAGTAGACAGTAATGATGGTTGCCCAACTCTGCGAATGGTGTACTTTGTAAATAACTATTAATGTGTATACTTTAAACTGGTAAACTATGATATTGGAAATATATCTCAATTTTTAAAAAAACTGATACAATAACAAAATTCTTCTGCAGTTTGCAGAGAACAGAGAAATGCTGGAGCCCCAGTATTTCTCTCATACAAGGAGAAAAGCAGCCCAGCCTGGTAATATCTGGGGTTTTGTGGATGTGACCCCTGTCCCCTTTACTCTCCACACTAGCTTGCCTTGCTCCAAAAAGCTTGCCTTGGGCTCCAATTTTATCTTCACTCATTCAGCAGACTTCTGCTGAGCACCTTCTGCATGCCAGGAACTCTGCTGGGCACAGGACCTGCAGATGAAGGGGGCAGGCTTTGCCTTCAAGGAGCTATCACTTTCATAATTATTCATTCAACCACAGGGCAGGAAACAGCAAAAGGAGAGTTCTAAGTGGTATTCTGTTGTGGGTTGTGGACAGAAAAGAATTTTTTATGTCTGGGATCTAGAAGGGTGGACTCATGTCCACACCGAAATAGCACACACTGGTCTGGTATGCAAATATCTCAAAGGCGGGTGGGGCAGAGAGTGGGGGTGTGGGGGGCCCCAGGAGTCAGATCTGACAGGAAGCTGAAGGCACAAAACCCCCAGGGCCAGGAAGCAGTGCCAGCACTACCCTTACATTCCATCTGGCAGTCCTGTGGGTGTTCCCAGGTTGTTTATTTTTTTAAAGGGAAAAGGAGATGGGGAGGAGGGAGAGAACACAAGTTATTACTCAGCATTTCCATCGTGTTTAATGTTTGCAAAGCACTCCTGTCCTCACTTGGTCCTGAACTGCCTGAAATAATAAAGGAATTTGAGAACCCAGCCAAGAACTCAAAGTACTTAGCAGATATAAGAACCTACCACTGCATCTGGTGAGGCAGGCACTATTTAAAAAATTAATCCAATATAATAAATACTATTTTTAAAATTAATCCAAAATAATAATCTCTATAAAGCTGACATGTTACTACTGGGTGATGAATGAACTCAGTAAACTCATGTTCTAAATCTGCCCATTCACACCTTGATACATGTCCTTTGAGATGACAGCATCCTATGGCTGCCACACCAAATATTCATACCAAATATGTTATGGTAGTAATTAACAAGAAAAATCCATTTTCTGCTGTCAGCAGACAGCACCTAGATCATCATATTAAAGATGCAGCATTGATAAAGTACCCGTTTTTTATGGCTGCCTACCAATGGCCAGCACTCTGAGCAAGCACACTGCTGTGTGAGCTGCAATATACAAGGAGCACCATGGCTGTGAACTCAAGCTCCGGAATGGACGTGAAATGGATGTATGTGTGTGTCTGTTTGTATTTATAGTCAACCAAGCTTGTGAATGTCTTAGCTTGTCCATAGGACTGCTACTTTTAGGAATGTTCATGGTCAATTGGGAGGCTACTTGGTAAAGCATAAACAGTATGCACACTTAAAATTACCATGAATATGAATCTTATGAGGACAAGGTGCTTCCACAGCTAATTCAAAAAAATATGTTGGAGTCACCTAAAAATGAAAAAAGAATTTTGAAGTATATTTAAAAGGCATCATCTGATTTATTTCAGATCAACTCTCCGTTCTTTCCTCCCACACTCGGCAGGACAATTAGAAAAGCTGGACAACAGGCACACACGCACACACATGCACATACACACAGACATGCACATACACACACACATACAGTGAAGAGCTAACATGGCAAAGTGAACAATTACCACGTCAAGAAATGAACAAGACCAAAACTCAGAAAGATGAGGCCAAAACTTGAGGCTGCATTTTTCTTGGAGCCTCAAGAAAAGGTTCCTGAGTGACACAGCAGCACTTCTGATGGCTTTGTGGGGCCAGGAGGACAAATATTGGAGCCCTGGGACTGCCAGTGGATTGGCTATAATTTCACACAAAATAGACTAAGGAAAAAAGGATTCCTACAGACAAGGATAATGAAAACAGGTTTAACAAACAGAAATTATAAGTTGGAACTGTTTAATGTTACAATACTAAAATTGTATGTACCTAAAAACAGGTCTGAGAATATATAAAGCAAAAAACTAACATCACTGTAAATTGACACAAACTGCAATCATGGTGGAGGATTTAACACAGTGCTCTTAGTAACTGAACAACAGAAAAAAAGTTAGCATATAGCAAATTTGAAAAAGAAATGACAAACAAATCAGAATCTAATTGTCATCTACAGAACTTTGCACCCAATGGTCTTAAAATATACATTATTTTCAAGCCCACAGGAAGAGTTACAGAAACTAAACATGTGCCTCTTACCTGTACAATGGAAAAATGTGTGTTCATAGAAAGTAGATAGAGCGGATTAATCTGGCCCTGACAATGAGGTATGTGACCTAGTAAGGTTTGAGAGGACTCTGGTTTCACTATGCAAAGGAGTCCTAAGAAGGTAAGTAGATTGTCCTTAGTGTCTTGGTGACTTAGAGCTGCATAACACTTGGAGTTGTGTGAAAGAGAGAAGGACAATGCAAAACCCCTGGTCTCTGCCTAAAACGAAAAGGAGGCCGCCGTAACAGCAGTCTTCCATGCAATTCAGGCAGACAACAGCTTTTCCATGGCCAACGCCCCCGCCGCCCCGCTTCCTTTGCTCCCAGCTGCTTCCCATCTCCTCTTCCCGATCCTGCACCTTTCTGTCCCATCCTAGGAAGCTGCATTTGGATTTTAGATGACCATCTTTTCCATTTGACCATCACAAGCACTTACATGGGGGGCCGGACCCTGCAAATCCAGTGCTTGCTCTAACAAGGCTCACCCTATGACAAAAATCTGCCTGGTTTCCCACCACATTCTTCAGAGAATAAATGGGTCCTAAACATGGTTCTTTGCTTTAATCCTCAACTTCAGTGGCCTGGATACCTGTTTATTGTGCTCTGCTGGTTTCGGTTAGATGTGGATACAGGAGTCCTGCTAGGATTTAGAGAGTTTGAGTTGGAGCTAGAAGTCTGGGGTGGGGTGGGTGCAGGTATGAGCTGTGCTTTTTATACAACCCAGGAATGCTGAGTTCTGTTCTACAGCCCACTAACTGGTTAACTGGAACCACCTCCCTAGCCCGACCTAGTTGCAAGAAACACACTGAGAAGGATGTCTGGACTGGCTGCAGTCCTGACCTAATTCTCTGCAAGAATCTCAGCAACCCCAGTGAAGTCTCCCTCATTTCTCCCCCAGTCTGGCAACATTTAGTGCTGAGTAGAAAGAGCCACTTAATCAGCGGTGCTTCCTTGGAGCCCCCACCAACTCGGTGTCCCAGTGACTCTCCCAAGCTGGGTCCTTCTTCGACCCATGGCTGAGCCCAACATATTCATGTACTTGCATTCTGGTGACTGGGCATGTTCGCACTCGCGGATTCAGCTGGCTGTTTTGAAATCACCCTCCGTATGAAATTGTATAACCTAAGAACTTCCTGGATTTTCACCAGCACCCTTCAGGAAGTGAAGCATGTTGACGTTGGCTCTAAGTGCCTTATTAATAAGTAACTTCCACTGTTTCTCCCTTTCGCCCTGTCTGGCAGAAGGCCATCCAGACTCACCCTCGTACATCTCCAGGATGTGGACCGAGTCTCCGATCTGCAGGGAGAGCTCCACGTCTTGAGAGGCATTGTAGTTATAGATCGCTGGAAATGAGAAACAAAAGGGGATATGACATCAGAGGCAGTTAAAACACAAGTCACTCAAGAGCACATTCTACGTTAGTGAACTACCTGACCAACAAATCACCCTCTACTTAATGATTTAATGTGAGGCACCCACCGAAAAGCAGAGAACACACTGCTGGAGCCCCATTCTGGGATTCCTCCGCCCAACAAATAATGGCTGGTTGCCTACTGTGTACCACATACTGTGTACCACATACTGTGTACCACATACTGTGTACCACATACTGTGTACCACATACTGTGTACCACATGCATACTGTGTTTAAGACCAGGGACAGAGTGACCAAACACACAGACATGGTCCCTGTCCCGGGGGGTTTTATAGTCTTCTAGGGGAAGAAGGATATTAAATGTTATTACAGAAATAACCACTTAATTAAAAATATAAGAGGCTATGATGAGAATGTATAGTGGGGTTTTGCTGGTCAGTCCCCTTGTTCATCAGCCAGCCTATAATACCACTGAGCTATGATCTCTAGGGCATAGAATAAGCCATCACCCAACTTCCCTGACAGTAACTGGTAGCCTGAGGGCCCCCTGTGAGTCCCACATACCCTCTAATAACAGACTGTCACAGCGTGCAATGTGGGGATGGCCACCTTGCCCCAGTTCTAGGCACCCTGGGGAACTGGGCTGTCCTAGCACTTCCGCATCAAGGTGACTTTAATCACCATGGTCCTTAGGACTGGCAATGAGTAGACCAGACTGTGACAACAGCAGAATAACTCTTATATCTCAGAAAGAAAAGGACAACCCAATTTCAGATGGGTAGAGCTCTGAAGGGACACTCGACCAAGGATCATATATAGATGATGGCCATGAGCACATGGGAAGATGTGCAACAGCATTAGCCACCAGGGAAATGCAAATCAAAACCACAGTGAGCCCTGGCCGGTTTGGCTCAGTGGTTAGAGTGTCAGCCCGTGGACCGGAGAGTCCTGGGTTCAGTTCCCGCTGAGGGCACGTACCTCGGTTGCAGTTTGTCCCCAACCCCGTTTGGGGTCGTGTGGGTGGCAACCACTCGATGTGTCTCTCTCACGTCCATGTTTCTCTCTCTCTCTTCCTCCCTCTCTGCCTCCTGCTCTATCTGAATATAAATGCAAAAATGTCCTTGGGTGAGGATTAAAAAAAAACAAAACCATAGTGAGCTACCTTTTGCACCCACTAGAATGGCTATAATTCTCAAAGACTGACAATTGGCAAGAATGCAAAGAAACGGAAACCCTCGTGTAGAAATGTAAAAGGACATGGCCGGTTCAGAAAACAGTTTGGCAGTTTCTTTAAAAATTAAACATAAACTGACAGTACAACCCAGCAATTCCACTCTGTTACAAAGAGAAATGAAAACATGCCTATATAAAAACTGTGTGTGAATATTTACAGCGGCTGTGATGGGCAGAAAAACAGCCCCTCAAAGACAGCCCGCCAAATTTGGGGAACCTGCGAATGTTACCCCTGGTATGGCAAAACAATTGAATAAGTTAAGGTTCTTGAGAGGAGGAGCTCTTTCTAGATTAATAGGGTGGGTCCTGATTGCAGTAACATGTAGCCCGAGAAGAGAAAAAGGTGACGTGAAGATGGAAGCAGAGGGGGAAGGAATGTGACCTCAGTCGAGGACTGTAACAGCTCCCAGAAGCTGGAAGAGTCGGGAATGAATCTGTAGAAGTACAGCCTGTCAGCTCCTTGATTTCAGACTTCTGGTCTCCAAAACCATGAGACAATAAACTTCTATTGTTTTAAAACCACCTATATATGATTGTCTAACTACTATGCTGTACACCTGAAACCAATACAAAATAACATTGGCAAAGTCTTTAGGGTTTTCCATATATAGAATCATGTTAGCTGCAAAAAGTGACACTTTTACTTCTTCCTTCCCAATTTGGATGCCTTTATTTCTTTCTCCTGCCTGATTGCTCTGGCTAGGACTTTAGAACTATGTTGAATAAGAGTGCTGAGAGTGGGCATTCTTGGCTTATTCCTGATTTATAGAAAAAGCTTTCAGTTTCTTGTTGAGTATATTGGCTGAGGGTTTGTCATATATGACCTTTATTATGTTGAGGTACTTTCCTTCTACACTCATTTTATTGATTGTTTTAATCATAAATGGATGTATCTTATCAATGCTTTTTCTGAACCTACTTATAAGATCATATTATTTTTATCCTTTGCTTTGTTAATGTGCTGTATTACATTGATCGATTTGCATATGTTGAACCATCCTTGTGCCTTTGGTTGGATACCCACTTAATCATGATGTATTACTTTTTTAATATATTGTTGTAGTCAATTTACTAGTATTTTGTTCAGGAGTTTTGAATCTGTATTCATCAGAGATGCTAGTCTAATTTGCTTTTTAGTTGTTATCCCTGCCAGGTTTTGATATCAGGGTTATACTGGCCTCATAAAATGTGTTATAAGTATTGCCTCTTCTTCCATTTTTTGGAAGAGTTTGGAGGGATATAGGTATCAAATCTTCTTTGAATGTTTGGCAGAATTCATTGTGAAGCCATCTGGTCCTAGACTTTTATTTTTTGGGAGGTTTTTGACAGTTGTTTCAATTTCCTCACTGTTTATCAGTCTATTTAGATTTTCCAATTTTTCACAATTCAGTCTAGGTTATATATTTATAGGAACTTATCCATTTCTTCTAGGTTATTGAATTTGGTGGCATATTATCTTTCACTGTACTCTAGTATGACCCTTTGTATATCTAAGATGCCTGTAGTAACTTCTATTTCATTTCTGATTTTTTTTCCTTAGTGAGTCTAGCCTGGGGTTTGTTGATTTTATTCATTTTTTCAAAGAACCAGCTCTTTATTGTATTAGAAACAATAAACTATTAGAAATAATAAATACAAGTAAAGATGCAGGATACAAAGTCAATGCTTTCCTACATATTAACAATGAAACTTCAGAAGAAGAAATTTTAAAAAATCCTTTGCAGTCACAACCAAAAGAATGAAATACCTAGGAATAAACTTAACAAAGGATGTGAAGGACTTATATACTGAAAACTACAAAGTATTATTAAAAGAGACTGAAAAAGACATAATGAAATTGAAAGATATTCTGTGTTCATGGGTTGAAAAAATCAATATAATTAAAATTGCCATATTACCCAAAGCAATATACAGATTTAATGCAATTCCCATCAAAATACCAATGTCATTTTTTAAAGAAATAGAACAAAAAAAAAATCATCAAATTTGTATGGAACCACAAAAAAACCCAAATAGCCAAAGCACTCCTAACAAAAAAGAACAAAGCCTGACTTCAAATTATACTATAGACTCCGATAATCAAAACAGCATGGTATTGGCAGAAAAACAGACACACAAACCAATGGAACAGAACTGAGAGCCCAGAAATTAAACCACATGTATATGGGCAAATAATTTTTTTTTAATCCTCATCCAAGGATACTTTTTCCATTGATTTTTAGAGAGAGTGCAAGGAAGGGAGAGGGAGACAGGGAAAGAGAGAGAGAGAAACATTGATATGAGAGAGATACATCAGTCGGTTGCCTCCCACACATGCCCCAACTGGGGCCAGGGATTATGTGCCCTTGACCGGGAATTGAACCCACAACCCTTCAGTGCACAGGCTGATGCTCTAACCAGAGAGCTACACTGGCCAGGGCTACGGGCAAAAAAGTTTTGACAAAGGAACCACAAACACACAATGGAGAAAACGAAGCCTCTTCAATAAATGGTGCTGGGAAAATTGGAAAGGCACATGCAAAAGAATGAAACCAGATTACACTTTGTCCCCATGTACAAAAATTAATTCAAAATGGATCAAAGACCTAAATATAAGATGTGAAACAATACATTACATAGAAGAAAACATAGGTACTAAACTTATGAATCTTGGTCAAAGACCACATTTTATTAATTTGACCCCAAAGGCAAGGGAAGTAAAGGCAACAATAAATGAATGGGACTATATCAAACTAAAAAGTTTATGCAGAGCAAAAGAAACCAACAACAAAACGAAAAGGCAACCATCTGAATGGAAGATATTTGCAAACAACAGCTCCAACAAGGGGTTAACATCCCAAATAAGTAAATAACTCATACAACTCAACAACAATCCAACAAACAATCTAATTAAAAAGTGGGCAAGTACCGGAACAAATACTTCTCCCAAGAAGACATACAGTCAACAAAGATATGAAAATATATTCATATCTTAGAGAAATGCAAATCAAAACTACAATGAGATAACACCTCACTCCTGTTAGAATGGCTATTATCAACAAGACAAGTAATAACAAGTGTTGGAGAGGTTGTGGAGGAAAGGAACCCCTCATTCACTTCTGGTGGGAATGTAAAATGGTACAACCATTAGGGAAAACAGTATGGCAGTTCCTCAAAAAATTAAGAATAGAGTGACCATATGACCGAGCAATCCCTCTCCTGAGTATATATGTGAAAAACTCGAAAACATGTATTCGTAAAGATATATGTACCCCTATGTTCACTGCAGCACTATTCATGGTGGCCAAGACATAGAGACACCCAAAGTGTCCTTTGATAGAGGATTGAATAAAGAAGATGTGGTACATGTAAACTATGGAATACTACTTAGCCATAAGAAAAGATGAAATACTGCCATTTGTGACAACATGGATGGACATTGAGAATATTATGCTAAGTGAAATAAGCCAGTCAGAAAAAGCTAAGAACCATGATTTCATTCATATGTGGGATATAAAACTGAAACTCATAAACACAGACAACAGTATGGTGGTTACCAGAGGGAAGGGGGTAGGAGGGTAGTAAAGGGTAAAGGGGGCCAAATATATGGTGACAGAAGATGATCTGACTTTGGGTGGTGGGCACACAATACAATATACTGATCATGTATCATAGAAATATACACTTAAAACGTATATGATCCTATTAACCAATGTCACCACAAAAAATTTAATTAAAAATACTGAAACTAAACTGTAATTCAAAACTTAAAATTAATAAATAAGTAAATAAAGCCACCTACTTTGTAGCCCCTTGTGATGGCAGTCAATACAGTAGCATTATTCACAATAGCAAACAACTGGAAACAATTCATCAACTGATGAATGAATGGATAAATAAAGATGGTATATCCATACAATGGAATATTACTCACCAATAAAAAGAAATAAAATAGGAACACATGCTACAACATGGCTGAGCTTCCACATCATTATGCTAAATGAAAGGTTTATGGAAAAAAACAAAACATATTTTAGGCTTCTATTTATTTGCAATGTCCAGAATAGGCAAATCTATCAGAGCCAGTAGAGCAAGTTATTGGTTGTCTAGGGCTGGGGTGGGAATGATGATTGAGTTCAAAAGGGAGCTTAGAGGGTGATGGAAACATCCTAATACTGGATTGTGATGATGGTTACTTAACCCTGTACATTTACTAGAAATTGAATTGCATACTTCAAATTGGTGGATTTTATGGTATGTAAATGAGACCTTAATAAAGCTGCTGTTTTGTTTTTGTTGTTGTTGTTGTTTTAAGTAGAATTAAGTTTTGTCCTCACTCTTTTTTTAAAATATGTTTTTATTGGTTTTTTTGGAGAAAGGAAGGGAGAGATAGAAACATGGATGTGAGAGAGAAACATCAATCGGCTGCCTCCTTCCTGCACACCCCCTACTGGGGCTCAAGCCCAAAACCCCAGGCATGTGCCCTGACAGGACCTCTCAGTCCACGGGATGACACTCAATCTACTGAGCCACACCAACCAGGCTGTCCTCACTCTCTTGATGCATGATCTGCACCCTTCTCAGGAATAATAACCAACTTAGAGATTCAGTTCTAATCATTTACCCAATGATCCAAGGAACCTAAAATATCCCCCATCTTGTACTCTAATGAGCACATGAGGTAGTCACTGATTCATCTGCCAGATCCTAAGAGGGTAATTAAAAAGGGTTACTTGGGCAAGGTGTTTATCCCTTCTGAGCCTCAGTTAAATAATATAGTACATGGCATCCACTCCATTGTCCCTGTCATTGCCAATTGTGGGAACTTACTGCTCTTTCCTGCGCCTGCAATTATCATGTATCTGCAGCTTGGCCATAGGCTTTTCCTTACATCAAAGTCACTCTATCGGTGGGTGAGGGAAGGCGCACACCTCCAGCACATCCGTTTCACGTGGCCTCTCTTTTTTAAGGGAACCATTCAAGTAGTGTTCTCCTGTTGTCTTGGCACAGATGCCTGGACAAATTATGTTAGAATTTATTTACTATTGAGCTTTTGGACTAGACTGTGAATCAGAACAAGGATGAGATGATGAAGTGGGTTAGGAGAAACTGCACAGAACTCAGAAGTAGGAGTTAATTCTCCCTCCCTAGATCTCTTCAAGGGCCACCAGGCCACAGCTGCTATTCCACTAAGGTTCATCTCCTTCATCTCACTGATAGTTGACTCAAATGTTTTGCCCACTGAATGAATATATGGCTGGTTTTGTACAGAAAATATAGCTCTCACACCCTTGGCTCTCCTTAGTCCCCATCCACTGCCTTCTACTGAACCGGTTCCTTCCACCGCCCGGCGCTCACATAGAAACAGGAAGCAGTGAGGCTGCAGTGTCACAATGTGTTGTGTAATGACCACGCTTCACCTCTTCCTTATTATTAGTCATCAGGAAAGTAAGCAGAAGTGCTCAAAGGTAGTGTGTAGCACTGCTAGCCCCAGGTGCGTGCACACACACACACACACTCGAGAGTGCACATATCCCGTAGACCACATCCTACATAAATCCTACATCCTAAGCCTGACAATCAAAATATTCCAAAAATTATCCCAGCCTTAACTGTCCACCTTTGCCTCCATTATCTGCCAAAATACCTCCCTTTGCTCCAGTCAATTCATATTCTTCCCTAAATTCTGTGCTCAGCCTACAGTTTATCCCCGCCTGAAACAACAGCTTACCTTTTTCTTCATAATAATCTAAAGCCCACATTCACAACTCAATTCTACAAATGACTACTGACTCCCTATTGGTCTGTATGCATCTCTTTTTTCCTCTGGCATTCCACAACAGCTTTTCCTTCAACACAGTTTGGGTTTTTAATCAGATTGTCTTGTGTTACTGTCTGCCACCAATCAGAAGGGAAACCCCTCACAGATGAGGACCTGGTTACACATGACTTTTGTGTCTTTCACATTTCATGGCACTGGTTTAGACACAGAGAAGGTGCTCAAGGCACAATAGTGACTTTTATACAATCCACCAATCAATTCAGTTATTCACCACTTCCCAAAATCTAAGATATTTCTGCTTGCTACAGAAGCAGCAGCTGTGGTTCCCCACCTCTCAATAATGGATCAAAATCTCCTCTCCTGCCACTTTTTGCTTATTACAGAGAGAATCTGCCTTTCCAACTTAAGGTCCTAAAGAGATTCCCATGGGAAGCACACATCCCTTCCACAATTCACTGCAGTGAAACGTTTAGAGGATGTTCATACCATCTGTTTCATGTCTTTGAGGAACAGTACCAGTAAGACTTCCAATCAGTCATAGCTGTCATATATTCATTCCAACTATGTCCTTTAGACTCATCCCCTCCCTAGACCCCTCCTTAAGATACTTCAATTCCATTATGTTTTATGGTTTCCCTTCCATATATAATATAGTAACTGTATGGAGTGGATACCACATACCACATTATTTAATGAGGAAATGGAGACTCAGAATGGGTAAGCACCTTGCCCCAAGTAACCCAGCTTTATAAGCAGCAAAGCTGTTACCAAGACTGGTCCTGTGATGACCCACTCATCACACTGTAGCAGGTTGGTCTGTAATGGTGAAGGTATATCCTGGAATAGCCTGGAAACAAAGAGAAGAGCCTGGTAGATTCTCAATATGTTGTCTGCTTTCAGTTTCTCTCATTAAATGAGAATCTAACTTCTAAAAACAAGCTTTATCGTAGGTCTCAGTGACCGGTGATCATGCTGTCTGTGAGTCTGGAACTATTTCAGGAACAGGCATACAACTAATACATTCAGTGGGGATGTTTTCTCCTTGGAATATGCGTAACTGCTATAGAAAAAGAGAAAGGGGAAACGAAGGAAACGCTTGGAATTCAACAAAACAGAATCGAAGATCAACTAACTCTATCACTTACGCATGCATGACCATGGATGAGTAGCTCAGTCTGGGCCTCAGTTTCCCATTGGTAAACTAGGCATTGGACCAAATGACGCTAAGGGTCCCTGCAGCTCCAACATCTTCTGATTCATGAGGTGATGATAAGAGGCAAGAGAAATAAGTTATGCCATTTTGAACTAGCAGGTCCTACCACAATCTCTTGTTTTGTCTGAGGAAATTAAATAAGACTGTGGAGTTGCTATGTATCTCCATGCTGGCTATTATGTACAAGATTGGGAAAGACGAATTGCTGGAATTCTTCTGTAAGCAGCTTACTGTTTATATCCTGAAAGTGTAATTTTGCAGAGCCAAGAAGACAAGACAAGTATGTATACAAATGTAAAATAGTTTGCATTTTACCAAATCTTTGATTTGGCCTTTTATTTTAAGCCAGACTTTCATGATAGTGGAAAAAAAGAAGTTTGAGGTTTTTAAATTATGCAACCAAAATCCAACAAAATAGATTTATAGCCCCCCCCAACGAGGATTAGATTTGATTATGAAAAGTCTGTGGGTTACTGGTATTTAATCTTTCTAATAAATTAGGTTACCTCACATTACAACCCCTTGAAGAGTAACTGAAACATGACATTTTCTATTAGTCTTTTGGTAGAATCTACAAAAGAAAGATTAAATGAACAGAACGAGGTCCCAATTTGAGTTGTATACTACCCAGAATATTAAAAAGATCATCCAACTTCATCTTTTTCATTATTATCGCAATCTGCCTACTTTCAGCCATTGGAACTATAAAAATTAAAAGGGCAAATCTCATTTTTTATCTTCTCCTTGGATTTGATGCAATGATGTCTTCCTAGAAGGACAAGCAGACTTTTCTCTTTTGCTCTTTAATCCC
The DNA here is from genome assembly GCA_030848825.1 of Tadarida brasiliensis. NCBI lineage: Eukaryota > Metazoa > Chordata > Mammalia > Chiroptera > Molossidae > Tadarida > Tadarida brasiliensis. Next base: position 65,657,831 of record CM061259.1, on the reverse strand, counting down.
ATTCAAAAGGAGGTCTGACCCCAAGAAATTAAAATCTAAGGTTTTATACTGGTCATTTCAATTAGACTCCAAACTAGTCTTTTTAGGATGAGATGACCATTATGCTGTATCTCTACTCAGAACTCCCCAGGCCAGGGCTATCAGATCCTCATCTTATGATTCTCATTATCAGCGCTCCACAAAAGCATGTTCACACAGGATTCTTAATTCATAATCTAGACCTTTTAGGAGATTAGAGGATTTAATGACCACTTTATTGGTTATTCTTTAGAACAAAGATTTTCAACCTTTTTCATCTCATGGCAGACATAAACTAATGACTAAAATTCTGTGGCACATCAAACCAGACATTTTTTGCTGATCTGATGAAAAATAGGTAAAATTTTGATTGATTTACCAAAATAATAATAATATTTACCTATCCTTTTTGCTCCAAAGTGACTTTTTAAAAAATCAAGTGACTATACTAGTAGATAAGGATTTCTGGTATAAAGAATTAACCAACCAGGTGCAACCTGATTATGCAACATGACCAATAAGATGCAACTCTATTCTCTGACCTATATATTTATGTTCAAGGCAGGGCATTCACACCAGACAGCTATTGTTGTGTTGGCTGTTGTCATTTTTTTTTTTTTTATCCTCACCCGAGGACATTTTTCCATTTTTTGTTCAGATAGAGTGGGAGGGAGAGAGAGGAAGAGAGAGAGAGAGAGAAAGAAACATCGACGTGAAAGGTACACATCAAGTGGCTGCCTCCCGCACGACCCAACCAGGGCCGGGGACAAACTGCAACTGAGACACGTGCCCTTAGCAGGAACCGAATCCGGGTCTCTCTGGACCGCAGGCTGACGCTCTAACTGCCGAGCCAAACCGTCCAGGGCTGTTGTCATTTTTTAAATTTGACAATCTAAGGAGAAAGACGTCAGTGCCCCTGACAAAATAGTCAGGTGTTACATGTTTCAAAAATTCTCACAGCATACCAGATGAAAATTGCTGTTTTAGCAATCTCTATTTTAAGGATTATATCTATTAAAATATAGATATAATAGATGGAATCCACAAATATCTTTAACTGGAGAGATGATTTCACAGATAGAAACTCAACTACAGTTTATTTATTTCATTACTGGTACCAAGTGAGTATTATAAGGCATGTCATTTAAATTAATATTAAATTAAATTTACATGAAATATTTAAAGGAGACAGGCTGAAGCAAGGCAACTGAAGATTACAGAACAAATGTCTATGTCTATAAACACGGATAGCTTCCCCCACAGCTTCCCCATCAGTATATTCTTCACATGGTTTTGTGGAGCCAAAGAGAAGGTAAACAGAGCGCCCAGGATGATGACTAACACCTGGTAGACACTGAGTCAATGGCAGTCACCTTCCCATTTCCCCCTTCCCCTTTCTTGCCCTGTCCAACTTCCCCCTTGAGCATGGTGACTACCCCCTCACCACTAAGGCAGTTGATGGTATTCAGTGAAAACTGGGAAGCAGGAATGTCTGCAGAGGTTAACAGAATAAGCTAGGTGTTGCTTTTTTTAAAAATCCTCACCCAAGGATATTTTTCCATTGATTTTTTTTTTCTTCAGACAGAGTGGAAGGACGGGAGAGAAAGAGAAACATCAATGTTAGAGAGACACATTGATTGGTTGCCTCCCTCCAATCCCGACTGGGGCCAGGGATCGAACCTGCAACCCAGGTAATGAATGTGCCCTTGACCAGGGATCGAACCTAGGGGTCTTCGGTCCGCAGGCCGACGCTCTAACTGCTAAGCCAAACCAGCCAGGATAAGCTAGTTTCTATAGTTCTTCAAAGGTTGTTGGATAGTAAAATGCACGTGTCCCCAAGGACAGTGAAGCCACGTTACTGCAGACACCTACGCACACAGCTGCCCTAATAAGCAGCACGAGAGTTGGGGAACATTTTACTATTTTAACCATTTCTTCCTGCCTCTAACAAGCATCACACTGCAGTGATGCAGCCACAGTACCATGCTGTTATTCAGAATACTATCGATGCCTCAGTCATGAACTCACTACAGTACCATCAATCAGGATAGAACATTAAAGGTACACATGCTAATCATGCCTCAAGTTTTTCTTAAGAAAAAGTAAGCGAAAAAAATCAGAGGGCAAGTAAGGCAGGGCTCTAATGATGAAGTAAAAACACAAACTTACTAATAAGCTCAGAACACCTTCTCCAATCACATAAGAGATTATTTGGGTTCTTCTTGGTATACATTCTTATGGGATAAAAATTAAACAGCTCTAAGATAAAACTGGTCACATCTAAGATTGTGTCAAGTTTACTGAGTCTAACTTATGGACAGAAATCATAAGTGAAGCACAGGGAATCTGACAATAAAGGCCACAGATTATTGTGGTACCTAGAACAAAAACTTTGAAATGACAGTGACATGTCAGTGACTATTTTCTTCTGTACATACATACATTTGAGACAAAACACTGTTCACTGAGAAAGGGAATGACCTCCAACTGGGCTGAAAATGCCATTAATTTAAAATCATCAGCCTGAAAATGCAAATACAACAGCAACAGCTTTGGACCTGGGCTTACATATCAGCAGGTCCTGTCCCAGGACAAGCTCGGCCACATGCCCTCACACCTCGGCTCATATTCAGTAGGGTCTTAGAACTGCACCCCAGCTTTTTCAGTTTTAAATACACCAGAGTCACTGCCTACTAAGAGCACAGTGAGAAAAATAGAATGTATATGTAGCTAGGAAGGAAGGGGGAATGAGAGGAGTAAATAGCTGAGGAGAAAGCCAGAAACTGAGGAGACCTGGGAAGCCCGGAGGCCGGTGTGGTGGTGGTGTGGGGTGCGTGTGTGTGTGTGTGTGTGTGCGTGTGTGTGTGTGTGTGTGTGGTGGTGTGTGGTGCGTGTGTGTGTGTGCGTGTGTGTGTGTGCGTGTGTGTGTGTGGTGTGGGGTGCGTGTGTGTGTGTGTGTGTGTGGTGTGGTGTGGGGTGCGTGTGTGTGTGTGTGTGATATGTGGTGTGGGGGGTGTGGGTGTGGGTGTGGGTGTGTGTGTGTAAAGTTGAAAACTGATAGACCAAAGTAAAACAAAATGACAACAGGCCACTGAAGATACTTTCTGTAGCTTGGCCCAAACTACCATTATGGACCCTCAGGCAAGTTATCTAACCTTTTCAGGCTTCAGTCTTCTCATCACAAAAGTTATGTTTTGTGAACTGGTATTCTGTCTATCTCTTAGGGTTGTTGTAAGAATAAAACAAGAAGAAACATAAAAATGAGTAAGTACTGGTAATGTCTTTGGAATCAAGATGTTTCCATATAAGAGAAAAGACAAGTACAAATTTTAACAAAAAAGATAAATAACTCTAGCTAATCTATTTGAACTGGAAATATCAGTATGAATTTAGAATTTGGAACCCACCAGAGATCAGATGAACTATCCTGTCTTCAACAACTAAAAAATGGGCAAAGCATGACACAGTGTTTCTCGACACTGAGCAGCATGGAATGTGGTAGAGCGGAGCCTGGGCGGCAGATGAGGGATGTCTGCAATTACCTCTGCTTGCCTCTGCTTCCTGCTTGATGAGTCTCCAGGTAAAAGTTCAGGGAGGAGAAACCCAGAGCCCAGTGGTTACTCTGAGATGGGGAAAGAGTTGTGAGTTCAGGAAGATCAGGTGGCTAGAATACACAGGGCAGAGCTTCAGAGAGGAGAGGGCTGCAGAAGTTCTCACTGAAGTCCACCCATCACTGTTCAACACATGCATGTGAAGAAAATATTGAGGTCAAAGAAAAGAACCACTAGAAAAACACAGGGGAAGTCCCAACCCTCACACAGGGCTGGGAACAGTTCACATTCTCCACAACCAGAGTCGAGAAACCTGATGATGTATGACCACTGAGTAGAGAACTCCTAAGAATACTGTCTTGGTAGTGCAGCCAAAGTGGCCCCAGGCTCAAGGCTGTGCTGGTCCATTCTAACAAAGGGCAAATGCAAACCTGGAAAGAACATAGGTTTCCTCATAACTTAACTCCCAACAAGATAAAATTTACAATGTCTGATATCCAGTTCCAAAGAACCAGGTATGCAAGGAAGGAGGAAAGTATCATCTAGAGTTAGAAGAAAAATGAATCAATAGAAAAAGATCGAGATGTCATAAATCAAGCAATAAAACAACTGAAAAGAATTCAAATCATACAAAGCATGTTCTTTGACTATAAAAGAATTAGATTAAAAGTAAGTAACAGAAAAGACATTTAGAAAAATCCCCAAATATTTGGAAACTAAGTAATACACCTCTAAATAACCCATAATTATTCTAAATCAATGTAATCTACCACATAAGATGAAAAAAAGATCATCTCTATAGATGCAGAAAAGGCATTTGATAAAATCTGATATTCATTCATGATAAAAAAAAAACTGTCAGCAAATTAGGAATATCTTCAACCTGCCAAAAAGCATACATGACACACCTACTGCTAATGTCAAACCAAACTGTCAAACATTCTTCTGCCTCCTTAATACCTAGAACAAGGCAATGATGTGTGCTCTCATCACTTCTATTCTACATTTTAATGGTGGGTCTAGCTAGTGCAATAAGGCAAGAAAAAGAAATTGAAATCTTACTCTTTGGAAAGGATGACATAAAGCTGTGTTTATTAGCAAGTGACAAGATCATCTATATAGAAAATCTTAAGGTATTTACTAATGAGTTACTAGAACTAATGAGTGAGTTTTGGAGGTTATAGGGCCCAATTTGTCAATACAGAAAAATCCATTGTACTGTATTTCTCCATACTACAACAAGCAAGCTGAAATGGCTGACTTATGATTAAAGGCATATCTTCCTGTAGACTGCAGGTAAAACAGTTGGCAAACCAGTGTCCCAGGAAAACTCTACACAAGTGTACCAAAAAATATGTACAAGAATGTTCAGAGTAGTGGTGTTTGTAATAACAAAAACTGGAATCAACCCCATGTTCAATGAAAGGGAAAAAAAATTATGGTATATTCAAACCATATAGAATACAGCAGGGAAAATAAATGCATGCATCAAATTTGTATACGTACCACTAAAAAATGCTGAACAAATTTTTAAAAATCACAGGAGAAATATATACAAGATAATGCTTTTAGATAAAATTCAAAATCTTGTAAAACTAAATGAATCAGACTTTTAAAATATACATATATATATATATGGAAAGACCATAGAAAAAAAATTGTGGAAATAAAATACACTAGTTTCAAGATATTTTTATATCCAGTCTGAGGTTAGCATGGGAAGCGTGGCTGTGGGGCTAATATACAGAGAACTATTTTGGCAATTCACTGGAGGGAGTACATGCAGGTTTTTACTACTGCTTCTCTTTACATTGTTCACAAGTGTTATAAATATTATTTTATGTATCCAATATTTAATTCAAACAAAAACAACAACAAAACAGTTAAATAGCACTGGCTGGTGTGGCTCAGTTGTTTGGAGTGTCATCCCCTACACCAAAAGGTCATGGATGCAATTCCTGATTAGGGCACATACCTAGATTGTGGGTTCGATCTAGTGGGGCATGTGCAGGAGGCAACTGATGCTTCACGCTCACATCAATGTTTCTCTCTTTCTCTTGTTTCACTCTCACATGGATCTTTCTTTCTCTCTCTCCCTCTCTCATCCTCTCTCTCTAAAATCAATGAAAAAGCATGAAAGAAAAAGTTAAATAGATCTATTTGTACATATGCATGAGGGTGAGTATTCAAAATGACAAAAAAACTCTTTTACATAACTTACTGCAGGTAAATAGATACCTTCGATATAATTCCAGTAGTTCACAAACTTTAGCAAGCATCAGAATCACCTGGAGGGCTTCTTAAAGCACAGAATGCTGGGCCAACCTCTACAGTTTCTGATTCAGCAGGTTAGGAAGGGGGCCCAAGAATCTGCATTTGAACAGGTCCCCAGGCAGCACTTAGGGTGCTGGCTCCAGCCAGTACTTCAAGAACCTTTTATTACTGTATTTGAGCCCCATACAAATCAGCAGGGAAAAGCAAGCTAACATGAACCTCATCTCACAGATAAAGAAAAGTAATTTCTAGCCCAGTGTCATCCCATGGATTGAGAGGTCCCGGTTCAATTCCTGGGTTGCAGCCTCCACCTCCAGTAGGGGGCCTGCAGAAGGCAGCCAATCGATGTTTCTATTTCTTTCTCCCTCTTCTCTCTCTAAAAAATCAATAAAAACATATTTAAAAAAGAAAAGTGCCCAGCTGGTGTGGCTCAGTGGTTGAGCGTCGACCCATGCACCAGGAGGTTGCCGGTTCGATTCCTGGTCAGGGCACATGCTCGGGTTGTGGGCCAGATCCCCAGTGGGGAGCATGCAGAAGGTGGTCAATCGATGTTCTCTCTCATCAATGTTTCTCTCTCTTCCTCTCCCTTCCTTTCTCTCTAAAACCAATAAAGGGAAAAAAATTGTTTTAAATAAAAAAAAAATAAAAAGAAATCTCTGAGAAATAAAGGAGTCTGCAATATTATATTATTGTTAATCATACCAGCTCTATGTCCTAACCCTGGTTCTGTATTTACTGATTCTTACCAGAGGTAATTTAACCTCCTGGTGCCTCAGTTTCCTCACCTATAAAATGGGTACAACTTATAGCATTTCACATATAGGGTTCTTGTGAGGATTGCAGGATAATAAATGCAAAACATTTAAATCTGTGCCTGGTACACAGTGAGCCCTCAGCAAATGTTCACTACCTTTACACAACTAAACAAGTAGAGCTGAGCTCAAAGCTGGGTCTCCACATTCATTTTCAATCATTGGTAACACAAATGCTTTTCGTACCATACAACAACATTGATGAGTCCCACAAAACCTTTCTTTTTAAACAAAAATTAAGAAACCTTTAAAACAGAAAGACTTAAATGGAAATTCTAGATACAATGGCTCTTTTTCACTTATGGGAAAGCTAAGACCCAGAATGAAGTGGCTTGCTTATGATCATACCGCTAATTGGAGGCAGTCTGGCAAGCTAGAATAATTGTTTTCAAGGGCCACATAAGTACTCATTAAAAATTTCACCCTGCATTGAACTGTACTTCTAAAATAAACAATGGAGGAATAAAAACACATAATCAATTACCATTTGTGCAATGAATGAATGATTGAACAAATCAAACAAGCAAGCAAGCATCAGGTCTAAGAACATGAGGATCTAAATTCCTGATTTATTTACTTTCTTCATAGATAGATACAAATTTTTTGGTGTCCCAAAAAATGTATACAGGGTGTCTATAGATTCTATTACATTTTGAAAATAAAATGTATTTTAATAAACACTGGCTTTATAATTATTCAAAATGTATACACATTTTGGGGGGGGGGGAGCAGGCTATATTTTTGCAACCACATAAAATTTTCTTTTCCAGATACAATTAGTTAGACTTCCAATCAAGATGGCAGCGTAGGTAAAAGCAGTACTTGCCTCCTCCCACAACCACATCAAAATGACAACTAAACTACAGAACAACCACCATTCAAAATCGCCTGAAATCAAGCTATATGGAAGTCCTATCCTATAACTATGAAACTAAAGAAGAGGCCACATCGAGACTAGTAGGAGGGGTGGAGGGGCAGAGGCGCTGAGGGGCTGGTCCCACACCCACGTGTGGCGGATAAAAATCAGGACAGTAGTCCTGGCTGATTTGGCTCAGGGGTTGGAACATCAGCCCGAGAACCAAAGCGTCGAGGGTGTGACTCCAGTCAAGGGCACGCACCTCGGTTGCAGTTCCATCCCCGGCCCTGTTTGGGTCATGCCAGAGGCAGCCAATCCATGTGTTTCTCTCACAGTGATGCTGCTCCCCCCTCCCCGCCAACTCTATCTGAATAAATGGAAAAAATCCTCAAGTGAGGATTTAAGAAAAAAAAAATCAGGAGAGACACCTTGGCTGTGAAGGTCCTCCATGAGGAGTGAGGGGTCCCAGTCCCACACCAGGCCCCTCAACTCAGGGTTTCACTGCCAGGAAGAGAAGTCCCCATAACTTCTGGCTATAAAAACCAGCGGGATTTAAGGCTTAGGGAGGCTGAGGCTTCTGGAGTCCCAGGCAGTTCTTCTTAAAGGGCCAGCACACACAGACTTACTCCGACTCAAACCCTCCAGGCTCCAGCATGGGGGAGGCAGTTTGAAAGGCACCAGAGACATATGGGTAAGGACTGAGTTGTATGGCACTGGAGTGACAGCTGGAGAGGCAGCTTTCTCCTGGACAGACGGGACAGACATGCTGGCAGAGGCTGTTGTTCCTTTCGTGGGCACGCCAACGGGGCCAGCAGACAGACACCATATCTGGGACACCAGCAACCTGGATCATACTGTTTGCTCTGCACTGGTGATTCGCTGAGGCCCTGCCCCACCTAACTTTCAGGCCCACCCAAGCTGTTTCCAGTGGCTTTGCCATAGGATTGGCCTGGCCTGTCTTGGCTTCTGCTTCAGATTTTCCTAAATTCTCTCCAAAGAGCAGCATCTGGCCTCAGTGAGCCCCATACCTCTTGCTAAGTGGCCCCAGGCCTGGCACTAGAAGCAGCCAGCCTTGGTTCACAACCTGGCTTTGCCTGGGCACCTCCAAGCCCAGCATAAAAAGCAGCCATCTGCAGATCGCTTTGTAGCTTATGCCTGGTGGCCCCTGGTAGAATACAGACAGAGGCTGACCTTGCCCCAGAGCCAGCACACCCATTGGAGATAGCTTCAGACCACAGCGAAGCACCACCACCCAACCACGTCCACAAGTGACACACTCAAGGAGTGGACTCAGTGGGTGCCAGAGCCCTTCTGAAGTAAGTCTTGCTCTGTGTGGTGGATCCCTGCACAGCTGATCCTCCAAGGTAGTCAGAGGTCAGTGGTCAGTGGGCACAGCCAGTCCTTGCAGCTAACCAGACTGAGTAAATCCCTCCCACTGATATGCCAACAACAATCAAGACTCAATTACAACAGAAGGGTGTACAGTCCACGAGGGATGTACCTTGAGGGCACAGTTGGGGTGACCAGGGAGGCTGTGCCACTGGACCCTACAGGACACCTACTACAACAGGCCACCCTAGGAAGCCTAGGAGACATAGCAACTCTACCTAATACATAGAAACAAACACAGGGAGGCAGCCAAAATGAGGAGACAAAGAAACATGTCCCAAATGAAAGAACAGAACAAAACTCCAGGAAAAGAACTAAACAAAATGGAGATAAGCAATCTAACAGATGCAGAGTTCAAAACACTGGTTATAAGGATGCTCAATGAACTTAGTGAGGACCCCAAGACCATAAAAAAGGACCAGTCAGAAATGAAGGATGCACAATCAGAAATGAAGGAGGCACTAACTGAAAAAATAATAATAATTTACCAGGAATTAATAGTAGAGTAGGTGAAGCCAGGAAGAAACCAACGATTTGGAATATAAGGAAGCAAAAAGCACCCAATCAGAACAGCAAAAAGAAGAAAGAATAGAAAAAATAAAATGAGGACAGTGTAGGAGTCTGGGACAACTTCAAGCACAGAGAGTCCCAAACAAGATGAACCCCAAGAGGCCCACACCAAGACACATCATCATCAAAATGCCAAAGCTTAAAGACAAAGAGAGAATCTTAAAAGCAGCAAGAGAAAAACAGTTGTCTACAAGGGAGCTCCCAAATGACTGTCAGCCTATTTCTCAAAAGAAACTTTGCAAGCCAGAAGGGAGTGGCAAGAAATATTCAAAGTGATGAAAAGCAAGAACCTACAACCAAGATTGCTCTATTCTGCAAAGCTGTCATTTAGAATCGATGGACATATAAAGAGCTTCCCAGACAAGCAAAAGCTAAAAGAGTTCATCACCACCAAACCAGTATTATATGAAATGTTGAAGGGTCCTGAAGATAAAGAAGATAAAAGCTATGAACAATAAAATGGCAATAAATACATACCTATCAACAACTGAATCTACAAACAAAATGAGCAAGCAGAACAAAAACAGACTCATAGATACAGAGAACATTTTGATGGTTGCCAGATGGGAGGGGAAATGGGAGGATAGGTGAAAAAGATGAAGGGATTAAGAAGTACAAATTGGTTGTTAGACTGAGGATCCTCAAAGGGGTGGGGGGGAGATAAACCAAAGAGCTTATATGCATATATGCATAACCAGTGGACACAGACAATAGTGTGGGGAAGGCAGGAGAGGGGCAGGAGCTGGGAAGAGGGAATCAATAGGTGGAAAGGGGGGGGACATCTGTAATACATTCAACAATAAAGATAAGTTTTAAAAAATAAATGAATAAATAAAAATCTCAACAAGTTATTTTGTGGATATTGACAACTAATTTTAACATTTATATGGAGAACCAAAAGCTCCAGAAAAGCTAATAGGATATTGAAGAGGAAGAACAAAGTTGGAGGACTACCTGACTTCAAGACAGTGTGGTCTTGGTAAAAGAATAAACAAGTAGATCAGTGAAACAAGAGAGCTTAATTGAGTCACAAATAGAGTCAACTGATTTTTTTTTTTTTTAGAGTTAACTAATTTTGACAAGGAGTAAAGGCAATATAATGGAGAAAATATAGTCTTTTCAACAAATGGTGCTACAACTTCTGGATAGCCACATGCAAAAAAAATGAATTAAGACACAGACCTCACACTCTTCACAAAAACTAACTCAAAATGGACCTTAGACCTAAATATAAAATGAAAAACTATAAAACTCTTAGAAGATAACACTGAAGAAAATCTAGATGATCTTGGGTTTGGTGATGACTTTTTGATACAATACCAAGTCAGTTTGTATTTCTTTTTTTTTTTTTGAGGTGCTAATGTAAATGGTATTGTGCTTTTAATTTAAAATTCCACTTGTGCCCAGCCGGTGTGGCTTAGTGGTTGAGCATCGACCCATGCATCAAGAGGTCGCCGGTTCAATTCCCGATCAGGGCACATGCCCAGGTTGTGGGCCAAATCCCCAGTGGGGGGCATGCAGGAGGCGGCCAATTGATGTTCTCTCTCATCGATATTTCTATCTCTCTCTCTCCCTCTCTAAAATCAATAAGAAAAAATCTTTTTTTAATAAATAAATAAAATTCCACTTGTTAATGGGACTATTAGGCTATATGTTTCTTTAAACAAACATTCTTACACATGTCATTTAATATGTATATGTACTTAGTGCTGCAGGGTATTAACCCAGGGATAAAATCACTGCATCACATGGTATATGTATGTTAAAATTCAGTATATTGCTAAACGTTTTTCAATAGTATCAAATTACACTCCCGACCAACCCAACAATGGATGTGAGTTCCAGTTGCTCCACATGCTAACATCTGGTTTTAGAGAAGAAAGGTTAAAGAATAAGTGATCAAATCATCCATATCAGGAAGCTTATAAAACAAAACAAAATAGCAAATTAAATCAAAAGAAAGTAGCAGGCCCTGGCCGGTTTGGCTCAGCGGTTAGAGCGTCGGCCTGCGGTCCGGAGAGACCTGGGTTCGGTTCCCGCCAAGGGCATGTACCTCGGTTGCGGTTTGTCCCTGGCCCTGGTTGGTCGTGCAGGTGGCAGCCACTCGATGTGGCCCTTTCACGTCGATGTTTCTCTCTCTCTCTCTCTCTTCCTCTCTCTCCCTCCTACTCTGTCTGAACAAAAAATGAAAAAAAAAGAAAAAAAGAAAAGAAAGTAGCAGGAAGGTAACTGTAGACAGAAGAGCAAACATTAATAAAACATAAAATTAACATTCAAAGGGACTGACAAAGCCAAAATTGGTAGATATTATTAAAAACTTAATGTAGACAAATTTGAAAATTCAAGTGAAATGCAAAAATATTTTGAAAATTATAACTTAAATTGATACAAGAAGATATTTAAAAATCTAAATAGTACTATTAAAGAAACTGAATAATTATAAATACTTCCCCCAAAAAAATCCTTATAGCACAGATGGCTTCACTAGTGAATTAGATATAAACTTTAAGGAAGAAGTATTACCAATCTTAAACAAAGAGAGAAAAAAGAGAATGCGTTACAACTCTTTCTATGCATAAATTTTGGAAATGTACATAAATTCTGACATAGCAATCCCACTTATAGGAATTTATTTCATGACATTTAAATGTAAAAAAATGTGCAGGAATGACACTGTGGTACTGTTCACTGAAATGGGTTAACTGTGCCCTCCTAAAATTCTTATGTTTAAGTCCTAACCCCCAGAACCTCAGAATTTAACCCTATTTGGAGATAAGACCTTTACAAAAGAACAGATCACTAGAGTAGGTTCTAATCCCACAACAATGACTGGTATCCTCCTAATAAGAGAAAATTTGGACAATGACACCACAGAGGGAAGATGATGTACAGAAACAGGGAGAAGACAGCTATCTAAAGCCAAGGAGAAAGGCTTGAAAACAAGTCCTTCCTTCACTGCCCTCAGAAGGAACCAACCGTGCTGACACCTTGATCTCAAACTTCTAGATTCCAGAATTGGGAAAATAAATTTCTGTTGTTTAAACCACCCAGTCTTTGGTACTTTATTATGGCAGTCTTAGCAAACTAACACATTCATAGAAGTGAAAGAACAGGAAACAATGCATATATCTACCAGAAACAAATGTTTTAATTGCAATACATCCATACTATGAAATACTACAGAACCTACATGAAAAATGAAGTGTGTGTATGTATGGGCATTGAATAGAAGTTACTGATAAGACGTCCATAATTTTTCCTAAGTGGGAAAAAAGTATGCTGTAATATCTATGCATATTATGTTCCATTTCTGTTTAATAAATAATTAAATGTGTATTAGAAAGCACAGAAAAACTTCTGGAAGTTTATACAATAAATTGTTAATGTGTTCATGATTAGAGAAAACATTTTCTACTTCATGTTTGGTTGAAATAGATAAGTATATATTATTTCCTTAATCATAAAATAATTTGAGGTATACAAATACATACACACACCATATGACACAAATAGATATAAAGATGATCAGAATCTCAACTGAACAAAATGCTCTAAAAGTTCATATGGATGGAAAAATATCTGAGAATTGAGAAGAAAATTTTGAAAAGGGAAAATCATAAGAGGTTTCCTTTCAATATATTAAACTTTCTATAAAGTTTTTCTAAACTCAAAACAATATAGCATTGATACAGACACAGAAAAGTAAATCAGTGGAATCAAATAGTCTAGAAAAATATCCAAATACTTATGATAATGACATTTTAATTTTGTAGGAAAAATGATTGATACACGGAGCAGGCATAACTGGCTATTCATATGAAAGAAAACAAAATCAGACTCCTTATTTTATCCTGTATACAAAAAAAAAAAAAAAGAGTTAGTATGCCAATCTCGTTATTTTCTTTTAATACTATCCTAATGAGTATTAGGTGATATCTCATTATAGTTTTGATTTGCATTTCTCTAATGATTAATGATGTTAAGCATCTTTTCATATATATGCTTGCTGGCTATTTGTATATCTTGGGAGAAATGGCTAGTCAAGTCTTTGCCCATTTTTAATTGGGTTATTTGGGTGGGTTGTTGCTAAGTTATAGGACAGACTACCTTCTTCACATCAGTCCCCTGAGAGGGTGCCAGGGCAGCCCAGATGGGGGTGGGGCCAGTGTTTTTTCTGTATACATCTCTATTATTTGATTTGTTATAAAACACACTGATTGGCCCGGTCAGTGTGGCTCAGTGGTTGAGCGTCGACCCCATGCACCAAGAGGTCGCCGGTTCGATTCCTGGTCAGGGCACATGCTCGGGTTGTGGGCCAGATCCTCAGTGGGGGACATGCAGGAGGCGGCCAATCGATGTTCTCTCTCATCAATGTTTCTATCTCTCTCTCTCTATCCCTCTCTCTCTAAAATCAATAAAGAAAAAAAAATTTTTTAATTAAAAAAATATGCTAGGTAAAAATGTCTCATTCATTCATTCAACAAATATTTTTGTGCAACCTGGTCTTGTTCGAGTTGCTAAAGATATAGCAGTAAATAAAACAGAAAAAGTCGGGAGGTAATAAGTGCAATACAAAACAATGCTGGGTGAAAAGGGTGGGGTAATAGTATTTAGGTAGGATGGTCAGGGAAACTTTCTCACATGAGCCTCATTTGTGACAGACTATGAAGGCCCACACTTTATTCATGAAGTACAAGGTCACTCTACTTAACAGAAATTTCATTCTCAGAAGGACTTTGACCAATCTAAGAAATCATCTACCAAAAAAGGCCTAAGTTCTTCTTCATATGTAAAGATACCCTCATAACATTTTTTAAAAAGAGGTTATTTGGGCCCAGCCGATGTGGCTCAGTGGATTGAGCATTGTCCCACGGACTGAGAGGTCCTGGTTCGATTCCTGATCAGGGCACATGCCCAGGTTGTGGGCTCGATTCCCAATGGGGGATGTGCAGGAGGCAGCTGACGATGTTTCTCTCTCACATCGATGTTTCTATCTCTCTCTCCCATCGATGTTTCTATCTCTCTCTCCCTTCCTCTCTCTCTAAAATATCAAAATTAATTTAAAAAAAAAGTTATTTGGTCCTAGCCAGGTAGCTCAGATGGTTGGAGCGATCTCCTGATACACCTAGGTTGGGGGTTCCATCCCAGGTCAAGGCACATGCAGGATTCAACCATGAATGCAAGGATAAGTGGAACAAGTTGATGTTTCTCTTTCTCTCTCCTCCCCCTACTTTGTCTCTCTCTCTCTCTCTCTCTCTCTCTCTCTCTCTAATCAATAAATGAATAAAACTTTAAAAAAATTATTTAAAAATAAAAAATAAATAAATATAAGAAGTTCTTTGGCACGGAATGAATGTTGGTGCCCTCCCAAAATTCATCTATTGAAGCCCTAATCCTCAATGCAATGGTATTTGCAGGTGGGGCTTTGGAAGATAATTAGATGAGGTCATGAGGATGAGGTCCCCGTGATGGGATTAGTGTCCTTAGAAGAGGAAGAAACCAGAGCTCTCTCTCCACCAACCACGCTGGCACCCTGATCTCAGAATTCTTAGCTTCCAGAACCATGAGAAATAAATGACTATTGTTAAAGCCACCCAGTCTATCTATGGCATTTTATTACAGCAGTCCAAGCTAAGATACTACTTCTCAAGAAAATAATGGCAATCTATTCTTATCACCCATTCTTGTGTCATTTTTTACTTTTCATTGTTGAGTATATTAAAAATCCTTCACTTACTCACTTTTTAAATCATAAAACATTTGAGCATGTGTACTTTGTTTGGAGGACTAAGACCCAGAATGCATATTCCAAATCTTGGCCCATGAGCAAACCACTGAACCCTAGTAAGGATGGATAAAGACAGCTACTCAGTTCTAGGGTTTTTAATGCAAACACTCAATTGCCCAGAGCGGGCGTCTGTGTGAGCACCACTCAGGGGCGGGAGGAGTCAGTGAACGGGGTCACACAGTGTACGTGCCGTTTGCTGGGCGGGCAGTTGTCAGTAGCACCAAGTTTGAAAGACATTTTTTAGCAAATTTGCTCAAACACTTCACCCTTCCTGCAAAGGTGAAGTCTGCTTACTGTAAAGGAAATACTTATGGCCTGTGACCTTCTCTGGCTGGCTAGGCTATACACTTGCTAAAACTAAGCAATATATCCCAGGGTTCAGCAGGAGCCTCTGCTGAAAGGTAGGAAAAGGTGAACAAAAATAGATCAGATAGAAAGGAATGATTTCTAATGAATTCTACTCAAAGTGGTAATGTGGCAATAATTATGATTCCTGGTCTTCATCCTATCTGATTAGAGGGGAAAAAGAAAAAACAACATTTACAGAGATCCTCTTACTTATTCTCATGAAACACACCTGTGAAATAGCTAGAGACAGAGCATATCATTCTTTTATTTATATTTGAGAAAATAAAGGACTGTCTGAGTCAGGGGGAGATTTAGGCCACTTGTCTCCTAAGACATATCATATCCACTCATCCAGAAGTGAACATGAGATGACCAACTGAATTATATTTCCCTTTATAGTAAAGATGGGGTTTGGGAACAATTCATAAGTGATAAAGTAGAAGCCCTCAGGGGGTATGGTCTGCCTCTCAGATCCCTTTGAAATGACATTGGAATTATTATAAGAAAGAAAAACCTGCATCCACCCTAGAAACCAAGCCAAAGCACTATCCTTATGCCAGAGCCTTGGAGAGATTCGTTGTACACTATAGTGCAGACTGGTGCAGCATGAAGAAAGCAAGAACATCAACTCAAAAATATAGTGTCCCCAGGAACAGCAAAGATGCCTAGCAAAAGCCAACACTCCTTGCTAACATGGAAGGGTCACATTTCTTCACTCCCAAATGCCCTGAAGATGAGCCCTGGTAAGCAGGAGCACAGAGCAGCCCTGTGCAGTCAGGTGGGTCTGGATATAAATCCTAGCTCCACCACCTACTAGCTTTGGGACTCTGGATGAGTTACTAATCTTTAACCTTCCATTTTTTTCCTCTGCCAAACTGGTTAATAACTGTGCCTTTGAAGAGGATTGCTCTGAGGATTAAATGAGATGAGAATGTATACTGCTTAAAATAGTCCCTGAGCCCTGACTGGGTAGCTCAGATCCCCAGTCAGGGCACATATAAGAATCAACCAATGAATGCATAAATGAGTGGAATAACAAATCTCTCTCTCTCTCTCTCTCTCTCTCTCTCTCTCTCTCTCTCCCCTCCTTCCCTCCCTCCCTTGCTCTCTTTTTCTAAAATCAATCAATCAATAAAAAAAAATTTTTTTTAAGTCCCTGCAAGTGCTCATCTGGAGATGATAGCAGTGATGGTAATGATGGTAATGATGATGATGGTGAAGAATATAATAATGATGGTGATGGATATTAATGGTGATGGCAATGAATGTCACGGTGATGGTGATGGGTATGGTGATGGATGTAAAACTGATGGTAACAGCCCTGGCCGGTTTGGCTCAGTGGTTAGAGCGTTGGTCCATGGACCAAAGAGTTGTGGATTCGATTCCAGTCAAGGGCATGTATCTTGGTTGAGGTTTGGTCCCCGGCCCTGGTCGGGGTCATATGGGAGGCAGCCAAGAGACATGTCCCTCTCACATCAATTTCTCTCTCTCTCTCTCTCTCTCTCTCTCTCTCTCTCTCTCTCTCTCTCCATCCCCCCTCCCTCCCACTCTATCTGAATATAAATAAAAAAATATCCTCCAGTGAGGATTAAAAAAACCCAAAAAACTGATGGTGATAGATATGATGGTGATGGGTATGGTGATGGGTATGATGATCAACATGACAGTGATGATGATAGATATGATAGTGATGAATATGAAGATGGTGATTAGTAGTGAAAATGGAACTTAAAATTTGGCAAAATACAGCTCACACTTTTGAAAAGCTTCACATATTTTATATATTCTTACTCTTTGATCCAGTCATTGCACGTATCAGAAATATTCTTTTGGAAATAGAAATAGACAAGATATTTCAACATAAAGTTTATTTATAATTGGAAAAACAGTAAACAAGCTAAACACCTAACTAGAGTGGAGGTTTTAAAAAATTATCTCTAAAAATAAAGTGATATAGATAGATTGTCCCCGATGAAGGAGAGACTGCAGAAGCATGCTGTCAAGATGGGGACACTGAGAGGGTGGGTAAATTAATGACATCCCTACCAACCCACACACACACTTCCAGACAACAATCCCTTTTCCACCTGCAGGAGATAGGAAGTCTGTCCTCTGTAAAAACTGAGAGATGTTCCAAACTCAGGGACACCAGGCAAGTGAAAGTGTGAAACAGGACAAAGAGGTTCACATACTAAGTTGTGCTAATGACTCCCACTGCTGACCAGGAGCTCTAGCACCCAGGCTTGTTCTGCCTACAGGTGACATCAGAAAGTCTTTTCTGGGAGAATCTGAACAGCCCAGAGAAAATTCTATTCTTCCAAGCATTTGAAGGTCTTAAAAAATATAAGAGCCAGTTCAGAGTTTCTCATTCTCATGTCTGAACAAGCAGTCAAGGCAGCAAGGTCGTCAAGGATCAGTAAGCATCAGAGGGAAATTCTCCCACATGAGGACTACCGCACAGAGAAGAGAAGAGAAGGAAATCAGAGACAAGAGAAGAAAAAGGAAGAAAAATAATCTTGCAGAAAGAGAAGTAGTACAAGTGTCAGAAATACACACAGTCTTAGCTGCTACAGGGCCTACAAGACTGAGATCACAACGTTAGCAGGGTGTGGCCAACACCACACTGAGCCTCTCCAGTGTTGAGAGACAACTGAAAAGTGCTTATTCCTTCACTACACGATTCAATTGGTGCCATGTACTACTGCACCACCTAGAATTATCTCACGGCTCTCCGAAATCAGAGACATGGCCCCCTTTTTGCAAGTGCTGGCCTGGACAATAATATGTTCTCACGGCCAACCTAGAGCCCTTGTCCTCCACCACCATACCCCACCCAAGGGCTCAAGCTTGATTCCTGTGTTCTGGGAAACCAGAACTAAGGCGCTGCAAATACAGCACGGAGAATACAGTCAATAATACTGCAATAACTATGATGCCAGATGGGCACTGGAATCAGCGGGGATCACTTTGTGAAGTATACAAATGTCTAACCACTATACTATACACCCAAAACTAACATAAAATAATATTGAATATCAACTGTAATTGAAAAATAAAATTAATAAAACCCAGAAATGACTTAATGCCAAAAAATAAAAAAGGCACTAGAACTATACTCTGTGCCAGACATCTAGCATATTCAATGATGATATCAGCTGGCATAGAAAGAAAACCCTAAAATGTTCAAAGAAGCTAATCTCAGTGATCGGGACTAGTCCTACAAGCAGTAAGTTCAGTTACTGATGGTGACTCAAAACAGCTAACTTTAATTGCTCCTTTTTAAGATGTCCATTATTTAAGATGTCCAGAGGTCATAAATATAATTACTTGTTTAAACACAAAATATTTCTTTTTTTAATCCTTACCCAAAGATATTTTTCTATTTATCTTCAGATAGAGTGGGAGGGAGAGAGAGAGGAAGAGAGAAACATCGACGTGAGAGGGTCACATCAACTGGTTGCCTCTCACAAGACCCCAACCAAGGCCAGGAACAAACCACAACCGAGGTACATGCCCTTGACCAGAATCAAACCCGCCACTCTTTGGTCCGCAGTCTGACAATCTAAACACTGAGCCAAAACAGCCAGGGCTAAACACAAAATATTTCTTAAATCTCCTCCCAATTATTATGTGAAATCATGTGTGTATAGTGTTCACAAGGTTTGAAAAGATTAAGAACAATCTAAGATTTGTTATTTTTGATAACTTAATATAGAAATTTCAATGAACTTTTACTCTATTCAAGCTGGGGGAAATTACACCAAAAGTTAACAGTTATCACTTTCTATTATTGTAAATTCTTTAACAATAGGACAACATTGCTTTAATAAATGGTCTTTTTATGGTTAAAAAAGAAAAAGTGTTCCAATGATATACATTGTAATCAGAAACATTGTTGCCAGAAACAGAAATAACATCAAGTCCAAAGACTGAGTAGGTTGCCAATTCTCTCTTGCCCTGCTTGGGAGGAGGAATTCGTTCTCCCCCATCTTTGCACTCCTACAGAGGCACTGTCCCGCCCTCAACCACATAGTAAGTCACCATGGAGCCCTTCCTCTGCACTGGGTACAGGGGCATGGAAGAAGCAATTCCCGCACTTGAAGAACTAAAAGTTATGCACCTCCCTCTCCTCAGCATCTATGGATCCAGGCCACAGAAGAAAAGCCCCGCCCCACCCTCACCCCCCACAGTAACTCTGTTTTGTTCAAAGCTGCTCTGTTCCCACAGGATACGTTGACCGCCATTCACTCTGGCTTATCCATGTTTTAAAGCTGAAATCAAACTGGTCACCCAATTCCCCCCACGCTTTTCAAACAGACACAAAGAGTCAAGCTGAACCATTGTTACATGTTCCCTGGTCTGGAGAGACAGGTCCCAGCGGTGCAGAGGATGGCTCCCTCCTGGAAGCAGAGTCCAGGGTTTCCTGGGCTCGATGACCTGCACATTTTCCCATACCCCCATTTCCAGATTATGCCACTTCCTTTGGAAGACCTATCTGGTGATGCATGGGAGAAATAGGTCCAGCCAGAAAGATATGGAGTCTTTTGTTCTGGTCACTAGCTTCCTGTTGGTAAGAGGAGATTCGGAGTTGGTGAGGGCAGGGACAGAAACAAAGATGGGGTAGGAATGTTGATTCAAGGCATCCATTCTGGTCCTCTGTGAGGAGTCATCACTTCAGCCAGCAACAGTGACAGACAGGGCCTCTCCCATAGGTCACCACTCAATGTCCCATGATCTGTCACCTTCACACTGACACAGGGCACAGCTGGTGGAAGGAGAATGACCAACTAATGTACAGTGAATTGACAGGAGAAGAGGAGCGAGGAGCTGGCATTTAAGGCGAACTATAAGGGTACAGGGAACCACCACAGCAAAGCCCTGAGACCAGCCATACAGGAGGCACCGGCTGGGGGTTGACAGAGCGTGGTGAAGGCTTTCCTCAGACACTCCTGACGTGAGAATCACTGTGCAAAATTAGACATACAGATAGTGCATGTCACCCACATGGAGGTAGAAAAGACAAATATGAATGAGATTGAAGGCAGGAACCATTAGATCAGACGTAACCTATGCTCAGGTGTAAAAAATGCCACCTCCCTCTGGTGGAGGTGTTCACCAACATTCTACCCACTTGCACCAGGATTACTTAACCCCAAACCACTTCCCACTGCCAGGACAGACACTGGGTCCCCGCTCATCTGTCCACATCCGCCTGCACACCAACTCACTGGGAGCGTGAGCAGAGTGCCCCAGGTTAAAATCAAAAGAGGAACAAGCAAAATGAAGGCAGGAATTAGTTCCCTAAGAGCAGAGGGGCAGTGGGGGGTGCAAACAGACCCTGGTAGCAGGTTTGCTCTCAAACCACCAACCTCCCACCCCCTCTGAACGTCCTGAAGGGCCTGTTTGCCACGGTCACTGTAAGAAGGGGAAGGTTCCCCAGCTCCACTGCCTGTCGATTTCAAGGAGAATTTTCAAGTGTTTATGATGTCAGGATTAGAATGACTGCAATTGTGGATATGCATTTCATTTGCATTATTACTTCTCCCTGCGGTGTGGGGAGGTATTCGCAATGAAAGTTTATTTCTCCCGGAAGGTGACTTGAAAGACGGTTCTAATTAAGCCCTGACGGAGGGTGAGGAAAACCCAGACTCCAGTAAAACAGAGCTCTGCCTCCCAGGTCTCCAATTTCTCACATGTTGAAAGGCTTCAGAAAAGACACAAAGGAAAAGCCACAAGCAGCTTTCCCAGCCAGAGGGGGAGAAACCTAGAGATCAGCAGCTGTTTTGCAACATTCAGGGTTTTTCAGGTGGCTCGGACTTCTGTGTGAAACAAACAACTCCATCTAGGTGAGTAGGGCTCTGAACAGGAGGGGACCCCAGGAAAGTTGCTGTAACACACCCAGCCTTTTCATATTGCAGGTTCATTTCAGGCAGGAAATAGAGAGGCCTCCCCGCCAGCTAGGGTCTGGGCCTGATCCACAGGAAACTTTTCTCTTGATTAGACTCCCACTGAGCCCAGGGTTCAACTTTCCATCTTTTATTCCAACCCACACAGCCGGCCATTCCACCAAGAGAGGCAGGGGGCCTTTTCAAACAAACTCGCCCACCCACAACCACTGTGGGCAATCTACAAAGTTCATGCTAAGAATCAACCCTGCCTTTTTCTTGGAATCAAGCAATTATCCTTTGAAGCGCCAGGGAATTTTCTCTAAACAGCAGATTAATCCTTTTTCAGCTCTGGCAGTCAAAATTCAGGGATCAATTAAAGCCTAGCCATAATGCCTCAATCTATTTCCTGAGCATTTACATGCAAGCCTGAGAGGGGACAGGACTCTGTCACTCCATGTAGGTGATACTGCTAGAAAGCAAACTGGCCTCACAGACCCTTCCTCCTCCTAGGTTTTCCTACAATCTGGGCGGGAGGTGGGTGGATATCCTCAATCCTCTACCCTCCCACTTGCAAGCTTCAAGATTGATTTAGACACTCTCTAAACTACTCAGAATGGATTGGTCATAGTCACATGACACATCTGGGTATTTCCTTTTAAAACAGACTTGCCAACTGAAATGGGATCCAGATGTTGGAGGCAGATGTATATGCAGTCTGCTTCGTAGGTGGTACCAAGGTAATGAAGACTCAACTGGTTTTGACTTTACGTGAACTTGTTTCCCCTACTAGAATGTCAGCTCCTGCTCCAGACCCTGGGCACAGAGTACTTGCCCACTGCACGGAGCACAGTGCTTGGTCCGCAGCTGCTCCTTAAAAGCTAGTCCAATAAATGATACAATGAAGAAGGTTCAGATATACTGGATTAAGCACCAGTTAATGCCAGGAACAAAATGTTTCCTGTACAAGGTTATATAGAGGGGTTTGTCTGGAAAATCTGGAACACCTTGTTAACTAACACTTCAGGCTAACTGCCACATTTTTGTCTGTGTAACAGTTATTTCATATTAAATGGTCTTTACATTAAGCTTTATAAAAATAACTCTTCTTAGTTGACAAACTATATAGATAGCATTTTATAGTTCAGAAATTCTAACCATTCTTTAAGACTCAACTGAAATGACAGGTCACATGTATTGAGCACTTACTACGCACCCAGGCCCTGTCTGGGAATCTCTCAGGCACTTACTCACTTTGCCTCTACAACACTCTGTGGTAGGTTCTGAGATCATCCTCACATGAGGAAATTGGCTTAGCTGTTCCTTGGGCCTCCCTGACCTCTTCAATGGAAAGTACTCACTTCCTCTTCAACACGTTTTGTGCTTCTCTTATGAAACAAATCCTATTTTCCCATGTACATGCAACAATTTGGGCAGTCCACGGTACGCTCCCTGAAGACGGACTACCTTACTCAAACAGTGCTCCCAAGGCAGGTCCCACACATGCATATCAGAACCACCTGGGAAGTTTTTGAACCAAAACACAGCATCGGCCTGGGCCTCCTATCCTGGAGATAGATTCCAGTCTTGGTTGGCACCGTTAAACCTTTATCTTCTGAAAGCTGTCCAGGTGCTATTGCCTCACACCAGATCTGAGACCACAGTCTCACTCAACTAGCTCACTGCCTCCTGGCTCACTGTGGGTAACAAACAAAATGTATCAACTGAATGGGTGGTTTAATGAATAACCATCATTATGAGATGTCATTCAAGATAAATACAATTGATTTTCATGTAGGCACAGAAAACTTCCCCCACCAGAATTCTGCCAACGCCTGGACCCATCTCCTACCACTACCCCTCATCCCCTTCCCTCATTCAGGTCCGGCCACACGGGCCCTCCTACTGCTCCTCAATTATGCCAAGCCCTCTGCCTGGAACATTCTTATACCCTATGCATGGCTCGTTCCTTCTTTTATACAGATATTTTCTCAACTGTCATCTCCCCAGAAACATGGTCTCCGCCCTAACTTAACTACAGCAGCCACCTCATCACTGCTATAGTATCATAGTCTCCTCAATATTCTCATAACCCTTAACACGAAGTGATGATATCTTATATATACTGGACATTCAGTCTGCTTCTTCCCACTTAGAATACACACTTCAAGAGGGTATGGAGTCTGAGGCAAACAGACAAGCCTCCTGCTGTGTGCACCATCTGAAGTGTTTCCCAGGGGTCCTGGGTCCTGCTCTCACTGTGACAGGAAGGGGGCCTCGCTGACCTGCCAGGTTCCTCCCACGATCCAAAGTTTTAGAAGAATGAAATTTTACAGATGGAAAAAAGCTAAAGCTGAGATATCATCTAATGTAGGAGTTCTTCTTAATCTGGGGTCCATCAGTCCCTGATGGTTTATAAACTTCCTTAAAATTGTATGTGAAATTTGGCCCACACTCATGCACACAATTTTCTGTGGAAAGAATCCATAGCTCTCATTAGAGTTCCAAAGGAGCTTTATTTCTCAAACAAAAAGTTAAAATTCTGTCAGCAAAATCCTTCATTATGGATGAGGAAACTGAGGCCCCCAAAGAAGCAACTTAGGTAAGGTCAAACAGCTGGTTAGGGTCAGAGTTCTGAGCAGAAGCACATTTGTTGATTCCCAAGCATTCTCTTTACCCCCCTCCCCCCCCAATATTCCCTTCAAGGAAGATCCTTCCCTCGTAATGCCCCATTGCCAAACTGGGCCCTGGACTCCCAGAGTACCTCCTTCATTTGTGTGTGACGAAGCCTTGAGCAAAACCAGCGAGGCACGGCTCCCCATTCCTAACAACTTAATTTTCTCAAATGTGCACGTGGTGAGAGGGTCAGGCAGGGACAAAGGCTCAGATTTACCCTATGGCATTTCAAACCAAGGCAGTACAGGCCATCTTCACATCCGCTCACTCACCAGATGCCCTCCACAAAGAAAGAACTCCTTTTCCTTCCCCGTTGCTAATGGCTCCAATTTTCTCATGATTTTCTCTAATGGTAAATGCCAAGGAAATATCACCCCGCCACATGTCCTGCTGGCTATTCTTTCAACATCGTGGATTCCAGACCAGCCCTGTTGTAATGGAAGAAAAAGAATCTTCACAAGCCCCTTAGGAGGAGTGCCGAGAGGGAGAATGCGCCAGGAAGTAAAGGGCAGGCCCGTGCAACCTCGGTCAGAACATCAGCTGTCCTCCACTCAGAGTTTCGCTGTATTCACAGCTCTGCAAGGAACTCTGACGCTGAGCCAACTGTTTTAGTTAGGCCATACAGATGGATTTATTTGGAAAATTGGATCACCTTGTTAACTAAGACATCAAGCTAACCGCCACATTTTTTGTGTGTGTAATAGCTATTTCAATTTAAATGGTCTTTACATGAAGCTTTATAAAAATAACTCTTCTTAGATGACAAACTATATAGATAGCATTTTATAGCTCAGAAATTCTAAGCATTTTTTAAGACTCAACTGAAATGACAGGTCACATGTATTGAGCACTTACCATATCCTCCAGGCCCTGTCTGGGAATCTCTCAGGCTCCTACTTTGCCTCTACAACACTCTGGTAGGTTCTGAGATCATCAGAACTGAGACCCACTCAAGCTACCTCAAGAGAGGGATGTTTGGACCTGGAATTGGGAAGCTGCTGAGAATAAGGACAGCTCCAGGGCTGGATGCTCCCTCGTGGGATGTAGGGTTTCTGCTCCCTTCTCTCTAACCATCAGCTTCCTCCATTTCCGTGTGGTTTTTTCATCCATAACTCTAGTCATTATGTGACTTGTTTGCCATGGATTCAGCTCTCAAATGACACCCTTTAGCTTCTGCCTCTGTGGCAAAACATATTTGAGATTCCTTCATTCACACCCCCAGGCAGGGATTCTGATCAACTCTACTTATTTCTTTGTGCCAAGACATATGTCATTGTCCAGACGACGGAATGGCCTCCATGGGGTGTGGATCCACCCATACACCAATCGGCGATGGTCAGAGGAGCCAGACAGGGTGTCAAACACGGCTACCTGGGCCTTCCCTCAGTCTTCTGCACAGGCTGTGCCCAGATGGATACAACAGTGAGTACTCATCACACAGCGCTAAACCAGGCTAGTCACAGTGTGCTGGAGCAGGCCTGTACTGGCATGAAGGTGCTGCTGCATTTTCGAGAATTTGTGAACCATCTATCTGTTCATATATGGGTAGTTTGAAATTGGCCATAGTGGGACTATTGAAACCACAGTCATGGGCAAATGCTACAAATTAGGGGCTTTTCTGTGCTTTCTGTCAGCTAGTTTGCCAGTACACCACAGCAGCCTTAATAATGGTTAAAGAGAAAGAAAAGCCCTGGTCAGTGTGGCTCAGGTGGTTGGGCATCCTCCCGTGTACCAGGAGGTCGTTGGTTCGATTCCCAGTCAAGGGCACGTGCCCAGGTTGTGGGCTCAATCCCAGGAAGGGGACATGCAGAAGGCAGCAGAAAGATGTGCTCTCACACTGAGGTTTCTCTCTCCCTCTCCTCTCTTCCCCTCTCTCTAAAGATCAATAAACTATCCTTTTACAAAAGAGAGAAAGAAAAAATAATCAAGGTAAACAAGGTTCCCCAACAACCTGACATAACCTGTGTCATTTCACTCTTCTCTCCTTCACCCAACCTATGCTCCAGTCGGATTGAACAACTTCCTCCTTCTCCACTTGCCAGAACACCTGCATTTTAGCCAATGCTGATGCTGAGCCATATCCCTAGCCTTCCCAAAACTAATGCCCATCTCGACAAAGTTCAACTTCTTCCCTGAAGCCTTCCCAATCCCCTCAGAACAACCTCTGCTACTCCCAAGTCCTAGAACCAAAGTGTACTTCTCTGCACCACCTTCCATGCTCAGCCTTCCACTAGTTACTGTGGCTTCCTACCTTGGGGCCCTTTAATTCATTATAAACTTCCCATAAATGGGATCTATATCCACTTCTTCTCTGGACCCTTCCAAGTGCTGAGCATATACCTGCTCCTCGGTGAGATACCTGGTAAGCACATGGCAAATGAATACAGAACGTTTATTTCAACAAGTCTGCCAATAACACATCTCTCCCTTGGCTTCAAGCACCTACAATGCTAGACCTGCTAATTCATGAGTTCCCTAACACATCTGAGTTCTGAAAACCAAATCAGCAACAACAGAAATCAAGACTGGAAGGCTGGTAAGGGAATGTATCCGGTGTTTGTGTGTGAATTACTTTCACTAGATCCAAACACCTGTTAGATGGGGGAAAGAGTCAGGGATTAAATTAAAGGGATTAAACTTTGATCTAGCAACAGCAGAATCATACTTCAAATCACACTCAAACCCCTGTTAAAACTGATCTCCCTTTAATACTTTGGGAAAGATGACTTGGAGCATTAGGGGAAATCTCAGAACTAGAAACCAGATGAACAAGATCACTAGTTCAGTGTCCAGTGTGGAAAATTAGCTCTTCGTACCATGAATTACTTAACCAGCCTGAAGAGTATATAAAAGCTGCCAAGAAGCCAGAAGGGATACTGTAAGATTACAACCGGCACGTGAAGAAAAGGGCCATGAAGAAATGGGCTTCTTTGCCCCAAAGCTTTTTCTAGACAAAACTTCCTGAGCAAGTCTTCAGGCAGAAAGTTCAATGGCATGTCTACCTGAGATCATGAAATATTTTGGGTCAATGAATGAATGTAGCCTTACTGGCACTGCTTAATTAATTTGCATAAACTTTCAAAAATGTAAAAATACTTCACACTCTAAGAATCTGAAAGATAGGTAGTAGAAAGTATTATCTCTATTTTACAGATGGAAAAACTAAGTGAAAGACAGTCAGCCACTTGATTGTAACAGAGATGGAAATACAAGCCCGGTTTCCTAATCTTGGTTTCAATATTTCTCTGTTGGTTTCATTCCACCCACCATCTCTCTAAACCAGCGGTTCTCAACCTGTGGGTCATGACCCCTTTGGGGGTTGAACGACCCTTTCACAGGGGTCGCCGGGGTCGCCTAAGACCATTGGAAAACACTGCTCCTCTATCCGTCTCCAGGTGGGTCTGCCCACATGCAGATAAGCCCACATACAAGTGCCCAGCATGATGACATCATCACGCCAACCCCATCACATACACCCCATACAAATACAGGTATATGTGACAGGGTTGGCGCCATAGTGTACTTACGCAGACCAGTCACACATGTGCAGAGTGCAGCTACTGTGTACAAAGCAGCTACTCTGTAAAAAGCAGCTACTGTGTTGAAAGCAGCAGTATTAGAGGTAAAACGACACTTCATGAATTTACTGGGTAAATGTAAAATCATCAACTACTGCAAAAAAAAATATATCTGTACCATGGGAACTTAATCTGGATGCTGATCAGTCTTTTCATATTCAGCTGTGGTTGATGTGAATACTGGCCCCTTGTGATAGTAACAGGTATGTAAAAAAGACAACACAGAGAATGGTAAAACATGGGAAACTTTAATGAACTGTATTGACTAAACTATGCCATGTATCATCTTTTGTATTATTAAAGCTATTGTTATATATTATTTTCATTAGCAAACCATCCCATGACAATGGATCGTGTAGAGAAGAACGTTAAGAAAAGAAAACATAGTGAGGATTTTTTACAGTACGGTTTTACCTCAATAATTACAGCAGGAATTGAGAAACTGCAATGTGTTATTTGTTGTGAAGTTCTATCAGCCGAATCTATGAAGCCGAACAAACTAAAACGCCATTTTGATAGCAAGCATCCAAGCTTTGCCGGCAAGGATACCAACTATTTTAGAAGCAAAGCTGATGGACTCAAGAAAGCCAGACTTGACACTGGTGGCAAGTACCACCAACAAAACATAGCAGCCATTGAAGCTTCATGTTTGGTGGCACTCAGAATTGCCAGAGCTATGAAACCTCACACTATTGCTGAGGATTTACTGTTGCCAGCGGCCAAAGACATTGTTTGAGTTATGATCGGAGATGAATCTGTTATGAAATTGAGGGCAATTTCCTTATCTAATGACACTGTCTGCAGAAGAACAGATGACATGTCTGCTGATATTCTTGATCAGGTAATCCAGGAAATTAAATCTGCTCCACTTCCAATGTTTAGCATCCAGCTGGATGAATCTACAGACGTTGCAAACTGTTCACAGTTACTGGTTTACATGAGGTATATTAATGATGGCGACTTTAAAGATGAGTTTCTTTTTTGCAAACCTCTTGAAACAACAACTACTGCATGAGATGTATTTAAAACAGTTGGTTCATTTCTGAAAGAGCATAAGATCTCTTGGGGAAAGGTTTGTGGTGTTTGCACAGATGGTGTTCCAGCTATGCTAGGATGTCGATCTGGATTTCAACGTTTGGTACTGAATGAGTCTCCAAAAGTCGTCAGAACTCACTGTATGATTCATCAGCAAATATCAGCAATAAAGACACTGCCACAAGAGTTATAAGAAGTAATGAAAAGCGTCATAAGTTCTGTCAATTTTGTAAAGGCGAGCACTTTAAACAGTTGACTGTTTTCGCAACTGCGCAACGAGTTGGATGCGCCGAACAATGCTCTGCTATTTCACACTGAAGTGAGATGGTTGTCGACAGGAAAAGTTTTAAAACGTGTATTTGAGCTTCATGATGAACTCAAAACATTTTTTAATCAGAAAGCAAGACCACAGTTCGAATCACTTTTCAGCGATAAAAGTGAACTGCAGAAAATAGCTTACTTGGTTGACATCTTTGCCATCTTGAATGAGTTAAGTTTATCACTATAAGGACCAAATGCAACATGCCTCGATTTGTCTGAAAAGATCTGATCATTCCAAATGAAACTTCAGCTTTGGCAAAAAAAATTGGATGAAAATAAAATTTACATGTTGCCTACCTTATCTGCTGTCTTTGAGGAACATGACATTGAACCAGACAAAAGGATTACAATGATAATTTCTGTGAAAGAACACTTTCACATGCTTGCAGACAAAATTTCTTCGTACTTTCCAAATCTACCTGACACCTCATTTGCACTTGTTGTGAAAGATGATCTTCCTTGTGCTCTTGCAAAAACTGCCCCGAGAATTTCTGATCTGGTGAGAAAGAAGCAATCTCAACCTTCGCACTGACGTTGGCTTTTTACGCATACTGTCGCAAAATGGAGCAATGTAGTTTACTGTTGCTATATTAAGACTGTTACCCATGCTTCAAGACAAAATTTCATTTATTTGTAATTAGAAATAAATATTTCACAATACATAATTACATGTTGTTTTTGTGATTAATCACTATGCTTTAATTCTGTTCAATTTGTAAGAAAGAAAATACATCCCGCATATCAGATATTTACATTACGATTCATAACAGTAGCAAAATTACAGTTATGAAGTAGCAACGAAAATAATTTTATGGTTGGGGGGTCACCACAACATGAGGAACTGTATTAAAGGGTCGAGGCATTAGGAAGGTTGAGAACCACTACTCTAAACCCTAAATAACCCAGAATATAACAAACAAGTGACTTTATTCAAACGAGTAATTCCTGAAGCTTAATTCAAGCACATGGTGTTAGAAACCAGTAAAAAAAATAATCTCAGAACTAAGACAAAAGAACATGGTAGGGTGACTATTTCAGCAAAAAAGCAAGCCCTGTAATCTTCCAAAAGTATAAAACCCTGTCACTCAAGGCTGCCAATAAATGCAAGAAAACAGACATATTACTGCAGAACATGTTTAATTTTAGATATCATTTTTATTGCCTCCAGCTATCCTTTCTCCATGGGAGCTGTTTTATTTTTTATTTTATTTATTTTTTTATCCTCACCCAAGGATATTTTCCCATTTATCTTCAGGTAGAGAGAGAGGGAGAGAAAGGGAGAGAGAGAAACATCGACTTGAGAGGGACACATCGACCAGTTGCCTTTCACATGACCCTGACCAGGGATGAACCGCAACCAAGGTACGTGCCCTTGGCTGGAACCGAACCTGGGACTCACTGGTCTGCAGGCCAACGCTCTACTGCTGAGCCAAACTGGCCAGGGCAATGGGAGCTGTTTTAGAAAGACAGACCACAGAGGTGATAAAACTTTTCCCTAGATTTTATAACTGTTAGCGAAAACCTCCTCAACATGGAATTTTGTCCCCTGGGATTGAAAAGAAATCAAACCAAAAGTAAAGAAGGGAAATAAGACAATAAATGAAAGCAAAAATCCACAAGCCCCTATGTCCTGGCTAGCACACTCTTACCTGATCCTTAAACATTTAGTCTTTTGGGCAACAAAAGAGTAGCTCTCTGTTTTCCTGGTCTAAAAGCTGTCCTGGTGCCACTGAATTACATCAGAATCACAGTGCCACCAAAGGAGAAAAGAGATGGGATTATGGGTTGCTTCTCGGAGTGGGCCTTTTGCTTCTGAAATAAGTCATGTTGTCAAAATCTGAACTGAAAGCAGACTCATATCTAATTCAGGATAGAAAACAGAAGAGATTCAAAATTTCCAAGGCTCTTGGCTTAGATCAGAGTTTAAACATGAAAAGAATTCTTCTATAGATGCAAACCATTTCTGAATTTGTGAGCTATTAGGAGACCTCCCTGAAGCTACCAAAAAATTTAAAAATAAGCTGAGTGGCAATCCTCACATTGCCGAGAATTAACTGGGTACCTACCTCTCCCCAGACATAAAAGGTTCTCATGAAAAATGATTTCAGAGGATTCCATAGGCAGACAACTCTTTTATGAAGTAGGCATCAGTCTTCCTTAAGGAAGGCTTACAGGCCCATAAGATAATCATCTACTATTCTGTTCCCAATGGATTCCTATTTTCAGATTCTATGATACTCTGTGTGGTAGGACCCGAAATGGCTGGCCTAGGACTACTCGCTACAATGTCCATGAGTTCATGAGGCCAGAGGTGATTACTCTGTGGCACTCTTATCAGGCCAAAGGGAAGGAACCAGCCTTTATATCTTCCAGGAAAACTCTTGCAAGACCAGGGCATTTCTAGCCATAAAAGCTTTGAAATTGAAAATATACTAGACTCTAGTCTGGACCTTTTTTTAAAGACTATGTTTTTATTGATTTTAGAGAGAGAGAGGAAAGGAGAGGGAGAGAAAGAAAAATCAATGAGAGAGAACCATCGATCAGCTCCCTCCTGCATGCCCCCTACTAGGGATTGAGCCTGCAACCTGGGCATGTGCCCTGACCAGGAATTGAACCCTCAACCTCTCAGTGCACTGGATGACAGTCAACCAACTGGGCCACACTGGCAGGGCTAGTCTGGACCTTTGAGGGCAGGTTTAGGGTTAACCAAAATTAACTACTTAAGAATCAACCCTGCATACCCTGCATTTTGTTTCAGTTAAATTTTGAAGAGTTAAAAGTGTGAAAAAGATGTTTGTCCAAAGAACACACATATGTATAGGTACAGGGGCAAAAAGCAGCAAGACACTGGACATGGCAAGGCCTTTGGACCCCAAGAGAGGGAGAAACTGTCACTTGAGTAAGACGTGAAAATAAGTAGGAACCCAAACATAGACACCCACGTATGCCAGTCTGATTTATAATTTAATCCTAGACTTGATTAACTTACAGGTTTCTCTGCATAAATATTTGTGGATACTGATGATTTCTACTCTGGATTGAACAATTCTGTTGGGTTCCCTTTGGGGTTTTTGGATCTTTATCCATAGATAGTTTTTTTTCTTAATGAAAAACTGAAAATGAAGGACTTTGCTCTTTAGTGGCTCTAACTAAGTGACATTAAAGGTCATGACAAAAAAGAGTCAACCCTGCTCTGCAAACAAAGGCACCTGATCGCCAGGCCTGCTGTACTCTGTCAGGCGGGCTCCCACCTCACAGCTTTCAGATAATGGCTGTGTACAGCCCACAGTACCAGGAAGTGTACTAATCGTATTCCTATCTTCTCACTTGGCGTAGAGCCTTCGATGACTTCACAAAGGCAAAGAGTAATAAAAGTTAGCACACATGGACTTCAAAATTCCCAGTCACAAGAAGTTGCTCTCCAAAACTTAACTCTGCAGTACATGGCTTTGGCATCCACCCTGACAATCTGATTTCAAGGGTGGCTTGGCCACAGGACCCTAACTCCAGTCTGCAGGACTACAAGTAGCAACTATAGTCTGATGTTAGCCTGCCATGCAGCACTGAGCAAATCGCAATCTGTGTCTGTCTTCTTCAGTAACTCAGAAGGTGACTTATTTTTAAAAATCCGTATCATGCCTGGCCGGTGTGACTCAGTGGTTGAGCACTGACCCATGCACCAAGAGGTCGCAGGTTCAATTTCCAGTCAGGGCACTAAATCCCCAGTGGGGGGCATGCAGGAGGCAGCCAATCGATGTTCTCTCTCATCGATGTTTCTAGCTCTGTCTCTCTCTCCCTTCCTCTCTCTCTAAAATCAATAATGAAAAAGGAAAATTAAAAATAATAAAATAAAAATCCATATCATATCAGAGATGCTGTTGGACTATAGAAATAAATATATATAATTGTTCTTTTTCATTTGAAATACTTTATGTAATGCAAGACCAAGTGTTCTGTGTGCCATCAGACTGCCGGGTATCAAACAGGTGACCTCTCAGTGATCAAATATTTTGATTACTTTTATCAAAATATGACGGTTACATCATACTTGAATGACTTCAAACAGAAAAGACAAAGCCTGAGACGAATGGTTTATCCATCATAAAATAGCCACTTAGATCAGAAAAACAGCCAACAAATTACAATTAATGAGACATGATTCTACAAGGTTTAAATTTTAGGATTATAAAAAGATGAGACTAGTATAAATATGCAAGTTTCATTTTGCACATAACTGAAGAAAAGCTTGGATTTGGTTTTTTAATTATAAACAAAGAGACACAGTGTGTCATAAGTAATTAACTGAATGATGCAAAGTGAAGTATATGAAATTATAGATGGTCATCAAGAATACAGGAACATATGAAGTTTGATTTTTGCTAGAACACTCAAGAGTCAGCATAATTTGAGAGAGAGGGCAAAAGACCTACTTGCCAAACCCAGCCAAAACATCCTGTGTAGTTTGGGTCAAATCACCAAGATAGTCTGTTTCAGTTGCTGGATCTCTAAAGCAGAGGTGAGAACAGCTGATGCCTTTCAGCCTCAAACTGCATTAATAATAATAGGACAGTTAAGTTCAATTTATTTGTTTAGATTGGTAACCCATTCACACTACACAGACTTTAAAGGGTATGAAAATAGACATCCGGTCAAGATGGCAGCGTAGATAAATGTAGGTACTCAGCTCCTCCCACAACCACATCAATATTACAACTAAACTACAGAACAACCATTATTCAGAACCTCCTGAAATTGAGCTGAATGGAAGTCCTACAACAAAATTAAAGAAGCAGCCACATCGAGACTGGTAGGAGGGGTGGAGTCGCAGACGGCCTGGTCCCACACCCACATGTGGTGGATAAAAACCAGGAGGATACCTCGGCTATGAAGGTCCTCCCTGTGGAGTGAGGGGTCCCTGTCCCACATCAGGCCCCCAGCTCAGGGTTTCAGTGCCAGAAAGAGAAGTCCCCATCACTTCTGTCTATAAAAACCAACAGGAACTGAGGCTGAGGGAGGCTGAGGCTGCTGGAGCCATAGGCAGTTACTCTTAAAGGGCCCCTGCAGAGACTTACTAGGACTTGTTCCCTCCAGGCTCCAGAAAGGGGAGGCAGCTTGAAAGGCATCAGAGACATATGGGGAAGAAATTAATTGTTTGGCATTGGGGCAAGAGCTGAAGGGCAGCTTTCTGCAGGACAGAGGAACTGGGGGAGGCTGTTGTTCCTTTGGGGAGCCCCTTTCCCATGGGGCCAGCAGACAGGCACCATGTCTGGGACTCCAGCAACCTGGCTCACACTGTTTGCCCCGCCCTAGTGATTCCCTAGGCCCTGCCCCACCCAACTTTCAGGCCCACCCAAGCTGTTTCCAGTGGCTTTACTATAGGATTGGCCTGTCTTGGCTCCTGTTTCAGATTTTCCTAAATTCTCTCAAAAAAGCAGCATCTGGCCTCAGGGAGCCCCATGCCTCTCATTAAGTGACCCCACGCCCAGCACTAGGAGCAGCAAGCCTTGGTTCACAACTTGGCTTTGCCTGGGCACCTCCAAGCCCAGCACAAGAAGCAGCCATCTGCAGATCACTTTGTAGCCTATGCCTGGTGGCTCCTGGTACAACACAGGCAATGGCTTACCTTGCCCCAGAGCCAGCACACCCAATGGACAGCTTCAGACCACGGCAAAGGACCACCACCCAACCACCTCCACAAGCGACACACTCAAGGAGTGGACTCAGTGGGTACTAGAGCCCTTCTGAAGTAAGTCTTGCTCTGTGTGGTGGGTCCCTGCACAGCTGATCCTCCAAGGTAGTCAGAGGTCGGTGGTTAGTGGGCATAGCCAGTCCTTGCAGCTGATCAGCCTAGGTAAATCCCTCCCACTTACATGTCAACAGCAATCAAGACACAATTACAACAGAAGGGTGTACAGTCCACACAAGGGGTGCACCTTGAGGGCACAGCTGGAGCGATCAGGGAGGCTGTGCCACTAGACCCTACAGGACAACCTACTACAATAGGCCACTCTAGGAAGCCTAGGAGACATAGCAACTCTACCTAATACATAGAAACAAACACAGGCAGGCAGCCAAAATGAGGAGACAAAGAAACATGTCCCAAATGAAAGAACAGAACAAAACTCCAGGAAAAGAACTAAATGAGATAAGTAATCTAACAGATGCAGAGTTCAAAACACTGGTTATAAGGATGCTCAATGAACTTAGTGAGGACCTCAAGAGCATAAAAAAGGACCAGTCAGAAATGAAGGACGCACTAACTGAAATAAAGAATCATTTACAGGGAATCAACAGTAGAGTAGGCGAAGTCAAGAAGCAAACCATCGATTTGGAATATAAGGAAGCAAAAAACACCCAATTAGAATAGCAAAAAGAAAAAAGAACCCCAAAAATGAGGACACTGTAAGGATTCTTTGGGACAACTTCAAGCATACCAACATTCACATCATGGGGGTGCCAGAAGGAGAAGAGAGACAGCAAGAAATTTAAAACCTATTTAAAAAAATAATAACAGAAAACTTCCCTAACTTGGTGAAGGAAACAAACATACAAGTCCAGGAAGCACAGAGAGTCCCAAACAAGATGAATCCGAAGAGGTCCACACCAAGACACATCATCATCAAAATGCCAAAGGTTAAAGACAAAGAGAGAATCTTAAAAGCAGCAAGAGAAAAGCAGTTAGTTACCTACAACAGAGCTCCCATAAGACTGTCAGCTGATTTCTGAAAAGAAACTTTGCAGGCCAGAAAGGAGTGGCAAGAAACATTCAAAGTGATGAGAAGCAATGACCTACAACCAAGATCACTCTATCCTGCAAGGCTATCATTTGGAATCGATGGACATATAAAGACTTTCCCAGACAAGTAAAAGCTAAACGAGTTCATCACCACCAAACCAGTATTATATGAAATATTGTAGAGTCTTCTTGAAGAAAAAGAAGATAAAAAATATGAACAATAAAATGGCAATAAATACATATCAATTGAATCTACAAACAAAATGAATAAGCAGAACAGAAACAGACTCCTAGATACAAAGAACTTTTTGATGGTTGCCAGATGGGAGGGAGAATGGGGGGATGGGTGGAAAAGATGAAGGAATTAAGAAGTAAAAAATGGTTGTTAGATTGACAAACCTCAAAGGGAAGGGGGGAGGGAGTGCCAGAAGAGATAAACCAAAGAACTTACATGTATATATGCATAACCAATGGACACAGACAATAGTGTGGGGAAGGCAGGAGGGGGGCAGGAATGGGGAAGAGGGGGTCAACAGAAGGAAAAGGAGAGACATCTGTCATACTATCAATAGTAAAGATAAGTTTAAAAAAATGGCACAATATTTAATAAAAACTCTCTATTTCTTTTTTTAAACTTTATTTTTATTGTTGACACTATTACAGGTTTCCCCCATCCCCCCTCTGCCCACTTCCACCCACACCACACTGTTGTCTGTGTCCCAGGGCAAAAACTCTCTACTTCTGACATCCAGTCACCCATTCCTATCCAGGAAACAATTAATAGACAATTTCTTGTCTCATTGTCAGAATGGTCTAGCATTCACAAGTACCCACAAACACGTACTTTTCTTTGTCTTTTGTATTCAGTTCCTAGAACAGTGCCTGAATAGTGGGTCCTGCACAGACATTTGTGAATGAATGAAATTAATACTATATACATATACTCTTTGCATCATGCTTTTACTCAAATATATCTTCGAAATAGCCCTTATCAAGGTACTTAGAGCTGCCTTATTCTTTTTCGCTCTAAAAATGTGAAGTTTAATATACATACAAAGAAGTGCATATACCTTACATGTGCATTTCACTAAATTTTCATAAAGTGAATGCACCCACCTAACCATTACCCAGATCAAGAAACAGATCGGTCCTGGCCAGTTTGGCTCAGCGGTTAGAGCGTCGGCCTGTGGACCCATGAGTTTCGGATTCGATTCCAGTCAAGGGCATGTACCTAGGTGGTGGTTCTTCCCTGGCCCTGGTCGGGGTCATGCGGGAGGCAACCAAGTGATGTGTCTCTCTCACATCGATGTTTCTCTCTCTCTCCCTCACTCACTCTCTCCTTCTCTCCTATTCTATCTGAAGATAAATGGAAAAATATCCTCAGGTAAGGATTTAAAAAAAAGAAACAGAATGAACATTACCAATAACCTAAATTGCAAATGCTCCAGCACACCTTCCACCCCTTGCCCTGCAGACATCTATCCACTATCCTCACTTCTAAAAATACAGTGGCTCTGCCTGTGTTGGTATTAAAATAAACTGAATAACACAATTGGCACTCCTTGTGGTTTTTCTTCTTGCACATAGCCGTGTTTTGGAGATTTACCCATATTTTTATGTGTACATGTAAATCATTCATTCTCATTGCCCTACAGTGTAATTTCACTGTGTGAGGATACCACAACGTGTATATTCATTCAACTTCTAATGGACATGTGTGCTGTTTCCAACTGGAGGCTATGCTGAAGAGTGTACTATGAACATTTTGCACAAGTGTTTTTGTGGAAATGTATTTTCATTTCTCTAAGAGTAGAACTCTAGGTCACAGGTAAGGGTGTCTGTTGGTGAAAAGAAATTCTTAATTTTAATATGATTCAGTATATTAATTTCTTTTAAATTAGTATTTTTGTGCCCTCTTGATAGGTCTTCCTACTGCATGGTCAAGAGGATACTATCTTGCACTTTCTTTCTTAAGCCTTTTATTTTTCTTTTAAGCTTTCACTGTTTACCTTTCATATAATTGGAATTGATTTTTGTTTTAATCTTCACCCAAGGATATTGATTTTTAGAGAGAAGAAAGAAGGGAAGGATAGAGAGAGAGAGAAACATTGATGTGACAGAGAAACATTGATCGGTTACCTTCCATGTGTGCCCTGACCTGGGACCAAACCTATAACCCAGGTATGTGCCTGACCCACTAACCTTTCGGTGTACAGGACGACGCTCAACCAACTGAGCCATGCAGGCCAGGCAACACTTTTCAAAACAGATGCCCAATTGACCAAGAACCACTTTTTGAAGAGCTCATCCTTTAACCACTGTAAGTCAGCATCATCTTTGTCAGACAATGTCTATCCTGAACCTGATTCTTTTTAATAGCCGTACAGCACTGCACTGTATGCACATGCTATACATCACCAAGTCCATTTCCAACTGGTTGACACCTAAGTTGTTTTCATGTCTTTGCTATAAATAATGCTGTAAGTCCTTCCTCACATGTGTTGGCATATCTGTAGGACAAACTCATAAAAATGGAATTGCTAAGTCAAAGAGTATGAGCATTTTAAATTTTAATCAATATTTGATAGGTTGTACCAATTTTAATTGGATTTTCAAACCATAACAAACTGCACACAGTATTATAAGACACAGCACACTAGAATTCCAATTACACCAAAATTCCTAACATTTCTGAGCCTTAGAATCCCTTTTTCAAAAACAATCAATGTATAACTACGCTCCTAGTATCTACTGATTGACAAAATATATAAAACCATGTAAGTTCACAGAAACTGTGCCTCAGAACCCTGTGACATGGAAACTACGATGACTCATGCAGTCACGATCTGAGGAGCAGGCCTTCTCTGCCTAACACAGACGGCAAGGGCACCTGCTATTTACTCCTGTTCTGAAAGAAGCTCAAAGCCCAGCTGGAGCGTCCAGAAACCAGGGACAGAGATGCTGTTCCTGTACCAGGAGGGGTCTGCCCAGAAGGAGAGGGACAGTGGCTATCTCAGCAGGAGATAGGCTGCCCCTCTTTCCTAGGACTAAGCTGGCTGTTCCCATCAGGAAGAAGAGAGCAGCTGAATCTGCCTTGGGAACAAGAAGCTTTACTCAAACATCTAGGTCAAGTCTTCAGAATATGGTATCATTTTGTTCAAAATACAGGTCTAAAAATAAACCAACATTCCCTCACTTCTTGGTCAGTATTACAATCCTTTATGATCAATACATGACCCTTCCTTCACACCTCAGCACTCTGTAAACCACAGTGAATATTCATTCTCAAACATGCCTGTGATATCATGAGAATGTTACGCTACTTGTTAATTTTGCAGCGGACACCATGCCAATTACCAGTGACCACCAGGCCCAGCAGTACACCTGAAACCACGTAACCACGTGGAATCCACGGCGTGGCTTCCACTTTGCAGGCTCAAACCTCCAAAACAAACTTCCTGTCCAGAACTCTTAAAAAGGGGAAGATGAACAGCAAAAGCAATCATCAACAAAATGAAAAGGTAACCTACCAAAAGGAAGAAGATATTTATAAATCATATATCTGATAAGGGGTTAATATCCAAAATACATAAAGAACTCATACAATTCAATGGCAAAAACAAACAATCCAATCAAAAAATGGGAAGATGATCTAGACATTTTTCCAAAAAAGACATACAGATGGCCAATGGGTACATGAGACGATGCTCAATAGCACTAATTATCCGAGTGCCTAGCAAGGGCAAAACTGGTCCCAGACCTCGCCCCCAGGGTGGCCTTTCCTCCCCGGCATATCGCTGGTCATGCAGTTTAGACATCCCTGACCTTTCCTCCCTAGAGATAACATCTAGGCCTCAGTTATATTTCAGCTCCAGGCCCAGAGAAGCAGCAAAACCAGGCAGGCGACACCAGGACCAGCTGCAATGACTAATGACCCCCTGCCCTGGCACTGACCAATCAATGGAGACTAGGACCCTGAAAGGGCACACCTGGAAAAGCTAATGATCCTCCAGTAAGACCTCCCCTAAACTCCTAGTCTTTAAAACACAACAAAAGCGCCCTCACAACAAAAGTGCCAGGGCACACTCTCCCTCCCAGGCCCTTTCCCTTCCCTTTCTTCTTCCAACACAGGTGTTCATCTCCTAAACTCTAAGGGCCCCAGAAGATATGCAACCAGGGGAGCAATGGGCAGCAGCAGCTCGTCCTAGGCTAAACCCCTGAACTTGTCCTCAAGGCCCCCTTTTCTCTGACTCTGCAGTGAGCTGACAGCAGCCCCGCCTCGGCTCATTTCCTTCCCTTAACACTTTCAGAGAGCCAAAGCAGCCCACCTAGGCTCTCCTGTTGCTTCTTCTATCCTAGGTCCTTCCTTGTTTCACTGTCCCCAGCTTTAATAAACATACTCCAAAAGTCAGCTGGACTTGTTTTGTGGAATCTTTCCTGCACCAAGTCAAGAACCCACACATGCCCTGGCCAGTTTGGCTCAGCCGTTAGAGCGTCAGTCCACGGACCAAATGGTCTCAGGTTCGATTCCCGGCCAAGGGCACTTACCTGAGTTACAGGTTTGATCCCTGGCCCCTGTCGGGGTCGTGCGGGAGGCAACTAATTGATGTGTCTCTTTCACATCTACATTTCTTTCTCTCTCTCTCTCTCTCTCTCTCTCTCTCTCTCTCTCTCTCTCTCCCCTCCCTCACTCCCTCCCTTCCATGCTATCTAAAAAAAATCAATGGAAACATATCCTCGGGTGAGGATTAACAAACAAACAAAAAAGAACCCACACAGGGTACTGGAGGCCAACTCACTTCTGGCTCTGGGCTGGTCCCCTTTTGGGTAACAAAACCACAATGACATATCACACCTGCTATACTCAAAAAGACAAGCGATAACAAGTGTGGTGAAGATGTGGAGAAAAGGGAACCCTTGTGCACTACTGGTGGGGATGTAAATTGGTGCAATCACTATGGAACACAGTATGGAGGTGCCTCAAAAGTTAAAAATTGAACTACCATATAATTCAGCAATTCCACTTCTGGGTATTTATCCAAACTCATAGATACAGAGAACAGACTGTTAATGCCTAAGGGGGTAAGGGTGTTGGGCAAAATGGGTGAAGATAGTTAAAAGACACAAACTTCCAGTTATAAAATAAGTCCTGGGGATGTAATGTACAGCACGGTGACTATAGTTCATACTTTGTATATTTGAAATGACTAAGACAGTAAATTTCATTAAAGTTCTCATTAAAAGGGAAAAAATTTTAACTATGGGTGGTTATTGATGTTAACTAGACTTACTGTTATGACCATTCACTATGTATATATAGAATCCTTATGTTGTACACCTGAAACTAACATAATGTTATATGTTAATTAAATTCCAATTAAATAGTGAGGGAAGACGATTTAATAGTTGAATCTTATTTATAACAAAACCTCCATATGGAAAAAAGCCAGGGAAGACAGGCACTGCCCCTAGGACCGTGTGGAAGAACGCGCTCTCCAGACTCGGGTGGACGTGACACAGGCGCTTGCTCTCTCCAGAGTTACAAAGAGGAATGGAGCAGCTGGAGAACAAGTTGAAACACAAACCTGCTACTGGCTGTGTGACTTTGGCAAGTCACTTTGTATCTCCAGGGCATATTTTTTCACAATAAAATGAGGATGTGAGCCAAGATGTGATGCTTACAGAATCTAGCTGTTAATATTTCATGATTCAATACACAAAAGGGCAAAGCTATTAGATTTCTATAACTGAGCCTTATGACTTCTATTTTTCTATCTTTATTGTTAAAAGTATTACAGATGTCCTTTTTCTCCCCTCTGACACCCCCCCCCCCTTCTCCACACTGTTGTCTGTATCTATTGGTTATACATATATGCATATAAGTTCTTTGGCTTATCTTTGGTCTATCTCTTCCCACCACCCCCAACCCCCTTCCCTCTGAGGTTTGTCAGTCTGTTCCCTACTTCCATGTCTCTGGATCTATTTTGTTAATCAGCTTATTGTGTTCATTATGTTGCACAAATAAGTGAGATCATGTGGTACTTGTCTCTCTCTGACTGACTTATTTTGCTCAGCATAATACTCTCCAGGTCCTTCCATGTCGTCTCAAAGGGTAAGAGATCTTTCTTTCTTACAGCTGCATAGTATTCCATAGTATAAATATACCACAGCTTTTTTATCCACTCATCTATTGATGGACACTTGGGCTGTTCCCAGATCTTAGCTATTGTAAATAGTGCTGCTATGAACATAAGGGTACATATATTCTTTCTGATTGGTGTTTCAGGCTTCTTAGGGTATATTCCGAGGAGTGCGATCACTGGGTCAAATGACAGCTCCATTTTTGATTTTTTGAGGAAACACCATATTGTTTTCCATACATGTGACTTATTCTCATGAGTGGTCTCTGGAAGGAAAGGCTGGGGGTGAAAGCCCTACATAGTTCCTGGCTCACAGAAAACACAAGCACAGCACATCCTACCGCAGGTACACAGGTAACTAGTCAGCAGGAGGCACTGTTACTCACCTTGGGTGAGTCAGCAAAGAGCTATTTTCAAGGAATTAATCTCTGCTGCAATTTCCTTCCCTTGAGTTGTTTTAAAAGACAAAGAATGAACACTCGGGAATCTTAGGGGTCCAACTACTTCCTCTGACATCCACAGTTCCATAGAGAAAATGACAAAACCGGCAAAGGTGGGTCCAGGAATATAGAGTCATTTGAATAACAGCAGCTTTGCAATGACAGCTTTGTGTCAGAGATAAAGACCACTTTTGTCTCTTGCTCTGGAACTGACTGCCAGCATTTCAGACAATCCTTTGAGGGAGCCCTGACTGCCAGCCCAGGCTCTGAGAGGACATGGCCTGAACACCACTTGGAAAAATAAAATTAACACAACCATCCTCTGCTTTTCATTACTCGCCCAAATCTCTGCCTCAAAATCATTTCTTAGTCCAATCTCAAAAGCATTTTTTAAGCTTAAAAATAAAACCCTGAGGTATGCTGGAGGGTACTTACAAACCAATGTCAAAGGACTCCCAAAGGATTTAGCACAGTTTTTAATGTCCAGAGAGTAGACATATCATGGGTGATTTTACCTATTTGATCAGAGAGAAAACTATATTTCCCTCCATTGAATTATTTAGTGAAGAATAAACTATGTGACCTTAGACAAGTTCCGGGGCCACAGACATGGGTCAAATTCTATTACAACTCATTCCAAAGAACTGAAAGGAGTTGTAATTGAATTTGACCAGTATTCCTTTTTAAATTCTTTTGACAGAACTAAAATATTGTATATGTACAGATTTTTATTATAATATTATTCTATTTAATAACATTGCTAGATATAAACTAGCAATTGAAAATAATTGCTTTATGTAAAAATTCATTGCAATGAGATTTGATTCCTTATCCCAGATCCTACTGGTTTATCTCTTAAAATTTAGATGAGGACAAACCATAATTAACTTAGGTTTTAGCTAACATGATGGCAGACTGACCGCCACCAAAAGCCTTCTGCGAATCTGGACAAACGAAAATTTGAGTAACTACTACCTTTGTTTCAAAGCCCCTCAATGGTCCTCAAAATTACTTTTTCTTCTCCACATTCCTTGTGATCTTTTATCTTTTTTCTGTAATTACCCTTTATGTAGTATGTATTATTATAAAGCATCACAACTCCTTTGGTATGGGGAGTAACAAGTGAACTGAGATGCCTTGTTTCTTCCATTAGATTGCATCTTCTTTCCTTTCCAAGGCATGTGCTCAGCACAGCACGGATCCAATGACTCAGTCCTCCTAAACCCTGCTCACCAGTGGTCAAGCTTTTTTCTTTCCCCTGAGCCAATCTTGCAATGCACCTTCCTCCATGAAGCCTCCACAGATAATGGAGGGGGGGAAA
This sequence comes from Tadarida brasiliensis, assembly GCA_030848825.1. NCBI lineage: Eukaryota > Metazoa > Chordata > Mammalia > Chiroptera > Molossidae > Tadarida > Tadarida brasiliensis. Next base: position 65,614,093 of record CM061259.1, on the reverse strand, counting down.
AAAGCAAATTTCCATTGTTCCCTTCCTATGTAATCAGTCAACGTTTAGGATTTCAATGTTCACATAATCCTTTGTGTAAACAATTCATTAAATCTATTTTATCTATTACTTAAGTATTTATTTTCCCTACTGCTTTTGATTATATCTCAGTGGAAGCATGCATAGAGCAGTGTATTCCTCTTGTGGGAAAATCCCCTCTTATGGTAGACATTATGAATGTAGGTAGATGACAGGTTCAGCACTCATTTACTCCTTCATCGCTTATTTACTGAGTACTGGCCATGAGCCAAGTGCAGTTCCCAGGGCTGGGATACACTGAAGAAAAAGATGAAGTTCCTGTCCTCACAACTACACATTCTAGCATGGGAGACAGGCAGTAAACACTAACAAAGAAATACATAGGACAATTATAGATGAAGAAAATAAAGGAAAAAGGATAGTCAGGGAGAGGTGTGGGCAGGCAGAACTATTAGAGAGGTTTCTCAAGAGAATCTCTCTAAGGAGGGATTATTCAAACAGAGACTTGAAAAATAAAAGAAAATGATTCTGTTTTCAATTTTCTTTCTCTCCAACTACAGTTGATCCTCACAGATTCTGTATATGTGAATTCTCCCACTTGCTAAACTTCATCTGCAGCCCCCAAATCAACCCTCCTGGTGCTTTCATGGTCATTCACAGACCCATGCAGAGGGGCGAAGATGACAAGCAAATCCCCACTTGAGAGCGAACCAGGTGACACTGTTCTCTTCTTTTTTCAGTCTCATAATGTATTCAAGTGTCCTTTCTGCGATCTAGTTAGTATCACGTTTTTCTTATTTTAGTGCTTTTTGTTGTTTTGCTGTTTAAAATGGCCCACAAGCAGAGTGCTGAAGCGCAGTCTATGTTCCTAAGTAAAAAAGCCGGTGATGCGCCCTTTGGAGAATATATGTGTTAGTTAAGCTATGCTCAAGCAAGAGTTACAGTGCTGTTGGCCATGAGTTCAAAGTTCGTGAATCAACCAACAACATATATTTAATAAGGTCTGTAAACCTTAAACAGCAACATAATATCAGCTGATGAAAATGTGACCACAGGCTCAAAGGAACCTGAGCTAGCATTTCGCCTAGGAGCAACAATTCAGTTTTCACCAATTCAGAGTTTAAGGTGACTTTATAGAACATTAACTCCCTACCACTAACAAAGAGACTCTACAGTACACTGAAGAGAAAGTGTCAGTTGGGCACAAGCCTCCAAACCTTGACAGGCAACAGTATCCAGCCAGAACCCAACATACTGCTGTTGTGTTCTTGTTGCCTTTATTTTTACAGTTGCTTCTTTCTGTGGCAAGTGAAGCTGGTCCTCCTTTAGTGGTACGAATGTAAGGTTTCTCTTTCAACAATTGTTTTAAGTAGAAAAGAAAAACAAAAAAAGTAGGCAACAAAAGAAAATAGTAAGTAGAAAATAATACAGAAGACAAATGGGTATGACAGTAGGCACGAAGCTGCCACACAAGGACACCTAGATGGGCAGAGATCAAGGTGACAAAGAAACAACTGAAGTCTGGCAACTATATATGGTGAAGAGTTTGGCTTAGGAGTGAGATTTTATATGGCCATGGATGAGAAATGTATCTTCTATGAACCTCAGTTTTTTTAAATCTGGAAAATGGGACAATATGTAAGAATGACTCATTATCTCAATGATTTAATGAAATAACATGTAAAGCAGCAACACTGAAACTTCATGGTCTAAAAATTCCTTCCAATCTTAAAAGTTACTGAGAACCCCAAAGAGCTTTTGTTTATGTGGGTTACTGCTATGATTATTTACCACATTAAAAATTCAAGCCAAGACATTTAAAAAGTACTTATTAGTTAATTAAAGTAACCATAATAAACTCAATTCATGTTAGCAAAAAAACCTTTTTTAGATCAAAACTACTTTTCCAATTATTATGCATGGTGGTAGACTGGTACTAGACTTATTAGGGTGATCACTTCATAAGGTATGTAAATATCTAGTCACTATAATATTATATGTCAACTCTACTTAAAAAAAATTTTTTTAAACCAATTTTCCAAACAAAACACATAGAGGAGTAGCACTGTTTTGCATACTTGCAAATCTCTTTAATGTTTGGTTTCACAAAGGCTGTTGGATTCTCCTGTCTGCTTCTGCATTCAATCTGTTGCAATATCACACTCCATGTAGTGTCTGGGAAACAATACTGTATACTCATGAGAGAACAGAGTGAAATCAGGTCTATAACATCTTAGTATTATTGCCAAAAAAGTTTTAATCTCATGGACCCCCTGAAAGTGCCTCTGAGACTCCTACCTGACTCTGGAACATAACGAAATAAATAAAGGGTTTGGAACAGTGCTTGTCACAAGGTAAATTCTTAATAAATATTAATTCTCTATTTCTTCATTCTTAGCCTCAATGTTGTTAGAACATGAGCGCACTAGGGCAAGGATTTCTTCAATTCATTACAATTGCATAATATCTAGCACAGTGTCTCCTGTAGACAGATGATCAACAAGTGTTACTGTTATTGCTTATTCTGGTTCTATAACTAGTTAGCTGTGTGATCTTCAGCCAAGGATTCTTAATCTGTGTTCAAATTCAGAGGATCATGGACTTGAAAAGGGAAAAAAAGTACATTTCTATTTTCTGACACTCAGCATGTACTTCAATTATGAGAGGCAATAGAACCACAGTTGTACCGGCAGTACCAGTGATACTGTTACCAATAAATCACAAGTGTTTTCATATTGCATTATGGTTACTGCAGATATCTTGAAAAATCATTTATGCTCATCACTAACTCAAAAGTACGGTAATTATTAGGTCTACCACTAGATCTTGTTATTTAATATATTAATAAAGAAGCACATATATTACAATATCACAAATTTTGAAAATATCTGGACAACTGTATTTCAATACAACTTAATTCATTTTTAATCCTTCATATTTGATTCTGTGCACTTGAAAACATTATTCTGAGAAAAAGGTCCATTGGCTTAATCAGATGGCCAAAAGGGTTCCTGCAACCAAATAGGTAAGAACTCCTGGTGTTATCTCTTTAGGCACCAAGTTCCTCTCTTTAAAAGGGAACTGGACTAATTACTTTCTGACACCCCTCCCAGCTCTACCCCTCCCACTACAGTATATGGAACATGGTGCTCCAGGTGGGGAGGAAGTGGGCGGATACCCACATACACCTGAGTGAATTAGCAGAGTCTGCTTTCAGTTCTTACACCTGCATTTGGGAATCCATAAAGTTAAATGCTTTTAGACTCCTGGGGCCTAGTACAGCGAACTGGCTGAAAAGCTAACGGTGAAAGCCAATATTCCCCCCAAACTAACTTTTATCCCATTATAAAATACATATCACAAATCCCAACAAACAACAATGAATTATTTTGCGAATAATCCATCATCAACATAATCTGGGTCTATTCTTCATTAAAAAATAGCAGACTTAAAATAAATGTGCCAACAATCAAAAGACTAATCTGAATATTTATCACTAATCTTTGCTTAAAAATCTAAATAAAAGTGTTTATAACCTCATATCCTCCAACAGAACACACTAAACAAAGAGAGAAAGAATGAAAAATGGGAAAGAAAACAAGGAAGAAGAAGGAAGAAAGAAAAGGGTTGTCCATGGCGGTGGGGAGGAGAACTTTTTCCTCAGCTCTCAGCACTGAGCACTTCACCTGGGTACCAATGGACCAGACATTTAAAGAAGCAGGCCCACTGGTCCCCTCACTTGATAAATCAGTACACATAGGTCATTTAGTCCCACCCAGTGCTAAAGAATGAGTCAGCAATGCTATGTTTAAGAACTAAGAAAGCCAGAACAGAATGTATTTCAGTCCCTGTAGAAAAATCTAGGCTATTTCAGGGACAGCCAACAGTGGTACCAAGATAACATAAGACAGTAGAGACTGTTAGCTTCACTGCCCACAATTCAAAGTGAGATCAAAGTGCGACCCTCACACAGAGAATCATTAAAATGCTTCAAAATGACCATCACATGGTTTCCTTCACTGGGAAATGAAATCTGTTTAGCAGACACTCAGAAGTGACAACAATCCCCCAACCCCCACAGTCCAACAAGCCATTTTTTCCAATTATACTTAAACGAGTCCATCTAGTTTATGCTTCCTTGTTTCTCAGCAGCGTATCTCGTGTTTTTACTTGCAAAGATAAAGACTGAAGGCTCTCACTCTGTTGACCACATATCCGAATAAAATAAAACTCATATTGGAGTGAATGAGATGCTAAAACCTAGTGGGGGAAAAACTGCTTTAAGTCATCATAGAAGTTAGGCTAGTGCTTCAGGACGTCTTCCCAACACTAAGGACAAGCAGTTACTGAAGGCACACTCTATCTGGTCTACCTTTCGAGTGACAGGGATAGAAAATCGTAACGTTCTGGTTCACTGAACCCAAGGATAAATAAATAAAGTATGACCTAATGTAGGAATTGTGAGGAAGAGGTGTGAAGGTTTGAGGTCTGAAGGTGGGAAGGATTTGAGGCCTGAGAAAAAGTCTGGATTGTGGGATGCAGTCGGTAGTAAGCAGGAGGGAACTCTGGACTGGGACAGGCACTAGGGAGCAAAGTCACAAAGGAGGGACAATCCGTCGGTATTGCACAAGAGTAAGAAGGGCAGTGTCTGCATTGGAGGGTTAATGAAAGAAGCCTGGAGAGATAAGGCTGGTGAAGATATACTGAACTGGATTATGGGAACCTTGAAAGTTGGGCTTAGTTTAGACTTTACTCTGTAGGCCAAGGAAGGCTTCCCAGCAGAGAGGTGATATGAACAACAATGTGTTTAGGAATAAACAATAGAGATTTATTCTAGGATAATCTGTCCTAACAGTGGGTCCTTTTGTCAAATACAGATTAATCAGAATCTATTGTGGCCAGTGAAAGCAGTGTCCCAAATTATATCCTGGGGCAATTTTACTACCATCTATGCCCTGGAAATGCAATTCTGATACTTTTCTTGACTGATGACAAACAAGGTATCTCGACTCCAGGAAAAGAAAAAAGAGAGAGAGAACATATCATACTTACTCCTATGACTACTGCAATAAAAACCACATTTTGGAGCTATATTTGCATTAACTACACCAAAATCCTAGTAGTTTTGGAAACAGCTTTTATCCTGTTCAAGTTAGAATTGATAACCTTTTTTGTAAGTAGTAACACTAACATTAGGCACTGCTCAATATGCTTTAAACAAATCTCATCTATTATAGAGCATTTTATTTCCATTACTACTGGCTACTTCTGTCACCTGACTATGAGTCTCTGTCTGAAGCCTCATGACCAAGTCTAGAGGTCTGGGGCAGGAAAAACACCACCTATCCATTTCTGAATCTTAGCCATAGGAGAACACACGGATTCTAAAAGAAATTTAAAGGTAAAAAAGGTTGCCCAGCTGGTGTGGCTCAGTGGATTGAGCAGTTGTCCCATGGACAGAGAGGTCCCAGTTGGATTCCCAGTCAGGGCACATGCCCTGTTTGGGGTTCGATCCCCAGTAGGGGATGTACAGGAGGTGGCCAATTGGTGTTTTTCTCTCACATCCATGTTTCTATTTCTTTCTCCCTTCCTCTCTAAAAAAGTAAAAACATATTTTCAGCCCTGGCCGGTTTGGCTCAGCGGTTGGAGCGCTGGCCTGCAGACCAGAGAGTCCCGGGTTCGGTTCCCGCTAAGGGCACGTACCTCGGTTGCAGTCTGTCCCCTGCCCCGGTTGGGGTCTTGTGGGTGGAAGCCACCCCATGTGTCTCTCTTACATAGATGTTTCTCTCTCTCTCTTCCTCCCTCTCTCTCTCCCGCTCTAGCTGAAGGTAAGTGAAAAAAAAATGTCCTCAGGTGAGGTTAAAACAAAACAAAACGTATTTTTTTAAAAAGGTGAAAAAGTTTTTGGAATAGAGGAACACAATGAACAACGTATATATACACACACATATATAATTATACATAGTACATATACATAAAGGATCACAAGCTAAGAATAACAGCAAATATGAGAGGCTTTTTTTGTTTTTACTAACTGAGTCAGGGCTACAGAGTTGAAAAGAACCTAGAGATGTTAAGAGTTATCTCTGAAAGAGACTTTGCCATCAGAAAGCACAGACTAGGTTCAGGGACCTCTCCCTAGTAAGGAGTGAAATGAAGAAAAATGGGGGCAGGGAAGGGAGTAAAATAAAAGATTAGATTACAAATAGGCCAAATGAATGAACCTCAGCGGAAGTGATACAATTCTCAACGCACACATCTGTGTTTATACTAGGGAATAGCCCCGCTAATGGCTAATGGCCGTCTCTCCACAAGACCTGAGCAACTTCACTCCTTGACGAAAAGTAGGACCATGGTTTTCACCTGGGTCAAACCCGCCCCCTCCCCTGCACAGCGGCTTGTTTCAGATCCCAACCAACACAGCAGCAATCCCTCTGCTGGTCATGGGGACCCTCCAGCACCGCTGCGATGAATGCCAGGTGCCTGGCACCAGATCTGTCACTGCTTCCTGAATAAAATGTCCTCCAGGGCCCTGGCCCGGTATCTCAGCTGGTTAGAGCGTTGGCCAGAAACACCAAGGTTGTGGGTTCCATCCCTGGTCAGGGACATAGAAGAACCAACCAATAAATGCATAAACTAGTGGAACAACAGATGGATGTTTCTCTCTTTTTCTCTCCCTTCCTCTCTCTCTAAAATCAATCAAATTTTAGAAATAAAATATCCTCGTCTGATCCCAGACGAAACTGAAACTCGAGATTCAGAAGACCCTTTCCTTACACTCCGTTAGAGGACGAGCCCTAGGGGTCACCACCCCCATTCCCGTGCCACACGCTTCCTGTCTCTCCCATCACGCCCACACCACAACTTTAGTTTCCCATTCACTTCACAGCTATAATCAGCATCCCAGCCCCTAGGAGGAAGGGGAGGCGGCTTTCTATCCCCGACTCCTCACTTTGGAACTTCGGAGAGAACCTAAGAGGGAGGCTGAAAGCACTGGGTCCGCGAGCAGCATTCTGCCCACTTCGCCGGTTACAAACTCCTGAATGAAATGGCACTTTGGGGAGGAGAAGGGCGACCACCGAAACTGAGGTCCCTCCGAGTAATAGGGGAGCGTCGGTTCGGGAGTAACCTGACCAGTCCCGGAGCCCAAATGCCAAATGCACTTTCAGCCACTCGGCTTCCCCAAAGCCGAAGTAACTTCCCCCGCAGGGCTCAGAGGGCTCTGACCCCACCCGCCCCACAGTGCTGCCTGGGAAGTGGAGTCTGCGCCCCCGAGGGCAGCGGGAGCCGGCGGCCGCAGGCGGTGCGCGCACACGGTGCCGGCGTCCGCCGCCCAACTTCGCGCCAGGAGGGCCGCTCCCCCGCACTCCGCGAACACTCACCAACCCCATACTTCTGCCGCTTCGTCGGGATCCAGCGGGCCATGGCGGCGACCTCGCCCCGGGGCGGCGGCGGCGGCGACGGCTGCTAAAACTCCTGGGGCGCCAGCCACCGCGCCGCCGCGCTCTTGCGCGCCCCAAGCTCCTCCGCCATGTTCCGGCAAACTTCGCCAACCCGGCCCGCTCCGCGCTGCCCTGCGCTGCGCCGCCCGCGCCCGCGCCCGCCCGGGATTCGCTCCGGCTCCCGCCCGGCCCGCGGTCACCTGCTGGGCCGGGCGGCCGCGCCGCCGTGCGCACCCCTCCCGGCGCCGCCCCGGCCCCTCCCGCCGGCCGCACCCTCCGCCCGCCTCCGCGCCCGACCAGCCTCTCCAGCCAGCCCTCCCCCGCCCCGGCCAGCTCCGGCTCGGCCTGGCGCACTTCCCTAAGCAGCTTCCCAGGGCAGACTGGGGTCTGGTTTGCCCTAGTGGTGTTTTGCTCCCCCCGCCCCCCGCCTTCCCCACCCTGCGAAGCTGGATCCGTGGGGCGGGTTCCCCGGCGCGGGCGTCAGGAGGGCTGCGCTGGGGGCGCTGGGCACCCGGGGCCGGGTGGGTGGCCGAGGATTGCGGGGTCCGCTCCCCGTGCGCGCGCTGGAGCCCGGGATCACTAGAATGAATTAGTGAGAGCTGCTTCTCGCCCCCGACCCCCACCCCCACTCCGGTGCCCGGTACTCCGCCGCGCTCAATAAATATTTGTTGAATGAATGAGCAGTTAACTACGGCGTCCATCCCCTGGAACTTTAACCGACAGCACGAGAGCCGGAAGCCGGACTCCACCGCAGACTTGATCTTCTGTGGCCGCTGTTTATAACCTTCGAAGCGGGAACATGTGTCTTCTGGAAAACGGAGTACCAGTACAAGAGAGACGGGTTCATCGGAAGTATCAGATAGTTTCCTAGGGGAGCCTTGGTAGGAAAATTATTTAGAGCGCCCTAACTTGGAAATCCTGTATCCCCAAAACATCAGGACTCCTCCCCAGCTGAAGAAATTCACACCCTCAGGCTCAAAAAAAAAAAAAAAGTCCGCGCCAAGACCTCCCTTTTCTAACAGACCGGCCGCCCAAGGACCATCCCTGCGGAGAAGGGGACCCGGTACATCCAAATTGTCCAGTGTACTGACTGTGTGGTTTTGTGACCAAGAGCCAAACTCTCGGGGACTGCTGTTTTGAACTGCCTTAGGCTCCTCTTGGCGCCCTCTGAAACTGCCCTCCTGACACTCGCTTCCTCCTGGAGAGACCTTAAGAATGAAGATTGGATGGGGGTGGGGGGAGACGGTTGCTATCTCACACCTAGAAGTAAAAATCTGAGTAACCGATCAGCTGATTTATGTTCACCGTTTGAGCAAATGCCATTTGAGAGAAATTTTGTCCATGCAGTGTCTGATGGCTTAAGATAAATATGTAGTAAAATAGAGTGAAACTTGATTGAAGAATTCGTGCATTTTAACTTTGGTAACTTTTTGCAAAGCCAGATCTTGGGGGGGGGGGGTGAGTCTTGATCGTGGTAGGCAACTCCTAGGCTTACTTATTCATCCACAAATAGGTTTTTATTCACAAAAATTTCATAAGTTAAGAAATCTGTCACTTTAGACTTAACACCCAAAAGGAATTCCACCATCTCCCCCAAAATGGCGTCTCTTTCTCTGTTTTCATGATTAACCTAGTTCCCCACGTTAGGTAATTTCTTTCTTCTTTCCACAAATATTTATAAAGTGCCTATTAAATGCCACGCATTGTTTTAAGAATGGGGGCACAGTAGTGAATAAAGTAAAATCCCTATCCTCTTTGAGCTACAGGCTCAAAGAGGTAAGACGATAAGCAAATAAATGTATGAACGTCCAAAGAGGCTAGCCTGTAGAGAAAATTCCAAAGCAAGGAGACTAGGATGGAAGAGGGACACCCAGTTCTGTAGTGAGTGGTCTGGAAAGGCATCTCTGGTAAGGTGACATAGAAATACAGACCTGAAGAAAGTGCGGGTTTCAGGGAAAGTATTCTGAACTCGGGAAACAAATTCAAAGGCCTGGAGGCATGTTTAGCAGAAACATCAGAGTCCTTGGTGAGAGGTGAGTAAGTAACAGAGTGTGGGAGCAAACCTGCTCCCAGAGGCACTGTGAGACCAGGTACGACAGCACTATGAAAGGCAGAGAAAGTACATTCTCTGTTACTAGAAGACTAGTTTGGAGGGTTTTGAGCCAACCAAGGACATGTTCTAATTTGCCTGCTTTGGCATGAACAGACTTAAAGGCACAAGGGAAGATGCAGGAAGATCAGGGATGGAAGGCTATTTTGGTAGTTCAGGCAAGAAATGAAGGTAGTTGGGTTCAGGATGGGGAGGTGGAAGAGTTTGGATTATTGACATATAGTGGGGTGGAATCACCAGGAAGGCTGTGTGAGCAGAGGACAATTACTGAGGTTTCTGCACCCCTCAGGGTAGTTTCATCAGCATATATCTGTGGAAAGTTTGCCCCCCAAATAATGCTTTTTTTTTTTGGTCTTTTTTTTAAATTGATTTTTAGAGAGAGGAAGGGAGAGAGAGATAGAAATGGTTTTTTTGTTGTTGTTGTTTAAATTTTTTTCTTTATTGATTTTAGAAAGAGAGGAAGGGAGAGGGAGAGAGAGAGAGAAACATCGATGAGAGAGAACATCGATTGGCCGTCTCCTGCATGCCCCCCACTGGGGATTTGGCCCACAACCTGGGCATGTGTCCTGACCAGGAATCGAACCAGCGACCTCTCGGTGCATGGGTCGACACTCAACCACTGAGCCACACCAGCCAGGCCAAATAATGCTTTTTTAAAAGAACCACACTATATATATTTCAGGGCCCACAAACCTTGGATCTTATCCCTGGGTCAAGACACAAGATGGGTCAAAGGTGACCCTCAAATTTTGGCCTTGAGCTACTGAAAATAGAGTTGTCATTTTCTTGGTCATATGTGATATCTACCTCGTCTTCACCCTTTATATCTAAATTATTCTGTCCTGAAGTTTCCCTTTGCTGTTTCTTTAGGACTCCCTTCTACATACCTTCCTCAGTAACTCCTCTCTGTGAACCTTTAGGAGCTGACGCATTTTGCATTGTCGAACTTACTTGATCTGTGTTCAAGGAAATTGGATGTCCAATGTTTTCTAACCACTGGTATATTTTATTTATTTTTTTTATTTTTAAATTTTTTTCACATTTTTTTTTTTTTTTCAGATAGAGCAGGAGGGAGAGAAGGAGGAAGAGAGAGAGAGAAACATCGATGTGAGAGAGACACATCGAGTGGTCACCACCCACACGACCCCAACTGGGGCAGGGGACAAACTGCAACCGAGGTACGTGCCCTTAGTGGGAACCGAACCCGGGACTCTCCAGTCCGTGGGCCGACGCTCTAACTGCTGAGCCAGACCGGCCAGGGCACCACTGGTATATTTTAAATTTAATACCCATCAGAGTGTTAATGCTCATCCAGTGGAACTGGATTTCTACCAAAATGATAGAAATGAGCTGCTTCACCCCACCCTTGTATTGTAGGTTTTTTGCAAAACTTGAGGTTTGTATTTGGGCACTGGCTATTTCAAGTTTGACAATAATTGCGTTGAGAGGGCTGAGGGGAAATGGAAAATTTAAATTACAGCTTTCAGTATGTTTATTCCTTTTCCTCTGAAGACTGACGTCCACCCACTTTATTATATCAGATGGTTAAATCCCAATTGGAACGTCTATTAAAATCATAAAAGCAGGGCTATTCAAAGTCTTTTATTAAAATGAGGCTTAAAATTAGAGAGTCAGTCAGATGGTAGGTGGGATAACAGCTTGATTCCCAGAAACATCCTTTTCCTTTTCCTCTGATTTCTTTTCAGAAGAAACATTAAGCGTATTTACAACCAGAAATATTCAGACTCCAAAACCCACCCAAATATAAGCACACTTATGCATACACCAGCACTTGTGTGCTCTGCTTGGAGGTGCCTTGGAGAACGAAATGGGGATAAATTAATTTGGAGGCTAGTTTGACATGACTATTTGACTATGCCTCACAATGGATCACAGCTGCCAAGCTCTTCACTTCCTCCATTGATTACCAGGTCTTTTTTGCCAAGTCTGGCTGACTGGATGGCTTCTCTGAGAGAAGCTTTGGGTTCTGTCTAATGCTCCCCCCACCCCCTAGATAGAGAAAGCTCATTCTTTGATCTACATACGAGTAGTGTAGTTGCTAGAACTACCCCCCCACCCCCACCCCCCCAAAAAAAGGAAAAAAAGAGTTACTGGTTTTAAGCACCACTTTGCGGTTTCCTAAGGGCAGGTGCTTAGGCACATGGTGGTTCTGTGTAATTCAGGAGCAGGTGATACATTGTAACTTGTCTAAACTGACAAAGAAGCCAATCTCTACAGTCCTAGAAACACTGTTTTATGTATGTGGAGAACTCACATTACTATCTACTCTCTGCCCCACAAATGACTTAAGGGGTGAGTATCTTTGGGTTTGTCCTTAGCTCTGCCGTGTGGCTTTGGATGTCCAGTTGCTCTGATGAGTGGGGAGAGGATGGTCAGTGCTCTAAGGCTATTCATATCCTCATCCCCATCGTTGTGAGATTCATGCTTGGTAAGCACTTTCACCCTTTTCATGAATACAGCAAAAAGCTTTTTGTTTTGTTTCTGAATGCTCTTTGCTAAAAATATCTAAATGTGCTCCAACACCAACTTTGGGAGAAGCTGATAACATAAACAATATAAAGTCATGCCCAGGCTGGTTTGGCTCAGCGGTTAGAGCGTCAGCCCGCGGACCAGAGAGGCCCGGGTTCGGTTCCTGCCAAGGGTGAGTGCCTCGGCTGTGGTTTGTCCTCGACCCCGGTTGGGGTCGTGTGGGAGGCAACCACTTGATGTGTCTCTCTCACATCGATGTTTCTCTCTCTCTCTTCCTCCCTCTCTCCCTCCTGCTCTATCTGAAGATAAATACAAAATATGCCCTTGGGTGAGGATAAAAAAAACACAGAAAACAATATAAAATCATCAGTTGGATGAAAACTGGATTGATATTCAGATGAGTAGGATTGAAAACGACTTGATTTTTTAAAACTGTATTTGTAGCCCTGGCTGGTGTGGCTCAGTTGGTTGAGCATCATCCCATGCATGGAAGGGTCACAGGTTCAATTTCTGGTCAGGGCACATGCCCAGGGCTCCATTTCCAGTAAGGGGTGTGCAGGAGGCAGCCCATCAGTGTTTCTCTTTCTCCCCTTTTCCTTCCTCTCACTCTAAAAATCAATAAACTATTTTAAAATATTAAAAGAATAAAAAGAAATATATATATTAAAGACTGTATTTATTTTGAAAAATTCCTATATATGTTGAAAAATTATCTTCATAAAACTGTTTAAAACAAGAAATGATGACAACCAAGAAGCAATGTGGAAAAATTATGATGTAAGCATACTAAAAATCATTAAACTGTATATGCCATAATGTGATTATGACCATATAAAATTATATATTTACATGGGAAATGACCAAAGAGGAATATGAAAAATTAAAAATTTTTCTTCAACCTTCTTCAAAACAAAATAGACAAAAGAAAACAACTTGGTTGCTGAGGTACCTGAATTATATAGAAAAGCAGGAAGTTAAATGCCTAAACGTGACCGTTACTGGGGACTGGAGTGAAGTTTCATTCTGCAGGCTCTTCATAACAGTGACATTATTACCATGTTGGTTAGATGACTGTCATATTCGGCAGATTCTTCTTCCTATTACTTTGAGGTCAGTTAAGAAACCAACATTGATCCAGAATTTTAAATTAATACCAGACATTTTCCTGGGTCACCAGCTGTAGTGTACCAATAATAATGAACACTTATGGCCTGTAATTTGGGCCTGAGCCTGGCACTAATCTAAATCAACTCATTTGATCCCCACACAAGCTAATGAGGTAAAAAGAACTGTTGTCATCCCCACCGTACAAATGTGGAAATTGTGGCTCAGAACATGTTAACATATTGTCCACATAATTAGTTGGTGGCAGAATTCAATTCAAACCCTGGGCAGACTGGCTCTAGGGCCCATGCCCCAGACCAGGGGTCAGTGAACTTCCACGGTAAAGGGTCCATGTACATGTTTTAGACTTTGCAGCCATGTGGCCTCTATTACAACCACTCAGCTCTGCAATTGTAGCAGGAAAGAAGTTACAGACAATATGCAAACAAATAAGTGTGACTTTGTTCCAATAAAACTTTATTTGTAGACATGAAATTTGACTTTCATGTCATTTTCTTTTGTTTTTAATCCTCACCCAAGGATATGTGTATTGATTTTAGAGAGAGAGAGAGACACAGAGAGAGAGAGAGAGAGAGAGAAACATTGATGTGAGAAAGAAACACTGATAGGTTGCCTCTCACAGATGCCCTGACCGGGGACCATACCAGCAACCTTTTGGTGTATGGGACAACATTCCAACCAACTGAGCCACCTACCCAGCCAGGGCTCATGTAATTTTCATAGGTCATGAAATGTTGTTCTTTAAAAAAATTTTTTCAACCATTTAAAAAGTAAAAACATTCTTAACTTTCAGGCTATACAAAAAAAGGTGGTAGGCCTGGCTGGTGTGGCTGGGTGGATTGGATGCTGGCCCATGGACTGGGAGGTCCTGGTTTGATTCCAGTCAGGGCACATGCCCGGTTGTGGGCTTGATCCCCTGTAAGGGGCGTGCGGGAGGCAGCCAGTCCATGTTCTCTCTCACATCGATGTTTCTATCTCTCTCTCTCTAAAAAAAAAAAAAGGTGGTGGGCAGGATTTGGCTTGAGGGCCATAGCTCACCAGCCCCTACTCCAGACCATGACTATCTCCTTTCGAGGTGGGTGGGAAGGCTGGGGGCCTCCGGGAGAAGGAGCAAGATGATAAAGGAGGCACTGATATGGGATTTCCCCACTAGAAATCTCTTACATTACAGTTTTGGAGTAGCTCTTGGAAGAAAAGTCATTGGACGAGAAGGATACCAAGTACTAAAGGTTGCCTAGAAATTAGGATGGGAACTCCTTGGAACAGTGAGTACCTGTTTGAGGGGATCTTCTGGCATAGCCCCTCTGACCTCTATTCTGAATGATAAAAACCTTAACCAAACCTCTCTAGGACAATAGCACCCAAGCATTTGCTTCAGTGTCACTGAACAAGTAAACTTCTATGTGGAATATTATGCAGCCACAAAAAAGAAGGAAATCCTGTCATTTGAAACAACATGGATGGACCTTGAGGACATTATGCAGTGACCTCAAGGTCTCATCAATATGCCTTATTTCACTTATTAGTGAAATAAGACACAGAGAAACAAATATTATTCGATCTCACTTAAACGTAGGATTTTAAAAATGCCAAACTCATAGAAACAAAGAGGAGAATGGTGGTTGCCAGAGGCTGAGGGGTGGGGTAGATGGGGAGGTGTTAGTCAAAGGGTACAAAATTAAGTAATTGGGTTTTTTTTGTATGTTCTTCCATCTCAAGGTATGGATTCATTTCAGGATTGTTTTGGGTCATATTTGGGCAGTATTCGTGAACTCACTTCATTAAGATAACTAGGTATCTTAAATACTTTGTAGCAATCACCTGGCTCAACTGTATTAGGAAGACAGTGCCCTGGGGCTCTTTACATAGTTTCTGAGTCATGTTCCCGTGGCATAAGGTTCTTATTTAAACAAGCCCTTCCCTGTTGCATATTATGCCTCAGGGTTTGTTTCACAGAACAACTCATACCACATAGCAAAGAGCCTTTTAGGAGGAGAAATAAATTCACTTATGTTCCTTCTGAAGGAAAACTCCATTTAAAAATAATCTGACTATTGCCCTGGCCAATTTGGCTCAGTGGTTAGAGCGTCAGCCTGTGGACCAAAGAGTTGCAGGTTCAATTCCAGTCAAGGGAATGTACCTTGGTTGCGGTTCAATCCCTGGCCCTGGTCAGGGTTGTGCGGGAGGCAACCAATCAGTGTGACTCTCTCACATCGATGTTTTTCTCTCTCTCTTTCCCTCCCTACCACTGTATCTGAAGATCAATGGAAAAATATCCTTGGGTGAGGATTAAAAAAAAAAATCATCTGACTATTAAGTCTGTCCAGGATAACTTTGGGCTTGGCCCACACTTCAAGCACCAAGTGAGTGCCGGCCCTCAGAGGTGATTTTTCCTGTGATTTGCCAAAAAGAGGCCTCTCTTTACTTTCAGTCTTTCTGTTTGTAAAATGTTAAGATTCTTCAGAATGGAATATTATTTGAAAACAGGAAACTCCTGTTTCCCTAGAATGTGAACAACAGAAGAATTCTAGCAGCATGTTAACATTTTATAAACCATTTTGAGTAAAAGCATACTGATAAAGCGAGTACATCTGCAGAACATCTAGTTAAGAATAAAAGAAAAATAGAAATACGCACAGTTAGGAAGACAATTTACATAAGACTATGCTGTATAGTCCCTACTTAATAATTTGTAAAAATCACAATGAAAGACAGAATTCACTAGGAAATGTAAATGAAGATAACTGAGCCAAAATAGAAAATCTATGCTAATCAAACAGCATAGAAGAAATGGAAAATATGGTCAAAATATTACATTAAAAAAGCATGCCAGACCTAGATATAAAGGCAAATAGTCTTGTATATTCACAGACTAGATCTGTTGAATGTAATATACACTATTCCATAGAAGATGGAATGCTTTCTAATTTATTTTATAACACAACATAATCTTGGCAAAAATACCCATTAAAATATAGAAGAAAAACATAAACACAAATTTATATTTGTACAAATACAGTTTTGAATAGAGATGCAAAATAAAATATTAGTGAATTTCTTCAAGAATAATACAGACTGGATTACCGGTCAAGATGGCTGAGTAGGTAAAAGCTATATTCACCTCCTCTCACAACCACATGAAAATTACAGCCAGCCCTGTCAGTGTGGCTCAGTTGGCTGGGCATTGCCCTGTGCACAGAAAGGCTGATGGTTGGATTCCTGGTCAGCAACCAGGTTTCGGGCTCGATCCACAGTAGGGGGCATGCAGGAGGCAGCCAATGTTTTGCTCTCACATTGATGTTTCTCTCTCTCTCTCCCTCTCCCTTCTTCTCTCTAAAAATAAATTTAAAGTCCTCTCTCTCTAAAAAATCAATAAAAACATATTTTAAAAAAACAAAGGAAGAAGAAGCCACGTGTATGTCAGAAGACTGTGTATGTCAACTACAACTGAAAAACTAAAAATGAGCTCTGCCCGGGTAGCTCAGTTGGTTAGAGTATCCTTCTGATACACCAAGGTTGCGGGTTCCATCCCCAGTCAGGGCACAAACAAGAAGCAACCAATGAATGCATAAATAAGTGGAACAACAAATCTCTCTCGCTCTCTCTCTAAAAATCAATAAATAAAATTTGAAAAAAGAAAACCTATAAATAAATAAAAGATTTAAAAAGAACAATCGGTACAGAATGACTAAATAAGTCTTATTCTAAAAGTAAAAGGGCTTTTAGAATAATAGCAAATTTTTTTATTTTTAATCCTCACCCAAGGATATTTTTCTATTTATCTTCAGATAGAATGCGAGGGAGGGAGAGAGGGAGAGAGAGACATCGACTGGTTGCTTCCCACATGACCCCGACCAGAGCGGGGGCAAATCACAACCGACATATGTGTCCTTGACCGGAATTGAACCGAGGGCTGATGCTCTAACCACTGAGCCAAACCGGCCAAGGCAATAATAGCAAATTTATCAACAGAATTTACTTAATCAAAGCTTCTCAGAGAAAAACTAAACAGCCATCTGGAAAGATAAACAAAGGTATTAGATATAATTAATATTTAATCTTGATCCAAGCTCTTAGTAAACTAAGAGTAGGATGTACATCCTCAGTTTGATGAAGAGGGTATTTTGGAAATCAGCAGCCAGTATCATACTTAAGTGTGAATTGTCTTGTATTCCCATTCACCAGAAATAAAAAAAATGAAATCCTCTAATACTGCAGTGAAAGCAGTATTCAGAGACTGCTTTTTTTTTTTTTTTTCTTTATTGATTTTTAGAGAGAGAGAGGAAGGGAGAGGGAGAGAGAGAACATCAAATGAGAGAGAACATCAGTTGGCCACCTCCTGCATACCCCCCACTGGGGATTAGCGCACAACCTGGGCATGTGCCCTGACTGGGAATCAAACCGGCAACCTTTTGGTGCATGGGTCGACGCTCAACCACTGAGCTACACCAGCTGGGCAGAGACTGCTTTTTCCAGTGCAAGGAAATGCAGGACATGAATTGGAGGAGATCAAACTGTCATTATCTACTGATGATTTAACTAACTAATAGAATCAACAAAGAATATTTTCATTAAATCAGAATTTTATCATATATTTAAGACTCAGAGTCTTTTCTCTTGTTTTGACATACATGTAAAGGGATGTCATAGCCCCCCAAAATATATCAGGGCCCTGTCATCAAATTTACTGCTATACTGTAATGCGTGATATTTCAGTTTCTGGAAAGCTCATTTTTCCCTCCAAACTTATCCATCTTTAAACACAGAGAGAATTGAGCTTCAAAATTATTTCATTTGCTACAGAAAAGTTTTAATAGGTCAAACTGATCATTCTAATTTTGTCAGTATCATACTGTACTCTCCTGGTGAAATGGGCCTTTGCAGTGGGGTGCACATATTATTATGAGTTCCTCCCCTAAGGCTGGTGCTGCTGCTTCCCTTAAAAGGCGAAGGACCCTCAGAGTTCACTTCCGGGCCCAGAGTGAACTGACAGCCCTGCCCCCGTGGGTGATCTCTGTATACACAGCCCTTTGAGTGCTGACCACAGAATTACGATTGAAAATGAGACTTTGAGGTGTGGTCGCACCAATACGTTTTGCACAGAACCCATGTTTGCCTGAAGTTGGCTCTGAGTGAGCAAGTATCTTTCCTGGGGGGACTGAGTGAACTCTTAGAGAACCTCCAAACCTTGGGATGCAAGGGAGCCCTGCATCCACATAAGGTCAAATCATAACTTCCCTCCTTGGGCTACAGAACGACCTGCCATTTGTTACAATGGCAGCAGCATGGGAAATACACATACTGGTGAGAGCGATACAAATTGAATGGGAAAACATATTTATAACTGCTGCTAAGTTAACCACAAACACATCCATCAAGCAATTTAAGAATGATTTCAGACCCATGGGTAGTTTTCCTTTTGCTGTGTTCAAAGTTTTTTCTTCAAACATTTCTTCTAACAAATGCATATTTTATGGTATCCTAGAAAAAAGGGTTGGAATCTTTCTTAGGATTAAGAAAGAACACAGATGTAAAATATTCTTGTTGCAATGCCCACAGTAGAAAAATACAATCAAATTTAGAGAATAAATTGGAAAGAGGGCAAAACTTCAAAATATAGTTGACATTCGAACAATGCAGGGGTTAGGGGCACCAATCCCTGTGCAGTTGAAAATCAGTGTACAACTTTTAACTCCCCAGAAACTAAGTTGTCCCTGGGTATGGTCCAGGAATTGCTTCCAGGACCCTCTGTGGATACCAAAATCCACGGATGCCCAAGTCCCCTATATACAATGATGTAAAACAATATATACAGTCAATTCTCTGCATCCACGGACTCCCAAATGTGAATTGAAGTATTACTGAACAAAATCTGTGTATAAGTAGTCCTGTGTTGTTGGAGAGTCAACCGTAAATTTTAAAATTTAATAACATCAGGCCATGGCAATTTGTATCTGCATTTTTTAGTAGATATAACTTACTATGCATGTTATCCTACTGCAAATAGCCTAAGAAACTATATAAGAATAGCAAAAAATTTAAAGATTAAGGGGAAATGCTGCTATTCCTGGAAAAGAAAGCTGAAAAAGAATGCGTAAAAAAAAAAAAAAAAAAAAAAAAATTCAGGGTCAATGTAGCAGTACATAGATATGGTGCTAGTGCCACCTGCTGTTGGAAATATAAATTGCAACTATCCAATAGGTGCTTTGTTCTGAATACTATTCTGATTGTTTTAAAACTTCCCCTCTCATTGCAGAAACATATGTTTTATGTTGCTTTCACTATTTCTACTTACCATATCTTACTACAGCAGGCCCTAAAATAACAACTTTTTGTTCAACGTCGTTTCGTTATAATGTTAACTATGAAAAAAATTCATTCCGGGCTGGGGCCACAGTCTGTGTGAAGTTTGCAGGTTCTCCCCACGTCTTCGTGGGTTTTTTCCTAGAACTCCAGTTTCCTCCCACACTCCAACGGTGTGCACGTGAGGTGAACTGGCATGTCTGAATCGTCCCAGTCTGAGTGAGCGTGGACGTGGGTGATGCACCCTGTGATGGAAGGGAGTCCTGTCCGCAGTGGGGTCCCACCTTGCATCCGAGCTGCTGCGAGAGGCTTGGGCCACTGTTGATCCTGAACTGGAATCAGCAGGTTGAAAAATCTTTATCTTATTTGTTTGTATTAATCTGTATTATATGTACGTATAACTCACATTTATTAATATTAGAAGTGTTTTGGGTCTTTATTTAGAAGTTTGTTGATGTTTTGGTGGCCAAAAATAATGTAGGAGCTTAACTTTGTTTATATAATTTAGCCTCTGGTAAAATTGGTTTCGTTACATGTCATTTTGCTTAAAGTCAAAGTTTCCATATCTTATCAACAATGTTAAGTGAGCACTTGCTGTGTGGGCTGAGACTTACTGTGTGGAATAGAAGTAGGGAACAGACTGACAAACCTGAGAGGGAAAGGGGGCAGGAAGAGATAAACCAAAGAACTTATATGCATATATACACAACCAATGGACAGAGACAAAGTACGGTGAAGGGGGGTGGGCGTGGGGAGGAGAGTGTCAAAGGGGGGAAAAGGAGGAACATCTGTAATAAAAAAATGAATATGCCCTGGCCGGTTTGGCTCAGTGGTTAGAGCATCGGCCCACGGACCAATGACTCGTGGGTTCGATTCCAGTCAAGGGCATGTACCTCGGTTTCGGTTCGGTCCCCAGCCCTGGTTGGGGTCCTGTGGGTGGCAACCAGTCGATGTGTCCCTCTCACGTCAATGTTTTTCTCTCTCTCTCCCACTCTATCTGAGAATAAATGGAAAAATATCCTCGGGTGAGGATTTAAAAAAAAAAGAATAAATTAAGTATTAAAAGTAAATTAATTAATTTTTTAAAAAAGGATTACTGTGTCCTATGTTGAGAGCTTTATGTAGATCCTCTTATTTACATGTTGTAACAACTCTACCAGGTGGGTAGTGTTTTTATTCCCATGGATGAATCCTGTGGATGAATAGGATAGAGCTTGACAGGCACTAAAGAATGTATCCAAGGTCATGAAAATGGTGGGTGGTAAAGCCAGCTGAGAACAGGGGCTGTTGGACTGGAAGCCAACCTGAAAGTCGCTATTGTGCCTTTTTATACTACGCTGCTTGGTGTTGAGAGCTCCCTCTTGGGAGATCGTTCAGAACAACTTCAGCCTCAGTTTACCATTAGGATACATTATTAAGGCAAAGAAGAGTGCATGAAGGTTATTTTGGGTGACCTTTCCAATTTTAATAATGCTTATCAAGTTTGGGGCATTTATGTGCCTTTGTGCTAATTTGCACATCTGACAGTAATAACTTGTACTTGAATATTTTCAGAGTACCTCAGCTTAGAAATAGGAAAATGGCTCAGATTTTCCCTGAAAGGCATCCCCTTAGACTGAGGATTCCCAAACCATGTATTTCTATGAAGGGGACAAGAAAGGCTTATTAGTCCTCATTGTGTATAGATGGCTTATCAAACCTGTATTGGTTATCGTATGCAGATGCTAAGAACTCTTAGCACCATGTTCTGAAGAATCCCAGAGTTTGTTGCTAAATGTAGTGGTATTTTGTGCCCAAGGTTTGGAAACACAAAACAGAGAGGGAATGAAGCAAATTGAAAAAGGATAGCAATAGATGGAGTCCAGCAGGGGAGAGGAGAAAGCGAATGGAGATTTGGGCAGGGTAGCAAATTCAAGCAAAGGAGAGAAGCAAGATTCTGAACGTGCACCCAGGAGCCAATTGCTGGAAGAGCTGAAGCTGGCGACCCAGTCCCAGCACACACCACACCCAGAAGCAATACAGACAGCGTGAGTGATGTGGGATCGAGGCACAATGACAGGCAAGTGGTTGGGGACTCCATGACAGTGTAGTCGGTTCTTAGGAGAACATCTCTGAGATCAAGAGTCAACCCCAGATATGATGAGGGTCAAATCAGTTCCTCTGAATCAAGATTTATCCAGAGTCTTTGCTGTGAAGAGCACTGTGGGAGTTGTGCACTGTGAGCAACTAATACTCTGCTTCAACTCCTCTTCTTTTCCTCCCTTCTCGTCACAGATTTGGCAATGATAGCACTTAATTCAATCCAGCTGTAAAGAGCTGAAAACCTCAATAGTGAGTTCCAAATGGATTAAGCATGTGCACACAAAAGCTATGGCTTAGTTACCTAGTTACAGCTTAGATTGGCATCTCAAAAGCTGAGAAACTGATGAACTGATTTCTGGGCCAGCATCCTGCTTCTTGCCTGGAGAATTCTGCTGTGTGTGTGTGTGTGTGTGTGTGTGTGTGTGTGTGTTATAATTTTTTTCCTTTTTTTTTTTATTGTGGTAAAAAACTAAATTTATGATTTTTTTTGTTATCCTTACCCGAGGATATTTTTCTATTGATTTTTTTTTTTTTTTTTTTAGATAGAGTGGAAGGGAGGGAGGGAGGGAGAGAGAGAAAGAAACATTGATGTGTGAGAGACACGTCCATTGGTTGCCTCCCACATGACCCCAACTGGTCCGGGGATCAAACCTGCAACCCAGGTACGTGCCCTTCATCAGGAATCGAACCTGCAACTCTTCAGTCCATGGGCTGACGATCTAACCACTAAGCCAAACCAGCCAGGGCAAAAATTTACCATCTTAATCATTTTGAAGTATACACTTCATCAGTGTTAAGTATATCTACATTGTTGTAAATATTTCTAGAACTTTTGCATTTTGCAAAACTGAAACTCTGTACCCATTAAAACTAATTCCTCCTCCCTCTTCCCTCCAGCCCTTTCTACTTTCTGTCTCTATGATTTTGACTATTTTAGAGACATCATATAAGTGGAATCACACAGTATTTGTGCTTTGTGACTGGCTTATTTCACTGAGCATAATGTTCTCAAGTTTCATCCATGTGCTAGCATGTGACAGCATTGCCTTCTTTTTCAAGGCTGTATAATATGCCATTGTATGGATAGACGACATTTTTTTCCATTCCTTCATCAATCCCACCTCTTAGCTGTTGTGAAAAATGCTGTGCTGAACATGGGTGGGCTGCTTCTTATTTTTAAAAACCAAAATTGCTATAGTGACTAGAATCTAGCAGTCTGGGAGAAGCTGATGGAAACTGAGGCAGAAAGAGAATCAGTAGCAGCCTAAACGCTTCAGGAAGCAGAGCGTATGGGAGAATTCCTGGCCTCTATGCATGACTGCCTGTACATCTCACTTGGAAAAACAGGAGTGTAGCTTTCAGCATGACCTCTGGTTTAGAAAAAGGCAAACTTGCAACAAAAGGCTAGATTTTTCTTCAGCGATTCAAGCATGTCACGTAACTCAGATCTTCTGTGTCCTCATATGTCACCCTGAGATTTTATGGGGGTCATTACCGTCTACTTCCAACATGGAGACGTGTGTGCTTGATCAAACTCCACGAAGAGAGGCATGGCGGAGGGGAAGGAAGAGCACATTCTGGAGTCCATGCTCTGAGACGCTAATTTTAATCCATTGCTTTTAAGCGTGGGTAAATCATTCAAATCCTTAAAATTTTATCTTTCTCATTTGTCAGATAAGGATAATAACGCAGACTAAACTTTTTTGGTGAGGATTGAATGAAAATAATTGTAAAACTAAAATAAATTATATAAACATTGACTACATTACTTTTAATGAATATCACTATAATAGCACTTTTGGCAAATCAGTGTTTCCACTTGTCTTTTAGCTGCTACTTTCTCTAACTCTGAGGAGCAAGGTAATCAGATCTTCCAGGTTCTGAAAAGTGAATTCTCACGTCTCAAATCTAATGGGACAATGCTTAGGTCTTCCCTGGGGTTTATAGATAATTTGAATACAGAAATATTCTTAAGATTTACCAACTATTGAAAAAGTTTGTGGGTGTGTCAGAGAGTGCTAGTTTTTCCTGGATATCTATTCTCCCAGTCCTTTTTTTTTTTAAATTTATTTTTGTTACAGATGTTTCTCCTTTTTTCCCCATTGACACCCTCCTCCCCATCCCCCCACCCCGTCCCCAGCTTTGTTGTCCATGTCCATCAGTTATGTATACATGCACTTAAGTTCTGTGGTTTATCTCTTCCCTCCCCCCACCCCCTCTTCTGAGGGGTGTCAGTCTATACCCTTCTCCCAGTCCTTCTTTAATAACAGAACTCCCAATTTTTAGCTGGACACATAGCTGTCTAAAATAAAGATTAGTATTTCTCAGGCTGCTTTGTGGCTAGCTGTGGTTAGGTGCTGAGTTCTGGACAATTGAAATCGTATCAGTCTACATATTTTTTAAGGAAACAAACAACAGTTAATACAAGCAATTAGCTCTATCAAAATAATTGAAGGAGGGGCTGGCAGGAGGCTTCCCTTTGAACTACGAGCTCTGGAACACTTTGTTTTTGCTGCGGTTCATCTTCGAGCTTGAAGTAGAAGCTAAGTGACCACCAGGCCTCTGATGACTGTTGAGTCAGACCCTTGGGTCACTTCTCCTAGGCATGGTTTACTGTTGGGAGCGATGTCACTGGAACAGCAATCACTGCGGTTTGACATAGTCACGGGAGATATGAAGGCCTCCATGGTTTGACATAGTCCCTGGAGTCTCGTGGGGAACAACGGCTGAAATTAGAAGAGATGTCTGGCACCTTCTCACCTCCTGGCACCTCTGTTATTGATTTTCTATGTATCTTTACTCACACTACTTATACTCTCCTATTAACCAATAATTCGAGTATAAGAAAAATAAAATTATAGGATGGCAACTGAAGGAGACTAATCTTTGCTTTCTCTATCTATTTGTTATCTGTCTGTTAGGAATCATTATAGAAGTAACATGTAGATGATTAATAATATAGATATTAGAATAGTCTGCAGAAAGAAAAGGCAAGAGAGTAATAAGAATTTAAGATAAGATTGTAAAGATTAAGAGGGAGCTTAGAAAAGGAGAATAGGTCAAGAGCTAAGAGAAAGTTACAGAAATTGAAATAGAGGGTATGGGGAAGGAGAAAGTTAAATGAGACAATGTCTGCATGAATGTTAACAGAAAGGTTACTAGCAATGAGTCATATGGTGAAAGTAATTGTAAAGGTTAAGAGCTGATAAACATCATTGTTATGTCTGGATGAAATATGAAAGGGTTAATAATGTTTTAACAAAATTAAACTCCATTCTGACTTTCAGTTACTGCACGTACACACCCTGGCAGATTCCTTTTTGTAAACATAAGGGCCTTGAGACGCCCAAAGAAAACTATGAAGACAAGGGATCAATGAAGGCCTTGGGAAGCTCACAGTTCCAGTTGAGAAAAAAGAGATTAATTGTTGCTCTGACCTCTAAGAAGCTCCTCTCCCCCCCTTCTCTGTATCAGCCCCCCTTAACAGTGCCGAAAGCGTCGCCAAGAAGGTAGTTTTTTCTTTTTTTGTAGTTTGTGCCTTTAAAAGCGGGCAACAAAGAAGGCTCGTTGTTGGGATGTGAAAAGAGCCTCCCAGCCCGCCGGTGTAACAGCCCGCAGGTGTGATAAAGTGAAGCACCTCTGACTCACGTCTCGTCTCTCTCTCGCCGACTCCGTCCACACCTGAGGGAAACCCTGGACTGCTGAGGCTGGACCTCGGCAGTTTATTTATTTATTTTTATTTATTTATTTATTTATTTTTTTATCCTCACCTGAGGACATTTTTTCATTTTTTGTTCAGACAGAGTAGGAGGGAGAGAGAGGAAGAGAGAGAGAGAGAGAAACATCGACGTGAAAGGGACACATTGAATGGCTGCCACCCGCACGACCAACCAGGGCCGGGGACAAACTGCAACCGAGGTACATGCCCTTAGTGGGAACCGAACCCGGGTCTCTCCGGACCGCAGGCCGACGCTCTAACCGCTGAGCCAAACCGGCCAGGGCTGGACCTCGGCAGTTTACGTGCAAGGGAAACAAAGTTCTTTCTCGTTTACACCACTGTGGCTTTGGTTTTCTGTCACTCGGGATGGAACCAGATCCCATCTGATGCAGGATGATCAAGACCATGATTACGCCTCACATGGCATTTATACTTAGACTCCTTAGTAAAATCCACCCCACATTATGGTCTGTGCCTACCACACATCCCGAGGCATAGAAAGCGTTCAAATATGGATGTGGCAGGGATTGTGGGCCTAACTCGGAAGCAGAAACCCCTGGACTTTTACACAGATGTGTCAGTGCAGGGCACTGGTTCCCTAAAGGGTGGAAGAGCTGAACAGAGGACTGAAACCCAGTACTGGGATTATCAACAGCTGCTCCCACTGCTGGGTCAAAGGGACAGAGTGAGCGGTAGAACAGATTGCATTATTGTTTCCATTTATTTGCAGCCCTCCCAGGAAGGGGTGTACACCCTGCCTTATTGATGTGTGGTTTGCTTTGGATAAACGTAAGCGGATGTGACATACACTGCTTCCAAGCTGGATCTGTGATAGGTGAGACAACTCATACATGAAGGCCTTCTGACAGGTGGGCAGCTTGATAAGGAGGAAGCACTGGGCTTGGAGTCAGGACATCTGCATTCGATTCCTGGGTCTGCCGCTTAGTACCTAGTGGGTCTGGGAGCAGTCACTGAGCTTCCCGTGACCCCAGCTTCTTCGCTGGGGGAATGGGCTCAGTGATGGATCCATACTCATCTCTCGGCATCCTTTCTTCCTGCACAATATACCTTGGATCAGCCACGCAACAACACTTCTTCAAAGGAGAATGTTTTGTCCCTAGATCAAGGACTTTTCTTTCCTGTACATGTCCCTTTGACTAAACACTGTCTTTGTCCTGGCACTTATTTATCAAGTGGGTTTTTTCCTCCTAAGAATGAACATTTCTCCAGGAACCAAAGCAGTGCAAAGTCTACCCAATCCAGTTAAAATTTTTATTTATTTATTTATTTTTAGAGATAGGGGAAGGGAGAGGGAGAGAGAGAAACATCGATGAGAGAGAACATCGATTGGCCGCCTCCTGCATGCCCCCCACTGGGGATTGGGCCCACAACCTGGGCATGTGCCCTGACCGGGAATCAAACCAGCAACCTCTTGGTGCATGGGTTGATGCTCAACCACTGAGCCACACCGGCTGGGCTACTCATTCCAGTTTTTAATAGGACAATTCCATTGGCTGGAAGAGAGTGTTGGTTTTCAGAGTGACTTAGCAGGTGCCGCAGAAACATCAGCACTTAGAGGCCTCGAACGAGTGCCGGTCCTTTCAAGCGGTGCTAAGCGTTTTGATGGAGGAATTTAGCAAAAGCTGCTGCAATACACTCTTTTAGGTCCTCATCCCCTGCTCACACTACACTTCAGAGCTCCCAGCTGGGCTCGGCACCTGCCCGGTCATCACCCGCCCTGTTGCCACCTTTCCCCTGCTTCAGGGGAGAAAGTGCATTTCCCTTGAGTTACGCTGACTGATCTCCTGAACGAGGACTACCAAGAACATCTCTGGTCGTTTTAAATCCTGCACACAGTTGTGATAAGTGAAGGGGTTGGGGGTCAGGAGTGCCTCTTTTAAATGACCACCAGTAGGACCAGGAGTTGAGGTGCTTTCCAGGTCATCATATCCATATAAGTTAGTGATGTGTTTAGGAGTCTTCCTGCCAGCTCTTCTTTGAAAGTGTGAAGTTCTGGCATTGGGGGTGGGGGGTAGGGGGTGGGGGGACACCACTCAGAGCTTTGACAAAGAAAGGGAGGCCTCCAACCTGCCCGGTTGAAATAGTGCTATGCCCCATCTCTCCCAGGCACTGTCCTATGCTCTCTTACCAACCCTGCTCCCTGGTGGTCACACTGACTTCCAAACAAATGGCCTTGACCAGGGCAGGTGAGGGCTTCCTTCCATTACCGTCTAATAGGTTTTGGTTTCCCAGTACGTGCAGAAGTTATGTTTACACTATACTGTATTTTATTAAGTGTGCAATAGCATTGTCTAAAAAAGTGAATGTACATACCTTAATTAATAAATACTTTATGGATAAAAAAGCTGTGGTACATATACACAATGGAGTACTATGCAGCTGTAAGAAAGAAAGATCTCTTATCCTTTGAGACGACATGGAGGGACCTCGAGAGTATTATCCTAAGCGAAACAAACCAAGCAGAGAAAGACAAATATCACATGATCTCACTCATTTGTGGAATATAATAAACATAACAGTCTGGGGAACAGGGTAGACCCAGAGATGTGAAAGTAGGGTACAGACTGACAACCCTCAGAAGAGGGGGTGGGGGGGAGGGAAGAGATAAACCACAGAACTTATACCCATGTATGCATAACTGATGGACATGGACAACAAAGCTGGGGAAGGGGTAGAGGGATGGGGAGGAGGGTGTCAATGGGGAAAAAAGGAGAAACATCTGTAACAACAACAAAAAAATACTTTATTGGCCCTGGCTGGTTTGGCTCAGTGGTTAGAGCATCGGCCTTTAGACCAAATGGTTGCAGGTTTGATTCCAGTCAAGGGCATGCACCTGTGTTGTGGGTTTGATCCCTGACCCCAGTCGGGGTCATGTGGGAGGCAACCAATCCATGTGTCTCTCTCACATCGATGTTTCTCTCTCTTTCTTTCTCCCTTCCTCCCTCCCTTCCATTCTCTCTAAAAATCAATGGAGCCCGCTGGTGTGGCTCAGTGGATTGAGTGTTGTCCCATGGACTGAGAAGTCCTGGTTCAATTCCCCATCAGGGCACATGCCTGGATTACAGCTTGATCCCCATGTGTGGGGAGTGCAGGGGGCAGCCGATCAGTGTTTTCACTCTCATATCGACATTCTAGCTCTCTCTCCCTCTCCCTTCATCTCTCTCTAAAATCAACAAAAACGTATTTTAAAAATCAATGGAAAAAATATCATTGGTTGAGGATTAACAACAACAACAACAAAATACTTTATTGCTAAAAAATGCTAACCACCATCTGAGTCTTTAGCGAGTTGCAATCTTTTTGCTGGTGGAGTGTCTTACCTTAATATGTAAAAAACGCAGTGTCTGAGAAGCACAATAAAACAAGGTAGCCTGCAGTGCGAACAGTGCGCCAGACCTGTTCTAAATGCCGTACAAATTCACCCATTTGGCTTTCACAGCAACCCTGAGCTAGACAGCACATGTCAATCAGTCTGGACAAGGCAGGGCTGTGATAATGAACAACCGTCGCATTTAGGTGCCTTCAACAACGAAGGGCCATTTCTCACTCACATTTCTGTTGGGTGCGGGCTGGCTGTGGCCCTGCAGCTCTCCCCGCTCTGGCCGTCAAGGTCAGGGAGCAGCCTCTACTTGGTCTCACACAGAAGGGAGGCGGCTGAATGCAATGCTTCTTAAAGTTTCTGTTCAGACACGTTGCCCATCACTTCCTCTCCCGTTCCTTCAGACAGCTCACACGGCTAAGCCTGCCATGAAGTGGGGCAGTGTACCTGCCTACAGGAAGAGTGCAAACATGGAAATATATACGTGAGAAACCGAGAAGCAGAGAGGTCAAGCAACTGGCCCAGGGTGACAGAGTAAGTGGAAGGACTCAGCCCCAGGGACCATTCACAGCAGTGAACACCATTTCTCTGTTATAAGCCCTGTTCCCCCTTCACAGTCTTTTCAAATTATTTCTAGAAGTTTCCCAGGAGTATCACAAGTGCGTTCACAAACAAGTCCTCTAGCCTTGACCAATAGGTGAGGTCTCCGCAGTGTGAAAAGCCCCATAAAGATACCTCCAAGTTGCCATCTTGTTCCGACATTGAACTGCCACTTAGTCAGGCTCTGCTGCTCCTGGGTAACGGCTGTTGGAGCTGCTGGGGCCCAGCAACACCATGGACCGTGGGCCTGTAGTCCGAGCGCTGCTGCTGGCGTCCGTGCTGCTGCGCTGCCCTGGCTCCGCGCCACCAGCGTGCGGGCTTGGGCGTGGCAGCTGACACCCCTGAAGTCGCCCTGTGCCACCGTCTATTACCTTAGTGCTCTCAGCATCTCAAAGTGATTTTTTGAATTATTATTTTATGTTTTGAATGGGTAAAATGTGCACTAGTTTAAAAATAACAATGTAAGAAGGCATATAATCTTACTTCCAATTTTGTCTATACCTGCCCTAGTTCCCAATTCCCAGAATAAAGACGTATATTATTTAATTGTGTATTCTTCTAGAGTTTCTCTGTAAATAGTGGCAATGTGTTTTATCCCATTTCTTACACAAAGGGCATCATACTACACTATTCTGCACTACTATATGGGTGACGTGTGCCCTCCCAAAAGACATGTGGAAGCTGTGAATGGGACCTCATTTGGAAAGAAGGTATTTGAAGATGACATCAAGTTAAGGTGAGGTCATTAGGGTTCACTCTAATCCAATATAACCAGTGTCCTTATAAGAAGAGGGATGTTTGAATGAAGACATAGAGATAATGCCATGGGATGACAGATGGAAATGATACAGCTGCACGCCAAGGAATTCCGAAGATTGCTGACCACCAACAGGAGCTGGGAGAAGAAAGGAAGGATTCTCCCCTTGAGCCTCCTCTTGAGGTGTCTAGCCTCCAGAGCTGCAGGAAAATACATTCATATGTTTTAAGCCACGTAGCTTGTGGTACTTTGGTGTAGTAGCCAGTGAACTTAATATAGCAGAGATTTTTTTGAAGCAGTGCACAGAAACTTCCTTCTTGTAAAAAATGCCACACAATGTTTTATTGGATTACTATAATTTAATTACCTTACTCTGCTGATGGATACTTGAGTTGATTTCAGTCTTTTCTATTACAAACAATCTTGCAATAAATAATTTTCTGCATGTATTATTTCATAAGAGATTTAAGGAAAGAAACCATTTCCATAACATAAAACTGCAAGGTAAAGCAACAAGTGCTGATGTAGAAGCTGCAGCAAGTTATCTAGACTTATCTAAGATAATTAATGAAGGTTACTACACTAAACAACAGATTTTCAGTGTAGATGAAACAGCATTAAATTGGAAGAAGATGCCATCCAGGACTTTCATAGCTAGAGAGAAGTCAATGCCTAGCTTCAGAGTTTCAAAGGACAGGCTAATGCAGTTGGTGACTTTAAGTTGAATCCAATGCTCATTTACCATTCCAAAATCCAAGGGCCCTTAAGAATTATGATAATCCACTCTGCCTCTGCTGTATAAATGGAACAACAAAGCCTGGATAAATGATATAGCACATCTTTTAGAACATGGTTTACTGACTATTTTAAGCCCACTATCGAGACTTACTGCTCAGAAAAAAGATTCCTTTCAAAATATTACAGCTCACTAACAATGCACCTTGTCATCTAAGAGCTATGATAGAGACATACAATAAGATAATGTTTTCATGACTGCTAATGCAACATCCATTCTGCAGCTCATGGATCAAGGAGTAATTTTGACTTTCAATTCTTATTATTTAAGAAATACACTTGGGCCCTGGCCGGTTTGGCTCAGCGGTTGGAGCGTCGGCCTGCGGTCCAGAGAGACCCGGGTTCGGTTCCCGCTAAGGGCATGTACTTCGGTTGCAGTTTGTCCCCAGCCCTGGTTGGTTGTGCGGGTGGCAGCCACTCGATGTGGCCCTTTCGCATCGATGTTTCTCTCTCTCTCTCTCTCTCTCCCTCCTACTCTATCTGAACAAAAAATGAAAAAAAAAGTGTCCTCGGGTGAGGATAATAAAAAAAAAAAAAAAAAAAAAAGAAATACACTTGGCCCTGGCCGGTTTGGCTCAGCGGTTAGAGCATCAGCCCGAGGACCAGAGAGTCCCAGATCAGTTCCCGCTAAGGGCAAGTACCTTGGTTGCAGTTCATCCCCGGCCCGGTTGGGTTCGTGTGGGTGGCAACTAGTCAATGTGTCTCTCTCACGTTGATGTTTCTCTCTTTCTTCCTCCCTCTGTCCCTCCCGCTCTATCTGAAGATAAATGCAAAAATGTCCTCGGATGAGAATAAAAAAAAATAAAAAAAAGAAAGAAATACACTTGGGCCGGCCAGTGTGGCTGAGTGGATTGAGCATTGTCCTATGGACTGAGAGATCCTGGTTCAATTCCCGGTCAGGGCACATGCCTGGGTTGCGGGCTCGATCCCCGGTGGAGGGCATGCAGGAGGCAACTGATCGGTGTGTCTCTCTCACATATATGTTTCTATCTCTCTCTCCCTTCCTCTTTCTCTAAAAAAATCAATAAAAACATTGAAAAAAAATACACTTGGTAATGCTATAGTTGCCATAGATGGTGATGCCACTCATAGGTCTGGGCAGAGTAAATGGAAACCTTCTGAAAAGGATTCACCATTCTAGATGCCATTAAGAACATTTGTGATTGATGGAAAGGTAAAAATATCAACATTAATAGGAGTTTAAAATAAGTTGATTCCAACCTTCATGGTTGATTTTGAGGGGTCGAGACTTCAGTGGAGGAAATAATTGCAGGTGTGGTAGAAACAGCAAGGGAATTGAAATGAGAAGTGGAGCCTGAAGATGTGACAATTACTGTAATCTCATGATCAAACTTTAACAGCTGAGGGGTTGCTTCTTATGGTTGAACAAAGAACGAGGTTTTTGGAGATGGACTCTACTCCTGGTGAGGATACTGTGAAGAGTTGAAATGGCAACAAAGGATTTAGAATATTACATAAACTTAGTTGATAAAGCAGTGGCAGGGTTTGAGAGGATTGATTCCAGTATTGAAAGAAGTTGTATAGTGGGTAACCTACTATCAAACAGCATCACATGCTACAGAGGAATTGTCAACTGATGCAATGAACTTCGTTGTTGTCTTAGTTTAAGAAATTGTCATAACCACCCAATCTTCAGCAGCCATGACCCTCACCAGACAGCAGCCATCAGCATCGAGGAAAGATCCTCCACCTGCAAAAATATTACAACTCACCGAAGGCTCAGATGATGGTAAGCATTAAAAAACCTTTTTTTTCTTTATTGATTTTAGAGAGACAGATAGAAACATCGATGAGAGAGAACATCGATTGGCCACCTCCTGCATACCCCTCACTGGGGATTTGGCCCACAACCTGGGCATGTGCCCTGACCGGGAATGGAACCAGCAACCTCTTGGTGCATGGGTCAATGCTCAACCACTGAGCCACACAGGCTGGGCAGTAAGTATTTTTTAGTAATAAAGTATTTTTATTATTATTTTCCCTTTTTTATTGTATTGGGGTGATACTGGTTAACAAAATTATACAGGTTTCAGGTGAACAATTACACAACACATCATCTCTACACTGTATTGTGTGTTCACCACCTCAAGGCAAGTCTCCTTCCATCACCATTTATCCCCTCTATACTCCTCTCCACCTCCTCCCATCTCCCCTCCCTCTGGCAATCACCACACTGTTGTCTGTGTCCATAAGTTTTTTTCTCTCTTTTTTTCTCAATTTCTCTACCCCCACACCAGCCCTCCAACTCCCTGCCCTTGACAACTGTCAGTCTACTCTCTATGATTCTGTCTCTATTTTGCTAAGGTATATACATTGCTTTTTAAAATTATTTATTTATTTAATTATTTTTATTTATTAATTAAATCATTTTTAAATTTTTCAATTACAATTGACATACATTATTATATTAGTTTCAGGTGTATACCCCAGTGACTAGACATTACATAACTTACTAAGTGATCACCCAATAACTCAAACTCATCTGACACCACACATAGTTATTAGAATATTATTGACTATATTTCTTATGCTATACTTTACATCCCCATGACTCTTCTGTAACAACCAATTTGTACTTCTTAATCCCTTCACCTTTTTCACCCATCCCCCAAACCCCCCTCCCATCTGGCAGCTGACAAAATATTCTCTGTATCTATGATTCTGTTTCTTTTCTGCTTGCTCATTTATTTTGATTTTTAGATTCAATTGTTGATAGATATGTATTTATTACCATTTTATTGTTCATATTTTTTATCTTTTTTTTTCTTCTTCTTAAAGAAGACCCTTTAACATTTCATATAATACTGGTTTGGTGGTGATGAACTCCTTTAGCTTTTTCTTGTCTGGGAAGATATTTATCTGTCCTTTGATTCTGATAGCTTTTGCTGGGTACAGTAATCTTAGTTGTAGGTCCTCATTTTACATCATTTTGAATATTTCTTGCCACTCTCTTCTGGCCTGCACACTTTCTGTTGAGAAATTAGCTGACAGTCTTATGGGAGCTCCCTTGTAGGTAACCAACTGCTTTTCTCTTGCTGCTTTTAAGATTCTTTGTCTTTAACCTTTCGCATTTCAAATATAATGTGTCTTGGTGTGGGCCTCTTTGGGTTCATCTTGTTTGGGACTCTGTACTTCCTGGACTTGTATGTCTATTTCCTTCATCAAGTTAGAGAAGTTTTCTGTCATTATTTTTTAAAATAGGTTTTCAATTACTTGCTCTATCTCTCTTCTTCTTCAGGCACCCCCATGATGTGAATATTGGTATGCCTGAAGTTGTCCCAGAGGCTCCTTATACTATCCTCATTTTTTGGATTCTTTTTTCTTTTTGCTGTTCTGATTGGGTGTTTTTTGATTCCTTATATTCAAAATTGCTGATATGATTCTCAGCTTTATCTACTCTACTGTTTATTCCCTATAAATTTTTCTTTATTTCAGTTCGTTTATCCTTCATTTCTGACTAGTCCTTTCTTTATGCTGTTGAGGGCCTCACTAAGTTAATTGAACATTCTTATAACTAGTATTTTGAACTCTGCATCTAGTAAATAGCTTATCTCCATTACTTTAGTTCTTTTTTTTTTTCCCCCCTGGCATTTTGTTCTGTTCTTTCATTTGGGACATGTTTCTTTGTCTCCTTATTTTGTCAGTCTCCCAGGCTTGGTAGAGTGATCGACCTAATGTAGCAGGTGTTCTGTAGGATCCAGGGGCACAGCCTCCCTGATCACCCAAGCTAGGCACTCGAGGCGGTATACACTCTCCTCTGGTTGATGAGCCTTCATTGCTGTTGGCACGTCAATGGGAGGGATTTACCTTCAGGCCGATCAGCTGCAAGGACTGGCTTTGACTACTGACCAACAACCTCTGACCACTGTGAGGACCAGCTGTGCAGGGCTTACTTCAGCAGAGCTCAGGTGCCTGCTGAGTCTGCTCTGTGAGTGTGTTGCTTGAGGAGGTGGTTGGGTGGTGATGCTTCGACATGGTCTGAAGTTGTCCACTGGATGCACTTACTCTGGGGCCTCCCAGAAGAAGCAGGTCAAGGTCAGTTGTCACCTTTGTCCTGCCCAGGGCCACCTGGCATGAGCTACAAAGTGAGATGCCGATGGTTGCTACTTGTACTGGGCTTGGAGGTGCCCAGGTGAGGCCAACCTTTGAACCAATGTTGGCTACTGCTAGTGCTGGGCCTGAGGCCACTTAGTGAGAGGTACAGGGCATGCTCAGGACAGCTGCTGCTTGTTTGAGAGATTTTAGGAAAGTCCAAAGCATGAGGCAGGAGAGGCCAGTTGTATGGAAAAGCCACTGGAAATGGCTTAGATGAGCCCACAAGTTGGGTGGGGCAGGGTCTCAGGGAATCACCAGGTGGGGTGAACAGTGTGAGCCAGGTTGATGGAGTCTCAGATATAGTGCCTGCCTGCATGCTCTGTGGTGGGGAGGGCTCAGCAAAGGAACAGTGGCCTATTAGGTCCTGGGAACTCAGCCTGTTGTTGATAGAGGCGGTGGTTCAGGACATGACCCCGGAACTGGCTGCTCAGGCGCAGACCCTGCTTTCTCACATAAACATGACACAGCAAAAGCGTAGGACACATGCGCCACACACTGCCCTGTGTAGATCATTCTGTTGCCCAAGTCTATAAAAGCTGTTAGAAGTATTGAATAAAGCTGCTGCTGCTGGGAATAAAGATGCTGCTGCTGTTGATCTCTCTTGATGTCGG
Organism: Tadarida brasiliensis; assembly: GCA_030848825.1. NCBI lineage: Eukaryota > Metazoa > Chordata > Mammalia > Chiroptera > Molossidae > Tadarida > Tadarida brasiliensis. The sequence goes on along the minus strand of CM061259.1, from coordinate 65,578,586 downwards.
CTCCACAAGCTTTCTTTAACCTGGGTATCTCACCACCAAAACCTCCCTGCAACCCCCTGTCTCTGACATGGCCTCTGCTAGCACTTCTGTCTGGGAAAAAGCTGCCCCCCACCCAGCTCTCGTCCTGATGCTTGATAATTTAGTTTCTCCCCATATGTCCCTGGCACCTTTTGTGCTGCTGCCCTAGTGCTTGAGCTCAGAGCAAGTGCGTCTGAGTAAGTCTGAGTACGGGCCCTTTAAGAGCAACTGCCTGGGACTCCAGAAACCCTTGGTCTTCCTCAGCCTCAATCCCTGCTGTTTTTTACAACCAGAAGTTATAGGGACTTCTCTTCCTGGCACTGGAAGCCTGGGCTGGGGGCCCTGTTGTGGGACTGAGACCCCTGGCTCCTCAGGGGGGACCCCTGCAGCTAAGATATCCCTCCTGATGTATTTTTAAAAATCCTTACCTGAGGATATTTTTCCATTTATCTTTAGATAGAGTGGGAGGGAAGAAGAGAGAGAGAGAGAGAGAGAGAGAAAGAGAGAGAGAGGGAGAGACATTGATGTGAGAGAAACACTGATTGGTTGCCTCCTACATGACCCCAACCAGGGCCAGGGAATGGATCGAAACTAAGGCACATGTCCTTGACTGGAATCGAACCAGTGCCTCTTTGGTCTTCAGGCCAACGCTCTGACTGCTGAGCCAAACTGGCCAGGGCCTGAAGTCCATTCTCATGTGGCTGAGTGGGGGTCAAAAGGCTGTGAGCATGACAGCCTTTCCCAACACCTAAAACAAAAGACCACATCATTTGTAACCTTGTCTATATATGCAGCATAAAAGGGTAGACTAGAACCCGGACAATTGCAATAAAAACTCTTATTTGGGAAAGAAAGGCGTAGGAGACACAGCAGACTGTGGTCCACAGCGCTGATCACATTCTGCAGGAGGAACTGGGAAGGCGCCTTGCCCTTGCAGTGGAGTGACTTAGTCTAGACTCTGGTTCAACTCTCCGGGAGGAGCTCTTGTCTGTAGCTCTCTCCGACCCCTAGTTTTATGATGAAGTGGATACTAGAGAGTTTGGCCCTGAGGTCTGTGTCGCTTTCACAACTTGCTCCTTGCTGGTGCCAGACACATTCAACACTCATTGCCCAACCCCCCCGCCCCCCACCGCCAAGGGAGACACCCGAAAGTCTGATCAAGCCCTGACATCTGAGTCAAAGCCCAGGACCTCCAGTGCATGCAGTCTTTTCCATGGTGTACGTATTAGTTAGCTGCTTTATCATCTATGCCAAGAAGTAGCACCTATCATCCCTGTCCTGTCTTATTGGCCAGAACTTTTCATGTGGCCACATCTGGCTGCAAGAAAACAGGAAATGTACACTTGAGCTTAGTAGCTTGTGTTCTCAGCTAAAATTCAGGAGTCCTGTTATTAAAGAGGTAGATGAAGGATAGGATACTCGAGAGCATTCCTCAGTCTGTGCCACACTCAGCCATGATGTCTTTCTCCTGCACCATGTTAGTCCAAACATGGGACTCAGCATGTTTCCGTGACTCATACAGACACAAAAATACATGCACACTTACATAGAGCTTTGTTGGTGATGACAGACTATTCAGTTAGGGAAAGTGGATGGTGTTTATGTCACATTTGATTAAAATTGTAATGTCAGAACTTCCTGTTCTTTAAAGACCCTAGGCCATTTCACTACGTTTCTCAACCTCCTTTTTGTTTTTCTCTCTATTTTGCTTACTCTATACTGCAGTTATCATCCACTCCTATTGCTGAGTGGTTTAGTTTTCTTTCTGTGTCCCTATTATTAATGCCCTGACAGTCTCACCTTCCACCCAAGTGATATTATTAAGAAATTTTGCTAAAGGAAATAGTTCTCTTTTAAAAGGAATTCAAGGGCCAGGTGGTACAATTAAAATTTTCTCTTACCCTGCTCTGAGTTTGTGTATGTTAGAGGATGGGCTGGGAAGAAAAATGTAAAATGTATTAAAGAGGTATGTATCTGCATCATGAGATTATAAATTTTTTTTTGTATTTTACAAATGTGTTGTTATAGAAATAAATTTCTGTTGTAATTGGAAAAATAGATTATATTAAAGAGTAAACATTTTTTTCCTTGAAAATTGGTAGACATGTTGCATAAATTATGTTCAGCCCAGCTTCCTATCTGCATTTCTATAGGTAAGAAAAGAGAAGCAATCAAATAATAATAACAAATGTTTATTGAATGCTTACTATGTTTTAGGAAATTCACTACATATGGTATGAATTTGTTAAATAAATACTTATAACAACCCTGTAAAGTAGGTACCTTTATTATTTCCATTTTATAGATTAGGGAACTAAAGTACAGACAGGTTAGGTTACTTGTGCAAACTCACACAGATAATAATAATAATCACAACAAATATAGAGTGCTTACTGTGTGCATCGTTCTCTGTGCTTTACACATAATAATACTATTTAATTGTTACCAGAATGTTATGTGATAGATAATATCATGGTTCCTATTCACAGGTGGGTAAACTGAAGCCCAGAAAGGTTTAGTAACTTGCCCAAGGTTACACAGTGGCCAGGCTGGGATTTGATCCAGATGGTCTGGGTCCAGGTCTATGCTCTTAAACATTAATATTTCCTAGCTGAGCTTGTAATGAGTTTATTCTCTCAAATGAAGGGGTCCATACAGAGATTACCTTTGAGAATACCAGCATCAGGGATGTGAGGTCTATGAAGATGCCGTGACTGCTGCATCATTATGTGTGTTACGTCTGTGGAACTGAGCTCTACTATGGAAACTAGCTGGGTGCATCCATTCACAGCAGGACGGGAAGACTCCTAGGAGGAAAGGGTTTGAATTACAGCAACCTGAAAACGAAGTGAGATCCTTGCCTGGAAAATAAACATCAGAATGCTTATTCAAAAAGCAAAGCCTGGATTTGTTAGGCTCCCTTGAGAGATGCCATCATTATTAAGGGCCTCATACCAGCTGGCTTTCTGTGCAGAGCAAGCCTAATGATGCTGACAGGTCACATACGCTTGCACTAATGGGCTCGTGTTTTATTTATTCAGGTGCTGATTTGACATTTCCCAGCCCCGATAAATCTATGGATTTGGAAATAACTGGGTCCTCTCTATATATACTCTGATGTTATCTCCTAAAATGAAGGAAATGAGAAACAGGAAAGGCCTAGATTCCCTGCAGATAGCTCTCATGGTTTACAATGGGAATGCAGATAGTACTACAAAAAGCCTTAGGCAAAATTTAAAACACAAATCATTGGTGTTTAACATGATATATTGCAAAGAAATTTCTGGCACTGAAAGCCTCTCTTTAAGCAACACTTCCACACAGCGCCAACTAAATAATGTAACAGCATCTGGACTCTTTCTAAATCAAGTATGAAACTATGTATTTCTCCCACCACACAGATGAGACCAAAACGCAACATTTCCTAAAATAATAAATGAAGGGTAAATTAGGCAGTGGCTAAGGAAGACTCTCTTAGGTTTTCTTCCTTTTATTTTTAAAATAACTTTTATTATTGAAGTAAAGCATACATACAGAAGAGTGAATGGATCATGGATGTTTATTTTGGCACATTTTTGCGCACACCCATATAGTCACCACTTAGCCCAAAAAAGACAATGCCACCATTGCCTCAGAACCTTCATGCTTCTTTAAACTCCTCTCTCCAAAATTAATCACTATCCTGACTTCTTTTCTTTTTTATTTAAAAAAAATATTTGTATTGATTTTTTAGAGAGAGAGGAAAGGAAAGATACAAACACTGATGTGGGAGAGAAACATCAAAACATCAGTTGGCTGCCTCCTGCATGCCCCTCACCGGGGATCAAGCCCTGACTGGGAATCGACCCAGGACCTCTCAGTCCATGGGATGATGCTCAATCCAGTGAGCCACACTGGCCAGGCTGTACCACAGCTTTTTTTTTTTTTAATTCTTACCCGAGGATATTTTTACATTTATCTTCAGACAGAGTTGGGGGGGGGGGGGGAGAGAGAGAGAGAGAGAGAGAGAGAGAGAGAGAGAGAGACATCGATGTGAGAGAGACACATCGATTGGTTGCTACCTGCACGACCCCAACTGGGGCCAGGGATGAACCACAACTGAGGTACGTGCCCTAGGTTAGAATCGAACCCGGGACTCTTTGGTCTGCAGGCCGACACTCTAACTGCTGAACCAAACCAGCCAGGGCTACCACAGCTTTTTTATCCACTCATCTACTGATGGACACTTGGGCTGTTTCCAGATCTTAGTTATTGTAAATAGCACTGCTATGAACATAGGGGTACATATATTCTTTCTGATTGGTGTTTTAATCTTCTTAGGATATAGTCCTAGAAGTAGGATCACTGGGTCAAATGGCAGTTCCATTTTTAATTTTTTGAAGAAGCACCATATTGTTTTCCATAGTGGCTGCACTAGTCTGCATTCCCACCAGCAGTGTACTAGAGTCCCCTTTTCTCCACACCCTCCCCAACACTTGTTGTTTGATGATGTGTTGACAGCACTCATTCTGGCAAGTGTGAGGTAATACCTCATAGTTATTTTAATTTGCATCTATCTGATGATGATTAGTGATGTTGAGCATTTTTTCATATATCTCTTGCCATTTTTTTAAAACATTATTTTTAAAAATATTTTTTCTTTATAGATTTTAGAGAGGGAGTAAGGGAGAGGGAGAGAGAGAAAGAAACATTGATGAAAGAGAACATCAAATGGATGCCTCCTGCATGCTCCCCACTGGGGATTGGGCCCACAACCTGGGCATGTGTTCTGACCAGGAATCGAACTGGTGACCTCTTGGTGCATGGGTCGACGCTCAACCACCGAGCCACACCAGCTGGGCCTCTGCCCATTTTTTAATTGGACTGTTCGTCTTCCATTTGTTGAGTTGTATGAGCACTTTATATATTTTGGAAATTAACCCCTTATCTGATATATCATTGGCAAATATGTTCTTCCATACAGTGGGTTCCCTTTTCATTTTGATGCTGGTTTCTTTTGCTGTACAGAAGCTTTTTAGTTTGATGTAGTCCCATTTATTGATTTTTTCCCCTTGCCTAAGGTAATATATCAATGAAAATTCTGCTCTGTGTGATGTCTGAGATTTTGATGCCTACATTTTCTTCTAGGATTTTTATGGTTTCACGACTTACATTTAAGTCTTTTATCCATTTTGAGTTTATTCTTGTGTATGTACAAGTTGGTGATCTAGTTTCATTTTTTTCATGTACCTGTCCAATTTTCCCAACACCATTTATTTTTTTATTTTTATTTTATTTTTTTTTTGTTAATCCTCCTGAGGATATTTTTCCTTTGATTTTTAGACAGAGTGGAAGGAGGGGAGGAAGGAGAGAGAGAAAGAGAGACATTGATGTGAGAGAGACATATCAACTGGTTGCCTCCCACATGACCCTACCAGGTCCAGGGATCAAACCTGCAACTCAGGTATGTGCCTTTGACTGGGAATCGAATCTGTGACCCTTTGGTTCACAGGCTGATGCTCTAATCTCTGAGCCAAACTGGCCAGGACCCAACACTTATTTATTTATTTATTTATTTATTTATTTATTTATTTATTTATTATCCTCACCTGAGGATATTTTTCTATTTGTCTTCAGATAGAGTGGGAGGGAGAGAGAGGGAGAGAAAGGGAGAGAGAGAGAGAAACATCGATGTGAGAGGGACACATCGACTGGTTGCCTCCTGCACAACCCCTACCAGGGCTGGGGATGAACCTCAACCAGGGTACATGCCCTTGACCTGAATTGAACCTGCAACTCACTGGTCCATGGGCCAATGCTCTACTGCTGAGCCAAACTGGCCAGGGCCCAACACCATTTATTGAAGAAACTGTCTTTACTCCATTGTATGCTCTTGCCTCCTTTGTCAAATATTAATTGCTCATAATATCTTGAGTCGATTTCTGGGTTCTCTGTTCTGTTCCATTGATCTATATGCCTGTTCTTGTGCCAGTATCAGGCTGTTTTGATTACAGTAGCTTTGTAGTATAAGCTGATATCTGGTATTGTGATCCCTCCAACTTTGTTCTTATTTTTCTTAAAAAAATTTTTTTTTCTTTCTGTATTGATTTTAAAGAGAGAGGAAGGGAGAGGGAGAGAGAGATAGAAACATCGATGAGAAAGAACATTGATTGGCCACCTCTTGCATGCCCCCCACTGGGGATTGGGCCCACAACCTGGGCATGTGCCCTGACTGGAAATTGAACCAGTGACTGGGAATGCTCAACCAGGGAGCCACACCAGCCAGGCTAGTATGGACATTTTAATAATGTTGATTCTTCCAATCCATGAATATGGTATATGCTTCCATTTTATTTTTATTTTTATCTTTTTTTATATCTTCCTCTATTTCTTTTTGCAATGTCCTGTAGTTTTCTAAGAACCGATCTTTTACCTCCTTGCTTAAGTTTGTAGGTATCTTATTTTTATTTTTTGTTGTAGTGGTAAATGGGATTTTTTTAAAATTTCTCTTTCTGTGTGTTCATTATTGGTGTATAAAAATGCCATTGATTTCTGGGTGTTAATTTTGTATCCTGCTACTTTGCTGACTTCCTTTATTAAATTTAGTGGATTTTTGGTGGAGTCTTTAGGGTTTTCAATATAATGATAGTTTCACTTCCTCTTTTCCAATTTGGATGCCTTTTATTTTTTTCTTCTTGTCTTATCACTGTGGCTAAGACTTCCTGTACTATGTTGAATAAGAGTGGCAAAAGCAGACATCCCTGTCTTGTTCTTATCCTTAAGGGAACTGCTTTTAGTTTTTGCCCACTGAGTATGATGTTGGCTGTAGGTTTGTCATATATGGCTTTTATTATGTTGAGGTATGATCCCTCTATTCCTACTTTGCTGAGAGTTTTTATCAAGAATGGGTGTTAGATTTTGTCAAATGTTTTTTCAGCATCTATTGATATGATTGTATAATTTCTATCTTTCATTTTGTTTATGTGGTATATCACATTTATTGATTTGTGAATATTGTACCAGTTTTGCATCCCTGGGATATATCCCACTTGATCATGGTGAAGAATTTAAAAAATGTATTGCTGGATCCAATTTGCTAATATTTTGTTGAGGATTTTGGCATCTATGTTCATCAGGGATATTGTCCTATAATTTTTTTCTTTGTAGTGTTTTTATCTGGTTTTGGGATTAGGATTATGCTGGCCTCATAAAAAGAGCTTGGAAGTCTTCTTTCCTCTTGAATTTTTTAGAATAGTTTGAGGAGAATAGGTGTTAGTTCTTCTTTGAATGTTTGCTAAAACTCCCCTGTGAAGCTGTCTGGACCAGGGCTTTTGTTTTCTGGGAGTTTATTGATTACTCCAGGCAGTTCCTCTTAAAGGGCCCAAACACGGACTTACTCAGACTCACTCCCTCTGAGCTCCAGCATTGGGGCAGCAGCTTGAGAGAAACCAGGGACATATGGGGAAGGACCTGGGGTCAGCTTCAGACCACTCTAGATTACAACCCTACCACCTCCACGAGTGATATACTCAAGAGGTGGACTTGTGAGCACCAAAGCCCCATTGAAGCAAGTCCTCTGCATAGGGTCAGCTCCTGCACAGCAGCTCTTCTGCTGCAGTCACAGCTGGTTCTCACAGCTGATTGGTCTGGAGGTCAATCCCTCCCAATGATGCCAACAGCAATCAAGGCTCAACTACAACAGGACAGTTCACACAGCCCACACAGGGGCACACCTGGAGTGCCCAGCTGTGCCACTCAGCCCTACAGGACACCTACTACACAAGGCTACTATATCCAGTCTGGGAGATATAGCAGCTCTACAGCAACAAACACAGGAAAGGAGCCAAAATAAGGAGACAAAAAACATGTCACAAATGAGAGAACAGGAGAAATCTCTAGAAAAAGAACTAAATGATGGAGGCAATCAAACTACCAGATACAGATTTCAAAGCAATGGTTATAACATGCTCAAGGAACTTAGTGAGAACTTCAAGGAACTTAATGAGAACCTTGACAACTGGCCTCTCTTGCCTCATCTTTTTTTTTTTTTTTTTTTTTTAATAAATTGATTATTATTATTTTTAATATTTTTTATTAATCTACTTTTGTTACAGATGTTTCTCCTTTTTCCCCCCATTGACACCCTCCTCCCCCTCCCTCCCTGCCCCGTCCCCAGTTTTGTTGTCCATGTCCATTGGTTATGAGTACATGTGTACAAGTTCTGTGGTTCATCGCTCCCCTCCTCCACCCCCTCTTCTGGCAATTGTCAGTCTGTACCCTACTTCCACGTCTCTGGGACTACCCTGTTCCTCAGACTGTTATGTTCATTATATTCCAGAAATAAGTGAGATCATATGATATTTGTCTTTCTCTGCTTGGCTTCTTTCGCTTAGGATAATAGTTTCCAGGTCCTCCCATGTCGTCTCAAAGGATAAGAGATCTTTCTTTATTACAGCTGCATAGTACTCCATTGTGTATATGTACCACAGCTTTTTTATCCATTCGTCTACTAATGGACACTTGGGCTGTTTCCAGATCTCAGCTATTGTAAATAGTGTTGCTATGAACATGGGGGTACATATATTCTTTCTGATTGGTGTTTCAGGCTTCTTAGGGTATATTCCTAGGAGTGGGATCACTGGGTCAAATGGTAATTCAATTTTTAATTTTTTGAGGTAACACCATAGTGTTTTCCATAGTGGCTGCACCAGTCTGCATTCCCACCAGCAGTGTACTAGAGTCCCCTTTTCTCCACACCCTCGCCAACACTTGTTGTTTGATGATTTGTTGATGGCGGCTATTCTGACAGGTGTGAGGTGATACCTCGTTGTTGTTTTAATTTGCATCTCTCTGATGATTAGTGATGTTGAGCATTTCTTCATATGTCTCTTGGCCATTTGTATGTCCTATTTGGAGAGGTGTCTATTTAGTTCCTTTGCCCATTTTTTAATTGGGTTCTTTGTCTTCCTTTTGTTGAGATGTATGAGCACTCTATATATTTTGGAAATTAATCCCTTATCTGATATATCATTGGCAATTATGCTCTCCCATACAGTGGGTTGCCTTTCCACTTTGATGGTTGTTTCTTTTGCTGTGCAGAAGCTTTTGAGTTTGATGTAGTCCCATGTGTTCATTTTTTCCTTTGTTTCTGTTGCCTTAGGTGATATATCAGTGAAAATTCTGCTGCGTATGGTGTCTGAAATTTTGTTGCCTACATTTTCTTCTAGGATTTTTATGGATTCATGAGTCACATTTAAGTCTTTTATCCATTTTGAGTTTATTCTTGTGTATGGTGTAAGCTGATGGTCTAGTTTCATTTTTTTGCATGTAGCTGTCCAATTTTCCCAACACCATTTATTTATTTATTTATTTTTTTATCCTCACCTGAGGACATTTTTTCATTTTTTGTTCAGATAGAGTGGGAGGGAGAGAGAGGAAGAGAGAGAGAGAGAGAGAAACATTGACGCGAAAGGGACACATTGAGTGGCCGCCACCCGCACGACCAACCAGGGCCGGGGACAAACTGCAACTGAGGCACATGCCCTTAGCGGGAACCGAACCCGGGTCTCTCTGTACCACAGGCCAATGCTCTAACTGCTGAGCCAAACTGGCCAGGGCCCAACACCATTTGTTAAAGAGGCTGTCTTTACTCCATTGTATGCTCTTGCCACCTTTGTCGAATATTAATTGAGCATAATGTTTTGGGCCAATTTCTGGGTTCTCTGTTCTATTCCATTGATCTGTGTGCCTGTTTTTGTGCCAGTACCAGGCTGTTTTGATTACAGTAGCTTTGTAGTATAACCTGATGTCCGGTATTGTGATCCCGCCTACTTTGTCCTTCTTTTTCAAGATTGCTGTAGCTATTCGGGGTCTTTTTTGTTCCATATGAACTTCTGAAGTATTTGTTCTAGTTCTGTGAAATATATCACTGGTATTTTGATGGGGATTGTGTTAGATCTATAGATTGCTTTGGGTAGTATGGACATTTTAATAATGTTAATTATTCCAAGCCATGAACAAGGTATGTGCTTCCACTTTTTATATCTTCCTCTATTTCTTTTTTCAATGTCCTGTAGTTTTCTGCAAATAGGTCCTTTACTTCTTTGGTTAAGTTTATGCCTAGGTATCTTAATTTTTTTGCTGCGATGGTGAATGGGATTGTTTTTTTAGTTTCTCTTTCTGTGAGTTCATCATTGGTGTATAAGAGTGCTGTCGATTTCTTGACGTTAATTTTGTATCCTGCTACTTTGCCAAATTCATTTATTAAATCAAGTATATTTTTGATGGAGTCTTTAGGGTTTTCTATGTATAATATCATGTCATCTGCGAATAATGACAGTTTCCCTTCCTCCTTTCCAATTTGGATCCCTTTTATTTTTTCTTCATGTCTGATTGCTGTGGCTAAGACTTCCAGTACTATGTTAAATAAGAGTGGTGAAAGTGCTCTATTGCCTCATCTTAAAGAACCAGTCAGAAATGAAGGATACACTCCCTGAAATAAAGAATAATTTACAGGGAATCAACAATAGAGAACACTGAGAATCAAATCTGGAATATGAGGAAGCAAAAAACACCAACCACAACAGCAAAAAGAAAAAAGAATCCAAAAATATGAAGATAGTGCAAGGAGCCTCTGGGTCAACTTCAGGTGTACCAACATTCACATCATGGGAGTGCCAGAAAAAGAAGAGAAGGAGCAAGAAATTGAAAATCTATTTGAAAAAATAATAATGAAAAAATCCCCTTAACTGGTGAAGGAAATGGACATACAGGTTCAGGAAGCGCGGAGTCCCAAAGAGGAACACAAAGAACCTCAGACTAAGACATATCATAATTAAAATGCCAAATGTTAAAGACAAAGAGAGAATCTTAAAAGCAGCAAGAGAAAAACAGTTAGTTACATACAAGGGAGCTCCCATAAGATTGTCAGCTGATTTCTCCAAAGAAACTTAGCAGGCCAGAAGGGAGTGGCAAAAAATATTTAAAGTGACGAAAAGCAAGAACCTACAACCAAGATTACTCTGCCCAGCAAAGCTATAATTTAGAACTGAAGGTCAGATGAAGATCTTCCCAGACAAGAAAAAGCTAAAGGAGTTCATCACCACCAAAACAATATTACATGAAATGTTAAAGCGTCTTCTTGAAGAATAAGAAGGAGAAAAAAATATGAACAATAAAATGGCAATAAATACATAACTATCAGTAATTGAATCTAAAAATCAAAATAAATGAACAAGTAGAAAAGAAACAGACTCATAGATACAGAGAATATTTTGTCAGCTGCCAGATGGGAGGGGGTTGGGGGGATGGGTGAAAAAGGTGAAGGGACTTAGAAGTACAAATTAGTGTTACAGTGTGGTTATGGAGGTGTGAATTACAGCATAGAGAATATTCTGATATTCTGATAACTATGTATGGTGTCAGATGGGTATGAGATTTTTGGGGATGATCATTTAATAAGTTTTTTAATGTCTAATCATTGAGGTGTACACCTGAAATTAATATAATATTGTATGTGAACTGTAATTGAAAAATAAAAAATGATTAACCACCAACAACAAAATATATGTTATATGAAATGTATCATGTTGCCCTGGCCAGTGTGGCTCAGTTGGTTGTCCCATACACCACATAGTTTGTGGGTTCGATTCTGGGTCAGGGCACATTCCTAGGTTGTGGGTTCAATCCCTGTTCATGGCATGTATGGGAGGTAACCAATTGATGTTTTTCTCTCACATTGATGTTTCTCTCTCCCTTTCCCTTAAATAAATAAATAAATAAATAAATAAATAAATAAATAAATCATATCTTTTTTCCCTCCATAGTTCAATATGGATATTTTCTTACCTAACTACACTGACAGTATTCATATCTGCAAAATTATTTGGTACCTTCTGATAACCAGACCAAAATCAGATATCTTAAACTGTTTTCTCTAACAGTATTTTTTTTCTCCTTTTTTGATTTTTGTTTTTTTTAATCCTCACCTGAGGACATTTTTGCATTTATCTTCAGATAGAGCGGGAGGGAGAGAGGGAGGAAGAGAGAGAGAGAGAAACATCGATGTGAGAGAGACACATCGACTGGTTGCCACCCACACGACCCTAACCGGGGCCGGGGACAAACTGCAACTGAGGTACGTGCCCTTAGTGGGAACTGAACCCGGGTCTTGAACCAAACCTGGGTCTCTCTGGACCACAGGCTGATGCTCTAACCGCTGAGCCAAACTGGCCAGGGCTCTTCTTCTTTTTTTTTAATCTTCACCCAAGGATATTTCTCTATTTATATTCAGATAGAGTGGGAGGGAGAGAGAGAGAGAAACATCGACGTGAGAGGGACACATCAACTGGTTGCTTCCCTCACGACCCCGACCAGGGCCAGGGATGAACTGCAACCAAGGTACATGCCCTTGGCCAGAATCAAACCCACGACTCATTGGTCCACGGGCCGACGCTCTACTGCTGAGCCAAACCGGCCAGGGCTCAAACAGTATTTTCATATTTTGTTTACCGAATCAAGATCCAAAAAGAAGTCTACACATTATACTTTGTTAGTGTTAATAAGCTAAAAAAAAAATCCAGAACAAACACTCACACCTTTTTTCCTTGTTATTTTTTTTGTTTTGGAAGCTGGGTCAGTTTTCTTGTGGAATGTCCCATGTTCCGGATTTGTCTGTTTTTCCTGGTGGTGCTATCTCACCTGTTTCTCAATCTCTCACGTTTCCTATAAGTGGAAGTTAGCTCTAGAGTTTGATTAGATTCAGGTTCTGCTTCTGAGGCCAGAGTGCTTCGGATGTGGTACTGTGTGTTTTGTATTGTGTCACAGGAGGCATGTAAGTGTCCGCTTGTTCTGCCTTTAGTGATACTAAGATTGATTACTTGTTTCAATGGGTGATAGTTTGATATCTACTTTTTAAGTTCCCCACCAATTTCTCCTCTAATTTTTTCACCAATGATGTTTAACTGAATCAAATATTTTGTGAACTAGGGGTTGCGAAATGATGATTTAGAAAAATTATTATAGTCTTTCATTTATTAGCTGGATATTTTTTGAAAAGAAAGATGTTTCCTTATCAACTAAAGCAATTTGGTTGTCCTAAAATTAAGGTATGTGATGAACCCTTGTATTTTAATTGCCAATCTTCAGAACAAGGAGCTGGAGCCTGGTTTTCCCATTTGTGTCCCAGGGGTCAGTCAGGATTTTGTTTTTCATGTTGCCCTTGTTTGACTTTTTCTTTGTCTTTTCTTCCTTTTAAAAAAATCATTAAGAAATATGGGTATTTAAAAAATAAGTTCAATGTCTTTAAATCAACTGTTTTCAGTACTTTTCGATGCACAAATTATCTCATTTTTTACCAAAGACTTCACTTAATGCTGGTTTTGGTGCCCTTTGATGATGACCCTTGTCTTACCATTTTTCTGATTTTTAAAAAAAAACCATTCTAAACTTGAGAAATGTTTGGACTACAGTTTTTTCATGAAGTTGCTTCCAAGTACACTTGGAAATTTGGACTAACTGAATAAAATGTTGCCAAAAAGATGTCCCTCTGGATTTCTTGTAGTGACTCATTTGCACATCAGCAATAAATGTATTAAAAATTTTCAGTCTTCTACAGCCAACATCATACTCAATGGGCAAAAACTAAAACCATTTCCCTTAAGAACAGGAACAAGACAGGGATGCCCACTTTCACCACTCTTATTTAACATAGTACTGGAAGTCTTAGCCACAGCAATCAGACGTGAAGAAAAAATAAAGGGGATCCAAATTGGAAAGGAGGAAGGGAAACTGTCATTATTCGCAGATGACATGATATTATACATAGAAAACCCTAAAGACTCCATCAAAAATATACTTGATTTAATAAATGAATTTGGCAAAGTAGCAGGATACAAAATTAACGTCAAGAAATCGACAGCACTCTTATACACCAATGATGAACTCACAGAAAGAGAAACTAAAAAAACAATCCCATTTACCATCGCAGCAAAAAAATTAAGATACCTAGGCATAAACTTAACCAAAGAAGTAAAGGACCTATTTGCAGAAAACTACAGGACATTGAAAAAAGAAATAGAGGAAGATATAAAAAGTGGAAGCACATACCTTGTTCATGGCTTGGAAGAATTAACATCATTAAAATGTCCATACTACCCAAAGCAATCTATAGATTCAATGCAATCCCCATCAAAATACCAGTGACATATTTCACAGAACTAGAACAAATACTTCAAAAGTTCATATGGAACCACAAAAGACCCCGAATAGCTACAGCAATCTTGAAAAAGAAGGACAAAGTAGGCGGGATCACAATACCGGATATCAGGTTATACTACAAAGCTACTGTAATCAAAACAGCCTGGTACTGGCACAAGAACAGGCATATAGACCAGTGGAACAGAACAGAGAATCCGGAAATTGACCCAAGACAGTATGCACAATTAATATTCGACAAAGTTACCAAGAGCATACAATGAAGTAAAGACAGCCTCTTTAAAAAATGGTGTTGGGAAAATTGGACAGCTACATGCAAAAAAATGAAACTAGACCATCAGCTTACACCATACACAAGAATAAACTCAAAATGGATAAAAGACTTAAATGTGACTTGTGACTCCATAAAAATCCTAGAAGAAAATGTAGGCAACAAAATTTCAGACATCATACATAGCAGAATCTTCACTGATACATCATCTAAGGCAACAGAAACAAAGGAAAAAATGAACACATGGGACTACATCAAACTCAAAAGCTTCTGCACAGCAAAAGAAACAACCATCAAAGTGGAAAGGCAACCCACTGTATGGGAGAGCATAATTGCCAATGATACATCAGATAAGGGGTTAATCTCCAAAATATATAGAGTGCTCATACAACTCAACAAAAGGAAGACAAAGAACCCAATTAAAAAATGGGCAGAGGAACTAAATAGACACCTCTCCAAACAGGACATATAAATGGTTAAGAGACATATGAAGAAAACACTAATCATCAGAGAGATGCAAATTACAACAACAATGAGGTATCACCTCACACCTGTCAGAATGGCTGCTATCAACAAATCATCAAACAATAAGTGTTGGCGAGGGTGTGGAGAAAAGGGGACTCTACTACACTGCTGGTGGGAATGCAGACAGGTGCAGCCACTATGGAAAACACTATAGTGTTACCTCAAAAAATTAAAAATTGAATTACCATTTGACCCAGTGGTCCCACTTCTAGGAATATACCCTAAGAAGCCTGAAACACCAATCAGAAAGAATATATGTACCCCCATGTTCATAGCAGCACTATTTACAATAGCTAAGATCTGGAAACAGCCCAAGTGTCCATCAGTGGACGAATGGATAAAAAAGCCGTGGTACATGTACACAATGGAGTACTACGCAACTGTGAGAAAGAAAGATCTCTTATCCTTTGAGATGACACGGAGGGAACTGGAGCGCATTATCCTAAGCGAAAGAAGCCAAGCAGAGAAAGACAAATATCACATGATCTCACTTATTTGTGGAATATAATGAACATAACAGTCTGAGGAACAGGGTAGACCCAGAGATGTGGAAATAGGGTACAGACTGACATCCTTCAGAAGAGGGGGTGGAGGGGTGGGAAGAGATAAACCACAGAACTTATATGCATGTATGCATAACTGATGGACATGGACAACAAAGCTGGGGATGGGGTGGGGGGTTGGGGAGGAGGGTGTCAATGGGGAAAAAAGGAGAAACATCTGTAACAAAAATAAATTAATAAAAAAATAAATAAAAAATAAATTAATAAAACAAAACAAAAAAAATTTTTTTCAGTCTTTCTTCTTCTGTGTGTTTAGTGTTTTGTTTAGCAAATATTTATTGAATGCTTAATATACTCAATGCACCATTCTACTTGTTGAATAAACAACAATAACCAAGCAAATCAATGCTCCTGGTGACTTGAAATTTATATCTTAATAGGGGAGATAGGAAATAAACAAGGTAAAGGAATGTAGTATACTTTATAGTGACAAGTACTAAGAAAAAAATAAAGCAGAGAAGAGATATAGAAAGTATGTATATGTGTATGACAGTTAGTGGAGGGTGCTGAAATTTTAAATAGGGTGGTCAGGGCAGGTTCCACTGGGAAAGTGATATTTGAGTAAAGATCTGAAAGAAGAGAAGGAGCAAACCACATGGATATCTGAGAGCAGAGCGTGTAGGCATAGAAACATGTGCAAGACTCTACAGTGGGAACGTGCCTAGTGGTTTCAAGGACTGGCGAGGCTGGTATGGCTGAGCACATGATGCAAGGGGAAGGAGTCTAGGGTATCAGGAAGCAATGGTGGGAACAGATCATATAAGGCCTTTGGGTGGCAATAAGAATATGTCTTGCTGATCTCCAACGATAGAGTGTAATTGACCAAGTCCCCAGTGGTTGCATTCTGAAACTCACTGACACTTCTTAGGGTTGCTCTCTTAGACAGCCAATACTGCGTATGGCAATGACACGAAAGCAGTCCCATTTCTGGGAGAAAATGAGACTTCTCTAATGGGTGACATTGGCTGATGGACTCGCAAACCTTCCTCAAACTGAGCAGATGTGTAGGATGCTTCCACTCAATTTTCCTTCCCTTCCTCCTTTCCTTAGGGTCAGACTTGCTTCGTGGTCTGATGATTCTCTCAAATCTCCCCAGTTCCCTTCTCATTCTTTTTCATAGATGTTTTCCCTAATAAAATTCCTGCACTTTTTTTTTATCCTCATCATAGGATATTTTTTCTTTTTATCATCAGATAGAGGGGAGGGAGGGAGAGAGAGAGAGAGAGAGAGAAACATTAATGCTAGAGAGACACATCGACAGGTTGCCTCCTGCATTACCCGACCAGGATCAGGGACGAACTGCAACCGAGGTACGTGCCCTTGACTAGAATCAAACCCGCAACCCTTTGGTCCTTGGGTCGATGCTCTAACCGCTAAGCCAAACCGGCCAGGGCAAATTCTTGCACTTTTTATTTTTTTTTTATTTTTTTATTGATTTTAGAGAGAGAGAGAGGAAGGGAGGGAAGGAGAAAGAGAGAGAAACACTGATTTGTTGTTCACTTACTTATGCATTCATTGGTGGATTCTTTTTTTTTTTTAATCCTCACCCGAGGACATTTTTCCATTTTTTGTTCAGATAGAGTGGGAGGGAGAGAGAGGAAGAGAGAGAGAGAGAGAGAGAGAAACATCCACACGAAAGAGACACATCGAGTGGCTGCCTCCCACACGACCAGCCAGGGCCGGGGACAAATCGCAACCGAGGTACATGCCCTTAGCGGGAACCGAACCCGGGTCTCTCTGGACCGCAGGCCGACGCTCTAACCGCTGAGCCAAGCCGGCCAGGGCAAATTCTTGCACTTTTTAACATCATTTTTTTTATTGTGGAAAAATGTATAAATCACAAAATTTACCATTTTAGCCATTGTTAAGTGGCATCAAGTATTTTCATATTGTTGTCCAACCATCACTGCCATCCATCTCCAGGACTTTTTTTTTTATCTTCCCAAACTGAAATTCCATGCAGTAAACATTGTTAAGTAAGTCTGAGGGCTGTGTTTCTTCAGGGACAGTTTCTGGAGATTTATTTTGTTTGTTTGAATGGACAATGTTTTCTTTTTCTGTATGCCTGTGGTCTTTTGATGAAAATTGAGCCTTTCAAGAAATAGCTCCTCCCCCAGGCTTTGCAGACTGGCTCTACTTGGTGGAAGACCTCCCTAACTCAGCCCGATGTGAAGGTGTGTGGTCTCCAGACCTTTTTGGCCATGCATTTTTGTGCCCGTGCTCCACTCCCACCTCCCTTTTATATATGGCTGTTTAAAAAATTTTTTTTCTTTATTAATTTTTAGAGAGAGAGGAAGGGAGAGAGAGACAGAAACATCGATGAGAGAGAACATCGATTGGCCGCCTCTTGCATGCCCCCGACTGGGGATCGGGGCCACAACCTGGGCATGTGCCCTGACTGGGAATCAAACCGACGACCTCTTGGTGCATGGGTCGAGGCTCAACCACTGAGCCACATATGGCTGTTTTAAATACCGTAATTTCCCTCAGAATCTCACTCCTGCTTCAGCTTGGATCCTTAGCTGTTCTAGTGTTTTCCTCAATCAGTGAGCTTTGCCCTGGGCATCTGCAAGTCTGCCTGCTGCTTCCTGCAGCTTGTCCTGGCCTGAGATCCAAGCCCCTTTTGGCTGTTTGAACTATGAGTTAGGCAACACTGTGACCGATCCCACAAGTAGCCTGCAGATATGTTAAAAAGTTGCAAATTAGTTTCATGGACAGGGACTGGGGACTAGGCCACTGCTTATCCCAAACTGGGAAGGAATGGGAAGACACATCATAAAATTTCCTACCATTTTGATTGTGGCTTTTTCTTACTTTGACATTTGCTTAGTTGCTATAGATTTTTTACTGATTTCCAGAATTCCTATAAATTTCTAGTTAGTTTTGGATTATTTAGTTAACGTTTTCATGAGGTGATAATGGTCTGCAGCTTCCTCATCTGCCATCTTGTTGATGTCACGTTGGGCCATCTTTGGGCTTTTAGTGCCATCGTAGCGTCTGCTTCTCAGACACCACAGGCTGATACAGTGCGTAAGTATTTGAAAGGGCTTTACTTTTTCCCTAATTGCGATTAAAGGCCCTGGAGGAATGCCATGACCTGACTTACATTTAGGCAGAATTTTCCTGAGTGCTTTCTTGAGAGTGGCCTGAATGGTGACAAGGGGAAATAATAAGTAGACCACTTAGGAGGCTATTGGAGTAGTCCAGGCAAGAGATTAGGGTGGCTTGGACTAAGGTCACAGAAGCAGAGGTCACAATATATTTAAAGGTAGAGTTGGTGGAGTTTACTTACAGATGGTCTACCAAGAAAAAAGGGGCAACTGGAAGATTGGAATTGCCAGTGACTGAAAAGGGGGAGAGGTAGTGTGCAAATATCAGGAGCTCAGTTTTGGACATAATAATTTTGAGATATGCCCTGGCTGGTATGGCTCAGCGGTAAGAGTGTCGCCCGTGGACCAAAAAGTCCCGGGTTCGATTCTGGCCAAGGGCACGTACCTCAGTTGCGGTTTGTCCCCAGCCCCAGTTGGGGTTGTGCAGGTGACAACCAACTGATGTGTCTCTCTCATATCGATGTTTCTCTCGCTCTCTACCCCTCCCACTCTGTCTGAAGATAAATGTAAAAATATCCTCGGGTAAGGATTTAAAAAAAAATTAAAAGATAATTTTGAGATGTCCATGAGACATCAGTTGGAGGGAATATGTGTGCTGAAATTCCAGTGGAATATCTGGGCTGGGGAAATAAATTTTGGGTAGTAAAATGATGGTAATTAACCTGTGAGACTAGATGCAATCATCCAGGGAGTGAGTGCAGGTAGAAAAAACATTGGTTTAAGGACAGAGCATGGAATACTCCAACATTCAGAGTTCGGGGAGATGAGGAGGAGCCGGCCCAAAATGTTAATCATGATAATCACATTGAATTATCTTTGATAATCACATTGAATTACAAAAATTTTATTTATGTAATTTATTTCCTTGAGGAAACTAATCTAGAATAGGTCCAATAATTATAGACAAATTATATGAGGTTTTGTAGTACATTCACATAGCTAATTTACAGTCATTTTAACAGTTAAAGGATTAAAATCTGCCAAGTGGATAAATTTTAAAAAACCCACCACTTATATTTGACAGATCCAGAGACCTAGTATTTTAAGTCATCACAATGATTTGAAATTCTATATTGCTATTATAAGTTCAATATGTAATATTTTGTATTATATATGTAATATCAATAATTGACATATAATAATGATCAATTATTGATATTACATATAATATAAAATAATGATAAATAATCTTCTGGTAGGTAAAACTTTCTTAAACAGGACACCAAAAGCTTTAACTACAAAAGAAAAAAAATTGATCAATTGAACTCTATTAAAATTGAAAACTTGTCTATTCACAAAGATAGCACTTCACAAAAGAGGATGCCCATACAGCCAGGAAGCATATGAAAGGTGCTCATTACACATCAGGTGTATTTATTTATGATAAAGAATCAGTTCACACATGGGCAGTGTGGCTCAGTGGATTGAGCATCGTCTCATGGACTGAGAAGTCCTGGTTCGATTCCCAGTCAGGGCACATGCCTGGTTGAGGGCTCAGTCCCCAGTAAGGGGCATGCAGGAGGCAGCAAATTGATGTTTCTCTCTCATCAATGTTTGTATCTCTCTCCTTCCTCTCTCTCTAAAAATAAAAAAATAAAAATCAATAAAAACATATTTTAAAAAAAGAAACAATTCTTTCTTAAAAAAAAAAAAAAAAGAATCAGTTCACATGATTTTGGAATCTGACAAGGCCCCATATCTGCAGTCGGCATGTTGGAGACTCAAGAGAGCTAAAAGTATAGTTGCAGTCTGAAGTCCTCAGGCCTGAGACCCGGGAAGAGGTGATGTTTCAGTTCGAATCTGAAGGCAGAAAAAACCTGATGTCTTTGCTCCAAGGCAGTCAGAGAGAAGGATTCCCTTTTACTCAGCTTGTTTATTTTATTCAGGCCTTCAACTGATTGGATGAGGCCTACCCACCTGGGAAGAGCAATCTGCTTTACTCAGTCTACCAACTCAAATGTTAATTTCATCCAGATACACCCTCGTAAACATACCCAGAATAATGTTTGACCAGATATCTGAGCATCCTGTGATGTGATCAAATCGACATAAAATTAATCATATATCATCTATATCTGTATCTGTGTCTGTGTCTGTGTCTGTATCTATATCTATCATCTATATCTATATCTAATCTATACATCTTTGTATATTTCACACATAAAATTAACCATACATATATCTGTATACTTTACAATTAATATAAGTGCTCTCTGGAATACTTTGACGGAACACGTGGCTTGCTCTGAAAGAAAGGGTGTGCAGCGTGAAACAGACTCACACAGCTAAATGCCTCCATGGAGTGTGGAGAAATGATGACACACATACAGCAAGCTCTTATCTCCAGATGAACTTCTCACTTAACTGTCCTGTGTAAAGTCATCACAATAATCACAGATGGTCAATTTGTAAATAATCTAAATCCCACTTCAAACATACTTGAACATAATACGTTTTCCCTAACATGGAGTTTGGTGATCTATGCTGTGGCATGTAAAGGGGTTTGTTTAAGCAAGAAATAAAGTGTAATCAGTAGGGGAGCTGGGTGCCTGCCTCACTATGGATCTTTTGAAGTAGGAATATAGTTTAGGTTAGTGACAGCCAAGTGGAAAACGGCAGCAGATTTGTAATCCAGAGATTACTGTTCCTGTTCTATAGATCAGAAATCAAGCTGTGTGAGTTTACCTAAGGATATCCTACAAGTCAATGACAGAGACTAGGGTATGGCTTAGCAGGCTGAACAAACATTCTACTTAAGTTCATACACTTTCCTGGCTCTGATTTCATGACTTTGACGTAATGCTCAATGAAAAATACTGGCTGAGCAAATAATCCCTGCAGAGACCATTTCATGATGCCAATTAAAAAGTTTTTCCTGGTTCTTCTTTATCCTTCTTTCTTTCTTAATATAAATTTGCTTTAAAGAGTTTCATTCAGGTTGTATGGAGCTGCTCCAGGTGTTACATGGCTAGCAAAATTCTCGTTACAAGTTCTCAGGGAGCATCCTGTGGCTCTTTCTCTCACTCTCGCTCTCTTTTTCATTAATCCCCACCTGAGGACATTTTTTCCATTGATTCTTTTAGAGAGAGTGAAAGGGAGGGGGGAGAGGGAGGGAGAGAGAGAGAGAGAGAGAGAGAGGGAGAGAAACATTGATGTGAGAGAGACATATTGGTTGGTTGCCTCCCACATGTGCCCTGACCAGGATCGAAGATCGAACCTGCAACCCAGGTATGTGCCCTTGACCAGGAATCAAACCCGAGACCCTTGGTGTGAGGGTCGATGCTCTAACCACTGAACAGCACCAGCCAGGGCCCATGCTCTCATTTCACTGAGATACAGGTAGAACCAATCTGCCTGCATTCAGAGTTTTGTTAATAAAGGTTTTTTGTTTTTGTTTTGTTTTTTATTATGAAAGGAATATATGCTCATTGTAGAAAATGATAAAAGCACTGAGAGGATAATAAAAATTACTTGTATATACTCTGTGTGTCTTCTCCTCTTGTGTGTCTCAGACTGTCTGGGCTGCTGCAACAAAATACCATAAACTGGGTGACTTATAGATAACCAAAATTTATTGCTGCAGTCTGGAGGCTAAGTCCAAGATCAAGGTACTAGCATATTTGGACCTGCTTTCTGCTTCATAGACAACTGTCTTCCCATTGGGTCCTCACATGATGGAAAGAGGATGGTAGCTCTCTGGGCTCTCTTTTATGAGGGCACTAATCCCATTCATGGGGGCCCTACCCTCATGCCCTAATCACCTCCCAAAGGCCCCAGTTTCTAATAACATCACCTTGGGGGTTAGAATTTCAACATATGAATTTGGGGGGGGGACACATATATTCAGTCCATAGCAGCATGTCTGCCTCAAAACTCCCTCTGCTTCTTATTTTTGTAAGCACAGATGTGACTGCATTTAGGGCCTACCCAGGCAATCCAGGATAAGCTCCTCCTCTCAAGATTCTAAATTTAACAACATCTTTATGAAGTTGTTAACATGAGGAATGTCCAAATTTTTTTTTTTTTTTAATCCTCGGTGAGGACATTCTTTCATTTTCTGTCCAGATAGAGTGTGAGGGAGAGAGAGGAAGAGAGAGAGAGAAACATCGACATGAAAGGGACACATCGAGTGGCTGCCACCTGCACGACCAACCAGGGCCGGGGACAAACTGCAACCGAGGTACATGCCCTTAGTGGGAACCGAACCCGGGTCTCTCTGGACCGCAGGCTGACGCTCTAACCACTGAGCCAAACTGGCCAGGGCGCTAGAGAATTTTTATAAGAGTTTATTTGAGTCCAGCCAGTGTGGCTCAGTGGTTGAGCATTGACCCATGCACCAAGATGTTGCCGGTTCGATTCCCAGTCAGGACACATGCCCAGGTTGTGGGCCTGATCCCCAGTGGGGGGCATGCAGGAGGCGGCCAATCGATGTTCTCTCTCTCATCGATGTTTCTATCTCTCTCTCCCTCTCACTTTCTCTCTCTAAAATCAATAAAGGAAAAAAAAAATTAAGAGTTTATTTGTGCCAAATTGATGATGATTGCCAGGAAGCAAAATCTCAAATGCTTCAGAGAATAACAATTTTGCTGCTTCTTTTATGCATTTGGAATTAAGGAGGGAACACATGAAAGGATACATGAAGGTGGGAGAAAGCAAGGTGGGGACTGGATTATAGGACAATTAACAAGATTATGTAGTTTCTTGAGGGTGACTAAGCTTTGGAGGTGTCTAAAACGAGACAGTTCAAAGGTGTGTCAACCTAGATGCACAGAAACAATGAACAGGGCTTGCTTAAGGCAAAAATAAAACTTTTTACTAAAAAAGTTATATGCGACTTCCGGTCAAGATGGCGGCGTAGGTAAACGCGGTATAGCGTCCTCCCACAACCACATCAAAGTTACAACTAAACTACAGAACAACCATCATTCAAAACCGCCTGAAATCAAGCTGAATGGAAGTCCTACAACTACGAAATTAAAGAAGAAGCCACATCGAGACTGGTAGGAGGGGCGGAGGCGCGAGGGGCTGGTCCCACACCCACGTGTGGTGGATAAAAATTAGGAGGACACCTCGGCTGGGAAGGTCCTCCCTGAGGACTGAGGGGTCCCCGTCCCACACCATGCGCCCAGCTCAGGGTTTCAGTGCCAGGAAGAGAAGTCCCCATAACTTCTGGCTGGAAAAAACCAGCGGGAACTGAGGCTGAGGCGGCTGGAGCCCCCCCCACCCCCCCAGCAGCTCCTCTTAAAGGGCCCGCGCACGGACTTACTTGGACTCGCTCCCTCCAGGCTCCAGTGTGCGGGAGGGAGCCTGAAAGGCACCAGAGTCATATGGAGAAGAACTGAGCTGTTTGGCATTAGAGCGAGGGCTGGAGAGGCAGCTTTCTCCTGGACAGACATGCTATCAGAGGCTTTTGTTCCTTTGGTGAGCCCTTCCCTGGGCCGGCAGACGCCACCATATCTGGGACTCCAGCTACCTGGCTCACACTGTTTGCCCTGCCCTGGTGATTCCCTGAGGCCCCGCCCCACCCAGCTTTCAGGCCCACCCAAGCTGTTGCCAGTTGCTTTACCATAGGATTGGCCTGTCTTGGGTCCTGCTGCAGCTTTTCCTAAATTCTTTCAAACGAGCAGCATCTGGTCTCAGCTAGCCCCATACCTCTCGCTAAGTAATACATAGAAACAAACACAGGGAGGCAGCCAAAATGAGGAGACAAAGAAACAGGTCCCAAATGAAAGAACAGAACAAAACTCCAGGAAAAGAACTAAGTGAAATGGAGATAAGCAACCTAACAGATACAGAGTTCAAAATACTGCTTATAAGGATGCTCAGTGGACTTAGTGAGGACCTCAAGAGCATAAAAAAGGACCAGTCTGAAATGAAGGAGGCACTAACTGAAATAAAGAATAGTTTACACAGATGCAATAGTAGAGTAGGTAAAGCCAAGAAGCAAACCATCGATTTGGAATATAAGGAAGCAAAAAACACCCAATCAGAACAGCAAAAAGAAAAAAGAATCCAAAGAAATGAGGATAGTGTAAGGAGCCTCTGGGACAACTTCAAGCGTGCCAACATTTGCATCTTGGGGGTGCCAGAAGGAGAAGAGAGAGAACAAGAAATTGAAAACCTATTTGAAACAATAATGGCAGAAAACTTTCCTAACTTGGTGAAGGAAACAGACATGCAAGTCCAGGAAGCACAGAGAGTCCCAAACAAGATGAACCCCAAGAGGCCCACACCAAGACACATCATCATCAAAATGCAAAAGGTTCAAGACAAAGAGAGAATCTTAAAAGCAGCAAGAGAAAAGAAGTTAGTTACCTACAAGGGAGTTCCCATCAGACTGTCAGCTGATTTCTCAAAAGAAACTTTGCAGGTCAGAAGGGAGTGGCAAGAAATATTCAGAGTGATGAAAAGCAAGAACCTACAACCAAGATTACTCTATCCTGCAAAGCTGTCATTTAGAATCGATGGCCATATAAAGAGTTTCCCAGACAAAGAAAAGCTAAAGGAGTTCATCACCACCAAACCATTCTTATATGAAATGTTGAAGGGTCTTCTTGAAGAAAAAGATAAAAAAATATGAACAAACAAAATGGCAATAAATACATAGCTATCAACAATTGAATCTACAAACAAAATGAACAAGCAGAACAAAGATATTCTCATAGATACAGAGAACTTTTTTGGGAACCAGATGGGTGGGGGCTGGGGGGATGGGTGAAAAAGGTGAAGGGATTAAGAAGTACAAATTGGTTGTTAGACTGACAAACCTCAAAGGGAAGGGGGGTTGGGGGGTGGGAAGAAATAAACCAAAGAACTTATTTGTATATATGCATAACCGATGGACACAGACAACAGTGTGGGGAACGGCAGGAGGGGGGCAGGAATGGGGAGGAGGGGGGCAAGGGGGGAAA
The DNA here is from genome assembly GCA_030848825.1 of Tadarida brasiliensis. Lineage (NCBI taxonomy): Eukaryota > Metazoa > Chordata > Mammalia > Chiroptera > Molossidae > Tadarida > Tadarida brasiliensis. The sequence continues at coordinate 65,552,995 of CM061259.1, read as the reverse complement.
ATGAGGAACATTTGTAATACATTCAACAATAAAGATAAGTTATAAAAAAAAAATAAAAATAAATAAATAAATAAAAAAGTTATATGCTTGGAGCATGACTACACACCCTGACCTGCTCAACTAGGAATTTATAAATTGATTTTTAGAGAGAGAGGAAGGGGGGAGAGAGAGAGAGAGAGAGAGAGAGAGAGAGAGAGAGAGAGAGAGAGAAACATCGATTTGTTGTTCCACTTATTTTTGCATTCATTGGTTGCCCTGACCAGGGATCAAATCCACAACTTTGGTGTATTGGGATAATGATCTAATCAAATGAGTTACAAGGCCAGGGCCTTCAATTAGGAATTTATTATCAGATCACCCTCTGAGGTTAATTTAGGTCACTGGACTTGTCGGGTTTACTATAGGGCCCCTTTTTCATCCACAAAGTAATATTTACTCTTTTCCCATAAAGGTAACATTCACAGGCTTTGGAAACTAGGATGTGGACATACTTTTTCAGGGGCCACCATTTAGCTCAGTACACTATCTACATGTTGCTAAGCTTAGTTTGAGTTACTGTGAACCAAAATAACAAAAATCAAATTTTAAAAATATCAAAATTACTTAATCTGTTCAGATTATTCATATTTTTTTCAGAGATAATTTGGTGAGATATATAGGTAGTTCCTATTCACCTCACCCTGCTACTCCTGCTCCCTCCCAACTTTTGCTCACGGCAATGAATGATTTTATTTAATGTTGGTCCTAATCCTAAATAATAAAGGTACTACAGGCACACAATGTGTGCCTCTTATTATTTCTCAACATCATTAATATATTACATGGTATAAAAAATGTCTGACATAGATAAATGAAACAGACTGACATATCTCAGAGGAGGGGAGTGTGGGGGAGGATGGGAAGCGATCAACCAGAGAATACAATGCATATATGGCCTAGTCCATGGACACAGACAAAATGTGGTGAAGGCCTAGGAGGGGCAGGGGCTGGGTGGAAGGGGGCAAATGGGGTGGAAAATGGGGGGGCATCTGCAATAGAGTCAACAACAACAAAATGTCTGACTTTTTCTTTGATGTACAAAAGAATTGTATATAACTTACAGGCACTGCTAGGGGTGTTTTGTTTGCTTTCTTTTGCTTTCCCAATTCTAGGCCAGCCAGTCATGGCTAACACAAAGAAGCAACTCTCTGTAGCATGTAGACAGTGTGGGGCTGTGTGTTTGTTAGTGGTTGAAGGGATCTTAGCTTTCATCATTTCCAGTCACCTTAAGTTGGAAGGGCAGAACCAAAGTCCAGAAAAGTTAGGTGGCCTGGCCAAGATCATGGGAACTACTGGTGGGAATGGAATGGGAGCCTGCTCTTCTCGTCTGCAGGACAGTGATTCTCAGTGCTCTCGCCCCATCCATTTTATCATCATGATCCTGCCACAAAGCAACAGGACAATGTGATTTCGGGGACTTTAAAATTTTGCCTCAAAATGATGATTTTTATGAGACATTCCCTGAGATATAGTGATTTATAATAAGAAATATATATGTGGCCTTCGTCCAGTTTCTGGCACAGAGCTCCTGAAACCCTTGGAATTTCCTAAGTGAAGAGAGAAATCAATGTGTCTTTTATTATGCTAATGAGGTGAGTTTTGGAAAGCAACTCTGGATGGGGCTGGTTGCCAAGAGAACCAATCATGTAATTAGAGGGTTGGGAATGTCAGTGTCCCCCAAACTACAACCTCTGGGGAGGGGAGAAGGTCTGGAGATTGAGTTTAATCACCAATAGCCAATGAGTTAATCAATCATGGCTAGGTAATGGAGCCTCAATGAAAACCCCAAAGAACTGGCTTTCGAGAGTTTCCTGGTTAGTGAACATGTGGTGATTCACTGGGGTGGGGTGTGGCAGCTCTGAGCCCTTTTCCCATACCTAGGTCAATGAATCTTTTCCATCTGGTTGTTCCTGAGTTATGTCCTTTTATTACAAGCCCATGATCCAGTAAGTAAAATGTTTCTCTGAGTCCTGTGAACTCCTCTAAAAAGTAATTGAACTCAAAGAAGGCTTTGTGGGAACTTCTAATTTATAGCTGGTAGACAGAAGCACAGGTGACAACCTGAATTGGCAATTGACTCTGAAATGGGGAAGGTGTAGGTCTGAACCCTTAAACTATGAAACCTGATGTTGTCTCCAGGTAGATAGTGTCAGAATTGGGTTGAACTGCAGAACACATAGCTGGTGTCTGAGAATTGCTTGGTGTGTGGAAAAAACTCTCATACATTGGAATTGGTAATGTAGGGTTTCAGAATATGTCACCTAATATATACCACTTGGAATATTGATTATTTTGAATTAAACGTATGTACTTGAGAAATAGCCAGTGCAAGAAGGATACTATGACTCTCTTTTTACCCCCTGAAAGCAGGAAATAAATCTCCCACGTGAAAGATAAAAGGCATCCTTATCATTAGAGAATAAATTTAGGGTTGAGGAAAGCTGTGTAAACAAATCTTGTTACTTCTTCACCATTTTACAACCGCTAGCCCAAACCCCTTTATCTTGTCAATTCTTCACAAATTCGTTGTTTCAAAGCTTCCTGCTCTGGTCACTTCTTTGAGTTTCATATCTTTATGGGGCTCCTATACATACACATGTAATTAAATTTATTTTTCTCCTTTAATCTGTCTTTAAAAAAAAATGTTTTTATTGATTTTAGAGAGAGAGAGGGAGAGAGAAAAACATTGATGTGAGAGAGAAACATTGACTGGTTGCCTCCTGCATGCCCCCTACTGGGGATCAAGCCCAAAACTTGGGCATGTGCGCTGACCAAGAATTGAACCAGCAACCTCTTGATGTATGGGATGACACTTGACCAACTGAGCCACACTGGCCAGGGCCTGTAAATCTGTCTTTTTATGACAGAGTATCACAGCCAAGAACCTAGAAGGGTGGAGGACAATTAATTTTCTTCTCCTACAGTAGTCAGAACCTAGAGTACCAAAATGGAAAGTGGTCCTGGAATCATCTGATGATCATTCTACTTCTGTAGGCTCATAATGACACATGTGGATATGCTTTTGAAGGATGAGGAGCATGGGGCTCAGAGGCATAAATAGTTTTCTTACATGGACAGAAGGGAGAACTAGAACCCACATCTCTGACTCACTTTTCTATTTGTTATTTGAGTCTCTCTGCTTTTTCCATGAAAACAATGTTGTCCTTTCGCAAAAAAGAAACTAGAACTGGCCTAGACAAGACCTAATCTAATATGCTTCTGACTTTTTCTTTTTGGGGTGGGGGTGGGGTAGCAGTAAGGATCTTTACACGTGAAGAGATCACAATGGCTTTACTCAGATGCTGTGTTCTCAGGCTAGTTCCAAAGGTGACATCAGCCTTGGTCTGTAAATAAAGAAGTATGGCTTCCTTTGTGCCAGCACCACCTCTCACAATGTTTTCTTTACTTGCCAGCTGACAGCTGAAAGTGAGTCTGCTAATAGCCTGGATAGGTAACTTTAATATAAATGTGCTGTAGAGTAAACAATGAATATTGTCTTCTTTGCTGGAAGCAAGCTCTGATATGAGGGAGTGGTGGTAGGAAGAGGTGATGGCCTTAATGAGGGACTAAATTTGGAGAAAACAAATGTACATTTTCTTGAGTTCTCATTTTTTGCTTAAGACTAGCACTGGCAGGAAGGGTAAGATTTCTAAGAGCAAAGGAAGAGAAACTGAACCTATGCCAACCCTTTGGGCCAAGTAAAATTTGGAGAACATGATGTGTTTTTGAAAATGCTTGGCAAAGTAGTAATTTAAGATCCCCTGGGATACTAGTCAATCTAGGCTTGGAAACCTGTTTAGATCTGTCTAGTCAAGACAAAGAAGATGTTTAATGAGAATTTGCACTTCCACAAGTGACCGTCTGAAAAGTGTTACCATTTCCTGTAAGACTGGTGACGCCTTTTCTGCTGATGATATAGGACTTAACATAAACTTTGATTATTGATGCCAGGCCAATTTCTGCCTGCAAGAAAAATTATTTCTGACATGTTTCCCAGAAACTAAAGTTGGTTTGTTTGCTATTCCAGGTCTTAAAATTCAAGGATTTTCCTTCCCCAGTGTAGTTGACTAATGGCATTAATGGAGGTGAATCAGTTAGGTCATTGTAGTTAGTCTAGGCAATTCAAGCAAAATATGAATTCCCAGCCTCAAGAAGGACAGCACCAGGAATTTTTGGGGATCTCAATAGGAGAAAGAAGTTGACTCTCCCTTTTGAGTGAATACTGGAAAGTCTGTCATCTCTCAGTTTCCATAGGCAAGTCACCTATTCAAGATACACCATGAGGTGGGAGGCTCTGGCCCAGCTGTGGAGACTCTGAGCCCACCTCTTGATGACATTAACATCAGGACCACTAAAAACAAAGAAGGGATATTTCACCAAAGAAAAGCAGAGATGTTGAATAAGTAAAAACAGTTCATGTCTCCTTGGAAAATAGGGAAGGAAAGTCTCTTCTCTGGACCCTTTGGAGGAGATGCTTAACTTGAAATGAGGGAGGTGTGGGGGAAATGGCAGTGAAGTTCGAATTAGGGGACTCAGATCCATCATTGTGGATTCTGTGACATCCTCAGAAAGTGGGGGCCCTGTGCCTCTGCCTGAGGTCTCTGTGACTTTTTTTTTTTTTAAAAACTTATCTTTATTGTTGAATACATTACAGATGTTCCTCCCTTTTCCCCTATTGATCCCCTCCTCCCCACTCCTGCCCCCCTCCTGCCTTTCCCCACACTGTTGTCTGTATCCATTGGTTATGCATATATGCATATAAGTTTTTTGGTTTATTTCTTCCCAACTCCCCACCCCCCTTCCCTTAGAGGTTTGTCAGTCTAACAACCAATTTGAACTTCTTAATCCCTTCACCTTTTTCACCCATTCCCCCAACCCCCCTCCCATCTGGCAACCAACAAAATGTTCTCTGTATCTATGAGAATGTTTCTGTTCTGCTTGTTCATTTTGTTTGTGGATTCAGTTGTTGATAGATATGTGTTTATTGCCATTTTGTTTGTTCATATTTTTTATCTTCTTTTTCTTTAAGAAGACCCTTCAACATTTCATATAATAATGGTTTGGTGGTGATGAACTCCTTTAGCTTTTTCTTGTCTGGGAAACTCTTCATATGGCTGTCGATTCTAAATGATAGCTTTGCAGGATAGAGTAATCTTGGTTGTAGGTCATTGCTTTTCATCACTCTGAATATTTCTTGCCACTCTCTTCTGGCCTGCAAAGTTTCTTTTGAAAAATCAGCTGACAGACTTATGGGAACTCCCTTGTAGGTAACTAACTTCTTTTCTCTTGCTGCTTTTAAGATTCTCTCTTTGTCTTGAACCTTTTGCATTTTGATGATGATGTGTCTTGGTGTGGGCCTCTTGGGGTTCATCTTGTTTGGGACTCTCTGTGCTTCCTGGACTTATATGTCTGTTTTCTTCACCAAATTAGGGAAGTTTTCTGTCATTATTGTTTCAAATAGGCTTTCAATTTCTTGTTCTCTCTCGTCTCTTTCTGGCACTCCCAAGATGTGAATGTTGGTATGCTTTAAGGTATCCCAGAGGCTCCTTACACTATCCTCACTTTTTTGGATTCTTTTTTCTTTTTGCTGTACTGATTGGGTGTTTTTTGCTTCCTTATATTCCAAATCAATGGTTTGCTTCTTGGCTTTACCTACTCTACTATTGAATCTCTGTACATTATTCTTTATTTCAGTTAGTGCCTCCTTCATTTCTGACTGGTCCTTTTTTATGCTCTTGAGGCCTTCACTAAGTTCACTGAAGTTCTCACTAAGTTCATTGAGCATCCTTATAAGCACTGTTTTGAACTCAGCATCTGCTTATCTCCATTTCGCTTAGTTCTTTTTCTGGAGTTTTGTTCTGTTCTTTCATTTGGGACATGTTTCTTTGTCTCCTCATTTTGGCTGCCTCCCTGTGTTTGTTTCTATGTATTAGGTAGAGTTGCTATGTCTCCTGGGCTTCCTAGGGTGGCCTATTGTAGTAGGTGTCCTGTAGGTCCAGTGGCACAGCCTCCTTGATCTCCCAGCTGGGCCCTCGAGGTGCATCCCTTGTGTGGACTGTATACCCTTCTGTTGTAATTAAGTCTTGATTGCTGTTGGCACATCAATGAGATGGTTTTATTCAGGCTGATCAGGTGCAAGGACTGGCTGTGCCCACTATCCACTGACCTCTGACTACCTTGGATGATCAGCTGTGCAGGGGCCCACCACACATAGTAAAACTTACTTCAGCAAGGCTCTGGTACTCACTGAGTCCATTTTTTGATTGTGTCACTTGTGGAGGTGGTTGGGTGGTGGTGCTTCACAGTGTTCTGAAGCTGTCCACTGGGTGTGCTGGCTCTAGGGCAAGGTCAGCCACTGCCTGGTGTTCTACCCGGGGCCACCAGGCATAAGCTACAAAGCAGTCTGTAGATGGCTGCTTCTTGTGCTGGGCTTGGAGGTGCCCAGGAAAAGCCAAGTTGTGAACCAATGCTGGTTGCTTCTAGTGGCGGGCCTGGGGCCACTTAATGAGAGGTATGGGGTTTGCTGAGACTAGATGCTGCCTGTTCCTTTGGTAAAGCAACTCGCAATAGCTTGGGTGGGCCTGAAAGTTGGGTGGGACAGGGCCTCAGAATCATCAGGGCAGGGCAAACAGTGTGAACCAGGTTGCTGGAGTTCCAGATATGGCGGCCCTTGCCTGCCCTGTGGGAGAAGGGCTCACCAAAGGAACAAAGGCCTCTGAGAGCACATCTGTCCAGGAGAAAGCCGCCTCTCCAGCCCTCGCCCCAATGCCAAACAACTCAGTTCTTCCCCGGATGTCTCTGGTACCCTTCAAGCTGCCTCCTCCCTGCTGGAGCCTGGAGGGTGCAAGTCCGAGTAAGTCTGTGTGTGGGCCCTTTAAGAGGAGCTGCCTGGGGCTTCAGAAGCCTCAGCGTACCTCAGCCTCAGTTCCTGTTGGTTTTATAGCCAGAAGTGATGGGGATTCTCTTCCTGGTACTGGAACCCTGAGCTGGCGGCCTGGTGTGGGAGGGGGACCCCTCACTTCTCAGGGAGGACCTCATAGCCGAGGTATCCCCCTGATTTTTATCTGCTACATGTGGGTGTGGGACCAGCCCGCCTGTGCCTCCGCCCCTCCTTCCAGTCTCGCTGTGGCTGCTTCTTTAGTTTCGTAGTTGTAGGACTTCCATGCAGCTTGATTTCAGGCAGTTTTGAATGAAGGTTGTTTTGTAGTTTAGTTGTAACTTTGATGTGGTTGTGGGAGGATGCGATACCGCGTTTACCTATGCTGCCATCTTGACCGAAAGTTGAGGTCTCTGTGACTTTAATCTCTTCTTCTTAGCTCCTGAGCTGCCCTGCAATTTAGAGGAAAGAATGGATGTGGGAGTGTTTTGTGGCCTGCAAAGCACACTGAATGCAGTAGACCACATCAAGCAGACTCCCTCATTCTCAACGTGGCTGGATCCGACAGCATCAGAAACAGCAACACAGAAAACTTAGCACATAAGAAGACAGACTCACAAGTCCAAGTTCACAGTGAACAGTTCTGTTGCAGTCAGGGTGGAAGAAGACTGCTGCATAAAATTCCCCTGGGTATGCTAGTTCTGAGCAGAGGCCAAATTTTTCATTCCGTGGTTTTGCTTCCCAGGAATTGAACTGCTTACTCAATTCCAGAATTCTTTAGGGTGGAAGGCTGCTGCATTATGTATCAGATATTGTATTTGATCTTGGAAAGAAAGCACATGACTTGTCCTAATGCAATTATTTTTCTTTTGTCTATTTGCATCTGAGTGGTATCATACTTTCCAGTTTAGTACTCAGCATTTTATTTTGCAAAAATGCTTTTCAAACATTCTTGAATGACCTCTTTTAACAATGTTATAAGTGTGCCATTAGGATATTTTGAGTACCTCACAGTTAGCCACAGGGCAGCTAAGACTGTGCCCACAGACATGGCAAACAAGGAGCCATAGCAGGAAAACCAGGGCTGTATTGTAGAGCTTCTGGGGAGGCCACTTTCTCTTCCCACAAACTTCTTGTCAGATTCATGGCTGTTGTTGTAAAAGAGCGCTCAAGAGACAAGTATTTTAAAGTAATATTTTAACTTAGTTATTGAAAATTCAGATATGCTCTAGGAGGATGATTGGTTGGGGAGCCTATTATGCAAGTCAGAAAAAATATCTCTTAAATGATACAATACAGCTAGCTTAACACAATCCACTGAGATGCAAGGTTTGGCATGAATCACATATATCACAGCCCCATCCAAGGGGATTCATTACCTATAGGGTCTTATTATAATGTGACTTTACAGAGCGATGATCCTAAGATACAATAGAATACTTTATCACTAAGGACTGCATAGTCATCACTCAGAAGTGGTGTCAGAATCATTTTCAGAGACTGAACCGTCAGACAGCAGGAGAGGCCAAAATTTGAGAATGAGAAATGTTCTGAGCAGCTAGGACAGCAAGATGCCAGAGCCAGATGATAGAAATTAGAGGGGAGAATAGGTTGGGAACTGGGAAGTTGGCAGATGAGAACAAGGAGCACATGGACACCGTGAAGCCCTGGTAGGTATTTGGACAGGAGGAGAACCATGAAGCCAGAGGAGTGAGGCAAAGTGAGTCAGGGGTGAAAGGCCCAGCACTGTCATCCCTTAATGGGGGTCTATCTTGATTCCAACTTGTCTTAGTCTGCTCTGACTGCTAGAACAAAATACCATAGACTGGGTGGCTTAAATGACAGAAATTTATTTCTCACAGTCTGGAGACTGAGAAGTCCAAGATCAAGGTGCCAGCAGATTCGGTGTCGGTGAGGACACTCTTCCAGGCTTATAAACCCATGCCTTTTTGCTGTATCCTAATACGGCAGAAAGAGAGAGATCATCTCGTGTCTCTTTTCATAAGGGCACTGAACCCATCATGATGGCTCCATCTTCATGACCTACTCACCTCCCAAAGGTTTCACCTCCAAATACCATGACATTGAGGGGGGCTTCAAGTTGAGAATTTTGCAGGGGCACAGACATTCTGTCCATAGCATATGTTATAGATGTGTTGGATGTCTGTAATCAATGCCTGTCATTCTTTCTTGGGGCCTATCACCTAGCTCTTGTTTCAATATCTCCAGTGTGAAAAATTATCTGCTGTCTTTTGGGAATCAGAGCTCACCTACCTTTATGGAAACTAAATTGCCAGGTCCTTGCCTTCACAGCCTCTCTTGCAGTGAGACCATGATCACAAGAGCTAGGCTTTGCAAACCCTGGGTTTGAATCAGGAACTGGGCACACCCAGAAGCAGGGACCGTAGTGACTTCTCTGGTGGTGAGGGCAGCTGCAGCATGACTGTGTCCCCAGCACAGTGGTGGCTGGTGGTATTGCTGGATTGCGATTCCATGGCGGCAGTGGGAGCAGTGCAGTCTGCAGTACCCACTGCTGGGGGAACTGCTGACTTGGAGTTGGGAGCCAGATCTGCTGTGTGATTTGGGGATTCCTGACCTGGCTCTCTAGATCTTTTAGTGATTCCATGAGTGACTTAATATATTTTCATTTATTTTATTATTATTTTTTAAACTTATCTTTATTGTTGAATGTATTACAGATGTTCCTCCTTTTCCCCCTATTGACTCCATTCTCCCCACTCCTGCCGCCCCTCCTATCTTTCCCCACACTGTTGTCTGTGTCCATTGGTTATACATATATGCATATAAGTTCTTTGGTTGATTCCCCCCGCCACTACCCTTCCCTTTGAGGTTTGTCAGTCTAACAACCAGTTTGTACTTCTTAATCCCTTCACCTTTTTCATCCATTCCCCCAACCCCCCTCCCATCCGGCAACCAACAAAATGTTCTCTGTATCTATGAGAATGTTTCTGTTCTGCTTGATCATTTTGTTTGTAGATTCAATGGTCGATAGATATGTATTTATTGCCATTTTGTTTGTTCATCTTTTTGATCTTCATTTTCTTTAAGAAGACCCTTCAACATTTCATATAATACTGGTTTGGTTCTTGTCTGGGAAATTCTTGATATGGCCATCGATTCTAAATGATAGCTTTGCAGTATAGAGTAATCTTGGTTGTAGGTCATTGCTTTTCATCACCTTGAAAACTCCCCTCTGTCCTGCAAAATCTCTTTTGAGAAATCAGCTGACAATCTTATGGGAGTTCCCTTGTAGGTAACTAACTGCTTTTCTCTTGCTGCTTTTAAGATTCTCTCTTTGTCTTGAACCTTTTGCATTTTGATGATGATGTGTCTTGGTGTGGACCTCTTGGGGTTCATCTTGTTTGGGACTCTCTGTGCTTCCTGGACTTATATGTCTGTTTCCTTCACCAAGTTAGGGAAGTGTTCTGTCATTATTGTTTCAAATAGGCTTTCAATTTCTTGTCCTCTCTCTTCCTCTTCTGGCACCCCAGTGATGCGAATGCTGGTATGTTTGAAGTTATCCCAGAGGCTCCTTACACTATCCTCATTTTTTTTTTTTTGATTCTTTTTTCTTTTTGCTGTTCTGATTGGGTGTTTTTTGCTTCCTTATATTCCAAATCAATGGTTTGCTTCTTGGCTTTACCTACTCTACTATTGAATCTCTATAAATTATTCTTTATTTCAGTTAGTGCCTCCTTTATTCCTGACTGGTCCTTTTTTATGCTCTTGAGTCCCTCAGTAAGTTCATTGAATTTCTCACTATGTTTATTGAACATCCTTATAAGCAGTGTTTGGAACTCTGCATCTGTTAGATTGCTTATCTCTGTTTTGTTTAGTTGTTTTCCTGGAGTTTTGTTCTGTTCTTTCATTTGGGACCTGTTTCCTTGTCTCCTCATTTGGGCTGCCTCCCTGTGTTTGTTTCTATGTATCAGGTAGAGTTGCTAGGTCTCCTGGGCTTCCTAGGGTGGCCTGTTGTAGTAGGTGTCCTGTAGGGTCCAGTGGCACAGCCTCCCTGGTCTCCCAGCTGGACCCTCAAGGTGCACCCCTCGTATGGACTTTACACCCTTCTGTTGTAATTAAGTCTTGATTGCTGTTGGCACATCAATGAGAAGGTTTTATTCAGGCTGATCAGATGCAAGGACTGGCTGTGCCCACTATCCATTCACCTCTGCCTCCCTTGGAGGGCCAGCTATGCAGGGGCCCAACCACACAGAGCAAGACTTATTTCAGCAGGGCTCTGGTACCCACTAAGTCCACTCCTTGAGTGTGTCACTTGTGGAGGTGATTGGGTGATGGTGCTTTGCAGTGTTCTGACGCTGTCCACTGGGTGTGCTGGCTCTGGGGCAAGGTCAGCCACTGCCTGGTGTTCTACCTGGGGCCACCAGGCATAAGCTATAAAACAGTCTGCGGATGGCTGTGTCTAGTGCTGGGCCTGGGGTCACTTAATGAGAGGTATGGGGCTCACTGAGACGAGATGCTGCTTGTTTGAGAGAATTTAGGGAAATCTGGAGCAGGATCCAAGACAGGCCAATCCTATGGTAAAGCCACTGGAAATGCCTTGGGTGGGCCTGAAAATTGGGTGGGGCAGAGCCTCAGGGAATCATCAGGGCAGGGCAAACAGTGTGAGCCAGGTTGCCGGAGTCCCAGATGTGGTGGCTGTCTGCCTGTCCTGTGGGTGAAGGACTCACCAAAGGAACAACGGCCTCTGATAGCACGTCTGTCTAGGAGAAAGCTGCCTCTCCAGCTCTTGCCCCAATGCCAAACAACTCAGTTCTTCCCTGTATGTCTATGGTGTCTTTCAAGCTGCCTCCCCATTGCTGGTCCGAGTAAGTCTGTGTGTGGCCACTTTAATAGGAGCTGCCTGGGGCTCCAGCATCCTCAGCCTCCCTCAGCCTCAGTTCCCGTTGGTTTTTACAGCCAGAAGTTAGAGGGACTTCTCTTCCTGGCACTGGAACCCTGAGCTGGGTGGTCTGGTGTGGGAGGGGGACCCCTCACTCCTCAGGGAGGACCTTCCCAGCCGAGGTGTCCCTCCTGATTTTTATACTCCACATGTAGGTGTGGGACCAGCCCGTCCACGCTTCTGCTGTCCTACCAGTCTCGGTGTGGCTGCTTCTCTAATTTCGTAGTTGTAGGACTTCCATTCAGCTCAATGTCAGGTGGTTTTGAATGATGGTTGTTCTGTAGTTTAGTTGTAATTTTGATGTGGTTGTGGGAGGAGGCGATACCACGTTTACCTATGCTGCCATCTTGACCAGAAGTAGACTTACTATATTTTTAATAAATTCATCTTTCTACTTCACTCAGAGTTAATTTCTGTTGCTTGCCACCAACAATCCTACCCAATTCATTATGTTCTAGTTAGCAAAAATCAAACGAAGAAACTCATAAAGTTAGTACCAAGAATGTCAATATATAATAATAGCTTTTGCTTGTTGAAAAATTATTTCCTGCTGTTTTAAGCTATAAGGAACAGTCTCTACAAAGCTGTCATGTGTTGCCCGGCCGGTGTGGCTCAGTGACTGAGCGTCGTCCCATGCACCAAGAGGTCCGTGGTTTGATTCCTGGTCGGGGCACATGCCCAGGTTGTGGGCCTCATCTCCAGTGGAGGGTATGCAGGAGGCAGCCAATTGATGTTCTCTCTCATCGATGTTTCTATCTCTCTCTCCTTCACCCTTCCTCTCTCTCTAAAATCAATAAGAAAGAAAAAATTAAAAACAACAACAACAACAACAACAACAAAAGCTGTCATGTGTTAGACCTTCCTTTCTCTCCCAGCACAACCTCTGTTGAGAACAGACCATCAGTCATTTCAGTAGGGCTGGGTGCCCAGAGTTGCTGCGTCTTCCCAAGACACTGGGTTGTGTTGGCTTGAAAATGGAGTCCTGCCCTGCACTATACCCAAGAGCAGGGAGCTGGCATTCCTCATGGCCTCATCCAGAGTCACTTCTAAGACTTACCATTGTTTCTTCACTCCCTTGACCTGTAGACAGAATTGTTGCAATGACCTGTACTCTGCCTGATGTTCTCATAATTTCTGCTTTTCACTTCCAGAGCTGAGACCTCCTCCCTGAACTTCCCCTCACCTTTCCACCCATGGCTGCTCAGCTCTCCTCTAGGTGCTGGCCTGGAACCAGGGCTTGTCCATCAGTTCTCTGTCCCTCCTCAAGATAGTCCTGCTTCTGCCTGTGTTCCCTTCCCCTCCTTGTTGTCTCATGAAAGCTCTCCTCTCTCTGTGCTCAGTGATGCTGCCACCCAGCAGTGTGCTCCAAACCCCTGCACAGTGGGTGAGTGGTGACCTTGATTCTGAGGCACAGGCTTGCCCTGACCAGCATCCCCTTATGTGCTTCCTGCCATGACAAATGCCTATCCTGGAGACAGAAAACAGACCAAGGTCAAATCCAAGAGCAGAAGCTGACAACAGTGGTTTTCTTCAGGTAACCCAGAATGAGCACGGCTGAGAAATTTCATTTCAGGCATGAGGAAAAAAAAGGAATGAAGAAAGTAAAGTCTTCATCGGGGGAGGGAGGGAGGGAGGGAGGGAGAGAGAGAGAGAGAGAGAGAGAGAGAGAGAGAGAGAGAGAGAGGAGAGAGAAATATCAAATCAAAACCTGAGCCTGGCTAGTATGGCTCAGTGGATTGAGCATTGACTGAGAGGTCCCAGTTTGATTCCCAGTCAGGGCACATGCCCGGGTTTCAGGCTCCATTCCTAGTAGGAGGTGTACAGTAGGCAGCTGATTGATGTTTCTTTCTCACATTGATGTTTCTATCTCTCCCTCTCTAAAAACAGTCAGTAAAAATATATAACAAAATTTTTTAAAAAAATTTGATATATCAGCCCTGGCCGGTTTGGCTCAGCGGTTAGAGCTTCGGCCCACGGACCGGAGAGTCCCGGGTTCAGTTCCTGCTAAGGGCATGTACCTCAGTTGCAGTTTGTCCCCATCCCTGGTTGGGGTTGTGTGGGTGGCAACCACTCGATGTGTCTCTCTCACATGATGTTTCTCTCTCTCACTTCCTCCTTCTCTCCCTCCCACTCTATCCAAAGATAAATGCAAAAAAAAAGTATCCTCTGGTGAGGATAAAAAAAAAAAATTTGATATATCAGATACTAAATGTCAAATACGAATATCAAATACTTAATCTGCTACTGGCGTGCAGAAATCTTCATGAGGAGCTTGGTAATTTTTAATTGCTATTATACAAACTAAATGAAAAGTACAATCATGATTAAAGGGAGGGGATGAAAGCCTGAGTCATTGGGAACAGATCTCTGACTTAAATAATTTATTTTTATAATCAAAGTAGTCAGCACCCATTTATTCACTGTAGTCAGCTCACTACCTGCAATGCAGATCTTTTTATATTTCCCTTTTGATATAATCCCTTCGTTTAAATCAGTGGTCAAGAAGAAACATGCATGTCTGCCAGATAAAGAAGGGTCCATCTATTAAGTTGGCAATTATACTGGCCTCATATCCTGTATTATTTTAATCGTGTTGACTGTCGGAGTCTTTGCCTGTGTTTAACTCAGATGAAATCAGTCCGATGAGGTAAGTAAGGCTCAAGTAGTTTTAATTTGTTTGTGAGAAAATGTAAACCTTTCATGCTGTTTCTTGTGGGCTCATCTCTGAGAAAAACAGCAATATATTTTTTCCCCATTTCTTTATACCCATTTGTCAGTACATTATCATTTCCTTACCTGTCAACTCAGAGAAAGTTAGATGGCGGTGCCAGCAGGTGTTATACAACTCTAAAGTTAGGATTGCTGAACTTCGATATAACAGCAAATGAGGCCCCAAAATTGTTCCCAAAATGGCTTTGTTTTCTGGAATCCACTGAGACCCATGTATTCCTGACACACAAGGTATGAAAGGACCCCTGGGCATCTACTTGATGGAACACATCAAGTTGTGAAGAAATTACTTCTCAAAACTTGGCTGAGTTTTGCACTCTAGAAGCAATCAGTACTTGTTTCGAAGTTGCTTGGCCTCTGTGAGGCATGGCCGAGCTTGGCTTCAAGAGCTAGGCAGGCAAAGCAAAACAGACGCCTTTCTAAGTCCAGGAAAGTCAGGTTCAGGGAGTGGTTCAAGTTGGTTGTTGAAAATTGTTGAAAAGTCTGCCTGACCTTCCCAAAGCCTCAAGGACAAAAGAAAAAAATCAGTTGGGCGGTTGTTTTGCACTTATATTTTAATTGGTTCCCAATCAAGTTTGTGTCCAACTTCTTAACTTGAAGTTTGCGGTTATGCTTAATTTTCGGTAATTCTTCTGGCTCAGAATTCCACTTCCATTCCAATGATCAGACCAGAGGTGTGTGCTATTCAGCCTTCTTAGCTGCAAACAGATCTCCCCTCTGGTTAGTTTAAGCAGAAATGGAATTTATTACGAGGATATCAGAGAGCTCACAAAAAGAACAGGCAGGCTGGAGAAAATGGAGATGATGTAATAGCAAAGGAGAGCAGGGGGTCTGAGCCCCAGAGCATGCCCAAGGGGAGGCCGGCTGGGGCCCCCTACAGCAAGCACCAGTGCAGCCAGGCCACTGCTGACACCACCACCAGGGATTCCTCCTTGGGGATCCCCTGAGTCCTTATCTCACTTACTCCAGAGCATAATTCTGGGGGAATCATCCAACTGGCTGAGGCTTATTCTCATGTCCAAGCAATAGCTACCAGAGCCCGGGGGAAACAATTGTCCAAATTTGGGCCTCCCATCATGAGATGGCCTCTTACCAGCTACCAAGAATCACAATGGCAGATTCCTTAATCACAGGAAGGTGTTTCTATGGGCAATGGGGGAGGTGGAATGGCAGCAAGGTCGAAACTCGGTCTTTAATTCTGACAGGTGACCTGGAGGATCCAGGTAGCTGAGAATATTAACCTTGTAAATTATTTCCAAAATGGACTTGTGTTTGGAATATAAATTTGTATGTTGAAGCTGTAATCCCCAATGTGACTATATTTGGAGATAGGGTCTGTAAGGAGGTGATAAGGGTTAAATGAGGTGATAGATGTGGGGTCCTGATCAGAGAGGACTGGTGCCCTTGCAAGAGGAAGAGACTCCAGAGCTCCTTCTCTCTGCGTGCACTTAGAGGACAGGCCATGTGAGGACAAAGTGGTTCTCTGCAAGCCAGGAAGAGAGCCCCTACCAAAAACCGAATTCTGCTGGAGTCTTGATCTGGACTTTCCAGCCTCCAGAAATGTAAGACAAGGAATAGTATTGATTAAGCCATGCAGTCAGTGGTATTTTGTTATGACAGACTGAACGGACTAATACAAAGGGATAGAGTAGATGCCATCATCATCCAATCTTTATTATTATTGTTATTTTTTAAAATCCTCACCCAAGGATATTTTTCCATTTATTTTCAGACAGAGTGGAAGGGGAGGGTAGAAAAAGAGAGAGAGAAAGAGATACATAGAGAGAAACACCAATGTGAGAGAGACACATCGATTGGTTGCTTCCAGCACAACCCCGACTGGGGCTGGGGACCAAACCACAACCAAGGTACGTGCCCTTGACCAGAATTGAACCTGAGACTCTTTGGTCCACGGGGCCATCTCTCCAACCACTGAGTCAAACCAGCCAGGGCATCATCTAATATTTACTTTTAGGAACTGGTTTCCCTTTGCTGGCCTGTTGGTTTCCTTGTAGTTGCTTGACTTGTTGAGAGATTGTTCCATTGCAATCTTTGGTTACATTCTAGTGTTGGTTTAACAAAACAAAAGGCTTTCTAAGTTTGTGAGCTTTTATGCATTATGAAACTTCTGGAGTGTAACTGAATGTATACTATCATTGGGAAACTCATCCTGAATAAACATCTCATTTAAATGAAAATTGTAATTACGTACTGAGAGCAAAATGGGGGAAGATTGTTGAAATAATTCCACCTTTAAAGGCACAGCTAAAGTACTGATCTGTAAAACACGGTGACCAATTCTTCTACAAAGTTACAGAATCTGAACCTTCCGATGGTTGTTTTCTTTCAGAGTAGGAACACTGAGACCCAACACTTGGACTATACACAAAATGCAAAATACCTTGGAACTTTTGTTCTGGAATTGTTTTAGTAAAGAAGCCCATTTTTAGAAGCATTCTCAACCACTGTTGAGATATTCTGTTGACCCCAGAACAACTTGGAGATTAGAGGCACCACCCTCCCACACAGTTGAAAATCATATATAACTTCTGACTCCTTCAAAACTTAACTACAGTCATCCCTCTGTTTGAGGACACCCCAGGGATACCGAATCCACAGATGCTCAAATCTGTTACATAAAATGGTGTAGGACAATGCATACTGTCAGTCCTCACATCCTGGATTCTTAACCGAGGATCAAAAATACTATTTTCTATCCATGCTTGGTTGAATCTGCTGATGGGAAGCCCAGGGACACAGAGGGCCAATGCGTATTTAGAAAGAGAATGCGTGCATAAGTGGACCTGCACAGTTCACACCTACGTTGTTCAGGGGTCAGCAGTATAATGTTTGTCTTCTAAGATAGCTGTTAAAAATGGGAAACATCCCACAGTCACTTGGAACCAAATCTGGTAACACACTGAGCTAATTAAATGCTCACAAAAAACAAGGATTGAAAAGAAAATGATTAAACTGATTTTTTTTTTACGGGTTTCAAAGCGGCTCAAAGAAGATTCAGAATGGTCACCCAAACACTTGCAAAGGGCAGCATCGCCGACATATGTGCGTTCTCTCCCATCGTGACTGTTTTGAAAGACGACGTGCATTTTGCCTTGTTATTTTACTGTTACTCCTCCTGAGCTGTCTCTGAGCATTTTAGGGTCTTCTTCCTTTTACATAGTCATTTCCTGGAGTTAGTAACAGACAGCAAGAAAGCTTTTAAAATTTATATCTGGCGCTGTGGCTGGTATGGCTCAGTTGGTTGGGCGTCGTCCTGTGCACCAAAAAGTTGCCGGTTCAATTCCTGGTCAGGGCACATACTCAGGTTGTAGGCTCAATTCCCAGTAGGGGGCATGCAGGAGGCAGATGATGGATGTTTCTCTATCACATTGATGCCTCTCTCTCTCTCTCTCTAAACATCAATAAAAAATCTTTAAAAGAACACATACCTGTCAGGATGGCTGTTAATCCTGCCCCCCCCCAAAGCCATAATTTATATAAAGCTTTTCTGATGAGCAAAATGTATAAACTTTTCTCTATGCCATGACCTCTCAGTGTCTAGGAACTAACTGTAAATCCTTGAACTAGTACATTTAGACACATTACAGTGCTCTAGAAGTACAGAGAGCAGCTGGGTGGATCTGGGCCCAGAGGAATCTCATTTCTCATCAGATCCAAAGGCTCTTTTAAGGTTGAAGTTACTTTCTTTTTTTTCTTTTATTTTATTTTTTATACTTTATTTTATTATTAATTTGTTTTTGTTACAGATGTTTTTCCTTTTTTTCCCCCATTGACACCCTCCTCCCCCTCCCCTTCTCCTCCTCCCCATCCCTGTTGTCCATGACCATTGGTTATGCACCCATGCACATAGGCTCTGTGATTCATCTCTTTCCCCCGCCTCCCCCCCTCCTCTGAGGCCCGTCATCTCATACTCCACCCTCCAGGTCTCTGGGTCAATTTCGTTGTTCAGTTTGCTCAGTTCTCCTGTGTGTTGCCGGCTTCCTCCGATGGTGGGGGGGTCGCCCGGCTCCCCTGCTCCGCCTGGGTTCCCCCACGGTGGGGGCGTCTCCCGGCTCCCCCGCTCCGCCTGGGTTCCCCCGTGGTGGCGGGGTCGTGGCTCCCCCGTTCCACCTGGGTTCCCCCGTGGTGGCAGGGTCGCGGCTCCCCTGCCCCGCCTGGGTTCCCCCGTGGTGGGGGGGTCGCTCAGCTTCTGCAGGCGCCCCTGGCTGCAGGATCACGTTTCCTTTCAGGCAACAAGGAGGGTCCTGGAGGGCAGTATGCCGTCTCCATTCTGCTGCTTCTTTAATTTCGTAGTTGCAGGGCTTCCATTCAGCTTGATTTCATGCGGTCTTTAAGTGATAGTTATTCTGTGATTTAGTTGTAACTTTGATGTGGTTGTGGGAGGACGCGGTTCCACGTCCACCTAGGCCGCCATCTTGACCGGAAGTCCTAAACTATTCTTTATTTCAGTTAGTGCCTCCTTCATTTCTAACTGTGTATCCATCATTTCTGACTGGTCCCTTTTTATGCTCTTGAGGCCCTCACTAAGTTCACTGAAGTTCTCACTAAGTCCATTGAGCATCCTTATAAGCAGTATTTTGAACTCTGCATCTGTTAGGTTGCTTAACTCCATTTCACTTAGTTCTTTTCCTGGAGTTTTGTCTGTTCTTTCATTTGGGACCTGTGTCTTTGTCTCCTCATTTTGGCTGCCTCCCTGTGTTTGTTTCTATGTATTACTTAGCGAGAGGTGTGGGGCTAGCTGAGACCAGATGCTGCTTGTTTGAAAGAATTTAGGAAAAGCTGAAGCAGGCTCCAAGACAGGCCAATCCCATGGCAAAGCAACTGGCAACAGCTTGGGTGGGCCTGAAAGTTGGGTGGGGCGGGGCCTCAGGGAATCACCAGGGCGGGGCCAACAGTGTGAGCCAGGTTGCTGGAGTCCCAGAAATGGCGGTGTCTACGGCCCCAGGGAAGGGCTCACCAAAGGAACAAAAGCCTCTGATAGCACGTCTGTCCAGGTCTGTCCAGGAGAAAGCTGCCTCTCCAGCCCTCGCTCCAATGCCAAACAGTTCAGTTCTTCCCCATATGATTCTGGTGCCTTTCAGGCTGCCTCCCCCGCGCTGGAGCCCGGAGGGAGCGAGTCCGAGTAAGTCCGAGCACGGGCCCTTTAAGAGGAGTTGCCGGGGGCTCCAGCCGCCTCAGCCTCAGTTCCCGCTGGTTTCTCCAGCCAGAAGTTCTGGAGGCTTCTCTTCCTGGCACTGGAGCCCTCAGCTGGGCGCCTGGTGTGGGACGGGGACCTCTCAGTCCTCAGGGAGGACCTTCCCAGCCGAGGTGTCCCTCCTAATTTTTATCCGCCACACGTGGGTGTGGGACCAGCCCGTCATGCCTCCGCCCTCCTACCAGTCTCGATGCGGCTTCTTCTTTAATTTCGTAGTTGTCAGACTTCCATTCAGCTTGATTTCAGGTGGTTTTGAATGATGGTTGTTCTGTAGTTTAGTTGTAACTTTGATGTGGTTGTGGGAGGACGCGATACCGCATTTACCTACACCACCATCTTGACCGGAAGTCTCCTTTTTTTTTTTTTTTTAAATGCTATGTTTACTTGTCCAGCTTCCCCAATAGGCTGAGCAATTTCATCTTAAAGATTTTTTTTTTTTGCATTTATCTTCAGAGAGAGCAGGAGGAAGAGAGGGAGGAAGAGAGAGAGAGAGAAACATCGATATGAGAGAGAAACATCGAGTGGTTGCCACCCACACGACCCCAACCGGGGCCGGGGACAAACTGCAACCGAGGTATGCGCCCTTAGCGGGAACCGAACCCGGTACTCTCTGGTCTGTGGGCCAACACTCTAACCGCTGAGCCAAACCGGCCAGGGCTTGAAGTTACTTTCTTTCCATGGAATTGAGGCATTGCAATAAGAACACTTTTGAGATGCACTGTTTGGTTATTCAAAGCAAAAGGAACTGGACCTTGAGCTCTTGCACTCAGACTCTTTTCTCCAATTCAGGCAAATATTTACCATCTGGTTTTCATTTTTTAGTCTCAGTGATCAACTCTTTTAAAAGAATCAACATGGATTTATTATGGGTCTTTACATACCTGAATCTTTGCATCAAAATGGTCTTTGAAAACACAGGGTTGCTATAGAAAGGTTTGCATAATTATAAAGCAAAGGGTTGGACCAGAAACAGCATTATGTCTGAGATTCTAACATAGTAACTGAAACTGCATATTTTCCCGGAATATACTCAGTGTTGCAAAAATCACATATTTAGTTTTATAGTTAAATAGTTTTACATTATCATCACTAACAAGGACATAAGAAAAGTGAGTCCAAATATAGGTATATATATAAATCAGCTTCTACTTCAGGGTAAAAAATCATAATGCTAAAACTGAAAACTAAGGATAGGAGGCCTAATTATAAATATTAAAAGGTGTGTCTGGCCACTGTGGCTCAGTGGTTGAGCATTGACCCATGCACCAAGAGGATACCGGTTTGATTCCTGGTTGGGGCACATGCCTGGGTTATGGGCCAGATCCCCAGTGGCGGGCATGCAGGAGGCAGCCAATCAATGTTCTCTCTCATCAATGTTTCTATCTCTCTCTCTCTCCCTTCCTCTCTCTCTAAAATCAATAAAGAAAAATAAAATAAAAATTAGAAAAAAGGTGTGCTGGCCATCATCCTTTGTCTGTCTCCCTCCAATATTTTTGATGACTATTCTAATCCATCACCTTGAGTTGCGCCTCGAATAAACATACCAACTTCCATGGGCCACTGTTTTAAATAGTCAAGCAAGAATATTAGTATAGTAATATAACATCATATGTTTATAGTTCTTCTAAGAACCTGTGTGCTCATTATTGAAGATGGGGCTCTGGCCGTCACTCCTGTGTTCCTAGCAGTAGGTTGACAAATGGAGGGAAGAAGGACCGTGGAAGCTCCCCTGTATGGACACATCCTAGAACGCATACGCATTACTTCTTCTTGCATCTCATATGCCAGGATTTAGCCAAGTGGTCATATTCAACTGAATGGAAAGCTGTATGTAGTTTTTAATCCAGATATTCAGGTGTCTGGCTGAAAATCTGGGATTCTTTAAGTAGAATAATAAGAGAAAGGGTAATGGAGGAAAAATGAGCAGTCTGGGCCAGACCATGTTATGGAAGAAGTCCTTTTGTTTAACTGCATTTGTTAAGTGCTGGGTACCTTTCTAGGTACTGGGATACAACAGTGAATAAAACCAAATCTTTGCCCTTGAGAGCTTACATTCTAATGGAGGAGGTGAGAGGTAGATGACAGACAGATAACAACAAACAAACAAATAATACTATAATGTCTGCTCAGTGATTTCAGCAGAGGGCTGGGGGAAGAGTATTCCAAGCAAGACATACAAAGGTCCTGGAGTGGGACAAGATTGAAATGTTAGAGGAGCAGCCAAGAGGCCAACATGACTGCAGCTGAGCATGGGGTAGCAGATGAAATTGGAGAGATAATCAGCATTGAAGAGATCTAGGGTTACCTAGGAAAAGAGAAGTCAATTAAACATTAGATTCTCTCAACCACCAATTCTTTCAATGAACTAATAGAGTGAAAACAATCATTTATGAGTTCATTCAACAGCTTTTAAAACAGAGCTTCCTATGTGCTGGCTACTGTGCTCAGACCTTGGATAGAAACACAGGGTGAGAAGGAGCTCACAGTCCGGGGGAAGGGGGAGAAATGCAAACAAGTACGTGCGATACAATGTGGTAATACAACGGTGCTGAGCGACTCACATTGGATTGCAGAGAGCGATGGAGGAGGCTTCTTGCACGAGGAGAACACATGCTAAATTCAAGGATGAATAGGAGAATTTCTCCAGGAGAAAAGGAAAGGCAACATTCCAGGCAAAAGAGAGATCCTTGCAGGCAAGAAACAGCTGTGTGTGTGTGTGTGTGTGTGTGTGTGTGTGTGTGTGTGTGTGTGTGTGTGTGATGTAGTTCAGTGTTGCTGCAGGATGATACTAGAGGGGGAGGGAGGGCCAGAAAATGTGTGTGTTGTCCTTGCACAGGTCTGGACTTCATCCTTTCAATAAGAGGGAGCTGTAGAAGGGATTTAAGCTGGAGAGTGTCGTGATAAGCACTGTGTTTCATCAGGTCACTCTGTGGCAATGGGGAGGCTACAGGGAGATCAGAGTGGTGGCAGGGAAATGTAGCAGGGCTGGGGGGAGATGTGACAGCTGGCAGTCCATGAGGAGACAGGGGTCAGAGAGCAGAGTGTTGGGGTCTAAGGCTGATGAATGGAGCATTGCTCTGATCCTGTAAAGCAGTGGGCTCAGGGCTGCATGTGCACAGATACTTCAGACCTGTGCACCCTGAAGAGATGGACATACACACAAGTCCAAGATGAATTCCAGGACAAGCCATAGATGCTAGGGACAACATGATATAGAAATTCAAAAGGAGAAGAGAAGCATCAGGCTTTCTGGATGTCATGTTGTCTGAGGAAGTTCTTAAAGAATGAAGGGGGACCTGAGATTAATCTAGGCAAAATGTGGGTTCTTTGGAATGTGGGTCTGTCAAAATGCCCTAAGACAAAAAGGACTTCATGGCCAAATAATTTGGGTTAATTTTATGCATCATCTCTTTCTTCAGATTGTTACAGAAATTCTTTGCATATTAAAGGCTCTGAGAATTCCTGTAGTAAAGAAGCCTATTTGTTTTTAACTTGTCTCCTAGATCTAAGTCCACAAAAGCACCCCCATGTTCCTAATACATTTTTGCACCCCCCTATAACCTATTATTTTCCTGTAGAACTATGTTCCACAATATAGAGTTTGAGGAAACACTGACAGAGAAGGAAACTGAGGCAGAAGAACCCAGACTGTGAGGTAGGGAGAGCTGGCCTGGAAGGTCCCTGGAGTCCACGTTGTCAGTCCAGGGTTCTTCCCCAAATCATCCTCTCCAACCAGCATTTTTGGTGAGAACCTAGGTGTTGAGCACTGAGAAAGTGCTTATGGAGGAGACAGTCCATAGGGAGTTCCTGTCAGCCTCAGACTAAAAGGCTAGAAACCTCACTGTGTAGCATGGATCACACGAACATGCAGAGAATAAAGGGTCAGCTTTGATCCTAGGTGGAGGACATTAGCAAAATGTCAGCAGGACCTTGGGGATAGCATGCAACCCCCAGGAGGGGCTGTCACTCGAGATGAACTCCAGGCAGAAGGTGGCAGGCACAGTTCATTTCCAGAGCCTGGGTGCGAGGGGAGGGTCTGGTCTGGGGCGAGCTGGATGGACTGTGGCCTCAGAAGTACACAGTAAGAAGGACCTGGCCTTGATTAAGTCAAAGGCAAGCAGTCCAAAAACTAGAAAGTAAAGAGTGGAAACCGTGTCCACTCTCTGGGATGGCGGGGCAGCAGGGAGGGGCTGGCAAAAATGGAGCAAGTAGGTTCCAGCTAACGTGTGAAGGCAAATATGGGATTCTCTCTTAGAAGCAGTGTCCTGGTGCATGTGTGTGTGCGTGTATATGTGTGTTTGCGTG
The DNA here is from genome assembly GCA_030848825.1 of Tadarida brasiliensis. Lineage (NCBI taxonomy): Eukaryota > Metazoa > Chordata > Mammalia > Chiroptera > Molossidae > Tadarida > Tadarida brasiliensis. The sequence continues at coordinate 65,528,908 of CM061259.1, read as the reverse complement.
CACACGTGCACATTTGCTCCGGGTGGAGTGTGGGTACATAGGAAAATGTGGGGATGGGGAAACAACAGGCAGGCAGGGCAGAGCAGGCTCTTGCCCTTCCAGAGATAACTGTGGCAGCGCACAGAAGCTGGCGATCCAATCATGCCCCCTCAAGTCCTGGCCCTAGAGCCTTCGGACATATGTCAGAATAATTTTGCCACTCACATAGCAATAGCAATTGCAGCTACAAACACTGATCATTAGAACAAAGTAATAAGGTCTGGTCTGGTCTAGTTTGCTGGCAATCGTCCCCTAACCTTGATAACGGTGATAACTAATTAGATATGGTCTCCTCGCTGTTTTAATAACGTGGTGTCATTCATTTACAAAGACCATTTAATCCCTGCGTCTCCTTGATCTCTCTTCTTATCAAGCCGAATTAGCTTGTTGTGAGTCATCTTCCTAAACAGAGCTCTGACCATATTTCTTCCTACTCAAAAAAATCTCGGAACACTCTCCTCCCTCTTAATGAATAAAATCCAAACTTGATGGTATGACACTGTGAACTGGCTCCAGCCCATCTCTCCAATCATGCTGTTAGTTCCTCTCTGAATCTTATGTTCAGAGATGATGCTCAAAATTTGTAACAGCCAGGAAAGCCTGGGTACCAATCAGTCAAGGCCGACGGAACCACAGTGCTGGAAAGGGGTCCTACAGGAGCCGGGCTGTGTCAGGGAGGTACAGGTCGCTCAGGCTTCAGCTGGGATGGCCGTGTGGACACCAGGGGTTGGGGCTGGGGGCCCTCTGCAACCAGTGTGGAAGTAGTATATCCTTTCTGTATGTGTTAGCTGAATAGCAGCTGGCCTACCTATGCTCCACCCTTCCGTTTTTGTGCTCTTTTCCTTGCGTGGAATGTTATTTTCTGCCTTCTTGCCTTTGTGCACAGATGCTCACAAATCCCCTTTCCTGTTCTTCCTGGACAAAGAGCCAGAACGCGTTTTCCGGTCTACACTAAGGGCTGGCCACGTGACTGGGTTCTAGACAACAGAATATGGGTAGAAATTGTGTGCCAGCCCAAAGTCTGGCTCGGAAGAAACCTACCATGCAATCCTCCACGCTGTTCTCCGGGGTTCCAGCTGGACGTTGGGGATCCAGTGAGAGACCAGGAGGCTGGAGGAAATGTCGGGACCGGGAGAAGATGGAACCCGAGTCCCTGAATCACTATGCAGAAAGCTGTCCACAAAACTGGCTTTGAACTGTTCAGAGTGAGAAATACACCACTATCACACAGCACCATTACCTTCACATTTATATTATCATTGCTTATGTAGCTCTTATTTCATCTCCTGGTTATACATTTCTTCAATTTAGATTCCATATTGAAATTTTAAGTGAAATATTTCATACACTTGACCCTCGAACAATACCTGGTGTAGGGGTGAGGATGTCGGCACAAAGATTGTATCTCCCCAAACTTAACTTGGTATCCATGGAGGATTGGTTCCAGGATACTAAAATCTGCTGATGCTCAAGTCCCTCATATAAAATAGCATAGAAATAATAATGCATACAGTCAGCCCTCCTCATCTGTGGATTTCCAGCCTCGGGTCAAAAATACTGTTTTTGAGCCCAGAAAGAGTGGCTCAGTTGGTGAAGTGTCTGCCTGTGAACTGAAAGGTTGCCGGTTTGATTCCCGGTCTGGGCATATACTTGGGTTGTGGGTTCCATCCCCCATCAGGGCACATATGGAAGGCAACAGATTAATGTTTCTCTCTCACATTGATGTTTTGATGTCTCTCTCTCTCTCTCTCTCTCTCTCTCTCTCTCTCTCTCTCTCTTCAAGCATGTCCTCAGGTGAGGATTAAGAAAAAAAAATACTGTTTTTGATCTGTCATTGGTTAAATTTGCTGATATGAAACCCAAGGATACAGAGGGCGGACTGTGTATATATTGAAAACAATCTGCAGATAAGTGGACCCAAACTTGTGTTCAAACTCGTGTTATTCAAGGGTCAACTGTATATGAAAAGTATGAAGAATAATATATCAGACATATGCATCCACCAGCCATACTGAACAAATGTTATAACTTACCCATATTTGCCTCAGATCCTTCTTCAGTCATAAAACTTGACACCTACAGTTCAAGTTCTCACTCCTCCATTTTTATAAAGCTCATTGCTATGCAAGTAGTAGGTGTTCAAGGAATGTTTTATGATGAATATCTGAAATTTGACACCAGTGTGTTGTTTTCTTACTGGTGATAATTGATTTAAATTTTATATCCTTTGTGACCAAATCTCCGCATTTCCAGGATCATTTGCTAACATCTGTATCATAGTTTGGCTACATAAAATGCAATGAGGCTAAATAACTCAGACTTGATGGGAAGCCAGATCAGTTGCCTCCACTGGTATCAAGACCACATATATCCCCTGGACACAGCCTGATTTTATAGGTGAGGGCAAATGGTTTTCTCCAAAATGCATAAGTACCAGACATTCTCTGGAAACAAAATTTATTTTTCACTGTAAACTAGTATAGTTCTGATAAAGTTTATTTCAATGTAAATATTTATAATCTTTGGGATTATATGTCTTTCTATATTTCTCTTATTACATGCATATATAATAGTATATATGTATATATAATATAAAACAAGCTAATAGTATTATATTAATAGGTAATGTTATATTATCTATTATTCTATTAAATCTTCTATTCCTGTTCTACTTCTATATTTTTATCTTGTCTTTAGACACACTAATATAATTACTCTAAAACAAAGCCCTCATTAATATTGAATCACATACATGTGATAAGTAAGCTTCACTTTTACTCTGCTCTTTGGGTGGAAGGATGTGACATCATCTAGAATAAGTTTTTCCAGTTTGGCTGCACATTAGAATCCCCTGGAGAACTCGAAGAATTCCAAATTCCAGCCTGCACTGCACACCCATTAAATCAGAATCTCTGGGGATGGGACTCAGGTTTCAGTATATGTTAAAACTTTCCAGATGACATCAACATGCAGCCTAGTTTGGGGAACAGAGCTTTAGAATTTTTAGTTTACAGATATTCTTTGAGTTTTTTTCCAGAAAGTTCCTGGACAATGAAAATGAAGTTGTTTCCTTTATATCGGATAATCAAATGAGTCAGAACATCATCCTGTTTTGAGCAGTTTTTCACCATGGCAACGCATTGTGTCATGTGTATGTAAATGTAAATGTGACTTTACAATCCTCATTCCATACTTTGATAAATTGCTTAGTAACCTTCTCACTGAATAATAAGATTGTAAATAAAATCTTTATTATTGCTATCAACAGAAATTACACAGTATAACGCTGGTTATTTTCTTTCCAGTTGGTGATAAGAAATTAAAGTCATTAAAATCTAATAACAGGACTACTTGCTATTCATTTGATTTCCTTTGAGAAAAAAAAGTTCTCATTAATAATTTACTCTCTGGAGCCCATCTTGATGATCTCATTAAATGACACTTTAGTGAATGTAAAAATATAATCCTTCTAAGCACAGAGACAGAAATAGCTAAAAATTAGGAAAGTGTAATCTTTTCTTTGTGAACAAAAGAAATTTTAAAACAAATATTCATAAGAGTAAAGATTTACTAGAGGCCTGAGTTTGGGGGATGATTTCCAGGACTGATGGATGAACAAAAGTCAGAATGGTGCCTCCTTCACCCCCAAAATGATGCTGTGGTGAAGCATATGCTATTTCTCATTCGCAGAGCAGCTGGGTTGTGTTCTTGCTAATAGGAACATATCCTCGTCAGGCTGCCTGTGCCATTCACATGGAGGTCTGCTGTGTAGTGCCCCTGGTCTGTCCCATCGAGCAGTGTCACTCAACTGTAAAGCTAGCTCAGAAGCTCATTCTCTATGACTAGCTCACCTGGTCTCTTCTCTCTAACTATGGAAATTCACTGTGACTGGGTGAAGTTTGATTCCTGTAAAGAAATGCTGTGATTTTAGGATAAAGAAGGAGAGGTAGTGAGTGAATTTGAAATGAATTTGCCAACTTTTCCTTTGCACATATGTGTTTTGCCCTAAACATTTAATCCAGGCCCATACATCATGGTCTAGAAGATTGAAAAAAGCAAGTCTCTGGACCTCCACTATTGTCACTCCTTGTCACTCTACCTTTATTTCCTCTTGCTGACCTGGAGATGGCCTGCCTGTCATCCAGCCCCAGATGCTCGCGTTCCCATTGCTCTCTTCATTTGTCTGCATTAAAAAAATTGTGTGTAGAAGGCGTGATTGAACCAGGTCGGTTCCTTCTGCATCTCAAATGGAAGAGAAATCTCGGTGATCAACTAGCAATACTGACAGAATTCCCTTCAAAATGTCCAATATGTCCTACCATAAATTTCTCAAACATTTTTTGTGGTAAAATAGATATAACATAAAAATGACCATTTTAACCACTTTCAGGTGTACAGTTGTATGGCATTATGTACATTCACATAGCTGTGCAACCATACCACCGTCCATCTCCAGAGCTTCATCTTCCCAAAGTGGGAAATCTGGACCATTCAACAAGAGCTCTCGATTCCCTCCTCCCCAGCAACCCCTGACAACCACCATTCTACTTTCTGTCTCTCTGAATTGGCTCCTCTAGGTACCTCATGTAAGTGGAATTCTACACTATTTGTCTTTTTGTGACTGGCTTCTTTTACTTTACATAATGTCTTCAAGGTTCATCCATTTTGCAACATTTATCAGAATTTCATCCCTTTTTAAGTGTGGATAGTATTTCATTGTATGTGTATCCCAACTATTTATAAATAGATAAACTGAGCCATGGAAATATTGTGGTAAGAGGAACAAAGAACTACAACCCAGTTACTGGTTCCCTTGGCTAATGGTTACTGCAATTCATCAGTCTCCTCCTGGAGAGTGAATTTACCAAAGGGCCAGGACTTAATTTTCTTTTCTTTTTTAAATATGATTTTTATTGATTTTTTAGAGAGAGAGAGAGATAGAAATATTGATGTGAGAGAGAAACATCGATCAGCTGCCTCCTGCACATCCCCTACTGGGGATCGAGTCTGCAACCTGGGCATGTGCCATGACTAGGAATTGAACTGGGATCTCTCAGTCCATGGGAAGGACGATGCTCAATTCACTGAGCCACACTGGCCGGGCAGGACTTAATTTTCTTGATTTTTGTATGCATGGCACCCAGATTTTAAATCTTGTTCAGACAGTATTTAGTTTAAATTGACAACAAGCAAGCCTCCCTCCCAAGACTCAAGGGAAATGATGAGATAGGAATAAAAAGGTAAATGATCACTAAGGGGAAAAAACATGTGAAAGGAGACTGCTGAGAAACAAGAGGTTGTAATAGGCTTTTGAAAGAAGGAGAGTGGTTGATAGAGCTGAGCAAAGAGCTTATGTGTTCCAGGGAACCCCCGAGGTTTCATCAGAGAAGGCAGAAGTGAGGGGTGAGTGGAGGGGATGCAAATAAGATAGTTGGCTGAAAGTCTGAACAGGGAGGCAAGACATTCAGGCCCCCTGTCCCATGCTCACAGTCATCTGGTCACACCATCAGGCAAGAGGGAGTAAGTTTAGTCTCTAAAGAGATTGGCCAATAGATATTTGGGAATCAGAGACACAGGGATGGAAGAAAGGGAAGAAAAAAACAAGTCCATGAAGTAAAAGTCTGATAAAAAATGGTGAGATGCCCTCCCCAGATTCCTTTCCTTGCCTCACTTCTATAATTCAGGACGACGGCAATGCATGGATTCTTCTTCAGAAAAAAAGAACAGCCCAGAGAGAAGACATTAACTTTGGGATCTACCAATGAAATGGCTGATTCCCTCCCCAATCATCTGACAATGAAACTTAGAAGTGAGCCAACAAGTCCTGCCCACACAGTTTCCAATCATTTTCAGTGTCTCGCTCTGAATAGATAACTGAAGATCCCCTCCAAGATGAAAAATAGAGATCAAAGTTAACAGAAAAAAAGCATCCTAAGAGACTATATATAATGCGGAGAATAAAAGCATAAAAAAACTTTTAATTAATATTATCAGAGGAAAAAAGCCAATATATTATGAAAAACAGAGAAGAAAGTAATGTTGTAAGTTAAAAATATGCTACTATAATAAAAATTAGTAGACAGTAAGAAACAAAGATGTGGAAATTAAAAAATAATTGAGAAATAGAAACTTAGAAAATGCATTCAGGGGATCTAATTTCTGATGAATAAGAATTTCAGAAAGAGAAACTGAAGAAAATATGGGGAAGAAATTATCAAAGAAATAATGGCAGAAGAACAGAAGGCTTCATCCATCCATTCATGCATGCATCCATCCATCCATCCATCCATCCATCCATCCATCCATCCATCCACTGAACAAATATTTGTTGAATGCCAGACATTCTCTTAAATGAAGGGGATACAATAGTGATCAAAACAGATTAAAAATCTCTGCCCTAATGGAATCTACATTCTAGTAGGGGAGATAGATACTAAAATAAATAAAGAGGTAAAACATAGAATATATTGGTGATAAATACAAAGAAAAATATCTAGTATGTAAGGAAGAATGTGCCAGGAGAGCTTGTAATTTTAGATAGGACAGCCAGTGAATGTCTCACTAAGAAGATAATGGTTGAGTAAGCCCCAAAAGAAATAAATGAGAAGCCATGTGGACCTCTGGGAGAGGATATCATGTGCAAATGATCGAAGATAGGAGTGTGCCTGTATTGACTTGACACTACAACCAGTATCTGTGGAAGAATAAGCCAGAGAGAAAACAGTAGGAGAAAAGGTCAGGGGTGGGGTGGGGCTGGGGGCTTCATTGGTCACATTAGGGAGTTTGATTAGAACTCAGAGTGACTCCATCTCAGTTCATAAAGATTCACTCATTTCTTTTTTAATGGCTGCAGATTACTCCATAGTATAATTGTACCATGGTGTTTTCAACTGGGCTCCTATTTGGCCATTTAGATGGCTTCCAATATCTTGTCATTACAAGTTACACCGAGTGAATATATTGTTTAGAAGTTGTGAGAGTGTACTTTCAGGGTAGATTCCTAGAAGTTGGATTGCTGAGTCAAGGATAAGTACATAGGTAGCTTTGTTATCTGTTCCCAATTCCCTTCCATGCCATCATGTAAATTTAAACCAAGGGCATAGTATTGTGCTCAAAGCAGTGAGAACACTGCTTCTCGATAGTCTCACCAAGTGTTTTATCAAACTGTTGATATTTTCCCAATCTAATAGTGTTATAACCTGATGGCGAGATAACCAGAGACACACGGCCGAATTGTAAAGGAGCACTTTATTACACCGGCGGGCTGTTACACCGGCGGGCTGGGGGGGGTACAGCTTCTCCAAATCCTCAGCCCTGAGCCTTCTTTGTTGCCCGCTTTTAAAGGCACAGACTACAGAAAAAAACTACATTCTCTTGGCGCCGCTTTTGGCACCGTTAAGGGGGGCTGATACAGAGAAGGGGGAGAAGAGCAGGGTTACTATTAATCTCTTTTTTCTCATGGTTTCTCTGAGTTTCCCAAGGCCATCCTCAACCCCTTATCTTTACAGTTTTCTTTGGGTGTCTCAAGGCCCTTAGGTTTACAGAAAAGAAACTGCCAGGGTGTGTACGTGCAGTAACTGAGGGTCAGAATGGAGTTATTACAATAGGTGCGAAATTGTAGCTTTGTGTAGTTTTAATTTTTGCTTCTCTTAGTATGAGAGAAGTTGAGTATCTATAATGAGTTCTTAATGACCATTTATCTTTCTCTGTGAAAAGTCTGTTCTTGTCTTTCATCCATCTTTCTCCATGGGTTTTCCCCCCTTTTATTTTTTCTTTATATGCATATTAAGAAAATTAAGTTTCAAGTATTGTATTAGTGTGTCATTTATTTTTACTTTGTTTATGGGATTTTTCTCAGGTAGGAAAAAATGGGTTTAATATTATAAGGTCAAATTTATCAGTCTTCTCTCTCTCTCTCTTTTTTTTTAACCTCACCCGAGGACATTTTTCCATTTTTTTGCTCAGACAGAGTGGGAGGGAGAGAGAGGAAAAGAGAGAGAGAGAGAAACATCAGCGTGAAAGGGACACATCGAGCGGCTGCCTCCCACATGACCAACCAGGGCCAGGGACAAACTGCAACCGAGGTACATGCCCTTAGCGGGAACCGAACCCGGGTCTCTCTGGACCATAGGCCAACACTCTAACTGCTGAGCTAAACCGGCCAGGGCTATCAGTCTTCTCTCTCTTTTTTTTTTTTTTTTTTGTTCAGATAGAGCGGGAGGGAGAGAGGAGAAGAGAGAGAGAGAGAGAGAGAAACATCGACGTGAAAGGGACACATCGAGTGGCTGCCACCCGCACGACCAACCAGGGCCGGGGACAAACTGCAACCGAGGTACATGCCCTTAGCGGGAACCGAACCCGGGTCTCTCTGGACCGCAGTCCGACGCTCTAATCACTGAGCCAAACCAGCCAGGGCAGTCTTCTCTTAATTGCTACTAGATTTTGACTCATTCATAGAAAGGCTTTCTCTACATGCATATTATAAAGGAAGTCATGCATATTTCTCATAATTCCATTTATTTCTCTTGTTCAGTACATGAAGTATGATACAATTTTATCTTTTTTTTCAAATGATTAAACTGTTGTCCTAACATCATGTAGTAAAAAGTTCATCTTCTCTCCAGTGATTTGAGGTGCCATCATCATAATACACTAAACTTTCAGGCACTTGAGGCTATTTCTACATTATCTATTCTGTTCCACTAGATTGTCTATATACATGCCAGTACCAAACTGTTTTTTAATTTTAATCCTCACCTGAGGATATTTTCCCATTGATTTTAGATAGAGTGGAAGGGAGGGAGGTAGAGAGAGAGAGAGACATCGATGTGTGAGACACATCAATTGGTTGCTTCCTGCACGACCCCGACCAGGGCCAGGAATCGAACCTGCAACCCAGGTACGTGCCCTTGACCTGGAACTGAACTCGAGACTCTTTGGTCCTCTGGCCGAGGCTCTAATCGTTCAGTAAAACCAGGCAGGGCCAGTATCAAACACTTAATAATAGAGGCTTTATACTGTATTTTGCTGTCTTGCAGGGCAAACTCATTGCTTTTCTTTTTCAAACTGTTTCTAGTTTTCTTGTTTATCTTTTTGTTTTCTCATTTCGCTTTATTTTTCCTAAGGGTCAAACATACAATACAGTAGTATTAGCCACAGTCACTATGTTGTAATTATGTTCCCAACAGTTGTTTTTTTTTTTTTTTTTTTTATTATTAATTTGTTTTTGTTACAGATGTTTTTCCTTTCTTTCCCCCATTGACACCCTCCTCCCCCTCCCCTTCTCCTCGTCCCCATCCCTGTTGTCCATGTCCATTGGTTATGCACCCATGCACATAGGCTCTGTGATTCATCTCTTTCCCCCGCCTCCCCCCCTCCTCTGAGGCCCGTCATCCCATACTCCACCTCCATGTCTCTGGGTCAATTTCGTTGTTCAGTTTGCTCAGTTCTCCTGTGTGTTGCCGGCTTCCTCCGTTGGTGTGGGGGTCGCCCGGCTCCCTCGCTCCGCCTGGGTTCCTCTGTGGTGGGGGGGGTCGCTTGGCTCCCTCGCTCTGCCTGGGCTCCTCCGTGGCGGGGGGGTCGCTCAGCTTCCGCAGGCACCCCTGGCTGCAGGATCTCATTTCCTTTCAGGCAACAAGGAGGGTCCTGGAGGGCAGTATGCCGTCTCCATTCTACTGCTTCTTTAATTTCGTAGTTGCAGGGCTTCCATTCAGCTTGATTTCATGCGGTCTTTAAATAATAGTTATTCTGTGATTTAGTTGTAACTTTGATGTGGTTGTGGGAGGACGCGATTCCGCGTCCACCTAGGCCGCCATCTTGACCGAAAGTCCCCAAAAGTTTTTTAGATAACTTTTTGTGTGTACTTTAGAATCAACTTGTCTAGCTCTAGGAAAAATGTGTTATTTTTATTGGGATCGTTTTAAATTATGCATTAACTGGTGATGACTGACATATTGTGACACCGTCATCCTAACTGAGAACAAGGAATGTCTTCATTTGTTGAAGTCTACTTTTGCATCTTTTAGGCATATTTTCAATGTTTTCCTCCTATAGCTTTTGCAAATTTTGTGTTCAGTTTATTTAGAAGAATTTTATTTTTATTTCATTGTTATCAAAGTTTTCTTTTTCATTACACCTTCTAACTGGTTCTAGATTGTATATATGAAAGTTATGGATTTTTCAATGTTTGTTTTCTATCATACTGCCGTATTGAGCTCTCTTATTGTTTATACTACTCTGCCATGGATTTTCTTGGCTTTCCCCGGTGGGCATCCTATCAATCTGTATCCCCTTTTTTCTCCTGCGCACTTCATCTGACTCTTTTTGTTACACGGGCTCTGTACCTGTCTCTGTTGATTTTGGATATTTATTTCCCCGCATACATGAGATTTTAAATACTGTTTGTCTCAGTTTTGCTGAAGGCATTGATTACAAGTGGTTTGATTTATCTTTTTGTGCATTGCATGGTTTTTAGGGAGTGTGTGAAGAGATTTAGATTTAGATGCCCCACCCTCCATTTTCCTGTAGAAACCTAGAAGTCCTGATTTATTTTTAAAAAAGTGAACTACTGCCCGACCAGTGTGGCTCAGTGGTTGAACGTCCACCCATGCACCAAGAGGTCCCCGGTTTGGTTCCTGGTCAGGGCACATGCCCCAGTTTCGGCCCGATCCCCAGTGGAGGGTATGTAGGAGGCAGCCAATAGATGTTTCTATCTCTCTCTCCCTTTTCCTTCCTCTCTCTCTAAAATCAATAAAGGAAAGAAATATTTAAAAAATTGTGAACTACTTATAAAATTCAGAAAACTGGAGAGAATAATATAATGAACAGCAATGTACTCAACACAAAGTTTTGTCAAATCTTCATTTTTTTTTTTGTATTTTCTTCAGATCATTTTTATTTTAATATAAAGAGAACACTGCAAATACACTTCAAACCTCCCTAGCCACTGTCTCCTCCCCTCCCAGTAGATATAACCATGACATAGGTGGTTTTAATTAACACATATATATTTTTTCAAATATATTTTTATTGATTTTTTTAGAGAGAAAGGAAGGGAGAGAGAGACATCAATGTGAGAGAAACACACTGATCGGCTGCTCCTCGAACAACCTTCACTGGGGATTGAGCCCGAAACCTGGGCATGTGCCCAGACCAGGAATTGAACCAGGACCTCTCAGTCCATGGGACAATGCTCAATCCACTGAGCCATACTGGTTGGGCTATGTTTTTATGCTTTAACTAAATATTTAATTTTCCATAGACAATGTGTTATTGCCTTGGATATTTATAAACTGTTTATAAATAGCTTTTTACTGACATCTCCTCCTCCAAATTGTTTTTCCTGCACTTTATTCATTTTAACTTCTGAATAATATTCTGTTGTTTATTTACAACTCTATTTATTCATTCTTTCATTAATGGATATTTGGTTATTTTCAGTTTTTTTTTTTTTTCCTTTCCTATCAGAAACTGCTGCAGTAAGGATTTTCACATATCTACTTGTTGCCTGAATGAGTGTTTCTAGAAGATCTATGTCTTGGAGTGGAAATGCTGAGTCATGCTGCTGAGTAACTTTCCAATGTGATTGTTCCTTGTGTCACTGCCCAGCCCAGGTTTAGGGAGTCACTACAGAATTACATAGCTACCAACACTTGGCTTATCAGATTTGTACATTTTTGGTGCTCTGATGGGGTTTTTGAATATTCTTTTTCCTGAGTCTTCATGAGCATAGCACAGACATTTTTAAATGCTGACTCCATAGTCTGTATGAGAATTATATCATTCACAAAGAGATTTATGTCATAAACTCTAAAGGATATAGCAATTTCAAATCTTCCCTTATTAAAGAAACCAATCATAAATCTTTATTTATTTTCTTACGTTTTTTTTTGTGTGCAATGTTTATTAATTTATTTTTGTTACAGATGTTTCTCTTTTTCCTGGCCCCCAGCATTGTTGTCTATGTCCATTGGTTACATATACTTGCATATAAGTTCTTTGGTTTATCTCATCCCTACCCCCACCCCTGCATCCCTCCTCTGAGGAGTGTCAGTCTGAACCCTACTCCTTTCTATGTCTCTGGGTCTATTTTGTTCATTATATTCCACAAATAAGTGAGATTATGTGGTATTTCTCTTTCTCTGATTGGCTTATTTTGCTTAGCATAATACTCTCCAGGTCCCTCCATGTCATCTCAAAGGATAAAAGATCTTACTTTCTTATAGCTGCATAGTGTTCCATTGTGTATGTGTACCACAGCTTTTTTATCCACTCATCTATTGATGGACACTGGGCTGTTTCCAGATCTTAGCAATTGTAAATAGTGCTGCTATGAACATAGGGGTACATATATTCCTTCTGATTGGTGTTTCAGGCTTCTTAGGATATAGTCCTGGAGGTGGGATCAGTGGGTCAAATGGTAATTCAATTTTTAATTTTTTTAAGAAACACCATATTGTTTTCCATAGTGGCTGCACCATTCTGCATTCCCACCAGCACTGTACTAGAGTCCCCTTTTCTCTACACCCTCGCCAGCACTTGTTGTTTGATGATTTGTTGATGGCAGCTATTCTGGCAGGTGTGAGGTGATACCTCATAGTTGTTTTAATTTGCATCTCTCTGATGATTAGTGACACTGAGCATTTTGTCATATGTCTCTTGGCCATTTGTATGTCCTGTTTGGAGAGGTGTCTATTTAGTTCCTCTGCCCATTTTTTAATTGGGTTCTTTGTCTTCCTTTTGTTGATTGTATGAGTACTCTATATATTTGGGAAATTAACCCCTTATCTGATGTATCGTTGGCAATTATGCTCTCCCATTAGTGAGTTCCCTTTCCATTTTGATGGTTATTTCTTTTGCTGTGAAGAAACTTTTTAGTTTGATATAATCCCATGTGTTCATTTTTTCTTTTGTTTCTCTTGCCTTAGACATTGTATCAGTGAAAACTCTGTTGCATGTGATGTCTGAAATTTTGTTGCCTACATTTTATTCTAGAATTTGTATGGATTCATGAGTCACATTTAAGTACTGTATCCACTTTGAGTTTATTCCTGTGTATGGTGTAAGTTGGTGGTCTAGCTTCATTTTTTGGCATGTAGCTGTCTAATTTTCCCAACACCATTCACTGAAGAGGCTGTCTACTCCACTGTATGATCTTGCCACCTTTGTCAAATATTAATTGAGCATAATGACTTGGGTCAATTTCTGGGTTCTCTGTTCTGTTCCATTGATCTATATGCCTGTTCTTATGCCAGTACCAGGTAGTTTGATTGCAATGGCTTTGTAGTATAACCTGATATCCGGTATTGTGATCCCACCTACTTTGTTCTTCTTTTTCAAGATTACTGTGGCTATTCAGGGTCTTTTTTGGTTCCATATAAACTTTTGGAGTATTTGTTCTAGTTCTGTGAAATATGTCGTTGGTATTTTGATGGGGATTGCATTGAGTCTATAGATTGCTTTGGGTAGTATGGACATTTTAATTATGTTAATTCTTCCAATCCATGAACAAGGTATATGCTTCCACTTTTTTTTTTTTACCTTCCTCTATTTCTTTTTTCACTGTCCTGTAGTTTTCTGCAAATAGGTCCTTTATTTCTTTGATTAATTTTATTCCTAGGTATCTTAATTTTTTTGCTGCGATGGTAAATGGAATTTTTTTTTCCGTTTCTCTGTCTGTGAGTTCATTGTTGGTGTATAAGAATGCCATCAATTTCTTGACATTAATTTTGTATCCTGCTACTTTGCCAAATTTATTTATTAAATCTAGTAGATTTTTGATGAAGTCTTTAGGGTTTTCTATGTACAGTATCATATCATCTGCAAATAATGACAGTTTTACTTACTCCTTTTCAATTTGGATCCCTTTTATGTTTTCTTTATGTCTAATTGCTATGGCTAAGACTTCCAGTACTATGTTAAATAAGAGTAGTGAAAGTGGGCACCCCTGTCTTGTTCATGTTCTTAAGGGAAATGCTTTTAGTTTTTTCCCATTGAGTATGATGTTGGCTGTAGGTTTTTCATAGATGGCTTTTATTATGTCGAGATATCATCCCTCTATTCCCACATTGCTGAGCGTTTTTATCAGGAATGGGTGCTGGATTTTGTCAAATGCTTTTTCAGCATCTATTGATATGATCATATGATTTTTCTCTTTCATTTTGTTTATGTGGTGTATCCCATTTACTGATTTGCAAATGTTGTACCAGACTTGCATCTCTGGGATGAATCCCACTTGGTCATGGTGAATAATTTTTTTTAATGTATTGCTGGATCCGATTTGCTAATGTTTTGTTAAGGATATTGGCATCTATGTTCATCAGGGATATTGACCTGTAGTTTTCTTTCTTTGTAGTGTTTTTATCTGGGTTTGAATTAGAATTATGCTTGCCTCATAAAACGAATTTGGAAGTTTTCCTTGTTCTTGAATTTTTTGGAATAGTTTGAGGAGAATGGGTGTTATTTCTTCTTTGAATGTTCAGTAAAACTCCCCTGTGAAGCCGTCTGGGCTCAGGCTTTTGTTTGCTGGGAGATTCTTGATGACATCTTCAATTTCCTTAGTTGTTATTGGTCTGTTCAAATTTTCTATCTCTTCCCAGTTCTGTTTTGGGAGACTGTGTTTCTAGAAATTTGTCAATTTTGCCTATGTTGTCCAATTTGTTGGCATATAATTATTCATAATATTTGTTAATGATCCTTTGTATTTCTGTGGTGCCAGTTGTTACTTCTCTTTTTTCATTTCTGATTTTGTTTATATTGGTCCTTTCTCTTTGTTTCTTGGTGAGTCTAGCTAAGGGTCCATCAATCTTGTTTATCTTTTCAAAGAACCAGCTCTTTGTTTCATTGATCTTTTGAATTGTTTTTTTAGTCTCTATGTCATTTATTTCTGCTCTGGTCGTTATTATTTCTTTCCTTCTACTTGCTCTGAGTGTTTCTTTTAGTTTGCTTTCTAATTCTTTAAGTTGTGAGGTTAGATAGTCAATTAGAAATTGTTTTTGTTTCTTGAGGTAGACTTGTAGTGCTATGAACTTCCCTCTGAGGACTGCTTTTGCTGTGTCCCATAGATTTTGTGTTGTTGTGTGTTCATTTACATTGGTTTCCAGGAAGTTTTAATTTCTTTCTTGATCTCCCTGGCAACCCACTCATTGTTTAATATCATGCTATTTAGCCTCCATGTGTTTAAATGTTTTTGCTGTAATTGATTTCTATTTCATGCCATTGTGCTCTGAGAAGATGCTTGATATGATTTCAGTCTTCTTGAACTTGTAGAGACTTAGTTTGTGTCCTAACATGTGCCCTATTTTTGAGAATGTCCCATGTGCACTTGAGAAGAATGTGAATTCTGAAGTTTTGGGGTATAATTTCCTGTAGATATCTATTAAATCCATTTGATCTAGTGCATCATTTAGAGTCTCTGTTTCCTTGTTAATATTTTGTCTAGAGGATCTATCCAGTGATAACAGTGGGGTGCTGAAGTCCCCTGCTATGATTGTATTGCTTTCAATTTCTCCTTTGAAGTCCTCCAGAAGTTTAAAAATATATTTTGTTGCTCCTATATTGGGTGCATATATGTTTACCAATGTTATATCTTCCTGTTGGATAAATCCTTTCAATATTATATAGTGGCCTTCTTTGTCTCTAGTTATGACCTTCATTTTGAAGTCTATTTTATTGGATATGAGTATTGCTACCCCTGCTCTTTTTTCCTTTCTATTGCTTGGAAGATTTTTTTCCATTCCTTCACTTTCAGCCTATGTGAGTCTTTTTTTTTTTTTTTTTTTAATCCTCATCCGAGGACATTTTTGCATTTTTCTTCAGATAGAGCAGGAAGGAGAGAGGGAGGAAGAGAGAGAGAGAGAAACATTGATGTGAGAGAGACACATCGAGTGGTTGCCACCCACACAACTCCAACCGGGGCCGTGGACAAACCGCAACCAATGTACGTGCTTTTAGCAGGAATCGAACCCGGGTCCCTCTGGTCTGCAGGTCAACACTCTAACTGCTGAGCCAAACTGGCCAGGGCTATGTGAGTCTTTTGTTGTGAGGTGGGTCATATTTTATTATCCAATCAGCTACTCTATGTCTTTTTATTTTAAATTCTCACCTGAGGACACTTTTGCATTCATAGAGCGAGAGGGAGAGAGGGAGGAAGAGAGAGATTGAAGAAACATCGATGTGAGAGAGACACATCGACTGGCTGCCACCCACACAACTCCAACCGGGGCTGGGGGCAAACTACAGCCGAGGTACATGCCCTTAGCAGGAACCGAACCAGGGTCTCTCCAGACCATGGGCCGATGCTCTAACCGCTGAGCCTAACTGACCAGGGCTTTTTTTTTTTTTTTTTTTTAAATCAGCTACTCTATGTCTTTTGATTGGAGTGTTTAATCCATTTACGTTTAAGGTTATTATTGATATGTACTTATTTATTCCCATTTTTTAAATTGTGGTTATATTTTCCTTCCTATTTCTTCTACTAAGTACAGTAGTCCTTTTAACATTTCTTGCAGTGCTAATTTGGTGCTAATATATTACCTTAGCCTTTTTTTGTGTGGGAAGCTCTTCATTTGACCTTCTATTTTGAATGATAGCCTTGCTGGATAGAGTATTCTTGGATTTAGATCCTTGTTTTTTTTTTTTTTTTTTTTTTATCCTCATCTGAGGACAGCATTTGTCTTCAGATAGAGCGGGAGGGAGAGAGAGAGGAAGAGAGAGAGAGAAAGATCAATGTGAGAGAGACACATGGAGTGGTTGCCACCCACATGACACCAACCGGGGCTGGAGACAAACTGCAACCGAGGTACGTGCCCCTAGCGGAAACGGAACTGGGACTCTCCGGTCCATGGGCCAACGCTCTAACTGCTGAGCCAAATGGGTCAGGGCCAGATCCTTGTTTTTCATTACCTTGATTACTTCTGGCCTGTAGTGTTTCTTTGAGAAGTCAGCTGATAGCCTTATGAGGGTTCCTTTGTAGATAACCTTTTGTTTGTCTCTTGCTGCCTTTAGAATTCTCTCTGCATCTTCAGTTTTTGGCACTTTAATTATTATGTGTTTTGGTGTAGGCCTGTTTACGTTCTTCTTACTTGGGGATCTCTGTGCTTCTTGTACTTGTATGCCTTTTTCTTCACCAAGGTAGGGAAGTTTTCTGTCACTATTTCTTCAAATATATTCTCTAACCCATGCTCATTTTCTTCTTTTTCTGGAACTCCTATGATGCAGATGTTGTTACATTTCATATTGTCCCACAGTTCTCTTATGCTGTCTTCCTGTTTTTTAATTGTTTTTTCTTTTTTGGCTGTCTGATTTGGTGATTTTTTTCTACCTTGTCCTCTAATTCACTGATCCGGTCCTCAGCTTCCTCTACTCTGCTAGTTATTCCTTCCAATGTGTTCTTTATTTGTCCTATGTCATTCTTCATTTCCCATTGGTTGGTTTTCAATGTTTCTATATCTTTACTCATGGTATTGAGCTCTTTACTCACACTGTTGAGCTTCCTCATTATCATCACTCTGAAATTTACCTCTGATAACTGGCTTAACGACATTTCATTTATCTCTGCTTTAGTAGAGTTCTCTTGTTCTTTCATTTGGGATTTGTTTCTTTGTTTCACCATTTTGGCTGTCTCAGTGGGTTTTGGAGCCTGCCAAATTTTCCCCGTGGGAGTTGGTGTTCTGCTTATTGTGGCTCCTTCTACTGGGTTTGGATGAGTGTGGGAGGACCCACGTTAAACACCACTGTCAAGTTTTACTTTCCTGGGTAGATTTGTAAGCCCAAGAAAGGTTCAGTTATCCTCTAGCTTTTTGCCTGGAGGCTATTAGTCTCAGTTACTTGATGAGCCTTGGGTGGTAGCCCTCTACTGAATGAATAAAATCCCTCAGGTGTTCATAGTAAGAGGATTTCCACCAGGTGGGGTAGATACTTGCTGGCTGTTAATGAGCCTCAATTTGCATTTCTCGGACCTGGCTGGGCGGTGTTAAATTCCTGAGGAAGGGGCTGTTGCTTCTCCCTGGGGCTCTGGGAACGGGCTCTTTGAGTAAGATGGCTACTGTCTTCTGAGGGAGTGATTCAGCACAAAACTCTCATTGCCCTCCCAGCTCTCCAAGCTCCCGAGTTTCCACACAGTTCCAGTCCAGTCTGACCTCCCTCTGCAGGAGCCCAAGGTGAGTGGCTGTAGCTAATTTAGTGCTCTGTCCTGGCCCTGTGTGCTGTGGAGCCAGCTTGGGATTTTAACCCAGAGGGAGCTGCTCACTGCTAAAACAGCTGCTGTCCATGGGCTCCCAGCCCACCCTCTTGCACCTACGAAGTTCCTACCAGGCTCCATTTAGTGTCCTTTTTCAGTCCCTGGTTATATGGGTCCTTTCCAGCTGCTTTTCTGTTGTTTTTTCCTGATTATTTGTCTTTATTTTAGTTGTAATTGCAGTTTTGTCCTGGGAGATGGTTTGTGTAGCTTCCATTCACTTTGCTGCCATTTTGGAATCCTCTTTTTTTTTAAAAATGTTTTTATTGATTTTTAAAAAATGTTCAGAGAGAGAGGAAAGGAGAGAGAGATAGAAACATCAATGTGAGAGAGAAACAGCAATAGGCTGCCTCCTGCAGACCCCACAGTGGGGATCAAGCCTGCAACCCGGGCATGTGCCCTGATCAGGAATCAATCCAAGACCTCTCAGTCCATGGGACGGTGCTCAGTCCACTGAGCCACATCAGGCAGGCATGCACTCATAAGTTTTATTAGTGTGTAAATCATAGTAATAATGATTTATTCATATAATATGCATTATATGGGTATATAATATTAATGTATTATATTAAAATAATAATTCCATTGGGTATTTCATAAAAATCTCGCATAAGCAATCTTAGTCTTTGCAGGAGGACCATGAAGCAGGAATAACTAAATTTATTTGTTAGATGGGGAAACAGATTAAGACAGTTTTCAAGGGCTCTCCCAAGTAATAGAACCCCTGCGTGGTGAAGGCAGATTGAACCCATCTTGGTTAGGGTCAGGCAGTGGAGCCACCTGGTGGCGTCACACTGTCCTTGTTCTGCGCTATCTCCAGGCAGAATTTATACCTCTTGTTCTGTGATTCTCACTTCTCTTCTTTTCTGGTTTACCTTGTTGTACACTCTTGAGTTATTAGCCACTGATTTTTTTTTTTTTTTTTTGCAAGAGTCTGTTTTTCCTTTAATATCCCTGCAAAATGCTGGCTGCCTGTTCCAGTCAGTAAATAAGAGGGCCTGTATTGCAGCCATCTGACCCTCTCTCACCTTGGGTTCAGTCTCCAGCACCTACTTTTCTGGTTGTAATTAGACTCTTGGTGGACTCAACACTCTCCTCCAAACTGCAAAGAGATAGCTAAGGGAATTAACTAAGCTGTAAAGACAAAATCCAAACCAGCCCCAAACCCCAAACAACCTCAAAATGATGTCATTGCCGGCAGAGCTTTCAGGCCATGCCTCTCCTGGGGCTTCCCCTGGCCAGCTCTGTCCTCAGCCCTTGGCTGGGCACCATGCCCCAGGGATTGCCAATGGGAATGCCTTGACCATGGCCACGCCTTGACCATGGCCACCTCTTCAGGCTCCTTTTCTTTCTGTGGCCTAAAGAGAGGGAAAGAAGCTCTCCCCATCTCAGGGCCTACTCCCAGCCAGTCTGATAATAATCTGCAAAAATGCAATTATGCACACATGAAGACAGCAATTGAGGTCCATGTTTTCTCAAACTCTTTGTTCCTGAGCAAGAAAGGAGCTTTACTTCTTAACCCAAAGCCCCTCCTAACTGAGTCCCAACTCTTCCCCAAACACAAGGGCAGAAAACCTCTCCTGGTTTTAGATTTGAAGGTTTCAGGAAAATTAAGTTTGACTCTTTGTTAGGGTATCTATCTCATCACAACTTGAGGATAAAAAAATAACATAGTACTAATGCACATATTTGTTAATTTTATTGAATTAAATAAATTCCCTTTAGACAAATATTTATTTGAACCTTGAGGAGTCTTAGGAGATTTTCCAGAAAGAGGTCAAAGGGAAAGTCTTGAGGCAGGGCATGGCATTCAAATGCTGCCTTGTGGCTGGCTGGAGGGAATCCTGGAAGGCCTCTGTCACCCACTCCTTCCAGGATGGCCATTCCCTGGAGAGGGGCATCCTGTCCAGCAAGTTTATTTGGGTTTCCCAATTTCAGCTATTTCATTTTTATCAGTTTACCTGGGAATGTAGGTAGAGGAGTATCTGACTCAGAAATATATTTAAACTAAGCCCAGTTATGAGAAATTTATAAACCTAGAGTATTGGCTTACTTATTATTATTATTATTATTTTATTTTTTTATTAATTTATTTTTGTTACAGATGTTTCTCCTTTTTTTCCCCATTGACACCCTCCTCCCCATCCCCCCACCCTGTCCCCAGCTTTGTTGTCCTTGCCCATCACTTACGCATACATGCGCATAAGTTCTGTGGTTTTGGCGAGGGTGTGGAGAAAAGGGGACTCTAGTACACTGCTGGTGGGAATGCAGACTGGTGCAGCCACTGTGGGAAACACTATGGTGTTACCTCAAAAAATTAAAAATTGAATTACCATTTGACCCAGTGATCCCACTTCTAGGAATATACCCTAAGAAGCCTGAAACACCAATCAGAAAAAATACATGTACCCCCATGTTCATAGCAGCACTATTTACAATAGCTAAGATCTGGAAACAGCCCAAGTGTCCATCAGTGGATGAGTGGATAAAAAAGCTGTGGTACATATACACAATGGAGTACTATGCAGCTGTAAGAAAGAAAGATCTCTTATCCTTTGAGACGACATGGAGGGACCTCGAGAGTATTATCCTAAGTGAAACAAGCCAAGCAGAGAAAGACAAATATCACATGATCTCACTTATTTGTGGAATATAATGAACATAACAGTCTGAGGAACAGGGTAGACCCAGAGATGCGGAAGTAGGGTATAAACTGACACCCCTCAGAAGAGGGGGTGGGGGGGAGGGAAGTGGCTTACTTATTAAAAATGGTTACTATAGCCCGGCTGATGTGGCTCAGTGGACTGAGTGTTGTCCCATGGACTGAGAGGTCCTGCTTCAATTCCTGGTCAGGGCACATGCCCTGGTTGTGGGCTTGATCCCAGGTGGGGGGCATGCAGGAGGCAGCCAATTGATGTTTCTCTCTCACATCAATGTTTCTATCTCTCTCTCTCTCCCTAAAAAAACACACAATAAAAACATATTAAAAAAATGGTTAGTATAGATAAGTCCACAATACTTCATCTGCAACCTGTAATCTCCGAATCTTTAAAAAGCAGTTGTAGTTCTTAGGGAACAAAACTTTCATGAACTGATGTGAAGCTATTTAGTCTTCTCTAATCTTCCTTCATGTGAGTATTCATAAATTGCCCTGCAAAATGTATGTTCACTTGCATGATGCTGCCCCAAACTCTGCTGGGAGTGTTACGTACTGAATACACTGTATATGCACTGTGCTTTCTTTCTAAAATTTGAAAATGTCTGCATTCTGAAGCTTATCTGGCCCTGAGGGTTTTGGGTGGAGGACTGTGGATCTGTGCTGCCATTCGTGGAGGTCTTACAACCAATACTCGGGGCAGCGGCATCAAAGTGCCCAGGAATGTCTTCCTGCCTTCCAGCCAGGGAAATCGTCTTCTCCCCCAGGGCAGGGAGGGCTGACTCTTATACAAACAGAAAATGTTCACTTAAATAAATCATTTTATAGTGACTAAGCCATTTATTGTGAACAGAGTCAACAGATCTTCAAAACCAGGAGTGGTCAGGGCCCATATGATCTGAATTTTGAAAATATTGCTACTTCTGATACATTGGAGAGAGAAAGAGAGAGAGAGGGAGAGGGAGGGAGGGACAGAGAGAGAGAGAGAGAGAGAGAGAGAGAGAGAGATATCTCAGTGCATGAAGCCTGCAAATACTTAGAGTTCTTAGAGGAGGGTCACTTGAGTCAGCTTGTCTCATCTCTTGAACTTTCTGTTCCCATCTAATGAGTCAGTAAAACAGGCTGTTCTTTACTGAGAGGAAAGAGTCCATTGGAAATAGGTGCATATATGAAGTACCCGCACACAGGGCGTATAAACTCCCAAACTTGCTATATTTCATGGGTTAGCTATTGCTCCCCAAATAGGTTACATGTGTTTGAACACAGAAATTGTGTCTTAAAGCCAGTTGATTTTCAAGCTAATCTCCTACAGACTAGTCTATGACTCGGGCTCAGTTGTTTCATTCACACATTAACGGGGACATTTGTTAATACATAGAAGAACTGAATCAATCAATAGAATTTTGGTAAGTTTTTCCCTTCTATTTTTACTAAAACCTTTTGTACCTGCTACCCATGTAGGATAAAATGAGTGAAGAAGCAATGCATATACACACAATAGAATATGAAGCAAGAAACTCAGAAACATGTAATTATTCTTCGTTTGAGGGTGTGTTTTTATTTTAGAACACCAGAGTTAATAGTTGTGCTTTTGAAATTTATAATTCACAGTCATATTTCTTGCTAGTAAAGTTGCTCCCAGTTGAGGGGATGAAATTAAATCTGTCTTCCAATGTGTGTTTTGCAGCATACTAGTTCTGTGGGGATTTTGGCTTACACAAAGATGTCTTCAGTCAAATACATTTCGGGAATACCAGATTTAAAAACAGTAAATTGTTTTCTCAGTCTCTAAAATAAGAATGTATCCACACATCTCCAGGAAAAAATGGAGTTATAGCAGTTCTCAAAATTATTTGACTCCAACACCATCTTTCTCTTTAATCTATCTTGTGGGACTAATGTTTCTCGGAAGACAATTTTTGAAACATTGGTATCGAGCATCTCATGTTCATGTTTGCTCTGTGATTCCCAGGTGCTTCACCTCCTGAACAAGTTTAAGAGTCACTTTTCTAGGTCGCACAGAAAAAGCTAGACTACTAAACAATAGACCCAATATGGCAAAAACTAATGATTGTTCCCCAGTACTCATTCTCATCTTCTTCCTTTTATAATAGAACTCCTAAATTTTAACTGTGCACAGAGTTGAAGAAAAAGTCAGCCTTTTAAGCCCCATTTGTACTAGGTGAGACTGTTGACTGCATTCTGGGGGAATCGATGTGAGAAATCTTTGTACTGTGCTCTCAGAGGAAAGGAGCATGTTTTCAACTTCTCCTTTCCCTGTTTTCACTGGCTGGAATGCAGCTGTGGTGGCAGGAGTTGGAGCATCCATGTTGAGATTGGGGGTGAGACCCTCAAGTTGAGGATGGTAGAGAAATATGATAGAAATAGCCTGAGACTCTCATGGCTGTGGAGCCCCTATATCTTTCCTGGAGTGCCTATCTGGTGTTTTACATGAAAGAGAAATAAACTTTAATCTGGTTCAAGCCATTTTTCAAAAAAATTATGGAGTGTTTGTTATAACCATTGAGTTTATATCCATATGAGAATATGGATGAGGAGCAATAAGGAACATGTAGAGAGTATGACGACCCTGGATGCTGTACATACTTGGAACGGCTCTGGTTGGGTGGTTAAGGAGCCAGATGGGATGTTTTTCTTGTAAACAGTATGAGTATTGCTTGAGACTTATCTTCCTTCTGAGGCTTTAGTAAGCCTATTGAAAGAATTCATTTACAATGTTTTCTTTTACAGCTTGTTTCTTCAGAGTTCAAGGTGGAAAATTTGACATACTCTTTTTGCAGTAAATGAATTCTTTATTTTCTCAGCCCAATTTTCAGAGGAAATAAAGAACACTTAGGTATGGTCTGGGCTGGGGAGGCTGGACCAGAGGCCTTCTGCTGAGATGCTCTGATCCTTCTTTCTTTCCTTCCTGCAGAAGAGACTGAAAGCTGCTGAAGCAGACAGCAAACTGAAACAGGTCTACGTCCCCACCTACACCAAGCCAAATCCTAACCAGATCATCTCTGTGGGTTCCCAACCTGGCATGAAAGGGGCAGGATTCCAGAAGGGCCTGCCCTGCGAGCACTGCCACACAACACAGTCTGCTCAGTGGTACGCCTGGCGCCCACCCGACATGCAGTGCCGCCTCTGTGCTTCCTGTTGGAGCTACTGGAAGAAATACAGGAGACTGAAGACCCCGACCCAGCTTGAGGGGGCTGCTCGGGGCACAATAGAGCCACACTCGAGGGGTCATTTGTCCAGACCTGAAGCCCAAAGTCTCTCCCCCTACACAACCAGCGCCAACTGGGCCAAGCTGCTGGCTAAGAACAGGCCGGCATTCTTGCTGCAGACCACGAAGCTGACCCGTCTTGCCAGACGCGTGTGCAGGGACCTGCTACAGCCGAGGAGGGCTGCTCGACGACCCTGTGCCCCTATCAATGCCAATGCCATCAAGGCAGAGTGCTCTATTCGACTTCCAAAGGCCGCTGAGACTCCACTGAAGATTCGCCCTCTGGTGCGGCTGCCCCTGGCAACTATCGCCAAAGATCTGGTGGCCCAGGCACCTCTGAAACCAAAAACACCTCGGGGTACCAAGACACCGATCAACAGAAACCAGCTGACCCAGAACCGGGGACTGGGAGGCATTATGGTGAAACGGGACTATGAGACTATGGCAGGGGTTCCCTTCTCCGCCAGTGGAAGGCCTCTGGCCTCAGGGATTCTCTCAAGCTCCCAGCCAGCAGCCAAGCATCAGAAACTAAACCCAGCTGATGCCCTCAATCCTGTACTTTTTGTGGCCACAAAAGATACCAGGGCCCTGCGGAAAGCTCTGACTCACCTGGAACTGCGGCGAGCTGCCCGAAGGCCCAACTTGCCCCTGAGGGCGAAGCCGCCTCTGATTGCAGTGAGGTCCCCAGTCTCTCTACCTGCACCCTCACATCCTGCCAGCACCAATGAGCCCATTGTCCTGGAGGACTGAGCATCTGTGGGGAAGGGAGGTGGGCTGAAAACTAGAGGGTGGGTGCCCAGGTCACCCAAGTTCCCTTCCCTCTAGTGTCAAAGGGAGTTGGCATGAGTGAGGGAGGGAACAAGTGCATGTGTCCTTGGAGAGGTTAGACGCTCTCTGGTGTTACCACTTCAAGGCTTGTCGCCTTCCCATGCTTCTCCAAGTTCCTGGAAGGCAGACTGCAGGAACTTGGCCCATTGTGGGAACCTAGCCTGTTTTGGGGCATAGGACCCACAGTTGTCTTGGACAGTTTTAGGAGGAGGGTTTTTTAATTTTTTAAAATTTTGCCTCCCTTTGCGAAGGGGCGAGGGAGGGGAAGAGTAAACAGATATCAGGTGGTGGTACCTGGTTGGGGGAGGGGGCGTATACCGCAGTGACTTCTATGTCTTTTTTTTCTAATTGGGAGTTTCTCTTCCTGTCCAGTGTCTGGACTTTCTTAAATAGTTTGAGGCCCCTAAGCTGGCATCAACTCCAGCCCATGCTCACTCTTTCCTTCCCTCCCCTTGTGCCCTCTGCCTTTTGTATACCAATTCTCAGAAATAAAGATCTTTTGTCCATTAAAAAAAAGAGAACACTTAGGAGGTGTGACAAACCCGAGCTGTCATTCCTATCTCCATGTGACCTGTGTCAGAAGTTCAATTAACCAGACACCTATCAAAAAACTACTCTATACCCAGCTCTGTGCCAGATGCTGTGGCAAAAACAAGTCAAAGTCCCTGTTAGAAGATAGACTGAAAACTGGTGTCCTGCCTTCATGGGGCTCTACACGGTTTCCCTTTCCACGCATAATGTTGCCAGTAGGACTAACCAGTCAACAAATACCAAACACCTGTTGTGTAGCTGGTGTTGCTGTAGGCATTATAGATGTTATAAGATACAGAAAACATGATCCTTTAGGACTAATTAAAAGATCTCATGTAACAATTAGCAAACAATATAATACAGTGTATAATTAATAGGCATCCTGTTTTAGTCCAATGCATGACAGTTCTAATAATCTCTCTGGCCAAAATGTCTGTAGTTCTCTGCCAAAGACTTAATTTCCTTCTAGAGGACTGAGTTAGAGTTAGGAAGAGTTAGGAAGAGTTAGGTGTGAGAGAAAACTGTGAAGTGAAATGGAAGGGGTTCTCTCCTCCCTCCTCCCTTCCACTGCTTTGGTTTTGATACACCCCATTTTTTGTGTTCACTGTTTTCTGGGTTTGCAAAACGACTCGCAGTGTCAGAGAACATGTTTGGACTGTTGGAAAAGAAAACCAGGCCACCAGCTTTGATGGAGATAAACCCTTTTTCTAAATAGTTTGCTTGTGCCCGCTGGTGGTATCTTGTGATTTACTGAAATGTCTGCCCCGTGCCAGACCCACATTCTCTGGATGAGGAATGCCCGTTTTGATACTGACTGCATCACCTGGAGGCAGGAACACTCACAGATTCTTGCTCCACAGTCACTTATATTTCTCAGTCGCCTCTGGTCCCCAGGCATTCCGCAATTGATGGCAATTTTTCTTTGACCCTCATTACTCACAGGAACCCTGGATGTGTGGAGTTTCAGTGTTCCAATGGCACAGAAGTGGAGATGGTGGAGCAGAATGTTTTGAAGATAAAGTTGAGCTTTAATAATTGTCTTTTCTGTGTGCAAATGTTACAAATACCTCAAGAGTTTGTGTTAAACAAAAATTACTCAACACTGGTTAAAACAGTAAGGCAGACTTTAGGATGCCAGGGTAGCTGTGGGCCGCTGCAGGGGGGTTTATTTAGGATGCCAGGGTAGCTGTGGGCCGCTGCAGGGGGGTTTATTTAGGATGCCAGGGTAGGTGGGGGCCTCTGCAGGCGGGTTTATTTAGGATGCCAGGGTAGCTGTGGGGCTGTTGCAGTGGGGTTTTGCAATAGGAGAGAGAGATTGGACTCAACTCCAACTATAACAAGGTAAAGCAGGATTTATAGACAAGAAGCTGCCCTGGCCAGTTTGGCTCAGCAGTTAGAGTGTCAGCCTGCCGTCCAGAGAGACCTGGGTTTGGTTCCCGCTAAGGGCACGTACCTCGGTTGCAGTTTGTCCCTGGCCCTGGTTGGGTCATGCGGGAGGCAGCCACTCGATGTGTCCCTTTCACGTCGATGTTTCTCTCTCTCTCTCTCTCCCACTCTATCTGAACAAAAAATGGAAAAATGTCCTCGGGTGAGGATAAAAATAAAATAAAAATATAGACAAGAAGCTGGGGAGAGTCATGGGTCAGTGGGTGAAAAATGATTAAGAGGGTAGGGTCAATCTTTGCTAAACTGAGTTAACAGGATTCTTGCTGAAGGCAGGCCAGGGTGGTCAGGTATCGCTGGGGGATGACCAAGGATGGTGGAGGGTGAGGGTGATCAGATATTGAGGGTAGGGGATTCTGGCCAAACTGACTTTTAGCAGGAGTTTGCTAAAATTGGGCTCTTCAGGACATGCTCAAGGATAGCGCCTCGTCAAAAAAGGGCTCAGAGGAGCCGATGTCGAGCTCGGTCAGCGGAGTCTTCGGCAGTGCCCCAGAGAGTGCTGGGCACCAGGCAGGAAAGAGTAAGCACAGTATGATCGGAGGCAGAAGTTTCATGAGGGGAAATGTGGAAAGAAAAGACCCTTTGAGCGCCTGCTCTGTACTTACCTTCAGGCATGTACTTACCTTCCCTTACCTCATTTGATCCTCACAAGAGGTAGGTAAATGATTTTATGGAAAAGGATGTTGAGATCAAGAAGATTAAATGATGCCCAGTTGACAGAGATAGAATTCTAATCCTCGTCTGTCTGTGTCCTGGACAATGAGCACATCAGAGGTGACTGCCTGGGCTGAAGATGGAGGGCACTTTTCTAAACGTCTTGTACTATTTAAGGTCTCTGGAACACTCCTCAAGCAATGTGTTTGAGACTTGTACAGAGGGTCCGGCCGGTGTGGCTCAGTGGCTGAGCGTTGACCCATGCACCAAGAGGTTGCTGGTTTGATTCCAAGTCAGGACACATGCCCAGGTTGTGGGCCTGATTCCCAGTGGGGGGCGTGCAGGAGGCGGCCAATTGATGTTCTCTCTCATCAATATTTCTATCTCTCTCTCCCTCTCCCTTCCTCTCTCTAAAAAAACCAATAAAGAAAAAAAAAAAGAGAGAGAGAATTGTATAGAGGAATCCATATGATGCCTGACAGAATTTTTCTGACAACCTAATGGGATGGTGTATAATATCAAATTATGTTGGGTTTAGGGGAAAAATGTGACATTTGTTGCACACCGATGCTGTGGATTATAATTTATGTGTACATGTGTAAAGTGACCCAGCTGACCAGCTGGTCTTCACCTTGTCAACTCTAGATGTCACTCTAGGATCATGAGTTAGATGGATCCAAATTAACTGCACAGGCCCTGGCTTTGCCGCATTCTTTTTAGCTGAGTCATGGTGCAATTTTCTGTTTTTCTGAGGGAGGAACTAATGCAGAGAATAAAATCTATTAACACAGACGTTCCAGACATCCCTAGGATTAAGATCAGGAAGTTGAGAGTTTTTGTGGAGATTCGCGTGTCTGAGCTATTGCCCTGGTCCCCACTGGGAAAGGCTAGCAGAACACAACACTCAGGGCTTGGTGACCTGCAACAAGCTTTAGCAGAGCAAGGCTTTCATCCTGCAGACAGAAATTCTCTAAGAAAAAAATATTTCTGTAATTATCACAGATGGTGTGATATATTTGCTCAACCTGATGGTGGGTACATTTTGTTTTCATCCTGGAGGAAATGCAGATACAAGATATGATGGAGATAAATGAAAATTCCTGAGATTTCTGGTTTCGGGGAATGAGCTCTTTGCCCTGTGGTTCTATTTTTGGACAGTTGTGTGGGTATAGGCTGCTTCCCGACCCGGTAGCCAATAGTGAGAGATGAGGAGAGAATGAAAGGCCAAGGCTGAGAGGGAAGGGGACTGGTCAGCTTCCTCCTTTACTCTGTTACTTCAGAACCAAATAAGTATTCCGAATGAGAGGCAAAGGGTTCCTCTTTACTCTCTGTGGTGATTTAAAATCCTCTCTTCAACTATTTTTGCTGTGAATGTTTGGTTTGAGAAGAATTGAAGCAGACTGCAAAAAAAAATTTGCTCTTTTGATTCACAAATGGGGTGTTTTGAAGTTAGCACTGCAAATGTGTTCAAACAGTATGCAAATTAGGACCTCCATGATTGAATAGCTGAAAACAATCTGGTAGTGATTTAGTTTAGATTACATAGCATACTAGTTGCTATAGGATTAGATTGGACTACATTGGGGTGGACCCGAAACTGGACAATGAATGGGTCCAGGCTGCCTGTCACTACTTGAGCCAATTAAGAGGAGACAAGGTTGAATCGTATATGAGAATTTATTCCAAAATTGCTGGCAGTATGGGAGAGCAGCGGGTTATCCCATAAAATCTGCTCTACCCTCCCCCACCCCCCACTTGCCAGCTGCTTTTAAAGGGTAGAGAAACAATGAGTACTTGAGAGAGGGCAGTTGGGCAAAAAGGAAAAAAAATGGGTAAATTGGTTGCAGGCAAGGGGGGAGGAATGTTGGCTGGGGGGGGGTGGATTGTAAAATGTTTCAGGAAAAGGGGGAAGAACGTGGGCTGGGGGCTGCGGGGCTGGTCGCCAATGAGTCAAAGTCATGGGTCCAGTGTTCAGCTTTCAGATAGATAATCAGGTTGTTAATCTTTCTATGATGTCCCCTTGTCCTCAGACTAGGAGAATGGACAGCATTCCTGAGGTAAGCTCCCAAGGAGCACACCTCCCAGCCAGGTCAGAGTGGGCTTTTCTTTAATCAGAACAAAGCAATTACAATGAACATTGTAAAGGATGATTAACAATTTTTCTAACTATGGCTAGTGCCCCACCATGATTAGTTTTCTTACTCTTCTAATATTTTCTATTAATTCTAATATTCTTTCCTGCCCCTTTCAGACCCAGGGGTTGGGGAGACAAGGAATTTGAGGGAATTCTTGAGCAATTCAAATCCCTACAGCTTCAAAGATCACTAACAATTTCCAGCCAATTAGATTTTCTGGCGAGTCATTACTTCCAAGGCTTGAAACCATCGGCACCACACAGCTTGCCTGTAAGAGCAGGACTGTTCTGTTCTGCTGCCTTCACCGACATAACCTTGCTATTCTACTGTCTTCATTAATGTGCTTTACTATTGTGGAAACTCTTGCCCAATAGTAAGAAAGCTGCAAATAATTTTATTATTCATTTCAGGAACTTCTTGAAAAAACTCCCACTTAAATGAACATCAGACTATTGTGTTTTCTAACAGCAGATAAGCATTTGCTTTACAAAGTATCTTCAAAACCCTCACCTGAAAACCTTCACCTTTCAGTGTCCACCAATCCTAAACTATTATATCATGATTCTTACGTCGTCCTAACCCAGCATTGAAAGACCCACCTTAAACCAAACCCTAAATCTAATATCGGTTCCAATGTGGCCCCACCCTTCTGAGATTAAGTAGTGTTCTCGCTCACCAATGAGCTCAGCTTTGTCCCAGCAACAAGCCAGCAGTGCTCTTGATCTTCCAAAAGCATCTGCCTCCTCATCACTTCTTTCATCCCCAAATCCTGTGACTCTGGGAATCCTACACTTTTCTCTTTCTGGTTAGAAGGCATCTCGTTTCCAAGACTCTCCACGAAGATCTCTACATAGATGACTATGAAATTATACCTTCGGCAAGATTCATTTCTTTCTCCCTACAACAGAAGATTTCTTCTTCAACAGGTTCCTGACTCCCTTGCCTTCTTCCCCATTTCTGATACTGGCACTCTGAGACGGTCAAATTTGAAATCTTTTCATCATCTTTGACTCATTCCTTTCCTTTATTGCCTATAAACAATCAGTCACTAAATTCTGTTAATTTGCAAACAAAAAAACAAAAACAAAAAGCACTGCCCTAAATACGGATCCCCTTCTTTGTTTTCCACCGCTGTCTACCCAGTTTCGACTTTTATTTTGTTCTCTTTAAATTGTATTGTGTGCACAGACTCCTTTGACGTTTCATTAGAATTTATGAATCTCTTTTCCCTAAAAAAGTATAACTGTGCACAGACACACAACATTTTGGTATACTATCACAGAACTCCTGAAGTCCAAATTCTTGTTCTCACAGTTCCCGCTAATACTATCCTTCTCATTCCACCCATGTGACATCCATATTCCTCTTTAATAATGTCATCCCTATAAGTGACTGGCAATGAAAGGCTCCTTTAACCTCAGAATAAAATCCGGGGCTCAGTTGGGCCTGGCAGAAGCCTTTCTGAGTCCTGTGAATGGGACTCAAACTGCTCTTTGACCTAGGATGACTTATAATCTTACTGGGGAGACAGAATTTATTGACTGAACTAAGCAGACACAATTATATTCTAAACCAAATACTCTTAGAACCAATTTTCAACATAATTGGCTTCCAAGTATTTTATTGGGGGGAGGAGGAGAGAAAGGTTAGAATTGGAATTGGGTTATGACTTAAGCATCTACTTTAGTATGGGCTCAGGTTGGGCTGGTCTCTTGGGGGATGCTTTCCTGCTACTGTGTGTGTGTGTGTGTGTGGTGTCTCATCCTCCTCTCCTTTTAAATCTAGGACCTAATTCTATTGAAGTCAGGTGTCCTCCATCTACATGGCTGAGACCTAAATACAGTAAGTGTTCCTGCCAGAAACAACATCTTATGGGGAACAATACCCTCCTTCCTCCACCAGAACCTTAGTGCAGCGTGATTCAGTCTTAGCCCCTTTCAGCTCTGAATGCAGAGCCGTGGTGAAGGAGCCCTGCCGCAGCTACGGCTGCTGAGCTGGGATCACCCTGGCCGAGCCAGAAGGACTGATCGCTTCCTCAGTTACTCAGAGGCAGCAGCTGAGACTGGGACCACTCTCTCTCCCCGTGCAGGGAGGAAAGAGGAAAGGGAAAATAATTCTAGTAATGGCTAAGGATTCCTGAGTTTGATGAGGCCTTCCCCCTCTGCCCCATACCCTCTTCCATGCTCAGGAGAAAAAAAAAAGGAAGCTCTAGCCATCTCTAATCAGAATTGGCAGCAGCTTTCTCAGATAACTTAATTCATGCCCTACAATAGTGTCATCCTGTCTAATGACAAGTAGATTTCGATTGTCATTTACCTGAGCTGAATTTTAAAATGAAATTCAAGGGACTGTGGAGACAGAGTCCCTCCGATCTGCCTGGACAGAGGCCTCGGTGGATGCTAGGGCATGGCATCGGCGTCTGCCTTCCCGGGGAGGGTTGCATTCTTTGGTTCAGGTTTGTGCTCCTTTCCATGGACTGTGGTGTCTGTTTTCTTCAGAATGAAGTAAGCAGTGTGTGGGAATATGGTATATGAAGGCTAGGGGAAGAGGCAGGAGCTGGCCTGCTCTGGCTGCTGACCACCCACCACACTTAATGCCTGAGAGGTCTCAGAACATTCGAAACAAAGTGTTCCCACATGCTGTGACATTCAAGGGGTCAAGGTGTCTTCAAGAACTGGTGAAGCTCAGTCCCCTTCTAATTTATGTCTAAAGGCTCATCATCTCAAAGTCAGAACTGGGCTCAACTCTAACCAGGTTCAGAGGGAGCTATTAGCCAAACCTGGTGGCCACTGTCTTCCCCCAGCTTAACTAAGCACATCTGATCAGCAGGTGGTATTCTTATTCATATAGACATAGACATAGACATAGACATAGACATAGACATAGACATAGACATAGACATAGACATACATATACATATACATATACATATACATATACATATACATATACATATAGATCTCAGAGAAGTGAGTTGCATTTTCTCAACATTTATGTGGCAGGAGATTCCAAGTGCTTTTTTTTTCTTTTTTTTAAATCCTCACTTGAGGACAAATTCATTGATTTTTAGAGAGAGGGGAAGGGAGAGAGAGAGAGAAAAAAACATCAGTTGGTTACTTCCTATATACACCACGACTGGGGATCGAACTTGAAATCTAGATATGTGTTGTCTGACCGGACAACGCTCCAACCAACTAGCCACACCAGCCAGGGCTGTGCCAGGTATTTTTAATGTCTCATTAAATGAGTTCTCCTATTGAGTCTGACCATTCTACGACAGTGAAAGTCTCATAGTTACATCTTTCCCCGTCTTCCACCTAATCTGTAGTTCAGATCCCAGCTCTTTCACTCATTAGCGGTTTAACTGGTTGAATCACTTAACTTCTTTGAGTCTCTATTTCCTCTCTGTAAAAACAAGGGCAACAGCCCCTCTGTCATCAGGATTTTGAGGTGTGAAAGAAGATGTATCTGAAAACACCCACCCAGTGTTCAGTGGATAGAAGACGTTCAGATGTTAGTCCCTTTCCTGCCTACCAGTCTACAACCACACCGTAAATCCATGATAACCTGGAGAGACGGGGTAGAAAAGAAGGCTATTGCACCAGACAATATTCCTGGTTCAGGATACACTATAAAACAAACAAACAAACAAGCAAAACAACCTTAGCTCCCGAGATAATAGACAATAAACAATCAACTGGAGAGTTTTTATTTTTGGTATTTGTTATTTTTATTGCCATAATTTAATTACATTTTGTATGAAAATCATTTTTATGATGTGTGTTATAATAATCATTACTGATCTTGTGAAGTTGTAGATAATCAAATGTATGATGATCAAAATAGTCTCCAAGTTAAAATAGACCATGATTTTGGTAAGCTATTCCCTTGTGTGTCTCAATGACATTGTATCCACCAAGATCTTAATATCTTTGTTTCCTTTCTTGCTTGTTTCTCTCAAGATGTAATAGGCAGTAAATGAATACACAGCAGCCTATACAAGTACACCAGTATTTTCTTTTTAGCCCTATTTAGAAGAGTAGACATTACCTTGATATGCTCAGTCTCTCCATTAAGTACGTGAACTGAGAGTGGTTAAACTTCTCAACATTGGACGAATGGCAAAGCCCAAACCTGAATCTAGTTTTCCTGATGAGCCGGACACCCGTTTTTTTTCTATCTTTTTTTTTTTTTTTTTACAAAGTCCTAAAGGAATTGGTAATCTTTCCACAGACTTGGAAAAAACATCCTCAAACAGACCATACTCTTTTTTATAAATTTTATTTTTCAAACAAAGCAAAACATACTGTACTCTTTGTTATACCACCTTTGTATGTGAGCTTGGTAGAGGAGTATATCAATAGCCTCTTGAATAGTTTTGGTCTAAGAGAGAAGTACACCGTTATATAAGAATAGCAAACCCACTGCTCTGTGTGCTTGGACGTGGTGTGATTTGACCATAAGGTGGCAGAAGCCTCCAAATAATGGTACATCTAAGCTGAAAAGGAGGCACTGACAACATTTGTGCAAATATCATGCTATCAAGCCCCCACATTCTTTTGCTTCTTATTCTAAGGACAACCTAGCTACTTAAAGAATCCATCCTCTGAAGACAAACACCCCAATCAAGCAAAAGTTTGTGGGAGCCTCACCTTTTCCCTTTCTGCCCAATGTTTTGCTTTCATCATAAAAGAATAAGTGGGGGAGAAATACATGTTAGAGCCTCCCGGAACACACTGGAACGGCGGCTCTTCTATGACGATTGCTTGATAAGCTCCTGTGCGAGCCAGTGGGGCAGGGACATATTAACATCTTTGCTTCCTTTTTCGTATGTTCTCTTAGGGTGTCATCAGCAGTAAAATAATATACAGCGGCTTACATGGGGCGATGTAGAGACCTGCTGCTTTGAATCGCTTCACTGTGCTTGTCATCTTTGCTAGAATTGGGAGGCGCGGGGAGTTTAGAGATAGAAGGAAAGGCACGCCATGGTGCTGTGTTCCATACATTTTTATGTAACAGCAGGCTCTGATGAAGGGGGAAATCTTATATACAGAATGCAGGGAGCACTGATCAAGAGCAGATACGGGCAAACCCTCCTGGAGCACACAAGCTGGGAGCGAGAGCTGACATCGCTGTGACGTTTGGACAAGAACCTGCTTCCAGAAGCCTCCTTCCTGTGTCTTATAATCTTGGTAAGAGTCACATTCTCTAAATGAGTGAAGTTTTGTTATAAAACAGCTAAGTAAACCCTCACAAAACTGACATATCAGAGCAGAAAATCTTCCCAAAGTGAAAAAAAAAAATCAATAAAGCAAGGCCTTTGAATTTAGGGCTTAAGCTTGAAAAAATCTGCCAAAGCACAATGCTGTGTATATCTGAAAGCATCTCTGACCTAAGCTTTAGAAATTACTTGTTCTTCATTATAACTTGCCCTCTAGTTAATTGCTTAACGTCTGAAGTCTTGTTTAAGGAAAACAGAGTTTGTGCTGTTCCTTGTCCATAGATTAATCTATAGATACCAGGAGCTCATGGCATAACCAAAGCTAGGTGGCTCAGGGGTGGTCCTGCTGGTTGCTGGCTGTAGGAGTGTCACCTCTGGGCACTGGGCTCAGCCTAGGCGTTGGGGCAGCATCAGCTCAGTCTGCGGCAGCTGCGTCCAGAGCTCGCTGCAGTGGAGACTACAGCAGATGGCTGACACGCCCTGCTAAGGGTCCAGCACTCCGTTCCCCCCAGCCAAGCTCCATTCCCAGCTGCACCTGGAAGAGTCTGGCATCAGACCCAGAGGAGGCTTTCTCAGGGGGTGCGGGAGGGGCTCAGCCTTCTGTCCATGGCCGAAAAGTGGTGTTTTTAGGTTATGTTTCCTTGAATGGCTAAGTAAACCCTCACAACACCTAGTTTTACTTACAGGGGGAAATGCTTCCCATATTTCTACCTGTGTATCCAAGCTCATTTTAACCTCTCCAAGAACCTTTGAAAAGAGCTTATATCCTTTATACTAGTACAGGTCCCAGTGCAATAATTTCACAGAGGTGAATAAGACCCTGGCATTTTAAAAAATCTTCGCCTGAGGATATGTTTTTATTTTTATTTTGAGAGAGAGAGAGAGAGAGAGAGAGAGAGAGAGAGAGAGAGAGAGAGAGGGAGATCTCTTTATCGTTTGGTTGCCTCCCAGATATACCTTGACTGAGGATTGAACTTGCAACCTCAGTATGTGCCCTGACTGGGAACTGAACCCACAACCTTTTGGTATACAGGGTGATGCTCCAACCAACTGAGTCACCCAGTCAGGGCAAGACTCTGGCATTGTTTGGTAACCTGCCTCCTGAGAGAGAAGAGGCCTGGGCAGTAAGCCCCATCCCCTCAGGACTTCTCATCTGGGCACCCTGTACTCTCAATTTACCTGCTGCTTAGTCAGAAACACCTGAAAAACCTGTTCACAGCAAAGTGTGAGGGATTTAAGGTGCTAGTATTGCGAAGGCAAAAGACTGGAATAATTATTGCACTGAGGCTATCACTTAAAAAATATGGTCTATTTTACAATGGCATCTATGTAAGCATTGAAATGAAGAAAGCAGCTATACAGTCACTGATGTGAGATCACCTGCAAGATACATTGACCTGTACCAGAAGCTGCTGTGAATTAGCACTCCAGTCTGTTATAAATACTGTATGAGCACATATGCTTCACAGTCATGGAAGAGGTAGGAAGGAGGATGTGGAACATTCCCGGCAGAGGGAAGAAGGTCTTCAGGGTGAGAAGTATGATGAAGGCCTGGCATACTGGGAAGAAGAGGAGATTTGGTGCAGAAGGAGGTTAGGGTACAGACAGCGAAGGCGGGGAGCTTGAGGTGTCATTGTGAGGGTTTGCAGGAGATGGGTTTGAACATGTCTGTCCCTGGGTGAGAGCCTGACTGATGAAGAAGCTGTCTGCCACTCCCACCGAGAAGAGCAGTGAGCTCAGCTTCTGGAAGAGGGGCTAGAAAGTCACAGACCAGAAATGACTCCGGTTCCAGGCATCTCAGGCAAAGGCCATGTGTTTGCTTAAAACCTAAATACAATTAAGAGGGTCAACCAATCACGGTGAGCATTAACTCCGCCCAAGCCCTGAAGGTGACATTCGGGGAGTAAGATGTTGCTCCTGCCCCCCACCTTGCAGGTCCATCCACAGTGGAGCTAACACTTACGTAGTGCTGACTGTATGGCAGGACCTGCTTCAGGTATGATATTGATTCATTATATAGTAACTCCTTCAATCCTCACAATAACCTCACGAAATAGGTACAAGTATTATTTTGAAGATGAGATAAATGAAACATAAAGGTTATTATGTAATGTGCTCAAGGTCACACAGCTAAGAGGTGTAGCCTGGCACCAGACAAGAGTCTACTTCACTGCTATGCAATTCTATCTCCAAACTAATAACTAGACTTTGAGGTAGAGAGCAGTGCCAGGGGAAAGTTCAGTATTATGAGATGTCAAGGAAGGGAGAGATTATGTTCAATGAAATGAGATTTTTATAAAAGAGCATTTACGATGGCCCCTGAAGGACAGAAAGGCTTTCCCCAGGCAGGTTGGAGGGAGGATATTCCAGACATAGAAAATAACATATGAGACAAATCCTCATTGCTACCCTCAAGTGTTACCACGCGCACCTTGTTTGCTATGAGAGCACCGAGTTTTTCTATTCCAATTTCACGTCCATTCATTCATTCATTCATTCATTCATTCATTGGTACAATATTTTTGACCGCTTGCTATGTGCCAAGCATCCTGCTGGCCTGCACATTAGGCACGCAGGCCTAGCCTTTACCTTTATTTCTCTCTGTGAACAAAGATAAATACTTCAGTGCCCCTTCCCAACGTGATAAGCATTAATGGAGCTTTCCTGACCCTCAGACTTAGCAAGGAGGACTCCAAGGTTGAGAAGGAGAAAGAAAAAAGCTTAATTTAGGAGAGAAAAAGGGAAGGTCAAAAGGCAGCTCTGACATGGCTGAGTTGGCTGTGAATTCCCTCCAGGTGTCAAGAGGCAGGAAGACCAGATCTGAGTCCCTTCGGGAGACCCTCATCACTGAGGAGATGAGAGAGGAATGTTGATGTTGTCTTGAAATGCAATGATCTGGAATAAGTGTGTAACTCTGCCTTTACTTACTGCCAAGCACATGCCCCTGTGTGCCTCAGTTGCCTTGTCTGTAAAATGGGATAATTATGCGCATGTTTGTAGCACTGTTTCGAGAGCCAAATGAGATGATACAGGGAAGTGCTTTGCAAGGTGCCTGGCACACAGCGAGCCCGCAATATGTGTGATCTGATAGAAAGGCTAGAGGAGAGGTTTTATCAAAAGTAAAAAAAAAATTTTTCTCTTTATTGATTTTTAGGGAGAGAGAAACATCGATGAGAGAGAACATCAACTGGCAGTCTCCTGCATGCCCCCTACTGGGGATGGGGCCCACAACTTGGGCATGTGCCCTCAACAAGAATGAACCAGCGACCGCTTGGTGCATGCTCAACCACTGAGCCCCACCAGACGGCAGGAGGAGTTTTATTAAAGAGAGAAATGAAAGGAGCTGAGTTGAGCCTTGTCTTTATCTACACATCTTGCCTCACATATACCCCTGCGCTCCAGGAGAAGCTCTGAGGTGGCGCATGCGCACTGGGTGTCTGAACCCCAGCCCTGGGGAGTTCAGCGAGTCGCCTAATTTTCCGTGCATCAGTTCCCGCACATGCAACAACAGGGATATGGTACTCCTTTGGCGGCATTATTGTGAGAATTAAATGAAGCAACGTGGCTAGAGGTTTTAGCATTGGGCCAGGCACCCATGAAGAATTCAGTGCAAACCAGTGCTCTTCCTTCCTGTCCTAGTTCAGGGGCATGACGAGGCTGGAAGCGGTCCCTGGCTCAGGATATTCTTTACTGACCACAGCAGTCCAGATGTGACATACGTGAGTCCTAAACTATGCGTGTGCATGTGTTCAACGTTAGTCCACTTTCTGATCACCCACCCGTGTCCCCAGAACCACATTTAGGCCTTGACAGAGTTAATTCAGCAACCTGCAAGGAAGAATCTTTACTCTTACGCTAGAGATGAAGAAATTGGGCTCAAAGAGGTCATATAACTTGTGACAGTTCTTACAGCTTAAATGGCAGACGGAAGATTGGATGTTGGGTCCGGTATCTCTGGCCCAGTGTTTTGTATGTTACACGAGAATTGACTTTTCTATTTGATGATTCTGTTGCAGGTGAGGGAGGGACCCAAAAAGGATATAATCATTTTGAGGATCAGAAGGGGATATCAGGAACTCAATGTCCATACTGAGTTGAGAGAGGCAAGCATTTCCACTAGGAAAGAGGGTGGGTTCAAAGATATTTTATTTTTTTTAAAAAATTATCTTTATTGTTGGAAGTATTACAGATGCCCCTCCTTTTCTCTCACATTGACAACCCCTCCCCCCGCCTTCACCCCACTGTTGTCTGTGCCCATTGGTTATGCATATATGTATATCCATTCTTTGGTTTATCTCCCCCCCACACACACCTTCCCTCTGAGGTTTGTCAGTCTGTTCCCTACTTCCATGTCTCTGGATCTATTTTTTTTTTAAATTTATTTTATTATTAATTTGTTTTTGTTACAGATGTTTTTCCTTTTTTTCCCCCATTGACACCCTCCTCCCCCTCCCCTTCTCCTCCTCCCCATCCCTGTTGTCCATGTCCATTGGTTATGCATGCATGCACTAGGCTCTGTGATTTATCTCTTTCCCCCGCCTCCACCCCTCCTCTGAGGCCCGTCATCCCGTACTCCACCCTCCATGTCTCTGGGTCAATTTCATTGTTCAGTTTGCTCAGTTCTCCTGTGTGTTGCCGGCTTCCTCCGTTGGTGGGGGCGTCTCCTGGCTCCCCCGCTCCACCTGGGCTCCCCCTCTGGATCTATTTTGTTCATCAGCTTATTTTGTTCATTATATTCCACAAATAAGTGAGATCATGTGGTACTTGTCTTTCTCTGACTGGTTTATTTTGCTTAGCATAGTACTCTCCAGGTCCCTACATGTCGTCTCAAAGGGTAAGAGATCTTTCTTTCTTATACCTGCATAATATTCCATTGTGTATATACACCACAGCTTTTTTATCCACTCATCTACTGATGGACACTTGGGCTGTTTCCAGATCTTAGCTATTGTAAATAGCACTGCTATGAACATAGGGGTACATACATTTTTTCTGGTTGGTGTTTCAGGTTTCTTAGAATATATTCCTAGAAGTGGGGTCACTGGGTCAAATGGCAGTTCCATTTTTAATTTTTTGAGAAAACACCATATTGTTTTCCATAGTAGCTGCACCAGTCTACATTCCCACCAGTAGTGTACTAGAGTCCCCTTTTTTCCACATCCTTGCCAGCACTTGTTTGATGATTTGTTGATGTCAGCAATTCTGGCAGGTGTCAGGTGATACCTCATATTTGTTTTAACTTGCATCTCTCTGATGATTAGTGAC
Organism: Tadarida brasiliensis; assembly: GCA_030848825.1. Taxonomy (NCBI): domain Eukaryota; kingdom Metazoa; phylum Chordata; class Mammalia; order Chiroptera; family Molossidae; genus Tadarida; species Tadarida brasiliensis. The sequence continues at coordinate 65,488,672 of CM061259.1, read as the reverse complement.
ATTGAGCATTTTTTCATATGTCTCTTGGCTATTTGTATGTCCTCTTTGGAGAAGTGTCTATTTAGGTGCTCTGTCCATTTTTTTTTTTTTATCCTCACCCGAGGACATTTTTGCATGTATCTTCAGATAGAGTGGGAGGGAGAGAGGGAGGAAGAGAGAGAGGGAGAAACATCGGCGCAAGAGAGACACATTGAGTGGTTACCACCCACACAACCCCAAGTGGGGCTGGGGACAACTTGCTACCAAGGTACATGCCCTTAGCGGGAACCGAACCCAGGACTCTCTGGTCCGCAGGCCGACACTCTAACCGCTGAGCCAAACCAGCCAGGGCAGGTCCTCTGTCCATTTTTTAATGGGATTGTTTGTCTTCCTTTTGTTGATTGTATGAGTACTTTATATATTTTAGAAATTAATCCCTTATCTGATGTATCATTGGCAAATATGTTGTCCCATACAGTGAGTTCCCTTTTCATTGTGATGCTGGTTTCTTTTGCTGTGTAGAAGCTTTTTTAGTTTGATATAATTCCATTTATTATTTTTTTTCCTTTGTTTCTCTTGACTTAGGTGATGTATCAGTAAAAATTCTGCTTCGTGTGATGTCTGCAATTGTGCTGCCTACATTTTCTTCTAGGATTTTTATGGTTTCACCAGTGACATTTAAGCCTTTTATCCATTTTGAGTTTATTCTTGTGTATGGTGTAAGTTGGGTCTAGTTTCATTTTTTGTAGGTACCTGTCCAATTTTCCCAACACCGCTTATTGAAGAGACTGTCTTTACTTCATTGTATGCTCTTGCCTCCTTTGTCAAATATTAATTGAGCATACTGTCTTGGGTCGATTTCTGGGTTTTCTGTTCTGTTCCATTAATCTGTATGCCTGTTCTTGTGCCAGTACCAGGCTGTTTTGATTACAGTCAAAAGATATTTAAATCGAATACAAACAACTTGGGAGCTGGATAAGAAAAGATCTTTTGTTTCGGAGCACCCATGAAAAGGCAACCTGAAAGTAAACATTTCAGAAAGAATTAGATTCTATTGGTTGAACTCAGTGGAATTGGATGTTAAAAGAAAAATAAAGGAGAGTTTGAATGATAGTGTCACAAGAATGGGAGTTTAAACATTCTGAAGAAATTTAAAGTGCACTGATATGCCACTCTAGAAAAATGCTTCTAATAAAATGTTCCATGGGAGAAAATGAGATGCTATAGGAAGCTGTGGGGGAAAAAAGTGACACAAAACTTAAGGATATCATGACTGTATATTGACTAGTCCCCCCACCCCCAGGAAAAAAATGTAAACATAAATACTTATTTACCACTTCAAGCCTTTAATAGGGTTTGAATTATCTTCTATGATATGAAATATGAATAGCCTTCAAATTTTGTTTCTTCTGAATTTAAATGTGCTCTCCCTAATTCTTATTTCAGGCTCAAAGCTCTCAAAGGAGAAAGATCGATGCTGCAGAGCAATTGAAATGTTGTCCTGTCTCTTCAGAGATAAAGGATTTTGTGTCAAATGAAGGTGGTGAATATGGTCAGTTAAAACTGAGAGCTGCGGTACTAATTTACTACTGATTTTCAGGGTTCCCTAAGGGCAATAAAAACCAGAATTGCTTGACATTTTTGGACTCACATAAAAATCCTCTACTTTAGCGCCCAAATTTAATTGATTGAACAAATAAATATTTATTGAATCTCTCCTCAGTATGTTAGGTTTGTTATGAAACATACGAGGTTTGCATCCATCTTCCAAGATTGACAATTAGTGAGAAAACCTCAAGGGAAAGTAAACGTCAGGTGGCAGTGACAGGGGCTCTGAGGTCTAGCCCCACCCCACTCCATGTAGAGTTCCTGGGTACTTGCAGTCTTGAAGGACCAGGATTTGATTTTCACTAAGGAAGTTGGAAATTACCAAGGATGTCTACACAATACCAACTAATATGACCATTGTATTTTAAGAAATCAATATTGTACCCAACACTGTACCCATTCCCCCCATCCCTCACTAAACAGATTAGCATTCTAGTGTCTGCCATCTCTGGACTCCTCAACTGTAGTGACTGGTCCCCAGGCCCTTCCATGTCATGTGCTCCTCCCCTTTCTGCCTGAAAGGTACCAGTCCCACCGACCAGCCTGGGAAGGAAGATTCAAAGGCTCAGCTTTATAGCCCCTGTTTCTACAGCAGCCCAGATTCTCTGCAATTCCTGACCTTCCTAAACTAAGCTAAGTTTCCTGGGTTTCCATGGGATTTCCCTATCATGTGAATTATGAGATCACTTGAATGACTTGAAATTGAAGAGGCTAACTGGAATAGACAGAAAGCTGAGGGAATCTTTATCCCATGCTGTCTATTCTTTCTGAGGTGTGATAGGAGACACATTAAGTTCATCTTCTGGAATTAAGGTGGCAGAGGAGAATGGGAGACAGGTTGGCCTGGAAGAGCCCTCCGTTCAGCAGATTGCACTCAGTGGGTATTTCTCAGACAGAATGTGTGCCAGGTGCTTACCATGTAACATCTGGTGATTTGGTCCTGATAGTATTCTTAGGTGATGAACTCAAAACAGTAACCATCTTAGTCTTGTCTGCATTCCAATGCCTGCCATTCGAAAAAATTCTCAATAAATACTTGCTGAATAGGAAGTGAGTAATAAATGCTGGAGATTGGTCTCCATTCCTGTATTTATAGACAATAAAACTGAATTTCAGAGAATTTTAAGTAACTTACTAATAATAGCTTGCTAGCAGTGGCAGATCTAGGATTCAATATCTGACTCCCAGGTTAGTACAATTCCATTGCACAACGGTACATTTTTATGGTACCTTACCAGTGAAAGGTCTGAGGCACATTTCCCATTGAATTAGCTTCTAATAGTTGGGCTAACCCTTCAGAGCACCAGACAACAGTAGTACTTCAGAGGAAAGTTGCAAGATAAATGCAGTAATTATAAGGCAGGACCCCAGAAACCTAGATACATTTAGAATAAAAAATAATTACCATTTACTAAAAGCCTACTATTTTTCAGATACCTTGAGGACTACTTTACAGTGTAATCCTAACAACTACCCTATGGGATAGGAATTATCAATCCCACTTTGCAATGGAGATAATGAAGGTACCTTGGAGTTGAGTAACTTGCCCAAGGTCGTCAAGCTGGTAAGTGACAGAGTTGGGATTTGAACTCTGGTCTGTCTGGCTCTAAGAATTGTGCTGTTTCTAACACAGCAAAGTGTGACAGAACTGAAACAGCATATCTAAGCTTAGTCCATTCAACTCAATCCAACAAATCATTACTAAACCCTCAATGACACTGGATTAGATAGTAGAAAATATGCAGATGAACTTGCCTTTGGAGAGGTTACAATATGGTGATATTACAAAGCCCAGCATGTAATAGGTGTTTAAAAAATATTTGTTGGCTCAAGGACCAAATGCTATAGCTGACTATAATAGAAAGAAAAAATCCTATTAGAGATTGCAGATCAAAATTTATGAGAAAAATGCATTGTTGCTCTAAGCTGATGTATTTAGAATGGATATTAAAGACACTTAGTGCCCAGTGTCACATAGTCAGCTAACAACAGAGGATGGACTGAATGTTTTCTAACAAATTTAATGCTCTTTGATTGTGTTTTTCCATTTACCACTTTCCACAAAGCCAAAATCCTGTTTCTGTCTTCTCTCTGCGTATAATTATGGAAGAGCTATTGTTATGTCCTTCCTTTAAGATAACCTCTTTATCTTCTCAGACCATGGGGGAATATATGCATTAGCTGACAGGAATTGACTACCTGTCAACCATAAAAAGAAGATTCTTTTGGAAGAAATGAGTCATTTCAGATGATTGAACTTCTAATACATAAAGCTCATTGATTTTCTATTGTGATTCTCCAGATATTTCCAAACACATGTGGGGTACACACACACACACACACACACACACACACACACACACACTACCTAACAGTGCATCTGTACTGAGCTTAGCTGTACTGATAATCAGAAATATTGGAGATACAGGATTATATGCAATACCATCAATGAGAATACTCAGGCAAACAGCTGACTCATTTAAGGAATCATTGTAACTACAGTCTTTTCCTTTTCTTCCTCTCCGTCTCTCTTCCTGCTTTATTGCCCTCTCGACTTCAGTCACTTCTCACCCACTCTAATTAAGATTCTTTATTGGAAGTGATTAGGAGTAGCATTTCGGTAACATCACAATCTCCACTGCTTTTTATTTCCACAATCTGAGACCACTGAGACACTCAACATAATAATATATATATATATATTTTTTACTAAGTATCCACATTAAATCTTTACTTCAGGGAAACTATTGTACTTTCAGTGACTTCCTCCTTTTCATCATATGATCTATAAAACTGTTTCTTATGATGGAGAGCCTCAGGACCAAGTACAGTCAATCCATTTATTAAAATCTTAGACATTCCAGATGAGACAGTCGTAATGACCCAAGCAAAAGACACACACACACACACACACACACACACTCACACACACAGCTGGAAGACTCAAAGTTATAGAATAATCACATTTTTATCCCAATTCTCTAGTAGTTAGCACTTTTCAAAAACATTAGTTTTTAGATCATACATATATGCCATTCAGCACAAATTTACTGATAGATTGTTTTGTGGCTTAGTCTTTATGGATCTTATAGTCTAATTAAAAGAAGTCCTAGCCTGGCCAGTGTGGCTCAGTGGTTGAGCATCGACCCATGCACCAAGAGATCGCCAGTTCAATTCCCAGTCAGGGCACATGCCCAGGTTGTGGGCCAATCTATCGATGTTCTCTTTCATCAATGTTTCTATCTCTCTCTCCCTCTCTCTTCCTCTCTCTCTAAAATCAATAAAGAAAAAAAGAAGAAGACCTATAAACAAGTAATTTAGTACCCTGGGTAAGGTACTTGGATACCAACATATACAACATGTTTATCCAGTTAGCCAGCAGCGAGGGGAAGGTAGGGGATCTGCAGAGCTGTGATTCCTCCATGGAAAATGTCCCCTTCCATCAAATTCACAGAGAACACTTTAGCTTATTAGGTACCTGGAAGAGGGTTCTCCCCTCCACCCTTTAGGAAGGAGCAGGTGTTGCCCCATTCATTGCACCAGGGGGCAGCAGACTCTGGCCCTGGTTCTGCTGTCACTTTATATGACTTGGATTCCTCATTCATAAAATAAGACCAATGTCTTTGCCTTACCTACCTCCATAAGAATAAAATGAGATACTATCATAGCATTCAGGAAAGAGGTAACAAAAATTGCCTTTGTTAAGTGAGATTCTCTAGACTTGGACCTTCCTTTTAGCTTCATACAGGATCACATTTACAGCATCCCACACTGGTAACTTTAGTTTATTTAAAAACCCCTAGGAAAGAAGACTCCGTAACCCCTTTCATAGGGGGTGGAGGCAGCATGTGTTGGGGAGCACATCAGCCCTGGAGTCAGAGGTCCAGTTTCCACTATGTCCCCTGGGCAAACATTTTAATCTCTCTGGTCTAGTTTTCATGTCTGTAAAATAAAGGATCTAGAATGGGTGATCAGAAGTTTTCTTCCAACCCTTGATTCCTATTGAATTTAAGATGTCATAGACCCAAAGGGAGAGAAATGGTAAGTCATGGGCTTCCATAGGGAAGTGTTATAAGAGGAAATCCAAGTCATTATGAAAAGAGAACTTAATTGGGAGTCAAGAAATGCGAGTTCTCAAAGGAGTTGAAAACCTATCTCCACACAAGAACTTGCACACAAATGTTTATAGCAGCTTTATTCATAATTGCCAAAACTTGGAAGCAACCAAGATGTCCTTCAGCAGGTGAAGGGATAAATAAACTCTGATACAAACAGACAATGGAATCTTATTCAGTGCTAAATAGAAACGATCTATTGAATCATGAAAAGACATGGAGGAAACAATGCATATTGTTAAGTGAAAGAAGCCAATCTAAAAAGGCTACATAGCCCTGGCCGGTTTGGCTGAGCGGTTAGTGTCGGCCTGCAGACCAGAGTCCCGGGTTCGGTTCCTGCTAAGGGCACATACCTTGGTTGCAGTTTGTCCCCGGCCCAGGTTGAGGTTGTGTGGGTGGCAACCACTCGATGTGTCTCTGTTGCGTCGATGTTTCTCTCTCTCTCCCTCCCTTTCTCCCTCCCTCTCTATCTGAAGATAAATGCAAAAATGTCCTCGAGTGAGGATAAAATAAAATAAAAAGGCTACATACTGTATAATTCCAATTATATGACATTCTGGAAAAGACAAAATATGGAAACAGCAAAAGGACCAGTGGTTGCTAGGGGTGGGAGGAGGAAAGGATGAATAGGAAGAACACAGTGAAATTTTAGGGCACTGAAAATATTCTGTACGATACTACAATGGTAGGTACATGTCAGTATACATTTGTCCAAATCCATAAAATGTACAACACCAAGCGTACACCCTAATGTAAAGTATGGACTTTGGGTGATAATGATGTATCTATGTAGGTTCATCAACTGTAACAAATATACCACTCTGGTGAGGGAGGCTAGGCATGTGTGGGGGACAGGTGGTGTATGGGAAACCCCTATACTTCTCAATTTTGCTGTGAATCCACAACTGCTCTAAAAATAAAGCCTATTTTTAAAAATGTGGGTTCTAGTCTTTGATCCACTGGTTGATCTAAAGCCCAGTCAACTGGGACTCCAAGCTGCTAGCCCCTACCTCTTCCCCTGTCCCATGTCCTATCCTACCTCCCTTTCTTTAGCTTATTAATATTTTCTATTCCAACAAAGGACTATGTTGCTAGGACATTCCTCCGAAACCCTTTATACTCAAGGCTTCTGGGCAATGCAGAGTTATCTCATTATCTGAAAAATGCTAGGAACTTCTGCCACTGCTTCCTATGGGTATTCCATTATGAACACACTTTTCATGCGTTTGGGTGTTCCACTAACTCCCATCTACCATCCAGAAGTGGGCATTTTAGGCACTATCTACAAGTAGCAAGATGGTGTGAGTTCGAGTTCGCTGCATTAGGCATCATGAAGTACCCAGATGTCTTCCTCAGGGAATGTCTTCAGAGCTACTGATGAAGCCAAGTGATTCAAATGGAAAGGGCAGCTGATTCTGCCTGCAGACCAAGTTTCCAGGAGAAGAACTCTACAAGTAAGTTGGCGAATGCTGTACTTCAGAGTGATGGGGTTAACTGATTTGTTCAAGGCCATTAGTCTAATTCTGCCTGAAGATATTGAAGACCTGAGAATGAACTCATCCTTTCAGATTTTTAATTACCTTCACTTAAGATGGTCAGAAATATAAAAGAAAAAAATATTAGCTCCACAGTAAAGAAACTCATCTTTGGATCAGAGACATTGGGCACAGATGATGACCTGTGTTTAAAATTGAACTGGTCGACTTCCGGTCAAGATGGCGTCGTAGGTAAACGCAGTATTGCGTTCTCCCACAACCACATCAAAGCTACAACTAAACTACAGAACAACCATCATTCAAAATCGCCTGAAATCAAGCTGAAAGGAAGTCCTACAACTACGAAATTAAAGAAGAAGCCACATCGAGACTGGTAGGAGGGGCGGAGGCGCGACGGGCTGGTCCCACACCCATGTGTGGCGGATAAAAATTAGGAGGACACCTCGGCTGGGAAGGTCCTCCCTGAGGACTGAGGGGTCCCCGTCCCACACCAGGCGCCCAGCTCAGGGTTTCAGTGCCAGGAAGAGAAGTCTCCATAACTTCTGGCTGGAAAAACCAGCGGGGACTGAGGCTGAGGCGGCTGGAGCCCCCGGAAGCTCCTCTTAAAGGGCCCGCGCACAGACTTACTCGGACTCCCACCCTCCAGACTCCAGCGTGCGGGAAGGAGCCTGAAAGGCAATAGAGTTGTATGGGGAAGAACTGAGCTGTTTGGCATTGGAGCGAGGGCTGGAGAGGCAGCTTTCTCCTGGACAGATGTGCTATCAGAGGCTGCTGTTCCTTTGGTGAGCCCTTTCCTGGGCCAGCAGACGCCGCCATATCTGGGACTCCAGCAACCTGGCTCACACTGTTTGCCACGCCCTGGTGATTCCCTGAGGCCCCGCCCCACCCAACTTCCAGGCACACCCAAGCTGTTGCCAGTTGCTTTACCATAGGATTGGTCTGTCTTGGATCCTGCTTCAGCTTTTCCTAAATTCTTTCAAACAAGCAGCATCTGGTCTCAGCTAGCCCTATACCTCTCGCTAAGTAATACATAGAAACAAACACAGGGAGGCAGCCAAAATGAGGAGACAAAGAAACAGGTCCCAAATGAAAGAACAGAACAAAACTCTAGGAAAAGAACTAAGTGAAATGGAATTAAGCAACCTAACAGATGCTGAGTTCAAAATACTGCTTATAAGGATGCTCAATGGACTTAGTGAGAACCTCAGTGAACTCAGTGAGGGCCTCAAGAGCATACAAAAGGACCAGTCAGAAATGAAGGAGGCACTAACTGAAATAAAGAATAGTTTACACAGATGCAATAGTAGAGTAGGTAAATCCAAGAAGCAAACCATCGATTTGGAATATGAGGAAGCAAAAAACACTCAATCAGAACAGCAAAAAGAAAAAAGAATCCAAAGAAATGAGGACAGTGTAAGAAGCCTCTGGGACAACTTCAAGCGTGCCAACATTCGTATCTTGGGGGTGCCAGAAGGAGAAGAGAGAGAACAAGAAATCGAAAACCTATTTGAAACAATAGTGGCAGAAAACTTCCCTAACTTGGTGAAGGAAACAGACATACAAGTCCAGGAAGCACAGAGAGTCCCAAACAAGATGAACCTCAAGAGACCCACACCAAGACACATCATCATCAAAATGCAAAAGGTTCAAGACAAAGAGAGAATCTTAAAAGCAGCAAGAGAAAAGCAGTTAATTACCTTCAAGGGAGTTCCCATAAGACTGTCAGCTGATTTCTCAAAAGAAACTTTGCAGGCCAGAAGGGAGTGGCAAGAAATATTTAGACTGATGAAAAGCAAGAACCTACAACCAAGATTACTCTATCCTGCAAAGCTGTCATTTAGAATCGATGGCCATATAAAGACTTTCCCAGACAAGGAAAAGCTAAAGGAGTTCATCACCACCAAACCATTCTTATATGAAATGTTGAAGGGTCTTCTTGAAGAAAAAAATAAAAAAATATGAACAAACAAAATGGCAATAAATACATATCTGTCAACAATTGAATCTACAAACAAAATGAACACGCAGAACAGAAACATTCTCATAGATACAGAGAACTTTTGTTGGGTACCAGATGGGGGAGTTGGGGGGAGGGGTGAAAAAGGTGAAGGGATTAAGAAGTGCAAATTGGTTGTTAGACTGACAAACCTCAAAGGGAAGGGGGGTTGGGGGGTGGGAAGAGATAAACCAAAGAACTTATATGTATATATGCATAACCAATGGACACAGACAACAGTGTGGGGAAAGGTAGGAGGAGGGTGGGGAATGGGGAGGAGGGGGTCAATGGGGGAAAAATGAGGAACATCTGTAATACATTCAACAATAAAGATAAGTTAAAAAAATAAAATAAAATTGAACTGGTCAGTGGGAGACAGGCAGTGGTCATCTCATTAGAGGCTTCAATTTACCATGTTCTGAATAAAAAGGCTTGTGACTGCATGGGTAAAAAAAAAAAAAACTTAATGAATTTTTCCGGAAGGCTCCCTAAGTTCATGGCCTCTAAATGCTTTCAGGCCATAGCATGTCTTCTATAGAGAGCCCTACAAATCCATCAGACTGTCTCCTTTCCTTTCTCCTCTACAAAGAAATAATCAAATAACCAATCTTGTAAGGCCCGTATAATTCTTAACCAAAGAGGGGAGGTGACCAGTTGGCCTAGATTAACATAATTAATCTTTAACTCATACATATTCAAAAGAATCTAAGAAGCATCTGGGTATCTTTATAAAATTTGTTAGTGAGATGATCAAATTAATACCAGTATAATAAATTAGTGTACAGCTGCCTGTTTTAAAAGAGGGCCATCTTCCTTAAAAAAAATGATGTATGTAAAAGACAGTAAACCCCATTAGACCTAAGGGGGGGAAAAAACACATTGTTTGAAGGGATTAATTGCCAAAAATAGCATATTTGCTGGAGAGTCGAGTCCCTTCCTGGGATTTCGGTGCAGCTGAGTACAGAGGAAAACCATATGCATCTGTTAGTGTGAACCTTTTAAAGGGCTTTTCCGTAGCATCACTGGCGGCGATGAATAAACCACAGTCAGCCATATCTGAACGTTCAGTTTCTTAAGAAATTCAGGAGACTGTGTACTACGTTTCTTAGGTGATTCATTGCTGCTAATCAAATTACCTAGATTCACTTGACTTCATGCTGTGTAGACCCAGGCTTATTAACATCAAAGGCTCTTTTATCAATTCTGCTTTCTAAGTACTAAAAATAAAAAGGAGTTGATTGATCATCAAGCTTAAACTGGTAGAAACACAAAGCAAAAGTCCAGATGGAGGCCAAGGCTGCATTCCCAGGTGCCACGAACTTGTATCCTTTTATCCTCAGACCCACAAGGTTTGATGCAAAGGGCAAACAGAAACATGTCCATGAACACTCACCCTTGTTTTTACTACTTCTTGTCTGCTAAGAACAAGATACTGGGCACAGATGGTGACCTGTGTTTATGTGATTAGCTAATAGCTCCTGTGATCCATCACCGTCTTCAAGCCAAAGTCAATTCCTCCTAACAAACTGAAATTTCAAGGTGGCCGCTGCTGCATGTGGGACCCAGTCTGCAGGAGGTCTGATACTAAATGCTAATGACATGCAGCAAAGCACGGAGGCCATCAGGGAGAAGCAGGGACATTGCTCCCTGACAGGGGTCTTTGTTCAGCATGCAATTAGGAGGAGCCCCAGCTTAGAAGTGATCTCATCTGAACATATAGTTCATTTCTGTGTCAAATGGTACTTTTCTCAGGTTGCTACTTACAGAGGATTCTTTAAAAAAAAAATTTTTTTTTCTTTATTGGTTTTAGAGAGAAAGGAAGGGAGAGGGAGAGAGAGAGAAACATCAATGAGAGAGAACATTGACTGGCTGCCTCCTGCATGTCTCCCACTGAGAATTGGACCCATAACTTGGGCATGTACCCTGACCGGGAATCGAACCAACGACCTCTTGGTGCATGGGTTGACACTCAACCACTGAGCCACACCAGCCAGGCTTACAGAGGATTCTTAAGTCCAAGAAAAATAGTTAAATAAAGCATAGTCCCAGTCATATTTATATATATAATACCTGTGTATTTTTTTTATTAATTTGTTTTTGTTACAGATGCTTCTCCTTTTTCCCCCATTGACACCCTCCGCCCCATCCCCCCCCATCCCATCCCTAGCTTTGTTGTCTATGTCCATTGGTCATGCATACATGCATATAAGTTCTGTGGTTTATCTCTTCTCCCCCACAACATCCCCTCCTCTGAGGTTTGTCAGTCTGTACCCTACCTCTATGTCTCTGGGTCAATTTTGTTCATCAGTTTGTTTAGTTCATTATATTCCACAAATAAATGAGATCATGTGATATTTGTCTTTCTCTGCTTGGCTTGTTTCGCTTAGGATAATACACTCCAGGTCCCTCCATGTCATCTCAAAAAATAAGAGATCTTTCTTACAGCTGCATAGTATTCCATTGTGTACATGTACCACAGCTTTTTTATCCACTCATCTACTGATGGATACTTGGGTTGTTTCCAGATCTTAGCTATTGTAAATAGTGCTGCTATGAACATAGGGGTACATATGTTCTTTCTGAGTGGTGTTTCAGGCTTCTTAGGGTATATTCCTAGAAGTGGGATCACTGGGTCAAATGGCAGTTCAATTTTTAACTTTTTGAGGTAACACCATAGTGTTTTCCATAGTGGCTGAGTCTGCATTCCCACCAGCAGTGTACTAGAGTCCCCTTTCCTCCACACCCTTGCCCACACTTGTTGTTTGATGATTTGTTGATGGTGGCCATTCTGACAGGTGTGAGGTGATACCTCATTGTTGTTTTAATTTGCATCTCTCTGATGATTAGTGATGTTGAGCATTTTTTCATATGTCTCTTGGCCATTTGCATGTCCTGTTTGGAGAGGTGTCTATTTAGGTCCTCTGCCCATTTTTTAATTGGGTTCTTTGTCTTCCTTTTGTTGAGTTGTATGAGCACTGTATATATTTTGGAAATTAACCCCTTATCTGATGCATCATTGGCAATTATGGTCTCCCATATAGTGGGTTCCCTTTCCATTTTGATGATTGTTTCTTTTGCTGTGCAGAAGCTTTTTAGTTTGATGTAGTCCCATGTGTTCATTTTTTCCTTTGTTTCTCTTGCCTTAGATGTTGTATCAGTGAAAATTATGCTGCATATGATGTCTGAAGTTTTGTTGCCTGCATTTTCTTCTAGAATTTTAATGAATTCACGAGTTACATTTAAGTCTTTTATCCATTTTGAGTTTATTCTTGTGTATAGTGTAAGTTGGTGGTCATGTCTGTGTATTTTAAATATGTCATGTATGGATATCGAGTTATAAGTTCCATTTTATCTGCTTGGACAATGTCAGTTTTAAATGGACCACCCTTGACTATATGGATCTGAAACTCAGAGAGTGGACAAGGACCTGAGAGAGGGCGAGAGAGTTCACCCATTTGAATTGCAGAGAGAAGGAAACTGAGGCCAGATTGGTTAAATGATTGACCTACAGGTACACAGAAGATTTCCCCTCACATCCCAGTCTCCCAGCTCAGCATGTGTCACTTGGTGTCTCTGGCTTTAAACCGGTATGTGGTGTAATACCTGTGCAGACACACACAGTAGTAAAATAATTTACGCCAAATAAGGTGTTGTCTCTAGGTGAAAGTGATTTTTAATGTTTCATGGTGCTATTCTGTACCCAAGATTTTGATAATAAAGTTATCGTTTTGAGAACTCAAAATATAAGATCTCAGACACCCTTCCTCCTGAGGAGTCCTCCCTGGCCCTTCAGCTGGGTCTCCCTGGTGGCTACCCTGGCACCCTCTGTGTGGCATGTGCACCCACCAGTGTTTGAGAACCCCCTTTCTAAAGTCTGTCTCACTGGACTGTGGGGTCCCAGAGGACAGGGGCTGAATCTCCTTAAGCTTCTTTGCATCTTCATAGGAGAATAAATTCTCCAAACAAGAGATGAGATGTCCCTGGAGTCCTTTTAGCTAAGGTGAACCTTTACCTTGCCCTACCTTTAGCTGGGGATATTCCTCACGGCACCTTCATCATTTCTAAGAGGATTCTAAATGAATCCAGCTTCAGGAGCTCAAAAAACTTTTTTTTATTATAGCTCCTGAATAAGGTTCTCATATGCAAATGAACCAGACCCCAGTCATCCATAGCACATCCTCATTTTTCCTGAAGCCTGCTGGGCATTTTTGGTCCCATTGTGTTCTCTTACTCTCATTGACCTGGTGCACGACATACAGACTGGATCCTAGAGAGAGTAAGGATTTGCACAGGAGGAAAGCCTCTAGTGCAAAGCAGGAGGCTCCACCTGGCAAGGAGCCCTGCACAGGGCACCTTGTTCTGATGCCACTCAGAGCATCGTTTTGTTTCTTGTGGCCACAGAAGAGTTAAGCTGCCAGCTAATTAGGACACCTATTCCTGGGCTGTGGTCTGGTCATTTTGAAGGGAAATACCAGAATTGATAGATCAATTTGTGGTTTTAAGTGAAGTACTACAGTAAAGAATATATACCTTTCTGTCTAGCCCTTCTCTGCTGATGCTTTTTATTCTCTGCACAGCTTTGCAAAGAAAATTGCTGATTCATTCTATTCTCCTTCTCACTGTCTCCAGGTTGAGAGCATATAAATAATTTACATTAAGATACCAAGATAAGCAGTGGTTTTGAAATTGTTGCATTCCTGGCCTGAATTGCTTTGGTGACACTGAATTAAACTAAAAAGGCCACTGATGACTGGTGGAAGCTTTTAGTACAGGGGGAAAAAAAAAGTCAATTTGCTGCAAAGTCCTAGATAGAAGGTTAAATAAATACTTTATGGTGCCTCTAGTTAGATGTGTGAAGACATTTTCAAGGACCAAGACTAGAAGCTAAATGCTGATTATGGACTGGTTTTGAATAAAAAGCCCAAGTCATTCTAAGGGACCACACATATGGTTAAATTAATGGCTTATCTGTCATCTATAAAAAGTACATGTTTTAGACATTTAAGATTGAAGCAGATTTTAGTCACTACTTGCAAGATTTCCTTTTTTCATCCTCACCTGAGGATACTTTTTAAAAAAAATTGATTTCAGAGAGAGAGAGAGGGAGAAATGTCAGTGTGAGAGAGAAACATTGATTGGTTTCCTTCTGAATGTGTCCCAGCAGGGATCAAACCTTCAACCTAGGCATTTGCCTTGATGGGGAATCAAACCCACAACCTTTTTGGTGCATGGGAGGACATTCCAACTGAGCCACCCAGTCAGGGCTAGAGGGTTTCTTTCTAATGCAGTACTCCTGTGACGCTGATGTCATCTGAGACTTAGGGAGTTCTCACGGATCACTGGAAGATGGCCTGGCACAGGTCTTAAGAACCCAAGGCTGCAAAGTCCAGATGGAGAACAGAAAAGGAAAAAGTACAAGAAGGCTTGAGGAAGAAAAGAGTGGGAAGAGAACGGAGACCCACCGTTCTATTTCCCTTTCTATGTCTGCACCTTTGTGTTGATCTGTTTGTCCCTATTCTCTCACTCCTGCATCTGTCTCTCTGCCCTGCCCTGCCCTTTCTCCCTGTGTATCCCAGTTTTACTTCTAGACTCCTATTCATTTGCTGCTTTCCATCATAAGACTGCTTTGCATTTCTAACACAGGGTTTTGCCCCAACTCAACTTAATGTGTAGAAAAAACAAAGAGCAAAATTTAAAGTGTAGTGGTTTTCATGAATCCTCTATTGTGAAAGAGAATCATTCCGTAGGAAAACAGAAGATGAGAAGCATTACACTCCTCTATAAAGCCAGGTCAAAAGTTGTTAATAAAATGGTACCTTTCCTGTCAATCCTCAGAATCTTTCTTAACCCTGCATGCTTAGCAGCCACAACCAACTTATCAGGGTGGGCTCATGGGATGAAGCCAATTGTTAACCTTAATTCATTAATTTCAGTGAAATGGCATGGATTGAGTTCAAGTGTCAGCTTTCACATCTGACCCAGGGGCAGCCCCGAGTGTTTTAATCAAGGTGGTGGCAACACATAAAACAATAAATTGTTCTAGAGAAGCATGAACTCATATTGTGATTTGCTAATTGTCCTGCCTGCTCATTCTTTCTATTGAACTCGTTTCACAGAGACAATTATAGTCCTTATTCCTTGAAGTCCTTAAATTATGTGGTAAACAGCTAAGCAGTACTTCACTTATTCAGTTGTTATCATTCAGGTTATTGGCTTCACTTTTTCTCCTGTGGAGACCTAATCCCCTGTGTTCAGACTCTTGGGACTACCAATTTAGGTTATTATCACACCTACCGGAGCCTGACGGAAATGTCTCCTTGCAGGGGAAATAGCCAGGTATGTATTCCACTCCCCACAAAGCCACAAGTATGGTGACCTCAGCACTCCCATTCTCAACCTACCTGATTGTCAAGACTTCTGTGAAAGGACAAGCATTTTTCCCTCCCTGTTTCATTCTTAATCTTTAACCCTAGGCCTCTGGGTTCCATTTCTGTTACTTTATTAAAGCAGCTCTTTTGGAGGACACCAGTGATGCTTTATAAATCACATGATCAATGCTTAGCTCCTACTATCTTGGACTTTGCTGAGTTTGACATTATTGATTCACTTTCCTTTCCCACGTCCCTCCCACACCTCTAGCTACTCCCAGAAACGCCATCCCCCTCTGGTTCTCATTACATTTCACTCTTCTGTTTCCTACTACTGTTCTGACTGCACCTCCATTCTCCGGACTGACTTTTTGCTCTTCTTTCTCTGGCTCATGCCATTCTCATGACTTTGACATTGCTACTCCATTGATCCTAAAGTACATAAGTTGTGTTTCAAATTTCCATATGCAGTATATCCCATTAAAAAGTAATGTATTAAATACCTACCTGCAAAAGGTCCTAATTGAAATGCTTATATCTCCAAGTTGGTTTTCTTGCCCAAACACTGGTTCTTTATCTCCAAGAGCCTATGGGTTATATTTGGAATATTCAGTTGTACCCCAAACTCACCAGACTACACTCATTGCCTTCTTTCCCCAAACAGATCCAATCTTTTCATCCCCTCTCTGTCAATGGTATCACTGTTTTGCCATTTACTCAGATTTAGTGATCTAAAACTTCCTATAACGTAATTCTATTTTTCCTTCAAAGTATCTCGTCTTCCCTCCATTTCCACCCTAATCCTCAGGCTTCCTCACCACATGCCCAGATTCCTATAACCTCCTTGTGCTGCCTTAGCAGATTCCTGCCTCTTCACTTACCTTTCCTGGGCAAGTGTTTCGTCATGTCACTTCCCTCAAAAGGAATGTCCAGGAGATCTGTAGCATATATTATCGCTTCATTGTTTCATGTGAGATCTCCTCAGTCTGATATGTAAGGCCATCTGCCAACATCGCCAATATTATTTACCACTCTTCCACAGCTTGCACCATCTGGCTTAGCCAAGTGGTCTCGCTGTCTTACCAACTTCCCATGCTCAGTTCTACTTCCACATTGTGTAATACCATTGCCCTCACTTAGAGTGTCCTTCCCACGATTGCCCATCTAGTCAAATTATAGTCATCTTCTAAAAGATTCTGTTTGCATACAGCTTCTTCTATAAAATCTTTGATTATGCCCACTTGATTTATCATTGCTACTAGACAATTAATCATTTAATTGTTCATGATCTCATGTTTGGTAGTTTTAACTCTCAGTTTAATTGTAAGTTTCTTGTTGGAGGGATCCTTTAATTTAGTTTTTACATTCCCCAAGGAGCTCAACATAGTCTTGGCAAATAATAGGTGTTCTATAAATACTTCATTGATTTTCTGTTTCTTAATTTAACAAATACGTATTTGAATAAATTTTGGGTGAATAAATGAAAGATTGATGATTGATTCTATAGTTTAATACTGTGCTCACTTATGTACACTCTAATTTGAGTGGTGGGGGACACCAAATATATTATTCCCTTCTACCGCCAAACAATCCCTGGAGCAGATGTCCATAGATAAACTGTTGGGATCAAAACACTAGTCTTTAATCACTTTCAGGTGCGATTATGGTGAACAGAACTTTAGTATCTGAATTTTAATGACAGAATGAACCCCTGTCAAAGGATTTTTGTATTGAAACATCATGAAAACAATATAAATTTCAGTGAAAAGGTTAATTAAACTCTGGCTCTCTTCCTAGAAATGATACATTAGAAATTAGATAATTTTTTCTCTTTGAAGCAAGAGAAACACAATATTTCACACACCGGAACAAGTTGTATCTCCAGTCTGGTTCTGCTTAGGTCAAAGTGGTTTTTAGGACTTAGTGGAAAATGTAGCAACACTATTGTTGTGACTCTGCCTTGAAGAGCTTTGAGCACTAGCAAGTGCTAGTAGCTGCTTAAACACGCTGTCCTTTATTCAGTTAAATCTACACTCTTGTAAAGCTTCTCACTTTATTATATTTAACCAGTCATATTGTAATATAAGCATTGCTATAGGTAAAATTGTGTCCCCCCAAATTCATATGTTGAAGCCTTAACCCTCAGTACATTTCAGAATGTGACTGTATTTGAAGATATGGCCTTTAAAGAGGTGATTAAGTTAAAATGAGTTTGCAAGGTGGGTCCTAATCCAATCTGACTGGTGTCCTTATAAGAAGAGGAAATTTGGGCACACAAAGAAACACCAGAGATGCACACATGCACAGAGGGACAATAATATGAAGAGGCAGCAGGCCAAAAGGCAGAAGAGGCCAAGGAGAGGCTTCAGAGGAAACCAAGTCTGCCAGCACCTTGATCTTGGACTTCTAGCTTCCAGAACTGTGAGAAATACATTTCTGTTGTTTATTTTATTTGTTATAGCAGCCCAAGGAAACTAATATAAGTATGTGTACATCTCCCTACTAGACTGTACACTCCTTGAAAGCAGAGATCAAATTTAATCAGATTTGCAATGCTTCACACAAAATTAATAATAAATGACCTCATGCAGTGTCATGGAACTAAATTTGTAGCTTATTTAACTAATTGGAAATCTCATTCTTAGAATACATATTGCCTGAATATCTACCATGTGCTCAGTGCTACTATGGATACTCCGGCTGGTACCAACACGAGCAAAATACAGACTATCTCTGATGAAAGCACTGTGTACTGACGGTTATGATAAAAAGTTTACAATCACCTACAGACATGCAGTCATTGCCTTCCATTCTGGCATGTGCAAACCAAACCTATTGCAAGCAAAATCCCCAGCCAGCAGATTTAAATGTTAAGAGGTTTACACTACTCAAACTATTTCATATAACGGTTATGTCTGCCTTATTCACTGTTCTCTCCCCATATCTTTATGTAGAGGCACAGAATAGGTAGCAAGTACATATATAATGAATAAACAAAGTCAACACAACTAGACTATTTTGCCAGTTGGCCTTGACAGGCACTTTAATTTCTGAAAACTTTGGGCTCAATTAGTGAACGAAATGATAAACATGAGCTTTTCTTAAAAACAATAAAAAAGAATAGCCCGTCTTTGTCAAGTTTCTTACCAAAGATTAAACTTGAAGAAGCTAAGATAGAATAAGAATTTAGAATTTGGTATTGTGTCATTAAATCATGGCTATTATCAGTCACTGATGTATTTGATTCTAGGCTAGTGCTCGATTTATATAGAATACTTTTAACATAACTTGAATTTATAGGTTACATGTTGGACTTACTCAATAAAATAAAGATTAAATCAATGTATCGATTGTACTGAGCATATGTGCCTCCCTCTCTCTTGTTCCCAAACCTCATGAAATTATTGAAGATATGTATTTATATTATCTATCTACCTGTCTGTCTGTTTATCCCATCTCCATGGGAAAACATAAATAATATAATCAATGGACCAATTTTGGAGAATTCTTGAAATATGGGAAGAGAGAGAATCAGAGTTATAAAAAGCAAAAATGCAGAAAATGATGGCTCAAAGCATTGGAGGAGGACCTTTGAAGAGGAAGGAGCAGTTTGGGAAACTTTCAGCTCAGAGTAAACAAGTGGAAAGTCTGCTACCTAGGGAAATAGAATTAATAGAAGAGAAAGAAGAGCATTTTTGTGTAATTTTTATGTATGTTTGAGAGATAATTGGAAAGGTATCACATTCATAATGACAATTGGAAAGCTACAAAAGAATATTTTGATCTTCTGAATAAAAAGTTAAAATTTTCTGACTTGTTTGGAGTTTAAGAATTATATGTTTTAGTGCAAATGAATCCATTAACAATTGTGCTTATATATACATATTTCTTGTGATTTTGATTATCATTATCCAGAACCCTGGAGTTTAGAGCCTCTGGTATATTAAACATCAAATTTGCAAGCATATAGAACTGGGGACCTGATCCTGGAATGGAAGACTGAGCCCACTTTCCATGAGGATCTAAGAGATGTCAGTGGACAATTTCCTGAACAATGTCTCCACAACAGAAACATTCCATGACTTGGAAATCCTTTTGGTGTCAAAGCATTAGTTTCTCTATACTTGTAGCAGTTTCCTTCTGTAACCAGTAGGTTAAACTGATGGTATTAATTAAAGGAGAAGGTTTGGATTCCATGCCTAGCAACTTCATCAGCTGAGAAAGCTTTGTGGGCTAATCTCTGCTTCATCTTGTCTCCTTGTGAAAAGGAGCTGAAAAGGAATGTCACATGGAGTAAGTAATCCCATCCCCATCTATACTCCTGCTGGGTGGGGTCAGGGGATTGACCTTTTCCTGCCAAGACTTCTTGAGTTAGTGACTAGAATGGGGGTGCATAATCCAACCTTCTGCGGCTGGTGAGGACAACAGACAGGTTCCTTGGGTTCACGGCAGCAGAACTACCTAATTGAGAAATTAGAGGGTAGGTAGAGAAACAGGCCAAAACCCAGGTGAAAGTGGGCCAAATAGCAGTGAGATTGAGAACAAAGTTGCAACTAGGTGGATGAGAGCTCACCTAGAGCAGAATGGACACCGCCTTCAGGCTGATGGATCCAGAGTGTTAGTAAATGCCTGCCCTGGTCTAGGACACTTCAGGAAATAGAAAATCTAACTATATGCCCAAGCAAGGACCCAAGCCCTAAAGGCTGAGGGAAGCTTAGATGATGGCATTATAGGTCTAGGAAGTCAGAGAATTGTGTTCAGAAAGGCCAACTCTGGCAACTAATCAGTTGAAGGTTCCAGATCCCGGGAAGTAGAAAGTCAGCAAATGTGTCACTGATAAGCAGAAGCACCCAATTTCGATGTTAATGTCAGCGTCTTTATAGCCACAGAGGATGTCCACGACCTAGCCAGGCTTTCTAGTCCTGTCTAAGGATAACATATTTCTGGCTAATTTTGGCCAAGACATTATCTGGTCAGACACTGGGGCTAGCCAGAAAGGACAAGACACAGTGTGCCCGATGTAAAAGGTAAGATAAATGCTCAAACATTGGTGCAAGTGGCCTCTTCTGGATCTGATAGTGATAACAAGAGTGATTAAATGATGGTAATTATAATAGTGACAGCTACCATTTATATTTTGCTTATGTGTCAAAGCGTTGTACAAAGTGTTTGATATATATGTTAATCCCTTAAACAAATATGAGCAGTAGGTATTATTATACTGCTTTACAGATGAGGAAATTAAGGTATAGAGAGATTATCTTGGTCAAGATCCTATAAGAAATAAGTGGCAGAGCATATGATATGTATTTGTAAATAAAGTTTTATTGAGATATAGCCACAGCCATCTGTTTATACATTGTACATGGCTGCTTTCATTCTACCTTGGCAGAGTTGAGTAGCTGTGATAGAGATCATATGGCCGACACACTGAAATATTTACAATTTTGTGCAAACATAAAGTTTGCTGATCTCCGATTTAGACTATCAAAAGACCATGTGTGAAGATGGCGGCAGGCAGGACTGGATGAAGGGTGAGTGCGTGAGAGAGTGAGCTAGTGTGTGAGAGAGAGTGAGTGGACATGAAGGTGGACGACCAAACTCGTGCAGTGCAGAGACACAGAGCAGAAGGTTCCTGGGCTGTGGATGGGGAGCAGCCGGCTACCGCGGTAAGTGGCTTTTCAGGGTGCTTCTCCTTGCGCTGCAGGGAGGTCCCACCATTTTGGAAGATCCCGGGTCTTTCCTGGGAGGAGACAGTGGAAGCAGCTAGGGCCCAGCAACCTGAGCCCACCAGTGCACCTGGCACCATCGGACCAGTGGACACCCTGTGTCAACACAGTCCAGTGCACAGTAGCGGAGCTGTCAAGGTGCCAGCTGCAGAAGCTGCAAACATCCAGGAGCCCAGCACCATCCCTCACAGTGGCAGCCTGATCAGAGTTGAGATATACCCCCAGCAACAGAAGCAGACATCCATCCCCAGGCAGCAGAAGCACAGATCAGTAGCTGAGACCCATCCCCCAAAACTACAGCAAAGGCTGAGCAGGAGCTGAGCCCCACGGGGCAGCAGCACTCCCCAGCCACCAGCAGTGGGCCTGAGGCTCTACAGAGGTCTGTGCGACCCAGAGGCCCACAAGATAGGCATGGAGCCAGGTCTCCAAAGAAACTGTGCGATCCAGCTGCCCGCAGGACCTGCAGGGTGCTGGGGCACAAGAGAGACTTGTGCGACCCAGCTACCCACAAGATAGGCATGGAGTCAGGTCTCCAAAGGGACTGTGTGATCCAGCTCCCCGCGGGATCAGCGGGAAGCGGGGGGCTCCAACGGGTCCTGTACAACCCAGCTGCCCATAAGATGGGCAGGGAGCCAGGGCTCCAGTGAGGCCTGTGCAACACAGCTGCCCAAGGTACTGGCAGGGAGCATGGCTCCAACAGGGCCTGAGCTATACAGCTACAGGTGGCACCAGCGACCAGCTGGGAACACAGCTCCAGAGGGGCCCACGTGATGCAGCAACAGCACCTACCAGGACACACCAATACCAGCCCCCAGTAGTCAATCCTCCAGGATCCACAGCAGGCAAGAGGTGACACGCAACAGAACAGTCTGGGAGGCACAGTAGCCTTATTTGATATACAGTGAGTTGCCTACACATCCAAACATCCCTCACCAGGTCTAGAGCTACCAGACAGCTAAAATGGGGAGACAAAGAAACAACACTCAAAGGAAAGAAAAAGAGGAATCACTAGAAAAGGAACTACAGGAAATGGAAGAAAGCAACTTGTCAGATAAAGAATTCAAGGCAATGATTTTAAGGGTGCTCAAACAATTTGGTGAGAATTACAAGCAACTTAAGAATTACAAAGAGCTCACTGGGAACTACTTCAGCTTAAAAAAAAAGGTAGAAGCTATGCATAAAGAGGTAGAAGCTATGCATAAAAACCAAGAGGAAATAAAGAATGACATAGCTGTTATGAAAAATACCTTAGAAGGTTTCAATAGTAGATTAGAAGCTGAAGACCGAATCAGCGACCTAGAAGACAAGGTAGAGAAAAACACCCAAATAGAGCAGCAAATGGAAAACAAAGTTTTAAAGCAAGAGGAAAGTTTAAGGGAGCTGTGGGACAATACAAAACATAACAACATTTGCATTATAGGGGTACCAGAAGGAGAAGAATCAGAGAAAGGAATAGAGAACCTGTTTGAAGAAATAATGACAGAAAACTTCCCTAAACTGGTGAGGGGAAAAGCCACACAAGTCCAGGAAACACAGAGAGTCCCAAGCAAGATGAACTCCAGAAGACCCACAGCTAGACACATCATAATAAAAATGGCAAACATTAAAGACAAAGAAAGAATCTTAAAGGAAGCAACAGAGAGACAGAAAGGTACCTACAAGGGAGCTCCCATTAGACTATCAGCTGATTTCTCAACAGAAACGATGCAGACCAGAAGGGAGTGGCATGAAGTGTACAAAGTAATGCAAGGCAAGGGTCTGAATCCAAGAATACTCTATCCAGCAAGGCTATCACTCAAAATTGAAGGAGAAATGAAGAGCTTCACGGAAAAAAAAATGGCTAAAGGAATTTACCACCACCAAACCAGCACTGCAAGAAATGCTGAAGGGACTGTTGTAAGAAGAAGAAGAAGAAGAAGAAGAAGAAGAAGAAGAAGAAGAAGAAGAAGAAGAAGAAGAAGAAGAAGAGGAAGAAGAAGAGGAAGAAGAAAGAGAGAGAGGAACATAGGCATAAAATTAAAATGGCAACTAATAACTATCTATCAATAATTACCTTAAATGTAAATGGCTTAAATGCTCCAATCAAAAGACATAGGGTAGCTGATTGGATAAGAAAACACAACCCATATATATGCTGTCTACAAAAGACTCACACAGGATGAAAGTGAAGGGATGGAAAAAATTTTTCAAAGCAAATGGAAATGGAAAAAAAGCTGGTGTAGCAATACTCATATCTGACAAGATAGACTTCAAAACAAGGCCCATAATAAGAGACAGAGAAAGTCACTACATAATATTAAAAGGATCAATCCAACAAGAGGATATAACCTTGGTAAACATATACGCACCAAATGCGGGAGCACCAAAATATATTTAAAAACTTCTGGAAGACTTCAAGGGAGAGAGCAATAGCAACACGATCATAGTGGGTGACTTTAACACGCCACTGACACCACTGGATAGATCTTTTATTTATTTATTTAATTAATTAATTTATTTATTTATTTTTATCCTCACCCGAGGACACTTTTTCATTTTTTGTTCAGACAGAGTGGGAGGGAGAGAGAGGAAGAGAGAGAGAGAGAAACATCGACGTGAAAGGGCCACATTGAGTGGCTGCCACCTGCACGACCAACCAGGGCTGGGGACAAACTGCAACCGAAGTACATGCCCCTAGCGGGAACCGAACCCGGGTCTCTCTGGACCGCAGGCCGACACTCCAACCGCTGAGCCAAACCGGCCAGGGCTGGATAGATCTTTTAGACAAAAAATTAACATGGACATAAAGTCCTTACAAGACAACCTAGATCAGTTGGACTTCATTGATATTTACAGAACATTTCACCCCAAAGCTGCAGAATATGCATTCTTCTCAAGTGCACATGGGTCATTCTCAAAGATAGACCACATGTTAGGACACAAAGCAAGTCTCTACAAAGTCAAGAAAATTAAATCATATGAAGCATCTTCTCAGATCACAGTGGCATGAAACTAGGACTCAATTACAATAAAAACACACAAAAACATTCAAACACTTGGAGGCTAAATAGCTTGTTATTAAACAACAAATGAATTACTAACGAGATCAAGGAAGAAGTTAAAAACTTCCTGGAAACCAATGAAAACGAACACACAACAACACAAAATCTATGGGACACAGCGAAAGCAGTCCTGAGAGGAAAGTTCATAGCACTACAGGCCTACCTCAAGAAACAAGAAAAATTCCTAATTGACTTTCTAACCCTACAACTTAAAGAACTGGTAAGTAAACAAAAAGAAAAACACAGAGCTAGTAGGAGGAAGGAAATAGTAAAGGTCAGAGCAGAAATAAACGACATAGAGACTAAAAAAAAAAAAAAATTCAAAAGATCAATGAAACAAAAAGCTGGTTCTTTGAAAAGATAAACAAGATCGATGAACCTTTAGCCAGACTCACCAAGAAACAAAAAGAGAGAAACCAAATAAACAAAATCAGAAATGAAAGAGAAGTAACAACTGACACCACAGAAATACAAAGGATCATCGAAACATACTATAAACAACTATACGCCAACAAATTGGACAATCTAGGAGAAATGGACAAATTTCTAGAAACACATAGCCTCCCAAAACTGAACCAGGAAGAGATAGAAAACTTAAACAGACCAATAACAACAAAGGAAATTGAAGACGTAATTAAGAAACTTCCAGCAAACCAAAGTTCAGGCCCAGATGGCTTCACGAGGGAGTTTTACTGAACATTCCAAGAAGATCTAATACCCATTCTCCTCAAACTATTCCAAAAAATCCATGAAGATGGAACACTTCCAAACTCATTTTATGAGGCCAGCATAATCCTAATTCCAAAACAGGATAAAGACACTACAAAGAAAGAAAATTACAGGCCAATGACCCTGATGAACACAGATGCCAAAATCCTTAACAAAATATTAGCAAATCGGATCCAGCAATACATCAAAAAAATTATTCATCATGACCAAGTGGGTTTCATCCCAGGCATGCAAGGATGGTACAATATTTGCAAATCAATAAATGTGATACACCACATAAACAAAATGAAAGATAAAAACCACATGATTATATCAATAGACTCTGAAAAAGCATTCGACAAAATCCAGCACCCATTTCTGATAAAAATGCTCAGCAATGTGGGAATAGAGGCATTGCATCTCGACATAATAAAGGCCATATATGAAAAACCTACAGCCAACATCATACTCAATGGGCAAAAACTAAAAGCATTCCCCTGAAGAACGGGAACAAGACAGGGATGTCCACTTTTGCCACTCTTATTTAACATAGTACTGGAAGTCTTAGCCACAGCAATTAGACATGAAGAAAAAATAAAGGGGATCCAAACTGGAAAGGAAGAAGTGAAACTGTCATTATTTGCAGATGATATGATATTGTACATAGAAAACCCTAAAGACTCCATCAAAAATCTACTAGACTTAATAAACGAATTTGGCAAGGTAGCAGGATACAAAATTAATGTCAAGAAATCGACGGCATTCTTATACACCAAAGATGAAATTACAGAAAGAGAAACTAAAAAAACAATCCCATTTACCATCGCAGCAAAAAAAATTAAGATACCTAGGGATAAACTTAACCAAAGAAGTAAAGGACCTCTTCACAGAAAACTACAGGTCATTGAAGAAAGAAATATAGGAAGATACAAAAAAATGGAAACATATACCTTGTTCATGGATTGGAAGAATTAACATCATTAAAATGTCCATATTACCCAAAGCAATCTATAGATTCAGTGCAATCCCCATCAAAATATCAATGATATATTTCACAGAACTACAACAAACACTCCAAAAGTTTATATGGAACCAAAAAGGACCCCGAATAGCTACAGCAATCTTGAAAAAGAAGAACAAAGTAGGAGGGATCACATTCAACTTCCACCCCAAAATGGGACCTCTTATTGTTATTGGTGGAAATGGAGTATCCCTCTCCCCACTGAGTGCTTGGGGTGGTGTCCTTACAATATTTCAAGAACAATAATTTTCTGACACTCGCACAGGAGGATGAGTAATTTTTATGTGCCTAGAATTACATTCCTGGGCTTCCAAAGTCCCATTTCCCTTAGTCCACTTATAGAAGAAGTATAATTGGGGCTTCAGTAGAGCTAGAAGCAAAGCCAGTGTCCAGAGTTTCCATTCCATGTTGCAGCCATGTCCAGTTCATCATCAGCCTAGTTGCAGTCCATAGTCCATTGTGTGTGGGGTCCACATGCCGTGGGCCATGTGGGTGAATGCATGTGAGCCATGCCCCCTACAAAAAGTGTCCCAAGAAAACCAAGCAAACCAAGAGCCAGGAGACCAAGAGAGGGAACTTCTTTGTTCAGGGGTCCGAGTATCCCAAATTTTGTGTCCTTGCAGTGGCCAATCCTATCCTGGCCAATTACCTGATCCCTGGTGTGACTGACAGGAACACCTTTGCCAATCCCCCCAACTTTACTGGTCATCTGTCTATTCTTTTCTTTGCTGGACCCTTGGGGAGTGTAAAGTTGTAGCTTCCTGGTGAAGCTGCTTAAATGACATGCTTATAATATTTGGCCTTCCCTTTGCTCCTTTTCTGTTATTAATAACTAGGTTAATTACAATGTTATCATAATGACTCTAAATGATTTTGGGGGGCTGGACCAAGGCTCAGACCTCAGTGGATGCTATTGGTGCTAATTCAAAGTGGGGTGGTATATAAATAGGTGATTCTTAGGGTGAGGTAGCACTGGGAGGCTGAAGCCAATAGGTAGAAAGGTTTAGGCTAATATGAGAGTTGGTATAAGACTTGGAAAGAAACTGAGAGGTTCCCAGAAGCACTTAAATGAAAAGAGCAGAAAATAGGAAATGCATTCTGGGATGCAGTCAAAGCCTTTTGCTAGAAGTTCAGTCAGATGCCAAGAATCCAAAGAGCAGTTCCCTGATACCAGTCCCATGATCCATAGTCCACTACTGCTCTGCTGAGGTGAAAATTATTAGCTCTTGCCTCACCTCTACGCTCACCCACAAATGCGGATAAACTTTATCTCAAGTTAAAACAGACAGCAATGTCTTCCTTTCTGTCATGGTAGTTTCTAAGAGGAGGTCCTCCATGCTTGCACACAAACAAGTAAGATCAGCAGTTCTCAAACCCTTCAGACACTGGGCCAGCTCTGCTAACTCATGAGAACATTGCATCATAACCCACCTAAACATACTAGATTGCTCTTTCCTGATTACATCATGCCCTTTTGTGCATGTGTCAGACCTGTTTTTATTCTCCACAAATTGGAAGTGTTTCAGGTTTTTGCTTTACCTCTTTTCTTTTCCTTTCTTCAAAATTGCATTGTAAGAAACCTCTATGATCTACTCTTCACTACCCCTTCCAATGTTCTCTTCAGTAAATTTTTTACAATGGAAACACAAATGTCAAGATTACCTCATAAAGAAAGGAGAAGTCTGGAAGCCAACTAAATGAAAACATTCCTCGCAGCCCACACTCAGCCCAGGACTAGGAGCTATGAGACATGTTTTTATTTGTTTAGGCTGTATTGTATGTATGCTAGATGCTTTCCAAATATTTAAAACCCAGTGATGAAGATATTAATAAGTAATGTATTTTATAATGGTAGTATCTGAGTCAATGATGTAGCATAATGGCCCTTGGAATCCCCCAGTTCCAGAAAGTGCTGACAACTGAGATATAGTCAACAGTCCCATGTGGTGTGTAAGACAGAACCTCTCTAATGCAGGCAGAAGCAATGGCTCCATGGCTCTGTAACTTGAAAGGATATATATGTCAAGCCTTCAATAATCTTATTGAAAATAGAGAAAATTCCCAGGAGTATGGATGGCTTAGATCAGGGGTGGGGAACCTTTTTACTGCCAAGCCCATTTGGATATTTATAACATTGTTCGAGGGCCATACAAAATTATCAACTTAAAAATTAGCCTGCTATATTTGGTTAAACATTTAATTAATTCACCTCTAATGTGATGGCTGGAACTGCTTCTCTTTGGTGAGGAGGGTGATGTCGGCTGGTATTGATGATGTTGCTACTTGCAACTGCTTTTTCAGGTTTGTGTTGGTCAGTCTGGAGCGCAGTTGACTCTTTGTGATGGTATGTTTTGAAAAGAACTGCTCACTTCAGTAATTTGTTCTGAACACAGAACAAATGCAGATTTCAATGCATGTCTCTTCAAAGTGGGAAATTGATCATTGCTTATGTAACGGTTATAGAACTCAAGCAATGGGAGGTTGATGTACCTCGCTTTCAGCTCATCATCGCTTTGCAGCTGAATGGTTTTGTGTTGTAGGTTATCAGGTACATCAGCTGGTTCCACACTGAACAGTGTAGCAAAGATGTTCAATTCCATTTGTTTGCTTTTCACCTCCTTGAATCTTTCATTAAATGCCTCAATTAGTTTCGCACATTCACCAGCATATTCAAGTGTCATAGGAGGCTTTTGTCCTTCCAGAGTGGGGAAATGCACCATTTTATTCTTTTGGAGTTGCACTTTCCACAGCCTTAATTTAGCTTCAAATGATTTCACATTTGAAAGCAGGGAACTGAGAAGCTGGTTGGGGCCCTGCAGCTTGACACTTGCTATCGTTGAGTTTCCTGACAGGTTTTCCCTTCATCTCCATGAACTGCTTGACTTCATCCCACAGTTCATAAAACCTCATGAGTGTGTTCACATGACTCAGCCATCGCACTTCACAGTGATAAACAAGATCACCGTACTCAGGGTCAAGATCATTCAGTAACTCCTTAAACTGGCGACTGTTAAACCCCCTGCTTTTGACAACATTTATGCACGACACTACTGCTGACATCATGTTGTTGAGCCCAGTGACTGTGCACAGAGACTTTCTTGGTGTATGAGGCAGTGGCATATAATTAAGTCACTTGGATCAAGACTGAGACAATTCAGTTCTTTCTTGACAGTTGCAATTAACCCTTTTTGTGAGCCAACCGTGGTGAGACCTCCACCTGTAGCAAGGTCACTTAACTTATCAAATGTTGGCTCAGGTTGTTTCATTGATAAAACAAGTCTCTCAAACAAGTCCTCACCTCTTGTAGTGTCATGCATGGCTTCCAGTGACAGCAGTTCCTCTTGTGTGTCAAACTCTGCAGTTATCCCACAAACAAAAATGGCCTGTTTTCATTCCCTTGTTATGTTCATTGTCTTGTCACAAGCCAGAGAGGAAAATTGGAAATCTCCTGCAGAATCCTTCAGTGTTTTTTCAATATCTGTGCTAAGTCAGTAATCTGATCTGAGACTGTTCTCCCAGACAAACTAACACTGAAACAATTTTACTTTGGTACTAACAACTCCGCAGCAGCTACCACGCACTCTTTCACAGACTATCCCTCTGCATGAGGCCTCAGCTTCTTTGTGATTAGCTTGCTCACTACATAACTTGTCTGAATAACGTTGTCTCTGTCACAAAGAGGCCTAGCGAAAGCGGCTTGTTGTGATTCCAAACTCTGCTGAAGAGCATTGATTTTATCCAGATGCATTTGGCCTCCCAATTCTTTGAGTTTAGCATGTTTTGAACTGTAATGATGCTCCAGATTGGCTTTTTTCATTACTGCTAATGCATCACCACAAACTAGGCACACAAGTTGGCCTTTGACTCCAACAAAAAAATAATCATTTGGTCCTGGCCGGTTTGGCTCAGTGGTTAGAGCATTGGCCCATGGACCAATGAGTCACGGGTTCAATTCCAGTCAAGGGCACGTACCTCGGTTGTGGTTTGTCTCGAGCCCTGGTGGGGGTTGTGTGGGAGGCAACCAGTCGATGGGTCCCTCTCATGTTGATGTTTCTCTCTCTCTCCCTCTCTCTATCTGAAGATAAATAGAAAAATATCGTCGGGTGAGGATTAAAAAATAAATAAATAATAATCATTTGTTCATTTCTCTTGGCCAAATTGACACTCTGAATGAACTTCTCTTTTCTTTGTAGTCATCATTTGTTGGATGTCACACCATTTAAGTTTTAATAACTATCCAGTGTGTGTGTTGCCAGTGATGCAATTATTTTGCTTTGATCGCCATTCTAATCCGGCATCTTGGATTTGGAACATATCCAACATTCATATCATCGACTCTTGAAAGGCTTTTCTTTTTTTTTTTTTTTAAAACTTATCTTTATTGTTGAATGTATTACAGATGTTCCTCATTTTTCCCCCATTGCCCCCCTCCTCCCCATTCCCACCCCCCTCCTGCCTTTCCCCACACTGTTGTCTGTGCCCATTGGTTATGCATATATACATATAAGTTCTTTGGTTTATTTCTTCCCACCCCCAACCCCCCTTCCCTCTGAGGCTTGTCAGTCTAACAACCAATTTGTACTTCTTAATCCCTTCACCTTTTTCACCCATCCCCCCAGCCCCCACCCATCTGGTACCCAACAAAAGTTCTCTGTATCTATGAGAATGTCTCTGTTCTGCTTGTTCATTTTGTTTGTAGATTCAATTGTTGATAGATATGTATTCATTGCCATTTTGTTTGTTCATATTTTTTTTATCTTTTTCTTCAAGAAGACCCTTCAACATTTCATATAATAATGGTTTGGTGGTGATGAACTCCTTTAGCTTTTCCTTGTCTGGGAAACTCTTTATATGGCCATCGATTCTAAATGACAGCTTTGCAGGATAGAGTAATCTTGGTTGAAGGTTCTTGCTTTTCATCATTCTAATATTTCTTGCCACTCCCTTCTGGCCTGCAAAGTTTCTTTTGAGAAATCAGCTGACAGTCTTATGGGAACTCCCTTGTAGGTAATTAACTGCTTTTCTCTTGCTGCTTTTAAGATTCTCTCTTTGTCTTGAACCTTTTGCATTTTGATGATGATGTGTCTTGGTGTGGGCCTCTTGGGGTTCCTCTTGTTTGGCACTCTCTGTACTTCCTGGACTTGTATGTCTGTTTCCTTCACCAAGTTAGGGAAGTTTTCTGCCATTATTGTTTCAAATAGGTTTTCGATTTCTTGTTCTCTCTCTTCTCCTTCTGGCACCCCCAAGATGCGAATGTTGGCACGCTTGAAGTTGTCCCAGAGGCTCCTTACACTATCTTCATTTTTTTGGATTCTTTTTTCTTTTTGCTGTTCTGATTGGGTGTTTTTTGCTTCCTTATATTCCAAATCTATGGTTGAAAGGCTTTTCTATGTACTGTAATTTCCTTAATCTTCATCTGAGGTTCAGTTTTTTTTTTTTGAGGATTGTTGATTGTGGACATGTGGATAAAGGTTGGATTGGAGTCACTTGGGTTGACAAAGAAGTTGACAACATCGTGGTCGGTCATCAGAGGCAGGGTCATCTACGTCTGGAGGAATCATCTCATCGCATCTTGTCTCACCATCACTGGTTTGCCGTAGTTTCACCACAGTGTGTTAACACTTTCTCAGCGTGTACACTCCCAACTTGCCTGGCACTGACTGTCCTCCAAGTCACCGCAATATAGGCAGACGGGCCAGGGGCAGCTCGGTGAGAAGCATACATGTCTGTCCCATCATGTACTTGGATGTCTCCTGTCCGTCCGTAATGGATGTTCCTTGCTTGTCTCTCAAAATTTGTGTTATTATTATGATTCACTTAATATAAATTTTTGTTGCTATGAAAACCCCTAGATTTATTGAATTTTGAGTCCCGCCTATGGCTGCCAGACCAAATGATTTCCCAGGACTTATATGGCCCTTGGGCCGGACGTTCCCCACCCCTGGCTTAGATAGTGAGGATCTGTATAATGTGATGGGATCCACACCAATTATGAGTCATGATCAATGTCAAGATGCCATTCTATAAGGCTAAAACAGATACATCACTGAGGCCTGAGGGTCATGTAACTTACTTCTAGTGTTCCTGGGAGATGCTGAAGCAATTGCTGACTAGCTGCTCTGTGAACTCCATAGATCTCCAGTAGGAAGCTGGTCCTTAGGAAGAAGGACACTGTGAAGTGAGAATCAACCAGGTCATGGTTTTAAATGTTGTAAAACAGACCTAAGTTTCAATTTCTCTTCCATTTAATCCAAACCTTAACTGAACCTCAAGAACTAGAAAATCTGAGTAGTTCTATATCTGTTAAAGAAATAATGTAATTAAAAACTTTACAGAGAAACTCTAGGCTTTATCATCTTTACTGTAAATGCAAATGTACTATCTCTATAGTAAATATCTTCACTGATACATTATTTTTAAAAATTTAATAATGAGGTAATACCAATCTTAAACAAATTATTTCAGAAGATAGAAGAAGAGGGAATATTTCCAATTCATTTAATGTGGACAGTACAATCCTGATATTAAAACTTGACAAGGAGGTGAAAAGAAAATTATAAACTAATATCCCTCATGGATATAGATAAAAAGTTATCAACCATTATTAGCAATTTAAGTCCAGCAATAATATAGAAAAGGTAATACATAATGATCAGATGAGGTTTATCTCAAGAATATAAAGTAGTTTATCATTTGTAAAGCAATCAATGTAATTTGCCACATTAATAGAATAAAGGGAAAGACAAATGATTTTAATATATGCAGAAAAAAAATTTGGTAAAATTCAATAGCTGGTCACTTGTTAAAATTCTTACCAGACTTGGAAATGAGGGAGCTTCCTCAATCCAATATCTATGAAAAATCTCCAGTTAACATTTTAATGGTGAAATATTGAATGATTTCCCTCTAAGATCTCAAAAACAAGGATGATATCCTCTGTCATTACTTCTAGTCAACATTGTACTGGAAGACCTAGTGAATAGAAAAGTCTCCCAACAGAAAAGGCCAATGGTTGAAAAGGAAGAGTAAAATTATCTCAAATCAGAGCAAACATGATTGCATGTTAGGAAATCCCCAGGAACTTACAAATAATAAGTACATTTAGTAAGGCTGGGGGGATACCTAACAGTGCCTAAAAAATCCATTGTTATTTTTATATACTAGCAACAAAAACATTAAAAAATAAAATTTAAAGAACAATACCACTTACAATAGCATAAAACACAACAAAACAAAAACAAAACTCCCCTAATATGGGGATAAATTTAACAAAAGATAGGCAAGACTTTTATACTGAAAAATGCAAAACACTGTTGAGAGATACTAAGGAAGATGTAATAAATGGAGAACTATATCATAATCATTGACTGGAAGACTCAATTTGTTAAGAAGTCAATTATTATCAAATTGATTTATAGATATATGCTATTCCAATTAAAATTACAGCAGACTTCTGTTTTTGTAGAAGTCGATGAGCTGATTCCAAGATGCATATTGAAATGCAAAAGGACATAGAATATCCAGAACAATCTTGAAGAAAAACACAGCTGGAGGACTTATTTATCAAATTTCAAGGATTACTACTGTCAGCTAAATTTGTCAGAGCATAAGAAACTTAATGGGGAAATAAAGGTGTTTTCAATAAATGGCACTGGAAGTGCATGACCATCTGAATTACCTTGATCCATACCTCATTACACACACAAAAATTAGTTTAACATTCATCCTAGACCTAGAAGTAGAAGTTAAAATTATAAAAATTTTAGAAGACAACTTAGAAGAATATACTCATGATCTTTGGTTAGCAATTTAAGACAAAAAAAGCACTAATCATAAAATAATGAAAATGATGAACTGGACTTCACCAAACTAAGAAAACTTCTGCTCAAAAGAAAATGGCAAGAAAGTAAAATGACAAGCCACAAACTAGGAGAAAATATTCAAATACATATATTTGACACAGGACTTGTATTGAGAATACATAAAGAATCTCTACAAATCAAAAGACAAACAATTCAATATAAAAATGGGCAAAAGACTTGAAAAAATGCTCAATGAATGGTACCTGAAGATTTCATGATTATATGAATATATGTTCATTATAAAACATCAGGTAAATGTAAATAAAATCCACAGGGATGTACCTCTAACACTTTCAGAATAGCTACAATGAAAAAGACTGACAAAAATGTTGGTGATGATGAGCAATTTCTATACTTGTATTTTCCTGTTTGGAGTTCATGATGGTACAGCCACTTTGGAAAACACTTTGATAGCATCTAATAAAGGTACACACACACACACACTCACACACACTTATGATCCAGCAATTTTGAACCAAAATACTGATTCAAGGGATTTGGTGTGTATATCCATAAAATAACTTGCACAAAAATATTCAAAGTGAAAACTGACAACACCTAAATGTCCATCAGAAGGGATATAATCAAATTATAAAATATTTCTACCATGGAATACTATGCAGAAAAAATAAAAGAACAAACTATGATATATAGCAATATGAGTGAATCTCAAAAACATTACATT
Organism: Tadarida brasiliensis; assembly: GCA_030848825.1. Lineage (NCBI taxonomy): Eukaryota > Metazoa > Chordata > Mammalia > Chiroptera > Molossidae > Tadarida > Tadarida brasiliensis. The sequence goes on along the minus strand of CM061259.1, from coordinate 65,454,064 downwards.
GAGTGAAAGAAGGCAACACAAAAGAGTACATATACTATATGACTCCATTTCAATATATGAATATGTTTATAGGGATTTAAAAATAGTCAAAATAAATAGATGGTGATTGGAATCAGAACTGTGGTTGCTTTGGGTAGGGGAAGGATTACACTGGGCAGTGGCAGGAGGGAACTTATTAGGATGATGTAAATGTTCTTAATTTTGATCAAAATAATGATACATTTGTCAAAAATTTATTAAGTTATATACTTAAGAGAAGAATGACTCAACAGGAAGGATGGATGAATAAGCCTTCAAAGAGTAGGTGGAAAAGAAACTGAATCCTGTATGATGGCTGGTATTCATAGCAGAAGGGTTGTGGTGGGTGGATCCACCTAGACCAAGCCAGGCAACAATCTTGGGTGCTCACATTAGCACTGTGGCTCTTCATGAGTCAGAATCATTAGCGTATCCTTCAATAGAAGATCTGTTTTTGCAACTTACGTAAGGATGAAAGATTGATAAAGCACACTAAAAACTTCGGGCCAACCAAATAACTTTGGTATTTGCCACATCCATATTCAATATTTTATGAAGTTCTGAGCTTATTTTGAAATTAGTTTTCTGCTTTGTTAAACCATACCCAAAGTAATGAGTTGGGCAAACTAGAAATATCTCAAAGCTTTTTGGAAGTTAAATAAAATATAAAATATGGATTGATAAAAACCAAAATAAAACATCTATGTTGGGTTTAATTTTCTCATTTTAAAAGTGAGATTGACATCATCTTTAAGGATGCTTCCACTTGTAAGAACATTACCATTAAAGCATTATTTGCTAATCAATCTAATCATGTGCTCACATGGAAGGTCCTTTATAATCTGACCCCAGACCCCTTACCATTTAAATCCTGTTTCTTCTCCAAATAACCACATCCTTACTCAAACCTCAGTTTCTCTGAGCACTCCTAGAGCACCATTCCCTCTGATTAAAACTTTGTTTCTATCTAGAATGCTTTAGCCAACTTTTCTACCCCTTGAGTCCTACCCATCCCTCTAGGCCCATTTACTCAATAAAGATTACATCTCTTAGGCTTTCTCAGTCAGTCCCCTGTACTCCTACAGTGCTTGGGATTACTGTCGTTTATTTGGCAAGTATCTTCCACTTTCTTGTGTTATCAGTTATCATTTTATGTATGTGTGTTTTCTTCCACAGCTAGAATGTAAGCAGAATTAAAGCAAAACTTACAATGCATACCTTTTCCCCTAAATTGCCCACAGTATCTAGATGTGTTATTTCTAATAGATATTCCACAAATACTAGATGGTTAACTGATTGGTTCATCCAAGTTAAAAAGGATCCCTGAGATACTTCCCACATTTTAGAATTATTCCATTTGAAAAAGAGGCATCAAATATGCACACATGCAATTTTCCAAAGGAGGGTATATTTACTGGAAGGAACTGTTTTCATATGAAGTCAGGGAAGCAGTATCAGCGAATCTCAGACCCAGATTTCCACTGATGTTGATGCTTTGGAACATGTTATCAGTATGACAGACTGAGAAACATAAGAAGCGTTGGCTTCTAGAATGCTTGGCTAAATTAAAGTTTAAAAAGGAAGACATGAATAAATAAAATAGCTAGTTGAAGTCCAGCCTATTGAATGAAAATGAATCTATGAAAGCTCCAAAACACACCAGAAGCCACTTTGGATACCACTTAATCAGGAAACTAAAATATCCTCCAAGCTCTCAGCTCACTTGTGAGTTTATGGAGCATGAATTAGAAGGTATGGAAGGAAAGAATTAGTACTTGATTGCAAAGAAAATTTGAAGTTCTTTAAAAATTCGAATGTGGTAACAGTCAATCATTACTATGTAGACAGAGGCTGCATAATCTTGGGCACTTTCCATGACCCTGAATATAAAATTCAAAATCCTTTATACTCCACAAAGCTCTGCAGGACAGTAGGGCTTCTGTCTACCTCTGCAGCCTTGTCTTGGTCTGTTTGGGCTGCTCTAACACAATGCCACAGGCTGGGTGGCTAATAAAAGAAATTTATTGCTCGCAGTTCTGGAAGCTGTGAGTTCAAGATCAAGGTGTCAATATAGTTGAATGAGGGCCTTATAGATGGCACCTTCTTGCTGTGTCCTCACATGATGGAAAGGGCTTGGGAGCTATCTGGAGCTCCTTTCTTAAAAGCACAGATTCCATTTATAAGAGCTCCACCTTCATGATCTAAGCATCTCCCAAAGGCCCAACCTACTAACATCATCACTGCTGGCAGTTAGGATTTCATCATGTGAATTTGGGAAAGACACAAACATTCAGATCACAGCAAGCCTCTTCTAACAACTTCTCTCTTTCCCTATACTCTAGCCCACTGGTTTTTTTGGTTCCCCAAACACTAAAACGACTTCCTGTCTCAGGACCTTAGCACGTGCATTTCCCTTCTGCCTGGAGCACTCTCCCTCTTTTTGCCTAGATGCTTCCTATTCATTCATATTACTTCCTTGGGAAGTCTTGGTAAGTTTTTCTATTATGCACTCCTATAGCACCCTATTCTTCTGCTTCACAGAGGAAATAAAAATCCGAATAAGTTAAGTGCACATATAATTTTGTTTGTTTGTTTAATGTGTGTCTTTCACACTAGATTATGTTCAGAGGTAATATCCTTTCCTCTGGCTTCATGTTTTCCTGGAGGTACTTCTATTGAGTAATTTTCATGCATTTCTCTCTCTTCTTAGATAGTGACTTGTCAGCTTGGAGAGGAAGGAAGAAATAACTGAGTGTGTGTGGCTCAGTCTTTAGTGACCTTGTCTTTTCTGTTTCTGGTTTGCTGGCAGGAACAGCAACCGGGACCTGCTCCGTGCCCTGGGTAAGGGGTGTGGCCCTAAGGAAGAAAGGCCTGTACTTGTCCAGCAGGGCCAGTGACCAGGTGACAGAAGATCCAATAGGATTAATTAATGATATTGCTGACATTTTGATCTTTCTCTGTTTGCTGTGTTTAATTTCTCATACAGTACAGAACTCAAAAGGGGAAGAAAAAGATGTTAAAAATCCTATTAGATTATAAACTTGTCTTGTTCATAAAATGTAACCTGAGCACCCATCTCAGTTCCTGCAAATAGTAAATGTTCTACAGATATTTATCAAGTGTATGAATTATTGAACCTTTCTGAGCCAGTTTTCTTAAATGTAAAATGATGATAAAACTTACCAATCTGGCAAGGTCATATGAGTATTTAAGATCAGTACTGTACCTGGCATGTGGTTAAATTGGTTAAGTGGATAAATATGCTGTAGCTACTATTATATGGCACACCAACTGAGAATAATTCCTATTTAGAGCTACTCACTTCAACCAGATGTCAGGATAATAGCTACGTGTTATTTGTGCCTACCTGGTTGGTTCTAGTATCTTTTTATAAAGTTTTAAAGACCTAATAATATATAAAACAGAAAGATAATCTACAATATAGAATGAAATATAAATAATCTATTCAATGTATACATTGCAGACAAAAGAAAATTAACCAAAAATATGTGTGTTCAACTATACTCTGATTCTGCCATTCTTTACCAATCCTTCCATACTAAATTATTGGGAAAGTACTTTCAAAAGCATAGTTAGGGTAATACATCTTCTGCACCTAATGTAAATCCACTTCCTGTGTTTCTGTGTGAACTACATTATCTGTAGCGTTCTGCCCTGGCCCATGCCATACTAGCCATTCCTGGTAGCAGACTGATGTGCTAGCTGCATTCAGCTCTTACTTTCTCAGTCTACAGCTTCTTAGACCCCATTCCTGAATACAGACAGTAAGCTAATGAGTACTGCCTCAGGATATAGATCATAAAACACAAAAAGATTTGTTAATACTGAGGGCTGGTAGGGTGAGGGGAAAAAAACTTTTTATATCTGAATATCTATTGGAAGTGTCAATCTGATACTTGTGGGATGTCTTCATTTTCTTACATGATCAAAAAAAGGTTTGCTTTTAGTTATGATGAAGAAGCATGTGAAAGACCTTCACTCTTAAGGTAAGTATGTTACTGAACTGAAGGAGTTTGATTGCCTAGGTGCATCAAGCCCAATAAAATGTGAACAGGAGTTTGTTGCAAAGTAAAAGTTTATTTAAGGAAATGGTGCCAAGCCCAGACACACGGGTGAGCTAATGCACTAAAACCTGGCTCCTTGATGGTCTCTAGGGGATTGATTATATAGGTGAAAAATCAGTAGTCATGGTGACTAAGAGAGTTGGATTCGTGGGCTTTACTGATTGGTTGGGGCTAGTGTAGAGAGTAATTAATTATGGTACCAGGTTCTGATCCAGCCATGCCTTGTTTTGTCTGGTTTCATGAGGGTGCGGTTGGTAGGGTTGTTCTGCTTTCATGGACCTAGGCCTGAAACACAACTGAGGTCAAGATGTTATCTTTAGTTTGACAGAAACTCTGCTCCCTTGATCAATAGACCTGAGGCTTTATCCTTAAAACAATTTAACTCTGACCAGAACCTGATGTCCTAAGGCATTATTGATTAAGGGAGTGGACATGCAGTGTGTCATGGTGCTATTAGATTGGACGAAACTAGCTGGACTTAAGGAAAATGTCATATTAAAGAAATGAAGTTCCTTCTCAGTTACAAGTACAAGAAAGAAAGACAAAACAAACAAACAAAAGAAAAATCATAGTTTTCTATGGAACTAGTGAAGAGCAGCGTATGCCAGGATGCCTTGATGACCTGATGAGCCGAGAAAATCCACTGCCTTTTCAATGAGTAGAGTTGAGGGTGCTTCCAGCCTTGGTGTAGATACCTGGCTTACTAGAGGTGAGAACGACTCAGCCATGCATGGAGAGTCTTTGCATGGATGAGAAGAAAGTACCCAGCCTTGATGATGAGTTGGACTTTGAAAGAAAGTGAGGGCTCACTGGATGAGTTGGATTTTGAAAGAAAGCCAAACACAGTCACTTTGTCCAAAATATCACCCTCTTCCTCTCTCCCCCTCATACTTTCACCCTAAATTTATAGAAAAAGCAACAGTGGTGAAAGGATGAAAAGCAAAGAGATCACATTTTCAGAATTTTGTTTGTATTGTTAAAGAACAAAATTCAGCCAAGTAACTTCAAAGATCTAATTGGATTTATTAAGTGATTCATGAATTAGTCAGCATCCCATCCAGCAACTAGAAGGGCACTCCCAGGGACTGTACAAAATGGAAGGTTTTTATAGGCAGAAGAATTATTAGCAAAAGAAAAGAAAAAATTATTTCTAGGCCAGATCATCTTTTGGGGGGCAGGGAATGGCAGGGGTTTTACCATGCAGATTGCCTCACTAGTATGATCAGGAAATTCCAGACTAACTGGTTCAAAATTTTACTCCTGGGAGAGGTGGAAACCAAAATTAGATTAGTTAAGTTTTGATTTGGTGACTTAATTTAGCACAAGTGACTCCATTTTGACTCTGTTTCTTTTTCAAGCACTTTTCTAGGACCCTGCTGGAACTGAATTCCAAAGATCAACCCAAGCTATCTGAAATTGAAGCCCAACCCACTCCCAGCTCAAATACTGTACTGAAAAGATCCCAAAAGATCAGCAGCCCCTGGGTAGTGGGTGTAGTGCTGGAGGTTGGGCTAATCAGAGATCTAGTTAAAACTATGGTCCAGCTCCAGGTCAATTTGGGTCTAGGAGGAATCTGAATTATCAGCATTTCTTCTCCCCCAATCTTACCAGGAGACAGAAAAAGACTCTCATTCTATGGGAAACAAATAAAACAAAAATATAATAGAAAAATACAATACTACAGTCTCCATTCTTTTAAACATACAACAGGACTAAAAAAAACTGTTAAGACACATAAAGAAGCAAGAAAATGGGAGCTTTCACCAGGAGAAGAGCAATCACTAGAAGCAAATCCAGTCATTAGAATTAGCAATGGCTTTAAACATTAAAATACCTATTAAAATATGTTAAAGAATTTATAGGAAAGAACAGATATAATGAGTAAAGAGATAGGTGCATTTCAGAAGAGAAACTTTTAAAGAGAACCAAATGGACACTGTAGAATTGGAAAATATAAAATCTGAAATAAAAAAAAATCACCGGTTGGGTTGAAGAGCACATTGCATGCTACAACAGAACAGATCAGTGAACTTGAAGTAAAGTCAATAGAAATTATCCAAACTGAAGTAGAAAAAGAAGAAAAAAAAATGAGCAGAATGTTCATGACCTGTGATATAATATCATGTGGTCCAAACACATGTAATTTAAATCTTAAATAGAGAGAAAAGAAATAATAGAGCCAGAAAAATCATTTGAAAGTATATGGACCAATATGTTTTCCAAATTTGATGAAAAATATCAACTCACAGGTCCAAGATGCTCAGCAAATCCCATGCAAAATAAATATGAAGATATCTATACTGCGGAATATTTAAATTATAGTCCAGTCCAGCTCTCCTTAGCTCTAGGAGGAGTCTGAATAAATAGCAACCCTCATTCCAACCCTACCAGCAGAGAAAATAACTTTCACTCTCCCAGAAATGAACAAAATAAAAATATCATATTCAGTCATGGTCCTGATTTTCAAACTGCTAAAAATCAATGATAATATCTTGAAACAACCCAGGACTAGGAGAATTGTTATTCGAGACCTAAATCCAACAAAAATAAAGTTGATTTATAAAGCAGAAATGATGAGAAGTTTATACAATAATCTAATTGAATAATAGAAGTTCATGAGAGAAAGAAAAGCTGATGTCTATTGTTTTTAGAAAGTAGCACTGAAAGTTGGAGGTAAGCATGAGTCTATGGCATAAAACTCCGGAAGGGAAGGTAGTACAGGAAGGCTTACACATGTAATTCTGAGTGTGCATTCAGGAGAAATTTCAGGGAGGAAAGCTATGTTGTTAAGAGAGAAAGGAATCCACAGTAGGTGAAATTGATCTAGTTAAAGTCCAAGGTGGTGGTGTTTTGTTTCGTTTTGTTTTTACCAAAAAACATAATTTCCTAGAGTACTTAGATGACTTGTAAATAAACTGATACCCTGCAAGAATATATGTGCACTACCAGTGTTTTTTATTAGTCTTGGAACAGAGGAGATGCCAGAACATCAGAGATGAATAAAATTTGTTCTGCTTTTCAAAAGGGTAAAGACGGTGCATTTTAAAAAAAATTAATTTATTTTTGTTACAGACGTTTCTCCTTTATTCCCCATTGACACCCTTCTCCCCATCCCCTCCACCCTGTCCCCAGCTTTGTTGTCCATGTCCATGGGTTATGTGTATATGCATATAAGTTCTGTGGTTTATCTCTTCCCTCCCACCCACCCCCTCTTCTGAGGGTTGTCAGTCTGTACCCTACTTCCATGTCCCTGGGTCTACCCTGTTCTTCAGACTGTTATGTTCATTATATTCCACAAATAAGTGAGATCATGTGATATTTGTCTTTCTCTGCTTGGCTTGTTTCGCTTAGGATAATACTCTCCAGGTCCCTCCATGTCATCTCAAAGGATAAGAGATCTTTCTTTCTTACAGCTGCATAGTACTCCATTGTGTATATGTACCACAGCTTTTTTATCCATTTGTCTACTGATGGACACTTGGGCTGTTTCCAGATCTTAGCTATTGTAAATAGTGCTGCTATGAACATGGGGGTACATATATTCTTTCTGGTTGGTGTTTCAGGCTTCTTAGGGTATATTCCTAGAAGTGGGATCACTGGGTCAAATGGCAGTTCAATTTTTAATTTTTTGAAGTAACACCATAGTGTTTTCCATAGTGGCTGCACCAGTCTGCATTCCCACCAGCAGTGTACTAGAGTCCCTTTTTCTCCACACCCTCGCCAACACTTATTGTTTGATGATTTGTTGATGTCGGCCATTCTGACAGGTGTGAGGTGATACCTCATTGTTGTTTTAATTTGCATCTCTCTGATGATTAGTGATGTTGAGCATTTTTTCATATGTCTCTTGGCCATTTGCATGTCCTGTTTGGAGAGGTGTCTATTTAGGTCCTCTCCCCCCTGCCCCTTTTTTTTTGGTACATGCCCCTAGCGAGAACTGAACCCAAGACTCTGGTCCGCAGGCCGATGCTCCAACTGCTGAGCCAAACCAGCCAGGGCCCTCTGCCCATTTTTCAATTGAGTTCTTTGTCTTCCTTTTGTTGAGCTGTATGAGCACTCTATATATTTTGGAAATTAACCCCTTTTCTGATGCATCATTGACAATTATGCTCTCCCATACAGTGACTTGCCTTTCCATTTTGATGGTTGTTTCTTTTGCTGTGCAGAAGCTTTTTAGTTTGATGTAGTCCCATGTGTTCATTTTTTCCTTTCTTTCTGTTGCCTTAGGTGATGTTATCAGTGAAAATTCTGCCGCGTATTATGTCCGAAATTTTGTTAGATGGTGCATTCTCAAAATGTTAGGCTAGTAGTCTTGACGTGGACCCTATGTGATCTGACATGTGGAATTACTTATACAATAATTTGTTCTTACCTGGAGGCTGAATGCTTAATTAAAAACATAATGCTAGGTTAACATTTCTTTTTTGAATAGAGTAAAAGAACTGGGCTGTTTGGAGCAAAGCTGTCATGAGTATCTGGAATTCAGCCAAGTGTTTGAATTTCATAAGGTGTTTGTGAAGAAGTTAGAGACATGAAGAATAAATGTAAGAAATACAAGGTAGACTAATAACTGGTTATTGAGCCATTTCCAAATGAGCTGATATTTGGACAGGTGATAATCAGCATATACAGATGTTTCAGTCACTCCCCTTTCACTGCTCTCAGTACCTCCACAACCACCTGTGACCCAGATTCTGCTCACTTTGCTCAAAGGAAACACAACTTGCTAAGGCCCCCAAGGACTCAGTAGTTTCCAAACCTAATGGACATTTACTTCACTTGCCTTTTCTGGGGCATTTGACATTACTGAACACACAATTTTTCTTGACATTTTCCAAATTTGACTCTGAAGTCACCATGCTCACTCAGTTTTCTTCATGCAATTTGCCCACCTCAATCTCATAGGACACCTAGAAACCCTTAAATGTTTCTCACTGCCTTGTTTCTTCTAATCATTTTCCTTGGGTTTTCTTCTTTGTTCACACGGATTTACCCTGACTGTGCTTGGGTTTGGGCCTGCAGTCAGATCTAAGAGCCAGACACATTCATGCAACCGCCTGTGGAGATCTCCACTCAGATGTCAGGCAGATGGTTCACATTCGCTGTGTTCCAGACTGAACTCGTTGCTGTTCCCATCAAAACCAGTCATTGTTCCTCTTTTTGTGTTCTCTGCATCAGTGAATAGCACCTGTCCATCTAGGTACTCAGGCCAGAAACTAGGAGCCATCCTTAACTCCTTGTCATCTTCTAGGAATTGAATTGTATCCCCCCCAAATACATATGTTAAAGTCCCAAGCCCTAGTGTGACTGTATTTGGACATAGGGCTTTTAGGAGTTTATTATGGTAAAATGAAGCCATAAGGGTTAGGTCCTAATCTGATAGAGTTGATTGCCTTAGAAGAAGAGGAAGAGAGACAAAGTCCATGTAAAGACATAGCAAGAAGGCAGCTGACGACGTGCCGGTGAGAGCTCTCACAGAACCCAACCACACTGTCGTCCTGAGCTTGGACTTCGAGCCTCCAGAACTGTGAGAAAATAAATTTCTGTTGTTTAAACCACCCAGTCTATTGTGTTTTGTTATGGCAGCTCCAGCAGACTAAGACACCATAAAAAATTAATAATGTCCTGGCTATTCTAACTCCTTCACACGTGTAGAATACTTTTCCTCCTCTATTCCCCATTTCACTTTAGGGTCACATCATTTCTTGCCTTAATGATCTCTGTGATTTCTCTTGGTCTTTACTTTTAACTGCCCCCTTAGCGTAAGAACCATTCTTCTAAAAATACAAACATGACCGTGTCATTCCTCTGCTTAAAATGTGTCACTTGATCTCAATTATTTTCAGGATAAAGTCCAAATTTCTTAGCAGGACATACAGGGGCCTTCCTGTTCTGATCCATGATTACCGTCCCATACTCATCCCTCAGTACTGTCTCCTTTATAATTTATGTTTCGATCATACCAAAAACTTACATTTTCCCCATATTTTAATTTCATATTGTAAATTTAGTGTATTTCCCCACACTTTAATCTCCCTGGTGCCCCCGCTTCTTTGCTGAAATGGTAGGTTCAAATGGTGGCTTCACTACATGAGTGAGACGTGCTTCCTGTTGTAAGGTGTCAGCGAGATAACCAGAGACACACGGCCGAATTGCAAAGGAGCACTTCATTACACTGGCGGGCTGGGGGGGTACAGCTTCCCCAAATCCTCAGCCCCGAGACTTCTTTGTTGCCCACTTTTAAAGGCACAAACTACAGGGGGAAAAAACTACATTCTCTTGGCGCTGCTTTTGGCACCGTTAAGGGGGGCTGATACAGAGAAGGGGGGGAGAGGAGCAGGGCAACTATTAATCTCTTTTTTCTCATGGTTTCTCTGAGTTTCCCAAGGCCATCCTCAACCCCTTATCTTTACAGTTTTCTTTGGGTGTCTCAAGGTCCTTATGTTTACAGAAAAGGAACTGCCAGTGTGTGTACGTGCAGTAACTGAGGGTCAGAATGGAGTTATTACACTTCCTACCTCTCTAATGAGGAAGACAAGTAAATAATTACAATCATACAATAGGGTCATGTCCACAGTAGGCATTTGTTCAAGGGGTCATGGAGCACAAACGAAGGAAATAAGCAAAACAAAATAGTATATCTAGTCCTCTGCCTGAGGCTGTAAGGGGCATTTTTAAAGAGCAGCTGTCACTTTTGCACTATAGAAAGTCACCAGGATCTTTAAGAATGAGTAAGATTGTCTCCTGCGTGTTCATATTCCTCACTGCACTTAAATTAGTGCTGGCAGCTAGTGGCTGACTCCTCCATACTCAATGCTCGATCTTAATAAAACAGTCTTGTCTGCTTTCATATAGCAAGGCCCTGAAACATCAATGAGCGCAGAGCATGCTTCCTTTTAGCTAATACACCATTTTATTCCATAAAAAAGTATTGTAGGTATGTCACTATGTAGTAGGTATCATTACGGTTCCAGTCAATGAAGTGGCAGTAAGAGGAAGGATGTTCTTCTTCATGCAATGCAACTTAAAGTGACTGATTCTTACACTATGTAAATGTCCTAAAAGGGTTCCAAAGTCCTATGCTGTGATTGGTTAGTGACAATGTGGAGAGATCACAGAGGCCAATGATCATATCTACTTGGGATATTTTGGGCAATAGGTTCACACAGAGTCTGGATAAATACTTCATGACAATGATGACAGTAATTTTTATACAAACATCCTATTAATTTAATAGAGAGCAGTGCTATATTTTGGCATAGAACGTCTGTTCTAAATGTTAGGACCTGTTTGGGGGAACTCCAAATCTGATAAAGGATACATACCCATGCAATTTTTGCTACTGTCCTACAGTAGAAAAATCCATAAGTAACATGATATCACCCTTTTCTTTCAAAACAGAAAAAAATAGAGGACAGGAAGTTACAAAGAAAGAAGGAGGAGAGGAACCAACGTTTATCATCTATGAGTCAGATAATTTTTACACAAATTATTTTTTCAATCTTTTCAAGAATTCTGTGTTGTGAGGAAATTCTAGACTCAAAAATTGAGACTCAAAATTGAGACTCAGAAAGAGAATTGGCCAAAATCACAAAGCAACTAAGAGGACAGAGCTTAGCTTGGCTGTGACACACGTCTGTGTACTTCCAACGTCCTTCTACAGCACCTCTGTCTGCCTACTGCACCCGACAGCAATGCTCGGAGAAGGCTCCGCTGTACAGGTCATCACCCTGTCACAGTTTGGCAACTCCCCTCTCCTCCATCCTATGCTCAGGCCATGCTCTGAACTTCGTCTGCAGGCCTCACTTATAATGGAAGGAGCCACTAGCGCGGTCAGAAAGCGCCGCCGTGGCTCCCACCCAGTTCTGCTACTAGCCAGGGGTAGGATCTGGAGCACAGAAGTCACACCCTCTCTCTGGGCCTCTATTTTCTCAACAGCAAAATGAGTAAATCAGGCTTGGTTTCCAAGCCTCCCAACAGCTCTAACATTTGGTGATTATTGTGGTACCTTGTAAATTACTGTAAGGAGGAGGGCCGTTTACATAATCAGGGAGGCGGCTGCTCTTGCAGAGCTGGTGGTTTGCTTGATGGCCTGTGTGTCTTACAACCAACTAGCTTCCAGCTCAGCCAGGTGCCATTATTGCTTGTGAGGACTGCGGCAGAGGCGCTGCAGTGAACGCCGAGTGCCACAGAAATGCCTGAGTCACTCTGGACAGGGCTCAGGAATCAGAGGCCGGGATGAGACAAAGCAGCCTCCAGACTGACAGCAGAGATGCCAGCTCCTCCTGTGGTTCTGATCCCTAAATAAACCAGATCCTGTTTCTCCTATTCATTGACAAGTTGGTAGGGACCAGGGTTTTTTTTTGTTGGTGGTGTTTTTTGGTGTGGGGAAGAAACAAAACAAAAACCAAACACCTACTTACAGCAAAAGTGGGAGAAAAAGTTTGAGGTTTACAGACACAATGCTGGGATTGAAAATGATTTTCTACTAACTCCCTCATGTAAAGATGGGAAGGCTGAGGGCGAGAGTGAGAGTCCTGTGGCCCACACTAGGAACCAGTCTGAGACTCCAGAAGCCAGTCTGATGCCTCTTTGCAAAGCATCAGTAAACAGCACTTACTATGGCCATTTCTTCTCCCAGCTGCCCCTCCTACCACTGTCGCCCACCCCAACCTACCAAGGAAAAGTGGCATGCGGTGAGGAGCTGGGGGAGGGAGGAGAAAAATCAGAGATAACCAAGACTTTGGGCCTCTCTCTCTTTTTTTCTTTTTGGCTTAGAAACTAGAGTGTTAAGAGTTCTTTTCTGCAAAACAATATTGAATCTTTAGGATCAACAAGAAGAAAAATAGTACATAAAGAGCCATACTGCACTTACTGGAGAGTCCTAGAAAAAAAATCTTTAGTCTCTTCCCTAAATTCTCCTTTAATCAATTTGCAAACCAGAACGGATGATGGAAGCTGAGGCATTCTTGGCCCCAAGCGCTGTTACCCTGCTCCCTGATTTAGAAACAACGGACTACTTATTAGTTGCATGAGGAAGGTCTGCCTTTAATGCAATGCTCTCTCAGAGTATGGGCTGAATATGAATATATAATTAATTCTACTCTTCTCAGAAACACGATCAGGATTTTCATCTGGAATTTTAGCCCAAATGCTGGTAAATGCATATTCACTTATAAGATTCTTTTAAAGAGAGGACAAGAAATATTAAAGGGTGCTTGCCCCCATCATAAAGCACTGATATAAATGCACAGTCACTGACCAAAGGAACACTGGAAGAATTTTATGTTCTGTTTTTCTCACTCACTGAGTGGTTTTGAATAAGAAGACAGGAGGTAGGGAGTAACCCTTTGGAGTCTGTTACACAGCAGCTCAGTGCATAGGAGGAGTATGAAATTGCAATCAGCCACCAGAAACAGTCCTGTGTATAAGGGAAGTGGTGTCCTGCATCTACCACACGAAGGGCCTTTTTATTTTCGTGGATCCCACGAAGAGTCTTTTAATTAGCAAAGGTCTCTTATAAGAGCTTGAAAGGTAACCCAGTTGTGGGTCTTCTCTTGTGCTGTGCTGTCTCGTTTCCTGGCTGAGGAAATATTTATCCACCTTCCCTCTCCCAGCCTCTATTCGTGGAACTGGGTGGAAGAACAGCAAAGCCGGCCTCTGAACTAGTGACCTTGCTTTCAGTCTGGGGTCCAGCATTCCTTTTGGTCAAGTCCTTGGTGGTCATCCCCCACCTGTTTCTGGGGTTTAACATGTTGGGGCATTGCTTTAGGGTCCATGTCTTGGTCAGACTTCCAGTAGCTGTGTAATGACTCTGGGAGATGATGGAGAGAACCACCTAGCACTGCCTGCTGCAGCTGAAACACACCAAGGACACACATATGGGCACAATCTGCCAGCAAACGTGCTTCACCCCATGCACAGGGGTGGGCCACATACCCATCCACCAGTACCTGGGCTTATTGTGATTTCCCCCCCTGTTCATAAGGACCTGATCTCCTCTGGATGAATAAGAGAATGGGGTGAGGCTAGAGAAGGCAGGGGAAGGAGGGCTACGGGAACACCACCATCCTCTCTCTCTTTGTTCTTGGCTGCAACCAGGGAGCTTCAACCGCCTAAATTCTCTACCTGCCTGTTGCACTCGGCTTTTGTGCCCTTCTCTCTCCTCACCTGCTCATCACTTGCAGGTTCTCTCCCACCTTCAGTTTCTGGAACAAATCTGGACCTAACCCAAAGCCCAGGGGATTTCAGCAGCTCCAGCTCCGTGTCTAAGACTCACACCTGGTATGCTGTAAACTTGGACCCCACGAGAGGTGAATGCCTTCTGCTGTCATTTCTGCCCTGTATTCCCCATTGAGCAGTCCACTGAGTGCCACATTCCTCTCCTTGAAAGAGCCCTGCCTTGCTTTTGCTGTTCCCTTACCCAACCTAATACTAGCATCTGGCACACTGAACACTTCTCACCTTAGCCCGATGACTCTCAACAGGAGACAGCATTTGGAAATGTGTATCAATGGGGAGGGCTGGGGGGGGGGCATTTTTGGTTGTCAAAATGACTTAAGGCCCAGCCGGTGTGGCTCAGTGGTTGAGCATTGACCCATGCACCAAGAGGTCACCGGTTCGATTCCCGGTCAGAACACATGCCCAGGTTGTGGGCCCGATCCCCAGTGAGGGGCATGCAGGAGGCAGCCAATCGATGTTCTCTCTCATTGAGGTTTCTATCTCTCTCTCCCTCTCTGTTCCTCTCTCCTTAAAAATCAATAAAGGAAAAAAAAATGACTGAAGGGCACTGCTAATATTTAGAGGGTGAGAGGCAGGGATGCTAACCAATTTGTCCTGCCTAAAACTCCAGGGATATTGAGGCTGAGGACCGCTGGTGCATACCAGCACTATCAGAGGCACTAAGACCCCCAGTCTCAACCAGAACCCGCCTCTTAGTCTCTCTCACTGTATGGCTTCTCTTCTTCAACTGGGTTTGTGAACTGGACTGCAGTCGACTCCTTTATTCCCTCCTGGAGGATCAGCCTTTCTAACACTTGGGCCTGAAAAAGACCCAAACACTTCTAAACTTGCCCATTGAACCATATTTTTCTAACTTGCTATGTTAACCTAAAGCCTATCTATTTTTTAGTCTCCAGTTTTGACTCCACCTTCTAATGAATTATGCTTGCTCTCTTCTGTTTTAAGTTATTTCTTCAGCCTAGGCAGGTATAACCTTACAGGTGTGTGATATCAAATCTTGAAACTCATTTGTCTTATATTCCTACTTCCTTGGAGATCCTGGCCTCAGGGATCTTATGATCTAGTAGGGGGAGAAACACAGCAAACAAGAAAATATATAGTATATGTATTAGTTTGTTCGGGCTGCCATACCAAAGTACCACAGACTGGATGGTTGTTTTTTTGTTGTTGCTTTTTATCCTCACCCGAGGACATTTTTCCATTTTTTGTTCAGATAGAGTGGGAGGGAGAGAGAGGAAGAGAGAGAGAGAGAGAGAAACATCGATGTGAAAGGGACACATCAAGTGGCTGCTTCCCGCACGACCAACCAGGGCCGGGGACAAATTGCAACCGAGGTACGTGCCCCTAGCGGGAACTGAACCCAGGTCTCTCTGGACCGCAGGCCAACGCTCTAACCGCTGAGCCAAACTGGCCAGGGCCAGACTGGATGGTTTATGGAACAGAAATTTATTGTCTCATAGTTCTGGAGGTTAGAAGCTCTGAAGATGAAGGTGTGGAAAGGGTTTGTTCCTTCTGAGAGCTATGAGAGAAGGACCTGTTTATGCTTCTCTCCCAGCCTCTGTGGTTTGCTGTCAATCTTTGGTGTTTCTTGGCCTGTAGGAGAATCACCCCAGTCTTCATGTGCATTGTCCTTGTGTGCATGTGTCTGTGTCCAAGTTTCCCTTTTAATAAGGATGACAATCATATTGGATTAGAGACCCCCCTATCCCAATGTGATATTATCTTAACTAATTACCTCTTCGATGACCTTGTTTTCAAATAAGGTCACATTTTGAGGTAGTTGGGGTCAGGACTTCAACATATGAATTTGGGGAGGTCACAATTCGACTCATAACAGTATAGTAGATTGTGATAAGTACTAAGGAGAAAAATAAAGCAGGAGAAGGGGTTTGGGGAGTATAGAGTTTGGGAGGGCATGTTGTTTCCAAAGGGTGATCAGGGAGAAAAATCACTGATCCAAACTGAAGGCAATGGAAGAGCCAGTCACATAGATATCCAGGAGAAGAACATTTCAGGCAGAAGGAATAGCAAGTGCCAAGGCCTTGAGGTGGGAGTGAGTTTGAGGAGCAGGAAGGTGCCGACGTGGACAGAGTGGAGACAGCAGTGGAATGGACATGAGAGCTGAGGTCAGAGGAGCTAGGACAACCAGAGCGTGGACCACTTGTCTGAGAGTTTGTGTTCAATATAATAATAACAGCTACCAATTATTGAATATCTACAAGTAAAAGCATCATGAAGTGTTTCTTAAATTTTTGTCACAATTTCCTCTCATTTTATCTTATTTTATAGAAGAAGACAGTAAAGCTCAGAGGGATTCAGTGATTTGTCCTGTATCACCTGCTCAAGTGATCGAAGCAGATTGGACCCCTTGGCTATTTGGTTTCAAAGTCCATGTGTGTAACCTCCATGCTAAACAGCTATTACACGTATATTTTTGGACACAGACACACATGCAGTATTCTGAAACTCAGTCAACTTGGTGCCAAGGGGATCTAAAAGCTTTTTCTAGCTCACCCGAACAAATTCCTTCACTGGTCCTTCTACAAACCTAAAATGACCACATAACTCCTCCCTCATTTTTTTTCCCCTTTGAGATCACGAAAGGTTGAAAATTAAACCAATATGCTATTGGTGTGTTTGGGAATTTTCTACCCTTGTCAGAGTTCAGATTTCACCCAAAAGGGAAGAGACTCAGTCTCTCTCCCCACTGATAGAATGCGACCTAGACACAGAAAGTTTAGAGACAGGAGCAAGCTCTGGTCAAGAGTGGAGCCAAGGAGATCTCCTGGTGGCAAGGATGGAAAGAGAAACATTGGCGGGAGGAAGAAAGCTACAGTTTTGCTGCTTCACAGTTGGGCTCAACGTCAGATAAAGACACATTCCCTTTTCTGCAAGTTGTCCATTTCTTATTCCCTCAGTGTCATTTTTTTTCAGTAGTAACAAACTTCAGTTCTAACAGACCCATAAATCAGCAATTAAGAATAATGTATGTTCCATTCCAAAGGGAGAATTAATCCAATGTCCTAGGCAGGATCCCTTTATTGTTTTGTTAATTACCTAAGGAGCAGAGAGCTCCCTTAATCCAGGCCACTTTAAATACTGCAGGGCCTGCTAAGCAATAGCTTCCATTTTGCACCAGAACATTCTTTCATTAAAAAAACAAAATAAAACAGAAAGAAGCTTAAAAGTAATAGGAACAGACTGTACTGTCCTTGTTTGTCTTGGCATTATTCTTTTTGTCCCAGCATTAAACAGTAGCTGGCAATAAAGAAAACCTCAGGAGTATAATATTCTTGGGATTGTATCAGGGCAGAAGATTAAACTCCTAAACCATTCGAGATGTCTCTGTTTTGCCCTTCAACCGAGAGGCTCTCGAGCTGTTCCCGCTGGTCCACAGTCAAATGTGTTTCTGCAGTGGTAGCGAGAATTTATAAGTAACCCAAAGCTTCCTGTCTGAAGATACGTTCTCTGGGAAAGAGGCAGAGGAGAGAAGAAAAAATTCAACCTTGGAAATAAAAGTAGACTTGCGTCATGTCATTTTACTTAAGAAAAATCGATACCTGTGCAAACCCAGGTTGCCTGTGTCAGTGTCTAAACGAGAACAAACAGAATTTTTCAATAAAATTCCTAGTGAAGTAAAACTTTCATAGAATTAAAATGTAATCTTTCTCTCTGAAAAGTGATGAGTCACTGAAATTTGGTGTCATGATTCATTCTTTTTTTTTTGTTAATCCTCATCTGAGGATATTTTTTCATTGATTATTTTTTAGACACAGTGGGAGGGAGGGAGAGAGGGAGAAAGAGAGAGAGAGAGAAGAACATAGATTTGCAAGAGACACATCAATTGGTTGCCTCCCACACGATCCTGATTGGGGCGGGGGATTGAACCTGCAACCCAGGTACATGCCCTTTACTGGGAATCGAACCTGAGACCCTTTGGTGCACAGGCCGACTCTCTAACTGCTGAGCCAAACTGGCCAGGGTATGATTTATTCTGGAGTGTAACCAGAGAATTGGAGCAATATTAAGTACTTCAATCTCGTCTTCACTACAAAAATCAATTCCCATCCATCAGTTCCCAGCTCATAATAACACATCAAGTTTGGTAAAGAAATTTGCAAATCAGTTTCTCTCTGTTTTGATCTAAAGTTGAAGAAATGGCTTTTGGGTTTCAGGTGATTGATGATATTCTGGAAAGCTGGAAAGTAACTTCAGTATCCCACAATGCTCCTAGGAACAGGAGAAGTTTGAAATTGGAAAATGGGGTTGCTGTGGGCAGAGGGAGGGAAGGCAGTGATATTAAATAAGCTATTTTAGAAGGTTCAGGAGCTACAGAAAGTGCCCTGAGTGAAAAAAAGAAGGCAAAGTGAAAACCTTTCAATTTCCACACACAGGTCGACTATTACTCATGTACACACACCAGGAAACTACCATAGCTGACATTTCCCGTATCAAGAGACATGGTTCCCTAGTGGAGCCCCCAGGTTCCCTGATTTTAGAATCTCACAAAGAGGCAGCCATCTACCCCATGTGCCAGAAGTGCCCAAAGACCTTTCTGTCCCCAGTGTCTGCCCCACCGCTGACAGTGGCACTCTCCCCAGAGTGTTGAAATGATCTGTGTTTGAATTATTTATACATAATTTAAAAAAAGAACTCAAGGCAGCTGGTGTCTTGCTGTAAGATCAATCATAAAGCTGTTGCTAATTCTCTAGCTCTTACAGTACTAGATCTGACCCCTTTGAAAAACCTTGTGCAATCTGTTGTTCCTCTTTCTAGAAAAATGCACAAATACACAGAGCTTTGTATGTGTTAGGTGTTTCATAGATCTCCTGAAGTCCACCTGTGAAGCTTACCCCCATTCATCTCCCTGCTTGATCTCACCTCCTCCACGAAGTCTTCCATGGTTTCTCCCATCTGAACACCTATAGCTTTTACCACCTGCACTGTTCTTTTATGTTGTCCTAGAAAAAGCCTTCCTGAATGATTATATGCTCCTTGAGAGCAGGTATGTTGTATTCTTTAATTTTTTATCTCCAGAGCACTGGGTAGGAAGAAGGAATTCTGCTATGCCTCTTATCTAACACAAAAATTTCCCCCACTTACATTTCTTATAAATGCAACCTCTTCCTTTAACATTAGAAAGCAGCAACTGACACATATTTTTCGTCTCGGTTTGGACAGAGAATCTTCACCAAGAGGAACGTGAAGTGTGCTGGAGGATACTCAGCCAGTGGACGCTGACCCTTTCCAACCAATCAGTATGAGATGCAGCCTGGAAAGTTTGCATTGCTAACTGCAGTACCATCCTGAGGGCTCAATTCATGACTCAAAGAGCTGGTGTTACAAATGAGGACAGTTTCAGCCAACAAAACTCTCCTAGGTTGAGCCCCTGTAGACTCTTCTAATTGGGGCAATTTCAGTGTAATCTCTCTTCTCCCCCTCTACCCACAGGCCCCAGTAGATTTAACCCAAATTTTTTTCAAAGCTAGAGCTGCCATCTCACATTTACAGGGTCATCTCCCTGAAGCTTTCCCAAGAATTGATCCACAGTAAGATGATGTCCTCAGTTACTCGCCTCCTTACCATCTATTAGCAGTACACTTAATTTTTTTGTTTGTTTTGTTTTAGAGAGAGAGAGGAAGGGACAGGGAGAGAGAGAGAGAGAAACATTGATGCAAAAAAGGAACCTTGATCGGCTGCCTCCTGCATGCCCCCTACCGGGGATGGAGCCCACAACCTGGGCATGTGCCCTGACCTGGAATTGAACCGATGACCTTTTGGTATACTGGATGATGCTCAATCCACTGAGCCACACCAGCTAGGGCAGCAGTACACTTTTATTGCTAATATTAAAAGACAATATGTGTTGAGAATAAAGAGCAAAACTAATACAAATAGCTTTCAGAAATCTAAAAGCTTTTCATTTAATTCTTCCTAGGATGATTTTATAACTTAGTGGTTATGTGTTTTGGTATCACATCAACACAGATTTTAATATTACCAGCAGTATCCTGAGGAAGTTAACTTTTCAAAACCTCAGTTTCTCCATTTGAAAGTGGGAATAATGATGTCAACTTCATAGGTTTGTAATAGGGATTAAAATGAAATCATGTCTAGCAGAATGTCTAGCATGTAGTAAGTGCTCATTGAATAAGTACAGTGGAACCTTGGTTCTCAAACTTAATTCATTCCAGAAGGCTGTTCGAGAAGCAATTTGTTCAAAAACTGATTCATTTTTTCCCATTAGAAATAATGTAAATTGAATTAATCAGTTCCAGACCCCCAAATGATTTCCTGTTTTAAGCTTTCTTATATACAGTATAGGTCTAATGTACTATTTAATCTATAAATAAACACTTTAAAAACAAAAAGGACATGAAATGTAAATGAAAATTTAACAAAAGGAAATAAAATGTACAGTAAAAAATGAAAATTTACATACACACTAGAATTACCTTTAATGTTGAGAGGTACTGATGATTGAATAAGCAGTGGAGGGATGGAGGGATGGAGGGATGTGGAAGGTCCCCTTCCATAAAAATGTTGGGTAGCTGTTCCTCTGGGGTTCTTTCTTTTGTCTCTTCGCTCCACTAGAACTTGCTTCAGGCTCGCTGGGCTTCTGTCTCACTACAAACCTATCCAATGATGTTTGTTTTTGCCTGTGTTTTAACGCTGGCCTGAAGTGAAATACTTACTGCATTGTCACTGAACAAGGTTATCTCATGGTTTGCTACTTCTTTTTCAGGGTGATGTTTCTCAATAAACCTTTGCATTTCTCCTCATTTCCCAAGAATTTTCTCCGTCCTGCCGCTGAGGAGAGCCCCTCAGCTGCCATCTACTGCTGCTCCCACTGAAGGTCTTAGAGTTCCTCGGTGGTCAGCCCAGTGTTGGGGTCTTCCACCAACTCCTCCACATCATCACCATCCACCTCCAAGCCCATGGACTTACCCAAAGACACAATATCTTCCACAACAGACACAGGCTCATCCTCAAAGTCTCTTTCAGCAACAGACTCAGGCCACAATTTCTTCCAGGGTTATTGCATGGTCCTGGGGGATGCTTCCCCCATGCTTTGCCTATGCGCCTCAAGCAAGTGAGGATATTACAATGTTCCTTCCAGACTCCCTGAGGGTTAAATTAGTCTCAGAGGTCATCTCAAAACACCTCTGAAACAGTGCCTTTGTGTAGAGTTTTTCCTTTTTATATATGTTTTTATTGACTTTATAGAGAGAGGAAGGGAGAGGGAGAGAGAGAAAGAAACACTGATGAGAGAGGAACATTGATTGGCTGCCTACTGCATGCCCCCTACCAGGGGTCAAGCCTGTAACCTGGTCATGTGCCCTGATCGAGAATGGAACTGGTGACCTCTAGGTGCACAGCATGAGGTCAACCAACTGAGCCATACTGGCAGAGCTGTGCAGAGTTTCTTAAAATTAGAAATGACCATCTGGTCCATGGGCTGGATCAGAGGAGTTGTATTACGTGGCAAAAGCCTAACTGTGACGACACTGTACTCCTCCACCAACCTGGCCTCCAGGCCTGGGGGGTGGGCAGGAACACTGATCCATTACAAGGAGTGCCCTGAGTGGCAATTGTTTTTCCCAGAATTATTTCTTCACACTTGGAGCAAACACTTCACAAATCCACTCGATAAAAAATTGTCTGGTTTCCCAAGCTTTGCCATTAGCCCTCCACATCACATTCAACTTGTTTTCTGTGACATTATTTTTCTTGAAAACGTGCGGGTTTTCATAGTGGTAGATAAGTAGAGGCTTCAATTTAAAGTCCCCACTCACATCCCACACAACAATGACATCAGCCTGCCCTTCACTGGCTTGTGTCCTGGCAATGACTTCTTCTGTGTGATGTAGGTCCTCTTTGGCATTTTCTTCCAGGAGAGACCTGTCTCATCACAACTGAACACTTGTTGGGGAACAAATCCCTTGGCCTCTACATATTCTTGAAATTCTGTCAGGAAAGTATCAGCAGCTCCTTTGTTAGAACTGGCAGCCTCCCCGTGCCTCACTGCATTATGGATACCACTTCTTTTCTTAAATTTATCAAACCACTCCCTTCTGGCCTTAAATGAATCACTTTCAGCACTCGTTCCGGGGGTGTCTTTCAGGAGGTCAGCATGCGGCATCTTTGCCTTTTCACATCATTGTCTAGGAGATGCTGTCATCAGCTAACTCTTTTATGTTTTTCCAAATCAACAACGTTTATGCCTCTTCAATGGCCTGTGATCATTATTTTATGGGCACTTTCACACCTTTAGCAATATTAGCACTCTTGATGGCCTCTTTATGCTTTAAAATTCTCCTAATCATAGATTTCGCCTGCCATACTTGGGAGCCAGATCAGACATGCGAACACCTCTATCATACCTTTAAAGCTCTATTATTGTCCTCACAACTTTCTTTTCACTTTGCTGGTATCACTAACCTTCTTAGGACCCATGGTGACTTACTGTACGTATTTAACAATAATAATAAGCAGCAAAAAACCACAAAAATATTCACAGCACAATTTCCTGAGATGTTAGCAATTCAAGGTTTAGTGATATAGTGACTCATGCGCCTGCATTCTCTCCTTTGTTTGCCACCTGAGAGACACATAACTGATCATACAGGTATCAGCGTGAAAGGGTTGTTGGGCCGAGAACTAAAGTTTTGTTCCACAACTGAGACATTTTTCTGTGAACAACTTGGTCAAGAATCAAATTGTTTGAGATGGGAGATGTTTGAGAGCCAAGGTTTGACTGTTATCTATTTATACGCCCTAAATCCTAGATGACATCTAGATGGTTACAGAAGCTATGGGGTCATGCTGGCTTAAGTAGATCTGAAGCAGACTTGGATTGGAACCAAAGGACTTAAGCAATATCCTGATGGGAACTGTTTGTAAATCTCTCAGTTGTGGAGCACATCTGTAAAGGATAGTAATTTCTACCACAGAGCATTGATATGCACATTAACTCAGACTTTGGATAGGACAGTGTCTGACCTGCAGCCTAGCACATAGGAGGCACTCAGTACGAACTGATGCTCTACCTGAGGCCCTGTCACCAGCCAGGTCCAGGGACAGACAACAGTTAGCTTTCAGGAGGCTTATGAGAGAATGTCTTGACCTTGGCTTCCTTTTATATTTCCCTATTCATTTACCATTTCCAGAGTCTTCATTGCTTCCTAAGGATCTTCTGTCTAGTGTCACTTGCCCTTTACAGTTTCTTATAGTGCAAGTCTGCTGGCAGCAACTTCTCCAGCTTTTGTTTGTCCAAACATGTCTTTATTTCACCACCCCTCCCCCCTTTTTCATGGAACTTTTCATTGAATATAGAATTGTAACTTGACATTTTTTTTTTTCTTTCAGTGTTGGAAAGATGACTTTCTATTGTCTTCTGGCCTCTGATATTGATAAGAAATCAGTGTTCATCCTTATCCTTGTATGTGTGTAATGTGTCTTTTTTTTCCTGCTTATTTCAAGATTTTCTCTTCATCTTTCATTTCCTGCAATTTTACTGTGATATACTTGTGTGTGGTTTTAAAAATATTTGGGATTTACCAAGCTTCTTAGATCTGTAATACTTTTCATCAATTTTTAGAAGTTTCATCATTATATCTTCAAAATTATACTTCTTGCTCAATCTTACTCTCTCTCTGAAGTTCCAATTACATGTATGTTAGACTATTTGATATTGTCCCACAGTTCCTTGCATTTCTGCCATTTTTCTGTAATTACTTTTCTCTTATTTCTTCAGATTGAATAATTTCAATTAATCCATTTTCAAATGGATTTTTCATTTTAGTTGTATTTTCAGTTCTAGAATTTTAATTTAGTTTTTTTTTTTTTTTGCATTTTTTATTTATCTGCTGTGAGTTCCTATCTCCTCATTCATTAGACCATGCTTTCCCTTTCATTCCTTGCACACATTTTCATTCAGTTCTCTGAACATACTTATCATAGATGATTTAAAACCTTAGTCTGCTCGGTCCGACATCTGCCACCTCAGGTTGCTTACTATTAACCGCTCTCTCTTTTTTTTTTTTTTTTTTGCTATGAATCACATTTTGCCACTTCTTTATTTATCTAGTGATTTTTTTTTTATTGAATACCGGATATTTTTGTATAATATGTTGTAAAGATTCTGTATTCTGTTATCTTCTGAAGTATTTATTCTTGTTTTAGCAGGCAGTTCAGTTATGGGCTGATCACCTTGCACTTGTGTAAACTTAACTTGGTATGTTGTTGTAGGATTTGTGGAAAGCCAAAGGTATTTCCCACTCTCTTTTACCTTGATGGAACTCAGTCATCAAATTCTGCCTTTTCTGGGATTTTGTTAGGGCTTAGTTTTAGGCTTTGTTAATGTAGGTCTGGAGTAGTCTTACTGTATTGTTGATCGTCAGGCCAATTTTACTTACCCCATTTTTTAAAATATATTTTTTTCTTTATTGATTCTTTAGAGAGAGAGGAAGGGAGAAGGAGAGATAGAAGCATCAATGAGCCCTGGCTGGTTTTGCTCAGTGGTTAGAGCATCGGCCCACGGATGGAAGAGTCTCAGGTTCGGTTCCCGCTAAGGGCACGTCCCTCGGTTGCAGTTTGTCCTCACCCCGGTTGGGGTCATGTGGGTGGCAACCACTCGATGTGTCTCTCTCACATCCTTGTTTTTCTCTTTCTTCCCCCCTCTCTCCCTCCCGCTCTATCTGAAAATGTCCTTAGGTGAGGATAAAAAAAAAAAAAACATCGATGAGAAAGAACATCGATTGGCTGCCTCCTGCATGCCCCCCACTGGGGATCTGGCCCACAACCTGGGCATGTGCCCTGACCGGGAATCAAACCGGAGACCTCTTGGTGCATGGGTTGATGTTCAACCACTGAGCCACACCAGCCAGGTTTACCTACCCCATTTTTAAAAATGAAGTTTTATTGGGACACCCTCTTGGCAGATGACATCTTGCAGAGTCGGTGGCTCAATTTCTTCTTTCTCCTCCAACTCCCAGTTTAATGTGTCTTCCTGTCTTCAAAAAGAGGCCAGGCTTTCTTAGAGATCTGCTAGTAATTTTCTAGTTTCCCTCTCAGGGACATCTTTAGTTCAAAGCTCATTTGCAAAATGAACTCACTCCCCGAACTCAGTGACTGATACAGCCCTTTTGGACTCTGGACTGGCTCCCCCAGTACCTTTTGTTCCCTAGGATGAGTCAGCACAGTGTCAACTCAACTACACAGTTATGGGGTTTTAGAATTATACTTCACAACAGAATATCACATTAGTGTTTACATTAATATGAATGCACAGTTCCAGGTATGGGAGAAGAGTAATTAATTGGCTGCAGGCTTACATACAAAGTAATTGATAGATCACCTAGTCAGTTTTCACCAAAGGAAAGAGGGAAAGTAAACCTTTATTTATTGAGGGACAATGATAAGTCAGGTGCTCTGCTAAGCACTTTCACATACATAATATGATTGCATTCTTACTGCAGCCTAGAAGAGATGGTATTATTAGCCCCATTTGAATAAATGAAAAATGGGAGGCTGTGGGAGATTAAATAATTTGTACCAGCTCACAGCAATCCATGGTGAAGTCTCAAAGCCAGGTAGACCTGTATGACTTTGGACTTTTTCAGAAACCAGATGACCTGACTGAAGAGCAGAACTGGGCTCCTCCTTCTTATATGCACAGTTCGTAGGGCTACACATTTTGTGACTTACGCTCTTAAATCTGTCCTTGGTTTAAACTGATTCTGCTTGCATATGAATGTTGAGGAAGGAGAAATAGCACAAGCTATGATTTTCCCTAGACTGAAATTAGCATACAAGAGGAGAAGCTATGAATGAAATCATTAAAGTATTGCTAGTTCAGGAAGTCAAATTTTCAGTCACCCTTTTTTTTTAAATCCTCACCCAAAGATATGTTTTTTATTGATTTTTAGAGAGAGATAGAGGGGTGGGCCGGGGGGAGAGAGAAAGAGAGAGACATAGATTTCACATTGATTGGTTGTCTCCTGTAGGCGCCTGATGGGGAATTGAACCTGCAATCTTTTGGTATATGGGGTGACACTCCAACCAACTGAGCCACCCAGCCAGGGCTTTAATCTTAGTATTTATAAGAGCTAACATTTATTAAGCACTTTCTGTCTGCCCCTGTGCAAAGCATTTCAAACACATCTAACTTAATTGTTAGGTCCCATCTTCAGACTAAAACAATAAATAAAGTTTGGGGAGGTTAATAGTTTCCAGCGGATGGTAATCAGCAGAATCAGATTCTGACCCAGACTATAAAATGTCAGTCTGTGTTTCCATCTACTATGCTGTACTCATTTCCAACTGACTCTTACAAAAATAAAATTTGATACTACAATCCTGGAATTATAAATAATTTCAAATAATCTTGACCTGTTAGCTTCCATACCCATAACTCATAACTCTTTTCCTAGACAGTGGAAAAGTCTTTAAAATTGGTTTGGGTTCAAATCTAGACCTTGGTACTCTCCATAAAACTGAGGAAACTCATTACTCTTTTGCCAGGGCTGTGAGAGTTAGAAGCTGTGAGCCAGAGACAGTGGTCAAATAAAGAATAAGCAAGCACCCTGCAGATGAAAGTATGATCCTCAGTCTATCTAATTTTATCTGCCCGTGATTGGCAGGGGCGAGTGATGCTGCTTTCATTTAAAACCTTCATGTATTATGAAACAAGGCCGTCTGATCTCTCAAGAACAAAAGATAAGGCAACCAATCAGACACAACTAATAGAGTGTCCTTCCCCTCCACGATGCCAGAGTAAATACACCACCTGCCTGGTGTGTGTGTGTGTGTGTGTGTGCACTCGCGTGAGCGCAAAAATCCCTTGGGAAAAATATAAAGTATTTGTGAAAATTTGATAAGAAAAGCAGAAGAATAAACTGATTCCTGGAACAGAGAGAAGAGCTTTACACAGCCATAGTGTGTATCTTATTCCACAGAGCAACGAGGACGAGTGATAATCTGGAACTCTGTTCAGTCCACCAGCAAACACTGGTGCTAAGGCTCGGGAGCCTGAAAGACCCACCAATTCAATAGAAGCGAAAAAGCGGAGAGAGGGAGTAGGGGTCCTGGAAATGCCAGGGCTGCATGCTCCATTCTCCATCCCCCTCCATTCTCGCCCCCTAGCGCCCACTTCCGCTCCAGCAGCTCACGCTAACTTTCCTCTGGTCACCGCTCCTTGGTTTAAAAGGGTCAGGCTGGTTAATCCGGTGGGAGGTCCGGACAGTTCAGGATACAGTGAGAAGGGCATAGTTGCCTGCGGATACTGCAGCAGAGCCTTTACCCATACCCCGCTCAGAAAGGACAGGGTCACCCTGGTCCTCAGAAGTGGCGCCCGGGCGGTGTCCTTGATGAGGAGGGACAGTAATATATGCGATACGGGCTTCTTCTTCCCACCCAAAGTCGTCATCCCGCTGTTCTGTCTTGGGAAGCAGCCAACTAGAAAAGTAGAAACTCCACAAAGTTACTTAAAAGGCAAACCACTAAGAGATTCAAGAAGGTGTGTGTGTGTGTGGGTGTGTGTGTGTGTGTGTGTGTGTTGGGAAAGTGGACACACGCCAGCAGAATTCGGGCCGTTACTGCAGCCTTTTGCACAAAGCAGCACACATTTTCCAGGGTGTTGTCGGTGCTTTCGCCAGCAACCAAGGGCCCGAACCGGCATGGTGAAGGGTGGGGTGCCCCGAAGAAGAGAAAAGGCAGGAGCCGAGAATGGGCAGAGGAATTCTCTACGGGGAATTCCCAGAAATAACTTTAAAAATGGACAGAAAAAATGCTTCCGGCAAACCTTGGATTGGGAGAGGACAGAAACCCAGGGATTATCTCGAGGTTGAAATGCAAACTGAGAGCAGCAAGGTTAGTTAGTCAGGGGAAACCCTTTCCGCTCTGAGTACCATTTCCCAACAGTAAAACAAAGAGGTTGTTCCCGAATGGTAATTCCAAGTCCCCTTTTGAGTCAAGAACGCCTCTAGAACGCGATGAAAGTTCGATGTTCTTTCTCCCCGAAACACGAGCGTGCACGACAGTGGGGTGCATTTGCATGGGGTTCCTGCACAGCCCCGCGGCTGACTTAAGGTGCAGAGCCGGGACCCTAACCGATTGCTGGGGCTTCTTCCCTCTCTTTCCTATCTTCCCAGGGGAAGGGGGAGCAGGTGCTGCGGAGGGGACAGAATGACTTGCATCTTCCTGCGGCAGGCCGCGAAGATAGCGGAGCCAGCACCGCCCTAGGCCCGAGCTCTCTGGCGTTTGGCATGTCACTCCCACATCGATGTCTCCTTTCACCAAGGAACATTCCCTACTCTCTCTGGCCCGGCACGCGGCCAGCTTTGGGTGCAGCTTCCTAGGTCATCTTTGCTGCACCCTTGGGTCTGAGCAGGTCCACGGCATCCCCACACCCCGCCGCTGGCTTGTTCCACCCTGCAGCAGTCCCGGGTCATCGTCGCTGCGCCTCTGGTCCTGAGTAGATCGGGGCACTGTCCCCACCCCGCAGTTGACTTGCCCCACCTGGCAGCGGCTGGAAACCTCGATCACTAGGAGGCTGAAAATACAGCTGCCCTTCCGGTCCGAGGGATTGCCCTTCACTCTTCTGCAGTGCTTTCAGGCTTGCCCTCCCTCCCTCCTGGTCTCAGTTCTCCGCCCCGCCCTCCTCCCGGAAAAGTTACAGCAGTATTGAACTTCCGCGGGTGAGAATGCTGCAGCGGCAGCTCCCCAGAGCCCGCGCACGGGGAGGAAGCGTGGGGGCCGGTGCAGGGCCCCCACGCCACGGGGAAGGGAGAAAGGATGTAAAACAAAGCCTTCCCGTAGACGTTTTGCATCAAACAGCGCCATTATGGCGACTCCAACCCTGCACAAACTGAAGGCGACGCCCTAGGTGGCCTGTCCCGGCGCTGGCACTTGCTCTCCCGGTCTGCGCTCTGCTCCATCTCACCAGCAGAGGCGCTGTCTGAGCGCGCAAAGTGCTGATACCGAGCGCGAGGCTGCGTCGCTTGCCGGCGCCTTCGTCCAAAAGGGTGGCGTCTGGCCTTTTGAGAAAGGCGACGGAGAACAGCACAGACGGTTCTTAGCTCAGCTTCACCTGTTCAGGGAAGAGGGAACCTGAAAAGTTTTTTCAAAAGAAAGGCCGTGGAGATATGTAGTTAATTTTCTCTTTGTCTCCCGTTGGTTGTCAGGCTGCAAGCCTGTCAATCTAGTTAATCGAAATATATTTAAGTAAGGGCCACTTCTTTCTTTCTAAGTTATGCCACTTTCTAGCCCAACCTGCTTAAACATGTATCCTCAGGGCCTGCTTTTGGTGCCAATAATTTATAAATCTGTTACCTCCTTTCCTATCCAGATTCATGTCACCACTGATCCTCTGCCTTGTTCTTCATTTCTCTTAGTCCCTGGTTTCAGGACAGCCCCTCCCTTACCACTTCCCTGACTTGTCTTTTAATGCTATGTATTACCTCTTTCCTCCTATGCCCAGCTGAGAAAGGGTGATTCATTCACTCATTCCTCCAGGCCCCTGGCACTCCCTTTACAACCCATTCTTCCATACTTCCTTTAAATATAGAAGTTTGAATCTCTCCTTTTCGGTCACTAACTTGGACATTCTGTGGTTCTACAATTCTTTTTATTCCTTCCTGCCTTGAATTGTTCATCACAGCCTCTTCTTTCCCATGTCCCTACGAAAAGGTTGCCTAATGACACAGCAGAGCTATAAACTAAATGGGTGTCAGTGACAAAGCAGAATCTCAGAGCCTGGGAGACTCTTAATGAGACATAACTTCAGCCTCTGGCAGACTTGCCAATGAGATAATGTCTCAGGAAGAAAAGATGAACTTGGGCTGTAACCTATTAATGGTCTGACCAACCTCAGATCTCTTTGTGGACTCTCCCTGGCACAACTTGGGGACACGCTGATGTCTGCTGTCTTCTGCAGCATTTCTGATCAATAGGTGCGTCATTTGAGGACAGCATAGTTAGGTTGCAAATCTGACCCATCCGAGTATGTACATTTCAAGAGAGACCAGTCACCTGGGTCATACGCAGACATGTAAGTTATTTGCCAGTGCTGCATGGTAAAGACAGAGGCAGAAAGGGCTGTGTGCTTCTGATACTCCTTCCCTCAGCCTGAAATGCACCTGAAGACCTTGAGACTGATCCAATTGTCTCCTTTCCTGAACAGGAAACTGAGACCCAGAGAAGTTGGGACTTGCTAACTTTATTTATTTATTAATTAAATTTGCATTGAGGTCTAATTGACATTATAACTTTATATTAGCTTGAGGTGTACAACATAGTGGTTCGATATTTGTATCTCTTGCCAAGTTAAGGAGCTAGCTTACTTCAGCATCCAAGACTCTGGATTCTCTGTGCTGTGTCTTTTCTACTATCCAGTTTTTTCTTTTCCAATTATGGCCTGGGGTGTTCTTCATCTCACACACACACATCCCTTTGGGAGGATTGATGGGAGGATAATATTTTGCAATACTAGTTTTTAATACTTTAAATAGTAAAAGAATGTGAATTCTTTTAGTAAGTTAATCATGAGGAAATGTCTAGGGGGGTTAGTGTATTTAAAATTTATTTTATTAAACTATAGTTGGCATGAAATATTATAATAGTTTCAGGTGTGCAACATAGTGTTTTGACATTCCTATGCCTTATAATGTGATCACCACGATAAGTCTAGCAACCATTTGTCACCATGCTAAGTTATTACAATAATATTGACTATTTTCCCTGTGCTGCACACCACATCATGGGGAAGTGTCTTGAAGGAAGAAAAGAGCGGCACAGAGAAGTGGGTGGTGAAAATTGCTGCAGTGGAGTGTCTTGGGTATCCATTTGGCACTTGGGGGCAGTTGGGGCTCACGGTAGGCTGGGAGGCAGGAAGGCAAGAGGGTCTGGAAAACAGTACCCTGCCTAATGTGCAGTCTGTTCGAAGGCAGACACAGCAGTCCTCCTGGGTGCCGCTCAGACAATTGCTTTTGACAGGCTGTGATGTATTGCTTATGATCCTTCAGCCACTTTGTCTCCCTTCTTGCGCTGAGGAGTGAGTGGAGTGGGGAGTGGGGCATCATTATGCAGCAGGGAGCTGTGCACTTAGAAAAACACCCCTGGCTCTTAGTTTAAACTATCTGAATGTCTGACATTTTAATCCATCTAAAAGCTTTCTTCATACATGAGCCAGCTGCAGGAGGTCACTTGTCAGCGTTAAGGAGGTGAGCTCAGCTATGAGGCGCTGCTGGAGTAAATGCAGCTGCGTCCAGATTTAGAAAGTGGGAGCTTGCAGGACAGCTGTAGTGGGTTGATGATGAACGTGACTTTTGGGTTTCAAGTTCTAAATTTTCATACTGATTTTTTCCTCAGCAATTTACCTACTCTTTTTTTTTTTTTTTTTAAATATTTTTTCTTTATTGATTTTAGAGAAAGAGGAAGGGAGAAGGAGAGGCAGACAGAAACATCCATGAGAGAGAACATGAATTGACTGCCTCTTGCATGCCCCCCACTGGGGATTGGGCCTACAACCTGGGCATGTGCCCTGACCGGGAATTGAACAGGCGACCTCTTTGTACATGGATCAATGCTCAACTACTGAGCCACATCGGCCAGGCTGCCTACTCCTTTTTGTATTCTTATATTGTTTTGATGAATCAGTTTTATGGGCAATAATGCTATGCTTCTGTCAGCCCCATGGCTTTATGGAATCAAAGAGAGATTAGGAGAGGCATGTACATCATTTAAGAAATTATGGGCACCCTAATCACCAGCTACTTTTTCTTTATTTTTTGGTAATAAGCATAAACACAGTAAACCAATAATTCAAAGATATTTATCCCATAGTTATCGCTCCTGCAGTCCCTTTGGGTCTTGTAATGTCAACCTTCTGGCTAAAAGAATACATTTGCCCCTGAACAATGTCTTAAATTTTACTGTAATTCTGTGCTCTGTAATACATGGGCTGTATTATGGGAGGTTGGGGCAAAGAGATAAACCAAATTTAATGTATAGTATGGCCATTGAGGTTGTTCAGATTTGGTTTGCTCTACAGATATGGTTAAATATAAAGGCCTTTTAATGATTTTGTTTTCAAGAATAGAACGAGGTCTTCATATACTCAATTGTGTGACACTTTCCAGAAAGAACATTAAAAAATGAAGATTATGCAGGATCAACAGCAACACAAAGAAAAGGGAGTGTTCAATAACAAAATCCTTTTTCTATATATTTTCATTTTAGAAAAAACACCACCAATCAACTAAATATTTTAATTAAGAAGTTTAATTAAAGAATTTGCATAGCCCTTATTAAGAGGAAATATAAAAGCCATTCAAGTAAGGTAGAACTAAGTTTCTCTTCTCTATTAATTCTTATACAGCAAATTGCCAGTTTGGTTCTAATACTTTTAAAAAATGATATGTCCTATTCTGGGCAGTTCAAAGCAAGCTTGTGATATCTTTAAATTATTAATATTATTCTTTTCTTTTAAAGAGACAGCCTTTATTTTAAGGATTTTTACATTGACGAATTCAAAAGTGGTAATGTTTCTTGAAATTTATTGATTTGAATTTCAAAGGAACTGTTAACAAAGAGTCACTGAAAATAATCTGAACAAGTGGGAAAATACAGTTAATAATACTGAAATATTACTAAAATAATTTTGGACATATGGTTTAACTGATATAACAATATCTCTTAGATGCTGTCATTGATACAAAACGTGACTGCTTTTTACTTTTCTAAGCACAAAGTGGTATACTTGACAATATTCAATTGCTTCTATACTTTCCTGAATATATAAAAATTAAAATACCAATAAAAAACATATATCTTTTCTTTAAATGTTTCTTACAGATACAATTTCAATATTTTCATTCAGTAGTGGTGTGGTTTAAGAGAGTTTTCATTCACAAGTCAAATAACAATCCGCCCAATGGAACTGATAGTCTTTAGGCTCAGTGCAAATAAATAGTTCAGGAAAGCAGCTACTGACATTTCGAAAATACAAAACAGATAAAATTCTTAAGAGATACATGCAATAAGCTCTACAAAGCAACTGGCCACAGAACTAGAACATTTGATAACTTTACTGGTGATTTCAATAGGACTCCAGATGTTTCCAAACTCAATTTGAACTCTCATTTCAGGCTTTGTTTTTGCTTTTTCAGTTTCACTAATAACACCAACATGATTCAAATCCCTAAAGTGTTCATTATAGTCAACGGCATATCCTGCAACAAACTTGTCTGGAATTTCAAATCCAAAAATCTTGTCTATCCCCAACATTTCCAGGGGTCCTTTTTACCAGCAAGCTTGCGACATTGGCCATTTTAGGATTCTCCTGCTTGACCAGGGACAGCAAGGTTTGCATTGTTTTGCCAGTGTCAATTATATCTTCAACAATCAAGACCTTCTTTCCAGTTAAAGTTGAGAGATCATCTCCACCAATTACTTTTATGTCCCCATGTTGATTGGTCATTACAGTAGCTCTTCAGTCTGATAAAATCTACAGTCATAGGAATAGATCTGTCATGACTTCTGTTCAGTGCTTTCATGTAATCCAGCAGGCCAGCAAGGAATGTATAGCCCCCTTGAACACACAGAGGACTGCAGTGTGATGGCCTCCCATCTCCTTCATCACATCTCGAGCAAGCCGTTCGGTCCTGTCCATAATTAGTCCATGAGGAATAAACACCTCTTCCAAATCCTCAGCGTAATGATTAGGTATATAAAATAAATCTAGGTCATAACCTGGTTCATCATCACTAATCACTATGCTGGGGGGCGAGTCGCCATAATGGAGCCAGCAGACGTGCCCGGGGAGGGCAGTCTTTTTACATTATTTTTATCTTTATTTTTGGAGATCCTTGGCTCCTCCAATCTGCCTTTCTCCTGCCTCTTTCCTCCCTCAGAGACTCTTCCTCTCACTCAAACTTTTTCTCAGGAAAGAATCTGATATTAGTCCCTTACACCTTCTTGGGAACAGACATCTAAATAGAAACTCTTAACAGGGCCAGCAATGTTTTAAAACATACCTGAGTTCGAAATGGAAAGGTTTGGATTTCAGAATATAAAATACTCTGAATCATTAAGATGAAGTGGAGAAGGTATTTGGGAGGCAGAAATTCCTTCCGGAACATCTTGTAAAGAAGGATCAGCCAGCCGATGGCTGGGCAAGTTAGGGCTGTGTGGTCTCGTCTGATGAAAAGTCACGGCTCCTACGCTTCTTCAGGATGCACAGCTGTGTCTGTGTAGCTGTTACAAGACTGGCTACTGGTGTGAGACCTGCATGGCGTCCCCCTTCCATCACTTGCTAGTTGTTTACATTTGGGCAAGACGCTGTCTTCTCACCTGTAATATAGTGTTCATAAGTGGGTGGACCCCAAGCAGGCTGGTGGGAGAATGAGAAAATATCCTGCATGCTTAGCACAGTGTCTAGTGCAAGGTTAGCCCTTGATAAATCATTTTTTTCTTTTCTTTATTGATATTAGAGAGAGAGAGAGAGGAAGGGAGAGGGAGAGAGAGATAGAAACATCGATGAGAGAGACCATCGACTGGCCGCCTCCTGCATGCCCCCCACTGGGGATCAGGCCCACAACCTGGGCATGTGTCCTGACTGGGAATTGAACCGGTGACCTCTTAGTGCATGGGTCGATGCTCAATGACTGAGCCACACCAGCTGGGCCACCCCCTTGATAAATCTTACAAAATTAAAAATAAATTCAGTTACAGTTGACATACAACATTATATTAGTTTCAGGTGTACAAACATAGTGATTAGACATCTATGTAACTTACATAATGATCTCCTCACAAGTCTAGTACCCATCTGACACCATAAATAATTATTACAATATTATTGACTATATTCCCTATGCTGTACTTTACATCCCCATAACTGTTTTTATAACTGGTAAGTGTACATCTTAATCCCTTCCCCCTTTTCACCAACACACCCAACCACCCTCCCATCTGGCAATCATCAGAATGTTCTCTGTAGTCCTGGATACATCTTAACTATTATTATTTTTCTGTGACAAATGAACGCAAATTGAGGAGTTAGGAGACCAGGCTTCCTGTTTATATACTGATTTTGACTGTTATTTATTTCCCTAAGAATTTCTTCTTCAAAAGTTTTCAAGTCATTTGGCAAACATATTTCAGTGTAGGCAGTTCTTGCACCAGTAAATTACCCTCCCGGGAAGGACCTGAAGACTCAGGACGGAACAAAGGGCCTCAGTCTTGCCAGACTAGAATTTAAAGCGTTGTAGCTGCCATTACTTCTATTCAGCTTCTCTTAAATGCAAATTCAGCACACATTTTTTGCGTGCGTATTTACTGAGGCCCGGTGCTAGCGACATTATCACCTTTACCCGTCATCACTGCAACGTAAAGCAAAGTAGAGTTTATTGTCTGGACTATAAAAATGAGGAAAATAAAGCTGAAAGAGATGAAAACCTTATCTAGAACCACACAGTAGTATTTGGTTAAAACAGATAATTTAGGTATAGTTTCATTGCGATTGAAATCTCTGTGTTAATTTTTTAGGCTTCTCTTGGGAGACCAGTTCAGAGTTTAGAATAATTCAGTTTTCCTTAATCTCTTAGTTTTCAAGACAATAAAAAAAAATCTCTCCTTCTATTGTATTTCAACCAAGCAGAGAAAAGAATAGCTGGCAGAATGCTCCATCATACTACGTTAGTCCCAGATGGTTTAATAGAATGAACGTGCCTGATGCTTTCGCGCAGTTAACAGCAGGGATGGATCTAGGTCCGTGCACGTCTGCGCATGCGGACGGCTGGACTAAGCCTCAGAAGTAAGGGAAGAGAAGACATTTGGCTGGGCTTTCTTCATGGTGGGGAAACTGAGTCTCCACTCATTTGAAAATGATAACTAGATGTTAGAGAGCAAAGCAGGAATTAATAGGAAAGGGTTGGATTCATTGAATTCAGGCAGTGTGTGCATGTGTACGAGTGTATATTTATTTTATAAAATATGTTTTCATTGATTTTTTAGACAGAGAGAAAGAGAGAGAGAGATAGAAACATGAATGTGATGGATTGGCTGCCTCCTGCACGCCCCGCACTGGAGATAGAGCTGGCAACCCAGGCATGGAGCCCACAACACAGGCATGTGCTCTGACTGGGAATGGAACTGGGATGTCTCAGTCTATGGGAGGTCACTCAACCCACTGAGCTACCCACGGGGCAGTGTGTATTTATTTTAATAGGTAATCACCTATTAAAAGATGAGGTGTATCTTATGTCAGCATGAGGCAAGACTTCCTGCATGTAAAAGTGATAAAATGAATTACAAAAGGAAAACACTTGTTCATTTATAAGTTAGTTATTAGCCACACATATAAGAGAAACATTTGATTAGAAATTGATAAGATGTAAACTAGCAACCCAAAGGAGAAGAAAGGAAAGGACATACATACACTATTTCCAGAATAAAAGATACAATGGCCAACAAATTAAAACAAAGCAACAAACAACTGTTTAACACCCTAGTATTCAGACAACTACAAGTTAAAGCAGAGACACTATGTACATTGCCTATCAAATAACAAACATTTAAATAATTATGTTCAATATTAGTGAGAATTTGGAGAATTGGGCATTTTTATAATCTGCTGGAGGGAATAGCGTGGAAATTATTCATATACACTGAACAAATAAGGACATATCCTAAGGATAATTCAATATGGGACAAACATTTATGTTGTTAAAAGCAAACGGAGACCAGCCTTGAAGATTCCCTGAGCAGACAAAACCAGGTTAGCCATTTATTTAGCTTAATTACCGATCATGGTGGGTGAAGATATTGCTTCCTCTCTACTGTGTATAAACTGCTCTGTGAGGGTATACCCCTGGGCCTCATTCCATGTTTTGGTTTGAATACTCCTGATTTGCATACTGTCTTTTTGGTGTGTGCACAATAAATTTTTACCAATTACTATTTCAGTGATTCATTGGGCTTACTTTAGTTATTTCTTAACCTTTGACAATGTCTAGGGATATTTATTGCCACATTATTAATATTAATAAGGAACCTGGAATCTATTTGCGTGTCCAACAAGATGAGATAAATTAAACACAGTATAATTCATACATGTGGAAGAATATTAAGAAGTATTTCAAATGAGCCATGGAATATTTAATAAATTGGAAATACACTTTTAAAATATATAATGTGAAATTTTAAAGAGCAAGATATACTGTTATAGACAGCATGGTCCAAATGTGGGTAAAATTTCATTTAAACATGTATGTATGTTTGAAAAGTCTGGAAGGGAATATGCTGAGACATTAACAGTGATTTTCTTTAGGCAGTAAGATTTTTAGTTTTATATGTTTTGAAATTTCTACACTAGGCATATAGGATCGTTAAGCCCTACCCCCTCCTCACTCACCTCCCATCCATTGTGAATGTAAAGAGTCTGGAAGGATCATCATGATCATTTACTTAGTCTTTGTTAAGCATGTGCATGCTTGTGACACCAAAACCAGCTGCTGACTCCTGGGCCTTCTTTCTGTATTAGAGAGCTGGCTGCCCATTTTTTGGTTTGTTTGTTGTTGTTGGTTTTGTGCCTCAGTGGGGCATTTATGTACTCCAGATTTTTAATATTGGGCTTTCTAGACAAGAGGCCTGATGAAGTCTTCATTTAGTGGGCTTGCTTGTTTGGAGCTCTATATTCCTTTGCCCAGAGTCTCAGCTGACAGAAAGTAAATGGTAATTTCATCTATAGCACGCACATCGACTGTCTGCTGTCACTGAAGTCTTCACTAATATCATCCTTGATTAGATATGTGTGGTTTTCTTGCTTGTCCTCATCCTCATTTGCTCTGGGTATGTTTTGCTGAATTGACTGTGGATTTAAAGAATGGCTTGTGACATCATAGAATGTCAGAAACTGGCTAAGTATATGTGATGGAACACAGTCTATACAAAGCACATATATATAAAAGATATAAATATCTTGGGTTATACTCTTTGCTGAGAACAGCTCTCTGCCTAGAAAAACACTATCTTTGATGAAAAAATGAGAATATAATATCTACTTTCTACTTTCTCCCTCACCCTGTGTATCTTTATCATTTGGATGGATGGAAATAACAGGGGCTCAACTATAATTACTTTATAAATAATTAATAAGATATTATTGTTATTACTTAGAAAAACCTGTTTTGGAATGAGTCTCTTGATAGAAGCTGAAGTTTAATTTAGCCAAATAACTGTTCTGCATTAGCTAATGTGGCCCATTATTTTTAGGCTCAGAAGATATTTCCAGATATACTGAATCAGTGGCAATCTACCACTCTTTCTGGGGGCCACTTTCTCAGTATGCCCATGACATATCTGGGTTTATCACTTTCCAATGATAATGTGGTAAAATTAGTTTTTAGTTTAATATCATATTGTCCAAGTATCTATAGTAGAGTCTATGTAATTCATTTCAATACTATCTGCTCTTTGTAGAGTTCAAGTTCTAAATTAACTGCTTTTATTACTTTTGATATGAAATCAAGTGAAAATACCACACACAGATACATAGTTAGTATAGAATTAGCTATGACAATATCCCTAGTTGATTATAATGTATATGCATGTAAAGAAAACCTACCAAAATTAACTGTGATTATTTGAGTGAAGATCTAGTAACCATAATATTCATTCTCTTCTATATACAATACCATGATATCTATAATAGGCATGTATAATTTTTATAACCAGAAAAAAAAAAAAGAATTAGTTAGAAAAAATACATCTTTTTGAGGCCTTTGCCCTGAGCTCACAGAATGCATTATGAGACATTTCCACTGCATCCAGAGGGGTTTCAATTTGATGACCTGGTTCCTAGCATATCATCAAAAATAACTGATTGACAATGCAATCCTTGGAACTTTATTACCTCTATCCTGGCATCTGTGGTTCATAGCAGGAAAATGGATCCTTGGGTAATTAGAGGGTACCTAATATTCTGATCCCAGGTGCTCTGTGAGACTCATTATACTGTGAGCAAGAGCCTACATAACATCAACCCAGCCAGAACATGCACAATTTACTTGAATCTAAATAAATAACACCAAGATTTTCAATTTTTCTCAGAAGTATCTTTAGCATTTAGATTGGAGATAGTAAATCCTTATGTTGAGAAATACCAAGGCTCTGCTTCCATACTTCATATCAATTCGAAAGCAGAAGCCCTAGAAGTGGACTTCACCATCCTTTAATGTGGTTGCAGCCACAGAAGGGTAATTTGGTTTAGATTAAAATGCCACCTGTCCCTTAGCTCAGATGGTTCCTGGCCACTCATGGTGTGAACATTCTTGAACATCAGAGCCTTTAGAACCAGGAGCAAATCCTGTAGGACCTGGTCTGGAGGACTCCTGGAGTTTCTCTGCACCTCCCTTCACTCCATTCTCAGCCCTGGCACTAATGCCCAGGCAGTGTCTTTGCCTCCAGTTGAAAAGATGGGCCCTGTTCTTTCTTCTTACTTTGTTAACTAATGGAATTCCAGAAAGGCCCTATATTTCCGATGCATTTTTATTTTGGCCTTCCAAAGCTACATTCCTCTGTTCCTAGAATCCTCTTAGTGCTAGAAAGCCTGTCTAGAACTGGCCTCCTCCTGTCTGGCCTTGATATCTGATGCTTGGGGCATTGGCTTCTGTCCTCATTCGACTCATAATCCTGTTAGCATCAACCTCCAAGAGTGATCTTTCTCCTTTTGCTCTTAAAAGTTTTCTTTCTGGCACTCTTTCTAAAAATGACATCGAGTACAACCTTTCCCACACTTTTACTAAAAAAAATTTATTCACTTAAAAGCGTAAAATATATCACCTCCAAAGCTAGCACAAATGTTCAACCTAAAGCCAGGATCTGGGAAAATGAGGAAACGGAATCTCAGATGGGTCAAGTATTCTTGTATATCTTGCTCTTCTGTTGTGCCACACTGTATGGAGTGCTCCTTGACATTGATATTAATCTTGAAATGTGTTTATTCTATCACGAATAAATTATAAATCTAGTACAATACTATTGTACTGACCCAAACATTTTTAACTTGACAAAATGTTTCTAAAGTTTATCTAGAAGAATAAATACTTGAGAATGACTGAAATTATTTTGGAAAAGGAAAATAATGATGGCGACTTACCATACCAGATACTGTATCAGATAGATGAAAGAGAGTAAAAGTACAAATATAGATTCTAGTATATACAATTTTTGGTATGGGATCAAAAAATGATAGCTTGAATCAGTTCAGAAAAGAATGGATTATTTAATGAGTGATGTTGAGGTAATTGGCTAGCAATACATTTTTTCATGCATCAAAAACATTTCAGATATATGATGTTTTAAAAATTAGATAAATGAAACAAAAGATTCTGCAAGAAAATATAGGTAAACATTTACAGACCATTGGGATGCAGAAGGACTTTCCAAGCTTTAAAACAAAAATTAAGAGGAGGAGCAGAATAATGGATTTGAATTATTTTAAACAGGAAGTATTTTAAATTGTTATAGTAAAAAACCATCTTAAGTAAAGTTGAAAAGCAAACAACAAACTGAACAGAACACAGTTGAAGATATCACACTTCCTGATTTCAAACGATATTACAAAGCTATAGTAATCAAAACAATATGGTATTAGTATAAAAACAGATGCATTGATCAGTGGAACAGAATAGAGAGCCCTTAAATAAAACCATGCATATATGGTCAATTAATTTATGACAAAGAAACCAAGAATATACAGTGGGGAAAGGATACTCTTCAATAAGTGATGCTGGAAAAACTGGACAGACACATGAAAAAGAACAAAACTGGACCCTTATCTTACACTTTACACACAAAAAAACTCAAATTGTATTAAAACTTGAATGTAAGACTTGAAACCATAAAATTCCTAGAAGAAAACATAAGGGTTAGGCTCCTTGACATTGGTCTTGGCAATTATTATTTTTTTAAAATTTGACACCAAAAGCAAAGGAAACAAAAACAAAATAAACAAGTGGAACTACATGAAATGAAAAAGTTTCTATACAGCAAAGGAGACCATCAACAAAAGGAAAAGGCAACCCTCAGAATGGGAGAAAATATTTGCAAATCTTTTATCTCATAAGCAGTTCATATCCAAAATATATAAAGAATGCATACAACACAACAGCATTAAAAAATTCACAAAAAGTCCAATTTGAAAATGGGCAGAGAAATCGAACAGACATTTTTCCAAAGAAGACATACAAGTAGCCAACAGGTGCATGAAAAGGTGCTCAATATCATTAATCACCAGGGAAAAACAAACCAAACCACAATGAGACAATTACATTATACCTGTTAGGTTGGCTATCATCAAAAAGACAAAAAATAACAAATGTTGGTGAGGATGTGGAGAAAAGAGAAAGCTTGTGCACTGTTAGTGGAAATTTTAATTGGTGCAGCCACTATGGAAAACAGTATGAAGGTTCCTCAAAATAATTAAAAATAGAACTACCATATGATACAGGAATTCCATTTCTGGGTAAAAATGTAAAGGAAATGAAGTCACTACCTCAAAAAGATATTTGCACACCATGTTCATTGAAGCATTATTTACAATAGCCAAGACATGGAAACAACTTCACTGTTCATTGATAGATAAGTGGATAAAGAACATGTGGTAAATATACACAATGGAATATTGTTCAACCATAAAAAGAAGGAGATCTTGCCATTTGTGACAACATGCATGGACCTTGAGGGCACTATGCTAAGTGAAATACAGTCGGCCCTCGTTTATTGCGGCTAATCAGTTCCAGACTCTACAGCGATAAATGAATTTCCGTGAAGTAGGATTCTTTATTTATAAATCGAATATTTTCGCAGTTAGAGCATAGAAAACCTGTTTACGACCTTCTAAATATGTTTTTTAACCTTATTAAAGCCCTCTAGACATGAAATAACACCCTTTAATCACCATTATACTCGCATTACTCAATATATTAGACAAAATAAGAGAAAATAAGACATATTGATGTTACAAATATCATATTATTATTGTACATTTAATTACACACACACACACAGTTCTTACACACAATCACTAACCTACAAAAATAGTGCAACTTGTTCAATGATGAAGCGATGAAGATGAAGAGATGTACTGCACAGTAAAGAAGAGCAAGGTTACTGCTCCTCTGAAGGCACGGCCTCAGTAGGAGAGTCTTCAGGTGGTGCAGTATCTTCAGCAGGTGTGTCGTCGTCTTCTTCTGCTGAAGGAGTACTAGGAGTAGGCAGTGGGTGTCTGGGTGCGCGGCTGAAGAACATCGTGATAGGCAGTTGCTGGCTCTGTCTTTTCATATGCGTGAAGAGGTTTTTGTAGGGTTCTATCGCTCCATCAAGTGCATTCTGGAACCGCAATGCACACATCATTTGTGGGTCCCATTCGCCAATCATGTCCTGTACTACCTTAATAGTTCTTACGACTTTCAAGAGATGCTCAAGTGTAAGGCCATCTTCCTCCTCCTGACCCCCAGGAACCTCTGGCTGCTCTTCCTCCTCCTCACTCGCAGACTTAGTCATCTCCACCAGATCCTCGTCAGTTAAGGGATCCGAATGTATCTTCAGTAGCCGAATGTATCTTCAGCATCCGAATGTATCTTCAGTATCTTCCGAATGTATCGTCATCGCGGGTCATATCCACAAAACCTTCTCCTCCCAGCATCCGGGCTAGCCTAACTGCCTTATCCACTGCCAAGTTGCTTATGTCCTCTGGGGTGAATCCTCTGTAGTCCTGGACAATTTCAGGCCACAACATCTTCTATCTGGCCTTCACGGTCTCCGTCTTTTTGTCCTTCAACATGGCCTGGATGTTCTTCAGCCAGGTTGCGATGGTATACTGCTGCCAATACTCCTTCAGCAAGAAGTTCTCAAGGCCCATGCCTTCGACGAGGTGCTGCAGGGTGTTTCGCGTGTAGATGGCCTTGAACAGGCGAATGATACCTTGATCCATGGGCTGGATCAGCGAAGTGGTGTTGGGAGGAAGGAACTCGATCCATACACTGTTGTAGGATAGATCTTCTGCATGACCTCCAACATTGTCCATGAGGAGAAGGACATTAAACTTGAGTCCCTTCTCTGCGAGATACAGCTTGACTTGGGGGATGAAGCACTCGTGGAACCAGTCTGATGACATCTGCTTTGTGATCCAGCCCTTGTCATTGTGCATCCAATGCACTGGCAGCAGGTTCTTGTTTTTATTCTTCAGGGCCCTAGGGTTCTTGGCCTTGTAGGTAAGGGCAGGCTTGAGCAAAAATCCCTCAGCATTTCCACGCATAACGATAGTCACATGATCCTTATACGCCTTGAAGCCACGGACCTTGGCCTCATCCTTGAAAATGAATGTCCGGGAAGGCGTTCTTTTCCAGAACAGTCCTGTTTCATCCATATTGAACACCTGTTCTGGATGATACTCGCCCTCCTCAAGGATCTTCTGGAATGTGTTGTTCACGTAGTCCTCTGCTGCAGGCTGGTCAGCAGAGGCAGCTTCTCCATGGAGAACGACACTCTTCAGATGATACCTCTTCTGGAACTTCTCGAACCAACCCTTGCTTGCCGTGAAATCCATGAACGTTGCAGAAGAGGGTCCTGGTTGAGGTTCGTCCGCCGTAAAGCGCTGATAGAGCTGCCTCGCCCTCTCCCGGATCACCAGCGAATCCAGCGGAATGTTTTTCTTGTGGCTGTCGCTGATCCAAACGGCTAGGGCAGACTCTGTTTTCACCATGAACTTATTAGGACTTGTCACGACGACCTTTGCTTCCTTGTTGAAAGAGACAATAGTCGTTGCACGGATGTTCTTTTCATCTTTATGGATGGAGCGAACGGTAGACTCATTTAAGTCGTAACGGCAGGCAACCTCCACTATTTTCTTGCCATCTTTGATCGTATCCAAAAGTT
Organism: Tadarida brasiliensis; assembly: GCA_030848825.1. Lineage (NCBI taxonomy): Eukaryota > Metazoa > Chordata > Mammalia > Chiroptera > Molossidae > Tadarida > Tadarida brasiliensis. The sequence continues at coordinate 65,409,776 of CM061259.1, read as the reverse complement.
TCACCTTCTCTTGGATGGTAAGCATCTTCATTGTGAGAAGGCTTAGAACAAGAAGCACGTTTAGGAGCCATAGTGGGGCTTAGATAAAAGTTCTCAGAAATCACAAACACAAGAGCAAAGATGCTTCCGATGCGTAGTGATGTAGAAGCGTGTATGAGAGAAACGAATTTGTCTGAGGTTGAGCCAATCAGTGGCCAGGACAGGAAGAGGATAGAATAGCCAATTAGTGACCAGCACACTTTGATTGGCTTGGTTTCACCACACCCGATTTTTTGGAAAAAAACTATTGCCCACACACAAGGAGTGGTCGAGCGGTTGCACCTGGTGTTGAAGGATTCCGGGGGTGCTCGAATACATAGGCCTACAGTCCATACATACAGTAATTTTAATTTTAATTGTAATACAGGGGTGTATAATTGACTCAGACAACTGAGCGCTCGCTGTATCATTTTCACTGTCTCGATGAACTTTTTAATGACTATATTTGAAAAAAACACAATAGAGTGAAACCGTGAAAGTCGAAGTGTGAAGTGGTGAGGGACGACTGTAATCAGACAGAGAAAAATATTAAATCATCACTTTTATGTGAAATCTAAGAAAACCAAACTTACAAATAAAAAACCAGACTGATAGTTGCCAGAGGCAGGTGCTGAGGGGTGGGTGAAATGGGTAAAGTGGTCAAAAGTTACAAACTCTCACTTATAAGGTAAATAAGCTCTGGGGATGTAATGTGCAGCACAGTGACCATAGTTAACAATACTGGATTGTATGTTTAAAAGTTGCTAAGAGAGTAGATCTTAAAATTTCTTATTTTGTTTTAACTTTATTTTTATTGTTGACACTATTACAGATGTTCCCATTTCTTCCCCCCACCTTTGTCCACCTCCACCCACCCCCTCCCCTTCCCTCTGGCCATCTGTTGTCTGTGTCTGCGTGTCATGCATATATGTTCTTTGGCTAATCCCTTCACCTTCTTTCATCCAGTCCCTCCCCTCTGTCAGTCTGTTCCATGCATCCATGCCTTTGGTTCCATTTTGTTTGTCAGTTTATTTTGTTAGTTAGAGTCCACATATAAGTGAGATCATTAAAAGTTCTTATCACAAGAAAAAAATGTAACTATGAGAAGTGATGGGTGTTAACTAAATGTATTGTGGTAATTTTTCACAATATATACATATGTATCAAATCATTTGTGTTGTGTTATCTTAAACTTTTACAGTTTTATATGTCAATTATGTCTCAATAAAACTGGAAAAATAATAAATAAAATAATTCAATCATAAAACAACAACAAACTGAACAAAGATTGGCAGCACATAATATGGACAAAAAGTTACTAAGCATATATTTGGAAACAAAATACATAAAGAATTTTAACACATCAATAAGATAAAATAAAAATAAAAATAGAAAATAACAAAGGACACTGTATTAGTTAGGGATTAAATTCTGTTGCATATAGCAGAAATCCAAATAACAGTGACAAACAAGATAAGGGTTTGATTTTCCCTTGGAATGAACAGTCTGATGGGTGGTGGTTGCTGACAGTGTTTTAGCAGCTAAAGATGCCAGATCTGAGTTTTCTGCAATTACCTCAGCCTCTCCTGTGTGGTTACAGAGGGCTGCTTCATCTTTAGCATTTTGTCTATATTTCAACTTGGAAGAGAAGGAAAGATAAAGGAGCCTGAACAGTATCTACCTCCTAATAGGTGCTTAATAAATACTTGTTTGTTAGTAAATGAAACCATGTAATGCAAAAGAATATCTGAAAGTGAGGAAAAAACAGGTAGAATATGGTTGGAAAATTTAAAAATTGAAAATTTGAAATTGGAAAATTTGAAATTTTCATCAATGGAGAATGTGAGACCAAGTTTACCAAGGAACCATGTTGGGATGTCTGGGCAATGCTGAGAGCTCATTTGAGAATGGTAACTGTGAGTTATACTATGGCTGTCTTCAGTGACACCCAAGTGAATGAATTCTTGGGACAGAAAAGTCAGATATCGGTTTATTTATTTAGGGCTGGAGTTTGGCATGTTCATGCAGCAGAGGGAGAGATGGGCAGAGCTGAGTGTGGTAGGTTGTAGAATTTGTGCTGAATAAAGTAGACAGTCAAGACAGAAGTGATTGATGGAAGAGAGAAAGTGATGGCGTCAATGGATTCACAGTGTAGATGAAGTAAAAGAATTGTCATAATTATATAGCAAGTGAGCTGAAGTGAGAGGACATTGTCTTTGGAGGGGGTGATATTTGAATTTATGATTTTGGACTAATCTATTTTTCCAATATAAGATATTGGTAAAATAAATGATTACACACACACACACACACATATATATAATATATGCATATCTTTATAATGGGAGGCTATACAGCCATTAAAAATGATGTGTAAAAAATAATTACATGGCCTTGGCCGGTTTGGCTCAGTGGTTAGAGCATCGGCCCATGGACCAAAGAGTCACGGGTTCGATTCCGGGCAAGGGCATGTATCTCGGTTTCGATTCCTCCCTGGTGCTTGTTGGAGTCGTGCGGGAGGCAACCAATTGGTGTGTCTCTCTCACATGGATGTCTCTCTCTCTCTCTCTCTCTCCCCCTCTGCCCCCCTGCTCCCTCCCTTCCATTCTATCTGAGCATAAATGGAGAAAATATCCTCTGGTGAGGATTAAAAAAAAATTACATGTAAAGATATTCATGCTATATAAGTGATTAAAAGGAAACTGCAAAATAAAATAATACCATCTTAGAAATGCTTGAATGGAATAAAGAATGGAAGAATGCATACTAAAAGGTTGACAATAATTATCTCTAAAGTGATAAGATTATGTGTCATTTCAATTTTTATAGTTCCTAAATACTATAGAATATATTAATTTTGTATTCAAAATAAGCCCTCTTCTCTTCTCCAAAATTTTGCATTCAAAATAAGTATTTATGCATTACAAAATAAATATTTTTAAGGATTACTGGTCTTCAGAATTCTCTTTTAAAATTCAGATTTCCTACAAGTAGGGAAGATATGGTACTTACCAGTTGTCCTGGGTATATATCCAAAAGAACTAAAAGCAGGGACTCAAGCAGGTATTTGTGCCGATATTCCTGGCAACATTATTCACAATAGCCAAAAGGTAGAAATAACACAAATGCCCATTGACAGACAGATGCATAAACAAAATGTGGCATATTCATACAATGGAATATTATCCAGCCTCAAAAAGAAATGAAATTCTGATACATGCTACAATATGGATGAACCTTGAGGACATTTTGCTGAATAAAATAAGCTAGGCACAAGAGGACAAGTATTGTATGATTCCACGTATCTGAGGCATCCAGAATAGGTAAATTCATAGAAACAGAAAGTGGAACGGTGGTTGTTACGGACTAGTAGGAGGGGGGAAAGGGGAGTTAGTGTTTAATGGATATGGAGTTTCAGTTTGAATGGATGAAAAGTTCTGGAGGTAGAACCATCATAGTTATAATAGTTGCACTACCATGTGAATGTACTTAATGCCACTGAACTGTACACTTAAAATCATTAAAATGGTATTTTGTTATGTATATTTTATCAAATTATAAAAAGAGAGACTAGAGACACATAAAAATTAGGTCAAAATAGATTTCCAGAAATTCCCAATTTCTGGAATACAGTAGTTGTTCCATGTGATTTTACTAGACACATTTTTTACTAGTTACAAAGGCGACATCACCTCTGTAGCCAGTGTACGATGTATTTCAAGTTCCTTAAAAGGGCGATGCTAAGTAATATTCGGGGTTTTGTTTAGTAATGTCATTTTAGTCTTTAAGACATACACATTTATCAAGCATTCTTAAGAATGAAATAAGAAAATTTTAAACAAATGGCCCCTTTCATCTTGTTATGTCACTTAAACTGGTCGAAATCTGTTTTCTTTAATCAAACAAGGGCAGATGACTGTGACCTTGGAGAGTCCTCACAGTAGCTCTCCATCTCCTCCCACTCTATTCAATTACTTAGATGTTGGTATTCTTATTAACGCAAGAGTTCTAGGTGATGCATCGCAAGAACCAGTGCAGAAAGCTGATTCCACAAATGACTACAAACTACCTTTGAAACCATGGGTACCCATTGTCCTCTTGAGGCAGAGTGCTCTTCCTGTGGTCTCTCTGTTTCAGTTCCCCTCTCAACAATCCCAGTCCAGCCCCTGCCGAAGGACTCTTCCTGGAGCCCAGCTTGAACACCAACTTAAAAGTGTACTCCTTGGCTCTTTATTAAGCTTCCATGAGTGGTTCCAAATCCTCCATATGTCTCAACCAAACTGAACTGTGCTCCTGGATTTTCCAGTTTTGTGCCCCCACGCAGTAGTCTCTTTCCCTGGACAGCCTTCCTTCTGTCCTTCAAGGCCTAACACAAATGCGGTTCTTTGAGGATAAGTTTTTAGATTCCCGAACCAGAAATAATTTCGTTTTCAATCCTGTGAGCTCCTTTAACTTGTTACTTCTACCTCTCCTACAGTTTTGACTTAAGATAATTTGTTCACATGCCATAATTCCTCTATAGATAAAGTTACTGGTGGGTGACATGGATTTCTGCTATAGACTGAATGTTCCTGTGCTCCCCTAATTCTTATGTTGAAGCCCTAATCCCCAGTGTAATGGCATTTGGAGATAGGCCTTTTGGGGTAATTAGGTCAGGAGGGTAGAGCCCCAAGCAATGGGATTAGCGCCTTTATATGAAGAGACATAGTAAAGACAGTCTATTTAATAAATGGTGTTGGGAAAATTGGACAAATACATGCAATGAAATGAAACTAGATCACCTCCTTACACCATACACAAGCATAAACTCAAAATGAATTAAAGAATTAAATGTAAGACTCAAAACCATAAAATTCCTAGAAGAAACATAGGCAGTAAAATCTCGGACACTTCTAATAGTAATATTTTTTTTCTGATATGTCTCCTTGGGCAAGGGAAACAAAAGAAAAAAACAAACAAAAGGGACTTCATCAAACTACAAATTTTTACACAGCAAAGGAAACCATCAACAAAATGGAAAAACAATCTACTGAATAGGAGAATATATTTGCCAATGATACATCTGATCAAGGGTTAGCATCCAAAATGTATAAATAACTGAAACAACTCAACACCAAAAATAAACAAACAATCCAATTTATAAATAGGAAAAGGACCTGAATAGACACTTCTCCAAAGAGGGCATACAGATGACCAAAGACATATGATGCTCAATGTCACTAATCATCAGAGAAATGCAAATTAAAACCACAATGAGATATCACCTCATACCTGTCAGAAAGGCTATCTTCAATAAATCCACAAATGACAAGTGTTGGTGAGGATGGAGAGAAAAGGGAACCCTCGTGCACTGTTGGTAGGGACGTAGATTGGTGCAGCCAAAGTATGGAGTTACCTCAAAAATGTAAAAATGGAACTGCCTTATGACCAATCAATTGCACTTCTGGGAATATATCTGAAGAAACCTGAAACATTGATTCGAAAGGATATGTGCACCCCTATATTCACTGCAGCATTATTTACAATAGCCAAGATTTGGAAGCAGCTCAAGCGTCTGTCAGTAGATGAGTGGATAAAAAAGCTGTAGTAAATTTATACAATGGAATACCACTGAATCCTAAAAAAGAAAGAAATCTTACCACTTGCAACAGCCTGGATGGACCTAGAGGATATTATGCTAAGTGAAATAAACCAGTCAGAGAAAGACAAATACCATATGATTTCACTTATATGCACACTCGAGTGAACAAATAAACAGACTCATAGATACAGAGAACAGACTGACAGCTATCATAGGGGAGGTGAGCTGGGGAGCTGGGTAAATAGATGAGGGGATTAAGCAAAAACAAAACAAAACAAAAAAAACAAACAAACAAAAAAGAGAGAGAGAGAGAAAACCTCATAGACACAGACAACATTATGATGATTACCAGACAGAAAGGAGGGCAGGGGTAGGTATAAAAGGGTAAACGGGGAGACAAATGGTGTCAGAAGGAGACTAAAGTTTGGATGGTGAATACACAATACAATATACAGACGATGCATTATAGAGTTGTACACCTGAATCCTATATAATTTTATTAAGCAATGTAACCCCAATAAATTCAATGAAAAATTATGCTCAAAGAATTAAAAAAAGAGACATGAGAGAGATGTTTTTTCTTTCTCTTCTCTCTCCCCACTCCCCCATATGACACAGCAATAATGCATTCATCTGCAAACCAGGAAGTAAGCTTTGACCAGACACCAAGTCTGTTGGTACCTTGACCTTGGACTTCCCAGCTTCCAGAACTGTAAAATGAAATTTGAAATAAATGTTTATTGTTTAAGCCACTCAGTTTAAGGCATTCTGTAATAGTAGTCCAAACTGATGACTAAGTCAGTATTTTGGGGCTCATCCTGGAGGCAATCAATTGATGTTTCTCACATTGATGTCTCTCTCTCTCTCTCTCTCTCTCTCTCTCTCTCTCTCTCTCTCTCTCTCCCCCTCCCTCCCTGTCTCTCTCTAAGATCAATAAAAAATATCTGTATTTTTCAAAGAGCCAGACACATAGTGGATGTTGATGGATGCGGAGTGAATGTTGAATGGAAATGTACAGAGATCTAATGCCTAATTTCTAGAGTCATTTGTAGAGTATATGTTCAATTTAAATCCTTGGCTGCAAGTACATATTTTTAAAAAAACAGAATGCTTCATAATTTTACTTTGTTGGCATTCTCCTATATCCTTGAGGAGTAACTCCTACCTTATACCCATCCTCAACGACCACCACTGTTGACTTAAAATGATAGCAGTAAGAGCTGAACTTGAGATACGGAAGAGGAACTATGGCATGACTATCAAAAATAGAACTATTGGTGCAATGGAAAGTAGCTGCAGTGCAGTGATCCTTGAGTTACTGGACTCAGCACGGAGTAGGCTGATTATAGCTGCGGGTGGGGGAGGAACAATTATGCTGTCCTCGTCCTTCTTCACAGAAGTAACTTGTAATGCAGGTTTGGGAATGGGGTCATTTTTTGGACTCATGGAGCTGATATTTTATGGTCACAGTGTGTTCTGTGGGGTTTGGGAATCCAGATTGCAACTGAGGCCTCGTGGTTTTATCATCATGATGCTTGTCATTAATTGAGGCCTTCCAACAGGCTAGGTAGGACTCGAAACAAAGGTTTGCAGTGGTTAAGTGACCTGGTTCAGGTCACAGTGAGAGCAGTGGGAGAGACTGACTGAGCCAGCTGGGCTGCCTGCAAAGCCAGACTTCGTTCTCATAGGCATGCTACACTCCCAGTCACACAAAGCCCTAGGCAGAGGGCGGGGACACTGGCATCTCCCAGCTTGACCGAAGAATGGAAAAATGCATTAACAGAGAAACCTGTCAAAATTTCTGTTCCCAAAATGAATGCTTCAGTAATCCAATATTTCATTTTATTACCATGACTGCAATTTCACAAATTGCATGTTTGGCTTCAATTCACACCATAATTAGTTCAAGTGACTGCTTTAATGTTTTCAGGCACTGGAGGAGAGAAATATACCAGGAGACCTGTTAATTCTAATCTGTTCCAGGATTCTGACACCTTTATGTGAGCAGTCCATTGACTTATCTCTCAAAAGTACTAGAGTCATCTAATTCATCTCATTTCTTCTGGAGAACCTGGGACACTGTAAATGGGCCATCAGAAAGGCCATGGTTCGGAGTAATATCTGAGGGCTTTCATGGTCTGGTGTCCGCTTAATCCCCACTCTCCACGCTGCTCTCAATCCTCTCACACAGTGATCCTCAAACCCTCCTGCTTTCATCTCCAGGTTTTTGCATATGCTGTTCCCTCTATCCAAAATAGCTTTTTTTAATTGGTCTTACAATCGGATCCGAGTGTATCAAGATTCAGATTGCTCCTGGCTTCTGGAGAAAGGCAGAGCTGCAGTAGCATGGTGGCTAAGCACACTGATGGCAGGCAGACCTCACCCACAGCACAGGGAATACAGTCAATAATACTGTAATAACTACATATGGTGTCAGAGGGGTCCTAGATCAGGGTTATCACTTCATAAGTTATATAAATGTCCAATCATGGGGTTGCACACCTGAAATAAATATAATATTCCATGTCAATATTATAAGTTTTTATTGATTTTTAAAGAGATAGGAAGGGAGAGAGAGAGATAGATAAAGAGAGAGAGAATCATCAATGTGCAAGAAAAACATTGATTAGTTGTCTCCCATATGTGCCCCAATGGGGGATCAAACCTGCAACCTAGGTATGTGCCCCAACCAGGAATCAAACCGGCAACCTTTTGGCACATCTTGGAAGGGCGCTCCAACCAACTGAACCACCCCAGCCAGGGCTACAAATAAAATATAAAAAGTCCTGCCTCTGTGGCCTTAAGCAAGCACCCTAACTTCACTAAGCATGGACTTTCCCATCTGTTAAGTGGGGACAAGAGGAGAGCCTTCAACATAGGGCAGCTGTTGGGATTAAATAATTCGTGTGAATCTTTACCATAATTAGCATCACACAGCTGAGGTCAATGCTGGGAAAGGTCTTCCCTGCCACTTCCTTTCCCACCCTCAAGCTGAAGAAGCTGCACCTTATCTCTGATCTGACCGCATGTCTGCTCCCTCTAGAACAGTGGTTACTAGACTGGTTATTGTTGGTTTGTCTTTCTCCTTCCTTAGATGGTGAACTCTTCAGGATGGAGACTGTGAACTTAAATTCTTCATTTCATAGGCCTGGTACAGTACCTACCATACAGTAAGCATTTAATAAGTACAGGAATAATTGAACTTTTATAGTTCATTTATTTCTTTATTTATTGCCTTTTATTTACCATGATCACAACTGAGCTTCATATGAGATAGTCATGGCAGGAAACCACATTTTATACTGTGAATCGAACAAAATGAGCTTTTTAAGGTCAACAGCAAATAAATGGCAGAGTTTGGGCTAGTTGCAGGTGCCCTGACTCTTGGTCTGGTGTTCCCCAGGAAGGGCTGAGTAGCACACAGATTAAGAACATGGGCTTTGGAAGAAGCCAGACCTGCTTTCAAAATCCATCTTTCCTCTTCACCAACTGTGACTGGGATCAAGTTATTTCATGTCCAAAACATCCATTTCCTAGTTCTTAAATGCAGGACATATTTCACAGGACAGCTCAGAGCCAGCCTTGCGGTGAGAACTCAGTCCATGGTGCCATTATTGTGCGGATGACATTGCAGTTGCCCATTAGTACGCAGATGCCAAATCCTATCGAGTGCACTGTGCTCCTCTCACAGCCAGTCTATAGAGTAAGAGAAGTCTGCATGGGTGTCGGTCCTGTGCCCCACACCGCGTCTCAGGGTGCCTTGCTGTGGAGAAACAAAAGGACAGTCTGTGACACTCTGCTCTGCCTTCCTGCTGTCTCTCATCTGTCCACTGCTGAGTTCACTCACACAGAGGTGTTGTCCACTTGCATTGCAGTGATTTTTGCCATCCCAGTGATTGAATTTATGCCAGGTACAGACTATTTCTCCAATATATCACAAGTTCAGCTCTTATTGCTACATTTTAACTCAGAGGGGTGATGGAGGGTGGGAATCATTTGTCAAGGATATGGAAGAATGAGATGTCATATAGTCTCCAATAAAGGGGTGAAACACTCTGTTTTGCCTTCATACTGCTGCCAAGAATTCAAAGTGGGTATATGCTGTGTAAGCGGCTCCAAAAATTAAAGTCACTTGGCCTTCTGCACTTTATAAAACATGTTTTGTTCATTGATTCAACATTTGTTCAACTCTTAGTAAGTACCAGGGTTAGTGGGGAATTCAGAAGTGGAAAAGACAAACTATATAACCCTAAGCACACAGCAATATTAAAAGAAGATGAGACGTGTAAAGGAATTATTCTAAGACACAATAGAAAGCCACTGCAACTCAGAGGAGAGAAAGGAGCAGATATTTTAATCTGGTCCTGAAGGGCAGGGAAAGACAGAGCAGGGAAAGGCGCTGGTGTTGGTGATGGCACTGGACAGAGGTGGCAGGAGCACAAAGCTCAATCTGAGTGAGACAAGGGAGGTTTGGGGAGGCTCATGAAGGGGATGAGAGCGACATGAAGAGCCAAGCGCTCTGCTGACCAGGACCTGCTGACAATGCCAGGTCTGTGCTGCACGGAGGCCTGCAACAACAGTGGGTGGATGGACTGAGGTTGAAGGGAGACTGAGGCACAGAGACCTTTGGATGAGTGTTTTGCTTTAAGAATCAAGGACCATGCGCGTCTGTTCTCTCATAAGTGATTTGTACTCAATTATGGAGCAAGCTCATAACTTTACCGTTGTTTTTGTTTTTTTTTTCCCATTGAAATGGCCTGCTTTCTGGTGCTAATTTTAACATTAAAATCCCAATACAGTAGGTCCTCAAATAATGTCTTTTCATTCAATATCACTTCGTTTTAACATTGATGAGATGCCATAGGAACTTAACCCTTGTTTATATCAATTAGCCTGTGGTAAAATTGGTTTCACTATACATCGTTTTGCTTCAAGTCACAGAACCTATAGACAACGTTGACTGAAGCCTTACTGTACAGAAAATTATTAGAGAAGTGATGAAAAGCCATGCGATGGCTAAGTCACAGCTCCTCGGCCCTTGAGTAACTGACGCCAGAGACATCAAGCCAGTAAATAACGTAACCTGATGAAAAGAGCCATTTGTTTAAAATGCCACCCGTTTATTTCTTGATATATGGGTTGAACAAGGTACATGTAACAAAGGCTGAAGTGGCCTCACTGAACAGCAACCCTTGAATATTACCCAGCAGCATGTACTAAGGAGGGTCACATTCTCATCCTGTGAGTTTGAGAAGGGCCTGCAGGACAGGGCAGTGGAGGCAAGCCAGCCCCATGGCCTGCGCAGATAAGAGGCAACATCAGGACCAGAGCCTAGAATCCCGCTGAGGGTACTTGGTGGACACTTTTAGTCTGTTCCAAGGATGGATGGACAGAGATATACATCTGGGTGCAATGAGGTTTTCTTCACAGGAAGCCAGCTGGAGTTGGCCAACTGGAGGATGAAGTTTGCATTTGTATTTTATAAGCCAAGAAAGGATGTTACAACATCCCACTGGCACTTAAACTGGCTTGGGATCACATGCTAGTGTAGCTCTGGCAGTTTTTGGTCTATATTTGTGGTCAAGAGAGAATGGAGCCTCCAGTAGCCCAGAAAAGAGACGGATTCTGAAAATCCAGGGTGAAAGAGGAGTGAGAAGGTAGACAAGGGTCACTGAGAACATGCAGGCATGACTGAGGTCCTGCAGATGGCCTCAGAATTATTGTCTCATGCTTAACCTTCCATGGCCCCTGTGGAGTGATTTTATGCATCCTGAGATGTAAATTATAAAGAATACACTGCGTAAGTGCTCCTAATGAGTTTTATAGATTCAGAAGAAACAGATTTATTTGCTAAGGCAGTCTTGTAAAAATAATATATGAAGTAATTAACCGTCTGATTAGAAGCTTACTTTTACATTAGAAATTTATTTACAGCAGTAATGATTCTACTGCATGCTAAGAGCACAAGTACAGTTATAAATAATATCCAAACCATGTCTTCTACACAGGACATAAAACACCTCTAAAATTTGGTACAGCAGCTTTCACTCTGGAGACCTCTTAAAAATAAGCTGGATAATCAGTGTTGTATCATATATATTAAGTAGCACTAAAAAACCACCCATATTCCCTCCCCCCAAATGTCCTCTATTTAACAATCAAAGACCTGGAATTCTACCACTAACAATCAGCATTTTGGGGTGACTCTCTAGGAATCCTGGCTTTTGAAAGCAACCTCGCTCTGGAAGGTGCCGGTGTATTGCTAACATTTACAGGCAGGCACTCATTTTGCAGTGTACTTATTTCACCACTAGATGTTGGTCTTGTTGTTTTAATAATTTTGAAAAGTTGTTCTGCCCATCAGAAACGATGTTAAAGGTACTTTTTAAGATGTAGAAAGCTTCTTAAAAAGATCCTGCCGATCTGACTAGCTCTTAATAAATAGCTGGGGAAATGTTAGCAGTCTGGTTTAGAAGAAGAAAGCATCAATTAAGCCTAAACCTCAGTTCCTTTAGAAGGTGATAGACAAGTTTACAGCTTGGAAACTAGTGCCAGTTTCTTAAAACCAAAATAACATGATAGGTAGTACACAAAATAAGCAACAATATATCCTACCTACAAAGAAATAAAAACATAGTCATTTATTCTTAATGGATCTTTTGAGACTCAAGATTAAGACGGAAAAGAAAACAAACCAACAGAGAAATGGCCAAATATTAATTATCTGACTATTATTACCCAATAATGTAGTTTATGTACATGATCCTATTTGACCCTCTCAATGTATCTGTATGCATACTTGACTCTGTGTACAGATATGAAAGTTAAAACTCAGAAAGGTTATCTGTTCAAGAACCTCCAGTTAGTAAGTTGTGGAACTGGGATGTGAATGAAAGGCTTTGGACTTAAAATTCAGGGTCCTTTCCCCATACCACAACTAACCACATGGGAATTTTCACTGAGGAAGTCATGCAGCTGAGAACACAAAGCCTTTTGCAGCTGTCCGAGTGGGATGGTGGAAAGTGGGCATCACTGGGCAACACTGGGTACTTTGCATGGACTAAATTTAGACTTCAGTAACTCTACTGCTGTTAGATCTCAGCCACCAAATAATAAAAATGTTTAAGATTTTCAAAATGGAAAAGAGAGAAAAAGGAAATAAAGAAAACTTGACCATTCCAAATGAAGGCAGAAAAAAAAAAAAAAAGCTTAGAAAAAGCAGGGTAAACAAAAAGCAAAAAAATAAGATGATAAAAATAAATCAAGATATTTGTAATTATAATAAATGTGAATAGGCTTAATTTACCCACCAATTAAAAGCCAAAGATTGTCAGAGGGAATAAAAAGAATAAAATCCAGCTGTCTGCTGTTTATAAGAGATTGCTAAGGAGTAAATATTATAAATACACAATGAAAAAAAGCAACTATTATCCAGAAAGATGTAACAATTTTACATCTATAAGCATTTTTAAATAACAGGTTGAAATACATATAAGCAAACATTGGAAATCTATGTAAAGAAGCTGATAATCCAATTTAACACTTGTTTCTTTGTTATTGGTTTGATTTGAGGATCCAATTGCCAAGCTTAGTCTAATGGATATATACACAATGCTATACTCACCAAATAAAGGATTCGCAAACTTTCCAAGGATCAATGCAACATTTATAATATTGACCAAATACTATGTCATAAATCAATTCTTAACAAATGATACAACTATGCTCCCCCCAAATCATACAGAACCATATTCTCTGACCAAAGGGTAAATAAATTAGAAGTCACTGACCAAAAGTAAATGAAAAAATCCGTATGGTCATAAATTTAAAGATATAGTTCTACATAATCTTTTGGCCAAAGAATAAATCACATTGACATTTAGAATACATTTGAACTGAATGACAATTAAAATTCCACAAAGGTCACCTTGAATAATACAGCCAATATATATATATAAATATATATATAAATATATATATATAATATAATATATATATTTATATATATAATATAATCTTCTTACTCCTTGTTTTATTTCTTTATAATATTCAAATATCAAGGCACACAGTTGGAAAAAGAATCTTCAAAACATTTTCAACTTAAAAGGAAAGTATGAATTTAGTTCTTTTTTTTTAGTTGAGAGGAAGACAAAAGCAGTTATCTTTGTGATGGAAAGACTGAGAACTAATTTTTATGTATTTTCTTTCTCATATTTCTAGATGCACAGTAGCCAGGAAGCTCTCCTTCCTATCCCTGACAATCTGGTGGAAAGTTTAACCTAGTCTATTGATGGAGGATAACATAAAATATTGTTTAAATTCCTTCATATAAAAGTGAATGTGCAAATCTTTGTGTGGATGTATGTTTTCATTTCTTTTGGGTAGATTTTTAGGAGTAGAATTGTTCGATCACATGGTCATTCTGTTTAATATTTTGAGAAACTGCCAAATTTTTCCAAGGTAGTTGCACTATTTAACAATCCCATCAATAATGTTTGAAGGTTCCAATTTCTTCACATCCTTGCCAACCATGTTATTGTCTATTTTTATTATATTCATTTTAGTGGGTGTGAATTGATATCTCACTGTGGTTTTGATTTAAAATTTGCTAATGACCAATGATGTTGAGCATCTCTTCATGTGCTTGTCAGCCATTCATATATCTTCTTTGGGGAAATGTCTATTCAAATCTTTGCCCAAGTGAATGCTCTTTAAACATTTTTTTTCTTTTGCTCACACACCCCCTAGAAAAATTTTGGAAATCTATATAATCCTTACTTTTAAATTGTCTAATTTTTTCATCATAAGTTTAAACAGTTTTTGTTGCAAAAGATGTAATTTTCAGTGTCTTTTAAATATAGACATTTACAAATAGTTACACTATTAAATATAGCAAATGAAATTTAAACACAAAACCAACATGTTACCCATCTCCATTCATTAAAAAAAATGCATGAACAAGCTCCTCTTTACCCTTCACTGTGTTGTAATTTTATTTTAGAGAGACAGGAAGGGAGAAAGAGCGAGTGAAAGAAATTGCCGATTGGTTGCCTCCCAATCGCACCCGGACCAGGGAATCAAACCTACAACCTGGATATGTGCCTTGCCTGAGAACAAACCCTCGAGCTTTCAGTGCACAGGATGATGCTCCAACCAACCCAGCCACACCGGCCAGGGCTACCCTTCACCAATTTGATGGATCCTTTTTTGCTTCTTGAACTCTCATTTCCACTATCTTTTCCACATTTGTTTATCCCTAATATAGTATGTTTAATGCTTGTAAACTGTGTACTATAATTCTATCATTCTTCTCTGCAAAATAAGTATGAGAATTGTAAATTAAATGTTATTTCATGTAATTATAAGCATCTAAGTATTAAAAATTTTTCTGGATTGAATTATGATTACAAGTAATATTAGTACACCATTTCTCAAAACAGGCTTATCTTATAAGTTCTAATAAATAACCATTAAAACAAAAATGAACTTCTATTTGCAGTGAAACTCTTAATTAATCCATACATCCATGAATGAATAGTACTGATTGCTAGAATGAATAATAAAACAATTGTATTCCTTCTTTTTAAAAAAATACACACAGACATGTAAAATAAAAAATTGCTGAAAGCCCTGGCTGGTTTGGCTCAGTGGTGAGAGAATCTGTCCTCAGACCAAAGAGTCGTGGGTTTGATCTTGGTCAAGGGCACGTACCTTGGTTGCAGTTTGATCCCTGGTCCTGGTCGGGGTTGTGAAGGAGGCAACCAATCGATGTGTCTCTCTCACATCGATGTTTCTCTCTCTCTCTCTCTCTCTCTCTCTCTCTCTCTCTCTCTCCCCTTCCCTCCCACTCTTTCTGAAGATAAATGGAAAAATATTCTTGGGTGAGGATTAAAAAAAAAATTGCTGACAAATCTTGTTTACCTAAATAAATAAGCATAAAAGTATACAAGTATATATATATACAAGTATATATATATACTTGTGTGTATATATATATATATATATATACATATATATGCATATATGTTATAAGAATATAAGTATACAGGAATAGAAGTTTTCATGTTGTTTTATATTGTTTTAGCAAAGTCACTCAATAATTGAAATCTTTCCAAATTTTGAACCATAAAAGCACCTATTGACCTATTATAAAAAATATTTTAGTGCTCAATCAGTTAATCAATCTATTAAATACTTCTTTAATTTTGTTAAAAGCAAAGTTTTGGAAAGCAATTAGCTTGCATAGGGTGTATCTCTGGATGATTAAAATAATTTATTCACTTCATTCCTGGAAGTATACCAAAAGACACTTCACCAAGTGTTATCAAATGACTATAAATAATGCCTATTTATTTGTCACTTAGAACACCTTGAAATATTACTCATTATACTTAGAAAGGTCTGGAATAGGAATACATTTAATTTCAATTCATTTTTATCAGTAGAATGTTAAGAATAAAATTATCTTCCTATGTAATTTAAATGCATTTTTGTTAAGACTCTGTTGCTACAGATTTAGCTCATTCAATTTATAGTGAAGGTAGGAAAAGAGAATTAGCACAAATTCTCAAGCAGCTAGATTTTACAAAAGACTACATAAGGCCCTTGGAATGTGGAGACATTCCCTCAGCACTGTTTATGCCTGTGGGCCCTTGGAAAGTCCTCCAGTCCCTCCAGGGGAACGTGTGGCCCAGCTCACAGAGTTGCACTTGGTGAGTGGCCCAGCTACATCTAGGATCAGACACCTCGACCTCAGTCCAGCGCTTTTCCCATCTTCTTGTGTTGTTTCCCAAAGCTCTATGGACTTTCAAAACTGTCTACAGAATAACATCATATCCAGAAACTTTAGTTTTCTGGAAAAGATGATACTTGCTACATTTTGCTGACTTAGATGACTCTCTCTCACCCACCCCTATTTTTTGGAAGTAACATCTGGCTCCACTCACCATCCAGGATGGTTACCATAGTGATACCTAAAGATTGTTTGCATGTCCTCACTCTAACCCTAGACTCCACCTACTCTTCCTTGGCATTGAGTTCAAATTCTTAAGTTCTTTTCTTCAAAGGGAAACCAGCAATACACGCATTTTAAAAGGAGATTAAGAATCAAAGACAAGAGAGGAGTAGTGGTGGAGAGGGATTGATTCTATTTTTCATGCTGGGGTTTGGGTACTAGGAGAAAAATGTAAATGGACCTAAGACTTGCTCTGTTTCAACACTTAATTCTGAAGCAAGGAAAAGAGGAGCATCTGACTTTTTCTCCTTTCTTTCATAATCAACCTATGAAAAGAAAAAAAAATCAGAAGAGAGAAAAGAAATTCTATTATGTTAGGTGAATGAGAACCAATTCAATAGAAAAATATTGAGTTGTTTAGCTGTGATTATTACCCCTATTCTGTAAGAAAGGTGAGTTTTACCAGACCATCAATTTATACCATACACAAGAATAAACTCAAAATGGATAAAAGACTTAAATGTGACTCATGAATCCATAAAAATCCTAGAAGAAAATGTAGACAACAAGATTTCAGACATCATATGCAGCAGAATCTTCACTGATACATCACCTAAGGCAACAGAAACAAAGGAAAAAATGAACACATGGGAGTACATCAAACTAAAAAGCTTCTGCACAGCAAAAGAAACAACCATCAAACCAGAAAGGCAACTCACTGTATGGGAGAGCATAATTGCCAATGATACATCAGATAAGGGATTAATCTCCAAAATATATAGAGTGCTCATACAACACAACAAAAGGAAGACAAAGAACCCAATTAAAAAATGGGCAGAGGAACTAAATAGACACCTCTCCAAACAGGACATACACATGGCCAAGAGACATATGAAGAAATGCTCAACATCACTAATCATCAGAGAGATGCAAATTAAAACAACAATGAGGTATCACCTCACACCTGTCAGAATAGCCGCCATCAATAAAGTATCAAACAACAAGTGTTGGCGCGGGTGTGGAGAAAGGGTGACTCTAGTACACTGCTGGTGGGAATGCAGACTGGTGCAACCACTATGGAAAACACTATGGTGTTACCTCAAAAAATTAAAAATTGAATTACCATTTGACCCAGTGATCCCACTCCTAGGAATATACCCTAAGAAGCCTGAGACACCAATCAGAAAGAATATATGTACCCCCATGTTCATAGCAGCGCTATTTACAATAGCTAAGATCTGGAAACAGCCCAAGTGTCCATCAGTAGACGAAAAAGCTGTGGTACATATACACAATGGAGTACTATGCAGCTGTAAGAAAGAAAGATCTCTTATCCTTTGCAACAACATGGGAGGACCTGGAAACTATTATCCTAAGCAAAACAAGCCAAGCAAAGAAAGACAAATATCATATGATCTCACTTATTTCTGGAATATAATGAACATAACAGTCTGAGGAACAGGGTAGTCCCAGAGACGTGGAAGTAGGGTACAGACTGACAATAGCCAGAAGAGGGAGTGGGGGAGGGGAGCGATAAACCAAAGAACTTATACGCATGTATGCATAACCAATGGTCATGGACAACAAAACTGGGGCTGAGAGGGAGGGGGAGGAGGGAGTCAATGGGGGAAAAAGGAGAAACATCTGTAACAAAAATAAATTAATATATATAAAAAACAAAAGGTGAGTTTCATACGAATAAGCAGATACATATTCCCTGAAAACTTCAATTAATAACTCTTCCTTTCTTCCCTCAAAAATCTCAGTCTGCTGGCTTTTGTTTATAATCTGTCTTTGGTTCAGTCTGGACTAAGATATTAGAAGGTTCCAGTTTTGGGAGTAATGCCATGAATTTGAACTCTCACTCACGATCACAGATCACTCTTAAGATTCGAGTGGTACCCTGTCCTAGCTTAGCCTGTGCTTTTCACCTTTTCATTACTTTTGAATCAGAAAATCTCAGGTTGGCAAGGGGCCTAATAGGTCATCTAGGGTCAAGGCCAGCTTAGAGGTGGAGTGATTCTCTTCTGCCTGCTATTGCCGTGTGCCTAGAGGAGTCTCTTTCAGCTTTGGACAGCTCAGAATTTCATATGGAGCCAAGCCTTCCACCTATCTGTACCTTTAAGTGTTAGGACAGAGCTGTGTGCTTTACTTAATTAGTCTTTCTAAATTTGGAAATCCAGAAGAAAATTTTAATTTGGATAACTTCTAAAGTAAGTAGTAATCAGGGTAATGGGCAAACACTTTTTTGGCATGAGAAAACACTTTGCCAATTGAAATATTTCAGGCCTATTCTAAAGCACATCTGTTACTCTAATGCGATTTGGCAGTGTCATTTATTAAATTTGTAAGATAAAGTGATACTGAAAGAGGCGGGGAATCTTTTTCAGTGCGCTTTTTTCTCTCCAGATAATAGAATAATAAAAGGAATTGCTAGTTAGCAATAAGACAGCCAGCCTGTATCTGGAGAGAAATGCCCAAATGCAATTTGGTTCTTATAACATTTTGCAGTGATGGATGTCTATTTTTGGAGCCTGCTAATAAAGCAGAGCATTCACTCACTTGATTTGTGTCTGTAGTGCTCTGCTTGGTCGATCATTGTGTGGATTACTTTACTTGTATGCGATTTCAGCATCCTCGACTCTGATCATTGTAGCGTTTTCTTGCACCAGTATAAAAATTCAAACTTTGTAGGGAAAAAAAAGAGTGAGAATTCTTATTTGCATAGCACCTCTCAAAAACATTCTTTCACTGTGGTCATACAAGAAGTGTGAGAATTCAGACAGTTGTGTGACCTTGACCAATATTCTTAAATTCTCAGAACCCCATTTTCCTCCTCATAGCATGGAAATAATACCTTATTAGAGTTCTGTGAGGATTCAATGGTATAATATAGCTGCGTTCTTTAGGTATATGGTTTAGGCTCCAGTCTAACTAAAACTTAGTTTCCACATCTTTAAAATGAGGATAATTTTAACAGCTAACCCATCAGGATTTTGTGATGATTAAATTAAATTCTCCCAGTAAATAACTTAGCACAGTACCTAACACAAAGCTATTATTAATATTATTGTACACAATTATGCTTAGTAAATGCAAATTTTCCTTTCTCTTATCCTCTTAAATTATAAGACTATAATTTCGTTCCCCATCAGTTCTTCTCAGGTTTGGTTACCTGGTATGTGGGTCAGTCTGCCATTTTGCTTCTCTATTTGCTACTTCGTTTGGCCATTTCTCAGTTGGTTGGCACCTTCCTGGAGTATGTAAGAGCTGAGACACTCAGATGAATGCGTAAATGCACAGAATTCTTTGGTCAAAATCCAGTTGGGAGAAGACACACCAAAATAAAACTTAGGGGTTTTCCCCTGATTTAAATACATCTTGGTCATCCCAGGTTAATTATCTGTAACTACTATGGATGATATCCCAGTCAAATTACAGTGTGGAAGTAGAAGCTTTTATTTAGGCATGGTGAACTCAAGTTCTATGAGAAATATTTTGCTTCCAGCCCTGCCACCATTTTGATTTATTCTCAGATCATCTACCTCTTCCCAGTAGCATCACTGTCCTTTCCCCCCTCTGCCCTATGCTCACTCGCCAGGTCCTCAAGCTCTCTCTCCCTCATTTTTAATCTTAGATATAAAGGACTGATACCAGCTTTAACCCTTACCTCTTCTATTGATAAAAAAGGATAGGACAGGGCTGTACGTGTTGCAACACTATCAGATTCAGAGAAAAATGCCCAGTGACTTTGATGATAGGAAACCTGGTTGATAGTCCTGGTCCCGCTGTTTCAGGAGACATGGTTTGGAATAAATCTCTTCACTTCTGCAGATCTTTCAGCACGCTTATCTAGAAAGCGAGGATGGTAACACCTGCAGATCTGTTTCTGCCTTACAGGATTGCTGCAGGGAGCCAGTCATCTAATGCAGAAACATGCAGGAATCTTCAGCTCTCCTTATAAATGTCACCACTGTCATCTCTGTTATATGACAATGCTATAAGGATCACATGGAAAGCAAATCTGAGAGTAGTGAGAATCAGAAATGGAAAAATCAGAGCTCACATTTGGGCACTAATGCCTCTGCCTCCCTAGGAATTTCTGCTCTGGTTGGAAGTTATGTCCAATAGCTACAGTGTGGAGGGATAGGAAAGGGAGAATCCACTCTGTGAACGGGGTAACCAAAGCAAAGGTCAGGAGCTGTTAAAGATGAAGAAGCCTGTGGATGTGGGTGGCAAACATGTAGGTTTTAAAACTATTACAGCAGATTTGAACAATGGACCAACAGTGTTTATATTAAAGATTAGATTTAACGGGAACAAAAGAAAGTTGTATTTTTATGCTTTAAAAAAGCCACAGTATAAATTAATAGCCTTAGCTTTCAAAGTTTTCTTTTCTTTTGGTTAGGTTGATACAAAATTCAATACGAGGCAGCAATGTAAAATTGCTTAAAAAAAAACACGTTAATGCACCATTAGAATGGACTAACAGAAATACAATATCTACTCTTCTTTAGAACAATAAGAACATCCACTTTGTAGAGCTGCTGTTAGGATTAAATACAGAGCATGTAGCATAGTAACCAGCCACAGAAATGTTGCATCATTTACTTCATTTGACTTCCTCATTTTCTCAAATCATAGCAACTATTGCTTTTATCATTCTTCTCTTCTTCGAAACATCTCTCAGGATTTTGCCTTTTATTATTTAACTTTTGTATAATTCTTTGAAATATCACCTGTATGTTTCTCTGCTTAGCTATTTTTTTTAAAGTAATTTGTAATACACATTTTTGTTCTGATAACAATTTATTTATTTTTAAAAAAACTAATATAAAATTTTTTAGAACTCAGTAACAAAAATTTAAACTCGTTCATTGCATATCATTGTGATAATCATTGTGAAGATCATAGTGATAGGTAGAATGAATAGACATATACAAAGGCCCTCTGTACACCTGTAATCATTTTATTACACAATTTAATTTATGTAATATTTTCATGTTGTATACTTATATATAGAGTTTACAGTTTTTTTCCCTTGATGTAAAATTTACATTCAATGAAATGCACAACTGCTGTTACATCCTAATTTTGACAAATAACACACCGACCCAATCAAAACTTCTGGAGAGCTAGAACAATACCGGTACCACAGCAAGTTCCCTTTCTCCTGCCTCCTTTCAGTCATCTCCCACCGCACAAACTTCCTGAGGAACCACTGCTCTGATGTTTGCCATCACCGATTAGTTCGTCTGTTCCAGAATTTCACATAAATGAAATTATACAGTAGGGAGCCTTCATCTAATGCTTCTTTCACTCAGCATCAGTATCCTGTTTCTGAGATTCGTCCATGTTGCAGTGTGTGTCAGTAGCTGGTCTTTCTATTGTGCTCAGGTCTTTTTCCAGCCGTTTGGAGACAGGGGCTGTTCTACGACTCCCTGACTGCAACCCTCCCCGCCCCCGCCCCCATGGCACTAATACAGAATTGTACACATTAGAAGGGTTCCGCTGACAGGTGGTGATTTCATGGATGAATGAACGTATGAGTTATTTAATCGATCAACGAGCCATTTAGAAAAGTTTCGCTTTTCTAATCCCGATGGTCCCTTACATGTTCAACTTACCAAAGCCAGTATTCTATATCCTGGGGTCAGAAGCCTGCCTGGTTTTTGACAGAATCCAGGGATCCGCCCATTTGCAATTCTGCAGCCGCATCTGCTGCATGCGTGCAGCAGCGCAGCACTGGCGAGACAGCGCACTGCGGCCTGGAAGGCTCCCGCAAGTCTGAGACAGCCGACCTCAGGCTTGGCCTCCTGCAGACAGAGACGCCTTTCCTCTCGCTTTGCAAACAGTCAACCTCGAATTCCTCCGATTGGTTTGTTAAACCACTGTCAAGGTCAGCAAAGAAACCCAGGTGCGGCATGGAATGTTTTTGAGGCTAGTTAGTCTCCACATTGCAGAAGTAGCATGAATCTCCTTGAGTCAGGAAAGCACAATTCAACAAACGGGATTAGTACTGTTGGTTCTGACTGGTCTGGCTGTGACCCGTCTGAAATGATTGCAAATTGAGCCCTTTAATGTCCCCAGCATACTCTCTTACCTCTGTGTCTGGTGACTGTGATTAAGGGTGAGGCACTGTGGAGCAGGCCTCTGGGGGAAAATACATTACCTTGGCTAGTTCCGTGGAGCAGGTCTGAACCTGCCCACATCATTTCTGCTTGGACAGCAGTAAGTCTCGGTCATTTCTAATACTGCACGTGTTCTAAATATAAATGTGCTTTTTAATTTTAATCTACTCAGATGACATTCTTGTTCCTGCTGCAATCTAATTTTTATATAGCTGCACAGCCCACTTTGTGATGCATTATTTCACAACAAAATCAGGCATATTTTATATTACAATGGGTGAAGTTTTCTTTCAAACATAATACCAAGGGATGGGAGATTCATGTATGATGATGATTCCTATGTGAGGATAATATATAAAAAAAATAAACCAATTATAAAAGCAGAGAGGAAATATATTTGTAGCTTCCACACACTATACATTTTCTGTTGATTTTCTCATGTTTCTTTTGATAAACACCAACAATGAGATGGTGAGTGCCAGCATTTTTTCTTTTATGTTTTATGGCAATTTTCAAAGAAAACCTATTTATAAGAGTGGAAAATGAAAGTATTTTAGTTAGAAAAAAAAAGGTGGAAGTCATGATGTAGTTATTTTAAAAAGTTTAGATTAGCTAAGTTGCATTTTAGGTCACTAATTCTAGAACAGGTGTTTTGCAAACCGATGTTTACAGTAATATTTAAAAAGTGACATCACCAGTTATGTGTTGTGTTCTACTGGTAGGCTCCTTTTAATTTTACTTTGGGACATTTAAGACACCTACAAATATACAGTTTATTGCCTCTACTAGCTGTCCAATGAAACATGCTCATCAACAATCTCCTCATGGTATAAATCAGTTCATATCAGTGTTCCCCAAACACAAAAGGTTTACTACTCACACACCAGACGCTGCAGACTGTGGCATGCAGTTATCAAACTCCACAGAGACATATGGAAGCAGCAAATGCCAGTGGCTGCAGTATGTGCAGTCAGGGGAGCTCTACTCAGACTGGAAGCAGATAGAGCTTAGGTTTGAAGTAGCTGTGTGAGTTGGCAAATTACTTAACCTCTCTGGGTCTCAGCTGTTTGCTCTGAATAATAAAAACGGGGATTTTATAATTATTAAGTTATAGATATCGAATACCCATCATAGGGTAGGTGTCCTGCACATGTTTATATCCTTGATCTCTCCTTGCATGCACAAACTAATGGCAGCTTTGCTGACACTGATGTATCTACCTGATGGTGAGTTGAATGGAGACTCATCTGCTGTTCTGGACTAGGACTGTTCCCACTGCTCATTGGTGGCAGGAGAACTGTGCTCTCTTGTTCTTTGGACTAATGCTTTTCATGAGGCCTGTCTCATAAGAATTTCACCCTGAATTTGAGCTTTTCAAAACCAATGCCAATGCAGAACTTCCTGCAGTGCCAAAGCATTGCAGAATAATGAAAAGCCACCAGGTCCTATCCATCTGAAGCCTGACTCTTGGCACTGAAGAAGTAAAAGTTATATTTTATGAGCTTTGTGGTAATGTTAACATATTTTACTTTTAAACTAAAGTACCCCAAACAGTCCCTTAGGGGATTATAGATATATCAGGGGATTATAGACATATCAGGGATAACCAGTGTGGAAGAAGTTTTATTACATTTCATCAACACACTTCCATATTTGTTTTCTAAATAATTTTTATCTTCTAGGAGTATGTTTAGTTGGCAGCCCTCAGTCAATTTCATGTTGGTAAAGAATAAGCTTACAGGAGAATAAATGCACAAGTGTGTACCAACACCCAAAAGCCTTCTTCTGAAGAAATAGCGACACCACTGCAAGCAACACTAATGCAAAAACATTTATGGTTAAGTGATAGAAAAATCAACATTGTGAAAAACCTGCTCATTTTAACTTTGCTTTGACACACAGAGTATATGTCACATGAGCATTCAGAGCAAAGTTCTGCGAAGAGGATTTTAAAAGGAGGATGATTGGACAGAATATTTTTTAAAAGGGGCAGGAACCTAGCATAGGAAGGTTGAAGTAGAGTCACCAAAACTCAGACATGGGAGGGATTCAGGAGGCCTTCTAAAGCAAGGCTATAGTGGAGAAGAAGGTGGCTGTGCCAGGAGCTATAAACCCCTCCCCCTCCCCAAACCCTCCAGAGATCTACATTGCTAACTACAGGTCATCTGCCCCTCTCTCCACTCCCTGTTCACCAGGTTCCGAAAAGCCAAGGGCTCTGAGCCCTCATTCCCACCCTTCCTCACTCCTGTGTGCCTCCCTTTTCAGCTACCCAAAGGCTGGCAGCAGCTGCCCTACAGGTTTCTTTCTCTGCAGTATTTCACCACCCCTGCAGCATCCATCAGCCCCTCCCTCTTTCTGGGCAGCCTTCTCTGAGTCAAAGGCTTCAACCAGGAGCTCTGGGGGGAAAAATCGCTGGTGGACTTAAGGTCTCTGAGGGTGACCTGAAACTGAAGGAAGGGAGCTGGCACAAAGGAAATGAATTCATGAATACCTAAAGAGTGTGCTGCAGGCAGACACAGTGAGTGTGAAACAATGCAGTTTACATGATGCAGGTTAAAAGAAAATCCATTCTGCCACTTTTCATCCACATGTAAGTAATTGGGAAAGACAAAAATATGGCTTCTCTTGGTTCTCTCCCACCTCCCTCTTCTCCCCAGAGAAGCCTTTCCCACTGTTGAATCACTGATGAGTGGGGAGACCAAGGGCTGTGTGAGCTATAAAAAGTCATCAGGATAAGAGCCCTATCTTGTCTGCCAGGGCCAAATGAAATTCAGCGCAGCCTTATGGCTTAGGCTTGACACCCTAGAATGATTGAGCGTGGATGGACCTCTTGAAAGATTTAAGCTGGCAAAGTTATTGTTTCTAAAGTTGCATTACTTAAGACAGTAGAGATGGTTTAGAATCCCGCCCCCCCCCAAGTTTTCTAATGCTGTCTTTCCCCTACTATGAAGAGGGTGGGGTATAGGAATAGCAGGTTTTTTTTTTTTTAAAGTTGCAAAGAACCTCAAAGGTTAAGCCTCACCCCACGGTCCTGTCGGGAGAGCAGTGCAGTACCTCCCGGGCAACTCGTGCTGGCTGCGAGTACTCCACCCTCTCAGCATCACCCAGAAAGCGATTCCGGCTTCTCTTAGAAAACTGTTACCATGTTTCTCCTTAGTTTGCTTCTTAAAACAACAGTAAGTTGCACGTCAATTGTCATTCTTATGCAAATAAAACAAAAATTAAACGCTTGCTTAGAAAAACGTTAGGCATCCTATGCAAATATTTGCGATCCGCCCGTGAAAGCGGAGGAACTCCCTAACAAAACATGTTATATGCTCTACAAACCGCAGGACAGTATCATGGTGCGTGACGCCACTCACAGTGTTTCAGGTATCTGGGTGTTTTTTAAAGGAAGTCCATGGATTCCTGACTGTATCTGTTCCCTGTTTATTAGGGGAAAATCACACAGCTGTTCTTTGTCCGCCCCAGAACGAGACATCTCGGATCTGAGTTCTTCTCCCTAGGGCTCCAGGCTGGCAGCAGCCGCCTCCCTCTCAGTCAGCCACCTGCGTGGCTGGTTGAAATCATCAGGTTGGGTTCTACACAGGTGTAAAAAGAGGAGAAGGGCCTTTTAATGTGATGGGGTTGGGGATGTCAAGCAGGAATTTAGCTTGGTGAAGATGCAGGATGCGTTTACAGTATGAAGTACCCGCTGGGGAGCTCACCGCTGCCTTTGCAGTCAGTTTTCTCCCCGGTGAGTTTCAAACTCATTCACGGCTGGCTCTCTCGTACCCACACGCTTCACCACGCTACACGCATTGGAGGCTTCATTCCCCAGAAAGAAATGAGAAAATCTAGGAACATTAAAAGGTTGATATTAACTGCTCTAAAGGCTTGGAAATGCTCAACACCCGCAGTGTCGCACTTCCGTGTGTGTAAGCAGCGCGTTAGAGAGAGAGAGAGAGAGAGAGAGAGAGAGAGAGAGAGAGAGAGAGAGAACAAACTCCAGGAGAAAGGGAGATACATTAAAGAAAGTGCCAGAAACAGCTACAAAAAGACAGAAAACTTTCCTCCACACTGGCCGCAGGCATGCAGCCTTAGACGATCCTCTGTATCTCCAGGGCCCTCGAAGCACTGCATTGTCACCGTAAACACCAAGGAGGGTGATGACGGAGGCTCCCGGTGGGGAAGGGGCGAGATACGGGGAGAGGATGTCTCCGAGGTACAGAGATCTGGAAAACTAAGGTGTCAGGAGGAAGTGAGAACTTGTTATTGGGGATACATTCGAATCTAGGTGATACGAGGTCGAAGGACTAAGTAGGATGGGGTACGAGAAGGAAAAATAAATGAGTGAGGGGTGCGGGGTCTCAGAGAAAACGTGGGGCCTCAGAAAAGTGGAAGAGGGCCGCCGCTCCCCAGCGGCCTGTCGCTCGCCCCGCCTTCCTTTTGCGCAGAATCCTCGGGTCTGCAGCAGCGCTGCCCCCACCGGCCGGCGCGCCGTGATCGATCGCAGGCTGCGTCAGAATTCTCCCTGAGTATAAATAGCAGTGGCAGGGCTGCGCCGAGCCGCACACAGCCATCCATCCACCCCTCTCCCTTTCTCCCCTGTTCTTCTTTCTGTGTAGGCCCATCTCTGCCGCTAGCCAGAGGGGCACCGATCGCCACCATGAGTTCCTTCAGGTATGAGCCGTACTACTCGACCTCCTACAAGCGGCGCTATGTGGAGACGCCCCAGGTGCACATCTCCAGCGTGCGCAGCGGCTACAGCACCGCGCGCTCCGCTTACTCTAGCTACTCGGCGCCCGTCTCCTCCTCGCTGTCCGTGCGCCGCAGCTACTCATCCAGCTCCGGCTCCTTGATGCCCAGTCTCGAGAACCTCGACCTAAGCCAGGTAGCCGCTATCAGCAACGACCTCAAGTCGATCCGCACCCAGGAAAAGGCACAGCTGCAGGACCTCAACGACCGCTTCGCCAGCTTCATCGAGCGTGTGCACGAGCTGGAGCAGCAGAACAAGGTCCTGGAAGCCGAGCTGCTGGTGCTGCGTCAGAAGCACTCGGAGCCGTCGCGCTTCCGGGCGCTATACGAGCAGGAGATCCGCGACTTGCGCTTGGCGGCGGAAGACGCCACCAACGAGAAGCAGGCGCTGCAGGGCGAGCGAGAGGGGCTGGAGGAGACTCTGCGCAACCTGCAGGCGCGCTACGAAGAAGAGGTGCTGAACCGCGAGGACGCCGAGGGCAGGCTGATGGAAGCGCGCAAAGGTGCGGACGAGGCAGCTCTAGCCCGCGCTGAGCTCGAAAAGCGCATCGACAGCCTGATGGACGAAATCGCCTTTCTGAAGAAGGTGCACGAAGAGGAGATCGCTGAGCTGCAGGCGCAGATCCAATACGCGCAGATCTCCGTGGAGATGGACGTGTCCTCCAAGCCCGACCTCTCCGCCGCGCTCAAGGACATCCGCGCCCAGTACGAGAAGCTGGCTGCCAAGAACATGCAGAATGCCGAAGAGTGGTTCAAGAGCCGCTTCACCGTGCTGACCGAGAGCGCTGCCAAGAACACTGACGCGGTGCGCGCCGCCAAGGACGAGGTGTCCGAGAGCCGCCGCCTACTCAAGGCCAAGACCCTGGAGATCGAAGCGTGCCGGGGCATGAACGAAGCGCTGGAGAAGCAACTGCAAGAGCTGGAGGATAAGCAGAACGCCGACATTAGTGCTATGCAGGTATGGCACTAGGCAAAACACAGTGTGTATGTATGTATGTGTGTGTGTGTGGGGGGGGTAGGGCTGCAGAATCAAGGGTGTGTGTGGGGGGAGGGGGGAGGGCGCGCCCAGAAAGAGGAGACCAGAGATGAGGCCTCTGCAAGCGGGTTTTAGGGGGTAGGACTTGGTTTCTTGGACTGGGAGGGGTAGGGCACTTGGAGGGCGGGGGTGGGGGCGCAACTGCAGTCTGGGAAGTTGTGCTTGGTGCATTGGAATCTATGTTCCGCATTAAAGCTGCCCAGTCCTGCAGGACGTTGGGTGGCGTGGAAGAAGGAGTAGGGGTGGCAGCTGGGCGTTGCCTCAGGCCTGCCTCTCTATTGCCCTGCACTAGCCACAAGTTGCTCTGCGGCGTGGATCCGACCATCAGATTAATGAGTGCAGCGAAGAGCTCTCATTAGTTTTGACCAATACCTGTGACCAACCAGCATGCTTTCTGATTAGTTTTACTAACCACTCCTTTTCATTAGCAGGTGGACAGGAATACTGAAAACTGTAGTAGGTAATGATATTCACAGTAAGACATTTCTTTTTTAAGGATCTTCATCTTCTGGGAAGGAGGGGAAAAAATGTAGCTACATGAAAAATATTTTAGATAAAATAATTTTATCAACCTATTTCCTTCTCCTATAAAGAAATGTATTTCTTGCATGTGACCTGGATAAAGTTAACCAATGAATGATAGACAAAGTTTAAAGTAAATCAATTTAGTTCCTTGAAGGCATTTTATGATGATCATTAGACTTAAAGAAAACAAAAAATATTTTTCCATCAAATAATTTTTGCATTATTTTTAAAAAATTGTTTTTCTGTCATCTCATGGTTCAGGAAGCTGTTTTTTTTTTTTTTTTCTTTTTTTTAGGCAAGGAAAGAAAGATTAAAAAAGAGAAAAAGCAGTTATTTAGGAGAGATTTTTCTTAAGGTGTGCACTTGGAGTTTAATTACACTCAGGCCTTTGTAGCTGTACTACAAGTAAAATGATAGCAGTGGGGATATGTGCTTGGATTTCTTTTCTTTTTTGTCTTCCAACAGGACACAATCAACAAATTAGAAAATGAATTGAGAACTACAAAGAGTGAAATGGCAAGGTATTTAAAAGAATACCAAGACCTTCTCAATGTGAAGATGGCTTTGGACATTGAGATTGCAGCTTACAGGTAAACACTGAGGACCAAGGCCACAGTCATTCAGCCTCAGGAAGAAAATCAGATTTCATTTATGTTGAATCAGAAACCTTAAAGAATAGTCCTTTGAGATAATTGTTTGCTTTTTGGCTTTTTCCAAGAAGGTATTTAGACAAGTATATAAGAATTTATCTCTTTAAGAATGAGTCTTGTTCTCAGCTTCCTATTACATTTTAAATCTAATAGGACTATTTTTAAAGTAAAAAAAAAAAAAAGTGTTGTTTTTGTTCTGATCTTTGTCACATTTCCAATCATTAGGTTTTGTTAATTTCCACCCCTGCTCCTGCCTGCCCAGGTTTTTAAGGGTGGCCTTAGGGGAAAGTGATGAGTGGTGGGCTTAGAGCAAGTCATTCAACACACTTCCTGTGTTCATGTTTGTTAACCCCACCCTGCCCTTGCCTCCCTAGGAAACTCTTGGAAGGTGAGGAGACCCGGCTCAGTTTCACCAGCATGGGAAGCATAGCCAGCGGCTACTCCCAGAGCTCCCAGGTCTTTGGTCGATCTGCCTACGGTGGTTTACAGACCAGCTCCTACTTGATGTCCGCTCGCTCCTTCCCTTCTTATTACACCAGCCATGTTCAGGAGGAGCAGATCGAGGTGGAGGAGACCATTGAGGCTGCAAAAGCTGAGGAAGCTAAGGACGAACCCCCCTCTGAAGGAGAAGCTGAAGAGGAGGAGAAGGAGAAGGAAGAGGCTGAAGAAGAGGAGGGAACGGAAGAGGAAGAAGGTATGATAAAAAAAAAACAAAAACAAAAACCCCTACAACTTCAAGTGCAAACTGAGTATGGGTTTTATTAGGACATGGATAAGGTAATTGAAGCCTTGCTCATGCCAAGGAAGTTCCATTCATATATGAATTTAGGATATTAAATGATACATTTATCCTTTAGTAAGCACCTGATTTCTCAGATTGGCTGTCCTCCCAGAGATACACATGTCTGCTTAACTTGGTAGTTTTTTGAAAATGGTATTTAGAAATATCCTCCTCCTGCTCTCTTCATTCCTCCTAAACATTTTAAAATATATTCATTGACTAGAGCAGTTTCATGTCCTATAGAACAAAAATAATTACCAAGCATATAATAAAAGAAATACTGAGGTCCTGGAGAGCTTCCAGTACCTAGAAGTAATGTCATTCTGTTTAAATTTGCCAGCTCGTGTGGCTGAATGGATGGAGCATCGGACTGAGAGGTCGAGGTTTGCTTCCTGGTTAGGGCACATGCCCGGGTTGCAGGCTCGATCCCCGGAGGCAGCCAATTGATGTTTCTCTCTCACATCAATGTTTCTATCTCTCTCTTCCTTCCCCTCTCTCTAAAAAATCAATAAAAACATATTTTAAAATAAATAAATAAATAAATAAATAAATAAGTAATCCGTGTTCAGGGGTGAAGTATTCCTGGTGGGCATTGTCAACTGCATGTGTTTTGGCAGGTTATTGGGAAGTATTCAGACATTTGTGATTTCCCCCAAAACCTAAGCAGAAATATTTGGACTGCACTTACCCTGGATCTGCACTTTTTGTTGTTGTTAAAGCTGCCAAGGAAGAATTTGAGGATGCAAAGGAGGAAGAAGGAGGTGAAGGTGAAGAAGGAGACGACAAAGAAGCTGAGGAGGATGAGAAAAAAGATGAAGGTGCTAGGGAGGAGCAAGCAACCAAGAAGAAAGATTGAGCCCCTCTTTCTTTAATTTCAGGAATAATCCTCCCGAAACCAGGCCAACCCATCACCAATCAAGCAGTTGAGTTCCCCGATACTATACAGATTAAGAAGTCAATATATGTAAAATTCTGAGATGACTCAGGTTGGACATTAAATGTTGTGCTATGACTTTTCTCCTTATGCAGAGTATCTGTTTGCTTGCAGAGTGGCTTCCTGGCGTGCTGCCAGCCTGTGCATGGTCCATGCTTATGAGTTCAGGATCTATGGCAATGTGAATAATTCAGATGTTTACAATAAAAAACACATGAATAAATAAATTAAGTCACTAATATTAATGTTAAACTTCATGGGAAAAATGTCCTTTGAACCTTTGGTGGTTAGAAACTGAAGACCTCAAATTATGTGCAATAAATAGTAAATAAAGTTACACTGAATGACATTTTTTGCTGTGGTTGTTGACTTAAACTATCTTAAAGAAGGCATCAATATAAGTCATATACAAGTGGACTATTGACCTCCAATTTAACAATTACAATGTATTTTTTGCCCCTTAATTGGTAATTCTGAGGGATACAGTTAAGTCATGATCTTTCATGAAATCTCTCTCCTCAAAAATTTTACTGATAATACACTTGAGTAAATAGGAGTTTCTGGGATTCTTTCTCTTTTATAAATAACAGACTACTTTGCCCCCATAAATGTATTGTATAATGTTGGGAATGACTTTCTTGGAGGCAATTCTGAAATTATGTGATAAGTATACTCTTTGTAGAAAATAGGTAACTTAAACGATACTATGTAATAAAAAATGCAATTTAGATAGAATATGACTCCTTCCTGTCCATCATTATAGCCACATTAAAATATATAGTCAAAATAACATGGGCAAAAGTTGAAACCCAAGCAAATGACGTAATCAGAAGGAATAATTCTTTTTATCAATGCATAATTTTGGATGGAGGGAATAAGAATATTAAAAGTTATTTTGATATTGTCATTTCAAGCATGTTGCCTGCAATCCTGAGCTCATGATTCAGTGTGTTGTTAGCTTAATTTTGTTGCCTCAAGTAAATGACATTTAATGCCACCCATTTTAAAACTTTTAAAAACTACAGATACAGATAATGAAATTGTTATGGGTCACTATTTCAATAATAGTTCTGACTGGACATTGCATCAAATACACACCCCACCTGTCCTCTCCACTGTGAAGTTATGAAAGCTCTTGCACTTGATGTGGAATGTTGATGAAATTATCATCTGCTGCTGTGCTTCTGTTCTTACACAATTGCCTTGTCAGCTAACTTTGTTTAATATTTGTTCTTTAGATAACTTTTAAAAGTGATGAATTTAACCTGAAAGCAAAGTGGTCTCCATTTAAAGTTATCTGATCCCTTCACATTACCTATTTCTTGTTAAATATATATCATCACTCAAATAGGTAAAATATTGCTTTATCTACCATGACGCTATGGATTTGAACCTATGAAGATTCTCAGTACATCAGCTTCTGTAAACACTAGGAGTCACTTCAGAAACCAAGCTTTTCACATTTATGTTAAATTAAGCATGGGATCTGCACATGGTAAATCTCAGAGAGATGCAAATTACATGTAAAAAGGTAACTTTAGCCAAATGGAAACAGCTGGTTGGTTTGAGAATTACTTGAAGTAAGAACACTGTACCATACTCTATCCTGTGTGCCATAATAAAATACTAAAAAACCGAAACTAAATGAATTTGAAGTCTTTAAAATTTTTTGGTTTGGTTCCTTGGTTAGTACCCTTCTCCCTTCTGTTCCTTCCTAAACTCCAGTTCTCGTTCAGTATTCCAGTTAATGACACCAGTCCCCAGTCATCCAATTCTGCGAACCAGAGACTGGATATGACATCATACTCTCCATTTTCTTTCCTCCAGTTCCTTTAGTCTAATCTGCCAGAGTCCTATTGATGTTACAGCCTACATACCCTGAACCCATCTATATTTCTCCATTTACACTGGCACTACCCTGAGGGACCTCCCAGTGTCTATGCTTGGCTTCCTTCAATCAGAACACTACAGTAAGCTAATCTTTTGAAAAGAAAAAATTGATCATGCCATTCTCTCCAATAGTTTCCCATTTATTTTAACATAAAACTAATCTCTTTAAGGTGCTATTCAAGCCCTGCATAGCCCTGACCCTGGACGACTTCTCTCACCTCCTTTGTGCATCTGTTCCCTTCCCTCCGGAGCTCCTGCACCCTGGTCCTCTGTCCTCCCACCAGCCACAGGGCTTTTGCTGATTTATCTGTCTGGAGCATTCACCTTTTCTTTCCTTCCCTCAGCCTTGCCCATATTTAGGCTCAGTTGTCATTCTCTTGGGAAACCCTTTTCTGACTGGGCCAAATTCCTCTATTAAATATGTCCTCAAGATCATGTAGACTTTGTAGACGTTTACACACCTGCAATCAGCATCTGTTTTTGTGATCTCCTGATAAGTGTCTGCATCCCCTGATAATAATGTGATCTTCAGAAGTATAACAATCTGATCTCTTGCTCCCCAGTTAACCTCCATCTAGCACAGTTCCCACCACAGGAGAGCACAGTAAATATTGATTGAAATAAAAATTCTTGTTAGACTAAAATGTCTTTGGGATGAGTAGAAAGCCAAGAGTAGTCAATAATCAGTCTCAGTCTAGTCAACACCTTGTGGAAAGAACAGAGAACAAAGAATCAAGTGTCTGTTCTGGATTCTAGCATTGTTTGTTATGGAGCACCGGCCATTCCCATCCCCACCCGCACCCCTCTGGCCTGGACCCCTACTCTGACCTTCACCGTCTTAGCTACATAAAGGGTTCAGCAGTTGATGTCTCAGATCCTTTCTAGATTCATGATTCAAATTTTCCTGAAAATCTTTTACAAGCTTAGGGTAAATGGTTGAATGGGAAACATCCATATAATCCATCACTTAAAGGGAATTATTAAAGGTAGTGTCAAGTTTCATTCCTAGCATTAAGTTGATAAGCAACAAATTTGATTCATTTTTTTCCCCACATGAAAATTCTAGTGCTGTCAGAATAGTTGCTGTGTCCCAGGCACTGATCTAAGTGCATTATATGTATTAACTCATCAATTTCTCTCTTAGAAAAATGTTATCAGTCCAGTATGCTTATCATCCCCATTTTACAGATGAGGAATTAAAGTTAGGTAACCAAGGTCACACAGGTAGTTTGTGGCAGGGCTGACATTTAAACCTCACAGTCTTGCTCTAAAGTTCATGCCCTTAACAGGTACAACCTACTGTCTCCTTTGCAGTCCACCTCAGGGGCATTCTCATGGAATCAGAGCTTATTTTCACAGGCATGTGTTGTGACATTGACCTGAGAGTTTTCACACAATTATTGGAATTTTCACAACACAGTCCTTGTATCATTCAAGGGGTATATTTACATTCACAGTGTTCCCTTTTAGTTACTTAAGATACTCCAGCTTTTTTTTAATCCCTTCTATTATTTATGTCTATATTTTAATCCCTCTGCTTACTTTTAAACTGTTGGGAGGCAGGAACTAGTTTTATAAACAGAGATGAATTTAAAGTTAATCTGTAAGGAGCATCAAGTTTCAGGGAGTTGGTTTCCATGGTGTTATTCTTCTATCTGGTCACAATTAACTGGTTCTCAATTGTTTCTCCTTCTCCTGTCCTTCCTTCTGCTCTTCCTTTACTTCTTCTTTCTCCTCATTCTTGCATGTCTTTTTGTCATAAGTTTTTAAAATCATTTTGGGTATGGGGTAAAGGTTGACTAAATAGATAGATACATAGATAGATAGATAAATAAATAAATAAATAAATAAATATCTTTGTTTCTTCTTCCACAACACCCCACAAAGTGCCTAGTTATTAGAGCATCTTAATAAATGTTTCTAGAATGGTAAGTTTTAATATTTGTGAAAACCTTTCATAAACATGGACAGGATGGAGAAGTTTGTCTTCCTCCCTTGGGGACAGAGTGTGAGATGTCAGAACTGGCTCAGACATTATTCACATAGCATACTAAATTTTATTATGCTTCACAGATACTATATTTTTCACAAATTGGAGGTAAGACCCTCCACTAGCAAAAAGATTATGACTTTCTGAAGGCTCAGATGTGGCTAGCATTTTTTTTTTAAGCAATAAAGTATTTTTAATTAAGGTATCACATTTTTTAGACATAATACTGTTACACACTTAATAGACTACAGTATAGTTTAAACATATCTTTTATACACTGGGAAACCAAAAATTTTTGTGTCTTGCTTTATTGCGATATTTGCTTTATTGAGGTGATTTGGAATCCAACCCAAATGCTGCTGAGGTAGGCTAGTATCTGAAAGGGACTTTCGGTGGAGAATTCAGGATGTTTTCCTCTTGGCAAACGGATTGCAGTGAATTACACAAGCTAGTAGCTGGGGCCATTTTCAGTTTAAGGTCCTCTAGAAAATTCCTACTAAAGAGTTTTATAAGAGAGCTAGAAAGCCAAAAGATGAAGAATCATGAGAAGAAAGAAAGTAACTATTGGTAGCTTTTTAATTCCACTTCAACATAGGTAATTGTTTGTATATGGGGGGTTAAAAAAATAAAACAATATTTTTTAAAGTTAAGGAAAAAAATCACATTTCCTCTTTCAACTACCATTATTTTTATTTATATATTTTTTCTTTAGTCCTTGCTTCTATTTATGTATATTTTGACATAGCTTATCCATTCATTCCACACATGTTAATAATGTAGTATGTGCTAGGCAGTGTGTGTTTGTGTGTGTGTGTGTGTGTGTAAATAGGCAATGAACAAATAAACAAGTCAATAGGTAGGTGACATTAGATCTAAGCCAGATGTGCAATGACCTGGAGAAAGAGTGTTCCAGGTAGAAGGAACAGCTTGTAGATAAAGGAGTTAGATTTGATTCCTTGTGCAATTAAAAACTTTTGAAGGGGTTAAGCAAAAAGTGACATGATCTGATTCCTGTTTTATAATTATGACCACTCTGGCTCTCGTGTAGAGAATAGGTTTTAGAGACACAAGAGTCAAAGTAGAGAGAGTAACCTAACGGAAAGGCTGCTTTAGTCTTGGTAAGAGGAGATGGTATGTTGACTTAGAAAACGGAAAAAGCAGTAGAGATGGCATGATGTGGTATGATTTAGGACATTTTTGAGGTAATTTTTTTACTAACAGAATAAATGCATGAACAGGGAAAGTTGTAAGTAGTATGTTATTTTTGATAACTACACAATATTTCAACAAATTACTATGTAGTATGCATTAATCTTCTATTGTTACATAACAAATAACTCTAAAGCTTAGTGACTTAAAACAATCCAATCATTCATTGCTTCTTAGTTTCTGCACATCAGAAATTTGGGAGTGGCTTAATAGACTACAGTATAGTTTAAACAGTATAGTGTCTCAGTTGGGACCCTCTGGCTCTGGGTCTGTAATGGGGTTTCATTCAGATGTTGGCTGAGGTTACTGTTATCTGAAGGCTTGACTAGGCCTGCAGAATTGACATCAAGGTGGCTTACCCACTTGACTGGCAGTTTCTTCTCCATGTGGGCCTTTCCATGGAGCTGCTTGACAATCCTTACAACACGGTAGCTGGCCTTCCTCAGAGCAAGGCCTCCAAAAAACCTAGCTTTGAAAGTCACATATCATCATTACCACTGTATTCTCTTAGTCACAGAGACCAGCCTGGTTGATTCAGTGTGAGAGGAAACTACAAAAAGACATACTGTACATATTAAAAGGTGAAGATCACTGGTGACTACCATAAGATAGTGGGCATGTGATTCTTTTTTTTTTAAACAGTAGTTTAATTTTATTCACATCTTGTTGCCAAAAAAAATATGGAACGCTTCACGAATTTGCGTGTCATCCTTGCACAGGGGATATGCTAATCTTTTCTGTATCGTTCCAATTTTAGTATATGTGCTGCCAAAGCGAGTACTGATTCTTTCTTTTTTTTGTGTGTATGTGCCCCTAGTGGGAACTGAACCCGGGACTCTCTGGTGCGCAGGTCGATGCTCCAACCGCTGAGCCAAACCGGCCAGGGCTCTTTTTTTTTTTTTTAATTAAAAAAAAATTTTTTTTTCCTTTATTGAGTTTGGAGAGAGAAGAAGTGAGAGGGAGAGAGAGATAGAAACATTGATGTGAGAGAACATCAACTGGTCGCCTCCTGCATACCCCCCATTGGGGATCAAGCCCACAACCTGGGCATGTGCCCTGACTGGGAATCTAACTGGTGACCTCTTGGTGCATGGGTTGATGCTCAACCACTGAGCCACACCAGCCGGACTTTTTTTTTTTTTTTTTAAATGAACAACAATTATCCATTCAAGAGATTCTGAAACAATTCCATCTTCAAATATTTTCTTTATTGTTCTCATCAGTGAACTCATTCTTGTTTGCTCAGGTGTCCCAATTTAAGTTTTAAAATGTTCATGAAAATTATAGTTTGGCAATGAATATCTTTATCAGTACATAGCGTCATGTTTGTCCTTCTATGGAAGTATGTCTTTAGTAATTCCCCTAATGGAATTTTATGTGTTCAAAGGCTATTATGTACATTTTAATAGCTCCTGATATAAATCCCCGTAAGTTTTTTCTATAAAGCTTGACAGCTATACTTCAAAGCCTCAGTTTTCCTGCATTAATTCACTTGAGATGAAATATGTATTATTTTAGTTAATTGGGATAAATATTGTAGCAGCTAATATATGACTGATGGTAAGCTGAGAGAGAAAAACAAAAGTGTTTATTGTTTTGTGAGGTGGTCAGTCCCATCACAGCTAACACTTTAGATTTTTTCAATACCTTAGGTTCTGATATAGTACACACATGATTTTAAATGTGACACTTCTCAAAAACAAAAGCTATGTTTATTACAAGTAGTCTAAATATGAAGTGGCTTTATAAAAAACCTGATATACTATAGATGAGGATCAGGGTTCTTGCAGCCATTAACGACGTCTTCATTTGTGTATTTATGGCCATTAATCCCTTTGCTCTTAGCAAGTACCATTCTTTCAACCTATAACCACCCCACATCCTTATAATTTCATGCTGAGTATAGGCCATTTCCTGATGTGACCATTAAAGCAAAACTAGTAGGATGCTTTGATGCAGCAGAATACTTCCTTTTACTCTACATCTAGCCCACTATTAAAAACAGACACCTTATATTAAAAACTCTGTGTGTGTGTGTGTGTGTGTGTGTGTGTGTGTGTTAATCATCTCTGGTTTGAGAGAAAGGAATGATCTGCTCATTCTGACTTGGTTGTTTCTAATCTTTTACTTACAGGAGAACCTTGACATTTTACTGCAGACACACACACACACACACACGAAAATGTGTGACAGAAAATCTCAACTGTAAGCTACAAATCATTCACACAGTTTAAGACAGAAATATTGGTGTTAGACATGTGAGATCAGAGGGTGATTCTGAGGTGA
Source organism: Tadarida brasiliensis (assembly GCA_030848825.1). Lineage (NCBI taxonomy): Eukaryota > Metazoa > Chordata > Mammalia > Chiroptera > Molossidae > Tadarida > Tadarida brasiliensis. The sequence goes on along the minus strand of CM061259.1, from coordinate 65,371,054 downwards.
GAATGAAAGCACCACCTTCCCCACGCACGTAATGGGAGGGGAAATGTCTGTGGAAGTGACCTGAGAGTGTGAATCCAGTCTCTGAAGGGACACTGTAGTGACTTAGCAGGAACAACTGAGAAAGAGAAATGATCCAGAGACCCAGTTTGTTTTGTTCGCCCTCTCTTCAAGCTTCTGGCCAGTCCTCCCAGTCCCATCTGAACAGTGGAAATTAGAAAACAAGTGTGACTTCTGGAAATGCTTTATTCAGACCCACTCCCTCACCCCAACTCAGCGCAGTCTCCAGGCACTAGGGACTGGAAGCTGATGTTAGCTTCCACAGTATTCGGGCACTTTTCCTGAGGTGACCCACCACCCTTAACCAAATAGCCCTTCCTCAGGCAGAGGAATCAACTTGGGGCATATTTTTGGGGGAGGATTGTTTAGACACCCTATCATCGGTTTGTTATTCGGAGAGGGGGCGAGACATCTTGCTGGTCAAGTCCCAGAAGCCGGGAGCTTTTGCTGCCCTGCACCTCCCCCTGCCCACTTATAAAACAACACTTGGCTCACACTCAGGAATGATTTAAGCAAAATGAGTAGAAAAGTGTTTCCTTTCTCCCACCGGTAGGCACATTCCTGAGGAGATGAAGGTCTATTTGTAGATGAAGGCATCTTTCTCGGCTTTCTGGGACCGACCCCCTGAGCCCGCGTTTCTTCCTTCCAGATCCCGGGCAGCCAAGGCCGCCCCCTCTGTGAAGAGTGTTTCTAAAAAGGACGGAGCGCATTTCATGGTGTTTTAGGGTTACACGAGAAAGATGTATCGTTCTAATTCCTTTCTTATAATTTAAACAACAAGCCGCCCCAAACTATGAGAATCTAATGAGCTAACTGAGACGAAAGTCTTTGAAAAATAAAAAAAATTTTTTTTTAACAAAAAGCCCTCTAGAAAGGGCTGCTGTCACTTCTTCCCCCCCGCCCCCCCCCCCCAACAGTAGCGACTGCACTGTCAGCCGCCCCTCGGGTTTCTGCACATTCTGTTCGGCCTCGGCGCCACCCCACCCTCCGGTTGTCGCTGGTCAGAGGTGTTTTCTTTTTTTCTTTCCACCGGACAGGGAGAGACAGAAAGCATGGGGGTGGGTGGGTGGGGAGGACTTAAAAAGCTGCCTCTGTCGGAGCAGTGAGCAAGCAGAGCCCGAGGACGCTCTCGGGGAAGGAGGCTCCCCGCGCGCACCCGCGTGCCCGCCCCAGCGACCTCCGCACAGCGCAGAATGCGGCAGCTGCAGATTCCGGCCATTAAGACCCCACCCCCACCCTAGCCTCTCAAAGGGTCAGGTTCCAAGACTTAAAATACTTAAGAGCAGACCGGGTGACAAACATTTGCACCCGGAAGTCCAGTCATTTGGGGTGGGAGCGTAGAAGGAAAACGGGGAGGCGCCCGGAGCCCTCGCTGGCCTGGACCTTTCTCCAGGTCGCCGCGCCCCCGAACGCCGCAGCGCTGCGACCCGGCGTCCCCGCCAGAAGAGCAGCGCGCCTCCGGGTTCCTGTGCTTGCGGCGGAAAAATGGGGCGCGCGGGGGGTGGGGGACAGTCCTCTCCGGGAAACTTAGGTCGCCAGTGCTTTTCTGCTAGCCCAGAGGTGTCTCAGCCTGAGCCCAGGCGGGAAAAACGGAAGGGGGCACCCGCAGTCAGTCTGAGCAATGGCCCTCCCTCCTGAGGCCTGGCCTGGAGGTAAAGCAGCGCTGGAATCGATTTTAAAGCGAAGAGGCCAGACTCGGAGCGGGGTGGTAGCTGGAGAGAAGGAATAGAGAGAGGGCAGCGCAGCACCAGACAGGCCTGCACTGGCCTCATGCTCATTTCTTGGCCAGAGAACCGTGGACCAGCTGCGTTTGTCAGAAGTGTGTAATTTTATGTTGATTGGTCGGGGAAGATTTCTCTACGGTAAAATTTGGGCAGACACCTGAAACAAGTGATGGGGGAAAACCATGCAGACAGTGTGTAACGTCCAATCCAGGGGCCCGGAGGTGGAGGCACACTTAGTAGTTTGGAATAAGAATAAAGAGACTGGTATGGCCAGAACAAAGAGGACCAGGTGGGAAGTGGAGGTCTGAGAGGTGGGGGTAGGTGAAGATGGGGCCTTGCAGACCTTTCAATTTTATAAGATTTTACAGTGTCGTTGATAGGCTTCAGGCAGAGCAATGACGAGGGTGACTTGTGTTGCAAAGAATAACTCTGGCTGTTGTGTTGAAAATAACTGAAGGTGGCAAGTGTGGAGGTTTTTGATATAAGATATGTGGGTAGTGACAGTGATTTGTTCTTGGGTGATTATGTTGGGGGTGGCGGGTGAGTTAGAATTCTGCATATTTTTTGAAGGTAGAGTTGATGGAATTTGCAGAAAAACTGGATGTGGGAGAATGAGTGGAGTCAGGATGCCTCTAAAGTTTTTAATCTGAGAAATGGGGAGAATGGAGTTTTCATTTAATAAAATGGGAGAAGGTTGAAGATACAACAGGTGCATGTGTGTGAAGTTCAGTGCTTGAGACACAAATCTTGCTAGTGTCTTGAAGTTCTCTCTTCAGTTCTCTAAGCCTGTATGAGAAAGATTTCCATGAGTGCAAAACATAGGATGATGGAATTCCAAAGTGAGATGCTAGCTAAGAAATCCTTCATTTTACATACGAGGCAACTAAGATTCAAAGGGGTAAAGGAATTTGCCAAACATGATGTAATTGATTATAGCACAGCTGGAACTAAATTCTAAGATTCCAAGTATTTTACCAACACTATGTAGTGCTGCCTCCTCAGAAATAAAGTTATTATTATTATTTCTGTTCTATTTCAATGGCCCAGATTTGGGTAAACTGTGCAGGTTAGTGAATAATAGTAATGTTCGGTTACGGCAACAGTGGTCCAACGATGGACAGATCAGTGTCATTTACCATGGAATTTGCTCTCCCTCTCTCGTTTTCTTCCTCTTTTTCTGGGATTTTCACCCTTATTACTAAAGATTTAATAGCTAACATAAACTAGTTCTATCAGGGATCCCCTATTGCTTTGGAAGTATGTGTACACATCAGGCAGGCTCCAAGCACTGTGAACCTCACTTGTCTTCTTTTGCTCTTCAGATCAACAGTAAATTGTTCATGTAAAAAAATGCACAGTTTGAGAAACCACTTGAAATTTTCTTCCTCTTGACATACTTTCCTTTGAAATAAGCAAGCTGAATTTAACTGCCTAGTTTTTAATTTCAGTGAACTAATTGAGTAAATCAGGCTTTATATCTTGAGGATTTACATTGTGTCCTTTCCTCTGGAAGAGAGGAAGCTGGCATTCCAGCATGGAGAGCAACCTGATGATAGCCACACACTGCAGTCGTCTTGGTAGGATGACTGTCACTCCAGCAACATGGAGTCTGGAGCTCTGTCGTTTTAACAGTCCCCTTCTTGCAAAGCACACAAAGACATGGAGTTGAAGCATGAGGCTAAAGGACCATGAAATAAAGCCAGCTGTTATTTTCAACCAGTGTGCTGCAAGAATTTTTAAAACATGCAATACCTGACTATTTACTCAGGGGCACTGATCTCTTTTCCCTTAGATTGTCAAATAAAAAATGACAACAGCCAACACAACAATAGCTGTCATGTGTGAATGCCCTGTCTTGAACCATAAATATATAGGTCATATAATAGAGTTGCATCTTATGGATCATGTTACATAATAAGGTTGCATCTGATTGGTTAATTCTTGGTACCAGAAATCCTTATATACAAGTATAGGCACCTATCTTTTTAAGTAATTTTGGAGCAAATTGGTAGGTAATTACTCTTATTATTTTTGGTAAAACAATAAAAATTATACCTATTTTTTTTTGTCTGAGTGGCAAAAAATATATTTTTTGGTGTGCTGCAGAAATTTAGTAATTAGTTTTTGTGTGCCATGAGATTAAAAATGTTGAAAATTGCCCTGGCTGGTTTTGCTCAGTGGTTAGAACGTCGGCCCTTGGACCAATGAGTCTCAAGTTTGATTTTGGTCAACGGCACGTGCCTCGGTCGCCGATCGTCCCTGGCCCTGGTTGGGGTTGTGTGGGAGGCAGCCAGTCGATGTGTCCCTCTCACATTGATGTTTCTCTCTCTCTCCCTCTCTCTTCCTTTCTCTCTCTCCCTCCCAGTCTATCTGAAGATAAATAGAAAAAATGTTGAAAATTGCTCTTCTAGAGTAATCAAATTATCTGTCATTACTTCTGAGCAATAAAAGTAGATTTTTCCAGCCAGGAATTACTTGATTGTGAAGCATCAGAATAAGAAAATTTCTTTGAAAGACTTGAATAATCCCGTGGAGATTGCAAGCAGCCCAAGCGTGTCATCATCTCCACGGCCACTTTACACTGTTACAGCCAGCACTTTCACTTTTCATCTATGTGATCAGGCTTGTTTTCTCTGCTGTCCCCATCCTACTATTCATATGGGGACAAATTCCCCATCTGTGCATTCCTATCATTCTTCACAGTTGAGTTTGTATTTCAATGATTATAAAAATTTGATAGTGTGTTTCACCTTTCCTCACAATGCTGAGAGCTAGGGGAATGTGCATCCCACACATTTTACAGGTAAAATAAGAGCACAGGGTTTATGACAATTGGTTTCCCTTGAGATGCCATCTCCATTTTAATGTTTCATGGGCAGTTTCCCATGGCAAAGCCAATGCTCCATTTTCCCCCTTCATCCCTAAACCTGCCCCCTTCTGAGGTCTTGCCCAGTTGTTCCCATATTAATGGATGGAAACTCTATCTTTCCTGACTCTCAGACCAAATGTTCTAGAGCCAGCTTTGATTTCTCTTTCCTCCTACTCTCTAATTCTGCTTCAGCAAACCTCATGGATTTTACTGCAATATATGGCCAGAGGCCCAGCACTTCTCATCATCAGTGCTGCCTTTTGGATTCTAGGTACCCATGCCTCGATTATTACAATAGCTTCCTAGCTGGTCCTTTTGTCCGTAACTCCTCCTGTCCAACCTATACTCAACAGAGTAGCCAGAGTGATTTTTTCTGGATATATCTGTATTACACTTTTACTCAAAACCCTCCAAAGCTTTGCACCACTGTGGCTTACAAGGGCTTCCTTGATTGGGTCCCACCTCTTTCTGACCCCTGCCCCCCTCTAGCCCATTCTGTTCCACCATCCTGGCCTTGTTATTCCACAAACATGTCAAACAAGGGTTTGCCTCAGAGCCTTTGCACTTGTTCTTTCTGCCTGGAATGGATTCCTTCATATATATATGCACATCTCTCACAGATATCTATCTCTATCTCTATCTATCTATCTATCTATCTATCTATCTATCTATCTATCTATCTATCTATCTATCTATATCTATATATCATAAATACCTCATATATTTATTAGAGAGGCCATCCTTAACTACCCTATTTAAAATAACAACTCCTTTCTCCCCACCCAACACTTCCTTACCTCCTTACTCTATTTTTCTCCAAAGCAGTTATCACTCTCCAAATCCTTTATCTTTTCTCTTTGTTTTTTCTCTTTCTTCCTCCAACAGGAATGTAAACACAAAGGTGGGGACTGAACTGTCTCATAAAATATTTGTGCTTACAAATTCTTGTTGGATGAATGAATGAGTTAATAAACTCAGAACTGCTCAAAGATGGAATGGTGTGCCTTGGTAGACAGTAGACCCCGTCACTGGAGGTTTTCCAGTATTGGCAGATTGTTATGAAATGGACTTAAGGATCACAGGAATTGGACTAGAGGTGTCCTTTAAGGAAAGCATTATAATGTAGGGTCAAGAGCATATGTCAGAGAGAATTGGTTTGATTATTTTCTCTGATACTTACTGATTCTGGGACATTGACATTGGATATTTGACTTAACTTCTCATAATTTCAATTTTCTTATCTGTTAAGAGAGATTTTATACTTTCTATTTCAGATGGTGGTTATGACAATGAAATAAAATAAGATAAACGATGTAAAGCATTTAGCCTGGTTCTTGACACTAAAAAATATGTAGCAAACATAACTATGTTGAAAATAATGTCCCTTCCAGCCTCAGGAGTCTGAAAATCTGTGAAGGGACGTGCCTGAGGCCACACATGAATGAGTGTACCTTTTGACTCTGGTAAGATTCTGCTTTCTCCACCAAATTCTGTTGCCAGTTCTTTCCCTTCAGTCTTCATTCTTTAGTTTTGGTAAGATTCCTCCTCTTCTTATCCTTCCTTGGTCTCTTGAACTGTTTTCTGTTTTGAATTTTTCTCAAGCCTATCTCGCCTACATCATGACTTTTGCCACTGATATCTATTTTGCCTAATGCCATTTTTAAACCAAAAACAACCTCCCCACTGACTCAGATTTAAGTGGGAAGACTCAGATACCAACTAATTCAGTCCTGGAGCTGTCATGTCCCTGCATGAACTGGATGCTCAATAAGCATCTGTTGATTATGCTTTGGTGGCTTGGTCTTCAGGAAAGGACAAAGTGTAATAATAATAATAGCTATTATTATAATAATAAAGGTTACTATTATTTTTTAAATCCTCACCCAAGGATATTTTTCTGTTTATCTTCATATAGAGTGGGAGGGAGGGAGAGAGATAGAGAGAAACATCGATGTGGGAAGGACACATTGACTGGTTGCCTCCCACAGGACCCCAACCAGGGCCGGGGACGAACCATAACACCATAACCGAGGTATGTGCCCTTGACCAGAATCGAACCCGTGACTCTTTGGTCCGTGGGCCGATGCTCTAACTGTTGAGCCAAACCGGCCAGGGCAATAATAAAGATTATTATTGTCAACTCAGTATGTTTATTTTCATAATCTAAATAGTTTGGGGTTGTAGTGTTATGGGTTTGAAGCTATTGAATCAACTGGAGTAAGTGGATTATAGTAACCATAGACGGGGGAGATGTTTACAGAAAGATGGTGCAATATCAAAAATGTGTCCATAGTGTCCATGTTATACCTAGTCATGGTGACAAATTTGAAACAAAGTAGGAAAACATTTATAATATGTTGTTACTGAAAAGTGGGTTACTAAATGATATTTTCAGGACGATTACAGCCATATCAAATTTGTGCATAGAAAAAGTTGGAAATATGTTGAATTATAATTATTATTTAAGATAGTGGGAATATGGGTGAATATTCTACAATGCCAATATTCAACAATGCATATTTGTTACACTTAGAATTTAAAAATTAAAATATCTTTTCTTTTAATCTTCACCTGAGGATATTTTTCCATTGATTTTCAGATAGAGTAGGAGAGAGGGAGAGAGAGAGAGAGAAACATGGATGTGAGAGAGACACACTGATTGGTTGCCTCCAGCACAACACTGACCAGGGCTAGGGATGGAACCACAGCCAAGGTATGTGCCCTTGACTAGAATTGAACCCACGACTCTTTGGTTCTCCAGCTGTCACTCCAACTGCTGAGCCAAATTGGCCAGGGCAAAATATCTTTCTTTTTAAAAAACCCTAGTAGTGTGTGACTTTCCTCTCATGTAGATAAATCATTCCTCTGAACTTCTATTTCTGCAAATTGAAAAGAGAAATCACATCTCTTCTACGTATTGTAACACAAGCAGGATGATGTATCTGAAGCTACTTTCTAAACTGTAAAGAAATATACAAATTTTAGATGTTTTACTCATCGTCATTGCCATAGAGACAGATGTTGCCTTTGCCGTAGAGACTCACATGACCAGCTGTCTTGGGTGTGGCTCTTCCTCAGCGTATCTTCTAGCTTTCTGGCTTTTGGGGCACAAGCACTTAGTCATGCCTCACTTGCCTCTTGGGCATTTCTTTTTGGCTTCTCAGCTTTTCCTTAACTTTGTCATGCCATTTTCCTCCATTAAATTCCAGTTTGAAACCCCTAGAATGTTTTCATGCTTTCTTTTCCCGACTGGCTCCTGACTTAGTAACTGTGATCCAAACCAAGGTCTGATCAGACACCAAAATCTGTGTTCTTAAAAGATATATTGTGCTTCCTAGGTTGTTGCAGTTGTCTGCTAAGATTTGGTGGAAGAACCAAGTAAATAACATGAAACCAAGGCTCTGTCTGACCAGTGCCTTGCAAAAGAATGAAAATGGAAAGAAGTTTCAAAAAATGTTAGTGTGGGCAAGTTATGAGTCTTTAACATATTAACTATTCTCATTCCTTGACAAGTCTTTCTTCTCTCTCTAGTAAGAGTTTACTTCTTTCCACCAAATTCAGAGTAGAGGTGGATACTTTGGAAGATCTCTTTCACTTTTCCTTTCTCAGCCTTATTTTTTGCATCCCTTAATGAGGATATGGAAATCCATGTGTCTTTCTGAGAATGATAAGCAAATTCGTCACAAAGAATCTAAAGCAAAGCAGTTTTCTAATTGTCAATAAGAAAGCAATACATTTGATGAACATTGGTGGTTAGTTCCTGGATGGCTGATGAAGAGTGGAGCTAGATATCCGTTCTCCAGATGTCATGACCACATGATTTGATTATATTTTTAATGCTCATTCTAAATGCCAAAGATGAACTCATGGGTGGACAGGGATAACGGCTTTCACAGGCGCATGGTCATTATTAAGCTGGACAATAACGCCCAGCAAAGGAAATTGCACCTCAAGCTCTGATAGTCACAGGTTACAGTGGCTGGCATGTAGAAGTGACATATCCAAATTTCTCCAACCTTCTAAAATGTTATGTTCAAGGCATACTTTATTAGAACTGTCCAAACCTGTCTAGTTGCTGATGCTTAGAAATAACTTAATCATTTTATTTTATTATTATTTTTTCAAATATGTTTTTATTGATTTTTTTAGAGAGAGAGAGCAAGGGAGAGAGAGACAGAAACATTGATGTGTGAGAGAAACACCAATCAGCTGCCTCCTGCACGCCCCCTACTGGGGATTGAGCCCACAACCTGGGCATGTGCCCTGACCAGGAATCAAACCAGCCACCTCTTGGTGCATGGGATGACGCTCAACCACTGAGCCACACTGGCAGGGCATCAGTTGTTATTATTGTGATGAGCTATTTGGATTGGGGCATGAGTGTTCATCTCTCTTAAGGTCCATTCTGAGGAAAAGGGAATAAAGATGGACATGATTCCTCAAAACTTGCACAGTGGGTAAAATTTATAGGGCGTCAGATTTTGAACAGTGGAAAGAAGGTTTTGCAAACAGTCAAAGCTGTTTGAGGGGTGCCCTATAACAAACTAAGTTCCTGTCACTGCAGATACTCAGTTAAAGGATAGGCAGCTACTTTTCAGGCATGAAAGAGGGGTGTTCAATAGCAGAAGCTAATTCAATGTTTAAGAGCGTAAGATTCCAAGTAGTGAATATTGAGTTTAGTGTAAACATATCTAACTCTTCTACTTCTTGGTTTGCTATAGATTGAATTTTTGTGTGTATCTTTCATAGAAATGGTAATTTAATATATGCTACTATTTTAATTAATACTTTTAAAATTAGTTATAATAATGATGGCAAGTAGCATTTACCATTTACAAGGAACCTACTATTTGTCAGACATTGTTATTCATACATTTGTAATTTTATTTAGGCCATTAAGAAGTCCAATTCAGGAACAGCTAGGCAGCCTTGATTAGAAAGAAATCTGAAGAAGAGGACAGACAGCTTCATCCTTTTATAAAAAAAAAAAGATATTCAGGCCCGGCCGGTGTGGCTCAGTGGTTGAGCATCCACCCATGCACCAAGAGATCGCCGGTTTGATTCTGGGTCAGGGCACATGCCAAGGTGTGGGCCCAATCCCCAGTGGGGGGCATGCAGGAGGCAGCCAATTGATGTTTCTATCTCTCTCTTCCTCTCCCTTCCTCTCTCTCTAAAAAATATATATATTATATATATATATAAAAAATATATATATATTTACATGAATATAAGTTAATAAATTTTAACTTTTGATTCTTCCAAATATTAGCATATGCTATTTCAAGTACAAAGTTACCTTTAGCTGAAATATTGTTTCTGGCTATGAGTAAATTTTTGACCTCTAAATTGAGAAAGATTTAGAATTATTATCTCAGGATTCAAACTATCCTTAAGTTTGCCAAGTTAAAATGGGAGGTGTAGGAATGTTGTGACTTATACTGAGGTCCAAGCTTCCCAAGTCCAAGGGCATAGAAAGCACTTTGTGTGATATACAACTGTGTTGTTAACCAATCTGTGGTTTTCTGGAGGAGATAATGAACAATTGAAATTGTGTGTGTTCAGAAGCCCTAATGTGAGTTGGTAATTTTATTCTGTTCACTAAAGTTACTTTAAGAGATGAGAACCATTTAGACAAGGAGGCTAATTTCATTGGCATCTCTTTTAGCAGTCATGGCCTACTCTCTTTTGAATGTGAGAATTCCAAAAGATAGAGCCTATGATATTTGCAATCACCCTCTGACTTGTGATCCTATGATCTTAATGTAGAATCAGGAATTTCCCATGTCTGCCTTCTGGAGACAATACTGTTATTTAAGTTCTTGGATCCATGAGTCTATGCTCCCCTCCCTTGTTACCCACCCCCCATATGCCTGCAACACCCCCTACCCCTAAAACAAAACCATAGGCATAGGGACCTATATAAGTGGCCTAACTTTCTACTTATGTCTTTAGAACAATTACCCTCCCCTTAAATATTACACATACACACACACCCACCCACCCACACACACACACACTCACACACACACACACTCACACACACACACACACACACACACACACACACACAGTGTTTTTTGATTCCAGTAAATGGTTAGTTTTTTTTTTTTTTTCAACTATGCTCTCTCTATCTAAGATAAAAAAGCTAACTGAATCCAAAGAAATGATTTAAGGAGAATTACCTAAAATTAATAACTTATTGAAAAGATGATGTGATAACTTCAAAATATCTCAAATAAGAAGTTGAAAAAAACTCTGAAAGTCTTGCATTGTGGTATTAAGAACAATCAATATGGATTTAAGGATTTATTCTTTCTAGGCTTAGCACAAAACTATTTTCCTCTCTTATTCTCAATATTGTCTTAAATGATTTGCATCAAGAAACTTTCAAGGCCCAGAATTGTGTAAATGAATTATTGGGTGTCTAAGCAGTGTACACTGATGAAGAAATATATGTGCATATGAGTACATATATATTTGTATTGTATTGTGGTAAACTCATTGTAATTGCAATCTGTATTGAAATCATGTATAAGAAGATTAATGTTCCAATTAATTTCTTATCTTCAAATGAACTACATTCTGCATCTATAGTTTTGATCCCATTTAAAATTCAATGCATTAACAAATGTGTTTTTTTTTTCATGCTCACCTGAGGATATATTTTATTGATTTTAGAGAGAGAAAGGGGGAGAGAAAAAGAGAGAGAGAGAGAAAGAAACATCCATGTGAGAAACATCGATCAGTTGCCTCCCGTATGTGCCTCGACTGGGGATCGAACCCACAACCTAGGTATGTGCCCTGACCAGGAATCAAACCCACAACCTTTTGGTGTATGGAATGATGCTCCAACCAACTGAGCCACCCTGACCGGGCTCAGCAAATGGTTGTTATCAGCTTATATGTGCCTGTTGCAGTTCGAGGCACCTTCACTGATGTCATCTCATTGAATGACCTCAGCAGCCCTTTGAAGTGTGTTAACACCCCTATTTTACAGATAAGGAAGTGAAAGCTGCCTTAGAGAGTTTGGGCTGCTATAACAAAATGTCATAGATTGGGTGGTTTATTAACAACAGAAATTTATTTCTCATTGTCCTGAAGGCTGGAAGTCCAAGATCAAGGCACCATGATTCAGTGTCTGGTGAGAGCCCACTTCCTGGCTCACAGATGGCTGTCTTCACAATGTCCTCACTTGGTGGAAGGGGCAAGGGAGCTCCCTGCAATCTCTTTTTTAAGAGCGGTAATCCCATTCATGTGGGCCCCACCCTCATAACCTAAGCACTGTTTAAAGGCCCAAAGACCTAGGACCATCACATTTGGCATTAAGATTTAATACATGAATTTGAGGAAGACAAACATTCAGTCTATAGCAGAAGTTTAGGAGAGTAATATAATGGACCTAAGACATACACTTTAACTATCTATAGACCTGAGACTTGGAACTTGAACCCAAATCCAGGGCTTTTGCCAAAGCTCTACACATCTAAGGGTAGAGGAGCCCTGGAAGTGGACAAATCTTGTATAGATTTAATAAAATAATTCACTTAAAAATAGCTTCCGTTTCCCTTTGAGCAAGTTACATAAACTACCAGGAAAAAAATAACTTGAGCCAAACTGGAACAACAAACCTATTTGTCATGCAAACAAATATCCCAATGTTTAAACACATTGACTGGCAATAGAAGGCAGGGTGCCCAAAATAACTTTCCTTTTCCATTGAATATTAAACTTACCATGAGAAAAGTGTTTGCCACATTTTTTGTAGACTGCAAGCTGTTGGAGCAGAAGAAATAACTTATTTTGTATCTGGATGTTTTATTCTTCTCATGATTCAAATAATGCCATTGCATAATTTTAACATGTGAAGAGAGTTGTAAGCATATTAGGTGAAAGATTTGTGGCTTAAATCTACTTTATTTCTTTCATTCTGGAAAGAAAGAAGGGAACGCAGCAGACCCTCCTTATGAATCGAGAGGGCCACCATAAATGGAGTTGAGGGGCTATGTAGTTATAAGGGGTTAAGAGTAGATGCTTTAGAGCTGGAAAGTCTGGATTAAATCCCATTTCTTCTATTATCTGCTAGCTGTGTGACCCAGAGAAAGTTTCTTTTTTTTTTCAGGGTTCTGTGCTTCAATTTCCCTATGTTTGAAAACTAAGAACTAATTAGCTTTGGTACTTCTTACAATATTTAAAATGAAATAACATCTCTAAGGCAATCTACTGGAAATGTAGATTGTATTTTTCGAAGGCTTAATGTTATTATAGCCAGGGGCTGATTGTAGTCAGAGAAAAGGTATTCTAATTTCCTAAATACTTGGAGGTTTAAGCTTAGTTTTAAATATAGTCTCTCTCTGTCACTGAACATATTTGGAAATATGAATTTCAAATTGCTTCCTCTTTAAACAGTAGTATAATAATTGGCATTGACAACAGAATTAGTGAACTCCCGAAGAAAAGATACTGTATCCCCAGGCCCAAGTCTACCATAAATATTGGAGTTAATTAATCAACCAAGCAATTTGATACATTTATAAATGTCTGCATGGCTTATCAAAAGTATGTTGTTCTATTATATTTCAAGAGGGAAAAACAATGGTATGTCTTTTGGAAGATGTGGAAGTATTATTAGATTCTTTTATTCTTGGAAAAAAAAGTGAGATGGTTAAAGACGGAGTTAGGAGCTGAGGGGACAAGTGTCTAGCGCTGGCCTTGGGTGGGGGTGGAGGTGCTTGCTGACTGATCCTGTCATTTTTAAATAGTGTATGCTAAAAAGGGGTTTCTAAACTCTGAAGACTCAGGGGCCAGCACTGGTAAATGAGATGATTTTAGTAGTAGCCAGATGAGTATATTTATAGTAATGGCTATATGTTAGTAGGTATTTAAAAATTATAGTTTATCACATAGATCCAGCCTCTGTTTCCACTTCAAATAACAGCTTGCAGACTTTTCTGTGGGGAAATGCTGCTGCGTCATTGGTGTCAGTCTTGGTGGGACAGTCAATCAAAGTGCTTATTCCTTTGCTGGCCCAGCTGTCAGGCAAATGTATGCTCTGTTTCAGAACTTCCAGAGAAGTGATTCAAAGTGCTGAGTTCAGTGAGCTCCGCGACTGCATGCTGCTTCCTCCACCTCAGTTCCCGCGCTGTCCCAGTTGGTTTTTCCCAGCACCTGCCTCTTTCACTCATCCTTCTTGTATCCTGAGAGTTATGCTGTGTCCTTCTAATATTCTTTTTTATATTTTAATTCTATAAGACTAGGGTAAACTTTTGCTGATGATACTTAAAATCTTGTTTCACCTTGGTTGTCATGGATATTATTGCTTCATAAAACTTATTTTAATATAAAACATAAGTACAAGTGATATGCAGGTATAACAAAAATTATGAGGGTGGGCAAATGACTAAAGGATGGGGAAAATCATTACAAATATATATATATATATATATATATATATATATATATATATTTTAAGTTTATCTTTATTGTTGAAAGTATTACAGATGTCCCTCCTTTTTTCCCCACTGACACCCTCCTCACCCTTACCCCCAGCCTTCAACGCACTGTTGTCTGTGTCCATTGGTTATGCATATATGCATATAAGTTCTTTGGTTAATCTCTTCCCGCTTCCTCACCCCCTTCCCTCTGGACATTAGCAACAAGCTTCCTGGGTACATTTAGAAATTAAAATAGGTATTTTGAGAAGCCATTAAGAAGATTATATTATTGGGATGATCCTGTTGATAAGAAAAAAATATGGACTTGGAACCAATAATGTATTAATAAATTATTAATAGTTTTCAAGGTCTAGAACAGATATACTTTGAAAAAGGATTTATTTGTATTATTTCTTTGGTCAAGATCAGGCCTTTTTTGTAAAAACATTAAAAACATTTTTTTTCTTTATTTATTTTAGAGAGAGAGGAAGGAAGCGAGAGAGAGAAACATCCATGAGAGAGAACATCGATTGGCCGCCTCCTGCATGCCCCCCACTGGGAATCGGGCCCACAAATTGGGCATGTGCCCTGATCGGAATCCAATAGGCAACCTCTTGGTGCATGGGTTAACGCTCAACCACTGAGCCACACCGGCCGGGCCAGGCCTTTAATTAAAAAAAAAAAAATACACTTAAGAGTGCTTATATCAGATAATCTATTTCTCTTTTTCTAAGTGAGGTACTTTATTTATTTTTGACATTATTTTCCCAACAGTAAAACACTTAAAGTATAAATCTCCATTAACCATATCAAGAATCCGTGCTGCAGGCCCTGGCCAGGTAGCTCAGTTGGTTATAACATTGTCCTGATATGCCAAGATTGTGGATTTGATCCCTGGTCAGGGCAGCACATACAAGAATCAACCAATGAATGCATAAATAAATGGAACAACAAGTCAGTGTTTCTCTCTTTCCCTCTTACTCTAAAAAAGAAAAAAGAATCAGTGCTGCAGATGTGTGTGTGTGTGTCTGTGTGAACCAGAACCAAACATTCGAGCCTGGATATTTCTTATTAGGATTGTTAGTGATTTCAATCATGCTTCTTCTGGACACACTGTTATAAATGCCACGAGGTCCTTTGTGTCCCAAATCCAAGGAGCAAATTATGACTCCTTTATATGTCCCCCTTACCTTGAGGTTCTCTGAGTTCTGGTTTGGGATGGAAACACCTGGAGATTGAAGACTTCTATCCCACCAGTTTTACCTTTTTATTTGATAATTTTTTTTATTATTCAAAAAATATAATTTTGAAATTTTGGGATGAAGATTAGGCTAAATAAAGATTTGGACACCTGAAAATGTTTTCAGTGATTATGTTTTCCAAAAATTCACTCCCAGGGAAATACAGATAAGAAATGCAGGTTGCTTATAATCTTCCAAATAATCTACTCTTAGGAAAGAAATGGTCAGATAGTGAAGATTTCCCTTTGAAACGACATTAACACCAAGCAATCGACTATGTTTCCAATATGACCTTTATTGATCAAGTGCTGCTGTGACGTTTAACATCAATCAATGAAAAGTTGCAAACTGTGCATGTCAACGAGGTTCTCCCATGAAAGAAAGTCCATTTTAAATGCACCAGTGAGGTAAACATAATTATTCATATATAGCTTTCTTAAGGCTAAGAGAGTTCTGTATTTCATTTATTTTTGGCTCAGTTGGTTCTTTGCATAATACATCTCAAGACATCCCCCCTCTGAGTGTCCCCCTTCCAGCAGCTTAGGAAATCGGCCAGTTCCCCAGGTACATACAGTATCATGCATTTGAACCCTCCACAGACTGAGGAGGGAGCATCCTGAGCTTGCATGCAGTTCCCTCATATTGCACAAGGTAAAATACAATGTCTGGAGCCCCCATGGGAGAACCCGTTCTATTTTGAAGCTGTCAATCACATGCATTTTTAAATTGTCATATGGCTTAACCTTTTGAATGGACTCAAATTATTAGTCGTTCTGGGAAACTTCCTTTACTATGGCATGTGAAGTGACCTTCTCTACCTTTTTAGTAGACACTAGTTTCTCCTCAAAGGTCTCCTCATGCTCTTCGACCTTTTGAGTGACAGTGACAGATTTAGTGATGTATTTGGTAGCACCATCTCCCTCATCACTGGTGATTTTTTCTATCTTTTTGGTCACCACCACTTTTCCCTCACTTTTATCTCCCCCCTTCTTTTCATCTGCTGGACTCAAGTCTAGCCCATTGGTCACAACACCTTTCTCCTCTTCTCCCCCACTGCCTTTCTCCTTTGTTTCCTGCTCTTCCTCCTCCTTTCCTTCCACCTCCCCATTGATGGCTATGTCTTCCTTCGTGGATGCCTTTGAACCTTGATCACTGCCCTCCTCCTCGCCCCCTCCCTCCTCTTCTGCTTTCTCCTTCTCCTGCTGCTGAGGCTTCTCCTCCTCTCTCGCACCTTTTTCCATGCTCACCTTCACGGACTTGGTGATGGTCACCACCTCTTGCGTGACTTCCTCTCTCACCGGGGATGCAGCTTTCTTCTTCTCTAGCATGT
The DNA here is from genome assembly GCA_030848825.1 of Tadarida brasiliensis. Lineage (NCBI taxonomy): Eukaryota > Metazoa > Chordata > Mammalia > Chiroptera > Molossidae > Tadarida > Tadarida brasiliensis. The sequence continues at coordinate 65,354,402 of CM061259.1, read as the reverse complement.
CTTTCAGCTTCTCCTCCATTTTCTCTACCTTCTCCTCCTTGGGAGCTCCCTTTGCTGCTTCTTTCTTTCCTTCCTCCACTTTCCCTTCTTCCTCTTTCTGCTCACCTTTCCCAGCTCCAGCTGATGCTTTTGGCTTCACCTCTTCCACTGGCGATTTTGGCATGGGGGACTTGGCCTTCTCTGGCTTTCCCACCTTGGCTTCTGTCACCAGTTCTACCTTGGTGACCACTTCTTCCCTCTTTTCCTCAGTTTTCTTCTCTTCCTTAGCTTCAACTTCCTCTCCTTCACCTTCCGCCTCTGTCTCTCCTTCTTCTTCCTGCTCACCTTCCTCTTTTTCACTAGAACCTTCCTTCTCAGATCCCCCTTCTTCAGCTTGGTCTGATTTAGCACCCTCATCTTCTTCCTCCTCTTCTTCCTCCTTGTCTCCTTCTTCCTCTCCTTTAAGTTGGGGTGCAGTAGCTTTCACTGGAGACTTTTTGGTTGCTACCACTTCTTCAGTTTCTTGTTCCTCTTCCTTGTCTTCCGCATCTTCTTCCTTCTTTTCTTTCGTGGAAACTGCCAATTCCTCTGTAATGGCTGTCAGGGCCTCTTCCATTTCTGACTTCTCATCTTCCACTTTGGTTTCCTCTATGATCTCCTCGACAAATTTGTGTTGGACCTTTAGCTTGGGAGCCTCTATCTTGGTTTTCTGAATCTTACTGGATATTGTGATGGATGGCTGTCGGTGTGTATACAGTGGTCCAGTGATGCTTCCTGAAAATGTGCTAAATCTGGTCTCCTCACCTTCCAGGAGTTTTCTAAGAAAAGAATCAAAGACAAGACAAGACATAATTAAAGTCTCATTGGGCCTTCTGAGCTTCATTATATAATGGGGAATGCAGTAGTACCTTTGAATAAGTAGAAGCACATAAATAAAGGATTCTATCAAGTCAGTGTAATACGTGCTATAATTTCACTGGTATATTGTGTCACATTCAGTGACAGATACTCACACATCACTAGCCAATCACCTGCTGCAGTAACTAACCACTCCCAATGGTCCACTAATCAGACCTAGCCACCAAGTCCCCCATGCTGTGTCATTCCATTTGGTGTGACATGAATATGTTGAAAAGCTCTGTAGTGGCTAAAAAAACCTTAATGATCTTCTTGAGCATTGAAACTTTTGGGATCTATACTAAATTTCTTTTAGCAAATATAATGTTAAAAAATGTATTTAGCATATATCAGAACTCAGGCTATATCTATATCTATCATCTATTTAATCTATATCTATAAATAGCTAGGTGTTAATATGAATGTATTAACTTATAAATTGATCTGCAATTTTAATCATACAGTGTTTTGCAATATAATTATTCAGCTTTCCTGAAAAGTAAGATAACTCTGTGAGTTCACTTAATTCTTATAAAATTATAATGACCTTATTGGTAGTAGAAAAACTGTTTAGTCAATTATTTTCTTCTGTGAATTTAGTCAACAGCAAGGTGACATCAGTTAGTATAATCTCTTCTCTCTCTCTCTAGTTGTATAATTATATCCATAGATGTAAATTTATTTATATTAAGATTTATATCTCTAGATATAAATATATATACACATATCACACATGACCTATATATAGATATATAATCTATATTATGCATTCTAAGATAAAATATACTACATTTAAATTATCTATATAACTATAAATATATATATATTCTAATATATTAATCTATATCTATTCTCAGCCAGATGATGGCAATAGTAAGCTGTAACAAAGAAACAGTGAAATCGAATGTCTTGGTGTTTGTCCTTGACATTGTAAAGTGGAAAAGCTGAAACCACTAGAGGAAATATTAAATACTAAAACTCTATTTTTCTATTTAGGAAAATACTTTTCACTAAAATAAAAAGTTTAAACATAAGCATTGAAATTAATCTGAGCTCCTTCCCACGCCCCTCGGGGAATTCACAACAGTTTTAGCTAATGCTTACTCTTTTGAAGCTGTATAAAAATTGCTAAAACCATATTTGCAATTCTTTAGAACAATTTTTTTTTTAAATTAGGCAAACAAGCACTGATTTAAGACTTCTGAAATCAGCTTGTTTTACTGAAATGATGAAGGCTCTGTCAAAACAATCTCCGCAGTGCGGTGTTTCGGTCACGTCCGCAGTGAGCACTGTACCTGTACGCAGCGATCTCAATATCCAGAGCCATCTTGACGTTGAGGAGATCCTGGTATTCTCGCAAATGACGAGCCATTTCCCACTTTGTGCCCCGAAGCTCATTTTCCAACTGCTGGATGGTGTCCTGAAACAGACACAGAGTGCCTCCATTGACTCACCCTTCCAAAGGGCGACTTCTTCGAAAACCACTTGCTACCCCTCCCCCCTCCATCTTCCGCTCCTCTGACTCCCCCCAGCTCTGAAACCCTATCAAATATTGCTTCCAGTCCCCCCTTCCCCCGTTAACAAAATTTAAGGGATTTTCAAACAAACAAATAAGATCGATAAGACATTTCCTGGGCACAACATTCACTGAGCCCAGTGGATCTAGAATACATTTAGGCAGGAAACAAACATGCAGGGGAAAACCCCGCGCCTGACCTGGCCCTTCCCATCTGAGCCCTTTGGGTTTAAGCTAATTTTGAGAGTTCTTCCTACTACAGCTGGAAAAGCAGAGAATACATGCTTTTCTGCAGAAGCTATCTTAAAGTTGCCGCTTTGTCAACTATCCGAATGCATTCCTCCTACTTTAACTGTGGAAGCGCGCAAAAACTAGAACTCTTGAGGACAAGAAGCACGTTTTGAAAAAAGGTCAGAGCTCTTAGAAGTTGGGGATGGTGGACGGGAGAGGATTGTGGAAGTGGTGGATAGGGGTGAGGAAGCTTTGCGCCTCTGTAACTCGGGTGTGCGTCGCGCTCCGGAGCACTGGCCAGCAGCCACCAGGGAGCGCGGCGGAGAGCGCGCTGGGGTGCGTGCCTGAGTGTCGGGGGCGCGCGGCGCTGGCGCTGGCGCTGGCTGGCCGCGCAGCCGCGGTTCCTACCTGGTAGCTGCTGAGGTCGTGGTTGTGGCGCTCCTCGATGTCGCTGAGCTGCCGCTCCAGAGACTCCTTGGTGCCGCGCACTGACTCGAGCTCGATGCTCTTGGACTGTAGCTGGCGCCGGTACTCGGCAATCTCTTCCTTGGCGGAGCGGATGGCCTCCTTGTTCTGCTCGGCCGCCTCGGTGAGCTTGGCGTAACGACATTTAAACCACTCTTCTGCCTGGTGCATGTTCTGATCGGAGTGGCACTCGAGCTGGGAGCGGATTTCCTTCAGCGCCGATGAGATATCTGTCTTCAGGTAGTCTTTGCGCTCCACTGTGATGTGTGACGCCTGGATCTGGGCCAGCAGGTCGGCCACCTCTTCCTCGTGATTGCTCCGTAGGAAGGCCACCTCATCCTGCAGCGACTGCACCTTCTTGTCCAGTTCCACCTTCACCAGCGACGCCTCCTCGATGTCTTTGCGCAGCGCTCGGATGGCCGCCTCGGTATCGTCGCGCAGTCGTGCCTCCTCCTCGAAGCGCTCCTTGAGTCGGTGGATGTCTTCCTCCAGGTGGTCCGAGTCCAACTGTACCTGAGCCTTCTCGTGATTCACCATCTCGAGTGTGGCGCGCAGCTCACGGATCTCCTGGTCGTACGCGTCGCCCAGCTGGGCGTGCGAGGCCTGCTTCTGCCGCAGTGCCTGGATCTCTGCCTCGATTTCCTTGTTCTGCTGCTCCAGGTAATGCACCTTCTCGATGTAGCCCGCGAAGCGGTCGTTCAGCCCCTGCAGCTGCTCTTTCTCGTTGGAGCGGGACAGCTTGTAGTCGCCGCCCGTCGCGGAGACGCCGTTGAGCAGGGAAGAGGATTGGCTGAAGTCGAGGCTGCTCTCGGCGGAACTGAGCATGGCTGAGCTGTAGGTGAGGCGCGGTCCAAGCACGCTGCGCTTGTAGGAGGAGGACACAGTGCTGGGCGAGCCGCGGGACCACGACTGAGAGCGGAAGCCGCTGGACGGGGAGCCGCTAAGGCGGCTGAAGCCCGAGCGGGTCTCGGTTACCCGCCGGTAGGCGGCCGGGTTGCCCAGCGAATCCAATGTGTAGCTCATCTTGGAGGCCTCGGGGTGTGTGGCCGTCACAGCGTTCTGCTGGCCTCGTCGCAGCCCTTTTATAGCCGCGGCAGCTGGTCCGGGGCTAGGACCCCGCCCCGTGGAGGCGGCGACCGAGGAGGCGGGGACTGCGGGCATCGGGCAGAGGGGGATGGGGAGGAAGGGTGTAAAGACGGCCCAGCAGTGATTCAGCGCCGGCTCCACGTGGGCCCACGCCTCTTCGGACCCCGGACTTTGCTGCCTTGGCTCTGCTCCCCTCCCCACTCCCAGTTCTCCTTTAGTCCTAGACCACTTGTCTCCCCTCAAACCCTTCTGTCCATTTCTCTTCACTTTCGGATTGCATTTTTCAATCTCGGTGCCAGTATCTACACAATGCCCTTTCTTTGTCTTTTCATTCTCCCGCCATTCAGGCAGCTTTTCTCCTCATCCCCTGACCACCTTGCTTTTTTCTTAGCCCTCTGCACTCTTATCCCCACGGCTTTCTATTCTTTTTCCTTTTCTCCATTACTTTTTTTCTTTACCCATTTTTCTATGTTTTTTTTCCATTTCTTCACCCTCTCACTTTAAACTCACTTTAAGCCTTCTTTAGTCCTACTCTCTCTGTCCTTCTCTGAGCCCTTTCCTCCTGGACTTTTTTCTTGCCATTCTTTCTTTCTTCCCTCCCCTACATTCTCCCCTCCCCCATCTTCATCTCCCTTTGCCTCCCTTCCCTTTCCCCACTCTTCCTCTTAAAGCAGAGCAAGAGGAGCGAGTTGAGAAGAAAAAAACAAAAATACACTGAGGAACTATCGGCCTGAAGGCTTCGGGAAGGGGACAAAGAGGATGGATGGGCCGGGGTAGTTATTTGTATTAAAAGTGGGATGTGACGCTATATTTCGCTTAACGTTTGGGGGACGTCCGCTGCTTCCACGGGGGCAGAAGGTAAGGCGCTTGTGCTCGCTATGGCGTCGGCAGCACCAAGGACAGCGCCCAGATCGGCGTGCCTAGGGATTCTGCCGCCCTGGGGGCTTGTCACCCCGCATTGCCTGTAAAGTTGACCGGTGTGGGGGTTTCCTTCTTCCTTTTTTCCCTGAGCAAATACAATTCAAACCTGTCTGTAGTGATTTTGTTTGCAGGAATCAAGCTGGAATCACACTAAGATTTCTCTGCAATGCAGGGTTGGCACCATGAATAGATTGCAGATTTTGAAAACAACTAAATTCATTAACTGGTAGCCCAGTTTGAGTTTTCTAACATACGATGGGTGCACGAAATCAAGAGATACAGGGCCTGAAATTTGAAGGTCAAATATTCCTTGGAAATGGGAATTTGAAATCTGCTGAGATGAAAAGTCCAGGGAAATATAGTTTACAAGTTTGAACACAAACAATTGCCTTGTCATCTTTCTGTTCAGTACTCCCTGTAGGTAACTGTGGTGATTAAAAAGCATCTGAATTAATTTAAAAGTTGCTACAAAGATTCACCACAACCTTAAATAAAACCAGATATTTTTTCTCAATTTAAAATATATTTCCTTATTTAGATTTTAATGACTAATTTGGAATAGATTTTCCGTATCATTCAGCATGTTTATTTAAATAAGGAATCTACACTGACTTCCTGCTGTCTGGTGCACTGCTAACTGTTAAATGTCTTTTGGGGGGGTAATTCAGGGTAAAAAATTTTCAGAATACTGTAAGACAAAGTGGGGAGCAGTATGCAGGACTCATGACCATGTTTGCTGGGGCCACAGGCATAATGATGGCATGTGAAATGCTTGCTATGGCTGAGAAGAAACCACTGAAAAGTAGAGACCCCAGACTTAATGTGTTCTTTTCATAGCATGCTCTCTCTGGTCCTTGTTTTATTAATGATGAGATTATGTAAATCAGTAAGTAATCAGAAAAGATTTGGGTTTCTAGAGATTTTTATTTTTAGATTTTAGTTTTATAAGGTCTCTTGGCCCACTTGTATTTTAAAATAGCAGGGGTTAATTTAGGGAGTTACTTTTGTGTCATTAATGTCAAACTGCAGTATTGCAGGTTGTGTGGGGGAAGGCTGTTCTAGTTTGTTTAGAGATGGGTTGGATATCTTCAGGCAAAGAGAGCCTATGTCCCAAACTATTGGGAGAGAGATGACAGAGTGAGGGGACTGACCTGTGAATATTGTAAAAACAGGATTTTCTGGTTTCAGATGGAAAAAAAAAGCCCTGCCCTTTTGTTAAGTACTGCCAGTCTCCAGGTTGGACTCTGAGAAAGATGTGATCAGATAAGGCCAAAATGCTAATTATGCAGTAATTATGCTTTCCTTACTTATTACTTTCTACTTTTATTTAAAAAATATAAAAATCTTTGGCAATTTCATGTTGCATACGCATTTAAAGTACTTGAAAAGAACAAATGGTTAATGGACAGGCTGCTACTGTTAGTTTTCTTCAGGTATTTGAAAATGAAATGACTCTGCAGAGGGACATTTACAAGGAAACACATGTCTAACTTCACAGTTAGCTTGTTTTGTCCTGTATCACAACTAGCTTAGAAACTGTTATGCTTCCAACTGGTTACAGAAGGAGGAAAGCATTGCGTACAAACAAAACAGCCAATTACTCAAGCTAAATTCAGTGAATGTCTAGACTCTATGCTTAAAATTGTAACTTCAATGTCACATGCAGTATATTGTTCAGTCTGACCACAACATGAGAATGCGGAGAGTTATAACAGTCACCTTACTAAGGAAGAAACAGTTCTCATGGCTTAAACAAAGGTTGATCCAATTCCACATTTAGCAAAATATTTTATTTTGTATTAGACTTTTCACTTTAATCACTATTTTTGAAGGTGACTTGAAGGTTATGTTCATCAATGAATGTAGTATGAAAACTTAAAAAAAATCTATAACACTTTCCCCCTTTTTTGTCTCATATTTTTGAAGAACATTTTTCATTTAAATATTTTTCATGGAAAGAAATATAAAGCTTTGCATTTTTTTTAACCCTAATGACAATAAGGCTATAGAATCTTCTGAAAGTATTACCAAGAAGAAAAAAAAGCATAAGGATTTATCTGAATTTACAACACGATTGAGTTTGACTCTAATACTTTTATAACTTATTTTAAATAGGCAAGTTACACATATGATTTAGATGTAAACTTAAAATTATACATTTATAATGAAATTATCTCTCAATTGTTGTTGTACCATAAGTTTCAGTGTGTTTTGAATGAATCACTTTATAGGGAAATACAGAACATACTATGTGTTCCTTCAGTAGATAAAGTGCAAACGGTAACTTTGTAGTTAAGAGATAGCTATTGTGTCTTATCTAATGATAACAGGAAAATATCCTTTGCATAAGAGGCTTATTCATATTTATCTTATTCACAGGGGTTTAATGGGTCAAAAAATAAGGTTAGAAAAATAAGGAGTTGGGCATTTTCTTCCTTCTTCTCACATTTCCTTACATTTTAAGGAATACATTTTTGATACACAAAAATGCAAAATGGGATGTGGGAACCAGGCAGCAAGCAAGAAGCTCTTGACAGAAGACACCTTGTCAAATTGGTAGGTTGAATCTAAGATTACATTATTTTACTTCTTCTTAATTTACTGAGATGTCTTAAACCTGATCCTTTTGCCTGGGATCTGATGTTAGAACTCATGATGAACAATTATTTATAAACCATCCTTTGCTAATTAGTTAAGGGTTTGCTGATGTAGGGAGCTAGGGACTTTGTCCCCTGGAGTGGGAACACAGGAAAAATGAAAACCTATAATACTCATTTCTTCTTGAGACTTGGAATATCAAACTTTTAAAGGAGCTTTGACTTCTGTTCTTTTTGATTTCAGATGTTGAAAGCAAAATAATATCTTCAGAGAAGAAAGGCTTTTTTTTTTTGGTCAGGAACATTGGGATGTATGTGTCCTTATTGTCTTTAATTGAACAAGTCCATCTGAACCTCCGTGTTCTTTTTCTAACATTAACCACTGAAATGGTGCTTGTTTTCCTTGCCAAAATTTTTATTCATTGAATATTGTCTTATATTTCTGTCAGTGATGAAAAGTTAATTGAAGTATTTAAAAATTGAAAGCATTTCATACCTTTATATTATTCCAAATATAAGCATAGTCAGCTTTGAAATCCTATATCTGGAAATTTTGTGTTTTAAGGAGGAAAGCTTTAGCTTTCAGCTTTAACATAGCATGATGATTAAAAAAATTTTTTTTTTGCTGTGTAATGCTGTTACCCCACCACCTGGAATCAGTTCTCTAAAAGCCAGAGGAGGAGGACTTAGAACTTCTTAAAAAAGTATTTAAGATGGCCTTTTTAAAAGTGATTCTCAAAATAAAATTCAGTAGGTGCATAATAAAACAGTCTGCTGTGTTAATTGTCAGCATGATTTTAATGGGAGCATTGGCCTTATCTGTAAAGGGGCAGATCTTGATGAGATGCACTTGGATTTGCAAAACCCTGCATTGCCCGTAACTCTGCACCAGTGCAGTCATAGAGTATTTACAGCATATTTTATCCCATGCTGACCAATGACTGACTTAGCAAGGGACACAATGACTTTTTTAGAAACTCTTAATTAAAATGAGCTTTGTGAAACTAGAGCATATTATCTTTGAACCAAATTTCTGAAGAAAGCTAAACCCAAGGACATAAAACAAAGTCAGAAAAAAGCCCCACCTAATGATTCTCAGTGTCCCAGGACTGGGTGGGTTCTTTCTTCATGATCTCGGCGATTTGGAAAAGCAGTGTTCTTTCAGAATCCTCTGAAAATGAGCTCACTATCAGAACTATCTGTTTTTACTTAAATTGCCATGAACATCATCTAATTTAGAATAATTTTTACTCTTATTTTTTTGTTAAAACATGCTCAGTGTGGAAATTTACAAAATGTAGAGAAACAATAAGTATTTTCTTCTAGTTTATTCTCTGTAATTTAAATAGAGATGGATTTTCTACTTATATAATTCCATACCCTGCTTTGTAAAATAAGTATATTTGAGTATGCAACGTGCTAGCTTAGAGGAAGGAATGCAGTACTGTATGCCATGGGACCTGGGTTTTAGCCATCTGTTTGACTTTCATTTTCCTCGTTAAGAAAAGATTTTTAGGGCCCTTTAGATCAATAATGATAAAATAATAATAACAAAATAATATGATAATAATGATAATAGATTAAGAAAGCCTAATTGGGTCTGTGTATTAATTTTTGTCTTTCTGTCTGTGCCTCTCTCTTTCCTTGTACTCTTGAGAGGAGTGTCGTGAAGCTGAAGGTGGTGATGTGACATTCAGACATGGTGGCCTGTAAGCTGGCCTCGTCAGGCCTGAATTCTGTATTCCTTTACATTTAATGGTATGCTGCATCCCAAAGCCTTCATCATCCCCACCACCATCAGATTTTACATGTGAACAACACTTTACATCAAAGAAGAAAAACTAAGAATGGAAAAACCTCAGCTGTTATCTGGCCTGAGCCCTGGTGGTAGACAAGGCAGAGCACAAATTATTATTCCTGTTTTACAGTTTATGAAATTAATCGAGAGATTTGTCCATGGCCACACATTGGTAAGTGGTGAAGACAGGACCAGAACTCATATCTTCTGACACTAGTGTTAATATTTAAAAAAATTTCTTTAGTAGGGCATCAAAGTCAGTATCAATCAGCATGATAAAAAAGAGTAGGTAGATTTTAGTACCATAACAATAACTGGTATTTATTAAATGCTTACTAGGTTCCAAGCACTATGCCAAGACTTTACTGTGTTATCTTATTTGACCATCTAAGATGACACTATTATTATCCCCATTTTTTTTATAATTTTTTTTTTTTTTACTCATTTTTAGAGAGAGAGAGGAAGGGAGAGGGAGAGAGAGATAGAAACATCGATGAGAGAGAACATTGATTGGCTGCCTCCTGCATGCCCCCCACTGGGGATTTGGCCCACAACCTGGGCATGTGCCCTGACCTGGAATTGAACAGACGAATCTCTTGGTGCATGGGTCGACGCTCAACCACTAAGCCACACCGGCTGGGCTATTATCCCCATTTTGTAGAAAAAGTAATTGAGCATGCAGGTGCAGAGAGGCTAAGTATTGCACACGACTGGGAAATGGTGGAGTGATATACGAATCCAGGAATGTTGGACTCTGGAGGGAGGATGACCCTCATCATGGTGTAACACTGCCTTGAAGGCCATGCAGTCAATCTTAAAAAATTTATCTAAAAGCTAGTTGTTTAACCATTAGGTCATGTTAAAAAAATATATATATATATATATATATATATATATATATATATATATATATATATATATATATATATGGAGAGAGAGAGAGAGAGAGAGAGAGAGAGAGAGAGAGAGAGAGAGAGAGAGAGACTATATATATATATAGTCTCCAGGACATACACTATGCATTCTTTTGCTGTTCTTTTCTAGTTATATAAAAAAGAAAACATTTTAATGTTTTCTCAGATGAACATTATTTCTTGGCTTGTGAGTTTATTAAAGATATTTAAAAATGAAAACTTGGAATTACTTGTCTTTGTTATTTTTTCACCTATGTAATTTGAGGGACATCTTATTTATTCTAGTTCTTGTTTTGTGGATAATATCTCTGATTATTTATCTATTACTTTATCTGGTATATATTATTCATGTTTTCAGGTACTTTTGGTTTAGTTTTTACATTTTAATTTGTACTATACATTAATTTATCATCATAGTATTCACACTAATTTATCTATATATTTATACACATTGAAAATTAAAAGAACATCTTTTAATCATTATGTATTCACAATTTTTGGTAGACGTGAAACTCTTCAAACTAAATCTACTTTGAGAGATCCACTAATAAACAACAAATCTTGGCAGTAGAAATGGCTTGGCCCGAAGTATTCATCAGGAAGGTTTACAATGGGATGGCTGGCCAGGAAGCAGCTTTTCAAATCTATTAAAATAGTGAAGAGACAACCATGAATAATTTTAAGTGAATCTCTTAATCCTCTATTTTATATGCTAAAATCAGGGTTATGTGACCATAGGTAAATGGATTATCTGGAGACAAGTCAACCTTATTTATGTTATTATGTTATTTATGAGATAAAGTGCTCTGATTCACCCTTATTTTCATTTGTATAAATCTTCTTTGGCTTCTGCTTTATCAGATAGGGTCAAGGAAGAGAGTTGTTCCTCATTTTTTCCTGAAGAAAGTTGATCTTGAAAAGAAATAGCATGTATTTTATATTAGTTATGATAACAATCAGCTTCTGGATTTGAATTACATAAAATTATTAGGAACTGAATGTCTAATGATGAAAATCCTTCTTTAGCCCCTGTGACTCATTTAATACAATTTGTTGTGTTTTCTCCTACCTCCTGTTAGCCTATAGGGTCCTATATTTCTGTCATGCTCAATATACTTTGGAAATTTGATGCCTCCTTGGAAACTCATAACATCGACATGCATGTGCCTTCTTGAATGAAGGACATGTTCATGTCCTGATCGAGTCATTAGGTTTTTGTTGAAGATTCCACACCACACTGATGAGAGCTTTTGCTCTAGGGTTCCCAGTCTCCTTTGCACTTTCATGACCTGGTCCTAGGAAAACTCCACTTCTCCAAAAACTTTCCATTTTTTCCCATGCACGAATTCTTCCTCTCAGTGCCTGAAGCTCAGTTTTTGTGGTCTAATTAGGTACTATCATATACTGCACATTTAAATAACATTGCAATAATCTGACTAACCTTAACATTCTCAGTGGGGATACCAAGTCTGACACACATTTGTGTGTCCCACAGTGTTTATGATTCGTGAGTGCCCAATCCATATTTGTTGTGTGAATAAATAAATGAAGTCCTACCTTTGTTCTTAAAACTTTCAACAAACACTAGTCTTTTCAGTATCAGGTACTGTATTGGATACTGAGGAATTCCATGAAAGACAGAATCCTACCTTGGATGAACACATTCTAATGGTGGATACAGGCTAATAAAGACAACAGTCACCATGTGGGAACTATGGAGCTGCTATCTCCAGCACATGCTAGAGATAAACCATGTATGACGAGAGTGTGGAGGCTGAGCAACTAACCCAACTGGTGAGAAGGGTGGAAGAACTTCAGGGAGAACTTTCTGGAGGAGGTAACATCTCAAGTGAGTTTTGAGGTATAAGTAGGAAGTGCCTAGGTGAAAGGAGGGGAAAGCAGTCAAAGGCATCAAGGTGAGGTCAATGCAAACACAATGTGTTCAAAGAACAGCAAGTGACTATAATGCGGCAGGTGGGATGGGGGTGGGGGTCATGTTGCCTCTGCTGGAAAGGAGTGTATGTAACCCAGGATGGAGAGATGGAGTCATGTAGCACAGGCTGGAGAAAGGGAGACACATAGTCCAGGTGGGAGAGAGGGGACCTGTAGCCCAGGATAGAAAGAGGGCATAGAGCCAAGGTTGACAAGATAGGGGACATGTAGTCCAGGCTGGAGACAGAAGGAGAAGAGAGACCGTGGAAGTCTTCCTATGTCATGGCAAAACATTTACATTTACCTTATAGCTGATTAGAGGCAGTGAGGCGTTCAAGAAATAGGATTGGAGGAGGGCGTAAGTTAAGAAAGATGGGTAAGAAAGGGCAGGGTTGGAGGAACAGGTACATGGTGATGTCATCCCTTGAATTCCTCTTCTATGGCTGCTGTAACAAATTGTCACAAACTTGGTAGCTGAAAAGAACACACATTTATTATCTTACAGTTCTGGAAAAAACGGAAAGTCCAAAATCAGTCTCACTGTGCTAAAATCAAGGTGTTGGCAGGGCTGCGCTTCTTTTGAAGGCTCCAGGAGAGAATCTATTTCTTTGCCTTTTCCAGCTTCTAGAGGCTGTCTGCACTCCTAGACTCCTGGCCCCCTCCTTTATTTTCAAAGTCAGCAATGTAGCATCGTCTCTTTTCTCTGGCTTCTGCTCTACCTCACATTTTCTTCTCACACTTTGACCCTCCTGCTCTCTTCTTATAAGACCCTTGTGATTATATTGTCCCCTCAATAATCCAAGAAAATCTCCCCATTTTAGGATCTGTTTTGTTTTCTAGGGCTGCCGTAACAAAAACCACAGACTGGGGGGCTTAAATAACAGACATTTATTTTCTCACAGTTCTGGAGGCTGGAAGTCTGAGATCAAAATGTGTATAGGTTTGGTTTCTCCTGAGGCCTTTCTCTGGCTTGTAGATGGCCGCCTTCTCCATGTGTCTTTGCATGGTTGTCCTGTGTCTGTGCTTGTGTCTGTCGTCTCTCTTCTCTGTGTTTTCTCTCTTCTCTCTCCTCTTCTTATAAGGACACCAGCCAGATTGGATTAGGGTCTATCTTAATGACTCCATTTTAACTAATTACCAATTTAAAGGTCTTATCTTCAAATATAATCATATTCTATGGTACTGGGGTTCAGAGGGCTTCATTTTGGGGAGGGGCATAATTTAGTCTGTAACAGGATCCTTAAGTTAATCATTTCTTCAAAATTTCTTTGCCATGTAAGATACGTAATCACAGGTGTGGGGAACAGGATGTGGTCATATTTGGTGAGAGACCATTATTGAGTCTAATGCAACCCCCTATGATATAAATTATGGGAGGGAAACCATGTTTAGTGGTTAGAGGAAGAGGAAGTTGGACCACACTGAACATCCCGAATCGGGGCGGTCTGTGAGGCAACCAAGTGGGGAATCTTCCAGGCATTGAATTTACTTGTCTAATAAGGAAGGCCCTACTCTCCACTCAACAGGGCAAATTGCCCACACAAATTTCTTTCTCTTCATTTGCACAGCAGCAATAATAATGGTACCTACTTCATAACAGGGTTTTGAGGATTAAATGACATGCTGTATGTAAAGTGCCAGTGCCTTTGACTGTGCTCGGTAAATGATAGCTGATACGGTGATGATGACTCACTTCACCTCCACAATGCTTGGCACAGCGCTGGGCAGGGCAGGTGCTCCTTGTGTACCAGGACAGATTGAAGACAAGTATGTCCCACAACCCTTCCTTAAAGAGCTTTAGATTTGTCAGGGAGACAAGAATTTGTCCTTGAGAAAAGAGAAGTAAATTGATGTGCTTTAACTCACTAAGATGATTATAAACCTATTCAATCAGAATGTTGTTGGATGCTTGATTTCAGGTAAATACTTCAATGTCAATACAACAGAAAATATTTATTTTTTCAAATGCCCCAATATATGAATGTATTTTACAGGATACACATTCCCTCCCCCAACCCCCTAAATTTCTTGCATACAGACATAACAGAAAGAGAAAGTTGCCTGGTTGGGGTAACACCTATAATGGATTGTACAGGGCAGACTAGACCCATTTTGCTTTCTTTTTGATTTCCATTCTTCCCCTTTGTACCAGTTTTAGGAGCTACAATGTTGACTTATAATGTAAAAAACATGACTTTCGTAAATGTGCACTTAGCCTTGCATACAGATCAAGTCTTTGCTCTCAGGGCCACCAATGATGTGTCTGGCAAAGCACAAAGCAGAAGTTCTATTGACTTAGATACAGGATAGAAAGCCTCTGGATGGCATGAAGTAGAATAGCCTGGGACTCACCTCCAAAACCTATGGGACCCCTGAGTTCAAATCCTACCTTCACCAATTCCCAGCTGTGGGAATTCAAACACATTTAGACACAGCCACCAATTCTTTCCATCCATCAGTTTCTTCATTTTTATGATGAAATTAATATGATGGGGATAATATTAGTATCTTCTCTTAGATTTGTCTTTGAGCAATGCTCAATAAATGGTGTCTATCATTAGATTACTTCATTCTTTTTAAAAAATTAATTAAATTTTATTTTTTCCATCACCATTTATCCCCACTATGCCCTCTTCCACCTCCCCTCCACCATCCCGCTCTACCCCCGCAATCACCACACTGTTGTCCATGTCCATGAGTTTTCTCTCCTTTTTTTTTTTTTCCTTTTTTGCTCAACCCGCGCACCCCCCCCCCCCCCAAATGTCTGCCTGCTCTCTATTTATGAGTTTGTCATGTCTTTACCTGGTTTTGGAATTAGAGATTAGCCCTTTCTTTTTTCTTTCCAAATCCTCACCCGAGGATATTTTTCCATTTATCTTCAGATAGAGTGGGGCGGGGGGGGGGGAGAGAAACATTGATGTGAGAGAGACACATGGATTGGTTGCCTCTCGCACGACCCCAACCAGGCCTAGGGACCGAACCACAATGGAGGTACGTGCCCTTGACCAGAATCAACCCCGAAACCCTTTGGTCTGGGGGCCAATGCTCTAACTGCTGAGCCAAACCGGCCAGGGCAACCCTTTTTTATATTTAGGCTTCAACAATTTAGCAAGTGTTTATTGAGTTCCTACTGTATGCTGGGCACATATCCATAAACATTGGGCTTAATATTCACATCAGCCAAGTGAGATGATGTTATATTAATACTTCTCTGTTTTCAAAGAGGAGACTGAGACACAGAGAACTGAAATGTCTGCCTAAGGTCTTTTAGGTGGTGAAAAGGTGTCATCTCATGTCAGGTGTTCTTTTCACCATAATATAGGTGTTGAATATAATCAATGAATTTTTTAAATCACTGTAAATCCTAGTTTCCTGGCTAAAATAACAGTTGGATTCTTATTTATTTTTAGTGCTTAAGTTTATGCCTTTCAGATCTTTTATTTATAGGCAAATCCTATTAATAGGTGACAATCAGAGAAAACCTATAAATACATTTGAACCAAAATAATGTGGGGGTGAAACAGTTATTTATCACAGCATACTTCATATGAAAATATCTGACAGACAGCTTATTATTTTCTTGGCAAACTGCTAAGGCTCCAGAAAGGGATTAGAAAGTCCTCTTTCCCAATGTCATTTGTCTGAAATATTAATTGTCAGAACATTCAGAAACCGCCTGTGCTTGCCAGAGCTTTCCTTTTTGAAATTTTTATAATCAGAAAAGGATACTGTAATGTGAAAATCTGAATGCAAATTGCCTCCTATTTAATTACATTATGGGTGTAAATTACCCCCAGTGCCAAACATTTCTGCCCCATATTTCAGAACTGTGCTGCAATTATGTCTCCTAATGTGCCTTGAAAATTTACAGTGGCAACACATGTATAATAGCAATAATTATGAAAGCCACTTTCAGTGTGCAGCTTAATTTAAAATCTAGTTTCATGATTTTATATTTGAAATGCAATATTCAACCCTGTCAAACTTTCATCAACACCTAAATCTAAGCAGTTCTTCTGTTCACAACTTCAGGAATAAGAAGTGACAAAGTTGTCACATGCAAAGACTAAGGCTCTGGGAATTGGTGACAGGATAGCATTGACAGGTCAGGTGACCTTGAACTTCCCTTGGGTTTTGTTTGCTCATCTGTCATGTGGGGATAATTGAAAGAGACTGCCTTTTCCAAGGATAAATGACACATTGCATAAGTTAGGTGAAAAAGCTAAACTGATGTATCAAGAAACCCAATATGAGAGTGACTAAAAGAACAAAGAACTTATTGCTCTTTTCTGTACTGATGTTGGAGGGTAGGTAGCCTGCTCTGCTCCATGTAGTCATTTTGGGGAGTTCTAGATTCCTTGAAACTTGTTTCCTTTTTTTTTTTTTTTAACTTATCTTTGTTGTTGAATGTATTACAGATGTCCCCCTTTTCCCCCCTATTGGGCCCCCTCCCCCTTCTTGCCCCACTCCTGCCTTCCCCACACTATTGTCTATGTCCACTGGTTATGCATACATGCATATAAGTTCTTTGGTTTATCTCTTCTCACCCCCCACCCCCTTACCTTTGAGAATCCTCAGTCTAACAACCAATTTGTACTTCTTTTTAATTTTTTTTATTAATTTATTTTTGTTACAGATGTTTCTCCTTTTTTCCCTATTGACACCCTCCTCCCCATCCCCCCCACCCCATCCCCAGCTTTGTTGTCCATGAGTACATGCATGTAAGTTCTGTGGTTTATCTCTTCCCTCCCCCCACCCCCTCTTCTGAGGGTTGTCAGTGTGTACCCTACTTCCACATCTCTGGGTCTACCCTGTTCCTCAGACTGTTATATTCATTATATTCCACACATAAGTGAGATCATGTGATATTTGTCTTTCTCTGCTTGGCTTGTTTTGCTTAGGATAATACTCTCCAGGTCCCT
The DNA here is from genome assembly GCA_030848825.1 of Tadarida brasiliensis. Taxonomy (NCBI): domain Eukaryota; kingdom Metazoa; phylum Chordata; class Mammalia; order Chiroptera; family Molossidae; genus Tadarida; species Tadarida brasiliensis. The sequence continues at coordinate 65,337,144 of CM061259.1, read as the reverse complement.
CCATGTCGTCTCAAAGGATAAGAGATCTTTCTTACAGCTGCATAGTATTCCACTGGGTACATGTACCAGAACATTTTTATCCATTTGTCTACTGATGGACACTTGGTCTGTTTCTAGATCTTAGCTATTGTAAATAGTGCTGCTATGAACATGGGGGTACATGTATTCTTTCTGATTGGTGTTTCAGGTTTCTTAGGGTATATTCCTAGAAGTGGGATCACTGGGTCAAATGGCAATTCAATTTTTAATTTTTTGAGGTAACACCATAGTGTTTTCCATAGTGGCTGCACCAGTGTGCATTCCCACCAGCAGTGTACTAGAGTCCTCTTTTCTCCACACCCTCACCAACACTTGTAGTTTGATGATTTGTTGATAGCGGCCATTCTGACAGGTGTGAGGTGATATCTCATTGTTGTTTTAATTTGCATCTCTCTGATGATTAGTGATGTTGAGCATTTCTTCATATGTCTTTTAGCCACTTGTATGTCCTGTTTGGAGAGGTGTCTATTTAGGTTCTCTGCCCATTTTTTAATTGGGTTCTTTGTCCTCCTTTTGTTGAGTTGTATGAGCACTCTATGTATTTTGGAGATTAACCCCTTATCTGATGTATCATTGGCAAATTATGCTCTCCCATACAGTGGGTTCCCTTTCTGTTTTTTTTTGTTTTGTTTTGTTTTTTATCCTCACACGAGGACACTTTTTCATTTTTTGTTCAGATAGTGTGGGAGGGAGAGAGAGGAAGAGAGAGAGAGAGAAACATCGATGTGAAAGGGACACATCGAGTGGCTGCCACCCGCTCGACCAACCAGGGCTGGGGACAAACTGCAACCGAGGTACATGCCCTTAGCGGGAACTGAACCCAGGTCTGTCTGGACCGCAGGCCGACGCTCTAACCACTGAGCCACACCGGCCAGGGTCCCTTTCCGTTTTGATGGTTGTTTCTTCTGCTGTGCAGAAGCTTTTGAGTTTGATGTAGACCCATGTGTTCATTTTTTCCTTTGTTTCTGTTGCCTTAGGTGATGTATCAGTGAAGATTCTGCTGCGTATGATGTCTGAAATTTTGTTGCCTACATTTTTTTCTAGGATTTTTATGGATTCACGAGTCACATTAAAGTCTTTTATCCCTTTTGAGTTTATTCTTGTGTATGGTGTAAGTTGATGGTCTACTTTCATTTTTTTGCATGTAGCTGTCCAATTTTCCCAGCACCATTTATTAAAGAGGCTGTCTTTACTCCATTGTATGCTCTTACCACCTTTGTCAAATATTAACTGAGCATAATGTCTTGGGTCAATTTCCGGATTCTCTGTTCTGTTCCACTGGTCTATATGCCTGTTCTTGTGCCAGTACCAGGCTGTTTTGATTACAGTAGCTTTGCAGTATAACCTGATATCCGTTATAGTGATCCCACCTCCTTTGTCCTTCTTTTTCAAGATTGCTGTGGCTATTTGGGGTCTTTTTTGGGAAACTATTGATATGTCCATCTATTCCAAATGATAGCTTTGCAGGATAGAATAATCTTGGTTGTATGTAGGTCTTTGCTTTTCATCACTTTGAATATTTCTTGCCACTCCTTTTGGGCCTTCAAAGTTTCTTTTGAGAAATAGGCTGACAGTCTTATGGGAGCTCCCTTGTAGGTAAATAACTGCTTTTCTCTTGCTGCTTTTAAGATTTTCTCTGTCTTTTTTTTTATTTTTTTATCCTCACCTGAGAACATTTTGGCATTTATCTTCAGATAGAGTGGAAGAGAGAAAGGGAGGAAGAGAGAGAGAGAAACATCGACATGAGAGAGACGCATGTGAGTGGTTGCCACCCACATGATCTCAACTGGGGCCGGGGACAAACTGCAACAGAAGTACGTGCCCTTAACGGGAACCGAAGCCGGGTCTCTCTGGTCCACCATCTGATGCTCTAACTGCTGAGCCAAACCGGCCAGGGCTCTCTTTGTCTTTAACCTTTTGTATTTTGATGATGATGTGTCTTGGTGTGGGTCTCTTTGGGTTCATCTTGTTTGGCACTCTTTGTGCTTCCTGGACTTGTATGTCTGTTTCCTTCACCAAGTTAGGGAAGTTTTCTATCATTATTTTTTCAAATAGGTTTTCAATCTCTTGCTCTCTCTCTTCTCAATCCAGCACCCCCATAATGTGAGTGTTGGTATGCTTGAAGTTGTCCCAGAGACTCCTTATACTATCCTCATTTTTTTCGGATTCTTTTTTCTTTTTGCCGTTCTGATTGGGTGTTTTTGCTTCCTTACATTCCAAATTAATGATTTGCTTCTTGGTTTCACTTACTCTACTATTGATTCCCTGTAAATGATTCTTTATTTCAGTTAGTGCATCCTTTATTTCTGACTGGTCCTTTTTTATGCTCTTGAGGTCTTCACTTAGTTCCTTGAGCATCCTTATAACCAGTGTTTGAACTCTGCATCTGTTAGATTGCCTATCTCCATTTCACTTAGTTCTTTTCCTGGAGTTTTGTTCTATCCTTTCATTTGGGAAATGTTTCTTTGTCTCCTCATTTGGGCTGCCTCCTTGTGTTTGCTTTTATGTGTTAGGTAGAGTTGCTATATCTCCTAGGCTTCCTAGGGTGGCCTATTGTAGGGTCCAGTGGCATAGCTTCCCTGATCACCCAGCTGTGCCCTCAGGGTCCACCCCTCATGTGGACTGTATACCCTTCTGTTGTAATTGAGTCTTGATTGCTGTTGGCATGTCAGTGGTGGGGGAGGGGATTAACCCAGGCTGATCAGCTGCAAGGACTGGCTGTGCCCACTGCCCACTGACCTCTGACAATCTTGGAGGATAAGCTGTGCAGGGGCCCACCACACAGAGCAAGACTTACTTCAGCAGGGCTCTGGTACCGACTGAGTATACTCCTTGAGCGTGTCGCTTATGGAGGTGTTTGGGTGGTGGTGTTTCGATGTGGTCTGAAGCTGTTTACTGGGTGTGCTGGCTCTGGGGCATGGTCAGCCTCTGCCTGTATTCTACCTGAGCGATCTGCTGATGGCTGCTTCTTGTGCTGGGCTTAGAAGTGCCCAGGCAAAGCCAAGCTGTCACCCAAGGCTGGCTGCTTCTAGTGCTAGGCCTGTGGCCACTTAGCGAGAGGTATGGGGCTTGCTGAGACCAGATGCTGCTTGTTTGAGAGAATCTAGGAAAATCTGAGGCAGGAGCCAGGACAGACCAATCCTATGGTAAAGCCACTGGAAACAGCTTGGGTGGGCCCGAAAGCTGGGTGGGGCAGGGCCTCAGGGAATCACCAGGGCCAGAAAAACAGTGTGAGTCAGGTTGCTGGAGTCCCAGATAGAGCGCCAGTCTGCCTGCCCTGTTGAGGAAGGGCTCATCAAAGGAACAAGGGCCTCCGCCAGCAAGTCTATCCAGGAGAAAGCTGTCTTTCCAGCTCTTGCCCTGATGCCAAACAACTCAGTTTCCCCCCATATGTCTGTGGTGCCTTTTGAGCTGCCTCCCCAGTGCTAGAGCCTGGAGTGCGCGAGTCTGAGTAAGTCCATGTGCGGGCCCTTTAAGCCGAGCTGCCTGGGACTCTAGCAGCTTCAGCCTCCCTCAGGCTCAATTCACGCTGGTTTTTACAGCCAGAAGTTATGGGGACTTCTCTTCCTGACACTGGAACCCTGAGCTGCAGGGCCTGGTATGGGACCCTTCGCTTCTCAGGGAGGGCCTTCATAGCCAAGGTACTCATCTTGATTTTTATCTACCACACATGGGTGTGGGACCAGCCAGTCTACGCCTCCACCCCTCCTACCAGTCTCAATGTGGCCTCTTCTTTAATATTGTAGTTGTAGGACTTCCATTCAGCTCAATTTCAGGCAGTTCTGAATGATGGCTGTTCTGTAGTTTAGTTGTAATTTTGATGTGGCTGTGGGAGGAGGCGATGCCTCATTTTTTGCAACTTGTTTCTTTGCTACTTGCTAAGGCAGTGTCTGTTGGGAGTGATGTCACTGCAACGGCGACCTCCATGGTTTGACATAGTCCCTGGAGAAGTGGATTCACTGCGTGGCAGGAATCACGAAGATCAGTGACTGAAGATCTAGAGTAATGGGAAAATAAAAATGTAGGATGGCAACTGAAGGAGACTAATCTTTGCTTTCTCTATCTATCTGTTATCTGTCTGTTAGAAATTATTATAGAAATAATATGTAGATGATCAATAATATAGATGTTAGAATAGACAGCAGAAAGAAAAGACAAAAAAAAGTAATAAGAATTTAGGATAGGATTATAAAAAAATTAAGAGGGAGCTTAGAAAAGGAGAATAGGTCAAGAGCTAAGAGAAAGTTACAGGAATTGAAATAGAGGGTATGGGAAAGGAGAAAGTTAAATGATACAACGTCTGCATGTTTGTTAACAGAAAGGTTTCTAAGCAATAAGTCATATGGCAGAAAGTAATTGTAAAGGTTAAGAGCTGTTAAACATCATTGTTATGTCTGGATGAAAAGTGAAAGGGTTAATAATGTTTTAACAGGATCAAACTCCATTCTGGCCTTCGGTTACTGCACGTACACACCCTGGCAAATTCTTTTCTGTAAACATAAGGGCCTTGAGACACCCAAAGAGAGCTGTAAAGATAAGGGGTTGAGGATGGCCTTGGGAAACTCAGAGAAACCATGAGAAAAAAGAGATTAATAGTTGCCCTGTTCCTCTCCCCTCTTCTCTGTATCAGCCCCCCTTAACGGTGCCAAAAGCGGCGCCAAGAATGTAGTTTTTTTTCCTGTAATTTGTGGCTTTAAAAGCGGACAACAAAGAAGGCTCATTGCTAGGATGTGAAAAGAGCCTCCCAGTCCGCCGGTGTAACAGCCCGCTGGTGTAATAAAGTGAAGCACCTCTGACTCGCGTTTCATCTCTCTCTCTCTCTCTTTCGCCGACTCCGTCTTCACCAAAGGGAAACCCTGGACTGCTGAGGCTGGACCCTGGCAAGTGTCCTCATCTGCATGGTCAGAGTTGGGTTTTAAGCAAATCCATGTTCCAGCTCACAGGAAGAGAAAAAAGTGGCAGGCTCTTTTAAACCCAGTTCTGGAAGAGACACCCATCACTTCTGCTTACATGCCAGTGGCAGGAACAAGGTCACACAGGTCAAGTAGCTGCCAGGGTTGCTCGCAAGTGCAGTCTCTGGCTAGGCAGCCACAGGCCCAGCTATAACTCCTTTACTATAGAAGAAGGAGGGAATAGATATTGGTGGATAAACCACAATCTCTGCTATGGATATGACTGTTAATGTACTTCTAAGGTGAAAGTAAACTAATGTTACTCGAACCTCTCCACGATCTAGCTATGCACACACCTTATCTCAGTAGACCTACAAGGTAGATATAATTACCCAACATAGGAAAATAGAACTTCAAACAGGTTCTGCCATTTAGCCAAGTTCAAAGTGTTCATAATGGCAAAGCCGGGATTGGGAATACAGCCACAGCAAGGAGCTCTCCATGACTGCAGGGTTCCAAAGGAAGATTTTAAGGAATTGGTTGGACCAGAGGGCACCATGCTTAGAGTTTTCATATGATGGCATTCTGTTCTTCTGGAATGCTTTCTCCATGACTCAGCTCCTATACAAATTCTGCCCACAGGACCACAGCTTAATTTGTACCTCATCATAAAGACTTTGCTGCCTTTTCTCTCCTCTTCTGTAAGTTCCTCCAGCACTATAGTTGATATCACAGGATTTGGTGATTATCGTGGCTCCTATTTTATATCCTGCATATGAATAAACCTCATTACTGCAGTGGAACTTCCTGCTCCTTAAAGGCAAAGATTTCTTAATCTGCTCTATCTGCCTCACCCCCTCCCCAACCCTTGCACAGCTTTATAAAATAGACATACTGAGCTAAACAAATCAAAGAGAGTGTTAGAGTTAAGATTTCCTAGACTCAGAAAAACCAGGGTTTTGATCCTTGTCTTTTCTATGACTTTTGATTGGCAACTTGATTAGATTTTGGCTTCTTAACCCTTTGATCACTCACTTGGGAACTCCTTCCAAAAGAAAGCCAAGAGTATAGGTCAAGACAAGGCAAAACCAAATTGACAAGTGCCAGGAATTGTGGTAATTTCAGGTTTCTGGTTTGCATGATAATTGGCAGCAATGAAAATTCTGGCTTCTCTCCACATTTCTGCTTATTGCCCATATTTATGAAGATGGTATACAGCCACATCACGTTCGTAAAGTAAGCTTGGAATGACAGGGATGTTTATGGATTTCAGAATTTAATATACATAATCAATGGCCAATTAATGTTTGGTGATCATGTGGTAAACTGGGAAGTTAGGGAAGAAAAAAATGAGATCTCCCCCCACACCTATTGATTTCTTCTAATCAATATATAAAAAGCAGCTGATTTGGGCCAGTTGGATCCCAAAGGAAAATCCTTCCCTTGAGGTGTTGCATACAGCACATGGGGGGCACCACAGGCATCATCAGTTCCATGATTGCCCCTTCAATTTTTGCTTCTGCTGAGCTTCCATCAAAGTGACACATCGTATCTACGTTAAACAGATTTGTGCAGAGGGGCGAGGAACCCTTTGGTGACTGCTGATGACACTTGAGGTTAGTTGCTGGGAGCTGGAACCTCTGTTTTCAGAAGAGGTTTAAGCGGAGAGGCCTTTCCAAACTAGTGCTTCTTTTTTCTTCAAGGAATCTGCTCTGTTCCTGGGTGGCAAGGACATTGTGATGAGTCCTAATATGTACTGCCTTTGAAAGCAAAGTACAGCATTCAGTATGTTGGCTTGGATTCCTTCTTGGCTTCTAACTCAGTTATTTAAAAAAAAATGTGCGTGGGTTCTTGTTAGGTAGTAAAAATAGCAACTGTGTCACATGTCATTCTTTTAAATTAAGCATTTATATCACATTTTATATTTCCAAAGTGATTTGGAAGCACTCAGATTCTTTGTCAGTGACAGTGCTTTTGTGAGCCATACTTGTGAAAGTAGGTAACTCCATCTTGGGAGAGTGAGGTAGGGACTGATTAAACAGGATTTTACAGTGCCAGTGAGCAGGGGCTGGACTCCGCTCCTGGGCCCCACCTTTTGTCACCCCTGATTTGTAGTGATCGCCTTCATAGAACAAAATGGTAGAGGTAAACTTGAACAGTTCTTTGAGAGATTCATTGAATCTGGGCAAAATTACAACAAAATTGTTTTAAATAGATGGAAATTAGCTTGCTCTAAAAATCCCTACCAAGAGGAGAGTCCACATTTGAGCTAAATTGAACTATTTTCTTAAGTGGGTGAATAAAAGGCTACTAAAACTGCAGGCATATCTCTTGGGGTCATGCTAACTGCCTCATTAAAAACTGCAATGTAGAATAGTCAGTCCCAGAAATACTGATATCTTTCTCCTCGGACTCTAATGAGAAGTCCAGGGACCCTGAGTTATTTTTTGTTTATCCCATTCTTTCCACCACAGTTTAAAATAATAATTCTCTTATAAGGGGACTATTTCATTTAATGTGCTGCTGCTCTGGCTCCACTTTTGGTAATCATTAACCATGCTCTGGGATAACTTGTAGTTCTCCCAATTAAAATTTCCTCTATTTGTCCAGTGACTTTTCCTTTGTCTGGTACTTATTAGGCCACTAATATTTAAAAAATTGATCTCTTCAACCCATGGTTATTGGTAATTTTAGCCACATAATTGCTTGAACCATTTCTTATTTTTATAAATGCCCTCTTCATAAACGGACTCATAGAGATGTATTCGTTGGTTCATCGTTCATTCGTTCAGCCAGTCAGTTACCCTTCATTGGGGTTCTACAATGATCAAAATGTTGGGCCAGGAGCTGTGAGCTTTCCCCACAAGCCTCAGGGCATAGAGCTAGAAATATGTCCAGCATAGAGCTGACTATTGTCAGACAATTTCTGATGATACATGAAGGCTTGCCTCAGAAAGTAAAAGCAACTAAATATAGAGATTTCCTGCAGTTTAAAGCAACTGATATGCCAGACATGATGGTCTCCCTTGGAAATCAGAAACAAATAAGACCAGGCCTGTGTTCTGTAGAACCGCAGTGAGGATGGACATTGGAATAATGGCAGTTGGAGTACTCTGCCGCTGGCAGCAATCATCCAGGATGGTCAGTTAGTTATATTATGTATATCACGTATATCAGCTTTAGTCCTCCAAATGACAATGTAAGGTAAGTACTGCTCACATTTTATAGCTTAGAAAACTGAGCTTCCAAGAAGTATGCCACAACTAGTAAACCAAAGAGCTGGAATTGGAGCACATGTTTTTTCCAGAACACACTGTTCTTCCTGCTGATTGCGCAGGTCACGGCAATCTGGGTAGTACTATAGAATTTTACAACACAACTAAAACAGGCTCGTTCTTATACGGCTGTACCCTCAGCCCCCTTCTAAGTCCTTCTGCATGGATCAAGTGACACCATCAAATGTGGGAGTGTTTGTGACTGGGGAGGGGTGCACATGAGGGTGGGCTGGGAAGAAGTGTGTGGGGATTTGACCTGGTTTATGAATTGTTGCCTTCATTCACTCTTTTACTAGAGAACATCCTTTCCTCTCTGTGCTGAGGTAGATGCCTGCTAGGTAAGAAGCTCAGGTATGAATGGGCCACAAAGCCACTTTGCTTTGTATCTCAGTTTTATCTGAAAATATGGTGGTGCAGTCTTTTATCTAACACTCCTCTTGTTCTAAAATTATCCCATTAGCCTAAAGGTCACTAGATTGGGAGGTCATCTGAGAATTCCTGGAGCATGAGAACCCTAACAGTCATTTGATAAGAATGAACCTGAACATTACAAGGCTTGTGCACCCCCGACCTCTCTTCTTCTAGGTGGTCCAGGGGATAGAAAGTTGAGGAAAGAGAGAGTGTATCCATCTAGGAAAAATGTATACCTATACCTGGATATATCTGGGTTTAGAGAGGACGCATAGCTTGGCTTACATTCTGGAGCCCAGTTTGCTAGTTCAAAACCTACTTTTATTGGCTTAGGACTGTGAAGAAAAATACTAAATTATAAAGTAGTTTTTACATGTTTATAGATACATGGGTAGATCCTCAGTAATTAATCTTGACTGTCAACTCCTTCAGGCTCCTCTAGGATGATCGGCTGACTGGTAGCACTCCAGCACCAGGAACCAGCGCTCCTTTGTCAGCGTGCCCATCCCTTTCCTGACCAGCTTGCTTAAAATCTGGGTGGCATTTCTGATGCTTCACTTCCCATTTTTCCTAATACTAAATCTATGGTCTAGTCCTGCTGTAATGTAGACAAGATTTCTTCTTGGACCTCACAAAAGACAGATTTGTCAGTTAATAAAAACTTCTTGGCATCAGGCCAGACTTGGGACCAGCGCACCATGTAAGGTGATCCACCCCGCAGCATCTAAGGTGACAAGGACAGAGAGTGACCTGCCACGTTAATCTCCTCACGCAAAAGAGAGCCCGAGTGACTGGCTTCTTGACATTCTTTTACATTTGCCTAGTTTGTTGTTTATTAAAACAAAAAACCCAAAAAACTACACTCTTCTTGGTGTTAGCATGGCTTCTTCCATTAATGTCTTTTTTGGCTTACTGTTAATTTTTTAATTTTATTTTTTAAATACAGTCGACATACAATATATTATATTTCAGGTGTATAATATCGTGATTAGTCATTTACATAACGTATGAAGTGATCACACTGGTAAGTCTAGTATCCATCTGACCCCATACATAGTTATTACAATACCATTGCCAGTTATAAATACAGTCACGGGATATAAAGCACAGCATTTATGTCTTTGATCTCCACAGAATGCTGGCTGCCAGATGTAAAAATGTTGAACGAAAAGAAAGTTGTGGTTAGCTTTATGTTGCCTGTTCCCCAAATCATAGGTTCTTGACACTGGAAAAGAAATAGATTCAAGGCCACCTGATCTTAGTTTATACATGAGGAAATGGAAGGATTAAATGACTTGCTCCAGGTTACTCAACTGGAAAACAGTTTATATAGGCATCTACATACCTGTCTTCTGATTCCAGGGATAGGACATGGTTTATTTCACACACCACTCTGTCTTCTGAGTTGTGGTGTGGGGAGCACACAGTGTGACTAGAGTGCCTGAATTTATGCGGCGCCGCAGAAGATGGGAAGAAGACACCACGTGTATGGATTATACTTACCTTCTCTCCCTAGTCATCTATGACACAGGTAAGTACAGTCTCCAAAACCCAGTTTGCTGATTTGTAAAAAATAAAAAAAGGGAAGAAGCCAGGCTCTCTCAGTCTTTTTGTTGTTGTTGTTGTTGTTGCTATAAATTCCAGATACATAGCAACCCCTCCAACCATAAATATTTATTGGATCAGCTCAGTATGAGACTGGCTGTATCTTTTCATGAGATCTAGGAAGAAATCTTGTCTACATTAAGACAGGACTAGACCACAGACTTGGTATTAGGAGAAACAGGAAGTGAAGCACCAGCAATGCTACTTGGATTTTACGCAAGCTGGTCAGGGAAACGACGGGCACGCGGACAAGTAAGGAGCCCTGGCTCCTGGTATTGGAGTGTTCCTGCCGGCTGGAGACTCACACTTGAGTAAAACTGAGTCTCAGCCCCAGAGTTCAAAGTTGATTTCACATTCTCCTAAGTCAGTCTCATTAAGGAAAGATAAATCTGAATTTGCAAAAAGGCTGATTTGTTGAACAGAATAATGGAAATTGAAAACTGGAAGAGGTCTTAATATATATTATTTTGACCAACCCTGTAAAATTCAGAGATAATGAAATGGGGCATAACAAGTTCTGGCTTTCTGAAAATCACTTTGCCTTTTTAGTATTTGAGCCTCAATAAAACCAGAGGAAAAATTACTTACTAATAGGCACAATTTAAAAATAAAAACCTGAGTGAGAAGCATTTGCAATACTGGTTTCATTAGTTTCTGGATTAATTGCATGCCTCAATATTAAATCTAGTTGACCTGTTTAAGACAAAGCTGACCTGTGGGTTCCGTGGCAGCTGTACAGTTCAGAGTTCTATAAGCTGGCAAGTCCGTGTGTGGTTTGCTATCCCGATGGTGTGGTTTGTGAAGTCAAGAGCAGATCCTCACTCACAGACAGTTGTTGTCGGTGGTGCCTGAAATTATACCAGAAAAGATTCTTTACTTTGAGTCTTCAAAAGCCTCTCATAAGAGTAAAGAACTTTAATAGCTTTAGCACCTTATTAATAGAAAATATTATTAAAGGAAGATAAAGGAAGTTTATAGTGATGCAAAATAATGGAATGAAACAGTGGTGAGAGACACTCTGTTTTCTCAGTAATATAATAGCGACTGTTGTAACACAGTTGGGAATACATTGGCTGGGTAAGAAATAGGTTAGAGAAAACTTTGGGAACCTGGCAATAGGCTTAAAACACCTAAAAATAAGGATCTACTGACAGATGCCACGATAAATATTGAGTTAATTTCAAGGCTAAACCAATTTTTAAAAATACTTTCAAAATTACTTAAAAATATTTGTTTGGTAGATCCCCATAATAATTTTTTCCAATTGTATAATCATTTACAATTTTCAAATAACTCATCTCATTATTTCATTAGGTCCCTTTGCCACCTCTGAGATGTAAGTATTCCCGTGTCATAGAGAAGAAGACTGAGACTCAGAGACCTTAAGTGACCTACCAAGTGATAGACCTAGGACCACTGTCTCCTAAGCTGGGGCCGGTGCTTTTGTCACTAGTCTGCACTCCGGGCCACTTCAGGTGTTGTCATTATATGTGAATCTCCTTGTATTCCACATCAGGTTGGAAGGGGCTGTGCTGACTCTTCCGTCTGGTATCCTCGAGTGTCTAGCAGCAGATCTGTCTTGGCTGCACACTAAGATCCCTGAGGCCCAAGCCTCATTCTGAGAGATTCTGATTTAATTTGTCTGAGGTTTGATCTAGGCATCAATATAATTTTTTTTTTATCCTCACCTGAGGATATTTTTCTATTTATCTTCAGATAGATTGGGAGGGAGGGAGAGAGAGAGAGAAACATTGATGTGTGAGAGACACATCTATTGGTTGCCTCCTGCATGACCCTGACCAGGCCTAGGGATGAACTGCAACGAGGTACGTGCCCTTGACCAGAACTGAACCTGTGACTCTTGGGTCCTCGGGCCAATGCTCCAACCACTAAGCCAAACCCACCAGGGCTAGGCATCAATATAATTAAAAAAAAAATCTTCTTGGGTGATTTTGATGTTCATCCCAGGTATAGAAACACCGGTTTATAGTGATGGCTCTTAGTATGCCAGGGATGGCTCTTAATAGGGTGTGTGCTAGCATGTGCGTGCGTGTGTGTGTGTGTGTGTGTGTGTGTGTGTACTCATTCCCACAGAATCACCTGCAGGGCTTTCAAACCCTCTAAATAAGCCTCACTTCCCTGTGTGTATCAGAGAGATCTTTGTTCATTAGGATGTTGTGGGCAGAAAAGGGAGAGAGTGGGGGACAGAAGTTTGTATTAAAAATATTCCTAGATGATTTTGTTAACTATGTGTCTTCTGCATTATATAAATAACTTTTCAGGTTATGGGAACATGATGGCTAATCAATAAGCTGACTGACATGGCTCACATGACCCCAGTGCTCAAAGCAGGTGGCGGTGTCCATCAGGAGAGGTAAGGAAACGAGGCTGTGGAGAGGGCAGGTGCCCATTGTCAGGGGCAGAAGGATCAGCACAGTGGATCCTGTGGGAAGTCTAGACATCAGGGACAAACCTTCAGGAACTCAAGAGAGGTTCTTGTTCCTGTCAAGTCATCCTGGTTACTAAAGCCCTTTGGGAAGATTGTCTGGTTCAGTTATTCACACAATAATATTTATTACGTGTCCAGTGTGTGCCAGGAGCCTGGGTAGATAGACACTGAGGATGAAATGGTGAGCGAAATAGATGAACATTAACTTGTGGTTCCAGAAGCTCCGGTGTCCCATAAAGAGAAGGCTGCAGAGGGCACTTGAGTATTGACAAGTGGCTCCCCAGCACCTCAACGTCTCGCTAATGCCGAGCTAAGGTAACATTTCTATGGCAGCTCGGCCAGTTCGCTGTTTTAGCTCAACTCCAGGGAGACTGAAGATTAAATATGCAGAGAGTTCCCTCTCCTGGGAAGATGCCTTATTGCATAACAAGAGCCAGGAGCCGGCCCAAGACCAGGTGGGAAGCCAGAGGGGCATTCAGCTTGGTTCACTTAACATGTAGCACAGTGTCTGCACATACTTGATGCTGAATGAACGTTCTGATATGTTTTAGACAAAGATTTTCTTGCAGCACTATTTAGAATTTATTTAAAAATGAAAATGACAATACGTAAATAAGGTTATCTCCACAGTAGCAGTTGGAGAGTCAATAAAATTATGCTTTCAGGGATTTTCAAATTTATTGTGAAAGATTTGTCATATTATGGCAAATTTAAAAAAGGAAGCTGTTTAAAATTTTATCTAATCTGTAAAAAATAGGTACAGAAAATATTACTGGAGGAAATACTAGAAAATGTTAACAGTAGATATGTAATTTCCTGTAGGTCTATTTTTTCCTCTAGTGTGAGAATATATTACTTCTACAGTCAGAAAAATAGCTAACTGACATGATATGATCAACCCACTTCCAGTTTTCAAGGCCGGTAGAATTCCCTGTTGCATACAGGATGAAGAATACATTGCTTTGTTTGGCAAATTAGACCAGGCTCAGTAATGACCACTTAGCTTCATCTTTCTTTAGTCTTCTCTTCTCCACACCTCACATTTCAGCCGCATTGTGTCTGAATTACAGCTTGTCTTAAAATTTTTTTATTAAAAAAATACACACTCAATTGTAGAAAATTTGAAAAATTCTGCAAAGCATAAGCAAGAAAATAAAAGTGGCTATCAGATAGCCACTATTAATAATTGTCAATTATCTTTCTTCTTATATAGATAAAAATGAAGTTGTTTGTATGTTTATATTCATATATATATATTACATACAGTATATATAGTTCTGTACATTTCTTTTTTCACTTAACAAGCATGTTTTCTGATGGTGTTAAAATTCGTTGAAAATATTCTTTTTGCCAATAATATTGCATTGTTATATGTTCTCCTTGACAATCTCATTGACTCCCTTGAATTTAAATATTTATCTCTAGCCCAGACTTCTCTTCTCTGCTCAAAACCTCAATATCAACCATCAATCTGACATCTGCTGTCATTGGTATACCATAGGTAACATGCCCCAGACTGGACACTAACCTGGTTTTCTTTCATTCTTCCCAGTTCAGTGAGTAGAGGACCTCTGTTAACTAAGTTGCTCCTGATAGAAACTCGGAAGTTATAAGTGACAGCTTTACTTCCTATAGTGGGTTGAATTGTGTCCCACAAAAGGTATGTTTAAGACCTAACCTCCACTACTGTGAATGTGGCCTTTTTGGGAAATAGTCTTTGCTTATGTAATCAGGTTAAGATGAGCTCATAACAGATTAGGGTGGCCCTAAATTCAATGACTGGTCTTTATCAGGGAAAAGAGAAGCGGATGTAGACACAGAGACACAGAGGGAAGATGGCCCTGTGAAGATGGAGACAGAGAACGGAGTGATGCAGCTACAAACCAAGGAATGCCAGGGATTGCCAGGAGCCATCGGCAGCTGGGAAGAGGACAGAGTCTTCCCTGGAACCTGTGGAGGGAGCACAGCCCTACTGACACCTTGATCTTATACTTCTGGCCTTCAGAACTGTGACAGAATAAATTTCAGTTGTTATTTTAAGCAACCAGGTTTGTGGTAATTTGTATGGCAGTCCTTCCCTTCCTTCATGGAATCAAATAAAGTAGGTTTTTAGCTATTTCCATTTCTACACATCCCCCCAAATCCCCTTATGGCAGCCCCAGTGAGCTTTTATAGAAATAGTAACAAAGTCTTTTCCCACCAGGATGTCTCAATGGCTTATGTCACCTGGGAGGATAACAAGAACCCCCTAAGGCCCCAAGTGACCCCTCCCACTGTTCTCTCCCTAGTCGCACTGCCTGCCATTCTCCCCACTTGTTCATTATGCATCAGCTACATGGACCTTCTTTTAGTTCTTCAAATACCTTTATCCCCTGCTGTCCTCAGGGTCTTCACACATGCTGTTCCCTTTCTTCAGCCCTTCCTGCTCAACTCCTAACTCCTGCTCATCCTTCAGTTCTCAGAGAGGCCTCTGACCCATCATGTTGAGAATATCCCTGCTGTGGTCCCTCATGGCAATAGCGCCTGTCCTGCATAGCCGTAACCAGTGTGTATTATGCCTTTACTTCTGGGACAGTTGGCTGGTTGCCCACCTTTCCACTGCCCTCGTGTCCTTGCTCTTTATTTCCATTGCACACTCCACGGCACAGCTCCCGTGATTAAATACTGAGTGAAGTATATTCCCTCTGCTGTGCCCCAAGTTCACGGAGAGAACTCACTAACAGACAAGGCTTAACATCACCTTCAGGCCACAGGGCTCTGAAGGATGCCTGTGCTTGGATGGTGAACAAAAGTGAAGCAGGTGAGGTATGACCCCTCAGAGGAGGTCAGTGCTTAGAGTGAGGGCTTGGAAACATTGTATTTGCATTTGAATCCCGGCTCTGCTACTGGAAAGGGCATGGCCAAGGAAGATTACCCTTCACTGGCACATTGTGGGTAATAGATCCTCCCTCCCCAAGTTCTCTGGAGTAAACGAGGGAGCAAGTGCTCAACAGAAAGTGCTGCTTTTACCCTCATCTCACCATCAACACCCTCATTACCACGACGGTGTTTTCATAGCCGAAGGTTTGGGAAGGGGAATCCCTTGTAGTGGGTATGGTTGGGCTGCACCTACCCGAACCCTTCTGATCATGCCACTCCTCTGGACCTGGCCCTGTCTCACTGCTGTCCCTTGCAGGCAGTCCCTGTAGCAGAGGTTTCCCCACTGTTCTGGCTCCCCTCTGGCCTTACCCTGACGCTGCAGCCCAGACCCAGAGCTTGTCATGCTTTAGACGGCACATCAGAGAGCAGAAACACTGGGGAGAAGCTGGTGAAGAAGAAGAAGAAGAAAAAGTGGGCTTATGGGGAGAGGAGGGAAGGCTAGGGTGGGGTGGAGCCCAGATAAAAAGAAATAAAATCCAGCATTTGACTTTGTAAAAATTTCCTGCAGGAGGAAGAGCCATTTAAAGAATGATTCCCAGAATGACACCCTGGGCTAATTGCCTGGAGAAACAAACTAGGGGAGAGCCAGTGAATAAAAGCCAGCTCCAAGACATCCTTCCTTTTCACATTTCATGTTTGTATTTAAAGCTCCCATTCCAAAAACCCATAAAACAGCAGGCCCCACCAGTAATGATTTCCTGCAGCCCCCTGGAAAGCATTAGAACAATGTTTCCTGTTAATAGGCTATTCAGGGAAGGCAAAATCAATAATTTCTAGGCAGACATTTTTCAGATACGAATATATATTGTTCAAATACTCTTGGTTACTATCCCATCTCCTCTGAAAAATGGCTATATGGCAATGTTGCATTTTGTAAAAATGGATATTGGTTTGTAGTTCTCAATGTGCATACAATGAAAGAAAGAAATGCTCATGGTAACAGCTATTTGCAAAGGATTTTTATATGGTGTCAGTGGCATCTAGCTGCCTTTGACTATTGCAAAAAAATTCCATCATATGATTTATAAATGAAATATCTAATAGAATTGCTATTTTTAAGACCCGGACATATTAAACGGTACCTAACGTGGATAGCCCTAGATCCAATTGAGGCTTGACTAGTTGGTCTGCAATAAAGATACACTATATTTCAAAGACCTGGAGACCCAGATATACTCAGAAGATGAGTTTTCTAGGAATGCTGCTCTTTTGTGAGCAGTTTTGAATAATTAAATTCATTAGTAGCAGCCATTGTTCCACAGTCTGCAGCTGTGGGTTCCTCTTTTCTCCATCTTCGAATATATTACTGTAACGATGCTCCATCTGCTCTTTCCCCTGAGAAACTGACTCAACTTTAGAGATTCTGAATTAGAAATGATGAGGTAAAGCAAAGGTGTCTCTCATTTTTAACACCCATTCCCTGCACCCCTATTTCTCCTTTAATCCTGACCATACTGTGCATTGTTAACTATCTTCTCCCTCAGCTTGAAGAAAATGTTAGTGAGTGGAAATGCTTTCTGCAGGGTGAGGAATGGGCATTCTGTCGAGGCAACTGGGGAAGTAAAAAGAGCATTGCACCAGGAATGAAGGGGTCTGATAATCGGTCCTTATTTTGTTGCTAATCTGTGGGTTACATGGGGCAAGTCACTTACCCTCTGTAGGTCCCTTGTATTTATTTAGTGCTGTGTGATAAATTGTCCCAAATTTAGCAGCTTAAAACACAAATGTTTATTATTTTGCATCATTTCTAAGGGTTAGGAGTCTAGAAGCAGCTTTGCTGGCTGGCTCTGGCTCAGTGTCTCATTGCCTTTCCCACTAGCCTGCTGATAACTCAAGTCTTTAGCCATTAGTTTTAATGAAGGCTGCTGGAAAGTGAAAACATCTTTGGAAGAGGTAACACAACCTGCTATTATCAGCTGCTTGCACTCCCCTTCAGACCAGCTTGCTGTGATTTGACTTCATATACTTGGCAAGCAGCATGGTAAATGGAAAGCACTGGAGTTTAGAGTAACGCAGCCTGGTGTTAAAATCTCGACTCCTCCACTCACCTTGAGAATTCTACTAAGTTACCTAACATCTCAGTCTCAGTTCCTTGTCCATTAAATGGAAGAAATGCCATTCACCCCACAGGGTTGAATTAAATGAGAATTAGGTGAGAATTAAATGAGATAATTCTTGTCAGGCCCTTGGTGCTCTACCTTCTCTAGCAGGTGTTTGGTCTGTGTGAACCTTCTTCTCCCCTACCTTGGAAATAGAGTCTGGAGTAAATCCACTGATAATGGAAAAATCAATGATGACAAATCAGAAGTATGCAGGCAGTGCAAATGCTATCAAGGATGGTACTAAACATACAATTTGTGTGATTTTGTTCATTGAAGCATCATCAAGTCTTCACATATCAGAACTGGGAGGTAACTTATCAAGTCCATTTTTCAGATGTCAAACTAGCACCCAAAATGCCCTCTTATGATGGGTCAATGACTTCTTTTTTTTTTTTTTTAATCCTAACTCGCAGACATTTTTGCATTTATCTTCAGATAGAAGGGGAGAGAGAGAGGAAGAGAGAGAGAGAGAGAAAAACATCGACGTGAAAGAGACACATCGACTGGCCGTCACCCATACGACCTCAACCAGGGCCGGGGACAAAGCGCAGCCAAGGCACATGCCCTCAGCGGGAACCGAACCCAGGACTTTCTGGTCCACAGGCCAAAGCTCTAACCACTGAGCCAAACCGGCCAGGGCAGGTCAATGACTTTTTCATTTGTTCCAAGGACACAGAATGAATACTGGAGGCCTTGCCATGAGTGGGGGCCCTCTCCCAGCTTTCTCATGACATCTCAGGTGCTTGGCACCTGCAACTAGATTTTCTCGGTAGTGAAACTTAGTGTGTGTTTTTGGAACAAGCACTGGGTTTGGGGTCAGAAGATCTAGATTAGTACCTTGCCCCTGTCGCAGAGCTGATATGTGGTTTTGGATGAATCACTGTACCTCTTTGATCATATTTTTATCATCTGTAAAGTAGATGTCCTAAGAATATTGCCTGAATACTTATCTCTACAAGGCATTGTGAGGACTAAAAGAAATAAGGGATAAGAAAAGCTTGTAAACTGGAGATGTCATACCACTGCTATTATCTCTGTGGCTTACTACTCCAAGGAGAAGGTATCAGCTTTTATCACATAGGGTTGGGGATGGTGGAATGCTAGGCATTTTGTAGTTCACTAGGCATGATTTACAGTAGATGGTATTCTTGACACTTTTTGAATTGATGTTACTGATATAATCACATCTAGTAGGCAGCCAGTTGCTTCACTAGAAAGGCAACATTATACTGTTTGGTCTGTTACAAACTTGAGCATGTCAGTGACTATAGCTACCACTTATTGGGCCTTCAAAATATGAGGGGCATGGGCCAAACACACGAGATACATTATTTCATAGCCAGGATTGCTATGTGAACAATTCCAGGTCCAGGTGAATGGAGTTCTCTGAGTTGTGCAGTGCACAGCCTGCCTGGCTGTCCATGGAAACCCTGCTTTCTAAAACCCTTTGAGGTCTATTTGCATGGGCTTTTGGGGTATTCTCAGTTATCATAATTTATGATGAAAAAAATGAGATTTGGAGACATTAAGTAACATTTTCAAGGCTACAAAGCTAACAAATAGTAGAGTCAGAATTCTTAAAGTCTATGCTTTTGTCATTATATTATATTTTATGAGTTTAATCGAATTGGCAATGTCTTCCAGCAAAAGACTACTAAGAATAGACCTGTAGTTAAACAATTTGGGATGTTTGGTATTTTGTGGCTTGGATAACATTTATGTATTGTCTGGGTTCAGACATGACTATAGAGTGGGCTTGTTTTTGTCTTGATCCATCATGGTCCCAGAATAACCCTGTCTGATGTTGATGTTCTGAGAAATTTTTTCTGTGCAACAGGACACCAAGGCCCAGCTGTGGGTGCTAGGCCAGGTCCCAGTGCTTTTTTCTTCCTCAAGGTCACAGATCTGAGAGTGCTGCTGTCCACACCATTTGTAAGTGCTCTAAGCCTTCACTATGTAGCTCAAAATCGAAGCTCAACGTTTTGTGATGAAAGAAGTGGAAGAAGTGGGAGGCCACGTCGAACCATCACATCTTGCCTTCCTAAGTGAATGATTGCTGGTTCTAGGTGTCTTATAAATAGTTTTGTATAGTTTTACTCTAATTGCCAGATGGCAGTTCCTATGATAAGGTGTTATTTCATTTTTATTGACTGAGTCAAGGCAGCCTTGGGAGAAGGTAACATGATATAGAGGAAAAGCATGTATGTTGGCTCATGCAGACCCAGGGTTGAATCCGCCCATGACCCAAGAGGACTTGACTGGATCAAGGGAATGTGTGGGAGGCTGCAGCCAACTTGATTTGATAAGGTCAGAGTCTATGGCACATCCATACAGAAAGGTTGACAAAACAAAAATTTTGAGCAGAGAAGAATATTTTGGTGATATATAAAAACAGGCACAATGACTTCTAAAGTGTGGTCATTATGAAAGATAAAATATATGTAAAAAAAATGTGAGCCATCTGACAAGGGTCTGCCCAGTTGTGCCAGGAGTTGTGGATGAGACATTGAGAAAATTTAAAAGGTGAGAAGGCCAATAAACTAACTATAGGCTTACTTTCTCTGTGGTTTCAGGATGGCTTGTCTTAGGGAAATGGAGGCAGGCAAGCATCAGCCATAAAACAAAGTAGGTGAATTAAGTGAAGCCCCAAATGCTTCTAAAATGTGACACCCAGATGGGACCACACTCTTAAATAGTTCTAGTCTGCCCACAGTGGACATCAAATTTTTACTGTAATTGCATGGATTCACCTGCTCTAAAATATAATTATAATGGTATTAAATTTTTTAAAATTCAGAACTTTTGAAAGATGACAAGAGATATCATAGGAAACAGGAAGGTGATAGATAGACTGGGGAAAGATGCTAATAATCCTTAAAATTGACAAAGTGCTAAAATCTAAAATATAAAGAAACTCTAGGTAAATCAGTAAGAAAAAGACAGAAAGTCCTAGAAAAATGGATAGTTCAAAGAAGACCAGGCAATTCAAAGATGAATAAAACGAATTGGCTAAGAAGCACAGGAAGAAAAGACCAACCTCACTAGTATTCAAGTCACTGCAAATTGAAATGATGAGTTACTGCCAACATATATAAGTTAGGCAAAAATGGACAAATTGCACAGTACAAAGAGTTGATGAAGATGTGGGGGAACAAGAAACACTTCTAGTGGGAGTGCAAATTGATACAGCCATTTAGAATGTGCTCTGGTAGAATTCACAGAAATTAAGTTGGCATGTACCAGAAGATCCAAAGTCCCACTCCTGGGTACTTTTTTCCAGAAAACGTCACAGGCTCATAGACACCTGTATGAGAATATTTGTGGAAGTGGGGTAATCTAATTGCCCATCACTAGTGGGATGGATAAGTGAGAGGAGGAGAATGCCTTCTGTGGAAGCTATGCAACACTCATAGGCAGTGCAATAATAATATATACAACTCCATACAAAGATCTTAAAAATATACTGCTTAGTAAAAAAACAAAACAAAAAAGAATGGTAAGTAGCAGATATAAAGCACAATGCAATTTCTAAATTAAACACATACAAACAGAACTACATTTTTACGGTACCTACACATTTAAGAAGATGTATCAAAGTCATGAGAGTGGGTGTCTATGGGAGGGAGGGAGGGAGGACCATGAGAGTAGTGTGGGGATAAAAGGGAAACGAAATACAGTGTGACAGCCTGGACCAGTGCTTAATCAACTATCTATACTTGAGGTGGCTCACTCCGCAGTTTAAGATGTCAGAAGTTGTTCACTGAGGATGAATACCTACACAGTATGAAAAATTACCGTATTCTATTGTGCTGTCACCTTTAATGAAAGAAAATATACAACAGACATCATAAATGGATATTTTCTCCTCCCTCTTTGTCTATGTTCTGCTGATTCCTCCTCTTTGTTCCCATTGCTCTTGGTTACTTCTGTCCTGAGCTTAGAATGGTTGCAGAGAATATTGAGTGTCTGGTCTGAAATTACTGAGTTCAATATTTATATAGTGTCTGTACCTACTCCATTGTAAAAGAAGCGACTTCTTCCAATGTGTTCTGTGAAATGTCTGCCATCAGTAATTTACCACATAAACAAGAAAGGCGTCTATGTATTTGTTTAGCACTGAGGGTCTTCCCTTCTGATGGTGAACTACCAAAGCTATGGGAAGGTTTCGTGCCTATATTTTCCAGGAAGAGTGTCTTCTAAATGGGGGGGAGGAGGGGTGGGGGGGGTCTAAATGGGGTCACAGATGCATCTGATTTAGTCATATTATGGAAAGCCAAACGCAGTTTTGGCCCTTACTAGTGCTGGCTATCGTTTACCAAGGGCCTACTATGTAACAGGTGTGGTGCATATATGAGCTCTAACTCTCACTCAATTCCTATTTGTGTAGGCTTTCTCAGACTCTATTCTACTTTCTGTGATACAGTAGTCCTCCTTTTCTCATGGTTTTGTTTTTCCATAGTTTCAGTTACCCGCGATCAAGCGCAGTCTGAAAATATGAAATGGGGAATTCCAGAAATAAAGAATCCTTGTTTTAAATTTTGCGTCTTCTGAGTAGAGTGATGAAATCTCTAGTGTCCTGCTCCATCTCGCCAGGAAGTGAATTATCTCTTCCTCCAGCATGTCCATGCTATAAACGTTGGACACGGTATATGCTCCCTGCCTCATAGTCACTTAACAGCCACCCAGGTTATCAGAAGGACTGTGGAGTATGGCAGTGCTTATGTTCAAGTAACTGTTAGTTTGCTTAACAGTGGCCGCAAAGCATAAGAACAGGGATGCTGAATTTGGATATGCCAATGAGAAGCTGCAGGCGCCTCCTTTACGTGACAAGGTGAATACAGTACATTAAGATATTTTGAGAGAGACAGACCATATTTATATAACTTTTATTGCAGTATGTATATTGTTATAATTGTTCTATTTTATCATTTTTAGTTGTTGTTAATCTCCGACTGTGCTTCACTTATAAATTAAACTTCACCCTAGGTGTAGGGCCACACAGGGATATAGCCCCATTCTCCCTCCCAGACAGTTGAATGGTGTCCACCTGGCCAGTGGCCACAAGAGCAGAGCAGCACAGAACCGGGAGTTTCCCCACGTCCTTCCCAGCCAGCAGGTTATGATGTGTCTTTAGCCTGCAAGCAAGTCTTTCTCAGTACAGCACCCCTCCCCCCGCAACTGCTGGATAAGCCCCTGCCTAACTCTGGCTGAGTGCAGTGCCCAGGGCCATAACTCATCCCATGGGCCACCATCGGGTCTTCCCCATTATGTAAGTAATAAAGGCTATGTCCTCCCCCTCTGGTCCCTGGTTGGGAGCTCCTGTGTTACAATAGGTATGTATGTGTAGGAAAAAACATAGTATATAAAGGGTTTGGTACTATCTGTGGTTTCAGGTATCCACTGGGTGTCTTGGAAAATATCCCCTTGGATAAGGGGGGACTGCTATATTCTCAAATACTGCTGCTGGCTCTAGTCTTCTGGGATTGCATTGTTTAACATGCTCTGCTCATTATCTCTTAAGTTACTCCTGCATTTTATACCTCTTGTAAAATGTAAACCATTCCTGTCATCTAGGTCTTCCACTACCTGGAGAAAATGCAATTAATGAGAAAGTCCTGGGCTTCCTGGGTTAGAGTTGGAGTTTACCTAGTCAACCTTTAGCACAGGGCTCAGTGAGGTAGGTAGGTAGTTTAGAGGGAAGAACACCAATGAATCATGTGATCTTAGCTGAATTACTCTCTCAGAGTGCAGGTTACTTATCAATAAAACTGGAAGATATATAGCCTATGAAGGGATTGAGTGAGGATTGGAGCTAATATAAGCACTACACCTGATACATAGTAGGCCCTTGGTAAATGATAGCCAGCATTGTTAAGGGCCCAAACCATGTTTGGCTTTCTGTAATATGACTAAATCAGATCCATTTGCAGAATGATGGCTTTCTTGACAAAATACAAAACATACAATAGCCAAGTCATTTTTTTCCCTCACCCATTCTGCTGGTGAGTGTTTTTTTTACTCTCTTGCTCAGCTCCTAGGGAAAGGCCGATTATTGCCATGAGAGGTGGTGATTTGTTTCTGCCTCAAGAAATAGCATCACATATTTTTTTCAAATTGTCAAGAACATCAGACTTTAATAATGTTACCTCTGAGGAAAAGATTCAGTTGTGATGAAGAGGTTCCCTGCTACTAACCTCTATTGGTTTTTCAGTGGTAAGCAATGTACTTCTTACTTGAAATGAGGGGAGGTAGTCGCTTGCACTCTGGATTGAATTGCAAGACTCCGCCCAAGAGTTGACCCCTATGACCTAGAATGGAGGGACAGTAAAGAGTTTGATGATAATATAACCTATGACTAAGAAAAAACAGGCATGGCAGTATTTCTATTATACTTATCCAGAGGCCATTAATTTGACAATCTCAGTGCTTTTTTTTCAGTAGATAAAAGGGTATGTAACTTGCAATATGAAAAGAGTAATTTATTTCTCTCCTGGTCTTGTATTTTTTTTTTTTTTTTACATCCTACTCTCTCTTTTTCTTGATTAAATATGTAATCTTTGTTATATGCAAGTTTTAGAGAAGGGCAGATGGAAGGTCATAATTCCCCTTACTGTGGGCCTTGAGCCACCTATTTGGAGACAGGCCCCTCTCTCCAGTGTTGACACCCCTCTCCAATGGGACCCCAGCAGATGCCCACAGAGTGTGCCTTATCCCTAGTACAGGCCCTGTGTTCATCCTGTAGGACAACTCTGACTCGGGAAACAAGACTTACTGACAGTTACAGGTATGTCCTGTCCTCCCAGCCACACAATGATGCTGATGGTCTGCTTCTCTCTTCAGAATGTAATTTCTCCAGCCTGTATTCCCTTAGCACATGGGGATAGGGAATTGTGCAGGGGTAGGGTGGGGTACCAACTAGTAATAAATATGATTAGCCCATGAGTTAATCACTAAGGAAATTTAAAATTTAAATATCCTAAACCAAGGAAATAAAATCTAGAGACAACTTGAAGGCAGGTAATTTGCATATCAACTCTATAAGACATTCAAAGGTGATTGTTCTGAGGCAGAGTTCTTAGGGTTCATAAGTACCTTAATAAACC
This sequence comes from Tadarida brasiliensis, assembly GCA_030848825.1. Classification (NCBI taxonomy): domain Eukaryota; kingdom Metazoa; phylum Chordata; class Mammalia; order Chiroptera; family Molossidae; genus Tadarida; species Tadarida brasiliensis. Next base: position 65,312,349 of record CM061259.1, on the reverse strand, counting down.
CATCCCCAGGCTTCCTGAGAAAAGACATCTAGCTTCTCAAACTTGCTGACCATGGAAAAATACAGAACAATATGCAAATTGGTTGCCTTGATGTTAATGTACCAACTGTAGTCACTAAGTGCTGTTGGAAGAACATGAGCTTGCAATTTAGGAAGATACTTGCATCCAACTACCAGCTTAATTAACATGGAGGGGCTGCAGTGGTAAAAAGATTTATTTCTTCCTCCATTTGCTAATATGTATTGTTGTTTCCTCTTCTCTAAGCTCAGGAGTGTGGGTTTCAAGGGTAAGCAGGTCATCCCGAGCAGACAGGGTGTAAGGTGGGCATCACTGTCATGTGAAATCACCCCATGGTGCCGCTCCCCTCCCCTCCAGAGGTCCCAGGCTGTTCCTTTTTCCTGGAGATCTGCCTCTGTTTCTACCCCTTTTTGGGTTGTGGGCCTGATGCTTCTCATTTGTGTACTTCCCAATCTGATTGTATCTCCTAGGTTTCTGGATTCACTTGCCTTATTTCTTGGTCCCCATGTCTTTCTGCTATCTATGTATCCACCCTGGTGTTGTGACCATCAGTCAGTTCTAGACCCTAACCTGATGTGATGTCCAAAGGACTTTGAGGTTCCACCTGGATACGATATGACATCACATGACTGCCGTTGAAAATTTACAAATGATCTTGGCAGATGAGAGCATATTCTAGAAGGACTGGCCTTGACTTCAGTTCTTGGTAGGTAATGGTCACCACTGTGTTTGACCATGCTCTGCTTCAGTCTCTTCCAACCTTAGGCCTCTCTGCTGTGGTTCCCTACCAAGCTTCTAGACTTTTTCTGATTCAGTCTTTTTTTTCTTCTTCTTCTTAAAAAGTAGATTTTATTTCAGTTTTAGGTCCATAGCAATATTGAGCAGAAGGTACAGAGAATTATGATATACCCTCTATATACATATATATTCTCTTCCACTATCAACATCCCCCACCAGAGTGGTACATTTGTTACAATAGATGAACATACTTTGACACATCATTATCACCCAAAGCCTATAGTTTACATAAAGGTTCACTCTTGGTGTTGGTCATTCTATGACCACTCTATGACCACTACAGAATAGTTTTGCTGCCCTAAAAGTCTCTAGTTCTCTGCCTATTCATTCCTCCCCTCCCAACCCCTGGCAACCACTGATCTTTTTACTGTCTCCATAGTTTTGCCTTTTCCAGAATGTCATATAGGTGGAATCATACAGTATGTAGCCTTTTTAGATTGACTTCTTTCACTCAGTAATATGCATTTTAAGATTCTTCCATGTCTTTTCATGGGTTGATAGTTTGTTACTTTTTAGCACTAAATAATATTCCATTGTCTGGATGTGCCACAGTGTATTTATGCTTCCAAGTTTTGCTAATCATGAATAGAGCTGTTATAATCATTTGTGTGCAAGTTTTTGTTTGGACATAAGTTTTCAACTCCTTTGGGTAAATGCCAAACAGTGTGATTGCTGGACCATGTGGTAAAAGTATATTTAGTTTTGTAAGAAAGTGCCAAACTGTCTTCCAATGTGACTGTACCATTTTGTATTCCCACCTGCAATGAATGGGAGTTCTGGTTGCTCCACATCCTTGTCAGCATTTGATGTTGTCAGTGTTTTGGATTTTAGCCATTCTAATAGGTGTGTAGTGGTATCTCATTGTTTTAGTTTGCATTTCCCTGATGATGTGTGGTGTAGAGCATCGTCTCATAAGCTTATTGATATCTATATATTGAATCCTCTTTATCTGTTATATTTTCTATTTGTTCAAGATTCAAAAGTCCAAATCTGCCCTGGCCAGTTTTGCTCAGTGGTTAGAGCATCGGCCTGCGGTCCAGAGAGACCTGGGTTCGGTTCCCGCTAAGGGCATGTACCTAGGTTGCAGTTTGTCCCCGGCCCTGGTTGGTCGTGCGAGTGGCAGCCACTCGATGTGGCCCTTTCAAGTCGATGTTTCTCTCTCTCTCTCTCTCCCTCCTACTCTATCTGAACAAAAAAAAAAAAAAAAAAAAAAAAGTCCAAATCTTACCAATAAAGCTTAGCTTAGGTTTTACTACAGTCATCCCTCACCACTTTGCGCTTCGACTTTCACGGCTTCACTCTATCGCGTTATTTTCAAATACTATATACTATACTATATCTGAAAAAACTGTGATAGAGTGAAGCCACGAAAGTTGAAGCGCAAAGTGGTTAGGGACGACTGTGTATAAATAAAGAATCCTACTTCGCGGAAATTCATTTATCGTGGTAGAGTCTGGAACTGGTTAACTGCGATAAACAAGGGCCAACTGTACTTCATTGGAACCTTTTCTGATCACCACAGAGCTCAGTGATTTTATCTTTCTCTGGTTTAAATTTCTTACCCTGGGCAATATATTTAATCTGTGATGATCTTATTTAATAAACATATACTCTTAGTTTATCTGCATAGAGAAACATACCATTTTAATAAGATAAATAAACGTATGTAAATATAATTTATATATCTCAAGTCCTTAATGTGTTCCAGGTACTGTTAGATACACTGGGAGTCCAGAGGTAGATAAAACGGATGGATTTGCAATCTAGTGACTTTATTGGGGAGAGACAGTCAATAAATAAAAAATGAGATAATGTAATTACAAATACTATTAAAAATAACAATGAGGATATGATAGAGAGTGACAGAGGATCTAATTTAGAATGGGACTTCTCAGAAGAGGTAACATTTGAGCTGAAACCTGAAAGACAAATGAACAAAACAAACAATCAAACAAAAACAAGCAAGCAAACAAACAAAACAGCCAGGAGAAGATCTTGGAGCAGAGTAAACAAGTGCAAAGGTCCTGAGGTTGGAATGAGTCTATTGTGTCCAAGGACAGCAAAGAATTCCAGTATGGTTATGGTGGGAGCTCAGCAAGAAAAGCATAGTAGTTTAGGTAAGGTTAGATGGTTGGGCAGGGACAAAATTATGTAGCACAAGAGTAAAAACATTAGAGGGTTTACAGCAGAGAATCAATTGATCCAATTTGTATTTTTCTGTGTGCAGAATGGACTTTAGAGGTACAAGAGTAGAATTGGGAGTGCCAGCTGGGTGGCTATTGTAGTACATGGTCAAGGTGAAGAATGCAGGTGATGTGGACTGAGGTATTATAGATGGAGAGAAGGGGACACAAATGCTCAACATCATTAATCATCAGAGAGATGCAAATTAAAACAACAATGAGGTATCACCTCACACCTGTCAGAATGGCTGCCATCAACAAATCATCAAACAACAAGTGTTGGCGAGGGTGTGGAGAAAAAGGGACTCTAGTACACTGCTGGTGGGAATGCAGACTGGTGCAGCCACTGTGGAAAACACTATGGTGTTACCTCAAAAAATTAAAAATTGAATTGCCATTTGACCCAGTGATCCCACTTCTAGGAATATACCCTAAGAAGCCTGAAACACCAATCAGAAAAAATACATGTACCCCCATGTTCATAGCAGCACTATTTACAATAGCTAAGATCTGGAAACAGCCCAAGTGTCCATCAGTGGATGAATGGATAAAAAAGCTGTGGTACATATACACAATGGAGTACTATGCAGCTGTAAGAAAGAAAGATCTCTTATCCTTTGAGACGACCTGGAGGGACCTCGAGAGTATTATCCTAAGCGAAACAAGCCAAGCAGAGAAAGACAAATATCACATGATCTCACTTATTTCTGGAATATAATGAACATAACAGTCTGAGGAACAGGGTAGACCCAGAGATGTGGAAGTAGGGTATAAACTGACACCCCTCAGAAGAGGGGGTGGGGGGGAGGGAAGAGATAAACCACAGAACTTATGCGCATGTATGCATAAGTGATGGACATGGACAACAAAGCTGGGGACAGGGTGGGGGGATGGGGAGGAGGATGTCAATGGGGAAAAAAGGAGAAACATCTGTAACAAAAATAAATTAATAAAAAAAAAAAGAGAGAGAGAGAAGGGGATACATTCTAGGATATATTTCAGAGACAGAAGTGAGAGAATTTGATGACAAATTAGATATGGAGAATAAGGGAAGGAAGGTTCAAGGATGCTCCTAGGTATAGAGAAATTGAGCTCCTGGGTAGAGAGGGGTGAGGAGAATCAAGAGTTCCACTGGGCCACTATGGTGGGCATCTGCCATTCTGTTTAGCCTCTCAGCATCACTGAACGTCCTTCCTATGTTCAAGAATTTCCTTTACTTATGAATCCATGTTTCTCTAAGATAGAAGTCAGAAACTTGCTTTACCGGTAGCTCTTTTGGATGTGGTGCAGCTTGTGACCCTGGCTCAGTCAGGTACACTTTGAAACTCCAAACTGGCATCCATTCTTGCCATGGAGTGAACAGTTCCAATCAGTTTTAGAGGCAGCAGTAGCAGAGATGTCAGGCATAGCATCGGAGTTCAGGGTCAGTGACAGGGGCTCTGGGGTCTGTGCCCAGTGGTGGTCTCAGCTGTATCTCCCTTGAGCAGTCCCACAGTATGATCTGCACATGGTTTCTCAAGGGCTGTTAGGCCTGCAGTTTTGTTCTCTTGTTCTCCTGGGAATTTTGCCAGCTACCTCATACCCTTTCAAATACCCCATCTGACTAACTGATCTGAATAGGTTTTTTTTTTTTTCCCCAATAACAATCTTGAATGGTTCTGCCATGTTAGGTTAGAGAAACGTATTAGATATGTAAAAGGGGATCTCAAGCTGGCAATTGGAAATACGAGTCTGGTGTTCCGTGGAGAGATCAGAACTGGGGCTGAGAGATGCTAGGATAGAGATGGTGTTCAAAGTCATCAACTTAGAGCACTGAGGGAGTGACTGCTGGTATAGAAGGGGCCTCATCCTGGGGCTTTATGCACAGGAGCTCAAGCGGAAGCACCGGAGCCAATGGAAGTGTAAGCTGGAAATCAGGAGGGGGAGCTACCACGGGAACCAAGGGGCACTCTTTCAGGAACAAGGGAAAGGCCAATTGTGTCAAATTTAATGAATAATCATTGTCTGGTATTGTTATATTTTTAGGCTTAGCATTAACACATTTTTAGGCAATAAGGCAGAATATGGGGTTAGAGTCAGTCAAAACTGGGTGTGAGTCACAGCTCTATGACTTACAAATACATGACTTTGTGCAGGTTCTTTGGGCTCTCTAAGACTCAGCGTATACATTTAAAATGAGAATAATACTTATCTCAGAATTGGTGATGAAATAAAAATTGTAATGGATTGAACTGTGTGCCCTGAAAAAGATGTGTTGATGTCCTAATCCCAGGTACATGTCAGTGGGACCTTATTTGAAAACAGGCTCTTTGCAGATTTAATCAAATCAAGATGAGGTCATCAGGGTGGGCCCTAATATAATGACTGGTATCCTCATAAGAAGATTTGGACACAGACATAGACAGAGAGAATGCCATGTGACACACAGAAACACAGAGACACAGAGAGGAGGTGGGAGGATGAGACAGGATGCTGCCACAAGCCAAGGAATGCTGGGGGCTACCTGACGTGGAAGGGGCAGGGCAGGATCTTCCCCTAGATTTTCAGAGGGACCACTGCCCAGCTAATGCCTTAATTTTGGACTTCTAGTCTTCAGACTTGCGAGAGAATTTTTTGTTGTTTTCAGTCACCCAATTTGCAGTACTTTCTTTAGGCAGCCTGAGAAAACTAATGCAGATTTTAGTACCAAGAAGTGTGGTGTTGCTGTCACCAATATTTAAAAATATGGACGTAGCTTTGGAATTGGATAATGGGTATTGGCCTGAAGAATTTGGAGGCCTTGATAGTAAACATCAGGATTACCTTGAAAATTTGGATATTAAGAGCAATTCTGACACAGGCTCAAAAAGAAGAGAGGAAAGCTATAGGCAAAGTTTCTATGGTCTTAGAAAAAAATTCATATAATCATGAACAGAATGTTGCTAGAAATGAACATTAAGGTACTTCTGATGAGGTCTCAATGGGAATGAGAAACATGTACTGAACACCAGAGGAAAGGTGATCCTTGGTATAAATTGGTAGAAAACATGTTCAAGTTACGTTCTATTGTTAGGGGGGAACTAGGACTTGTGATGAATATGGATATTTAGCTGAGGAAATTTTCAAACAAAATTTGAAAATTTTGGAAGGTGTGGCTGATATGTCCTTGCTGCTCAGAGTAAAATATGAGAGGAAAAAGACAAATTGAAGAAGGAATTCTGCCTCAAGACTGTAACATAGAAATCCTGCCTCAGTTTCCAGTCTGTTGGGCTGCCCTACAAACTTTGGACTTGCTAGTCATCATGATCATGTAAAAGCCAATTTCTTGAAATTTATTATATGTATGTATGTGTGTGTTAGGGATGTATATATGGATTTGTTTTATATACAAATAGGAAGTGTGTATATATATATTGTATACACACATATACATCTATACACACATATATATCCTAAACACACATTTATGTCATATATATGTGTATATATACCTTGTATGTCCTATTGGTTTTGTTCTCTGAAAATCCCTGATTAGTCAAATGTTAAATGATGCAACAGGTGCAAAGCACTTAGCATGGTTCCTATGCCAAGAGCTCAGTAAACGATAGTTTGACTTTATAAGTTATTCTAAAGTGTCAGAGACCGAGGGCTTCAAGAGGGTTTTTAGTGGTGAGATACCCAAAGTAAAGAAAGCATGCGGAGCTGACATCAGGAGGGATCAACAAACAGCAGCAGCTTTATTCAATACAGTGAACGGCTTTTACAGACTCATGTGGTGGGACACTCGGCACAGGGCAGTGCACGAGACAGTGTGTGGCACATGTGAACTAAGCTTTTCCTGTATCATGCTTATGTAATAGTAATGTGGTCCGTGCCTGCGCAGCCAGTTCTCGGGTCATGTCCTGAACCATGGCCTTTTTAACGAGCCGTTTCCCAGACCCTAACATTCTACCCCCTAGAGGCTGGGGTGTTGGGACTTGACCCATAAAGCATTTCCCTGTGCCCAGAGCCCACAGCAGCAATACAGGCTGCAGCACAGAACCACAGGCCTCCAGCGAGGCCGGCCAGACTCAGCAGGGCGCGTCTCCAGAACTCCCCAGCTGGGTCCACCACTGTGTCAGGGGGTCTTCCTGGAGAGCCTGTATCGCTGAAACTTCAGCATCCATTTCTTTCAGGGCTTCCTGTATCTGCTGCTGGTGGTCCGGGATATAAACGCAGCATTCAACGTGTAAAAGGGCACAAGTTCCTCCCTGTACCACAGTCAGGAGGTCTAAAGACATCCTGATCTGAAACACTGCTTTATGTATTTGCATAGTTTCATCTATCAGCAAGGCTAGGGATATACGAGTAACATTCAAGGCTTGGGCCATGTGTTGGGCCAAAGCTTCTACTTGCAATTCTACAGCTATTGTTCCACCCCCAGGTATAAACAAAGCCAGGGGCTAGAACCACCAGGCAGCTCTTTTCCCTCAGTACCATCTATGATAAACAGGGTCCCAGTTAGTGGGTATCTGGGTTAAGGTAGGTGTGAGGTGGCCCTGTATGAAGGGGCACCCCCATGTACACTGTCCTGTCCAGTGGGCAGGAAGGTAGGGCCATCCATAGCCTCCACAGATCCAGAGAGCATTGCCTGGCAAAGTCAATAGCTTTGTACCCACTAATTTTCTTCCATCCCACCAGTAGTTGGTATTCCCTATATGGGAGATATTCTGACACAATTCCCTCGGGATCCAGCCTACTGTATGTAATGTAATTCACTTGCTCTATACAGGAAGGAGCTACTTGCAATAATTCTATATGGGTCCCCATCATCCACCCCAACCATTGAATACAGCTTTCCTGAGCAAGGAGGGTTCACTGTGATAAGTCCAGTGCAAAAGAGTCTCAATAACCCGGTGGCGGGCATTCCATTCAGCGCTGGTGCGGTCCCAATTGCAGAGGGTGGTCCAATTCTCGGTTGTAGCTGGAGCTACTTGCCAGGGAAGACGTCTGAAGTGTCAGATGGAAGCTCAGTACAGACCCAGTGTAACTTTTCCTTCAAGAGCACATTGAATCTCTCTATCATACCTGCGGCCTGAGTCTATAAGGGACATGTAGCTGCCAATCGATGTCATTGTCCTGTGCCCAGACTTGGACCAAATGGCCTGTAAAATGAGTTCTATCACTGGATGTAACAAGGGGCCTCCCATAGGTGGCCGCCAACCACTCCAGAGCCTGGAGGGTGTGAGGCTGATCTGCCCTGGCCACAGGAAGGCAAATCCAAGTCCTGTAGCAGTGTCAATAGCAGTTAACACATACCGTGCTCCTTGGTCCGCAGGCAGTGGTCCAATGCAGTCTACCTACCAATTTTGTAAAGGTTGGGCTCCTCGGGGAATTTGCCCTGGTTTTAGCGGCAGCCATCTCTGCTTAGGGTGGTGTTCAGCACACCACGTACACTCATGCACAGCTTGCTGGGCTTTAGCCCTAGTTACAGGCAAGCCCCAGCGCTGGGCCACCAAGCCCATGGTTCAGGTACCAACATGATCCAATTTCTTATAGAGCCAGGCGGCTACTACAGCCAGTTCTGGAGAGCCTAGAGGGGCTCGCACACGTACAAATGCATCGGCTGCATCATTTCCAGGACCTGCAAGGGCTTATGCCCTGATACATGGTAAATCACTGCTCCTTCTTTCAGGCACCGTTCCCACATGTCCTGCCGCATGTCCTTCCCCCACAGGGGTTGATGGCCTATAAGCCATTGTTGGGCTGCCCAGCAAGGTAGCCATAGAGTTAGGCCTCTGTACACGGCCCAACTATCGGTGCACACATGCACACGGCCAGACTCTTTCATTAGCACTATCCACATAGCTCTCAGTTTGGCCCACTGGCTTAAATGTCTGGCTCCTGTATCATACCAAAAGGTATCCATTGCCAGTTGCAGGGCCACTGCCACCCACATTGGTGGTTGGCCTCGACAAGATCCATCAGTATACCAAGCATCTGCCGGAGGGGGAGGTTTTCCCTCCTCAAAAGGCCTGGGGCTTTCCTCCACTTCTGCAGAGGGCTCCTCCCATTCTGCCCTAAACTGTATTGGTCCCAGCAAGGAGTGCAGCTCCTGCCTCAAGAGGCCGGTAGAGAACCGAGCCTCCTGTTCCAAGTAAGCTCCCCACTTTGTCAAAGTGGGAGTTTGGGCCACCCCCATGCGTGGTAGAGTACCCCAAGACCATAACCACCCCTCTACTGGGTACGTGGTTTGCACTGTGACAAGAACCTGTGATACTTTCACTGGCCAACAGGGCTGCGTACACCACCACCAACTGCTTCTCAATAAGGGAGTAACGACTTTCAGCTCCCTTCCACAATTGGGACCAAACCCAATAGGACTCTTCTGAGCTCCTTGCTTCTGCCAAAGACCCCAGCCAAACCCCAAGCTGTCCACTTGTACAGTCAGGAGGAACGGCAAAGCCAGATCCATGATTCGCAGCATCTGCGCCTGGGCCACTGTCCATTTTGTGGCCAGAAATGCTTGCTCCACCACAGGAGACAAGTTTTGTGGCCAGAGATGTTTGCCTCCTCTTTCCAGACCATGTGGTGGAGGGGTTTCATCAACATGGCTAAATGGGGGTAAAGGTTCGCCAGAACCCTAGCAGTCCCCCAAAAAATCTGCAACTGTTTCACTGTTTCTGGTCGGGGATAGGCCGGTATTTTATCTATAATTGCCTCAGGTACCCAAGAACTTGACAGAGTATCCAGGCCCCTGGACTTTGTCATTGTTGATGGCCCACACTCAGCCCGCCAGGGATTCCCAAAGGCTGCGTGCTCCTGCTTCTAGTTCTGTAAGAGAATGAGAGGTCAACATTATATCATCAATATAATGGAACAAGTGTACATTCGGAGGTTTGTTCCAGGATGCTAAGTCCTGGGCTACCAAACTATAACAAAGCGTTGGACTCTGTAAATAGCCTTGGGGCAACACTTGAAATGTCCATTGTCTTCCTTCCTAGGTAAAGGCAAACTGTTCCTGGCTTTCAGAGTCAATGTCTATGGAGAAAAAGGCATTAGACAAGTCCACAACATAACGAAACCACCCAAGTCCTGCGACAAGTGGTCCATCAATTCAGAGATATTCGGTACCACCGCATGTAAGGACGGAGTGACTTTGTTCAGTTCCCGGTAGTCCACAGTCATCCTCCATGAGCCGTCAGACTTCCGGACTGGCCATTCCAGGGAATTATAGGGGCTATGCATTGGCTGAATAACCCTGCTTCCTCCAGTTTCAGAATGGTTCACCCAATTTTTCCTGGCCTCTGGGTAGTCAATACTATTTCACATTGACTCGGGTGCTGCTTATGGGAGCTGCAAGGGAGCGTGGTGTGGGTGTCCTCTAATCACTGTCTTTACCACATGCACCCGTGGGCGAAATTTGCCCTGTGTAGTGTGGACTGTGAGACCCTAAAACGTCCATTCCCAGTATATATTCTGCAGTCGGTGAAATATACACTTCATAGGGGGTTGGCGGCAAAAGTCAACACCCAGCGTAAGGGTGACTTGGGGTACTTGGATATGCCTTCCGTCATACCCTTCTACTGTAGCACTAGGACCCTGAAATCAGTCCGGATTCCCATAAATCAGGGTCTAGTCTGCCCCCTGGGATGCACAAGGGCCAAAATGCTTTGAACATTCCGAGGGACCAGTAAATAGTCACTTCTACATATGGCTCCGTCATCCGGCTCCCCCGCCAACCAGGTGCCAGGGCCTGCTCCCCCAGGCAGATAGTCGGCCAACTGCACCTCTCCTGTCAGCCACAGGGCTAGGGGAGTGCATTGTTCAGGGCACAGTTTCCGCCACAGGGCCAACAGCAGTTCTAGTGGCCGCCCATCTATCTTCTCCTTGGCCAGCCCAGCTGCGATATCTGCCATAATGGCAGCGATATCTGCCATTATCACTGCAATTGTGGTCACACCACAATTGACGCCAGCTTATTTTCACTGGCCTGTTCTTGTGTCCACATCGGCCCCCCTGCCCACAGCACTCACAGACTGCGGGGCCTGAGAACGCTTAGTCTTGCCTTCCGTAAGCTCCCGCACCTGTGTTGCCAGGCCTTGCTTTCCTACTTCCGCATCCCCCAGCCACCCCAAGGTGGTAGTTACTTCAGGGACTGGGCAGTCTGTGTAAGGGACCAATAAAGCTGCCATAGTCCCAAAGTCCCTGAAGGGTCATTCGCTAGCACCATGTCCTTCATATGGGCTGTAAACAGCTCTTCATCTGGGCTGCTGTACCACTGCGTGAAAATCATCTGGCGCAAACCCATGTCCCGTATGACTTGTACTACAGCCAAGTAAGTAGTCCACTTACTTACATGTTCTGGGAGATCTCCAGCACCATCCCACACGGTTCGGGCGCCGCCATCAACCAATTAATCAGTGTCTGGTCACCAGCCTGGGGGTTCGTCTCTGGCACATTGTGCCGCCCCTGCCGCAGCGAGGGGATGGTGGCAATACTGGCCAGTTGTCCCATCTCAGTGGGGCTGAGCTCAGTATTGTCTGCACCGTCATCCCAGAGGCATAACAACCAAGCTGGGACAGACTCCTCCAACCGCTGCTTGCATTGCTGGGCCAAGTGCCGCAACTGCGCGGCAGAATATGTTGTATACGACGTAGGCCGGGTCAGTGGGGGGCGGGGGGGGGGGTCCTGCCAGCCCCTCTCCTGGCGTTAAAGGTTCCTCTATCTCTACCTTCTGCCGCACCAAGGGTCGGGCGGTCGCAGGACCCGGCAGGGCTGCTGCTGCGGGAAGACGCAGCTGGCTCTGCGGACCAGGAGCCTGCGCTCAGCTTCCTCCAGGTGCTGCTCCAAGGCCTCCTCCTTCCGCTGGAGCTGCTGCGCTTGGTTCCTAAGGTCCCGGATGTCTCGGCTGGCATGTCGCAAGACAGCCAGCAACATCCAGGCGACCCTACCTGCAGCCTCTGGATGCGCCACGGGAATGTTCAGCTCCAGCATTTCCAAAGCCTTCCGTACGTCGTCAGGCCGGGGACCTACAGCGTCCCAATCTTCCGGCAGCGTCCAGGCCATCAGGTAATCCACCACCGGGTACCAGGGGGATTCGGAAGGCCACATCCTGTCCACCCAGGGCTGCTCCTCACTGAGGGTCGTCTGGGTACTCACCTCATCCTGCCCACTACGCAAGTGTCAGAGTCCGGGGGTTTCAAGGGGGGTTTTCGGTGGTGAGATACCCAAGGTAAAGAAAGCACGCAGAGCGGACAGCAGGAGGGGTCAACAAATGGCAGCAGCTTTACTCAGTATAGCTGGCGGCTTTTACAGACTCGTGTGGCAGGAAACCGGGCAAGGGGCGGTGCACCAGACAGTGCGTGGTGCGTGGGTCCTAAGCTTTTGCTGTGCCATGCTTATGTAAGGGTAACGTGGTCTGCACCTGTGCAGCCAGTTCCGGGGTCATGTCCTGAACCTCGGCCTCTATCAACAAGGCAGGTTCCCGGGGCCCTAACATAAAGCAAAGACTGGGGATTGGCCTCCAACTTTCTAGAAAGGCTGAACTGCAGCCTGCACTCTCAGAAATAAAATTAAACAAACCAAGCAAAAACTCTGCAATGTCTATTAACCATGCTTGTCAGGGTTATACAAAGTTTTCTCCCTATAGGTCAATGGTGGAAAGACAGATACATCTGAAGAGGGATGAGAAGCTTAGCTGCTCTTAGCTATTTTACTTTGGAACACTAACTTATTATTTTATGATTCTGAGGGAATATCAGAGCCCTTAGAATAAAAAGACAATTTAGAGAGATTAGGTTCCTGTTTTATTTTCCTGTAAATAGTTTTGTTATTTAACATAGAACTGAACTAAATTAGTCTTAAGTATTTTTTTACCCCGTAATATTTATAAGATCTAGGTAGTACGAGACTTTCCCAGCGATATCCGCCATTATCACTGCATTTATCATTCTCTGAAGTTCTAGGCAGTGCAGTGCCCAGGTAACAGAGATGAGAACTATAAAAATTTCAGAGGGAGAGATAAAAGTATTGTTTTCAGATGATATAATTTTTCTTCTAGGTCTAATGCAATACCATTAAAAGACCCAAGGAAATTTATAAGAGTTTAAAAAAATCTAATGTGTAGTTCTTAAGGTCATTTAACAGACTAAATAGGTGAGAAAATGGGACTAATGCGTGGGTTGCCTATTAGATATTAAAATGCATCACAAAGCCACGGTACATGAAAATAACATGATGCTGGTGCAAGGATTGGCAGGCGTAGCTTAAACAAAGTAGGATCAGGAAGTGAAACTTAGTGCCTATCATTCTAAGTATATCCTAAATGTAGAATTACAAATCAGTGGAGAAAAGAAAACTTCATTCATTCCAATGACTGTTTCTGAGCAACTTCCTTGTGTTTGACATTGTGCTAAGTTTGGGAGATATAACCATGAATATGAGAAATCCTATGATGTCAAGGTACAGTCTCTAAGGTAGACAGACAAGATGAACTGGGAAAATATGAATCGTGTTAGTGGTATAGTGAAGTCATCACAAGGAATAGATGCAACTCTTAACCCCTCCTTGAGTGTTAAGGAAGTTTTCTGTGTGGAAGTGATATCTGAGCTGGGGTCTGAAGGGCAAGCAGCAGGTAACCAGGTGAAGGGCATTCCAAAATGAACCAGCAACAGGTGTAGAGGCTCAGCAGAGACAGAAGTGGTTCAATTTGGCCCAAGCTGGTATTGGAGAGAAAGGTGGGAGAAGGTGGAGAGACAGCCCTGGGACTTAGGAAGGGCCACGGTTAGGTTGTTTTGCTTGCTATGGTGATGTTAAAGAGGACCTGGAGATCTACTGGATGTAGTAACAAACAATGAGAAATGTAAGGATAACTCCTAGGATTCTGTCTCGGGTCACAGGGAGAATGGTGATGGGGATGAGCGTGTTTGGACAGGTAGAAAGAGGTAATGAATTAATTTGGGTACATACTGAGCATTTAATTGACATTGTGTGTGTGAATTTTTTTTTTTTTTATCCTCACCCGAGGACAGTTTTTCATTTTTTGTTCAGATAGAGTGGGAGGGAGAGAGAGGAAGAGAGAGAGAAACATCGATGTGAAAGTGACACATCGAGTGGCTACAACCCTCACGACCAACCAGGGCCGGGGACAAACTGCAACCGAAGTACATGCCCTTAGCGGGAACCGAACCCGGGTCTCTCTGGACCGCAGGCCGACGCTCTAACCGCTGAGCCAAACTGGCCAGGGCGTGTGTGTGAATTTTTTAAAAAATCCTTACCTGAGGATATGTTTTCAGTGATTTTTAGAGAGGAAAGGAGAGAGAGAGAAAGAAACATCGATTGGTTGCCTCCTGTATGTACCCCAACTGGGAATTGAACCCGAAACCCTTTGGTGTACTGGATGACACTCCAACCAACTGAGCCACCTGGCCAGGGCAACATTTGTGTATTTTATTATTCAACAAATGCTGCTGGTTAACTATTTGAAAGAATTTATTAAACAAATACAAAAATGGATTTCTGAATGATTGGAAAATAAAATGGAACTAAAAAAACTAGAAAAGAAAATATAGAATACACATTGAAATGTTAATGCTTATTATTTCTGTATGATAATTTATTAAATGACCTTTGTGTTTTCCCTTATGTATTTGTCAAATTTTCTAGAAAACATGTAGTACTTACAGCTTTAGAAAAAAGCTAAGTAATGAAAAATCTTGTTTTTTAGTTTCCTGTTACTAACAACATGTCTAACTGGTATCTAAATACAGTGACACACCTTCCAAGCTGCTCTTAAAGTGTCTAACAATAGAAAAGGGGTTAGAATGATATCGTGAGCTAGGAGTCTGGATTCTCAGGGACAGATTCATTCATACGTCTATGAATATATATTGTGCTCTGGACACTTTAGATACTGGCGATGCAGCACAGAGAAATCTCGAAAGTCCCTGCTCTTTTGGAATTACGAGTTAGATCAGAGAATCCTCCTAGTAGTAGAATCCAGCAGAAAACGTGTTGAATTGTTGGGCCGAGATCATATAGGAGCTTACATCTCAAAGCTGGCAAAAGACTCAGAGTCTATTTCGATTTATAGACAAGAGAACAAAAACTCAGAGGTTGAGGCTTCTTCACCATGAACTTCGTTGCCATGAAAGTGGGACTAGAATGCAGGTTTAATATTCTTTCGGCATAACTATATTTCTTCCTCAAGTCATGTTCTAGTGTCTCAGTCTGTTCAGGCTACGAAACAAAGTGCCATACACTGGGTGGCTTATAAACAAGAGAACATTATTTCTCACTGTTCTGCAGGCTGGAAGGCTCCAGCAGGGCTGGGTAAAGGCCCTCCTCGGGCGACAGGCTTCTTATTGCATCCTCACATGGTGGGAGGGCAAGGGAGCTCTGTAGGTCTTTGATAAGAGCACTAATGCTAATCATGAGGGTTCCACCCTTGTGACCCAATCATCCCCAAGGACCCCACCTCCTAATACTGTCACCTTGGTCATTTGGTTTTCAATTTATGAATTTTGTGGGACACAAATATCCACACCATAGTAATTAGCATTTTCTAAGAGAACAAGAAATATCTATAAGGTGAGGTTTGTGTGTCACAGAGAGATCCATAGTCCTGGTTTAGCATTAAAATGTCACTAAAAATGTATACTCGCTACTAGAAGATGGTATTTATTTTTGTTCACTCAAATGGAAGAGTTATCCAACTTCTGCTGTGTACAAGTCCTTATATTGATAATATAGCTACAATAAAGATAAATTGGAATATTTCTTGGCTATAAAAAATGAAATCTTACCATTTGTGACAACATGGATGGCCTAGAGGGTATTATGCTAAGGAAAGTATGTCAGACAGAGAAAAATAAATACCATATGATTTCACTTATATGTGGAATCTACAGAACAAAATAAAACAGAAATAGACTCATAGATACAGAGAACAATCTGATGGGTGCCAGATGGAAGGGTGTTTGGGGGGCTGAGTGAAAAAGTTGAAGGGATTAGGAAGTACATATTGGCAGTTACAAAATAGTCATGGAGATGTAAAGTACAGCTTAAAGAAAACAGTCAATAATATTGTAATAACTGTATGATGCCGGGTGGGTACTAGACTTATTGGGGGGAATCATTTTGTAAGTTATATAAATATTTAACCACTATGTTGTACACCTACACATTTGGATCTCACATTCTGTAGGGAGATATAAAGAAACAATTGCCATAGATTCTTTCCTTTCATAGTAGTTTTGTTTGATGAAGTTGCTGTGAACGTTGAATGAATGAATACTGAATCATTGCTCCTAAGGGAAACACAAGGTTAGGTTCCTGCCAGCGTTTTTGTCAAGAATCAATACAGAACCCTGTTTTCGTGAGTGTTTATGTTTAGAGACACCTTATTTAATTATACTGTTCACTCATTAACACTGAACTCATGACCATGAGTTTCAGAACTCATGCGTAAATGAAACTTACCTAACATGGATTTTCTCTGCAGGGCACATCACAGTCTTCCTGTGCTTAGGAATATTAGACAGCACTTAGGACCACACTCAGAGCCCATTTTAAACAATGAAATAACCAACAAAAAGCACAAAAATGTGAAAAATCTGACAGTAAATAGACCATGAAGACGATACATTTATGGCTGTGAGAGCTGAAACGAGAAAGCAGGCATCTCCTTATTTGACTCCGGTTGGGAAAGGGTGTGTCTGGTGACTCCAACTTTTCTCTACTCTGTGCAAGTCCTGCAATGACAGCAAAGCTCTGTGAGTATTGATTTTCAGGTTACAAATATGTTTTAGTGAGTGTAGAATCCAGGAATACAGAGGATCAGCTGTACACTATTAGCTATTTAGTTACCATGGCAATTGTGCTGATGATTATGGTGACACAATATTGATTCACAGGGAGTCTGGAGGGTTAGAGAAGCTTCTCTGAGAAAATGCTGTTAAAGCTGATATCTGAAAGGCAGCAGGTATTAGCTGTGCTGAGTACGGAAGGGGGGAGACCATTTCAGGAAGAAAATATAGCATATGCAAGTGTCTTGAGATGGGAAGAAGCAGAGCATATTTCTAGGGCCAGCAATATCCCATTTAGCTGGTACCTTCTGGTAGGAGGTAGGGACCAGATCGTGCAGGACCTTGTAACTCCATTAAAGGATTTAAAAATATATATATATATATATATATTTCAATTACAGTTTATATTCAATACTATTTTGTATTCATTTCAGGTGTAGAGCATAGTGTTTAGACAATAATATACTTTACAAAGTGTTCCTCCTGATATTTCCAGTACACATCTGGCACCATACATAGTTATTACAATAATATTGACTATAGTCCCTCCATTAAAGGACTTTTTATCTTTATTTTAAAAGCAATGGGAAGCCAAGCTAATGGGTAATACAGATTTAAAAACTTCACTGTCTCTGGTTCAATATAAAGAAAGGGCCAGAGGGGGCTAAGAGTGATGTGGGAGGGCCAGTGACAAGCTTGTTTCCATAGTTGAGGGAGACAGGACTAGGATTAGGGTAAGGGCCATGGAGGCGGTATCAGGGTCACTAGTGGGCTTCTGGTGTGTGCAGCTGCATGGATGGGGGTGCTGTTTCCAGAGGGGAGGCTCACTGGAGAAGAAATATTTTGGGGGGAGGAGCCCAATTTTTGTTTGGGGGTTAAAATGTCTGTGAGCTACTGTGGTAGATGAGCATCCCCTTCAAGGAAGGACATGCTTCCACCTGGGAGGAAGGCAGTCAGCAGAGAGCCATCAGCTGTCTGCAACTTCAGGGTCCGCCTGATGGTAGGGCCGCCTCACTAAATGTCATGCCCTTCCCGGGCAGCCCTATCAGGTGCGCAGTGGGGTGGGCACTCTGATGGGCAGTGCTTGTTCCAGAGTCCCCTGTGGAGATGACTGAGGGAAACCTGATGCAGTTTGACTTCTTAGATCAGTCCTCCCTCCTCCTCCTCACTCACAGGGGATTGATTTCTAAAAACCGTCTTATACCCCAAACTTCATCTCATTGGGTGCTTGTGTAGATTCTCACCTGAAGCAGATAACCAAGTGGACATGTCAAGTCAGACACACAGGTGTGATCTAGAGATGCATATTCCTAAGTGGTCAAGATGTGGATGGTAAGTGAAAACACGTGCATGGCTGATTTTGTGGAGAGGAAATAATGAAGACGAGAAGGAGCACTCACTCTTGACAAACTCCAAGTTTTACATGTGAGTCTGGGAAGGATAACCTAAAAGACTGTTGGGAAAGGCCAGAGGTTACCCAGGAGTGGAACATACACAAAAGACAAGAGAATAAAGGGGTTAATTCCATAAAGTGGGGCTGAGAGGCTAGGTAAGCTGAGGTTATTGGCCCCCTTAGCTCAACGTTTCAGTGGATTGTTACAGGGCAGTGAGAAGCTAGGAAAATTCCATGGCAGGAGGAAAAGGGGAACTGAGACAAGGGGAAACAGTGAGGGCAGTTTGCAGTGAGCTCGTAAAATTACAGGCCCTTCATCTTCTCAGCCAAGGAGCTTGAGAGCAAATGGTTAAATGACACTCCAACTAAAGAATGCAGGAAAGGAGAGGAGGAGGAGGAGAGAAGGGGGGAGTTTTTCTCACCTCTAAACAAAGAAATCAGCCCTTTGGGAAAGGGAAAAGGAAAAGGAAAAAAAGAACAATTTTATTTATTTATTTATTTTTTTATTTCCTAAACAGAGAAACCAGCAGTCTCAAGGCTTGGCACGATAAAATTGCCAGGTTCTTATGAATTCTGGGAAGGCCACAACAAAGTAAAAAGAGAATTAATCTGTACCAAAATATTCATCAGAGGTATTTTGAAACCTGTGACAGGAGGGTATATAACGCCTCGAACCCCTACCCACTAGCTCTTCAGATTAGCTGAGAGCCCATCCGTGTGCGTTATGCCAGATGACAGATTTGCTGACCTTGCTTCTTTAACAAATTTGCTTCCTTTAATAAATTGACTATATCAGAATGCAATTAGGGCCTCTCATTTAAATTCATTTATACAAGAAGATAAGAACAGGGAGGGGACAGCCCTTTCTCCCCAACTCAGGGGGCTGTACAATATCACCTTTTCTGGGGTCTCTGGGCTGCTTGTAACAGGTTGTGGAATGATCAATAAATGAGGAAATTGAGACAGTGAGTGTATATAATTCTTTTCAGAAATGTGGCTGAGAAGAGAGAAGAGATAGAGCTATAATTAAAAAGGGGGGATAAGGTGGGAAATAGGATTGGGCATATTTGGATGACCAGCAGGGAAGCAAGCAGAGATAAATGAGAAGACGGAGAGAGGAAGTAATGGATAGGATATGACTGTTCAGAAAATGGACTAAGAACAGACACACAGGTTTGACCTTAAGGAGGAAGCAGGAAGTTGGCTTTAATAGGGATCGGGCGGACAGGGGAACAGATGTAGATAGGCAGCATGTTTGAAAGCAGGTGCTGGGAAGTTGAGCTCTTTTTTAATGGCTTTCCAATTTCTCTGTGAGGTTGAGCTGAGGTCATCTGCTGAGACTGAGAGAGCTTTCTGGGGGTGATGGTTTGGTTGAAGAGAATGCAAAAGGTTTAATACGGTCACCATGGGAAGTGGGAAAATGAGCCGACTGAAGGATTGGAGTAGGATTGTGGAGAGCCCAGTTGAAATTCTGCATGTTAGACTTGTTATCCCAATGAGGTATCTTCAAGGCATTTTTAAATTTAGGGGCACATAGTTAAAAATGTCACCATATTTTTCCTCCTGACAATCTTAGAGGTGAAAGTGCTTTGTCACAATAGAAGTTGATGTTCCTAAACTTACTGTAATCTGAGTTCAACATGCATCCTGTCACCCTAGGATACCCCCGTGTCCTGGTGTTCAGCTATTTCTTCAATAAATTGTTAGAATAAATATGTATTCTTATTTGTACACTAAATTATACTATATGGAAAATGTTGACATTACCTTTTCTCATTTAATCTTCTAACATCCTTCTGAGGTAGATAATGTTCTCAATGGAGGAAAACAAGTGTTTGAAAAGTTGTGGGAATGGCCCATGATCATCCACCAAACCAGGGGCATAGGCTCAAGTCTTCTCCATTCAAAGTATGTGGCCTTTTGGAGGCAGAAGAAGATGGTGGCAGAATAGGCAGAACTTTCTTGCACCTCCTCCCAGGGCCAGACTGGAAATAAAACTAAACTGGCGAACATGCACCCGGAATTACCAAAGGAGGCCCAGCTGAGGAGGAGACTTATAACAAGGAAGCGCAGATACACCTGGAGACTGGTAGGAAGGGCAAGGTCACGAGAGGGACTGGACCAGCTTCCACCGGCGGCAAGCTGAAAGTGGGGAGGAATCTCTCGGCTACAGGGGAGTTTCCCTTAGAGGATTGAGGCCTGGACCCCAAGCTGGGCTCCACAGTCTGGAGCACCAGGGCAGAGAACAGTGGCCCATGTAATATCCAGCCGTGAAAGGTGGCAGGGCATCTGGCCACTGGGGAGACCTGAGCCAATTGGAGATAAAGCCAGAGTTGTTTGTTTTTTAAACCCAGAGGACAGGATTTTTACTTGCAGCTACTCACCTGAGGCTTTGGTGGAGGGAGGGCAGTGAGGATTGGAGTTGCCTGAGGAGAGACAGGGGTGGGAAGCATTGGAGGGAGACGTGGAAAGTGGTGGCTGGGAGACCTGCAATCTGTCGTATTCCCCCCCAAAACTGATGTGGCTATTTTTCCTGAGAGGCGCAGGCACCTTCCGGAAGCCACAGCTTGGGAAAAGGAAAATAACTCACCCTAGGGGGTACAGCTTGCCTCACCCTCAGGAACTCAGCCTGCCCTAACCTGCATCTCCACTCCTGCAGAGGAGACCCCAGCAGAGGCCAAGCCTACAGGTTTGAACAGGCTCAGGGGGCATCAGTGACTGGCTTGGGGGTGGGGCCATCTGCCCCACTGTCCTGGGAACCTGACTGGTGCTTCCCCCTCACAGGAGAGCTGATAGAAACTCCTGGTTTCCAGCAGATCCCACTGGGTTGCATACAAAGATCTCCACCCAGCCAAGGACGGGGGAATGTTCTGGGGCACTCTCAGAGGAGCAGCGCTGGGGTAGGGAAACACACCCTCCATTTTCCCTGAAATCTGAATGGCACCTCCCTCCCACAGGAGATCCAGAGGTATTATACTCCTGATTCTGCCTAAAACCCTTTCAGAAACAGTCTTTTCAGAGATTAAGACTGACAGCTGGCCGCAGGTGCAGGCAGGTGGAGGCGGAGCCTGGGGAACCCGGAGAAGTTTGCTGACCCATCCCTGAGCCCTGTGCTGCTAACAAACCTGCCTAGAGTGCAGCTTGGCCCCTCCCACGTGTGGCCAAGTCCTGCGGAGACTGATACAAACTCTGGATCCATTCAAGCTTTGAACTGTTTGCTGAGTCAAATGAGGAGAGTTTCTGACTGTGGCTGGCATCAAAGTACCTCCAGAGAGGCCCAGACAGAACAGTCGGCCTCAGTCATCAGGAGAGCAGGATCCAGAGAGCTCCCAGGAGGCACTAAACTCTGTTGAAACGAATGCCACTTGGTTCTTTTTTGCATTATCTTTATTTTTCTTAATTATTACTTTGTTATTATTTTAGTCTCTCTTTTTTCTTTCATATTCTCTAGTTTTCTCCTTCCTTTTCTTACTCTATTTTCTTCTTTCTCCTGCTTTCTCTTCTTTTTACATTTTCTTAATTTTGTCTTTCTGCTTTCTTCTATTTTTTCCTTTTCATATTCTTCTTCCTCCTTTCTTTTATACTATTTTCTTCTCTTATTCTTTATTCTTATTTTTTATTCCACTGCTCTTTTTATATTCCTTTCCCTTCCCCCCTTTTTTCTTCTTGTAGTTATTTTTCTTTTCTCCTTTTATTCTTGTTCTCTTTTTCCTAATTCTTTTCTTTTAAAAAAAATCCTCACCTGAGGATATTTTTCCATTTATCTTCAGATAGAGTCAGATAGAGTGGGAGGGAGGGAGGGCAAGAGAGAGAGAGAGAGAGAGAGAGAGAGAGAGAGAGAAACATCGATGTGAAAGAGGCACATTGATTGGTTGCCTCTTGCACGACCTTGACCAGGGCTAGGGACCGAACTGCAGCCGAGGTACATGCCCTTGACCGGAATCGAACCCGCGACTTTTGGTCTGTGGGCCAACTCTCTAACAGCTGAGCCAAACCAGCCAGGGCTTTTTTCTTTTTCTTTCCTTTTGTTATTGTTGTGGAGGTATTTTTCATGTTTTTATTTTATTTCCTGTTTTGTTGTGTTTACTTGTGTTCTGTCAGCACGTGGCGTGGTCAGAATTAAGCCTCACGGTCAGCCAGCCTGAGCAGAGAATCCATCCATGAACTGGGAAACAACAATCAATTGTAACAGGAGAGCCCAAATAACCCACACAAGGGACATTCCTAGAGCACCCAGCTGAGGCGATCAAAGAGACTGCACCACTGTATCCCACAGAACACATAATACATAAGGCTACCCTACAAAGACTGAGTAGCACAGCAGTTTGATATTATACATAGAAACAAATACAAAGGGACAGCAAAAATAGGGAGACAAGGAAACAACCCCAAAATGAAAGAAAAGGCGGAAACTCCAAGAAAAAAGCTAAACAAAATGAAGGCAAGCAATTTTTCAGATATAGAGTTCAATGTCATGGTTAGAAATCCATGGAAGACATTAAGGGTGAGATCAAAGCAGTCCAGTCAGAGTATGGGAATTTAACACTCCACTGTTATCACTGGATAGATCTTCAAGACAAAAAATCAACAAGGAAACAGTGACCTTAAATGACATACTGGATCAGATTATTTTAATTGATATTTACAGAACATTCCATCCAAAAGAGGCAGAATACACATTTTTCTCTAGTGCACATGTATCATTCCCAAAGATAGACCATATGTTAGGACACAAAATAAGTCTTAACAAATTCAAGAAGATTGAAATAATATCAAACATCTTCTCAGATCATAATGCCATAAAACTAGAAATGAACTACAATAAAAAAACTCAAAAACACTCAGACACATGAAGAGTAAATAGCTTGTTATTAAACAATGAATGGGTTACCAGTGAGATCAAGGTAGAAATAAAAAACTTTCTGGGGAAAAACAAAAATGAACACACAAAATTTAATTTCATTTTTATTTTGTTTTATTTATTTTTAATTTATCTTTATTGTTGAAAGTATTACAGATGTCCCTATTTTATCCCCCATTAACCCCCTCCCCTCCCCATCCCTCCCCCAACTCTCCCCCATGCCTTCACGGCACTATTGTCTTTTTCCCCTGAATTTGAGTTTGTTATCCATTATAATAAATTATTTTTCCTTGGCATCCTGAGAAATGACAGGCTTCGAAGAATAAAGGAAGTAATTGCCTTAAATAGTTAGTGAATGATAAGTTGTTCTTGTCGGTGCTTTGCCTGAGTTATGACTCTGGTAATGTGGTAACTGGCACAGCTTCGACAGCCGGGACACCTCTTCAATTACAGCTGTCTGAAAACTGCCCAACGTTTCCAATGTTTGATGCTGCAGAGTAGGCTGTGGAGAAGGGAGGACATATGGGTGCTTGTCTTTGCAGGTGAGAGGAATTTTCTTATGCTACTGAAGCTTCGAGAATAGTTGAGGTTACTGTAAAGGCAACAAGGAAACTGATGATTTGCAACAAATCATATATTTCAAAAATAACTTGAAATTTGTTTTGAAATACAAATAGTCTTAACAGAACATTTAGTTCATTCATTTATTCAATACCCAAGCAAATGTCTGCTATCTGCCAATCACTGTGCTTGACATTGGAAGTATAAAGGGAAATAAGGCACCACCTCCATAATCAAGGGCAGGGTCTGCTAGTGGGGCAGATAGACAGATAATTATAACATTAGTTATAATTACAACATTAGTGTGAAGATAAAATACAAAAGCCAATAGAAGTACCTGTCCCATCATATCCCTCTATGTGTAGTCTAGGATATATATTGAATACAAACACTTACAAAACAAACAAACCTTAAAACTGGTTTCTTCTAGGGTGTTACTGGGGAGAGATTTGCTTTTACTCTATTTCTTAAAAATCTTTACTTAAATAATGATATATTTCAGTCATGTCAAGAAGTAGGACAAATATTGTATGAATCCACACATGAGATTCCCAGATTAGTCAAATTCATAGATACAGAAAGTAGAATGGTGGTAGTCAGGGGCTGCAAGGGAGAGGAAGATGGGGAGTTTTTGTTTAATAAGTACAGACTTTCAGTTTTGCATGATGAAAAGAGTTTTTTTTTATTTTTTTTTTATTGGCCATTTAATGTTTTTCCTAGAGAAATGTCTACTCGGTTCTTTCCCCCATTTTATTTTTTAAATGTATTTTTATTATCAGTTACAGTTTACATTCAATATTATTCTGTATTAGTTTCAGATGTATAACATAGTGGCCAGACAATCACATACTTCACAAAATGGCCCCCCTGATATTTTAAGTACCCACCTGGTCCCATACATAGCTATTGCAATATTATTGGCTATATTCCCTATGCTGTAATTTACACCCCCATGACTACTCAGGAATACCAATTTGTACTTAATCCTTTCACCTTTTTCACTCAACACCCCTCTCCTCTGGTAAACATTAGTCTGTTTTCTGTATCTATGAGTTTGTTCCTATTTTGTTTGTTTATTTTGTTCTTTAGATTCCACATATAAGTGAAATCATATGGTATTTGTGTTTCTCTGTCTGACTTATTTCACTCAGCATAATGCCCTCTAGGTTCATCTATGCTGTCACAAAAGGTTAGATATTATTTTTCATGGCGGAGTAGTATTTCATTGTGTACATGTACCACAAATTTTTTAGCCACTGTAGATGAAAAGAGTTCTGTGGGTGGATGGTGGTGATGGCAGCGAACTATGTGGATGTGATTATGTAATGCCACTGAACTAACTATACACTTAAAAATGGTTAAGATGGTACATTTTATGTTATGTGTATTTCACCACAATTAAAACAAAAGAAACAGAGAAACTAATAGAAGAGATTACTACTTTCCCTCCACTGAATATAAAGATACATTTGTTTTTTCATATACCTTTAAAAAAATTTTTTTTTTCCTTTAGTGATTTTAGAGAGAAAGGAAGGGAGAGGGAGAGAGACATAGAAACATCAATGAGAGAGAATATCAATTGGCCATCCTGCGTGCCCCCCACTGGGGATCAGGCCCACAACCTGGGCATGTGCCCTGACCAGAAATCGAACTGGTGACCTCTTGGTGCATGGGTTGATGCTCAACCACTGAGCCACACTGGTCCAGCTTGTCATGTACCCTTTACGATTTCTCTCTTAAAAGAAATAAAACATTGAAATACACCTAAAGTCCCTTCCTCAGACCTTCCTCCTTTTCTCCCTCTTTAGATATAAGAGCTATCCTAAAGTTTGAGTGCATTATTCTTATGCATTTAGAAAATACTTTTGCTACTGCCAATGTCCTCCTTCCAGAGACCACGAGAAACACAGCTGTGGTTGTGTGCACACCATGGAGAATCGTGGTGTCTCAGTAGGATGGTGATATAAAGGACTTAGTTTAAGATTTAGTTTTGTGTTAGGTGATTCTGGGAAGGGTTTAATGAAGCAGGCTTTGCTCTGGGTTGGATGCTATCAGGATGTGGGTTTGGCTCAGTGGTTAGGATGTTGGCCTGCAGACCTAAGGGTCTCGAGTTCTATTCTTGTCAGGGGGACATACTTGGGTTGCAGGTTCAATCCCTGGCCCCAGTCAAGGTTGTTTGGGAGGCAGCCAATCGATGTGTCTCTCTCACACTGATGTTTCTCTCTCATCTCCCTCCCTCTCCCTTCCACCTTCTCCAAAAAAGGATATGGAGAAATATCCTCAGGTGAGGATTAACAACAACAACAACAACAACAACAAAATTAGTCTTGTTTTAGTTTTGATCTACCAGGGTCACAGAATAGCCTTGTCTGATGGTGATGTTCTGTAAAATTGTTTATGGTCAACAAGAAAATATCATGGCCGAACTGTGAGTGCCAGGCCATCTCCTGGGTATGAGAAGCTGTTTTCTTTGTCACTACATACATAAGTGTTCCTAAACAAAATCTATTATTTTGTAGGTCTTAAATAGTTGAATGAATAATAGACTGTATATTATTCTGCAACTAGCTTTTTTACTCAGCTTTGTAGTGTGAGATTAACCTAGGTTGATACCAGCAGACCTACTTCATGTCTTTTAGGTGTTGTTTTATATTATATTCAAGTGAAGGATGGTTAACTTGCTTCTATGTGTTTTTGTTGTTGTTGTTAAAAATAGTACTAATACACCAAGCACACAGATCTAAGTGTTTAAATACCATTCTCCAATGAGAGCAAGCAGGTCTCAAGAAACAATGGGGCATGGAAGTCTGCTTGAGAGGCTCTCAACTGGCACAGTCTGGTGCAACTTGAGCAATAAACTAAAGAATGATAATAATGGATTATTATTCATTTAATTAAAAATATCCATGAGTTCATACTGCTCTAAATAATACTCAAATTTTCACCCAGTTTGTGGCTTGCCTTTTCACTTTGCTTGTGGTATTTGCCATTGTGCCTTACATCTAGTTTTAATGTGGTCATTTTAATCAAACTTTTGCTTTACAGTCATGTTTTTGTGACATAGCTACTAAATCATT
Source organism: Tadarida brasiliensis (assembly GCA_030848825.1). Taxonomy (NCBI): domain Eukaryota; kingdom Metazoa; phylum Chordata; class Mammalia; order Chiroptera; family Molossidae; genus Tadarida; species Tadarida brasiliensis. The sequence continues at coordinate 65,285,692 of CM061259.1, read as the reverse complement.
CCTTTTTCAGAGAACATAAGAATATTTTCCTATAGAAGTCAAAGTTTTGTGTTTTTATATTTAGGTCTCTAATAAATCAATACTATTTTTGTGTATGATGTGGGAAAAGGAATCTCATTATATCTTTTCCACATGGATAATCACTTGTCCCAATGTCATATAATGCTACCAATATATTAAAAATGTTATTTTCGCCCTGGCCAGTTTGACTCAGTGGTTAGAGCATTGGCCCGCGGACCAGAGAGTCCCGGGTTCAGTTCCCGCTAAGGGCACATACCTTGGTTGTGGTTTGTCCCCGGCCCCTGTTGGGGTTATGCCGGTGGCAACCAGTCGATGTGTCTCTCTCACATCGTTGTTTCTCTCTCTCTCTCTTCCTCCCTCTCTCCTTCCCACTCTATCTGAAGATAAATGCAAAAATGTCCTTGGGTGAGGATAAAAAAACGTTATTTTCTAGATTCTCTACTTGGATTTATTGACATATTTGACTATCAATTACTATACATTAAAAAACTTCTTTTCTTTATTGATTTTTTTAGAGAGGGAGGGAGAGCGAAACATTGATGAGGGAGAACATCGATTGGCCGCCTCCTGCATGTCCCCCACTGGGGATTTGGCCCACAACCTGGGCATGTGCCCTGACTGGGAATCGAACCAGTGACATTTTGGTGCATGGGTGGATACTCAACCACTGAGCCACACTGGCCAGGAAATTACTATACGTTTTTATTAAGACCTGATATCTAGTTAATCAAGTCCCATCAACATAATTCTTCTTCACTATTATCTTGGCTCTTTTAACCCATCAACCTTTTTCATACGAATTCAAGTTTCCTATTAAGTTTCACAAGTATTCTTTTTGGGAGTTTGATTGGAATTGCATTGAATTTATAGATTTCATTTATCATAGTATCAAGCCTTTTCATCCATATTCTTGAAATATTTCTTCTCTTATTTATCAGAGATGGGGAATGTCCGGCCTGAGGGCCGTATAAGGCCCTCAACATCAATACCAACTGACATCACATGCCTCACCAAATTAGCCTGACCAAATACAGCAGGCTAATTTTTAAGTTGATAACTTTGAATGCCCAAGAATGATGTTATAACTATCCAAATGGCCCTTGGCAGAAAAATGGTTCCTCACTCCTGAATGTTATTATAATTATTAAATATGTAATTTTCCCTATAAATATTTGATGCATACTTTGTTAGGTATAGTCTAGTATGTAAGAAACTTGTCGCTCTGTGCTACAAGAGCTGAACAAACTGAAAAATCAACAACTATTCTTAGATGCATAAGAAAAGTGAGGTCACAGGACAAACTACTGCCCTCCAAATTGGAGAGACTGACTGGAGACTCCGAAAAATCACAGCTTACGTGACCAGAAACCCATAGGCATCAGCCTCCACAGGAACCAGTGCCAGGTTAGGAAACCTGAAATGTAATTGACAAATTTTGGAGGCTCAGTGTGGACAAGTCTGAGTTAAAAACTCCAGGGGCCCAGTCACTGGGGGCCCCCACACTTTAGTAAGTTTTATCTCATGGAGCTCTACCAGGTTCTCACAGTAAATACCAGAAAAAAAAAATCCCCTCATGCTTCTGGTGGTAGAGAAAGGTAGGAACCATCCTGAATTATGTCAGAGCTAGAGTATTCTGTTCTTAACAAGGGCTGCCTCACGAGAAACTATTTAAGCAGAGCCTAAGCTGCTGGGGTTTAATCAAAACCTAATTGACCTGGGAGAAGGGAAACACCCAACCCCAACCTCCTCTAGCTTTCCCTGTGGGATCAGAGAAATAACCACCTCCAGCCCACTGTAGTCATTCTGTCCCACATATGGCGGGGAAGCGGCAGAGAAGCACAGATGAGGTTCAGAGTTCAGAGATACAGGGCCATTGTTTCTTAGACACATTTCGATGTATCTGTATTAGTTGAAAATTGCCTAGCTGCCTGAAGAGACTCTGCTCCACTATCTTTAACACATGGGCTCAACCTCTTAAATAAAAGAAGCCCAGAGGTAGGTAGTTGCTCTTATTTTAATGACTCAAAATGTCAAGGTTGAGATCTTTGCAATTCTGTATTCTTTTCTTTCCTGACCCCAAAATAGTTTCTGGAGCTTCAGCTGAAGGAGGACATGCACAAGGACAAACGGGTTTCTGGGGGCCCCTGCCCAACATTTTTTGTTCACATATAATTGACAATCTCTAGATTCAAGAAAAGCTGGCAAACAGAGTTTTTCAGTGAAATATATTGTCACCCTGAGTAAAATCAGAGTTCTCTTACTGAGGAAGAAAAGAAAAAATAAATATGGAGGAGGATGCAGTGAGCAGTGCTTGGTTTGATTTTTGTTATTTCAAATATCTTTCCAAAATGGAAAATTCCACTTGTATTGGTATTCATAGAAACATACTCAATTTTAAAATTACAGTATAATTTATATACAGGAGTCTGAGTTTAAATTCAAGTGCAGTAGGAAGGCACTGTAGAATTTTAAGCAGGGGAGTGATGCAATATAATTTATGTTGGAAAATGTAGTCTGTAGTCTCTCCGTAGAATGGATTGTAAGGAGCCAACAGGAAGAAAAGAGTACTATTACAAGGCAATTGCATGATCCGGCTGTTGTTCGTGGTCGTTGGGACGGAGTGACGCGGTGCGGATGGAATTAAGGCAAATATAGTACATGTGTGGAGCCAACATGACTTACCCTTGGATGCTCCTCTTCACCTACTTCTATTACTGGGATGTGGTTCTCTCTAGAATCAGATGTTCAGAATAATTACTGTAATTTGTGAATTTCTTTGCATACATACGCTGCTAATTTGGCAAAGCTGTTATTTTTTTCTCACTCTCCATTCATGTGCGTAAGTGTGATTCACAAGCTGCACGATGTAATTACTCTCTGGATTAGGGAAAAGAATGAAGCAATATTCCATTTAATAAAAGAATTTTAAACATGCTCATATGGTCTGGCTTTTACATCAGGATTTAGAAGCAAGTTAAGAAAACTACTGGATGAAGATCTTTTTTGGGGGAGTTTTGGGGAGATCTTGGCTTCCTGAATCTCTTCCATCAGTTGCTTAACTTTCATTAACAAAGTTCTTAAAAAAAATTGCCCTGGCTGGTTTGGCTCAGCGGTTAGAGCGTCGGCCTGCGGTCCAGAGAAACCCGGGTTCGGTTCCCGCTAAGGGCATGTACCTCGGTTGCAGTTTGTCCACGGCCCTGGTTGGTCGTGCGGGTGGCAGCCACTCGATGTGGCCCTTTCACGTCGATGTTTTTTTCTCTCTCTCTCTCCCTCCTACTCTGTCTGAACAAAAAATGAAAAAATGTCCTCAGGTGAGGATAAAAAAAAAAAAAATGTTTGTGTGGTAGCCTTCCTGAGAGTAGTCATGTATTAAATCCCCATCACTGTATTATACATTTCTTTATTAATTTACTTTACCTTTTTAATCATTCTAATTAGCATATAGGAGAAACAGGTATTTACAACAATCAGTTTCAATAACTTAAACAAACACCTTACTAGGTAAGAAGGGATTGAATCTACTTCATGGAAGAAAGAGATGAATGAACAGAATGAGTGCAATGAATCAGCTGAAGAAGGTGTCCTGGGGATCCTGGCCACTTGGTCTATGGCAGAGGAGCAGTAAGAGCACGTGCCACAAACCAGAAGTAGACTATGCAAAAAAAAAAAAAAAAAAAAAAAAAAAGGAAGACAATATCAGAAAAATATAAATAAAAATGAAAACCCATGACCATGTTTTTTTTTGTTTTTTTTTTTTTTTAAAGAAACAATGTTGGCCCTGGCCAGTTTGGCTCAGCGGTTGGAGCTCAGCCTGTGGACCAGAGAGTCCCAGGTTCGGTTCCCGCTAGGGGCACATACCAAAAAAATAAATAAATAAATAAAAAGAAACAATGTTGAACCATGAAGGACAGCATAGGTACATTTGGGCTATACATGTGGGTTTGGACTGCCTGGAACCAACAGGAAATAAGAGTTGCAATCAGTTGCTTAGTTCCTGTTATCAGGATAGCAGGATATCCAGTTTGGGCCTAAGAAGGGCTTACACTAGAACTTGCTTGTCTGGGTTCACTGTGTGTCTGCTTTGTATCACCTAGTTACAAGTTAGCATGAGGCCCTGAGATGCCTTCTGGGGAAAAAGACACCCTAAAAGAAGGGTCAAACTTGAAGTGTCATTTAGAGACACACACCATGAGGCAAAGATGGGGCTTATCTATGTGTATGGTGTCACCCAGTAGTCTCCTGGGCAAGTGATCATGTTGGAGACCCAGTGTGCAAATAAAAGTGATCACTCTTTGCTACAGCATGAATAGACCTGGAGAACATGATGCTAAGTGAAATAAGCCAGTCAGAGAAAGGCAGGCATCATATTATTTCACTCGTATGTGGAATCAAATGAACAAAATAAACACAAACAAAATAGAAACAGACTTACAGATAGAGAGCAGGCTGACAGCTGTCAGAGGGGAGAGGGGTTGTGAGGCTGGGTGAGAAAGGTGAAGGGATTAAGAAAAAAAAAAAACCACCTCAAAATCTCATAGACACAGACAACAGCATGGTAATTACCAGAGGGAAAGGGGGATGGGGAGAGAAGAGGGTATAGGAAGGATAAATGGTAATGAAAGAAGACTTGACTTAGGGTGGTGAACACTCAATACAATATACAGTTGTTGATGTATTATGGCATCGTACATCTGAAACCTATATAATTTTATTAACCTATGTCACTGCAGTAAATTCAATAATAAAAGAAAATGATGCATGCTAGAAATATCATGGTTGAAAGTCAAGCACCATCGCAGTTTCCCAAACTGCCATATCTTGTTATATTTTCCAACAGGATGTTAATAGGTATTTTGAGAAACAAATGTTCTGTGATTAGTTGTGAAGTGTTGTGTTGAACATATTTAAATAGGGTCCTTTCTGTCCTTTGAGTCCTCTTACTGGGGTCATATGAACAGGTTTAAGGCAGATCTAATGGCTGTTACTCCTAACTGCTTATATAGTACAGCCTTGAAAAGTTCACATCCCCCCAAATAATTCTGGGTGTCTCCTGAAGATATCAGAACAGTTCCCAAGAGTCTCCCAGTGACTTTTGCTTGGCACAGGTGTACATTTTCTTGATTATCCCTGTCTCTGGGGTGTTCCCCTGCCTGGTGGTGTTACCACGTCTCTCTCGGCTCAACAACTTCTTGCCAGGGAATGTGTTGTAACATCAAGCCACATATTACTGTTACCCTTGGTCAGACAGAGCAGCACATTCTAGTACCTCACTGGATACTGTCTCTGCTTCTGCTGTTTCCTGCTGGACAGAAGATCCTCTGCTGAGAGCAGCTATTCCTTCCACTGTCTCCTGGTGGGCACTGCTGGACATTGCCATCAATGCACTGGAACGTTTAGTTTGTTACGGTGCTTATCAGTGATGAAGTGCATGGAGACAAATGCTAACCAAACATCCTACTTAAGCACTTCAATATCTTACAGACTTCATGATCTTAGCAGCCATGTATTACTGGTGGCGGATGAGGTTGTTGGACCTTAAAGCCTGTCATTTTGGCTCCACTGTATCTACAAAGAAGTCAGAGCATGGGCTTGGTGGCTCAGGACAGGCTCAGGGTCCTTACCACTCGGTCAGTGGTTGGGTAAGGGGACTTAGTCTTCTGTTTGGCTATTTTAGATGACGAGAAGAAGTAGAAAGCTAAGACACATGCTTCAGAATAGCTCATCAAAACGTTCTGTATTTTGTGGGGCAGAATGTAGATGGCCTGCCTACCTATTGTTTTCCATTTGCTTTATGGGAAACCTGTGAAACCAGCACCTCATTTTAAATTGTGAATACCTAGTATTAATACTAATTATCATTAGTATATAATTTTAAAAATACAAACCAATGTGGAAGAAATATAATTTTCAAAGTGGGTGGTTGGGAAAACAGACTCTACCTACTAATATTAAACCACACACAAATGTAGATTAAAGAGATCAGTGTGAAAGATGAAACTATATAAAATATTATTAGCATATATAAGTGGATATTTATTTTTTACTGGGAAGAAGAAGAATGTTCTTTGCTAAACACAATAAAGGAAGTAAAAAAAGAAAGGATCAACAGATTTGATTTCATAAAAGATAAACTCCTTGGTAAGGCAAAATATACCAGAAACAAAGATTCAATTTTACTAAAAGGGAGATAGAATAATAATTAGAATTACAGGCTCTAGGTATGCTCAGAATCTGTTTTTGGAAACAAGCATTGATGAAATCAGTGAATGGTCATTTAACAATACCTATCAAATATAACATGTAGAGATCCTTTGACTCAGCAATTCCACTGTTAAGAATTTATTGTACACGTATATTTATAAATGCACAGCAAGGATGTTAATTGCTGTATTGTATAAAAATAACACAAACTGGAAACCACCTCATTTTCTATCAGTAGTTTAATATATTTTGTTGCATCCATACAATGAAATGGAATGCAGCCAGTAAAAAGAATGAGGTAGCCATGTGTATGCATATGAAAATATTTCAAGAGCCCATTTTCTAGGTGGAAAAATGATCTGTATGAGAGAACGCTTGCTTTTTTTGTTAAAAAAAAAATCTGTGTTGGTATTTGCATAACTTTTCCTACAGTAGTATAGAAAATCACCCACAGGGGTTACTTCTGGGGAATAGCACTGGGATGTGGTGGAAGGGAGACTTTTGTAACTTTATTTGTTTTCACATCTCTAGCTGTTACCATTATTTTAAAAATAAATGAAAATGTTTTGTTTATTTTATAAAAAGCACATACTATATTCTGACAACTCTGGGACTAATCCTATTACAAATTTGGGAAAATTACTTCATTTCTCAGAGTCTTCTTTTACCGATTTGTAAAATGGAAACAATAATAGTGTCTGCTTTATAGGATTTTTATAAAGAGTAAATGAGGGAATGGCATATAGAAAGCACACAATAAATGTTTGCTATTCTTAGTATTAATGATAAAAATGTAATTTAAAACTATCAGTTGTTTTTTCTTTATTTTCATTTAGATTCCACATATGAGTGAAATCATATGGTACTTTTCTTTCTCTGACTGACTTATTTCAATTAGCATAATGCTCTCCAGGTCCATCCATGCTGTCGGAAAGGGTAGCATTTCCTTCTTTTTTATTGCCCAATAGTATTCCATGGTGTGAATATACCACTACTTTTTATCTACTCATCTACTGATGGACACTTGGGCTGCTTCCAAATCTTTGCTATTGTAAATAATGCTGAAATGAACATATGAGTCCATATATTCTTTTGAATTAGTGTTTCATGTTTCTTCAGATATATTCCCAGAAGTGAAATTTCTGGGTCATAAGGCAGTTCCACATCTAAGTTTTTGAGGTAACTCCATACTGCTTTTCACTTTGACCGCACCAATCTACATTCCCACCAACATTGCACGAGGGTTCCCTTTTCTCCACATCCTCGCCAACATTTGTTGTTTGTTAATTTATTGATGATAGCCATTCTGACAGGTGTGAGGTGATAGATATATCACTGTGGTTTTAATTTGCATTTATCTGATTAGTGATGCTAAGCATCATTTTCTATGTCTATTGGACATCTGTATGCCCTTTTTGGAGAAGTGTCTATTCAGGTACTTTGCTCATTTTTTAATTGGACTGTTTGTTTTTCAGGTGTTGAGTTGTATAAGTTCTTCATACATTTTGGATATTAAGCCTTTATCAGATTTATTGATGAATATGTTCAAACTGAAAAGTTTTGGCACAACAAAGGAAACCATCAAGAGAATGAAAAGATAACTCAATGAATAGGAAAGTATCTGTTAGTTTTAAAACTATTTTTCTTTGCACTATTATTATTTTGAGTCGTAGCTCTGGGGATTATTAAAACACAATTAGTAATTTTTCACAGTTTACTTAGAATGAATATTGTAACAATTCACATAAAATATAGAAACTTTGCAAGTGCAAGGTCCATTTACCCTTTTTGTCATGTCCTTTATACTGTTTTGATATGTATTAAATATACATAAATTAGAAAGCCAATAAGATGATAAAAATGATATTATGATGATATAAAAAGGGGATGTATACAGCATAGTGACTAAAATTTCTTTAAATGACCTAAAATCATGATATTAAGATAATATAGATGAGAGAAAAAATGGCGGCGGAGTGAATGGAAGCTACACAAACGATCTCCCAGGACGAAACGGAAATTACAACTAAAATAAAGACAAATCGTCAGAAAAAAGCAACAGAAAAGCAGCAGGAAAAGATCATATAACCAGTGACACTGGTAGGATTGCGAAGGCTCGAGAGGGTGGCGGGCTGGGAGCCCATGGACAGCAGTGGTCTTAGCTGTGAGCAGCACCCTCAGGTTTAAAATCCCAAGCCCGCTCCACAGCGCAGAGGGCCAGGATAGAGCAGTTGATTGGCTAAAGCCACTCACCTTGGGCTCCAGCAGAGGGAGGGTAGACTGGACTGGAACTCTGTGGGAACACCCAGGATTTGGAGGGCACTCAGAGTTTTTGCTGAGACGTGGCCACACAGGACTGTGGCCAGCTTGCTCCTTCCCAGAGCTGTGGGGAAAACCAGCAGCCCCTCCCTCGGAGATTCAGTCCCTTCCAGGTGAGGCAAAGAAATGCAAATTGAGGCTCATTAACAACCAGCATCTGTCCCACCCTCTGGAAATCCTCTGGTAAAGAATACCAGAGGGCTACATTCCAAGGCCCTGAGTAACTGAGACTAATAGCCTCCAGGTAAAAAGCTAGAGGATAACTGAACCTTTCCTGGGCTTGTAAATATACTCAGGAAAGTAAGACTTGACAGTAGTGTTTAACGTGGGCCCTCCCATGCTTATCCAAACCCAGTAGAGGGAGCCACAAGCAGCAGAACACCAACACCTACAGGAAAAATTTGGCAGGCTCCAAAACCCACTGAGATAACCAAAATGGTGAAACAAAGAAACAAATCCCAAATGAAAGAATAAGAGAACTCTACCAAAGATGAGATAAATGAAATGCAGTTAAGCAAGTTATCAGAGGTAGAGTTCAGAGCCATGATCTTGAAATAACTCAACAGCATAAGTAAGGACATCAACACCATGAGTAAAGATATAGAAACATTGAAAATCAACCAATTGGAAATGAAAAACCACCAAGAAGAAATGAAGAATGACATAGCAGAAATAAAGAACATATTAGAAGGACTGACCAGCAGAGTAGAGGAAGCTGAGGACCAGATCAGCCAATTAGAAGACAGGGTAGAAAAATCAACCAATCAGAAAACCAAAAGAAAAAATAATTAAAAAACAGGAAGACAACTTAAGAGAACTGTGGGACAACTGGAAACGTAATTAACATTCGCATCATAGGAGTCCCCAAAGAAGGAGAAAATGAGCAAGGGTTAGAGAATATATTTGAAGAAATAGTGACAGAAAACTTTGCTAACTTGGTGAAGGAAGAAGGCATTCAAGTTCAAGAAGCACAGAGAGCCCCAAGTAAGAAGAACCCAAACAGGCCCACACCAAGACACATAATAATTAAAATGCCAAAAATTAAAGACAACGAGAGAATCCTAAAGGCAGCAAGAGATAAGCAACAGGTTACCTACAAAGGAACCCCCATAAGGCTATCATCTGACTTCTCAACAGAAACACTACAGGCCAGAAGGGAATGGCATGAAGTAATCAAGGTCATGAAAAACAAGGATCTGAATCCAAGACTACTCTATCCAGCAAGGCTATCATTCAAAATAGAAGGTCAAATAAAGAGCTTCCCAGACAAAAAAAAAAAGACTAAGGGAATAATATTTGCACGAAACCAGCACTGCAAGAAATGTTAAAAAGGACTGCTGTAATTAGTAGAAGAAATAGGAAGGAAAATATAACCACACGAAACAAAAATGGCAATAAATAAGTACATATCAATAATCACCTTAAATGTAAATGGATTGAATGCTCTGATAAAAAGACACAGAGTAGCTGACTGAATAGGAAAGCATGACTCACATATATGTGGTTTACAAGAGAGCCACCTCACAACAAAAGACTCACATAGGTTGAAAGTAAAGGAATGGAAAAAAAAAAATTTTCCAAGGAAACGGAAAAGAAAAAAAAGCTGGGGTAGCAATACTCATATCTGATAAATTAGATTTCAAAATGAAGGCCATAACTAGAGACAATGAAGGCCACTACATAATATTGAAAAGATCTATCCAACAGGAAGATATAATCTTGGTAAACATATATACACCTAGTATAGGAGCACCAAAATATATTAAAAGTCTTCTGGAGGACCTCACAAGAGAAATGGACAGCAATACAATCATAGCAGGGGCCTTTAACACCCCGCTGACATCCCTGGATAGATCCTCTAGACAAAAAATTAACAAGAAAACAGAGACTCTAAATGAAGCGCTAGATCAAATGGATTTAATAAATATCTACAGAGAATTACACCCCAAAACTGCAGAATTCACATTCTTCTCAAGTGCACATGGGACATTCTCAAAGATATACCACACGTTAGGGCATAAACTAAGTCTCTACAAGTTCAAGAAGACTGAAATCATATCAAGCATCTTCTCAGACCACAATGGCATGAAACTAGAAATCAATTGCAACAAGAACAAGCAAAGACATTTGAAAACATGGAAGCTAAATAGCATGTTATTGAACAATGAATGGGTTACCATGGAGACCAAGGTAGAAATGAAAAACTTCCTGGAAACCAATGAAAATGAACACACAACAACACAAAATCTATGGGATGCAGCAAAAGCAGTTCTGAGAGGGAAGTTCATAGCACTACAGGCCCACCTCAAGAAACAAGAAAAATTTCTAATTGACTATCTAACCTCACAACTTAAAGAACTAGAAAGCAAACAAAAAGAAAACCCCAGAGCAAGTAGAAGGAAGGAAATAGTAAAGATCAGAGCAGAAATAAACGACATGGAGACCAAAAAAACAATTCAAAGGATTAATGAAACAAAGAGCTGATTTTTTGAAAAGATAAACAGGATTGATGGACCCTTAGCTAGACTCACCAAGAAACAAAGAGAGAGAACCCAAATACACAAAATAAGAAATGAAAGAGGAGAAATAATAACTGACACCATAGAAATACAAAGGATTGTTAACAACCATCAAAATGGAAAGGCAACCCACTGTATGGGAGAGCATAATTGCCAATGATACATCAGATAAAGAGTTAATTTCCCAAATATATAGAGTGCTCATATAACTCAACAAAAGGAAGACAAAGAACCCAATTAAAAAATGGGCAGAGGAACTAAATAGACACCTCGCCAAACAGGACATACAAATGGCCAAGAGACATATGAAGAAATGCTCAACATCACTCATCATCAGAGAGATGCAAATTAAAACAACAATGAGGGATCACCTCACACCTGTCAGAATGGCCACCATCAACAAATCATCAAACAACAAGTGTTGGCGAGGGTGTGGAGAAAAGGCGACTCTAGTACACTGCTGGTGGGAATGCAGACTGGTGCAGCCACTATGGAAAATACTATGGTGTTACCTCAAAAAATTAAAAATTGAATTGCCATTTGACCCAGTGATCCCACTTCTAGGAATATACCCTAAGAAGCCTGAAACACCAATCAGAAAGAATATATGTACCCTCATGTTCATAGCAGCACTATTTACAGTAGCTAAGATGGAAACAGCCCAAATGTCCATCAGTAGATGAGTGGATAAAAAAGCAGTGGTACATATACACAATGGTGTACTATGCAGCTGTAAGAAAGAAAGATCTCTTATGCTTTGAGACGACATGGAGGGACCTGGAAAGTATTATCCTAAGCGAAATAAGCCAAGCAGAGAAAGACAAATATCACATGATCTCAGTTATGTGTGGAATATAATGAATATAACAGTCTGAGGAACAGGGTAGACCCAGAGATGTGGAAGTAGGGTATAGACTGACATCCCTCAGAAGAAGGAGTGGGGGGGGGTGGGAAAAGATAAACCACAGAACCTATATGTTTGTATGCATAACCAATGGACATGGACAACAAAGCTGGGGACAGGGTGGGGGGGATGGGGAGGAGGGTGTAAGTGGGGGAGAAGGGAGAAACATCTGTAACAAAAATAAATAAATAAATAAATAATAATAAAAAAAGATAATATAAAACCAACAAGATGATATGTTGCTTTAAATAGTCATATGTACTTTATAGAAATTAATAGGAAAATAGTCTTTTCTATTTGGCCAGATATTTACATTTCGAATGTTTTTCATTTTTTTGGTGATGATCCATATTTCCATATTATCATTTGCCTTCAGTTAAAGAACAACCATTAGCATTTCTTGTTGCAGGTCTGATTTGCTTTATTAACTTTATGTATCACAGCTATTGTGTATATATATATATATATATATATATATATATATATATATATACATACATATACACACAATATATATATTTGCATAAACATTAATCTGCTTGATTATGGAGCCTAGTTGCAGATCCTGCTCAGGGCATTATACTGTGTTACTTGGATAGATTTTGCATAAACAAAGGTCTGAATCAACAAGACCTGGTGATGATATATGACAGTGGGGTTAATAAGGGAGGAAGAAAGAAGGCGGAGATGATCCTTAGTTTTCTTGCTTGGTCAATAAGGATGAGTACGGTGTCATTTAATGAAGGAAGTGGTGGAATATCCAGTTTGATGAGAAATTGGGGCAGGGTGAGAGGAGATGCTGAGATCAGTTTTGTACATGTGGTAGTGACATGTCCAAGTGGTGCATCTCTGTCCAGGAGGCAGATGGACACACAGGTCTGGAGCTCAAAAGGGAGGTCTGCATTAAGGATTAGAGTGATTTGTGCGTCATCAGAAAATAGGTGCTAATTGAAGCAATGAGATTGCTTGAGTCCTTTCAAGGAAAATATACAGAGGGAAAAGAGAATAGGACTCAGTGCAGTACTTAGCACCAGCAATTTCAACAGGGCATTGGGGAGAAGCCAGATTTCAGAGATGAGGAGTTAATGGAAGGTGAAAATCAAAGACTGAGTAGAGATAGCTTTTTCCAGAAGCTGGATTGCAAAGGGAGAGGGCTGAAAAGTTTTCTTTTTTCCTTTCAATATGTGTGAGAATTGAGCATGTTTTCCCGTTAATAGGAAGAAGCAAACAGGAAAGATTTAGAGATATTTGATGAAGCACATTCTCCAAAGGAGGGATGAGATCTGCAGTACTGGTGGAGGGGTGAGCTTTAGATAGGGAACAGGGAAACTCTTACATAGTAACAAGAATAAGAAGGAAAGTGTGGGAATGGTTGCTGGTCACTGACCATAGGTAGGACAGCACACATTTCAGAGCATTTCTGACTATTTTATCAGTGATGTTGAAGACAGGTTTTGTGAACTAAGTGGACAGGTGATTTAACAAGAGTTGATAACTTTTGAAATAGCCACTGTGGAGACTTAAAGAGAGAGTTAATTAGGGAAATAGTAGGGTTGAAGAGGTGAAGACAGGGGTCTGTGAATCTGTGGTCATAACATTCACCAGCTAGCTCCTTTTGCCCACTATAAAAACCAGAAACATTATCAGGAGAGGAATCAACTTAGCACCATAAACTCTCCATAAATCTATGTGTTTGCAGTAGAAGTTTCCACTCTTCTTCTCCTTGTGAGTTCTCAACATCTGGCAACATTTGTCAACTACCTACAACCGCTGGAGTACTGGCATCTTTTTAGTCATTTGGGCCTTAAAGTTTCCTCTTGAGCCTTTCCTCATCAATGGTTATATGAATTCAGCATTATGTAGATCTTAGCATATACCTGTGTGAGAGAAAATCTAGATATTCATTGCAGCACACAATTTTAGCAAAGTCATTGCCTGAAAGAAAAATACCTTTCCATTTTGGGAATGACCCTCATGAGACTTCACATCCAAAGCCCTGTAAGCTCCCTAAAGGCTTCTGCTGAGACTAGAAATGCTTCTTTCAGGGTATTTCATGTGGGATATTTTTAGTAGCCATTGATTTCCTATAAAAACTATGCATCATGTGCCCCTGTTTCTTTCATTCATGTGCTCTTGAAAGCATTTTTTACTGCACCTGAAAGAAAAAAAAAAAAAAAAGGACCTCAGGAGGCTCTGAAAGTACAGGAATATAGAGATCTGTTTGAGTTTTATGGGAATTCCAAGCATTGTCAGATAAGGTCTGAATTCAGAGTCTGACCTACTCCTGGAGGGCAGGTGCCATCAACTGGCAGATGATATTGGGGTAAACTGTTTTTGCAATGGGGAACAGGAAGACAGGAGAACAGAGGTCAATAGTTGACAAGCTGAGACAGTGAAGGAACATTGCAGAACTGAATTAGCCTATATGCCAATGGAGGAGTAGGGGGAAATCATATCCACTTTGAGAGGCAGAGGACAACATAGAAACAAAGCAATGCTAATTGGCTATAGTCTAATTGAACAACAAAAGTAGAGCAGAGGAGTCATCAGAGTCTAATTTATTCATTCATGGAGCAGGTATCTGTGGAGCAGGCTCTGGAAAATGGCCAGGAGGGGATGGGGATCTTCAGTGGAGAGAATGACAGGAATGATGGTGTAGGAGCAGCAAAGAGTGAGTGGTTTTATGTGCTCAGAATAAAGAAATCTAGGAGAGAAGTTTACATCAGATTGGATAGAATTGTGAGTTCTGGGATACAGACATTTTCATGGGTTTTGCAAAAATCAATTTGGTAGGAATACAAAAGTTGTATTGTAAAGGAGAGAGATTGAAGGCCATGTGACGAGCCGAGAAAGTTTTGGAGAGTCTACCTGATAAAGGCTAAGGGTCTTTGAGTCAAGGAAGTGATCATGGGACTGGAGGAAAAGAGAAACATGTAAGGGATATTAAGAAGCTAAATGTTCTGACTGGATGACATGACAATAGATAAGATGTGACTATAAGGGATGAAGGGCTTGAGGTTACAAACCCAGGGGACTGTGAGGATCGTGGAACATTGATCGCCTTGACAAAAATGGCCCCCAGTTATTTGCCAATATACCCTTAGTATTACCCAATATTTTTTCTGGTTTTTAAATTTACTTTGTTTTGTTTTTTTTTCCCAGTAGAAAGTATGCTTCATGTAAGTGGAGAAATTATCTATCTTCACCAATATGTCTCTGCTTCCTAGATATGTGTCTATCAAATAATAGATGCTCAACAAATACATATTTGTTGAATGCATACAGAATACTTTCTTTTATATAAATAGAAAAATGACAGGAATAATAAGTAGTTTAAGAGAGAAAATAATTTTGAAAGTTATAATAAATTATCTAGCCTAGCTCTAACCAGCCATGTGAACATAGGGGTAGCATAGTGTTCCCTTGTCTCAAATTTCTAATCTAGAAAATAGGGATAATATTACTTTTCTCTATTCTATGACGTTGAACATAAATTCATATAATGGGTAGGAAAGTACTTTGGAAAATTAAAGGTGTTGGTTCAAATATAAGATCTTATTAGGAAAGAAGGCAGTATTATTTTTTAAATGTGTTCTTTAAAAAAGAATAAAATTGTTTAAAACTGAATTATCTCTAAAAATTATGAAAGATACTAAACTCTTCTTTTCATTCTTTTTTCCCTTTGACATGATACTATGACTAAGAGCACCAGTTGGGTGCAGCTGGGATGGATTAGTCTATAGAAGCACCCAGATGGCCTTTCACCAATTACATTTCCTCTAGATAAGCCTTGGTAATTTACAAATGAGCAAACAATAATGATAAAAGGTGTAGTTTCCTGGAAAATGAATTTAACTTTTGTGTGAGAGAAAATAGAGTAGCAATATGTTTTAGGATTTTCATGGAGAGAGACAGGGTTACTACACAGTTCAAACTAAATACATTAAGGTATGGTAGAAGTCACAAGGTGACTGTATCTCCCAGCATGTTGTTAATCAATGTTTAAGAATTTTTGACAAAGAGAAAACATCCTTTGCTCTCCTGGGGACTTTGCTGCCAGTTTCCTTGGAAAAGCTGCCATCTGTTCTGCATTTCATGAAAAGCTGACTCTGTTCTGGCTGCAGGTTTGTGAGTCAGAGTTGACGGTCACGCTGGAATAGCCAAGAAGGAAAGGATTTGGAGCAAAAATTTCAAGTAGATAGGCCTTGACAAGACTGGGTGTGGAGGGAAAGAGAAGGTGATGCTCCAGCCCAGCGTATGGAGGGTCTCCACACAGGGAGGACCAGGGCTAAGCAGCTCAGGACACCAAGCAGCAGAGGTCAGAGGGGAGAACAGAGGGTGACAATGCTAGCTGGACCACACGACATACAATAGAAAGACCATACAACAAAGTAAAAGCAAGGCTTGTCCAAAAATAATTATTTAGCTAACATTTACTTCCTTTTTAAAATCATACCTGTTCTTGAGACGGATGGTTGTCCTGTGAACCTGCCCAGAATGGCTGTTTCTCTTCTCCTGATATGGTAGAAATGACCTGGGCTTTGAAGTCAGGTGGACATGGGTCCAAATCCTGACTTTGCCTCCTCATAGTTGTGTGACCTTGGACACATCACCTAACCCCTATTTACAGTGGTTTCTTCATCTGCAAAATGGGGAATGGTGTTTTCCTTAAGGATTGGGGGAAGGACTAAAATTATCCAGGATAGCATGTGGCTCATGCTTTGTACTCAGGGTATAGTTGTTATTAACTCTCCCCATTTACCTTACCTCTGCTGCTTCTCTGATGATTGATTCTGTTTCATTGATTATGTCAATATTTATTATTTTTTATAGTAATTCAATCACATGAATATTGAAAGAGAAAATAAGAATTAGAGAACTTCATAGTGGGGAATATCCCGAATCCAGCGTCTCTTCCCCGAGAGGTGGTTTATTTACTTCTTGAAATAAAGTCAGCAAAAACTGCATGCTTGAGAATAAGTGAGATGATCTCTAATCTTATTAGGGTGTGGATTTTCCAAACAAGCAGGTAGTAGGGGGTATGGTTTTCTTTAGCACAGCAGCTGTTAAAGGAAGATTTCTCAATCATATTATAGTATAGCCGCATAATTTATATTACCTGTGCAACTTGACAATGCCTTTTGCCTCCAAAGATGACATCACAAAATAGCCATTGGCTACCAGAGAGTATTGACATTTTTATGTACAGGTTCTTTACATATTAGCTCATGTGATTTGCACAACAGACACATGAGGTAGGTATATTATTTTCTTTGTAAGTGAAGAAATGCACGTTTCAAGAAGTCAGGAGCCTTGGCACATGGATACACAGTGAATGGCTATCATTCACATTTATACCAGTTTGACTCTAAAATCATCTTTGTTTAAGAAAAAAGTTTAAATGTCTAATCTAAGGACTGCTTTCTCTGGGAAGTTTTGTCTGCCTAGTTTAGTGGTAGCTGGACAGACTGCTTCCAGAGTCACTTGTCCCTCAGTGATATTGGATAAATTGCGACTTTGCTGTGTTCTGCTTTTCTCCTGTTCTCTTTTCATTAGACTGCACTGACTTTCATCTTTTTACTTTTGATGCCACTGACCAGGCAAACAAACCCAGGGCATGCTGTCCCAGTTTCCGAGGCAAGAACAAAAGAAGCTGCTTTATTTAAAAATCCTATGTCTGGAGTTTTTCTAGGGAGCTTGAAGTGCTCATGACTGATAGGCAACAGCATGGAATTTCAAACTATGCCTTAGGCAAAGATATTTACCAAATAGATTCCATAGGTGTGAAAGCCCTTTTCTCGCAGCAAGACACAGAACAAAAGGTATAGGTGACTAAATGTAAAAGCCCCAGGCTTCCTTTACTTAGTTCCTCCCGGCTGTGTTCTGAGTTCAGTCTATCTACACCATGTCTTGCTATCATCCTAGTTCAAAATGCCACATGATCTACCTATGCTTCCAGTTTCCTGGTAACCAATATGATCCAGCACACTGCGATTTTTGAGTTATTCGACCAGAGTAAGTTTACTTTTCTTGCTTAGAGATCTGTGCACAATCGATTTCCTCTGCTCTTCCCTTGACCATTATGTGGGCAGCTTCTTGAGTCTTAGCTTAATTGCTATTTTTTCAGAGTGGCTTTTCCCAACCATCCCCTCTAAAGTAGCTATCAAGTCACTTTCTACCTTATCTGCTCTTCTATTCCCCCACCCCCATATTTATTATTATCATTTTATTATTTATTCAGTTTTATTATTTATTTATTTTCTCCAGGAGAGAAGACACCTTTCCAACTTGTTTCCTCAGCATCTTCAGCACCATGAACAGTGGCACACTCCTAGTAGAGAGTCATGAAATGTTTGTGGGAAGCCCAGCCAGCATGGCACAGTGGGTTGAGCCACATTCCCTGCTTGCGGGCTCAATCTGAGGCAGCTGATTGATGTTTCTCTCTCACATTGATGTTTCTATCTCTCTCTCTCTCTCTAAAAAAAAAAAAAAAAAAATCAATAAAAACATATTAAAAAAAAGAAATGTTTGTGAGTAAATTACAGATATCTTTTCATTTATATTAAGTAGGGAATTTACACTGAAAGACAAAAAAAATCAGAAGTATCTTTTTATGAACAAAACAGATGTTTGTGTATAATATATGTGATATCTATCTAGTTGTAATTAATTGATCAATCAACCAGATTGGCTCTTTAACAACATAATCCAGATCATACCAATTTTATTCTAAAAACCTTTCAAGGCTGTCTGGCTGGTATGGTTCAATTGGCTGAGCATCATCCCATGCACCATGAGGTTAATGGTTCAATTCCAGGTCAGGGCATATGCCAGGTTGTGGGCTTGATTGCCAGCAGGGAGTGTGCAGGAAGCAGTTGATTGGTGTTTCTTTCTCTCCCTCTCCCTCCATCTCCCTGAAATAAATAAAAACATTAAAAAAACAAAAAACAACAACAAAAAAAAACCTTTCAAGGCTGAAAAAGGCCCTATATGACTTGCTCTCCCCCCATTCCAGGTGTGCTATTTCCTGTTATCTTCTCTCCTACACACTCTTTTCCAGTCGTTCTGGCCTCCATGCTGTTTCTCAAACATGACAGGTCTATTACTCTTTGAGGACATGTACAATAGCTCTTTATTCTGCTGGTTATGCTCTCCCCCTGGATTTGTCCCTCACCTTCTTCAAGTCTTTGCTCAAATTTTATCATTTTAAGAGATAATGCTAATCTCCCTATTTGCAATTTTAATCCATGCCATTGCAGATTTTTTTATTCCCAATTTTCTGTATTCTGCCCATTATTCTCCATACTATTTATCAACTTCTAATATGCTCTATATTTATTTTATATATTTATATATTTGATGTACCTATTTATTTTAAAATTGTATTTATTGTTTATTGTCTGTTTCTACTAGAATATAAACTCGGGTACAGGGAGAGCAAGTATTTTTTTTTGTTTTTTTTTTTTGTTCAGATAGAGTGGGAGGGAGAGAGAGAGAGAGAGAGAGAGAGAGAGAGAGAGAGAGAAACATCGACGTGAAAGGTACACATCGAGTGGCTGCCTCCCGCACGACCCAACCAGGGCCAGGGACAAACTGCAACTGAGATACATGCCCTTAGCGGGAACCGAACCTGGTCTCTCTGGATCGCAGGCCGACTCTCTAACCGCTGAGCCAAACCGGCCAGGGAGAGAGCAAGTATTTTTAACTTTTTATGTCACTCTTATATCCCAGGTTCCTCAAGTAGTTTCTGGGCTGTAATATGTTTTCAGTACTCTTTGTTAAAATAAGTGTTACAAAATTAAATGCTTTATGTTAAAGTCTGATGGCTCCTGTGGCTGGAAATGTTTGGTTTCTAAATCTGTTTACTATAACCTCAAATTTGAAATTCAACCTACATGTAACCCTATCTTAGTGAAATTTCAAATTACTAAGGTTAATAAGATATCTAAACGCTTTAAAAAATAAGGGAAAATCAGTTTACCTACATGGAATGGAAATCAGATTTTATTGGCTATCATAAATTAAGAAAAATATTTAGGGTTTAAAGGAAAATAATTTTTATAAAATTCTATACATTTCTAAATTATCAATCCACTATAAGAGCAAAGTAGATTTTTTTTCAGAATGCAATGGTTTAAAAAATTTAACTCCTACCAAGTTTCTAAAATATTGCTTGAAATTGTACTCCTGACAAATGAAAAATCTAAGAAAAGTGAAGTGACATCTAAGAAACAGTGGGACTGAACCAGTAGAGCAATTAAAAAGAACAAAATTACACGTTGACCTGTGTGCAGCAAGCCTGAAATACAATTGAAGGAAATTACAACAGAAAGTCCTGTAATGAATACATGTGACACTAACTTCAATTTAACATATTGTATATTGAAGAATGTGGGCAGTCTTAAAGATATGATGAAGGCATAGGTCTATCTTCAAGAGAAAAAAAAGGCAATGAGAAATGCATAAAAAAACCAAAAAGCTGTAAAAGAAAGTCATGGTCTAACTGACAAAAAGTGAACTGACACACGATTTAGAATAATCAGTGATGTGAATAAAAAGAGAAACCATATTATTTTGACTTTTTGTTTATTTTAGTAAGACATTTTCTTCCAATGAAAAGTACAGCTCTTAAGTGGACAAATGCATACACGTGTGTTACCTACACTCTATCATTCTGGAAATTCCCTCATTTTCCTTTCCTAAAACCCCTGCTACCCTCCAAACTCACAGACTACCAGTGTTCTATTTCTTTTACCAAAGATTAGTTTTTCTAGTTCTAGAATTTTATTTACATGGAATAATACAGCACTCCTTTATGTTCATTTATTTGGATCAGCGTAATATTTTTTTGAGATTTAAACATGTTGCTGCTAGTATTCATACTTTGTTCGTTTTTATTGCTTGATATATGTACACATATATCACAATTTGTTTCTTCTTTCTCCTGTTGGACATTTTGGCTATGTCTAGTTTTGGGCTAATTTGTATGAAGTTGCTATGAATATTCCGATATAGATATTTTTACAATCACTTGTATTTATGTCCTTTGGGAAAATATGCAGGGATGGAATTGCAGAGTAATAGGATAGGTATATGTTCAAACTTATGAAAAACTGATTAACAGTTTTGCAGAGTACCATTTTATATTCCTAACAGTAATGTAAATATGAAATTTCAGGTTGTTTCACATCCCTGCCAACATTTAACCAACTGTTATTGGTTAACCAAATCCAACATTTAACCAACATTCAGACCAACTGCTGTTACTTTAAAAAAATTTTTCATACAGTTAATGATGAATGCTTTTTCATGTACTTATTGACCATTTTATCTTTCTTTTGGAAGCATCTTTAAGTTTTTTTTACACTTAAACAATTGGGTTGTCTTTTTACTATTACATATATTCTGGAAAAAAGTTCTTTATTAGATATGGGCAATGTGAAAATTTTCCCTTTTTCTGTGGTTTACCTATTTATTCTCATTGTTTTTTGAGGAGCTCAAGTATTTGATTTTGATGAAATTGAATTCATCAATACATTTTTATGATTTGAGCTTTCTGTATCCTAAGAAATCTTTGCTTATCTCAAGGTGATGAAGGTATTCGTCGATGTTTTCTTATAGAAGCTTTATAGTTTTAGCTTTTTCATTGGTCTATGAACCACATAAATTAATTTTTGTGTATGGTATGAGAGAGGGGTTCGGGTTCAATCATGTAGCTATCTAGTTGTTTCAGTATCATTTGTTAAAATTTTCTTTCCCCAATGAATTGCTTTGATGCCTTTATAAGGGTGCATTTCTGTGCTTTCTTTTCTATTACCTTAGTATAATTGTCAGCAGATGGGGAAACCAACTGACTTTTGTTCACTTAGTCATTTTTGTTCATCTAGGATTACATATCCTTTTGTGTGTGTGTGTCTAATAAAAGCATAATCTAAAAATTGTAATTACTATTTATTACTTCTTAGCTATCAATATTTAGGAAGAAAATTTTAATTATATTTAATTTATAATTAATTTTTTTAATTTTTAAAGAGTTGAATTATCTTCTTGTCTTTCCTTTTTAAAAAAATTTTGTTTTTGAATTTCTTGGCGGTGACATTGGTTAATAAAGTTATATAGGTTTCACGTGTACAATTCTATAATACATCACCTGTATGTTATATTGTGTGTTCACCACCCCAATTCAAGTCTCCTTTCCTCACCATTTATTCCTCCTTTACCCTCTTCTACCTCCCCCCACCCTCCTTTCTCTCTGGTAGCCACTGCACTATTATCTGTGTCTATGAGGTTTTTGTTTTGTTGTTTAATCTCTTTATCTTTTTTCCAGTCCCCCCCACCCCCTCTGTCTGACTATTGTCAGTCTGTTCTCTGTCTCTCTGAGTCTCTTTCTATTTTGTTTGCTAGTTTACTTTGTTCATTAGATTTCACGTATAAGTGAAATCATACGGTACTTGTCATTCTCTGATTGGCTTACTTCACTTGGCATAATACTCTCCAGGTCCATCCATGCTATTGCAAAGGTAAGATTTCCATCTTTTTTTGTGGCCACATAGTACTCCATTGTGTAAATGCACTACAGCTTTTTTATCCACTCACCTACAGATGGACACTTGGGCTGCTTCCAAATCCTGACTATTGTAAATAATGCTGTAATGAATACAGGGGTCCATATATATTCTTTCAAATTAATTTTTCGAGTATGTTCTCAGAAATGGAATTGCTGGGTCATAAGGCAGTTCCATTTTAAATTTTTGAGGTAACTTCATACTGCTTTCCACAGTGGCTGCACCAATCTGCATTCCCACCAACAGTGCACGAGGGCTCCCTTTTCTCCACACCCTTGCCAACACTTCTTGTTTGTTGATTTATTGACGTGGAATTCTTTAATTCTGTGAAAACAAATTTAGTTTCTTCAACTGAAGAAGTGATTTGATGACGTGATTTGTAAGAACTCAATGGTTTTTCATTTCTCCAGTTGTTGGCCTTTTGTCCTCTAATTCAAATTATTATTTGAGCAGAATTTCAATCTGTCATTTTTTTCAGTGGGAAGCAGACAGTTTGGTGTAACCCATGTTTTCTGTGTTTTATCAGATTTATGTGGGACCAAGAAAATAGGGATGCTTGAGGTTTCACTGGTAGCCTCATATTGATGAGAATCTGCTTTCAGCCAATATAATGGTTTCTCTAATTGAGCTACTGAGTGCAAAAACGATAATTTTACTCTGCTGAGAGCATTTTACCACCTCTGTGGCATTTGTGGCTTCCTGAATAATTAACATGGACTAGGATAAAATTTCTTATTGTAACTTGTAAGTCCCCTGCCTTACCACTTTGTGAACGCGAAATAGATTATACTTCTTTTTTGTAGCATTTTGTCCCACACAAACCCCACCAGCTTGTTCGAAATTAGCCCCTCCGTGAACCTGGTGATTTCTGCAACTCAGTGTGTACCCTGGAAACAAATTCCTTAAATATCTCTTTCTAGTTCCCTCAGTTTGTCAACATGCTGTGCCTAAAGTTTATACTATAGCTGAACTTCTGATTCTCTCTCTCTCTCTCTCCTTCTCCCTCCCTCCCTCACTTTCTTTCTGTCTTAGCCATGAAGAGGGCATATTATTATTCTAAATTCCCCTCAGTATAACTGAGACCATGGCTATGGCATTTTTTTCTTATTCTTTTTATAATTTACCTTTATCGTTTAAAATATAACAGATGTTCCTCCTTTTTTCCACCATTGACACCTACTCCCCGCTCCCGCCACCCTTTCCTTCACCGCATTGTCGTCTGTGTTCATTGGTTGTGCATATATGCATATGAGTTCTTTGGTTTATTTCTTACCACCCCCCACCCTTCCCTCTGAGGTTTGTCAGTCTGTTCCCTACTTCCATGTCTCTGGGCCTATTTTGTTTGTCAGCTTATTTTGTTCATGATGTTCCATAAATAAGTGAGATCATGTGGTACTTGTCTTTCTCTCACTGGCTTATTTCACATAGAATAATACTCTTGAGGTCCCTCCATGTCATCTCAAAGGGTAAGAGATCTTTCTTTTTTACAGCTGCATAGTATTCCATTGTGTAAATGTACCACAGCTTTTTTATCTGCTCATCTACTGATGGGCACTTGGGCTGTTTCCAGATCTTAGCTATTGTAAGTAGCGGTGCTATGAACAAAGGAGTTCATACATTCTTACCGATTGGTATTTCAGGTTTCTTAGGGTATATTCCTAGAAGTTGGATCCCTGGGTCAAATGGCAGTTCCATTCTTAATTTTTTGAGGAAGCACCGTATTGTTTTCCATAATGGCTGCACCAGTCTGCATTCCCACCAGCAATGTACTAGAGTCCCCTTTTCTCCACATCCTCACTAGCACTTGTTGGTCGATGATTTGTTGATGGCAGCCATTCTGGCAGGTGTGAGGTGACACCTTATAGTCATTTTAATTTGCATTTCTGTGATGATTAGTGACTTTGAGTATTTTTTCATGTCTATGCCATTTGTATGTTCTGTTTGGAGAAGTGTCTATCAGGTCTTCTGCCTATTTTTTAATTGGGTTCTTTGTCTTTTGTTGAGCTGTATGAGTACTTTATATATTTTGGATATTAACCCCTTATCTGATACATCATTGGCAATTATGTTCTCCCAGAGAGTGGGTTCCCTTTTCATTTTGATGCTGGTTTCTTCTGCTGTGCAGAAGCTTTTTAGTTCGATATAGTCCCATTTATTAATTTTTTCCTGTGTTTCTCTTGCCCTAGGTGATGTTTCAGTGAAAATTTTGCTATGTGTGATGTCTGAGATTTTGCTGCCTACCGTTTCTTCTAGGATTTTTGTGGTTTCATGACTTACATTTAAGTCTTTTATGTATTTTGAGTTTATTCTTGTGTATGGAGTAAGTTGTTGGTCTTGTTTCATTTTTTTTTTGCATGTACCTGTCCAATTTTCCCAACACCATTTATTGAAGAGACTGTTTTTACTCCATTGTATGCTCTTGACTCTTTTGTCAAATATTAATTGAGCATAATGGTTTGGGTTGATCTCTGGGTTCTCTGTTCTATTCCATTGATCTTTATATCTGTTCTTGTGCCAGTACCAGGCTGTTTTGATTACAATGGCTTTGTAGTGTAGTTTGAAACATCGATGTGAGTGAGACACATTGATTGGTTGCCTCCTGCATGACTCCAACCAGGGTCAAGGACCAAACTACAACTGAGGTACGTGCTCTTGCCTGGAATTGAACCTGCAACTCTGTGATCTCTGGACCAACGCTCTAACCACTGAGCTAAACCAGCCAGGGCCAGTCCACGACTTATGTTCACTATTTTTTATTTTTTTATTACTGTTTCAATTTCACAAGTTGTAATTGGTCTATTCAGGTTTTCTGATTCTTCCCGATTCAATGTTAGAATATTGTGTTTCCAGAAATTTTTCCATTTTGCCCAGGTTGTCCAATTTGTTGGCATATATTTATTTATAATATTTTCATACAACCTTTTGTGTTTCTGTGGTGTCAGTTGCTACTTCACCTCTTTTGTTTCTGATTTTATTTATTTGGGACCTTTCTCTTTGCTTCTGATGAGTCTGGCTTGTGGTTAATCAACCCTTTTATCTTTTCAAAGAAACAGCTCATGGTCTAATTGATCTTTTTTATTCTCTATGTCATTTATTTTTACTCTGATCTTCATTGTTTCCTTTGTTCTACTTACTCTGGGCTTCTCTTGTTGTTCTCTAATTCTTTTAGTTGTAAGTTTAGATAATTTATTAGAGATTGTTCTTGTTTTTTGAGATAGGCCTATATTGCTATGAACTTCTCTCTCAGGACTACTTTTCCTGTGTTCCATTGATTTTGGGTTGTTGTGTGTTTATTTTCGTTTGTTTACAGGAAGTTTTTATTCTTCCTTGATCTCATTGGTAGCTCATTGATTGTTTAATAACATGCTATTTATCCTCCATGTGTTTGAATGTTTTTGTTTGTTTTTATTGTAATTGATTTCTAATTTCATGCCATTGTGATCATATGAGTTCAATCTTCTTGAACTTGTAGAGACTTAGTTTGGTTTGTAACATGTGGTCTGTCTTTGAAAATATCCCTTGTGTGCTTGAAAAGAATGAATACTTGGCAGCTTTGAGATGAAGTGTTCAGTAAATATCAATTAAATCCATCTGATCTAGTGTGTCATTTAGGGTCTCTGTTTCTTTGTTAACTTTTTTCTAGAAGATCTATCCAGTGATGTTGTTAGAGTGCTAAAGTCCCCTACCATGATTGTATTGCTGTCTATCTCTCTCTTGAAGTTCTCCAGAAGATTTAAAATATATTTTGGTGCTCCTATATTGGGTGCATGTATGTTTACTAGGGTTTTATCTTGTTGGAGTGATCCTTTTAGTATTATGTAGTGACCTACTTTGTCTCCTTTTATAGCCTTTATTTTGAAGTCTATTTTGTCAGCTATAAGTACGAGTAATGCCCCTCTTTTTTTTCTACTTGCATGGACAATATTATTTTCCATCCTTTCACTTTCAGTCTGTGTGTCTTTTCTTCTAAAGTGGGTCTCTTCTAGACTGCATATTTATGGGTCATGTTTTCTTATGCATTCAGCTATCCTATGTCTTTTGATTGAAGCATTTAATCCATTTACCTTTAAGGTTATTGATAGTACTTATTTATTTTCATTTTTATTCTTTATCCCTATGTTTTTCTCTCTCTCTATTTCTTCTTCTTGTTAGAGTAGTCACTTTAACATACCTTGCAATGCTGGTTTGGTGGTAATAAACTTCTTTAGGTATTTTTTTGTCTGGGAAGCTCTTTATTTTACCTTCAATCTTGAATTATAGCCTTGCTGTATAGAGTAGTCTTGGTTTCAGATCCTTGTTTTTCATTACCTTGAATACTTCATGCCATTCCCTTCTGGCCTGTAGTGTTTCTGTTGAGAAATCAGCTGACAGAATTATGGGAACTCCTCTGCATGTAACAAATTGCTTTTCGCTTGATACCTTTAAAATTCTCTCTTTGTCTTTAATGTTTGGCATTTTACTTATGATGTGTCTTGGCATGGGCCTCTTTGGGTTCTTCTTGCTTGGGACTCTCTGTGCTTCCTTCACCAGGTTATGGAAGTCATCTGCCATTATTTTGTCATACATGTTCTCTATCCCTTGCTCAATTTCTCCTCCTTCTGGCCCTCCTACGATGTGGATATTGTTACATTTCATGTTGTCCCAAAGCTCTCTTAAGCAATCCTCCTGTTTTTTTCTTTTTGATTCTTTGACTGAGTGATTTTTTTTTCTACCCTGACTTCTAATATTCTTATTCGATCCTTGGCTTCCTCTAATCTGCTGTTTATTTATTCCAGGATATTCTTTTTTTCTGCTATGTCATTCTTCATTTCCAACTAGTTGTTTTTCATAGTGTCTATGTTTTTTTAATGCTGTTGAACATCTTTATAATCATTATTCTGAACTCTATATTTGATAAATTGCTTATCTCCATTTCATTTAGTTCTTCTTCTGGAGAATTCTATTGTTCTTTCATTTGCAGCTTGTTTCTTGGTCTCCCCATTTTGGCTGTCTGTTTGTGTTTGTTTCTATGTATTAGGTAGATCTGCTATGACTCCCAGTCTTGGTATGGAGGCCTTATGTGGTAGATGACCTGTGAGACCCAGTGGCACAATCTTCTGATCACCAGACCTGGGTGCTCTAGTAATGTCCTTTGCGTGCATTGTGTGGGCCTTCCTGTTGTAATTGAGTTTTGATTGTTATTGGCCCATTCATGCATGGGCTTGACCCTCAGGCTGGCTGACAGTGAGGCTCAGACCTTAACACAGTGTGTAGGCTGCTGTGAATGTGCTTATTACATGAAGCGGAATATGCTGCAGTAGGATTTAGAGCTTGCCAATATCTCCCTGTGGATATACTGCTTGTGAAGCTTATTGGATTCTGCTCTGTTGTCTGAAGCTGTCCATTGGGTTTATTTGTTTTTGGCCTCCTTGTAGGGTCTGTGGTGCAGGCCAATGTCAGATGCTGTTTGTGATTGACTCTGAGTACACTGTTTGAAACTATCAGCAATCCACAGCTTTTGGCTCCCTCTACTGGGGCTGGGTGTGTGTGGAAAGGACAAAACTTCATACCAAAGTCTGCTTTTCCTGGACCCAGGCCCAACAGCATGTCAGGCAAAGAATCAAAGCACCTGAGGTCTGCATTCTGCCTACAGGCTGACTCTTAGTCTCAGTCACTTAATGAGCCTCAGGCTATAGTCCTCATCAAGGCATAAACTCCACAGGGTGGGGTGAGAGGGTTTCCAATGGGTGGGGCAATCCCCCCCCCCCCCCCCCCCCGGCTATAGCTGCTTTGATAGGAAAGTTCTGCCTGAGAAAGATGGCTTCTGCAGCATGGGGGACTGATTCAGCACAGAGATCCTGGTGGCTGTCCTCTTAGCTATCTCCCCAGAGCCACCAACCCCAGACACTCCTTATGCAGCTCTTGTCCACTCTGCCTTCCTTCTGCTGCAGCCCAAGGTGAGTGGCTGCAAACAAAATTTAGTGTGTGGCCCTTTAAGAGGGTGCCTGTGTTTCTAGTTGTCTCTCCCTGCCAGACAGAATCTATGCTGCTTTCACAGCTGAGTGCATGTGGGCACCTTTCCCAGTTTTGTTACTATGGTCTCAGGAACCCAGCTTGGGATTTAGACCCCAGACTTCTCATGGGGAATCCCCTCCCCTACCCAAACACACACACACATACACACAGTGAGATATCCCTCTGGAACTTTAGCTGTTGCCTGTTGGAGCCCAGCCATCTCTCTCATGACTCCTTACTTCCTACCAGTCTTGATGTTGCCTCCGCTTTACGTCTTTGGTTATAATGGTTCTCTCCGTCTAGTCTTCAGTTGGTTATTCAGGATGATTTTTCTATATTTTAGTTATAATTCCAGTTTGGTCCTGGGAGAAGATCAGTGTAGCTTCCCTTTAATCCACTGCCATCTTGGAATCCTCTTACTGATTTTGGAGAAAGTGGAAGGGAGAGAGAGAGAAATGTTCATGTGAGAGAGAAATTTCAATCAATTGCCTCCCATATTTTTCCCAGCTGTGAATCAAACCCACAACCTAGGTGTGTGTCCTCACTGGGAATTGAACCTGCAACCCTTTTTGGTGTATGAGACAAAGGTCCAACCAACTGAGCCACCCAGCCAAGGCATTATTTTCATTTGTTAATCTCTTCCACTAATCTGATAACTTCAAAAGAGCAGCAATTTGCCTGTTTTGTTTACTTCTGTGGCCTAGCTTCACACTAGGGCCTGTCTTAATAAATATTTGCTGGATAAATAAATAAAACCATGTTGACTCAACCCCAATGACTCATTGGAAAAATAAGCATCAATTACTTTTCTGAGAATACTTCAACTCCATACCATGGGATGCAGCCTGATAATCACAATAGCTTGGCTTTCATGATCTGCTTATTACCCCTCATGGAGATTCAGGTGACCAGTGCAGTACGCTTTTTGCTCAGCCAGTGACATCATGCTTTTTTTTTTTTTTTTTCTGTCCTAGAGGAAGAGAAACAGCCCTGCTTGGTCCTCCTATTATAGCTCAGCTTTAGCTCCAAATCTCTCATTAGTATTGGCCTGGACAAGCACACATATGCATCTTTTTTTTTTTTTTTAATTGATTTTAGAAGAAGGGAGAGGGAGAGAGAGATAGAAACATCGATTGGCTGCCTCCTACATGCCCTACACTGGGGATCAGGCCCACAACCTGGGCATGTGCCCAGACCAGGAATTGAACTGGCAACCTCTTGGTGCATGGGTCGACCCTCAACCACTGAGCCACACCGACCAGGCACATATGCATCTTTTAAAAACACAACTTAATTTTCATATCTAAAGCAGTCTAAACCAGATTTATAGGCAAGACCATACCAACAAGTGTTTAATCAGCAGGGGAAACACACAATTAATTTACTTTATTAAAGAGAAAACAGTAGGTATTTATGTGAAATTTCTGCATTGAAACTATTTTTCTGCATTCAGGAAATCTTCCTGGAAACAATGGATTAGCATGTTTTTCTTGTGTCTTCTTATCTGGATCAAATCTTCAGGGTGGTTAATTCCTGTTTCAGGGAAAAGTATGTCCCAAGGACAAATGATAATCTTAATACTAAAAGGCAGAAACAATTTACAAACCTTCCAAATGGCAGATGTTCCTGTGAAAAAAAAAAAAAAAGACAGTTAAAATTAAAATTCTTGAAATCTATAGTCTGTTGGGCACACTGTTCAATTAGGTAAAAAAAAAAAACAACCCAAAACTTATTGGTAAATGATTGTCTTGTTAGATGCTTCTGCCAGTATATAGCAGATCTTTCCAGTTTTTCACCCTAAAGTATCTAAGATGACATGACTGGCAGTGAAAACACAATATTCAAAATAAGTGTAATAGACTAATTCCACAAAATACAGGGATTGAAACTGCAACCCAGGTATGTGCCCTTGACCGGGAAGCGAACCCATGACCCTTCCATCCACAGGCTGATGCTCTAACCACTGAGCAAAACCAGCCAGGGTGTAATTTTGTTTTTTAGAGTAGATAATCACTTTTACCTACATTACTTAGTTAATAATTAATTCTTCTCTAGTAACTTGAAATGTCACTTTTATAATATACTAATGTTTCTGAACACTTTATTATATTAAAGATTTATTTGTTTATTCCTGTATATTAACTATCATAATATTATAACTTATCTTAATATTTGGTAGGGTAAATCATGCCTACTTGTTTTCTTTTTTCATAATTATCTTGGCTGTTCATACATATTTACTTTTTATATTAAGTTTAGAATTAGATTGTCAAGTTCTATTAATAAATTCCTTTGAAACTTTTATTAGAATTAAATTAACTTTATGTATAAATATAAAAAGTTTGACATCTTTATGATATTGAGTTTGCCTATTCAATAGCATACAATATCTCCAATTTATTCTGTACTCCTTTTATCCCCTTCAATAAAGTTTTATAGTATTTTCCATAAAGGTCTTACATACTTTTTATAAGGTTCATTCCTAGAAACTTTATAGTGTTTGCTTCTTTTATGGTAAATAAGATCTTTTTATAGAAAATATGTTAAATGTGACATAGTCCTCTTGTACCTGGCTTGTTTGCCAAAAGTCTTTCTTATAGTTTAATAGTCAAAGTTTATATAATTCTTAGGTGGGAAAAACCTTCTACTGAGACAGTAAAGCAGAAACCATACATGAAAATTTTTGCTAGTTTTTTATTTGTAAAAAATAACTAAGATTATAAAACACCATAAACATAATTGAAAAATAACAATCTTAGACAATATTTAAAATAAATAGGATAGAAAGATATTAATATTACTTATATGCAAAGGGCTTTAAAACAAGCAAAGTAAAGGTGATCACTATAATATAAAAAAAGACAAAGGTCATGAATAAGCAATTTGCACAAACAAGAAGAGATATATGTCTTCAATTAATGTGAAACAAAGATCAAGTTCATTAATAAATAGGAAGTGCCAATTAAAACATTATAATTTGCCACCTATCAAACTAACAAAGGCAAACAAATAATTCTCATTGCTATCATTAATTTGGAGAAAGAGACCATCTTTTATACTGTAGACCTTTTTTAGAAGACTCTTTAGTAGTAGATATCATGAACCTTAAAATGGTCCTACACTTTGACCCAGCAATTTCACTTTTAAGAATTCCAAGATATGCATTTCTGATGCATATTGATGGGTGCACATGCATATGAAGAATTTTCTGTGGTTTAAAAAATTTGGCAAAATGCTGGCTTAAATAAGGCTTTTAAGCAAGAGAATTTCTCAGAATTTTATATGTGCTAAGGAATATTATGAACTTCAAGAGAATATTAAAAAAAGTTCTTGTCTAAATTTATCTGACCATAGAATAATTTATTGGCCTGAGTACTTCAAGGGATTAAACACCACACGATATGGATTGAAATATATGGCTGAATGACATTATTATGGAAGCCTGTAAAACTGAGCTGTAAAAATGTTCATAACATTAAATACAACAGAAAAGTAGTTAATACTCAATACATGTTTAAGAATATATAAGGACATAAATAAAGCATGTTGCATCTATTTAATTGAATGCTGTACTATAAAATATGTCTTAGAAAAATAATGCAGAAAATGTTTATAATATTTTATAATGTAAAAATCAGGCTTTAAAGTTTATAAGATACTGTGGGGTCCATATAGGCATAGAAATATGTGTGGAAGGAGAATTATAAAAATGTTAACAGATGTAATCATTATCTCATGTGATTATTTGTGACTCTAATTTCCTTAAATTTTTTCATTTATTTTTTCTATAATGAACATGAATTACTTCCATTCTAAAGAAAAGGTTACTTTTTCATGTCATTGCAAAAAAGCTATCTTTTATATTTCCAGAAATTAATTTCAAAAGTGCCTCCTCCCACTTTTTCTTTTTGTCTCTATTAAATTCTGTTAACACCGTGAATTGTTTTTACTCGTGACTGCATTTAATAGTATGTACAGCTGTCTTTACACTTTAAAGATGACATTTAATACATGAATTTTTAAGTCAGGCTATATCTTTGGTGCAGGAAATAATACCCTTTTAAAGCAGCTGTTGCATTTTAAAATGTGTATTCAGATAGTATTATTATTAATTATTAACCTCATAACTTAATAGGTTACATGAAATTTGAACACTTTCTAGTTCTGAAGATATTATGTCATATGAACAGCAGGCCCATAAGGGCTTTGGCTCTTGGGCAAAATATATATTTTATATTTCTTCCTGCTTTCTAACACTGTTCACAAAAAAGTGGACCTTATAGCACTGCTTATATCAGACAAAATACACTGTAAAACAAAGTCTATAATGAGACAAAGAAAAACACTACATGATAATAAAGGGATCAACCCAAAAAGAAAACTTAATCCTTGTAACCATTTTTGCACCCAACATAGGCACAGTTAAATATGTAAAGCAAATCTTGATGGACATAAAGGGAGAGATTGACAGTAATACAATCATAGTAGGGGATTTTAACATCCCATTGACATTAATGGATAGATCTCCCAGACAGAAAATCAACAAGGAAACAGCAGCCTTAAATGACACACTAGATTAGATGGATTTAATTGATATCTTCAGAACATTTCACCCCAAAGCAGCAGAATATACATTCTTTACAAGGGCACATAGAGTGTTTTCTAGGATAGACCACATGTTAGGGCACAAAACAAGTCTCAATAAATTTAAGAAGATTGGAATTATATCATCTTTTCTGACCATAATGGTATAAAAGTAGAAATCAATCATAAGAAAAAGACTGAAAAACACACACAAATATGGAGGCTAAATAACATGTTACTAAACAATAAATGGGTTAACAATGAGATCAAAGAAGAAATCAAAAGATAACTTGGAATAAATGAAAATGAGAACACAAAAACCCCACATCTATAAGACATAGCAAAGGCAGCCCTAAAAGGGAAATTTATGGTATTACAGGCCTACCTCAAAAACAATCTAACTTTAACCTTAAAGATACTAGAAAAAGAACAACAAACAAAGCCCTACATAAGTAGAAGAAAGGAAATAATAAAGATTAGGGCAGAAATAAATGAAATAGAGTCTAAAAAACAACACAAAAGATCAATGAGGCCAAGAGCTAGTTCTTTGAAAAGATAAACAAGATTGACAAATCTTTAATGAGACTCATCAAGAAAAAAAGAGAGAGGACCCAAATAAATAAAATTGGAGATGAAAGAGGAGAACTAACAATGGACACTACAGAAATACAAATGATTGTAAGAAAATATTATGAACAATTATATGCCAACAGAATGGATAATCTGGACTAAACAGATAAATTTCTAGAAATATACAATCTTCCAAAATTGAATCAGGAAGAATTAGAGAATCTCAACACACAGATTATAATTAATGAAATTGAAGTAGTAATGAAAAAAACTCCTAACAAACAAAAGTCCTGGACCAGATAGCTTAATAGGTGAATTTTATTAAACATTCAAAGAAGAACTAATACCTATCCTTCTTAAACCATTGCAAAAAATTCAAGAGGAGAGAAGACTCCCAAGCACATTTACAAGGCCAGCATTATCCTAATTCTAAAACCAGATACTTACTACAAAGAAAGAAAACTATAGGCCAATATCTCTGATGAACATAGAAGCTAAGATTCTCAACAAAATGTTAACAAACTGGATCCATCCAACAATACATAATACAGATCATATACCATGATCAAGTGGGATTTATTTCAGGGATGCAAGATTGGTACAATACCTGCAAATCAATAAACATGATATACCACATTAAAAAAATGAAGGATAAAAATCACATAATCATATCAATAAATGCAGAAAAGCTTTGATAAAATCCAGCACCCATTTATAATAAAAACTCTCAGCAAAGTGGGAATAGAGGGAACATACCTCAATATAATAAAGGCCATATATGACAAACCCACAGCCAACATCATATTCAATGGGTAAAATCTAAAAGCATTTATCTTAAACTCAAGCACAAGACAGGGATGCCTGCTTTTGCCACTCTTATTCAACATAGTAGTGGAAGTCCTAGCCATAGCAATCAGCAATCAGACAACAAGCAACCAAATTGGAAAGAAGAAGTAAAACTATCATTATTTGCAGGTGACATGATACTGTATATAGAGAACTCTAAAGAGTCCACCAAATAACTACTAAAACTGATAAATGAATTCAGTAAAGTAGCAGGATACAAAATAAATATCCAAAAATCAGTTGCACTTTATACACCAAAAATGAACTATCAGAAAGGGAAACAAAGGAAACATTCCCATTTACAATTGCATAAAAAAACAAACAAACCACCCAGAAATAAATTTAACCAAGAGATAAAAGACCTGCACTGAGAAAATTATAAGACACTGAAGAAACAAATTGAGGAAGATACAACTAAGTGGAAGCATATACCGTGTTCATGGATAGGAAGAATTAATATCATTAAAATGTCCATACTACACAAAATAATCTATAGATTCAACACAATTCCTATCAAGATACCAATGGTGTATTCCACCAAACTAGAACAAATATTTCAAAAATTTATATGGAACCATAACAGACCCTGAATAGCCTCAGCAGTCCTGAGAAAGAAGATCAGAGTAGGAGGAATCACATATCAGATATCAAACTACACTACAAAGCCACTATAATCAAAACAGCCTGTTACTGGCACAAGAATAAACATCTGGATCAATGGAACAGAACAAAGATCCCAGAAATCGACCCAAACAATTATGCTCAATTAATATTTGACAAAGGAGGCAAGAGCATACAATGGAGTAAAGACAGTCTCTTCAATAAATGGTACTGGGAAAATTGGACAGGTACATGTAAAAAAACGAAACTTAGACCACCTTCTTACACCATACAAAAGAATAAACTCAAAATGGATTAAAGACTTAAATGTAAGACTCAATACCATAAAAATCTTAGAAGAACACATAGGCAGTAAAATCTTGGATATTTCTCATAGCAATAGTTTTCTGATATATCTCCCCTGGGTAAGGGAAACTAAAGAAAAAAAAATAAACAAATGGGACTACATCAAACTAAAAAGATTTTGCACATCAAAGGGAACCATCAACAAAATGAAAAGCAACCCACTGAATGGGAGAACATATTTGGCAATGACACATCTGATAAGGGGTTAATATTTCAAAATTTTACAAACTTTTCCAGCCCAACATCAAAAAAACAAATAATCAAATTAAAATGGGCAATGGACATGAATAAACACTTCTCTAAAGAGGACATACAAATGGCCAATAGACATATATGAAAAGATGCTCAACGTCACTAATCATTGGAGAAATACAAATTAAAACCACAATGAGATATCACCTTACACTTGTCAGAATGGCTATTATCTGTAAATTATAAAAAACAGGTGTTGGCAAGGACTCATAGAAAAGGGAACCCTTGTGCGCTGTTGGTGGGAATGCAGATTGGTGCAGCCAGTGTGGAAAGTGGTATGGATTTGCCTCAAAATATTAAAAAAAGGAACTACCTTATGACCTAGTGATTCCACTTCTTGGAATACATTTGAAGAAACCTGAAACAGTAATTCAAAAGAATATATGCAGCCCTATGTTCATAGTAGCATTATTTTCAATAGCCAACATTTGGAAACAGCCCAAGTGCTCATCAGTAGGTGAATGGATAAAAAAACTATGGTACATTTATGTGACTATAAAAAAGAAGGAAATCTTACCTTTTGTGACAGCATGGATTGACCTGGAAAATATTATGCCAAGTGAAATAAAACAGTCAGATAAAGGTAAATATGATATGATTTCACTTACCTATGGAATCTAATGAACAAAATGAAACATGCTCATAGATTCAGAGAACAGACTGGCAGCTGTTAAAGGGAGTGGGGCTGGAGGAGAAGGTGAAAAAATAAAAAGGATTAAACAAAGGAAAAAAACAACAACCAACCAAAACTTGGACAACAGTGTGATGATTACTAGAGGAAAAGAGGTGGTGGGGGAGGGAGGATAAATAAAGATGGAAAGTGACTTGACTTGGGATGATGAACACACAATACAATATAGAGATCATGTATTATAGAATTGTACACTTTAAACCTATATAACTTTATTAACCAATGTCACCCTAATAAATTCAATAAAAATCAAGAAGAGACTGGACCCTATTGTGCAACTCTTTGAAGAAATCACCGATCTCATGTTCTCTTCGAAGCAGCCTCACTCTTATAAAAAGCCCATCTTCACTGCTTTTGCACTTTCAACTTACCGGACCTTGCTTTCATTCTCATCCCAGTCCCTTATACTGTCCCCGTGACCTCATCAGTAGCAACTTGGGTTTCAGACCTTTCCCACCTCCCTTCTCCACAAGTGATTCTATCCTTTCTCTTATTATCGAGAAGCATTTCCCTCAGTTCCCCAGCCCTTTGGAAGTCAATCTCACAAAGTTCTCTGCTCTCGTTTTATTAACTTACAACGTAGTCTAAATGACTGATAATTCTCAGGGAACCATGAACGTTTCTACTGCTAGTGTCAGGGCCATGCCTCCTCTGCGGACATCCTGCATTCAGGCTGCTTCTTTCTCTTTTTTAGTGACCAGCTGTTCACTCTAACTTGGGTTTCTTCACTCCTCAGGACTGAGATTCGGGAGGCAGAGAGGACTTTCCAGGTTCAAAGAGTGACAGGTCCAGAGGCACAGGAGAGAGGGATAGCATGGCGTTAAACACTTTGGGTGTAGCTGAAGTCCATCATCTATTTTGATTGGTTGTGGGACATCAAAATAAAGGGCCTCAGTCAAGAAGGATCCTATGACCCACACAGCCATAGGAATTTGGATTTTAACCTGACAGATCCACTGACATTTTAAACAATCAAATAACTTGATTGTATGTATATATCAGAAAGAGCTGGTGAATTTTTAAAAATTGTGGACTTGAAAGTATTGACATGGTTTCTGAAGAATCAGCTTCCATTTTTTTGGATATTAATACCTTGTTAATGTTTCACTTTTTTTTTTCTTAAGATTTGCCACAAAAGTACATGGGATTTTGTATGAGTCTCAATATATAGGGCACTTATAAAATCTAAACAAGATAAGTCTATGAAGTATAATCCTTCTTGTGGGGGCAGAACCTTTCTTTCCACTAAGAAGGGGGAATCACACCATGATTAGGTACAATAATCTCATATTGCCGATTCTAAGTTCAGAGATTGGCAGATTTGGAGAAAAAATAAATTTAAAAAATAAATAAAACTCAATACAGTCAAGTGACTCACCACATCTTTCCAGTGAAATGAAGAGGGGTGAGACTGGAGGCTGAGTACTGGTCGTGCAAAATGTGAGGAAATTGATTAGAAGGATAGCAAAGATGATGTTTAGGCAGAGACAAAAGAATGCTATAGATAAAAAGGTTGGTAGGAGGCTTGAGGAATGAGTTGGCAAGGGATAAAACCCAACTCAATGTTGTTTAGGTGGAAAAAGAATTCATTGGTTTATGGAAATTAATAGTTTTTGTGCCCTCATAGAGGATCATTTTGTCTTCATAAACATCACAAGAATATTAAATGAATAGTTCTTTAGAATTCTGCTTTTTGAATTTATGTCCTACATTTCTGAATAAATG
Organism: Tadarida brasiliensis; assembly: GCA_030848825.1. Lineage (NCBI taxonomy): Eukaryota > Metazoa > Chordata > Mammalia > Chiroptera > Molossidae > Tadarida > Tadarida brasiliensis. The sequence goes on along the minus strand of CM061259.1, from coordinate 65,247,535 downwards.
TTTCAAAATTTGATTAAGATTGGGAATTAAATCATCCTTCTTTCTCTATATTAATACCATGGTTACTCCCCTAACTTGACTTAAGGACAGATGGATACGTGTTAAAGACTCCCAGTGCTCTGGCACTGTTCTATTTCACCTTGTTTTAGTTTTATACATTATGGTGTTGTTATTCAACTTGCAAAATTTCAGGAGTTTTAGCTCTCATTAAACAGAACAGAAAGACAAATAATAAAAAATAGTTTCTTCCTTTATTCCTCTTCATTACTAGTTCTGAATCCTGAACACAACCCATGTTTAATTATTACTTTTTTTTGGTTGTTTGTTTCTTAAACCGGTCTTTTTTCTTTATTGATTTTTAAATTTTTTTATCCTCACCCAAGGACACTTTTGCATTCATCTTCAGACAGAGCAGGAGGGAGAGAAGGGGGAAGAGAGAGAGAGAAACATCAATGTGAGAAAGACACATCGAGTGGTTGCCACCCACACAACCCCAACCGGGCCAGGGAAAAACTGCAACGGAGGTACATGCCCTTAGCGGGAACTGAACCCCGGACTCTCTGGTCCGTGGGCTGATGCTCTAACCACTGAGCCAAACCGGCCAGGGCTTGAGTTTTTTTAGAGAGAGAGGAAGGGAGAGGGAGAGAGAGATAGAAACATCGATGAGAGAGAACATTGATTGCCCACCTCCTGCATGTCCCCCACTGGGGATTTGGCCCACAAGCTGGGCACGTGTCCTGACAGGGAATCGAACCAGCGAACTCTTGGTGCATGGGTCGATGCTCAACCACTGAGCCACACTGGCCGAGCAAACCAGTCTTCTTTCTAATTTGCAAATGCCTTAAGTTCCCTCTCGCTTCAAATCTCTGTGTTTGGTATCCCTCTACCTTAGATCTTCCCCTACCTACCTCTTCATGATTCCAGTGTCAGGTCATTTCTTCCAAGATGCCTTCTCAGACTACTCACTGTGAAACAGCCTGTCCTACTTTCCTTTCTCATTTTACCTTGTTTTCCTTGTAGAATAAAGTCACCTTGTTTATTTCCTTGTTTGCTTGGCTGTTTGATGTTTACCCCATTAGCATGTAAGCTTCCAGAGAGCTTGGACCTTGTCTTTCATTATAACATCCTGGACCTAGAAGAATAGTAGGCCCATTATTGGTGACCCATAAATACCTGTTGAATACATGAAATGTTATCCATGTTATCCTACACTTGCCTAATACAATAACGTTTAATGATTTAGGTTTCATGCTCTATTCTTCAGGTGTGTTCCTGTGTTCCTATCATTGGACATTTGCACTGGCTGCTCCTGCTTCTTGAAATACTTTTGTACTAGATATCCACAAGGCTCACCCCTTCTTCTTTTTCAAGTATTTGCTTAAGTAAGGAGACATATCCTAGCACCTCTTTAAAATTGTAGGCTCTTTCCTACACCCTGTTTTTTCTGATTTGTCTTACCACATTTGCCTTTCCCTCAGAGCATGTATCATCTTCAAATAACGTAGACAATGTACTTACTTATGATGTCATATTGGAAATCTTTCGTTTGTCCCTCCAGATCCACTCTTCACCCTACGCCTCTCTGCTCTGTACCCTAAAGGCCCACTTGCAAGGACTTGAGCTCTTGGCAGGATTATCACTTGCTGGCCAAGTGCCTTGACCCAAATTCACTGCCCCTGTAAGATGACCCTCTTCTGTCTCCTGGTTTCTATAATGATTCCCTTCCTTTATCATAGATCTATTGCTTATTGTTTGTTTCTCTGCTGTATTATTTAAACTCCATGAGGGCAAGCAGTCTGTTGTTTACTGGTGAAACTAGTGTGTCCAGAATAGTGCTTGATGCATAATAGGTTGTTGGGAGCGGTGTCACTGGAACAGCAACCACCACGGTTTGACACAGTCCCGGGTGAGCTCCATGGTTTGACATTGTCCCTGGAGAAGTGGATTCACTGCGTGGCAGGAATCACGAAGAACAGTGACTGAAGATATAAAGTAAATGGGAAAATAAAAATGCAGGATGGCAACTGAAGGAGACTAATCTTTGCTTTCTCTATCTGTTAGCTGTCTGTTAGAAATTATTATAGAAGTAACATATAGATGACTAATGATGTAAATGGTAGAAAAGTTTGCAGGAAGAAAAGCAAGAAAGTAATGAAGATTTAGGATAGAAATGTGGAAGCTTAAAAAGATCTTAGATAGGAGGAAAGGTCAGGAGTTTTAAGAGGCTGTCTGGATGAAGGGTGAAAATAGTTAGTAATTAACATGTAATATACATAAGAGTTGGGTAAACAACCAAAAGAATGTCTGTACTTTTTTGCCTAAAAGGTTTGGGGGAAACAATGTAACCTGTGGATCGATATACATAATAAAAGTCTCTGCTAGTCTGGGGCAGAAGCAGAAGAAGGAGAAGCATTAAGACTAAGCAGAAGTAAGATCAAGGATTTTCTGTCTCTCAAGTTGCGTGCGCTCTCTCTCTCTCTCTCTTTCTCTCTCTCTCTCTCTCTCTCTCGCCGACTCCGTCCACACCTTTGGGAACCCCTGGACCTGCCGAGGCTGGACCCCGGCAATAGGTGTTCAATAAATATTGCTGAATGTTTAATTATTATTGACTCTGGGTTCAGAAAAAGAGTTAGTCCACTCACCTCCATTTTTTTCTCCCCACATTTTTGATAATTATTTTGTAATTTTAATTATGCCAAATCTTCTCTTCTTCTAAGGTCACCAGTCTGCTCAGATTGGTGATAGCATGGTGATAGCCTCACTTTCACTTAACCGCTCCTTTAAAGGCCCTATCTCCAAATACAGTCTCATTCTGGGGCATTGGGGGGTTAAGGTTTCAACGTGAATTTTGTGGCGACATAGTCCATCCCATATAAGCCCCAATTAATTCTCTGTATTTTGTTTAGAGTTTAGTTCTAAAATTTTAAGGCCAATACATTGAATTGGGTTATAGATTATGTATTGACTATTTAAAGTGATTCAAGGCACCTGATAAAGTTGTGCTTAGAAATGAATTCCCTTCACATGACCTCTGTATGAATGGAAGGGGAATATTCTTAAAGTCATTGTAAAAATAGACCCTTTCCTCACATTCCAAAATCATGCCCCATTTTGGTTTGTTTCATCTTTGAAATGACTTTCTTATTCAATTTTGTGATTTGTATGACATTTAAAATACATTAAATTCAAAATGATTTTTCCTGCAACACCTTGTGGATACTGCCTATTGTTTTGTAGTACCCAGTACTTAAATTTAGATAGATTTGCCTTGCTTTATAATTTAAACTGTAGTTCTCTAGCAACGGAAACAGTAAAACTCCTTTTATCACAAAAGCCAGTTAGTAAACTTTTATTATCTCCAATTTTTCTTATCCCATTTATTATTTTTTTGTCAAAAAATTTTTGAAATTTTAATTAGTTTATTACTATTACTTTAAATATATTTTTACTATTTAGCACAAACTTAAATATTTCTTAAAATAGTATTTATGATATTTACATTAAAACATATTTATATGGGATTTTTATGTGATTCTGTGTTTTACTATTTTCTTTGCTCATTGCTAGTCATTGTAGTAGTGTATATTTCCAGGTTGACAGTTATTTATGTTGACTTTTTCCTATTATTTTGAGAATAATTCTTTTTTTATGATAAAAATTATTTAGAGAGGTTATTTTCTCAGTACTTGCATACATGAGTGCCTTTCTGTTGCTTTCACATGAAAATGAAAAGGTGGCTGGCTTTAGAATTCTTGGTCATGGTATTTTTCACACAACTGTGAAGACATTAGGACTTTGTTCTTTGGCAATCAAAGTTGCTGAAGAGAATTGGGAGTCCAGCTCTCTATAATTTTTTTATAGCTGCCTGGATGCTTGTACCATAATTTCTTCATCATTGAAGCTAAAATAAAAATCACTGGGAGAAATTGAAATGTTAATTTCTGTTATGAACATTCTTTTCTTAATGGTATGTACTATAGATTTGCAGGTATAGGTATAGGAAAATTTTTCTTCTATGCAGTTGATTATTGCTTTTGTAATATTAATTCTGATCTCACTATAATGCTGACTATCCATATTTTAAATTATGGTTTTTTTCATAATTTAATTTCTTTTTCTGATTGCTTTCATAACATATTTTTTCTCTACATTTTTAGGAGAAGTTCTCAAGGTTGTGTTTTTTTGTTTTCAACCAAAAACTTAATTATATTTTTTACATTTAAACATAACACACACACACAAATAGAACAAAAGCCATGTAAAAATTAAGGTGCTAGCAGAGGCCATCCCTAGATATGATTGATATAATGCAACTATTAAAAAGAAGGCAACAGCCTGGCCGGTGTGGCTCAGTGGTTGAGTGTTGACCCATGCACCAAGAGGTTGCGGGCTCTATTCCCAGTCAGGGCACATGCCCAGGTTGGGGGCCAAATCCAGTGAGGGGCATGCAGGAGTCAGCCAATTGATGTTCTCTCTCATTGATATTTCTCTCTCTCTCCCTCTCCCTTCTTCTCTTTCTCAAATCAATAAAGAAAAAAAAAATGTAGCATGATTAAAAAAAAAGAAGGGCAACAAATAAATTTAGAATGGGTAGGTTACTACTCATTTTCACCAGTTCAGATCTCCATCCTTGGCTTTGTTTTTCTTTCATATATATATCTTTTTCCCTGTCAGACACTAGAATAAGAGTTTTATCTTTATGCTTTTTATGATGATTTGTTAAAAAATGGTTTAGAGTCACTCTATGAGAGGGCCACATCCTTGAGAACACTTGCCCTGGAGGTTAACCAATTTTTATTAAGCAAGAGAAAAGACATGAAGTCAGTTAGAATAGAGTATAGATTTAAAAAAGTGTGTGGCAGGGTGTGTAAAGCAAAAAAAAAAAAAAAAAAAAATCTCCTAGGCAAAGCAAGAACAATCCAAAGGTCATTTTTTTTCTTCACTTAAATACCTCATTAGTTACCGTGACTTGATTAAAAATTGTGTTCATGTTTTCAAAACGTTTAACTTGTTGGGATCATAATTGATTAACTTTTGTGTGACTTCTAGTGAAACAATTATATTCATTTTTCAAAATAAAATGTGTTTACTACAAAGTTTTTGCACAGCAAAGGAAACCATCAACAAAATAAGACAATCCACTGAATGGGAGAATATATTTGCTGATACATCTAATAAGGGGTTAGTACCCAAAATTTAAAAAGAAATTATATAACTCAACACCAAAAAAAACAAACAAAACACAACAACAACAAACTGTCCAATTGAAAAAAGGACTTGAATAAACAATTCTCCAAAGAGGACACACAGATGACCAATAGACATATGAAAAGATTCTCAGCATCACTAATCATCAAAGAAATGCAAGTTAAAACCACAATGAGATATCACTTCACATCTGTCAGAATGGCTATCATCAATAAATCAACAAACAACCCTCATCCAAGGCAAGGGGAGGAGTGGGAAGAAGACTTCATGGTGCCCAAACTGTATAGCCTGGGGAAGCTGGAGGCAGGCGGGCCGAGTAGAAGAGGGACGTCTGATGGAGCATATTTGCTTTTCCCTTGTTGGACTTGTGCACTGTTAGTGGGAATGCAGATTGTTTACTAATATGAGCTTTTCTCTATAAGGAATCTGAGCTGTAAATACACTAAATTCTTAGAATAACTCTGGTTCGCAATTAAATATAGATATTGTTTAGAGTGAGCACAGAAAACAATGTTTTATGCCCTTTGAAAAAATTACGACTGCACAGAAGCACAGAATCTCAAACTTGTGTTTTAATCCATTTGGGCTGGCATGACAAAATACCATGAACTGGCTGGCTTACAAACAACAGAAACTTATTTCTCCTATTTCTGAAGGCTGGGGAGTCCAAGATCATAGCTCCAGCAGATCTGGTGTCTGATGGGAGCCTGCTGGAACCTCACAGCGTGGAAGGCGCAGCACGCTCTTGGAGTCTCCTTTATAAAGGCGCTGCATCCCGATCACAGGGCTCTGCTCTGTCCTCATGACCTACCCACCTCCCAGAGGTGCCACCTCCTCATCACCTTGGGGTTGGGATCTCAACCTGTGAATTTTTGGGGACACAAACATTCAGACCATAGCAGTAAGTTTGTAATCTACGACAGAGTATAGATTTTGTTCTTTATTGCTTGAAATGCCACCTTAAATCTTATTATATCACAGTTTCCCTACATTTTTTTCCTTATAATGACTTCTCTATTTTCATTTTAGTCTTAGTTTTTCACATCATCTTTCATCTTTTACTTTATGTTTGGTTTGAGAGTATGAAACAGATGTTTGCTAGAGAAAATCATTTTAAAAACTCTAACCTTTCTCTGCCGTGGGTGATGTGTGTATCTTTCTTTTTCATGCTGCTCCTTTTACTTTCCAGATTTCATTGTTATTTCTCTTTATTTATCTTCCAATGAGAAATATCATTCTCTTCTGATATTTATTCTAGTATGAGTTACTTCTCTTTGGGTTCTGGAACTATTCTAATAGAACTCATTATTTTTCTGTGCTGTCCTATGCTGAGGAGCTGTGACTCATCTGCTATAGGGTGTGGGTTTGTGGAAGGACCGGGACTATGGGCAGTCCCAGCACGGAATTCCATCTGTGCAAATATACTTCTCCCCCAGAGTGTTGGAGCGGCTCTGCTAATGCTTACTATTAATCCTGGAGGCAGTTGATCTTGCAAGTTTATGAAACAAATTATTCAGCCTCCCTCCATCTCCTTTCAATCGTATTTTCCCCTTCTGACTGCTTTCTGGACACTGCAAATGTTTCTCAGAAAGGGAGATTGGGAATTACCCTTTGGCAATATCTGTAAAGTTTGTTTCAAGTGGACAAGAGCTTTCCATGCCCTTCATTTCTCGTTTCTGAGACTGATGCCCATTTTCCTTATTGCCATGTTTGTTACATATATGACTGTGGAGAAGTTTCCAAACACCTATGAGTCTTGGTATAACTTAATCAGGAAAATCTCATCCTCTTAAAAGTATAACTGGTGTCAGAGATAGGCAAAGACCCAGGAGAAGTGTACAATTTATTTATAAATTGGGAAAATAACAGTGTGTGCCTCCAAGTTTGTTTGGAAAATCAAATGAGATTAGCCTAGTGCTGTGCATGGCAAACTCTCAGGACATTCTAGCTCTTGTTATCCATAGTGGATATTGTTAATGTTTATGTTTATATCATTTCAGTCAGCTTTTGTCCATTCCCATCACCACTGTGCCTGGAAACCTTATTTAGGGTGTGTATTTGATGCCGTGGTGTAGCCTGGGTTGTGATGGACTTCCAGATTCACATGTCCTCCAAATAAAGCTTCAAAAAGATTGAAAGGTTATTTTGGATAGCACAGATTCCACAAAAGAAGTCAATATGCTCTTCTATCCACAATTTTCCTGTCCTCCCTATCTCATATCAGTAACAAATCATTTAAGGTAGCTAATGACTGCAGATTTATTAAATTATATGCAGTCATCCTCCAGAGCAACATAAGAGATTTGGAATATAAAGTAAGCGGCTCCCATGCATGATAGAGATGTTCTAGTTCAGCCTTTTTGTTTTCATTTACTGGCTGAAAATATTTTTATGAATAGATCTTTCCTTTATCTACTATTTGGTTACCCAGTGTTCATATAGAAAAGGCAGGATCAGTGCTTTATTTTTCCCCCCTTTACCAGGTAAGCTAATGAGTTGGCTCCCTGTCTTTCTCCAAAGGTGACCAATTGATTTTTTATATCACTGTAAGCTCCTGGTTTGAAATATAACTTTATGGGCTCCAAAGCACTATATTTCTTATTCTTATTGATACTGAAATGGAAAAGACATATCATGCACCTGAAAATATAGTTCTGGAATGACCAACACCAAGACTGATTGTAGTAAAATTACTAGACTTTAATAAGAAACAAAAAAAATCCTTTGAATGACTAAACAGAAAGAGCATGTGATATTTAAATCTTTTTTCAACAGTAATTCTTTATGCCAGAAGAAAATGGAATATTATATTTAAGATATTAAAAAAAGAAAATGTAAGCTAAGGATTCTTTAAAAATTGTTATTAAACTTATTGGCGGACATTGGTTAATAAAATTTGAATGCACCTAATCTCATCTGAGCTAAGGATTTTATATCTAGAGACACTGACTTTCAAATTATAAAAGACACAAAGTATAATTAACATGCCATTAACATTCCTCATGAACTTTTCCTCAATAATCTACTAGAGAACGTTCCAGACAAAAATGACTAGGAAGATACTAACATTAGGACTATTGAGGAACATAAAACATGTAGTTACCCTTAGAAACAAGACTAAATGAAGGTTAAAGAAGAGTATGTATAGTATGTGATGGCTATATGCTCTGATAATGTTGATAAATTGCAACTTTAAGAAATAGGTGTGGGGAGAATGGGAAAACCATATGCAAAAATTTTTAATTGGCTTAAATAATCAAAATTGGTTGCTTTGGTATCATCTTTCTAAGACTGTTGTTTGTGTAATGTGGGATAGAACAAAGAAGTATGAGATGTTCTAATTCTATCATGTTTTGTGCCTTGAGGACCAAGATTCTCAGTGGGAAGAAAGAAAATACAGAAGTAAACCCAGTAGTGTTAATCTGCAAAGGAAATATGAATTCATTGGCATCTTATCTTATACAATCTCTCTCCTTTCTCCTCCACCTGCCCTCCACCCCCCAGTTTCTCCACCTATCTCTATCTTAGCTCTGTCCTCTGAAAAGGTCCATAAAACAATGTTCAACCAAGTCAAATGAGTATCCATAGCACCAAGGTTGTTGTCTTGAAATACTATTTCCCACTGAATTGTCTGTTTCTAGGTGGGGACAGGAAATAAACAAGATGAGCCTAGAACATCTTGTCATATCAAATAACAAACAAGCTATTGAAGATGCTAGATTCATGTCAAAAGGACTCAGGAGCAAAATCAAGGAGGCTTCTGCAGCCAAAGATGGGGGAATATGCCCACAGTTTTTTCAACATTTTATTAGGATTTTTTCATACATATAGCAAAGTATATACACCTTTCTTCCCACCCCTAGAGGTTAGTATTTTTCTATACTGACTTTATCACACATCTATCCAGCTACCCATGATTTTACCAATCCATTAATCTATTTTAGGAAGGGGAATGGGGACATAGAGAAAGAGAGAGAGGGAGACAGAAACATCTATGCAAGAGTGAAACATCGATTGATTGCCTCTCGCATGTGAACCCACAACCCAGGTATGTGCCCTGAACAGGAATTGAACCTGTGACCTTTTTTTATGTATGGGACGACTTTCCAACCAACTGAGCCACAATGGTCAGGGCTATCTTAATAAATTACTGCCATTAGTACACTTTCTTTTATTTCACAATGAAAACATCCACTTCTAAAATGTAAAACTGGATTTTGCTTGTTAGTTCATTGTGTTCATTTAGATTCCACATATATGTAAAATCTCTGACTGGCTTATTTCACTTAGCATCGTGTTCTCCATGTCCATCCATGCTATTGCAAAGGGCGAGATTTCCTTCTTTTCTACTGCTGTGTGGTATTCCATTGTGTATATGTACCACAGCGTTTTTATCCACTCATCTACTAATGGACACTTGGGCTGCTTCCAAACCTTAGCAATTGTAAATAGTGCTTCAGAGAACATAAGGGTGCATATATTCTTTCAAATTGGTGTTTCAGGTTTCATTGGATAAATTGCTGGGATTGCTGGGTCATAAGGCAGTTTTATTTTTAATTGTTTGAGGGCACTCCATACTTTTTCCCACAGTGGCTGCACCAGCCTGCATTCCTACCAACAGTGCACCAGGGTTCCCTTTTCTCCACATCCTCGCCAACACTTGTTTGTTGATTTATCTTTTATTATTTATTTATTTTTATCTTCACCTGAGGATATGTTTATTAATCTTTTTAAGAGAGAGAGACAAGGATGTGAAAGAGAAACATCGATCAGTTGCCTCCCATACGTGCCCTGATGGGGGATCGAACCCACAACATTTTTTGGTGTACAGGACAATGCTCCAACCAAACTGAGCCACCCAGCTAGGGCTGTTGATTTATTGATGGTTGAGGGGCTAGGTGTGGGGGATGGAGGGATTGAGCAAAAAAAGAAGAAAAAAGAGAAAATCTCATGGACATGGACAGCGGTGTGGTAATTGCCAGGGGGAGGGGGATGGGTGGGGAGAGTTGGAGGAGGGCATAGCAGGGATAAATGGTGAAGGAAGGAGACTTGACTTAGAGTGGTGAGCACATAATACTGTTGTGACCCACGAGAAGCAAACACTCAGGCTCCACTATAGGCCAAATTGAAAGAGCTTTCTCTTTATATGTGCTTTTAGGGTGGCAGAGGGGACAGACAGAAGGTCTCCGAGAGGCTGGGGTGGAGGAACATCTCTCTGAGGCCTTCCCCTAGCTCTCATGAGGACCATGGATTCCCATCCGCCGGAGCCTGAGGAGGTGCACCCCAAGTGGGGAGTCCTCTTTAAAATCTCGCTGGGGCCTCCAAATGTTGTAACGTGTCAGCGAGATAACTAGAGACGCACGGCCGAATAGTAAAGGAGTACTTTATTACACCAGCGGGCTGTTACACCGGCGGGCTGGGGGGTACAGCTTTCCCAAATCCTCAGCCCAGAGCCTTCTTTGTTGCCCTCTTTTAAAGGCACAAACTACAGAAAAAAACTACATTCTCTTGGTGCCGCTTTTGGCACCGTTAAGGGGGGCTGATACAGAGAAGGGGGGGAGAGGAGCAGGGTAACTATTAATCTCTTTTTTCTCATGATTTCTCTGAGTTTCCCAAGGCTATCCTCAACCCCTTATCTTTACAGTTTTCTTTGGGTGTCTCAAGGCCCTTATGTTTACAGAAAAGAAACTGCCAGGGTGTGTACGTGCAGTAACTGAGGGTCAGAATGGAGTTATTACAATACAGTGTACAGATGATGTGTTGTGGAATTGTACACCTGAAACCTGTATAATTTTGTTAAACAGTGTCACCCCAATAAATTCAATAGAAAGAAAAAAATGTAAAACTGGAAATAAAACACAAAGGTGACCCCAGTGACAGGCCGAGAGCACTAAGGTGGAATTGGAGAATCAAAGAAGAGGAAACCTAGCAAACTTATGTAAATGAGTACTAGGGATGTAATGCACCACCATAACTATAGCTGATGCTGCTGTCTGGTAACAGGAAAGTTGTTAAGAGAGTAAATCCTAAAAGTTCTCATCACAAGGAGAAAATTTTTTCCATTTTTCTTTTTCTGTTCTTTTCTTTTATTGTATCTACATGAGCAGATGGATGTTGGCTGAACCCACTCTGGTAATTATTGCACAATATATGCAAATCAAATCATCATGCTGTATGCCTTAAACTTATACAGTGACATATGTCACTTCTCAATAAAACTGGAAAAAAACTTAAAAAAAAGGAGAGATTAAGGGCAACTGGAAACAAAAGTCTTAACCTTGGCAGTTTTGCCTGGGGCCTTTCATGGATGGATAGTTTTCCCTCCCCCAAACCATTCATCTTCATACACACAAGATTTCCCCTCTGTCATCTCTGCCTGTATTGCTATTGCATCCTTAGCATAATTGAGTAGAAAAGTCACAATATTGCATTTTTATCTAGGATAAAGTAGCTGCTTTTATGTTAGGCTCTAGGCTTATAACAATGGAAGGAAAATAATCAGCAAATTATTCACTGAGACTTATTATGCTTACATAGAAGTGTAGAAATCGCTGGCTTTGTCTTCCATGTTCAAAATACTCATTACCACGTCGAGCTCCCTCCACTGACTGTGCACACTGCCTTTTCACCCGAGGGACTTGATGTGCTGCTACCCCTGCTGGAAAAACCACTCTCTCAGGATCACCGTTGGTTGCCTGGCTCTCACTGCAAAGTGTATACATTTCTACAGATCTGTGTGGATGTCAGCTATATACATCATGCTACACACACACACACACACACACACACACACACACACACACACACACTGTTTCTCTATATTCTCCTACACTTAAATGTAACACACACATATTTACACACATGCACACACTCACCACATGAATCAATTGCCAATCTACGTGAGCCATTTCCACGGCAGCCATAGCTGAAGTGCAGCAAACTGCTCCCTATGCATCTCCGTACAGAGGTAGGGTCTTTCAGCTTTGTTGTTGCTCTGATGTTGGATGTGGGATGAAACCTTCTCAATAACTCAGTGGAAACCCAGGCAGAATGCTGAGACACTAGCTTGCTTACTGTATAAATTAACTACAATTTAGGGGAATAAATGAAGTTTCACTTTATAAGGGACATATACAATGTGTAAGGCTAAATTATGTACTGCAATTTATGGACCTGCTTGTGTACCTCAATCACGATTGAAAATTTTCATTCAGAGGTTGGCACCTGTTTCTAAAACAGCATTCTTGTGGTACTTTTAAAAATGGAATACCCTTATTATTGAAGATGACAATATCTACCCTGACTAGAAGATTTGTAGTCACATTAGACGAGTCTTAAACTTTACCCCATGATATTTGCTCATGGGGTACAGAATAAAATGGCTTATTCATTTTAATGCAAGCATTTTAGTCACAATTATTCTACAGATAAATTTTAAGACAGCAGTAAATTGTATTAAATCAATTTAATTCCATGGCTGATTTTCAATAAAGAGCAGTTAAACCATTTTCAATTTTCCCATTTTCATTTTTATTTCATAAAATTAATTTCATCAAGATCAGTTCTTGTCCATTTAAAATTTAAGACTAATATTTGATTCCTCAAATGTTACTATCCTGGCTTTCTGCCACTGGGGGTTTCCTATGGTGGCAATCATTTCCTCAGTCCAATACTCTTTGGTCAATTTTTGTGGATATCAATTCATGAATAATATATAACTCTTTGATAATTTTACTTAATTTTCAACATTATGTTTTAAGTTAATAGCTTTATTTTGTATTTATGTTCACCATGAATTGGGTGTGAAAATAACTTATAAGTAGGCATATATTAGCTAATCTCTGACAAAATTGGGACCAGTTTTGTGATGGGGAAGGAGAGAAACACACACACGGACAGATAGGGAAGCCTAGGGGAGGGAGAAGCATGGGAAGAGAGATGAGAAAGTGGCATTCAGGGGAGAGGGAGAGAAAAAGATAAGTGTGAGAGAAGTTATTTTGGTGTATTGAGTGCTAAGCAATGAATATGAGTGTGGTATGTATGCAGCGTGAAGTGTTCAAATCATCCTTGGGGGTAAGTGTTTTTACATGTTTAACTTGTCAATGCAAACCATTTTTGTAAAGATCGTCTTCGGAGCTCCTTTATTTACTGAAGGTTGGAGCTAGGGAAGGTTGAACTTGACTTGCCCACCTTGGTTTAAGAGAAAATGTATTCCTGTGGCACAGAATACTTTTCTGTTCTTGAAACATGAACATATTGCATAGCGCATACTAAATAATTCAGAAAAAAAATGAACATATTGTTTAAAAACCATTGCAAATAAATCTTAATATTTTTATTGATTTTAGCGAGAGGGAGAGAGAAAGAGAGAGAGAAAAAGAGAGAGATGTTGTGAGAGAGAAACATTGATCAGTTGCCTCCCGTATGAGTCCCAACCAGGGGATGAAACCCACAACCTAGGTATGTGCCCTGACCAGGAATCAAACCCTTCACCTTTTGGTATATGGGACGACTCTCCAACCAACTGAGCCATACCGGCCAGGGAAAATCTTCATTTGAAATTGCTTATCTTTCTTACTTTTTGGGAGGGAGGATAGAAGAAAGATGTTTTTAAGTTCCATAGCATATTTCCTAGGCAGTGTATCCTTAAATGACCCCACACTGGGCCCAGCTGCATTTTTGCTAGAAAGTCATCTTACCAACAGAGTATATGGAGGAAGTCCTGCCACAGTCTGGACCTAAGGCAAGTGATCTGTCCCTTCTAGTGCCCAACTTCTTCATGTGCACAAAGAGAGTTGAACTTGAAAGTTTTTCCAGCTCTGGTATTACAGGTTTACTGCCTTTGGCATGTTTATGTATGTCCCTTTGGACATTCTGTAAATGATGAGAGAGCAGTGTCAACTCAGCCTTGCCTTTCTACATATACTCTGATGACTGGAACACTTTCATTATTGAACAGCTGCCATCCCTTCTTCCAGTATCGATCCCATCTTATGGTAAGTCAGGGGCAGAGACTCGGGCCAGGCTGACCCCTAGTTAATGGGAACTCAGCGTAATCACATTAGCTCAGTTGGGAGTTTTGAAAATTACATTAGCTCATCCAACAAAAGTCAATCTGCCAATAATTTATGTGATGGATTTGCAATTAGAATAAAGAGGTCTTTTTTCTTCTTTGTCTTTTCAGTTAAGAAACAAAAAGAAAAAACATCCAATAAATTAAAATTTCAAATAGCTTACCAATTATATTTAAATAGAATTTCATCCTCTAGCTATTGATTTGGTCTCCTAAGTAAAGTCTATTTTAGGGAATGATATTTTTTGGTCATTTTACATAATCTACTAAGAATTCTTAGTAAAGATCATATATGTTTGAATAGTTACTAAAAACAGTTGTCTGAGCTAAAAATTTCAGGAACTGGTTTCACTTAAAATTTTCAGAGGAATATTTGTTTGCTAGGTTTTTATAATATAATTATATGAGAAGTGCAGTAATCAAGAGTATGAACTACTATTGGAACCTAGATCTGAGAGCCTTTAACTCTGTCATTGCATGGGGGAAGTCTTTAAGGTAGAGCAGGTAGGGTTAAGTAAGCATTTATTTACATGGTAAATATGCTGGGAGGTAGCTACCATGAATTAAATATGAATTCTATATTAAATGTAGTGCTAATTTGTTTTGCATACACCATATGAAGACCCCTATCCTAGAGGTGTTATTAATATTTCATTTCATAGGTGAGAAACTGAAGCTCACATTCCGTAAGCAACTTTCCCATATACACTGCAAGACTCCAGAGCCTTGAGCATTGTTCTCAATTCAGGCATTAGAAACAAAGTCACCCGTGAGCTGAAAAACAACATCTACATCAACAACAGCAATAACATTAAAGACTTACTGAATCAGAAACCTTGGGAGAAGGGCTCTCTTTAGATCTAAGAAATTTCACATGTAATTCTGATGTATAGCCAGGACTGAGAGGTATGATTGAGGAGGCAGCATGGGCAATTTAGGCAGGTTCTGGTTTTGAAAAAACCCTAGAGTGTAGCTTGTAATCCTAAATAGTGGAGCTTTAGCCCTGGCCTATGTTGCTCAGTGGTTAAAGCACTGGCCCATGTGCTGAAGGGTCAAGGGCATATACTTAGGTTGTAGGTTCTATTCTCACCCCAGTTGGGGTGTGTGCAGGAGGCAACCAACTGATGCGTCTCTCTCACATTGATGTTTCTCTCTGTCTCCCCCTCCTACTCTCTCTAAAAATCAATGGGGAAAAAATTGAGGTTCCAGTGACTTTCAGGATATATGATATACTTGTCTTCTTATGGTAGACAATGATCAGCTGTATATGTGTAAACTCAAGTTAGTCACTACACTCAGAAGGATTGAGAAACACTTCTCAATTTAGGTTTACTGGAAGAATTGGAGTTACCCTCTTCCTTCCACAAAGAAGAAAGATAAAGAACAGAAACTAGAACACTGGAGTACCATGAAAGGAAAGAGACACTCCTCCCAAATAGAGTTGCCACCACCTAGGGAAGAGAAGGAATGGCAGGCTCAGAAAAAGATGAGTATATAAATGCAGCAAGGTGCTGGAGGCAGAGTGGAGCAGATGGAGAATGGAGACATGGGGCTGAGGAGCTGTATGTGAAGCACAGGCCATCTCATTCCTGTTCCTCTCAGTAGTGGCAGATGATAGCTGGGGAGGGCTGCATTTAGTTCTGTGTATCAAGCTTGAGGAGCGTGGAATAGCTGGATGGTATTTTGAGAGAGTGTCAGGGGCATTAAGGGATTCAACAGTCATTTTATAAATTATAGAAAGAATTGGGATTGCCCCTTATCTTTGAATAGGGAACAGCAGATTTAGAGGGGGACATGTAAAATCTTTAAAAATATTTGAAGATATCATGTGAAGGATGGAACACTTGTTTACCCTTGACATTTTAGAAATTCTTTTTCACTTTAGTCTTGATTTGTATGGTGTCATCAGGTTGTCTGATTATAAGCTACTTTTATTTATTTTATCAGTAACTTGATCTTTTACCAAAAGGCTCAGACTATATATTTTTTATATTTAAAGTTTTCAAACTCTAAAGGTTTGAAAGCCTAAGAGTTCCTAGTATATACTTTGCTGTCAACCATACCAGACCCATTTTTCCAGGTACAAACTTGGGTACTTTGTACTTTCATTTTATTTTCCATGGCA
Organism: Tadarida brasiliensis; assembly: GCA_030848825.1. NCBI lineage: Eukaryota > Metazoa > Chordata > Mammalia > Chiroptera > Molossidae > Tadarida > Tadarida brasiliensis. Next base: position 65,231,129 of record CM061259.1, on the reverse strand, counting down.
ATTTAGCAGCTTTAATTATTTTATTATTTGGATGATTACTTTTCATTCTACCCATTTTCTTACTTCAATTATAGATTTTGAATATTTGATTAATAATTTTTTTTAAATTTGAAAATATTTTTAAAAAGGTATTCAGTTTATGATGGAGTATTTACTATAGGTTTCCTCTGCTTCATAGTTGATTTTTAAGGGGAGACTCTACATTAGCTAGAATATTTTTATTCTCATTTAAAGTTTCTTCATATAGTAGCTTTGTAAGTACTTTTATATAATTTTCTTTACATCTTTATATATCTTATACTTTTATGAATCAACATTACTAGGTGTATATAGGCAGGATTTAGGGGGGTCCTTGTATTCTAGATTTCTTATATCAAATGCATCTTCTGTTGGTATAGTAAAGTACAGTTTCTTTTATCAGTGATAATTGTTATGAATTGATGTGTTTTCTCATTTTGTGATTCTGATTGTCAATAATTTCAACTATTATTGCCTCTTTCTTTTAATTTTTCAGTAGACATACCATTTTGTGTCTGACCTGTTGTCAGTATTTCAGCACTCCTGGTGGTATTTTTCATTGAAGTTTTGCTGTATTTGTTCCCGACAACCATGGGCCCCTGTCGTCTTCACACCTCTTTTGCCTGCAGAAGCTTCTGCAGCCATAAACTGGTAGGACACTTAAGTGATTATTTTGATGAATTGCTGGAAACTGAATGTGGAGAGAGAAATTATACTAGGGACAACATTCTCAGAGGATCTCCCACACTTTTGTGGGTTTCATCTCCATGAATCTCACCAGATTCTCCTCCTGAATAAAGATCCAAGAAAGGTCTTCTCAAAGCTCTGCCTAGGGAAAGGGAAGACCAATCCTTGTGAAATGCACCACAGCCTTCTTCCTAACAAATGCCCACTCTCTGGGGCAGCGACTTTGCTAGAGCCCTATCTTAGTTGGGAAAGGCATTCCTGATACTCTACAGTCCTCTAGCTTTCCTGTCTCAACCACAGGGGAAATAACACATAGTAAACAGGAATTAGGGTTCTAAAGAAATAAATTAGGAATGCTGTGGCCTGGGAAAGGATTGGGGGATAGGGAGGAATAAAAGCTATAGCACTGGAAAGTCACTTGTAAAGGTCACAGACCAGAGACACAATCCCGCTAAAAGACTAAGACTTTTGTTTTGTGGATCACAGATATTTAATGAATATGAACACAAGAATAACATTTTAGGTATTATTTACAAGAAATACTAAGATTTAATCACAAGATTATAGAATGTTTCTCTTCCCTCATACCTTATACCCCCAGTAACAGAGCTCTAGTATTGTAGTAAAATACAGTGGAAGAGCCACAAGACATAAATTCTCCCTATTGAGATGCCCAAAGTAAACAGGTGAGACGAAAACAAGGACACTAGAGAAACTTGATGCCTCTGGCTATGGAAAACATTAAATACAGTCAAGGTCCTCGTCAAATTAATATAACTCCTCACACCAAAAGCCTACTTACCTCAGTTCCTATTACCTAATATATTAAGTTCAGCTTTCAACAGAAAATTACAATTCATGACAACAGCAAGAAAAATAGTCACAAGGGACAAAGGACTCATTGAAATCAGACTCAGGTAGCAAAGATGCTGAAATTATCAGAAAGGAAATTTAAAATACGTATGGTTAATATATTAAGGATTTTAGTGGTAAAAGTAGACAATATATAACAGATGGGTAATATAAACAGAAAGTTATAAGAAAAAAACAAAAGAAAACCTTAGATAAAAAATATTGTAACACATTTGAAGAATGTCTTTCATGACCTTATCAGTAGCTTCAACACAACTGAGGAAATAATTAATTATCTTAAAGATACTTCATTAGAAACTTCCCAAACTGAAATTCAAAGAGAAAGCAAATAAATAAAAAGTAGAATATAACACTAAACAATGTGAGACAATTTCAGAAGGTGTAACTTATGCATGATTGGAATACCAGATGATAAAGAAACAGAGAATGAAGCAGAAGAATGTTAGAAGTAATAAGGGCTGTAAGCTTTCCAAAATTAATGACAACAAACCACAGATCCAGGAAACTCTGAATACACTAAGCAAGATAAACACCAAAGAGAAACCACACCTAGGCATGTCATATTTAAACTGCAGAAAAGGAAAGACAAGTAAAACCTTAAAAAGAAACCAGAGTTGTAAAATATATTTCCTATAGAGAACCAAGGGTAAGAAATACATTAGACTTCATGTCAGAAACTATGCAAGCAAGAAGGGAATGGAGTGAAATATTTAAAACTTTGAAAGAAAAACCATGAACACTAGAATTCCATATCCAACAAAAGTATCCTTCAAAACAAAAACAACAAAAACACGCAAAAACATTTAAACACATGGAGGCTAAATAGCATGTTATTAAACAATGAATGGATTACCAAAGAGATCAAGAATTAAAAACTTCCTGGAAACCAATGAAAATGAACACACAGCAACACAAAATCTATGGGATGCAGCGAAAGCAGTCCTGAGAGGGAAGTTCATAGTACTACAGGTCTACATCAGGAAACAAGAAAAATTTCTAATTGACTATATAACCTCACAACTTAAAGAACTAGAAAGCAAAAAGAAAATCCCAGAGCAAGTAGAAGGAAAGAAATAGTAAAGATTAGAGCAGAAATAAATGACATAGAGACTAAAAAAAAAAATTGAAAAGATCAATGAAACAAAGAGCTGGTTCTTTGAAAAGATAAACAAGATTGATGGACCCTTAGCTAGACTCACCAAGGAACAAAGAGTGAAGACCTAAATAAAGTCAGAAACAAAAGAGAAGTTGGGAGAGAAAATGGCGGTGGAGTGAATGGAAGCTACACAGACGATCTCCCAGGATCAAACGGGAATTACAACTAAAATAAAGACAAATCATCGGGAAAAAGCAACAGAAAAGCAGTGGGAGAGGACCACACAACCAGGGACACTGACTGAGCCTGGTAGGATCTGCGGAGACGCGTGAGGGTGGCGGGCTAGGAGCCCACGGACAGCAGCGACCTCGGCTGTGGGCGTCGCCACCGGCTCTGAGCTGCGCCCTCGGCTGGGAGCTGCGGCCCCGGCTGGGAGCCGCGCCCTCGGCGGGGAACTGCAGCCCGGCTGGGAGCCACGCCCTCGGCAGGGAACTGCGGCCCCGGCTGGGAGCCGCGCCCTCGGCGGGGAACTGCGGCCCCGGCTGGGAGCTGCGCCCTCGGCTGGGAGCGTCGCCCCCGGCTGTGAGCAGCGCCCTTGGCTGGGAGCGTCGCCCCCGGTTGGGAGCGGCGCCCTCGGTGGGGAGCTGCGGCCCCAGCTGTGAGAGACGCCCTCGGTGGGGAGCTACGGCCCCGGCTAGGAGCCGCGGCCCCAGTTGGGAGCGGCAGCCCCGGCTAGGAGCGGCAGCCCCGGCTAGGAGCAGCGGCCCCAGCGCGGCGACCTTAGCTGGGAGCGGCGGTGGCGGTGCCCGCCCTCGGGGTTAAGAGCCCCAGCTACTCCACAGCGCAGAGAGCCGGGACAGACCACTAAATAGCCACAGCCTCTCACCTGGGGCTCCGACAGAGGGAGGGCGGACTGGACTGGAACTCTGAGGGGACACCTGGGATTTGGAGGGCGCTCAGAGTTTGTGCTGAGCTGTGGCCACAAAGGACAGTGGTGGCCAGCCCCTCCTTCCCGATTGCACAGACCTGCAGCGAAGTTTGCTCCTTCCCGGAGCTCTGGAAGCCCCTCCCTCAGAGATTCCCAGGTGAGGTAAAGAGGTAAAGAAATGCAAATTGAGGCTCATTAACAACCAGCATTGGCCCCACCCTCGGAAACCCTCTTACACTGTAAACATCTGAGGGAGGTCCTCATTCAACTGAGATCCTAAGGCTTTTCAAGTAACTGAGGCTAATAGCCTCCAGGCAAAAAGCTAGAGCATAACTAAACCTTTCCTGAGCTTGCATATCTACCCAGGAAAGTGAGACTTGATAGTGGTGTTGAAGGAGGGCCCTCCACACTCATCCAAACCCAGTAGAGGGAGCCACAAATAGCAGAACACCAACACCCACAGGGAAAATTTGGCAGGCTCCAAAACCCACTGGGATAGCAAAAATGGTGAAACAAAGAAACAGATCCCAAATGAAAGAACAAGAGAACTCCACCGAAGATGAGATAAATGAAGTGCAGCTAAGCAAATTATCAGAGGGAGAGTTCCGAGCCATGATCTTGAGGAAACTAAACAGCATGAGGAAGGACATCAACACCATGAGTAAAGATATAGAAACACTGAAAACCAACCAAGTAGAAATAAAGAATGACATAGCAGAAATAAAGAACACATTGGAAGGATTGACCAGCAGAGTAGAGGAAGCAGAGGACCGGATCAGTGAATTAGAAGACAGAGTAGAAAAAATCAATCAATCAGAAAACCAAACGGAAAAAACAATGAAAAAACAGGAAGATAGCTTAAGAGAACTGTGGGACAACTGGAAACGTAATAACATTCGCATTATTGGAGTCCCTGAAGAAGAAGAAAATGAGAAAGGGTTAGAGAATATATTTGAAGAAATAGTGACAGAAAACTTTCCTAACCTGGTGAAGGAAGAAAGCATTCAAGTTCAAGAAGCACAGAGAGCCCCAAGTAAGAAGAATCCAAACAGGCCCACACCAAGACACATAATAATTAAAATGCCAAAAATCAAAGACAAAGAGAGAATCCTAAAGGCAGCAAGAGATAAGCAACAGGTTACCTACAAAGGAAACCCCATTAGGCTGTCATCTGACTTCTCAACAGAAACACTACAGGCCAGAAGGGAATGGCATGAAGTAATCAAGGTCATGAAAAACAAGGATCTGAATCCAAGACTACTCTATCCAGCAAGGCTATCATTCAAAATAGAAGGTCAAATAAAGAGCTTCCCAGACAAAAAAAGGCTAAGGGAATATATTAGCACCAAACCAGCACTGCAAGACATGTTAAAAGGACTGCTATAATTATTAGAAGAAATAGAAAGATAATTAGAACCACACTGTACAAAAATGGCAATAAATAAGTACATATCAATAATCACCTTAAATGTAAATGGACTGAATGCTCCAATAAAAAGACACAGAGTAGCTGACTGGATAAGAAAGCATGATTCACACATATGTTGCTTACAAGAGACCCACCTCACAACAAAAGACACACATAGGTTGAAAGTAAAGGGATGGAAAAAAATCTTCCAAGCAAACAGAAAGGAAAAAGAAGCTGGGGTAGCAATACTCATATCTGATAAATTAGATTTCAAATTGAAGACCATAACTAGAGACAAAGAAGGCCACTACATAATATTGAAAGGGTCTATCCAACAGGAAGATATAACCTTGGTAAACATATATGCACCCAATATAGGAGCACCAAAATATATTAAAAATCTTCTGGAGGACTTCAAAGGAGAAATCGACCACAATACAATCATAGCAGGAGACTTCAACACCCCACTGACATCACTGGATAGATCATCTAGACAAAAAATCAACAAGGAAACAGAGACTCTAAATGAAGTACTAGATCAAATGGATTTAATAGATATATACAGAGAACTACACCCCAAAACTGCAGAATTCACATTCTTCTCAAATGCACATGGGACATTCTCAAAGATAGACCATATGTTAGGGCACAAACTAAGTCTCTACAAGTTCAAGAAGATTGAAATCATATCAAGCATCTTCTCAGACCACAATGGCATGAAACTAGAAATCAATTGCAACAAGAACATGCAAAAACATATGAACACATGGAGGCTAAATAGCATGTTACTGAACAATGAATGGGTTACCATGGAGATCAAGGAAGAATTTTAAAAATTTCTGGAAACCAATGAAAATGAACACACAACAACGCAAAATCTATGGAATACTCGAAAGCAGTTCTGAGAGGGAAGTTCATAGCACTACAGGCCCACCTTAAGAAAGAAGAAAAATTTCTAATTGACTACCTAACCTCACAACTTAAAGAACTGGAAAGCAAACAAAAAGAAAACCCTAGAGCAAGTAGAAGGAAGGAAATAATAAAGATCAGAGCAGAAATAAATGACATGGAGACCAAAAAAACAATTCAAAGGATCAATAAAACAAAGAGCTGGTTTTTTGAAAAGATAAACAAGATTGATGGACCCTTAGCTAGACTCACCAAGAAACAAAGAGAGAGAACCCAAATACACAAAATCAGAAATGAAAGAGGAGAAGTAACAACTGACACCACAGAAATACAAAGGAGCATTAGCAAATACTATGAACATTTGTATGGCAACAAATTCGACAATCTAAGCGAAATGGACACATTTCTAGAAACACATAGTCTCCCAAAACTGAATCGGAAAGAGATAGAAAACTTGAACAGGCCAATAACAACGAAGGAAATTGAAGATGTAATCAAGACTCTCCCAGCAAACAAAAGCCCAGGCCCTGACGGCTTCACGGGGGAGTTTTACCGAACATTCAAAGAAGAACTAACACCCATTCTCCTCAAACTATTCCAAAAAATTCAAGAAGAAGGAAGACTTCCAAACTCGTTTTATGAGGCCAGCATAATTCTCATCCCAAAACCAGAAAAAGACACTACAAAGAAAGAAAACTACAGGCCAATATCCCTGATGAACATAGATGCCAAAATCCTGAACAAAATACTAGCAAATCGGATCCAGCAATACATCAAGAAAATTATTCACCATGACCAAGTGGGATTCATCCCAGGGATGCAAGGCTGGTACAACATACGGAAATCAATAAATGTGATACATCACATAAACAAAATGAAAGATAAAAACCACATGATCATATCAATAGATGCTGAAAAAGCATTTGACAAAATCCAGCACCCATTTCTGATAAAAACGCTCAGCAATTTGGGAATAGAGGGATCATATCTCAACATTATAAAGGCCATATATGAAAGACCTACAGCCAACATCATACTCAATGGTCAAAAACTAAAAGCATTTCCCTTAAGAACAGGAACAAGACAAGGATGCCCACTTTCACCACTCTTATTTAACATAGTACTGGAAGTCTTAGCCACAGCAATCAGACGTGAAGAAAAAATAAAAGGGATCCAAATTGGAAAGGAGGAAGTGAAACTGTCATTATTCGCAGATGACATGATATTATACATAGAAAACCCTAAAGACTCCATCAAAAATCTACTAGACTTAATAAATGAATTTGGCAAAGTAGCAGGATACAAAATTAACGTCAAGAAATCGACGGCATTCTTATACACCAATGATGAACTCACAGAAAGAGAAACTAAAAAAACAATCCCATTTACCATCGCGGCAAAGAAATTAAGATACCTAGGAATAAACTTAACCAAAGAAGTAAAGGACCTATTTGCAGAAAACTACAAGACATTGAAAAAAGAAATAGAGGTAGATATAAAAAAGTGGAAGCACATACCTTGTTCATGGATTGGAAGAATTAACATCATTAAAATGTCCATACTACCCAAAGCAATCTACAGATTTAATGCAATCCCCATCAAAATACCAACGACATATTTCACAGAACTAGAACAAATACTTCAGAAGTTCATATGGAACCAAAAAAGACCCCGAATAGCTACAGCAATCTTGAAAAAGAAGGACAAAGTAGGAGGGATCACAATACCGGACATCAGGTTATACTACAAAGCTACTGTAATCAAAACAGCCTGGTACTGGCACAAGAACAGGCACATAGACCAGTGGAACAGAACAGAGAATCCGGAAATTGACCCAAGACATTATGCTCAATTAATATTTGACAAAGGTGGTAAGAGCATACAATGGAGCAAAGACAGCCTCTTCAATAAATGGTGTTGGGAAAATTGGACAGCTACATGCAAAAAAATGAAACTAGACCATCAACTTACACCATACACAAGAATAAACTCAAAATGGATAAAAGACTTAAATGTGACTCATGACTCCATAAGAATCCTAGAAGAAAATGTAGGCAACAAAATTTCAGACATCATACGCAGCAAAATTTTCACTGATATATCACCTAAGGCAACAGAAACAAAGGAAAAAATGAACACATGGGACTACATCAAACTCAAAAGCTTCTGCACAGCAAAAGAAACAACCATCAAAGTGGAAAGGCAACCTACTGTATGGGAGAGCATAATTGCCTATGATATATCAGATAAGGGACTAATTTCCAAAATATATAGAGTGCTCATACATCTCAACAAAAGGAAGACAAAGAACCCAATTAAAAAATGGGCAGAGGAACTAAATAGATACCTCTCCAAACAGGACATAGAAACGGCCAAGAGACATATGAAGAAATGCTCAACTTCACTAATCATCAGAGAGATGCAAATTAAAACAACAATGAGGTATCACCTCACACCTGTCAGAATAGCCGCCATCAACAAAGCATCAAACAACAAGTGTTGGCGAGGGTGTGGAGAAAAGGGGACTCTAGTACACTGCTGGTGGGAGTGCAGACTGGTGCAGCCACTATGGAAAACACTATGGTGTTACCTCAAAAAATTAAAAATTGAATTACCATTTGACCCAGTGATCCCACTCCTAGGAATATACCCTAAGAAGCCTGAAAACCAATCAGAAAGAATACATGTACCCCCATGTTCATAGCAGCACTATTTACAATAGCTAAGATCTGGAAACAGCCCAAATGTCCATCAGTAGATGAATGGATAAAAAAGCTGTGGTACATATACACAATGGAGTACTATGCAGCTTTAAGAAAGAACGATCTCTTATCCTTTGCGTCGACATGGGAGGACCAGGAAACTATTATCCTAAGTGAAACAAGCCAAGCAGAGAAAGACAAACATCATATGATCTCACTTATTTCTGGAGTATAATGAACATAACAGTGTGAGGAGCAGGGTAGTCCCGGGGACGTGGAAGTGGGGTACAGGCTGACATCTGCCAGAAGAGGGGGCGGGGGAGGGGAGCGATGAATACAGAACTTGTACGCATGTACTCATAACCAATGGACATGGACAACAAAACGGGGACGGGACAGGGAGGGAGGGGGAGGGGAGTGTCAATGGAGGAAAAAAGGAGAATCATCTGTAACATAAGTAAATTAATAAAAAAAAAAAAGAAAGAAATAAAAGAGAAGTTACAACTGACACTACAGAAATACAAAGGATCATTAACAAATACTATGAACAATTATACGCCAACAAATTGGACAATTTGGTGAAATAGACAAATTTCTAGAAACACATAGTCTCCCAGAAGTGAACCAGAAAGAGATAGAACACTTGAACAGACCAATAACAACGAAGGAAATTGAGGATGTAATCAAGACTCTCCCAGCAAACAAAAGCCTGGGCCTAGATGGTTTCACAGGGGAGTTTTACCGAATATTCAAAGAAGAACTAACACCCATTCTCCTCAAAATATTCCAAAAAATTCAAGAAGAAGGAAGACTTCCAAACTCGTTTTATGAGGCCAGCATAATTCTAATCCAAAACCAGATAAAGACACTGCAAAGAAAGAAAACTACAGGCCAATATCCCTAATGAATATAGATGCCAAAATCCTTAACAAAATATTAGCACATCGGATCCAGCAACATATCAAAAAAATTACTCACCATGACCAAGTGGGATTCATCCCAGGGATGCCAGGCTGGTACAATATTTGCAAATCAATAAATGTGATACAATCACATAAACAAAATGAAAGATAAAAACCACATGATCATATCAATAGATGTTGAAAAAGCATTTGACAAAATCCAGCACCCATTTCTGATAAAAACACTCAGCAATGTGGGAATAGAGGGATCATATCTTGGTATAATAAAGGCCATATATGAAAAACCTACAGCCAACATCATACTCAATGGGCAAAAACTAAAACCATTTCCCTGAAGAACAAGAACAAGACAGGGACGCCCACTTTTGCCACTCTTATTTAACATAGTACTGGAAGTCTTAGCCACAGCAATTAGACATGAAGAAAAAATAAAAAGGATCCAAATTGGAAAGGAGGAAATGAAACTGTCATTATTTGCAGATGACATGATAGTGTACATAGAAAACCCTAAAGACTCCATCAAAAATCTACTAGATTTAATAAACGAATTTGGCAAGGTAGCAGGATAAAAATTAACACCAAGAAATTGACAGCATACTTATACATCAATAATGAACTCACAGAAAGAGAAACTAAAAAAACAATTCCATTTATCATTGTGGCAAAAAAATTTAAGATTCTCAGGAATAAACTTAACCAAAGAAGTCAAGGACCTATTTGCAGAAAACTACAGGTCATTGAAAAAAGAAATAGAGGAAGACATAAAAAAGTGGAAGCATATACCTTGTTCATGGATTGGAAGAATTAACATCATTAAAATGTCCATACTACCCAAAGCAATCTATAGATTCAATGCAATCCCCATTAAAATATCAATGACATATTTCATGGAACTAGAACAAATACTTCAAAAGTTCATATGGAACCAAAAAAGACCCCGAATAGCCACAGCAACCTTGAAAAAGAAGAACAAAGTAGGAGGGATCACAATACTGGATATCAGTTTATACTACAAAGCCATTGTAATCAAAACAGCCTGGTACTGGCACAAGAACAGGCATATAGATCAATGGAACAGAACAGAGAACCCGGAAATTAACCCAAGTCATTATGCTCAATTAATATTTGACAAAGGTGGCAAGAGCATACAATGGAGTAAACACAGCCTCTTTAAAAAATGGTGTTGGGAAAATTGGACAGCTACTTGCAAAAAAATGAAACTAGACCATCAACTTACACCATATACACGAATAAACTCAAAATGGATAGAAGACTTAAATGTGACTTGTGAATCCATAAAAATCCTAGAAGAAAATGTAGGCAACAAAATTTCAGACATCACACGCAGCAGAATTTTCACTGATACAATGCCTGAGGCAAGAGAAACAAAGGAAAAAATAATACATGGAACTACAACAAACTAAAAAGCTTCTGCACAGCAAAAGAAACAACTGTCGAAAAGGAAAGGGAACCTACTATATGGGAGAGCATAATTGCTAACGATACATCAGATAAGGGGTTAATTTCCAAAATATGTTGAGTACTTATACAACTCAACAAAAGGAAGACAAAGTATTCAATTAAAAAATGGGCATCCCTGGCCAGTTGGGCTCAGCGGTTAGAGCGTCGGCTCATGGATCAAAGAGTCCTAGGATTGGTTCCCGCTAAGGGCACGTACCTCTGTTGCAGTTTGTTCCTGGCCCCGGTTGGGGTCATGTGGGTGGCAACCACTAGATGTGTCTCTCTCACATTGATGTTTCTCTCTCTCTCTTCCTCCCTTTCTCCCTCCCACTCTATCTGAAGATAAATGCAAAAATGTCCTCAGGTGAGGATAAAAAAAAAATTAAATTAAAGGAAAAAGGGCAGAGGACCTAAATAGGCACCTCTCCAAACAGGACATGCAAATGGCCAGGAGACGTATGAAAAAATGCTCAACGTCACTAAGCATCAGAGAGATGCAAATTAAAACAACAATGAAGTATCACCTCACAACTGCCAGAATGGCTGCCATCAACAAATCATCAAACAACAAGTGCTGGTGAGGGTGTGGAGAAAAAGGGCCTCTAGTACACTGCTGGTGGGAATGCAGACTTGTGCAGCCACTATGGAAATCAATATGATGTTTCCTCAAAAAATTAAAAATTGAACTGCCATTTGATCCAGTGTTCCCACTTCTAAGGAGATATCCTAAGAAGCCTGAAACACCAATCAGAAAGAATACTTGTACCCCTATGTTCATAGCAGCACTATTTACAATTGCTAAGATCTGGAAACATCCCAAGTGTCCATCAATAGATGAGTGGATAAAAAAAACTGTGGTACGTAAACACAAGGGAACACTATGCAGCTGTAAGAAAGAAAGATCTCTTATCGGTTGAGATGACAAGGAGGGACCTGGAGAGTGTTATGCTAAGCAAAATAAGCCAGTCAGAGAAAGACAAATACCACATGATCTCACTTATTTGTGGAATATAATGAACAAAAACAGCTGATGAACAAAATAGACCCAGAGACATAGAAAGGAGTACGGTTCAGATTGACAAACTTCAAAGGAGGGGGATCAGGGGGAGGGGTGAGATAAACCAAAGAACTTATAGGCATGTATGTGTAACCAATGGACATAGACACATAGACAATACTTGTGTGGGTTGGGGGGAGTGGGATAGAGAGGATGGTGTCTGGGAAGAAAAAGAAAAAACATCTGTAACAAAAATAAATTAAGTAATAATACCAAAAAAAAAGAACCCAGCAAAAAAAAAAAAAATAAAAGTGAAGGAGAAATAAAGACTTTCTCAGAAAAACAGCCAACCAACCAACCAACCAAACAAACAAAAACCAATTGAGATAATTCATCACCAATAGACCTTCCTGTAAGAAATGTTAAAAGTTCTTCAAGTAGAAGAAAAGTGATATAGGTCAGAAATTGAATCTATTAAAAAAAAAAAAGAGCATCAGAGAAGACATAAATGAAGGTAAAATATAATCTTTTTTTTTTCTTTATTGATTTTAGAGAGAGAGGAAGGGAGAGGACGAGAGAGATAGAAACACAGATGAGAGAGAACATTGATTGGCCTCCTCCTGCATGCCTCCCACTGGGGATTGGGCCCACAACCCGGGCATGTGCCCTGACCGGGAATGGAACCAGCAACCTCTTGGTGCATGGGTCGACGCTCAACCACTGAGCCACACCAGCAGGGCTAATCTTTTATCTTTTGTATTCTTTCCTGATCTAAAGGAAAATTCTTAATAAATTAGTAACAGTGGATTGGATGATTATATAATATTGATATGTGAAATAAATGACAACATTTTTACAAGGGACAGGGAGGTGGAATTTGGATCACTCCCTCAGCATGCTCTACATGTGAGGTGGTGTAGCGTTATACGAAGGTGAACTTAGAGTAGTTGGAAATTTATATTAGTAATTCTAGAGCATCACCAGAAGAATGCTAAAAAGAGAAGTATATGTGACATGATAAGAGAATAGATAAGATGGAATAATATAAAATGCTTAATTAAAATTAGAGAAGTCAGAAAAAGAGGAGGAAAAAGTTTTACTTAGTGGTGATGACGATGCTTAGAGGTGAAATATGAACATACAGCCAGCCAAGTACAGAGCAGAGAAAAACTGGAGCAGAATGGCACGTGGACAGGCTTAAGGCATTGGTATATTCAAAAGAGACACAGATCTGTATAGCTTTAATTTGAAGATGTAGGCTCTGGGACCAGGTGAATGGAAACCCTTAAGTCTTTAGGTATAGGTGAGTGAGGAGGGCATGTGTGTGTGTGTGTGTGTGAGAGAAAGTATCTGATTTGTTTTAGAAAGATATCTGACTGCTCTGTGGAAAATGGATATCAAATGGGCAAGAAAAGATGAATAATTCATCATAATCCATTTAAAGAAAGTGGCTTGACAAGGGTATTAGCAGTGAAGTGAAAAAATTACATAGATTAGAGATATGTTTTAAAGATGAAGGTGACAAGACTTGCTGATGAATTTAATTTATGATATGATGAAACAGGATAAATAAAGAGTAGCTATTAGAATTTGGGCAACTTGTTGGTTAGGGATGTCATTTACTGGAACAGGGGAGATGAGAAAAAATAGCCTTTGATATAGTGTGGTATATTAAGAATTCTCTTTGGCTATCTTAACTTTGTCATGACTATTAAATTCCCATGTAGTAGTGCAAGAAAGATCTTTGATATACAAAGTTGGAGTTCAGTAAATGTCAGGAATGAAGATGCAAACTTGGAAGTTACCAGTGTATACATGGTATTTAAGAACACAGGAATAAAAGTGATCTCGTAAGAGTATAGACAGAAAAGTGGAAAACAGAACAGAGTCTTGGGGCATTTGATATATTGATGTCAAGTAAAGAAGGAAAAACCAACAGTGGCAAGTGAGTAGGGGAAATCTAATAGTTTTGGGGTGATGTAATCCAAGAGTAGGAATCACTTTAAATAGTCAGATGGAGTGAACTCTGTTAAATGCAGCTGAGAGATTAGATAAGATGAGGACAGAAAAGTTATTGGCAGCATGGAGATCATTGGTCACTTTAATTTTTATAGATTCAGTGAAGTGGTGGTACTGAAGCCCAATGTCGTAGAGTAGAGAAGCTGTTGTGATGGAAGGAAGTGAAGAAAGGCCTAACAGATAACTCATGAGAGTGGACATTTTGCTGAGAAGAGAACAAAGAAATGAGTGCTAACTGGTAGGGTTGTATACTGATAAAATTGATCCAATAGAGAGAGATATCAGTGATGAGAAATGTGGAATTGAGGTCCTTTGGAAAAAAAAAAAGTGGTGGAATCCAGAGAACAAACGTAAGATTAGCCTTAGATCAGTCTAGGGGCACTATGCATAGTAACAAAAGGCAAAGAAGTTGTTATAAATGTAGATGCAAATAAATTGGTTCATTTAGTGGGAAAATGAAAAATTAGTGTCTAAATGCTTATTTTTTCTTCATGAAATGGCCGACAAGATTAGAGGTAAAGGAAGTGGTTATAGAGGAGGGTTGGAAAGGTCAACATTTTGAGGGAAGAGGAGCACAGAGCAAATAATATTTTTGGAGAATGGGAAAATGAACATGCTAGGAAAGGGTAGTAAATTCATTGAGCGATGTTGTATACCTCCAAGAAATTTGTAATCAAGTTTGGAGTTAGACCTTTAGGGTGATTGTGTATTTTTCCCCAGATCATCCCAGCTGCATATGAGCAGTCAGAAAGCAAGCACAAAGATGAGTTTTTAACCAGGATAGATAGACTGTATGAGCAATCTTTTTTTCCATAACCTCAGTAATTCTAGATATCATCAATCTTTAATTTTGCCATTATAGTAGCTAAGAAACAAAATCTCATTTTATTTTAGCCTGCATTTCTCTGACCTCTAGTGAGATTGACTATCCTTTCATGTGCTTATCATTCATAAGCTATTGGTTCAGATTTTTTGTTTATTTTTTCTACTTGGTTATTTGCTTAACCTTTTCTTCTACCCCACTTGAAGTTTATAAAATTAGTCTCCTACATTTTATTATAGTATATTTAAATTATTTTATGTTTGATCATTTTATCATGTAATTTGAGTTTAATCTTTTTATATAGTGTGTGGTAGGGAATCCAACTCTATTATTTTGATAGATGGATGGCCACTAGTCCAATAACTTTTCCCATTGATTTAAAATGTCACCTGTTCATATTTTAAATTTATATACATATATATGTATGTAGACATATAGTCATGTATCTGGATTTTTTTCTCTGTCCCATTGATTTGCTCATCTACACCTTTGTATTGTTTTAACTAAGATAGTTGTGTACCACATTTTGACAATTTGTAGAATGAGTTCCTCCCTTGTTATTCTTTCTCTAAAACATTTATTGGCTATTCTTGTATATATAATCCTACAGAAAAATTTTATAATTTGTTTATTAATCCCAATAAGCCTTGCTTGCATTGAATTTACACATTAATTTTGAGGAAACAGTTAAATTTTGCTTTGAAAGAGGAAGAGAAAGGTAAAGAGCAAGACACCCTAAGCAGGCTGAGGTGAGCTGATCCTTCAGGTTTCAGGGATGGTCACAGACCCTTTGGGTAGGAGAGTTCCAAAGGCAGAGGGATAGGGAGACATATATTGAAATAAATTTCACTCCATCCATGCATTTATCAAAGATTAGGCTAGAAAGTTCTCAATGAAGTACTTTTGATCAAAACTCCCTGCTGGAATGATCTCCAGTAAGTTGTAGCACAACTATATTTTTCCAAACCGATGTTTACATCTGTTGAAAGAAACTAATATTTTCAAATTACTCAGTTATTTGGTGGAAACACATTAAAAAGAAAACAGACACAAATAGTAGGGGAAAGGAGACAAAATTGGTGATGTATAGAAGAGGAAGTTTACAATTTATTTTACTAAGAATATTGACAAATTAAAAAAATTATATTATGTGAATGTTTTAAATGAAAGAAAGTTTGCAAGGGATTAAGAGTTTCTACAATAAAGGGAAAGATACTAGATACTAGATTACCATATCAATGAGATGCCAACCCTGAAAGTATCACACTGAACTCCTACCTAGTTTAGGAACATCTGTATTGTTTTCATAGCTGCAGGAGTGTCAGGAGCGCTCCTGTGAAAAGAGGCATTGCAGTCTTGTGCTATACACATACTAACTTCTTTCTTGTGGGGTTTATTTTATTATTTTGCTTTCTGCAAAAACACAGAAAGACAGACATGATTAGAATTAAATCCTCAGCTGCACACATATCCACAGTGGTGCTGCAGAACCTCATTCTGATTGGGCCAATGACAGGGAGCTATTTATAGTCCGGTTCTGAAATTTCCTTAGTAACAAGGGTTGGAAAGAGCTCTGTTGCTGCTGCTGAAATATATAGCCAGTGGCCTTGCCCCTGATTCTTGTAACTTTGGAATTCATGGTTGGAGACCTCTCATGACTATTTAACAATCCAATTGTATCCTATATTTCGTTTTACGATAATGTGTTCTTTTGAAGGGGAGATATTTCATTTTGATGGCTAAGCTTTGTACTGCAGAAACTAATGTCTATGCTTATGTTTCTCGTACTTTGGGATTTATAAACTTTCTATTATATTTCACATATCTGGGCATTGGCCAACAGCCTGACATTTTATTCTTTCCTTTTATGTTTGTTCTCTTTTCTTTCCCACCAGCTTGACCATCTGTCTCCCTACTTTTGCTTATGTAGAACCATGGACTAAGTACCTAGGGGTGAAATAACAAATGTCATCAAAGATTCAGGTTCAGAAATCATTTCTGATCTATGTAAGTACACAACGATTTCTGCTAAGTGTTCTACATTTTGTTACCATCTGGGCCTATTATCTCACAGAGTTAGAACACAGCTAATGAGGCCAAGGTCATGGATGCAGACCCTATATGATCCAGTTAATTTTGCACCACAAAGAACTTTCTTTGCAGCCATAGTCTGCAACTGCTAATGCTGGCGGATCCATCTTGGAAACGAGCCTACACTGGAGGACCTGGTGAGAGTTGGGGTGCAGCCAAGCTCTCACCTTTATTACAGAAAACTTCAAAGCATATGTTCTATGGCTGGATAGTCAGCAGGATTCCCATCTCAGTGCACTCTTCATTAAGCTTTAGACTAGATAGGACATGAGCAATTGTCTGTTTCACACATCTAAGATAAAAAAATGTGCACATCTGTTTTTGCTTGTTTCTATAGATTTATCTCCTTTATAGTTTACCCCCTAAGGGGATGATAGGAACTCCCCAAATTAGTCCAATCTTCTATGTCATTCTGTCTTTCCTAATCACATTCCTGTGGGGACTTTCACATTTCTGAGATGGAAATGAAGTGAATGGCACCATTAAACCTGGTGAGGAGAGCTGCCATATATGAGTCACCATTAGATGAATATAATGTTGGAGGACTCTAAAGAGCAGGCATTTTGAGCATCTTCTCCATTTGGCTTTTGTTATTCTAGTATAGCATGTGCAGGACAATTTAAAATTTACAAACCATTTCCATATCTTCCATCTCCTTTGGTCCATCTAATGTGAGATTGGCTTGATAGGTATTATTACATCTTCCAGATTAGATGCATACAAAGGTTGTATATGACTTGCTCAAGGTCACACAATCTATTAAAATCTTTGGACCCTGATCCAGCAGGTTTCCCATGATTTCGCTCTACATTTTATTTCTTGACTTGCACCTAGAGAAATATCTCAACACAAACTTGATCATATTGTTGAAACCATTTCTATTTGTTTTTTGAGTTGATTAGTGATAAGTCCTCAAAAGGAGATTGAATAGGTGGTTCCGAAAGTCATCCAGAGCTCTTTAGAAAGAGTTGATAAAGTTTATGAAATTAGATCTGCTTTCAAATCATGATTCTCCCTTAGTTTATTTTTTAAGCAATCCTATCCTGCATGATTAGGAAATAACCTTGGCAACAGTCTTTGAAACTAATTTTTGCCAAATTGTGTAATAGCCCTGCTTAGTAGTGAAATTCAAAAGTAAGATATTTATTAAAGGGATTTTAGTTCAGAATCTTGGGAGTAGGAGAAAGCAAGGCATTATTTTTTAAAATATATATTTTTATTGATTTTAGAGAGAGAGAAACATTGATGTGAGAGAGATACATCGATTGGCTCCCTCCCGAATGCCCCCCCCCGCAACCTGGGATTGAGCCTGCAGCCTGGGCATGTACCCTGACTGGGAATCAAATTGGTGACCTCTTGGCACATAAGACAATGCTCAACTAACTGAGCCACACTATCCAGGGCAGAAGCAAGGCATTCTTAGTTGTTTTTTTTTCCTCCAAGAGTATTGCACTTTAATTGTGTGACATTTCTCTTCCAATTAAAGGCATGTCTTATATTTAAAGGGTCTAATTTACATTTTGTTGCTTTGCAAACCCTAGCATTGTCTTTTATTATTATTATTATTTTAAAATCCTCACCCCAGGACAGTTTTCCATTGATTTTTCAGACAGAGTGGGAAGGAGGGAGAGAGAGAGAAACATTGATGTGAGAGAGATGCTCCTGCATGACCCCAACCAGGGCTGGGGATTGAACCGCAACTGAGGTACATGCCCTTGACCGGAATCGAACCTGTGATCCTTTGGCTTGTGGGCCGATGCTCTAA
Organism: Tadarida brasiliensis; assembly: GCA_030848825.1. Lineage (NCBI taxonomy): Eukaryota > Metazoa > Chordata > Mammalia > Chiroptera > Molossidae > Tadarida > Tadarida brasiliensis. Next base: position 65,212,429 of record CM061259.1, on the reverse strand, counting down.
CTGCTGAGCCAAACCAGCCAGGGCTTACCTTATTATTTTTTTGTTGCAATATTACACAATGAATTATGTCTTGAAGCAATTTAAGGCCTCCTGCTGACTACTTAAAATTACTAAACAGAAGTTCAGACTAGATCAGTGAACATCTTTTAAAATGCATAGGCAGCAACACAAACATTAGATAATTAGTACTTAAAGCAAGCCAAAGCCCTGAGAAAAGTGAAGAAAAAAAAACAAGGTGTTTTTTAATTTGTGACTGCATCTTCCTTTCACTCATATTGATGGATTTAGATCCATCATAAATTTTCCTCTGGGATTTGTTGTTTTTTTTTCTTGTGAAATATTTTAGACATACAGAGGAGTACATAAAACACATGTACAGTTGAAATGGAATCTAATGAACAAAATAAACTGAAAAACAAAATAGAACCAGAGGCATGGATACATGGAACAGACTGACAGAGGTCAGAGGGGAGGAGGATGGGAGGTACTAGCTGGAAGAAGGTGAAGAGGTTAGCCAAAGAACATAGATGCATAGCCCATGGACACAGACAACAGTTTGATGACAGCCAGAGGGAGAGGGCAGGGGCTGAGTAGAGACGGGTAAAGGGGGAGAAAATGGGGGACATCTGTAATAGTGTCAACAATAAAAAGAACAAAAACAAAACAAAACAACAACAACTAAACAATTACAAAGCAACATCTATGAACCATTCAGACAAAGCAGAAACTTGCCACAAGCCTCTCCACAGTCAGACAGAATCTTACCCCACTAGGCATAACATCAACCAAAAAAATGTGCCCATCTGTCCTTGCTTGTTGCTATAGATTTATCTCCTCTATAGTTTACCCCCTAAGGACTTTAGTTTAGTTTTTTAAGTTTATGCAAGTGAATTATACAATATTTTATCTTTCTGACTGCTTCTTTCACTCAATCATACTTTTGTAAGTTCTATTCTTGATAATGGATGTATATATAGTGTATAATATCATATTCATAGGTAATTTTTATATAGATTCTATCTCGATGCCCTTGGATCATTTTCAGTTTGGGGCTATTTTGAATGTTGCTGCCATGAACACTACTGTATTCATGTCCTGGCTATGTGCTGGACTGAAAGTGTATACTTAGGGGTAGAATGCTACATCACAGGGCATGCATACCTTCAACTTTACTAGAACATGCTAAACTACCTCCAAAATATTTTATCAATTTTCACTCCTAAGAGAGAGTTCCTGTTGTTCCACTTTCTCATCAACACTGGAAGTTGTCGGAGATTGTAATTTTTGCCAGTCTAATAGGGATGCAGTGGTTTTCCATTGTGGTCTTACTTTGCATTTCATTGCTTGCTCATGATTTGATCATGTCTTCTTTTTTAGTAGCCATTTGGATTTCCTGATTTGTGAAGAGTTTATCCAAATCCTGTGCCTATTTTCTTTCAATTGGGCTATTTGTCTTTTTGAGGGTTATTTGTTACATGTATTATTTGTTTTTATTTATTTATTTATTTTTATTATTAATTTACTTTTGTTACAGATGATTCTCCTTTTTTCCCCCATTGACACCCCCCTCCCCCTCCCTCCCAGCTCCGTCCCCATTTTTGTTGTCCATGTCCATTGGTTATGAGTACATGTGTACAAGTTCTGTGTTCATCGCTCCCCTCCCCCACCCCCTCTTCTGGCAGATGTCAGTCTGTACCCCACTTCCATGTCCCCCGGACTACCCTGCTCCTCACACTGTTATGTTCATTATATTCCAGAAATAAGTGAGATCATATGGTGGTAGTCTTTCTCTGCTTGGCTTGTTTCACTTAGGATAATAGTTTCCAGGTCCTCCCATGTCGACGCAAAGGATAAGAGATCGTTCTTTCTTAAAGCTGCATAGTATTCCATTGTGTATATGTACCACAGCTTTTTTATCCATTCATCTACTGATGGACACTTGGGCTGTTTCCAGATCTTAGCTATTGTAAATAGTGCTGCTATGAACATGGGGGTACATGTATTCTTTCTGATTGGTTTTCAGGCTTCTTAGGGTATATTCCTAGGAGTGGGATCACTGGGTCATATGGTAATTCAATTTTTAATTTTTTGAGGTAACACCATAGTGTTTTCCATAGTGGCTGCACCAGTCTGCACTCCCACCAGCAGTGTACTAGAGTCCCCTTTTCTCCACACCCTCGCCAACACTTGTTGTTTGATGCTTTGTTGATGGCGGCTATTCTGACAGGTGTGAGGTGATACCTCATTGTTGTTTTAATTTGCATCTCTCTGATGATTAGTGAAGTTGAGCATTTCTTCATATGTCTCTTGGCCGTTTGTATGTCCTGTTTGGAGAGGTGCCTATTTAGGTCCTCTGCCCATTTTTTAATTGGGTTCTTTGTCTTCCTTTTGTTGAGATGTATGAGCACTCTATATATTTTGGAAATTAGTCCCTTATCTGATATATCATAGGCAATTATGCTCTCCCATACAGTGGGTTGCCTTTCCACTTTGATGGTTGTTTCTTTTGCTGTGTGGAAGCTTTTGAGTTTGATGTAGTCCCATGTGTTCATTTTTTCCTTTGTTTCTGTTGCCTTAGGTGATATATCAGTGAAAATTTTGCTGCGTATGATGTCTGAAATTTTGTTGCCTACATTTTCTTCTAGGATTTTTATGGATTCGTGAGTCACATTTAAGTCTTTTATCCATTTTGAGTTTATTCTTGTGTATGGTGTAAGTTGATGATCTAGTTTCATTTTTTTGCATGTAGCTGTCCAATTTTCCCAACACCATTTATTGAAGAGGCTGTCTTTACTCCATTGTATGCTCTTACCAACTTTGTCAAATATTAATTGAGCATAATGTCTTGGGGTCAATTTCCGGATTCTCTGTTCTGTTCCACTGGTCTATGTGCCTGTTCTTGTGCCAGTACCAGGCTGTTTTGATTACAGTAGCTTTGTAGTATAACCTGATGTCCGGTATTGTGATCCCTCCTACTTTGTCCTTCTTTTTCAAGATTGCTGTAGCTATTCGGGGTCTTTTTTGGTTCCATATGAACTTCTGAAGTATTTGTTCTAGTTCTGTGAAATATGTCGTTGGTATTTTGATGGGGATTGCATTAAATCTGTAGATTGCTTTGGGTAGTATGGACATTTTAATGATGTTAATTCTTCCAATCCATGAACAAGGTATGTGCTTCCACTTTTTTATATCTTCCTCTATTTCTTTTTTCAATGTCTTGTAGTTTTCTGCAAATAGGTCCTTTACTTCTTTGGTTAAGTTTATTCCTAGGTATCTTAATTTCTTTGCCGCGATGGTAAATGGGATTTTTTTTTAGTTTCTCTTTCTGTGAGTTCATCATTGGTGTATAAGAATGCCGTTGATTTCTTGACGTTAATTTTGTATCCTGCTACTTTGCCAAATTCATTTATTAAGTCTAGTAGATTTTTGATGGAGCCTTTAGGGTTTTCTATGTATAATATCATGTCATCTGCGAATAATGACAGTTTCACTTCCTCCTTTCCAATTTGGATCCCTTTTATTTTTTCTTCACGTCTGATTGCTGTGGCTAAGACTTCCAGTACTATGTTAAATAAAAGTGGTGAAAGTGGGCATCCTTGTCTTTTCCTGTTCTTAAGGGAAATGCTTTTAGTTTTTGTCCATTGAGTATGATGTTGGCTGTAGGTCTTTCATATATGGCCTTTATAATGTTGAGATATGATCCCTCTATTCCCAAATTGCTGAGCATTTTTATCAGAAATGGGTGCTGGATTTTGTCCAATGCTTTTTTAGCATCTATTGATATGATCATATGGTTTTTATCTTTCATTTTGTTTATGTGATGTATTACATTTATTGATTTGCGTATATTGTACCAGCCTTGCATCCCTGGGATGAATCCCACTTGGTCATGGTGAATAATTTTCTTGATGTATTGCTGCATCCGATTTGCTAGTATTTTGTTCAGGATTTTGGCATCTATGTTCATCAGGGATATTGGCCTGTAGTTTTCTTTCTTTGTAGTGTCTTTTTCTGGTTTTGGGATGAGAATTATGCTGGCCTCATAAAACGAGTTTGGAAGTCTTCCTTCTTCTTGAATTTTTTGGAATAGTTTGAGGAGAATGGATGTTAGTTCTTCTTTGAATGTTCGGTAAAACTCCCCCGTGAAGCCGTCAGGGCCTGGGCTTTTGTTTGCTGGGAGAGTCTTGATTACATCTTCAATTTCCTTCGTTGTTATTGGCCTGTTCAAGTTTTCTATCTCTTTCTGATTCAGTTTTGGGAGACTATGTGTTTCTAGAAATGTGTCCATTTTGCTTAGATTGTCGAATTTGTTGTCATACAAATGTTCATAGTATTTGCTAATGATCCTTTGTATTTCTGTGGTGTCAGTTGTTACTTCTCCTCTTTCATTTCTGATTTTGTGTATTTGGGTTCTCTCTCTTTGTTTCTTGGTGAGTCTAGCTAATGGTCCATCAGTCTTGTTTATCTTTTCAAAAAACCAGCTCTTTGTTTTATTGATCCTTTGAATTGTTTTTTTGGTTTCCATGTCGTTTATTTCTGCTCTGCTCTTTACTATTTCCTTCCTTCTACTTGCTCTAGGGTTTTCTTTTTTTTTGCTTTCCAGTTCTTTAAGTTGTGAGGTTAGGTAGTCAATTAGAAATTTTTCTTCTTTCTTAAGGTGCGCCTGTAGTGCTATGAACTTCCCTCTCAGAACTGCTTTCGCAGTATCCCATAGGTTTTGCGTTGTTGTGTGTTCATTTTCATTGGTTTCTAGAAATTTTTAAAATTCTTCCTTGATCTCCATGGTAACCCATTCATTGTTCAGTAACATGCTATTTAGCCTCCATGTATTCATATGTTTTTGCATGTTCTTGTTGCAATTGATTTCTAGTTTCATGCCATTGTGGTCTGAGAAGATGCTTGATATGATTTCAATCTTCTTGAACTTGTAGAGACTTAGTTTGTGCCCTAACATATGGTCTATCTTTGAGAATGTCCCATGTGCACTTGAGAAGAATGTGAATTCTGCAGTTTTGGGGTGTAATTCTCTGTATATATCTATTAAATCCATTTGATCTAGTGCTTCATTTAGAGTCTCTGTTTCCTTGTTGATTTTTTGTCTAGATGATCTATCCAGTGATGTCAGTGGGGTGTTGGAAGTCTCCTGCTATGATTGTATTGTGGTCGATTTCTCCTTTGAAGTCCTCCAGAAGATTTTAAATATATTTTTGTGCTCCTACATTGGGTGCATATATGTTTACCAAGGTTATATCTTCCTGTTGGATAGACCCTTTCAATATTATGTAGTGGCCTTCATTGTCTCTAGTTATGGTCTTCAATTTGAAATCTAATTTATCAGATATGAGTATTGCTACCCCAGCTTTTTTTTCCTTTCCGTTTGCTTGGAAGATTTTTTTCCATCCCTTTACTTTCAACCTATGTGAGTCTTTTGTTGTGAGGTGGGTCTCTTGTAAGCAACATATGTGTGAATCATGCTTTCTTATCCAGTCAGCTACTCTGTGTCTTTTTATTGGAGCATTCAGTCCATTTACATTTAAGGTGATTATTGATATGTACTTATTTATTGCCATTTTTGTACAGTGTGGTTCTAATTATCTTTCTATTTCTTCTAATAATTATAGCAGTCCTTTTAACATGTCTTGCAGTGCTGGTTTGGTGCTAATATATTCCCTTATCCTTTTTTTTGTCTGGGAAGCTCTTTATTTGACCTTCTATTTTGAATGATAGCCTTGCTGGATAGAGTAGTCTTGGATTCAGATCCTTGTTTTTCATGACCTTGATTACTTCATGCCATTCCCTTCTGGCCTGTAGTGTTTCTGTTGAGAAGTCAGATGATAGCCTAATGGGGTTTCCTTTGTAGGTAACCTGTTGCTTATCTCTTGCTGCCTTTAGGATTCTCTCTTTGTCTTTGATTTTTGGCATTTTAATTATTATGTGTCTTGGTGTGGGCCTGTTTGGGTTCTTCTTACTTGGGGCTCTCTGTGCTTCTTGAACTTGAATGCTTTCTTCCTTCACCAGGTTAGGAAAGTTTTCTGTCACTATTTCTTCAAATATATTCTCTAACCCTTGCTCATTTTCTTCTTCTTCGGGGACTCCAATAATGCGAATGTTATTACGTTTCCAGTTGTCCCACAGTTCTCTTAAGCTATCTTCCTGTTTTTTCATTGTTTTTTCCTTTTGGTTTTCTGATTGATTGATTTTTTCTACTCTGTCTTCTAATTCACTGATCCGGTCCTCTGCTTCCTCTACTCTGCTGGTCAATCCTTCCAATGTATTCTTTATTTCTGCTATGTCATTCTTCATTTCCACTTGGTTGGTTTTCAGTGTTTCTATATCTTTACTCATGGTGTTGATGTCCTTACTCATGCTATTTAGTTTCCTCAAGATCATGGCTCGGAATTCTACCTCTGATAATTTGCTTAGCTGCATTTCATTTATCTCATCTTCGGTGGAGTTCTCTTGTTCTTTCATTTGTGATCTGTTTCTTTGTTTCACCATTTTTTTTTTTTTTTATCACAGTGGGTTTTGGAGCCTGCCAAATTTTCCCTGTGGGTGTTGGTGTTCTGCTATTTGTGGCTCCCTCTACTGGGTTTGGATGAGCGTGGAGGGCCCTCCTTCAACACCACTATCAAGTCTCACTTTCCTGGGTAGATATGCAAGCTCAGGAAAGGTTTAGTTATGCTCTAGCTTTTTGCCTGGAGGCTATTAGCCTCATTTACTTGAAAAGCCTTAGGATCTCAGTTAAATGAGAACCTCCCTCAGATATTTACAGTGTAAGAGGATTTCCGAGGGTGGGGCCAATGCTGGTTGTTAATGAGCCTCAATTTGCATTTCTTTACCTCTTTACCTCACCTAGGAATCTCCGAGGGAGGGGCTTCCACAGCTCCGGGAAGGAGCAAACTTGGCTGCAGGTCTGTGTAATAGGGAAAGAAGGGCTGGCCACCACCGTCCTTTGTGGCCACAGCTCAGCACAAACTCTGAGCGCCCTCCAAATCCCAGGTGTCCCCTCAGAGTTCCAGTCCAGTCCGCCCTCCCTCTGTCAGAGCCCCAGGTGAGTGGCTGAGGCTATTTATCGCTCTGTCCCGTCTCTCTGCGCTGTGGAGCAGCTGGGGCTCTTAACCCCAAGGGCGGGCGCTGCCGCCGGCGCTCCCAGCTAAGGCCGCTGCTCACAGCTGAGGCTGCCGCTCCCAGCCGAGGGCGCAGCTCCCAGCCGAGGCCGCCGCTCCCAGCCGAGGCCGCCGCTCACAGCTGGGGCCGCCGCTCACAGCCAAGGTTGCTGCTGTCCGTGGGCTCCCAGCCTGCCACCCTCACGCGCCTCCGCAGATCCTACCAGGCTCATTCAGTGTCCCTGGTTGTATGGTCCTCTCCCGCTGCTTTTCTGTTGCTTTTTTCCGATGATTTGTCTTTATTTTAGTTGTAATTCCCGTTTGATCCTGGGAGATCGTCTGTGTAGTTTCCATTCACTCCACCGCCATTTTCCCGTCTCCTACATGTATTATTTGAAATAATGACTTAAAGAGATGAGGGAATTATGGGGATATCAAGGGAACCGCATTCCAAGTAATGGGAAAAGTCCAGAGCAAAGGCCCTATGCCAGAAGCCTGCCTGGAGTAAAATAGTGAGAGGAAAATTAGTAGCAGATGAGTCATAGGGTAATGGAAGGAGGCCTTGTAGGAATCTTTTGCTTGGGCTCTGAATGAAATGGGGAGTATTGCAGTGTTGAGAGCAGTGAGATAACCTGACTCTTCTTCTTTCAAAAAAATTAATATGCTTTTGTTTTTTCAAAATAATTTTAGGTTTAGAGAAAAATTGAATGCAATTAATGTCTTATTAGGAGAGTTTGTGTTTTCCATCCCTGCAAATATGGGCACTGCCAGGTTAGAGATTCTGGTTGCCAAGGGGGGCATATTATCACTAGGGGACACAGTAAGATCTTATTGAACTATGTACCATACATACTGCCAGGGCATTTTAGAGCCTTTTATAGGGACCAACAAGTGAGAAGAACAGTAACCATATTGGTAGGAGTAATGGCCTGAGAGTAGAAAGTGGGGGTAGAAAGGAACATTTGTGGTACCCAGGTGATCCACATGGATGCCTCTTGTTGCTCCCTTGCCCAGCTATAACTGTGAATGAAAATGTGCAGTAAACACTGAGAATGGCATGATGATATGGATCTATGCACAGCAAACAAAGATAGACTATGGTGGTCATGGAATTTACTGCTCAATCTCTCTGCAAGCAAATCTTCTGTGAGAAGCATAGTGAGACAAACACCTCCATTTATACATTCAGATATAACACGATGTTCACACTGAACCATGCTTCCCCTGGGCCATTCCCAGTATGATGGCCTTGCTAAGATTTGAGACATTCCTTCCTCTAATGGGAAACCTTTGCTCAGTGAGCTTCCATTAGCCTGCGGTGATAGTCTCAGAACTGTGCAATGGTCTGAGGTTTGTCCTTCTCAATTCTCCTTTCTTCTTTCTCTTCTTCCACATATGTCAGATTCATATTGTGGTCTGGAGACCCTGCCAGACTACCTAAATTGCCTCCCCTTACTCCTTCACTAGCAGGTTCCCCAATAAATCTCTTGAACAACTAATCCCGTTTTGGCATTTGCTTCTTGGAAGACCTGAGCTAAAGTAAGGAATGTTTAATATAATTATCAAAATGGTTTAGTTTAAAACTACTATCTTACTATTCTGAATCTACTTCTCTCACTTGCTCTTTGTACCTTTCCTCTCCTTCTTCTGAACCAAATTTTTAAAAAATAAATATTTTATTATATATACCTATTTGTTTAATTTTTCAGCATTTAAGTTGAGCATCATTTGAAAGTTAGGGTTTAACTTTCAAGTGATGCTATACCACTTCCCAGATGGTGTAAAAATGAATAGCAGAACACACCCAATTTTCCTCTCCTGTCCTTTGAGCTATTTTCAGCCTGTCCTTCAAGCTGTTTTCAGACATTTTACTTATGCATATGCTGTAAACCCCCCAACACATTGTCATTATTTTTATTTTAAACAGTCAAATATCTTTTACTGAAATTAAAAATGATAGAAATGTCTTTTATACTTATGTTTATTCTTTTCTATATTCATTACTTAATGTAGAGCCAATATCAAACTAGTAATATTTTCCATCTTTCTTTAATATTTCTTATGGTGCAGGTATGCTGCTGATGAATTTTCTCATATTTTGTTAGTCTGCAAAAGTGTTTATTTCTCCTTGAATTTTTAATTGTGGTAAAATATACATAACATAAAATTTTACCATTTTAACCATTTTTAAATGTGCAGTTTTATGGCATTAAGTGCATTCATGCTGTTGTGCACCCTTCACCACTATCCATCTCCAGAAGTGTTTTATCTTCCCCAACTACAACCCTGTATCCATTAAGCACTAACTCCCCATTCTCCCCTTCTCAGGTCCCTGGTAACCACCCTTCTACTTCCCATTTCTATGAACTTACTCCAGGAACCTCATGTAAGTGGAATTATACAATATTTGTCGTTTAGTGACTGGCTTATTTCACTTAGCATAATATCTTTAATGTTCATCCATGTGGCAGCATGTGTCAACCTTTCATTCTTTTAAGGCTGAATTATAATAATAATACACACACACACACACACACACACACACACACACACACACACACCACATTTGGTTTATCCATTCATCCATCTATAGACTTTTTGGCTGTTGTGAATAATTCTTCCATGAACATGGGTGTTTTAATCTATTCAAGTTCCTGTTTTTATTTTTTGGGGGTATATGCTCAGAAGTAGAATTGCTAGATCATATGGGATATTCATTTTCTAGGGCTGCCATAACAAAGTACCACAGACTGGGTGGCTTAAAAGACAGATATCCATTTTTTCCACAATTCTAGAGGCTGGAAGTCTAAGATCAAGGTGTCAACAGGGCTGGTGTCTTCTGAGGCCTCTCTCCTCAGCTTGTTGATGACAATCTTTCCCTTGTGTCTTCCCTCTGTGCCTTTCTGTGGCCAAATTTCCTCTTCTGAAAGTGCACCAGTCATATTGGATTAGGGCCAGCCCTAACAACCTCATTTTAACTTAATTACCTCTTTAACAACCCACTCCAAAAATAGTTACATTCTGAGTTATGAGGGTTTGGAATTCAATATATGAATTTTGGGGGGGCACAAATTTAGTCCATAATATTCTGTCCTTTGGCTCCCCAAAATTCACATTCTTCTTGCATGCAAAACACATTCACAATAGTCCCATTTCAACAGCCCCAAAGGTCTTAACCCATTTTTGCAGCAACTCTGAGTCCCAAATCTCCTCTAACTATCATCTAAATCAGGTATAGGTGAGATGTGAGGTGGGACTCATTCTGAGGGAAAGTATCTCCCCAGCTGTGAAACTGTAAAACCAGACAGCAGGTTACATACTTCCAAAACATAATGGAAATTACATAGAATAGACATTCCCTTTCAAAAAACAATAACTTGTAAAAGGCAAAATATTTATACAATCTGAAGAGAAACCAGAGTATATTTTTAATCCAATTCCATAAGATTTCCTCCATGTTTTATAGTTTTAGTTCTAATGTTTGCCTTTAACCCATTTTGAGTTAATTTTTGTATATGCTGTACAGCAAAGCTCCAACTTCATTCTTTTGCATGTGGATATTCAATTTTTCCAAAGGATTTTGGAACACACTGTCCTTTTCCCTTTTGATAATGTTGACACCTTTATAAAAAATCCTTTTACTATGTATGTCTGGGCTAATTTCTGGACTCTGTCTTCTGTTCCATTGGTCCGCATGTCTGCCTTTATGCCAGTATCACAGTGTTTTGATTGTCATAATGAACAGGAAGTGTGAGTTCTCCAACTTTGTTCTTCTGTTTCAAGATTGTTTTGGCTATTCAAAGTTCCTTGAGATTCCATGTGAATTTTGAAAATTTTGATATTAAATTTTTTTCTGTTTTAACCTCAAATAATTATATTCGAATTGCTTTCTGTGGGATGTGTTTTAAATAACAAATCATCCCACCTGGATTATCACAGTACAAAATCCCCTCTTTATCCCCACCCTCAACCAAAATGAAGAAACAAACAAACAAAACTTCAAAGCCACAATTCAGCTTAAAATAATAAAACTTTTCTTTTGTTCCATCATTTGTGTCACTGGGAATTTTCTATGGATTTATTTTCTCCTCATCATGGGTGCTATTTTTTTATTTCTTCACATACGATAATATTTTTATCTTTATTGTTGAAAGTATTGCAGATTTCTCCCCCTTTTCCCCCCATTGATCCCCTCCTCCCTGCTCCCACCCCACACTATTGTCTGTGTCCATTGGTTATGCATACATGCATATAAACTCTTTGGTTTATCTCTTTCCACCTCCCTTCCCTCTGAGGTTTGTCAGTCTGTTCCCTACTTCCATGTCTCTGGATCGATAGCTTATTTTGTTTGTGTACATTTTTTATTGTTGTTGATTCTTGTGAATTTTACATTGTTAGTTGCTGTGCTTTGTTGTTTCTTTTAAGAGTGTTTAGTTTTCCTCTGTAGCATGGTCATGTTACTTAGAAATGAATTGAACCTTCTGAAGCTTGCTTTTAAATGTTGTTAGGGCAGGTCCAGAGCAGCCTTTAGTGTAGGGATAATTTAGCCCCACTGAGGATTCTACCTGATGTCCTATACAGGGTGGGGCAAAAGTAGGTTCACAGTTGTTTGTATGGAAAATAACACAATAATAAATAAATGATAATATAAAAATAAACTGCCCTGGCTGGTTTGGCTCAGTGGTTAGAGCGTCAGCCCGTGGTCCAGAGAGACCCGGGTTCGGTTCCCACTAAGGGCACGTACCTCGGTTGCAGTTTGTCCCCACCCCAGTTGGGGTTGTGTGGGTGGCAGCCAGTCAATGTTTCTCTCTCTCTCTTCCTCCCTCTCTCCCTCTCGCTCTATCTGACGATGAATGCAAAAATGCCCTCGGGTGAGGATAAAAAAATAAATAAACCGTGTTTTGCGTACTCACAACTGTGAACCTACTTTTGTCCCACCCTGTATATTATGAAGTCTTTACACACTGGTTAATGAGAAAACAAACTATTCTTCACATTGTGTGAAATCCTGGAATTGTTCTGATTAATCCCTTCTGGCAGCTCGTCCAACAGCATCAGGTTGTTTCCTTCAGTGCATGTACAGATCAGTACACAGGAAAAGACCTCTGCAGGTTTCCAGAGTTCTCTATCTCCACGCAGCTCATTCACTTTGGTACTCTGCTTTGCAATTTCTAGATACCTTGGCATGCTCAGATTCCAAACTCTGTCTCCTGAACTTGATAAGAATACTGGGTTGCTTGGCTCCCCCTCTGCATACTAAGGCCTGGAAAGTCTCTTCAGGCTTTAAGCTGGTATAAATATAAGGCTCACCTTGTTTGTTGTCCCCTTCTCTTAGGGGTCAGAGTCCAGCATTGACCACTTTCCAATTCTTTTAAGCCATTATTCCATATATTGGCCAGAAGTGGAAATTTTCCAAGTTCTGTGTTTTCCAATTTTCATTATTTCCCCTTTGATTCAGAGGTTATTCAGAATTGCCTTTCTTTCTTCCTTTCTTTCTTTCAAAAATTGTGGTAAGAATATTTAACATGAAATTTATGATCTTAAAATTTTAAATGTTCAGTACAGTACTGTTAAGCATATACACAATGATGTACAGCAGATCTCTAGATAGAAGTGTATTTCTTAATTTTCAAATACTATGGTTGTCCAGATACATTTTTTATTTCATGATTGCATATTTTAATACTTTGATTAAAGCATATGATTTTAATGTGTTTTTTTTTCATTTTATTTTATTAATTAATTTTTGTTACAGATGTTTCTCCTTTTTTCCCCATTGACACCCTCCTCCCCATCCCCCCACCCCATCCCCAGCTTTGTTGTCCATGTCCATCAGTTATGCATACATGCATATAAGTTCTGTGGTTTATCTCTTCCCTCCTCCCCAACCCCTCTTCTGAGGGATGTCAATCTGTACACTACTACCACATTTCTGGGTCTACCCTGTTCCTCAGACTGTTATGTTCATTATATTCCACAAATAAGTGAGATCATGTGATATTTGTCTTACTCTGCTTGGCTTCTTTCGCTTAGGATAATACTCTCCAAGTCCCTCCATGTTGTCTCAAAGGATAAGAGATCTTTCTTTCTTACAGGTGCATAGTACTCCATTGTGTATGTGTACCACAGCTTTTTTATCCATTCGTCCACTGATGGACACTTGGGCTGTTTCCAGATCTTGCTAGTGTAAACAGTGCTGCTATGAACATGGGGGTACATGTATTCTTTCTGATTGGTGTTTCAGGCTTCTTAGGGTATATTCCTAGAAGTGGGATCACTGGGTCAAATGGCAATTCAATTTTCAATTTTTTGAGGTAACATCATAGTGTTTTCCATAGTGGCTGCACCAGTCTGTATTCCCACCAGCAGTGTACTAGAGTCCCCTTTTCTCCACATCCTCGCCAACACTTGTTGTTTGATGATTTGTTGATGGCGGCCATTCTGACAGGTGTGAGGTGATGCCTCATTGTTGTTTTAATTTGCATCTCTCTGATGATGAGTGATGTTGCGGATTTCTTCATATGTCTCTTATGTCTTCATATGTCTCATGTATGTCCTGTTTGGAGATGTATCTATTTAGTTCCTCTGCCCATTTTTTCATTGAGTCCTTTGTCTTCCTTTTGTTGAGTTGTATGAGCACTCTACATATTTTGGAGATTAAGCACTTATCTGATGTATCGTTGGCAATTATGCCCTCCCATACAGTGGGTTCCCTTTCCATTTTGATGGTTGTTTCTTCTGCTGTGCAGAAGCTTTTGAGTTTGACATAGTCCCATGTGTTCATTTTTTCCTTTGTTTCTCTTGCCTTAGGTGATGTATCAGTGAAGATTCTGCTGCATATGATGTCCGAAATTTTGTTGCCTATATTTTCTTCTAAGATTTTTATGGATTCACAAGTCACATTTAAATCCTTTATCTATTTTGAGTTTATTCTTGTGTATGGTGTAAGTTGATGATCTAGTTTCATTTTTTTGCCTGTAGCTGTCCAATTTTCCCAACACCATTTATTAAAGAGGCTGTCTTTACTCCATCACCACCATTGGCAAATATTAATTGAGCATAATGTCTTGGGTCAATTTCTGGATTCTCTGTTCTGTTCCACTGGTCTATATGCCTGTTCTTGTGCCAGTACCAGGCTGTTTTGATTACAGCAGCTTTGTAGTATAACCTGATATCCAGTATTGTGATCCCACCTACTTTGTCCTTCTTTTTCAAGATTGTTGTGGCTATTCGGGGTCTTTTTTGGTTCCATATGAACTTCTGAAGTATTTGTTCTTGTTCTGTGAAATATGTCACTGGTATTTTAATGGGGATTGCATTAAATCTATAGATTGCTTTGGGTAGTATGGACATTTTAATGATGTTAATTCTTCCAATCCATGAACAAGGTATGTGCTTCCACTTTTTTATATCTTCCTCTATTTCTTTTTTCAATGTCCTGTAGTTTTCTGCAAATAGGTCCTTTAATTATTTGGTTAAGTTTATTCCTAGGTATCTTAATTTTTTTGCACTTGAGAAGAATGTGAATTCTGTAGTTTTGGGGTGTAATTCTCTGTAGATATCTATTAAATCCACTTGATCTAGTGCTTCATTTAGAGTCTCTATTTCCTTGTTAATTTTTTGTCTAGAGGATCTGTCTAGTGATGTCTGCGGGGTGTTGAAGTCCCCTGCTATGATTGTATTGCTGTCAATTTGTCCTTTGAAGTCCTCCAGAAGATTTTTAATATATTTTGGTGCTCCTACGTTGGGTGCATATATGTTTACCAATGTTATATCTTCCTGTTGGATAGATCCTTTCAATATTATGTAGTGACCTTCTTTGTCTCTAGTTATGGCCTTCATTTTGAAATCTATTTTATCAGATATGAGTATTGCTACCCCAGCTTTTTTTTTCTTTCCATTTGCTTGGAAGATTTTTTTCCATCCCTTCACTTTCAACCTATGTGAGTCTTTTGTTGTGAGGTGGGTCTCTTGTAAACAACATATATATGGGTCATGCTTTCTTATCCAATCAGCTACTCTGTGTCTTTTTATCGGAGCATTCAAACCATTTACATTTAAGGTGATTATTGATATGTACTTATTTATTGCCATTTTTGTTTAGTGTGGTTCTATTTTCCTTCCTATTTCTTCTACTAATTACAGTAGTCCTTTTAACATTTCTTACAGTGCTGGTTTGGTGTTAATGTATTCCCTTAGCCTTTTTTTTTTGTTGGGAAGCTCTTTATTTGGCCTTTTATTTTGAATGATAGCCTTGCTGGGTAGAGTAGTATTGAATTCAGATCCTTGTTTTTCATGACCTTGATTACTTCATGCCATTCCCTTCTGGCCTGTAGTGTTTCTTTTTTTTTTTTTTTAATTTTTTTTCCTTATTGATTTTACAAAGAGAGGAAGTTTGAGGGAGAGAGAGATAGAAACATCGATGAGAGAGAACATCGATTGGCCGCCTCCTGCATGACCCCCACTGGGGATTTGGCCCATAACCTGGGCATGTGTCCTGACTGGGAATCTAACTGGCGACCTCTTGGTGCATGGGTCGATGCTCAACTACTGAGCCATACCAGCTGGACTGGCCTATAGTGTTTCTATTGACAAGTCAGCTGATAGCCTTATGGGGGTTCCTTTGTAGGTAACCTGTTGCTTATCTCTTGTTGCCTTTAGGATTCTCTCTTTGTCTTTAATTTTTGGCATTTTACTTACTATGTGTCTTGGTGTAGGCCTGTTTGTGTTCTTCTTACTGGGGGCTCTTTGTGCTTCTTAAACTTGAATGTTGGAAGCGGTGTAACTGGAACAACGAGCACCATGGTTTGACATAGTCCTGGGTGAGCTCCATGGTTTGACATAGTCCCTGGAGATATGAAGACCTCCATGGTTTGACATAGTCCCTGGAGAAGTGGATTCACTGCTTGGCAGGAATCACGAAGAATAGTGACTGAAGATATGAAGTAATGGGAAAATAAAAATGCTGGATGGCAACTGAAGGAGACTAATCTTTGCTTTCTCTGTCCATGTTTTAGCTGTCTGTTAGGAATCATTATAGAAGTAACACGTAGATTATTAATTATGTAGATGTTAGAAAAGATTGCAGGAAGAAAAGCGAGAAAATAATGAAGATTTAGGATAGAAATGTGGAAGCTTGGAAGGATCTTCGATAGGAAGAATGGTCAGGAGTTTAAGAGTATGTCTGGGTGAAGGTTAAAAATAGTTGGTAATTAACATGTAATATACCTAAGAGTTGGGTAAACATCCAAAAGAATGTCTGTACTTACTTGCCTAAAAGGTTTAGGGGAAACAATGTAACCTGTGGATCTATATAAATAGTAAAAGATTCTGCTAGTCTTAAGCAGAAGCATTAAGCAGCAGAAGAAAGAAAAGTCAAGCACCTTTTGGTCACATGTCTCTCTCTCTCTCTCTCTCTCTCTCTCTCTCTCTCTCTCTCTCTCTCGCCGACTCCATCCACACCTTTGGGAACCCCTGGACCTGCCGAGGCTGGACCCTGGCGAGTGGTGCCTGAACAGACACCTGAAGGTAAGGTATTGCTTGGGGCAGATAGGACTGCACCATGGATGCCCGGGACCCCCTGCATAAGATACATAGGTAAGGGTAGAAAATTGAAGAAGTAAAAATTAAGAAATGGGTCAGACAGAATCTAAAGTGCGATGCCTTCTTAGCAATCTATTAATTGTTTTTATGCTTTGGGGTCTAAATAGAGACACCCTGGCTCATGAACAGGAGGATAGAGCTACTGCTCCTCTGACATCCCTGGAATCTCTAGCATATGTGGCACAGAATGAGCAGGAGGAAAAGGAAGATGAGGAGCGATCAGAAAAGGATGATAAAGTAACTCCTGAAGAGCAAAGGGAGTTAGACGAAGCTGCTGCAGAATATCATAGGGACAATCCCTGGGGCTTTCCTGTAACTCAGGAAGAAAAGGGGCCTCCTCCTTTTTGGAAGCTGCCTTGAAAGCCTACTAGGAAGTTACAGGGCCTGCCTCCACCTTGGGGTAAGCCAAGCACTAAGCTAGGTTCCAGTTTTCAACAAGCAGTTAAAGAAGCAGAGGCTGCAGGGGATTTTGATTTTTCTCTCTGTTGTCCTGTAATGTTTGAGAGAGATTCGGAAGATGATCAATATCCAGTTTGGGAACCTTTGTCTTACAAAATTTTGAAAGAATTGAAAGACGCATGTCAGAATTATGGTCCTTTGGCTCCTTATACTTTGACTTTGGTTGAGGCTGTTTCTTCTAAATGGATGACTCCTCATGATTGGTTTCAAGTGTGTAAGGCTTGTTTAAGTGGGGGAGATTATTTGTTGTGGAGGACTGAATATGAAGATCTGGTAAAAAAAAAAAAAGGCTGTAAAAAAGAAAAAGGAAAGAGGAGATGGTGGTTTTACATTAGACATGCTATTGGGGGAAGGTGTTAATGATCAGCTTTACATTCCCAGGGAAGGGCTAATACAGGTTAATCATAGTGCAGTAAGTGCATGGAGGGGACTTCCTGTAACTTCAGGAAAGTCTACAGCATTGGCAGAAATTAGACAAAGACAGGATGAACCATTTCAGGAATTTTTGTACAGACTTGACCAGGCAGTAAAGCGAGTAATAACTAACCAAGAAGCTGCTGATATTTTGGTTAAACAACTGGCTTTTGAAAATGCTAATGCTACCTGTCAGTCTCTCCTTCAGCCCATTAGAAGGACAGGATCAATTGAAGACTATATAAAACAATGTTCTGAAGTTTCTCCAGCATTTATTCAGGGTGTTGCTATCGCAGCTGCCCTGAAGGGAGAGACATTTACTCAATATACCAAAAATGTTTAATAAGACAAAAGGAAATAATCAGATTCAGGACTTTGTTATTCATGTTGGCAGCCAGGACATTTTAGCAGACATTGTCCTTCCAAAGCAGGAAATAATGGAGCTCCTATACCGTCTCCTCAGGGGACCCAAGGAGGGAGCAATAATACTCCAACAACAGTATGTCCTCGTTGTGAGAAGGGTTTTCATTGGGCTAAAGATTGCAGATCTAAATATCATAAAAATGGCACTGGAGAAGGAATAATTCCAATGGCCTATAACAAGGTAATCGGCAGGGAAACTTCCAACAGGGCCAGCCCCGGGCCCAGACAACAATAGGGGCCTTGAGTATAACCAGTCCATTCGCACAGTCCATGACTTATTCAGGGCCACCCCAGGGAGCGCAGGATTGGACCTCTGTTCCTCCACCAGTGTCATATTAACTCCTGATGCTCCAGTAACTAAAGTTCCTACAGGAACATATGATCCGCTTCCTCCTGGAACAGTTGGGTTAATAATTGGGCGTAGTTCATCATCACTCAAAGGATTAATAATTATTCCAGGAGTAATAGATGCAGACTATGCTGGAGAAATACAAATCTTATTATCTCCACCTACTCAGACTATTCAAATACAGGCAGGACAAAGAATAGCTCAGTTATTATTGTTACCTATTACTCCAACTGGAAAGCCGATAATGCAGGCCAAAAGAGGGAATGCAGGATTTGGATCTAGTGATGTGGTTTTTTGGATTCAGGAAATAAAATCACAGAGACCTACTAAAATTTTGAAAATTCAAGGAAAACCGATATTAGGCTTATTAGATACAAAGGCAGATGCCTCCTGTATAGGAGGCAAAGATTGGCCCCCCTCATGGCCCACGGTTACTATGCCAACTTCATTAGTGGGTCTGGGGTCAGCACAAAATGTTCAAAAGAGTTCACAGGTACTTAAATGGGAAGTGAGGAAAATAATTCTGGTCATTTTACTCCATATGTGATTTCAACAATTCCCATAACCCTATGGGGACGGGATGTTTTGTCACAGATGGGAGTTTTAATATTCAGTCCAAATCACACCTTGGCAAATCAAATGCTGAATATGAATTTCAATCCTCTTAAAGGAATGGGAAAAGATGAACAGGGCATAATCATGCCAATCATTCCCCAGCCTAGGAAATCTTGAGCTGGACTGGGATCTCAGGATTTCTAGGTCAGGTCGCTGCTCTGACTGCAGACCCAATCACCTGGATTAATGATTCCCCAGTTTGGGTGGAGCAATGGCCTCTGTCATCTGAAAAAATAGTGGCAGCATATCAGTTAGTTCAGCAGCAACTAGATGAAGGGCACATAGAGCCTTCTACCAGTCCATGGAATACTCCAATTTTTGTAATTAAAAAGAAATCAGGGAAATGGAGATTACTGCAGGACCTCAGAGCTGTCAATAAAACTATGGAGGATATGGGGCCTCTTCAACCAGGCCTCCCCAGTCAAGTAGCAGTTCCAAAGGGAAGTAACTTAATTGTTATAGACTTGCAGGATTGCTTTTTCACTATTCCTCTCTATGAGCCAGACAAAAGGAGATTTGCCTTCAGTGTTCCCTCTGAAAATTTAAAACAGCCTTATCAGAGGTATCAATGGAAAGTTCTCCCTCAGGGAATGAAAAACAGTCCAACCTTATGTCAAAAATTTGTAGATCAGGCATTGCAAGGAATCAGAGATCAACATCCAACAGTTTATATAATTCATTATATGGATGACATTTTGCTCGCCCACCCAGATCGAGCCTGTTTACAGGAGGTTCTAATGCAAACTACTGTGGCTCTGAAAGAAAAGGGATTGAAAATAGCTCCAGAGAAAATTCAGGTTAACCCACCTTATTCATATTTAGGAAGAATTCTGCATACAGAAATTATAACTCATCAACCTTTGCTATTAAAAACACAGAATTTGCATACTTTGAATGATTTTCAGAAATCGCTAGGGGATATTAGTTGGATTAGGCCATTTTTGAAATTAAGTACAAGGGAATGGAAGCCATTCTTTGACATCTTAAAGGGAGACAGTGATCCTAATTCATCAAGGGAAATGTCTCCTGAAGCTCAGGAAGCATTAAGAAAAGTAGAACATGCTATTAACAAGCAATTCCTAACTTATGTGTCCTATACTGAGTCCTGGAGTATAATTATTTTAGCTACTCACCTACAGGATGTCTATGGCAGAAGGGACCATTAGAGTGGCTGCATCTCCCTTCTACTTCTAGGAGAGTGCTTACAAGTTATCCAGATTTGGTTGCTACATTGATTACCAAAGGCAGAAAAAGAAGTTTAGAGTTATTTGGAAAAGATTCACAAGAAGTTGTAATTCTTTATAACTCAGATCAATTACAGTTTCTCATTCAACAAGAAAATTGGCAGATTGCTCCTCCTTCATTCTCAGGACAAATTGCTCACCATTTACCATCTCACCCTTTGCTAATGCTGTTTTCTAGACAAAAGTTTATTTTTCCACGAAAATGCTCGGCTAGACCTTTACCACCACCTGCTGCCTTGGTGTTTACTGATGGGTCATCTAATGGAAATGCAGCAGTCATTATAGATTCAAAACAAAAGCAATGGAATACAGCTGAGACATCAGCGCAGAGAACAGAATTATTGGCTATTATTCATGTTTTTTTCAGTTCTTAATAACAGAACATTTAATTTATATACAGATTCCCAATATGTAGTCAGATTATTTCCTCATATTGAAACAGCTCAAATTCCAGAAAACAAAACAAAAATATTCATCTTAATATAGGAATTGCAAAATTTGGTTCAAAAAAGAGATTTGGCATTTTATATTGGGCATATACGAGCACATTCAGGGTTGCCTGGTTCACTCTCAGAAGGTAACGCATTAGCAGATGCACTTAAAAAAGAAGTGATGACTGTAACTGTTCTTTCTGCTGTGGAACAAGCAAGAAATTCACATGCTGTGCATCATCAGAATGCTGCTGCTCTCGAATGGCAATTTAAAATAACAAGAGAAGCAGCACAAGAAATAGTTAAAGTTTGTCCTCATTGTTCTCAGTATAGTAACAGTCTCCCTATGGGAGTAAATCTCAGAGGTCTTCAACCTAATGATCTTTGGCAAATGGATGTAACTCACATGTCCTCATTTGGAAAATTAAGCTTTGTGTATGTATGTGTGGACACCTATTCCATGTAATTATGGCCACTGCAAGAACAGGAGAAGCATTTAAAGATGTGGCACAACATTTGTTTGCATGTTTTGCTTATATGGGTTGGTCAAAAAATATAAAAACAGACAATGGCCCTGCCTATATTTCTAAAGCATTTGCAGAATTTGTACAGAAATTTAACATCACTCATACTACAGGTATTCCATATAATCCTCAGGGGCAGGCAATTATTGAAAGAGCTCACCAGACTTTGAAAACTCAAATACACAAATTACAGAAGGTGGAATTTAAATACAGTTCACCTCATCAGATACTGCAACATGCTCTTTATGTAATAAATATTTTGAATTTAAACATAGATGAGAGTTCTGCCATGTCTAGACATTGGGCACCAACTCCAGCAAAGCCAGCAACTTAAGTTAAATGGAAGGATTTATTATCGGGACAATGGAAAGGGCCTGATATATTGCTAACCAAGGAGCGAGGGTATGCTTGTATTTTTCCACAGGACACAGGGAGTCAGATTTGGATTCCAGACAGACTAGTTCGGCCATGCAATGAGTCACCCACCACCACTCGGACCCCAGCACACCACCGAGCATCCAGATCCTGATGAGAGCTCTCTGGACCAATACCTGAGATGAATGGCTATCCATGCCAGAGGAAGAGGAGATCCTACCTATCCAAGAAGGCTCGTGGGACGATCCAGAGCCACCCACGAGGTGACTATTTCCACCTGGGGACAGCTAAAGAGGCTTACTGAAGAAGCAACAACCATTGTGAGAGTCAGTGGGACAGAATTTACTCCTACATCTCTTTTCCTGGTGCTGTTGTGTTGGGAGCGATGTCACTGCAAGAGCGACCTCCATGGTTTGACATAGTCCCTGGAGAAGTGGATTCACTGTGTGGCAGGAATCACAAAGAACAGTGACTGAAGATATAGAGTAATGGGAAAATAAAAATGTAGGATGGCAACTGAAGGAGACTAATCTTTGCTTTCTCTATCTATCTGTTATCTGTCTGTTAGAAATTATTATAGAAATAACATGTAGATGATCAATAATATAGATGTTAGAATAGACAGCAGAAAGAAAAGACAAAAAAAAGTAATAAGAATTTAGGATAAGATTATAAAAAAATTAAGAGGAAGCTTAGAAAAGGAGAATAGGTCAAGAGCTAAGAGAAAGTTATAGGAATTGAAATAGAGGGTATAGGAAAGGAGAAAGTTAAATGATACAACGTCTGCATGTTTGTTAACAGAAAGGTTGCTAAGCAATAAGTCATATGGCAGAAAGTAATTGTAAAGGTTAAGAGCTGTTAAACATCATTGTTATGTCTGTATGAAAAGTGAAAGGGTTAATAATGTTTTAACAGGATCAAACTCCATTCTGGCCTTCAGTTACTGCACATACACACCCTGGCATATTCTTTTCTGTAAACATAAGGACCTTGAGACACCCAAAGAAAACTGTAAAGATAAGGGGTTGAGGATGGCCTTGGGAAACTCTGAGAAACCATGAGAAAAAAGAGATTAATAGTTGCCCTGCTCCTCTCCCCTTCTCTGTATCAGCCCCCCTTAATGATGCCAAAAGCAGCGCCAAGAATGTAGTTTTTTTCCCTGTAATTTGTGCCTTTAATAGTGGGCAACAAAGAAAGCTTGTGGCTGGGATGTGAAAAGAGCCTCCCAGTCCACCGGTGTAATAGCCCGCCGGTGTAATAAAGTGAAGCACCTCTGACTCACATTTCATCTCTCTCTCTCTCTCTCTTTTGCCGACTCCGTCTTCACCAAAGGGAAACCCTGGACTGCTGAGGCTGGACCCCGGCAATGTTGACTTTGATCTCCATTCAGGTGCCAGCATCTGATGCTATGAATTATACTCCTTGAGCTTATGTTCCACAACCTGCATTGTTACAACTTGTTACTTGGGGAAATGAAAATATTCCTGTGTATTCAAATCCATCTGGTCTCCTGGGAGGGGGTTCAAATGATTTTATTAGAAGTGTCTCTACCACAAATTTTACCTATATAGGTAAAAGTGATTCAGTTCCTATATGTTTCAAATTTAAAAAAGGGTATATCCCAGAATGTATGCAAATATCTAAAAGAGTTCTTACAATTGTTACTCCCAAAGATTCTAAAAGTCAATGTTAGATTTTAGTATTACCTGTTATTAATGTGACAAGGGCTTTCAAAGATAAAAAGGTAATTCTTACTCCATTTCTGCCCACCTGTCCCAATGCAGGTTTTAAGAAATTAGAGGCTAAAATAGATGCTTTAGAAGAGGCCTTAATAGCTATTAGAAGTGAGATATTAACATTAAAGGTTAGAACTTCATTTAGGTTTCACTCAGAATATAGATAGATATGTGTTACTCCCTTAGAAGTTAATCAGTCGGCCTTACCACATATGCTACCCTCATTAACTAGTACAGGGCTTTTCTTATTCACTCTCTTAATAATTCTATGTCTCTTTCTAGTCCTTCTTCAAACTCCTAAGTAATTCCATCCAAGAGGTTGCCATCCAAATGCAAAAAGTTTCATCTAAAAAATAAAAAAGGGGGAGATGTTGGGAGCGGTGTCACTGGAACAGCGACCACCACGGTTTGACATAGTCCTGGGTGAGCTCCATGGTTTGACATAGCCCCTGGAGAAGTGGATTCACTGCATTTCAGGAATCACGAAAAACAGTGACTGAAGATATGAAGTAATGGGAAAATAAAAATGCAGGATGGCAACTGAAGGAGACTAATCTTTGCTTTCTCTGTTTGTTACCTGTCTGTTAGGAATCATTATAGAAGTAACACGTAGATTATTAATTATGTAGATGTTAGAAAAGATTGCAGGAAGAAAAGCGAGAAAATAATGAAGATTTAGGATAGAAATGTGGAAGCTTGGAAGGATCTTAGATAGGAGGAAAGGTCAGGAGTTTAAGAGGATGTCTGGGTGAAGGATAAAAATAGTTGGTAATTAACATGTAATATACCTAAGAGTTGGGTAAACATCCAAAAGAATGTCTGTACTTATTTGCTTAAAAGGTTTAGGGGAAACAATGTAACCTGCGGATCTATATAAATAATAAAAGATTCTGCTAGTCTTAAGCAGAAGCATTAAGCAGCAGAAGAAAGAAGGATCAAGCACCTTTTGGCTCACATGTCTCTCTCTCTCTCTCTCTCTCTCTCTCTCTCTCTCTCTCTCTCTCTCTCTCTCTCTCCCTCCCTCTCCCTGACTCCGTCCACACCTTTGGGAACCCCTGGACCTGCTGAGGCTGGACCCTGGCACTTGAATGCCTTCTTCCTTCACCAAATTAGGGAAGATTCCTGTCACTATTTCTTCAAATATATTTTCTAACCCTTGCTCATCTTCTTCAGGGACTCGTATGATGCAAATATTATTATGTTTCCAGTTTTCCCACAGTTCTCTTAAGCTGTCTTCCTGTTTTTTAATTGTTTTTTTTTTTCCCCTTTGGTTTTCTGATTGGTTGATTTTTTCTACCCTGTCTTCTAATTCACTGATCTGGTCCTCAGCTTCCTTTACTCTGCTGTTTCATCCTTCCAATGTGTTCTTTATTTCTGCTATGTCATTCTTCATTTCTTCTTGGTGCTTCTTCATTTCCAATTGGTTGATTTTCAATGTTTCTGTGTCTTTACTCATGGTGTTGATGTCCTTACTCATGCTGTTGAGCTTCCTCAAGATCATGGCTCTGAATTTTAGCTCTGTTAACTTGCTTAACTGCATTTCATTTATCTCATCTTTGGTAGAGGTCTCTTGTTCTTTCATTTGGGATCTGTTTCTTTGTTTCACCATTTTGGCTATCTCAGTGGGTTTTGGAGCCTGCCAGATTTTCCCTGTGGGTGTTGGTGTTCTGCTGTTTGTGGCTCCCTCTACTGAGTTTGGATGAGCGTGGGAGGACCCACATTAAACACCACTGTCAAGTCTTACTTTCTTGGGTAGATTTGCAAGCCCAGAAAAGGTTAAGTTATCCTCTAGCTTTTTGCCTAGAGGCTATCAGTCGGGGTTACTTGAAGAGCCTTGGGTTCTCAGTTGAATGAAAACCTGCCTCAGGTGTTCAGCATGAGAGGATTTCCTGAGGGTAAGGCAAATGCTGGTAGTTAATGAGCCTTAATTTGCATTTCAATGCCCCACCTGGGTGGGGCTGAATCTCTGAGGGAGGGGCTGCCCCCTCTCCCCAGAGCCCTGGGAAGGAGTAAGATGGGCACTGTCCTGCATGGCCACAACTCAGCCAAAGCTCTGAGCGCCCTCCTAATCCCGAGTATCCCCACACAGTTCCAGTCCAGTCTGCCCTCCCTCTGCCGGAGCCCAAGGTGAGTGGCTGTGGCTATTTTAGCACTCTGTGCCAGCCCTCTGTGCTGTGGAGCCAGGTTGGGCTTTAACCCAACCTGGCTCACAGCTAAGACCGCTGCTGTCAGTGGGGCTCCCAACCCCCCTCTCACACCTTCACAATCCTACCAGGATCGATTTAGTGTCCCTGGTTGTATGGTCCTTGCAAGCTGCTTTTTTGTTGCTTTTCCCAACGATTTGTCTTTATTTTAGTTGTAATTCCAGTTTGGTCCTGGGAGATGGTCTGTGTAGCTTCCACTCACTCCACTGCCATTTTGGAATCTCCTGTGATTTTAATGTTTTAAAGTATGTTGAAAATTTCTCTATGGTCAAGTAGACCAAGGGTATCAACATTGTTTAATCTCTTATATCTTGTTGTATACTCATCCTAACAGGCATTTCCTAGGTTTCAATTTTGACACTTTCCTTTTTGGTACCGTAAAAATAGTAATTAATTATCTTATGGTTTATATAGTTTCTGATATGATATCTGCTGTCATTCTTTGTGTGTGTGTGTGTGTGTGTGTGTGTGTGTGTGTGTGTGAATAGTAATTAATTATCTTATGGTTTATATAGTTTCTGATATGATATCTGCTGTCATTCTTTGTGTGTGTGTGTGTGTGTGTGTGTGTGTGTGTGAGAATAACATGCTTTTCTCTATCTTAAGTTTTTCTCTTTACCACTGGGTTGTAGAAATTTTGTTAAAATGTTTATTGAATATATATATATATATTGAATATATATTATACATATAATATATATATAAATATATATATATAGTTTTAGAGTTTAGTTTGCTTAGGGTTTGTCAAACTTCTTGGAACTGTAGCTTAATAAACAAATTTTTATCAGATTTGGAAAATATCTTGACCATTATTTTTTTAAGTATTTTCACATTCCCCCTTTTCTATGACTCTAATTCCACATGTATGAAACCACTTGTTATTGCCCCACAGATCACTGTGCTAGTCTTTTTCTTGATTGTGCTTTCATTTGCATAGTTTCTATTGCTATGTCTTCAAGTTCTTTGATCTTTTCTTATACAGTGTCTAATTGGTTATTAATTTTTTCTAGTACATTTTTATTTTAGGGCTTATTTTTTCATTAACAAATTTGATGTGAATATTTTCTTTACCTTTCATATTTGTCTTAAAAATTATGTTTATGTTTTTTTTTTTATATCCTTAAGCATATGGAACACATATAATTAGTGGTTTAATGACTTCTTCCATCATTCTTGCTAGTTCTGGGTCTGTTTCTATTGGCTGTGGAACACTTTTGCTGTTTTCTGTATAGATTGTAGTTTTTGACTGCTCTATATTTTACATTGTTAAGTGCTGGATTTTGTTGTGCTTCTTTAAAGAATACTGGCCTTTCATTTTGTTACAGGTAGTTAAATTTATATATGTTCATTAAAAGGTTTAGTTTGAATCTTTTGAAATTTGTTTTTAAACTCTTTTAGGGTAGGTCTTGAATAGTTGGTATTGTAGAGCTGATTAAGCTCCATTTTTTTTTCTTTTTCTTTTTAGTTTTGGGCCTCAGGGGTCTTTACTGAATGGCACATATGTTCAACAAAATCTCTCCATTCCTCCTAGAGCAAACTCAAGTAATTGTCAGTTCTGGATGACTTCTCAAAATAGTCTTACAGCTTCCTGGTAATAATTCCTTCCTTGGAAGTTGTTCCGGTTCGTCCTTGTTGGGGTTTACCCTATTCTTGCATAGAGTGATCTTCAACCAAATTGTCAAGGGGGCTCCTATGTACATTTCTAGAGCTGTTTCTCTGTGTAACTTTCTTTTTTAGGCATTTTCCTCTGCAACTATAGCTGCTTCAGCCTCACCAAACTCCAGTTTCTCAATCTCAAGCAAGATTGTTGGACTCTGTTTTCCCTCTCCTTGCCCCACATTTGGGATTACCTCAGGCAAAAAGTGATTTTCTGCCTTTTTTAGGTTCATAGTTCTGTACTGCCTGTTGTTCAATATCTAAAAATGGTATTTTTCTATGTTTTGTCCTGTTTTCTCATTGTTTCTAGCAGGAGAGAAAGTTTTGGTTTTTTTACTCTCTTATGTTTGAAAATACAAGTCCCCTGGGTATTTTTTCTTTTCGTTTCGTTTTGTGTTTATGTCAGTTACTTATTTGAACTTCTCGTATTCTCTTCTTGGGCAGTTATGTTTTAAACTAAAATTTAGGACTTTCTATACATGTCTATGAATGTTCATTTTGTTAATTTTAAACCATTCTTTTAGCTTACTGTGTTTTTTTAAAAATTTTTTATTCATAATGTTAGTTCTCCTTTTCAGTTTTGTCATTCTCAAGCTCTTCAATATACCTTCCTTAAAATAATTCAAGTAGTTTCTAAAATGTTATTGGCAACTGCAGAATAATATAGACTAGCATTTTGGTTAACTGTAATATATTAATAAAATATTTTGTACCTGATTTAACTACAGATTGTCAAATGGTGAAGCTGTCCTTAAGAAGCAGGCATTGGTTAGGTTTGCTTGACATATTTGCATAGATTCCATTTGTTAGGAGACAATGAGCCCTAGTTGATTTACTGTGTTTATTATAAACCATAGCAGGTGTCATGCCAGTTCTTTTTGCTTCCTGATCTCATTGGGGCTGGTGTGGAGTGAACCAAGGTGGAATATGATTCATGGTGGACCTGTATCACACCTGAAGAACACTCAGTTCAGGATATTCCCAATACTATAAGGGACTTCTGGCAAATGTGCCTGTCATTCTCTCCAGAGACATGATTTTTGTTACCCTGAAATATAAACAAATCTACACTAGTAAGAGGAGAAGGGATGTGTTGAAATGACAGAGATGCAGAGAGAATGTCTCCTAATACAAACATATAAATCTTCTGTTAACTACAGTTCACTTTAAAATCATGTGATATTCACATAAATTCAAAATTATTCTTGAATATTTCTTAAATAATGCAAATTATCATATCTAGGAAATTGTATATAAAGTCCCTTACAGTAACGTGTCTGTCAACTATATGATGAATGATGAGACCACGAGGATAGATGCTATACACACTCTGATAATTGGTATTTCTCTCCATCTGTCACCGCTAAATTTATTTTTCTCTTTTGCTTAGTGTTGAATTTGAATAAGTTAATTATGCATATGATAAAACTTTAATGTATTGCATATGTTTTCCATTTTTTCCCACAAAGATATCATAAGGGAATATGTCAATTCTTTTCAAAAAATAATTTTCTGCTATACATATTAAATTTTTCTGATTTTTTAGTTTGGAGGTCCAATAAATAGAAAGTGCAATTCATTTTACATAACTTATATTTAGTTAACTTGCAATGATTCCTAAGGAAAACAATTCTCTTTTATAAGTATTTAACACTGCAAAAATAAATATATATCTTTGAAATTTGGGGGGCATCTGCTGTAACTGCTTTGCTCTTTGATTTCTGAAATCAGCTCTTGTGCTGTCTTGCCTGCAAAGAAAAGCCTTTAACCCTTTATATCATAACACCAATTTCTACTTTCCTACTTCATGCCGAACTGGCAAAGAGGTGAAAGTCACAATATGAATTTGAGAAAAATGCCATCTGTCCTCATTGGTTTTTGAGAAAAGCTAGCCTTGACATCAAATTTTCTTACTTGAACTATCCCAGTTAATTTGGAGACATCAAAGAAAAAAGCAGTTAAAAATTAGACAATACAAAATGTATTTATGTGATACTAATGCCGCTTAGTATTCGAATCCATCAACTAATCTTTTAAACAATTATCATGGCCTTTATATCATTTCACATTTGATCAAAGGCTACTACATATAAGTCTTGTCTAAGTGATGTGGACATTTAAAAATAAAAATAAATATACATTGCAAGTTAAGTTAACACTACACTGAATAATTTAAGACAACAATGTCACAATGTCACAATGCATAATAGTCAATGAATCACTCAGGCAATACTTTTGTCAAAGCTCAAATACATAATGGCTCTGACTTCAAGTAGGAATGGTCTGAGGAGATGTTTACAGAGATGGGATATAGATGAAGTTAGCATCAATAGAGAAGGTGGGGAAATACCTTATTAGTGGGTATACCATTTTGAATAAAGGTGTAGAAGGAGGGAAGGACAAAAGGTCGTGACTGAACCAGTTTGAGAGATACATGGCTTTAAAGAAGGTTACTGAATGGAGAAACAGAAAGAAAGTTTGTAGTTAGGTTGTTCAGGGCTCTAAATATCAAGCTAAGAAGTAAGAACAAGCAGACCAGCACTGAAGTCTTATTAGGCAGTGGGAAGAAAAGCAGAGAGTAATCAAGGTTTTTGTCCAGCCACACAAGCAACTGCAAAGCCCAGTGTAGTGAAGTGAACATTGTCAAAATGGAATCCCCAAGAACACACTGCATGTTCAGGCTTAGGGACAATTCTTTTATTCCACACACTAGATTTTCCTAAATTCCCTAAATATTAGGCCCCCAGGGACCTGGAGAGGGAGGCACACAGCTTGCAAAGTTAGCCAATAATATAGTTTTAAGTCATTGGGGTCTACCTTTTATTAATCCTCTAGAAGTCATGGCTCAGATTTAGAGAGTTTATATTGTAGTGGGAGGAGAAAAGCCATAAACATGTATATTATTATTATAAATTGTATATATTACATTACATTATAATTACATAAGTATATTATATAAATTTGTATTTATATAATAAAAGTATAAGTAAACATGTATTATCATAGAATAAAGTCTAATTTGGAAAATAAAGTGGAGAAGAGTGTTGGAGGGTGTGTCATTTTAGATAAGGTGACTAGAGAAGACATCACTGAGAAGGGGCATGGGAGAGGACAGCTGCAAAGCAGAAGCCAACTTGCCTTGTTTGAGGAACAGAGGTGAGTGGGCAAGTGGGAGAGGGGTTAGCGAGTGAGGTCAGTGAAGCAGGGAACGGGTGGGATCAGGTAGGGCCTCAGCTGGAGGTCTCAATAATGCTCAATAATGACTTTACTCTGAATGAGGCGAAAAGTCCCTGGAGGGTTTTGAGCAGAGAAGTGGCACAATTTATTCTACTGTATTTCATTGCCCCTAAGCAACCTGATTTTTTAAAGCCCATCATTATTTTGTGTACCACTAAAAGGAAAAAAGTAGCAATTTAAATGATGGTACAAAACTTTCTTTTTACTGATTATAATTCTCATCCTGATTTCAGAAATGTTAAAATGCAAAAAAATTGTTTTGGAAATATAAAATACAAAACATTTAAAAAAATTTATTCTGTCTGCCTAATTGAGAATAGGCCATAGGGGAGACTATCACAACAAAATAAGCAAGAAATAATGGTGTGAGAAATGGTCAGACTTTGGATTCATTGGTAATGAGAGAGGAAGAAACTATGGTTTTTGGTCATGGCAACAGTAAATTGTCATTTAGTGAGGTGAGGAAAACTATGGGGGAAACAGATTTGGTGGGGGGACAATCAGAACTTTGTTTTGGACGTGGTAAAGTCGAGTCCTTTCAAACAGCCAAAGGGGATATTGAGCAGGCAGGTATCACTCACACACACACACACACACACACACACACACTCAATCTCTATTAACTGTGGATTCTGTATTTGTGAATTAGCCTACTCATTAAAATTTGTTTATAATCCCCAAATTAATACTTTCAGTGTATTTATGTTCATGGTTAGTACATGGACATGTGTGGAATTGTGAAAGTTTTAGACACACAATGTGTGTATTCCTAGAAATAGTTAAACAAGACAACACACTGCTTTTTGTTTCAGCTCCCATACTGTAGTAATAGTCTTTTTGTGGTCTTTTTAGTGCTACAGGTTTTTGCATGTTTGTACTTTTTGTTTTAAAATGGCCAAGTGTTGCCCTGGCCGGTTGACTCAGTTGTTTGGGTGTCATCCCATGCACCGAAATTGTTGGTTCGATTCCCAGTCAGGGCACATGTCCAGGTTTCGGGTTGAATCCCTGGTGGAGGGCATGCAGGAGGCAGCTGATCAATGTTTCACTTTCACATATGTTTCTCTTTCTCTCTCCTCTCTCTTCCTCTGCCTCTAAAAATATTTTTAAAAAAATAAAATAAAATCGCAAGTGTCCTGTTGAAGCGCTGTCTAGTGTTCCTAAGTGCAACATGCCTGTGATGTGCCTCGTGGAGAGAATACATGTGTCAGATAACTTCATGAAGGCATGAGTCCTAGTGCTTTGGCCATGAGTTCAATGTTAATGAACCAACAATATAGGTTAAATAAATGTCTTTAAACATATATACACAAAAAAACAAGGTTATGTTTTTAATCAGTTGATTAAAATATTGTACCTAGGGGCTCACAGGAACTTACCCCTGTATTTCCTCTAGAAGCAATGGTTCACTATTGCTAACTCAGTGGCTGTGGTGACTTTATAAGACATTAATTACATGAATAATGAAAATCGACTATATATACAGGATGGGACAAAAGTAGGTTTAGAATTGTGAATACACAAAACACAATTTATTCTGGTATTATTATTTATTAATTATTATATTATTTTCCATATGAACAACTGTAAACCTACTTTTGCCCTGCCCTGTTTATAGCTGTATCTGTATCTATATATCTATATGTTTATATCTATATCTGTATCCATATTCTGGAGTTCAGCATGATTTTAAGGTTAGATTGGGAGTCATCAATATACTTTCACTTTTAAAAATCCCATTATTCCATAATTTACACAGATTTGAAAGAAACAATTCACTGTATCTACATCATTTTTTCTTAAAGTGTGGTTCATGAACAGTTCATTACCACTATGCAAGGAGATAATCACTGAAATTGAGGGTAAGCATTTAGAAACCTTTATAGCACTTGACAAGGCACTATTATGTCTATTGGGTATAACATAATAAAAATTGGGCTTGTATTTTGTATGACTGCTATCTTATTTTTATTTTTTTTAATTTTATTTATTTTTTTAGTATTATTTTTTTTATTAATTTATTTTTGTTACAGATGTTTCTCCTTTTTTCCCCATTGACACCCTCCTCCCCATCCCCCCACCCCGTCCCCAGCTTTGTTGTCCATGTCCCTCAGTTATGCATACATGCGCATAAGTTCTGTGGTTTATCTCTTCCCTCCCCCCCCTCTTCTGAGGGGTGTCAGTTTATACCCTACTTCCACATCTCTGGGTCTACCCTGTTCCTCAGACTGTTATGTTCATTATATTCCACAACTAAGTGAGATCATGTGATATTTGTCTTTCTCTGCTTGGCTTGTTTCGCTTAGGATAATACTCTCGAGGTCCCTCCACATCGTCTCAAAGGATAAGAGATCTTTCTTTCTTACAGCTGCATAGTACTCCATTGTGTATATGTACCACAGCTTTTTTATCCATTCATCCACTGATGGACACTTGGGCTGTTTCCAGATCTTATTTTTATAATAACTTTTTTTTTTTTTGTATTTTACAAAATATCCATCTGAGATAGATTGGGGAAAATGGTCCCTTATAAGCACTGCTCAGAAGACGGTGCCATCCACCCTGCCCCATGCTCCAAATGTCAACCTGAGATTAACATCAAAATGTAAAATAATGGACAAAAAGTGTTTAAAACAAAACATTGAAAACCAGTGAGGATGAAAAATTAAGGCAGGTAAGTGGAAACTTGCTATTCAAAATGTGATCTGAGCAGCATTGGCATAATCGGGAAATCAATAGAAATGCAGAATCTCAGCTCCACCCCTGAATTACTGAATCAGAATCTGTGTTTTAGCATGATCCCCAAGGGATCCTATGCACATTCATTGTGTGAGAAGCACTGAGGTGGAAGATTATTATCAAGTATAACAGTTATTACACAGGTAAGTTAGTAGACCTAGGAATTAATAGAATTGAAAAGTGCTCAGCGGTGGTCAGTCAGGGTGGCGGTGGCAAGGCGTCACAGCACCAGCAGGATCAGACAAAAATGGGAGTCCAAATGGATGTTGGAGCCTGGCAGCAGTTACATGGTTCATTTTACTGGTAAGGAAAGAGTTGAAGACCCCTCAGTCCTCTAAACACATGGAGCTGGACAGACAGGGAGCTTGAGTTTCTGCTACAAAGCTCTCATGGAAAACCTTCCCACTTGGTGCCACAGCTGCAGGGTGTGTGTTGCTTTCACGCTGTGTGCTCAAAGGCACCTTGACTGTGTTGGTCAGCAGGACCCCTCTTTGGCTTATTACGTGATGAAATATCTTACCCATCTTCACAGGTTTCTAAGAGTCTCAGGAGAGAGGAAGAAGATATTAGAATCTTGCTCACTTTCTCTGTATTATAGAAGGAAAATGCTGGACTTCTTGCAGTTGGAAACTAAAAAATCTCCTCGGTATGTGAGAGCTCATGATATCTTTATTCTTTTTTCCCATATACATCCACTGCAAATGCCTTATGCAGTTCCTGTGTGTGTTTTACGCAAGTTTAAATGATGGTGTGGAAGGAAGAGCCCTGGACAGCATATTACAAAATAATGAATTCCGAGTACTATTTCCTGCTAACTGGATTTATGGCCCTTAGTCACTTACTCTTGCACCTCCATTTTTAACATTTGTAAGATGGAGAGTTGGACTAAATTTATGAAATTTGTGTTGACATTCTTTGATTTGTTATTAGGCAAAAATCACCATCTCCTCCTTTTTAGAGATAATCATCTGATTCCAAGAAGGCCCTTCTCCCAAAGTAAAGGTCAGTATCATTGAATGGCCAGCAGATACACGTATAACACTTAGAGATAACTATACTTTGTAATTTGTGAGACTGCTCAAAAGGGGCAAGTTCCCATTGAAGAGTATTTAGTGATCGTGGTGACTGGGTCTGAACTAAGCCTTTCAAGGAAGACTGACAATTTTTAATTAAAAAGTTTTTTTAAATTTAATTAATTTATTTTTGTTATGGATGTTTCTCCTTTTCCCCCCATTGACACCCTCCTCCTCGTTCCCGCCCCCCTTCACAGTATTGCTGCCTATGTCCATTGGTTTTGCATATAAGTTCTTTGGTTTATCTCTTCCCTCCCCCCACCCCCACCCCTTCTCTGAGAAGACTGACAATGTTTTATCCCAAGGCAGTGAAGAGAGAGTTTCAGGACAACTTCTATTAGAATATAGCTATTCTAATCAAATTATCATTGTCTTTGGACAAATGTTCTGTCTGAGAAGATCTGATTTTTTTCTCTCTGAGGTGGTAATGTGGGCAATTAAATTAAAATCAAATACAATTATTAAATAATAATACATGTCAGTAGCATCATCTTTTAA
This sequence comes from Tadarida brasiliensis, assembly GCA_030848825.1. Classification (NCBI taxonomy): domain Eukaryota; kingdom Metazoa; phylum Chordata; class Mammalia; order Chiroptera; family Molossidae; genus Tadarida; species Tadarida brasiliensis. Next base: position 65,177,743 of record CM061259.1, on the reverse strand, counting down.
AACAGCACCTTCTTCACAAGGGTTAGGAAAACCAGAGTGCCTGTGTCAGCAGAGTGGTCAAACTGCATCTATTCCATATGGCATTGATTGTCTTAATCGAAAGGGCAGACACTGCCGGAGTCCCAGGAAGGACGGCAGCAGGGCACAAACCCCAGCCCACTCTCTCCCTCCCACCAGAACTGGCTGAAATGAACAGGGAAATATAAAAATAGAAGAAAACCAGGATCAGTGATGTAAACTACGGTGTGCCATTTATGGTTACACAGGTAAAGAGTCTGCTGGTTCCCAGGCTGATGGAACAACTGTGAGAGTCTGAAGCCTAACTCACAATTCTCATCCTGAAAAACTGGGAAGTCACGAGGGCCTATGAAAGACTTAAGGCTTGGGATTTGGGTGGGGTGTTGGAGAAGTAGAAGGAAGGAAAAGGAGAAGGAGAGGGAGAGAGAGAAGAGAAGAGAGGTTGTTCCACATAAAATAATTTTAACAAACAGAGATGGCTACACTTGGAGGTTCTAGGTGAGGCTGGCATACTACACAGAACTTGTAGGATTTCTCCTGGTTCAGTCTCTTCCAGAATATTTCAGGGCTTATCCCTATGCTGTAGGGATAGTTCTTGGACACTATATTGCTCTCCCCTGATGGGACAAGCAGTAATACTAGTCAAGTTACAGAGTGTACTTAGCTAAGAGGGAAGCTTGGTTGAAGAGAAACTAGATACAGAAAGCCTCCCTGGAATAACATTTTCAGTAAACACAGAGAAGAAGCCATGCAGAGACGATCCTTGGTGTAGTTCCCTCTCTGTCTTTCTCACACTACTAGGTCATGAATCAGAAAAAGTTAAGTAAGCTGACATCATCTAGTCTCTAGACCAGCGGTTCTCAACCTGTGGGTCGCAACCCCTTTGGGGGTCGAACGACCCTTTCGCAGGAGTAGCCTAAGGCATAACAGTAGCAAAATTACAGTATGAAGTAGCAATAAAAATAATTTTATGGCTGGGGGTCACCACAACATGAGGAACTGTATTAAAGGGTCGTGGCATTAGGAAGGTTGAGAACCACTGCTCTAGACAAAGACATGGGAGAATTCTAATACAAATTGGAGGAATAATGGGGAGCCAGAAAGAAACAATCTGTATTCCTTTGAGATAAATGAGAGGACAGGGTAGACCTAGTCCTATTCAAACATGAAGAGTAGATGTTTTTATTTAAAAAAATACATGGTTCTTTTTTCTTTTTTAATTGATAGAATCATTTTATTTTATTTTTATAGATATCTATAAAACAATGATTTATTCCTAAAACCAAACTTTTTTTAAATTTATTTTTGTTACAGATGTTTCTCCTTTCCCTCTCATTGACACCCTCCTCCCCATCCCTCCCTGCCCCATCCCTAAAACCAAAATGATTTATTCCTAAAACCAAAACTTTTTTTAAATTTATTTTTTATTAATTTATTTTTGTTACAGATGTTTCTCCTTTCCCCCCCATTGACACCCTCCTCCCCATCCCTCCCTGCCCCATCCCCAGCTTTGTTGTCCATGTCCATTGGTTATGTGTGCATGCATATAAGCTGTAAGAAATACATGGTTTTTATGCAGCTGTAAGAAAGAAAGATCTCTTATCCTTTGAGACGAATGGAGGGCCCTGGAGAGTATTATGCTAAGCAAAATAAGCCAGTCAGAGAAAGACAAGTACCACATGATCTTACTTATTTGTGGAATATAATGAACACAATAAGCTGTCGCACAAAATAAATCCAGAGACATGGAAGTAGGAAACAGACTGACTAACCTCAGAGGAAAGAGGGGTGGGGGTAGGGGATGGGAAGAGAAAAACCAAAGAACTTATATGTGTATAAGCATAACCAATGGACACAGACAATAATGTGGTAAAGGCAGGAGGAAGGGGGGTGAGAGTGGGGAGGCGAATGTTGATGGGGGGGTGGAGTGAGGGACATCTGTAATACTTTCAACAATAAAGATGTATTTAAAAATGAGAGAAACATACACTGAAAAATCTTGATAGAAAAAAAAAAATTCCCTACCCAAAATAAATAATAAATTAAGTAATTTAAAAAAGTCTGTAGTCCAAAAAAACATGGTATTTTTAATTATATATATGTACATATATTATTATACATATATAATTTTTAAAGTGTCATGTGTATGGTGGGAGAAAAGGGCAGAGTTTGGAAAATAGGGAAAAGTGAAAGAATGAAGTAAGGGGATGGGAACTGTAACTGAGACAAGAGGAAAGAAATTGGGTGAGCTAATAATAATCACAAAATGTCGATGGAGCTTTTTCCTGTGGATTGATAGCTGGAAGTAGACATAAAGTGAAAAAGATACCAGCGTCAACAACAGAATGAAAATAGAAGTTCCTGGAGTACATGGGACCCTCCTCTGGTGAAGTGGACATTTTGGAAGTGGTAGGTAGGGTGTCAGAGAATCCCTTTGGGATTCCTTGTGGATGGGAACTAATGTGGTCACTCTTCAACTTGCACGAGGAGGTGTTGCCTCTCAGAGGCTTTTAGGCAGGTTTATTGGGAAGCCTGCCTATTGAATCGGGGGTATATATCTGTAAGACAAATAAATAGCCATAGGATTGGGATGGAATCTGGAATGAGAGAAGGAAGAGGGGCAGGAGTGTGACTGGGATTCCAGGCTCGATGAGCTCCCTAGGAGAGAACACTAAAACAGAGATCCAGCAACCTAAAACACAAAAAAACAAAAACTCACAAGCAAACAAGTAAAGAAAAATGCTGGATTTGTAAAAACAATTTGTGATTAAACGATAAAGGACTAAAACAAAAAAATGAAACAAAAGCAACTGTAGTTTTGGAATATCAATCTGCTGAGGAAATATCCTGATTAAGCAATTATTTGATGTGGTTGCACCAAGCTAGGAATCTCTTTTGTTAGAAAAGAAATATTATACTGAGAAAAGAAATAAAGAAAGAAAATGTCTTGGCTTAAATGTGAAATTACAGGAAAGTGATTAATAAATGATAGTATGTTTGTACAATACAATACAATGCAATCATGGTTTGAAATAATATTTAATAAGGGATATTTTAATATATTTTAAGTAAAAAATGCATGTTACTAAACATCATGCAGTTTGTGTATAGAATCTGCGCTTCCTCACCCCTCACTCACATCTACCTATCCACCTACCTACTTCTCTAATTTGTCTTTCAGGAGAGATATTATAGCATAAGGAGAGTGTGGCCCATGAAATCAGATCTCCTTGGCTTATAACTGGCAACAAATGGTTGTTGGTGCCATTTGAAATGCCAGCAGGAATCCCCAATTTGGGGTGTTCTGTAAAACTCCCCCGTGAAGCCGTCTGAGCCTGGGCTTTTGTGTGCTGGGAAGGTCTAGATTACATCTTCAATTTCCTTCATTGTTATTGGCCTGTTCAAGTTTTCTATCTCTTCCTGGTTCAGTTTTGGGAGACTGTGTGTTTCTAGAAATTTGTCCATTTCGCTTAGATCGTCCAATTTGTTGGCATATAATTGTTCATAGTATTTGTTAATGATCCTTTGTATTTCTGTGGTGTCAGTTATTACTTATCCTCTTTCATTTCTGATTTTGTGTATTTGGGTTCTCTTTCTTTGTTTCTTGGTGAGTCTAGCTAATGGTCCATCAATCTTGTTATCTTTTCAAAAAACCAGCTCTTTGTTTCATTGATCCTTTGAATTTTTTTTTTTTTGGTCTCCAAGTCGTTTATTTCTGCTCTGATCTTTACTATTTCCTTCCTTCTACTTGCTCTGGGGTTTTCTTTTTGTTTGCTTTCTAGTTCTTTAAGTTGTGAGATTAGGTAGTCAATTAGAAATTTTTCTTGTTTCTTGAGGTAGGCCTGTAGTGCTATGAACTTCCCTCTCAGAACTGCTTTCGCTGCATCCCATAGATTTTGTGTTGTTGTGTGTTCATTTTCACTGGTTTCCAGGAAGTTTTTAATTTCTTACTTGATCTCCATGGTAACCCATTCATTGTTCAATAACATGCTATTTAGCCTCCATGTGTTCAAATGTCTTTGCATGTTCTTGTTGCAATTGATTTCTAGTTTCATGCCATTGTGATCTGAGAAGATGCTTGATATGATTTCAATCTTCTTGAACTGTAGAGACTTAGTTTGTGCCCTACCATGGGGTCTATCTTTGAGAATGTCCCATGTGCACTTGAGAAGAATGTGAATTCTGCAGTTTTGGGGTGTAATTCTCTGTATACATCTATTAAATCCATTTGATCTAGTGCTTCATTTAGAATCTCTGTTTCCTTGTTAATTTTTTGTCTAGAGGATCTATCCAGTGATGTCAGTGGGGTGTTGAAGTCCCCTGCTATGACTGTATCTGTCAATTTCTCCTTTGAAATCCTCCAGAAGATATTTAATATATTTTTGTGCTCCTATATTGGGGGCATATATGTTTACCAAGGTTATATCTTCCTATTGGATAGACCCTTTCAATGTTATGTAATGGCCTTCTTTGTGTCTAGTTATGGCCTTCATTTTGAAATCTATTTTATCAGATATGAGTATTGCTATCCCAGCTTTTTTTTTCTTTCCATTTGCTTGGAAGATTTTTTTCCATCCCTTCACTTTCAACCTATGTGAGTCTTTTGTTGTGAGGTGGGTCTCTTGTAAACAACATATATGTGAATCATGCTTTCTTATCCAGTCAGCTACTCTGTGTCTTTTTATCAGAATATTCAATCCATTTACATTTAAGGTGATTAATGATTTGTACTTATTTATTGCCATTTTTGTTCAGTGTGGTTATATTTTTCTTCCTATTTCTTCTACTAATTACAGCAGTCCTTTCAACATTTCTTGCAGTGCTGGTTTGGTGCTAATATATTCCCTTAGCCTTTTTTTGTCTGGGAAGCTCTTTATTTGACCTTCTATTTTGAATGATAGCCTTGCTGGGTAGAGTAGTCTTGGATTCAGATCCTTGTTTTTCATGACCTTGATTACTTCATGCCATTCCCTTCTGGCCTGTAGTGTTTCTGTTGAGAAGTCAGCTGATAGCCTTATGGGGGTTCCTTTGTAGGTAACCTGTTGCTTATCTCTTGTTGCTTTAGGATTCTCTCTTTGTCTTTAATTTTTGGCATTTTAATTATTATGTGTCTTGGTGTGGGCCTGTTTGGGTTCTTCTTACTTGGGGCTCTCTGTGCTTCTTGAACTTGAATGCCTTCTTCCTTCACCAGGTTAGGAAAGTTTTCTGTCACTATTTCTCCAAATATATTCTCTAACCCTTGCTCATTTTCATCTTCTTCAGGGACTCCTATGATGTGAATGTCATTACGTTTCCAGTTGTCCCACAGTTCTCTTATAAGCTATCTTCCTGTTTTATAATTGTTTTTTCTTTTTGGTATTCTGATTGATTGATTTTTTTCTCCTCTGTCTTTTAATTAACTGATCTGGTCTTCTGCTTCTTCTACTCTGCTGGTCAGTCCTTCCAATGTGTTCTTTATTTCTGCTATGTCATTATTCATTTCCACTTGGTTGCTTTTCAGTGTTTCTATATCTTTACTCATGCTGTTTAGCTTCCTCAAGATCATGGCTCTGAACTCTACCTCTGATAACTTGCTTAACTGCATTTCATTTATCTCATCTTCAGTAGAGTTCTCTTGTTCTTTCATTTGGGATTTGTTTCTTTGTTTCACCATTTTTGCTATCTCAGTGGGTTTTGGAGCCTGCCAAATTTTCCCTGTGGGGTGTTGGTGTTCTGCTATTTGTGGCTCCCTCTACTGGGTTTGGATGATCTTGGAGGGCCTTCCTTAAACACCACTGTCAAGTTTCACTTTCCTGGGTAGATTTGCAATCTCAGGAAAGGTTCAGTTATCCTCTAGCTTTTTGTCTGGAGGCTATTAGCCTCAGTTACTTGAGAAGCCTTGGCTTCTCAGTTGAATGAGAAACTCCCCCAGGTGTTTAGTGTGAGAGGATTTCCCGAGGGTGGGGGTGATGCTGGTTGTTAATGAGCCTCAATTTGCATTTCTTTGCTTGCCTGGTTTGGGTCAAATCTCTGAGGGGGGGCTGCCACAGCTCCGGAAAGGAGCAAGCTGGCCACCATTTCGTGTGATCAGGAAGGAGCAAGCTGGCCACTGTATCTTGTGGCCACAACTCAGCACAAACTCTGAGAGCCCTCCAAATCCCAGGTGTCCCCACAGAGGTCCAGCCCAGTCCGCCTTCTGCCAAGCCCCAGGTGAGTGGCTGTAGCTATTTAGTGCTCTGTCCCGTGGGCTCCCAGCCCACCACCCTCTCACGCCTCCGCAGATCCTACAAGGCTCATTCAGTGTCCCTGGTTGTATGATCCTCTCCTGCTGCTTTTCTGTTGCTTTTTTCTGACAATTTGTCTTTATTTTAGTTGTAATTCCCGTTTGGTCCTGGGAGATGGTCTGTGTAGCTTCCATTCACTCCACTGCCATTTTCTCTCTCCCCCTCTGCCCATTTTTAAATTGGGTTCGTTGTCTTCCTTTTGTTGAGTTGTTTGAGTACTCTATATATTTTGGAAATTAACCCCTTATCTTATGTATCATTGACAATTATGCTCTCCCATATAGTGGGTTCCCTTTCCATTTTGATGGTTGTTTCTTTTGCTGTGCAGAAGATTTTAGTTTGATATAGTCCCATGTGTTCATTTTTTTCTTTGTTTCTGTTGCTTTAGGTGATGTATCAGTGAAAAATCTGCAGCATATGATGTCTGAAATTTTGTTTCCTGCGTTTTCTTCTAGGATTTTTATGGAATCACGAGTCACATTTAAGTCTTTTATCCTTTGAGTTTATTCCTGTGTATGGTGTAAGTTGGTGGTCTAGCTTCATTTTTTTTGCATGTAGCTGTCCAATGTTCCCAGCACCATTTATTAAAGAGGCTATCTTGACTTTACTGTATGCTCTTACCACTTTTGTCAAATATTAATTGATCATATTGTCTTGGGTCAATTTCTGGGTTCTCTGTTCTGTTCCATTGACGTATGTGCCTGTTCTTGTGACAGTACCAGGCTGTTTTGATTACAGTGGCTTTGTAGTATAACCTGATGTCTGATAATGTGATCCCTCCTACTTTGTTCTTCTTTTTCAAGATTGCTGTGGCTATTCGGGGCCTTTTTTGGTTCCATATAAACTTTTAGAGTATTTGTTCTAGTTCTGTGAAGTATATCGTTGGTATTTTGATGGGGATTGCATTGAATCTATAGATTGCTTTGGGTAGTATGGACATTTTAATGATGTTAATTTTTCCAATCCATGAACAAGGTATATGCTTCCACTTTTTTATATCTTCCTCTATTTCTTTTTTCAATGTCCTGTAGTTTTCTTCAAATAGGTCCTTTACTTCTTTGGTTAAGTTTATTCCTAGGTATCTTAATTTTTTTTTTTTTTTTATAATGGTAAATGGGATTTTTTTTTAGTTTCTCTTTCTGTGAGTTCATCATTGGTGTATAAGAATGCCGTCAATTTCTTGATGTTAATTTTGTATCCTGCTAGTTTGCCAAATTCATTTATTAAGTCTAGTAGATTTTTGATGGAGTCTTTAGGGTTTTCTATGTATAATATCATGTCATCTGTGAATAATGACAGTTTCACTTCCTCCTTTCTAATTTGGATCCCTTTTATTTTTTCTTCATGTCTAATTGCTGTGGCTAAGACTTTCAATACTATGTTAAATAAGAGTGGCGAAAGTGGACATCCCTGTCTTGTTCCTGTTCTTAAGGGAAATGCTTTTAGTTTTTGTCCATTGATTATGATGTTGGCTGTAGGTTTTTCATATATGGTCATTATTATATCAAGATATGATCCCTCTATTCCCACATTGCTGAGCGTTTTTATCAGAAATGGGTGCTGTATTTTGTCAAATGCTTTTTCAGCGTCTATAGATATGATCATGTGGTTTTTATCTTTCATTTTGTTTATGTGGTGTATCACATTTATTAATTTGTGAATATTGTACCATCCTTGCATCCCTGGGATGAATCCCACTTGGTCATGGTGGATAATTTTTTGGTGTATTGCTGGATCCGATTTGCTAATATATTTTTTAAGGATTTTGGCATCTTTTTTCATCAGGGATATTGGCCTGTAGTTTTCTTTCTTTGCAGTATCTTTATCTGGTTTTGGATTAGAATTAGGCTGGCCTCATAAAACGAGTTTGGAAGTCTTCCTTCTTCTTGAATTTTTTGGAATATTTTGAGGAGAATGGGTGTTTGATCTTCTTTGAATGTTTGGTAAAACTTTCCTGTGAAGCCATCTGGGCCTGGGCTTTTATTTGCTGGGAGTTTCTTAATTACATCTTCAATTTTCTTTGTTGTTATTGGTCTGTTAAAGTTTTCTATCTCTTCCTGGTTCAGTTTTGGGAGACTGTGTGTTTCTAGAAATTTGTCCATTTCGCTTAGATTGTCCAATATGGTGGCGTATAATTGTTCATAGTATGTTTCGATGATCCTTTTTATTTCTGTGGTGTCAGTTGTTGATTCTCCTCTTTCATTCCTGATTTTGTTTATTTGGTTTCTCTCTTTTTGTTTCTTGGAGAGTCAGGCTAAAGGTTCATCGATCTTGTTTATTTTTCCAAAGAACCAGCTTTTTGTTTCATTGACCTTTTGAACTGTTTTTTTAGTCTCTATGTCATTTTTTCTGCTCTGACCTTTACTATTTTTTTCCTTCTACTTGCTTTGGGTTTTTCTTTTTGTTTTCTTTCTAAATCTTTAAGTTGTTGGGTTAGAGAGTCAATTATGAATTTTTCTTGTTCCTTGAGGTAGGCCTGTAGTGCTATAAACTTCCCTTTCAGGACTGCTTTTGCTGCATCCCACAGATTTTGTATTGTTGTATGTTCATTTTCATTGGTTTCCAGGAAGTTTTTAATTTCTTCCTTGATCTCGTTGGTAACCCATTCATTGTTTAATAACATGTTATTTAGCCTCCAAGTGTTTGAAAGTTTTTGTGTGTTTTTGTTATAATTGAGTTCTAATTTCATGCCATTGTGGTCCAAGAAGATGCTTGATATGATTTCAGTCTTTTTGAATTTGTGGAGACTTACTTTGTGTCCTAACATGTGGTCTATCTTTGAGAATGTCCCGTGTGCACTTGAGAAGAATGTATATTCTGCAGCCTTGGGGTGAAATGTTCTGTAAATATCAATTAAGTCCAACTGATCTAGGTTGTCATTTAAGGACTCTATGTCCTTGTTAAGTTTTTGTGTGGAAGATTTATCCAGTGGTGTAACTGGGGTGTTAAAATCACTAAGATCTTATTGCTATTGATCTCTCCCCTGCAGTCCTCCAGAAGTTTTAAAATATATTTTGGTGCTCCCATATTTGGTTGGTATGTGTTTAACAGGGTTATATCCTCTTGTCGGATTGATCCTTTTAATAATACTTTTAATACTTTCATAATACTTTTAATATTATGAAGTGAGCTTCTTTGTCTCTTAGTATGGCCCTCATTTTGAAGTCTATCTTGTCAGATATGAGTATTGCTACATCAGCTTTTTTTTCAATTTCCATTTGCTTAGTAAATTTTTTTCCATCCCTTCACTTTCATCCTGTGTGAGTCTTTTGTTGTGAGGTGGGTTTCTTGTAGACAGCATATATATGGGTCATGTTTTCTTATCCAATCAGCTACTCTATGTCTTTTGATTGGAGCATTTAAGCCATTTACATTTAAGGTAATTATTGATAGATAGTTATTAGTTGCCATTTTAATTTTATGCCTGTGTTCCTCTCTCTCTCTGTTTCTTCCTCTTCTTACAACAGTCCCTTCAGCATTTCTTGCAGTGCTGGTTTGGTGGTGGTAAATTCCTTTAGCTTTTTTTTTTTTTTTTAAATCTGTGAAGCTCTTTATTTCTCCTTCAATTTTGAATGATAGCCTTGCTGGATAGAGTAGTCTTGGATTCAGACCCTTGCCTTGCATTACTTTGTACACTTCATGCCACTTCCTTCTGGCCTGCAGCATTTCTATTGAGAAATCAGCTGACAGTCTAATGGGGGCTCCCTTGTAGGTAACTTTCTGTCTCTCTCCTGCTTCCTTTAAGATTCTTTCTTTGTCTTTTATGTTTGCCATTTTTATTATGATGTGTCTAGCTGTGGGTCTTCTGGGGTTCATCTTGCTTGGGACTCTCTGTGTTTCCTGGACTTGTGTGGCTTTTTCCTTCACCAGTTTAGGAGTTTTCTGTCATTATTTCTTCAAACAGGTTCTCTATTCCTTTCTCTGATTCATCTCCTTCCGGTACCCCTATAATGCGAATGTTGTTATGTTTGGTATTATCCCACAGCTCCCTTAAACTCTCCTCCTGCTTTTTAAACATTTTTTCCATTTGCTGCTCTATTTGGGTGTTTTTCTCTACCTTGTCTTCTAAGTCACTGACTGGGTCTTCAGCTTCTTCTAATCTACTATTGAACCATTCTAAGGTATTTTTCATATCAGCTATGTCATTTTTTATTTCCTCTTGATTTTTATGCATAGCTCCTTCCTCTTTATGTGTAGCTTCTACCTCTTTTTTAAGCTGAAGTAGTTCCCAGTGAGCTCTTCATAATTCTTATTAAGTTGCTTGTAGTTCTCACCAAATTGTTTGAGCACCCTTATAATCATTGCTTTGAATTCTTTGACAAGTTGCTTTCTTCTAGTTCCTGTAGTTCCATTTCTGGTGATTCCTTTTTTTCATTTGGGTGTTGTTTCTTTGTCTCACCATTTTAGCAATCTGGTAGTTATAAGCCTAGTAAGAGATGTTGGAATGTGTAGGCAGGTCAGTGTGTATCAATTAAGGCTGCTGTGCCTCCCAGCCTATTTTGGTGTATGGCTCCTCTTGTCTGCTGTGGGTCCTGTTTTGGTGTATGGCTCCTCTTGTCTGCTGTGGGCAGCTAGAATTGGTCTGTCGGGTAGGTCTCAGCTCCCCGAGACTCGCTGCTGCTTGGGCTGAGGCACTGCTCTTGATTGGATTCTGGTGATGCTGCTGGGGATGGGTCTTAGCTGTCGATATGTGCTGCTGCTGCTGCTGCTGCCGGGGTGTGCGCAGGTTCGTCTGGTGCCCTGCTGGGGTGTAGGGGACCCGCTGATATGTTGCTGTGGTGTTTGGGGTTCCACTAGTACACTGTTGGGGTGCATGGGTTCCACTGGCATGCTGCTGGGGTTCATGAGTCCCTCTGATATGGTGCTGGGGCATGTGGGTCCAGTTGGTGTCCTTCTGGGGCTCATGGGTTTAATTGGTATGCTGCTGGGGTTCGTGGGTTCCACTGTTGCTGTGGGGGGAGGTGCCAGGCTCCCAAGCTGGTGCTAGTGCCACCGTGAGCCTGGGCAAGCTGCCTTGAGCCTGGGCGGGCTACTGCACTGTTGCAGGCTTGGAGCTTGGGGCCTGGGCTGGCCTGCCCGCTGCCACGGGCCTGGTGCCTGGGCTGGGTGCACGCTGCAGCGGGTCTGGGTCCTGGGCTGGCTGCGTGCCGCCGCGGGCCTGGGGCCTGGGCTGGGTGCACACTGCAGCGGGCCTGCGTCCTGGACTGGCTGCGTGCCGCCGCGGGCCTGGAGTCTGGCCCGCAGCAATGCCAGGCCCGGTGAGCTGCCACTGCTGTTGGGGGTGGGGCTCTGGCTCCCAGCTGGTTTCGGCTACTGCTGCAGGCACCTACTGTGTGCAGCTGAGTCCATTGGATGGATGGTTCAGGGTGCTCTAGTGGACTCAGGTCACTGTGCCCCAGCCGCTCCCCGTTTCCTCCTCCCAGGGAAGACCCGTGATCCTCCAAAATGGTGGGGCCTCCCGGCCGCACTGGGGAAAGTTCCCCGGTTTGCCGCTTACCACATAGCCTTCTGCTTTCCATCCACAGCACAGGAAACTTCTGCCCTGTATCTTGGGCCAAAATATTATTTATAAGCATATTATTAATGACATAGCCAAAATTTATCGACCCAGAAGGATTAAAAGTAAGAAGTGGTAAAAGGACATGTAAATCCAATGTAATAATAAATGCAGTGGTTGCCATATCAATATTATAATTTTCAAAGTAAGTAACACAGAGAATCTTTTTATTTATACAGTGCACAAATGTGTCAAAATTGTCTTGACACTTTGTGTTTCAGGTAACATGTCATCAAACTATGTATAAGGCAACTTCGTTCTACACAGAAATATGTAAAGAAACCAAATGGCAGAAAAGGGTAGCTGGAGATATTAACACACCTGTCTCAGCCATTGATAAGAAGACTATACAAACATAATTATAAAGAGGTTCTGGTCTTGGGTTTAGAAATCCAGGCATAGAATTTTGACTCAACCACAGATTTGCTACTTTCAGATAGGTAGTTAACTTTTTTAAGCCCTGCCTGTCAAATGAGATGAATAAATGTCTTTACATTGCCAAGCTGTTTGCTGTAAGGTTACATGAGAGAACTCTGGGTGGGCAGATGGTGGTAAGTTGAAGAAAAGGTCATTGTAGGACTTGAAGCTTAAAGATATTTAGGATTATTCCATGAACATGAGGAGGAAGGAATAATTTTCCTTAGTGTAAGGAAAGATAGCATATGAAAGGCATGGAAAGATGGGATCATATTTGTTGCTGTTGGATTTTTCCTGTATTATTACCTTTTAGGGTGAAAACAGCAGAATTATAGTGTTGGTATAGTTGGAACACACCAACTGGAGTGGTGGGAGAAAATGCTGGAGAGATCACGCTTGTGAAGGGACTGTTGATAGCACTTCAGAACCTAGGTTTGAATACTCTCCAGGCTCAAATCCTAATCTCTACCACCTAGTGTTTATCTGTCATGGAACATATTGTTTTTTTTTTTTTAATCCTTACCCGAGGATATTTTTCCATTTATCTTCAGAAAGAATGCGAGGGAGGGAGAGAGAGAGAGAGAGAGAGAGAGAGAAACATGGATGAGAGAGAAACATTGATTGGTTGCCTCCTGCACGACCCCGACCAGGGCCAGGACCGAACCACAATCGAGGTACGGTGCTCTTGACAAGAGTTGAACCTGAGACTCTGGTCCACGGGCCGACGCTTTAACCACTGAGCCAAACCAGCCAGGGAGGAACATATTGTTTAACCAAGTTTTCTTGCCTATAAAATGGATTACTAATAATTCCTAAAATGCAATTACTAATAATCCCTATATCATAGGTTCATTAAAATGTTCAAGATGGTAGTATATTTAACAAGCTCAGAACACTACTTGGCATGTGTTATTTAGTTATTACCATTTAGTGTTGTTGTTATTGTTTTATTACCCCATGAGGGGCTGTGGCCTTATCCTGTAGGTTAATGGAACCAGTGAAGGATTTTAAGCAAGGCTACACCAGATCAGCTTGTGTTTCACAGAAACAACTCTGGTGACGTTGACAAATGGATCACAAGGATAACGACTGGAGGGCCACTTATGAGTCAGTTTCCTTAGTATTTCCTTATGTTGGATAATGAGAGTTGAGCCAAAAATTATCTTTATTACCATTGACATTCAATATTATTTTATAGTGGCTTGATATTTATATAATTTACAAAGTGATCCTCCAATAAATCTAGTACCCATCTGGCACCATACATAGTTATTACAATATTATTGACTATATTCTGTATGTTGTGATTATTTTTAGCTACCAACTTGTACTTTTCAATCCTTTCACCTTTTTCACCCAACCCTCCAAACCCCTCTCATCTGGTCAATCTCATGTTTTATTTTGCATTGTTAACTTTCCATCATAAATATGTTGCTGCAAAGGGTGGCACGAGGACTGAAGAGATCTTTTTGAAAGTGTGGTGAAGACGTTGCAGCTATGCTGAAGTGTTGATACCCCTGGTTTTCTGGTCATTACAGTCTGCAGCTTGTGTCTCTGATGAATGCAAACCATCAGCATTATTTTGGAAGTGTGGTAAACACTTTAATCTTTGTGGACCCATCTGGAGGGAGAGCAGATAAACGATCCCCCCTTCTGCCTGCAAAGCAATCAATACCACAGAAGAAAATGAAAGGCACTTAAGCCTCCTTCCTGAATGCATACCCCCTAAACACGGGAATGGTTTTTCCTCAGAAAGGTTATCTTCGGAGATTTGAATATTTTATATTAGCAGTGTCTCTGGGAACGATGAAGATTATAAGGTCACTGCTGAGGTTGACAAAAATAAGAATGTTTCCTTAGAAAATATAAGTTAGTGGAAACATTGCTATTGTGTAGTATCGAGGCCAGTAGGATTAGGGTGAACCTCCTTGTAATGTAGCCAATATAGTCCTTTATTTGATACACATTTTTGAATGCTTGATAGTGCTCCCCACCTGCTCTCAAATCAGGCATTAAGAAGATACTTGAAATCTCACAATAGGCATTTCATTCATTCAGTCAGAACGCTGCGTGGGAATCACTGATACCTCCCTGTCACTAAAACTCATCTACACTTTTCTGTGTGGCTTAGAGACTTTAGCACCTCCTGATAATCACTCTTGATCCTACCCTCCAAGGCTGGGTCCTTATTGTGTGCTCCCGTAGAATTTTCTCCCCCCTTTCGAACCATTTATAACACTACACAGTAATTATCTGTTTTAAAAATTTCCCCGCAGCTATGAATTTCTTGAAAACACAGGCTGTTATCAGTGTTTTTTTTTTTTTTGTATCACTTAGAACAGTATCAGGTACATAGTAGGTGGTCAAAAAATATTTCTGGCCCTGGCTGGGTAGCTCAGTTCATTAGAGCACCGTCCCCATACGTCAAGGTTGCGGGTTCGATCTCCTGTCAGGGCACATATAAGAAGCAACCAATGAGTGCATGAATGGGCAGAACAGCAAGTCGGTTTGTCCCTCCCTCTGTCTCTTTCTCTCTGTCCCTTCTCTTTCTCTCTAAAAAAAAAATTTCTGGCGGAGAGAGAGAGAGAGGGGAGAGTGAATTTGTGATATTAAAAGGTTATTAAGTCCTGCCCTAGCCAGTTTGGCTCAGCAGTTAGAGTGTCGGCCTGTGGACCAATGAGTTGTGGGTTTGATTCCGGTCGAGGGCATGTACCTGGGTTGTGGTTCGTCCCCGGCCCTGGTTGGGGTCGTGTGGGAGGCAACTAGTCGATGTGTCCCTCTCACATCAATGTTTCTCTCTCTCCCTCCCTTCCACTCTATCTGAAGATAAATAGAAAAATATCCTCTGGTGAGGATTAAAATAAATACATAAATAAAATAAAAGGTTATTAAGTCCTAGGTAATTGAATTTTCAGAGAAGATGCCATTAAGTATATCCCATTTGAATCTCCAACTTGCTTAACTTTTTTCATGCTATGTTTAGCACAAAACTAAACACATTAATTATATAAATAAAATAGTTTTAAAATATATGAATAGATTTGAATCTATTTTGCAATCAAAAAGGGAAAAAAACTTTGTAAACCAAACTCATAGTGTTTCTCCTCAAGTCATTTTGCCTCAGTGCCAGCTGGAAAGAGAAGGCATTATCTCTATGCAGGCACTTTTTCCCCTCATTTATCTTCAGATAGAGTGGGAGGGAGGGGGAGAGAGAGAGAGAGAGAGAGAGACAGAGAGACAGAGAGAGAGACAGAGAGACATCTACGTGAGAGAGACACATCGACTGGTTGCCTCCCGCATGACCCCAACCAGGGCCGGACGAAGTGCAACCGAGATACGTGCCCTTGACTGGAATTGAACCCGTGCCTCTTTGGTCCGCAGGCCAATGCTCTAACCTCTGAACCAAACTGGCCAGGGCTACACAATCTTTTTTTCCTCTCCCTCTTTATTTTAAGTTATTTCTAACTCCTGTTGATTTTGTCTACCAGATAGCCCCTTGATCTTACTTCCACCACTGGATCTTTGCACATATTTCCCCTTTGATTGGAAAGTGTTTTCCTCCAACTTCTACTTAACTCCCACTGAAAAATTCAATATTTAAGGAAGAAACAAAATTCAAGTTACCATTCTTTCAGGAACTCCTATTTTTCTTAAATAATTTCCCAGGATGTTCTCTTTCTTGGCTTGTCATGGAGAGAGAAGGGAATAGCCTTTCTCAAGGGAGAATGTTTGCCCCCCTCCCTCACAGCTGACAACACACTCTTCTCCCCTGAACCCTCTTGTACTGACTAGTGGTGGAAAGCACTTTCTGTACTGGTGCCTCTCAGTAAACCTTGGTAAGGAGTGGCTAGGTCCAACTGCTAGTAGACCTTGACCTTAAAATATGAGGTCCTTAGCAATTTTTTCTTGGCTTTGTGCCTTAGTCATGATTGCAGAAGAATAGAAATCTCCTTTGGACTATTTAGGACAAGTGCTCAATGTTGAACTTCATATTAGTGAAGCCACATTATGGCTAGAGACATGACTTGGAAAATTGAAAGAGATGTATGTCATCTGTATATTGCAAGCTAATGGAGTTAATTATATCAGTTATAAATGACTTTCCAGAAAATAATGATATAAAGGATAACTGAATTCAAAGAATAACAAAAATACATCATTTGACTTCTAAGATATGGCTTGCTATATTTACTTCTAATGGGATTAAAATGAAAGAGGTTGTACAGGAGTTTATTTATCTATGTTCAATGCCATTCCACTCTTTCTGTTCTTCTCCAGGTGTCATTATTTATCACATTCTTACATATGCTAAGACATTTAATCAGGAAACCAAACTATTGTGAATTCAGTATTGAACTCTAAAATGTGAGATTAAAATTCCTTGTGGTTCCTACCCACTTCAGTGGCCTGATGTCCTTTGAGAAAGATCTTCCCCAAAGCACAAGTGATGACAAGCACTTCTGTACTGTTACCAGATGTGGGTTTGTACAATGACACTCTGTTTCGAGGAAGTAACACAGCACTTCTGATTCTCTTGCCATGACTCTGATAGCCTCTTTCCTGTATTCAGGTATCTGTGACCATATAGTCACTTTATCAATAATCTGGGATAATCAAAAGGTATGATGTGCTTGTTTTATTTCTTCTTCTCCAAGGGGTCAATCAAAAGGGAAGGCAGGGTCCCAAGAATAAATGTTCAATAGTATTAGACCAATCTCACGTGAACTTTAACTTTGCTCTAGGTTTGGAGAAGCTTAGATCTTTGCACATTCCACTTTGTCCCAAGGGAACTATTTATTCTATGTGTCCTAATGTTATTACCTCTTGTAATTCTTAATATTTTAAGTAGATATTCTAAGATATCTAATAATAAACATATTTTAATTATTAGGGATATTCTAAGTAAGATTCCATATTCTAGGCAGAAAGTCAACAATGTAAACATTAAATGCCTCAAAATGCACTGCAACTGTTGATCAAATATTGGAAAAAGATTGGGGCATTCTGCAGCCTTAAAATGTTGCAAACTCTAACAATAGCAAATATATACTGGTTTATACCAAATGCCAGGAAGTAAACATTTCATAAGCATTATATTGATTAATCTTTAGTCATCCCTGTGAGGTAGATCCTATTATTATCTCTGTTTCATAGATAAGAAAATTGAGAGTAAGAGACTGTTGCACCGTCACATGGTGAGAAGATGACAGAACTAGGACTGGATTTAAGTCTGTCTGATGCTAAAGTTTATGCTTTTAACCATTGTACTTCATTTTCTCCCGGAATGCTGATGAAGCAGCCTGTAAGTTGGCCTCTTTTCTGGGGCCAATTATATATCAGTACCTCTAACAGGTTGTATATAAAATAATGTTTGCAGAATCTAATCACAGAAGAGGCTATCTTTTCAGGACATTGAATAAGCCTCTGGAGACTGAGGCTCCATCAACCTCCCTTCTAACCTTTTGCAACATAACCCCTTTCTCTAGACTAAAGAGGAAGTCCATGTTAGAAGGTGACCCCTTCTGTCAACTTTGTAGTTGACTATCTTATTTTACCCCGATTCCCAAGGGAATCCAGTCTTGAATTTTGTAAACACTAAGAGGATTTTTAGCTTTTACACCCGAAATTCTGTGGTTTTGGATTTGGACCATGAAAGGACTTCATTTTATGTGGAGTCCTTGTTCTCTTTTGTTTCAGAGCTCTCTACAATTAACACAGCGACTTCTTCCGATCATTCTTGCAGCAGCAGGTTTTCAGAAATTTCACATGGTCTCTTTGTGGGCCTGGCTGCTACATGAGTTAATTGGTATATAATATTATTTAATGTTCTTATAGTAATTTGTTTTATTTTTCTGTGTCATCGATAAATTGGACTGTTATAAATAAACAGATACAGAGCTGAAACACCATTTTCATTTATCTTTAATTTCTTTTGCAAGCTCCCATTCCCACTCAGAAAAGGAAACTTTATCTTGTCATTACTTAGTTTCCATTGAAAAGTCTCTTGAGTAATATTCCCATTCAAGAATAATCTGATTTACTATTCACAGATCTTTTTATGTGCTCTTTTATTCTTATAGGTCTTTCTCATCCTATTTTTAATTTAATTTCCCCCCCTAACCAGGCATTCTCTACGTATTAGCTCAAAAAATAAAAACCTGGGGGAATTTTCCAGTAAGCCATCTATAAGTAGGGATAAATTTTTCATCCTAGTCATTTTGGTTATTGCTCTTAGAAACCTGTGCTGCTCAACAAATTGCCCAAAAGCCTATTTTTCATGGGGTGACACTTAGAGTGTTCCAAGCTTCAGAGGAAAAATTTAAGCCCAGGATCACAGCCCTTATGAAGACTCTGCCACTGTTTGTATAGTCTTAGAGGCCAGAGGCAGTGGGGTCTGTAGCTGTCAGGACAAGCAATGTTTTACTGTGAAAACAAAAAGCAAACAAACAAAAAGAAAGGTCAGCAGCAAACAATGAAGGCTTATTTGTTGTTAATGCTGCATACTCCTTGTAGACCAGCAGGGCTTTGTTCAATGTAGAAGCTCAGGGACCCACAGGGACAGAGCATGGCAAACTCTGCCCTGGCTCTCACATCTTTTAATGGAAGTGACTCTCACATTTCAAACTCAGCAATATGTCCACTCCCAGCCTGAAGGGGGAAGGGATGATGGTCTCTGTGGCCTGGGAGAAGAGCCTGGAGTACTTGGACAAACAGCACCGCGGCATCCACAGTAAGACGTAATTTTGCCTGAAGACGTAATTTGTTCCCGTGTCAGTGTCACAGGAGGACAGGCAGAGGGAAGTGAGCACTGCTAACTTTTGATCCAGATCCCTTATGGCTGCTAAGTCGGATGGAATCACTTGTGAACTATAGACGCTTCTTTTGGATCTCTAGCCTAAAGCCCTTACCAGAGGCAGGCTGGGGAAGCGGCCATTTTACCCAGATCCACAGCTTGTTTTGTCTCTCGTTACGGGGACAACAGGGAAGGAAATCTAAGCCCAAGTAAAGTGCTACCAAAGGAACTGTGTGTGTGTGTGTGTGTGTGTGTGTGTGTGTTTGTAATTTGACCCAGAGCCAATAGAAATGGCCCCTGCTAGGTTTCTACTTGGCAGGAAACCTCACCCAAGCAGGCCAGCCCCTGGTTTAGCAGGACATTCCAGCTGGATGGGCACATGGAAAGAGAGGACGATCCAGAGAGTTAAGAATACAAACTAATTATGGCACAAATCATGGCTTTAACTTTGCTATAACTCTAAAAATGTCCAAATATGGCCCAAAGGGAAAGATCTGTGCATCTCTCCTCTTCAAAGTTGGAGTGAAAGATGAGTATGGTGCTTGGATTCCTTCAAAAGGACAGAATTGACCGTAGTAAGGTCCCTGTTTTACTCATTTTCTTTATATGGAGAGATTCCCCAATAAGGGGAAGAAATTGGACAACACTGACATTGTCTCCCCAACTATTGGTTTGAAAGCCTGCAGCTGTTCCATTTTCTCTGGCCCCTTGATCTCTCTCCAGTGGCATCAGTGTGGGGGGCCCTTTGTGAGTGATGGATTCCCAAGCAGCCACCCCTCCCGATACCCAAGTGGTGGTGGAGTCCAGCATCACTCCCAATACTTAGTCTCCATGTCCTTTTTGGTTTTCAAGATTTCATGTCTGCTAAAATCTGATCTTTTAGACACATTTTATCTGTCAGACAAAACCAATTAAACATAATTATCTGTTAAATGACTGATTTCTGCTTGACCACTGATTTTTCATATTCCTTAATAAAATTGCACTGTATTCTTTCAGTATTTGCAGTAGAAACTTTCCACCTAAAGGGCACCATAGCCCTTAGATCATGGGTATGGTGTCCTATTTATCTATTGCTTAATTAGCAAAGCTACCTCATGCTGGTATCAAAGGGTTATGGCTCCACATTTAACACTTTGTTTAAGCCAATTTTGGGGAACTATTTACACTCCACTCTTTGATCTATTAGACTCCAGGTTCACAATGAGTTCCTGATTCTTCTCAAACTCAGGTTGTTGACATTCTTTGACACCTCCTATACTCAACTGCCTAGGGCCTAGGAGAATGAAAACTGGGGCTGGGTGAGGGGTTAGAATAGTCTGTGTTCTAGGAGGATTTGAAAACACAGGTATTTTAACTCATCAGCATTATCAGATTGGATCCGGTGGTGGATAAACTCTGTGGTGGTCCTCATGATCCCTGCCTCCTGGCGTTCCTACTTTTGTGTGAGCCCCTCTTCTTGTGTGTGGGTATGACCTGTAACTTGCTTCTAACCAACAGAATCTTGGTGATCCATGGCTAAATTACTTTCTGTAAGCTCCTGGCTTTCTAGAAGACTCCTTCATGTCAGTCTCTCCGCTTGCTGTCTTTGAAGAAGCAAGAGGCCATGGACCCTGCAGCTGCAAGGAACCGAAGGCTGCAAACCACCACCTAAGCAGGGAAGTGGGTGCTGCTCCAGTTGGGCCTCCAGATGAGAACTCCCCTGGGCAACCCCTGGTAGCCTTGTGAGATCCTGAACTGGATCCAGCTGAGACGTACCCAGGTTCTTGACCCACAGAAACTGTTAAATAATATATGTGTATGGTTTTATGCTTCTAAGTTAGGAAATTTGCCATGCAGCAATTGAAAACTAATATAATCTCTGAACTATGAAGGGGGCCACAAATGTGTCTGGTCTGGAACATCTGTTCTCAGCAGGTGACAGAAACTGTTACTAAGGAAAGTAAACACTTCTGGTGTCATTTTGAGCCCCTGAGAGCTAGACTGGTTTCACAAACAACTTTTAAACCTACATCAGCTCCCTTTATTCCAAGCTGGGTAAAGGATATAAGAATTAGAGGCCAGACACTTCAGTTCCAGGCTGCTTTGTCATCCTGTTATCCTGAGAAAGACCTAGTCCAGCCTTTGTGTTCTTTGGGTAGAAATATACCCCTTGAGTAGGACACAGAGGGCCTATGTATCCCTGGAAGCCTCTCTTGCTACAACACCATCCTCCTTATTCTCAGGTCGGTCAACATGGGGTCGGGTGCTGCTCACGGTGGTTGGTGATGCAAAGCTCTCCCTCCCACGTACTCCCAGCTGGACCTTCAGGTCAATGTACCTAATAATGTCTCGTGTTTATTCTGAATGACAGTCTCATTTCCTTTTAGTAAAGTTTTGTGTTTCTTACAACTTTTTTATTTTTTCACATAATATATCACATATTCAATTTTGCCTTGTCTTCTAAGGTTTTTAACATTACATGGCTTTCTCTTGCACCCCTTTACCAGCACAGAGTGAGGACACAGCAGGGACACTGACTGATTGACCTATTTCCTCCTTCCTTCACTTCATCAGTGCCGCCTGCCCAACTGGAGAGGGCGGAGGAGGCAGGGTGGGAAGGATATAGCACTTAGAAAGTTCAGGTGATTGAAGGGGAAGAAGCGAGGGTGGATGGGTTCAGAGGATTATTTTAACTGCATGTTACAGAGTCATGACTAAGAATGGCTTAATGATAAGAGGTTAATTATTTTATTTTCCCAGGGTTAATTTAGTGGCATAACCATGTGCTCAAACACTCAGGTTCCTCCATTTTCCTACTTTGCCACCCTTGGTATCTGAATGTCAGTTTGCCTCATGGTCACAGTATGGCTGCCACAGTTCCAAAGAGTATTTACATCCTCATAGAGAAGATCCATATACAGAGAAGTTTCCCTTCTAACAAGTGAAGAAAATATCTTTAGAGTCCGGCTGTAGTCTTAGGTCTCATTTGCCAGATTACTTAACATATCCATGTTTATACTCATCACAGTGAGGGTAACAGAAGTACCGTAATTAATATTCATTCCCTGGGGCTGGGAAGTTGTCATATTCCTTGAGCTCAGGCGAGGCTGAGTAGCCACCAAAATTGGGGTTCTGCCAGCAAGAAGTATGTGGAAAGACATGGTTCTTGGCAACCACTAACATTTGCCTCAAAATTAAGACTCAGAGAGGTGACGTGGTTCCCTTTGATTTTGTGGAAAGTTGGTGGCAGAGCTACAGCTAGAAAACTGACCTCAAATCCCCTCAACACTATGATTTTTTCTCCTGTGTCTTTGTCTTCTACTCTGTAAAAGGGATTGGGATAGTGCTTACCTGAGTTCTATGGTGATAAGCATTATAATAAAAATTAAAAAAAGGAAACTTGCTGAAGGGAATACTTCCATGTGGGATAATGAAACAATAACCTAAGTAGCCATAGCTCAGGTTCACAGATGCTGCTGCCTCGATACCAGGAAGACTGCTGACTCATTGCACAGCTCTGCTGGGGCTATTTGCTCGCCCCACCTCTGACCAGCTGGTACACCTCATCTCATCCTTTGCCTGGTGTTCGCTGGCTCTGATGTATGTCCCCTGCAGGAAGGAAGAAACAGATCCCTTCCCTGGAGTAGCATGCACAGCAGTCATTCAGCTCGTTTTCCCTGGTACTTCTGCTGAGCTGACACATGCAGTTCTCCGCTTTGCTGGGAATGCTGGGACCACGTGCCTCCTCGCTGCACTTGACTCAGAGAGGGGCTGGGTGTGCTCTGGGCTCAAGTTCATCCATCACTACAGCTTGATATTCCCACTGCCATTTGCCTTCTAGAAGCTTGTGTGCGTGTGCGTGTGCATGTGTGTGTGTGTGTGTGTGTGTGTGTGTATATTTAAATCCTCACCCGAGTGGGAGGCAGGGAGAAAGAGAGAGAGAGAGAGAGAGAGAGAGAGAGAGAGAGAGAGAGAGAAACATTGACGTGAGAGGGACACATTGATTGCTTGCCTCCTGCACAGCCCCGACCAGAGCCAGGACTGAACCGCAACTGAGGTATGTGCCCTTGACTGGAATCAAACCCACGCCTCTTTGGTCCGAGGGCAGATGCTCTAACCGCTGAACCAAACCGGCCAGGGCAATATTTTCTAACTCCTTTGAGATTGCAAAAGACAGGAGATGGGATAGGCACTCATGCATTGGTTGGCGCTGAGTCACCTGACATCATCCGATTGAGCAAATGGGGGAGAAGGATTCATGAGCGAAGAGAGCCTGCAGTGAAGCAAGGACTGCAGAGCTCTGAGTCAGCGTTCTCTCCTAGAGGGCTCTCAGGTGACCCCCTGGCCAAGGACACTGCAGGAAGGCCATCGGCATGCAGTTGGGCACAGAAAATAAATGCTTTGGAAGCAGACTGACATTTGCTTTTTAATTACCTCCTTTTGGCTTCTGAAAATGATTTTTTTTCATAGCAAATAGCCAGGAAGAAAAGATAATGTCCTTTCTATAGAGCTAACCATGTCTGTACATTAACCTTTAGCATTGATCAAGATAAATGCCATTTCAACCCCTGATGCTTTTAGATAAGATTTGAATTCAGCTGCCCAATGTCCCTCAGTCACCTCAGGCCATCAGAGCGGATGGGGTGAACATATCAGTCACCTAGCATTAGTGTGACCATGACAAATGAGGGGTTTGGGGTTCAGGTTCTTCTTCCTGTCCCCTGGGTGGTCGGTTACTCAGGCACCAGCAGAAATGCCTTGTGCTCATAAACAGCTGTAAGGTGATCCCCGCAGTGCACCACGTGAGCAGGGCTGGTCCGAGAAACAGGAGCAGTTCAGAACAAAGGCTTCCTTCTGCTGAGCTTGTCACGCAGAGCTTTGCGCAGGGAATTGATTCAACTGGGGAAATAATAATGCTTAAAATGTAGTCATATCCATACTTTTGGGGGGATAAAAATGAATAATATAGCTTGTTTAAATTTTTTTTAGAATTTAATTAAAACAACTTTTTTCTTTTTATTTATTTTTTATTGATTTTAGAGAGAGAGGAAGGGAGAGGGAGAGAGAGAACATCGATGCCGCCTCCTGCATGGACCCCACTGGGGATCAGGCCCACAACCTGGGCATGTGCCCTGACCGGGAATCGAACTGGCGACCTCTTGGTGCATGGGGCAGCACTCAACCACTGAGCCACACTGGCCAGGCTAGCCTGTTCAGTTTTCAAAAAATGTATAGGAAGTTTATCTTTTTCCCATTAATAGTCCCTTGGCTGTTATTTGGGGTGATGATGGGGTTGTATGTATGTGCAAGGTGGGGGGTGCTCAGTGATGTTTCTTTTGCCAAAAGGAAGCGTTCTTCCTCAAGAAAATTGAAATCTAAAATTCTGAGAACTGATACTTCAGGAAATAAAACTTAGGGTTTTTTTCCTAAGCATCCAATCATCTGCCCCCACCAACATGCTAGAAGCTTGTGTGGGTCCTGCCTGAAACAAGTCCCAAGATGAGTTTTTGCAATTTTTTAGACTTATAGTACTAAGATTTTTATGTTTCCTTTTTTCCTGAAAGCAGAGACCTGATGCATCAATTAAGCAGCCTTTTTAACTAGAGCAGCCCGGCCCACAGAGACAACGGGTTTGGAAAAACCACCTTGCCCTCCCTGCATGGGTTTTCTGCTCTCAGAGAAGAGCTGCATTTGTTGCCCCCAAGTGGGTGGCCCAGGCTGACTGCGCTTCACAGGGGCTGGTGAACAGACAGGCCCACTGGGGAAGAGTCCATTTCTGTGAACTCTGGCTTTATTGGCTGTTCGTGGAAGGAGTTCTCTATAGCTGTGACTGACTTGAGTTTTTCGTGAGTGAATAAAGGAGGTGACTAAAGGCCAGCTTGATTCTGTCTCTTCTTCCCTTTAAGAACTCTAATGGGTGTTGGAGGCAGTAGGTGTTGGTTATCGAAGGGTTAGCAGAAACCACACGCAGCATACACTCCTGCATAAAAGAAACCAAGCCAAACAGGAACAGCACAGAATGAAGGAGAGAGGCAAAGGTCAATGGAGCTGACACCCAGGGAGGCTGCCTCCCTCTCCAAATGCAATTTGTACTCCGCGTCCTGTCCTTCCCAGCGTTCTGTTCCTCCATCGCCTCCCGGGGGAGTTTAGGGTTGCAGCTGCAGCCGGTTTCATTAAAGGGCAGCATACTGCCTGTAGCAATCTGCTCAAGGGGAGGAAATGAACAGGATGCATTTTCACATGAGCATCATGCTGAAGCCTTGCATCTCCATCCCCTGCAGGGTGGACCACGAGTAAATCATGCTGGGCTGCTGACCTCTCTTGGAATTTTAGAGAACTTTTACCAGGGACCGAAGGGTATCTTTGATGACAATTGCAGAGACACCGATTCATATTCTGAGGACAGCTGTATTACAGAGGGATTTATTGTTTATTCATGTTCTGAGGCTGGCAAACCTGGTTCTCACAGACCAGCAATCTCCTCTACAGAGGCTCCAAGGTCATCACAGAATAAAAGGGAGAGCAAACCTTCAAAGGACCAGCCTTGGATAAAAGGGACTCCCCTTGAGAGTGTGGGTTAAATGTCCCTCCCCTGTCACCTTGCCTCTCCCTTGTCTTAGCTCTCCCTTCCCCTTCTGTCCTCCAGCTTGCACAGATTCCTGTCACTCCCTCCCACCCCCAGTGGGGACTGAGTGAACTTTCCTTCCTGAAGAATGTGCCCTGTTTTCCATTAGAAATATAAGGATATCCATTTTTACTTCCTGCACTGGAATGACTTTTAAAATGATTTTGATTGAGAGAGCCTTGTCCAGCCCTTCACATACTGAGCCTTAGAGAGTTCTGCTAAAACAAACAAACCACAAGAAATACCACATCAAAAATTCTCTAACTGAGACAGTAATGCCTCAAAGATCGTATCATCCAAGTTGCTTTCAAAAGAAAATCCATCTGTACATCAAAGATAATATTGATTTGAATTATTTACACAAATTTAGTTATATGAACAGTGGCAAATGTAGAAATGACATGGATTAGTGATGTTGAAAGAAAGAGGAATTACCACTGTCTGAAAACCTTTTTATTGTGAATCTCTTTTTGTACTGGTACATTAACCTTTCCCCTGATGTTTATCTCTGTCACTTTTATGTCTCAGATTCATATTGTCTCCATATTCATGTGAGCTGACTCGAATGTGCTCAAAAGCATTAGTACAATATTGCGTGTTGTGTACGTTTAATATTGTATCCGGTCCTCAGTTTGAGAGTATCAGTGGGTAAAGATCTGTTGTTTTGTAAAACTAATTTTAAAAGCTGGAAATTTGGAGAACTTGGTATTTTATTTTTTATTTTTTTATCCTCACCTGAGGACATTTTTTGTATTTATCTTCAGATAGAGTAGGAGGGAGAGAGGGAGGAAGAGAGAGAGAAACATCGACGTGAGAGAGACACATGGAGTCGTTGCCACCCACACGACCCCAACAGGGGCCAGAGACAAACCGCAACCGAGGTACATGCCCTTAGTGGGAACCGAACCCAGGACTCTCTGGTCCGCGGGCCAACGCTCTAACCGCTAAGCCAAACCGGCCAGGGCGAGAGCTTGGTATTTTAGATAGTACTTTTTGTGTCTGTAAAACCAAATAGAATTAAAGTAAGGAACAGAAAACCTGAAGAGCCTAGAGCAAATTTAATAAAGGACTCCACTCAAGCTGCATCTTCAGCTGCCTTGCATTCTCCACTCCTGGTTACAGGAAAATTCAGTGCCTTCAGGTGAGATGCAGCTGCCTGGAGGCCAGACTATGATTTCTTTATGGGGACTGCACACTCCAAGACTTCTCTGTCCTTTATCTCATCAGTATGCACATTGCAATCCTTCTGAGCCAAGCACTCAATTAATTAACCTCAGAGGCAAAATACCCTCAGGGCGTTTGCTAGAAATGCCGGGAGCCACAATGGGGCTTTATCTTTGACAGACCTGGGGAGAAGAAACAGAATGTGGACTTTGATAGATAGGGAAGAAAAAATAAAAGTAGGATGGGGAAAGTTAATGAGCTCTTGCTCTCTAGATTCTATATCTGCCTCCCAAGGCCTAGAGCTTTGCACACAGGTGGGGACTGGATTTTGAGTTAGATGGCATCAACTTGCAGAAAGAAAGGAGAGGTGATTTGAAAGGACAACTATATCTAGACAATATGTTAATTTGTCACTTGACCTTGTGCTATGGAACCAGTCAGGTGTTAGAACTGGACGTATAAATAGGTTTGATAGTCAATCGTAATTGGAAAATGGGCTGATGGCAGAATTTCAGTGCATAAGAAAGATGTTACTCCATAAGTAGTGGTTTTAGGCCAATGACAATCTCTAAATCAATGAGGAGAAACAAAGAAAGTATTATGAAAAATAAATAATCATTAAAAAAGAAGATAAAGGAAACAAAAACTCTAAAAGGAAAAATACACTATCAGCATTAACTGCCAATTCACAATAGAAAGAATAACTGCACAATAAGTGTGAAAAGTATCCAAGATACTTATAGAACTAACAAAATGTGATCATTTTTTTCTGACAAAGTTTTTGTTTTTTTAAGATGCCGACCAATATGTATCAGGATATGACAGCAAAGATGAATCCATTTTGTCGTGGTAAAAATATACATCTGATACCTCTGTACAACATTTTTGGAGGATAATTTGGTGTGTTTATTAAAAATGTAAACCATGCTTAGTTATATATATATATATATATATATATATATATATATATATATATAAACAATATATATTATTTGTTAATCCTCTCACGAGGATATTTTTCCATTGATTTTAGATACAGTGGAAGGGAGGAAGGGAGAGAGAGAGAGAGAGAGAGAGAGAGAGAGCGCAACATCGATGTGAGAGAGACACATCAATTGGTTGCGAGTCTTTGGTCCATGGGCCGATGCTTTAACCACTGAGCAAAATCTGCTAGGGCAGTTTATATACATATATTTTAAATCCTCACCTGAGAGTATTTTTCCATTTATCTTCAGATAGAGTGGGAGGGGGAGAAAAAGAGAGAGAGACAGAGAGGCAGAGAGAAAGAGAGACATCGGTGTAAGAGAGACACATCAATTGGTTGCCTCCCACATGACCCCGACCAGGGCTGGGGACGAACCACAACCGAGGCACATGCTCTAGATAAGAACTGAACCCGAGACTCTTTGGTCTGAGGGCTGACGCTCTAACCACTGAGCAAAATTGGCCAGGGTGCACTTCATATTTTTTTAACAATGCAAATCTACTTCCCGGAATCAATTGCCACAAAATAATCAAAGTTGCATACAAATTTTAAAATAAATATGTGAATTGTAGTTTAGAATAGTAAAATATTGAAAACAAATGACTGTAAGGGGTTGGGATATTACTTAGCTATTAAAATAAGGGACTGGAAATGAGTCCATACAGCTTGGTTCTATTACATCTTCTTCCCAAGAAGACCAGAGGGAAGTATATTTCTACATATAGCAAAACAAAAATATCAATGCAAGGCCAAGTTTCACTTTAGCTGGGGCTCTGACTAAACTGTAAATCTTCTGGGCCATCTAGAAAAATCTTTTATTTTACCAAGTCACCTTGAATGACCCAGAAGGGCAAAGTAGTATTCTTTGCCTTTTCCTCTGGATATTCTCAGAATTCATCACTTGAGTAACTCAAAAAACTTTACTCACTACACCAGATGAAATGAATCTATGAGATTGGAAAAAAAAAAAGAAAGTAAATGTTTCCTTCTCAATAACTGCCTCTGGACTAGCAGATAGCCTGACTGATGTTATCTCCCTCACGTATTCAAAGTCTCGTGTAATTTTTCCAGGTGAGGGCTGTAACTTGTGAAAAACAGTCTTAGTTACCATAAGAGAAACATATGATTGAATTTTTGACTGATACAGTTGTGATTAATCCAGTTATTAATTAATTGCAGGAAATGAGCAAAGGGAAGGCCAGATACTATAGGCATGCTATTTACACAGATTTACCAGAAAGCTAGTTTCACACTCTCCAGGTCTGTTCCCTGTATATCAATGGGGGAAGGGACTGGACAATAGACACATGCCCAGTAAGGTCTGGGTGACATGGGAAGATGTTTGCCAGTCAATCACACCTGGCAATGGGCCAATGATCAGAATGGGCATGGCCACTGCAAGGGTGTGAAATCTGAGACACTTAAGCTCCTAGACAAAGGGGTTTCCTCCCTTTTCTTTTTCTTTCTTTTCTTTTTTTTTTTTTTATTAATTTATTTTTGTTTCAGATGTTTCTACTTTTTTCCCCATTGACTCCCTCCTCCCCAACCCACCCCCCACCCCATCCCCAGCTTTTTTGTCCATGTCCATTGGTTATGCGTACATGCATATAAGTTCTGGGGTTTATCTCTTCCCACCCCCACCCCCTCTTCTGAGGATTGTCAGTTTATACCCTACTTCCACATCTCTGAGTCTACCCTGTTCCTCAGACTGTTATATTCATTATATTCCACACATAAGTGAGATCATGTGATATTTGTCTTTCTCTGCTTGGCTTGTTTCGCTTAGGATAATACTCTCCAGGTCCCTCCATGTTGTTTCAAAGGATAAGAGATCTTTCTTTCTTACAGCTGCATAGTACTCCATTGTGTATATGTACCACAGCTTTTTTATCCATTCGTCTACTGATGGACACTTGAGCTGTTTCCAGATCTTAGCTATTGCAAATAGTGCTGCTATGAACATGGGGGTACATATATTCTTTCTGATTGGTGTTTCAGGTTTCTTAGGGTATATTCCTAGAAGTGGGATCACTGGGTCAAATGGCAATTCAATTTTCAATTTTTTGAGGTAACACCATAGTGTTTTCCATAGTGGCTGCACCAGTCTGTATTCCCATCAGCAGTGTACTAGAGTTCCCTTTTCTCCATACCCTCACCAACACTTGTTTAATGCTTTGTTGATGGTGGCCATTCTGACAAGTGTGAGGTGATACCTCATAGTTGTTTTAATTTGCATCTCTCTGATGATTAGTGATGTTGAGCATTTCTTCATAAGTCTCTTGGCCATTTGTATGTCCTGTTTGGAGAGGTGTCTATTTATTTCCTCTGCCCATTTTTTAATTGGGTTCTTTGTCTTCCTTTTGTTGAGTTGTATGAGCACTCTCTATATTTTGGAGATTAACCCCTTATCTGATGTATCATTGGCAATTATGCTCTCCCATACAGTAGGTTGCCTTGCCATTTTGATGGTTGTTTCTTTTGCTGTGCAGAAGCTTTTGAGTTGGATGTAGTCCCATGTGTTCATTTTTTTTTTTTTCATTTGTTTCTGTTGCCTTAGGTGATGTATCAGTGAAAATTCTGCTGCATATGATGTCTGAAATTTTGTTGCCTACATTTCTTTCTAGGATTTTTATGGATTCACGAGTCACATTTAAGTCTTTTATCCATTTTGAGTTTATTCTTGTGTATGGTGTAAGTTGATGGTCTAGTTTCTTTTTTTTTGCATTAGCTGTCCAATTTTCACAACACCATTTATTAAAGAGACTGTCTTTACTCCATTGTATGCTGTTGCCACCTTTGTCAAATATTAATTGAGCATAATGTTTTGGGTCAATTTCTGGGTTCTCTGTTCTATTCCATTGATCTATGTGCCTATTCTTGTGCCAGTACCAGGCTGTTTTGATTACAGTAGTTTTGTAGTATAACCTGATATCCGGTATTGTGATCCCACTAACTTTGTCCTTTTTTTTTTTCAAGATTGCTGTGGCTATTCTGGGTCTTTTTTGGTTCCATATGAACTTTTGGAGTATTTGTTGTAGTTCTGTGAAATATGTTGTTGGTATTTTGATGGGGATTGCATTGAATCTATAGATTGCTTTGGGTAGTATGGACATTTTAATGATGTTAATTCTTCCAATCCATGAACAAGGTATGTGCTCCCACTTCTTTATATCTTCCTCTATTTCTTTTTTCAATGTCCTGTAGTTTCCTTCAAATAGGTCCTTTACTTCTTTGGTTAAGTTTATTCCTAGGTATCTTAATTTTTTTTTCGCAATGGTAAATGGGATTGTTTTTTTAGTTTCTCTTTCTGTGAGTTCATCATTGGTGTATAAGAATGCCGTCAATTTCTTGATGTTAATTTTGTATCCTGCTATTTGCCAAATTCATTTATTAAGTCTAGTAGATTTTTGATGGAGTCTTTAGGGTTTTCTATGTATAATATCATGTTATCTGTGAATAATGACAGTTTCACTTCCTCCTGTCAATTTGGATCCATTTTATTTTTTTCCTCATGTCTGATTGCTGTGGCTAAGACTTCCAGTACTATGTTAAATAAGAGTGGTGAAAGTAGACATCCCTGTCTTGTTCCTGTACTTAAAGGAAATGCTTTTAGTTTTTGCCCATTGATGATGTTGGCTGTAGGTTTTTCATATATGGCCTTTATTATGTCAAGATATGGTCCTTCTATTCCCAAATTGCTGAGTGTTTTTATCAGAAATGAGTGCTGGATTTTGTCAAATGCGTTTTCAGCATCTATGATTATCATCATATGGTTTTTATCTTTCATTTTGTTTATATGGTGTATCACATTTATTGATTTGTGAATATCGTATCAGCCTTGCATTCCTGTGATGAATCCCATTTGGTCATGGTGAATAATTTTTTTGATGTATTGCTGGATTTGATTTGCTAGTATTTTGTTCAGGATTTTGGCATCTATGTTCATCAGGATATTGACCTGTAGTTTTCTTTCTTTGTAGTGTCTTTTTATGATTTTGGAATTAGAATTATGCTGGCCTCATAAAACAAGTTTGGAAGTCTTCCTTCTTCTCAAATTTTTTGGAATAGTTTGAGGGGGAATGGGTGTTAGTTCTTCTTTGAATGTTCGGTAAAACTCCCCCATGAAGCCTGGGCTTTTGTTTGCTGGGAGGGTCTCGATTACATCTTCAATTTCCTTTGTTGTTATTGGCCTGTTCAAGTATCCTATCTCTTCCTGGTTCAGTTTTGGGAGACTATGTGTTTCTAGAAATTTGTCCATTTCTCTTAGATTGTCTAATTTGTTGCCGTATAATTGTTCACAGTATTTGTCAATGATCCTTTGTATTTCTGTGGTCTCAGTTGTTACTTCTCCTCTTTCATTTCTGATTTTGTGTATTTGGGTTCTCTCTCTGTTTCTTGGTGAGTCTAGCTAAGGGTCCATCAGTCTTGACGATCTATTTGAAGAACCAGCTCTTTGTTTCATTGATTGTTTGAATTGTTTTTTTGGTCTCTATGTCGTTTATTTCTGCTCTGATATTTATTATTTCCTTCCTTCTATTTGCTCTTGGGTTTTCTTTTTGTTTTCTTTCTAGTTCTTTAAGTGGTAAGGTTAGATAGTCAATTAGAAATTTTTCTTGTTTCTTGAGGTAGGCCTGTAGTGCTATGTACTTCCCTCATCCCATAGATTTTGTGTTGTGTGTTCATTTTCATTGGTTTCTAGGACATTTTAAATTTCTTTTTTGATCTCCTTGGTAGCCCATTCATTGTTTAATAACATTTTATTCAGCCTCCATGTGTTCAGATGTATTTGCATTTTCTTCTTGCAATTGATTTATAGTTTCATGCTATTGTGATCTGAGAAGATACTTGATATGATTTCAACCTTCTTGAACTTGTAGACACTTAGTTTGTGTCCTAACATGTGGTCTATCTTTGAGAATGTCCCATGTGCACTTGAGAAGAATGTGAATTCTGCAGTTTTGGGGTATAATTCTCTATAGATATCTATTAAATCCATTTGGTCTAGTGCTTCATTTAGAGTCTTTGTTTCCTTGTTAATTTTTTGTCTAGAGGATCTATCCAGTGATGTCAGTGGAGTGTTGAAGTCCGCTGCTATGATTGTATTGCTGTCGATTTCTCCTTTGAAGTCCTCCAGAAGATTTTTAATATATTTTGGTGCTCCTGTATTGGGTGCATATATGTTTACCAAGGTTATATCTTCCTGTTGGATAGATCCTTTCAATATCATGTAGTGGCCTTCTTTTTGTCTAATTATGTCCTTCATTTTAAATCTATTGGATCAGATATGAGTATTGCTATCCCAGCTTTTTTCCCCTTTCCGTTTGCTTGGAAGATTTTTATCCATCCCTTCACTTTCAACCTATGTGAGTCTTTTGTTGTGAGGTGGGTCTCTTGTAGACAACATATATGTGAGTCATGCTTTCTTATCCAATCCGCTACTCTGTGTCTTTTTATAGGAGCATTCAGACCATTTACATTTAAGGTGATTATTGATATGTACTTATTTATTGCCATTTTTGTTTAGTATGGTTATATTTTTCTTCCTATTTCCTCTACTAATTACAGGAGTTCCTTTAACATTCCTTGCAGTGCTGGTTTAGTGCTAGTATATTCCCTTAGCCTTTTGTTGTCTGGGAAGCTCTTTATTTAACTTTCTATTTTGAATGATAGCCTTCCTGGATAGAGTAGTCTTGGATTCAGATCCTTGTTTTTCATGACCTTGATTACTTCATGCCATTCCCTTCTGGCCTGTAGTGTTTCTGTTGAGAAGTCAGATGATAGCCTTATGGGGACTCCTTTGTAGGCAACCTGTTGCTTATCTCTTATTGCTTTAGGATTCTCTCTTTGTCTTTAATTTTTGGCATTTTAATTAGTATGTGTCTTGGTGTGGGCCTGTTTGGGTTCTTCTTACTTGGGGCTCTCTGTGTTTCTTGAACTTCAATGCCTTCTTTCTTCACCAAATTAGGGAAGTCTTCTGTTACTATTTCTTCAAATATGTTCTCTAACCCTTGCTCATTTTCTTCTTCGAGGAGTCCTATGATGTAAATATTATTACGTTTCCAGTTTTCCCATAGTTCTCTTAACCTGTCTTCCTGTTTTTTAATTGTTTTCTTCCTTTTGATTTTCTGATTGGTTGATTTTTTCTACCCTGTCTTCTAATTCACTGATCTGGTCTTCTGCTTCTTCTACTCTGCTGGTTAGTCCTTCCAATGTGTTCCTTATTTCTGCTATGTCATTATTCATTCCTTCTTGGTGGTTTTTCATTTCCAATTAGTTGATTTTCAGTGTTTCTATATCTTTACTCATGGTGGTGTTGTCCTTACTCATGCTGTTGAGCTTCCTCAAGATCATGGCTCTGAACTCTACCTCTGATAACTTGCTTAACTGCATTTCATTTATCTCATCTTTGGTAGAGTTCTCTTGTTCTTTCTTTTGGGATTTGTTTTTTTGTTTCACCATTTTGGTTATCTCAGAGGGTTTGAAGCCTGCCAAATTTTCCCTGTGGGTATTGGTGTTCCACTCTTTGTTGCTCCCTCTATTGGGTTTGGATGAGCTTGGAAGGACCC
Organism: Tadarida brasiliensis; assembly: GCA_030848825.1. NCBI lineage: Eukaryota > Metazoa > Chordata > Mammalia > Chiroptera > Molossidae > Tadarida > Tadarida brasiliensis. The sequence goes on along the minus strand of CM061259.1, from coordinate 65,143,373 downwards.
ATCTTAAACACCACTGTCAAGTCTTACTTTCCTGGATATATTTGCAAGCCCAGGATAGGTTCAGTTATCCTCTAGCTTTTTGCCTGGAAGCTATTAGTGTTAGTTACTTGAAGAGCCTTGGTTCTCAGTTGAATGAAAAACTCCCTCAGGTGTTCAGTGTAAGAGGATTTTCTGAGGGTGGGCCAGATGCTGGTTGTTAATGAGCCTCAATTTGCATTTCTTTGGCCCAGCTGGATGGAGTTGAATCTCCAAGGGAGGGGCTGCTGCTTCTCCCCATAGCTCTGGGAAGGAGCAATATGGCCACTGTCCTGCTTGGCCACAATTCAGTAAAAACTCTGAGCACCCTCCAAATCCCTAGTGTCCCCACACAGTTCCATCCAGTCTGCCCTCCTTCTGCCAGAGCCCAAGGTGTTGGCTGTAGGTAATTTAGTGCTCTGTCCCAGTCCTCTGTGCTGTGGAGCTGGCTTGGGATTTTAACCTCGAGGGCGCTTCTCACAGCTAAGACTGCTGTCTGTGGGCTCCCAGCCCCCCTCTCGCGCCTCTGCAGACCTACCACGCTCGATTCAATGTCCCTGGTTATATGATCCTCTCAAGCTTCTTTTCTGTTGCTTTTTCTCCACAATTTGTCTTTACTTTAGTTGTAATTCCAGTTTGGTCCTGGGAGATCGTCTGTGTAGCTTCCATTCACTCCTTTGCCATTTTTCTGTCTTCCTCCCTTTTCTTGCTTTCTTGATTGCCAGTGCTCCTGTCTCTCTTATTTCAGTGGTAACACTCACCTGTATTCACCCATGTAGCCCAGAGCCATGTGGACTCCACACAAAGGATTAATAGACTGGAGTGAGCCTAATATTGTGCTGGACTTAACGCCACCATGGAATGGAAACTGTGGACATAGGCCTTACTTCTAGCTCTGCTGAACACAGAGCTACTCCTTTTCCAGGACTGGTTTATGGGAAATGGGACTTTGTACACTGAGGGATGTAACTACATGCAAACAAAACTTTTTACCAGATCTCATTTTCCCATGGAGGCCTCTAGAAATGCTTATTCCAGTGCACCTCAAGAACCCCACGCTCATTAGCAATGGAGAAAGCAATCCATACAATTCTTCAATAACACACCATTTCAAAAGAAGCTCTGACTGGATAAATGTGGCTTCAAAAAAGAAGAGAATAAAAATGTCAGTGGCCATGAACACTAAATTGTATCCCTTCCTAACTTCACTGCTCAAAATATACAGCCTTAATCTATATTCTACGAGCAACACACCCTCCTCTAAGAGATATTAACCCTATTCCTGTTTTCTAAATCTTCCTTGGGAAGACTTTAAGTGAGGGAGAGGGAAAATCCCCTGGGATTACAGGGGAAGCCAAAAATGTCCCAAAATTACATATGTCCTGGCACACATATTTGTATGTCATAAATTAAAACATTGAAAACCATGAACATGAAGAGTAATACATATCATGAAAAAAATGTGGAGTTTAGTATAAGAAATTAGCTATAGTATGTACAGTGTGAATTTAATAATGTAAGGACTATACATATTTATAGAAATAGGACTATATAATAATGATAGTGGTTAACTCTAATGAACGTACATATGAATCGCATGTTCTTCTTCATATGCAAAAAATCTTTAAATGGTGATGAAGGGATATTTTTTAAATAACAAAGATCAACTTCTAGTTCTCGCATGATGGCATAACTGGTGTTAGACTTTTCCTCCTGCCATAAACAACTGGAAAAATGAGTATATATATATGAAACAACTATTTGTAGACATTAGAAAGCAGGCAGTACAGGACTGAGATCTTTGAAAGAAGAGTAAGGAAAAACATGACCAAGAAAATCACTCTGACCTTCTGCTTGGAGTACTTTCTGTGTTGTGGGGAAAGAGAAATCGCACAGAGGAAGGTGACATTCTACAGCTGAGAATACAGACATTAATGTTTGGGGAACCTGAGGCAGCTGGAATATGTGGAAAGAACATTGGAGAGGTGGGAGCTATGCAAAGAAAGATCTCCAGAAATCCAACATAATACTTAATGGTGAAAGATTGGATGTTTTTCCATAAGATCTGTAATAAGCAAGGATATCTTTCACCACTTTTATTTATAATTGTAATGGAGGTCTAAGCCATCGCAATAAGGCAAGACAGTAATAAAAGGCACATATATTATAAAATAGGAAGTCAAACAGTCTCTATTTAGTGTTTACATAATAAAAAAAATTTTTTTTTCATTATTGATTTTAGAAAGAGAGGAAGAGAGAGAGGGAGAGAGAGAAACATCGATGGGAGAGAACATCGATAGGCTGCCTTCTGCATGCTCCCCACTGGGGACTTGGCCCACAACCTGGGCATATGCCCTGACCAGGAATTGAACCCGTGTCCTCTTGGTCAACTACTGAGCCACACGAACTGGGCTGTATTGACCACTTTTTAAAAGCTAAAACAACAATAACAACTGCCCAACTATTTAAAACATTATAAATGATTTCTTCTAAGATGGAAGCTTTTCAGTGAATTGACCCACGGATGTGAGGGCGAAAAACAAACCCTTGAAAGAACCCTTTTAGTTTGCAAATAAAAACTAAGTTTCTACCTCTTATTCTTGTGGAAGACCTGAATTCAATGAAATACTACAAGTGTTGATGATTGAGACTAAAAAAACTGAGTAAAGTAATGAAAAATGGGTATTCCTTTAACTGATCCACATTTTTGTAGGTTATATTTATAACTGGGATATTTTCCTTTAAATTTAGTTTTGTGTCTCCAATTCTGTATATCATTCCCTCTTCTTGTGATCTTAGTGCCATTCTTTTTGGCAATGTAGCGCCGGGATGGAGAAGATTGTTGGAAGGACTTGAGAAGTTTGTTTAGAAACTAGGAAGAGAAAGACTTCAGAAAAGGAATGGGTCTAGAATTATCTCAGCATAATGTTGACTGTATTGTGCAATTACTGACTTGGTTTTGTTTACGATTTAATAACTACAACCATGGGAAATGTAGTGATGTCAGGTAAAAGCTTGTCTGGTGCAACCAAGGGAGTTTGCTGAAGGGTGGAGTACCTGCCCAGAGCCAGATGCTGGCTGAGGAGCCCACTGCGAGACTGGTGATAAAGGGATATTGGAGGAACATTTCAGTGGTCTCCAGTGGCAAACTCTCCATTCTTCCAAAGTATTATGGTGATCTTCAGTGGTTCATTTTAATTTTAAATAAGAGAAAAGGATTTCCACTTAAACAACAACTGATTTTGAAAGGATGAAATTGTCCAAACACTGCATCAAATAAGCTGGGGGCTTAGACCACTATGACTTGGTCATTAAAGTGAAGTAAGATTCCATAGACTGATTAAATTGATAATATTTTTATTGTAGCTTAAAAAGTACTATGTATTATACTTAGTATATAAATAATGGGTTATTCTTTGATATATAATATATTGTGAATTTTATTTTATATATAAATATAATGACACAATATCATTCTAATAATGATATGGTACAATTTGGTTAAAACTTGGTTGGTGGAGAAATCTAACTGGCATTATTGGGAAAGACACTGGATGGTACTTTGTTGTGTAAGCAATTTTAACGTTTTATATTTGACAAAATGATGTAATTTTTGTGAAAATGAGCCAGATATTTAACCTTAATCATCTAAAAGACAAAGTATTTTCTCCTGACATTACATTACCTCATTATTCATGAGGTAAGTTAACCTTAATTCTAAAAATGCAAAGAAAGGGCAAAAGTACATGGAACCCTATTGAAATTCATGCTCAACCTATCTATAAATGCATTGCAAAATTCAGCATAGGTACCTACTTAGACTTCAGATGCATTTACTTTATTCAATGTAGGCATGGTAAGTGAGATAAAAATTAAAGGTGATATAATAATGTTAGCAACAGCTGTGTTTTTTTTCCTTTAATATGTTTTTTATTGATTTTTTAGAGAGAGAAGAAGGGAGAGAGAGTTAGAAACATCGATGTGAGAGAGAAACATCAATCGTTGCCTCCTGCATGCCCCCTATTGGGGATCGAGCCCACAACCTGGGCAGGTGCTCTGACCAGGAATCAAACCAGGATCTCTTAGTTGATGAGATGATGCTCAATCCACTGAGCCACACTGGCCAGTTTTCATTGAGGTATAGTTGTTATACAATATCGTATTAGTTTTAGGTGTACAACATAATGATTCAATATATGTTTATATTGCAAAATCATCTCTACAATTTCTAGTTAACATCTGTCACCATACAAAGTTAGAGTTTATTTTTTTAGCAACTTTCAAATATGCAATACAGTATTAACTATAGTTGCCATGCTATACATTACACCCCCATTATTTATTTATTTTATAATTGAAAGTGTGTTTCTTTTGATTCCTTCATTCATTTTTACCAGCAACCATCCCCCACATCTGGCAACCACCAATCTGTTCTCTGTATCTATGTCCTTGGATTTATTTTTGTTTTTTAGATTCCACATATAAATGAGATCGTAAGATATTTATCGTTCTCTGTCTGACTTATTTCACTTAGCATAATGCTCTCAACGCCCGTCCATGTTGTTGCAAATGGCAAGATTTTCTTTATCCATTCATCAGTCAATGGACACTTAGGTTATTTCTATATATTAGCTATTGTGAGTTGCAATGAACATGCAAATGCATAAATATTTTCAAGTGAGTGTTTTCACTTTTTTTCAGATAAATGTCCTGAGTGGAATTGCTGGATTATATGGTAGTTACAGTTTTAATAATTTGAAGAATAGCCAAGCTGTTTTTATAGTGGCTGCACCAATTCACACTCCCACCAAGAGTGCACAAGGATACCCACATCACTTGTCTTTTTTTGTCTCTTTTATAATAACCATTCTAACAGGTGTGTGGTGATATTTCATTGTGGTTTTGATTTGTATTTCCCTAGTGATAAGTGATGTCAAGCATCTTTTTATGTATCTGCTGATCATCTGTATGTCTTCTTTAGAAAAAATGTCTCTTCAGATCCTCTGCCCATTTTTAAATCAGTTTTTTTTTGGCCATTGAATAATATGGGTACCTTATGTATTTTGAATATTAACCCCTCATCAGCGATATGACTTGCAAATATTTTCTCCTATTCAGCAAGCTGCCTTTCCATTTTGCTAATGTTTTCCTTTGCTGTGCAGAAACTTTTCTGTTTCATGTAATCCCACTTATTTAATTTTGCTTTTGTTGCCTTGGTTTTGTTGTAAAATTGAAGAAGTTTATCACCTATGTTTTGTTCTAAGAGTTTTATGGTTTCAGGTCTTACATCTTTATTCTATTTTAAGTCAATTTTTGTATATGGTATTAGATAGTGGTTCAGTTTCATTCTTTTGCATGTGCCTGTCCAGTTTTTCCAACAATATTTATCAAAAAGACTGTCATTTATCCATTGTATATTATTGGCTTCTTTGTTGTAAATTAACTGACCGTGCATGCATGGGTTTATTTTTGGACTATTCTGTTCTATGGATCTATATGTTCATTTTTATGCCAATGCCATACTTTTTTTATTACTATAGCTTTGTAATAAGCTATGAGTTCTGAGTTTTTATTCAGTTCATTTTGGATTGAATGCAAGGAGGCATATATAGCACTGAGATTACATAAAAATATAAGATCCTGAGCAATAGAACCCGATTTGAAATTACTCTAGTAATGTGTTTGTAGTGATATTTCTTCTCTTTCTTCTTCATCATCATCCTCATACCTTAGTGGATGACATTATTTGCAGCAGCCTAGGGCTTATAAATTAACATTAAAAACAAACTTTGCAGTTGTGAAGTAGAAATGAATTTTCAGTTTATATACTTAGGAAGAGGGAAGAAATAGAACATTTAGCACTTATGAGGTGCTAGATTTTACAACTTGTAAGAAACACATTGCCCCATTTTACACAAAAGTCTTCAGAGATGTTAAATTACTTGATGACACATAGCTGATAAGTGTCAGTAAATCAGAGATCAAAAATCATCTGACTAATTCTAAAGCCTATGCATTTCTCCTTATATCACCCAGCTTTCCATGTGATCTCAATGGATAAATAAACTTGCAAATGATATCTTACAATCTGTTGAGAGTGCCAAACAACTTTAATCAGAAAGAAACATGTGAAAAAGATTCAATGTCTGTTGCAAAGACATATGCCTGGAGCTACTTTGAAATGCAAGAGAGGAGTATGAGCAGCATGTCTACACGAATTGTTGGAAGTAGAGTGTGAAGAGTGCTAACACCTGGCGATATAGAATGGCTCCCAGTGAATCTTCAGTACCACAGATCATGACTCAATATGCCAGGTGGGTTTTCAATATCGTATGCATAACTTTTCAAGGCATTTTCACCTATGTAATGTATTTTAGTTCTGATAACAGTCATGACACCTAGGTAGGGCAAATGTATTCATTTCATTTTATTGATGAAAAATTTGAAATCCAGAAAATTATGCAGCTAATTAATTATAGAATTCTTATTCTTAAGGTTTGGTTATTAAATGAGAATAGAATTTCTTACATTTTTCTCACCTGTTTTGAGAGAGAGAAAGAGAGAGAGAGAGAAAGAGAGAGAGAGAGAGAGAGAGAGAGAGAGAGAGAGAGAGATGAGAAGTCTAAAACGTGCTTTGAGATTAATAAACTTTTTAAGTTAATATAAAACTTCTTATCTTTTTTAAATCCCCACTGCCAAAAGAACCTGACTGGTTGGCCCTTGGTATTTCTCTTAGCTAGTAATACCACCTCATCATTTAAATTTTTTTTTTCCTTTATTGATTTTTAGAGAGAGAGGAAGGGAGAGGGAGAGAGAGATAGAAACATTGATGAGAGAGAACATCAATTGGCCACCTCCTGCATGTCCCCCACTGGGGATTTGGCCCACAACCTGGGCATGTGCCCTGACTGGGAATCAGACTGGCAACCTCTTGGTGCATGGGTTGATGCTCAACCACTGAGCCACACCGGCCGGACCCAGTTCATCATTTTGATTAGAAAACATATATACCATTTCATTACTTGTTAAAATGAATGCCTAATGGAAGTGGAGGTACTAACATGTTGAAGTGTTACTCTGGCAGCAGTTTTATGTATATTACTTTTCATAGTCAGTGATTCACAGGCCAGTCAGTGATTTAGGCATATCAGCCACAATTTATAAATAAAGAAGGGAGACTCTGAAGGATTAAATAATTGCCCAAAGTTGTGTAGCTTGCTGTTGCTGGACTAGAAACCAGACTCAAGTCTGCCTATCATCTAAGCTCATAATCTCTCCAGACTGTCTGGGAATATAACGTACTCTATGTTACTTTTCTGTTCTTCTTTCCCATTCTCTGACTCATGAATCTTACACGCAATTCACATTGACCTCTTAATGGTGCTTAAATTGCTTTGGGCATTTTTGTCTTTCTATGGACATATTATTTCCCCTGAAATTGACTTCCAACTTCTTATTGCTTTTTGAGATCTCATCTGCCTTTGAGGTTCAGCTGAAATTTCATCTCTCTGAGAAAAGTCTTGAGAAAGCTGAAACCATAAGTGATCTTTGCCTCTGTGGTATCACTGGAGTGTCATTTGTTGCCTGTTGTTGTTAATTACATTTTTGGTGTCACTTTTAAATTTCTCCATTTAATGCAAGGTTTTTAAGGACAAGAACCAAGCTTATTGTATCTTACCTCAATGATGAGCACAATGGAACAAAGTAAATACTTAATAAATATTGTCTAAACTCTAGTAGAGAATGATTAGTGAACAACTAGTTTAGCCAGATATATAGAAGCCCAGGCTTTACTAATATGCAGTGTTAAGTCATTCTAAGTATCGACAGCAGCATCTACTGAGCTAACAAGTTGTCAAATGGAAGTTCTTCCAGTCTTCCTTGGACACCATAATACTGTAGATTTGTACAAATTCACCAATTGTGTTCTATATGTGGATATTAATAAAGCCCTTATATACAATGCCTAAGGCAATAGAAACAAAGGAAAAGATGAACACATGGGACTACATCAAACTCAAAAGCTTCTGCACAGCAAAAGAAACAACCATCAAAATGGAAAGGGAATTCACTATATGGAAGAGCATAATTGCCAACAATATATCAGATATGGGGCTAATTTCCAAAATATATAGAGTACTCATACAACTCAACAAAAGGAAGACAAAGAACCCAATTAAAAAATGGGCAGAGGAGCTAAATAGACATCTCTCCAAACAGGACATACAAATGGCCAAGAGACATATGAAGAAATGTTCAACATCACTAATCATCAGAGAGATGCAAATTAAAACAACGATGAGGTATCACCTCACACCTGTCAGAATGGCTGCCATCAACAAATCATCAAACAACAAGTGTTGGTGAGGGTGTGGAGAAAAGGGGGCTCTAGTACACTGGTGGGAATGCAGACTGGTGCACCCACTATGGAAAACAACATGGTGTTTCCTCAAAAAATTAAAAATTGAATTGCCATTTGACCCAGTGATCCCACTTCTAGGAATATACCCTAAGAAGCCTGAAACACGAATCAGAAAGAATATATGTACCCCTATGTTCATAGTAGCACTATTTACAATTGCTAAGATCTGGAAACAGCCCAAGTGTCCATCAATAGATGAGTGGATAAAAAAAACTGTGGTATATTTACACAATGGAATTCTATGCAGCTTAAGAAAGAAAGATCTCTTATCTTTGAGATGACATGGAAGGACCAGGAGAGTATTATCCTAAGTGAAACAAGCCAATCAGAGAAAGACAAATATCACATGATCTCACTTATTTGTGGAAAATAATGAAAAAAACAAGCTGATGAACAAAATAGACCCAGAGACATGGAAGTGGGGTGCAAACTGACAAACCTCAGAAGAGGTGGATATGGGGGGAGGGAAGAGATAAACCGCAGAACTTTTACACATGTATATGTGAACAAGGACATAGACAATAATGCTGGGAGGGCGGGGTGGGATTGGGAGGAGGGTGTCAATGGGGGAGAAAAAGAGAAACATCTGTATCAAAAATTAATTAATTAATTAAAAAATATAATACTATGGAGATGGAAAAAAAAAGTCCTTATATTTTTTCCTTTAAAAGAGTAAGGTAATCTTTTTTTTCCCCTTCTATTTTTGTTAACAGTATTTTTTTGCTCACCATGCTTTAATTTCTTTTTCATTGAGCACTAAAGTAAATGCCAGTCTAGCTCCTGTCAAAGCAATCACAAGTGGACCCAGTCTGAATGGATGAGCTTTTAGGGGCCTCTACAAATCTCCTGGTGCAGATTTAAGGCATGAATAATTTAGGCTTTGTTGTGCAAGAAATAGAAAACTTGTCTTAAAAACCTAAGGCTGAGAATTGAATTTTTTGCAAGCAAATACATGTAACTTCCCTACCCTCATCCCACAGCCACTTCCCAGAATGTGATACATAATATTGTTATCGGTGGAAGTGTGATATCCCATTCCCCATTGAGTGCTGGGAGTGGTGTCCTTACAATATCTCGAGAGAAAGAATTTTCTGAGACTTTCACAGGAGAGTGATTTTTATTTGTGTGGAATTACATCCCTGGGTTTCCAAAGTCCCATTTCCCTTAATCCAGTCCTGGAAGAATTATAGTTGGGGCTTCAGTAGAGCTAAAAGCAAAGCCAGTGTCCAGAGTTCCTGATCCATGTTGCAGCCAGGTCCAGTTCAGCATCAGGCTAGTTGCAGTTCATTAGTCCATTGTGTGTGGGGTCCACATGGTCATGGTTCATGTGGGCGAATGCAGAGGAGTCAAGAGATTGTGGCCCCGCAACAAAAGTCTCAAGGGAACCAATGGTGCAAGAGACAGCTAGTCAAGAGCCCAAGAAGGCCAAGAGCCATGCCCATTGTGGCCAATGACCTGTTCCCAGGTGTGACTAATAGCAAGCACCTTTGCTAGTCCCCCCAACTTTAATGGGCATGCATCTAGCCTCTCGCCTATCCAGTCCCTTCCCCCATCGATCTTTGGGAATGGAATAGACTGGTGGCTCCCTGGGGAGTGTACATCTGTAGCTTCTTGATGAAGCTGCCCAAATGACATGCCTGTACTATTTGGCCTTCCCTTTGCTCCTTTCCTGTTATTAATAACTAGGTTAATTACAATGGTATCAATATGTGTTTAATACATATTTGTTAGGTGAAATATAGAAACCAGAGAGTTTATAAATGGGCTATGGAATGTTATATCTTCTGAAGAACAGAAGTGCTCTCAAAGTTCTTTTCCTTTTTTTCTATCATTTTGTTGGCAGATCTTAGTATTGAAGCTTAGTGCTGGAGGGTAACAACTCACTTTTGAGAGGCCCGTCTAGGTATGTGGAATGAAGCCAATGTTTCAATTACCAAAATGGAAATATGCTGATAAGCCTCATTTGGCCTTTAGGGTCCTCAATCATCTGAGATGACATATGACATACTGCAGTTGGAACCTCAAAATCTCCAAAGGTTAGAAACATTAATTATGTTTAATTAAAACTTCTCATATTTTAAAAATTGAATAATACAATATTTAAGTTTCTTATAGCAATGCAGTGGCACTAATTTAGGAATTTGACTGAAAAAGCTAATTTAAAATCTCCAATAATCTTGAATTCACTCCCTGTTGGGGACAAATCTAAAATTTACATGTTCAGTTAACAAATTAATACAAAGAGAAATTTAGAATGTCTCTAATTTACTTTTGTTTCTAAGAAAAGTAAATTATTATGGGACATTGGGTGATATTTTTATTTTAAGAAAGTACTTTCATATCTATTATCTTATTCAAATCATTATAATAGAATGTTAGATCAGATTTATTAAAGAGAGGATGAAACAAGAACTTTTTAAATTTGTAAGACTAGATATTAAGCAGTACATCAACTGAAAATGATCTAACTCATTGCCATGGTGAAATTCTCTGTGGATCTGTAGCTTTCATAAAACAGAAGTTCATATAGACAACAGTCCAATGCAAAGTTAATTTATCACAAACACATTTATAAACTCAGGAGGAACCTTTCTCATCATTTCGTGTATTAATTAGGGTAAAGTAGCTTGTAGTAATGTAAACTCTAAGATTTCAGTGGCTTAGCACATAGCAAGCAGTTCAATGAAGTTGTTCCTGATCAACTGCCCTTTCTTCAGGTCAGTCATTCAAGGACCCAGTTTTTTCCCATCTGTGGCTCTGCCATCTACTAAGGCCTCAGAGCAACCTCTACTAAGTTGGCAGATGGGAAAGAGAGGGTAAAGAAGGTCCATCTACTTTTTAACCATGTTAGCCTAGAGGTGACGTATATCATTCTCACTCATAACCCATCATACAGAACTATAATATGTAGGCTTTCTGAGTTTCCAGAAGAAGGGAAACTGGGCTTGGTAAACAGCTAGGCTACTTATACCACATTTTATTTTTGAGTTACTTAAAAGTATCTTCTATTCCCTATATACCTCCTTTTATATACTGTCAAAAATCTGAAATTTTTATAACTAGAATCCATTTTTTATTTTATTTTAAAAATAAAATTTTTTTCTTTATTGATTTTTAGAGAGAGAGGAATGGAGAGGGAGACAGTGATAGAAACATCGATCAGAGAGAACATTGTTTGTTCGCTTCCAGCATGCCCCCCAACTGGGGATTTGGCCCACAACCTGGGCATGTGCCCTGACCAGGAATCGAACTGGTGACCTCTTGGTGCATGGGTCGACGCTCAACCACTGAGCCACTGGCTGGGCTAGAATCCATTTTTTAAAACTTACCTTCGAATTGTTTGGTGGTGAGAGCTGTGGACACAGAGGAAACCCCCGAAAACAGACATCGTGCTAGGGACGTATTGACGCACGGCAATACAAAGAGATGACTTTGGTTCAACAAGGCATACTGACTGCTTTTGGTTGTAATCTCTTTTCTCCTAAAAGTTATTAAAGTGACAGTAAAAAATTAAAACAAACAAATAAGTAAACAAAAACAAAAAGCAAAAACAAACAGACAATAAACAAAAAAATAAAGTATTGTTTGGGTGTAAACCATTAGTAGAGAAGACATTTTAACAACTTTGTGGAAAGTGGAAAGAAAGTAGGGGGCAGATGTCTGATGAAGCAGTGTGAAGGAATAGGATTTAAATATCAATACATGGAGTGGATGGGGTTAACTGAGGCAGGAACAAAGTTCTCCTTTGCAGAGCTGTAGAGCAGTGGTTCTCAAAGTGAGGTTCTCAAATGAGCAGCATCACTGTTACCTGAGTGCTTGCTAGAAATGCTAACTCTCAGGCCCTATCCAGTTGTACTGAATCAGAAACTCTGGGGATGCCCATCTGAATTGTTGGCACTGCTTAATAAAGACCTTCACATTCTGGCACTTATTAGCCCTCTAGCTACCTGCCAACATACCCTAAGGTGAAGCCTGATGAAGGATTTTCTAATCCCATAAACAGATGGTTCAATCAGAATGAGGTAGGATTGCGACATTACAGGAAAAAAGAAAAAAAAAAAATTAGGAGGAAAAAAAAAATGACCCTAACAGAAATTAAGAAACTGAAGTATAAAAGTGATGTGTAAGATAACTCAGTGCTCTCAGAGATTTAAGAAAATATCATCTCTGCAAATAAGATCAGATAAGCCTTGAAAAATCAGTAAGTTACAGAATAAGAATTAGTTTTTTTGCAATTAAAATATTAGTAAAGTACATAAATTTCAATTGGAATATAAGTTTTAGTAAATTTTACTAGTTACAGAAGAAAAAGACAAGTAGAGAGAAAAAATAAATGAAAATATGGAGACAGAGGACTGAAACTGGAGGCAAACATCTGACTAACAGTAAATACAGAGAAAACAAGTAGAAGGAGATTATAGAATAAATACTAAAAAATTAATTCAAAAGCTGAAGTATAAGTGCCTTTATACTGAAAGGCTAGTAGGGAGCATAGAGCAGCATAAGTTACAAACAAATCTACACGTGGAAAAATTACTGTGAAATTCTAGAATAGCAAAGTAAGTGAAAGATTCTAAAAGCTCTGGAGAGTAAAATCAGGTCACATACAAAGGAATGAGAGCCAGACGAAAATGAATTTCACATCTACAATACTGAATACTAAAAAGGAAGTGGAGAAGAGCCGTTCTGAGGGTTTTTCAAAGATTTTTTTAATACCAAGTCAGACTCTGAATCTGGATAAAGAATAAAGAATAAAGACATTTACAGAAACTGAGGAAGTTTACTTCCCAGACAAACTTTCTTAAGACATTGCTTGAGGACTTACTTTAGCCAAATGAGAAAAGTAACTAAGAACGCAGTAGACATGGAATCCAGGGAAAGGCAGATTCAGGGAAGGAGAGGGAGATAGGAGTCCCAGGATGATAGCTTTGCAGCAGGCCTAGAGAACAGCAGTCCAGGCAAAATAAATAAAAGAAAGGGCATTTCATAGATATGACATTATCTTTGAGAAAGTAGAAATACTTAAAAATGTAATAAAGGTAAGCAGAGTGAGAAATAAGACAGAAACTTCAGAAAATTCCAAAAGCTATACAACAAAGCAAAGTCAATCGTAACCAACTACTTGGCTCTGCAGTGAACAGTACCAACAGAAGAATAACAAACAAAACATGATTAATTGACTTGCTGCTTTTATAATTAAGCTATAGGCAAAGCACAAAAGACACTTATGGCCTGGGAAAAGAATAAAAATATTATCAACCGTGGCGGTTTAAAAAGCAAGCAATGGTGCCTATAGTTACTACAAAAAGACATACAATGATGAACATTTATTTAAAGTCACAGAAGTAATTTTATAAAAAGGGATGAAAAGAATCATATTGGTAGGAGGAGGAAGGGAAGGCCTGGGATGATATGAGATCTTGTGTCAGAACAGGAAGTCAATAGATGTTATCTCAAATGAATGAATCAAGACATATAGTGGAAAAGCAGATTATTTAAAGACTGAAGGTAATAATAAAAAATATAGCTTTAGAAATACTTTTGAAGTTTAAATAGTGTTATTCCTATATGAAATATTAGACATTGGGAGGCACTGGGCAAGGGAATTTTAATCTCTCCACTAGATTCGATTTTTTAGATCATATCACTGAATGTATTTGGTCAAAAATTTTTAAAAATGGAGAAGGATTATTCATGTGATTCAGTTCTGGCCAAAGAGACAAGAGTTATGTTTGCTGGCAGCTTTGGAGAAAGGGATCCTTGCCTTAAAAAGGTACAAGGAAGTGTATTTTTGTTCTTAGAAGTGACTCCTGGAACTGCCCAGGCCATCCAGCAGTCCTGAAGGCAGCTAGTCTGGGGACGAAGCAGAGGTGATAAGGAATTTCAAACAGAATAATACAAAGAACCTGGGTCACTGATGAAGTTGCGGAAATACACAGTCTATCAACTCAGCAATTCTCTGAAAATTATGGAGCCGCTCTTTCCGAGGACTTCTTATTGTATGCAATAATTTTCCTTATTTTAAGCTACTTTGAGTTTGATGTTCTGTTGAAGGCCTCCTACTATACATATCTATAGATGCACACTATTGAGATTGTACCCATTCCTGAACTACAAGGTTTGGAGATGATGTAAGGTGTAGGAACAAAATGAGTGTATTTATTCCTTTTTAGATGATGAAATAAGTGTAAACATCAAAATGTCTGTAAAATTAGAATAACATATATGTAACATCTGCATTTACAATAAACTATAAATATCCATTGTAATTTAAAATGTGCTCAACAAGAATCTTTAGAGTTTAATACTTGGAAGAAAAGATCAATTAATCATTGCCACCTAATTTGATTGAAGCACAGGTAACTAATTTTCTCACATTATCCCCTTAAAATTGTAATACCTACCCTAAGAGTTGGAGTTCTGGTTAAGAGAGTTGATACCTTTTATGCCTATGGTGGAGCTAAGGTAAGGAACACAGAGAGCATTTGACAGAGCAGAGTCTATAGGCCTACATGGGAATCAGTAATGACTAGGACACAGCTGACTATGAGACAAGTTTTCTCAGATTTCATAAGCTCCAAAATCTTCAGTATCTTTTCAAGTTATCTTTTGATTCTTTCATCACCACACAAACTAGGTAATCATTTATACTTGTACACAAGGGTGGGACTGAGTGAAACAGAAGAAACTTGTCAGAAGTGAGTTTGTTCCTGAAAAATTTTGCAATAGTTCTGAGAAGTTTTTATTTTTATTTTTAACTTATCTTTATTGTTGAGAGTATTACAGATGTCCCCCATTTCCCCCATTGTACCCCTCCATCAGGCTCCAGTCCCACTCCAGGCCTTCACCTTGCTATTGTCTATATCCATGGGCTATGCATATATGCATATAGGTTCTTTGGTTAATCTCTTCCTGCCCCCCTCCCCCTTTCCTTCTGAGATCTGTCAGTCTGTTCCATAATTCCATGTCTCTGGACCAATTTTATTCATCAGTTTATTTTGTTCATAAGATTCCACATATAAGTGAGATCCTGTGATATTTGTCTTTCTCTGACTGGCTTATTTTGCTTAGCATAATACTCTCCAGGTCCATCTATGCTATCTCAAAGGGAAAGAGATTCTTCTTTTTTACAGTTGCATAATATTTCATTGTATAGATGTACTACAGCTTTTTTATTCATTCATCTACTCATGGGCACTCAGGCTTTTTCTAGATCTTAGCTATTGTAAATAGGCTGCCATGAACATATAAATGCATATATTCTTTGTGATTGGTGTTTCGGGATTCTTAGGATATATTCCCAGAAGTGGGATCACTGAGTCAAATAGCAGTTCCATTTTTAATTTTTTGAGGTAACTCACAGCGACTGCCTCAGTCTGCATTCCCATCAACAGTGTAGTTAAAAGTGGGGATAAATAATTAGTCCAAATTTAGGTATGAAACCCAACTTTCCCTAACACCAAAACCCACATACTTGCTAGTATCTTCCTTCCTACAAAGCTCCTTAATTATCACAACAGTTTTTGAGGTTTTGGAGGAGATGAGGGGGGATGGAGGTATGGAGGCATAAGTTCCAAGATCATTGTTTTAGAAGAGATTCTAGCACAGGTGTATTAAAATTGAGTTCTGAGGCTTTTTCCAACAGTGTGATTGATTGATTGTGTATGTGTGTGTGTGTGTGTGTGTGTATTTTATGATATCTCAAAGCCATGTTCAAAGAAACATTCCTAGGATCATTTACATAGGACACAAGATGACAAACTCTTGCTGAAAAAACTCAACTTGAACCCAAGTTTTGTAATTCTAAGCCAGAGTCTTCACTAGTTCATGATGACCTAAGTGTCCAGATTAGCTGCTCCCAAGTGCATTAGTGCTGATGATTCTGCATTGTAGGAACAAGAACACTTACTTTTTTCTAATAAAGGGCAGAGCTGGGATCAGAGCTGTCAACTCAGGAATTTTCAGAAATGATTTCTCTTGATATTTTATTGCTTAGGCTGTCATAAAAATTCTCCTCTTTCCATATGAGCCCGGATAGGAGACATCTTCCGGATGACAGCCAGAGGAGAGACTTGCAATTTGGCACTCTCTTTGATGGAGATATTCTGTGACTTATGGTTTTGGTAACTGAAGGACAAGGTAAAATTAAAATATTATAGCTTTTGGGAACAAAGATTTTTTTTTTAAGTAAGTTTCCTTGGACAGTTAATTTGAGTTTGACAGATTGCTTTTAAAGTCCTGGAGATGAATAGAAATAACTTTACCCAGAATGACTTTTTGTGTGTATGTGCTTATTCCTTTTAATATCTTATTTTATTGTGCTTGGGATCTTTAGAATTTGGTAGCAGAGACTAAGCAGAGATGTTCTGCTGAATATTCAAGACTTTTTTTTTTTTTTACATAGGGCATCATTTTTCTTGAAGTCAAAGTGTATCAAATTTCTAGTATGAGTCTTCAATGCAAGGAGTCAGAGTATCAATACGTTCTTCAATTTTTGGATGGGCAAACTGAATACAGTATCTCAACATCTCAATAATTGTCAGAATTAGGGCCATGTAGAAGATGGAAATTTCCTGAATTCTGGCTTATGCATGGTTATCCAAGATGACTATTTCTTTGTTCTTTTCAAATTAGAGAAGGTCATTGAGCTACATATCAATAGACAATTAAATATCTAAAGTCAGTGCTTCAGTCTTCTTTGGAAGATATGCTTTAATTCTTTGTCATAAATATGTCAAGGAGGAGCCAGGTAGATCTGAGCAATCTTAGGTGCACATGTCTTATGCTCTGCCTACTCTTGAAGATTTCAACAAAAGTGAGAAGTTTACCTAAGGAGATTTCTATGGGCTTTTTTCACTTTCTAATGGCGTCTCTACATCTTCATTAGCCTTCTATTCTCCAAGTTACTTCCAGTGTAAAAGGCATTTATGTCAGATGGATTCTAGGTAGGAAAAACAATAATCATTGCTCATGCTCTTGACAACTTTTCTGTTTCCATGGAACTATGGGTAACTGGTTTAAACAGAATGTCCTTCTGTTTCCTGATATTTCTACTATCTAGCTGGCTGCCCTTGCATTCTCTGGTTGGGACACTATGGATACTAACAGAAATATTGACATATTAGTTTTAAAATGTTGTTTTTGAACCTTCTAGGTTTTTTTGGATATATTCTTTACCCTATTTCCTCATGCTGCTAGAAAGTTGGAGGGAAAGAAGGATGTTTGATAGACACAGCAAATTCAAGTGATGACCCCAAAGCTGTCATTTTATCAGTGAGGTTTATTTTCATATTTCATCTTTGTAGAATTAATTAATTAGCTTATAACTACACTCCTTAAGAAAATGCTACATAAGAGGCTAATGAATAAATTAGGGGTGATTGTGATTATTCATATTTCCTATGGACTCAATGTTTGTATCTTCCTAAAATTCACATATTGAAATCCTATCCTCTAAGATCACAATATTAGTGGTAGAGCCTTTGGGAAGTTATTAGGTCATGAGAGTAGAGCACTTATGAATGGGATTAGTGCCCTTATAGATGAGACCCCAGAAAGCTCCCCTGCCCCTTCCGCCATGTGAGGACACAGCAACAAGACAGCCATATATGAACCAGGAAGTGGGTCTCCACCAGACAACAAATCTTTTGGTGCCTTGATCTTGGAGTTTACAGCCATTAGAACTGTGATGAATAAAATTCTGTTGTTTATAAGCTACCCAATCTATGGTATTTTAAAATTATAGGAGCCTGAATAGACTAAGCCAGTACTCTGAAAGTCTCAATTCTTTATGACTAAGGTTTGAATAGAAACAGACTAAATGAACTTTTCCCAAAATAAAGTTGTGTGCGTTCATAAATTATTAAATATTTAGGAATAGAGGGGCAAGTAGAAGATGAAGAATGGTAATGGTAAAGAAAAATATATATAGACAAATGATGTGATGAGCTAAGAATAATCACACTCATTAAGGTAAAATACCTTTAAAAATAATATACATAGCCCTGGTTGGTGTGGCTCAGTGGTTAGAATGTCGGCCTGCACACTGAAGGGTCATGGGTTTGGTTCCTGGTCAAGGGCACATACCTGGGTTGCAGGTTCTATCCCCAGCCCCTGTCAGGGCTTGTGCAGGAGGCAACCAATCAATGTGTCTCTTTCACATCTCTCTCTCTCTCTCTCTCTCTCTCTCTCTCTCTCTCTCTCTCTCTCTCCCTCTCCCTCCCTCCCTCCTTCCCTCCCTTCCTTCCACTCTATCTAAAAATCAATGGAAAAAATGTCCTTGGTTAAGGATTAACAACAACAAATTTTATATTTTGACCAAATCAATTAAATATGTATAGTAAAGTCTATCATAATTTTGCCCAGTGTTGTTCCACATATTGTGAACACAAAATAAATGCAAGTTATTGAGCTTCCATTCTATTTGAAAAGCATGATATTGCACAAGCAACAGTTGAAGCAAAACACAGAGTTCCATTGTGTAAAATAATTTCTAAGCAGTCTAGCATTGCATACACAGAAAGATAAGTATCCTTTTTGTATGATCACTCCATAGATGAGGTAAGAAAAATCATCCTTACAATCTTGAAGCTTTCTAGTTCTTACATTTATCTTATATTTTGATATAATAAGCTCAAACAAGTCAAGAGAATAGAAAACTAAGGATATCTACCATAGATGTTTAAACATTTGAAGTGGAATAATTTTTCAAAGTTTCCTATTATTTTAAAAGTATGTTTATTTAGTGTTAATTTAAAAAATAGAAAAGAAAGAACAGGATGGAAGGGAGATGTGGAGAAATAGATGAAGAAAGACCTTTCTAATATGCTGAAGGAATTCTCTATTTGATTTCCTTCAGTAAAGATAGGATGGAATTTACTCTAACAGCAAGTCAAAGATAACTTTCACAACTCTACTCTGCAATTAACCTGCATACTCTCACACATTATAGTCAAATTTAGTTAGAGAGGCATCAACTGGCTCACTGAGAGCTGTCCAAGGCACTTTTATGAAGGTATGAGGGTTTTTCAGATCTTCCCTCCTACACCTCCCCCTATTATCTATCCCTACTTGACTTCTGAGGGACACACACAAAACAAACAGAAAAGAAAGAAAGAAAGAAAGAAAGAAGGAAAGAAAAGAAAAGAAAAGGAAAGAAAAGAAAAGAAAAGAAAAGTAGGCCTTTGGGTTTCTTTTTAATCCATCAAAAGACTAAAATTATGAGACAGAGGGACTTTCTGGATGCTATTAACTTTAGAGGCCTTTGTATGAGGCTCTTAGAGGTTGATCTTCCTTCTTTTTTTTTTTTTTATCCTCACCCGAGGACATTTTCCCATTTTTTGTTCAGATAGAGTGGGAGGGAGAGTGAGGGAGGGAGGGAGAGAGAGAGAGAGAGAGAGAGAGAGAGAGAGAGAGACATCAACGTGAAAGAGGAGGAAGAGAGAGGAAGAGAGAGGGAGAGAGAGAGAGAGAGAAACATCAACGTGAAAGAGGAGGAAGAGAGAGGAAGAGAGAGGGAGAGAGAGAGAGAGAGAGAGAGAGAGAGACATCAACGTGAAAGAGGAGGAAGAGAGAGGAAGAGAGAGGGAGAGAGGGAGAGAGAAACATCAATGTGAAAGAGGAGGAAGAGAGAGGAAGAGAGAGAGAGAGAGAGAGAGAGAGAGAGAGAGAGAGAGAGAAAGATCGACAGATCGACGTGAAAGGGACACATCGGGTGGCCACCTCCCACACGACCAACCAGGGCCGGGGACAAACTGCAACTGAGGTACGTGCCCCAAGCGGGAACCGAACCCGGGTCTCTCTGAACCACAGGCTGACGCTCTAACCGCTGAGCCAAACCGGCCAGGTCTGATCTTCCTTCTTTGCAAGGCTAGCTTTTGCCCTTGGTTTTCTTTACTTTCCACCACACTGTACTTTCTTAGGATTATATGTCTTTGCATACACAGGTCCTGTCTTCCATACCAAATAATGTGTGCTTTGAGGGCTGGGACAATTCTCATATAGTTCTCTACCCCATTCATTAGCATCTCAAGGAAGGCCTTGTTTATAACTGACAGTAGATGGACTTTTATTAAACTAATGGGTGATATGAAAACTAGAGAGATGTCTAACTAAAATGTAATTAATGGACTATAAATAATTGACCACAAAATAAGCCAAATTTGGTTTACTGCATCTAGAATCATATTACCAAGTCTTATTATTATTATTTTTCTTATTAATTTATTTTTGTTACAGATGTTTCTCCTTTTTCCCCCATTGACACCATCCTCCCCTTCCCTCCCTGCCCCGGCCTCAGTTTTGTTGTCCATGTCCATTGGTCATGAGTACATGCGTACAAGTTCTGTGGTTCATCGCTCCCCTCCCCCACCCCGACTTCTGGCAATTGTCAGTCTGTACCCTACTTCCACGTCTCTGGGACTACCCTGTTCCTCAGACTGTTACGTTCATTATATTCCAGAAATAAGTGAGATCATATGATATTTGTCTTTCTCTGCTTGGCTTGATTCACTTAGGATAATAGTTTCCAGGTCCTCCCATGTCATCTCAAAGGATAAAAGATCTTTCTTTCTTACAGCTGCATAGTACTCCATTGTGTATATGTACCACAGCTTTTTTATCCATTTGTCTACTGATGGACACTTGGGCTGTTTCCAGATCTTAGCTATTGTATATAGCACTGCTATGAACATGGGGGTACATATATTCTTTCTGTTTGGTGTTTCAGGCTTCTTAGGGTATATTCCTAGGAGTGGGATCACGGGGTCAAATGGTAATTCAATCTTTCATTTTTTGAGGTAACACCATAGTGTTTTCCATAGTGGCTGCACCAGTCTGCATTCCCACCAGCAGTGTACTAGAGTCCCCTTTTCTCCACACCCTCGCCAACACTTGTTGTTTGATGCTTTGTTGATGTTGGCTATTCTGACAGGTGTGAGGTGACACCTCATTGTTTTTGTTTTTTTTATCTTCGCCCGAGGACATTTTTTCATTTTTTTTTGTTCAGATAGAGTGGGAGGGAGAGAGAGGAAGAGAGAGAGAGAGAAACATCGACATGAAAGGGACACATCGAGTGGCTGCCACCTGCATGACCAACCAGGGCCGGGGACAAACTGCAACCAAGGTACATGCCCTTAGAGGGAACTGAACCCGGGTCTCTCTGGACCGCAGGCCGACGCTCTAACCGCTGAACCAAACCGGCCAGGGCCTTCATTGTTTTAATTTGCATCTATCTGATGATTAGTGATGTTGAGCATTTCTTTATATGTCTCTTGGCCATTTGTATGTCCTGTTTGGAGAGGTGTCTATTTAGCTCCTCTGCCCATTTTTTACTTGGGTTCTTTGTCTCCCTTTTGTTGAGTTGTATGAGTGCTCTATATATTTTGGAAATTAACCCTTATCTGATATATCTTGACATTAATTTTGTATCCTGCTACTTTGCCAAATTCATTTATTAGGTCTAGTAGATTTTTGATGGAGTCTTTAGGGTTTTCTATGTATAATATCATGTCATCTGCGAATAATGACAGTTTCACTTCCTCCTTTCCAATTTGGATCCCTTTTATTTTTTCTTCATGTCTGATTGCTGTGGCTAAGATTTCTAGTACTATGTTAAATAAGAGTGGTGAAATTGGGCATCCCTGTCTTGTTCCTATTCTTAAGGGAAATGCTTTTAGTTTTTGTCCATTGAGTATGATGTTGGCTGTAGGTCTTTCCTATATGGCCTTTATTATGTTGAGATATGATCCCTCTATTCCCAAATTGCTGAGTGTTTTTATCAGAAATGGGTGCTGGATTTTGTCAAATGCTTTTTCAGCGTCTATTGATACGATCATATGGTTTTTACCTTTCATTTTGTTTATGTGATGTATCACATTTATTGATTTGCGAATATTGTACCAGCCTTGCATCCCTGGGATGAATCCCATTTGGTCATGGTGAATAATATTTTTGATGTATTGCTGTATCCAATTTGCTAGTATTATGTTAAGGATTTTGGCATCTATGTTCATCAGGGATATTGGCCTGTAGTTTTCTTTCTTTGTAGTGTCTTTTTCTGGTTTTGGAATTAGAATTATGCTGGCTTCATAAAACAAGTTTGGAAATCTTCCTTCTTCTTGAATTTTTTGGAATAGTTTGAGGAGAGTGGGTGTTAATTCTTCTTTGAATGTTCGGTAATACTCCCCCGTGAAGCCGTCAGGGCCTGGGCTTTTGTTTGCTGGGAGGGTCTTGATTACATTGTCAATTTCCTTCGTTGTTATTGGCCTGTTCAAGTTTTCTATCTCTTTCTGGTTCAGTTTTGGGAGACTATGTATTTCTAGAAATGTGTCCATTTCTCTTAGATTGTGGAATTTGTTGCCATATAAATGTTCATAGTATTTGTTAATGATCCTTTGTATTTCTGTGGTGTCAGTTGTTACTTCTCCTCTTTCACTTCTGATTTTGTGTATTTGGGTTCTCTCTCTTTGTTTCTGGGTGAGTCTAGCTAAGGGTCCATCAATCTTGCTTATCTTTTCAAAAAACCAGCTCTTTGTTTCATTGATCCTTTGAATTGTTTTTTTTTTTTTTTTTGTCTCCATGTCGTTTATTTCTGCTCTGCTCTTTACTATTTCCTTCCTTCTACTTGCTCTAGGGTTTTCTTTTTTTTGCTTTCTAGTTCTTTAAGTTGTGAGGTTAGGTAGTTAATTAGAAATTTTTCTTGTTTCTTGAGATGGGCCTGTAGTGCTATGAACTTCCCTCTCAGAACTGCTTTCCCTGCATCCCATAGATTTTGTGTTTTTGTGTGTTCATTTTCATTGGTTTCCAGGAAGTTTTTAATTTTTCCCTTGATCTCCATGGTAACCTATTCATTGTTCAATAACATGCTATTTAGCCTCCATGTGTTCCAATGTCTTTGCATGTTCTTGTTGCAATTGATTTCTAGTTTCATGCCATTGTGATCTGAAAAGATGCTTGATATGATTTCAATCTTCTTGAGCTTGTAGACACTTAGTTTGTGCCCTAACATATGGTCTATCTTTGAGAATGTCCCATGTGCACTTGAGAAGAATGTGAATTCTGCAGTTTTGGGGTGTAATTCTCTGTAGATATCTATTAAATCCATTTGATCTATTGTTTCATTGAGAATTTCTGTTTCCATGTTAATTTTTTGTCTAGAGGATCTATCCAGTGATGTCAGTGGGATGTGGAAGTCTCCTGCTATGATTATATTGTGGTCGATTTCTCCTTTGAAGTCCTCCAGAAGAATATTAATATATTTTGGTGTTCCTGTATTGGGTGCATATATGTTTACCAAGGTTATATCTTCCTGTTGGATAGACCCTTTCAATATTATGTAGTGGCCTTCTTTGTCTCTAGTTATGGTCTTCAATTTGAAATCTAATTTATCAGATATGAGTATTGCTACACCAGCTTTTTTTTCCTTTCTGTTTGCTTGGGAGATTTTTTTCCATCCCTTTACTTTCAACCTATGTGAGTCTTTTGTTGTGAGGTGGGTCTCTTGTAGACAACATATATGTGAATCATGCTTTCTTATCCAGTCAGCTACTCTGTGTCTTTTATCGGAGCATTCAATCCATTTACATTTAAGGTGATTATTGTATGTACTTATTTATTGCCATTTTTGTTCAGTGTGGTTATATTTTTCTTCCTATTTCTTCTACTAATTACAGCAGTCCTTTCAACATTTCTTGCAGTGCTGGTTTGGTGCTAATATATTCCCTTAGCCTTTTTTTTTTTGTCTGGGAAGCTCTTTATTTGACTTTCTGTTTTGAATGATAGCCTTGCTGGATAGAGTAGTCTTGGATTCAGATCCTTGTTTTTCATGACCTTGATTACTTCATGCTATTCCCTTCTGGCCTGTAGTGTTTCTGTTGAGAAGTCAGATGATAGCCTAATGAGTGTTCCTTTGTAGGTAGGTAACCTGTTGCTTATCTCTTGCTGCCTTTAGGATTCTCTCTTTGTCTTTAATTTTTGGCATTTTAATTATTATTTGTCTTGGTGTGGGCCTGTTTGAGTTCTTCTTACTTGGGGCCCTCTGTGTTTCTTGAACTTGAATGCCTTCTTCCTTCACCAGGTTAGGAAAGTTTTCTGTCACTATTCCTTCAAATATATTCTCTAACCCTTGCTCATTTTCTTCTTCTTCAGGGACTCCTATGATGTGAATGTTATTACATTTCCAGTTGTCCCACAGTTCTCTTAAGCTATCTTTCTGTTTTTTAATTGTTTTTTCCTTTTGGTTTTCTGATTAATTGATTTTTCTACTCTCTCTTCTAATTCACTGATCCAGTCCTCCGCTTCCTCTACTCTGCTGGTCAGTCCTTCCAATGTGTTCTTTATTTCTGCTATGTCATTCTTTATTTCCACTTGGTTGGTTTTCATGGTGTCGATGTTCTTACTCATGCTGTTGAGCTTCCTCAAGATCATGGCTCTGAACTCTACCTCTGATAATTTGCTTAACTGCATTTCATTGATCTCGTCTTCGGTAGAGTTCTCTTGTTCTTTCATTTGGGATCTGTTTCTTTGTTTCACCATTTTTGCTATCTCAGTGGGTTTTGGAGCCTGCCAAATTTTCCCTGTGGGTGTTGGTGTTCTGCTATTTGTGGCTCCCTCTACTGGGTTTGGATGAGCGTGGAGGGCCCTCCTTAAACACCATTGTCAAGCCTCACTTTCCTGGGTAGATTTGCAAGCTCAGGAAAGGTTCAGTTATGCTCTAGCTTTTTTCCTGGAGGCTATTAGCCTCAGTTACTTGAAAAGCCTTAGGATCTCAGTTGAATGAGAATCTCCCTCAGGTGTTTATAGTTAAGAGGATTTCCCAAGGGTGGGGCCCATGCTGGTTGTTAATGAGCCTCAATTTGCATTTTCTTGCCTCACCTGGGAATCTTCGAGGGAGGGGCTGCCACAGCTCTGGGAAGGAGCAAACTTGGCTGCCGTTCTGTGCAACCAGGAAGGAGCAGGCTGCCACCACCGTCCTTTGTGGCCGCAGCTCAGCACAAACTCTGAGCACCCTGCAAATCCCAGGTGTCCCCACAGAGTTCCAGTCCAGTCTGCCCTCCCTCTGCCGGAGCCCCAGGTGAGTGGCTGTAGCTATTTAGTGCTCTGTCCCGGCCCTCTACACTGTGGAGCAAGTTGGGCTCTTAACCCCGAGGGTGGGCGTGCTGCTCACAGTTCAGGCCGCTGCTGTCCATGGGCTCCCAGCCCGCCACCCTCTTGTGCCTCCGCAGATCCTACCAGGCTCATTCAGTGTCCCTGGTTGTATGGTCCTCTCCCGCTGCTTTTCTGTTGCTTTTTCCCAACTATTTGTCTTTATTTTAGTTGTACTTCCCATTTGGTCCTGGGGATCGTCTGTGTAGCTTCCATTCACTCCACCGCCATTTTCTTCCTCCCCAAGTCTTATTATTTTATGATTGATTTTTAAAGCCATGAAGACATGACCCTACCATTACAGGTGGTGATGAGTTTCACCCTGAAAGAACTGTCAATCATCCCAAAAGTGGACAAGATATAAGGCAGACCTTGGGATTAGAAGACTCAGGGAACTTCTTCCACATCTCAACTCTGGCTCTCCAGCAGAGGCCTGGAGCTGGTTTATGGTAGGAGCTTGCTACCCCTTCCCAGAGGGAGGAGAAAAGACTTGACCAAGTCTCCACTAGTAGTGGTGGTGGTGGTGGTAGTAAATACATCTCTTGGAAGCATCAGAGAAGCATTGTAGTCCTATAGAAAACTCTGGAGAAACAGGTAACAGGACTGACACCTTCAGCTGGAAGAGGGCAGTGCACTCCCTGGGGGAATGAAGGGAAAACTGGTTTCTGAACACAGGGTTTAGATCTAGGTGTCAAGATTGTCTCTTAGGGAAAATGGTTCTGTGTTTTTGTGTTTATTTTAAGAATGGAATGCTGTGATGGTTAATTTTTTTTTTTTTATCCTCACCCAAGGACACTTTTTTTTTGGCATTTATCTTCTGATAGAGTGGGAGGGAGAGAAGGAGGAAGTGAAAGAGAGAAACATCAATGTGAGAGAGACACATCAAGTGGTTTCCACCCACATGACCTCAACCGGGGCTGGGGACATACTACAACTGAGGTACATTCCCTTAGTGGGAACTGAACCTGGGACTCTCTGGTCCGCGGGCCGAAGCTCTAACCTCTGAGCTAAACTGGCTAGGGCTGTGATGGTTAAATTTTTGTGTCAAATCCATTGCAGTAAGGAATGGCCAGGTAGCTGGTAAAACATTTCTGGTTTGTCTGTGAGGGTGTTTACAGAAGGGAGTAGCATTTTAATTAGTAAATTGAATAAAGATCACCCTCACCAATGTGGGTAGACATCATGTAATCCATTGAGGGCTTAAATAGAACAAAATTGTGGAAGAAGGATGCATTCACTGTCTCTGCGTGAGCTGTGACATCCATTTTCTCCTGCCCTTGGGAATCAGAGCTCCTGGTTCACAGGTCTGCAGACCTGGATGGAATTATTTCACCAAGTTTCCTGGTTCTCCAGCTTGCAGGCTGGATATTGCTGCACATCCCAGCCTTCATAATCATGGAGGCTGATTCTCATAATAAGTAACAAGTCTCCTCTGATGTATATCTATTGGTTCTCTTTCTCTGAGAACCCCAACTAATACAGACTAATATAGATGCTAAAAGCTGGAACACTTGACTACCTGGCCATTTTCAACTATGATGCAGAAAAGGCCATTGCTTTTTTTTCTTTAAGGGGTTATGGGGGCATTGGCAGCTTGGGAGAGCATACACTGACAGTTATGGCAACAATGCAGGGACACAAATTGTAGTTGTGGTAATGATCGGAATCCTTTAATGAGATGTTTAGACCTGCTTGGGTTTCATAGGCCCCGTGTCTTCACTGGAGCTACGTTAGCTCTAGAATTTATATTTCCTGAAAGCTGTGTTGCTCTCATTTTATGAGGAGCAATTAATTTTATACACACCTGTTATTGGTCTATTGGTACCCACCTCCCTGAATGAAAAGGTTTGTCATACATGAGTTGGGATTCTAGATCCCCAGTGCATGCTAAGGATTACATTATGCTTTTTCTAAAGATGCTATTTAACGACTGTGCCATTATGACTTTTCTTTAGGTAAAATGTTGAATGAGTTGTTAACTATTTGACTCTCAGATTGATGGTGCAGTGAAACACCCCAGGGCCGTGGACAGCGCGAATTCCATTTTTGCAGGTCCCAGAGTAATATGTTTAGAGCAGTGACTTACTCAAGCATGGAGCATTTGACTTTTAAAACCATCTGGCTTACCATTGCAGGAATAATGCAGCAGACTTTTGATTGTCCCCTCATCTCCCATTCTTGGAGACGCCAGGCCATTTAATTTCAGAAATGGAGAGATCTTGACTGGCTGCCAAGTGTCAGCTTTCAGTGCCGTTTTTATAGTTCCATTTACACACCCTCTCAGCATCAGGGTCATATAGAAAGGTTTATGGTCTCTTTGCTCGGGCTTTGGTGGTAAAACAAATGAAGCTGCAATAAAACTGTATCTGCACAGGTTTGTAGGCTATAGTATTATTTTTTGCAATTTTCAAAATAGGGTGAAATACAGCATAAACCAGAAATTCTCCAGGCAGCTTCTTGGCTTGTCGATCAATATTGATTTGTCTCCCTTTCTTTCTCTCCTTTTGTTGCATATGTTGCTTATGTTTCTATTTAGCCCTTGTTATTTTCTCTGGCTTGAGATATGTATTTCTTTGACATGATCAGAAAATTATTTCAATTTATCACCTAAATATCCAGAAGAAAACCTTGTGCTGATTTTATGGAATTAAATACAAGAAAGAATTGGGGATATAGCAGAATAATTTTTATTTTAAAAAATTTCCTGGTGTTCGTTTTCACAATCTTAGTTTATGTAGAAAGTTTAGAATTGGTTACACAAAAAATTTAATAGGTAAGAGAAATGAAGTAGCTGTTTAATTTAAGATTGTTTCTGATGCTGGTTTTGTGTGTCATTTTCTACCCTTGGGATTCAAGTGTCCTGGAATTACATTGCTAAACTCGTTTCTTGCATTTACCTCATATTTTCTGTGCTCCTATCAAACTGACCACTTTCCTGCTTTGTAAACTTCCCTAATTTTCTTTCCTTCTAACTTCATCTAGCCCCTCTAAAAGAGCACTTCTTATTGCCTCAAGTATAAACACTCTCTTCTTAACTTTTCTGGATCCCAAACCACAACTTGCTACCAGTGCCCATAAGAAATTTCTCCCGTGACTTCCCACAGCACTTATTTTCCATCATTTCAAATTTCTTCTCTTTTCCCTTGTATTATATGTTACCCCTCTGTCTCTTTCTGTATATATCTATATATCTATCTATCCATCCACCCACCCATTTGTTCATCATCCATCCATCCATCCATCCATCCATCCATCCATCAATCATGTATCTAGTTTCATTATTTTATATTTTCTAGTAGCTCTAAACTTCTTATACCCTGATTTATCCTTGTATTATCTCACTATATCCAGCATACATTATTTATAATAACTATTCATTAAATATTTATTGATAAGACAAT
This sequence comes from Tadarida brasiliensis, assembly GCA_030848825.1. Classification (NCBI taxonomy): domain Eukaryota; kingdom Metazoa; phylum Chordata; class Mammalia; order Chiroptera; family Molossidae; genus Tadarida; species Tadarida brasiliensis. Next base: position 65,114,393 of record CM061259.1, on the reverse strand, counting down.
GAATGAAAAACCTTGTAGGTTATTGTTGCATAATTGATGTTTTTTATTTTGCAATAATTATGGGCTCTCCAAATGGATTCTTATAACCACTTCATGCTTTGCTCTTGATTCAAATTTTTTAAAACCAATCTCATTATATAAAACAGGTGTATAGAAGTAGTTATGATTAGAGACATAAAAGTGGAAAGAGAAAATACTTATAATTACAGGGGTGAAAGTAGAGAACATCACTTTTCTTGTGCATTATAAAACCCATAACATTTTCTCTTCACTAGGGTATTTTTAAAAATTTTATTTTAGGTATTTTTTGAAATTTAAACACAAAAGACTACTTCTCTTTGCAGCAGTTGAAATTTTAAAAATGTACCTTTTAAAAATTGTTTCTGGCCCGGCCGGTGTGGCTCAGTGGTTGAGCATCCACCCAAACACCAAGAGGTCACTGGTTTGATTCCCGGTCAGGGCACATGCCCAGGTTGTGGGCCTGATCCCCAGTGGGGGACATGCAGGAGGCGGCCAATCAATGTTCTCTCTCATTGATGTTTCTCTCTCTCTATCCCTCTCCCATCCTTTCTCTCTAAAAATCAATAAAGAAAAAAAAATTGTTTCTGATACAATCTGTTATGTATTTGTTTATCACATATATTATACTTGGAAATAAAATGAGAGGTTTCATGAATGATGTAAGTTATTTTGTCTTAGGTATTGAGAGCTATTTGGTGGGAGAGAAAGGTGGCATTGACCTCAGAAGTTTAGGGCAGTATCTTGAAATGCCATAGTTTCCCTTATAAATGTATCACATATAAATAATTGTCAATGTCTACAAACATTTTAAAAGAAATTATATTTAAGAGTGCACAGTCTTAAAAGAAACGAGTTTTGCAATTTTAGAATTTACTATATAAGCTTATTTGATGAAAGCTGGTCTATGTAGATTGCATCATTCCAGTTAAAGATCCATAGATATCTCTAAGGACTGAATAAGTATGTATTTATGCTGAACTTTTAAAAAAAATTTAATTAATTAATTAATTAATTTATTTATTTTTGTTACAGATGTTTCTCCGTTTTCCCCCATTGACACCCTCCTCCCCCTACCTCCCTGCCCTGTCCCCAGTTTTGTTGTTCATGTCCATTGGTTATGTGTACATGCATATAAGTTCTGTGGTTTATCTCCCTTAACACACCCTCTTCTGGGGACTGTCAGTCTGTACCCTACTTCCACGTCTCTGGGACTACCCTGTTCTTCAGACTGTTATGTTCATTATATTCCACAAATAAGTGAGATCATATGATATTTGTCTTTCTCTGCTTGGCTTCTTTCGCTTAGGATAATAGTTTCCAGGTCCCTCCCTGTCGTCTCAAAGGATAAGAGATCTTTCTTTCTTACAGCTGCATAGTACTCCATTGTGTATATGTACCACAGCTTTTTTATCCATTTGTCTACTGATGAACATTTGGGCTGTTTTCAGATCTTAGCTATTGTAAATAGTGCTGCTATGAATATGGGGGTACATATATTATTTCTGATTAGTGTTTCAGGCTTCTTAGGGTATATTCCTAGAAGTGAGATCACTGGGTCAAATGGAAATTTAATTTTTAATTTTTTGAGGTAACACCATAGTGTTTTCCATAGTGGCTGCACCAGTCTGCATTCCCACCAGTGTACTAGAGCATCCTTTGCTCCACACCCTCGCTAACACTTATTGTTTGATGCTTTCTTGATAGTGGCCATTCTGACAGGTGTGAGGTGATACCTCATTGTTGTTTTAATTTGCATCTCTCTCATGATTAGTGATGTTGAGCATTTCTTCATATGTCTCTTGGCCATTTGTATGTCCTGTTTGGAGAGGTGTCTATTTATTTCCTCTGCCCATTTTTTAATTGGGTTCTTTGTCTTCCTTTTGTTGAGTTGTATGAGCACTCTATATATTTTGGAGATTAACCCCTTATATGATGTATCATTGGCAATTATGCTCTCCCATATAGTGGGTTCCCTTTCCATTTTGATGGTTGTTTCTTTTGCTGTGCAGAAGCTTTTGAGTTTGATGTAGTCCCATGTGTTCATTTTTTCCTTTGTTTCTGTTGCCTTAGGTGATGTATCAGTGAAAATTCTGCTGGGTATGGTGTCTGAAATTTTGTTGCCTACATTTTCTTCTAGGATTTTTATGGATTCACAAGTCACATTTAAGTCTTTTATCCATTTTGAGTTTATTCTTGTGTATGGTGTAAGTTGATGGACTAGTTTAATTTTTTTGCATGTAGCTGTCCAATTTTCCCACCACCATTTATTAAAGAGGCTGTCTTTACTCCACTGTATGCTCTTGCCACCTTTGTCGAATATTAATTGAGCATAATGTTTTGAGTCAATTTCTGGGTTCTGTGTTCTATTCCATTGATCTATGTGCCTGTTCTTGTGCCAGTACCAGGTTGTTTTTATTGCAGTAGCTTTGTAGTATAACCTGATATCCGGTATTGTGATCCCACCTACTTTGTCCTTCTTTTTCAAGATTACTGTGGCTATTTGGGGTCTTTTTTGGTTCCATATGAACTTTTGGAGTATTTGTTCTAGTTCTGTGAAATATGTCGTTGGTATTTTGACGGGGATTGCATTGAATCTATAGATTGCTTTGGGTAGTATGGACATTTTAATGATGTTAATTCTTCCAATCCATGAACAAGTTATGTGCTTCCATTTTTTTATATCTTTCTCTATTTTTTCAATGTCCTGTAGTTTTCTGCAAATAGGTCCTTTACTTCTTTGGTTAAGTTTATTCCTAAGTATCTTAATTTTTTTGCTGCAATGATAAGTGGGATTGTTTTTTTTTAGTTTCTCTTTCTGTGAGTGCATCATTGATGTATAAGAATGCTGTCAATTTCTTGACATTAATTTTGTACCCTGCTACTTTGCCAAATTCACTTATTAAGTCTAGTAGATTTTTGATGGAGTCTTTATGGTTTCCTATGTATAATATCATGTTGTCTGTGAAAAATGACAGTTTCACTTCCTCTTTTCCAATTTGGATACCTTTTATTTTTTCTTCATGTCTGATTGTTGTGGCTAAGTCTTCCAGTACTATGTTAAATAAGAGTGGTGAAAGTGGGCATCCCTGTCTTGTTCCTGTTCTTACGGGAAATGCTTTTAGTTTTTGTCCATTGAGTATGATGTTGGCTGTAGGTTTTTCATATATGGCCTTTATAATGTCAAGATATGATCCCTCTATTCCCAAATTGCTGAGCATCTTTATCAGAAATGGGTGCTGGATTTTGTCGAATGCTCTTTCAGCATCTATTGATGTGATCACATGATTTTTATCTTTCATTTTGTTTATGTGGTATATCACATTTATTGATCTGCAAATATTGCACTTGTCTTGCATCTCTGGGATGAATCTCATTTGGTCATGGTGAATAATCTTTTTGATGTATTGCTTGATCTGATTTGCTAGTATTTTGTTCAGGATTGTTGCATCTATGTTCATCAGGGATATTGGCCTATAATTTTCTTTCTTTGTAGTGTCTTTTTCTGATTTTGGAATTAGAATTATGCTGGCCTCATAAAATAAGTTTGGAAGTCTTCCTTCTTGAGTTTTTTGGAATAGTTTGAGGAGACTGGGTGTTAGTTCTTCTTTGAATCCTCGGTAAAACTCATCTGTGAGGCCGTACGGGCCTGGGCTTTTGTTTGCTGAGAGAGTCTTGATTACATCTTCAATTTCCTTAGTTGTTATTGGTCTGTTCAAGTTTTCTATCTCTTCCCGGTTCAGTTTTGGGAGACTATGTGTTTCTAGAAATGTGTCCATTTCGCATAGATTGTCTAATTTGTTGCCATAAAATTGTTCATAATATTTGTTAACAATCCTTTGTGTTTCTGTGGTGTCAGTTATTATTTCTCCTTTTTCATTTCTGATTTTGTGTATTTGGGTTCTTTCTCTTTGTTTTTTTGGTGATTCCAGCTAAGGGTCCATCAATCTTGTTTATCTTTTCAAAAAACCAGTTCTTTGTTTCATTGATCCTTTGGATTGTTTTTTTTTTTTGGTCTCCATGTCGTTTATTTCTGCTCTGGTCTTTACTATTTCTTTCCTTCTACTTGTTCTAGGGTTTTCTTTTTGTTTGCTTTCTAGTGCTTTAAGTTGCGAGGTTAGGTAGTTAGAAATTTTTCTTGTTTCTTGAGGTAGGCCTGTAGTGCTATGAACTTCCCTCTATGGGATGCTTTCACTGCATCCCATAGATTTTGTTTTGTTGTGTGTTCATTTTCATTGAACACACAACCTGTTGCATATCTCTTACTGCCTTAAGGATTCTCTCTTTGTCTTTAATTTTTGGCATTTTAATTATTATGTGTCTTGTTGTGGGCCTGTTTAGGTTCTTCTTACTTGGGCTCTCTGTGCTTCTTGAAATTGCATGCCTTCTTCCTTCACCAAGTTAGGAAAGTTCTCTGTCATTGGTTTCCAAGAAATTTTTAATTTTTTCCTTGATCTGCATGGTAACCCATTCATTGTTCAATAACATGCTATTTAGCCTACATGTTTTCAAATATCTTCGCATGTTCTTGTTGCAATTGATTTCTAGTTTTATGCCATTGTGATCTGAGAAGATTCTTGATATGATTTCAGTCTTCTTGAACTTGTAGAGACTTAGGTTGTGCCCTAACGTGTTGTCTGTCTTTGAGAATGTCCCATGTGCAAATGTGAAGAATGTGAATTCTGCAGTTTTGGGGTGTAATTCTCTGTATATATCTATTAAATCCATTTGATCTAGTGCTTCATTTAGAGTCTCTGTTTCCTTGTTAATTTTTTGTTCAGAGGATTTATCCAGTGACGTCAGCGGGGTGTTGAAGTTTCCTGCTATGATTGTATTGCTGTCGATTTCTCCTTTGAAGTCCTCCAGAAGATTTTTAATATATTTTGGGTCTCCTGTATTGGGTGCATATATGTTTACCAAGGTTATATCTTCCTGTTGGATAGATCCTTTCAATATTATGTAGTGGCCTTCTTTGTCTCTAGTTATGACCTTCATTTTGAAATCTATTTTATCAAATATGAGTATTGCTACCCCAGCGTTTTTTTTTTTCTTTCTGTTTGTTTGGAAGATTTTTTTCCCATCCCTTCACTTTCAACCTATGTGAGTCTTTTGTTGTGAGGTGGGTCTCTTGTAAACAACATATATGTGAATCATGCTTTCTTATCCAGTCAGCTACTCTGTGTCTTTTTTTTTTTTTCCTCACCCGAGGACATTTTTTTTCATTTTTTGTTCAGATGGAGTGGGAGGGAGAGAGAGGAAGAGAGACAGAGAGAAACATCGACGTGAAAGGGACACATCGAGTGCTGCCACCCGCACGACCAACCAGGGCCGGGGACAAACTGCAACCGAGGTACATGCCCTTAATGGGAACCGAACCCGGGTCTCTCTGGACCCCAGGCTGACACTCTAACTGCTGAGCCAAACCGGGCCAGGGCAACTCTGTGTCTTTTAATCGGAGCATTCAATCCATTTACATTTAAGGTGATTATTGTATGTACTTATTTATTGCCATTTTTTTTCAGTGTGGTTATATTTTTCTTCCTATTTCTTCTACTCATTACATCAGTCCTTTCAACATTTCTTGCAGTGCTGGTTTGGTGCTAATATATTCCCTTAGCCTTTTTTTGTCTGGGAAGCTCTTTATTTGACTTTCTATTTTGAATTATTGCCTTGCTAGATAGAGTGGTCTTGGATTCAGATCCTTGTTTTTCATGACCTTGATTACCTCATGCCATTCCCTTCTGGCCTGTAGTGTTTCTGTTGAGAAGTCAGATGATAGCCTTATGGGGGTTCCTTTGTAGGTAACCTGTTGTGTATCTCTTACTGCCTTTAGGATTCTTTCGTTGTCTTTAATTTTTGGCATTTTAATTATTATGTGTCTTGGTGTGGGCCTGTTTGAGTTCTTCTTACTTGGGGCTCTCTGTGCTTCTTGAACTTGCATGCCTTCTTCCTTCACCAAGTTAGGAAAGTTTTCTGTCACTATTTCTTCAAATATATTCTCTAACCCTTGCTCATTTTTTTCTTCTTTGGGGACTTCTATGATGCGAATATTATTACGTTTCCAGTTGTCCCACAGTTCTCTTAAGTTGTCTTCCTGTTTTTTAATTGTTTTTTTCCTGTTGGTTTTCTGATTGCTTGATTTTTTTCTACCCTGTCTTCTAATTCACTGATCTGGTCCTCAGCTTCCTCTACTCTGCTGGTCAGTCCTTCTAATGTGTTCTTTATTTCTGCTATGTCATTCTTCATTTCTTCTCAGTGGTTTTTCATTTCCAACTGGTTGATTTTCAATGTTTCTATATCTTTACTCATGGTGTTGATGTCCTTACTCATATTGTTGAGCTTCCTCATGGCTCTGAACTCCACCTCTGATAATTTGCTTAACTGCATTTTATTTATCTCATCTTCGGTAGAGTTTTCTTGTTCTTTCATTTGGGATTTGTTTCTTTGTTTCACCATTTTGGCTATCTTAGTGGGTTTTGGAGCCTGCCAGATTTTCCCTGTGGGTGTTGGTGTTCTGCTGTTTGTGGCTCCCCCTACTGGGTTTGGATGAGTGTGGGAGGGCACATGTTAAACACCACTGTCAAGTCTGACTTTCCTGGGTAGATTTGCAAGCCCAGGAAAGGTTCGGTTATCCTCTAGCTTTTTGCCTTTAGGCTATTAATCTCAGTTACTCAGGGCCTTGGAATGTAGCCCTCTGGTGTTCAGCATAAGAGGATTTCCAGAGAGTGGGCCAGAATCTTGTTTGTTAATGAGCCTCAATTTGCATTTCTTTGGCTCACCTGGAAGGGGCTGAATCTCCAAGGGATGGGCTGCTGGTTTTTTCCAAGCTCTGGGAAGGAGCAAGCTGGCCACAGTCCTGTGTGGCCGGGAAGGAGCAAGCTTGCCACCGTCCTTTGTGGCTGTGACTCAACAAAAACTCTGAGCACCCTCCAAATCGTGTATGTCCCCACAGAGTTCCAGTCCAGTCTGCCCTCCCTCTGCCAGAGCCCCAGGTGAGTGGCTGTAGCCAATTCAGTGCTCTGTTCCAGCCCTCTGTGCTGTGGAGTGAGCTTGGGATTTTAACCCGAGGGTGCTGCTCACAGCTAAGACCACTGCTGTCCAAGGGCTCCCAGCCTGCCACTCTCTCACGCCTCCACAATCCTACCAGTGTCTCTGCTTATATGGTCCTTTCCCACTGCTTTTCTCTTGCTTTTTTCCAACAATTTGTCTTCATTTTAGTTGTAATTCCCATTTGGTCCTGGGAGATTGTTTGTGTAGCTTCCATTCACTCTGCTGTCATTTTTTCTTTCCAGCTATGCTGAACTTTTAAATAAGGATTCCACAAGAAGTGTGAGAGTCACTATAAGATAGTAATGCCCTGCATTCTGTGAGCAATATGTAAGAGACCAGGTTGGGAGGAGAAAGTGTTGGGTACCTGGAAAAGTAGCTGAGTCAGGTGCTAAGACCCATCTGCAATCCAAAGTAGACAAGTTTAGTGAATGTAGCAGGACTCCATTCCATTGCAGGCAAGCAACCAGATCAATATAAAATGAGGTAGGTCTTGTTAGCTTGGGAAGAATATTGCCTGTTTTGTAATTTCTGGATAGCCCGAATAAGCACTTTTGGTGCAGACAAAAGCTTTTAGCTAGTGAATTGGATTCAAGGCAAGGAAGGTTGCAGTGGATAGTTAAGATTCCTGACTAAAAAAATATTGCCAGGCCTGGCCGGTGTGGCTCAGTGGTTGAGCGTCGATCCATGCATCAAGAGGTCGCCAGTTCCATTCCCTGTCAGGGCACATGCCCAGGTTGTGGGCCTGATCCCCAGTGAGGGGCATGTAGGAGTTGGCCAATTGATGTTCTCTCTCATTGATGTTTCTCTCTCTCTCTCCCTCTCTCTTCCTCTCTCTCTAAAATCAATAAAGAAACAAAATTGTTAAAAAAAAATGTTGCCAAGATCTAAGTGAAAAAGGCCCTCATAGAATGCATATTACTAGCATCTTTCTAGAAACCAAAGACCCAAACTTACAAACTCTAGAGACCCAGGAAGTCTGTCTTCCCAACTCCAACTGGTTGGAATGAAATTTAAATGCTGCTAGTCACTCATTTATTTCATTCATTCATCCTAACATTTATTTTATTTTTTAAAATACATTTTTATTATTTTTTTTAGAGAGAAAGGAAGAGAGAGAGAGAGAGCTATAAACATCGATGTGAGAGAGAAACATCAATTGGCTGCCTCCTGCATGCCTCCTACTGGGGAGTGAGCCCACAACCCGCGCATATGACCTGACGGGGAATCCAGCTCGGACCTCTCAGTCCATGGGATGATGCTCAATCCATTGAGCCACACCAGCTAGACATCCTAACATTTATTGAGCACTTACTCTGAAACTTTTAGCACTTCAGGGATATAAGGATGAATAAGATAGAATGTCTCTCTTTGCCCTTAAGAAAATGACCCTTTAATGGGAGAGTGGTAAAATGTATGTATGGTCTAAATTCTTCATTCTCTCTCTCTCCATATATATCATGAGATTTTGAGATCCTATCACTGAGAAAATAGACTAGTTCTATGCACCTTGATTTTGAGTTTGGCCGTATGAATTGCTTTGACCAATGGCCTTTTAGCAGATGTAAGGTACCTGAGGCTTCAAAAAGGATTTGCACCCCTTTGCTTTCATATTTGCACTTTTTTCTTAAATTGTGAAACTATATCCAAGTTGGCCTCCTAAAAGTATATGAAAAACATGTTGAATAGGGTCAAATGATCCTAGCAGACAGCTGGTCAATTATCAGGCAAAGAATGAGCTCAGCTGAGCTCAGAATTGTATTCTAAATCACCAACTCATAGACTCACAAGCAAATAAAGGCATCTCATTTTTGAACATTGAGTTTGAGGTGTTCTTTTTCCATAGCAGTATTATGGAAATAAGTACCTAATATAGTAGATAAAGATAAGTAAATAATCACAATGTAGAGCGACACAGTGATAAAGGATACAGTAAAACGCACACACGGGAGACTTTTGCTTCTAGGTATATGGAGTAATACTTTTCCTTAGTCTTCCTGCTAAGTACAACTAAAAATCCAGAACATTAAATAGAAAACAAATATAAGAAGACTTGGCAAGGTGGAGAGATAAAGGCAGACAGGTGATGGCTCTCATGATCCAAGGAATATAATGGCTAGCTGCCTAGTTTTTATTTTCTGCCTCATATACTTCAAACTTGGAGCTGAAAAAATTGGCAACCCAGAAATGTCAACAAGTTCAGACAAAAAGAAAAAAGCCCCAACTGTAGCCTGCTCTTCATTCAAAGGACCATGAGAGAGCCAGCAGAACATTTTTCAATAATGACTGCTCTACTCCAAATGCCACAGAAAACACTGTGGTCCCACCTCCACTCCACCAACAAATTAAACATTTTAATTTAAGAAAATACATTAGGGTGTTGGTGGAGCATGCCACTGCCCTTGAGATCTTTTTACTTCCCAGGTATTTTGCTTCTTGCTGCTAGAACCACAAGTTGATAGAGGGAAGAGCACCAATAAGAATAGAACCACAGCTATTTAATGATTATTCACCTTACTAACTATAGACAGGAGATTTTCTTACAGACCTTGGGAAACAGGAGGATGTGCTGCAAGAAGAAAAACAGGGCTGTAAAAAAGATAAGATGCCTCAGAATCCAGATAGGTCCACTACTCAGAAAAGAAAAAATACATTTTGAGAACAGACAAAAGACAGGACACACTTTGACTTTGTTGGTTGCTATGCCTGGACCCTGACCCCTTCCAGGAGTTTGTCCCAGGAACCAGTGGAGCTGTTTTTAACATCATAGAAAATGAACTACCTTGTTATTGGACTTCAAGATACTGGAAGGAGACACACAGACCATGGACACTGCAGCCCTTACCCTGCCCCGTTTCCCTCCTTGCATACAGCCCCTTTCTTACTTATCCTTATACAATCAGGTGACTAATAAGAGAGGTTAGCAGAATTTACAGGATGACTTGTTGCTCTCTCCATACTGCCAGCTTTATTGGAATAAATACTCATACACAATCCACTCCTGTCTCTGCTTAATTTGGCTCAAGTAGTGACAGGCAGCCTCGAACCTGTTTTGTGTCTGGTTTCAAAGTGACTATTTCTGGGTGGATTTGGATCAACAAACAAAGTTGTGAGTAAATATTCCAGGTAGATTGATAGCATGAAAATTTATATGGACAGTTGGATTTGAATGCATTTATAAGCATTCTCATGCCTCTGGCTTGGTCATGGTGTTGATGTTACAACTGCCCATGTGTCTATAAATCTTAAGTCATTCATGTACTTATTGACATAAACATTATGTAAGTTTAAGATGCATATCATGATGATATAATATACTTATATATTGCAAGACGATTATTGCAATAGGTAGTTAGTACCTCCATTATGCCACACAATTAGCTTATTCTGTGGGCTAAGAACAATTTAAGGCTTGCTCTCTTAGCAACTTTCAAGTGTACAATACAATACTGTTAACTATAGTCACCATGCTGTACATTGGATCTCCAGAATTTGTTCCTCTTATAACTGAAAGTTTGTGCCCTTTGACCAACATTGCCCCATTTTCCCTCCCTCTGGTCCCTGCAATCACCATTCTACTTTCTCTGTCTATGACTTTGGCTTTTTAGATTCCACATATAAATGAGATCATACGGTATTTGTCTTTCTCTGTTTGACTTATTTCACTTAGCATGCTGACCTCAGGGTCCACACATGTTGCAAACGGCTAGATATCTTTCTTTTTATGGGTGAAAAAAAATATATATAATCACATTTCTTTCTCTATTTTCCCATAATAGACACTTAAATTGCTTCTGTTTCTTGGCTATTGTAAATCCTGCAGTGATTAAGGGGTGCATATGTTTTATCCAGCTAGTGTTTTTGTTTCCTTTGAATAAATACCCAGAATTGGTATTGCTGAATCATATGGTAGTTCTATTTGTAATTTTTTGAAGAACTTTCATAGTGGCTGCATCAATTTACATACCCAACAATAGTGCATGAGGGTTCCCTTTTCACATCTTAGCCAACACGTTATTTCTTGAGTGTTTGATAACATCCCTTCCATCAGGTGTGAAGTGATATCTCATCGTGGTTTTGGTTTGCATTTGCCTGGTTAATTACTGATGTTGAGCACCTTTTTACATACCTGTTGGCTATTCTGTATTCTTTGGAAAATATTCTCTTTAGATCTTTTGTCCATTTTTAAAATAACTGAATTATTTATTTTTTTTTGCTATTAAGTTGTATGAGTTCTTTATGTATTTTGAATATAAAATTTTTTATAAGTTTGGAAATATTTCATATGGTTTGAAAATATTTTCTCTCAATTTAATATGCCTTTTTTTGTTGATTGTTTATTTTGCTGTATAAAAACTTTTTAGTTTAATATAGTTTCACTGTTTATTTTGCTTTGTTGCTTATGCTTTTGATGTCATATCCAAAAAATAATAATAATTGTTAAGATCAATGCAATGTATGATTATATCACTGACTTAGTTCTGTGTTTTCACTGAGTATTTGTTTAAGACAATACATTTCCACTTAAAGTTTATTTCATTTAAACTCAAATTAAAATTTAGAAGATTATTAGTAAAAATTAGTAATAACAATTATTAATTTTATGTCTTTTGTAAATAGCAATACACATTCTAGTCACAGAAATTTTATTTTCTTTTTTAAACTTTTAATTCAAACCTAGAATGCTATTTTAATTTTTAAAAAATGCTTGCATGATCTTGGTTAATTATGGGATGATTTATAGAGGGAAATGAGTATTTCCAAAAGAAGTAAAAGAGGTTTCATTGAAAACACACGAAAAAACTGAACAAGGTCATAACAAATAGTACAGTAGTTGCATTGAACATTTTCATTGCAGTTGCAGCCCTCAGTTTTCAAGGACACATGTACATGGACATACGGGGAGAAGGGAGAGAAAATAAAGAGTCATCAGAGAAATGCAAATTAAAGCCACAATCAAATGTCACCACACACCAAGGGCTATCATCAATAAACCAACAAACAACAAGTGCTGGTGAGGATGTGGAGAAAAGGGAACCCTCGGGCACTGTTGGTGGGAATGCAGACTGGTGCAGCCACTGTGGAAAGCTGTATGGAGTTACCTCAAAAAATTTAAAAATGGAACTGCCTTATGACCCAGCAATTGCAATTCTGGGAATATATCTGAAGAAACCTGAAACCCTGATTCAAAAGAATATATGAATTCCTATGCTCATTACAAGGTTATTTTCAATAGCCAAGATTGGGAAGCAGCCCAAGTGTACATCAGTAGATGAGTGAATGAAAAAGCTGTGATATATTTACACAATGAAATACTTTGTGGCCGTAGAAATGAAAGAAATCTTATCTTTTACGACAGCATGGATGGACCTGGAGAGTATTATGCTAAGTGAAATAAGCCAGTCAGAGAAAGACAAATATGATGATTTCACTTATAGGTGGAATCTAATGAACAAAATAAACTGACAAACAAAATAGAAACAAACTCATAGATAACAGGGAACAGACTGACAGCTGTAAGAGGGAAGGGGGACTGGGGGACTAGATGAAAAAGGTGAACAGATTAAGCAAACAAAACAAAAAACAAAACAAAAAAACCTCATAGAAACAGACAACATTAGGGTGATTACCAGAGGGAAAGGGGGGTGGAGGAGGTCGAAGAGGGTAAAGGTGGGGATAAATGGTGATGGAAGGAGACTTGACATTGGGTGGTGAACAAACAATACAATATACAGGTGATGTGTTATATAGAACTGTACACTTGAAACCTATACACCTTTATTAACCAATGTCACCCCAATAAATTCAATAACTTAAAAAGAATCATTTAGCTTTGCTAACAGTGGTGATATAAGTAAGCATGGTACCCACCAACCCAGACAGAAAAGTAAAAGGCTAAGACATCTCAGCAACATTTGTCTCGTTAGACTACAAACATGTCAGATACTCAGAACTTATTCATCCTGCGTAAGTGAAAGTTTGTATCCTTTGATCAGCATCTCCTCATTTCTTTTACTCTCGGCCCCTTCCTGCAAAATAAGGCACTCCACATGGTACATGGCCAGGAGAGAATTGCTTTTGACAGTTGTGTTTGTCTGGCTTAAATTTTTCATCACTGTTTCTGCCAAGAAGCTCCTTTGATAATCATGTAACTGGGTTTCCTGGAGACATATTCTAATTTTCTCCCTGAGGTCGACATGCAACCTTCAGGATTTTGGTGACACAAACTTTAGAGAAACTCCAAAAATATTTAGTCTGTCATTGAAAATTTTTTTATCTTAAAAAGTAGAATTCTCAACACACAACTGAGAGTCATCTATTTGTCCTTATGAAGGCAGAAGAGTACAAAATCTTAGGAGGATGTACAAGGTTCACCCTATCTGGCCACATCACAGTAAGAAGAGTATGTTTGGGTTGACACTAGAACCCCGGCCAAAAGAATTAATCTGTTATTCCTTTGAATCACTGTGCATCCATCCTCTGAACGCTACAGGTTTTCAGTACATTGATGAACCTGCTCTATTATTCCTCTGTCTTATCTCACCGGGAGCTTCTCACCCAGGTGTTTAAAAATGTCAGTCTTTGAAATTTCCACAGTGTTCTCCGTTCCACAGAGACAGCACTTAACCTGAGGAATTGATTGGAAGCTTTGAACAAGAAGGTCAGGTTGCTGAGAAATAGATCTCCCCAGCAAGGACAATAATCAAAAAAAGACTGTTTGGAACGTTTATTTTGAGTCATTGGCTGACTTTATTCTCACGATGTGCAAAGATTGGTAGAGAAAAAAGCTTACAGCTTGATTTGGGATGTCAACTCTTCCAAAATCCAAAATACAATTGTCTTTTCAGGTGTTTGCTTAGCCCTGGCATGCCAAGCCCCACGCTGTGACAGGCAAGACACAATACAGCGACAAAGCATATTTTTTTTCCAGATGGACTCTAACAAACAATTGACCTTGCCCTGAAGGCTTGGAGGTGGAGGCCTTTGGGAGTGAGTGACAAAAAGGAGTTAAGGAGGAGGTCCTTTCAATTACTTAAGGTCAGTTTGAGGTGTCATTTTTTTAGTTTCTATTTTTCACCCCTAGTAGTTAAAAATAAGATTCCTAATCTTTCCAAAAAATCTGGCCAAGTTAATGATGCCGTTTAATTATTTCTATGTTAAGTACTTTCATTTGTCTCTTGGTTTTTGAACAAGACAAATCTTTTCTGTCTTAGGGGCTAGTGTATTTTTAATCAGGGCGTGCTGTAACTGATATACTCTATGTCTATAGTAGAAAGAATTCCACTTAATCACTTACGGATCTTGTAGGAGAAAATCGACTTCATGCTTAAAAAATTTTTAAAATTCCTTGTAAAGAAAGAAATTTTTCTGAGCCACCAATGCAGGGTGGACGGGATTTCTTTTTACTCTTACTTCTTCCTCTTGTTCTCTAAGCAAATATTTGGTCTCAGTACATGGAATAGATGTTTCCTTCATAATACCAAATGTGTCTGTCTTAAAATTAAATTTTCTCAAAACTCAGAAATTTAACATAAAATAGTAGAAACAGAGACCATTTATTGAGTACATAAACGACGCTAGGTCTAGTGCTCAGTTCTTTTTCTACAATATGTTTTCCATTTTCACAATTTTATGACATATCACTATCCCCATTTTACAGATAAAGAACTAAAGGTTCATGCAATACTTCCTGTCAGTATGGAATTACCTTACAAAACCTGTAGAAATATGTATTCTATTCCATTACTAAGTTTCAGGAGATCACTTAAGCAGGAAGAGAATTTATTCAGTACCTACAGATTTCCTGACCACCACTGCATCTGGCATCTATTGTAGTGTGTTAAATCTAAGTGGAAGGTAAATTATGCAGTTTCTAAGATTTGAGATCACCTAGAGGATTGAGAAGAATGAGTGGAATGAGTACTGAATGTAGTGTCAGATTACGTTAATGTCAAAACTTAGATTTAGAACTGACTAAATTATAATGTTCAAAATGTCACCATTTTTACTTAAACTTCATTTTTTAAAGCAGTTTTAGGTTCAAAGCAAAATTAAGAGGAAGGTACAAAGCTTTGCCATGTACTCCCTGCCCCCACACATGCACAACCTCCCCCACCATTAACATTCCCCACCAGAATGGTGCATTTGGTTATAACTGATGAGACTACATTGACACATCATCATCACCCAACTCCAGTGTTTACATTAGGGTTCACTCTGTGTTGTTGATGGTAATTACTGATCTTTTCAAGCTTCCATTTCCCCATCTGCAGAGTAATTGCTTGTATTTGTAACATGCTTCATTGTTGACAAAACAACTTCTCTCTAATACATTTTCTTACTTGAATCTCCCCAGCACCAGGTAAAAAGGACATCATTACCCTAATTCAACAGATGGGAAAATGAAGAGGCTAAATGTCTTCCTTAAAGTCAAGTACTTAGTGGCACAGAGGGAATGTCAATTCCAGTGTAAAATCAAGTGTCCTATACCCTTGACAAGACTGTGAAGAGAAAGTAACAGAGGATGTGAAATGCTTTGTAATCTGTAAAATTCTATAAATATAATTTTATTTTTATGATTTTATTTATTTATAATTTTATTCATGAAAAATAACTTTTATTCAGTGATTGTTATTGAAGATCCAATTCTTGGTGAAGAGTTACCACTTTGGTATCTAGGATGTTTGTAATAAGAATGAGGGAACAGGACTGAGGAGGGAGGAGGAATTTCCTTGGCTCAAACATCTACCCAGCATAACCGAGAGATCTATACAGCACCCAGCATTCCTTAGAAATACTTTATACCCAGGATGAGAGAAAAATATTTCATTAACAGGAAACAACGGTGCAAAGGTAAATTCTACAATGTGCACAAGGCCTCTGAAAGTTCCACAATGACTCTTAGACATCACAGGGTATTATTTATGCTGTCCCTTCCAGGCATTTGAGAAGGGAAGATGTCCTTTGGACATTGAAGTACCTGTAATTTGTGTCATGACCCTCAGACCCATGCTACACATCTGGGTCTATGTGAGCTGGGGACCATCCCTTGACTTTCCCAGCAGAGTCTCAGAACCTTCTTCTCTTCCCCTCTATTATCTCAGGCACCCATAGGAATCCTATAGCATCCTCCATCCCCTTAGTCTTTATAAAGAAACTCTTCTCTCCCTCTCTAGGAATACCATCACATTTTGATCATTCACCTTGAAGACAAAACACTTCAAAGAATGTGAAGAATAAATAACCAAGTAAACAATAAAATGTGGAAAAATCCATTCAAAGCATCTTGGCATAAAAATGAGAGGAAGAGAGAGAGAGAGAGAGAGAGAGAGAGAGAGAGAGAGAGAGAGAGAGAGAGAGAGAGAATGTGTGTGTAAAAGAAAAAGAGAGAAGGAGTAAGAGAGGGAAAATGAAAAACAAACCATAGTTTCTAAGCACAGCTGGAGGGAGACGCAGGACTATAGCAGGGAAAGAAAATAAGCAAGTCCTTCACTAGCAAGTATGCCTGACAGTTTTATGTATACAAGAGGAAGGCAAACATTAAATAAAACAGAAAATTGAGAGTGTCATAGGAACCAGAAATAAAATAGGCATGGGAAACCCTAAAATATATTAGGCTTTATCTAGACCTATATTTATTAATTCTAACAATATTGATATTTTGGGCTTAGACAACTCTCTGTTGTTGTGGGGCTATCTTGTGAATTACAAAAAATTTAGAAGCATCGTGGCCTCTACCCATTAGAAGCTAGCAGCCATAAATGTCTCCAGACCTTGAGGTAGGGGAAGGGAGAAGCAGTAAAGCAAAATTACTCCTCATTGAGAACCACTTGTCTAAATTTTTAAAAAATTTTTTTTCTTTATTGATTTTAGAGAGGAAGGGAGCAGGAGAGAGAGATAGAAACATCGATGAGAGAGAACATTGATTGGCCCCCCTGCATGCCCCCTGCAGGCCCCCCACCGGGGATTTGGCTCACAACATGGGCATGTGTCCTAACCAGAAATCAAACCAACAAACTCTTGGTGCATGAGTTGATGGCTCAACCACTGAGCCACACCAGCCGGGCCACTTGTCTAAATCTTTGACATGCTAGGTTAGAAAAAAAAAATCTAAGATCAATATAGATTTTAGAATATTAACAGTGAGAATCTTTTGCTGTAATGAGGATACAGATAATTTTTAAATTGTCTTTGGTTTGCTTCTCTATAATTTTGAAAATTTCTATGAAGAACATGCATTACTTGTGTAATCAGGAAAAAAAAAAAAAAAGGACTGTTAATAATGTCCTTAAAAGTAAAGATAATTGAATGAACTTTGTGAGTGCTCTGGTCAGTGAAGGTATATTTAGAGAAAAGAAGACTCATGGTGTTTTAACAAGATGGAATAAAGAAGAAAATCAGATTAGACCAAGGGAAGTAGAGCATTCACAAAAAAGAAGACAGAAGGAAGGGCACAAAGACTCAGTTAAAAAAAATGAAGTTTCCAAGAATAAAAGACCCATTTCATCTGTTTGGGGCATGGGTAAGTTCCCAAGCACTTAAGAATGGAATAGTGACATTGGATTGTGTCATATGTATATGTGTCAAGAGTAAACATTAGCAAATATGAATGATTACACATGGTAGGTTGATGGTGTCTCTCAATGTTTATATCTGTATTCTTTTTTTTGCTTATGACTCAGAAATATTGCATTTATGTTAAAGTGTTGTCATACCAATTAGGTTCTCAGTAGAGACCCCCTTAACTAGACAAATCTTCTAAGATCACAAGATAGTAGGAGGAACAGAAAAGATCAAGCATTCCATGAAGATGGTGGTTGTTTCAGGATACGACTTCTTTCCTTCACTTCCATTAAGGTTTCTGTTATAGGAGGACTAAAGCCTTTGAATGAAAAGTGTGTTTTCCTTAGCTAAGAGAATAATATCAAGCCTTAGAATATTTCATCTAAAGAATAACGTAATGGTTAGGCATCACTAGTTTTTTTCTTTCAACCATTTATTTGTTTTACAGACATTTTTAACACCCACTCTGAACTAAGGCCCTCAACTAGTAGCTTATACAACCCATAACATCCTGTGTGCCTTACTATCATACGGCTCCCACTAAGGTCTTCCACTTGGGTCACACTTGTCCCTCAAAATGTTCTAAGATCTCAAATTACATTAAATCTGTCTTCTGTCCTAATCAAAATACATGTTGGCTTAGAGGAGAAGATGAACCAGACACTAAAAGATGAAATATTCCAATTTTGACATTAATTCCAATGTGTGTGCTTTTTTCCATACTATGAAGCAATTAACTCAATTCTGACACTATCTACCTGGAGTTAGCAACAGATCCCCCTAGGCTGGTCCATGCCATCCTCCTCCAGACTCCAACCACAAGTCTGGGTTGTCACCTGCACTTTTGAACTGTCACTGGAGCTTTCCACAACACCCTCCTTGGGTTCAATTAATTTGCTAGAGTGGCTCATAGAACTCAGAGAAACATTTTACTTACTAGATAACAGGTTTGTTATATAAAGATATAACTGAAGAACAGCCAGATGAAAGAGATGCGTAGGGCAAGCTACGGGAAAGGGCATGGAGCTTCCTGGCTCTCTCTGAGTGCCTTACTCTCCCAGGTCCTTCTTGTACTCACCAACCTGAAAGCTCTCTCTCTCTCTCTTTTTTAAAGATATATTTCTTTTCAAAGTCTACTTTTGATTTTTCATTTTTTATTTTTCTTTATTGATTTTTAGAGAGGAAGGGAGAGGGAGAGAGATATAGAAACATCGGTGAGAGAGAACATCGATTGGCCACCTTCTGCATGCCCCCCACTGGGGATTGGGCCCACAACCTGGGCATGTGTCCTGACCAGGAATCCACCTGGTGACCTCTTGGTGCATGGGTCGACGCACAACCACTGAGCCACACCAGCTGGTCATGGAAGCTCTCTGAAGACTGTAGTTTTGGGGTTTTCTGGAGGTTTCTCATATAGACATGATTGATTAAATTATTGACTGTTGATAATTGAGCTCAATCTCCAGTTCCTCTCCTCTCCCCAGAGGTTAAGAAGTAGGGTTAAAAATATTAATCCTTTAATCACCTGGTTGATTACCCTGGCAACCATCCTTAGGTTACTTAGGGCTTTCCAAAATTCACCTTTCTAAATATAACAAAAGATGCCATTTTTACTCAACATTTAGAACATTCCAGATGTTTTAGAAACTCTGTGCCAGGAATAGGGATGAAGACCAAATATACATTTCTCACTATAATCCACAATATTGTAACAGACTGAAATGCCTGGTCTCTCTTTGACTCTATCTTGTTCAAGCCTGCTTTGTTCCCATGGCCTTCAGGCTAGTAGTTTCTACTTAGTCTTGCATATAGACATGCTAATCATTAGAGGGATTCTGCTTGCAGCTTGAGTTTTACAAAAACAGCCCCTCCCATTCTTCAGTTCTTTGACATAAAAGAAGCCTGAACTCTGTCCTGTCTTAGGATTGATTTGAGAAACCACTGGTGCTCTCATCTTCTCTGTTGGCACCTTCTTGACCAAAATACCTTCCTTACTCCATACTCTGATGTTTTGAGTTTTGGCCTTTTGGAGCATAGAGCACGTGGACTTTGGACTGGTAACAATATTACAAAGGTACATGAATAGCAGGGTGCAAGGAAGGATACTGAGAAAGAAGAAAAGATACTGTCAACATTAGAACATGTGTAGTTTACCTGAGGCCAACAATGTTGCGTCTTGCTCCCTCTTAAAAGTTTTAAATGATGGGGTGTGAATTTATTTGAGTGATTGCCCCATAGATAGACTAGAGGAATTGGATAAAAGCACTGATCTTTCCATTTAAACCATCCAATTTACTGTGCAGGTGGCTGGAGTTCAAAGAAGTTTGGAGATGGAGTCCAAGTTATCAGACCTGGCATTGGGTCAGGGATCTTCTGAGCACATATGGGTTACAGGCATGGGCTTTGGAATGAAATCGATTTGAGGCTGAGTTTAGGCTCTAGCACTGCCCAACCATATGACTTTGGGGAAGTTTCCCAACTTACCAGTGCCTGTGTCCTTACTTATGAATAAATACCATTATTATAAATACTAATGGTATTTATCACCAGTAGGGTGCTCATAAATGTTTAACAACCAGTTCTTTGGAGGAAAAAGAATACTGAATTGTTTCATTTCTTGATTGCCCTTAAGTAAATAGACTCACCATGACAAATTTCAAGCTACCAGTGTCACATCACTGAACATGGACCTGGGAAGAAACGCAAACATAAACTTGTATAAGCTGGCTCCCTGCTTATCATAGAGGGTGCTGGGAGGATTGAATAAATACTCTGGTAGAATGCTTAGCAGAGTGTCTATCAAATAGCAGGTGCTTAGTAATGTTTGCAGTTACTTCCTGGGCCTCCTGACTTCTAGTAGAGTCTCCTTTCCACAGTATCAGGCTGCTTTCTATGATGTTGCACATAATTTTATGAGTCATCTCTGCAGTGGGACTGGGGCTGGATTGATTAATGCATGTGCAGTGGTGCTTATCCCTAGATGTTGCCAGTACCCACCGAATGCATTCCTGCTGTTTTGGAGTCACAGTTAAAATCATTTATCAAAGTCAGGCTGCTTGAGAGTTTTCTCCTCATTTGAATGGCATCACCCTGTTTTTATCTTCTACACTACAAGGCCAAGCTCTGGGCCTGCCATCTTCTTGGGAGATTTTAATAGTTTTTGGTAATATGTTCCTCTTTAAGTAATCTTCCAGGTTTCTGCAGCCATTGCCCCCTCTGGCTTGGAAGACAGCCTGAGCGTACTGGTGTGGTTCTGGCAGGCCCATATTTACAGTCATATGGCACTTCTCTCTTAGCTAAGGTGCCATCAGACTATGACACAGAATATGTTCCAAATATTCACTCTAGCTGAGACAGCCTTCTCTGGTTACTTGTTCTCTAAATCATGTTATATTTATACAAATAAAAGGCATTTGAGTCTTAGTGAAGATTACAAAGCAAAATGGAATTTGTCTAGCTGCTTCTACTCTTTAATGTTTCCTCCTGTGTCCTTTTAGAATATCTGTTCTTTTCACAATAAGATTCTCAAAGCCTTAGTGCTGCTGTTCCACTCTCATTCCTGCTGGGTCTTCTTCTCATTATTGCCCAACTCCTATCTGTTAAGTGGTAAAGAATGGTTCCAAGTTAATTAAATGAAATGATTTCTGCTGACTTTATCTCCCTATATCTAATCCCTTCTATGTCATGCAATTTAGGTTATTGGAAAATTAATATAAATAACTTCAAAAGGTCCCAAGGAATAATACCAATAGATAACCACAAACATTGTAGCAGGGGTATACAGGATGGAGGGTGTATATACTCAGGTGGACATCACAAATTTTGGGGTATAGGTAGTCCTAAAATAGTGCAATGTAGGCATGAAGACAATGTGACAAAATAATTTTTTAAATAACCCTAGTAGGAGTAACAATACAACCCAGGCAATGATTTTCTAAAAATCTCTCTCAAACTTTTAAATTAAAAATGATCATATCTTTAGCTCCCTTAATATGTAGAGTTTATTGTACTATATGGCTTATTAGTGCCATGTATAGAGAGAAAAAAGGACTGTTTTTTTACTGGAACAATTTCCCAGACTCTGAGCATAGTAAAATTCTGTCATATTTTTCTGAATAAAACAGAGCTACAAACCATTATATGCCAAGTGAGTAGTAATTCCTGTGAGTTGGGAGACTTAGCTGACAGAGGTATTTCACGTATATGCTATCTTTTATAGAGTTTAATTTTTCCCAATAAATGGAGTTCTGTACTTCATAAATATAGTGTCACTAGTTTCTTTGGCACTTAATGTCACTGAATTCATATATTTTGCAGGGACTTCATGGATTTTAGACACACTGAATCTTTGTACCTTACTTTGTCCCTTCAGGGCTTCGCTTGACTCGGAAGAGAAGGCATTTGCACCTGCACACTTAGTGGAGGTTCTGCTAGATCTGTTTCATTGGGGCTATTTTCTCACATGGTTGCTGAACCTATCTATCAACCAGGGGTACTGATTGAGTACCTCCGTGCACAAGGTAGCAGGCCGGGGTTGGTTCCAGAAACAATGATGCATTTTATATCTGTCAAAGGCCTTTCTGGAAAAGGAAGCTCTGAGCACACAATCTTATTTTATTGTCTTTGAGTAATATTAATGGAAAAGAGATTCCATTCCATCTTTGCATCTATTCACACAAGCCCAACAATATATCATGACTGGTTTCAGCAAAAACACTTTGCACAGGAGGTAATCTAATTATTGACACTATCAATCTTCAGAACGCAGGGTCAGCATTGACTTTCCACTTGGCCATTCTTAACAGCTGGGCACAGTAAGCACATCCCAGGCAAATTTCAACTGTTCCCCTTGTTCAATTTGTGCTTACCTACATCGATTCTTCAAATATAACAAGCTGCTGTATCAAAACCTCTCAAGCATATCAAAATTTTTACTTTTCCAAGCTGAGATATTCTGATTGAGACTTGACAAAAATAAAATTTTGACCTTCAATCCGTTGGAGGGAAAACATGTTTGCATTATTTTCTAAATGCTGAGATAGAGGACGAATTGACAGCAACCACTGACCTTGAGGAAGTATTGGGGTCTTGGTATCTTAAAGGGATTTTAAATCATAAAAAGCCAAACCAAACCAAACATTGAAGTTATAACTCATAAACACCAGTTTAATACTTTAGTTTGACTAGCAATCAATGTCAGTTGCCATGGTTAAGTGGGAGAGACATGTGTAGAGAGGTGGCATTCTTATCCATCTCATTATGGGTCATGATTTCCGCTTCCTTGCCTAATTGGTGATTTTTGACTGAATATCGACGTTGTGAATTTTCTCTTGTTGGGTGCTGGATACTTTTCTATCACCATAAATATTCTTTACGTTTGTTTTGACGTGGGTCAAGTTACCTGGACACAGTTTAATGCTTTGGAATCTTTCTTTTAAGATTTGTTAGGTGGGACTAGAGCAGCACCATTCCCCACTACTGAGGTGCAATAATTCCAAGTACTCTACTCTATGCCTCATGAATGAAAAGGTTTTCTAGTCTGTCTGGTAAGAACAGAAACTATCCTCAGACCTGGATGACCACTGGGTACTGCCTTCTCTAATCCTTCAAATAGTTCTTTCTCCTGGCCTTGGGTATTTCTTCATATTCATGCACTGAAGTGATGAATAACCCAATAGGACTCTCTGCAGACCTCTGGGGTTCTTCCTATGTAGTATCTGGTCTTTAGTATTTGCTTCTTGATCTAGTTTCTAGCAACTAGTTCTCCTCAGATTCTTAGTTCTGTCTTCTCAACTCAGGGAGTCCACAGGCCCTCTACCTAGATTCCCCTATCACCCCTGGGGCCTGGAGACTACCCAGGCAGTAAGCTAAGGCAATCATAGATGGGCTCATCTCATTTGTTCCCCACTTTTCAGAGATCCCTGTCTTCTGTTGTCTGATGTAGTGTCTTGAAACTGTTGTTTCATATATTTTGTCTTAAAATGTTTATTTTGTTGTCTCAAGTGGCAGGGTAAATCTGGTGCCTGTTATCTACGTGGGTGGTGAGAACTGCAACTAATAAATCAAGTGAAGCTGCTGTCAAAAGCCAAACCAAGAGAGGCTGGGCCAGGAGGAATATCATTTCTTAATAGCTAGCTCCTGGTGACAGCCAGAATCCAAGGAAGGGCTGAAGCAAAAGAATAGGTGTCCAGATGCTTGAGTGCTCAGTAAAAATGAGGTGTGTATAATATTTATTCTATGGCCATGATGTTTTCTTTTCCTTAAAGTGGCAGTGCTCTTGAGTTACCAACCAACATTTATCATCCATCTATCTAAATATTAATACAGTGAAATTCTTTGCAAGAGGTTATTTTCTCTATCATTACAAAAAGATTGAGGAACAAGTTGTAATACTCATAGGTCCTGGAGGTTACCTGGCAAGCCTGAGGCACACAGTCAGGTTATGGGTGTGTGTATGAGAGAGAGAGAGAGAGAGAGAGAGAGAGAGAGAGAGAGAGAGAGAGAGAAGGGGAGGGGAGGGGAGGGGAGGGGAGGAGTGTGAGAGTATGCACAGACCTGGGGCTCTGCCTTTATAGGACTGAGGATGGGATGCCTAGAGTTTTGTGGGTTTATTCTTTATTGGCTAATTTAAAGCATAAGAATGGGAATTAGGATGTGGGAGAGCAGAAATGGAGTCGTTAAAATGGTCGGTTACTTAGGTTACCCATGGCTTTCTGAAAGAAGGAACATCATAGGTGGGGGCAGCCTAATTCCTTGTCTGGTTGTTTTGCTGGTAGCTGTGCCATAGAACTGGCAATATGTTTATTCAGGGTGGAAGTTTTCTGAAATGGATGCTTCAGCAATGAAATCCTAATGTAGGGTACTTACATTACAAGGCCATTCTAAAAATATGTGTGTGGAGTTCCATACTATATAGGTCAATTGTCAAGCCTTCTGGTGTGTTGATTCTGGTCAGCTTCGTGTTTGACTTGGTCAGACCTTCCTCTGCAGGTTTTAGGAATCCCTTTCTCCAGCTCTTTCTTCTCCTAGATATTTCCGCCTCTCTCTAGTTTGGAGGGTGATGAGTGCTAACTGCCATGCTGCTCTTGGGCAGGGGTGGGATCCACAGGTCCCATCTCTCTCCATATTCTGGGTCCTCTGCTGCTGCTGGGTGGGGAGCGGGACACTGGATTCTCAGCTTAGTCTCTATTGGCACCGCCAACAAGGAGAAAGCTACCCTGGCCTGCCTGCTGTCGCCAGGTGGCAACAGAGATGTGGCTCCCCAGTCAGCCTCTGCTGGCCCTACAGCAAAGGACACAGGTGGAACGTAGATCATAGTGTTTGGCTAGAACAGAGCTGGTTTTATTTAAAAAAAAAAAATCTGTCCTGCTGATCTGACCCTTTCTCTAGCCTTTGGCTAGTGAGAACAGACTTTTCTTGAGGCCTTCTGTTTTCTTTGGGGTGGGGGGGGTCTATGCTTATGGGATATTCTGGGTTGAAGGCTCTTGGGCACCCAGTCTGGGAGATACGGCAGACAAACGGAAAACTGGTTACTCACTCCCATGCCATCCCTCAAGTCCTGAGGCCCCCAGTCAGCCTGCCTTTCCACTTCCACCTGTCAGAGTCCTTTTATGATGGTTCATTAGATTATTTCCAGGATTTTTAGTGGTTCCTAGGGGAGAGGAGCAGGGAGAAGTGAGTCTGCATTGCTTTCCCAGAATTGGAAGTCTTTTAACATTTAAATATAGGATATAACCCTTGTTTCTTTCTCTGTTCTTGCTCAGACTGATGATTTAACAGTTTACTTAAAGGAATAGCCTGAGAAGACAATTCTTAATTTAGCTAAAAAAAATAGTTACGACACACACTGTGTATGCAACAGGAATTTTGAAAGGTACTAAGATTTCAACGCTTAGGAGCAAAACCACCTCACTGTCTAGCCAGGGAGACAGGCTTGGCAACAAAAAACTTGGGGTTCCAGGTCACTGAGTTGACCAGGCTTTAGTTGAAGCTTGTATAAAATGTGACAGAAAAATAAGATTGGGAGCAGGTAATCACTGTTCAGAAAAGCAGGGAGTCAAGAGAGGAATCCAGAGAAGAGAAAGTATGATGTGGGCCTTGATGGCTATGTAGGGATTCCTCTGACAGTGAAATCAGGGCATAACATTTTGCTGAGAAAGCAGCATGAACCAACATTTAGAATGTAATATACCTGGCAGTGTGGGAACAGTAGAGTAGTCTAATTTCCAAAAGTAAAGGGCTTATGGGCTTGGAGTGGCTCAAGTTTAGGGACTATTAACCAGATTGCGAAGATGTTTTTGTTTGTGTTAGGAGTTTGGAAGTTCTTTCTTAGGAAATGGAAGCGACTGGAAGGTTCTTAAATGGAAACCTAACAAGATCACACGAGCATTTGGAAATATTCTGACACCAATTAGAAAATGAATGATTGGAGATGACATTGAAAGAGTGATAATAAGAAGTTACTTTTTCACAAAAAACTATTATTCAAATAGATGTTTTCATACACACGAGGCAAACATTTAAACTATGCAGAAAGTATACAATAAAATAAAACAAAAAACAAACAAAAATGCCTGTTCTGGTCAATCCCCAGTCCTCTCTCCAAAGGTAATCTTACTTGTGATTGCTGTGTATATTTCCAGAAAAAATTTTATGCATTGATCAGTACACGCATGTCTGCAGGTGTGCACATACACACAAGCACACCCTTTTTGTTCTTATTTTTTTTCCATTTTTTGGCCTTCAGGTGTGGTGGGTTGAATTAATCATTCCCTTCAATTATGGCATACTGTCATCATCACCAGTTGGTATAATGGACCTTTACGGTTTTTCTCTCCCCACTCCCATTTCCTTCCCATGACCACACGCTCCAAGGTCTTGGATACATGGCCTTGAATTTGTGTGCATCCTTATAAAGTATTTAGTGTTGTTTCTCATGTATCTTCAGTTTTCATAAAGGATGCCTATCAGTTCTTTTCCCTACAATAAACTCTATTTGCTGTATGTATGTCCAGTTTATATCTTTTAACAGTTGCATAGCATTTCACAGAATGCATCCCTGCCTTTCCTTTAGTGATGGACACTGGATTACCTCCAACTCCCCACTATGGCAAACAACACTGCAGTAATTCTTCCTATTTCAGTTTCTCTATGGACTTGTATGAGAATTTGTCTGGGGTATACACCAAGGTTGGGATGTCTGGGCATACATATACACATCCATATACTAAACTTCACAAGGATTCACAGAACTCTTTCCCAAATGTCTGCTCCAGTTAATCTCTCCTTCAGGGATAGAAGATTCCTGTCTAAACACTCCTTGCCTACATTTGGTATTATATAGACCTAAATGGTTGTTTTATTTTGCATTCCTTTGATTGCTAAAGAATTTGAACATTTCTTCTTATACTTGTTAGACAAGCATTAAACAAATTAAAAGAGAACCAACTCACATTTACTGAGTTCCTAATGTGTGTGTGTTCATATTTAATACTTACTATGAATTCGTACTAAGGCATTACTGTTGTCATTTTCAAGATGACAAGCCAAGGTTTAGAGGATGATGTCACTAGTTTAAGTTCCCACAGAGCTCTTTTGTAATCTGACCTGTCTGAACCCAAAGCTCATGACTAATATAGTCCACTACACTGGACACTAGAATGTTTACTGGATCAGATTAAATTGGATGTTTTTTCTTTCAGCAGAAGTAAGGGAATTAGGCTGGGAAAACAAATGCAACCTCACAGTTCTACAATGCCCACTGAGTAAAGCAGAAATTGCAGACACGCTTACAAGGGCAGGTAAATTTGGTCAGGCTGGCCTCTCACTTCTGGGTTCTGAGTCATTAAAATTCATTCACAAACACTCATGCCTGCTCTATGCATGGTATTGTGAAGAGACTCTGAAGGCTGGTGAAGTAAATTAGACATAAACCTTGCATTCAAGGCACTTTCTCTCCACCGGAGAATTGAATACAGATAACCAGGATTCTAAGTGAATGCAGTAAGGTGGAGGGTATAACTCCACCTTTTCATACGCATCCAGTGTCAGACACCTGACATGTTCTGGCCCAGGGTGTGCAAGACTAGATGGGGTCAACTTCAAAGACCTGTGTTGTTTTTAATACATTTGAGTGAAAACACTTTCTCATGTTGTATGAAACATATAAACAGGTATAGGAGAAGGTATGGAACATTTATGACTATTTTAACAAAAATTCTATGACCTCAAATATATTGAAAATAAATGTAAAAAGCCAAGAATATCATGCTTTTAGGGCTATCTTCATAATAAGGCACACAAATGAATTTGGACCAAAAAAAAAATGTTTGGAGTCCAGCAAACCACTCTAACCCAGCTTGGCTGACTAGTAACCACCTAAAATTGACAGAAGCCTCTGAAAAAGCTTAACTTGTTTCTCAGTTCACCAGCCTAACCCTAACCCTAACCTTGCCCCTTGCCCCTTGCCCAGTGGACCTGCTGTGGGGGAGGACCACCCTGAAATGTCCAAAAGAAATACATAATTGCATACTGAGCAACTGTCAGATTAGCAAACTGCCCTGATATCCATTGCCCCGCATTGCTTTTGTGCCCCTCTCTGATGATTTTCAGAGATGTTAAAGCAGTGAAGAGAGAAAACAGAGTTTCAAAAATTCCCTGAGAACCAGGGCTCTTTATTAGCAGCTTTCATATATAAAGTGCGGCATGTGCCCGACACCACAGACTTGGTACATATTCATTCTTTAGTTTCGTTGCCGCAGAACCTGGAGAAGTGGCTATGCTTTTCCCCATTTCACAGATTAGAAAACTAAGGATTAGGGAGGTTAAGGTACTTGATCAAGTTCCCCAAGAAACAGTGGCACATCTAGCCTTTGAACTCAGGCTGCCAAAATCTAAAACCCATGTTTTTGAAACCCATCATTTTAATATGAAACATGAAAAATAGGGAAACATTTGATTTTCTTTCTGTCTTGTTTGTAAGGCATCTAAACCAGGAAAAATAGAAAATCATACATGGAAAAAAAGTACTAAAAATGGACCAGAAAAATGAAAACAAAGAGCATTACAAAGGAGAGCACCCCCTCCCCTTTTTAAAAAGCCTTTAATAAATTGTTCTGGGTTGGTAGAGATGTCTTTTCTATTCCAGAGAGTCCAAAGCAAGGGATTGGCTTAAAAAAAGTCTATTAGGTTAATGGATGAAATATACTGCCGTCGTAAATAGCTTCCTCATTTCATTATTTACAAATACATTGAGGCTGTGCATTACCAGCTCCACGGCACAGGCTTTGCTGCCAGGAACTGGGTCATCCCAGTAATGGCTTTGGGTGCCTCCACACCAATCCATCTCAGGCACTGACCTGACATTTATTGGAAAGTTAAACAACATTTTGGCCCAGTTGAAAAAACACACAAAAACTCTCAATGTGGAAAATGTTGCTTAAATATAGCTGCAAGGGAAACCAAGGAAAAGCCAAGAAGATGTCCAGATTCCCTCCTGGGTGGGGCAGCTGTGGGTCAGTACAGCTGAAGGAGAAATCAGAGGATTTCTCAGCACCATTGGTTACGATCTTTAGAAGTAAGGGTTGCCAGAATTTTATTTTGAAGAGCAGATGATGGTTCTGAGTCCAGAGAAAATGAAATTTTAAGGTTATAGTATATGCTTTTTTTAAAAATTAAGTCAGTGAAAGCTTCAAATGGGAAGACAAGAGCAAGACAGGTGAAGGGCAGAGAGATCCGTGCTCTAGTCAGCAAAAGGAGAAACTTAATTGCCTCTGAAGCCTGTCTTCAATGCACGAAGTATAAGGACAAGTGAAATGTTTGCGTACCTCAATCTGCAGGTAGCACAAAGGTTAATAAATAGACAGTGATGCAGTCTTTTGGAAGTGAACCAGCTCCTGTTTTAATCATCCAAATATCTCCTTTGGACAGAGTGAAGGAAAGAGGGAGCTGGCTTTCTTTCCCGTGTCTAAGCAGTTTCAAAGTATCCTCAAAACTCCTCTGCTTCTTCTTTTATCTTATTCTCTTCTTCTTCTTTCCAGATCTCATTTTTTACTTTAAAAATTATTTTCTTGCATTGGTTACAAATTTATAGCACTGTATCAGCCTGCTTTACATCTAAGTCATCTAAATGGAGAGAGATCCTGAATACTCTGCATATTAAAGAACAACATTGTTTCATATGGTGAAAAGAAGAATCAAATTCTTCTTCCTCCCTCCCTCCCTCCCTCCCTCCCTCCCTCCTTTCCTTCCTTCCTTCCTTCCTTCCTTCCTTCCTTCCTTCCTTCCTTCCTTCCTTCCTTCCTTCCTTCCTTCCTTCCTTCCTTCCTCCTTCCTCTCTCTCTCCTTCCCTCTCCTCTGCCCTCCCCCTCCTCTGGTCTAGGCATTGAGCTCACAAAGCCACAGTTTCTACAATAAAGAAACATATGTAATAGTAGGGAGAGAAAGGGGCAAACCAAAATTAGGGTCCACTGGGGAAAGTGCTATAATTAGAGGAATGTAGAAGTTATGAGAGAACACAGAGGAAAAAAATGATTATTTTTCTTGAGGGTAAAGCAACATTTAAACCTAAGGAGGACTTAGCCACATGGATACACAAAGAGTAAAGGACATAGCAATCAGACACAAAACTAGGAAAAACTGATGAAGCAACTTTGAAGTTCAGCTTCACATTTGTTTTGGTTTTCCTTTTACATCATATACTGATCTATATGAGGTTGTAGAGAATAGTGGGGGAATGTGTGGCCTTTGGATCCCATTTGCCTGGCTCCAAATCCCAACTCCACTCCTTACAGTAGTGTAATTTGGAAAAGTTATTTAACCTTTCTGTGCCTTGGTTTCCTTATCCATAAGTAACCAAAGAACCTATATACATATATACACAACCAATGGACACAGGCAATAGTTTGAGGAAAGCAGGAGGGGGGGTGGAAGTGGGGAGGAGGGGGTCAATGGGGAAAAAAGGGGGACATCTGTAATACTTTCAACAATTAAAAAAAAGATAATAATGATAACTACTTCGTAGGATTATGACTGTAAAAATTAATAGTAAATATATATGAAGCACTTAGAGCTGGTGCCTGGCACATAGTAAGCTATTGTTATTATGAGTTTAATCAATAAAATCATGAGTGAGCACATGCACTGCTGTCTTGATTAAATTTTATTACCATATTTTTATACTACCTTGCTGCTAGCTAGAATGAGATCTTATTGATAGCCATTAATCAGTACCTAAAGTAGCTGCCAGAGTCATCAAGTTGTTAAAATTAAGGAAAGATAGATTGCTAAAATATTTGTTTTGTCTTCTAAAAAATAATGAATATGAATTCCATGGGGTTATACTTTTTATAAAAGTGATTTGGCTTTAAGATGTTATATCTAAGGAGTTTGACATATACAACCAGTAGTGAGGAAGTCCATCTTTTCTCACCACACATGGGATTTGCAATCCATCAATATTAATGTCTTGACCTTGAGTTCAGATAAAATATGAAGTGATTCTTCTGCAATCATGCTTTTGTGTGTTCATGATCTTACCTATGATCCTAGCTTTTATCTTTCATCCAATTCCTTGCTTTATTTTCCCAGCTTTGTTAACTGAGGTTGTTTTTACTTATATAGAAAGATTACATACTTTTGCACTCATACATTTTATTATTATTATCCATACGAAACCAGAAAATAATACTTCCAAAGCACATTTATGCACATAATGTCTTTTGTTATTTTCCACAAACTTAGAGGTGGCAAATTTTATGACTTCCATCTATTAGATGTTGAGAATTACGTGGCTTACATGATTTCACTTTTTGGGGCCCTTTTTTTTTGCAAGGAAATTTGAGCCAAATCTAACAACTAAAAAAATTATTTTCATTACTAATTAACTTATTAGTGGATATTCAGTATAGTGAAGTGGTTAAGACATCCATAGTTTAAACAGTGTCTAGTGTTTTGTATTTAGTGCCTAGTAACATGTGATAAATGTTAGCTCATAATATGCAGCATTTAAAAAATTATAAGTAGCTTATAATAAAAGACAAATATAAAATAAGATTATTACTATACTAAAAATATTGAGTACCAAAAATGAGTGTTGGGAATAAATGTTTTACATGGCTTTTCTAACTGAATCTTGACAAAAAACTCACAAGGTAGGTGTTATTGTAATTCCCGTTTTATAAATAAACTGACAGGCTAGCTATATAAATTGTCAAAAGTCATATAGCTGGTAAGTGGTGAGCTCCGACTGAAAAGCAGGCAGTGTGGTTACATGGAGCTCATTTTTAGCTACCACATTATACTGCTTTTACAGTAAAAATATGTACATTGGCCAGAGTGTTAACATTTGACTGGAAATTGAATTTAGTTCAAATGTCCTGGCTAACCAAATCACAAAGGGGAAATACCTTGTGTCACATAATTTTTTTTCTGTTGATTGTATTTATATAAGATTATTTCCTTCTTCATTTTTCATTAGACCTACATAGAACTATATTTCTTTTACGACAAACTTCAGAGGAGGGGGCAGAGGGGAGGGAAGAGATAAACCAAAGAACTTGGGGTGGGGGCAGGAACGGGAGAAGGGTGTCAATGGGGGAAAAAGGAGAAACATCTGTAACAAAAAAATAAATTCATTAAAAAAATTTGTCCTTTTGTTTTATATGTGCAAGCATTTTACTAAGAGTAACTAGCCTCAGTTTGGACTCAGGAATGTGCAGATCTGTGTTCTCTGTGAAGACTTGGTTTTGCTATTGCTCATGGAAGAACCATCCAAAGACTTTCTGTCTTTCCACTGCTCTCTGACTGCAGATTGAAAAGCACATCTGACGACTCTTGCAGATACTGTCTTAATTAATTAACCTTGCCTTAAATACAAACTCAACTAAATTGATTAGTCCTATTTCACGACAGAAACGTTGCCCTCTGATATCTCTGCAGATGGGCGAAAAGACAGGCAGCCCCAGGAAAGTGCTGTACAGTGTGCATAAACCTGTCTGAGTTTAGCCTTTAGTTTAATCCTTCCTTAGCTTTTAAGATTCTCTGTGGGCATTCACTTAATACTGCTCTTCAATTTGACACCAAAGGAAAATATTATGTGAATAAACAATAAGCTTTTCTTTGATGAAATGTATCATAACTAAAGCCTGTACTTCACCCAAAGGCACCACAAGAAGAGTGAAGAGGCAAGCCAAGGAATGGAAAACATTGAAAAAACATGTATCTGAAAAATGGCTCACCCAAGATATATAAATAATTCTTAGAACTTAATAAAGAAAAGAAAAAGGCAACACAGTAGAAACATGGGCAAAACAGATACTTCGTAGAAGATACCAAATGAACAATAAGCATAATAATACTTAGCTTAATTAATCACTAGGAAAGTAAAAATTAAATCCACAAAATGAGTCTCTTTCACACACCCACCAGAATAGTTAAAACAAAAAAGACAGAAAGCAACAAGAGTTTGAGAGAATTGGGAGCAATCAGAATTTTGATATATGGATGCAAAGATAAAAAAAATTATTAAAATCTTCTAGGAAAACTGTAATAATTTACTAAAAGGGACATGCATATGTACCATAGCACAGTGATTCCTCTCTTAAGCATGCAACAGAAACTATACTAATATGCACCCAAAGAAAAATATAATATTTTTTCTTTTTTTAATCTTTATTGTTGAGAGTATTACAGATGGCCCTGGCCGGTTTGGCTCAGTGGTTAGAGCGTCGGCCTGCGGTCCAGAGAGACCCGGGTTCGGTTCCCGATGGGGGCATGTACCTCGGTTGCAGTTTGTCCCCGGCCCTGGTTGGTCGTGCGGGTGGTGGCCACTCGATGTGTCCCTTTCGTGTCGATGTTTCTCTCTCTCTCTCTCTTCCTCTCTCTCCCTCCCACTCTGTCTGAACAACAACAACAAAAAAAATAGAGAGTATTACAGATGTCCCCTCTTTTTTTACCCTTTGCCCCCCACCACCCAGTTCTCATCCCAACCCAGGCCTTCACCACCCTATTGTCTGTGTCTATGGGCAATACATATAAGAATAGTAGTGTTATTAAAAAATATAACAATTTTAATAACACTACTATTCATAATGACCCTAAACTGAAAACAACTCAAAAATCTATCAGAAGTAAAATGTATAAATTGTGAAATAATCATTTAATGGCATGTAGATAAATGAACCACTACTAAATAAAACAACCTGGATAATTTTCACAAACATAATATTGAAAAAAGAAGCCTATTACCAAAGAGAATGTATTCTGTGATTTTATCTAAAGTTCAAAATCAAACAAAACTTAATAGTAATAGAAAATAGGATAGTGGTTACCCTGTAGGAAAGAGTTCTGATTAGGAGGAGATGCAAGGAGGGTCTCTGAGATTCGAGGACAGACTACTTACTTCTCAGGGTATGTGTTTACTTTGTGAAAATTAACAGAGCTGTATGCTTATGATTTCTGTACTTTAACATATATGTTATACTTCAATGAAAATTTTGCTTTAAAAATCCATACAATCATTACACAAATTTGTTGTGTATTGCACGTATTTTAGAAATGTATCCAAGATTTTGTCAATACATTTCTAATGGCAGAAATTACTTAGGTCAGATTCTCTGAATATATAACACAATCAATTAATTGATCATTTAGAATGAACTAATGTCCACTTCTGTATTTGTTGCAATAATTTTCAGAGTTATTGAACCTTTAGTTAGGTAGGGAAAAATAACTGCACAAATCTCAGACTTTTCTCTATGGTTATATTTTTGTATTCATAGAAATTTATAT
Source organism: Tadarida brasiliensis (assembly GCA_030848825.1). NCBI lineage: Eukaryota > Metazoa > Chordata > Mammalia > Chiroptera > Molossidae > Tadarida > Tadarida brasiliensis. The sequence goes on along the minus strand of CM061259.1, from coordinate 65,079,977 downwards.
TGTTCATGTATACATGTATAAATATTTTTACTATCTGCATTTTATTGAGGAGCTCATAATGAAGTAGAGAATTTTCCAGAATCTCCCCTATTTTTTTAGCCTCAGAAGTAGTAATGGAGGTAAATCTTAATAGTGGCAATAACATAAGTGAGATCATGTGATATTTATCTTTCACTAATTGGTTACAAAATAGGTACAGAGGTATGGATGTATTGAACAGAGTAACAGATCTCAGTGTGTGTGTGTGGGGGGTGGGGTGGGTGGGGGCAGGAAGAGATTAACCAAAGAACATATATACATATATGTATAACCCATGGACACAGACAATAGTATGGGGAAGGCCTGGGGTAGGGCAGGGGTTAGGTGGAGGGATGCAAAAAAGGAGAAAATGGGAGACATATAATCCTGTCAACAATAAGTAAATAATAATCAAATTTAAAAAATAGTGGTGATAACAGAAAAAGCCAGTTGTCTTTGGGGATGAGGTTTTATCTTAGGCCAAAGCAGGCAGTGGTCGAGAACCAGGTTAGAGGGGATGGAGGACAGAGCCTGTGTCTCTTCCAGGAATGCTTATCATTTTCCGTTGTTCTTGGGAGGCAGTGGGCCACAGGGCGAGCTGGCAGGCTTTGTTGTCAGAAACACTTGGGCTTGAATCTTCATACTGCTTCTTGTTTAATGTAGGTATTGGAGAAATTACTTTTCTCATGAGTCACAGTAAGATTATCTGGACACTGGGACCGATATGCTCTACTTTTTAGGTTTGTGAGGCAACTAAGCGAAGCCATGTGCATAAAAGAAGCAGGCAGAGAGCAGGCACCAGAGGCATTAGTCTCTGAGGCCAGCACCTCCTTTCCTGTATCAATTATATGTCTCACCCGAGCAAACATGATTTCAAAGGTTATCTTTTTTTGGTGTGTTTTATTTTTATTTATTTTAAATTTTATCTTTATTGTTGAAAGTATTAGAGATGTCCCCCCTTTTCCCCCATTGACTCCCTCCTCCCTGCTCCCTCACTTCCTGCCTTCACCACACTATTGTCTGTATCCATTGGTTATGCATATATGCATATAAGTTCTTGGTTTATCTCTTCCTACTACCCTCTTCCCTCTGAGGTTCCTCAGTCTGTTTCCTGCTTCCATGCCTCTGGACCTAATTTGTTTGTCAGTTTTTGTTCATTAATTTCCACATATAAGTGAGATCATGTGATACTTGTCTTTATTAACCAATATGGATTTTTAAAGAATGAATTTTTAAAGATACTTATTTTCTTTTGAATTTTTAAAAATAAATTTTTATTGATTTTTAGAGAGTGAGGAAGAAAGAGTGGGAGAGACAGAAACATCGATGAGAGAGAAACATGGATCAGCTGCCTCCTGCACATCCCCTGCTGGGGATGAAGCCCACAACTTGGGTATGTGCGCTGACTGGGAATTGAACCAATGACCTCTTGGTGCATTGGACAACACTTAACCACTGAGCCACACTGGCTGGACAATTATTTTCTTTTTAATATAAGGTGATATGCTGAACATGGAAATAAGGTTGATTTACTCATTATGCCATTGTCTTTCATTGATATATTAACAAATTAGAAAGATTCATCATTTTTATTTTTAGTTAAAACAACATACTCATTGGATCTGTGCCTCATCCCTTCCTTTCCTCTGCTCATCATCTGATATTTAGCTCAGTGATTAGAATATGCACAATGTATCACTTGCTAAGAAACTTTCTTATATCTAATCTAAGTATCAGTGTTCTGATTGTGTTACTTAATTCTTGAAGATTTTCACTATCACCACTAGAGTTTGTAAAAACCATAAAAATAGAGAACATCTGTGAAAGTTAAGGACTGCATTTGCTCATAGATTAAAAAACAAACAAAAACTAACACAAAACAAAATAGAATTAGAAGTGTTCAAAATATAAAACACGTATAATGTTTAGAACCTAGTTCTTTAAAAACAGATACTAGCCCTGGCCAGTTTGGTTTAGTGGTTAGAGCATCGGCCCGCGGACCAGAGAGTCCTGGGTTTGGTTCCAGCAAAGGGCACGTACCTCGGTTGCAGTTTGTCCCTGGCCCCTGTTGGGGTCGTGTGGGTGGCAACCACTTGATGTGTCTCACATCGATGTTTCTCTCTTTCTTTCTTTCTCCCTCTCTCCCTCCCACTCTATCTGAACAGAAATGCAAAAATGTCCTCGGGTGAGGATAAAAAAGAATTAAAAAAACAAAAAAAAAAACCAGATACTAAATGTTTAGGTGAAATAAAGACCAAAAGACAACTTTGACACTGAAGAGAGATTGTCAATCAATTTTTATGACTGCTGTGAAACCCACACATGATATATATGGATCTTCCACACTCTTTGGGGCCATACAGCTATGCTTCCTAATGAGATCTATAGAGCTCGGCTTGCTCAGAATCCTTTCTGGCTCTGAAGCAACTGATCTCTAGCAGCTGGGAGTTCTGAGCACTCTGCTGTTGTTAGAACTACTAGCCTAATTGCCAAGAACCAGGCCCTTACAGCGTGTTCTCATCTTTCTTGCTGTGATGGTTCTAGGTTGGATTGTTTGACAATAGTGGCAGGAAAATTGCTTGACAAGTGTTGCAAGGTTGTCAGGTGGATTCAAACTCAGTATTTAATGAGCACTTACTCCATGAGCGCTTTAGAGGAGATAAGTCATTTAATGCTCACAAACGTCATTTGAGTTAGGTACTCTTGACATCTCCGTTTGGTAGATAAGGAAACTGGGGCAACCTTTGCCAGGTTACATAGCTAGTTACTGATGGAAATGAGATCTGAACTCAGGCAGTTTGGAGCGCACCCACAAACATAACTGCTGCCTCCAGTATACATTAGAGGTCTCTGCCTACTCCCTCGCCCAGGGAAAGGAGGTTTTTGTTGTTTGTTTTTATAGACATGAAAAATAGTCATGTGTGGAATGAGGGTGATATTCAGTAATTTGTAAATACTCACAGGGCCTACATATGCAAATTCTTATTCATGCTCTAAGCCTTTGCTCTCAACCTTTCCCCAACCCAGAGTTTCCTCTTCCTGCTTTCCTGATTGCCAACCCTTCAGGGCTGGGCTCAAATTCCACATCCCCATGCCAAACGTGTCTATGTGATTCTATGTAGTTTCTCCCATTTACAGACATCTTTGAAACTTAGAGTTTGTTTCATTTAGAGACAGATGGATAATTTGAAAAGGGCATTGAATTTGGAGTTAGAACTATGTTTAAGATTCAACTCAAACACTTATTTGCTGGGTGACCTTCAGCAGGTCACACCTCTGAGACAAAATTTTTGTAGTCAGTTTTAATAAGATAAAGATTTATCTAATCATAAGACAAGATTTATCTAAGAATTAATCAAAATTACAAATGTAAAAATGATTTATGAATTGTACTGTATTCTACAAAGTATACTATGGTGTCATTCTAACCTCTTTTTCTTAACTCCCCAAACAAATAATAAACTTTTAAAAAGAGCCCAGCCGGTGTGGCTCAGTGGTTGAGCATTGACCCATGCACCAAGAGGTCACTGGTTCAATTCCCCAGTCAGGGCACATGCCCAGGTTGTGGGCCAAATCCCCAGTGGGGGGCGTGCAAGGGCAGCCAGTAGATGTTCTCTCTCATCGATGTTTCTATCTCTCTCTCCCTCTCCCTTCCTCTCTCTCTAAAAAATCAATAAAGAAAAAAAAATTAAAAAAATAAATAAAAAGAGAAATTGTATTTTTAACACATTAATATCTTCCTAAACATCCAGTTTAGTGGGTGCTCAATAAACATTTGTTGATTTGATTTGCACACGAGGGTGATGTTTTTAGCTCTTCATGCCGTTTATCTGCACTGGCAGGTATGTTTTCCTCAAGTTGAATTTTTAATATGTGTTTCCACTCTTTTCATTTTGCCCTTCCATTCTAGGAATTTGTATTTTCAAATGGCAGATGTGTGTGTGTGTGTGTGTGTGTGTGTGTGTGTGTGTGTATGTGAATTTCTACTTGTTGAAAAGTTAAAGATGTGGCTAGAGGGAAAATGAAAAGATAAGGTATAAAGTATAGAAAAAAACCCGGCAAGGTTGGATTGATGGTTTGGTGGGTGAGAAGTGGCAAAAGAAGAGATAAATTAAGGCTGGGAATTGTGTTGATGGAGGTGGATGAGATGGTGTTGACTAGCTACCAAAATTCTTTGTTTTCTGAGCAAAGAGGTGCATTATAGGTGCTTCAGATTCTTTTATTTGGTTGAGATCTTCGGGGCTTCTGTGGGGAGCTGATTTACTTCTGCATATAGGATGAAGCCAACATGTGGCCAGCTCCTCCTCCACCATCCGGGTGACTCCCTCTTCCTATTGTGGGGAAGTACTTGATCTTTTGTCTTGCAAAGCTAGGGGGCCAGTGGCTAATATTTCCAGATGCTGGCTGTGTTTTGTGGGCTGCCTTATAAGCTATTACTAAATCATTTCCCATCTTTTCAAATCCCTGCTGCTGCCTGAGTTCCTGTGGGACATCCTGGAGGAACAGAGGGATGGGCTGATGGGTGGGCAGCTAGATTCAGCTCAGCTTCCCCACCTGGCTCTGTAACTGCTCCATCTGTCAGTTGTTCCGGGCGGCTGAAGAGTCCAGCAATTCAAAGCTCTCCCCCAGGCTGCTCTGAGCATTTCTTTACTCTCCAAGGACCTGATATGTCTGACCAGGGAGAAATAACTGGAGCCAAGTGCTCTTCAGCCCAGTAGCCCAGGGTTTATGGGGTTGGCAGCCACAAGGCCTCATACTGTGCTGCTTGTTAGGAATTTGAATTTGAATGAGAATTGCTGTGCTTACTTCTGTTTGCTTTCTTGTCTTTTTGTTGTGATCCATCTGTGTGGAATTAGGAATGATGTTTATAAATTTAAAAGCAAATCAGGCATTAAGTTAATGTAGGGAGGTATTTCAATAATTGCACAGATAAGAAAGCCAAGTGTTTATCTAGTAAATCTGGCAAGAAGAACACACAGTGTGGGAGGATAATTAGCACAGTGGATCTGGGAAGGCCCCTTTCTTGAGAATTGGGAGATAGGAACTGACATTTAGGCTGATATGTATGCTGTCCATTTTCAAACACCTTAATTTAAACAGTCAAATTTTAAGGATTAGGAGCACCAATCCTTATTAGGAATAGTTGCATACCTCAGACAGAGGAGCAGATCAAGTTCTTTATTAGTTTTCTAGTGCCACGTAACAAACTACTACAAACCTAGCTGCTTTAAGCAACACACATTCATCATATCATAGGCTCTGTGGTTCGGAAATCCAGGTTTGACTTAGCTGGGTCCTCAGCTGAGGGTCCACCAGGCTGCAATCAAAATGTCAGCTAGCCTGTGTTTTCATCTGAAGGCTCAACTAGGGAAGCATCTGCTTCCAAGCTCACTTATGTGGTTGGCAGAATTCATTTCCTCAAAGCTGTAAGACTTGGGGCCTCAATTTCTTGCTGGCTCTCAGCCAAAGGCTTCTCTCAGCCCCTGGACCCACCCGCATTTCCTTGCCGCTTCATCTTCACCACAGAAATATCTCCATCTCATATAGCATGGCTGCTTGCTTCTTCAAAGCCAGAAAGAGGAAAAGAGAGTGAGTCTACTGTTAAGACAATCTTATATGATTTGACATAACAATGGGAATGACATTTTATCACCTTTGCCATATTTTATTGATCAGAAAAAGTCACAAGTCTTGCCTGTACTCAATGAGAGAGAATTACTCAAAGGGGTGAACTCCAGGAGTTCAGGATCATGGGAGCCACCGTGGAGTCTGTCCCCATGTCCCCACACACCCTGCTGCAGAATCCATTCTCATGTGGACCAGTTAATTCTGTGTTGTTTATGGCCAGAAATTAGGCTTTGGGTCCAAGGCAGTCCACATGTGCACTTACGAGTGGCCATAAGACTAAGTGCTTATGGAAATGTGAGCAGAATTGATGTTTATCTCTTCCCAGCCTGGATCTCAAAAATCTCCATTATAAATTCCACACATTCTACATCCTATTCTTTAAAAAAAAATAATACTGTCACTTATTTATTTATTTATTTTAGAGGGAGAGGAAGAGAGAGGGAGAGAGAACAATATGGCATTACCTCAGAAAATTAAAAATGGAACAGCGATTTCACTTCTGAGAATATATCCTAGGAATCCCAAAACACCAATCAGAAAGAACATATGCACCCCTATGGTCATAGCAGCACTATTTACAGTAGCTAAGATCTGGAAACAGCCCAAGAGCCCATCAATAGATAAGTGGATAAAAAAGCTCGGTAATTTTACACAGTGGAAAACTAAGCAGCTGTAAAAAAGAAGGATCTCTCATCCTTTGAGACAGCATGGAGGGATCTGGAAAATATCATGCTAAGCAGAATAAGCTAGTCTGAGAAAGACGAATATCACATGATCTCAATTCTCTGTAGAATCTAATGGACAAAATAAATTGACAAACAAAATAGGTCCAGAAACATGGAACATATTGATGAATCTCAGAGGGAATGGGGAGGGGCAGAAAGAAATTAACAAAATAACTTATATGCATAACCCACAGACACAGTCAATAGTGCAGTGAAGGCCTGGGGTGGGGTGGAAGCCAAGTGAAGGGGAAAAATCGGGGAAAAATGGGGGACATCTGTAATATGCTCAATAATAAAAATAAATTTAAAAAAAAGACCCAAAACAATGCATCTATTATGTGACTGGTATGGAATAAACTTTTTAAATTAAAAAAAATTTATTTATTTATTTATTTTTTTAGAGAGAGAGAGGAAGGGCGAGGGAAAGAGAGAGAGAGAGAGAGAGAGAGAGAGAGAGAGAGAGAGAGAGAGAGAGAGAAATACCAAAGTGATCAGCTGCCTCCACTGGGGATTGAACCCACAACCTGGGCATGTGCCTTGAACTGGAATTGAACTAGCAACTCCTTGGTGCATGGGATGACACCAACCAACTAAGCCACACCAGCCAGGGCTCTATATCCTATTCTTTTTTTCCCCCAAAGCTATAATTATTTATTGATAATTCTCAGAAACAAGTAGAGTTAATAGTAGAATACAGCAAGTTCACATGATGCAAAAATCACATCTTCATACAACAACAATGGACAATAAGAAATTATTTTGTAAAACCAACTTACTGTAGGATGAAAAATATAAAATACTCCAGAATAAATGTAATGGATGATGTGCCACAGTTCTACCTTGAAAACCACAAAATATTTCTATGATATCCTATTCCTGAATAGAGAAGACTATCAGAACCTATAAGGTGGCAGAGACACAGATGGGAGGGAATCCTTGAATAACTGTGTAAAACAAAGTGGTAACCTGTCCACCTACACTAGACAGCGACTTGACCAAAAGAACAAACTATTGCTGTGTTAAGTAAATGATTTAAAAAACATTCCTATTATCATACCTTAATTCAACTATCTTTTCACATCTTCTGATTCAAAGATCTCTGGGAAAGTCCTCAGCTCAAAACAGTTGTAATAGAAATGCTTAAAATCCATTCATTATGCATTCATTTCTTAAGTGTGCTCACTATCATTCCCATATTATCTTTTAAAACAAAAATACTCTGTGAAGGACAAATACATAAATCTTCACAATATCAGTGTGCCTGACAAAAGAAATGGGATGATAGCACCGGAAGGAAAAAAAGGATGGAAGAGAGGCAGAAAGGCAGAGATTAGTTTATTTTACAAATATTTGTTGAGTATCCACTATGTGTCAGGCACTGTGGTAGGCTTGGCATATAAAAAATATTGTGCCTCAGTCCCCAGGGTGTTAACATTTTACTGTTTCAGAAGTGAAGTGACACCTTACACCAAATGCGCAAACATAGTGGTCATGTTTCTTTATCCTCCACAACACTGTTGTTAAATCAATGTATTGTTTTATTCATATCATCTTTGAATCCAAGAAATATGGCATGACACTTTTCATACACTGTTTCAGTGAAGCCTTTCAGTGACACTGTGATAAGATATCATTAACCCCATTTAACTCCTACTCATTCTTCAACACTCAGCTTAATTATCTGGAACATTTATCCCATCTCCTACATTAGATAATCTTCCTGTATTAATGACTCACAGAATGGCATGTGTCTTATCTTCCTAAGACCTCAAAATTGTATTTGTAGTTATATATTTTTAATTATTCAATTTACTTTTATCTTCCTCACTATACTGCAAGATCAATAAGGACAGGGACAGTGGTTGCTGTTGCTACCTTTTATAATTTATTATATACAGGACACCATTGACTTAGAGTTTGTGTTTATTGAAGGGGTGAATACATCTGTAATTGAGTTATCAGCTTTCTAATAGTGTGGGAAAAAGAAGGTTGTCTCTCAACACCTGAGTTGGATCCATGAAGTTGGATCCATTGCTACTTGACTGCACTCTTTGTCCTGCAGACAATCATGGTTGGGACCACCTGGACATCGCGCAGCTTGGTGGAGAAACCCATGAGAGGAGATCAGCTTCCATTCAGCTATCCATTCCTTCAATCACTATTCTAGCTCTTATAGACAAGTCTAGCTTCAGAGAAAGTCTGGAGAATAAGAAGAAATTTTCATGACACCAGCAACACAAGCAAATTAGGATTCACTAAAAACTCAGATCTTAAAAATCTCTCCATCATCATTTTAAATCTATTAGTGGCATCCTTTTTTCTTAAGTACTAACCTCTTAAAAAGTCACCTTATCTCCTTCCCACACATGTCCTCCCTTTCTTGTTATTTCTGTGGTGCAATACCCATTTTTTTATTTCATTTCATTTTATCTGTAGTCTGTAAGGCGTGGGCCTTGCCTTCTACTTCCAAGGGAGATCATTTCCAAAGAAAACTGTATTTCTTACCCAAAAAGGACTTGACTATGGTGCTGATAATACTTTGATTCTCGCCTTGCACACATGCCTTATTTGTTTCTATTCCACCAGAGAGCCACCAGAGTGCTTAGGAGTTGCACCTAATGCCTACATGTGCTTCTCACATGGTCCACTACCATTTGTGCCAGAATTACTGGAAAGCCTTGTTAATACTGATTCCTGGCCTCTGCTCTGTTCCTACTGAATCCAAATCTTGGAATGATCCTGGATTCTTCATTTTTAACAAGCCCCCTGATTATTATTATACAATTATTATTGAAGTTTGATTCAAAGAAACCCCAACAAACTGGTACCTTGGAGAGTCCTGACTTGCTCTTACTCCATTGAAATCAGTAGTCAGTCCCATTATTATATTGACCTTTTTTGTTTCAATCCATTTTTCTTGACCTTCCAAACTTATCTTGCCCTCTCTTTACAAACACTTCTAAAAATATAACTTATTTTCAACTGGCTCCTTTCCATGGAAAACTATTAATAAATCTGAGTGTCTCTCCTCTCAAGAACTGAAACAACCTTCCTGACCTCTGCCAATCAACCACCATCAGTCTTTTTCTTTTTAAAAAAATATATCATTATTGTTGAAAATATTACTGATGTCCCCAGTTTTTCCCCCTATTGACCCACTCCATGGTGCTCCCATCTCCCCCAGACCTTCATGGCACTATTGTCTGTGTCCATGGGTTATGCATATATGCACATAAGTTCTTTGGTTAATCTCCACCCTCCTTCCTTCTGAGATCTGTCAGTCTGTTCTATGCTTCTATGTCTCTGGATCGATTTTGTTCATCGGTTTATTTTGTTCATTAGATTCCACATATAAGTGAGATCATGTGATACTTGTCTTTCTCAACCACTACTACCAGTCTTATTTCTCTCCCTCCACAAACAGATAAACGCCTAGGTGAGCTGTCTGCACTCTGTGTCTCCTTTGCTGTACATGTTATCCCCTCCTCAGCCCTCTGTAGTTTGGCTTTCTCGCTGCTCTGAAATGACTCTTACCAAGGTCTCTAATCCAAATAAGTATTTTTCAGTTCATGGTTTAATTTGTCATTTAACTTCTTATTTGCATCTGCAACATCTACTCTTGCCTACTTCTACTTTTATTCCTCTGGTCATATTGTCTCTGTCTTCTTTATAATTCTTCTTCCCTTACATGGGCCTAAAATTTTAGACTTATTAAGGATCAGTTCTAGACATCTTCCCATTTCCATCTTTACTAAATTTGCTTTCCCCAGAATTAGCATGCAGAGTATTTGTTAAAGATTGTCCTTGGGATCAACACCTGTGCAAAGGAGGAGAAGAAATCAGGGTTGGGTTAAGGGGGAAGTTAAGCTGTGACAAAGGCCAAACCACAGTCTCAGCCAAAATATGGGGCTCTAAATCTATTATAGAATGGCTCTTTAGAGTTTTTCTGGATTGGGCCATGATGCCCTGGCCTTTATATTCCTTCAGATGAGTCATTGCTTAAAGGCCAACTTGGAAATAAGACCTTGGGTGAGCAATTCAAATAAAGTAAATAAAGCAATTCCTGAAGTAGCTGACTGCTAATGGCACTTAGCCAAAGGCACTTCCAGCAGCAAGGCCAAAGAGTAGTTTGCTAAAAGGGGATCTCACTAAAAGGTGACTCATTGCAGGGAACCCCACATACTCCATATTGTGTCAGTGGGCAAATTCATCTATAGTGAACATTTTGTTGACTTGTTATCTGAGCTCCAGCTCCATAGGCCCAACTATCTACAGAGTATCTACATTTTCATGCATTAAGGGCACCTCCAACTCAGCACACTCATACTGGACTCATAGTCTTCACTCATTCTTCTCCCCACACACCACTAAAACTGTTTTTCTTTTCCTTTCTTAATAGATCACACCAACATCCATTTGATACCATAAATTTCCATTTTCTCTTCCTTGCTCTTTTCCATTCTCCATATCTAATAATAACTAATAACTCCTGACATTTTTTGAATCCATTTGATCCTTTCTCTTTTCACTGCTAAACCTCTAGTTCATGTCATCATTATCCCTTGTTTGGGCTGCTACATTAACATTCTCACTAGTCTCCTTTTCAATCTCTTTCTTGTTCTGAAAGCGTAGTAATCTTTTTATAACAGATTAATCAAATCACTCCCCTACTTAAAACAGAAATCATTTCTTTGTTCTTTTAAGGTAAGGAATAACATCACTAATATAAACTGCCATGTTTCTACCTAACTCACAGTATAACCTCATAGTCTGATTTAGACATAATGACCTTCTTTATACTGTTTAAATGTGCCATGCTCCCTCTAACCATCGGCCTGGCATACCAGGTGTCCCCTTTACTGAACAACTCTTTCACTTTACCCTCACCTTTGTCTACTTAATTTCTACCCAAGCTTTAGATTTCATGTCAATAGTTATTTAACTGAGGTTTCCCCAAGTTCCCCAAACTGTACTGAGTATCCTTGCTATATTATCTCATAGCACTCTTTTCCTTCTCTTTATCACAATTTTTCAAAAATACATTTATTTGCAATTAATGGTGTTTTTGCTCTAGAATGTAATGCCCACAAAAGCAAGGATCCAGTTTTTGCTTACAATTGTATCTTCAGTCTCTGGTATATTGAAGGAAAACAGCTCAAACAACACCCCATATAAAAAAGTAAACCAAATGTTTTCTGGGATAAGTATTCTTCATGGATGACTTTTCTATAATCGACTAGTAGGTGGGAGTTTATAATGGTTTTCAAGATATTAAAAAACCCACAACTAGATTGCATGGCTGTATGGGGGCGGATTGTAGGAAAAAATGATCATAGAAAAAGTAAAAATGCAAAGCTTCTGGTAGAGTCTAGGCATTAAACCTAGTGTGTGGGTGTGGGGGGGGGAGAAGCAAATTACCTGTAATACCTAAGAACTTCATAATTTAAGATAAAATAACCACTAAGGCAATGTAAAGTAAGTGGTTCTTTTGTTCAATGTTGTTTTCTTAAACAGTGATGAGAAAAAAATATTGATTCCTGGTCACTGTCACTGTGTGTGGAGTTTGCATGTTCTCTCCATGTCTGCATGTGTTTTCCCTGGGTGCTCTGGTTTCCTCCTACATCCTAGAGATGTGCATGTGAGGTGGACTGGCGTGTCCACATCGTCCCCATCTGAGTGAGTTTGGGTGTGTGTGATGCACCCTGGGATGGAGGGTGTCCTGTGCAAGGTTGATTCTTGCCTGGCACCCTGAGCTTTAGGAAAAGGTGTTGGCCACCCACACCCCTGAACTGGAATCAGAGGATTGGAAAATAATTTTCTTTCTTGTTTTTATTCATCTTTCTTAAATGTATGTATAGCTCACATTTATTTCACTGTTTAATATTAGAAGTGTTTTGGGTCTTTATTTAGAAATTCGGTGGTTTTTATGACCAGAAATAAGCTGAAGGAATGTAACTTTTTTCTTTTTGATCCTCATTGGAGAATATTTTTTTCCATTGATTTTTAGAGCAAGTAGAAGGAGGGAGAGAGAGAGAGAGAAACATTGATCAGTTGCCTCCCACAAGCACTCTGAACTAGGGTGGGGAACGAACCTGCAACCTAGGTACATGTCCTTGACTGGGAATCCAACCTGTGGCCCTTTGGTCTGAAGGCTGATGCTCTAACCACTGGGAAAACCTGGCCAGGGAAGAATTTAACTACTAACTAGCCTATGATAAAATTGGTTTTGTTATATATCATTTCACTTAAAGTCACTGTTTCCAGGAACCTATTGACCACATTAAGTGAGGACTTACTATAGCAGGACTTAATTTTTAAGTTAATATTATACATTAAGTGAGAACTTACTGTAGTAGGCCATGATTTTTATTATTATTAATAGTATTCATTTTGGGAACATACAATTTAAAAAATATATCATAAATGAAGAGTGATACCATGTTTATGAATTGGAAGATTCAATATTGTTAAGATCTCAGTTGTCCCCAAATTGACCTATAGTTTCAATGTAATTCCAATCAAAATCTCTGCAGACTTTTCAAATGTTTATTTATTTATTTATTCATTGGTGGAAATTGGGAAGCTGAGAAAAGAATTTAAAACTACACAGATATGAAAAATATCTAGAACAGCCAAAACAAATCTGAAAAAGAACAACACTGAAGGATTTCGTTGTTTGATTTCAAGCTTTATCTAAAGAAATTAAGATAGTGGTGTTGGCATAAAGATTGACAGATAAATCATTGGAACAGAATAGCAAGTCTAGAAAAAAAACACATGGCCAATTACTTTTCAGCAAAAGAGTCAAGGTTATTCAATAGAGAAAGTAGTCATTTTTATTTAAAAACTTTTTTTATTATTGATTTTAGAGAGGAGGAGAGAGAGATAGGGACATCAATGTGAGAGAGATACACCAATCAGCTGCCTCCTGCATGCCCCCTACTGGGGATCGAGCCCCAACCCAGGCATGTGCCCTGATCAGGAATCAAACCTGTGACCTCTAGGTGCATGAGACTATACCCAATCCACTGAGCCACACTGGCCAGGGCTGGAGAAAGTTGTCTTTTCAAAAAATGGTGACAAACTTAAATGAGGCTTGATCATTTCTTCATGCCATATAAAACAATTACTTGAAGTGTATTATAAGCCTAAAAGCTTATAATTTATTATAAAAACTAAAGCTAAAATTCTTCTAGAAGAAATAAGAGAAAATCTTCATAGCATTGAGATAAAAAAAAATATTTCTCAGATAAAATGCAAAAAGTCCAAATCAGAAAGGAAAATTATTACATTTGACATCATGAAAATCATGAACTTATTTTGCAAAGGTACAATTAAAAAGTGAAAAAGCAAGCCACAGATTTGGAGAAACTCTTTTAATACATAATATTTGACAAAGGACTTATATCCAGAATATATAAAGTCTTAGGTCTCAAAAATAGGACAGCCAACTAAAAAATGGGGAAAAGATTTAAAGAATTTATAGAAGATGACATATAAATAGGTAATAAACTTATAACTATATGCTAAATTTAATTCCCATTATTAGGTAGGAAAAGCAAATTAAATTCATATTGAAATAGCACTACACACCCATGTAGTTTCTGCTAAGTCCATGGCCTGTGGATTTGTGATCCCATGTACATAATGCATCCCTTTCTCTAACTGCTTTTAAGAATTCATGACATATTTGTTTTTTTAGCACTTTGACTATGATGGGCTTGGACATGTTTTCTTTAAACAGTTTGAGGTGTGCTGACCTCAAATCTATACATTTATGCCTTTTACAAAGTTTATTGCTACCCATTCCCTGTCGTTTCTCCTTATGGGCCCCCCTCCCCTTTATAGGCCTTTTAATATTTCTCACAGGTATTTGAGGTTATTTATTTATTTATTTATTTTCTCTCAGATTTCTATTGATTGATCCTCAAGTTTGCTCTGTCATTTTCATTCTGCTCTCTTAAGCTTATACAGTTAAAATGTTTATTTTATATATTTTATTTTTCAGTTGTAGAAAATTATACATAATTTTTTGTGTTTATTTTTTATCTCTCTGATGAGAGTTTATACATTTTTAATTCCCTTAGGTGTATTTTCATTTACTTCATTGAAAAAAATAATAATGGTTGCTTTAAAGACTTAATCTGACAAATCTGACATCTACGTTTCTTGATGTTCACTTCTTTGTTTGTTTTTCACTTAAAAATGGATCATAATTTCCTGGATCTTCATAGGTTGAGTTACTTTAGATTTTATCCTGGACATTGAGAATGTGAAGTGGTGGAGACTCTGGATACTGTTATACTCTTCTGAAGAGGGTTGATAGTTTAGTTGGCAATTAACTTGATTAAACTCAAACTGCACATTTACTATCATTTTGGTGGGAGGCAGTTTAAATCTCTGTTCTTTAAGTATTAGTTGCAAGCTCCCCTTTAAACTGCCTTATGTGTACATGGTTCAGGGGTCAGTTAGAGACTTGGGAAGGTTTTACACACAGAACTTTGGAATTCCTCTTTTAGGCTCTCTCCCCTTCAGTACTGTCCTCACATTCTGGTGGTTACAATTGCCCAAGTTTTACCCTGTTTCTTCAGGTTAAAAATATGATAAACTTCCTGCCCCAGTGTTAGTTACCCCATGCTATGCCCTGACTATGGAAAGCTGAAAAAACTGGGAGACTCAACTTACAAGGGCCCCTTCCTTCTACTGAACTCTTCCAAAATCTTCCCACTTTTCTCTCTCTCTCTCTGTGTGTGTGTGTGTGTGTGTGTGTGTGTGTGTGAGAGAGAGAGAGAGAGAGAGAGAGAGACCCATAAACAATGCACTGAAATGTAGGTTAATGCTACTGTAGAATGTGCCTGACAATTATCTCACCAAGGACTGGGGGAGCTGGGTATTTTTCCAATGAAATGGTGAGTTTATTGTATTATCCCTCATTGGTCAGAGGATGTACTTGTCTGTATTAAATTCCTGGCACTTTTGGACTGCCCAGTGGCCAGGGCTGTGTAAGCTCTCCTATCACTAGAAAACAGCTTCAAGGCAGCAAAACTTAGGGTAGGGGAGTGAAGCTATCAGCATATCAGGAACTGTCAACTGCTACAACAGATGAACTCAGAGGCAGGTCAGGGAGTGAACAACACTAGGATTGACTACATGCATGATTCTATAGGATTTTCTAAATAGACAATAAAATTATCTGTGAAAATGAGATAGTTTTATTTTTTCTTTCCCAATCTATATAATTTTGTTTCATTTTCTTGTTTTATTTCACTAACTAGGAGTAGTAAGTATGATGTTGAATAGAAGTGATGAAAGAAGGAATCCTTGCCTTATTCTTAATATTAGGGGAGAAAGTATCCAATTTCTTACCATTAAGTATGACATTAGGTACACATTTTTTGGTAGATGTTTTTGTCAGGTTGAGGAAGTTCCTTCTATTTCTAGTTTGCTGAGTGTTGTTATCATGAATGGGTGTTGGATTTTGTCAAATGCTTTTTTTTTTTTTTTACATGTATTGATATGGTCATATGATTTTTCTTTGTTAGCCTGTTGATGTGGTAGATAACATTGATTTTTCAAATGTTGAATTAGTTTTCAATACATGGGGTAAATCTTACTTGGTCATGGGTATGTGATTCTTTTTATACACTATTGGATACAATTTACTAATATTTGGTTGAGAATGTTTGTGTCCATGTTCATGAGCGATACTGGTCTGTAGTTTTCTTTTCTTTAATGTCTTTGTCTGGTTTTGGCATTAGGGTAATGCTGGACTCATAGGCTGAGCTTGGAAGTATTTCCTCTGTTTCTATTTTATAAATTATATTGTGAACAATTAGTATAATTTCTTCCATAAATGTTTGGTAGAATTCACCAGTGAACCCATCTCAATCAATGTTGTTGTTGTTTTTTTTTTATGTTATAATTATTGATTCAATGTTTTTAACATGCTTTGTACTCGTTTCTTGGAAACCAGACATTGGATAATTGGAACTGAAATAAATAGTCATTTAGTCTGAGGTTTTATGTCAATCTGCCTAGCACTTGGGCTGCGTTTAAAGTTGGCTTCACTGTAGGTGCCAGAGGCTCACTTTCCTCTACTGTCATTTTTTTTCCTTTGTTTCCCCTATGGTCTTCATGTATTCCAATTACTCTTCTAGCAGAGTCTAGCTGTTATCTACCATTACTATATTAGGAGCCTGTTAATGTGGTAGTAAGGTGTGTGTGTGTGGGGGGGGGGTAGTTCTACAATTGTATGATTGAATCTCAGTCTTCTAGTGATTCTGTGTCCCCCAGCTATGACCTTCACATGTATTTCTTAGCCTCCTCACCCACTCCCTGGCCTTATGTAAGGCAAGAAGTCTAGGGGTGGCTGAAGTTGAGTAAATGTCCTTAGTAGGATAAGTTGGAGAGAAGGCCTTCCTAATGGAGAATTTTCTTAGTGTATTTCAAAATAGATGCTTTTCCCCTGCCCCTTTCAGAGACAAGAGGGCATTTTCTTGGCACTTTACTGGGAGAATTTGGTAGATTCCAGGAGGTAAAACCTATGAAAATGTGTACCCCCACCCCCAGTATGGCAGCACCCCCAGGAGTATCTAATTCTCACGGTAGTCCACAATTTGGAACCAGCAGTTTGTCAAAATTACCATTTAGGTGTTCTTGCCAGTTTATGGCTCAGTGGCTTCTCTCAGGGTAAGCTGATGTCTGCTGTGATTCTATTTACCTGTCTCTGATTTTTCTGTAGCAGTTTGCCTTATGATCCCAAGTTTCTGGTGGGTCCAATGATTATCAGTTTGTTCTTTTCCTATTGTAAGAATGGGAATGCTAACTTGTAAGCTCTTTGTGTGTGAGAAACTGCCCTTATGTTTTTATTATTTATTTGCTGACAAGATTCTATTTTATACTCTAAGTCGTTACTATTATTTCTCAAAAACATTTGGCTTGCAGTAAATAAATGTGTTAAATAAATGTGCATAACAATAAGAATTCAAATTTAAAATGTAATTATATAAATCCATTAATAGGGGAATGTTTCAGTAAATCATGGATTAGTTATACAGGGAAATCATGCAGCTGTGACAGTATGAGACAGATTTGTATGTTGATAAAGAAGGATCAGAAGGCATGTAGTTCAGTAGAAAAAAAAGATTTGGTGGTATAGTTTGTTCCCATTTGTGTTTTATAAAGGGGAAGATATGCAGATGTCATTGTGGTAGAATGAACCTTGCCTGAAAGGATAAATAAGGACATGGTAATGGAAATTGTTTTGAGTAGAGAACCGAGAAACGAAGGCTTTAAAGTGGGATGGAGATCTTTGTTCATGATTTATTCTTTTCGGTCATTTGATTTTAACACATTGCTTTAAGAAATTAAAGTAAATTTGAAAATTACAAAACAGAACTTGCCTAAAATTCCTTTAATTTTTTAAAATATAGTGTGTCCATTAAGTTAATGAAACTTGGTCCGCTGACCATTTCTCATCTTAAGAACTAAAATAATGAAAACTTCCTTCTAGAAAGGAGAAAGCATCTGAAAAATTATCAGAGAGAACATGACCAGTGTTTGCAAATAATGAGAGCAGAGCAGAGATAGTGAGGCATTCAAACATAGATATTGAAATATTTTAAAGCAGTATGTTCGTTCCTATTTTACTAGCTATGAAAGAGTAATGCTTGTCAGCAACAAAGAGGGAAAATGCCAGCAGATTAAGTAATTACATGTGCATTCACATTTTGGCCCAGCAATACTATTCCAGGAGCTTATTCTAAAGATATATCTCCAACAGTGTAAAAGTACATTTTCACAAGGACATTTGTTGCAGTTTTTTTTTTTTAATAATTGAATGTGTCAGAACATCTTGACTAGCTATACATAGAAGAGTGCAAGCTGAATGAGCTATAGAATGACTACATGCTAGAATACCCTACAGCTGCTATAAAAGAATGTTGATTTCTATGATCAAATATAGAGTGATTTCCCAAAAACAAAGAGCAGAAAATTATCTATTATACACTAACTTTTGGTTAAGAAAAATATGAAATTACACATGTATCTGTTTATTTTACAAAATGATTCATAAGAAAGATAAACTAGAAAATAAGATTGACAATTTACAGGGGAAGATGGGATTGAGGAGGAGGGATAGCACAGGGATGCCGTTTTCTAAGAGTACCTTTTAGATAGTCTGGTCTCTTTGGAACAATGATAATATCATACATATTCAAAAGAACCACAAAATAGAAAGTGAATAAAAAATTCAATGTAACTGTATTTCAAATGAATAATATTATCGCACTGAATGGAGAGGAAACTTGACCTCAGTTGTTTTTAAGGTCAGTATTTTGACTTTATGCCTTCACATTAAAGATTTTTAAAAGTGCCCTGGCCGGTTTGGCTCAGTGGTTGGAGCATCGGCCCGTGGACCAGAGAGGCCCTGGTTCAGTTCCCGCTAAGGGCATGTACCTCGGTTGCAGTTTGTCCCCGGCCTCAGTTGGGGTCGTGTGGGTGGCGACCACTCAATGTGTTTCTCTCACATCGATGTTTCTCTCTCTTCCTCCCTCTTTCCTTCCCGCTCTGTCTCAAGATAAATGCAAAAATGTCCTCGGGTGAGGATAAAAAAAAAAAAGAAAAAAAGATTTTAAAAAGTTATAAATATCAAGCTCCAGGTAATAGCTTTTTTTTTCTTTTTGGTTTAATGTTTGCAGTGCTATGGGTTAACAATTATCAACTACTTTCTGTATATTTGGTGACTGGGCAATCAGGTAAGTATAATGGGTATAATGTGAGTTAGATTTCTCATTGTCAGACGAGGGGGTTACAGATATAGAAAGCGGGAAGACTAGAGTGAGTGTCTGCGGTTGGTGGTTTGTCTTTGGAATTTTACAATGGACTCATATATATATACATATATGTATATGTATATTTATTTCATTATATATTCCCATTGTGTATGTATGTACATATGTTGTTTTAATCACTTATTTGTAAACATGAACTTTTGATTATTTATTTAGTTGGAAGACAGTAGCAAAAGGTATTTGTACATTATGTCTTTTATCCTTATATATTTTTAAGTCAATATTCATATGCAATTGTATTCCCTAATTAGGGTGATGTAATCTGAAGCATGCTCAGAGAAAGGGACACATAATTTTAGGATTAAAAAGTATACACCATGATGATTTGAATGAGTAACTGGGAATTGATTTTATGCATTTGTAATAACTGATATTGCAGATAATTAATTAATCTTAGTTATACTTGCTTAAAGTTTATAATTTAAATATGCCCAACAACATTTATAAAGTCTAGTTCTTTGTAATATGTTGGGAAAATTAATTATATTTGGCCAAATATGATTACTGTAAGTTGTATGACCAAGCACCAAAAACTATCAAGAAAGACAATGTTGACAAGAAGCTTGCATTTACAGTAACCTTTTGTAAGAACATGTTTCATAGTAGGATGTTTCAGCTTTATGGATTCCGCCATGAAACAGTGAAATGGGGACGAGCTTTGGGCATGGAGCCAGCAGTCTGCCTGGGGGCCCTGTGTGTCTTTTATGAAGTCATTTAATCTTTCTGTGCCTTAAATTCTTCAAGACAGAAATACCTGTCTCAGGTGTTCTGTGATTATTTGCCATGAATGAGTTTGTCTGTTTCATTTTAAGAGAGTTTAGCAGCTTAAATTCCTGCTCTCAGACATTTTACTGCTTGCATAGTCGACTCATAAAAAGTCAGAACAGCCTCTTACTGCTGTGCTTGCTGATTCATTTCCTGAACATGTAAGGAGATAAAAAGATAATTTATTCTACTTTTATTGATTGCTGAATGTCTCAGAGTTTAAAAAAATAAAAACTTAGAAAAGATTAATGTATGCTTCAATGCCTAGGAAGTTTTACTTGATCAACTTAAATTATGAAGAGCTAAATCTCAATATTGTAAGATTTAAAAACATGACTCAGAAGAAACAAAAGATTTTATGTTATAATAAAGGTTGCAGGATCTTCCTGGCATCCCAATCAGCTGTAGTTTTACTTCAATCTCGTTTAAGAATTACAACCATTACCTGCCTGATACTGTAACAAAGCATTTGGAAATAACTGAATGTCGAATCAGACTCCTAGAGGTCAATGGATTTGTCTAAGCTAGTATTCAAGATTTGAGCATGAAAAAATGTCATGGGACTATGTTGTACCGCAGATGTCTGAGACTTGTTCATCTTGTACAACTGTGACTTTATACCCATTGAACAACAACTCCCTATATCCATCCCTCTCCCCCTGTCCTCTGGTAACCATCATTCTATTGTCTACTTCTGTACCTTTGACTGTTTTAGATGCCCCATATATGAGGAATCATGCAGTGTTTGTCCTTCTGTGACTACCTTGACTTATTTCACTTAGCATTATGTCCTCTGGGTCCATCCATGTTGTCTCAGTGTTTTACCTCTTTTTTTTTTTTTTTTTTTTTTTTTAAGACTGAATGATATACCATTGTATGTGTATACCATGTTTTCTTTATCTATTCATCTGTCAGTGGCCATTTAGGTTGTTTTCATATCTTGGCTATTGTGAATAATGCTGCAATGAACATGGAGGTGCAAATATTTCTTTGAAATCCTGATTTCAGTTCTTCTGGATATATATCCAGAAGTGGGATTGCTGGATCATATGGTAGTTCTGTTTTTAATATTTTGAGGAAACTCCATACTCTTTTCTATACGTAGTACTTATAGTTAACAATAAGGTAGCATGCACTTAAAATTTTGTTAGTAGGTTAGATCTATAAGTATTTTTACCACAAAAATAAAAGCAAAACAGAGCAAAACAAAACAAAAACCCCAGGAACACAAGGTAAATTTTGGAGGTGGTGAATACGTTTATTATCTGGATTGTAGTGATGGTAAAACCAGATTATATACATTAATTATGTAAAATGTTTGTGTACTACTTATATCTCAATAAAACTGAGAAAAAAATTGAAGAATAAAATTCTCAAATTTTTATATTTTCAATGTTCAGATTTTCTTGGAGTGTCATAAGCATAAACGTGTATATTTGAGCGACCACAAGTTCCCAGAGATCATCTGTTTAGGCCATTATCCAAAGTGACCCAGCTCTGAGGAGATGACATAGAGGACTTCACTAGCCTCACATTCTATTATATTGTGCCTTTCCAGGAATATTTAGGAGTAGGATTATTTTATTTTTCTTTACTTAGATCAGAGAGGAGGAACTTTTAGATTTTGAGAGATGGTTTTGATATAATTTTGAATAATAGTTTATATAGGTTTGTGCCTGGTAATAAATCTTTTACCATTAGAAGGGCTGTAGGGCAAATAATGCATAATGAGAGTTGGTCAGGAGTGTCAAGATCTGTAGACGTAGAGTAAATCAGTTGTCCCTTAGTAATTTCCAGAGTAACTACCATTTTTGTCCTAGAAATACTGGTGGTATATTGAAAATTGAATAATTTCATTAAAAAATGATTATAATCACATTTTGGGATACTTTTCTTAAAATGTGAGATAATAGACATGCTTGCCCAGTAAAAGGGGCGATATATACATTAAGGTAATTTATCCTTTCTAAGTGTGCTTGGTTTGGGTATTCTTTGCCACAATGGTGACAATGAAGCAGCTTAGCTTAGTAGCTCTTCAAGAATTATCATTTCCTAACAAAATATTTTCTTATGGAAAAGCAAATTACATAATTTTCCTAAACATAAGTAACTATAGAATTGTGAGAATTAAATGGCATGATGTACATAAGATACTTAGTTCAAGGTTTGCTAAATCATAGGTGGACATGTTGTGAATCTTCATGGCAGTGAAAAATTGAGTCATTCCTGGAGAACCTGCAAACTTCCTGTCTCAAATCCCCTTTAACTTTAATAATAATAATAATAATAATAATAATAATAATATATTCTTTTGACCAATGGTTAGCACATATTCTGTGCTAGGCTCTATTAAATGATATTTTTATTAGTTATAGTAACTTGCAGATGAAAATCTTAGAAAATTCTTTGGTATCTCAATGGAAGAGATAAGAACCATATGAAAAAGAGGATAAAATTATAGGAATGAAATAAGTTGTGAAATAAAAAAAACAAACAAAGTATGATGAGCTGGAAAGAAAAATGAATAAATAAGGAAAGAATGAAAAGAAATGAAAAACATAATAGCAGAAGTTAATCTTAGTGAACATGGTGGGGATATAGAATGTTCTCCTGAGGTACTTACTGTCTCTGATACTCTCAGTAAGAGAGAACTATATATTTCAGGCCAGTAAGTAATCCAGCTGAACACAAACAAATCAGGGCTATGATGGTGTAGACAAAAAGATAGGACAATATCCTAGAATAAGCAACATGAGGCCAACAGGGACATACTTTTATTTATTAAGAAAAATTCACATAACATAAAATTTGCCATTTTAATCATTTTAAAGTTTAAGATTCACTCTTTTTTTTTTTTTTTTTTACTATATTTACAATGTTGTGTAATCATTACTACTATTGAATTCCAGAAAATTTTTATTACTCCAAAAGGAAACCACATGCTTCCCAATTTGCACTCCTCCCATCCCCTGGCAACCACTAATCTACTTTCTGTTTCTGTATCTATTCTGGACATTTCATATAAATAGAGTCAAACAATACCTTTGTATCATTCTTTTTGTACTTTTATGTCTGGCTTCTTTCACTTAGCATAATGTTTTCAAGGTTCAACTATGTTATAACATGACTATTCCTCTATATTCTGCATAATATACCATTGTTTGGTATACATTTTGTTTATCCATTTACAGTCAATAAACATGTGGGTTGTTGCTGGTCTTTGGCTATCATAAAAAATATTGCTATGAACATTCTTATACAAGTTTTTGTGTGAACATATGTTTTCAGTTCTCTTGAGTATATATACCTAGGAGTAGAATTTTGGGGTCACATGGTAACTCTGTTCAAATTTTTTGGGGACTGTTTTCCACAGTTGCCACACCATTTTATAGTCCTACAAGCAATGTCTGAGGATTCCAGTTTCTCTACATCCTTGTCAACACTTGTTATTTAGTATAGCCATTCTAGTAGGTCTGAAGTGGTATTGTATTGTGGTTTTGATTTGTATATTTCTAGTGAGTTGAAAAGATGTTGAGCATCTTTTCAGTGCTTATTGGCTATCCATTTTATTTCTTTTTTGGTGAAATGTTTATTAAAGTATTTTTCTTGTTTTTATTTAATTTTATTTATTATTTTAATATTTTTTATTGCAGAGAGAAAGAGAGAGAAAGAGAAAGAGATCAATGTGAGAGAGAATCATTGATCGCTGCCTCTCGTACATGCCCAGACCTGGGAGGAACGCACAGCCTGGGTATGTGCCCTGACCTGGAATTGAGCCTGCCACCTTCTAGGGTACAGGACCACACTTCAACCAACTGAGCCATGCCAACCAGGGCTCTTTTGCTTATTTTTAAGTTGGACTGTTTATCTTTTTTTTGATGTGTTGTAAAAATTCTTAATATAGTCTAGATACTAGGCCCTTATCATATGTGATTTGCAAATATTTTCTCTCATTTTGCATGTTTTCTTCTCACTTTATTGATAGTGAAACCATTGCCTAGTCCAAGGTCACAAAGATTTACAAATAGGTTTACTCTTAAGAGTTTTATAGATTTAGCTCCTATATTTAGCTCCTTGATTCATTTTGAATTAATTTTTATATATGGTATGAGCTAGGGTGTCCAAATTCACTATTTTCATGTGATTATTTAATGACCCCAACACCATTTATTGAAGAGACAATTCTTTCTCCATTGAATGTCCTTGGCAACCTTAGTGAAATCAAGTGTGTGTGTGTGTGTGTGTGTGTGTGTGTGTGTGTGTGTGTATTTCTACACTCTCAATTCTATTCCATTGATCTATTATGCCAGTATCACTCTGTTTCTTTTTCTGTAGTTCTGTGGTAAATTTTGAAATTAGGAACTATGAGTACTCCAACTTTTTTTCCATTTGCAAGGCTGTTTTGACTATTTGGAGACACTAGCATTTCCATAAAAAGTTTAGGATCACCTTGCCAATTTCTGTAAAAAACACACAAGCAGTTAGAATTTTGATAGGGATTGTATTGAATCCACACATAAATATGAAAAAGTTTGCCATCTTATCACTATTAAGTCTTCCATTTCATGTCTATGAGAAATCTTTTCATGTGTCTGTCAGGTCTTCTGTATTTCAACAGTATAGAAAGCTTGCATTTCCTTGGATAAATTTATTTTTAAATGTTATATTCTTTTAAGCTATTTTAATTAGAAATATTTTCCTATTTTTAACTATTCATTGCTAGTACACAGAAATACATTTGATTTTTGTATATTGATCTTGTATCCTGCAACTTTCCTGCACTTGTTTATTAACTCTAAGTTTGCGCGTGTGTGTGAAAATTCTTTAGGGTTTTCTATATATAAGATAATGTCGTTTTTAAATAGAGATAGTGTTACTTATTCTTTTTCATTCTGGATGCCTTCAATTTCATTTTCTTACTTAAATGCTGTGGCTAGAACTTTCAGTGAAAAGTTGGATAGAAGTGGTGAAAGCTGGCATCCTTGTTTTGTTTCATATCGCAGGATAAATTCTTAGTCTTTCACCATTGAACATGATGTTAGCTATGAGATTTTCATTGATGATCTTCAATAAGTTGACGAAGTTCCCTTCTACTCCTAGTTATTTATTTATTTTTTCTTAAATCATGAACAGGTGTAGAATTTTGTCAAAATATTTTCTGTCCCTAGTGAGGTAATCATATGCTTTTTCCTTAATTTTTTAATATGGTATATTACATTGATTGACTTTCATATGTTGAGCCAAAGTTTTATTTTTGGGATAAATCTTGCTTGGTCATGGCATACAATCACTTTAATATGAGGCTGCATTTGATTTGCTAGTATTTTGTTTAGAATTTTCTATATTTACAAGGAATATTGATATGTAGTTTGTGATTTCTTTTGTCTGGTTTTGATATCAGGGTAATACTGGCCTTCTAGAGTAAGTCACAAAGTGTTCCTTTCTCTTTTATTTTTGAAAAAAAAAAAAAAGAGAAATATTGGTGTTAATTCTTCCTTAAAAGTTTGGTAAAATTCACTTATAAAGTCATTTGTTCCTGAGCTTTTTTTGGTGGAAGTTTTTTATTAATGATTAGATCTATTTATATATAGTTTTATTCAAATTATCTATGTTGCCCTGGACAGTTTGGCTCAGCAGTTAGAGTGTCAGCCCACACACTGAAGGGTTTTGGGTTCGATTCTCAGTCAAGAACATGTACCAGGGTTGCAGGTCCTGGACCCAGTCGGAAGCAACCAATTGATGTGTCTCTCACATATTGTTGTTTCTCTCTCTGTCTTTCTCCCTCCCTCCCTTCCATTCCATCTAAAAATTGATGAAAAAATATCCTCTAGTGAGGATTAACCAAAAAAAAAATTATCTGTCTTCTTGAGTTTTTTTTTGTAATTTGTATGTTTCTAAGAATTTGTTCATTTCATGAGGTTATTGAATTTGTTGATGTACAATTATTTATAGTATTGTTTTATAATCCTTTTCAGTTCTGTAAGGTAGTTGGGAAGGTCTCTACTTTTATTCCTAATTTTATTCATTTTAATCTTCTTTCTTTGTTTCTCTTGCTGTGTTTTTGCTTTTGTTCATCTTAAAGCATTTTCTAATTCTGTTGTGATAGTTTCTTTGACTAACTTGTTATTTAGGAGTGTGCCATTTAATTCTGTTATATTTGCAAATTTTCTAAATTTCCCTAGGTTATTGATTTCTAATTTCATTAATTGTGGTCAGAGAACATAGTTTATATGATGTCAATCTTTTAAAATTTATTGAGATGTGTTTTGTGGCTTAATTTATGGAAAAATGTGGCTGCATTTAAAAGTAGAGCCTGGAGAAAGACACACTAGATGTATTTGGGGGGAAGCAAGAGTGGAAAGGGAGAGAGGAATGAAGAGCCATGATATTGGGGTGATTTATCAGTAACATATCTCTATATTTTAGAAAGAGCTAAAAGATATTTATCATTTGGAATTTGTTTGCAATTTCTGCAAGATAAGATCCCCCATCTTGGCTTCATAATCTTTGTTTTTCTAATTTATTGAATTTATTGGGCAACACTGGTTAATAAAATTATGTAGGTTTCAGGTGTACAATTCTATAATACATCACCTGTATATAGTATTGTATGTTCACTACCCCAAGTCAAGTCTCCTTTAATCACCACTTATCCCCGTTTACCTTCATTGTTTTTTAAGATTTTATTGATTTTTAGTGAGAGAGAAAGGGAGAGAGAGGGAGGAATGTTGATGTGAAAGTGAAACATCAATCAGCTGCCTCCTGCATACCCCTACTGGGGATCAAGCCTGCAACTTGGGCTTGTGCCCTAACCAGGAATCTAACCGGCAACCTTTCTGTGCATGGGATAATGCCCAAACAATTGAGTCACACCAGCCAGGGCTTCCTTTTTACCCTCTTCTACCTCTCTCCACCACCTTCTTTCCCTCTGGCAATCACCATACTGTTGTGTGTCTTTCAGTTTTTATTTGTTTGTTTGTTTAATCCCTTCACCTTTTTTACCCAGGCCCGTAATGCCCTCCCCTCTAACAGCTGTCAGTCTGTTCTCTTTCTCTATGAATCTGTTTCCATTTTGTTTGTTAGTTTATTTTGTTCATTAGTTTCTACATATAAGTGAAATCATATGGTACTTTTCTTTCTCTAACTGGCTTATTTCACTTAGCATAATATTCTCCAGGTCCATTCATGCTGTCGGAAAGGGTAACATTTCCTTCTTTTTTTATGAGCCAGTGGTATTCCAAAGTGGAAATGTACCACGGCCTTTTCATCCACTCCTCAACTGATGGGTCCTTGGGCTGCTTCCAAATCTTGGCTATTGTAAATAGTGCTGCTATGAACATGGGGGTACATATATTCTTTTGAATTAGTGTTTTGGATTTCTTCAGATTTATTTCCAGAAATGAAGTTTCTGGGTCATAAGGCTGTTCCACATTTAATTTTTTGTGGTAACTCCATCCTGCTTTTCATAGTGGCTGCACCAATCTACATTCCCACCAATAGTGCACCAGGGTTCTTTTTTCTCCACATCCTTGTCAACACGTGTTGCTTGTTGATTTATTGATAATAGCCATTCTGACAGGTGTGAGGTGATATCTCATTGTGGTTTTAATTTGCATTTCTCTGATGATTAGTGACACTGAGTATTTTTCATATGTCTACTGGTCAAATGTATGTCCTCTTTGGAGAAGTGTTCTTCATTGAAGTTATTCTGGCCTTTTGTAAAAGGGACTTTTCTGTGTATTTTTCTGTAAATTAAGGAAGGCACTAAGTACTATTTCTAGAATGATGTGATGTGCAACAGGGATAATGTAAGTATGTGCAAGACACCCCATAAACCCAAATCATTTGACAGAGGATTTTGGAGCTAGAGGTGACCATAAGAACTCACATCTCATCTCCTTCCTCTTGAAAATGTAAAACTATGCATGTTCATCACAATGTTTCCCAGTTTATCACACTTTTTGGACATAGAATACCAGTTCTTTTGTTTTTGTTTTTCAAAATTTTACTCATCCCTAACTAGAGCTTTGTACCCCTTCCTCCATGAACTATTTTCTGCTTCCCACTGTAGTGTGTGGATTGCAGTTATGCTCCACTTATTTATACCTCCCTATGTCCAAAATCTTGGAGGTCCTATCCCACACTGCCTGTAGGCCAGGCCATGTGACTGCTTGGCCAATAGGACTGTAGCAAACTTGATGCAAGTAGCAACTCACATGTTGTTTGTGCCTTGGGGTTTGTTCTTTTGCTGCCCCTGAAAACTTTCTACTTCTATGTGAACAAGCCTGGGCTTGCCTGTTGGGTCATAAGAGACTATGGGGAGAAAGGCTCCATCAGACCTGACTATTTCAGAAGAAACAGTAGTGAACTAGCCAGCCCCAGGCAACCCACCCGCTGACTGTAAAAACATGAGCTCAGCTGAAATGTGTTCAGCCCAGCCCAGCCCAGAAGAACTGTCCAGTTGAGTGCAACTTAATATGTAAAATATGTAAAAATGTGTGCTAAAATGGTTATTGTTTTAAGTCATTAAATTCTGGGGATGGTTCGTTACACAGCAACAATTAACTGATGAAACCCCATTAGATTAGTGGATAAAAAAAAGCTGTGGTTCGTTTACACAATGGAATACTACTCAGCTGTAAAAAAGAAGAAAATTTTATCTTTTGTGACAGTATGGATGGACATGAAGAGTACTATGCTAAGTGAAATAAGCCAGTCAGAGAAAGACAAGTACTCAATGATTTCACTTATATGTGGAATCTAATGAACAAAATAAACTAACAAAGTGGAGACAGACTCATGGATACAGGGAACAGACTGACAGCTGTCAGAGGGGAGGAGGTTGGGAGCTGCATGAGAAGGGTGAAGGGATTAAGCAAAGAAAAAAGAAGGAAAGACTCATGGACACAGACAACAGTCTGGTGATTGCCAGAGGGAAGGGGCAGTGGGGGGAGGTAGAAGAGGATAAAGGAAGGATAAATGGTGAGAGAAGGGAACTTGATTTGAGGTGGTAAACACACAATGCAATATACGGATGATATATTGTAGAACTGTATATCTGAAACTTATATAATGTTATTAACCAATGTCACCTCAATAAATGCAATAAAAAAGAACTAATGATTTTCATTTGAATTTTACTGAGCATAAGAATTAAGTCATATAAACCTTGTACTATTTTAGCTCTTTCTTCTGTTCTTTGCACATTATAATCATATCTAACATTTATTACACATTTACTTTGTGTCAGGTACTTACTAATGCCTTTATATGCAAAAAATAATGAAATACTCGGAAAATTCCAGCAATGTAAATACTATTATCTTCATTGTACAAATAAGTAAACTGAGGTCCAGAGAGGAGAACTACCTGCCAACTCACAAACCCAGTCACTGGCAGAATGGGCATTGGAACCCAGTCATTCAACTAAAGCGTGCACTTTTACTTCTTATAGTGTACTACTTCGCTGCGCATATTCGTGTCACACAAGTACTTATCTATGGTACATAACTGTGATTCAGTTGACTATGCAGTGTTAATTTTTCAGAAAATGTTACGTTTGTGGAAAGCAAATAACATTTTCCAGAGAACCTCTTAGTCCATGAGCTATAGGAATGAGTCATACATAGCTGGGGTCATTTAGGCTTTAGTGCCTCAGGGACGCTGCTAAGACTGAATGGCAGGTTTTAGGGGATATAAAACATTGTGTGGAAAAGAAAATAAACAACATTTGAGGCTCTGGAAATTGATCTCCCTGAGAATCTGCCCTCCTGGTTTTCTCCTGAGGAAAATGCCTCAGTTCACTTCTAGCACAGCTCACCACCGGGCAGGTTTGTTACTAATTCCTTCCTGTGTGCCGCTTCTATCAGGCTTTTATCATCTCAGCCCCCTAGGAAGCACTAGGCACATGAGGACTATTTTGTATCAGATTATATGTAAATATTATATATATATATATATATGTAAAAATATATAGTTCTTGACCTCAAGAGCTAAAGATATCGATTTGATTATAGTGAAGGATCTGCAATCTAGTAATCAGGGGCTGGGTTTTAACCTTAGGTGAATCTTTCAAGGTATCCTGAAGCAGCAGCCTTTGCTAGCATACAGTCTCTAAGTGTTGGCTATTTAAATTTTATCAAAAATCCAGGGGAAAAAATACCTTAAAGAAAATAATTTGCAATATACTATTCATTCCTTGGATCTAAGTGTTTTCATTGGTTCAGATCAGACCACTGGAAGACTGACTACATTATGGACAGAGTTCTGAATTGCCTTTATGTAACTGTATTTTAGTGTCTTAGTCTCAGGACTTAAGATGTCAAAACTGGGCTCAAGCCCTCCATGGCCAGTTTTTGGCTGCGTGATGTTGGGAGAGTTACTGAACTACTTTAATACTCCATTTCATAATTTGGAAAATGTAAGAATAAATACTTCATAGAGATTTCTTAGACTTTAATGATAGAGTTCCCATAAAAAAAAGTAGATATCCTTATACCTTTAAAATAATTTGTAGCTTAAAAATAATTTGTAGCTTAAATAAAGGCCATATGAAGTTTCTTTTTAGTGTATTTGCTACAAAATCTGTTGTGGCATCTGTTGTCAAGGTCGTTGCCAATTCTTCATTGAGGTTTTACTAACAGTTTAAAAAGAAAGTGATATCGCCTCCTCACCCCCTCTGAGGAGAATCAGCTAATTGCCCATGGTTATCTTTCTGTCCTGGCTGCAGAGAAACTCAGTGATTTTTGTACTTCATAACAAGTACATTAGCTTGCCTGGTTGGATTATTTACTTCCTTTTCTTTTCTTTGTGGCTATGACTTTAAAATTTCAATTTTTTTTCAGTGTCCTATTTTTAGTCACCTTGAATCCTTTTGGACAGAGGAGCAATCTGAATAAAGTAAAAATGTTCCTTAGACTTTCAAGGTCTCTATTTGTTCATCTGACAAATGTTCTGCTTGTTTGGGGAGGCTGACAAAACCAGGTAAGCTAATTGAGTGAGTTTTGGAGAACCAGACACTGTTCAAAGTCAGCCACGCCCAGCCACAATGGACAGGATGTTAGTGCCACTGAAATGCTCATCACACAACCCTTGTTTCTGAGCTCAGAATTAATTCCATCATATACTTTGAAAATCAATTTGCACTTGGAATGAACATGCCAACACCTAACTCAGTGGCCCTGAATGAAAGAGAAGATCATTTAGATTTGGAATTCTGACAAGGATTACAATTCATATCCTGCTACATCTAGTGACAAGGGCATGAGAAAACTTTTAAAGGTGAGAAGAGAAGAAATCCTGAGGCTCAGTGGTGGCTTTGGTCCATTTCCCCTGTGAGTTCAAGCCCCTGCCCCCTGGGCCCTGCCCATACACACACTGCTTTCTCTCTCTCATTTCTTACTTTCCTAATTTGTTTTGTTTTCTCACATCAACTTCAAGGTTCCAGAGCTCAAAGTGGAGAAGTGTCAGGGCTGGCCTGTCCACGGCGGGTGTTTTCTTGTCTGTGTTCTCACAGCCCTCCTCATATTTAGATACCTAGCAGAACAGTGGGGAGAACTTTCCATTAGGAAAAGGAAGATCCTGGCTGAGAAGCTTACTAACAATGCACCATGAACAATGGTAACCTCTGAAGATTTTTTAAAAAATTATCTTTAAAAATACATATTGCTTACACATTTTTAAAATTTATTTTATTTTTTAAATAATTAACTTTATTGGGGTGACATTGGTTAATAAGATTATAGTTTCAAGTGTACCTCTCCATGGTACATGATCTGTACATTGCATTGTGTGTCCACCACCCGAAGTTAAATCATCTTCCATCAACATGTATTTTAAAATAATACATGATCACTATAGACATTTTTAAAATTGACTTTTAGAGAGAGAGGAAGGGAGAGAGAGAGAGAGACAGAAACATATATGTGAAAGAGAAACATCAATTAGTTACCTCCCATATGCATCTCGCCCTGACCAGGAATCGAACCCACAAACTTTCCTGTATGGGGTGACACTCCAACCAACTGAGCAAGACTGCCCAGAGCGATCAGTCCAGACATTTAAGTGGGGACAGAAAATATAAGAAATAAATGTATAAGGACTCACAATTCTATCATGCAGAAATAACCACAATTATCCTGTTTCTATTTCATTATACATCATTGTGACTTAACCACATACATATTTTGTTTGCTCTTTAAAAAAATAAGTGTATAATTTTATATCATATTGAGCCTCAGTATTTTCATTCATCAGCTGGATATGCTAATCTATACCTCAGAGCATATTTAAAGATTAAATGAAATATATGGATAGAAACAGCTTGAAGCATATTAAGTGCTGAGTAAATGCTAAATAATTTTGAACTGAATAAGTGTTTGACCTTGGAACTGCATATCTCTGCTTTGTTCCATTAAAGGCTGCATTCTGCTATCTCAGGTGAGTGGAAACGAAAAACACACTGGGAAACATCTTGGACTAAGAACAACCAGAATCGGTTTCCTAAAGAGACAAATGTGAGAGGGAAGAATAAGGCAATACAAGATTTCCTCAGGACTTGAGCACTGCTATTTCAGCAACTCAACCAGAAAAGTAAACCCTTCAAATTGTGTGCTCACAATAAAACTGGACACAGTTGCCCGGCCGGTGTGGCTCAGTGGTTGAGCATTGACCCATGCACCAAGTGGTCACCGGTTCAATTCCCAGTCGGGGCACATGCCCAGGTTGTGGGCCCGATCCCCAGTTGGGGGGCATGCAGGAGGTGGCCAATTGATGTTCTCTCTCATCGATGTTTCTATCTCTCTCTTTCCTTTCCTCTCTCTCTAGAATCAATAAAGATAAAAAAATTTTTTTAAAAAGCCCTGGCAGGTTTGCTCAGCGGTTAGAGCGTCGGCCTGCGGTCCAGAAAGACGTGGGTTCGGTTCCCGCTAAGGGCATGTACTTCGGTTGCAGTTTGTCCCCGGCCCTGGTTGATCATGTGGGTGGCGGCCACTTGATGTGTCCCTTTCACGTCGATGTTTCTCTCTCTCTCTCTCTCCCACTCTATCTGAACAAAAAATGAAAAAATGTCCTCGGATGAGGATAAAAAAACAAAAACAAAAACAAAAAAAAACTAAAAAAAAAAAAACTAGGCACAGTCCTTTCCTCTGCAGAGAAAAGGAGTTACTGATAAGAAATAGGAGAAGGCCACTGCTTAGCATGGGCATTACTGTGCTCTTTACCTAGGAAATCTTACAAAATTTAAAACTCTGGTGGAGAGAACGTCTTCATGAACAACTGATCACCTTCCTCAGGGAGCTGGTTTCCCAGCCTCTGTGCAATGACAATGGAAATGAGCGCACGTGCTCCCAGATTCAGTCTTCACATGGCTGTGTCTTGCAGTGATTTTGATAGCTCTAGCCAAATTATGCTGCCACTGAATGGGGGTGGAAATATAATATAGGAAAGAAAACAAAGCATAATCAAAGAAAAAACAAACAAGCAAAAAACCCAAAACAGGCTTTTCTCTGAGGATGGAGCTAACATTATTGACTTCAGTAGAAGAGTGACTAGGAGCCTGCATTGGATCTCAGTGGGTATCAATAGGGAACTGTCCAGTGCCCATGAGAAAAGTCCAGCGTGGAGCAAAATCCATTCGCTTCAGAAGGATAAGTAAAAGGCTGAGAATCGTTGGTCGATGACATGATCTGATGTGGTCAGAACAGGAGTTAAATAGGCTGTTGTTCATCCAAAGATGGTTGTCATAACTTCCTGCAACTCATTTAGTCATTTACTCAGTCCTCTCTCTTTCTACTCCTCTACTACTCAGGTAACACTTAACTCTTACAAGTAACTATCACTTGTACTGTGGTATGAGAAAACAATTTGATCAGCCCCATTAATTTACTCATGTATTTATTCATTCAACATCCACCTAATCACACATTTTTACTGAAAGCCAATGATTGTAATAGCCCCTTTTTATTCTAATTCATATTCATTTTAGGAAATTCTAATATGAATAAAATATGTGTTCCATTTTTAAGAGTTCACAGTCTAGTAACAGAGATAATGATTTTAATATCAATAATCACATAAAAAGAGAAAACTATTAATATGTCTGTTGAGGAGGCAGAGGCAGGGTGCCTGAGTATCAGCAAGAATAGCTAGTCCACAGTAATTTGGGAGTTAAGGAGGTCCCCTCCCAATACTGCAAGAGTTAAGGGTCTCTGCCTTCCCTGTCCATCCAGTGTTCTTCAGAACAAATCTTCCCTGAATGAGCACTCTACAATCCCAAACTTTCCAGCTCTTTCAAAATCTGTCCATCTATTTGAAGTCGAAGGAGCTGAGAGTGACCTGTGTTGGTGAGAACTGCCCTACATGTCCTTAAGGTAATTAACTTCTCTATTGCTGTGAATTTATGATGAGCCTGGAATGATTTCTTAAGGAAGTATATACAATGTATAAGACTAATGGGCATAGGGAAGTAAATATTTCGTCTCTCACCCTTCCTCCCTCTCCTGCTCCTATGTGGCCTCTAAATGACCTGGAAACTGAGTAGGATTTACACACTGTGGGCCCAGGTGAGAGCTGCCTCAGCAAAGCCTGTGAATGGACTAAATTGAGCAGGAGACATCTGTGGCTGGGTCAGGAGAAGCAGCAAGCTGATATCAAGGTTGTTCTAGGGATGATGACTCAGAGGAGAGGGCTCTCTCCTGACTCAGGAGCTGAAGACAGAGATGGAGCAAGGGGCAAAGGCTGTGTCCCAGAGCTGTTCTCTGCAGGATGACAGGGATGGCATTTATGCTAGCCTCTGACTCACTCATCTCCAACAGGCAGGTCAGGCTGAGGGCCCTTTGAACACCAAAGAAGGAAAATAAAATTTAACAGAACATTGCTATTTTCATGCATTCAGATTTATAGATTATTGGCTGCCTATTAGAAACAATGGTGGACTTTTAAAAGGTACTGGTAGTTACCCCCCACCCCAGTTTAAATCAGAATTTCTGGGCATTGGACCTGAGCATTGGTGACTCCTGAAAGCTCCCCAAACTTTCTAATAAGTGGAAAAGACCAAGAAAACTTGATCTATTTCAAAGTGATTCAAGGTTAGAATAACTAGTGGGTAATAATCTGTAAACTACTCAAGTTGTTCCTGTTCATTCCCAAAGCACAACACCTCACATCTCTAAGATATTTTGCCATTTACAAAACATCTCACATACATGACTTAATTTGATCTTCATCACACCCAAGAGGAAAATAGAAGAATGATTAACCCTATCTTACCCATGAGGACATGGCTTCCAGAGTCAGCAGGTGATTCCCTGAAATCCCAAGAAACAAGACCAGCAATGGAACCTAGATGTTCTGGCTTGCTGCTTCTCATTTACCACCTAGAAGTTCATTTCTCAGGATTCCGAGTGCCCTGGCCTTCTGTGGTTCTGACTTCTTCTCTAGTCTGCTTCTCCCTATATCTCTGCTCCTCAAAAAATAGAAATATTATTGAGGAAAGGGAATAGATATCTATATAGTATGATGTGGCTGAGTCTGGGTTAGCTCCTCTGGTAATCAAGCATTTTGAAACAATGCCGTTTGCTTGTTTTCTGCCAAAGTTTATAGAACAACCTTGCCTACATATTATAACAACCCTAAAAACTATTAAAACACTCACTGTCCAAGTCATACCCAGGACCAATTAACTCAGCATCTCTAGGGGTGGCCCAAACCTCCGCATTTTTAAAGCTTTCCTGAGTTCCCAATGTGCAGCCAATGTAATGAAGATTTGTGAGACGTTGAAACAGAAAAAGATTATCTGTTAACATTTGTAGAGTATTTTGCTCTAGAAAGTTGTTCAGGAGCTAGCCTAGCATTGTGTCACATTTCCATACCACTTTAATTATTCATAAACTGACTCTGTGTTCTCTGCCCCTCTGTCGGATTGCCACTTCATCTGTTGTATCTCCCATAACGCAGCTTATATCTGGTAGGATGCTTTTATTTGCGAGTAAAAGATAACCAAGCTCTAAATTTAGTAAACGATAAGAAACATTTATTATCCTACATTATAAGAGCTCCAGCCTAGCTGGTGTGGCTCAGTGGTTGAGTGTTGACCCATGCACCAAGAGGGCGCCAGTTTGATTCTCGGTCAGGGTGCATGCCCAGGTTGTGGGCCTGATTGCCAGTGGGGAGCATGCAGGAGGCGGCTGATCAATGTTCTCTCTCATTGATGCTCCTATTCTCTCTACTTCTGCTTTCCTCTCTCTCTAAAATCAATAAAAGAAAGAGAACAAAAAGAGCTCTAGAGTGGGGCAGCTTCATGGCAGGTCAATACAGTGGCTCAACATCATCAAGGACCCAGGTTCTTTTCACCTCCTGATTTATCCTCCTTCATGTATTGCCTTTGTTTTTGTTTGTTTGCTTGGGAAGAAGTTTATTTTATGTTTTTAATTTTTTTTAGAAATGAAACCTCTAAGATATTTTATTAATTTATTTGTGTTACAATGTTTTTCCTTTTTCCCCCATTGATACTCTCCTCCCGATCCCACCCGCCTCCCCACCCCTGCTCGGCATTGTTGTCTATGTCCATTGGTTATGCATATATGCATATACAATCTTTGGTTTGTCTCTTCCGTCCCCCCAACCCCCTCTTCTGAGGTTTGTCAGTCTATAACTTATTTCTATGTCTCTGGGTCTATTTTGTTCATCAATTTATTTTGTTCATTATATTCTACAAATAAGTGAGATCATGTGATATTTGTCTTTCTCTGATTGGCTTATTTCACTTAGCATAATACTCTCCAAGTCCCTCTATGTGGTCTCAAAGGATAAGAGATTTCTCTTTCTTACAGCTGCATAGTATTCCATTGTGTAAATTACCACAGCTTTTTTATCCACTTATCTGCTGATGGACACTTGGGCTGATTCCAGATCTTAGCTATTGTAAATAGTGCTACTATGAACATGGGGGTACATATATTCTTTCTGGTTGGTGTTTCAGGCTTCTTAGGATATATTCCTAGAAGTGGGATCACTGGGTCAAATGGCAGTTCCATTTTTAATTTTTTGAGGAAAAACCATATTGTTTTCCACAGTGGCTGTACCAGTCTGCATTCCCACCAGCAGTGTACTAGAGTCTCCTTTTGTCCACACCCTCTCCAGCACTTGTTGTTTGATGCTTTGTTGATGGCAACCATTCTGATAGCTATGAGGTGACACCTCATAGTCATTTAAATTTGCATCTCTCTGTTGGTTAGTGACATTGAGCATTTTTTAATATGTCTCTTGGTCATGTGCATGTCCTGTTTGGAGAGGTGTCTCTTTAGGTCTTCTGCCCATTTTTTAATTGGATTCTTTGTCTTCCTTTTATAGAGTTGTATGAGCACTCTATATATTTTGGAGATTAACCCCTTATCTGATGTATCATTGGCAATTATACTCTCCCATATTGTGGGCTCCCTTTCCATTTTGTTGCTTGTTGCTTTTGCTGTGCAGAAGTTTTTAGCTTGATGTAGTCCCATGTATTAATTTTCCCCTTTGTTTCTCTTGCCTTAGGCATTGTATCAATGAAGATTCTGTTGCATGTGATGTCTGAAATTTTGTTGCCTACATTTTCTTCTGGGATTTTTGTGGATTCACAAGTCACATTTAAGTCTTTTATCCATTTTGAGTTTATTCTTGTGTAAGGTGTAAGTTGGTGGTCTCTTTGCATTTTTTTGTTTTTGCGTGTACTTGTCCAATTTTCCCACCACCATTTATTAAAGTGGCTGTCTTTATTCCATTGTATGCTCTTGCCACCTTTGTCAAGTTGTTAGTTGAGCATAATGTCTTGGGTCAGTTTCTGGGTTCTCTGTTCTGTTCCATTGATCTATATGCTTATTCTTGTGCCAGTACCAGGCTGTTTTGATTACAGTGGCTTTGTAGTATAACCTGATATCCGGTATTGTGATCCCACCTACTTGGTTCTTCTTTTTCAAGATTGCTGTGGCTATTCTGGGTCTTTTTTGGTTCCATATAAGCTTTTGGAGTATTTGTTCTAGTTCTGTGAAATATGTCATTGGTATTTTAATGGGGATTGCATTGAATCTATAGATTGCTTTGGGTAGTATGGATATTTTAATGATGTTAATTCTTCCAATCCATTAACAAGGTATATGCTTCCACATTTTTATATCTTCCTCTACTGCTTTTTTCAATGTCCTGTAGTTTTTTGCGAAGAGGTCCTTTACTTCTTTGGTTAAGTTTATTCCTAGGTATCTTAGTTTTTTTGCTGCAGTGGTAAATGGGATTGGTATTTTTTTCAAAAAATTTAATTAATTAATTTATTTTTGTTATAGATGTTTCTTCTTTTTCCTCCATGGACACCCTCCGCCCCCTCCCTCCCTGCCCCGACCCCAGCTCTGCTGTCCATGTCCATTGGTTATGCGCACATGCGCACAAGTTCTGTGGTTTATCTCTTCCTCCCACACCCCCTCGTTTAGGGACTGTCAGTCTGACCCTACTTACACGTCTCTGGGACTACCCTGCTCCTCAGACTGTTATGTTCATTATATTCCACATATAAGTGAGATCATATGATATTTGTCTTTCTCTGCTTGGCTTGTTTCGCTTAGCATAATTCTCTCCAGGTCGCTCCATGTAGTATCAAAGCATAAGAGATCTTTCTTTCTTACAGCTGCATAGTACACCATTGTGTATATGTACCACAGCTACAGCTTTTTTATCCATACATCTACTGATGGATACTTGGACTGTTTCCAGATCTTAGCTTTTGTAAATAGTGCTGCTATGAACATGGGGGTACATATATTCTTTCTGATTGGTGTTTCAGGCTTCTCAGGATATATTCCTAGAAGTAGGATCACTGGGTTAAATGGAAATTCAATTTTCAAGTTTTTGAGGTAGCACCATAGTGTTTTCCATAGTGGCTGCACCAGTCTGCATTCCCACCAGCAGTGCACTAGAGTCCCCTTTTGTCCACACCCTCACCAACACTTGTTGTTTGATGCTTTGTTGATGGCAGCCATTCTGGCAGGTGTGAGGTGATACCTCAATGTTGTTTTAATTTGCATCTCTCTGATGATTACTGATGTTGAGCATTTCTTCATATGTCTCTTGGCCATTTGTATGTCCTGTTTGGAGAGGTGTCTATTTAGCCCCTCTGCTCGTTTTTTAATTGGGTTCTTTGTCTTCCTTTTGTTGAGTTGTATGAGTACTCTATATATTTTGGAAATTAACGCCTTATCTGATGTATCATTGGCAGTTATGCTCTCCCATACATTGGGTAGCCTTTCCATTTAGATGGTTGTTTCTTTTGCATGCAGAAGCTTTTGAGTTTGATGTAGTCCCATGTGTTCATTTTTTCATTTGTTTCTGTTGCCTTAGGTGATGTATCAGTGAAAATTCTGCTGTGTATGATGTCTGAAATTTTGTTGCCTGCATTTTCTTCTAGGATTTTTATGGATTCACGAGTCACATTTAAATCTTTTATCCATTTTGAGTTTATTCTTGTGTATGGTGTAAGTTGATGGTCTAGTTTCATTTTTTTGCATGTAGCTGTCCAATTTTCCCAATACCATTTATTAAAGAGGCTGTCTTACTCCATTGTATGCTCTTGCCACTTTTGTTGAATATTAATTGAGCATAATGTTTTGGGTCAATTTCTGGGTTCTCTGTTCTATTGCATTGATCTATATGCCTGTTCTTGTGCCAGTACCAGGCTCTTTTGATTATAGTAGCTTTGTAGTATAACCTGATATCTGGTATTGTGATCCTGCCTACTTTGTCCTTCTTTTCCAAGATTGCTGTGGCTATTCTGGGTCTTTTTTGGTTCCATATGAACTTTTGAAGTATTTGTTCTAGTTCTGTGAAATATGTTGTTGGTATTTTGATGGGGATTGCATTGAATCTATAGATTGCTGTGGGTAGTATGGACATTTTAATGATGTTAATTCTTCCAATCCATGAACAAGGTATGTGCTTCCATTTCTTTATATCTTCCTCTATTTCTTTTTTCAGTGTCTTGTAGTTTTCTGCAAATAGGTCCTTTACTTCTTTGGTTAAGTTTATTCCTAGGTATCTTAATTTTTTTTTTCGCAATGGTAAATGGGATTGTTTTTTTAGTTTCTCTTTCTGTGAGTTCATCATTGGTGTATAAGAATGCTGTCGATTTCTTGATGTTAATTTTGTATCCTGCTACTTTGCCAAATTCATTTATTAAGTGTAGTAGGTTTTTGATGGAGTCTGTAGGGTTTCCTATGTATAATATCATGCCATCTGCGAATAATGACAGTTTCACTTCCTCTTTCCAATTTGGATCTCTTTTATTTTTTCTTCACGTCTAATTGCTGTGGCTAAGACTTCCAGAACTATGTTAAATAAGAGAAGTGAAAGCGGGCATCCCTGTCTTGTTCCTGTTCTTAAAGGAAATGCTTTTAGTTTTTGCCCATTGATGATGTTGGCTCTAGGTTTTTCACATATGGCCTTTATTATGTTGAGATATGACCCCTTTATTCCCACTTTGCTGAACGTTTTTATCAGAAATGGGTGCTAGATTTTGTCAAATGCTTTTTCAGCATCTATTGTTATGATCATATTGTTTTTATCTTTCATTTTGTTTATGTGGTATATCACATTTGTTGATTTGTGAATATTGCACCATCCTTGCATCCCTGGGATGAATCTCACTTGTTCATGATGAATAAAATTTTTAATGTATTGCTGGATCTGATTTGCTAGTATTTTGTTAAGGATTTTGGCATCTATGTTCATCAGGGATATTGGCCTGTAGTTTTCTTTCTTTGTAGTGTCTTTTTCTGGTTTTGGAATTAGAATTATGCTGGATTCATAAAACGAGTTTGGAAGTCTTCCTTCTTCTTGAATTTTTTGGAATAGTTTGAGGAGTGTGGGTGTTAATTCTTCTTTGAATATTCGGTAATACTCTCCCGTGAAGCCATCAGGGTCTGGGCTTTTGTTTGCTGGGAGGGTCTTGATTACATCTTCAATTTCCTTTGTTGTTATTGGCCTGTTCAAGTTTTCTATCTCTTCCTGGTTCAGGTTTGGGAGACTATGTGTTTCTAAAAATGTGTCCATTTCACTTAGGTTGTCTAATTTGTTGCCATATAAATGTTCATAGTATTATTTAACAA
Source organism: Tadarida brasiliensis (assembly GCA_030848825.1). Classification (NCBI taxonomy): domain Eukaryota; kingdom Metazoa; phylum Chordata; class Mammalia; order Chiroptera; family Molossidae; genus Tadarida; species Tadarida brasiliensis. The sequence goes on along the minus strand of CM061259.1, from coordinate 65,038,862 downwards.
TCCTTTGTATTTCTGTGGTGTCAGTTGTTACGTCTCCTCTTTCATTTCCGACTTTGTGTATTTGGGTTCTCTCTCTTTGTTTCTTGGTAAGTGTAGCTAAGGGTCCATCAATCTTGTTTATCTTTTCAAAAAACCAGCTCTTTGTTTCATTGATCCTTTGAATTGTTTTTTTTTTTTTTTTTTTTTGTCTCCATGTTGTTTATTTCTGCTCTGGTCTTTACCATTTCTTTCCTTCTACTTGTCCTAGGGTTTTCTTTTTGTTTGCTTTCTAGTTCTTTAAGTTGTGAGGTTAGATAGTAAATTAGAAAATTTTCTTGTTTCTTGAGGTGGGCCTGTAGTGCTATGAACTTCCCTCTCAGATCTGCTTTCGCTGAATCCCATAGATTTTGCGTTGTTGTGTATTCATTTTCATTGGTTTCCAGGATTTTTTAAAATTCTTCCTCGATCTCCATGGTAACCCATTCATTGTTCAGTAACATGCTATTTAGCCTCCATGTGTTCAAATGTCTTTGCATGTTCTTGTTGCAATTGATTTCTAGTTTCATGCCATTGTGATCTGAAAAGATGCTTGATATGGTTTCAATCTTCCTAAACTTGTAGAGACTTAGTTTGTGCCCTAACATATGGTCTATCTTTGTTAATGTCCCATGTGCACTTGAGAAGAATGTGAATTCTGCAGTTTTGGGGTGTAATTCTCTCTATATATCTATTAAATGCATTTGATCTATTGCTTCATTTAGAATTTCTATTTCCTTGTTAATTTTTTGTCTAGATGATCTATCCAGTGATGTCAGTTGGGTGTTGAAGTCTCCTGCTATGATTGTATAGCTGTCGATTTCTCCTTTGAAATCCTCCAGAAGATTTTTAATATATTTTGGTGCTCCTATATTGGGTGCATCTATGTTTACTAAGGTTATATCTTCCTGTTGGATAGACCCTTTCAATATTATGTAGTGGTCCTCTTTGTCTCTAGTTATGGTCTTCAATTTGAAATCTAATTTATCAGATATGAGTATTGCTACCCCAGCTTTTTTTTCCTTTCCATTTGCTTGGAAAATTTTTTTCCATCCCTTTACTTTCAACCTATGTGAATCTTTTGTTGTGAGGTGGGTCTCTTGTAGACAACATATATGTCAATCATGTTTTCTTATCCAGTCTCTGTGTCTTTATCGAAACATTCAATCCATTTACATTTAAGGTGATTATTGATATGTACTTATTTATTGCCATTTTTGTTCAGTGTGGTTATATTTTTCTTCCTATTTCTTCTACTAATTACAGCAGTCCCTGAACATTTCTTGCAGTGCTGATTTGGGGCTAATATATTCCCTTAGCCTTTTTTTTTGTCTGGGAAGCTCTTTATTTGACCTTCTATTTTGAATGATAGCCTTGCTGGGTAGAGTAGTCTTGGATTCAGATCCTTGTTTTTCATGACCTTGATTACTTCATGCCATTCCCTTCTGGCCTGTAGTGTTTCTGTTGAGAAGTCAGCTGATAGCTTTATGGGGGTTCCTTTGTAGGTAACCTGTTGCTTATCTCTTGTTGCCTTTAGGATTCTCTCTTTGTCTTTAATTTTTGGCATTTTAATTATTATGTGTCTTGGTGTGGGGCTGTTTGGGTTCTTCTTATTTGGGGCTCTCTGTGCTTCTTGAACTTGAATGCCTTCTTCCTTCACCAGGTTAGGAAAATTTTCTGTCACTATGTCTTCAAATATATTCTCTAACCCTTGCTCATTTTCTTCTTCTTCGGGGACTCCTATGATGTGAATGTTATTACGTTTCCAGTTGTCCCACAGTTCTCTTAAGCTATCTTTCTGTTTTTTAATTGCTTTTTCTTTTTGGTTTTCTGATTGATTGATTTTTTCTACTCTGTCTTCTAATTCACTGATCCTTCCTCTGCTTCCTTTACTCTGCTGGTTAGTCCTTCCAATGTGTTCTTTATTTCTGCTAAGTTATTCTTTATTTCCACTTGGTTGATTTTATGGTGTCGATGTCCTTACTCATGCTGTTTAATTTCCTCAAGATCATGGCCCTGAACTCTACCTCTGATAATTTGCTTAACTGCATTTCATTTATCTCATCTTCAGTAGAGTTCTCTTGTTCTTTCATTTGGGATCTGTTTCTTTGTTTCACCATTTTTGCTATCTGAGTGGGTTTTGGAGCCTGCCAAATTTTCCCTGTGGGTGTTGGTGTTCTGCTATTTGTGGCTCCCTCTACTGGGTTTGGATGAGCATGGAGGGCCCTCCTTAAACACCACTGTCAAGTCTCACTTTCCTGGGTAGATTTGCAACTCAGGAAAGGTTCCATAATGCTCTAGTTTTTTGCCTGGAGGCTATTAGCCTCAGTTAGTTGAAAAGCCTTAGGATCTCAGTTGAATGAGAAACTCCCTCAAGTGTTTATAGTGTGAGAAGATTTCCCGAGGGTGGGGCCGATGCTGGTTGTTAATGAGCCTCAATTTGCATTTCTTTGCCTCTTTGCCTCACCTGGGAATCTCCAAGGGAGGGGCTGCCACAGCTCCGGGAAGGAGCAAACTTGGCTGCCGTTCTGTGTAAATGAAGGAGCAGGCTGGCCACCACCATCCTTTGTGGCCGTGGCTCAACACAAACTCTGAGCGCCTTCAAAATCCCAGGTGTCCCCACAGAGTTCCAGTCCAGTCTGCCCTCCCTCTGCCGGAGCCCCAGGTGAGTGGCTGTGGCTATTTAGCGCTCTGTCCCAGCCCTCTGCGCTGTGGAGCAGCTTGGGCTTTCAACCCCGAATTCGGGTGCCGCTTCTGCTCACAGCTAAGGCCGCTGCTGTCCGTGGGCTCCCAGCCCGCCACCCTCACGCACCTGCACAGATCCTACCAGGCTCATTCAGTGTCCCTGGTTGTATGGTCCTCTCCCGCTGCTTTTCTGATGCTTTTTCCTGGCGATTTGTCTTTATTTTAGTTGTAATTCCCATTTGGTCCTGGGAGATCGTCTATGTAGCTTCCATTCACTCCACTGTCATTTTCCTGTCTTCTTGTTTTTTAATTGTTTTTTTCTTTTTTGTCTCTAATTGTGTGATTTTTTTCTATACTTTCTTCTAATTCACTGATCCAGTCCTTGGCTTCCTCTACTCTACTGGTTGTTCCTTCCCATGTGTTCTTTATTTCTGCTATGTCATTCTTCTATTCCAATTGGTCCATTTTCAATGCTTCTGTATCTTTACTCATGCTGTTGAACTTCCTTATGATTATTACTCTGAACTCTCCCTCTGATATTTTGCTCAATTCCATTTCATTTATTTCTTCTCTTGTCAAATTATCTTGCTCTTTCATTTGTGATTTGTTTATTTGTTTCACCATTTTGGCTGTCTCAGTGGGTTTTGGAGCCTGTCAAAATTTCCTTGTGGGTGTTCATGTTCCACTAGTTGTGGCTCCCTCTACTTGGTTTGTATGAGTGTGGGAGGACCCATGTTACCACCACTGTCAAGTCTTACTTTCCTTGGTAGATTTGCAGGCCAAGGAAAAGTTCAGTTATCTTCTAGCTTTTGCCTGCAGGCTATTAGTCTCAGTTACTTAATTAACTTTGGTTTGTAGCCCTTAGCTGAATGAAAAATTCCTCAGCTGTAAGAGGATTTCCAGTGGGTGGGGCACTTGCTTTAGGTCAGACTCTAGCTGTTAATGAGCCTCAATTTGCATTTCTCTGGCCTGGTCTGGTGGTCTTGAATTCCTGATGGAGGGGCTGTTGCTTCTCCTTGGGGCTGTGGGAAGGGGCTCTTTGAGTAACATGGCTACTGTCCTGTGAGGGAGTGATTCAGCACACAACTGCCATTGTCCTCCCCTCCAGCTCTCTCTTGAGCCAGGAGCCCTGGACTCTCTCCACACAGTTCCAGTCCAGTCTGCCCTCCTTCTGCCAGAGCCCAAGTTGTGTGGATGCAGCTGATTTGGTGCTTTTTAAATCCCGTTTTCTCTGCGGGAACTGCTCACAGCTAAAACAGCCCTCAGCTGCTGTTTGTGGGCTTACAGTCTGCCCTCTCGTGCCTCCACAGTTCCTACCAGGCTCGATTTGGTGTCCTTTTTCTGTCTCTGGTTATACGAGTTCTCTTCAGCTGCTTTTCAGTTGTATTTTTCTGATGACTTGTCTTTATTTTAGTTGTAATTCCAGTTTGGTCCTGGGAGACGGTCTGTGTAGCTTCCATTCACTCCGCTGCCATTTTTTTTCTCCTCTATTATGTAAGGCCAGAAATTACTGCAATAAATATTTAAGCTGCATGGGCAATTTCCTAGTATGGTCAAAAGACGGAAGTCATTCAAAAGTTCAGCCGCCTGTCCAGTACAGTGATAATCATTCTCCAAGTGCTTCTCTGAACCTCTCATATATTGCCTATGTTCTTAGACTTGAGCCTCATGGTCAAAATACAGTTGCTACAATTCTAACTACTGATCAAACTGAAAGGGTTAAAATGTTTTAACAAAACTAAACTCCATTCTCACCCTCAGTTACTGCACGTATGCACCCTGGCAGTTTCTTTTTTGTAAACATAAGGGCCTTGAGAAACCCAAAGATAAGGGGTTAATGAAGGCCTTGAGAAACTCAGAGGAACCATAAGAAAAAAGAGATTAATGATGGCCCTGACCTCTGCCTGAGCAGACTCCTTACTTCTGAGACAACTCCTACCAACCCAGACACCCATTATGCGGTGCCAAGAGAATGTGGGGTTTTTTTAATGTAGTTTTTTTCTGTAGTTTGTGCCTATATAACCAAAGAACAAAGGAAGCTCGGGGCTAAGGATTTGGGGAAGCTGTACGCCCCCAGCCCGCCAGTGTAACAGCCCACCGGTGTAATAAAATGCTCCTTTCTCTACACTGGCCTTATGTTGAGGATGTGATCGCCCGCCGGCTCAGACCTTTTACAAACAATAATAGTAGTTCACTTTTGAAGAACAAGCAACTTTTCCCCACAAATCTCTCAGCAAACTTCTTCAAATAACTCATTGGCCAGGATTGGATCACATGCACACCCATGAAAACCAACACTGGCAAGAAGACTGGAGTTTGCCTAACAGGCATAAACTCATCTAAAGTAATGCCTGAGCTGGGATTGAATCATTTCCTCTGAGGAGTGGCTCCCTGAACAAAACCGGTGTTCTGCTGGCCAGGAAGATGAAGGGAATGGTGGTTTAACTTAAGTCATTCACGTCAGGTGAAATGGAAGAGGCCAGATTTGGATTTAGAAGTCAAATCTTAGCACTTGTCCTCACTGTATTTGTGACTTTGAATAAGTCACAGTCTCTTAAAGTCTCAGTTTTCTCAACTGCCAAATGGAGACCATAGTATGAGCATAAAATGTATGAATGTGCCCAGAAATCACCAGAAAATACTTGAAATATACTAGGTGAACAACATACATTAGTACCCTCCTTCTCTTCTTTTATCTTCTCTGCTTCCTTCCTGATACTTTTCAGCCCAAACATAGTTATGACTACTGTCAACTCTAAGTTAAATAGTAAATCTATAGGTAATAGAAAATACTGGTTAGAAGGTATATAGAGCAAAAGGAGAGAATGTAGATGAGAAGAAAATGACAAAGATATAATTAATTGCAACTTAGAGCCTCTGACAACATTTTCTCTTCTTAAAATCTTTTCTTCCCTGGTTGGTGTAGTTCAGTTTGTTGGGCATGGTCCTGTGCACCTAAGTGTTGCAGGTTTGATGCCAGTTAGGGCACATGCCTGGGTTGCAGTTCTCTATCCATGGGGTGGGGTGTGTATGTGTGCAGGAGGCAGCCGATTGATGCTTTGCTCTCACATCGATGTTTCTCTCTCTCCCTCTCCCTTCCTCTCTCTCTAAAAATAAATAAAAATATTAAAAAACACATTTTCTCATTTTCTTTTGGAGCTTTCACCTATCAGACAGTTTTATTTTTAACTTTTAAAAAATTTCAGATATCAGGAGTGACAGAAATATAAAATATAATTGAATCCCATCATCATCATGATTATCATGGAAATGGCTTTAAGAGAAAACTGGTCAGATGAATATTATTGCTTCCCATTTTCAACCAGTAAATAGTTATCATTGAAAACTAGACAGCCAACAGTATGTCAAGAATGCTCAAGATATGTTACATAGCACAACATGCCTGTTCAAAGAGGGGAGGGTGAGAGGACTAGGAAATAATTTATGTGAACTTCTTAATTTCATCAACTTTCTAAATGGTATGTGGACTTCTATGTTTTTCTCATAATGTCAAGGTTTATTACATTTTATTTGCTTAGTGGGAAATTACATTTGAGAAAGATTTTTAGAAACAAATGCTTCAAGAAGAAATATTTTCTAAGACAAGGTAACTATAGAACAAAATGGAGTAGAGTTGCTTGTATCCTACCCAATCTCTGCAAAGGGGAGGTAGCCTATTTATATATAAATGTAGATAGAAATACTTATGTGATTTGTCTTATTTTCTGTTGCATATACTTCTCAATCCCTGGGCAAGTGCAGAAGGGACTGTTCCTGGAAGTCTGTGCAGCCTCATCCCAAGGCATTGGTTTATCTCCATGACTCGTTCTCCAGGCTCTTCTTACATGAGGCAAATTCAACTGAGATACATTCACTGAGATACATTTTTTAGGAATGTTATGCCCTATCTCCATTAATCTCTCATTTGACCATTACTTTTAGGTATTTATTAGGAATAAATCCCTAAACCCTAAGAGATTCTTAGAAGCATGTGATTGGACTATAAGGCAAGATTACAGGCAAATGTTTTCAAACATTTTATCTGCTTTCCTCACATTTCTTGTTATGGATCCTTCTTGTTGCTTCTTTCTCCCCACTCTTCTATTCCTGTTTTACTCACTTTCTTCAGAACCTGACCAAAAAAAAGATCTCCTATTAATTATTTATATCTTAGTGGAACTGTGAGTCCATGTTTGGTTAGTTCTCATAGAAATTCTCATTTTACATTTGAAGTAACATTTTGTACCTAGAGGAATCCCATATAGTATCTTCTGAGGGGAAGAAGATGAAAGCTCACAATGCATGTAGCTAATAAGTGAAAGCTCAATGCTTTCTTAGTATCTGTTACTCTGTTGTTGCTCTCAAGAGGTTATTTTAGGCTGTAAGCCTGGAATTGAAGTGGTGGAACCATGGATAGTGGTATAAGGTTGGCATATTGGAGGGAATCCTGTATCAGGGATGAAGGAGAATCTAATAAATGTATTACCCCAAAACACCAAACCAAAGTCAGCCAAAACGGAATTCTGGATGGTGGATGTCACATCAAGTGGGGTCAAAAATTCAAGGATTAAATGAGGCAGAAGTAGATACCCAAGCACATAGATCAAGGCAGAGCAAGATAGGCTAATTATATTTTAGCCTGTATACACCGTTTTTTTTTTAGGGTCACCTCTTGTCCATCTTTTAGTAGCTGTACTCAGTTACACAGTTTGACGTCTGGGATCTTATCTTGATAATTCTTATTTATCATCTAGTAGACATTTGTGACATTGTTCTTTTTAAATCAGGCTGGTCCTCTGTCCAAGAAATTGAGAGTTTTCTGTGGTGCACTGATCCTTAAATCTAGAAGTACTGCTAGGGAAACTAACAGATAAGAAAGAGATGCTAATGACTATTAAGAGCAGGTTACGCCTATGTACACAACTAGAAACTACTTATAGAATCCAACTTAACATTTAATTCTATCACCATTATTTCTATTTTATAGATATGTGTCAGGAAGATAAAATCTTTGCCCGATGTGCACAGTGAAGGAGGTCTCTGTGACAGCAAAGCCTATGCTCTTCATTACCCTCATGTTTCCCCAACTGGTCTGGTCATTAGAATCATGATTTCTTGGCTCCTGTCCAACCTACTGAATCAGAACCTCTAAGAGAAAGGCCTGGATATCTGTATTTTAAATAAGAGCCCTGCTAATTCCTAGGTCCAGGCAAGTCTGGGAACCTTCCTTTAAGCCCTGCTGTGGCCTAGAGAGCATGCTTTCCAGCTGGGGTTTATTCTGGAGCTCTGGCTAGGAAGGTGCTTGGTTTTTTTTCTAATTATATTGAGAGAAAATCTTCTGTCACCAGGACTCCCCAGACAAAACATTTAAACTCGGAAGCAAGAATAGGGACATAGGTGACAGACAGTCACTGATCCTCTAGGAACCTATAGCACTTGAGTGTGGCATACTCTGCTTTGACCTATCTCTCTCTGATTTCCCTGGTTGATCTCTTGAGTCCTTTGGTTACTTTGTGATGCTAAGAAAGTCATTCCTGACTCCTTTCCACAGCAAGGAGCTTTTCTCCCTTTCATTTTCTGGTGGTAAAACAGGATTATCAGGATGTTATTACTTCTTTCAATTTTTTTTCCCGAGTTTCCTCGTCATAACACTGAAGGAGGAAAGCAGGAGAGAATTTGGGAAAATGTGGTAAACTAGACCACCTCTTAACGACTCTTCTCAATGCAACATTCTGCAGTTCTATGAATGTTATTTACTGGCAATAAATATTATTTCTCAGAAGGGAATGAATTACTTTCTTAAACCTTAAATAAATGACAGGTTGTTTTAAATATCATGGTGTCCATGGTAGAACCTTAAAGCAAATATTCAATTAACATTATTTGCACATTATCTTCAAGAACTCCATAGGTTTCCATACAATTTCCAAACATACAAATGTTTCCATACAGTTCAATCCATGAACTGCAGTACTCAGAGAAAAGAAGAGATACGAAGGCAAGAATGTGAACAGCACTTGTGGTTTCCCTGGTTCTTTAAGCCTATACAGAATGGGCTTGCCTTGCACATTAGTGGTACAGGGGCCCCATATGAGGTGATGTAAAGGAGACTAAAACCTCCTTTTATTTCTCCCTTCTCAGTCTCCCATGTTTAACTTGCCACAATATCTGAAATTTTACTATTTGCAATGTATGGCTTTGAGTACAGTTAGGAATCCATGTTAAATTGCAAACATGGCAGCAGAGGCATATTCTTCCACAATTTTTAGTCATTAGCATGAGTTTATGAAAGCATAGGAAATGAATTAGATAAGCTATCAATACCAGAGGATATGGAACCAACGATTCTAGAATTGAGAGAATGCTGTGTTGGTGTACCTGGAATGCATAAAGAGACAGTGATGAGGATGCCAGCATGACACCCAGACCTTGACTATGATAATAATTTACCAAATACCTCACAGTTTATCTCTCCTGGGAATTTTCTTGGAATTAGAACAATAATATCTATTAAGATCTGAGAACTTGAGCAAAGTCATAGAAAAAAGTTCTATTACATGGATTCTTCTCCTTTTGAATATTCTTTGTGTGTAAGACATTGCTCAGTCTCATAATTTTCTGGTCACCCTGTGTTTCATTAGTAGATTAATGTAAAGCTACCTTTAAAAAATCTTACAGAATTTCAATGACTACATCAATACTAAAATGTATAATAATGCAGTTAGAATATATCACTCTGAATTATGGACCAGATTATAAATGTCAATGGAGATAGCAAGAAATATTTTGGCAGGGTTTAAAGATATTAGCATAAATTAATTTCTTCTTGTAACTTACTTATTTTTGGTCTGAGGAAAATGGGTAAGTGACTCCCTCTAGAGTGATTTCTCTGCTACTATATCATGCAGCATCTGCAAAAGACATTATATATATGTATATATATAAAATTTTTTTAAAGAAAATGAGATAGAAAAGGAAGTGAAAAGAAAAATGTGTCTTTCAGTTTTAAGCCATAGTCTCTCATTTAGACTAGGAATTTGAAAACATTTGATTACAAGAAAGAGCTTTGTTTATTTTATTTTTACATTTGTTGTTGCTGTTGATGATGGGGGCTATCTGTATACCTTGAAATACAGTTCCAGTTGGGAGAGACAAGATAGCCACATAGTTCTTTCCCTTAATTAATACTTCTCAGAGTAGAGTTGGTGTCATAACTACCTCCAAAGAGTGGAAGCAAACTGTGCTGTACAATAAATTTTTTTCTGAATTTTAACTGAGAAAAGCTGACTATTGATTGTGCTAAGGAACTCTGGCTTTTTATTGGCCTCACATACTGAATAGATATTTTTGGAGGTAGTATGAACATGGGGGAGCCAGACTGCCTGTATTCACATCTCACATCTGTCCCTGTTAAATCTGTGGTCATGGCACAATGCTTTCTCTCTCTGGCTTATCGTCCTTACTGGCCAAACGGAGATGACAATAGCAGTATTTTATCTTCCCGTTTCAGTACTGTGAGAAGCACTGCTCCTCAACCTGGGCAAGAACCAAGCTGCACTCTGCCATGTCCTTTTTAGGAGCTCCCATATCATAAACACACAATAAATCCTCTAAATGGTTTAAATCCTTAAATGATACCTGGTCCTCTTTGTGAGTCGGGATCCATTGTCAGCAAAGCCACAGCACAGCCTGTCCTTCCAACCTCCCTAAGACTAATACCATTCAGTCCCCAGGAAATCCAAAGCAAAACATTGCTGTGTCCTGAAGCTGTTGAGGTATGTAGGTCATGTTGCTGCAGATGGGAAAAATGGTCTCTGATACACAGAGCAGGGAGGACTTGGGAAGTGGAAAGACAAATCAATCAACTTGTCAAACCTTTTCAGTTAGCATGTGTGTAATAGAATGCTTAATAAAATGTTATTTCCCAGTTCTGCCTGTCATCCATTTTCTAGATCCTATTTGGGTCCATTTTATAATTCTAGAGGTGCAAGTTAGTACAGCATTTAAAGCTTGCACATGGAGGATAAGTAATATTCTGTAATGTTAAATAATTCATATTGCTCTGAAATTTGTATATATGTTGATGGAAACTTAATATGTGTAACGTGTGATATTGATTTTTTAACATGATGACTACATGGTCACTAAATTCCAGTTTTGCAGATAGTTTTATTTTTATAGACATATTTCATAAGATTTAACTAAATTTATAAAGTACATTTTAAGAATATTTTATTTATATAACTTTGATTTAAGATATGTATATGCATTCTTATAATTTGTACTGTGCATTTTAATTTTAATAGATAATTCTGAATATTAAGAAAAATTATTTTTGAGAAATAAATAATGTTGATTTTATATTACACATTTATTTTATTTTATATTCTTTGATAAAATAGTCATTTTGCACACTTGAATAAAATATTTTATTTTCTAATTCTTAGATTGTTTAGAATGATTATATATTGGGATCATAATAGAAAGAAAAATATTAAAATAGAGCTTAACAAAACCTAGAAATATGAATAAAATTGGAAATAGAATATCTTCAAAAAGGCCATGTGATTAAATGTTTAAAAACTGGAAAAAAGAAAGTGAGCAGATTTCCTATGCACATAGGAAAGGCACTTACACAATTACCAGAACTAATGAAACCCTGAATAACCAGCAATAATTGAGAATATTCAACAAACACCAACATAATATTGGTGTTAATATATCTAATAACACTCAGAAAAAAATTTATTTGATGTGTTTAATATTTAGTTGAGCATAATAACACTTTGATGGTGCAAAGAACAAAATTTTTACAAAAATATAAGAGCAGAAAATTTCTAGATTAAATAAATATGATTTTGAAATTTTATGCTAAAGTTACAGGACAGCTAAGATAGATAAAAATAATGAAAGAAGTGATTATGATTTAGGATGGAGAATTCAAGATGAGCTTATTCATTTATAGGTAATAAAGAAAAGAAATTATACCTATAATAGTAAAAGTATGTTTTACTCAGTTCAACTAGATTGTACCAGGAATATTGTAAAATTATATTAAGCAAATCAGATTTATTATATGAATTTTGAGTTACTGAAAAAAGAAAACCAGGGAATCAAAATTAATAAGTATCTTATTGATTTTTAAATCTTTTTTTAACAGTATAGTTTTTTACTTTAGTGAAGATCTAAAATATTACCTCTTAATTGTACTAATTTAAAAGATTGTCTAGGGCAAGACTATTATAATAAAACTAACAAAGTTGTTGGAAAAAAGTACATACGCCAGAATTTTGATGCATAATCCAGAAGTATATGTTGTACGTTGCATAACCTACACTTTTTTGTAGGAGACATGGCCTCAATTATTCTTATTTTAATGGCATTCCTTGAAATCATTCAGAGATCATGTATAGTATTTTTAGATTTGTCCAAATGGGGAATTTCTTGACGAAACACATATATTTGACTTTACAACCACCTTTGGAAAGACACTGGGAATGCTAACTAAATGCTTTTGAAGTAATTAGGGTTAATTAGGCAATATATAATTTATACTAAAGAAGTGAGTTTAACAACATAAAATTCACAGAAGTGAATTGTTTTGAAAAAAGTAAAATACATTTTAAATTTGTATTCTCTGTAATTGTGTTTTACCAATTTTTTAAAAAATGATAAATGACTAACAAAACTTATAAAAAAAATTCAAATTGATCTAGATTTTGCTATTCTACTTTTACAAGGATTAAAATACTTTTTAAAAATTGTAGAGAGCCCTGGCTGGTTTGGCTCAACGGTTAGAGCATCGGCCTGCAGTCCAGAGAGACCCAGGTTCGATTCCCACTAAGGGTAAGTACCTCAGTTGCAGTTTGTCCCCAGCCCTGGTTGGGTTGTGCGGTAGGCAGCCACTCGATGTGTTCCTTTCACGTCGATGTTTCTCTCTCTCTCTTCCTCTCTCTCCCTCCCACTCTATCTGAACAAAAAATGGAAAAAAGTCCTTGGGTGAGGATTAAAAAAAAAAAAATTGTAGAGAACATTTTCGTCTAAATTAAAGGACATTATGTAAAATATGCAATGCTATGTGATATTTCAATAAGATATAAATTCTTGCATGTTCATAAAGGAGAATATTGACAGTCCATTCTATAGATGGTATTTTCTGACAAAATAAATCAAGGTGTTGTCTTAATTTAAAAAATATTTTAACAAATTTAACAACATATTGATCATTTTTTGTTTGATTTCCTAACATTAAAAATTTGCAGCAAGAATAACTTTAAAATAATATATGGATTTAGGTATTGCTTTAAGGGATGATAAATATGATATATATGATAAAAATTTATATCACATATAAATACTTTGATAAATATTCTGTAATGAAAATAATTTATCACAAGTGGTCTCATTACAATATTTGGGCGAGATGTGCAAAATACACTTGAATCTAGTATTGTGTAAAAATTGCATTAATGCTTACATTTTCTGTTGCCTTAGCAGAGCAAATTTTCTTCAGATGGACATTAATAAAAAGAAAAAAAATGTAGGGACTACAATGACACAAGATTGTCTAGCACAAATTATCTCAATGGAGCACAAATTATGTTAAAATTATGATTTTAACTAAATAAAGAATTTATTTTACTGACATAATGGCATACAAATAAATATGTAATGATTTATGAAGTATACATGTCTTTATTTAGTTACTCAAGTAACCATTCACTGGCCCTTAAACAGAACATCTGGCCATACAACAATAATTGAATTAGTTTTTGGTAATTGCTGACTTTTATTGATTTAAAAAATGCTCATGCATAGTTTTAAAGATAAATGATATAATCAAAGAATTATATACTGCAGATAAATGTATCCACTGAATTTATCCCTACTAAATTACTGGTAACCTGAGCAGTTTTCAGCGGATTGTGGTGGAAGAGGCCAGTTTACAACGAGTTGAGGAGCGAGTGGAATCTGAGAACTTGAGTCTGAATCCTTTTTTAAAAGTGTGGCTGTGAAGGGAAGGAGGAAGATAATTAAACATTGATGGTAAAGAAACACTAGAGAAGAATATATGGAGATGCAAAGTTGAACTGGGGGATAGAGTGAGAGAGGAAGGGAAGGGAGGTAGGGAGGGAGAGATAGAGAGAGAGAGAGAGAGAGAGAGAGAGAGAGAGAGAGAGAGAGAGAGAGAGAAAGAGAGAGAGAAGGTGTGGCAGCTATGAAGGAAAGTTATCTGAAACTTATGTTTCTCAGTAGAATGAAAGGATTTGGAAAGAGAGCCACCCTAGGAGCTGATGCAGAGGCTTCAGAGGACTTGTAGGGTGTGGGGGAATTAATGGATGTGAGTTAGGGGTGAGTGTAAAGGGACATCATCACCATTGGTGGGTGGAGAAAACATGATCAGATAAGTTGGGATGGGGGAGGTTTTGAGAAAAGGTTAGATGTTGAAGAAATCAAATATTAAATGAAGACCTTTCCTGATGTTAGGAACATTGTCATTGTTTGTCTCTTATTTTTGAGAGGTGAAGAGGAGCCTGGGTAAAATCCTTACAAAACTTAGGTACCCTCAGTGAAAATCCTAGGTTGGGAGAGGTCTAGTCCCCCAGGACTAGTCCCCCAATTACATGGCATCAAACTGCTCTGTACAAACTAGTTAGGATGTTTCTAAAGAAACTGATACATACAAATGCATATGTGAATAAAAACAGTTACACAGGCACTTTCTTATTTCCAATATAGCTAATGCCTGAGATAAGAAGTGCTTTTTACTTTTCATTGGTTTTTCAGGAGCCTGTCAAGGGTTGAATAAAAAATGGCCAGATGGTCTTTATTTTTTTTAAAGATTTGCTGCAAAATATTTGAAATGCTGAGGCAGGGATGATGGTGGGGATGGAGGAAGGGAGGATGATTGTCATTCTATAATATTATTTGTGTGACTCGGCTTTCTACCAATGGAAGGATTAGATGAGTGATCAGCTTGAACATGGATACATAAGTCCAACAGTATAAATTTAAAGAAAATCAGAGAGTGGAAGAAACATCCAAGCAATTTCCTATTGGAGTATTCAATAGTAACTGGCAGATTTGGTAAAAGGTAGATGTTAATTGTAAATTTTAAAATATTTTCTGTTTCTTTCTTTATTCTTAGCAATATTTTACTGATCACTCTCTTGGGGTCTTGGACATGCCAGGTATCATTTTTCTGTGCTTTGATTTCTCAATCTGTAGAACAGGTATAAATATATTCCTCGCAGGGATTCTGGGATGGTGTGTCTCACATTGTACAAGATCATAACATGTGAATAAATATTAGATCCTCCCTTTTATGCTTCTTTATCCAACTTGAAAGCAAGACTGATGCAATTTGCATCTATATATTCCTTGGGCTGCACATAGACATGCATAGCTTAGCAAAGCACACAATACAGTATGTGTTTAAAACACCCTGTTTGAAAAAGAAGGGCTGTTGTTAACTAACTTAAAAAAAATTGATTCACAGTGTTATGGTAAGCATATTTTTTTCTGAATTAAAAATTACCTTGACACACAGTGTAGAAATGACTTACTATTTAATCGTACTTTAATAATCCTTATTTAATATGTGTGTACCCTCTCCTGAGAGGTTAAATGAGTTGCCACGAGTGGAAATGCAGCTCTAATGGAGCTGAAACTAGAGCCCAGGCCCGGGATTCCTAAAGATGTATTCCAACGAAATCAAGATAAATGAGCAAGGGAAGGATATGGACATGCTGTTGAATATGAAATCTTGTGAGTAGCTTGGGAGATAACACAGGGATAGCAATCTAGAATAAATGGCATTTATACAAAAGACCCCAAGTGCACAGATTGTCATTTTCTATTCATCCATGAATAAAAATTCTGCAAGTGAGAGCGGCACTGACTCTGTACCTGTGTGAAATTTGAAGACCGTATTATTGTTGTTTACCTTAAAAGGAAATTTCTGTGGGATTGACATGTAGCCATAAGAAATAGCCCTTGAATCTCCACTGTATCTGTGGGCAATATGTTAGCACTTGGTTAACACACTGAGGAATCATTCTGTAGAAAAGGGTGAGAAAGGATTCCACGATGGTGGCAGATTAAGTGGAAGCTGCACTGACCTTCTTCCAGGACCAAACTGGAATTCAACTAAAATATAGAAAAATCATCCTGAATAACTAACTGAAGACTAGCTGGAGAGAACCTTATAACCAAGGACATAAAGAGAAACCCACATCGATACTGGTAGGAAGTGTGGAGACAAGAGAGGGCAGGCCGGATTCCCACAGGCAGCAGCTGAAGTGCTGGAGGGATATCTCAGCTGTAGAGGGTTCCCCCTGAGAAATCTGGGGTCTGAACCCCACGCTGGGCCCCCCAGCCCAGAGTAACATAACCAAGAAAGGTGCCCACATAACAGCTGTCTGTGAAAACACCAGAGGCTCTGTCTGGCAGGGAGAGATGGCCAGAAACACAGGCACCCTCTTAAAGGGCCAACACACTAAATTCCATTTGCAGCCACTCACCTTGGGCTCCAGCAGAGGGAGGGCCGAGTGGGCTAGAGCTGTAGGAGAAGAATCTGGGGTTGGTGGCTCTGGGGAGAGAGCTGAGAAGACAGCCACCAGGAGTCCCATGCTGAGTCAGTCCCTCAAGCTGCAGAAGCCAATTTTCTCAGGCAGAGTTTTACCCTCAATGCAGTTTTAGCCTGGGGGAAAGCAATAGCGCCACCTGTTGGAAACCCTCTTGCCCCATCCAATGGAGTTTACACCTGGCTGAAGACCATAGTCTGAGGCTCATTAAGTGATTGAGACTAATAGCCTACAGGAAGAGGCAGATCTCTGGGAGATCTGAGTTTTTGCCTGACCTGCTAGTATCCAGGGCTAGTGTTTGTAGAAGATTTCAAAGACTTTCTCACATTAGTGTATTAACATATAGGAGGGATTTGTCATATAGATTTCAGGATATATATACTCCAATATTTTATTATTTTAATTATGTTTAAATTTTATTTATTTAATATTTTAATATTAAATGTTTTTATGGTTTTCAAATTGATTGCTCTTTTCCTTTAAGATACTGACTTTGGAGTAATATTTTGGAAGAACTAATAAAAACAATAGTATAGATGAACACTTTTATTGCCTTCTAAAAGATATTTTATATAAAACTTAAATATATTTAATAAACTTTTAAAAATTATGACTTATTTCTACCTTTAATTCTTGAATTTACTGGAATTTACATTGTTATTGTAAATGAGGTCTTTTTTCCTTTTGATGTATATTCTAAGTGGTTATTGCTAGAACCCAGGGAAGTGATAGAGTTTGATCTTTGCTGTTTCCTCACCAGCAGTTTGGTGAATTTTCTCATTGGTTCACTCTCACTGCCTCCCATGCCCTGTTTAGCCCGAGGTTGTGCCAGCTGACAGGTGAGAGGGGACAGTGCAGCCCACTGTTCTTCCTGGGTGTCAGGACTGACATGTTTTTCCAGAGACAGTGGATCATGATTTAACCTGTGCTGATGACTTCCTGGTCCATTTTTAATGGTTAGTGGGGTCTGCTGAGGCTCCCTGCCTGCTGTACAGGCAGGATTTTCCTTTATGCCCTGAACCGTGATCCTGGGCTGGTCAGGTGGCTCCTCACCTTAGGATTGCCAGCTGTTTCTTGCAGGAATCCCTTCAAATTTGGGGATTTCCTACATATCGTTTATAATTTTAATGGAATTTGAGAGGCAGAGAGAGTTCAATATGGGGGCTCCATTTTTACCTTGAACCAGAACCATTAAAGTCAGTCTGCTTGTTGGTTATCCTGTGCATCTCATAACTTAAAGGGTCAACAGAATGAAAATTATAACACTTAAATAGAAATGGTTGGTTCTGGAATCCACATTTGCCTTTGTTTCTGCACATTTTCTATCATAGTTCTAAGCTATACTTTGTATTAATTAATGCGCAGTCTGAGGAGGAGATGGATCGGTATATGCTGTATACCACTTGACTTCTCAATTGCATGAGGACACTCACAATTTGTGGGGACAGGGCTTCATGACTTTTTCTGGTGCAAACATAAGTCACGGGATCACCTATCCTAGTGCATCTGCAAGTCTGATCGTTATTTTTTTTTTTAATTTTTTTCCTTTATTGATTTTAGAGAAAGAGGAAGTGAAAGGGAGAGATAGAAACATCGATGAGAGAGAACATCGATTGGCCGCCTCTCCGATGCCCCTCACTGGGGATCGGGCCCACAACCTGGGCATGTGTCCTGACTGGGAATCAAAATGGCAACCTTTTGGTGCATGGGTCAGCGCTCAACCACTGAGCCACACTGGCCAGACTGATCGTTATTTTTAATTAAAGGGTAAAACTCAGTTGTTCAGTTTCAGGAGTTTCATGCCGGAAGGGATTATAATGTCGAAGAATGAAGGCTTCCCAGTGTTACAGAAATCACAGCTCATACGGGTTTTAATTACCGTGGCTGCTTCTATGTAGTGAGATTTTCAACGCTGCCACCACCCACTTATATGTGACCTCAAGAATAGCTCTTACTGTTTGAAAGCACCAGTGTCTCAGTAGCCAACATTGCATTTCTGGGGAGAATGGCCACAAGGCACAAGGATATAGAGGGGGAGATCGCTAGCTGAATATTCTGTTGTGTGAGGCTTGTGATTTATATGGAGAAGCCACAGGACATGGAGACCCTTAAAATGGCTGGATGTTGTGAGGGGCTGAGAGCAGGTGTGGGATAGAGCAAACTGACTTCCCCGTCTCTGAGAATAGAGTTGCCAAGACCGTAGGACTCAGGGAGGGCAGGGTGGTTGTTATGCTCTTGCCCCATTAGTGGGCAAGATACTTGCATCTGCTCACTGAGTTTCTCACAGTAGCTACCTAGATTTCAGGTTATGAAGTCCAGCCAAGAGTTTCTTCTCCTTTACCATAAATAGAAATACTAAGCTTATGTGATAGAGTTTTCTGGGTTAAGTCTTTTCTGCTGTTCTGTGCTGAGCTGCAGATCTGCGGGGATATTCTGCTACATGAGCAGCTCGGCTTCCATTCTGAATATTTTGTGCATTCTATGCATGCTTCACAGAATGAGGGATTTTACTAGTGATGAATTCATAGTATACACATTGGCAGCGTTCCTGAACTGTTTACTTTAATGACATCATTAGCAATTAGCCCTTAAAGTCAAAATTTAAATAAAATCCACAAACAAGCCTTTGAATCAGCTAATAACTGGAGATGGGCCTTAAGAGGCACTATATAATTAGGCAGGACAATTGAGAGGAAATTAAGCGAGGGGAGGAGCATAAAGACCATTGTGTTCTGTCACCATAGCTTTGAAAAATTATGCAATATACAAAAGGCCAGCATATGAAATGGGTAGAATCAATCAATACGTCTTTATCCTATTTATTGAAGCACTTACTGTTTACCCAAGAGCTGTGCTGGAAGAAAATTTATTTATTTAACACCTTCTGTGTGACAGATGTGATAGTTGTTTTAAAAACACTTTATTATCTTTAATTTTGATAGTATTCTGAAAAGTAGAGATTTTATAGGTGCAGATTTTACACATAATGAATCAATCAATAGGTAGAATAATAGTGCACAAAAGAACATGGATATCAGTATTATTGAGATTTCATATATATATATATTTTTTCCTCTGTTTTTCATATGATGGAATCAAGGCTCTGAGATATGATTTAATTTGGCTGAGGGCACATATTTACATATCCTTTTGTGTTCAAAATGAATATCAATGTTTCAGTAAAGATTTTTATGACATTCTAGCCAAGGCAGAATTTATGGCTCTCTTCTCTGTTATCATAGCATCCTAAGTAAATATTTTAAAAGCATTTATCATAGTGTACAGTTACTACTACTATATATAAAGTTCTTTCTGAGTGCAAAGCCTATGCCTTATTGCCATCATCCAGAAGTGCCTAACATAATAGATTCTCAATAAATATTTGTTGAATGAACTGATTAGCAGAATGTTGAGAAAATCAGAGACTGATTCTATGATCTGGTGTGTTTACACTGAGAAGGCTGTCTGACAGAAGACTGTGTTTCTGTTTTTTCAGAATTCTGTGTGTGGAAGCTCAGTGTAGCAGCAGAGGTGCAAACGAACGACAATGCAAGGTGCAGAGCTGTAACAGGTATGAATAAAGTGATCAGAAACTCAGAGAATGGAGCTGAATGTGGTTCATAGATGGAGCAAGCATGTGGAAACAGAACTCGAGGAATGTAGGCAAGAAGGAACCTGTAATTAACAGGGACCTGCAGGTCCTCCCAGTCCATGAAAGCCAAAACGACTGAACAGTGGGTTTGCCTAGTACCCTCTGAAAGCAGTGTGTCTTCTCTTTAACTTCTATCTTTTTTTTTTTTCTTTTGGGAAGGGGTTGTTTTATTATTTTTTTATTACAGTCTGCCTTGAATGTCCTTTTTGTATTAGTTTCAGTGTATAGCCGACAGACATTCATATAGACTATAAAGACTTCCTTCTGATAATTCAAGTGCCCACCTGGTACCATATGTAGTAATTACAACATTATTAACTATATTTTCTATGCTTTACCTTAAAGTGCCATCCATATTTTGTAACTGCCAATTAGTAGTTCTTAAACTAATCACCAATTTTTACTCTGTCCCCCAACACAAACACTATCTTTTAATTTATTAAAGATTGGTGTCGATGCCAGAGACTTAACTTCTTTTTTTTTCTTTTATCTTTATAGTTGAGAGTATAACAGATGTTCCCCATTATTCCCCCATTGTCCAGCTCTACTCAGCTCCTAACCCATCCCAGGCCTGCACTGTACTATTGTCTGTATCCATGGGGTATGAATATATGCATAAAAGTTCTTTGGTTAATCTGTTCCTGCCCTCCTGCACCTTTTCCCTCTGAGATTCATCAGTCTATTCCATGCTTCCATGTCTCTGGACCTATATTGTTCATCAATTTATTTTGTTCATTAGATTCCACAGATAAGTGAGATCATGTGATATTCGTCTTTCTCTGACTGGCTTCTTTCACTCAGCATAATATTCTCCAGGTGCCTCCATGGTGTCTCAAAGGGTAAAAGATCCTTCTTTTTTTTTTTTTTATAGCTGTATAGTATTTCCATTGTGTACAAGTACCACAGCTTTTTTATCCACTCATCTACTGATGGGCACTTGGGCTGTTTCCAGATCTAAGCTATTGTAAATAATGCTGCTATGAACATAGGGGTACATATATTCTTTCTGATTGGTGTTTCAGGCTTCTTAGGATACATTCCTAGAAGTGGGTTCACTGGGTCAAATGAGAGTTCCATTTTTAATTTTTTGAGGAACTCCATCCTGTTTTCCATAGTGGCTACAACACTCTACATTCCCATTAGCAATGTACTAGGGTTCCCTTTTCTCCACATCCTTGTCAGCAGTTGTTTGTTGATTTATTGATGGTGGCCATTTTGGCAGGTGTGAGGTGATACTTCGTTGTCATTTTAATTTGCATCTCTCTGATGATTAGTGATATTGAGCATTTTTTCATATGTCTCTTGGCCATTTGTGTGTCCTCTTTTGAGAAGTGTCTATTTAGGTTCTTTGACATTTCTTAATTGGATTATTCATCTTCCTTTTGTTAAGTTGTATGAGTTCTTTATATATTTTTGAAATCAACCCCTTATCAGGTGTATCATTGGCAAATATGTTCTTTCATACAGTGGGTTCCCTTTTCATTTTGAAGCTGGTTTCTTTTAATATAGTCCCATTTGTTTATTTTTCTTTGTTTTTCTTGCCCTAGGAGATGTATCAGTGAAAATTCTTCTACGGGAGAAGTCTGAGATTTTACTGACTATGTTTTCTTCCAGGATTTTTATGGTTTTATGACTTACATTTAAGTTTTTTATTCATTTTGAGTTTATTCTTGTGGATGGTGTAAGTTGGTGGTCTCTTTGCATTTTTTTTTGCATGTACCTGTCCGATTTTTCCAACACCATTTATTGAAGAGATTGTCATTACTCCATGGCATGCTCTTGTATCCTTGGTCAAATGTTAATTGAGCATAATGGCTTAGGTTGATTTCTGGTTTCTCTGTTCTGTTCCATTGATCTATATGCTTGTCTTTGTGCCAGTACCAGGCTGTTTTGATCATAATGGCTTTGTAGTATAACCTGATATCCAGAATTGTGATCCCTTCAACTTTGTTCTTTTTTCTCAAAATTCTGTGCCTATTCAAGGTCATTTTTGGTTCCATATAAATTTTTGGAATATTTGTTCCAGATCTGTGAAATATGCCCTTGGTATTTTAATGGGATTGTTTTGAATCTATGAATTGCTTTGGGTCATATAGAAATTTTAATGATGTTAATTATTCCAATCCATGAAAATGGTATATGCTTCCACTTTTTATATCTTCCTCTGTTTCTTTTCTCAATGTCCTATAGTTTTTCGAGTACAGGTATTTTACCTCCTAGGGTAAGTTTATTCCTAGGTATCTTAATTTCTTAGTTGTGATGGTAAATGTGATTGTTTATTTAGTTTCTCGTTCAAGAGTTAATTGTTGGTGTATAAAAATGCCATTAATTTTCAGATGTTAATTTTGTATCCTGCTAATTAGTTGAATTCATTTTTTAAATCTAGCAGTTTTTGTTGGAGTGTTTAGGATTTTCTATGTACAATATCATGTCATCTGTGAATAATGACAGTTTTACTTCCTCCTTTCCAATTTGGATATCTTTAATTTTGTTCTTTTGTGATTGCTGTGACTTAGACTTCCAGTACTGTGTTGAATAAGAATGGTGAAAGTGCACAACCCTGTCTTGTTCCTCTTCTTAAGGAAAACACTTTTGGCTTTTGCCCATTGAGTATGATGTTGACTGTAGGTTTGTCATATATGGCCTTTATTATGTGAGGTATGATCCCTCTATTCCCACACTGCTGAGCGTTTTTATCAGAAATGGGTGCTGGATTTTGTCAAATGCTTTTTCTGCATCTATTGATACGATCATGTAATTTTTATCCTTTTTGTTTATGTGATGTATCACATTTATTTATTTGCAAATATTGTGGCAGCCTTGCATCCCTGGAATAAATTAATTCCAGTTGGTCATAGTGTATGATCTTTTTAATATATTGCTGGATCTGATTTGCTAATATTCTGTTGAAGATTTTAGCATCTATATTCATCAAGGATATTGGCCTATAATTTTCTTTCTGTGTAGTACTTTTGTCTGGTTTTGGAATTAGGATATTGCTGGCCTTGTAAAAAGAACTTGACATCTCCCTTCCTCTTGAATTTTTTGGAATAGTTTGAGGAGTATGGTTGTTAGTTCTTCTTTGAATGTTTGGTAAAAGTTCCCTTGGAAGTCATCTAATCCAGGACTTATGTTTGCTGGGAGATATTTTAAATGACATAAAATTAAAAATTTAAAGTGAAAAATTTAGTGACAATTAGCACATTCAGAAGGCAACCACCACTCCTAATTCCAAAACGTTCCTTCACATCTTACCCATTAATTGGTTTATTTGTATTCTCGCCTCTTCCCAATGCCTGACAAGTAACCAATCAGTATTCTGTTTCTATGCAGGAATATATTCTTCATATTTCATATAAAAGAAATCATACAACATGTGACCTTTTGTATCTGACATCTTTTACTTAGCATAATGTTTTGGAAGTTTATCTGCATTGTAGCAAATGCTATTAGCCCTTCATTCTTTTTTATGACTGAATAATATTTCATTTTATGTATATATCATAATTCGTTTATTTATTTGTTATGAACATTTAGGGTCTTTTACCCTTTGGCTATTGTGAATAGTGCTGTTATAACATGGGTGTACATGTACTTGTTTGAGTATCTATATTCAATTATTTTCAGTATATTAGTAGGAATAGAATTGTTGGGTAATATAATAATTTCATGATTAATTTTTTAAGGAACCACTAAACTGTTTTCCACAGTGGTGGAACCATTTTGCATTCCCACAAGCAAGACTTGTTATTTTTCGTTTACTTGATTATAGTTATCCTAGTGCACGTGAAGTGGTATATCATAGTGGTTTTGATTTGTCTTTTTCTAGTGACTATTTATATTGAGCATCTTTTCATGTGTTTGTCGGCCATTAGGAGAACTGTCTATTCAAGTTCTTTGTGCATTTTTTAATTGGATTGTTTTTCTTTTTCTTGTGCAGTTGGGAGAATTCTTTTATAATCTGGATATGAGACCTTACCAGATACATGATTTGCAAACATTCTCTAGGCTATTTTACTTTCTTTTTTTAAAAAAATCATTTTTGTTGAAAGTATTATAGATATTCATCCTTTATTCCCCCATTGACACCCTTCTCCCTGCTCCCCTGCCTCCTTCACCATACTGTTGTCTGTGTCCACTGGTTGTACATATATGCATATAAGTTCTTGGTGTATCTCTTCCCAGGCCCTCCACACCTCTTCTTTCTGAGGTTTGTCAGTCTGTTCCCTACTTCCATGTCTCTGGATCTATTTTGTTTATCAGCTTATTTTGTGAATTATATTCCACAAATAAGTGAGATCATGTGATACTTATCATTCTCTAACTGGCTTATTCTGCTTAGCATAATACTCTTGAGGACCTTCCATGTCGTCTCAAAGGGTAAGAGATCTCTCTTTCTTACAGCTGCATAGTATTCCATTGTGTATATGTACCACAGCTTTTTTATCCACTCATCTACTGATGGACACTTGGGCTGTTTCCAGATCTTAGCTATTGTAAATAGTGCTGCTATTGTTGTGGCGCAAGAGAACCCAGAGACCACCAGAGCCAAATTAAAGCCAAATAGAGAGCAAAGCCAGCTGGCGACTGATCCTGAGTTCTTGGAGATCAGTCCCGACATTCAGCTACTTTTTTATTTTATAGGGGGCTTGTTACAAACTTCTGCAATTGGCAGTTCTTGTTGGCCTTGGGGAAGAGCAAGCAAGCAAGTACAGAAGCAGAGGCAGTTAGCGATAAGCGGGGGGTAATGGAGGAGGGAGGGAGATGAGGTAGAAGGGAACTGGGTGAACTGGGTCAGCACACATCTATCCTGCTATTCATTCCATTTTCTAAGTTCTAAAAAATAACAAATTTGCTTAGAGGACAAATTCATTTAGAGGAGCACCAGGGCAGCTTTTTAGCTTTCGTTTTTTCATGTGGTATATCACATTTATTGATCTGCAAATATTATACCAGCCCTGCATTCCTGGGATAAATTCTACTTGGTCATGGTGAATAATTTTTTAATATATTGCTGGATTTGATTTGCTAGTATTTTGTTGAGAATTTTGGCATCTATGTTCATCAGGAATATTGGCCTATAATTTTCTTTCTTTGTAGTGTCTTTTCCTGGTTTTGTAATTAAGATAATGCTGACCTCATAAAAAGACCTTGACTATGAGGTATCACCTCACACCTGCCAGAATGGTTGCCATCAACAAATCATCAAACAGCAAGTGCTGGCGGGGTGTAGAGAAAAGGGGACTTTAGTACACTGCTGGTGGGAATGCAGACTGGTGCAGTCACTATGGAAATCAATATGATGTTTCCTCAAAAAATTAAAAATTGAACTGCCATTTGACCCAGTGATCCCACCTCTAGGAATATATCTTAAGAAGCCTGAAATACCAATCAGAAAGAATATATGTACCCCTATGTTCATTGCAGCACTATTTACAATTGCTAAGATCTGGAAACAGCCCAAGTGTCCATCAATAGATGAGTGGATAAAAAAGCTGTGGTACATATACACAATGGAACACTATGCAGCTGTATGAAAGAGAGATCTATTATCCTTTGAGATGACATGGAGGGACCTGGAGAGTATTATGCTAAGCTAAATAGGCCAATCAGAGAAAGACAAATACCACATGATCTCACTTATTTGTGGAATATAATGAACTAAAAAAGTTGATGAACAAAACAGACCCAGAGATGTAGAAAAGAGTATGGTTCAGACTGACAAACCTCAGAGGAGGGGGAAGGGTGGGGAGGAATGAGATAAACCAAAGAACTTATATGGGTGTATGGTAAACAATGGACATAGACAACAATGCTTGGTGGGAGGCGGGATAGGGAGGAGGGTGTCTGGGGAAAAAAGGAGAAACATCTGTAACAAAAATAAATTTAAAAAAAAAAGAACTTGGTAGTCTTCCTTCCTGTTGAATTTTTGTGGAGAATAGGTGTTCGTTCTGCTTTAAATATTTGGTTAAACCTCCCTGTGAAGCCATCCAGACCAGGGCTTTAGTTTACTGAGTGTATTGATTACTGCTTCAATTTCCTTAGTTGTTATTGGTCTGTTCAAGTTCTCTGACTCTTTCTGGTTGAGCTTTGGAAGACTGTATGATTCTAGGAATTTGTCCATTTTGCCTAGGTTGTCCAGTGTTTTTGGCAACAATTGTTCATAGTATTTCCTTAAATACAAATACAATCCTTTATATTTCTGTGGTTTCTATTGTTACTTTATCTCTTTCATTTCTGATTTTGTTTAGTTGGGTCTTCTCTCTGTTTCCTGGTTTGTCTGGCTAGAGGTTGATCAATCTTGTTTATCCTTTCAATGAACCAGCTTTTGGTTTCATTGATCTTTTGTATTGTTTTTTAGACTCTATGTAATTTATTCCCACTCTCATCTTTGTTACTTCTTCATTCTACTTATCTGTTTTGCTGTTGTTGTTCTCTTTATAGTTCTTTCAGCTGTAGGGTTAGATAGTTTATTAGAATTTTTTTCTTGTTTCTTGAGTAGGCCTGTAATGGTATGAACTTCCTTCTCAGGACAGTTTTTGCTGTGCCCCATAGATTTTGTGTTTATTTTTATTAATTTCCAGGGAGTTTTATATTTCCTCCTTGATCTTTTTGGTAACTCATTCATTGTTTAATAGTATACTATTTTGTCTCCATGTGTTTGAATGTTTTCATGTGTTTTTATTGTAATTGATTTTTAATTTTATGCCATTGTGATCAGAAAAGATACTTGATATGATTTCAATCTTCTTGAACTTGTAGTGACTTAGTTTGTGGCCTAATATGTTGTCTGTCTTTGAGAATGTCCCATGTGCACTTGAAAAGAATGTATATTCTGCAGCTTTGGGGTGAAATGTTCTATAAATATCACTTAAAACATATAATTTAGTGTCTTGTTTAGGGACTCTGTTTCCTTGTTAATTTTTTGTCTACAAGATCCATCCTGTGATGTCAGTGGGGTGTTGAAATCCCCTACTATGATTGTGTTGCTGTCAATCTTTCCCTTGAAGTTCTCCAGAACTTCTAAAATATATTTTGATGCTCCTATATTGGATGCATATATGTTTACCATGGTTATATTCTCTTGTTGGATTGATCCCTTGAATATTATGTAGTGATGTTCTTTGTCTCTTATTATGGCCTTCATTGTGAAGTTTATTTTATCAGATATGAGTATTGCTACCCCAGCTTTATTTTTTTCCATTTGCATGGAAAATTTTTTCCATCCCCTCACTTTCATCTTATATGAGTCTTTTGTTCTGAGGTATGTCTCTTGTAGACAGCATACATATGGGTCATGATTTCTCATCCATTCAGCTACCTTATGTCTTTTGATTGGAACATTTAAGCCATTTACATTTAAGGTTATTATTGATAGGTACTTATTTGTTGCTATTTTTATTCTTTATGCCTGTGTTCCTCTCTCTCTCTCTCTTTCTTCTTTTTCTTCCAACAGTCCCTATAGCATTTCTTGCAGTGCTGGTTTGGTGGTAGTAAACTCCTTTAGTAGTTTTTTTGTTTGTTTGTTTTGTTTTTATCTGCCAAGCTTTTATTTCACCTTCAGTTTTGAATGATAGTCTTGCTGGATAGAGCAGTCTTAGATTCAGTCCGTTGCTCTTCATTACTTTGTATATTTCATGCAACTCCATTCCAGCCTGCAGTGCTTATATTGAGAAATCAGCAAACAGTTTAATGGGAGCTCCCTTGTAGTTAATTTTCTGTCTCTCTTGCATCCTTTGGGGTTCATCTTGATTGGGACTCTCTGTGTTTCCTGGACTTTTGTGACTTTTTCCTTCACTATGTTAGGTAAGTTTTCTGTCATTACTTTTTCAAACAGGTTTCCTATTTTTTTTCTCTGATTATTCTCCTCTGGTACACCTATTATGCAAATGTTGTTATGTTTTGTATTGTGCCAAAGCTCCCTTAAACTCTCGTCCTACTTTTTAATCCCCTTCCCCATTTTCTGCTCTAATTGCGTGTTTTTTTCTGCGTTATCTTCTAACTCTCTAATTCAGTCTTCAGCTTCCTCTAATCTACTCTTGAATCCTTCCAGGGTATTTTTTATTTCAGCTATGTCATTTTTCATTTCCACTTGATTTCTATTCATAGCTTCTACCTCTTTTTTCATGCTGATGAACTTCTCATTGAGTTCTTTATAAGTCTTATTAAGTTGCTTATAATTCTCACTAAATTGTTTGAGTACCTTTAAAACCATTACTTTGAATTCTCTACCTGACAAACTGCTTGCCTCCATTTCATGCAGTTCCTATTTTGGTGATTTCTCCTTTTCTTTCATTTGGGGTATGTTTTTATGTCTCACCGTTATAGCAGTCTGGGAGTTAGGGGCCATGTGAGGAGCACTGGGATGTGTAGGCAGGTCAGTGTGTATCAGATAAGATTGCTATGTCTCCAAATCTTGGTGTGGTGGCCTTCTTGTGGGACACAGTGAAGTAGTCTCCTTGACCTTCTGAGCTGGGTGCTCTAGGAATGACCCTTGTGTGGGTTATGTGGGCTCTCCTGTTGAATTTGGGTCTTAATTGCTATTGTCCATTTGTGGGTGGGCTCATCCTTCAGGGTTTGTGACTGTGAGTCTTTACCCCAACCTTGTTGTGTCAACTGTTATATAGGCACTGACAGAACAAAACAAGGTAAAACCAGACCAAATCAAAAGAACCCAGAAAAAATATCTTAACAACAATAAGAAAAGCAACAGCCTCAACTGAAAGATTAAAAGACAACCAACCAACCAAACAAACAAAACACACACACACACACACACACACACACACACACACACACAAAGAATACTAGAAGACAGGGGACCAAAAGAATTAGAAGTGGGGGGAAAGTATATGATAGCAAATAAGTCAATGAAAACCAAACCAAACCAAAAAGAACCTGAAAAAAATATCAGCAACAATAATGATAAAAGCAATAGCCTCAACAAAAAGATTGAAAGACATACAAACAAAAAGAAAACACATACACACACACGCGTGCACACACACAAAGAATATTTGAAGGTGTGAGACCAAAATAATTAGAGGAAGGGAAAAAAAGAATATGAAAGCAAAGAAGGCAGAGATCAGAAATAAGGTAAGTATAAAAATTAAAGGTAGAAAATAATGAATGAAGTAATAATAATACTTTTAGAACGTAATAATGGTAAATAAAATAAAATATATAATAGAAAAGTAAAAAATGAGAATAGAAGAAAAAAACTGAATTAAAAATTAAAATAAAATAAAAAAACACACAAAAATAACCACAACAGCAAAAAAACACCTTGGATCTCCTATTTGTATAGCTCATTGGATTTTGCTCCAATGTTGTTGGATCTGGCCCCTTGGTGTGTCAGTCCCTGCTCTCTTGGGCAGTTCTCTTGTTCAGGCCAATGTGAATCACTGTCCCTGCCTGGCCCTGGGCCACCTGACTGAAGCTCTGCAGGGCAGGATCCCAAGTAGTCTGGTGGGCAGGGTTTCCCTAGCCCAGAAACTGGGTCTGCTTCAGGACTCACTGCTTGAGTGTACTTGTGCTGGGCTGCTCTCCCTTTTCCCCACGGCACTGACTCTGTGGAGTATCAGGTCCAGTCAGGATGGTTCAAACAGATTTGCATTGAGAGTTGTGCCTGTAGCTCCTAGGAAGGGCAGGCAGTCGCTTCCTCCATTTCCAATATCTCAGCTCTGCTTGGGTTGCTGGCACTCCCTGGTCACCACCCACGCAGGGGAGAATAGGAAAAAAAAAGGAGAAAATAGCTGCCCGGCTTGGCTCTCTAATCTTTCAGCATGGCCAGCTCTCACTGTGCAAGACAAGGCTTCTGCCCAGGCTCCTACCCAGCCAAATATGCAAATCCTAGTGCAGCCAGGCCCAGCCACTGGGGTGCTGATTTTTATCCCAGAGCTGTACCATGGGTGGGAGACAGGATGCCTCCTCTTCATTTGAGGTGGGTAGGATTGTGCCTCTTTCTCTGGGCATTCTGATTAGCCTCTGTCAAAGTTCTTTCAGCAAATAATCAGTCCCTCAGATTCACTGCTGAATGATCCTCTCAGACCCCTCCTCAGGTCCAAAGTTCTGCTTTGTGGCCCCTCTTGACTTCCACAGTCAGGGTGAGCTTCCCAGGCTGGTGTTGTAAACAAGCACTGGCTTTTGGCCTGCGATAGTGCTGTCTGACTGCCCCTGATGGGTGGAATCACCTCTGATTCCCACTGTCAGATGCTCTGTGGGCTGCCCCTCCCTTCTCTGTTGCTTGTTTGGGGATCTCTGTGTGGGGCTGAGTCCCTGTCCTCTCAGGGGGAAGCTGCCCCACTGCACCTTCCCTCCGGCCTCCCAGGACGCTGCACAGCTGCATGAGTGAGCTCACCCACACCACATCTTCTCCTGTTTCCTCTCTCTGCTCCCTGATGTCAGTATTTTTAATCAGCTATTTTCAGGTGGTTTTTCTAGTCAAATGTTCTGCAGTTTAACCTCAAGACCAGTGGGAACAAATAGACAGGACTTCCTTAGGCTTCAGCCATCTTGCGTCTTCCCAGATGCTTTTATTTTGACCCTTAGAGTTGTCCTGGGCACAACCACCACATCCCAGTCTCTGAAGAGAGTTGAAGTCCAAGGCTCAGGCCTTCCTGGTGGGCTGTGCTCTTATACAGAGTGAATTCCTAGGTGTGTTCATTTAGAGGCCTCTTTACCTGGAGTGTTCCACTGAGGCCTTCCACAGGAAACTCCTGTTCCAGAGGCCAGGTTAAAACGGAAGAGGAAACAGGTTGGATGGCAGTTTTATGCTGTTTTGTTATTTCACTTTCTTAATAAAGTTTCCGGATTAAAAAAAAGTTTTAAATTTATATGACATCTAATATATATGCTTCTCTTTAAAAAAATAAAATAAAATAAAAATCCATTGCCAAATCTGAGGTCATAAAGATTTACTCTATGTTTTCTTCTAAAAGTTTTATGGTTTTACTGATTATGTTTAGGTTGTTGACTTATTCTGAGTTAATTTTTGTATGAAATGTAAGGTAAGGACCAACTTTGTTCTTTTGCATGTGGATATACAGTTGGCCCAGCACCATTTGTTGAAGAGATGATTCTTTCCCCCATTGAATGGCCTTGGCACACAAGTCAATTGGCTACAATAGATATATGAGTTAATATCTAAATTCTCAGTTTTATTCTATTGATCTATATGCCTATCCTTATCACATTATTTTGATTACTATATCTTTGTAGTAAGTTTTGAAATCAGAACTTTATTCTTCATTCTCAAGACTGTTTTAAATGTTCAGAATCCTCCCCCCCCCTTTTTTTTGCATAGAACAAAGTGAAATGTTTATTTTAAAATCAAGAACCTTAACAAGCCATTACATGTGTTAGTCAATCTTTATCATAACTCTGATGGATACTTATGACATTCCTTTACTCCTTTCATCAATATAAAAAAATCTGAAAATATCCTGATGTTCTTTTATTTTTTATTAATTTGTTTTTGTTACAGATGTTTCTCCTTTTTCCTCCATTGACACCCTCCTCCTCATCCCCCCACCTCATCCCCAGCTTTGTTGTCTATGTCCATTGGTCATGCATACATGCATATAAGTTCTGTGTTTTATCTCTTCTCCCCCCAAACCCCCCTCCTCTGAAGCTTGTCAGTCTGTACCCCACCTCTATGTCTCTGGGTCAATTTTGTTCATCAGTTTGTTTAGTTCATTATATTCCACAAATAAGTGAGATCATGTGGTATTTGTCTTTCTCTGCTTGGCTTGTTTCACTTAGCATAATACTCTCCAGGTCCCTCCATGCCATCTCAAAGGATAAGAGATCTTTCTTTCTTACAGCTGCATAGTATTCCATTGTGTATATGTACCACAGCTTTTTTATCCACTCATCTACTGATGGACACTTGGGTTGTTTCCAGATTTTAGCTATTGTAAATAGTGCTGCTATGAACATAGGGTACATATATTCTTTCGGATTGGGGTTTCAGGTTTCTTAGGGTATATTCCTAGAAGTGGGATCACTGGGTCAAATGGCAGTTCAATTTTTAACTGTTTGAGGTAACACCATAGTGTTTTCCACAGTAGCTGCACCAGTCTGCATTCCCACCAGCAGTGTACTAGAGTCCCCTTTTCTCCACACCCTCACCAACACTTGTTGTTTGATGATTTGTTGATGGCGGCCATTCTGATAGGTGTGAGGTGATACTTTATCATTGTTTTAATTTACATCTCTCTGATGATTAGTGACGAGCATTTTTTCATATGTCTCTTGGCCATTTGTATGTTCTGTTTGGAGACCATAATTGCCAATGATGCATCAGATAAGGGGTTAATTTCCAAAATATATAGAGTGCTCATACAACTCAATAAAAGGAAGACAAAGAACCCAATTAAAAAATAGGCAGAAGACCTAAATAGACACCTCTCCAATCAGAATCCCTTTTAATTCTATATAAATATAGTTATCCTAGAATCAACTTTTCCAATTCTACAAAAAACTCCATAAAAATTTTGATAGAGGTTGTATTGAATCTGAAGATCACTTTGGGTATTTTTGACATATTAGCAATGTTAAGTTTTCTAATTCATGAACAAGGAATGTCTTTCCCTGTTTAATTTCACTCAGCAACATTTTGTTATGTTCAGTGTACATAGCTTTCATCTCCTTGGTTAAACTTACTGCTAGGTATTTTATTGTTTTGGATGCTATTGTAATTGTAATTAATTTTTGAATTTCTTCTTTGAATTGTTTGCTCCTGGTGTATAGAAACACAACTAATTTTTGAATGTTGGTCCTGTGTCATGAAATTTTGCTGAACTTATTTATTAGCTCTAGTAGTTTTCTTGCAGAGTTTTTTAGATTTTCTATACTAGGATTATTTCATCCGTGAAAATAGTTTTACTTCTTCCTTTCCAAATTGAATGCCGTTTATTTCTTTTTGTTGTCTAATTGTTCTAGCTGGAACTTCCAATACAATGTTCAATACAAACAATGAAAGTGGACATCTTTGTTTTGTTCCTGATCTTAAGGGGAAAGTTTTAGTCTTTCACCATTTGAGTATGATGTTAGCAGTGGGTTTTTCACGAATGTCCTTTATGATGTTGAGGAATCCCTTATATTTCTAGTCTTATGAGGTTTTTTTCCTATCATGAAAGTATGTTGAATTTTGTCAAATGTCTTTCTGCATCAATTGAGAAAATCATGTGGTTTTTTTTCCCCACATTTGTTCTATTAATGTGCTATATTATATTGATTGATTTTTTTTTTTTTTTTACATTGAGCCCTTTTACATTCCTGGTATAAATACTACTTGTTCATGGTATGTAATCCTTTTTAATATGCTGTAGGATTTTATTTTCTAATATTTTGTTGAGGATTTTTGCATCTATATTCATTAGTAATATTGGTGTGTAATTCTCTTTTTTACCAATATCTTTATCTTGCTTTGGTGTCAGGGTAATTATGGCTTCATAGATCGAGTTAGGATATGTTCCCTTCTCTCTCAGAACATTTGTACTTTTTTCTCCTTTGCCTAGAAAGTTATTCCCCCAGATATCTACCTATGTTTCTCCCTATCCATACTCAGTTCAATACTGTGACTTTGGAGAGGCTTTTCCTGACTAAATATTAAAGCAGTATTGCATTAGTCTCATCGCATATCCTACTTCATAGTTCTTTATAGATTGATTACTAGGATGTGAGATCCATGTAAATAAGGACTTTGTTTCATTTACTGCTATAATCCTAGCATCCAGAAGAGTATCTGATACATTAGTCATTGAGTAATTTTTGAATGAAGGGATTGAATGAATTAATTCTCTTCCAGAGAAAAAGAAGTTGAAATAGCTTAAGGAAAATAAATAAAATAGGATTTGAAATGAGGCGGAATTTGATTTTCAACGCTAGTTCTGTCAGGAATCTTAAACTGTACTGCAGATGACTTAGTCACAAGGCATACAGAAGAAGTAAGACAGGTTACATAAGCCCTACTGTCTACTTAACCCCATTACTTTGTATTCACTGCTGCCACAGGCAAGTCCTATGCCAGAGGTTATATTGTATTGTATCTAATTCCAGGGTTGGGAAATGGAGTTGTATTGATGATTAGAGGACTGGCTTGGTACATAGCCAGGTGCAAATAGCTGAAGCTTAGTGTTTGATTCTGCTGATGTGCTCTTTTTGCTCAGATTCTGGAACACCATTCCCACTGCTCCTCTTGGTGCCCATCTCTACTGCAGGTCCTCACCTGATGTTAAAGAATCCTCAGGAATCAGTCTTTCAGACAGGTATGATCTAAAGATCCTGACATAACTGCCCAAGGGATTGACTTCTAGTAACTAAATTTGCACTGAAAATAAAAAGCAAATTAAACTACATGTAAGAAACTGCAGTACAGCCCTGGCCAGTTTGGCTCAGCGGTTAAAGCATTGGCCAGTGGTCCAGAGAGACCCTGGTTCAGTTCCCGCTAAGGGCACATATCTTGGTTGCAGTTTGTCCCCGGCCCTGGTTGGGGTCATGCGGGAGGCAGCCACTCGATGTGTCCCTTTCACGTCAATGTTTCTCTCTCTCTCCCTCCCACTCTATCTGAACAAAAATGGAAAAATGTCCTCGGGTAAGGATTAAAAAAAAAAGAAACTGCAGTACCAAGAGGGTAGATAGGCACCTGGAGAGTTAGGTTCTTACTTGTCTTTTTAAAAACTGTCATTATGCCTTATGGATAATGCTGAATGGTAAAGAGGAAATCTACATAAACTCTGTGATTTGACAGTGGACCTGCTTGCTAATCTTGTTTTATACAGTGCATTATACACAGTTTGTACTCAGTAAATATTTTTTCCTGCACATGGTTCTCATATACTTCTTTTTCCCCTGATGCTGAGTCAGCTGCCATTATACCTCAGGAGTCTTTGTCTTGTTATCTGGTTGGCCATCAAAAGACTGACACAGAGGAACAGCTGGGAACCAGCAGGGATGGGTGGGGAAAACAAAGCTGCTCTATAATTATTTCATCCCTCTTCTGTGATGACTTCCTCCTATTCTAAGGGGTGCATTTGAAGCCACTGGGTGCCTCCCTCCCTAATCCTCAGGCAAGACAAACCTTGTAAGCTGGGGTTGCATAAACTGCTTTACTTTCTTATGATGTTCTAAGGCCCTGAACCATGAGAAAAAATAGATCTTAAATGTAGCCACAAAAATTCTCACATCTTTCTCTTTATTTTTCATAGTAAACTAAATGGAAATCTACTGTGGTACTTAGCTCCAAGCAGAACTTTCCAGGGATATGGATTTATTTAAATAAGAGCTACTTTTAGATTTGGATTCCAGTTTTTCACTGTGTTTTAATCAGGGGACTGAAGATATTTTAAAGAAAGTTACTAAGTTTGGGTGAAACTCAGTTTAGATGCTATGTTAATTTTGCTTTCTATTGTCTTCCGGTTCCCACACTTATTCTAGATTGAAACAAATCAAAATAAAGGGATCAGATATAAGTAAATATAATGAAAAAATCAGATGTCCTGATTTGCCACATATGCATAAAATACATTTAGTGTCTAGAAGCAAACAAAAATGCACAGACGGTGATGAGGCAAGATCATTTATAATGGACATGTGTTGAATTTCAACACTGTGCTGAGCACTTTGCATATATTATTTCATTTATTCTCCAAAACAACTCTGGGACATAAAAATGGTAAAGTGGAAAATGTGGATAATAATACCTATTCCACAAAGTTTTTGAAGTGCTTTAATAAAATGGTTAGGTCCTGGCCAGTTTGGCTTAGCGGTCAGGGCGTTGGCCCGTGGACCAAAGGGTCGCGGGTTTTATTCTGGTCAAGGGCACATACTTCGGTTGCGGTTTGGGGCCGAAGTTGTGCCTCGCTCTCTCTCTCTCACTTCTCTCTCTCTCTCTTTCTCGCTCTTTCCCTCCCACTCTATCTGAAGATAAATGGAAAAAAAGTATCCTCAGTTGAGGATTAAAAAAATAAGATGGTTAGCTACATGGATGGCAAAATGCTTTGTGCATAATAATAATTTATTTCCTTTTGAATTTGGCATAAAAGAAAACTGAAGCTTTTAGTCATGTCAAGTCACTTTCTCTAGGCCTTATCACTGGCAAATAGTGGCACAGCAGTTCTAGAACCCAGATGCTATGAGATTCCCTTGGAAACAAAGGCTTTTAAGACCT
Source organism: Tadarida brasiliensis (assembly GCA_030848825.1). NCBI lineage: Eukaryota > Metazoa > Chordata > Mammalia > Chiroptera > Molossidae > Tadarida > Tadarida brasiliensis. The sequence goes on along the minus strand of CM061259.1, from coordinate 65,002,750 downwards.
GAATTCCTCTGACGCTGACATGCTCGTGGATTTTTCCAGCTCGCAGAAAGCAGGTGGGCAAACAGACAAGTAGGGCAATGAGGATCTGTGCATTCCTCTTCAGGGCTGACCATACATTTGCAATAAGATAAAAAGATACGAAATCTGAAAATTCCCCCCTTTTTTTTTTTTTTAAAGTGAAGATATTTATTTATTTTTATTTATTGATTTTAGAGAGAGAGGAAGGGAGAAGGAGAGAGATAGAAACATTGATGAGACAGAACATCAATTGGCCGCCTCCTGCATGCCCCCCACTGGGAATCGGGCCCACAACCTGGGCATGTGCCCTGACTGGGAATCGAACTGGCGACCTCTTGGTGCATGGGTTGATGCTCAACCACTGAGCCACACCAGCCAGGCTGAAAATTCCCTTTTAAAAGTCTCTTTTGGCTTTGAATTCAGACTTGATGATTTTTTTATGTCAATTAATGACTTTTAGAGTGAACTGGGTTGTGTATAAAAATATTCTCAGCAGTGTTATTCATAATGGTCCAAATTAGAGAAAAAAAAACACATATGTTCATAAACCTGAATAAATACACATATATATGTATATATATGTGTGTGTGTGTGTGTGTGTGTGTGTGTATATATATATATATATATATAGTGTATCCATTCTTTTTTTAACTGTTGACAGTATTACAGGTGTCCCCATTCCATTGTCTCCTTTGCCATAAGGAAACACTATATATCAATGAAAGTGAATGGCTGCTATACATTCATCAGACAAACACATAGAGGGATCTCAGAAATATAATGAGCAAAAGAAGCCAGAACAAAAATACATACAAAAAACAAGGACATAATTATCATAAAGGTCAGGTGAGGGTTGTTTCCAGATGTAGGAAGAAGTATTTATTAAGAATAGTATGTTGAATGCTTTTGGGATACAAATTTTCTTTTTGTTTTTTTTTTGTCCTTGGAGGTGGTTTTAGAGATGTTTATAATAATTTATCAAATTGTACATTTATATTTTATTCATTCCTATAAGCTTGTTATATACATTTCTCAATAAAAAAGATTTTAAAAATAATAGAAACATCCTGTTGAGAAGACATTTCTTTGATGACAGAAGTAATAGAAGTTGTTAGGATTCTTTTTTTTTTTTTTTTATCCTCACCTGAGGACATTTTTTTCCATTTTTTGTTCAGATAGAGTGGGAGGGAGAGAGAGAGAGAGAGAGAAAGAGAGAGACAGAGAGAGAAACATAGATGTGAAAGGGACACATCGAGTGGCTGCCTCCCGCACAACCCAACCAGGGCTGGGGACAAACTGCAACTGAGGTACGTGCCCTTAGTGGGAACCGAACCTCAGTCTCTCTGGATCACAGGCCAACGCTCTAACCGCTGAGCCAAAACGGCCAGGGCTAGGATTCTTGACTCGCATCCTCATTGCGTGCCTTGCCCGTGTTGGAATGGACACCAGGCCCGGTCTGCACGGCCTGCTGTCTTCCCTGTCACCTAGCCATCTAGCCCGTTACAGGGCCTGGGCCACTGGGGGAAAGGCTTCATGCTGAAAAAGGGAGCAGAGCTGGAAATGATTTGGATAATGTTTTTCACTATTTTTATAAAAGAATAAAGGGATTGTGAATCACTGTAGGAAGGCTGTCCCTTAGGATTCTGCAGTTTCTCTCATGTCAATAGAAAGAACCAAACTAGACCCAGACCACAAAGAAATAACAACCTCATTTTCAACCAGCCTTGAACATCAAGTTAGTCTCACTCCAAAATCTGTTACATCATCATTAGCAATGTACCCATTTTGCACAGTTATTAAACTTATTTAGGGGGCCTGTTCATATGTGAAATTAATTGTGTCTGTCCCTGAGTCCTGGAGTGTAAGGTTTGAGGGTGTGGCTGAAGTAAGTCAGCCTGTAGGTGGACTTTGTATGTAAACCAGAGTTGCTTTCCCTTCCTGACCAACTTTATTTGTTCTTAGTATTAATAATTGTCCTTTTACCATTTGATTAGTTTTTATGTATACATATTATTAATTTACACCTAAATTCTCTCTCAATGGTGTAAATTTCTCCATATATTCAGACTCATTAGATATTTTTCAATATCATGTTTTAAAAATATAAATATGTCAGTTTTTTACATCCTCCTCTGTGGACTAGTTTCTGTTTTTGGCTGCTGTACACAGTTCCCATGTTCTTATACCCTACTTTCTAGATCTTGTACTTTAAAAAAATTGTTTGAAAATATAAATATGACAATGTCTCTTTTTCTACCTTCATACTTGATAGGATGTTGGCTGAATAAAAGTCTATTTTGAGACCAATTTCTTTTTAAAGCATTCCATGATCTTCTGACTTCCAATGTTGCTATCAGATGATCTGATACCATCTGATTCTTGATCCTTTTCAAGAAATCAGTTTTCTTTCTGGAAGTTTTGGAACTTTTCTCCATCTCAGGTGTTCTGGAATTTTACAGAGTGCTAGTGTAGGTATATTTGCTGAGCATGGAGTGGGCTCTTCCAATCTGGAAACTCAAGTCCTACAATTCTGAGAAATCTCTTTATCTCTTACTTTCCATTTTCTCTGTCCCCTTTTCTGTGACTCCTATGTTGTATGTTGGATAGTCTGGAAAATTTGTCCAATCAATGTTCTTATTTTTTCTCTCCAATTCTTTATATTTTAGTTCTACTTTCTGGGAGATTTGTTCAAGTTTACTTTTTATTTATTTATTTTTTTTTCATTTTTAATCCTTAACATCTCTTTCTGGCTATTCTCTTAATAGCCTTTTTTTTTTTTTTTTTGAAACATCCTGTTTTTGCTTCTTGAATGTAACATCTTTTGTCTCTTTGACAGTATTAATATAGATTTTAAATTCTTCTCCCTGTACTATCTCCATGCCCTTATTGTTGCTTTTTGTGTTAGTTTGTTTTGGTTTCTGTCTCTTATAGTGATGTTTTCCTCAAATACGATAATTAAGAGTGAGCCCTTAAAAATCTGTCTGGATGCTTTGAACAAGTGGTTAGAGTTATCTCTCATGAAATCCCACACAGCCCAGGATCATGGAGCCCTGTATTCCTCTGTCTCTGGAGAGACAGGGAAAGTGATGTGGTAGGAAGACTATAGGGTTTGATATATGAAATTCTGCATGGGTGGGGTCCTGAATCTCCCTCTTATAAGCTTCATCAACTTGAGAAGATGTCTTATTTTCTCAATGCCAATTTGAACACCTAAAACAGGGTATGGCACATAGTAGGCATGTGATAGATTTTTATTGAATGAACAATATAATCTACTAAAGGGTGTAGATCATAACACCCCCCTCTTCACTTTGTGGAGATACTTTAAGAGAGTATGTAAAATCCCATCAAATTGTAAAGTCCTACTCAAATTTCAGAGATTATTTTCATTTTTAAAGAGACACTAACATTTATTGAACAAGTGCAGTATTGTAGGGCAGACTGTACTGGTCAATTTCACAGCATAACATTTCCTTCACAATTCACGTGCAAGGATAATAAAATCAGAAGCATTGTTGGAATATATGAAAAGCTGTCATGTAGAAGAGCAGGTTGGATTCACAAGAGTGGCAAGATGGAGGAAGATAAGTGATGTACATTTCATTTTTCTATCAGGAGGAACTTTCTGTCAATTAGAACGTTCAATCAAAGCAATGAGCTATCTTAATAGTTGGTGGGCTTCCTGTCCCCAGACAGTTAAAGCAGAAATGTTGCAAAGGAAATTTCTTGCTAAAAATAGATTATGCCATTAGATTAAATGCTCTCTAATATTCTTTCTCTCTTTAAGATCTTAGTTACTACAGAATTACAAATTTTAAAGCTATAATCAACATTCTAAATACCAGAAAATATACGTAAATGTTCCCAGTCAGATTTACTTGGGATGTTTTATAAACTGCTTTGAAATAAACCTGCAAAGGAACAGACATTCCCATCACATCTAAGTTCTTGGAGATGATTCTGTGTTCAGAAAATGGAACTGGATAACTGATTTGAAAGGTCAGTCCCCCTCACTAGGATGGTGACTCCTTCACAGAAGCTAGTCCCTTATTTGATATTTCTTGAAGAAATGACAGTCATTTGGGGAATGTGGACAATGAAAATGGTGTGCTTCCAGTAAAGAGCAAGGTTTCTTCCCAGAATGGGCTTGCTGCCAGAGGGTAGGTTGATTTGCATTTTATCTGCAGTGCGTCACATTTATGTGCAAGGCTGCAGCTAGGCTCTGCCGGGTACAGCCTCGTCCCTGAGAAATGCTGCATTCCTAAGCATCCAATGCTGTTCAGTTGATGAGCCAGCATTTTCATCCTTTTTTACCAAGATGTCAAGAAAAGAAACTTTACTGTAAAATCTTCTTTAACCTTTCAAGGTCACTTAAGAAGGAAGTTAAAGTAAGAAAATATTACTATATTGTTCATTGAGCAAGAATTTAAATGACAAGATAAAGCAAGAAGTTAAAAAGCAGAGGCTTTTAAGATTGAGTTATATATTGCAGGAGGTGTAAATCAAGTGAGATAATAACACTTTTCTCTTCATCTCTCTTGCTGAAATCCAGATAGAATTGGTAGATTTAAAAAAAGTTACTTGGCCATGATGGCTTTGCAGTGTCATTTTCTGACTAATCCATTCCAGGAACTGGTAGAATAGGTATTTCAGGAGAGAGTTATTGAATGGTTTAAAATTAAGCTTCTATTGTTAACTTTGGCTCAGTTCTAAGGTACGGAGGCAGAGCCCACATATTTGCCAGGGTCCAAAGAATAAAGGCAGACTATGTCAAGAGCAGTGGCAATATGCCCCTCACTGAAAGTTTCCAGTCCTCATCTGCCATCTACCTGGATGATATCATCCAATGCCATGTTTTAATTTACTACTTGATGACATCCAAACCTCTATGTTATGCCTAGATATTTCTTTTGAATTTTAGAAACATACTTCAACTGTGTAGTCAACACACATGAATAGATCAAATGAACTAAAAATTAATCTCTTTTTGGGGGAACAGAGTAGAGGATTGAAAATCTTAGCTCTCACTTCACCTCTACCAGGGTTCCTTATACATAAAGTCCAGGCAAAAAAAACCAAATAGAAATTATACTACAGCTCTGTTATGGATCACTGTTATCCAACACAGCCTTAACACAGATCTATTTCTACTGATTTAGACAGTATGACTTAAGCTTGGAGTCCCCAGTAGGATTTCCTATTCCTTCTCTGTCCTGAACCTAAGATGGTTAAGTGTTCAGATGACGCCCAGACCAATTACATGGTTCTGTCCCCTGGCAACTCGACCAGTCCATATTTGTTTTCCACAGAGTAGACCAGAAGCGCAGAGTGGAAGACTGTATAGGGTTCTGAACCTGACTACGCACATGTCTTTTCCCTCCTGTTGAATTCCTTCCCTATACTGCCTGACGAATCTCCACTCATTCATCTAGATTAAGCCTGAATGTCACCGTCTATATGAAAAAAACATCATGATAGATCAAGCTTAATTTATCTAGTGTGCTCCCATCGTATGCTGGCCATGAGCCTGTGGCCCTCAGACATATTCATTGTCCTTCCTAATTGCTCTCTGTGTGGTGAGGGACTGGTCTTTTCTGCATTCCCCAGGCTCCAATGTTGCTGACTTATGGCTGGTGCCAGCCAAATAGAGACATTGGCAGGAGATGGGGGTAGGAGGGCAGAAGCTGTCATCTTCTCACTTTCCTTGGCATTGAGTGGCTTTTCTGGCCGTAGCTGTGTTCCCTCTGTCTATGTCTATATTCATGTCTAAAGTCCAGCTCCCCTTAGACGTGCTTGCTCTGTTTCCAGCTCCACGGGTGGAGGATCCCAGCTCTAGTAATACTACTATTTTAGTTTTCCAGGGCTGCCATAGCAAATTACTATACAGTTCATGACCTAAAACAAAACAAACACAAAAATGTACTTTCTCGCAGTTCTGGTAGCCCAGAAGTGTGAAATTAAGGTGTCGGCAGGGATGTGCTCCTCTAGGAGACCTTGGAGAGAATCCTTCCCGGCCTCTTCCAACTTCTGGTGGTTCCTGGAGCTCCTTGGCTGTGGCAGCTTCACTCATCTCTGCCTCTGTCTTCACATGGCCTTCTCCTCTTCTCTCTCTGCATCTTCTGCTTTTTGTCCCGTATGTGTATTGGATTTAGGGTCCACTTGAGTAATTAATGATGATCTCATTTCAAGAGTCTTAATTTAATTACATCTGCAAAGACTCTTTTTCCAAATAAAGGTAACAGTCACTGGATCCAGGAATTAGGATGTGGACATATTTTTTAGGGGGTCACCATTCAGCCCACTACAACTACTTTTTCTCTTCGCTTCTCCAATCTCTGGCCTGTCGAGGCTGTCTGCTGTGGATAATCTCTAGGTTATCCCATTGTCCACTCTTCAGCTTCTCAGATCCTCTCTCTTCTGTGTAACTCCCACTTACGTTAAATTTTCTGTCATAAATATCTGAAATGGTTACGGTGAGATCCTAATAGATATACATAGCGATTTTTATGAGCTTCTATTACACACCCATGATACAAAATATTTTCATGCTTTGTAAGTGCACATCCCTGGCATGGTGTGTAAGCTTTGTTATTTTCCTTGTCCCCAGGGCCCAGCACAGTTCCTAGTTTGGAAAGTGTTCAATAAATAATAGATTATGAATAATGATCTGAAAATGAATGAGGAAAATACGCTTAAGAGATCTAAAATCTGGGATGAATGTATAAAGTGCCAATGGGATTATTGAAATAAAATATTTTTGTCCTTCTACAAAACAGTGACACTTGGAGATAAAAATATATTTGTGTGGATAGAGAAATTATTGGCTTTTCTGAGCCCAGTGTCAATAAACACCACAAAACAGAGTGGAACCAGCAAACTATTATAAATATTTCTTAACACTTTCTTATCCTCAGAGTTTCACTCAATGTAATACTCAGAATTCTTTTAGTGGGCACCCTAAATAATTATTTCATATCAAATACTTTCCAAACATCCCTTTTTGTTACTCATAGTCAATGTTTCTAATAAACAATCTGCATCTAATTACCACTAAGGAGTTTAGTTTGGAGATGTGTGTTTCTTATGAATATTCATTGTTACTGTTTGATATGTAATCTCTTTTATACTCTGTTGTCTGGAAAATATTCTAGAATTAGAACTCTGGTTATTTTATTCCTTTTTAGAAAAGTCTCCAGTAGTTTTGCTTTGTTTACCAAAAAGGTACAGAGTGGCATTCAAAGCTCTCTTTCCAAACTCTTGAGCACTAATTTCCTTTCCTACTATGCTTCTATGCCATTGTATCACTGACAATCCATCAGCACCCCTACGGTCTTTCGTGCATCTATCTGTGCACTTTAATTCTCCGTATCTAAGGGATTTGACAGCAGTTCTGCTTGTCTGAACAATCTTTGCTTATAAGCCATTATTATACTGACCTGGTTAAAGCTTTGGAACTAGATTTGAGTTTGAACACAGGTTCCACTATTTATTGACTACACATTAACTTGAAAAATTCATGAATCTCTTGGGACTTGGGTTTTCTTATCTACAAGATATAGATATTCATACCTAACTCAGAGTGTTATATTTAGGATTAAATGAGAAAACAGATGTGATATGCTTGTCACATAAATACTTAAAGATATTATTATTCCATCCTTATGTCAAAGATAATGTTCTCACAGTTTTTCTGATCTGCCAAACAGAGTTCTAACTCTAAAACTTTATAATACATTTTCTTTTAGTACCCTTTTCATATTTAAATTACCTAAAATTAAATGTATTTATCTTTTTAATCTAACCCACTCTGTTTCATTAATACCTTCTTTATATCATGAGCCCTGTGTCTGGCACATAGTAGGTACTCAAAAATTTGTTGAATTGCATTAATTATCAACCCATTGAACTGATAAACTACTATATGCTCCTGGTCTCTGTGTCTTGTTCTGAAGACTCTGCTTGAAGCATTAATCTTAGAATTATATGGAATGCAGGCCCTGAAGCTGCAGTATCTCATTTCCATCATATTAATGAGATAGCTCAGAGGACTGGAAATAGAATGGCTTTTAACCATTTACTGGTTGTCAAAAATTATTTTTATTTTTCCTGAATAGTTGACAAAATGATGCTCATTTTGTCACACCTTTACAGGGTGGAGGACAATGGGAGGGAGGCTTTCTGAGGTGTTGACATGTATGTCATACAATTTCAGAAGCATCAGTTCATTTTATAAAAGCTGTGAGGTTGGGGTTTGACATAACCATTAATCAGTCTGGGTCACTAATCCATTTTAAAGCAAACAACAGTCTGAACCACTTTTATTTTTAAGTAAGTCAGAGTGGTTTGAAGTCAGGAAATTTAACTAGAATACATTATCTTACCTTATTTACTTATTACACATAAGAGTACTCCCTTTATTCATTCATCCATATTATAAGAACTAAAAACATGGTGTTTGAAATAAATTATTTCTTCAGGAGAGCATATACTATTTCTTTGAGATAGTTTACTAATAAGTAGGATTTCTTTTGCTTAGAGGACATATGTTTATTACAATGTCACACTTCTATCTTATTATTTTTCTGAATCTGAATTACTAACCAGCTGATCTTAATGTACAGATTATTCAATGACTATTAATATTCCATTTGTACTAAGGCAAATTTGTTCCTCTTTTGTAATGACTCTGGACATAGTTTTAGTGTCTGGACCACCCAGACCCAACCAAATGCCCCAGGGTGCCCATCAGCTGTATCACATCTGATACTATTCCAATACTCCACACACGGGTGATATAAACTTCAGTTGCTTCCCTTTATGATCTCACCACAGTGAGGCTGCCAGGGGAGTCAGGGCAACACCATGCAGATTGCTAGCTATCCTCTCAGTGGCTTCACTGTACCCTTGGGACTGAGTCATTCTGAGCATTGTGACCAAACGTGGTGGTAGCATGCAAGATGTTCACAGTGACTAATAAAACTATTTGAATCCTAAAAACTAAATCTTAAACTTCATTACATAATTTATGTATTGTTATGTTGAAGTACTTTGAATCAGTTGAAAATAGGTGTTAGCATTTGGAGTCACACCTTTCTTTCACCTTCTCTACCAGGTAAAACATGAAAGGATTATGAGAATTTCAATTCCAGAGAAACCAGTTAATGAATGTCTTACTTAGAGTCATATTTAAGGTTTCATTTGATTTACCTCATGACCATACCTCACCGACAAATTTCTTCAATGTGGATCATGGTGGAAATGTGTATCCCTTTGAATCCTAGCACTTCACAGAAAGACCTCTTTGAAACCCTACCAATGAACTCTTCTTCCTTTTAAAATAGATTTATTGAGATTTGATTTATATACTATAAAACTTAAAATTAAACTAATTTAAATGTACAATTTAATAGTTTTAATATACCGACACAGTTGTCTAGTTATCACAACAATATAATTTTAAAATATTTTCATCACTCCAAAAAGAAACCCCATATCCATTAGCGGTCACTTCCTATTCTGCTCACCCTCCCCTACCCCGAAGCAAAGGCTACTCTACTTTCTGACTATAAGATTTGCCTATTCTGGATATTTCATATAAGTGGAATCATACTTGTGGTCCTTCATGACTGGCATCTTTCACTCAACGTCATGTTTTTAAGGTTCATTCATATTGTAGCATATATGAGTATATTATTCATTTTGATTGCCAAATAATATTTCATTGATTGTATATAGCATATTTTATCTATCCATTTATCAATTGATGGACATTTGGGTTGTCTCCATTTTTGCCTATCATGGATAATGCTACTATGAACATTTTTGTTTGTCTTTGTGTGGACATGTTTTCATTTCTCTCTGGGTAGATACCTAGAATTGCTGATTCATTTGGTACATCTATGTTTAACATTATGAGAAACCATCAAAGTATTCTCCAAAGTGAATGCACCAATGAATTCTTATTTTCCAATGTGAATATTGGTCTTTTATTCATTTTTATCATTGACTACACTGTACCGTTTTGCACTGATGATCATCCGTTTTATGTAAAACTTCATCTTATTTTGTTTTGTGGTGCCTTTAACATTCTGTTTTTTTTCCTTTCCTTGTCTTTTCTGTTACTCTTTCCCCTCTCTGCATGCAATTTTTGTTTCTGCTTTTTCTCACTCCCTCAGCAGTGTCATTCGGCAAAGGATACTTCACTTCCTAGTCTTGTGGAGATCCAGATGAGTTAAAATCATGATTTAAAGTCTCTCATGAGCTGCGGTCATGTAATTCTGATTATTCTCTCAGCTCTTCTATGTAGCTGTCTGGTTTCAAATGCAGTATGTCCACAAGAGGGCTCATCACCTGCCCTACAAAACTGGTTTTCTTTCTTATCGCTCTCTTTTTTAAATGCTTCTCCTCTCTTCCAACTCAGAATTGGAATTTCAGTCATTTTTCTTTTCTCTCCCTTGTCCCTTTTGCCCAATTGCCAACTCCTGTCCACTTTCTATGTCTATTACCCTCAGAAGTAGTCCCTTTGTCTGTTTATGCTCCCACTTCTCTACCCTGCTCAAGAACCATTATTGTTGATTTTGACTTTTCTTTTTTCTAGCATTTATTTACATCTTACTTCATAGTTCAATCACATTTCTGTGACTCCTCTGTTAAAATTATCAAAGATTCTATATAATCCTCTGAATAAAGAACAAATTCCTTAGCTATACACTAAAATCTCTAATATATTTTTCTAGTCTTATCTCCACTGTGATCTGATACAGAGCATGTGTTTGAATCAATCTCAATTTCAATTATCTTTATTAACCAAGCTCTGTATTTTCCTGCCTCCAGCTTTGCTCATGCCTCTCCTTGGGCCACCTTGTCCTTGAATCTACATAAGCCAATTCCTCGAGGCCCTAATAAAATGTGTCCTCCTCCACCATGATGCTGATGACTTATCTAGACTGAATTTATCACTCTTTGAACTCTCACAATGTCATTTTCAATTATGTATGACAGTCGCTTGGCACATATCTAGTCTTCCTTCCTTAAATCTATGGTCCTTGAGGGCAGAGGCCGTGGCATATTTATCACAGTTAGAACAGCTACCATTTCCTGAGTATTCACTATGACCTAGGCACTGAGCTAAGTTTTTTTATGCAATTTCTTCTTTAATTATCAAAACAATCCTCTGAAATAGGTGTATTTTTAATCCTCAATTGATGCTGGGAGAGAATAAATAACTTCTCCAAGGCTAGACAGCTTCTAAATGGCAAAGCTGGAATTTTAGCCTTGATTGTCCGACTGAAAGGTCATGCAGTTAAGTATATCACTTTCTCTACAATACCTACTTTAATAACTGCCAGTTAAATAAATAAATAATGGTCAGTATGTACTGCTGAAAAGATGCATAAGTTTCATAGTTAGATTTTGGTTTAAATTGAAGTTCTAATAAGTTCTTTGAAGTGAATTATTTACCATAGCTGGGCTATTTATTCATTCGTAAGACAGATGAAGGGGATAAGAGTCCCAGCCTCACAAGGGTGCTGTGAAAATAAAATTACACAATGAATACTACAGCATGTACCCGTAGGTGCTCAGTAAATACTGGGTGATAATAATAAAATGAAGTTCCATTTTTACTAGTTCTCCTGGATAAGGCTGACTGTCCTTGGATCTGCAAGATGAAAGGAGAGGCATCACCAGCAGCATCATAACAAACCACAAAATTTATCCCACCAAGGAATAAACTTGATTATCCACTGTGCAATGCTAGTCTTTGACTTAAAATGCAACTAATAAACAATATGGTGCTTCATAATTGAGTGCTATTTTTACTTCATTTATATATCAACATTATCTATCTATCATCTAATATCTGTGTATGCATTTAATTATATTAAATTGACCAGGTGACTCCACCACTGGGCTCTGGGAGTGACATGTGCATAGTTAATTCTTTATCAAGATATTGACCTTCTTTCTTGAGCTGCAACTCTGTTCTCATTTATACCCCTCAAGTGGCCTCAAATATACAAGTGAAACTTAGTCCTCTTTCTTCTCCTTTTGTTTCTCTTGGTGAAGTCCTCCTCTTTATCTTGCTGAATGCAGTGATTCATCATAGCATTTCGAATGCTTTCTAATAGTGGTATCCACAGAATACTGCCCCCCTTTAGCAAGACCTTTTATCAAAGAAAACATTTAAATTATAATAGTATGTGAGTGCACACACTTTCACCAACTTGTACTATTTTTTACTGTCATTCTTCTATTATTTCTTTAAAGATTTTTAAAATTGATTTTTAGAGAGAGAAGAAGGGAGAGGGAGAAAGAGAGAAACATGATGTAAAAGTAAAATATCATCTTGCATGCCCTCTACTGGTGGGCAGGGTGTGGGGATCAAGCATGCAACATGGGCATGTTGCCTGACTGGGAATCAAACTGGCAACCGTTCTGTGCTTGGGATGACACCCAACCAACTGAACCACACAGGCCAGGACTATTATTCTTATTTTCATAGAATAAATAATACCCTTTGACATTTTATAAGATTCCATCACTAATCAGTGTTTGAAGAAATACTGAGTCTTATATAACTTCTCATGTAGAATGGATCCTATTCTCAATACCCTTTTCTCCATAAAAACAAACAAACAAAACTTGCTTAAGAGACCTGGGGAAAGACAGACAGCTCTCAAGAAGTGGGAGAGAAGGAGAAACGGGGGTGAGTGTAACATGGAAATACAGAATTAATTTTCTGGTTGCTCCAGGCCATCTGAATACGGGTGTTACATTAAGATCTCATAATAAAGATGAATCTTATCAATATGTTTCCAAGTCCATTGCTGGGGAATTGTAGATGGAGAATTTCAATGCAATTCCTATTCTGTTGACATTCAGGAAATAAATGTATTATTAATCTTTTAAAATTACTGTGGTATATAAAACTCTTCTGTGCTATCTTGATTTATTTATTTTGTTTCTTTTTTTCCTATTCTAATGGGAGGTCTAAATTTCAATCTTCATAACATGGAGGAATTTCATAAATGCAGGCACAGTTGGCAAAATTGAATATATTTTTTTAAAGCTCATTGCTTTAAATGTCTTAGAATAAAATCTAGAGTAAATATCCAAATTATCTGTTTCAATATTAGTAGCTAAAACATGTAAAGATTATATATCATTAAATATCATTTCAAAGAAGTCTTTGGTACAACAAGGTGACATTCTTTGTGCTTGTGATCACCTGTAGAAAGAGTGCTCCATTGATCTGGAGGCAGTAATATTCAGGAAGGAGCAACAGTGCAGAGCTGCTTACTCTGTCCTTGCCAGTCTTTGTGAGATGTGTACTGAAGGATCTTAATGCTGACTGTGTTACAGGTTACACAGGGATGAGCAGGGGAACACCAGCAGGGCTGCCGGTCCCTACAGTATTTTGTGAGTTTTTGTCTTGGCATCAAGGGACACTTTCCCATTCATGCTCATTAACTTCCTCCAAACTATACACTGCAAACATCTTCATCAGAAAACAGTAAACTTTAGTAGCACTCACCAAAATACAGAACATAGAAACAGACCTAGATTCCCAGAGGAGGACCCAACCAATTCAAACTATTTATTTTTACTTATAACTTAACCATTATAAAGCATACTATTTCAACCAATGTTTGTCCATGGAGAGCAATTTTTTCCACGTTATTAATTTATACAAAATTCTATTAAAAAGGTACATAATTTAGGAATTTCCTCTTATGTTTCAGATAAAATAATACTTCAATTATATTTTTATTATCCTTTAAAGTAGCAAAAAAAGACAGATGCTTTTATTAGGAAAGTTGATGTCATGCATATGAGCAAAATCTGAACAAGTAATAAATAGGACTAACCCAGTACTTACCAGCTAATTACACACTTTTATAAACATTACTCAATTCATTTGCATTAGTTTGCCAGGAAGTAGACCCAGTAAATATTATTATTCCTATTTTTCTGGGCTCAAAATGTTGGAGAGATTTGCACACATTCATTCAGAAAGTAGATGGAAGATTTGGAACTTTTTTTTTTTTTTTTGCTGATAAATAGACAAGTTTAATAATATTTTCCTCTTCACACAGTTGGCTACAGAGACTTTAAACTATCATCCAGGAATATACAACTATGTGACACAGACCAATCAGCCAGACCTAAAATAAATTGGCTCCTTACAACTACCCTGTAAACCTTGACCAAAATGACCCTAATCTAATGTGAAAACAGTTATTGTACGGGAAACAGAAATTTAGGTTTGCACTCCAAAGTAAAAACCAAAGGAAAAATACCAGTGTGATGGTCGGTTAGTGAAAGCAGGGACTCTGCAGTCCTTCACTGTGCTGCTTTGCTCATCTTACTCTTGCTCTGTTTGTCCCTCTTCTTCAGTCCCTGTGAGCTCTCTGGGTCTGCATAATCCATCTGAAACTTACTCAACTCTTTGGAGCTCACCACAGTGCTGATCTTTTTCCCATCAGTAGCTCTTAATAGACACTTGTCTAAGGGCTAGTAGCCCTCCACACAACCTTTCCTTGGAATACGTTTAATTCACCCATCATACTTCCTTGGGGTGGTTAGCATGCTGCCTGATGACAGGGAGTTCTGGAAGAGCCTGGTCAGCTGCGTCAGGGACTGCTGGCTCTTCAGCAGCGTCAGCCCAGCTCTGGAAGATTTGGAACATTAAACCAAGTTTTCTGACTATAGACCTCATTCTATCCCAATATTTAACAATGCATCTTGAGGAATAGAAAACTATGTGGACAGACAAAAATCCAGAAGGAGAACCTCTGTGCATAGGGTAGGCTGAGTATCTTTTGCCGATAAACACATTCCCAATGATGTGTGCACTACTAGGGCTAATGAATAAGATTGCAAAAAGGTGTCCCATGTTCAGAAATTTGAAATGATAGCTCCTGTAAAAATATAATTTAAATAAAAAAAGACTCATTGAGAATAATTCTATATTTATGTTTTATGTCTCAAATAAATAAGGAAAATTATCTATTTAATGAATACTTGACTAAAAACAATGGACAATATGATTCCTTTATAGTTTTATTTAATTCTGTTTATATAAAACTTGGAAGACTGTATTCATCATAGTTTTCTCAAGGAAATAGAAATTTAAATATTCAATTCAGTAAATATTTATTACTTGCTCTATATCTATTTTTATACACTAAGGATACTGAAATGAATGATGTAGTGATTGCTCTGTCTACAGGAGATAAAGGCATGCAATTTATAAGTTTTGATATGTTTAGATGACATGATAAGGCAATCATATATGTATAGAGAAAGGAGAGAGTAATAGTATCCTAAAATATCAAAGATGACTTTCCAAAGGAGTTAAAATGTCATGGTCATTCTCACCAAGAAATATGCTACGGGTCCTTGGTCTTTTTCCAGGGTGTCTATTCTTCTTGGAGCTTTATATTAGAGCAATGAGTAACCCTTGCCTACTGCAGTAGAAAGATAGCCAGGCTACGCGTTAATACATCTGATTTCCAGTCCAAACTCTGCCCCTGACATTCTTTGAGTCACTGGGAAAATAATTCCACCTCTCAGGGCTCAGTGTGGACTAGATTTCTTCCATGTCTGATGCAACCAACTTTATTTTAAAAAACATGACACTTGCCCTGGCCGGTTTGGTTCAGCGGTTAGAGCATCAGCCTGCGGTCCAGAGAGACCCGGGTTCGGTTCCTGCTAAGGGCATGTACTTCGGTTGCAGTTTGTCCCCGGCCCTGGTTGGCCGTGCGGGTGGCAGCCACTTGATGTGTCCCTTTCACATCGATGTTTCTCTCTCTCTCTCTCTTCCTCTCTCTCCCTCCCACTCTATCTGAACAAAAAATGAAAAAATGTCCTTGGGTGAGGATTAAAAAAAAATAATAAAAAAAAATAAAAATAAAAGACATGACACTTAAGAGCATAGTGTCACCCCATTGAAGTCAATAAAATGAAAAATAAATAAATAAAATGTAAATAATATCATGATCATATTTGACAATAACTAATAAACATATGTGAATTAAAATTTTTAATTAATGTTAACAGATGTGATAATATTGTGTTTTTATTATATGTAATAAATATCTAAACTATTTTTTTTAAAGAACATAGGCCCTAGAGCAAGCCAGATCTGTGTATGAATTCCAGTTTGAATAGTTTTTGCCACTTTAACTTAGAGAAATTCCTTACTCTGTCTGAGCCTTTGCATTTTTAGCAATAAAAAGAAAATCTCAGAGAGTAAGTGTAAGGATTACATAAGATATTGTGTATAAAGTAATGTAATAAAGATCTTGATTCATATTTATTGGAGTTATTACACTTTCCGCTCTAGCATTTAGGTGAGAACTGGATACTTTGGGGGCAGTTGATGAATAATTGAATAGATAACACTAAAATAAACTTTTGTACTTCATCAAATATGTACTCATTGGGTCCTACCCAAGCCACAGGTAAAATAACCTTAACATAATGATGAGGGTACTGTGGAGCTAGTCCCCTGGACATTACTGGCAGGTGGACTCTGTTAACACAGGTAAGGCCAACGTTGTGGGTTTGATCCTCATCAAGACACTTCAGTGCACACTGTTCCGTTTCCAACCATTGCTGCTGAATGCTGGTCGTCAGTTGAGTGCTGACATGTAACTATCTCGAATACCTCCCTTCTTCCAGGACTTACGTTACCTAAGCTAGATTTTCCCTAGCTACCTTACCTAAGCTTTCACTATTTTCTTTCTTTTTAAAAATTCTTCTTAGCACTTATTACTTTCATATATCACTTGGCAGTTATCACTGTACAATTTACTGAGTTATCCCTTTTACTGTGTTCCTCACATGGAATGTAAGCTCCTGGAAGGCAAGGCATTTTATATGCTTGCTTACTAATATATCCCTATTGCTTTGAGGAGTCACTGATGTATAATAGGCATGCTGAATGAAGAAAAGCCACATGAAAATGGATATGATCAGGCAGCTGTCAACACCTTAACCAGGGAGCATGCAGGGGATTATTTTATAATAGGAGACAGAAAGCTGCTGAAGAGTAAATGACCTCTAAGTAATGAATGTGAGTCTGCCAGCTATGAGATCTTCTTTTTCAAACTTAAAAAGGTCTTTAAAACCCTGTTTTTTTGTAAAAGGCATATTTGCAGAGAGTATCAGCAGATTTAAGAAAAAAGAAGCCATGGCAAACTGTGATTTTTGAATTCCAGTCATTTGCATGGATCTGTGAAAACTGCTAGAGAGATAAAAAAAAAAAAATAAACAGTAGAAGTAGAATTGACAAGTTAGGGGAAAAAATCACTCTACAGTAAAGCTTATAATTATAAAATTTACTGGTGGAAAAACAGATTATTTGGATTCAGACATGGAGCGGTAGGGGTCATGCAAGACTTAAAAATCGTTATAATTTAGCCCAGCCAGTGTGGCTCAGTGGATTGAGTGTCATCCCATGGACTGAGAGGTCCTGGTTGGATTCCCAGTCAGGGCACATGCCCAGGTTGTGGGCCTGATCCCCAGTGAGGGGCATGCAGGAGGCGGCCAATCGATGTTCTCTCTCATCGATGTTTCTATCTCTCTCTCCTTTCCCCTTCCTCTCTCTAAAAATCAATAAAGAAAAACAATTTTTTCAAATATACCTTTAAAAAATAAATCTTTCTCTTATTTATCACATTTTAATCCTAAACTGGATATGGTTTGGCTTTTTTTCTTTTCTAACACTTCTTTTCTATAGCGGTTTTAGGTTCACAGCAAAATTGAGAGGAAGGCAGAGATTTCTCATATACCTCTGCTGCCACACATTCATCGAGCTCCCCATTTTGACATATCATAATCACCCAAGTCAGTACTGTGCTCAGACAGTTCATCCTTCTCCACCCCCATTCTCTGGCAACCACTGATCTTTTTATTGTCTCTATAGTTTTGCCTTTTCCAGAATGTCATATAGCTGGAAAATACAGTATGTAGCCATTTCTGTTTGGCTTCTTTCACTTTTAAGTTTCACATTTAAGTTTCCTCCATGTCTTCGTGCTTGATAATTCATGTCTTTTTAGAACTGAACAATATTCTAGTATCTATATGTACCACAGTTTATCCATTCACCTGCTGAAGGATATCTTGGTTGCTTCCAAGTTTTGGCAATTATAAATAAATCTGCTATAAATACCTGTGTGCAGATTTTTGGGTGGGTATAAATTTTCAGCTTCTTTGGGTAGATACCAAGGGGTGCAGTTGATAGACTGTATGGTAGGAATATATTTACTTTTGTAAGTAACTGCCAAACTGTTTTCCAATGTGGTTGTACTGTTTTGCATACTGATCATCAACGAATGAATGAATACATTAATTTCTTCATATCCATGCTAGCATCTGGTGCTGTCAGTGTTCTGGATGTTGCCATTCTAACAAGTGGGTAGTGGTATCTCAGTGTTACTTTAACTTGCATTTTCTTGATGACATACAATGTGAAGCACCACTTTCTCTGCTCATTTACCATCTGCATACCTTCTTTGGTGAGATATCTATTAAGGTCCATTTTGTAATTGGGTTGTTAGTTTTTTTATAGTTGCATTTTAACCATTTTTTCTATATTTTTGACAACAGTCCTATTTCAGATATGTTTTTTGCAAATAAGTTTTCCTAGTAGTCTGTAGCTTATCTTCTCATTCTTTTGACATTGTCTTTTATAGAACAGAACATTTCAATTTCAGTGAAATTCAGCTTATCATTATTTCTTTCATGGATTGTGCCTTTGGTATTGAATCTAAAAAGTCATTGGCATACAAAGGGTCATCTAGATTTTCTCTTGTGTTATCTTCTAGGGCAGTGGTTCTCAACCTTCCTAATGCCGGGACCCTTTAATACAGTTCCTCATGTTGTATGTGGGCGTATCTGCATGTGGGCGGACCCACCTGGAGACGGATAGAGGAGCGGTGTCTCAGTTCCTAAGACCATTGGAAATATGTGTTTTCCAATGGTCTTAGGCGACCCCTGTGAAACGGTCGTTTGACCCCCAAAGGGGTCGTGACCCACAGGTTGAGAACTGCTGTTCTAGGGGTTTTAGAGTTTTGTTTTTTACATTTAGCTCAATGAGTCATTTTGAGTTAATTTTTGTGAAAATTGTCAAGGGCTGTGTCTACATTAATTTTTGTTCATGTGGGTGTCCAGGTTCCAGAGCATTTTGTTGAAAAGATTGTCATATATTCATTGTATTGTATTTGCTTCTTTGTCAAAGATTAGTTGAGTATATTTATGTGGGTCTGTTTGTGGCCTTTCTATTCTGTTCCATTGATCTATTTGTATATTCTTTTTCCAATCTATACGGTCTTAATTACTCTAGCCTAGCAATTTTCAACCTTTTTCATCTCATGGCATACGTAAACTAATTACTAAAATTCTGTGGCACATCAAAAATATATGAGTTACTTATCTGAGAAAAAAATATAGGTATAATTTTTATTCATTCACATAGAACAGCTATTGTTATATTGGTTGTTGTCATTTTTTTATTCGACAGTCTAAGGGAAAAGAGGTCAGTGCTCCTGGATAAGTAATCAGGTATTGCATGTTTTGAAAATTTTTGTGGCACACTGGTTGAAAATTGCTGCTATAGCTTAATAATAAGTCTTGAAGTTGGGTAGCATCAGTCCTACAGCTTTGTTCTTCTTGAATATTGTGTTGGCTATTCTGGATCTTTTACCTCTCCAAATAAGCTTAGGATTAGTTTGTCAATATTCACAAAATAACTTGCTGGGATTCTTATTGGGATTGCATTGAATCTATACATCAAGTTGGGAAGAACTGACATGTTGATAATTTTGAGTCTTTTTATCTATGAACATGGAATATCTCTCTACTTATTTAGTTCTCCTCTGACTTTATTCATCAGAGTTTCGCAGTTTTCCTCATATAGATTTTATATATATTTTGTTAGATTTATGTCTAAGTATTTAATTTTTTTGTTGCTAAATTAAATGACATTTTGTTTCTAATTTCAATTTCCATTTGTTCATTGATTATAATATAGGAAGTTAATTGAATTTTGTACTTTAAACTTATATCCTGTCCCCTTGTTATAATTGCTAATTAGTTCCAGGAATTTTTTTGTTGACTCTTTTGGGTTTTCTAAATAGATAATTATGCCATCTTCAACCAAAGACAGTTTTCTTTTTTCCTAGCCAATTTGTATATTTTAAATTTCATTTTTCTTGCCTTACTTTATTAGCTAGAACTTCCAATATGACGTGGAAAAGGTATGGTGAGAGGTAATATCTTTGTGTTGTACCTGATTTTAAAGGGAAAGCTTTGAGTTTCTTCCCATAATACGATGTTAGCTGTAGGTTTTTTGCAGCTATTCTCTATCAAATTCAGGTTATTCCTCTCTATTTCTAGTTTACTGAGAGGTTTTTTTTTTTAACCATAAATGAGTGTTGAATTTTGTCGAATTCTTTTTCTGCACATATTAATATGGTCATGTTGATTTATTTTAGCTTCTTGACATAATGGAGTACACTAATTTATTTTCAAATGTTGAAACAGACTTGCATTCATGGGATAAATCCCAGTTGATCATAGTATGTTTCTTTTAATACATTAATGGATTGGATTTGCTAATATTTTGTTAAAGAAATTTATATTTATATTAATAGGAGGTATTGGTCTGTAGATTTATTTTCTAGTAATATCTTTGCCTGATGTTGGTATTAAAGTAATGCTGGCCTCATGGAATGAGTTAGGAAGTAATCCCTTTGGTTCTATTCACTAAAAGAGATTATGAACACTCAATATAATTTCTTGTAAATGTTTGACAGAACTCTCCAGTGAACCAATCTGGTGCTTTATGTTTTTTTGGGGGTATTATTAATTATTAATGAATTTATTGTAATGCATATAGGTCTGTTCAAGTTGTCTATTCTTGTGTGAGTATGGCAGCTGACTCTTTCAAGGAATCGGTTCGTTTCACACAGGACTCCTTGCCTTGTTCATGATCTAGTGGAAAACCTAGTTTCTCACCATTAAGTTTGATATTAGCTGTAGACATCTTTATTTTATAACTGCTAAGAATTCCTGGGTTTCTGACATTAATAGTATTAGGCCTCCATTGCAATAATGGATGCTAGCTCTGTCATTGAGCAGTTAAATGATCATTAGCAAATTGTCAAGGTGCTCCGGGTCTCAGTTTCTTTTTCTGTTAAATTGAGAAGTAAATTTCTACTTTACAGAGAGATTGTAAGGACACAATGAGACAACATATATGGGTATTTACAAGACACATTGCTAACACATTAAATACTCAACAAATGTGGGTCAAACAATAGAATGTGCATAAAAACAGCAATATCAAAAAATGTCCTCCACTTCAGACAAACACATATAAAATAAACATTTATTAGGTTGGTGATGATTCCAATGATGTTACTTACAAAATGTATTTGTTTGTTTATCTGATAAAAGTTGTGTCCAAGTAAAAACCTCTTTCCACAATTTTTTTTGGGGGAAAGGGCAATAGAATCAAAATGTAATCTTCTATTATTGTTCTTTTCCATTTTCCTCTTTTCTATCAGATCAAGGTACCCTTCTGAAGACCTATTAAAATGAGTTGAGTTATATTGGATGGGTGGTTAAAAGATAAAAGGTAACTATTAGCTAATCTCTCACCTATAAAATGAAATTTTATGTTTTCTAACATACATGAAAACAGAAAATATCATGTGTCTAATGATTCAGTAGCAGAGAACAGTTTATGACTTACCTGTTACAACCCAGAACAAGCAGATTTAAGTAATTCTGTATATTAGTGGAGTCATAAGATGTAATTATTTGATAAGAGAGTTTAAAAAATGTCTCCATTTATATTAAATTGGTATAGGTTTTACTAAATAGAGTTAATATATTCCTGAGCCTCTGTGTTCCAACTGGTTAAAATAGGGCCTAGTCAATATTGAGAAAGCTCATGTTGATGAAGGAAAATTCTCGGAAGAAATGGATAAATAAAGAGAAAAATAGAATGAACTATGTCTCTGTATTCTGTCTGGGAACAATAGTTAAACTGTGAATTATATTTCCAGGGCCTTTAATTATATAAGCAATTTTAAAACTTGATTTTTTGCAATTAATCAAATATATTGAGAAATATAGGTTTTTTATCTTGGGGTAAAAGGGGAACACTAAAGGGAGGCCCCAAAATAGTTTGTAAACATCTGTACTGGAGAATTGTAGATAAGTAGTATCAGTCTTAATTCTGGAAATAGGAATTATCTTGTAGTACACCTGATGGCCTGTGAGAATACAGCAAGAGACACAGAGTAAACAGAGACACCATATTTAAGGAAATTGCATTTTAATGAGTTTTAACCAGCTCTACTGCACATTGCTTGTGTTCCCTGATTAAAAATAATTGATTCAGAGGCTTACAATTTAAAATGGAATCTGGCTATAAGCCTCTGGTGAATATTTTCCAATTTCCTACTAAATATCCATGAATGCAGAAATGTATAAAACTCTAGAAGAATATAAACTTGAGAGTGAAAGATAACCTATCAGAATCTATAAGGAATAACTGGGAGCAAACTGCATCAAGGTAATAAAAACATGTGTGCAAAAGAAAGAGCATTATAGCTACGTATAAAAACACTTCCTCAGCTCTGCCCTCCTCTGCTCCCTTGCCAGGCGCACTTAGACACTCAAGATTGGTTTCTATTTGTTCGGTATTTAGCAGAATGTGACCTCATGTTTTATAGGATGTGGGCAGCATTATTTTCTAGTTTGCAATGCTGATACATATTTTCTTCCAATTTTATATTTCTCTAGTCATTTCAGAATGTTTTGAGAGAGAAGGTGGCTTAGGTGCTTTTATTCAAGATGTCATCATTCTAGAAAATGCCTAATCTCTCTCTCTCTCTCTCTCTCTCTCTCTCTCTCTCTCTCTCTCTCTCTCTCTCTTAAAATTCTTTTTAGATAATAATGAACTGTTTACAATCAGCTCCATCATTTACTTCAAACTCTCATCTTCATGATGACATATTGTTGAGAATAATTTTGGATTTTTCTTTATGTCAGAATTTGCTTCATTAGCCTGCTGTTCTCAGGCTGATTCATTTCCTCTTTGTTTGGATTAGTGGGTAGCCAGTTTTTATTTGATTAGTGAGATATTTGTAATAAAATAGATAGAACACTTTCTCTGTTAAGCTATTCATTGTAATCTTCCCATTCTGCTTTTTCTTTTTTAAGATACCAAGGTAATTTAAATAGGCAAATAGGTTTTCTACTTATATGTCAGCATTTAAGGAAGCTCAAATGTATGTCTGTGTTATTTGGGAGGGGGGTGCTTAAGAAACCTCCAATTTTATCTCAGGTCTGTCATTACCAGTTTGGATGGCATTAACTTTTCTTTGTTTTTCCTACAAAATGCGGTTGTTGACACAGATAATCACTTCCTTCTTTAAAATTGCCTAATTTTGAGTAGCAAAAGATTAAATATGCTAGATTTTGTCTTAAGCAAATAGAAATAAATTGAACATACTTTTTGCTTGGGATACTAGAAAACAAATGTTAATAATGCAGGGATTAATCTTACTATTTAAGAATGTAACTTTATAATGCAGCATTTCACTTGAATGTCACAGAATTTGGCTGTTGGGGGAAACCTCTGTTCTGAAAGTTCGTGACCTTTCAAGGATAAGGGGGTAAAAGTGGCATTCAGACAAACACAATGCATTAGCACTTCTCAAGTTCATATTAATACAGGTTTTCATTTTCCCTAAAAGCCCTTAAAATCTTTGCAGCTGAAGATATTTGATTAGTCATAAAAGCATTTCACAACTCAGAGAGCTGATATAATGGGACAGAGAGCCTAGGTGGAATTAAACCTAAGTCGGAGAACTGAAATTTTTCATCAGCTGTTCTTAAAGCTTACATTATACATTTATGCATCACATATGGCAAGTGAGGATGAATTGGAGACTTTAGCAAGCCAGGCATTCTGTATACAAGCATATTTTGCCTTGCAGAAGAAAGGAAAATGTAAAGGAATAACATTGAAGAAAGGTTGTCTTGGTGAGAAAAAAATTAGAATTTTAAAAAATTAATTTTTGTGATGAAAAGAATATTAAGATACACAATATCTTTCCTTAGTTATTACAATTTTCTTTGTATTGCATTCATGAAATATTCTGATTTCATGAGTCAGATAAAAAGAAAGGTTTGCTACAATGTATTCAAATCTCTGCCAAAATCTTAGAGTTTAAGCCTGAATCTGGAAATCATAAAAGTTCTGTGTTAGTTTATTAGACAAAGATGTATAAAAAAGCAACAACAAAAAAAATCTATGGACTGGATAAAACATTATGTCCTGCAGGTCAAAAAATGGTATTTGTCATCAGTGCTTCGTGTTAATGAAAATGGGTAGTTGAGAGCTCCTGGGTGCATTTGATGCCTTGAGGTCTTGCTGAGAATGCAGCAGCTGGCTCTATATATAGACTTAATTTTGATGCTGAGGGAATAAAAGCATACATACCATAATAATGAGATTACTGGGACAGCTCCCAAATTGAGACAGCTGAGCCAAATCAATAAACACATTTTTCTTTCCCTTAATGTTGCTGAGCTCATTAGAAAGGCCAGTGTGCTTCATGGTTAGACCTCTGGAACGTGGAGACTGTATCAAGCTCCCTCTAGCATTTTTCAAATTAAAATTTTAAACGCAAGATGATTCAAAAATATGACCACAGCATCAAAATTACAATTTCCCTGGAATAAGTATTCTTGTTTCTCAGTTTTCAAATTTCCTTATGTGTTTTGGCATGTAGACTGGACAGTTTTTTAACTAATACGTTGTGACAGGAGACCACATGGTACAATGGGAAGTGTAGGGACACTGAAGGGATACATAGTGAAGGTTAGAATCCTATGCATTCTATGCACTCGTTATATAACCTTTTCATATCATTTAACTACAGATGAAAACAAACTGTTTCTCCTCTGTGTAAAATTATACATTTGGAAGAGATAAAAATCTAGAAGTAATTTAAATTTTAAGGAAACAATGCTGTGAATAAATATTCAGCTACAATAATAAGCCTTAAAGAATTGTATTTACAATTGAATATAAAGTATTTAATAATAGAGAATTGCTTAAATAACATATGACATGTTTATACTGGCATTATTATGTAACCACTTATATGGTAATTTAATGGAAAGAGACTTAATGTATATCATTAAGTTAAAAACCAGAATTCACCTTACGTGTATGGTTTCTGTGGTATGATGCCATTGTGTATATGGCTCTGTATATATTAAAATACTCATACAATATTTATATACACATATATATCATATATAGAAAAGAACATTTACTCTATTCTGGGCAGCAGTAAATAGTATGATTTTTTTTTTTAATCTGTGTTGCTTCTCTGTATTACTAAGCTTTCTATAATAAATATAGTATTAGTTTTATAAAGAATAAAAATAAACAGTAATATTTCATTAAAAAGCAAAAATGACTGAGACTCTCTTCAACTGAATAAAGAAATGTCACAGCACGTAAATTGGCATCATAAGCTGCTTACACAGACATTGAGCCTGCTTTCAGAGAAACCCTGAAACATGCATTATGAAGCCCAGTATGTGAGGAAAGGCCAGACAAACCATTGAGAGGGACAGGTCATTTTGTAATTATAGACAAGGATGGCACTTTCTTCTGGAGCAACATTTCAGTATTCACATCCATGTCTTCTGTGGAGAAACAGTAGAGTAAAATGGCTAAGTACAAGGTCTGACATCAGAGACGTCTGGGTTCAAGTCTGCTCTTCACCATTTACTGGCCATGTGACCTTGGTCATCGTCACATTTCTGAAACTTAGTTTCCTCATCTGTTAAAGGGGAAAATAGCAATAAGAATAATGATCCTTATCTTAATCACATTTACTTATTAAGGCTTACTATGTTCTAAGCTTTGCTTGTGACATCCCTCTAGAGATTAAGGGAGACTTGTCTGTAAAGCATTAAGCCTTGTAACTAAGCACTTAGTACATTCTCAATAAATGCTAATTATCTATGTAGCTAAGGGATAGAAATGGTTATTATTTATTTAACAAACTATTATTTGTGTCTATTACTCACACAGCTCTATATTATAAACAGGGAGGGATAGACAAGATGAAGAAGATACCTTCACTATATTAGGAATACTTTCACTAACATAGGAATCTATATTATTGTGGGGAGCAGACAGGAAGAAATACTGACTAAGGTCTCATGCTGCCAGACTGAACCTTGTCTGTTTGTTGTGGAATTCTACCCCCAGAGTTATCAGTGGTGTCGTTCTCCCTGGGATCTGGGGACAGGGGCTACACAGACTGAAAGAGGTCACCTACTAGCCCTATTTCCATATAGGAAAAAATCAGAGCAAATATTTAACTTCTACTTTGAAGTTTATCATAGACTTGATATATCCCATTTGACTTACCTGGGTCTGAATGTCAAAATATATGTGTCCACTGACAAGATAAAACAGTTGTTCTATTGTTTTGAGTCTCCCTAAGAGATGCAATGCCTCAGATCACATTTTTAAAAAATGCAACATGAAAAAAATTGGTCTATAAATAAGTGACCTTTGAAGTTTTAAAATCACATTACCTGGGATTTACATTGTTCTCTTACACATTTGGAAGTATATTTCCGGTCAGTTGAGTCTTCCAATAGTCTTGTGAGGTAGGTAGCAAAAAGCAGTGTTATTAACCTCATTTTATTGATGACAAAAATGAGATATCCCAAGGTCAAATGACTTCCTTCAAAATCATGTAAAGTGGTAGAATCAGGCTCAGGATCTAGGTAGGACTCTTGATTTTCAGCCTTAGATTATTTTATCTCCATTATATTCAAATTATATTTTAAGGCATTTTATAAGGGTGATTTATATAATTTTTCTATTTGAAGATACAGCATTAAAAGAGTATTTCCAATTTTTAGGCTGATCAAGAGAGGTTTTGTGAAAAAGCCATTCTGATATTTCACGTCTGTATTGCAGTCCACGCTCAACACTGACTGCCTCCTGAACTACAAACACCACCAATTATTCCTCTTCCTAGGCATTATACAAAGCACAGTAAGTTTTAGGCAATCAATATTGCTGAACCAAAGATTCAGAACCAGAAGCTCAAAAAAACCCTACAGTGGAGACTGATGATATGGTAATTTGGTATTTATTAAAGTATCCTTTCTTGCTTAACACTTACGAGTATGGCCTGTGAGTAAAACTAAAGTTGCTTCTCAAAAGAAGGGGTGCAAAACACATGTTAAAAGATTTGCTTACTTCATAATGAATAAAAAGCTGTGGAACATTTGATACCTCTATTTGGGTACAGAGAGACTACAGTATAATTTCTCAGATATTTGCCACATGGGGTAAGATATAGCTTCTGGTTGCAGAATTTAATATATCCATACAATTAAAAAACAGTATAATAAACTTCCATTTCCAAATCTTCAACCATTTCAGGAAAGTTAAATAATTTATTCCACAGGAAGACTAATAACCCAAGAAAACTCATATATTCTAATGCTATTTTTAAATTTAATATAGCCATGCTATTGCTTTAATTTTTTTTTAAAGATTCTCTATTGATTTTTAGAGATAGAGCAAGAGAGAGAGAGAGAGAGAGAGAGAGAGAGAGAGAGAGAGAGAGAGAGAGAGAGAGAGAGAAACATCCATGAGAGAGAAACATTGACCACTGGGGATTGAGCCCACAACCTGGACATGTGCCCTGACTGGGAATCAAACCAGCAACCCCCTGGTGCCCAGGACAATGCCTAACCTACTGAGCCTCACTGGCCAGGGCATCAAGCCATGCTATTATTTTATTAAATTTGAAATTAGTCTCTCTATGGTGATTAATAATAGAAGCAGGGACTTAAAGATTTTCTTCAATAAAAATTAGCAAAGATTTTTAAAAAATAAATTCACAGTGCCATATACCTATACTTAACAAAGTTATATAAATGTAGAACAGCATAAAAAGAAAAGAAACACATAAAAAGTGTTAACATTTTATCATCATACTTAGGAGTTTCCAAACAGAAATTTGGGGATAAATCACGAATGAGTCATAAGGAAACATTCCTTTGTTTAACTGTCCTGTACATGCATTTATCTTCATGGATAGCAGTTGACTAAGGGTCCATTTATTGGATTCCAAGATCCTCCTTTCCTAGAGATAAGGCTAATTTATACCTACTAAATTCTGAGCTTTACCTTATGAGCTAGATCATTTTCTCAAGACTTCACTCTAGGGCTTCTTTTTCCTTTCCTACCCTTTTCTGAGGAAAGTTCATGACTGTCATGCCTTCATGAGTTAACTAAATTATTATTTCTAATATTCTTCTACACCCCAGGTATTTCCTCTAAGTTTAAGTTCCTTTATCCTATCACCTATGAACAATATCCATTTGTATGTCTTATAATAATCTCGAATTTGACACACCAATAGAACGCATCCTCTGGTCCCTAGAGATGGTATTCCTCTGGTGCTCTCCATTGCAGTGAATCATACAGCCATTCAATTATCTGCATAAGCCAGAACTCAGAAATAGTTTTGAAATCTGCTTTTCTTTCTCTCATCGTATTCAATAAGTTACTAAGTCTTTGCCTATTTATTATCTCTCAAATTATCACAAATCTCTGCCACAGCTCTTATCCATGCCACTGTGGTCTTGCACTGGATTATTGTAACAGCCTCCAGATGTACTCTTGGCACTTTCTAATTCTCTCTAGCTGTTCTTTAATCTACACAGATATGGCTATACTCCTAATTTTTTCTTGCTTGAGGTTTTTTATGGGAAACATGGAAGTTCCTAATATGGTTTATAGGTAAGGTGGCTACATAATTTGTCATCTAAGATAGCACACATTTGAAAGTGAAAGGGGGGTGTTATTTATAATTACCCCAAAAATTAGGGCAATAAGTGTAAAATGGGAAAATCTGAGGACAGCCAGGCTGTATAGATACCCTTCCTGCAATATTCTTCATGATTTAGATTCTTAGCAACACTTGATGCTATAGTCCTCCTTGACCACTACCCACCACAATGTTTCTTTTAAATTCCATAACATGTTGTACTTTTTTTTTTATCCCAGAGCTTTTGTGTAGTTGTTTATTCTACCTAGAACACAGTACTTTGAAGCTCTTTAAATCACACATTCTCCAGTGTGAGTCCCTGCTCGTCTCTCAGAGAAAATGCTTTCTTTAGGAACACTGTCTTACTCCCCATTGCACCTTATATCTTTACTTCCTAGACTGCTCATAATGTCTTATATGTAGTAAATCTGACAAATATTTGTTGAGTGAATGTAGTACAATTCAATAGTGAATAATGTAATTCTATTAGTATGTGTCTTTCCTACAGGAATGTTTGTTTCATATAAACAGCGGTCAGGCCAACATGGAAGGTATTTGCACATTCAGGGCTGTCCCAGAGCCAGCACTTTCTGGTTGCAAGTGCAGGTTATTAAATTTTTCAGGAATTTTATGAGCCAGTTGTTAAATAAAACTATGACTAAAATTGTTACATAAACTTATAATTATATAATGTATAGTAAAAAACAAGTAATAAAAACTCACATTCCATTACTTCTTAATTATTATATACATTTTCCTATACTTTTTGCTCTTGAGATTACTTTTGAATACTGTATCTGCATGGTTGAAATACTATATAATGGTGTGCTACTACACATACACTTTTTAAATATTTTTATTGATTTCAGAGAGAAAAAGGGAGAGGGAGAGATAGAAACATTGCTGAGAGAGAAAAACGACATCAACCAGCTGCCTCCTGCATGTCCCCTATTGGGGATCGAGCCTGAAACCCAGGCATGTACCCTGACTGGATTCGAACCTTCAACCTCTTAGTGCATTTTCTCTTGAGCCATCTGAATTGTCCATTTATTGCCATTGTTGGGTCAAATTCCTTGATGGCAATGAACGTCAGCCTCTTAGAATCTTCAACCAACTGAGTCATACCAGCTGGGGCATGCATCTCTTTTCTACTCTGCATTCAATGATGTGTGTAAGTGCCTTAAAATCAGTCTGGTGGGAGTATTTGCACAATGGAAATCAGCAACCACTAGCATTTATAGTTTGTTGGTATCTCAACTTCTGAAAATGATAGAATATTAATATGGTAGAAAATATTTTATTATCTGCAGACATTTTACAGTCACTAAGACTGTAATCTGAAGAAATATTCCTCTAATATTAAAAATTATTATCTAATCCATCAAAAAATGTTGCTTATGTCATCGCCTAAAAAAGTTCTGATGTATATCTTTTTTTTATTTTCTTTTTTAATTATTAATTTATTTTTCTTACAGATGTTTCTCCGTTTTTCCCATTGACACCCTCCTCCCCATTCCCCCCACCCCATCCCCAGCTTTGTTGTCTATGTCCATCAGTTATGCATACATGCGCATAAGTTCTGTGGTTTATCTCTTCCCTCGTCCCCCACTCCCTTTTCTGAGGGTTGTCAGTCTGTACCCTACTTCCACGCCTCTGGGTCTACCCTGTTCCTCAGACTGTTATGTTCATTATATTCCACAAATAAGTGAGATCATGTGATATTTGTCTTTCTCTGCTTGGCTTGTTTCGCTTAGGATAATACTCTCGAGGTCCCTCCATGTCGTTTCAAAGGATAAGAGGTCTTTCTTTCTTACAGCTGCATAGTACTCCATTGTGTATATGTACCACCATTTTTTAATCCATTCGTCTACTGATGGACACTTGGGCTGTTTCCAGATCTTAGCTATTGTAAATAGTGCTGCTATGAACATGGGGGTACATATATTCTTTCTGATTGGTGTTTCAGGCTTCTTATGGTATATTCCTAGAAGTGGGATCACTAGGTCAAATGGCAATTGAATTTTTAATTTTTTGAAGTAACACCATAGTGTTTTCCATAGTGGCTGAACCAGTCTACATTCCCACCAGCAGTGTACTAGAGTCTCCTTTTCTCCACGCCTTCGCCAGCACTTGTTGTTTGATGCTTTGTTGATGGTGGCCATTCTGACAGGCGTGAGGTGATACCTCATTGTTGTTTTAATTTGCATCTCTCTGATGATTAGTGATGTTGAGCATTTCTTCATATGTCTCTTAGCCATTTGCATGTCCTGTTTGGAGAGTTGTCTATTTAGTTCCTCTGCCCATTTTTTAATTGGGTTCTTTGTCTTCCTTTTGTTGAGTTGTGTGAGTACTCCATATATTTTGGAAATTAACCCCTTATCTGATGTATCATTGGCAATTATGCTCTCCCATACAGTGGGTTGCATTTCCATTTTGATGGTTGTTTCTTTTGCTGTGCAGAAGATTTTTAGTTTGATGTAGTCCTATGTGTTCATTTTTTCCTTTGTTTCTCTAGCCTTAGATGATGTATCAGTGAAAATTCTGCTGCGTATGATGTCTGAAATTTTGTTGCCTATATTTTCTTCTAGGATTTTTATGGATTCATGAGTCACAATTAAGTCTTTTATCCATTTTGAGTTTATTCTTGGTTATGGTGTAAGTTGATGGTCTAGTTTCATTTTTTTGCATGTAGCTGTCCAATTTTCCCAACACCATTTATTAAAGAGGCTTTCTTTACTCCATTGTATGCTCTTACCACCTTTGTCAAATATTAATTAGGCCTAATGTCTGGGTCAATTTCCGGATTCTCTGTTTTGCTCCACTGCTCTATATGACTTCTTGTGCCAGTACCAGGCTGTTTTGATTACAGTAGCTTTGTAGTATAACCTGATATCTGGTATTATCATCCCACCTACTTTGTCCTTCTTTTTCAAGATTGCTGTGGCTATTCGGGGTCTTTTTTGGTTCCATATGAACTTTTGAAGTATTTGTTCTAGTTCTGTGAAATATGTCATTGGTATTTTGATGGGGATTGCATTGAATCTATAGATTGCTTTCGGTAGTTTTGGACGTTGTAATGACGTTAATTCTTCCAATCCATGAACAAGGTTATGTGCTTCCACTTTTTTATATCTTCCTCTATTTCTTTTTTCAATGCCCTGTAGTTTTCTACAAATAGGTCCTTTACTTCTTTGGTTAAGTTTATTCCTGGTATCTTAATTTTTTTGCCACAAGGGTAAATGGGATTGTTTTTTTGGTTTCTCTTTCTGTGAGTTCATCATTGGTGTATAAAATGCCGTCGATTTCTTGGCGTTAATTTTGTATCCTGCTAGTTTGCCAAATTTATGTATTAAGTCTAATAGATTTTTGATGGAGTCTTTAGGGTTTTCTATCTATAATATCATGACATCTGCGAATAATGTCAGTTTCACTTCCTCCTTTCCAATTTGGATCCCTTTTATTTTTTCTTCATGTCTGATTGTTGTGGCTAAGACTTCCAGTACTATGTTAAATAAGAGTGGTGAAAGTGGGCATCCCTGTCTTGTTCCTGTTCTTAAGGGAAATGCTTTTAATTTTTCCCCATTGAGTATGATGTTGGCTGTAGGTCTTTGATATATTGCCTTTATTATGTCGAGATATAATCCTTCTATTCCCACATTGCTGAGGGTTTTTATCAGAAATGGGTGCTGGATTTTGTCAAATGCTTTTTCAGCATCTATTGATATGATCATGTGGTTTTTATCTTTCATTTTGTTTATGTGGTGTATCACATTTATTGATTTGCAAATATTGACCCAGCCTTGCATCCGTGTGATGAATCCCACTTGTTCATGGTGAATAATTTTTTTGATGTATTGCTGGATCCGATCTGCTAGTATTTTGTTCAGAATTTTGGCATCTATGTTCATCAGGGATATTGGCCTGTAGTTTTCTTTCTTTGTATTGTGGTTTTCTGGTTTTGGAATTAGAATTATGCTGGCTTCATAAAACGAGTTTGGAAGTCTTCCTTCTTCTTGAATTTTTTGAAATAGTTTGAGGAGAATGGGTGTTAGTTCTTCTTCGAATGTTCGGTAAAACTCCCCCATGAAGCCGTCCCAGCCTGGGCTTTTGTTTGCTGGGAGAGTCTTGATTACATCTTCAATTTCCTTCATTGTTATTGGTCTGTTCAAGTTTTCTATCTCTTCCCAGTCCAGTTTTGAGAGATTATGTGTTTCTAGAAATTTGTCCATTTCGCTTAGATTGTCGAATTTGTTGCCGTATTCATAGTATGTGAATGATCCTTTGTATTTCTGTGGTGTCAGTTGTTACTTCTCCTCTTTCATTTCTGATTTTGTGTATTTGAGTTCTCTGTCTTTGTTTCTTGGTGAATCTAGCTTAGGGCCCATCAATCTTGTTTATCTTTTCAAAAAACCAGCTCTTTGTTTCATTGATCCTTTGAATTGTTTTTTTTCCATCTCTATGTCATTTATTTCTGCTCTGATCTTTACTATTTTCTTCCTTCTACTTGCTCTGGGGTTTTCTTTTTGTTTGTTCTCTAGTTCTTTAAGTTGCGAGGTTAAATCATCTATTAGAAATTTTTCTTGTTTCTTGAGGTAGGCTTGTAATGCCATGTACTTCCCTCTCAGAACTGCTTTCACTGCATCCCATAGATTTTGTGTTGTTGTGTGTTCATTTTCATTGGTTTCCAGCAAGTTTTTCATTTCTCCCTTGATCTCCTCGGTAACCCATTCATTGTTTAATAACATGCTATTTAGCTTCCATGTGTTTGAATGTTTTTTCATGTATTTGTTGTAATTGATTTCTAGTTTCATGCCATTGTGATCTGAGAAGATGCTTTATATGATATCAATCTTCTTGAACTTGTAGAGACTTAGTTTGTGTCCTAACATGTGGTCTATCTTTGAGATGTCCCATGTGCACTTGAGAAGAATGTGAATTCTGTAGTTTTGGGGTGTAATTCTCTGTAGATATCTATTAAGCCCATTTGGTCTAGTGTTTCATTTAGAGTCTCTGTTTCCTTTTTAATTATTTGTCTAGAGGATCTATCCAGTGATGTCAGCAGGGTGTTGAAGTCCGCTGCTATGATTGTATTGCTGTTGATTTCTCCTTTGAAGTCCTCCAGAAGATTTTAAGTAATTTTTGGTGCTCCTATATTGGGTGCATATATGTTTACCAAGGTTATATCTTCCTGTTGGATAGATTCTTTCAATATTATGTAGTGACCTTCTTTGTCTCTAGTTATGGCCTTCATTTTGAAATGTATTTTATCAGATATGAGTATTGCTATCCCAGCTTTTTTTTCCTTTCTGTTTGCTTGGACAATTTTTTTCCATCCCTTCGCTTTCAACCTATGTGAGTCTTTTGCTGTGAGGTCGGTCTCTTGTAAACAACATATATATGAGTCATGCTTTCTTATCCAATCAGCTACTCTGTGTCTTTTTATCTGGTCATTCAATCCATTTACATTTAAGGTGACTATTGATATGTACTTATTTTTTGCCATTTTTGTTTAGTGTGGTTATATTTTCTTTCCTATTTCTTCTACTAATCACAGCAGTCCTTTTAACATTTCTTGAAGTGCTGGGTTGGTGCTAATGTATTGCCTTAGCCTTTTTTTTTGTCTGGGAAGCTCTTTATTTGACCTTCTATTTTGAATGATAGCCTTGCTGGGTAGAGTAGTCTTGGATTCAGAGCCTTGTTTTTCATGACCTTCATTACTTCATGCATTCCCTTCTGACCTGTAGTGTTTCTGTTGAGAAGTCTGATGATAGCCTTATGGGGGTTCCTCTGTAGGTAACCTGTTGCTTATCTCTTGCTGCCTTTAGGATTTTCTCTTTGTCTTTAATTTTTGGCATTTTAATTACTATGTGTCTTGATGCGGGCCTGTTTGAGTTCTTCTTACTTGGGGCTCTGTGTGCTTCTTGAACTTGAATGCCTTCTTCCTTCACCAAATTAGGGAAGTTTTCTGTCACTATTTCTTCAAATATATTCTCTAACCCTTGCTCATTTTCTTTTTCTTCGGGGACTCTTATGATGCGAATATTATTACTTTTCTAGTTGTCCCACAGTTCTCTTAAGCTGTCTTCTTGTTTTTAATTGTTTTTTTCTTTTGGTTTTCTGATTGATTGATTTTTTCTACCCTGTCTTCTAATTCATTGATCCAGTCCTTAGCTTACTCTACTCTGCTGTTTAGTCCTTCCAATGTGTTCTTTATTTCTGCTATGTCATTCCTCATTTCTTCGTGGTTGTTTTTCAATTCCAATTGGTTGATTTTCAATGTTTCTATGTCTTTACTCATGGCATTGATGTCCTTACTCATGCTGTTGAGCTTCCTCAAGATCATGGCTCTGAATTCTAGCTCATTTAACTTGCTTAACTCCGTTTCATTTATCTCATCTTCGGTAGTGGTCTCTTGTTCTTTCATTTGGTATATTTTTCTTTGTTTCACCATTTTGGCTATCTCAGTAGGTTTTGGAGCCTGCCAAATTTTCCCTGTGGATGTTGGTGTTCTGCCTTTTGTGGCTCCCTCTACTGGGTTTGGATGAGCGTGGGAGGACCCACGTTAAACACTACTGTCAAGTTTTACTTTCCTGAATAGATTTGCAAGCCCAGGAAAGGTTCAGTTATCCTCTAGCTTTTTGCCTAGAGGTTGTTAGTCTTAGTTACTTGAAGAGCCTTGTGTTCTCAGTTGAATGAAAACCTCCCTCAGGTGTTCAGCAAGAGGATTTCCCGAGTGTGGGGCAGATGCTGGTGGTTAATGAGCCTCAATTTGCATTTCTTTGGCCCACCTGGGTGGGCTGAATCTCCAAGGGAGGGGCTGCTGCCTCTCCCCCAAGTCCTGGGAAGAAGTAAGATGGCCACTGTCCTGTGTGGCAGCAACTCATCTAAGCTCTCAGCACCCTCCAAATCCTGAGTGTCCCCACACAGTTCCTGTCCAGTTGCCCTCCCTCTGCTGGAGCCCAAGGTGAGTGCCTGTGGCTATTTTAGCACTCTGTTCTGGCCCTCTGTGCTGTGGAGCGGACTTGGGAATTTAACCCTGAGGGTGCTGCTCACAGCCAAGACCGCTGCTGTCCGTGGGCTTCCAGCCCCCCTCAGGCACCTCCGCAATCCTACCAGGATCGATTCAGTGTCCCTGGTTATGTGGTCCTCGCAAGCTGCTTTTCTGTTGCTTTTTTCTGACAATTTGTCTTTATTTTAGTTATAATTCCAGTTTGATCCTGGGAGATGGTCTGTGTAGCTTCCAATCATTCCACTGCCATTTTGGAATCTGACATATATCTTAATTGTGTCATTTTTTTTCTTATTTGTTAATGCAAACAAAACCAACATTTATGTCAGAATAGCACCTATTTGTCAATTGCAACCATAGTTTGTGAGTAGAAAAATTCAGCAAAATTCAAGGAAATACAGTCTGTGATAATTTATTATCAAAATGGAATATACAATAAAGAACATTGCATGTTTATTATTATTATTATAAATTGCTGCTACACACCATTATGTCAGTTAAATTCATTTAAAAATTGGTATTTGTATACATATATTTATACCTTATTTTCATAGAGTTGATGATTATATATTTATCAGTGCACCACTGCTCATAATAGAAACCTAGTAAATACATGAAGGAAATATTGCTGACTCACTCTTCTTTGTCTCCTTTCATTTTGTAGAATATGTTTCTGATAGCAGTGGTGAGATTTTGGAGTGACAGGGGTGGGGGGAAAGATTGTGAAGGTGCTCTGTACTTAGCTGGTGCCCTGAATTTGGGTACAGTGAGGGATAGCAGATGCCTCTAACTTTATTATTCTCTTTTTATTTACAAAGAGATATTGGTTTTAAATGCACCCTGAGCAGGGTTTCTTCTAAATATAACTTGATCTGTCCTGGTGATTATTAATTGGGATTTCATCTTAACTCTGGTATTCGGATGTATCTTAATCTTGGTTCTTGGCCTCGTCAATATTTGTCTATTTTCTTTCTCTGCAAGTTTAAATCATAAATGTTCTTTGACTATGAGAAGTGTGTTCCTTATAAGCACTCTCTTATTGGATTTTTTGGAAACAGTTGTTCCTATTTTTTATTCACCTCAGTCATTTTCTTTTGAGCCATCTGTTTTGTCCATTCATTGCCATTGTTGGTCATCTTCCTTGATGGCAATGAACTTTGATTATCTCGTGCTCAAATGATGTATGCTATCTATTCAGTGAATTCAAAAACCTGTTTTATTTATCTTTTAGCCTCTTTATCCACCCTATGTATGTATGATAGAACTTCTGAAATAACAACATTACTTTTTTATTTTCTGAGGGAAGAAAATGAAGTGAATCCATCCTCATGTCTCTATTTATCCAGATTAACTTTAGAAATATGCTATTCACTTATCTCTGTAATTTGAGTATAGAATCTAAGGAAGAGAGAAATGAACATTTATTGTGTATTTGCTGTAGTGTTAGATATTTTATTTTTATATTATTTTTTATTATGTAAGTTTCAGGTATACAATATTATCATTTGACATCTGTATATACTAGAGTCATCACCCCAAAAGTCTAGTTATCATCCATCACCATAAAATTGACCCCCTTCACCCCTTTTGTCTACCTTCCACCACCTTCCCCTCAGCTAACCACTAATGATATTCTCTGTATCTACAAGTTTCTTTTTGTTTTTTTGTTTGTTCTTTTTATTTTTTTTTACTTTTTTAGATTCAACCTATGAGTGAAATCATGTGGTATTTGTCTTTCTCTTTCTGACATATTTCACTTAGCATTATATCCTCCAGGTCCACTCATGTTGTCACAGATGAATGTCAGACATTTTATATAGGTGGCTTTATCAATTCTCACATTGACCCTGTAAGCAGATAGTTTACATAAATGAGGAAACTGAAAACTAAAAAGATTTTAAAATGGCTCAAAGACCTCAAGTCTGTGTTCAAGTCTGACTTTAAAGACTGTTCTTCCCTCTACAATGGGGCTGTTTTGTTGTTAATTTTTAAAACATTAAAAAAAATCTTAGTTGTAAAAATGACAGTATAATTAGTTTCACCACTGCTTTGTTGCCCATCAGGGAGCAGAATGCAGTATCAAAAAAGCCTGAGAAGTCGAGAGAGACTTAAAGTCTCAGCATGGCCCCTCAAAGGCGTGCTTTTTGGGGCAAATCATTTTGTCTTCTTTTTGTGCTTCAGTTTCCTTCTATTTAAAATTAGACAGATGAAAGAGGTGAAGGGATTAGCCAAAAAAACATATATATAGTGGTGGGCAAAAGTAGTTTACAGTTGTTAGTACCCGAAACAGAAAGTTAATAAGACAATTTTAATAATAATAATCTGCATGTCTTTTTCTATACAAACAACTGTGAACCCCATTGTCCACTCCTGAACATAACACACAGACACAGACAACAGTGTGGTGACAGCCAGGGGGAAAGGTTGTGGGGGCTAGGTGGAGGTGAGCAAAGGGAGGGAAAGTGGGGATGGAAAGAAACTTTGCTTGGGGTGATGGGCACATGATACAGTGTGCAGATGATGTTTTATTGAGTTGTATGCTTGAAACCGGTGTGGTTTTGCAAACCAATGTCACCCCCAATAAATTCAATTAAAAAATAAAATTAGACAGAGAACTAGAAGATTTATTAGGTGTCATTTTAATTACAACACTCTTAAGTTATTTTTTATTCTCATCCAAGGATATATTTATTGATTTTTTTTTTCTTTTAGAGAGGGAGGGAGAGAGAGAGAGAGATTGATATGAGAGAAAAACATTGATGGGTTGCCTCCCATATATACGCATCCCCACAAGGGATTGAACCCACAACATTTTGGTGTACAGGACGATGTTCCAATCAACTCAGCCACCCGGCCAGGGCTTAAGTTTTCTGTACTTCCAATAGTCCGCTAGGAGAAATGTTGAAAATATTTTCTTCATGCAGAAAATCTTTAAAAATAGTAAGAAGGGATCCCATATCTGAGAATAATACAAGCAGTGAAAAATGTTGGCGATAAAGGACTGATTGCATTTTGCCCCATATTATGTTAGAGTAGCACTTTATCGTTGGATCTTGCTTTGATTGATATTAGGCAGCAGTCAGCATGGGCACTTGGAATTTCCCTTGACTGAAAGCAGACCACATGAGTGTACAATTTAAAACATTCAAACAGGAAGGAATTGTGGTTTTTCACAATGGATAGTCAAAAGGTCAGGATGGTGATGGGGCTGTGCCTTCTGAGGATTGTAACCATGGTTACTAGGACTTCGCATGATGCATTTAATGGCGAGCCAAGTGCTTCCTGCTGTGGAGCAGCTGAGGTGCTCAGACAGGGGCATGACCCCTGAAACAGAGACTAAAATGATCAGACAGTACTGAGATAAGGGATTGCCTGTAAAGCTGCAGAGTCAAATGCTGTCTCCTAGAATTCTGCAAAGACCAATAAAAGGAAGCAGGACAGGTTGCCCAGAGCAAGATCAGCAACCAGAGATTCTACTGTATTTTATTGATACTAAAGGCTATAAAAAACTATGCTCTATAAAATATTTTTATCTATGTCATAGGAACTATATTTTCTTCTATCCATTGAATCATGGATTCTCATCAAGCTTAGTGTGTTAATTTCCTCCTTGACATCCCTAATAGAACACCCAGCTAGGAATTTCAGAGTCATCCCTACGTTTTTACCCATCCTCTATGGAACTAAATGCATGGACTTTTAAATTTCTACTTGGCTATTGCACTATGTGCTTCATATGCATTATTTTATTTTGTCTTCATAATTAGGTGCAGAGTAAAGAGGGCATAATTTATAGTGTAACAGGAAAAAAAAACTGAAGGATTTTTCTTTGTTGTTTTTGTTTGTTCACTTGTTCAAAATGTAATGAAAAGCTTCTGAGTTGTTGAGGCACTCTGTTAACTCCTGTCAGAGGTCAGGGCTGGCTCTAAAGCCCACCCATTGCAAAGCTAGGTCTCAGAAGCTGCCTGCACACTGGTGGGTCAGCTGAGGCAAGCACTTTTGCAGAGCACATGGCGGAAGGATGCACAGTGATGAAACCTGCTTAAGTTCAGCAATAACAGGTCTGTGCAGGAGCATTCAAGAACCAGTAACTAAATGTATACAACTATGTACATGTGTTTATAAAGCATCCTTCAAATATTTACCAACAGATTCTATTTTCAATAAAACATAAAAGCTTTATCCTACTATCTATTCAAATTTAAATGTAATTTGTAAGCCAAGATGATTACATTTATTTCTAGGAATTTATGTTTCTCAAGTCGTATGATTCTAATAGTAAAACATAATCTTTGACTATTATTCAAAAATATTTGCTCAATAATATTTCTTTTTTTATTTTTACTTTTATTGTTGAAAGTGTTACAGATGTACCTCCTTTATTTCCTCTGTTGACCCCCCCTCCTTCTCACTCCCACCCCCCTCATGCTTTCCCCAATCTAATGTCTGTGTCTATTGGTTGTGTATATATGCATATAAGTTCTTTGGCTTATCTCTTCCCACCCCTCCAACCCCCATCCCTCTGAGGTTTGTCAGTCTGTTCCCTAATTCCATGACTCTGGATCTATTTTTATCGACAGCTTATTTTGTTCATGATGTTCCATAAATAAGTGAGATCATGTGGTACTTGTCTTTCTCTGACTAGCTTATTTCACTCAGCATAATACTCTCCATGTCCTTCCATGTCATCTCAAAAGGTAAGAGATATTTCTTTCTTATGGCTGCATAGTATTCCCTTGTGTAAATGTACCACAGCTTTTTATCCACTCATCTACTGATGGGCACTTGGGCTGTTTCCAGATCTTAGCTATTGTAAATAGCACTGTTATGAACATAGGGGTGCATATATTCTTTCTGATTGTTGTTTCAGGCTTCTTAGGATATATTCCTAGAAATGAGATCATTGGGTAAAATGGCAATTCAATGATATTTCTCTACAATATATTTGTAACTTATGCCTTGACTTATTATACCAGTAAATTTCTCTATAGTTAAATAATAAAAACTAAAGTCAATAATGATGTTATTCTAATTTGCACTGCCCATTATAATTCTTTTCAGATAGTATCAACAAATCTGTTAATATATTTAAATTGGATTAGTCATTGCATATATTCCAGATAATCATTATGTGGATAATGTTTTCCATTAATGACTTATAGCGAAGAATATTATCTGTAGTATCATATTCAGCAAGAACAAGTAATTATTCCTAATGAAGCTGTCTGAATCTGATTGATTGTACTGTGATATTTGTTTCTTTATTCTCTGATTTTGTCACCCTCCACATGCTTTAAAAAAAAAAGAACATGTAAAACTTCAGAGATGATTATTATAAGTAAATTCATTCTGCATTTGCTCTCTGAAAAGCAAGAAAGACAGCAACTAAATTAATTTTGTGGAAATTTTTATTGTTTCTATATGATTGCCCTGCCTGTTGAAAGAAGAAATAGAGACCTTACTGTTCTTCCATGCCTTTGGTTCACCAGTTTACTTTTGGATGCCCTGTCGTAATCTAGGGAAGATAACATTTATTTTATTAAATATAGCAGTTGAAAATAGTTTTGAAAACAACCAAAGCAAAGTAGAAATAGTATCACTGCTACTGGTACAAATTGTACCCTGCTTGGTCTTCTCTTTCTATTAGGAGATATGATTCTAACCTCAGTTCATCTATATCAGCAGGATTCAGCAGTAAGGTTCTTCCTGCTGTGAATTTTCTATATTACAAAAGAATGAACATTTTAAAGCCAGAAGTAGGCAACTACTGAATTTATTGAACTTGAATGTTTGCCAGTTCTTAGGAATATAACATCTTTTCCAACTCAGGGTTTCTAGTTATATGTTTTTTTATTATTGTTATTTTTAAATTAAAAAAGTTGATTCTACTAACATGTTCATGAGAGCTATTTTGATATTCTTGATTCTGATAGAAATCGATTCCGTCTTAAGAGGGAATGCAATACTTGGTAGGAAATATGGATTTCTTTTAAAATTTTTCCGAGGCATTTCTAAGACACTAGGAGATTCCTTTTTGTCTTTTGTTGGCTCCAGTCCCCACACACCTCACCCCAGTGGCCTCTTGATTGCTAGGATGAAGAAACATAGCCCTGAGCCTGCAGTGCTTTGCTAAACCCACTGTAATTTATCACAAGATTTATGAATACCAGGTCTCAGTTCTGAGCTAATTCTTTCAGTGACATTATTCAAGAAGATTTGGTCCCAGGCCAGCCTTCTGCATAGGTAGAGGAGATAACTCTTTGCTTTATGTATTTTACTAAAAGGGTCACCTAACCCTAAATTAAATTTATTA
This sequence comes from Tadarida brasiliensis, assembly GCA_030848825.1. Taxonomy (NCBI): domain Eukaryota; kingdom Metazoa; phylum Chordata; class Mammalia; order Chiroptera; family Molossidae; genus Tadarida; species Tadarida brasiliensis. Next base: position 64,960,503 of record CM061259.1, on the reverse strand, counting down.
TTAATAATGCAAATGTAAATCGTAAAAGCTAATACTCCTATAGTACTCATTACATGCCAGAAAAGGTTATTGAAAAAAATTGGTCTAGGTGCTTTATATATCTCTATCTATGTCTATGTCTATCTCTGTCTCTATCTCTATCTCTATCTCTATCTCTATCTCTATCTCTATCTCTGTCTTTGTCTCTGTCTCTGTCTCTATCATCTTTATCATCTATCTATCTATCTATCTATCTATCTATCTATCTATCTATCATCTATCCATCTATCATCTATAAAACAAAAGTAGGTTTACAGTTGTTCATATGGAAAATAATACAATAATAATACAAGAATAAAATGTATTTCACATACTCATAACTATAAACCTACTTTTGCCCCACCCTGTTTTTATATATTAATCTGTACAACAACCTTATGAGTCAGCTATACCATTATTATTCTCTTTACCCATGAGAAAACTGAAGAAAGCATAGAGAGGTTAAGAGTTATGTCTAAGTGCACACAGCTAGTGTTAGTAAGTGACTGAGCAGGATTTGGACTCAGGCAATCCGGTTTCAGGTAAAATTTTAACCACTATGGTCTACTGCCTCTTGTCATTTGAGAAATATATATTAAGTGTCTAATATATGCTCAACCCAGTACTGTGTTGGAGTGAACACAATAGGCATAGTATCTGATTTCACATTGACCAATGATTACTGGGAATTGCAAACAAATAAATTGACCACTAACAGCCTTGTATAATGAGCTAATTTGAAAACATCTCTTTTGAATCAAGCATATATGATCACTAAATAAAACATGATGATTTTTATACATAGTCATTAAAAATAAAAAGCAATCCCTAAAAGCAAGCTATGATAGATGAACTCTAAGAACAATAATCAAGAAGTATAAATGAAGAGTTCATGGGCATATATGAACTTAATCTGGACCTTCATTTCTAGGATATGAGTTTTTGATATACATTCAGAGGGTGATATCCAGGATTTAGGTCCTGTGTACCTGGAGAGCTAACACTGGGTATCTGTATAGTTTAGAGAACTTAATTCTTTTCTTTTCTGAAATACATGGGACTAAGAGAAATCCCTTGCCCTGGTCCACAGAAATAGCAAAGTTTGAAACTTCTGTAGTTTGAAGTTGACTTAATATACCTGAATAAGTCCTTTCCCAGTAACTTCCTAGGTTATCAAACCAGTTTTCTGCTTCAAATAGTTCTTACCCTTCCTAAAAGTTGTCCTTGGAGATTGTTGGTGTTTACTGCTGGTCGAGACTATCTCAGTTTATCAGAGACTCCACCATACAAAGCTGGGTTCTCAATCAGTTTTCTTCCAGGATACTCAGTGGTATAAATGTGCCATCTTTTCTCTACAGGTGAGGTCCACTCACCAAAGGTTATTGAAAGGAGTCATCTTTGTCAGACTAATCAGTGAAGGCTTTGTAACATTTTATCCTTAAGGTAATGAATGTCAGCTTACCTCACATTTATACAACTAGAAAGAGCCACACAAGTGTCTGTTTCCTGAAAAAGAAATGTGATTCAAAATGACTTATCTTCATTCACAGAGGAAAGGGACCAGCAGCTTATTATAGTTTTGCTCAATCAAGCTTTCCTATGCAGGTACAAATTCTTGCAGGCAAAGTTTGGACAAAGTAGAGGGAAAGATTCTTTTAACCAAATAATATGTATGCTATTATGCATTGAATTGTATTCCTCCCAAAAATCCATGTGTCTAAGTCTTAACCTCTGGTAGTTTAGAAATGGACTTTTTGGCAAATAAGGACTTTTAGATGTGATTAGTTAAGATGAGGTTATGCTGGAGAAGAATGAGCCCCTAATCCAATAGGATTGGTGTAAAAAATGGGAAAATTAGGGCACAGGTATACATACAGGGAGAGCACCATGTGAACATGAAGATGGTCATCTACAAACAAGGAGAGAGGGCTAGAATAGGTCCTTCCCTCATAGCTCTCAGATCTAATCAATCCTGGTGACACCTTGATCTTGGACTTCTAGCTTCTAGAACTGTGAGACATACATTTCTGCTGTTTAAGCCACTCAGTTTGTGATACTTTGTTTTGACAACCCTAGAAAACTAATACAAACCGCTAGTACAGAAAAGGGTTTCCTTACACTTATATTGGATATTTATTCTATATTCTATATTTATTCTACATTTTATGTAATAATTCTGAAATTCTTCTATTCATTACATACCACAAAAATACTTGAAAATTCACAATATTTGATAACTTAACCAACATATCCTAAGTTGTCCTATCTAGCTAGTGGTGTAAAAGTCCTTTGTCATAACATAGCCTCATTTGCTTGGAGAAAAAATGTGTTCAAATGTTCACTTAGAGACTGAGGTGGTTCCTGGTCTCTTGGGTTGGAGTAGTGAGGAAGTTTTGTGATATGTCCAAGGATATAGAACTCCAACAGGAGAGAAAGCATTTTGTTTCAAAAATTTTTCAGTTACAGTTGACATTCAATATTACAGTGGTTAGACATTTATGTAACTTGCCAAATGATATACCCGATAAGCATAGTACCCACCTGGAACCATACATAATTATTACAATAATATTGACTATTTCCTATGCTGTACTTTATATCTCTGTGACCATTTTTGTAACTGCCAATTTGTACTTTATAATCCCCTCACCTGTTTCACCCATCTCCCCAAACCCTCCCATTGGGCAACCATCAATTTGTTCTCTGTATCTATGAATTTGTTCCTGTTTTGTTTATTTATTTTGATTTTTACATTCCACATATAAGTGAAACCGTCTGGTACTTGTCTTTGTCTGACTAATTTCATTAAACATAATACCCTCTAGGTCTATCCATGTTGTCACAATGGCAAGATTTTATTCTTTTATGGCTGATAATTAGTGATGTTGAGCATATTTTTATGTCTATTAGTCCTCTTTGGAGAAATATCTGTTCAGGTCCTCTGCTCATTTGTTAATCGAATTGTTTTTTTTTCTTTTGTATGCAAAAAAACAGAAGAGGAAAAGAAGAACAAAACTAGACCACTTTCTTACACCATATACAAGAATAAACTCAAAATGAATTAAAGACTTATGTAAGATCTGAAACCATAAAACTCCTAGAAGAAAACATAGGTAGTAAATTCTTTGACATAGCTCTTAGTAATATCTTTGGATGTTTCCTAGGCAAGGAAAACAAAAAAATAAATAAATGGGACTATATCCAACTAAAAGGTTTTTACACAGTGAAGGAAACCCTCAACAAAACAAAAAGAACCTACTAAATGGAATAATCTATTTGCCAATGATATATCTGAAAAGGGGTTAATGTCCAAAATATATAAGAAACACATACATCTTAACATGAAAACAAACAAACCCTAACAATCCAATTAAAGAATCCCTCTGAGATTCATCAGTCTGTTCCATCTTTCCATGCCTCTGGTTCTCTTTATTCATCAGTTTATTTTGTTCATTAGATTCCACATATAATTGAGATCATGTGATATTTGTCTTCCTCTGACGGACTTATTTCACTTAACATAATCTCTAGGTCCCTCCATGCTATCTCAAAACTCCTTCTTTTTTACAGCTGCATAGTATTCCATTGTGTAAATGTACCACCGCTTTTTTATCCACTCATTTACTGATGGGCAATTGGGCTGTTTCCATATCTTAGCTATTGTAAATAATGCTGCTGTAATCAAGTTATTTTTATATCCAGAAACTGGAGTTGTTGTTTAAATATCATCCTCTTTACATAATACTTCACTACAAAATGTGCAAAACATTGTGGTTTTCCTTTATTTTCAGGAAGACTGCTTTTTTTTTTTTTAATTAAAAAAGACTGCCCTGACCAGTTTGGCTCAGCAGTTCGAGCATTGGCCCGCGGACCGGAGAGTCCCGGGTTCAGTTCCCGCTAAGGGCACATACCTCGGTTGCAATTTGTCCCCGGCACTGGTTGGGGTCATGTGGGTGGCAACCAGTCGATGTGTCTCTCTCAAGTCGATGTTTCTCTCTCTCTTCCTCCCTCTCTCCCTCCTGCTCTATCTGAAGGTAAATGCAAAAATGTCCTCAGTTGAGGATAAAAAAGAAAAAAAAGACTGTTTCAAAAGGTTATATTCTATACAATTCCATGTAAGTACCTTTTGTGAGATAACATAATTATAAAGATAGAGAACAGAATAGTGGTTGCCAGGAGTTAGTGATGGGGAAGGAGATAAGTTTGAGTATAAAGGATTAACATATATGAATCTTACAATGATAATATAGTTGAGTATCTTGGTTTTGGTGGTGATTAGGAAGGTACATATATGATAACATTGCAAAGGTACACAAAATACACAAATTAATACATATGTATCTGGTGAAAAACAGAATAAGCTCTGTGGATTATACCGATGTCCTGACTTTAATATTATACTATAGTTGTGTTAGAAGCTAATTTTGATTGAAGGACATGTACACAGGGTTTGCTTGTACATTTCTTTGCAACTTCCTATGAATCTATAATTATTTTTAAAAGGAAAAAATATTGAACCGATTAAAAAACAACAACAACAACACCATGGAAGTCCTGGAATCTAATTGATTCCCTACCCTGGGTCTAGAATTCCATAAAGAAAAGGATCTGATTCTTTATTACATCTTGGGTCCCTCCTGCTGTCTTCATGTTCCCATCCACCAGGAGTTGCTGCTATTTCCAACTTGTGCCAGAGTCTTAGGAATTATCACATTTCTTTAACTGGGCAAAGAGACTATTTAGAACACAATTGAGGCTGAAGTGGACTTTAACCTGTAGTCTTCCTATTCAAGAAAACCTGCTCAGTTTTCAACACATGATGGGGATCCTGAGAGCTGCCTGTTCTTGTTGACCTTCTGTATTAGCTCCGGTTATAAGAAATGAGAATTATTTTAGTTTATTTATTTATTTATTTTCGAACAGATTGGATTTAATGCAAGGAATTGGATACTTACAAAACCATCATAAGGGCTAGAGAAGCAGAAATCAGGGGATATTGCTGAATGTTTAGATCCTAGTATCAGAAAACTGTTAATGGTAACACTACCACTGGTGCCGCTGCCAGTAGAATGTGAGTAGGCAGTAATGTACAATCCAACGTTTACAAACATTGGTGTCTATGGAAGATTTCTTGTCCCCTGCCAAAGGTGCAGTTTTATGGTCTCTGGCTTCCTTCTGTCTTTCAAACTTCCTCAAGTGCATCTTCTTATTGAAACCTCATTCTCATTCAGAACCCAGGTTCGAAGGGATTGGAGATGTAGTGTTTAGAATTCTAGCCCTGTGAAACAATCAAGAACTAGAAGCAGATGGGAATGACAAATGCAATTAATAATATCTTAACGTTAGAACAACTTCCTTTCAAAATCACAGTCTATCCAAATAAGATTCCTGGGAATACTCACTTTGGAAACCCAGCAGTTCAGTAATCCAGTAATTCTATGCAGATAGAAGTGCTCCATTTATCTATCCTATCTTTTACTCTCATCTCACATTTGCTCTCTTTCCTAGACCAAGGCACAGTTCTCTCCTTTATCCCCAAATGTTCATTGTGCAATCTGTAATTTAATTCCATTGTAATTAAACTTTATTAGAGCCTCACCTACTCCCTGCATATCTGACCTTGAGCCGTATTCAAATTGGCTCTTCTATTTGTACCCTTACTCATTTCTACGATTGACTTTCTGAATACCTCTTATTTACTACTTTGTAAGGTGCCAAACTCCTACTCTCTTTCCTATGTTCTTCTATACAAATATACTTATAAATTATTATAGATTCTTAATTCCTTCTGTATTGGCCACTCCACTTAGTCATTCATTACCCTGATCATACCCTTGACTTACACCCCTAATTCAACTTGGAAACTTAAACTCAAAGTTCAGCTTAACTATTATAGCATCTAATTAATTTACCTTACTTAGTAATGTTTTCTAAATATATTTTCTGTAATATGTATATCTGTAGTGTTTAGGTCCTCCATTCTTTTCCTATGAATCCTTTCCTGTCATTGTCTTATACTTTATTCAATTTAAAACATGTGGGTCATCATTTAAAATGTGTTTACATAAATATCACCAATTCACATGTCACATTTTTCTTCTGTTGCATCCAATTAACAGAATCCAAATGGAGCATTTCTCTGTGGGTCCATATGTTTGGGATTGTTCAATACCAAAACACGCAAATTGGTGCCTTTAAGAAATCATTGTCTACATTTTTATTTATTTATTTATTTATTTATTTATTTATTTATTTATTTATTTATTTATTCCTTTATTGGTTTCAGAGAGAGAGGAAGTGAGAGGGAGAGAGAGATAGAAACATCGATGAGAGAGAACATCAATTGACCCCCTCCTGCATGCCCCCCACTGGGGATCAGGCCCACAACCTGGGCATGTGTCCTGACTGGGAATCGAACCGGTGACCTCTTGGTGCATGGGTCGATGCTCAACCACTGAGCCACACCGGCCGGACCATTGTCTACACTTTTAAATTGTTTCCCATTGCTTAGCAATAATTCACATTTCCTAGTCTGCCTTTACTTTCAGTTTCCTCAGAAGCCATTTTAAACACTCTTCCTTCCCCTCAAGGCTTCTGCTTTTGAGTCGCTTCACTTCATTTTTAGAGTAAAATATAAAAGTCATTGGATGGGAAGTTTCTTAGCATTAATGACACCTACCTTCATACTTATTTACCTTCTCATTCTTTTGTTTGCCACATCCTTGAATTCCAGAGTCCTTCTCCTTCTACATATTCAGGGACATCAATTCAATCATTTCTTTCTGTCTTATGCATTTTCAATTATCTACTGTTATTCTGAATCTCCTGTCTCCTTAAATCTACCCAGTCTTTTCTTTCTTTTTTATTGAATTTATTGGGGTAACATTGGTTAATAAAATTATATAAGTTTCAGGTGTACAATTCTATAATACATCATCTGTATATTGTATTGTGTGTTTACCACTCCAAGTCAAGTCTTCCATAGCCACTTATTCCCCTATACCCTCCTCCCCCTCTCCCTCCCCTTTTCCCTCTGGTGGGGGATGAAACAACAACAATAACAACAACAACAACAAAAGAAAAACTCAAGTCTATCCAGTCTTTAAAGAAAAAAATCTTTATGTTCCCAATTTCTCCTCCAAACAGATTCTTTTCTCTTTTATAGCTGGCTTTTTTTCAAAAAAGGTACTCATTTTCTCAAGTTGTACTTAATAAATACCTCTATTGGGAAATATGTTTCTCAGAGTATCTCTAGATGGAGTGACCAGGGTTAATGATTTCTGGATTCCCAACAGTTTGTCTGCTAGCTTCTTTTGAAACGCTGATGCTAACTGTAGTCTGAGAGACAATAGAGCTCACAGTGACTTCTGTCTACATTGAGCGTCATTGTAGCCAGGTCAGTGTCCTGCAGATCTGTTGTGTCTAGTATAAGAACTTCAACCAGGACCTGATTCTTTCTTACTCTTCCTCAAACAGAAACCATCACAGAAAAAACCTAAGGATTAATACTGGTTTCTATTCATAAAACACAGGGTGGGACAAAAGTGGGTTTGCAGTTGTGAGCATGTGAAACAGAGTTTATTCTTGTATTATTATCTATTAAATTTTGTATCATTTTCCATATAAACCTACTTTTGCCCAACCCTGTATTAATTCTCACCAAACTGTATTATATTTTAAAGCCTTAGCTATAATCACCAAATTTATGATATTCAACTATACCATGGTGGCTTTGTTTTCCCTAAATCAGGGTGTTTGCAACTGTTTTGCCTTGGTTAATTGTGTCACATATGTGATAGCACTTCCGGTGTTATTGAAGTACTGAAATAGTTTTCTGCTTATTTTAGCGAGTCAGAAAGAAATATGGCATGGGCACAGTGGTGAGACTAATTTGCATCTAGTTCTGTATCCGTGCTAACTTTCATGTTTCTCTAAGTAGATTAATGTTTATATTAGTGCCTTTGTGGTGAACATAACTGCTACAAACAGACGCAATATTTCTTATTCACTTACTAAAAATATGCACACCTTAAATATGGTAGCTGTACAACTCGTGATCCAGTTTTCTTTTTAATATATTAGGCAAATTGGTATATAGGATAGTGCTTCTCAGTGTATGATACTAATATTACCTAAAACAACATCAACCTGGAGGGCAGGCCTTGTTGTTATCCTGGATATCTGTATTTAACAAGATTTTAGATGATTTCAAAACCCAGCAACATTTGTAAACCACCAGCAAAGTGCAATGGTATTTGTGGACTTAATTTTGAACTCAGACTCGCTAACGTATTAGAATTGTGAATTGGAGAAAATTGCCTAATATCTCTGAATTTTAATTTCCTCATCTGCAAAACAGAAAAGGGTAATAGCTACCATAACAGTGGTGGAACTCAAGTGAAATATATGAAACATGAAGTGTTTCATAAACTGCAAGTCCAGGAGCTGTTGCCTTATCCTTGATCCTTCTGTTAAGATTCCTTAGAAATGCTAAAGAAGATTATTTCATGGTGTTTGTATGCTAGTTACTTAATTGCATCTGTTAAGATTCATACCTGCTTAAGTAAAATTGACCCATTAATTCAAAATCAGTTTTATGGGTATTTTGTCTGATTTGACAGGTCAGTTTGGTCAAAGTAGTGGAACTGGCTATGTGTAAAAATATAGACAGCTTTGGTAGCAATTACTGTTACATGCAAACAAATTGAGCATAACTAAAATATGAGACCTCTTCAATTCTGTGATGCTGATTAAAGCCTTGCTGTACATAATTGGACAGGTGATTTAAAATCCCAGCTGCTCTAACAGATGACTGTTATAAACTGGAACGATTGCTCACGATTACTGTGACTCAATATGTCCTACGCTCTGCTTTTGGAGTACTTTAATAAATGGAACACTGCCCTAAGACCTCAAGATCACTACAACAATCAATAACCCTGCTAAGACTTTCTCTTTTGGAGACTTTCCCTAACCACCGGATTTTATTCTGATAATTCTTTTATTTCTTCTGTTCTTGAATTATCATTATATTTGCTTGGATTTTACAATCAACTTTATGTTCTTTTCTATGTGTTCTCTGTTTCTTTCTTACATTAGTATACATTGTGTGTGATATCTAGTTTGAATTAAATCAGAAAATATTTACTGAACATTCACTAGATACATAAGAATGTTGGATTCCAAACCATAGGATATGTGCCTTGCCTCAAAACATTTATAATCTCTTTGGAAAGATAAAGTTAATAAATATATAATGATGTAGTATCAATGTGGTAAAACCTAGAGTCTGGAAAACTATATTTTCCCTGAGTCCATCACTAACCTACCATATAACATTGTGAAAGCCTTTGTCCTTCTTGAACTCTTGCAAACGAAGTGGATATGGAGGGTTGTTAAACTAGAGCAATTTGTTTTTTAAATTAGATTTCTGAGAGTAAAGAGTGCAATGGACAGTAGTTAATCAAAGAACACTACAATAGAAATACTTTTATTTGGATAATGAAGTGTAAGAAAGAAAAAAGAAGGGGAAGGAAATCAACATCTACTAAGTACAGTAAGAAATTGGCTTCTTTGGATACTTTATCTCATTTAATCCATACAATAATTCTGTCAGTTTGGTATTAGACTGAACCATTTAAACATGGTTTTTGTAGGTTACTAACATTAAAATGGGCACTGTCATATGGTCTAAGCAAATACTATTATTCACATTAAATAGAGAAATTTAGCCTCAGAAAAGTTAAACAGTTTATTCAGGGTCAGACAATTATATCTGACTCTAAAATCCTTACTGAATAATTTCTTTCCATTTTTCCTATGTGTAATCCATCAACCAGGTCCTGTAAATTCTACTCCTAAGATATAAAAAATGTATTTATTCCCTTCGATCTCTACTGCTGTCATCTTAGTCCAAGTCACAAAACTTCTCCCAAATAATGTAATGGCCACTTTGCGTCTATTTGACTTCTGGAGAGTCTATTCTCTGCACAGTTTTTAGAAAGACTTAAAGACTCAAAGCAGAAGCAGGTCATGTCAGTCTATATTTTAAACACACACACACACACAAAAAAAACAGTAAAAACTCTGATGGCTTCTTGCCATGCTTTAAAACAAATTCACTTATTTATAACATTTAAAAAATATACGCATTATTGATTTTTAGAGAGAGAGAAAGGGAGAGGGAGAAAGAGAGAAACATCCATGTGAGAGAGAAACAGCAATCAGCTGCCCCTCCCACATGTATCCCGACTGGGATCAAGCATACAACCTGGCCATGTGCCCTGGACCAAGAATCAAACCAGCAACCTTTTGGTGCATGGATGACGCTTAACAAACTGAACCACACCGACCAGGGCTCTAACATGTTTCTTTACCATAATCCCTGTTCATAGCTTAAATAGGTGGGACACAAGGGGTCAGATCTTACAAGGTGAATTAAAAGTGAGATATCTGTTAAAGAAAGTTGGGAAAACAAAGCAGGGTTGATAAGGTGGGGACCAACTTTAATGGTTTTTGAATGGCAAGCATTATAACTTTATTCTCTTGGTCATTGCAACTCATTGCTAGTCTATAACTAAGTAGGTATAGACCCAAAAGTAGTGTCATAGAAAGATTATTTTGAAAGTAGAGAATGAAGAGGGAGAGAAAAATGAGAAAGGAAAATAAAACCTGTTGAAAAATTATCTCAGTGGACTCCACTGGTTAATGATGGCTTGAGCAAAAGATGAGGCTGTTTGGGAAGAACAAAAACATATAGATTTGTGTTTCTGGACAATAATAAAGGAAAAAGGGCTAAGGACACTGTGGACTCAAGAATTTTATAATTCTTTTTTCAGCTAAGTGACCAGATGGTTCTTCTACTAGTGATGAATCAAGTCAGAAAGGGAAAATATTTTTTCTGGAAAAAAAAATTTAGTTTTACATGCTTTGAGTATGTGGTAAATGTGGACAAAATATATTATATATATGGGATCAGATCCTCTGTCTCTTAAAAAGGTCTTGACTCGAACCGATCCTTCTCTGAATCCTGCTGGCATCCTGGTTCAGGATTGTTATTATTATTATTTTATTATTATTATTTTTAAATATGTTTTTTTAATTGATTTTAGAGAGAGAGTAAGGGGGAGGGAGAGAGAGATAAAAACATTGATGAGAGAGAAACACCGATCGACTGCCTCCTGCACAACCCTCACTGGGGATCACGCTGGAAACCTGGGCATGTGCCCTAACCAGGAATCAAACTGGTGACCTCTTGGTCCACAGGATGATGCTCAACCAACTAAGCCACACTGGCTGGGCCACACTTGCATTATTTTTGTTCTCTTGCCTGGACTAACATAATGGTGGTCACTGGGTCTTGACTCTGCCTTCAGAGAACTTTCTCAAGTATAATAGGTTCCTGCATTCTCTGACTTAAACTTCCAGTGGCCTCTCTTATGACCTCTTGTCCTTTCTCCCCATTTCCCATAGCATCATGTCTAAAATCCTTAGTGTGGCATACAGGGAACTTCTCTCTCTATCTCAAGCTTAATTCTCTTGCCTTCTTCGTCTCTCACACACCATCCCCCTCCACCTCCCATGTGCATGAGAATTGTCAGTAATTGGTCTCAGGTTTCCTCTGCTTCACCTTCCATTCCGGACTCCCTAAGGGACATAAGGCAGAATCTTCCACAAGGCAAAAGGGGCGTGGCCTCTCTTTCTGTATCAACCACATAGTCAGAAACTAACTTGTTCAAATAAAAAGTAAGAGTCTAACAGAGCCTCCCTCTGGGAAGAGCACAAATGCAAGAGTCAAGAAGTGGTGCTTCAGGGAAGTGAGAATATTTCATAACATCAATGTTTCATCCCTGCTATATGTGCTGCTTCTATCCAGAAAGCTGCACAATGTCAGCGCTTTTCTTGTTCCACAGAGTGGGGTGGGAGTGTGGATGGGGAAGATTTGAGCTGCCCTAGAGCACTGGCTCTCATCTTTTTCTCAAATCTTAATTTAGAGTAAAAAATAAATTTTGCAAAATGACCTGATATTTTTATAGTCTTGAGCCACATAACATTTCAATCAGCAACAAACCACACACACTTCGGTAATTTTGTAAGATTTAGGGGAGCTGAAATATTCCTATCACCTAATGATGTCATAGCTGTCATCAGGTTGTGGTGCAACACCTTACTCACGTGTGTGGTGATGTGGTGTAAACAAGCCTGTTGTGCTGCCAGTTGTAGAAAAGTAAAACATACAGTTAAGTACAGGACATAATGATCATGATAATAAATGACTATCTTACTGGTTTATGTATTTACTGTACAATACTTTTTATTGCTATTTTGGAGTGCACCTTTCTACTTATAAAGCAAAGTTTGCTGTAGAGCAGCATGCCCTGTTACATGCTGTGTTTACCCTGTATCTCGTGTTCACCATGCTTCTTGATTGCATCATTTTCTCTTGCTTGACTTAATTTTGTGTTGTTTTATAATTTTAGTAGTGTAGCCTAAGTCAACAGTGTTTATAAAGTCTGCAGTAGTGTGCAGTAACGTGCTAGGCCTCCCCATTCACTCACCTCTCATTCACTGACTCAGCCAGAGCAACTTCCAGTCCTACAAGCTCCATTCATGGTAAGTGCCCTACACAGGTGTACCACTTTCTATCTTTTATATCATATTTTTTACTGTACATTTTCTATGTTGCATACACAGATATTTACCACTATGTTACAATTTCCTACAGTGCTCAGTACAGTAACATGCTGTCAGGTTTGTAGCTTTGGAGCAAAGGCTATACCACATAGCCTAGGGGTGTAGTAGGCTATACCATCTCGGTTTGGGTAAGTGCACTCTGTGATGTTCCCACAACTATGAAATCATCTAATGATGCATTTCTCGGAACCTAAGCCTGTCATTAAGCTGCACATGGCTGTATATACATACACAAATGTGATACATGTTATATGTGCATATATATATATGCACATATAAATAAATGCTGTATATATACAAACAATATATATACATATAAAAAACAGAAACAGCTTCAAAAAGTAATACTTATTTTTACTGTTTGCAATGTACAGTAACATATATCCCTTTTTATTCCCTTCTATTTGGAACATTATTATTGAGACCCACAACTCACTAATCGCTTGAGACCAGCATAGGGAAGACCATTACTTAGAGATTGGTTAACTAACACATGGTAAGGTTATTTGTACCTTTTGGACAGTGCTAACTGTGAAATCATGACTGGCGTGATTTTCAGCACTATCTTTACAAACACATTTCCTATTAGTAGTGTGAAATGAAGAGCCAACACAGGGAAGTTACTTTGTCATTTCCAGGTTACTTTTACCCAATTTACAAGGATTACATGGTGGAGAGTTTTATTTACAAAGTACTATGTTACTCCTATAAGGCAGAAGTCCAGGTTGCACTTATAAAATAGCACTTTTGATAGGTGAGTTTTAACCCAGAGGCCTTCCATTACTCCCTACTCATATCTATTTTAGACGTTATCCAATTCTCTTATTTCTTTAAAAGAGTAGGAAATCTGACAGGTTATCATTTCATCCATGGTTTCACAGATGCAGAAAAAGAGGCATTAAGTGGCTTGCCCTAAATTATACATTGTTGGTATCAATCACAGTCTCCTGCTTCCTGCTGCATTGTGTTTCTGTGTGATATTGCTTCTCTGTGTGTTCTTCAAACATGTGAGTTAACTGAGTTGCCAATGAGCAGGAAGAGAGAGCAAAAAGGGATATATTTCCATTCTCACTTATCATGAGAATTCAAAGCGCCAAATGACTGACGGGTTTTGTTCAATGTATTTATTATTTTCATAAGTAAGAAAAAATGAGGCAGGTTGACTGGGAAACGCTTACATATGAAGTGTTTGGTGAAGCTTTTATGTTTTCTGAGCTTCTATGATTACTCTACACCTAGGCATGCCTTCTTTTAAGGCATGAAAAATCCTGATTTTTTTCCTACTAGATTTTCACAATTTGAAGCTAGGAGGAAGAAAGAGTGTCTTAGAAGACAGAAATCATTTGTTAAGCATTAGTGGCTGTCTTCCTCCTTTACCTTTATTTAAAACAAAAAACAAACAAACAAACAAAAAAGGCATCCCTGCCCTCTTCTCCCCACCCTGCACACAACTCAGCATAAAATTTTGGAAAAAAAATAAAACATGACTGGCATCTTTTTACTCAGCTGTGTTTGGAGGCCCAGGACTTGCAGATTTACCCTGGTGTCACCAAAACATAATTTAAGAAACATGAAGAGGACAAACTGGTAAGAGAACACAAGTTTACCCAGGAGACAAGGCTAATTGGTATGGGGGAGATTTCTGGGCTGCAGGACAAATGAATGGATCAAAGAGGCCTAGAGAATGTCTTCTGGAGACAAGGGGTACAGGGAATGAATAAAGTGTTGTCTGGACAAAACCCCTGAATACAAAGGGCTGTAGAGAACCATCTAAGGTGCCATGATGGAAAGAGAGTCATTATTTGAATGCCAGGCAAATAGCATGAACAAAAATTTCCCTCTCTTCAAGGGGGCTGGCATGGATGAAGGGAAAGAAAACCTGTTACCACTTAGGGAAATAAAAAGTCTTCCAACCTGCCCCCAGTGAAAGCACAGGTCAGAGAGAGTGAGAGAAGACAAAAGTGAGAAGGAGAAGGGGAGGGAGAAAGGAAGAGTCCTCATACCTCATCACTACAATCTGTATTCTACCCCCTCAATTAAGGGTAATGTTATGGAATGAGTTGTGGCCTCCCCCAAAATTAATATATTGAAGTCCTAAACCCCTGTATCTCAAATTTGACTGCCTTTAGAAATAGGGTCTTTACAGAAATAATTAAGTTAAAATGAGATTAAAATTAGAGTGAGCCCTAATCCAATATATCTGGTGTCTTTAATAAGAAGAGAAAGTTTGGACACAGATACATACAGGGAAAGACTATGTGAGGACATGGGGAGAAGACGGCCATCTAAGTCAAGGAGAGAGGCTTCAGAAGAAACCAACCCTGAAGACACCTTGATCTCAGACTTCCAGCTTTTAGAACTATGAGGAAATTACATTCTGTTCTTCAAGGCATTCAATTTGTGATACTTCATTTTGGCAGCCCAAGCTGACTAATACAAGTGGCCTGATCTGAAATAAGGGTAGATTACTAATTGACTTAAACCAATATGGTCATGAATGATATTTTGGGGAGATATTAGGGACAGTGGAGCTGGGTGAAGACTTTAGGTCTTCTCAAGGAAAGTAAACCTCAGACCAAATTCTCCCATATTTCAGGACTCATTAGAAAGTGGTACAAAATAATTCTGCGACCTATTCTGTAATCTCTCTTTAAGAAAATGCTTCACTATTGCACATGGACGAGTCATTCCAAAAAGCAATATTCTAGAGACAGGGTTCAGTTAGCTTACAGTCCAGATCAGGAAACCAGAATCTTCTGAACCCAAGACATTTCTGAATCAGGCTCTGTTCTAAGGAGGAATAATAAAAAGCTCAAATAAATAACTTCACTCAAGGCAAGGGAGTATTTGTATAATTTTTAGCCAAGATATTTACATATCTTGAACATTACTATTTTCTCCAGTGACTGTGCACTTACAAAAGTCAAGAAAATAATTTTCTTATGGATTCATATCTAACACAATTTCTTTGTCAAATTAGCCCTCCATTAAAAAAAAAAAAAAAGATATCTGAGTGTGTGTAGAGGGGGTTTTTATTCAAAGATTGATAGCAAAATGTCTTTTTATAACCATAGACATATTGCAATTGCACTAATGGATTTAGAACTTAGAATGTAAAAGCATTTGTAAATGGTAATGGCTTCTCCATTTCCCTGACAGTCACCTACATACTTTCATTGATTTTTCAATGTAATTTTATAGGTCATCAATAGCAAAGGCATTATACCAAACCTAAATGTATTTTTTTAGGATATATAATTGCTAATGTAAAATGTGTAAATCATTACTTTTCGCATCTTACCATTTTCTTTAGCATATTTTCAGAAGTAAAGTCTGAATAGAATAAATTCATGGTTCACTTGGACACTGACCCATCTTTATATCAATACTACCAATGGATGTGGTTAACTTTAATGTCCTGCCATGCTATGCATAGCATAGCACAGCTCCAAATATTGTGTGAATTTTATTTTTAAACTTCTTTATTTCCTAGTGCTAAATTTATGAAGCTATTTTTTTGGCAAATGATGAGGTTGAGCTTAGTTATCCAATGGCTGAAAATCAAGGTGGTTGTGTTATGCCGAAACTTTTGCCTGGTTATACAAGTTACCAACACAGCAGGCAAGAAAGTAGGTGGTGCATACACCCTGCTGTCACCAGTACTTTTTATTCAACAGAGAAATGTCCTATAATAGAAGTGTTTTATGAGTGGATGATTATAAATAGAGATATTTGAATTAAGTTTTATCAGGAAGCTAATCAAACCTAGCCAGGTCATTTTCTACCTCAGTTTTCCTATCCACCAATGTGGATGATAAGACATATTTATTTCAACATTATATTCAGACGCTGGAGGCTTTGTAGATTTAACTAATTTCTCATAGCTAGTTCACCTGTGTTTGCTACAGACAAGGTACTTCAAAATAACATCAGAATGCCAAACGTTTCTTAGGAAATTTCTTATATAAAATTATGACCGAAGTATCATTAGTCCTCTAAATAAATTTGAAATGACTAGGAAGCAAATATTTATATGAAAACATAAGTAAAAGTAGAAATTATTAGAGATTCAAAATAAAAATTGGGCCAAATTAGTTCTCTTTTTTTATTGTTGAGAGTATTATAGATACCCCCCATTTCCCCCCTCTCCCCTTAGCCCCCCTCCACTCAAACCACCCCCCTCAGGCCTTCACCACATTATTGTCTGTGTCTATGGGCTATGCATGTATTCATATTTGTTCTTTGATTAATCTCTTCCAGTCACCCCACCCCACTCCCTTCCCTTCTGAGTTCTGTCAGTCTGTTCCATGTATCCATACCTCTGGTCCTATTTTGTTCATCAGTTTATTTTGTTCATTAGATTTCGCATAGAAATGAGATCATGTAATATTTGTCTTTCTCTGACTGGCTTATTTCACTCAGCATGATAATCTCCAAGTCCAGCCATGCTGTCGCAAAGGTAAGAGATCCTTCTTTTGTACAACCACGTAGTATTCCATTGTTTAAACATACCACAGCATTTTTATCCACTCATCTACTGATGGGCACTTGGGCTGTTTCCAGATCTTAGCTATTGTAAACAATGCTGCTAAGAATATAGGGTACATATGTTCTTTCAAATTAGTGTTTTGGTTTATTCTGATATATTCCCATAAGTGGGATTGCTGGGTCAAATGAGTTTCATTTTTGATCTTTTGAGGTAACTCCATACTGTTTTCCATAGTGGCTGCACCAGTCTACATTCCAACCAGCACTGTGCTAGGGTTCCCTTTTCTCCACATCCTCGTCAGCACTTGTTGTTTGTTGATTTATTGATAGTAGCCATTCTGAAGATGTGAGATGATACCTCATTGTATTTCTCTGATAATTAGTGACCTTGAGCATTTCTTCATATGTCTCTTGGCCATCTTGGTGTCCTCTTTGGGGAAGTGTCTGTTCAGGCCCTTGGTCCATTTTTAAATGGATTGTTTCTTTTCCTGGTGTTGATTTGTATATTCTTTATATATTTTGGAGGTTAACCCCTTATCAGATGAATCATTGATGAATATGTTCTCCCATATAGTGGGTTCCTTTTTGTTTTGTTGATGGTTTCTTTTGCTGTGCAGAAGCTTCTTAGTTTGATGTAGTCCTAGTTGTTTATTTTTTCCTTTGTTTGCCTTGCCCTTGGAGGCATATCAGAAAAAATTATTGCTGCAAGAGATGTTTAAGATTTTGCTGCCTATGTTTTCTTGTAGAATTTTTATGGTTTCAAGACTTATTTAAGCCTTTTATCCATTTTGAGTTTTTTCTTATGTATGGTAGTCTAGTTTCATTTTTTTGTATGTACCTGTCCAATTTTCCAACCACTGTTTATTGAAGAGACTATCTTTACTCCATTGTATGCTCTCACATCTTTTGTCCCACATTAATTGACCATAAAGGTGTGGGTTGATTTTTTTGGGCTTTCTGTTCTGTTCCATTGATCTATGTGCCTGTTCTTGTGCCAGTATCAGGCTGTTTTGATTCCAGCGGCTTTGTAGTATAGTTTGATATCCAGTATTTTGATCCGTCCAATTTTGTTCTTCTTTCTCATGGTTGCTGAAGCTTTTCAGGGTCTTTTTTGGTTACATATATATTTTTGGAAGTTTTTTTCTAGATCTGTGAAATATGCCATTAATATTTTAATAAAGATTGTGTTGAATCTATAGATTGCTTTGGGTAGTATGGACATTTTAATGATGTTAATTATTCCAATCCATGAACATGGTGTATGCTTCCACTTATTTGTATCTTCCTCTATTTCTTTTTTAATGTCCTATAGTTTTTCAAGTACAGGTCTTTTATATCCTTGGTTAAGTTTATTCCTTTTTTTGTTGTTCTTGCAATAATAAATGGGATTGTTTTCTTAGTTTCTCTTTCTGAGAGTTCATTGCTATTGATTTTGGGATGTTAATTTTGTATCCTGCTACTTAGATTTAATTCATTTATTAAATTGAGTAGATTTTTGGTGGAGTCTTTAAGGTTTTCTTTGTGCAATATAATATCATCTGTGAATAGTGACAGTTTTATTTCCTCATTTCCAACTTGGATGCCTTTTATTTTTTCTTCTTGTCTGATCACTGTAGCTAGGACTTCCAGTACTATTTTTAATAAGAGCAGTGAAAGTGGACATCCCTGTCTTATTCCTGATCTTAAGGAAAGTGTTTTCAGTTTTTGCCCATTGAGTATGATGTTGGCTGTAGGTTTTTCATATATGGCCTTTATTATGTTGAACTATAATCATTTTATTCCCACTTTGCTGAGAGTCTTTATCATAAATGGATGTTGGGTTTTGTCCAGTGATTTTGCTCTGTCTATTGATATGATCATGTGATTTTTACCCTTCATTTTGTTTATATGATGCATCACATTTATTGATTTGCAACTATTGTACCAACCTTGCATCCCCAAATAAATCCCTGTTGGTCATGATATATGATCTTTTTAATATATTGCTGGACCTGGTTTGTTAATATTTTGTTAAAGGTTTTAGCATCTGTATTCATCAAGGCTATTGGCCTATAATTTTCTTTCTGTGTAGTATCTTTGTCTGGTTTTGATATTAGGATATTGCTGAACTCATAAAAAGAGATTAAAAATCTCCCTTCCTCTTGAATTTTTTGGAATAGTTTGAGGAGCATAGGTGTTAGTTCTTTGAATGTTTGGTAAAATTCTCTTGTGAAGCCATCTGATACAGCACTTTTGTTTGCTGTTAGTTTATTTTTTATTTTTTATCACTGATTCAGTTTCATTAGTTGTAATCAGTCTGTTCAGGTTTCTGATTCTTTCTGATTGAGTTTTGACAGATTGTATGTTTCTAGGAATTTGTCCATTTTTCCCAGGTTGTCCAATTTGTTGGCACATAGTTGTTCATAGTATTTTCTTACAATCCTTTGTATTTCTGTGATGTCCGTTGTTACTTTGCCTCTTTAATTTCTGATTTTATTTACTTGGGTTCTCTCTCTTTGTTTCTTCATTAATCTGGCTAAAGATTTATCTATCTTGTTTATGTTTTCAAAGAACCAGCTCTTAGTTTCATTAATCTTTTTTATATTGTTTTTTTTTTTTAAATCTCTATGTCATTTTTTCCTGCTCTGATCTTTATTATTTTCTTCTTTCTACTTACTATGGACTTTTCTTTTTGTTATTTTTCTAGTTCTCTTAGTTGTTGGGGTAAGATTGTTTATTTGAGATGTTTCTTGTTTCTTGAGGTAGGCGTGTAAAGCTATGAACTTCCCTCTCAGGACTGCTTTTGCTGTGTGCCATAGATTTTGGGTTGTTTTGTGTTCAGTTTCATTTGTTTCCAGGAAGGAGCCAAATTATTTGTTACTTGACATGTCTTTCCCATCTTTTCACTATGTTACATGTTCTTTTGTCTACTAAGACCCATTGTAGAAATGCCATCCACTCTATAAATTTCTCTTCTCTTTTCTGCTTTCCTTCCTTAAGCAGAACTGATAGCTGAATTTTCTAGATTTCTATGGTATCTTGCCACTCCAGTTGCAGTTTATGCAATGCACATTTTTATTTCTCTATTTATCAGTATACTGTGTGTTTATCAATATTCTATGAATTACATTGTAAAAATTCTTATTTGACCAAGAATTCACTAAGAATCTTGGTTTGTGGTAAAGTCTCCATAAGGGGATGAAAGCTTAATGTAGCACATGGAAAAATAATAATACCAGATAAATCACATTTTATGGTGAAAAGGACAATAAATGATACCAAAAAAAAAGTTTCATAAATTTTCAAAGAGTTGGCCTACAACAATCTGAGAAGCCTTTAGGGAGAAATTGAGGACTATAATATGACTTGGAATTAGAGCAGTCAGAAAAAAGAAAAATTGTTCCAATACAGAATTATTGAAGTTTTCACGGTAAGAAATTACTTAAATGAAATAAATTTATTTTTCCTAGGATGTTAAATGAAAATTACAGATTACTATTTAAATTTTACAAAATCGTTGGGGCATTATGGAACATTCAAAACTAGGAATTTGAACAAGAAGGTTTTGAAAAGGGAAGACTATGTTCACTGATTTTCTGATATAGATTGTAAACATTTTTTGTTTTACTTTTTCTTTATAGAATGGGACAAGAAATATATTTTTTTCTGATATTGAATTGTTGTGATAGGTTGTCAGTGTGGAGTCATTGTTGGGGCAGGCTTTCCAGCTCTTACATTTTACTCCATCCACTACATATAGAGAACAATGTGAGTTGTGCTGGAGTTGTGCAGTTAATCAGCTCTGGGTCCGTGCCTCACCTGGTGCCAAGAAATTTGATAGATCATCAATTGTCTTTGCAAATCTTCTGTTTTTCCTTAAGAGCAAACATATGCTGATACATAAGAGACACAAATTGATGAGATAATTAGGTAAATTTATGTTGAATGTCAAGGAGGAAAACCATAATTTAGGAAATGAATAGAATATGGATTACTATAAAAACTGTTTTCATGCTTCAGTACAATGCTAGATCCACTAAAATAATCAGTAGTAAGTGGTTCTTTGAAAGCTTTCCTAATGCTTGTATCCAGAGGTCAAGAAATTATTCATGGACACACATATACATTAGTATTGGCATTGATATTACTCTATGACAGAAGCTTTTGTTTGCCTTGGGAACCACAGTGCTAAAATGTAGGAGTCCTGAGACCTTCTGCACTAAAAAAATCCTGAAAAGTCAGAACATATTTTATCACAGTAATTAATATTTTAGCCCAGAATGACTGGTAAAGGCATAAAATTGTCAAGCTTTCTAACCTTGCAGTTTAAAATTTCTCCTTTCTCCTGCCCTGGCCGGTTTGACTCAGCAGTTAGAGTGTCGGCCCGCGGACCAGAGAGTCCTGGGTTTGGTTCCCACTAAGAGCATGTACCTCGGTTGCAGTTTGTCCCTGGCCCCAGTGGGGGTCGGGTGGGTGGCAGCCACTCAATGTGTCTCTCTCACATTGATGTTTCTCTTTCTCTCTCTTCCTTCCTCTCTCCCTCCCGCTCTATCTGAAGATAGGTGCAAAAATGTCCTCGAGTGAGGATAAAAAATAAATAAATAAATAAATAAATAAATAAATAAATAAAATTTCTCCTTTCTCCTGTGGTAGTACACCTTATATATCTCACCCTTCACAGAAAAATATGCTTTATAATTCTAATAACTGTCAAAATTTATTGAGCTCTTATTATGTGCCTGTTATAAGTATATATCAACTCTTCACCACAATAATGCTTATAATGCTCATAAATACACTATTACATTATTATCTCTTTACACATATAAGAAAACTGAGGCCAAGGGAGGTCAAGTAACTACCTGAGAACACACAGCAAATAAGTTATGAAACTAAGATTCTTTTTTTTTCTTTAAATATTTTTTTCTTTATTGATTTTAGAGAGAGAGGAAGGGAGAGAGAGAGCTAGAAACATCGATGAGACAGAACATTGATTGGTTGCCTCCTGCATGCCCCCACTGGGATTTGGGCCTACCACCTGGGCATGTGCCCTGACCTGGAATCAAACCAGTGACCTCTTGGTGCATGGGTCAATGCTCAACCACTGAGCCATACCAGCCAGGCTGAAACTAAGATTCTTTTTTTTTTTTTTTTTAATCCTCACCCGAGGACATTTTTTCATTTTTTGTTCAGATAGAGTGGGAGGGAGAGAGAGGAAGAGAGAGAGAGAGAGAGAAACATCGACGTGAAAGGGACACATCGAGTGGCTGCCACCCGCACGACCAACCAGGGCCGGAGACAAACTGCAACCGAGGTACATGCCCTAGCGGGAACCGAACCCGGGTCTCTCTGGACCGCAGGCCGACGCTCTAACCGCTGAGCCAAACCGGCCAGGGCTGAAACTAAGATTCTTAATGAACGTAATCTCATCCCAGATTCTAAGACTTGATCTCTATTTTATATTGATATTTTTGGATTTAAAAAGTCATTTAGTGGTTAAATCTATGACAAATACAACAAAAACAATGAGAAAACATAGTAATTTCAGAATTAGGTTATAGCCAGATGTGTTGTAAATTTTAAAATATAGAAAAATACAAATGCTAATACATTTGAATGTCCCAAAGATATGATCAAATCCAATAAAAATATTATGGACCCATAAGAACATATGAAGAAATAGCCAAGAAATGAAAAAAGAACAAAAATAATTAAAATTGCTCAGAAATGAAAGGTCTAAGTAGTTCTATGGAGAAGATCTAGAAATGAAGCAAGAACATACCCTTGATATAACTATTTTATTATTTAGATATTATTAGATATAAAATACACAGATTTCTAATTTTTATTATCTGTAATAAATGCTACTATATAAACCATAAACTAAATAAAAAATAAATAAACAGAGCCAACAGAGATTTTAAATCTTTAGAATGGGCAAAGAAAATGAACAACTGGCAGTAAAGGAAAGAAGCAAACAATTGTTCAATTTTACTAGTAATCAAATAAGTAAGAATTAAAATAGAGCTTTTGCCCATCAAAATGAAAAGGGATAAAAATAAGATAATATTCATTAAATCTTATGTTACTATCTTTCTGAACAACCCCTTTATAAGTAACAAATAAATCAGGAAAAATATTTTAAATATGCTTATACTTTACTCAAAATCCCATAAAGAAATTAAGAATAATGACTACAAAAATTGTGTATAACATATTTATTACATGATTTATTACAATTGTGATTACTTTAAATACCCTATAATAGTTTTACTTTCTTTTTTGTTCTGAGTTTTTAAATTATTAACTCAATACAAGTGTATTAAATGCCTACATTATGTTTTATTTATTTTCTTATTGAATTTATTCAGGTGACATTGGTTCACAAAATCATACAGTTTTCAAACGTACAACTCAACAAATCATCCTCTGTACACAGCATCATGCGCCCATCACCCCAAGTGAAGTCCCTTTCCATCCCCATTTTCCCCACACTTGCCTACCTACAACCAACCCCTCATCCCACTTTCCTTCTGGCTATCACCACACTGTTTTCTATGTCTATGTGATGTTTTTGTGCTTAATGCCTTCACTTTCTTTCATCTAGTCTCCCAACACCCCTCCTTTATTACAACTGTCAATCTGTTCCATGTATCCATGCTTCTGTCTATTTTGTTCCTCAGTTTATTTTGTTTATTAGATCCCACATATAGGTGAGATCATATGATATTTCTCTTTTACCGACTGGCTTATTTCACTTAGCATAATAATTTCTAGATCCACTCATGCTATTGCAAAAAGTAAGATGTCCTTTTTTTTAGACAGCTGAGTAGTGTTATCCACTCATCT
Source organism: Tadarida brasiliensis (assembly GCA_030848825.1). Lineage (NCBI taxonomy): Eukaryota > Metazoa > Chordata > Mammalia > Chiroptera > Molossidae > Tadarida > Tadarida brasiliensis. The sequence goes on along the minus strand of CM061259.1, from coordinate 64,936,476 downwards.
ACTGATGGGTGCTCAGGCTGTTTCCAGATCTTGGCTATTGTAAATAATGCTGCATTGAACATAAGGGTGCATATATTTTTTCGAGTTAGTGTTTTGGTTTATTCAGATATATTCCCAGAAGTACAATCCCTGGGTCATAAGGCAGTTCCATCTTAAATCTACTGAAGAAACTCTACACTGATTTCCACAGTGGCTGCAACATTCTCCATTTCCATAAACAGTGCATGAGGGTTCCCTAGGCCCCACATCCTGACCAACACTTGTTGTTTGTTAATTTATTGATGATAGCCATTCTGACAGGTATGAGGTGATATCTCATTGTGATTTTAATATGCATCTACCTGATGATTATTTTTTCATGTATCTGTTAGCATTCTGTACGTCCTGTTTGGAGTAGTGTCTATTTAGGTTCTTTGTCCATTTTTAATTGGATTGTTTGTCTTCTTTTGTTGAGTTGTATGAGTGCTGTATATATTTTGGAAATTAATCCCTTATCAAATGTATCACTGGCAAATATGTTCTCCCATTCAGTGGGTTCTGTTTTCATTTTGTTAATAGTTTCCTTTGCTGTATAAAAGCTTTTTAGTTTAATGTAGTCCCATTTGTTTATTTATTTTTCTTTGTTTTCCTTGCCGGAGGCAGTATAGTAGCAACAATATTGCTACGTGAGATGTCTGAGATTTTATTTTTATTTATTTTTTATTTATCATATATCTCTAACATTTATTTATTTATTTAAATTATTTTTATTAATTTATTTTTGTTACAGATGTTTCTACTTTTTCCCCCATTGACGCCCTCCTCCCCATCCTGCCCCCGTCCCCAGCATTGTTGTGTATGTCCATGGTTACACATACATGCATATAAATTCTGTGGTTTATCTCTCCCCCCCACAACCCCCTCTTCTGAGGTTTGTCAGTCTGTACCCTACTTCTATGTCTCTGGGTCTATTTTGTTCATCAATTTGTTTAGTTCATTATATTACACAAATAAGTGAGATCATGGGATATTTGGCTTGTTTCGCTTAGCATAATACTCTCCAGGTCCCTCCATGTCATCTCAAAGGATAAGAGATCTTTCTTTCTTACAGCTGCATAGTACTCCATTGTGTATATGTACCACAGCTTTTTTATCCATTCGTCTACTGATGGACACTTGGGTGTTTCCAGATCTTAGCTATTGTAAATAGTGCTGCTATGAACATAGGGGTACATATATTCTTTCTGATTGGTGTTTCAGGCTTCTTAGGGTATATTCCTAGAAGTGGGAACACTGGGTCAAATGGCAATTCAATTTTTAATTTTTTGAGGTAACACTATATTGTTTTCCATAGTGGCTGCACCAGTCTGCATTCCCACCAGCAGTGTACTAGAGTCTCCTTTTCTCCACACCCTCGCCAGCCCTTTCTTTGTCTCTGCCTTTGTTACCAGTTTCTGTGTGGCTTCTTCTATAAATCCTTGGTTATAATATTTCAGTTCTACTAGCTTTCAGTTTGTTATTCAGGTTGATTGCTCTATAATTTAACTGTAAATCCGGTTGGATGCTGAAAGCTGTTGAGTGTGGCTTCCAACTACTCTGTAGCCATCTTGGAATCTACATTAGGTTTTAGATTCTAGTTGAGTGTGAGACATCACACCTGTGCTCGAGAAACTTAATTCTCATAGAGTAATATGAAGAAATTTAGGATGTTGTAAGAGGGTGTATAATTCAAAGCTAAATTTTAAGACGTAATTTCTCTTTGCTGTGGGAATGTAGAATACCTGGAGCTCAATGGGAGTTGATCAGGGAAGGTTCCATGGAAGAGGTAAGACTTGAACTGAACATTGGATTTAATTAATATTGAGTCTTTTAATCCATGAGCATGGACTATTTCTCCATTTAGATGATTTTTAATGTTTTTTTTAATTAATTTATTTTTGTTACAGATGTTTCTCCTTTTTTCCCCATTGACACCGTCCTCCTCATCCCCCCACCCTGTCCCTAGCTTTATTGTCCATGTCCATTGGTTATGCATATATGCACTTAGGTTCTGTGGTTTATATCTTCCCTCCCCCTCCCACCCCTTCTTCTGAGGGGTGTCAGTCTATACCCTACTTCCACATCTCTGGGTCTACCCTATTCTTCAGACTGTTATGTTCATTATATTCCACAAATAAGTGAGATCATGTGATATTTGTCTTTCTCTGCTTGACTTGTTTCGCTTAGGATAATACTCTGCAGGTCCCTCCATGTCGTCTCAAAGGATAAGAGATCTTTCTTTCTTACAGCTGCATAGTACTCCATTGTGTATATGTACCACAGCTTTTTTATCCATTCGTCTACTGATGGACACTTGGGCTGTTTCCAGATCTTAGCTATTGTAAATAGTGCTGCTATGAACATGGGGGTACATATATTCTTTCTGATTGGTGCTTCAGGCTCCTTAGAGTATATTCCTAGGAGTGGGATCACTGGGTCAAATGGTAATTCAATTTTTAATTTTTTGAGGTAGCACCATAGTGTTTTCCATAGTGGCTGCACCAGTCTGCATTCCAACCAGCAGTGTACTAGAGTCCCCTTTTCTCCACACCCTTGCCAACACTTGTTGTTTGATGCTTTGTTGATGGTGGCTATTCTGACAGGCGTGAGGTGATACCTCATTGTTGTTTTAATTTGCATCTCTCTGATGATTAGTGATGTTGAGCATTTCTTCATATGTCTCTTGGCCATTTGTATGTCCTATTTGGAGAGGTGTCTATTTAGTTCCTCTGCCCATTTTTTAATTGGGTTCTTTGTCTTTCTTTTGTTGAGTTGTATGAGCACTCTATATATTTTGGAGATTAACCCCTTATCTGATGTATCATTGACAATTATGCTCTCCCATACAGTGGGTTCCCTTTCTGTTTTGATGGTTGTTTCTTTTGCTGTGCAGAAGCTTTTGAGTTTGATGTAGTCTCATGTGTTCATTTTTTTCCTTTGTTTCTGTTGCCCTAGGTGATGTATCAGTGAAGATTCTGCTGCGTATGATGTCTGAAATTTTGTTGCCTACATTTTCTTCTAGGATATTTATGGATTCATGAGTCACATTTAAGTCTTTTATCCATTCTGAGTTTATTCTTGTGTATGGCGTAAGCTGATGGTCTAGTTTCATTTTTTTGCATGTAGCTGTCCAATTTTCCCAACACCATTTATTAAAGAGGCTGTCTTTACTCCATTGTATGTTCTTGCCACCTTTGCCGAATATTAATTGAGAATAATGTTTTGGGGCAATTTCTGGGTTCTCTGTTCTATTCCATTGATCTATGTGGCTGTTCTTGTGCCATTACCAGGCTGTTTTGATTACAGAAGCTTTGTAGTATAACCTGGTGTCCGGTATTGTGATCCCACCAACTTGGCCCTTCTTTTTCAAGATTGCTGTAGCTATTCAGGGTCTTTTTTGGTTCCATATGAACTTCTGAAGTATTTGTTCTAGTTCTGTGAAATATGTCGTTGGTATTTTGATGGGCATTGGGTTAAATCTGTAGATTGCTTTGGGTAGTATGGACATTTTAATGATGTTAATTCTTCCAATCCATGAACAAGGTATGTGCTTCCACTTTTTTATATCTTCCTCTATTTCTTTTTTCAGTGTTTTGTAGTTTTCTGCAAATAGGTCTTTACTTCTTTGGTTAAGTTTATTCCTAGGTATCTTAATTTTTTTGCCGCAATGGTAAATGGGATTGTTTTTTTAGTTTCTCTTTCTGTGAGTTCATTATTGGTGTATAAGAATGCTGTTGATTTCTTGATGCTAATTTTGTATCCTGCTATTTTGCCAAATTCATTTATTAAGTCTAGTAGATTTTTGATGGAGTCTTTAGGGTTTTCTATGTATAATATCATGTCATTTGCAAATAATGACAGTTTCACTTCCTACTTTCAAATTTGGATCCCTTTTATTTTTTCTTCATGTCTGATTGCTGTGACTAAGACTTCCAGTACTATGTTAAATAAGAGTGGTGAGAGTGGGCATCCTTGTCTTGTTCCTGTTCTTAAGGGAAATGCTTTTAGTTTTTGTCCATTGAGTATGATGTTGGCTGTAGGTCTTTCATATATGGCCTTTATAATGTTGAGATATGATCCCTCTATTCCCCAATTGCTGAGCGTTTTTATCAGAAATGGGTGCTGGATTTTGTCAAATGTTTTTTCAGCATCTATTGATATGATCATGTGGTTTTTATCTTTCATTTTGTTTATGTGATGTATCACATTTATTGATTTGCGTATATTGTACCAGCCTTGCATCCCTGGGATGAATCCCACTTGGTCATGGTGAATAATTTTTTTGATGTGTTGCTGGATCCGATTTGCTAGTATTTTGTTTAGGATTTTGGCATCTGTGTTCATCAGGGATATTGGCCTGTAGTTTTCTTTCTTTGTAGTGTCTTTTTCTGGTTTTGGAATGAGAATTATGCTGGCTCCATAAAAGGAGTTTGGAAGTCTTCCTTCTTCTTGAATTTTTTGGAATAGTTTGAGGAGAATGGGTGTTAGTTCTTCTTCGAATGTTCGGTAAAACTCCCCCGTGAAGCCGTCCAGGCCTGGGCTTTTGTTTGCTGGGAGGGTCTTGATTACATCTTCAATTTCCTTCCTTGTTATTGGCCTGTTCAAGTTTTCTATCTCTTCCTGGTTCAGTTTTGGGAGACTATGTGTTTCTAGAAATGTGTCCATTTCTCTTAGATTGTGGAATTTGTTGCCATATAAATATTCATAGTATTTGTTAACGATCCTTTGTATTTCAGTGGTGTCAGTTGTTACTTCTCCTCTTTCATTTCTGATTTTGTGCATTTGGGTTCTCTCTCTTTGTTTCTTGGTGAGTCTAGCTAAGGGTCCATCAATCTTGTTTATCTTTTCAAAAAACCAGCTCTTTGTTTTATTGATCCTTTGAATTGTTTTTTTGGTCTTCATGTCGTTTATTTCTGCTCTGATCTTTAGTATTTCCTTCCTTCTACTTGCTCTAGGGTTTTCTTTTTGTTTACTTTCTAGTTCTTTAAGTTGTGAGGTTAGGTAGTAAATTAGAAATTTTTCTTCTTTCGTGAGGTGGGCCTGTAGTGCTATGAACTTCCCTCTGAGAACTGCTTTTGCTGCATCCCATAGATTTTGTGTTGTTGTGTGTTCATTTTAATTGGTTTCCAGGAAGTTTTTAATTTCTTCCTTGATCTCCATGGTAACTCATTCATTGTTCGGTAACATGCTGTTTAGCCTCCATGTGTTCAAATGTCTTTGCATGTTCTTGTTGCAATTGATTTCTAGTTTCATGCCATTGTGATCTGAAAAAATGCTTGATATGATTTCAATCTTCTTGAATTTGTAGAGACTTAGTTTGTGCCCTATTATATGGTCTATCTTTGAGAATGTCCCATGTGCACTTGAGAAGAATGTGAATTCTGCAGTTTTGGGATGTAATTCTCTATAGATATCTATTAAATCCATTTGATCTAGTGCTTCATTGAGAATTTCTGTGTCCTTGTTAATTTTTTGTCTAGATGATCTATCCAGTGATGTCAGCAGGGTGTTGAAGTCTCCTGCTATGACTGTATTGCTGTCGATTTCTCTTTTGGAGTCCTCCAGAAGATTTTTAATATATTTTGGGTCTCCTATATTGGGTGGATATATGTTTACCAAGGTTATATCTTCCTGTTGGATAGACCCTTTCAATATTATGTAGTGGCCTTCTTTGTCTCTAGTTATGGTCTTCAATTTGAAATCTAATTTATCAGATATGAATATTGCTACCCCAGCTTTTTTTCCCTTTCTGTTTGCTTGGAAGATTTTTTTCCATCCCTTTACTTTCAACCTATGTGAGTCTTTTGTTGTGAGGTGGGTCTCTTGTAAACAACATATATGTGAATGATGCTTTCTTATCCAGTCAGCTACTCTGTGTCTTTTTATGGGAGCAATCATTCCATTTACATTTAAGGTGATTATTGATATGTACTTATTTATTGCCATTTTTGTTCAGTGTGGTTATATTTTTCTTCCTATTTCTTCTACTAATTATAGCAGTCCTTTTAACATTTCTTGCAGTGCTGGTTTGGTGCTAATATATTCCCTTAGCCTTTTTTTGTCTGGGAAGCTCTTTATTTGACCTTCTATTTTGAATGATAGCCTTGCTGGATAGAGTAGTCTTGGATTCAGATCCTTGTTTTTCATGACCTTGATTACTTCATGCCATTCCCTTCTGGCCTGTAGTGTTTCTGTTGAGAAGTCAGCTCATAGCCTTATGGGGGTTCCTTTGTAGGTAACCTGTTGCTTATCTCTTGCTGCCTTTTGGATTCTCTCTTTGTCTTTAATTTTTGGCATTTTAATTATTATGTGTCTTGATGTGGGCCTGTTTGGGTTCTTCTTACTTGGGGCTGTCTGTGCTTCTTGAACTTGAATGCCTTCTTCCTTCACCAAATTAGGAAAGTTTTCTGTCACTATTTCTTCAAATATATTCTCTAACCCTTGCTCATTTTCTTCTTCTTTGGGGACTCCTATGATGCAAATATTATTACGTTTCCAGTTGTCCCACAGTTCTCTTAAGCTATCTTCCTGTTTTTTAATTGTTTTTTCCTTTTGGTTTTCTGATTGATTGATTTTTTCTACTCTGTCTTCTAATTTACTGATCCGGTCCTCCACTTCCTCTACTCTGCTGGTCAGTCCTTTCAATGTGTTCTTTATTTCTGCTATGTCTTTCTTTATTTCCACTTGGTTGTTTTTCATGGTGTCGATGTCCTTACTCATGCTGTTTAGTTTCCTCAAGATCATGGCTCTGAACTCCACCTCTGATAATTTGCTTAACTGCATTTCATTTATCTCATCTTCAGTAGAGTTCTCTTGTTCCTTCATTTGGGATCTGTTTCTTTGTTACACCATTTTTGCTATCTCAGTGGGTTTTGGAGCCTGCCAAATTTTCCCTGTGGGTGTTGGTGTTCTGCTATTTGTGGCTCCCTCTACTGGATTTGGATGAGCGTGAAGGGCCCTCCTTAAACACCACTGTCAAATCTCACTTTCCTGGGTAGATTTGCAAGCTCAAGAAAGGTTCCATAATGCTCTAGCTTTTTGCCTGGAGGCTATTAGCCTCAGTTACTTGAAAAGCCTTAGGATCTCAGTTGAATGAGAAACTCCCTCAGGTGTTTATAGTGTAAGAGGATTTTCGGCCAATGCTGGTTGTTAATGAGCCTCAATTTGCATTTCTTTGCCTCTTTACCTCACCTGGGAATCTCCGAGGGAGGGGCTGCCACAGCTCCGGGAAAGAGCTAACTTGGCTGCCATTCTGTGTAACCTGGAAGGAGCTGGCTGACCACCACCGTCCTTTGTGGCTGCAGCTCAGCACAAACTCTGAGTGCCCTCCAAATCCCAGGTGTCCCCACAGAGTTCCAGTCCAGTCCACCCTCCCTCTGCTGGAGCCCCAGGTGAGTGACTGTGGCTATTTAGCACTCTGTCCCGGCCTCTGCGCTGTGGAGCAGCTTGGGCTCTCAACCCCGAGGGTGGGCGCTGCTGCTGCTCACAGCTAAGGCCACTGCTGTCCATGGGCTCCCAGCCCGCCACCCTCACGCACCTCCGCAGATCCTACCAGGCTCATTCAGTGTCCCTGGTTGTATGGTCCTCTCCCGCTGCTTTTCTGTTGCTTTTTCTTGACGATTTGTCTTTATTTTAGTTGTAATTCCTGTTTGGTCCTGGGAGATCGTCTGTTAAGCTTCCATTCACTCCACCGCCATTTTTCTGTCTCCCCATGATATTTTGTAGTTAGTTTCTTTTAACAACTTTATTGAGATATAATGAGACAGATTAAAGTATACAATTTGATCAATTTTGACATATCTGTACACCTGTGAAACCATTACCACAATTAATATAGTGAATATACACATCACCTGCAAAAGTTTCCTCATACTTGTTTGTGTTCCCTCACCCACTGGGACCCACGCCACCTCTCCGATCCTCGAAGCTGAACTGTTGCTGTGCATTGGTTTGTGTTTTCTAGAATTTATCTAAATAAATTTATCTTGTATGCATTCTTTCTTTCTGGCCCTTTTCACTTAGCATAATTATTATGAGATTCATCCATATTGTTACATGACTCATTATTAGTTAATTTTTTAAAATTGTTATGTAGTATCCTATTTATGGTACACCAGATTTGTTTATTTATTTATCTGTTGATAGATATTTTGGTTGTCTCTAGTTTTTTTGTTTGTTTTTTTGCCATTTCAAATAAAGTTGTTGCAAACATCAATGTATAAGTCTTCGTACGGATATGTGCTTTCATTTTTGAGGGGATGGTAAATACCTAGGAGTGGAATGGAAGAATCATGGGGTAGGTATATGTAACTGTTTAAGAAAATACCAAAGTGTTTTTCAAAGTGCTTGTGCCATAATCAGTTTCTGTTGCTGCTGTAACAATTCACCATGAACTTAGCTAAAAACAACGGAAATAAATTAACTTACAGCTCTGTAGATCAGAAGTCTGCAGATCTTAGTGGGCTAAAATTCAAGGTGCAGCAAACCTGCTTTCCTTTCTGAAGGTTCTAGGACAGAATCCATGTTGTCTTTTCCAGCTTCTGTAGCATGTCCACAATACTTAGCTCATGCACTCTTCCATCTTTGAAGCTAACAAATTCATTGTCACATTGCTCTCTGCCACAGGCAGACTGGGCGTTCAGCTTTTAAGGACTCCTGGATTAGATTAGTCTCGCTTAATCTAGATAATAAGAGTAAATGTAATTGAAATAAATAGAATTAAAAAATAATAAAGAATAAAGTTAAGTGACTAACACAGTCTGATTTTAAGATAAGAGGGTTAGTGGAGAATAGGGAGTCCAGAAATAGACCCACACATATGGGGACAACTGGCTTTCAAAAAACGTACAAAGGCAATTTAGAGCAGAAAAAAACTCGTTTTGTTAAAGAACTCAGTAGAGCACCACTTGGGTACTCTATTCAATAATCAGACATGGTTTTCAGAAGGTAGTTTCAGTTAATTACAGCAAGGAAAAGAGACAGGGCATTCATATCCAAAGTTCTGTTTCCAATGAAAGGCTTTAGCCATTGCTTATACCAATGATTTTCAACCTTTTTTTTTTTTTTTTTTTTTTTTTTTAAATCTCATGGCAACCATACACTAACTACTAACATTCTGCAGCTGATCTGACAAAAAAAAAAAAAAAAGATATGTTTGATTAATTTAGAAAAAATAAAAATAGTAATTACATATCCTTTTTGCTCCAAAGTCACTTTTTATTTATTTATTTTTAAATCCTCACCCAAGGATATTTTTCCATTTATCTTCAGATCGAGTGTGAAGGAGATAGAAAGAGAGAGAGAGAAAGAGAGAGAGAGAGAGAGAGAGAGAGAGAGAGAGAGAGAGAGAGAGATGTGAAGGAGACATATCGATTGGTTGCCTCCTGACCAGGGCCGGGTACCGGAATCACAATTGAGGTACATGCCCTTGACTGGAATTGAACCCACACTGGAACTGAACCCATGACTCTTTGATCTGCAGGCCAATGTTCTAACCACTGAGCAAAACTGGCCAGGGCCCAAAGTGACTTTTTAAATATCAGGTGCCTATCCTTGTATATAAGGATTTCTGGTACCAAGAATTAACCAATCACATGCAACCTTATTATGCAACATGACCAATAAGATGGAACTCTATTATATGACCTATATATTTATAGTTCAAGACAGGGCATTCACACTGGATTGTAGGGTTGGCTGTAGTCATTTTTTTATTTGACAGTCTAAAGGAAAAGAGGTCAGTGCCCCTGACAAAATAGTCATGCTTTAAAAATTCTTAGGACACACTATTTGAAAATCGCTGGCTTATATACACTATTTATTCAATTACACTTTGAGTTCTTTTTTGCAATTGGCTACACTTATCTGGTTGAGTTCCTGGAAAGCTCATCCTGTTAAAGGCTGTGTCTGCAAAAATACTGTGCTACATTTTAACGTTTAGCAAGAATGACATTTAGTAACAACATTTAGAACTGCCCAGACCTTGAGACCTTTGTCCTATATAACATTTCAAACAAATTGTGGTGAAAAGTTTCATATCCTTGTGGAAAAATATGATGTTTAATGAATATTTCTTACCACATACAAAAATGAACTCAAGATATATTGCAGCACTAAGTATAAAACCTAAACCTATAAAACTTGAATCTAGCTAGAGATGTATCAACTTTACTCATATAACCAGCTTTTGGCTGCCTTGAATTTCTCAATAATATTACTCTTTTCTATTTTATTGGTTTCTGCTCTCTAGTTTTTTATTTATCTTATTTACTTTCCATTCAGTTTACTCTTATTTTTCTAGATGCTTAAGTAAGAAGCAGAAAACAGAATTGAGAACTTTCTTCCTTCATTATATAGGTATTTAGTGCTATATATGTTCTTCTAAGTGCTGTTTAATACCATTATCCTATTTTGACATCTTGTTTTTTTTTTTTATTTTCAGGTAGTCCAAAAATACTTTCTAATGTTCAGTTTGACATTTTCTTTGACCCATAGGTTATTTAAAAGTCCATTTGGTTTCCACACACTTGAGATTTGTAGAGATACATTTTGTTGTGCTATTATGTTCATAAATGTTACTTTATATAACATGAATGCTTTTAAAATTTACTGGGAGTTGATTTAAGGTGCAGAATATGGTCTAACTTGGTAAACGTTCTGTGTGCATTTGAAAATAATAAGTATTCTGTTGTTATTAGGTAGAATGCTCTATAAATGTCAACCAAGTCAAATTGTTTGAGAATGTTGTTCCTACCTTGCATATCTTTACTTCTATTCTATCTACTTACTCTATAAATTATTGAGAAAGGAGTATTGGAATCTCTGGCTGTAAGTGAATTTCTCTATTTCTCCTCCTAGCTCTTTACTTTGAAGTTCTGTTATTAAGTGCATACATATTTAAGCTATCAAGTTTTTCTAAAGAATTTTCTGATTTACTAAAATTAAATGGCATTCTTTATCCCTGATAATACTCTTTTTTCCAAAATCTACTTTTTATGATATAAATGTGACCACTTAAACTTTTGTTCAATTGATTGCATACTACATCTTTTTATTTTACTTTCAATCTACTTGAGTTTTATATTTAAAGTTATTTCTTTTTTCTTAAATATTTTTTCTTTATTGAGTTTAGAGAGAGAGGAGGGGAGAGGGAGAGAGAGATAGAATCATCGAGGAGAGAGAACATCGATAGGCCGCCTCCTGCATGCCCCCCACTGGGGATTTTGCCCACAACCTGGGCATGTGCCCTGACTGGGAATCAAACTGGCAACCTTTTGGTGCATGGGTCAACGTTCAACCACTGAGCCACAGAGGCTGGGCTAAAGTTTATTTCTTATAAGAAACATAGCTTTTGCTTTTTGCCCAATCTGCCTGCCAATCACTATCTTTCAAATCAGAATTTAGACCATTTACGTTTAATGTAATTATTGATATATTAGAGCTTACATTTATTGTCTTGCTATTTATTTCATTTGTTCTATGTTCATTTTTAACTTTTTACTTCATTGATTTAATATTTTGTATAATTCCACTTTGTCACTTTAGTTAGCTTATTAGGTATAAGATTTTGTGTTGTTATTTTAATGATTTCTTTCTGGTATTATACACCTTTAACTTATTAAGTCTACACTCAAAGATACAATTTTGCTTTTATTATAAGAACAGAACAGTTCAATATTATATTTCCATTTCTCTTTCCCCAGCTTTTGTGCTACTGTTTCAGGAATTCTACTTTTACATATCTTATATACTTCATACTACAACATTATTATTTTTAAATTGTCAATCATCATTAAAAAACATTTTTAAGAAAAAAAATTGTACATGAAGTTATCTTTTCCAGTGCTCTACATTCATTTTGTAGATCTTTATTTCCATCTAGTATAATGGAAATTATTATTAGTCTTCTGCTTGAAAGAACATCTTTGAATTTTTATTTTAATGTGTGTCTGCTGATTACAAATTATTTTATATTTTGTGTCTGAAAAATTATTTAGTCTTCATTTGTGAAATAAATTTTCTCTGTGTATAGAATTTTAAGGCTGATTGATTTTATTTCTTCCAATACTTTCAAGATAGTGGTCCACTTGTTTTTCTTGCTTAGTTTCCTATTAGAAATTTACTCCAATACTTATCTTTGTTCCTTTGTTCATAATGTCTCTTATTTCTCTGGCTTTTTAATTAATCAGTTAGAACCATTTAGTCTTGTCCTTTCAAATTTCCTTCTGCCTTTGCCTTACATTTACTGAAGGGGTCCTTATTTGAGCTGAAGATCAAAATATAATATTTTGGGGAGATATAATGCAATTCAGTAAAATCTTTACTAATATTGATACTAAAGAAAATATTTACATGGGTAGAGTTTACATCATTTCTATGGACACAATTTTTAGACTAAACCAAGAAACTGAGTGAGGATTTCCAAAGCTATTTCAGTCATCCAGAAAAGGATGACTTTTTGGAAGTAAATTACTTAATCCAATTTCAACAAAACAAGAGTTAGCTACTTAGGAATAAAATAATTGAAAGATCATTTATGAAGATTCTGGACTGTCCAAAAAACCAATTTTATCCTTGAATTTGACCAGGCTGATATTTAAATATGAGGAAAGTTTCTATTTCTATACCGTGAAAGGACTAAAGCAAACTTGGTAACCTTGGTAATTGTGTGCATTTTCCTTTAAATATTTGTTAAATTTGTTTATTTATTTATTTATGTATTTATTTATTTATTTATTTAGACAGCTAGTCTTTTGGAAATCTGATGTCCTTTACACTTTATGCATGTAGACTTTTTCTTATATTTTCTAAATACTACTGTTCTTGAGTCTTTCTTTAGACCTCCTATTGAGCATGTAATTTTTTTCAACTGTAAAGTGAGGATAAAATACCCAGGATAGGCAGCGTAGGTCTGAAAAAAAAATCAATGTAATTTGGAAATTATATAAAATGATGTTATGCAGTGAATGAGGGACAAATCTTATTTATCTTTGTATTCCTTAGCACATAACATGGAACCTAGTATGTAGAAGTTCAACCACTAGAGGAATTGAAAAGATACTACAAATTTAATCTCATAAAATAGTATTACTGGATTTAGCCATATTGCATTAGGAATTAAAATTAAAAAATAATAGCACTAGAAAGAACTTTGTGAAGCAGTCTGACATAGAGTAAAAAAAGAGCAAGAAGTGGAACCAAAAGACCTACGTGCTGGCATTTGCTCAGACCAGTTAATTATTTGTCGAAAGCATAGAAATGTTAGTTCCCCCTACTAACTCTCATCATTATCATAAGGATATTAATTTCAATCTAGCTCAGTTTTTCACATTGTTTGTTAAAGATCAAGTGAGAGAATACTTGAAGCGATTTGCAATTATTTAATTGTATACAAATATGAAGTTATCTTTTTCTATACCAGTCTTCTTATCTTGTGGATGGAGAATCTGAGGCTTGAATGAGATACATGATTTATCTAATGCTATAAAACTTATAATGTCTGAGTGATCACCAACATCTACTTTTGCAGCCCTTTAATCAAACTCTAATTTTAAATCCTCAAGAAGCCTGGAATATTTGCTCCAGATCGAGTATTTGAAATTAAAGGTGTGATCTCTGCTTGGAAGTCACCAAGGAAACTGAAAAAGAGACTCTGTGTTGGAGAGTCAAATTGAAACTGGACACAGTGGGTCCAAGGCGGCCTGTTACTACTTGAGCCAAATGAAGCAGAGACGGGTTGAATCATATATGAGTATTTATTCCAATAAAGCTGGCAGTATGGAGAGAGCAGCAGGTCATCCTGTAAATTCTGCTCTAACCCCTCCTATTAGTTGGCTAATTATATAGGCATAAGTAAGAAAGGGGCTATGTGCAAAGGGGACGGGGGCAGGATAAGGGCTGCAGGGTCCATGTTCCCTGTGTCTCGTTCCAGGATCTTGAAGTCCAATAACAAGGTAGTTCATTTTCTATGATGTTAAAACAGCTCTGAAATGTGTGTGAGCTATTCCCAGTGTATGTGTTCTGGAGCCCTGGGCTGACCTGATATCTCCAGCCTATAGTTCCTCATCCACAATATAAATAACCCCATTATTATTTCAAGTAATTTTAGGGGCCCATGGCAAAGTCTCAGAATATTTACCATTTTTCAAAAATTTCCAAGTGCATGTTGAGTGTCTATACATAAATCCTGTACCAATTGATGTGTTTTACTATTTGTTTCACTACATACACCATGGCAGATGTTGTTGGCTAACCAGGTACCCATTCCCAAACACCTCTCTCCCTTGTTGCTGCCTCCGCACAGGCAATGGAAAAGCTTACTGCACATTTCATCTGTCCTACACCAATAATGGCCATCTGTACAATTCTAGGCAATTGCACAAAACAAAATCTTATGGGTCTTCTTATTTTTAATAATTAGGGCAATTTCAGTACTGTTCTTTTACCTCATCTTCCTACCTTGATAAAACACCCGGAGTTTGGGTTCATGTGAACCTGAGAGAATTGATTTTGTTGAGCTGTGAAAGCAGTTCCAGTGACTCCAGACTTTTTATTGTATGAGGGAAAAAACCTCTTATTTGTTGGAGTCATGTCAATTAGGTTTTCTGTTGATTGCAGCGGCATGTTTTCCTAATTGATAAACAGCTGACACAGACCTTTAGAATCAACATATCACTTCTAAGACTGAATTATTCAAATCTGTAAAAGTAACCAAATTCATTCATTAAAAATCCTCACCCCCTCAGAAATAGTCCCTGATTCTGTCCCTGAACATAAAATATGTTCAAAATCCACTGATCAAATTCTCTAACTGTCCTAAATATATAGGTAAACTAGATTAATGGAATTAGGAAAAACCAGCTCCAATATCTTAACTGGAACTGTCACGGAATTGGAATAAACTGGGAAACAGTGGGGGAGGGGAGGTATAGCACAATGCTATCCTTGTTACTGTTTATTGAGGTCCACTGAAATAGACCCATTCTCTGAAAAATTTTTTCAATTTAAAAAAAGAATCTAAGTAAACTTAATAACTTCTGATAAATTCTTTAAGTCCCAGTCACTGGTGTGATGCAAGCAGAAGCTGAGGGCTCACTTAAAAAGGTGATCTTAGAAGATGCCTATACCAGTTATCTTTGTCACATTGATGTTGCATAATAAATCATCCTAACACCTATTGGCTTAAAAATGTTTATTATTTCTCATCAGTCTATAGGTCAGGCTGGCAGTTTGTGTAGATTCATTGGGGTTCTCACATATGTCTGTTGTCAGCTGTAGATCAACTAGACAGCTAGGCTCATCATAGCTGGGATTTCTCATGGTTCTGAGACCTTTGCTGGGAAACTAGACCAACTTAGTTCTGTTTCATGTGGTTTCTCATCTTCCAGCAGGTGGACCTTAATCTTATTCTTTTGTGGAGGCAGAGGACCAAGATAAAAAAGGGGAATGTACAGGTCTCTTGAGATCTAAGATAGGAACTGGCTTACTGTCCCTTCCATCACACTCTACTGGCCAAAGCAAGTTCTGAGGCCAGCCTAGATGCAAGGGATGGAGAGACGAACAGTCTTCACCTCTCGTTTGGAGGAGCTACAAAGTTATACTGCAAAGGATGTGAGTACAGAAGGGGTGGTGGAGAGTGAGACTATTTTTTTTTTTTTGTAATCAATATACTTCAGCAATTATACATCAGAATGTGGGATTGAATTAGATGACCTCAAAAGTCCCTTCAAGTTTAAAGAAATTTAAACTTGAAAGGAATACTTGATTCTTTTGTCTCAGAATTGTGTTCCATGAAAGATTTTTACCCTCCCAATGCCTCTGATAGGAGTAATTGTTGATTTTAATCCTTAAGAAGATATGTCTAGGTATATCAGTTTGGTCCTCTGAAAAGCAGACACCAGGATGGAATTATATCTATATGAGAGATTCACAGGAAATGCCTGTGAAGGCAGGGACAGCTTTCAGACTGTGATGCTGAGGAGATATCTGCAAAGAAAGAGGGAAGGCGGGATTGGGTAGAGAGAGCTCCTGACCCCAGTGCAGTCTGAGAAGTTTTGGCTATACCAATATATAGGAATAACCTTGTTCAGTAATCTATGATGTGCTCAGTTATTGGTTGAGATCAGCCCAGGTAAAGTGTGTCTTGATGTGAGCATGAAGGTGTATCTCAAAGTGTGGCAGCTGGAGGTTGTCAATCACCTATGCTCCCTACATTAGGCTCTCTTGAAGGGAGATCTAAGTGGATCAACCCCATCTTACCATAAAAAAGTATAAAAATATAATTTTGAGGCCAAATAATTCCTGTGTTGGTCATATTAATGTAATCAGACCCAAGGCATTAGATCCTGTGGATGGATACCCAAATTGTCAATGAAGGGCACTACTCAAACACAAAAATGCTCTTCTTATTTATTATGGATGATACTAAACATCTCTCCAAACAGTCTCTTTTACTCTCTACATCCCAAACATGAATATCCTTTCTTCCTGTTACTTATGCTGGGCTGTCTGCAATGCCTCTCATCTACTGTGCACTTATCAAACACCCATACTTCAAGGTTGAGACCGAGTCTCCAGATGTATGACCACACTAACAATGAAACCCTCCCTCCAGTCTCCTAAGGAATATTATTACCATACAACTGTTTACTGCTGAATGAATCCACTCTTACAATATTAGTTAGCTTCACATATCATTTAAAACTTAGGTTATTGGAGGGCAGAGGTTATGAACTATCTTTTATTTTTTTGTAGATAATTAACAATTTTTTTCAAGTACAGTTTATATTCAACACTATTTTGTATTAGTTTCAGGTATACAGCATAGTGGTTAGAAAATCATGCTCAGCAAAACCTCAGTAGAACAGACTATTTCGGATGAGGGGTGTCCATTAAAGCCGGACGTCTATCATATAATAAAGTAGGTTTTCTGAATGCGTATGTTAAAAAATTGACAAATTTAGTTTGTTTACCTGTTTTTACTTATGTGGACACATTTGTGTAATTAAAACTAAGTATGTATGAAAAATTTAATTTCACAGAAAAGCTTTCTATATTTATTGCAATCATTTAAAATTTATACTTAAATAAGATTAGTAAGTGCATGCATTCCCCAGTCACCACAAGTAAACAAATTCACACAGCCTGGGCATGGCTGAGCACCTTTCAGGACATTGGAACATCGGCTGGCATGTGTTACAAGTGCTGCAGAAAGCCACACCTCGAACAGCAGAACTAATTACTGCACTAGATGTGGTGTGATCACATGCTTATCATTTGCTGAACATTGTTTACTCTTGGATTTAAATATGGAGACTATAGTTATAGATATGTAATATTTATTTATGTTGACATAATAACTGCAGTGTTTTTTCCAACATATGGCCTGTTCGCTAAAATTTGTTAAAAATAACAGTGCATTAATAACAAGAAATTACCTGTTAATTTAATTATAAGCAAATCTTGGTTAGACACATTTAATAGACTGGAAATTATGTCTGTTAAATCTGAAGTCTATTAAATTGAGGTCCACAAAATCTAGGGTTTACTGTACTTTACAGAGAGGTTCCCCTGATGTGTCAAGTACCCACCTGGCCCCATACATAGTTATTACGACATATTGACTATATTTCTTATGCTGTAATTTACATCTCTGGGAACTTTTAGATTATCAGCTTTCCTAATTTCTCTTTTTCTGTTGTTTTTTTTGGGTAATGTGGGGAGAGAAAAGGGAACTGGGTGGAAAGCCAGCCTGCTTTAAAGATATGCTCAGCTAAAAGAGTGTATGTATGTGATGTAGTGATAGAAAAGTAAATATTACTCTACGTTATGAAAGAAATTCCAAATCTTGAGACTATGCTTCTCTGCAGATACAGTCTGTATACCACGTTCATTCACAATGAGACTATGTGGGGAGTATCTCTGGGGTTTTGGAAACTGGTAGTCTCCTTCCCCTAGGATTTCTTATTTCCACACCCTTGTTCATTCTATCTAAGATCTATGACAACTCTCTATCCTCCTCATCATCATCATTTGGTTGGGTCATTCTGATAGTCTCCTAGCTGACTTCCCTGATTATATTCCAATCCATCATTTATCAGCATCCAGGGTCATTTTATAAAATCATAAATATGATGTGTCATTTTTCTGTGTGAAATAATAGTTGACTAGAAATATAAAAACATTCTAATTCCAGAGATTTTGCATGTGATTTTCTTTCTCTTGGAAACTTTCAGAATTTTCTTCATGTATTTTAACTCAGTTGTCCTTTTATTTCTATTTATTTATTTTTAAAAAACATCTTTATGTTGAATGTATTACTGATGTCCCTCCTTTTTCCCCTATTGACCCCCTCCTCCCTGCTTCTACCCCCCTCCTGTGTTCCCCACACTATTGTCTGTGTCCACTGGTTATACATATATGCATATAAGTCCTTTGGCTTATTCCCCCCGCCACGCCTTCCCTTTGAAGTTTGTCAGTCTACCAATTTGTTAAATCTAGAAACTCATTTCTTCAGCTATGGAAACTTTATTGTATTAATGCTTTTTAAGAGTCTTATTCATTTTCTTTGTTTTTAAATTCTTCTACATTGAGCCTCTAGTTTTCTTATATTTTAATCCTAATTTTCATCTTGCAATATTTTCACTGGGATAGAGATTTGCTAGAATGTTAGTCCCCATACTTGCATATGAAGATTATAGTCTTAAATTCACTGAAACCCAAGGTCTATTCCAGCAATTTTCAACCTTTTACATCTCATGGCACAAATAAACTAATTACTAAGATTCTGCAGCACACCAAAAAATATATATTTTGCTGATCTGACAAAAGAGTAGGTGTCATTTTGATTCATTCACACAGGACGGCTATTGTGTTGACTGTTGTCACTTTTTTATCTGACAATCTAAAGGAAAAGAGGTCAGTGCCCCTGACTAAACAGTCAGGTACTGCATGTTTCAAACATTCTTGCAGCTCACCAGGGTGCCTCTTGAAGCACACCTGTGTAACCTACACACTGGTTGAAAATTGCTGGTCTATTCTGATATATTTAACCTTTAAGTGACAAAGTATGATAAGTTTTAATTTTTTCCTCTTGCTGGCTCTTCAGTAGTTTCACATGTCTCATCTTGAACTGATGAGCTTCCTAAGAGTTTAACTTAAAAATTCACCAAGAAATAGGTTCATAGCATTTTCTTCTTTTAAAGTAGTGCAATAAACTGGGTTGTTAGCAGTGAGAGTAAAGTACCATGTAATATAAATTTAGAAAGTAGGTCAGGGATAAAAAATGAATCTAAGATTCAGAGAGGGAATATTCAGTAATTGACACAAAGAGAGAAGTCCCTATAGTCAAAGTCATTTTTCATTCGGTTATGGAATTCAGGAACTCTAATCAACAGCATAAACTCTAGGGAAGGTAACTCCAGCTTGTTCACTGTTGATTTTACAAGCTATAATAAGAGTTTTGGAGTATAGTCAGAAGGAGAATAAAGCGGAGAGGAAGGGAAGGAAATCAGTG
This sequence comes from Tadarida brasiliensis, assembly GCA_030848825.1. Classification (NCBI taxonomy): domain Eukaryota; kingdom Metazoa; phylum Chordata; class Mammalia; order Chiroptera; family Molossidae; genus Tadarida; species Tadarida brasiliensis. The sequence goes on along the minus strand of CM061259.1, from coordinate 64,916,945 downwards.
GTAAAGCTGTAGGGGGTAATGGATTAAAAATCTCTGGATTAGGAACTGAGTTTAATTCTGTTTTAGCACTTGTGGTCAAGGGTCAGAAAGCCACAGTGACTGCTTGTGGCCCAGGAGGTGTCATAAAATGTGGAAATAAAATAAAATATGTGACACCTTTGAGAAGTGTACATTTTTATTAAAAATGAACAATTTGTATGACTGACAAACTATTTCAATTTACAGTAAAATTAATAATATGGAAATATATATATATATATATTTTTTAAACCCTCACCTGAGGATATTTTTCCATTTATCCTTGGATAGAGTGGGAGGGGGAAAGAGAGAGAGAGAAACATTGATGTGAGAGAGACACATCGATCCGTTGCCTCCCTCAGGACCCTGAACAGGGCCAGGTACTGACCACAACTGAGGTATGTGCCCTTGACCAGAATCGTACCTGCAACTCTTTGGTCCATGGGCCCATGCTCCAACCGCTGAGCCAAACTGGCCAGGGCCAATTATATTATTATTATTTTTTTTTTACCCTTTTTAAAAATTTCATTTAAATTATTTTTTTAATTAATTAATGTATTTCTGTTACAGATGTTTCTCCTTTTTCCCCCATTGACACCCTCCTCCAGATCCCACCCCCCTGTGGCATTGTTGTCTACGTCCATTGGTTATGCATATATGCATGTAAGTTCTTTGGTTTATCTCTTCCCTACCCACCCCCCTGGCCCCCTCCTCTGAGGTTTGTCAGTCTGTACTTCTATGTCTCTGGGTCTATTTTGTTCTTCAGCTTATTTTGTTCATTGTATTCCACAAATAAGTGAGATCATGTGATATTTGTCTTTCTCTGATTAGCTCATTTCACTTATAAGACTCTCCAGGTCCCTCCATGTTGTCTCAAAGGATAAGAGATCTTTCTTTCTTACAGCTGCATAGTATTCCATTGCGTATATGTACCACAGCTTTTTTATCCACTCATCTACTGATGGACACTTGGGTGTTTCCAGATCTTAGCAATTGTAAATAGTGCTGCTATGAACATAGGGGCACATATATTCTTTCTGATTGGTGTTTCAGGCTTCTTAGGATATATTCCTAGAAGTGGGATCACTGGGTCAAATGGCAGTTCTTTTTAAAATTTTTTGAGAAAATACCATAGTGTTTTCCATAGTGGCTGCACCAGTCTGCATTCCCACCAGCAGTGTACTAGAGTTCCCTTTTCTCCACACCCTCACCAGCACTTGTTGTTTGATGATTTGTTGATGGCCACCATTCTGGTAGGTGTGAGGTGATACCTTATAGTCATTTTAATTTTTTCATATGTCTCTTGGCCATTTATATGTCCTATTTGGAGAGGTATCTATTTAGGTCCTCTGCCCATTTTTAATTGGATTCTTTGTCTTCCTTTTGTTGAGTTGTATCAGTACTCTATGTAAGTTGGAGAGTAACCCCTTATCTGATGTATCATTGGCAATTATGCTCTCCCATATAGTGAGTTCCCTTTCCATTTCGATGCTTGTTTCTTTGCTGTGCTTATCTTTTTTTTTTTTTTTTTTTTTTTTCTGATTAGGAAACTCACCAAATGAAAGTAAAGGATCTGCAATTAGGCAAAACAAAAGCTTGTAAGTTTTGGTCCATTAAACATAACAACTTCAGCTGAGACTTTATGATGATCTGCTCTACATGGAGGAAAACCAATGTCTTCAAAGGTTGCAATGACATTTTCAGGAATAGTGGGTAAAAATTTAATGAGTTTCACAAATTGAAACATTGAATGTATTATTCTTTGTGCTCTCAATTGTCTGTGATGATATAGGGATAATCTTACCTACAGCAGAAACAGGTAGTATTATGAGCTCTGAAGATTATTTCTCGAAATAATTCAGAAATAAAATAAGTGTTGTTGGCAAATGGAAAGTATTATTAGAGAAGATGTAAAGGTTTCTTTTATGAACTAATGCCCACTTGGCTGCAATCATTAAGATCCTGTGTGGCTGATAACACATAGATTGGCTCCTTAATAGACTTAAGTTAACCATTACCTTCTGATCATTCTGCTAGTGGAATATATTTGGAATATTAAGACATTTGTGATCTATACTTCTGTGTCTTCCCACTAACTGTTGCCTCTGGAAAATGATCTTCCTTTATTCTTCACCCCATCTTTGCACCTTGAAAACTCAGTGCAAGTGCCATTCATCATATAAATCTTTACTAATCTGTTCTTTTTTATTTAAATGGAAGTCTCTGTTTCTACACTATCATTGGCATGATAAGCTATCTATTATACTATCTGAAAATTATGGGTCATGAGTCAGTGTCTTCCCATGGGCTATGTAGACAAAAAGGCAGGACCTTATATGTTTTTCCCAGTTCCTAACACAAAATTTGCCATATTCGTATTAAAATAATGAAGTAAAGGAAACAGCATGGAATTTATAATGGGAAGGCCTTAATTTGAGCCCTGGTTGAGCTCCCCTCTGGTTGTTTTACTTTGGGAAAATCAATTAATCTCTCAGGTTTTTAGTTTTCTCAGTTTTCAAGTGGAGATAATAATAACTTTGTTACATGCTTACTGAGATGTAAAGGTGAGATTATGGAAAACTACTTTGTAAGTAGAAAAACGCTACACTAATATTATCATTGTTATTGTTCTATAAAAGGAAAGAGGTGCTAGAACTTGATCTCATTATACTGAACACTGATATCAAATGCCTGTACATTTTAAAGGTCTCAAATCCCTCTCCAAACATGATTCCTAACTAAAATTACATTATAAAACACAAGAGTATCATATCTCTTATAATCAACACTGAGGGAGAAGGGTATGCTGGGATGTTTAAGTAGAGGTGTGGGGTAAGAGTGGAGTTAATCTGCAACTGATGTCACTGAAGGAGGGGCAGGGGACAGAAAAGATACAAAAACCAGCTTATTTTACCCATGTTTAGATAAGTTTTAGAAAACATACTTCAACCAAATTTATGAGTAAAAGACGTATTTTTTAAATATATCTTTATTGTTGAAAGTATTACAAACATTCCCCCTTTTTTCTCCCACTGACCTACTCTAAACCGCTCCCAACCCCCGACCTTCACCACACTGTTGTCTGTGTCCATGGGTTATGCATATATGCATATAAGTTCTTTGGTTCATCTCTTCCCACCCCCACCCCACCCCCCTCTGAGATTCATCAGTCTGTTCCATGATTCCATGTCTCTGCATCTATTTTGATCATCAGTTTATTTTGTTCCTTAGATTCCACATATAAGTGAGATCAAGTGATACTTGTGTTCCTCTGGCTTATTTTGTTTAGCAAAATATTCTCCAGGGCCCTCCATGTTGTCTCAAAGGGTAAGAAATGCTTCTTCTTTTTTTTTTTTTTTTTTTATAGCTGAACAGTATTCATTGTGTATTCATTATTTATGTTTAAAATTTTTTTAAATCCAGAGAGAGAGAGAGAGAGAGAGAGAGAGAGAGAGAAACCTCCTGCACAACATTGACCAGGGCCAGGGACTGAACCACAACCAAGGTACACGTCCTTGACCAGAATTGAATCCATGACTCTTTGGTCTGTGGGCCAATGCTCCAACTGCTGAGCCATACTGGCCAGGGCTGCACCAAAGAGTTTTAATCCACTCATCTATTGATGGACACTTGAGCTGTTTCCAGATCTTAGCTATTGTAAATAGCATTGCTATGAACACAGAGGTGCATATATTCTTTCTGATTGGTGTTTCAGGATTCTTAGACTATATTCCTAGAAGTAGGATCACTGAGTCAAATGGCAGTTTCATTTTTAATCTTTTGAGGAAACGCCATACTGTTTTCCATAGTGGCTGCCCCAGACTGCATTCCTACCAGCAGGGTTCTCTTTTCTCCACACCCTTGCCAGCACTTGTTATTTGATGATTTATTGATGGCAGCCATTCTGGCAGGTGTAAGGTGATATCTCATTGTCATTTTAATTTGCATCTCTCTGATTTTCTCTTGGCCATCTCTATGTCCTCTTTGGAGAAGTGTCTATTTAGGATCCTTGCCCATTTTAAAATTGGATTATTTATCTTCCTTTTATTAAGTTGTATGAGTTCTTTATATATTTCTGAAATTAAACCCTATCAGAGGTATCATTGGCAAATATGTTCTCCCATACAGTTGGATTCCTTTTCATTATGTAGATGGTTTCTTTTGAGTATAGTGGATTGGGTCGATTTCTGGGCTCTCTGTTCTGTTCCATTGACCTATGTGCCTGATCTTGTGCCAGTACCAGGCTGTTTTGATAACAATGGCTTTGTAGTATAAATTGATAATCTGGTATTGTGATCCCTCCTACTGTATTCTTTCTCAAGATTGCTGCAGTTCTTTGTGGTCATTTTTGGTTCAATATATACTTTTGGAGTATTTGTTCTAGATCTGTGAAGCATGTTGTTGGTATTTTCACAGGTATTGGGTTGAATGTATAGATAGCTTTGGGTAGTATGGACATTTTAATGATGTTAATTCTTTCAATCCATAAACACAGTATATGCTTCCATTTGTTTATGTCTTCCTCTATTTCTTTTTTCAATGACCTGTAGTTTTCTGAGTACAGGTCTTTTACCTCCTTGGTTAAGTTTATTCCTAGGTATCTTAAATTTTTTGTTGTTGCAGTGGTAAATGGGATTTTTTTTTTTTTTTTAGAGAGAGAGAGAGAGAAACATCAATGTGAGAGAGAAACATCTATAGGCTGCCTCCTGCATGCTCTCATTGGGGATCGAGCCCACAACCCAGGCATGTGCCCTGCCTGGGAATCGAACCATGACCTAATACTAAAGGAATCCATCCAACAAGAGGATATAGACATGGTAAACATATATGCACCCAATATAGTAGCAGCTAAATATATAAAAATACTCTTGGAGGACTTTAACAGTGAGATTGACAGCAATACTGTCATAGTAGGGGACTTTAACACCCCACTAACTTCACTGGATAGATCTTCCAGACAAAAAAATCAACAATGAAAGAGTGACATTAAATTACACAGTAGATCAGATGGATTTAAATGATACTTACAGAACATTTCATCCCCAAGCAGCAGAATATACATTCTCCTCAAGTACACATGAAACATTGTCAAAGACAGACCACATGTTAGGACACAAAATAAGTCTTCATATGTTCAAAAAGACTGAAATCATATCAAGAATCTACTGGGAGCACAATAACATGAAACTACAAATCAACTACAATAAAAATACTCAAAAACATTCAAACACGTGGAGGCTAAATAGCCTGTGATTGAACAATGAATGGGTTACCAATGAGATTAAGAAACAAATAAAAAATTTCCTGGAAACAAATGAAAATGAATATACAATAACCCAAAATCTATGTAATATAGTGAAAACATTCCTGTCTTACAGGCCTACCTCAAGAAACAAGAAACATCTCAAATAAAGAGTAAAACTACAATAAAAGAATACGTAAAACAACAACAAGAAAAGCACAGAGTAAGTAGAAGGAAGGAAATAATAAAGATTAGAGCAGAAGTAAATGATATAGAACCTTTAAAAAAAAAAAAAAAAGAGCCAAGAAAAAAGATCAATGAAACCAGGAGCTGGTTCTTTGAAAAGATAAACAGGATTGATGAACTTTTAGTCCAATTCATTAATAAACAAAAAGAGAAGGCCCAGATAAATAAAACCAGAAATAAAAGAGGTGATGTAACAACTGATACCACAGAAATACAAAAGAGTGTAAGAAAATACTATGAACAACCATAGGTCCTCAAATTGGACAACCTGGGCAAAATGGACAAATTGATGGAAAAATACAGTCTTCCAAAACTTAATCAGGAAGAATCAGAAAACCTGAATAGGCTGATAACTGACAAAATTGAAGCAATAATAAAAACAAAACAAAACAAAAACTCCCAGCAAACAAAAGTCCTGGAAAAAATGGTTTCATAGGAGAATTTTACTAATCATTCAAAGAACTAACACCTATCCCCCTCAAACTATTCCAAAAAATTCCAGAGAAAGGAAGACTTCCAAGTGTATTTAACAAGGCCAACATTATCTTTATTCTAAAACCAGATAAAGACACTACAAAGAAAGAAAATTATAGGCCAATATCCCTGACATACATAAATGCCAAAATCCTCAACAAAATATTAGCAAATTGAATCCAGCAGTATATTAAAAAGATCATACACCAGGACCAAGTTGGATTTATTCTGGTGATACAAAGCTGCTACAATATTTGCAAATGAATAAATGTGATACATTGCATAATCAAAATGAAGGATAAATACCACATGATCATATAAATAGATGCAGAAAAAGCATTCAACAAAATCCAGTACCCATATATAATAAAAACTCTCCGTAATGTGGGAGTAGAGTGATCATACCTTAACATAATAAAGGCCATATATGAAAAACTTACAGCCAACATGATACTTAATGAACAAAAACTAAAAGTATTTCCCTCAAGATCAAATATAAGACAGGATGTCCTCTTTCACCACTCTTATTCAATATAGTACTGGAAGTCCTAGCCCCAGCAATCAGACAAGAAGAAAAAAATAAAAGGCATCCAAATTGGAAAGGAGGAAGAAAAACTGTCATTATTCACAGATGACATGATATTGTACATAGAAAACCCTAAAGACCTACCAAAAAAACTACTAGATTAAATAAAGGAATTTGGCAAAGTAGCAGGATATAAAATTAACATTAGAAAATCAATGGCATTTTTATACGCTAATAATGAACTCTCAAAAAGAGAAATTAACATAACAATCTCATTTACCATTGCAATAACAACTAAAAATTAGATAACTAGGAATAAACTTAACTAAGGAGGTAAAAGACTTGTACTCAAAAAACTATAAGACACTGAAAAAAGAAATAGAGGAAGATACAAAACATGTGGATGCATATACAATGTCCATGGATTGGAAGAATTAACATCAATTAAATGTCCATACTACCAAAGCAATCTACAGATTCAACACAATCCCTATTAAAACAAAATGACATATTTCACAGATCTAGAACAAATATTCCAAAAATATATATGGAACAAAAAAACACTCCATATAACCTCAGCAATCTTGAGAATAAAGAACAAAGTTGAAGGAATCACAATACCAGATATCAAGCTATACTACAAAGCCATTGTAATCAAAACAACCTAGTATTGGCACAAGAACAGACACATAGATCATTGGAACACAATATAGACTTTAGAAATTGAGCCATATCATTATGGTCAATATTTGACAAAAGAGGGAAGAGTATACAATAAAGACAGTCTCTTCAATAAATGGTGTTGGGAAAATTGAATAGGTACATTAAAATTTTTTTAAATAAACCACTAACTTACACCACACACAAGAATAAACTCAAAATGAATAAAATACTTAAATGTAACTCATGAAACCATAAAAATCCTAGAAGAAAACATAGGCAGTAAAATCTCAGAAAACTCACGTAGCAGAATTTTCACTAATACATCTCCTAGGGCAAGAGAAACAAAGGAAAAAATAAACAAATGGGACTGCATTAAACTAAAAAGCATCTACACAGCAAAAAAATAAAATAAAAAATAAATCATCAAAATGAAAATGGAATCCCCTCTATGGAAAACTAATTTGCCAATGATACATCTGATAAGGGGTTAATTTCCAAGATATGTAAAGAACTCAAATAACTCAACAAAAGACAAACAATCCAATAATAAATGGGCAAAAGATTTGAATAGACACTTCTCCAAAGAGGACATACAGATGGCCAATAGACATATGAAAAAATGCTCAGTGTCACTAATCATCAGAGATGAAAATTAAAGTGACAATGAGGTATCACTTCACACCTGTCAGAATGGCTACCATCAATAAATCAGCAACAAGTGCTGGCATGGCTGTGGAGAAAAGGGAAGCTAGTACACTGCTAATGGGGATGCAGGCTGGTACAGACACCATGGAAAACAGTATGGAGTTTCCTCAAAAATTTGAAAATGGAACTGCCATTTGACCCAGTGATCCCTTTTCTGGGAGTATATCCCAAGAATCCCAGAATACCAATCAGAAAGAATATTTGTACCCCTATGTTCATAGCAGTGTTATTTACAATAGTCAAGATCTGGAAACAGCCCAAATGCCCATTAGTAGATGAGTGAATAAAAGAGCTGTGGTGCATTTATATAATGGAATACTATTCAGCTGCTATAAAGAAGGATCTATTACCCTTTGTGACAGCATGGATTGACCTGGAGATTGTTATGCTAAGGGAAATTAGCCAGTCAGAGAAAAACAAATATTACATGATCTTACTTATACGTGGAATCTAATGAACAACATAACTGATGAACAAAATAGGTCCAGAGGTGTAGATGCATGGAACATACTCATAGATCTCAGATAGGACGTTTGGGGGAAGTCAGGAAGAGATTAATGAAATAATTTATGTACATATATGCATAGCCCATGGACACAGACGATAGTGTGGTGAAGGCAGGAGGTGGGGCGGGGGCTGGATTGTGGGAATAAAGGGGGGGAAGTGGGGGACATCTGTAATATTGTCAACAATATAAGTAAATTAAATAATAATAAAACTTTTTTAATAGCTACTTCAGTTCATTGCTTTAACTCTTTAATTGCGTCTGATGGTTCACTACAGTTTGTTTACATCTCTGAAATTGATTCTTTTTTCACCAGCTGCCCAGCTTCTGCCTCATCATTTATGTCTAGATATCCTCTCAAGTTTTCTAATTGTTTCTGTTATCTACCCTTCTGGATTAGGGACCTAAACCAAGGTTCTTCTGCCTAGTGCAATTCACAACAATGAAATGAGACTGAGTTTGATAATACAGAACGGAATTGTTATTCTTTGATCAAGGAAGAGAAGGGTGAGCTCATGTTCTAGTAGCAGCTTCTCCCCTACTTAGAGGAGACTTCTGTATTTATAGGCTGTGGAGTATTGTAATTAAATTCTTTTAGGCATGTGTAGTTGTTCTTTTGTTTCACTCAGCCTTTTTGAGCAAGGTCTTTTTGCACACAATGCCCCACCGCCATCTTGGTTTATGAGTTTGGCACCTTGGTCTTTGTGGTCTGGAATCCTTTTCAGTTCCTGTAAGCAAGCATAGCTCCTGACATAGTGTAGATATTGAGAAATGTTAGGGTCCTTTGGATGATAGCCCAGTGACAGTTCTAATTTGCCTTCATCTAACCATGGTTCCTTCTATCCTCCTCTAACCCCATTTTCATGTCTACCTTTATAAAATGCAGATATGAGCATCCCACTCTTCTTAGTTAAAATCCTTTCACATCTCTGCATTGCTTTCATTGGAAAATTCAAAGTCTGACGTGGAGTATAAGAGCCTTCATTGCTTGGTCTTTGTCCAGTTACCCAGCTGAATGACCTTGGCCAATTCATCATAATTTGTATATCTCTGTTTCCTCTTTTGCAAAACTGTTCCTACTTCATTGAGCTCTGGCAAGGATTAAATGAGATAAAGCATTTAACAGACTTAGCTCAGTGCCTCACATGGAGTAAGTGAGCAAGACACTGGCTGCAATATTATTGTTCTTATCTCCTACTACTTCCATCACATACTCCTTCCAGTCTTACTGAACCTTACTGCATGATCCATCAAATTTGCCTCTTTCCTTCTCCTGCACATACCTCCCAATAGCTATTTACCTAGTATAATTCAGACACCAATTCTATTGTGTGTTTTTTTGCTTTAATATATCAGCAATTAACTCAATTTTTAGAGGACATGACTGCATGTCCCACAATTTAACTTGATTCTGACACTATGTACCTGGAGACAGCATGAGATCTCACAGGTGAAGCAAGGACTCAGTCCCACAAGACTACCTCCACTTCAGCTTCCTAATCAAATCCAAGTTGTTAACTGTGTTTCTGATCTATTGGCTATAAATCAGAGGCTCTCAAGACCACTTCTTTCTGTTCAATTTATTACAGTAGGTAGGTAGTTAGTTATTAATAAAGGAAGGGAGCAAATGGAATCAGACATTAACCCTGATTCCAGGGGACAGCCACATTGCCCCACCAAGGGGATTATAACCTTTCCTTCCCATTGAGTGGAGAGGAAAGACTGACTTTCCAATCTCCCCAGGGAACAACTGGCCCCTAAAAGGTCTGAGCCAGCAGGAAATCACATCCACAATGCAAGGCCAGTATAGAGCAAAACGACTTTATTGAAGCACCTGGGCACAGGCGGGCTGAGTCCAAAAAGGGAATCAGCCCCAAATAACAGCTGGGGTGTAGGTTATATAATCTGCTTCTAGCTTCCAAAAGTTCCTGCTGATGTACTCTGCATGGCCCATTGTCTGCTTTGCAGTTGGACTGGTCTGGTATTTCATCCTGTATCTGCTGGGTGATTCATGGTCTTGCAGATAATCTGGATAATCCGTACTCAACAGAAGGCTGAGCAAAGGTCAGCAAAGGTTATGTAAGCAACACATTTTTCATAGTTTCCACCTTTTTCAAGCTTTTACCTTTACCCTTTAAAACATTATTAATCCTCTCATCCCCTTCCCATAGATTACCAGGGGGAGGAAGAACCAGTAAAGGGAAAATTTCTCTGCTGAGGCATGTGCAGTAGAAGCCAGATTACAAGGCAAAACTTTGATGCATGTGCAGTAGGAACCAAATAGCAAGCATCAAGGGGAGGAGTCTAGCCTGGGAAAATCTGGGGAAAGCATCAAATAGGATAAGGTCATGAAACCCCAGAAGATTCAGGAAAGGGAATGGTTAAGGGGAGGCCCAGCACAAGCCCACAAAGAGTTAGGAAGAAGATTGGTCAGTTTGAAAGAAAGCTTACCCCTCTCAAACCAAGGAGATATAATCAAAGCTTAACAAAGGCCCAGGGCTCATTTGTTTGCATGCTTTCTCTTCATAATAGCTATGTGGGCCTGGCAGCTGTGTGGCTGAGCACGGGACCAAGTGCAGTGCCAGTCATGGTCCTGGTTCCATCAAGCTTTGGTGGTGAACATGCAGATGGGAAGATGAGATATAGAGAAGCTCTGCATCTCTGGATCTTGGTCCTCCTGAGCCTGACGGGTGCAGGTGTGGGTCTGTGGCCCCAGAGGCTGGACTTCTTGTACAGCAAGACAGAGCTGAGCCACCTGGTCATGGATGAGACATCAGGCACCTTTGTTTTTGTTCCAATAAATCTTGCCACCATTGCTCACATCCTCCTATTCATGAGTCCCTAAAATGCTTTTCTTGTGACTGTATGGAAGAATCTGATTTCTACCAGTAACAAATTAATTTGCAAGAATGGCTCACAGAACTCATAAAATCAGTTTACTCACTAGATTACTGGTTTATTACAAAGGATATTAAAGGCAACAGCCAGATAAAGAGATACATAAGGTAAGGTTTGGGAGGTTTCTTACCACAGGAACTTCTGTTCCTGTGGGGTTGGGGTACATCATCCTTCCAGTTCATGGATGTGTTCACCAACCCAGAAGCTCTCTGAGCCCATTCCTTTTGGGTTTTTATGGAGGCTTCATTACATAGGCACAAATGACTAGATCTTTGGCCATTGGTGATTGATTCAGGCCCTGTCCCTACCCCAGAGGTCAGAAGGTTGAGACAGGAGGTTGGGACTGATTGGTTCCCCTGGTGACCAGTCCCCATCCTTTAGAATTTTCCAAAAGTTGCCTCATTAACATAATAAAAGACACCTTTATGGCTCTCCTTTCAGGAAATTCCATGGGTTTTAGAAACTCTATGCCAGGAGTCAGGGTGAAGACTAAATTTATATTTTTTATTATAAAGCACAAGATCACACCTGGCTAAATTCCTTCAGTTTTATCTGAAGAATTATCTGCTCCAGCAATGGTGTGCAAAGAGTGGTTCTCTTGCTGTGTCTTTCACTTGGCTTCCTTTGTCTTTTCTGCACCATTCCTAATGTTCCTGCAGATTCTTCGGTGAGACAATAAAAGCATGTTACTGATGGTAGGGTAACTGAATCTTGCTTTAAATGTCTGTGGATTTCTTAAGTGAAATTCTGACATTAATTGCATTCATTTTTGCATACATATAAAAAGTTTATATATTTATTTTGGCTTGAAGTTTATATTTTGCATCCTTTTAGGTGCACACAATATTCAAAACTAGTTCTTTCTTCATAGCTTGAAAGAGCTTTACTCCCTAGTTACTGCCTGGGGAATATTGACAAGCACACTCTAGGATGGAGTCATTATTCTGTGGGGATATGAGAGAGAGATAAGAAGTATCAGTCTTTGGTTCTAATGAAAGGAATAGCTGTGAGCTGCACCTCAGTGTGTTACACAAGGTGCTCCTTCCTAGCGTTTACACGCAAAAGTTTAAAATGGCCACGACAGGGGTGGAGATGCATCTGAAGTTGCCCTGGGTAACCTGACAGTGACAACAACACATCCTCATGGAGGCCCAGGGCACCTGGCATTTTTAAGTCATTGCAGGAAAAAAAAAAAAAAAGAAGAAGAAGAAGAAGAAGAATTACTGCAGATAAAATAAATCAGGAGATCTTACTGGAAATGCAGCATACCAGACAGCTTTAACTACAGTAGTCCCAGCCATCTGCCAATAAGGGCAATTTGTTTTAGCTTCTGAAGACATAGACTTCATAGTCTAAGGAGGGGAGGCAGCTTTAAGACAGACACTCCAAATGCCTGCAGACTCTCAGCCTTTAAGAAAGCAACATACAGCCCAGCCGGAGTGGCTCAGTGGGTTGACCATTGTCCTATGGACTGAGAGGTCCTGGTTCGACTCCCGGTCAGGGCACATGCCTGGGTTTTGGGCTCGATCCCCTGTAGGGGGTGTGCTGGAGGCAGCCGATCAATGTTTCTCTCTCATATTGATGTTTCTATCTCTCTCTCTCTTAAAAAAGAAAGAAAGAAAGAAAGCAACACATGAAGTGGTGAAGAGGAAGAGGATGTGGCGCAAGTCTTCAGTCCGAGTACCTGGATGCCCACTCTGACCCTCCTCATCTCTATCCAAGCCTACTTTCCAGGTACTAGAAACGTTTGTTACCAGAGGAAATAGGCTCTTCAACAGTGTCACCAGAAACGAATTTCAGGGACACTCACATAGGAGGAGTTTTATTTTATTTATTTATTTATTTATTTTTTAATTTATTTATTTTTATCCTCACCTGAGGACATTTTTGCATTTATCTCCAGACAGAGCGGGAGGGAGAGAGTGAGGAAGAGAGAGAAACATCGACATGAGAGAGACACATCGAGTGGTTGCCACCACGACCCCAACCGGGGCCGGGGACAAACTGCAACCGAGGTATATGCCCTTAGCAGGAACCGAACCCCGGACTCTCTGGTCCGCGGGCCAACGCTCTAACCGCTGAGCCAAACAGGCCAGGGCTAGGAGGAGTTTTAAGTGACAGTGGCAAGATTTATTTAAGTGAAAAGCTACTGTACACTCTAGGAGAGGCAGCGAGCAGACAGGCTAGAAGGTAGTGGCTACCCTGAGGCCTTTGCTAAGCTTCCAAATATTTTCCTGGGTTTGGGAAAGAGCAGGTTGTCTTTCAAACTATCCAACTTCTTTCCTGGATTTTCCCAGGCTTGTGTTTGTGCTGTTCTCCTATCCAATCTCTTTTTCCCAAATTTTTCCGGACCGGTGCCCCTCTCCCTGTTATGGTTGCCATTTTGACTCTTACTGCCCAAGCCTCATAGTTCTGCTTCGTCCTTTGGTTTCTACTGCACACTCACTTAGTGGAAGGAACTTCCTTCCCCCCACCCCAGGTAGTTGGGCAGACTCCCTGAGGTGATTAAAAAGCTGTCTTTCCTGCCCACTTGGATGTTTCTGTCCATTTAGCAGAATGATGCTAGTTACTCCCTGGGGTGACTAGAATGCTGTTTTGTTTGTTTGTTCTACTTGATTCTACTTAATCAAGCTTAATTGCTTGATCTGATGTCTGGTTCCACTTGCTTTCTCCTCTTTTGTTAATATTGAACTAATTGCCTACTCTAATACTCCCCCCTCAAGAACTCTGGGCCCTTGTAATCTTCCAAGGGTAAATGGATGAAGGTCTCATCTTCTGCAGCTTCTTCCTGCTGTTAAGAGGCATAGTCATGCCTATCCCCAGGCCTGAGATTCTTACTGTCTGCCAAAGGAAGAAGCGACCCTAGAAAGGAGTAGGGCCTTTATGTGGGAAGGAAGGATTTTGTAAAGTCAGGGTCAGTCAGTTGCTGTCCTTGGAAGGCGGCATATGTGATGTCCAGAGGATGGTGCGGCTGGACAAACTGGTATCTTATTGTAGGGTCATCTGCATGTGATAGCTTCTAGATGGCAGGCTTTGATTTTACTACTTGCAGATTCCAGGCTATCTCTTCTTAAAAATGAACATTAAGCCTTCAAGGTGTTGGCGGTCACAGGCTCATGAACTCCCTCTTCTGGATTCTCCTGGGAATACCCTGAAGAAAAAGGTTCTAGACAGGTATACCCAGCTAGCGATTCCCTTGAATTTCACAGCTGTAGGGGTGGTCAGGAAGACTAAATAGACACCTTTCTGATTAGGTTGTAATTGGTTGGCTTTCCTTCCAGGTTTTGAGGAGGACTATATCATCTGAGCTGATTTGAGTGAGGACAGAGCTTTGGTTGAACATAGGCAGAATCCTCTTGCTACACTCAGTTAAGGCTTTTTGTACTTGCCCTAAATTAGGTATTTAACAAGTTCATGAGTCTCAGTGTCTAATGGGAAGTCATAGATTAGGGAAGGTCTTCCATATAACATCTCAAAGGGGCTGAGATTAAAGTTAGTTTGGGGGGCTGCTATTAGTCTAAGAAGAGCTATAGGGAAGAGTTTTATCCAGGTTTCTGATGTCTCTTGGCACTGTCTGGCCAAAGTTTTCTTGCGAGTCTGATTGGCTCTTTCAACCTTTCTTGAGGATTGGGATCTCCAGCTAGTGTGGAGATGGTATGCCTGAAGCAGAGGACACTTGTTGAGTAATTTTAGAAACAAAGGATGGGCGATTATCTCTTTGTAAGGATTTAGGAAGTCCAAATTGGGAAATGATTTTTTTTAGTAGGAATTTGGCAACCTCCTGGTCTTTTCTGTTCTAGTAGGGCATGCTTCTACTCAACCTGTGAAGGTATCAATAACTACTAGTAAGTATTTGTGTGTGTGTGTGTGTGTGTGTGTGTGTGTGTGTGTGTGTGTCTGTGAGAAGGTGGCATTTGAGTAAAGTCTATTTGCCAATCTTCTCTTGGGTAGGTTCCCCATTTTTGGATAGGGATTAGGTGGGGAGGGAGTCTGATTTCCCCTCCCAGGGTATTAGTATAGCATAAATTGTAAGGCTTTTTGACTTCCCGGATAGTCTGGCAGAGCCCAAATTCTGTAAAGATTCTATCAACTAGTGAGGTCATCACATCCCTGCTTAAATGGGAGGAGTCATGTGTCCCCTTAATGATTTTCCATTGAGAGGTTTGAGGAAGGAGTCATCAGTGACTTAATTCTCATCATCCCTCAGGGTTTAGCTGATACTCTCATTATTGAGCCCAGTCATTTTCCTTTTCTGTGTATTGTGGCCTTTGTTGGGGGATAGATTTCTGTGGAAATAGATTAGTGGGTACTGGTTTTAATTATAAGGCAACCTTTTTTTAAACATTTTTTTATGGTGTTGTCAACTAAGTTATTTCCTTTAATAATATCTGTGTCTCCCTTTTGGTTTCCTTTACAGTAAATTACAGCTACCTCCGCAGGCCATAGTAGTGCTTGTAGAAGGGTAAGAATTTTCTGGTGATATTGGACAGGGGAGTTCTTTGCTGTTAAGAGTCCCCGCTCTTTCTACATTGCTGCATGGGCATGTAAAATGAGGAAGGCATATTTAGAATCTGTGTAAATACTAACTCTTGGTCTCTTCCGTAACTGTGGGGGTCTAGTTAGGGCAATGAGCTCAGCCCTCTGGGTAGAGGTGTTAGGAGGCAATGCCTGGGTGTCAATAACCTGATTGAGATCTACTACTGAGCATTTGGCTTTCTTAATTCCTTTCTTTATAAAACTACTGCCATCAGTGAACCATATTTTATCTGAATTGTCTAGTGGATGGTCTTTTAGATCAGCTCTGCTTGAATAAACTTGTTCTATTACCTCTATACAGGAATGTGAAGTTCTTTCTCTTTCCTCCACATGCCGGAGGCTGGCTGATTAAGAGTTTGGCATACTCTGAGAGTCACCTCAGGGGAGTCTGGGATTAAGGCCTGGTACCTAGGGTTAAGATTTCTGGCCACTGTCCCAGGGTTAATTCTGTGGCCTCCTCTACAAAGAGTGCCATGGCTGTAATGGCCCTTGAGCATCCTGGCCATCCTGCTGCCACCAAGACTAATTCTTTGGAAACATAGGCCAGTGACCGTTTTTCTGGGTGAGAATTCATGCTATTTCCTGCTTCTCAGCCATACATGAAGTAAGTGGTTTCTCCAGATTTGGGATCCCAGTTACTGGGGCTATTGTGAGTAGATCTTTAATTATTCTCTAGGCCTGCTGTTGTGTGCCCATCCATTCCAGCAGAACAGTGTAAGGGCCCTTTAGGGATTCATATAGGGATTTAGTGATGAGTCCAAATCCTGGTATCCAGATTTGACAGAAACTTGCCATGCTTAAAAATGTCCTGAGCTGCTCTTTTCATGCTTTCTAGAAGGAAAAAAAAAACCAAAACAAAAAAACATGTAGTCCCTGTAGGGGAGCCCAACTTGCCGCGGTTGGGAAGACCAGTTAGGATCAGTGTAGGGATTGCAGTCATCCCCAGGTGGTATCTCTCTGGCTGGGCTGCTAATATGCATATTACTGGGATGCTCCTAAAATGTGGAGCTTTCCCTCGGTTGGCAGCATTGGGAAAGAAGAACAATTAAGCCTTTCCGGATTAAATCATAGGTTTGGGTTAAGGCTTGAAGTTCCTCTGTGAATTTTGTAGGGTTCTCGGAGAATCTACCTAGCTGTGCCTTGCAATCTCACAAGTCTGACGTTGAGAAGGGCATATGAACTCAGGTGATCCCCAGAGGCCCTCCTGCCACCTTCTGTAGGGGGCAGAGGAGGTCCAGATCTGGAGATTCTTCAGGTACTGAGGGATATAAGGGTTGGTAAGCAGGCAGGGATTTGGTATTTGGGTTTCTGGGTCTGTTTCAAGTATGGAGGCAGGTACAGAGGTGATATTGCCCATTGTCTTCAGGAACAGAGACTTCTTGCCCTGTGAAAAGGGAAGTAATTGAGCAGTTAAGGAAAACATGAGCATCCCCAGTTGTTCCCTAGTCCCATCAGGTGACCAGAACCTAGGATGATGTGCAACCTTCCTGCTGGCCTTGCCATCCCAAGGCCCGTGACCTGCCCCTACTCCAATGGGGTGAAGGTCTTCCCAAAGACTACAGTATTGTTTGAGTCTGGATGTGGAGTGTTACCTATCTTCTGAGAGCAGCCCTACCACAGTCACAGTGGTGATCAGGCACTGCTATTTGGGTTTACCCTGTTCCGTCAGGTGGCCTTAACTCACAAAGAGGATAACCAATTATGACATAAGTTCCTGGATATAGACCTCAGGAATCAGAATCTTTAAGACTCCAGGATCTCCAAAGATCCCAGTTCCTCTGTTCTAGGATGACTCTTAATAGGGAAAGACTGGCCAGAGTCACTGTCTTCCAGGAGAGAGATTTTATTCCTGTAAAACAGGAAGTAATTGGGCTGCTAAGGGAAACATGGGCATCCTCAGTTGTTCTCTAGTCCCATGGTGCAACCAGAACTTAGGAAGTTGCATGACCCCCTTTCCAGCCTTGGCTTGGCCAGGCTCATGCCCTGCCCCTACTTGAATGGGGGCTAAGGCTTTCCTGAAGACTATGATATAAAGAGAAGTGTCAGTGGCAGAGTATGGTCCAAGCCACAGGGTGGGGAGGTAAAGAAAGGGGAGAGTCTAGGGGAAGGTAGAGCCAAGGGCATTCCAGATCCAGTGCCAGAAGGGCAAGCAGCGGAGAGGTTGGCAGCCAAAGCAGCAGAAGTGAGGAAAGGAGAAGAACCACCAGAGGAGGGAGAGAGAGAAGAGCTGTGGTGGCAGCTGCATCTGGATGTGTGTCTCCAGCCACTGGAGGAAGATGGGCCAAAGAGCCAAGAACAAACGAGGGCAGACAGTATGTGAAAGTCTGCAGAAAAGATCAAGAATTTCAAAAATGGGACTGCCATTTGACCCAGTGATCCCACGTCTAGGAATATATCCTAAGAAGCCTAAAACACCAATCAGTAAGAATATATGCACCTCTGTGTTCATAGCAGCACTATTTACAATAGCTAAGATCTGAAAACAGCCCAGGTGTCCATCAGTAGATGAGTGGATAAAAAATCTGTGGTACATATACACAATGGAATGCTATTGAGCTGTAAGAAAGAAAGATCTCTTACTCTTTGAGACGACATAGAGGGACCTGGAGAGTATTATGCTGAGTGAAATAAGCCAGCCAGAGAAAGACAAGTACCACATGATCTCATTTATTTGTGGAACATCATGAACGAAATAAGCTGTCAATCAAAATAGACCCAGAGTCATGGAAGTCGGGAACAGACTAACAAACCTCAGAGAGGAGGAAGGTGGGAGGGGTGGGAAGAGATAAACCAAAGAACTCACATGCATATATGCACAACCAATGGACACAGACATTAGGTTGGGGGAAAGCAGGAGGAAGGTGGGAGCGGGAGGAGGGGGTCAATAGGGAAAAAAGAGGGGGCATCTGTAATACTTTCAACAAAAAAAAGAAAAAAAATTATTGAATTTACTGGTTAGTAAAATTATATAAGTTTCAAGTGTAAAGATAAAAAAATAAATGATTTTAACCAAAAAAAAAAAAGAAAAAGAAAAAAGAATTTCAGCCCCCCACATGAGGGCAGAAGAGCAGAAAGTATTTACCTGAGACTGCAGCAGCAGAGGCTAAGCAAGGAGTGTGAGAGGCGATTAGAGAAAGATTACTTAGAGCGTCCTGGTGCTTCGAACTAATCCTATTAGGGAGCTGCTGTGGGGTTTGAGAACTATTTCACGAATTGATGTGCCTCCCTGATGATTTTTGCTAAAGGCTGGCAGGCAGCCTCGCACTTCTGGGCCATATCATCACCAGATTATCCTCTCATCAGGGACTTCCTTATCATGGTGGTGGGCACCCTAATAACTCTTAAATACCCAACCCATGCCCACCGTTCAGTGTGGCTGAAACATCTGGGACTGAAGGCAGAATGGGAAAGAGATAGGAAACAGGGGACCTAGTAACTCAAAGGGAGCAAGGTCCTAGTTTCTTACCAAAGTCATGGCTCCTCCTGATCCCTTCGTGGTTGCCAAAAATTGTTAGAGGGCAGAAAGCTGTCCTTCCCACCCACTGGGATGTTTTTGTCCATTTAGAGCAGGGGTGGGGAACGTCCGGCCCTTGGGCCATATAGACCCACAAAATCAACACCACCTAACATCACACACCTCACCAAAGTAGCCTGACCAAATATAGCAGGCTAATTTTTAAGTTGATAATTTTGCATGGCCCACAAATGATGTTATAAATATCCAAATAGCCCTTGGCAGAAAAAGGTTCCCCACCCCTGGTGGAGGAATGATGCCAATTACTCCCCAGTGTTACTAGAAGGCTGTTCTTTTCCTACTTAATCAGGCTTCATCGCTTACTCAGGTATCTCCTTCCCCTTTTGTTAATATCTAACTAACTGCCTACTCTAACACTTCCAATTTCACTGTTTCCTCAAAATGCTCATCACACTTTTGCACAGACTGTTGACTGTCTCTACCCTCTACTTGGAATGCACTTCCCCAGCTTTGTAGTCTCCACTGGGCAGGATTCATTCTTCTTCCTCTGCTGCATTGTATCCTTATACACCTCTGTCTTCTTACCAAACCCATAAGCAATTTGACACACATCTATTTTCATTCTTGTGTACCTACACTTAGTCATGTCTTAAAATTTATTGAATCCCTATATCCCTACACTTGGCCTGACAGAAAGCACTTGGTGCGTACTCAGTACAGTCGGCCCTCGTTTATCATGGTTAATCAGTTCCAGACTCTACCGCGATAAATGAATTTCTGCAAAGTAGGATTCTTTATTTATAAATCAAATATTTCCACAGTTAGAGCATAGAAAACCTGTTTATGACCGTCTAAATACATTTTTTTAACATTATTAGAGCCCTCTAGACATGAAATAACACCCTTTAGTCACCATTATATTCGTATTACCCAATATATTAGACAAAATAAGAGAAAATAAGACATATTAGATGTTACAAATATCATATTATTATTGTACATTTAATTACACACACACACAGTTCTTACACACAACCACTAACCTATGAAAATAGTGCAACTTGTTCGATGATGAAGCGATGAAGATGAGGAGATGTACTGCACAGCAAAGAAGAGCAAGGTTACTGCTCCTCTGAAGGCACGACCTCAGTAGGAGAGTCTGCAGGTGGTGCAGTATCTTCAGCAGGTGCGTCGTTGTCTTCTTCCACTGAAGGAGTACTAGGAGTAGGCAGTGGGTGTCTGGGTGCGCGGCTGAAGAACATCGTGATAGGCAGTTGCTGGCACTGTCTTTTCATATGCGTGAGGAGGCTTTTGTAGGGTTCTATCGCTCCATCAAGTGCATTCCGGAACCGCAATGCATGCATCATTTGTGGGTCCCATTCGCCAATCATGTCCTGTATTACCTTAATAGTTCTCATGACTTTCGAGAGATGCTCAAGTGTAAGGCCAACTTCCTCCTCCTGACCCCCAGGAACCTCTGGCTGCTCTTCCTCCTCCTCACTTGCAGACTTAGTCATCTCCACCAGATCCTCGTCAGTTAAGGACACCTGTTCTGAATGATACTCGCCCTCCTCAAGGATCTTCTGGAACATGTTGTTCACATAATCCTCTGCTGCAAGCTGGTCAGCAGAGGCAGCTTCTCTCTGGAGAACGACACTCTTCAGATGATACCTCTTCTGGAACTTCTAGAACCAACCCTTGCTGGCCGTGAAATCCATGAATGTTGCAGGAGAGGGTCCTGGTTGAGGTTCGTCCGCCGTAAAGCGCTGATAGAGCTGCCTCGCCCTCTCCAGGATCACCAGTAAATCCAGTGGAATGTTTTTCTTGCGGCTGTCACTGATCCAAATGGCTAGGGCAGACTCCGTTTTCACCATGAACTTATTAGGACTTGTCACAACGCGCTTTGCTTCCTTGTTGAAAGAGACAGTAGCCGTTGCATGGATGTTCTTTTCATCTTTACGGATGGAGAGAATGGTAGACTCATTCAAGTCATAACGGCGGGCAACATCCACGATTTTCTTGCCATCTTTGATCATATCCAAGAGTTTCACCTTCTCCTGGATGGTAAGCATCTTTATTGTGAGAAGGCTTAGAACAAGAAGCACGTTTAGGAGCCATCGTGGGGCTTAGATAAAAGTCCTCAGAAATCGCAAACACTTACAAGAGCAAAGATGCTTCCGATGCGTAGGGATGTAGAAGCGTGTATGAGAGAAAATAACTTGCATGAGGCTGAGCCAATCAGTGGCCAGGATAGGAAGAGGATGGAATAGCCAATCAGTGAACAGCACGCTCTGATTGGCTTGGTTTCACCACACCCAATTTTTTAGAAAAAAGTTATTGCCCACACACAAGGAGTGGTCGAGCGGTTGCACCTGGCGTTAAAGGATTTGCGAGGGTGCTCGAATACATAGGCCTAGAGTCCATACATACAGTAATTTTAATTTTAATTGTAATACAGGGGTGTATAATTGACTCAGACAACCGAGTGTGTGCTTTATCATTTTCACTGTCTCGATCAACTTTTTAATGAATATATTTGAAAAAACCGCGATAGAGTGAAGCCACGAAAGTCGTAGTGTGAACTGGCGAGGGATGACTGTACAAATATTAAGAAAAATAACATCTTTTTGGAATATTTACTACTGGGGACAATTTTGATCACCTTCCATGTATTTTCTCATTTAATCTTTCCAACCTCCAAATGATTGTGGTGTTTTTGTCACTGGAATTCTATAGCGGTAGGTAGTGCCTGAGAACTTAAATGACAAGGGTCATATCACAGAGCTTGTAGGTGGCAGAGGTGGTTGGTGAACACAAACCAAATGATTCCAGGGCCCTAAAAGTTAACCATTGTGCATTCTGCTTAGCTGGCACTAAATAGTGGCATGTGATTTTTTTTTTCTCTTTTTTTTTTTAATCCTCACCCAAGGACATTTTTTCATTTTTTGTTCAGATAGAGTGGGAGGGAGAGAGAGGAAGAGAGAGAGAGAGAGAAACATCGACGTGAAAGGGACACATCGAGTGGCTGCCACCCGCACGACCAAACAGGGCCGGGGACAAACTGCAGCCGAGGTACATGCCCTTAGCGGGAACCGAACCCGGGCCTCTCTGGACCGCAGGCCGACGCTCTAACCGCTGAGCCAAACTGGCCAGGGCAAGCATGTGATTTTTTATAAAACAATTGGTTATGAAAAGAACAATCATAAAATGTTAATATCCTTCACAGCAGTAGTCTCACCCCTGGCAATGTAGCTGATGGGAATAATTCTATAGAAGAAAAAAGTCACCAACTGAGCATATAAGGACAAATCTTGAAGGTGAATATTCAGAAGAAAGACAAACAGGTAAGGCTTGCAGAATAAAGATTCATAACTTTTTATCTTAATACTGTTGATGGTTATATATTTATTTAGAAATAGTGTTTTAATGCACTTTAAGTGTACTACAATACCAGGCTCTCAACTTTTATTTTGGCTATCATTTAAAAAATATAACATCTTTATTGCTAGTATTTCTTTAGTAAGTCAGCTTATTTTTTTATTTAAATTGAATAATTTATCTTTTTTTTTAAAAAAATTGGGAGCTCTCATTGTTAGTCACTAAGGAAGTTTTCTTTCCTGAGAGAGATAACTTCATTATTTATTCTCTGATGGGTTTCTTAGATTTTTAGCTACAAAACAATATAATCATGATAATAATAATAGCTAATATTTGTTGAGCTCTTAGTTGCATACTTTTCTAATCTACTTACATGTGTTAAACCAACATTCAAAC
This sequence comes from Tadarida brasiliensis, assembly GCA_030848825.1. Classification (NCBI taxonomy): domain Eukaryota; kingdom Metazoa; phylum Chordata; class Mammalia; order Chiroptera; family Molossidae; genus Tadarida; species Tadarida brasiliensis. The sequence continues at coordinate 64,893,883 of CM061259.1, read as the reverse complement.
AACCTACTATTATGTCCATCTTACAGGTGACAGATTTAAGGCACAGAGAGGTTAATTCACTTGTCCATTTCAACAGAGATGGGAGGTGGTAGGTGTAGACCCAAATATATGGCTCAAAGTTGTACATCCATATCTAGCCGTGAGCACAAGGCTGTGCTCCTCTGGTCCTCTGTTCCTGAGTTAATCTACAGCTGGAAAAAATCTGTTTTGGGGGTATAATAAGTTGGCATTCAGCTTCCATTCTAAGTATAAGGCCATAGACATGAAATCCAGATTCAGGCTACTGCTCCAGCTGTATCTTAGACTTCCTTGGTAGCCCTTTTCAAACTTCAGTGTCAGGAATTCTCAGAACACATAGCAAGCATTTACTGAAGATTTTTAATGTTCTTACCAACTATGTCAAAGATCCCGACTACCTTCATTCATGTTCAGTGATTTCTTAGAAGGACTCACAGAACTCAGTAAAGTTGTTGTACTCACAGTTAAGATGTATTACAAAGTAAAATGATACTTTTTAACAAAACTTTGGAGTCCAGGGTTTTTATTGAAAGTCAGTCACATAGGTACAGAGTATCTACTTGACTGACTTTGATTATTCAGCTTTTAGCCCTCCTGTCCCTGCTCAGAGGTCAAACTGATGCAGTATTGCCCAGGGCTAAACAGAATAAAAGCAGGTGTTCATCATAAACCATATTGTTGGAACAAATCAGACTTGTCTCAAGTCCTCAAGTATACAAAGTTACTCTTAGCAGGGAGAATGTTACAGGGATTTAAAGGTTGTCTCTCAGAAGCTGGTAAGTGCCAGTCCTTTCTTTGGAATGTGCAGGGTTTGAGCACCCCAAGTCCACTGAATTAACCTTTTACTGCATAGCAACAAAACTACATCATCTCAAACAAGAGAAAAATCATAGTCCAGCATCTTCCAAATATGTTCCACGGAAACACATTGGGATACTAAAGCATAATTCATTTTACTTAAATTAGTTTATCAAAAAAATTAAGATGTGAGTTATTTTATTTTCTGCCACATGAAACTGAAAATTATGTAAATTTTTAAAATTTATTTCTGGCTTTTCATTAATGACATGAGAATCAATTTTTACAGCATTTTGGATTGAGTACAATTATTTGCCACTATATTATATGGACTTTGACTACTGAGTCTTTTGTTTCTTGTGGTTTTGTTTTGCTCTGCATCTCTTTTACCCATTATTGTCAGAGTTTAGCATCATTTCCTACTGCTCTCTAGAATCCTTCTAGATTTAATGCTCTTCATACTTTCTAATCTTTGTGACTCAGAAATTCTATAATCAAGGTCACTTGACTCTAAACTGAGAATATGTGGATTCTAAGAGGCTGAGATTTAATACATGCCTTTGTCATATAAAAGGTGGATGATTAGAGACCTCTTTTCCACCAGCAGGTTCTCAGCTACATTCTGTAGAGATGAGACTGTTGGATAGATAACCTTAAATAAGGTAAATTATTGGAGAAGATATAATTCTTTATCTGTAGTCTTAACTATGCTTTTCTCATCTCTAAGAGATATATAAACACACTATAAAATTCATTATGGAAGATATTATGATTGTAGACATCTTTTGTACAAGTACATTTTGGGATTGCCTTCCAAATCAGTACTCAAAGGATTGCTTAATCAATAAATGATGTTTCAGTAAATAGGTAGGAATTTCAACAGCTCAAAATTGGTTCACTCATTCTCAACTTATAACAGTATAACTCCAAGATTGATTAAAAATGCTACAAATAAAATAGTAGCAAATATTAAGTGAATATTATAATTTCTTAGGGTGGCACTATGGGAAAACTCTACAGAAAAATGATAAATTTTACCACAGGAAAAAATAATCACCATTTTAGTAAATAATAATTATGATAAAGTGAAACATAAAACTGACATGCCATAACTAGAAAAATCCTTTTCAAATTATATGATAGGGAAAGATTCAACATCCTTATTATATGAAATATCTAGAGATAAACAAAATATGAATTTCAATAGTAGAGTAAATACATTACTATTTTGTAAGCTCTTAGAACAGTGTCTAACACATACTAGGAGGTGCATTTTACTTTTAAATGAACAAATAGTGCACAGACATTTTGAGTAAGTTAAGAAATTCAAATAGAAAATTACTATATGAAAATATGCTCAATTATATAATTCAAAAAACATAAATGAAAACAGAAATAACTTTGGTTTTTTTCTCTCAGATGATAGGTGATTAAAATAATTAATAACAGTAAATGTAGCAATTTTACAAATGTTTCCTGGGTTTTAAATTGGTATATTTTTAGGGAAAAGTTTGCTAATATTTATCAAATCAGATTATAGAAATTATACAAAAATGTGCATCACAGGATTTATAAATTGAAAATAAAAACCAAATTCCTATAATCAGTTAACTCATAGTACACCCATGCAATGAAATATTATGCAGTTATTTTAAATGATACTGTGAAGCTATATTTGTTGGCATAAAATTAACAATAATTTGCTAGCTTTAAAAAGCTACAGAAAATGGCGGCGGAATGAATGGAAGCTAAACAGACGATCTCCCATGACCAAACGGGAATTACAACTAAAATAAAGACAAATCGTCGGGAAAAAGCAACAGAAAAGCAGCGAGAGAGGATCATACAACCAGGGACACTGAATGAGCCTGGTAGGATCTGCGGAGGCATGTGAGGGTGGCAGGCTGGGAGCCCACAGACAGCAGCGGCCTTGGCTGTGAGCAGCGGCCTTAGCTGGGAGCAGCTGCAGCGCTCCGCCCTCGGGGTTAAAAGCCCCAGCTGTTCCACAGCACAGAGGGCTGGGACAGAGTGCTAAATAGCCACAGCCACTCACCTGGGGCTCCAGCAGAGGGAGGGCGGACTGGACTGGAACTCTGTGGGGACACCTGGGATTTGGAGGGTGCTCAGAGTTTGTGCTGAGCTGTGGCCACACAGGATGGTGGTGGCCAGCCTCTCCTTCCTGGTTACACAGAACGGCAGCCAAGTTTACTCCTTCCCCGAGCTGTGGTAGCCCCTCCCTCGGAGATTCCCAGGTGAGGAAAAGAGGTAAAGAAATGCAAATTGAGGCTCATTAACAACCAGCATTGGCCCAACCCTGGGGAAATCCTCTCACACTATAAACACCTGAGGGAGTTTCTCATTCAACTGGGATCCTAAGGCTTTTCAAGTAACTGAGGCTAATAGCCTCCAGGCTAAAAGCTAGAGCATAACTAAACCTTTCCTGAGCTTGCAAATCTACCCAGGAAAGTGAGACTTGACAGTGGTATTTAAGGAGGGCCCTCCATGCTCATCCAAACCCAGTAGAGGGAGCCACAAATAGCAGAACACCAACACCCACAGGAAAAATTTGGCAGGCTCCAAAACCCACTGAGATAGCCAAAATGGTGAAACAAAGGAACAGATCCCAAATGAAGGAACAAGAGAACTCTACCGAAAATGAGATAAATGAAATGCACTTAAGCAAATTATCAGAGGTAGAGTTCAGAGCCATGATCTTGAGGAAACTAAACAGCATGAGTAAGGACATCGACACCATGAAAACCAACCAAGTGGAAATAAAGAATGACATAGCAGAAATAAAGAACACATTGGAAGGACTGACCAGCAGAGTAGAGGAAGCGGAGGACCGGATCAGTGAATTAGAAGACAGAGTAGAAAAAATCAATCAATCAGAAAACCAAAAGGAAAAAACAATTAAAAAAGAGGAAGATAGCTTAAGAGAACTGTGGGACAACTGGAAACGTAATAACATTCGCATTATAGGAGTCCCCAAAGAAGGAGAAAATGAGCAAGGGATAGAGAATATATTTGAAAAAATAGTGAGAGAAAACTTTCCTAACCTGGTGAAGGAAGAAGGCATTCAAGTTCAAGAAGCACAGAGAGCCCCAAGTAAGAAGAACCCAAACAGGCCCACACCAAGACACATAATAATTAAAATGCCAAAAATTAAAGACAAAGAGAGAATCTTAAAGGCAGCAAGAAATAAGCAACAGGTTACCTACAAAGGAACCCCCATAAGGCTATGAGCTGACTTCTCAACAGAAACACTACAGGCCAGAAGGGAATGGCATGAAATAATCAAGGTCATGAAAAACAAGGATCTGAATCCAAGACTACTCTACCCAGCAAGGCTATCATTCAAAATAGAAGGTCAAATAAAGAGCTTCCCACACAAAAAAAGGCTAAGGGAATATATTAGCACCAAACCAGCACTGCAAGAAATGTTCAAAGGACTGCTGTAATTAGTAGAAGAAATAGGAAGAAAAATAGAACCACACTGAACAAAAATGGCAATAAATAAGCACATATCAATAATCACCTTAAATGTAAATGGATTGAATGCTCCAATAAAAAGGCACAGAGTAGCTGACTGGATAAGAAAGCATGATTCACATATATGTTGTTTACAAGAGACCCACCTCACAACAAAAGACTCACATAGGTTGAAAGTAAAGCGATGGAGAAAAATCTTCCAAGCAAACAGAAAGGAAAAAAAAGCTGGAGTAGCAATACTCATATTTGATAAACTAGATTTCAAATTGAAGACCATAACTAGAGACAAAGAAGGTCACTACATAATATTGAAAGGGTCTATCCAACAGGAAGATATAACCTTGGTAAACATATATCCACCCAATATAGGAGCACCAAAATATATTAAAAATCTTCTGGAGGACTTCAAAGGAGAAATCGACAGCAATACAATCATAGCAGGAGACTTCAACACCCCACTGACATCACTGGATAGATCCTCTAGACAAAAAATTAACAAGGAAACAGAAATTCTAAATGAAGCACTAGATCAAATGTATTTAATAGATATCTACAGAGAATTACACCCCAAAACTGCAGAATTCACATTCTTCTCAAGTGCACATGGGACATTCTCAAAGATAGACCACATGATAGGACACAAACTAAGTCTCTACAAGTTCAAGAAGATTGAAATCATATCAAGCATCTTTTCAGATCACAATGGCATGAAACTAGAAATCAATTGCAACAAGAACATGCAAAGACATTTGAAGACATGGAGGCTAAATAGCATATTACCGAACAATGAATCAGTTACCATGGAGATCAAGGAAGAAATTAAAAACTTCCTGGAAACTAATGAAAATGAACACACAACAACACAAAATCTATGGGATGCAGCGAAAGCAGTTCTGAGAGGGAAGTTCATAGCACTACAGGCCCACCTCAAGAAACAAGAAAAATTTCTAATTGACTACCTAACCTCACAACTTAAAGAACTAGAAAGCAAAAAAAGAAAACCCTAGAGCAAGTAGAAGGAAGGGAATAGTAAAGATCAGAGCAGAAATAAACGAAATGGAGTCCAAAAAAACAATACAAAGGATCAATGAAACAAAAAGCTGGTTTTTTGAAAAGATAAACAAGATTGATGGACCCTTAGCTAGACTCACCAAGAAACAAAGAGAGAGAACCCAAATGCACAAAATCAGAAATGAAAGAGGAGAAGTAACAACTGACACCACAGAAATACAAAGGATCATTAGCAAATACTATGAACATTTATATGGCAACAAATTCGACAATCTAAGCGAAATGGACACATTTCTAGAAACACATAGTGTCCCAAAACTGAACTGGGAAGAGATAGAAAACTTGAACAGGCCAATAACAGCGAAGGAAATTGAAGATGTAATCAAGACCCTCCCAGCAAACAAAAGCCCAGGCCCTGACGGCTTCACGGGGGAGTTTTACCGAACATTCAAAGAAGAACTAACACTCATTCTCCTCAAACTATTCCAAAAAATTCAAGAAGAAGGAAGACTTCCAATCTCCTTTTATGAAGTCAGCATAATTCTAATTCCAAAACCAGAAAAAGACACTACAAAGAAAGAAAACTACAGGCCAATATGCCTGATGAACATAGATGCCAAAATCCTGAACAAAATACTAGCAAATCGGGATCAGCAATACATCAAAAAAATTATTCACCATGACCAAGTGGGATTCATCCCAGGGATGCAAGGCTGGTAAAATATTCACAAATCAATAAATGTGATACATCACATAAACAAAATGAAAGATAAAAACCACATGATCATATCAATAGATGCTGAAAAAGCATTTGAGAAAATCCAGCACCCATTTCTGATAAAAACACTCAGAAATTTGGGAATAGAGGGATCATACCTCAACATTATAACGGCCATATATGAAAGACCTACAGCCAACATCATACTCAATGGACAAAACTAAAAGCATTTCCCTTAAGAACAGGAACAAGACAAGGATGCCCACTCTCACCACTCTTATTTAACATAGTACTGGAAGTCATAGCTACAGCAATCAGACATGAAGAAAAAATAACAGGGATCCAATTTGGAAAGGAGGAAGTGAAACTGTCATTATTCGCAGTTGATATGATATTATACATAGAAAACCCTAAAGTCTCCATCAAAAATCTACTACACTTAATAAATGAATTTGGCAACGTAGCAGGATACAAAATTAACGTCAAGAAATCGACTGCATTCTTATACACCAATGATGAACTCACAGAAAGAGAAACTAAAAAAACAATCCCATTTACCATCGCAGCAAAAAAATTAAGATACCTAGGAATAAACTTAACCAAAGAAGTAAAGGACTTTTTTGCAGAAAACTACAGGACATTGAAAAAAGAAATAGAGGAAGATATAAAAAAGTGGAAGCATATACCTTGTTCATGGATTGGAAGAATTAACATCATTAAAATATCCATACTACCCAAAGCAATCTATAGATTTAACGCAATCCCCATCAAAATACCAACGACATATTTCATAGAACTAGAACAAATGCTTCAGAAGTTCATATGGAACCAAAAAAGACCCTGAATAGCTACAGCAATCTTGAAAAAGAAGAACAAAGTAGGCGGGATCACAATACCAGATATCAGGTCATACTACAAAGCTTCTGTAATCAAAATAGCCTGGTACTGGCACAAGAATAGGCACATAGATCAATGGAATAGAACAGAGAACCCAGAAATTGACCCAAAACATTATGTTCAATTAATATTCGACAAAGGTGGCAAGAGCATACAATGGAGTAAAGACAGCCTCTTTAATAAATGGTGTTGGGAAAATTGGACAGCTACATGCAAAAAAAAATGAAACTAGACCACCATCTTACACCATACACAAGAATAAACTCAAAATGGATAAAAGACTTAAATGTGACTGATGAATCCATAAAAATCCTAGAAAAAAATGTAGGCAACAAAATTTCGGACATCATACGCAGCAGAATCTTCACTGATATATCACCTAAGGCAACCGAAACAAAGGAAAAAATGAACACATGGGACTATATCAAACTCAAAAGCTTCTGCACAGCAAAAGAAACAACCATCAAAGTGGAAAGGCAACCCACTGTATGGGAGAGCATAATTGCCAATGATATATCAGATAAGGGATTGATTTCCAAAATATATAGAGTGCTCATACAGCTCAACAAAAGGAAGACAAAAAACCCAATTAAAAAATGGGCAGAGGAACTAAATAGACACCTCTCCAAACAGGACATACAAACGGCCAAGAGACATATGAAGAAATGCTCAACATCACTAATCATGAGAGAGATGCAAATTAAAACAACAATGAGGTATCACCTCACACCTGTCAGAATAGCCGCCATCAACAAAGCACCAAACAACAAGTGCTGGTGAGGGTGGGGAGAAAGGGGGACTTTATTACACTGCTGGTGAGAATGCAGACTGGTACAGCCACTGTGGAAAACACTATGGTGTTTCCTCAAAAAATTAAAAATTGAATTACCATTTGACCCAGTGATCCCACTCCTAGGAATATACCCTAAGAGGCCTGAAACACCAAACAGAAAGAATATATGTATCCCCATGTTCATAGCAGGGCTATTTACAATAGCTAAGATCTGGAAATAGCCCAAGTGTCCATCAGTAGACGAATGAATAAAAAAGCTGTGGTACATATACACAATGGAGTACTATGCAGCTGTAAGAAAGAAAGATCTCTTATCCTTTGCGACGACATGGGAGGACCTGGAAACTATTATCCTAAGTGAAACCAGCCAAGCAGAGAAAGACAAATATCATATGATCTCACTTATTTCTGGAATATAATAAACATAACAGTCTGAGGAACAGGGTAGTCCCAGAGACGTGGAAGTAGGGTACAGACTGACAATTGCCAGAAGAGGGGGTGGGGGAGGGGAGCGATGAACCACAGAACTTGTACGCATGTACTCATAACCAAGGGACATGGACAACAAAACTGGGGACGGGGCAGGGAGGGAGGGGGAGGAGGGTGACAATGGGGGGAAAAGGAGAAACATCTGTAACAAATATAAAAAAATTTAAATAAATAAATAAATAAATGAAAAGTTTACTAAACAACATATATAATATTTTTTATTTTTTTAATTAATTCATTTTTGTTACAGATGTTTCTCCTTTTTTCCCCATTTTATATAATATTTTTTAGATAAAATTTTTGTATCATGTATGTTAAGAAAGTAATTCTGTATACCTCTATATAAACTTTTATTAGATGATATAATATTTCTTTGTGGTCAGATTAAATAAAATTTTAGTCCCTCATAATGATACATTTACATATTGTTTAAAATTATTATAATAAAGACATATTTTATAATCATAAATTCAATAAGGTTATTTGTGTGTTGAAAATAAACAAAAGTAGTAGAATTTATAAGACTTCTGGAGGAGATGACACAATGAACATTATGTTTTACTATTTCTCTATGGCCCTTTCTCCATTTTTTCCACTCCCCATTCACAATTCCTCCATGAAATGATCAGATATGTATGACGAAGAAAAATTATCATCAGTGCTTTAATCAAGGATAGGTGTCATCCATAGTACAGAAAAGTTAAGGAATCTGCAATACAGAGTACAAAGCGGACTGAGCTGAAAGGAAGACAAGGCTAGCTTACAATAGTCACTCTTCAGAATATTCTCTTACTGGGAATACATTGAGGAGACCACAAAAGACCCTTACCATTAGTCTTTTATCTGGAGCAATAAAAGAACAAAGTTGGAGGACTGACATTACCTGACTTCAAGACCTACTATAAAACAGCAGTAATCAAGACAGTGTGGTATTAGCAAAACAACAGAAATAGATCAGTGGAACAGTATAAAGAGCCCAAAGATAGACCCACATGAATATACTCAACTGATATTAGGCAAAGGAGCAAAGTCAATACAATGGAACAAAGGTAGTGTGTTCAACAAATGATACTAGAACAAGGGGACATCCAGATGCAAAAGAATGAATCTAGACACAGAATTTACAGTCTTCATAAAGTTTAACTCAAAATAAGTGTTATTTTAGTGAAGTAATGTGATAACTATTCTGTAATGTCTTTAGGAAAATACTTAAAAATACATGTAATACAAATGGTTATGAGTACAAAAACAAAAACTTAAAATAGATCACATATCTAACTGTAAAATGTAAAACTATAAAACTCTAAGAACATAGGAGAAAACCTATATGATCTTGGGTATGATGGTGATTTTGTGTATTCACAATAAAGGCACAGCCTATGAAAGGAAATAATAAGCTAGACTTAATTAAAATTAAAGACTTCTGCCCTGACCAGTTTGGCTCAGCGGTTAGAGTGTCGGTCCACAGACCAAAGAGTCTTGGGTTCGATTCCGATCAAGGCCACGTACCTCAGTTGCGGTTCGTCCCTGACCCTGATGCGGGAAGCAACCAGTCGCTGTGTCTCTCACATCGATGTTTCTCTCTCTTTCTCTCCCTCCCTCCCACTCTATCTGAAGATAAATAGAAAAATGTCCTTGGGTGAGGATTAAAAAATAAATAAATAAAAACTTCTGCTATGGTAAAGACAGAGTCAAGAGAATAAGGATGTCTGTTTGCAAAAAAACACCTATTATAAAAGACTGTTATCCAAAATATACAAATAACTCTTAAAACTCAACAATAAGTAAACAAAGAACCCTATTAAAAATGGGACAAAATTCTTTACAGATACCTCTTAAAAGAAGATGTGCAGATGGAAAACAAACAATGGAAAGATGCTCCACATATCTCATTAGGGTAATGCAAATTAAAACAGCAATGATATACCATCTATTAAATCTATTAAAATGACCAAAACCTGGAAAGCTGACAACACGAAATGCTGGCAAGGATGTGGAGCAAGAGAAACTCTTTCATTGCTGGTGGGAATGAAAAGTGGTACAGCCACTTTGGAAAACAATTTGAAAGTTTTTTACAAAACTAAACATACTCTTACCATAGGATCTAGCAATAATTCTCCTTGGTATTCACCCAAAGAAGTTAAGACTTATGTTCACACAAAAACTTACACACAGATGCTTTATTCTTTTTTAAATTGAATTGATTGAGGTTACATCAGTCAATAAAATTATATAGGTTTCTATTGTACAGTTCTACAATACATCATCTGCACATTGCATTGTGCAGATGCTATATTCTTAATTGCCAAAACTTGAAAGCAACCAAGATGTTCTTCAGTAGGTGAATGGGTAAATAAACTGTGGTACATCCAAACGATGAAATATTATTCAGTACTAAAAATAAATGAGCTAACAAACCATGAAAAGGCACGGGGAAACTTAAATGCATATTGATAAGTGAAAGAAGCCTGTCTGAAAAGGCTACATATTATATGATTCCAACTCTATGACATTCTGGACAAGGCATAACTATGTAGACAATAAAAAGGTCAGTGGTTACAAGGGGTTGAGGGGAGGGAGAATGAATAGGCTGGGCACAGAGGATTTGTAGCCAGTGAAAATACTCTATATGTTACTATAATGATGGATACATGTCCTTATACAGTTCAAACCTATAGAATGTGCAACACCAAGAGTGAAAGCCAATGTAAACTATGGATTTTGGGTGATTATGTGTCAGTATAGGTTCATCAATTTGAACAAATGTACTACTCTGTTACGGGATGTACATAATAGGAAAAGCTATTCAGGTGTATATGGAAACTCTCTGAACCTTCCCCTCAATTTTGCTAGGAACCTAAACTACATTAAAAATAGGGGTATTTAAAAAACAATGTGTATATGTATATATGAGTATAGATAGATAGATAAGTAAATAAATGGATAAGTATATAAATTTGAATAAAGAAATTTATCTGTGATAAATAAATAATAGTCTATTGTGTTAACGGGGGTTATAATTTTGATTGGGAATTAAAAATGCTTTGGCTTTCTTCATACAGCATTGTATGTTTCCCAATTTGTGCACAGATCAGCTTATGATCAGGGAAATAATGACATCTTTAGGTGCATACTTTTGCCAACATAAATACTATGTAAGGTAAGTTTGAGGCTATCTGAGTTTTGTAATTCTTCCTGGGGATCTAGAACTATCTAATTATAGACACCATCTTAAAAAATGATTGTGGTTCTATTGCTTTGCAGCTGTCTAAATTGTGCTTCATTTTTTTTTAACCAATTTATATAAATTCATATGCTCCCATAACTCAGAGGAGGCTGATTTAGGGGAGACTTGCCCAGTGATAAAGAAGGCTTTGGAGTTGGGTGTTGTGTACTTTTATTTTCAAACAACTCAGCATCGTTCCTTAACTAATTGTATCTGATTAGCTTAAAATTTATTGTTGCTATTTTAACTGTCTGAGAAAACCATTAGAGGGTTTTAGCTAGAGTATGTCTATGAATATTCATAGACAGTCAACTTCTGTATTGGAAACCGCACCCACATCTCTGCAGTGTCTGCAGCACGAACAAGGGCATTCTCTGGAACTCACAGGGCAAATGAAAACTTGACACCGGGCTGCCTGCAGAATGCACAGAAGGTCTGCTTTCCTGTATTGACTTTTATAGCAAAGCCTTTCTGATTTACTTTTTTTTTTGCATTATGGAAATGTTTTTAAGCCTCTTTAATCTATTTTGCATAATTGGCCTAATCACAAAACCCTCGTAAAATTAAAAGTTTTATTTTTTAAAATTAGAGATTGATATGTGGCTTTAAAAAGATTACATATACTATTCCTGTATTATTTGGGGATGTACAATGAGAAGATATTTTGCATATATACATAGTAATGAACAAAGAAGTGTGGTTAAATATACAGACAGATATGATGGTTCATGCTAAGCATCTCAATGAGGCTATAATTTTGAATTTGAATTTGATATATGAATATAGAGGCATATATAAGTGAGTTGACACATGGGTAAATATTGGCAACTTGCGTAAAATCACATAACTAGCAAGCTGAATCCATTATATATGTTTTATTCATAGGCATCATTCAAGTCTATCGACACTGTGTAACAACAAAGGTCACTGGGAAACTTCCTGATCCTGTGGGAAGTACGGAGCCCTCCACACAATTGTTTTTTGTCCGTTTTTGTGGCCTCCTCTACCTTATATGTTGTCTTTTAATTGCACTAAGTTGAAATTAATAGATCTTTGAGAACCTCCCACCACCCTCACCCCTCCTTTCCCAGGCCCATGAATCCACAGCACAAAGACATCAGTGAATTGTGGACTTACTGAAGTTTTCATTTGGGGACAGGAACTTTAAGCTGAACAAAGAAGTTCAAATCTCTTTTAGGTATGTTTTTTCCTAAAGTTCCTGCCAGGGTCTCTCTCTCTGATCTCGCTAAGCATTTAGCCTTTCTCATTTGTTCTCTTTTCCCCTATTTTTCTCCAAAGAACTTCAGTTCCTCTGTTAATTTGCAGAGTAATTCAATAAATTTACATATCCCAAATTTGCTTATCCAAACCTGTCAATGTGTTCTCAAAACAAGATTTTTCTCATTTAAATAATACAGCCTTTTTAAGAACTATTGGGATTATACAACATAAAAAGAGTTTGTTTGTTTTTTAATTGGATACAAAATGCTTATTTTTAAGCACTAGTGCATCAAGGTTTCATTTTCAATTGCCTTCTCACAAGGTGCTCTTCCTATAGCCCCTTCCCTTCTCCACTGTTTCAAACTCCCATTTCTATTACAGTGACGTGCAGATTACTGTCTAAACTTCCACCTCCTCCCACATTGCAAAGCCCCACACAGGTCTGCATACTGTACTTACAGATTTGCAAGACCCTGTAGCAGTGGTTCTCAACCTGTGGGTTGCGACCCCTTTGGGAGTCGAACGACCCTCTCACAGGGGTTGCCTAAGACATAACAGTAGCAAAATTACAGTTATGAAGTAGCAACGAAAATAATTTTATGGTTGGGAGTCACCACAACATAAGGAACTGTATTAAAGGGTCGCGGCATTAGGAAGGTTCAGAACCACTGCCTAGAGCCTTAAATTCCACATATTCCTAGCAAATCTCACTATATCACACAAACAACCCATTTCTTTTTGTGCTCCTTGTGTTTGTTAATAGCACCATTATCTTCACAAACACCTAACCCAGAAGCCTGGGAGCCATTATTAAGCTCTACCTTTTCCTTATAAATAACATTGGATTGTTAATGGAAATTTGTCTTGTCTAAAATCTATGGTTTCTTTCCCAGGCTCATTAGCCCTCCTTGACATCTTCATTATTTTTTCTTCCTAAGCTCTGGAAACTACCAAATTAGTGACTTGTACTTGGTCTATTCCTATTTTAGTCTATCTTCTTCCAACTGCCAGAGAAATCTTCCTAGACTACAAATCTGACTTTTACTCCCCTCCCCTGCCTCAAAGGTCAGAGCCGAGTACATGAAGTATGATAATCCCCCTTACTGGCAGTTTCCATTCCCACAGTTTCAGTTACCCATGGTCAATTATGGTCTGAAAATATTAAGTAAAAAATTATAGCCCTGGCTGGTTTGGCTCAGCAGTTAAAGTGTTGACCCATGGACCAAAGAGTCGAGGGTTCGATTCTGGTCAAGGGAACGTACCTTGGTTGCGGTTCCTTCCCTGGCCCTGGTCGGGGTCGTGTGGGAGGCAACCAATCAATGTGTCTCTCTCACATTGATGTTTCTCTCTCTCTCCCTCCCACTCTATCTGAAGATAAATGGAAAAATAGCCTCGAGTGGGGATTTTTAAAAAAATTATAGAAATAAACAATCCATGTTTTAAATTGTGCATCATTCTGAGTAGTGCAATGAAATCTCAGGCTGTCCTGCTCTGTCTCACCTGGGACATGAATCATCTCTCTGTGTGCACACTGTAGATGCTACTCCCCACTTAGATGCTGCTGGGCACTTAGTAGTCATCCTGGCTATCAGATCACCTGTCATGGTGTTGTAGTGCTTGTGTTCAATAATTCTTATTTTACTTAACAGCGGCCCCAAAGCGCAAGAATAGTGATGCTGGTAATTTGAATATACCAAAGAGAAGCTATGAAGTGCTTCCTTTAAGTGAAAAAGTATGTACATCTAGGAATAAACATAGTATATATAGGGTTCAGTGCTATCCAAAATTTCAGGTATCCATTTGGGGTCTTGAAACGTATCCCCTGTGGATATGGGATAATCTACTACATTAAAGTACAATGTCCTTCACAACCTGGGCCCTGGTGAATAGCAGCCTTATCTACTTCTATTCCCTTCAGACTCCCAGTGCTGGGGTCTAGCCTCTTCCCAATTTCTCAGTGACCTGCCACATTTGACGGTTGATGTCTCTGTACCTGTGTAAGCATATTTCCTTTTGCCTGAAAGACCTTTCCCAATCTTTTTTCTAACTGGTAAATGCCTACCATTTCTTCAAGATCCAAACCAAAAGAATCTGTCTCTGAGAAGTCTTCCTTGATCCCTGTTCTTGTCTCTGCTACTTAACATTAATTCCCTCTCCACATCTCTTTTTCCACAGCACTTTCTTTATCCCTTTATTAGAGCATTCCTTGTCTGCTACTCTCACCATTTTCCCAATCAAGATAATATTCTTAAGCAGTTGTATAATCATTTCAGTGATATTGACACTGATTGAACACCAGAAGTCTCTTCTGGGAACATATAAATTACATTTTTATGATCAATCTTAATACTTCATAATTACACTTTGGCTTTCTTTAAATGTTAAAATATTTCATACCTACCTCAAATCAGATATTAAAATAACACCCTTTTTTTTTTGGTACTTTGTTAAATATTTTTTTCAACACTTACTGTTAGATGCTGAGAATATAAATGAAAAATTCAGATGAAGTTTCTTGCCTTCATGGAGTTTATTTTGTAGTGAAACAAAATGACAATAAATAAGAAAATATAAAGTCTACCAGATCGTGATAATAACTGTGGGGGGGAATATAGCCATATTAGATATTCAGAAAGAGAGAGTGAGGAGAGTCACCCCATACAGAGGAAACCTAGTGCACAGGTGACATGGAAGGGCAGACAGGTGGTGGTAGGGTAGGATCGTTGTAAAACAACTGGAGTTTATTTATTTTTTATTATTATCATTATTTTTTAATCCTCAACCCAGGATATTGTTCTATTTGTCATCAGATACAGTGGGAGAGAGAGAAAGAGAGAGAGGGAGAGAAACATCAATGTGAGAAAGATACATCGACTGGTTGCCTCCTGCATGACCCGACCAGCACCCAGGATGAATGGCAGCTGAGGTAAGGTGCCATTGATGGGAATCAAACCCGCGACTCATTGGTCCGTGGGCTGACACTCTAACCACTGAGCCAAACTGGCCAGGCTGGCATTTATTTTGAATGAAGTGGGGCTGTTGAAGGGTTTGGAGCAGATGAGTGACAGAGCTGACTTACTCTTCTAAAAAATTCCTCAGGCCATTATGTGAACAATAGATTGTTTTAGGACAAGGACAGAAGCAGGGAGAGTATTTAGGAGTTTCTTACGATAATCCAGAGGAAAGATGACAGCAATTTCAACTAGAGTTGCAGCAAAAGAAGTGAAAAAGTCCTGGATTGTGGATATATCTTGAAGGTAGCACTGTAGGATTTGCTGATAGATTCATTATTGGGTGGGGGAAAAAAGAGGAAATAAAGATAATTCCACAGTGTTTTGTGTGAATAGCATGAAGAATGAGATTATCATTTACTAAAATGAGAGGAGTGATGATTTTGGAAGGTGGGAATTGGATAGTAAGGTCACTAAGAGTTTTGCTTTTAAATATGTTAATGATCTCCTACCAGCACTGTCTTGTTGCCAAGATAGCAAGAGAATTAAAGCTGCAGATGTACTATCCAGTGGGTTATACAGCCAGATGGTTAGATTAGCGATGTGAAATGGGTACTCGCCTCAAAGCCTAGTGAGTTTGAATATGGAAGTTAGGTCTCCCAATGTCACAGACAGCTTGTCTGTATTTCACAAAGATAAGAGCAATATTCTAACTAGATAATTCAGCCTCAAGGTAGTTTGGCTTGGACAGAACTGTCCTCAAAGAAAGCCTGCATGAATGCACAGACTGCTTTCTCATTTCCTGAGATTCTTCAACATAGAAAGTACCAGTTCTAGCCAAGATCTCGCTTTCTGTGCTTGCTTATAAAGGGGGCTAATTTTGCCTCAAAAATAAAAATTCATCAATGTTTTCTTTTCTTAAAATGATAGGCTACTGTGGAAGTTGAGGGTGACATGTCCATCTTTCCCAATTCTTGTACATACAGTATTTAATTAAATGCTGTTGCATGCAAAAACTCTATGAAGTAGGTTGGAATACCACAATTACTATTGTTGATAGCTAAGCAATCCAAAATCTAAAAAAGAAAAAAAAAGAAGAAACTAAATTCTAGAAGCTGTGCTCTGGCTGGTGTGGCTCAGTTGGTTGGAGCATCATCCCATACATGGGAAGGTCATGGGTTCAATTCTCAGTCAGGGCACATACCTAGGTTTTGGGTTTGATCCCGGCCTGGGGGCATTTGGGAGGCAACCAATTAATGTTCCTCTCTCACATTGATGTTTCTCTCTCTTTTTCTCTCTCTAAATTCAATGCACATGTCCTCAAGTGAAGATTAAAAAACAAAAAACAAACAAAAACATTCTAGCGGTAAATAGCGGCACACCTTGCAAAGGTGATGACATCAGAGCTGGAATGAAGAACAACCCGTCTGAACTTGTAGTGCGGTATTTTTTACAGCATATATATATATACTCACTCAGCATTTAACTGCATTTTATAGTTTCTTATGCAGGTTTCTGTTTGGAACCAGCAGAAACTTCTGCAGTGAAGTTTATGTATGCGTGTTGTTGGGAAATAATTCAGAGGAGGCTATTGGCAGGCTGCAAAGGGACTTGCTTGTATTGAGTGATCATAAAATATCTTATATAAGCTATTGGAGACTATCCAGTTCTTTCTGGTTGCAGAGAAACTTGTCCTCTAACTCCTGGAAACAGGAATTTTAGACTCAACCAATGAAGCTGAAGGAAATAGCATTACCTCATCCAAAGTGTGTTTCATTGGCTGTTCACTTTTCAAGTAGCTTTGAGATAGTTTCTAATACTTTAACCCTTGTGTTTATCAATCCTATGTAGTGCAGTATTAGAGCTAACTCTTGATACTTAGGACATTCTGTGTGATATAACGTATGGTTAGATTAAAGAAGCAAATGCCTCTTATTTCCATTCAAAACGTAAAACAATACCAGTGGTCAATTTGATTTTTAAAAACTTTAATTTTCTTTCTGCTGAGTCATATCTCTATTTGCTTGCTAGAAAAATATTAATCCTTGGGGAAAAAAGAGTAGAGAGAATCATAAACTGATGTCTGCTATGTGTACCACATCCTGCGGGTTCTGAAATATCAAATATTTTCCATGGACATACCTCCTCACTCATTTGTCAGGCGCAAATTGGGGCTTCGTGTTAGGGTTAGGTGTTGGAGAGAGGAGTTGAAATTTGTGTTTATGGAAAAAATGATGATAAATACAGCTAAGGGATAGGAACGTATTTAAAGGAATCCAGAGATATAAGACTCATGTAGTTTATCAAGAGCAGATAGTTCATCTTGTTATGTGAGCACTTTCCCCATCTTCCTAATCCCACTAATCTTTTAGGCAAAAGTAAAGTTCCATTGCTTCTATTTGAAACAGTTTTAACTAGTCTTACCTCACATTTTGACCCCTATTTGTCCTGTTTCATGACAGTACCGTAGTATTGTGACCTAGTATATTGCTATCCAACAATTTCTATCTTGTGTTGTCAATGAGGTTGTGAATTCTATGAGGTTAAGATTTAGGAGTTACAATTTTGTGCATCTTTCTTAGAACCCAGCACAATAAAAATCTGAAGACCGGTTAATATGGTGATGATTAAGTCAGAATTTGGGAATAAGAAACCAAAAATGACCATACTTCTTTTTAAAAAAAATTGATTTGAGAGAGAGAGAGAGAGAGAGAGAGAGAGAGAGAGAGAGAAACATCGGCCATCGATCACCTGCTTCCTGCATATGCCCTGCCTGGGGATCGAGCCTGCAGCCTGAGTGTGTGCCCTGCCTGGGGATCGAGCCTGCAACCTGAGTGTGTGCCCTGCCTGGGGATCGAGCCTGCAGCCTGAGTGTGTGCCCTGACTGGGGATCGAGCCTGCAGCCTGAGTGTGTGCCCTGCCTGGGGATCGAGCCTGCAGCCTGAGTGTGTGCCCTGCCTGGGGATCGAGCCTGCAGCCTGAGTGTGTGCCCTGACTGGGAATCAAACCAAGACCCTTCAGTGCACAGGGCAATGCTTCAACCAACTGAGCCACACTAGGCAGGGCAATGACCCTGCTTCTTAATAGCTAACAGGATGAGGAAAGTCCACTCCAGAAAAGACCAGGCTTTTTTTGTTTGTTTGTTTTGTCTCTTTCTTAGTTCATAGACCTAGTTTCTCAGTATTTTAAGGTTCCTGAAGGTGTAATGAGCTTGGAAAAGATCTGGATTTGACACCTAGCTCTGTCCCTTTCTGTGTTGTAATTTTGGATAAACTATTTAAATTCCATGAGCTTCAGCTTCCCTGTCTTTAAAATGGATAAGCGGAGCTTAGTTCACAAAATAGTTGTAGAGATTATAGGAAGGCACATAGATGCACCCACCTTGCCACCATTGTCACCATTTTTTTTTTTTTTTTTTTACCATTGTCCCTTTCCTCTGGGTAAGATTTATTCATACTGGATGGTAAGAAAGTAAATTTTGTAATTAGCAGTAATTTTCTGGTATCGCCTCCTACCTTACTCATTCCTGCTCAGGTATGAAATGCTAAAATGTTTTACTTCCTTCTAAGTCTCTAGACAGTCCCTACCAAAACAGAAAGAACATTGACAGCATCCAACTTCTGAATTAACGGATCTTGAATTAAATTTGTTGTCACTGCCCTGGCCCATGTGGCTCAGTGGTTAGAGTGTCAGCCTGAGCACTGAAGGGTCTTGGGCTCAATTCCTGGCCAAGTGCATGTACCTGGGTTGCAGGTTTGATCCTTGGCCACGGTTGGAGTGCATATGGGAGGCAACCAATCGAAATGTCCCTCACATCAATGTTTCTCTTTTTCTCCTCCCCCTCCCTCCCTCCCTTCCACTCTCTCTAAAAATCAACAGGGAAAAAAAATATCCTCAGACAAGTATTACAAAAATATTTTTAAAAATTTGTTGTCACTGATCTTCACCTCTCCTGAACCTTGAGCATTTGACTGTCACAGGGCTACAGTCTTCAGCTTTACCTCAGAAGTGTACCTCTGTTTCGAAGGGCTGAGTATTGTCTCCCTGCTCAACTTCTCAGTTCCATGATGAGATAAGAGTCTTAACCTCAACTGTAGGTCCCTTTACTAGGACTAGACCTTGTTGCTGGCACCTGCTATTCCTCAAGAAGGAGCTGTGCTCTCCTCTCCAGCTAAGGGGACTCATGTCACGAGCCACAGGCTTGACCTGATTCTCCGTTAACACTGCTCATAGTGACCTGTTTGTCTTGATCTCTTTGAGAATTACTTTGGATTGCTGAGGCCCCAGTTAGCACACACATACTTCAGGATCAGTCAATTCATTTGCTCTTTTATTTTTTTCATCCGTTTTCTGGGCATGTAACTCTGCTTAAAACCCTTGACTAAGCCCTAGGGTGCAGAGTTGACTATGCTAGGGAGTTAGTTCCATTGGTCTTGATTCACCCACATCTTAGCTTCACCTTGTACTGCTCTGATCCCAATATGACTCATAGCTCAGCCAGAATTATCCTTAAATGCTACCTTATTTTTTTTAGGAAAAGATATTCAACTTGGAAATGAAGAAAATGTTAACAGATCCAAATGCATACTGAATAATTTGGATATGTCCTGAAATTTTAAATTCACCTCAAAGCAAATAAGCAAGTGGTTTTTCCTAAGTAGAATTATTTACATTAAAAATAAACAGGTCAACAAAATAATAGGTGAAAAACAGGAAAACCTTAAAAAATACAGTTAAATAACATACTGCACTTGCCTAGTGAGAGAGCATCGGACAAAACAAATTTAATATAAGACTCTGTCTTCTCTCAACAAATGCTCTAGTCTTAATAGATGACTGATTTGTTATAGTCCTAATAAGTTAATGGAAATGATCAAAATCTTTCCAAGTATTTCTTGTTTTTATTTAAAAAATCAATACCCAGTTTCCATCAAATTACAATAAAGAATGAAGCTAATATGGAGACTATAGAGTCTGCCAGAGTATTTATTGAAAATGACCCAATGCAAGGACAAATACCTTAATGCCTTTGTGGTATCCAGTGCTCCACCCACTGGCTACTGCCAGACTTGTGTTCCCAGAGCCAGCTCTAACAAGGACAGGGGCTGTTGTGGCAGTTGCTTCTCTCTGGTTAGACTTGGGATTAAGTCATATTCTCCCACCTGAATTTCAGTGGTCCCATAGAGTCTTTTTCTCTGCCAGGTTGACCTTGGATCTTATATGTGGAAGTGAGCACACATCAAAGCCAGAATTTCAGCCTGGCCCATGGAATCCCAATTTGACTTCCATGTTAGAGTTCTCTCTGCCTGAATCGTTAGCTTCCTTCTAAAGTTTTTTTTTCTTCTTCTTATATTCTATTTAGTCTCCAGGATTAAGATTCTGTTGTAGCTTGTTAATTATTTATTTTCACAACAAATATTTATTGGACAGTTATAATGTGCCAGGAAGGTACTGGATTAGAATAAGAACAAGTGAGACTCCCCTACCCTCACTGGGTATACAGTCTTTTGAGGTGATAGATAGTTTACAGGATATTACTAAAAAATGTAATGAGCTCAGTGGTTAGAGCATCAGCCCATGGACCCAAGAGCCTTGGGTTCGATTCCTGGTCAAGGGCACATACCTCAGCTTCAGGATCAATCCTGGCCCTGGTCAGGGTCATGCAGGAGGCAACCAATTGATGTGCCTCTCTCACATCAATGTCTGTCTCTCTCTCTCTCTCTCTCTCTCTCTCTCTCTCTCTCTCTCTCTCTCCCCCTCCCTTTCTCCCAATCTATCTAGAAATCAATGGAAAATTATCCTCGGTTGAGGATTAAAAAATAAATAAATAAATGTAATGAGTATTAGTAGCATAAGTATAATTCTTATCTCCTCTAGGGGCTCTATCTTGAATTCTACTCAATGAGAAAATTTCCTAGAATCATAATGACAGTTTACCTGATTGTGGAGTCCCGCCCCTCTCCCTTTGTTTTCCCCACACTATGTCTTCCCTACCTGGTTCTATTTCTCAACACTGATCACTTTAAACCTCATAACTGAAGCTTGTTACACTATCTCACTATCCTTGGAGCTGCCGGGTATCTCTTCAGCTGGCCTCTGTATTTGCTATTCTAGCAAAGCCCTGGCTTCTTGTCCCAGGCAATCTGTCTTACTCTCACTCTCAGCATCATGTGCAAAAGTCTCTGGATTCTATGCTGCAAAGATTTCTGCAAATATATCTTCATGCAGACTTTGACTTGGCACTGATTTTCACTGCAGCTGAACCTTGTCAGCACCTTCTTAAGATACAATGCAGTGTTTTGTGTTTTTTTTAAGGAACCTGCAATCTCTGACAGAGAGCCTGATTCATTCTAAGGCCACTGCTATACTAGATACTTCATTAATGAGGTATGCACTCTTTTCTTCTGTGCAAAGTGAAGATAATGGGTGTGATTTGAGCCTCAAAAGCAGATAATGCGTGGAAAAGTACTTTTAACTGCAATGCACCACACCCATGTAAAATTTTTACAGTTGCTTGGTAAGGGCTGCCCTAGTAAGATGAGAGAAGCATTATAACCATCAAGACTGGCTTGCCCAAGAGGGTAAAAATTGTTCTTCTTTGGGTGTCAGTTTTCTTTTATTAAATGAAAAATTTGGGCTGGATAACTCTCCAGCATTAATATTGATTGTGTCTTATTGATGCTTAAATATTTCAGTAAGATCAATTAATAAATAAATCCACTATCCACAGACATTTATTATACAAAGAGCTGGTGCAAGAAAGCACATTGAGGGTTTGGGGCATACAAGGATTTCACATCTGATCATGACTGCTGAAGGCTTCTCTAATTTGGAAGAGAAGCAGTATACATGGAAAGGTATAACTGTCAGCATGCAGTTAAGTGTTAAATAAGAATAAGGTACTAGAAGTGAAGAATTGGAATAAACTTTTACCAAGAACAAATGCTTTTACATCATTAAATCCTCATAAAAACTTGTAAGATTTATATTGGTATTCTTATTTTGCAAATGAAAGCTATGAGACTGAAATAACATCCATAATTTATCAAACTAAAATAGCTAGTAACTGAAAGCAGTTTTATAATAAATTATAGTTTTTTTCCAATAAGTTAAAGACTTTGGTATTTCACAAATTACAAGTTCCTTGGCACATAATCTGCAACTGAAATTGGAAAGCTTTTGAGAGTAAAGTGGGTTACTGTTAACAGTTACTCTGGAAGAACAGACATAAAACAAAAATGGCCTGGGTTACTGAGGATATATGATCATCTTGCCTACCATGTTTTATTAAAACCATATCACTGAGGGAAAAAAAGATGTAGGAATAATTCTGAGCAAGATTGAAGGCAAGTGTTCACGTCAATGACTGGATGGAAGAGCCATGTGTCTGCTCTCCTATCGTCTTCAGCTGTGTTCTCAGACCTTCAGTAACAAAGTCTAACAGTCCTTAGCTGCATAGTGCTCACAGCTTACAATGCTTCCTCCTTCATGAACCCAGAAGTTATTTACTTGAAGGTTTCAGTGAGTTAATACAGTAGTAATAACCTTAAGGTTGCAGGTGGTTTCCCAATGAACCTGTAAGCTTACGTGATCACCATTGTACCTTCTTTCTGCTAGCTGCCTTGTACTTGTTACATCAAACACAGGGGTGTTTAGGAGTTATCAACTGGCCTAGGTTTGCATTTTTACTTCCCTAAGTGTGTGGCATTTGGCAAGTTACTTAACTTGTCTTTGCCTGAGTTTTCTCATCAGTAAAAAGGGGATAATTATAGTGCCTACCTGATACAACATTGCTTCTAAAAGAATTAGATACTTTTAGTATTGGTATTAGATCATTAGAATTCTCATTTCTTTCTGCCAAGCAGGGACTGGGATAAGTAGCTCAGTATATATGATTTACTGACACTTAGCAAAAAGAATCGTTATTAGTAGAGTAGTGGATTTGAAATTATAAGCCTTTGCTTAAGGTCTCAGCTTTCCCAAAGAATGCTTTTGGCCTTATCATGTTACCCCTCTGAGTCTCAGTTTCTTTCTTTCTTTCTCTCTTTCTTTCTCTTTCTTTCTTTCTTTCTTTCTTTCTTTCTTTCTTTCTTTCTTTCTTTCTTTCTTTCTTTTCTTTTCTTTAATTGACAATTTTTAAAATGTTTTTATTGATTTTAGAGAGAGGGAGGGAGAGGGAGAGAGAGAAACACTGATGAGAGAGAAACATCTATGCATTGATTGGCTGCCTCCTGCACACCCTCAGCTGGGGATTGAGCCCACAACCCCAGCATGTGCTCTGACTGAGAATCTAAATGGCAACCTCCTGGAGCATGGGATGATGCTCAACCACTGAGCCACACCAGCAGGGCTGTTTCTTATCTGTACAAATTGAAGCCAATGCTTACCTTCACAGAGTGATGTCCACTCCACAGGGTCATTATAACCATCAGAATAAAGTATTTTATATTCAAAAGAGAGCTACATAAAAGTAAATGATCATAAATTGTAATTCTAATGTTTTAGACATTATTTAATAATTTACTTTTAAATAAAATGTGTATGGCACTTGGCAACTTTCAAGTATTTTTAAGTATAAAAATACTTTAACTTAACAGGTGAATTATCATTGGCTAGGTTGGATTAAGATTTAAAATAAAAACCAAATGAGCAGTTTTTGGTGAAGTGAATTGTGTCCAGAGTTTGCTTATGAAACAAAGAGTCACCAGGAGAGTAATTGGATGCAGTCTGCTCATCACACCTGAGCCTTTGAAGAATGGCACCCTCTTGTTTATGTCGTTCATGTTCCAAAATTGAAATATATTACACATTAAGAAATACAGAGTGAAAATATTATCAGGTTAGAGTTATCTCTGCTTGGAAGGGACTTGTGTGGTGCATTGCAGAAAAGTTTGAGTAGCAATGCTGAATCCAGTTATAGAAGTTAGCTTAAATTCCCACTGGCTCCCTTGAACTAGCAGCCAAAGAAACCAAGAGAACCAGAACTCAGCAGCAGGCCAGAAGGGACCCTTGGGGCAATTTTCTAGAGAAAAGTGATAAATCAGGGGAGAGAGAAAAGTATACTGCTTTAAATTGTTATGAAAGTCAGATTAAATGTGGAAGTGCCCAAGTGAAAATCCTGTTAAAGCAAATAATCCAAAAGTGTAATTCTGTGTAAAATCTGTATTGTAAAGGGCATGCTGAGATTAATATTCACTGTGAGGCACATGTGGTTGATTTGTTCATTGTTCCCGTCAGGCGGGACAGTCCCACCTTCCAGTTGGACAAACAGATTGGGTTAATAGCCCTAAGACCGCAAACTGGCCATTTCCAGGCTTATTCTTTCTTGCTAGTAAATGCCACCATCATTCAAATATGTCACGCAGAGAAATTTATAAATTGCACTAAAAACTTAAGTGGTTGAAAGAGCTCATTGTTGCCTAGCAACAGAGCTTCCAGAGAAAAGTAATGCGCCATGCTGAAGAGATCTCTAGAGAAGAAGGAAAACTTTGCTTTTCACTGTGGCTTTCTCGCTGTATCATGCGGAAAAAGCATTTCAGCAGTGGGGGGAACTCAATGATAACATGACGTGCTTGAACTAGATGGTCACCAGGGTTCCTTTCACTGTTTTATCTATGATTGGATGAACCATCAAGTTATTATAGTCAGCCTCTGAGACATGACACTTGGGCTTAGATCCTGAATTTATCATTGATTACAGTGTCCTTGGCCATTCCCAAATCAAATTCCTTACTCACCTGTCTATGTAAGATACCATAAGGAGCTCATATGTGGATCTTTTGCATGATTTACTTAAAGAACAAATATTTGTTGAGCAAGCATAGTGAGTAAGGCACTGTACTTGTGCTAAGGGAGTAAACATAAGTAAATCATGAACTTCATCTTCCAGGAACTCATAGCCCTCAGAGGGCAGAAAAATGTACACAACTGTCTTCAAACACAGAGAGGTTCATGAAACTTGGAGTGGACTTAGAGCTCACCTAGCAAGGAGTCTTTTCATTGACTCCCTACAGATCTACAAAGCTTTTACTTTATGACAAGGTTTATATTGTGGTGAGTCCTGGACAGTTTTATGCATCTGCCATATCTTAATCAAAGAGAAAATTGAGACTCACATTAGATCACACAGCAAAGGGACAATTCAAATTCATGCTTCCTGATTGCATATTTAGTATTTTTATGGAAAATAGGCCCTTGGTATAAGGTGGAAATCCACAGATGTACACAGGAGATATAAAAACAAAGGATAATCTTTGAAGGGTTGGAGAAATTGCATCAGGAAGGAATTAGGAAAAAAAATCATGTAAGAGGTGGCATTTAAATTAGACATTGTAGGACACACCGACTTAGGTCTCTGAAGATGGTAGGAAATAAATTCTTGGCAGAGGGAATATTATGAGCAAAAGAAACAAAATATGGATAGTAAGACTATATGGTTCAGGGGCCTTGATTTTATTCAGTAGACAATTGAGAGAAATTAACATTTTTGAGAAAAAGAATGGCATCATCGTATTTATGGTCTTGAAGGAGTTATACTTACACAAGGAATAAAATTCCTTTGTAAAGATCAATTAGGTGGCTGCTGCAGTTGTCCAGGAAAAGGCATGAAGGCATCAAGCAGAATGAATATTATCAGGTAGGGAGAAAAGAATGGACTCAAATGATTTTAGAAGCAGAGAGAATGGTATTATGAGATTAGGTGAGGAAGTGCCTAAGTGACAACATTGTCTCAAGTCTGGTGACAGGAGGGCAGTGATGTCAGGGCCGGAACTATAGACTTTGGCATCATCTACCCACAGGAGAATATCATTAGGTTTAAGGTGAATAAATGGGCAAAGGAATGATCATGTATTATCTGTAAATTTGTGTTCACCAAATAAAGTAGCAGGGATCATATTTTATGCTTTAATAACATTTCATTACAGTATGATATACTTTCAGAAAAATGCACAGATATTAAATGTGAAAATGTATTTTCACAGAGCAATTGCAACAGAACATTACATTTCTGAAGAAAGCCTCATGTCCGATTTCAGTCTCTCCCTTTTCTCCCCAGAGGTAACCACTATTCCCACTTAGGTTTGCTTGGGTTCACCTTTTATGGAAACACAGTCATCTAGTATATACTCTTTTGTGTTTATCTTCTTTTACTCAAAATTGTTCCTGTAAATTCATCTATAATGTTTAATTAGCAGTAAATCATACTTTTTCATTCCTTTGTAGTATTTTATTGTTTGAATACACTACACTTTATTTATATAATCTCTTGTTCAATGGCATTATACTGCTGTGGTGTCCTTGTACATGTCTTTGGATGCCTACATGCATGTATTTCTATTGGATATACACATGGGTGTATTGTTTATGGGTCTTAAAATGTACACACACATACCTACACACACACAACTTTAGCTTACTACCAAAGAGTTTCCTAAAGTGATTAAACCAACTTACACTCTCACCAGCAGAGTGTATGAGAGTTCTGGCTGCTCTGCCTTTTCGTAAACTTTTATTTTATCAGCCTTTATATTAGTAATTCTAGAGAATGTTAGTGGCATTTCATTATGGTTTCAATTCGTATTTCTCTGATGGTTAATGAAACTGAGCACATTTGCATGTGTGTCATCGTTTGGTCACTTGATTGTCCTCATTTGTGAATGACTGCTTAGCATTCTTGCCTGATTCTATTGAGTATACAACAGTGTATACTTATTGATAAGTAGGAATCCTTTATATATTTATGACACAAACACTTTGAAATTTTAGGCTTTGCAAGCATCTTCTCCCATTCTGTGGTGTGTGTTTTGACCTGTCTAAAGGTATATTTTCATGACCAGAAAATGTTAATTTTATTCCATTCATCTATGTTTTCCTTTATCATTAATGGTTTTGTGTGTGTGTGTGTGTGTGTGTGTGTGTGTGTGTGTTTCTTGCCTAAGACATCTTTCTCTACCTCAATATTATAAAGAGACTCAAATACATTATATTTTCTATTATTTCAAAATTAGAACTAACAATCCACCACCTGCAATTGATTTTTGTATATGCAATAAGTTAGGAGTCACTATTAATCTTTTTTTAATTAGAAGGATATCAAAGGACCCAGCAGCATTTGATGAAAAACTGCCATTCCCCACTGCTCTGACGTGTGTCAATACGTGTTTGAGTATGGTTCTCAACCCTCCATTTCCTCGTGTCATTCTTTTTTTCTATCCCTCTATATTTACAGACTGTCTTATTATGGTAGCTTCATAAAAAATCTGGGCGTCTGATAACACTGTCTTCATTACTGTGGCTTTATACAACTCTAAATGTCTCTATAAGTTATCCAATTTTGTTTGTCTTCAAGTTTATCTGAGCCATCTCTAGTCCTTTCCATTTCCAGATGCAACATAATATTTAAAATCAGCTTGATATTTTGCATATATACTACCCCCCCCCCCACACACACACACACATACAAATTGGAAGATTTTAGACTGGATCAAATCTCTAGATCGGTTTAGGAAGAATTTATGACTTTAAAATATTGAGTCTTCAAAACTATGAACATGATACATTTCTCTCTCTATTTATTAGATCTTCTATAATTTCTCCCAAAAATGTCATATTGTTTTCTGTGTAGAGGTTTTTGAACATATTTTGTTAGATTTATTACTAAGTATACAATTAAAATTTTAAAAATTACAGTTGATGTTCAATATTATATTAGTTTCAGTTGTACAGAATCATGGTTAGACATTTATATAACTTATGAAATGATCCCCCTGATAAGTCCAATACCCACCTGGCACCGCACATAGTTAGTACTATGTTCCCTATGCTGTATTTTACATCTCCATGACAATCTTATAAGTGCCAATTGAGGTGCTTCTTAGTCCCTTCACCTTTTTCACCCAGCCCCACAAACCCCCTCCCATCTTGCAAACATCAGTTTGTTCTCTGTATCTGTGAGTCTGTTTCTTTTTCATTTGTTTATATTGTTTTTTTTAGATTCCACATATAAGTGAAATATTATGATATTTTTCTCTGTCTGACTTCACTTAGTATAATACCCTCTAAGTCTATCCATGTTGTCAAAAATGGCAAGATTTTACTCTTTTTTATGGCTGAGAAATATTCCATTAGATATTTATACAGCATCTCCTTTATCTAATCATTTATTGTTGGATCTTAAGTATATAATTTTGATGATATTGCACATGGCATACTTTCTTAAAATTTCATTTTCTAATTGTTTTTTGATAGTATAATAAAATACAATTTATATTTGCATATATCTTGAGAACTTGTTAAATTTACATAGTAATTGAAATAATCTGTAGATTTTTTTTATTCAACAATAAAAATTCACATTATGGATAAATAAGATTGCTTCCTCTCCATCTTTATGTGTTTTTTTCTTTTACTTGAATTAATGTACTAGCCAAGACATTCAATACAATATTGAATAGAAGTAGTGGCAGAATACATCCTTTTCTATGTCTGATTTCAAAGGTAAAGCTCCATATTTTTCACCATTAAGTATAAATTTTGCTATAGGATTTTGTAGATGCTTTAAATCAGGTTAAGTGAACATCCTTCTATCACTACTTTACTTTGAACTTTTGTCATAAATGTTAAATTTTATAAAATGATGTTCTATATATATCAAGACGGACATATAATATTTTAGTCTGTTAATATGATGATTTATATTAATTATATTTTAATATTAAATAAAACTTTTCTTCCTGGAATAAACCCATCTTTATTGTGATGTATTATCCTTTCTATATACAAATTAATTTTATTTGCATCTATTTTGCTTTTGACTTTCACAGCTATATTTTTTATTGACCTGTAATTTTCCTTCTTGTAATGTCTTTTTCAGGATTTGGCATCAGGGTTATTCTCATTTCATAAAATAAACTGGAGAAAGTTTTATATTGCTATTCACTGTAAGAATTTGTGTAGAATTGAAATAATTTGTTACTTAAACATTTGTTAAATTTACTGGTGTAACATCTGGACTTGGGAGAAGTTTTATGTTTTTTAAACTACAGTTTTAATATTTTAAGATATATAAGATTATTCAGATTTTCTTTTTCTTCTGTATTGAATCATGGGTTCTTGATCTTTCATTCTTCACCCATTTTCCAGTTCCTGGCATACTGTAGTTGCTCAAATAATATTTATTGAATGAGTAAACGACTTGCAAATAGACTTGATGCATGAATACATGAGAAACCATCTTCTAGGTACTCAGACTATATATATTTACATGTGTGTGATTCTAATTTTTAATGAAGCATGGCTACAAGAGGATCTGCTGTGGAACATGATTAAACCCCTGTAGCTGCTCAGTGAGCAGCAGAGTAAGTAGACGTAAAATGGGCCAGAACTATCAGACTCAGATGTAGTACTGATCTCTGAGAGCATAAGCAACCCTGGATGAGTTTAAAAGCAACATTACTTCTTGATTTGGTATGTCATTTATACACAAGGGAGTATGATTTTATGGATGTTGCAAAATAAAGAGTACTTCTAGATATACCTAGTCAAGTGAAATGAACATCATGATCGCAGGTGGTGCATTTGGTTTAGAACAAAATAGAGACCTACACATGAAGTCAAGAGACAGGTCCAGTCCCCAAAGTAAATGCCAATGAGGCCTAAGTCCTATCTAGTTCTCTTGGGCTTTAGCACCAATTTTCAATGCCACCAGGAACTGGAGTTCCCGTCAGGAACAGAGACAGAAGCTCAGGCCTGTGGTCTACAGACTGATGACTGACATTAGTGCAAAACTGCCACTCAGCTGATAGCGGAATGTGAATAACTACAGACAGAACAGACCCTGGGCTTGGTGAAGTAAGAACAATTTTTGACTCTATCTAAGGGTGGCAGCCAGTTTCCTTATAGACTCCTTTGGTGCCATCTAAATTGGTGCAAAGCTGAGTTTTCACACGGTAGGCCAAGAGCTGCAGCCAAGCCAGGAAGAGGCTCCTATCCTGATAGTGTAAAGTCTTCCAACCCTATGTTTGCAAGGGTGTCAAATTCTAAGTAGATTACCTACGTGCTTTCAAGATAAAATTATGAATTTTATTGCCTTATCCCTTTGGAAACTACTTCTATTTCTCAGTGCAATGTGAAAGTAAGACAAGTAAACCTCTAAGTAATATGGAAGACAGAGAATCAGAAGTGCTTCCCCAGTGGGACTGTAATGAGTGTACATGGGGAAGCAGTTCCAGTACATTAACTGTAATGGGAATTCACGGGGAGGAAATGCTAGCAAATTAATGGCCTCAAAGACAAAGCTTATAAT
Source organism: Tadarida brasiliensis (assembly GCA_030848825.1). Lineage (NCBI taxonomy): Eukaryota > Metazoa > Chordata > Mammalia > Chiroptera > Molossidae > Tadarida > Tadarida brasiliensis. The sequence continues at coordinate 64,862,965 of CM061259.1, read as the reverse complement.
AAACATCTATGCCCAGAACATTCTAGTCAAAAAAGAATGCAAACTGTAATAAGAATTCAAACAAGGAAATTAGATAGCAAACCTGACCTCTAGTTTCCTTTTGCAGCTGTGAGTAGATGCCTTTCATTTCTAAAGTCCTGAGCTAATGAGTATTGCATTGTTTTAAGCAAGCATCGTTAACATGATTTGATTTGTTTGTTCTCTATGACATGAAGGCACCCTGGGGGGTCTGGGATGTGCAAGATTCTATATCTTGCTCTTTGGTTATTCGTTGTTGCCTTTTCTTTCCCTTGCTCTTCACTGGACATTTCATATTCAGAAATATCATTAATAGAATATCATTGAGGAGAATAAAGTAGGGAATCATAGAGTTAATGAAACTATTTTTAACACAGTAATATTTGCGACACTTACTAATGTTTTCTCTGTGTCCTAATGGCTTTATGTACATTAACTCATTTAATCATTGTAACAACTGTATGGGGTGGATATATTATTATATTTTACATTTGAGGAAAGTAAGGCACAGAGAATTTATAGAACTTGACCAGGTTTACATGTGTGGGAATTATAGTTAAGATTCAAATACTGGCTTGCTGAGCTCAATCTATACTTTTAACCACCAAATTATGCTGCCTCTTGATGATGTGTTAGCACTATAGGCAATAAGAAGACAAAAATCCTAATTTATTCAATAAACCCAACTTTAGGATTATCTATAAATTAGATACTATTGTTCTCCAGAGTAGTAAATATGACTAAGTCATATTTTTGGAAGGGTACATGTTGGGAGCAGTGCCACTGGGATAGCAATCACCACGGATTGACATAGTCCTGGGACTTATGAAGGCCTCCATGGTTTGACATAGACCCTGGAGATTCACTGCGTGGCAGGAATCACAAAGAACAGTGACTCAAGATAAAGAGTAATGGGAAAATAAAATTATAGGATGGCAACTGAAGGAGACTATTCTTTGCTTTCTCTATCTATCTGTTATCTGTCTGTTAGGAATCATTATAGAAGTAACATGTAAATGATTAATAATGTAAATATCAGAATAGAATGCAGAAAGAAAAGGCAAGAAAGTAATAAGAATTTAAGATAAGAATGTAAAAGCTTAAAAGGATCTTAGATAAGAGGAAAAGTCAAAGTCTATGAGAAAGTAACAGAAATTGAAATAGAGGGTGTAGGGAAGGAAGAAGTTAAATGAGACAATGTCTGCGTAAATGTAAACAGGAAGGTTGCTAAGCAATGAGTCGCATGGTGAAAGTAATTGTAAAGGTTAAGAGCTGATACAATGTCATTGTTATGTCTGGATGAAAAAGTGAAATATTTAGTGATTAACCCTGTACCAATACCTAAAAGCTGTGTAAGCAGAAAAGAATGTCTATACATACTTGCTTAAAGGTCAAAAGAAAAAGGAAAGAGTAACTTGTTATACAGCCTGAAGATATAAAAATAAAGATTCTGTTAGCCTTAAGCAGCAGAAGGATCAAGCACCTTCTGTCTCACCACGTCTCCCTCTCTCACTGACTCCGTCCACACCTGAGGAAACCCTGGAACTGCTGAGGCCTGACCTCGGCAGGTACAGAGATATGTACTTCAAACCACAGATGTGTAAATAGCTACCCAAGTTCAAATTTTGTGTCTAAGATTATATTTAAAAAAAAAACAACAGTGCTGAACTGGGAACAAGTTCAGATTTTTCTAGCACCTGACTTAGATTTTAGCTGTAGCCCAGTAGATTTTAGCCACAGTGTTTTACAGAAGTATTTGTTCCTGCAACTTTTTCATATACTGAATAATTCCTTTATCACTACTTCATTTCTTGTTTTTCTTTCTGCTTATGATCTAAATAGACTTCCATAGTCTATTTCTGTAGCTGTAGGTAGGTGAGAGGACTAACTCCCACATCTTAGTTCAACATTACAGCACCTCAATTTGGCTTAAATGTGTCATTCCCAAGTCTTTGGTTCTGGAAACTATGAAGCTGGCGTTTCTGCAGAATTGGTGTTGCTAACTAGAGTTACTGCAGTATAAACTAGACTGGCATCGATGCGGTGTTTATGTAAATTCATGCAGCATAATCAAGGCAGCCAAAGGAAATGGATGCAGAAGCAGTCACTGCATTGGCCACTGTACAGAAATGCTGTGACACGGTGACACGTCTCCTGCTCTCCACGTAGTGAACTTTTATTACATTATATAATGTTAGGTGGCTTTTGGCTGATGGCTCACTAGGTCGCATGGCATCACTGACATTTCAATGGTGGTAATAAGACTTCCACAGATCACAAACATGAGTTTCTGTGATTCCCAGGTATAACTTTACAATATTATTCACTTTGCTTTTTAACAGAGAGACCTGGTATTTTAGAGAATAGTTGTTAATGCCAATTCTATACCAATTCTAGGCTTGAGAGTGATGGGCTTATCAATCTAAGACATTGACAGAACACAGGGAACTTTACTTTTTAAATTTTTATTGAATTTATTTGGGTGACATTGGTTAATAAAATTATATTGGTTTTAGGTGTATAATTCTATAATACATCATCTGTATATTGGATAGTGTGTTCACCACTCCAAGACTAGTCTCCTTCCATCACCATATATCCCCCCTTTACCCTCTTCTACCTCTCCTCACCTCCCCCTTTCCCTCTAGTAATCACTATACTGCTATCTGTGTCTATGAGGTTTTTATTTATTTATGTATTTTGCTTAATCCCTTCACCTTTTCAGGCCCCCAAACCCAGGGAACTTTAAAAGTTGTCTTTCTCTGCCTCTGAGGCTTTAGAATGCCGGAGCCACCACTGCTCAGGGCCCCTATTCCTTGCTGGTATTGGTTTTGTGTGTGTGTGTGTGTGTGTGTGTGTGTGTGTGTGTGTGTGTTTAATATCACTATGACTTGCAAAAATTGCTTATACAGATTCTTCTCATTGAGCAAGCAATAAAAAAGGATGCAAAACATTTGGGAAAAGCAAAATGCTATATGCATTTAAGCATGGTTCTGTTCATTCTAAACCCAGAACTATACACAAGGATTACCTTGCATGAAAGCAAATGCCACTTTTGCTTAATTAGGGGCAGAATTGAGGCATTTGATGAGTCAACTGGTGCAGAGTGAAGAGCATGAATTTGGGTTCAGGGAAACCAGAGTTTATTTTCAGCTTTGTCACTTACTAGGTATGTGACCTGGACAGATTGCCTCTCAGAGCCTCAGTTTTCTAATCTACATAATAAAGTTAATTGCACACACTCTCATGCCCCTCAGAGATTTGCGAGGGCTGAATAAGATAGCATAGGCAAAGTGTCCAGCAGAATGTTTATTCTGTGGTTTTTCTAAAGTTTTAAATGCTAAATCACTGGAATGGGCAATGCTCAATATAAGATACAGGCTAACAGCCTGGCCTGTGTGGTTTGGTGGTTGAGCATCCACCCATGCACCAAGCGGTCGCCAGTTCGATTGCCTGTTGTGGGCCCAATCCCCAATGGGGGCATGCAGGAAGCATCCAATTGGTGTTCACTCTCATCGATGTTTCTATCTCTCCTTCTCCTTTCCTCTCTCTCTAAAGAATCAATAAAGAAAAAAGAAAAAAAGATACAGGCTAACAAGTGGTGCATTCCAGTAAAGTTGCCACATAGAAAGCGAAAATCCTGTTGGTGTCATTCCTTCTTATCCCAGCCACTTTGCTTGGAATAAAATCTCTTAGGATCCAGATTAGTGTTGAATGAGTAGATGCAATTCTTCTTGAAATGACTCCATAATGGGTGATTCACTGATAACAAAGAAATTGTGGCTCGGCTGGTGTGGCTCAGTGGACTGAACAACATCCCATGGACTGAGAGGTCCTGGTTCCATTCCCAGTCAGCGTACATGCCCGGGTTGTGGGCTCGATCCCTGGTAGGGGGCGTTCAGGAGACAGCTGATCGATGTTTCTCTCTCTCTCTCACTTCTTCTCTCACTAAAAAAATCAATAAAAACATATTTAAAAAAATAATAAAATAAAGGTAGAATGTTATTTTTTTAAAAAAAGAAAGAAATGGTGTTGTGGAAGCCATACTAGGCCAGTGACAGGTGTTTAGGGATCTAGTTCCCTCTGGTTGCTAGCCAGCAAGTCACCTGGGCTCTGTGGGTATCAGTTTCCTCACCTGAAAAATGGGGGAAATGGCTTAATGACCTTTGTAGACTTGAAACACTCTGAATCTATGAAATAAAATTTCCTCATGAAAGAGATTTTTTGCAGCTTGGCCAATAGGCCAGCTGCTAAAGGAGAGCTGTAAGGTTTTAGATCAGGGAAGATGCCTAGCTTGTTATTTTCTGAATAGGAATTTAGCTTAACCAGTCTCTGGAGCACTGGCTGTTAGCAAAGCAGTGGGATCCGTCACGGAGGGACAAAACACACATGCCCCTATCCCACATGGGAATGTTGCATGTAGATGCAGCGATATTTTTCTAACAGTATCATTAACGGAGTTATTCTAGACTTTGAGGATTTTATAATAAAATCATATATATTTAATAAGCATTCCATTTGGAATGGTTTTTTACATAATAGCCAAGCATTTTAATAAGTTCATTGGGCATTAAGATGCCACAATACATTGTGTTATCACTAACACCCTGGGAATCCAAATGTGTTGACAGCTGTCTTAATTGACATTTCAGCCTCCCTCATATGAATTAAGTTCTTCTAGGATAAGGGCTGAGGCTATTTTTCTCATTATGTCCCGAATATATAGCTTGAATACTCAGTATATTCTATCAATATGATGAATCAATGGTCACAAAGATCCTAGGAAATACTTATTTGTAAGTTAGATAAGTGGACATTCAGTTCAATGACAATCTGCTAAGACATTTACATTTAGAAGAAGCACTATTCAGACCCTATTAGACCCAATTAAGGAATTTTCCGTCTCTGAGTTTAAACATCTACCTTGACAAATGAGAGGCTAGAACAAGGTGATTTTTAAAATGTCTCCCACTTCTAAATTCTATTATTTCTATTCTACAAATATACTGAAATTACTGGTAATCTCAAAATTGTATTTGGAAACTACATAGGTTTAAGGATATTAGAATGACTTTTCTGCTCAAAAATAAGAAACCATACCCCAGTGCCCTGCTAAATTTCAAGTTCCTTAAACCTGGCATTCAAATTTTTATAGCATACAAAGAGTCACTTCACCATAATATGTTTTCTATGGTTACTTTTAATATAAAGTATTGAATATATATTTACTATTTTAGAGGATCAATAGTATTTCTTATCACAAGTGTTTATTCTCTAACCTTTAAAAAATCTTGAGTAAGGAATTATAGTTTTAGTTTTATTTTTAGTTCTTATTAATGCCTTGCACGTAGGAGGTACTAAATTATATGAAAACATAAGTAAATAAATGACATCAAATCTTATTTTCTTTCAAACACACACAATGAAGGGGGAAAAAAGGAAAAGAAAAAGACAACTCAGTGGAAGTGTCAGGGATAGAGAGTGGATGTCTTTTAACTAAAGCCTTGATGTTGATCAGAGAAATGCAGGCCTGACTGCATGCAGGCATGACCCCAGCTCTGCAGCACACCTGATGTACATTCTTGAAAGGAAACGCATGTCTATGGAGCTGAGCATGTAAAATGTTCAAACAAACTATTCTGCTCAGTTACATCAGGTAAGTAGCACATGAAAAGCATTAATTGTTGAGGCTGGAGTGTCCTAATTTAAAACTTTTTGCTGTGTAATCCTGAACAAACTCTTTTAACATCCCTGGGCTTAATAAAACTGATATTAAATGAGGAAATTCAAAGAACATAGCATACACCTTAGCCTTTCTTAAAATGTTCTAAAACATGTTAATTTTCCCCCTACACTAATTTTGTATTTCTTATCCTGCTCTATGAGATTAAAAAGAGAAAGTCATATGCAGACCATTTAGGTGATTAAAAAGCATAGATCACTTCATGACCTTCAATCTTATTGGATTCCATGCCAAAGAGACTTTGTTTGCATCCAATTCTGATCATTTTCATCTCTTTGCCTTTTTCTGCATTATTGGTTCATCCAGAGTACAAATCAAACAATGTATCCTAATAGATGTAGCATGGGCTTAAAGAGTTATTATTGACTCAATTTTCCAGAAATTGAAATTAAGGAAACTTTCATGTGAACAACCACTTCTGGGTGAGTTTCTAGACACTTTGACAGCTTTGCAGTCTCCACATGCAGAATTGTGTCCAAAGTCTATTTATGTGTCATCTCTCCATTATTGAGCAGAGATTTATCAAAGTACCATAATTCTCTGTAGCACCCTCCTAACTAAAGATTTCAATATTTCCACAATGCCATTATAGAACTACTGACGGCTTCTATTGACTTGCAAATCTTCCTGAAAGTCTAATATGGTCTTTCTGAGGATAGTGCTATCACACCTCTGAAATCTTGTTAAATTAACCAAAATTTCTAGAACAGAATTCTTTCCAGTGGTCTGGCCATGTTTAGCATACATCTTCAATATTTTCCTGTTGCTGAATATATCTAATTTTAATATTTATACCTAGCTTTCAAGCTCTTCCATCAAGGAGTTTCATCCACCCATTTAATTCCACCCTCCCTTACTTCCAACTTCCAAGCACCTACTGCCCACAATCTGTTAATATTCTACTTCTTTATCTTTATCGAAATGTAGCCTTTTCCTGAAATGCTCTCTAAATTCCTAATGAATCCCAAATCCTTTTTCTTAATCAAGGTCAAGTTGGAATCATCCCATCTATAAAAGGTTGTATGATTAGTCCAACATCTATGATAATGAGTTTCTTACCCCCCCCCCCCCCTCCACACACACACCAAATTCTATAACTGGAACTGAGAATGTTTTGCTTGGATACATTACTGTTCTATATGCCAAGCCTTCTCTCCTCATGCCCCCCACACCCATCAAGCGTGTTTCTATGTATCCATATTTTGTGCTTGGAAGGGGTGTTGTGAACAGGTGCAAGGCATAATGAAAAGGAGGGAGAGAGTGATTTTTAAAAATGTTTTTGCCTGTTTTCTAAGATTGTAGGGAACTGAATTTCATGAGGGATTTTTTTACTCTTCCTGGTTGAGTTTTGGAAAACTGTATGATTCTAGGAATCGAATCAGCTTGTCTAGCTTGTCGAATTTTTTTGGTGTATAATTGTTCATAATATTTTCTTACAATCCTTTGTGTTGCCGTGGTGTCCCTTGTTACTCCACCTCTTTCATTTCTCATTTTATTAATTTGGGTCCTCTCTCTTTGTTTCTTGGTGAGTCTGGTTAAATGTTGATCAATCTTATTTATCTTTTCAAAGAACCAGCTCTTGGTTTCATTGATCTTTTGAATTGCTTTTTTCTTGTCTCTATGTCATTTATTTCTGCTCTGACCTTTATTATTTCTTTCCTTCTACTAACTCTGGATTTTTCTTTTTGTTTACTTTCTAGCTCTTTAAGCTGTAGGGTTAGATAGTCTATTAAATTTTTTCTTGTTTCTTGAAGTAAGCCTGTAATGTTATGAACTTCCCTCTCAAGACTGCTTTTTCTGTGTCCTATAGGTTTTGTGTTGTTGTGTGTTCATTTTCTTTGATTTACAGGAAGTTTTTTATTTCTTCCTTGGTAACTCATTCATTGTTCAATAACATGCTATTTAGCCTCCATGTGTTTGAATGTTTTTGAGTGTTTTTCTTGTAATTGATTTCTAGTTTTATGCCATTGTGATCTGAGAAGATGCTTGATATGATTTAAATCTTCTTAAACTTGTAGAGACTTAGTTTGTGTCTTAACATGTGGTCTAGCTTTGAGAATGTCCCTGTGCACTTGAGAAGAGTGTATATTCTGCAGTTTTGGGGTGTAATTCTCTGTAAATATCAGTTAAGTCCATCACCTAGTGCATCATTTAGGGTCTCTGTTTCCTTGTTAATTTTTTGTCTAGAGGATCTAGACAGTGATGTCAAGGGAGTGTTGAATTCCCCTGCTATGATTGTATTGCTGTCAATTTCTCCCTTGAAGTCCTCCAGAAGTTTTAAAATATATTTTGGTGCTCCTATATTGGGTGCATATGTGTTTACCAAGGTTATATCTTCTTGTTGGATTGATCCTTTTAATATTATGTAGTGGCCTTCTTTGTACCTTGCTGTGTCCTTCATTTTGAAGTCTATTTTATTGGATATGAGTACTGCTACCCTAGCTTTATTTTCATTTCCACTTGCTTGGAAATTTTTTTCCCTACCTTCACTGTCAACTGGAGAATTCTCTTGTGCTTTCATTTGGGACTTGTTTCTTTGTTTCACCATTTTGGCTGTCTCAGAAGTGTTTGGAGCCTGCCAAAATCTCCCTGTGGATATCAGTGTTCCACAGATTGTGGCCCCCTCTGCTGGGTTTGCATGTTTATGGAAGGGACCAAGCTGAACACCAATGTCTGGTCTTATTCTCCCAGGTAGAGTCCTAGGCCAGGCAAAGATTCAAATATCCCAGAGATCTGCCTGTGTTTGCAAGCTGATTGTTAGTCCCAGTCACTTGATCTCTCTTTAAATTCTTGCCTGTTGTCTCCTATTGGACAAACCAAAAAGGAAACCAGCAGAAGAAAATTTCACTGCTACAGTCCATGATAGTCAGCTTCCTTGGGCAGGAAAAAAAGGATGAAAGGGGTGTAAAGTGAATATTAGGGGCACATGCAGAATACCCAGCAGAGGCAGACTGATTTTATTAGAAGCTTTGAATGATCTAGAGAAGGGGCATGGATAATGCAAACCAAAATGCAACCACCCAAAGAAATAACTGCACATCTTGTAACTAGGCTAGAGTTATATATTTAACATATGCATAGTTGAAAAATTGGGGTGTGAAAAAGGGAATGATTCTGACAACATGAATGCATCTATTAACATCATTAGCTTACTGGATTTTTAAATTTTCCTTGTGACATAGTTGTTCTTCTAAAAACCATGACAACTTCTCCTATGTGTGTACACCCTCTGAATCCACTAATAAAAATTATTTTTGTGATAAAAGAAAAATTGCACTGTTATCCAAGTACTGTAATGTAATGCAAGGTATAATCACTGCATCTAATCAAAATAGTAAAACAATTTTTAAAAATCTTCATGTTATTATTGAAGCCTTGATTGTAATAGTCCTATATTAACAATGCTCCTTAAAGCAAAGAGGTAAGTAAACCCATTACCCAGAGGAAGCAAGCTCTGTTTTCTAGACTTCTTAATAAAAAAAAAAAAAAAAAGGATGCAGATATTTTGTCAAGTCAGTCAGATGTCTAGTGATGCTGTCACCATGATGCTGTTTCAACACTGCAGCCAAGAAGGGGTTTGTCCTGATCACTTGAAAACTGGTCATCTCTTCTATTTCATTATTTGGGTGGCTTGTAGAGATCGTGCATTGAATTTCTAAATAAGAGAATGATTTATTCTTTGTGTGTTTGTCAGTGTATATGCAGGTATATTTGTTCAAATTTTGAGTCTTATATGACAGTCTGACATTTTTTTTCTATCTGGTCCTCTTTAATGCAAGTACTCTCACATGGCGACATATATGGAGAATTCACAGAAGCCTAGTGGCAGGCATGGGCTTCCATCTCTGGGATCATTCCAATCCACCTCCTATTCCAGCTAATTCTCCCCAAATTACCTCACTCTCCAATTCCAGTTGATTTCAATATGTGGGCTCTAGATGCTTCCTCTGTTGCAGTTTTACGGGCGCACTTTGCACATGCCTGTTTGGATCAGCTTCTATTTTGTCTACCAGTCACAATTTTACATTGTCTTTCTGGCACCATGTGGGGATAATGATGGCATAGTTTTGGTGCTCACTGAATCCACCTCTGAACACACTCCCCTCAGACTGTTCTGCTGAATTCTCTGTTAGAGGAAACCAATTTGAAATTATGGGGGAAAACTGTTTCCATTTTATTGTTCACATTTTTTATCTTCTTCTTCAAGAAGACCTGTCAACATTTCATATAATACTGGTTTGGTGGTAATGAATTCCTTTAGCGTTTTCTTGTCTGGGGAACCCTTTATATGTCCATCAATTCTAAATGATAGCTTTGTAGGGTAGAGTAATCTTGGTTGCGGGTCCTTGAATTTCATCACTTTGAATATTTCTTGCCACTCCCTTCTGGCCTGCAAAGTTTCTTTTGAGAAATCAGCTGATAGTTTTATGGGAGCTCTCTTGTAGGTAACTAACTGCTTTTCTCTTGCTGCTTTTAAGGTTCTCTCTTTGTCTTTAACCTTTTGCATTTTGATTATGATGTGTCTTGGTGTGGGCCTCTTTGGATTCATCTTGTTTGGGACTTTTTGTGTTTCCTGGACTTGTATATCTGTTTCCTTCACCAAGTTAGGGAATTTTTCTGTCATTATTTTTTCAAATAGGGTTTCAATTTATTGCTCTCTCTCTTCTCCTTCTGACACCCCCATGATGCGAATGTTGGTACTCTTGAAGTGGTCCCAGAGGCTCCTTACACTATCCTCATTTTTTTGGATTGTTTTTTCTTTTTGCTGTTCTGATTGTGTGTTTTTTGCTTCCTTATATTTCAAATTGATGGTTTTCTTCTTGGCTTCACCTGCTCTACTATTGATTCCCTGTAAATTATTCTTTATTTCAGTTAGTGCATTCTGTATTTCTTACTGGTTCTTTTTTATATATATCTATCAACAATTGAATCTATAAACCAAATGAACAAGCAGAACAGAAACAGACTCATAGATACAAAGAACTTTTTGTTGGTTACCAGATGGGAGGGGCGTTGGTGGATGAGTAAAAATGGTGAAGGGATTAGAAGTAAAATTGGTTGTTAGATTGATGATCCTCAAAGGAAAGGGAAGGAGGGGGGAAGAGATAAACCAAAGAAGTTATATGCATATATGCATAACTAATGGACACAGACAGTAGTGTGGGGAAGGCAGGGAGTGGAGAGGAGGGAGTTAATGGGGGAAAATGGAGGGGCATCTGTAATACATTCAACAATAAACATAAGTTTTAAAAAAGAAATAATTGGGAAAATTATAGTGAGGGTTGGAAAATTGCGTCCCTGGGTGTTTCAATCATAAAATAAACTACTACATTTTCATAAAAATTGTCTAAGCTACTTACCCATTTATATGTTTTCTTAATTAGATTACTGAATTTCATGATGGACAGCTGCCTTAGCTCCTTGACAAAGATTTTTTTTTTTTGGTAAAAAATACATGTAGTTTAGAATATCAAACAACATTCAAATATTTATAATGAAAGGCAGGAGCCTCTGCCCCATACTTTCTCATTCCTAGTTCCCACTCATTATATATTAATATTCAATACTTTAAGTTATTTCCACTACCAGCTACCTTGATATTTCTAAGTAAGTTACTTATACTTACATTTGTACATTTGTCATTCTTAGGGATTGTCTATTGTCTTTCAACAAAAAAGATAAGATTTATTACTCTTTTACCCCCTTTTCTCACCACTTCTGTTTGCTAAACTTTCCAAAATAGTTATAGCACAATTGTTTTAAATATCTGTCATATTTGAACAGCCTATTATATGTGATTAATTTCTTTCCATGCACATTTTTCTTGGAGTTCAAGTAGCCTAATTTATTTATTTTTTTACACAATAATCAGTTGTATTGAATAGATCTGAGCAGGTAGGGGAATTGGGTCCTATTCCCAGAATTATCAACCTCTGTATTTTCCATTAGTTGCTTAACTTCATTAGGCTTTATTTTATTACCTAAAAAAAAGCAAACACATTTTTAAAAATCTAAACAAATATTTGATGAGTCTATCTTGTATTCTACCCTGTGCTACTGTTCCAGGATTCTGCGATAGGTTGTCAGCATCTAGTACAATAATTGAGTAATTTGAATAGATATTTTAAAGTAATTTTCAAGGAAAACATTCCTAAATAATGTTTCCCAATTTGCTCCTATGATCATAGAAATTCACTATACTTATTCACATGAGTCAGCTAAAAATGCCTCTTGTAATTTGTTATTCCAGCCTAATGTGCTTCCCTGCTTACATTCTCTCGCCCCACCCCCTGCCACCCACCTGCCCAGCTACTGCTGAGGACCTGGAAAGGGGGATCCTCCCCATAAGGAACTGGTCACAACACTCAAGAAAGCCAACGCCCTGGCAGGGAAGCTTCTTGCCCCAAGTTACAGGGCAGTAATTGGAAGAGTTGGATTCATGCTTAAATTAAAAGTTAGCCCAACAGAAAAATGATTTTTGTTCCAGACCCCCGAACCCCAAGGAAGGGAGGGGCTGGCAGGTCTCAGAGTGGTGCATAGGATTGGTCATAAGTCTCAAACGACAGATGATGATTGTTGCTAATCAATGACCACATTCTCTTTGCTGGTAAAGGAATGGATGAAGCCTCATGAACACACACAAAAACCTAAAAACCAATATCAACTTTCCCTCTACTTCATCCCCGTTCACTCACTATGCAGTAGAAAGCTTGGTGAAGCTGTCTGCTTCTCTCTGTTTCTACCATGCCTAGTCTCCTATCAATTTTAATACATTCTAATCTGGACAGTCCAGTAGTTTCCAATCTACCCTACAATTATGACTGTCATTTTTTTCTAAACAATAAGCTTGATCATGTTTCTGTCATTTAATCCATTTAATAAGGTCTCATTGCTTTTAAGGTAAACAGCTTAGGCTACCTTATACAGCCTACCTTCAAGCTGCCCTCACTCCATACTTTCCTATATAGGTCATAATTCAGCTATACTGTCTACTCACTAGGAAAGAACCCGTCAAACTCTGGTAGGTATATTCCCTGGTTCTCCCTGAAATACTAATTCTTTGCTGGACAAATCTTTGTAGATTTGTTACAATTCTTCCTTTTTGCCATCCATCACATTATTTTATGGTCACTCATTTAGGAGCCTGTTTTTCTTTACCATGAGGCTTGAGTTTTTTAGGGCAGAGCTTTATTCAGCTGTATATCTTCCTGTACCTATAATGATACCTCAAGTGCATGTTGAATAAAGAAGTAAATGAATAATTAAACAAGTAGAACCTAAATGGTATCAATCCTTATTTATTTATTTTGTTATATTGTCATGCCAATTTCTCTCTGAAATCTATAAGTATTATTGCTCTCTGTCTCCAGTTTTTGTTTGCTTGCTTTTAGAACAGTCACCTGGGGATGGGGGTAGGAGTCCTAGTGAAGGAGACCACGGTTTTGGCTGTCCTGATCCCAGGAGACAATGGCTTTGTGATCCCAGAAATGATGTTGTATGTTCCATCATTTTACCTTTTTTCTCAGTCGCAGTGCTCACTCACTTGAAGATGCCTGTGAACCCAGGGAGGAGCACTGCATGAGATGGGCTTGTGCCTGATAAATCTTTTCGGAAGTTGGACTATTGAGCTACACAGTGTCCAGCTGGTGATATTTTCAGAATAGAAACCTGTTAAACTACCAAGGCAGCATTAACGAGATGGGACGGATTGATGTATTGTTCTTCTGAATTGCTTGGCAGTGCCTCAATACTCAGACATCAGATTCGTTCAGTGTGCTACTTTGATTATTTCTTTCTTCCCTCAGCCTGTCTAAAGACTGCAGTAGCTAATGCTATTTTAAACTATGTCCTTCTTCGGAGAGAGCATCAGATACCTTTCAGAGATCAAATTAATCTCTAGCTACTTTTCCTGGTGGAACTGAAGGGGCATGTCCCTGAGTCAGGGCTTTAGGTTATTTATTTATTTTTTTAATGTCACCATCCCTGGGTCATTGACATAAACCTTTATATCAAGAGGCTGATGCTGATAATATGAGGAAAAAGAATAGTTTAAATATAGGATGATAATGATTTTGTTGCTGTTGTTAATCCTCACTCGAGGATATTTTTCCATTGATTTTTTAGATTGAGTGGAAGCGAGGGAGGGAGAGAGAGGGAAATATCAATGTAAGATAGACACATCGATTGGCTGCCTCCTGCAAGACCCTGACCAAGGCCAAATGGGGCCGGGGATCGAACCTGCAACCCCGGTATGCACGTGCCCTTGACTAGGAATCGAACCCGTGAGCCGATGCTCTGACTGTTGAGCCAAACTGGCCAGGGTGAGAATGATTTTAAATGCTGGAGGATTTGTTTAAAATAATTTGTATTTTTTTTTTGCCTTGGCCGGTTTGGCTCAGTGGTTAGAGTGTCAGCCCACGGACCAGAGAGGCCTGGGTTCGGTTCCCGCTAAGGGCACATACCTTGGTTGCAGTTTGTCCCTGGCCCCGGTTGGGGTTGTGTGGGTGGCAAGCACTCGATATGTCTCTCTCGCATCAATGTTTCTCTCTCTCTCTTCCTCTCTCTCTCCCTCCTGAGGATAAAAATAAATAAATAAATAAAATAAATAAATTAAATAATTTGTATTTTTATATCTAATGATTACTCATTTGATTCCATGTTGACATTTGAACGTTTTCTTCCCTTTAATTATCCCTTTGAAAAAAGAGAAGATGTGAAGTAAAAGGAATACCCTACAACTTTATGATAAAAGCATAGGTCACCCATTGCTCTCTACCGGCAAGCTCCTTTCTGGATCAAAGTCACTTTCCCAGAAATAATTCAGGCCATTTAACGGTCACCTGTGATATTGTCACATTGGTGCCTGACAGGGCAGCCTCAGGAGCGGAGTGAGTAACAGTTCAGAATGTAGCTTTGGTCTGGGCCTATGTTCCTATTTCTGTTTTGCTCTCTCATCTTTAGTTCCTATGACCGAGATACTTGTCACAGAGCTTTGCGGTGTGCAGCACGTGAGAAGTGTGGGAGGTCTAACAGGTGCCTGCAGTCTGAAGGGTGCGGTGCAGGCACTCTCTCTTTCCCTACGTGTTAAAAGTTACCACTCATCCAGTGCATTCTTTATTTTATTAAAGCAAGGAAGAAGGTTTCATCTAAGACTCTGCCCCTTTATTGACCCCTGTATCCTCTCATCCACCGGCTGCTGCCAAGAGTCAATAGTTCTGGTGTTTTTTCTGCTCTGCACACAGATGGTGGAGGCAGCAACAGAGAGCTTTCCTGGGCACACTAAACTAAACTAAAACATCACTCAGGCAGAGCCCTGTTCTGTTGAGAAAGCATCTTTTCAGAACCTGAAGTAGTTGTAAAACCCAGAAAAGATTTCAGGATCACTAGCACCCCCTAGAGGGTAGCCCGGAGAACAGTAAAAACTTTAGTCTCAGATGCATCTCTGAATACAGCTCCATGTGGACAGCAGCATCTCAGACAGGGTCTGGCTAAATTGGGAGGTGACTGCTGCCTGGCTTCCCTTTCCTCCCTTGCGGTGCAACCCTGGGCATCACTGTGACTGAGATGCTTGGGAGTTTTGGTGGATGAAAAATGAGAGTGGGAGTGAGATATACTAATGTCTGCAGGTCTGTGCCTTTCCCTGAACAGCATTGTATGTACACCAGCAGCATGGTAGGGATTGAAAGTGTTGGAGTTAGACTTCCTGCGTTGATATTCTGACTATACTACTTAACTGGCTATCCCTTTTGGCAGATAATTGGACTTTGATTTTCTCACACTGTAAAATGAGGATAATAGTAGTTAATTCATAGAGTTGTTTTAAGCTAAATAAAATAATACACGTGAAGTGCTTAGAACAGTGCCTGACAAATAGTGTGTACTCAATAAATGCTCGATTTGCTATCCTTGCAGCAAATTACTGTATCCTTGAGCCAGAAGCACTGACTTTCAAATTCACTTATCTAAGATTCTGTAAGGCACCTCTGACACAAGTGCTTCCTAACCAGCACTCCTGTGATCCCAAAGGCCCCCTTCTATGTCTTTTATCCCAAGAGACCCCTGAGGTTTAAAGTTATATGTGTCTTCTTTTCTTAGAAATCAATAACCATTACAGAGAGCTCATGATTGCAGCTTTTCCTGGAGAAAGATGTTAATGGATTCTGTTGAGGCCACAAGATAGCCACTTCCCTACCTAACCTAACGGCTCTTGAGTTTCCTAAAAGCCTGACCTTCCTTTAGAAAGTGATCAGGAAGCTTCCAATAAGCTCAGGAGTATAGTCAATATTTCTCACTCCTCGATGATAATTAGTAAGGAGACATCAGTTGTCATCAACGGTCCACACAAAGTCGTATGAGTCACATAGGCTGTAGCTTTTCCTGACACTTACTATCCATCATGTGTCCCCAGGGAAAGGAGGAGCTCTCCAGGTTTCTATGGCAGCAGTGGTTAATTTTCTGGTCTTCAAAAAAAAGTGGATACAAAGATAATATTAAAACAATAACACCATAAACTAGACCTCCACAGTAGTTCTCAGGAGACAGGATAATTTTGGGATTATTGACAAATCAACTTTAAGAAGACCGGACGTCAGAAATGAGAGTAAATGGCATTTATCTTTCCAATTTAAAATTTCTGCTCAAAGCTTTAGGCTGCCAGCCCAGCTCCCGTTCTGCTCAGGAAGGAGCATGATCCCCGTATTTGTACTTCAAGTCACAACCCTGGCAGAGAAGGAAGTGGTGGGTGGAAAAATTCCCCCAGAGTCACATCTTTAATAACAAGGAACAGGAGTTTAACAAATTTCTTAGTAAGTTTCTTTAAAGTCACAATTCTGAATTCCGAGGGTTGTCTGACAAAGGGATGAAATCATGGAATTTTCTAGCTCAAATATTTCGTTTGCTAGAACGCCATCTAGTGGTCATTGTAGGAACTTCATCAATGGATTGTCAGGTACAGACAGTCCAGCCACATATTTGCATGCTAATAAGGGAACGATTACCTGATTATCTTTCTTTAGAAAATGACTGCCCAATTTTAGTGAATCCTATGCAGTTTTTAAAATCCCACAACCATCTATCAGATGCCTTGAGAAAAAGGCATAGTGGCAATGTGTAGTTGGTTGATATTTGAGAATAATCGATCTCTGTTGGGAATGCTAGTTTTATTTTGTTTGGGTTTAGATCACCATCACTATATTCCCGGCAAAACTGAGGTAAAATGTGCTTGACATTCCTTGGCACAGTACCATTTAGATAATATGTAGTAATAAATATGGATTCTGATTTACTCTTCTGAGTATTTATTTACTTATTTTTAAGAGTTTATTGAGCAAAAATTGATTCGAATCAGGCAGTACCAAACAGGACTTGGTCAGGAGCACAGGGAAAGCTTTTTTTCTCCTTTCTTCTGAGTGTTTTTCCTTAAATGACTTGCCTGAACTTCAACTGCAGAACCTTGCCCACCCTCTGCCCCCTGAAATATACAGCTATGTCTTTGCTCAGGTTTTAATTCATATTTTTATATTTCACACTGTTTTTCTGTGGATTGCCCTAGATCCGCATGGCTCAGTGGCCAGTGATTTGAGCCAAGGTTTTGTTCAAACTCCCCAAGCTGGTAAAGCTTCTGCCCTTGGCCATTGATCTGCATGTGTGTTGAGGAACACAGTCCAAGCTCACTCAGCTTTCACCGCTTTCTGGGATTTTACTCCTTTGAGGCTCTTGTGGTATTCATTCCCACAAAGATCTTTCCCCAGTCAGCAGGGAGGGTGTGGATAGCTGTCAAACCTACCACCCCTCTCTCATTCCCAGCTTTCCTGACCCTCTGTTTCCAGCCGGTCCACTCCTCACTCTTGCTGACACTGCAACGTCAGCCTAACAAAGATGCATCTTGTCTTATTTGTTTCCTATGGGCACTTCTGCTGATTAATCATTTGAGTTCTTCCTTCCCACCCCAAATCCAGCTCACTGTATGTCATTAAAAATGTAAATATAAAGTTAGAATAAAATAAGTCTTGGAAGGGGCAGTGTATGTTATGGGCCCTGAAGCTCAAGCTTCATCGGGTTCCAGATGAATCCACCTCTGTCCAAAGCAGAGAGCACATGACCCAGCTGCAGAGGATTGCCCAGGACCCCAAGAAACAGCATCCCAGGGTTGTAAGAAGTTCAGTCTTAGTTTAGACAAGTACCAGCATCAGGAAGGGTTTGCAAGCTGTGTGTGGGGAGGGCAGCAAGGAGTTCATGGGACTGAGGTGGAAGACAGAGGTCTGTGGACTGCAGACGTGAAATCATAACTGGCTCCATAACCAGGGACAGAACTGGGCCTCCAAGAGGACCACTAGCAGGGAGAGGGTTGGAGATGCTTCCTAATCTATAGACAGTATTGGAAGGAGAAGGCCCCTTAGAAATAGAGCAGGTAGTAGCAGCATTTGAAAGGAGTGCAGGTAACATCGCTAAGGGCTAGGAGACACAGTATGGGCAAGCATGAAGAACACTAGCTAAATGAAAAAGGTTCTTGCCCGGCCGGTGTGGCTCAGTGGTTGAGCATTGACCCATGCACCAAGAGGTCGCCGGTTCAATTCTTGGTCAGGGCACATGCCCAGGTTGTGGGCCCAATCCCCAGTGGGGGGCATGCAGGAGGCGGCCAATCAGTGTTCTCTCTCATAGATGTTTCTCTCTCTCTCTCTCTCTCTCTCTTTCTCTCTCTCTCTCTCTAATATCAATAAAGAAAAAAAATTAAAAAACAAAATGAAGGGACAGTCACATACTCATATTCACCTGAACAATACATATGGTGATAAACATATGGGATACATTTTGGTGATATCTTATCCCCCTATAAAAGGATAGCCTTCTTGATTTGTTCTTCTTACCATTATTTGTTCCAGAGAATTCACCATCACCACCCACCTCCTCTGCCTTGGGCTCTATATTCCCGTAAGTATTCATTTCCACTTACTTTTTTTCAAATTTCTTCCCTCTTCCAGTTATGAATATGTCTGGTACCCCCCAAATCTTCCTGCCTCATTGCTTCCTACCTAATCACTCTAGACTTCTAACCTGCTTCCCTGTCTTCAGATAACCCCAGGGCCTTCTGATAGCTAAGAACCTTTCTCATTTTATTTTTTAAAATATTTGTTCTCTATTGATTTTAGAGGGAGAGAGAGATAGAAACATCGATAAGAGAGAACATTGATTTGCCACCTCCTGCATGCCCCAATGGGGATTGGGCCCACAGCCTGGGCATGTGCCCTGACTGGGAATCAAACTGGCGACTTCCTGGTGCATGGGTCAATGCTCAACCACTGAGCCACACTGGCTGGGCTGTCCCTTCATTTTGAACATCAGAGGGTTATTGTTTGCTAGTATATATGAGGTTTTATATATTATATGGAATTTCTCTTTTTTTCATAAATTTACATAAAATATTTAAATTAGCATCTTCTGCTTTAAGTACACATTTATCATAATTCTTCCTTAAAGGGATGGTTTTAATTTAGAACAACAAATACTTAGTCAGCTGCCTAGGTATAAAGTGCTGAGTCACTGCTGTGTGATCTCTTTTCTCTCATTGACCCTTCAGTATAGCAGTGAAAATCTCACCAACGACAACCAGCCTTCTTCCTTGATTTGCAGCTTTTATTTAATTAAATCATAAAGTTTTCATTTAGCACTTGAAAACTTTATTTCCATGAATGAAAAATAATTGCATACAACTTTAACAGTTAACCAAAAGAAAGCAGCGAGCACAAGAGAACAGTCTGAGAAGCTTCCGTATCAGAAGTAGCTGAAATCATTCCCAGGGCAACCCCACACACTGTAATCGACTGACAGGGAGGAGTGGAGACAGCACGTAAGTCACACATGAAGTGATCAAATCCATAATCCATAAATTATAAGGGTCTCACAGCCCTTGATGGGAATTGCATTTCTTCTCTGCTGGAGTTAATGTTCTGAAATTCTTGTAACCCTCTGACTTCTCTGTCAGGTTCTGAGGAATTCTAAAGATTTGAGAATTTAAAGTTAAGTTCTAAGAATTTAGAATTAACCAGGAACATTTCACGTTCTCCACTGCTGTCAACACAATTTTAAGGAGTACTCTGCAATCAGGGTGACTACTCTTCTGCTTCCTTCACTGAAAGGAAATAAGTAACAGACTTGTCTACCTTTTAATTAGGTAGTGGAATCGATGCCTTCCTGCACTGAATTCCTTGGCATTTCTGCAGGAGACAATTTCACTTAATCCAGAATTAGTGGTAATCATGTCATGTTCAAATTAAGGTAAGTACTTTTATGCTACCAAGGAAATAACTTTATATAAAGTGTTTTTCGCTTCTTAGACTATCCTCAAGGTTTTGACTCTTTTTTAAGTAAGTAGACTAACAATTTATAGGGAAATACTAAAGCAAGGAGACTGTTTATATTTGTATCAAGCCAAAGAGGGTTTGAAAAACTATAATAATTTTTTTGTAGCATATGTCTAAGACACTACAGGTGGTAAATTCTACCAGCAAACATTACAGAAAGAAGTTGTTTCTCTTCAGCGTTTTCTGTCTGGATGAAGAACATGGGAAAACGACCACAATTTTCTGTAGCAAACACTGAGGAAAGGGTGTGACGCTCTCACATCCGAAGCCTCAACCTAGCCTCGCCCAGCCATTCTGGATGTCCAATTTCAAGCTCTAAACAGAAACATATGGTTAAAAATAAGTTGTTTTTCATAAAATCTATTAGCATGTTCTATTTCAGTTACTTATTTACATCTACTAATTACAATGACCTTTCTGCATTTTGCTGTAGTACATTTATTCACATTTTCCCAGCCCTCTTTACCCAAGGCTAATTAAGCAGCTATTGTAAAATGAACGAGCCTATCACAAATGAAAGAAAATCATTGCGTTTTTCATGAAAGGAAGCCAGTTTGTTTGCACTGGGAGCGGCTCTCTTCACTCTCCAGTATGAGACAGGGTCATCACTGTGAGGAGGTAGGGCCATTAGAAACATCTCTTCTGCTCCATCCCAACAACAAAAGTGTATTGGGCAGGATTTCTTATAAGAATGTTTTGTGGGGGAAAGTTTCATATTAACTCAGTATGTTGTAGGCACTCAACAAAAATCAATGAATGGATGAAGGAAGGAAAGAAAACATAAACTCTGAAATGTAGCCAAATAGTCCTAATTTTGTCTCCCTTTGATAATTTTGTCTCCCTCCACATTTTTGATAAATTTTCTAACATTAACATAATAATTCAAAAGTGAAATAAATCCTCAGATACAGTCAGTTATTGATTTGGTAAGTGAAAACTTTGAAAAAGTGATCATGAAAAAAAAAACAAAAAACTTTACCACTGGAAATGACACCTTTCTGTAATTACCAGTACTATAATGTCCTTTAAAATACCTCATGAGAGCCCATAGGCTTGTATACAGTGGCCAAGAAAAGTTCAAGAAAGTTTTGTTCTTGTCATTATGTATTGAAACTCTGACACTATTGAATTCTAGCTCACTCCTTTGGTGAGGCTGAGAATCTTGGATTAAAACATTTTCTTGCTAGCCCTGGCCAGTGTGGTTCAGTGGTTAGAGTGTCAGCCCGCGCACCGAAGGGTCGCAGGTTTGATTCTTAGTCAAAGGGCATGTACCTGGACCCCTCTTTCACACTGATGTTTCTCTCTCTCTTTCCCCATCCCTCCCTTCTATTATCTGTAAAAAATCAATGGAAAAATATCCTCAGGTGAGGATTAACAACAGCAACACCAAAAACATGTTCTGCTGGACTATCTGTTAGAAATGTTAGCATATCACAGGAAACAATTTCAACCATCCTATTCTTTTGATGAGAACAGAGAATGTTCCTAGTCAATCAATGAGCACATAAAGAACAAAACAGGATGCTAGCCTTTGAAAAATGGAAAAAGGTGGGGTGGGAGCCTACCATTTTGGTATGTTGATTGGAATCTGCGAGTCCTCTTGTCTCTCTACTTGCAGATTTCTATAATTAATAAATGTCGTGTCAGGATATCAGATACCACACATAGACACACATGCACATGAGCATATACACACACACAGACCACCTCTTCTTGACTCATGAAAAATCTAAGGCAGCTTGTAAGTTCCTGTGGGATAGGGTGGAGGAGATGGTTGTGGTTAAGCGAAGTTTTATCAGAAACCATTTTTTCCTTGTAAACCTTGTGAATCTCTCCAAGAATATATTTGGTAAGAGATTTCCAAACATTTTTCAAGTGCTAGAGCCTTTACTCATAAAGTGTATCTATTAAAATTCCAGTAAAACCAGCTTATGAAAATGGGCTGTGCTGAGAGCCTCTTGTGTGACAGGCGGATTCGTGGAAGTACAGACTGAAAACGATATTAAACACACTTCTAGCCAGGAATAAAGACGACATAGTGATAAGTGCTAATTTTAAAGACATGCAATTGGGAGTCTTGGTGCTTCCAGCACCCACTCTGAGTGAGGAGCAACCCACTCTGCGACCTCGGGGACACAGGTGTAGAAACAGAGACTCCAGCCTTTTGGGTGATGTCAGAGAGCTGGTATTATCTCTTTTTTTGGACTCAGCCTCTAATGCTGGTGTGCAAATTTGGCTAATTTGTTTCTCTCTCATCAATATTGATCAGGGAATACACCTTCTCAGCCAGTGGAAAGTACTCGGGCTGATCAAGGCGTCACTGGAAGCCATCATTGGGTTTTGACCCCTGAGAACCAGGGCCAGGACTAGGGTGAGGTGAGCGCAGCATTTGTCTCAGGAGCCACATTTAAAAGGGGCGCATGCATACTCAGTAACTGTGATAAAGATATAAAACTAATTTCCCAGAATTCATGATGAACACAATGCCAATGTTTTAAATAAAGACGGCCTCTGACTGTGTACTTGCATGAGCCATTATGCTCTTCTCACCTGAATCCCAGACCTGTGGAGAACTAGGAAGTGTCCTATTTCTGCTTCAAATAGAGAGTTATGTTGTTGGATCTTTTTAAGAAACCAATGAGTGGTTACGTGGCATCAAAATTATTACTGAAATGAACAAACCAGCACAACCAACAGAAAGGCGGCGAAGGACTATCCCAGTGTGATGTAGTGAGGACTGGGAAAATGGGTGGGAGGTCTCTCCAAGGACTCGAAGATCTTCACTGGTGAAAGGAAATACTATGAACCTGCAATTAGTATTCAAGCAAGTATGGCTCTTTCCCAAGCCCATGAAATAAAATTTCCAGCCATCCCTGGAATATAGTCCAGGGATGTACAAATATTAAAATACATGGGGAAAAAATGTAACTCGTGAATCCATTAAAATTCTAGAAGAAAATGTAGGCAACAAAATTTCAGACATCATACGCAGCAGAATTTTCACTGATATAACACCTAAGGCAAGAGAAACAAAGGAAAAAATGAACACATGGGACTATATCAAACTCAAAAGCTTCTGCACAACAAAAGAAACAACCATCAAAATGGAAAGGGAACCCACTATATGGGAGACCATAACTGCCAATGATGCATCAGATAAGGGATTAATTTCCGAAATATATAGAGTACTCACACAACTCAACAAAAGGAAGACAAAGAACCCAATTAAAAAATGGGCAGAGGACCTAAATAGACACCTCATCAAACAGGACATACAAATGGCCAAGAGACATATGAAAAAATGCTCAATGTCACTAATCATCAGAGAGATGCAAATTAAAACAACAATGAGGTATCACTTCACACCTGTCAGAATGGCCACCATCAACAAATCATCAAACAACAAGTGTTGGCGAGGGTGTGGAGAAAAGGGGATTCTAGTACACTGCTGGTGGGAATGCAGACTGGTACAGCCACTATGGAAAACATTATGGTGTTACCTCAAAAAGTTAAAAATTGAACTGCCATTTGACCCAGTGATCCCACTTCTAGGAATATACTCTAAGAAGCCTAAAACACCAATCAGAAAGAATATATGTACCCCTATGTTCATAGCAGCACTATTTACAATAGTTAAGATCTGGAAACAACCCAAGTGTCCATCAGTAGATGAGTGGATTAAAAAAGCTGTGGTACATGTACACAATGGAATACTATGCAGCTGTAAGAAAGAAAGATCTCTTATCCTTTGAGATGGCATGGAGGGACATGGAGAGTATTATGCTAAGTGAAACAAGCCAAGCAGAGAAAGACAAATATCACATGATCTCACTTAGTTGTGGAATATAATGAACTAAACAAACTGATGAACAAAATTGACCCAGAGACATAGAGGTAGGGTACAGACTGACAAACCTCAGAAGAGGGGGTGTTGAGGGGAAAGAGATAAACCATAGAACTTATATGCATGTATGCATAACCAATGGACATAGACAACAATGCTGGGGAGGGGGTGGGGGGATGGGGAGGAGGGTGTCAATGGGGGAAAAAGGAGAAACATCTGTAACAAAAACTAATTAATAAAAATAATTTTTAAAAAATGCATGGAAACAATTTTCTTCCCTGGGTTGTTCCCTTGTAGTGGATGAGTCTAAGATTTTATCTTTAAAGCCAACTTACATTTGATAAGAGCTTTATGTATTATGTGATGAGTAGCACAAGGCAAGTCTGTTAGCTTCCGAACCTTAATATCTTTAATTGTCTGGGTGCCTGCAATTCCACAAACATTATGTCCCTTTGAACTTCAGAGGTCTTTGAGGACCTTCAGAACTTACTGAAGTAATACAGATATGCCTGACCGAGGTTACCCCTTTAAAGTGCTTTCTGTTAACCCCTAGCAGATGTTAATACCACTAGAAAACATGTTCCAGTGGAAACAGGACGTAGGAGAGGCACTGGTGCCAGAGGAAAACTTAACCAAGCACCGTTAATGTAATAGCAAAAGGACAACAAAGACAGACTTTTCCAAAACCAATTTGGCTAAGAACAGGCCTTTGATGGGTAAATAATGTGTCAAACAAGCACCAGCTAAATCATTATTATGTCTATAATTTTATGACAAATAATACAAGTCCAAATATGAGATGTGAGGGCCCAAACTCTCCTATAGAATCTACATTTATAACATATTATGGTATGTACATCATCAGTAGTGAGTTAAATTTATTCATATATTAAGCAAATATTTATTAAGTTCCTCTTCTAAGTTTCTTATTTAACTCAAAAGCCAAAGGCCCGTAAGAAGCTTGCATTCTAGGAAGTGACAAATATGCCCCAACTCTCTGTACACCTTTCACTGGCTGCTGTCACTATTCATCACTGATCACATGCTCGGGCCGCCCTCCCCGACCCTCTTCTGCAGCAGTGCACCTGTTCTGCATGTTAATTTAAGGAAAGCGTAATTAGGAAAGTAACTGCAACAGCATATGAGGCATAGCTGATATTTAACACATATCAAGTGCTAAATATACACCAACCACTGTGCTAAGTACATTTACATACACTTTCTTATTTAAACCTCAAGGCAAGTATGTTAACACTGACATTAGCATCATGTGATTTCATCTCACGAAATCTTGATATAAGCTTAAAACATTATCAGACAATATTTTCCATCCGTTTGAGTGCACAATTAACTTGTTTTTATCATCTTTGGGTCACTACTGGTATAATAAAAAGCACAAATGGATAAAAATAATAAACCATCATATAATGAGAGAAAGATGATCTATCTGTCCCTAAACACTCAAGTGAAGTTCAGTAGAAGCATTTCTGCTCTAGGTCATATCTGTGTTCCTGGGGATAGGGTGGCAGCAGGTTCTGCATTACTGTGCAGGAAAAAGCACAGGGCTCATGGAACATGCAGAGGTGGGGCAAAGCATGCAAAACCTCGGGAGCTGTGTAACCAGACCACCATAAACCCCCCAAACCCCAATTTTAAAATAAATACTGTTTTCATTGGCATTTGCATCTAACAGTGGTCAGTTGATAGTTTGCCTCAAACTATAAGGCCTATACTCCCTCCTTCAAAAAAGTCGCATTGGGCAGTTTCGTCGGCATAATCTTATCAAGAATGTTTTCTTCATTATTTTTTTAAGGACATGACTTACTTGATAGTTTTTTAATCTGCACTCACAGTTTTTTGGTTTGTTTGTTTGTTTATAGTGAGCTAAATGCATTGGAAATCATAGCTGTTGTTAAAGGCACTAAACAAGCCACTACTTGTAGGGACTTCTGTGGGATTGTCAGTTTATTTTTTAGGTCTTCATATATTGCTAAGAATATATATTGCATATATATAGCTAAAGTTATACATTACTAAATATATGTATTTCTAAAGTTATTTTAATAAACTTTTCCCTTTAGTGTAAAATATACACAAAGAAATGCACAAGTACTAGGTGCAGAGATTGATGAATTTTCACAAATGAGTAGCTTGTGTAACTGACCCCCATCCAGATCCAAAATCAAAACGTTATCTCCTGCACTGGAGGTCCTCCTCTGCTGTAACTGACACCCTGACTTCTAATACCATAGGTTAGTGTTGCCATCTCCTGAACTTGATACAAATGGAATTGTACAGTTTGCTTGTGGATTTGGTGCCTTGTTTAACTGTATGTGAGATTTATCCATGTTGTTGTAGATATCAGTATTTCATCTATTATTCTTTGTCTTTGGTGTTCATTGTATGATTAGCAATTTGTTCATCCCTTTTTCTGTGAGAACATTATTGTAAATGGTTTCCAATTCCACATGTACACATTTCTGTCGAGTTTATGCCCATGACAGGAATTGCTGGGTCACAGGCCATGTGTATGATCAGATTTAGTATGTAGTACCAATTGCTCCCCATTGTTATACCATTTAAATTTTCATTAGCTGTGTATGAGAGTTTTCGTTGTCCACATTCCCAATAATAATTGGCATTTTTGTCCTTTATTTATTTTTTATCAGTTCATGGGAAAATAGAATACAAATAAAAAACAGATTCATGGCTTAATGAGACATTGAAGGTGAATACTTTGTAATCACTGCATTGGTTAAGAAATAAAATTGCCATTTCAAGTTTCCTATCATTATACCCATCCACTTACTCCCCCCAAGGGAGCCACTTTCCTGACTTAAAATAATTACCTCTTCCTTGCATGTCATTATATTCCTAACTCCAAATATTTGTCTCTCAACCCTTAGTCATTTTTTAACTTTAATTTTTGTAAGCAAAAGATACATATATTTATGTGTATATTGCTGTTTGAGTTAATTTTGTCTATTGTTTGAGGAATAAATCAAAGTTCTTCTTTGTACATATAGATATCCAATTGTTATATCATCTGTGAAAAGGCTGTTCTTTCTCTACTGAATTGTCCTTCACCTTTGTGAAAACTCAGTTGGCCATATACACGTGGTTCTATATACCTCCTTATTTAGGTCTTTTCAAACTTTTCGTATCATTGTATTATCATTTTCCACGTAAAGTTCATATTTTGTCGATTTTTTCTCTAAGTATTTTATATTTTTGGTGGTATTTCAAATTATATTTTAAATTTTATTTTCACATGTGGCCAGCATATGAAAAAATAATTAATTTTTGTTTATGTTCTTTACCCTGTAACTTGGCTAAATCCATGTATTTATTTTACAGAAAATTCTGCTGATTTTTTTTATTAGGATTGTTTTGAATCAGTAAATCAGTTTGTGAAATGGTAACCTAACAATAGTGAATCTAC
Source organism: Tadarida brasiliensis (assembly GCA_030848825.1). NCBI lineage: Eukaryota > Metazoa > Chordata > Mammalia > Chiroptera > Molossidae > Tadarida > Tadarida brasiliensis. The sequence goes on along the minus strand of CM061259.1, from coordinate 64,835,558 downwards.
TGATTCACAAACGTGTATTGCTCTTCTCTGATTTTTCTCATCAATGTTTCTTAGTTTTCTATGTTTAGGCTTACTTTTTTTGTCAGATTCATCCCTAAGTATTTCACAGTTTTATGCTATTGTACATGCTATTTTGTTTTTTGCATTGTTCATTGCTTGTGTATGGAAACATAATCAATTTTTGTATGCTGATTTATATCCTGAAATCTTACTAAATTCACTATAAAATTTTTCTATAGATGATTGTGTCTTCTGTATATCAAGAGTTCATTTTTTCTTTATATTTTTCCCTTTATTGTAATGGCTATTATCTCAAGTCAATGTTTAATAGAAATGGTGGGAATGAACATCATTGCTTTGTTCCTGATATTAGAGGAAAAGCATTCAGTCTTTTACCCATAAATATAATGCTAGCTGTAGGTGTTTTTTTTTTTGGTAGATACCTTTTATCAGGTTTAGTAAGTTTCCTTATATTTTGAGTTTACTAAATTTTATCAGGAATAGATATTAAATCTTTTTCAAATGCTTTCCCTGCTTCTATTGAGATGATCATATGATTTTATTCTTTTAGTCTGATATACTGTGAATTAGCTTGAGTGATTTTTTAAATGTTAAATGTGCCTTGTATTTTTGGGATTAACTCTAACTGGTCACAATGCATCATCCTTTTTTTATATATTGTGAGATTTAATTGACTAAAATGTAATATTAGTTTATGCACCTATGTTTATTAGAAGTATTGGCAAGTAGTTTTTTCTGTTGCAATGACTTTGTCTAGGTGTGTAACAGAAATACTGCCCTTATGAAATGAGTTGGGAAGTATCTATTTTCTCTCATATTTTGGGAGAGTTTATATAGAACTGGTATTATTCTATCATTAAATGTTTGGTAGAATTCACAGGTATAGCTATATGGGCACAGTGTTCTTTATGGAAAGTTTTTTTGTTGTTGTTGTTTTTTTTACTAAAAACTCAATTTCTTTATTACATGGATACAAGGCTATTTAGGTTATTTCTTCATGAGTAAGCTTGGTGATTTATATCTTTCAAAAAGTTTACTATCTCATTATATGGTCATACTGAAATTATGTTTTTTCATAATATTCTCTAATTATCAATTTAATAAGTGTATAACTCCTGTGATGTCACCTTTCTGATTCCTGAAAGTCTGTGCTGACTCTCTTATATTTTTCTCATCAGTCTGGCTGAAGGTTTATAATATTAATCTTCTCTGCAATATAGCTTTGCATTAATATTTTCTCTATTATCTATTTCATTGGTGACCAATCTAATATTTTATTTTTTCTATTCTCTGCTTACATTGAGTTTCATTTGTTTTACTTTTTCTACTTTTATTAAAGCAAAAGTTAAGATTATTGATCTGATACCTTTTTTATTCTCTAACATAAGCAGTTAGTGCTACAAGTTTTCCTTTAATTACTAATTTCACTATTTCTCACAAATTTTAAAATGTTTTGTTTCACTTTCTTGTAACTTAAAATACTTTCTAATTTTTCTTTCAGTTTTTTTTTTTTTTTTTGACCCATGGGTTCCTTGGAACTTGTCATCTAATTTTTAATTGGGGATTTTTCTAGTATCTTTCTGTTACTGATTTTAAATATAATTTTATTTTGAGAACATATTTTCATGACTTCTATTCTTTTATTTCATTTTTTTTTCTTTTATTGGTTTTAGAGAGACAGGAAGTGAGAGGGAGAGAGAGATAGAAACATCAATGAGAGAGAACATCGATTGGCCACACTGGGGATTGGGCCCACAACCTGGGCATGTGCCCTGACCGGGAATCGAATCGGCGACCTCTTGGTGCAATGGGTTGACGCTCAACCACTGAGCAACACTGGCCAGACTGACTTCAATTCTTTTGAATGTATTAAGACTTTTTTCTCCAAAATATGGTTTATGTTTGTATTTTTTTTTCCAATAGTGCATAAACTAATATTTTATTTAATTAACATAGTTTGCTCTGAAATAGTGTCTTGGCTTGCTTGGGTCCTGCCTCCTCTCCATATGTTGATTGAAGGCTTGATGGTATAAACTGTTAAACTGTTCTGCATCTTCTACCTCATTTACCTTTAGGGCTAGTTTCACTTCAAACACACATTAACTAACTTTTTAAATCAATCAACTATTGCAAATGAAATTTTCTTACGTGTAAGGGATGAATATCAGGAAAGATTGGCTCAGTCCTTGTCTGTGGCTCATCACCAAAGTATCCTTTATTCTCCACTCCCAGTGTATCTCGGGGTGAGCTGTCAAGAAGGAAGTAGAATGTTGACACAAGACATGGGATAAGCCCGTGGTTATTATTAAACCAACTAGGAGATTTTTAAAAGACAGACACTCAGGTTACACCCTTATAACAACTAAATATGAGGGAGGAAACAAAATTAGTATTTTTTTAGAAATCCTGTAATTTCAATGTGCTATCAAGTTTGGGAAACATTGGGATAAACATTAGGATTAGAAATTGATTTACTGCTACTCTTACTTGGTCTTTAATAAGAGGTTATACTTTACCTCCATCAAGTATACTCTATGGCCACAAACCAATATATTCTCAGTAATGGTTTTCTTCAACACATAAGAAAGACAGACATACCTCTGGACTTGCTTCAATTTAATACATTTTTGGTAGCGAATTAAAAATACGATACACCCACTACCGATAATACCCAGGACAAGTACAACAACCAGGATGGAGACATCTGGAATGGTAAAAAAAAAACACGAGCTTCAACCAGGATTTCAACTTTAGGACAGTAGAATATCAACATTTAACTGAGATGTTATAAACCTGGTTCTCTCTTCCTTAAAAGACTTTCATTCGCCCTCCTCATAATTTTTAAAATATAAGTAAAAGGCCAAAATATTATACAAATTATCATCTATACTAGTAATTAACACTCCACCCAAGATTCCATTGTGTTTAAGGGAACCACAATCAACAGAAAAGTTTTGATTCTCAGCTATTAACAGACTAAAAAAAAAAAAAAAAAAAAAAAAACCTCATTGAGTTATGTGCTCTTAGAAGACCTAATCTAAATTTCACTAGGAGAAGATACATTAATTCTAAAAGTCAATGAGAGTAAATTCAAATGTGGATATTTAAATATGCAAAAAAAGAAAGACCATACAAATACATATAGAAACAACATATATGTAGTAGACTCAGAAAATAAGAAAAAAGCATTTTCACTAGCTAGGTTTTTGATATATGCAAGATAGTATATTTTAGGATACTCACTGGTAACATTTAAGGTTTCTTCCCAGCCCACAAGTATCTCTTCTTCCTCACACTGGCACTCGAGTTCACTGCCATCCACCTGGAAGAGCAGCCAATCATAATTTTATCAAGTGACTGGCATAAGCTGTGTTTTGCACTTCACTTAGCTGAATGCTAGCTAGTTGTACACCAAACACACACACACAAACTTTTTATTGCTTAATTAACTAAACTGCATACTAAAATCAATTTTTGAAAGAAATAAGCAAACAAAATACAAGAATCAACCAGCTTTGAAGATGGAGTTTGAACAAGAGAATGATTCTGACTAATTCAAAACCAGATAAACAAGATGGCTTGAGTTATCTTTCCAGAAGGCATCAAGTTTATTAAAGGAACAGCCTCGCTAGAGTTGAATATTATCACAGCTGAAGAATAGACTCTAACTAGGCTTAATAATAATAAGGTAATATTAATGTGGGATAAAAGTGATGGAACAATGTTCATTTCATCAAAGAGTATATTATAGTTTAATAGTTAAGAACATACACTCTCTGTGTTTTAAATATCAACATTCCTTTCACATAAACGAAATATGACTTGTTCTCCATCTGTACAAGTAGGCATAGGAATAGGACTCACTTTTTCAGTTGTTATGAAGCTTTTAAAATTTAATATATATATAAAGTACTTGAAAGAGTACCTGATACATATAAAACTCTATATCAATGTTAGTGATTAATTGGGCTTAGGAAAGATTTTACCCACAAACACAACTGCTAGGTACTGCTATTAGCAAATAGCGTTAAGTAAAAAATATATAATGTTTTTATGTTTCTTGTTTGTTTGTTTGTTTGTTTTATTTTTTATTAATTTATTTTTGTTACAGATGTTTCTCCTTTTTTCCCCATTGACACCCTCCTCCCCATCCCCCCACCCCGTCCCCAGCTTTGTTGTCCATGTCCATCAGTTATGCATACATGCGCATAAGTTCTGTGGTTTATCTCTTCCCTCCCCCCCACCCCCTCTTCTGAGGGGTGTCAGTCTATACCCTACTTCCATATCTCTGGATCTACCCTGTTCCTCAGACTGTTATGTTCATTATATTCCACAAATAAGTGAGATCATGTAATATTTGTCTTTCTCTGCTTGGCTTGTTTCACTTAGGATAATACTCTGCAGGTCCCTCCATGTTGTCTCAAAGAATAAGAGATCTTTCTTTCTTACAGCTGCATAGTACTCCACTGTGTATATGTACCACAGCTTTTTTATCCATTCATCCACTGATGGACACTTGGGATGTTTCTAGATCTTAGCTATTGTAAATAGTGCTGCTATGAACATGGGGGTACATGTATTCTTTCTGGTTGGTGTTTCAGGCTTCTTAGGGTATATTCCTAGAAGTGGGATCACTGGGTCAAATGGCAATTCAATTTTTAATTTTTTGAGGTAACACCATAGTGTTTTCCACGGTGGCTGCACCAATCTGCATTCCCACCAGCAGTGTACTAGAGTCCCCTTTTCTCCACACCCTCACCAACACTTGTTGTTTGATGATTTGTTGATGGTGGCCATTCTGACAGGTATGAGGTGATACCTCATTGTTGTTTTAATTTGCATCTCTCTGATGATTAGTGATGTTGACATTTCTTCATATGTCTCTTAGCCATTGTTTTTATGTTTTTTTTAAAAGCTTTAGACAAATGTTAACATTGATATAATTTTACTATAAGTGATATTATAGTAAGTTAAACCTAAAGTTTAACCTTCATATGTACATAAGTTACTGGGTTTCTAAATTACCAGTCTAACAATAAAATGTATTTGCAATACTGGCAATATCTATATGTAACACCTGGTTTAGCTTTTTGGATCAATTTTATTTATATGTGAAAAAATGGTTTCCAAATGTACATTTGATTTAAAAATCACTATGAATACATATGTGTGTGAAAACACACACACCTACACACACACAAGCCCAGGAATAAGAAATCCTATGTAAATAAATGTCTGGTAAGACATTAATTTAAAAAGGAGTAAAATCTTACAGCATTTTTATTGCACCGATAAGAGCAATTAGTTGAATTGTAGGCCTTTTCCATATCCATACATTCACCATTGCTGCACACCTACAAATGAAATAACAAAGACAAATTGGAAAGACTTGCTCTTAGAATATACATAATTTTTTCTGTTGTGAATAATCACATGTAGAATCTTCTGCAGAATAAGAAATCTTCTATAAATGTTTGATGGTCATTTGAAAATAATGTACTGTACATTCAAATATTGTTATACACAAACTCCTTAATTATTAAAATGTCTATGCTTTATTAATTCTTCAAACATTAATCTGCATGTGTTTTTGGTGTCATATCCAGAAAAATCATTGCCAAGACAATTGTCAATGAGTTTTTCCCCTATGATTTCTTCTATGTGTTTTACTGTTTTATTCCTTACATTTAAGTCTCTAGTTTATTTTTAATTTATTTTTGTTCATGGTATAAGATAAGTGTCCAATTTCATTCATTTGCTTGTGGATATCCACAAGCCTTTATCAAAGATTAGTTGACTATATATGCATAGATTTATTTCTCAGCTCTATTCTGTTCCATTGGTCTATATGTTTATTTTTATGCCAACACCATGCTGTGCAAATTACTATAACTTTGTAATATAGTTGGAATAAGATGCTTCTAACTTTGTTCTTTATTCAAAATTGCTTTGGTTATTGATATCTTTGTGGTTCATACAAATTTTAGAATTGTTTTGGAGTTTTGATAGGAATTAAGTTGAACCTGCAAATAATTTTTGGTAGTATGGGCAATATGACAGTATTATATCTTCCAATTCATGGACACAGAATATCTTTCCATTTCTTAGTGTCTTTGATTTCTTTCATCAAAGTCATATTTTTCAGTGTATAGATTATACCTCTTTGGTTAAAATTATTTTTAAGTATTTTATTTTATTTTTTGATGATGTTGTGAGTGGGATAGTTTTCTTAATTTCTTTTTCAGATAGTTTGTTTTTATTATTGTTGACTTCATGTGTGAGGGTAAGTATGCATGTTCATCTCTTTCTATGAATTCTTCCTGGTACTGAGTTTTCATTTTATACATTCCTCAGCTCAAGGACATTTATTATTATTTCTTTATATTTACCTCTATTATGTTTATTTATCTAGAATTCCTATTACATATGTATTAGATTTCTTAGGACTATTTTTCCTGTTTTTATTTATTTTTTAAAATTTCTTTATCTTCTTTTTCTGTGTTAAAAAGTTTAGCTTCTAATTTACTATTTTTTATATAGTATCTATTTGAAGGCTTACTGCGAAATTACAAATAAACCAGCAATCATGATTTACTTTGTACTTTGAAGGTAGTGCTTCTTAATTCCAGATCATAACATTTTTTATAGATGTAATATTTTTAAAATAGTATTAAATATAAATTTAACTTTTTTTTCCAAAAACATTTTTCTCTTTTTTAATGCATATCTGTTTCATAGGGAACTATCATCTCTGATTCTTCAGATTGTTCTCCACTGTTCAATTATTTTATGTCTGTTGTTGTTTGTACTATTTGCTTATTCTTATAGAGCACATTTTCTCTATACAGTCACATGTCACTGAATGATGGGGATATGTACTGACAAATGTGTCCTTCGGTGATTTTGTCATTGTGCAAACATGATAGAGTGCACAAACCTAGATGGTATAGCCTACTACACAGCTAGACTGCAATGACACAGCCTATTGCTCTTAGGCTACAAGCCTGTACATAATACTATAGACACTTATAATACAATGGTAAGTATTTGTGTATCTGAACATAGAAAAGGTACACTAAAATATTATATGAAAGATAAAATATGATACACTTGTATGGGTCGCTTACCACGAATGGAGTTTGTGGGACTGGAAGTTGTTCCGGCCAATGAGTGAGTGGTGAGTGAATGTGGAGGCCTAGTACATTCCTGTACCCTACTGTCGACCTTATCAACACTGTCCCACAGCTCTTCTCCTGCTTCCTCCCAACAGTGGTGGAAACAGAACATCGAAGCTGTCAGGGGTGCTCCATGAACAGGGATGTGGGCTGAATTGATTGGAAATATTGAGAAGAAGCTGACTGGAAAAGGCAGAGATCACCACAATAGTGACTGGCAGGAGGGAGTGAAAGGTGACCTGAGGATCAGTAGGAGCAAAAAAATTGAGATGGAGAGACAAAGGAACATAGGGGATAGTCATGGCAATGTGGTTTAGTCTGGTGGATGTTGGCGCAGTGCTCAGATTACTGAATTTTGTGGTATTCATAAGAAGGTGTTTAACATGGAGAGGGTGGAGAACTAAGGACCCGTGGTTTTGACTTTGGAATTTTGTTTTAGGTTCTATTGACCCTACCTGTCACAAAGGGCTCTGTCTATCATTACATTAATGGATGAAATAAAACTTATCTATGCTTTACATAATTACAACATGAAAATATTTCCAACGGACAGGGACAGGCTACCACAGAAAGCTTTTTACTAAACTGGCAATGGCACATAATAGTTGTTAAAAGGTGAAGGGATTGGGATATACAGATTGGTAGTTACAGAGTAGTCATGGGGATTAAAGTGCAGCATAGGGAATATAGTCAATAATATTGTAATAACTATGTATGGTGCCAGGTGAGTACTAGAAATCAGGGGAACACTTTGTAAAGTATATATGATTGTCTAACTGCTATGCTGTACACCTGAAGCTAATACAAAATAAAATAAATAAATAAATAAATAAATAAACAAACAAACTGGAAAAATCACATTTAAAGAAAAAAAAAAATACTTGTTAAGGTACCTCCTGTGAACTTGTGTCCTTGTACAGGATCTTAGGTCCTCAATAACGAATTTACAGCAATGTGTTCTGAAGACAGTCGAGCTAGATGGATGAAGGCCTGTAGTGCCTTCTGAATGTGTAGCGCTGGGGGAAAGGCTCATCTGTGCCAAAGCAAGTCAGTGGTGACGGGCTGGGATGTAATCTGTGCACTCAAAATTGAGGTGCTGTCAGTGAGGGGGAACCTATTGCCAAGCCCCACAGATATTGCTCCCATCAGAAAAAGAATTCTTCTGAACAGCATCTCCTATTTCTTACAGGAAACTCAGCTCCATTGTAATCTAAAGAGACCGCCGTTGTAGATGCAGTCCGTGGTTGACCCAAATGTTGTTGGGCAGCACGCGACTATACATGATTGAACATGGGAACATTGTTCTAAATGCCATTTAGATCTCAACTAGAGAGAAATAGTGAGATATTTCTTACTTAATTTTCCCATTTTTGTACGTTTAATAAAGAGATAACTACAGAGAGTTTTACAGAAATTCTGTTCAGAGAGAAGACGAATTCCCTCCCTTTCCTGCCTCCTCTCTTCCGCTCCTCTTCCCACTCCACTCTATCCTTCTCTTCTCTTGTCTTTCCTTTCCTTTCCTTTTTTAAATTATCTGTATCCTACATTCTGTAGCATAACTAAGGAGAAAGGGCGTCAAGGGGCAGTGGGATATGTTCACCCTCTTGTCCTATGCCAAATTAAAATTTACTCTGAAAAAATAACTACTAAGGGAAACTATAGAGTTAAAGATTTGGACTTGAAATGTTGGTCTCCATTAAGTTCTTAAACTTGCATTCTTTTTTTACTTTCTGAACTTTTGTTTTCCAGTTCATTTCTCTATTATACTATAGGAAGGACATTGTGATCTTCGTGGATTTTTGGCATAGAGAAGGGAAGACATATTACAGAATAAATGATTCAATTTCAAAGAAGCTGATTTTTTGATAAAGTCTTATATGTTTTCCATATACAGGTGTGTTTATAAACCTTGATGAGTAGCTATTGTTTTCAGTATGTATTCTAAAATTTAACTTGGAATAATAAACCCTTTCCAATGTGGCCTCATTCAATTTATTGTTCAATTTATTTCATTCCAGTCCACCCAAAGCTCCAGTCACACTGAAATTGTCGAAATTGTCAGTTATCTGAACGTGCCATACACTTTGTAACTTTGCATATTAGGTAGGTATTTATTTCTAAAAAATCTTTTCTCATTTTCTGTGTGTTGAAAAATGTTCAAGTCAAAGCTGAAATGTCACTCATTATAGGATGCCATTCCATGCTCTATAAGTGAAGTCAGTCCTCTGGATTCAAATGTACATTGGTCACAACACTGTGAAAGCATTTGTGTTGGATTGTAAGGATGTATTTTATTTAATCTGTTCTCAAGTATGCTCATCTTCGCATCATCTGCGTCCAGCACAGCCCCTGGCACCGGAGTGTGTGCCCAGTTAATATGGCCGAATGAATGAAATAAATGGGAAAGGTATGACTACTTCATAGTCAAATTAATTTAAAAATTCTGTGTATAATTTTATTAGATGTCTACTGTAAGATACTAATTAATCACATTTATAATATTTACATATCATTTTGTATAATAAAAATTGAACAAAATGAATATTTGTAAAAATGTTATTGCTACTCTGCTCAATATAAAAAAATACCAATTATATTCTGCTTTCTCATATATAGGTCCTCTGGAACCAATTATAGGGTCCAAAGATGTTTTAAAGTGGCTGAACCAAGAAGTTTTGATAAAACAAAGAGTTTTCATCTTACCATTCTATCTCCACATTTTGTTCCAGGAGCAACCAGGCCCAAATCTTTAGAATCGTGGTATAATAAAATGGTTCTGCAATCAATGGTGACATTCTGCTTTGGAGCCTTAAGGTGATAGATCTTTTCTTCTCCCAGGAAAGATGAGTGCTGCCCTCCAGTGCAGAATAACTTTCCACATCTGACATCTCTGAAGAAAAGGGACAGTGTTCTCAGACTTGGGACCAGAAACAGAACTCTGGAGACTAGGATTGCCCTGAAGTGGCCTGGCCACTCTTTCCCAGACCCAGGTGTGCCAGCAGGCTGCAAGGGGCCAAGAGAGGCAGGTAAACTGCTGAGCAGTCAAGCCCTACCCAGGGAACTGAGATGAATAAGTAAAGATATAAAATGATCATATTTTTTCTTATATCTCTGTGGTTCTCACAAATCAATATTAGCTTAAGTTTACAGAAGAATATTTTTATTAGTAATTTAAATTAGCATAACTTTTATCAGGACACTAAGATTTCTTTCTTATTCTTTCTTGCATAGAGCACATCCATTGATTCTCACAATAATCCTGGTTGCTATTATTATAATCTGCATTTTGTTTTTATTTATTTTTTAAAAATATTTTTTCTTTATTGATTTGATTTTATTTATTTATTTTTCTATTTTTATTAATTTATTTTTGTTACAGATGTTTCTCCTTTTTCCCCCATAGAGAGAGAGGAAGGGTGAAGGAGAGAGAGATAAAAACATAGATGAGAGAGAACATCGATTGGCTGCCTCTTGCATGTACCCACTGGGTATCAGGCCCACAACCTGGGCATGTGCCCTGACCTGGAATTGAACCGGTGACCTCTTGGTGCATGGGTCAACGCTCAACCAGTGGAAATTATAGCCCGGCCGGTGTGGCTCACTGGTTGAGTGTCAACCCATGCAACTAATGGACATAGACAACAAAGCTGGAGACAGGGTGGGAGGGGTTGGGGAGGAAGGTGTCAATGGGGGGAAAAAGGAGAAACATCCGTAACAAAAATAAATTAATTTAAAAAAGATTAGGAAGTAATTGGAAGTGAGAAAGGTTAAATGACGGCCCATTTTTATCTATTGTGTTTAGGAGCAAAGCTGAACTTGACAATAGGTTTTTGCTGCTGTTTTCAGGCCAAATCCTGTTTTGTGGCACAAAAAACTCTGCCGAGTATCAGCAACAAATAGAAAAGTATGGCTCAACTCATTTAAAGATCAGGTCTAGCCCTGGCCTGTTTGGCTCAGCAGTTAGAGTGTTGGCCTGCGGACCAGAGAGACCCGGGTTCGGTTCCTGCTAAGGGCATGTACCTTGGTTGCAGTTTGTCCCCGGCCCCGGTGGCAACCACTCGATGTGTCTCTCTCACATCGATATTTCTCTCTCTCTCTCCCTCTTCCTTCCTCTCTCTCTAAAATCAATAAAGGGAAAAAAAAATTTTTTTATCAGGTCTAACTTCCAGTTTCAGCTTCTACTTTTCTTTTTATGGCCTCATTCTTTCTTTCTCTTTTCCTCTTTTTCCTTTTTTACTTATTTTCCCCCTCCTCATGTTTGCTCCTTTCTCTTTTTTGTAGCTTTTATCCCTCCCTTTCTCTATTAAGAATCTAAAATCTTTCCCATCTTCCCTCCTTACCGTCCATGACCCTCAGCTAGTAAATGCAGTACACAGATGGCCAGCGGACAGTCAGGGATGCCTAACTCCCCTCCTGCTTGCCTCGTCCTCGTCACCTCAGTGGGAGAAGGGAGCAGCTGTCAGAACGAGAGCTGCTCTGAGTTTGCAAAACACTCTTGGAGGGCACTTACTTCTCTTCACAGGGAACGAATCTGTTCTCCTTGTTTTTGCAGTATCCGAATCTATTTCCCTTTTTATTCATCATGTAGCAGATATCAGAACTGTCTTTTGCCTCTGGGATGCAAAATGGTATAATAAAAGTAAAAACAATAAAAGCATGAATATTGTTCATTATAAAATACTTCATTTTTCTGATGTAATTGAAATTTCAGTATTATGTAATGGTGAAGTAGAATGGGATAAATAATTTAAAAACTGTTCTATTCTCGCAGGAAGATATTTTAGTGTGGATATAAAAAAGTAATAACCAGCCCTGGCCAGTTTGGCTCAGCGGTTGGAGCTCAGCCTGCGGACCAGAGAGTCCCAGGTTCGGTTCCCGCTAGGGGCACATACCAAAAAAAAAAAAAAAAAAAAAGTAATAACCATATCTTAACCCACATACTAAGCTAGTCAATTAATATTAGAGGTAATGTCAATTCATATGAAAAGTAATATGTGAAGAGATGTTAGGTAATATCTTGAAAAAATTCCACACATGGCATTATTACCAGTTTTGCCCCTAGTATAGGACAATAACAGAGAAATGATAGCTATTAGCATTATCAGGCATCCACTGTAATTGTCCCTTACCGTGATCAAACAATTCAGAGCACTGGTCATCCTGGACGGGACATTGCCCCATGAAGCAGTAGCCTTTTGCATTCTTGCAAGGAAATCCATTTGCTTGGAATTGGTCCTTAGGACACCCAGAAGAGTGGCCAGTACACGCTTCAGGAAAATCACATTCATCTTTTGCTGGTCTGCATATAGACCCTGCTTTTTTCATCTGTTGAAGAAAAATAAAGATATCAAATCTTTATTTAGGTAGGTAAGGAAGGTTCAGTAAGTAGCAGGAAAGTTGACCCATTTAATTAATTTCAAAAAGGCTTTAGGGCTGAATCATAACTGCCTTTTCCATTCCACTGAGAATCATCATCATTTGTGAATGTCTTGGCTTTTGTTAATTTAAGCAATGCCAAATTTGAAATTTGGTATTAGAACAGCATTGGGCAGAGTTGGGATGGACATAAACTGAAGAAATAAATATATGTTCTGTTCATCTGATCTTCTTCAGTCCCCCGCCTCCCACGCATGCACACGACTGGGAGCCCCTGCCTATAAGGAGGAAGCTCCATTTCCAAGAAATCAGATTTCTGCCTTTGAAGTAGAAAAATTCCCTGGCTCTCATTGGAGGGCACAGCTTGGAAGTATTCCCTCATTCAGCCACTCAATATGCGTTTAATTGTGCTAAGTTCTGGAAAGATTTCAAGTTGAACAGAACATGTTTCCTTTCTTTTATGACGTCACAATCTAGCGGGGTAAAGCAGTGTCAATAAATGCTTGCACAGAGCCATTTGGGCTTCTGGTCGTCTTTCCTATAAATATATCTTCAGTTCAGCATAATGCCCTCCCCTATTAGTTCACCCTCCAATCCACACCCCCACCCCAAGCTGAGTTTGAATAGGTTGATAATGACTTATAAAGGAGCAAGAGTAATGTTTGCCATGTAACTCCATTCCTAAAACCAAGCACTGCTTACCCACTTCTCCGCTCCCCAGACCATAACACTGCTCAATGCTCAGAAGTCGGAGCATCTCAGAAGAGGCTATACTGTGTGTCAGCAAGCCTAGCCCCAGTCTGGGATTAGCAGCTACAGGGTCATTGAGTGGTCAGACAACTCTCTGGTTCTCTGTTCACGTAATAAACTAAAAACAGAGAAATCCGGTGCTAGCAAGGGATCTTACCTGACAAGATTCACAGCACTCTCCTTCTGCACAAGTAAATCCTGGCTTCAACACACATTTTTCTGCATCACAGCAAGGATTAGTGCACTCCTGACAATAACCAAAAATTAAAGATCAGACATTGGATTGCAGTTTGGCTCCTGTTGGACGAGTAAATTAATTGTGCTTCTGTGTAATTTAGCATCACTTGTCTTTCAGAGTTAAATACAAATGCATGGTCTTTCGCTATGACATCTATACAGAGTGGGGAAGAAGTAGGTTTACAGTTGTTAGTATGGAAAATAATACAATAATTAATAAATATTAAAAGAATAAACTGTTTCTCATACTCATAACTGTAAACCTACTTTTGTTAAACCCTGTATAAAGACTACCGCTTGCCAGTGGTGTTTGGGACTTTTACTTTGTTTCCTTCCCACGTGGCTGTTCAGTATCCCAGAGCAGCATAAAAAGTCCAGAGTTTGTGACCTCCCATTCTCCTAATGACTCTGTTCTCTGGGAGGGTCTTGCTGCTTCTCTATAATAAAGGTTTGATGTGAGATAATACAACTTCTGAAGATCTGATTTTATACTTTCTTCAAGATGCCAAGTATTTCAGGCCGACCTTTGTATTTCTAATGCATGATTAAATAATAACAGCAAGATGGACACTTAGGCCCTATCTGCTCAAACAAAATTTAAACTGCAAATAAAACTGTTTGTATCCTGTCATGTAAGGTACTTCATGTGTTAGAGTGAAACTGTAGGACCATTCCAAAGAAGGTGCATGGGCAAAGGCATCAATTTCCAAAGTTAAAGTGTCTTTACATTTAATGAAAGACATTTGAAGACTTAATGTGCTATAACCTCTGGACATGTCACTGTTCCCACTCTGATTGTGAAGTTTCTTAATTGCCATTCTATTAGACTTTTTTGAATTGTGCCGTGTCTCAAAATCCAGTCCTTGGACCCTCAGCATCAGCATAATCAAGTTGGTAGGAATGAAGGAGCTCAGCCCACTCCAGACCAACTGGAGCAGAATCTGCATTTTATTTTATTTTATTATTTATTTAATTTTATTTAATTTTATTTAATTTTATTTTATTTTATTTTATTTTATTTTATTATTTTTAATCCTCACCTAAGGATATTTTTCTATTTATCTTCAGATAGAGTGGGAAGGAGGGGGAGAAAAGGGGAGAGAGAGAGAAACATCGATGTGAGAGGGACACATCAACTGGTTGCCTCCTGCATGACCCCAACCAGGGCTGGGGATGAACCACAACCGAGGTATGTGCCCTTGGCTGAAATCAAACCTGTGACTCATTGGTCCGCAGACCGACACTCTACCACTGAGCCAAACTGGCCAGGCAGAATCTTCATTTTAATAATATCCCAACTGATTTATATGTACTTGATAATTTGAGAAGAAATTGTTAGGACATTTTCTTGAAAGAAATAATTTCTATGTTGGAGAAAAGCTGATTAAGAATTACTTAAAAATTTCCTCAAAGGATTATTCTAAATGTTTCAGAAACCAAGACTGCAATAAATATGTGGAAGGTTAGAAAGTTCCTGCTCAATTAAGACAGTTTTCTTATAACATGAACTGTCCCACTAGGCTATAGGCCAACCTCACCATTTCCAGAGTAAAACTGGATTGACTGTGAAGAATTTTGTAGAACAAATTCCGACTGTGCATGAGAGACCAGACAATGACACAGATGGGCCCTTCTCTCAAGAAGAGCCAATTAATTTATAAAGCAGGCCAAAGTGATGGAATGGACCTCCAGCAAGATCATTATACACCATCTATTACTCAGTAAGAAGCCTTCGATGAGGCTGCACCAACAGCCTGTTTCCAAATGAGAAAAAAAGCACAGTTTTTAAAGCTTTCAAGGAATATCATGGTCGATTAATGGCTACACCCCTGCCTAGGTTCTGGCTGAACACAAGCCTTGTCCTTAAAAGACAACATCATTTGCAAATACCTGAACAGGGCCGCAATCACATTCTTCTCCGTCATCCAAGTTCTTGTTTCCACAATATGAAGAATCACTTAACTTATAAGAAAATGGAACATTAAACATGCATGTTGGCTTATGATCTTTCAGGAATTGCTCATACTGGATTCTGTTGCATTTACTGAATTTGAGTGCAGGAATGCTAGAGATAAGTTAAAAGTAAAGATTCATCATATCAGTGCATACTAGTAGAACAACTGTGAAATTTTATAAGTAATTTAGAAAGAACAAAAGTAAATAATAAACTCTAAAAGCCCATTTACTTTTCTTACTCTTGCCTTACTATTATAGCAGTATAATAGTAAATGGGCTCTTTGTTATAGAAAATGTCTTATTGAAACAGCCAACACGTGCTATTTCAGTGAAGAGGCTCTGACTGCATGCCCTCCAGAAATCCCTCCTGAAGCCCATGGTTTAGACTGATTGTCTGTGCTTGCTGTTCCATATCACTTTTTATTTGTTTTTCTTAAAATAATCTGTTGACTTGTTTATCACCATTGTAAGATTACAAGCTTCTCAATGCAAGGACTGTATCATGTTCAAATTTTTTTTAAAAGCACTAGTTAACAAAATGGCTGGAACAGAGCAGTCCTCTATAAACGTTTGTCAAAACAAATTATTTAATAATATCTTACACATTCTAGGAATGCAATACAGTTTTTAAAAATCCTGAACTTCACCTCCTTTCCATCTTCTTTTTGTTATGACTCTCATTATTATTGACATGATAATTAAATATAGATGGACTTTTAAAGTCCTGAATACATTAGATTATTAGATTGGGATAGTGGGGCCCTGAAAATAAATGACTAATTATGTGGATAATAATATAAAATTAGATATCAGTGATTAAATCTTCCTCTATGCCAGTCACAGTGCTTGGGTGCTTTACTTCATTTAATCAATATATAGAAAAGCCTTGACCACCATCAAGAATCATTTTTCTTACTGTATACAAGGTGCTATGTCTACCCACTATGAAAGAGTTCAAAGATGTGCAAGGCTTAGGACTTGACTGCAGGTAATTCAATGCTGGAAGGAAGCTGGGCATTCTCTCATTCTGTATCTGTGGAGTACTCAGTATGTGTCTGGGACTTTTCTAAACAGTGGTTCTATAACAATGAACAAAGCAAAACAGAACAACCTCTGACCTTGTGTATTCTAATGGAGGAGTAAAATAATAAAAATAAATAAATATGTAAAACAGTCTATATTAGATTATTAGATAGTGGTTAGTACCAAAGGGGGATGAAAGCAAAGCAGAGGGTGTGGAGTGGATAATGTTAGAGTTGATGTGTGAAGGGACAGGATTGAAAAATTGGATCAGGTGGCTGGGAAGGCTGTGCTGAGAATGATGTTTAAGTAAAGATTTGAAGGCTTAAAGTAAATATGATAAATCAAGTCATGTGGAGTGTGTTCCTCTCCTAAGCACCGTGGTATAATTACTGTCATGTACTTTTGCAATGTGCTCAGATAGAGTTTTAGAATTTCCCTATTATATCACTAGGAGAGATACACTCCCAGGGGTAAGATTTAGCTTCCCAAGGGAAACACCTTACCATGTCTGCTTTTGTAATAGACCTTCTGGAGTATATTAGGAAAAATTCCATAAAATCACAATATATCCCTACAATATGGAGTTGGAATCAAGAGCCACTCCCAAAATTGTTTGAGTCTTACCTTCCACCACTATCCATCACACATCTTTCCAACGTGCAGGTACACGGGTAGCTGTCATGCAGCATCCCAAGGCTATGCCCCAGCTGATGTGCCATTCTGCTTGCAACTACATTAAGGTCAGGCAAAAGATCCTGATGCCAAACAAGATGTGCATTAGAAATGTCTACAAGATAGCACACTGCACTATGTAGTGCTTTGAACTAATGGCTGAAACCTGTTTTCTAGCTTCTGGTTAACTAATACTTATTTGATAGACTTAGTTACCCCCCTCTTCTGCCCCTCAGTTTCTTTAATTATATAATGAAGTTGGAGAAATGATGGTTTGAGTATCTCTAAATCTATCATTTTGAAATTCTTTTTTGTGGTATAATAATGGTCATTGTTACAGTTATATAGACACATTCTTACAAAGAGTTAAAAATTATTAACTAATGCTTTACCCAATAAAATAAACATCATTAGTTGTCTTCCATATACCAGATATTCAAAGGAGGCAAAAATAAAAATATGCACTGTTCATATTTTCAATGTATGGTCTCACATTGCACAAAATTGTTATGCAATCATGAGAATTAAGAAAACCAGAAGGTCCGTGCTTCAAAATCCCAGGCAAAGTTGATTGTTACTTGTTTTTAGTTCTATTTAACGATTTAATTTTTATAGTAATAAAAAATATTAATTTTCAGAGGGGAAAGGATATCAGATTACTGTAAAAGTAAAATACCCCTAATTTGGTAATTTATCTTACTCATTTGAAGTTAAAAATGTGTCCTAGATGGGTTATAATATCATAATTTGAGTGGTGGCCACCTATATTAGGTTAGACTGACTCTTTATGCAAAATATATGTTACTAAAATTCCATAGACAAAGGCATAATCATACAAAGAATCATAAAATGACTAGTTCATGAAGTCATTTTAATAAGTACTAGCTTTTAATTTCAGTGTCTTAACCATACTGGGCTGAACACAGCAATAACTAGGCAGAGACACTACAAAAAAAAAAAAAATCCAAGTCTTAATGTTTTCAAGAATTTCTTAGATACTGTTACTTGGACAGTATTAACTAGAAGCTTAGTGACTTGGGAAAGGATCAGATAAACAAGGGAATTCAGCCATTTGAAGGTCTTATGTTTTTGAAAAATAAATTGCAAGGCTGCCTTGATATGATATTTTAAATGATCCATACAATTTCTTTTTAGCACAAGAACAATTACTTTCACTTGTTAAATCAGCCAAGTTTAATGGACTTTACACATCCTTGTACACAACTATTTTTACTATGCAAAAGAGCTTTTTTATCTTTGCATGTTAATCTGTATATGATGTTCTCTTAAACTCTGACCACTGGTTTACCTGTATTATTCACCTATAGTTTTTTATAAAACATTTCTTTTCTCATTTAATAAAAGAAACATGACAGTTTGATTATGACATATTTTGGTGGGAATATATGAAAGAATGCATACATGGTACCTTTCACTAGGACACAGAAAATTACAGAAATTTAATTCAAACTTTTTATTAAGTAATACAACATAAATAAAATACAGCCCACCTTAATGACACTGGAGGAATAAAAGGGCAGGCACATACCCTCTGGATAAGAAGTTCCTTGTGCATGGGTATAGAGCCATTTTCCACTATAAACAAGATGAGAATACACTCTTCAATGTGAGGTAGTAGTTTAATTAACACATAGGTTGAATTGAGTGAACTCCCACAATGCTAGGGTCTTTGCACATGAAAGTGCCTTTTCTTTCTCCTGGAATTAAGGATGACCTCAGTTGACACTGAGCTCATTTTAAAACTGTGGCATGTTAGAGGCATTGAAAAAGTCAATGCAATATTGTTGAAATAATAAAAAAAATACTTTCCAAAAAAAATAAAGGTAGAGTCCCATTTTACTTGACTTTAGTTTATCCTACATTCAGCTTTGGATACAATCACTTAAAAGAACTACAAAAAATTTTAATTAAAAATGTTTAGAGATGAAAATGCAATATAATGAATGGACTCAACACCATGATTAATGAGCTGTGGTTGAAAAAATTGTAAAATGTTTAACCAACCATATAAAATCATAGAGAACTTGATAGCTATGACCAAATGTTTAAAAGAGTTGTCATGTGAAAATAGGACTATCCCTAGATTACCTAAAAAGACAGATGTGTATATTAACAAAATCCAAATTTGGTATGCTTTCAAGAAGAACATTTAGAGTTGGAACACTTTAAAGCAGTGGTTCTCAACCTTCCTAATGCCGCGACCCTTAATACAGTTCCTCATGTTGTGGTGACCCCCAACCATAAAATTATTTTTGTTGCTACTTCATAACTGTAATTTTGCTACTGTTATGAATCACCATCGGAAATATGTGTTTTCCGATGGTCTTAGGCGACCCACAGGTTGAGAACCACTGCTTTAAAGAGAGCTACCCTGTGCTGGAGGGCCACACTTGGAGTGTAGTAGAAAGGATTTACATATAAAAAAAGGTAGGCAGACTAGAGGACTCATTTCAATCTTTAACTTTTTTGATCAAGAAGATGTGTTTTATTTCTTTATGATTAAAATGTCCCTGTGCCTACATTTTAAAGTCTCAATATGTGACTATACATCTTCGAGGAACTTAGAATTCTGGTCTTCCTAGACCCTGAAGATCTTAGGGGAACACTGCCTGTGGAGATGAAGCACCTGAGAAAGCACAGTCCAGATTCTGACTTTGCACATAAACATTTAAAACCAAAGTCACACCATGACAATGCCATCTATAGTGCCTCCTGACTTCTAGATCTGTGTGAAGATAGAAGGGAAGATATCTAAGGAACTCAACACCTACGAAATTCCAAACATAATGCCCACTTAGACATATAGTAGCCCACCCCATCATTTCTCTATTTGTAGACATACTATTGGTGAGGGAAGTTACTTCTCAGAGTAAGATACATTCATAGAAGTAAAAGGTTTTCCACTTGTACCCATTTAAATATTTGTAGATAAATTATTAAGTATTTTTAATCCCATGTCCAAGGAATAGGCAAAGGGGCTAATCTTGCCCACTATGGAAGTGATGGTGATAGTTTACCCCTCATAATTTTCGGTTATACTAGTTCATGAATATCCAAACCCAAGCCAGGTACACGTTTTCCCTGGAAATATGTACTATGGGCCATCCCAGATACGAACATCAGAAATGATATTACTTTGCAGGTCTGGCTCACTCTCATTATTCTGACAAAGGCCCGGAGCTGACCTCTGACTAGAGGCTATGGAAGCTTCACAGTTCTGAGGTCAGACTGAAAGTTAACATTCAGATAATGGTCAAAAACACATTTGCAGGTTGTGTTTGCAGACCTTAGGACAAACACTGGTATTATAGATAGATGAAGTAGGTAAAGTGGGTATGCATTTTTTGTAGCAGCATTAAGGGCATGGGGAGAGATGCTAAAAGACTCCATTGCTCCAAAGTTGTTCTTCCATAATTTATCATTCCTTACGATAACAGGACTACCCAAAACAAAAGGTTGAAGTCAGTTCAGCTCCACAATTACTTATCATTTCCCTACAGGCTGAGTAATGCACTTAGTTATTTTGACTAACAAAAATGATTTAAAAATGGTGCCTATTTTTAAGAATGAATGATCTAAGTATTCCAGAAAAATTCAGACTTTTTCTTAGAAATATTAGAGCTGTGGCAGTTTTAATTTATCACATTAGTTTTTTGTCATTCTGAATAGTAGAGAAGATGCCCTTGAACCACTAGTCACTGGATGGGCACACATTGCTGAGGGTAATTGTTCAGAGAATAAGGTGTTTTCCCAGAACAGTTGATTTTGGAGGAGTATTGGAATAGTATGGTGTGGAAGGCTGAAGGGAGTTAGTGTTGAAAGTGGATAGGTAAATTGATTCTAAAAGTGCTTTACTTACCTAATGACATTTTCAACCCTGCCCAGGAAAATGAATGTATTAGGTTTTTCCTTTCTAGTGTTCATCACTATCAGAAAGAAAGCTTATGAAAAAGTTCATATGGAAATCTTCTATATAGCTAGACATAACATGTTGTCCCTGTGTACTGTCCAAAAATGTCAATTGCCTTAAAAAATATTTTTGTAGAGAACTCTTCTGGTCAAGATGGTGGTGTAGGTAAACGCGGTATCGTCTCCTCCCACAACCACATCAAAATTACAACTAAACTAAAGAACAACCATCATTCAAAACCACCTGAAATCAAGCTGAATGGAAGTCCTACAACTTCGAAATTAAAGAAGCAGCCACATTGAGACTGGTAGGAGGGGTGGAGGCATGGGATGGCTGGTCCCACACCCACGTGTGGCAGATAAAAATCAGGAGGACACCTCAGCTGAGAAGGTCCTCCCTGAGGAGTGAGGGGTCCCCGTCCCACACCAGGCCACCAGATCAAGGTTCCAGTGCCAGGAAGAGAAGTCCCCATAACTTCGGGCTGTAAAAACCAGAGGGAACTGAGGGTGAGGGAGGCTGAGGCTGCTGGAGCCCCAGGCAGCTCCTCTTAAAGGGCCCGCACACAGACTTACTCGGACTTACTCCCTCTGAGCTCGAGCATGGGGGAGGCAGCTCGAAAGGCACCAGAGACATACGAGGAAGAACTGAGTTGTCTGGAATTGGGGCGAGGGCTGGAGAGGCAGCTTTCTCCTGGACAGACGTGCTGTTGGAGGCCTTTGTTCATTTGGTGAGCCCTTCTCCCGCAAGAGGCCAGCAGACAGCAGCCACATCTGGGGACTCCAGCAACCTGGCTCACCTTGTTTGACCCACCCTTGTGATTCCCTGAGGCCCTGCCCTGCCCAACTTTCAGGCCCACCCAAGCTGTTCCCAGTTGCTTTACCATAAGAATGGCCTGTCTTGGATCCTGCTTCAGATTTTCCTAAATTGTCTCAAACAAGCAGCATCTGGTCTAAGTGAGCCCCATACCTCTAGTTAAGTGGCCTCAGGCCTGGCACTAGAAGCAGCCAGCCTTGGTTCACAATTTGGCTTTGCCTGGGCACCTCCAAGCCCAGCACAAGAAGCAGCCATCTGCAGATCGCTTTGTAGCTTATGCCGGGTGGCCCCGGGTAGAACACAGGCAGTGGCTGACCTTGCCCCAGAGCCAGCACACCCAGTGGACAGCTTCAGAACACTGTGAAGCACCACCACCCAACCACCTCCACAAGTGACACATTCAAGGAATGAACTCAGTGGGTACCAAAGCCTTGCTGAAGTAAGTTTTGCTCTGTGTGGTGGGCCCCTGCACAGCTGATTATCCAAGGTAGTCAGAGGTCGATGGATAGTGGACACAGCCAGTCCTTGCAGCTGATCAGCCTGAGTAAATGTGCCAACAGCAATCTAGACTTAATTACAACAGAAAGGTGTAAAGTCCACACGAGGGGTGCACCTTGAGGGCCCAGCTGGGAGACCTACTGAACCCTATAGGACACCTACTACATAGGCCACCCTAGGAAGCAGGAGACATAGAAACTCTACCTAATACATAGAAACAAACACAGGGAGGCAGCCAAAATGAGGAGACAAAGAAACATGTCCCAAAGGAAAGAACAGAACAAAACTCCAGGAAAAGAACTAAACGAAATGGAGATAAGCAATCTAACAGATGCAGAGTTCAAAACACTGCTTATAAGGATGCTCAATGAATTTAGTGAGAACTTCCATTAACTTAGTGAGGGCCTCAAGAGCATAAAAAAGGACGAGTCAGAAATTTAAAAGGCACTAACTGAAATAAAGAATAATTTACAGAGATTCAATAGTAAAGCAGGTAAAGCCAAGAAGCAAACCATTGATTTGGAATATAAAGAAGCTAAAAACACCCAATCAGGACAGCAAAAAGAAAAAACAATCCAAAAAAATGAGGATAGTGTAAGGAGCCTCTGGGACAACTTCAAGTGTACCAACATTTGCATCATGGGGGTTCCAGAAGGAGAAGAGAGAGAACAAGAAATTGAAAACCTATTTGAAACAATGACAGAAAACTTCCCTAACTTGGTGAAGGACACAGACATACAAGTCCAGGAAGCACAGAGAGTCTCAAATAAGATGAACCCCAAGAGGTCCACACTAAGACACATCATAATCAAAATGCAAAAGGTTCAAGACAAAGAAAAAATCTTAAAAGCAGCAAGAGAAAAGCAGTTAGTTACCTACAAGGAGCTCCCATAAGAATGTCAACTGATTTCTCAAAAGAAACTTTGCAAGCCAGAAGGGAGTGGCAAGAAATATTCAGATTGATGAAAAGCAAGAACCTACAACCAATATTACTTTATCCTGCAAAGCTATCATTTAGAATCAATGCACATATAAAGAGTTTCCCAGACAAGAAAAAGCTAAAGGAGTTCATCACCACCAAACCAGTATTATATGAAATGTTGAAGTGTATTTTTCAAGAAAAAGATAAAAAATGTGAACAAACAAAATGGCAATAAATACATATCTACTGACAATTGAATCTACAAACAAAATTAGCAAGCAGAACAGAAACATTCTCATAGATACAGAGAACATTTTGTTGGTTGCCAGATGGGAGGGGGGTTGGGGAAATGGGTGAAAAAGGTGAATGGATTAAGAAGTACAAATTGGTTGTTAGACTGACAAACCTCAAAGGGAAGGGGGATTGGGGGTGGGAAGAAATAAACCAAAGAACTTATATGCATATATGCATAACCAATGGACACAGACAACAGTGTGGGGAAAGGCAGGAGGGGGGGGGGGTGGAAGTGGGGAGGAGGGGTCCATAGGGGAAAAAGGAGGAACATCTGTAATATATTCAACAATAAAGATAAGTTAAAAAAAAATTTGGTTGTTGTTCACTTGTTTTGTTTTCTTTTTAAATAATCCTAAAGTATGCAGGAGAATAGAGCAGTTACATACCTGAGTAACAAAACATGATCAAAATTCTTCTTTTTTTTAAGGATTGTTTGTTGCCAAGCTGCAAAATACGATAAAGTAGTTTCTATATTGGAATCTACTTTTATTTTATCTCCATCTGTCCACATTTCAAGGCCAACCAATGTAACATGAATGTCCAAGGTTTTATAAATCTGTTCAAAACAGAAATAATGTTTCACAAAGTCAAATTGCAGAAGGATCCTCATCATTAGTATATTCTTTTACATTAAAAGAAAAAGTAATTTTAATGCATGAGGTACATAAGCAAAAAATGCAGATTTTAACCGAAACAGTTGTACTAGAACTTAATGTGGGTAAATCACTCAGAATACTGGATAAATTGCCATGGCCAGCAAAGAAACTAAGCTAAAATCATCTGATTCTCCGTGACCTATCATAAATCTTTTTTTTTTTTTATTTCTTCTTAATATTTATCCACAAAGAAATTTAAGAAACAAGGACAAAGGTTGACACCTTTTGGATGGGTGAGAACAAAATTAAACCTGCATCTTGTCTCTATCACCAGTACAAATAGAAAACATACCCAAGAGCTGTAATGTCATTGGACATTAAATTACATTCATGTCAAATTTTATAACTGATTATGACTCAGTTCAAAACAGCACAGGAATCTCTCCACAAATAAATAATTGCTACTGCACCTTGTGAATGCCAAGTGGAAAGGTGAAAAGAATGACACTATCATAAATCTTATAGGCAGTGGGCTCAGAATATTTTAAAATAAGTACTTTAGTAAAGCTGTGAGATTACAGCTGACCTGAAATGTGAATTTACTAATAGCAGCACACAATGGAATGCATGTTCTTTATTCCTGTCTCTGCTTTCAGAGAGCTGGTTCTGTGGCAGATTAGAAAGTTGGCATTGGTTTTCAAATACCAATAGTTAGCTGCCCTGTTTGTTCCCGTGTTTGATTTTTGGAACTACTTTGTTGTCTAAGAAATCTTACTGTGGATTGCTCAAAACAGGAAGAAACTACTGCAGCCCATAAGCCTCCTCACCTCTATTCTCATCTGCTTTTGTAAATACCTACTTGGTAGATACTTGATGCCAGGAAAAAAGAAGACAGAGTTTAAGAAAATACTGGGCTGAACAAAAGTAGGTTTACAGTTATTGCAAAAAAGGGAAAAAAAGAGAGAACTCATGGACATGGACAATTCTGTATTGACTGCGTGGGGAGAGGGGATGAAGAAAGTGGAAGAAGGCATAGAGGTGATAAATGGTGATAAAAAATAAAATCAAAAGATACAAAAATAAAAACAAAGATAGTTTAATACATCATTGTTATAACAATAACCCTTTGTTAATTTTCCACTCTTCTTAACCTACATAATATGAATATATTGAATTCCATGTGTCAACATGATAACCCAACAAGGTCATTTCATAACCATGAGAACTGGGTTTCTTTTCAACTTAAATGAAGTTAAGTTAGACCACTAGTTAAATCATTATTTCAAATCTATACTGGAACTTGTGATGCCCATTCATTTTGGTCTCAATTTTATCATGGAATAAATCTTACGAGTCAGGTTCCACAGAGCAAGAATTTTTTTAAACCTGGGTTCTTTGGATTCTCTACATTCATGGGTGGGCTTTAGATTTATGAAATGGTTGCAAGTGCAAATGGAAACAATATTTACCGTTATATGAATATGTTCTGTTCTAGTGAGAAAATATCCTACAAAATAAAGGTATGTTTATTGGAATACAGACTGTTCAATGAGGTGACCTCTGCCAGACCCGCTGGATCCAGCTAGATCTGGGCCAGAACAGAGTTTGCTTCCATGAGTCCCTGCAGACTGTCTGACCTTTCCCCTATGGGTAATATGAGTGATAAAAGGCCAAAAGTGATATGATGGAAAGGGTCAAGGACTTGTAGACGATGCTACTTTAAACTGTTTGTGGTCTGACCTCCCAATCTAAACTGAAAATCTTCAATAAAAAGTTCAGCACTGTACAACAATTTTGTATTTATGTTTACTTTGGAGATGAAAAATCAAGGAAAGATATTCAGTCTTTTATTTGGATCAATGTTAGGTATAATGATAAAGACAATTACAAGATATAAAAAAAATAGGAGAAAACAGAAATGACCATGAGATATTCGATTCTTCATTGCTCCTATATTTTAGCAGAAGTCATAGGGAGAATTTTTAATTTCCATAGACATGAATTTAAATTTAAGAGGAATTCTGCTTCTGGCTAAGATGTACACAGTTGGAAAGAATGTTACTTCTACCCTGACCAAAATAAAAAGCTAGTGAATCCACAAAATTCTATTTTTTATTGAAACCATAAGAGCTGAGATAACCAGGCAAACATGTAGCCTGAAATCTAAGGACATATAGACTCCTTCTAAGAGAAATGGTAGTAGAGCATCTCTCATTGGCAGAAAATGAGAAAAAGAGTGGAGATGTTCCCAAGGCAGCAGTTGCTCCCATCCTTTGGGTCTGTACCTCCAAGGGAGGATATATCGAGTCTCCACTCTGCTCCATTGTGTTTATGGAGAAGAATCTGTGCATGGGGATAATTCCTTGTGTCTGTGTCTCCCAGAGTGTCCTATACTCTCACTCTATCCTTGGGAACATCTCTCTTGAGGAACAAAAGCCTTAAGCTACTGTGTGAAAGTCAGCAACCTTTTTCTTTCACATCCCCAGAATTCAAGTGAAAACCTATTGTGGCTGAAAGAAGGGAAAATAATAACCTACCCCTAGAGAGAGGGAGGAAACTATCTTGAGGCCAGACCATTCAAGATCTCCCACCAAAGGAGGAAGGACATGAACATTGAGAAATATCTACCAATGACCAATGGGCAGGACTTTTCTAAGACTGAGGACAGATCAGGATAACAGAAACACATTATTAGGTCTCATAACTAGGCCAGTAATTACTAAGTAAAAAACAAGAACAGATTACTACTTAAGAAGAGATAAGTATGTGAAAGAAAACCTTTTATCACTGGCCCTTGATAAAGGCCTGAGGTTGAGGCTGAGGCTGAAGCAGGAATTACCTCTCCAACAATCCAGGACCCACTCCAAGCACAAGATAACAGTAGAGGGATCCCAAACGTGTGGTACACTACAGGTAACTGTAGCAATAGCAAGATCCAGTAACAGTGTAACTGCTACAAGATTGACTCAGTCCCACTTGTTAATGGCCTGCAAAAGGAGTGGACATTTCCAGGCAGAAGTACTATTTCCTTTGTCCTTACTATCCTATACATAATGCCTAGTGTCCAATAAAATATTAAAGAAAACACACACACACACACACACACACATACACACACACCAAGAAAAAAACAACCAACTATTTGAGAGATGAATCAACAACACTTGATTCAGAGATAATCCAAATGTTGAAATAATCTGACAGGAAATATAAAATAATAATTATTAATATGTTAAAGCTCTAGTAGAAAATATGGATATAGTAGGCAGAATAATAACATAAAGATATAAAAAAAATTTTCCAAGTATTTAAGTGACACACATATATAACCACTGAATCAAAGAGATCCTAAGGGATATTAGAATTATTTTGAATTAAATGAAAATTAAAAATAAAACATCAAAATGTGTGAGAACTGGCTAAAGAGCCTATACTTACTGTTTGACCTCGCATTCTTACTTCTTAGTCATTTACAAAAAGGAAATAAAAATTTATGTTTGCACATACATCTATATGAAATGTTTTAAGAACTCTTATAGCAAAACTGATCAAATGTCCTTCAACTGGTGAATGAACCACCACTGACCTAGTTGGGTTATTCATTACAGCATCTTCCTTTGGGCCCTCTTTATCCTAGTAATGTAGCTCAATGACTTAGAAGAACTTAGCATTAGAAAAATATGTACAATTCACAGTATTGCTTTTTAAGAAAGGTTATAGTTAACTCTGTATTTTACTAAAATATTTTTCCTAATTTTTGAGTCAAAACATGGAAAATAAATTATAATTTGAAAACTTTTTTACTGTGCAAGGTTGTGGAGCAGTATTTAAAATAGTGGATTTGACTTATGCATGATGGATTTTGAAATCTTTGTACATTGCTTTATAAATTTTTGTGATTAGTGACCAATATTTGAAACTTATTTAAATGTTTAATTATTAAATGCCATTTATGTAAAAAACCAAAAAACTCAGACCTGTGGTCCATTTGTTGCTGTGAGTTTTTCAATGAATTTTTGCTAATTAGTCTACTGGGTTAATTTTTGTCTTTTGGGTTGTCTCAGAACCACAACAAAAATTCAGCACTATGTTTCCTAAAAGTTTCTTTCCATTTATATTTTTAGCTTGATTCAAACTGTATAAAATCTTACCATGTTGACAAAATTGACCATTCCCCAAATTCGGTTCCTCATTTTATTTTGAGGATAATTATTCCTGTGATACTGCAAATACAAACATCAAATCAACATCTGTTAATAATAGGAGTTGAATACAAACTCAATTAAATACTTCACTCATTATCAGATATCTCAAAGAAAAAATATCATTGACATTCCTTCCAGTCAGTTAAAAATCTGGGCAACTTATACAAAATATATGTATTATATATAAAATAGATACAGCACTTTCAAAAGACATACTTCAGCTTAGGGACAGCTTTAAGTGTTTTTTACAACTTTGTCACTTTCACATTTCATTATATTATATTACATGATTTATCAAATCAACTAATAAGTGTTTTTTAGAGTTCATACTTATTCGGGTGATGAAACAAAACATTCAAGCTCCACAGCAACCATTATATTGCAAGAAAACAGCAACTTTATCAGCCCTTCTCTGTCCACAGTGGTCACAAACTAAGTAACATGATCAAGGGTCACCCTGGAGCCAGAGATGTGAGGAAAGGGGCACAGAATTGTTGCTTGCCCTTCTTTCCAGGAAAAGACTAGGAAGGAAACACCAACCTTCCTGCTCTGGCCTATTCTCCCCCACCCCACTTTTAAAGCAATTTACTTCATTTTTTCCTTTTTATTGAATTTATCAGGGTGACACTGGTTAACAAAATTATACAGGTTTCAGGTGTACAATTCCACAACACATCATCCGTACACCATACTGTGTGTTCACCACCCCAAGCCAAGTATGTTTCCATCACCGGCCTAGTCTGAATTTTGTTCTCTTCCTACAGATGGATTCTTCTATTTGTGCCATCAGGACCTTGTTCTCAGTATTATCAATTTAGACCTGATAAAATGTATTTAATAATAACATAAGATATCCTGTAGGGAAAATGCAAGTGATTAACTTCTTACCTAATAAAAATAAAAAGAAATATGCCTTTTCTCAATCTTCAAGTATCCTCCAGTTACCATTTCATTGCTGTCCTGTTATCTTAAGTATCTACATACGTCAAAGATATGACATTAGAATCTCTTCAATTATCATCTCCCACCCACTCCTCAACTCACTACTCATTGGCTTGACTGTCAGTATTTCATTGAAACTATTCTTGATAAATGTCCTCTCAATTATCAGTTCCACTGAACACTTTTTCCTCATCTTCCTGGTCATCTTGTTCACATTTAATATTGACCATTTTCTCTTTCAAGAAATTTCTTATCATCTTGGGTTTCATTATTTTATACACTTCTAGTGTTTTACTGCACGCAGGTTTCTCTTTTCCAGCATCCCCTTAATTTCTAGATAACAAATATATTTTCACTTTAAGTTTCCCAGTGATGAGTGGGTAGGGCTGGCCTAAAACACACAGTTGAGAGAGACTCTGAGGCTATTTTAGGGACTACAGGAATAGGATACTTTATCAGTCATTGATTTCTGCTCATGGGGGTAAGGAAGAGGGATGAGTATGGAGTCTTTGAACCTTTATTTCCAAACCTTTATGAAATGTTTAGTGTTCTCCAGGATCAGACATTCGTGCTCTGCTTTCTCTTTCAACTTGCTAACTCTGGGTGTACACACCCATATCTTCACTCTACTTAACTGCTTAAAACTCATCACATTGCCTTCAAGATGTGTAAAACCCTCAACCTGCTTTCCAAAGATGCCTTTGTTTTCCTATTCTGTCTTACCAAAATACCCTAACTCTTAGTCTTTATTAATAAATTATTATTAAGAACAAAGCTTGTCTTAGGGTGCTTATAAAAAGTTAGTTAACTTGTTCTTATCAACATACTAATAAGCTTATATATTGATTAGTAACTAGAACTTACTAATTCATTTTTTTAATTCATAGGGTAATTTTAATTTCTCCTATTTTTTTAATGTGCAACAATGCTGTAACTTTCTCTTTAATTAATATAGATCTTATTAATTTTCTCTTTAACATTGGCTAGGAATTTCAATAAATATGTTGGTAAAAAATCTATTGACAGTGAACAGAAGTATTTTATTGCCAATTTTGTAGGAAAATCTCCAACATTTCATTATTAAGTTTAATCTTATTAAAGATAGGATCTGGGTAAATGTTCTTTATTTTCTTCCATTTCTTATTTTCTAAGAATTTTATTATGAATTTTGAAAGAAATATGATATTTGAGATGATTACATGGATTTTAAAAATTGCATTACTACTAACCTTCATTGTTATGCAGACTTTTTATTTTATTTTTTAAATAATTTTTTTATTAATTTATTTTTGTTACAGATGTTTCTCCTTTTTCCCCATTGACACCCTCCCCCCACAGACTTTTTAATATGTGCTGGATTGGGTTCACAAATATTTTTATGATATCTGAAGTTGTATTTATAAGTGAAATTGGCTTATAATTTTACTTAATTGTCTGGATTTGCTATCAGTGTCATCCAGATTGTTACAGTTATGACCCTCTAGGCAATCACTCTTCTAGATATCCACACCCTTGTGTAGTTTCCTCTAACTGCATTGATCCTAGGCTTGGCCATGTGACTTTGGCGAATGAGACATTAGTAAATGTAATACAAGCAGAAACTTGAAAAGCTCTTGCACATTGAAGCCTGGCCTCTCTCTTGATGTTTTGATGCACAGCTACGATGTGAGAAGCACAGGCAAGCCTATGGGAGACACATGGACAAATGAAAGCCAACACTGCACAGCGAACAGTGACTGGGGCCATTTTCCTCAGCCAGCCAGGCCAGAGAAACCAACAGATTACTGCAGCTGCAGAAATGACCCACACTAAGTTTTAGGTAACTAATGTGAAGGTTATATAACATTATAAAATGTGTGAAGAATTTTTCCTCTTTTCCTATTCTTCAAAAAAGTTTGTAAAGGATAAGATTATCTGTTATAACAAGTTTGGGCAAAAATTTGTTTTCAGACCCATTTGAGCTGTGTCTTTATTAGTTGGTAGATTGTGGACTGCTTATTTAATTTTTAAAATTTGTTATAATCTTTGTGGAGTTTCCTATTTCTTCTCAAGTCAGTTAGGTAACATTATACTTCATGCTTCTGCTCATAAATTTATTGGCTAAAGGTTTTATATTTTTTCAAATGATGTGTGTAACCTCTCCTATATTCATAGTTATGTTTTCCTTTTATTTCTAATTTTACTTGTACTTCTATTTTTTCTTAATAAATATTGTCAGAAGTTTCTATTTCATTCATCTTTTAAAGGAATTATGATTTGGTTTTGTTGACCTGTTCAATTGTTTCTTTTTGACTGTCTTGAATTAATTTTACTTATTGTCAAAATTATTTTCTTCCTACTATATTTTTTAATTATTCTGTGTTTTATTTTCTAACTTTTCCAGTTAGGCTCTTTGTTCATTAAATATCTTTCTTTTTGTTTAAATAGAAATGCTTATCCTCAAATGTCCTCCTAAATACTGCTATACCACTGGCATCTAATACGTTTTATCTATAATAATCTTTTCCTGTGGTTGTTGTAAATGTCATAATTTCAGATGTGATTTTTTTTTAACCTTTTTTTTTTTTTTTTTGTAAGTGCCCTTAGCGGGAACCGAACCCGGGACTCTCTGGTCCGCAGGCCCACGCTCCAACCGCTGAGCCAAACTGGCCAGGGCTCAGATGTGATTTTTTTAGTTAACTAATATTTGAAAATATATTTTGCTTTTAGTTTCCAAACCAATGTTCTTTTATTGGATTCATTTAACTATTTTTGTTATAGCTTCCAATTTGGTTCTGATTAAATATGAAGTAATCTTTATAATCTTTTCTATTTCTTTTTATTGTCTTTGTGGCCAAATATCAGATTAATACTTGAAAATGTTTTATTTGCACTTAGAAAGAATATATGTTGTCTATTTTGCGGGCACAGAATATTTTATCAAATGATTAAATTGAATCTATACTTATGTGCTTCAAATATTTTCTTTCTTTTCTTTTCTTTTTTATCCTCACCAAAGGACATTTTTGCATTTATCTTCAGATAGAGTGGGAGGGAGAGAGGGAAGAGAGAGAAACATCGATGTGAGAGAGACACATTGAGTGGCTGCCACCCCCCCAACCCCAACCGGGGCCGGGGACGAACCGCAACCCAGGTATATGCCCTTAGTGGGAACTGAACCTGGGACTCTCTGGTCCGCAGGGCAACACTCTAACTGCTGAGCCAAACCAGCCAGGGCTATTTTTTGTTCAATTTTTTCCTGCTGTCCTAAAATTTTCTGGTTCTAGCAGATGTTGCTCAGTGGTTAGATAATCAACTCTCACAAGGAAGGGTCTTGGGTTCGATTCTCGGTCAAGGGCACACACCTGGGTTATAGGATTGATCCCTGGCCCCAGTCAGGGCACATGTGGGAGGCAACCAATCGATGTGTCTCTCTCACATTGATGTTTCTCTCTCTCTCTGTCTCTCACCCTCCTCCCTTCCTTCCACTCTCTCTAAAAATCAATGGAAAAAATATCTTCAGGTGAGGATTAAAAAATGAACACATAAATAAAATTTTTTGCTAGATAAGAGACAAAATCCCTTACTTTTCCTATAATTCTGTTATTTTATATTGTATGTCTTTTTAGACTAAGATGTTAAGTGTATAATCTGAAATATCATCAGATGATTTACAGTTCTTAACTTATTTTCCTTTTCATTATGTTGGTTGATTCTTCCTCATGTGGTTAGTTTAATCTAAGATTATAAAAATGTCTTAAAGAGCATGTCTGATTCAGGCTCTAGCAGTTGAACAAGTTTCTAACCAGTTTTTATGTTGAGGCCTTTGTGTGGCATTATTGCATCTGAAGAAAAATATATCATGCCCCACACCATGCATGACACAGGCTTGGGACTTTTGCTTTTCCCGTGCATTGTATTTTCCCTGCCCTTTGCTGAAGGCAGACAAAATACTTTCTTTCTCTTTGCATTTTTAGTGCACAGAACTTTTTTAGTTCTCTTTTCAGGGGTGGGTCAGCCCTTTATGGCTCTGGGCATCATGCACTATATTCTATATATTGTAGGTCACAGAGCCTTTGGATTTTATTTACTACACTAATAGAGATTTTCTTCCTCATTTTTAGCACTTGGGTATTCCCTGGGGTTTGTTGTTGTTGGTGGTGGTTTTTGAGCTCAACTACAGAGTACGAATATCATTTTAATTTTTTATATGCTATTCAGCATTTTCATGTTTATAATGGCAGGGTAGTTCTATTTTGGCTCAGTTTGCAGTATTGCCAAAGTACCCAATCATCTCTTATATAAATCTGTTTTGGGAAGCTAAAAACTGGTTGAGTCCAAAATAAAAAGATGATTAAAATTTTGTTTGTTTGTTAGAATCACAAATATAGTTTTATAAGGATGAATGAAGAGCAGATGTTCATCTGAAAACTTACCACACTATTATCAGCAACAACAAACAGTTCAACATACTTTTCAGTAGTGGTGATCTGGAAATTTATACAAAATTTAATGAGGTATATTTCTTATTTTAACATTTTAAGCTAACATTTCTAATGTAACAAATATTAATTTTTATTGCTACAAGAAGGTGAGGTATAGAAATATCTTCAATAATTCTAGAAAGTTATCTAAATAAAACTCATTATATTATTAAAACATGTGACTCTATACATCAGATTGTAATAAACTTGAAACAGCACTCTATATTTGATTATCCTTTCTTTTTTGTTTAGTCTTTCAAATAAAATTAGTTATAAATAAAAATTATAAACCTAGTTTTTAACAAT
Source organism: Tadarida brasiliensis (assembly GCA_030848825.1). Lineage (NCBI taxonomy): Eukaryota > Metazoa > Chordata > Mammalia > Chiroptera > Molossidae > Tadarida > Tadarida brasiliensis. The sequence continues at coordinate 64,801,378 of CM061259.1, read as the reverse complement.
GTTTTTTTATTTACAAAGTAAATGCTTACTAAGTGAGCTCTTATATAAAAAAGCACTCACCTATAAAGCTCAGAACTAACACAGAGCTATCAGCCTATAGTCAGGCTAATAGAAATAACTTTTTCATTTACTCCCGCTTGTCTCTCCAAATCTCCTGTGTTGCAGTAGTTTAATTCCAAGCAAACATGTATAAAAGTTGCTAATTATAGATCTTTTATAATACACCAATACTAAGAAATTCTAAGTTTTCAGCTTTTTGGGGCATGCATTGAGGTACATGCATATTCTCTGAGTATAAATTAGGGACATATTGTTCAAAGACTAAGTCATTCTTTTATGGACTAAGTTGATTGATTGATTGATTCAACTGGACCATGAATATATGAAGAAAATGAACATTCTTAGAGCTGAAAGGCTAACATCCAGTGGGGATTTAAGGAGATATGAATTAGTTATAAAGAAAAGCCCAAAATGCAGAGCACTCTCTTTGTATTAATATAATCATCCCACCAGAAATTGAACTTATTATTACTCTTAATTGTCCTTAACAGTTAGAACATTTGACCTGATGAAAGGGAGAGAATCTGGTTTATCAATCCCCCGAAAATGTCAGAGAAGACAAGGGCAGACAATATCTAGGACAGGTTTCAAGACAATGTAAATTTCATTCTTTCCAGCCACTTGTAGCTCTAAAGTTGTAAACCTATACATACATTGTAGATATTCCCCTTCCTTGAAGTCAATGGGCCCAACTGTTTGACATTTCAGATTTCAAATGATAAAGAGTTAGATTCAGGTAGTATGTATACTTCATTCATTGAGCTCATACTTTCTCTCTTGAGATCATAAAGGAATAGAGGAAAAGACACTTTGATAATAAAGCACTCACTTCCATTTTGGAGTCTTTTATGGACTGAGTATTATTGTTTGGAACAGTTGTCCTGGTAAAATTGAGCTCCATACAAGAATAATTGGCAGCATAATGCATCTTTGGATTATATTTGAATACCAAATGTTCTCCCTCATCCGAGTATTTTACTGGTTCAATGAGGTACCTTTCGTCATATACCCTGAAGAATCCCCTGTGGAAATGGAGAATACAATGTACAGTTAAGACTTTTTACTATTGCATTACTACACAAAACTACCCTATTTCATTTTTATTGATGTTGTCTTTTTTCATTTTTTATTATATATCTTATAATTCCTTCCTAATTTGGCTTTATTTTCAATTTTAACATATATACTTTCCCCCCTTTATTTTATTTTATTATTATTTTATTTCCATCACCGTTTATCCCCCATATACTCTCTTCCACCTTCACCCACCCTCTCCCTGCCATAGTCACCACACTGTTACCAGTGTGCATGAGTTCCTTCTCTTTATCTTTTTTGTTCAATCTCTTCACCTCCCCCAACACACCCTCCCCACCAGAGCTGTCTGCCTGCTCTCTATCTTTGAGTCTGTCTCTATTTTACTAATTAATTCAGTTTGTTTATTAGATTCCACATATAAGTGAAATTATATTGTACTTGTCTTTCTCTGACTGGCTTATTTTATTTAGCATAATGTTCTCCAGATCCATCTGCGCTATTGCAAAGGGTGAAATTTTCTTTCTTTTTATGGCTGAGTAATATTCCATTGTGTAAATGTACCACAGCTGTTTTATCCACTCATCTACTGATGCACATTTGGGCTGTTTCCAAATCTTGGCTATTGTAAATAACATTTCAATGAACATAGGGATGCATCGATTCTTTCAAATTAGTGTTTCCGGTTTCTTCAGACCAATTCTTAGAAGTGGAATTGCTGGGTCATAAAGAAGTTCCATTTTTAATTTTTTGAGGTAACTCCATACTGCTTTCCATAGTGGCTGCACCAATCTGCACTCACACCAACAGTGCACAGGATTTCCTTTTCTCCACATCCGCACCAACACTGTTGTTTGTTGATTAATTGATGACAGCCATTCTGACAGATGTAAGGTGATATCTCATTGTGGTTTTAATTTGCATTTCTCTGATGATTAGTGACATTGAAACTTTTCATATGTCTATTGGCCATCTGTATGTCCTCTTTGGAGAAGTGTCCATTCAGGTCTTTTACCCATTTTTTAATTGGATTGTTTGAGGTTTTTTTAGTGTTGAGTTTTATCAGTTCTTTATACATTTTGGGTATTCACCCCTTATCAGATGTATTGGCGAATATGCTCTCCCATTCAGTGGGTTGCATCTTCATCTTGTTGCTGTAGTCCTATTTATTTATTTTTTATGATGTTGCCTTTTAAGAAAGGGGTACTATAAGGGCAAAACCTCATGAGCATGCAGCCAGGTGTTCTGAGTAATAAAGATATGAGAAACATGTGGTCTTTGACTGAATTAACAACTTTTGTAAGAGTTAGCTCATCTGGATTTTTCAGAAGTTTGACAGCCTAATCTCTACTTTGAAGTATTAAGGTAGAGTAGCAATTCCCACCTGGGGCTATAGATCCCTGGCAAGTCTCAGATTTCTTACAAAAATGCTATGAATTTGTATGTCCATCATGTATTAATTGTGGAGTATATATTAAAGTAAACATACTATTATATGATAATTTTGTTATTAAAAGGGTTCTCATACTTGAAAATACTGGTAACTACTCAAGTCAAGTCCTCACCAAAGGGAGACAGAAGTTTCTTGTTCTTCTACACTTTGCCTCTCCACACCTTTCTCCTTTGTACTTGAGCTAAAGATCTATAGAGAACTTCTATAGGTTTTATTTCTGACATTTTACTTTCTATGGACTTAAAACACTGTGAAGTGTTGTAATGTGGTGGAAATTCATAGGACTAGAAGTCAGGAGACCTGGTTTGGACTTAATTCTACCACCAGCAAATAGAATGTTCAAGAGCAAGTCTCTAATTTCAATATCATGATCTATATAACATGAGGTTTCCAGTAGTCTTCAAACACTGAACCCCTTAATTAGATACTGAAAAACTTCACTTGCTTAGGGCTCACATTAGACATCTTTTTATCAAAAGTGAACATAAACAATGGGCTGAAGTGGATACTCATGCTAAAAATATACAGTAGCTTTTTTCCATTAGTTTTTCTATTTACCAGAGATGTTACAAGAAATATGTGAAGTCAATTTCTTTAAAAATCCATAGGAAAACTAATAAACAAAATAGAAAGATACTGTGCATTACCTGAGACCATTACAAGTGCTGATACTGGCAGAGGAATCATATTCATGTATAATGGATCCTTGGTAAAAACAGTGATCCTAAAACAGATGAAGAAGCTATTGATATGAGTACACATATTGATATATAAAATATCTATGTTACATGTTCACAATATATCAGTATTTCATTCTCACAAATTATATTTCTATTCATTCATGCATTCATTTGGAAAATTTTGAAACTACTTTAGAATCTTTTTATTTTAAATACATGATTACTTTCTGTAATATTACTACTTTAATCCATCTTAAAATTTCTACCAAACTACCCCTCCTACATTATTATAATTTGTCCCCAGTTGAGTTGCCTATATTATCAAGCCGAAGTTTTTCATGATAATTGAAATTAGGTCTCACTCTCCAGCCAGGTTCCCTTATACCTTCCTCTCCTACCTCTCTACTTCAGCCAAGTTGATATCTGCATCACTCCTTAATTGGTGTTCTGCCTGTGGTGATTCCATCAGGTAATAACTCTCTCTATCATTTCCATCTGGGTAACTCCCACCTACATGTGACACTTTCCATGGTCCTCCAGGGACCTCAGATATTCACAGGCCAACAACAACCCCCTGTATGAAAGAATGTCCCCCAGTTTTCTTCCTATTCTATTTTACAAAGATCGAATAATGACTTAGATTTCATAGATGACAGCTGCCTTAAATAGAGGAAATCGCTTTTAAAAGTATGCTTTCGGTAAGATAGAGTAATGTTCTCCTTGGTTAGAAGGGGCAGAGGGCATGTTCTGGAAAGGTGAATAAAATTGTAAAAATAGAACCTGTATCCATTGAAATAATACTAATGTAAATGAACAATGCTTTATTTGGAGAATGAAGGTGAACCCTCAGGGTTGGTGCTTCAGAAGGATGGGGCCAGGGGATGTGACTCATTTAAGGGTCAATTAGATGGGGGGGGTCTAATAATTTTATTTATTTAGATTTCATCCATTTAGCTTGATTACAGTCTCATCAGGGTGACTTATATTCCTTTGGTGTCCTGCTTTACCCTTCCTCCAGAATATTTGGGTTCATAGAAGTCAGTTTGGTAAAGAAAAATACATTTGTAGTCATTAATTTGCTTGTTAGGCAAAGATCAGTCCCTTTTAGAGTTTAAAGTGTTATGTTTTCTATTCTAGGATCATTCAGTGACAATAGTCAGTGCAGGATTCATTTCTGATGTAATACTTTCTGAAGCTGCTTGTAAAGCTAGAATTGGGTTGCAAATCACCCGAGGAAATGAGAGTTTCAGAGAAGAGACGGGAAGGTTCTATAAGATACCATTATCTGAGGATGCCTGGTGATTTCCTCTCCTTTTGTGGAATAGTACGTTTCACTGTAATTTGAGGCTAGGAATTCCCTGGAAAAGAAGACAGAGAGGCACTAAGATTTATTCATCTTTAACACTTAATATAAAACCAATTATGTGAGTAAAAAGCCTCCAGGCTTCTTTCAAATCTCAGGAAGTTCTCTTATGTTAAAAACAGATAAGCAAAATCAATCCCATTCACCCATTCACATGAAAAACCTTTCTACCTAGATTTCATGGTTTGGTAAAGACTGTAGAGTAGACAGAAAAAGATTCTAGCAGTTTTAGCAAGGCAGCGCCTTGAAATGAACCTAGAAAAAATATTAACTTAGTAAGAATCGCTTGCCTTAGGAGTTAAAATTAATGCAAAAAAAATCTCATTAGAGACTATAGATGTCATAGGAGAGAAGACAATGTCAGCATTTTCTGCTAAAAGAAATAAAAATTCTGTCAACCCATAATTTCATATCTACAAAAAATGGTCTTCAAGAATGAAGAAAAAATAAAGATCATTTCAAATAAAAGAAAATTTTATAGTTCATTTTTATAGGAGTTTAGGTAACACAGGTATGTGCATTTGTCAAAATTCAATGAATGTATATTTCAGGTTTGTGCATTTCATTATAAAAATTTTTACATCAAAAGAAAAACCTGTAAACAAATACTAAACCCTAATGATATATTTGTTTTTTAGGAGGAAGTATATTGATGTCTACAACATAATTTGAAATGCATTAAAATAAGGGAGGATGGATGGATAAATAAACAAAGAATTATGATAAGCATAATAAAATATTAATGGGTATATGTGTATATGTATATCTTGATGACATTACGGGTATATGTATATATTAATAGGTATATGAATGTTCACTATAAAATTCTTTCAATTTTATTCTATGTGTAAACAGAACTTGGTTTGATATCTATTTTAAATAACTTTGAAGTTACTTTAAGAACCATGGTTTTCAAATTTCTTTTGTTCCACTGATTCACAAAGCAGTGATACATTAACTCTCTTCTTAGAGTATGTGGAGCTCAAAGTACTCTCTAGTACCCCAAATAGGGAATAAATGAGGAACTGGAGGACAGTGTCTATACTGTGAGGTTGTTGAAATGAGGTGGGCTTACATTAGAAGGGTAAGAATTCAGATATGTACAGACAACAATGACTTGAGGAATTTACTTCACTGGTAGGTTTTACAAAAACTGCAACACTCTAGACTAATAATTCTATAGGTTATTGAATCATAATAGAACTTACCTTGATCTTAAAAGGTGAAGTATGAAGGTTTTTCTACTTAGACTTATTTCATACAACACTTCATCTTCATAAGTTTCCTGAAAAACAATATCCATCATGTGACTTAATATGTGTTCCTTCAGTGTGTGCTGGGTTGGGTAATGAGGTAGATAATACACCCAGCAGTCCAGCTGACCTTTCAGGCAAAATGGTAAATACTGATAAAGCTGAATTTATGAGAGTTAATATACGCAAGATTTTGCTTTCAAGTTATTTTTAATTAGATGTTTGATGTTTTTTTTTTTTCAGTTAAAAAACAAAATAAAATGAAAAAGTTTATATTGTCCCCTTATCCAAAAATATACATTATTATATGTCCTTGCAATAAATCTTCTGTTTATGTATTTTTAACATGTGTGTGTACTGTCTTATAGCCTACTTTTTAATATAAACATAAATCATGGCCATGAACATTTCTCTATTCTAATAAGTATTCTTTTATAGTATGTATTTTATGGCTGAAAAACATAATGTGAACTTATTTTATCTACACTTAGATCAGAAATTTGATTTGGGCTATTCACTGTAGTTAGACAGAATTTCATTGTCAACCACATGGGAAAGTGTAAAGCTTTTGGTAAATACTGCCAGATAACCCTGGAGAATGGAAGTACAAATTTAGAATTTCGCTAGAAATTTATAGTGGTTCTTGTTTACTTGCCTTAAATATTATCATTAATACAATCTTTCAAATAATAAAATAATTTATTGTGATAAATTATTCTCTTTGATGACAGTTAAAATGGACATTTTCCTTTGTTTAGTTATTTGTATATTCAGATATAAATTTCTAATTTATGTCCTCTCACAATTTTCTTTTCTGGCATTTTATTGCTTTATAATTAATAAGAATTTTTTACAATTTAAGGAGTCACAGTTATTGGCCATATATCTTACACATTTTCTTTAGTTTATTGTTCATTCACTTATTCAATTGATGTTATTTCAGGCACAGTGATAATATGGAAAATACAATGGAGTACAAGTTAGAGGTCGCTGCTCTCATGGAAGCCACAACTCACCAAAAATAATAATAAAAATAAAGCAAATGTAATTGAGTATTATGAGCATCATAACAAGAGAAACACAGTGATTGCATCAGGGACATTGAAAGGAAGAGTCAGTGACAAGGAGCAGCACATGCAAAGATCCTGAGGTAGGAAGGAGCTTGACATGTTTGAGGGACAGAGCGAAGTATAGTGTTGTTGAAAAGTCAAGTTGAGTAGAAATAAAAAATAAAAAGGTAGGAAGGAGGCATATCATGTACAGCCTAATAAGTCACTTAGGAGGATTTAGAACTTATCTTTAGAGCAAAGAGAAGCAAAAGATTTAGGCAGAATATATATATTCTTCACCAGGCCTTCACCACACTATTGTCTGTGTCCATGGGCTATGTATATCAGTTCTTTGGTTAATCTCTGCCCCCTTCCCCTTCCTTCTGAGATTCATCAGTCTTTGCCATGCTTCCATGCCTCTGGACCTATTTTGTTCATCAGTTTCTTTTGTTCATTGATTTCATTTATATGTGAAATTTAATGAACAAAAAGTAGGTAAGATACTTTAGATGGCTTACTTATTATGGGTAATGGATCAGCAGAAATCATGCCTGTAGGCAGGAGAAGCATTTAAAGGCTGTTGAAGGAAAACCAGTGGTTTGGGCAGGGAAGTGGCAGCAAGAATAAGGACAATTTTGAAAGATATTTACATGATAGAATCCACAAGGCTCGGTGATTGTTTAATGGGGGAGGCAGAAGAGAGGAGTCAAGAATTATCTCAGGTTTCTGGTTTGTTTAACTGTGCCACTACTAAGGGAAGGAACTTTTGAAGGGAGGCAGCTTGGAGGGAGGGAGAAGGGAGTTTTGTGTTTGTTGAATGTGAGCTGTGCATCCGTTAGGGCTTTATTTTATTGCAAGTTTAACACAAAATTAGAATTTTATTATAAAGACACAGTATTCACACTGGGCAGGCAAGAAACAGATGCTCAATTAAATAATGGTTGAGCTCCATTTTACAACATGTGCCCTTTGTGTGTTGATGTGTAGGTGTGTGTCTGGGTCTGTGTAACACGATGGTATATCAAGACTCTGAAATGTGAGTGAATATGGATTTTATATTAGCTAATATTGAAGACCAATTTTTATATGGTCAAATGTGATAAAATTATTGTTAATCTTGTTATTAATATTGTTTTAATAAACAGAATATTTTATTTTATTATTTTAGAATTTTATGTATTTTTATTTAATTCTTAAATTTATCATTTATTTTAGAACTATTTTAGATTTAGAGAAAGGTTGGAAAGACAATGCAAGGAATTCCCATGTACTCCACAAGTCAGGTTTCCTTGTTATTAACATCTTGACATTGCTGTGGTGTATGTTTCACTACTGATGAACCAAGGTTGTATTGCAATTAAAGCCTACACTTAGCCAGATTTCCTTAGTTTTTGTGTAATGTCCTTTTACTGCTTTAAGATTTCATCTAGGACACCACATTATATTTAATTGTCATGTCTCCTTAGGCTCCTCTAGACTATGGCAGTTTCTCAGACTTTTCTTACTTTTGATGACTTTGACAGTTTTGAAGAGTACCGGTGAGGTTTTTGTAGGGTGTCCTTCAATTCAGATTTTTTTTTTTTCATGCTTAGAATAGGCTTGTGGAGATTTGGGAGAAAACAAAATAAAGTGCAATTTTTATCACATCATAGCAAGAGTACATACTACGGACGAGACTTGTCATTGGGATGTTAACCTTGATCACCTGGTTGAGGTGGCATTTGAGAACTTTCTCCACTATAAAGTGACACATTTCCCCCTTCCACTCGTTGAAAGGAAGTCACTAGGCACTGCCCATGCTTAAAGGGTGAGGAGTTACGCTCCATCTCCTGCAGAGAAAAATATCTACATCAATATTTTTTATTCTTCTATATGGGATATTTGTCTATTCTCCCATTTCTTTACTTATCAAATCATTGACTTATATCAATATGGGGTCATGGACATTAATTTGTACTTTGTGTTATAGTCCAAAACTATGTTATTATTATTTTTATATTTTATTGCTCAAATTGTTTCTTCTTTGGCCATCGGAAACTATTTCAGTTGATTCCTGTGTTCTTTTAATATACTCCCCTCATTGTGGGTTCAGGTTTTTAGTTAAGCACTTTCTTACTTTCTGGTACTACAAGATGCTCCAAACTCATTCTGTGTATTTCCTGTCTCAGTTCAGGCTCATCTTGTATATTCATTATGGGACTTTTAATATCAGTTGTGATTAAATCTTAAGATAATAGATGCCAGAAGAGTCCACCAGCTTTTAATTAAAGGGTGGTAGAAAGCTGGTTTTGCCCTCTTAGCTGAGTACAAACATTCAACCAGTAAAAGGTTTGAGAAGCTGAGAAAAGAATTGGTGTTCAAGACCAATCAATTTGTAAAGAGCTTATTACACAAAAATGTTTAGTCATTATTTCCAAATGGCAGCAGATAGGGTTGCTTTTTCATCATCTCAGGCCATGGGAAAGAGGCCTCAGTGGCACCATTTGGAAGCTGAAATGTGCCTTACTTAAGACTGAGAAGCCTAGCAAGTGAAAGCCTGGAAGGCTGGCTCTTCCATTGGTGGAGGGAAGAGAAGTCATTGCACTGGGGAAGGTTTGCCCTCTCAAGAAAGGTTGGGGCAAAGTGACAGTTCGTATTCTATGGGCCAAATTAAAAAACTAAGGCTTAAAATGCAAATGCCTGGTAATGAATACCTCAGGGCCATCATTGAATGTGTTTTATAATAGTGGGAATTGAAAATAACCTCATTTTAAAGCTTGTGCCCATGATGTTTATTACATATTTTCTACGTAAGTAAACATGTATTAATTTAAAAAATAAAATTGTAACAGTTTTTAATTTTAGCACCTGAATAAACACCTTTCTAACCAAGAGGCCAAGTAGGCCTTTTTGTTCCTGTGAAAATTTTCCAACTTTGCCGCGGAATCTGTAAAGCAAACAAGTCTGCTTATAGATCACTGTGAAAGCAAAATGCCCGAGATTACAGTTCACGGGGAGCCAGTTCAGAACAAATGAGGTTGCCTTACATCTGTCTGGAAAGCTGCCAGTGGATCCTCTCACATAAACTGGAACATGTTTAATAGCACCCCCTAAAATCTGAACTTTACTCCTTTTTGTTTCCTAATCTGTCAAGGGGCTGCTTTCCTCTTATCTTCCTCCTCCCACCCACCCAAGCACAGTCTGTGAATTGTTGGGGTGTCCTGAAAAAAATGAAGACTCCCTTCTTGTTTGCTTCTAATTGGAAACAGAGGTTGCTTTCCACACGCCTGTAAAAGCAATACATTTTATTTATTATTCAAAATCTATACCTGTATGTCATAATCATGAATGTGCCAAACATCTCGCTTCTGTATCACAGGAAGCTTTGTAGGATAAACCACTTCTGGACCATCTACTCCAAGGACTGCTTTTTCTAAAAGGAAGCATAGGGGAAAGTACATGAGGTGTTAACATTCACCCACAGCGACTGGAGAACAGAATCACTCTTCTCCAGCTCACTTGCTCCCAATTAGCAGCCATGTACAACATCACTATGAACCGGCACACCTACTTTACGGGGAAGGAAACTGAGACATATATTTCCCAGTTAGAAAAATATAAGTAGAATTGGAAAGGAGGTAAAGAAATCAGGGTCCTTCAGCTTCTTCCATCTTTTAACCTTGTTCTAAGTTGTCAACTTTGTCACCTGATTCTCCTCATGCATGTCTCTCGACTCTGCCACCTGTCAAAGCCTGCCCTAGAACCGACTGTTTCAATGTCAGTTGCTGTTTTTATCTCCCAGAGACAGTTGCAATTGAAGTCTTCACTCAAGTAACTAAACAGAAGGCTTCCCTTGTTAAAGGGATTGTGTGTACTCTTCAATTAGCGCCAAACATAATCTGCGCATTTCCTGTCACGTCAGTACGTAGTCATCCGAAGCTGAGCCCCGCTCATCTCACTAAAGGGCCGTATGGAGGAAAGAGTGTGGGAGTTTGGAATCCACTCATATTTGAATCAAAGTTTTACCAGCTTATTAACAGTATGACCATAAGTGGAGATCATAATACAAAATTCTAAGCATGCTAATGTACAAAGTGGCTCACAGCCAGCACAGCGTCTGCCACATACGCATGTTCAGTTCACCCCTGCCTCCTTGCCACTGTAACTCGGAGTATTTAGGAATGACATGGCGTTTCATAGAACCACAGAATATCAAAATTATCTCTAATATAGTCCAAATCCTATGCTGCGTTCGCAGCAAAATCATAAACTCATATTAACATTTTTATCATTTACAATTTAAACTGTGTGATTAAAAGACATTACCTCATTGCATAATAAAAACAAAACCCTAATGAAAGGAATAAGACATACCTTTAATCTGAGAAGTGAGTAAAATCATGAAAAATAAACCTCGGGCAAGCATTCCGGGTGATTCTGGTTGCAGAGGGGTGCATGTGCTTGAGAAAAATTGTGCACAGTTCTTCGTCCTTGCTTCTACAGCAAGGATGAAGGTTCTAACAGGTAGATAGGCAGTTTTGATCCTGTTCAAGGAAGTGTTCCTTGATCACGTTACACAATCTGTGAGGTGCTTGAGGCTAAAACCTGAAGGGTGGACATCATGTACTAATTAAAGGCAACCCCTGTGGTGGTAGTGGTGGTGCAGGTGGGCTGGGCAGAGAGCCCTACTTCATGCCTACTATAAATAATTCCTGGTGTACTGAAAATTCAAAAATGAAAAAAAAAGTATGCCTTAGAAAAAGTGATTGAAAAATGTTTATATAAAATTTGGTTAAAGGTCTTTCTATTCAAAATGCCATGTGTAGAGACTATAAAGAAAAATTTGATATAACAAACTAGATAGAAGTATTGAGAATTTTTATTTTCCAGCTAAATGAAGGTCTGGGCCATGGTTATAATGGCCTTTAGACGGCTGTATGAAACACAAGATAGTAATCCTTACTTCACCGCCATCCTGATGAAAGAACCCAGAGAGTCACTGAGGCAATAAGGGCAAGGGAGGGAAAATAGTTTTATCTTTTTAAAAATATATTTTTATTGATTTTTAGAGAGAAAGTAAGGGGGAAAGAGAGAGAGAAACATTGATGTGAGAGAGAAGCATATCGGCTGCCTTCTGTACGCCCTCTACTGGAAATCGAGCCAGCAACCTTGCGGTGCACAGGGGACACTCCGCCAACTGAGCCACACCGGCCAGGGCTATCTTTCTAACTTTTATTTCCAGTTTCATTGAGATGTAATTGATATACAGCACTGTTTAGGGTGTACAGCATAATGACTTAACTTACATATGCTGTGAAATGATGACAACAATAAATTTAGTTAACAGCCATCATCTCATATAGATACAAAAAATAATAACACACGTCTGTGTTAAGAACTCTTAGGCTCTACTCTCCTAGTAACTCCTGTATATTACACAGGAGTGTTCACTATAGTCACCATGCTGTTCAGTACATCCCTGGGACTTACTTATCTTAGTGCTGTACCTTTTGACCACCTCCATCCAAACTTACTTATGAAAACTTATTTATGCTATAAATCTCGAATTAATTTAAATTGGAAGACAAACAGAAACTCTAGAAATGCCTGCAACATATATAATAGAAGTTGAGGGTAAATATCCTTATAATATAGAACTCCTTCAAATCAACACAAAAAAGAAAGCATGAATAGGTAAATGTGCAAAGGACCTGTAAAAACCTGTCTAGATGTCTGTGTTTTCTACTGTATTAGAAGAGATACCCCTTTGCCAATACAATCCCTTATCTGTGATTGGGATTCTACCCCCACCCCTGTCTCACATTATTGATTATCCCTCTTGTAGTCCCAAAAATTTAACGAATCTATAACAACTGAAAGCTTTCTTTTGATATTTAAATAAGCTCAAGTTTCCCTTTCAAAATATCCTACCCTCAATCTTATATTCCACAGGCCCCTAGCATTACTTCTTTTTCATTCCCTTTCAGCTAAACTTCTCACAAATTTTATATATCTTTTGGTAATTTTGTTACCTTCAGCTCATCCTAACACATTCCTCTCAGGCATCTGCCTTTATTACTCTACCTATATAGCTGTCTATCACCAATGAGCTCACAATTGCTACATCTAACGGATATTTTGGTTCCTCATCTTGACTTCTCAGCAATATTTGGCACCATTGAAATATTATATTTAACTTCCTTGACATGTGTCTTCTTATCTTCTTCCTAGATCTCTGCCCATTTCTGGGGGTATCTTCTTTTACCCAGCCTTTATATTTTGGAATTCTACAAGGTATTATTCTATATAATTTTTTTCTTCTTACTGTATGTTTAGAAGAAAAAACTGTATGCTTGTTCCAAAGCCAACCCATCTTCAGTTATGGATTAATGATCAGATATCTCTGTGCTGTGCCTCTCATTTTGTATTTTCAGTTATCTGAGTTTAGACCTTTATAGCCAACTCTCTCCTTAATATCTTCATTGAAAGGACTCAAAGCCACTGCAAACTTTATATGTATAAAACTTAATGTACTGACCCCCCAAACTTGTTTTCTGTCTTAATTAATAATGTCATCATTCATTCCATGCTGAAAGTCTGAAACTCAGTAGTCATCTTTGATATCCCGCACCATCAACTCACCACTAAAATAATGTTTTTTCCTTCTAAAAATATCTCATCCACTTTTCTCCAGCTATTCTGCCTTCATCCTAGTACAGCTACCACAGATTCTCTTTGGCTATACTCCAACAAGTGTGATCTCTCAAAATACAAATCTGATCATGTCATGTGCCTGCTGAAAAGGCTTCCATTGCTTTTCACTGGTGTTAGCATTAAGACTCATTTGGCTTTAAAGCAACAGAAAGTAAATTGACTGCCACTTATTAACTCTGTGGTTTTGGGCAATGTATGAAATATCTCTGCACTTGTTTTCTTATCTATAACATGGATATAATAATACCATGTATCTCATAGGGATGGTGTCAGTATTGAGTAAATCTGTGCTGATGAGCAATCTTACATTCTCTCTTTCATTCTCTCTCCAATTCTTTTAGCTGACTATTTTGCATTCTCTCTTCTCTCCTCAAATCTCTAAATCTCCTCTTACTTACTATCAGATGACCACTGTGCTTTCTATTTCACTGAGAAAAAAGAAGTCATCAGAAAAATAAATTGCACCTCTCCCATTTTCACATTTACCTTACTATCAAGATGTGTGCCAATATAGACTAGTTCTCTCCTGTTTCTATGAATATGTTGCCCATGCTTCTAAGGTCTACCCACAATGAACACATTGCATTCCATTCCTTCTTGCCTCCTCAATGTCATCACATAACAATTGTTCTCTTTCTCCACTGCATCATCTCAATTAAGTGGTATAAAAACATGCTACCACTTTTTTTTACCTTTTAAAAGATGTATTTCTTTTACATTACTCCTTTTTCTATCCAGCTATCCTGATCTTGAATTTAATAATGCAACTTCTTGAAAGATGAGTGTACATTAGTCTCCAGTTCTTTTATCCCCATTTCTCTTGACATTACTCCAATCAGGATTTTATTTTTAACTCAACAAAACACTTCTTGTTAATATTACAAATGATCTGCACCTTGCTACATCCAATGGTTGATTCTCCATGCGGACTAACTCAACCTTTTAGCAGCATGTGACACAATTTGCTGTTTTCCACCTTTTGAAGAGTTCAGCTTATGGTTCACCAAGGATCTCCTCCATACTTACCCATTGCTTCCTCTGAGTCTGTTTTATTGCATCTTCCTTCTTTCCCCAGTGTCTAAATATGTCCAATTCCTAGGGCTCAATTCTTGAAACTTCTCTCTTCTCTATATACAGTTATTAATGAGGTGGTTTTCATCTAATCTTGTGGCTTTAAATATCATCTGTACATGAGAGCTGTCAAATTTACATATTTAATCCAAATTTCTCTGAATTTCAGACTCACAGAAGCAACTATCTTGTCAACATCTTTACTTGAACATCTAATAGATATCGTAAACACAAGTGCAATACTGGATTCCTGATCTCCTGGACTTTCCTGGCATTTCCATAGCATTTTCTATCTTAGGGTATTGAGACTACATCCTTCCAGCTACTCAGGAGTCTCTTTGATTCTTTCGCCCAACCCCATTTGTATCCCATCCATCAGAAAATCCAGTTGTCTCTATCCTCAAAACATTGCGAATCTGACCATCTCTCACCATGTGCACTGCTGCTGTGCTGATCCAAAACATCATCATCTCTAGCCTACTTTATTAAAATAGCCTTTTAATTTATCTTACTGTTTTTTTTAGTCCATCACAGTGTATTATCTACACATCATCTGGAGTGACCTCATTAACATACATCTCATTATGTGATTCTTCTTCTCAAACATTTTCAGTGGCTTCCCATCTCAGAGTAGCAGCTGAAGACCTATGATAGTATCTAGGATCCATATGAAATAGCCTGATGTTTTCTGGCTTCATGTTTTACTACTCTCCTCACTCACTCTAATCCTGTCACCACATGCCTTGCTATTTACTGAACATGCCAAGCTCACTCTGCTTCAAGTGTCTTTGCTTGTTGTTTCTTCTGCTTGAGATATTCTCCTTTCAGACACATGTCGTGCTTTCTCCATGCCTTTGGGTTTTTACTCATCTGTCATTATGTCAGTAAGGTCTTCTTCAAAAGCTCTATGCAAAACAGATGTGCACATTTCCATCCGGGCACCTCTGAGCCCTTTGTTGCCTTGCATTAGATGCCATCTGGAATTTACTTGTTTGTTTGTTTATATTTTAATTGCCTGTCTCTCCTCTTAAAAATGTAGCTTCATAAAGGCAGGGATTTTTGTCAGTTTTGTTCACTGCTATATCTTCAATGCCTGAAACAATAGGTAGTTAAACAATTTTTAACATTTAAGAACTTGGAAAAATAACTGGTAATAGTAAGCACCTAATAAAAGTAAACTATAATTATTTTAACTTTTAATTATGAAGAGGTTAGATAGCACAATAAATAAAAGTACACATTCAGTTGTAAACCACCTGGATTTAGTTCCCAGCACTAACTATTCCTACCTGTGGACCTGGCACAATATCTGATCTCTTTTTGCCTCATTTTCTCATCCTCCAAAATGGTCATAACAATAGTAGCTAACTCATAGCAGTTGCAATGAAGATTAGATGAGGTAATTTATCTAAATCATTAAAAAGCAGTGCCTGATGCATATTAAAAGCTAGATAAGTGTTAATTTTTGAGAAATTTTATTGAATTTAGAGAGAGAGCGAGAAATAAAGGGAGAGAGAAATATCAATTTGTTGTTCCACTTATTTATGCCTTCACTTGTTGATTCTTGTATGTGCCCTGACCTGGTATCCAGTCAACAACCATGGTGTATTGGGACAACACTCTAACCAACTGACCAAGGATGATAAGTACACATTTTTAAGGGGCATATTAATGTTAATTTGGTTTTAATTACTTTTATTTACCATTTCCATCCACTTTCCATTTTTCTTTCTTTCTCCAAGTTTCATATTCTCTGTAATCTCAATTATTTATGGTTTTATGTTAAATGATAAGGCTTTAAGGTATTTGTCTGATGTCTTTGAGCAAGTTATAGCTAGATTTAATTTCTAGCCTATCTAAAATATTAAAGATACAGCATTATCTATGATTAACACAAGTGAAATAACCAAGAGCTTTCAAAAAGAAAAATATTTGCAACTTACTCAAGCCATACAATCAATAAGTGGAAAAAAGAGATTAAAAGAAAATTTCTGCCTGGCTCTGTGTGCTTTTAAAAAAAAAATCATACAGGTGACATTAAATTTTTTTTGAGGGGAAGTAAACTTATTCTTTTTTATCATCATTCTATAGTCAAGCTGTCAAACCTGTAGAATATTACACCTCAATTTCAAACTCTACCAAGTGACTAGTGAAGAACAGTGTAATATTATAATATAAATAGCCTATAAGTTATTCTTGTGTCACAGCTTTCTGTGTTTAAATTAACATTTAGACTCACAAAGCCCCCTTGATATTGAAATCTGTTTCAGGATCAATACAGAGAAAACAATGAACCCTGAAATAAATTTCAATATCAAAGGGGCTCTGGGAGCCCAAATGTCAGACAAAAGCAGATTTTTTTTAAACTTAAAATTTTATATTTTTATTGAATTTATTCAGGTGACATTGGTTAATAAAATTATATAGGTTTCAGATGCACAATTCTATAAGATACCATCTGTGTATTGTATTGTGTGTTCATCACTGCAGATCTTAAAGATTAGACAAGTATGGGGATGTTTTGTTCCCTTCTTATTTCTCTGCTGCAAGTCAGTGAAGAAATCTCTTATAAGAGGTTCTCTAATTTACTCCCATCTTGGTTTCTATGAGGGGTTTGAGGTTTTAGATTCTCATGTTCATTGCTTATTGCCACCAGGATGAATTCTTTGTAGTCAACCAGCAGAATTTTTCTTAGAGGCCTCCCAGCTTGGAACAGAACTTGCCTGCTGTTGCCTTTTGACCTCTCTCATAATCCAGACACCCCTCAGGCTTGCCCTCCTACACTCCCTTCTCTCCCTCTCTTCTTTTAGCTTGCACTTTGGCAAGCAAGCCCACAATGGAGAAAGCACAGGAAGGATGACAGATGATAGAGATTATATTTTAAATCAGAAATAAGAAGCAGAGCACTCTGCAGACCCAAAATGCTTATTCTTGTATGGCCTTTGTAAAAAGAAAAATGAAATAAAGGGTGATAAATTGAAGTGAATAATGAAGATGAACAAAAATATCTTATTCAAACTATAACAGTGACGGGAAAAAACCTCACATAGAAACAAAAAATTAGCATTTTTATGTCTGATTTTAAAAGGAATATCATTATAAAGAACTCCAAAACCACATTAATCAACAGGAGCTCGTAATTCTCTTTGTAGAGGCTAATCTCAGCCCATGAACTGTGTTTTAAGTGGATTGAAAAGAACATTAGATTCAGAGTCAGAAGCTCTATGTTCTTCTGTGGCTAATTCCACTGCCTCTGGCAGATCACTTGTTTTCTGGGTCCAGTATCTGATTCATAAATTGGGATGGTTAAACTGTTTGATCTCTTAAGACATTTTTTAAACACCAGGATGCTGTTTCCATGCTTTTACTGATTTCTTCCCTTTTCTAAGAACATCTTCATTGATTTGGGGCTTTAATCTCTATCATATTTTCCATTTCCAATCATAGATTTATTAATTAATATGCATAGTAAATGTCATATAATAAATACAACAAGAGTCATAATAGATTGACTCACTCTACCACCATAAGGGACAAAGTTATTCCTGGGGAATGGCAGATCCAGAGTAAATAGAGGGTATAGTAATTTCACCTCTTAATTCTGATAATCCCATTACTTAGTTAGTGACATTGAATGATTTACTTAATATTCCTAAAGTTTTCACTTCATCAGGGAAAACTAAGGATGACAGTACTTTCTACATAGAATCACTGTATAGGTTAATTATGATAATTAATGCATTAACGCATAGCATATATAACTCTCAAGTTTTTTGAAAGATTGACATTATTTTCCACCTTCAATTTAACTCTGTTTCATAAGAGCCTTATAAAACACACTAAATTCAGTAAGGTCAAAATGGTTTAAGCAAGATAGACTTAAAGTCAAATGGTGCCAGAGTATAAAATTAAATGCAATATAATTAGATTTCCTCATGTTGGATAAGGAGGTCCAAAGTGATAGCATTTGTGATTCTATTCCTAAGTCCCATTTTCCCATAAAACTATGTCACACCTTCTCCTCACTCCTCAGCAAGCTGTAATTTTTTTCATCCTTAAACAAATTATAGTAACTCTCTTGACTTCACATGCCCTTTCAGCAACCTCAATATTTCTGTGATTCCTTTATAACAAAGTCCTCTCAAAGAATTATCTGTAGTCACTGTCTCCAGCGCTTCCTTCTCTCTTTATTCCACTCCAGTCAGGGACAAGAGACACTCTCTTTCATCCTCACTACTTGACTGAAATTACTTATCGCATTCACCAATGATCTCCATAAAAATTCAATGGTTAATTCTTGGTCCTGATTTTGTTTCTCGGTCATGTTTGATTTGTTATTTGACTCTCTCTTTTTGGAGACATTTTTCTTACTCAACTTCCAGCCCTGCTGTTTCTCCCCCATTAGTTGCTCCTTCTTACTTGAAGTTCTTCACTCATTTCTCCTCGTATCACAGACCTTCAATCATCAGAGGGCCCCAGGTCTCTTTGAACTTACTCTCTTTTCTGTCTGTACTTATTCTCTTGGAGATCTCCCAAATCACATGACTTAAACATCGCTATTTTGCTGTTGATTGCCAAATTCATAGGTACCAGAAATATTTTTTTTCTTCAGTTGTCTATTTGGCATTTCCATTTTGATGTCTGGTGGGCATCACACATTTAATATATACAAACACAAAACTCCTGTACTTCATCCTCAGAACTGTTCCTCCAAATATCTTGCTTCTCTCAGGAAATGACAATTTTGTCAGTCAATATAGCTACTCAAACCAAAGACCACGGTGCTGTCGTGGACACTCTCTCTCACATGCCACACACAAGCTGTTAGGAAATACTGTTGGCTCTTCCTTCAAAACTGACTCAGAATCTAATCTCTTTTCATCCCCTCCACCACTTCCACTCTGAGAAATATTCACCATCATCTCTCAGCTGGATTACGACAACTTCCTGATTAGTGGTTTCACTGTTTCTATCTTTGCCTCTCCTTCATAGTCTATTTTCCAAAAGTAACATGTCATTCTTTTAAAATGGAAGCAATGCTATGTCATCCTTCTCTTTAAAATATCCCAGTGGCTTACCATGTAACTGAGTAGAAGCTAAATTCCTTGTAATAATTTACAAGTCCCACACTCTCTGGTGTCCTGTTCCTCTTGAACCTCATCCCTCACTCTTCCCTTCAGCTCTCTTAATCACCTCTGTCCTTCTTGCTGTACACAGAACAAACATGCCAGCATGTTGTCACTTCAACTTCAGGTCTTCAGTATACTATACTGAAGTATAGTGCCCAGGACAGCACCATGGTCTTCAACTTCAGTTCTTTCCTCAAATATAAATATTTTTCATTTAGATCTTCTCTGCCCACTCTATTTTAGATTGCACATCCCTTCATACAATACATCTAAGCTCTCCTTACCCCCTTCCCACTTGGCCAATGAAGACTAAGCAACTGGTCAATAAAGACTTTTATTTATGTCTTTGTTTTTCATCTATCTACCTGCACTAGAATGTAATGTAGAAAATATCTGTTGTTCAGTGCTATATCCCCAATGTCTAGAATAGTACCTCACACAAAGTAGACTCTTGATAAATGTTTTTAGTGCAAATTAACCATTTACTTAAGAATATTGTCCTTAAAATTTATATTTTCTTTTTAAGAAACTGAGTATTATCAACGAATGTCTGAGACTCTTCCCTCTGCTGCCTTTCCAAAGACAATTTCCTAGTAGTATGGGTGGCCAAATGTAAGGAGAAATAATTTATCATGTCCAGACATTTCTTGCAAAATAGTTTAAGATTAACAATGATAAAAAGTAGGGACATGTCATTTGCTTTGTTGGCCTGCTCAGTTCTTGGTGTCCCTGCTCCTTTTATTAGCACCCTGTGTGAGTTCTCCCACATAGCTGGCTCTCCTTTTATCTTCCTCCAGATTCAGCTGAAACACCTTTTTTCAGGGTTGACTGAACAGAACTTAGAGTACACTAGTCAGCCTTTTGTGTCTTAATCATATTGTTCATTTCATGCCACCCTTCCCCAACTTGACAAATATAATAAATCACTCTCTGGGGTGAGGGGGTCATTCCTTACCCACCTCTCCTGAACCCCCACATCTCATGCCACATTTTTAATGATACTGCTGTTACCCGCCATAGAACGGATGTTCCTTCCTTTCCCTAACTCCTAACACTCTGCCTACCTCTGACCTACAGCCTGTATGTTGGTGTGTGAGAAACTTTGAGTGACTTTTCTCTTTTCTCTGGTTGTTTTTGTAGACTAGATATAGTGAAGTCTAAGGTATTTGGTAAGTTTGTTTAGATCTCAGTTAAGTGATATGTCTGAAGTTCCATGCCCTCCGCCTGTTACTTCTCTCAAACACATGCAATGCCAGGAAGTATTAGTAAAATTTTCTTCTTATCTTCTGAAATATGCACAAGCCTTTTGAAGACAGAGACCATGGCTAACATTCATATGTTCCCTGCAGAATCTAACAACTCCAGGCCTTGTACACTGTTGGGACTCAATAAATAGTAGATTAAGAAGATTAATTTATCGTAACTTTATTGCTGTACTCAGTTTACAGAATAGATGATAAATATTATAAATTTACTGTGACTGAAAAAAGTTTCTCTACCACTCTAATTTTTCTGAAAATTCACATATCTCTGTCTCTGTGTAGCTAACACAAGGCTGCTTAAAAGCTCCAGAGTCACCTGTGACTGGGAACAAGGCAAGACCATCAAATACTAGGAGCCAAGAGCATATTATTATTTCTAATAGTTTGGATATCCTCATGCCTTTCTTCTGAAAATAGAAATGAATGTGATAGCATCTCTACAGTCTGCCCAATTCTTCCTTCCGGCACAGGTGGCTCTCCATGTGCCTGTACCAACAGCCCTCTGTTAATCATGGGAAAAACCTGGGTATAGCTCTCACACCTGTGCCCCAAATTCCCATAGTCAAGGCTGTCTCCTCACAAAGAGAAAGTTAAGGATGGGACATTGGCCCTCAGACATTCCACAGCTCAGAATGCACAATTTTAATTCAGGCTTGAAATTAACCCTACTACCTCATGATGAAATCCTTCTATCAGGCAATTGCTCATTAATTTTTAACAATATGTGTTAGTTATACTTTTGACTCCCACAAAACTTAACTACATCAGTTGTCACTAGGTACTTGTGGGGGGATTGGTTCCAGCCCCCACACCCACCCAAGGATACAAAAATTTGAAGATGCTCAAGTCCCCTATATAAAATGGCAAAGATCAATGTATACAGTTGGCCCTCCATATCTTCAGACTCCCAACCATGGATCAAAAGAGTTCAAGTATTTATTGAAAAAAATCTATGTGGGCCTGACCGGTTTGGCTCAGCAGTTAGAGCATCGGCCTGCGGACCAGAGAGTCTTGGGTTCAGTTCCCGCTAAGAACGTGTACCTCGGTTGCAGTTTGTCCCCCGCCCTGGTTGGGGTCGTGTGGGTGACAACCAGTAGATGTGTCTCTCTCACATCGATGTTTCTCTCTTCCTCCCTCTCTCCCTCCCACTTTATCTGAAGATAAATGCAAAAATGTCCTCTGGTGAGGATAAAAAAAAAAGAAAAAAATCTATGCGGAATTGGACCCACACCGTTCAAACTAATGTTGCTCAAGGGTCAACTGTACTCATTTAAACAATAATATATAAGATATTACTAGAATAACGAGATTTGCCCACAGGTGTGACCTCTCTAGTAGAATATTGTATGAATTAAGATGAAATTGTTTAAAAATAATTTAGATGAAGTCAACCCACATCTAAAACTCTAGCAGATTCTTGGAACTGGGCAAGCAATGAATATGTGTTTAACAGTGGAACAGGTTAAATGGATGGGAAAGGTGGAGCTGTGCCACGAGATGAGGCTACCAGGTAAGTTGGAGATGGATTGTGTAGAGGTCTATTGGCTAGAGTAGAAAGATGATTATTTGCCCTGAAGGCAAAGGCCACACCACAAAGCTGGTAAACACAGAAATATTGTGTTAGACTTATTTTTTGAATCATATAGATATCTGAGATGATGAATTGGAGTACAGAAAGGAGAAAATGGAGAATGAATATATATATTGTTATTGGCACAGAACTTTTAAAACTCTTGTAATGTCCTAAGTGATAGGAGTATCTCTTGTTCTACTATTTGGTCTTTGACCCCATCCTTGACACAGAGCTCCCAAAACCCTTGTAATATCCTAAGTGATGAAAGCACTAAGAGAATCTTTGGTTCTAATGAGGAACTGATGAGTTCATGGATGATTCCTGTATGGAGGCTGGTCATGAGAAAGACCAAGTCATGATTAAGAGCTTGGAATTTTCACCCTACACTGCCATCCTCCAGAGAGCAGAAAGGGGATGCAAATAGATTGAATTATTGATCATATCTACATGAAAAAGCCTCCATAAAATCCTAGTGGTAGAGGTTTTGGAGAGCTTATGGGTTGGTGAGCACAGTCATGTACCAGGAGGGTGATGGGCCCCAACAGCACAGGGACAGACGCTCCTGCACTCAGGACCCTCCCTGACCTCATCCTATGTCTCTCTCCACCTGGCTGTTTCTCTGTGTCCTTCATCATATCCTTTAATAAAATGGTAAATGTATTTCCCTGGTTCTGTGAGCTGTCCCAGAAAATAATCAAATCCAAGGGGGAGAAATTCATAAGAACTTCTGATTTGTAGCCAAGTTGAACAGACGTTGTGGGTGACTTGGGGACCTACTCTTTGCTATTGGCCTCTGGAGTGGGATCTGATGCTGTCTCCAAGCAGATATGTCAGAATAGCATTGAGTTGTAGGACACCCTGCTGGTGTGACAGAATTGCTGATGTGGGAAAACCTTCCACATGTTTGGTTACCAGCAGTATCAGAAGTGAAGTGTTCTGTGTGAAAGTAAAGGAAACGGGCAGATGAAGAGAACTCTAGGTTTTTTCCATACATAAGAGGATGGCTAAAATGTATTTGATTTGATTTGATTTATTTATTTTTGTTATAGATGTTTCTCCTTTTCCCCCCATTAACTCCCTCTTCTCAATCATGCTCCACCCTCCACCCCCATCCCCAGCATTGCTCTCTATGTCCATGGTTACACATACATGCATATAAGTTTATCTCTTCCATCCCCCAATCACCCTCTTTTGAGGTTTCTCAGTCTGTACCATATTTCTATGTCTCTGTCTCTATTTTTTTCATCAGCTTGATTTGTTTATTATATTCCACAAATAAGTAAGATCATGTGATATTTGTCTTTCTCTAACTGGCTTGATTCACTTAGGATAATACTCTCCAGGTCGCTCCATGTCGTCTCAAAGGATAAGAGATCTTTCTTTCTTACAGCTGCATAGTACTCCACTGTGTGTATGTAACACTGCTTTTTTATCCACTCATCTATTGATGGACATTTGGGCTGTTTCCATATCCTAGCAAATGTAAATAGTGCTGCTCTGAACATTGGGGTACATATATTCTTTCTGATTGGTGTTTCAGGCTTCTTAGGGTATATTCCTAGAAGTGGGATCACTGGGTCAAACGGCAGATCAACTTTTAACTTTTTGAGGTAAAACCATACTGTTTTCCACAGTGGCTGCACCAGTCTGCATTCCCACCAGCAGTGAACTAGAGTCACCTTTTCTCCACACCCTCACCAGCACTTGTTGTTTGATGATTTGTTGATGGTGGCCATTCTGGCAGGTGTGAAGTGATACCTCATAGTTGTTTTAATTTGTATCTCTCTGATGATTAGTGACTTTGAGCATTTTTTCATGTCTCTTGGCCATTTGTATGTCCTGTTTAGAGAGGTGTCTATTTAGTTCCTCTGCCCATTTTTTAATTGGGTTCTTTGTCTTCCTTTTGTTGAGTTGTATGCGTACTCTATATATTTTGGAAATTAATCCCTTATCTGATATATCATTGGCAATTATGCTCTCCCATACAGTGGGTTGCCTTTCCACTTTGATGGTTATTTCTTTTGCTGTGCAGAAGCTTTTGAGTTTGATGTAGTCCCATGTGTTCATTTTTTCCTTTGTTTCTGTTGCCTTAGGTGATACATCAGTGAAGATTCTGCTGCATGATGTCCGAAATTTTGTTGCCTACATTTCTTCTAGGATTTTTATGGATTCATGAGTCACATTTAAGTCTTTTATCCATTTTGAGCTTATTCTTGTATATGGTGTAAGATGATGGTCTAGTTTCGTTTTTTTGCATTCATCTGTCCAATTTTCCCAACACCTTTTATTAAAGAGGCTGTCTTTACTCCATTGTATGCTCTTGCCACCTTTGTCGAATATTAATTGAGCATAATGTTTTGGGTCAATTTCTGGGTTCTCTGTTCTATTCCATTGATCTATGTGCCTGTTCTTGTGCCAGTCCGAGGCTGTTTTGATTACAGCAGCTTTGTAGTATAACCTGATGTCTGGTACTGTGATCCTGCCTACTTTGTCCTTCTTTTTCAAGATTGCTGTAGCTATTCGGGGTCTTTTTTGGTTCCATATGAACTTCTGAAGCATTTGTTCTAGTTCTATGAAATATATCATTGGTATTTTGATGGGGATTGCATTAAATCTGTAGATTGCTTTGGGTAGTATGGACATTTTAATGATGTTAATTCTTCCAATCCATGAACAAGGTATGTGCTTCCACTTTTTTTATATCTTCCTCTATTTCTTTTTTCAATGTGCTGTAGTGTTCTGCAAATAGGTCCTTTACTTCTTTGGTTAACTTTATTCCTAGGTATCTTAATTTTTTTGCCAGGATGGTAAATGGGATTGTTTTGTTAGTTTCTCTTTCTGTGAGTTCTCATCATTGGTGTATAAGAATGCCGTTGATTTCTTGACATTAATTTTCTATCCTGCAACTTTGCCAAATTCCCTTATTAAGTCTACTAGATTTTTGATGGAGTCTTTAGGGTTTTCTATGTATAATATCATGTCATCTACAAATAATGACAGTTTCACGTCCTCCTTTCCAATTTGGATCCCTTTTATTTTTTTCTTCATGTCTGATTGCTGTGGCTAAGACCTCCAGTACTATGTTAAATAAGACTGGTGAAAGTGAGCATCCTTGTCTCGTTCGTTTTCTTAAGGGAAATGTTTTTAGTTTTTATCCATTGAATATAATGTTGGCTGTAGGTCTTTCATATATGGCCTTTATAATGTTCAGATATGATCCCTCTATTCCCAAATTGCTGAGCGTTTTTATCAGAAATGGGTGCTGGATTT
Source organism: Tadarida brasiliensis (assembly GCA_030848825.1). Classification (NCBI taxonomy): domain Eukaryota; kingdom Metazoa; phylum Chordata; class Mammalia; order Chiroptera; family Molossidae; genus Tadarida; species Tadarida brasiliensis. Next base: position 64,775,490 of record CM061259.1, on the reverse strand, counting down.
TGTCAAATGCTTTTTCAGCATCTATTGATATGATCATGTGGTTTTTTTCTTTCATTTTGTTTATGTGATGTATCACATTTATTGATTTGCGAATATTGAACCAGCCTTGCATCCCTGGGATGAATCCCCCTTGTTCATGGTGAATAATTTTTTTGATGTATTGCTGGATCCGATTTGCTAGTATTTTGTTAAGGATTTTGGCATCTATGTTCATCAGGGATACTGGCCTGTAGTTTTCTTTCTTTGTAGTGTCTTTTTCTGGTTTTGGAATTAGAATTATGCTGGCCTCATAAAACGAGTTTGGAAGTCTTCCTTCTTCTTGAATTTTTTGGAATAGTTTGAGGAGAGTGGGTTTTAGTTCTTCTTTGAATGTGCGGTAAAACTCCCCTATGAAGCCATCAGGGCCTGGGCTTTTGTTTGCTGGGAGGGACTTGATTACATCTTCAATTTCCTTCGTTGTTATTCGCCTGTTCAAGTTTTCTATCTCTTCCCGGTTCAGTTTTGGGAGACTATGTGTTTCTAGAAATGTGTCCATTTCACTTAGATTGTCGAATTTGTTGCCATATAAATGTTCATAGTATTTGTTAACTATCCTTTGTATTTCTGTGGTGTCAGTTGTTACTTCTCCTCTTTCATTTCTGATTTTGTGTATTTGGGTTCTCTCTCTTTGTTTCTTGGTGAGTCTAGCTAAGGGTCCATCAATCTTGTTTATCATTTTGAAAAACCAGCTCTTTGTTTCATTGATCCTTTGAAATGTTTTTTTGGTCTCCATGTCATTTATTTCTGCTCTGATCTTTACTATTTCCTTCCTTCTACTTGCTCTAGGGTTTTCTTTTTGTTTGCTTTCTAGTTCTTTAAGTGGTGAGGTTAGGTAGTCAATTAGAAATTTTTCTTGTTTCTTGAGGTGGGCCTGTAGTGCTATGAACTTCCATCTCAGAACTGCTTTCGCTGCATCCCATAGATGTTGTGTTGTTGTGTGTTCATTTTCATTGGTTTCCAGGAAGTTTTTAATTTCTTCCTTGATCTCCACAGTAACCCATTCATTGTTCAATAACATGCTATTTAGCCTCCATGTGTTCAAATGTCTTTGCATGTTCTTGTTGCAATTGATTTCTAGTTTCATGCCATTGTGATCTGAAAAGATGCTTGATATGATTTCAATCTTCTTGAACTTGTAGAGACTTAGTTTGTGTCTTAACATGTGGTCTATCTTTGAGAATGTCCCATGTACACTTGAGAAGAATGTGAATTCTGTAATTTTGGTGTGTAATTCTCTGTAAATATCTATTAAATCCATTTGATCTAGTGCTTCATTTAGAGTCTCTGTTTCCTTTTTAATTTTTTGTCTAGAGGATCTATCCAATGATGTCAGTGGGGTGTTGAAGTCTCCTGCTATGATTGTATTGCTGTCGATTTCTCCTTTGAAGTCCTACAGAAGATTTTTAATGTATTTTGGTGCTCCTATATTGGGTGCATATATGTTTACCAAGGTTATATCTTCCTGTTGGATAGATCCTTTCAATATTATGTAGTGACCTTCTTTGTCTCTAGTTATGGTCTTCAATTTGAAATCTAATTTATCAGATATGAGTATTACTACCCCAGCTTTTTTGTCCTTTCCGTTTGCTTGGAAGATTTTTTTCCATCCTTTTACTTTCAACCTATGTGAGTCTTTTGTTGTGAGGTGGGTCTCTTGTAAACAACATATATGTGAATCATGCTTTCTTATCCAGTCAGCTACTCTGTGTCTTTTTATTGGAGCATTTAATCCATTTACATTTAAAGTGATTATTGATATGTTCTTATTTATTGCCATTTTTGTTCAGTGTGGTTATATTTTTCTCCCTATTTCTTCTACTAATTACAGCAGTCCTTTCAACATTTCTTGCAGTGCTGGTTTGGTGCTAATATATTCCCTTAGACTTTTTTTTTTTTTTTGGTCTTGGAAGCTCTTTATTTGACCTTCTATTTTGAATGATAGCCTTGCTGGATAGAGTAGTCTTGGATTCAGATCCTTGCTTTTCATGACCTTGATTTCTTCATGCCATTCCCTTCTGGCCTGTAGTGTTTCTGTTGAGAAGTCAGATGATAGCCTTATGGGGGTTCCTTTGTAGGTAACCTGTTGCTTATCTCTTGTTACCTTTAGGATTCTCTCTTTGTCTTTAATTTTTGGCATTTTAATTACCGTGTGTCTTGGTGTGGGCCTGCTTGGGTTCTTCTTACTTGGGCTCTCTGTGCTTCTTGAACTTGAATGCCTTCTTCCTTCACCAGGTTAGGAAAGTTTTCTGTCATTATTTCTTCAAATATATTCTCTAACACTTGCTCATTTTCTTCTTTTTCAGGGACTCCTATGATGCGAATGTTATGTTTCCAGTTGTCCCACAGTTCTCTTAAGCTATCTTCCTGTTTTTTAATTGTTTTTTTTCTTTTGGTTTTCTGATTGATTGATTTTTTCTACTCTGTCTTCTAATTCACTGATCCGGTCCTCTGCTTCCTCTACTCTGCTGGTCAGTCCTTCCAATGTGTTCTTTATTTCTGCTATGTCATTCTTTATTTCCCCTTGGTTGGTTTTCATGGTGTTTATATCCTTACTCATGCTGTTTAGTTTCCTCAAGATCATGGCTCTGAACTCTACCTCTGATAGTTTGTTTAACTGCATTTTATTGATCTCATCTTCGATAGAGTTCTCTTGTTCTTTAATTTGGGATATGTTTCTTTGTTTCACCATTTTTGCTATCTCAGTGTGTTTTTGAGCCCGCCATATTTTCCCTGTGGGTGTTGGTGTTCTGCTATTTGTGGCTCCCTCTACTGGGTTTGGATGAGCGTGGAAGGCCCTCCTTAAACACCACTGTCAAGTCTCACTTTCCTGGGTAGATTTGCAAGCTCAGGAAAAGTTCAGTTATGCTCTAGCTTTTTGCCTGGAGGCTATTAGCCTCAGTTACTTGAAAAGCCTTTGGATCTCAGTTGAATGAGAAACTCCCTCAGGTGTTTATAGTGTAAGAGGATTTTCCAAGGGTGGGGCCAATGCTGGTTGTTAATGAGCCTCAATTTGCTTTTCTTTACCTCTTTGCCTTACATGGGAATCTTGGAGGGAGGGGCTGCCACAGCTCTTGAAGGAGCAAAGGGAGGGGCTGCCACAGCTCAGGGAAGGAGTAAACTTGGCTTCTGTTCTGTGTAACCAGGAAGTAGCCAGCTGGCCACCACCGTCCTTTGTGGCCGCAGCTCAGCACAAATTCTGAGCACCCTCCAAATCCCAGGTGTCCCCACAGAGTTCCAGTCCAGTCCGCCCTCCCTCTGCTGGAGCCCCAGGTGAGTGGCTGTGGCTATTTAGCACTCAGTCCCAGCAGTCTGGGCTGTGGAGCAGCTTGGGCTCTTAACCCCGAGGGCGGGCGCCACCGCTGCTCACAGCTAAGGCCACTGCTGTCCGTGGGCTCCCAGCCCGCCACCCTCACGCGCCTTCGCAGATCCTACCAGGCTCATTCAGTGTCCCTGGTTGTATGATCCTCTCTCGCTGCTTTTCTTTTGCTTTTTCCTGATGATTTATTTTATTTTAGTTGTAATTTCGGTATGGTCCTGGGAGATCATCTGTGCAGCTTCCATTCACTCCACTGCCATTTCCGAAATCCTCTGTTATCTTTCAGCTTTAAAGTATCTTCCCGTAAAATGCAAGAGACAAAGCTAGGGTGTATGGTTTTCAGAAATGCCATCTCAAGGAAATAATTTACATAAATCTGCTTGTAACCTGGGGGTACTAATCTGCAAATAAATGGGACTGCGTCCAAAGATCTGGAAAATTTGCTCCCTTGCAAAGCTCCTGCTCACTCCAAGCAGCATGTGCTTGTAGTTTCATTGCGTTGCACCAATCCTGGCAGGCCAAGAGACAGCAAGTGGTGAACCTGTGACGTGATTTGGGTACACAGCAACGAGATTTGACGCGACCGGTAGCTGTGGCTATTCTGAGTCTTTTTTGGTTCCATGTAAACTTTTGGAGTATTTGATCTAGACTCATGAAATATGTCATTGGTATTTTCATGGAGACTGCATTGAATCTACAGATTGCTTTTGGTGGTATGGACATTTTAATTCTTCCAATCCATGAACAAGGTATATTTTTCTACTTTTTTATATCTTCCTCTATTTCTTTTTTCAATGACCTGTCGTTTTCTGCAAAGAGGTCTTTTACTTCTTTGGTTAGGTTTATTCCTAGGTATTTTAATTTTCTTGCTTCAATGGTTAATGGGATTTTTTAGTTTCTCTTTCTGTGAATTCATTGTTGGTGCATAAGCCTGCCATCGATTTCTTGATGTTAATTTTGTATCCTGCTACTTTGCCAAATTCATTTATTAAATCTAGTAGATTTTTGATGGAATCTTTAGGGTTTTCTATGTACAATATCATATCATCTGCAAATAATGACAGTTTCACTTCCTCCTTTCCAATTTGGATTCCTTTTATTCTTTCTTCATGTCTAATTGCTGTGGCTAAGACTTCCAGTATTATGTTAAATAGGAGTGGTGAAAGTTAGCATCCCTGTCTTCTTCCTGTTCTTAAGGAAAATATTTTAATTTTTGCCCATTGAGTATGATGCTCACTGTAGGTTTTTCATATATGGTCTTTATTATGTCAAGATATGATCCCTCTATTCCCACATTGTTGAGCGTTTTTATCAGAAATGGGTGCTGAATTTTGTCGAATGTTTTTCAGCATCTATTGATAAGATCATATGGTTTTTATCTTTCATTTTGTTTGTGTGGTGTATCACATTTATTGATTTGCAACTATTGTACCAGCCTTGCATCCCTGGGATGAATCCCACTTGGTCATGATACATAATTTTTTTTGATGTATTGCTGGATCTGATTTGCTAGTATTTTGTTAAGGATTTGGGCATCTATGTTCATCAGAGATATTGGCCTGTCGTTTTCTTTCTTAGTAGTGTCTTTATAAAATTTATTTTAAATGACAATTCTAACTGTTGATGAAGAATTGGAACAACTAAAATTCTCACATATGACTGCTGGGGATGTGAAATGCTGATATTCTAGTGCTGATGTTTTATCAGCTTCTTATAAAGTTAAATAGATATTGCCATATGACCTGGTAATTGTACTCTTGGTATTTACCCTGAGAAATGAAACTGTATGTCCAAACAAAGCTTGTGCATGAATGTTCACTGCAGTTATACTCATAATAGCCACAAACTGGAAACCACCTAAATACCCATGCATGGTAAAATTGATTACACACACGATAGTACGGACATGATAGCATACTAGTAAGTGATTTAAAAAAAAAAAGAACTGCCAGTGCACACAATAAAATAGTTGAGGCAGTTTTAAAATATATTCAAAGATTCTTCTTCATGTTCTTTGTTGGGTCTTCTCTTGAATCTGGACTGGCCATCCTGGTGCACTTGCAAGCAATACAAAACAGCCGAAGTGATGTCATCTAACCCTTGTAACTGTGTCAGAGAGGAACAAACAGGTTGTCTGGTCCTGTGACACTCACCTTACATCCCTGACCTGCCTTGTACTAATTCCCACTGGTCTGAGGCTACCAGTCTGGGAAGAAGCCACATATCAGTGTCCCAGTCTGCAGATGCATTTGAGATTTCTGCCAATAACCAGCATCAAGTGCAACAGTGAGTGACACTGTCTCTAGTTGCTGTGGCTGCCAAGCAGTAAGTCACTGCCAGCCTTTCCAGCTGAGGCCCAGACAGCACAGGGCTGTCCCACTGTGCCCTGATGAAATCTGACCCCCAGAGTTAGCACGCTGAAATGTTTCATGCCACCGACTTTTGAAGTGAACAGTTATTCATCACAGTAATGGGAACAATAGATGGATCCTCAGATGTTACGCTGAGTAAGTGTTCTGTGCACAAAGGACACACTGTGAGTTCCCTTTACCTGAAACTGGAAAACACAAACAATACACAGTGACAGCAGATCAGTGGTTGCGTGGGCCCCAGTGTGGATGGGGCTGACTGGCGTAGGGTATAAAAATGGGCAATGGAAATGGTCTACATTTTGACTGTGGTAGTGGTGGCATTTGTAAAAATTTATTAAATTGTACCCTTAAAGTGAGTGCACTGTATTGTATGGAAATTAGGCCTCAATTTATTTGTATTTTAAAAAATAGCAACAAACATACAGAGGAAACTAGAAACTAAGGAAGGGTGCCATTGATATACCCAAAGGATGGGTAGATGTCTGCAAATATTGCAAATATGTGTCCTCCCAGTGGTCACTAAGTCACTCATGACCAAATCCTCAGGAAAAAAATAGAGAAGGGACAGACAGGCCTTGGGTTGCATACAGCGTTTCAACACAAAATGCTACCTGCCTAATTCTGCAATTTCCATGGTCAGGACAAAAATGAACAGTTATCTGTTCATTTCCTCCTAGAAGTTTTCATGTTCTAGTAACATTTTTGTCCTCAGGAAAAGACAGCTACTGACCAGCGTAAGTTCTTTATTTCTGACAGCAGGTGGCACAATTGCCTCATACAAGAGAAGCACAGTGTTTCTGAATGCAAAGGAGAAAGGCTCTACTCACCTCAAAAGAAAGTAGTTTTAGAACATATTCAGTTAGTCTCATGAATTGACATAACAATGAGTACATTTCCTCCACTGACAGGTAACATGCAGGTAAGTACAGCATTGATTTAATAAATGGTTATTGAAGAGAAAATAAAAGAGAACACCAGCTCATCAAATGTATGTGCTCGTGTGTGTGTGTGTGTGTGTGTGTGTGTGTGTGTGTGTGTGTGTGTTATCCATATATACTACAAGCAGTATTCCCAGTTCATACATGTTAAAATGTGAATGGTTGTTATGTTCAACATCAAGGAAACGTGGTAACTAACCACATGTTATTTGTAGGTGCCAGGTGAGTCCCACAGCCCTCACCACTGCTTCCCAGTTTCCCAGACATCTGCCACGTTTAACTTCCCTTGCACAGACTTGAACTCAGGAGAGGAACAACCAAGTGCCAATGCCCCTACTGGTTGGTACCTTGGAAAACAATGAAGATTTTTTAGGCCAGCAGGGCCGAGGATAGTAAAGGATGGTAATGAGCACTGGATATTTGCTTGTGGACACCAAAGATTGTACCCTTCTTTCATGTTGACTTTGGGATGGTTAGGAAGGAAATAAGGAATTCCCTCTGCTGTGTGTAATAGAGCCTGCATGAAATGCCTGCTGTTCTGGTAGTTGGCCCACAGTAGGAGCTCAATAAATGCAGGGAAATGAACCAGCTAACAGTCTCTGGAAGATGACAATCCCTACCTTGGCAACAGACCATGAGAAATGCATCTCCCAGTGATCAGCAGAAGCTTGTATCTGTCTGTGCTCCTCACATTCTTAGAGAGCTCTTTATTATTGAATATTGTTTGTATGCAGTTTTCTTGTCTTAAAGACAGGAGGTCTACAAATACTGTGTTAGAAAAGGTGTCCTCTGGTAGCTGGGCTGTGAAAAAATGCCCTGGCATACTCCAGACATGTGTGTATCTTCCCTGAATTTACAATTTCTTCTGTACTTCTATTTATTCCACAAAGGAATAAATAGGACCATAAATAATAATAAAATAAAGCAAAAAGTGATAAAGTCTTTAAACTATCAATTATCAATGGATTTTAAATTTTCCACCATGGAAACAGCCTTCTCCAGGGTAAAAGCTGGAAGATCTATTCTCTAAATTGAATTACTGGGCTAACACTGTTGTCTAACAAAGTGTTGGAGGATGGGGAAGAGAGAGGATGGTCATGCAGCCTGGTTCTGGTGGAAGGTGTGTGACAGGAGTCATCACACAGCAGGACTGAAAAAGCATGGCATCAGGACATGAACCCGGATGCACACCCACGCCCAGGCTGAGTCAGGGTTGGCAGTCATTGAGCTGCTGCACAAGCTGATTCAGAAATAGCCACGGTGTCTTACTGAAGTGACAAGTCAATGAAGATCATTGGGATTTTCAGTCCTGTGGAAAAGGTACAACAAGAAAAAGCAGTATCAAAATAGGGGGGAAGCTACTAAAACAAATACGTTAGTCTAACAAGGTCATAGATGACAGTCACAGTTCAATACAACAGAAGAGAAAGTCCAGGAATTGACTCTCACATAACTACTTACTGATTTTTTTGTTTTTGCAAATGCATCAAGGAAATTCAACAAATGGTGCTGGAACAGCTGGCTATCTATATGGAAAAAGTGAACACTGGACCTGACCTAACACCAGATTAACTTAAAAGTGCACCATAGACCTAAATGTAAAAACTAAAATAATAAAAGTTCTAGAAGGAATCAGAGAAAATCTTCATACCCAGGGGGGAGCAGAGATTTGTTCACACAAAGCAAATAGGCATAGAAGAAAAAAAATTATAAATTATAATTTATTAAAATTAAAAACTTAAAACCTTAACAACACTACAAAAATGAAAAGGCAAATTGCAACCTGGGAGAAAATATTTGTATGTACAGTTGAGCCTCAAACAAAACAGGTTTCAAATGCTCAGGTCCACTTATATGCAAAGTGTTTTCAACAAATATATCCACCTGACCAGGTCCAGCAGGTTCCTGTTGGCTGAATGCACTAGATCCCCTCTGGTCTGCCAGTTTGGAACCAGACCTTGATGTTTGAGGGCTCTGTCGTATGTATGTCACTCTGAAGCAAGTGATCTGCCACAATAATCTTCCACCCAGAACACTGGTTCCTCTCAGATTTTCCCCCTAATTTTCATATCCCTGGACAAGAAACCGGAATCTCCTTTTCTGTTCCTGACTATGGACAGTAAACCTGTGGCCAATACCTCCCTGCACAGGCTGTAGGTGACAGTCCTGTGGAATCTGCAAATACTGTCAGTAACTATCACAGGCAATTCGGTCCCACTCAGAGGGGTGCATGAATGTGTGTGTGTGTGCGTGCGTGTGTGTGTGTGTGTGTGTGTGATATTAACAGTGTCCAGAGGAGGCCATTCCAGAGCATGTGTGTCCCTCTGTCCTCAGTCCTCCTTCAAAGACTCCTTTCAGATGGAAAACTGGTCAAGTCTTAAGTGAATAAGAAAGAGAGTCCTTGCAAGCTGTAAGTTCCAAAGAAAAAGTAGAACCAGGATATACGGGTGAAGTCAAAGAGGTAAACTACTTACTCTTCCAACAATTAACAAGAGAGCATTTTGTTCTGTTGAGCTGAATGGATAAATGTGGCCAAGGATGAAGCTTTCCGCCCAAGAGAATCAACCCTGTTAAGATGATTTAAAGGAAATGCTGGTTGGGTGGTAGTACAGGCTTGGCTCAGGGACAGGTCCTATGTAATCTCTCTGTGGAACTGGTTTTCTTCTCTCTGCCATGCTCACATACCATTTAAGCAACACACTCTGAGGCCTGCTGTAATGGCGTTCTCAGAGGGTTGTATTAGCACTAAGATTTCACAAGGTCAAAAGAGGATTTAGACGTGGGCTCTGCTGCTGTACCCATTATGTCCACACGGGGCACCAAAAGCCCTATATTTTGTTCAAAACAAACAAAACCTGCCTGAGCTTCCAGACTTCAGCGTAAACCCACCAGTCCCCCATCCTGGACTCCTCTACTCTGCTAAACAGCAGCTCACTTGTTATGGCCCCTCTGATGCCAGAGCAAAGTACAGTAAATAGAGAGGCAATGACAGAAAGGCAAGGCGTGCTTTCTCCAGGAGGCGCTCCAGCTCAGCCACATCCTGGGGAAGCCCTTGTATCCTGCTCTGTGGTACCAAGGCAGCTGGGATGAGCAAATGTCTTATGTTCCCTGTCACTGGCAAACTCAGCTCCTTGTCACAGCATTGCTAAGAGAGAATCTCCTGCAGGGAAGTAAGCGGCTTTCCTGCAAACTTGGGGGGAGCGGCTTTGCAGATGGTTCATAGATGGGATTTTTAGGGATGAACAAGGATCAGAAATGGAAGAAGAAAGGTTAATAGATAATAAAATGGAATCCCCCACATGGAAATAAAGAAGGGAACAGGGCACGGTACAGAAAGAAACCCCAGTGTTTTGGGCTGGAGTTTTTGCAAAGAGCGCATTGCCACATTTCAAGAAGATGACTATGTTTATGTTTGTGGTTTACACTGCTGTTTATCTCTCACAATTATTAAGTACACAGTAAAGTGAGCTTTTCAGAAAAGCACTTTAGTTAATTCTGCTAAGAATATCCTAAGAAAGAAGTTTTTGTTTTTTATTATATAAGACCTATTTGTAATAGACGAGGGAACTGGCATGGTGGGTCAGCAGGATGAGAGTGAGCCCAGTTCAGGGAACGGGATGGCAGTCAGGGGCTATCTTCAGAATATTTGAAGAGTTATGGCTTTTTCCTATGTGATGGACTCAATTACTTGTAAGTAATCTCTATGAAGCTGATCTAACTGCCTATTTCATCAGTACTGACCTTTCAAACCTTGATCTCCCTCTCAGCTTCTTTTCATCTACCCACAGAAATCTTATTACCTACCCTTTACCTGAATTTCTCACTGCTTTCTTATAGTCCACAATCTTTTATATATATGAAAACATACTTCTTTTCCCAAGGTGGGCAGGGGGGACTCTCTTTCTCTTATAGGTTTATCTTTTCTTAATTATTGTCATTTGTCTATGAAGATACCAAAATCCAACTTCATGTGATTTCAGAAATGAAAAGGTCTGTCAGTTTTGATCTGTCACTAAGTGGTGGTGATTTGGGAGATGAACAAAGCTATAACGCTGGAAGCCCCTAATAGTTTGATATTTTGATATTTAATGATCAAAATACAGAATGATTTTATAGTCCCCAGAGTAGAACCTGCTCAGGCAGAATCTTTTCTGATCCATCTGTTGAGGAAAGAGATTTCTTTTAATTCCGCTCTCTACCCTTTCTCCCCCCTGTTACCTCCTCTATTCTGGTGAGCTTTTTCTGACCTTGTTTGTCTGCCTCCATTTCTCTCTTAGATTAGTTGACCACGTGTATGATCACGAAGAAGAGAGAAAGGCAATACATGGACTGATTCCAATGTTCCAAGGCTTCTTGAAACATATATCTATAAAGGAGGCTCTTTGAGGGAAACAGTAGCAAAATCCAATCTCAGGTGTTTCATTTGAGGTGAAAGCCAGACTGCTGGGTGGAGATGTCCACTATGGCCCTAAGAATCTTGACAGCTGGCTCAACAAGCCCATGCTAAGTTGGGCTCAACTGAGTCAAGTTGATAGTTGAACTTCTAACTTAGCCATGGAAAGAATAAAAGGGCTGAGAACCTACTTTTCAGAGTGAAAGTAGAAAAGGGAGAAGAGGCATGGTTAGAGCATCATGGGGTAACAGCAGCCCTCTTACAGATCGGAATGCACACTTCAGTAGAAGGATACATTAGTTCATTTTCATGGATAATTGCATTTCTTTACAAATCGCCAAAACTACAGATGTTATATTTGTTAATGTGAACATATTTCTACCGTACTTTGTTCTCACTCTTTTTGTTTTCTTTTTTATTGATATTTTTAGAGAGAGAGGGAGGGAGAGAGAGATAGAGACATCGATATGAGAGAGAAATATCGATTGGCTGCCTCCTGTACACCCACTACTGGGGATCGAGCCTGAAACCTGAGCGTGTGCCCTGACCGGGAATCAAACCAGGACCCCTCAGTCCATAGGACAACGCTCAATCCACTGAGCCACTCCAGCCGGGCTGTTCTCACTCTTGAATGTGGCCTCTACCATCAGATGATCTCTTCCTAAAACAAAATATACAGTTAGGTCATAAAGAATTGCATTACACAAAGTGTTCTCTCATTTTTACTTGATTTCTTTGAGGATTCACCCCACTCTCAGTAGAGCTCAATAATCATTTCTTTTCTTTTCTTTTTCTCCCCCTATAGATTGCTTCAGAGTCTGAAGGACTTATAAGTGCCCTTTGTAGGAGTTTTTGTCTTTCTGAAACAAACTTTCCTCAGACATTGTGTGGAACTTTCTTTTCTCATTCTCTCATGACTGTGTTCCCTTCCTTTCTCCCTCTTTACCTTCCTTCCTTCCTTCCTTCCTTCCTTCCTTCCTTCCTTCCTTCCTTCCTTCCTTCCTTCCTTCCTTCCTTCTTTCTTTCTTTCTTTTTTTTTTCAGTGCCTGGTTAGTGCCAAGCTACGTGCTAGGTGATGAGGTATGTGCTAGTTGTTAAGATGCTGGACCTGTGGGCACCCTTGTACTGTACTCTTCCCTCAAACCGTCATTCTAAAGAAAGCTCCCAGAGAAAATCTAATTCCGGGATATCTTCTGGCATAAAATTCCAGAACACCTTTGTCAGAACAGCTCCCCTAAAACATGGCATTACCTCATACTTTTCCACAATTTATTCTGGTCTCAACAGCTGGTAAAGTCCTCTCTAACACACTCATTCATAGGTATTTCTCTTTTGGTTTTGACGCCCTTAATCTCAAACCTGGAAAATTATCTTCTAAACCACATTTTCCATACGAATGCTCTTCTTTCCAAACATAGACTCCTTAAATTGAAAAAAAATTTGTCTCTCCCTTAAAGTGGTCGCAATCCTGTTTCTCACTTTCTTTTCCAAAATATATACTCTACAACTTCCCACAGAGGCCTCTTCTCTTGTCGCTGACTTTGTTTCCTCCTAGACCACACTGTGCCACTTGGAATCAGCAAATTCTCTTCAACTCTCCCTCTATTGTCCTTCAGAGCCTCTTTATTCACCACCATCCGCAGAAAATCATGTTGATCCATGAAACTCTGCAATAATGCCTCCTCCTTCCCACGTGGCCGTACGCTCTTCTCCTGGCAGATTGAACACTGCTCCCATCGCACCCTTGCTCACCCCCACCTTCTAGGGCAGCTTGCTCCCCAAATCCTGTGTGTGGTGCATCCGTGTTGGAATGATTCTCTGAGGAACTGTCTGGGCATGCACGCACACACCCCTCACAAAGCAAGCCACTTAACGTCAGTGATGCCTGAGGCTTGATTAGGTTCGTCTTTTCATCTCGTCTGGTTATTAAGCATATAGATTCTTTCTTCAGTTTTTTCCTGGACCAAGAAAGCAGCCTTATTTTTTAAAATTATGATACACTAAGAGCAGGTCAGATCTATTTTCTCTCAGTCAGTTGTTACGACATGAAAGCTTCTAGGGAGTCCGAGGAATTGGCTCAGATGCAACCACAAGCCCTCGTCACACTGGTTCCGCTCACTTCACACCACTTTCCTCCTTCAGGGACTGAGACAGTTGGAAGGAACATGAACTGTAACCTACTTTTCTTCCCTGACTTCTAGACGAAACAACAAACAAAAGATTTTAAAGCCTTTCAAGCTGCTTGGTACATCTAGCTCTATTTCATATCTATTTCCTTGTTTGTCTCTTCATGGGAAAGGAAGTATAATTAGTTCATCATCCTCTGCACTAAAATATTTGTACATGCTGTTGCTTTATCTTTTTTAATTTATACAAAACACTGAAAAGGTGATTTGGTGCTACCACTATTTAAACATGTGGACAATTTTCTTGTTATGATTTTAGCTGTTAGTTTGTCTTATTAGTTTCTAAAAGATACCTTGAATAAATATAATTTTCAAGTGCTAGAACGTCAGCGTACTGCCCTGGAAAGACTGTCACGTCTGAACTGGACTCCAGGCATCCTTTCATTCACTGTGTGATGTTGGTTAACTCTTTCTGAATGTTGATATTATCGTCTACAAAATGGAAAAATTACTAAACTAAAGTGAGTGTATGAAAATTAAATAAGATATTTATGGCAAGGACCTAGCGCAATATCTAATAGCTATTAGACTAAATGTCCTTCCTCAATTAATAGATCCCAAATACACGCCACCACTCGCATAACCCCCGTTCTGCCTACGGCAACTCTAACTCCAGGCCAGGGTGAAGGCTGAGGCCTAAGGAGAACAAAAGACAAAGGAAAGAGGAATTCACCTTTTTTCCCTGAGCCTGCCTGCTTGAGCTAGAATATCTCATCTCATCCCCTGCCTTTGGATTGAATTTACCCTCAGCTCTCTGGGTCTCCAGTTTGCAAATGTCAGATTGTGGGACTTTGCAGTCTTCATAATCACATGAGCTCATTTGTAATAATCAGTCAATGTTTCTCTGATATATATCATATAAATAAATAAATAAATAAATAAATAAATAAATAAATACATATTGTGTGTTTCTCTGCATAAATCTGACTAGTATAGGTCTTGCTCTAACGTATTTAACTATAAACTTATGCAGGTTGGTGTTTAGCAATGGCTGCGTTTCCCAACCAGCTCATGATATTCCTGAGAATTTAACAAATTTAACAATTGGCACTAAAAAGCCAGTACCAGCTGTCTCCAGCATACCACTGGCTATAATATTTGCCATTCAGGCAGTTCTACCTAATCTTGGGGGGTGTGGGTGGGATATGCCTAAAGAAACTTGTTTTTCCTTGGAGGGATTGGCTGGCAGTTTGTATCAGACCAGTGGACAGAGGAGACAAGCCATGCCCCGGGGCTACAGCCTGGCTATCAGTGACTGACAGGCAGCTCCAACTGTGACACTGTAGTGACAAACCCACCAACAACAGCGAGGCTGTGAAGGGCAGACAGCAGTCAGGGCTTCCTGAAAGGCTGCTCCTTTCAAAGCCCAATCTTTGGAAGTTCCTGCTCTCCTAGCACAGGCATCAATGGAAATTTTAGTAATTTTTTTTGAGTAGTTGTTTAAAAGTTGCCCGGCCGGTGTGGCTCAGTGATTGAGCATTGACCCATGCACCAAGAGGTCGCCAGTTCAATTCCTGATCAGGGCACATGCCCAGTGTGGGGTGTGCAGGAGGCGGCCAATGGATGTTCTCTCTCATCGATGTTTCTACCTCTCATTCTCCTTTACTCTCTCTCTAAAATCAATAAAGAAAAAAAAATTTTCTTTTAAGTAATTAGAGAAAGAAACCTCAGAGAGAAGTCTAGTCCTCTTGCACGACTGGCCTCGAGTCATTTCACTTTGAGCATTGAAAGACGAGGGACACACAGATGCCTGGCTACCTGTGTCAGTACTGTCAAATGACCAGAGGAAAATGGTCTAATCATCTGAGGCTTTAACACCTCACACAATCCTACAACAAAGCTTGAACATATTCATTTTAGAAAATGACCACACAGAAAAGCTTCAAAAAGCTGTATTTTTATTCATTGACATTATAGTTCATTAAATCAACATATGAATCAAGTATTCCTTGATGGCTGAATTAAAATGTAAGCAATGCAGACTTCTCAAAATTAACATCATCTGTGATGGCAAAAGGATTATGCCATCCTTTTTTAAAAGGATTATGCCATGCTACAATTAAAAATGTTTATATTTAATTAATCTTGACAAGATATAGGAAAATACCACACTTCTAAGAGCAAAGCAAGTAGAAGACAGAGGATAATAAACGACGCATGAAACAAAGGTTTCACTCATCGGGTCACAGTGTTATGTTTTTCATGGGTTATACCTAATAAAATGAAAGTAGAGTTAAAATACAAGACCTCTGCACTTTTACAATTCTGAATTGACTGAATAATTCAGTGGTGCATTTTAAGGTGTTTTGGTCAAGAGCTAATTTCTTTTATTTCCCAAAGAATAGAGCTAAGCAACAGCTTCATGATCCTTAAAAATGCATTAAGAGTCAGTTATTAGGAAATAGGCAACTTTTTAAAGTACATCTATTTACCTGTTAGCTGGACTGGTAAAAATATAGACAGGATAATGACAAAAAAAAAAAGCAAAATGCATCTAAGTACAAAGGTGAACATTTACAAGAATCCTTGTGTGTTCAGATTTCTTGATTCTTGTCCTGGTACGGAGCATCTCAATGAAGTAGTTTTTTTTATTTAGTCACTGTTTAAAAGATAAAAAGTTTGGAAGCCATGGTTAGTATAAATTATAAAATATTATGTAATCATGATAATGAACATTTATAGAGTCTAAACAATATTAACAACCCTACTGAGACACAATATCATTCGCTTCATTTTACAGGTGAGAAAACGAATCACATAACTTGGTTTAAAGTCACACAGCTCATTTTCGGTGGAACTAAGAAAAAAATTGAAGTTTCCTGAGTCCAAGTTCAATTCTCTTTTATGTTACTAAATTGTTAATCTGGCCCAGCCATGGGACATGCCCACCTTTCATTCCTAGCCCCTAAAGCATTACATGGGTATTTTTTTGATATGCTATGCTCCAGTCTCTGTGACAGAATTAGAAGATGGGCACAATTTCCAAAGTTCCCTGCAGAGTGGCCCACAAGGGTTTCAGCAAGCCGCGATAGACAAGGGAGTGATGCTCCCTGTGTATGACCTTGCCAGCCCTTTCCTGAGAAAGTAATAGTCGACAGACACTGAGTCGGTTATTCTGACCATCTCTCTCCAGTTTCAATTCCAGAAAAGGTTCATGAAAGAGGGTTAGAAATAATTTCTTCCTTATAATTTATCCTAAGTTTTTCCCCTATTTACGATTTTTGTTATCATTTTTAAATTTAGAGACTATTTTTTCACTGAAAAAAAACAAAAACAAACCATATTCAGAGCAGTTGGGTTCCCTCACCCAACTCATATAGGACTGTATCAAACAAAAAAATAATATGTGGGTTATAGTTTCTTGAGACACTTTAAAAGTGTTTCAATTTCCCTATCCTCCTCCTTTCTGGCAGCCGTCAGTTTGTATCTGTGCCTATGAGTATTTTTCCGTTTTGTTTTGTTTGGTGGAAGGAAAATAAAAGGAAAAAACTTCCAGTTATAAAATAAATAAGTCACAGGATGTAATGTACAGCACAGGGACCATAATCAATAATATTGTAATAACTTTGAAGGATGACAGACTAGACTTATTGGATGATACACTGTAAAATATATAAATACCGAATCACTATGTTGTATGCCTGAAACTCATATAATATTATATGTCAACTACACTTTAATAAAAAACAAACAAAAAATAAATTTTTAAAAAAGGAATAAAGTAATCAAATCTTATAATGTGTTCTTAAATGTTATTGATTTCCTGACTACCTCACACATTATATCTGTTAGCTCCTAACCAAGAACAAAATTTGCTCATCAATCATGGCTTCATGTTTTTTTTTTAATCCTCACCCAAGGATATTTTTTCCATTGATTTTTAGAGAAAGTGGAAGGGAGAGAAGGGGTTAGGGAGGAGAGAGATAGAGAGAAACATGAATGTGAGACACATCAATTGGTTGCCTCCTGTGCGCACACCAACTGGGGCCAGGGGAGGGATGAAACCTGCAACCCTGATATGTACCCTTGACTGGGAATCAAACCCGTGTCCCTTAGGTACTCAGGCTGACTTGCTAACCACTGAACTACACTGGCCAGGGCAATCAGGGCTATTTTAAAAATGAACTTTTCATTGGAGTTACTACATGATCCAGCAGTCCCTCTTCTGGGTATCCACCCGAAAACCTCAAAAACATTTATTCACAAAGATACATGCACCTCAATGTTTATTGCAGCATTACTCATGGTGGCCAAGACATGGAGACAATCAAGGAGTTCTTCAATAGAGAATTAAATGCAATTACATGGTACATATATACACAATGGAATACTACTCAGCCATAAGAAAAGATGAAATAGTGCCGTCAACATGGATGGATCATGAGAATATTGTGCTAAGCAAAATAAGTCGGTCAGGCTAAGAACCATATGATTTCACTCATACATGGGATATAAAACTGAAACTCATAGACACAGACAACAGTAGGGTGGTTGCCAGTGGAGAGTAGTAAAAGGTAAAAGAGGCCAAATGGATGGTGACAGAACATAATTTGACTTTGGGTGGTAGGTGCACAATGCAATATACAGATCATGTATCATAGAAATGTACACTTGAAACCTGTATGATCTTATTAGCCAATATCACCCAATGAATTTAATAAAAATAAAATAAAATTAACTTAACTAACATTAAACTCATCACTACTTAACAGACATTTATATAATTTTTAGCACGATTTCAGCAGTCCTAATCTCAGATGACAAAATAGCCATTCTCTCGTTAGTGTGTTAGTATACACACCATCCTGAGTTATTCATGTTCATAATGATGTGTTTTTTTTTCCTTTCTGAAACTGAGTCATTTTTTAAATGTAAAATAAATTGTGTTTTAATGTATTATAGAACTCAGTGTCACATCTTTCTCAAATATGAAAAAAGGTGAGAAAATAGTTGAGAACAAAGAAAGAAAACAAAGGTCTTACGTCATGTGGTTCAGAGTCTCTTCTTCACAATCAGTGTCAGGTTTTAACTTGCAGGTCATGGCCTCACAGCAAAGGTTGGTACATTCCTTTAAAGCACACACATACAATGGGAAAGTGGGTTCAGCATATTTCCCTATAGAATTTTGGTACAAGATGGCAATAAAATTTCACTTTTCAAACTAAATTGCTTTGCTATACTAGTTATAGTGGACGTGATCAAGGAAATTAATAATAAAAAATGTAAGAAATGGAAAAAAATAGAATTATCCACAAATCACTCCAAATAAATTTTTCCTAGATGATATCATGTAAATTAATTTAAAACTTCAAGGGAGAATATTTCTATACTGTACAAACTAAAGATAGAGAAAAAATATTTTAAATCTTCAATTTGTTTTACCAGGACTGAGTAATTCTGATAATAAGAATTGGTAATGAATACACACACACACATTCTCATTTATTAATATAAATACAAAAACTTGAATAATATATTAGTAAAGCACCATTTTGTTAGTATAAAAACTCCCCCATTACAACTATGCGGTTTTTTCCCCCCACCAAAATGCAAGGGTGTCTCAACTGCACAGAATAGAGTAATATAATTCATCACATTAAGAGACTGACGGAAGAAAACAACTATTATTGTGATAGATGGCAAAAATATCTGTTAAAAATTCAATAGCCATTATTGCATTATTTAGACCTATACAAGTAAACTATGAACAGAATTATATAGCATCATGATGAAGAAAATCTATCTGACAAATAATAAAAATATATCCAATAAAAAGAAGAATAAGAGGATTATTTATAGTCTATATTTTAATGGAAATTGTGATAAATGCTATGAGACAAGAAAAATATATGAAAATGTAATAATTGGGTAGTATAAATCACATTTTCATTATTTGTATGTGGTAAAATTATTGACCTGGAATAAAATATAGGATCAACTGTAAAAATATTGGATGAGTCACTGGGATAGCTGTTTAAGATAATAATCAAACATAAAAAGTCATAATAGTCCGGCCGGTGTGGCTCACTGGTTGAGCGTCGACCCATGCACCAAGAGGTCACCAGTTGATTCCCGGTTGGGACACATGCCCAGGTTGTGGGCCAATCCCCAGCGGGGACATACAGGAGGCGGCCAGTTGATGTTCTTTCTCATCGATGTTTCTATCTCTTGCTCTCTCCCTCTCACTTCCTCTCTCTCTAAAATCAATAAAGGAAAAAAAAATTTAAAAAAAAGTCATAATAAATTAGAACCTAAAATAAAAAAGAAAACATTACTTATTCTAATAGGAAAAAAATAGAAAATACTTCAGAATAAATCTTCAAAATGTGCCAGAATTACATGAAGAACTTTATATATAATGTTTGCGAGAAACTTTTAAGGCAAATTCTTTTAAGACAGTACTTAATATTGTGAAAATGCCAGCGGCCTTCAGAGTGAAATATGAATTCAGTGCCTTTCCATCTGAATCTCAGTTGTATTTGTGGACAAACTGACAAAAAATATTAAGAGTTATATGTAAAAATAAACATTAGATATGCTATGCATATATATGTATATGAAGAGAGTTACTATTAAAGATATTAAAATGCATTGTATAGTAACAATCATTAAAATAGCATGATGCTTGTGCTATAATATTTAGACAGTTGAAATTATTACTTTTAAAAACTAGAAAAGACCTAAATTAAAAAAATGGCACATCAGATCATGGGAAACTGGATTATTCACTGTAGGATACTATGTAAAGTGTATACACTATGTATGCCATTTGCCTGCTGAAATTAGAAGTACCTAGGATTGTCTTCCACCTGAGAAACCATATGGGAGTGTAAGCAAGTAAGAATGAGATAAACTCAAATCTAACCTATTTATAAAGTATTAAATCATTTTTAAAATTCCATATCTCATTATAATTAATAAAATATTTGCAATATTTTTTATAAATAATTTACACCATGTAATCTTCTAATATAATTCAACAGCTTAAAATTTATGAATAAATAAACTGAAGCACAAAAAAGTTTGTGCCTTTCCCTTTTTATTTTCTTTTTAATGTTTTTTATATTTTGATTTAAGAAAAATTTTTTTCTTTTATTAATTTTAGAGAGAGAGGAAGAGAGAGGGAGACAGAGATAGAAACATCGATGAGAGAGAACATCGACTGGCCGCCTCCTGCATGTCCCCCACTGGGGATCGGTCCCACAACCTGGGCATGTGTCCTGACCAGGAATCGAACCGGCGACCTCTTGGTGCATGGGTTGACGCTCAACCACTGAGCTACATAGGCCAGACTATTTTGATTTTTTAGAGAGAGAATCGATGTGAGAGAGAAACATTGATCGGCTGCCTCCTGTATGCCCCCTACTGGGGATCCAGGCCACAACCTGGGCATGTGCCCTGACCAGGAATCGAACTGGAACCTCTCAGTCCATGGGACGGTGCTCAATTCACTGAGTCACACCAGCTGGGCTGCCTTCCCCTTTTTAATAGAGCCTCTTAAAGTAAAGGGTAAATATTGGGTTTCAGTGGGTTCACTAATTAGTAGTTTTGTACCCTTGGAACCAGTTACTCAGCTTTTCTGAGACTCACTGCTTCTTCCCTAATTTGGGATCATAGTAAAATCTATTTTATAGGTTTGTTGTGAGTAATAAAGAAATTGATATATGTATATGAGCATTTTGTAGACTGATACATGGAAAATCTCTTCAAATATTAACTCAATTTTTTAGTCTTAAAAGTTAAAGATTGCTAAAACAGAACAACAGAATGCTCTCTTTTTAGAAACCTAATATGGGATTGATTGCTAGTGAACATTCTATCAGAGACATTCTTTGGAGTGGACTAATGCCTCGAAGGCATTAGATTTTGTAGATATTAGCAGACTTACGGTAATTATCTTAGATATTCAATGTTGATAACCCATTTCCTATAAGTTTATGTCCTTTTGCGTTTTTCTTCTTTCTCCATTTTATTTACTGACTGGTTTAAATGGCTGGATGAGAGAAAGCTAACTCTATGGAGAGGACTTCTAGATCTGTAATTGTGATTGCTCAACAAATGAGCAACTGTGACTTTATGTTACACAAGACTTCTGACTAATGTATCTAGGAATGCTCATAAATGACATATCATAGCTAATGATTAACTTCTTTACATTGAACTTCATATAATCATGTCATAACTGTATCCTGGCTTTTGAAATGCCTTTCAAAAGATGCCTAAAATCAGTACTAAAAACATAAGTACAAGGCTACTTTTTACTATGATGCCAAGCTTGTCTTTAGAAAAAAATTCTAAATATAACCAATTTTTTTTAAGAAAGGAAAAAGAAAGAAAACAGGTGTGCCACAATCACTCTATAATACGTTTTTTTAAACTGGATATTTTCATACCTTAGGAGAGCCACAATCACATTCTTCTCCTACTTCCAGAAGTTTGTTCCCACACACTGGTTTTGTTATTATATTTTTAGGACTTGGTGCTTGCAGCAGGCAGTTTGGTCTTCGAGATAAAATGTATCTTTCAAAATGTGAGCGGCAGGATGCACTGAAATCCTTTGGGAATTTTGAACTGTAACCAGAAAAAAATCAGCAATACTATGATATACTGTGATAAATGAATGTGAGAATCTGACATGTCTAAAAATATTACCTGGTCCAATGGAAATTCCAAATTTAGTATTTGTTTAGGTTTTCACTGTGTTTTTTGTGGAAGGTTACAAAACTATGCATACATACTATATATATAACATAGCATACATACTATGCTAGTTGGAAAACTATTCTTAGATACCCAGTTGTAGGGCCAGAAGAATTTAAATTTTAGTCTGGATTCAGTACTGTCCTAATTGGCAGGAGCTTTACCATTTGTTATCTTGGCTTATTTAGCCATTGAGTGCTAAGAAATAAGTGATAACAATAACTTAGTGAAAGGAAGTAATTGCGGACTTAGAGGTTCTACGGACATATTTCTCTTCCTATTCATGAGGACTTCAAGAGCTAGTTTTATTCATTTTTTTATCCCAAGTCCTTGCAAAGTATCTGGCATCAGAAAGTAATCAATAATAACAGAAAAATGAATTGATTGATTGATGATGAAGATAGCTGTCATCATCATAATTAGATATAAATTTTTGAAAACTATTTGAAGTTAAAATTATTTTAAGTTAAAATAATACAGTAACTATACTTACACTCTACCTTGATATATTTGGAAATCTTAAATAATGAGCCTAACAGCTGGTAAAACCTGTGCATCAAGGGGCTGGAGGGTGAATTAATGGGATATGTGGCCATTGGTTAAAAAAATACAACAAAAACCCAAAAAAACCCACGCCCATTTAATTATAGAGACTACATCTGCAATCTTTAAGGTTTAAGAAATATATATATGTTTTTCCTGTGGAGTGACAAGGTCTCACCTCAGATATTGATTCATCACACAACTCCCAGAGGGACACTTGGTGTTGTATGGAACATCAGGCATACCAACGATGTGACCCAACTCATGTGCCATCACTGCTACGAGAGCCACGTTATTCTTTTTCTTAGCCTTAAAGAAAATTAAAACATGTTACTTATTTTTAATTCAGTTCATTCTTAATTGTTGCCAATATTCAGTAGTGAAATGATAGTTTGACAAATAAACAATAATTAGTCATTAAGTTCCTTTTCCTGTCATTAGTTATTGTAAAATGTTGAATAAACATTTAAAATAGTTGACTCCTGCCTGTGCCTTGGAAAGCGTCACGGAAAAAATAAAATGATTGACTCCTGTGAATCAACTACTGAGTCTGTTCTTTAAAAAAAATTTTTTTTCTTTATTGATTTTATGGAGAAAGGAAGGGAGAAAGAGAGAGGGATAGAAATATGGATGAGAGAGAACATCAATTGGCTGCCTCCTGCATGCCCCCTACTAGGGATCTCGCCCACAACCTGGGCATGTGCCCTGACCAGGAATCAAACCGGCGACCTCTTGGTGCATGGGTCAACACTCAACCACTGAGCCACACTGGCCAGGCCTGAGTCAGTTCTTAATAAATATTTGCTAACCTAATGATAATTTCTCAGTAAACCATGGTTATATTAAGGTAAATGCATTCTTCATAAGAAGTACTAAAAGATACCATATTGTGATTCAAACACCTCCAAAAACTATTGACATTGGTGGTGCTTGGCCATATCACACCAACATGCACCTTATCTGACCTCTCTGGCCGTCAATACTAGGGATGATTAATTTGAAGTTGGCTCAGGGAACAGAGGACACTTGGATTTCCTTTCTTTCCCAATCTTCCTGCTCTTACTCCCTAACACCAATAGAAGAGTTAAGCCTTCTGGGAGAGTCAATGTAAAGAAATATTCTGCTCTGTAATCCAAGGAACCTTCAGTGTATTGATCTACCAACAGTTTTATTTCTACTTTCATTTACTGACTCAGCAAATGTTCGTTGTACTAACTTTATATAAGGCATTACGCTAGTCTTTATAGAGGATATAAAACCACATGGAGCTTTACTATAGGTTTACACACCTCAATAACTGCAACCGAAGATGGGGAACACAAGGAATTCGAGGCTGCCATTCCTGCACGTCGATTCTTGAAGCCAATTCCACTGTGTGAAAGTTACAGGTACATTGTCACAGTCTGAGTCTTTGGAACCATTAGCTGTTGTCAACTATGTTTTAGATTTCCCTTGTTGCCCTACCCTTTTTATATTCATGAGGCCGCAGTAAAGCTTATGTTACTCCATAGAATTGTGGCTGTAGAGGGTTGTCCCACATCCAGGAATCCATTTTAGTGATCTGACACAGGTCCCAATAATCTCACAAATGAAATGTTAAGGGTAGAACTTCAAGTTCTCTGATTGGGGATATATAACTGAACAGTAATCTCTGCCAAGAAACCTTTGGGATAACTATCCACTCTGCCTACCTATGCCTGGCCCTGGCCAGTGTGTACTCACCTGAGTAGCTGAGCATGGTCATGGGTCTTCATTTTCCCCAGGTTAGAACGATGCCAGTTCAGAAAGTTGTTAAAGGTGACACCTGTGTTGGATGTCACCTTTATCCTATCACCATTAGACCAGATTTCCATACCTACCAAGGCCACTTGAACATCTATGGTGTTATAAATCTGTGGAA
This sequence comes from Tadarida brasiliensis, assembly GCA_030848825.1. NCBI lineage: Eukaryota > Metazoa > Chordata > Mammalia > Chiroptera > Molossidae > Tadarida > Tadarida brasiliensis. Next base: position 64,751,103 of record CM061259.1, on the reverse strand, counting down.
AGAGCATTTTTTCTTCATAAAAATATTTGACATTTCTTTAGTGTTTTATATTGTTTGCTGGCCACAAGTGATGGATAAATGTATCCCATTTTGAAAACAGAAATTCTAGAAGTTGCCTTTGCTATAGTACATATGATTTTACCCTGATGTTTATCCTTGTCTGCTAAATTTCTCAAAACTGCTGATCTTAAACCACGGTGACCCTCCCAACTCCTTATTTGGTGAAAACATAGAGAAGCCCCAGGCTCCAATGTGGAAACATGTTCACAGGACAAATGTCTTACCACATTGAGTAGGTTCATCACATCAAACACAAAGCTTCGGATTAAAGTTAGATTTCTCTTATGCATGTTATACTGTAAAATACAAAATGCAAAGTAGAATTAAAATCTCAAACTATAGTGAAAAAGTTGATACAGTACAAGAGTTCACATTTTAAGAAAAATTATACATTTTATTGTAAACACACGTCCATTTATTCCATGTCTACCTTACATAGGATTCTGTATTTCAACAAATTGTATTTCAAATGTAAGATTTTCTTGGTAAGATAAAAATTAGGCATTTATATAAAATTTCATATTTTTACATTGAATAAATCAAATTAATGATTTAAATGTTTTAAACCAATTCAATATTATTAAAATTTGATTGTAAAGCAATATTTGCTAGTTAGAAGCACTGATTCTAGTATTTCTGAATATATAAATATAACTTGTAAAGTATATATAGTTTTGTGTCTACTTTATATTTACATAATATAGTAAGAATTTTAAAATATTTTAACAGCTCATTCATTTTTCTTTTTCATTATTGTGGGTGATCTCCTCTAGTATTAAGACTATTTCTAATATCTGAATATTTTGGCAGCAGATGGATATTAAAGGGAGTGGGTGAGCAAAAACTATTGTTGGCAAGAAAGGTAGAACAGATAAGACAATCAAGACAGGCTCAGCTTTTTCAGCCAGAATAGTTTATTGCTTGTGTTTCCTGATAAGAAAACTTAAAAGTTGACTTAACTTGACAAGAAGCACATATATTTCATACTCACAAAGGCATTATCCAGTACCAAAAAGAGATCAATGTATTTCTCAGCCTGAAGAAAACGTTCTTCCTTTACATAAAGTAAAAGAACATTGTTAATAATGATCTTTATCTTAAAAGTTTGAAAAGCTTACAAAGATTTTTTTTTCTTCAGAGGAAAATTAAATTGATACATAAGTAAATGCATTCTAGACTTTCCCTATACCAGTCTTTGCTGGGCAGCAGTCTATTATATACCATTGCTGAGACAACTGAAGTAGCTGACATAGGAAAGTTATACTCACCTCTGGGCTCTTCAGTGACCTAGAGGTTCGAATGAGGCTGTGTTTTCTGCTAACATTTCTTACACCACAGGTGTGGTTAGCTGGGTCTAGCTCCTCATGGCTATATGTGAGGACAGCATGTTCTTCTTGGTCTGTGCTTTTCAGAGGCTTTATCATATATCTTTGATCGCGAATTGTGAAGTATCCCCTGTGAGACACGGAGGCTCATATTTGAGAATTTTCTGCCATAGAGTCACATGTACTGACCAGAATGGATTAATACCTCTCCCTCCATCCCAAGCTCACACATACAGTACTTATTCATTGGCTTTTGGCTAATTTTTGCTAATTTAAGAGATAATCAATATTTGTCAATACTAAAATGAAGCCTGTATTATTTACCCAGAGAATTGTGAACAAGAATTACTATCCCAAAGAATCTGGAATTTACATCATGAGCTCAACAAAATTTGCCCATAGTTTATTTATACATTTAGCAAATATTTCTTGACAGGTCTTATGAAAATAATGGAGAATAAAATAAAGGAGTATATAGATACCAAGAATCCCAGACAAGAGAAAGACTGATGGGCAGATTAGCCAGAGGAACAGTTTGGAACTAGTAGTTTAAAGAATTCCACTTTATTATAATAAAATTCATTCAGAAATATAAAGTTGAATCTATATGATGGAATATTACAAAGCTTACATAACCATTTAAAATTTCGTCTATGAAGGTATCTTATAATAAGGAAAAAGACGTTTGATGTCATGCAATGTGAACTATGTCAGAAGAAAAATTATGTATATTTTATTTCATATTGCAACCACATAAAAGGCATATTTGTCAATATGCATAAAAGGTTGCAAACATGACAAAATACTAACACAGAGGTAAAAGTTCATTGTGGATATTTTCTTATTTGGGTTTTCTTTTTTTTTAACTTTCCCAAATTCTCCTAATTGATAAGCATTACCTTTGAAATAAGGAAAAATGTTACACACACACACAATTTTTTAAAAGTATGCTTCACCATGACAATTGCAGCGTGGAATCTTTAAGAAAATAAAATGAAATGTTTTCAGGAAGTGGATGGGTGAATGTAAAAATGGATCCAGATATCATCAAGGTCCAGAGTGCAGCATCTTGTTTAAATATTGCTAGGACTAATTTTTATTAGATCACCAGATTATAAAATGATTGCAAGGATAATATCTTATTCTTCACCTTACCTGCATATATTCAGCATGTTATGGATGGAGAAAATGTAATCAAGATAGTATAAGACATGATGTCCAGGAAGACTTATTCTGTGTAATAAAATGATGCTTGATGTTTAATATTTTGGGGAGTAGTTCTCACCTCAACCCATTACAAGTACTAATGCTGGCAACAGAATCCTTTTCATTCAGGATGTGTCCTTTATAGTAGCAGTGTTCCTAAGTTTGGAAAAAAGAAAGAAAAAATTAAGTATAAGAATAAATGTGTCACAGTGTGGTGGAAGCTGTTATCTTGAATACGTGGCCAGACCAGTTCCCTGAAACAAAAACAGTGAGAACCTCTGAGGTTTTATGAAGTGCTCCACCACTGACTCTGGAAACTTCACATTGAGTGAATGAGCTGTCTTCCTGATACTAATTGACACTAAAGAAAAGTCCAGGGAGGTTGAACTTAAGTGGGCTCATGGTGAAAGTGGACAATGGGTCTGAGAAGCCAGCTCCCCTGGGATCTACTGTATCCCCAGAGAACTCTCAGAGCTGAGAGACAACTTGTGAGAATTTGGGTCCCTCTGCTGAGTCCCTATGACACTGTGCATACTTTAGCAATAAAACGGGGTACACATTTTTCTACATTCTAGAGTCCTCAAGGTATCACACTACCACTCCTGAGCCCCTCATTAATTGGCCCCACTTACCATATTAATTGGTGTGTTAGTTAGTGGAATTTCTTTATCATCATCATCAAAACCCCAGAGAATTTATCTAAAACTAGAGATTCAGACATGGTTGGGAATCCATATAAAGAAAATAGGAGGTTGTGTGTAGAATAATCTAAGAAAGCTAATGAATAAACTGATTTGTCTCAGGGTCTGACATTCCATCTGTGTTTGTTTTTTTTTCCCTTGGGAATAAACCTTGTTATCGTAAACATTTTCTTACAGGAGATGTGGAAAAGGTACCACATTAAAGTATCAGCCACCACACTTGAGCATGATTTAATTTATCATATACTTTCCTTGGGGGTCAATATTAGGAAAAATCCAGACTGATATCCATGAGATGAGAGTGTTCATGTGAGTAGGAAACAAAGAGTCATTTTGTGGCAGAAGTCTTATCTGATTTTTTTTTTAGAGACATACATGTTTGGGGTACCACGGGGGTGACTCGGAGAAACACTTAGCTTGGTAATACTCCATGATTAAACCTTTTTGTATTCACTTCCTGTTCTTCCTTTGGCCTTGATTCTCTACGTCTGACATCTAGGCCTGGCATTATCTGTAAGGTGGTGGTATAACTAGATATAAAATTATATTAATTAAATAATTGATATCCCATTGCTGACCTCAGGATAAATGCATGCATCATCAGAAAATAGTGTCATGACATTTCAAGATCTATAGGGGAGAATATTTCTAACCTCTTAATAAAGGGGTCTAGGAGAAAAGTAGAATTTTGATTGCTTCAAAAAATGCAACACTTGGAAGACTCATAGTACTCTTACCTTTAAAAAATGCTGACTATGATTTTCTTCATCTATTATTTCATTGGATATATAAGCACCTTGCATTCAAGTTCTTCAATTTTTTTAAAGTTGTTCTTGGACTTATACAACTTATAATGTAAGTGGCAGATTCAGAAAAAGTCCCAGAAAGCATTCAGAACCTACCATGTTCTGAGAGCTTGTGGTGATTTCCTCTCCTCTGGGTGAGTAATAGGTTTCAGTGTAGTCTGGCCCCAGGAGATGCCTGTAGAGAGAGAAAATTGCATGATACACTCACTGTAGTAACAAAGGCTAATATTCTTGACATGATCACCAGCACTAAAGGAATAATAATGTCTGCAATGGGAAGGAGTCAACATTCTGACCCACTGATCTTTTTACAACATTGGAACTCTACTGCTGATTCAAATCAAAGCATTAGCTATACCTGTTAGATCTGGGGAAGAAATGCCCTCAGCTGCCCTATAACTGCAGATGATTTATGTTCAAAATGGGTTATTTGAGGATTCTTTGCACAAAGGACATATCCTTCACAGGGTCTCTGATGGGTTCTGGGTAACAAATATGCATAAATAACCATTGAAGTCCGAGAGACTTTTGCTGACTGCTATAGAACTCCGTGGAGCCCCATCTCTGGAATCTATCTCAGGGCTGTGTTCCCTAAATGGACCTTGGACATATGTTCTTATAAAAGTAATGGAAAGTCAAATCAAAAGTTTAAGTTTATCTGTGTAGAAAAGAATTTCAGTAAATTTTAAGAAGCATCAAGGAAGAAAGTCATTTTTATGAGCAGCTCTCTTTGTTTTACACTTTGCATTCAGTTTCCTAGGGAAGCTTCAACATTTCTGAGATAATATTAGCACAAACTTATCTAAAACATCTAAAACTCAAATCACACTAAATAAAGTCTCGAAATTTATGTTTCCACATTCTCTTAATATAATTCAGTGATTAAACTTTCAGAAAGTACAACTTACTTGGTTTTCTGTAGGCACAGAATGACTTCTCCATTTAATGTAATCTGATACTGAAGTTCAGGTTCATATCTTTCCTTAAAAATTTAATGATATAATGATATAAATTTATATCTCTGAGTCTAGCTAAAATAAACATAATATAATGATATATAGTATATAGAAGGATAATTCCAAGTGCCATGTAAGATAAAAGAAGCTATCTTATGCTTTTATAATATGTAAAATTAAACATAAATTGTATATTTAGATGGATTTCCAAAAAGTACAATGACATGGTAATAATACAGATTAAACTAATTCTAATAGGTCAGATAGGGACGAATAATTTGCCTTATGTACAGTATACAGTCTTTTGTATCCTAATGGGTCACTAATGGGTTCATAAAAAGGCATATATTTTTTTACGATAAAATTAAACCAAATACACTAAAGAAAATCAACTCCAAACTGACTAATAATTAATAAAATAAAAACTATAAAATGAGGGAAATGTTTGCAATAATGTGATAGTTAAAATGTTAATATCCTTAATAAATTTTAAAAATCTTAATTATTGAGATAATGTTGAGTTCTCCATTATAGACAGAATAGCTAAGGAAAAGGCAATTTAGTTGGGTAAGGGGTTGAGGGTAGGAGAAAGGTTTAGGGGAGGCTGGTAAAGAATATTTTTAAAAAATGGCTGCCTTTCTTCGGCTCCTTTTTCCCCCCAGAAACCTGGAGAAATACCTAAGCATCTTTATTCTTACTGATCAAGTAATGCAGTTATCTCCCTTTCTACTGCTTAACTGTACAAACATTCTGAGAAATCCTGTGTTCTCTCCTGGATAAAGATTAAACCACTAGATGTTGACTGTTACATCACTTCTATTAGTAAAAAGGCTCCTTATTGTCTGTTCAGATGATGGGAAAACCCCACAGTCATTCACATTACTTACCTCTTTACCATGTGTCTCTGTTTGGTTGCTTTGTATCTCTCTTTTGTGTAAAATGTGCAGTTTTTTAGGACGAACTACTTCATAGAGTTCTAATTCAGGTGTTTGCCTTATGGCTATTTCTAGAGAAAGAAAGATAATATTGATAATAATGATATAAATTATTGAAAGGATTTTGTTTTGGTTTTGGTCTTGGTTGGTTGGTTTGTTAAAATGGCATGGAAGACTGGACTTTCATTGAGAACATAAACATTAAAAACAAGTTATTTCTTCTGCTTGAACTTTGATAACGAAGGTTTTTTCCTTCACTCCCCCATCCTTGATTCTGGAAAGACATAACAATGATGGAACAGTGCTTTGGATATCTCTCAATATATGTAAACTCTGGGCCACCATCCCAGAAAAGGCAGGTTTGGGATTAGAACAAAGCGTAAGGGAGCCAGGAATTCTGCCTGTAGTAATCCAGTTTCTTCTTCCTCTGTTGTCCTCTACAAAATTGCGATTTTTTTCTTTTAATGTTCTCAGAGATTTGTTTTCCTTTTTATATATTTTACATTCTGTGGCACAACCCATGACTACCCCTCACCCCATAAAAAATAAATATTTTGTAGACAGATAATTCTTCATTCTTAGGAAAGATTCTGCTAAAAGTTATTTTATTTCTCAGTGAAACAATAAACCATTATGTTCTTTCTCTCATTAGCATTTTCCCTCAAGACTTTAGATTTTACAGGAAATAGCATCAGAGAGTCAGAAGAAAAATTTTATATAGACTAAATGTTCTGGATTCACTTGGAATTACATTGCACAGACAATTTTCTATTTTGCTTGTATACAGTAGGAAAATAACTGAAATTGGAGCCAAAATATGTGGTCTTAAATCCTAGCTAAATGACCTTGTAAAAGTTACTTCAATTTCTGTCAGTTTATTGACCCAAAGTAGAGATTGGTATAAAAATTGAATAACATAAAATAATTTAACAGCAGTCTAGGAAGTTGGCAGGCATATCTTTATCCATTTTTTTCTTGCTCAATCATTAATATAAGATTAGTTTTATTTTTAAATGTTCCCATTTTCACAATCAAGTGTCTATGCTTAGAGACAGATTCTCAATCAGTGTGACAGTCAGTGTGACCCTAGGGACACCAAGCAACTCTACACCTGGCTGATGTGGGCAACCTGAAGGGAAGTAGTAAATCATAAAATCTCTTCTAGTCAAACCCCAAAGTTCTGCTATGATGCTGTCCTAAGAAGAATTCATTACATGTGAAGAAAAGGAAATGTATAAATATACCGCTAAAAGTCTTAATCAAAAGAAAATATGAGTCCCATTAGTGAAAAGAGTTATGAGATTGAAATTAAAGTGAATTTTAATAACATCTAGTCCCAACTCTAGTACTAAATGGTCAGTTGGTCTAATAGTTTTTAATTTTGCTTAATAATGCAATTATGTTTAATTGAACTCTAATTTTACTTAAGAGTCTCCCTTGTCATCCATCCTAGTGCAGCATTTGGATAAATCATGTCTTTAGATAAATGATTGTCTTTTTACGGGGTAGAAATATTAATGTTATTCAAGATAACGTTGAAGATGGTTAGAAAATTTTTGAATTCTGGTCTAGAAGTTAATTCTCCGCTGTTATTTGGGGCTGCATGTCTTAGAAAACAAAATATAGGACTTGTAGGATTATTGAACGAGAGATAACATTTCAGAGACATCCTAATTAAATGATTATGACAAGCAAAACATTTTGACAATGAGCACAATTTATATACATTGAATAAATATACTAAAATACAAACTGTAGTGACATTTGGGTCATGTGAGCACATAATTTTCTTAATGATAGTTTAAAAAATTAAGTAGTTTGACTTTTATATAAAATGCCAATATATTAGTGCTTACCTTCAGTTTGTGCAATGAGCCAGAGGACAGAAAGCAGGATTAAAGCCATGCTGGCAACTGCAGGTGGCTGAGAAGTCCCACACAGCATGAAGATGTGGTCTCCCCAACTATTTATCTTCCCCTGCTTCTTATTACGAATTTCAAAGTAAAATATAAATCTCAAACCTTATTTATGAGATTTGGATATGTTTCCTAATGGTGTTGGGAAATTGCCAAGAAATTGCAGTGTCAAGAACATGAGAATGTTCCTCATTGATGACACTTGTTTATGTCTGTGGTTACCGCCTGCTAAGAATCACTTCTGGACAGCTGCTTGTCCTAATGTTCCTGTAAAGGTGGAAAGTACCAGCTGAGACTTCACTGCCCGTGTACACATTTGCATACTCATCAAACTGAACTATCACTCTTGCTCTTCAATAACCTTAGAGAAATTGGTGCACAAATTTAGAAAATATACCAGTAGTCTCTACATACTTTATGCAACCGACACAGAAAACACAAAATCCATAAAACAAGTACCAGGCAAAGTTTTACAAGTTAGCGTATTATAATCTCTCTGCCCCTCAGTCTCCTTTTCTATGAAAATACGATGATGGTAACAATACCTACCTCAAGCTTCTTATAAAAATCCATGTAAGGTGCCCTGGCTGGATGGCTCAGTTGGTTGGAGCATTGTTCCATACACCAAAAAGTTTCAGATTCGATTTCCAGTCAGGGCATATACCTGGGTTGTGGGTTTGATCCCTGGTTGAGGCCCACAACATGGATGTTTCCCTCTCACATCGATCTCTCTCTCCCTCTCTCCCTTCCTCTCTCTCTAAAAATCAATGAAAACATATCCTCTGGTGAGGATTAAAAAAAAATTCATGTAAGGTAAGACACACATGCATGCACCTATACATATAAAACTGCAAAGAAATGGGCAAATGTAATTCTCTTGACAGTGTTAGCCTCAAATTATACAGCAAATGAAGTATGTTTGAAGTGCAGTATGAGTTCTACTGCAGGAAAATAACAATATTTTTGTGATTAAAAATAATGTATTTTCATGGTCATAAATATCAAGAGTATAAGGAGAAAAAGTTGATCACCCAATGACCCAACATCAAAACATGACTTCTGATAACATTTTGATAATTTATTTACATCTCTTTTCTATGCACTAATAAAAAGAGAAAAATAAAAAAAATTTAAATTTTTTAGACTTTAGTGTTTATTGTGTAAAGGGTTTTGGGAACCTGTATTTCTTGTGTAGCATTATGACATAATGTTGGATATTAAGATGTTATTTTAATGACTTCAGAATATTGCCTTGTGTATATATGTTATGTATGTCTTTGTATGTGTATATTTTTTATTGCATTTCAGATTATTTCTTTTGGATAAGTTTTTAGAAACGGTATTATTTAAAGAGGGTAAATCAATTTGAGGTTCTTGGTATAGATTGAGCAGGTAATTTTTGGAGAATTAGCACCAAATCACATTTTAATTTATAGTTTTCCCAATCTAAAAATCTATCTTTAACTGCTGAGCTTATTTTTACTGATATATTTGGAAGTTTGCTAACATCTGATTGCAACTTTTATAGTTATCTCTCTATGTTTCTTTTGAGTCAGTTTAGTTTTCTCTATTATTTTATATTATATTTGCTGATCCTGAAGATCAACATTCTACATGTATTTTATGGTAGTTACCACTAAATTTTAACAAAATATAATTTCAGTTAACATCTCTACCATCAAATAATACAAGACCCTGGAAAGTTTTAACTCATCAGCCTCCCACCTCTTACCACCTTACATATTATTATCAATTATTTTAGTTCTACCATGACATTCATTAGCAATTAGGTTAATAACATTCGTTTTTAATTTTATACAGATAACCTATTTGAAGTTATTTATATGTATACCACCTTCTTTGGTCACAGGCCCTTTTAGTATCAGGACTTTTGTAATTTTTTTTCTTTTTGAAACAAATTCTTTGATAAATCATTAACGTTTTCTTGGAGTAAGACTTCTATGTTTTTAAAATATTTTTCCAGAGAATATATTTATCTCACTTTATTCTTTAATGATAGTTTAGCTGGGAATACAGTTGTAGGATGACAACTAATGTTTCTCAGGATTTGGGAGCTATTTTACTATCTTGGGCAACTATTGCTGCTGTCAAAAATTAGGCTTTTAGTCTGTTAAATGGACATTAATTTTGCTTATTAAATATACAACCAGTATTTCAAGATAAGTTAAATATTCATTGAGATTATCTTAAATTTGAGTTAATATTAAATTAATACTGATTTATATTAAATTATTATCATTTCTGAGCATGCCAAGATGACCCTGATATTATCCCTAGTATTGAGATATTCCTACAATAAAGTCTACTAATGGAGATAAATCTACAAACAGATATAATTTATACAAATGGCAACATTATGATTGAGATTTGTGTATTATATTCAGGTAGATTTTAAAAGCATAACATTTGGTGAGTAGAAAGAGTCAGATAATATTAGCTGGAAAAGAAATAGGAGAATGGATATTCTGGTGAGAGAAAACTATATGAGCAAAGCTATGTGTATACTTGTGGAATTACAATGTGTTTTCCATAACTTGAATATAATATAAAAAGTAATAAGTACCTGACACAAATCTTGTGAGATATGCAGGTATCAAGTTATGATGAGACAAATGCTAAAGGTCTTAAAGAACAAGGTACACATCTGAGAAATATTTAGCTCATAAAATTGTTTGACTTGCTAGTTGATTACATGGCAACTGGGGGAAATAGAGGCACCTGGAATCAATTCTAAGGTACAGTGGAAGTAACTATATGACATCTTCCAACTTGGTCAGTTGATAGGAGTTGCACTTTAGTTATACCCCTTAAAGGCTGGAGATATATCTCCTGGTTTACCCTTCAGCACCTAGAAGATAATAGATGTTCAAAAATGTTCATTGAACAATTTTACCATGAAAGGAGTTTGCAAACTAAACTTTCTTCCAAGAACACTGAGGCTGTTTATTAGATAGCTGAATATCAACTTGTAAATTAAAACTGTGGAAATAACAGTAAAAAGATTATTTACTTGATGCATCTGGAGGGTTTGAGAAATGACATACATATGGACTCTTATGAATACAATATCCAAGGATTGAATAAACATAGGATTTAATTTATGGTCATGAAACTAAGAAATCATGACCAACATTCTGACCACAGACAATGTTGTTCCCATAAAACTTGCAACTTAACATTCTGGAATGTTTCCTAATAAAGTATATTTGATGATTCATGGCAGATGTTTATTATCTAACTAGAAATGAAAATCAAATAACAACATGGGCAAAAATTACAATAATTGCTAAGAAATACCCCTAAAATGGGTACAAGTTAACAGGGTCATTGCATGGAGAGTGAGTCACTTATGATAAATGGTATAGATGTTGAAGAGATTGGAGGTAAAAGGTAAATTCATTTACAGGTAAATAAAGGTCTCTAGATATTTCAGTAAAAGGAGTGAGAGAGGGCTCAGTAGGGTGTGTCAATTCATTCAATGAATATTTAGAATTTTTATGTTCTTATTTTCTAGGCTTTGTATAAGAGTTTTGGAATGTGAGATTAAATACTAGAATTGTGAAGAAAATCACACTGAACAGCAAGGGGAACAATGCATAAGAAAAAAGACAATATAAAGTTAGATAAGAGGGGGATGTTTTGGGTATCAACCAAGGAATACTTCCAGCTATGGTGGACTAGCTTATATCAGAGCAGTCCTGCACCGTGATGTCTTAATGAGCCAGAGGAAAAAAAAAAATGTGTGTGTGTGTGTATCCATAGATAAATGTATTAGAAGGCATTTAGAATAGCTAAGGCAACAAGTACTGGAATGTCCAAGATTTCAAAAAGAAAGGAAGTACACAGAGGTGAGCTTGACATTCCCCTCCAAATTTTCCTTCAAGCATTTAGCACTTCTTAGATTCCAGCTAAGAGGCTAGGAAGCTGAGCAGAGTTCTCAGTAGCCTCACACTGCTACAAAGATACAAAGACAAAGTTGGAATTAAGAGTCCCTCAAGAAGGAAGGAGACTCATAAACTCCCTAGAATGAGCTGGGATCTAGAAAAGACTGAACTCTACTAGGAAAGGCAAACAAAAAATATTCAAACCTTTACAGATTGAAAACCAGTTTCTGAACAGCTCAGTCCCCAATTGTATTGAGGTGATCTACCTTGAGATTAACTGCCTGCCAGGAGAAAAGAAAAAATTTGGTATAGCTATACAGTGAAATACTACACAGGAATGAAAGTGTACCATCTGCTACATGCAGGGTCATGGATAACTATCACACACATATTTTGAAAAAAGAAAAGCCTTATGATTCTACTGAAATAACTTCCCAAACTGGCAAAACTCAGTGATAATTTTAGATATCATATAGTGTTTTTTGGGGGGAAGGAGGGAATTTAATGACTGCAAGGAGATATGACTGACACTTCCAGGGCACTGTTAATGTGACATTTTTCTTGATGGATGTGGTAATTACATGGGATATATGTCATGTGAAAATTCATCAAGCTGTACTATTAACAATGTTGTATACTTTTCTAAATATGTATACGTATATTATACCTCCATAAAAGATTTTAAAAAGTGTTTACATGTGTATATATACCTATGTATCTCTCCACACATATACACACATACATTTGTCTTGAATACAACATCAACAATTCAAAACATTTGGTTTGTAAGGAACTTAGTTTTTTAATTGTAAAACTGTTATTGCTACAGTCTTATTTGTGCAATAAATAAAGGTCGCATTTTTAAAATAAGCTCTTATGATAACTCCACTTAAAAAAAAATTTCTAGGAGCCACTATATTGTTTAGGCTATTATTATAAAGGCTTTCATTATAGCAACTTATTATAAGTGTATATCATTTTGAATTTGTGTATTTTATCTAGACTTATTTGTGGAAGGAACATAATGATTTAACTGTCTGTAAGATTAACATCTCTGATAAAACAAATACTATTTTCAAGAAAGAGATATATCAAATCCTGCCAACGTTTCATCAGTTGACTATTCCTATAAACTATTCTGCAATTGCAGTATAAGGAGGTTAAATGTGTATTCCATTTCCCTTGGGAAAGTATTTATAACTAATAAAAAGATCTTGACGCGAGGCAATGAAAGACAAAAAGACCAAACTAGGACCTAATCATATTTGATATTCGAGCTTTTATAGAACCTACTATAAAATTGCCATACATAGTGATAAATTTTTCTTATTGGATATGAAGTGAAGATAATTGAATACATTACAGTACTTGATTAATAAAATATTCTTATCCATATAAAATCCTATTTTAAATAAAGATTAAGATTTGATTTGTTAGTTATTAATTTTTAATAATGTGTAAGTGCCTGAGACGACACCATCCACAACTAAAGCCACAATCTCTGACAATACCTACATCTAACCAGTGTCCGTATCAACACATCTGCTTTCCTTCCCAATCTAAATTAAGCATTATCTTGAATACTGCGTTCATCATTCCTTTCCTTCTCTTTTTTCAATAATCTTACTGAATCTGTATAAGGTTTTTATCTATTGCTGTATAACAAACTATCAAGACTCTCTACCTCATTTCTATGGAGACCAAGGAGAAGGGGGCTGTCATGCTTATTATTGCCTAGTGAGAATGACAGGCCCAGGCACTCAGCCTTGTCTGGCAGCTCCCCAGTATAGGGGAGAGGGGGCTGGGACAGCCTAGTAAGTGTGGAAACCTGGAGTTTCCATTCAGTCTTTGCTGGGGTAGTAGGAGTTTAGCCACAAATGTTTCTGTAGTGTTTGGCTGGAGTAGAGCGTTTATTGTTTAAAAGTTTTATGTTTTGCTAGCCCGCTTTGTTCCTGGTCCTTTGGCTAAAGTGGACAGACTTCTGTTGGGGCTTTTCTTGTCTGTGTCCATTTACATTTTCAGGTCAGTGGCTTCTTCAGGTTCAATCTGTACAAAAAAGAAAACCCAGGGAACTCATCACTATATCCTTCCTTGCATCCTGACGTTCTAGATTCTGTCTTCTCTACACCTTTCAGAGTCTTATTATGTTTAATATATATGGGTTTTTAGTTGTACTTCATATGAGAAATAGGAAAAATAATACATCTACTTCATCTTCCTGATTAAATTATTTATTTTTAATTTTCTTTTTTATCTAAACTGCTGAATTTTTTTACCATAAAATTTTCATACTACTTTGTTATTATCCTTTCAGTGTCTAAAGGATCTGTCATGTCACCTCATTCCCAAGAGTGGTTAATTTCTGCTTTCTCATTATACTTGATGTGATTGGGAAAGGTTTATCAGTTTAATTTTTCTGTTCAAATAATAAAATTATAGATTTATTAACTGTATTATATTTCCTGTGTGCACTCCAATTTTTCTTATTTTTATAATTTTTTATTTTTATTTTTATTTGAAATCATTGATTTTTAAATAACATAAGCATTGGAAAGATACATTTCCACAAAACTATCCAACAAAATTTTATCTCTTTTATTTCATTATCCTTCAGTTAAAAATATCTCTTAATTTCATGTTTTTCATTATTTCATAAGATTTTGAAATGTGTTGGTTAATATACAAATATTTGAAACTTTCTAAGATATTTTAATGGAATTCTAATATATTTCAGTTGTATTCTGGGAAAATTTTTGTAACATTTCAGCCTTTCGAAGTATATGAGACACGTTGATCAGCACATTATCTTAGTGAAGGATCCATGTTCTCTGTAAAATTACATATTTTGTGTGGTTATGAACATAGCACTCTGTTAATTAGGCTACGCTAGTTGCTTAGTTGACAGTGTTGTTCAAGTCTTTGGTAACTGTACTGTTAACACTTTTCTGGTTATTCTATCGGTTCCTGAGAGAGATATGTTAAATTACCTACCACAGTTGTGAATTTACCTATTTATCACTTAATGTTTATTAGTTTGTGTTTCATGTATTTATAAGTTTTATTATGAGGTGCATAACATTTAAGATTATTATGTTTTCATGATGCATGTCCCTCTTTATTTCCAGTTGTATTTTTTTAAGTATTTCATTAATTTAATTTTATTTTTCCCCAATTTTTATTAATTTATTTTTGTTACAGATGTTTCTCCTTTTTCCCCCCTAGACACCCTCCTCCCCAGTCTGCCTCCCCCCCCCCCAAGCATTGTTGTCTATGTCCATTGGTTATGCATACATGCATATAAGTTCTTTGGTTTATCTCATCCATCCTCCCCGCCCCACTACTCTGAGGTTTGTCAGTCTGAACCATACGCCTTTCTATGTCTCTGGGTCTGTTTTATTCATCAGCCCACCTTGTTCATTATATTCCACATATAAGTGAGATCATGTGGTATTTGTCTTTATCTGATTGGCTTATTTCACTTAGCATAATACTCTCCAGTTCCCTCCATGTTGTCTCAAAGGATAAGAGATCTTTCTTTTTTAAGGCTGCATAGTATTCCATTGTGTACATGTACCACAGCTTTTTTATCCACTCATCTATTGATGGACACTTGGGCTATTTCCAGATCTTAGCAACTGTAAATAGTGCTGCTATGAACACAGGGGTACATATATTCTTTCTAATTGGTGTTTCAGGCTTCTTAGGGTATATTCCTAGAAGTGGGATCACTGGGTCAAATGGCAATTCAATTTTTAATTTTTTGAGGAAACACCATAGTGTTTTCCATAGTGGCTGCACCAGTCTGCATTCCCACCAGCAGTGTACTAGAGTCCCCTTTTCTCCACACCCTCACCAGCACTCGTTGTTTGATGATTTGTTGATGGCAGCCATTCTGGCAGGTGGAAGATGATACCTCATAGTTGTTTCAATTTGCATCTCTTTGATGATTAGTGAAGTTGTGCATTTCTTCATATGTCTCTTGGCCATTTGTATGTTGTTTTTGGAGAGGTGTCTATTTAGTTCCTCTGCCCATTTTTTAATTGGGTTCTTTGTCTTCCTTTTGTTGAGTTGTATGAGTACTCTATATATTTTGGAAATTAACCCCTTATCTGATGTATCATTGGCAATCATGCTCTCCCATACAGTGGGTTCCCTTTACGTTTTTATGGTGTTTCTTTTGCTGTGCAGAAGTTTTTTAGTTTGATGTAGTCCCATGTGTTCATTTTTTCTCCAGTTGTATTTTTATATTAAACCCACTTTTCTAATATTTTATGTCATACTAGCTTTCTGATAAAGACTGTTTGCATAGGATTTTTTTCTTTTACATTCAGTTCTGTCTTTCCAGTAACATTAAATACTATATTTCTCGGTATGTAAATAGGACTTTTTAAAGGCTTTTTGGAAAGCTTTCTCTATTCCATCTCTGCAATTTACTGATTTGTTCTTCAATTCTATTATTCATTCTATTAGTCTGTATCTCAACTATTACATTTTTTGAAACATTATTTTTTATTTATTTGGGTGACATTGGTGAATAAAGTGTACAATTCTATAAAACACAATCTGTATATTGCATTGTGTGTTTACCACCCAAAGTCAAATCTCCTTCCATCACCATTTATCCCCCCTTTACCCTTTACTACCTCCTCCCAAGCCCCCTGAACAAACAAGACAAACAAAAACTCATAGACACAGATAACACTATGGTGGTTAACTATTACATTTTTATGACTAATATTTTCCCTTGGCTTCATTTTTTCATGATTTCTTGTTTTTGTTTTATATTTGGAACATCTTCCCTTATGCATTTTAATACACTTATTATTTTTTGGCTAGTCTTTTAATAGGTTAGAATCTATAATCCAATAATCCATTGGAAATGTTTGTGTTCCCTAATGTGTTGTTTATGGTCATTTTTACATGACACTATTATTTTTTTCCATTAAGCAATGCATACGAAGGAGGACAGGCTCTGATATTGTCAGCTGCAAAAGCTTAGGGAATGACAAGTAGATGAATCTCCCTCAGGGTGGAAAACCTCAGATAGGTAGCAGAAAACCAGTCCATTGCTCCTGGGTCAGATCACCTTTTGCTCCCAGAGAAGCAGCATTGGGAAGATAAACTCTTTCGATGTTACTTCTCTTGTCGGTTTAGAGGGGTTGCCTTGAGAAGGCGATGGTCAGGGGTTAGTTAGTCTCATTTCCCCTGGCTTCACACTGCACAGGATTTCTCAACTGCCCTGATTTTATTCTTGAGTCTACCAGGACTAGTACAATTGCTGCAGGTATACAGACAGCACTGTGTGTTCAAGACAAAGTGGGAAAGCATCCAGAGAAGCACAATATATCCTATTATTTTATTCTCTCACAGAACTACCAAGTGATTTCTTTTCCAAGCCAACCACACACAGAAGTCTGCAAACAAATGGACCCCCACTCCCACATTCTCCAGGGAAATCTCCCAGTTTTCTTAAGTTCTTCTGGGACCAAAGAGAAAGACAGCTGTGCCATATCATCAATTTGCTTGAAATCACTGGATTTATTTTTTTTTTAATGTAAACAAGATATACATGTTTCCTTTTCTCATTAAATTTACTTGAATTAGATCACTCAGCTGAGTGGGTCCTTCAAAACCTATTTTTAGTATAAAACTTATTTGTATCTGCCTTCCTTTCTTGCTCTTTGTTTCTCCCTTTTGTGTTTTAAGAAGAAAGCAGAAGTCTAAACCAAACAGCTCCTGAGTCTTTAGTTGTGAGACACTGCTGCCTGAAGCCCTAAGTTGCTGATGGAGGATTTTTTTGAGATCATCTGAGTAAGTGAGAGGGAGATCCACTATCTGAAGAGAAACTAGAAGACTTAAATATAAATTCTGTTGTGGCATTATCTCCAGTTGCAATAATATAAAAGGTGCCTTGATCAGTTCAAATGGTTATGTCTGGCAATGAAGCATATGAAAAATACTCAACATCATTAATTATTAGGAATGCCAATTAAAACAATAATAGCCCTAACCGGTTTGGCTCGGCAGTTAGAATGTCCGCCCGAGGACCAAACAGTCTCAGCTTTGATTCTGGGTCAAGGTCACGTACCTGGGTTGCAGATTCAATCCCTGGCCCTGGTCAAGGTGGAGCAGGAGGCAACTGATTGATGTGTCTCTCTCACATGGATGTTTCTCTCTCTCTCTCCCTCTCTCTCTCTCTTCCACTCTATCTAAAAATCAATGGAAAAATATCCTCAGGTAAGGATTAACAACAAAACAATAATAATATACCACCACACAACTGTTAGAATGACCAAAATCTAGAACAATGACCACCGATGCTAGCAAGAATGTTGAGCAATAGGAACTCTGATTCACTGGAAAGCAAAGTGATACAGTCATTTTGGAAGGCAGTTTGGCATAACATACTCTTACCATATGATTCAGCAATCACATTCCTTGATATTTATCCAAATTAATGAAAACTAATCTTCACACAAAAACCTGAACATGGATATTTATAGCAATTTTTTAAATAAATGCCAAAAATTGGAAGTAATCAAAATGTCTTTTCGTTGATGAATGGACAAATAAACTGTGGTACATTCAGAAAATATAATTTTATTCAGCAAGTTAAAAAAATGAACTATCAAGCATAAAAAAACACAGAGGAAACTTAAATGCATATTACTAAGTGAAAAAAAGCCAATCTGAAAGGTTACATATTGTGTGATTCCAACTATATGATATTCTGGAAGAGGGGAAACTTTGGAGATAATAAAAGGATCAGGGATTACCAGAGGTTGCAGGGAGGGAAGAATTAACTCATGTGGCAAAGAGGATTTTTTAGGGCAGTCAAAATACTCTGTATGGTACTATACATAATGATGGACAAATGTCATTATACATTTGTCCAACTCACAGAATATATAACACTAACAGTGGACCTTCATGTAGGCTATGGACTTTGGGTGACAGGGATGTGTCATCGATGATAACAAATGGACAAGTCTGAGGGGGGAGGTGGATAGTGGGGAGGCTGTGCATGTGTAGGGCAGGAGCATATGCAGACTTCTGCACCCCCCACTCACTTTTGCTGTGAACCTAAAACTGCGCTAGAAAATAAACACTATTAAAAAAGAAAAGACTATATCTTTTCTATTTGATCATGGAAATGAACCACCAAGAAATAAGTGAGCCATGAGTGTGTGCCACAGCTGACCAGCTTATCCCCAAATGCTTTAGGTTCTGCTATAGTTGCACATATTTTCTTGTTTATGCTTGATTCCCTTGCACAAATATTTTTGTTCAGCAACCACCAAAAGAGAAAATGATAGTCTCAAATCTAAATATTGTTTGTTCTTAATTATTTCCAAGCTTATTTTTCAATATTGTCTGTAGCCTTTGATTCTGATACTTAACTTTGGTTTCCTTTTACTTCAGATAAAGCTACTTTATCAGTAGCACCAATGAAATGTCCTGTGTTTAGAATTTAATTGCAGTGCTTTGAAGTTGAGATTACTGAAAAAATACAGATTTTAAAATATTTTTGTAATCAAATTACTTTTTCTATCCCTGATGTTAATTTGGATGAATAATCAAGATTGATACTAGGAATACGATATAGGTAGCAAATGACTGAGATGTTCCCATTAAATCTTTGGTTCTTTAACCAAGAATACATATTAAGATTACCTCTAGAACTTATTCAAAAGCTGATGTCTCCATTCTTGTATCCCATGTTCAGATTCTGTTACTATAAACTGGGGCTTCTATTTTTTTAAAGTAATATAGATGATTTCAGTGCTCACATTTTATTACATGAGGAACAGTTTCAATATTGATTTTTAGCAAATGAAGAAAATTGTATATAACTTGTTATTTACCTTACTCCAAGCAGAATTGGTTATCAATAAAATCATTACAAGGATAAGAAAGCAAATATTGTGCCCGGCCGGTATGCTCAGTGGTTGAGCATCAACCCATGCACCAAGAGGTCACCAGTTCGATTCCTGGTCAGGGCACATGCCCTGGTTGTGGGCCAAATCGTCAGTGAGGGGCATGCAGGAGGCGGCCAATCAATGTTCTCTCGCATTGATGTTTCCAGCTCTCCCTCTCTTTTCCTCTCTCTCTAAAAATCAATAAAGAAAAAAATATTTTTAAATTAAAAAAAAGCAAATATTGGAATACTCTATATATACTTCAGTGACCAAAAATGGCAACTCTAATAAGCCTAGAAATAATTATATAGAAAAAAATAGATTCAGTCTCTAAAATAATCAATTGAGACAGGTTTTTATCTCAATTATTTCTATCTCAACTATTATAACTAATAGTGCAATGATTACCAAATGTAACCTTTGTCACTCAGTGTAAAGCCATTGTGTTCACAGATATTAAATTCTTCCAATGGCAAATTTAAATATGCTACGATGTACATTTCAAAAAATTTTAAGTACTTTTAAGTCAGATGAAAATATCTATTTTATTTGTTCAATGATGATATTAGATCCTAGCTCATATGATATGAGAAGGAGCCTATTAGTTGGTTTCTCAGTTCATGGTATACAGATCAGTTAGAAATAATTACTCCATTACCCTGACAAGTGATAAAGTTACTGGTGAAAAGTTGCATGAATGTCCTAATTTGAGCCTATGCCTTGCTGTGGCCTGATAGGGTTCATTTCTCACTGTGTGTGACCAGAATGTGGGTTAGGACAATCAGCCATGTGTCTGTATATGTGAAAGACCTACCTAGGGGCTACCAGTGTGAGAGCCCAGGAGAAGGGCAGATTTAGGTTCTCCAATCTGATGCAACAGCAACATCATCTGCAACACTTCTTTCAGGTCTCCAAAGCAGGAGGAGCTGTGAGTCTTCTGAGCCATTCATTTTTACTTATTTGGTTGGTTGGTTGGTTTTGCTCTGTTTATGTGGTTTTATTATCCTTGTTTATAGTATGTTGTTTTTAATTTATGGACACTCTAAATCTGTCAATGCTGTTTATTTCTCTTGTTTTTTTACCCTTTTTAAAAAAAATATTTTGGAGTAAAACTTGGAGTTCGTATTTACCAAACTTGGAAGACTGTATGGTTTATATTTCACTGGTCTCATCTGACCCATGACTTTGAAATTTTTATAATGTTCTGTTCTTGCTGTTTTGTTTTCTAACTCTCTTAACTGTTTCTTTTTCTTTTGTTAGACTTTTCTAAACCTCCTCAATTTGCATATGCATGAATGTGTGTGTATGTTTAAGGAAGGGTGGTAATATAAATATATAAAGGGACTCATTAAAAATAAAGAAAATGCTTTAGTTCAGACTAGCCTCCATAAACCTAATCAATCCCGACTTCATTCATGCTATTGTTGAACCTCATTATCTCCCCAGAATGTCCTTTTCTTCTTTCTCTTTTTCAGATCTGATATACTGACATAATTTGAGATATAAGTAGCACCTCCAAGAGAAACATTTCATGCCCTTCCCTGATAAACATTCATTTCCCCTGTGCTCCCTTGTGCTGGTATTTTGTGATTATTTTATCTCTCTATTTATTCATGTCAGTTTTTAGAAGGAAGTGTCCCTAGACAGCAGGTGCATAACTCCAGAATCTTGATGGAAGACTTTTGCTAAACAAAGACTTTTTGAGTACTTACTATTTTCCAGGCTCTATTCACAAGAATGGGTAGAAAAATCACAAGTGATTTTCAGAAGAAGTGGACAGTCAAAGGGCATACAATTTGATTGCACCATCAGAAAAATTTTCACTAGTAACATTATATAAAAGAAATTGTAGCTGGAGATAAAATGGAACTTAGCACTATAATATTAAATGTGCCTTTCTGTGCCAGATAGTTTTGCTGCAGGCACTGCAGTTGTGTACAGAAACCAAAAAATTGGATTTAAAATAGTTGGGTTGAAGTCCCTATTCCACCACTTGCTAGCTGTGTGACCTAGAGAAAAATCACCTATTCTCATTTTTATATTGGTTTTCTCAACCGTAAAATAAGGACAATGATCTTTCACATAGGATTTTTATAAGGATTAAGTGAAATCACACACACACACACACACACACACACACACACAATCTGGTATAAATCATAACACACTCTACAGATGTAAACCTGTATCATTAACCTATGATACTGAATTTTTAAAAATAAATAATCAAATTTACATTTGGCTGTGATTTCATTTTTTCTAAGAGCTTTGTGGATTCAATACTTGTTGATTTCCCCAAAGTATCAATTCAGGGTCATTGCACATGGAAGCCTCAAATCTAGGACGGTGTTGCTTTCACCCAGAAATGACAGCAGAAGAAGAGGAATTGGAACTGGGATATGAAGGTGAATTCTGAAAACACTTCAGAGGCAGATTAAAACACCAAGAACAACAGAGAATCACCAGTAAAATCTGTGTTGATAATAAATAACTTTGACCTATTTCCTTCTCAAAACCTGTGAAACAGTAACCTGTGCAGAGAGGGTCCTTACCTATGGCAAACGCAAGGACAGAGTCATCCTATGGATAGATCATTGACGATACATTATCTACCTTTCTAGACCATGGACATCTGTCTTCTACTACCTTTTTCTTTTTATACTCCCATACTACCTTTATACATTTCTTAGAAAACCCTCTTTGGAAATTGACAAATTATGAATTAATTGAATTTCATAGATGAGAAAAATTTTAAATATCCAAAGAGTTTAAATCATATATTAAGTCTAAGAGCAAGTTATCGGCAGAGCCAGGGGACTGCCTCTGCATTTATTCTGTGTGCTGTCCACCTCCCCCATATTATATTATTTATTTGTTTGTTTGTTTGTTTATATACTCTTTCTTATTCTCCCCTGTACATTTCCATTACTTTTCTTGACTTTCCCTGGTTTCCCATCTGACACTTCAGTTTTCTGCTGGATCTGCTTGGCCCTGCCATTGGCAGGCAGGACTAAAGGAGTCTCGGCCTAGAACTGACTCTTGTAGATTCCATTCCAATTACAGTTACAAGGTTCCCCAAAAGACTCACAAATCTCAGTGAGAAATTTCACAGAAGTTAAAAAGCTGAGAAAGCCAAACTGGTGACACACATTGATTTACAAGAGAAAAATACTATGTGCTGGGTCATAACGCTTGACCTGTGAATCTGGAGCCTTTTCTATAAGAAATGCAAAAATTTTACAGTTCAGAGGCTGAGATCATCTTTCTCATAAATTACTGGGATATCAGGAAGAGACCATTATCTATAGTCATATTGTCACCACCTTGTTTTTCACTTAGATAAATTTCTGAAGTTCCTTTAGTTATTATTTCCATCAGGATTGCACACCAAGGATTTCAATACTGAAGTCATGCAGATGTTTAGTAAGGCTATGAAAGTAACCTTAGCCCTGGCCGGTTTGGCTCAGCGGTTAGAGCATCGGCCTGCGGTCCAGAGAAAGTAACCTTAGACATAGTTCTTGCCAAGAAGATAGCATTAACTCTGATTTCAACAAAGTTCTAAAATATTAGGAATAAAGTCAGTAAAATTATCAATTTAAAAATATGTTCACCATCAAAGAAGTGCAAATTAAAACAAAGTATAAAAAGCATTATTTGACCAGAAAATGAAAAGGGTAAAACAATGTTAATACAAATGGTGAGGATGTGGGATGTGGAGCCCTACAAATTGTCTTCAGATGTTTAAAGAAGAAAATAAATAGATTAAAATGATATCAGACTATTTAGCCTTAAAATAAAATTCTGATACATTTTACAACATGGATGAAACTTGAAAACATTATGCCCAGTGAAATAAGCCAGTTACATAAAAGAAAACAATATAGCATAATATCACTTATATCCAGTACTAAAATAGGCAAGTTCACATAAACAGAGGGTAGAATACAGGTTATTATGGGCTGGGGAAAGGAGTAACTGAAAGTTGTTTAGTGGGTACAGAGTTTCTGTTTGGGGTAATGAATACATTCTGAACATGGGTAGTAGTGATGGTTGCACAGCATTGAGCATATACTTAATGCCACTGAACTGTAAATTTGAAATTGGTTAAAATGGTTAATTTTTAATGTATATTTTCATTTTTAAATTTTTTTTTATTAATTTATGTTTTTACAGATGTTTCTCCTTTTTCCCCATTGACACCCTCCTCCCCAACCCACCACCCGGTCCCCAGCTTTGTTGTCCATGTCCATCAGTTATGCATACATGCATATAAGTTCTGTGATTTATTTCTTCCCTCTCCCCCACCCCCTCTTCTGAGGGTTGTCAGTCTGTACCCTACTTTCACATCTCTGGGTCTACCCTGTTTCTCAGACTGTTATGTTTATTATATTCCACAAATGAGTGAGATCATGTGATATTTGTCTTTCTCTGCTTGGCTTGTTTCGCTTAGGATAATACTCTCGAGGTCCCTCCATGTTGTCTCAAAGGATAAGAGATCTTTCTTTCTTACAGATGCATAGTACTCCATTGTGTATATGTGCCACCACTTTTTTATCCATTCATCCACTGATGGACACTTGGGCTGTTTCCAGATCTTAGCTATTGTAAATAGTGCTGCTATGAACATGGGAGTACATGTATTCTTTCTGATTGGTGTTTCAGGTTTCTTAGGGTATATTCCTAGAAGTGGGATCACTGGGTCAAATGGCAATTCAATTTTTAATTTTTTGAGGTAACACCATAGTGTTTTCCACAGTGGCTGCACCAGTTTGCATTCCCGCCAGCAGTGTACTAGAGTCCCCTTTTCTCCACACCCTCACCAACACTTGTTGTTTGATGATTTGTTGATGGCGGCCATTCTGACAGGTGTGAGGTGATACCTAATTGTTGTTTTAATTTGCATCTCTCTGATGATTAGTGATGTTGAGCATTTCTTCATATGTCTCTTGGCCATTTGTTTGTCCTGTTTGGAGAGGTGTCTATTTAGTTCCTCTGCCCATTTTTTAATTGGGTTCTTTGTCTTCTTTTTATTAAGTTGTATGAGCACTCTATATATTTTGGAGATTAACCCCTTATCTGATGTATCATTGGCAATTAAGCTCTCCCATACAGTGGGTTGCCTTTCAACATTGATGCTTGTTTCTTTTGCTGTGCAGAAGCTTTTGAGTTTGATGTAGTCCCATGTGTTCATTTTTTCCTTTGTTTCTGTTGCCTCAGGTGATTTATCAGTGAAGATTCTGCTGCATATGATGTCCGAAATTTTGTTGCCTACATTTTCTTCTAGGATTTTTATGGATTCACGAGTCACATTTAAGTCTTTTACCCATTTTGAGTTTATTCTTGTGTATGGTGTAAGTTGATGGTCTAGTTTCATTTTTTTGCATGTAGCTGTCCAATTTTCCCAACACCATTTATTAAAGAGGCTGTCTTTGCTCCATTGTATGCTCTTGCCAACTTTGTCAAATATTAATTGAGCATAATGTCTTGGGTCAATTTCTGGATTCTCTGTTCTGTTCCACTGGTCTATATATCTGTTCTTGTGCCAGTACCAGGCTGTTTTGATTATAGTAGCTTTGTAGTATAATCTGATATCCGGTATTGTGATCCCACCTATTTTGTCCTTCTTTTTCAAGATTGTTGTGGCTATTCGGGGTCTTATTTTGTCCTTCTTTTTCAAGATTGTTGTGGCTATTCGGGGTCTTTTTTGGTTCCATATGAACTTTTGGAGTATTGTTCTGTGAAATATGTCACTGGTATTTTGCTGGGGATTGCATTGAATCTATAGCACTACAAATAGACCTATTTCTGCAAATAGATCCTTTACTTCTTTGGTTAAGTTTATTCCTAGATATCTTAATTTTTTTGCTGTGATGGTAAATGGGATTGTTTTTTTAGTTTCTCTTTCTGTGGGTTCATCATTGGTGTATAAAAATGCCGTCGATTTCTTGACGTTAATTTTGTATCCTGCTACTTTGCCAAATTCATTTATTAGGTCTGGTAGATTTTTGATGGAGTCTTTAGGGTTTTCTATGTATAATATCATGTCATCTGCGAATAATGACAGTTTCACTTCCTCCTTTCCAATTTGAGTTCCTATTATTTTTTCTTCATGTCTGATTGCTGTAGCTAAGACTTCCAGTACTATGTTAAATAAGAGTGGTGAAAGTGGGCATCCCTGTCTTGTTCCTGTTCTTAAGGAAAATGTTTTTAGTTTTTGCCCATTGAGAATGATGTTGGCTGTAGGTCTTTCATATATGGCCTTTATTATATCAAGATATGATCCCTGTATTCCCAAATTGCTGAGCGTTTTTATCAGAAATGGGTGCTGGATTTTGTCGAATGCTTTTTCAGCGTCTATTGATATGATCATGTGGTTTTTATCTTTCATTTTGTTTATGTGATGTATCACATTTATTGATTTGCGAATATTGAACCAGCCTTGCATCCCTGGGATGAATCCCACTTGATCATGGTGAATAATTTTTTTGATGTATTGCTGGACCCGATTTGCTAGTATTTTGTTTAGGATTTTGGCATCTATGTTCATCAGGGATATTGGCCTTTAGTTTTCTTTCTTTGTAGTGTCTTTCTGGTTTTGGAATTAGAATTATGCTGGCCTCATAAAACAAGTTTGGAAGTCTTCCTTCTTCTTGAATTTTTTGCAATAGTTTGAGAAGAATGGGTATTAGTTCTTCTTTGAATGTTCAGTAAAACTCCCCTATGAAGCCGTCCGGGCCTGGGCTTTTGTTTGCTGGGAAAGTCTTGATTACATCTTCAATTTCCTTTGTTGTTATTGGTCTGTTCAAGTTTTCTATCTCTTCCTGGTTCAGTTTTGGGAGACTATGTGTTTCTAGAAATTTGTCCATTTCACTTAGATTGTCGAATTTGTTGCCATATAAATGTTCATAGTATTTGTTAACGATCCTTTGCATTTCTGTGGTGTCAATTGTTACTTCTCCTCTTTCATTTCTGATTTTGTGTATTTGGGTTCTCTCTCTTTGTTTCTTGGTGAGTCTAGCTAAGGGTCCATCAATCTTGTTTATCATTTTGAAAAACCAGCTCTTTGTTTCATTGATCCTTTGAATTGTTTTTCTGGTCTCTATGTCATTTATTTCTGCTCTGATCCTTACTATTTCCTTCCTTCTTCTTGCTCTGGGGTTTTCTTTTTGTTTGCTTTCTAGTTCTTTAAGTTGTGAGGTTAGAAAGTCTATTAGAAATTTTCCTTGTTTCTTGAGGTGGGCCTGTAGTGCTATGAACTTCCCTCTGAGAACTGCTTTTGCTGAATCCCACAGATTTTGTGTTATTGTGTGTTCATTTTCATTGGTTTCCAGGAAGTTTTTAATTTCTTCCTTGATCTCCTCGGTAACACATTCATTGTTTAATAACATGCTATTTAGCCTCCATGTATTCAAATGTCTTTGCATGTTCTTGTTGCAATTGATTTCTAGTTTCATGCCATTGTGATCTGAGATGCTTGATATGATTTCAATCTTCTTGAACTTGTAGAGACTTCATTTGTGTCCTAACATGTGGTCTATCTTTGAGAATGTCCCATGTGCACCTGAGAAGAATGTGAATTCTGTAGTTTTGGGGTGTAATTCTCTGTAAATATCTATTAAATCCATTTGGTCTAGTGCTTCCTTTAGAGTCTCTGTTTCCTTGTTAATTTTTTGTCTGGAGGATCTATCCAGTGATGTCAGTGGGGTGTTGAAGTCTCCTGCTATGATTGTGTTGTTGTCGATTTCTCCTTTGAAGTCCTCCAGAAGATTTTTAATGTATTTTGGTGCTCCTATATTGGGTGCACATATGTTTACCAAGATTATATCTTCCTGCTGGATAGATCCTTTCAATATTATGTAGTGACCTTCTTTGTCTCTAGTTATGGACTTCATTTTGAAATCTATTTTATCAGTTATGAGTATTGCTACCCCAGCTTTTTTTTTCCTTTCTGTTTGCTTGGAAGATTTTTTTCCATCCCTTCACTTTCAGCCTATGTGAGTCTTTTGTTGTGAGGTGGGTCTCTTGTAAAAAACTTATATATGGGTCATGCTTTCTTATCCAATCCGCTACTCTGTGTCTTTTGATCGGGGCATTCAGTCAATTTACATTTAAGGTGGTTATTGATATGCACTTATTTATTGCCATTTTTGTTTAGTGTGGTTCTATTTTCCTTCCTATTTCTTCTACTAATTACAGCAGTAATTGAACATTTCTTGCAGTGCTGGTTTGGTGCTAATGTATTCCCTTAACCTTTTTTTGTCTGGGAAGCTCTTTATTTGACCTTCTATTTTGAATGATAGCCTTGCTGGGTAGAGTAGTCTTGGGTTCAGATCCTTGTTTTTCATGACCTTGATTACTTCATGCCATTCCCTTCTGGCATGTAATGTTTCTATTGAAAAGTCAGCTGATAAGCCTTATGGGGGGTGCCTTTGTAGGTAACCTGTTGCTTATCTCTTGCTGCCTTTAGGATTCTCTCTTTGTCTTTAATTTTTGACATTTTAATTACTATGTTTCTTGGTGTGGGCCTATTTGGGTTCTTCTTACTTGGGGCTCTCTGTGCTTCTTGAACTTGATTGCCTTCTTCCTTCACCAAATTAGGGAAGTTTTGTGTCACTATTTCTTCCAATATATTCTCTAATCCTTTCTCATTTTCTTCTTTTTCGAGGACTCTTATGATGTGAATATTATTACGTTTTCAGTTGTTCCACAGTTCTCTTAAGCTGTCTTCCTGTTTTTTAATTGTTTTTTCCTTTTGGTTTTCTGATTTGTTGATTTTTTCTACCCTGTCTTCTAATTCACTGATCCGGTCCTCAGCTTCTTCTACTCTGCTGTTTAGTCCTTCCAATGTGTTCTTCATTTCTGCTAAGTCATTCTTCATTTCTAATTGGTTTATTTTCAATATTTCTATGTCTTTGCTCATGGTGTTGATGTCCTTACACATGCTGTTGAGCTTCCTCAAGATCATGGCTCTGAATTCTAGTTCTGTTAACTTGCTTAACTCCATTTCATTTATCTCATCTTCAGTGGAGGTCTCGTGTTCTTTCATTTGGCATCTGTTTCTTTGTTTCACCATTTTGGCTATCTCAGTGGTTTTTGGAGCCTTCCAAATTTTCCCTTTGGATTTTGGTGTTCTGCTGTTTGTGGCTCCCTGTACTGTGTTTGGATGAGCGTGGGAGGACCCACGTTATACACCACTGTCAAGTCTTACTTTCAGTTATCCTCTAGCTTTTTGCCTAGAGGCTATTAGTCCTGGTTACTTGAAGAGCCTTGGGTTCTCAGTTGAATGAAAATCTCCCTCAGGTGTTCAGCATAAGAGGATTTCCTGAGGGTGGGGCAGATGATGGTAGTTAATGAGCCTCAATTTGCATTTCAATGGCCCAACTGGGTGTGCCTGAATCTCCAAGGGTGAGGCTGCCGGCTCTCCCCAGAGCCCTGGGAAGGTGTAAGATGGCCACCGTCCTGTGTGGCTGCAACTCAGCAAAAGCTCTGAGCGCCCTCCAAATCCCGAGTGTCCCCACACAGTTCCAGTCCAGTCCGCTCTCCCTCTGTCGGAGCCCAAGGTGAGTGGCTGTGGCTATTTTAGTGCTCTGCCCCGGCCCTCTGCGCTGTGGAGCCGGCTTGGGCTTTCACCTTGAGGGCGGTGCTCACAGCTAAGACCACTGCTGTCAGTGCGCTCCCAGCCCCCCTCTCGCGCCTCCGCAATCCTACCAGGATCGATTCAGTGTCCCTGGTTGTATGGTCTTCGCAAGCTGCTTTTCCGTTGCTTTTTCCTAACGATTTGTCTTTATTTTAGTTGTATTTCTGGTTTGGTCCTGGGAGATGGTCTGTGTAGCTTCTATTCACTCCGCCGCCATTTTGGAGTTTTTTCTAATGTATATTTTTAAAAAGAACAGATTTAAAAGTGGGCAAAGCACCTGAATGGACATTTTCCCAAATAAGACATACATCTAACAGCTGTACAAAAAGGTGCTCAACTTCACTAATCATCAGGGAAATTCAAATCAAACCACAATGAAATGCTACCTCACACCTTAGGATGTTAGGATGGCTACTATTAAATAGACCAGTGATAACAAGAGTTTGTGAGGGTGTGAGTTAAAGGAAACCCCTCTTCACTGTTGGTGGAAATGTAAATTTGTACAGTCACTGTGGAAAACAGTATGGCGAGTCCTCAAAAAATTAAAAGTAGAATTATTATAATATCTAACAATCCCACCTCTGTATATTTATCTAAAATAATTCAAATCTGGATCTTGAAGAGTTATTTTCAATCCCATGTTTGTTGATTCACAAGAGTCAAAATGTGGAAACAATGCAAATGTCCATCAGTGGACTGATGGATTTAAATACTGTGGTCTATATACAATGGAATATTATTTGGCCTTAAAAAAGAAATGAAACATGTCATATGCAACAATCTAGGTGAACCTGGAGGACATTATGCCAAGTGAAGTAAGCCAATTACAGAAGGACAAATATTGCATGATTTCATTTATATGAAGCATCAAAATAGTCAAACTCATGGCAGCAAAGCTTAGAATGTAGTTACCAGGGGCTGGGAAAGGGAAATGGGGATTTGTTACTCAAAAGGTATAAAATTTTATTTATTCAAGGTTAACAAGATTAGAGATCTTCTGTACACACTGTGGGTATAGAAACCAACATTGCATTGTACACTTAAAAGTCTACTGAAAAGGTAGATCCCATATCATGCTCTTATCACAATATTTTTTAACTTTTTATTTTTGATTTTAGATAGAGAGGAAGGGAGAGAGATGAAACATCAATTTATTGTTCCACTTATTTATGCATTTTGGTTGATTCTTGTATGTGCCCTGATCAGGGATCAAACCCACAAACCCATAACCTTGGCATATCTGGATGATGCTCTAACCAACTGAGCTACCAGGAAAGAGCATACAATATATTCTTATAATTTATTTTTAAAATAGGATATGGGCTTCAACTCTATGTTTGAGAGAGAAAGAGTTCAATTTTAACAAGGAGATGTCTTTGCAATAAACCAGATACCATCATTTTCTTCTACTTAGAGATTTAGTTTCCATAACATTATCACTTACTTAGCTTAGTAATAATAGTAATATTGTATTAGTGTTGAGCAGCATAGCAGACTACCCAGGCTAGTTGCTAAGCAATGTCTAAAGTGGCCATTGACAAGAAAAGTTCTTTTTTTCTGCAAGCAGCAGAAAAGATTAGGGAAATCCAAGAGCAAATGTCCCAAGATGGTTACAAATTGTATTGTTTGAGGCTTTCCCTGTAATGAGTCAGGAATTCTCCTGATGAGGTGGATCTCAGGATCTCCAACAAGGCTGTGCCACTCCTGGTCTGGCCCTGGTACACAGCTTTGGCCTAAGGAGAAAAAAGAGTCTGAGCAGAGAAGAATATGTAAAATTTACTTATGGCCCCACTTATTCCTGTAATTACACTCAGAATGCT
Organism: Tadarida brasiliensis; assembly: GCA_030848825.1. NCBI lineage: Eukaryota > Metazoa > Chordata > Mammalia > Chiroptera > Molossidae > Tadarida > Tadarida brasiliensis. Next base: position 64,719,917 of record CM061259.1, on the reverse strand, counting down.
GGTGTACCAGAGTTCTTTCCTCAAGAGAAGAATCTATCATCAAATATATGAAATGTGAGAATATTTTATAGGTTGAAATAGAACATAAAGGTGAGCCACCTGGAAATAGTTGTGTTGGTGAATGACCAAGAGTACAGTACTCACATGGCTGAGGAAGGATACACTTTTGAAAAATAGTTACTTTGACACATACTAATAAAGTTTCCTTTGTTAATTTAATTTTAGAAGTAAAATTCTGGAAACAAAAGGATAAAACAGTTAATTGGCAGGCCTTTATAAAACTAATGTGAGGTAGGAAAGAAGAGAATGTTACTCAGCAAATGTGAGAAACAATTATAAAATGCTTTAAAATTAGTAAAAATGAGGACTGACAGTATTGAACATAAAATAAAAAAATTGGGAGAAAAAATTAAGGAATTCTTCAAAAGTACCAAGGAAATAGGTAAACAAAAGTGAGAGAGAACATGATATTTGAGAAGACTGGATATCAGTGATCTCAAGCAGATAATCAGTATTCTGAAAGAAGAGGAAGGAATAAATGAAAGAGAAAAGAAAAGAAAAGAAAAGAAAAGAGAAGAGAAGAGAAAAGGAAAGAAAGAAAGAAAGAAAGAAAGGAAAGAAAGAAAGGAAAGAAAGAAAGAAAGAAAGAAAGAAAGAAAGAAAGAAAGAAAGAAAGAAAGAAAGAAAGAAAGAAAGAAAGAAAGAAAGAAGGAAATTTTGAGATGATGGAAGTCCTGTCAAATACAGCAGTTAATTGTGTAAACTGATCTGGAATATTTTAAACATTTGATGTCTACCCACTTTGTAGCAGTTATCATTTGTTGTATAACAAATTTTCCCAAACTAGAGTTGCTTAAAAGAACACCTAGTTATTATCTCACAATTTATGTGCTTGTAGAATGTGGTCGAAACTTAGCTGAGTCTTCTGCTTCAGTTTCTCTCATAAAGTGTCAGTCAAGATCCCACTGGGATAAGAGCTGTTTCCAAGCTCATTCAGTGCTTGTTGGCAGAATTAGTTCCTTGAGGGTCATTGGACCGAAGTGCTCAGTTTCTCACTGGCTGTTGGCCAGAGGTCATCCTCAATTATTTGCCACATAGGTGTCATTCTTACCAACTTAAATAGTAGCATAACTTCCCCCTTTCCATAACTTCTGATAGCATCTAAAGCTTGCTTTCCTTTTCATGCAGACTTCATAATTTCATACAAAGTTAAAAACATTCCTAAAGTCATTAAAAGCAGTAAATGGTTGAAGTACTAAGGAGTATTTAGTAATATCCTATGGTACACCAGTCCTAGAGTACCTGGAAAAAACACACAATTTAATCTGGTTAAATTTTAAAATAAGTAGAAAAGGTAATAAAACCTAATTTTATATATATATCTGTATATGTATATGTATGTATGTATATATATATATATATATATATATATATATATATATATATTTGGTGGCATACATGAGGTGGTTAAATATCATATTAGTAGAATTCTCTTAAAGTTAGTGTGTTGCAGATCTAGTCTGGAAACAGGACTATGAAATCAGAGTCTTTGCTTTAAACTGTATAAATTGTTCTGCAGTTCAGCGCACCAGGAAACTTTGTAAGGTTTCAGTTCGAAGTCTTAGGAAAAGAGAATGGTTTTTCCGTCATTGTCCTCCTGTCATCCATCTCCATAAACCTCAAGGACCTGGTTCCATCATTTCAGAATCTACAGGAATGTTCATTTCTGGAGAGCATCTGTTTTGTTTCTAGCTCAGGTTATATAGGTGGCTAGTTGAAGATTCATAGGTTCAATATTCCTATTTTGTCAGTATTAAAAGAATGAGACAGGGACAGGAATGAAAACAAATAAAACAGCAGCAACATAACCCAGCAAAGATTCAGATCAATCTTACTTTAAGATTATGGCCTTACTGCAAATAGGGATTTATTTCTGGTTTAGGGCAGGGTCTTCTGAAACCTCACACTGTAGATAAAGCTATATTTTTTAATGTGTTCTTGATTAAACTCCCACATGGAAAGAAAGGTTGCTGCAATGAAAATGATCTGATAGGTGGACTCTGGGTTTCACTTCTGAGGCCAGAATGAGCTTATCTAGAAATTCACACTGCAAGGCCAAATGAACGTCTTGTAGGCAAAGTCCCCCATGGAAAGGAAGGTCAATGAGGCCAGATCCATGCTGCAAATGAGTAAAGCAAGCCACGTATAAAAAATGTATAGTGGTATTGCTGAAGTGGAAAGCTTGTGTCCTAATAATGGAAGCAGCTATTTTATGTGTTGGGATGACTTCTGTTACAAGTAAGAGAAAATTCAGCTTGAAATGGCTTAAACAATAAGAAATTTTATTGATCATATAAATAGGAAATCCCAACAAAGTGTGGGGTGACTCCAGCAGTTACTAATCTACCAGTTCAATGACATTATTGAAAGACCAGACTCTATTGTTTTCATCTTTCTGCTCTGCCTTGTTCCATGTATCAGCCTTGCCCTCATAAATGCAACATGGCTGTGACACTACCAGACAGGATATCCAGATGCCAACATCCAGAAGAAGGGACAAGGGGATCTTTCCAAGAAATTCCCAGTATATCTCCTCTCTTGTCTCATTGGCAAAAAAAAGGGGGGTGGAGTGTGGAGGGGCTACACTCACCTCCAAATCAACCACTAGTAAGGAGAATGAGATTCTTATGTTGACTTAGAGTAATAGAGATTTACCCATGAGAGGGAGTTAGAATTATTCTTTTAAAATATGGACAACTGTGCCCAGCCGCCGTGGCTCAGTGGATTGAATGTTGTCCCATGGACTGAAAGGTCCCAGTTTGATTTCCCATCAGGGGTCAGGGCACAAGCCCAGGTTGTGGGCTTTATCCCCAGTAGGGGGAGGGCAGGAGGCAGCCAATTGATGTTTCTCTCTCACATGGATGTTTCTATCTCTCTCTCCCTCTCTCTCTAAAAATAAAATCAATAAAATAAAATATGGACAACTGAACGGCCAGCCGGTGTGGCTCAGCAGTTGAGCGTGGACCCATGCACCAAGAGGTTGCCAGTTCAATTCCTGGTCTGGTCAGGGCACATGCCCAGGTTGTGGGCCAAATCCCCAGTGGGGGCATGTAGGAGGTGGCCAGTTGATGTTCTCTCTCATTGATGTTTCTATCTCTCTCTCCCTCTCCCTTTCTCTCTCTCTAAAAAATCAATAAAGGAAAAAAAAATTTTTTAAATAAATATGGACAACTGAACAAATTGGTCTTCTGGAAGCAAGAAAGAAGATGGTTATTTGGCAGGCAACAAACAATGTTTGTTCCATCACCCATCAACTAAGCAAATGGTTGCTATGAGACTGTGATTAGTGCTGACAGATTGTTTAATTATTAATAAGCTAGAAATCTGGATGTTTATGCAACATGTCCCAATTTTTAAATATTGGCAATAAATTCATAACACTTAAAAATACTTTGTGGCCCAAATTATTCAGGTCCAATGAGAATAAATCTGTAATTTATACATGTCTGTAAGGGTACCAGTTTACAACCTCTGATTTTATTTATTTAACTAGAAGTTCTTTACTTAAAAAGTAAAGTTCACTTTCACCTTGCCAGTAACTAAATTATAAAAAGTTCTATGAAAAATATTTTTAATTGGTAAAGTTTATTCAATTGTAGTAAACCTCAAATTATACAGCTCATATGAACTGTAGAAGATAATGTAGGAAAGAGATATTACATAAATCAGAAGATGTTTACATGATTTTTCTTAACAAAGAGTTCTAATTTGACAGGTTAATAGTTAAAACAATTAAGTTATTGTTAGTTTTCCAATGATGAATGTACTATTTTTCTCCCATCCTTCCCAGTTTCCTGTGATTACTTGCTTTTTGTTTTCATTAGAGGGTAAATTAATTCCTACCAAATGAGAAAATCAAGGTGTTCAAAATATTTGAACAAATATTAATCAACATCACAGTAAAAAAAAAAAAAAATGTGGGGGAGTAGAAAAGTCACCTAATTTGAGATTTCAGCTTCAAAACTATATCTATAGAGTCATCTTCCTTCCCCCGAATATGAAGAATGAATATGAAGAACAGAAATTTTAAATTCAAACAAAGATTCTCAAGAGTACATCTCTCTTGAAAAATTTTGTTTACTCTTTTGAAAGTATGACTTGAATTAGGAAATTTTAACCTCCTTGGGTATCAAAAGCAAATAGTAGTGAGAAAGTCCATATATTTATCTTTTATCCAGATTGTCCAGTCTTCCAAGTTGATCCTTTTCCCACCAATCCTTGCTTAGCTATTGCTTCAGACATTTGGATTGGAGCCCTGAAAAAGACAAAACTCTTAAATGATCAACTTTTCCTAAAAATGTGTATATTTTATAACTTTGAAATATTAACAAATTAAAATTAATTCCCTGTAGTCACACTTCTTATTTTATGGATTATTTGATACATCACAGGAAAGGAGTGAGAACATGGGAGTGTAAGGAAAGAAGGTAAGAAAAACACCACACTGGGATGCAAATATCCATCCAACTAATTAGCATAATGTGGAGACAGTGGGGGATCAGGAGAAGAGTTATAAGATACTAGGTGATTATTATTCTATGGGGTACTTCCTCCATCTCACTATCCCTAGGAGATTTTTCTGAGAGAATGAAGAATATTGAGATCATCATCACTTTATAGCTAAGACCCATCCATCTTCTTCCTCTTGGTTGTTGGTCAAACTTAGAAGGAAGACATATGTTAGCACCCATCTTACAATCATACAGATATTATTCTTAGTGAACATCTAGGAAGACGTGGTTATTACTTCTCCCCTTGACTCTAGGGGTGCTACAGGATTATAATAATTTGGCTATAGTTTACTATTTTAGGCATAGACATTGGCTTATCCTTGGAAATAGCAAAGGGAAGAACCTGTATTTCCTTATGCTATATTAGGGACAAAAATAATGGTAAATCATTAGAAATGCTATGCATTTCCCATCTTAGCTATACTTATATCCTTATTTAAATCATTCCTGACTTTCTCGTTATTCATTTAAATTCTTCCTAACTCCCAGGGTCCAGTTCAAATTCCAGCTACTTAGTCAGTGGATCTTATTCCTGTTTTAACCACCTGACCCCATTCATTTTCCCCTTGCCATATTCTTCTCATCAGGATCACCTGCTTTGGCATAAATATTATATGAGCAATTAAGTGATTCATATATATTTGACTTGTTTTCCAACTAAAGTTGTAGAAGTTCTTGAAAAAAAAAAGACCTTAAATTTTAGTTCTTTCATTTACCCACAACAGAGCACCCCAACAGAGGAAATATGCTCAGTGACTACTTGAATGAATGAATTATTTTACTTCATGAGCACCTGACTTATTCCACATTTGCCTATATGTGGTCTGTTTTTCATGCCCTACCTCCTACAGAAAACTATGACTAACATAGGTCTTATTCTATCTATAATAAATAAAAAAGTAAAATATAATTTATTATTAAATTTTACATCCTCCAAAATCAGCATCTAGAAACTATCCTTTGAGGTAGATAGTTTGTCTTCTACAGCAGAACTATTTATCATTTCTTAACAATTATATAACAGGACTATTTTTAATAATAATAAATTAATACCTATAATCATTTATAGGTAGTAAATAGACCTTGCTATGATATCTCAGATTAGCCTAGGGAACACATGTCTTGATAAAGAACCCATAGATTTAGAGACACATTCACAGTGGGCACAAAATACATTGAAAAGATCACCAAGGACCATCTGATACTTACAAGGAAAGAGGAAGATGATACAGATGTAGGAACTGGAGGTGGTGGAAAATCTGGCTTTGTAATTAGCTGGTAAGAGGTAAAAAATAATAATAATAATTCAAAGATGGGATCTTAAAAACAGATGTGCTTAATGGAAAGGCTTACATAATTTTCAGAAATAGGGAATTTATGACCTCACCCATGAGAATGGTCTAAACCTGTAAGTTCAGTTGTTTTCATTTAGGTGTACACATACAACTGAGAAATAAATCCAATACCAATAGATATATGATTGAGATGCCACTCTATGAAGCAGATTGGCACTCTTCCTGTAATGAGTTATCAGCTTTATAGATTCTCGTTTAAGGGTTAAATTTAGCAGCATAATAAATAGGCACACATTCTCAAATTAGATGTTTTCAAAAAGTTGTGTAGAATAATCTATATTTTATATTAATCACACAGATTGCGACATTCTTCTAAAGAAATAATTGGACATTGTAGGTTATGTCTTTCACTATTATTTCCTTAAAGTTAGATTGAAAGTGACATTTAAAAGAAGTTGCTAACTCACAAAAGAAGCTGGAGGATCACTGCCATCTACTGGCACATCAGGGGCATGAAGCTTCACCTGACTCACCTAAAAAGAAAAAAGAAAAAAAAAAAAAAAAAAAAAAAAATATATATATATATATATATATATATATATATATATATATATTTCAAAATGAATTTATCAGTTTCCTATGTTCAGCTTCCAAATAAGCTGTCCTTTCAAAGCATGGGAGACCAGAACTAAGATGACACCAGAAGACTGGATGGGAAATCACAGTGGTCTATCTGCTGCATTCTGCTATGTCCAGAGCTATTGGAGATTAGTAAATTTCCATCAAAAATATTATTACCAAGGCCATTATCATTACCAACTTCTGCTAAAATTTTTAAACTTGCAGGACACCACCAAGGCATTAGGAGTTATACATATTATATATATATATATATATATATATATATATATATATATATTCATACAAATATGTGTATTATTTTCTTTACTCGGACAATTTTAAAGAAATCAGAAATTGAGAGAGAGAGAGAGAGAGATCTGACATCTGCCCTCCTGTTGTCTCTATTCTGTTTGTGTTTTGTGAATCGCAGCAAAGCAGCCTATGCATTTCTGCATTTTAGGGAGACTCTTCTGCATTTAACCAAAGGCAGAGGAGAACTTTCTGAATATGTAGTTACAGAGCCCACAATCCTTGCTGAATACTCACAAGTCAGTGAATTTATAAAACACTGATGAACAGAAATAATAGGTGGTCAGGGCAACAAAAGGAGAGAATCACAAACTGGGATCCACGACAAGCATAGTACAAACTATGATTCACCTGTTGGGGTTGAACAGCCTTCACTGACTGTGATTTCCTCTTCCGTCTGCAGGGCCTGGTGCCAGTGGTAGCCAGTGGCCTGTACATGAAAGGATATCACACAAATTGACTTAGCAGTTTGTTCCCCATGGGGGAAACTCAAGATAAATTTGCCAATTTCCTTTGCCTGTTGAGTTATCCTTGGTGACTGACTGGGTTTTCACATGCTCCCTAGGATGTTCTTCAGGTTTCTATGTCCTATAAGTCATCATCACCACCACTGATTTTCTTTTGGATTCTCTTGCAGAGCCCTGAATTGTAATAATGATGGTGTTGAATCCAACTTTTTCTAAATTGTGTCATTTAATTAATGATTTATTTTATCCCTTCAATATTTATTAATAGCCCATTATGGGTAAATACTCAATCTTTTTTAAAATGCAAGAAAGATGCTGTAGTGTCAAGAACATGTTCAAAAGACTGACTGACCTTAGTGCATGTCAAGACTCCATCACTAACTTTGTGAGACTTCGAACATGTTCATTAACCTCTCTGAGCATCTGTTTCCACGTTGGTAAAATGTGAAGTGCCTAACCTTGCAGGATTGCTGTAAAATTAATATATACCATCTTTTCATCTATAGAATAGAAAAAATAGTTACTACCTCATGATATTCTTGTGAGATTAAATGAGATAATGTATGTAAAAGGACTTAATAAAAGTGTTTATCATAAAGATAGTGATCAATAAAGGTTATATATGTATTCTTACTATGAGTGCAAAGTCTTTAATAATGAGTTATTTATCTTATTATTAATTATATATACAGTAATTACAGAAAAAAAGACATGTCTTACTATGAAAGATTTCTCAGTAAGCGATACTCAGCTTCTGGTCCAAGCATAATGTAATTGTACTTATTTCTAAATATTTGAAGTAAACCAAAATTAATTTGATAATTTGGGTCATATCTTTGAATTTAAAATAAATTAGAGGCCAAAAAGTCCTCAGATAAAAGCCTACCTCTGGACTTTCTTCTGATTTCTTCGGGTACTTTGGTGACGGAATACTATAGCAAACACCACAAATATGACAGCCACAGGGAACAGTACCCCAACCACAATGGAGAAGTCTGCAACAAAGAGATGCGGGCTGAGTGAGGTTATGAGAAATCCACACATACACATCACATTAGTACTTATGTTTATTTAGCCAAATTCCATCTACCCTTTCCCCAGAGAACATGCATTTTCTGGAAAATATCTTATAGCCAGTAAAATGAAGATGTATTTTGATCATGATTAGTAAAATATTATTTAGATAGAGTAAATAAAGGCCAAATCTATATGAAACATTTCGTATAAGATAGGTAAAGCAAATACTACTGAGAAGTATTAGAAGGGATGATGTTTGTAATAACTGGAAAATTAATGACTGAAAAATAAGAGAATATAAAGTAAGGGGGATGGTAGAAAAGGAGTGAAATTTTTTTAAAACTCAACTCTGAAATAAAACAGGGAAAAAGAAACTGAAGCCTTGAAATTCTATTCCTGTCAGTAGCAAATAAGGAACTGAGATATAAGACAATTGACAGAGACACAACTAGGTATTCTACTGAATTTTGCTCTGTATTGGAAAAATCACGGACAGAAAATAAATTATGTGACCCTGTGAATTGGGGAGTGGTTTAAACAAATTTCCTGCTTCTCTGTGGTATTTTTTCTTTTACCTACTTATCTAAATAATACATGTAACCTCAGTCCTACGGTATTTCAAATATTCATTTTTCTTATAATAATTGGAAACCACAGGTATCAGGAAACACAAATTTCAAGAGCAATTTAAACAGCTATCATTCTCTTATTGAAGAGATCAGCAAGTAAATAAGATTACATTGAGTATAAATACAAGAAAAGTTCACAAGTGTGAACACATACATGCAGAGAGCAGTAGTAGATTTCCAGGTAAGATAATTTCTCTTCAAGTATTTGATACTTTCCACCTTCCATAAAATGAAAAGAATTATAAAAATATAGGAAGTAAAAGAATTTATGTGGAGAGAAATAGAATAAAGCTCCAAACATCAAAAGTAGATGCTATTCCTTCTCAGGAAGTCTAACAAAGAATCAACAAATTTAAAAAAAAATATTAACTAGCCTAAACATCAGAAGTAGATGCTATTTTTTTCTTGGGAAGTCAACAGAGAATCTGAACTTGGGACAGATGATTCATTCAGGCCTCTCCCTATCCCATGTGTATATATAACTACAGTGGCTCATGCCCAAGAAACAGCACAGAGGCTAATGGCAGATACCATACTAGATCAAAGAGAGAAGGAAGAATAAAGGAGAAATTGAGTGCAAAGGAAAATCAACTCTCTCAGAAAGTAAATGAAATAAAGACCTCTCTCCTCATTGCAAAGTACTCTTCACCACAGCGACTAGAGGTGAGGACCCCCGGTCTAGCTGCTTATCACCCCGATGGCCTGTAGGGAGCGGTGTCTATCTACTGATACAGCTCACAGCCAGATCTCCCTCAGGAGAGGTTATTGGTAAATGCATGCAAAGAAAATCCACATGAGCTAATTCAAGTCAACTTAATCCCATATTCAATAAAAGATCACATACACAATAATACAATGAAATACAAGAGACAGGGTGAAAAAACAGAACAGTCAAACTCAAAAGAAATAGAGGTAGTTCAAAAAACAGAATTAAACCTACAAAAATGATCTGTCATATTCTTAGAGAGTTTTATGAGGAAGTTATATCTATACTTTAAGTAAAGTCTGGTATGAAAATGGAAGACTCAGAAAACAAGAGAATTTGGGAAATTAAAATAAGATTACAAATATAAAATTTGAGGAAATCTTTTTGTATGTAGAATAAATGCATAAGGATGTGGAAAATAGGATTAAAAGCCTGTTAAAGAGACTTTGAAGATTAATATTGTGGATTCAGTATTTACAGTAAAGAAATTCTAAGAGGAGAGAAAAGAGGCAATTAAATCTTTTGTCATATGAAAAAAAAGCTTGGAAAAGAAGAGCAGTTTCTCAGGTTAGACGTGTAATGTTACCTACGGAAGACCACGGAGGAGTCATCACAATCAGGAGGTGCCCAGCCCTCCTTACACTGGCACTGGAGCTCATGGTCACACACCTGGGGGATCAACGATCCTGTCAGTTTACACAGTAGACTAACCATCCACCCAAGGGCCTACCCATCCACCATTAAGTCCATTCTAAAAATGGAATAACCCCTGTTACGCATTTTTCAACTATCTACGAATCAATAATAGGAATTTTATATATACCAGGTTCTTAGAAGAAATTTTTCATTGAAACACACCACTTAGAGGGTTAGACAAACTTAAGCATTTTAATCATTTCACACTGAAATATTATTTTATATAATCAAAACTGACCTAAAAATTACATAAGATTCAGCAAGCTTGGGGAAACATTTTCAAAACTTACACCATGTCCTTTGCACTTAGACGAACAATTGGTTGATTTGTAGGCTCTCTCAATATCCACACATTCTGCATTAATGCAAACCTGAAAACAATGTGGAAAACATGAAGTTTACACCAATGTCCAATGCTGTCAGCTCTGCAAATTGTCTGTCTGAAATTTGGCCTTATATTATTAGCCACCATTACTGTTATTAAACTTACCTTTTTATTAGGGAAAACACAGCATTCTTTTGAAAATAGGAAGATGGGATCTAGTGAATCTTTATAATAAAATATTTAGAAAGTCCTCTTTAAAGATTTTCTTACTTCACTTCATTCCTCAGTGGTAATTCCTTTAACTCACCTCTTCAGGCCAACTCTTAATATTGGCTATTGAGCACAGAGCTGAGCATTTGCACATGATACAAGGTACCCAATCCAACCACAAATATTACAAAAAACATGTTAATATTACATCTTCTGCAATATTAAAAATCATTTATATAAAAATAAATAGTATTGTTAATTTCTTTATTATTATCAGAGTGACTATCATTCATTGAAAACCTACCAATTTGGGGGCAATAAAACTTACCTAAATTTAGCAATCTAGTGCTAAGCATATAATAGGTACTTATTAAATAACACTGAAGGAATAAATGCAGGCAGGCATAAATGAACGACATTAAGCATTGCTCTGAAAACTGCTCCTATGAAACACAAGGAGGCCTTGAAAAACAAAACAAGAAATGAAAACTAAAAACACAGTTGAATACCCCTGGCCGGTTTGGCTCAGCGGTTAGAGTGTCGGCCTGCAGACTCAAGAGTCCCGGGTTTGGTTCCTGCTAAGGGCACACACGTACCTTGGTTGCAGTTTGTCCCAGCCCCTGTTGGGGTTGTGTGGGTGGCAACCACTCGATGTGTCTCTCTCGCATCGATGTTTCTCTCTCTCTCTCTTCCTCCCTCTCTCCCTCCTGCTCTATCTGAAGATAAATGCAAAAATGTCCTCAAGTGAGGATTAAAAAAATTTTTTTTTGAATAAAAACCACAACCTACCTTCTTATTTCCACACTTAGTTCCATTGGCTACCATGCCTATTTCTTGAATGTCGTCTTCAGGATCAAATGTTTTACATGTCAGGAAAGTTATTATACGTCCTTTCCAGGGCAAATTATTTGACCCACCTTGACAGAACAACTTCCCACACATGGCATCACTAAGGAAAAGTCAAATTTTGCTGCAGTTAGATTACCAGGATTCAAATTGCAGTTTTATACAAATGTTGATAGTTCCCTGACTATCAATATTGAACTAATGGTATTTCTCCCTATAACAGAGACCCCTGGTTCTCCTTTATATCCATTTCCCCCTTAGTCTTCAGTAATAGAACCATTGAATATGGAAATGCACATTGTTGCTGTAACAACAACAAAAACACATTTTCCAGATTTCCATGCAGCTAATTTTGGCCAATGGGAAGGAAGCAGAGTCTTAAGTACAAATTCTTGAAGGTGGCCGTATGTTTTTATTTTGGTTTTTCCTTTTTGTTTGTTGGAAAGGAGCTGGAGAAGCCAACACAGACCAAGATAAACACTTGGGAATTGAGGTCATATATATGATAGAGCTAGAAAATACAAGGAGAATGGATTTCCTTTTTTTTTTTTTAATCCTTACCTGAGGACACTTTTCCATTGATTTTGAGATAGAGTGCGAGTGAGGGAGAGAGAGAGAGAGAGAGACAGAGAAACATTGATGTGAGAGAGACACACTGATTGGTTGCCTCCCACATGACCCCAACCAGATCTGGGAATTGAACTGCAACTGAGGTATGTGACCTTGACCAGAATCAAACCTGCCACCCTTTGATCCATGGGCTGACACTCTAACCACTGAGCCAAACCGGCCAGGGTTTTTTTAAATTTTTTTTATTCAAGGAGAATAGATTGCTAACATAATGGAGAGCACTAAGAAATCAGTTTCTATCTTGTTTCAGTTAATTTTTCTTATTTATTTTCATGAATTGCAACTGAATAATTTCTACTATTGTTGTGTCAATATAAAGCTGAGCCTTAGTTGATCCTCCAAGGCATCATGTGGGGGTAACTGAAAGAAATACGTCCTTGCAAACACAGATGAAACTGCTCAGCACTCAATAAAATCACTCATTTACCACCAAAGAGAGTAAAAACACTAATAAAATCGCAGTTAATTGCTTTATGCAGAATTTATAGGAAGTCTGTGAAAAAGCATTCTGAGAGCAAATAGAATCACATTCTTCTGATATGCTTGGTGGTTGTTAGGAAATATGATTGAGAAGTAGAGAAAGGCATGCATTCTCTTCAAACTTGAAAGGGTGTTTTCCTTGAATCATTTAGGTGAAGTCTTATAAGGAAAATTCTAGGGCACAGGGAATCCCAGGCTTACTCTCCACTATAACCAGTTACTATTAAGAAGTGACTTGAAAGGCAGCCTGTGGGGAGAATGAAATATTTGTGCCTCTTGCTGCAGAAATTATCCAGTGCTCAAACAGATGGTGATATAAGAAAATAGGGTGTGCACATGCTGTAGAGGAGAAACAGAACTACCCTACTCTCTTTCCCCACTCACTACCTCTCAGACTACATATTGCTCTCCCCCCACAAATATTTCCTTTTACATATTTTCCCCTTTGAATCTACCTTGGTATCCTATAAAGGAGAAAATACAGAATATAATTGTCCATCATTAGGCCCAACCTCCCCAACAGATGACTTTATGTCCAAAATGTATTTTGTTTAGAAACATTAAATATGAGTGTATATATAGTTTGCTTGGTAATATCTATCATCTAGGAAAACTAGTGTTTAATAGAAAAACTGAGAAATGTTGCTCTTGTTTTACCTCTTGTTGCACATCACTTACTGTAAAATTTGGAGCAGGTACAAGGAGTTTAATCTATTATAATTTGGATTTTTAATGTCATCTTAAAATTGTACAATCAAAAAAATCTTATAGAAAAATCTCATTTATTGCATATAATTCTATAATTTTCTAGAATATCAATATAAAAATAAAAACATTCCTTATGTGAACTGTCAATTTTTCTCTTACTGCTTTTTTTTCTTTATATAATTCCATGGGAAGTTTACAGTCGGCCCTCGTTTATCGCGGTTAATTAGTTCCAGACTCTACCGCGATAAATGAATTTCCGCGATGCAGGATTCTTTATTTATATACAGTCATCCCTCCCACTTCCCGCTTCGATTTTCGTGGCTTCACTCTATGGCGGTTTTTTCAAATACTATACTGAAAAAACCGCCATAGAGTGAAGCAGCGACGTCGAAGCAGGAGGTGGCGAGGTACGACTGTACATAAAATTGTACAAGCATTGTATTGGTTATTTCTCTGAGTAGGTAAATACTTGTGCTCCTAGGATCATAATAAAAGACATCAGAAAAGAAAGAACCTAAAATATCCAGGAAAATCAGTGAACATATTTCCAACCAGGACCATGTACCTTGCTTGTTCAATCTCAACATTCATTCTATTTAACAGTGATTGTACTTGATGTCATCTAAAACACCCACCAGGAAGGACTTGGAAAAAGGGATCAATTCTTATTTCTCTAGTTAACTCAGTGCCTAGTTGAAACATGGCACCTAATAGTCAGTCAATGACTACCTGTCAAGTGAATGATGTCCAAATTGACTTTCTCTTTAAATGGAATAAATCAGAATGTGTGGCTGGAAGTGAGACATTTCCCTAGTCGGTGGAGCAGGAAGGTTCCAACTATTATTTGAAGGCCACTTACCTTGCTTTACAGGGAAAGCGTGTGTTGTTCACTTTGCGGCAGTACGCATACTTGGACACATCTTCGTTCCTCCTGTAGCATGACTTATCTGCAACCTTAGTTCCTGGGACCAGACAGGATCAGTAGGAACATATTTGAAAAGAAAACAGAATGGAACTTCAGTTACAAAAGGTTAATGGAATATAAAACCAACAGCCTAGGGAATATAGTCAATAATATTGTAATAACTATGTATAGTGCCAGATGGGTACTTGAAATATCAGAGGTGTCACTGTGTAAATTATATGATTGTCTAACCACTGGGCTGTATACCTGAAAATAGTACAAAATAGTGTTGAATGTAAGCTGTAAATGAAAAATAAAAATTTAAAAAATCGTGAGAAATGCTATTTTAGCATACAGTTATGCACTCTTTAATGACAGGGATGAATTATGAGAAATGCATCATTAGGTGATTTCATTGTTGTGTGAACATCATAGAGTTTACTTACACAAACCAGATAGTATAGCCTACATAGTATGGCCTACACACCTAGGCCATATGGTATAGCCTACTGCTCCTAAGCTACACACCTGTACAGCATGTTACTGTATTCAATACTGTAGGCAGCTGTAACACAATGGTAAGTATTCATGTATCTAAACACAAAAAAAGTACAGTACAATTATGGTTTATAAAAGATAAGAAATGGTACACTGTGTAGGGCACTTACATGAGTGGAGCTGCAGGACTGGAGGCTCTGGCGGAGTCAGTGAGTGAGGGTGAGGGAATGTGAAGGTCAGGACACCGCTGTGCACTACTCTAGACTTTATAAACACTGTACCCTTAGGCTACACTAAATTTATTAAAAAATAATTTTCCTTCTTCAATGATAAACTAACCTTAGCTTACAGTAACTTTTTTACTTTATACAACTTTTATATTTTTAAACCTTTCAACTATTTTATAATAACACACCTTAAAACACAAACTCATTGTACAGAACTGCACAAAAACTTTTTTCTTTTATAAATGTATCTTTATTGTTGAGAGTATTACAGATGTCCCCCCAAAACTTTTTTCTTTATATCCTTTTCTAGAAGGTTTTATTTATTCTATTATTATTTTTTTTTAATTTTTAAACTTTCTTTGTTAAAAATTAAGACACAGGCACACACATTAGCCTAGGCCTACTAGGGTCAGGATCATCAATGTCACTGTCTCACACCTCTACATCTTGTCCCATGCAAAGGGCCTCAGGGGCAGCAGCACTCATGGACCTGTCCTCTCCTATTATAACAAGGCTTCTTCTGGAATACTTCCAGATGGGCCTGCCTGACAGTCTTCTTGAGGAAGTGTCACTCTTTTCAGAAATATGTCCATGGTTGTTTGTTTGGACTATTTTTTTCATCATAGATTTGCCTGTAAGCAGATCATGCACCATGAACATTCCTCTCTATTAATGAAAACCTTTTGATACTGGGATCCATGTTTTCAAGCTGTTTAAGGAGCTTATTGAGATCTGCAAAAGCATCTCTTAAGCTCTTCACTGTGAGTTTTCTTGGGGGTTCTTTTTCTTCTCCTGCTATTTCTTTTTCTCTTGCATCTTCTTCAGCTATGCATTCCTGTTCAGTTCCAACAACATTACTTAGTCAGTTCCTCAGGGGCCACAGCTAGAAGCTCCCCAGTGTCATCCGCATCCACCAGGTTAAAGTTGTTTGCCATCCCAATTAGAGCTTTGTTGATTTTTGCAACCATTTCCTTCTTGACAAATCCTTTGAAGTCACGGATAAGCCTCCTGAGTGTCTTCTTTCCAGATACCTTTTTACACTGCCTGGTGACACCACTCAAGCCCAAGCAAGGTTCTTGATGCAGTCAATATGTTGCAATCCTTCCAGAATTACATCAATCTTCTTCAGTTGCAGCAAAACCTGGGCAAAGGTCCTCCTCAGATAGAAAGCCTTGAAAGCTGCTATAATTCCTTGATCCATTGGTTGACTCAAAGAGGGAGAAACACCACTTTGATATTGGGATGAAAGAAGATGTCCAGAAGCGTTATCAACCATGAGCAAAATCTTTAAGGTGTATTATTCTCTAAAGAGTACTTCTCCATATCACAGGCATAGAAATTCAGGAGAGCATCTTAGAAGAGGAGCTGGTCATCCATGACTTCCTGTTGCCCCTGTAGTACACTGGAAGCATGTGCTTATTGATAAGCTTGAAGGCCCTGGGGTTCTCACTGTGCCAGATCACAAAGGGTTTCCATTTGTAGTCTGCAACATTGCCCCCAAGTAAGACTGTTATCTTGTCCTTAAAAGCCTTGAAAACTGGTATTGACTGTCTCCTTGTAGATAAAGGTTCTTTCAGTCATCTGTTGCCAGAATAGGAAGATTTCATCCAAACTGAGTATTTGCTCTGGCAAGTAGTTTTCCTTTACAATCAGCTTATCTATAGGTTCCAAAGATTCTCTAGCTGCCTTTGCCTCAGTAACTTGCAGACTCACCACTCACTTTCACATTAGGTAATGAATAAGGTTTCTTGAAATGTTTAAAGTACCAGAGCTAGCAGTAAATTCAACATCATAGTTGAAAGCAGCCTTTTCTTTCAACATCACAAACGAACGTTTTGCTTTGGCCGTGATTGTCATGATGCTAAGGGGCCGTGCTTCTGTGTCTGGTCTTTAATCCAGGTCATTAGAACTTTCTCCATATCTGATATAAGCCTATTTTCATTTTTTTCTTTTTTCTTTTATTAAATTTATTGGGGTGACATTGGTTAATAAAATTATATAGGTTTCAAGTGTACAATTCTATAATACATCACCTGTGTATTGCACTGTGTGTTTACCCCTGGAAATGAAACTCCTTATATCAACATATATTTGAACCCCTTTACCCTTTACTACCCCCAACCCCTTTCCTTCTGGTAACCACCATGCTGTTGTCTGTGTCTATGAGTTCTTGTTTGTTTGTTGTTTTCAGCTTTATAATCCACACAGCAGTGAAATCATATGGTACTTAAATTTTTGATAGTCCATTGCCTTGAATGAAGCTGATCCTTTAACAGCCTGGTCACTTTGTTCTTGTTGTTCAGGATCGGAGCTGTGGTGGAATGGGACATGTCTGACTGGTGAGCAATAACCACCTCGTAGTCTTCAATCATTTAACATTTTATCTCCAGGTCAATCACTCATCGTGGCCTCTAACTGACATTAGCAGTGGATTTTGTACACTTAGGGGCCATGATGATCAACATGAAATTAAATCAATAACAAGAGAAGATGATGCAATTAATAGACAGGGTAAACACAAGATCAATGAGGCTGCTGCTGGCATAACTCGACACACTGTTTTACAGCAGGCTTTCTTTATTCACTTTTTGAGTAGAAAGAGAACATTAAAATAATGATAAAAGTATACTACAGTAAATATATAAACTAGTAACATAATTGTTTATTTTCATTATCAAGTATTGTCCTGTACATGACTGTATGTGCTATATTTTTATACAACTGGCAGCGCAGTGGGTTTGTTTACACCAGCGTCACCACAAACGTGAAGAATGCGCTGTGCTGTGACAGTATGAAGGTGATGGCATCAATATGGAATAGAAAATTTTCAGCTCCATTACATTCCTATGGAGCCACCATAGTATATGTGGCTCTTCATTGACCAAACGTCGATTCGCAGCACAGGATGTAAAGCCATTGATCATTCTCAGAACTATAGCCTGAAATAATTTGATATCAAGAATGCTGACTGGAGTTAAAAAACAATCTTTTAAATGTTCTTTTTCCGAATAATGGCTATCTAAGTATTTGAAAACATCTGGATTATTGGCTGAAAGTTAAAAATGTCTATATAAATATGAAGAGTTAGGAGAGCCGCAGTCATTATGTTAACAGCCAACAGGCAGGTAGGACTGCTATCCTGCTGCTGTGACAACTACATGCTATGCTTGGTCACACTCCTGTTTTGCCAGGAACAGCAGTAAGCGTCCCATATTTAATTTCTCATGTAATCTTCTTTGGGTCTCTCAGATAAGCAACAGAACATGGTGGTTAACAGCTCAGGTGTTAAGACAGAGCAGCTGTGTGACCTTGGGCAAGTGTCTCAACCTCACAGTTTGTTCAGCTATATAATGAGGATATATACTAGTACCAACCTCACAGAGTTATTGTGAGGATTGAGTTAGTATATGTGAACCAGTGAGAAGCATGGCTAGTCAGTAGTCCATGGTTGAGAAATATTAGCCATCATTCCCGTTTTATCAATAAGGAAATGGAGAATCATAATGATTAAGTCACAGAGAGAGATGAAAAACTAGACTTCACACTTAGTTCTGAGTCTAAGACTTATGTTCCTATTCTGTATGAGGTGCCCTCTTAAATATCAAGAAATAACATGAAGAAAATTTGAATTAGTCTTTCAAAAAAACAACAAACTAGGTTAAAATAATTAAAATCTATGAAGATATTGCACTGGTTTCATGAAAAATTATTTAACCTATTATAATGATTTGTAAACTGA
Source organism: Tadarida brasiliensis (assembly GCA_030848825.1). NCBI lineage: Eukaryota > Metazoa > Chordata > Mammalia > Chiroptera > Molossidae > Tadarida > Tadarida brasiliensis. The sequence goes on along the minus strand of CM061259.1, from coordinate 64,701,039 downwards.
AACCATTTTAAATGAATTTATGTTTCAATGTTCAAGATGATAAAATGAGTTTATTAGCAGATTTTCTTGATTATTTGTATCTTAGTAGCATTTATTAGTTCCTCATTGTAATAAAATATCTGTACTAAAAATTGAATAATTTTGCATTAATAATTTAGAAAAAGCATTCATATATTTTTTAAACCACAGTTTACATAAAGTAAAATTCTACACCAGTTTCAGATGTATAGCAGTGGCCAGAAAACCAGGCACTCTACAGAGTAGTCCCCCTACTGTCCCAAGCACCCACCTGCCCCATACCCAGTTATCTAGACATTACTGACTATATTCCCCACGCTGCAATCTGCATCTCTGGCTATTCTGCCACAGCCGATCTGTACTGCTTAATTCCTTCAGTTTTTTCACCCAGCCCCTCAACCTCATTCCCCTCTAACAGCTGTCCCTCCATTCGCGGTACCTATGAGTCTGTTTCTACTTTGTTTGCTTATTTTGTTCATTAGATTCCACATATAAGTGAAAACATATGGTATTTACCTTTCTCTGACTGGCTTATTTCACTTAGCATAATACCCTCTAGGTCCATCCTTGCTGAAAAAGCATATTCTTAATCCCAAAATTCAGTTACTACTACTATCTAATATTGTGGAAAGTATCATCCATAGACCTGGTATCACACTTCTTCATACATTACTTTTTCCCAATTAACAATCTACTTGTCCTTTTCCCAGGCATTAAATATTCTATAATATCATAGCTGGAAAAAAAATCACTGGATAGATTCACTGTAATTTATGTGACTAATCCTTATTCTTGGACTTTGAGGTGTTTCCCAAATATCCACTATTATTTTTTAAAAGTGCTGGGTGAAATACTTGTAAATAAACATTCTTGGTACAATTTTTAGGAAAAGGAGTACTTTTTTTAGGTTGTATATGCATTTTTCCAAATTCTTTCTGAAAAGGTTGTGCTAATTCATATTCTTGCCACAATGTGTGAACCTGGATATTTTGTCACATCCTCACCAACATTAAGCATGAGCTGTAACCCAGCTTTGCCAACTGAAGAAGGGTAGAGGTTTAACTTGTTATCAAGCTTTGCTCCTCAAATTGTGTCTCATCCTACCCTTCCCTGACACACAGGGTTTTATTGAGGAATTTTTCTATGTCCTTGTTCATTTATTTCCCAGGTTTCTTCTATTTTGGATATATTGTGAATCAATAATCACTGTTGTTTTCCTTAATCTTGTCACTTGTATAATTTTAGGAATTATAAAATGTTTCTGGCATGTGATAACTCTCATCAAATAATTTTAGGAATATGTATTCTACCTTTTGAAAACAAATTCCTATTTAAGTGAGTAGGAACCTGGAAGTGTAGCAGAAAAGGCTATGGAAATTAAATATATATATATACAATACATTATATCCTGGAAATCCAAAGAATAGATATTTTAAAATTGCCTTTCTAATCAAGTTAGTTAGAACAATTAAAATTTTTGTTTAAAGTTTTTGTAGATTTTCAAGTGATGCCTTTCTTATTAAGTTTCTTTTTATGGTATAGAGAATATGGCCTCTAAAATTCTGGTATTATGTACAAAGTAAACATTACAGAGCATTCACTTTTCCTTATTTCTCTTCTGCGTTCCCAGCATCTTCCTTTTGTTTTCTCCCTCTTTCTACCTCTGAGCACCTCTACATACCTACACACACACACACATACACACACACACACGCACACATACTTCCAAGGGTTTGCTTGCCTGCAAAGGATCTTGGTTAGGGTCACAAGCTAAAATACTGAACCCAGTTAAATTTGAATCTCATTTTTATTTGCTAAATGTAGCAAATGCCGAATTGACCTTAGGTCCTAAAGTGCAGTGGCATAGTTGCTAAGAAAGAAGACTGGGACAGAATGCTACTTTGGCCATGACTAAACACTGTCACTTGCAAGAACATGTTTTGTTTCTTGCATGTGCCTAGAAAGAGGCAGGAATGTCAGTGACACTGGAGTTTGTCCTCCTACCTGCTCCCCAGAGCTCAGTGCACTGTTCCTGCAGTGTGGGACACATCCCCATCAAGCAGTAGCCCTTCCCATTCTGGCAAGGGATGCCATTGGCTTGGAATCGATCATCAGGGCAAATACCAGATTTACCATCACACATTTCCAGCAGGTCACACTCATCTTTTGCTGGTCTGCACACTGTACCGGCCTTTTTAAACTGCAGGGGTAAAAATGGAGAGAAGGTGTTTTTCCACCTGACTTACCAAATATTTCAAATTAACACAAATAATATTTTCCCTTTGGCCCTTTATTGCCAAGGTAGTTAGGGGCATCATTGTATTCCAGTTTACATTTCCATTGTATAAGCTAATGCCATCTCCTATTATGTCATTTCTATTGACTTTGGCCAATGCCCAGATTCTTTAAGGCATCAATATTTCTGGATATGTAGTGGAAACATTATAGAAATATCAATGAGAAAAATACAGAAGAAAACTGAGCAATATCCTAGATGCAAAGAAGGAAGTTATTTCTCGCTTTGTTGAGTGTATCTTTGTCAAGACTTTCAAGGAGATGTCAGTCTGTAACTTCAGAGATTTGCTGGTGAAGCGGGTCTTCCAGGTCAGCATGTTCTGAGCTTTTCCCAGGTATCTGTTTCCTAATTCTTAATTCCTCTTATTGTATGTTCAGGTATTTCTTTTCAACTCACTTTTTTTCTTATGGAATAATTTATAATTAGGAAGAAATACCCAAATATTCATCTGATATATTAATTCCTTTGCAAACTACTACTGCAAATCTTTCTCCTATTCCCTTAGGGAAACCTTAGTAAAACCTTCTGCCTTTTATTCAAATGTAAAGAGGCCTGTGCAGACTTTGGAAGCATGCATTTCCCTAGCTGACGTGAGCAGGCAGGCTCTCATATCATCAAAACACCTTCAATATCTTTATGCCGGTGACACAATAAAATCCAAATTTAAATTGGAGCATATGAGACCCTTCAAATTCAACCCCCATTGCTCCAGCCAGGCTAGCTTTGCAAACTATGGTTATACCTTCTGTTCTGTCTTTGTTTTTCTCTCAGCCTCCTTATTTGGTAAATTTTTCTCTTTTGGATTACTTCTCTAAAATCTACTCATTACTTCCCTGACTAGTTTGAAAGCCTCTCTTTCCATGAAGGCTCCTTTGACTTCTTCCACGCACACAGTTGCTCATTTTTTCTTATTTATTTATTTATTTATTTATTGGAGTGACACTGGTTAACAAAAGTATACAAGTTTCAGGTGCACAATTCCACACACATCATCTGTACACTGTATTGTGCATTCACCACCCCAGGTCAAGTTTTCTACGTGCGGTAGGGAAAGTGGTCTGAACCCAGATTTGGAAGATGCAAGTTTAATCTTGGCTGTGCCGGTGGTTAAGTCCATAACCTTATAAAATGAATTGAATCTCTCTGAAAATCCATTTTCTCAACTATCTTTAATTTACAAGTTCATTGTGAAAACATAAGTGGAAAGTTTTACACAAAGGGGATATACCATTATAGTATCTACCTGGGTGTTCAATCTGCATTACATTTTCATCTGTTTTAGGTGTGTATATCATTGCCCTAAGGAAATAACAAGTTCTTTGTGGGCAAAGACTTTTTTTTTTAAGATCTCCAATAATAGTTAACAAATAGAATGTAACAAACACTTGTTGAATACTACTTAACTTCTCAAATTTTCTTCCTTTCGGCCTCCTTTCTTTCCTCCCTCCCCCTTTGACATTAAAAAAAAAGAAAATCTATCCCAACACTACCCATAACCTGGTATGCAATCTGCACATTCCTTCTACGAATAGTTATTGAGCATTTAAAATGTATGAAATCCTGTGCTATATGAGGATGTGAGTCCCTTGCCCTTAGGAGTCATCCTAACAAAGGAGACAGACACATAAATAAGTAATCACTAAACAGAATTCCATGCAACCATGAAATGTAAAATGCTAAATTTTATCTTGAAGGAAAAGTAAAAAAGCCCCACAGAGAAAATGACACAGCATCATTTTTTGTCTTTTTTCTATGAATTTCACCCTGAAGTGACTTTAAGGGTTGAATATATGGAAGCCCTGACATTATTCAAAATAAAAGTTTCCCACCAAACTCATTATTAAAGGAATTTATAATTAATTATGAGATTGGTCCAAGAAAGCCATGTAGCATCTCAAGAAGCAGAAGACAGGAGTACAGGCATTGGAACCACTGGTAAACTTAGAGTTTGCCATTTAATGATTTTACATATTATTTTGCACATTTTCTGTTCCGAGCCTCTTGTCCCTCTAAAGCAAAATGAGATAATAATATCTACTTTAAAGAGGTGTTGGAGGATCAAATAGCCCATGTTTGTCAAGCACTCAGTGAGGACTTGATAAATGGTAAGTAGCATTATTTTAGAAACAGAAAAATGTTGCTTTGCATATTTCATTTAACACAACCTCTGAGATTTTAACAGAAAAAATAAAGTGTAGCAGTAATTATTGACAAAATAAAATAATCTTACCTGGCACTTTTCACAGCATTTTCCTAATGCACATTGAAAACCTGCCTTGATTTTACATGTTTTAGCATCACAGCAAATATTAGTGCATTCCTAAGAAATACCAGAAACAATTGCAAATGCCAAATTACTTTTTGGTCTCATTTCAGCACAGTTCATAATATAATTTGTTCATCACACAGACCTTACTTTGATACAGGCTGAAAAGAATTTTTAGAAAAATATAAAAACAACAAAGCTTAACATTAGAAAAGCTGAGATTTTAGAGCAACCAATAGTTTGTTATTTATCTGAATTCTACTTGCATTTTTAAAAATTTGAATATCTTTTTTTATTCACCCATTTCCCATAATAATACTGAAAATATGAGAGCAAACAAAAAGTACAGTTTATAAAAGTGAAATTTATCTAAATAAAGAACATAATTAGTTCAACTAATCAGTTTTGTTCCTATTCATCAGTAAATGTAATCTTTAGAACATGTAACTGAACATCTAAAAATATAGTTTATTCAATTTCAACATTTAATTCAACTCTGTATAAAGCAATATACTTTGTTTTGTTCTTCTTGCCTTGTTTTTGAGAAATTAGGCCCCTTTCTGGTTGTAGTTATTTAGATTCCCCAAGAGGAATGATATATTCAGAATTACAACATTTAGGATTAAAATTCTTGCCCTTATTTTAAATATTATCTGAGAAAGTTTACTCTTTTTCATAGGATGAATAAATGTGTGATCCTATTTTGAAGTTACTGAGAAGTTGAACCCCTAAGGGCTTGACACGTTACTTATGTTAAGTGTTAATTAGATGGGGGCAAGGGTCCCACTCAGAATCCTGGTTGCCCTATCAACAAGGTGGGATCAGGCCAGGCACTTCTAATGATAACAGGTCCTGAGTCATAAAGTTCTAAATTGTGCAGGGTGATTGTGGGATTGCTGAAACAGTCCCCCTGAATCCATATCTCGGCTCCTTCATTTACCAGCGTGGTGACCCTGGGCAAGCTATTTCCACTCTCACAGCACTGCCACAGTGCTCTGTCTAAAGTAACTGCTCAAGAAGTCATAGGCATATTAGAAATGTGAATGACTTCTGACAGAAAGGGAGGGATGAGGACAAAAAGCCCAGGGTGGTGAGTGGTACTTAACAAACTAGATATGGGGAAGAAACCCCAAGAAGGTCTGTTAAGCAATGCAGTGTTTGTTGTTAGAAAAGCTGGCCTGACAAGTATTTACAAATGAGTATATACAAAAATTACAAGACAGGTGAAATTTTATAGTGAACCACACTACATGGTTTCTTAAAATATGGTTCAAAAGTGCTTTATTTTATTTTTTAATTAAATTAATTTAAGTGACATTGGTTGATAAAATTATATAAAGTTCAGGTGTATGAACACTGTAGAGTTTTATAGTTTCTCTTCTTGGCAATGGAAAAACAAACTAAACTTTTTTAGAAAGGACTTGGTCGTACCTTGGAAGTCCCACAATCACAGTCCTCTCCCATTTCTACCACCTGGTTCCCACAGACTGGGGTGGATATGATATTTGTAGGCAATGGAGCATTAAAGAGGCAATTTGATAATTTATCTTCAAAAAACTTGTCGTAGCTGACACGGCTACAGGAACTGAAGTCTGTAGGTATATAGAAGCTGTGAAGATAAGGAAAGAGAAAAGAGAATGCAGTCATGCTGAGCATGTAGGGGACAACATGAGACATTGGGGATGATACACCTGAAACCTTCCCCAAAAAACCAAACCAAATCCACTGATAAACTGCTAAATCATAAGCTAATTTATGTGCCTAAATTAGCTCACCTGGGTGGACATAAACACCTCCAGTTAAATGAGCAAATATGGTCATATCTTAAACTATAGTATCCAGGCTGCTGTTTAAAAAACACAGATACTTCTGACTTATCTAGATAATCTTATTTAGAATTAGATCATTTTAGTAAATTTATACTTATTTACATGTCTAGGAACTCGCTTTCCTTCAGAGAATTCCTACTGACAGAACTTCTTTATTCACAAATAAAGCTGAGGTTTAAAAATGCTCTAACATCTGGAGAAGATAATATCAGATATGTAGCTGGCATGCAGCCATAAGCTATTTTGTGTAAGGGAGACGAACCCTAGATTGAGCAAGCTGACATGGAAATAATAAAGAGGAAATGGATGTATAAAGGGATTGTTGAATTTTTAAAGATAAAATTCCCTGATAAATTTGTCTAAGGCAAGGCAGAAATGTGTAATCTCTTTTCACAGACTCTCTCTTCATCCTCGCATGAGAACTTTCTTCTTTAGATTTTTCTCCTAGAACTTTTTCCATGTTATCACCAAATTGAACTTACTGAAAATTTGATAAATGCTAATGATTTTATGTAGATGAGGATAAAATGATGAGTCAGAGTCATCCCCAAAGCAAAGAAGCAATATGTTTATACTATGTCTCAGTTAAGGAAAAATATTAACACATGGATGAGAGATAAGGTGGTTTGGTAGAGATACACATTCATGACTATGCTATTTAATCATTTAAAAGCTTGGCCATGTTATGGAAGGTGACATAAAAGAGTAACATAGCCCAAAGAGAATCAAAAACAGGGAAAAACAGGATCTTCCCAGAAAGCCTTACCTTAGAGCTTTGTCCATCACACATATTGTAGAAGGGCACTTGCAAACATAGGAGTCATGAAACATTCCAAAGTTATGGCCCAGTTCATGGGCCATTGTCCCTGCAACTCTAAGCACATTGTCACTGTGATCCTAAGGGTGAGAACAGGAAAACAGATCTTCTGGTTTGCAAACTGAATTATATTATCATTCAGGGCATAATGAAATATTTTTACTGTAGCCAATTGGAGTAGAAAGACTGATTTTAGCTTCGGCCTACTCACTCTACCCACCATCTGTCCTATGTTCTTCTCCACCATCACCCCCGCCACCCCCCCCCCCGCCCCGCCACCCCCACACACAACTCAAGTACTGAGTACCTATCACAGGACATATTACAGGCTCTTTTTCTCTTGTGAATAGGGAATATGTTAATGAGAAAAATATTTGTGGTTTCCTGCCATGAGAGATAATGGCAAAATTTCTTCAACAACGATAAGGAATCAGAAACATTTAAAAAGTCATCTACCTCTCTCCCCCCAGCTAGCTCTTTAATATCCTCTAATTCAATTGGAGGGCTTTGATATGTTTAGCTAATGGAGCTTTAAAAGGGTTTGTTAGCTTAGAACTTTAGTACATGGGTGTGTTTTTCAACTCTATTACTGCTAAGACTAGACATCGGTTGATTCTAGTCATCGGCCATTTGCATGAAGTCCAGTCAATGGCCGACTTTGTTACCAGATTGTTTCTGATTAGAGGTGTTGGACTGGGGACTCCAAGTTACCCAGGAGCAATAAAACAACACTAAAAAATCATTGCTGGTTGTAATTTCCCAGTGGGGAGACAAATCTGCTAATAACACCCATCCACAGAAACCTGATTCCCTTTCAAAAACCAAATACAGAGATTCATTAGGCACAGTACAAGATTGGCAAGCAAGGAAGTTAATAGCTACCATTCACAATATTGTATCATCCTGTTGAAATAAATATGGTAAACCTTGCTATCTAGTAAGATAGAGCTCCCCAAATGGGGACAAAACAAACCAAAAAAATTAAGAAAAGTGGAAATGTGTTTAGAGACTTTCCAGATTACTTTAAGATTCCTTCAAATTTAGGGTATCTTCCTTTAAACAGTTATTTTCATAACTTCATTGTTGTTGCTTTTTCCTCTGGAATGGTCTCCATAAACAAGATAATGCAAGATAGACTCAACATTTGAAATTCAATCAATATTAATCAACAATGTCAACACATTGAAGGAGAAGAACTATACTATCTTCTCAATAGATTTGACAAGCTGAAACATAGAACCAATTGTTTATCTTCCGACAAACCTGGACAATGCCAACAGAATGGTAAGGAGAGCACATTGTAGACATGAAAGCAAGACCCACAGTAGTTCCAGAAAGTTCTGTTGCCCTGCAAGAAAATTAAAAATTGATATGACAACTTATTATTCTAAGCTTCATTTTCTATAGACAGTTAATCCACAACTCTAAATGGTTAGCAGAGAAACTGACATTGTGAATCATTACTCTTAAATATTTTTGGCCCTGGCCTGATAGTTCAGTTAGTTAGAGGGTCATCCCAATACACCAAGGTTGTGGGTTCAATCCTTGGTCAGGGAACATACAAGAATCAACCAATGAATGCATCAATAACTAGAACAACAAATTGATGTTTCTCTCTCTCCTGCCCTTCCCCTCTCTCTAAAATCAATAAGCATATCCTTGGGTGAAGATTTTTTAAAAATTACTTAGTAGATGTATTTACAAAAAATTTGAACCTATTTTTTCCCACTTAACATCAAGAATGGAGAATATTAATTTGCCATGAAAATGAGGAAATTAGAGAACTTTTTCCCACTTTGCATTCACTGTGGAGTTTTTAGATATCTGTTATTTTGAGATGATATTGATCTTCTTTTAAAATTATATTGTAAAATTAATTATACTTAAGTCTACATTAGTTTGGGTTCAATTCTCACTACTAGCTCATTTATAAAAAATGAAATATTTCCCCATTATGGAGTTATCTAGTTTGGTTCCTCTTTTCAGTGAATAGAATATATTTGGACTCTAAGGTCCCTACCTGGTTACTCCAAGGTATAGTTATCTTTTGTTTATTTGTCAGATAAATGGTAAGACTTTTTATTTAAAGTGAATGGACAATTCTTTCTTTCTAGCATATATTTTTAGTGATTTTATTCTGTTAATTGTAGTCTATTCAAGAAATTTACTCTTGACATTGGAGTTCCAATATTTTAAAATCTATACACCTATCATCTTGTCTATAATTTGTATCTCTCTACCCTATGACTTCATATACGGGAATACACTGCAGTCGAGCATGGCCCTTGAGCTGGTCTGGATTCCCTTACTACTTACTAGTATGAAATCTTGAAAAATCATGAACTTTCCAAAGATGATCTTTTTCCTTTGGTGGACCCTTGAGTCTGGAGCTCACCTTTCCAAATGAAGGAACTGTGGCAGCTGTACTTCAAAGAAAACCCCCAGTGAGCCAGTTTTGCAGTATTCACTTCCTATAGTGCCTGTGAATCTGGATAGGTCTATGACTTGCTCTTAACCAACAAAATAAACCAACAGTGACAATGTCATTTCTGAAACCAGGCCATAACAAATGCTTGAAGTTTTCTCCTGGGCCTCTTAGAATGCTTCTTCTGAGAAAAGCTAGTCACCTTCTAAGATGTCCAAAACCCTGAGACTGCCATTTTGGAGGCAGTCCAAATTAGCCACATGAAAAGCTGTATACACAGAGAAATGACCAACCAGACCCCCTGCTCCAGCCATACCAGGCAAGTCACCAGACATATAAGTGAAGAAGACTTAGTTTAAGTCAGGAGGGCGTGAGCTGATGTGTTATGACATAACAGATAACCAGCAAAGAATATTAATTCTGACACAATCTAGTCCACTCTTTCCCATGACACCCACCATTTCCTTAGGAAGTGAAACTCAAGTAATTTCATTTTTTGCTGCTTTCTTCTATCTGATACAGCTGCAGAATTTTCTTGATTTCTTTTGAAATCAAACTCAGCACTTCAGTATAATTTGCAACTGTTAGATTTATTTCCCTTTTTTTTTTTTAATTAATCATTTCAGCAGGATGGTAGAGGTGTGTAATTATAATACAATTTCACTCCTGTCCTAGAAGTTTGTCCTGACTAGTGCTTAAAGCTAATCAATTATTTAAAAATAGTAAATCTAAATCCTTCTTACCATTCTCTAAACCTGTCTTTTCTGTGTGTACATCCAATCAAAACAGATAAACTTCTTATGAATCATTACTAAATCATTAGCTTCTCTTTAAAGAGAGAGGGGGGGGGGGAGAATATTCAACATAAGGTCCAAATGAATATTTTTTAAACTTTTAATTTTCTGTACGCTGAGATATCACTTGCTTTGTCCAGGCTTTGAAAAGTTTTATGCTAAAAACCACATAGCATACAAAGGGGGAAATCTATACATACGTGATTAACTGAGCAACATCATGACGTTTTCTTCTTAAGAGGACACTCCCCCTCCATTTAGAAAAGTTTTCCAAGGTGAAGCTTGCATTTGGGGTTATCTTTATCTTATCCTCGTCATTCCAGATTTCTATCCCCACTAAGGCCACATGAGTATTGAGCTTTTTATAAAGCTGTCCAAAGAATAAATGGCAAAGCATTTACTTACAATGGTGATATCATGGTTTAATAGTCTCAATATACTTTAGATTTTCAAACTATTTACAACACCATTATAAAATCTTTCTTTCTAAACATATCTATAAATGTAAGTTACCATTTCTTTCTTGCAGATGCTAGCATTCCCATTCTTAGGCAAAACAAACATCCTTAGATATTTCAGGATTTCAAGTCTGTAAATTCTTTTTTTTTGTTGGTTTTGGAGCAAAGGTCCTATTGAGATAAACTCTTCCTGTTTGCAACCTCAAGAAATATAATTTTCTATTGATAGTTCATTATTATTATTTCATTTTGAGCATATTTACCCAAATGCTGTATAATGTTCTCAGAATCATAATATTTCAGAATTTAGCAAGGTTGACTTGGTGCTAGTTTAGATATTAGAAAAAAACATGCTATGTGAAAAAGTCCAACATCTGGAAGTCACAATGAAGTAAGATAAGAGGTCCTCTAACTCTTATACCTGGACTAAACCAAATACTCTACAATGCACATAGAATAACCTTGAGATAAATAAGTTAAACTTATGAGACAATATGCTTACTCTAAAGATAAAAACTTATAGTCTTATAAACTATAGTGTTTTACAATGAGTGAGTTCTGGGTATCAAATGTACAGCATGGTGATTATTGTTAATACTACTATATTATATAATATACTTGAAAATTGGTAAGAGACTAGATGTTACATGTTCTCCCCACAAAAACAAAATGTTAATTATGTGAAGTGATAGGGATGTTAGCTAACATATGGTGGTAATCATTTTGTAATATATAAGTATATCAAAGCAATGCTTTGAACACCTTAAACTTACACAATATTATATGTCAATTATATCTCAATAAAGATGAAAAAAATGTCACAGTGACAGGCTTTCTCATGGGGCAACATTCTGTTGAGAAATCCAAACAATTTATTTTTTTTAAGTAGTTTGGAAAATAATAAAAGCATTGAGAAATGCAATTATCACCAAAAGAGAAGTAAAAATCTAACATGATTAAGATCCTCCCTTTATTATTCCCTCAATTTCCTTATTCCTTTCTTGCTTTATTTTACTCACCTGACAAAATTCTAGTCCTGATTAAAGCTAACTCCCACTATGCCTGTCCTCCACCATGCCCGACACAGGCCGAGAAAGCTCCCTCTGCTTGCTGCTTTCACTTTGAAGCCATGGCTACTAACCTCCAGTGGTCTTTTCCCACTCTCCAGAAAACCAGCTGCATTTACAAAAGTCATTCACTCTCTGCACATTTTTTCATACTTACTCCTCCTCTTAGAAATTCTGACACTTTCTTCTAAATCCTCACTTTAAATGGATGCCCTTCTTCCAAATTCAATGAGTACAAGAAGCACTCAGAAGAGAACTTCCACAAACTCCTACCACGGGTTTATCCACTAGCCTACACCAGTTCAAACAAACCCATGCCTCCTCTTTTTACCATAAGCATGAATGAGCCTAAGGACAACTTTTTTATTCACACACTAGATCTAAGATTATTCCAGAAACTCTTCCAGCTTCCTTATATTGGCAATGCTTAGCCTTCTATGGAGTTGTTCCCACTGGCAGCATAAAAAGGATAATCCTTGTAGTGAGGGTTGGGGGATGAAAAGAAAATTTCTCTTTACGACCCTTCCACTTCTAACTTATGCTCCATTTCTCTGCTCCCCTTTATAGCAAACACTTCTGGAAATATTTTTCCATATTTGCTGTCTCTAATTTCACTTCTCTCATTCTCTGCAGACTCACTCTAACCATGATTTACTTTTATACTCCACAGAAACTTGTATCAACCAGGTGACCAATAACTCTACTTTGTTAAATCCAATGGTCCTCAGTGCTCAGAAGCATCTAATATCTTTGATCATATTTACTTTTGATAAATTTTTGTTTCTAGTAGCTTCTAGAACAACTTTCTCCTGGTTTTCCTCCTACCTCACCGTCTACTTCTTCTTGGTCTCTATCAGTTTTCCTCCACTCTAATCTCTCCTCAGAGAACTACTTCAATGATCTGTCTTTGCATCTCTTTTCTACTTATCTACACTCGTTCCTTTGGTGAGCCTGCACCAGGGTTGGCAAACTTTTTCTGTAGAGGTCCAGATAGAAAATGTCTTAGGCTTTAAGGCTGTGTAGTCTGGGTTACAACTGCTCACCACCTCCTCTGCATTGTACCAGGAAAGCAGCCACAGACTGTGTATGAACAATGGAGATGGCTGTATTTCACTAACACTTTATTTTGTAAGAAAGCAGCAGGCTGGATTGGTACCAAATCCAGGCTACAGTTTTCTAACCTGTGCCTTATGCTATCTATACGTGCTAAAGACTTTTTTATTTATATCTTATAGATTTATATAAGAACTCCAATCTTACATTTCTAGCATTTCTACCTGGAAATCTTTATACAAAAATATATCTCAATGTTAATGTGTCCGAAATGGGAATCTTAATCTTTCTTCTGAGTCACCACCCGCACTATTTCCCCCATTCCCCATCCTTTAAGTCAAAGCCCTTATGTGACTCCTCTCTTTTTTTATAATTCTTATTCCCACATACCTCATAAGCCTGCTGGCCCTGCCTCAAGATCAGCTATTCTCAATAGACCCATTATCACTGCTTTTTCTGAAACCACCATCATCTCTTGCCTGAAATATGGCACAATTCCCATCTCATCTTGTTTCTCTCCTTGCTTTCCTTCCATTTATTTTCAACACAATGGCCAAGATAATCGTTTAAGAATACCCATCTGAACATGCCACACCTCAGGCTCTCCAATGTCCTCCTCCCTCATGAAGAATAACAAAGTCCTTACCCAGGCCCACCAGGGCCTTCAGGTTTTGGCCACTGCCACCTGCCAGATGTCATCTCCTCCCACCCTTGCCCTGGCTTACTATATTCCAGCCACAATCGCCTTCCCACTGTTCCTCAAACATGGTAATCTAGGTTCTGCCCTCAGGTCTTTTGCTCTGCCTTGCATACCTCCTTTAAGGGTCAGAGACCATTCCTTCCTTCAAGTCTCTATTCAAAGGTCACCTTATTAGAGAGGCCTTCCTATATAACATAGCACCCAAGATGAAACAATTTCAATCTCTCTCTCTTTCTCTCTCTCTCTCCTGCTTTATTTTCCTTTATAGCAATTATCACTATCCTACATACTCTTTATTTGATTTATTTATATTTATCTCCTTGAACAAAAATGTAAACTCCTTGAAGAAAAGGATATTTGTTAGTTTTGTTCCCCACTTTATTTCTGTAATCTGGACAATTACCTTACACAAAGTAGATGCTCAATATATGTGGCCTGTCCTTGGGTTTCCTTAAGAGTAATCATCATGATCTTTGTGGTGAGAAAACAAGATATGACCTTGGTCATTGAACATACCTTCATTTTCTTTCTATCCTTAGATGATTTTCAGGACACCAAAAAGTGACCTACCTATTTCAACTAAGCAGGCTAACTGCATGTTCAACCAACAAGAAACTAAATATTAATATTTAAATAAAAGAAATATAGGAATCATTTTTTTAATGTTTTGAAAATTAGATGATAAAATCATGTTTAAAGAATAGAATCAGCAATTTTGTAATTAAAATGGGCTTGAAATCTGACTAAAGTTTAAATGTTATCTCTGTCATTTTCCAACTTTGTGATTTTAGACAAGTTACTTTGCTTCTCAGAATCTAACTTCTTAGCTATAAATTAAGCTTGGTAATATTTTATCATTGCTTGATGATTCAATGATATAATGTATTAAAAGATGCTACTGTGCCACAGCTTGTCTTATTTTGCTTGTTGTTCTATTTTCTGCCTTAGATTGGCTTTCTGTTGAGATTTGCTTGTCAGAATTTTCTTACTGGGCTTTGGGAAAACAAAACCATGCAAACACCTTTTATACCTTCATGGAACTGTGAATAATGTGACAAGTAGGTGAGAAATGTCTCTGTCATGTAATATTAATATTTAATGAAGTAGCAAAAGTTGTGGTCACCCTTCAAGAGGCAGTCATCATTATTAGTCTTAAGAGTACTGGCTTTCTTTCCCTGCTTCATGAGTATTCATACTGCCTAGCAAGTTGTTAAAATTATATTGAATAAAATATATCATACCATGTTGACATAATTGGTCATCTCAAACACCCTCTTTCTTATTTCCTCTGGATCTTGATTATACTTTTTAAACTAAAAGACAATCAAAACAAAAAATGGGCATTGATAGAAATGAACATGATGGGAAAATAGAAAAGACATCTTCAGTTTACTTATCAGTGGCTATAATTCATGATCAGTTATAAAGGTTAGAAGTTAGAAACATGTGCTTCCTTATTTCTCTAACTGAATTAAAGCACTTTAGGAGTAGAGATGATGTTTTGTCCCCTAAAGTACTAGCTCAGTGTAAAGTTTTAAGAAAGTATTCTAAAGGTATTTCAGTTAAATATCATGATTTCCTAAACTGTGAAGAATCAGTACCACAAATAGCTTATCCATTAAAAAAAAATATGAACAGTAAATGAATTTAGTATAATAAGAGAGGTCAAAGTGTTAAGGCCTGAACTAATTAACTTACTCATGTTATTATAGTACAGAATTTTTCCTTTCAGATCACACATGTGGATCTCAGGTTTAGAACACTCAATATATGAAAGTAATTTCTTATAGAAGAAGGTAAATAATGAATATTACAAAAAAGTGCTTTCTTCAGAAGATTTCATTCATTAATGCTTTATATTTACCACTCCCTTATAAGCATAAATTCTAATTTCCCAATGATTTAACTAGTTAACAAAAGCCAAAATGACAAAGAAATTTAATTGGAAACTGAGTTTGGAGCTCTTAAGACAATAAGAAAGGAACATTACAGTGCAAAAAATGATTTTATGTGTATCACATCAAGTGCCTGTTCCTGAAAAGAAGAAATCATATTCATCTAATTATATGTCAAATTTTGTAGGTTCAGAACAACTTGTAAGAAAGAGTAACTCATAGTCAAGATTTTTAAAAATCAATCCATACAGTTAATATCTTACCTAATAAGTTTAGGTAGAAAAGGATTATAAAACACACATTTATCTGATATAGTTACCTCACCATTATCCAGGACCAAATAATATTCTATGTACTTCTTTTGTTCCCAAACCTTCTGGTCATTTAATTTCTGTAACAAATATTTTAAAAAAATTACTAAGACAAGACCTTTCTCTGCAAGAGTCATTCTTTTATTAGAAATGTGTAATTTTATAAGAGATTGGTTATTATCTGTGAATAAAGGAAGACAAGATTACCATATTAATTCTGACTAGTAAGTCAGAATTATCAGAATTATCTATAGTCAAGGCTCAGAATGTCAGAGCTAGAAGAGATATCAGTGATATTCTAGCCTGACTACTTTATTTTACCACACAGCTTAAGTGATTACACAACTAATAAATGGGAGTGCTGGAATTAAAGCCAAAGTGTTCAGAATTTTTTGAACAGTGGACTTTCTCTACTATCCTGCTATGAAATAAACAAACTTTGACTTTAGCACCCTCCTAGTATTTTTGTTGCTGTTTGTTGTTGTTGTTTAGCATCCTTTTACTCCTATTCCCATGATATCCTCTCCTTTACCAATGGTGCCCAAAGCCACCATGGCACCTAGTCTGTTCTTTCTTCTCAGAAAGCGCTGAATCTCTTTTCCACATTCTAAGCTTCCCTATTTTCTGTTCCTTTCTCTCTACAAAACAAAATAAAATACAATAAAACAACAACAACAAAAAAGCATGCTGCATGGTGGATGGTCCCATTGAAAAGTAGTAGACATTATTTGTACTAAATAATAAGCTATTAAATTTTATTATGTTGCATTTATAGAAGTGCTTGTCTTTTAGCAGGTAAATAAGCTTCCATTAACAAGAACAGACTACTGAAGGTAGACTTTTAGTTCTACCGTCATGAGATGTGTACCTACTTCCCACCCTCCATGGGAGCAATATATTTATTAGCACTCACTGTGCACCAACAATGCTCTGAGCACTAGGGATACAGCAGTGAAATAGACATGGTCCATGTACTGAAGGAGCTCATAGCAGACAAATAAACATAGATGTATCAGATGGGCATTAGTGCTGTGTGGAGGATTACACAGTGATGTGATATTGCGTGACAAGATGGTCATTTCAGAATAGATGGTTAGAAACAGCTCTAAAGAGCTGGCACTGAAGCTGACATTAATGAAAATGAGAAGCCAGGCAAGAGAAGATAAATTGAAAGATAATTCCAGCAAAGAATAAAAATGAGCAACAAAAATGCCAAAGTGAATTTATATTGGCATGTTTAAAGCATAGAAAGAGTTTGTGTTTGTCAGAGCATAATGGGGGAGTCATCATGGATGGGGAGTACAAAATAGGTGGAGATTAGAGAGGTAGTTTGGGCCCTGGTCATACATGAGTTTGTAACTTGGTCAGTTTTCTTTTCGATTTTGTACTGAATGCAATGAGAAGCCATTAGAGGATTTTAAACAGAAAAGTGACATGATGTGACTCAGAATAAAAGAATCATTCCAGCTGTTGTAAGAAGAGTGGATTCTACTGAGGTAGGAATGAGAGCGGGAAATTCTGTTGCAATGGTTCTTGTGAGAGGGGTGGTGCCATAGTTGGAAAGAGGAAACAAAGTGAAAAATCTGGAATATGTAGAGGCACCTGCTGATGGATGCCATATGAAGAGGGATAAATGAAACAGGAATCAAGGATGATTTACAGATTTGGGCCTGAGCAAATGATAAATGGTGGTACTGATACAGGGGAGAATGAGGAAGAAGCAGGTTTTGTTTGGGGTTTGGAAATTGGTAGTTATATTTTGACCATATTAAGTTTGTGATATTAGACATTCAAATGGATGCATGAAGTAGGCAGTTAATTATAACAGTCTGACCTTTAAAGGTGAGTGCAAGGCTGAAGGTATATATTTGATAGTAATTATTGCAGAGCTCTTAATAAATAAGGCACAGCATAGGATAAGATTACCTAGAAAGAATGTGTAGGTAAAGCAAGGAATGGGATGGACCCAGGATTGAGTTTTATGAGGGCCTCTAATATTAAGTAGTCAGCCAGAGGAGGGATAACAGTGAGAATAGCTGAGAAGGCATAGCATTAGTGGAAACATGGTTATTTGCACATGGTTAGCAAGGAATTAAGACAGAGAGACAAGAGGTCTGTACCAGCTAAACCAGGAGATCAACATTCATATAAGAATGGTTCTTCTGGTTGGTAGCAATCAAACACCCAGCAAGTTGAACCACACAGAGATTTTATTTTATTCAGACCAATTCTTTCCAGTGCTCATGGATTCTGCAAACATTTATAAGAGATGATTCTTCTGTGACTGAAAATTTAATTCCATACATAAAAGCACATTATAAGTTACTGTGGGCAAATCCTATATTTATTTTCCTCACTGCTATATCCCCAGCACCTATGGAAGTACTTAAATAAAGATTTGTTGAATGAGTTCATTCATGAAGACAGCAGGATATTTTACCTCAAAGTAATAATAATACCTTACACAGTTGTTTTATGTTGCAGTACTGTGAAAGTTGCCTTCTCCTAGAGGGCAAGCCTTATATTTATACTTCTTTCTAGCCCTTGCACATTTTTAGTAATAACACTACTTATTAAATAAATCAATATACAATAAGGTTTTAATGTCTCTATGATCTACTAGTTTCAACAATGACTGTAAAGTCTCAGTAAATTGCAGTTGCTCAGACTAAAACCCAGGGCAGACAGGACAGAAGACATGAGAGCATTACAAATAAAAATAAAGGTATGCATACGACCAGACTGGTGGCAGGTGGGGTCATATTCTTCTGAGAATCATGGGCCCATAACATGTCATCCATCCCACAGGTGCTGTTAGTCCTCTTTTCATTGGGATCATGTTTGAAGAGTGCATGTTCCTGCTCATCCTGATTTGCGGGACTTAAAGGTTCAATGAAATACCTTTCATCTCCCCGACTGAAGTAGCCCCTGAAAAACATGAGAATTCAGATTTCTTAAAAAATATTCCTGTATTTGAGTGCTATAGACTTAGAGATTCCAAAAGGTTACCATTGCCAAAACATTCCAAACTCATGGCAGGAGAGTACAGTGTACCATTACAGCTGAAGATTCCCTTAGACATGACTGAAACTTATTTTCTCTGTGAGGAAATGGAACCTGTTGGGGAGAAGTGAGCACTACAACATCATATAGCTAACCTAAGTCAGAGCTGGCACTAGAATGAAATTTCCTGATTCTCGGTCCAGTGTTCTTCCAATTTTCTTGCCTTACCTACTCTTAAGGTGTACTGAAAATGAAAGAGATTTGGAGTCTTATAGATAAGGGTTAAGACTCTGGCTCTATCACTTATTAGTGGTAATACCATGACAAATTGCTTAAACTCACAAAGCTTCAGTTTTTCCATCTATAAAATGAGAATAATAAGACCTACAATAGGATGGCTATACAAATTGAAGGAGATAATATGCAAAGTACCTGATTAATGAATAATACCAATTTCATCTTAATTCTCTCTGCTGAAGCCCTAAGCTAAGATTCATTCAACCAATATTTAGGAAGCACCCATTATTCATTAGGCATTGGACTAAAGGCAGATGGTAAAAAAGAATCATAGTCTCTCCTCTCGTAGAGCTTATATTCAAATGAGGGAGATAGATATAAATTTAGTAATTACATGTAATACACACACACACACACACACACACACACACACACACACACAGTCGGCCCTCATTTATCACATTCCAGACTCTACCGTGATAAATGAATTTCCGCGAAGTAGGATTCTTTATTTATAAATCGAATACTTTCACAGTTAGAGCATAGAAAACCTGTTTATGACCTTTTAAATACGTTTTTTAACATTATTAGAGCCCTCTAGACATGAAATAACACCCTTTAGTCATCATTACACTCGTATTACCCAATATATTAGACAAAAAAGAGAAAATAAGACATATTAGACATTACAAATATCATATTATTATTATTGTACATTTAATTACACACACACACAGTTTTTACACACAACCACTAACCTATGAAAATAGTGCAACTTGTTCAATGATGAAGTGATGAAGATGAAGAGATGTACTGCACAGTAAAAAAGAGCAAGGTTACTGCTCCTCTGAAGGCATGACCTCAGTAGGAGAGTCTTCAGGTGGTGCAATATCTTCAGCAGGCGCGTCGTCGTCTTCTTCCGCTGAAGGAGTACTAGGAGTAGGCAGTGGGTGTCTGGGTGCGCGGCTGAAGAACATTGTGATAGGCAGTTGCTGGCACTGTCTTTTCATATGCGTGAGGAGGCTTTTGTAGGGTTCTATCACTCCATCAAGTGCATTCCGGAACCGCAATGCATGCATCATTTGTGGGTCCCATTCACCAATCATGTCCTGTACTACCTTAATAGTTCTCACGACTTGCGAGAGACACTCAAGTGTAAGGCCAACTTCCTCCTCCTGACCCCCAGGAACCTCTGGCTGCTCTTCCTCCTCCTCACTCACAGACTTAGACATCTCCACCAGATCCTCGTCAGTTAAGGGATCCGAATGTGTCTCCAGCAGCTCATCCACATCATCGCGGGTCATATCCACAAAACCTTCTCCTCCCAGCATCTGGGCTAGCTTAACTGCCTTATCCACTGTCGAGTTGCTTATATCCTTTAGGGTGAATCCACTGTAGTCGTGGACAATTTCAAGCCACAACATCTTCCAGCTGGCCTTCATGGTCTCCGTCTTTATGTCCTTCAATTCCGCCTAGATGTTCTTCGACAGGTCATGATGGTGTACTGCCACCAGTACTCCTTCAGCAAGGTCCATGCCTCCGACGAGGTGCTGCAGGGTGTTTCATGTGTAGAGGGCCTTGAACGCGCAAATAATGCCTTGATCCATGGGCTGGATCAGCGAAGTGGTGTTGGGAGGAAGGAACTCAATCCACACACCTTCATAGGATAGGTCTTGCGCATGACCTCCAGCATTGTCCATGAGGAGAAGGACATTAAACTCGAGTCCCTTCTCCACGAGATACAGCTTGACTTGGGGGATAAAGCACTCGTGGAACCAGTCTGGTGACAGCTGCTTTGTGATTCAGCCCCTGTCATTGTGCATCCAATGCACTGGTAGCAGGTTCTTGTTTTCATTCTTCAGGGCCCTAGGGTTCTTGGTCTTGTAGACAAGGGCAGGCTTGAGCAAAAATCCCTCAGCATTTCCATACACAAGGCGATCCTTATATGCCTTGAAGCCACAGACCTTGGCCTCATCCTTGAAAATGAATGTCCGGGAAGGCATTCTTTTCCAGAACAGTCCTGTTTCGTCCATATTGAACACCTGTTCTGGATGATACTCGCCCTCCTCAAGGATCTTCTGGAACATGTTGTTCACATAGTCCTCTGCTGCAGGCTGGTCAGCAGAGGCAGCTTCTCTGTGGAGAACAACACTCTTCAGATGATACCTCTTCTGGAACTTCTCAAACCAACCTTTATTTGCTGTGAAATCCAAGAACATTGCAGAAGAGGGTCCTGGTTGAGGTTCATCCATCATAAAGTGCTGATAGAGCTGCCTCGCCTTCTCTCAGATGACCAGAAAATCCAACAGAATGTGTTTCTTGCAGCTGTCGCTGATCCAAACGGCTAGGGCAGACTCCGTTTTCACTATGAACTTATTACGACTTGTCACAATGCACTTTGCTTCCATGTTTAAAGAGACAGTAGCCGTTGCATGGATGTTCTTTTCATCTTTACAGATGGAGCGAATAGTAGACTCATTCAAGTCATAATGGCAGGCAACCTCTATGATTTTCTTGCCATCTTTGATCATATCCAAGAGTTTCACCTTCTCTTGGATGGTAAGCATCTTCCTCTGGCGCTTAGTTTCATCATCAGAAGGCTTAGAAGAAGAAGCATGTTTAGAAGCCATTGTGGGGCTTAGATAAAAGTTCTCAGAAATCACAAACACCTACAAGAGCAAAGATGCTTCCGATGCGTAGCGATGTAGAAGCGTGTATGAGAGAAACGAACTTGCATGAGGCTGAGCCAATCAGTGGCCAGGACAGGAAGAGGATAGGATATCCAATCAGTGGACAGCACATCTGATTGGATTGGTTTCACTACACCCGACTTTTTGGAAAAAAGTTATTGCCCACACACAAGGAGTGGTCAAATGGTTGCACCTGGCGTTGAAGGATTTGCGGGGGTGCTCGAATACATAGGCCTACAGTCCATACGTACAGTAATATTAATTTTAATTGTAATACAGGGGTGTATAATTGACTCAGACAACCGAGTGCACGCTATATCATTTTCACTGTCTCAATCAACTTTTTGATGAATATATTTGAAAAAGCCGCAATAGAGTGAAGCTGTGAAAGTCGAAGCATGAAGTGGCGAGGTACGACTGTGTATCTATCTATCTATCTATCTATCTATCTATCTATCTATCTATATACACACACACACACACTTATATGACATATATAATATACATCATTACAGCAGATAATTGCCAAGAAGAAAAGCTCAAGAATATATAATAGGGCAACTGGATTAAGTATACATAGAATTAGAAGACAAGAGGTGATGTGGAAAGATAAATTCAGTGGTTCATTGCAATGGTCTGCATAAAGATCATGGTAGTTAGGACTAAGAGGTGGCAGCAGAGAGAGAACGTAGTGAATAATTGCAGAAAATATTTAGAACATATAATCAGTAGGGCTTGATAATGGATTGAAAATGGGTATCTGAGAGGCAGGAAGTCAGTTAAGTGTTTTCTGGATTGAGCAAGTGGTTCATTAATTATACCACTCATTGAGATAAGGAACACTGGAGAAATACCAGATTTTGGAGAACATCATTAACTTGATTGAGATTTCATTCAGATATCCAGATATGGAACAGATGTGAAGATATGAAAGAAAAAGTTAGATATTCAAGTCTGGGCATCAGAAGTCTGGACATCCTATTATTGACAGATACATGGGGAGTCCTTAGCACAGAGAAAGAAATGGATATGACAGACATGAATAGGACATGCTAGAGATTTTAGAGAGAATGTGAAGAGAAGATCCCATTTCCTGAAGGTTCTGACTTTAAAATTGGGACTCAAAGCCTATATTTTGAAAACAAGCAATCAAAGAAAAGCAGCTCGGGAAGCAATTCAGCTTTGTAATGTATAAACTGCTATCAACAGCAGCCGTGTTTCCTTCAAATTTCAAAGTTTTAGCCCTTCAAATTTATATTCCTCTATAACACAATTAATGTCATACATATTTGACACTATTACAGATGCTCCCCTTTTTTAGGTTTATTAAACACACATACACACACAGACACCATCATCAAAGATACATACAAATCATTCATGAAGTCTTACCTTAGACCCCTACATGTGCTGATGCTAGCTTCAGAAATTTTTTCATTAATGATGTGTCCTTGGTAATAACAGTCATCCTAAAAAATAAAAAAGGAATTTTATAAAGAAAAGTGTGCATGTTTTTAGACCCACTGTTAAATTTAAATTTGAAATCTTGTAACAGTATCTACAATGTTTTCAAATTATTTTATGCTAACAGTCAACCTAGAGATATTAAAAACATTTTTAAAGTTTTTTATGTTTAAAATCTTTAATACTTAGTTAATAATCCCAAATGCTTACAGATTGCTAACTCAATGTTGGTGTAAATGTCGGTGCTGCAGAAAGAGGATAACGGCGAATACAGTCTGGAAGAAACAAACTGATAGATGTATATTTAAACCTGAGCTCCCAAAACATCAGACATTCATTCCTTTCTTTGACTGACTGCTTATCAATTTTTTTCTAACAACTACGAGCTCTTTCAAATGAATGTTATTCAGATTGTGTTGTCATTTCTTGTTTTATCCAAAGAGTTTCACCAGACTAATTGGACTAGTACATTTGGAGAAAAATGTCCAATCCTAACCCTTTTTCATGTGTATGTACTTCTATCAAGTACACCTTTCTATTTTCGGAAAGATGAGGTATGGGCCCATGTAAACCCCTGTGCCACTCCATAATTTTATAGAAGAGAATGTGTGAGGGTCTTCCAATAGAAAACAAACCTCTGAAAAGATGGCAATGATAAAATATCCTTTATGTTACTTTACACTGTCATCTTCTTTGAATAGAGTCAAGAGTGAACTTTATTTAAAGAAAACCTAGAATTTTATAATTCTACCATTGATGAAATAGCCTTGAGTTTGAGAGACTAGATGCTCTAGAGAGGTGATTGGCATTAACTCCAAACACCAGAGGTATGTAATTTTTCACTCTTCTAATGAAAATAAGAAGCTCCTTCTGCGCACTCTCCTATAGGGAGCCCTTGAAGGCTGGAAAGGGTTACCGTGGTTGTCAAGGAATAACTTTGTTTTTTGTCAAACTCTCCAAGTGATGGAGGATCAATTAAGAAATTACTACTAAATAAAACACTAATGCTATAAATGCTACTTCCCTTTCAGTATTTGTTTGGTAATGACACTGCATTTGGACGTGTGGGCCATACCCCAATTAACAATAAATCTAGGATATTCTATTTTACCATGATCTGTGGGCTGGTGGTGACCTCCTTTCCAGTGGAATTATAATGTGTTTCTGTATAGCCTGGTGCAAGGAGATCCCTGGAGGGGGAAAAAAAAGTCATGGTTACTCATGCTAATTGCAAAGTTCAGTGATCAAAGTGAGAGCCTTCACTGGGTGTGCAATAAAGTTTTAACTCCTGAGCTCCTCCTCCTAACCCCTTAAGACAAGTCCAAACATGAAAGAGATGCTTAAAATGGAGAGACTGAGAGGACCAGGGATATTCGTGAGTAGTTTGGAACAATGTCTGCTTTGTAATCAGACTTTGCATACTTGTCTGAGGAGAGATTTGAGGAAGAAATGAAATTGAGAAGGGGAAAGGTGGTAAAAGTGATTGAAAAGAGCAAAGTTCCTCACTAGTTTAAGATAACTGCATTTCCACCTAGCCCTTTCAGTTACCAGTGGCTGTTAAAGTTTATTGAAAATTGACTTGCATTTGGTAGTTAGGGCCCTTCTAGCATTTCCGCTGAACTTCTTAAAATTCTTTCAATTACTCTCTAGGAAATAGGAGCCTGAATAGATTTTTTAAAATTAATTAATTAATTTTTATTGTTGGAAGTATTACAGATGACCCCCTTTCATCCCCATTGAACCCTTCCTTCCCGCTCCCACGCCCCTCCTGCCTTCCCCAGCCTAGTGTCCATGTAGATTGGTTGTGCATATATGCACATAAGTTCTTTTGGTTTATCTCTTCCCACCCCTACCACACCCCATCCCTCTGAGTTTTGTCAGTCTGTTCCCAATTTCTATGACTCTGGATCTCTTTTGGTCAACAGCTTATTTTGTTCATTATTTTCCATAAATAAGTGAAATCATGTGGTACTTGTCTTTCTCTTACTGGCTTATTTTGCTTAGCATAATACTCTCCAGGTCCCTCCATGTCGTCTCAAAGGGTAAAGATCTATCTTTCTTATAGTTGCATAGTATTCCATTGTGTAAATGTACCACAGCTTTTTCATCCACTCATTTACTGATGGACACTTGGGCTGTTTCCAGATCTTAGCTATTGTAAATAGTGCTGCTATGAACACAGGGGTGCATATATTCTTCCTGATTGGTGTTTCAGGCTTCTTAGAATATATTCAAAGAAGTGGGATCACTGGGTCGAATGGCAGTTCAATTTTTAATTTTTTGAGGAAACACCATATTGTTTTCCACAGTGGCTGCATCAGTCTGCATTCCCACCAGCAGTGTGCTAGGGTACCCTTTTCTCCACATCCTCAGCAGCATTTGTTGTTTGAGGATTTGCTGATGGTTGCCATTCTGGAAGGTGTCAGGTGATATCTCATAGTCATTTTAATTTGCATCTCTCTGATAATTAGAGATGATGAGCATATTTTCATTTGTCTCCTGGCCTTTTTATGTCCTATTTGGAGAAGTGTCTGTTCAGGTCCTCTGCCCATTTTTTGATTGAATTGTTTGTCCTCCTTTTGTTGCATTGTAGGAGTACTCTATATATTTTGCTTATTAATCCCTTAATCTGATGTATTGTTGGCAAATATGTTCTCCCACAGAATGAGTATCCTTTTCATTTTGATGCTGGTTTCTTTTGCCATGCAGAAGCTTTTATGTTTGATGTAGTCCCATTTATTAATTTTTTTCCTGTGTTTCTCTTACCCTAGGTGATGTATTAATGAAAATTCCACTACATATGATGTCTGATATTTTTTTTCCTACATTTTCTTCTAGGATTTTTATGGTTCCATGGGTTACATTTAAGTGTTTTGTCCATTTTGAGTTTATTCTTGTGTATGGTGTAAGTTGGTGGTCTAGTTTCATTTTTTTGCATATAGCTGTCCAATTTTCCCAACACCATTTATTGAAGAGACTGTCTTTTCTCCATTGTATACTCTTGCCTCCTTTGTCAAATATTAATTGTGCATACTGTCTTGGGTCAATATATGGGTTCTCTGTTCTGTTCCATTGATCTATCTGCCTGCTCTTGTGCCAGTACCAGGCTATTTTGATTACAGTGGCTTTGTAATATAACTTGATATCTGGCATTGTGATCCCTCCCACTTTGTTCTTCTTTTTCAAAATTGCTGTGGCTATTTGGGGTCTTTTATGGTTCCATATAAACTCTCGGAGTGTTTGTTCTACATCTGTGAGATATGCCGTTGGTACCTTACTAGGGATTGCAGTGAATCTGTAGATTGCTTTGGGTAGTATGGACATTTTAATGATGTTGATTTTTCTGATCCATGAACATGGTATATGTTTCCACATTTTTATAACTTCTTCTATTTCTTTTTTCAATGTCAATGTAGTTTTCTGAGAACAGGTATTTTACTTCCTTGGTTAAGTTTATTCCTAGGTATTTTATTTTATTTTTTGTTGCAATAGTAAATATGACTTTTTGTTTGTTTGCTTCCCTTTCTGAGTGTTCATTGTTGGTGTATAAGAATGCCATCGATTTCTGGATGTTAATTTTGTTTCCTACTTTGCCAAATTCATTTATTAAATCTAGTAGATTTTTTATGGAGTCTTTAGGGTTTTCTATTTACAATATCATGTTTCCAGCTTTCTATATACAATATCATGTTGTAAGCAAATAGTGACAGTTTTACTTCCTCCTTTACAATTGGGATCCCTTTTATTTTTTCTTCTTGTCTAATTGCTGTGGCTAAGACTTCCAGTACTATGTTAAATAAGAGTGGTGAAAGTGGGCATCCCTGTCTTGTTCCTGTTCTTAAGGGAAATGCTTTTGGTTTTTGCCCATTGAGTATGATGTTGGCTGTAGGTTTTTCATATATGGCCTTGATTATGTTAAGATATGATCTCTCTATTCCCACATTGCGAAGTATTTTCATCAGAAATGGGTGCTGGATTTTGTCAAATTCTTTTTCAGTGTCTACTGATATTATTATATGTTTTTTATCTTTCATTTTGTTTAAGTGGTGCGTCATATTTATTGATTTGCGATTATTGTACCAGTCTTGCATCCCTGGCATGAATCCCCCTTGGTCATGATGAATAAATTTTTTAAATGTATTGCTAAATCTGATTTGTTAATATTTTGTTAAGCATTTTTTCATCTATGTTCATCAGGGCTTGTAGTTTTCTTCCTTTGTAGTGTCTTTTTCTGGTTTTGGAATTAGAATTATGCTGGCCTCATAAAACAAATCTGGAAGTACTGAATATGTTTTAAAAGAGTTAGAGCAAAGAAAAAAGAAGTAACTAATATGTATTAAATGCTGTCTCTATACTTAGACACATCACATGAGTCAATTAATATAATATTTTTAACAATCCTACAAGGTAAATATTATTCTCTAATTTTCAGATGAGATTAAATAGTTCATAGAATCATGTTTAGGTCTGCTTTCATCACGAGCCTGTATTATTTCTATTTCCAAACTCCAGTCAGTTGTGATATTTTGCAAAAGGTGATCATTTATTTGTCTATCTTCCTGTCCTATATAGAACTGAGGGATTGAAAGCACTTGAAAGCACACATTGGGAAAATTAGCACAAAGTTGAAATAGTGTAGACAGGATAATCAAGATCTGAGTGAGAGCTTAGGCAGTGAAACTTAAAAAGAAATGTTGAATTTTGATCAACTGGATAAAGACTATAGGAATAAGAACCCAATGTAGCATATGAACAGGTTAGTTGACAGCTGGGCAGAAAAGGCATTGGTGTTGAAATCAGGAGAGCTCAACTCTGGTTTTAACCACTGACTGGTTCTTTGGCCCTAGAATTTATTTATCTTATATATGTCTTATTTTTTTCCTAGTGAAAATGGTTTCAAATTGTTTTAAAATCTAATCTTTCAGTGTTAGAATACTAAAAAGAAATAATGTAGGGGAAAAGTAAAAAATCTATAGCTATTTCATCAAATTTGAAAAAATGTATCTCTGCTTGTACCTCATTTATTGTTTTATTACTAGAAGTATCAAAATACTAGTCAACTGTTGTTTTACCCAATGCTTTTCTACTACTTCAGTAGGAATAAATATTCATTAACCTCTTAGGCAAGTTGAGGGCAAAAGCTGATTAGCCAAGCTTTATGTGAGCCATAAGTAATAACAGACTCAATTAGCACACTTCCCACATGCTAACTTGCTGTTGCTAAGGATATCAGAAGTAAGACACTTACTTGGATTTTTTCAAATAAAGCACTGCAATTTTTCCATTAACTGTCATTTTATACTTCAATTCAGTTTCAAATTTTTCCTACAAAAAAGCACAAACATTTGCTGGTAAGTAAAACACACACACAAATATTCATTTTGCTAAGTCCATCTGTTTAATCATTAGCCAGTAATGCCTGCATTTCTTTAACAGTAGTCTGTATAATGCCAAATGTCTTCTTCTGCCTCTCTTAACAAATCAAACAACTTTGCCAACTAAATAGATAAATTACATGAGACCTTTATATCCATCCATCTGTACACCCATCCATCTATCCATTCATTGATCCATCCATGCATTTTACAAATATTTTTTGAGTGCTGGTTATTTGCAAGATGTGGCTGAGTTCTAGAAATTCAACTCAAAGCAACAAAAATTGGTACCTGTTATCATAAAGCTTATAATCTTGTGGAAAAATAGATGTGAGTTATGTTGTATGATAAATGATATAAATATGGAAGTAATGTAGGATGTCTAACATCTTAAGGGAAGGAAAGGCTTTCCTGGGGAAGAGTTGTATAAGCTGAGATATGAATTAGCCCAGTGAAGCAGGGTGAGGAAGTCATTTGAGAAGAAGAAATAGTATGCACACTGACCCAAAGACCTCTAAGGCTCTCACTACTGGTAATTTTTAGTGTGAGATCTTCTTAAGGCTAAGTGGAGGTGGGAAAATGGACAAAAAGAGCAGGAATTTGTACCTTAAGACAGGAAGAAGCCTTCGGGAAGAAAACATAGTCTCGTGTTCAGAAAGAAAAAAAATCACTTCATGTAAACCATGTGGAATAGGAGTACTGTTTGAAGTTGAGATTTATATATATGGGAGAAGCTATAAAGGACAATACAGAGTACAGTCATCCCTCGCCACTTCGCGCTTCGACTTTCGTTGCTTCACTCTATCGCGGTTTTTTCAAATATATTCATTAAAACGTTGATCGAGACAGTGAAAATGATACAGCGTGCACTTGGTTGTCTGAGTCAATTATACATCCCTGTATTACCATTAAAATTAAAATTACTGTATGTATGGACTGTAGGCCTATGTATTCGAGCACCCCAGGAATCATTCAACGCCAGGTGCAACTGCCAGAGTCTGGAACTGATTAACCGCGATGAGGGATGACTGTATTTTTAAAGATCTTATTGAGTACTGAGTTTTGACTTTGTTCTATAAAACTAGGTCTAAAAATTCACTGGGAAGTGCCAGGACATTGTTATTAAAGAGATCTAAATATGGCAGATGACAGTAATTGAGAACCACTTACGATGGACTAAGTGCTCTTCCCTCTGCTGTTGTACCTAAGGCCCAGCTTTTCTTCTCTCTTCCCTCTGCTGGCCAGAACAGTACCAGAGCTCATGGAGGGATAACAGCAAATTAGACCCATCAGGTTAGGGGTATCACAGAGAGATTTACCATCTCCCAAGTCAGTTATTTTGGTCCATATTTGCTTTTAATTATCAATTATTGGTGCCTTCTCTGGGGTCAAAAGTCCATGACTATAAATATCCTATAATGTGGGCCTAGATGGAGAGAGGCTGCTTTAATTTAGTTCATTTTCATGAATAACAGGAGGTGAAAAAACCTTGAGGGTGAAAAATAAAATTCATGGGAATTGCTCTAACCACTTATTGTTCAGGTTTAAGAAGGGCCAGATAGAATGAAAATATTAGGAGGATACAAGATATAAACTTCTAACCAGAAGATCCTTCCAGATATCTGCTTCTATTAGCAATAAAGTTTTGGGGGACCTTCACCTAACATTACTTGGAGACTTTTAAAAACTAATCATTGCTTTTGGAGTGGGAGTTTTAGCCAACACTAGCATAGAAATTATGGATCAAAGGAAACAGCAGGGGAGAAAACCAGAGTCTCTCTGGAAGAGGGTGCAATGGGTGAGTTTATTATTATACTTCTCAAATATAAGTCTGTGGTGATGAGCAATGCCTGCTGATAAGAAGTGTGTCCAATCTGGATTCTAAACTAAGGGGTAGGAGAGGAAAACTGCACTTTGATTTGGAGGGCATCTACTAGAAGGAAATGATGTGGAATTCATTGAGTAAGTTTAGCTGATCATAGACTGTATATATGAAAATTTTCTCCAGAAAAAAAAATATCATGGTTAAGATTTAGGGAATGAATTAGGAAGGCCATAGTCCTGGGTGGTCCTAAATGTGAGAAGATCTGGGAGGTCAAGATGATTCCCATGGGCACACAGGAAATAACAAAGGAAACCCTACAAGTCCCAGGAAGATCTTAAGTTTTGCCATAACATACAGAAAATCCAAGACTTCTACAAACCCTGATGGACCTAGCTAAGGCCCAAAATTGTTCCTAAAAAGGGGAAGCATTATGCTGCCAGATATTTTATTTTACGGTATGAGCCAAAAGCAAGATGGTTTTGGTCTTTCAGGAAGCATGTGAGCTGGAGGCTGAATTCTAAGAACAATAGTGACCACCTTTTGAATGTAATTTCCCAATATCAGGGACCTTGCTTAAGTATTTGTTGAGTACATATTTATGCAGCTGCATGGGCAATGTACTCTATTTATATTCCTTCTTTCATTTGTCCATTTGTCTATTTATTCACTTGCTCATTTATTCAAATATTTATTTAGTTACCCTATGCTTGTATAAAAGATACAATCATGAATAAAATCTATAACCTTAAATAAAACAATCAAGGTTCTACCCCCTCCAGAAAGTTTTTCAAAGGATCATTTCATTCCAACTCAAATTGTAAGTCATGTGGCCAGTCATAATAAACTTAGAAAAATGGAGCCATGTTTCTGGCACAGCTGATAGGTATCACTGGTGCCTGAGTCTCTGGTCTAGTATAGGGCTCAGCTGTATAACAAATAATAAGTATGAGTCCTCCTCTTCAGGAGGCCTTGAGATGTGATTAATTTATACTGAGACCTAGGGGACATCTACTGGATACAGCGATCCCCTTGGTCACATACATTATGAATCCTGGATGTTTCGAGTAATTGCTAATCAGTTCTTTGAACAAGAAAGACCAATAGTCTCAATATAGAAACCATAAGAATAACCTCCAAAACCTTGGTTTATATCAATGACAGAATTTTTATTAGTCATAATCTGTACCTGAGCAAAAAGAGAATATTCTATGTCAGGGAAAAGAATGTTTCTTGTGTGTGGCAGACATGGATGTCACTAGCTTCTCCAGACTTATGCTTGGTAGGCAAGTGTGATATGGCGAAACCAACAACCGTGGCAGGGCAGGATTGAAATATTAGACATGTAGCAGCATGGAGTCTTATATTTGTAGATGGGACAAGGGCTGGAATAATAGAGAGACCTCTGGTATAGTTCTAGATGTTCACAGGGATATTAAAAAAAAAAAAGCCACATGGTATGATAGCTAGGTAAAATACAGGACACCAGTTAAATTAGAATGTCAGATAAACAGTGAATAATTTTTCAATATCAGCATAATATTTGAGAATACATATAGTAAAAAAGCATTAATTGTTTATCTGACATTCACATTTAAGTGGGTGACCTGTATTTTTATTTGCTAAATCTATAGGACAGGGACTAGGCGATGAGGGTAAGGAGGGACTGAGACATGTCAAAGACATAGAAAACACTTCTGTTATTGACCTGGGTAGTTTCAAATCAGAAGACAAAATTACACACACTCTCACAGGAACACACACACACACACACACACACACACACACACACTACCACTAAACTAAAATCAACCTTAAAAAAATAAAATCAACAGCCAAATGGTATAATACTGACCATGACTAAAGCATGACTTCAGGAAAGGGATCTATCTATCACAAAGAATCTAAGATGGCCAGCCAGAGTGGCTCAGTTGGCTGAGCATAGTCCCATGCACTATGGTTGCTGGTTTGATTTCAGGTCAGCATTCCTAGGTTGCAGGTTCAATACTGAGTCAGGGAGCATATGGAGGGCAACTGTTGGATGTTTCTCTCTCACTGATATTTCTCTCTCTTCTCTCCCCCCCACCCCACCTCTAAGCACATCCTTGGGTGAGGATTAAATTTTTTTAATTTAAAAAATTAATTAAAAGAATATAAGGTGGACTGGGCTTTACATATAGAAAGAACATTTTAAGGAGCAAGAGCTCCATAAGAAAGAGCATACAGGTGTGCAAGCATATCATTAAGAAAGGCCTTAATACCCAGGGTGACTGAAGATAACAAAATGACTTAATAAGCCACAGCATTATGTACAAAATGCCTTAAAAGTTAGTCATAAGAAGTAGAATATGATAAGTTGCATAGGATAGCATCATAACATAAACTTGAACAGGGAGTTAATTATTGCATGTTGCTTTGCTTGTTGTGTAATTACCTCAAAATAGCCACATAAAATAGGCATGACTATTATTAACTTAATTTTCACACAAAAAATTTGAAGTTCCTGTGTGCCTAAATCTTCACAGAGAGAATTAGCAAAGGCAAGATGTGAACACCAACAAGCCCTCTGAATTCAGATCCTTTACACTTTCACTATGGATCAGGAAAACATAAGGTTCATACAGCCAGTTAATGGAACAGTTGACTAGATAAATATATATTTGCAATAAATATCAAGCACATTGCATCAACTGTATCTATCTACTCAATCATTTAACAAATTGATGGAACATCTAGTATGTGCCAACAACTATTTTATGGTTTTTTTATCAAAATAAATTGTTCAAAAACTTAAATGTATTTTTATAGTTATGAGGAGCTCACTATATAACAGTGATGAAAAGCACTGGACACATATTAAATTGTTCTCCAAATATTCAGTGAAGAAAGGTACCTGGCATTATCCAGTTGGGAAATATGAGCTCCCAGTGAGTTGCATCTTACAACAGAGAGTGTAAGTTATTATTTATGTCTCATTTATCTGGATTTTCCTGGCATCTCACAAAAGAGTTCCAGGTGAAGGTAGTTAGAAAATTGTTGTTGAATGAATTACTGTGTTTTCGCTTCCTTTTTTGACTGAGAATGTGTCATTTTATTACTTACTAAGAATTATATAAACTTTAAAAGCTGACTTAAAAAAAATTTTTTTTCCTTATTGATATGAGAGAGAGAGGAAGGGAGAGGGAGAGGGAGAAAGAAACATCGATGAGAGAGAATTAGCTGCCTTTTTAGAAAAGACAGAGGTAAATGTCATGTTTAGTTACAATAATTAATCTTAATTTAATATGCATATATGCATGCATTCATCCACGATACTTTATTTTCTACATCAGTTTTAATGTTCATGGTTTTGTTTGTATATGTATGTAGAGATAGATAATAAATTGTATCAAATTTCTTTGGGAGTACACAGAATAAATTATATATTACCATAAGAATGTTGACATAGGTCAAAAAACAAATGCAAATGTGTGTATATAAATATTAAATATAATTATACATTTATATATATATCATGTGTGTTTATATATTGCATGTATGTGTATTTTATGTATATATATTTGGGTTTTTTTTTCAAGATTTTTTGTCTTTGTTAAATCAAAATCTGTACCTGTTGATCTGGCTCCTTTACCCCTCTTTTATATAGTGGATGAAGTCTTCTGGGATAAATCACTTCATACTTTACTCCAGGGGGGTCTTTTATAGCATTTACTAAAAAGAAGGTAAGAGAAGAGTTAGCTAAGCAGAACTAACATAGGCTGGTCATCAGTGGTCATCCGTATGCATTTCTGATGAATGATGTCACCACAGAGACTTTGAGTTACATCAGAGGATTATTAAAGTGCGGACACCAGAAGAGATCCACAAAATCAGAGACCCACTCTTCCTTTCAAATCTTTACTTTAACCTATACTTTCAAATATTTCTCCACTGACAATATTTCCTTTGAATTTTCCCACTTCTCTTTGCTATCTTGGAACCCCTACAGAGGAATGGAGCAAGCAGTATAGACAAAAGGCAGTCAAGGAAGGCAGAAGCCAAATGAATCCTTTATGAAGCTAAATCAGTGTCAGAGTGGTAGAGTTGATGCACTCTTAAAACAACCCAGTGGCCTTGGCCTGTGTTTTTCAGTGCTTAGAGTGTTGGCCCAAGCACTGAAGGGTCTCAGGTTCCATTCCCAGTCAAGGGCACATACCTGAGTTGCAGATTCTATCCCCACCCTGAAATTTCTATTAATATATTCTTTTCTTTTTCTTTTTCTTTGCCCACATGGTCCAGTCCCTGTTCTGTGCAGAATGGAGCCAGAGGAAATGTCAACAGACCTGCTCTCTAACTGCTGAAAATGCTGCAGGTCCATGCAGAGTGTAGATGCAGTAGGAACCAGGGCCCAACCCAGCGACTGACTGACACTGTGGCTAGAAAGGCCTTAGTTTTCTGTGTAGACTAGAAGACTCTCTAAAGGTAACTCTAGCTCGTTACAGTATTCAAACCTATGTTCTATGGTAATATAAATTTATGTTGCTCTGGTTGATCTTTTAACAAATGGAACTAAGGACTTATGTTAGTCACCTTGGATGACTGTACACTTATCTCAATATGCTCCAAAGAATAAAAATTAATTTTAAAAATATTTCTTTAGAAACTAAAGCAAACATTTTCAAAATTCCTGGTGATTTCGATTTTCTTTTGTTATTTTAGGATGGCTTTATTTCATTTGATCACTCAGGAGCCATTTACATCTAACTTTGAAAGATAGAAAAAGTGATTAAATTGTCTAAAAACTCATGGGGTCAAAAATGGGGTGTTAAAATGATGAAACAGTTTCATATTCAATGGCTTGGGATTTAATCCTAAAAGGATTTCAAAAATACATAAAGTCATCAGTACTAGAATGCCTTAACTTTGGGTTTAGTTTGGGCTTTTTAAACTATTTGAAAAGAGGAAGCAGGTTACATGATCTCTGGCCAGTTCAAGAAGTTTACAGTTTTGTGCAAATAAATACAGAATCTCCTGTAATCTCTTCAAAGAGGCAATGATCATTTGGATAAAGTTCTAGTCAGTTGACAAAATAAGTCTTACCACATAGTCACACTTCCAACACTACATCACAAGTTCCCTCAGTTACTTACTTCTTGCTGTTACAGAGATAATCACTGGCCATCTCTTATTTCTATTTACTTAATTTGGGGTAAAAGAAAATAATAACATTAGTTACAAACAGTTTTCATAACAGAGGTTCAAAAGCCTAAAGAAACATTTAATCAATCTTTGTGAAAATTTTTATAATTATCACAATTATTTCAAAATAATATGATGTCAAGAGGTAAGAAAATTACTCCTGCCAGAAATTAATTAATGGTATCAACACAATTCTCTACAGCCTCTTGTAACTCTGTGATACCAAAGAAGCGAACCATAAGGCATGCGTACTGGCTGATGGATGGTGTCCAATCAGTGCAATTAGTCCCATTAATGTGGAGCTTGTGAAACCATATATTCACCAATGTTTCAAACAGAGTAACTCTTAAAAATGCTGTATGAAAAGTTGTTTTCATCCATAATACACATCATTCTGACAGGAAATATTATCCAAGCTACCCTCAGGTCATAAAATAATACCCAAATGATTCTTTCAATAAAAGCATAAAGTAGTAAGACATGCACATTCCCCATTCAGAAGAGGTCAATAAGGAACAGGCCAATCTGACCAACACAAGTTTTCTTTGATATATACACTGATCTCCATCTTTCTAGTTAGTATTTAAATCCTAATGTTTCATGAAATCCGAAATTATCAACTGACTCAAATATGGAGTTGAAATATGTAAATTAGTGGAGAAATTTATTTTCAATTCTCTTCTTGATGGCGGGGCACTTCCAAATGGCAAGCAAAATAAATAAATAAATAAAGGAAATCAGATTTTTTTTTTTTTAAGTCTCTGGCAACCTCTCACTTTCTTCAGTTTGAAATGAATGAGTTCTAGCTCTCCCCAAACTCTTACAACATAGTACGTTCTCTAAGGAAACAGACAGAATTTCCCTTACTAGCCCTTATTTTTCTGAAACCAAGAAGACCCCTGAACAAGTATGATTTGAGATATATACAATAAATTACACAGCAGCTAGAGAGATGCAGCAAACTTTAATTTTTTTGGCTCATTCATCCTTAAGGTGATAGAGATGGTTCAGCCTCCTCCCAGCTGAATTACACAGACTAATCATTTTGAAGACTGTGGAACAAACACAACTAACTGCCATCCAGGGATTACACAAATTTGAGCTGTAACTCAATATGTTTCTACTAATTCATTGTAATTCTTGCTTTCTCTCTCCCACAGAATTCACATACTGGATAAGTTTTGACCAGCAAAACTAGATTAAGAAAAATAAATCTGTTAGTTTGGTTTGGATTAAATAATTATTTTTAAGTTAAAAAGTTAATTTTTGTTGACAAGATTAATATAACAGACATGGTCTGGATTGATATTTTATTTTTTGTGTGGGGCCATTTTGGATTTTAGTATATTTGTACATAATATTGACATTTTCATGTATGTCCAAAACTGTTTAAAGCAATGTCTTCCCATACTGAACACATGACATGAAGTCTGATCAGGGTTTATGCAATGACATTGACATAAGTTCGGGGATTCTCTGAACTCCCTAAAACCATCTGGTGATTTTAAACTTCATGTAGGAAAAGTGAGTACAAACACTGAGGAAAAATACATCCTTATTAAGTCTCTCATTTGGCTATTAAGATGAAATTATATGTACTCTTTAGCGTCTTCTAGTCATCTTATAAAGGTAAGAAAGAATTACTAATTTGAAATGAAATAATTTCAAAAGTACTGTACCCCTTGATATTCTGCTGGATATAGTGAACACTTTTTTTCCTTTGTCAGTGCACTCTTTTTTCACTCCCAAACACCTGTCACATCCTTTTAATTTTTTTTTCTTTCCTATGATGAAATTCTATAAGTTATTTTTCTCAGGGGATTGTTAAGCTCATTACAAACAGTTGGCCTGATTTTACTCCATTCTTTTATTTTATGTATATGAGAAACACATATTTGTTCTTTGTATGATGGGAACAAAAGAAGGAGAAGGAGAAGGAGAAGGGGAAGGGGAAGGGGAAGGGGAAGGGGAAGGGGAAGGGGAAGGGGAAGGAGAAGGAGATGGGGATATTAAAATTGCTTTACTCTTACATTCCAGCTGGGAAATAAATCTATTGGAAACAATGTCAGGGTATTTCACTGACCAAGGAGACAGTCTTGAAAATACAAGATGGTAGGTAAAAAGAAGGGGCAGATTTCTGTTCAAGGTGGAAAATAAGGTAGGCAGCTTTCTCTCTTCCCTCATTCTCACAAGAACCACTTCAGAACCTCAGTTTCCACCACCAGGTGCTCAGAGATGTCACACTTTTAGGTATGACTTCTAAGGAAACTGCATCTCTGGGTGCCATGTAGTGAATGCAGACACAGTGGGAACAGAATCAGTTTGTATGCCCAAGTTCACTGAAAAGGCTATAATGTAGATAAACTCCAGTGTTAGTTATGTGATTCTGTTCATGGGTCCAGCTTGATCTTTATGCTTTCAGATAAAGCTAGTCCCCAAGCAATTCTTGTGTTTCAATCAAGCAAAGGCTTCCAAAGAATTTTAGTGATAGTATTTTTGGAGACTGTAGGGAAAGTAGATTTTTATTAAGTTTGACTCAGAAAGTAGAAAATTTAAGTCAATAACTTAAATGCCTAGCACAGTTCTATATTTAAAGATATTAAATAAAACTTTCACAAGTATGAAAAATGAATCAGAAACCAGGGGAAAAGAAAAAAATCACTTTTAGTGACAAAGTACTGAGTGCAGGGGGAAGGAGAACTTTTTCTTCTCAATCCCGTACTTCATATTGATAATTTGTTCCCATTCCTAGGTCCCAGTAAGCATTCTAATAAAACCCAGGAAGAGGTTGACCAAGGAAGGATTCCCAGGTACTAAAGCTAATGTGCCTCCTTAAGCTCTAGAAATAGAAATAAGCTAAGGAAATGTGTTAACCAATCTAATTTAACCAAAATCAAATTGAAAAATTTATCAGAAATGGAGAGAGATGTTCAACATTATTTACTATTAGAAAGTAGGATTCCTCTACTTTTAAGTGCTTAAACGTTTGATATAACCAGCAAAATGGAAGTAAATGATCAAGTTAGGCTTAGCAACAACATTGTTTTGAACAAGTAATATCACAGTGCTTTATAAAATAAAATTGGTCAAGTATTTTTTTTTAATTAGTCGTATTTATTATCACCAAAAATAAAAGAACTAAATATAAAAATGTGAGCTCAAAAGGAATAGGACGAGCCCACTGGTCCCAATAATAAAGCCTTCCACACAGTGATAACCAGTCAAATCAACTGCATCTTTCCTGCTCTGGAAACGACAAGGGGGATTTTGATGAATTTCACTTTTCGATTCAAAGATCATATTATTTAAATTATGCTGAATGGAAATCTTCCACTTGATTTCCATATTCTCAGATTAGATCTATATTGATTAAGGACATCTCCTTGTCTCTCATTTACATTGAGTGTTTACATTAGTCAAACCCCTCGCCCCCTGCCAAAAACAGATTAAACCTGCCCAACTAGTTAGTAAAAATTGTTGAACAAATACATTTGGAGAAGATTAAAAGCAAGCAACTCACTGATGTATTGGACAGAACCTAAAACAAGGTAAACACCTACCAGGAACTGAAGAAAGGAAGAAAGTGGCCACCAGAAGAAGCCTTTGCAACATCCTGGGTGATCCTAGAAGTGTGGGGTCTGCCCTTCTCACTCAAACAGTAGCACACTGCCTGGTCTTTCGCTGCCACCTCTCAAGTGAGACAGAATGAAACTCCCAGGCTCATTCTCGTCTCTGCTTCAGGAAGTGTTTACTGAAGGTGTTGCACAACCTTGAAGCTATGGTCCTGCAACAATGGCACAAGCAGGCGGAAGTTCTGGCTGCCTTCCAGTTCTAAGATTACTTTTTCATAAACTTTGGTTTATCTTTTCTTCTCCCCCAATTTCCCCACTCACAAGTAGTACATTTCTAATATATTACCAAAGCCCAGTAAGCAACCATGAGATGATGGCTTCAATGTACCTTGATAAATGTGTGTATTTATTATAATCTGGATGCAGGTAAGGACATTCCTGCTTTGAACCTGAGTTCCAAATTGTGTAATTCCTGTGTATTGTAATTTCTGAGATATTGGGAAAGCATCTTCCCTTTAATACATGCTTGATACCATTTCAAGTGCATAGTATATAGTGTCATTAATTCTTACAAACACTTTTTTGATGTAGGTCTCAGCTCTCCAAAGTTATATATGAGGAAACTGAAGCCCAGGGAGATAAAGACATCTGTCCCAGAGACTCCAGTGATGTGTAGCTTTTGAAAGATTGTGGTAGCATTCCCCAGCAGGTGTTGCCCAGATCCTAGCTCCATCCTTCAGGGAGCACAGTTCACTGGGAAATGATTGTCAGAAAGAGAAAATCCATCAGGGATGCTGGCTGGGGAGAGACTGATAGTGAAAGAATCCTACAGCATTAAGGAAGAGGCAGGTAATAAAAATTACTGGCCCTGGGCGGTTTGGCTCAGCAGTTAGAGCGTCAGCCTGCGAACCAAAGGGTCCTGGTTCGATTTCAGCCAAGGGCATATACCTCAGTTGCGGTATCCCTGGCTCCGGTGGGATTGTGCAGGTGGCAACCAATCAACGTGTCTCTTTCACATTGATGTTTCTCTCTCTCTCTCCCTCCCACTCTGTCTGAAGATAAATGTAAAAATATCCTCGGATGAGTATTAAAAAAAAAAAGAAAGATTACTGTATCGGGGAGGATCGAGTCTTTTGGTTGGTACTGCCTTTTCATTGCTGATTTGGGAGGCATTTCTTGGAACTGACATTCTGTAGCACATATGATACCCTCTCCTGTTTTTCTTCTTGGTGCATACCTCAAAAAAGAATCTACTGGAAAAACAGACACAGATAAATAGCAAGGGGAGATATTCAAAATTTAAAACACCTTCGTTATGGTAGATGGCCCCACCCTCCTAGGAGTAGATGGACCTAAAACTCAATTATGGGTAGTTTCCTAGGACTCATAAATTGGATATGATTAAATTAATTGTCCTGCTGTGTTTTCTGGATATTTATTTCATTTGAAAGCCTCAAAATGTCTTAAAAATGATTACTTAGAACCATTGAATTATATAAATGAGAGATGATACCTCAAACTCTGCTTAAGGTGGGTTATTATTGAAGCACCAAAGACTTCATTGTGACTCTATTTCACACAATAGGACCATAATAGCTCCACTTCCAGGTATTCTAATCACTAAGGGCAGAAGAGGGATTGCACACATGGAAGATTCTATCTTCTTTCCATTTTTATTATTTCAAAGAATGTCATGCAGAAAGAAGAGGAAATGGTGTTAGTGCTGAAGACTGGAAATGTGAGGAAAGGATGATTCAATCACTATCTACTAGGTCCCATTCAGGGCAAGGGGATGCAAGATCTTAAGTGGAAAAGGAAACAGTAGTTACAGGGTTATTAGAATGTGCCAGTTACTTTATATTACCATATGTCAATCTTCACCGCAACTCTAAAAAAGAAGTATTATTGAAATCAAAGACAATAGATTTTTTTCTGATCATGTATGACTAATCTTGGGACCACTGGGTGCAAGATCTTCAATATATGTTTTTATTTAATTAAAGATTTCTAAGTTGCCATGCTCTTACAATTGAATCTGGAATGGATGGTGAGGTGCCATCCCTTCAATCCAAAGACAGCTATAGAGTCATTGAGAACTGAGACACTGCCTTCTTTGTTTTCCCTGTTGTACCCAGCAATGTACTGCACAGAGGAGGCACAGACTAAATGTTTCCAGTGATGTTAAAAAGTATGTGTCATGGGGCTTAAGAAACTCAGGTTTTAACATTGTTGAAACACATCCCATCTCTCTACATTATTGTATACATATTGAAAACTTACTGATCATATCTCTATCACTACTTAAGGTAACTAAGCAAACAAAAGTACAAACTTAGAATTTGAAAGTACCCTCTAAGAGAAGAAGACTTGCCATTGTCAAATTCAAAAATTTTAAACATTTTTATATTTAAATAAATAATTCAACTACTGAAAATCATTCTAAGAAAACTATCTGAATATGAGTTTTATGCATCAATATGTCAATTACATTATGTATAAAAGATAAAACTAAAATTAAATATCCAAAAATAAGAAGATAGGTATGTAATCTACTACATAGTTAATGAAATGTTAAGCTAGCATTTATAATTACCCGTACAACAAATATTAATATTATGGAAAAGTTTTACATCATATTATCAGAAAAAAATAAAGCAATAAAGTTATATACAAAATGATCAAA
The DNA here is from genome assembly GCA_030848825.1 of Tadarida brasiliensis. Classification (NCBI taxonomy): domain Eukaryota; kingdom Metazoa; phylum Chordata; class Mammalia; order Chiroptera; family Molossidae; genus Tadarida; species Tadarida brasiliensis. Next base: position 64,659,086 of record CM061259.1, on the reverse strand, counting down.
ATTAAATAAAAACTTCAAAAAGCTATTCAGAATAAAGTACAAAAGCAGAAAAAGAATTCCAAATATTTAGAGAGGCTTTTTTTGTTTGTGCTGGGAACAAGTGTTTTTATTCCTTTTCTTTCCTTTTTTTAAAAATTTTAAGTAGTAGTTAGCATTACTTGGAAAAATTTAAATTATATAAAATAAACACAGATATATATAAATATTTTCCAAAATTATTGACTGGTCTTTCTTACATTAAACTGAGCTCTCCTTTAAGATATATATTAGTCATCATTGCAACCCCAAACCCCCAACACAGTGCTTAGAAAATAGTAGCTACTGAATGTATGTCTGTACATTGAATTAATGGTTGAAAGAGGATCACTCATGAAAAAAACAAGCAGAGCCTCTGAACCACAAGGCTTGAGTGGCAGAGTCTTAGAAGAAAAGAAGAAAAAGAGCTGTTAGACTTTTAAAGCCAAAACCAATGTAAAGACTTAGGATTTCCTAGTCTAACTTGTCATATTCCCATCTGTGGTAAGTAGATAGTGTGACACAAAGAAAGGAAAGCTATTTTCTCCTAAGCGTGGTAAATACATTTTTACATGAGAAAGCCGATTTGGTTATCATCTTTCAGGTACTATATTTATATAAGATTTTATTTGCTTAGATGTTAATTTTATAATCAGCCAATAACCCCTTTGCCTCTGAATTACTAGTTACATGATTAAGACATGCTGCATTCCATTAGGTTCTTTGTAACATGAAGTGGCCTTTGCAACTCATTTTACATCTAAATTAAAAGCAGTAGGTAGTCAGCAGAGATTTTACTGGGTCCAGTCAAAATAATGCACCATTTGTATAATCTGATGTACTTAATGCTCAGACAGGAGCTGGCAGAGCACTCTGTCTTCCAGGTAGAATGAAGATAGACATTGTCTAGTTTTGTAATTGTAATTCCTACCTTTTTCTGTGCTCCATTGTTGATCTACACTCTCCCCTATTCTCTTTCTGGTATAAGAACTAAAATTAGCCCAATATTATGTGTGCTTTTATATCTGTAGGAAATCAAGAGGGCCTGCATTGGCCTAATCATAAGTTTCTCTCCATACTCTGCTCCCATGGATAAGGTCCCCTAGTCAAACACCTCCTCTTATCACAGGGACCAGGCACAGGCCTTGCTTATCCCTGAGTAGTGAGCTTCAGTTTCCTGCCAACCTACAGAGTTACTCAAACAAACCAGTCACACACTCCCATGGGGACTGGGTAATCTCATCCCCTTGGTATTAGCTTGTTTCCCACAGTCTCCGGCAAGTCTCTGTTTCAAGTGTAACCTTGAGTTTCGGCACGTCGTGAGCATTCTCCAACCCTGGGTTGTGAGTATATATGACAAACTATTATCTATCTCCTCTGTCCAGTGACAGGTGTGTGTTCAGCCACACTCATAACCTTAAAGTTAGAATCTGTCCCTCACCAATGGAATAAATAGAAGGCAAATAGACACCCCAGTACATACACCTCCAGTAGCAGTTACATGTCCTCTGGAGGTATTCTGTTAATATTCACTTTGATTTATTATGTTGATTTGATTATTTGATTATTAAAGAGATCTCATTCCACTTATTTATAATTATGGGTAGAAAGAGTTTTCCATGGTCTGCCTACACATAAAAATCCAGGCTGACTGAAAATCTTCACCATCTCAATTAAATTTAACTCCATCTCCAATACAATGACTTTCAAAGCTGTACGTACAGGACCTGCACTTGGATACTCTGCACTCACTAGTCAGTCCCTTCTGGTATCTGAGCTTGTTTGCTTGCTCACTATAATCTAGCTAAACTTTATTACTCCATTGTCCTTGACTATGTGAGACATATACTTGTCTCAGCATTTGCTTTGACTGTTCCTTCCACCTAAAATGTTCTTCCCTCAGATATCTACCTGAATGGTTAACTATTTCAAGTTTTTGGTCTAAGACGGCCTTCTCAATGAGATGTAACCTGGTCAGAAATTTCCAATTTTTCCTTTTCTAGCACAATCTATACCTTTCTGTTTTATTTTTCTTCTATATTTATTCTATATTATACAGGGGTGGGGAAAAGTACATTTACAATTGTAAGTAGGCAAACAGTTTATTCTTGCATTTTTATTTATTTATTAATTATTATAATATTTATTTGTATGACTTGTCTTATTGTTACTGTTATTATTTTATATCCTTACTTATGATTTATCTTTTCAGTAACAATGGTTGGTAATTTAACCTATTTTTGCCTATCTCTGTATATTTATTTGTGGATTTATTTTTATAGTCTGTCTCTTATCCAATTGAATGTAAGTTCCATGAGGTCAAGTAATTGTTCAATAAAGTATCTCCAACATCTGGAACTGTGCATGTTTCAGTCAGTACCCAATAAATATTTGACAATATTTTTCAAATGAATGAATTTGAAAAATGTTTGTAGCAAAAGTTATTCTGTTTATTAACATAAAATTCATATATCTTAATGAAGCTTTTAGTAATCCACTTGAGCCCACATAGCACACTATTAGCAGGAACCCATTCTATTCTTCTGTACACCCTTCCACTCCAAAATCATTCAACAGCTCCTACAGGTTTGCATAGTTGAAAAGCGTCATGCCTTTTCAAGATGTTAAGCAGAGAGTGAGAAGTGGATTCTGATTGGTCTGTTATAACAATTGTTTTGTCACTGGATGGAAATTGGTTCATGATGTAGAATTCGTTTTACAGTTTCTGAACCTTTCCTAGACAGTAATGGTGCCTCACATAGGTTCTTAGTTCACATCAACTTGGTTTGCCATTTTTCATATTGGCTTGTTCATGCCAAGGTAGCTAGAGCTAAAGGAAGTGACAGCTATATACTGCTTCAAACCTACTCTTTTCAGTCAAACTCAAGCCCTTGTCTAGAGCCCAGTTCTCCAGCTAATATTCCTGTTTCCCACATGTTATTTAATTTCTGTCTTTAGTCATCACACTCTGAAGTATTCCCTGAATTGCCTCACACAGTTGTGGAAGCAAGCAAGTCCGAAATCTCTAGGGTGGGCCAGCCAGCTGGAAACGTAGAAGAGCTGATGTTGCAGCTCAAGTCTGAGGCCATCTGTACAGGCAAAATACCTTCTTTCTCAGGGAAGATTGATTTTTTTTTCTGTTAAAGCCCTCAACTAATTCAATGAAATCCACACTTTTATTAACCCCAACAAAGACGCTGCTGAATGTATCAGGCATCTGAGCTACAGAATAACTAGTCTAGTGGGAAGAATCTTTAGTGGGCCTTCTAGCCAAACCACTAAAATTTCCTAATAAGAAAGCTGAGTTCAGCAAGGTCAAGTTACTTGGAAAAAAAAAAATCTCACTATCAGTTAATGCCAAAGCAGGAAACAAACTCAATACTTTTGTCTCTCAGTCCCGTGCTTTTGTTGTTGTTGTTGTCGCAAACTTCTGACCCAGTTATATCATTTCTCATTTGATAATTTAGGCAGAAATGAACCAGGGCCAGGGCAAGACATTTGTCAGTGTAGACTGAGAGAAGTGGACACCCACCAACAGTGCAATAAATAAAGGATTGGATTGCCTTGTGTTTGGAGGTAAGGCTAACATAAAAATAAAATAATAAAACAACCGTATATAATTCAGAAACTTGTTTTACAAAACAAATTTCTTCAAAGCCATCTTTTCTGACCATTTCTGGATGGAAAAGATGGCCAGAGCATGCCTTGTATGCACACAGAGAATATGGTTTGTACCAGACTATGTAGTGAGTCATAATTAATTTATACTTCTCTTTAAAGCTGGATCTCAGAGTGAATTATGTACTGCTCACCGTCTTCTCCAAAAACCCTACTTGGATAATAATCTTGGTTCTGTGATCCTGACTGTTGCTCTAGCTCTAGTTCATCCTATTAACCTTTGCTTCAAATATGTGTCAGATGGCATTTTGGTCAAATATGATCTTCTAGATCAGAATTAGACATTCAGGAGACATCAGGTAGATAATTTGAGCTCAGGTTTCCCAGAAACATTAGTTTTGTTCCATTCTAGATTAATAATCCGTGCTGTCACCCTGGGTTTTGTCTAGTCCACAGATTCTGCCTAGTCCATTGTGGAGGGATGTGGAGGGCGGCTGAGCCAAGGTCCCTTGTTAATCCTGTGTGCTGGCAAGGCCCACACAGGAGCCTTCTGAGCCATGGGCAAGAATGTATCAACAGTCTTGACCTGAGTTCAGAGGCTGATAAGAAACATCTGGGGTTTGAAAACAATAAAACTTTTAAACCTCCCCCCCTTCAACTGGCTATATAATAAACTTGCTGAGCTAGCTCAGGGTCACTGTTTCTCCATCAGAGAGCAGTGTCCCACCTGGCCCCAGCTTTTCTCTCCATAATGTTTGTGTGTCTTTCTTAGTCTCCCGTCGCCCCTCCTCAGGTCTGGCTCGACTAGCTGCTCAGGTCGCAGCAATCCATTCTCGAAATGGAGAACTTTTCTGTTCCAGAAAGCACAATTGATGGCTTGGAGCAAAAGGTTTTTTGTTGTTGTTGTTGTTGTTGTTGTTGTTTTTTCCACTTGCATGGTATCTATTTTGGCAAAATTAGAAACATAGCAATGCACATAAAAATATAAATTTAGCCCACAATGAGATATTTCAGCAACCTACAATACCAAGTAGAAATAGATTTTTCTAAGGTGTTCTTCAATATGCTCTGTGAAACATAATTATTTTTTAAGTATTAAGAATAGTTTCTTCCAAAATATGTGGGGCAGGGGTGGTCATTGAATGCACCACTTAAGCTATGGTAGATAGGCTTTTTTTAGTCCAAGGCTTATCAAAAAAAGGTAATACATTATGATTCCTGGTGACATAGAAGATAGAATATAGAATTGCCAGAAGATATTTGATCATAGAAATATTTTTGGTGCAAGAATGTTTACCATTTGTTCTAATTATCTATTGTTATATAACATAACACTCCATACTCTTTAATACTTATAAAACCATCATACATGACTGCTGTTATCCCACAGATGTCTGCAATTTGCCTGGGCTAGCCAGTTCTTACTTTGGGTACCACATGCAACCGCAGCCAGACAATGGCTGGGTCTAAAAATACCTAAAGGCTCATTCTCTCACATGTCTGGAGGTTAGCTTTGGCTGTTGCTTGGGACCCAAGCCAGGCATCAGCTGGACCACTTTCATAAGGTCACACCACATATTCCATCAGAGCATTGCATATGAGTTTCAAGAGCAAATGTCCAAAGAGAGACTCAGATAAAAGCTGTGTTAATACGTAGCCTCAAAATCATTTAGCATGATTTACTCCACATTCTATTCATTAGAATCAAGTCACCAGGGAGAAAGAACTTAGACATCTTTTTATGGAAGCAATGTCAAAAAATTTGAAGATATATTTCAATATCACCACATTATTTCAGGTAGTATTTCTCAGAATATGGTTTTGAAAACTCTCTTTTAGATATTTTATAAACTAGTTTTAGTAAGAGTCTAAAGCATTGCAACCCTAACATATCACATATCAGTTACAAGTGTTATTACAAAATAGATCTGAGAAAGAGAAAGTAGCATATATTTAGGTGATTTATTACATCCTGTATTTCCATATCATACAAAGGGTGAGTGAATTCAAGTGTTCCTTCCCTGTAGGCTGGACTGAAGTTTCCCATGGACTCATCAAACCCAATAATCCACTTGGATTCTTTAATCCCATATTGTTACCATACAGCTTAGCTTTCCTAAGACTCTCAGATTTTATGGTCAGAAATAAAATGTGTGAGTAAAAGTGAAAATCTTTCATATGCAATCAAAGTTGGATTGTTATCAGCTTAAAATAGACTGTTATAATTATAAGATGACTTATATAAACCTTATCAGTAACTACAAAACAAACCTATAGTAGATACACAAAAGAGAAATAAAAGGAAATAAAAGTATACCCCTGCAGAAAACCATCAAGTCACAAAGAAAGACAGCAAGAGAAGAATGGAACAAAGGAACAACTAATCAGCCAAAAAAAAAAAAATTAATAAAATCACAACACTAAGACCTTCCCTATCAACAATTATATTAAACGTAGATGGATTAAATTCTCTAATCAAAAGGCATGGAGTGGCTCAATGGAATAAAAAAAAAAAAAAAAAAAAAAAAAAAACTATTTACTGTCTCCAAAAACCTCACTTAGCTTTAAGGATACATATAGACTAGAAAAGAAATAATGAACAATGAGAGAGCATCGATAGCTATACTTACATCAGAGAGGATAGACTTTAAATTAAGAAGTGTAACAAGAGATAAAATAGGTCTTTATGTAATGATAAATGAATCAATTGATCAAAATATGTACCCACCCAAACAGAACACCTATATATAAAGCAAGTATTAACAGATCTGAAGGGATAAATAAACAGCAAAACAATAGTAGTAAAAGACTACAATACCTCGCTTTCAACAATGAATAAATCACTAAGACCAAAAATAAATAAGGAAACATTGGAATTAAAATACACTTTAGCCCTGGCCGGTTTGGCTCAGCAGTTAGAGCGTCGGCCCGCAGACCAGAGTCCTGGGTTCGGTTCCCACTAAGGGCACATACCTCGGTTGCAGTTTGTCCCTGGCCCTGGTTGTGGTCGTGTGGGTGGCAACCACTCAATGTGTCGCTCTCACGTCAATGTTTCTCTCTCTCTCTTCCTCTCTCTCTCCCTCCCGCTCTATCTGAAGATAAATGCAAAAAACCTCGGGTGAGGATAAAAAAAAAATACATTTTAGACTAAATGAGTCAAACAGACATATGTAGTACATCCCATCCAATAGCAGCAGAATACAAATTCCTCTCAAGCATACCCAGAACATTCTGTAGGATAGATCATATAATAGGCCATAAAACAAGTCTTAATAAACTTAATATTGAAACCATATCAAGTACCTTTCCAACCACAATGGTATGAAACTAGAAATCAATAACAGAAGAAAATCTTGAAAATTCACAAATGTGTAAAAATTAGACAACATGCTCCTAAACAAACAATGAGCCACAGAAAGAAAAGAGAAGTAAAAAATATCTTGAAGTAAATGAAAATGAAAATACAACAAACCCAAACTTGTGGGATGTAGCAAAAGCAGTTCTAAGAGGGAAGTTCTAAGAGGGTAAATACCTACATTAAGAAAAATAAATCTCAGATAGACAACTTAACTTTACACCTCAAGAAACTAGAAAAAAGAAAACAAACTTAGCCCAAACTTAGCAGAAGGAAGGATACAATAAAATTTAAAGCAGAAATGGATTAAACAGAGACTAGAAAAAACAATCAATATAACTGAGAGCCTGTTTTTAAAAAAGTTAACAAAATTAAGCAAGCTATAGTGAGAGACTAACCAAGAAAAAACAGAATTAAAATACACAGAGTTATAAATAAAAGCAAATACATTACAACTGACACCACAGAAATACAAAGGATCATAAGAGGTTACTATAAACAATTCTATGCCAGCAAAATGGATACCATAGGAGAAATGGATAAATTCCTGGAAACATACAACCTACCAAAACTAAATAATGAAGACAGAAAAAATCAATAGACAGTAAAGACTAGAGATCGATGCTGTAATTAAAACCTCCCAACAAAGAAAATCCAAGGACCAGATAGTCTCACAGGTGAATTCTACCAAAGATTTAAAAATTGATGGCATTTTTTTCTCAAACCCTTTCAAAAAAATGAAAACTAGGAAAATTTCCAAATGCATTTTATAAGGCCAATGTTACCAGATAAAGATATAAGAAAAACTATAGTCCAATATTTCTGATAATATAGATTCAAAAATTCTCAATAAAATCTTATCAAACTGATTTCAACAGCACATTAAAAGAATGAAGCAACATAACCAGGTGGGATTCATTCTTATTATTCACAGATGATTCACACATATCAATCAATATTTACAGGACATTAACAGAATAAAATAATATAACACTCTCATTTGATGCAGAAAAAGCTTTTGACAATATTTAATACATTTTCATGATAAAAGCTCTCAATAGATTAGATATAGAAGGAACACAGCTCAACATAATAAGGTTCATATGACAGACTTAACATTATAACCTAACATCATAATCAATGATGAAAAACTGAAAGATTTTCCTCTAAAACCAAGCAAGACAAGCATACCTACTTTTACTACTACTATTCCATATAGTACTTGAAGTCCTAGCAAGAGCATTTAGTCAAGAAAAAGAAATAAAAACATCCAAATAGGCAAGAAGAAAGTAAAAATAGTTTCTATTTACAGATGATATGATCTTACATAGAGAAAACCCCCCAACACTTCACACAAAAACTGTTAGAACAAGTGAATCCAGCAAAATTGCAGAATTCAATGTCAACATATAAAATTAGTTACATTTCTATAGACATACAATATTATATCTGAAAAATAAAGAAAGAAAACAACCCCATGCAGGGCTGAGGAACCCCCAAGGGCCATTTGGATATTTATAACGTCATTTAAAAGCCATACAAAATTATCAACTTAAAAATTAGCCTGCTATATTTGGTCAGGCTAATTTGGTGAGATGCATGATGTTAGCTGGTATTGATTTCAAAGGCTTATACGGCTTGAGAGTCTGACATTCCCTATCCCTATGGGCATATACAATAGCAAAAAAACACAATAAAATACTTGAGAAATACATTTAACCAAGGAGGTGAAAGATCTATAAACTGGGAACCATAAGACACTGATGAAAAAAATCAAAGAATACACAAATAAATGGAAACACATTTTGTGTCCATGGATTGGAAGAGTTAATATTATTAAAATGTATACTAGTTTGGCCGGCATGGCCCATGCACCAAGAGGTCCCTGGTTTGATTCCTGGTCAGGGCACATACCTGGTTTGTGGGCTGGATCCCTAGGGGTAGGGGGGTGCAGGAGGCAGCCAATTGATGTTCTCTCTCATTGATATTTCTATCTCTTTCTCCCTTTCCCTTCCTCTCTCTCTCTAAAATCAATAATGAAAAAAATTAAAATAAGTAAAATAAAATGTCAGCACTAAACAAAGCTGTCTATAGAGTCAATGCAATCCTTATAAAAATTCCAATGGCATTTTTATGGAAACAGGAAAAAAGAAACATTTGTATGAAACCATAAACGAGCCAAAATTGTCAAAGCAATCTTAAAAATGAAGAAAAACATTAGAAGCATCAGACTTCCTAATTTCAAACTATATTATAAAGCTATAATAATCAAATAGTATAGTATTGGCATAAAAAAAAAGACACATAGACCAATGAAACAGAACAGAAAGCCCAGAAATAAACCCATGCATACACAGTCAACTAATTATTGACAAGAGTGCCAAGAATACTCACAATGTATTTTTGATGTGACACCAAAAGCACAAGCAACAAAAGCAAAAGTAAACAGGTGGGACTACACCAAACTAAAAAACCTCTGAACAGCAAAAGAAACAATAGTGAAATGGAGAGACAATGTACAGAATGAGAAAAAATATTTTCAAATTATATACAGATAAGGAAGTAATATCAAAACTATATAAGGAACTCACACAACTCAGTAGCAAAAACAGGCCATCAATTAAACAATAGAGGACCTGAATAAAGAAGACTACAAATAGCCAAAAAGTATGTGAAAATACCACTAATCATCTTGGCAGTGTATATCAAGACCACAATGAGATATCATTCACACCTAATAGGATGGATATTGTGAAAAAACAAAAGATAACAAGTGTTGTTGAGAATGTAGATGAAAGGAAACCTTGTGCATTGTTGGCAGAAATGTAAATTGGTATGAGCATTATGAATAACAATATGGAAGTTCCTCAAAAAATTAAAAATAGAATTATCACATGATACAGAAATCTCATTTCTGGATATGTATCCTAAGGATATAAAATCACTATCTTAAAGGGATATTTTCACTCCATGTTCATTCAAGCATTATTCAAAATAGCCAAGACATGGAAACAATCTGTCTACTGATGGATGAATGAATCAAGAAAATATGATAGGTGAATGGAAGCTACACAGACAATCTCCCAGGAACAAATGGGAATTACAACTAAAATACAGACAAATCGTTGGAAAAAAGCAACAGAAAAGCAGCGGGAGAGGACCATACAACCAGGGACACTGAATGAGCCTGGTAGGATCTGCGGAGGCGTGAGAGGGTGGCAGGTTGGGAGCCCATGGACAGCAGCAGCCTTAGCTGTGAGCAGCACGCCAGCCCTCGGCGTTAAGATCCCACTCTGCTCCACAGCACAGATGGCCAGCACAGAGCACTAAATAGCTACAGCCACTCACCTGAGACTCCAGCAGAGGGAGGGTGGACTGGAATGAAACTCTGTGGGGACACCCGGGATTTGGAGGGCGCTCAGAGTTTGTGCTGATTCGCGGCCACAAAGGATGGTGGCCAGCTTGCTCTTTCACAGTCACACAAAACTGTGGCTATCTTGCTCCTACCCGGAGCTTTGGCAGCCCCTCCCTCGGATATTCAACCCAAACCAGGTGAGCAAAGAAATGCAAATTGAGGCTCATTAACAACCAGCATTGGCCCCACCCTCAGAAAATCCTCTCACACTATAAACACCTGAGGAAGTTTCTCATCCAACTGAGAACCTAAGGCTTTTCAAGTAACTGAGGCTAATAGCCTCCAGGAAAAAACCTAGAGGATAACTGAGCGTTTCCTGAGATTTCAAATCTACCCAGGAAAGTGAGACTTGACAGTGGTGTTTAAGGAGGGCCCTCTGCGCTCATCCAAACCGAGTAGAGGGAGCCACAAATAGCAGAACACCAACACCCACAGGGAAAATTTGGCAGGCTCCAAAACCCACTGAGATAGCCAAAATGGTGAAACAAGGAAACAAATCCCAAATGAAAGAACAAGAGAACTCTACTGAAGATGAGATAAATGACATGCAGTTAAGCAAATTATCAGAGGTACAGTTCAGAGCCATGATCTTCAGGAAACTAAACAGCATGAGTAAGGACATCAACACCATGAGTAAAGATATAGAAACACTGAAAACCAACCAAGTGGAAATGAAGAATGACATAGCAGAAATAAAGAACACATTGGAAGGACTGACCAGCAGAGTAGAGGAAGCAGAGGACCGCATCAGTGAATTAGAAGACAGAGTAGAAAAAATCAATCAATCAGAAAACCAAAAGGAAAAAACAATTAAAAAACTGGAAGATAGCTTAAGAGAACTGTGGGACAACTGGAAATGTAATAACATTCACATCATAGGAGTCCATGAAGAAGAAGAAAATGAGCAAGTGTTAGAGAATATATTTGAAGAAATAGTGACAGAAAACTTTCCTAACCTGGTGAAGGAAGAAGGCATTCAAGTTCAAGAAGCACAGAGAGCCCCAAGTAAGAAGAACCCAAACAGGTCCACACCAAGACACATAATAATTAAAATGCCAAAAATTAAAGACAAAGAGAGAATCCTAAAGGCAGCAAGAGATAAGCAACAGGTTACCTACAAAGGAACCCCCATAAGGCTATCAGCTGACTTCTCAACAGAAACACTACAGGACAGAGGGGAATGGCATGAAGAAATCAAGGTCATGAAAAACAAGGATCTGAATCCAAGACTACTCTATCCAGCAAGGCTATCATTCAAAATAGAAGGTCAAATAAAGAGCTTCTCAGACAAAAAAAGGCTAAGGGATTATATTAGCACCAAACCAGCACTGCAAGAAATGTTAAAAGGACTGCTGTAATTAGTAGAAGAAATAGGGAGAAAAATATAACCACACTGAACAAAAATGGCAATAAATAAGTACATATCAATAATCACCTTAAATGTAAGTGGATTGAATGCTCCGATAAAAAGACACAGAGTAGCTGACTGGATAAGAAAGCATGATTCACATATATGTTGTTTACAAGAGACCCACCTCATAACAAAAGACTCACATAGGTTGAAAGTGAAGGGATGGAAAAAAATCTTCCAAGCAAACGGAAAGGAAAAAAAAGCTGGGGTAGCAATACTCATATCTGATAAAACAGATTTCAAATTGAAGGCCATAACTAGAGACAAAGAAGGCCATTACATAATATTGAAAGGGTCTATCCAACAGGAAGATATAACCTTGGTAAATATATATGCACCCAATATAGGAGCACCAAAATATATTTAAAATCTTCTGGAGGACTTCAAAGGAGAAATCGACAGCAATACAATCATAGCAGGAGACTTCAACACCCCACTGACATCACTGGATAGATCCTCTAGACAAAAAATTAACAAGGAAACAGAAATTCTAAATGAAGCACTAGATCAAATGGATTTAATAGATATATACAGAGAATTACAACCCAAAACTGCAGAATTCACATTCTTCTCAAGTGCACATGGGACATTCTCAAAGATAGACCACATGATAGGACACATTAAGTCTCTACAAGTTCGAGAAGATTGAAATCATATCAAGCATCTTCTGAGACCACAATGGCATGAAACTAGAACTCAGTTGCAACAAGAACATGCAAAGACATTTGAACACATGGAGGCTAAATAGCATGTTACTGAACAATGAATGGATTACCATGGAGATCAAGGAAGAAATTAAAAACTTCCTGGAAACCCATGAAAATGAACACACAACAACACAAAATCTATGGGATGCAGCAAAAGCAGTTCTGAGAGGGAAGTTCATAGCACTACAGGCCCACCTCAAGAAACAAGAAAAAATTCTAATTGACAACCTAACCTCACAACTTAAAGAACTAGAAAGCAAACAAAAAGAAAACCCCAGAGCAAGTAGAAGGAAGGAAATAGTAAAGATCAGAGCAGAAATAAACAACATGGAGACCAAAAAAACAATTCAAAGGATCAATGAAACAAAGAGCTGGTTTTTCAAAAAGTAAACAAGATTGATGGACTCTTAGCTAGACTCACCAAGAAACAAAGAGAGAGAACCCAAATACACAAAATCAGAAATGAAAGAGGAGAAGTAACAACTGACAACACAGAAATACAAAAGATCGTTAACAAATACTATGAACATTTATATGGCAACCAATTCAACAATCTAAGCGAAATGGACAAATTTCTAGAAACACATAGTCTCCCAAAACTGAACCAGGAAGAAATAGAAAACTTGAACAGACCAATAACAACGAAGGAAATTGAAGATGTCACCAAGACCCTCCCAGCAAACAAAAGCCCAGGTCCAGATGGCTTCACGGAGGAGTTTTACCGAACATTCGAAGAAGAACTAACACCCATTCTCTGCAAACTCTTCCAAAAAATTCAAGAAGAAGGAAGACTTCCAAACTCGTTTTATGAAGCCAGCATAATTCTAATTCGAAAACCAGAAAAACACACTACAAAGAAAGAAAACTACAGGCCAATATCCCTGATGAACATAGATGCCAAAATCCTAAACAAATTACTAGCAAATCGGATCCAGCAATACATCAAAAAAATTATTCACCATGAGCAAGTGAGATTCATCCCAGGGATGCAAGGCTGGTACAATATTCGCAAATCACTAAATGTGATACATCACATAAACAAAATGAAAAATAAAAACCACATGATCATATCAATAGATGCTGAAAAAGCATTCGACAAAATCCAGCCCCCATTTCTGATAAAAATGCTTAGCAATTGGGGAATAGAGGGATCATATCTCAACATTATAAAGGCCATATACGAAAGACCTACAGCCAACATCATACTCAATGGACAAAAACTAAAAGCATTTCCCTTAAGAACAGGAACAAGACAGGGATGCCCACTCTCACCACTCTTATTTAACATAGTACTGGAAGTCTTAGCCACAGCAATCAGACATGAAGAAAAAATAAAAGGGATCCAAATTGGAAAGGAGGAAGTGAAACTGTCATTATTCACAGATGACATGATATTATACATAGAAAACCCTAAAGACTCCATCAAAAATCTACTAGACTTAATAAGTGAATTTGGCAACATAGCAGGATACAAAATTAACGTCAAGAAATCAATGGCATTCTTATACACCAATGATGAACTCACAGATAGAGAAACTAAAAAAACAATCCCATTTACCATCGCAGCAAAAAAATTAAGATACCTAGGAATAAACTTAACCAAAGAAATAAAGGACCTATTTGCAGAAAACTACCAGACATTGGAAAAAGAAATGGAGGAAGATATAAAAAAGTGGAAGCACATACCTTGTTCATGGATTGGAAGAATTAACATCATTAAAATGTCCATACTACCCAAAGTAATCTATAGATTTAACGCAATCCCTATCAAAATACCAATGACATATTTCATAGAAATAGACCAAATGCTTCAGAAGTTCATATGGAACCAAAAAAGACCCCGAATAGCCACAGCAATCTTGAAAAAGAAGGACAAAGTAGGCGGGATCACAATACCTGACATCAGGTTACACTACAAAGCTACTGTAATCAAAACAGCCTGGTACTGGCACAAGAACAGGCACATAGATCAATGGAATAGAACAGAAAACCCGGAAATTGACCCAAAACATTATGCTCAATTAATATTCGACAAAGGTGGCAAGAGCATACAATGGAGAAAAGACAGCATCTTTAATAAATGGTGTTGGGAAAACTGGACAGCTACATGCAAAAAAATGAAACTAGTCCATCAGCTTACACCATACACAAGAATAAACTCAAAATGGATAAAAGACTTAAATGTGACTCATGAATCCATAAAAATCCTAGAAGAAAATGTAGGCAACAAAATTTCGGACATCATACGCAGCAGAATCTTCACTGATATATCACCTAAGGAAACAGAAACAAAAGAAAAAATGAACACATGGGACTACATCAAACTCAAAAGCTTCTGCACAGCAAAAGAAACAACCATCAAAGTGGAAAGGCAACCCACTGTATGGGAGAGCATAATTGCCAATGATACATCAGATAAGGGATTAATTTCCAAAATATATAGAGTGCTCATATATCTCAACAAAAGGAAGACAAAGAACCCAATTAAAAAATGGGCAGAGGAACTAAATAGACACCTCTCCAAACAGGACATACAAATGGCTAAGAGACATATCAAAAAATGCTCAACATCACTAATCAGCAGAGAGATGCAAATTAAAACAACGATGAGTATCACCTCACACCTGTCAGAATAGCCGCCATCAACAAAGTATCAAACAACAAGTGTTGGCGAGGGTGTGGAGAAAAGGGGACACTAGTACACTGCTGGTGGGAATGCAGACTGGTGCAGCCACTATGGAAAACACTATGGTGTTACCTCAAAAAATTAAAAATTGAATTACCATTTGACCCAGTGATCCCACTCCTAGGAAAATACCCTAAGAATCCTGAAACACCAAACAGAAAGAATATATGTACCCCCATGTTCATAGCAGCGCTATTTACAATAGCTAAGATCTGGAAACAGCCCAAGTGTCCATCAGTAGACGAATGGATAAAAAAGCAGTGGTACATATACACAATGGAGTACTATGCAGCTGTAAGAAAGAAAGATCTCTTATCCTTTGCGATGATATGGGAGGACCTGGAAACTATTATCCCAAGTGAAACAAGCCAAGCAGAGAAAGACAAATATCATATGATCTCACTTATTTCTGGAATATAATATACATAACAGTCTGAGGAACAGGGTAGTCCCAGAGACGTGGAAGTAGGGTACAGACTGACAATTGCCAGAAGAGGGGGTGGGGGAGGGGAGCGATGAACCACAGAACTTGTATGCATGTACTCATAACCAATGGACATGGACAACAAAACTGGGGTCGGGGCAGGGAGGGAGGGGGAGGTGGGTGACAATGGGGAGAAAAGGAGAAACATCTGTAACAAAAATAAATTAATAAAAAATTAAAAAAATAAAAATAAAAAAATAAAAATAAAAACAGAAAATAGAATGGTGGGTGTCAGGGGATGGGGTTGGGAAAATGGGAAGGTGTTGGTCAAACAGTACAAACTTCTAATTATAAGATGAATAAACTTTGGGGATCTAATATACAGCATGGTAACTATAGTTAACAATACTAACAATGTTGCATTATATACTTGAGAATTGCTGAGAGTAGATCTTTTTTTTTTTTCCTTTATTGATTTTAGAGAGAGAGGACGTGAGAGGGAGAGAGTGATAGAAATATCGATGAGAGAGAACATCGATTGGCCCTCTCCTGTATGCTTCCCGCTGGGGATCGGGCCCACAACCTGGACATGTGTCCTGACCAGGAATTGAACCAGCGACCTCTCGGTACATGGGTCGACACTATACCAATGAGCCACACTGGCTGGACAAGAGTAGATCTTAAATGTTCTTTCTGCAGAAGACAAAAAATGAAATTATGTGAGATGATGGATGGGTTAGCTAACCTAATTGTATTCATTATTTCACAGTATATATTTATATCAAATTATCACATTGTATACTTTAAACTTATACAATGTTATATGTCAATTATATCTCAGTACAGCTGGAAAAACGTAAAGTTAAAAACAAAACAAAATAAAATTAAAGAAAATAATAATGGAAGCTAAATATTTGCAAAATAATAGCTTCAAGTTGCTAAAAAAATAACTATAAATCTAGACTTGCATAACAAAAATATGATGCTTCAAGAAGGAAAATAAAATAAAAGTATATTCAGGAAAAGTAAGAAAAATAAATACTTTTCTAACAACATAGAAAATGAAAGGATGCATTTCAATAAGAAAGAAAATTACCAAAGAAAGATCTTAGATACAAGAAGAAAGTTAAATATAAAAAATTGTAAACATTACAATCCAAATAATCATTAACCATTAATTTTGACAATAATATCTCATATGTGGAGTTAGAAAACAATCTAAAAGTAAAAACTGAAAAATTAATAGCATCTGGCTAGGATGGGTTATATTCAGTTCAACTATTTTAAGGTCCTTATATTACTGGAAAGATGAATAAATATATTGATTAATTTTATAAATTTGTGTAATATACTTATTAAAGTAGATATTCCCTATAAGAATATAATTAGAATGGATATATATCAAAGTAATGGAGGAAATAGTTAAATTAGGAAAGAAACAAACATAACTAATCAAAAATAAATCAAGAAAGAAAGAAAATAAACAAAAAAAAATAAAGAAAAAGCACAGAGTTAAGGTAGAAATATATGCAAATATATTGATCATCACAAAAATGTAAATAATAGATTATTCAGATATATCATAAATAATCATATATTTTCAAATCTAACTACATGATATTTACAAAAGGTAAACGTGTAACATGAGTTAGTAAAACATAAGAATAGAAAAAAAAAGAAAGTAGATGGAGAAACTATAATAAATACTCAAAACCAAATGAGACACAATTTAATAGCAGACAAATAGTGTTTGAGGCAAAAAATGATCCCAGAGGTAAATAAATTCCCTGCATATTGGTAAAGGTTTCAATCTACCAGGTTATATAAACATTTTAAATTTTATGTACCTAATAACATAAAGAGCCCAAACTGACAAAATATGAAGAGCCCAAATTGACAAAACAAGGAGAAATTGAGAAATTCATAGTCATATTAGAATATTTAACGCACCTTAGTAATTGATAGAAGCAGACAAAAATTGATGTGTACAAAAGTCATTTGAACAAAATAATGATAAAAATATCTAAAGTACATATATAGGACACTCATATGCAAAACAAATGGTTTCAAATTCTTTTCAAACACTAAGCATTAACAAAAATTGACTATGTATTAAGCAATAAAGTAAGAATTTAAAATTTTCAAAAATGTTATTTTGTGCAGATTATGTTTGCAGACCACAGCACAATTAATTTAGAAATTAAAAGGAAATAAAAAATTAAACAACTCTTATGAATGGGAAATTAAGAACAGACTTATGAATTCCTGAAGATCAAACAAATGCAAATCTTGAGGGAAATTAGAGAATTCCTATAACTTAATGAAATGTTACCTAGTACCCATGGACAAAAGTCCATGTTCTCTAGAAGGTTACATTAACAAATACAGGAAAAGAACCATATTCCACCTGCAACATTAAAGTTGACCTAAAAGAGAGAATGGCAGAGAGCCAAGGTTTGTTGAGTATATCCTCTCATTATCAAAGCAGGATGTGGTTGAACCCCCTCAAACCTCCAGTTCAACTAAATAGAAGAGAGTAGACGTATAATTGCTTTATCAGTCACACACATCTCAGTTGAGAATAAAGTGTTTCAATTTTTTTTTCTTGAAGATAAGATTTAAAGAGGGAAAGAAACAAACAAACATGAGAACACTGAGTATCTGAAATGGGAGGGGTTGACTGAAACAGAGTACAGTGTTGTTGATGAAGGCAAAATATTACAGAAAGGAGAGGCTGGACATACCAAAGATAAAAGTATCAACTTTACAGTTTTATAGCAGGATTCACTTTTTTAAAAAGTCTAAGTCAGTGATTTTTAACTCTTCTTTGGTTCAGAAAGCCCTGAGAAAATTGAGGAATCCTGTGGATTTTACCCCAGATAAATGAATAAACAAAACAATAAAAAGCAGATAACAATACCCCCCCCCAAAAAAAAATTCTGCACAGATTTTCATGTGGGTGATACTGACCCCCTGCAGTCCACTTACAGGTCTGATTTCAAAATCAGTGTTCTAGAACATACATTGATTCTTGATATCAAAGGTAAACTATAATAATCTTGACAAGGAGGTGGTTCCATCCCTGCTTAATTGCCATCCTCACCTCCTCAAACTAACCAGCCAGGACAAGGTAGGCTGGCCTCTAACAAGCCTCCTACATCAACTTCCTTTGTCAGGAAGAACCAGTGAGCCGGTTCAGGAACGTTTTGCCCGTTTCCTAGAACACTATAATCCTAAATTGCCTGAAAAGCTCACCAGGGAGAGTGAGGAAGCCAGGAAAGTGGAGTAGACTTTGTGTGGCTTTAGGCAATTCACTTAACCTTTCTTCATCCCAGTTTTCTTACCTGTAAAATAGTACAGCCAGATACGATGATTGTTAATTGTCCCTTCTGCACTATGGATGCTTCCAGGAGAAGGTGAGACCAGATCTGGGTTTGTAGGGTCTGGTAGGATTAATAACAGGAAGAAAGTCAATTTTACATTTTTGGGAAACCTTTATTAGGTCTCCAAAGTGTGTTAGAAGCTAGTTTGAAAATTTTCTGTAAAGAAACAGACATAGGAAGCTAAGTGCTATTTTGGAGTAAGAATGTCTTCCATTTACAATAAATTATAGAACATCTATTGAAAATAGATGAGTCACCAAGATATTTTCTATGTCCTATTACCTTTGTAGGGCCATAATCTCAGGTAAGACAAATCAATTCATAAATATTTCTGATTTGTAAGAATATTCCCAGTGTGTCACACTGGAAAATTCCAGGCTCCTGCTTTCTCTTGCTTTTCTTAATTTAGCTCTTTATGTTTCTACAAAACAATAGAAACAAGCAATTGTGAATATGAAGGTGATTAAAAATAAACTTGTTATGGTAGTAATACTTCTTTGTAAATTTTATATATATGTATAAAATTTATATATAAATATATACAGATAAGTATATGTTTATATATAAATTATTTATTAATATTGTATATTCACACATATTGTATATAAACATATATTATATACTAATATATTCACAACTGTATCTTCACTTAAAATATGCCACCTTGTTGAATAGATACAACTAAAGAAAACATCTTTCTGGATTACAATATATCATAGAATTCAATCATTTCCTAAACAGTTCTTTATTGTCTAATACTACTTTAAATGCTATATAATAAATAAGTCCTTTCATTAATATAGCTATTTATAATTTTACAAAGTGTTGCTATTAACATGTCTTTATTTCATTTGATTTAAGCTAATGGGATAAATATTTGATAGTGAATTCTGAACTTTTCTGTGCCTATAAAAGCTAAGAGACAATAAAAGTCAAAACGGTTTTGTGGGTATTTTTTCCTTTTTTTAAATTTATTTCCTAGTAAATGTTCCATACATCATGTGTGAGTCCAGAAAATCAAATATCAGCCTATCAATTTTAAAATTCTTTAAGATTTAAATTGTGTCTTCATATTCTAGAGTTTCCCATAACTTGTTTTTGATGTTACACACTGCTGGTATAAGCAGTAGTCCACACCAGCACAGTCATTTTCAGCAAATGACAGTATTGAAAAATAATTCCTATTACCACAATGAATGGGCAGTATCCATTTACCCACTAAGTATTCTATGAGGGCATATATAACATGTTGGCAATAAAAAAAAAAAAGGATTTTCTTGACATGCCTACTTTTTAGGCATGGCACTAGAGTCAGGATCAGTCAGTACAAAACCAACCGCAGAAGTCAGATAAGAACAGTGGCCTCAGTCTAAGACAATCCAGTTCCAAAATAAAATGGAAAATGCTAGAATTTTATAAAAATTTTCAAAAAAGTGACTGAAACTTTGAGAAAACTTATAAAGTTGGAAGCCAGTTTCCCTAAGGTTTATGTTTCCATAATTCTTGGCTCAAACTCCGCTCCCCAGTGCTTCTAGCACCACCTCCAATTACATTTTAAACAAAATAATTGCATGGAGGAACTCTGTTGGTCCTGAATCAATGTTTCTATTTATTAACTAATTGTGATTATTACTAGTAATAATGATGTAGTAAAACTGCTCAAGTTTCATGAGTGAGCTAATCTCGTGATATTTCTGGAAGAACTCCCAGAATAAACAGTTAAGCTAAATATTAGGACTTGCCAAAGAAACAAGATGGAATATAAAAAACTCATGGTGGTAATACAAGGCAGAACTGCATGCACTTCTTGTATAACTTCCTTGTTTCTTGCTGAAGATGCCACAGTATGCGTGGGTCTAGGAAAAAAATATAAGTAAGTAAAGATTGTTTTTTGCAATATCTCTATTCTGTTATCAGCAATTGCCCCACCAGCCATTCCATTTTTGGAGTGGCTTTTTCAGTTATACCACAAAGATTGAATGTTTTTGTGAATTTAGCAAATGTTTATTGATTATCTATATATGGGCAATGTTCTTGAGACTATAGTTAAAATGGAAATTAATGAGATATAATCCCTGCTATCATTTAACATTACAATCTAGGGTGTAGAATAAGACAAGTTTTAAAAAATGCAACAGTTATTGTAAAAGGGATTCGTGCCATATTAGATATTTGATTTGGTTCATTCTTGGATGACAGTTTCATGTCAGATTACTGTAAATCCATTTCTTCCAATAAATACAATGCCATTAAATTGGACTATTCCTAGTAATCCAATTTATTCTATTTACAAAATAGTAATATTATTAAAAAATAAATGCAAATAAAGAAAACATATGTATGCATACTTAGGAGATTTTTCTACTGTGTGGGTTAGACTGATTAAATGCTTTTAAAATATGAATCTAATTACCTTTAAACTAAATATAGTTGAGAAGGTTGCTGAGTGAGATTGAAGTACCAAATTACATAGTTGATAACATTATTATAGATAAAAAATACTAGAAAAATGTGCTTGAGGAAAACATAATGAGTTCTGTTATTTTTTTTCTTTTAATCCTCACCCAAGGACATGATTAGAAAGAAGAATGGAGAGAGAGAGAAAAAAAAGAGAGAGAGAGAGACATTGATATGAGAGAAAAACATGGATTAGTTGCCTCCCGTAAGCTCCCCAATTGGGGGTCGAACCCACAACCCAGGCATGTGCCCTGACCAGGAATTGAACTGGCAACCTTTCTGTGCACAGGACAATGCTCAACCAACTGAACCACTCCTGCTGGGCATGAGTTCAGTTTTAAATATGAGTTTGGTTGGATTGTGATGAAACAATTGAAAATATAAGAGTCGTTGTTTTTTTTTTTGCTTACCCCCTCCCCTCTGACACAGACAACAGTATGGTGATTACCAGAGGGCAAAGTGGAGGGGAGGAGTTAGAAGAGGTTATAAGAGGGATAAACAGTGGTGGAAGGAGACTTGACTTGGGGTGATTAATACACAATACAATATATAGATAATATATTATAGAATTGTACACCTGAAACCTATATAATTTTATTAATCCATGTCACCCCAATAAATTCAATAAAAAGAAAAAGAAATAAAGGCAAAGAATTAAGTCTTGGAAAAAAAAGGAAATATAAGACTAGGACTTGAGACTAGCATTTAATAAATTTGAGAGTTCTGTTCATATTAGAATTTGTGAGAATGTATGATAATCTTAAGGGAGAAATTATAAAAAGAGAAGATGGCTGTGAATGAATTTAGAATAAAACTACTTGGAAGACAAGACAGTAAAAGTAGTCAGTTAAAGAGTGTGAGATGTAAGAGAAGAATTAAAACAGTCATTGTCACAGAGGCCAAAGAAGGTGTTAGTGACATAAAAATTGGAATGGTGAATTAAAAGAAATCACAAAATGAGATTTGACGATGGAATGTAAAGAAAAATAATGAAAGATTAATATTGAAAGGAGGATGAGGAAATACTACTCACTTAAGATATCTGGGATCTAGCACTGGCCAGTGTGGCACAGTGGACTGAGTGTCATCCCATGGACTGAGAGGTCCAGGTTTGATTCCATCCCCAGTATGGTGCATGCAGGAGGCAGCCGATTGCTTTCTCTCTCACACATCGATGTTTCTATCTCTCTCTACCTTTCTTTATCTCTAAAAAAAATCAATAAAAACCTTTTTTATTTTCTAAAGAGAGAGATTTGGGATCCAGGAAAGAGGGAGATGGCATGGTAATATAAGGTAGAACCCAGATGAAGGAGAGTTTATATTAGGATGGTGAGGCCTGAATATGTCTGAAGGCAACCAACCAGTCAATGAATGAGAAGAGAGGAAAGAGGATGGGCAGAGAGGGTACAAAGACTTAGCAGGTTTCATAGGAATGGGAGAAGACTGGATACAGTCAAGATCATCTTTAGGAGAGATTTTTGGCAGAACAAAGAGAAATAGGGGAAATGAAAATACAGGGAAACATACAGATAAAATGTAGAAAAGTGAAAGGGACTTCCTATGAATGGACCCAATCATTCTTATTAACAGAGAAAAGACCACCTATCACAGGAGCAAAATGGGAGAGTAAATATTCGAGGAAAGTGGAAAAGGGATGAAACAGCTATTTTAGATAATGCAACAGGGAGACCACAGAAGTTGAATAAAATACTTATGGGACAGAAATGAGGTACAGACCGACAATAAATATTTCAATAGAATCAGCATATTTGCAATACTTTCCACAGTAATATTTGGCAGTAAAAACAAAATAAGCAATGTGGATTTGCCCACATTGAACTTTGATAAGGTTGAGTAGCAAAAGTGTACATTATACTTTCCTATAAGTTAGACTAAATTTTGCTCTACTAAAACTGTATAACAAGTAATATCATTTCTGTTTTACACACTGATGTTGACAAATACCACATAAGTATTAACTGGATGAGGCAGAATTTGAATACGATTTTTGATAGACACCCTGACAGTGGCTAAGAGGGATTCAGATAGTATGCAAGGAGAGGAGGGAGGATTGCAAGCTAACGTCTCAATAACAAATCTTAGGAGTAGGAGATTGGAAAGTCCACTCATATTAATCATTGGAGAAGAGAAAGCTATGTGGGAAGGATTGGATGTAGGTCACCACCAAGGCTTCCAATATACTGATGGAAGCAGTATATTTGCTTGGAATCTGCTACCTAGTCAGTGTTCCATTCTTGCTCAGTGCTGACTCTCAAATAATCCCTGAATGTATGTTAAATTAATAGTATAATTTATTAAAAGTAAGTAATAAAGCATCAATAAAAGAAATATTTGTATGTTTTCAGTAGGGAGACCCTGCCTGTTTTCTCATCATGCTGAACCCTGCAGTTTTATTCCTACATATCAATTTGCTTTTTAACTGTAAAACTTACAGACATGTTTTTTCCAAGGGTCTTCAACCACACTCAGCCTAACCACTTCCTTTTTTTTTTTTTTTAATTTTCTTTTTCTTTATTGATTTTAGAGAGACAGGAAGGGAGAGGGAGAGAGAGATAGAAACACTGATGAGAGAGAACATTGATCAGCTGCCTGTTGCACGACCCCAACCAGGGCCAGGGTCAAACCACAAGTGAGGTATGTGCCCTTGACCAGAATTGAACCCGCGACTCTTTGGTCCTCAGGCTGACGCTGTAACCGCTGAGCCAATCCGGCCAGGGCTTTTTTTAAATCCTCACCTGAGGATAGTTTTCCATTTATCTTCAGATAGAGTGGGAGGGGAAGAGAGAGAGAGAGAGAAAAACATCGATGTGAGAGAGACACATTGACTGTTTTCCTTCCGCACAACCCTGACCAGGGCTGGGGATGAATCACAACTGAGGTCTGTGCCCTTGACCAGAATTGAACCCACGGCTCTTTGATCCACGGGCCAATGCTCAAACCAGAGCCAAATCAGCCAGGGCAGCCCAATCACTTTCAACTACAGCATTCTAAGCATAGAAGAACATCTGGGTGGGAGCTGCCCCCACCCCAGTTCCTGCTTTCACTCTTCATGTGTCACTACTTTTACTTTCAAGAGGGAGTGAATGAAAGAACACTGGACAGCCCCTTCCAGGAATCTGCCAAATTCATGTCTATGTTACTATAGTTAAGAGCTTTGGTTAATGTTTAAAAACATCTTAGAACCACCAACTGTGTAATTCTATTTGTATTAAAGACCAGTGATTATTACTGCGACAGTTCCTGCTACTTGGAGATTGTGAGCAACCGCATTTAAAGACCATGTTAAATACTGTATCTTTCTGTTGCCCCAAAGATGTGTCTTAGTCTGGTGTTTTATTGTACCTGTGTGTGTTGAACATCTAACTACAACATTTCCTGTAACTGAAAGAAGTTAAAGATCAGTTAAGTAGAAATACCAATAAAATGCACTTTTGTTTATATTATCTGTATATTCCATATGAGTTAGTTGAGAAAATTTCAAGACCAGTGGTTCTCAATCCTGGCTGCATATTAGAATCGCCTGGAGAGCTATTAAAAAACACCAATGCTGAGACATTTCCCAAAGCCAATTAAATTGGATACTCCAGTGATGAGGCTCAGATTTTGGTGTTTGTTAAAAGCTCCCTGGCTGATCTAATGCTCATTCAGACTGGTGAACCACTGACCTCAGCCTTTTAGCCCAGAAATCTGCTTAGTTAAAATATCCAGTTAAGAAGGTTTCCT
The DNA here is from genome assembly GCA_030848825.1 of Tadarida brasiliensis. Lineage (NCBI taxonomy): Eukaryota > Metazoa > Chordata > Mammalia > Chiroptera > Molossidae > Tadarida > Tadarida brasiliensis. Next base: position 64,633,871 of record CM061259.1, on the reverse strand, counting down.
TTGAGATTGTTGTCTTACTTCCCTGTTTCTCTACTTCCCTTTGTAAAAATTCCCTTCTCCTTGAATAAATTGTTCTTATTTCCCTCTTTTACGCTCGTGACTCCTTTCCTAAGTATTGTCTGTTTTATAATAGGAAGAGACTAATTTCTGGTACATATTGAAATAAAGCCTATTCTTTAAACTTGTCCAAGAAAATCACCTATTGGAAATTAAAAAGCAAAATGTAACTGCATCAGTTTTAAAGTAGTTGAAGAACAATGTTAAAGACTAAAAGACAAGACCTGAAACCATAAAACTAGAAGAACACATGGGCAGTAAGCTCCTTGACATCAGTCTTGGTGGGTGATGATTTTTAAAATAAATAAATATTTTTATTTTTAAGTAAAGCTTGATTTTCTCAATTTTTATTAAATCATATGAATTAAAATACTTTTAAAACAAATATTTATTTAAAAGCAAAGGCAACAAAACAAAAATAAGCAAGTAAACCTACATCAAACTGAAAAGCTTCCACACAGCAAAGAAAACCATCAACAAAATGAAGACTAACAAACGGAAAAAAATATTTGCAGCTCATACTTCTAATAAGGGGTTAATATCCAAAATTAAAAAGATCTTATACAATTTAATAAATTAATAAATAATCTGAAAAAAATGGGCAGAGTATCTAAATAGAAATTTTTTTTTAAAAGACATACAAGTGGTCAGCTGGTGCATGAAAAGGTTCTCAGTATCACTAACATCAAGGAAATGCAAATCAAAGTCACAATGCCATATTACCTTTTATCTGTTAGAATGACTATTATCAAAATAAATGAATAAATAACAAGTGTTGGTGAAAATGTCAAGAAAAGGAACCCTCATGTATTGTTGGTGGGAATGTAAATTGGTACAGCCAAAATAGAAAATAGTATGGAAATTTTTCAGAAAATAAAATATATAATTATCACATGATCCAACAATTCCACTCTGAGTATTTGTCTGAAGGAAACAAAAACACTAATTCGTAAAAATACCTGTAACTCCATGTTCATTGTACCATTATTCATAATAGCCAAGACATGGAGTCAACCTAAGTGTACTTGGAAGGGTAAATAAAGAAAATATGACATATTGTGTGTGTGTGTGTGTGTGTGTGTGTATGCGTGTGTGTGTGTGTGTGTGTGTGTACAATGGAATATTATTTAGATGTATAAAAGAAGGAAATCTTGCCATTTGTGAAAACATGGATGGACCTTGAGGGCATTATGGTAAGTAAAATAAGTCAGACAGAGAAAGGTAAATACCATATGAGTTCACTTATATGTGTAATTTAAACACACACACACACACACACACACACACACACACACTCATAGATATAGAAAACGAATTGGTGGTTGCCAGAGACAAAGAATGAAGGTGAATGAAATGGGTAAAGATGATCAAAAGGTATAAAGTTTCAGTTATAAAATAAGTCCTGGGGATTTAATCTATAGCATGGTACTATAATTAATAATACTATTTGTATATTGGAAACTTGCTAAGAAAGTATATCTTAAGAGTTCTCATTACAAGAAAAAATGTAACTGTGTGGTGATAAAAGTTAAATAAATTTATTGTGACTATTTTGCAATATATATATATATATATCAAATTATTATGTTGTATACATGAAACTAATATAATGTTATGTTGCAATTATACCTCAATTAAAAAGAAAAAGAACAAGCTGTTTTATTGGAAAAGTTGCCCAACTCTTTGAGGAGAAGAATTTGGAAAGTTTCAGGTATTTTCTTTTCTAACACTATCCAATCAACAACCTATGTCTACAACATCAAGATCTAATATTACAGCCCAGCTGGTGTGGCACAGTGAATTGAGAGTCGTCCTGTGGACTGAAAGCTCCTGGTTCGATTCCCCATCAGGGCACATGCCTGGATTGAGGGCTCAATCCCCAGTGGGGGGCGTGCAGGAAGCGGCCAATCGATGTATCTCTCACACATCAGTATTGCGCTCTCTCTCTCCCTTCCTCTCTTGCTAAAATTTTTTTTTAAATAAACAATAAAAAAGATCTAATATTACAGTTCAGTCTACTAGACAGTAAGCATTTATTGGCATTATTGATATACATTCCAAAGTGGACCTACTCCCTTTGAGGAGAAACCTCAGGTAACCATAAAAGACACAGTTGAAGCTATTTCAGATTTGTTTAGAGGCTTAACAGAGAATAAAAGAAGTAAATTTGAGCCTTATAAACCATTTTCCCATATTCAAACCTGATGTGTTCCATCTTGATTTCTGTTTAAAATGTTTTGTGTTTTCTTAATATTATTTCAGCTATCACAATACTGGATATCAAATTATACTACAAAGCAATAAAAACAGCCTGGTACTGGCACCAAAACAGGCATATAGATCAATAGAACACAACAGAGAACCCAAAAATCAACCCAAGCCATTACACTCAATTAATATTTCACAAAGGAGGCAAGAACATACAATGGAGTAAAGACAGTCTCTTCAATAAATGGTGTTGGGAAAATTGGACAGGTACCTGCAAAAAACTGAAACTTACGCTACATACAAGAATAAACTCAAAATGGATAAAAGACTTAAATGTAAGTCCTGAAACCATAAAAATCCTAGAAGAAACCATAGGCAGCAAAATCTCAGAAAACTCACATAGCAGAATTTTCCCTGATACATCACTCAGGCCAAGAGAAAACAAAGGAAAAAATAAACAAATGGAACTATATCAAACTAGAAAGCTCTGCATAGCAAAAGAAACCAGCACCAAAATGAAAAAGGAGCCCACTGTATGGAAGAGCATATCTGCCAATGGTACATTAGATAAAGGGTTAATTTAAAAAATATATAGAGTACTCATACAACTCAAGAAAAGGAAGACAAACAATCCAATTAAAAATTAGGCAGAAGACCTAAATAGACATGACTCCAAACAGGACATACAAATGACCAAGAGATATTAAAAAATGCTCAACTTCACTAATCATCATAGAGATACAAATTAAAACGACAATGAGGTATCACCTTGCATTTGCCAGAATGACTGCCATCAATAAATCATCAAACAACAAGTGCTGGTGAGGATGTGGAGAAAGGATACTCTAGTACACTGCTGGTGGGAATGTAGACTGGTGCAGACACTATGGAAAACACTATAGTGTTTCTTCAAAAAATTAAAAATGAAATGCTATTTGACCCAGTGATCTCACTGCCAGGAATATGTCTTAAGAATCCTGAAACACCAATCAGAAAGAATATGCACCCCTATGTTCATGGCAGCATTATTTACAATAGCTAAGATCTGGAAACAGCCCAATTGCCCATCAGTAGATAAGTGGATAAAAAAGCTGTGGTACATTTACACAATGGAATACTATGCAGCTGTAAAATGGAAAGGTATCTTACCCTTTGAGACAGCATGGAAGGACATGGAGAGTATTATGCTGAGCAAAATAAGCCAGTCAGAGAAAGACAAGTATCACATGATCTTACTTATTTGTGGAATATAATGAACAAAATAAGGTGATGAACAAAATAGACCCAGAGACATGGAAGTAGGGAACAGACTGATGAACCTAAGAGAAAAGGGGGTTTGGGGAGGGGCAAAGAGATAAACCAAAAAATGTATATGCATATATGCATTAGTAATGGACACAGACAATAGTGTGGTGAAGACGGGGTGTGGGGGGGTAGGGGCTGGAAGGAGGGGGTCAATTGGGGGAAAAAGGAGGGACATCTGTAATACCTTCAACAATAAAGATAAATTTTAAAAATGTTTTGTGTTTTCTTTTAAATCATCAAAACCACAGAACAGAGGATTGTCTCTGAAGAAGCATAATAGATAGGAAGTACAGGAAGCGGCCAGTGGTCTTGATGCACACCCCCACCTTTGAACTCACACTGAAAATATGTTGTTAGGTAAAATAATGGAACTTAACATTGTCTTGATCAACCATGCTTTACCAAGTTCACAGTATACTTAAAAGAGGTTCATTTATCTGTCAAGATCCTGTATTTACCAAGACACATTCTCTGATCATACACAGCCCAAACTGAATTCTTCCTCTGATGAATACCTATAGTATTTCCTGCCACCAGCATTCATGTGGCATTTAGTGAAATTTGTTTTTTAACATGAATGACCTTTCCAAGTATGTGTCTTATTTCAGCTCCACCACATACTAGTTAGTTATAAAACTTCTCTTTCTCTGAACTTACACTTGGATGTAATAATGGTACCTGTCTCACTAGTTTATTGTGAAAATTCAATGAGTTAATATAAGTTAAGCCCTTAGTACAGTGCTTGGCATAAACCATAGCAGTAGCAATAGTAGTAGTACATTAGACGGAACACTCTTCAAGACCTTAAGTTATACCACAGTGCTTATCAGAGTGTGGATAACTCGTGCATATGTGTCAACTTATACTTTTCATGAATCACTACATCTATCTTCTTAGCTTCTAGGGACCTAAGAAGGATGAATGCATCTGGGTCATTAAACTTATCAGAACGACCACTTGGTAAATTATATAAATGCCTAATCACCATGTTGTACACCTGAAGCATATAATGTTGAATGTCCACTGTAACTGAAAACTAAAAAAAGAAAATGTTAACCTGATTTTTATTGCAAAATAAACACTCCTTTGAGAAGTTTCTCATTGAAGTCTGGTTAAAATCAATGTATCTGACAACATTTAAAAATTTATGTAACTTGACTTCTGGCTAGAATACCTATACCTAAAAGGGTAATAAACAGGTGCTATAACAAATTACTGGTGAATACAGATAAATAGGAATAGAATTATCATATTGATCTATGGTACAATAGCTTTTGCTCTGTCAGTTGTCACCAACTTAGAATCAAAAACAAAATGAAACTTTTATTAATAACTAAATATGTATTTAGAAAATCACATCACTCAAAATAAAACCTTCCTCTTATTACAACATATACTTAACATATAAATTCAAGTCTTCTCTGCCTGTATTGCCCCTTGTCCCCTTTTAGATTTTCAGAATATAAATAATCATATAAAAGAAGAAAAACAAAGGAAAAATCAAAATAGAAAGAGTATAGTAGTAAAATGTAAATCTTTTATGAGATATAATGATACATTAGGATAAAATCATAAGTGTATACAATATATAGTATTTATGTGTTAAACAGAATCAATCAAAGGATTCAAATCTTTACATTGTACTGTGAGAATTAGCGATGAGCTTAAAGCCTACAAAGTCATTAGAAGCAGTAATAAAATTGAGCAAGAGCTTGTGCTGCAATTGTATGTGTGTGTGTGTGTGTGTGTGTGTGTGTGTGTGTTGAAGAGGTGGGTGGAGGGGGAGTAAGCATGAGCTAAGAAGTCAAGCTATCAATATTTTAATTCAGGATTTACAACGGACTTGTTGGGCTATTTGGATAAGTCACTCCCAGTTTCAGGTGTCATTTTTCCTTTGTAAAATGGGGATAGTAATACAGGGTGGGGCAAACATAGGTTCACTGTTGTTCCTATGAAAAAGAATACAATAACTAATAAATAATAATGCGAGAATAAACTGTGTTTTACATCCTCATACCTTTACCCCAGCCTGTATATTATTTACCTGTTCCACACATAGTAAAGACAGACTTTATAGCACTGTGGAAAGTTAAAGACAGTCTACAAATTAAGCAAATGTTAAGATATTATCAAAATAAGAACAAAAGATCTCATGTAAGGTTTCTGTTGATTGTCATCTTGCTATCTTTAAAACCAATGTGATAATTAGCACAGTGTGTTTTGGTTCTAAACACAAATGACTGATTCTTGGATAGAAAATTAAACCATTTTGCAGGCACTTTGATAGACATTTTCTGAACTCCAATTTGTCATATATCATCCATACTTTAATTCAACAAAATGTCTTAGTTGATAACTCTAATTTTTTAAAATTTAATTTACCATAGGCCCATATTCATGATAACTCAGTCCTGTGTACACAACTTAATATCTATTTTTTATTGCAAAGTGCATTAATAACTTAGCACTAAGTAAATAAATAAATAAATAAATAAATAAATACATAGCTCAGAGGTAAAGGATATAATAACTAATTTGGAGATTCTCTCAATTTCTGAGAAAAGTCATGTGCTCTATTTTTTCTAATAATTAAGACAAAATTTTGAACATTTCATTTTGGTAGTAAAGGGGGAAAATTGTTTCTCCTGTATTCAATAATTCTAACACCACATGTGTGGAGGTTTGTTCAACACTGACCAATTCTCTGACATCAACTGGCTGTCCTACAATTCCAATTAATTCTGACACCTGGAATTAGTTTCAGATCCCACAGATGGTTCCACCTTCAGATGACAATCAAGTTCAGGTGTCCCATACTTTTGACCAGCCAGCTGTAACTTGGAGATGCTTAAACCACTACTCAAGTTCAATAACTTGCTGGAATGGCTCACAGAACTCAGGAAAGTACTTTACCTACTATTACGACATTATTATAAAAGAGACAACTCAGGGACAGCCAAATGGAAGAGATGTATAGGGAAAGTATGGGGAAGGAGCCTGGAGATTCCAAAGCTTCCCTAGGTGTATCACCCTCTGAAGACCTTGATGTGTTCACCAACCTGGAAGCTTCTTCAATGCCTTCAGTTAGGGTTTTTATGAAGGCTTCATTTCATGGGCATGATGGATTAAATCACTGGCCACTCGTGTTTTTTTCCCAGCTTTCTCAAGTTATAACTGACAAAATTGTAAAATATTTTAAGTGTACAAGCTGGTGATTTGATATATGTATCCACTATGAAAGGATTCCCTTCACAAGTTGATTTACACACTATCACCTCACATGTTACCATTTGTGGGGAGGGGGGAACATTTAAGTTCTATTCTTGTAGCAAATTTCAAGTATACAGTACAGTATTATCAACTATAATTACCATGTTATTCTTAGATCCTCAGACTTTACTCATCTTATAACTGAAAGTTTGTACCTTTTACCAACCTCTCCTTATTTTCCCCATTCTCTAGCCCTTGGCAACCATTTTTCTGCTTTGTTCCTGTGAGTCTGAGTTTTCATTGGTTTTATTTAGATTTCACTTATCTAAATACCATGTGGTATTTGTCTTTCTCTGTCAGGCTTCTTTCACTTAGCATAATGACCTCTAGGTTTATCCATGTTATCCCAAATGACAAGATTTCCTTCTTTTTGAAGACTGAATGATATTCCATTCCACATTTTCTTCTTCCATTTATCTGTTGACAACCATTTAGATTGTATCCATATCTTGGTCATTGTAGATAATGCTGCAGTGAACATGGGAGTACAGAGCATGACTTCATTTCCTTTGGATATATACCCAGTAGGATTGCTGGATTATATGGTGTTCTACTTTTAATTTCTTAAGGAACTTCCATACTGCCTTCTATAGGTTATATCAACTTACATTGCCACCAACAACTTTCTCCACACCCTTGTCAAAACTTATTTCTTTTAATTTTTTAATTTATTTTTTAATGATACCATTCAAACACATGTGAGGTGATATCTCATTGTGGTTTTGATTTGCTTTTCCCTGATTATTAGTGATGATGAACACCTTTTTATGTGCTTGTTAGCCATTCATATATCTTCTCTTAAATAATGTCTATTCAGGTCCTTTGACCATTTTTCAGTCCATTTGTGATTAACTCAGCCTCCAGCCCTTCTCCCTTCTCAAGGGTCAGGGAGTGTAATAAAGAGTTCCAGCCTCTAATCACCTGGTTGATTCTCCTGGCAACCAGCCCCACTATCCTGACAGGTTTTCCAAAAATCACTTCATTAACATAAACTCAGGTGTGGTTGAAAGGGGTTTGTTATGAATAAGAAAAGATGCTCATTTCATCTTTATAGCTCCAAAGCTATTTCAAGAATTGGGGACAAAAAAAAATTATAACCAAAGATGTTTCTTTTGCTATTGTAACTTAGGACATTACAAAGGTTTTAGGAACTCTGGCCAGGAGCTAAGGACAAAGATCAAAATACATATTTCTTATTATATCACAATATTACAGTAAGATAGAGAGATAACATATGTTTTTCTCAAATGGGTTTTTATATAAGTGGAAAAGAATTTTTTTGTTGTAAAGTTATAAACTATTACTATCCATCCAGTGCCAACATAACAGGCCTCCAGTTGTCTGAATCTAACCTGCCTTGCCCCAAACGTTATAATTTGCTGAATAGTCATTGCTGCATTGTTTTTCACAATTGCAACCCAAGTCATTTCCCATTCTCTTCATTCAGTCTATTTCCGATGCTATCATTTCTGATGATTTCAATATAAAAATGTCTCTTATTAATCTATTAGAGCTTCTTTTAACAACTTCCTTCCATGTTTCTTTCTCTCTCCCTCTGCTGCCCTCCTATGTGTACACAAACACACAGACCCAGACGCAGACCCAGACACAGACACAGACACAGACACAGACACAGACACGGAAAACAACTACAATTATGTACTTCTTGAAATTAGCCCAGGCCTTTCGGAGAGGGGAAGAAAAGTTCAAATAATAAAAATTCTAGAGATGAAAAATATAATCAGCAATGAAGTACGTAGGAGGCGGGACACATTCGATTGGATACTAAAGGAAATTCAAACACAAACTTGAAAAATTCTCCTAAAAAATAAAAATAAAAAGCCCCAGCCCATGTGACTCAGTGGTTAGAGTGTTGGCCCACCACGGAAAGTTCCCAGGTTTGATTCCCGGTCAAGAGCACATACCTGGATTGCAGGTTTTATCCTGGCCCAAGTCAGGGTGTATTCAGGAGGCAAACAACCAATCGATGTGTCTCTCTCAAATAAATGTTTCTCCTTGTTTCTCTCTCCTCCTCCCACCCCATTCCCCTCCCACCCCATCCTCCTCCTTCCACTCTCTCCAAAGATCAATGGGAAAAATATCCTTGGGTGAGGATTAACAAACACAAATTCTCCTGAATTCAAAAGAAAAGTGTATGCACAGAAAAAATAAAAAAGAAGAGTAACAAAGAACTTATCTGTATGATGTAATATGGATATAATAAGAAATGTCCATGAACGTACCAAAAAATAGACGGTTATTCACTACAGAAGTATTTATAATAGTTACAAATGGAGGCAAAAATATTCATTATTGAAAGATTAGTTAAAATGTAAAATAGCAAGATAATGAAATATTACAAAAATATTTAAGCGCCATTATAGAAGACATGTAATATATATGATGGTATGACATTTACATTGTATTGTTAAATTAAAAAAAAACTATAAAATAGTATTGTGTGATCCAAATTTTATAAAAAACATGTTTTATATTTTAAGAACTACAAAATTTTCTTTTTCTTACTTTTTTTTTTTGTTTCCAAATATCTATTTTAAGTTTGCATGTTTGTATTCTGTTTTTAATTAAAACCATGTGGGCTTTTCTTTCTTTCTTTTTTGGAATTTTGAGCGTAGCAACTTAAATAAATGTGAAATTACTTTCTGAAGATTCTGAATGGAAACGTCAAGTTCTCATACTTGTGTCTTGTTCTCTCAGGATATTTAGGTGAATTAGAAATAGTTGGAAAATATCAGCTCAGTAGTTGTCAGGATATTAAGTGAGAAATCTATGTTTTGGCTTCCTGGTTGCAATTGACTCTAAAGGCAGAATGTGCTGGGGTGATTGGCTGTAATACAGACTGTTACTGAATGATCCTGGAAATACATAGCTTTTTCCTTTCCAAATGGGTATAGAAGATTATGGTGCAGACACCTATTTGCTATGGGAAAAGAGCCCACAATCATAAGTAAAGAAATGCAGAATAAATGGCCACAATTATAGGCTCTGCTAATGCCCTTAGGTTCCTGATCCCAGTTACCTTCATCTGGAGATTCTAAATCCTGAAACACTTATCAACAGATTTATTCTGTGATTACTTAAATCCGTCATCTGGCATCTCTATTTGCCAAACATATCCTCTGAATGTTTGGCTCCTGGGCAAGCAAACCTAACTACTAAAACTTCATCACAATTCTGGAAACTTGAAGGTCTAGGACAAACACTGATTTTCTTCCTTCCAAAGTTCAATCCAAAAACGGGGCCATTCAATGAAGACTATTTTTAGCTAGAAGTACCATTTAACACCTTTAAAAATTGTGTTTGAACAATTAAAATTAGGGATTATTAAAATTAACTGAAAAAGAAACTCAGATGTTATTCAAAGATATTATGAAAATGAAAAAAAAAAAAAATGACTGGAGGCCAGTACCCTTGGTGGTCCCCTGGATCTGTCTCTTGCTTCATTGGTGTTCAGACAGAACAAACCCAGTTTCCAATCCCTTTTCAACCTCTTTTCCAGTGGCCACCTTCAGAATCATCTTAGCCATCCTCAGCCTCCTAGACCAGCCAACACCATTTTTTTTTTTTCAGCTTAATTCCTTATTGCTGAGCAACCATGAGCTCCCAAATTCATCAAGGCCACCATCAGTCACCTGGTCAACCTGCATCTGTGATTCTCCTACACCTACCTGTCTCTGGGCTTCTATTTCAACCAAGATGATGTGGCTTTGAAGGACATGGGCACTTCTTCTGCAAGTTGGCTGAGGAGAAGCACCAGGGCACTGGGCATCTCTTGTAGATGCAAAACCAGCTCGGCAGCTGCTCCCTCTTCCAGGACAAGCAGAAGACCACATGAGCAGAAGCCATCCCAAGATGAGTGGGTGAAACTCAGGACACCATGGAAGCTGCCACAGTCATAGAGAAGAACCTGAACCAGGCCCTTTTGGACCTGTATGACCTTCATTTTGCCTGCACAGACCCTCATCTCTTTGACTCCCTGGAGAACCACTTCCTGGATGAGGAGCTGAAACTCATCAAGGAGATAGGTGACCTCCTGACTAACCTCAAAAGGCTGGCTTGCCCCAGGCTGGACTGGGTGAGTATCTCTTCAAAAGGCTCACGCTCAAGCACCACCAGGAGCCTTTGAAGCCCAGAGGTCTTTGAGGGACCCCTCTGTAACCCCCTGGTGTCTGGCTTCTGCCTGAGACTCTCCCTGCAACTGCTAGGCAGCCTTTTAACCACTCTTGAGCCCTCTCACATGCCCTGGACCAAATAGAAACAATAAAGCTTTGGGCAGGAAAAAAAAATTTTTTGACTTGACTAAATAGTAACACGTTTTCTTCACATACTAACAAAAATTACTCTTATAAATAGTCAGTTAGAAATCCAATTGTTTGTATACTATATCAACTTTGTTTGGCGTGCTAATCAATTAAACACATATTTGAGTGTGGTGTGAGAGGCACTAGTTGTGTGCTATAGGAGAGTACAAAAAGGCAAACCTCCAAATTTCTACACTTAGGAACTTCCAACACAGTTGAGGTAACAAGATGTAAGCATAGAAATAAAGGTGTCTGACAAGACAGACCGTGCATGTTAAAAGCCAAAAGAACAAAATGAGCCTTCACTGCTGTAGAAATTCTGGGGGAAAAACATTTTGGTCTTGGGGGTGAGGGGGTCAAGAAAGGCATTTTGGTTTGGGTCCAATGTAAACTGAGTGTTAGATGATAAAATAGAACTCAGATATATGTTTTAAAAAGTTTGATTGCCTTTTCTGAAGAATGGAAAATCCTGAGCAAAGGTATTTTCCTTGAGAATAAGGAAATTGTGTAAAGCAGAGGGTGCATAGAGCAGATTGAATAAAAATGAGACTTGAAAGAGTAATTACAGCCAGATTGTAAAGTTACTGAGAATACCAAACTAAATAATTTAAATTTTAGTTATTAGATAATAAGTACTAAAGGCTAGTATAAGAGCAAGGGCATAATATAATAAATTCAATAGATATTGAATACTATATCAAGTGTCTGACTCCATTCAGGCTGCTATTACAAAATACCACATATGGGGTAGCTTATAAACAACAGAAATTTATTTTTCACAATTCTGGAGGCTAAAAGTCTGAGATCAGGGCACCAGCATGGTCAGTGAGGACCTCATTTCAGGTTGCAAACTTCTTGTTGTATCCTCATGTGGCAGAAGGAGTAAGCAAGCTCTGTGGGACTTCTTTATAAAGGCACTAATTCTGTTCATGAGGGCTCCACCCCCATGACCTAATCACCAGGTATAAATACTATTGGAACCTTTAGAGTTTTGTTTTAACCTCATGTAGTCTTAATTTCTATGTCAAACCCCAAACATCTGTTCCTGAGATGCTGTGGGTAAGGTAGCCTTTTTGCTTATTGACATATAAATTAGACTACAAATGTCATCTCAAAATTCACTTAATGATACACACACTGGGTTTGCTTTTTTACCAGGCTAGCTTTTATTTTACATTTTCAGATGATAAGCTCTGTATTCATATATATATATATAGTGTGTGTGTGTGTGTGTGTGTGTGTGTGCAAACTATACTTAATATACAGCAGGGTCCCAAATTAAGAATACTAAATATATCTAAATCAGAAGGGACCTTGAAAAGATTACTTTTAAGTCATACAGTACTATAATAATTAATTCTTTAATAACAGAAAAGTGTTCTTAATAACAAGAAAGTTAAAAAAAAACAAAAACAGGAAAGTGCCGTAAACAGAAAAATAAAAATGTTTTCCTTTTTTTGTGTTTTCATTGATTTTTTTAGAGGGAAAGAGAGATAGAAACATCAATGTGAGAGAGAAACATCATTTGGCTGCCTCCTGCATGACCCTTACTGGGGAGCGAGCCCACAACCCAGACATGTGCCCTGACCGGGGATCACTGGGACCTCTCAGTCCATGGGACCACAGTCAATCCACTGAGCCACACCAGCCGGGTAAGATATTTACATTTTTAAAAGAAACCATGAATGTAAGATTAGGACACTTACTGTATACAGATTGGGGGGCAATGTGTTTTTTAAAGAGTGAGGTCTCACTGTGTATAACTATCCCAATTCCCCTGAAAATCATACTACAAATATCTTGTAGCTTTAAAATCTCTAGTACGAAGTGGTGAGATGAGCCAAACCACTCAGGAGAGGCAGATCAGTACTATAAACACATGCGAATTGTCTGAGGCTTCCCCAGCTTGGAAACCACTCCTTCTTTATGGAGCAGATTTTATGGAAAAAATATATATGACATGTAGCAGGTTTAAAAGATTAATTGTTTCTCTTTTTGTACCACTAGAATGAGCCAAGGTCAGCACAGTAAGGCCCAGTCTAAACTGATGGGACCTGTACATTAGGTCAGCACTCTGTCTAAAGCCAGAAACATAGGCAATCAGATCCTGGCCCAAGTTGGAGTACAGAAGGGCACATGGGTACAAATTGGGCTGGGCCCAAGCAGCACTCAGGGGCCAGCACAATGTCTTGTATCTCACAAATTCCATAAGCCTATCTGCAGACATGACAAGACCCTTTAGCGTAGTCATGCCTGTAAGCCAGCTATTCACCAGAAATCCCCAGAACCCAGTTTCATGCATCTGATTGATCATCAGAATCACCTGAATGCTATTCAAGAATACAGATTCTTGGATCCCAACCTGGATGATTTTCATTGCGAGGTCTGTGGTGGGGCCAGGTAATCTATATTTTATAAACTTCTACAGGTGATGATCAGCCAGGTGTGACAGCATACTGCCTTCAGCTATTTCACCCCAGATTTGTACTTTGGACATGAATATTTATGGTTTCCTCCCTCCTCATGGCTGGCAGACCTCCATAAGCACACATTTTCCTGGCAGACTCCATTTTCAACTCTGCTTTTCAAACTGGACCAATCCAGAAATGTAATTATTACTTTCTCTCTTATACTAGCTATATAAGGCCAGACAGAACTCTGCTTTTATCTGTCCCTATATCTCAAGGAGGAACATGAGCAGTCACTAAATGAGTAACACAGAAAGCCAGGCCCTGAAACAAACAACAGTCAAGAACTATATAGCCCTGGTCAGCCTGGCTCAGCGGTTAGAGCGTCAGCCCACGGATCAAAGAGTAATGGGTTCAGTTCCAGTCAAGGGCACGTACCTCAGCTGTGGTTAAGTCCCCAGCCCTGGTCCAGGTCACACAAGAGGCAACCAATCAATATGTTTCTCTCACATTAGTGTTTCTCTCTCTCTCTCTCTCCCACTCCCTCCCACTCTATCCATAAATGGAAAAATATCCTCAGGTGAGGATTAAAAAAAAAGAACTATATAAAAGAATAGATGAACTGCCATGTAGAAAAGCAAGAACAAAGAAGTCATATCCACCTGAGAGGAGAGGCAGAGCATCCAATACCCAGACAGGCATAAGTAGGAGTTTTTCAGGGAATGAAGAATATATATATATATATGAAACAAACAAATGAAAATAGAGCTAAGCAGTGTGCAGAGAATAAAATGAAGGTACAAAGAAACCTTTGATAACTAAATCAGCTTTATAAGTCCCAATGAAAAGAATTTAATTCAAAAGAATTAAAGTCTGGCCCTGGCGAGTGTGGTTCAGTGGTTAGAGAGTCGACACATGCAGCTCTCTCCCTCCTCCCTTCCTTGCACTCTCTCTAAAAATCAATGGAAAAAATATCCTCCGGTGACAACTGACAACAACAAAAAAAGAATTAAATTCTCTATTCAGCTGCCGTTTGTCAATGAGGTTGATACAGGCAGGGCTGCTTGTTTTCCAGCCACAGATTTATGACTATATCAGATTTTACTGAAGGGTTAAAAAAATAAAAAGAATTAAAACATAGGATAAACACTTAAAACTGTACATTATCTTAGTCTAATGACACACCAACCAAAAAATGTAATCCTTCCTTGAGTAAGCTCGTATGTGTTCACCTGGTGCCTAAATTTTCTCCATAGTTAGACTGAAAGTGGGTACTGTTAATAGCTATATGGACAACAGGGATACGTTAGAACTCTCCTATACACCCAGGACATATGGTCCCCCAGCCATAGTCCTTTTGGTTGTGTTTGTCTATGATATTGACAACCTCTTCTAAATTCGGCTTTGTGGCTCTCCACCTGCATTTTGGTAATCACCATCTCACTCACAATACGTGGCCCTCTCTCAAGAAGTGCCTTTCTCCCAGTGTGAATCCTATCTGGAAATTCTTCAATGACAAAGCACAGAGAAAGTGTTGATCTGGATATCCATCTTTTTCTATAAAATATCTTAAAGAAGTCAGTGGTGTTCCAAATCATATCCTTTCAAAATCTAACCCAAGTGATTTATAGATGAATTTCTTTATTCTCCTGATTATTCAGCAGATAACTGTTCACTCAAACACACACACACACACACACACACACACACACACACACACACACACACTCGCATACTTTCTGAAGGACACACATCAAATCTTACAAATTGTAGGTAAAAATCACACCCTAAAATGGGAGAAAACAACTTTTTTCTACCCCATCATCTACCATGATTCTCTTGAGCAGAAGCACATAATCCTTTGTTGTCAGGGGCTGCCTTGAACATTGCAGAATGTTTCGCAGCCTTCTGGTCTCTAACCACCAGCTGCCAATACACCACTCTCCAGTTGTGACTACCAGTGACATCAAGCATTGACATATGTCTGAGGGGCAAAACTGTCCTGATTGAAAACTACTGCTCTAGGTTCAAGACCCTATATTACTAAGAACAGCAATTTTAATTATTTTTCTTTATACCCTCATTTTCAAAATTTCCCTCCTTAGACTTGAAGATAAGAAGAAATAACATTAATAGTGAACAATAAATTTCTTATTGGGCATTCCCTTAGCTACACACAGGCACATTAAAACTATTAGGGCTGGAGTGAATTCTCAGCCAAAGGACATCCTCCTTGGTCTGTCTGGGGAGGAGATGGTTGGTGGTGGTTTCATTCCTCCAATTACATGATGTTCCTGTAGAGGAGGATATAATCTTTGAACATGACCATATCAAGTTGACAAAGTAATTGGGAACACCAGAATGAGGTGAATAGAGGACTTTCTGGAAGATATATTTTAGTACCAAACCCTATTAGAACTCAGGTAGATGAGGTACCAGTGCTTAGTTAAGCCACAGAGACCTGAGCTGCCTATTCCAGGTAGTTCATGAAAGAAAGGGAAATTAATTATCTGCTAGGTGCTTTACCTCTGCTATCTCAGTCCCTCAGGAATTAAGTCATTCAAGGCCCATTATTTTTAATGTTGAAGAACCTTTGACTCAGAAAATCTATATTGTGGCTAGGTCACATGGTGAGTAAATGTTACAGCTAAGAAGTAATATCAGATATGATTTCTGATAAAGGTCTTGATACTACAGAAAAATTTGATTATTATAAATCTTACCCAAAACATTTCAATTCAAAGAGAGGAGGCAAATTATGAGTAAGTGTGAGAAAGTAATAATTGACAAAATCCTAAACTGAGGAAGCCTAAAAACAAGGGCACAGTCAAGGGGTATAATTTCCTGATTGCCACCCAGTATCCATTTCCCTCTTCTTCTGCCAAAAGATGTTGGAGAATCCACCCTGCCACCATTTGTTGGCATGGAACTTGGGAAGAATTAGCTCCTTCCCATCATCTAGAATGGCCCCTGGTTGACTAAGTCATAATATCCTATTCAGGCCAAAAAGAAAAATAAATACAAGGATTTACTTGGGATCTTCCATTTGCACTTCCAGAAGAGAATCTCTTTTCATCCTTAGATGATATAGTACAGTGTTTGGAGTCTGGAAACATAGCAGCCATTTGGCCACCATGAAGTAAAATATCAGCGCTGTCTTGGGGTGAGGGGAGTGGGACAGGAGCAAGGACACATGGATCCCGAGGAGGATATCAACATTGAAGAAGGCAGGGTAAAGAGAGAGAGAGAGAAAAGATTCTAAATAACATGATTTGAGTGTATGGGTGAAATTTCTTCTGAAGTCAGACCCACATTTATACTTTTAGTCAAAAATCAACATAATCCTTCTAATGTATAAAACAGGGTAGGCTGGATCGTCTGTCACTTGTGATCAAAGAGACTTGACTTTTACAAAGGTATGTGTCAATGTAGGGTGAAGAGAAATTCTTTATATCTGTAATTCCTAAAAGGTTATTTATAAAGGACAGTCCCTGTCAAGACAACTTGAGGGATTTCATTCAAAATTAGGAGAGATTGTCTTCAAATTCTTAGGATACCATTCATTATATTTCTATTGCAATAAAATGAGCAAGGTAGAGAAGAAAGAACAATAAACTTGAAGTCAAACTAATCAGATATAAGTTCCTACACTGATATAGTTCTCATGTAGTTACTTAATCTAATTGTCACCTTAATTATCTATAAAATGTGTAAATTGACAGAGTAATACTTACTTCATCTGTTCATAAAGATTTCAGTAAATAGTAAATATCTGAAAATTCTTTGAGATTTGGTAATAAAATGCAAATAAGCAGGTCTGAAAGGCGTTTCAAAATGATAATAAGAAACAACTTGGTTCAAAACCTTAGGCAAACAAAATTAACTTACAAATATTGAATTTCTCTGGAACGTACTAGGTACAGAAAGCTTCATTTGAAAAATAGTATCTGACTAAAACCACCCTACACAATCCATTTATAGGTAAGATTATTTCTGAAGTAATTATTAGTGAATCCTTTATTCCCTCACCTGTGTGAGAAATGGTGCTAGTCATCTGGGTTACAAAAAGAGGTAAAACATCCTCACCTGGAGCATATATGAAATTTCTTTGTAATATCTGCACAACTTTTCTGTAAAGATGTAATAATTTTAAAATAAAAAGGTTTTTAATTTTTTTCAGCTAGTTCTATTATGTTCTGATTGATTGAAACAAATAGCTCCTATAGAAAAGGAAAACTAAATTTGAAGAATGGTGATAAATATAAATTTTAAATGCTATGGGTAATATATATATATTATATATTCTCAGCAGATTCATGACACAACTACAGAAACAGAGATAAGGTAAGAGCTGAAGTAGGAGGTAACACAAAATGCAATGGGAGCACTTTCAAAGTATTTTGTTCATTCTGCAAAATTTTTCCACTAAAAATGATTCAAAGTTCTTTTTAAAATATGCTGATAATCCATTTGGGGTAGTTTAGGAGGAAAACTGACTTTGCTTCATTAGCACCAGCTGTTAAATGCATTCCTGGTGACAATTAGGATGTAATCCAGTCCATTACCAACAACTGGGAAGCCAATCAGTTGGTTGTACTTACTAGAACAGCTAACTTCAGGAGACAGTCAGACCTTCATTGTTCTTCCTTGTATATTGCTGCCACCTAGTGATCAAACCTTTCTATGAAACAATAAGACATGGCAGGTTTAAGCACTCTCAAACTGTTTACTAGTTTTAAGTTTGTATGAGCATAAGCAAGTGCTCAATAGAACTGTGGGAAATAAAGTTTATTGAATAATTCTTCCACATTTATCATATTAGGGGGACTGTAAAGTAATGTCATGTTTTTACGACATTAATTCAAACATAAATTTTTAACAAGTTTTTATTTTTAATCAATGATGTAATCACCCTTGTTATCAACAACCTTTTGCCATCTAGTGTGCAAATTTTCAATGCCGGATCGATAAAAATCAATTGGTTTTTGAGCAAAATATCTGGAGATGGCATTTTGGACATCATCCAAATTGTCAAATTTTTTGCCACTTAGAAAATGTTGTAATGATCGGAATAAATGGAAATCCGATGGCACAATATTGGGCGAATATGGTGGGTAAGGCAATACCTCCCACCCCAATTCATTAATTTTTTCCAGGGTTCGTCTTGCGCAGTGCGGTCTTGCATTATCGTGTTGCAGAATAACACCTTTTCTGGTGACAATCGCTGGACACTTTTCAATTAAAGATTGATTTACTCGATCCAATTGTTCACAGTAAAGGTCTGCATTCAGTTTGTCCAGGTTTCAGCACTTCAAAATGAACGACCCTGCGAATACTCCACCAAACACACAAAAGTGCCTTTTTGGGGTGTAAACCTGGCTTAGCTGTACTTCGTGGTGATTCATTCGGAGAGAGCCACTGCTTTCTGTGTTTTGGATTATGGTAGAGGACCCATTTTTCATCTCCAGTGATCAAGCGATCAAAAAACGCTTCTGTATTGTGCCACTGAAGCAAAAAGTTGGATGTGGTGGACAGGTTAGCTTTGTTTTCTTCGGCAGATTATGCGGGACTCAAACACCTGCTCTGCTTACTTTACCAATCTGCTGCAAATGTTCTTGGATGGTCGACCAAGGTTGGTTAAGAGTGTTTGACAGTTCCTCGATTGTCTGACATGGATTTGCTTCCACTTCCACCCTTAACATGTCATTGTCTAAAGTTGTTGGTCTTCCTGATTGAGTCAGAAAGATCAAAATTACTGGATTTGAACTTAGAAAATCACCTTTGGCATTTACAAACGTCTAATGCACTTGGATAAATATCGCAAATGTTTTTGGTAGCAACTGTTGCGTTACTACCCTTGTGAAACTCAAAAAGCATACAATGCCGGATATGTACCTCTTCTGGTATTTGGCTGGCCATTTCACTATAAATTGAAAAAAAATTAAGATTTAATTATTTACGAGTAAACAAGTCACTCTAACCTTAAAATGTCTTTGGCACGATTTTGATGTACACAATGAGCTGATAAATGACAACTGAATATTGAAACATGCAGAAACGACATTACTTTCTGGTCCCCCTAATATATCTGGATTCTATGGAAGATACATAAACCCTATTCCTTAAAAAGCTTGCAACCTATTAATTCACAAAATTGAAAATAGTACAATATGAGTAAGATGAGAATTCTTATGCTTCTGCTCTTATTTTGGTTACTTTTTATATCAATACAGCTAGAAATAATTACCATTTGGAAGACATCTTCATTGTGGCAGGCTTTGAGCTTT
Organism: Tadarida brasiliensis; assembly: GCA_030848825.1. Classification (NCBI taxonomy): domain Eukaryota; kingdom Metazoa; phylum Chordata; class Mammalia; order Chiroptera; family Molossidae; genus Tadarida; species Tadarida brasiliensis. Next base: position 64,614,014 of record CM061259.1, on the reverse strand, counting down.
AAATAAATTATATGTATAATCCTCACACTAAGCTTTTAAGACATTATTATTGTTATACACTTAACTATGACAAAACGGAGTCTCAGTGAATTTATAGAACTTGTCCAAGATCACACAACTATGAGTGATATAGGCAGAATGTGAACTCAGCTGACTCCAAATTTGGTATATTTTGAACAAGACTGCACTGAAAAAATGAGGATAATTTTAAAAACAATACAGAGTTTGAAAATCCATGTGAATGTTATTGCCTTCAATATATTCACCATTGAAAGTTGCCTTCTTTAATTATTCTAAAAACATTCTTCCATTGACTTAAATAATAACCAAATTAAGCTTAAGAGAGAAGAACAGAGCTGGAGGTATCATGTTCCCTGATTTCAAAGTATAATACAAAGCTATAATAATCAAAACAATATAATACTTGCACAAAAACAAACATATAGATCAATGGAACAGAATAGATAGCCCAGAATTAAACCCATGTCTATATAGTCAATTAATCTGTGACAAAAAGGCAACAATATAGAATGGATAAAAGACAGTCTCTTCAATAAATGGTTTTGGGAAAACTGGGCAGCTACATGTAAAAGAATGAAATTGGACCACTACCTTACACCAAATATAAATTCAAAATGGATTAAGTAGTTGAATATAAGACCTGAATCCACAAAACTTCTGGAAGAAAACATAAGCAGTAAGCACTTTGACATCAATCTTAGCAGTTTTTGTTGTACCAGTCTCCTCAGGCAAGGGTGACAAAAGCAAAAATAAACAAATTGGATTAGAGCAACCAGAAAGATTTTTTTTGAACAGAAAAGAAAATCATCAATAAAACGAAAAAAATAACCTCCTGAGTGGGAGAAGATATTTGCAAATCACATGTATGATAAGCAGTTAATATCTAAAATACACATATAAAGAAATATGACTTAATATGAAAAAAATAAAGAACCCATTTTTTTAATGTGCAGAGGTCTTGAATAGACATTTTTCAAAAGAAGACATGCAGATGGCACATGAAAAGCTGCTCAACATCACTAATCATCAGGGAAATGCAATAAAAACCACAATGAAGTATCACCTTACACATGCCAAAATGGCTGTTATCAACAAGACAAGTAATAACAAGTGTTGGTGAAAATGTGGAGAAAAGGGACCACTCGTACACTGTTACTGAGAATGTAAATGGTTCAGCCAGTATGGAAAACAGTATGAAATTTCCTCAAAAATTGAAAATAGAACTACCATATGATCCATCAATTTCACTTCTGGGTATTCATCCAAAGATAATAAAAACACTATTTCAAAGAGATATATGCATCCTTGTGTTCATTGCAGCATTATTTATAATAGCTGAAATATGGAAACAACCTAGGTATAGGTGTATAGGTGAGATGAGGTGGTATACATATCTATACAATGGAATATTACCCAGACATAAAAAAGATGAAATCTTGCTATTTGTGACAATATGAATGGACCTAGAGGGTATTATACTATGTGAAATAAGCCAGACAGAGAAAAACAAATACTATATGATTTTATTTATATGTAGAATCTAAAAAAATAAAACAAACAAAACAGGAACAGACTCATAAATACAGGAAACAAACTGGTAGTTACCAGAGAAGGAAGGTTTGAAGGGTGGTAAAACAGGTGAAAGGGATTAAGGGATACAAACTTCTAGGTATAAAATAAATAAGTCATGCATGGCCGAGGTGGTTCAGTGAATTGAGCGTCATCCCATGGACTGAAAGGTCCTGGTTCGATTCCCGGTCAGGGCACATGCCTGAGTTTCAGGCTCAATCCCCAGTAGAGGGCATGAAGGAGGCAGCCAATTGATGTTTTTCTCTCACATCAATGTTTCTATCTCTCTCTTCCTTAATCTCTCTCTAAAAAGAAAGAAAAAATCAATAAAAATATAATTTAAAAAAATAAATAAGTCGTGAGGATGTAATGGATAGCATAAGTAATATAGTCAGTAATATTATAATAACTTTGTATGTTGACAGATGATAGCTAGACTTTACATAGAAATCATTTTAGAATATAAATAAGTGTTGAATCATTATCATGTATACCTGAAACTAATCGACTATTATATGTCAAGTATACATTCATAAAAATAAGATACATGCAAACTTTTTTACAAAATGTAAGTTAATATGTGCATCAATTGAGTCATACTCTATTCCTAGATGGAAATACTGAGTATCACAAAATGTAACTTTTCTCAAAACATCTCATTAAATCTAATCAAAATCTGAACTCTACTTAATAATTTCAAAATTTATTGTGTGATTCTAAGATTATTTTGGAAACAAAAATAGAATGAAAATACTGAATCTAAATGTTTTTCAGAAAGAAAATACATGAGAGAAGACTTCCCCTACCCACTGATATTTGTCACTATTTATACAGCCCAGCAATAGAACCTCTTCCTATGCTTCAGGACTCACTCTCCTGAAGAAAGTAAGGCTGCCTCTTTGAAAGACTTGTACATGTGAAATATTTGCATCTCCAGACACCATAGCTCAAGTTATGGTCACTAGTTTATGCCGTGCCAATCGGACACATCCTTCCTCATGCTGTAATTGGAAAGTAATGTTGCATTGACAGGTAGTAGAAGAGGCTGCAGCTACTTCTCGTTTCCAGTGGGTCAGTGGCAGCAATCCAGAGGTATCAGTGTCCTTCATTAGTCCTATGTACAACCTCGCAGTAGCAGAAGAGTGTCGGGGTGTGATCTGAGACACTCTTCCTGTCTGTAACCTTTATGCCTAATTCTCTGGCACCTCAAGAGCTTGTCATTAAAGCTCTTTCCTTTAATGACTCTTTCCAACCTATCTAAACCAATCATTCTTTTGCTTATAATAATGTTTTGTTGAACTCTTCATATATGTTAGACTCTCGTTTACAACTAAACTAATACAAAAGTCAGCACTGAAAATGATTACAATCAACAACCTTTCCACCAGGGAAGTTGATGAAATTGATGATGTATTAAATGGCCCTGTTGGTGCTGACAGCAGTGAAGAATTCCTGGTAAAATTAAGGGCTGCAACTCTGGCAACTATGTATGGACTGTCTGTGGTCACATATAATAAAAGGCCCATTAAAGTCAGAGCTTGAGAGTCTGAATGGCCTATGCAAGGAAAAATATATAGGCCATGAAAATATCAAGGGATTGGAGGTGAACTTGTTGCTTCTAATAGTGGTGGAAAAATTAAAGATTGAGAGTAGCAACTTTAAAGTAAAAAATTCTCAGTTCAAAGTTGAAAAGCAGAGTTTTAATAATTGTAACAAAGCTATAATTTATAATCTCTTACTGCTTTCACCCCAAGGCTGGAATGGCTGCAGAAATAAACTTTGCAAGACAATAGACCATATCACCACTAAATCATTTTGTATTGTTATGCCTTTAAATTTTTTTTTCTAAAATATTTCTTGTTATGTTTTATTTATGAAGTTTTCATTTACTTTGATATTGTAAATGGAATATTTCCTTTTATATTATAACTTATTATTGCTATTACAGAGAATATCTACTAATTTTCATATATAAGTATTATAATTATTCACTTAGATTAACTCTCTTGGTTCTAAACAGTTGTCAAAGTAATGAATTCATTTTCCTGGTAGGTATATCATCTACATATAATAATAATTCTCTGTCGTCTTTTTCAATATTTATATATTCCTTCCCACTAGAAAATGTATTCCCTATTTATTTGACTACATCTTTTAATTTCAAGTACACTAAAATATTCATTTGTGAATATTTATTTTCAAATACCTTTTTAGCATTTTGAGATTACCCTAATTTTGTTTAATTTGGCCTATTCGTGTCATAAAATAAGTTAATTGATTTTCTATCAATGTTCTTTCTTAGTCTTAGCCACAATATTTATTAACAGCCAGTTTTCTTCACAGGGAATGAACCAAATTGAATCAGGAAGATTTCAGGAACTGACTTGAGTCCACACCTCCAGGTCCTTCTCACTTCCTAGCGCTGCCCGGGCAGGAAGAGTAGGAGGAATGATGTTTTCCTGTTTTCACTTCAACCTGTTTCACGGCCAGAAATCACATGAGCCAGTGGAGAAATAAAAAAAAAATAAAAATAGCAATTTAAAAGGAGAAAAACCATCAACTTTGTTATGGATGGGGTAGATTTGTATTATTCTCTCACCAAATAGGATCTCTGATGATTTTATAAGTACAACTAACTTCCATGTTACTCTTATCTATCTGAGCTTTATTCCTTAAAGATAGCACTTGACCTTTTGTTTTAGTAATGTTTCCAACACCACATATTCCACTTCAGAATAGCTGACACCAGATGACTTGTGTTGTCTGTTTGGGGCGGCACTGACCTAGCAGGGACAGTGAGAAATTTTTCATACAGCTATATGCACTTATGTTTGAAAATATTATACTAATTCTTAACATCACCAATATATACATACTAAAAATAAATTATCTGCTTAGGGTATAGGTTAAAATTTAATACATTTCAAAGTATAATCATGTACTCATACCATAAATATGTTATAATATTCTAATAATTTTACATGGTAAAAAATAATGTATATATGGAAATAGAGTAAATTAATTTTTTCATATTACTTTAAAGAAGAAGTTAATTGCTTTTACTGCCAGATATTGTTTGTGTCTTCACAAACATCCTTCCATTGACTGAGGAGTAAAGCCAAGATCCAGCCACAGAGCTGCTGGTTCCAGCTATTGGTCCTTCTGCATAGCACACAGCCTCACAAAGCTTTCAATACATTCATTCCTGCCCCAAACTTTTATGTGGATGTCATACACCTCTGATCCTTTCTGTGCACCCAAAGTCAAACATTCTTCTAGGCTCAGCTCATCTCCTTTGTCCTTTTTCTGACTCCTGAAAAATGTACCTGTCTCCCTTTCCTCTGAACAGTAATAAAATGCATACTAATTTGTCACACAAATTTCAGCACTCATATATTTTTGGTATTATCCAATTCTATCATATATACTATTTTATAGCTTTCAAAAGTTTTGTCAATTAGATTATGTCTCAATCAGCTTCTTTATCCTGACAGAATCCAACATCAAGTTGAGAACCTGCTACTCAAACAGTATGTGCAGTTAAATAAAATTATTCATAAGTATATAAAAGCATGAGGATAAATAGGAACCTTGGAAGTTCATCTTCTCGACTTCACTGTCTCTGTGCACACATTAATGACTGAAGTGAAAAAAGAAAAAGAAAAGAAAAACCTTATTACAGAACAATGGAAAAGTTAAAAGTGATATTAACAGTAATGTTTTAACAATTTTTTACCTGACGTATAAACAATAGTGATAACTAGCACGATACTTTTAAAACTGTATTCCTGGAGCTCTGTGGTCCTTTAAGGTGTATCAGGGACTTTGGGGGGAATGAAAAGGAAAGGAGACTATGGGCAGGTAAAAGTCAGTCTCCTCAACACAACCTAAGCCAGAATGGTTCCAGTGTTATTTGTTTTATGTATTTGAGGGGTTGTATTGAATATTTCTCCCATAAAAAGAGGCTCAGCTGATTAAACAAATAAATAACTTTCAAAACCACTCATTTGCTTAAATGCTTTTCTTTTAGGAATAAAGAAATTATAGGTCAGCTAGGACAATTAACTGTCTGACCCGAACCAGCTTGACAGTGGCAGACTTGAGACAAGGGACACGCTCAGGGAATTTTTGTAGAGAGCTGGCTGTCTGCTCAGTACCTCCAAATGCCCTCATGCATCATCTACAATGCAGTCTTCAGTTTAAGGATAGGGAGATGTCTCCTAACAATTTGCTGAGTGATTAGATTAATAAGAAAAATATTTATTGTACCTCTCCTCTCCTATTCAGAAGAGCGGCTAATGTTATTTTTAAATACTGAAGACTGCCTCTCATTTTTATACATGCAAATAATTTGTTTAAAAATACTAATTTTAAATGCCATGTGTGCTTTGGTCATATATGATTCCCCTTTTAAACTGGCATGGTCAAGGGAATGATTTCTTTATGAACATAGGCTCTGTGGTCAATTGCTCCCTACCTAGAAGAAACCAGTTGAGGGCACCAAAGGCACTGCTCTTGAAGCCTGCATCGTGCGGCAGAGGCTTTCTGTCTCATTGTAAATTTAGAGGAAGTGGGTGGGGAAGCCCAAGGTCTGGGAAAATGACCATAATAATAGTACCTTCTGTTTATATAGCACCTTTCCTCAATTAGCTCAGCATGTTTGGATATGATTATTCAGCTGGGAGCTTCCAGTTGTGGGAAATGAGGCACAAGGCAAACACGTGGCCTAGGTGGGACAGAGGGTGAGAATAATTTGTATTCATTTCAAATGTCCATTCATTATTTTTACTCTAAAAAGCTGATGTGTGACCTTTCCTGGCCATTTCCTTAGACACAATGAGAGAAGTCAGAGTCCCAAACTCAAATACATTTAATGGAAAGACTCATAAGTTTTACTAGGAAAAAAAATCACACTCCTCGGAGCCAAGGAGGAACTACAATAGAATGATTTTCAATTATATAAGTGTAGTTGTAAGGTGACAAGTTGAATATTCCAGTATCTAAAGCATGTCATGAAAAAACACAGCCTAAATATTCCTTTGCTATATTTTACTTTTATTCTCCAAGCAAATCTTCTCAAACTTGTATTGTAAATCATTCATCTTTTACCCATTCTCTGCTAAAAAAATGACCAAAAAGTACAAGAAAAGAATTGAACTTATATTTAAAAGCTAAACTTTTTTCTCACATAAGAAAACACTATTCCAGAGTTTGATGTGTTAAATAAATGGTCCAGCATGATTTAGTAGAGATACATCACAAAAGAGCATTTAATTAATAGACAATTAGGTCTGTGGCTTAGTCATCAACTGAGAAGACTGCTATAGTGAAAGTTTCCGAAGATTGTATTACAATGACTGATGTATAACACGTGATTGAGATATTTTCTTCTTGCAGAGTCATTCAGGGTCTCACCTGCTAATGAAAGAGCTCACGTTTTCTCCACGTACTAAACATGTGATTTTAACCTCTGAATTAGGATGTGGTACTTACTCACATGTATGTTTGAAATTGACTGTCCCTTTATAGTTTTAAGCTCAACAGATTCACCTTCCAGGGTCATTTCTTTTCACCAAATACATATTTTTTTACTTAAATTTCAGATGATGTTTGAATATGGCTTCCTTTATAGTTCAAATGATCTTAACACATTTCTGTTATATAAAGGGGTTCTCTAGAGTGTCAAGGGACTAATATTGTTGCAGGAGAAATCAATGGGCTAGATTTCCCTGTCAGTAGTGTAAGTGGAGTTCTTGGGGTATTAGTGAAATACGCATTTTCAGGAGCCCCTGCAGGAGAATGAAATGGGGTAAAATACTTTATGTGTGTAGAGTTACATTCCTTGGGTTGTGAAGTCTCAATTCCCTTCAGCCTGTCCTGAAAAGGGGCAGCTGTGGGTTCAGCAAAGCTAGAAGCAGGGCCAGTGTCCAGAGTTTCCTTTCCATGTTGCAGCTAGGTCCAGCACAGCATCAGGCTAGATTTAGTCCATTGGATGGGTCCCACATGATCGTGGGAGGGCGTGGGAGCCCCACAAGCCAAGAGCCTGGCACAGGCAGAGAAAGAGAGAGAGAGAAAGAGAGAGAGAGAACTTCCTTTGTTCATGAGCTTATGTATCTCAGATTTTGTGCTCTTGCAGTAGTCACGCCTATTCTGGCTACTGACGTGATCCTGCTATGACTGACAGGTAGGCACCTTCCCACATCACTCAGACCTTACTGGGCATGAGTCTAAACTGCCCTTGTCCAGTCCCTTCTGTCATCAAGCTGCAGGGAATAGACCTGGAGAGTATTAATTGCAGTTTCCTGACAAAGCTGTATAGATGGCATGCCTATATTATCTAGTATTCCATTTTGCTCCTTTCCTGTTAAATAATAGCCAGGTTATTGTAACAGTATCAATATGATTGAAATTCACTTATTTTTATTTTACAAGAATATACAATTCAAAGACTCTACATGTCCTGAAATGGAAAGGAATAAAATAATTCTTCTTTCTCCCTTGCTTATCTTTTACCCTCCTCTGCATCATTCCAAATTTAAGAGATGCCAATGATTTATTGGTTTATGTGTAAAAATATTTATTTTTACCTTATTTATTTGGATACTTATCTCAAATGTTTACTTTTCTAGGACTGGTGCAGATGGACTTTTATACACTGCCTGTAACAATTGTATATCATTCCCACTCTCAAAATACCATAAGTATACAGAAACTGCCTTTGGGAGTTAGGGATTTTTAGGGTATTGGACTATCTCTCAGCTCAGATACACAGAAATCCAAAGATACAAAAAGTAAAGTTATACTACCTTCGATTCATGCATATTATCCAATTGCTATGTAAAATCATTGATTCCTCAAATTTTAAACCTAGAAAACCAAGCCACAGCAAGGTAAGGTAATTTGCACATATATAGCCGGTGGTAGATTCAAATCTCCAATCTAGGTCTTTTATAGCCTTTATTTTATTTTCATTAATCTTTATATTCCACATGGATTTTTAACTTCCAGGTAATAATGAAGATGAAAAGGTCAAATTTTCTTAAGATAAACAATTAATCAATTTTGTTTTATTTCATAAATATTTTTGAGGTTTTACTATATGTAGTATTCTGCTTGACACAGAGATAAAGAGGCAAAGTTGGGTCTTTAAGAATTCAGAACTAGCTCTTATATTTTCTAAACAGTTTAGAGAAAATAAAGAAAAAAAGTGAACATAACCAGGAAAAATCCACATGCACTATTAAATTAAAAATGGCATGCCTGTTTGAATTTCCCTTTCATGATAGCTTTCCTCCACAGTTCTTTCATGTGAATATTTATTTTTTTATTGATTTTTGTATGTGAATATTTAAAAAGAAAATTTCATATATGAGTGAAATCATATGGTACTTGTCTTTCTCTGACTGGCTTATTTCACTTAGCATAATGCTCTCAAGGTCCATCCATGCTGTCCCAAAGGGTAAGATTTCCTTCTATTTTTTTCCTTCTTTTTAATGGCTGGATAGTACTCCATTGGGTAAATGTACCACAGCTTTTTTATCCACTCATTTACTGATGCGCACTTGGGCTACTTCCAAATTTTTGCTGTTGTAAATAACACTGCAATGACCATAGGGGTGCACAAAATGAAATAACAAGCTAAAATAGAGAAAGACTCAGGCTGACAGCTGTCGAGGGGGTGGGGTTGGGGGACTGGGTCCATGTGGTTGAGGGATTGAGCAAAAACGAAATAACTCATGGGCACAGACAACAGTGTGGTGATTGCCGGGGGCAGGGGCAGGGCTTGGGGGAGTTGGAGGAAGGTATGGGGGGGATTAATTGTGATGGAAGGAGACTTGACTTGGGGTGGTGAACAACAGAATACAGTGTACTGATGATGTGTTGTAGAATTGTGCACCTGAAACCTTATAATTTTGTTAACCAGTGTCACTCCAATAAATTCAATAAAAAAAGAAAATTTCACATGAAAGTGATTAGGTAGAGGATTTCCTCCAAAATTTGAGAGCTTTAGTCATTACTTTTCATATTTTAAATATAATTTTATGAGAATAACTTTAAATATTGTCATATTTAAAATTACTTAGTTATCCTACTCACCAGAATTACAATTTCTTGTCATACATATCATATATCTCTTAAAATATAAAGCTCATTTTTTACTGAAACTGTTTGATGTTTGCCATTCTAATTAATCTGTGACTTCCCTAAGGTAAGGATTTTATCTTATTCATTCTTATATCCCATAATACATGTAACACTGACAAATTCCTGGTAAATGAATGATGAAAGACTGGGTCGATATATGAATGCTTAAATGTTACTAGAGGGTCACTCAAGGTCAGGGAAAAGAGATACAATGGAAAATGAAAAAGGATAGAAATTTAAGGATCAACTACACTTAGGTCATTGCAAAAAGAGAAGTTGGAGAAAAATACGATAAACAATCAGCTAGGGAGAGAGGCCATTGGTACTCTGTGTCATGTAAAACAAAGAGAAAAATTTTAGAAGTTTGGGTTGGCAATTGTGTTAAAGGTTAAAAATGATAGAAAATGTGGTAGTTATTAGAACTGTTCATAAATATTTCGGCTCTCTCATCTTTGTGGTACATTAAAGATTGTGTTTTCCTGACTTGTTTTGGCTAATGTAATGTGATTAGAAGTGATGTGTGTTACTTCCCATTGAAAGTTTAGAGAGCCAATAGAACTTCCCTATGTTTTCTTTTGTTTTCTCTGCCATAGTGACTGAGGGTTTAAATAATGGCTGATTCTATAACTTTCGACTAAGCATGAGGACATGTGTGAAACACAACCCCGTACCAACCCACAAAGGACATGTGGCAAGAGTGAGAAATAATCTTAATTGTTAAAAGTCATAAATTGAGTTTATTCTTGTGTATGGTGTAAGTTGGTGGTTTAGTTTCATTTTTTTTTGCATGTACCTGTCCAATTTTCCCAAAACCATTTTTGAAGAGACTGTCTTTACTCCATTGTATGTTGTTGCCTCGTTTGTCAAATTTTAATCGAGCATAATGTCTTGGGTCAATTTCTGGGTTCTCTGTTCTGTTCCATTGATCTATATGTCTATTCCTGCACCAATACCAGACTGTTTTGATTACAGTGGCTTTGTAGTATAACCTGATATGTGGAATTGTGATCTCTCCAACTTTGTTATTCTTTTTCAAGATAGTTGTGGCTATGTGGATTCATTTTTGGTGCCATATAAACTTTTAGAGTATTTGTTTTAGATCTGTGAAATATACCAGTGCCATTGGTATTTTAATAGGGATTGCATTGAATCTATAGATTGCTTTGGGTAGTATGGACATTTTAATGATGTTGATTCTTACAATCCATGAACATGGTATGTGTTTCCACTTTTTTAATATCTTCCTCTATTTCTTTTTTCAATGTCCCATAGTGTTCTGAGAACAGGTCTTTTACCTCCTTGGTTAAGTTTATTCCTAGGTATTTTTTGTTGTTGCTGTTGCAGTGGTAGATGGGATTGACCATACACAAGAATAAACTCAAAATGAATACAAGATTAAAATGTAACTTATGAAACCATAAAAATCCTAGAAGAAAATGTAGGCAGAAAAATATCAGATATCACACATAGCAGAATTTTCACTGATACATTGCCTAGGGCAAGAGAAACAAAGGGAAAAAAATAATAAATGAGATTACATCAAACTAAAAAGCTTCTGCACAGCAAAAGAAACCAACATCAAAATGAAAAGGAAACCCACTGTAAGGGAGAACATATTTGCCAATGATACACTGGATAAAGGGTTAATTTAAAAAATATATAGAGTACTCATATAACTCAACTAAAGACAAACAATCCAATTAAAAATGGGCAGAGGACCTGAATAGACACTTCTCCAAACAGGGCATACAAATGGCAAAGAGACATATGAAAACATGCTCAATTCACTAATCATCAGCGAGATGCAAATTAAAACAATGATGAGGTATCACTTCACACCTGCCAGAATGGCTGCCATCAACAAATCATCAAACAGCAAGTACTGGCGAGGATGTGGAGAAAGGATACCCTAGTACACTGCTGGTGGGAATGCAGACTGGTGCAACCACTATGGAAAACAGTATGGTGTTTCATCAAAAATTAAAAATGGAAATGCCATTTGACTGAGTGATTGCACTTCTAGGAATATATCCTGAGAAGCCTGAAACACCAATCAGAAAGAATAACAGCACTATTTACAATAGCTGAGATCTGGAAAAAGCCCAAGTCTCCTTAAATAGATGAATGGATACAAAAGCTGTGGTACATATACACAATGAAATGCTATGCAGATGTAAAAAAGAAAGATCTCTTACCCTTAGAGACAGCATGAAGGGATGTGGAGAGTATTATGCTAAGTGAAATAAGCCAGTCAGAGAAAGACAAGTATCATATGATCTCACTATTTGTGGAATATAATGAACAAAATAAGCTGATAACATGGAAGTGGGAAACAGACTGACAAACCTCGGAGGGAAGTGGGGTGGAGGGACAGGAAGAGACCAAATAACTTATGTACACATAAGCATAAACAATGGACACAGACAACACTACAGTGAAGGTGGGGTGGGGGAGGGTGGCGCTGGAGCAGGGAGGAGGGTATCAACTGGGGGAAAAGGAGGGACATCTGTAATTAAAAGTAAATTAATTTTTAAAAAGTCATAGATTATGGGGTTGTTTGTTACTACAGCATAAGCGAGTCTATCCTGACTGATACAGAATAAGAAGAAATAAGGACTTTGTTTTTAGATAATACTGATTAAAATAGAATTTTTAGTTCTAAATTTCCAGACAAGAAGTAGATTAATAATAAGTTATTGATAAGAAATTTTGGCAAAGAGTGCTGACATTTCATTTAAAATATTTAGTATAAAAGAAAGAGAATCATCTCCACTTGTCCTTATCAAATATATTTTTTACAAAATAATAAGGAATATAGTAATGGGAAAAATGTGTATTGACACTAGAAACAAGAGACTAGTACTTGCAAAATGCCAACACTTTGAATAATATTGAAGAAAAATATCTGAAATTTACCTATAGGTGAGACAGGATTTAGAGAATTAGTGAGTGACCCGATGTTTACCCATAACAGAACACAGAACTCACTACCTAGCAGAACTACAATAACATTTTCTAGTGTAGAAAGTAAGACCCTAGAAGTGAAGAAGTCTCTAGGGACAATGAGTAAACGCCTATTTTCTATCCTAGTGACTTTCTGGGGAAGTTGAGATTCTTTTGAAGTCACACCCTTGAGTTGCTAAGAGCAAGCTAAATAAAATATGAGCAATATTCTACTTGCCATTAATGAAGTTAGTTAGACAGGAAGTCACTAGCTAAGTTATATTTAGACCACAATAACAGCCATGTAAAATAAGTTTTTAGCACAGAAGCAAACCTGCCTACATGGGATACGATCCTCTATTTTCACCAAAGGTCTTAAATATATGACCTGCAAAGTTAAACTCTAATAAATCTAAATCTTAAATTGGAGGCCTAAACAATGTCCAAAAGCACCAATTTCAACTCTCTAAGATAAAAAAAAAAAAAAAGTATGATCTGTTTCTATAAAATTAGTAACTAGAAACCACTATAAATAGAGAAGAAAACAGTAAGTAAATATATTTTATGGAATCCAGCTACTTAAAGAATCAGAAGAAAACTCTAGCACATCTTCAATTTAACCTTCAAATCAATCTGAGAAGATATTGCATCTATGAAATTAGAAAAAGAGGAGAAAACTCACAACAAAGTCACAGACATGATTGCCAAACAGATAAAGTACAATGGAGGCAGTGAACTGCTTAGAAGAAAATTTTAAGATTAGAGGACCTTTTAAAAGTTACTTAGCCCTGAGGGAGCTGCTCACAGCTAAAACAGCTGCTGTCCATGGGCTCCCAGCCTGCCTTCTCGTGCCTCCACAGATCTACCAGACTTGATTCAGTGTCCTTTTTTTCTGTCCCTGGTTATATGGGTCCTCTCCAGCTGCTTTTTTGTTACTTTTTCTAGACAAATTGTCTTTATTTTAGTTGTAATTCCAGTTTGGTCCTGGGAGATGATCTGTGTAGCGTCCATTCACTCTGCTGCCATTTTGGAATGCCTCTTACATTTTCTTCTAGGATTTTTATGGATTCATGAGTCACATGTAAGTCTTTTATCCATTTTGAGTTTATTCTTGTGAAACTAGACCACCAACTTACACCATACACAAGAATAAACTCAAAATGGATAAAAGACTTACATGTGACTCGTGAATCCATAAAAATCCTAGAAGAAAATGTAGGCAACAAAATTTCAGACATCATAGGCAGCAGAATTTTCACTGATATAATGCCTAAGGCAAGAGAAACAAAGGAAATAATGAACACATGGACTATATCAAATTAAAAAGCTTCTGCACAGAAAAAAAAAAAGCATCGAAATGGAAAGGGAACCCACTATATGGGAGAGCATAATTGCCAATGATACATCAGATAAGGGGTTAATTTCCAAAATATATAGAGTGTTCATACAACTCAACAAAAAGAAGACAAAGAACCCAATTAAAAAATGGGCAGAGGATCTAAATAGACACCTCTCCATAAAGGACATACAAATGGCCAAGAGACACATGAAAAAATGCTCAACATCACTAATCATCAGAGAAATGCAAATTAAAACGATTATGAGGTATCACCTCACACCTGCCAGAATGGCTGCCATCCACAAATCATCAAACAACAAGTGCTGATGAGGTTGTGGAGAAAAGGGGACTCTAGCACACTGCTGGTGGGAATGCAGACTGGTCTACCCACTATGGAAAAAATATGGTGTTTCCTCAAAAAATTAAAAATTGAACTGCATTTGCCCCAGTGATCCCACTTCTAGGAATATATCCTAAGAAGCCTGAAACATCAATCAGAAAGAACATATGCACCCCTATGTTCATAGCAGCACTATTTACAATTGCTAAGATCTAGAAACAGCCCAAGTGTCCATCAGCAAATGAGTGGATAAAAAAGCTGTGGTACAGATACACAATGGAATACTATGCAACTGTAAGAAAGAAAGATCTCTTATCCTTTGAGACGACATGGAGGCACCTGGAGAGCATTATGCTAAGTGAAATAAGCCAATCAGAGAAAGACAAATACCACATGATCTCACTTATTTGTGGAATATAATGAACAAAATAAGCTGATGAACAAAATAGACCCAGAGACATAGAAAGGAGTACGGTTCAGACTGACAGACCTCAGAGGAGAGAGGTGGGGAGATGGATGAGATAAACCAAAGAACTTATATGCATGTATGCATAACCAATGGACATAGACAACAACGCTGGGGGAGTGAGGGGGCAGGATGGGGAGGAGGGTGTCTAGGGGGGAAAAAGGAGAAACATCTGTAACAAAAATAAATTAATAAAAATTGAAAAATAAAATAAAAAATAAAAGTTACTTAGAAAAATCAGAATAAGAAAATAAAGACATAAAGGTTAAGAGAAAAATAATCAGAAATATAGTTAAAAGAACAGGGCTATCAAATGTGTGAGTAAGGAAAAGATATAATAAAGAAAAAGGAAGAAAATTGTCCTAGGATTTAATAAAATGTTGGTATTTAAGATGTAAAGGGCTCTGAACTAAAAATCAAGTAATTTTAATGAAAAAATACCCGCATCCAGCAATACTGTATTACTAAATATATTATGGGGAAATTCAAAAAATTATTTCTAGAATAAAATATATTCTATAAGTATTCAGTCTATGAACACTTACATAGGAAAATGAAAATAATTTGGTAGTTTATAAAAGAAGAAATATAAGTAGCCAGTCAACACATGGAGAAACAAGGATTTAACCATGTTACAATTTCTAATCACATCGCAGTAAATTAAAATAGGGTAATCAAAAGTACTGTTATCAAAAGTACTTGGAAATGTGCACTTCTAAAACATTTTTGGGAGTATAAATCAGGATACACTTTTTATATAAGAACTGAGAACATAGAGTTAATGCTTTCTGTAGACTCTGACAAAATTTCTGCTTTCTAGACCTTATTGATGGGGGGAAAAAGATAATTTACATGTGCAAACATCTAGCCATAGAATATTCAGTAAAAAAATTTAACAAGAGCATATTATAAGAAACAAATAGAATATCTAAAGTTTGGCCTTCAGGTAAAGATAGTATAATCATAAATAATAAACTGTATATATGTTATGTATATACATGCTTAAATGAACAGAAATGTATTCACAAAATTAAAAGAAAAGTTTAAAATACATGAATAATATATTTTAAGTTTATATTTATATCTGCCCAAAATGAAAACGCCAATATATTCACATTTGTTTTTGGATAAATTCCCCTAGACAAACAACCCTCCTTATCATGGGCACCAGACACAGTCTTCTTAATTTCTAAATAGCAGAATTTAGTTCCCTACCAGCCCACAGAAATATTTAAACAAACCAGTCACATCCTCTTAAGGGAATCAGGGTTCACCCTCCCTCTTGACATTACAAAGCCTTCCTCCCACAGCCTCTGGTTGTTCACCGGGTTCTGAGTGCAACCCCCATATGGCCATGTGTCTCAGGTGGTGTCTTTCTCCTCTGGGTCATGAGGAGATGTGACTAACAAACTGTTATTAAACTCATCTGTACAGTGTCAGTGTCATGTGTTTGGCCATCACCATAACCATAGGGTGAGAATTCCTCCAACGAGGCAAAGAGGAGGCAGGAGACAAATAAAACAAAAAGATTAAAGGTTTTGGTGAAACGGGGGATTGATGGAGCAGTGTCCTAGAGCAGGGACAAGCTGATGAACTCTAACTGATAGATAAATGAGTTAATTTTGCTAAGAGCACTTCATCCTATTAAACAGGAGAAAGGGACAACAGAATGGGTAATGATCCAGCTGTGCCCTTGCAGGGTAGTCAGGTCTTGTTAGTAAAGTATCAGACAATATCATCTGCTGAAATCAAGAGGCAGTAATAAGGGTTGGGGCTCAAGTTGATCCATTAGGATATTTTTGCTCAGAAGTAGAAAAATTACCAATTAATAATAATAATTTCCAGGCAATTAATTATCTCACTTGATAAGGAGCCTGGAAGCAGGCAATTCCAGGATGGGTTCATAGGCTCACAAATATCAGGATACAGGCTTGTCTTCTTTGAAAATTTCTCTACCTTCTCCTGAAAGTAGTAAATGGCTGTTGAATCAGTTTCACATGACATCTCCAAAAAAAGGAAGAAAAGAGATAGAAAAGAAAAATCAAATTCACACACCTTCTCCAGAATATACATACACTTATATAATCTTTTCCAGAAGCCACTAGCAAATATCCCCCTAATCTCATTGGCCAAAACTGGTCAGCAGCTATCCCAAGACCATAAATGGGTAAAGAAAATGAAATTAGCATTACTGCCTTAGACCAATCATGATTTTCACTCTGGGATTGAGCATTTTGCTTCCTAAATAAAAGAGGGATTTCATTAGCAAATTACAAAGGGACAAAATAGTTCAGCACAAGCAACTTACAGAGATTGTTGAAGGGAATGTGAAAAATTTTAGAATAGAAGCTGTGGATAATGCCATAAGAAATCCATAAAATATGAATGAAAAGATTAGTAGACAATATTGAAGGTGGAAAATCATGAATTTATAGAGAACATGCTATTCTAGATTTGAGACTTTCTTGGGCAATATATAATAATCTAGGAATCCAAAGTAAATATATGACACATCAAAAGAAACAAGAATGCCAATATTCATGAAAAAGGTATTGCATGGCTGACCATGAGATCCAGAACTTTAGAAGGTAATGGACGTAGCCATGAGTTGCAAGAATTGAGAGGAAAAAGGTATAATTTTGGACATTTGGAGAGCAGGATTAAAAAACAGAATAAACAGATAGGATAAAGGAAATGGAAAGACTTTAGTAGGAAAAATAGAAACCCAATTCACTGACATTTGGAACCATTTTACCTCTAAGTATAGATATGGAAGAGAGTGTCTGAGAACATCTGGATAAAAATGCAGTGGATGTAAAAAGGATGAGAATATCAGAAGGATATTTTTTGATGCAGTGAGAGAATGGCAGAAATAATTTCTCTTTTGCCTACATTGTTCTGTATTCTCAGTTAGACTGTATCTTCTTTCAAGTCAGAGAGCATATATGACATTTCTTTCTCATCCAAATTTAGGAAAGAGTGGTTGTTGAGGAGGAGGGGTGGCTGTGATGGTGGAGATAGTCCCCCAGGATGTTCAGATTTCACAGTGGCATCAAATGTCAAGGATTACATTAGACTTACACAAAAAGATTTCAAATACTTTCGTAAAATCAGAAAATAATTTCATATTTTTAATTGGGTTGGAGGTATTACATATGGATACAATTTCTTCCCTTGTAGCTTCAAATTACACTCTCATCTTATCTCCCAGTGGTGCATTTCCTTCAGATTCAATCAATGGCTATGCCTATGCAAGTGCTAGTGAACAGATGCAGGCCACGCCACTGAATGCCAGTTACATCCCTGGTCTCAGAATGGCATTTATTGTACTTTGTTTAAAAACAAGAGGCTAGAAAAAATGTCAAACAATAGTCAAGAGGTTTGAATAAATTTTGATCTTGGTGAAAAAGAATATTCTATAGCCATAATACAGTATTAAAAATGTGTGTTAACATAAAAAAGCACAATGTAATTTTTAAATATTTTATGCTTGTGAAATGTCTGCAAAACTTGTTTATAATAAGAACGTGGGTGATTTTCAAAACAATTTTTAGGATTTTATCATTTTTTTCCAACTAAATATGTTTAAGTAATAATTATTGTATAATGAACAAAGATAGACCTAAGGCAAACTTTGTGCTTTTAAAAAAGAGGATGATGAACCTGGAGGGGAAAATAAGAGAATTCTTGAGGTTAATCTCAGAGCACTAGGCTTTCTCTTGTGGGGTGGGAAAGACTCCCATTG
This sequence comes from Tadarida brasiliensis, assembly GCA_030848825.1. NCBI lineage: Eukaryota > Metazoa > Chordata > Mammalia > Chiroptera > Molossidae > Tadarida > Tadarida brasiliensis. Next base: position 64,595,446 of record CM061259.1, on the reverse strand, counting down.
CATACCCTCCAACTCCTTATGCTTTCTGCCCTCCTTTTCCCCTCCCATCCCTTCTTTCTCCCTCTCCCTCTTCCTGCCAGGTAAGTAGTGAGATTAGCTTCTGAGTAACCATAATTCATCTAGATTTATTTCCTGTTTGGGACTCAGGCCTGGAGATCTGAGCACAGCCTGATTCACACAGTTTTAAATAAATATTAACCCAGGCTTTTTCTACTCCCTCAGGCAATTTCCCTTCAGTTCCTTCAGAAAGTTTGTGCTTTATCATCCCATTGATGCCTTTTAAATTGCCTAATTGAAAACACTCCACACGTGGTCAAGAAGAATTCGAGGTCTCAGAAGGTTGCCCATGTTCACATAGGGCTGAGTCCATCACAGCTGGGAGGGTCACCTGGTTGGGGCTCTGCAGAAAGTCGGAAAGTCGGTGGGGAAGCTGATGGGAGAGCTCCACCACCTGATGACTGGACTTCCCTGGGAGAAGTAGCTGTACCACTCTCATTAGTATTCTTCACCATTATCATCCACACTACTGGCATGTATGAGTATGTGGTTAATCATGAAACAAACAAGCAAAAGCCAGTCATGATTACACCCAGGATGTTTCCTTGGTCTGCTACTCTTCTGGTTTGTCCTTCACATTCTCAGGCTGCTTCACAGGCCTTTCTTCCATTGAAATGTCAGTGATTCTCAAGTATCATTTCTCTGTACCTTGTAAGCCATCTGCCCTCAGGACCACATTTTGTTCTAACTACTACCAACAAGGAGATGAATTCTAAACAGAGGTCTCTCTCTAGATGCAGCAGTGTTCTTACTAGATCTTCTCAGATGCCCTTGACATGTTCTGAGGGCCCAGCCAAGGTTGTGCACTCTGTTCCTGAAGTCTTACTTCTGCAACCTTCTTCAGAGGTATTTCTTAGGCTACTGGAGCCACTTTGCTTTGACATGTGAAGGCCTTTGTCCCATGAGGCAGACCAGAGCTAATGAGTGATGGAACAGTATAAAAGCCCAGAGCCTTTGTTTGGAACAGAACAAGTTTTGTGGTGCAAATTATTCTCTAGAACTCCCCTTCGCATTGGAGGAGGCTGAGACTCCACCCCAGACTGCACCTTGATTGACATCTTCTCTTTCCCTATTCAGCATCCACTATTCCTGGAAGCACTTCTTCAATAAATCACCTGTGCATGAATTTTTATCTCAGAATCTCCTGTGGAACCTGACCTAAGACCCTGTTGGGCTTGAAGTTTACTTATAAAACTGCCTGTTAAACATGGTCACCTGTGGATGGCCCACATGCACCTTAAACTCAGTAAGAGCATGTATCCTTTTCCTCCTAATCCTGCTTTCCCTTCCTTATTCCCTAATTTAGAAATGCTCCCAGTCATCCAAGACAGAAACATAGGAGTTATTCTTGATGTATTCCCCTCTTTAACCACACATTCACTTAGTTTCCTACGCAATAGCATTTCTTGAATGTCTTATTGTCTTCATTACCACTGCCATTATGTGTTTTAACCCCACCGCCACCCCGGCTTACTTTCTCAACTCTCACTTAGCTCTTAATACTACCCAGGCTTGACCCCAGAAGCCATAATTTAAATACCCTTTCACCAGAGCCCTCTGTTCCTTTTCATCCCTTTTCTTCTGCCACATCCACAAATTTACTACTCCATATTAGTGCCTCAATGTTTCATCTCTTCTTTCATATAGCTGAATACTACTAGAAGAATTTCACTCAATCTTATATGAGCTACCAAAAATTGTAATTTCCAATCGCAAACGTCATTCATTTTAGTATGTGAGATGTCTATCTTCTACTTCACAAGCAATCCAATACCAGTCCCAAACCTGTTGTCTTATGTAGGTTCTTATTTTTCCTGACATATATTTTGTTTTCTAAGTTTTCCCAAATCTCACTTTTGTTGTTTATTCTCTCAAGAAAAAAATCTGTCGTATCTTTTTTTAATTTAATTTAATTTTTATTTTTTAGAGAGAGAGAGAGAGAGGAAGGGACAGATAGAAAGAAAGAGAGAAGCAGAAAATGGTGGTGGAGTGAATGGAAGCCACACAGACGATCTCCCAGGACCAAACGGGAATTACAACTGAAATAAAGACAAATCGTCAAGAAAAAGCAACAGAAAAGCAGCGGGAGAGGACCATACAACCAGGGACACTGAATGAGCCTGGTAGGATCTGCGGAGGCATGTGAGGATGGCAGGCTGGGAGCCCACAGACAGCAGCGGCCTTAGCTGTGAGCAGCGGCGTCGCCCGCCCTTGGGGTTAAGACCCCAAGCTGCTCCACAGCACAGAGGGCTGGGACAAGCGCTAAACATCTACAGCCACTCACCTGGGGCTCCAGCAGAGGGAGGGCAGACTAGACTGGAACTCTGTGGGGACACCTGGGATTTGGAGGGTGCTCAGAGTGTGTGCTGAGCCATGGCCACAAAGGACGGTAGTGGCCAGCCAGCTTCTTCCCGGTCACACAGAACAGCAGCCAAGTTTGCTCCTTCCCTGAGCTGTGGCAGCCCCTCCCTCAGAGATTCCCAGGTGAGGCAAAGAGGCAAAGAAATGCATATTGAGGCTCATTAACAACCAGCATCGGCCCCACCCTCAGGAAATCCTCTTACACTATAAACACCTGAGGGAGTTTCTCATTCAACTGAGATCCTAAGGCTTTCCAAGTAACTGAGGCTAATAGCCTCCAGGCAAAAAGCTAGAGCATAACTGAACCTTTCCTGAGCTTGAAAATCTACCCAGGAAAGTGAGATTTCACAGTGGTGTTTAAGGAGGGCCTTCCACGCTCATCCAAACCCAGTAGAGGGAGCCACAAATAGCAGAACACCAAAACCCAAAGGGAAAATTTGGCAGGCTCCAAAACCCACTGAGATAGCAAAAATGGTGAAACAAAGAAACAAATCCCAAATGAAAGAACAAGAGAACTCTACCAAAGATGAGATAAATGAAATGCAGTTAAGTAAATTATCAGAGGTAGAGTTCAGAGCCATGATCTTGAGGAAACTAAACAGCATGAGTAAGGACATCTACACCATGGAAACCAACCAAGTGGAAATAAAGAATGACATAGCAGAAATAAAGAACACATTGGAAGGACTGACCAGCAGAGTAGAGGAAACAGAGGACCGGATCAGTGAATTAGAAGACAGAGTAGAAAAAATCAATCAATCAGAAAACCAAAAGGAAAAAACAATGAAAAAACAGGAAGACAGCTTAAGAGAACTGTGGGACAACTGGAAATGTAATCACATTCGCATAATAGGAGTCCCTGAAGAAGAAGAAAATGAACAAGGGTTAGAGAATATATTTGAAGGAATAGTGACAGAAAACTTTCCTAACCTGGTGAAGGAAGAAGGCATTCAAGTTCAAGAAGCACAGAGAGCACCAAGTAAGAAGAACCCAAACAGGCCCACACCAAGACACATAATAATTAAAATGCCAAAAATTAAACACAAAGAGAGAATCCTAAAGGCAGCAAGAGATAAGCAACAGGTTACCTACAAAGGAAACCCCATTAGGCTATCATCTGACTTCTCAACAGAAACACTACAGGCCAGAAGGGCATGGCATGAAGTAATCAAGGTCATGAAAAACAAGGATCTGAATCCAAGACTACTCTATCCAGCAAGGCTATCATTCAAAATAGAAGGTCAAATAAAGAGCTTCCCAGACAAAAAAAGGCTAAGGGAATATATTAGCACCAAACCATCACTGCAAGAAATGTTAAAAGGACTGCTCTAATTAGTAGAAGAAATAGGGAGAAAAATATAACCACACTGAACAAAAATGGCAATAAATAAGTACATATCAATAATCACCTCAAATGTAAATGGATTGAATGCTCCGATAAAAAGACACAGAGTAGCTGACTGGATAAGAAAGCATGATTCACATATATGTTGTTTACAAGAGACCCACCTCACAACAAAAGACTCACATAGGTTGAAAGTGAAGGGATGGAAAAAAATCTTCCAAGCAAATGGAAAGGGAAAAAAAACTGGGGTAGCAATACTCATATCTGATAAATTAGATTTCAAATTGAAGACCATAACTAGAGACAAAGAAGGCTACTACATAATATTGAAAGGGTCTATCCAAAAGGAAGATATAACCTTGGTAAACATATATGCACCCAATAAAGGAGCACGAAAATATATTAAAAATCTTCTGGAGAACTTCAAAGGAGAAATCAACTGCAATACAATCATAGCAGGAGACTTCAACACCCCGCTGACATCACTGGATAGATCATCTAGACAAAAAATTAACAAGGAAACAGAAATTCTAAATGAAGCACTAGATCAAATGGATTTAATAGATATATACAGAGAATTACAACCCAAAACTGCAGAATTCACATTCTTCTCAAGTGCACATGGGTACATTCTCAAATATAGACCATATGTTAGGGTACAAACTAAGTCTCTACAAGTTCAAGAAGATTGAAATCACATCAAGCATCTTTTCAGATCACAATGGCATGAAACTGGAAATCAATTGCAACAAGAACATGCAAAGACATTTGAACACATGGAGGCTAAATAGCATGTTACTGAACAATGAATGGGTTACCATGGAGATCAAGGAAGAAATTAAAAACTTCCTGGAAACCCATGAAAATGAACACACAACAACACAAAATGTATGGGATGCAGCTAAAGCAGTTCTGAGAGGGAAGTTCATAGCACTACAGGCCCACCTCAAGAAACAAGAAAAATTTCTAATTGACTACCTAACCTCACAACTTAAAGAACTGGAAAGTAAACAAAAAGAAAACCCCAGAGCAAGTAGAAGGAAGGAAATAGTAAAGATCAGAGCAGAAATAAACGACATGGAGACCAAAAAAACAATTCAAAGGATCAATGAAACAAAGAGCTGGTTTTTTGAAAAGATAAACAAGATTGATGAACTCTTAGCTAGACTCACCAAGAAACAAAGAGAGAGAACCCAAATACACAAAATCAGAAATGAAAGAGGAGAAGTAACAATTGACACCACAGAAATACAAAGGATTGTTAACAAATACTATGAACATTTATATGGCAACAAATTCAACAATCTAAGAGAAATGGACACATTTCTAGAAACACATAGTCTCCCAAAACTGAACCGGGAAGAGATAGAAAACTTGAACAGGCCAATAACAATGAAGGAAATTAAAGATGTAATCAAGACTCTCCCAGCAAACAAAAGCCCAGGCCCTGATGGCTTCACAGGGGAGTTTTACAAAACATTCAAAGAAGAACTAACACCCATTCTCCTCAAACTATTTCAAAAAATTCAAGAAGAAAGAAGACTTCCAAACTCCTTTTATGAAGCCAGCACAATTCTAATTCCAAAATCAGAAAAAGACACTACAAAGAAAGAAAACTACAGGCCAATATCCCTGATGAACATAGATGCCAAAATCCTAAACAAAATACTAGCAAATCAGATCCAACAATACATCAAAAAAATTATTCACCATGACCAAGTGGGATTCATCCCAGGGATGCAAGGTTGATACAATATTCGCAAATCAATAAATGTGATACATCACATAAACAAAATGAAAGATAAAAACCATATGATTATATCAATATATGCTGAAAAAGCATTTGACAAAATCCAGCACCCATTTCTGATAAAAACGCTCAGAAATTTGGGAATAGAGGGATCATATCTCGACATAATAGAGGCCATATATGAAAGACCTACAGCCAACATCATACTCAATGGACAAAAACTAAAAGCATTTCCCTTAAGAACAGGAACAAGACAAGGATGCCACTTTCACCACTCTTATTTAACATAGTACTGGAAGTCTTAGCCACAGCAATCAGACATGAAGAAAAAATAAAAGGGATCCAAATTGGAAAGGAGGAAGTGAAACTGTCATTATTCGCAGATGACATGATATTATACATAGAAAACTCTAAAGACTACATCAAAAATCTACTAGACTTAATAAATGAATTTGGCAAAGTAGCAGGATACATAATTAACATTAAGAAATTGATAGCATTCTTATACACCAATAATGAACTCACAGAAAGAGAAACTAAAATATATATATATATATATATATTTATTTATTATTGCAGCAGAAAACTAAGATACCTAGGAGTAAACTTAACAAAGGAAGTAAAGGCCCTATTGACAGAAAACTACAGGACATTGAAAAAAGACATAGAGGAAGATATAAAAAAGTGGAAGCATATACCTGGTTCCTGGATAGGAAGAATTAACATCGTTAAAATGTCCATACTACCCAAAGCAATCTATAGATTCAATGAAATCTCCATCAAAATACCAACGACATATTTCACAGAACAAGAACAAATACTCCAAACATTTATATGCAGCCAAAAAAGACCCTGAATAGCCACAGCAATCTTGAAAAAGAAGAACAAAGTAGGAGGGATCACAATACCGGATATCAGGTTATACTACAAAGCCACTGTAATCAATACAGCCTGGTACTGGCACAAGAACAGACTTATAGATCAATGGAACAGAACAGAAAACCCAGATATTGACCCAAGACAATATGCTCAATTAATATTTGACAGAAGTGGCAAGAGCATACAATGGAGTCAAGATAGCCTCTTTAATAAATAGTGTTGGGAAAATTGGACAGCCACATGCAAAAAAAATGAAGCTAGACGACCAACTTACACCATACACAAGTACAAACTCAAAATGGATAAAATAATTAAATGTGATTCGTGAATCCATAAAAATCCTAGAAGAAAATGTAGGCAACAAAATTTCAGACATCATACACTGCAGAATTTTCACTGATACAACCCCTAATGCAAGAGAAACAAAGGAAAAAATTAATAAATGGGACTTTATCAAACTACAAAGCTTCTGCACAGCAAAAGAAACAACCATCAAAATGGAAAGGGAATGCACTATATGGGAGAGCATAATTACCGAACAATACATTAGATAAGAGATTAATTTCCAAAATATATAGAGTACTCATACAACACAACAAAAGGAAGACAAACAATACAATTAAAAAATAAGCAAAAGACCTAAATAGACATCTCTCCACACAGGACATACAAATGGCCAAGAGACATGAAAAAATGCTCATCACTAATCATCAGAGAGATGCAAATTAAAACAACAATGACATATCACCTCACACCTATTAGAATGGCTGCCATCAACAAATCATCAAACAACAAGTGCTGGCCAGGGTGTGGAGAAAAGGGGACTCTAGTACATTGCTGGTGGGAATGCAGACTGGTACAGCCACTATGGAAAACTATATGGTGTTTCCTCAAAAAATTAAAAATTGATGTGCCATTTGACCCAGTGATCCCACTTCTAGGAATATATCCTAAGGAGCCTGAAACACCAATCAGAAAGAATATATGTACCCCTATGTTCATAGCAGCACTATTTACAATTGCTAAGATCTGGATACAGCCCAAGTGTCCATTAATAAGATGAGTGGATAAAAAAGCTGTGGTACATATACACAATGGACTACTGTGCGGCTGTTAGAAAGAAAGATATCTTCTCTTTTGAGAGGACATGGAGAGACCTGGACAGTATTATGCTAAGTGAAATAAACCAATCAGAGAAAGATAACTATCACATGATCTCACCTATTTGTGGAATATAATGAACAAAATAAGCAGATGAACAAAATAGACCCAGAGACATAGAAGTAGTGTTCAGACTGACAAACCTCACAGGAGGTGCGGTGTAGGGGAGAGATAAATCAAAGAACTTATATGCATATATGCATAACCAATGGACATAGACAACAATGCTGTGGGGAGTGGGGCAGGATCGGGAGGAGGGTGTCAATGAGGGAAAAAGGAGAAACATCTGTAACAAAAATAAATAAAAAAATAAAATAAATACGAAAAAAGAAAAAAGAAACATTGATGTGAGAGAAACACATCTATTGGCTGCCTCTCCCATGACCCTGACCAGAGCTGGGAACAGAACCACAACCAAGGTAAGTGCCCTTGAGTTTTTGGTCTGAGGGCAGATGCTCCAATCACTGAGCCAAACCGGCCAGGGCAAACCTGCTCTTCTTACCCATTTCAATAAACTTGTTATTGGATATATACTTATCTGGGATGCTGTATCCTCTTAACTGGATTCTGGAGTTCTCATAAAGGTTTTTGGTCCATACACTGATATTAAATCAATATTTATGTGGGAAAATAAGGGCTGGGAATTCCTAATCCACAATCTTGATAATAACCCCTAAAGCCACTTTTATATCTAAAATTTCTATGTGCTTCCTTTTACTCTGTTATCAAGTATTTTTAATATTAACTTTCTGCTTTGAGTTCTTTTTAAATGTGTTTAATATTTTAAAACATTTTTACTTAATAGCTCTGCTATATGATGCTTTTGAAGACCTTATCCTATTATCTCTCACTCAGGTAATTTATTTTCCGGTGTTTTTTTGTTTTGCTTGTGTTTTTTGTTTTTGTTTTTGTTTTTGTTTTGTTGTCATTTTTAAACCATGTTCTCATTCTCTAGGAGATCTATCTCAGAGAACCTGAGGAGTTTATTTTGATTAAGGATATGCACTGCTAGGTTGTTTTTCATTTAATTCTGCCATGTTTCACAGGCAAAACCTCCTTCTATCTTAACTTCTTGGTATAACCTCTTTCTATCTTAACTTCTTGGTATACGGATTCTCACAACTAATAAAAATCAGTCCCCAAATGAAAATACAGATAAATTCATGCTTGTGAATTCATAGGGAATATTTTATTTTTTTTATTCCAAGTTTGAATTGGGTTAGTAATGATGCCATAATATTGATGAGTACACTTTTTCTAGCCCATGGTTTATCTGAGACTTTTATACATTGAGAATCAGTATTATGTGCATGTCTCAGTTACAATTTTGTACTTCATGTGGATTTCATGGTTCATCTCTTGACCTTGTGTAGGCATAGGTCCAATCCCCTTAAGGGAGGTGAAATTTCAGCTTACATATTAATTCCACTAATTTCTTTCCTTTCTTCAAGATTCCTTCATTTCTTTCTTTCTTTTTCCCTCTCTCATTCTCCTCTCTCCTTTTTCTTCTTTCTTGACTAGGTAATACATTCATGTGATATGTATTTTGAAAATACAAAAGGTTATACTATTAATTATAAATTACTCCCATCTCTGAGGTCCCTCTCTCCTGTTACTTCATCAGAGGCAATCCTTATAATCAATTCCTTATGAATTCTGCCACAGATAGTCTATGTACACACATGTGGTTTTTTCCATCAGTATGTCACCCATGATCATAGTCTTGTGTACCACACTTTTTATAATAAAAATATACTCTTGGAGGTCATTCTTCTCTTATATATAAAGAGATGTCAATATTATTCCTAGTGGGGTTATAGTATTCCATTACATGTACATAATGTCTGCTATCTATGTTTTCAGTCATTTGCTTTTACAATATACTACAATGAGATCTTGTATATAATCACTTTTACACATATACAAGTATATTGTAGAATAATTTTTAAAAGTGAAATTCTGATATATATCTATATCTATATATCAGAAATGCAAGAAGGTGCGTATTTTTCCATTCTCTCACAAACATAGTGTATTAATAGATATTAATTTTTACCAACAGGTAAAAATGATGTCTCATTGGGATTTTAATTTTCTTTTACCTTTTTAACAAGATTGAGCTCTAATCAATAGGTTTAAAAATTCTTCTATTCCCTTTTTTGTAAACTTTGTGGGACTTGTGTTAAATGAAAGCAGCTAAGCTTCACCATGTAAGCAGGTCGAGTAGTGACATTATTTTACTCAGATACATTCTCAACAGTGACAGATCCAATAGTAAATCTATTTATGTTACAAACTTATTTAAATCCTCTTATTGGCTTCTTATCAGCAAAAATAAGCTCAAACATTATAAAATGGTAATATAAAGCCCTCTGTCATATGGCCCCTACTTATCTCTTAATTCCAAGCTTTAGTCATCAACTATTTCACATTTACCACTCTTGCAACACCAAATAGCTTCACAGACCACATTGTTTTTCCAATGTTGTATCTCATTCCTAAAATACATTTCTCTCAGTCCTTGTTTCAGTTAGAAATCTCCCATGCTCTACCTTTCCACACTCATGGGGTTTTCTGAGTTGACATCTGCTCAGCTTCTATAATACAGTTAAACTAATCTCTTATAGGAAGGCTTCTTTTTTTAAAAATTAATTTATTTTGGACTGGAAAATGGCGGTGGAGTGAATGGAAGCTACACAGACGATCTCCCAGGATCAAACGGGAATTACAACTAAAATAAAGACAAAACATCGGGAAAAAGCAACAGAAAAGCAGCGGGAGAGGACCATACAACCAGGGACACTGAATGAACCTGGTAGGATCTGCGGAGGCGCGTGAGGGTGGCGGGCTGGGAGCCCACGGACAGCAGCGACCTCGGCTGTGAACTGCGGCCCGGCTGGAAGCGGCTGCCCCGGCGGGAAGCGGCGCCCCGGCTGGGAGCTGCTGCCCCGGCTGGAAGCGGCTGCCCCGGCTGGAAGCGGCGCCCCGGCTAGAAGCGGCTGCCCCGGCGGGAAGCGGCTGCCCCGGCTGGAAGCGGCTGCCCCGGCTGGAAGCGGCTGCCCCGGCTGGAAGCGGCTGCCCCGGCGGGAAGCGGCTGCCCCGGCTGGAAGCGGCGCCCCGGCTAGAAGCGGCTGCCCCGGCTGGAAGCGGCGCCCCGGCTGGAAGCGGCTGCCCCGGCTGGAAGCGGCTGCCCCGGCGGGAAGCGGCTGCCCCGGCGGGAAGCGGCTGCCCCGGTGGGAAGCGGCTGCCCCGGCGGGAAGCGGCGCCCCGGCTGGGAGCTGCTGCCCCGGCTGTAAGCGAAGCCCCGCCCGTAAGCGGCGGCCCCGGCTGGTAGCGGCGGAGGCGGCGCCCGCCCTCGGGGATAAGAGCACCAGCTGCTCCACAGCGCAGAGAGCCGGGACAGAGCGCTAAATAGCCACAGCCACTCACCTGGGGCTCCGACAGAGGGAGGGCGGACTGGACTGGAACTCTGAGGGGACACCTGGGATTTGGAGGGCGCTCAGAGTTTGTGCTGAGCTGTGGCCACAAAGGACGGTGGTGGTCAGCCCCTCCTTCCCGATTGCACAGACCTGCAGCCAAGTTTGCTCCTTCCCGGAGCTGTGGAAGCCCCTCCCTCGGAGATTCCCAGGTGAGGTAAAGGGGTAAAGAACTGCAAATTGAGGCTCATTAACAACCAGCATTGGCCCCACCCTCAGAAACCCTCTTACACTGTAAACATCTGAGGGAGGTTCTCATTCAACTGAGATCCTAAAGCTTTTCAAGTAACTGAGGCTAATAGCCTCCAGGCAAAAAGCTAGAGCATAACTAAACCTTTCCTGAGCTTGCATAGCTACCCAGGAAAGTGAGACTTGATAGTGGTGTTGAAGGAGGGCCCTCCACGCTCATCCAAACCCAGTAGAGGGAGCCACAAGTAGCAGAACACCAACACCCACAGGGAAAATTTGGCAGGCTCCAAAACCCACTGTGATAGCAAAAATGGTGAAACAAAGAAACAGATCCCAAATGAAAGAACAAGAGAACTCCACCGAAGATGAGATAAATGAAATGCAGCTAAGCAAATTATCAGAGGGAGAGTTCCGAGCCATGATCTGGAGGAAACTAAACAGCATGAGTAAGGACATCAACACCATGAGTAAAGATATAGAAACACTTAAAACCAACCAAGTGGAAATGAAGAATGACATAGCAGAAATAAAGAACACATTGGAAGGATTGACCAGCAGAGTAGAGGAAGCAGAGGACCGGATCAGTGAATTAGAAGACAGAGTAGAAAAAATCAATCAATCAGAAAACCAAAAGGAAAAAACAATGAAAAAACAGGAAGATAGCTTAAGAGAACTGTGGGACAACTGGAAACGTAATAACATTAGAATTATTGGAGTCCCCGAAGAAGAAGAAAATGACCAAGGGTTAGAGAATATATTTGAAGAAATAGTGACAGAAAACTTTCCTAATCTGGTGAAGAAAGAAAGCATTCAAGTTCAAGAAGCACAGAGAGCCCCAAGTAAGAAGAACCCAAGCAGGCCCACACCAAGACACATAATAATTAAAATGCCAAAAATCAAAGACAAAGAGAGAATCCTAAAGGCAGCAAGAGATAAGCAACAGGTTACCTACAAAGGAAACCCCATTAGGCTATCATCTGACTTCTCAACAGAAACACTACAGGCCAGAAGGGAATGGCATGAAGTAATCAAGGTCATGAAAAACAAGGATCTGAATCCAAGACTACTCTATCCAGCAAGGCTATCATTCAAAATAGAAGGTCAAATAAAGAGCTTCCCAGACAAAAAAAGGCTAAGGGAATATATTAGCACCAAACCAGCACTGCAACACATGTTAAAAGGACTGCTATAATTATGAGAAGAAATAGAAAGATAATTAGAACCACACTGTACAAAAATGGCAATAAATAAGTACATATCAATAATCACCTTAAATGTAAATGGACTGAATGCTCCAATAAAAAGACACAGAGTAGCTGACTGGATAAGAAAGCATGATTCACACATATGTTGCTTACAAGAGACCCACCTCACAACAAAAGACTCACATAGGTTGAAAGTAAAGGGATGGAAAAAAATCTTCCAAGCAAACGGAAAGGAAAAAAAAGCTGGGGTAGCAATACCCATATCTGATAAATCAGATTTCAAATTGAAGACCATAACTAGAGACAAAGAAGGCCACTACATAATATTGAAAGGGTCTATCCAACAGGAAGATATAACCTTGGTAAACATATATGCACCCAATATAGGAGCACCAAAATATATTAAAAATCTTCTGGAGGACTTCAAAGGAGAAATCGACCACAACACAATCATAGCAGGAGACTTCAACACCCCACTGACATCACTGGATAGATCATCTAGACAAAAAATCAACAAGGAAACAGAGTCTCTAAATGAAGCACTAGATCAAATGGATTTAATAGATATATACAGAGAATTACACCCCAAAACTGCAGAATTCACATTCTTCTCAAGTGCACATGGGACATTCTCAAAGATAGACCATATGTTAGGGCACAAACTAAGTCTCTACAAGTTCAAGAAGATTGAAATCATATCAAGCATCTTCTCAGACCACAATGGCATGAAACTAGAAATCAATTGCAACAAGAACATGCAAAAACATATGAACACATGGAGGCTAAATAGCATGTTACTGAACAATGAATGGGTTACCATGGAGATCAAGGAAGAATTTAAAAAATTTCTGGAAACCAATGAAAATGAACACACAACAACGCAAAACCTATGGGATACTGCGAAAGCAGTTCTGAGAGGGAAGTTCATAGCACTACAGGCCCACCTTAAGAAAGAAGAAAAATTTCTAATTGACTACCTAACCTCACAACTTAAAGAACTGGAAAGCAAACAAAAAGAAAACCCTAGAGCAAGTAGAAGGAAGGAAATAGTAAAGATCAGAGCAGAAATAAACGACATGGAGACCAAAAAAACAATTCAAAGGATCAATAAAACAAAGAGCTGGTTTTTTGAAAAGATAAACAAGATTGATGGACCCTTAGCTAGACTCACCAAGAAACAAAGAGAGAGAACCCAAATACACAAAATCAGAAATGAAAGAGGAGAAATAACAACTGACACCACAGAAATACAAAGGATCATTAGCAAATACTATGAACATTTGTATGGCAACAAATTCGACAATCTAGGCGAAATGGACACATTTCTAGAAACACATAGTCTCCCAAAACTGAATCGGAAAGAGATAGAAAACTTGAACAGGCCAATAACAATGAAGGAAATTGAAGATGTAATCAAGACTCTCCCAGCAAACAAAAGCCCAGGCCCTGACGGCTTCACGGGGGAGTTTTACCGAACATTCAAAGAAGAACTAACACCCATTCTCCTCAAACTATTCCAAAAAATTCAAGAAGAAGGAAGACTTCCAAACTCGTTTTATGAGGCCAGCATAATTCTCATCCCAAAACCAGAAAAAGACACTACAAAGAAAGAAAACTACAGGCCAATATCCCTGATGAACATAGATGCCAAAATCCTGAACAAAATACTAGCAAATCGGATTCAGCAATACATCAAGAAAATTATTCACCATGACCAAGTGGGATTCATCCCAGGGATGCAAGGATGGTACAATATACGCAAAACAATAAATGTAATACATCACATAAACAAAATGAAAGATAAAAACCATATGATCATATCAATAGATGCTGAAAAAGCATTTGACAAAATCCAGCACCCATTTCTGATAAAAACGCTCAGCAATTTGGGAATAGAGGGATCATATCTCAACATTATAAAGGCCATATATGAAAGACCTACAGCCAACATCATACTCAATGGACAAAAACTAAAAGCATTTCCCTTAAGAACAGGAACAAGACAAGGATGCCCACTTTCACCACTCTTATTCAACATAGTACTGGAAGTCTTAGCCACAGCAATCAGACGTGAAGAAAAAATAAAAGGGATCCAAATTGGAAAGGAGGAAGTGAAACTGTCATTATTCGCAGATGACATGATATTATACATAGAAAACCCTAAAGACTCCATCAAAAATCTACTAGACTTAATAAATGAATTTGGCAAAGTAGCAGGATACAAAATTAACGTCAAGAAATCGACGGCATTCTTATACACTAATGATGAACTCACAGAAAGAGAAACTAAAAAAACAATCCCATTTACCATCGCGGCAAAGAAATTAAGATACCTAGGAATAAACTTAACCAAAGAAGTAAAGGACCTATTTGCAGAAAACTACAAGACATTGAAAAAAGAAATAGAGGAAGATATAAAAAAGTGGAAGCACATACCTTGTTCATGGATTGGAAGAATTAACATCATTAAAATGTCCATACTACCCAAAGCAATCTACAGATTTAATGCAATCCCCATCAAAATACCAACGACATATTTCACAGAACTAGAACAAATACTTCAGAAGTTCATATGGAACCAAAAAAGACCCCGAATAGCTACAGCAATCTTGAAAAAGAAGGACAAAGTAGGAGGGATCACAATACCGGACATCAGGTTATACTACAAAGCTACCGTAATCAAAACAGCCTGGTACTGGCACAAGAACAGGCACATAGACCAGTGGAACAGAACAGAGAATCCGGAAATTGACCCAAGACATTATGCTCAATTAATATTTGACAAAGGTGGTAAGAGCATACAATGGAGTAAAGACAGCCTCTTCAATAAATGGTGTTGGGAAAATTGGACAGCTACATGCAAAAAAATGAAACTAGATCATCAACTTACACCATACACAAGAATAAACTCAAAATGGATAAAAGACTTAAATGTGACTCATGAATCCATAAAAATCCTAGAAGAAAATGTAGGCAACAAAATTTCAGACATCACACGCAGCAAAATTTTCACTGATAAATCACCTAAGGCAAGAGAAACAAAGGAAAAAATGAACACATGGGACTACATCAAACTCAAAAGCTTCTGCACAGCAAAAGAAACAACCATCAAAGTGGAAAGGCAACCCACTGTATGGGAGAGCATAATTGCCTATGATATATCAGATAAGGGTCTAATTTCCAAAATATATAGAGTGCTCATACATCTCAACAAAAGGAAGACAAAGAACCCAATTAAAAAATGGGCAGAGGAACTAAATAGACACCTCTCCAAACAGGACATACAAATGGCCAAGAGACATATGAAGAAATGCTCAACTTCACTAATCATCAGAGAGATGCAAATTAAAACAACAATGAGGTATCACCTCACACCTGTCAGAATAGCCGCCATCAACAAAGCATCAAACAACAAGTGTTGGCGAGGATGTGGAGAAAAGGGGACTCTAGTACACTGCTGGTGGGAGTGCAGACTGGTGCAGCCACTATGGAAAACACTATGGTGTTACCTCAAAAAATTAAAAATTGAATTACCATTTGACCCAGTGATCCCACTCCTAGGAATATACCCTAAGAAGCCTGAAACACCAATCAGAAAGAATACATGTACCCCCATGTTCATAGCAGCGCTATTTACAATAGCTAAGATCTGGAAACAGCCCAAGTGTCCATCAGTAGATGAATGGATAAAAAAGCTGTGGTACATATACACAATGGAGTACTATGCAGCTTTAAGAAAGAACGATCTCTTATCCTTTGCGTCGACATGGGAGGACCTGGAAACTATTATCCTAAGTGAAACAAGCCAAGCAGAGAAAGACAAACATCATATGATCTCACTTATTTCTGGAATATAATGAACATAACAGGGGGAGGAGCAGGGTAGTCCCGGGGACGTGGAAGTGGGGTACAGACTGACATCTGCCAGAAGAGGGGGTGGGGGAGGGGAGCGATGAACACAGAACTTGTACGCATGAACTCATAACCAATGGACATGGACAACAAAAATGGGGACGGGGCAGGGAGGGAGGGGGAGGGGGTGTCAATGGGGGGAAAAAGGAGAATCATCTGTAACAAAAGTAAATTAATAAAAATAAAAAAAAAAAATTAATTTATTTTGTTACAGATGTTTCTCCTTTTTCCCCCATTGACACCTTCCTCCCCAACCCCCTCAACCCTGGCCCAGCTTTGTTGTCTATGTCCATCAGTTATGCATACCTGCATGTAAGTTCTGTGGTTTATTCCTTCCCTCCCTACCCTTTCTGAGGATTGTCAGTCTGTACCCTACTTCTATGACTATGGGTCTATTTTGTTCATCAGTTTGTTTAGTTCATTATATTCCACAAATAAGTGAGATCATGTGATATTTGTCTTTCTCTGATTGGCTTGTTTCACTTAGGATAATACTCTCCAGGTCCCTCCATGTCATTTCAAAGGATAAGAAAGCTTTCTTTCTTATAGCTACATAGTATTCCATTGTGTATATGTACCACAGCTTTTTTATCCATTCGTCTACTGATGGACACTTGGGCTGTTTCCAGATCTTAGCTATTGTAAATAGTGCTGCTATGAACATGGGGGTACATATATTCTTTCTGATTGGTGTTTCAGGCTTCCTAGGATATATTCTTAGAAGTGGGATCACTGGGTCAAATGGCAGTTCGATTTTTAATTTTTTAAGGTAACATCATAGTGTTTTCCATAGTGGCTGCACCAGTCTGCATTCCCACCAGCAGTGTATCCCTTCACTTTCAACCTATGTGAGTCTTTTGTTGTGAGGTGGGTCTCTTGTAAACAACATATATGTGAGTCATGCTTTCTTATCCAATCAGCTACTCTGTGTCTTTTTATCAGAGCATTCAATCCATTTACATTTAAGGTGATTACTGATATGTACTTATATATTGCCATTTTTGTTTAGTGTGGTTATATTTTTCTTCCTTATTTCTTCTACTAATTACAGCAGTCCTTTCAACATTTCTTGCAGTGCTGGTTTGGTGCTAATGTATTCCTTTAGCCTTTTTTTTTTTTTTTTTTTGTCTGGGAAGTTCTTTATTTGATCTTCTATTTTGAATGATAGCCTTGCTGGATAGAGTAGTCTTGGATTCAGATCCTTGTTTTTCATGACCTTGGTTACTTCATGCCATTTCCTTCTGGCCTGTAGTATTTCTATTGTGAAGTCAGCTGATAGCCTTATGGGGGTTCCTTTGTAGGTAACCTGGTGCTTATCTCTTGCTGCTTTTAGGATTCTCTCTTTGTCTTTAATTTTTGGCATTTTAATTACCATGTGTCTTGGTGTGAGCCTGTTTGGGTTCTTCTTACTTGGTGCTCTCTGTGCTTCTTGAACTTGAATGCCTTCTTCCTTCACCAGATTAGGGAAGGTTTCTGTCATTATTTCTTCAAATATATTCTCTAACCTTTGCTCATTTTCTTCTTCTTCAGGGACTCCTATGATGCAAATATTATTATGTTTCCAGTTGTCCCACAGTTCTCTTAAGCTGTCTTCCTGTTTTTTAATTGTTTTTTCCTTTTGGTTTTCTGATTGGTTGATTTTTTCTACCGTGTCTTCTAATTCACTGATCCGGCCCTCAGCTTCCTCTACTCTGCTGATTAGTCCTTCCAATGTGTTCTTTATTTCTGCTATGTCATTCTTCATTTCTTCTTGGTCGTTTTTCATTTCCAATTGGTTGATTTTCAATGTTTCTATGTCTTTACTCATAGTGTTGATGTCCTTACTCATGCTGTTGAGCTTCCTCAATATCATGGCTCTGAACTCTACCTCTGATAGCTTGCTTAACTGCATTTCATTTATCTCATCTTTGGTAGAGGTCTCTTGTTCTTTCATTTGGGATTTGTTTCTTTGTTTCACCATTTTGGCTATCTCAGTGCGTTTTGGAGCCTGCCAAATTTTCCCTGTTGGTGTTCTGCTGTTTGTGGCTCCCTCTACTGGGTTTGGATGAGCATGGGAGGGCCCACGTTAAACACCACTGTCAAGTCTTACTTTCCTGGGTAGATTTGCAAGCCCAGGAAAGGTTCGGTTATCCTCTAGCTTTTTGCCTGGAGGCTATTAGTCGTGGTTACTTGAAGAGCCTTTGGTTCTCAGTTGAATGAAAAACTGCTTCAGGTGTTCAGTGTAAGAAGATTTCCCGAGGGTGGGGCTGATGCTGATTGTTAATGAGTCTCAATTTGCATTTCTTTGGCCCAGCTGGGTGAGGTTGAATCTCTGAGAGAGGGGCCACCACCTCTCCCCAGAGCCCTGGGAAGGAGTAAGATGACCACCATCCTGCAGGCCTCGACTTAGCAAAAACTCTGAGCCCCCTCCAAATCCCGAGTATCCCCACATAGTTCCAGTCCAGTCTGCGCTCCCTCTGCTGGAGCCCAAGGTGAGTGGCTGTAGCCAATCTAATGCTCTGTCCTGGCTCTCTGTGCTGTGGAACCGGCACTGCTCACAGCTAAGACCGCTGCTGTCCATGGGCTCTCATCCACCTTCTCACGCCTCCGCAATCTTACCTGGATCGATTCAGTGTCCCTGGTTATATGATCCCCGCAAGCTGCTTTTGTGTTGCTTTTTCCCAATGATTTATCTTTATTTTAGTTGTAATTCCAGTTTGATCCTGGGAGATGATCTGTGTAGCTTCTATTCACTCTGCTGCCATTTTTCTGTCTCCAACATTCTTTATTTTATACTCTGATTCTCAATGTATGGCCTGTAATCAGATGTGTGGTCTTCAGCAGGCCACTCTCTTGAGAACCAGGAAGAGCCAAAGAAAACTCTGAATCTTTATTTGTCCTCTTTTGTAAACTGGCATTAATATAGCATGCTCTATTTGCCTCAAGATAGAGTGGGGAGGCTCAGAATTCCTCTCCCTGCTTTCCACCATGTGGGGATACAATGAGAAGTCCACAATTTGCAACCCAGAAGCGGGCTCTCATTAGAGCAAGCTGACACCCAGATCTGTGACTTCGAGCTTCCAGAACTCTTACTGTGCCCTGGAGCTGGCAGCTGGTCAAGAACTCATTCTCCCTTGGTTATAATGCTGTGGACTCAGGAGCAGAAGCCCCATGGGCCACCAGTGCCAGGAGTTACAGAGGCGTCTGCTGAGTGTTTTTATCAGAAATGGGTGCTGGATTTTGTCAAATGCTCTTTCAGCATCTATTGATATGATCATATAGATTTTATCTTTCATTTTCTTTATGTGATGTATCACATTTATTGATTTGCAAATACTGCACCATCCTTGCATCCCTGGGATGAATCTCACTTGGTCATGGTGAGTAATTTTTTTGATGTATTGCTGGATCTGATTTGCTAATATTTTGTTAAGAATTTTGGCATCTATGTTCATCAGGCATATTGGCTTGTCATTTTCTTTCTTTGTAATGTCTTTATCTGGTTTTGGAATTAGGATTATGCTGGCATCTTAAAATAAGATTAGAAGTCTCCCGTCTTCTTGGATTTTCTGGAATAGTTTGAGGAGAATGGGTATTAGATCTTCTTTGAATGTTCAGTAAAACTCCCCCGTGAAGCCATCCAGGCCTGGGCTTTTGTTTGCTGGGAGTTTCTTAATTACATCTTCAATTTCCTTTGTTGTTATTGGTCTGTTCAAGTTTTCTATCTCTTCTTGGTTCAGTTTTGGGAGACTGTGTGTTTCTAAAAATTTGTCCATTTCTCCTAGATTGTCCAATTTGTTGGCGTATAATTGTTCAAAGTATGTTTTGATTATCCTTTGTATTTCTGTGGTGTCAGTTGTTACTTCTCCTCTTTCGTTTCTGATTTTGTTTATTTGGGTCCTCTCTCTTTGTTTCTTGGTGAGTCTGGCTAAAGGTCCATTGATCTTGTTTATCTTTTCAAAGAACCAGCTTTTTATTTCATTGATATTCTGAACTGTTTTTTTAGTCTCTATGTTGTTTATTTCTGCTCTGACCCTTACTATTTCTTTCCTTCTACTTGCTCTGGTTTTTTGTTTTGTTTTGTTTTCTTTCTAGATCTTTAACTTATAGGGTTAGAGAGTAAATTAGGAATTTTTCTTGTTTCTTGAGGTAGGCCTGTAGTTCTGTGAACTTCCCTCTCAGGACTGCTTTCGCTGCATCCCATAGACTTTGTGTTGTTGTGTGTTCATTTTTGTGGTTTCCAGGAAGTTTTTAATTTCTTCCTTGATCTCTTTGGTAACCCATTCATTGTTTAATAACATGCTATTTAGCCTCCAAGTATTTGAATGTTATTGTTGTAACTGAGTTCTAGTTTCATGCCATTGTGGTCCAAGAAGATGCTTGATATGATTTCAATCTTTTTGAATTTGTAGAGAATTACTTTGTGTCCTAACATGTGGTCTATCTTTGAGAATGTCCCCTGTGCACTTGAGAAGAATGTATATTCTTCAGCTTTGGGGTGAAATGTTTTGTAAATATCAATTAAGTCCAACTGATCTAGGTTGTCATTTAAAGACTCTATTTCCTTGTTAAGTTTTTGTCTGCAAGATCTATCCAGTGGTGTTAGTGGGGTGTTAAAATCACCCACTAAGATCGTATTGCTATTGATCACTCCCTTGAAGTCCTCCAGAAGTTTTTAAATATATTCCGGAGCTCCCATATTTGGTGTGTATATGTTTACCAGGGTTATATCCTCTTGTTGGATTGATCCATTTAATATTAGGTAGTGACCTTCTTTGTCTCTTATTATGGCCCTCATTTTGAAGTCTATCTTGTCAGATATGAGTATTGCTACACCAGCTGTTTTTTCATTTCCATTTGCTTGGTAAATTTTTTTCCATCTTTTCACTTTCATCCTGTGTGAGTCTTTTATTGTGAGGTGAATCTCTTGTAGACAGCATATATATGGGTCGTGTTTTATTATCCAACCAGCTACCCTATGTCTTTTGATTTGAGCATTTAAGCCATTTATATTTAAGGTTATTATTGATAGATAGTTATTAATTGTCATTATTATTTTATGCCTGTGTTCCTCTTTCTCTCTCTCTGTTTCTTCTTCTTACAACAGTCCCTTCAGCATTTCTTGCAGTGCTGTTTTGGTGGTGGTAAATTCCTTTAGTTTTTTATTTTTACCCATGAAGCTCTTTATTTCTCCTTCAATTTTGAATGATAGCCTTGCTGGATAGAGTAGTCTTGGATTCAGACCCTTGCCTTGCATTACTTTGTACACTTCATGCCACTCCCTTCTGGCCTGCAGTGTTCCTATTGAGAAATCAGCTGACAGTCTAACGTGGGCTCCCTTGTAGGTAACTTTCTGTCTCTCTCTTGCTTCCTTTAAGATTCTTTCTTTGTCTCTAATGTTTGCAATTTTTATTATGATGTGTCTAGCTGTGGGTCTTCTGGGGTTCATCTTGCTTTGGACTCTCTGTGTTTCCTTGTGTGACTTTTTCCTTCACCAGTTTAGGGAGGTTTTCTGTCATTATTTCTTCAGTTTGTCTATTCCTTTCTCTGATTCTTCTCCTTCCACTACCCCTATAATGCGAATGTTGTTACATTTCGTATTGTCCCACAGCTCCCTTAAACTCTCCTCCTGCTTTTTAAACTTTTTTTTCATTTGCTGCTCTATTTGGGTGTTTTTTTTCTACCTTGTCTTCTAAGTCGCTGATTCAATCTTCAGCTTCTTCTAATCTACTATTGAACCCTTCTTAGGTATTTTTTATAACAGCTATGTCATTCTTTATTTCCTCTTGATTTTTATGTATAGCTTCTACCTCTTTATGCATAGCTTCTACCTATTTTTTTAAGCTGAAGTAGTTCCCAGTGAGCTCTTCATAATTCTTATTAAGTTGCTTGTAGTTCTCACCAAATTGTTTGAGCACCCTTATAATCATTGCTTTGAGTTCTTTATCTGACAAGTTGCTTTCTTCTAGTTCCTGTAGTTCCTTTTCTGGTGATTCCTCTTTTTTTTTCATTTGGGTGTTGTTTCTTTTTCTCGCCATTTTAGCAATCTGGTAGTTCTAAGCCTGGATGTTGGAATATGTAAGCAAGTCAGTGTGTATCAACTAAGGCTACTGTGTCTCCCTGCCTGTTTTGGTGTATGGCTCCTCTTGTCTGCTGTGGGTCCTGGAGGGTTGACACTTGGTCGCTGGAATTGGTCTGTCATGCAGGTCTCGGCTCCCTGAGACTTGCTGCTGCTTGGGCTGGGGCACCACTCTTGATCAGCTTCTGCTGATGATGCTGGGGATGGGTCTTAGCTGCCAATATGTGCTGCTGCTGCCTGGGGTGTGTGGGTCCATCTGGTGCCCTGCTGTGGTGTGTTGGACCTGCTAGTATGTTGTTGGGGTGTGTGGGGTTCCACTAGTACACTGTTGGGGTGCGTGGGTTCCACTGTCATGCTGCTGGGGTTTGTGGGTCCCTCTAGTACACTGCTGGGGTATGTGGGTCCAGCTGGTGTTCTTCTGGGGTTTGTGGGTTTTGTTGGTAATCTTCTGGGGTTTGTGGGTTCCACTGGTTCACTTCTGGAGTTCGTGGGTCCCTCTGGTATGCTGCTGGGTGCGTGGATCCCACTGATGTGCTGTTGGGGGACACTGCTGCCTGGTGGGGCTCAGCTCCTGATCAGTCGCTGCTGGGGGCAAGTGTCAGCTCCCAGTTCGCTGCTGCTGCTGCTGCCAGGGGGGTGCTCTCAGGTCCCAATCCTTTACTGCTGTTGGGGGCTGAGGATGTTCCTCACCTGGGATTTTGCTGCTGCTGGGGTGAGGGGCTCCACTCCAAATCTGCTGCTGCAGTTGTCAGGGGCAGGTGTCAGCTGCCCTAGCCCTGCTGCTTGGTCTGGGGCACCGCTCTTGATCAGCCTTTGCTGATGCTGCTGGGGATGGTTTCAGCTGCCAGTCTGAGCTGCTAATGCCTGTTGGGGGTGGGGCTCTACTCCTGCCCAGTCACTGTTGCTGTGGTGGGAGGTGCTGGGCTCCCAAGCTGGTGCTAGTGCTTCCAAGAGCCTGGGCGGGCCGCCTTGAGCTTGGGTGGGCTGCTGTGCTGCCATGGGCTTGGAGACTGGGCTGGCCTCCGTGCTGTCACAGGCCTGAGGCCTGGGGGCCGCAGCACTGCTGCAGGCCTGGGCAAGCCACTGCTGCTTTTGGGGGTGGGGCTTCAGCTCCCTGCCGGTTTCAGCTACTGCTGCAGGCACCTACTGTGTGCTGACAATGCCAACACAGCTGAGTCCACTGGACAGATGGTGCAGGGTGCTCTAGTGGACTCAGGTCACTGGGCCCCAGCCGCTCCCTGTTTCCTCCTCCCAGGGAAGACCTGGGATCCTCCAAAATGGCGGGGCCTCCCAGCCATGCAGGGGAAAGTTCGCTGACTTGCCGCTTATCATGTAGCCGGCTGCTTTCCATCCACAGCAAAGGAACCTTCTGCCCCATGTCTCTGCACTGCTCAAGATTGGCCATCCATGCTCACATTCACTCACACTCTCTCTCACACACTCTCACACTCTCACACACTTACCCATTCTCCGGTCCTGCCTATTGCCATCTTTTTTTTTCTAGGAAGGCTCCTTAAAGGCAGAGTTTGATATCATTGTTCTACACACTCAAATCATCTTTTGTAACTATTGAAATTATCTAATTATGTGACAGCCTCTCTACTGGGCTGAGAACTTACTGCCTAGGACCCTATTCTATTAATATTTCAGTTCCTTGAGTGTACCATGTTTCTACACACAATAAGTGCTCAATAGTATTTATTAAATAAATTGATCTACCCATAAAAAGAAAAAACTGGAATAATCTTCCAAAGGGATAGAGAATTGGAAAGTGTGGTAGGATGAAATGAATACAGTGGTATTCTCTTCTCCCTAAGCACTCTCTGCCCTTCACCAAACACACTGTTGTGTAGCTTTATTTGATTTGAGTGTGGTAATACCATGTAGCAGTGGAGACTATGGCTGAAAAGGGGAATGTACACACACACATTAGTATACATTAGTGTGTGTGTGTTCAGGAGATCAGAGAGTACACAAATAAAATAAACATCTATAATTTAAAAGTGCATAAAAATTAATTGTTTCAGAGTGTGACAAAATATTTTCAGAGCTTGGAGAGATTCATGTCTCTCCAGAAATGGGGAATATTCATTATCTAGATTAATAAGTGTTGATTAGAAATCACCATCATCACAATGATATAATTAATATTTTGAGCAGTACTTTTTAAAAGTTTTTCCACTGTTGAGATGACTCAGCTATTTCAGAAAACAAAACAGTATGAACAAGTGTGTAAGTACACCATGAAGGCCCTTCTCAGATGATTAAAGCACTGATTTTCTCAGTTATTGCCAGTATTAGGCACACCCCCTTCATAAGTGCTCTCTTGAGCACTCAGCCAGCACAATATTGAAAGTCTGTCTGGGCTCTTTATCTGTGCTGAGAATTCCAGAAAATTGTGGAATTCTGGAAATCAGTATGTCCTCTTCTCACCATACTGTTATCATCATGGTTATAACAAGGGAAAAAGATTTTTTTTTCTTTATTGATTTTAGAGAGAGAGGAAAGGGGGAGAGAGAGAGAGAGAGCTAGAAACATCAATGAGAGAGGACATAGATTGGCCACCTCCTGCATGCCTCCCACTGGGGATTTGGCCCACAACCTGGGCATGTGCCCTGACCAGGAATCGAACTGGCAACCTCTTGGTGTATGGGTTGATATTCAACCACTGAGCCACACTGGTCAGGCAAGAGAAGAAGATATTTAATTCAAAATGCTGGGCCTGAATCTTCTCTTTTTGGTTATCTGATCTCAATGAGCCTGTGTTGAAAGCAGATCAGAAAAGAAAAAGGAAGAAGAGGGTCCCCAGGCTCATGATAGTGGCTAATTTCCTACATTTTAGACAAAATACATTTCTAAATCCTGGTCTGAGAAACCAACCCTTTTAGGTAGGACACTTCATGATAAGAGACTGAAGCACAATTTAAATAGACTTAAGGAAAAACAAAGTAGAAAAGAGAGAGATTGCGCTTTTTTTTTCCTTGTTTTGTTTCAAGACTACTGGGGGCTTCCATAATCAAACAAAGAGTTAAACAACCCAACTCAAAACATGAACTAGGGCAGTTCTGGTCGGCAGGCAATGAAAACCAGGGATTCGATGTTGTCAGCTCTTTCTCTCTTTCTTTCTTCCTCTGTCACCTCTGCTTCTCTTCACCTACTAATTTTACTCTTTCTTATTATAAGCCAGTGTCTTTACACAGTGGGAAATACTGACCCTAACAGCAAGGGAGTCATAAACTCACAGCCTCAGATGAGGAAAAAAACAGAGTTATTTCTCCAAAGCTCCAGGTCATAATATTCCTGGAAAGGAATCCAATTAGTTAGGCTCAGCTTGAGCCACATGCTCACCACTTGGATAAGTCACTATGACTAGGCAGGGGATTACTGTGATTGTCCTGACTTGGGTTGTTCCACTGCTTTGATTAATTACTGACCTTTGACTAAAGCTGCTGCCCAGGGGTATGGAGGTACTCTGTGAGGACCACAAGGTGAGAGGTAGAGAAGAGGGCATGTTAACCACAGAAAAAGGGAGGGATTTAGGATTAAAAAAAAAAAAAAAAGATATCAACCTCAGTAACCACCAGCATAACATTGCTGTTTATGGGACTTTACATTCTCAGTTCCAACAGTTCTGACAAATGAACTTTGTGAACTTACAAGTTAGGGACCGCCTATATCTGAAAAATTACTCAAGGGAAAAAAAGACAATGGTTATGGGAGAAAGTGCATCATGTCATTTGTCATCTGTTTTCCCCTTAAAGAACAGGCGTGGCTTTCCTTTGGGTTTTTGGTCTTTCCAATGAGGTTGCTTCCTTAGTTGATAGGCCAAAGTCACTGCCCTTAGGTCAAAGCCTGATTGTCAGTCTGATTGTCAGCATTAATAAGGGCATTTAGAGTACAATCTCTCCTATTCTCTGAGGATAGAAGAAGAAAAATATTTACTTTTAATAGAGCATAAAATGTATTGGTTAACTTGTTCATATCAATGTTGAATATCCATAATGTCAAAGTTTAAATTAACACCAAACAAATTACTCTATTTTACTCTATTCTAAAATACCTGCCTTAAGGTTTACATTAGAATACTCCCTATGATGAGATTTTTGTAGTAATTATTCTTATATTAGAGACACATTTTTCTGTTAGGTGATTACTATGTGGAAACAATATGGTGTATAGTGTATTTGGTTTTTTTATTTTATTTTATAAATGTAAAAATAATGTGAACAAATTCACCTCAAAAGCCATACTATGCTTACTTGGCCACGATTCCCTGCCATGGGGCACCTGATAACCTCATCAGTTCTACAGAAAGACATATAGGAACACCAAGTGGAAAAAGTTATTTTTCAGATATTTTTTGGCAGAAAACTCTGGAAATATATTTTTTTTAAGTCTCCATGGAATTATTTTACAAATGTTTAAAAAAAAATATGAAATTAGAGACGGAAATTTTATCAAAATGCAAAATTCAAAAATCATAACTGAAATATAGTTTATAACAGCTACCAGATTCTCAGCAACTTCCTAAGGAAAGATTTACAGAAAAATAATTTACTTTTTTTATTCATAAAGTAAAAATGCCTTTCTTCTATGCTTTATTTTCTTTCCTTCCCCTCACTGTGGAAAAATGTAAGATTTCATAACAACAGACATTCAACTTGCTTTTGATTGAGTCACGTGATGCAAATGTTTCACTATGTTGTAAAAGAGAATTGGACAAGAAAATAGTCTTCCTATCATTAGCAGTCTTCATACACTCCCTGGAGCATTTGAGGTGACAACATGGTCATCACAAGTTGTCAGGTTCTGTGCTTTAGCCATAACCACTCATTGTCAGAGGGACCGTGAAACAGGTCAGACTTTTTCAAGTAACCTTCCACTTTTACTGGAACTGATCTCAGACTTACAGCTTAGAGGAAACAGGCTCCAAACCTTGACCTGTCTGTCTTCAACTTTATAAAATGCTTCTGTGGGGCATGAATGTTTTGTTATTGTCTTAGCTGATGGTGAGAAACACACTTAGATTTACATCTGCTCTGTTGCAAAGCTAAATTTAGCCTAAGTCTGACAGTTTACTTTGGCCCTAAAGTATTTCCTTTAGTCAGATACATTTGACTGTCCAACTCATCCCATTGGCATGGATGGAGTATTAAATGGAATTAAAGATTCACAAGCTCATATAATTATCACTTCAATTCAAAGAGAAATTTGACCTCTGGAAATTAAAACTAGACTTATTTCATAGAGTTGGTGGTAACTCTTGTGACTTAATTTTAAATAATTGTCTAATGTCCATATACATGTCCCCCAACTTTTAGCCATACCACTTGAAATTCACAATTTCACAAATTATCTAGGGAAAAGCTACTGCAAGTATCCAAAGGAATGAGTGCCTTGAAATTTAGTAGTTGTGTTTTTTAAGTGCAGAGAGGCAGTAAGTGAGTGGAATTACTATATATTAAACAGCTCAGTGTTAATTTCTCATGTGTTGACATATTTTTATAAATACCTGAGATGGAAAAGTGAGTGAAAAGAAAATGGCATCAAACTGGAGATCAGAAATTTCCAGTTGATCCCTGGCACAAAGTCATATGTCAATTACTTCAACTCTTGGAGATTCAATTCTCTGGCTATGTATTATTTAATAATAGCTATTGTAACAAATAACTACAAAAACCTCATTTATTGTGTATTAATACATGAATAATTAATACATACTAAAATATATTATCTGATCAAATAGTCTAATGAAGATTTTCTTTATCAGGTGACTCATATAAGTCCTTGGGATAGCACTCTGCCAAATAGTTTATGAACCAGTCCCCTTCCATACCGTGGCTCTATTATTTTGGAATCCCTCATTTATTGGCTCCCAGAAAAGAAGAGAGAGAACAAGAAAGACCTTGTAGAAAGACTTAGGAGACAGCTTTGTAAATGGCTTACATCATTTTTGTCCACATTCCATAGACAAAAAATCCATCACATCCTCAGAGTGAATAACCTACATTAATTCTGAAAATTAATAAATTCCCTAGATCTAAGGTGAACTAAAAATGATGACATGTAGCATTATCTTTGCCACAAAATGTAAAATAAATGTGGTTAAATGAGCTCTACATTCCATTCCAACAGTCTGTAGTTTAGTGAATAAATTAAAGAAATAATACAGGGTAAGATACAAGGAAGACAGTACTAAGTCTAAGTTGCAAAGAGCAGAATAAAATGCTAGACTGTAAATTCTTGGGGAGCAAGAACTATCTGGGATATTTCTCATAATCTCCCACACTTGCATCTTATGGGCACTTATTCATGTTAGCTGTTGATAATAGTGGAAACTCATAGACTTGAAGGTAAGAGAAAAATGGTAAAGAGAGCAATAAAGAGTGTGAAATTATCCACAAAAATAATTTTTCAAAAACATACAATTATTTAAACAAAATAAATCAAAACTATTGGACATTTGCCCTACATTGTTAGGGACAAAGATGTGTCTCTCAATTAGAAAACTCTTTGCCTAGCCTCATGACTTGAAGTTGCCTGTTGATTTCTATCAGTTCTGATATCAATCTGAGCCTGGTCTCTAAACTCTAAAGGGACAGTGAAAACACTGTCATTTCTTACTAAAGTATACTTGACATGCAATATTATATTAGTTTAAAGTGTACAACATAGTGATTCAATATTTACATACCTTACAATGTGTTAAAATCACACCCATACAGTCACACCAATAGAGTGATAAAATTCTGGGAAATTTAATAAGAGCCAACATTCATTAAGTACTTATTTTGTGTCAGGCACTGTTCTAAGATGTCTGTATGGATTAACACAATTAGTCCTCCCTTTGAGAGAAAGTTACTATTACTGACCTCATTTTACAGATGAAGAAACTAAGGAACAGGTGACATATCTTTATCAAGGTAACACACCTGGAAAAGAAGTAGAGCCAGAATTCAAGCTCTTATATTTTGAATTAAGAATCAAATTCTTGATTGCATCATGTATTGCCTGTGGTGACATGAAATACCAGTCAACTCCACTGAGAGAGAATGTTTTTATAAAGAGGATGATGCATCCACCTTGGAATTTAGAGAATAAAAAGTTATATTCTAGTAATCCTTGCTCTAAGAAATGTCTATCAGTATCTCTGATATGTAAAGAGCTTGGAGTCATCACTCCCATCTTTATAACAAGAGATAACTGAACAAACTAAGAATCAACACCTCTTCTTGGACTTATCAGAGAACTGAGGTTGCAGAGGAAAACTGCCACCTCAAAATCTGGACAGTTAGTGACTCAGTCACAGCTGAGATCTGCTTACCTAAAGAGCAGAAATGACTGGAACCAGAAACTAGCAGAAATACTTAAATGGTCATTTTTATAAATTGCTGGAAACTGAGACTACCTTATGGGAGAAAATTCCTTGTGGCCACAGTCTTCTAGGGGTTCCACACTTTCCTGGGCTTTACCTCCAGGAAACCCACCAGATTCTCATGGTGAAATGCCGAGAAAGATCCCCTCCTGGTTCTGGCAGGAAAAGAGGAAGTGTCACATTTGTGGGATATACATAGAGATTCTTCATAACAAAGGCCTACTCTTCAGGGAAAAATGAAACTTTACCAGGGCCTTATCCCACCTAAGATAAGGGCACTTCTCTCCCTTTATCACCCTCTAGCTTTCATGATTCACCTAAAGGGATGAGAGGACCTAAGAAATACATGTGAAGGCATGCACTTCTGAGCCCACCAGGTGCCGGGTAGACAGTCATCATGAAGTTCAACCCCTTTTTGACCTAGGACTGCAGCAAAACCTACAAACACCACTTCAATGTCCCTTTGCACCTGTGGAGGAACATCACATCTACCCGCTCTCCAAGGATCTGTGGCAGAAACAGAATGTCTGCTTCATGTTCATTGCAAAGACAACAAGATCCAGGTGGTTTGGGGACACTACAAAGGTCAGCAAATCAACAATGTGGTGCAGGTATGCAGAAAAAAAGAGATCATCCAAATTGAGTGAGTGCCATGTGAGAAGACTACAGCACGTGTCCATGTGGGCATTTGCCCCAGCAGAGCTAAAACTGGACAAAGAGTGGAAAAAAATTCTTGCACACAGAGCCTAATTGTGACAGGTTGGAAAAGAGCAAAAGAAATATAAAAGAGACCTTATAAAGAAAATGCAGGATTAAATATAGCCTGTTGTGCAACCACAGTTTAACTGTAGATTTTTTGCTAATGTGTGCACCTTTGGAACTTTTCAAGATGTCTCTTGAAAGTTTCATTTTCCTCCTCATTTGTCATTGATTTGTGGCTCTGTGTACTTATTTTTTGCAATTCGATTTAGAATTTTATGAATAAAAATTAGAAATGTTTTCTACTAAAAGAAAGAGCTTTAATATTAAGATTACAAAATGGGTCCTGGCTAGTGTGGCTAGGTAGGTTGGGCATCATCCTGTGCACCAATGGGTTTCCAATTCTGTTCCCAGTCAGAGCACATACCCGGATTGTGGGTGTGACCTCTGATAGAGGGCATGCGGGAGGCAATAGATCAATGTTTCATTCTCACATGGATGTTTCTCTCTCTCTCCCTCTCCCTTCCTCTATCTCTTAAAAAATCAATAATAAATAATAATAATAATAATAATAATAATAATAAAGAAGATTACAGAATGGTTCTTCTCCCTGACCTCATATTACCACCATACCAACAGGGCTCCAGTGTAATAACAGTGACTGCAGCTGCAAGTTTTGCAATACATAGACTCTCTCTGAGGAGTAGTACTTAGGAAAGTCCAAAATCAACAGAGGAGACAAAAACAAGGACACTAGATATATTTGAAAACTCCAGCACCTACAGCTATAATAAACATTAAGCACAACCCACTCCCACCCAGATTAAAGCCTTTATACTAAAGCCTCATTTAGCTCACTTCCTATTCTTCAATGCATAATGTCAAGTTTTCAACAAAATGACAAGGCATGTTACAAGGCAAGAAAAAACAGTCTGAAGGGACAAAGCAAATATCAGAACTAGACTCAGATATATCAGACATGTTGGAGTTATCATACTAGGCATTTAACTATAATTAATATGCTAAGGGCTCTAATGGAAAAAATGGACAGAATGTAAAAACAAATGAGTAATATAAGCAGAGAGACGGAAACTCTATGAAAGAATCTAGAAGAAATGCCAGAAATCAAAAACACCATAACAAAAATGCAGAATGCCTTTGATGAGCTCATCAGTAGACTGGACATAGCTGAGGAAAGAATCAGGGAGTTTTAATGATAGATCAAAAAAAACTTCCCAAACCATCAGGAAGGTGAAAAGACAATGTAAATAATATGAGAAAAGTTTTCTAAATCATGTAACTGATAAGGGATTTGTGTCTAGTAAGCAGTCTCACTCTTAGCTAGAAAGATATATGTGTGACCTTTCAGGTCTGACCATAGGCAACCACAAAGGCTTTATTTACCAGGCAGCATTGGGGAAGAACTGTCCTCCTCACATCAGCCTTGGTGCACCGCTCGTGCACTGCAGTTTCTGAATGGAGCTGTGGTCAAGGATTCAAGCTCCTCTCGCTGGGCATGATCATGCTCTTTGCATGTTTGCATTCCGAGCCCCAGTACTATTATTCCAAGGTCATTTTACCTGAGGCCTTGGGTAGATCTTGCCAGACATCTCTGTTGAGACCTTATGCAGGAAAGGAGGGGGATGCCTTGAAGACATTTTTCTCTACACCATCTCAGTATCCAGTACTTTCACACTCCTAGTCTTCCCTTCTCTGTCTCCCCACAAACACAAGGTCCATAAAGCTGCCAGAGACTTTCTCAGCAGTGAAACAACCCCCGTAGCCAAACTGATTCACCTGACCCTCACCTAGTGTGTTGTTTCATAGTAAAGAGTGGAACAGAGGAGTCAGTGTTTTCTCTTATTTTAGTCTTTTGCTATATACCATCTTAGTAAGTGATAAAAGCCTTAACTCTTTCGTTTTGCCTTGCTGCTTTAAATGGTTACTGACACCTGGTAGCTCTGCTCTTTCTTCCAGCTCAGCTATGCTCCTGACAACTGAAATAAGTTTAAAATTTTTTACAATGCAATAATAAAAAACAAATGACTCAATTAAAAGATAAGCAAAGGATATAAATGGATATTTCTCCAAAGAAGATATAGAAATGGACCAAAAAAAAAGGAACACATGAAAGGATGGTCAACATCACTGAACATCTGAACATCAGGGAAATACACAACAAATGAAATAACACACCACACCCACTAAGATGGCTATAATAAAAAAGAGAGATAATAATGTGTTGGTGAGAATGTGGAAAAATTGAAACCCCCACACATCGCTGGAGTGAATATGGTGCAACTGCTTTTAAAAACATTCTGGCAATTCCTGAAAAGGTCAAAATAGAGTTACTACATGACCTAGCAATTCTACTTCTAGCTCTATATGCAAAAGACATGATATGAAATTCAAGAGAAATGAAAACACTTGTACACAAATGATCACAGCAGCATTATAGTTAAAGATATAAACAACCCAATGTTTATCAACGTATGAATGGATAAGTACAAGGTAGTATATGCATACGATGGAATATTATTCAGCAATAACAAGAAATGAAGTCCCATTACTTGCTTTATTAGATAAGCTTTGACAACATTACGCTAAATGGAAGAGACAGTTACAAAGGACTACATATTATGATTTCATTTATATGAGATGTCAAGAACCGGCAAACTTATACAGACAGAAAACAGATTAGTGGTTGTTTAGACCTAGAGGAACAGATGGAAGGATTGAAGAATAATGTTTAAGGCATACAGGGTCTCATTTGGGGGCAATGGAAATATTCTAAAACTGACTGTGATGATGGATGCAAAACTCTTCAGCGGTTCTCAACCTGTGGGTCGCGACCCCTTTGGGGGTTGAACGACCCTCTCACGGGGGTCACCTAACACATAACAGTAGCAAAATTACAGTTATGAAGTAGCAACGAAAATAATTTTATGGTTGGGGTCACCACAACATGAGGAACATTAGGAAGGTTGAGAACCACTGCAATAGAGCAAGAGTCTGAATTTTATACTTTGAAGGGGTGAATTGTAAATTATATGAATTATATCTCAAAAAAGTTATATAAATAAGATATACTTAAAGAGTTGAATACTGTATACAATTTCTAAATGGACAAAGGTAAATTATTTAGAAATGTCCTGATCATATATGTGTGTGTGTGTGTGTGTGTGTGTGTGTGTGTATTTTTAAATTTATCTAACATATATTTGTCTCTTTTTTACATAGGTATATTTCTAGTTCTTAATACAGTATTTGATCCACAATGGTGTTCAATAAATATTTGTTTGACCAATCAAAAGTTGTTACATAAGAGTAATTAGAATACCAGGAGGAGAAGAATGTGAGAATAGGAAAGAAGAAATATGTGTCCTGAACTTTCCAAAATTAAGGACAGACATAGATCCAGGAATCTCAGAGAACACAAACAGAATAAATACAAAAAAAAGAAAGAAAGAACAAATAAAACCACACCTAGACTATCATATTCAAATTACAGAAAATTAGAGACAGCTGGGGCGAGGGGAGAGTGGAAAGAACAGAATTACAGCACTTCTTGACAGAAGCCATGCAAGCAAGAAGAGAACCGATTAAAATATTTAAAGTGTTGAAGGAAAGCAAACAAACAAAAAAAAACTAGAATTATTATCTTTAAAAGTGAAGGAAAATAGCCCTGGCTGGTTTGGCTCAGCGTTTAGAGCATCGGCCCACGGACCAAAGCGTCCTGAGTTCAATTCCAGTCAAGGGCATGTACCTCAGTTGCAGTTCTGTCCCTGGCCCTGGTCAGGGTCATGTGGGAGGCAACTAACTGATGTGTCTGCCTCACATCGATGTCTCTCTCTGTCTCTCTCTGTCTCTCTCTGTCTCTCTCTCCCCCTCCCACTCTATCTGAAGATAAATGGAAGGATATCCTCAGGTGAGGATTTAAAAAAGAAAAGTGAAGAGAAAATAAAGACTTTCTCAGACAAAGAAAAACTGAGGGAGTTCATCATAAGTAGATACAACCCTTAATAAATATTAAAATAAGTTATTCAAGGAAAGAGAAAATAATACAGATCATTTTATGGGTTTAAGTGTGTTAACCAAGAGTATATATTTTGAGGTCTTAACCCCCAGTACCACAGAAAGTGACTTTATTTGAAAATAGGGTCTTTGCAGAGGTAATCAAGCCAAAATGAGATCATTATGATGTAAGCCAGTATTACTGTGTCCTCATAAAAAGGAGATATTTGGAAATGGAGGCAGATACACATAAGGGGTAGACAAAATAAAGACACAGAAAATATGCCATGTGTAAGCTGAGGAACACCTGAAGCTACCAGAAGCTAGGAGAGAGGCATGAAATAGAATCATACCCCAACTTCATCTGTAATTGATTTGTTGATTTAGATTATGAGATTTTAGACTTAGATGCTGAAATAATTAAGATTTGGGGGATATTGGGATAGGGTGAACAACTCTCAGAGGGAATCACCCTTGCCAACATTTTGATTTTGGACTTCAGCACCCAATACTGTGGCACAAATTTCTGTTGTTTAATTCACCCAATTGGTAGTACTTTGTTATGGCAGCCCAGGAAATTAATACAAACTATAGTAAGTGGAGTGCTGCTCTAACAAATATCCAAAAATTTAAAAGTGGCTTTGGAATTTGGTAATGAATAGAGGCTAGAAGGATTGTGAGGAGCTTCCTGGAAGAGGCCAAGGTTCCCTTGAACAGTGTTGTAGAAACATGAGTGTTAAACATACTTCTGGTAAGATCTCACACAGCAATGGGGATCCCATTGTTGGTATCTGGAAGAAAGGTAATTTTCATCATAAAGTGGCAGAGAACAATGTGTCTGAATTGTGCTCTGTTCGGTGCAAGTACAACTTGTAATGATTAACTTGTATATTTAGCTGAGGCTATTTCTAACACAGTGTTGAAGGCATGGTCTGGATTCCCCTTGCTGCTTATCATGAAATGCAGGAAGAAAGTGAGAAATTGAAGAAGGAATTGCTAACCAGAATGTGAAGATATGGAAATTGTCAGTCAATCTATATTGTGCAAAATTAGGAAGTGTGCTCTGAAGTGAACACCAAGGGTGTAGCTGGAAAACCATTTGCTAAAGAATCTAACTGACCATCTCAGCAGAAACACTTGCAGCTTGGACTGAAGGAGGCAGAGATGAGATGAAATGAAGACTTTAGACTTCTGGGATTCCACAGGCAGGAAACAGGCAAATAGAGTTATCTGACTATGAACATATGTTGTTCTTCAGAAAAGGGAAGAATGACCTCTAGGGAAGTTCAGAGGCTGGTGAGTCTGTCATTGACATTAGGACTCTAAGGCCAAAGGCCCAGGGGACTGGGCAACTGCCTCTTGAGTTCCAAAACACACAGCCACATCATAAGTTCCAAAGGGTGGGGTCACTTCCCAGAGCAGAGGAAGCAGGGCCACCACCCAAGGCTGCCCCCCCAGTGGGCCCAGAAGACAAAGCATTGGACCAAGGAGTATTCATCTCAAACCTTAAAATCTAATGAGATTTGCCCTGCTAGTTTTCAAACTTGACTGGGAACCATGACCCCTTTTTTTCTTCCTATTTCTCTGTTTTGTAATGGGAATGTCTATCCTATGCCTGCCCCACTGTCATTTGGAGGCAGTTATCTTGTTTGCTTTCACAGGTTCGCAGATGGAAAGGAATGAATCATAACCCAAGTCTCATTCATACTGACTTGAGTGATTTAGATGATGATATATTAGACTTAAAGATGATACTGAAATGATAAAGATTTGGGGGATGTTGGGATGGGATGAACAGATTTTGTGTGTGAGGAGAACATAAATCCAAAGGTACAGGAGACAGACTACTGAGTTGAATTGTCTCCACAAAACGATATGTTGAAGTCCCAAACCCAGCACCCAAGAATGTGACCTTATTTGGAAATAGTCTGTGCAGGGGTAATCAAATTAAAATGAAATAATTAGGTAAACCCTATATAATATGAATGGTGTCCTATGAAGAGGGGCAATTTGGACACAGAGACAGATACACAGAAGAAAGATAATGTGAAGATGCAAAGAGAATGCCATTTACAAGCCAAGGAAGTCTGAGACTGTCAAGAGCTAGGAGAAGGGCATGGGACAGATTCGTCCTCATAGCCCTCAAGAGGAACCAATCCCGCAGATATCCTGATTTCAAATTTCTGGCATCTAGCATTATGAAACAATAAATTTCTGGTATTTAAACCATGTATTCTGTAGTATTTTGTTATGGAGATCTCAAGAAACTAATATAAATTAAAAAAAAAAAAAAAAAAAAAAAAAAAACAAAAAAAACCTCAGACCTACCTAAAGAAATTAATAACATCAGGGAACAAATAAATAAAAATTAATATTTAATATTTCTTACTTTTAATTGACTTAAAGATAAGTGTTTAAAGTGGTAACAGTAATGTATTATGCAGTATTAGTATATGGATATGTAAAATAAATGATAACAATGTCATAAAGGCTAGAAGGGAGGAATTGGGAATACTCTGTCATAAGGAATCTTTACTACAAGTGAGCAGTATAGTATTATTTAAAGATGGATTTAAATTAGTTAAAAATGTATGTTGTAAACACTAAAAAATGTAAAAATATAATTGATATGCTAAGTGAGGAGATAAAATAGACCCATGTAAAATGCTCAGTTAAAACCAGAGAAGACAGAAAAAGAGGAGAAAAAAGAAGCAAAGAAAAAATAAGAAATCTGTATAATTTTGTTAACCAGTGTCGCCTCAATAAATTCAGTAAAAAGGAAAAAAAAAAAGTACAGCAAAAATAAAACAGTTACAACATTGTAGAAATTAATCCAACCATATCAATAAGAATTTTTTATATGAATGGTCTAAATATAACTATTAAAATACAAAAAAAAAAAAAAGTCAGAAGGGATAAAAAAAAAAACACTGCAACTATCTATTGTCTGTAAGAAACTTACTTTAAATATAAGGATCAAAATAGGTTGAAAGTGAAGAGACAGAGAAAGAGCACACTAATTTTTTAAAAAGCTGGAGTAGTTATATTAATTTCAGACACAGCAAACTTCAGAACAAGAAACACTCAAAAAAAAAAAATAATAAAAATCCCATTTACCATTGCAACAACAACAACAACAAAAATACCTAGGAATAAACTTAACCCAGGAGGTAAAAGACCTGTTCTCAGAAAACTAAAGGACATTGAAAAAATAAATAGAGGAAGTTATAAAGAAGTGGAAAAACATACCATGTTCATACATCAGAAAAATCAACATCATTAAAATGTCCATATTAACCAAAGCAATCTACAGATTCAATGCAATCCCTATTAAAGTACAAATGGCATATTTCACAGATCTAGAACAAATATTCCACAAGTTTATATGGAACCATGAAGGACCCCAAATAGCCACAGCAATTTAAAAAAAGAAGAACAAAGTGGGAGAGATCTCAATGCCAGATATCAAGTTATATTACAAAGCGATCATAATCAAAACAGCCTGCTACAGGCACAAGAACAGACACATAGATCAGTGCAACAGAACAGAGAACCCAGATATTGACCCAAGACAGTATGCACAATTAATATTTGACAAAGGAGGCAAGAGCATACAATGGACAAAAGAGAGTCTCTTCAATAAATGGTGTTGGGAAAATTGGACAGCTACATGCAAAAAAATGAAACTAGACCACCAACTTACACCATACACAAGAATAATCTCAAAATGGACAAAACACTTAAATGTAACCCATGAAACCATAAAAATCCTAGAAGAAAATGTAGGCATAAAAATCTGACATCATATGTAGTGGAATTGTTACTGATACATCACCTAGGACAAGAGAAACAAAGGAAAAAATGAACACATGGAACTCCATCAGACTAAAAAGCTCTGCACAGCAAAAGAAACCAGCATCAAAATGAAAAGGGAACCCACTCTCTGGGAGAACATATTTGCCTCAATACATAGGATAAGGGGTTAATATCTAAAATATATAGAGTACCCATACAACTCAACAAAAGGAAGACAAACTATCTAATTAAAAAATGGGCAGAGGACCTGAATAGAAACTTCTCCAAACAGGACATACAAATGGTCAGGAGACATGAAAAAATGTTCAACGTCTCTAATCATCAGAGGGATGCAAATTAAAATGACTATGAGATATTATAACCTCACACCTGCCAGAATGGTCGCCATGAACAAATCCTCAAACAACAAATGTTGGCGAGGGTGTGGAGAAAAGGGTACCCTAGCACACTGCTGGTGGGAATGCAGACTTGTGCAGCCACTATGGAAAACAATATAGTGTTTCCTCAAAAAATTAAAAATTGAACTGCCATTTGACCCAGTGATCCCACTTCTTGGGATATATCCTAAGAAGTCTGAAATACCAATCAGGAAGAATATATGTACCCCCATGTTCATAGCAGCACTATTTACAATAGCTAAGATCTGGAAACAGCCCAAGTGCCCCTCAGTAGATGAGTGGATAAAAAAGCTGTGGTACATTTACACAATGGAATACTATACAGCTATAAGAAAGAGAGATCTCTTACCCTTTGAGGCGACATGAAGGGACCTGGAGAGTATTATGCTAAGCGAAATAAGCCAGTCAGATAAAGACAAGTACCACATGATCTCACTTATTTGTGGAATATAATGAACAAAATGAGCTGTCGACCAAAATAGATCCAGAGACATGGAAGTAGGGAATAGACTGATGAACCTCAGAGGGATGGGAGGTGGGAGAGGTGGGAAGAGATAAACAAAAGAACTTATATGCATATATGCACAACAAATCTACATGGATACTAGTCTGGGGAAGGCAGTAGTGGGGTGGGAGCAGGAAGGAGGGGGTCAATGGGGAAAAAAGGGGGACGTCTGTAATACTTTCAACAATAAAACAAGAGTCAGCAAAAAAAAAAAAAAATTATATAGTGATTTCTGGCTCTGTCCTGCACATTGTTTCTCAAAAGGTGTCCTCCATAGAGTGTTAATATCATCAAGATACCATCATATAGATAACCACAGTTGAATGATTCTTTAACTTCTTGGAACCCTTTCTGGACCTTTAGATTCAAGCAAAGAAGTAAATTTCTGCAGTGTAGTATCTGCCCCCCCCCCCCAACACACACACACACACATTATAGGTATGTATAAACCTATCTCAGAGAAAGTATCATTCTCTTGGTCTAGCTTTTCCTTTTTAGCATTATTCATTTTTCACCCCCTTTAGATCAGTAAGCTTTTCCCATTCGTTTAAGTTGTTATTGATTTTCACCTATGTCCTCCTTCCATCCCTTGAGTACAACTGGAAAGTTCAGCAGAGGACTGACCTATAGAGGTGGCAATAATTTGCATCTAACCAATGTCTTAGCCTTTGTCCTTTTCAGTGAAATGGGGTAGGATTGGATACAAACAAACTTATGATTGTCTCATCCACTGGGTAGGAAAGCAGAAACAGATGCAGTTTAAACAGGTGAGGAGAAATAATACCCTTTGTTTTCTTAGGAATTGCTCAATGATATTTAAGGATATTGTCATGGTACCATGTTGAAAGGGTTAGTGATGTTTTAAAGGGTAAAGGTAAAAGCTTGCAAAAGGTGGAAACTGTGAAAAAATGTGTTGCTTGCATGACCTTTGCTCAGCCTTCTGTTCAGTCGGATTATCTGGATTATCCGCAAGGCAATGAATCATCCTGCAGATGCAGAACGAGATACAGACCAGTCCAACTGCAAAATGGACAATGGGCCAGGCAGAGTACGTCAGCAGGAACTGTCGGAAGCTAGAAGTAGAGTATATAACCTGCACCCGAACTGTTATTCAAGGCTGAACCCTTTTCTCCTCAGCCTGCCTGCACCCAGGTGCATGCAATAAAATCGTTTTGCTCTACATTGGCCTTGCATTGTGGATGTGATCTCCCGCTGGCCCAGACCTTTTACCGTGTTAAGCATTGATCCTTTTTCTAAAACTCTTCAATTAAATCTAAGTCCTGGCACTGCAAGATATGGTAGTGATGAAGAAAAAAATAGAAGTAGTGAAAAAATAAAAGTAGAGTATGTAAAAATAGCAGAAATAGAGTATATAAGTTCCTATGTTCCCCCTTCCCTCTCATCATCACAGTATCTCCACAACCTATTCAGTGGAAGACCCCCTTTACTTTCATGCACATTAAATGTGAACAAACATTTATTCAATCATGGAAGCCATATCTTCCATCCATTTTCACTCCCAATTTAGTAAGCAAGTATTTCAATTGCTCATTCCAATTTTCGGTCAGCCCACTGTTTTGTGGAGGTAAAGTTCT
The DNA here is from genome assembly GCA_030848825.1 of Tadarida brasiliensis. NCBI lineage: Eukaryota > Metazoa > Chordata > Mammalia > Chiroptera > Molossidae > Tadarida > Tadarida brasiliensis. The sequence continues at coordinate 64,554,651 of CM061259.1, read as the reverse complement.
TTATGTGTGATGCTTTTTAGTCCAAGTTGCAGTGCACCTGCAATAAAATTAGTTCTTTGATTAGGTGACACATTAGCAAAAAGCCCAAAATAAAATCATAATTTCTGTTCTAGCTTCTATTGTAAAAAGAGAATTTGATTCAGCTAAAAGAAATGCAAATCAAAACCCAGAAGGGATACCCATCCCAGTGAAGACCCATTGGTATCCATCACAATGTCATGAATTTACCTGCCAGCTATGGGTGGGCACAGATCACCTTGGTATGAAGCCCATGGCTATATTTACTCTCTGATGTTCCTGTTGACAAATATAGCACTTTTTTTCTTTGTCACCATTCAAGTTTCTGAGTGAGACAGTTGAATACATCTTTTTCCTGCCCATCATCGATTTGTTTGAGTGTCTCTGAAGTCACTGACCTGTATCCAAAAGTCCAACCTCCAAGTGCAAATGGGCATTCACTTTTTGGTTCAAGTCACCTTAGACATCAGAAGCGGGCTTTCTGATGGACATCAACATGTCCCACTTTAATTCTCCCCTTCAAGTCCCTAAGATTTTCTAAAACACAGTACCCCAGCCCGGTGTTCCTTTTACTTTCTAATCTAATAAGGCTCCCTTTTCCAAATCACGGTAAGAATCCATTAATCCCAGTCCAAAAATCCTAGCTGTTGCCACTGGGTGGCAGTAGCAGACTTTTGCCAGAAGCTTCAGTCAACAGGACTGAAAGTAGCAGAAACTTCCACAATCATCACCACCTTAATTGGTTCTATCATTTACAGTTAACCTCCAGCTTTTCTTCCAGGACATACGGGACTATGAAATAACGAATTTGTGGACACTGACATCACTGCATGTCACACAGGTCCATAATTATGGTTGAAATTGCTCTCCAGGGTATTGTTTTACACTAAGCACATGAGTGAACTCAGGTAATTCTAAAGGTTTCCTTCCTATCTAGCATGCCTAATTAAAATGGGGGAGGAGCAGACTTGACACTTCCCTTTCCCAATGATTTGGATGAGGGAAGAGTCCCCATTCAGACATCACATCCACTGCAATGATGTACAATAACCATGTATAATTAGTATTAATAAATCCTCATTTTGGAGCATACTTTAAAGCACTTGCAAGCCTTCTACACCTACATCACCATATTCTTCTAACGTAATTACAGTGCTTTTTAACACTTCATTAGCAGGTTTAGGTTCCAATGTCCAGTAATCCTAATAAGGTTTCTTCATTATAAATAGGCCACTTGACCCAGTGGGTCCCTGGTTGGGGATTTTTTTCTAAGAGACTTGGGCTCCATCAAAGTCACAGTCCTCTTTTTTGCTTTGCACATTTTACATTGGCATAGACTTTGAAGAGATTTTAGACTCTTCTTTTGTGTAATAATCAGATTTTTAATCTGTCAAGAATAGGATAAATCAAGTGAAACTGTCTCCCTCATTTTGTTATCAGGGAAATTGAGGTATCCCTTTTCCCATTGAATGCTGGCGGTGGAGTCCTTACAATATCTGTAGAAAAATAATTTTCTGAGACTCACACAGGACAATGAGTGATTTTTATTTGTGTGGAATTACATCCCTGGGTTTCTAAAGTCCTATTCCAGTCATAGAGGAAGTGCAGCTGGGGTTTCAGAAGAGCTAAAAGCAAAGCCAGTGTCCAGAATTTCTGTTCCATATTGTAGCTGGGTCATTCAGCATCAGGCTAGTTGAAGTCCATTAGTCCGTTGTGTGTGGGGTCCACATGGCCGTGGACCATGTGGGCGAATGCAGGGGAGCCAGGAGAGCATGCCCCTGCAACAAGATTCCTAAGAGAGCCAAGAGCAGCAGAGCACAAAGCACCAGGAGAGCAAATTCTTTTGTTCAGGGAACTAAATATTCCAAATGTCATGCCTTTTCAAGTGGCGACGCCCATTCTGGCCAATGACCTATTCCCAAGTGTGATTGACAGCAAGTACCTTCCTGATGTCACCTCAACTTTACTAGGTATGCGTTTATTCTCTTCCCTCTCCAGTCCCTTCCCCAGAGATCAGCAGGGGAATAGAACTGTGACTCCCTGGGGAGGGTAAAGCTTGAGTTTCTTATTGAAGCTGCCCAAATGACATGCCTATACTATTTGGCCTTCCTTTTGCTCCTTTCCTGTTATTAATAACTAGTTAATTACAATGGTATCAATTTACAATCTGAGAAGTTGGTGTTGAAATTTTTATAATCTTTGATAGTGATTCAATAACATTTAGTGACTACTCCATTCATCTCCTCTTTTATCATGCCATTTTTAATCAACTATAAATATTTCTGTCTGGTTTAATTGTCCCAATGTTTTTTTTTTTTTTTTTTCCATCTGCTGTATTCTTATTTGTCCATTGCTTCAAAATAACTCTAATTTTTCCCCTACCATTAAACCCCATTCAGGGAAACTGAGGAAGGAGACCTGGGGCAAATTCTCTCACATCATCTTGTCCCCCCAACCAAGGTAGGTGCTGAAGGGGTTTGGAGTCATAATTTCCTTTATCTCAACATCACCTCTAATCCTCCACACTCAATTTCCATTTCAAAAGCAATTCTGAAAAGAGCTGCAAGATGGATCTAAAATGTAGCTTAACTCTTTAACTGACCAAATTCCAATCAAATCAAATATCTTCCCAAATTCCTCCTGGACACTCCATCCTCCCCCTTACAGACCATCACAGGCCCTACCACAGTGGCTCCAGTAGCCCCAGTTGGCTTTCATTCACCTTAGCTAGAGCAGATGGGAGCATCAAGGCACCTGTCCTTGGCAGATTTCCGCTCTGTCTTAATCTCTTGTTATTTATGCAGCTACCTCCCCCCACCTACCTTGATCTACAGATGCTTTTCTGCCCTTCAGGAGAAGGAATATTACTGTAACCTCAGCCAAAGAGTGAGCAGGGAGAAACCACTGGGGGACAATTTTTTATCCCCTTACCCCTCACCTCATCTTTCTGTCCCCTAACCAATGCCTTTGCCTTTCTTATCTAAATTACAGAGTGGGGGAGGATTACTTCAAAGGTCCCATCTGAATCCCTAACTATATGGTGTTGAGCTAACTGTATGGTGTTCCCCAGTTAGGTCCTTTGAAAAGGACTCACTGACAGACTCTACAGTGTGTACTCACCTCAGGCTTCTATTTAAAAGTAAAGGATACCAAGCAGGAGAAGAAAGACAATACAAGCAGGCATCAGATGTCCAGAGACATCAGGAGGCCGAACCTCCCCAGGGCCCCTCTTTCTCTGTGTACTGGAAATGACTGAGCCTCTTGCTTGAACCAGAATATAACTGCAAGGAATCTTAGGGAGAACCCCCAACCCCACTCTCACCCCTAAAGCTCTCAGTGCCTCTTTAAGTATCAAGTCAGGTTATCAAACCAGTCAGGCCAGTTGCAAACCATCTGTAGAGAAACTGACCCTGGAGGTCACCAGGCGAGTTCAGAACTTAAGCCTCACATCATAAACACCAAGGCCATGATCTTAGCTAACTACAACCAGACATCCAGTGGCCCCAGGAGATAAAGATCCAGTATTTCCAGTCCAGCCATAAATGAGCCCTCTCTCCTCACATCACCTCATCAGGAAACTGAAAGCATGTATTGCCTATATCATTATTTAATTACTACACCATTGTAAAATACAAAGTAAAAATTTTAAAGTTTTGCATGTGCATATTTTGTGTCTCCACCTATACCATAGCTATTTTTTTTCTTTATTGATTTTAGAGAGGGAGGAAGGGGGAGAGAGGGAGAGAGAAACATCAATGAGAGAGAACATCGATTGGCCACCTCCTGCATGCCCCCCACTGGGGATTTGGCCCACAACTTGGGCATGTGCTCTGACTGGGAATTGAACCAGTGACCTCTTGGTGCATGGGTCAATGCTCAACCACTGAGCCACACTGGCCAGGCTGCTCTTTTTTTAAAAATTGATTTTAGAGAGAGGAAAGGAGAGAAAGAAACATTGTGTGAGAGAGAAACATCGTTAGGTTGCCTCCCACATGTGCCCAACCTGGTATTGAACCCGCCATCTTTTGGTGTATCAGACAACACTCCAACCAAGTGAGCCACACTGGCCAGGGCTACTATAAGCTTTTTAATGAATTAGTCTATTTATTGATCACTACATTAATTATTGAATGAGAGCATGTAAATTATATACTTCATAAATGAAAAGTACTGATACTGCAATAAATTGGAAATAGGTCACTACTAGTGCAGGATATTAAAAGAGAAAGATGCCCTAGCCAGTGTCTGTCTGGGGAAATCTAGTATCTCAAAAATTTTACTTAGGTTTTCTATCACTTCAATATGGCCCCACCTGAGAAACCCAAATTGTTAGCCAATATAATACTACAGGTTCTATGCAGCTCGACAAAACAAAACAAACAAAAAATTGTTAAGATAATTGGAAAGTTAGAAACAAAATTTTTGTTATGAACAGACAATTTGATTTTCTACATAGAAAACCCAGGAGAATCACATATGAAGAACTCCTAGAAACTTGAAATATTCTTTGTGCATGCATGTGTGTATGTGTGATGGTTGTACAGACATTTATTTTACTGTACTGAGCACATGCTTTATACACTTTTTGGAATGTCTTTTATATTTTACAAGTTTAAGAACAAAATTTAAAACTCTATAAGTATTGGCAAACTATTGGAAATAAGATAGTTCAAAAAAAATCAATAAACATGATCCTTTCAGCTTTGGTTTGAAGGAGATCAAGGTGCAACTTTCTCCCATCCTCTGTAATCCAGGTTCATCCCACACCAGCTGCCTCCACCATACTACCTAAATTAGACACCAACCAGATCAAAGATATATACCTGAGGTGCGCCAGTTGAGGAGATAGTGCAACATCTGCCCTGGTCCTCAAGGTCAGTCCACTGGATCTGTCTCCAAATACTTGTTGGTGATGACATTGCCAAAGCAACTGTTGATTGGAAGGGTCTGAGGATTTTAGTGAAACTGAGCATTTAGAGCAAACAAGCCCAGATTGAGGTAGTACCTTCTCCTTCTGCCCTGATCATCAAAGCCTGCAAAGCACGCCCAAGACAGAGAAAGAAGGAAAAAAAATTGACTACAAGCAATGTGTTTTTACACGAACTTCCCTGTCTCTGCTGTCAAACAAGTGTGTCCAGTCAACGGATTTTTTGATTCCAAAATGGCAGCGGAGTGAATGGAAGCTACACAGACCATCTCCCAGGACCAAACTGGAATTACAACTAAAATAAAGACAAATTGTTGGGAAAAAGCAACACAAAAGAAGCTTGAGAGGACCATATAACCAGAGATATTGAATCAAGCCTGGTAGGTCTGTGGAGGCATGAGAGGGGGCTGGGAGTGCACGGACAGCAGCAGTCTTCGCTGAGAGCAGCGCCCTTGGGGTTAAAATCCCAAGCCAGCTCCACAGTGCAGAGGGCCAGGACAGAGCACTAAATTAGCTACAGCCACTCACCTTAAGCTTCCACAGAGGGAGGGCGGACAGGACTGGAACTATGTAGGGACACTCGGGATTTGGACGGCGCTCAGAGTTTTTGCTGAGTTGCAACCACACAGGACGGTGGCCATCTTGCTCCTTCCCGGAGTTCTGGAGAAAAGAGATTCAACCCCACCCAGCTGGGCCAAAGCAATGTAAATTGAGGCTCATTAACCACCAGCATCTGCCCCAACCTTGGGAAATCCTTTTACACTGAACACCTGAGGGAGTTTTTCATTCAACTGAGAACCCAAGGCTCTTCAAGTAACCATGACTAATAGCCTCCAGGCAAAAAGCTAGAGGATAATTGAACCTTTCCTGGGCTTGCAAATCTACCCAGGAAAGTAAGACTTGACAGTGGTGTTTAACGTGGGCCCTCCCATGCTCATCCAAACACAGTAGAGGGAGCCACAAACAGCAGAACACCAACACCTACAGGGAAAATTTGGCAGGCTCCAAAACGCACTGGGATAGCCAAAATGGTGAAACAAAGAAACAAATCCCAAATGAAAGAACAAGAGACCTCTACCAAAGATGAGATAAATGAAATGCAGTTAAGCAAGCTATCAGAGGTAGAGTTCAGAGCCATGACATTGACGAAGCTCAACAGCATGAGTAAGGACATCAACATTATGAGTAAAGACATAGAAACATTAAAAATCAACCAATTGGAAATGAAAAACGACCAAGAAGAAATGAAGAATGACATAGCAGAAATAAAGAACACATTGGAAGGACTAAACAGCAGAGTAGAGGAAGCTGAGGACTGGATCAGTGAATTAGAAGACAGGGTAGAAAAAATAAACCAATCAGAAAAACAAAAGGAAAAAGCAGGAAGATAGCTTAAGAGAACTATGGGACAACTGGAAACGTAATAACATTCATTATAGGAGTCCCCAAAGAAGAAGAAAATGAGCAAGTGTTAGAGAATATATTCAAAAAAATAGTGACAGAAAACTTCCCTAATTTGGTAAAGGAAGAAGCATTCAAGTTCAAGAAGCACAGAGAGCTCCAAGTAAGAAGAACCCAAACAGGCCCATACCAAGACACATAGTAATTAAAATGCCAAAAATTAAAGACAAAGAGAGAATCCTAAAGGCAGCAAGAGATAAGCAACAGGTTACCTACAAAGGAATCCCCATAAGGTTGTCAGCTGACTTCTGAACAGAAATACTACAGGCCAGAAGGGAATGGCATGAAGTAATCAAGGTCATGAAAAACAAGGATCTGAATCCAAGACTACACTATCCAGCAAGGCTATCATTCAAAATAGAAGGTCAAATAAAGAGCTTCCCAGGCCAAAAAAAAAAGGCTAAGGGAATACATTAGCACCAAACCAGCACTACAAGAAATGTTAAAAGGACTACTGTAATTAGTAGAAGAAATAGGAAGAAAAATATAACCACACAAAAAAAATGGCAATAAATAAGCACATATCAATAATCAACAAATGCTCCAATAAAAAGACACAGAGTAGCTGATTGGATAAGAAAGCATGCATGACTCACATATATGTTGTTTACAAGAGACCCACCTCACAACAAAAGACTCACATAGGTTGAAAGTGAAGGGATGGAAAAAAATCTTCCAAGCAAACAGAAAGGAAAAAAAGCTGGGGTAGCAATACTCATATCTGATCAAACAGTTTTCAAAATGAAGGCCATAACTAGAGACAAAGAAGGTCACTACATAATATTGAAAGGATCTATCCAACAGGAAGATATATCCTTGGTAAACACATTTGCACCTAATATAGGAGCACCAAAATATATTAAAAATCTTCTGGAGGACTTCAAAGGAGAAATCAACAGCAATACAATCAGAGCAGGGGACTTCAGCACCCTGCTGACATCACTGGATAGATCCTCTAGACAAAAAAATTAACAAGGAAACAGAGACTCTAAATGAAGCACTAGACCAAATGGATTTAATGGATATCTATAGAGAATTACACCCCAAACCTGCAGAATTCACATTTTTCTCAAGTGCACATGGGACATTCTCCAAGATAGACCACATGTTAGGACACTAACTAAGTCTCCACAAGTTCAAGAAGAGTGAAATCATATCAAGCATCTTCTCAGATCATAATGGCATGAAACTAGAAATCAATTGCAACAAGAACACGCAAAGATATTTGAACAAACGGAGGCTAAATTGCATGTTATTAAACAATGAATGGATTACTGAGGAGATCAATGAAGAAATTAAAAACTTCCTGGAAACCAATGAAATTGAACACACAACAACACAAAATCTATGGGATGCAGCGAAAGCAGTTCTGAGAGGGAAGTTCATAGCACTCCAGGCCTACCTCAAGAAACAAGAAAAATTTCTAATTGACTATCTAACCTCACAACTTAAAGAACTAGAAAGCAAACAAAAAGAAAACCCCAACCCAGTCAGTGTGGCTCAGTGGTTGAGCATCGACCCATGCACCAAGAGGTCGCCAGTTCGATTCCCGGTCAGGGCACATGCCCAGGTGGTGGGCCATATCCCCAGTGGGGGGCATGCAGGAGGCGACCAATCAATGTTCTCTCTCATTGATGTTTCTATCTTTCTCTCTCTCTCCCCCTTCCCCTCTCTCTAAAATCAATAAAGAAATATATTTAAAAAAAAAAAAAAAAGAAAAACCCCAGAGCAAGTACAAGGAAGGAAATAATAAAGATCAGAGCAGAAATAAATGGCATAGAGACCAAAAAACAATTCAAAGGATCAATGAAACAAAGAGCTGGTTTTTCGAAAAGATAAACAAGATTGATGGACTCTTAGCAAGACTCACCAAGAAACAAAGAGAGAGAACCCAAATACACAAAATCAGAAATGAAAGAGGAGAAGTAACAACTGACACCACAGAAATATAAAGGATCGTTAACAAATACAATGAACAATTATATGGCAACAAATTCAACAATCTAAGCAAAATGGACAAATTTCTAGACACACATAATCTCCCAAAACTGAACCAGGAAGAGGTAGAAAACTTGAACAGGCCAATAACAACGAAGGAAATTGAAGATGTAGTCAAGACTCTCCCAGCAAACAAAAGCCCAGGCCCGGACGGCTTCACGGGGGAGTTACACTGAACATTCAAAGAAGAACTAACACCAGTTCTCTGCAAACTATTCAAAAACATTCAAGAAGAAAGAAGATTTCCAAACTTGTTTTATGAGGCGAGCATAATTCTAATTCCAAAATCAGAAAAAGATACTACAATGAAAGAAAATTACAGGCCAATATCCCTGATGTACATAGATGCCAAAATCCTTAACAAAATACTAGAAAATCGGATCTAGCAATACATCAAAAAAATTATTCATCATGACCAAGTGGGATTCATCCCAGGCATGCAAGGTTGGTACAATATTCGCAAATCAACAAATGTGATACACCACATAAACAAAATGAAAGATAAATACTACATGATCATATCAATAGACGCTGAAAAAGCATTCGACAAAAAAAAACCCAGCACCCATTTCTGATAAAAACGCTCAGAAATTTGGGAATAGAAGGATCATATCTTGACATAATAAAGGCCATATATGAAAGACCTACAGCCAACATCATACTCAATGGACAAAAATTAAAAGCATTTCCCTTAAGAACAGGAACAAGACAAGGATGCCCACTTTCACCACTCTTATTTAACATAGTACTGGAAGTCTTAGCCACAGCAATCAGACATGAAGAAAAAATAAAAGGGATCCAAACTGGAAAGGAGGAAGTGAAACTGTCATTATTCACAGGTGACATGATATTATACATAGAAAACCCTAAAGACTCCATCAAAAATCTACTAGACTTAATAAATGAATTTGGCAAGGTAGCAGGATACAAAATTAATGTCAAGAAATCGACGGCATTCTTATACACCAATGATGAACTCACAGAAAGAGAAACTAAAAAAAAAAACAATCCCATTTACCAAGGCGGGAAAAAAATTAAGATACCTAGGAATAAACTTAACCAAAGAAGTAAAGGATCTATTTACAGAAAGCTACAGGACATTGAAAAAAGATATATAGAGGAAGATATAAAAACATGGAAGCACATACCTTGTTCATGGATTGGAAGAATTAACATCATTAAAATGTCCATACTACCCAAAGCAATCTATAGATTCAATGCAATCACCATCAAAATTCCAACAACATATTTCACAGAACTAGAACAAATACTTTAAAGTTCATAAGGAACCAAAATAGACCCCGAAGAGCTGGAGCAATCTTGAAAAAGAAGAACAAAGTAGGTGGGTACACAATACCAGATATCAGGCTATACTACAAAGCTACTATAATCAAAACAGCCTAGTACTGGCACAAGAACAGGCATATAGATCAGTGGAACAGAACAGAGAACCTGGAAATTGACTAAAGACATTACGCTCAAATAATATTTGACAAAGGTTGTAAGAGCATACAATGGAGTAAAGACAGCCTCTTTAATAAATGGTGTTGGGAAAATTGGACAGCTACATGCAAAAAAATGAAACTAGACCATCAACTTACACCATACACAGGAATAAACTCAAAATGGATAAAATACTTAAATTTGCCTCGTGAATCTATAAAAATCCTAGAAGAAAATGTAGGCAACAAAATTTCAGACATCATATGCAGCAGAATTTTCACTCATACAATGCCTAAGGCAACAGAAACAAAGGAAAAAATGAACACATGGGACTACATCAAACTAAAAAAGCTTCTGCAGCAGAAGAAATAACCATCAAAATGGAAGGGGAACCCACTGTACGGGAGAGCATAATAGCCAATGATACATCCGATAAGGGATTAATTTCCAAAATATATAGAGTGCTCATACAACTCAACAAAAGGAAGACAAATAACCCAATTAAAAAATGGGCAGAGGAGCTAAATAGACACCTCTCCAAACAGGACATACAAATGGCCAAGAGACATATGACAAAATGCTCAGCATCACTAATCATCAGAGAGATGCAAATTAAAACAACTAGAAGAAGGGAAAATGGCGGCGGAGTGAATGGAAGCTACACAGACCATCTCCCAGGACCAAACTGGAATTACAACTAAAATAAGGACAAATCGTCGGGAAAAAGCAACAGAAAAGCAGCTTGCGAGGACGATACAACCAGGGACACTGACTCGATCCTGGTAGGATTGCGAGGGCACGAGAGGGGGGCTGGGAGCCCACGGACAGCAACGGCCTTAGCCCCTTAGCAGGAGCGGAGCCCGCCCTCGGGGTTGGAGCGGCGCCAGCCCCACCGCGCGGAGACGGGGCAGAGAGCGCTAAAGTCCGCCCCAGCCCCACTGCGCGGAGCCGGGGCAGAGAGCGCTGAAGTCCGCGCCAGCTCCACCGCGCAGGGCCGGGACAGAGCGCTAAAATAGCCGCAGCCACTCACCTGGGCTCAGGCAGAGGGAGGGCGGACTGGACTGGAACTGTGTGGGGACACCTGGGATTTGGAGGGCGCTCAGAGTTTTTGCTGAGTTGCGGCCACACAGGACTGTGGCCTGGTCGTCTTACTCCATCCCAGGGCTCTGGGGAGAGGTGGCAGCCCCTCCCTCGGAGAACCATTCACACCCTAGAGGGCCATTGAAATGCAAACTGAGGCTCATTAACTACTAGCATCTGCCCTACCCCCTGGAAATCCTCTCACACTGAACACCTGAGGGAGGTTTTCATTCAACTGAAAACCCAAGGCTCTTCAAGCAACCACAACTAATAGCCTCTAGGCAAAAAGCTAGAGGATAACTTAACCTTTGCTGGGCTTGCAAATATACCCTGGAAAGTAAGACTCCAGGGTGCTGTTTAACGTGGGTCCTCCCACGCTCATCCAAACCCAGTAGAGGGAGCCACAAACAACAGAACACCAACATCCACAGGAAAATTTGGCAGGCTCCAAAAACCACTGAGATAGCCAAAATGGGGAAACAAAGAAACAGAGCCCAAATGAAAGAACAAGAGACCTCTACCGAAGATGAGATAAATGAAACCGAACTAAGTAAGTTAACAGAGCTAGAATTCAGAGCCATGATCTTGAGGAAGCTCAACAGCATGAGTAAGGACATCAACACCTTGAATAAAGACATCCACACCATGAGCAAAGACATAGAAACACTGAAAACCAACCAAGTGGAAATTAAGAAGCAGCAAGAAGAAATGAAGAAGCAGCAAGAAGAAATGAAGAATGACATAGCAGAAATGAAGAACACATTGGAAGGACTAAACAGCAGAGTAGAGGAAACTGAGGACCGGATCAGTGAATTAGAAGACAGGGTAGAAAAAATCAACCAATCAGAAAACCAAAAGGAAAAAACAATGAAAAAAGAGGAAGACAGCTTAAGAGAATTGTGGGACAACTGGAAACGTAATAATATTCGCATAATTGGAGTCCCTGAAGAAGAAGAAAATGAGCAAGGGTTAGAGAATATATTTGAAGAAATTATGACAGAAAACTTCCCTAATTTGGTGAAGAAAGAAGGTATTCAAGTTCAAGAAGCACAGAGAGTCCCAAGTAAGAAGAATCCAAACAGGCTCACACCAAGACACATAGTAATTAAAATGCCAAAAATTAAAAACAAAGAGAGAATCCTCAAGGCAGCAAGAGAAAAGCAACAGGTTACCTACAAAGGAACCCCCATCAGGCTATCAGCTGACTTCTCAACAGAAACACTACAGGCCAGAAGGGAATGGCATGAAGTAATCAAGGTCATGAAAAACAAGAATCTGAATCCAAGACTACTCTACCCAGCAAGGCTGTCATTCAAAATAGAAGGTCAAATAAAGAGCTTCTCAGACAAAAAAAAGGCTAAAGGAATACATTAGCACCAAACCAGCACTGCAAGAAATGTTAAAAGGACTGCTGTAATTAGTAGAAGAAATAGGAAGGAAAGTAGAACCACACTGAACAAAAATGGCAATAAATAAGTACATATCAATAATCACCTTAAATGTAAATGGATTGAATGCTCCGATAAAAAGACACAGAGTAGCAGATTGGATAAGAAAGCATAACCCATATATATGCTGTTTACAAGAGAACCACCTCGCAACAAAAGACTCACATAGGCTGAAAGTGAAGGGATGGAAAAAAATCTTCCAAGCAAATGGAAAGGAAAAAAAAGCTGGGGTAGCAATACTCATATCTGATAAAATAGATTTCAAAATGAAAGCCATTACTAGAGACAAAGAAGGTCACTATATAATATTGAAAGGATCTATCCAACAGGAAGATATAACCTTGGTAAACATATACGCACCGAATATAGGAGCACCAAAATATATTAAAAATCTGCTGGAGGACTTCAAAGGAGAAATTGACAGCAATACAATCATAACAGGGGACTTCAACACCCCGCTGACATCACTGGATAGATCCTCCAGACAAAAAATTAACAAGGACACAGAGACTCTAAATGAAGCACTAGACCAAATGGATTTAATAGATATTTACAGAGAATTGCACCCCAAAACTATAGAATTCACATTCTTCTCAAGTGCACATGGGACATTCTCAAAGATAGACCACATGTTAGGACACAAACAAAGTCTCTACAAGTTCAAGAAGATTGAAACCATATCAAGCATCTTCTCAGATCACAATGGCATGAAACTAGAAATCAATTGGAAAAAGAACATGCAATGACATTTGAATACATGGAGGCGAAATAGCATGTTATTAAACAATGAATGGGTTACCGAGGAGATCAAGGAAGAAATTAAAAACTTCCTGGAAACCAACGAAAATGAACACACAACAACACAAAATCTATGGGATGCAGCGAAAGCAGTTCTGAGAGGGAAGTTCATAGCACTACAGGCCTACCTCAAGAATCAACAAAAATTTCTAATAGACTATCTAACCTCACAACTTAAAGAACTAGAAAGCAAACAAAAAGAAAACCCCAGAGCAAATAGAAGGAAGGAAATAGTAAAGATCAGAGCAGAAATAAACGACATAGAGACCAGAGAAACAATTCAAAGGATCAATAAAACAAAGAGCTGGTTTTTTGAAAAGATAAACAAGATTGATGGACCCTTAGCTAGACTCACCAAGAAACAAAGAGAGAGAACCCAAATACACAAAATCAGAAATGAAAGAGGAGAAGTAACAACTGACACCACAGAAATACAAAGGATCATTAGCAAATACTATGAACATTTATATGGCAACAAATTCGACAATCTAAGTGAAATGGACAAATTTCTAGAAACACATAGTCTCCCAAAACTGGACCGGGAAGAGATAGAAAACTTGAACAGACCAATAACAGCTGAGGAAATTGAAGATGTAATCAAGACTCTCCCAGCAAACAAAAGCCCAGGCCCAGATGGCTTCACGGGGGAGTTTTACCGAACATTCAAAGAAGAACTAACACCCATTCTCCTCAAACTATTTCAAAAAATTCAAGAAGAAGGAAGACTTCCAAACTCGTTTTATGAGGCCAGCATAATCCTAATTCCAAAACCAGAAAAAGACACTACAAAGAAAGAAAACTACAGGCCAATATCCCTGATGAATGTAGATGCCAAAATCCTAAACAAAATACTAGCAAATCGGATCCAGCAATACATCAAAAAAATTATTCACCATGACCAAGTGGGATTCATCCCAGGGATGCAAGGCTGCTTCAACATTCGCAAATCAATAAATGTGATACACCACGTAAACAAAATGAAAGATAAAAACCACATGATCATATCAATAGATGCTGAAAAAGCATTCGACAAAATCCAGCACCCATTCCTGATAAAAACGCTCAGCAATTTGGGAGTAGAGGGATCATATCTTGATATAATAAAGGCCATATATGAAAGACCTACAGCCAACATCATACTCAATGGGCAAAAACTAAAAACATTTCCCTTAAGAACAGGAACAAGACAGGGATGCCCACTTTCGCCACTCTTATTTAACATAGTACTGGAAGTCTTAGCCACAGCAATCAGACATGAAGAAAAAATAAAAGGAATCCAAATTGGAAAGGAAGAAGTGAAACTGTCATTATTCGCAGACGATATGATATTATATATAGAAAACCCTAAAGACTCCATCAAAAATCTACTAGACTTAATAAATGAATTTGGCAAAGTAGCAGGATACAAAATTAACGTCAAGAAATCAATGGCATTCTTATACACCAATGACGAACTCACGGAAAGAGAAACTAAAAAAACAATACCATTTACCATCGCGGCCAAAAAATTAAGATACCTAGGAATAAACCTAACCAAAGAAGTAAAGGATCTATTTGCAGAAAACTACAGGACATTGAAAAAAGAAATAGAGGAAGATATAAAAAAGTGGAAGAACATACCTTGTTCATGGATTGGAAGAATTAACATCATTAAAATGTCCATATTACCCAAAGCAATCTATAGATTCAATGCAATCCCCATCAAAATACCAGTGACATATTTCACAGAACTAGAACAAATATTTCAAAAGTTCATATGGAACCAAAAAAGACCCCGAATAGCCACAGCAATCTTGAAAAAGAAGGACAAAGTAGGTGGGATCACAATACCAGATATCAGCTTATACTACAAAGCCACTGTAATCAAAACAGCCTGGTACTGGCACAAGAACAGGCATATAGACCAGTGGAACAGAACAGAGAATCCGGAAATTGACCCAAGACATTATGCTCAATTAATATTTGACAAAGGTGGCAAGAGCATACAATGGAGTAAAGATAGCCTCTTTAATAAATGGTGTTGGGAAAATTGGACAGCTACATGCAAAAAAATGAAACTAGACCATCAACTTACACCACACACAAGAATAAACTCAAAATGGATAAAAGACTTAAATGTGACTCGTGAATCCATAAAAATCCTAGAAGAAAATGTAGGCAACAAAATTTCGGACATCATACGCAGTAGAATCTTCACTGATACATCACCTAAGGCAACAGAAACAAAGGGAAAAATGAACACATGGGACTACATCAAACTCAAAAGCTTCTGCACAGCAAAAGAAACAACCATCAAAACAGATAGGGAACCCACTCCATGGGAGAGCATAATTGCGAATGACACATCAGATAAGGGGTTAATTTCCAAAATATACAGAGTGCTCATACAACTCAACAAAAGGAAGACAAAGAGCCCAATTAAAAAATGGGCAGAGGAACTAAATAGACACCTCTCCAAAAAGGACATACAAATGGCTAAGAGACATATGAAGAAATGCTCAACATCATTAATCATCAGAGAGATGCAAATTAAAACAACAATGAGGTATCACCTCACACCTGTCAGAATGGCCGCCATCAACAAATCATCAAACAACAAGTGTTGGCGAGGGTGTGGAGAAAAGGGGACTCTAGTACACTGCTGGTGGGAATGCAGACTGGTGCAGCCACTGTGGAAAACACTATGGTGTTACCTCAAAAAATTAAAAATTGAATTACCATTTGACCCAGTGATCCCACTTCTAGGAATATACCCTAAGAAGCCTGAAACACCAATCAGAAAAAATACATGTACCCCCATGTTCATAGCAGCACTATTTACAATAGCTAAGATCTGGAAACAGCCCAAGTGTCCATCAGTGGATGAATGGATAAAAAAGCTGTGGTACATATACACAATGGAGTACTATGCAGCTGTAAGAAAGAAAGATCTCTTATCCTTTGAGACGACGTGGAGGGACCTCAAGAGTATTATCCTAAGCGAAACAAGCCAAGCAGAGAAAGACAAATATCACATGATCTCACTTATTTGTGGAATATAATGAACATAGCAGTCTGAGGAACAGGGTAGACCCAGAGACGTGGAAGTAGGGTATAAACTGACACCCCTCAGGAGAGGGGATGGGGGGGAGGGAAGAGATAAACCACAGAACTTATGCACATGTATGCATAAGTGATGGACATGGACAACAAAGCTGGGGACAGGGTGGGGGGATGGGGAGGAGGGTGTCAATGGGGAAAAAAGGAGAAACCTCTGTAACAAAAATAAATTAATAAAAAAAAAAAATTAAAACAACTATGAGGTATCACTTCACACCTGTCAGAATGCCCACCATCAACAAATCATCAAACAACAAGTGCTGGCGAGGGTGTGGAGAAAAGGGGACTCTAGTACACTGCTGATGGGAATGCAGACTGGTGCAGCCACTATGGAAAACACTATGGTGTTACCTCAAAAATTAAAAATTGAATTGCCATTGAATTGCCCTGTGATCCCACTTCTATGAATATACTCTAATAAGCCTGCAACAGCAATCAGAAAGAATATATGTACCCCCATGTTCATAGCAGCATTATTTACAATAGCTAAGATCTGGAAACAGTCCAAGTGTCCATCAGTAGACGAATGGATAAAAAAGCCATGGTACGTATACACAATGGAGTACTATGCAATTGTAAGAAAGTAAGATCTCTTACCCTTTGAGACGACATGGAGGGACCTGGAGAGTATTATCCTAAGCGAAACAAGCCAAGCAGAGAAAGACAAATGTCACATGATCTCACTTATTTGTGGAATATAATGAACATAACAGTCTGAGGAACAGGGTAGTCCCAGAGACGTGGAAGTAGGGTACAGACTGACACCCCTCAGAAGAGGGGGTGGCGGGGGAGGGAAGAGATAAACCACAGAACTTATATGCATGTACGCATAACCGATGGACATGGACAACAAAGCTGGGCATGGGGTGGGGGGAATGGGGAGGAGGGTGTCAATGGGGAAAAAAGGAGAAACATCTGTAACAAAAATAAATTAAAAAAAAATTAAGCACAGTGGAAATATCACTTTTGATGAGACCATCAACATTGCCCAACAGACGTGACACTGACCTTTAGCTAGCAAACTCGCTGGAACCATTAAAGAGACCTTGGGGACTGCCCAGGCTGTGGGCTGTTGTGTTGATGGCCACCATCCTCGTGACAGCCAAGACATCAACAGTGATGCAACGAAATTAAGAACAGGTAATTAAGAACTACAAAGGAAGAGATTTCAACTAAAGATCATTTCACAACAAAAAATGAAAAATACAAAAGAAAATCAATAATGATCCTATGCAACAGCAATAATAAACCAGAATATTTAATTTAAAAAGATACAATGAATCTGAATTTATCAGAAAGTGGGAGGAGGTTTGGAAAGATCTGGACTAAATGGCTTATTAAGGGTCCAGACAGTAAATCAAGACCCACGTGACATCTGAGTTTAGTGAGGCAAAGCAGAGACTGACTGATCTAATAGTTGGAAGTCATATCTACCCATGTTTTAACTATGAACATGAGGAATTATCTGAGCCATTTTTTCCCACTAAAACTTCTTATTTTCCACTACCAAGGTTAGATTTCCTCTCCATAATATTCCTGACCTTTCTAAGACAATCTCCTCTCCTTTTATTACTCAGTGTCATTATCTTAAATGGACCACATTTTGTCAAAAATGACATTCTTTTCTACTTAAATATTTTATCACTTCCAGCCTTCTTAACAGCCTCACTAACAAATACCTCCAGTGGAGCCATATTTTCTCTAGTTCTCTACTTTTTTCTTTTTGATCAAGACACCAAGCCTTGGCCTAACTGCTTAACTTGGAGTTCATTTAAAACACACTAGCTCAATTTCAGTAAATGTGGTAGTAAAAGTATAAAGTCATATGAAAATGCTCTGTGTGGAAAAAAAAATGATGTGATTGCCTAAACTATTTTTTTTTCTGGATGCTAACACATTTTCTATTATGAATTGTATTTATTTGTACATGTGACATGATCAAGTCTCCCTATTCAGTCTTTTACTTTTTTTTTTTCTTTTAATCCTCACCCAAGGATATGTTTTTACTGATTTTTTTAGAGACAGAGGAAAGGAGAGAGGGAAACTTTGATGTGAGAGAGAAACATCGACGGGTTGCTTCCTGTAGGCACCCCCATCAGCGATCAAACCCACAACCTTTTGGTGTACTGGAGGACACTACAACCAACTGAGCCCAGGCCTCTTGCTCAAAGAACAGAGATTCCATTAAATTGATCCTTGCTGTTCTTATCATGCCAAGCCAAGTGTTTGGACCATTCTAAGCGCTAAATACATGTGTGCTAACTTCATTTTTTTACTGCTTGAATTCAATTAATTTAAGTAAAAACACCTGTAGTATGAAATAAGTAATGGAGAAAGTTGGGGGTTCTGGTTATTTTTCCTCCTCACATTTTCCAAATGGTTAAATAATTAATAAACACAATATGTTATGTTACTCTCATTTTGGGGAGTAAGACTTGATTCCTTTTGGACTTTATGCATCCCAAGTCATCTCCATAAAGTGAAAAATAAATAGTAGTACTATTTGGCTGAACAGAGGCAGGAGACATTTCAAATTGGACTTTAACATTCAATGATGATGACACCATGATACATTGATGTGACACTGAAGTCACTCAAGTTCTTTCTCCATTAACCTTCAGGACAACCCTTTGAGTCACATAGTCATAAGAAGTATTACCACATTTCATGGATAAGAAGCAGTTTTTAGTAATGCTATGTTATTTGTTCAAGTCAGCTTCCAGAAGTATGGAAGTCAAGCTTGAATCCAGGGCTTGGGAGTCCTCTGGGTGCACTCTCCAATGTAGGACACTAATATACACAGATTTAGGACAGCATAAGAAAGAAGAATTAATCAACAAATAAGTACTTTGCTTCAAAATATAAAGCAGCTGATTTTTTTAAACAATGAACTATTAATCAAATACTAAATCATAGCTTAATAAAAATAAAATAAAATGTACATGTAAGCAATATAGTTTTTGTCAATAAAATTGTTATTTTAGGTGGGTTTTTTTTTTTTCATTCTCATGGGTGGCTTATTTACAGCTTAGTTAATCAATGATTTTTAATTTTATTATTTTAGCATCCTCTGTCAATTCAAAATTAGTAAGAGTAAAATGTATACTTATCGTTTTTAAAGCGACCATTTTTGAGTGTAAGATACTATGCAAGCATTGCATTTCTTTTTACCCTCATAATGATCTTATGACCCGAGTACATATTACCTCTCTATTACAGACAAGAAATCTGAAGCTCAAAAAGTTCAAAAACTTATCTAAAGACACATGAGCAGCAATTATCAGAGTTAAGATTTGAACCTGAATTAGCCTCAACTACAGAGTCTGGGCTCCCAAACACTTTGCTGTTTGGGCTTCTCATATGTAATGGGGAAAAACTGGAAGGAGTTTTTGATATTATCTGACATGTGATTTTCATTTCTGTGTCACTCAGAGTTAATTACAGAAGTAGAATCATTAAAATATATATGAATTTGTTACAGGGACTTGATCTTATGTAGTTGTGTGTCTTTGTAAGGTTGTTGTTTTTTTTAAAAATCTTTGTGTCGGATTCCAGAGTCTAAAGTTCACAGGAAAGGTAGATAGGCAGGGAAGGTGGGCATGGGATGAGGGAGAGTGAGATCAAGCAGGAGCCCACAAGCACAAGGTCATGTGAAACCAGCACCAGTTCTTGTTGCCTTTGAACTTGGTAATGAGGATATCATGCAAAAGCCACTGACTTTGGTCACAGAGCTAAACACATACATACCTGGCCCAGGACTTGGAGAAACAGAAAGGGAATCCCTGGCAAGGTGGAGCAATTCGGGCCCATCTGCTGCCTCACATCGGTAAGGTGAGTTGGCAGATGAGCGACCACGTATGTGGCCTACAAAGTGGCTGCTGCTTTACTTCTGTCCTCCAAGTCTCTCATAAGAGTCTTTCTTCAGGCCAATGTTACCTGCAAACAAGTAGGAAAGGAAATGATGGGAAATGCGATTCAGCTTAGCCATGTTGATGCATCACAAAGCCACCATAATTCTCTTGTTCTACAGAGAATAATATCGCTAAGAGAGTTAAGAGTAAAGTAAGTCTGTTAACTTCCTGTGCATTTACCCTTTCCCTATGGGCAGAGTGGCATGTAGGTTTCATTTAACTAGCCCAAACACACACGTTGGTAGTGGCTACTTGAAACACTGGGTTGTGAAGGGTTCTGAGGTTGAGAGTTCTGTTGTTGATTAGTAATGTCTGCTGTGGACACAAGAAGGGAGTCATAACAGATGTGACACAAATGTGCCACCCTATCTTTTATTATTATCTGACATGTGATTTTCTTCAGAAAAGAAGATTGTTAGGGATATGAATAAATAAATCAATAAGAGAACCATATATATTTCTTAAAAGGACTTAAAACCAATGGCAAAGAACTCCTTAAATTCACAGAATAGATATCAAGAAGATAATCACATTTCCTCACAAAACACCCCTGTTGGAGACAGAACACTGGGCTAAATGAAGATTTCTAATATTCACCGGGAACATGGGTTGAATGGCCTTTTGTAATATTTACTGTCTTATGAAGAGCCTACTTACAAATGCATATAAATCTGTACTTATAAGCATTCTTCTTGACATGCCAATTATAAACATAAAGCACTTAATATTCTTCAATTACTCATATTAAGTGAATTAATCGTGTTTTAATTGGTGCTGATTAGAAAGTTGGATTTTCCATTGTAGCAGACTGAACAATAAGGAATTGAGGACAAGTTCTGTCCCTTGGACATAGGTATATTGAGATAAGCTTACATAGAGCTTTCTGATTTAGAATTACACATTTATCTTTTTATATATATGCATTATTTCATCATGAAGCAGGTATAATTCCTATTTTCACAGATGAAGAAATTCAGGTTCACAGATGTAAAATTGCTTATGTCACATTGCTGGGAAGTGACAATGAAATAATCTTAATGCAGGTTTATTGACTACAAACCTGCCATATATATATATATAATTTTTTTCTTAACGACTATATCAAATACACATGTTGATGCCAGAAAGAGGGAAATATTCTTTCTGGAAAAGACTCAGGAAGCCTGCACAGAAATTCTTTTTATTCAGGACCTCTGTTCATTGACTGCCTTGCCCATTTACCTAGCAGGCATTAATGAGGGTAATATTGTCCCCATCCTTAATAGGGGACACACACAATGGAAAGGTAGAAACAGGAGTATAGTTGGGATGCTGGAACATTATTAAGTTCCTAGCAAAATGCCATCCTCAAGTACATACATCTATATTTACATTTTCCTTAGGTACAGTAGAATAAATGTTTCATTAAAGCAAAAGGTGGCCCGGCTGATGTGGCTCAGTGGTTGACCATCGACCAATGCACCATGAGGTTGCTGGTTCAATTCCTGGTCAGGGCACATGCCCAGGTTGTGGGCCAGATCCCCAGTGGGGGGCATGCAGGAGGTGGCCAATCGGTGTTCTCTCTTATAGATGTTTCTATCTCTCTCCACCTCTCCCTTCCTTTCTCCCTAAAATCAATAAAGGAGAAAAATAAAATAAAAAAATAAAAAGCAAAAGGTGAAAATAGAGCCTTTCTGTGCTGAACACATGGTGCCTTAACAACTATGGGTATTTAGGAGAGGTAGGAAATTGGGATTTGTTCTTTCCGATAAGCTAACGGTAATAAAATTACAGGGACTTACAAAGGGAACTAATATTTTCAATTAGACCACCACACTCAGTATTTCATATAACCTTTGCAACCATGCTCTAAAATAGGTCTTATCATTCCCATTTTATACTTGAAGAAGCTGAAGTTCAGAAAGCTTGAGTGCTAAAGGCTCAAAAGTTAGTGAGATTTTAATTAATCTTATTCTTGTGGAGTTTTTCCTTATTTAAATTTTTTTTCTTATTTTATCTATTGTGGTCAAAAAAGAAGTCTAAAATTTATGCAACAAATAAATCTCTAAGGTGATGGGTTTAACCTAAAAGGAAAGAATTAATCTTTAGGATGACTTCAACTAAGCAATGGACAGTGGTTAGGGATTTGAACACACTTGTCTGTACAATGGACCCATCTATCCAGGGCCATCCCACGTTCTTCTTCAGTGGCAACATCCATATTAACAGTAGTTTCCAGGAAATGAAAATCAACAGAAGGCTTCACAACAACCAAAGGAGGTATACATTTTTCTCTGAAATTGCCTATCTGAGAAGTAGGAGGTGTGGAGTAGGTAAGTAAATTTCCTAAAGTCATACAGCAAGGGGTGGAGCCTGGGAATGAATTCAGTCAGTCTGACACCACCAGGGCACTCTAAAGCATTACATTCTGTAGCCTACCAGTAAACATGTTCAGGGGGAATAAAAAGAGGAGAAGGAAAAGGGGGGGGGATGAGGAAGAGGAGGAAGAGAAATAAGAAGAAAGCCTTCACCAAAAACTCAATGGTATTTTTTATTCACTCTGGTCTATTTTTAGCAGCTGGCAATAAGAAGCAATTAGGCAAAAAAAAAAAAAAACAACCAAAAAACATCAAAAAGTGTTTTTGAA
This sequence comes from Tadarida brasiliensis, assembly GCA_030848825.1. NCBI lineage: Eukaryota > Metazoa > Chordata > Mammalia > Chiroptera > Molossidae > Tadarida > Tadarida brasiliensis. The sequence continues at coordinate 64,531,842 of CM061259.1, read as the reverse complement.
AAAGTCCGTTGAGAATTCAGTGTATAGATTTTTTTTTAATAGACTTTATTTTTAGAGTAGTTTTAAGTTCCCAACAAAATTAAGTAGAAGATATGGAGAGTTCCCATTTACACCTTGCACCCACACACCACACAGGATCTCCACCACTGTTAACATTCTGTACCACAGTGGTACATTTGTTTCAATCCAATCTATGAATCTACATTGACACAGTATTACTACTTAAAGTTTCTAGTTTATATTAGGGCTCTGACAAATGCACAATGACATGTATCTACCATTGTATAATCACACATCCAAGTTCAAGATCAAGTTTAAGAAACCAAATACAGCTCAAAGAAAAAAGAGCAGACAAGCAAGTCATCAAATTTATCCATCTAATACCATAGATGAGACATTAAAATTCTTCAAATGTCTGACCCATTTATGATTTCCTTCTCTCAGTAAAACAATTACTTTTGCTATTCTCAATCCAGATTATGTTAATCATTATTATAAAATCATCATTCTTTGGTCATGTCTGTCCTTATCTAGTTTATAGCATGAATGTACAAAACTGTTTGAAAGTCTGAATAATTTATTTACAGGTAATTGTAATAATTTACTAGGATCTATTACACCAAGAGCTTCTTACAGAAAATATAGTGAGTTGATGAAAACCACTAAAAAAGTTACCAAATAGAAGTGTTTTGAAAATGCATAAATGTCTTACCTTCCTCTGTTGCAAAGATTTTTCTAGTGTTCTATTGGGGTAAGATACTAAAATTAATATTAATTAAGTAAAATCTGAGATACAGATAATAAATCAAAGATGCTTTTGTTACCTTGAAAAACAATTACATTGCTTTCATTTCTTTATTTCTGATTCTGAGGTTTAAGGGTAATTTTTTTCCAGTGATTGTTTGAAACAGCAAGTGAATGCAAAAATGTTAGAAATAAAATATACAAGTGAGGGCAACAAATTTAAGCCTGCCTTGAAAATATTCAGAAAATGTTTTCTTCAAGTACTACATAAAGCTTTAGTTTATAAAATTGCTTTCTAGAAATTGCATCACATAATATATATTAAGTTCAGGAGCTAGGAGGTGAAAACCTTAATAGTTTAGCTCACCTTCTGTTGGACACTATCAGCAAAATGGCTAAGGATGCTCTTGCTTATCTACCAGTTTTAGTTGAAAACAAGCATCTATTTATTATGGCATTTGTGAGGTAGGGTGATAGAAGCAATCTTGTAGATTAAGACACCGGGAAATTATTATTCTTGTGCTCCGATGTAAAATTTATAAAATTTGACTATTACATATTTAATCACAAAATTGTAATAATAATCATTAATTTGTTGATAAAATGTCAAATTCTTATATCATGAAGTTTTTCCTATGAAAACAATATTTGCCTATGGCTGAATATTGATTTTTAGCACTGATCCATTCAGCCAAAAGATATATTTGGAGCTTTTGTCATATGTGAGGCTTTCTGGACACAGTGGATAAAAATACGATAGTGTTTCTACACTTAACAGGCTTATACTTCAATGAGAAATAGAAAAAGAAACAAAGATGTGCTATATATATAAAGTGCTATGACAAAAAACAAAGCAGGGTAAGGAGTGGGCAGGAGAAAAGCTATTTTGGGTTGGGTAGCTGAACAAGTCCACATAAATAACTAGGAAAAAAGTATCTCTGCCTGAGGAAACAGCCAATACAAAGGCCTCAAAGCAAGAACATGACTGATTTGTTTGAAAAGCAAAGAGGAGTGTCATACCAAAAGAGAGAACAAAGGGCAAAATGATAGGAGACAAAATGGGAAGGAAAAAAATGTCAAGACTGAAATTTATAAGTATCATGAGTAAACTCTGGAGGGATTTAGAAGTAAAATGAAATTATTTGCCATAGTTTTAAAACTATTACCCCGATTGTCATGTGGGCAATAGACATTATGGGGACACGGTTTTGTAGGTACAAGAACACTAAGAAGACTATTGCAGTTGTTCGACAACAACAACAAAAATGCTGCTTGTTCTAAAGAGGTAGCAATGCAAGTATTATTCAAACTCAGAATATATTTTGAACATAACCAAGACATTGAACTTTAAAAGCATGACTCTTAGGAGATAATAAAAAAGAAACTTTATTTTATTTTTCAGTATTCTTTAAAATGGATAAAAACTAGGATATTGCCACGGCTTTCCCATAATTCATCTCACAACTCAATTTGGTGATACCTTTCTCTTTAAGGTCTTAGCATCTCCTTTATCTTTAATATTCTATTACATGAAGAAGAGGCACATTGATTTATTTAATATGATAGGGAAGATAAGGAGTACAAAATCAGACACTGCTCCTAGGTATTTTTAATTTTTTAAAATGTGTGAGAGTAATGTCAAAAATGGGAAAGCCTGAGGGAGAAGCAGGTTGGTAAGTGGGTAGGTAAGTAGAAATCAAGAGTTTAGGACTTCTGCATTCACTTCAAATGTAGAAAGCTGCAAAGACTGTTGCAATGAAACCTAACGAAAAATCTAAATACTGCTACATTCTTGAGCCCACTGCAAGCTGACGTTCCAAGGCAACCAAGTAACCTATAGTCCAAAAGGCAGCTTGTTCAAAGAAAAACTGTTTCATCTTTGACAGAGCAAGGAAAAACTGTTTCATCTTTGACAGAGCATGGGAGAAGGAGGTGGTCACCATACAAGTAGGTAAAAAGAAATCATTTTAAAGTGTTCATGAATTGGCCCTACTGGTGTGGCTCAGTGGTTGAGCATTGACCCATGTACCAAGAGGTCACCAGTTCAATTCCTGGTCAGGGTATATGCCCAGGTTGTGGGCCCGATCCCCAGTGGGGGGCATTTAGGAGGCAGCCAATTGATGTTCTCTCTCATTGATGTTTCTATCTCCCTCTCCCTTCCTCTCTCTCTAAAAATCAATGAACAAAATAATAATAACAATAAAGTGTTCATGAATTGTCAAGGTCTAAGTGTGGGCTACTATGTAAGTTTGTAATAGCTGGGGCCCAAGTTAATATTCATTCCAAAGTCCCTTCACACAGTCTTCACCATGTGCTTATCCCTTCACCAAAGGCAATGGACTTTGGAAGATTTTGAAATTGGACGCCCTCTGGGTAAAGGGAAGTTTGGAAATGTTTACTTGGCGAGAGAAAAACAAAGCAAGTTCATCCTGGCTCTGAAAGTCTTATTCAAAGCCCAGCTGGAGAAAGCAGGCGTGGAGCATCAGCTGAGAAGAGAAGTGGAAATCCAGTCCCACCTGAGGCATCCAAACATTCTCCGGCTGTATGGTTATTTCCACGATGCCACCAGAGTTTACCTAATTCTAGAGTACGCACCTCTGGGAGCCATCTATAGAGAACTTCAGAAACTGTCCAGGTTTGATGAGCAGAGAACCGCTACGTATGTCACGGAATTGGCAAATGCCCTGTCTTACTGCCATTCAAAGAGAGTTATTCATAGAGACATTAAGCCAGAGAATCTGCTCCTTGGATCAGCTGGAGAGCTTAAGATTGCAGATTTTGGGTGGTCCATACATGCCCCATCCTCCAGGAGAACCACCCTCTGTGGCACCCTGGACTACCTGCCCCCCGAGATGATTGAAGGCCGAATGCACGATGAGAAGGTGGATCTCTGGAGCCTTGGCGTTCTTTGCTATGAGTTTTTAGTTGGGAAGCCTCCTTTCGAGGCGAGCACATACCAGGAGACCTACAAAAGAATATCGCGGGTGGAATTCACATTCCCTGACTTTGTCACAGAGGGAGCCAGAGACCTCATTTCAAGACTGTTGGTGCATAACCCCAACCAAAGGATGACCCTGAAAGAAGTATTGGAACACCCCTGGATCACAGCAAATTCTTCAAAACCATCAAATAGCCAAAAAACCAAGGAATCATCCAGCAAGCAATCTTAAGACTGCTGCAGGGGGAGGACCCCGTGAGCCAGGGCTGCTGTGTCATCGGTCAGAAACACACTCCTGACGTGAGCCTGCTGCCCTCTGCCTGCTTGCAATACGCAGCACTATGGAAATACACGGGAAGTTCCACTTCAGTGAACAGGACACTGAGCGCAAGTAGCCACGAGAAGCGTGCTGACTTCGCGGCGCACCTTCCGGAGCCGGGGTTCAAGTGCACCCCGCCCAGCAACCCGTTCGGACGAAGGCCTCCTGCAGAAGGAGAACTCAGAGTCGGTTACGGGCAGAGGGGCCCTTGGCCCTGACCCGAGCAGTCCAGGAGCTGTGCAATACCCTTCCCAGTGCCTGAGTGTGTGTGACTTACTGGGTGGCCACGCCTGGGAAACTGTCTGAATGAGTGTGTGATTCTTTTAAATGTTACAATAAAGAGATGTCTGTCTCCCCCCCTCTCCCCAAGAAAAGGGATGTTTTGGGCTAAGTTGTGTCCCCCCACAATATATTGTAGTCTAAACCCCCAGAACCTCAGAATATAATCTTATTGGGAAATAGGGTCATTTAGTAATGATGAGGTGATACTGAAGTGGAATGGGTTCTTAATCCAATGTGATGATCTCCTTAGGAGAGGAGAGAGATGCACAGAACATGCCATATAACAGTAGAGGCAGATATTGGAGTCATGTAACTGCAAGCAAAGTAATGCCAAGGATGGAAGCACCACCAGAAGCTGACAAGGAAGAGGCAAGGAAGGCATCTCAGAAGGAGCATGGTACAGAGCTCCTAAAACCCTTGTAATAGCCCAAGTGATAAGAGCACTAAGAATATCTTTTGTTCTAATAGTTGGTCCTTGAACCCAGTTTCTAAATCCCTTGGAATTTCATGCTAGCAATGTCTTTTGTTTTAGTGAAATGACTCTTGGTGGGCTCCTACATATGGGATGGTCACCAGGAAGAAAAAGTCATGACTAAAATCTTGGCATTTCAGTCCTACTCCTCATTCTCCAGAGAGGGGAAAAGGCTACAAATGGAATTAATTATTGATCATGTCTATGTGAGGAGGCCTCAATAAAAATTCCAAAAGTGTGGGATTTGGAGCACTTCTGGGTTGGTGAGCAGGTGGAGGTGCTGGGAGAGTGGTGCCTTTCTTACATACATTGTCCAATGCATCTCTTCCAATAGGATGTCTCCTTTATCATATTCTTTTATAATAAACTGGTAAACAACAAGAAAACTGTTTTCGTGAGTTATGTGAGTTGTTCTAACAAATTAATCAAACCTGAGGAGTGGGTCATGATAAACTCAATTTATAGCCAATCAGTCAGTACAGGTAATGGCCTGGATTTGTGATTGGAATATGAAGTGTGTGTGTGTGTGTGTGTGTGTGTGTGTGTGTGTGTGTCGAGGGTGGGGGGGAGGGTTGCAGGACTGAACCCTTAACCTGTGGAATCTGATATTATCTTCAGAAAGATAATGTCAGAATTGAGTTAAATTGTAGGACACACAGCTGATGCAGAATTGCTTGGTATGGGGGAAAAAACACTCAACTGGTGTCAGAAAGGTTGTGAGTGTGGTTGTAGTGTGAGAGTAAAGGAGAACACAGGAAGCAACTGGGTTTTTCCTACAAAAATATCATTAGCACATAGAAGACATTAAGCCACAAGACTGGATAGGATCATTTAAAGAGAGTGTAATTTGAGAAAATAAGAGTCTAAGCAATGAGTGTTAAAAAAATGTAACATTTGGACCTAAGGAAGAAGAAAACTACTCAGGAAAAAACAAGTGAAAGAGGGAGAAAGAAATACTGGCAGGGATTTGTTTCAGATGCCAAGTAAAGAAAGAATTTCAAGACAGTGGGATAGGTTTGCTGTCTCAAAGGTTGCTGAAATTTTTCTGCCATCTTGAAGTCCTGGAAACAGGACTTCAAAAACAAAAAAAATATGTCTGAATGGCTCTGGTCCAAGGCCATTTTTGCTACCTGTAAGTGGGGTCTCCAGAACCAGAGGGAGCACACAGGTCTTCTTAAAATTGAAGGTGTTTATGCTCGAGATGAAACAATTCTATCTTGGCAAGAGATGTGCTTATGTATACAAAGCAAAGAACAACAGAGTGACTCCTGGTGGCAAACCAAAGGAAACCACAGTAACCTGGGGAAAGGTAACTGGTACTCATGGAAACAGCAGTGTGGTTCCTGCTAAATTCCGAAGCAACCTTCCCACTAAGGCCATTGGACACAGAATCCATGTACTTAATGCTCTACCCCTCAATAATTTAAACTTATTGAAAAGTAAATAAATAAAATGGATTTGTAAAAAAAAAAAGTTGCTGAAAGATAATGAATAACAACCAAGACTTAATGATTAAATTTAACAGATAGCATGGAGGTGGCAGATAATATTAACAAATTTAGTTTAATTTGAATGATGTGTTAGAAATGGCAGACTGGAGTGTAGCCAGAGAAATGGAGGTAGGGAAATAAAGATCATAAGTATAAATATACCTTAATTCTTGTTTCTAAAATCAAATAAAACACAAATGCAAAGGAAGCACTTATGTGCATGTTTAAAATATCATAAATAAGTCTTACCAACTTAAATCCAACAGTAACAGAAAGCAACTGGCATGGCCAATTGCAGCAATTCAAACAAACTATATGAATATACAATGAATTACTATAACTCATTATAATAACAAAGAGGCACAATATAATGAATAACGAAGAGACAAAGAATATAATTATGTTTATAAGTGTGCAAAACAAAAGAGTATAGAATATTATCTAAGATCAGAAATCTGAAACTCAGTAACCACTTTCAAACATAGTACTTGAAAAGTTTTCTTTTATCTCTCCATAATGTGATTTCCTAATCTGCATAACAGAGATTACAATTCCTCATTTGTAGAGCTATGGAGATTCAATGGGATCAGACATGTGAAACAGGTCAAGGTTCATAGTAAATATTGAATAATAATTTTTCAATTATAATTTCATGAGTGAACTCTCAATCCTGATTTTTTTAAAGAGAGGTGTTTTGTTTTGTTTTTTACCATAATAAGGAAATGTTTTTTTGAGCTTTATTGTGGTATAATTGACTAATGAAACTGCATTTATTTAAAGTGTACACATTGATGATTTGACATGCTTATATTTTGTGAAATGATTACTACAATTAGTGTAATTAAAAGATTCATTATCTCACATAGTAACCTTTTGTGTGTGTGTGTGTGTGTGTGTGTGTGTGTGTGTGTGTGTGTGTGTTGAGAACACTTAAGGCCTACAATCTCAGAAAATTTCAAGCCATTCTGTATGCATGTAGAGAAGTGTTTGAAGAACACTCATTAAAAGATGTTTCTAGGAATGCTACTTGCTTGTTACATTGAGAAACATGTTATATCAGTGCAGGGATGTGACTGCCAATCTGTAATTCATGTAGAGAATAGTTAAAGAAAGATGTTTTTAAGAATGTATCATTACCTAGAGTCACCATGCAGCACTTTAGGTTCTCAGAGCTTGAGAATCCATTTTAGAACTGAAGGCTTATACTCTTTTACCAGTATCTCCCAATCTTCCTCATCCCCAAGCCCTTAGTAACCACATTCAACTCTGTTTATATATTTGACTATTTTTTTTTTTAGATTTTGCATATAAGTGAGATCATACAATGTTTGTATTTCTCTCTCTGACTAATTTCAGTTGTCTTGTGACCCAACATGTGCTCTCTCCTGGACAATGTTCTGTGTGAACTTGAGAAGAGTGTTTATTCTGCTGCTGTTGCATAAAATGCCTGCATATGCCTGGCTGGTGTGGCTCACTGGTTGAGCATCGACCCATGCACAAAGATGTCGCTAGTTGGATTCCATCAGGGCACATGCCCAGGTGGGTCCGATCCCCAGTGTGGGGCATGCAGGAGGCGGCCAATGGATATTCTCTCTTATCAGTGTTTCTCTCTCTCTCTAAAATCAATAAAGAAAAAATATTTAAAAAAAAAAAAATGCTCTGCATATGTCTGTTAGGTTCATGTGGTCTAAAGTACAGTTCCAGTCTGTTTTTGTATTCATTTTCTGTCTGGATGATATATTCAATGTTGACAGTGTGGCATTGAAGTCTCCTGTTATAATATATTGTATATTTCTCTGCAGACTTGTTAGGTTTTGCTTTATATGTTTAGGTACTTCTATGTTGGGTGCATATAATTGACCCCTTTATTGTTATATAATGACTTACTTTGTCTTGTTACATATTTTGAATTAAAGTTTATTTTGTTTAATATAAGTATAGCTTTCTTTTGGTCTCTATTTGCATAGAATATACTTTTCCATCCCTTTTACTTTTAAATTATATGTATTCTTAAAGCTGAAGTGAGTTGTAGGCAGCATATTGTTGAGTCTTTTTTATTATTATCATTCTTTCAGCCAATCTTTTGATTGGATAACTTAATCCATTTAAATTTAAAGTAATTATACATAGGTAAGGACTTAGTAATGCTATCTTATTGACTATTTTTCTGTTTTCCTTTTGAATTGGTGATTTTGGGTAGTATTATACATTGATTCCTTTCTTTCTTTCTTTTTTAATCCTCACCTGAGGATATGCTTATTGATTTTTTAGAGAGAGAGGAAAGGGGGGGGGAGAGAGAGACAGAGAGAGAGAGAGATGTGAGAGAGAAACATGGATTGATTGCCTCCCATATGTGCCTCAACCAGAGATCCAGCCTGAAAACTGGTGTATGCCCTGACAGGGAATCAAACCCGCAACCATGTACAGGATGATGCTCCAACCAAATGAGCCACCCGGCCAAGGCAATTCCCTTCTCTTTATCTTTTGTGTGTCTACTGCAAGTTTTTGCTTTGTGTTTACCATGAGGTTTATATAAAATAGGCTGTAGTTATAACAGTCTATTTTAAGTTGATAAAAAAACTCTACCCTTTTATACTTCCTTTAATGTTGTTGATGTCACAATTTTCATATTTTTACATTGTGTATTCATTAGCAAATTATCGTAACTATAGTTATTTTTAATATTTTGATCCTTTAATCTTTATACCAAAGTGATTGACACACGACCATATTACAGTATTGGAATATTCTAAATTTGATGCCATATTACTTTGACCAGTGTATTTTGTATTTTCATATTACTAAGTAGCATCCTTTCATTTTAGTTTGAAGAACTTTCAGCATTTCTTGTGAGGCAGATCAAGTGATGATAAACTCCCTCAGCTTTTGTTTGTCTGGAGGGACTTTATCTCTCCTTCATTTCTGAAGGATGACTTTGCCAGGTAAAGTATTCTAGGTTGGCAGTTATCTTTTCTTCCAGGACCTGTATCATCCTGCTTTCTTGTGACCTGCAGTGTTTTGCTGAGAAATCTGCTGACAGGCTTGTGGGTGTTCCCTTGTATGTAAGGAATTGTCTTTTCTTTTGCTACTTTTAAAATTCTCTCCATTTTGATTTTTGATAGTTTTATTATAATGTGTCTTAGAGAAGATCTTTTGGGGTTGAAACTTTTGGGGACCTTGTGAGCTTCATGAACTTGGATGTCTAAATCTCTACCCAGATTTGAGAAGTTCTCAGCAATTATTTCTTTTAAATAAGATTTCTGTGTATTTCTCCTTTTCTTCTCATTTTGGAACTCCAATGTTGTATACATTGTTTTTGTTTTTTGTTTTTTTTATGGTATTCCATTGTTTATGTAGGCGTTTTTTATTCTTCTTCATTCTTTTTGCTTTGTTCTCCTCTGACTGGATCATTTCAAATGATATATCTTTCATGTCACATATTCTTTCTTTTTCTTGATCAAATCTGCTGTTGACGCTCAGTATAGCATTTTCTTTTTATTTTATTTTATTTTTTAAAGATATTTTTAAAACATTTTTTCTTTATTGATGTTAGAGAGAGGAAGGGAGAGGGAGAGAGAGAGAGAAACATCAATGAGAGAGAACATCAATTGGCCGCCTCCTGCATGTCCCCCACTGGGAATCAGGCCCACAATCTGGGCATGTGCCCTGACTGGGAATGGAACTGGGGACCTCCTGGTGCATAGGTTGACGCTCAACCACTGAGCCACACCGGCCAGGCACATTTTCATTTTATTCATTGTATTCTTCAGCTCCAAATTTTCTGTTCATTTGTGTTTTTTTTTTTCATAATTTATATCTCATGGTTAAACTTGTTTTGTTTATGTATTGTTTTCCTGAATCTCCCTGAGCTTCTTTAAAATGTGAATTCTTTATTGGGAAAATGGTGGATCTCCTTTCCTTTGGGTTACTGGAGAATTATAGTTTTCCTTAGGTGTTGTCATATTTCCTTGATCTTTCCTCTTGAAGTCTTGCATTTCTGTCTTCACATTTGAAGAAGCATTCACCACCTCCAGTCTTTACTGACTATGGGGGAAATCTGTATACAAGGCATCCACAGTGGCTCATAGGTGGACTTCCTGATAGAAACCACAAAGTGTTAATAAGATCCAAGTCCTTCTGATGCTCTCTGAGAGCCCTGGATGATGTTTTCCCAACCTCTCTCTGACCCCCTCCCCTCCTATTGTGTAGAACACCTCAGTTCTGATAGGGCAAGAAGAATGTGGGCATCTTTGACAGTGTCATGCACTATGAGGAAGCTAGCTTGTCTCTTGCATGTTCTCATTTTTCCCTGTGGGAGAAATTGTAGGCCGTGAACTATGCTGTGCTGCTGTAGGGAGGGGTGATGTGGGTAAAATAAAACTGGTTTCTTTTACCTTCTTCAATATATCCAGACTTGGATATTTTGCTCCAGTGGTGTGCTGGAACTTCTCTGCTAGATGCCTGGAATTGCACAAGAGCTCACTTGTCCATGATTGATTGTCAAAATCGGTGTTCTTCTGGGACAAGATGATATAAAACTCCCATTCTGCCATTTTGATGACAAATGTCTTAAAGTAGAGAAAACAACAAAACTTTAAGTAAAATAATTTTCACTACAATAATTTACACTGTCTTATAAATGTCTGATAAGTGAGTGGTATAGAAAAAATAATCTCTATTCAAAAAGAAAAAGATAGCATCACATACTTGTAGTTGATATAATCACATATTTACCTAGAAATCTAAAGGGAATAATGCACTACTTAAACCAGAATAATTTACTAAGATATCTAGGTGAAAATAAATGTCTGAAAACTAGTAGTCTTGCTATTCATCAGAAATTATCTGAAAGAATATACAAGGGAACAATATTTGTTTGACAATTCAAATATTAAAATATTAAATATTCAAGAATACATTATATATAATGTTCTCAGATGGAAATATGCTGTAAACATAGCAATCCTGACCCAATTTATACATACATTTTCAAAAATTAGAAAACTCCATCTGGAATAGTTATAATTTTTCTCTTAAATTCTGTACTTCTTTGGGAAAAAATAAAGAGTAGAGACTAACCAAAAAAGTGTTAAAGAAAAAGAGCCCAAAAGAAAAAAAATTTAATATCTTCTCAGGGAGTAAAATATACTACAAACCCATGATAATAAAAACAGTATTTCTAAGTTTCCCTTTCTGATAGTTCATTATTGGTGTATAAAAATGCAACTGATTTTTGGATATTTATTTTGTATCCTACTACTTTATGGAATTCATTGATCAGTTCTAGTAGTTTTTTGGTGGAATTTTTAGGTGTCTATATAAACAATATCATGTCATCTGAAAATAATGACAGTTTTACTCCTTCCTTTCCTATTTGGATGCATTTTATTTCTTCTTGTCCAATTGCTGTGGCCAGGACTTCCAGCACTATGTTGAATAAGAGTGGTGAAAGCATACATCCCTGTCTTGTTTCTGATTTAGTTTTTGCCAGTTGAGTATGATGTTGGCTGTGGGATTATCATATAAAGCCTTTATTATGTTGTTATGTTCCCTATATTCACACTTTGCTGAGAGTTTTTATCATAAATGGGTGCTGGGTTTTATCAAATGCTTTTTCTCTATCTATTGATATGATCATGTGGTGTTTATCTTTCATTTTGTTTAAGTGGTATATCACATTTACTGCTTTGCAAATATTATACCAATCTTGCATCCCAGGAATAAATTTCACTTGATCACTGTGTATGACCTTTTCAATGTATTTCTGGGCCTAGTTGGCTAACATTTTGTGGGGTATTTTAGCATCTATGTTCATTAGGGATATTGGTCTATAATTTTCTTTCTTTGTAGTGTCTTTATCTGGTTTTGGAATTAAGATAATGTTGGACTCATAAAATGAGCTTGAGAGTCTTTCCTCCTCTTACATTTTTTGGAATAGTTTGAGAAGGATTCATGTTAGTTCTTCTTTGAATGTTTGGTAAAATTCACCCATAAAGCCATCCACTCCAGAACTTTAGTCTGTTGGGAGTTTTTTGATTGCTTCAATTCCACTAGTAGTAATTTGTCTATTCAGATTCTCTGATTCTTCCTGATTCACTTTTGGAGGATTGTATGATTCTAGGAATTTATCCAGTTCTTCCAGATTGTCCATTTGGATTGTAATATTTTTTTACAATCCTTTGTATTTCTTTGGTGTCAGTGGTTCCTTTTCCTCTTTCATTTCTGATTTTATTTATTCAGGTGCTCTCTCATTTTCTCTTGATTAGTCAGGTTAAATGTTTATCAATCTGTTTATCTTTTCAAAGAACCAGCTCTTGGTTTCACTGATCTTTTGTATTGTTATTTTATATTCTATTTCACTTATTTCTGCTCTGATCTTTATTATTCTCTTCCTTCTACTCACTTAAGGCTTTGTCTGCTATTCTTTTTCAAGCTCCTTTGAATGTAAAGTTAGATTGTTTATTTGAGATTTTTCTTGTTTCTGAGATAGGTCTGTAATGCTATGAATTTCCCTCCTAGGACTGCTTTCTCCTTGTGTCCCACAGAATGTGGATTGTTGTGTTCTCATTTTCATTTGTTTCAAGGTATCTTTTGATTTCTTTATTGATCTTATTGTTAACCCTTTCATTGTTTAGTAACATGTTATTTAGCCTCTATGTCTTGTGTGTTTTTCAGTTTTATTCTTGTGATTGCTTTCTAGTTTTATACCATTATGGTCATAGAAGATGCTTGATATTATTTTAATCTTAATTTATTGAGACTTGTTTTGTGTCCTAAAATGAGGTCCATCCTAGAAATGTTCCATGTGTATTTGAAAGGAATGTATATTCTGCTGCTTTAGGGTGAAATGCTCTGAAGATATCAATGAAATCCATTTGATCCAGCATGTCATTTAAGGCCACAGTTTCCTTGTAATTTTTTTTGTTTGGAAGATCTATCCATTGATGTCAATGGAGTGTTAAAACTCCTTACTATGACTGTATTACTGTCAATCTCTCCCTTTATGCCCACCAAGATTTGCTTTACATATTTAGGTGCTCCTGTGTTGGGTACATAAATGCTTACAAGGATTATATTCTCTTGTCAGATTTCTCTTTTTATCATTATGTAGTGTCCTTTTTGTCTCTTACTATAGCCTTTGTTTTAGTCTATTTTGTCACATATAAGTATTGCTGCCCCAGCTTTTGGCTTTGTAAATCCCATTTGCATGAAATATCTTTTTTCACTCCTTTATTTTCAGTTTGTATGTATATTTCATTCTGAGGTGGGTCTCTTTTTGACAGCATATATATGGGTCTGCTTTCAGTTTTGTTTTGTTGTTCTTTTTTTTCGGGGGGGGGGTTGTTGATTGTAACACATGTACCGCTCTAGTGAGTGATGGTTATAATGGAGGAGGCTGTGGGGAAGATGGGATAAGAGTGTGCATGAGAACTCTCTGTACTGCTCTAAAAAATAAAGTAATATTTTTTCTTTACTTTTATTGTTAACACTATTACAGATGCCCACATATCCTTCCCTTTACCCCCCTCTACCCAGCCTCCACTCCCTCCTTCCTCTGGCCATCACCACACTGTTGTCTATGTCCATCTGCACAACATGGGTTATGCAGATATGTTCTTTGGCTAATCCCTTTGCCTTTTGTGCATGCAGTACCACCTCTGCCATCCCCTCTGACAGTTGTCAGACTGTTCTATGCCTTTATCTCTACTTTGTTCATCAATTTATTTTGTTCATTAGATTCCACATATAAACGAGATCATATGGTATTTGTTTTTATCTGACTGGCTTATTTCATTTAGCATAATAATCTCAAGGTTCATCCATGCTGTCACAAAAGTTAAGAGTTCCTTCTTTTTTAAAACTGTAGTATTCCTTTGGGAATTGCTTTCTTATCCCATGTCTTTTGATTGGAGCATTTAAACCATTTACATTTAAAGTGATTATTGATAGGTATGTATTTACTGCATTTTATTCTTTTAACTATGTTTATTATGATGATGATGATGACTATCATTTTATTATTAAAGCAGGCCCTTTAACACTTCTTGTAATACTAAGTAAACAATCTCATTTGCAATTTCTTCCAAGGAAAAGAAAAAAGAAAAACTTAGGAGTAAAGTTAGCCAAGGATTTAAAAGACCTGTACTCAGGAAATTATGAGACATTGAAGAAAGAAATTAAAGAACATACAAATAAATGGAAACATATACTGTGTTTATGTATAGGAAGAATTAACATCATTAAAATGTCCATACTACCCAAAGCAATCCATAGATTTGATACAGTTCCCATCAAGATACCAATGATGTTTTTCATAGAACTAGAACAAATATTCCAAAAATGTATATGGAACTACAGAACACTCCAAATAGCTGCAGCAATTTTGAGAAAGAGGAACAAGATTGGAGGAATCTCCCTACCTGATATCAAACTATACTACAAGGCCATAGAAATCAAAACAGCATGGTACTGGCATAAAAACAGACATATAGATCAATGTAACAGAATAGAGAGGTCACACCTATATGATTAATTAGTACTTAATAAATGAGGCAAAAATATACAATGGGATAAAGATAGTCTATTCAATAAACGATCTTGGGAAAATTGGACAGATACATGCAAAAACATGAAACTAGACCACTTTCTTACACCATACACAAGAATAAACTTGAAATGGATTAAAGACTTAAATATTAGATTTGAAACCATAAAAATCCTAGAAGAAAACATAGGCAATAAAATCTTGGACATTTCTTGTAGCAACGTATTTTTCTGATCTATCACCTTGGGCAAGGGAAACAAAAGAAAAAAAAATAAACAAATGGGACTACATCAAACCAAAAGGTTTTTGCACTTCAAAGGAAACCATCAACAAAATGAACAGACAATCCACTGAATAGGAGAACATATTCACTGATACATTTGACAAGGGCTTAATATCCAAAATTTATAAGGCATTTATAAAATGAAACACCAAAAAAACAAACAATCCAATTAAGAAATGGACAGAGTACCTGAAGAGATACTTCTCCAAAGAGGACACACAGATGGCCAATAGACATATGAAAAGATGCTCAACGTCACTAATCATCAGAGGTAAATAAAACCATAATGAAATATCACCTCACACCTATCAAAATGACTATCAACAATAAATCAACAAACAACAAGTGTAGGTAAGGGTGTGGAGAAAAGGGCACTGTTGGTGGGAATGCAGATTGGTGCAGCTACTATGGAAAGCAGTATCTAGTTACCTCAAAAGATTAAAAATGGAAGTGCCTCATGACCCAGTAATTCCACTCTGGGAATATAAGCAACAGAACACGAAACACTAATTCAAAAGAACATATGCACCCTAATGTTTATTGCAGGGAATAGAAGCTACAGAGACCATCTCCCAAGACCAAACTGGAATTACAACTAAAATAAAGACAAATTGTTGGGGAAAAGCAACACAAAAGCAGCTAGAGAAACACATATAACCAGGGACAGGAAAAAAGGACACTGAATCGAGCCTGAAAGGATCTGCAGAGGCACCAGAAGGTGGGCTGGGAGCCCACAGACAACAGCTGTTTTAGCTGTTAGCAGCTCCCTTAGGGTTAAAATCCCAAGCCAGCTCCACAGCACAGAGGGCCGGAGAGAGCACTAAATTAGCTACAGCCACTCACCTTGGGCTCTGGCAGAGGGAGGGTGGACTGGACTGGAACTGTGTGGACACTTGGGAGCTGGGAGGGCATTGGGAGTTTTGTGCTGAATCACTCCCACAGGACAGTAGCCATTTTACTCAAAGAACCCCTTCCCAGAGCCCTGGGGAGAAGCAACAACCCCTCCTTCAGAAATTTAACTCCACCCAGCTGGGCCAAAGAAATGCAAATTGAGGCTCATTAACAGACAGGATCTGCCCCACCCTCTGGAAATTCTCTTACACTGAACACCTGAAGGATTTTTTTATTCAGGTGAGGGCTACAACCCAAGCCTTATCAAGTAACTGAGACTCATAGCCTCCAAGCAAAAAGCTAGAGGAAAATTGAAACTTTCCTGGGCTTGCAAATCTACCCAGGGAAGTAAGACGTGACAGTGGTGTTTAAGGTGGGTCCCCGCACACTCATCCAAACCCAGTAGAGGGGTCCACAAACAGCAGAAAGCCAACACCCACAGGGAAAATTTGGCAGGCTCCAAAACCCACTGAGAATGGTGAAACACAGAAACAAATCCAAAATGAAAGAATAAGAGAACTCTACTAAAGATGAGATAAATGAAATGCAGTTAAGGAAGTTGTCAGAGGTAGAATTCAGACCGATGATAATGAGGAAGCTCAACAGCATGAGTAAAGAGCTCAGCATCACAAGTAAAGATATAGAAACATAAAAAACCATCCAATTGGAAATGAAGAATGACATAGCAGAAATAAAGAACACATTGGAAGGAATAACCAGTAGAGTACAGAATGCTGAGGACCGGATTAGTGAATTAGAAGATAGGGTAGAAAAAAAATCACCCAATAAGAAAAGCAAAAAGAAAAAAAACAATAAAAAACAGGAAGACAGCTTAGGAGAACTGTGGGACAACTGAAAACGTAACAACATTTGCATCATAGGAGTTTCAGAAGAAGAAAATGAGCAAGGGTTAGAGAACATATTTGAAGAAATAGTGACAGAAAACTTCCCTAACTTGAAGAAGGAAAAATGCATTCAAGTTCAAGAAGCACAGAGAGCCCCAAGTAAGAAGAACCCAAATAGGCCCATACCAATTAAAATGCCAAAAATTAAAGACAAAGAGAGAATCCTAAAGGCAGCAAGAGATAAGCAACAGGTTACCTACAAAGGAACCCCCATAAGGCTATCATCAGACTTCTCAACAGAAACACTACAGGCCAGAAAGGAATGGCATGAACTAATCAAGGTCATGAAAAACAAGGATCTGAATCCAAGACTACTCTATCCAGCAAGGCTATCAATCAAAATAGAAGGTGCAATAAAACACTTCCCAGACAAAAAAAAAGGTTAAGGGAATATATTAGCACCAAACCAGCACTGCAAGAAATGTTAAAAGGGCTGTTGTAATTATTAGAAGAAATAAGAAGAAAAATATAAACATAATAAACAAATATGGCAATAAATAAGTATATATCAATAATCACCTTAAATGTAAATGGATTGAATGCTCCAATAAAAAGACACAGAGTAGCTGATTGGGTAAGAAAGCATGACTCATATATATGTTGTTTACAGGAGACCCACTCACAATAAAAGACTCACATAGGTTGAAAGTGAAAGGATGGAAAAAAATCTTCCAAGCAAATGAAAGGGAAAAAAAAGCTGGGGTAGCAATACTCATATCTAATAAAAATAGATTTCAAAATGAAGGCCATAACTAGAGACAAAGAAGGCCACTACATAATATTGAAAGATCTATCCAACAGGAAGATATATCCTTGGTAAACATATATGCACCCAATATAGGAGCACCAAAATATATTAAAAATCTTCTGAAGGACTTCAAAGGAGAAATCGACACAAATACAATCAGAGCAGGGGACTTCAACACCTTGCTGACATCACTGGATAGATCATCTAGGCAAAAAATTAACAAGGAAACAGAGACTCTAAATGATGCACTATATGAAATGGATTTAATAGATATCTAGAGAATTACACCCCAAAAACTACAGAATTCACATTCTTCTCAAGTGCACATGGGACATTCTCAAAGATTGACCACATGTTAGGACACTAACTAAGTCTCTACAATTTCAGGAAGAGTGAAATCATATCAAGCATCTTCTCAGATCACAATGGCATGAAACTAGAAATCAATTACAACAAAAACACGTAAAGACATTTCTACATATGAAGGCTAAATAGCATGTTATTAAACAATGAATAGGTTACCAAGGAGATCAAGGAAATAATTAAAAACTTCCTGGAAACCAATGAAAATGAACACAACAATGTAAAATTTATGGGACGCAGCGAAAGCAGTCCTGAGAGTGAAGTTCATAGCACAATAGGCCTACCTGAAGAAACATGAAAAATTTCTAATTGACTACCTAACCTCACAACTTAGAGAACTAGAAAGCAAACAAAAAGAATACCCCAGAGCAAGTAGAAGGAAAGATATAGTAAAGGTCAGAGCAGAAATAAATGACATAGAGACGAAAAAAAAAAAAAAACAATTCAAAAGATCAATGAAAGAAAGAGCTGGTTCTTTAAAAAGACAAACAAGATTGATGGACCCTTAGCTAGACTCACCAAGAAACAAAGAGAGAGGACCCAAATATACAAAATCAGAAATGAAAGAGGAGAAGTAACAACTGACACCACACAAATATAAAGGATTGTTCACAAGTACTACGAACAACTATACAGCAACAAATTGGACAATTTAAGCAACATGGACAAATTTCTAGAAACACATAATCTCCCAAAACTGAGCTGGGAAGAGATAGAAAACTTGAACAGACCAATAACAACTAAGGAGATTGAAGATGTAATCAAGACTCTCCCAGAAAACAAAAGCCCAGGCCCAGACGGCTTCATGTGGGAGTTTTAGCAAACATTCAAAGAATAACTAACACCCATTCTCCTCAAACTATTCCAAAAAATTCAAGAAGAAGGAAGACATCCAAACTCATTTTAATTCCAAAACTAAATTAAAGACACTACAAAGAAAGAAAACTACAGGCCAATATCCTTGATGAACACAGATCCCAAAATCCTTAACAAAATACTAGTAAATCAGATCCAGTAATACATTAAAAAAATTATTCATCATGACCAAGTAGGATTGACCCCAGGGATGCAAGGCTGGTATAATATTCACAAATCAATAAATGTGATACACCACATAAACAAAAATAAAAGATAAAAACAATATGATCATATTAATAGACACAGAAAAAGTATTTGACAAAATCCAGCACTCATTTCTGATAAAAACGTTCAGCAATGTGACAATAGAGGGATCATATCTCGACATAATAAAAGCGATATATGAAAAACCGACAGCCAACATCATACTCAATGGGCAAAAACTAAAAGCATTTCCCTTAAGAACAGGAACAAGACAGGGATGCCCACTTTCACCACTCTTATTTAACATAGTACTGGAAGTCTTAGTCACAGCAATCAGACAAGAAGAAAAAATAAAAAGGATCCAAATTGGAAAGAAGGAAATGAAACTGCCATTATTCTCAGATGACATGATATTATACATGGAAAACCCTAAAGACTCCATAAAAAATCCAGTAGATTTAATAAACAAATTTGGCAAGGTAGCAGGATACCAAATTAAAGTCAAGAACTCGATGACATTCTTGTACACCAATAATGAACTCACAGAAAGAGAAACTTAAAAAAAATCCCATTTACCATTGCGGCAAAATATTATGATACCTAGGAAGACACTTAACCAAAGAAGTAAAGGATCTATTTACGAAAACCACCAGGACATTAAAGAAAGAAATAGAGGAAGATATAAAAAAGTGGAAGCACATACCTTTTCATGAACTGGAATAATTTACATCATTAAAATGTCTATACTACCCAAAGCAATCTATAGAGTCAATGCAATCCCCATCAAAATACCAATGACATATTTCACAGAACTAAAACAAATACTTCAAAAGTTCATATGGAACCAAATAATACCCCGAAGAGCCATAGCAATCTTGAAAAAGAAGGACAAAGTAGAAGGGATCACAATATCGGATATCAGGTTATACTACAAAGCCATTGTAATCAAAATAGCCTGGTACTGGCACAAGAAGAAGCATATAGATCAATGGAACAAAACAGAGAACCCAGAAATTGACCAAAGACATTATGCTCAATTAATATTTGACAAAGGTGGCAAGAGCATACAATGGACAGCCTTTTCAATAAATGGTGTTGGGAAAATTTGATGGCTACATGCAAAAAAATGACACTAGACCACCAATTTACACCATACACAAGAATAAACTCAAAATGGATAGAAGACTTAAATGTGACTCATGAATCCATAAAAATCCTAGAAGAAAATGTAGGCAACAAAATTTCAGACATCATAGGCAGCAGAATTTTCACTGATGCAACGCCTAAGGCAAGAGAAACAAAGGAAAAAATGAACACATGGGACTACATCAAACTCAATAGCTTCTGCACAGCAAAAGGAACAACCATCAAAATGGAAAGGGAACCCACTATATGGGAGAGCATAACTGCCAATGATACATCAAAAAATGGGTTGATTTCCAAAATATATAGAGTGCTCATACAACTCAACAAAAGGAAGACAAAGAACCCAATTAAAAATGGGCAGAGGACCTAAAGAGACACCTCTCCAAACAGGACATACAAATGGCCAAGAGACATATAAAAAAATGCTCAATGTCACTAATCATCAGAGAGTTGCAAATTAAAACAAAAATGAAGTATCACCTCACACCTGCCAGAATGGCTGCCATCAACAAATCATCAAACAACAAGTGCTGGTGAGTGTGTGGAGAAAATGGACTCTAGTACACTGCTGGTGGGAATGCAGACTGGTGCAACCACTATGGAAAACACTATGGTGTTTCCTCAAAAAATTAAAAATTGATCTGCCATTTGACCCAGTGATCCCACTTCTAGGAATATATCCTAAGAAGCCTAAAACACCAATCAGAAAGAATATAGGTACCCCTATGTTCATAGCAGCACTATTTACAATTGTTAAGATCTGGAAACAGCTCAAGTGTCCATCAGTAGATGAGTGGATAAAAAAGCCGTGGTACATATACACAATGGAATACTATGCCACTGTAAGAAAGAAAGATCTCTTATCCTTTGAGATGACATGGAGGGACCTGGAGAGTATTATGCTAAGTGAAATAAGCCAATCAGAGAAAGACAAATACCACATGATCTCACTTATTTGTGGAATATAATGAACAAAATAAGCTGATGAATAAAATAGATCCAGAGACATAGAAGTATGGTTCAGACTGACAGACCTCAGAGTAGGGAGGCGGGGGGTGAGGGGAGATGGATGAGGTAAACCACAGAACTTATATGCATGTATGCATAACCTATGGACGTAGACAACAATGCTGGGGGGTAGGGAGCAGAATGGGAAGGAGGGTGTCTAGGGGGAAAAAAGGGAGAAACATCTGTAACAAAAATAAATTAATAAAAATTGAAAGAAAAAAAGTCTGTAGTATATTTACACAATGGAATACTACTCAGCTGTAAAAAAAAAAAAAAAAAAAAGAGGAAATCTTACCTAGCAACAGCATGGATGGACCTGGAGATTATTATGCTAAGTGAAATAAGCCAGTCAGGGAAAAAGACAAGTACCATATGATTTCACTTATATCTGGAATCTAATTAACAAAATAAACTAACAAACAAAGTGGAGATAAACTCAAGGATACATAAAACAGACTGACAGCTATCAGCAGGGAGGGATTTGGGGGCTGAATTAAAAGGGTGAAGGGATTAAGAAAAGAAAAAAAGAAAGACTCATGGACACAGACAACAGTATGGTGACTGACAAGAGAAATAGGGATTGGGAAAAATAGAAGGGAGTAAAGTGGACATAAATGTTGATGGAAAAAGACTTATCTTGAGGTAGTAAATACACAATACAATTTACAGATGAGGTATTGTAGAATTGTATGCCTGAAACTTACATCATTTTATCAACCAATGTCGCCCCAATACATTCAATTTAAGAAGAACAGTATTTTTATTGACATAGTATACAGATCAATTTATGTATAAATTTAAATGTAAATATCATCTTCTAAAAACATGCTTAAATGGTGAATTTTAAAGTAGTAAGACTGGAGAAATTAGTCAATCATTTGAAGATAAATTGAGAACCTTATTTTTCCATGAGCCCTAATACACACCAGATGAACTGAAGGCAAACATATCAATAATGAAACCATTAGTTTGTATGATACAGTTGTAAATCTTTCCTTAATCTTGGCTTTTGACTTTTGAAATTACTTTGGTTTGAGTGCACTAAAGACTAGTTTTGTTTGTTTGTTTGTTTTGTTAATCCTCACCAGAGGATATTTTTTTTCCATTAATTTTTAGAGAGATGGAAGGGAGGGAAGGAGAGAAAAAAACATCGATGTAAGAGAGACACATCAAGTGACTGCATGTGCCCTAATCGGGGCCAGGGATTGAACCTGCAACCCAGGTACACACCCCTGACTGGGAATTGAACTGAGGAACCTTTGGTGCATGGGCCAGCACTCTAACCACTGAGCCACACTGGCCAGAGCTAAAAACTAGTTTTTAAAGTTCCAAACATGGATCTAGGAGAAAATTTTTCCTACAACTGAGTGGGATTTTTCACTGAAAACATAGATTCACAAGATATAAAACAATTAAAGCAAGTTTAACATCCTCTTCTTGACTCCTCCTGTGGGTAATAAAATGAAGGGGAATGGTAACTAAAGATAATAAAGATAAATTAGAGATTACCATGATTCTAGGGGGGATTGGTATACACTAACAGAGACAGAGAGGGGAGTGGACTTTATTCTGGCTGCCTTGTGTCTCCAATGAAATCAGGTCTTATCTTCCTAGAGAATAAAGTGTACTTCCCTTTGCAGATTTTTGGTTTTGGTAGAGTGCCAATCCTGTTTCTTAAAAATAGATCTGACCAACTGAAGGTCTTTATTCATAGGGCCAACTAGGATGGTCTCAAATCTTCTCAAGGATTACTGTGGGAACTCGGGTACTCTCTCTCTCTTTCTCTCTCTCTCTCTCTCTCTCTCTCTTTCTCTCCCCCCAAACCTATTACTAAATATTTTTTCATTAAAAAATAAAGTAAAATTTAATTCTAAATTTAAGTTTTTACTTTATTATTAACTTGATCTGTAAACTTTGTATTAATTCCTATAATATAGATAAGTTTCAGGTAATTTAGAAAACTAGTTAATGATCATAGAAACTTTTATTATAAAAAAAGTATTGTATCACATTTTCTAACACTCCCCCAGAGCAAATTTTTATTACTACATAAAAATCAGTTCAAACACATTAAAAGACAAACAACAGACAGTAGATAATCATAGCATTTTAAGTATAAGAGTTAATATCAATACATTTTAAAAATCTTATTAATAATTAAAAAACTAATAAATACCAAAGTAATGACAGTTATTGCCTTTGATTAGCAATTTATTATTTATTAGAAATTTATTTGCTTTTTATCTCCATTTATAACAGTTTTATAATATAATAAAAAAGCATGTAAACCTTAGATGATAGAAAAATATATGTGTGAACATATTTATCTCTTCTATGTAGATAGTTACTGTTTCTATGAAAAAATTATGAAACACCTCAATGCAAATTTTGTAAAATGTCTGAGCAAATAATTCAGAAATGAAGAAATACATGTATCGCTATCATGAATAAAAATGGTCATATGAATATACATATGAATAAAAATGTTCATTATTGCTAGAAAGCTAAACAGGTGAAAATTAAAATAATACAACTAATTACAAAATGAGATTTTTAAAAAATAAAATAATTCTATATATATGGAAAATTTTTATATAATGTTAAAATTGTAAACAGATACAATACTTAAAAGGACAATTTGGCAGTATATAATCATTCACTATGCACCAAACACTCTTCTAAGCTAGCATGTATATTAGCTCATGTAATCTTCATAACAGTTTTGAGGTAAATACTATTATGGATATGTAAGTGTAGATAATGACACTGAGAGATGTGACATAGAAAGGGACAGAAACAGAATTATAATTGAGGCAGCCTGATTTCATAGTCCAACTTCAATATTACCATCCTACTTCCCTTATGGAAGACTCTAAAATAGACATACCCTTGACATACAAGCTTATAGTAGAAATAGATCTTAAAGAAATAATCGTGAATGTCTATAAAGATTTGATAACCATGATGTCCTAGCAACATTGTTTGCAATAGCAGAAAATTGAAAATGTCCAAGAAGCCCTGGCTGGTTTGGCTCAGCGGTTGGAGCGTCGGCCTGCGGTCCAGAGAGACCCGGGTTCGGTTCCCGCTAAGGGCATGTACCTCAGTTGCGATTTGTCCCCGGCCCTGGTTGGTCGTGCGGGAGGCAGCCACTCGATGTGTCTCTTTCACGTCGATGTTTCTCTCTCTCTCTCTCTTCCTCTCCCTCCCTCCCATTCTATCTGAATAAAAAATGGAAAAATGTCCTCGGGTAAGGATAAAAAAAAAAAAAAAGAAAGAAAGAAAATGTCCAAGAAAAAAATATCTGAATAAATTGAGTTCAATAAATACAAATCATAGTTATAAAATAATTTTGTACAATATGAAATTATGTAAAAATGTAGAATATATGTTAGTAAAGATAGCAAGTTAAAAAATTCTAGACTAATAAATACCAAAGTAATGACAGTTATTGCCTTTGATTAGCAATTTATTTGCTTTTTATCTCTATCTATAACATTTTTATAATACAATAAAAAAGCATGTAAACCTTATATGATAGAATATATGTGTGAACACATTTGATCTCTTCTATGTAGATAGAGTTACTGTTTCTATGAAAAAATTGAAAAGAATTCAAATGATATTTTGTATTTAACTATATAAAAATTTAAAATATCTGAATGCTAAATCTCCGTTAAGAACATTAAAGGCAAAGGAAAAAACTAAATCATTCTCATCATATATTATCCAAAATGTTTAATATTCTTAATCTATTAAAAGTTATTGTGAATCACTAAGAAAAAAGTAGTGCAAATGAAGTAGTGCAAATGATCTGGCAAGAGACTAATTCAAAAAAGAGAGACATAACAATTACCACAAACACATATAAGTATATTCAGATTCAAATAGTGATCACAGTAATTCATGCCAATTACATTTTGGATATTTGTTCCTTGTAGCTGAAAGAATCTAGTTGATAAATCTATACAGTATGTGGTGTGACTATGTGTGTTTATGTGGTGACAGAAGTGGAGAGGGATAGCAATACGTCTGTCAGCCTTATCTCCAAAACGTATTCACACTATCTACACTTCTCTCCATTTCCAGCGTTAGTGCTCTAGTCCATGTCTCCTTCTCTCTTATCTACACTAACGCATCAGCTTCCTAATTGGTCCTTATGATTCTGCCCTCACTATTTTGTTTTCCACAGTTTTTTTTTTTCCTCCCCTTGTTTTTTAATTCCTAAATTATTTTTACTGAAAGCCAGAGTAATATTTTGGGGGGGAAAGAATAAACTTTTTATTTTAGAATAGTTTTAGATTCACAGAGAAGTAATGAAAATAGTAGAGTTCCCATATGTCCAAACCCAGTTTCCTCTATTTTTAACATCTTGCATTAGTATGATATATTTATCTCAGCGAATGAATCTATATTGATAAATTACTATCTCTATAATTTATTCAGATATTCTTAGTTTTCACTGAATGTTCTTTATTTATTTAAAAATACCACATGACATTCAGTTGTCATGTCTTCTCATGCTCATCTTGGGTGTGACAGTTTCTTACACTTTCCTTGTGTTTAATGACCTTGACAGTTTTGAGGAGTACTAGTCAGGTATTTTGTAGAATGTCTCTCTATTGAGATTTTTTTACAGTGTACATTCAACATTATTCTGTATTAGTTTCAGATATACAGTATAGTGATTAGAATATCATGTACTTTACAGAGTGGTCCCTCCACTGCTTTCAGTACAACTTGGCCCCATACATAGTTAGCACAATATTATTGAGTATATTTCCTATGCCGTAATCTACATCTCTGTGACTGTTTTGTAACTACCAATTTATACTGCTTAATCTCTTCACCTTGTCACCCAGCCCCCCAAACTCCCTCCCTTCTGACAACTGTAAGTCTGTTCTTTGTATCTATGAGTCTGTTTCTGTTTTGTTTGTTTATATTGTTCACTAGATTCCACATATAAGTGAAATCATGTAGTATTTGTCTTTCTCTAGCTGACTTATTTCACTTAGCATAATACCCTCTAGGTTCATCCATGCTGTCAAAAATTGTAAGATTTCATTCACTTTTTTTTTATGACTGAGTAGTATTCCATTGTGTAAATATACCACAGCTTTTTTATCCATTCATATATGGTCACTTGGGTTGCTTCCATATCTTGGCTATTGTAAATAATGCTGCAATGAATATGGGGGTGCATATATTCTTTTGAATTAGTGTTTTGGGTTTCTTTGGATATATTTCCAGAAGTGGAATTGCTTGGTCATAAGACAATTCCATTTTTAATTTTTTTATGAACTTCCATACTGTTAAAGTCAGAGTGATTTTTATAAATCAAAATCAGAACATGCCACTGTCATCAGAACTATCCAAGAATTTCATATTGTATATCAAATAAAATTCAAGCTATCGTATTGCCCTATTTTTTGTTACCCTTCTCCATAACTGAAAAAAAAATCAGGTTGGGGGAGGTGATTTGTTTACTTGTTTATTGCCATTATTTAATGTAAACATGGATAGTCTGAGACCTCGTTTGTGTTATTTATAGCTATATGACCATCACCCAGAAAAGCACCTGAAACAGAAGGGGATCCATAAAGATTCATAAAATGTATGACTAAGTTAGTGAATGGATAATAAATGTGGGGAAAGGTGCTGTTAAGTTATTAAAATACAATTTAAAAGGAGAAATCAGAATACATCTTCATTTTGCTTCACTAGAAATGTATATTTGATATATTTAAAGATCATTCCAATATACCATGATTCTCAAAGTAGAATAAAGTAGTATATATTTTTATTTAGCTTTAAGAATCAGAGATCTAAGTTGATCTCGTTTAATTTAATCCATAACTTGTTCATGAGTTAAGTGCTAGGGAAAGGTCTGTATCAGGTCAATATACCTTATGTGAGTTATAGAAATCATTTACATTGTAATAGAGAATTTAACATTGATCAGTCAAGGAATAGCTCCTTTATGAATTATAGTCAGAATTTTTAAGAAATAATTAAACATATATTTTCAATTGACTGCCTCAGAGCTGTTTCTTCTCCAACATGTAGGAAATAAAATTTCTATTGAAGAAATTAGATATTTATACACTCAGACTCATAGCAACATCATTCACAAGTGTCAATCAACAAATGTATAGATAACAAATTGTAGTATACACACACAATGACCTATTATTTAGCCTTTAAAACAAAGGGAATTCTCACACGTGCCAGCAATATGGGACATAATGCTAAGTAAAATGAGCCAGACACTAAAAGACAATGCTGTATGTTTCCACTTATATGAGGTACCTAAAGTAGTCAAATTCATAAAGAAAAAAAAATAGCCCTCTAATAAGGGCTAGAGAAAAACTGGGATTTATTGCTTCGTGTGTATATAGTTTCAATTTTGCAAGATAATAAGTATTCTGGAATTGGTTCTGCAACAGTGTAAAATATGCTTCTTAACACTACTATACTGTACACTTAAAAATAGTTAACATGGTGAATTTTGTTATGTATATTTTATCACAATTAAAATTTTTTAAATGATACGGGCTGTACTTTCAATTTAGTTAAATAAAATTTTTCTTAAATAAATGATAAAAGTAAACAAATTTTTGAAAATTAAAGCTAACTCTTTGGAGAGATCCTTGAAGAATTCTCAAGATACAAACCTTTCCAATAGGTTTTATACCATGAACTACAATGAGGGATTGTTACAAGGTCCCAATTAGAAAGTAAACTGGAACATTTAAAATTCTGAGGTTAATGTCAGTTCACAAAGCTAGTGGGGAAAAGTCTTCCAGAAGCACCTGTTATCTGGATTTCCACAAAGTCACTGACCAATTTTTATTTTGCATATATCAAAGACTACCCTCAAAGACACATTTTTGTGACCAAACTTAGATCATCTAAATGATTTTTTTAAATGTGAGCTTTTCTTTGAATCAATAGGACACTTATGAAAGATTTAAACTTATAAAATATGCCAAGTGGCTTCTTTTGATACACATATCACCTCACTTATTTTGATTGGCTTTTGCTATTGTCTTTGGTTTTTAATTTTTGTGTCATGACAGTCTTTATTAAACTAGGGAGTGGTAGGGCAAATTAAGCATTTTTATATTTTACATTATTCAATCAATTAAGCTGTGGGTGGAATCAGTTTTAAAGTCTTCCAGGAGTACCTGTTATTAGTAAGTATTAGAAAGTAATATCACACAGAGAGAAAAGTAAGATTTATATACCCAAATAAAATTATAACTCACTACTAACTCAAAGTTATGAAAAATGGCATTATTTACCATGTGTTCTTCCTCAAAATAGTTTTAATGTGTTTCTTTTTTAATTTAAATGAAATGTGGATTTGGTCATTTAAGATGTCAATAAGGTCTGGAATATTTTCCAATTACGGCCATATTTGGAAAAGGAAAAACTCACATCACAGGTCTACCTCATGGCTACCACCCTTTTAGATTGTTTACCAGTGTGCATGTGTGTGTGTAGTCAATGAGATATCTGGATAAATATTAACCCAGAGCTTTTCTTTGATTCAAAATCTATTTGTTTTTGTTGTTGTTGTTATTGTAAAGGTTTTTGCATTCCTTCTAGCAAAATGGTGAAGTTACACTAAAAATAATCCTATCCACCAGTTTTAGATTAAGAACATCACAAGCAACATTGTAGAGAATTATGTAAATGAGTGTAAAATGATTGCTTCAAGTTGTACCACTAAATTACCATGGATATAATTTGAAGTATTATAGTTAAGTGAAAAAATAAGTTACTTTTGGATACAAAAACAATAGTATCTACTTCCAAAAATGACACGGAAATTTAAAGAAATGATCTGGGTGAGTTACAACTAAATTTCCAAATAATCAAGGTTTAAATGATCAGATTATTCTATCTTCCTTCCCCAGTTCCCAAACATATATGGATCCAGCCACAATAGTTTTTAAAGTTCATGTATTTCCTGAGTTCACAAGTGAGAATACACAATGAGAATGCTTCCGGTCCCACTGGCATAGGATGTTTAACAGAGCTTAATCACATCCACAAAAGTCTCCCTTAAAATGTATTGCTTATGAATGACGTCTATTGCTGTCTGATGTCTCTTTCAGGTGGTGACTTCACAGATTAAAAATGACTAATGCACAATACCCAAAATAAATTATATCTCCTCTATCCCCATTTCCCACAAACTCCTTCCCACACACACACATTTGTTTTAAGTGAATGGAAACAAGGCCAAAACAACCTAGACTGCCAAATTCCATTGTGCATATTTAGTCATTTTCATCCTAGAAAGACATCCAAGCTCTTTCCCCTGCCCCTCACAAATGCCCCAGTCTTTTTTAAATACAGAAAGCATTCTTCTTGGGCTACTTCCCCAAAGAACTCAGAGTACTTTTAAGTAGTTCTTTTATTACCAATATTTCCAAGCTAGAGGTTATTACATAGAGATTATTGAAAGATAACACTACACCGAAAGATATTTCCACGTACTTTGGTCTATTTTGAGCAGTAAGATTAAACTACTTTTATAATGTGAAGCTGACAAGGACCTAGGAGACTATTTATTTCACCTTTCCTGTGTTAGAGACCAGGAAAGAGGCAAAAACTTCTCACGCCATGTGCTAGCTCTAGCTAAGTCTTAATCTAATGCCATTTCCACTCCGACAATCTACCAAATTGCTAACATAGCACGGAATCAGGATCAGAGAAGGTTCTCAAACCATGTGGTTATTTAAACCTCAAGTTAAATATTTTAGGCAGGAAAAACTAAGTACTGAGTAAAATTTTGATTTTTTTTTTTAAGGAGTCAGGTTAGCAAACAGAAAAAAATTAGCAAACTTAAATTTTATTTCCTCTCATGTATGCTATCCATATTTCCTTTTCAGGAGATACTAATGAAAAATAGAGGATTAAAAGAGGTTAAAAGAATAAAGAGAAAAGCAAAAATCTTGATGACAAAAAAACAAAAACAGATAATTCATAGACTATATCCATTTTCATGTGGTCTATTAAAGTTGTTAAACCATGGATCTCTCAGCCACTTTACAGCACCAAACACATTTTTTGTGTACATTGAATTAAGTAGAAATGAAAGGTAAAATTAAATTAAACTAAGATCTTTAGCGCATTTATTTCAGGTAGCGTCTTGTCAGTTGGAACAAGACCCGTTTCTGTGTATCTTTGAATGTACATTTCACTCTTTGTTTTATTGGTTAGGAAATCTCCGAGTCAAATTTTTTACCTCTCTGTAGCAATAATAGAGTATTTATTACATATATATTTTATACTAGTCTTAACCTTACCATCAACTTATTTTTCTCTTTTTACTTTCACTTATTTATAAAAGACTTCAAAATATTTTTGGAATGAGCTATAGTATAAACCAATCATATCCATAAACCATACATTTTACCATATTTTTAATAAAGATAAAATGTTTATAGGCATAATATGGAAAGAAACATCTAAAATACAATGTGTTTTATATAATGTATTTTATATAGTATTTTATAGAGTGCCCTTCATGAAGCTTAATTAAGAAACAACTTTCTGCCCTGGCCAGTTTGGCTCAGCGGTTACAGCGTTGGCCTGCGGTTCAGAGAGACCCGGGTTCGGTTCCCGCTAAGGGCACGTACCTCGGTTGCAGTTTGTCCCCGGCCCTGGTTGGGTCGTGCGGGAAGCAGCCACTCCATGTGTCCCTTTCACATCGATGTTTCTCTCTCTCTCTCTCTTCCTCTCTCTCCCTCCCACTCTATCTGAACAAAAAATGGAAAAAAATCCTCAGGTGAGGATAAAAAAAAAAAAAAGAAACAACTTTCTTCTTTACTCCCTGTATGTAGATAATTCCATTAGGACTCGATCAAAATATGCTATCTTCACCAAGTATAAAATTAATTTCCAGGTAAATTTTCAGCTCATTAAATTAAATACCAAGCACAGCCTTTGGGGCCAGGAAAATGTGACAGAATGTTTACTTTTAGTCTGAGGGGGTTGTCAGAAGGGGTGTGTGTGTGTATGTGTATGTGGTCATCTCTCATTGGTATAACTAAATCCTTATAATTCAAAAAGTGGACTCCACAGAGTCAGAGAACAAATCCCTGGGATTGCAACTGTCATGTGTACTTCAGACAACTCTGGTCAACAGTATGCAAATGAAGGAAACTTACTTTGTTGTTTTTTTAATTGTAGCAAAATATACATAACATAAAATTTGCCATCTTAGCCATTTTCAAGTATACAGTTTAGTGCTGTTAAATACATTCACATTGCTGTGCAACCATCACCACCATTCACCTCCAGAATTCTTTTCATCTTGCAGGACTGAAACTCTGTCTTCATTTTCTACAATTGCAACTCCCATTTTTCTCTTCCTACAGCCCCTGGCAGCCACTATTGCACTTTCTGTCTTTAGAGATTTGACTACTCTAGATACCACATATAATGGAATCACACAGTATTTGTCTGTTTGTAACTGGCTTATTTCACTCAGCATCATGTCTTCAGGGTTTATCCATGTTGTAGCACATGTCAGAATTTCCTTCCTCTTTAAGGTTGAATAAAATTGCATTGTAATTCATATACAACAAATTTCTTTTTTAAAATAGATGTTTTTATTGATTTTAGAGAGAGAGCAAGGAAGAGGGAGAAAGAGAAACATCAAGGTGAGAGAGAAATATGGATCAGCTGCTTCCCACAAGCACCCTGTCCAAGGATCGAGCCTGCAATCTGGGCACGTGCCCTGACCAGGAATCAAATTGGTGACCTTTCAGTGTATGGGACGATGCTCAACCAACTGTGCCACACCAGCCAGGGCTATACCACAATGTCTTTATTGATTCATCTTTCA
This sequence comes from Tadarida brasiliensis, assembly GCA_030848825.1. Classification (NCBI taxonomy): domain Eukaryota; kingdom Metazoa; phylum Chordata; class Mammalia; order Chiroptera; family Molossidae; genus Tadarida; species Tadarida brasiliensis. The sequence goes on along the minus strand of CM061259.1, from coordinate 64,499,785 downwards.
ATTGACACTTGAATTGTTTTCACCTTTTGGCTACTGCAAATATCTCTTCAAGTCTCTGCTTTTAATTCTTTGGAGAATGTATCAAAAAGTAGAACTGCTGGATCATATGTAATTCTATTTTAATTTTTTTGAGGAACTGCCATACTATTTTTCATAGCAGCTGCACCATTTTGCATTCCCACAAACAGTGCACAAGTGTTCCAATTACTCTACATCCTCGTCACCCCTTGTTATTTTCTATTTTTGTAAAGTAGCCATCTCAGTGTGTGTGAAGTGATAGCTTATTGTAGTTCCATTAGTTTTGTTTTGTTTTTTGTTTTGTTAATTCTCACCCAAGGATATTTTTTCCATAATATGATTTTTAGATAAGAGTGGAAGGGAGGGTGGGGGAAAGAGAGAGAAAGAAACATTGATGTGAGAGAGACACATTGATTGGTTGCCTCCTGCACGACCCTGACCAGGGCCAAGGATTTAACATGCAACCCAGGTCCATGCCTTTGACTGGGAATCAAACCCGAGACCCTTTAATCTGAGGGCCGACACCCTAACCACTGAGCCAAACCAGCCAGGGCTCCATCAGTTTTTAAAGCAGGATTTCCAGAAACCTTCTCTGTATTTCAACCATAACATTTAAGATAACAAAAGAGCATTCAATAAAAGATGAGAAATGTATAATTTGTTTATGAGACAATAATCCTCACTAGATAGTCTGACTTGAACTCTATTAATAACACAAAAATAAGGGCTATTCTTTCCTAAGCCTCCAATGCCTTGCCTAGGGCCTCAAGCCATTCAGACTGGCAACTACAGGCATATCTCATTTTATTGTGATTCCCTTTATTGTGCTTCCCAGATACTGCTTTATTTTTTACAAACTGAAGGTTTGTGGAAACCCTGCATAGAGCAAATCTATCACACCATTTTTCCAACAACATTTGCTCTATGTCACAACAACTTTGTGTCTCTATGTCACATTTTGGCAATTTTCACAATATTTCAAACTTTCTCGTTATTATTATATATCTTATGATAATCTGTGATCAGTGATTTTTGATGTCACTATTATAACTGTTTTTGGGTTCCATGAACCAGGCCCATATAAGATGGCGAACTTGACAGATAAATATTACATGTGTTCTGACCGCTCTACTGACCAGCCATTACCACATCTATTTTCCTCCTCCTGTGCTTCTCTATTTCCTGAGACACAACAATATTGAAATTAGGCCAATTAATAATCCTAAAATGGCCTCTAAGTGTCCAAGTAAAAGAAACAGTTGCATGTTTCTCACGTCAAATCAAAAGCTAAAAATATTTCAGCTTAGTGAAGAAGGCATGTCCAAAGCCAAGACAGCCCCAAAGCTAGTCCTCTTAAGCCAGACAGTTAAATTGTAAATGTAAAGGCAAAGTTCTTGAAGGAAGTTAAAAGTGTTACTCCAGTGAACACATAACTGATAATAAAGCAAAACAGCCTTATTGCTGATATGGAAAAAATTTTAGTGGTCTGGATAGAAGATCAATGTAGCCACAACATTCCCTTAATCCAAAGCCTAATCTACAGCAAGGCCAAAACTCTTCAATTCCACGAAGGGCGAGAGAGGTGGGGAAACCACAGAACAGTTTGAAGCAGCAGAGGTTGGCTTGTGAGGTTTCTGTCTCCATAACATAAAAGTGCAGGTGAAGCAGCAAGAGCTGATGTAGAAGCTGCAGCAAGTCACCCAGAGATTTAGCTAAGGTAAGTAATAAAGGTGACTCACGAAACAACAGCTTTTCAATGCAAACGAAAGTCTTATATTGGAAGATGCCATATAGGACTTTCATAGTTACAGAAGAAAAGCCAATGCTTGTCTTCAAAGCTTCAAAAGACAGCATTATTGCTGGTGGAAATGGGGTTCTTCCATGGAGTCACAAGAAAAGCATTTCGGGGACCCACACATGGCAGGATGAGGTGTAGTGGTAAGATTTATTGAAGCTGGAGCAAACACAAAGGACTGTCCCCAGATGTCCAGTGTCTCACTCATGAGCAGATGGCTCGGCTCTGTCCCGCTGTGGAAGAAGTCCAGCTTTGTCTTCACCAAGCCCAGAAGAAGGGCCAGAGTCCAGAGATGTTGTGCCATTACCTGGCATCAGCAGTGCATCCGAAGCTTTCATAGCTCAGTTCAGTCCATGCCAAAGCTCAGAGCAGCTTAGTCTCTGTCCCCGTCAGGCTAGCTTAGTCTCTGTTCCCAGCTCCATTCTGGCCTGGTGCTGTACTGTCACACCCAGGCCCACGCTTGGAGCGGGCCCAAGCTTGGACCCACACAGCTGCTACAGAGAGAGGACACAGGAACAAACCGGCAAGTGCACGAACAAACGCATGCTACCAAGAGGGGCCTTTGTTAAGCTTTGATTATGTTACCGCGCGTTTGGGAGAGTTTTCTTTCAAACTAACCAATCTCTTTTCTGGCTCTTTAGGGGCTTGTGCTGGGCCCTCCCCCTATCCAATCATTTTCCTAGATATTTGGTGGTTTTGTGTCCCTTATCCAATCCAATTCTTTTCCTACATTAGACCCCACCCCTTTATGATCGCCATCTTGGCTCCTAATGCACATGTGCCCAGCAGAGGAATTTTGGATTCGCTGGTTCTTCCTCCCCTCGGTAATCTGCTGTAATGTCCAGTGTTTCCCTGGAGACACTGGGAAGCCTGTAAATGGAGCGCGGGTGGGGGCTGGAGGAATACCAATTCCCTTGGTGGGGATGTGGTCATGCCCTGAGTGTCTGAAGCTGTAACTTCCAGACTCAATCAGGCCCAGCCAGTCTAGCTCCCTTCTCCTTTGTGAGCTACTAGCTGCCTATGCTAACAGGCTGACTCTCTTGTTAGGGGCTAATGCAGTTGGTGACTTTAAGTTGGAGCCAGTGCTCATTTACCATTCCAAAATCCTAGGGCCCTTAAGAATTATGCTAAGTCTGTTCTGCCTGTGCTCTGTAAATGGAACAACAAAGCCTGAATCAGACCACATGTGTTAACAACATGGTTTACTGAAAAGTTTAAGCCCACTGTTGAGACCTACTCCTCATAAAAAACAACAACAGATTTCTTTCAAAATATTACTGCTCACTAATAAATGCACCTAGTCAACCAAGAGCTCTGATGGAGATGGACAATATTGATATTGTTTTCAGGCCTGCACACCCAGCATTCATTCTGTAGCCCATAGATTGAGGAGTAAGTTTGACTTTCAAGTCTCATTACTAAGAAATAAGTTTTGTAAGAATATAAGTTGCCATATATAGTGATTCCTGCAATGAACCTGGGCAAAGTAAAGTGAAAATTTCCTGGAAAGGATGCACCATTCTAGATACCATTAAGAACACTCGTGATCCATAAGGAGAGGTCAAAATATCAGCATTAACAGGAGTTTGGAAGAAGTAAACTTCAACCCACATGGATTACTCTTAAGGGTTCAACATATGAGTGGAGGAAGTAATTGCAGATGTGGAAATAGGAAGAGAACTAGAATCAGAAATGAAGCCTGAGGATTTGACTGAATTGATGAAATTTCAAGTTAAAACAAATGAGGAGTTCCTTCCTATGAATGAGCAAAGAAAGTGGTTTCTTGAGATGGACTCTACTAGTGGACATGCTGTGAAGATTGTTGAAATGACAACAGATTTAGAATATTGCACAAACTTAGTTGATAAACAGTGGCAGTGTTTGAGAGATTTGCTCAATTTTGAAAGAAGTTATACTGTTGGTAAAAGGAAGAGTGAATCAATGAGTCATTGATTCAATTATTGCTATATTGTTTTAGGAAATTACCACAACCACCCCAACCTTCACCAACCACCACCCTGATTAGTCAGCAGCCATCAACATTAAAGCAAGGCCATCCACCAGCAAAAAGTTTATGACTCACTGAAGTCTCAGATGATGGTTCACTTTTTTTTAACCAGTAAAGTATTTATTAATTAAGGTAAGGCATGCATATTTTTTGACAAATGCTATTGCACACTTAATAAACTACAGTATAGTATAAGCACACATTTTCTATGCACTGGGAAACCTAAAATTTGTGTCACTGACTTTATTGTGATATTTGCTTTATTGCAGTGGTCTGGAACCAAACCCACAAAATCTCCAAGGTACGCCTGTATATAATGGTGCAAACTGCCTGGCCTGGCTGGTTGTGATTAATCACGACTGCTAAATTTCTTCTGGAACAACAAAGGTGGCAGTAAATAAGATTGTAAATGGGCTTGTCTATTTAAAGACAAGGCAGAGATTCCAATTTATCCTGTTTTGCTCTTTTTTCCCCCTAAGCATTTTGCAATTGATAAAACCCAAAACACATTTAGCCCTGAGCAACAACCACCGCCACCCCCTTTTAAACATGTGTGTCTCAAGAGAATGAATCCATATGTTTCTGATTCATTTACAATTAATTCATCAAAATGTTGTTTTGATGTCCAAGAAGCTTTATGGAGGCCCTCTCATGAGTCTTTTTTCTTAGAAACAGGAAATCATTCCTTGCCAAGACACAAACTCAAAACACACCAAAGGGTTTTGAGCTGAGTTTGAAACATTGGGACTTCAACATCTTAGCAAATGCCAAACTTGGACAAGAACATCTCTTCATCTCTACATGCAAGCCAAACCCAGATTTAATATCTGATTAATCTCTGGCTCTTGGAATGCCCAGCATGACTTAAGCCATTTTGTACAAGCACCAGAAGATTCCAGGTGAGCAGCAAAGCAGTATGAAAATGAGAAGGAAGACCAATAGATTTTTTTAATTTACCCTAGCAAGACACAGTGAGTTTAGAAAAATGCCCGTAGACAGCACATCCACTGATAAACCCCTGAACAGTCTCCTTCCATCCAGTCTGCCTTGTTTGTAAGCTATCTCAAACAGGATGGCTTAACACCACTGACATTAAACACCACGAAGTCCAAGCTGTTCCTTACCCACACGCTTTCCCCACATGCCAAACTTTCCTTTTACAAAGATCTATGCCATTTAGTCTCTAATGCTTCAAGAATTAACACTTCAGTCACCTCTGTTTCTCATACACCTGAACTCATATGAGGTTTATAGCTTAAATCAATCCCCCTCAAATGCCCCAACCTAGACAAATGGGTCAGCTTTCTTTAAATCTCACCTTATGCTTTCAGATCCTCAAGTTTTTGCCAACATCATAGCAAGTTTTCTGCCTCTTTGAACCTCACCATCCTTCCTGCTTGAATCTTGCTTCCTGGCTAAAGCCATACATGTCAACTTCAGAGAGAGAGAGAGGTGTGTGTGTGTGTGTGTGTGTGTGTGTGTGTGTGTGTGTGTGTGCGCGCGCGCGCACGCGCAGTGGCGGCGGAGGGGGGCAGTATTCATTACAATAAGAGTCCTTGTTTCTGTAACTGGTCACATGGTCATAGGTGGTACTTATAACTATCTTCCTTTACTACCCATTCTGTATTCCCTTTGCCCTCAGCAAACACCTCAATTGTTCATAGTTCTTTATCTGATGGGGTGACCCAAACCTTCATTCTTGCAGAATCTGGGTCATTTCTAATCCTTCTGGGATTAAGTTGTAGTTTTCCATTGACCTTAATCACAGGGCATGGAAAACTAAAAGATGCCCTTAAGAATCTCCTTTATTCCAGACAGAGTCTTCTTTACCTGTATTATAGAGTAGTAGTCCAATTTTCCCCTGAAATTTAGGATCAGTTACCTGAGCCAGAATGATAATTCCCTGAATTGCTTGTTGATTCAAAGGCAGGAGAAGCTTACAGTGGCCTGGTGGCGGTCTTCACTTTCAGTTCAATGGAATCATTGTTGCAGCTCTTCGTGAAAGCATTTCTCTATCTGGAACTAAGATCTCTAGGACAGCAGAGCATACAGTCATAGAAACAGAAAGCAAAAACTTTGCTAGTGGATTACTAGAGGTAATAGTGGTTTCACTGTCATTTCCACCCCTTGGTTCCTGGACCCATGAACCCCTGGCTATGGGAGAGAGAACACCATTTATTAGACACTGACTTGGAATATATATATATATATATATATATATATCCATCCTTCTGGAGAACATTACCTCAGCTCTGCATATTATTGTCACCTAGCCAGCACTGTGAGTCTTTAAATTTTTTTTTAAATTTGTTGATTTGAGAGATAGAGAAAGAGATATCAGTTTGTTGTTCCATTTATTGATGCATTGATTCTTGCATGTGCCCTAACCAGGGATCAAACCCCACAACCTTGGCATATTGGGACAACACTCTACTGAACTATTCATCCAGGGCATAATTGAGTGTTTAAAAGGCCATTCCATCATTCTATCAAGACAGCTGATTTAGAATAATAAGAAACATGGTAAGACCAGTGCATTTCATAAGCATAAGCCCATTGCTATATTTCTTTTGCTGTGAAATAAGTCCCTTGATCAGAGACAATGCTGGGTGGAATACTATGACAGTGGATAAGACACTCTGTAGGTCCTTGGATAGCAATTTTGGCAGAAGCATTGTGTGCAACAAAGGTGAATCTATATCTAGAGTGTCCTTTGCAGTAAGAACAAAACTCTGTCCCTTGTAGGTTGGATGTGGTCCAATGTAATTAACCTGCCACCAGGTAGCTGGTTAACCACCCTGGGGAACAGTACCATATTGGAGGCGCTACAGTGTTGACCTCTGCAGCTGACAGATTGGGCACTTAGCCATGACCATTGCTAGATCAGCCTTGGTGAGTGGAAGTCAATGTCTCAGAGTCCATGCATAAAACTATCCCTGCCACCATGGCCAGTAGGTTTATGAGACTATTGGGTGATGACAGGGGTGCTCAAAAAGGAATCCAGAGAATAGGTACTTTTGATTACTAAATCCTCCTCTGCTGAGGTCACCCTTTGGTGGGACACCAATATCTTTATGTATTTTGCCAATTCAGAGCGGTCTCTCCGCATACCTCTTCCTCAAATTTCTTTGTTTTTTGTTGTTCTTTGTTTTTTTTTTTTTAGTTTTTCTTTTTTTTTAATTTTTATTAATTTATTTTTGTTACAGATGTTTCTTCTTTTTTTCCCCATTGACACCCTCCTCCCCACCCCCCCACACCATCCCCAGCTTTGTTGTCCGTGTCCATCAGTTATGCATACATGCGCATAAGTTCTATGGTTTATCTCTTCCCTCCCCCCCACCCCCTCTTCTGAGGGGTGTCAGTCTATGCCCTACTTCCACATCTCTGAGTCTACCCTGTTCCTCAGACTGTTATGTTCATTATATTCCACAAATAAGTGAGATCATGTGATATTTATCTTTCTCTGCTTGGCTTGTTTCGCTTAGGAAAATACTCTCGAGGTCCCTCCATGTCGTCTCAAAGGATAAGAGATCTTTCTTTCTTACAGCTGCATAGTACTCCATTGTGTATATGTACCACAGCTTTTTTATCCATTCATCCACTGATGGACACTTGGGCTGTTTCCAGATCTTAGCTATTGTAAATAGTGCTGCTATGAACATGGGGGTACATGTATTCTTTCTGATTGGTGTTTCAGGCTTCTTAGGGTATATTCCTAGAAGTGGGATCACTGGGTCAAATGGCAATTCAATTTTAATTTTTTGAGGTAACACCATAGTGTTTTCCACAGTGGCTGCACCAGTCTGCATTCCCACCACCAGTGTACTAGAGTCTGCTTTTCTCCACACCCTCGCCAACACTTGTTGTTTGATGATTTGTTCATGGCGGCCATTCTGACAGGTGTGAGGTGATACCTCACTGTTGTTTTAATTTGCATCTCTCTGATGATTAGTGATGTTGAGCATTTCTTCATATGTCTCTTAGCCATTTGTATGTCCTTTTTGGAGAGGTGTTATTTAGTTCCTCTGCCCATTTTTTAATTGGGTTCTTTGTCTTCCTTTTGTTGAGTTGTATGAGCACTCTATATATTTTGGAGATTAACCCCTTATCTGATGTATCATTGGCAGTTATGCTCTCCCATAGAGTGGGTTCCCTATCTGTTTTGATGGTTGTTTCTTTTGCTGTGCAGAAGCTTTTGAGTTTGATGTAGTCCCATGTGTTCATTTTTCCCTTTGTTTCTGTTGCCTTAGGTGATGTATCAGTGAAAATTCTGCTGCGTATGATGTCCGAAATTTTGTTGCCTACATTTTCTTCTAGGATTTTTATGGATTCATGAGTCACATTTAAGTCTTTTATCCATTTTGAGTTTATTCTTGTGTATGGTGTAAGTTGATGGGCTGGTTTCATTTTTTTTGCATGTAGCTGTCCAATTTTCCCAACACCATTTATTAAAGAGGCTGTCTTTACTCCATTGTATGCTCTTGCCGCCTTTATCAAATATTAATTGAGCATAATGTCTTGGGTCAATGTCTGGATTCTCTGTTCTGTTCCACTGGTCTATATGCCTGTTCTTGTGCCAGTACCAGGCTGTTTTGATTAAGGTAGCTTTGTAGTATAACCTGATATCCGGTATTGTGATCCCCCCTACTTTGTCCTTCTTTTTCAAGATTGTTGTGGCTTTTCGGGGTCTTTTTTGGTTCCATATGAACTTTTAAAGTATTTGTTCTAGTGCTGTAAAATATGTCACTGGTATTTTGATGGGGATTGCATTGAATCTATAGATTGCTTTGGGTAATATGGACATTTTAATGATGTTAATTATTCCAATCCATGAACACGGTATGTGCTTCCACTTTTTTATATCTTCCTCTATTTCTTTTCTCAATGTCCTGTAGTTTTCTGCAAATAGGTCCTTTACATCTTTGGTTAAGTTTATTCCTAGGTATCTTAATTTTTTTGCCGCGATAGTAAATGGAATTGTTTTTTTAGTTTCTCTTTCTGTGAGTTCATCATTGGTGTATAAGAATGCCGTCAATTTCTTGACGTTAATTTTGTACCCTGCTACTTTGCCAAATTCATTTATTAAGTCTAGTAGATTTTTGATGGAGTCTTTAGGGTTTTCTATATATAATATCATGTCGTCTGTGAAGAATGACAGCTTCACTTCCTCCTTTCCAATTTGGATTCCTTTTATTTTTTCTTCACGTCTGATTGCTGTGGCTAAGACTTCCAGTACTATGTTAAATAAGAGTGGCAAAAGTGGGCATCCCTGTCTTGTTCCTTTTCTTAAGGGAAATGTTTTTAGTTTTTGCCCATTGAGTATGATGTTGGCTGTAGATCTTTCATATATGGCCTTTATTATATCAAGATATGATCCCTCTATTCCCAAATTGCTGAGTGTTTTTATAAGAAATGGGTGCTGGACTTTGTCGAATGCTTTTTCAGCGTCTATTGATATGATCATGTGGTTTTTATCTTTCATTTTGTTTATGTGGTGTATCACATTTATTGATTTGCGAATATTGAACCAGCCTTGCATCCCTGGGATGAATCCCACTTGGTCATGGTGAATAATTTTTTTGATGTATTGCTGGATCCGATTTGCTAGTATTTTGTTAAGGATTTTGGCATCTATGTTCATCAGGGATATTGGCCTGTAGTTATCTTTCTTTGTAGTGTCTTTTTCTGGTTTTGGAATTAGGATTATGCTGACCTCATAAAATGAGTTTGGAAGTCTTCCTTCTTCTTGAATTTTTTGAAATAGTTTGAGGAGAATGGGTGTTAGTTCTTCTTTGAATGTTCGGTAAAACTACCCATGAAGCCATCAGGCCTGGGCTTTTGTTTGCTGGGAGAGTCTTGATTACATCTTCAATTTCCTTAGCTGTTATTGGTCTGTTCAAGTTTTCTATCTCTTCCTGGTCCAGTTTTGGAAGACTATGTGTTTCTAGAAATTTGTCCATTTCACTTAGATTGTCGAATTTGTTGCCATATAAATGTACATAGTATTTGTTAACGATCCTTTGTATTTCTGTGGTGTCAGTTGTTACTTCTCCTCTTTCATTTCTGATTTTGTGTATTTGGGTTCTCTCTCTTTGTTTCTTGGTGAGTCTAGCTAAGGGTCCATCAATCTTGTTTATCTTTTCAAAAAACCAGCTCTTTGTTTCATTGATCCTTTGAATTGTTATTCTGGTCTCTATGTCATTTATTTCTGCTCTGATCTTTACTATTTCCTTCCTTCTACTTGCTCTGGGGTTTTCTTTTTGTTTGCTTTCTAGTTCTTTAAGTTGTGAGGTTACATAGTCTATTAGAAATTTTTCTTGTTTCTTGAGGTAGGCCTGTAGTGCTATGAACTTCCCTCTCAGAACTGCTTTCACTGCATCCCATAGATTTTGTGTTGTTGTGTGTTCATTTTCATTGGTTTCCAGGAATTTTTTAATTTCTTCCTTGATCTCATCAGTAACCCATTCATTGTTTAATAACATGCTATTTAGCCTCCATGTGTTCATATGTCTTTGCATGTTCTTGTTGCAATTGATTTCTAGTTTCATGCCATTGTGATCTGAGAAGATGCTTGACATGATTTCAATCTTCCTGAACTTGTAGAGACTTTGTTTGTGTCCTAACATGTGGTTTATCTTTGAGAATGTCCCATGTGCACTTGAGAAAAATGTGAATTCTGTAGTTTTGGGGTGTAATTCTCTGTAAATATCTATTAAATCCATTTGGTCTAGTGCTTCATTTAGAGTCTCTGTTTCCTTGTTAATTTTTTGTCTAGAAAATCTATCCAGTGATGTCAGCGGGGTGTTGAAGTCCCCTGCTATGATTGTATTGCTGTCAATTTCTCCTTTGAAGTCCTCCAGAAGATTTTTAATATATTTTGGTGCTCCTATATTGGGTGCATATATGTTTACCAAGGTTATATCTTCCTGTTGGATAGATCCTTTCAATATTATGTAGTGACCTTCTTTGTCTCTAGTTATGGCTTTCATTTTGAAATCAATTTTATCAGATATGAGTATTGTTACCCCAGCTTTTTTTTTCCTTTCCATTTGCTTGGAAGGTTTTTTTCTATCCCTTCACTTTCAGCCTATGTGAGTCTTTTGTTGTGAGGTGGGTCTCTTGTAAACAACATATATATGGGTCCTGCTTTCTTATCCAATCCGCTACTGTGTTTCTTTTTATCAGAGCATTCAATCCATTTACTTTTAAGGTGATTATTGATATGTACTTATTTATTGCCATTTTTGTTTAGGGTGGTTCTACTTTCCTTCTTATTTCTTCTACTAATTACAGCAGTCCTTTTAACATTTCTTGCAGTGCTGCTTTGGTGCTAATGTATTCCCTTAGCCTTTTTTTGTCTGAGAAGCTCTTTATTTGACCTTCTATTTTGAATGACAGCCTTGCTGGGTAGAGTACTCTTGGATTCAGATCCTTGTTTTTCATGACCTTGATTACTTCATGCCATTCCCTTCTGGCCTGTTTCTGTGGAGAAGTCAGATGATAGCCTTATGGGGGTTCCTTTGTAGGTAACCTGTTGCTTTTCTCTTGCTGCTTTTAGGATTCTCTCTTTGTGTTTAATTTTTGGCATTTTAATTACTATGTGTCTTGGTGTGGGCCTATTTGGGTTCTTCTTACTTGGGACTCTCTGTGCTTCTTGAACTTGAATGCCTTCTTTCTTCACCAAATTATGGAAGTTCTCTGTCATATTTCTTCAAATATATTCTCTAACCCTTGCCCATTTTCTTCTTCTTCAGGGACTCCAATGATGCGAATATTATTACATTTCCAGTTGTCCCACAGTTCTCTTAAGCTGTCTGCCTGTTTTTTCATTGTTTTTTTCTTTTGGTTTTCTGATTGGTTGATTTTTTCTACCCTGTCTTCTAATTCACTGATCCGGTCCTCAGCTTCCTCTACTCTGCTGTTTAGTCCTTCCAATGTGTTCTTTATTTCTGCTGTATCATTCTTCATTTCTTCTTGCTGCTTCTTAATTTCCACTTGGTTGGTTTTCAGTATTTCTATGTCTTTGCTCATGGTGTTGATGTCTTTACTCAAGGTGTTGATGTCCTTACTCATGCTGTTGAGCTTCTTCAAGATCATGGCTCTGAATTCTAGCTCTGTTAACTTGCTTAACTCCGTTTCATTTATGTCATCTTCGGTAGAGGTCTCTTGTTCTTTCATTTGGGATCTGTTTCTTTGTTTCACCATTTTGGCTAACTCAGTGGTTTTTGGAGTCTGCCAAATTTTCCTGTGGATGTTGGTGTTCTGTTGTTTGTGGCTCCCTCTACTGGGTTTGGATGAGCGTGGGAGGACCCACGTTAAACACCACCGTGGAGTCTTACTTTCCAGGGTATATTTGCAAGCCCAGCAAAGGTTAAGTTATCCTCTAGCTTTTTGCCTAGAGGCTACTAGTTGTGGTTGCTTGAAGAGCCTTGGGTTTTCAGTTGAATGAAAACCTCCCTCAGGTGTTCAGCGTGAGAGGATTTCCAGAGGATAGGGCAGATGCTAGTAGTTAATGAGCCTCAGTTTGCATTTCAATGTCCCACTAGGGTGTGGCTGGATCTCCGAGGGAGGGCCTGCCCCCTCTCCCCATAGCCCTGGGATGGAGCAAGAAGGCCAGGCCACAGTCCTGTGTGGCCGCAACTCAGAAAAAGCTCTGAGCGCCCTCCAAATCCCGAGTGTCCCCACACAGTTGCAGTGCAGTCCGCCCGCCCTCTGCCGGATCCCAGGTGAGTGGCTGTGGCTATTTTAGCGCTCTGTCCGGCCCTCTGCGCTGTGGAGCCGGCTGGGGCTTTAACGCCGAGGGCGGGCATTGCTCATGGCTAAGGCTGCTGCTGTCCGTTGGCTCCCAGTCCCCCTCTCACGCCTCCGCAATCCTACCAGGATCGATTCAGTGTCCCTGGTTGTATGGTCCTCGCAAGCTGCTTTTCTGTTGCTTTTTCCCGAGGATTTGTCTTTATTTTATTTGTAATTCCCATTTGGTCCTGGGAGATGGTCTGTGTAGCTTCCATTCACTCCGCCGCCATTTTGGAATCCCCCCCCCAACTTTCTTTGAAGCCAATTTTCCAATCATGTTTCTTCTAAGTCCTCAACCATACAGCCAAACCATTGGCTATAGCTCACAAATCAGTATATAGTAGTTGTACATCTGGTCATCTTTTCTTCTGAGCAAAGGTGCACAATTCAGATGCACTTCCTGACGTTTTGCCCACCGTATTTCCCTTCACTATTGTCCACCAGGGATGTCCCAGAGAGAGTTTGTAGGGCTAAAGATGTCTGATTTGGGGTGGTGTCTCAATATCATGTAGAAACATCTGTAAACCTGGCCCAAGTCTTCCTCTTCCTCTGCCAACTGACTGTAGGGCACTCCCCATGAAGCCCTGGGTGCAGGCCAGGAGACAGAAGACAGTGTAGCAGGAGCGGGGACCATGGGCATTTGAGCCACTTCATGTAACTTACTTGTGCCTTCAGGGTCTTCTCAGGCCTGGTTACATATGTACCCCTTCCACATGATAACTGAGTGCTGCCACGTGCATCTTTATGGTTTGTTGGGTCAGATAGCACACAGTTCATGAAGAGTGCTCAGGTTGCATGGTAACTTGGTGGCTAAGTATTCAGGCTCTACTAAGGCCCAGCAGCAGGCCAAAAACTGTTTCTCACATGGAGAATAATTATCTGCCAATGATGGTAGGGCCTTTCTTCAGAATCCTAAAGGCCTGCATTGCAGCTCACTTATAGGGGCCTGCTAAAGGCTTAGAGTCGTGTCCCTATTTGTTACTGATACTTCAAGCACCATTGGATCTGCTGAGTCATGTGGCCCAGGAGGCAGAGCAGCTTGCATAGCAGCCTGGAACAGTTGCACAGCCCTCTCCTGTTCTGGGCCTCACTGAAACCAGTAGCTTCTCCAGCCACGATATGAACAGGTCAGAGTAACACATCCAAATGAGGAACATGTTGCCCCAAAAATCCAAGAGGGCCACTAGGCACTGTGCCTCTTTCTTGGTTGTGGGAGGGGCCAGATGCAGTAGCTCATCCTTTACCTTAGATGGGATATCTCAATATGCCCCCCGACTGGACCCCAAGAAATTCCAATAATGTAAAAGTCCCTTGAATTTTAGTCCAATTTATTTCCTACCCTCTAACAAGCAAATGTCTTACCATTAAGTCTTATGTAGTTGCTACTTCTCACTCACTAGGTACAAGCAACATAATGTCATCAATGTCATGGACCAGCGTGTTATCTTGTAGAAAGGAAAGGTGATGAAGATACCTGAGAAATAAATTATGATACAGGGCTGGAGAGTCAATATGTTCTCGAGTTAGGCCAGTGAAGGTGTATTTCTAGCCTTGCTAGTGGAAAGCAAACTGCTTCTGGTAAGGTAAGATCTAGAAGCAAAGAGGGGCTTGGCCTTTTTGTTGTATTCAGACTTTCAACAGAATAGATGATGCCCATCCACATGGATGAGGGTGATTTTTACTCACCTCTTCCAGAAACATCTTCACATACACACTCAGAAATCATGTCTACCAGCTATCTGGACATCCCTTAGCCCAGTAAAGTTGACAAATAAAATTAACCATCACAGAGGGCAAACAGAATTTTAAGAAAAAGTCATCATTTGAACCAAGACTTTGTAATAATGGAATGAAAAAAAAAATCGAAGTAAAAGAAAAATTTTAAGGAAAGAATGATGTGGTGTGGATACATTAATGGTAAACTGAGATTTTCAGAAGGACACAGCAGGGAGGTAAAAAGTATGCTGAAATATTTTTCTGTCTACCTTAATCTGGAGAAGGAGTGAGGTCCACTTGCCATTGGAAGGGTAGAAGGGAAGGGAGGCTACTCCTTTGGGATCCTTAAGTGCTAGAAAGAGCTAAGAAGGTTATGAACCCTGCCCTTGAATACCCCAAAGCTACGAAACCATCCCACTGACATCAGATGAAAGTTATCAAATTCAGGTGTAGCTCTTGAGCTTCAATATGCTCCCAGTTATAGAAACAGAATCCCCTCTAATTGGTGTCCCTGATACTGGCCAACAGCATAAAGGAGAAGCAGAACCAGAGCAGATCAATTTTGAAGCTGCAGAGTGTCTGACACAAGTAAGAGTATATCCAATCTCTCAATAACAGAAACAAATTGTTGTTCAATAGGAAACCGCGTATTTCATTAAGGCCCAGTAAGTCATGCTAGGGTTGCTCAGTTCCATAAAACAGCAGGTTCCATTTTGGGTGAGGGGACGATAAGCTACCTGAGAAAAATCCCTGATAACAACTGCTTGAAAGAGTCACACGTAATCAATTTTCATTTCTCAGTTGTTAGTAGAATTATACGCTGATAATTCTAAGAGATAAGTATTCGGTATTTAGATGCAATATAAAGAAAATGTTACTGATTAGTCTTAAGATTTCAAATTTACAATGCATAATTATAATTGAATAGTGAATATTTTAAGTTTCAAAATCTTATACAGTTAATATATAATTATAAGGTAAGAGATCATTAAAGAAAAACTAATTTTTAAAAAAATATTTTTTCTTGCCTGGCTGGTGTGGCTCAGTGGTTGAGTGTCAACCCATGCACCAAGAGGTCGCTGGTTTGATTCCCGGTCAGGGCACATTTCCAGGTTGTGGGCCATATCCCCCGTGGAGGGCAAGCAGGAGGCAGCCAATCGATGTTCTCTCTCATCGATGTTTCCATCTCTCTCTCCCTCTCCCTTCCTCTCTCTCTCTCTAAAATCAATAAAAAGAAAATATTTAAAAATATATATATATTTTTTTCTCTATTGATCTTCTTAGAGAGATAGAAACATCGATGAGAGAGAACATCAATTGGCCCCCTCCTGCATGCCCCCCACTGGGGATGTACCCTGACCTGGAATCAAACCAGCGACCTCTTGGTGCATGGGTCAATGCTCAACCAATGAGCCACACTGGCCAGGCATAAAAACTAATTTATTAAATTATAAAATATTCTTAAGAATTTTGGAGGGTTTGTCAGAAAATTAAAGTATGTAAAAGTGTATTAAAATGATAAGTGCCCTTTAAACCATTTTAAAACTATAACTAAGTTTATATGTGGTACCAAATATTAACCAAATGTTTCTTTAAAAGTGATTGATAAAATTTGCTAAACTTTTAATTAGAACAATAACAGGCAATGTCAGCTAGATAGTGGAATAAGAAGCCCCACATCCTCCTTCCCCCTTGGAGATAGCAACTGAACAACAATGCATAAACCAATTCTCTTTGAGAGAAATCCAAAATTTGGTTAAGAGGTACTTACACCCTAAGTGAGTGTAAAACCAGTTGCATCAGAACTGTAGAACAATTCTTGACATTCCCTCTTCACAGGCCCTCTCACCAGCACAGCGCAATGGAGTTGGGAGGAAACTCCAAGCTTCTGGCTTCTCCACCAGGAGGTTAAGAAAACACTGGATCATGAGTTAATGTTCTGACATTTCTGAGCAGCTGCATGAGAGACTGGCTTTTGTCTTGCCTGAATCTCGGTGCTGAAAGGAAAGGGTTCCAGGGTGGGGGCCACTGAAAATAAAGATGGCATTCTAGGCCTTCCCCCTTGGTTCAACTCAGAATATTCTAAGCAGAAGAAAACTCTCAGCTTTTACCTGGGATGGGAATGAGCTGGAGCATGTGTCCAGCATTCTGGCTTTTAAAGGGGCAAAGAGACCAGTTTCTTTCTCATAAATTTTGAGCACTGATGGGACCTGGCATACTCCAGAAGCTAGGAAATGCAGAGAACAAAAGAAAGCTAGGAGGTCTGCAGCAGCTCCAGAAAACCTGCAGTGCTATAGACAGACATAAGAGGGAGCAAGAGATTACAAGTTTCTGAATGAAAGAGTGAGCAATTTCCTCAAATTGGGAATTTACACACACAAGTCCAGAGAAGTCACATCCATCAATAGAAAAAGTTGAAGAGGCTCCCATTATCTCTAGCCAACCATATTAGTGGAGCCAGTCTATACAGATTGTGAGAGGTAACTTTTTTTTCAAATATGTAGATCCCAACACAAACATACAAGACACATGATGAAACAAGAAAACATGATGTGTTCAAAGGAATAAAATAAATATCCAAAAACCAACTCTAAAAAAATCTGAGGTACCATCATAAGCCACTTAATGACAGGGATACATTCTAAGAAAAGTGTTGCTAGGCAAATTTGTTATTGGGCAAACATCATAGAGTACATTTACACAAACCTAGATGGCATAGCCTTCCACACAACTAGGATATGTAGTATAGATTATTGCTTCCAGGCTACAAGTCTGTACAGCATGTTACTGTACAAAAAAAAACAACACTAGATTGAATAGAGCACAAGAGAAAATAATGCAATCAAGACACACAGCAAACATGAGACATGAAAGGCTACTGTTTTACAGTAAACATTTTGTTCTAGAAAGAGTACACTCTAAATAATGATTAAAAGTATACTATAGTAAATATATAAACCAATAACAGAGTTGTTTATTGTCATTATCAAGTATTTTGTACTGTACACAATTATATGTGCTATACTTTTATACAACTGGCAGTGCAATAGGTTTGTTTACACCAGCATCAGCACAAACATGTGAGCAATGCATTGTGCAATGATGTTACAATGGCTATGATGTCACCAGGTGGTAAGAATAGCCCAGGTCCATTATAATTTTATGGAACTACCATCTTATATGCAAGTCCATTGTTGACCAAAACATCCTTATGTGGCACATGACTGTTTATGAATTATTTTTAAAATAATTCAAAATAACTTTCATAAAGATACTCAACAAGCTCAGAAAGAAACACAACATTAACAAAATGATAATATAAACAAATAAATAGAAAATATTAAAAATAACCAAATGGAAATTTGGAGCTGGAGAATACAATAACTGAATTGAAAAATGCACTCTGAGGGGGTGGTAAACATCAGACTTGATCAAGAAGAAAAAAGAATCAATGGGCTTGAATCCAGATAATTGAAAATTAGAGGAGACAAAGAAAGATAGAAATGAATGAATGAATGAATGAATGAATGAATGAATGAAAAAGGGTGCTGAAGAAAGCCTAAAGGACTTATGGGGCACCATCAAATAGAGCAACATAAGTATTATGTGATTCCAAGGAGGAGGAGGAGGAAGGAGAGGAAGAGAAGGGAGAAAAAGAGGCAGAAAGCATATTTAAAGAAATAGTTGCCCAAAATAAAGTCCCAAAACTGGGGAAGAAAATGTAAGTCCATTTTCAAGAAGCCCAGTAGATTTCAACAAGAATGAGTCAAGATTCCACACTCAGACACATAATGAGTAAAGTGTAAAAAGTCAAAGACAAAGAGAGAATTTTAAAAGCAACAAGAAGAAAGCAACTATTCACATACAAGGGAGCTTGCATTAGATTATGAGTGAAATTCTCAGTAGAAATCTTGCAGGCCAGAAGAAAGTAGGATATGTTTCAAGGGTGCTTTTTTAAGAATAGGAAGAACAATTCTAAACTTTATATGGCTCACAAAGGACCCTGAGTTGTCAAAACAATCTTGAGAAAGAAAAACAAATCTGGAGGTATCACACTTCCTGACTTCAAAACATATTAAAAAACCACAATAATCAAAACAGTATTATACTGGCATAATGAGAGTCATACAGATCAATAAAACAGAATTGAGAGCCCAGAAATAAATCCAGACATATGTGGTCAAATCACCTTCTACAAGGGTGCCAAGTCTACACAAAGAGGCACAAATATTCTATTCAACAAATGGTGTTGGGGAAACTGGATATCCACATGCAAAAGAATAAAATTGGTCCCTTACTTTACATCACACACAAAAATCAATTCAAAATTATTAAGGACTTCAACACAAGAACTGAAACCATAAAACTCCTATAGGAAAACATAGGGGGAAAGCTGTATAACATTGGTCTTGGAAATGATTTCTTAGATATGACCCCAAAACAGGCAATGAAAGCAAAAATAGATAAGTGGGGCTACATTAAACAAAAATCTTCTGCCAAGGAAACAATCAGCACATTGCAAAGGCAACCTACAAATGGAGGAAAATATTTGAAAACCATATATCTGATAAGGGGTTAATATCCAAAATATATAAGGAACTCATACAAATCAATAGCAAAACAAACAACTCTACTGAAACATGTGCAAAGGACTTGAATAGACATTTCTCCAAAGAAGACATACAAATGGCCAACAGATATATGAAAAGATTCTCAACATCACTAATCATCATGGAAATAGAAATCAAAACCAAAATGAGATCACTTCATATTTCTTAGGATGCCCATGATGGATGGAAGGAAGGAAGGAAGGAAGGAAGGAAGGAAGGAAGGGAGGGAGGGAGGGAGGGAGGGAGGGAGGGAGGGAGGGAGGGAGGGAGGGAGGGAAGGAAAGGAAGAGAAAACAAGTGTTAGCAAGGATGTGGAGTAATTGGAACTCTTGTACATAGTTGGTAAGGATGTAAAATGGTACAACCACTATGAAAAACATTATGAAGTTTCCTTTAAAAAATAAAAAAAAAAAACTATAAGATCCACTAATTCCACTTCTGAAAATTTATCCAAAAATATCAAAAATAGGCTCTCAAAGATGTATTTGTACTCTCATGTTCATTGCAGCATTATTCACAATTGCTAAAAGGTGAAAACAACCTAATGTTCATCAATAGATAAATGGATAAAGAAATGTGTATATATATACTTGAAATATTAATCAGCCTTGAAAAATAAGAAACCTTGTCATATGCTACAACATGCATGGACATTATATTAAGTGAAATAATCCCATTACAGGAAGACACATACTCCATGATTCCACTTTCATTAGGTACCTAGAATAGCCAAACTTCTAAAAACAGGAAGTACAATGGTAGCCAGGGCTGGGAAGATGGGTAAGTGGAGAGCTGCTGTTGAATGAGTTTAGAGCTTCAGTCATGCAAGATAAAACTGTTTTAGAAATCTGCTGTATAACAATATGCATATGAACACATAACAATATTTTGAGAGGGTAGATTTCATGTTATGTGTTTTTTAACCAAAATAAAAATATTTTAGTAAAAGTTAAATAAATAAATAACAAAATAAGATGTATAAGCTAAATTTAAATACTTAAGTAAAGATGTTTAGTGGGGATTTGTAGCATTGAAAATTCAAATTACAGTTAAGAAAAGAAGTGCACCGATCTAGCAATCATGCAACTTTGTATCTACTCAAGGAGATGAAAATGTATGTCCATGCAAAAACTTGCACACTATGTTTATAGAAGTTTTATTTCTATTTTCCATAACTTAGAAGCAATCAAGATGTCTTTCAGTGGGTGAATGGATAAATAAACTATAGTGCATCCAAGCAGTGGAATATTATTTAGCACTAAAAAAAAAAAAAAAGCCAACAAATCATGAAAAAAATACATGGAGGAACCTAAAATTCATATTACTAAGTGAAGGAAGCCACTCTGAAAAGGCTACGTACTGTATGATTCCAACTATATGACATTCTGAAAAAGGCAAAATTATAGAGACAATAAAAAGAACAGTGGTTTCTGAGTGGGAGGTAAAGAATGAATAGGCAGAGCACAAAGAATATTTATGGCAGTGAAAATAGTCTGTGTGATATTATAATGATAAATATACATCATTGTACATTTGTCTAAACCCAAGGGCACATGCCCAGGTTGTGGGCCCGATCCTCAGTGGGGGGCATGCAGGAGGGGGGCCAATTGATGTTCTCTCTCATTGATGTTTCTATCTCTCTCTCCCTTCCTCTCTCTCTAAAATCAATTTAAAAAATAAAGAAACCTAATGGGTCAGCTTGTTGCTAATATTCTAATGAATTTTAGTGCCAATCAGTACCAAGATGGAAAAATCACAGCACCCTCCCCCAACAAGTACACTCATCTCAATTCTTTTACCTGAATACCACACTGAAATAGTGACATGTCTCAGATTCTTATAAACCTCTCCTCTAAATAAAATGTAGACCCAGTAAATGATTCAGGATAGAGAGAAAAGGTGAAAAGGAGGTTGGGGAGGCAAGTTTCAGCAATGAAATATGTTTACTAAACTTGCATGTTTATTTTATTGAAAGTTGTCATTGCCCATAATTGAAGTTTTAAGGTTTCTGTTGTTTTTACCATTTCCAAATCATAAGACTGACTAAAAGGCCACACATTTTCATGTGGTCTAAATAAAGACTATAAGAACAGTGGGAGGCACGGCGAGACATGTGAGAGGGCAGAAGACCAGGAAAATGTGATGGTGGATTCATGTGGCACACCAGTACCATGCCGTCTCTCAAAAAGTTTGGCTTAAGTCAAGTCGTTTTGAGAAAGCATTCCTTAGAGATATTTGTCTTCAGTTATTAATTGCCCCACATGGGCACTGTCAGGCCATCAGTAACATCCAAAACTTTCATTTCGGATGAGTTGGCAAGGGGAAAGTGTTTCACTGTCACCCAATTTTGACATGGAGTGTGGTTTCTGGGTCTTAAATACAAGCACAAGTTTGCCTGAACTGATATCAGACAAAGGGTGTCAAAAGATTCAAAGATGCTGCAAAACAGATTTTATGAGCAGAGATTTTAACTTCCTTCAAGTGCATATTATTGAAGCTGTTTCACTTTCTGAAAATCTTAGAATTTAAAGGGAAAGGGCATACTTCTTCCCTTTATATTATTTTGGGACAAAAAAAAAAAAAAAAAATACCATCCAGCAAGCTGGTCTGCCAAAGGATGAAAGTAAACAATACCTAACTTTTAAATATAAAAATATATTAAATATTGTAAGCTAAGAGGAGGAAGGCTAATAGAAAGGAACTCAGAAGGTGCAGCTGCAGCCAGGCTATGACAAATATACCAGCCCCTGTCATTTTGACATCAATTGACTAATTTGCTCCAGCTTTTCTTGAGGTTTCTTTTAGTATATTTATAACCACGAAAGTATTTATTTTGGTCCCAAGATAAAAGGCTTTTACGCAATGGTGCATATTTCTAAGGTAACAATGTTTCCATTGTCAAAACTGCCATCAAAAGGCGTGGAGGGGGGAAGTGCTACCTATCTCATTTATTTTGTTGGGCATCAGCTTTAGCAAAGTACTGGTTTGGAACTTAACCTAATTTCTATTGCACAGTTGCTAGTTGAAAGAGAGAAAAGATGCTTTTCAAATGATTTCATCTTTTCTGATATCATGAAAAAGGAAAATATCTTAGACACCAATGTCCTAGGACATTCTATCCTCTAACCTGGTACCCAGAACTCATGCATGCTGAATTAGACACAAGGGAAGAGGCAGATGTCCAAAAGATAAGTGAATCCAGATGTTTTTTCTGCTTTTTATTAATGCCGTGCTCCGGCTATTTCATCTTTATGCTGGTAAAGTCTCAATCAGCACAAAGGATGGAATAGCAGAAGGTGGAGGTGTTCTGGAATACTCAAGAGCCAAAATAATATTTTCTACAATATTGAAGATAACACCCAAAAACTGGGGCCAGAAAATTCTACATATTGAAAGTTTTGAGAGAGAAGCAGTTGCTAAGCTGTAATCTCTTAGTAAAAAACAAGACAATAATCTCATGACTCTACTGGCTAATAGGGAAATTCCCAATTGTCCTCAATTAAGACTGTCCCCAAGAAAATACCAAAAGAGAAATAGAGTGCAAAGCTGCGCGTTTTTAAAGCCTTTCTCCACACACACATAAATGAAGCACACCATGAGAATGAACAAAGTTTAATGATAGCAAAATAAAAGTAGTACCAGCCTTCATTTTGCGGGAAGCTACACACAGCTCAATGATGACAAGTAAGATGTTCATTCTTACTCTAAAAAAAAAAAAAAAATGTTTTCCTAGGACAGCTGGAGGGCATGGCTCAGTGGTCAGAACATCTGGTTTGAATCCTTGGAGCCACAGGCTGGAATCCTGGTGCAATTTACTTAACTCTTTATCTTTAGCAGAACTAAACAGAATTCCCAATCCTTTAGTGAGTGATTCTCGGGAAATTTGGAGAAAGATGTACCCATCTTGGCTCTACTTGGAGATAAAAGAATTCAAATGATTAAACTTGACACTTTAGTCCCAAGTTACTTTCTTTATATTGTTTACTGCCACTGGAATACCATATTTGTTGTGCATATAGGGTCTTTCATTTAAGGATTTTAAAGTATTCACTGGCATAATCTGATGGCAGAAATGAGCAATGTTCGTGTTTTAAGGATGAGAAAAATGAGACACCAGAATCCCACAAGTAAAAAAAAAGCAATGATGAAATCTGGTCCCTTACATTGGAATGCACAGTCATTTTGTATGACAGTTTACAGAGGGGTGAGAGGGATGATTAAGGTCCGATCAATGTGCATCTTAGACCATAAATAAAGAATTCATTATAATTGAAATTCCCTGTAAGGATACTGATTTGTCTGAAACAAAAGAAATTTAACATCTCACTTGAGCCTTACTTGCTTAATCCTTAAACTGATGGAAATAATATCCACCTATCTGGGACCATGCAAGCACAAGATAACATCTTAGGATGTACTTAACACATAATGGGTGATACAGAAATGTTACTCTTTCATTCTGACCCACAAAGATGGCATTATAAAGTAAGCCTTTAAGAACTTTCTATCCCCATAACAAGAGGTATGGAAGAGAGTACTTTTTAAGATCTTTGATATCTGAGTCAAATGATCTGGAAATAGCAAGCCAGCAGAACTTCCTTCACCAGTACTGTTTTCTTTAACACCCTGCATTCACTTACCCATTCCTTTACACCTGCAATACACGTTAAAGGACTTGTTATGTGTAAGCACTGGAGACACCAGATGCAATAAGTCACTCACTCACCATTGGTTTAAGAGTCTAGTGGAGAGACACAGCCGTGTGTACAAATTGTTGCAATGCAGAAGGATGAATGACACAACAAACTATTTTAACAATTATTTAAAGACAGCCAGTGTATGACAGAATTCTTTTTATTTCCCAGCGTATTCTTCCCATATCAACTGTTCAGGAAGTTTTGTGCAATCTGGTATTAATAATGATGACTATTAGCATGTGAGCTCTCCTACCTGCTGCACAATTATCCTCATTCATCACAAAGGGCTGCTGAAAGGATTGAGTTATTTTATATAAAGCACTTAGCACAGTGCCTGCACAGTTAAAGCTCTCATTAATGTTATAATCATCATGATAATATCATAATTAGATAGTCACTGTAATATCATTAAGTACAGGAAAATGATGTGTCCCAACAATCCTAAAAATAGGTTAAGGTCACTGAGGATGAGGATGAGGGCAAGGTCCAGTCCATATATACATTTAAAAAATGTCCTCAGGTGACCCCTAGATGCTTGATTCACCCAACCTCTACCCTAGGTCCAAGGGCACAAGAGTCTGAACTAGAGCTGTACTAAAAGGTAAATTAAGTAAATACTCACCTTCAAAGCACCTCCTAACAAATACCTCCCTATTATACCCATTGCAGTTTCTTAAAATATTTAGCAGAAACTCAGATTGAATATCCTTGGAGAAATCATACACTTCTCTATAGCAGTGGTCTTCAACCAGGAGGATATTTTGTTTCCACCCCCAGAGGGTATCTACAATGTCTGGAAACATTTTTGATTGGCACAGCAGGGAAGGAGGGAGTAGGGTGAGTAAAAACGCTACTGGCATCTAGTAGGTAAAGGCCAGACACACTGCTAAACATCTTGCTATGCACAGGATGAACCGTACAACAGAAGTGTCTGGTCCAAAATGTCAGTGATGCGAAAGCTGAGAAATCTGGCCCTAAAGAAACACATGCTTACTGTAACAAAAATAAATTAATAAAAAAATTAAAAAAAAAAGAAACACATGCTTATTTAGACCTACTTAGTTAGCTATTTCCATTCATTACTTTATTTTTTAACATAATTTCAAACTATTATGTAAATGTTTGAGCTATACCTTCCTTACACAGAAAGAATAATGAATAACAGGGTACTTTCTTTATACAGAGAAATGGAATCTAAGAGATATGAAAATTTTCTATTCCATATCTTACCTGAGGACAATCTCAATGCCTTTCCTTGCAACAAACATTTTTTAATGGTATGGAATGCAAACTTATGAGGAGATATTTCCTGAATTCTCACTGTATGATTAATTTGAATTGCAAATCCAGATTGCATTTTGTCATGCCCCTGCAGCGACAACAGGACTATAAATTATTTTAGGTTCTAAAACTTGATCTGGACACAGTCAAGCAAAGAATGCCACATATTTATACTAACATTTATCCAGGACAATTTCTTCCTTAAAGTTCACCTTTATTCTTAATTGTTATACTCACTTTGCACACAAAAGAAACAGAATGGTGAGGCCAATGTCAAATGCTGCTCATAAATTTTTTTTAAGGCGATAAGGTGGTATCTTAAGTCTTCTGCCTTACAATAAGCCTCATGGTACAATTCTAAGGTTAATACCCAGGAACTCTGGATACCCCTGTAGCTCTAATGACATAGTGTCAAGAGACCATCAATCCAGCCACACAAGTTACTCCTTTCTGTTCCACTTTCAGGCCTTCTTATCAATGCAGAACACTCATCAGGTATCTTCAGGTTTCAATTTTATGGCATCTTCCAGCAAAGGATCAGAATGTACTATGTTGTTTAAGACCCTGACAGGAGGAGTTTACAAAGTGAAAACAAATTAAATGCCTGCATCTTTTATTAAGATATAAAATATGGCTCTGAAAGGTCAGGTTCAAACCTTAATCTTTTTTTTTAGGGAAGTTCAGGATTTAGCTTCTAGCAAATTCACCCATGGTGGTCCAAGGTCTTCAGTGAACAGAATAGTCTGAAGGAAAAAGTGGATCCAGCAGTTAGATCTTGAAATGAGGTGTATTAGTGGGAGGTCAGAGAAAGTTGAAGAAATAATTTAGAAGATTGGGTGAGGGTAGAAATTGAACTTTTTTTCATTTTTGTGGTTTAGGAAGTGGTTTTTAAATGGCAGCTCACCGTAGAAGCAATCATGAAATCAGTTTAGTGGTTCACCAGCCATCATTCTTCTACTGGAATGGACAGCTTTGAAAAAGGGCATGTATGTGTGTGGTTATGGGTCACAATATAAAATTAGTTTCCATAAAATGTTTAAAGTTCACTGACCTGGAGACATGTTTACTGTGTGCAATATGAGGTAGGAGAAGATTTTAAAACTTGTCTTGAATCTTTTTTGGGAAAGGTGAGCTTTACCACCGGGTCTGAATCACTTCAGCACTTCTTCCCTCCAAAAGTGTCAACCATTTAGATGATCAGGTGTACTATTCTGGACTAAGCAGTTGCTATAGGCCAAAGAGTGTCACCATGTGGCCTTAGCAAGTATCTTAAACTTCCTGAGCCTCAGTTTCTTCATCTATATAATTGGGAATACTACTACCTACTTCGTAGAGTACCAAAGTAATAACTAATAGCAGATAAATGCATTTAGCACAGTTCCTGATGCAGGGTAAGAGATAAATAAATACTTCTTTTCCTTCCAGCTTTCATTCAAGGAAAAAGACACCTTCTTCTACTCCCGATTCCCCTAGAGAGACTCAGGGTCACCTCTCACACAGTGCCTAGAGTTGGGATGCTATGATATTATCAAGTGATTTTCTGCTGTCAAGTTAATGAAGCATTATGCCCTCTGCCTCTTCCTGGTAAGCACAGCCTGCTTATGGAAAAATCAGAAAATATCTAAGAGCACTGAAAATCAACTCTGTATAAAAGCAATTTTCTCCAGTTTTATGAGTGAGGGGAGCTGTAAATCACTCACCCATTTGCATTTATACTGCTTTAAAAAGGGGGTGTAATGGGGAAATGGGAAGGATAGCTGGCCAACGATAAATGTTACCCTAGGAGAGAAGAAAATGTTTCCCAAATGACCCCTGGTTTGGCCAGTGACAGGATGTCTGTGCCAGGAGAGTAGAGGAGCGGGTAAGAAGAGGTACATCAAACTCTCACTCATGAAGTAAACCTCAAAATTGGAATACCTGTTCTTAGAATTAATATCTCATCATTAGCATTACTTGGTTTTTCTTTGAAAATGGAGAAAAAAAGTTTACTTGAGATGGCTTAATTGTTTTGCAATGCCTGATACATAAAACCAAATAGAATACTCACAGTGTTACTGATGGACCTCTTGGCTTTTACCAGCTCAATGACATTCACTCTATCCCTGAGCAGTTGTAGATAAGCTAAGCCAGCAGCTGGGGAGACCCCAGCTGTAACTAAGCCTGATGTCCTTGCTTCATCTAAGAGAAAGCCCATGGGGCTGAATCCAAGAATACAAACAGAGAGAAAATATTTTCCACTACCAAGGACAGATAATCTGAGCTATGTAAAACCCAGTCTCTGTGGAATTCTTACTTGAACATTTCTTGCTTCGAGGTAAATTGAGGTCACTCAAAGAATGTCATAAGAAATTTATTGACAAGAGTCTTTCATTTTCAGTAAGCATTTAACTCTAGAAATAAATGCATTCAGTCAATAGAGATAACAAAAAAGGCCTCTCAGAGCAGGCTTGGCCTGTGCCAGCGGTCAGTACTAGAATATGACCAAAATTGGTGCTCCAGCCGGGGATATTTCCCAAATAGTAGAATGTATACCTCTTCCTGGGAAACATTAAAAATCATCAGATAAGTAAAAACAAAATTATAGTTTAGGTCAAGAGAGGGAACAATTGTTTGGCAGAGTAGATAGAGTTCAACATCAGACCTCCTTATATTTCCAGACTCGCCTACACAATGAGGGAAATGGGACAATCACAATCATTTCACCATTTCTGTATGAAGGCTAATTTTCAACTACTCTAGACCTCTCCTTCCTTTAAACCAGTTTCCTCAAATAAACATTGTACAATATCCACGTTCACTATCTTCTCTGGACCACTAATTAATTCTTGCTAGCCAAATTCAACTCTTTCCATCTACCTACATATCATCTGTCTATCTATCATCTATTTATCTATTATATTTATAATATAAGTATAAATCTTTCATATTCTCTTTTTGATCTCTTGAATTCCTCCTTGTGCTTCTCTTTGGTCTTGGCTCTTACTTATATAATGTGTCTTATTATACTGACTACTTTCGCCAATTTCTTCAACTGTAAAATGTCATAAAGCATTACATTTATGGTTTTTCTTCTACTTTCCAAACCATTCCATTTGTTTTCTTTGTTAGCTACATCCTTATTTTCAATATATCCATTTTTTTAAATTTTCTTCATATCCAATGATAACTCTAATGAAAATTAGATTCCTAGTATTTCTCCAAATGTAGTTCCTCTGTCTGTAATGTCCCTTTCTCTCTCCATTGACTTGGAGACTAAAATTCAAACTTGTTTCTCAAGACTCAGTTCAAGGATTGTGACATTTAAAAGCTATGAATAGGAAAATTTGATTCTTTTGCTATGTAAGGGGAAAATAAAGATATTTTTAGATAAGTAAAACTCAAAACAGTACTATCTACATAAATTTCTGAAGAAAAACCTTGAAGAAGTGTACCAAATAAGCAACACTGAATCTGAGCAATACTTCAAGAAGGCAGAAGACATGCTGTAGCAAAATCCGTGGTAAGCTGTAGACAGGCAAAACAGAGATGTCTGTGAAATTAACTAGCATTATTAGACAAAGAGGTAGTCACACAGAAATGGGATATATAAAACACAATAAAGAAGAAGAAGAGCACCCTGGAGCTAAAAATGTCAGATCATTCCGTGAAAATATATACTTTCTCAAGAGTAAGTGACAAGCAAAACAAGAAAGTTAAAACAGTCTAAGATCTTACTATGTTCCAAAAGTGAAGGCTACTGTTACTATAGTTCTTCATTTTGATAGGTCATTCAAAGGGTCTGTTAAAAATTTAAGCTTAATTATGACTAGAATATACAAGAGATGTATAGTTCACAAACCACTGGAAGAACAAAGAAGAAACAAAATGTATTTAACTCAGAAAAGAGGGAGTGAGGGAGTACATTAAATTTAAAAAGCATAATATATAGAAGTAAAATATAACAATATGCCCTGAAAAGGACCAAAGAGATCAGAAGTTATAATGAATATGAATAAGTTCAATTTATGAATTAAAAATCAAGATTCTTTAGGTTAAAAGACATTATTATTTCCAAGGAAAATATACAAAACAGAAAGACACAGACATGTTAAATATAAAATCTGGAAAATATATATCAGTAAAATAAAATAAGAAGAAGTAATAATGGTAACATTAATACTAGCTCAATATTCAGCTCCAAGAGTACTTCAGGCAGGCCATGTATAAAAAATTACAAATGGCCTACAAATTTGAAAACATTCTCAGCCTCTCATGTTTTAAAAAATTTAAAAGAAAGTGATAAAGAGATACAACTTTCCATATATCAGATTGGCAAAGATGTGTTTAAGAATATTCAGTGTTTGCCAGTAGGGACACAGGCCCACTCAAACACTGTTTTGGTGACTATAAACTGAAGCATTTGCAGTTTGGCAGTAGCTTCAACATTTTTTCCACATACTCTTTGATCCAGCAGTTTTACTTCTAGAAATTCATCCTACAAATAAAAATTGTATATACAATAGGACAAAGATATATTTGCAAGAATATTTTTTGCTGCATTTTTATAAGAGCAGAAACCTAGAAGGAATCCACATATTCATCAATAGGGGGCAAAATAGATGCATTTTTGCATATCCTTAGAATAAGATTTAGAAAGCAGTTCACAAGAATGGATTATACATATATGTACTGACATGGAAAATGTCTAAGATATAT
The DNA here is from genome assembly GCA_030848825.1 of Tadarida brasiliensis. NCBI lineage: Eukaryota > Metazoa > Chordata > Mammalia > Chiroptera > Molossidae > Tadarida > Tadarida brasiliensis. The sequence continues at coordinate 64,470,172 of CM061259.1, read as the reverse complement.
ATGGAGTGAAAAGAGTTAAATTTTAAAACAACACATTTCTATTGTAATTCTATTTGCAATTTTAAGGAGAAAATACAGATCTCACCTATTGCACTATTGTGAATATTTTCATCAGTTAGGGAAACATATATAGTCATAATTAATTTTTTGCTCCAATCACCAAACCTTAAATGTCTTACCAGTAGGAAATTTAATATCTTTCTGTAGGGCTTTTCACCTTCCTAACTTTAAATTCTGTAACAAATCTGGGCAGTCTCCCTCAAGCCCCCAGCCAATACTGGGCAGAGGAAGAGCACTGGAAAGGCTGATCAATTCACCAGTACTGTAATTTTATCCCTTCCACAGGCATTGCTCTTAAACAATGACCCCTCTATGGACTGATGATCACTTGTCCACTGCTCTATGTGTGCCATCCCTGGTTCAGATGTTGCCAAGGCTATGGTGGCAGTTATCTTGTCCCCTAAGGTTGTCAATCTGTTAATACCCACTCACATTCTCAGCACTCACCCACAAACCACACTTTCCTAGAGCAGCAGAGCTTGAAGCGGGTTCCCAACGCAGTTATATTTGGTGAGTCTTTTGGCAATCCAGGCTCCACTGTAGAGCTCTGGTGGCCAGTCCAGAGGACCCCCGCCCCCACAACACACACACACACACATGTCACCTCTTCTCAGTGAGCACCCTCTAAGGTTCTTGGTGTCTTTTGATTCCAATAGATGTGAGTAGAACAATCTCAAGTCATCTGACAGGTTATAACAACACTGGACCATAAAAAGGAAGGGGTCAGAGGTCTGTCCTTTCCTCCTATATATTCATTAATATAACAGTATTCTCACCAGCACCTTTACACCCTTCACCAGGGCAATGGGTCACTTATATTTGCATAACTAATATAGCCCATCTAAATGATGTTTCCTTTAATAAAATAAAAAAATTTCTCCAAAGTGTCATGTTGTCCTTAAGCTCAGACATATGAGTTTAGCACACATACATATATATGTACACACACACACAACACACACACATACCTTTATTGTAAACATAAGCCCATATCTTGACTTTATTTAGTTCCGTTGATTAATTTATTGCTGTGACAATTCCACCTTACTTTGTAATTCGCTGATGTAGGGTATATTCATTCATATTTTCATGTTGTTTTCAAATATATTTGCCCTCTTTATCCATTTCATCTTTTTGTAGAACTTGAAAACTGCTTGTTGAGCTTGATAAAATATCCTATTAAGGATTTTAACTAGATATTTTATTAAAAACTTTATATAGTTTTGTAATAATTGGCATCTTTAAAATATTGAATCGTTCTAGCCAAGAACATGGCATGTCTCTCTGTCTTTATTTTGTTCTTCAGCAGAGTTTTACTGTTGTATTCATATAGATCTTGTACAATTTCCTGTTAACTATTTTCTAGTTTTGTTACTATTATAAATAAGACTGCTTACCTCATTATATTTTCTAGTTGACAGCAAATACTGATTAGGAAAGCTGTTGATCATTGTATGTTAATATTATAACCAGCCATTTTATTGTTCTCTTTTATCCTGGTAGTTTTTAATTTGACTTTCTTAAATCTTCTCAGAAGTACATTGTCTGTCAATGGTGAACTTTTGTTTTATTGCCATTGCCTATAGTTTTTTTTTTATTATTATTAATTCTTCTCATCTGACTGCATTGCTTATAAGTTCCAATACACCACTAAATAATATTGGCTGTAGTAGACATTCTTGTCTTACTTCTGGCTGTTACAGTTAGAAATGAGTTCAGCCATTAATAAATCAACTGAAGTTTCCCTGCCCCTCAGAATTAGCAGTTCACGGGTTGTTGGGATGCTACAGATGCCCAAGAAAAGTGCCAACAGTAAGTCAGGTTTTTTATATCTTTCTCTGCATCTTCCTTAGTATGTTGGGTTTTCCTTAGGTTTGCTATTTATGGGTTGTAAAATCGCTTATTCCCACAATCAAGGCAAAAATACGAGGAGCAACTGGAGACGGTCTGATGCCTCTTTATAACAAGAAAGCAAAAGAAGCTTTCTCAGAATGCTCAGGGGACTTCCATATACAACCGAGTGAACAGAACTCGACCCTATGACCGCCTACAACAACAAAAGAGGATGAGAACACAAGCATTTAACTGGGTACCTTGGTCCCAGAAAGGATGTTGATATTTTGTTAGCAAGGAAAAAAAGGAAGAATGGATAATGGATAGATAATCAGCAAGTGTCTGCCACACTGATTTTCTGGGGGATGTGTTTAATGTTTTAGGAATTATTAGGATGTGTGCTGTAATTTGCTGATAGAGAGTTTTATCAGCCTGAAGAAGTTATTTTCTACTCTTCGCTTGATGAAGCCATTTAAAATCAGGAAAGAATGTTAAATGTTATCAAAACTCTTGGGGCGTCTATTGAGAAGATAGTATAATTTGTTTGTGGAAGTTGTTTTGTGTGTTTTTTTGTTTGTTTGTTTAACTAATATTGAATAACAGATTCCAGTTGTTGAATCATTCTTGTAATCCTGAGATAAATAATGCTTGGAATGTGGTTACTCTCTTATTTCGTTACTGTATTTAATTTGAAAATACCATACTCATATTTTTTGCATTAATGCTCACAAGTGAAACTGATCTATAGTTTTCTTCATGTCCTCCTTGTCCAGTTATTTTCATGAGGATTTTGTAACCAGGTAGAATGAGTTAGAGAACTTCTCATCTTTTTCTATTTGAACAGTTCAAATAGAATTACCTATCTCTTCAAGATTTGGTAAAATTCATTTTAATAATATAGGCCTGTTGCTTTATTTAGGTAACGGATCTGTGATTATGGTTTCTGTTTTCCCTTTATTATCAATATATTTAGGTTTTCTTCCTTACTGAGACAGTGGTTATTTTTCTAGTTTATTGAGTATACACCTTATCTTCAATTTTTTCCCCTAATATATACATTTTGTTAAAAACTTGATTCTTATTTTGGCAGTTTTGATGTTTTGCTCACATTTGGATTTCTTTCCAAACAGATTGTCATTTCAACATTGATTTCTCATTTAACATGAGTTAATTAAAAGAATTTGTAGAAAAATATCCATGTGACTAGTAGGGGGCATTTCTTTGAATTTTCTTGTTGTTGTTGTTGGTGTTGTTCCCAATAGTGGGTGTTCATTGTTTAGTGCTACCTCGCAAGCATTCAAACACCCCTCTAATTTTGAAGTAAGCCTCTATTGGGTGAGTCTCAGCGGAGACTCCAAAATTGAGGGCAGCAGCAAGTGACAGCAGTGACAGCAAGTGTCAAACGATATCAGTGCACAAGACAACACCCGAACTAGACCTTGGCCATGATTTCTGGCGTCTGGCTTGGCCTTCTTGCATCTTGCCTGGTTCTCCTGCCTCCAGTCAACTCTGAAGGCTCCCTATTATCCTTCCAATAAATGTCTTTGCTACTTAAAAGAGCCACAGCAAACTCTAATGCTTACAACCTACAAGTACTTTTATTGGTAATTTATTATTTCCTGCTTTAGAACTAGAAAATTTTCTCCATAAATATTCTGTTTGTGGAAATTTATGGAGTATTTTTTTTCCTTTGGGCCCTAAAAACACACGTGCTATTAACAGTCCATTTTTGCTAGTTTATTAGATACAACATTTTTATGTATTAAAATTGTTTCTTACATAATTCAAGTCTTTGTCATTTCTATTTGGTTCATTAGATTCTGAGATTAGTGGCTGTAAGTCTCATATTGTTGTTATAAATCTGGCCAGGTCATGGCCATTCCATTGGTGGATTCCCAAATGTTAATATCTGTAGGCATTTCTCTTGGGCCAATTTCTCCAGAGAAGAATCATCCAATCCTTTGCCAAGAGAGATACAAGGCTGACTGCCAACATGCGAGCTGAAGAGTATCAAAAGAGAGCCAAGAATATCCCCACTAGATATGTATCTTCTCTTGAAATACACTCTTCTCAACTGCTTTTTAGACAATGCTTAGCCTCAGCTTAAGACATGGTACTCCAACCTCTCCACAGAAATAACCTCCTGTCCTCTGAAGACTTAGGGAAGGTGGGTAAATATGTGTTGGAGGCACCAGGATGGAGTACTAGGGTTTAATTAATCATTGCACAGATGTACAACCTCCTGATTTTATTTATGTCCTTTGCTCCTTCCTGCCCAGGTAACCTATTGCCCTTCCAGAGTTCTGGGATTTAAATGACCTAGTTTCTCATTTGCATTTCTTCTAAAATCCCTTGAGTTTTAGCTTTCCCCAATATGCTAAACAGGACCCACTCATCCAGCTGCTTGCCTTTATTCTAAATCTGCTGACATCTCAGGTCCACAGTCTCCCCCTCAGCTCTCTTTTTCTTTGTAGAGATTTTTATACATTCATAATATATTGATATTCATAGGCATATATACATAATGGGGTTTTCAAAGTAGGTTCTTATGAGAGAATAGAGATATTTCTTTGAGATCTTTCCCTCTCCATTCTTATCTTATTTTGTACTGATAGAAGTAGTATTAGTTCTTCTTTCCATTTTTTTCTCTTTTTTAATTTGTATAGCTTTTTTCCTGAAGGTCAGGCAAGTCTTGGAATGGGTTGAGAAAAAGAAGTGCCTCGGGTACAAAATAGAAGTAGGCACTTGCTCCCAATTATGGACCTTGCATTTGCATGACTCTGACAGTAAATGCTTCGCTAGTATTGCTTCCTAGATGCCTCTCTTGCTTTATCCTAGTTCTGACTCTGCTGAAGTCATTCCCTTGCCTGCACTGCACTCAAGGATAGAACTCAAACAGAAAGTCAAGCCATTATTGGTCTTCAAAGTCAGTGAACAAAATTTAGAGATCCCAGAGTCGTTGGAAATTAATAGAAGAAGTTGCAGTAAGAAAGGAGTTATAAAAGGGGAGCTACAAAATTTGTGAATTAAGTTAATTCTTTGCTGTCTCTAAAAAATATATGCATGAAACTTCAAGGAGCCTAGTACAGGCATGCTCAACATCAGCTCAGAGGATAATAACAGAATCAAAATTCTCTGTAATTTTCTACAATATAGGATCAAATATAATCTATAATTCTTTGATAAAGTATATTTAGGTTTGCAAAGAAGCTTTAAAATATGACCTATAAGATCTGGAAACAGCCCAAGTGTCCATCAGTAGATGAGTTTATAAAAAAGCTGTGGTACATTTACACAATGGAATACTATGCACCTGTAAGAAAGAATGATCTCTTACCCTTTGAGACAGCATGGAGGGATCTGGAGAGTATTTTGTTACGCAAAATAAGCCAATCAGAGAAAGACAAATATCACATGATCTCACTTATGTGTGGAATATAATGAACAAAATAAGCTGATAAACAAAATAGACCCAGAGACATGAAGTAGAGAACAAATTGACAAACCTCAGAGGGAAGCGGAGGGTGGGGGGAGGACAGGAAGAGACAAACCAAATAACTTATATGCATATATGCATAACCAATGGACACAGACAACAGTGCTGTGAGGGGGGAGGGGTAGAAGCAGGGAGGAGGGTGTCAATGGGGGGAAAAGGAGGGACATCTGTAACAAAAATTAATTTAAAAAAATATGACCTGTAATGAAGAAAAAAATTTAACAGTAACAAAACTATATGTGTCCCAGATTGAATAACAAACAAGGGCTTCAATGTAACAATGATAATGTGTTAAAGAATCTATAGAAAAAATGGATTTATTGGCAAATTCATGTATTGAAACTATAAATAAGAACCAGTGGAAATCCTAAACCTAAAGAGAACAATAACTGAAATAAAGTATTTGTTGGATGGTAGTAACAGCAAACTGGACACAATAGAAGAGCAGTGAAATTGAAAACAGGCATCAGTGTGGTGAAGGCCAGGGGAGTGGGGAGCCGGTGGGCTCTGGAATGAGGTGGGCCAAGGGTGGGGGCGTGGGAATGGGCACATCTGTAATAATGTCAACAATAAAAATATATTTTTTTAAATGAGGACAAAATAAAGCCATTTTTAGATAAATGAAAGCTTAGAGAATTTGTCTTCTACAACTCTACACCCCCCCCCAAAAAAAAACAATAAAGGAAAATTTTCAGACAAAGGTGAAATCATATCAGATGGAAATTTACATCAACCAACCAGTTGCTTTTTATGGCTTTTCTACCTCCTCCCCATATAGCACACATTTACAAAATTTTACACTTCATTTCATAGGTTCACAAACCCCTATTGTTCATCCATGGCTCCCAGGACCTACCACTAGAAATGGTCTCCACTGATCCATGGGATTGAAAGAGAGCTATTTTGTCTTGTGTGTTTATTTCCTCCAATATAAAACATAGTTTCTCCACTTCAAACAGTATATGCAAAGATAGGTATAGACTCCAGATATTAGAAAAGGAAGGAACTACCATGCCTAGTGGTAGGTCTCTCTCAGGTTTATTAGATAGTGGCATTCACCTGCACTGCTTGAAAAAACTCTGACACTTCTGGGAGAAAATTTAAGAAAATAGATGGGGATTCATATTGGACAGAATTTACCCAACTAGAATTCAACCAGAGTAATGAATTGATTATTCAATAAAATACCCAGATGACTGTCAAGAATTTTTCCAGGTTGATCAACAACTGCAGTCATTGGAGCTCTCACTGGAGTGCCAGCCAGCCTCTTTCCCTACACAACTCTGCACATTTAATCAGCACCCATGTGTTCCAAGGTCAATATTCTCCTCATGAATTGAATATATTTTATCTGAAGGATTTCAAATGCAACAATGTTGATCCACTGCAAGATGAAAGAACTGCTTAACAGCTGTGATAAAGGAAATTAAAACAATTGGATACTCTTTCTATTGGGAATTAAACTATTTTCACTATGACCCACACATACCAGTGCACTAGAAGAGCTGACAACAAACAAATTGAAATGAATGATGACACAGCAAATCCATTCTTACATTTGGAACTTATAAAACAGGCAAAATACTTTCAGAAAGAAGCTAATTTTCACTTTTAAAAGTCTTACTTTTCTCTTAAAGAAAATCTACCATTCTAAAAAATGCCTATAAAACTTCTCAGTAGATTTTTTTGTGTAGAAACACAATAATTTTGTAAGGTCAACAATATCAATTCATATAGGTTTATTGGAAAATTTTTGTATAAAATGTAAAAGTTGTGGAATAACTAATTAGTCATATACACACACACACACACACACACACACACACACATATATGTATCAGGCAGGGGCCTGGTTCACCAAAAATGATAATTGAGGACAATTTAATAAAGGGGCTACTTACAACATATATTAGGGTTACAGAAACATATATTAGGGTTAGTAGAGAAACAGAACCAATAAGATGTGTGTATATAGAAAGAAACAAATATATAAATATATATATATATATATATACACTCGGCTGGTGTCGCTCAGTGGTTGAGCATCGACCCATGCACCAAGAGGTCACTGGTTCGATTCCTGGTCAGGGCACATGCCCAGGTTGTGGGCCTGATCCCCAGTGGGAGGCATACAGGAGGTGGCCAATCGATGTTCTCTCTCATCAATGTTTCTATCTCTCTCTCCCTCTCCCTTCCTCTCTCTAAAATCAACAAAGAAAAAAATAAATAAATTCTCATGCGATTATGGAGGCTGAAAATTCTAAAGATCTGTAGTCAGCAAGCTGGAGACCCAGGAGACCTGGCGTGCAGTTCCAGTGCTAGTTCAAAGGCCTGAGGACCAATGGTATAAATTCCAGTTTAAAAGTCAAAAGGAACCCAAGAACAGCTGCTATTTCAGTACCAGTATAAAGGCCACAAAGTGTTGATGTCTCAGTTCAAGTAGTCAGGCAGGAGGAGTTTCCTGTTATTCAGCACTTTTGTTCTATTTAGGCTTTCAACTGATTGGATGAGACCCACCTACATTAGGAAGAGCAATCTGCTTTTTTCGGTCTACTAATTCAAACGTTCATCTCATCCAGAAACATCCTCACAGACACACCCAGAATGTCTGACTAAACGTCTGGGCATGCCATAGACCAGTCAAGTTGACAAGGTAAATTTAACCATCACACAGGTGTTCAAGGAGTTTTAGAAAACCAAGTGCCTGGGGCTAGAAACAGTAGCCCCATCCTGGGCTAGCAATAGCTAAGAGCCATTACAACCCCTACACTTGGAGGAGGGAGCTATTAGCACATCCCAGAGAGTATAGAGGTTGCCCAAGGACTGAAACCTTTGGCAGGGAGGAAGAAATGGAATAATTACCCTAGAGATCAGCTTCCCAGTTATAGAATGGAAAAGATTGGATATAAAACATGGATGGGAAAAAAAGATCCACTACAGCATTACATTGAAAATCAAGGGAAGCAATGAAAGTTATAAAATCATGGCCTAAAGCTATAGCCATGCATGCATACTAGAATTCACTTGGTAACTTGTATGGTCTGTGAACTGTATCAATATAGCTGCTATAAAACAAAATACAGATATAGAAGCCCTACCCACACCTATCAAATAAGAACCTCTGAGGCCTAATATCAGACATGAATATATGTTTAAGTTTCTGCAAGTGATTTGTTTCTACGCCCCCAATTTAGGAAATTACTTTGAAGGCTGCTTATATTCATCTTTTGTCTAGTTATCTAGTTATTTTGGGATCATATCCCTGTTCCCAAAATAAGCTGTAAGAATTTTTTTTTCTAAATACAAAGTGTTTATATGATGCTAAAAATTCAAAGAACTTCCATTTTCACTGAAGTGACTACATTGATTATTGATGTGTTAACTTGTATATACACACAGAACTAGTTAATATCAGCCTAAAACACCTGCTGGTAGAAATAGCACATCTACATACTTTCTCCATTATAACTGCTCCTAGAACAACAGGGAAGATCTTGCCTAAATTAGGAAACCAGGGTCAGAAATCAATGGTCACATTCTGGAAAAATTTCTCAATCCCATCATTTATGTTAGTTGTGTAGCCTGAAATAACACCTCCTATTAATTCTTTCCTCGAGCCTGTTTTCTTTATTAAATCATTTTGAAAAGATGTAATTTCATCTCAGACATGGTGAGGACATGTTCTGCACACACATGACAAAGAGAGTCAGAATGGGTAGATAAATAGAAAAGTACATTTAATAGACAGACACAGAGATGGGTGCTTTATAGGCATTAACCCATGAAATCCTTGCAACTATTCTATATTATAGGCACTATTCTGCTATTTTTAAGATGATAAATTTGTGAGTCAGAGAGATTGAGTAATTTGCCTGAGGTCACATATTTATTGAGTGGCCAGAAACATGGTTTTAATTTCTCCAGAGACTGTAATCTTTTAGCTGTCTCATACCTCTGTCTATTAAGTCAGAAAGCTAGAAAGAAGGCTCCATCAGCCATTTTGAAGAATACATGGATTATTGCTTCCTTGAAATCCTTCAACCCATGCAGTTATAATACAAATGTAGGTTTGTAATATTTATCTTGAAAAGTAGTAAATTGCACAAGATAAGGAACCTAAAGAGACAAATTTGGTCTGAGTCTTGGTGCTCCCATTTACTTGCTGTGTGACCTTAAAAAAATCACTTGACCTTTCTGAGCTCAAGTTTTTTTTCATTTGAAAGATGGTTATAGTTACAAATATTACACATATCCTGTGTATTATGTTCCAGGAGCTCTTTAGGTGCTTTTGTGGATTAATTCATGTAATGTTCATAATAACCTTATAAGGTCGATCTCATTGGTATTCTTTTGTTAATTTTTTTTTCTTTATTGATTTTAGAGAGAGAGGAAGGGAGAGAGAGATAGAAACATCAATGAGAGAGAACATCGATTAGCTGCCTCCTGCATGCCCCCCCACTGGGGATTTGGCCCACAACCTGGGCATGTGCCCTGACTAGAAATCGAACCAGCGACATCTTGGTGCATAAGTCGATGCTCAACCACTAAGCCACATGGGCTGGGCTCATTGTTATTCTTATAAGTGACAGAGCCAGGGTTAAAATCTAAGCAGTCTCCTCCAAAGCCCAGTTCTTAACTACTCTCCTGTACCAGCCATCTATATGCTTATATGATTTGGTTTATTTAATTATTAGGTAAGATAATGTGTTTTAATTGCTTAAAAAATAATTTTAAAGGTGAGTTCCTTTTGGTAGAGAAATCTCATGGTTGCCTTCCCTGCCCTAGCTCCACCTCACCCCATCTTCAAAAAGGAGGAGGTTGCTCTGGGTTGATTAATTTCGAGGATAATCATTGGCTTCATTTTCTAAAAGTAGGACCATAGCTGGGGGTGGGGGGTGTAAGTAAGTCTATTTTAGGAGGAAATCACACTTTTTTTTTGCTGATTGGCATATTCTGGGGTAGCCTTTTCTTTTCATAGAAGAAGGAGTTAAATAAAGAAAATAACTTTGTCTGCATATCACTATTTTATATATATATATATATATATATATATATATATTTCTCGACAAATCAAACTATATTTTATGACATATCAAATGTGCTTAAATTACAGCAAAACTATGAATGTATGTGCACTGCATACACTACATATATATACTATAGTATAGTGTATAGTATGTATGAATGTGTATATATACTAGTATAATCAAATATAGTTATGAATATAAACTTTGCTTCTTATAGTTGATATAGGTCACAAGTACACATATGAAAATGTTAACAGTAATTATTTCTCAAATTTGGGTAACAAATAATTGTAGTTTCTTTTTCATGTTTTACTGTATTTTCCAAATTTTCTGAGGTAAATGTGTATCACTTTTTAAATCAAGAGGAGATATATTTTAAAAGAGGATCAATCATAAATAAAAATAATTTGGATTTTTAAAGAAAAAAATAGTCTAATATGACACTACTCAAACGTCAGCCTTCTGGGTAAGATTGTCAGATTGTATTCTTCCTTCATCTTTCCTGTGTGCTCTTAAGACCAAGCCCAACTCTTTCAAAACAAAGTTCAAATACTGAACTATTCTCAAATCATTCAGGTTTGCCTATGTTCCACAGAAAGTGATTCTACCATAGATACTAATGTGTTCATATTTGTTCAGGTCTCCTGCCATTCTAAAATTGGTTTTAAGACTCCAAACAAATTGTTCACTGTAACATTGTAACTGACATGAAATAAGCCATAGCCTGCAGCATCTACATTGTCAAATCCAAATGGAGTAGTTTATGCTCAGGTCTGGGTGGAGTTAGGGGCAGGAAGATCTTGTGGGTAAGTGGGGAGGAGTTGCATTAGAAAAAGGGGGAGAGTGTGCAAAGGCATCCTTGGTAGGAAGACTAGATTCTTGTTTATTAAATTTAAAACACACACACACACACACACACACACACACACACATACGTTGTTATATGTAACTAATCAAGAAAATGCAAGGAAGTTATCCCTTCTAAGAGAGTTGCATAAAAATAATGAAAAAAATGAACTTGAATCCTGATCTACAACCTTAGGCAACAAGGACTTAGGGGTGTGTGTGTGAGAGAGAGAGTGTGTGTGTGTGTGTGTGCGTGTGTGTGTAATCTTAATTTTTCTATAGGAGGGGCAATGTAGACTATGTGAGTGTGGCTGGGCACTTGTCCCTAGGAAGTCACAAAGAGTGAAAAGCAGCTCTGTTTCTCCTGGAAGAGCAAAAAGGAAGAGGCTAGTAGCCAGGGAAATAGGCCAGACTGTGGATATTAAACCCAAAAAAAGCACAAACACATGTCACCCTGAAAATAGTACTGGCTGGACAAATGGTGGACTGGAAGAACCTGTTGAGAAAGAAATCACTGAGAACATTTTCATTCTCTTCAACTGTTTGACTTCTGCCATGATAGTAAAATCCACAACAAAGGGAGAAAGGCTTCCAATTGGGGGAGAGCTTATGTAGAAAAGGGCGCCCTGGATGAAAGTGGTGCTACTGAATGTACAGTGGCCTTAATCATGATTCTTCCATAGGCCCAGTGAGCTATCCCAGCCACCTAATTCCACAGTTCAAGATTTTCATAAGAGAAAGACCCCCTGGACTGTTCAGTTGTGAACATAAACAGAAGCCCTTATCTACTATTCTGTGGCTACTACAGCTATGTTCACTAATCCAGTGACAGAGAAACCTAAGCTGTCCCTCGGTTTTGGTCTGGAGGTCATGAGTTCTGGTCCAAGGGGCCTGATGACTGGTCCTACTTTTAACGGTTCTCTGTGCCCATTTCACTCAGCATGGTCCTGTCATTCCATCCTGTATGTACTCTACTGCAGGCTAATTACTTGTGACACAGAAACCTGGAGAAGGCATGGGATCAGCTAGAAAAGGGGCAAGCAAGGTGGGCCCAAGCCCCATGGAAGATATCCTTGACCAGATGGTTGCTGACAAGTGTTTATAAATAATTTCTAATGTAAAGAGAAAGGAGATGCAGGTTTTATATCAGCTTTTTATTAGGGTATTAAGTGTTTATCAAGAAGACATGAAACTTTTAATTCAAAGTGGATGAAAACTCATCTCTAACACAATAGAGTAATAAAATGCAAAATTCCTGGATCACTCTAAGCTTTTAGACTATTCTTTTATTCAACTTTTTTTTTTTAATTTATTGAGGTGACAATGGTTCACAAACCCATACAGGTTTCAAGTGTACAGCTCAACAAAGCATCATCTCACACTGCACCATGTGCTGTCACCCCAAGCAAAGTCTGTTTCTGTCCTCGTTTTCCCACCCTTTGCCCACTTCCACCTACCCCCACCTCCCTTTCCCTCTGGCTATCACTAGACTATTGTCTGTGTCTACGTGTTTTTTAAAAATATATCTTTTTCACTTAATCCCTTCACCTTCTTAAAGCAACTCCCCACCAAATCAAATTTTCACTTGGGGAGAGAGTCGAGCACATAGGGAAGTACTCCTTTTTAGGAGGAAAGATTTATTTTAAGTAATCATATAGCATTGCAAAGATAAGTAATGCATTTATCAGCAAGAGATAAGCACATCACAGGGAACAAAGTAGAACTAGGCATTTACTTGGGATTATGCAGAGCATCAGTGTGCCTATGTGACCCAGAGTGAGGGCTGCCATTTGAATGCCTGTCATACCCCTAAGGAATCAGGCAGGGAGGTTTGATTTCTTCTTCAATTCATCTTCTAATAGTTATGCTAGTAAGTTGCAATTTAACCTTCTATGACATTTTATTACATTTACAGGCATTATGTTCTCACAAAGGATGCTGGATGAGACAGTTTATGTTGAAATCCATAAAAAATCACTTTTGTATTTTTCATAGATGTAACATATACACTGAAAGCAGTGAGTGTTCTCAATACTGCTTTAAATTGCTAACTGTTTTCCAATGGCATGCTTGCTATACTGCCCCACATTTTTAGACATCATCATATATTAAGAGTTTTCAGAATATTAATCTTTTCAGCCAACTTTGGGGAAAATATGTGTGTTCAAATTCTTGCCTTACCCTTACCCATATATGCCTTCATCTGGGTAGTTATCACCCTCAGGATTAATTCACAGCAACAGATCTCTCTGGGTTCAGTCTTTCTCTTTCCCAGCCACGACTGCCCAGAATAAGAGCACTACGACAAAAGCTTGAGACTGTGCCTGACTCCTAATCGCTCTCATTGTTTAATGATCAATTTGACCTTCAACTGATCCAAACTCATTAACTCAGAAAGAGTTAATGAGCACCTGCCAAACTTCTTTTAGAGACAGTGCTCTGGAATTCTGTCATTCCACGGCTTTCAAGACAATCCATATGCTGATGAATTGCCTAAGTGATAACCCCAACCTTGAACTCAGCTGAAAGCTCCAGACATACAATTTGTAACTTCACTTGGAAGTCTTGGAAGCTCAGACTCGATGTGACTAAAGCTGAGCTGTAGCTATTGCTGCCTCAAACTTGCTTCCTTCAGCATAAGTGAGTCAGTGAATGGCTTTCCCATGAACCCAGCCAATGTTCAAGCTGGAAACCTGAGACTCAAATTGGACCACGCCCTCTCCCTCCTTTCTCACACCCACTTAAGAACCAAGTCATGTGGGTCCTGACTTCAAATATATCTCAAAATTATACACTGCTCTCCACCACCTTTGTCACCAAATTAGGTCACTTCACTTAAAAAAAGCATCGAAACTAGTGTCTTTGCTTATATGGTTTGTTCTTCAACAGTTTTCCACACAGCAGGCAAAGTGATCTTGGTAAACAATCTGATCAGGTATTCCCTTGATTAAACCCTTCAGCAGCTTCCCACTACACTTAGGTCCATGTGGGCTTCGATATCTGAGAACTGGCTATTTATCTTCATCTTGCATTCATCTACACATTCGCCAGCCGGTCAACTCCTACGTACTCCTTAGGTTCCAGTTCAAATGTCCTTTCTTAAAGTGTCTTTCTCTAATGCACTAATATAAACTAATATTTATCACAGTCTTTACCTTTATATTTATTTGTTTGAAACTTTGATTGACTCTTCTTCTAAACCAGGTTTCAGAAAGTCAGTTTCCGTGTTTATTTTGCTATTCGCCTTACCCCAGGTCTGGCACACTGTACGTGTTCAAGCACTATTTTGAAACATCTTCTATAAAAGGTTAATTTATTAAAGAATTATAAAGTTAAATAGACTTCAAGGAACTAGCCCATGGACAATATATATAGCTCTAGCAGGGGAGAAAAAGCCCTTCTCACCCAACCTTCCAAACTCCACAAGTCGCGGGCACAGCAGGATTCCTGACGACTTACACAAACTCAGCTCAGAAGCACTAGACCTTCTTCTTCCTTTGGCCCCACTCTCAAATAATATGAACATTTTCTTATTAAAAAGGAAAAGAGCATCTAAGGTATTTTATTCTGAGTATTTGTTCAGTGAAGAAAAGTTTACACAGCTTGTGGAGAATTATTCAGCAGGAAATTAAACCTCCGTAATTCTGAATTTTCACTTTGCTTTCAATTGGCAGAGCTTCCTGGCAAACCACCCTCCCCTCTAGAACATTTGTAATACCACATCCTCCACCAAAATGTGCTTTCTGAGCCAAATCACAAAATTGGTTAGACAGGACAACTCTCTGGAGGTCTGAGATACGAGGTGGTAGATAGGTTATGAACACACCATCAGGGCATTCAGATATGGCCAGCAATTAATACATAAGTTTTGCATAGTAATTTGAGGATTACAAAATACTCACATAATATTATGGATTAACAGAGAAAGTGCTCTTATTTTATCTATGTGAATATATTATCTGATTTGAGCCTCCCAACAATTTTATGAGACTGATCTGGTAACTTTCACTGAGACAACTGAGCAGCTTAAAGAGGTTCAAATGACTTGCCTAGGGTCTCACAATTAGTGCCCCAAATGCAGAACTAGAAATTAGAACTTTTGACAAATATATATATTTTTAAATTATCTCATGATGTTTCTATTCACCAGGAATCTGACTACTTGGCTGTTTCATTTGGAGAAGAATTGACTTCAGCCAGAAACAAACAGCTAACACAGAGAGTGTTGGTATGTTAAACAAACAAAGAAATAAATAACTTGATTCTTTGTGTACTAAAGAGAGCCAAACTGATTTTTTTTTTTTTTTTTTTTTTTTACTTTGCTCCATTTAACAAAGAAAAAGCAATTAAAAAAAAATCTCAACTGGACCAGAAGACTTTAGAAGGCTGTTATACAGGGAATAATGGGACAATTGTTCACCTTGTTTTAGAACAGGTAAGACATCATAGTTTGTTTTACTTACCATTATTTATTTGCATTTAGAAAGAAAAACTACTGTGCCAATTAAACCAAGACAAATCAATGGTGAGATGAATCCCATTTCAAAAAAAATTTTTTTTAATTTAAATGTGCATTTAGAATTTATGAAATATACAAGAAAATTTATATCAGCATGATAAGGAAATTATTGTCCCTTGGATATCTCTTTAGAATTTCATTTTACCTTTCTGTTCCTTCTGCTAAAATCCTAAATAAGCCTTCATCATCTTTTGCCTGGTCTATTAATATGGAAACTTATTGCTTTTCCCATCTCATTTCTCCTCCCTCCAGTCCATTCTCAGCATCGCTGTCAGAGTAGTCTTTCTAAAACATAGCTCTGGCAATTACTTTCACAAATTGAAGACTTTTACTGATTTCCTACCTACAGGATTAAATCCAAACTCTTTAAGTGAGCACCCGAGGCACTTCACAACTGGTCCAGCTACTACCTCTGCAGTTATATCTCTCCTCACATCTCATGTGGACTTTACCCATATACCTAGCTTCTCACCATTCTCTAAACACACCATACGTATAGAGGTGAGCGTTCTTTATTCACACCACACATGCAGAGGTAAATTCTTCAAGCACATCATACGACAGAGGAGAGCATTCTCCAGTCGCACCACACATGCAGAGGTAAATTCTTCAAGCACATCATACGATAGAGGAGAGCATTCTCCAGTCGCACCACACAGGCAGAGGTGAATAGTCTTCATTCCCACCACATACACAGAGGTGAATATTCTGTTTTCTCTCTCAATAAAGACATTACTCCCCTTCTTTGTTGGTAAACTCTTGCACATACCTCAAAATTCAGGTTATGTGGAATATCCTTTATAAAAGATTCTCCATCAAATTCCAGGTAGCTAGGAGAGCTATCCAAGAAAACTGATAATCTTTTAGCCTAAATCATTTATTTTTACAGATGAAGAAAAGAGGTCCAAATAATAAAGCATTATTATTTTCCAACATTGTACATACAGCAAGTTAATAACAATGTTAGCATAAGAATTTATGGTTTTTCACTCCCAGTTCATTTTTTCCAGGCCTTACATGGACATAAATGAAAGAATAGAGTGAAAGTATAACCTAATACTGTGCCTGGTCAGCAGATCTTTATGGTTCACTGCCAGCAGGTCTATCTGGAACTACCCAGACTACAGGTGGCAAAATGATATTCCAAGAAGTCAATTACAAGTAGATGCAAATCTCTTTGCCCTTTACTTGGGTTACTTTGCCCCTCAGAAAAATAGCACCTACCTCACAAAACATTATGCAGATTAAATGAAATTTGTGTATTTCAAATGCCTAGCAGAGTGCCTAGCATAATTAAGGCTCAATAAATTTAGCTCTTTTACCCATTTCCTACTGGGTGAGGACTAAATATGGTTGCTTGTAGGTTAAATCCATTGTTAAACCACCAATGCAGTTAAGGAACATTTTATTTAATACATCTGAACAAACACACAGCTTTGGTATAAATTCTCCAGTGAGGGCAATGCCACCCTGTTTATATAATAAACACATGTGTTCACTTTAAGAATGGGGTGGGTGGCACCGCCACCAAATGTCATAGCTTTTAGTTATTGACCCCCAGCTGAAAATGGATCAATTGGGCAAACAGAAGGAAGCAAACAAATCTACAACTATAAATATCAACACACACCCAGAAATAGGGAGAGAGATCAAAGGCAGATCATAGCTACCCAGGAGAGACACCAAGAAGATTCACATTGGGGCAGCAAGATCAAGGCACCCAGAAGACCTTTTCAGGACTTCCAACCATATCTGGAAAGAAATCAAAGGCCAAATCCTTGGCTATTGCATTTCAAAATAAATAAAGACTCTTCTACTTCCTTCACAAAAAACCAGCCAAGCTAAATTTATGTTCTAGAATATTATCCTGGGAGCTATCCCTGGAAGAAATCATTTTAACCCTAATACTGCTCTTTGTTTTGAATCCAAGAGTCTGCTTTTGCCCACATAGCCATTAGCAGACAAATTAGAAAAGCATCCAATCAAAAAATATTTATTGAGCAAAATGATGCAAAGTGTTATATTAGGGAAAATGCCAGTCCCCAGAAATTACTGAAACATCCCTCTTAAAAAGTATTCTAAACTTCCTCTATTATTAGTTCCTTCTCTAGGGTTAAGCCTGCCCTTCTTTCTTTTGAAGGTCCTCCTTTAAATGTCAAAATCCTTGGTGTGAGGATAAAACATTAGATTGACAACATTGTTGCAGAGAAGAAGAACTGCTTACATCTAAGAGCATAAGACTGGGAAGTCATGACATTAAACCTGAAGAGGAAAGAGAGCAAAAATAATAAGATTATTATAATTGGTATGGGTACAGTTGCAAAATATTTAGCCTTTGGCTAAATTAAGTAGAAACAAGACTTCCTGCTACAGTGTAGTTATATATTGTGTGATATAGAACTAAATTAAAAATAGATTTTTTTCTATATTCTAACTTCTATCTATTCGTGGTAGTTTTCTGGAGCTCTGTGCTAAGGACTGTGACCTCACTTCTGAACAGAGAGGAGAGTTGGAGTGAGGGTACACATAATGTGTATTTTCTAACCTTGCTATAGGTGAAGAGTACAGCATCTGGAGCCAGAGTATCTAGATTTGAAGCTGGGCTCTGCCACTTACAAACTCTATGAGCCTGTGTGCACTTCATTGTATCTCTATGACATCCAGTGTCTTTATATATGAAACAAACAAAAAAACCAATAAGATTATTATAATTGGTATAGGTACAGTTGCAAAATATCTAGCCTCTGGCTAAATAAAGTGGAATAATTTGTTATTAAGTATTAAGTGGCTTACAAAAACATAGAAAAGCTGGAAGAGCCAGCTCTAAACTGACTTTCTGGAATACTTCCTAGTCCCCAGCATCACAATGCCTCTGCCATGATGTCAGGGGAGCTGTCACCACCAGTGAAAGAAGGTGCCACTTTACAAAGCCACCAACTAAAAAATTGCATTGCCTATGCCACAGCATGATTCTGCAAAATGAATGTCTACTATCTGCTTTTTCCCCTGCTTCACTCAGTTCTGAATGATAATCTCCCAGAAGTACCTCTGATTGCTAGAACCAAAATCACGTGCAACTCTCTGGCTACAAGGGAGTGCAAGACCCTGAGATTTTGGATTTACAGCAGGTCTGGTTTAGGAGGGCACTACTGGCAATGCTCTCTGGGGCATTAACCATAAACCCATTCAGGAATGGTGTCACATTATTCAGCTGTGGAGATTTTGCTAGCTGACATCTCTCAGCTAAATCTTCCTCTGGAAATTCCCATTAGTTGACGAGAGCTACCTCACCCAGGTTCAGGCCTACTCCCAAGGCACACTACATTTATTTACTGATTCACCTGAGGGTATGAAGAACCACATCCTTTGCTTCAAGGCAGGATATCTCTGAAAGTCATCTCAGCTTCAGATGGACCTCTTGGAATTGACTGAGTCCATCATTGTGACTGTCTCATAGTTCAATTCTTTTTTCTGCCCAATCCTATGTCCTTTATTCCCCATAGCTATCGATGTCATGGTCACTCTCCAATATGAACTTTCTACATACAAGTAAGTGTTCACTCAGAATCAGCTTCCTGAGGAAACTGACTTAAGACAGACATGTTAGAAGCAAGTGGAATAAAGGTTGAGTAAGCCAACCTTCAATATTAATCACAATTTTAATGAGTATGGAACACTATAATTCATTTGGAAAAAAAATCTCTAGGAGCTCATACAGTACCTGGCCCAGGGTAAGCCAATACATCTTTGCTTAATAATAATATAGTATAGCTAGCATTTATTGAGCACTTAGTATGTTTTTAGATACTATTCTAAATTATTCATTTAAACTAACTTACTGAATCTTCATTATAAGCCCATGAAGTATGTACTATTATTATCCATTTTACAAATCAGGTAAATAAGGTACAAAGAAGTTAATTTCAATGTTAGATTGTAAGTGGAAGAGTTAGGATTTTAACCCCCATAGTCTAATTCTACAGCGCAGTCTTGCCCTCTTTTCTGTCTCAATATTAAATTTGTAGCCAAAAAAAAATCTATCACATACACCAAAGAAGGCTCTGCTTTGACATATCAAAAATGTGATGGGATTAGGAAAAGGGGACTAAGGGATTTTTATTACGGCGTGTTGTAGGCTAAATAATGGAGTCTTTAAAATACTTATGTCAGAATCCCTGGAACCTATAATTGTTATATTATATAGCCAAAGAGACATTGCAGATGTAATTAAGTTAAGAGTGTCACGGTGGGGAAATTATCCTAGATTATCCAGGTGAGCGTTAAATGTAATCACATGTGTCCTGAAAAGAGAGAGGTACAGGGAGACTCTGCCCCAGAAAAGGAAAAGGCAATGTGACGATGGAAGCAGAGACTGCAATGGTGCAGCCACAGGGCAAGGAATGGCAGCAGCCACCAGAAGCTGGAAAAAGCAAAGAAATAATTCTCTCCTGGAGCATTCGGGAAAGAGCAAGCCTTGCTGACATCTCTATTTTAGCCCCATAAATCTCATTTCAGACTACTCCTGGCCTCCAAAAATGTAAAAGAATAATTATATTTGTTTTAAGCCAGTAAATTTATAGTAATTTGATATCAACAAGAAACAAATACAGGGTCATATAAATTATAATACTTTGAGTATTATGTGCAAAACTCAGTATTATGCATCTATTGGAGAATTAGGAGTTGGATCTGTCTAGCCATTGCAGGTTGATAGGAAGAATCTAATGAACTCTGGAATTCCTACCACCATCTACTGCAGCTACATGGGACAGTCACTAGGTGGGAAATGAGATTTAGAGATAATAAATGTGTATTTTGTTACCAGTATTAATAGGTGAAGTTTCTCTTCTCCAGATTGAATTCCCGGAAGTTATATTTTTCACATAGGCCAAGTTAACTAGTAAATAATACATAATAAGATTTATATAAAATTTCAGAGTGGTGTCTTCTGTGTTCTACCTGACAGGTGCCTTGCACATCATCAAAACAAGAACCAGAATTGAGACACAGATGATACAGACAAGATCAACTTCTCTCTGATAACCATCTGCTGGAGCGTGGGAGAAAGGGAAGGAAGACCTCATCCAGAGACCATGAGAACCTTTCTTTCAAAACAGATGATGTGTTCAAAAATTAGAGATTCTCACTCACACGTCTCTCCATGTGTAGCCCCTGAGCCAGTCTCCTTTAATCCTTTCTGGGAACAAAGTGGATATACGGGGGGGGGGGGGGGAAATATATATTAGCTCTACTTATCATCACTGCAAACTTATAAATAGGTTTAGCAGCAGTGATGGTGTGAGTCAGGAGGTCAGGAGGTGAGGGAAATGGTCAATTTCTGAGTAATCTTAAATCACCACCTCAAGAACAACTGTAAATTGAGAGGAACTATGACAAGGTGATCTAGACCAGTGCTTCTCAAACTACCTGTGGTGAGAAAACAATTTTATTTAAAATTTCCAATCCATCACAGTCTACACCCTTGTAAAATACAATTAAAATGAATTACTGGAAAAGTAAAAAGGAAAGAAAAACACATACAACATGCAAGCTCAATTGATTTTACTTATTAGATACAACAAACATAAAATTACTCTTTCAAAACGCTATTAAAGTTTTTGAAAGCTTATTCTTAATTTCTGTACTTACTCTGTTATCAATTGTTAACAGTTTCAGGATGGGCATTGGTCCGCAGAACACACTTTGAGAAACACTGGTTTGTACCTCCAGTCTCTAAATTGAAAATTTAAGTAAAGTGACCACTAGACTCCAAATGCAAAATGTGTTGTCAGTTATACTTCTAGGTAACTTCAGTCAAGTGTGTCTCTCCTGTACTCATTCAGCTTGCTCTGGAGTCTCGCACACAGTTTGTTGTTGTGTTTTTTTTTAATAATTAAAATATTTCCATACACTTTCAATAGGGACATTTACTATTTCTAGAATTTTCAAATTACTTTGGCTTCATTCTTAAATTGAAAGCATTTTGAACACCTTAGAATATGGGTATTATGGAAGATTGGGAAAAAAATGATGATCCCAGCCGGTGTGACTCAGTGGTTGAGCATGGACCCATGCACTGAGAGGTCGCTGGTTCTATTCCCGGTCAGGGCACATGCCCAAGTTGTGGGCCTGGTCACGGGTGGTGGGCATGCAGGAGGCAGCCAATTGATGTTCTTTCTCATCGATGTTTCTACCTCTCCCTCTCCTTTCCTCTCTCTCTAAAAATCAATGAAGAAGAAAAGAAATTTTTTTAAATGATGATTGGAACAACTCAAAATTACAAGCCAATAGGGCAATTTTGTGAAAAGCAAGTGGAAGTGAATTTCTTAAAGACCTCTACAACAATAAAATTCAATTCTCCAATTGTTTCACAAAATATAGTATAAAGAAAATCTGCCTGAGACTCACCTGCACACTTGCTTGAAAGGCAAATGGCACCACTGACTCTGAATCTCTCTTAGTGAAACTTAAGAATTCATATTTTAGCCCTGGCCGGTTTGGCTCAGCAGTTGGAGCGTCAGCCTGGGGACCAGAGAGTCCCAGGTTCAGTTCCCCCTAGGGGCACATACAAAAAAAAAAAAGAATTCACATTTTAAATTAAACAACCCATCTAATTTTTAAACACACAAACGATTAAGAACTAGAGCATTAGTTTTTAAAAGTGTACTTATAGCACAAAGTTATTATTACCTCTAATAAAATGCAATTAAACAAATTCTCTTTTCATTTTTACATTGTTTTAGTAACATGACTGCATCCTACTAGTGTTAGTGTGTATTTAGACCTGATGGTTTTACATCTCATCTTTTTTCAATTAAAATAGTTTGAAATTATTTTGAAAATAAACATCATTTGTTTTTTGTAATTGTTAATACAGAAATTGTTTGGCAGGAAAAAATGTGAGCTACACATCAGTGGAAGAGGTGTAATGACTGACTTTAAGAAAAATGACTCTTATCTGAGGATAGCTAGAAATCATTTGGGATTCATTTAGTTCTCACGAATCAAATGAATCTAGAAACTGAGTTATCGGCACCGAGCATTTACACAGTGACCGATTCTGAAAATTCAGTTTGATGGGAGCATTGAGTCATAGTGCAATTTCACCCAACCTTTCTAAGACCCTGGGATTCAAAAGGCCATGGCTTTATGCTGACATCCAAATCGCAAGGTTCACTTGACTCTGGTGGGAAATACTGAGGTGTTTGCATTTTTGTTTGCACTCTCTTCTTGCAACAAACAATATGACTGTGTAAGAACTGTATCTCTATGATCAACGTGGCATGATTTTCAGGGAAGAAGCAGGACCAAGAAAGAAAATAATTAAAGCACCCATGTTTTGAATGATTGTTGTGTTTAGAATATTTTATATACGTTATTTTGTTTAATCCTCTCAACTCTGTAAAGAGAATATTAAGATCTCCATTTTATAAAGAAGGAAATGGAAGATCGGTTGGGGTAAGAAACAAACCTGAAATCCCGCAGCAAGTGACAGAGCCAGAACTGAATCTTACCCCAAAGCCTGGCTGGGTCCAACACACAGTGAGGCCTCCTAACCAAGATGGGTTTTACAAATATGCTTGGCCTCAGCTGTGCTTATTCATACATATATTTGAGAGTATATAGTTTACTACCTGTGCTCTATCCATAATTATATTGCCTAGATATAAAAGAACTTAGATACAGTCACAAGAGGTGGGGTTCCAGGGAAATCAACATAGTGGATTTGCACAAAAGATCAGCCAACACTCTGTTTTAGGCACCAGAGAGTCCAATAAACATATATGACCTTGAGATACTTAGTCTGATTCCACAATGATAATTCCCTTTGGTCCAACTAGTTGAAAGAATTCTGGTAGAAAGAATTTCCTCATTGAATCCTCTCTCCATGTCATGAAGCCAGATAAACCCTCAGATAAAGTTCAGTGGCACTATCTTAAAACATAGAGCACTGCAGTCGGGCAACAAGGAATAACCTAATGCTTCTTATTCTTCACTGAATAAATTCAACAAACGGCTTCAGGACAGGAAGTAAATAAATTCCTCGAGTAACCCTGAACTGCCCTTAAAACTTTATTCTGTCTTAGAGTCTCTCATATTGGCTCATATACAAAGACATGCCTCTTGTCTCTCAGGGGCCAAGCAAGAGAAATGCAATGAACCAGCACAGTTTGATTCCCTTTAGACAAGACCTGACAATAAACACCTTCTTTAGGCCACAGGTAGTTCTAAACATTTCACTGCCACATATCTCTTTTCTTGATTTCCCTCATAAAACACAAAAGTCTATCAAACTGCATTTAATAAATCTGTTTTTAACTCCCTGTGAATAAGGTATGACAGCCCATCAGAGCTTCTGAGCAGAATTAAAGAAATATACTTTGTTGATCTAGTTTTGATCTGAGTAAAGATCTGTTGCTATAAATAGCCTTCATGCATGGAAATAAACATATTTCTATTGGTCTCTTTGGAAAAAAAAGGTGTGAATATCCACCCCGAACCCTGCCATAACCATCTATTACCTACCTCAAAGATGCAAGGAAAACAGCATCAGACACTGGATTGTTATGTTTCCTATCATCTTTCCCTTTTCTCTTGGCAAATAGGAAGCCCAGGAAAAAACAATTTTATGCTCAAATGCTATCATTCTCCTCAATCAGGAGGTTTTATGTTGTTGTTACTATCTTTCAATGGGTTCTGGAAACTAAATGCAACGTGGTATCCTGGCTTAGAACCTGCAACAGACTAAGAATATTAATTGATAAATTGATGAAATCCAAATAGAGTCTGTAGTTTAGTTAATAGTAATATACAAATACTAAAATTTTAATAAATGTATATTAAGAGAAACTGGGTGAAGGGTATACGAGAACTGTGCTATCTTTGCAACTTTCATGTAAATCTAAAATTATTCCAAACTAAAAAGATAGCCCGGCCAGTGTGGCTCAGTGGTTGAGCATTGACCTGTGCACCAAGAGGTCGCTGGTTCAATTCCAGGTCAGGGCACATGCCCAGGTTGTGGGCCTGATCCCCAGTGGGGGGCATGCAGGAGGCAGCCAATTGATGTTCTCTCTCATAGATGTTTCTATTTCTCTCTTCCTCTCCCTTCCTCTCTCTCTAAAATCAATAAAGGGAAAAAAATTTTTGAAAAAAAAAAAAGATTTTTTCCAAAAACATACATAGTTGTTATAGAAAATTTAGAAAATACAGACAAGCAGAAATATGAAATGGTAATAACTCAAAGATGACTTTCCAAAGTTTTGGCATTTCCATTCATGTTCTATGAAAAGGTATCTTTAATTCACACTGCACATATTACCATCACATATGCTTTCTAATTAATGGTTTGTGGTGAGCATATTTGCATGTCAAATATTAATTTATAACATTTATCCTTTCAATATTCAATCATATTGACTGAATATTTACTATAAAATGTCTATATCATATTGCATTACCAAGATTTATCTGAACTGATTAGAACATTAAACAATTGTAGAATTTTTATATTATTTATTTTATATTTTAATATAAAATTTTTATTATTTAAAAAATACTGTAAAATATATCTGGAGCCAACTTTTTGCTTACAGTCATAATTATTGTCTTAATAAAAATTCTTGTAAAATTATTTGTGTTAACAGGTAGGCTCATTTTGAAGAGAAAAATATGAGAATGCCCATTTTGCTATATCCTTTCCCAGATCAAGTATCATTATTTTAATATAAGACAACTTTAAAATATTTTTCACTTCAACAGGCGAAAATATGGTATATTATGTTTTAACTTAAATTCTTGAAAATACAGTGAGGCTAGACATATGTATGTTTACTCTTCATTTGTATTTTTCTTCTGAATTTTCTGGCTTAACCTTTTTACATTGTGCCACTGAAGTATTTATCATATTGATTAATGATTTGTAAGGGTTAACATGATATACAGATATTGTTATATACAGATATATATTTTTAAAGCATATATAATATATATATTAAAGCATATATATATCTATATATTATGTTTTAGACTATATCTATATACCATGTTCATTGTTTGTCTAATACATGTGACAAACATTTCCCACAGGATCTTATTTGCATTTTTATTTCTTCATGGTTGTTGGTTTGTTGTTTTTTTTCAAAATTTTAAAGCAGCTCTTTACTCTTTTTTTTTTAACTTTTTTCTGTTTATCTTTATTGTTTTTGCATGTGTGTTATTTTAACCCAGACATGTTTATTTATTCATCATCTACTATGTGCTTAGGTTTAAGGATATAATTCCAAACTTTTAAAATTAAAAGGAAGGTTGGGGTCTTCCAACCATTACATTTTACAGATTATGACAGTGTTTAACAAATAGTGAAGCCTCAATATTTTAAAATATCAAATGACCGGGGATGCTTCTCTGCTGAGGGTCACACTGAGTTTTGAGCGGCTTCAGGGGCATTTTTAGGAGTCAGCAACATGGCAGAAGACATCAAGACCAAAATCAGGAACTACCAGACTGCTCTTTTTGACATTCTCTTCCTCAACCTGAACCAGACCAGAAACTACTGGCAGAATTACCTGGACTTCCACCACTGTGAGAAAGCAATGATGCTAAAGGGGGTGATGTCTCTATGTGTGAATGGTACCAGTGTGTGTAAGTCCCTTTGCCCCACAACCTGGATGTTGGCCTGGGATGACCACCAGGCAGAGGCATATTTCCTGGGAAGATCTGAACTGGCTGTGCCCCACCTGCCCTCTGTCCTCCAACCTCCTCCCACGGAAGTGAAGGGGGACCTAAGTACATCCCACCCTAGGATCCTCACTCATGGCTTAACAATAAATACTTGTTGGAAAAGTGTAAAAAAGAAAATACACACACACACACACATACATACATATTCAAATGATCTGATTTAAAAAAAAAAAAAAAGTCTGAGCTTATTCCTAGAATCTATAGTAAATTCCACTAGTTTATTTTACAATTTTAATGACTGTCACTTTTCAGTTACTTTTTATTTACTTATTTTTTAAATTTATTTTTATTGTTGAAAATACTACAGATGTCCCCTATTTTCCCCCACTGCCCCACTCCACCCGGTTCCCACCCCACTCCAGGCCTTCACCACACTATTATCTGTGTCCAAGGGCTATGCATATACACATATAAATTCTTTGGTTAATCTCTTCCTGCTCTCCCTCTCCCCTTCCCTCTGAGGTCCATCAGTCTGTGCCATGCTTCCATGCCTCTGGACTTTTTTTGTTCGCCAGTTTATTTTGTTCATTACATTCTACATACAAGTGAGATCATGTGGTACTCATCTTTCTCTGACTGGCTTATTTCGCCAAGCGTAATACCCTTCATGCTGTCTCAAAGGGTAAGAGATCCTTCTTCTTTACAGCTAAATAGTATTCTATTGTGTATATGTACCAGAGCTTTTTTATCCACTCATCTAATGATGGTCACTTGGGCTGTTTTTAGATCTTAGCTACTGCAAATAGTACTGCTATAAATAAAGGGGTATATATATTCTTTCTAATTGGTGTTTGGGGATTCTTAGTTGACATTACTAGAAGTGGGATCACTAGGTCAAATAGCAGTTCAATTTTTAATTTTTTATGAAACTCCATACTGTTTTCCATAGTGGTTGTACCAATCTACATTACCACCAGCAGTGTACAAGGGTTCCCTTTTCTCCACATCCTCCTCAGCAATTATTGTTTGTTGGGTAATACCTCATCATAGTTTTAATTTGCCTCTCTCTGATGATTAATGACTTTGAGCACTTTCTCATGTGTATCTTGATCATCTGTACGTCTCTTTGAGGAAGAGTGTATTAAGGATCTTTGCTCATTTTTTAATTGGATTGTTTGTCTTCCTTTTGTTAAGTTGTATGACTTCTTTATATATTTTAGAAATTAACCCCTTATCTGATGTATCGTTGACAGATATGTTCTCCCATACAGCGGGTTCCTTTTGCATTTTGAGGATGGTTTCTTTTGCTGTGCAGAAGCTTTTTAGTTTGATGTAGTCCCATTTGTTTATTTTTTCCTTTGTTTCTCTTGCTCTAGGAGATGTATCGGTTAAAATTCTGCTATGTGAGATGTATAAGATTTTACTAACAGTGTTCTCTTCAATATTTTTATGGTTTCATGACTTAAAATTAAGTCTTTTAACCATTTTGAGTTTATTCTTATATATGACGCAAGTTGATGGTCTAGTTTCAATTTTTTTTGCATGTACCTCTCCAATTTCCCAACACCATTTAAAGAGACTGTCTTTACTCCATTGTATGTATTTGCCTCCTCTGTCAAATATAAATTGACCATAAAGGTGTGGATTGATTGCTGGGTTCTCTGTTCTGTTCTATTGATCTGTATGCCCGTTCTTGTGCCAGGACCAGGCTGTTTTGATTACAGTTGCTTTATAGTATAACCTGATGTGCAGTATTGTGATCCCTCCTACTTTGTTCTTTTTTTCAAGATTGCTGTGGCTATTCACAGTCTTTTTTGGTTCCATGTAAATTTTTGGAGTATTTGTTCTAGATCTGTGAAATATGCTATTGGTATTTTAAAAGAGATTGTGTTGAATCTATAGATTGTTTTGGATAGTATGAACATTTTAACAGAGTTAATTCTTCCAGTCCATGAACATAGAATATGTTTTCACTTGTTTGCATCTTCCTCTACTTCCTTTTTCAATGTCTTATTATTTTCTGAGTACAGGTCTTTTACCTCCTTGGTTAAGTTCATTCCTAGGTATTCTATTTTTTTGTTGTTGCGATAGTAAAAGGGATTTTTTTTTTTAGTTTCTCTTTCCGTGAGATCATTATTGGTGTACAAAAAAGGCATTGATTTCTGGATGTTAATTTTATATCCTGCTGCTTGGCTGAATTCATTTATAAACTCTAGTAGTTTTTTGGTGGATTATGTAGGGTTTTTTATGTACAATATCAAGTCTTCTGCGAATACTGACAATTTTACTTCCTCCTTTCCAATTGTGGTGCCTTTTATATTTTCTTCTTGTCTGATCACTGAGACTAGGACTGCAAGTACTATGTTGAATAAGAGTGGTGAAAGTGAACTTCTCTGTGTTGTTCCCGTTCTTAATAGAAACACTTTTAGTTTTTTCCCATTGAATATAATGTTGGCTGTAGGTTTGTCATATGTGGCCTTTATAATTTTGAGGTATGATCCTTATATTCCCACTTTGCTGTGAGTTTTTATCAAAAATGAGTGCTGGATTTTGTAGAAGGCTGTATTTGCATCTATTGATATGATCATGTGATTTTTATCCTTCATTTTGTTAATGCAGTGTATCACACTTATTGATTTGTGAATATTGTACTGGCCTTTCATCCCTGAAATAAATCTCAGTTAGTCATGGTGTATTATCTTTTAATGTATTGCTGGATCATATTTGCTAATATTTTGTTGAGGATTTTAGCATCTATGTTCAACAAGGATATTGTAATTTTCTTTCTTTGTAGTGTTTTTATCTGGTTTTGGAATTAGATCATGCTGGCCACATAAAAAGAGCTTGGAAGTTTTCCTTCCTCTTGAATTTTTTGGAGTAGTTTGAGGAGGATAGGTGTTAGTTCTTTGAATGTTTGGGAAAATTCACCTGTGAAACCTCCAGTCCTGGACTTTGTTTGCTGGGAGTTTATTTTATTATTTCTTCAGTTTCATTAGTTGTTATTGGTCTATTCAGGTTTTGTGATTCTTCCTGATTAAGTTTTGGAAGATTGTATATTTGTAGGAATTTGTTCATTTCTCCCAGGTTGTCCAATTTGTTAGCATATAGTTATCAATCGTATTTTCTTACAATCCTTCGTATCTCTGTGGTGTCAGTTTTTACTTCACACATTTCATTTCTGATTTTATTTATTTGGGTCCTCTTTTGTTTCCTGATGAGTCTGGCTAAAAGTTCACCAGTCTTGTTTATCTTCTCAAATAACCAGTTTTTGTTTTCATTGATCTTTTATATTATTGCTTTAGTCTCTATGTCATTTTTTTTTCCATTCTGATCTTTAATATTATTTCCATCCTTCTACTTTCAATGGGCTTTTCTTATTGTTCTCTTTCTAATTATTTTAGTTGTAGAATTAGATAGTTTATTAGAGATTTTTCTTGTTTCTTGAGGTAGGCCTGTAGTGCTATGAACTTCCCTCTCAGGACTGCTTTCACTGTGTCCCATAGATTTTGGGTTTTGTGTGTTCATTTCTGTTAGTTTCCAGGAAGTTTTTTATTTCTTCCTTGATTTCATTGTTAACCCATTCATTGTTTAATAACATGCAATTTAGCCTCCAACACATTTGAGTGTTTTTATTGCAGTTGATTTCTAGTTTCATGCCATAGTGGTCCAAGAATATCCTCAATATGATTTCAAACTTCTTGAACTTTTAAAACCTTAGTTTGTGTCCTAACATGTGGTCTATCTTTGAGAATGCCCTGTGTGCACTTGAGAACAATGTATATTCTGCAGCTTTGGGGTGAAATGTTCTGTAAATGTCAGATAAATCAATTTGATCTAGTGTGTTGTTTAAGGTTGCTGTTTCCTTGTTGATTTTTTTGTCTGGAAGAACTATCCAGTGATGTCATTGGGGTGTTAAAATCCCCTACTATGATTGTATTGCTGTCAGTCTCTCCTTTAAAGTCCTTAAGAAGTTTTAAAATATATTTTGGTGCTCCTATAATGGGTGCATATATGTTTACCGGGGTTATATCCCCTGTTCAATCGACCTTTTTAGTATTATGTAGTGTGGGGTTCAGGGGTTGGAAGATGGACATTTTTACAACACTGTGTTAATGCATTCTCGGCAACCTGGCCAGCCTAGGCTTCATCTGCATGTGAATAGAGGTTTGTTATCTTTTGGCTTCAAAGTCTCTTCCCTGTGAAAAGCAAGAGACAAAGCTAGGCTGTATGGTTTGCAGAGACGCCACTTGTAACCTGGGGGAACGAAACTGCTAATAAATGGGACTGCATCCAAAACTCTGGAGCTTTTTGCTCCCTTGCAAAGCTCCCTCTCACTCCAACCAGTGTTGTAGGTTCATTGTGTTGCACCGATCCCGGCAGGCCCTGAGATGGCAATGTAGTGTTCTTGTCTCTTGTTATGGACTTTGAAGTCTATTTTGTCAGATATAAGTATTGCTACCTCTGCTTTTTTTTTTTTTTTTTTTTTTCATTTGCATGGAAACTTTTTCCCATCCTTTCACTTTCATCCTGTGTAAGTCTTTTGTTCTGAGGTGGGTCTCTTGTAGACAGCATATATATGGGTCATGTTTTCTTATCCATTCAGCTACCCTATGTCTTTTGATTGGAGCATTTATTCCATTTACATTTAAAGTTATTATTGATAAGTACTTATTTGTTGCCATTTTTATTCTTTATGGCTATGTTACTCTCTATATATATTTCTTCTTATTCTTACAGTGTTGTAATGTGACAGCAAGATAACCAGAGACGCACAGCCTAATTGTAAAGGAGCACTTTATTTCACCGGCGGGCTGCAGAGGGCATAGTCTCCCCTCAGATCAGCAGCCCTGATTCTTCTTACTCGTTCCATTTTAAAGACAGAAGCCCCCTCCTCCTGTTGCCCCACCTCCCCTAAGGGGACCAGTACAATAGTGTGAGTGACAGAGATTACAGAAGTCAAAATTAGCATTATTCACTGACAGCACAAGCACTTGCAAATACCTATACTCAGGAAACTGCAAATGCCTCCCAATTCATGGGGCAACTATGGGGCAACTATAATCTTAGGCAAAATTCCTTTACATCTAGGGGTAATTAATTTATTATTGGAAGAATATCGAGGAAGGTCTATTGATGATAAAAATGGAGTCATTTAGTCACCTTAACCAGGGGCCTACATAAAATGGAATCTAGTTGCCTTAGCCTTGGGGCCCAGATCAACAGCAATCCCTTTAATATTTCTTGTATTGCAGTTTTGGTGGTGATATACTCCTTTAGCCTTTTCTTGTCTGGGAAGCTCTTTATTTCACCATCAATTTTGAATGATAGCCACACTGTATAGAGAAGTCTTGGTTTTAGAGCCTTGCTTTTCATTACTTTAAATAGTTCATGCCATTTCCTCTGGCCTTTAGTGTTTTTGTTGAGAAATCAGCTGACAGCCCTATGGGAGCTCCCTTGTAGGTCTGTCTCTCACTTGCTACCCTTAAGATTCTTTCTCTTTAACATTTGTCACTTTAATTATGATGTGTCTTGAAGTGGGTCTCTTTGGGTTCATCTTAACTGGTACCCTCTGTGCTTCCTGAACTTTTGTGACTTTTTTCTTCACCAAGTTGGGGAAGTTTTCTATCATTATATCTTCAAACAGGTTCTCTATACCTTGCTCATATTCTTCTCCCTCTGGTACCCCTACAATGTTGTTGTTACATTTCATGCTGTCCCAGAGTTCTCTTAAACTGTTCTCATGCTTTTTAAGTATATTTTCTTTTTGCTTCACTAATTAAGTCATTTTATCTACCTTGTCTTCTAATTCACTTATTCGATCCTCTGCTTCACTGAGCCTGCTTTTAATTCCTTGCAGCATATTTATGACATCATATATAGTATTCTTCATGTCTGCCTGGCTCTTATTCATGATTTCTATGTACTTTTTCATGCCAATGTAGTTCCCATTAAATTCCTTACAGTTCCCATTAGTTATTTGTAATTCTCACTAAGTTCCTTGAGCATCTTTATAACCACTACTCTGAACTCTATGTCTAACAAATTGTTTACCTCCATCTCATTTAGGTTTTTTTCTGATGATTCCTCCTTTAATTTCAGGGTTGTTTCTTTGTCTCCCCACTTTAGGTGTCTCTTGTGTTTGTATCTATGTATTAGATATTCTTGCTGTGACTCCCAGTCTTTGTGGGGTGGGCTTTCATAGTAAAAGTCCTGTGGGACCCAGTGATGCAGTGCAGTCTCCTTGAACTACTGAGCTGGATGCTCTAGAAGTGACTCTTTTCTGTGTTATTTGGGTTCTCCTGTTATATTTGGGTCTTGATTGTTATTGTCCTGTTTGTAGGTGGGCTCTCCTCTTCCTCTCAGGCTGGTTAATTGTAAGGCTCAGCCACCACCACATTGTGTAAGCTGTTTTATAGGTGCTGACAGGGCAAAACAAAACAAAACCAAACAAACAAAAATATACAAAAGCTCCCAACAACTACAGCAAAAACAAGCACAAAAGAGAATTAGGAAAGAGAAAAGAGAACAAGAATAAAAAAAAAAAAAAGGAAGGAAGAAAAAGATAATATTACTAATAGTAAAATTAAAAGAATACTGGAAGAGAAAGGGTGCAGAAAAAAGATTCTGAAAGAAAAGAGACCAGAGAATAAGAGTAGAGAGTAGGAAAGGTAAAACAGCTTAAAAAAAAGACAAGAAAACAGAGAAAGAAAGTTATACAAAGGTAAAAAGAAGAGAGAGAAGGCTAAAGTGAAAAAAAGAGTGGAAAAGGAAAAGGAAAAAGAGTAAGTAAAGGAAGGAGGCCAATAGGAAACATGAAACAAGAGAAAAGAGAAAAAAATCTTAACACTAATAATAATAATAATAATAATAATAATAATACCAAAGCAATAAAAAATAAAATATTGCAAAAAGAAAAAAAAAAAGCCAAGTGAAGTTTGTCTAGACAGATTATGTTGTCTGAGGCTCACTGTTTTGTATGCTGATTTCAGGCCTCCAGGGAGGTACTTTTGTGTCAGCCAATGTCAGGAGCTATAGTTCAGCTCTTGGCATCCTGTTGTTGCTGTGGTCAGCCTGAGGCTCTCTGAGGTCCACCTCCACCTATCAGCTACTCCACCACCCCCCTGAGGTTGCCTAGCCTTTCTCCAGTGCCTTCTAAAGAAAGTCTTTAGGGTGGAGCCAGGCTAGCCTAGCTAGGGCTAGTGGGCCTCCTGCTTAGAGATTATGCGCCAGTCACTCAAGGAGGGGAACTTGGTGTTTGCTTCAAAGCCAAACTCCTCAGTCTCTACCAGAGACTCCAACTCCAGCTCTAGTTCCCTTTAAGGTATCCTGGTGCATGGAATCTGGGAGTTTCTATCAGCTCTTCTGTGAGGGGGGAGCACCAGTCAGGTTCCCAGGACAGTGGGGCAAAAGGCCCCACCTTCAAACCACTCACTGAGGATCCCTGAGACAGTTCAGACCATGGGTTTGGCCTCTGCTGCTGTTTTCTCTACAAGGGTCAAGATGTAGGGTATGGCAAGCAGGGTTCTTGAGGGTGGTGTGAGCTGTGTCCCTAGGGCATGGTATTTGCCTTTTCCCAAACTGTGGCTTTGGGCAGGGGGCTGTGCCTCTCAGGGGGGGAGGGGGACAACCAATTGCAGGTCTCCCAGCTGCTGCTTTTCCATGTTTCCTCCCAATGCTTCCCACCCCAGCCTCTCCTCGGGCAACTTTAGTCCACACCACCTTCCCTCCATCAAAGCCTTGGATAAGTAGCTGCAAATGAGTATCCTGCACACTGGGTTTAAAAAGAAATAAACAAAACAAAACAAAAAAAACTGTGCCTGTATCTCCAATCAGCTCCATTCTCCCAGGCAGCCAGCAGCTCTGCCGCCTTTCAGTATTTTCGGCTCTGGTGCTCCAGACTGGGGAGGCCAGGATGGGGTCTGGGCCTTGATCCTCTCAGGGAAAACACCCCCTCAGCCGAGAGAGTCCTCCTCACACTTGGCCTGCAGCCAGTGGAAGCTGGGCCAGCCACTCTCACAACCTCATCCTTCCTACCAGTCTCTAGGTGGTTTCTGCCTTTCCTTATTATGTCTCTTCCTCAGCTGAACCTCAGTTGATAATTCTGGGTGAATGTTCCCAATTTAGTTTTATTTCTAGTCTGGCCATGGGAGAAGGTGCAAGAAATGTCTGCCTACTCCACCAACACCTTCTCCCCAGCTTCCTCTTCATGGTTGTCTGTAACATGTATAACTTGTTTTTGTCTAAGCAAATTCATTTTCTCCTTTATGCTTTCTGCCTTTAAAATGCTTTAAAAAATCCTAAACTACATCAAAAATACATTCACACATATATATGCATAGGCATGATTTTTATTCTGGTTGTATTTTATGGGAATGTTTTTACGTATGTGTCTTTAATTCTTCCATCTAGACCTTATCCAAATGTATAAGGGATAGAGACAACCCAAAAGGTAATCCCAAAGAGATTCATTTGCAATATCACTTTGTGAAAATATTAAATTTTGTCTGTTTCTCAACTTATTATTTTATCTCTACTGACATATCTGTTGAAATAATTATTATAGTTTGATAACATTTTAATATCTTCTAGCACTAGTTTCTATATTTCATTCTTTTTTTAATTTATCTTTATTGTTGAGAGTATTACAGATGTCCACCATTTTTCCCCCATTGCTGCCCTCCACCTGGTTCCTGCCCCACCCCAGGCCTTCACCACCCTATTGTCTATGTCCATGGGTTATGCATATATGCATACAAGTTCTTTGGTTAATCTTCCCCCCTCACCCCCACCCACCGCCCCTGAGATCTGTCAGCCTGTACCATGCTATACTTCATTTCATTATCAAAATCTAAGTCCCTACTTTCATACTTTTTACAATTCTGAATGGGGATAAGAAGCATTTTATCAAATTTCAACAAAATTTTATGGAATTTTTATGAGAACTGAATTAAATGAATATATCAATAAGAACAGGCTGGTCATCTTTACAATTTGAATCTTCTACTCTAAGATGATAAGAGGAATCTCCAATCCATTGTTTTTCATATCTTTACTGATATCCTCAGTAAAGTTACATATTGTTTTCATATAATTGCTATCCAATCTTAAAATCTTTTCTCAGTGTGAATTGGATTTTTGCCCATTTTATTCTTAATTACTTCTACTCTTGTCCTCATATAGTCTTCCCTCAACGCAGCAGTAAGAGTGACCTTTTATAAAGAAAAACCAAATCATGGTACTTGGAGCAGCCATGCTCAAAACTTATTACATATTAGAATGACTAGAAATATTTTAAAATATCAGTGTTCAAGTCTTACCCTGAACCAACTAAATCAGAACCTCTGAGTGCAGATAAGGGTATAATTATTTTTAAAAGCCTCCCACATTCTACCAATGTACAACCAACCACTGTACCCAAGTAAAAATTAAAGTCTTATACCCACAGTGCTTCTTAAACTTTAATATATTGAAGAATTGCCTGGGAACCTTGTTAAAATGCAGATTGTGACTCAATAGGTCAAGAGGAGACCTGAGATTTTGCATTTGTAGCTCTCAGTGGAGGATGCAGCTGCTGGTCTTGACATTCCCCCTGAGTGGCACAAAGTTGCCTGCTATTTGTCTCACTCCCCCTACTGCTTTCCTTCTTACTCACTGTACTTTGCAGTCGCTCACCATCCCACAAGCAAGACAGCCACAAACACACCTCTCTCCATCTTTAGCATTTTCAGTCCTTCTTCTGCCTTACCCAAAATTCCCTTTCTCTAGCTGCTGCTGGTTAACAAGCATCACTGAAGAGGTAAATGGATCCCAAGCTCGTTCTAACTCTTGCTCTCAGTAATCTGTACACCAGCTAATCTTGATGCTAATGATGCCTCTCTCTCTCTCTCTCTCTCCCTCTCTCTCTCCATACATAGTGAATTTCATCTGTCTTTCCCATCTATCTTACCTCTGCCAAAATGTAGTATCCATATTATAATGATCTGGAGTAAAATAAACAGATTAAGTGGCATGGCCATTGTGTCTTCCTTAATGTTTTGAAAAAAATCATAAAATTTCCTGGATGCAACACCCTTCTGGAACATTTTCAATTTCTTCCAGAAATTAAAGCTCTTTTCCTTGTCTGCATGTAAAATGACTACATCTCCTTCTCAGATCAAGTCAGAAGGCACTGGGATTGACAGAGCTGCCAAGTCAATGCTCAGTGCCCAGCCAGCTTATGCATGGGCACTTCTGCTTCTTGGTAAGTTCATACATCACTTAGATTGGAAAAACTGGACCTGGGATTCCTCACCACCCTGTCCTTTTATAGATTCTAATCTCTGTGACACCTTTTCTTCTTTAGGACTGCCTTTAATAATTGTTTTCATCTAATATGCCTACAATACTTGGGGTGAAAAAAAAGATAATATTGAGGGTTAGTGAGGTTTCCATACCTGGTCAGGCACTGTCCTATTTAGTAATATCTGCTGGATATGTTAAAATGCATATCCCAACGGCCTATTAAGTTTTAAATAATGATGTTAAGGAAACAAAGAACAGGGATTAATAGACTTGCTTTACAGTTGAACAGTGCATTTTAGGTAAACTGACCAATCATCTCATCAATGAATTTTAATCATAAGCATAAATAACTGTAGTTGCTATCTAACCATGAACATAAAGAAGGCAACTGTTACTTAAGTCTAATAGGAAAAGCAAAAATCACAAATAGGCTAACCTAACACTCACTGCTGCTCCTTTCTCTTCCTTAACTGAGAGGTCTGCTTCTCATAAGCCACATGTCTGGGTGGTGAGCAGCAAATCTACAGAGATAGGTTTTGTGTAAATTTAACCATACTGATTTTCTCTAGAAGCCCATAGCATGAAAGAATTTAGAAATTCTCTCTTCCTCTCTCAAGGGCTACCCTGCCCCAAACCTCTCCCCTGGGCCAACAGGCCAGGCATTTTTTTCTCGATCAAAAGATCTGTAAACATTGAGTCATCTGTATGGATAACTTTCCTTACATGTTGTTTTATTTTTTTAACCAGGAAAAAGTAAAACCACAATTTAAACCAGTAGCAGCAGCCCAGAATTAATGAAAAACTAAAGAAGAAAAAAATTAGGATATGAGAAAATTTGCAGTGACAAATGACCCCACACAGAGTAGAGATGAAGGAAAAAAGATGTTATGAGGAATTACAGAGTTAAGGACCATTTTTAAAAGAATCTTATGAAACACCTTATAATTAATTTCAATTACCTCTAATTTTAGATAAGTAGTCAAAATGAGATTCATGGCATTTCGGACAGAAAAATGTGTGGGGTTAATCCAATTAATCTGAGCATGTTCCATCCTTAATTTAGGAAATGATTAAAGATCTAGACACCACCACACACACACACACACACACACACACACTAATCATATGACTGACATTATAATAGAACATCTCATGTTCTATTATACATGACAGATGTTGCAGGGAGGGACTTGTGGATCAACATAAAAACAGACAGTAGCAAAGTAAGTGTTCCACCTGCCTCCTGGAGGTAAGAGAGACCAGTGTCTGATTTGCAACCCATTCCCCCAACAACATACAAAGATAAGAATTACTCAGTCCCTTCCCATTCCACAAGACCTTCTCAGAATTAAAATATTAGGTTGCATCTGATGACATTGTTATTGAATTTCAAATGTTTTTGATTTTCAAATCATAATTCCATAAGGTTCAACTTAGTAAATTGGGGTACAAGAGGTGAAAGTTGGATCACTGTGTATTTTTAGGTCATCACTTCCTATTGTCTCCTTCAGATAACCATATAGTACATCAAAGCTGTTTGGGCTGGATCAATACCCAGGCACCTCCTGCTAAAAATAAAGAACTCAACTAGCTTTAATTGATAGGGAATTAATTATCACAAGTTCAATTTGATAATATAGGAATTAGGCTAATATTACAATAATGCAATTAGAGTCAGTTGTAAGAAAAGTGTGTAACAGGAAAAGAAGGTTATGCATGGCTATTGATAGACCTGGGCTGAATCCTACGTCCAAAGTAAATGTCTTTGTTTTGTATTTTTCAGTCTATGCTCACCACCCCACTCAGAGCCTGTCTATCCCATCTTGTTACAATGGCTTAGAGAAAAAATTATTCTCTCTCAAACCTTCAACTATTAATCTGAACTATTCATTCGATGCAAGTTGGGATCTATTTAATAAAGTCTTACTAATTCTAAATTGATATTTGTCATGTAGATAAATCTGCACTTTAATAAACAATAATTCCTCCATCTAAAATAGGAAGTTCTAATGGTTAAATTCCAAGGATTTGTGAAGATTTGGAGGAAAATTAGCCCTATAAAAAGAGGTCAGCATTCCATTTTATTTCACTTATATGTGGAATCTAAAAAACAAAATAAACAAACAAAACAAAAACAAACTCATAGATATGGAGATAATGTTGACAGTTGCCAGATAACAGGGGAGTTGGGGGGATGGGGTTAAAAGGGGAAGGGATGAAGAAGTACAAACTGGTAGTTACAAAATAACCATGGGATGTAAAGTATAACATAGGGAATAAAGTCAATAATATTGTAATAACTATATATGGTGTCATACAGGTATTAGATTTATTGGGGTGATCACTTCATAAGATATATAAATGTCTAATCACTATGTTGTATATCTGAAACTAATATATTATATATCAAGTGTAATTAAAAGATAAAGTTATTTTAAAAAGAGGTTGGTGAACTTTTCTATAATGGGTCAGATAGTAAATAATTTAGGTTTTGTATTGCAACTACTCTGCTCTTCATGGTCACTGGACAGAAGCCAGAGACAATGTGCAAATAAGTTAGCATGGTTGTGTTCCAATAAACTTTATTTGTATACAATGAATTTATTTATTTATTTATTTATTTATTTAAATTTATTGGGGTGACATTGGTTAATGAAATTATTAGACACAGAATTTAAATTTCACAGAATATTTAAGTGTCACAAAATATTTTTATGCTTTTTAAAACTGTAAAAATTATTCTTAGCTCATGTAACCATACATAAACAGGTGGCAGGCAGGATTTGGCCAATGGATCATAATATGCTGACCCGTGCTTTAGTAGTCAAAACTTATCATATTAACAACTACAAACCCACTTAGCCAAATGCAATTATTTCATGCATCTTTTTTAGTACAAGTAAAAAAAGGAGGGGAGAGAAGAGAGAAAGAAAGGAAGAAAGAACAGAGAAAAATGAAAAGAAAGAGAGAATGAAAAACAGGAGAGAGGGATAGAGGGAGAGAGAGAGGGAAGGAGGGAGGGAGAGGGAGATAGAGAAGGTAGGAAGGAAGGAAGGAAGGAAGGAAGGAAGGAAGGAAGGAAGGAAGGAAGGAAGGAAGGAAGGAAGGAAGGAAGGAAGGAAGGAAGGAAGGAGGGAGGGAGGGAGGGAGGGAGGGAGGGAGGGAGGGAGGGGAGGGGAGGGGAGGGGAGGGGAGGGGAGGGGAGGGGAGGGGAGGGGAGGGGAGGGGAAGGGAAGTAGGGGGTAAGGGGAGAAAAAAGCTCCAGAGAGCAAGAAAATTGCTCACATTTCTCCTCAGCCAAGAAACATAAAGTCATAATCTTGGTCTTAGGAACTTGTTCTGGTTTTAATCACTAGTTGCACTTCTTTTGACACTCTGGTAGAAGAATATAATCTCTTTTGCAGTCTTTGTATCTAAAAATTGCACTTATGTTTGCTATTCCAATGGAAATGCTCACCTCCCACTGAAAGTCGTTGGCCTCCTGTAAAGTGATCTGACATCACTGTGTATGACATAACCACCTGGTTCACAGGTCAGTTCTGCTGATTAGTAGCTGGATTATCCTGAGTAAGGTAATAAATCTCTAGACAGTTACTTTTATCATCTTTAAAATGGTTTAGTGATGCTCAAAACAATTCATCTAGCTATATGAGGGTGAACCTGCTGAATCTCAGCCCTGTTAATCCTCTAATTTATAAAACTATAGCAAAATTTAAATGAGAGAATTATATAAGAAAATGTCTAGAAGAGTAGGGTTGCTTAATAAATTAGAAGCATCATTATTATACTGTCAAAGATACAGATAAAAGTCTGATATTCTACAACCAAAGATACAATTTAAGTAAAGTTCCTGTAACCAGAAAGTTAGAGTACTAAATATTTCCAGGTCGACTTTATCAGCCAAGCTAGCTGATAAACAGGTGAAACTTCTATTTTTTAAAATGGTATTAATGTTATTAATGGTTTCCAAAGATGGAGAAGTAAATTACACAGAGCCATATTGGTGGGTCATTTTCATGAGACATACAGAGGAGGGAGGGAATACCAATGCCTGCCAACTGCTTTGGATTTTTATCAAAATTGGCAAGAAATTCTTATTTGAATAGAAAGAAGAAATAACATCAAGTTAAATTAGTGGTTTTAAAGAGAATAAAAGTAAAGACAATGTTGCTTATTTTCCTGAAATTTAATAACTAATTTGGCTTTTGGAGATTTCTGAAAGCTTTGTATTAGAAAAAAAGGTACTACTAAAACACAAGGTAGTTCATATCTGTGAGACATGGGAAGTTCTGTAGTACAGGGGAATTATATCTTGCAATTTTATGATCTGCTGGGCAGTAATTCCATTTAATAAAGACACATATGTATGCTTTGCCACATTAAAAAAAGGTTTCAAGTTTTCCCATAGTAACTTTGATCAGTTTTTAGATTTTAGTTCTTCTGGCCTATTTTTCCTTTATTCTTCAGAAAATTTAACTTTTATAGGATAAAAAATATATACTTTATGGAAAAGCCACTTTACTTAGTTATCAAAAATTTTAACAACTTGGAAAACATCTTGGATATAAGTACTTCAGTTCAAAGAAAGGTAATGGCTAAGTATGCCATTTTGGGGGGGAAAGCAGTAACTATTTTACTAAGAATCATAAAATCAAATAAAATGTCTAGTAAAAAATAATACTATACAGTGACTCTAATTTCTTAGGGTAGATAATATATTCCTTAAGGAATAAAAATGCATTTACTCAGCACTACAATTTAATATCATAAACAATAAAAACACGAGCAATTAAACTGTATGACCATAACTTCCATTTTTACCTATGCCATGTAAAGAGCTTGGAAGTTGTCACTTCCATTCTTACAAAAATAAAAGGTGAACAAATTGCAAACCAATGTCTTTTCTTTGACGCATAAGACAAGTTTTGTGGGAAACTGCCACCATAAAATCTGAAGAGATGGGCGATTGCAGGCAATTAGATCTGGTATCTGCTTACCCTGAGCAGAAGCTTCTGGGGGCATAAACTGATAAGAACGCTGATCTGACAACTTTGATGAATTCCTGGAAGCTAAATGTAGACTAGCATGCAAGACAGAAACTTTTGGAAGCCACATTCTTATGGGAAACCAAACTTCCCTGGGCTTTATTTTCAGGAAATACACTAGGTTCTCACTGTGAACATCCAAAAAATATGGCTCTGTCATGGATCAAGAAGAAATTATATTGTGAAGTACACCCAGGACCTACTCTCCAGAATAAGAATAAAAGATTTATAGAGCCTTATCCCACGTAGAGTAAGGTCATTTCTCTAACTCAAGTCCCCTGTAGACTTCTTACCCAACCTGATGAGGATAAAACTAAGAAACACTTGTGAAGGTCACGGCCCAAGGAGACAGTCCAACTAAAAGACTGAGATTTAATCATAAGACTATAGAATGCTTCCCCTCCCCCATACCTACACAACACCAATGATTCTCTAGTATAATAATGGTGGCATAACAGTATAATACAGCTTAAAGAGCAATAAGACATAGATTTGATCTAAGATAGAGTTGTTAAGAAAACAAGGGAGATATAAAGACAATAGGAACTTGAAGCCCCTGGCACCAACAGCTAGAGAAAATATTAAACACATCCAGTGTCTACCCAGATTAACATAATAGTTCATACAAGAGGCCTATTTAGCTCAGTTTCTATTACTCATAAAACTGTCTAGCTTTCAACAAAAAATTAGAAAGCATAGTAAAAGGCCAGAAAAAACACAGTCTGAAGAGAAAGTGCATTCATCAGAATCAGATATGATTCAGCTTCTGGAATTATCAGACAGAGTGTTTAAAGTAACTGTAATAAAATTAGACAACATGCAAGAACTGACAGGTAACAAAAGAGATGGAAACTCTAAAAAAGAATTAAAGAAAATACTAAATATCACTAAAACTCCACCTAAGTAAGAATGTCTACTGATAGACTGGACCCAGCATAGGAAGGAATCAGTGAGCTTAAAGTTAGGTCAGCAGAAACTTCTCCAACTGAAATGTAAAGGAAAAAAAATTAAGAAATTTTTTAAAGGAATAGAATATCCAAGAAGAAAGATCTAAGTAAATGGAGAGCTATTCCATGTCCATGGACTGATAGACTTGACAATATTAAGATGTCAATTCTTCTCAACTTAATCTATAGATTCAACACAATCTCAAACCTAGCAAACTATATTTTAGATATCAACAAACTGATTTTCAAGTTATATAGAAAGCCAAAATGTATAGAATAACAACAAAATTCTGAAAAAGAATAAAGTTGAAGGATACACATTATCCTATTTCAAAAGTTACCACAAAGTTACAGTAATAAAGACAGTGTGGTACACCAGAAACTAATATTTTATGTCAACTGCAATTGAAAAATAAAAAAGTATTTAAAAATAATAAAGACAGTGTGGTATTGGCAAGAGAATAAACATACAGATCAATAAAACAGAATAGAATGAGCAGATATAAGCCCACACAAATAGAGTTAAGTCATCTTTGACAAAGGTGGAAAGGCAGTTCAATGATAAAAGGTGGCCTTTCTTTTTTTTAATGAATATTTATTTTAAAATACTAACTTAAAATCATAATATTATATCTACTTGAATAAGAGGAATTGTAGCAACGATTAAATAACAGTAGCTAAACTAAAAAGATATTAATCAAAATTACTTTTACTTTAAAGCAGTGGTTCTCAACCTTCCTAATGCCGCAACCCTTTAATACAGTTTCTCATGTTGTGGTGACCGCCAACCATAAAATTATTTTCGTTGCTACTTCATAACTGTAATTTTGCTACTGTTATGTCTTAGGCGACCCCTGTGAAAGGGTCGTTCGGCCCCCAAAAGGGTCGCGACCCACAGGTTGAGAACCGCTGCTTTAAAGAGAAAACAATGCAAATGTTCTGTCATGATTTGGGGTGTTCGGGACCCAGCTGCTGTGGAAACTGAGTCAAACCTGCAGGTGACTCTGGGTTCCTCAGCTCTTATTTCTCCACCCTCCTCCTTCCTGGGGGGCCTAGTGACTCATGGGACCCCTGACACTTCCTGGCCTCTTCAGGCTGCAGGTGGAGCAGCAGGAGCAAAAGGGCCACTTGGGAAAGGCTGGAACTTGGACTTGACCTTGGCCAGCATTTGCCT
This sequence comes from Tadarida brasiliensis, assembly GCA_030848825.1. NCBI lineage: Eukaryota > Metazoa > Chordata > Mammalia > Chiroptera > Molossidae > Tadarida > Tadarida brasiliensis. The sequence goes on along the minus strand of CM061259.1, from coordinate 64,426,264 downwards.
GTTGTGATCATTTTCTTTCCTTACCTCCTCGAGCTTTCTCTCAATCCACATGGCTGCGTTCCAGCTTTCTTGAGCCCTTTCGCATAGAAGACGATCTCCTTTTCCTTGATAGGAAGTGCTTCTCTCCCGTCCTTGCCCAGATCTTCAGCCATCTTCCTGTAGAGGTTGCATATCTGATATGCAGAGTTCATGTATCTACAGATATGTTGAGAAGTTTCTTCTCCGTGTCTAAGCAGCTCGTTTCCCCCTCAGTTTTTTCTGAAATTGGGTTAAGTGATCTTCACATGATTCAGGCAGAATTTGAAGCTTCAGCTTCAGCTGCTGAACCTCGCTTTCTAGGTTTGAATTTTCACACTGCAAAGATGCTTCGAATTGGAGGTCTGTGAGCTCTTCATTCATTTGCTTTCCTTCCCACAACTGTCTAGCTGTTTCGTGATGTTGCTTCTCAGGACTTTGAAAGGACACATTAAAGTTGGCATCATCAGGGACACCCTTCTGATCAACTTGTGACTGGAGGATGGGGTGATCGTCATTTTCTGCTTCCCTGTTTTGTTCAACCTGCCACTTCACGTGACCTAAGTGATGTCTAAGGAAATCAGGCAAAGGGATCATCTGTAGCAATTTTTCAACCACTGGTATTAATTGGCTGATTTTATCTTTCAGGACCTGTTCCATTTGTGTGTTTGCTCCAGCCTGTCTTTCTCCTCCTGCTCCTTTTCCTGGGCTTTCTGCCTCCATCTCAGAATTTCCTGGTGGAGCAGCTGTGGACTTTCTGAAAAATGAATGTTTGCATTGAAATCATTTGTTATTTTCTTCTGAAGTTGCTCTCCATCGATCTCTGATGCTTTTGAGATGGGTTTTTCATCAGTCAGCTGGGAAAGTTTAGGAGACTGGCTCTTCCATGCCATTTGCAGAGTCGACCTTGTTCTGAAGTGAAAAACTGCTCCGATTTGTACTCAGTACTAACAAAGTCCAAGGACTGGCCTCCACCCCAGGCAGCCTGAGGGAGTCATCGTCCTGCGTCACTGGTTCAACATTCTCACTACATCTTCCACAGACTTCATTGAGGGCAGAACACCTTTTGCCTAGCATCTTCATATTCTTAAAGTGCACTATCTCTTTACTATCAAAGACACCAACACACAACACAAACCAGGATTTTCCAGGGAAACACACAGAGACCTGGGATGTGTCTCAAGCTTTCAGAAATCACCAGCAGAGCACTGCACAGGTGCTCCAGGAACAGACGGAAGGTGGATGTGGTGGCAGGGCACACAGCTCTGTCTCTGAGTGCCAGTGTCCTGTGGGCCACAACTGACCACTCAGAGCACTGGGAGTGTTCTGTCTCTAAGGTAAACAGATACCCAGCAACCACAGTAGATCAGTTGGGCTGGGGGAGGGGAGGTCAGCAGGTTCTAGAAAACAGTTTTCCCTAACTTTGCTCTGAAATAGAAAGTGATCTCATGTATACAGGCAGGTAGAGGGCCTATCACAGTCTGGAGTACAGAGAGTTCACATGTATGCCTTTGCTTCCCCATAAAGTGTCCCTTACTATTAATACTTGCAGTAGTGTGATACTTTTGTTACAGCTGATGAACCAATATTGTCACATCATTATCAACAAAAGTTCATAGTTTATGTTAGAGTTCATCCTTTGTGTTGTGTAGTTCTGTGAGCTTTGACAAATACATGATATCAAGTGTCCATAATACATTGTCATACAGAATAGTGTCAGAACCCCCAAAATCCGCTGTGCCCCACTGACTCATCCCTCCCTCTCTCCTCTTGAACCTCTGGCAACCATTGATGGCTTTTCTTGTTCTGAAGGCTGTTTTGTCTGATATCTAGTCTTGCTTTCTTGCTTGATTATTGTTAGCATGGTATATCTTTCTCCATTCCTTTAGTTTTCAAATAATTATGTCTTTTTTGGTTTGTTTGCTTGTTTTGGTTTTTTTGTTTGTTTGTTTGTTTTATCTACATGACCTCTTTGTTTTTCTTTCTTTTTATTGAATTTACTGGAGTGACACTGGATAACAAAATTATACGGGTTTCAATTGCACAATTCTCCAACACATCATCTGCACATAAAATACACCAGAAAAAAAAATTCTTTTTAATGGGCAAAGGACCTGAATAGACACTTCTCCAAAGAGGACATACAGATGGCCAATAAACATATGAAAAGATGCTCAACCTCACTAATCACAAGAGAAATGCAAATTAAAATCACCACAAGGTATCACTTCATACCTATCAGAATGAATATCATCAGTAAATCAACAAACAACAAATATTGGTGAGGATGTGGAGAAAAGGGAATCCTTGTGCACTGTTGGTGAGAATGCAGATCGGTGAGGCCACCATGGAAAGCAGTGTGGAGTTACCTCAAAAAATTAAAAATGGAACTGCCTTATGACCCAGCAATTCCAATTCTGGGAATTGATCCAAAGAAATCCAAAACACTAATTTGAAAGAATATATACACCCTTATGTCCATTGCAGCATTATTTACAATAGTCAAATGATTATGTCTTTAAAATGGGTTTATTATACACAGTGTACACTTGGGTCTTACTGCTTTTATTCCTTATGACTATCCCTGTCCTTTAATTTATGCATTTAGACCTTTGACATGTAAAGTGATTTTTTATATATCTGGATAATATCGATCTTATTTGTTATTGTTTTTCTTCATTGTCTTTTGTTTCTTTTTGTTTGTGTGTGTGTTTTTGTTGTTGTTATTTGTTTTTATTTTTGTTCTTCTCTCCCTTTTGCCTTCACTGGTTTTAGGTAAGCATTTTGGTTCTTTTTTTGGCCTTCTCTGGTTTTAGGTGAGCATATGGTTCTATTTTTTCTCCTCTCTTAACATATTAATACTTCTTTTTAACATTTTTGAATAGTTACCCTTGAGTTTGCAATATATATTTACAACTGATTCAAGTCTACTTTCAAATTACATTATATTACTTGAAGGGTTGTACAAATACCTTATAACAGAGTATTCCCAATTCCTCCTTCCATCTCTTAGAACACTGCTACCATTCATATCACTCAACCATAAACTATAATCACACAATATATTGTTGCTCTTATTATTTTGAGCAAACTGTTATCTGTTGGATCAATTAAAAACAAATAAAATAATATATTTTACTTGAACTTCATTCATGCCTTCTCTAACACTCTTCCTTTCTCATGTAGATCTAGGAATCTAACTTGTATCATATTCCTTCCTTCTGATGAAAACTTTTAAAAATTCCTGCAAGACATGTCTACTTATGTGTAATTTTCTCAGATTTTGTTTGTTTGGGAAAGTACTTGTTTCTCCCTTTTTTATGAAGGATAATTTTGCAGAACACAGTTTTCTAGGTAGGGTTGGTGTATTTTTTCTTTCAACACTATATGTATTTTACTCCACTAGCTTTTTGCCTACATGGCCTCTGACCAGAAATCCAACATAATTTTTATCCTTATTCCTTTACAATAAGGCTTCTTTTCCCCTCTGGCTTCTTTAAAAATCCTGTGTCTTTGTTTCTCTGCACTTTGCATATGATACGATAGGTGCAGGGTGCCTACCCTGTGCACGGGGCTTTTCTGTGCAGATTAGAGAAAGGGTGGACTTTCAACAAAGGCTGCTGGAATGATTGGACATCCATCTGCAAAATTTTAAAAAATATATTGACAAAGACCTCATACTTTTCACAAAAATTAACTCAAATGGGTCATACACTTAAATGTAAAATTCAAAACTATAAACCTTCTAGAGGGAAACACAGAAGAAAATCTAAGTGGCCCTCAGTGTTGTGATATTTTTAGGTACAAAAATGAGAAAGTAGGATCCATAAAAGAAAAAAAAGAAAAATTTGGATTTTATTAAAATTAGAATTATCTGCTCTATGAAATATAGTGTTAACAGAATGAAAATACAAACCACCAAGTGGAAAAAGATATTTTCAAAACATATATCTGATAAAGTACTTGTAGCTAAAATATGCAAAAAAAAACCAACCATAAGAAAATTAAAACAAAAACAATTAAAAGATGGACAAAAGATCTGAAGAGTCACCTCACCAAAGAAACTATACAGATGGCAAATACCTGTATTAAAGATGGTGACTATAATTTTCCATTAGGAAATACAAATTAAAAGAACACACCTATTAGAATGGCTAAATTTGTAAGATAATAAAAATATGAATTTCTGGCAAAATGTGGAGCAACAGGAACTCTCATTCACTGCTGGTGGGCATGTAAAATGGTACGGCCAATTTGGAAGTCAATTTGGTAGTTTTTTACAAAGCAAAACATAGTTTTACCATACAATCCAGCAATTGTACTCAAAGATATTTACCCAACTGATTAAAAAAAAAACTTATGCCTACATACAAACCTCTATCTGAATATTTACAGTAACTTTATCCACAATTGCCCCAAACTAAAAGCAACTAATGTGTTATCCAGTGGGTGAATGGATAAACAAACTGTAGTAATCCTATGCAATGGAATACCATTCAGTATTTAAACAAATAAACCATTCATTTTTAAATGTAGGTTTTATTATTATTCGGGTATGGCAAGACCAACAGATTAGGAGACAACTGCCATGCAACAGATAACTTGTCATACAGATCTCAAGAGTAGGGCCACAGCACACCATGGGGCAGTCTCACATGTGAGGAAGAGCCAGGGTCAGCAGGAAGCAGAGGGAATGAGGGGAAACCTGGACAAGAACCTTTGTTGTGGTTTTCTTTCTTTTTTTTGTTTATTAATTTATTTTTGTTACAGATGTTTCTCCTTTTTTCCCCATTGACACCCTCCTCCCTATCCCCCCGACCCAGTCCCCAGCGTTGTTGTCCATGTCCATCAGTTATGGGAACATGTATATAAGTTCTGTGGTTTATCTCTTTCCTCTCCTCCACCCCCTCTTCTGAGGGTTGTCAGTATGTACCCTACTTCTGCTTCTCTGGGTCTACCCTGTTCCTCAGACTGTTATGTTCATTATATTCCACAAATAAGTGAGATCATGTGATATTTGTCTTTCTCTACTTGGCTTGTTTCGTTAAGGATAATACTATCCAGATCCAGCCATGTCGTCTCAAAGGATAAGAGATCTTACTTTCTTACAGCTGCATAGTACTCCATTGTGTATATGTACCTCAGCTTTTTTATCCATTCGTCTACTGATGGACACTTGGGCTGTTTCCAGATCTTAGCTATTGTAAATAGTGTTGCTATGAACATGGGGGTACATATATTCTTTATGATTGGTGTTTCAGGCTTCGTAGGGTATATTCCTAGAAGTGGGATCACTGGGTCAAATGGCAATTCAATTTTTAATTTTTTGAGGAAACACCATAGTGTTTTCCATAGTGGCTTAACCAGTCTGCATTCCCACCAGCAGTGTACTAGAGTCTGCTTTTCTCCACACCCTCACCAACACATGTTATTTGATGATTTGTTGATGGCGGCTATTCTGACAGGTGTGAGGTGATACTTCATTGTTGTTTTAATTTGCATTTCTCTGATTAGTGATGTCAAGCATTTCTTCATATGTCTCTTTTAGCCCTTTGTATGTCCTGTTTGGAAAGGTGTCTATTTAGTTCCTCTGCCCATTTTTTAATTGGGTTCTTTATTTTCCTTTTGTTGAATTGTATGAGCATTCTATATATTTTGGAGATTAACTCCTTATTTGATGTATCATTGGCAATTATGCTCTCCTATACAGTGGGTTCCTTTTCCAATTTGATGGTTGTTTCTTTTGCTGTGCAGAAGCTTTTGAGTTTGATGTAGTCCCATGTGTTCATTTTTTCCTTTGTTTCTGTTGCCTTAGATGTATCAGTGAAGATTCTGCTGCGTATGATGTCCGAAATTTTGTTGCCTATATTTTCTTCTAGGATTTTTATGGATTCACGAGTCACATTTAAATCTTTTATCCATTTTGAGTTTATTCTTGTGTATGGTGTAAGTTGATGGTCTACTTTCATTTTTTTGCATGTAGCTGTCCAATTTTCCCAGCACCATTTATTAAAGAGGCTGTCTTTACTCCATTGTATGCTCTTACAACCTTTGTCAAATATTAATTGAGCTTAATGTCTTGGGTCAATTTTCGGATTCTCTGTTCCATTCCACTGGTCTATATGCTTGTTCATGTGCCAATACCAGGCTGTTTTGATTACAAGAGCTTTGTAGTATAACCTGATATCCAGTATTGTGGTCCCATCTACTTTGTCCTTCTTTTTCAAGATTGCTATGGCTATTCGGGGTCTTTTTTGGTTCCATATAAACTTTTGAAGTATTTGTTCTAGTTCTGTGAAATATGTCACTGGTATTTTGATGGGGATTGCATTGAATCTATAGATTGCTTTGAGTAATATGGACATTTTAATGATGTTAATTCTTCTAATCCATGAACAAGGTATGTGCTTCCACTTTTTTATATCTTCCTCTATTTCTTTATTCAATGTCTTGTAGTTTTCTGCAAATAGGTCCTTTATTCTTTGGTTAAGTTTACTCCTAGGTATCTTAATTTTTTTGCCGCAATATAAATGGGATTGTTTTTTCAGTTTCTCTTTCTGTGAGTTCATCATTGGTGTATAAGAATGCTTGACATTAATTTTGTATCCTCCTACTTTGCCAAATTCATTTATTAAGTCTAGTAGATTTTTTTTTTTTTGGTAAAGCTAATATTTATTCATGAGATTCTTTTTTTTTATTATTAATTTACTTTTGTTACAGATGATTCCCCCTTTTTCCCCCATTGACACCCCCCTCCCCCTCCCTCCCTGCCCCGTCCCCATTTTTGTTGTCCATGTCCATTGGTTATGAGTACATGCGTACAAGTTCTGTGTTCATCGCTCCCCTCCCCCACCCCCTCTTCTGGCAGATGTCAGTCTGTATACCACTTCCACATCCCCGGGACTACCCTGCTCCTCACACTGTTATGTTCATTATATTCCAGAAATAAGTGAGATCATATGATATTTGTCTTTCTCTGCTTGGCTTGTTTCACTTAGGATAATAGTTTCCAGGTCCTCCCATGTCAACGCAAAGGATAAGAGATCATTCTTTCTTAAAGCTGCATAGTACTCCATTGTGTATATGTACCACTGCTTTTTTATCCATTCATCTACTGATGGACACTTGGGCTGTTTCCAGATCTTAGCTATTGTAAATAGCGCTGCTATGAACATGGGGGTACATGTATTCTTTCTGATTAGTGTTTCAGGCTTCTTAGGGTATATTCCTAGGAGTGGGATCACTGGGTCAAATGGTAATTCAATTTTTAATTTTTTGAGGTAACACCATATAGTTTTCCATAGTGGCTGCACCAGTCTGCACTCCCACCAGCAGTGTACTAGAGTCCCCTTTTCTCCACACCATCGCCAACACTTGTTGTTTGATGATATGTTGATGGCGGCTATTCTGACAGGTGTGAGGTGATACCTCATTGTTGTTTTAATTTGCATCTCTCTGATGATTAGTGAAGTTGAGCATTTCTTCATATGCCTCTTGGCCGTTTGTATGTCCTGTTTGGAGAGGTGTCTATTTAGTTCCTCTGCCCATTTTTTAATTGGGTTCTTTGTCTTCCTTTTGTTGAGATGTATGAGCACTCTATATATTTTGGAAATTAGTCCCTTATCTGATATATCATAGGCAATTATGCTCTCCTATACAGTGGGTTGCCTTTCCACTTTGATGGTTGTTTCTTTTGCTGTGCAGAAGCTTTTGAGTTTGATGTAGTCCCATGTGTTCATTTTTTCCTTTGTTTCTGTTGCCGTAGGTGATATATCAGTGAAAATTTTGCTGCGTATGATGTCTGAAATTTTGTTGCCTACATTTTCTTCTAGGATTTTTATGGATTCATGAGTCACATTTAAGTCTTTTATCCATTTTGAGTTTATTCTTGTGTATGGTGTAAGTTGATGGTCTAGTTTCATTTTTTTGCATGTAGCTGTCCAATTTTCCCAACACCATTTATTGAAGAGGCTGTCTTTACTCCAATGTATGCTCTTATCACCTTTGTCAAATATTAATTGAGCATAATGTCTTGGGTCAATTTCCGGATTCTCTGTTCTGTTCCACTGGCCTATGTGCCTGTTCTTGTGCCAGTACCAGGCTGTTTTGATTACAGTAGCTTTGTAGTATAACCTGATGTCTGGTATTGTGATCCCTCCTACTTTGTCCTTCTTTTTCAAGATTGCTGTAGCTATTCGGGGTTTTTGGTTCCATATGAACTTCTGAAGTATTTGTTCCAGTTCTGTGAAATATGTCGTTGGTATTTTGATGGGGATTGCATTAAATCTGTAGATTTTTGATGGAGCCTTTAAGGTTTTCTATGTATAATATCATGTCATCTACAAACAATGACAATTTCATTTCCTCCTTACCAATTTGGATCCCTTTTATTTTTTCTTCATGTCTGATTGCTGTGGCTAAGACTTCCAGTACTATGTTAAATAAGAGTGGCAAAAGTGGGCATCCCTGTCTTGTTCCTGTTCTTAAGGGAAATGCTTTTAGTTTTTGATGATTGAGTGTGATGTTGGCTGTAGGTCTTTCATATATGGTCTTTATTATGTCGAGATATGATCCCTCTATTCCCACATTGCTGAGCGTTTTTAACAGAAATGGGTGCTGGATTTTGCCAAATGCTTTTTCAGTGTCTATTGATATAATCATGGTTTTTATCTTTCATTTTGTTTATATGGTGTATCACATTTATTGATTTGCGAATATTAAACCAGCCTTGCATCCCTGGGAAGAATCCTACTTGGTCGTGGTGAATAATTTTTTTGATATATTGCTGGATCCGATTTGCTAGTATTTTGTTTAGGATTTTGGCATCTACGTTCATCAGGGATATTGGCCTGTAATTTTCTTTCTTTGTAGTGTCTTTTTCTGGTTTTGGAATTAGAATTATGCTGGCCTCATAAAACAAGTTTGGAAGTCCTCCTTCTTCTTAAATTTTTTGAAATAGTTTGAGAAGAATGGGTGTTAGTTCTTCTTTGAGTGTTCTGTAAAACTCCCCCGTGAAACCATCTGGGCCTGGGCTTTTGTTTGCTGGGAGAGTCTTGATTACATCTTCAATTTCCTTAGTTGTTATTGGTCTGTTCAAGTTTTCTATCTCTTCCCGGTCCAGTTTTGGGAGACTATGTGTTTCTAGAAATTTGTCCATTTCGCTTAGATTGTCGAATTTGTTGCCATATAAATGTTCATAGTATTTGTTAACGATCCTTTGTATTTCTGCGGTGTCAGTTGTTACTTCTCCTCTATCATTTCTGATTTTCTGTATTTGGGTTCTCACTCTTTGATCCTTGGTGAGTCTAGCTAAGGGTCCATCAATCTTGTTTATCTTTTCAAAAAACCAACCTTTGTTTCATTGATCCTTTGAATTGTTTTTTTGGTCTATATGTCTTTTATTTCTGCTCTGATCTTTACTATTTCCTTCCTTCTACTTGCTCTGGGGTTTTCTTTTTGTTTGCTTTCTAGTTCTTTAAGTTGTGAGATTAGATAGTCTATTAGAAATTTTTCTTGTTTCTTGAGGTGGGCTTGTAGTGCTATGAACTTCCCTCTCAGATCTGCTTTTGCTGCATCCCATAGCCTTTGGGTTGTTGTGTGTTCATATTCATTGGTATCCAGGAAGTTTTTAATTTCTTCCTTGATCTCCTCGGTAATCCATTCATTGTTCAATAACATGCTATTTAGCCTCCATGTGTTCAAATATCTTTGCATGTTCTTGTTGCAATTGATTTCTAGTTTCATGCCATTGTGATCTGAGAAGATGGTTGATAAGATTTCAATCTTCTTGAACTTGTAGAGATTTAGGTTGTGTCCTAACATGTGGTCTATCTTTGAGAATGTCCCATGTGCACTTGAGAAGAATGGAATTCTCTAGTTTTGGGGTGTAATTCTCTGTAGATATCTATTAAGTCCATTTGCACTAGTGCTTCATTTAAAGTTTCTGTTTCCTTGTTAATTTTTTGTCTAGAGGATCTATCCAGTGATGTCAGCGGGGTGTTGACATCCCCTGCTATGGTTGTATTGCTGTCGATTTCTCCTTTGAAGTTCTCCAGAGGATTTTTAATATATTTTGGTGCTCCTCTATTGGGTGCATATATGTTTACCAAGGTTATATATTCCTGTTGGATAGATTCTTTCAATATTATGTAGTGACCTTCTTTGTCTCTAGTTATGGCCTTCATTTTGAAATCTATTTTATCAGATATAAGTATTGCTATCCCAGCATTTTTTTTCCTTTCCATTTGCTTGGAAGATTTTTTCCATCCCTTCACTTTCAACCTATGTGAGTCTTTTGTTGTGAGGTGGGTCTCTTGTAAACAACATATATATGGGTCATGCTTTCTCATCCAATCAGCTACTCTGTGTCTTTTTATCAGAGCATTCAATCCATTTACATTTAAGGTGATTATCGATATGTACTTATTTATTGCCATTTTTGTTTAGTGTGGTTCTATTTTCCTTCCTATTTCTTCTACTAATTACAGCAGTCCTTTTAACATTTCTTGCAGTGCTGGTTTGGTGCTAATGTATTCCCTTAGCCTTTTTTTGTCTGAGAAGCTCTTTATTTGACCTTCTATTTTGAATGATAGCCTTGCTGGGTAGAGTAGTCTTGGATTCAGATCCTTGTTTTTCGTGACCTTGATTACTTTATGCCATTCCCTTTTTGCCTATAGTGTTTCTGTGGAGAAGTCAGCTGATAGCCTTATGGGGGTTCCTTTGTAGTTAACCTGTTGCTTATCTCTTGCTGCCTTTAGGATTCTCTCTTTGTCTTTAATTTTTGGCATTTTAATTACTATGTGTCTTGGTGTGGGCCTGTTTGGGTTCTTCTTACTTGGTGCTCTCTGTGCTTCTTGAACTTGAATGCCTTTTTCCTTCACCAAATTAGGGAAGTTTTCTGTCACTATTTCTTCAAATATATTCTCTAACCCTTGCTCATTTTATTCTTCTTCAGGGACTCCTATGATGCGAATATTATTACGTTTCCAGTTGTCCCACAGTTCTCTTAAGCTGTCTTCCTGTTTTTTAATTGTTTTTTTCCTTTTGTTTTTCTGATTGGTTGATTTTTTCTACCCCATCTTCTAATTCACTGATCTGATCCTCAGCTTCCTCTAACCTGCTGTTTAGTCTTCCAATGTGTTCTTTATTTCTGCTATGTCATTCTTCATTTCTTCTTGGTGCTTCTTCATTTCCAAATGGTTGATTTTCAATGTTTCTGTGTCTTTGCTTATGGTGTTGATGTACTTACTCATCTTGTTGAGCTTCCTCAAGATCATGGCTCTGAATTCTAGCTCTGTTAACTTGTTTAACTACATTTTATTTATCTCATCTTTGGTAGAGGTCTCTTGTTCTTTCATTTGGGATTTGTTTCTTTGTTTCACCATTTTGGCTATCTCAGTGGGTTTTGGAGCCTGCCAAATTTTCCCTGTGGATGTTGGTGTTCTGCTGTTTGTGGCTCCCTCTGCTGGGTTTGGATGAGCATGGGAGGACCCATGTTAAACACCACTGTCAAGTCTTACTTTCCTGAGTAGACTTTGAAGCCCAGGAAAGGTTCATTTATCCTCTAGCTTTTTGCCTGGAGGCTATTAGTTGTGGTTACTCGAAGAGCCTTGGGTACTTCAGTTGAATGAAAACCTCCCTCAGGTGTTCAGCATAAGATTTCCTCAAGGTGGGGCAGATGCTGGTTGTTAATGAGCCTCAATTTGCATTTCAATGGCCCACCTGGGTGGGGTTGAATCTCCAATGGAGGGGCTGCTGCCTCTCCCCAGAGCCCTGGGAAGGAGTAAGATGGCCACCGTCCTGTGTGGCAGCAACTAAGCAAAAGCTCTGAGTGACTTCCAAATCCCAAGTGTCCCCACACAGTTCCTGTCCAGTCTGCCTTCCCTCTGCTGGAGCCCAAGGTGAGTGGCTGTGGCTATTTTAGCTCTCTGTTCTGGCCCTCTGTGCTTTGGAGCAGGCTTGGGAATTTAACCCCGAGGGTGCTGCTCACAGCTAAGACTGCTGCTGTCCATGGGCTCCCAGTCCCCCTTTCATGCCTCCGCAATCCTACCATGATCTATTCAGTGTCCCTGGTTATATGTTCCTCACAGGCTGCTTTTCTGTTGCTTTTTCCCAGCGATTTGTCTTTATTTTAGTTGTAATTCCAGTTTGGTTCTGGGAGATGGTCTGTGTAGCTTCCATTCACTCCACCGTCATCTTGGAATCTCTTTGTTGTGGTTTTCAAAGGAAGGAACTGAAGGAAGGAATGAGCAAGGCAGAGTAAGTAGGATAAGTAAGTTTAGGATTAGCTAGTTTGAATATTTCAGCTTACTCTGTGGTGTCAGGCTATCCCTACTTATCTGGTGCCTGGCCTTGAGTGATTGGGCCAAAAGATAGTGGCCTAAAATGGGAGAGTTCATCAAAGAAAGCATTTAGGAGTATGGGTTCTGCATTGGTAACTTTGTATGTGACAGCTGTGTTCATAGGTGAACTTCTGGTAACCTCAGAGGTTAGGAATTACCTAACTCTGGGAGGGGCAATCCCTCAAGTGTCAGCAAGGCTTCAAGATGTCAAACCATCAAATACAGAAACTAGGAAATGTGGTTATTACACTATGAAGCCCTGCAAAATCATGGATGATTTTTAAATTTATATTGCTAAGTGAAATAAATCAGTCTGAAAAGACTGTAGGATTCAATTTATATGACATTCTGGAAAACGCAAACTACAGAGACGGTTAACAGATCTGAAGTTGCCAGAAGTTCATGAATAGGTAAAGCACAGGGCATTTTCTTCAAGGCAGTGAAACTATTCTGTCTGATACCACAATTGTGGCTTTATGACACCATGCATTTGTCAAAATCCATTGGACTTTACAGCACAAAGAGTAAACCTTAATACGTGTACAAATATTTAAATTATTTCGGATGTTGAGGAATCCTGGGAGGAATGTGGACTGACAAGAAAATCTAATTGTATTATAAATGTGTAAAATAACTTCATCAAAGAGGGTAGGGAGGAAAAGTGTTGACATATATCACTATAAGACTGAAGCAAACAAAGTGTACCTAAGCACTGCACTTTAATTGATAAAATTGTGTCCCGTGAAAATACTTGCGTGGTTAACAATTCTGATACCACTATATGTGTGTTAATCTGCTTGGGCTGCCATAACAAAATACCACAGATGGTGTGGCTTACGAAACAGCCAGTTATTTTTTCACATTCTGAAGACTAGAAGTCAAAGATCAAGATGCCCTTAGGGTTGGTTTCTGGTGAGGGCTCTCTGGCCACCATCTCCTTGTGGCTTCTTCTGTGTGTGTGTGCATAGACATAAACAGAGAGAAGATGGGGAGGGTGTCTTTCCATCTTCTTATAAAAAAAGCAGTCCTACTGGATTAAGATCCAACCTTATGAATTCATTTAATCTTTGATGTCCCCTTAAAGGCCTTATTTTCAAATGCAGTCACATTAGGGGTTAGGACTTCCACATATACATTTTGTGGGGACAAAATCATTCAGTCCATAACACATATAGGCTAGATGAGAATAAATTAGGTAAATGTATGGCAGATAATGCAAGTCAGGTTTCTCATATTTGGAGTGGGAATTTACAGACAAGCAAGGGAAGAGGGTAAAATGATCCATGTGCTAATGGATTAGAATCATTAGCATAAACTCATATTTAGCTTAATATAGCTATAGATGGTTGCATACAGTAATTATATATACATATACAGTTTAGTATACAGAAATATATTTTCTTGCTCTGTCAGCTGTGAGGGTTCTGAAACAATAACACCACAGTATTGAACACACCTAGTATCCAGTTCTTGCTTTGTAATACCATTCTCCAATAAAAGGAACCAAAGATCCTTGAAGAAATATCTAATCCTTGGACTGAGACACAAAATATACAAGATGAGTCTGGAACATCTTGTAGTGACAGAAAGTAAAGAAATACTCTAAAACACCACAATAAGTGTGGTGTGCCAAAGGAACACAGCGGCCAACTGAAATGGCCAAAGATGGAACATAAACAATAAAAGATAGTATTAGATTATAACCCAAAGTACAAAATAAATAATCATGAACACACACTTTTTCAATAAAACACTGAATAAATAATAATTAGGGAGAAGAGAGAATTCATGTAAGATACTCCACCCTCAAGTGGGGAGCATAACTCTCCACACTTCAGTGTGGGCTCTGCACAATGACCTCCATCCTAAAAGTACAAAACGAAAGGGGATAAAAGAGTAACTTTATCGTGGAGAAACCTGAAAAACATTACCTCAGCTGGGTGATCAAGGTTAAGGTTGATAGTGATGTGATGCTGATAGTATGTACCCTTGAGAAGATGTGATGAGAATGTCATTTTACCTCTGTGGTCTTTCTCCCAGGAACACATAACCCTAATCTGCTCATGAGAAAGATATCAAACAAATTCCAATTGAAGGACATTGTACCAAATACCTGAACAGTATACCCCAAAACTTTCAAGATTATCAAAAACAAACTCGGAGAAACTGTCCCAGCCAAGAGGAGCCTAAGGGGACGTGACAACTACATGTAATGTGGTATCCTGGATGGGGTCTTGAAACAAAAAATAAAGACATTAGGTTAAAAACTAAGGAAATTATAAAAAGGATATTAGTTAATAATAATCTGTCAATATTGGTTCACTAATTGTGACAAATATACCATACCAGTAAAATATATTAATAATAGGAAAACCTGTATGTGGGGTATATGGGACCTCTCTATACCATCTTTACATCTTTTCTGTAAAAATAAATAAAATTTATCTGAAATCTTAAAAAGTGCTCAAAGGGTTTTGGTTTCTAGGAAACTAAAACAAAAAAAAACATAGAAAATAATAAAACAACTCTCAAAATGATCAGAAAAACCAATGTGAGCATGTTATTGGCCAGGAAAAAAGGTGACTAGCTATTTTTCTAAAGTCTTCATAAGTTTCTATAACCTGCTGAATTTTTAAAACTCCAGTTTTGTCCATCAGCCTAAGCTCAGAAAAGTGTTTTATTTGTCAGCATACTGAGTAGAGCACAGAATAAGAAAAGGCTGTGCAACATGTCCAAGGCTGTCAAGCCAGCTGCTCTATCAATCAGGCTGTGTGATCCAGCAGCTATGATGGTGCTTGAAATGTCTGAGGCAGATAGGCATGCTGCAAGGAGCCTTTGGCAAGAATCTCTAGGAGAATTACAGTGCAGATCTTTAGGATTTTGGAGCAAAACTATACTTTTTTTTTTTTTTTTAAGTTACAGGTTTTGGGTCACTACTGGGCCCTAGTAGAGACTGACTGCTTAGTCATAGTCCATTAAGTTACTATGTAACTTGAGCTGCCCATCATTTATTGGGATTGTTTGACCTACAAAACCAAAAAGTTAGGTCTGCACAGTAGCATTCCATAATCAAATGAAAGTGATATATTTAAGCTGATCCTGACAGCATAAAGAGAGATAACCAGAAGTATCCAATTCATGGACAGTGACTAATGGTTCAGCTGGACCATCAGACATTTTGAAGGAACAAGATTAAAAATGTGTCTATAAGGAGATCTTGGAAAGAGGTATATGGAAAGAATATCCCAAATGAGCAGAATATAGAGATATTTGTTTCCCATATAAATGCTCACCAAAAAAATGCCCTCAGCAGAAAAGGACCTTATTAATGAGATGGCTAAAACTATACTTTTATGGACATCAATCAGTCTCTTTTCCTAACCACCATGTTCCTTGCTCAGTGGACCAATAGAGTAACTGTGGCAACATGATATATATTATGCTTGTACTTAGCAACATGGATTTCCACTCACTGTGATGGCTCATTTTATGTATCAACTTGACTGAATCATGAGGTGTCCAGATGTTGGGCTAAACATTATTTCTGGGTTTGTCTGTGAGGATGCTTCTCAATGAAATTAGCAATTAAATTGGTGAACCAGTGTAAGTGGGCATTATTCAATTCTTTGAAGCATGACTAGAACAAAAAAGTGGAGGAAGGAAGAATTCAGACCCTCCTGCCTAATTGCAGGGGCTGGAACATCAATCTTCTCTCTCCTCTTTGCTTCTGGCAATTGATTTTAATTGTTTAAGTTTATAAACATAAACATTTTTTTTTACCCCAAACTTGCAGATGGCAAGTAGTGGGACTTCTCAGTCTCCAAAATTGCATGACCAATTCCTTAAAATAAATATCTTCCTGTATAGAGATCTTATTCGTTCTGTTTCTCTGAAGAACTCTGACTAATACACTTACCAAGGCTGATCTAGTGACAGTGCCCAACCTGCCAACAGTGGAGACCAACAATATCCTTCAGTATTGCATTCCCAGAAAGGATTAGCCAACTACCTGGTAGCCAGCAACCAGGTTGATTATATTGGACCACTTCCATCATAGAAGAGCAGCACGTTGTTCTCACGAGAAAGTAGACACTTATTCTTGAGATGAATTTGCCTTCCTGCCTGCAACACTTCTGCCAAAATCACCATCCATGAACTTATAAAACACCTTATTTACAGTCATAATATTCTAGATAGCATAGCTTCTGACCAAAGAAATTATTTTATAGTCAGTGAAGTGTGGCAATGGGCCCATAGACGTAGAATTCACTAGACTTGCAATGTTTCCATCACCCTGAAAGTCTGATAGAATAGTAGAATTAACTTTTGGAAACTCGTTCATGATGCCAGCTGGGTAGCAACACCTTATAGGGCTGTGGTAATGTCATTAGAATATCATCTATGCTCTAAATCAGTGGCCAACATATGGTGCTATTTCTTCTGCCACCAATACTCATGGATGTGGACATCAAGAGGTAGAAAGAGCATGGCTTCTTAAACTATTACCTCTAAACATCTACTAATGACCAAAATATTTGCTTCCAATCCTTGAGTTTCTCTGGGCTGGAGGTATTCATTACTGAAGAAGGACTAGTTCCACCAGGACACATAGCAGTAGTTCTATTAAACAGAAAGTTGAAGCTACCACCTGGTCACTTTGGGCTCATCATTTCAGTGAGCAAATCAGTGAAGAGGAGGTTACTATTTTAGCTGGGGTTCTTAATTTCAAGACAAGAGGAAATTGGGCTGCTACAACTTAACAACAATATTGAGGGGTATGTCTGTAAAGTAGAAGTTCCCCTGGGGTGACTTGATTGTACTCTTATATGTTTTGATTAAAATCAATGGAAACTACAGCAATCTAATAGAAGCAGGGCTGCTTGCCCAGACACTTCAACAATAAAGGCTAGGGCCACCCTACCAGAAAGGAACTATAACCATTTTGCTCAGGGCAAAATGGCTAGTGTAAATAGAATGTTATGAATACCAGCTATAACTGCATGGCCCATTGAATAAATGAGAACTGTAATAATTACTATATTTCTTTCTTATTTTGATGTCAATATAAATGTGTATATATTATCCAAGATTTTTTCTTCCTCTCCCCATTTCCCTACCACCTAACATAAGATATGTAAATATTAGTTAATTTATATATCAGGATGAAAACTATAGGATATTCAAAGGGGGAGTAAAACTCAGAAAATAAATGAATATCAAAAATGGATAAAAGAATGTTGTATTCTCTCTTCAGGACAAGGTTAGTGTATTTTCAGTTATACGTGAGACAGCTGCATTATGTGAGCTGAAAACATAATTTTGCTATTGTCTTTATTCAAATTTCAATATGGTTACAAGAAGTGTATATAGGTGCCAATTTGACAAGTGCTACACTGTGGCAGCTTTGCACTATGTCAGTTTAGCTAAACTGTATTGCTGGATCCAATTTGCTAATATTTTATAAAGGGTTTTGGATTCGATATTCATCAGGGATATTGGCCTGTAGTTTTCTCTCTTTGTAGTGTCTTTATCTGGTTTTGGAATTAGAATTATGTTGGCCTCATAAAATGAGTTTGGAAGTCTTCCTTCTTCTTGGATTTTTTGAAATAGTTTGAGGAGAATGGGTGTTAGATCTTCTTTGAGTGTTCAGTAAAACTACCCCGTGAAGCATTCCAGCCCTGGGCTTTTGTTTGCTGAGAGTTTCTTGATTACATCTTCAATTTCCTTAGTTGTTATTGGTCTGTTCAAGTTTTCTGTCTCTTCCCAGTTCAGTTTTGGGAGACTGTGTGTTTCAAGACATGTGTCCATTTCGCCTAGATTGTCCAATTCATTGGCATATAATTGTTCATAGTATTTTTTAATGATCCTTTATAATTCTGTGGTGTAAGCTGTTACTTCTCCTCTTTTGGTTCTTATTTTGTTTATTTGGGTCCTATCTTTTTGTTTCTTGATGAGTCTTGCTAAGAGTCCATCAATCTTGTTTATCTTTTCAAACAATCAGCTCTTTGTTTCATTGATCTTTTGAATTGTTGTTTTAGTTGCTGAATTGTTGTTATGTCATTTATTTCTGCTCTGACGTTTAGTACTTCTTTCCTTTTACTTGCTCTGGGTTTTTCTCTTTGTTTACTTTCTAGTTCTTTAAGTTTTAGGGTTAGAAAGTCAATTAAAATATTTTCTTGTTTCCTGAGGTAGACCTGTAGTGCTATGAACTTCCCTCTCAGAACTGCTTTCACTGTGTCCCATAGATATTGTGTTGCTCTGTGTTCATTTTCATTAGTTTCCAGGAATTTTTAAATTTCTTCCTTGATCTCCCTGGTAACCCATTCATTGTTTAATAACATGTATTTAGCCTCCATGTGTTTGAATGTGTTTGCGTGTTTTTGTTGTAATTGATTTCTAGCTTCATGCCTTTGTGATCTGAGAAGATGCTTCATATTATTTCACTCTTCTTGAACTTGTAGAGACTTAATTTGTATCCTAACATGTGGTCCATCTTTGAGAATGTCCCATGTGTACTTGAGAAGAATGTGAATTCTTCAGTTTGGGGGTGTAATTCTCTGTAGATATCTATTAAATCCATTTGATCTAGTGCATCATTTAGAGTCTCTGTTTCCTTGTTAATTTTCTGTCTAGAGGATCTATCCAGTGATGTCAGCGAGGTGTTGACGTCCCCTGCTATGATTGTATTACTGTTGATTTCTCCTTTGAAGTCTCCCAGAAGTTTTTAATGTATTTTGATGCTCCTATGTTGGGTGCATATATGTTTACCAATGTTATATCCTCCTGTTGGATAGATCCTTTCAATATTATGTGGTGGCCTTTTTTGTCTCTAGTTATGGCCTTCATTTTGAAGTCTATTTTATCAGATATGAGTATTGCTACCTCTGCTTTTTTCCTTTCCATTTGCTTGGAAAATTTTTTTCCATCCCTTCATTTTTAACCTATGTTTGTCTTTTGTTGTGAGGTGGGTCTCTTGTAAACAACTTATATATGTGTCATGCTTTCTTATCCATTCATTACTGTGTCTTTTGATCAGAATATTTAATCCATTTATGTTTAAGATTACTATTGATATGTACTTTTTTTTTTTTTATCTTCACCCAAGGACATTTTTGCATTTATCTTCAGATAGAGCAGGAGGGAGAGAGGGAGGAAGAGAGAGAGAGAGAAACATCGATGTGAGAAAGACACATCAAGTGGTTATCACCCACACGACCCCAACCAGCGCTGGGGACAAACTGCAACCAAGGTACGTGCCCTTAGCGGGAACCAAACCTGGGACTCTCTGGTCTGCGGGCTGACACTCTAACCACTGAGCCAAAACGGCCAGGGTGATATGTACTTATTTATTACCATTTTTTTTTCATTATGGTTGTGTTTCTCTTCCTATTTCTTCTGCCTATTATAGCAATCCTTTTAACATTTCTTGGAGTGCTGCTCTGGTGCTAATATATTCCTTTAGCCTTTTTTTGTTTGGGAAGCTCTTTATTTCACCTTCAATTTTGAATGATAGCTTTGCTGGACAGAGTGGTCTTGGATTCAGATCTTTGTTTTTCATTACATTGATTACTTCATGTCATTCCCTTCTGGCCTGTAGTGTTTCTGTTCAGAAGTCAGCTGATGGCCTTATGGGGGTTCCTTTGTAGGTAACCTGTCGTTTATCTCTTGCTGCCTTTAGGATTCTCTCTTTGTCTTTAATTTTTAGCATTTTAATTATCATGTGTCTTGGTGTGAGTCTGTTTGGGTTCTTCTTACTTGAGGCTCTCTGTGCTTTTTGAACTTATATGCCTTTTTCCTTCACCATGCTAGGGAAGTTTTCTTTCACTATTTCTTCAAATATATTCTCTAACTCTTGCTCATTTTCTTCTTCTTCTGACACTCCTGTGATGTGGGTGTTGTTACGTTTCATATTGTCCCACAGTTCTCTTAGGCTGTCTTCCTGTTTTTTAATTGTTTTTTTCTTTTTGGTTTTCTGATTGGGTAAATTTTTCTACCCTGTCTTCTAATTCACTGATCTGGCCCATGGCTTCCTCTACTCTGCGGGTTATTCCTCCTAAGTTCTTTATTTCTGGTATGTCATCTTCATGTCTATTTGGTTGTTTTTCAATGTTTCTATATCTTTACTCTTGCTTTTAAGCTTCCTCATGATTATTACTCTGAACTCTCCCTCTGATATCTTGCTTTATTCCATGTCATTTATTTCTTCTCCTGTAGAATTATCTTGTTCTTTCATTTGGGATTTGTTTCTTTATTTCACCATTTTGGCTGTCTCAGTGGGTTTTGGAGCCTGCCATATTTTCCCTGTGGGTGTTCGTGTTCCGCTGGTTGTGGCTCCCTCTACTGAGTTTGGATATGTGCAGGAGCACCCACATTACACACTACTGTCAAGTCTTACTTTCCTGGGTAGATTTGCAGGCCCATGCAAGGTTCATTTATCCTCTAGCTTTTTGTCTGGAGGCTATTAGTCTCAGTTACTTGATGAGCCTTGATTTGTAGCCCTCAGCTGAATGAAATTCCCTCAGGTATAAGAGGATTTCCAGTGGGTAGAGTACTTGCTTGCTATCATTTTTATTTATTTATTTTTTTATCCTCACCTGAGGACATTTTTCCATTTTTTGTTCATATAGAGTGGGAGGGAGAGAGAGAGAGAGAGAGAGAGAGAGAGAGAGAGAGAAACACTGACGTGAAAGGGACACATCAAGTGGCTGCTTCCCATACGACCAACCAGGGCCGGGGACAAACTGCAACCAAGGTACATGCCCTTAGCGGGAACCAAACCCAGGTCTCTCTGGACCACAGGCCGACACTCTAACCCCTGAGCCAAACCGGCCAGGGCTTGATTGCTATCAGACTTGATGTTAATGAGCCTCATTTTGCATTCCTCTGAGGGAGGGGCCATTGCTTCTCCCCAGGTCTCTGGGAAGGGGCTCTTTGAGTAAGATGGCTACCCTTCTGTGAGGGAGTGATTCAGTACAAGACTCCCAGTGTCCTACCATCCAGCTCTCTTCTGAGCCAGGAGCCCCGGATTCTCTCCACACTGTTCCAAGCCAGTCCACCCTCCCTCTTCCAGAGCCCACAGTGAGTGGCTGTAGCTGATTTGGGGCTTTTTAAAACCCCCACTTTCTCAGTGGGAAACAATACTGCTAATATGGCTCTCTGCCTGTTATCTGTCAGCTCCCAGTCTACCCTCATGCACCTCCATAGTTCCTACCAGGCTTGATTTGTCATCCTCTCTCTGTTCCTGGATATATGGGTTCTCTCCTGCTGCTTTTCAGTTGGTTTTTCCTGATAATTTGTCTTTATTTTAGTTGCAATTTCAGTTTGGTCCTGGGAGACAGTCTGTGTAGCTTCCATTCACTCTGCCGTCATTTTTGGATATGTTTCTTAAATAGTGTAAATTATACCATCCTCTCTCTCCCCATAGCTATTTTTCCAAAATATATATTTACATATAGAGATATATCTACATAACTTTTATATATGAAACTTTTATATTTATGAAACTAATAGACTCCAATAAGAGGTCTTCTAGCTTTAGATATCACTCTCTGTATATATGTATACAAACATATGACATATATATATAATGTGTGTGTATATATATATGATGTATATATATAGAGAGAGAATAGTATGTTTCTCTACATATAGATAGATATAGATATAGATTGCATACATCTACATCTACATATGTAGATGTAGATGTAGATAGATCCCAGATCATTGATGTTTAGAGTGAGAAGAGAACTTACCGATATTTAGTAATTTAACCTTTCTATAAAATAGGTAGAAGGAAGTTTTACTTCTCACAGAAAATGTTTACCAGTAAAATGCAATCTAAGTAAGAATTTAAAAATATAAAGATGTAAAGAGAATAAGATAATAAATATGAGGAAAATAAGATATTCAAGTAGGATCATTTTTTTTCTTCCGTCATAAGTACTAAAAGTCAATTCTGGCTGTCTCAGATCCTCATTTGCAGGTCTAGCCTTGGTTAGTTTCTAAACCCACCTTCAACCAGAAAAATAACGTGTCAATAGTAGCCACTGAAATTGGTCTCACTTTCATAAAACGTTATCTAGTGTGTCTGATGACTTCTGTTCATATTTGTGCATTCTTTCCTTCCCCAGTCCTAGTGTATATACATAGACAGCCTTCCCCTAAAACTATCCCCACTGTGTGGGTCCAATCTTGGATATTTTGCTTCCCTGACTCCAGCTTACCCTGTCTTGACATCCTTGAAAGCCTCCCTGAAAGGCTGGTCTTGCTCCCCATACCTTCAGTTGTTGATCATCCAACTTCAGATGTCCCCTGTCTCCTGGACTTTAAAGCTAGTCCCAACCTGCTATATTAAGCCTTCTCAAATATGGATGCCCACTGATATTACACTGTTTGCCAGCAGCATGGTTTGGTCAGTTTCTTCTCTCATTGGTCTGATTATACATTCACCAGCATGCATCTCATCTGAACATGATGTGGGGAATGACACCCACTAGATGCACTGGAAGTTATAAAAGAACAGGTGCCAGGATGGATGAATAAGTGACTCACCACAGTAATTCATGGAGTCTTTTGGTGAAACAGATTCCATCTCTCAAAATGATTTTTAATTCAGACATTGCTTCCCTGCTCTCTATAACTACCAGTCTGGGAGAAATCTGAGTTTATCCTTTTACCCCAAAATGTATACTGTACCAAGGTCCCAAAGACATCTACCAATGTAAGCATCTTGTTATAGTATTCTCCATGAGAAACTATTCTCAAATATCTTAATGCCCTCATGTTAATTCTGTTGTAAGACTGATGAAGTTGGCTTTCTCATCACTTGCCTCAGAAGGAGTCAGACTAATTTAATCTAAAAGGAGAAAAAGAAATAAATAGGTAGGAAGGAGGGAAAAGGAAGCACATTCATTCATAATCTGATAACACAAAAAAACTGCCTGAAACCAGTTCTGAAATTATCTGGTGAATCGTTCCTACTAAGTCAGCATCTGTCTGTTTTAGATGACAAGTAATTAAAAAAGGAAAAATATCTCCCATGTCACAAAGTGCTAAAAATGACAATCAGTCCTCCAGGGCTAAGTATAATTGGAAATATCTTCTTCCAACTACCCAAAAAAGTAAAATATTAAAATGTATATTTAAAAAGTGCTCCCTCTGCCCTGGCCAGTTTGGCTCAGTGGCTACAGCATCAGCCAGTGGACCAAAGGGTTACAGGTTCAATTCCCGGTCAAGGAAGGTCATATACCTGGGTTGCAGGTTCAATCCCTGGCCCTGGTCAGAGTCATGCAGGAGGCAACCAATCAATGTGTCTCTCTCACATTAATGTTTCTCTCTCTTTCCTCTCTCTCTCCCTCCCTTACACTCTATCTAAAAAAATAAAATAAAATAAAAAGTCAATGAAAAAATATCCTCAGGAAAGAATTACAACAACAACAAAAAAGATCTACTTCTAAAACATATTTACATCAAAGTCAAGGACAGTGAAATGATAATTTACTCCACATCAAATAAAGGAAGAAGAAAATTGGTAGCTCAAGGAAGAAAGCAGCAACATGTCCTTTTCCTGTCAGTAAATTACAAATAATAAGTAATCAGTCAAAATAGGAGTGTTTTGGTTCATTGTGTGATAAAGATTTTTAGTATTATAATCAATGTATTCACTGGGAAATCATTGCAGCCTTATAATTGCTCTCTTGGGCTCCTATGCATTTCAAATATGTCTTTAATACTAGAGATACTAAGTGCAGTTCATTATTTATACATCTATATTCCCAACCGGAAACTAACATTTACAAAAGTAAAAGACATGTAATAATCATCCCTATATTGTCAATACTTAGCACAGTGTCTACTAAATACCAAATACTATTACATGTTATTTGATTGAAGTGTTTAATTCATATAGCAGATGAAATGTCTCATAATATGTAACCCCAGAAGGTTTTGAACTTGCTCAGAATTGCTGGTTCTATTTTCTCCTTGAGGTGCTAAACATTCCTACCCTCTTCCTTTCAAGTTATATGTAAGATAAAATAACCAAAGGGATTAAAAAATGAGGACCAAAAACATCATAACTGTTAACCACAGAAGAATACAACCCACATTTACAAATATCAAAGAACACTTAGCGATACGTTACAAATAGAATTAGATTGAAATCGAGTCCAATCACGACTTTGTTCTGTTGTCAAGCTAAGGACATCTTAATATTTACCTGCTCAGACTTTCTAATTGCTTTTCATCCCTGTGTGCAACCTCACATTACAATGTCAACCTGGCTTGTCTTCTTGTCTTTCTCTTCATTTTCTAACCATATTTCTACTCTTCTATTTTAATTTAAAAATACTAGATCTAAACCATGCCAACCCTCTCAGATTCCCTTCTTCTCAGCCTACACCTAGAATTTTACACACTTACACACACACACATACACACATAGCCCTTTAAAAAATAAAAAAAATGTAACAGGATATGTCTTTTAATCAAAACCCTTTAACATGAATAGGAAATGGTACATATCAAGAATAGTTTTACCAGAATACGTTTTAAGATGGTTTTGTGGGGAAAAGTGAGATGTGAAGACAAGGCAAACTGATTTCCATTTGCATTAAAAAGTTTTTATAAACTCATAGGAAATAATGTTGAAAGATTAAGACACTTTATTTTTTAAAAATTCTTGCCATAGTGACTATTGACTTCCAAAGTCTCAACTTATAAGTAAAATGTGCATAAAGGGATTAAAATGAGTAAAACCTATTTTTTAACATTAGAATTCATTCCTTTGTAATCCTTGTAGAAAGGGAATATGAATATTATTAAGACATTGTAAGTAAAAAGTACCAAAGGAAGTGACTTATGTTCTCAGTTATAATGGAGTAATAGGAACCAGATATATACACCTGCCTTAAAAAACAGACAAAATATAGGAACCAGAAGTTTTCTGATGCTGTACAACAGGTGAAATCATAAAAATTATTCCCTAGAGTCAAACTGCTAAAACAAACTAAAAGAGTTCTATGTTACCTCATTTTACTATCTGGAGATAATTTGCAGCATAATGTAAGAGCCAACTCATCTGGCTGAGGAGCTTGATTAATAGTAATGGTTGATTTGGTTCTCCAGCTGGCAGACTGTCCTGACCACAGAGCCCATTCTAGAGCCCCACCTGGACAGGAAGCAAATCTATGGCTCCACCCAATGCTAAGCATATCCTCCAGTGCTACCAAACCAGGAAGCCTAGCCAGAGATACTGGGTAGCTTCAGAGCACATCCAACAGCCTACCATGTCAAGGAAGCAAGTCAGCAGCTCCACCCAACTTCTAAGAAAGGCTGGAAGACAAAACAACTTCCTCAAGTTTACAGATACTAAGAATAAACCTAACAGATAGATACAGAACATTCTCCAGGATATATCATATGCTAGCTCACAAAACAAGTCTTGGCAAATTTATGAAAATTGAAATCATACCAAGTATCTTTTCCAACCACCATGATATGAAACTAGAAATCAATAATACAAGGAAAGCAAACATTTTCAAATATGTGAAAATTACCTACCACACTCTTGAACAACCAATGAGTCAAAAAATCCTAATTAAAAATGTTTGAAAGATTTTTTTATTTATTTTTAGAGAGAGAAGAAGTGAAAGAGAGAGAGACAGCAATGTGAGAGCAAATATCAATCAGCTGCCTCCTGCATGCCCCTCACCAAGAGCTGAGCCCACAACCTAGGCATGTGTCACAATCAGGAATCAAACTGACAACCCTTCGGTGCATAGCTCAAGGCCCAACTAACTGATCCACACTGGCCAGGGCTAATTTTTTTAAAAATATAAAACCAAAAGAAATGTAAACACAGTATACAAAAAGTTATGGGATGCAGCAAAAGGAGTTCTAAGAAGGAAGTTCATAGCATTAAATGCCTACATTAAGAAAAAAAGATGGCAAATAAGCAATCTAATTTTATATCTCAAGGAACTTGAAAGAGAAGAACTGAGCCCAAAGTTAGTAGAAGGAAGGGAATAACAAAGATCAGAGAAGAAGTAAATGAAATAGAGACCAGAAAAACAATAGAAAAGATCAACAAAACTAAGAGCTGTTTGGGGGGCGGGGGGAATAACAAAATCAACCAATGTTTATCTAGAATAACTTAAAAAGAGACAGCAAAAACTCAAATAAAATCAGAAATGAAAGAGGAGACATTGAAACTGACAGTCAAGTATCACATGATCTCGCATATATATGGAATCTAATGAACAAAATAAACTGACAAACAAAACTGATCCAGAGACATAGAAGCATGGAACAGACTGACAAATCTCAGAGGGAAGGGGGGAGGGAGGGCAGGAAGAGATTAACCAAAGAACTTATATGCATACATGCATTGCCCATGGACACAGACAATAGTGGGTGAAGGCCTGGGGTAGGGAGGGAGCCAGGTGGAGTGGGGCAATGAGGAAAAAAATGGGGGACATCCATAATACTCTCAACAATAAAGACACATTTTTAAACACCTGGTAGTCCAATAAAACCAAGGATGATAGGCGACTACAATAAAAAAATTTATGCTAACAAATTTGATAACCTACAATAACTAGATAAACTCCTAGAAACATACAACCCAGCAAAATTAAATCAATAGCAAACACCACACAATCTGATTTTAAAATGAGCAGAAGACTTAAACAGACATTTTTCCAAAGAAGACATACCAATAGCTAACAAGCATATGAAAAGGTGCTCAACATCACTCATCATCAGGGAAATGCAAATCAAAACCACAATGTACTCTCACCTCACACCTATTAGAATATCTATTATCAATAGAAACCAGATTGACATTTATCAGGGGGAGTGAGGGAGGTTACGGACTGAGTGAAAAGGGTGAAGGGATTAAGCCAAAAAAAAAAAATCCTCATAGATACAGACAGCATTATGAGCAGTATGGTGATTACCAAAGGGAAAGGGAGGAGGGGGATGTAACAGAGGGTATAGGGGAGATAAATGCTGAAGGAAGGAAACTTGACTTGGGGTGGTGTACAATATACAGATGATATATTATAGAATTGTACACCTGAAACGTATATAATTTTATTAACCAATGTCACCCCAATAAGTTCAATTAAAAAAAAGTGTACGATGCCCAAACAGTGTGGTTCAGTGGATTGAGTGTTGTCCCATGGACTGAGAGGTCCCGGTTCAATTCCTGGTCAGGACACATGCCCAGGTTGCAGGCTCAATCCCCAGGGGCAGCATGCAGAAGGCGGCCGATTAATATTTCTCTCTCACTTTGATGTTTCTGTCTTTCTCTCCCTTCCTCTCTCTAAAAAATCAATAAAAATATATTTTTTTTAAAGTTAAAGAGAGAGAGAGAGAACAAGTGCTGTTGAGGATGTGAAAAAAAGGGAGCATGTGAACACTGTTATTGTGAATGTAAATTGGTATAGTCACTATGGAAAGCAGTGTGGAGGTTCCCCAAAAACGTAAAGATGGAACTACTATATAATCCAGCAATCCCACTTCTATGTGTATATCAAAAGGAATTGAAATCCTGATCTCAGAAAATATCTGCATCCCCATGTTCTTTGCAACATTATTCACAATAGCCAATACATGGAGACAATCTAAGTGTCCATCAGCAAATTAATGGATAAAGATAAAGTGTGCTATATACACACGATGGAATATTACTCAGCCATGAGAAAGAAGAAAAATCCTGCCATTTGCGACAATGTGGATAAATCTAGAGGATATTATGCTAAGTAAAATAACTCTAACAGATAAATACAAATACTGTATGCTCTCACTTACATGTAGAATCTAAAAAATAAAGTAAAAGTCAGACTCATAGAAAGAGTAGATTGGTGGTTACCAGGGGCTGGTGGAGCAGGTGGGAAGATGTAGGTCAAAGGGTATAAACTTCCAATTATAAGATGAATTCTGGAGATCTAATGTACAGCATGTAATACAGTTTAAAATATTTTTTGCATACATGAAAGCTGCTAAGAGAGTAAATCTTAAATGTTCTCACTACACACACACAAAATTATGTGAGGTGATGAATGTTTTAACTAACTTAATTGTCATAATCATTTCACAATATATACATGTATCAAATCATTAACTTGTACACTTTAAATTTTCACAATGTTACATATCAGTTGTATCTTAATAAATCTGGGAAGGTGGAGAATAACCAAAAGTGGAATTCAGAGTTTTACTGGAAAGTATAGCTTCATCTTCTATGAAGCTATATCAGAGAGACTGGGCATGTGCACATGCAGATATTTGGAACTCCTGCATAAAGAGTTCCATCATGGCTATCATTCAATTCCTTATTACTTTAGAAAGGAGGACTAGAGAGTGGGTGGGAGACAGTGGCCCAGATTCTTTAAAAAGAAAGTTTAAAAAACTCTAATTTTAAGTGCTAAAACCTTTCACAAACAAACCTCCTTTCAGGTCCAGGAGTATTTTAGAAACTGCAGCCTCAGAGCAAGAAAAATGTAAGAATTTGTTGTGTTCCTAATACACTGGATAGTTTCCATAGCCATTGGAAGCTTTTTCTTCTCCCTGCTATGTTGATTCAATGCATCTAACTAGATTTCTGCTTTATAGTCCCTACCTGGTAATTAAGATCCCTGCTGGACCTAGAGATCTGCCTTAACTTCCAGCTGAGTTGAATATTGCTTAGACTCCCCACCAAGCTGTCTTATCAGTGCTGTTCCCCAGAAGCCTGGCACCTGCTTCCTAAACTTTCAGCTTCACCCTGATGCTACTCCAACTTCGTAAATACCTGGAAATCAATGCTGCCATTTTACCCAATTAAAGGTATTGCTAATGCCATAAATGTCCTATTGTCATAGGTCCCACATTGGATAATGCCACCATAGATGTCTACACAGCCAGAATAAAGGCATACATTTGTCATGATTCTTTGTTGACTGTATACTGGACAAAGATGGATAACCTTTAGAGGCCAGTTCTATATGCTTATAAATGTTTCTACTCTTTCTCTACCTAATCACTCTTTTCTTTTCCTCTCATTAGCCAATATCAAGCTTCTAGAGTAGCTTAAGATTATTTATATATGGAATATTCTATTAATCTCTTCTTTTTTGGATCCCATATATTTACCAAATGCCTTCATAGTTTTATAAGTATGATTGTGATGGGGGAAATGTTGCTGGCTATAAAGTAGTCATTTAACTTCCTGGTTTTAAAAAAATCTGTCACCAAGGGGTCTGGATAATGTAATATGTTGAACAAAATGGTTCCAGAGTTTAGAAATTATAAAACCAAGTTTTACAGTTCAGAGACTCTTTCTAAAGATCTAACCAACATTATGACCTTTTACATTGCCACACAGTTTGGCTCATTATCCTAAACTTGAGGTAACCATTTTTCTAAGCAGGGGTAAAATACATTCCAAAGATAAAGACATGTTAATGTACAGATTGAATTCCTCTGCTACTCACAAATTACTGCCTGGAGGCAAAGGACTTTTGATAGAGCTTGAAAATCAAGCCACTAGTATTCCAAATTTTCCAATGTATTCTTTGCTCATTAGATGGGTAACTTTACGTATTGCAATACCATTTCTTGCATGGAGGTGCTATTGTAATCTAGAGACTTCCATTCATCAGTGGAATGCTAGGTATCCTGCCAAAATGACATTCTGCTCAAAGAAAGCCTGTCTGATTGATCATCAATAGGGAGAAAAAAAATCTACCTAGAAAATCAATATTTTGACATTTGTGATGTTCAGTGCCCTGACAATATAATATGACTATAAAGAAATAGGCAAATGGATGAGAAAATCCTCAAGATTGCCATAATCTCTCTGTCCTCCAAATGTTGTGATTTTGTTATATGAGTTTTGACGGTTAGACCACATAGATATTGGCCATAGCCTAACCCAAAACTCTGCTCACTGCATAGATTTATTCTAAAGACAACCCAGATTCATCTCTTAATACTCAGTTCTCAGGGAGGACAGAGAATACAAGGGAGAGCTCCAAACTTGTGAACTCATCCCCACCCAGCCTATGTTAATCTTAGCTATGGTCAATCAGACGACCCCATCATTGAGTTCCAACACTAACTTTTACTAAACCAAACAATTGAGGAGATGGGCACTCTCCCAGGGCCAACACATGTAAAGTGTTTGATCCCAGGACTAGGCTCACACAGTAACAGCTCACAGAACAAAAATGTTCTCTGGCATGGTGTTAAGGAAAATCAACTTCCCGGCATCAGATAGTGACTGAACTGGGTTTTGTTTTGTTTTTTTGTTTTTTTAATCCCAGGAATTCTAGCTAATTAAGAAATCTCGGAAAGAGAATGACACTGCTCATATCTAAAGTGATCACATTAAAAAGGAAACCGCTGTTTCACCATATTTTCTCATATTACTTTAACAGGATTTCTGGCTAAAATCAAGAATTATGTTGCAAATTGTGCTTCTTTTATCTGAAAAAATGGGGGCGATAGCATCACCTTTAGTTGTTCTGAATATCAGGTGACATGAAATATACATAAATGTCCCTGCTGCTATATGTAGCATCTAATGTAAGCTCCCTTTCCTTTCAAATTAGAAGTTAGAGATACACAGTTTAGTTCAATTAATGTAGTACTTTTGCCTAATTTCACTCTTTGCTGTGCCCCAGTTTCACTGCTTTGTGTGCTGACCTTCTACCAGAAAGCTCAGTCTGTCCCTGGTTCCCAGAGTCTCCTCAGGTCCATCCCAGTTCATCATCATTGCAGGCTTCAGTTTATTTCATTAGGCTTTGGTCTTAGCCTCCATTGCTAGTCGTTGTTCCAATACCTGTCTATTCATCTCTTTCCTATTTGAGGACCATGGTCCTTTGCTGTCCCTACCAGGGTGTGCCCTAAGGTTCTACTTCCAGCAACAAGCTGTCACTGATGGACTTCAGTAAGTGATCAAACCTTATATTTTACCCCTCAGAGGAATTGTTGAAGGAGTGACTGATCTGTTCAACTAAACAGTAACTTCACACCACGTTGACCCACAGAATAGACTCTGAACAGGCAGGGGACTAGAGAGTAGGACCTGGTCCATGTAAACCAGCTTCTGTGCAGGAATCATGCTCAAGGATGTAAAGCTGAACTGCTCCCAAGGGTTGTCTCTGGGTAAGAAAATGGGATGGAATTTGTAGAGGTAACTTTGCCAAAAATGAGTCGTAGAGCTGAAATAAACTTTCTAAACAACCAATTTAAAAACTGAATTCTGGTGGAGTGGAAAATGTCAACGGAGTGAATAGAAGCTACACAGACCATCTCCCAGGACCAAACTGGAATTATAACTAAAATAAAGATAAATCTTTGGGAAAAAACCAACTGAAAAGCAGATAGAGAGAACTCGTACAACCAGGGACAAAAATAGGAGGCCAAATTGAGTCTGGTAGGAATAGTGGAGGCATGTGAGTGTGGGCTAGGAGCTCACACACAGCAGCAGAGAGCTGTAATAGCTGTGTGTGCTTCCCACTGAGAAAGTAGGGTTTTAAAAAGCCCCAAATCAGCTACTGCCACTCACCCTGAGCTCCAGCAGAGGGAGGGCAGACTGGACTAAAACTGTGTGGAGAGAGACCGGGGCTCCTGGCTCAGGAGAGACCTAGAAGGGAGGACACCGGGAGTTTTGTGATGAATCACTCTCTCACAGGACAGTAGCCATCTTACTCAAAGATCCCCTTTCCAGAGCCACGAGAAAAGCAATGGCCCCTCCTGCAGGAATTCAACATCTCCAGGCCAGTCCAGAGAAATGCAAATTGAGGCTCATTAACATAGAGTCTGATAGCAAGCAAGTGCCCCACCTGCTGGAAATCCTCTTACACCTGAGGGATTTTTCACTCAGCCGAGGGCTACAAATCAAGGCTCATCAAGTAACTGAGACTAATAGCCTCCAGGCAAAAAGCTAGAGGATAAATGAACCTTTCTTGGGCTTGCAAATCTACACAAGAAAGTAAGATTTGACAGTGGTGTGTAATGTGGGTGCTCCAGCATGCATCCAAACTCAGTAGAGGGAGCCACAACCAGAGGAACACCAACACCCACAGGGAAAATATGGCAGGCTCCCACTGAGACTGCCAAAATGGTGAAATAAAGAAATAAATCCCAAATGAAAGAACAAGATAATTCTACAGGAGAAGAAATAAATGACATGGAATTGAGCAAGATAACAGAGGGAGAGTTCAGAGTAATAATCATGAGGAAACTTAACAGCTAGAGTAAAGATACAGAAACTGAAAAACAACCTAACGGACATGAAGAATGACAAAGCAGAACTAAAGAACACATTGGAAGGGATAACCAGCAGAGTAGAGGAAGCCAAGGACCGGATCAGTGAATTAAAAGATAGGGTAGAACCCTGGCAGGTTTGGTTCAGTGGTTAGAGCATGGTCCACAGACCAGAGAGTCCCGGGTTTGGTTCCCGCTGAGGGCACGTACCTCCATTGCAGTTTGTCCCTGGCCCCGGTTGGGGTCTTGTGGATGGCAACCACTCAATGTGTCTCTCTCATGTTGATGTTTGTCTCTCACTTCCTCTCTTTCTCCCTCCTACTCTATCTGAAGATAAATGCAAAAATGTCCTGGGGTGAGGATAGAAAAAAAAGAAGATAGGGTAGAAAAAAATCACTCGAACATAAAACCAAAAAGAAAAAAAACAATTAAAAAACAGGAAGACAGCCTAGGAGAACTGTGGGACAATATGAAATGTAACAACATCTTCATCATAGGTGTGCCAGAAGAAGAAAAAATGAGCAAGTGTTAGAGAATATATTTGAAGAAATGGTGGCAGAAAACTTCCCTAGCTTGGTGAAGGAAAAAGGCATACAAGTTCAAGAAGCACAGAGAGCCTCAAGTAAGAAGAACCCAAACAGGCCCACACCAAGACACACAATAATTAAAATGCTAAAAATTAAAGACAAACAGAGAATCCTAAAGGCAGCAAGATATAAGCAACAGGTTAGCTACAAAGCAACCTCCATAAGGCTATCAACTGACTTCTGAACAGAAACACTACAGGCCAGAAGGGAATGGCATGAAGTAATCAAGGTCATGAAAAACAAGGATTTGACCCCAAGACTACTCTATCCAGCAAAGCTATCATTCAAAATAGAAGGTGAAATAAAGAGCTTCCCAAACAAAGAATGACTAAGGGAATATATTAGCACCAAAGCAGCACTCCAAGAAATATTACAAGAACTGCTGTAATAAGCAGAAGAAATAGCAAGAGAAACATAACCATAATGAACAAAAATAGCAATAAATAAGTACATAATCAATAATAATCTTAAACATAAATGGATTAAACACTCTGATCAAAAGACACAGTACCTGAATGGATAAGAAAGCATGACCCATATATATGTTATTTACAAAAGATCTACCTCACAACAAAATACAAACATAGGTTGACAGTGAAGGGATGGAAAAAAATTTTCCAAGCAAACAAAAAGGAAAAAACTGCTGGGGTAGCAATACTCATATGTGATAAAATAGATTTCAAAATGAAGGCCATAACTACAGACAAAGGAGGCCACCACATAATATTGAAAGGATCTATCCAACAGGAAGATATAACCTTGTAAACATACATGGTTAAATAAACAACATAGGAACACCAAAATACATTTAAAAACTTCTGGAGGACTTCAAAAGAGAAATTGACAGCAATACAATCATAGCCAGGATTTCAACACCCTGCTGACATCACTGGATAGATCCTCTAGACAAAAAATTAACAAGGAAACAGAGACTCTAAATCATGCACTGGATCAAATGAATTTAATAGATACCTACTAGAATTACACCCCAAAACTGAAGAATTCATGTTCTTCTGAAGTGCACATGGGATATTCTCAAAGATAGAACACATGTTAAAACACAAAGTCTTTACAAGTACAAGAAGATTGAAATCATATCAAACATCTTCTCAGATCACAATGGCATGAAACTAGAAATCAATTATAGCAAAAACATTAAAACACATGGAGGCTAAATAGCATGTTATTAAACAATGAATGGGTTACCAAGAAGATCAAGGAAGAAATTAAAAACTGCCTGGAAACCAATGAAAATGAACACACAACAACACAAAATCTATGGGATGCAATGAAAGCACTCCTGAGAGAGAAATACATAGCACTACAGGCTTACCTCAGGGAACAAGAAAAATTTCTAATTGACTTTCTAACCCTAAAACTTAAAGAACTAGAAAGTAAACCAAAAGAAAAACCCAGAGCAAATAGAAGGAAAGAAATACTAAAGATCAGAGCAGAAATAAACAATATAGAAACTAAAACAATTCAAAAGATCAATGATAAAAAGAGCTGGTTCTTTGAAAAGATAAGATGGATGGGCCCTTAGCCAGACTCACCAAGAAACAAAAAGAGAGAGGACCCAAATAAACAAAATCAGAAACAAAAGAGGTGAAGTAACAACTGACACCACAGAAATACAAAGGATCATTTAAAAATACTATGAACAGTTATACAAAAACAAATTGGACAATCTAGGGGAAATGAACAAATTTCTAGAAACACACAGTCCCCCTAAACTGAACTGGGGAGAGATAGAAAACTTGAATAGACCAATAACAACTACAGAAATTGAAGGTGTAATCAAGACACTCCCGGCAAACAAAAGCCTGGCCCAGATGGCTTCACAGAGAAGTTTTACCAAACATTCAAAGAATATCTAACACCCATTCTCCTCAACCTAACCCAAAAACTCAAAGAATAAGGAAGACTTCCCAACTCATTTTATGAGGCGAGCATAATTCTAACATCAAAATCAGATAAAGACACTACAAAGAAAGAAAACTACAGGTCACTATCCCTGATGAACATAGATGCCAAAATCCTTAACAAAATATTAGCACATTGGATCCAGCAATACATCAAAAAAATTATTCACCATGACCAAGTGGGATTCATCCCAGGGATGCAAGGCTGGTACAATATTCACAAATTAATAAATGTGATATACCACATAAACAAAATGAAAGATAAAAACCATATGATCATATCAATAGACACTGAAAAAGCATCAACAAAATCAAGCACCCATTTCTGATAAAAAACACTTAGCAATGTAGGAATAGAGGGATGGTATCTTGACATAATAAAGACCATATATGAAAGACCTACAACCAACATCATACTCAGTGGGGAAAAACTAAAAGCATTTCCCTTAAGAACAGGAACAAGACAGGGATGCCCAGTTTTACCACTCTCATTTAACATAGTTCTGGAAGTCTTAGCCACAGCAATTAGACAAGAAGGAAAAATAAAAGGGATCCAAATTGGAAAGGAGGAAATGAAACTGTCATTATTTGCAGATGAAATTATATTGTACACAGAAAACCCTAAAGATCCCATCAGAAATCTACTAGAGCTAATAAATGAATTTGGCAAAGTAGCAGAATACAATTAACATCAAGAAATTGATGGCATTCTTATACACCAATAATGAACTCAAAGAAAGAGAAACCAAAAAACAATTTTATTTACCATTGCAGGAAAACAACTAAGATACCTAGGAATGAACTTAAGCCAAAGAAGTAAAGGACCTTTTCTCAGAAAACTACAGGACATTGAAAAATAAATAGAGGAAGATATAAAAAAGTGGGAGCACATACCTTGCTCATGGATTGGAAGAATTAACATCATTAAAATGTCCATACTACCCAAAGCAATCTATAGAGTCAATGCAATCCCCATCAAAATACCAACGACATATTTCATGGAACTACAACAAATACTCCAAAAGTTTATATGGAACCAAAAAAGACCCCGAATAGCTACAGCCATCTTGAAAAAGAAGAACAAAGTAGGAGAGATTATAATATCAGATTTCAGGTTATACTACAAAGCCATTGCAATCAAACAGCCTGGTACTGGCACAAGAACAGGCATATAGATCAATGGAACACAACAGAGAACCCAGAAACTGAACCAAGACATTATGCTCAAATTAATATTTGACAAAGTGGCAAGAGCATACAATGGAGTAGATAGCTTCTTTATAAATGGTGTTGGAAAACTGGACAGCTACATGCAAAAAAATGAAGCTAGACCACCAACTTACACCATCCACAAGTATAAACTCAAAATGGATAAAAGACCTAAATGTGACTGGTGAATCCATAAAAATCCTAGAAGAAAATGTATGCAACATAATTTCAGACATCACACACAGCAGAATTTTTAGTGATACAACACCTAAGGCAAGATAAACACAGGAAAAAATGAACACATGGTACAACATCAAACTAAAAAGTTTCTGCACAGCAAAAGAAACAAGCATCAAAATGGAAAGGGAACCTACTATATGGGAGAGCATAATTGCCAACAATATATCAGAAAAGGGGTTAATTTCCACAATATATAGAGTACTCAATCAACTCAACAAAAAGAAGACAAAGAATTCGATTATGAAATGGGCAGAGGAACTAAATAGACACCTCTCCAAAAAGGACATACAAATGGCCAAGAGACATGAAAAAATGCTCAATGTCACTAATCATCAGAGAGACACAAATTAAAACAACTATGAGGTATCACTTCATACCTGCCAGAATGGCTGCCATCAACAAATCATCAAACAACAAGTGCTGGTGAGGGTGTGGAGAAAAGGGGACTCTAGTACACTGCTGATGGGAATGCAGACTGGTGCAGCCACTATGGAAAACACTATGGTGTTACCTCAAAAAATTAAAAATTGAATTGCCATTTGACCCTGTGATCCCACTTCTAGAAATATACCCTAAGAAGCCTGAAACATGAATCAGAAAGAATATATGTACCCCCATGTTCATAGCAGCACTATTTACAATAGCTAAGATCTGGAAACAGCCCAAGTGTCCATCAATAGATGAGTGGATAAAAAAGCCGTGGTACATATACACAGTGGAATATTATGCAGCTATAAGAAAGAAAGATCTCTTATCCTTTGAGATG
The DNA here is from genome assembly GCA_030848825.1 of Tadarida brasiliensis. Lineage (NCBI taxonomy): Eukaryota > Metazoa > Chordata > Mammalia > Chiroptera > Molossidae > Tadarida > Tadarida brasiliensis. Next base: position 64,388,928 of record CM061259.1, on the reverse strand, counting down.
ACATGGAGGGACCTGGAGAATATTATGCTAAGTTAAATAAGCCAATCAGAGAAAGACAAATATCACATGATCTCACTTATTTGTGGAATATAATGAACAAAATAAGATGATGAACAAAATAGACCCAGAAACATTGTAGTAGGGTACAGACTGACAAACCTCAGAATAGGCGTACAGGGGGGAGGGAAGAGATAAACCAAAGAACTTATATGCATGTCTACATAACCAATGAACATAGACAACAATGCTGGGGGTGGGTGTTGGATCAGGAGGAGGGTGTCAATGGGGGAAAAAGGAGAAACATCTGTAACAAAAATAAATTAACAAAAAATGAATTCTGCCATGGCCAGTGTGGCTCAGTGGTTAGTGTTGGCCCACGCACTGAAGGGTCACTGGTTTGATTCCCAGTGAAGGGCATGTACCTGGGTTTCAGGTTCAATCCCTGGCCTTATCTGGGGTATGTATGGGAGGCAACTGGTTAATGTGTCTCTCTGTCTCTCACATCGATATCTCTCTCTCTCTCTCTCTCCCCCTCTCTCTCTCTCTTTGTCCCCTCCCCTCTCTCTTTCTCTTCCTCACTCCCTTCCACTCTCTCTAAAAAAAAGTCTATGGAAAAAATAGATTAACAACAACAACAACAAAATAATTCTGATCAACCATGCTAGAGAAAACACAAAATGATCTTTCTATTTTTCTGTACAAAAAATATATTATAATTTCATTTTCTAATAGTCATTGGGGTTCACAGATATAACTACAGAAGCATATATGTAGTTAAATACAATAGTTCCAAAGAAATAATTCTACAGACCCTGTGGAAATTAATAAATTCTAAACCAATGTCATTTTAGAGTTCCTATAATCTTTGTTAAAAAGTACCTGAAGAGTAAAGAGAGACAGATAAAGACAGAGATAAAGAGAAAGATGGAAACAGAAAGAGACAGAGAGAAAAACAGAGAAAGGATACATGATTGGAATATATTTAAAGTTAATAATCTAAGTCCCAATTTTCCTACAAGCTATGTGACCTACAGTGAGTCTTTTGACCTCTTTAAGTCTAAATTTCAACAATTTCAAAACCAGATAATCATCTCACATACAACATGTCATCCAAATATGGCCATTATCACTCTTTGGTGCAGCCCATATGAAACATTAAACAAAACAATATTTTTCCCATTTTGTTAGTTCAAATGAACTGTACACAAGGCCACCCATGTCTAAAAGGATGGCTTAGACATAGACTTTTGGCTGTTACACTGCCCCACCCAACAAAACTCCAATGTGCATTTGTAAAGATGAGGCAAGAAATGATATTAGGTCAGGAGTTAGCAGCCTCTGCCTCATATACAAACTGAGGGACATAAAAGAGTAAACATATATTTATGAAGCTAATGCTTCTCACTCCATTAAACCTTATGCAACTAATTTCTATGTATGTAGAAAATATAGTGGATAAAAATAAAATGTGTAGGGGAACATGGATATCTGAAACATCTATCAATTATTGTATGATCTTGGATAAGTCACCTAACTGCTGACCTACGGTTTTCTTATCTGTAAGATGTGAGTGAGACCATCAACCATACCAATTTTACAAAATTGTCATTACATGAAATCACATATGGGAAAGTGATTTATACTGTTAAGTTTGATAAATGTGTTAAGGAATGACCTGGGCATTCAGTATAGTGAGATATTGCTCTTGGTTAAAATTGCCAGGAAGAGCAGAAGGTTGTGCAGTTGAGCTTAGAAATGACTGCACTGAGGAAAGTCCTGTTATACAGGGGTTAAGAGCAGTTTTAGGGGTCTCTGAAACCTGAGCTTCATTTTCAACATTGACACTTATTAGCTATGTAATCTTGAGCAAGCTACATAATCTTTCTAATTTGCCATCTCTTCACTTATAATATTATATAAAACAGAGACTATCTCATATTGTTGTTTAAATTAACTGAAATAAGAGAGATAAAACACTTTGCACAAAGACTGCCATATTGTAGTTGCTCAGAAAATGAGAGCTACTGTGATGATGATGATGTTAGAAGGCACATACATGTAAATTCAGGCAGATGAGAAAATATTTCATCCTCTGTCACCCAAAGAAATAAAAGTTTTAAAGGGCTAATATTAATGTTTAGCACCATGGACAGAAGTAGATATGATTTGAATTCGCTCAACCAAAAATCTTGGTAATTCTAATCCATACAAGAAAGGACATATCAGATAACTTGTTAAAATGTCTATTTGCTATTAGCATCTTCATTATTAGTTATAAAATAGGATGTATACCTTTGCTTCTGCTCTAGGATCTCTTCCATATGTGAGATAGATAGATAGATAGATAGATATAGATAGATAGATAGATAGATAGATAGATAGATAGATAGATAGATAGATAGAGATAGATAGAATATTTATTCCACAAATAATTTTAGGGCAACCTCCCTGAAATCAACCAGGCACTGTACTCGAGATACATGATTCAACAAGAAGACAGACACTCTTTCTGCTCCCTCAGAGTCTGTAGTCTAACTGGAAAGACACAAAATTAAACAACTAATCATAATCAAATGCAATAAGCATCAGAACAGAAGTTCATGGTACTATGGGGACATAAGCAAGGGTTTTGTTTTATAGAGGGCCAAAAAAATCTCCATAAAGTAATAAAGTTTATACATACTCTTGAAGTTAGGTAAGACAGGAATATTTTTCTGGCAGAGAAAAAAGCATATGTGAAGGTGTCTTAAGTGGGAAGCATGGTTTGCTGGAATAGGAGAAGGGAGTGTGGAGAGGTAGAGAAGAGAAGGGGCATGGATATTCTCAAGAATGTTAAAAAGTTTTCATTTTTTTTCCTAAAGAAAATAAAAACCATTGAAGTATATTGATCAGATCTACAATTATACTCACTGAGACTAGGAGATCCTCCACTTGGTTTTCACTTGCCTGTATCATCCAGGGTCACAATCAAATGTGGTTTTTTTTTCTCTCAAGTCTTTATTCCTTGAGGTAATATTACTCTCTTTCCACTGAACTTTTTCAATCCTTCTTTAGCCTTTTATACTTTTCTACTAAATATTTTAATTATCAATGTTTATGTTATACTTTGATCTCAAATATAAGCAATTGATAACAAAAGATAAACTTTATTAATTTTTATGTTTTCTGTAGTTCTAAAAACTGTTCCTGGACTGTGATATAAGCACAGTTAATTAGTGAATGAATGGATAAATGATAGTTTTACCACTAGAAGAAGATGTCTCTGTTTCAAAGCTATAAATGGCATTCTAATTTATAGTTTTGCTTTCTCAAAACCTTGTATTTGACTTTCTGTATTGTGAAATGTCACAAAACGCTTGGATTTGTGTCTATTTTTAGAATATTTATGAGTTGATAAGATAATAAAGGAAGAATAAGCCTCCGAGTTTGGGTTATTGTGAGAAGCAGTAGAGAAATTGAAGCACTTTTAAAAGTACTAAATTTTATATAATATGAAAAGCTGGCATACATATAAACAGTATTTTAACATCATTTCTCACACTTAATATTAGCTATCTGATAAGGGTGCCTATAAATAGATTTATGCAATAGATCTGTTCCAGATAAATCACATGTACATCTTTCTGTAGTTATTAATTGTATTACTTATAAATGAACCTTAGTATAATGAGAAGACCCTGGTACTTTGAGTTAGTAGAATTGATTTGAATAATGAACCTATGAATCACTTCCTACTTATATGATGTTGGGCAAGTTATTAAGCTCTCTGGGCTTCAATCATCCCATAATGAGGATGGTAAACCCACTACCTCATAACGTATTAAGAACTAAGTGATTTGAGTAACAGTGTTTTTCTAAATAGCAGCATTCTTTGAAAATGTTAACTTTATTATTTCTATTGACCTATTGAAGGTCATAATATAAATAAACTATATTACACATTCTATATCAAAAGTGGAAAATACCTCCCCTGAATCTGTCTATTGTGTACAAAGGGTCTTCATAGCCTGGCTCTGCTTATTAAAAAGTACTTACTGCAGGCATACCTGGCTTTTAAGGTTGGCATGGGCAAAGCTGAAATTCATCTTCACCAGAAAGATAGAAAGTTTAGCTTCTCCAGAGACAGCAAATAAATATATCTCATAGTAGATTTCACCCTAACCATAAAATGTCCGTCAAGATTATATTCTAGTTGAAGCTCTATTGCATATTCCAATTTGTGCTTATATTCTGATGTTAGAGAGCCAGCATAAGCAAATTAGCTGCGATATACTTATTTATTCGATAGATACAAAAATATATGATACAAATGCCCAAGTGTCTAAATAAAGGTCTGCATGAAGTATAACAAGAGTATGAAGGAAAACCTTTAAAACATAATAAAACATTTGCTATGTCTTAAAGAATAAATAAGAATTTTCTAAGCAAATGGGCAAAGGGGTAGATAAAAAAAAAAAAAAAAAAGTTCCAGGCCAAAGAAATAACCTGTGGAATCAAATTTCAACATATTTGAGGAAATGAAAATCTTTTCTTGCTATTTCTTTCTCTAACAGCAGTGGTAAGTTACTAGATGATGATTGTGGCATGGATATGGTTCTCTGTCACTCTCCTTTTATTTAGCATCCAGTCTTTAAATCCTCCCATCATTCTTAAAAGGGGGAATGACTCCGTATGACAGAATTGATGCTGAGACATCTGCTTTGCTTTAAAAACAAGCTAATTACTGCAACACTTATTAATTAACTATATTACACATACATTTTCCATGTGCAACAATATATCAAGTGGGACATTTTCTTATCATGTTAATTTGGGCTGGTACTTCCAATCTGAAAGCAAAGGATGATGAGTACTTAAAATTCTAAAGAGAGATAGCAGACCATCTAACAGGTGGTCCAAAAAATAAGCTTAGCCAACGTTGGGCCACCTAGATAGCAGAAGCAACCAGGGATGTTTGGCACCTGAGGAGGAGGCGCCAGTGAGTAAGCATTTATTCAGCAAGAGCATTTCAAGATGTTTATGTATTTCCTTCTCCTACAACCCATCCCCACCCCCATTCAAATAAACTGGGTTTCAGAAATCTCAATATGTGTCCTCTGAAGTTTGCGGGGGGGGGGGGCATTGAGCTTGATACCTGACTTATACCAGCCCCCCCACACACCCACACCCACACACACACATACAAATGTTTTAAAAGCAAGAAGCTATTTAGAGCAGCTTGGTATGCCAGAGAAAAGATGAGGTCACATTAAGAACATCTTGTAATCTAAGAATTTCTAGAGATTCAAGGACAAGAAGAAATGCAGGCACTGAGGAGAATACCCAGACATGAGTCAACTTGAGGGAACTCTGCCCAAAAGGTAGGCTCAGAGGGATAAGGCACCTCCGAGGAAGTTGTCTGGGGTCAACAGTAGTGGGCTGAGGGAGTTCCAAAGCAGCCAGCCATGAAGATTCAGAGAATATCAGAAGGGAGATCCCCAGAACCAAGATCCTCTGAGAAACATAAAAAAAGAGCCCAAGAGAAAAATGGCCAGTATTTTCATCTGCCACATCAGAAAGGCAGCAATACAAGGTAAAACTATGCTAGCAAGAAAAAAACTTTTCTCTTTCTCTCAGTCTTCCCTTCCTAGGGCTTCACCCTTAGGAACAGAAGCCCTGTGGTGAGCAAAGGAAGGAGGAGGAGGAAAAGAGCCATGAGGGCCGATTGAACAAGTCCACCAGAGTCTCTTCCTGACCACAGCTGTCACAAGCTGGGGCAACCCCAAGCTGGGCACAGGAAAAGGCTCAGAATTAAATGAGAAATGGATGTTTTACATTTAAATGGACTGGACTGTTTAGTACCTAAAAATGAGACTACAAATTAACACCAAAAAAATCAGAATTCCACAAAACAATGTATCCTGAAGTATTAAGAGCCACAGAGTCATGATGTGTATACAACTTACTCTTAAATGGTTCATCATAAAAAAGTATATTTATGTATTTTGAGAGACAGCAATTAAACAAATGTGGCAAAATACTAATAATTGGTGAAACTATGTGAAGAGTATATAGAAATACTGCAACTTTCCTATAACTTTTAACTTTCAAAAAATTGAAAATTTTATTAAAAAGAGAAAAAAAAAACAATCAGAAAACTTGTGGTTATCTGCTTGAGATTTTATCCATGGGAAATGAAGGAGTCAACAGAACAATTCTAAAGGAACAATGGAAAGAAAAAAAAAAAGTGAAGTGACTTTCTGCTCATGCCCTACTGAGTTCATAGTGTTCAAAATATCAGTTACACATAAGGTATCTCATGCCATTGTCCTGAAATCCCATGAGTTAAGCATTATCATTCTGATTTTATGGATGATGAAACTAAGTTTTGCATAGAAAAGGTAAATTATTGAGAATCACCACCTCTAAGAGTGAATTTAATCACAGATTTGCCTAACTCCAAATCTGGCACTTAACATCTAAGCTATCTTGCCTTCTCATTATACACATTATAAACTTAAGTTCCCAATGCCATTAAACAGAACTGTCTGTGATATTCCTTAATATTTTACTTATAACCAACATTTTAGAAAAACAGTATGATAGAAATATGGGAAGAAAGGACCAAGAATAGCTAAGAAGGGATTTAAACCTATGTTATAATTGAGCTGATAGTACCTTCACAAACTTCTGTTTATTCTTTAAGATATGAATCAAGTGTATTGATTTAACAAGTATTTATTGAGTTCTGCTATGTGCTGGGCACTGTGGCCATAAAAACACAAAAATAAACATGGTTTCCACTCACACTGGATTACAGCTACAGTAAACACTACAAACTGCCAATAGCAGCCCAGTCTATGTTTTGTAATGTAGATGTGCACACACAAAGACAGGGCAGGACTGATGTGGTAGTCAGAGAAAGCTTCCTAGAGGAAGTAACTTGTAAGCTGTGACCTGAAGGATGAGTGGAGAAAGCAAAGCAAAGAGGATGTAGAAGTGTTTTCCCGGCAGAGGGAAGGGCACATGTGAAGGCCTGGGTGTGGCAGAGGATATGACAGGTTCAGGAACTGAAAGGAGTTGAGGTGAGAAGGGTGGGGGAGGGGAGAGAGGCCCTGGCCAGAAAGGAGAGACCTTATGGGCCACGTGAAAAAGATTTGGACTTTACTTTAAAAGAAGTGTGAAGAAAAGGAGGCTGCAGCAAAAACTCATGAGTTTACACAAATTCCTGAAATCATATAAACAATTCAACTTCTGAAAAACCTTTCCCTCTGAACTTAATCCAAACCATAGCTCAGATCCAAAAAATGGGGGAAATCAGAGGAATGAAATGAAGCAAATTTAATTACCAGTTTCATAAAAGCTGCTCTCTTTCTCTAGTCTGCACCTTGTCTGGCACGTGCTCCAGGTTCAGTTCCATTGAAAGAACCGTACAGGTTCACCACATACCAAAAAAAAAAAAAAAATCTGGTCGTTGAAATTTCTAAAATTATTGGGATTAAAATTAAAATGGCATTTCCATTTTGAATTACAGAATAATTTACTTTATCATGTTTACTATAATAGAAATTTATCAGCTACTGTTATTGAATATTATGCCATGCTACAAAGCTGCGTGCACGCATGTGTGTGTGTGTTTGCTCTGTTTTGTGTAGAAACAAAAAAATTGTTGAACAAAGACATGTCCATGATTCTCTGCCTTATCATGAGTCTAAAACTATAACTGTTAGTCCCTTATTATTCCTAAATGGCTTCCTTCATTTCCTTTGGCAGGGAAGCACTAAAGGAAAATAAATGGACTAAGGCAACTTGTATTTATTAATAAATGATAAAAACTGTCATTTGTCAAGCTACTACTCAGTAAAAGGCAAAATATTGGGTGTTTTGCATGTATTATTTCACTAAATTCTCTCAAAATCTTATGGCATAGGTGATATTGTCATTGTACAGCTGAGGAATTAAGACTCGGAAAGATTTACCTAGAGGTCTTCCTGACTCTACAGGCATTGTATGTTCTTAGTTACTCTAGTGTAGCTGGAAATAACCTTTGGCTTCTTCAGTTTTACTTGGGGTCAGTCTTGGATAAGCTGTACCAGAATAAAATAAGAGTACTCTTCTTCAAGGCATAGACTGTGTGAACTTCAGAGATGTGTAAAACTCAAGACAAATATGCAAAACTACAGCTTTATTCTTTATTCATATTCTTAATCTTTATAAAGGAGAACATAAAAATTTTCTTTCACTCCACAAATCTATTTTTCATTAAAAACAGACATTCCCTCAAGTAATATTAAACATTGGGCAGGCAACCAAAATATATTGCCAAATTCCCTTCTTAATTTGGTCGTGTGAAGCTTTCTAATTTTCTCTGACAGCAAGTTTTCCAGGCTGACAATTGCTCAGCAAAATTGCATTATAATACATTCTCCAACCTCAAGAGCTTTCGCAATAGCAAAATTTTAAGTTTCAGAGCTACATCTCATAAAAGATTTTATCTTAAGGTGAGATACATGCAAAAAATTTATAAAGTCTAACACATAGTAAACACAACATTTGAATTTCTAGTGATAATTATCAAATGTTTAGGTTCTGCTTAGGTCTTATCTCAGTGTACATACTGGTCTCAGAACATATAACCTTTTGTAAGACACATGTCAATTTGTAAGTAAAAAGGCAGGTAAATGTAAATAAACTAAATCTATTGCTTTGTGGATTATAATCTCCAATGTTGATAGGGCTACTTTATTAATCTCTGAAATTTTTAAATAAATTGAAAGTATAATATTCCTCAAGTAATCTGAAAATCCTGAGACCTGGGACTTCGCCTTGAGGCTGGGAAAAAAAAGGAGAGAAGATGTAAGGATCAAACTGGAAAACTAAGCACACAATTAAAAACCATTCTTGTCTTTGTCCACTTCCAAAGTTTTCAAGCGTGGACAAGTGAAAATAAAGAGAAATTTATACAATTTCGGAAAATGAGAGGGCTGTAAATCAAATAAAAGTGGAGAGATGGCCAATCTCAAATTAATTGTAAGTGAAGGTTAAACATCCACTGGGAAAATAAGTGGAATAAACCACCAACCTAATGTCTTTGCTACTCTAAATTTAGAGTGATAAGTAAATGGGGTAGCTGTTTCAGGAAAATATTGGTATTTCTAAGGACTTAAAAAGCATTATAGAAACAAGAGTTTTAAAAAGTAAAGTTATTATTCCATGGGTTACTTCTAGCTTACCCTAGGCATGGATGGGCTGTTTAGTAATTATAATAAAGAGTTGGCATGGCTATCTCAAAACAAGAATAATCCTGGCACTTAAGGAGAGTGCCATCACAAACACATTAAAGAAAGACTTTGTCCTAAAATAAAGATGTCTGCTTAGATATTGCTAATTATAGCTCCCTTTACTCTACAACCATAGCTGAACCTATATTCAATGAAGACAGTTTCCAATAACAAGTCACATAATCTCTGACAGCTTAGGCCTCTTTTGTTAGGATGAGTCAAGTATTTTTTAAAAAGTGTTCCATTTTTCAACGAAAGAAAAAATCTGAAAAATTAGAACTTGTATTTATTTTATTAGTCGCTTTAAGAAAGAGAACATGTAGAACATCTTTAATTTTTATTTTTAATTAAATTCAAGAAAGCATTAAAATTCTGAGCAGATGGAGACAATAATTTAAATGCAAAATTATGAAATAAAAGTATATTTTTGGAAATTCAACTAAAATTAAGAACACAATTTTGAAAGTATAACTGTGACAATTAAAAGCTAAATAATTGTTACAAAAATTGCATTTATAAATTGAAAGAAAAACTTGAGAAACTCTCTTAGAAAAATTAGCAAAAGCATAAAGATGAACATTATCAGTCAAGAAAGATGAGCTCCTCATCCCTCTCCTCAGCTTGTGCTACGCAGCAGAAGCATTGGCTCACAATAAGTGTCAATGGTCCAACCTCAGAAGTCATCACTCCCATCTTTACAGTGAGAACATGTAGAACAAAATTAAAATCAATGACTTTTCTTAAACCCATTACAGATTTGAAGTTACAAGGAAACCCACCACCTTGAAGAAAGAGAAGTACATCCAGAGAGCCAGCCACATCTGAGATCTGTTAACCTGCAGCAGAAGATCGAGCTATAAACTGGTGGGAACTCTTGTATGATTTATTTGATGAATTCCTGGAATCTAAATGTGGGCTAGTGGGAGAGTAATAAAATTACTTGGGAATGCATTATTAGAGGATTCCCCCTGCCCCCAAAGCCCACACTTTAATGAGCTTTGCTACCAGAAACACCACTGCAAAATAATCTCCTCATGGTTCTAACAGGGGAAAAGAAAGAGTAATTGTTGAAGATATGATCAGTCTTTTCTATAACACTGTTCTCCTCTCCAGGTGAAAAGACTTTCCACAGCCTTATCCCAAAGAGAGGTTTGGTGGGCACGGCTTCTGTTCTACTCCGTCTAGCCTTCCTGTCTCACATAAGAGAAAAACCCATTGTTAATATACATCAGAATGTCAAGGAAATAGATTGGTAATGGTTCAACTAGGGAATACAAGTAATAATAGCTGAGAAGTTTCAAAAATTAATGACATACATCAAACCACAGATCCAGGAGGCTCAGAGAACATCGAGCAGGATAAATATTAGAAATCTCTACATTTAGGCATATTATATTCAAACTTCAGAAAACCAAAGACTAACACAAAATCTTTAAAGAAGCTGGGGAGAGTAGAAAGAGGAAACAACTTGCCTGTAAAGAAACAGGGAAGAGAATTACAGTAGGCTTTTCATCAGAAACCATGCAAGCAAGAAGAAAATAAAATAAAATATTTTTTTTTAAAGACAAACTTAAACTTCTATATCTGGCAAAATTCTGCATTCAAAAGTGAAAAAAAAGTATCAGGAAAACAAAATCTGAGTTAGTTTATTGCTGGTACATCTACCTTGTAGAAATGTTAAAACAAGTTTTGGGGGCAGAGTAAAAATGATATAGGTCAGATATTAGGTGCACATGAAGAAAGGAAGACCATTGGAGAAAGAATAAATGGGAGTAATGTAACATTTTTATTTTTCTTATTCTTAATTGATCTAAAAGATAATTATTATTATAATTAGGTTCTCAGTGACATCAACATCATGGTAGAGTAAGATGTCCCTCCTTTTTGCCCTCATTTTAACAACTAATCATTCATCCATCCATGAACAGAAGTGCCTCTGTGGGAGTTGTGGGATCTGGCATCATATACCAAAGGACCTGGAAGGTGTCTTTCCCACCTGTGAATCTTATACTAGGCAAACAGAACCAGCTGCAGGTAATAAGCTGCAGAACCAGCAGGAGCCAATGAACCTTCCCCAACCTTTCTAGTCCATGGTCAGGGGAAACCTGGAGAGTACTGACTTGGACAGACATGCAATAACAAGAAAGACTTTGTGGAAGTCTAGCCTTCCCAAGGGGAGATTCCAGTACTTCATTGGAACCTCCACAACAAAAATAAGGTTTGAATGCATAGGAGAGGGTAGGAGGATGTTTGCTAACACCTCTCCTTCCCCAAGGACACACAGCATGAGACTAAACTGGCTGGGGTTGTCTCACCCACAGGGGAAAAGGAGAGTGGTAAGTGAATGCCCAACAACCCCAGCTGTGTGAGTTGCTGCTGGAGAATCCCACTTCTCTTCAGCAACACTCAAAATACGTATGTGGGACTTCCATTACTGGAGGTAGTTTGAAGATAAGAAAGAGAGAGATAAGAAGATCTAAGGGAATTAAAAGTATGTGTTTCTTGCTGACTCAGGACTCTGGTGAAAGCCTACCCACAAATCTCTGGGAGGACTGAACCCAAGGATCCCCCAATCCAGCCTACAAGCACTCTCACCACCATTTGAGTTAAACCCATACCCCCACTCACCGTGCAGCCAACTCCTTTTGCATACTCCTGAGTGCAACAGTGAAAGCAAGCACCAGGGAACAGAATGCTCTCAGAAAATCATACCAGGGTCTGTTGGCAAGGGAGGAATCTCAAACTTGAGCTATAGCCCACTTTCTGAAAAATAAAAGAAGGATTTCTAGTGGCCAGCTGGGTAAATTGTAGAACCAGAAAAGACATAAAAGCTTAAAAATTCTGCCACAAGGGGGAGCAAGAAGTGTGGAGCAAGTGTATGAATACAAGGTCCAAAAAAAACCACCAGATATATACCAGAACCAACAAACAGTATAACCCATCTCAAAGCAACTAGTAAAGATTTGAAGAGGTGTTTGCTATTTCAAAGGCAAAAGCAGCAATGCAAATCTACAAAGAACATGAAGACTCAAAGAAATCTGTCATCACCAAAAGGCAACAATAATTCAATAACTGAAATTAAAGACACAAGTTTTTGTCATTTAGGTGACAATTCAAAATAGCTGTTTTGGGGAAACTCAACAAGCTACTAGAAAACACAGAACGTCAATTCAACAAAATCAGGAAAATAATACATAAGCAAAAGGAGAAATTTAACAACAAAATAGAAATCATAAAAACAAAACAGAAAATATGGAACTGAAGAAGTCAATAGATGAAATGAAAAAAATGCAGTAGAGAGCATCTACAGCAGAATAGAACAAATGAAAGATGAAAGAAGTGATCTGCATGATAGGAACTTTGATATGATCCAATCAGAGGAGTACAACAACAAGAAAGAATAAAAAAGAGGGTTAAGAAAGCCTACCTGATCCATGGGACTACATCAAACATACAAATATTAGGATAATTGGGGTTCCAGAGAAGAAGAGAGGAAGAAGAACACAGAAAGTTTATTTAAAGAAACAGAAACTGGGGATTCCAAAATGACAGCGGAATGAATGGAAGCTACACAGACCATCTCCCAGGACCAAACTGGAATTACAACTAAAATAAAGACAAATCGTCAGAAAAAGCAACAGAAAAGCAGCTGTAGAGGACCCATATAACAATGGACAGGAAAAAAGTACACTGAATCAAGCCTGGTAGGTCTGCAGCGGTGCGAGAGGGCAGACTGGGAGCCCACAGACAGCAGCTGTTATAGTTGTGAGCTAAAATCCCGAGCCGGCTCCACAGCGCAGAGGGCCAGGACAGAGCACTAAATTAGTTACAGCCACTCACCTTGGGCTCTGGCAGAGGGAGGGTGGACTGGACTGGAACTGTGTGGGGACACTCAGGATTTGGAAGGCACTCAGAGTTTTGCTGAGTCACGGCTACACAGGACAGTGGCCATCTTGCTCGAAGAGTGCCTTCCCCGAGCTCTGAGGAAAAGCAGCAGCCCCTCCTTTGCAGATTTAATTCTACCCAGCTGGGCCAGAGAAATGCAAATTGAGGCTGATTAACAACCAGCATCTGCTCCACTCTCTGGAAATCCTCTTACACTGAACACCTGAGGGAGTTTTATTCAACTGAGGAATAAAACCAAGGCTCATCAAGTGACTGAAATTAATAGCCTCCAGGCAAAAAGCTAGAGGATAAATGAACCTTTCCTGGGCTTGCAATCTACCCAGGGAAGTAAGACTTCACAGTGGTGTTTAATGTGGGTCCCCCCACACTCATCCAAACACAGTAGAGGGAGCCACAAACAGCAGAATACCAACACCCACAGGAAAACTTTGGCAGGCTCCAAAACCCACTGAGATAGCCAAAATGGTGAAACAAAGAAACAAATCCCAAATGGAAGAACAAGAGACCTCTACTGAAGATAAGATAAATGAAATGCAATTAAGTAAGTTATCAGAGGTGGAGTTCAGAGCCATGATCTTGAGGAAGCTCAACAGCATGAGTAAGGAGCTCAACACCATGTGTAAAGATATAGAAACACTGAAAACTAACCAAGTGGAAATGAGGAATGACATAGCAGAAATAAAGAACACATTGAAAGGAATAACCAGCAGAGTAGAGGAAGTTGAGGACCAGATCAGTGAATTAGAAGACAGGGTAGAAAAAAATCAACCAATCAGAAAACCAAACGGAAAAACAATTAAAAAACAGGAAGATAGCTTAAGAGAACTGTGGAACAACTGGAAACATAACAACATTTGCATCTTGGAGTTCCAGAAGAAAAAGAAAAGGAGCAAGGGTTAGAGAATATATTTGAAGAAATAATGACAGAAAACTTCCCTAACTTGGTAAAGGAAGAAGGCATTCAAGTTCAAGAAGCACAGAGAGCCCCAAGTAAGAAGAACCCAAACAGGCCCACACTAAGATACAATAATTAAAATGACAAAAATTAAAGACAAAGGGAGAATCCTAAAGGCACTAATAGATAAGCAACAGGTAACCTACAAAAGAACTCCCATAAGGCTATCAGCTGACTTTTCAACAGAAACACTACAAACCAGAAGGGAATGGCATGAAGTAATCAAGGTCATGAAAAATAAGGATCTGAATTCCAAACTACTCTATCCAGCAAGGCTATCATTAAAAATAGAAGGTCAAATAAGGAGCTTTCCAGACAAAAAAAAAAGGCTAAGGGAATATATTAGCACCAAACCAGCACTGCAAGAAATGTTAAAAGGACTGCTGTAATTAGTAGAAGAAATAGGAAAAAATATATAACCACAATAAACACAAATGGCAATAAATAAGTACATACCAATAATAACCTTAAATATAAAAGCATTGAACACTCCGATCCAAAGACACAGAGTAGCTGATTGGATAAGAAAGCATGACCCATATATATGTTGTTTACAAGAGACCCACCTCACAACAAAAGGCTCACATAGCTTGAAAGTGAAGGGATGGAAAAAAAAAAAAACCTTTCAAGCAAACGGAAAGGAAAAAAAAAAAAACTGGGGTAGCAATACTCATATCTGATGAAAATAGATTTCAAAATGAAGGCCACAACTAGAGACAAAGAAGGCCACTATATAATATTGAAAGGATCTATCCAACAGGAAGATACAACCTTAGTAAACATATATGCACCCAATATAGGAGCACCAAAATATATTAAAAATCCTCTGGAGGACTTCAAAGCAATACAAGCATAGCAGGGGACTTCAACACCCCGCTGACATCACTGGATAGATCCTCTAGACAAAAAATTAACAAGGAAACAGAGACCCTAAATGATGCACTAGATGAATGGATTTAATAGATATCTACAGAGAATTACACCCCAAAACTGCAGAATTCACATTCTTCTCAAGTGTACATGGACATTCTCAAAGATAGACCACATGTTAGGACACAAACTAAGTCTCTTACAAGTTCAAGAAGATTGAAATCACATCAAGCATCCTCAGATCACAATGGCATGAAACTAGAAATCATTTGCAACAAGAACATGCAAAGACATTTGAACACATGTAGGATAAATAGCGTGTTATTAAACAATGAACGGGTTACCAAGGAGATCAAGGAAGAAATTAAAAACTTCCTGGAACCAATGAAAATAAACACACAACAACACAAAATCTATGGGATAAAGCAAAAGCAGTTCTGAGAGGGAAGTTCATAGCACTATAGGCCTACATCAAAAAACAAGAAAAATTTCTAATTGACTATCTAACCTCACAACTTAAAGAACTGGAAAGCAAACAAAAAGAAAACCCCAGAGCAAGTAGAAGGAAAGAATTAGTAAAGATCAGAGCAGAAGTAAATGACATAGAGACCAAAAAAAAACAATTTAAAAGATCAATGAAACAAAGAGCTGGTTCTTCAAAAAGATAAGATTGATGGACCCCTAGCTAGACTCACCAAGGAACAAAGAGTGAGAACCCAAATACTCAACATCAGACATGAAAGCGGAGAAGTAACAAGTGGCACCACAGAAATACAAAGAATTGTTAACAAATATTATGAACAATTATACGGCAACAAATTGGACAATCTAAGTGAAATGGGCAAATTTCTAGAAACACATAGTCTCCCAAAACTGAACCGGGAAGAGAGAGAAAACTTGAACAAACCAATAACAACTAAAGAAATTGAAGATGTAATAAAGAAACTCCCAGCAAACAAAAGCCCAGGCCCGGATGGCTTCACAGGGGAGTTACATCGAACATTCAAAGAAGAACTAACACCCTTTCTCCTCAAACTATTCCAACAAATTCAAGAAGAAGGAAGACTTCCAAACTCGTTTCATGAGGCCAGCATAATTTTAATTCCAAACTCAGATAAAGACACTACAAAGAAAGAAAACTACAGCCCAATATGCCTGATGAACATAGATGCCAAAATCTTGAACAAAATACTAGCAAATCGGATCCAGCAATACATTAAAAAAATTATTTACCATGACCAAGTGGGATTCATCCCAGGGATGCAAGGCTGGTACAATATTCACAAATCAATAATTGTGATACACCACATAAACAAAATGAAAGAGAAAAACCATATGATCATATCAATTGACACTGAAAAAGCATTTGACAAAATCCAGCACCCATTTCTGATAAAAATGCTCAACAATGTGGGAATAGAGGGATCATATCTCGACATAATAAAGGACATATATGAAGAACCTACAGCCAACATCATACTCAATGGGCAAAAACTGAAAACATTTCACTTAAGAATGGCAACAAGACAGGGATGTCCACTTTTGCTACTCTTATTTAACATAGTATTGGAAGTCTTAGCCACAGCAATCAGACATGAAGAAAAAATAAAAGGGATCCAAATTGGAAAGGAGGAAGTGAAACTGTCTATTTGAAGATGACATGATATTCTACATAGAAAACCCTAAAGACTCCACCAAAAATCTGCTAGATTTAATAAACAAATTTGGCAAGGTAGCAGGATACAAAATTAACATCAAGAAATTGATAGCATTCTAATACACCAATGATGAACTCACAGAAAGAGAAACAAACAAACAAAAAAATCCCACTTACCATTGCAGCAAAAAAATTAAGATACCTAGGAATAAACTTAACCAAAGAAGTAAAGGACCTATTTGCAAAAAACTACAGGACATTGAAAAAAGAAATGAACAAGATGTTAAAAAGCAGAAGCACATACCTTGTTCATGGATTGGAAGAATTAACATCATTAAAATGTCCATACTACCCAAAGCAATCTATAGAGTCAATGCAATCCCCATCAAAATACCACGACATATTTAACAGAACTAGAACAAACATGGAACCAAAAAAGACCTCGAATAGCCACAGCAATCTTGAAAAACAAGGACAAAGTAGGTGGGATCACAATACCAGATATAAGGTTATACTACAAAACTACTGTAATCAAAACAGCCTGGTACTGGCACAAGAACAGGTATATAGATCAATGGAACAGAACAGAGAACCTAGAAATTGACGCAAGACATTATGCTAAATTAATATTTGACAAAGGTGGCAAGAGCATGCAATGGAGTAAAGACAGCCTCTTTAATAAATGGTGCTGGGAAATTGGACAGCTACATGCAAAAAAAAATGAAACTAGACCACCAATTTGCACCATACACAAGAATAAACGCAAAATGGATAAAAGACTTAAATGTGTCTTGTGAACCCATAAAAATCCTAGAAGAAAATGTAAGCAACAAAATTTCAGACATCATATGCAGCAGAATTTTCACTGATACATCATCTAAGGCAACAGAAACAAAGGGAAAAATGAACACATGGGACTACATCAAACTAAAAAGCTTCTGCACAGCAAAAGAAACAACCATCAAAATGGAAAGGGAACCCACTGTATGGGAGAGCATAATTGCCAATGATATATCAGATAAGGGGTTAATTCCAAAATATATGGAGTACTCATACAACTCAACAAAAGGAAGACAAAGAATCCAATTAAAAAATGGGCAGAACACCTAAATAGACACCTCTCCAAACAGGACATACAAATGGCCAAGAGAATATAAAGAAATGCCCAACGTCACTAATCATCAGAGAGATGCAAATTAAAACAACAATGAGGTATCACCTCACACCAGCCAGAATGGCTGCCATCAACAAATCATCGAACAACAAGTGCTGACGAGGGTATGGAGAAAAGGGGACTCTAGTACACTGCTGGTGGGAATGCAGACTGGTGCAGCCACTATGGAAAATAGTATGGTGTTTCCTCAAAAAATTAAAAATTGAATTGCCATTTGACCCAGTGATCCCACTTCTAGAAATGTATCCTAAGAAGCCTGAAACGCCAATCAGAAAGAATATATGTACCCCTATGTTCACAGCAGCACTATTTGCAATAGCTAAGATCTGGAAACAGCCCAAGTGTCCATCAATAGATGAATGGATAAAAAAGCTGTGGTACTGCCCTGGCTAATTTGGCTCAGTGGTTAGAGTATCGGCCTGCGGAACAGAGATTCCCAGGTTCAATTACCGCTAAGTGCACATACCTCGGTTGCGGTTTGTCCCCGGCCCCAGTTGGGGTTGTGTGGGTGGCAACCAGCTGATGTGTCTCTCTCACATCGATGTTTCTTTCTCTCTTCCTCCCTCCCTCCCGCTCTATCTGAAGATAAGTGCAAAAATGTTCTCAGGTGTGAATAAAAAATAATGTCGTACATATATACAATGGAATATTATGCAGCTCTAAGAAAGAAAGATCTCTTATCCTTTGAGACAACATGGAGGGACCTCGAGAGTGTCACGCTAAGCGAAATAAACCAATCAGAGAAAAGACAAATACCACATGATCTCACTTATTTGTGGAATATAATGATCAAGGTGTGTTGATAAACGAAATAGACCCAGAGACATAGAAAGGAGTATTGTTCAGACTGACAAACCACAGAGTAGGGGGGCGGGGAGGATGGATGAGATGAACCAAAGAACTTATATGCATGTATGCATAACCAGTGGACACAGACAACAATGCTAGGGAGGTACGGGGGCAGGATGGGGAGGAGGGTGTCTGGGGGGGAAAGGAGAAATATCTGTAACAAAAATAAATTAATAAAAATTGGGGAAAAAAAGAAATAGAAACTGAGTCTGGTGGTATTGCTCAGTGGTTAGAGCCTCAGTCCATGCACCAAAGTGTCACAGGTTCAATTCCTGGTCAAGGGCACATACCTGGGTTGCAGGTTACATCCCTGGCCCCAGTTAGGGTGCAATGTGTCCCTCTCACAACTCTCTCTCTCTCTCTCTCTCTCTCTCTCTCTCTCTCTCTCTCTCTCTCTTTCTCTCTCTTTTTCTCTCCCTTCCTCTCTCTCTCCCTTCTTCCCTTTCACTCTCTCTGAAAAAATCAATGGAAAAATATATCCTTGGGGAGGATTACCACAAAAAAGAAAAAGAAAAAAATGATAACTGAGAATTCCAAGATCTGGGGAGAGTCTTGGATATTCATGTTCACAAAGCAGATAGAGCACCCTATTATTTCAATGAAAAAGACCTCCTCCAAGACACTTTATTATGAAACTGTATTAAAATCAAAGATGAGAATCCTAAAAGCAACCAGAGAGAAAAAGATTATAAGTTTCAAATAAACACCCATTAGGCTATAAGCAGATTTTCAGCAGAAACCCTACAAGCCAAGAGACAGTGGAATGACATATTAAAAGTGTTGAAAGAAGAAAGTTTGCCAGCTAAGAATACTCTATCTTGCAAGGTATCCTTCAAATATGGAGGAATAATGTCTTTCCCATAAAAGAAAAAAAAAAAAGCTGAGGGAGTTCATTACCACTAGATCTGCCTTGCAAGAAATATTGAAAGTTCTTCAAGTTGAAATAAAAAAAAAAACATGCTATTTAGTGATATGAAAACATATAAAAGTATACAACACACTAGTAAAGGTAAAAATAGAATCATATTTATAAAACTCCAATTCTGTAACAGGATGATATATTAACCACTTAACTAGAGTAGAAAAGTTAGAGGGAAAAAGTATTTTAACAAATACACATATATAAAGAGGTAAATTGTGATATCAAAAATATAAAAAAGGGGACTAAAAAAGTAGAACGTGTGATTATGATCAAAGTTAAGTTGCTATCAGCTTTAAATGGACTGTTTTACCTATAAGATGTTTTATGCAAGCCTCATGGTAACCAAAAAGTGAAAACCTAGATTGAATTCACAAAATTTGAAGAAAGAAGAAACAGAGCATACCACCACAGAAAATCACCAATTTGCATGTGTAGGCAGAAACAGAGAAAAAAAAAACAATGGAACTAAAAATAAAAAAATTAATAAGATGGCATTAGGAAGTCCTTACATATCAATAATGACTCCCAAGGGTAATGAATTGATTTCATCAATCAAATGTCACAGACTGGCCCTGCCCGGTTTGGCTCAGCGGTTAGAGCGTTGGCTCGTGGACCAGAGAGTCCCGGGTTCGGTTCCCACTAGGGGCATGTACCTCAGCTGCAGTTTGTCCCTGGCTCCAGTCGGGGTCGTGTGGGTGGCAGCCACTCGATGTGTCTCTCTCACATCAATATTTATCTCTCTCTCTCTCTTCCTCCCTTTCTCCCTCCTGCTCTATCTGAAGATAAATGCAAAAAAAGAAAAAAGAAAAAAGTCACAGACTGGCTGAATGGATAAAACAAGACAGGTTTATTTTAGATAAAAGGATACACACAGGCTGAAAGTGAACAAATGGAAAAAGATATTTCATGCAACTGAAACCAAAAGAGAGTGGTAGTTACATCAGACAAAATAAATGTTTAGCCAAAAATGGTAACATGAAAAAAAAAAAAAAAGGTTACTCTATAATGACAAGGGAGTCAATTCATCAAGAAGAAATGACATTCATAAATATATACACACCCAACATTGAAGCACCTAAATGTGTTAAGCAAATACTACACATATCTGAAGGGAGAAACAGATGATAGTGCAATAATACTGGGGAATTATTTTCAACTGTGGATAGATCATCCAGACAGAAAATCAACACGGAAATGTTGGACTTAAACCACATACTAGAACAAATGCATCTAATGGATCTATAGAACATTCAATTTAACAGCAGCAAAACACACATTCTTTTCAGGTACATGTGGGACATTTTCCAGAATAGATCCTATGACAGGCCACAAAACAAGTCTTAAAATTTAGGAAGATTAAAATCATACCAAGTATGTTTCCTAATCAAAGTAGCATAAAACTAGAAGTCGATAAAAAGAGGAAACCTGGAAATTTTACAAGTATGTGAAAATTAACTGATACACTCCTAAATAACAATGGATCAAAGACAACATAAAAAAGGAAATAACAAAATACCATGAAATAAAATAAAATGTAAACACAACACATAAAAACCTATGGAATGCTGCAAAAGCAGTTTGAGAGAAAGATTAAAGCATTAAAGGCATATATTAAGAAAATAGAACTCAAATGGACAACTTTATACCTCAAAGAGCTGGAAAAAGAAGAACAAACTAAGCTCAAAGTTAGCAGAAGGGATGAAAAAACAAAGATCAGATCAGAAATAAGTGAAATGGAGGCCAGAAAAACAATAGAAAAGATTAACAAAAGTAAGAGCTGGTTTTTCAAAAAGATCAACAAAACTGACAAAACTTTAGCTAGACTAACTTAGAAAAAAATAGAAGAATCAAATAAATAAAATCAGAAAGAAAAAAGGAGACATTAAGAGTAATACCATAGAAATACAAAGGATTGTAAGAAAGTATTAAGAACAATTACATTCAAATACATTGGGTAACCTAAAAGAAATGGATAAATTTTTAGAAACATACAACATACCAAGACTGAATCAGGAAAAAATAGAAAGTTGAACAGACTGATAATGAGTAAAGAGATTGAATCAATAATAAAAAGTCCCTCAACACAGAAAAGCCCAGGACCTGATGGCTTTACTGGTGAATTCTACCAAACACTTAAAGAAGAATTAAAGCTATTTTTTGCACACTTTTCAAAAATATTAAAGAGAAAAAAGCACTATCAAACTCAAATTGCTAGGCAGGAATTACCGTCATACCAAAGCCAGATAAGGACACTATAAGAAAAGAAAGCTATAGACCAATATCCCTGAAGAATATAGATGAAAAATTTCTCAACAAATATTATCAAACTGAATTCAACAACATATTAAAAGGATCATAGCCTTGGCCAGTTTGGCTCAGCAGTTGGAGCGTCGGCCTGTGGACCAGAGAGTCCTGGGTTCAGTTCCTGCTAGGGGCACGTACCAAAGAAAAAAAAAGGATCATACACCATGATCAAGTGAGAGCTATCCCTGTGATGCAAGGATGGTTCAACACACACAAATTAATAAGTGTGATACTTATTAGAATTAACAGAATACAGATAAAAATTATATGCCCATCTCAATAGATACAGAAAAGGCATTTGACAAAGTACATTCTTTCATGATAAGACTCTCAACAAATTGGGTACCAAGAAAACATACCTCAACATAATAAAGGTCATATACAACAAATCCACAGTGGACATCATACTTTAATGGTGAAAGATTAAAAGCGTTTTCTCTACGATCAGGAACAAGACAAGAGTGCACACTCTCACCATTCCTATTCCACATAGTACCAGAAGTCCTAGCCAGAGCAATTAGGCAAGAAAAAGTAATAAAAGGCATCCAAATTGGAAGGAAAGAAGTAAAATCATCATTATTTGCAGATGACATGATCTTATATATAGAAAATCCTAAAGACTCCACCAAAAAATCTGCTGGTACTAATCAATGAAGTCAGTCATGTTGCAGGATACAAAAATCAACATATGCAAACAAAGAAGGAGGAATCATGCTACCTGATTTCGAGACCTACTCTAAAGTTAGGTAATAAAGATGTGTGATAATAGAAAAGGATAGACCCAATAAATTCAATTGAAAAATAAATAAATAACTTAAAAAGGATAGATGCTTAAATCAAGGAAATAGTTTAGAGAGTAAAGAAATAGATCCATGAATATGTGTCTGTTATTTGTAGCAAAAAGCCAATTCAATGTGGAAAGAAAAATGTTTTTAACAAAAGGTGCTTCAAAAAACAAACATGCAAATAAAAATGTGCATGACAAACTTTGACCCTTTCTTTACTCCCTATGTAAAAGTTAGCTTGAAATGAATCATAGAGTTAGATGCAAATGCTAAAACCACAAAATTTCTAGGAGAAAACATAGATTAAAATCTTTGCTACATTGAAGGTAGACAAAAATTATCAAGTAGAATACAAATGCCCACATTATAAAAGAAAAAAAAAGATAAAATGTACTCATCAAAATTATAAAATATCTTCATTTTCAAAGACATTGTTAGAAATAGTAAAAGCCAGAGATGGTTATAAAAATTGGGCAGCACATACATCTGACAAAGAACTTTACCCAGAAAATATAAAGCAGCGGTTCTCAACCTTTGGGTCGCAACCCCTTTGGGAATCGAACGACCCTTTCACAGGGTCGCCTAAGATATAACAGTAGCAAAATTACAGTTATGAAGTAGCAATGAAAATAATTTTATGGTTGGGGGTTACCACAACATGAGGAACTGTATTAAAGGGTCGCGGCATTAGGAAGGTTGAGAACCACTGATAAAGAATGCTTACAACTCAATATGAAGAAGACAAAATCCTAATTTTTAAAATAGTCAAAGGTTTGAACAGATAGCTTCACAAAACAAGGTATATAAATCACCAATAATCACATAAAAATCATTAGCTATTGGGAAAGTTAATTTGAAACCATAATGTGATATAAGACATCCATTACAAGGGCTAAATTTTTTTTCAAGTGATGATACTAAGCATTGGTGAGAATATGAAGCAACTAAAACTCTCATTCTTTAGCAACAGTCTGGCATTTTCTTATGATGTTAAACATACACTTTCCAAATAATTCAGTATGTCTATTCTTAGGTAATTACACAAGAATAATGAAAACATACGTCTACACAAAGATTTCTATTGTACATGGATATCGATATTTAAAATAACCCAGCCCTGGCCAGTTTGGCTCAGCGGTTAGAGTGTCGGCCTGTGGACCAGAGAGGTCCAGGTTCAGTTTCCGCTAAGGGCACGTACCTCGGTTGCAGTTTGTCCCTGGCTCCAACCCCGGTTGGCTGTGTGCGTGGCAACCACTCGATGTGTCTCTCATGTCAATGTTTCTTTCTCTCTCTTCCTTTCTCCCTCCTGCTCTATCTGAAGATAAATGCAAAAATGTCCTCGGGTGAGGATAAAAAAAATAAAAATAAATAAATAAAATAACCCAAAAACTGGCAGAACACAAGTGCCCATGAATTAATGAATAGATAAAAATAATTTAAATATATAAGGTGGAATCCAACCAAGCAATGAAATGTAACCAAGCCAGAAACAAGAGTAATAACGTATGATTTCATCTATATTAATCTCTTTGAGCAACAAATCAGATTAATATTGGTAGAAAACAAAATAAATATCCAGAAGTCAGTTGAATTTGTATACACCGATAATGAACTATCAGAAAGGGAAACTAAGAATACAATCCCATTCACAATGCATCACAAAATACCTTGGAATAAATTTCACCAAGAATGTAAAAGACCTGTGCTCAGAAAATTGTAAGACACTGATAAAAGAAATTGAAGAAAGTACAACTAAGTGGAAGCATATACTATGTTCATAAATAGGAAGAATTAATATCATTAAAATGTCCATACTACCCAAAGCAACCTATATATTCAATACAATTCTTATCAAGATACCAATAGAGTATTTCACAGAACCAGAACAAATATCCCAAAAATTAATATGGAACCACAAGAGACCCTGAATAGCCACAGCAATCTTCAGAAAGAAGAACAAAGTTGGAGGAATCACACTACCTGATATCAAACTATACTACAAAGACACAGTAACAAAACAGCATGGTACTGGCATAAAAACAGACATATAGATCAATGGAACAGAATAGAGCACCCTGAAATAAACCCACATCTTTATAGTCCATTAATAATTGACAAAGAAGGCAAAAACATAAAATGGGGTAAAGACAGTCTATTCAGTAAATGGTGTAGGGGAAAATTGAACAGAACAGATATGTGGGAAAAAATAAAACTACACCACCTTCTTACAGCATATACAAGAATAAACTCAAAATGGATTAGACTTAAATGTAAGACTCAAAGCCATAAATATCCTAGAAGAAAACATAGGCAGTAAAATCAAAGATGTTTCCCATAGCAATATTTTTTCTAATATATCTCCTCAGACAAGGGAAACAAAAGAAAAAGTAAAAAAATGGGTGTATATCAAACTAAAAAATTTTTGCACAGCAAAAGAAACCATCAACAAAATGAAAGGACAACTCACTGAGTGGGAGAACATATCCATCAATGATACATCTAAAAAGGGATTAATATCCAAAATTAATAAAGAACTTATACAACACCAAAAAAACACCAAAAAAAAAAAAAAAAAAAAAAAAAAACAACAACAAACAATCCAATTAAAATGGGCAAAATATCTGAATAGACACTTCTCCAAAGAGGACATATAGATAACCAATAGACATATGAAAAAATGCTCAACATCACAAATCATCAGAGAAATGCAAATTAAAACCACAATGAGATAGCACCTCACACCTGTCAGAATGGTTATCACCAATAAATGAATAAACAAGTGTTGGAAGGATGTGGAGAAAAAAGAGAACCCTCGTGCACTGTTGGTGGGCAAACTGGTACAGCCAATATGGAAAGTAGTATGGAGTTACCTCAAAAAATTAAAAAGGAACTGCCTTATGACCCAGTGATTCCAATTCTTAGAATATCTCCGAAGAAACCTGAAACACTAATTCAAAAGAATATATGCACTCCTATGTTCATTGCAGCATTATTTAGCCAAGATTTGGAAGCAGCCCAAGTGTCCATCAGTAGATGAGTGGATAATAAAGCTGTGATACATTTACACAATGGAATACTACTCAGCCATAAAAAATAAGGAAATCTTCCCTTTTGTGACAGCATAGATGGACCTGGAGAGTATTATTCTAAGTTAAAACAAAAACAAAAACACAGTCAGAGAAAGACAAATACCATATGATTTCACTTATATGTGGAATCTAATAAACAAAATAAACAAACAAACAAAATAGAAACAGATCCATAGATATAGAAATCAGAATGAAAGTTGTCAGAGGAGAGGGTAGTTGGGAGGCTGCATGAAAAGGGTGAAGGTATTAAGAAAAAAGACTCATATGTACAGACAACACTATGGTGATTATAAGAGGGAAAAGGGGAAGGAGGGAGGTAGAAGATAAAGTGGGGATAAATGATGACGGAAGGAGACTTGATTTTGGATGGTGAACACACAATACAATATACAGATGATGTATTATTGAATTGTACACTTGAAACCTATATAATTTTATTAACCAATGTCAACCCTATAAATTCAATTAAAATTTTTTTTAAAAAAAGAAAAGAAAGTGGGTCGTTGGTTGCCTAGGCCCAGAGATATTGAGGAATTTTCTAGGAATAGGCACAAGGGATCGTTTTAGCATGAAACATAATGTTCTGTATTTTTATGGTGGTGATGTTTACATATATCAAACTATAAAGAATATCCATTTTGTAGTATGTAAATTATGTATATCTGTAGAATTTAAAAAGCCAACTAATCAACAATTATAAAAGGCACAGTCCCATGAATTTAACAGATAAGTGTAACCTGAATGTCAAGAAAAGTTAAGCATTATGATATATAAGTACATTCAAGGTGCAAAAAAAGATAAAATGGATTCACATAATTCCATGAGTTTAGTGGCAATCCCAAATCCCAAACTGAAAGCTATGTACAGAACGAAAAAAAAAAAGAGAAAGGAAGGGAAGGAGGGAAGGAGGGAGGGAGAGGGGAAAGGAAAGAAGGAAGGAAGGAAGGAAGGAAGGAAGGAAGGAAGGAAGGAAGGAAGGAAGGAAGGAAGGAAGGAAGGGAGGAAGGAGGGAGGGAAGGAAGGAAAGAAAAGAAAGAAAGAGAAAGAAAGAAGAAAGAAAGAAAGAAAGAAAGAAAGAAAGAAAGAAAGAAAGAAAGAAAGAAAGAAAGAAAGAAAGAAAGAGAAAGAAAGAAGGAAAGAAAGAGAGAGAGAGAAGAAAAAGGAAGGAAGGAAGGAAGGAAGGAAGGAAGGAAGGAAGGAAGGAAGGAAGGAAGGAAGGAAGGAAGGAGGAAAGGAAGAAAGAAAAACTTAGAGGCCAATTACAGTGAATCACAAAGTGATTGCTGTCAATGACTGTGTTTTCTTTGCAGAGTATTGTACATAAGACACAATCCTGGCCAATGAGATGTACACAGAAATCTACTGATACTTTCTTTTTCCTCCCTGCCTGACGTATGAACTCAACATAAAAAACTACAGCAGCTATCTGGCAACCATATAGAAGCATAACAACAATAGCCCACATGCTAAAGATGATGGAACAAAAAATGTGAAATTAAATCCTGCCACCAGCCCTAGACTGGTTATCGCCAAACATCCTGTGATATAGTGGAGCAAAGGTCTATTTGTTTATTGGTTTAAATCAGTGTTTGTCAGGTTTTCTATTATCACTGAAACATGTTTTTTTGAAGTAATATACTAAGCCTGGTAAAACTCAGAAGATGAAGGTCAGAGAGCTATGCATTGTTTCACCTCAAATGAATTTAAGTTTCTGAACATCATAAGGTACCATAAATGAAGTTAAAGACTGAGAGACGATAATATGAAACAACACAAGCTTCATACAAACCAATAAAAAAAAATGCAAACAGCCGAACAAAAAACAGAAAAAGAATATAAACAAGCATACTCACAATAGAAGTCTTCAAAATATATTTGTCTGTTTTGTTTGCTGCTGTAGTCCTGGTGTTAGCACAACACAGGTAACTAAAAATAGAAACTAATAGAAGTTTCCTTAAAAAAAAAAAAAACTGTCAACAATGTTGGTAAGCTTGGGGGAAAGCAACTTTTAAAGTGAAATATTTTCTCTCATCGAATTAGCTTTCCTTTGCAATATATAAAAAATAAATTTGAGATGTATCATAGACATAAAATTTAAATATAAAACAATATAGTTTCTAGAAAAAATATTGTAGAATATCTTCATGACCTTGGAATAGGCAAATATAGAGAAAACACTAACCATTTGGAAAATATTGGTAAATTGAGATTTATTAAAATTAAGAATATTATTCGTCAAAAGACAGGATTGAGAAAAACAGGTAAACCACAGACTGGGAGAAGACCTTTGCAATGCATATTCTAACACAGTACATAAAAGAACTCCCAAAGTCAATAAAGAAAAGACATAGAACTCAACCTAAAGTGTACAAAACACAAGCAAAAAAAGAGAATGTTTAACTGGCTAATGAGTGTATGTAAAGGTGCTCAAAATTTATATTCATTCAAATTTCAACCACAATGAGATACCTCTACAGACAGAATTATTAAAATTTAAAAAGACTAACAATTTTCGTAAGATGATAAGAAAGTAGAGCAAACTTTCATACCTTGTTGGCAGGAATATAAAGTAGTTCAAACACTTTAGAAAATTGTTTAACTGTATTCACTAAAGCTAAATGTCTGCCTACCCCATGACCTGGCAAATCCACTCATTGGTATAGTCACAAGAGAAATCAGTGCATCTGCCCACCAAAAATACATGTTCATAGAAGTTTTGTTCATAATTGCCAAAAACTTGAAATAACTAAAATATCCATTAATAGTAGCAAATATTTAAAAATTATTATAGTATATTTATACTATAGATTATAATTGAATACTATATAGAAAAAAAAATATATATATATAAATTCAAGCAACCACATGGATAAATCTCACAGATATAATGCTGAGCAAAGAAAGCCAGACACAAATGCCAATATATCATAAGACTCCATTCATACAAAATTCAAGAACATGCAAAACCAATCTATGGTGACAGAAGCCAGAATAGTGACTACTTTTGTGAGGATAAGTGTGGGAGAAAGGACACATCAACTCAAAAGATGTATGACGGAGCTTTATTGTGAAAGTATTCTGTACTTTAATTTGGATGATGGTTACAGGATTTTTTTTTCACTCCATTGACCTGTACACTTAAGATCTGTGCACTTTATACACTGTATTGTATATATTTCAGTCTCTAATAAAAAAAATCAATAATGATATAACACCTCTTACTTTCACTTTAAAATTTATACAAGGTAATACTTTTACAATCAGAACACATATTCTTTTAAAAAATAAACCACACTTAGCTCCAGGAGGCAGCAGCTATTATAGAAAAGAGAGCATTTGTGGTGCAGATATCAACTCTAGAACTAGTTCTTAGAGAAAGCCACTCACTTCTCTTTCTCTCAACATCTATATCTATGCAATGAGGTAATAAATCCTACACTGACATTGTGCAAATCAGATAAGACAATGGATGTGACTGTTTTGTATATTCTAAAACCTCATTAAACTCTACCTTTTTTATCATGACCCTTTCCTCTACCTTTTTTATTTATTTTAAGTCATTCATTTTCATTTTTATAATTAATTTAAATAAGGTAGAATTATTTAGGATGCTTGTCTGTTTGATTTTTCTTAAGACTCCTTAGTAATATCACCAAGAACTCAAGAATTTCTTTCAAATATCTTCAAGAAAATACTGATTTAGGAATTTAGCATCAATTTAAAAGAAAACAAACTTTTCCTTTTGCCATAAAATTATACTTTGTCTATGCAATGAAATCAAACACTGACCGTATAAACAATAAAGTCTCACCTGGCCAGTGTGGCTCAGTGGATTGAGCGTCATCCCATGGACTGAGAGGTCCCAGTTCGATTCCCAGTAAGGGCACATGACCAGGTTGCAGGCTCAGCCCCCGGAAGGGGGTGTGCAAGAGACAGCCGATCGATGTTTCTCCTTCACATCAGTGTTTCTCTCTCTTTCTTCCTCTCTCTCTAAAACATCAATAAAAAACATATAAAAATGTAAAAACAATAAATTCTAGTCCAGGTAGGTTAGGATAGTAGTTAGGGTCTATGATGAACTATGCGGAGTTCATCAAAGTGTGAACTTGAGATTTACTTTGTTGACCCCAAGAATATACCTGACCAAAAGGACTCCTTATGGTTAATTGGGCTCAAATTCATAACTAGAACCCAGCAGCCATTTTTTTACAGAACCTCTCATGAATACTGTATTTTAGGAAAAAGCTGCACTGAGCTGCCTGCCTCCTGCACTATGTTTCTGCCACCTGAGACAACCCTTATAAAGTCTTGCAAATCAACCAATGGGATGAAGACCTGCCCTGGCCTATCAGTTATATTCTCATTTGCATCTTCACTGACTAATAAGAACAGCTCCATTCTGACCAATCAGGACAGTGCTATTTGGACAAATCAAACTGTGAGGATTAGAGTCCTCATTTGCATAGTTATGAATGGGGGGAGGGCACGGGGGAAGAGGGAAAGGACCATGAACACTCTTCTCTATATGAGCCAACTTCATCTCTGACTCAGGGAGTACACTTACAGTTTGCACCTAAGACCATTTCCCCAGCAGCTGCCCAGTGGGAGCTGCAATACCAAAACTGAGCTTCAACACCAGAGCTGAGCTGTAACACCCAAGCCTCCTCACCCAGGCTCTCTCAAACCAGTTGTGCTGTTCTATGGCCATGCCATTCCACAATGTCTATCTCATAGCTGTACTGTTCCATAAACAAGTTGTTTTACAATTAAGCTGTTTTCACTGAATAAAGTCCCTCTCTTCACTGCACCCCAAGTTGGGGACTCCTGTTGGTTGTTGAATTAGTGAAAACAAACTTCAGGTGACAACTTGCATCTTTCTTGAAGTAAACAACACTATTGAACTAAAACACTTATTAGTGATGAATTGACTTCCTTCCAAGTTGGATTCTGGGTTCCAACAAAACTAGGTATATAGCTATGATTTCTCATTTGTTCTCTTTCCCACATCTGTGTTGTCCGTGGAAATCAGGCTCTTCCACAGGATTGGGAGAAAAGCATTTCACAGACCCATGCATGAGAGATTGTGATGTGGCAGGTTTATTCAGGAAGGCTGCCCCTGAGTTTCCAATGTCCCTCTCCCTCTGTCCTGCCATGGAAAAAAATCCAATCTTGTCTTCAGCAAGGCCAAAACAAAGGCCAGTATCCAGAGTTTCTGCTTCATATTAAAGCCCAGTCCTTTGGAACCCACACCATCTGCCATGGGCCCCAGCAGTTGCTAGACCCACATGGCTGCATGCTCCCAGGTGAGACAGAACACACAAACTAATGAGGCGGATGTGGGTCAGAGAGAGAGAGAGAGAGAGAGAGAGAGAGAGAGCGCTTTTTGTTCCCCTGGGGTTTTAACCATGAGCTTTTTCAAAATAACCAATCAATTTCCCAAGCTTTCCCAGACTTCTGATGGGTCCACCCCCTGACCAGTGATACATTTAACAGGTAAGACTGACAGACCTTGATGGTCAAGCACCTCCCTGCGCCATTTTGACTTCTATTGTGCCTGTCCTTGAACCCACGGAAAACCCATACTAGAGGGGGTGGAATGGAGGGGTGTTAATCCCCTTGGATTTACAATGCTATGATCCACTGTGGTGTGTGGGGGAGGGGTGGGGGGACGGAGTGAAGCTGTAGCTTCCTAGTGAAGCAAACAGGCTCAGTGTCTGATTCACTTTGTTTTCTTCCTAATATCAAGCTACCTACTGTAACACCTGCACACATACTCACACACACACACCCCTACTCTGCCCATGCATCTATACATATTTACAGTGGTGGGCACAAGGTGTATGAATACTTCCCAACCTTTCTGCTGCCTTCTCATTTAATTCTGTACAGCTCAACTTAACTTTTTGTTGTTTACAAAGCATTATCTTTATTCCTATGGCTGTATTGCACATTCTTATTTTGGTAAAATGCCCTTGAAATGAAAATATTTGTGAAGCCTACTGATAATAACAAAAATTTTGAATATTTTAAAGCCAAAATTTTAGATGTGTTGATGGTATACATATGAATTTAAGCTTGGAATTTTATGAACATCTATTCATAAATGTATTTGAAATAACCCCAGAAACAAGAAAAAACATTGCATTTAGATATGATCACACTTTAAATAAAAAGCTTGAATTACATGATCTCTAAGCCACAGTCTAGCTTCAATAATGCAGCAATCTAGATAGCTAGCTCTGATCCAATGAGTTGGTTTATTCTGGGAGATGAGAAGATGGACAGGAAGAAAATATCTGTTGATGCAAGCAGATCTTTTTGTAAGCCAGAGCAATGGAAAGACCAAAGATTGTCCATGTCAGATGCTGTGCCAACTCATTACATACAAAACATTCAATTTTTCATTGGTGTAAAAAGGAGAGATTTTATAATAATAGGAAATGACATTGCAGTTATATTCCTTATTTTTTAGTAGACAGTTAAAAATAACTTTTCCTGTATTTCACAATTTAGCTGAGTTAGTCATTTAAATAACTCAAGACGCATTGTTTTGAAATGAGTAACAGAAAAAAAGTGTCAAACATCATTCTCTAAGAAGGACATAACTATTTTTCTTTTAGGAAAGGTGGAGAGTAATGCAATTTTTAAAAATCACGTAGTTTCCAAGATGACTATATCTATAGTATTTTATCCCATTAATATTAAGCATTGACATCAAAATAAATCAAAAGACGCTTCTGAGCGTTGTAAATCTGTTATAATGATACTGCATATTACAAACGAAGGTAATTAAACTTGAAAAACTGCTATAAACTTCTTGAAGATTAATGAAAAATCAACAACCACTTGTCTTCCTGCTGTTGCTGGGCAAAACTAAATTCACAGGAGAGTCTAGGATCCCTTTAAATATCAGCTAGTTATTTTCTAGGACGGATGCCCCACACCCCAGCCTTTGATGTGTTCCCAGCAATAAAGGTTTAGAAGTTCTCAGGCTGCTTTTTGTCACCCCTCCCCCAAGCATCTGACTTGTTTGTGCCTTTCTTTCCCTGGGATCACATTCACTGTGTGTTTAGCCCTCCCTCTCAGAGCAGCGGTTTCCTTAGCAACAGGCTTGCCCTTTTAGAGGCTCACAGGGTGACAGCAGTTTGCCGGTAGGCATTCTCCCAGGCCTTCTTACTGCATTGCCCCGCTGTCCCTTGTGAATGCTCAAAGGTCAAAAAGTAAAGTCCGTGTTGTTTCATTCTTTTCAAATAAAGGGCAAGAAGTTGTAATAGGTTGGAAAAATACATTTTAACTGGAATATCTCATGTAATAGTCACAATCTAAGGTATACATGAAAAGATACTATTTTCTCCAAACCTGAGGCCAGACCAGTGGAAGCAGATATGACAAGGGATAGAATCTGGAGGGCTGGCTACATGGGAAAATAAAGAGTGGAAAGTCAGGATGAGCTTATTTGGCTTAGCATTATACTCTCCAGGACCCTCATGTCATCTCAAAGGACAAGAGATCTTTCTTTCTTATAGCTGCATAGTGTTCCATTGTGTATATGTACCACAGCTCTTTTATCCACTCATCTATTGATGGGCATTTGAGCTGTTTCCAGATCTTAGTAATTGTAAATAGTGCTACTATGAACATAGGGGCACATATATTCTTTCTGATTGGTGTCTCAGGCTTCTTAGGATATATTCCTAGAAGTGGGATCACTGGGCCAAATGGCAGTTCCATTTATTTATTTATTTTTATTAATTTATTTTTTGTTACAGATGTTTCTTCTTTTTCCCCCATTGACACCCTTCTCCCGAACCCCCCAGCTAACCCCCAGAATTGCTGTCTATGTGCATGGTTATGCATACATGCACGTAAGTTCTTTGGTTTATCTCTTCCCTCCCCCCATCCTCTTCTTCTGAGGTTTGTCAGTCTGTACCCTACTTCTATGTCTCTAGGTCTATTTTGTTCCTCATGTTGTTTTGTTCATTATATTCCACAAATAAGTGATATCATGTGATAATTTCTGTCTCTGATTGGCTTGTTTTGCTTAGGATAATACTCTCCAGGTCCCTCCATGTTGTTTCAAAGGATAAGAGATCTTTCTTTCTTATAGCTGAATAGTATTCCACTGTGTATCTGTACCACAGCTTTTTTATCCACTCATCTATTGATGGACAACTTGAGCTGTTTCCAGATCTTAACTATTGTAAATAGTGCTGCTATGAACATAGATAGGGGTACATATATTCTTTCTGATTGGTGTTTGTGGCTTCTTAGGGTATATTCCTAGAAGTGGGATGACTGGATCAAATGACAGTTCAATTTCTAATTTTTTGAGGTTACACTATAGTGTCTTCCATAGTGGCTACACCAGTCTGCATTCCCACCAGCAGTGTACTAGAGTCCCCTTTTCTCCACACCCTTGCCAGCACTTGTTGTTTGATGATTTGTTGATAGCAGTCATTCTGACAGGTGTGAGGTGATACCTCATAGTTGTTTTAACTTGCATCCCTCTGATGATTAGTGACGTTGAGCATTTTTTCATGTCTCTTGGCCATTTACATGTCCCTTTTGGAGAGGTATCTATTTAGGTCCTCTGCCCATTTTTTAATTGGATTCTTTGTCTTCCTTTTGTTGAGTTGTATGAGTACTCTATATATAATTTTGGAAAGTAGCCCCTTATCTGATATATCGTTGGCAGTTATGCTCTCCCATATAGTAGGTTCCCTTTCCATTTTGATGGTTGTTTCTTTTGCTGTGCAGAAGCTTTTTAGTTTGATTTAGTCCCATGTATTAATTTTTTCCTTTGTTTCTCTTGCCTTAGGCTTTGTATCAGTGAAAATTCTGCTGCATGTAATGTCTGAAATTTTGTTGCCTACATTTTCTTCTAGGATTTTTATGGATTCATAAGTCACATTTAAGTCTTTTACCCATTTTGAGTTTATTCTTGTGTATGGTGTAAGTTGGTGGTCTAGTTTCATTTTTTTGCATGTAGCTGTCCAATTTTCCCAACACCATTTATTAAAGAGGCTGTCTTCACTCCATTGTATGTTCTTGCCACCTTTGAGAAATATTAATTGAGCATAATGTCTTGGGTCAGTTTCTGAGTTCTCTGTTCTGTTCCATTGATCTATGTGCCTGTTCTTGTGCCAATACCAGGCTGTTCTGATTACAATGGCTTTGTAGTATAACCTTATATCTGGTATTGTGATCCCTCCTATTTTGTTCTTTTTCAAGATTACTTTGGCTATTCAGGGTATTTTTTGGTTCCATATAAACTTTTGAAGTATTTGTTCTAGTTCTGTGAAATATGTTGTTGGTATTTTGATGGAGATTGCATTGAATCTTTAGATTGCTTTGGGTAGTATGGACATTTTAATGATGTTAATTCTTCCATTCCATGAACAAGATATGTGCTTCCACTTTTTTATATCTTCCTCTATTTCTTTTATCAAAGTCCTGTTGTTTTATGTGAACAGTTTCTTTACTTCTTTGGTTAAGATTATTCCTAGATATCTTAGTTTTTTTTTGCTGCAATGGTAAATGGGATTGTTTTTTTAGTTTCTCTTTCTGTGAGTTCATTATTGCTGTATAAGAATGCCGTCAATTTCTTGATGTTAATTTTGTATTCTGCTACTTTGCTAAGTTCATTTATTAAGTCTAGTAGATTTTTTGATGGAGTCTTTAGGGTTTTCTATGTACAATATCATGTTATCTGCAAATAATACTGACAGTTTCACTTCCTCCTTTTCAATTTGGATCCCTTTCATTTTTCCTTCTCTTCTAATTGCTGTGGCTAAGACTTCCAGTACTATGTTAAATAAGAGTGGTGAAACTGGGCATCCCTGTCTTGTTCCTGTTCTTAAGGGAAATGCTTTTAGTTTTTGCCCATTGAGTATGATGTTGGCTATAGGTTTTCCATATATGGCCTTTATTATGTCGAGATTTGATCCTTTTATTCCCATGTTGCTGAGCTTTTTTATCAGAAATGGGTGCTGGATTTTGTCGAATGTTTTTTCAGCATCTATTGATATAATCATATGGTTTTTATCTTTCATTTTGTTTATGTGGTGTATCACATTTATTGATTTGTGAATATTCTACCAGCCTTGCATCCTTGGGATGAATCTGACTTGGTCATGGTGAATAATTTTTTTGATGTATTGCTACATCCTATTTTCTAATATTTTATTAAGGATTTTGGCATCCATGTTCATCAGGAATATTGGCCTGTAGTTTTCTTTCTTTGTAGTGTCTTTATCTGGTTTTGGAATTAGGATTATACTAGCCTCATAAAATGAATTTGGAAATCTTCCTTCTTCTTGGAATTTTTGGGATAGTTTGAGGAGAATGGGTGTTAGATATTCTTTGAATGTTCACTAAAACTCCCCCGTGAAGCCATCCAAGCCCGGGCTTTTGTTTGCTGGGAGTTTCTTTATTACATCTTCAATTTCCTTAGTTGTTATTGGTCTGTTCAAGTTTTCTATCTCTTCCTGGTTCAGTTTTGGGAGACTATGTGTTTCTAGAAATTAGTCCTTTTCGCTTAGATTGTCCAATTTGTTGCCGTATAATTGTTCATAGTATTTGTTAACGATCCTTTGTATTTCTGTGGTGTCAGTTGTTACTGCTCCTCTTTTGTTTCTGATTTTGTTTATTTAGGTCTTGTCTTTTTGTTTCTTGGTGAGTCTAGCTAAGGGTCCATCAATCTTGTTTATCTTTTCAAAGAACCAGCTCTTTGTTTCATTGATCTTTTGAAATGTTGTTTTAGTTTCTATGTCTTTTATTTCTGCTCTGACCTTTACTATTTCTGTCCTTCTACTTGCTCTGTGTTTTTCTTGTTTCTAGTTCTTTAAGTTGTAAGGTTAGAAAGTCAATTAGGAATTTTTCTTGTTTCTTGAGGTAAGCCTGTAGTGCTATGAACTTCCCTCTCAGGACTGCTTTTGCTGTGTCCCATAGATGTCTTGCTCAATTCCATTTCATTTATTTTTTCTCCTGTCAAATTATCTTGTTCTTTCATTTGGGATTTATTTCTTTGTTTCACCATTTTCACTGTCTCAGTGGGTTTTGGAGCCTGCCAAATTTTCCCTGTGGGTGTTGGTGTTCTGCTGATTGTGGCTCACTCTACTGTGTTTGGATGCATATGGGAGGACCCACGTTAAACACCCCTTTCAAGTCTTACTTTCCTGGGTAGATTTTCAAGCCAAAGAAAGGGTCAATTATCTTCTAGCATTTTGCCTGGAGGCTATTATTCCCAGTTACTTGAGAAGCCTCAATTTGTAGGCCTCAACTGAATGAAAAATCCTTCTCCTGTAAGGATTCTACCAGGCTGGATTTGATGTTCCCTTTCTATCCCTGGTTGTACTGGCTCACTTCCAGCTCCTCTTCAGTTGGCTTTTCCCCAATGCTTTGTCTTTATTTTAGTTTTAATTCCAATTTGGTCCTGGGAGACGGTTTGTGTAACTTCCATTCACTCCACCGCCATCTCTTTTCTCCTATTTCATTGACATTTTAATTAATGTTATTTTTTAATTAAATTCATATTTTAGATATAAATTTTAGACATTTCTAAATTATAAAAAAGAGACACTCAATGTGTTCTTTACTGAATTTTAATAGCATTGAAAGCCCAGAGACCATACTGTGCTGATAGATTAATACTATATTTCTTTTTATAGAATTGTAATTCATTCATTTAGCCATCAAATATTTATTAAGGGCCTACTATATGCCAGGCAGTCTTCTAAGTTTAGAGGAACACCACTAGACAAAAACATTTTTTTAAATGGTCTTCCTCAATTATATGTTAAATTTATGTTTTTGTACATGTCATGGGTTTGAAAGATTACAGTTTTGCACTTGTCCTTTAAAAACTCATAGGCAAATTGTTCAGGTGGGAATATTACTAGCTTACCTGTGCATCAGAACCAGTCATATAGTGCCAAGGCTTAATTCCATTTATTCAGCACTAGTTCCTGCCCACCATAGTAGACATAATCAAATGTGCCATAACAAATTATCTCAGTTACTTACATGATGCCATTCTCCATTCATGTATTGATCATTCCTAAATCTCCACTGTCCATCAATGGTTGTTGGTGCCAATTCAACACCAACAGGAATCCCCAATTTGGGGTGTGGTAACTGAAGAGAATTTATTTGATCCAAATAGCCCAATTGTGATATAGCACGCTGTAGAAGAGCACAGATATGGAACAGCACAGGGGTTAAGTGGCCCTCGGCGAGTACCTTCTTCAGTTAGACAGCTCAGCTCCCACTCGCTGAGATAGGACAGCTCTGCTCTACTCTGTGCCAGGAGACATCTTTGGTGTTTCAGCTCCAAGCAGGTGAAACAGTCTTCAGTGTAAAGGGTAAGTGCTCTCCCAGAGCAAGAGGAGAGCTGACTTATAAGAGAAAATTCCCCAGTCTGGTCCCTGATTGATCTTTCCTCATGCAAATGAGGACTCCAAATACTCACTGTTTGATTAGTCCAAAAAGCATTGTCCTAATTGTTAGAATGGAGTCATTCTGACTGGTTGCTGAAGATGCTGTCAGCTCCCATTGGGTGGGGAAAGTCTCAGTCATATTGGTTAAAATACAATTCCAGGAACTCCTTTTTTTTTCCTTCTTCTTCTTTATTGATATTAGAGAGAGAGGAAGGGAGAGAGAGGTAGAAACATCGATGGGAGAGAATATCAATTGATTGCCTCCTACATGCCCCCCACTGGGGATTGGGCCCACAACCTGGGCATGTGCCCTGACCAGGAATCAAACCGGCAACCTGTTGGTGCATGGGTTGACGCTCAACCACAGAGCCACACCAGCCGGGCTCCAGGAACTTTTTTATAAGATTTTGCTCAGAAAACAGGAACACAGTACAGGCAGGCAGTTTAGTATAAGTTTTTCCCTGAACCAGGGCTTCATGAGAGGCCCCTGTTTAAAAATGGTTGCTAGTCTCTGGGGTTTTTGTTTGTTTGTTTTTTGTTTGTTTATTTTGAGCCCAATTAGCCACCAGCAGCCCTTCTTAGTAGGTATTTCCTTTGTCAGAGTCAGTACCAACTCGATCCTTGAGTTCTTTACTGGACAGCTCCACTTGGATGTCCCACAGGCACCCTGGATTTAACCTGTCCAAAACTGAACCCAGCATGTTCTCTCTTGCATCTATTCTTCCTGGAGTCACCATGTGAATAAACTGCACCATTATTCACTCATTGTCACAACACTGGAACCTAAACTCATCCTGAATTCTTTCCTCTGACCCATCTCCAATGTGTCACCAAGTCCTATAGATTCTTCTTCTTTAAGTTCTCTTAAAACTGTCCACTTTCCTTCATTTGGCCATGCCACAACCCTGAGTAAAGTGCCTCCTAAGTGGTCATTTTGCTTCCCTTCTTGCTTTCCCTCTCTATTTCATTCTTCAGCAGAATCTAAATGAGACCTGCCAAAAGCAAATCTGATTGTGTCCTCCCCTGTGGTTGTAACCCTTCATTGGCTCCCTACTGCCCTCAAGACACATATTTTAATTTGATTGATGAGACTCATGATCATTATCCTCTCATCAAGCCATACTCACTACTTTCAATTTTATGCCATACTTACTTCTTGAAGTTCTCTTAATACCCCACAAGCTTTTTATGGAGCCTTTGTATACCCCATTTCT
The DNA here is from genome assembly GCA_030848825.1 of Tadarida brasiliensis. Lineage (NCBI taxonomy): Eukaryota > Metazoa > Chordata > Mammalia > Chiroptera > Molossidae > Tadarida > Tadarida brasiliensis. The sequence continues at coordinate 64,349,506 of CM061259.1, read as the reverse complement.
TTGTCTTGGAACATACATATACCATCCATCATTACTGTGTCCTTCAAGTTTCCAGGATTATTCTGAGACATATTCCCTGACCTGCCAAAATATGTGCTTCCCATGTATGTTAAATGACAACCACTAATTACTCATATCACATTGATTATGTACTATTTCTCTCCCCAGACTGGAAATGACTTGTAAGTAGGGACCATGTTTATCTCATTTACTCTTGAATCTCTAACATATAACTGATATTTTTAGCATAAAATTTGTTGATTGATTTGTTGATTGAATGAATTAATGCATTCTAGATGTTTAAAGTTTAATTTGACTTGAATGATAATGAACTCATGGATTATTCGTATATAAGTTACTTAGCATTTAATTTTTTTTAGATAAAGGACAAGCCTCACCAAACTTCTATTCACTTATATATTCATAAAAATGTTCTCATTTTAAGCTTTCATACCATGCTTTATGGTGAAACTAGTATCTTATTAAAGAACTTAGTTACTGTTATTGTGTCTCTCAAGTTTATTTCATTTGAGGGAAGTTTGCAGATCAATCTTAAAAACTAAGAGTAACCTAACTCAAGTCTTTCTCAAGAAAACAGAAAGAATAGTGTTTTTTAGTCTATAAAAGGGAAAGGCTTAAATATTTGTATGTCAGGTAATACAGAGCAAAATATATCACTTTTGGGTTAAATGGTATAGTACACTACATAGTTTTTATATTCTGAGAGAAAATTTCATTTCCAGTCATTTGGCAGAAAATATAATTAGATAAGTAAACATTTTTAATTAAATTAAAAAAAACACGTATCCCCTGAGTGTCGTGGTGCCTACTAACATAATTAATGTATGATATCTTCAGTTAGGTTTTCAAAAGATATGGAAACCATTTAATACAGTAGTCTTCTATTGACCATCAATAAACGTCAAGGACACAATAATATATTATAATGCAAACCTTAGGGAACTTGGATAAAGAAATATGATTCAAACATGCAACAGCACAACAAGAATAGGTTAATAATAATTTTAACTAACTCTTTGGAGGAAGGAAGGTTGGTTAGCTCTCTATCTTACCCAGTATAATATAAAACATTCTAGACAGAAAAAAAAATTTAAACTTTAAAAGACAGAAAGAAAAGTAAATATGTGTTCCCAGAGTATTTTAGATTTGATTACATAAAATAACAAGTTTATTTACATTTTTATTCAGGATACAAAAAAAAATGTCTTAAGAATGAAAAGTCAACATCTTGAAAGAATATTTGCAACCTATGCTATGGGCAAAAGATTAATATTAGAATATCAGTATGTAAAGAACTGTAGCACATCAATGAGGAAACTTCGAAAAAACAGAAATAAAAACTAAGCAAACCATAGACAGAATTCTTCTTCTTGTCTTGAATCCACTCTAATAAGGATTTTGCTCTCATATCAACACTGAAACAAGGTTACCATTCATGGCTTTAAATTCTACCATAGTCCAATGGGGAAAATAAAAGTCACTTTAAGTATTTCAAACTGAGAGCATTTGATACCGGAAATTGGATGGTGGAACTGAAAGCCAAAGGAAGGATGGTGAAACAATCCAGACATTTAACCTCAGCCAGAAGTTATGACCACTCCTAGGACTGGAAGGACCCAGGGCAGAGACAGTATTACCAGAACTCATAAGCTAGGGCTGTCTGGGGAAGCTGGTACCACAAAAGGACTGCCTGGCAGTAGCTCAGAGCACAGAAATGGAGAGGACCATTCTTTCCCTCACACTGCGCTTACTACAAGTCCTAGAATTCTTCTATCTTCTAAGTTTGGCTAACTCCTAATCAATTTTCAGGAGTCTGCTCAAAGTTCACTCTTCCTAGGACACCTTCCTTAATCCTGTAGCCCAACTAAAATCTCTCTATAAATACCCATGTTTACTCTCTATCTCCCAATTTTATTGTAATATTATATAATTATCTGCCTTCCTGGACAGACTCTAAGCTCTATAAGAACAGAAACTTTGGGACTTTTACTTGTCTTGCTTCCTGCTGTGTTTACTGCATAAAACAACGTGGCACACAGCATGAAGATCAATAAATAATGGTTGATTAAATGATTTTCCAATCATAGTGATTTAATACATCCTCAATATTCTTTTGACCCCCTGCCCCAGTCTATGTGGATCATGTAGATCTGACTTCACCTCCTGCTGCTCTCCTCCATTGAAGAAGTGGGTACATTTTTCAGGTGTGGCCAATCAATTCCATCCCCCTGACACTAACATAGGAATGGTCAAATAATCACATTGGTCAAATATTTTTTTCTGAGTTACTACTTAAGAGTCATTATTCTTTTGCTAAGATTGCTAAGCTGAACTATATTATGTAAGCCTGGAGCTATTGGTAATCATTTTGTCACCAAAAGGACAGAATCTGTACCAAATAAGAAATAGAGCTTCGATCTAGAGTGAGAAAGGTAAATGACTGAGTTCTAATGATAACATCCTTTGAGACTCTGAATCCATTTATGCCTGAGGGCAAACATACACCTGAATTTCTATCTACATGATCCAACAAATTCTTCTCTGGCTTAAGCCTGTTTTATTTCTGTCACTTGGAACTGAAGAATTTTCACTGATTCCTTAATCAAACACCACTAGTATCTCTGAATCTCTTCCCATGTTTCCTGATCTTGGGCCTCCACCACTACTTAGACCTAGGATCTGTTTTATCTTCTCTATGACTTAGGTACTATGACCCAGGAACTTCTTTCTTCAACATTCATTGGCATCTGCAGGTACTGTCATGGTGCACAGGGACCAATATATACACAGACTCTTAATGTTACTGACTAGGGAAGATGTTCTCCAACTTGCTGGGCAAAAGCAGACCTAGAGAGTTAGCTAAAAATGCTATTTTATCTTCCCCACTTCAAGAGATTCCGATGCAGTATTTCCAAAGGTGGGGTTTGAGGATTTGATTTTTTTTTAAATAAAAATCACAAATGATCTTCATCCAGGCTATCTTCAGACTATACTTAATAAAACACCAGAAGGAAAAAATTAAAGTATTGATTATTACAAAAGAAACACTAGTGATATTAGGAGCCCATTATGGGAAGGGAGCTTATGCTAGACTAGAGAACCACAAACTCCTCCCTGAGACCTGAAGAATGCCTAGAGAAGGAACTTGGCAGAAAGACGGAGGAGAGTGAATGGGACAGAGAGTCTGCATGTGTGAAACTCCTGAGCAAGAATGATGAAGGCATACCTGGGTTGCTGATAGATAGCCAGAATAGCTGGAGGATGGAAATTAGGGAAGAGTAGCTGGTCATCAGGCAGACAAAGTGGGCAGGGATTCTGGAGGGTCTTGTAAACTGAAGGGGTTTGGACTTTACCCTAAGAGTAAGGAAAGCCAGTGAAGGGCATTAGGCAGAGAATACTTTGTGTTTCATAAATTGTTCTGAAATAATATTTGGTACTTTCATTTTGGTTTCCTCATTTTATTACAGTGCACTTATGTTTGTGGAGCTGTTTCCTGTCTGACCTTTTCATTTTTATTATACTTTCAGTTAATTCATTCATTTATTTAATTAATATGCTCCTAGTACCTTCTCCACACCAGCCGTTGTTCTACACACTGGGGAAAGAATGGTGAAAAAGCAAAGCAATCCTTTAATAACTCACAGAACTTATACTTCCCTGGATGGGTGGAGCTGGATACAGGCAAGCAAACACACAAACAAACAAAAACACACTAATCAAGGGGTGATTTCAAAAATAGGATAAGTGCTATAAAGAAAATAAAACAAAATAACATAATAGACAAAGAAGTAGTGGAGGAGTTTGGAGGTGGGTCATCTACTTAATGATGATGATCAGGGAAGACTGCTCTAGAAACTTACATTTTAGCTAAAATCTCAAAAATGAAAAGTAAGGATATGGATGAAGAGCCTTTAAGCAGAGAGAAAAGCAAGTGCAAACATTTAAGGAATACCAGATGAAGGAGGATGAAGGACTACGAGATGAAAGTATCCTAGATTAAAGAGGCTTTCTTAGGATGACAATCAAATTATGCATTTGAAAAATATCAAGGCTATGATAATAGAATATGACATAATAAAAAGAAACTCTAAGAAAAAATTTTGTATTTTAAAGGGAAATGAAATTGTAGTGAGCTAGTGGTCTCTGTGGTGAATTTACATGGTAGTAATAATTGAGCATCACTGCTGATTTCAATAAAACTGTCAATACCAGAGGATGGTGTGTGCAGAAACAGATCCTGGGTGGAGGGTTCATGTGCAAATTATTCACTGAAAAGAAGTCTCTGTGGAAAAAACCCCCAGGTTAAAGAGGGAAACAGGGCAGGGAAGGATGTGGTTTTAGGCTAAGGATCCATGGAGTGTGGCTTAAGTCTGATGAAGGGAAAGAAGCTGGGCTTTCATACTCTCTACCTATGGCCACCTGGGGGGACATTAAGTTCCAGGCACGTCTGGACTCTCTGGGTGGCAGGGAGGCTAAGCAGCTCCAGTGGCCAGAGTCCAGTGGAGGGTGGGCAGTGTGAATGGCAGAACAAAAAGCATACAGAAACCTCTGGGGAGTGGCATTAGAATGGGGGGAGGGGGTGGGAAAGGAAAAACAAGTAAATGTGACTTTATTTTGTCACCATGACAACATAGCACTTGTTAAGTGCCTAATATTTACCAAACTGTTAAGGCTGGCTCCTGTATGTAACTATTTAGTCCTTAAAATAACTGAAACCCCTGTCCCCTAATTCTTAAATTATATGTCCAAACAAGCATGCTTATCTGTCTTATTTGGAGTTGTGCTTAGAACTTGCCATGTGTTCTTGAGAGTATTATCAACATTTTCAGAAACAATCTAAATTCATTCAAAATTGAGTTTCCTAAATATTACATGCAATTAAGCTTAGTTTAAAAAATTAAGATTGACTTTTAATATACTAGCACTGGTTTCACTGAATCGCCCATGATAAATTCTTAGGACAATCAAAAATTAAAACTTATAAAAATTGTTTGGGGTAATGACAGTATTACTGGTATAAATGCATTGCATTTGAAGGGCTCTCCCTTTAAGAAGACAGCACTCACTTAGCATGTTTATTATTATTTTAAAAGGATCCTTCACTCATAGTCATGCCATAATGGTATCCCTTTAAACAAAGATGGAGATAGAATGGTGATCAGTTCCATAGTCTGGAACATTCTCCTACATTGACCTAATCTAGCATGATCAATGATTTTAAAAAGAAAAAAAAAAAGCAGTCACCAATCATTCTGAGTTCATTTTATTAATGTTTTGATACTACCTACTTTTTTTTTTTTAATGTGGGGAAAGGTAAGGGATTATGAGGACTTTTTTTCATTCTTACTTGACCTTTGTAATTATAGCCTCAGTAAAAGATCGAAAAGTGGAGAAGCAATATATTTTACCTCAGACAGCCTCGGCACACTGTATGGAGTTTGTAAATGGCATGGGGGAATCTTTCAGCTCAGGAAATAACTGACTTTTGGCAATGAGAAAACGGTAAAATAGCAAACGTGTGCGTCAAATTAAATTACAAGCTTGGAATAAAACCCCCATGCCCAATTGGCCAATCTTCTGGATTGCCCCAATCTGCTTTGCCGTTTCAGGAATAATTGATTATGGCTTCAAGGTAAAGTTTGGCTAAAGCCAAGTTAAATGTGTTCCAGTACTAGCCTGGGCCTATTCAAGGTTAAAAAATTGGACTCATAAAAACTAGTTTCAGGGCCCAAAAACCTCCATTTAATTCCAAACACAATATTCATTCAGCTTAGCCTCACTAAATATATTATTTTTTATCATAATTATTAGTAATACTTTAGTGAGAGCAAAAAGGTCTCCAGTGCCATTAATAAATTATATTCAAATAAATATTAATGTTTTTACTTTATCTCATAATACTCTATTTTAAATTTATATATTTGAATGTATTTTTCAAAAAACCTAACTATCAGTACAATTGCACATGTGTATTACTTATGAATTATGCTGAAGAGCAAAATCACTGTTCTAGGTCATCTCAGCCATCAAGGGAATAAAGCCTGCTATCTTCTCCGCCCAGGAGCCACTCCAGCTCCATGTAATTTGACCCATGTGCTACATACTAAGACTCCTCCACAGTGGTAACCAAACCTCAAAAAAGCCTCCAGCCTCAGCATTCCTCCCACTAGCAGAGCAAGTCTTATATCCCATGATGATGATCCACTCCCCCATGGCCCTGCTAAGGTTATATCAGAACTTCTATCTCCTCAAACTTTCCAGAATCTAACCCTCAACAATGAATATTTATTCTCAGATGATGACATCTTTTTTTAATTCCACTATAAAAGAAGGCCATTAAGGAAAACTACCTACTATTCCCTCAACCAAAAGTATAAACCTACCTGCACACATGCCTCTCTTCTCCTTCCCTGCTACTACATCAAAAGAAATTACCTGTTTGATTGAAGGCAATTTCTTCCACCTAAGATCTGGAAAGCATCACCTCTTGCTCTCTCAAAGACTCAGCTTCCTTATTTATCCCTTCTCTGCACCCTATGTTATCAGTTTCTCCACCTCTGTTGGACCATTACCATTGGATACAAACATACTTTAATATCTCTCACTAAGAAACAAAGCAAAACCAAAAATCCTTCAACCCTCACATTTCCTACCAGTACTAGTGGCAACTCAATTTTTGACCGCTTCACAGCAAAACTTAATAGCTGTCTTTACTACCTTTCTTCACTTCTGCACCTCTCCCATTTGCCCTTCACCCTCCTCTATTCTGACTTCTGGTGTCCAGTGAACTCATGTCTCCAAGTCCAATAGACACTTCTTTGTTCTCATCTTGCTTCTTTAGCAGTACATAACCCAGTTTGCTATGCCTGCTTCTTGAAAAATTCTTCTGTTTTTTGCTTCTGCAGTGGATGTCTATTGAATTTCTGCCACTAAGATCCACTCTCCTGCCTAGTAACAGTATTCTAAATTTGTAACTCTCTTCTTCTCTTGGTCCTACCATTTCAAACAAGATGACCCCCCACTCCAGCCCTGGACAATCAAACACTAATAGCACATAGTGTTTACTATGTGCAGGCATTGTCCTAAAAACTACAAATATTAACTCACCTAATAATAGTTTTATGAGGTAGGAACTATTTTAGACACGTTTCAGTGATACCAAAACTGTCCCACAGAATAGTTGACTAGTCCAAGTTCACACAGCTAATAAATAATGAAGCTGAGTTAAAAACCATGCCCTTAATCACTGTGCTATCCGTTTCTCACATTCCCTGACCACAATCATTGATTCAGGGATGGGTTTGGGAAAGAGAAACTCTCTCACCATTGGAGTCTGTAACTCAGAAGAACATATTGTGACCATGCAGAAAGAGCCTGCCTAAGAGTAAAGTGGGGAGGAAAAAGGACAGCAGAGCCAAAAAATAATAAATGACATCATTTGAGCATTTAGATCTAGCCATGCCTGAAGCTGGATAATCTTAGATTTTTCCATTGCATAGTTCAATAAATTCCTTCTTTTGCTTAAGCCAACTAAAAAAAATTTTCTAGTTATCACTTGTCTCCAAAATGTGTTTTTCAATACAGTGTCCATGACAAGTTTTTCCCCTACTTCTCAGACGCTTCTTTCTCAGTCTCTGTTGCTGATTCCTCCTTCTCCAACTGACTATGAAATACTTATGTTCCTTAAGTATTAGTGCAAAAACCCCTTCTCTTTTCTATCTCTACCCTCCTCCTAGGTAAGCTAATCTAGTCCCATAATTCTGAAGGTCAACTACATGTTCGTGACTCCCAAATTCATATGTCAAATTAAGTTCTCTCTTGAATTCTAGACTCATCCACCAAATGTGTACTTAATACCTCCAGCTGAATATTTAATTAATATTACAAAGAAACCGCATTTTGTCCCAAACTCTTTCTATCCCTGTCTTCACTATCTCAGGAAATGACACCACCATCTGTCTGGTTGCTCAAACCAAAGTCTACATCATCCCTATATCCTCCATTTCTTTCACCCTCTTATTAAAGCATGTCCCTTGGGTTTTATTTCTAGATATATTTTTTGCAAATATAAAACTCACTCATTTCTTTCCATCCTCATTACCACCATCTTTGTTCAGTCTTGCCCTTTTCTAATTCATTCAGTCCATAGAAGCCAGAGTGATTTTCTTATATCATTTCCTTGCCTAAAAAATTTTAATTGGTCTCTCCTGTTCTTGGAATAACTGCTAAATCCTGCTTCTCTGTTCTTTAAGGCCCAACCTGATCTAGATCCTTCCACCTATTTCATCACCTAGAACTGGCCTATCTTTTAGTCTCAAACAATTCTTTTCTACCTCTTAACCTTTCTTTCCACTTGCAGTTTCCTCTGCCAGCTCTTCATGTGGTGGCATTATTCTCATCCTTTAAATGGTGACTCAAATATCGTCACCTAGAAGCTGTGGCAGATTTTATCATTCCTGCCCACATCCTCTCACCCCTATCATGCAGGCCTGACTTTTACCTGCATGCACCTGCATTTCTTTAGCTGAGGGATTTTTTCTGGACACATGTGCAGCATGCAGGAAATGCCAAGGAATCTCCTCCTTAATGCCCTCCACCCCCAGCAACTCTCAACCAATACTGACAGTTGTTTTATAAATACCCCAGCTCCCTCTCCTCTCAGGTGGGATAACTCAAAGGTCTGGATTCAACACCATTTCCAGGAGTTCTCCAGGAGATTCAGCTGCAATTGCCCAAGTGATAACATGGTTGATAAAGCATCATTGACTGGCTCTTTCCTCTCCTTGACTCACCCACTGTCCTTCCATGATTCTTCAGATTACCTCTCAAATACACTACTTGCGCTCAAATTTTTATCTCCAAATTTGTTGCTGGAGTAACCCAAACTAACAGAGAGGCCTTTCATCACCACTGTCTCTATAGAGGCCATCCTCAGTTACTCAAATGCATTATCTACCTTATCTCCTTTATAAAACTTATCACAATTCCTAAAAGTCCTATTTATTTCTTGTTTACTTGTTTTTTATTATTTTTCTGGAACTTTATCTTCTCAACCATTGTGTTCCTCTTATCTCATTTAGTGCCTGTCAGGTGATAGACACCTAATAAATATTTGTTAAATGAATAAACAAGTGAGTGAACCAGAATTACTACTTCTTCACTATCATGCCAGATTGTGCAGTACCTATATTTTTGTTAAAAGACAAAATAGGTTGTCTCAATGAGGATTTTTATGCTACTTCCAGCCATACAAGGTAATCAGAACACTGATATATTTTGAAATGTTCTGATATTATTAAGGGAACAAATGACAGAGAGGGACTGCAATCCAGGTTTTATAAATCCAAGTCCAGTGGGATTTCTACTGCACTCGCTGTTACTAACTTTGCAGGGTATAGGTCCAAGTTTCCTTTTTGGTTATTGAGATGGATCTGCATCAAAACTTTCATAGCTCTTGCGTGCCTGACTTTCCTTGTGTTAAAACTTATGCAATTGTCAATTGGTTGCCCAAGGTCAAGGGTGCAGCTGTGGCCAAAAAACAAAGCATTCATTATGTAAGACTAACTGGACTGGATGACAGCTGAACCCTTGGTCATGGCCTTTTTAACACATCCTCCAAACAGGCTGCAACCAGAGTCTATAATCCCTATCTTTTTATTTTCTCCTTCCATTTTACTTAAACACACTTTATGTTTCTAGCCTGAAAAGCCATCACAGAATATTTTGTCCCTCTTAGAGTTGTAAAGGTGATTTCCTTTCACAGTCAAATTCATATAATCATTGTCTCCAGTACTCACAATCCGTCTGTTTTTCTCATCTCTACTGAAATGGCTCTCCCCAAAATCATCCATTAATCTCCAAATTAAAGTACCTATCCATTTTTACTTTAGCAGTCCTCATGGGTAATGATTTGATTTGCATTTCCTTAATAAATTGCCTGGCTACCTTGTTTTCCTAAAATTTTTCTTTTTCTATTACACTGCCATGGTGAGTACGTAGTAGGTGCTCAGTAAGTACCTGTAGTCTGGCTATAATAATGCTTTTGTCTCTGAAGCTACTGCTCTGTCTCTTTCTTGTGTCCCCATCCTTATGGAAGCATTTTCCAAGGTTGTGTCCTTGTTCAGAACGCTTAAAGCTCAATGTGTGACCAAGGAATCACCCATACTCAGTTTGGCTATGGCATCTGATATATGCATAGACATTACAGGAGACAAGTATGATGAGCTGATGGAAAGCCTGAAATACTAGGCCATCAAATACAGTCTTGACAGTAGAAACAAAAAGGGCCACTGATGGTGCTCCGTGTACATAACATTCTACTGAGTGCTACAGGGGTTTCAAACTATATACAAACCTGTGTTTCACACCCCATGCATGCACATGCCCTCACAAATATTGACCTAGTTGAAAAATCTTTATTATGTAGTCTCTTTAACTTTTTCAAAATCTTTTTATCAAACTGTATCAGTGAAGAAAGGAATGAAGAACGGAGACTCTAAATCATATAGGTAGGGAAAATGAATATACTGTATTCTTTTTTTAAGCAGATAATTTAAAATTATATCAATTTCCTCTTCATCATTAGCATATTATATGATAGATATCCAAGGTTATTTCTAAATCACCCAGTGTTTTGCAACTCTGGATCAAATGGTTATCTCAGTCAGTTAAAATCGTTTTGCCTAATAAACATCTAGGGAAGGTTAAGAACACCAATTCCAATGTTAGCAGATTTAGTTTCTGTCCTGAATCTGCCACATTCTACATATATAACATTGGACAAGCCATTTAATTTCACAAAGGCTCACTATACATATGAAAAGAGGTGTCTGTAGGAATTGGGATTCCAGGTGATTTTTTACAGCATTATTGATATATATTTCATGTAATATAATATTCACCCACTTAAAGTGTACAGTTGAGTAGCTTTTACTATATTAGCAGAGCTATGCAACCATAACCACAGTCTAATTCTAGCACATTTTTGACAGTCTAAAAAGAAACCTCACACACATTAGCAGTCATACCCTACTTCTACTCCCCAACCCTGCTCCAATCTTAGGAAACCATGAATCTACTGTCTGTCTCCAAGTATTTGCCTACTCTAGACATTTCACATTCATGGAATCATACAATAAGTGATCTTTTGGGACTGTATTCTTTCATTTAGCAAATGCTTTCAAGGTTCACTCACGTTATGACATGTATCAATATTTTATTCTTTTTTATTGCTAAAAAAAATAAACTTCACTATATGATTACACCAATTTTGTCTATCCATTCATCAGTGCATGGATATTTAGGTATTTCTACTTTTAGGCTATGAGTAAATCTTCTATGAGCATTCATGTGCAAGTTTTTGTGGACATATACTTTCATTTCTCTTGAATATATACCTAGGAGTGGAATTGCTGACTCACATAAAACTCTATGTTTAGCATTTCAAAGATCTGTCAAACTGTTTCCAAAGTGGCTTCATCATTTTCTATTCCCACCAGCAATATATAAAGGTTCCAATTTTTCCACATTCCTGCCAACACATTTTTTTTTTAAATTTTTATTGGTTTTAGAGAGTGAGGAAGGGAGAAAGAGAGAGAGAAGAAGAAGGGAGAGGGAAGAGAGAGCAAGAGAAAGTCAGAGAGAAACATCGATTGGTTTCTTCCAACCTACAGCTCAGGTACATACCCTGACCAGGAATCGAACCTTCAATCCTTTGATGCATGGGATAACATTCTGGTCAACTGAGCCACACTGGCCAGGGTGCCAACATATTATTTTCCATCATTTTTATTTTAGCAGTCCTAATGGGTAATGATTTGATTGCATTTCCCTACTGACTAAGGGTGTGAGTACATTTTGTCAATTTTCATATCATCTTTGGAGAAGTGTTTATTCAAAGCCTTTGCCCATTTTAAAATATGATGATGTATATTTTTAGTGTTGAGATATAAGAGTTCTTTGTATATTCTGGATACAAATTTCTCATGAGATATATGATTTGAAAATATTTTCTTCTATTTTGTGCATTACCTTTTCACTTTTTTTTCCATGGTGTCTGAAATTCAAAAGTTTCCATTTTGATGAAGTCATATTTATCATTTTTTGGTCACTTATGCTTATGGTGTTATACTATAAAACTATTGTCTAACTGAAGATCACAAAGATTTATGCCCATTTTATACTAGTAGTTTTATAAGTTTAGCTTTTACATTTAGCTCTATGATACATTTTGAATAATATTTGCATTTATAGAGTGAGGTAGGGAAGCAAATTCATACTTATGCATGTGGATATCCAGTTGTCCAAGCACCATTTTTTGAAAAGAGTACTCCCCTGTTCAATTTCTAGGCACCCTTATCAAAAATCAATTGACCATGAATGTTAGGGTTTATTTCTGGACTCCTAATACTATTCCACTGATGAATATGTCTGTCCTTATGCGAACACCACACTGTCTTGATTACTATAGTTTTCTAGTAGGCTTTAAAGTTTCAAAGTATGAATTCTCTAACTTTGTTCTCCTTTTATAAGATTGCTTTGAGTATTCTAGGTCCCTTGCATTTCCATATGAATTTTAGGATCAACTTGTCATTTTCTGCAAAACAAAGACAACCAAAAACAAAAACAAACAACAAGATTTTGATAAGACTTTGTTGAATCTGTAAATCAGTTTTGGAAAGTGCTGACAACAATGTTAAGTCTTCAAATTTACAAACACAGATGTCTTTACATTTATTTAGATCTTCCTTAATTATTTCCAACAATGTTCGTAGTTTCAGTGTACAAGCCTTTATGTTAAATGTATTCCTAACTATTTTCCTTATTTTGATGCTATTGTAAATAAAATTGGTTTCAAATTTTACTTTTAAATTACTCATTAGTGTATAGAAACACAATCGATTTTTTTTATCATCACCCAAGGATATGTTTATTGATTTTAGTGAGAGAAGAAGAGAGGGAGAGAGAGAGAAACATCTATGTGAAAGAGAAGCACTGATCGGTTGCCTCCTATAGGCACCCCAGTTGGGCATCAAACCCACAATTAGGGATATGCCCTGACAGCAAATTGAACCCACAACGTTTTGATGTAAGGATAGTACTCCAACCAACTGAGCCACCCAGCCAGGGCTCACAATTGATTTTTGTGCATTGGTCCTGTATCCTGATACATTGCTGAATTTGTTCATTAGTTTGAATATTTTTAATAAAATGTTTATGAACTCCTATATGGATGGACCTGGAGATTATCATGCTAAGTGAAATAAACCAGACAAAGAAAGATAAATATCACATTAACTCAGTTATATATGAAATCTAATGAACAAAATAAACTGATGAACAAAATAAGTCCAGAAGCATGGATGCATGGAACAGACTGGCAGACCTCAGAGGAGAGGGAGTGGGAGGTAGAGAAGAGATTAACCAAAGAACATATATGCATATATGCATAGCTCATAGACACAGACACTAGTGTGGTGAAGGTCTGGGGGGTGGGGGCAGGGTGGAGGAGGATAAAGGGGGGGATGGGAGATATCTATAATATTGTCAACAATAAATAAATAAAAATCTTATACATATAAACACTCATTTGCAAATATAAATTATTGTACTTTTTCTTTTCCAAATTGGATGCCTTTTATTTCTTTTTTTTGCCTTATTGCCCTGGCTAAAACTTTCAGTACAAGGTTTAACAGAAGTGTCAAGAGTACCTTTGTCTTGTTCTTGATCTTTTGTAGATGCCCCTTATCAGGTTAAAAAAAGTTTTTCTTCTCTTTCTAGTTTGTTGACTGTTTTTATCATTAAAGAGTTTTAGATTTTTCAAATGCTTTTTATGTGTCTATTAAGATGATGTGCATTGTCCTTTATTCTATTAATTTAGTTTATTAAATTGATTGATTTTCAAATGTTAAACCACTGCACATTTCTAGAATAAATACCACTTGTCATGGTGTATAGTCCCTTTTCTACATTGCTGGATTTGGTTTGCTAGTATTTTTTATTTATTTATTTTTGGAAAAAAAATATATGCTTCATATATTTTTATAATTTTTAAGATTTTATTTGTTTGTTTGTTTTAATTATCTTTATTGTTGTAAGTATTACCAATTTCCTCCTTTTTCCCCCATTGACTCTGTCCTCCCCACTTCCTTTCCCCCTGCCTTCACCACACTTTTGTTTGTGACAATTGGTTACATATATATGAATGTCAAGTTCTTTGGTTTATCTCTTCCCACAACCTCGACCCTTCTTCCCTCTGAGGTTTGTCAGTCTGTTCTCTATTTCCATGTCTCTGGATCTATTTTGTTCATCAGCTTATTTTGTTCATTATATACCACAAATAAGTGAGATCATATGATACTTGTCTTTTTCTGACTGGCTTATTTCACTTAGCATAATGCTCTCCAGGCCCTTCATGCTGTCTCAAAGGGTAAGAGATCTTTCTTTCTTACAACTGCATAGTGTTCCATTGTATAAATTCACCACAGCTTTTTTATCCATTCATCTACTGGTGTACTCCTTGGCTAGTATTTTGTTGCAAATTTTTCCTGTAACATTCATAATGAATATTGGTTTATAGTTTTATCATGATGCTTTGTTCGGTTTTGGTAAAAGGGTAACACTGGCCTAATAGAATGAGTTGGAAAGTATTACTTCCTTTATTACTTTTTAAAGGGTTTTGTAAAGCATTGGTATTAATTCTTCTTTAAATGTTTGGTACAGTTCACAAGTGAAGCCATCTTGGCCTGGTCTTTTCTTTGTTGAAAGTGCTTTTAATTAGTAATTAATCTTTGCTTCTTATAAGTGTCTATTAATATTGTAAATTTATTCTTGAGTCAGTTTTAGTAGTTTGTGTCATCTTATGAATTTATTCATTTTATCTAAATTATTGAATTTGTTAGCATACACTTATTTACAGTATTTTCCTATAGCCTTTTTTATTTTTGTAGAGTCAGTAGTGATGTCCTCTTTCATTCCTGATAAAATAATTTCAGTCTTTTCTCTTTTATCTTGTTCAATCTATTTAAAGTTTTGTCAATTTTGTTGACCTTTACAAAGAACCAACTTTTGATTTCACTGATTTTTCTTTATTGTTTTTCTATTCTCCATTTTATTTATTTCTATTCTATTATTTCTTTCTTTCTGCTTCCTTTAATTTTTTTCTAGTTTCTTAAGATGAATGGTTCAGTTATAACTTTGACATCTTTCTGTTTTGTTAATATATTTGTTAACAACTGTACATTTCCCTATAAACACTGCTTTAGCTGCACTCCATGTTTTGGTATATTGTGTTTTTGTTTTCATTTTTCTCAAAATATTTCCTAATTTTTATTGCAGTTTTTTTGCCTACTGATAATTTAGAAGACTGTTATTGAATTTCTACATTTTAAAAATTTCCCAAATGTTTTCTGTTATTACTTTCTTATTTAACTATATTTTGGTTGGAAACCATATTTTGCATAATTTCAAATCTTTCAAATATAGTAGTCCCCCCTTATCCATTTGTAAATATGTTCCAAGACTTTCACTGGATGCCTGAAACTACAGAGAGTACCAAATCTTCTATATACCATGTTTTTTCCTATATATATACCTTTTTACTTAAAGGGAGTACTTTACAGCTCTCTTTGGCATATCCACATTACCAGCATCACTATTTTTGTACTTTGGGACCATTATTAAGTAAAATAAAGTTGATTTGAACACAAGCACTGTGATACCACAACAGTCAATCTTATCACTGAGATAGCTACTAAGTGACAATCAGACAGGTAGCTTATACAACTTAGGTATGCTGAACAAAAGAATGATTCAAGTCCCAGGAATGAGTGGAACAGTGTGAAATTTTATCACATTATTCAGAACAGCACACAATTTAAAACTTATGAATTGTTTATTTCTGGAATTTTCCATTTAATATTTTCAGACCATGATTGACCATGATAACAAATTGTAGAAAGCAAACCATGGATAAAGGAGGAGTACTGTATATTGAGGCTTGTTTGATGGATTAGAATAGGATCTATCCTGGAGAATGTTCTATATACACTTGAGAAGACTGTTTATTCTACCATTTTGGGTGATATTTTCTATAAATCTCAATTAGCTCTAGTTGTTTAAATCTTTGATTTCCTTCTGACTAGCTGTTCGACCTATTACTGAAAATGGAATGTTAAAGGTTCTAAATATTGAGAGAGGAATTCCAACATGGCGACAGGCAGGACCTGAGCGATGGTGAGAGTGTGAGTGAGTGAATGTGTGTGAGAAAGAGTGTGCGTGGGTGTGAGTGTGGGTGGGCAGCTGCCTGTTGGTAAGGGAACCCACGGCAGGCCATTAGGGTGCTCTGAGCAGAAGGAGCTGCCAGCAGCAGAAGTGTGCCCCCACCCAGTGCTTCTCCCTGCTCAGGATTAGAGTGTGCCATTTTGGAAGATCCATAGGGTCCTCCTAGGGAAGAGGCTGCAGGGAACTGCGGAGACCCAGTGCCCTAGGCCACATATAGACACTTCCAGCCCAATCACCTCTCCCCTGGCAGCAGAGTGCCCCACTGCCCCATGGTCCTGCTAGCAGCAGAGGAGCTCACCACCAGAGATGCCACCAGCAGCACAGGATCCTGTAGACCCCACGGGACCTGCCAGCAGTAGTAAGCCACTGACTTACTGGTTCCACTGTGGTAAAGAATCACCTTCCCCACTGCCAGGGCTGAAAGCCACTAGTGCCCCCAGACCACTGGACCAGATCCCAGATCCAGGGCACACAACCTGCCCAGACCACACACCCCTGGACACACAACCTGCTCCTGTGACCCAGCCAGCCCCACCTGGCCCTAGAAAACCAGACCAATAAAATGGTGAGACAAAGAAACGACCCTCAAATGAAAGAAAAGGGGAAATCACCAGAAAAGAAACTAAATGAAATGGAGGCAAGCAATTTATCAGATAAAGAATTGAAAGTAATGGTTATAAGGGTGCTCAAACAACTTAGTGAGAATTACAAGCAACTCAATAAGAATTATAAAGAACTCAGAAAAAACTGCATAGGCATGAAAAACAAGGTAGAAGCTATGAACAAAAGTCAAGTGTATATCTTTATTTGACATAGTTAATACAAAAAATACCTTGGAAGGTTCAATAGTAGATTAGAAGAAGCTGAAGACCAAATAAGTGAGTTAGAAGACAAGGTAGAGAAAAACACCCAATTAGAGCAGCAAATGGGGGAAAAATATTAAAAAGTAGGAAAAGAGTTTAAGGGAGCTTTGGGACAACACAAAATATAATAACATTTGCATCATAGGGGTTCCAGAGGAGAAGAATCAGAGAAAGAAATAGAGAACATGTTTAAAGAAATAATGACAGAAAACTTCCCTAACCCGGTGGAGGAAAAAGTCACACAAGTCCAGGAAACACGGAGAGTCCCAAACAAGATGAACACAAAAAGACCCATGCCTAGCCTCATCATAACTAAAATGCCAAACGTTAAAGACAAAGAAAGAATCTTAAAGGCAGCAAAGAGACCATCAGAAAGTTACCTACAAGGGAGGTCCTATTAGATGGTCAGCTGATTTTGCAATAGAAACACTACAGGCCAAAGGGGAGTGCCATTAAGTGTACAAAGTAATGAAAAACAAGGGTCTGAATCAAAGACTACTCTATCCAACAAGGCTATCATTCAAAATTGAAGGGGAAATAAAGAGCTTCACAGACAAAAAAAAAAAAGAAAAGAAAAAAGAAAACTAAAAGAGTTTACTACCACCAAACCAGCTCTGCAAGAAATCCTAAAGGGACTGTTGTAAGAAGAAGAAATAGAGGGAGAGAGGAACACAGGCATAAAGAATAAAAATGGCAACACATAAGTACCTATCAATAATAACCTTAAATGTAAATGGCTTACATACTCCAATCAAAAGACATAAGGTAGTTGAATGGATAAGAAAACATGACCTCAACAAAATGCTGTCTACAAGAGACCCACCTCAGAACAAAAGACTCACACAGGATGAAAGGGAAGGAATGGAAAAAATTTTTCATGCAAATGGAAACAAAAAAAAAGCAGGAGTAGCAATACTCATATCTGATAAAATAGACTTCAAAATGAAGGACATAATAAAAGACAAAGAATGCCATTACAAAATATTAAAGGGATTGATCCAACAAGAAGCTATAACCCTGGTAAACATATATGCACCTAATATAGGAATACCAAACTATATTTAAAAGCCTTCTGGCCCTGGCCGGTTTGGCTCAGCGGTTGGAGCTTTGGCCTGTGGACCAGAGAGTCCCGGGTTCGGTTCCCGCTAGGGGCACGTACCAAAAAAAAAATAAATAAAATAAAATAAAAAAAAGCCTTCTGGGGGACTTCAAGGGAGAGATACATAGTAATACAATCATAGCAGGGGACTTTAACACCCCACTGACATCACTGAATAGTTCTTCTAGACAAAAAATTAACAAGGAAACAGAGACCCTAACCAACACAATAGATGAGATAGATTTAATTGACATTTACAGAACATTTCACCCCAAAGTGGAGAATATACATTCTTCTCAAGTGCACATGGGTCATTTTCAAAGATAGACTACATGTTAGGGTACAGACTAAGTCTCCATAAGTTCAAGAAGCTTGAAATCATATCAAGTATCTTCTCAGATCACAATGGCATGAAACTAGAAACCAATTACAATAAAAACACTCAAAAACTGTCAAACACATGGAGGCTGAATAGCATGTTATTAACAATGAATGAGTTACCAATGAGACCAAAAAATAAATCAAAAACTTCCTGGAAACTAATGAAAATGAACACACAACACCACAAAATTGATGGGACACAGCAAAAGCAGTCCTGAGAGGGAAGTTCATAGCATTACAGGCCTAACTCAAGAAACAAGAAACATTTCTAATAAATTATCTAACCCTACAACTTAAAGACTTAGAAAGAGAACAAAAGAAAATCCCAGAGTACATAGAAGGAAAGAAATAATAAAGATCAGAGTGGAAATAAATGACATAGAGACCAAAAAGACAATACAAAAGATCAATGAAACCAAAAGCTGTTTGTTTGTTTTTTTAACATAAATCAAATTAATCAATCTTTAACCAGACTCACCAAGAAGCAAAGAGAGAAGACCTAAAAATTTTTTATCAGAAATGAAAGAGGTGAAGTAACAACTGACACCACAGAAATACAAAGGATTGTAAGAAAATACAATGAACAATTAAATGCCAACAAATTGGACAACCTAGGTGAAATGGACAAATTTCTAGAAACACACAGTCTCCCAAAACTGAACCAGGAAAAGTAGGAAAACTTGAACAGACCAATAACAGCTAAAGAAATTGAAGTTGTAATCATAAACTCCCTGCAAACAAAAGCCTGAGTTACTGTCTAGTGTACTTTCAATTTAACTTGAAATATTTTCTTTAGTATCTTTTGTAGGGCTAGCCTGTAAGCAACAAATTCTCTATTTTTGTTTGTCTGAGAATACATTAATTTGTCCTCAGTTTTTGTTTTTTTTAATCTTCACTTTAATATATTTTTCTTTTATCTTCAGATAGAGTGGGAGGGAGAGAGAGGGAGAGAAAGGGAGAGAGAGAGAGAAACATCAACGTGAGAGGGACACATCGACTGGTTGCCTCCCGAATGACCCCAACCAGGGCCCGGGAAAACCACAACCAAGGTACATGCCCTTGACTGGAATCAAACCCGCTACTCATTGATCTGTGGGCTGACGCCCTATGGCTGAGCCAAACCGGCCAGGGCTGTCTTCAGTTTTAAGTAAAAATTTATACAGATTCAGGATTCTTGGTTGACAGTCTTTTTCTTTTGACAATTTTAAGTTATTATCTCTCTGTCTTCCAGCCTCCATTTCATGATCTCTGATGAAAAGTCAGATGTTAATCTTATTAGGAATGCCTAGTACAAGATATGTCATTTTTTGCGGCTTTCAGTATTTTCTCTTTATTTTTGTTTTCATCTATTTGACTGTAATATATCTATGTGTGGATCTCTGAGTTTATTGAGCTTCAACTCCAGGTTTCTATTGGTTCTTTTTCATAACGTCTAACTCTTTAATAATATTCTATATTTAAAGAGACAATATGGTCATCTTTTTCTTTAATTCTTAGAACATAGTTTCCTTTAGTTCTGTGAGCATATTTAAATAGCTGGTTTAAGGTCTTTGTCTGGTAAGTCCAACATTTACTTTCCTCATGGAATTACTAGACAAAAACTTAAATTTTTGATGAAAACTGGACTTTTAAAATAATATACTGTAACAATTGTGGTATCAGCTTTCTCCAGCCACTCACCCACTTTTCTTCTTGTTACTGTTGTTTTTCTTGTTGCTGACTATTTGTTTAGAAACTTTCCAAGATTCTGTATTCCCTGAAGTTTGAGGCTTCTGAGTTTCTTGATAGTTTAATTTTAATTTTAATTTTGATTTTTAAATCTGACTTTGTAGGAGCCCCACCTGGTACAGTATAATTAAGTGGCCAGGAAATAGTTTGTTAGAAGATGTCCTTAAATGCTTTGCCTTTAAAACATCCACTCTTTTTTATTTATTTAATTAATTTACTTTTGTTACAGATGTTTCTCCTTTTTCCCCCATTGACACCCTCCTCCCGTTCCTCCCCCGCACCCCAGCATTGTTGTCTATGTTTGTTGGTTATGCTTATATGCAGAAGTTCTTTGGTTTATCTCTTCCCTCCTCCCTGCCCCCTTCTCTGAAGTTTGTCAGTCTGAACCTTACTTCTATGTCTCTGGGTCTATTTTGTTCATTATATTCCACAAATAAGTGAGATCATGTGATATTTGTTTTTCTCTGATTGGCTTATTTCACTTAGCATAATATTCTTGAGGTCCCTTCATGTCGTTTCAAAGGATAAGAGATCTCTCTTTTTTTATAGCTGCATAGTATTCCATTGTGTATATGTACCACAGCTTTTTCATCCACTCATCTATTGATGGACACTTGGGCTGTTTCCAGATCTTAGCAATTGTAAATAGTGCTGCTATGAACATAGGAGTGTATATATTCTTTCTGATTGGTGTTTCAGTCTTCTTAGGATATATTCCTAGAAGTGGGATCACTGGGTCAAATGGCAGTTCAATTTTTAATTTTTTGAGGAAACACCATATTGTTTTCCACAGTGGTTGCACCATTCTGCATTCCCACCAGCAGTGTACTAGAGTCCCCTTTTCTCCACACCCTCACCAGTACTTGTTGTTTGATGATTTGTTGATGGCAGCCATTCTGGCAGGTGTGAGGTGATACCTCATAGTCATTTTAATTTGCATCTCTCTGATGATTAGTGATGTTGAGCATTTCTTCATATGTCTCTTGGCCATTTGTATGTCCTTTTTGGAGAGGTGTCTATTTAGGTCCTCTGCCCATTTTTTAATTGGATTCTTTGTCTTCCTTTTGTAGAGTTATATGAGTACGCTATATATTTTGAAAATTAACCCCTTATCTTTGCCAAAGGGATCCCATGAAAATGCAAGCCTTGAAACTTCGGCAGTTTACACAAGTCTTAGCTATTATTTCTTACTTGTTCAGGACCTCAAGGTCAGCCATAGGTAGGTGAATATTACCTTCTGCTTTCCCAGGTCTTATCTTCATTTGTACATGTGCAGCCTTTTAGATCCCCAGGAATGTCTGAGCATTTTGGAGTTTACTATGATTGTCCATTTCTCCAGGATTTCCCTTTTAAATTCCTCGGCCAGGTTCTTGCTTTCCCAACTGAAATCTCAACCTTAGACAACTGAGATTTTGAGAGTAGTTTGTTATTGTTTTAGTAATGTCCTGGGGTGAACTTCCCCCTATGCGCGCGCGCGCACACACACACACACACACACACACACACACACACTGAGCTGAGTACTGGTCAAATTGAATAACCACAACATTCTGAGAAAGGTTTTTGCATAGTGTTTCATGTTTGGACAAAGTATTGACTATGCCCTGGGAATGGTGCTTTTAACAAATCTCAAAAAGCAGTTAGAGCTTTCTATTATCTGCATGCTGCCAACTTTTGGCTACCGCACTACTAAACTGGGGAGGGAGAGAAAAAGGAAATAGCTCCAGCTTAAAATGTCACAGACCCTACTGTCTTACTGAGCTTCAATAGTTTCTCTTTGATAGAAACTTTTCAGTTTATTCTATGGCTTTGATTATTGCCAGATTTATTTTTTTAATCTATTGGGGTGACCCTGGTTAACAAAATTATATAGGTTTCAGGTGCACAATTCTATAACACATCATCTGTGTACTATATTGTGTGTTCACCAACCCAAGTCAAATCTCCTTCAAACACCATGTATCCCCCATTACCCTCCTCCATCGCCCCCTACTTCTGTCCCCTACCCCCAAATCATGACACTGTAGTCCATGTACATGAGTGCTTTCTCTTTCCTTTTTTACTCAATCTTTCCACTCCCCTCCCACCCAGCACCTTCCAACACCTGTCAGCTTTCTCTTTATCCATGAACACAGTACATGCTTCCACTTATTTGTATTTTCTATTTCTTTCTTCAGTGTCTTATAATTTTCTGAGTACAGGTCTTTCATATCCTTGGTTACAGTTATTTCTAGGTATTTTATTCTTTTTGAAGCAATTGTGAATGGGACTGTTTTCTTAGTGTCCCCTTCTTATAGTTCATTGTTGGTGTATAACAATGCAACTGATTCTTGCATATTCATTTTGTATCCTTCTACTTTACTAAATTCATATGTCAGTTCTAGGAGTATTTTGGTGAAATATTTAGGGTTCTCTAGATACAGTATCATGTCATTAACAAATAATGACAGCTTTACTTCTTTCTTTCCAAGTTAGATGTCTTTTATTTCTTCTTCTTGTCTGATTGCTGTGGCTAGCACTTCCAGTACTATGTTGAATAAGAGTGGTGAAAGCAGCCTGGCCGGTGTGGCTCAGTGGATTGAGCATCATCCCATGCACCAAGAGGTCACCAGTTTATTTATCAGTCAGGGCACATACCCAGATTGTGGGCTTGATCCCCAGTGGGGGGTGTGCAGGAGGCAGCTGATCGATGTTTCTCTCTCACATCAATGTTTCCATCTCTCTCCCCTCCTCTCTCTCTAAAAAAAAAAAATCAATAAAAACATATTGAAAAATAAAAAAGAGTGGTGAAAGTAGACATTCCTGTCTTGCTCTCAATCATAAGGGAAATGCTTGTAGTTTTTGCCCATTGAATATGATGGTGGCTATGGATTTGTCATATATGGCCTTTATTATATTGAGGTATGTTTCCTCTATTCCCACTTTGCTGAAAGTTTTTACCATAAATAGGTACTGGGTTTTATCAAATTCTGTTTCTGTATCTATTGATATGATCATGTGGTTTTTATCTTTCAATTTATTTATGTCGTGTATCACATTTATTCATTTATGGATATTGTATCAACCTTGATTATTGCCAGATTTCTGCATTTGATTTTGGTTTACTGATTTTAGTTGTTGTACCCATATTTGTGTTTCTTTAGAGGGAAAGTGAGCTCACCAGGGTCTTTACCATTCCAAAAGTTCACTATTTTGCTTTTTTTCAAGTATTTGAAATGTCTGACTTGTTTTATTGGTTGACCAACTAAGACAGATGCTCTCTCTCTCTGAGCTGTTTCTTTCACCCAAAGTGCAGGCCTGATACTTGCCATACATTGTAAAGGGCCACTCTAGAAGTAGGTATAAAAATGTCTAGGGAATTTTGCCAAGTATGTGTATAAATATGTATTCTATATATGTAGGTAAATAAATAAGTATATAACTATAATAATGATTTAAAAGAATGATAGTCTGTTTTACCATGAGGGTTTCAGGTAACAAAATTGGCTGGAATAAATTGTTAACTGATAGCAAACTTGGACCAAAACGTTAAATGATTTTTCAAAGACAGATACCTTATGAAGATAATCAGAAAGTAACTTCATTTTTGTCTCTTTTGTCCACTGTCCCTATAATGGTATCAAATAATGCTAGGGATTTTTTCCTGCCATTGAATGAAAATTCAGTTAGCTCCTCTAGATATTCTATGGTAATAAAAATGCTTATCAGGTTGAGTCACAAACACTCTCTCAGTTCAGTAGTTAAATTTATGTAGCCTAATTACCTACATTGATCAAAAGTAAGGCTATCCCCTACCCTGCCCAAACTAAGCCTTACTGATGATAGGGCACCAGCCTTTAGGAAAGGGATTGCAGATCATTGTTCTTCTCTCTGTTTTACCCTTCACGTATGAGCTGCTAATTCTGGCCCCCTTCTCTGAAGCTGGAGGAAAGGAAGAGAAAAAAAATAGAGTAAACAAGGTGAACAACAGAGCTGCTACTTGACTGGCACCATCATACGCTGTTTCTGGCCAGCAGGTACTTAAATCTGAGTCTTTTTGCTGTGAGACTTCCACATTTGTTTGGGGTTTTTGTGACATCCTTACTTCAGTGCTTATACTTAATCACCAGCTCTTCTTAGTACCATTTGCTAAAGACCCCAGCTTCGAAAGAAAACTCCCTAAAAGGCCACTTGCTCTCCCATAGCTGCACCATCCTAAATGCCCTCATTTGCATAAACTTTCAATCCAGCTACTACAGATAACCATCTTATATCACTGCCTTTCATTACTATTTAGCTATTCAGGCATTATACCTTGACCGTGGAATCAGATCATAAGTTTTTACACTCAAAAATCATGTAACAGCCCTGGCTGGTTTGGTTCAGCGGTTAGAGCGTCGGCGTGCGGTACAGAGAGACCCGGGTTCGGTTCCTGCTAAGGGCATGTACCTCGGTTGCAGTTTGTCCCCGGCCCTGGTTGGTCGTGCGGGTGGCAGCCACTCGATGTGTCCCTTTCACATCGATGTTTCTCTCTCTCTCTTCCTCTCTCTCCCTCCCACTCTATCTGAACAAAAAATGAAAAAATGTCCTCGGGTGAGGATAAAAAAACAAAACAAACAAACAAAAAAAATCATGTAACATACTCTTCATAACCTTGAATCTTCTTTACTATATCAACATCTGAGTAAATATAAAATGCTAGTTGCTATAATAATAACTAATAGAACCTAATGTTTACTGAGCACTACTAGGTATTGCCCAAGCATACATTTATTTGCTTTACATACATTGATAATTTTCACACATTATCATATGTACTCACCTTATGGGGTAGGTAAAGCAACCCATGGAATAAATAATATCTCCATGTTCAAATGAAGATAGGTCCCAGAGAAATTAAGCAACTTATTTAAAGACATATAACTAGTGGATGGCAGAACCATGATTTTGGGCTCAAAGAATCCAGTTCCGAAATCCATACACCTACACTCTTTGATATTTGGTCTCCCTAATATCCTAGTGACTCTGAAACAAATTTTTCATGTAGTCTTGAACAAATCATCTCAGCTTTTCCATCCTCAATTTCTTATCTATAAAAGGAAGAGGACAGATTAGAATCACCCAGACCCACACTCCAGGTCTGTCATTCTGTAGTTCAATGAAGTGACCTCAAATAGCATCCTTTTACAAAGCTCTGTCCATTCAAACTGTCACATGCTAATTGGCTTGAATGTTGGTAATAACAATGTCTTCTCTCCACACTCATCACTTCATCTTTTTACAGCATTTCTAGCCAATAACTGAATATCTAGGAGTGAAAAACAGAGGTTAAAAACCAATAAAGAACAAATGAAAATCCTGCATTCTGACTCTTAAAACTTTAGTGTTTTAGTGTTTCCTTGACCTTGAGATCCATGAACTTATCTGGCTTCACAAACCTAACAGCAGGACCAGAATAAAGAAAAAGGAAAAAAAAGTCTATAACATCATTCTCTGCTAACTCTTAAAACGAAAATTCCTCCCTATCACTTTCTACAGGACAAATTTTCTTAATAGTTATATTCACTCTGTCCTCCCTCCATCCTTCATCCTGCTCTCTCCTCTTTGTTTTTCCAAGTTTCTCCTTTCTTAATAAGTAAGCCCATTTGTGTTATCCTTTAAAACATGCATCCTATTGTGCTAGTCTGAACTCAACATGAAAACCCTTTTTTGTGAGCTGTCTGAAAAGGACCAGTGAGGCCTTGTCAATAAATAATAAAAGTCCAGTACATGCAAGTTTTATTTGTATGTGAGGTATCCAGAATATAGGTGTGACATAGAAACTCCTCAAGTGTGGCAATGCAGGCTTATCTCTCTAGAAAATATAATTTAATCTCATCAAATTATCACTTGGCAATAGGTTATAAATCAGCTATAGAGAAGCAGGGGAGTGGCTTGGATCTGATGCCATCTTCAAAGTCAGCATTTATACGAAACATGACATACAACATGTAATCAGTTCTATAGCTGAATGTCATTAGCAGATCCATTAATGGCATTTGTGCATTTGGTCAGTATCGTGCACCCATCTCAACAGTGTCTGGCATGGATATCCACAATAAGTTGATATGCAACAATACTAATAAACACAATGACTGATGGACATTTAGGAATAACAAGTAAAATGCTATGTGTCCATGCAGGACAAAGAGTTTTACTCAGCCCCAAGGATCCATACCATACCTTGATCAGCTATGCCTGTGTATTATTATTAGCACTGAAGTTCAGGAACCTTCACAATCTATTGGGAGAAAATAGTACTGGGTTTGCATGATATGAAAAGCAACGCAGGTTTGAGTTTGTAGTCAACTCTCAGTGATTCATTGCTGCCAGAGGATGCTGCTGTGCTTACCCAAAAT
This sequence comes from Tadarida brasiliensis, assembly GCA_030848825.1. NCBI lineage: Eukaryota > Metazoa > Chordata > Mammalia > Chiroptera > Molossidae > Tadarida > Tadarida brasiliensis. The sequence goes on along the minus strand of CM061259.1, from coordinate 64,322,756 downwards.
TTCAGTTCAATGTGACTTTGAATTATATCATTTAGAAAATAGGTTTACCTAAGGTCTCCATGGTTACACAATGAGACCATGTGTAACCACTCTGAGTCCAGAACCCAGGTCTTCTGACTTTCTATTTTGATGATCTTGTATTTTTATCAGATTATTTTCAATTTGTAAATTCCAACATTTGAAATAATGAGAAACAAAACAGACATAGTTTCAAAAAGAGGAATGAGAAGATATAGCACTAGGGTTCTCAGAAAAGTTAGATCTTGAAGACAATGCTGGAGGAAAACAAAAAGATTGGCTAGAATGTTCCATGCAGAAAAAATAAAGCACAACTGCTAATGGCTTTAATTATTCATATAGCTATTATTACTATTTAACATTAGTCACTCCCATGATTGCAGAATTTGGCAAATCAGTTTATTTCTTAAAATTCTCTAAGTCAATAAGGTTTATATATGTCATTACTGTTTATTCTCTCTAAAACAACTTAAGTCTGGATGTGGGATTCTGTCACAAAGGTTTATATAAAACCAACTCTTCCAACTGTGCCTTTTGTAACAACCTTCTTTGGAAAAGCACATATAACTGAGTTGATGTGGCTAGCAAGCTAAAGCACTTTCTGGAAGACTGAGGTCAGCGGAAAACTTTATCACCATGGTTTCCTCTAGAGATTTTTATACTCATGAGAATTTAAAGGCCAGAATAATTAGATCACATTTAATAGTAATGCATACATTAGAAACTATTCACCATGAGACCAAAAAAAATTACTACTGATATTCACACCCTAATAATTATAATTTCCCCACTCCCTCCCGCTTGATGAACGTCTTTCTCACTTATCTACTGGTTTTTCAATCTCTGATAATTGTTGTAATGAAAAAGGAAAAAGAAAGGAGAAAAACTGGCCTCTTCTCAATACTTGGTATGTCACTAACACCAACAAATTTCACACTTGGTATTATTATTAATATGTCACATAAGTATTAAAATCAGCTTTGAAATGTATTAACTCGGTAGTTCAAAAAAATTACTAGGGACACAGTTTCTTCCCACCACTGGCATTGCATCTTTGATCTGTTTTCTTTCAATTTTATGGTTGTTACTCATCACCACAAGATGGCTGCTGCAGTTCCAGGCATCACAGGAGTTACAAAAATTTTGAGAGATAGAAGGAAAAGAAATATTTACCAATGAGGAAAAGCTTGACAAAAATTATTCAACAGACCCCCCCCCATGCCTCATTAGCCAAAATGACATTAAATGTCAATGTTTAAATCATTCACTCAAGGGCAATAGAATTACCTATAATTGGTTAAAACTAATCAGGTTCCATCCCCTCCTTGATGAGATAAAGCCAAGCTTGTAATCCTGCCTGCAGTGAGAATAAGAACAATAAATAATGTCTGCTCTCATTTCATGGAGGCAGGATAAAAATTTTAAATGTAGCAAGGCAAGATGGAAATCCAAGAGGTTAGAAATCACAGCAAATGAATACAATTTCAAGTGTGGTGTAGGAGCTAAGGTGACAGCCCATGGAATAATTAAAACCAGAAGCTGCAGCTGATTTTTATGTGTTATAAGAAATGCATATATGGCATAACCTGAGAGTAGAAACTATTGGCCACTTATTGGTGTGGAAATGTGACTATGTTTAAAATAAGTTAGCAACCTGTAACATCCTGCACCTTCATACCTCCTTCTCCCTCAAAAAAAGACTCAAAGTAGATTTGCCATATTCCACCACTGCTAAGAACATTAAGCTACCTAAGTGTCAATTTTTCATTATTATGAGATGACCTTACATTGAAAATGGTGCCAAACAGCACTTTAAAAATAAAATCAATGTTCACTAGGATGATCACCAACTGCCAGAGAGGCCCCCAACCCTGAATCACATGTTTAACTTGGAGTAAAACAAATAAAAAGAACAAGAAAGAAAATAAAAACAGAAAAGCATTAAGACAATCAGAAAGGCATTTGTGAACATATCAACAATAGGTTTATAAGCAGAAGCACTGTGGGCATCTAGTGTAGGTTTTAAAAAATGAATGTTGGCCCTGGCTGGTTTGGCTCAGCAGTTAGAGCGTCGGCCCGTGGACCAGAGAGTCCCGGGTTCGGTTCCCGCTAAGAGCACGTAACTCGTTTGCAATTTGTCCCCGGCCCTGGTGGGGTCATGTGGGTAGCAACCACTTGATGTGTCTCTCTCACATGGATGTTTCTCTCTCTCTCTTCGTCCCTCTCTCCCTCCTGCTCTATCTGAAGATAAATGCAAAAATGTCCTCGGGTGTGGATAAAAAAAAGAAAAAAAGAATGTTGCCCTGGTCAGTGTGGCTCAGTTGGTTGGAGCAACGTACACCAAAAGGTAGCGGGTTTGATTCCCAGTCAGGGTACATTCCCAGGTTACAGTTTTGATCCCTGGAGGCAACCAATCAATGTCTCTCTGTCTCTCTCTAAAAATCAATAAAATTTTTAAAAATGAATTGTTAAATGAACAGAAGTTGCTTGATAGGCTGTTCATGATCGTTGAAAGACCTTTAGCTTTAAAATCAGACAAATTTAAGCTTAATTTCTGGCTTTACTTATCACTAACTGTATACACATGACCTAATCTTTGTGATAATCAGCATACTGGCATAGCATGAGGACAAAAGTGCAGTATTCTTGGATGGTTGGATACAACGTGGAGACAATGCCAAGCACAGTGTTGAGCATAATAGCCAATAGTGTTAGCAGTACTGCAAGTGGACGTGTCGCTGGTGATGGCAGTGGTTTGTGGCAGTGTCTGCGTACCACTACAGGTGTCAGTGGGAGTAAGTGTCAGAGTGTCAAGTTAGCAATCATACAGAAATTTTTTTACATATCATTGACTATATAGAAATAATATACTATTGACTAAACAATAGTTTCCACGTATCAATGAGAATGATCTTTTTGCTAAAATGTTCTGAGAAGTGTGATGAGATAGTAAATGAAGACCGGAATACTTGCACAGTTACTCAGATGATTCCATTAAAGAGGTAACAGACCACCCCACATCTGGTTTCAGGCAGCAGCTATGGAGGGAGGTCACTGAGTGGGTCACTGAAATTTTTATTATGGCCTAAGAAGCAGCATGAGTTGTGACATGAGAGATGAATTAGAGATATGTTTTTTAAAATAGGTAAATCTAACTAACATATAGTACAGCAGAAGAATTGAGGAGAGAATGAAACTAAGAAATATTTATTCTTTTTCAGGCAAATTTGTCTTAAGACTAAAAGTAATAACTTCTCTTAGATTCATTATGACTTTCTCCACCACATATTAAATCTCTGCCTCCCAGCTCTGCCCTACTCACATTGTTAATTTATTAATAAACACATATTAGACATAAGGTTTATGAAAGTAGTGCTGCTTCTGGAAAGCTGTATAACAAAGAGTGGATGGAACGGCATGAAGGCACAAAGCTGTAGAAATACAATTCGTGAAATAATGAGACAGCGTTCTGCAAAAAAAAATTTGCACTTAATTTTACAAAATTATTATGCCAACTTCTCCAAATTTCTATTCTACCATTTGCAGCTTGAATTTTTCATCATAATCAAGCTTATTTCCTCCTGACTATTACCAAATCCCAGAGTTGCCATCTTGTTCATTCCTATCCAATTAATAAAAAATTCTTGGTAAATCCTTCTTGTGAGTTCATTCCTCTTGATGGAGCCTTTCACCCCAACCCATGCCAGTCTCCCTCAGTTCATTTTGTACTTGGCATCTGTTGTGAAGCAAGAAGCAGGGAAAATGAGACTTTTACCACATATATTTCTTTGCCCTATTATAATTACATTCCATTTAAATATATACCATATTCTCAAGTAAGTGCCTTGGAAATGGGGTATATGTCTTTGTATTCCTGATGTCCAGCACAGTATGTCTTTCCAAATGGTATAGAGGAAATGATCTGAACCAAATAATAAATCTTGTTTTAAATTTTGTACAAGTCAAAAGCCAGAATAAAGGAAATGGAAATATATGTTGTAAAGGTCTTTAATTACACATAAAATGGTAGCTTGTGATGTTAAAATTTAATATTGTAAACCCTAGAACATCACAAAAAATAAAACAAGAGGTATCACTAAAGAGTATATGGTGCAGATAAAATCAAATCATATAAAATATTAAATTAGTCCAAAAGAAGAGAAGAAAGGAGAAAAATGCAATTGTTCAAAGCAGCTTTATTTACAAAGGCCAAAACCTAAAAACCACCTAGATATCCTCAAAGTACATTCCTACAATGGAGTACTATTTCGCCATAAAGAAACAAAGCGTGGATATACACATCATGATGAATCTCAAATGCATTTTGCTAAATGAAAGAAGATGGGATGCGCCAAAAGGCTGCATACTGCATGATTCCGTATGTGCCATCTGGGAAAGCCAAAACTAGGAATGGAGAAGAGATCAACGATTGCCAGGGACTGGGATAGGGAGACAAGCCAACTATAAAAGAGCAGAGTTGAAGCTGTTCTGTATATCTTGATCAATTTTTAATACAGAATACCTGTCATCAATTTAACAAACTCATATTTCTTGGCATCATTTTGGAAAATGCTGGTGTAATAAACATGCAATTGGCTATGGGAGTCCAATGTACTCAAGTTAGAATCTCTAGTTCTTGCATAAATGTGACCTTGAGTGACATTAAACATCTCTGAGTCTGAGTTTTGTCATCTGTTAAATAAGAGTTTTTGTCAGGATTAACTGTAGAATGAATGTAAAATATGTTTTTAAAATATATTGATTCCTTTCCTTTCTTTCCTTTGCTCATTCTGAAAGGTCACTCTTAATGCCAGCAAATCCTGGCATTATCAGCAGTCCTCTCTCCTTCCAGAAATCTAATTTGCTGTTTCCATGTGCTGTGCTAAGTCAGGTAATAACATGTGTTAGAATGTGTCTAATTCATTTTCACCTATGTTTTGATTGAAGACCTGAGGATCTCCCTTGTGAATAAATTATACATTCTTCCGTGGGATTTATATTTTGTGCAAGCCATCAGTGAATTTAGCTGTGAGGGACTTCTGAAGCAAGAAGCAGGGAAAATGAGCAGGAACTGAAAAATCTTGGATATTAAAAATAACCCCTCAGAAGGCAGCATGACCTCCATTTGTTTATGCTCTCAAGCCCACGCCGCACAAGCTGCCACAGAGAGCTGTATTATACAACTGCCGAGCAGGAGGATTTTCCCCACATACTTAATTATGATTTGGGAATTTGAAAATGAGAAAGAAAAGCTAAGGGCAATTTTCTGCAGTCATCCCTCTCTGTCACGGAGAGAAAGTAGTTAGAAGGCTCCTGCAGTAGCTGAGGTGAGAGGTCGTGAAGAACAGAACTGGGAAGGAGAGACTGAGCCAACACAGGACACAGCAGAAAGGAAACCGCAGGGGAAAGTCCTCACTGCTGACACTTCCTTAATTCTCCTCACCTTGATTCTTCTCATTGAAGTTGAATCTAGTATTTCAAGTGTGACTAGAAGGATAATGGCACCCTGAGCAGAAATGGAGAAGTTGGCAGAAAGTACCACATGATGAAAGAAATCCAGGATTTCGGTTCAGGAAGGGTAAGTTAAGGTGTCAGTGGGATGTCCATGTGGTTCTCTGTCATGGCGTTATTCACTGTGACACAATAAACAGAGGGTGCTGCTCGCCCCAGACTCGAGCCAGGACCTCACACAGAAAACCAAGTTACAGTAGTACAACTGCTGAGGTTAAGTTAAAAATGAAAATGCCACGCAGAAAAAGAACAACAAATCTGAGCTTCTTTCTCTTTCTAAGAGAACCCTATACAGTATTTTACCCTGAGAATCTCTTATAGGTAGATGTGGGGAAAAGTATCAGGTATTAATTACCAATTTGATTCAACAGATGTCATTAATTACCCGTTAAATGCAAGAATCTGCTAAGAACCTCAAGCAGAAGTTCTCAAACTCTAGCTGGCCTCTAAGTCACCTGGAAAGTCCTGAAAACACAAATGGCTGGGTCCCACCTCCAGAAATTCTGTTTCAGTCAGTCCAGGATGGTACCTGTGAGTCCCCGGACCGTACTCGGAGAATGACAGGCGGGTTCATCATCAGAGAAGAATACATGAGTCGGGGCTTTTTAATTCCGAAATAAAAGTAAAGAACCACATTCTGCAATATATCATGATTATGAGAAGAATCATTTCAACATTCTCCCAATGAAAATCAAAATCAACCTTTTCCATCAGAGACCACATGCTTCCATGTTCTCACACTAAGAAGCAAGTCTGGAGCAAAATCCACCCATCACCCATAGGTGAAAATACATTTGTACCAACTACAGCTGAAAAAATTAATAAATGCACCTAATTATTTTTATCTAATACTTCCATTATTTCCAGAAAAAAAAGACCTTTAATTTTTTGGTTAATTCTTTCTCTCTCTATTCTACATAATTAGACTTCATTTATTGAGCCTATGACTGGGTATTTGTACGCAGCCTTTTTTCTAACTCACCTCGGATAGTGAACTTCTTGAGAGCAAGGATCTCATTTATTTAGCTTTATACACCTAGTACTGGGCACCACTCTTTAACTGAGGAGGGAAGGAAGGGAGGGAGGCAGGGAAGGAGGGAGGAGGGAATCTGATTTAAGTCCTCTGTTCTCTACTCCAGTTAACACAACTGGCTAGGCAGCTTGTCTTTGGCATTGCTCACTCCCTGACCATTAGGCCTTGCTGTTGGGCAATTCTTCTCTGGACTTGTCTGTTTTACTTGACTCTCCCCACCCTGCTTCCTCCAGTGTGACTCCTCTTCTAGCTATGGTCTCTCTCACAGTCAACCCCTTCTAGGTGAACTGTCATTTAACAATCTTAGTCAAGCCCTGGCCAGTTTGGCTCAGCGGTTAGAGCGTCGGCCCACGGACCAGAGAGTCCTGGGTTCGGTTCCCGCTAAGGGCATGTATCTCCGTTGCGGTTTGTCCCTGACCTGGTTGGGGTCATGCGGGTGGCAACCAGTCGCTGTGTCTCTCTCACGTCGATGTTTCTCTCTCTCTCTTTCTCCCTCTCTTCCTCCCACTCTATCTGAAGATAAATGTAAAAAATGTCCTTGGGTGAGGATTAAAAAAAAAACAAAAACAATCTTAGTCAATACCAGGTCCATACTTTGAACTGTCCATCATTCTCCCCATCACCCAGACCCAAACCCCAGTTATCTTAAGTTCTCTATCTCCTTCATAGCATATACCTAGGCATTCTCCAAGGCCTCTTAATTCTTCATGTGATTTCTCATGGGTCCCTTCTTTCCCAGCCTCATTAGTACTATATTTATGCCTAGACTGTTTAAACAACTTTGTAACTGGGTTCCCTATTCCACTATTTCCCTCCTCCAACTCATCCTACCCACTGTTGTCATATTAATCATCTTTAAACACCACTTTCCTTATCATAGTAGCAGTTACTCTTTATTAAGCACTTAATATGTGTCCAATGTAATGCTAGACATTTTATATCTATTATGTCATCATCATCTCATTCTTACCCTACAAGATGGGTATTACTATCCCCATTTTAGAGTTGAAGTAACTAAGGCTTACTCATCTATACACACTTGCTTAAAGCACTCTGTTTAAGTCCCTCCACAATTTAACCTACATTCTTAATACTTTCTCTCACTTTTTTTCCTTCAAAACCTCGGTTCCAGTCAAACTGGCCTATTGATGCCTCCAGATGTGCCTTTTCTCCACCTTTATTGTTGCGTGCATCTATTAGAGCCAACATGGATCACCAACCACACAGATGCAGGACCTGCCGAAGAGCTTGCATGCCTAACTAGCGAGCCCAATGCTACTCTGTAAAGCACACTCTGCTTCCAAGAAATCTGTGAGCACAGCTAATTCATGGAACTTGACCACTGTAGCCATTCAAATCATTCAGGCTCAGTGAGTAATGTTCTCCTATTCCTTGGTTGCTGAAGCTTCTCAGTCCCTGACCCTGCTTCAGATCATTCCTGAGTCTCCGGAGTATGAAGCAATAAATCCTGTGAATATATTTGTACCATCATCTGGGCTGAATGGCTATCAAAGTCACCAGGCATTCAAACAAGCACAGACTCAAACAAATATAGCAATATACTTAATAGATTAGATAGATAGACAGAAAGAAAGAATATAGAGATATGTGCATGGCAGACAAACATATAGATGATAGAGGGACAAATAGATACATGGAGAGATAGAGTTGAATAAAGAGAGAGAGATGATAGATAGAAATGTAGAGAGATGAACTATTAGTCAGGTTTCTCCAAAGAAATGGAATGTTTATACATGTATTTATATAAGTGCTTTTAATGTGTGTTTAGGTATTTATATTACATATATATATAAAGAAGATTTATTAAGCACAGGCTATGCAATTATGGAAGCTGAGAAGTCCTAAGATCTGCTATAAGCTAGACAGCCAGGAAAGCTGGTGGTGTAATTTAGTCTGAGCTTAAAGGCCTGAAAACTAGGGGTCAGTGGAGTAAATCCCAGCCCAAGGACTGGAGAAGATGTGATGAAATGTCGCTCAACAGTGAGGCCAGGAAAAATTAGGTGAATTCTTCCTTCCTTCACATTTTGTTCTATTCAGTTCCTCAATGAATTGAGTGATGCCCACTCCATTGATGAGGGCAATCTACTTTACTGAATTCACCTATTCAAGTGCTGATCTCCTCTAGAAACACCTTCACAGGTACACCCAGAAATAATATTTAATCTGGGCACCCCATGGCCAGTCTAGTTGACACATCATATTAATCATCACAGGTAAATATAAAGCATATAATCTAAATACGCATATATTTATCACTTGCTTTAAACTAGGCAGCCATATGCCTTTATATACACACAGACTGCAGAGTTTAAGTTGTGCCATGTTCTTTCCTTACGTGGTTTCTTGGCTCACTCCCTCACAGCATTCAGATCTCCACTGAAAGATTCTTCCTCAGAGAGGTCTACCTTGATTATCTTAGTTAAAATGCAACCCTACCTCCCTTCACACTGCTTCACTTTTCTTCATGGACCTTATCTCTACCATGTGCATCTCTGTCTCAAATACAAGTTTATGAATTCAGGTAGATTGCCTGTTTTTCTCTGCTGTAATCTCAGAATCTAAAACTATAGTAGGTCATTAAAAGGGCCTCAATAAATATTTGTGGAGAGAATGAACATAAGGAAATGGACCATAATGTAATAAGTAAGAATAAAAGCCTCATTTGAAAATGGTTATATTTTAATTTAACATACACTATCAAGTGTTTAATTATATGGAAATGAGTGAGATTATTAAGAACATTGCTTCCTTTTCGATTTTTCATCAGTATGCATTTAACCTGATTCCAGCTCCACTGTTCACTTGGTGGCATATAACCAAAGTGTATAATTTCTCATAATAATGAAAAGCTTCTGTAGGATTGCCTGGCCACTTAAATCCCACTTAGCCTATAGACTGGAACAGATGTCTAGGCATCAAAAGATGGTGATCAGACATGCCTGTCCTATTTCATGCCTGCCCGCAGATGTTTTTAAGTAGAATTATAAAGGAATATAGAAAATTGGAGGAGAAAATGGAGACTGAAAAGTAATGATTCATATTTCCTCAAAAGACAATGAAATTTCTTAAGGATCTGCCCGATTTTGAGATAAAGCTGAAATTTGTATGTCACCCTCTCCCCAGACCATAATTACCAGTCTATTCCCTTATTTTCTTCCTATGCCTATGTGGCAAAATTTTACCATGTCAGGACATAATGATGACAAAATAATTGTTGGTGATACACCTTATTCAGAACATAAGACAGCTGTGCAAACCTTCAGACAGACCCAAGGACACTCTTTTATCAACCTTAGAAAGCCAATACTCACCATCTTCAACATCATGATCCCAGGAAAGCCACAGATATATCCATTTCAGATAGGCTAGCCAAGATACATGCTGGATAAATGGAGAAAAGCAAGAGAATGTTTGAATGAGAAAGTAATGGCGGGCTGGCCACCAAATGTAACTGCACCCTTTATTAAAGTGTGTTTGTGCTGGTATGGGGCCAGCCAGTTCTGAAAGAGGGACTTCCCATTGGCATGCCCTGGCCACATAGAGTTTGGTCATGATGCATCATGGCTTAGCCAAAGCCAGGCATGGTGGGGAAGCCTACTGCCTTACCTTAAAATTAATTTTTCTCACCCTGGCCAGTTTGGCTCAGCAGTTAGAGCACGAGCCCCCAGACGAAGAGTCTTGGGTTCAATTCCGGTCAAGGGCACGTACCTTGGTTGCAATTCAATCCCCGGCCCTGGTTGGGGTTGTACGGGAGGCAATCAATCAATGTGTCTCTCTCACATTGATGTTTCTCTCTCTCTCCCTCCCTCCCTCCCTACCTCCTTCCCACTCTATCTGAAAATCAATGGAAAAATATCCTTTGAGGATTTTTTTAAAATTTTAATCTTTCTCCACAATGAATAACATCTCTCCATGTTTTGTTTTTTTTTTAGTTTGTGATACTTGGGGGAGAGGGGGATCCTAAGTACTTTTGTTTTTTTATTTTTCTCTCATCTTTGTTTTTTATAGAATGAAGCCTTTGAAAGTTACCTAGCAACAGAAATACAAGCCAATGGAGAGTGGTGTGTAGTGAAGCTAAAACAAAGTCAATCAATCATATACTTGGCACCTACTGCATTCAAGACATGTAGTAAACAGTTAGAATGATGGAACAAAGAATTGTATCAATGAGGACTTTGTTTCTAGACAGTGGAACAAATTTCAAAAATATATATATATTATTGAGAAAAAATCCTGTCTAGAAACAAAGTACTGACAATTTAAAAATTGTAAAGGCCATTCCTCCTTTAAAATTAGGATTTCAATTTATATTACAGTGAAGATATTCTGGGGGAAGAAAATGATTCCATACAATATTTCTATCTTCTGTCTCCCCTGGGTCTGAAGGGGAAGGAAAAGAGAGATGGGAGATCACAGTGAGATCTAAGCTCAGGGTACTGGGGAAGTACAAGAGGAAGGACTAAAGGCATAGAGAGTCATGGGTAGAGAATGGTTATTGAAGTGTATGATTTCAGGGGTGATGCGGAGTGGGCACAGGCTAGTATAGTCAAACATACGAGATGTGATGCTCCCCTCCACAGACTGAAGACAACACTCATCCATCATAGCAGACAGTGCTGTTAAAGATGGGAGAGGATTGTGAGTCAGATGACAATACCTTCAACTAATGAAAGAGAATGCCTGAAATCCGGAGAGTAGAAATGGTCAGATTGGCAAAGGGAAGGGGGCAATTGTTGACGGCCTATTTGTGCCCTGTGAGATGAGAGGGCAGCTGTCTCTACTCAAGAGTTATAAGAAGATGGCATTCTTAGGAGAGGAACTAGGTTTCAGCTAAAATGGAAAGTGAAGTAATCTTATTAAGTGTTCTCTGAGGAAGTAATATATGATTAAATTTCGATTTAATTTCTAAAATAACTGTTTCAATTTCCAGTAAAATAAAGAGTATGCTTCATTTTTAAATGGAAAAAGTTAAAATGTACATGTGAGAAAATATTAAATATGTAATAATAAATAATATTTATTTTATATATAATTTTCAATTTTTCCCATTCTTGATTTGAGAATCCAATATAGAAGTTATATTTTAATGAAATTTATAATATGAACTTTAATGAAATACTGACATAAACAAAAAAATTTCCTTGAAAGCACTTCTTTATTACATACCACTCAAAAATAATTTAATGCATTTGAAATTCCATAAAAAAGGTCAAAAATTCATGAAATATTGCAAAAGAGTCTCAAGTTTAAAACATGCAGTCAAGATAAGCAACGTTAAGGAAAGTGCTAGAAAGATTTCTGTAAAGAGACTAGAGGTGAAGAAAAGCCTGTTGACTATGTTGCAATGTTTCTAACACAGATGCTGAGCAAGAGGGCAGCAGTGAGGAGAGTGTTGTAGAAGTCAGCACAGGGTGACAACAGTAGGGAGTGGGGAGACAGAGGGCTGGACGAGCTGCATCGTAGGTGACATGGTGACAGAGATTCGAAGTAAGTTTAGGACCCTCTGGCCTGGAGATTTCATTTGTGGCAGGCTGAGCCTCCCTCCAGGGGACCAGAAGCACAGTGAACTCACAGCATGATCTGGCCAGGAGACCATAACTGTGTTTGGTTTGGAATCCAAGCAGAACCTTATTGCGGTGCTATTGGTGACTCTGAAGAGGGGCTCTGGAAATCTCAGTTAAGGGTGAGAAACTGCCACCCCTACTGGCAGACTGCGCAGGGAGTAGAGATAAGTTTAAGGATCTTCACCTTCTAGTAAAATTTGCTGTGGCTGCAGTGAAGGAGATCTGACATCCACACCACGGCCCTGGAGGGTGTCTGAGGGGCAAGAGGCCCTGGGCTCCGAAGAGGATGCCACTGGCCTCAGGTTAAACACAGGAGGTTAAAAACAAAGATCAACTTTGAATGCTTCCCAAATATCTATTAAAAACAAAGTAAAACGTCTTTTTAAAAAGGCCTAAATTTCCTCCCCTCCCCAACCAGGACAATATTGGATTTTCCTAGACATTCTAATAAGAATGATTTGAAGGAATGCCAGGCACAGCTGAGGACCAGAGTCCTGCAGAGAGATTACAGGAAAGTTTAGATACTGAACAGTGAGCCTCACAGTCCCGTCTTCTATTTGATTCCTGGAATGAAAACAGCCATGTTTATAAGCCTCCAGCAGAAGATGAAAAGACCCTTATGGATGAACGGACCAGCCCAGTGAAACACCTGGCCCAGTCATCCAACAATGAGTCCACCAGTTGACAAGCCTAGCACAGAGGTTACCTTTTATGAGTTTCATTCTCAAATATTAAATACTGCCATGGATCATCAAATATATGAAGAAAGCATGAAAAAATGATGGACAGAGACCAAAACAAACAAACAAAAAGTTCCTAAAGGAAAAAGAAGAAAAATATTTTTTCATTATCACTAATGTTCTCATAGAGATAAGAAAAGATATTAAATCCATGAAACAGAACATGATGCTATTTTTAAAAAAGAACATTCCAAGAACAAGGAAAATTCTTGGAAATTAAAAATGTGAAAGCACAAATAATACTTTCAATATAAGAAAGGATAAAACAGAAACACATTTTTAAAACAGAAGCTAAAAGCTTTGAAATTTAGAGAATCAGACTAGTATATTCAATATCCAAAGAGTTTGATGCCCAGAAAGGAAAATTAATATATTAGTAATACAAAAGAGTTCACAATACTACCAATTATGAGTTCCTGATTGAAAGGGCCTATCAAATATCAAGCATAATAAATGTCTTTTAAAATATTTACACCTTGACATATTGTTATGAAATTCCAGAACTCCCATAAAAAGGACCAAAACACTCTCCAAGAGAAAATAGAAATCACACCAAGGCATAGAAATTAGAATGGCAATGACCATTCTAATGGCAACTCTGGAAGTTATGAGGCTATGATTCAATTATTCAAAATTGTGAGAGAAAATAGTTTTTACCTAGACTTCTATACCTAGCCAAAATAGCAAACAAAAAATAAAATACCTGAAGATATTTTCAGATATGTAACATGCTGGATAATTCACCTCCCAAGCTATTGAGCAATGCTGTTTACCAAAACAAAGAAATTACACAAAAGAGAGAATAACTCAGAATCCAGAAAATTTGATATCACTTGGAACAAAGAGAAGATCCTAAAACTATCTAAAGAGTCAAAACTTTTCGTATGCAAAGAATCAAGAATCAAAGTATAGCAGCCTTTTAACTAGAAATACTGCATGCTAGAAAAAAAAATGGAATACAGCCTTTAACATTCTTACGAAAAATACATATTAACCTAGAGCTCTTCATTCCACCAAACTATCAGTCAGGTGTTAGAGTTTGCGTCTATGCTACATCAGGTTGGACATTAGAACTATCACTTCCTCCTGTGGCTATGGGAAGCTAGTTGTTCCTACTATAAAGCCATAGCCTAGGAATCACCTCTATCTACCACACCACTTGCAAGCAGAGTTACCATATATGGCCCAGGCTATGCACTGCACAAGGGAGGGAGGTAGATGGTGAGGTTTACATAAAGCATGATGTCAGTGGTGCTCTCTGGAGCTGTTTCGTTTTGGAACTGGTCGCAGTCGTAACAGGCATGAAGAGATAAGCTTCCAGCAATTTAAGTTTGAAGATTATAAACCTGTGAAATGATATTAAGTGTCATATGTTTGGGAGAAAGCCAGACAGCAATCTGACACTTAATAAATAAGTTCAATTCTCATAAAAATAATGCTGCACAGCTATGCCTGCTATTTCAACATAAATGTGCTGTTCATATTTTTCCTTTTTTATAGTCTATCAATTCTAAATAAATGTGGAAAGAGTATAAGCAAAGGTTTTAGATGCATCAAAGAATTACTCATTCTGGATTCTAAAGCATCACCAAACCTCTTGTCTATAACTCATCAATAAAAGTACATGCTATGCTCTCTTTGGGTGTGGTAGGGATAAAAGAATGAAGTACAATGTGAGAGTTCACTGGATTGTGTTTCAGAGTAAACCTCTCTGGGTTTAATGTCTAAATTAGCTCATCTGAAACTTAAAACCACAAAGCAAAGCACACATTGATTCAAAATCAAAAGAAGTGCAGATAAAAATATTTCATCAGAAAATTTCAGAACCTCAAACGATATTGCGAACTGAGTATCAGGATACTTAAAGGTTTTTAAACAAGATAAGAATTTAGAATATGGCAGTTATTTCAAACAACATCCAAGTACCACCACGTTGACGCACTTCTCAATAATTGAAATGTATCTTGTATATTTCACCCTCTCCACATTTTCATAAGTTCTACCTTCACCTGAAGTATCTCCCCTACCATCCAGACCCTGTCAACTTTCAGAATGAAGTACAAACTTCAATGTCTCCACCTAAGCCTTTATTGACATCTCTGTCCTAATAATATTTGCTCTTATCTGCTGCACTATAGCACCATTGGTTTGTTACTAAGTCATAGCTAATTAAGTATCAAGTCTTATTTCTTCAGTTAGGTTTTAAGCTTTTGGACTCCATGTATCCAACAGCACTTACCCAAATGCTGGAATATAGTAGGCACTCAGTAGATTCTCACCAAGTATTTGTCTTTATGATATGACAGAAAAGGAATGTTCCCTTCTTTGCATCAGGGTAAAGAATTTCTTTAACTAGGAGCATGATATAAGATCACAGATTGAAAACTAATGTCAAAACACCATAGCCATTTTTATACACATTTACATCATTTTTAGACTATAGCATTTTAGAAGAACATGAAAAGTGTCTGAAACATGGCTGCAGTCCTACTTATTACAGACACAGCATCTGCCTCTTCATCATAACATCCTTCTTGTTTTCTGTCATATTATGCTCTTCTTACTTGCCTCCTACCCCTCTGATTATTCCTCTTCTGATTAAGTTAAGAGCTCTTTGTCCACTTGTTCTTGAAATATGGACACTCCTCCAGGGTCATTTTTAGGTTCACTTTTTACTCCATACTCTTTTCTAGGCCATCTTTTATCCAAGCCCATGGTCTCAAAGCCATGAGTTCTCAAGTTTCCATGTACAGCCCAGACAACTTTTCTGAGCTCTAGAATTATATATCCAACTACTTCCTCTATTTGAATGTCTCACAAGCACCTTGACTTAACTTATCATAAATTGAACTCAAAATTTACTTTCCTTCTCAAAATACAAGAAGCTCAGTGAATGGCCTCACCATTGACTCAGTACTATAAGCCAAGAACTCTGTGATTATACTTGAATTTCTCTATCATTCAGTCTCTCCCAACCAGTCTGTTGTCAGATCACCTTTTCCATAATTGATCTATTGTCAATCATATATATATATATATATATATATATATATATATATATATATATACACCTATCAATCTCCTCTGTCACTACCTAGTCCAATCTATTGTCATCTGTTGGCTGGGTCACTACAATAGCTTCATAACTAGTCTCTCTGAAGACAGTTTAACCACCCTTTCAATCCATCCTCCATGCAACAGGCAATAAAATATTTTTACTCAAATATGATATTACTTCCAGGCTAAAAACTTCCCATTAGTTTCTCATCAGACTTATAATAATATACTGTATATAGTGATGTCATGGTGTACACTGAGGTTCTCCCCATCCAGACCAAGGTATACATTCTGCCAGTTGCTAGGCATGTAGCAGCTTATAGCTCTCAAATGAGTTCGTCTCCAAGACTTGCCCTCAGATAAAGACGGCCAATTCAACCAAAATCCACTCTTTCTCAGGGAAGTTCTCATTCTGACTGGCCCTTGAGAAAGTATAAAGACCCAGCCCTCTTAACTAAACTTGTGACAACTTTGAAGAGACCTCCCAGCTTCCTTATTGGATGGACTAATATGTTTCTTGAGGCTGCAACTTATCTCTCTGCCTAGTCCTATTTTCTTCACTCATCTATAAGTATTGATCCCTAGAGTACTCACCAATAAACTTCCTGCATCTGATCTGTATCTCAGAGTATGCTTCTTGGGGAGCCTGACTTGTAAAATATCTTTAATATGATCTACAAGGTCCCACATGATCTGACCTCTGCTGACCCCATACAATGTTTCCCCAAGCTCTCTCTATTCCTACCACTGGCCTTCTTTCAAGTCCTTGAATGAGGCATTTTTCTTTCTGCCTCAGGATCTTCACATGCCTTAGACTCTACCTGGAATACTTAATGCCAAGTCACCTCTACTTCCCATTCCTTCATCGCCACCACTTCACCTCTTTGCCTAATTAATTTTTACGCTATATTTAAATCTCAACTCCAGCTTAAATGTCTTCCCTTGCCTCCAAGACTAGCTAGTACCCATCTTATCACCTACTACAGCTTACCATACTTTTCTTTCAAAGACTTTAATGGAACTACAATGAACTGTTTTGTACTTAATTGTGAAATATTTGTCTCCTTTGCTGTAACATCAGATCCACATCTCTCTTGTTTGCTACTACAGTTCCAGCACACAACTTGGAACACAGTAGGCACTTAAAAAGTATTAAATCAGCCTGACCCGGTGTGGCTCAGTGTTTGAGCATCAACCCATGCACCAAGAGGTCGCCAGTTCGATTCCCTGTCAGGGCACATGCCCAGGTTGTGGGCCTGATCCCCAGTGGGGGGCATGCAGGAGGCGGCCAATCGATGTTCTCTCTCATTGATGTTTCTATCTCTCTCTCCCTCTCCCTTCCTCTCTCTCTAAAAATAAATTTAAAAAAAAATACTAAATCAGCCCTGGCCAGTTTAGTTCAGTGGTTAGAGCGTCAGCCTGTGGACAAAAGAGTCTTGGGTTCGATTCCAGTCAAGGACAGGTACCTCAGTTGCGATTCGGTCCCAGCCCTGGTCAGGGTCGTGCGGGAGGCAGATAATCGATATGTCTCTCTCACATCAATGTCTCCCCACCGCCACACTCTATCTGAAGATAAATGGAAAAATATCCTTGGGTGAGGATTAAAAAAATAAAATAGTACTAAATCACCATATGTTATATATTCAATGATCAGTGATATCACTGGCACTATAAAGTCCAATTAGCTGATGGTTACAGAAAATAAATAAAGGGATATAATGTAGTCACCAAAGTCCTAGCATATATCTACACAGGAAGAATATGTTTATAATTTACTCTAACCCCTTGTTCTCCTTATAGTGAAAGAACCCATCTCTCCCAGCCTTCTAACAAAGAATTCCAAAAGTTACATGAGAAACTATAGCTACTCTACAAAATCACCAAAGCCCATCAGCAAAGAAATCCAATTAGAGAAACCTTCCTAGAAATGTGCTTGGAACAAAAAGAAGAAGGAGTCAGGATGCAGTATGTGCTAGGAAAGAGATTAACCCAAAATAGAACAAAATCACAGGGAATATTCCAGGTTGAGAACAACTGAGAAAACTAAGGCTAGAGATGCCTAAGTATGTTGGGGTGATATGGGAAAAAGGAGGTGGGCGTATGTAATCTACTTTCTGTTTTTATAATATGGTGCGTGATCAGCTTGAATGTGGCTCTTTCACCTATATTTAGAGAGTAGACACAGAAGACAATAATAAATCAGTTAACTATAGCAAGTCTGATCTTAAAATTCTTTCAATCACTAAACAGGCCTGTTTTCAGCCTCTTCTAAAATATAATTCTGCATATTGGGGTTAAAGAGAAAGTTGGTTTATGTGAACAAAGCTTACATCCAAGTCTTCACACAGCACAGCTCTAGGAAGCACCATGCCCATTGCATTCTTTGTGAATTGTGAGCCTTGCATTTGTGCATTATGGCAGTGCTGGTCTTAGAACGTGGTTGAGTAATTCCTATGGAAGTTATCATAATTTTATCTTTGAGATTCCAGGATGAGTCAGCAAACAGATGTGTGGCCATAACTGTTTCATCACCTGCCCTGCAGTGAATAACCTTGAGAAGAGCTAGAGTCTGAAGCCAACTTAGAGTAGAAAATCAAGACGAAATTCTGAATTGATCAAGAATAACTCTGTTCATGACAGTACATGTGATGCAAGTATAAAATTATTCATCAACATTCAGGAAGAAAAAGAGAGTTACTGGTAATATTTGGAATGTAACTATGAAGACAGTGCTGAAGGATGAATGGAGAGAAATGTATAAAAACAGATGGTTAACAGCAAGAGCAGAAACCAGAGATGAGCTATAGATGATTCCAGAATAAACCTAGAGTCAAGGATAACAGGAGTGTAAGAAGTAATGTTGCTAGCACTGTACTTAGATGCCAGTGGATTTGGGGGCTGTGAGGGTTCAGAAGGGTTGACTTGGAGCAATAATTTGCAACTTTTTCATCTCGTGGCACACATAACTAATTACTAAAATTCTGTGGCACACCAAAACATATATAATATTTTTTGCCAATCTGACAAAAAAATAGGTATAATTTTGATTCCTTCACACCAGACAGCTATTGTTGTGTTGGCTATTGTCATTGTTTTATTTGACAATCTAGGGGAAAAGAGGTCAGTGTCCCTGCCTGAACAGTCAGGTACTGCATGTTTGAAAATGTGTTGCGGCACCATTGAACATCGGTGCCTTGGAGGTCTTGCTGTGTTGTGCTCCTAGAACTGCCCTCCCATTCTTTTCTAGTGCTGTGCACTTTCTATGCCAGAAAACAATGTGGGCAGATGATAAAGGCAAATATATGTCTTGAGCATCACACTCATTCATTGAATCAGACATCTCAGCTCATTCACAACCAAAATCACCTTCTTCATGGACAGGAAAGTAGAGTACGGGATAGTCTTTTTAAACAAAATAACCTGAATAATGGCCTCAATTATAATCTCCCATTGTATCAAAGGCAGACTGAATGCAAGTAAAGCATCTGTGACTAATCAAAACAGGTTCCCCACCAACCCCGCTCCTCCAGGCCCAAACACTTCACCAGAAGTTTCCTTGGCTGTGAAGGAGCCTAACCCTCATTACAGAGGGTTTAGCCAAGGCCTCCAGAAAAAGGAAAATGATCCATGGCCATTGTAAGAGAGCATCAGTGAACATACTGTAATCCCAAAATAAGCAGCACTCTTTCAAGGCACTCATCATTAATGTCATGCCCACATACAACCTTGAAAAGGCAGAGAAGAAATTGATTGCTGAGTACTCATATTACTTGGAGATCAAGTCCCCACTGCATTAATTTTAAACTTAGTAAAATAGGAGTGAGCTGTACAGTGATGAGAATGACAAAGAGAATTAAGAAATCTAGTGTTTGAAAGAAGAGAAGACCAGATGGGAAGATAAGAAGAAACACCAATGGTCCCTCTCATTCAAAGGCCAAGGCCCTCTACAAACACTCTCACAGGATGTTCTCTATGCATCTTACTTTTTTTAGCAGAGCGCCAAGCTGAGTTGACTCTCCTAGCCATCCAATTCAAAAGGCTGAGTCTGAGAGCCAACCTTCCCCCTTAGTAATGATACCACAAGGATGGGAACTGTACCAGAAGCAGCAAGTTCCTGGCTCCATGACAGCTGCCTTATTTCTTATTAACATATTTTATATAGCCTTCAGCATGGCAAGAAAAGCTTCCTTTAATTATCAACAGGAATGAAGAAGCCACAAAGGGAGATCAGAGCCAGAGAACCGTGGCTGCACTGAGTACACCCCGCTCTTACCAAAGCTGACATAGGGTGCGGGCTGTGCAGATACTGCTTCCAGCGCCATGGGCAAGCACGTGGAAGGGAACCTGGAAGTCATTGCCCAGTGCCCGGTGATTCTGCTGCAATAAGTTCTCAGTAAGGAGAACTGTTTTAGTTCTTCCTTCCTCTTTTTCCAGTTCAGGGAAGTTGCCAGAGACAGAACATAGCTCAACCTTTAGGTGCAGGTGGCAACATGGCCCCGCGTGGTGATGAGGGTAAGAGAAGCTATTACTCTGCAGAGGTACCAGCTGAAAGGCAGCCTCAAGCCCTTGCATAAGTACCAAAAATTATTATCAGAGCCACCTCATGAGCAAGTACAGCTGAGAATGTACTGGGTGGACTGGAGAACACCTGGCAGACTCTGTCGGTGTGCAAGCTTATCTCCCTTTCAGGGTCCCATGGTGTCTAAGAAATCGTGGGAGGATCAGGTCCAGTACTGCCTTCTCCTTAAAGTCACTAACACCTTCTCACAGCTGTGGTTGTTCCATTTTTACCAGCAAGAGCACTTCAGGGGGAGAAATGGAAGGAGACACAACAGAATCTTTAAAAAAGATATTGGGAGTACCAAAAACAAACCAACACTTCCCTGACTTCCCAGGCCCATGAAATTTTCAGAATGTGGTATCTACTGGATTTTCTGATTTTGTGCTATAGTATAGTTCTGTTGTGGAGAAATGTCTTATGCTATACCTTTGGTTAGCCTCCAAAGAGAAGACATAGCTTAACACAAGGCAAAGGACAAGGCAAGAATGAGCTAAAGCAGGGGGATATTGAGAAGGGTCTGTTTCTATTGGCACTTCCAGAAAAAAATTCAGTTCTCTTGTTTTCAGGAAATCCTGGCACACATGAAAAGGCCACCAGGACCTAAAAGACCTTCACCACATAAAACCAAGCTGTCGTGGTGGTAGAAAAAGACTCTGCTAAGAGTCCAGTCAGCCTCTCCTATGTGACGGCCATCACAACGAAAGGCTAGTGGTGTGCGGAATGTTGTATCAGATGGCTTGTGAAAACTTACATCACCCTGGAGGAGGAAGGGGGTGCCTGAAGTACGCTTGTAGAAAAGAGGCGAAATACAAAATTTAACAGTGAAAATTTGTAGAAACATTTTAAGATAGAACAAGTTTGTGAAGCTATATTGAAGGAAAATGGCAGAGTCAAGGGGATGACACTTCATGACATTTCAGGACAAATGCTGAAACAAGTAGGCATGTATGGAAGGTGACGACTATAAGAGGAGAAATTATTAAGGAAAAGATAAAGAAGAGAAAAGAAAATGTTATTTTTTATCTTATAAGTAGCTAAAATGTAATTGTAAAACTGCTTGGCTTGCTGAACCAAGGAAAATGACTATGACTTTGTATAGCATAGAAGTATTTATATAATAGGAAATATCTGTGAGATAAAGTATTAATACATTGAAGCACTTTGACAAAATAATGTTATTTATCTTTTTGATACAATTGAATGTGTACTCTTTATCCAAAACTGACTTATTTCCACAATTTTTTTTCCTTTGGCTATTTCTTCTTCGACTTCTTTCCATTTCCAAATATGTTCTGAACTTCCCTATCTTAAAAACTATCTCATAAATATTGAAAACCTTACGTTAGTGATGTCTCCTATTCTACCACCATTCCACTTTTCACTCTCCCATTAAAGCCCAAACCTTTGCACACATGGTCTTCACTTGCTATGTCCAGTTTCTCCACAAGTCCTCTCTCCTTCCTTCCCTCACTTCTTAATTCCCACCCTTCTGGCTTCTATATCTTTGCTGCTATTGGAATGTATCATATTTCCAGAGTCTCCTTCCAACCCCTTTTTCAGGCTTCATCCTTTAAGTTTCTCTGCCACACTTTAAACTGTCGAAAGCCCCATCCCTCCCCACTTCTGGGATTCTTCCCTTTCTCCTATGTTGTGTCTTTTCCCAATGCCCCTGCAGAGCATTCGTGTTCTCTGTGCTCAGGCATCCCGGCAGTGTAGCTGTGCTACAATACAGTTCTAGAGTACAGTAATACCCACACAATCCCTCAAACACTTATGCTTTGGAGATATATTCTAATTGTTTCTGATCCAGACAAAATACTTAAGAATATGGATCTTGGCCAGTGTCCAGGGATAACTCTACATTTCCCATTGCTGTTGTTTTCCTTAGCTTTCCTAGGGTAGACATAGATCACAATAACCCAGAAGATACACTTACTCTGAGTATTCTGATCAGCCCTGATTCTTTCTTATTTTAACTCTGCCTCCCAAAATGGTGAGGCTTTGTAGATGGTACAGCAGATGGCTGGGAGGGGGGGACAGTACTGGGTTTTGTTTGTTGCCTCCACTCTGTTCCCTGATTTTTAGAAACAAGCAAGCCCTGAGTTTTAGTCACCATCACCTATACCAAATGTATGGTAGTCCTCATACATAAGAACACCAAACAAAACCCACAAGAAAACAAAAAACCTTGACAGTAAATGGATCTGGGAAGGAAATGGGGGTGGTTCCATGAAAGGTGTAGGAGAGAGATTTACTTTCATGGAAGCCTTTGTACCTTTTCAGCTCTGTGTGTTGTGTGTATGTATTCTATATTCATAAGTGATTTTTAAATAAAAAATGCATAAAATATTTTGTTAGACAATGCTGATCTAAACAAAGAGAGATTCTGGTCTCAAGGAGCTTATAATTTGATTGGGGAGACTGGACATTATTTTAAAAGAAATAAATAATAGCTATTTTATACTGGTCCCACCATTAAATTGCTGCCTAATATTAACCAAGTTTTTTAACTACTCAGAATTCAGTTCCTATAGTTGTGAAATGGAAAGACCGAATTAAATAACCATCTATTTCATTTCATTCATGTATTAATTCATTCATTTTATTTATCTATTCAAGAAATTTTTAGTGAACACTACATTAGCTTTTGCTGTGTAACCACTGCCAAAACTTAGTACCTTAAGACACCAACCATTTATTTATTTATTTCATTTTTATTGTTGAAAGTATTACAGACGCCCCCCCTTTTTCCCATTGACCCCCTCTATCCCACTACCACCCCACACCCCACACCCCCACCTTCATGGCACTATTGCCTGTGTCCATTGGTTATGCATATATGCATATACGTTCTCTGATTAATCTCTTCCTGCTCCTCCTCTCCCCTTCCCCCTGAGATTCATCAGTCTGTTCCCTGCTTCCATGTCTCTGGACCTATTTTGTTCATCAGCTTATATTGTACATTACATTCCACATATCAGTGAGATCATGTGACATTTGCCTTTCTCTGATTGGCTTATTTTACTCAGCATAATAATCTCCAGGTCCATCTATGTCATCTCAAAAGATAAGAGATCTTTTTTTCTTATAGCTGCATAGTATTCCATTTTGTAAATGTACCACAACTTTTTATCCACTCAACTACTGACGGACACTAGGCTGTTTCCAGATCTTAGCTATTGTAAATAGCACTGCTATGAACATAGGGGTGCATATAATTTTTTCTGATTGATGTTTCAGGATTCCTAGGATATATTCCTAGAAATGGGGTCACTGGGTCAAATGGCAGTTCCATTTTTAATTCTTTGAGGAAACTCCATACTCTTTTCCATAATGGCTATACCAGTTAGCATTCCCACAGCAGTGTACTAGGGTTCCCTTTTCTCCACATTCTTGCAAGCACTTGTCATTTGTTGATTTCTTGGTGCTAGCCATTTTGGCAGGTGTGAGGTGATACCTCATTGTGGTTTTAATTTACATATCTCTGATGATTAGTGGCCTTGAGTATTTTTTTATATATCTCTTGGCCATTAGTATGTCCTCTTTGGAGAAGTGTCTAGTCAGGTCCTCTGCCCATTTTTTAATCGTATTGTCTTCCTTTGGTTAAATTGTATGAATTCTTTATATATTTTGGAAATTAACCTTTTATCAGATGTATCATTGGCAAATATGTTCTCCCATACAGTGAGATCTCTTTTCACTTTTTGATGGTTTCTTTTGCTGTGCAGAAGCTTTTTAGTGTGATGTAGTTCCATGTATATTTTCCTTTGTTTCTCTTCCCTAGCTGATGTGTCAGTGAAAATTATGCTAAGTGAATGTCTGAGATTTTTCTGTCTATGGTTTCTTCTAGGATTTTTATGGTTTCACGACTTACATTTATTTAAGTCTTTTAACCATTTTGAGTTTATTTTTGTGTATGGTGTAAGTTGGTGGTCTAGTTTCATTTTTTTGCATGTACCTGTCCAATTTTCCCTATACCATTTATTGAAGAGACTGTCTTTACTCCATTATATGCTCTTGCCTCCTTTGTCAAATATTAATTGAGTGTAATGGCTTGGCTCAGTTTCTGTGTTCCCTTTTCTGTTCCACTGATCTATGTGCCTGTTCTTGTGACAGTACCAGGCTGTTTTGATTACAATGGCTTCGTAGTATAATTTGATATCTGTTATTGTGATCCCTCCTACTTTGTTCTTCTTTCTCAAGATTACTGAGGCTATTGAGGCCCTTTTTTGGTTTCATATAAATTTTGGAGTATTTGTTCTAGATCTTTGAAATATGTCATTGGTATTTTAAGAGGGATTGCATCAAATCTATAGATTACTTTGGGTAGTATGTACATTTTAATGATGTCAATCCTTCCAATCCATGAACATAGTATAAGCTTCCACTTGTTTATATCTTCATCTATTTCTTTTTTCAATGTCTTGTAGTTTTCTGACTATAGGTCTTTTATCTCCTTGGTTAAGTTTATTCTTAGGTACCTTAATTTTTTTGTTGTTGCAGTGATAAATGGGATGTTTTATTTTTAGCTTTGCTTTCTGAGAGTTCATTATTAGTGTACAAAAAATGTCATCGATTTCTGGATGTTAATTTTGTATCCTGCTACTTTGCTGAATTTGTTTATTAAATCTAGTAGTGTTTTGGTGGAGTCTTTAGGGTTTTCTATGTACAATAACATGTTGTCTGTGAAAAATGACAGTTTCATTTCTTCCTTTCCAATTTGGATGTCTTTTATTTTTTCTTCTTGTCTGATCACTGTTGCTAAGACTTCTACTACTATGTTGAATAAGAGTGGTGAAAGAAAACATCCCTGTCTTGTTCCTGTTATTAAGGGAAATATTTTTTGGTTATGCTCATTGAGTATGATGTTGGCTGTAGGTTTGTCATATATGGCCTTTATGTTTTTATTATGACTTCTCTATTCCCAATTTGCTGAGAGATTTTATCAAAAATGGGTGCTGGATATTGTCAAATGCTTTTTATGCATCTATTGATATGATTATATGATTCTTATCTTTCATTTTGTTTATGTGATGTATCACATTTATTGATTTGTGAATATTGTACCAGCCTTGCATCCCTGGGATAAATCTCATTTGGCTACAATGTATGATCTTTTGAACATATTGCTGTCATTGATTTGCTAATATTTTGTTGAGGATTTTGGCATCTATGTTCATCAGGGATAATGTTCTCTATTTTTCTTTTTCTGTGGTGTCTTTATCTAGTTTTAGAATTAGGATAAAGTTGGCCTCATAAAAAGAGCTTGGAAGTGTTCTTTTCTCTTTAATTGTTTTTGAATAGTTAGAAGAGGATAGGTGTTAGTTCTTCTTTGAATGTTTTGTAAAATTCACCTGTAAAACAGTCTGGTCCAGGACTTTGGTTTGCTAGGAGTTTTTTTTTAAGTTACTACTTCAGTTTCATTAGTTGTTATTGGTCTATTCAGGTTTGCTGATTCTTCCTGATTGAGTTTTGCAAGACTGTATATTTGTAGAAATTTATCCATTTATCCTAGGTTGTCCAATTTGCTGGCAAATAGTTGTTTGTAATATTTTCTTACAATCTTTTTTATTTCTGTGGTGTCAGCTGTTACTTCACCTCTTTTATTTATAATTTTATTTATTTTGAAGGATCTGGCTAAAGGTTCATCAGTTTATCTTTTCAAAGAACTGGCTCTTGTTTTCATTGATCTTTTGTATTGTTTTTTAGTCTCTATGTCATTTATTTCCACTCTGATCTTTATTATTTCCTTCATTCTACTTACTCTGGACTTTTCTTATTGTTATCTTTCTAATTCTTTTAGTTGTAGGATTATATAGTTTATTAGAGATGTTTCTTGTTTCTTGAGGTAGGCCTGTAGTGCTATGAACTCCCATCTCAGGACTGCTTTTGCTGTGCATTTGCATTATTTTCAGGAAGTTTTTTATTTTATCCTTAATCTCATTGGTAATCCATTCAGTGTTTAATAACATGTTATTTAGCTTCCATGTGTTTGAGTGTTTTTTAAGTATTTTTATTGTAATTGATTTCTAGTTTCATGCCACTGTGATCTGAGATGTTGCTTGATATGATTTCAATCTTCTTGAACTTGTTGACACTTATTTTGTAGTGTCAACAATATGTAGTCTATCTTTGTGCATGTCCCATGTGCACTTGAGAAGAATTTATATTCTCCAGCTTTGAGATGAAATGTTCTGTAAATCTTAATGAAATCTAACTGATCTAATGTGTCATTTAGGGTCTCTCTTTCCTTGTTGATTTTTTTATCTAGATCTATCCAGTGAGGTCAGTGGGGTGTTAAAGTCCCCTACTATGATTGTATCGCTGTCAATCTCTTCCTTAAAGTCCTCCAGAAGGTTTTTAATATTTTTTGATGTTCCTATATTGGGTGCATATATGTTTACCAGGGTTACATCCTCTTCTTGGATCAATCCTTTCATTATTATGTAATGACCTTCTTTGTCTCTTTTTATTGCCTTAATTTTTTTTTTTAATCTTCACCCAAGGACACTTTTCTATTTATCTTCAGATAGAGTGGGAAGGAGGGAGAGAGAGAGAGAAACATCATTGTGAGAGAGACACATTGACTGGTTGCCTCCCACACAACTCTGACCAGGGCTGGGGATAAACCACGATCGAGGTACGTGCCCTTGACCAGAATCAAACTTGCAACTCTTTGGTTCATGGGCTGATGCTCTAACCACTGAGCAAAACTAGTCAGGGCTTTATTGCCTTCATTTTCAAGTGTATTTTGTCAGATGTGAGTATTGTTACTCCAGTTGTTGTTTTTTTTAATATGTTTTCTTTATTGATTTTAGAGAGAGAGGAATGGCGAAGGAGAGAGAGATAGAAACATCAATGAGAAAGAACATCGATTGGCCTCCTCCTGCATGCCCCCCACTGGGGATCGGGCCCACAACCTGGGCATGTGCCCTGACTGGGAATCGAACCGGCAACCCCAGTTTTTTGTTTGTTTGTTTGTCCCCATTTGTATGGAAAAATGTTTTCATTCCTTCACTTTCATCCTGTATGAGTCTTGTTCTGAGGTGAGTCTCTTGTAAACAGCAAATATATGGTCATGTTTTCTTATTCATTCAGCTACCCTATGTCTTTTGATTGAAGTGTTTAATCCATTTACACTTAAGGTTATTATTGTAGTTATTCATTGCCATTTTTATTCTTTATGCCTAAGTTTCTCTATATACATTCCTTATTATTATTAGAGCAGTCTCTTTAACATTTCTTATACTGCTGCTTTGGTGGTAACAAACTCTTTTAGCCTTTTATTGTCTGGAAAGTTCTTTATTTCACCTTTTGAATGACAGTCTTGATGGATAGAGTAGTCTTGGTTTCAGGTTCTTGCTTTTCATTACCTTAAATACTTCATGCCATTTCCTTCTAGCCAGTAGTGTTTCTGTTGACAAATCAGCTGACAGCCTCATGGAGCTCCTTTGTGGGTAACAAATTGTTTTTCTCTTACTGCCTTTAAGATTCTCTCTTTGTCATTCATTTTTGGCATTTTAATTATGATGTGTCTTGGCATGGGCCTCGCTGGGTTCTTCTTGCTTGGGACTTTTAGTGCTTCCTGAACTTGTGTGACTTTTTTCTTCACCAAGTTAGCAAAGTTTTCTGCCATTTTTTCTTTAAACAGGTTATCTATCTAGCTCTTGATCACTTTCTTCTTCTTCTGGTAATCCTATGATTCGGATGTTGTTACATTTTATATTGTCCCACATCTCCCTTAAACTCTTCTCCTGTTTTTCAATTGTTCTTTTCTTTTTGGTTCTCTGATTGAGTGATTTTTTTCTACCCTGTCTTCTAATTTGCTGATCCAATCCTTGGCTTCCTCTAATCTGCTCTTTATTCATTCCAGTGTATTCTTTATTTCTGCTATGTCATTCTTCATTTCCAACTAACTGGTTTTCATAGTTTCACTATCACTTTTCATGCTGTTGAGCATCCTTATAATTATTAATCTGAACTTTGTATTTGATAAATTGCTTATCACCATTTCATTTAGCTCTTCTGCTGGATAATTATCTTGTTCTTTCGGTTGGGTTTTGTTTCATTGTCTCCCCATTTAGACTGTCCGTTTGGGTTTGTTTCTATGTATTAGGTAGGTCTGCTATGACTCCCAGTCTTGGTAGGGTGGGCTTGTGTTGTAGGTGACTTGTAGGACCCAGTGTGGCACAGTCTCCCTGATCACCAGAGCTGAGTGCTCTAATAATGTCTCGTGTGTGCATTGTAAGGGCCCTCCTGTTGTACTTGAGTTCTGATTGTTATTGGCTCGTCTGTCCATGGGTTTGGCCCTCAGGCTGGCTGACAGTGAGGCTCAACCCCCCAACACAGATTTCTGGATTCTGTACAGGTGTTTATCACATGAAGTGCAATTTGCCTCAGCAGGGTTTGGAGCCTGTCAAAATCTCCCTGTGGATATACTGCTTGTGAAGTTTATTGGATCCTACTCTGTTGTTGTGTGAAGCTGACCACTGGGTTTATTGGTTTGGGGTCTCTTCATGTGGTCTCTTGTGCAATTCAATGTCAGACACTGTTTATAACTGGCCCTGAGTACCTTGTTTGGAGCTATCAGAAATCTGTAGCTTGCGGCTCCCTCTACTGGGACTGGGTGGTTATGAAAAAGACCAAGCTGCACACTAAAGTTTGTTTTTACTAGCCCTGGGCACAGAACAGCTCAGGCAAAGACTCAAAGCACCCAGGGATCTGCCTCTGCTTGCAAGATCTCTGTTAGACTCAGTCACTTAATGAGCCTCTGGCTGTAGGCCTCAGCAGGGCATAAATTCCACAGGGTAGGGCAAGAGGGTTTCCAATGGATAGGGTAATTGCTTCCCCTGAGGCTAAAGCTGCACTGATGGGAAAGTTCTATCTGAGAAAGGTGGCTTTTATAGCATGAGGGACTGACTCAGCACAGGGATCCTGGTTGTGGGGTTGGGGCGTTGGAAGATGAATGTTTTTGTAACCTTGTGTTAATTCAATCTCAACCTTGTAAACCTGGTCCACCCAGGTGTTTTGAGTGCTTGTTACCAATCTGCGAATAAATAGGACTGTGTCCTAAGCTCTGGAGCATTTGCTCCCTTGCAAAGCTCCCTCCAACCAGCGTGTGGTTGTAGGTTCATTGCTTTGCACCGATCCTGGCAGGCCCCAAGATGGCACTGGTGGCTGTCCTCTCTGCTCTCTCCCCAGAACCACCAACCCCAGACTTTTCTCATGCAGTTCTAGTCCATTCTGCCCTCCCTCTGCTGGTGCCCAAGACAAGTGGCTGCAAATGAAATTTACTGCATTGGGTCTTTTAGAGGGTACCTGTGTTTCTAGCCCTCTCTCCCTCTTGGACAGAACCTCCCCCCCTCCCCCTGCCCCGGCCAGTACTTTTCACATCCATATGTTATATGGGGACCTTTCCTGGTTCTGATGCTCTGGGCTGGAGAGCCCAGCTTGGGGGTTTAGACCCCAGATTTCTCAGATGGAAACACCCATAGCTGATATATCCCTCCATAACTTCAGCTGCTGCCTATGGGAGCCCAGCCAGCCTCCTCATGTCTCCACACTTCCTACCAGTCTCACTTCCTCTTTCAGTCCTTTGTTATCAGGCTTCTCTCCAGCTAGTCTTTAGTTGGTTATTCAAGATAATTTTTCTATATTTTGGTTAGAATTCCAGTTTGCTGCTGGAAGAAGGTCAGTGTAGCATCCACTTAGTCCACCACCATCTTGGAAACCTCCCAACCATGTATTTAGTTCACAATCAGCCAAGTGGAAATTTGAGCAGGGCTCAGCTGTATGATTCTTCTGTTAGTCTCAGTAGGGTTCATTTTTGTGTTTACTGTCAGCTGTCAGTCAGCTAAGGTGGTTCTGCCTCTAGGGCTGGTTGGCTGTCAGCTGGTGCAACAGAGGCAACTAGGCTACATGGCTCTCATGTGGTCAGCTGGCCTGGGCTTGTTGGCATCATCTTGGGATTTTAAGAGTAACATGTCTCAAAAATAAAGCTCTTTTTAAGTCTGTGTTTGCATCACGTTAGTTAATGCCCCATTGACAAAATCAATTTCAGCCCAGATCTAAGGAGTTAAAAAAGATACTCCAAACTTGGTAAGAACTGTAAAATAAATTTCAAGAGACTGTGGAAGAGGAAGAAGAATGATCAGCATCTTTTTGGTGCCGCCAAGTCCTTACCTTCATGGAGCTTACATTTTAAAGTCTTTGCCACTAGAGAATGTCTACTGCTAGCAAATTATAATTATGAAAATCTGGTGTGAGATGGATCATGGGACAAATCACAGAAAAGAAATGGTTAAGTCTATAGAATGACTAAGGTTAGGTAAACACAACCTTCTAGAGAGAGACTATTTTGGCAGACTTTCCAAAATGTTTGTTCAGTTTTTATTAAATGTTTTCCTAAAAATCTATTTGCAGACCCAAATGATAGCCTTACTGGGTTAGGATTCCATAAGAGTTAAGGGAAGCAGTGACTATTAATTGATTTCCCTTAGTGGGGCTCATGGGTTTTTGTGGTTTTTTTTTTTTTTTCTTTTCTTTTTTTTTTTTTACTACAGCTTGTGGAGAAATAAGATATATGACCACTGGGAATGGCAGGAATCAATCCATTAACAATGGATTCTAAACACATACAATGATCCTAGCACTGGCGAGACATTACATGGGTAAAATGAAGCAAATTACCATTCCTTCCATCTGCAAAGCTTGGCATATAGTTAGAAAAAATACACCCAAAGAAAGATTACAAACAATACCAGGTAGCAAATGAAATAAAGATGTTGAATACACAGTTCCCTCCAAATATAAAGTTTCTCCAGGTGTTCCAGCTGTTCTTACACTATCCACTCCCCCATTTCCTGCTGTGTCAAGTGTCCCATAGTAAATTACCCTGTGGAGAGGAAATGTTACTCAGCCTGACATCACTGTGTTCCATCACACCCTCTCACACACCTGCTCCTAACCTCACATCCCTCACACACCTGTCATCACCCAAAAAACACTCCCCTCCTCTAACCTATACATCAGCCCATAAATTTACATCCTAATTTTTCCTTTTAGATAAGGCATCCTTCCCAAATACACAAACCCATAATGAGGAGATATGTCACTTTTTTAAATTATGGAAAATACACACTAGCAAAAGTTTCTGCTTTTCTTCCTTCATGTGAACTCTGAAGAGAAACCAAAGCCCCTATGGATAATTACCCAAAGGAAAAAAAAGTTTCGAGAAGGAAGTGTTATCTAATGGAAAGAGTATTTTCTAGGGGTCAGAGGGCCTGAGTTTTAAATATATTCTAAAGATGTTAATACTTTCTCATGGTATAATTTGGGGCATGGTCATTGTCAGTGAGTTTTCTTATCTTTCCAATAAAATTAATGACTATTGTATCTCCCCCATCTACCTCATAGAGTTGTTATAATTTTCTAATGTGATCAGTATGTAAAGGTATTCTATAAAGTGTAAATTCCTCTATCAATGGGTTAACAGTTCTATTTAAAATCAGAAGTGATCCTCAAAATATTCATTAACTAATATGCACTGGCATGAACTAATCAAAGAGGACACCTGGCAGTCAAAGTAAACTCCGACCAGAAGTTCTGGGGCTTGCTAGCAGAATGTCCGCCCTGTCTCAGCAGGATCTACATGCAGAGGGTGAAGTGATATAGCCAGCAAAATAGGCACATGAACAAAATTTTTTGTGGGGCCTGCCCCATCCAAAAATAAGTACTTATTAAGGCATACATAAATTCCTAATGGCAATGTAAATTTTTAAAATTTTTGAAACTTAAAATTTAAAGCAAACATGATCATAATACAATATTATTAAAATGTGATTTAATAGTTACATTTTCACACATTTTTATCATTCACCACCTAAAAGCGTAATGACGGTCTAGAAGCCTTTCACATAATTTCACCTCTAAAAATGGGCTATATAGCAAGTGGCCGTCAACTGCTATATACGTGCCTTGTCTTTGCTGATGCCAACTGAGTTTTGTTTCCTTCAGGCTAATCATCAAAGAAGTTAAGAAAAGATATCTACATATCAAAACATATCTTTTTGTATGTGGCAATAAATCAAATATATGGCACTCTAAAATAGTGGGCTTCAGAGTAACTAATATGTGATATGTGTTCTTATATAAAGTAGAAATAGTCTGAATTTAGGCCCTACAAATGCCTAAAATCCCCACTGCTGGGACTGATGCATACCTAGGCATGTCTGGCAAAACAATGTGCTAGACTTGCCAAATGTCTATTTGAATGAGGAATGAAGAAACCTCCCAGGGGAGAACTCATTCCAAGGGAAGAGAAGGTCAAATAGATAAGTATGGTCAATGGGGCCAGGGAACAGATAGCGGTAAGGTTGTCGCAGTGCTTGTCACTAGAATTTGAGTCCCATGGATGTGGTAAACGCAGGTGGCTGCAGGAGAGAGAATTTGGGGTTTTCAACTGTTAACTTTGGGCCCATACCTACACTGCTTTGGTAAACCTCTATGCCCCCACATACATACCACTACCATTTTACCCACCTCTGGGACTTCAAGTACCCAGGACATCAACAGCTCTGCAGGACACAGCACTGTGGCTGTACCCAGGAGAAGTCCCATGAGTGCCCAGCAGATGGCAGTGGTGCCTGGCCCAGGTGGCCAAGTCTGTGAGTGTGACAAGGGAGAAAATAATTGCTCAGTGCCCAGCAAACACTGCATGGCAGCTGGGCTGGAGATGGCGTGCAGGGAAGGGAAGTCCAAAGATGGGAATACACACTGATTACTAAGAATGTTGGCTTGCTGCCCTGGCCAGTGTGGCTCAGTTGGTTGGAGCGTTGTCCTGAGCACCAGAAAATCACTGGTTAGATTCCTGGTCAGGGCATATACCTGGGTTGTGGGTTTGATCCCCACTTGGGGCATGTATGGGAGGCAACCAATCAATGTTTCTCACATTGATGTTTCTTTCTCTCCCTTCCTCTCTCTCTAAAATCAATAAAACTAATTCATTAATTAAAGAATGTTGGCTTGCCCTCTTAGCTGAGGGCTCAGTCTTAGAACTTTCTGCCTCTTCATCTCCTCCCATTTCATAGGTGGTTTTAAAGGCCATCTTGCCTGGCTGGTGTGGCTCAGTGGTTGAGCATTGACCCATGCACCAAGAGGTCGCCAGTTCGATTCCTGGTCAGGGCACATGCCCAGGTTGTGGGCCCGATCCCCAGTGAGGGGCATGTAGGAGGCGGCCAATTGATGTTCTCTCTCACCGATGTTTCTATCTCTCTCTCCCTCTCCCTTTCTCTCTCTCTAAAATCAATCAATAAATAAAATTTCTTTTTAAATAAAAATCATCTCTATGCCAGTGACTTTAATTTTTTATCTCCATCCCAAACCTTTCTACTTCTGCATTCCAGACTCATATATCCAACTGGCTACTTTGTATCTCCATTTGGATGCCAAATGGAAAATGTCCAAAATTGAACTAATTTTCTCCCCTCAGAAACATCTTCAACTTACAGCCTTTTTTTTTTTTTATCTCAATTGATGGGACCTGTATCCTTCCAACTGATCAGACCGAAATTCTTGCAATCATTTTAACTCATTTCTTTTCCTTACCTTTACATGCAACTCATCAGCAAATACTGAAATCCAGTGACTTCCTACTGTCTCTGTAGCTCCTGCTTTGGTCTAAAGAGCCACATCTCTTGCCTGGACCCCTTCAGTAAATTAAAGCGTGGGATTGGAATGCAAATGCTTATCTTTCTAGCACCATAACACACATGGAGGGGAAAAATCCAGCAATTTGGTTTTAATTAAAAACCTGAAATTGGAAAATTCATGAAATGACCTCTATAATATCAGGTAGAATTAATGTGACACAGGGACCCTCCTATCAAAACCCTATCATTGTTTCAGGGTTTAGCACACTTCTACCGTCACATACAGCCTTTCTTAATAACACTAGCCCATAGGGACCTTTCCTGGACCTGAAACCCTGTAACACTTACAGTACATATGGTTTGTCTAGCACTTGATTACATTCTATCTCGGGTTGTGCGCTAATCTTTTCACGGGTGTTAGTCTTGCTGCTCCAGCTGGGTAGGTAATGAGGCAGAGGTCCAGCTTGAACCAAAAGTGAGATTGATATGTCTGAGCCCTCTGGCCTGTGTAGTGACTAATAGGTGTGGACACCAGAAGTTATTTGCATATGAAGTCTTTAAAGTTTTTTTTTTAATTTTTATATTTCAATTACATCTGACATTCAATATTATTTTATAATAGTTTCAGATGTAGACATATATGGTTTTTGCTGAAGAAGATTTTGAGCAAGTGGGTGAGTGGATGCCAGGATGGGTGAGGGGAAGACCAGGAACTGGGGGAAGCCAGGTGACTGACATCCGATATTAATTCCCTGCTCAGCCTGTGGCTTCAGGTCTGAACACAACAGCGAGATCTGCTAAGAGGCTAAGGGTGTTCTTCTTGAGCAAGTCTTGAGGCAAGGAAGCCAAGCTGTCCTGCTTTGATGCCCACAGGATAAAGAGAACAGCGAAAGGGGAACAGGTGAGCCTAGCATGCTACCTGCTTCTCGGCGTCTCCTCTGAGCGAGGAGGCTCAGGGAGGGTTGAGGCTGCCCAAAGCAGATTTGGATCTCATTTTTTTTAAAAAGGAAAGAATTCCAGACCCCCTAAAATGACAAATGGGCTAAGTTGTTTACTAACAGTTTACATTGGCAGTTTCCGTACTTGGGCTGACTCCCTTCTGAATCTCTAAGTCCAATCATTTGTACCAGCTTCTCCCCACCCCTGCCACTCTGGTACCTCCCAGGTTGGTCATTAAAGCACAGAACAAGGGTACCCTTGTCGGACACAGCATCCCAGAAGGGCACTGATGGCAGTGGTGGTTGTCTAGGGCTGCCCCCAAGTGACATCAAGCACTTGAGTTCCAAGTGTGAGAAAATGAGATCATTCCTGAGCACTCATGGAACATGCTAGAAAGGGAATACCTTGGCAGGGGCATTGAGGGTAGTGGGGAACTGTATGGAGGTTTAAGTTCCTCCCTTTTTCAGGGACTTAGCCTGGTCTGGAGAAATGTTTATTTTTACAGTGATCTCATTTGAACCCACAGACCAGTGAGGCATGGGGAGCCTGACGGTAATGCAGACTCCATAAGGGGAAGGCCCAGGGCGTTCATTTAGCTAGGGCACCCCAGACCATTAATATGGTAGATTCTGGTTAATTGAGTTTTTCAAAAGTAGAAATAAGTAACAAAGGTCCTTTTTTAATCAGAGCTATCAGGAACCAAAGTGGGGGTCAAATCCAATTTCTAGCAGTGGAATTGATAAAGTCATAAAACCTGGCTGAACTTAATTTATCCTAAAATTTAAAAAGAGTAATTTCTAGTCTGACATCTTCAAGGGTTGTCAAGGTTAATCAACTAAGATCATATATATGAAAATGTTTTAAAAACTATAATGAGCTATAAATTTTAAATATTATAATTCAGCCCAGCCGGTGTGGCTCAGTGGTTGAGCGTTGACCCATGCACCAAGAGGTCACTGGTTCGATTCCTGGTCAGGACACATGCCCAGGTTGTGGGCCAAATTCCCAGTGGGGGGCATGCAGGAGGCAGCCAATCGATGTTCTCTTTCATCGATGTTTCTATCTCTCTCTCCCTCTCCCTTCCTCTCTCTTTAAAATCAATAAAGAAAAATAAATATGATTATAATTCATATAATAATGTATTTATACAGATGTTCTAAGATTGAAGACAATATAATAAGTTGAATAATTTAAAATGTTTTAAGTTTACCTTTTATCTAAATATATTTGTAACAAAACATAGTTGATTAATTATCCAATTCACTTTGCATCACTGAAATTAAAAATATGACCTAAGAGCCCTGGCCGGTTTGGCTCAGCGGTTAGAGTGTCAGCCTGTGGACCAGAGAGTCCCAGGTTCAGTTCCCACTAAGGGCACGTACCTCGGTTGCAGTTTGTCCCCGGCCCCAGTTGGGGTCGTGTGGGTGGCAACCACTCGATATGTCTCTCTCACGTCGATGTTTCTCTCTCTCTCTTCCCCCCTCTCTCCCTCCCACTCTATCTGAAGATAAGTGTAAGAATGTCCTCGGGAGAGGATAAAAAAAAATATATGGCCTAAGAAATAAGCTGTTGGCCTTATCCAGTGTTTAAGGCCAATTACTCATGATTGAAATGCCCCACACGAGTGTCTTAAAATCACAATTTGAGGGTTAGCTTATTACTTATAAAATAAAAGGTAGTCCATGTAAGTTATATTGTTTCTTATCCTCCTCAGTGTTATAATTCCAGGTAACGCTTTGTGTCCTTCAAACATTTTCATGTCACTTGGCCTGTTACTCTGCTCTGGTTTCTGACTCTCCCAGTTATGAAAGCTGAAGGACTCTGCCCAGTGCCTTCCTTCCCTGACACTGACGTCCTCCCTGAGTAGATGCAGCATTGCTTTTGTTGTTGTTGTTAATCCTCACCCAAGGATATTTTTTCCATTAATTTTTTAGAGAGAGTGGAAGGGAGGGAGGAGAGGGAGGGAGGGAAGGACAGAGAAAGATTGATGTGAGAGGGACACATCGATCAGCTGCCTCCTGCATGCACCTCAACCAGGGCTGGGGATCGAATCTGCAACCCAGGTATGTGCCCTTTGACCAGGAATCAAACCTGAGACCTTTCGGTGCACAGGCCAACGTTCTAACCACTGAGTCTCACCAGCCAGAACTACGCAGCATTTCTTAGACTTCTGTATCTTGGGGAAGAGATGGCCTAATGGCTTTTTCTAGTATTACTATTATCATATGTTCCAACTTAGGGAAATGAACTACAACTCACCCTTTGATTCTGGCACAGCATAGATAATAGGCTAACACTCTTCTCGTCACGCATTTTTCTGACAAGGTCATTCTATTTGTGGCAGAATTTCACAGACATTAAAAAGGTCTAAAAAAAGCACATTCCACCTTATATTGATTTTTATTTCTTTTGTATTGGTATATAATTAGCATTCAATAGAATGCATAGATCTTACCATATAACCACCAGAAACAAGATATAAAATTACCGGTATTAGAGACAGCCATCAGCAGCACTGATGAGAAATGGTAAATCTGGCTTTATACCATTTCTCCCTTAGCTAGCTCATGGCATACATGCGAGCTTTCCTGAGTAAATGAGATGCAAGCAGATTTGTAGAGAAAAAACCTCAACACTGATCCTGTCCAAGTCTGATTCTAATTTAGGGTTCAAATATTCAGTAGATTTGAACACATCTTTAGATATTTTCTGATTATAAGAATAACTCATGTTTATTGCCCCAAAATCAAAAAATACAAAAAACATTTAAAAGGATAATACAACGGGCTCTTTCATAAATTTAAAATATTACTTCTTTGTAATACAAAGAAAAAGATGATCCATAATCCTATCACCCAGACAAAAATTTGTGTCTTACGAGAGTCTTTAAATACATATTTTATAGATAGATAGCAATGTGTGTTTTGCTCTTTAAAAAAAAAAAAAAAGGATCTTACTATGCTTACTGTTTTATATTGTTAAGTGAAATAAGGAGTTTCTGAATTGAAGTTCAGCCCCTATTGCCTAGTCTATACGTCTTTCTCCACAGAGGCTGTAGCTCGTTGGAGAAGACAGTCTGACAGTAGATGTCAAGGCCGCCTAGCCCAGGACCCAGCCTCAGGAGCGGTCTGCAGCTAAGAGCCCCTCCTGAGTGTGTCCAGCATTTTGGAAACTGGGAAACTGATAAAACCTTCTGAATGTCTAATACAAACTTGTAAAACATTGTGGGAAATTTAGATATCAGTATGCATAATTCTCTGTCTCTTGGCCAATTATTGAGCTCCCTGTGTGAACAAATGCTTCTCAGCAGTTTCTGGCGCGAGATGCCTGCTGCGGATGCCATAATCGCCTGCCTGTGAAGATCAGCGTGAGTTCCGCGAGTATTTCTAATCCTGTCATTGAAACTCAGTGTGACTCTGGGGCTGTTCACTGAGGAATTGATTTCCAAGGCAAAACGACTACAGTAAAAACCAACAAGATGAATTTCTATGGACAAATATATTCAAGGTCATTATTTTATGTTTCTTTGGTTAATATTTTCACAGACCTTCAAGCTCCATGTGTCCAATTTTCTCCACCTTCAATATCAAATCCTTTTTTATGTTTTGCAAAGACACATTAGCTTTTTAATCTTCAAGTAACGCCCCCCACACACACACATACACAAACATAGTCCCCCCTCTTGAACAGAGCAGACATCCCAAGAAGAACCAAGTAATAAGAGATCCTCCCCCGTAAATATGTTAACATAGGGGCTGTGTTAACAAAAGAAAAGAAAAAAGAAATTGATTCCCAGTGAATTCAGCAAAAGAAAGCCTGTGATTCAGCAAAAGAAAGCCATGGACCATTATGTTTAGCTCACAGACACGCCATCTAATTGCAGCTGGGAAAAGACTGCTCCCTAATCACAGCCTTCTCAGCCTGCCAGGAGCGAAGAACATGACTCATAAGCTATTCTTTCTTTCTTTTTAGGAAATCCAGCTCCAAGGGAAGATCCCATGCTGTCGAAAAGAAGCTACCTATGAAGAAAAATGAGAACAATTAAGCTCTAAATCTGTACAAGAAACTTGAACAGCTGAGACTCTAAAAGGAAAATGGAGATAATGCTAATGATTACGTTTTATAGCCTCAACATGCCTTACATCTGGAAGCGCTCCAAAGCCTTCAGCAGGTTGTCACAGTGATAGAAGGGGCCCCTGCTGAGCTGCAGCTGCTTCTGGGGAGGAGCCCGCATCTGCAGAACATCTGCATATCAATCCCCAAATCAGACAGACAGAGCAGGAAGGCCAGAGGAGCCTCGGCAAGGGCACCCCTTCCACCTGGAGTCTCCCTCCCTGGCTGCCAAGGTTCAGGAAGGCTGAAGCACCAGTTCCCTAACTAATGCAATTACAATAAAAGCTTAACTATATGTAAACTTTGGGGAAGGAGATGGTTTGGACAGTCAAGCTTTCTACTTAACTGAAGGGTTTTGACAAATTTAAGCACCAATTTTTGTTTAACCATTACAGATGAAAGCTTTTCTAAAATGTATTGCTGGATTCTCTTTCTCAATTCAAATTAACGATAAATTCCTAATGTAACACCTTCAGTTCATCCAATATTCATCAATATGAAAAGACTGAAGATGTATCAAAGACGTATCAGTGGGCTTGGTTATGGAGGAGCATCCAAAGCATTCTCTATGTATACTGTTGTGCGTGTATTTGTAAACACACACACATGCACACACACGTGCATGTGCACACACACACTCATATACACATACTCATGCACAGATTTAGTGAGAGAAATGGATGAAGGGACGTACAGAGAGAAATCAATATAACAGGAATGAGCAGACTGCATTACTAGTTCCACCCTTCCATTAACTAGCAGTGTGACCTTGAATTGTCACCTCAACTCTCTGTGCTAAACTGAGGGAGGAACATTAGATGTTGTTTAAGGTCTGATTAAATTTTAATCTTGATGATTCTTTAAGAATTATATTATTCCTCTCCTCTTTCTATTCTTTCTTTTTTATTTTCCTCTCTTTCTTTCCTTGCTCCTTTTTCTTTTTTTATTTCCTTTTTTCTTCTTTTCATTATCTCAATCCCTAGTTGTTCTTTATTCAAAGTGTTAAAAGAAATGAGCCAAGTAAACCTGAAATTGAGTGCAATCCACAGAACTCCAACTGCAAGAGCTGTGCCTGAAACTGAGGTGTGCATTTTCAATTAGATGGCATGATACCTACCCTCAAGGAGTGTAAATCTCATTATAGTAGCATTATAACACCTTTTAATGATCATATTTCCTCTGTTTCTCAAATATTCTGGAATTGCATGTGTGGGGAAGACAAGAAGGAGATATCACCATAAGCCAAACAGCCTGAGAAATCTCCTTGGAAGCAGTGTATGAAACATGCAAGATTTGAGTTAGAAGTAAAGGGGAAGAAGGATACACTACTTGACACAGCAGTACACAGAAAGCCAGGGGAATGGATTACACAAGGTATTAACAGATGATAGGAAGACCTAGAGCAGGGGTAACACCCTAGAATGTCCCTGGGGTAGCCAAACTAGTGAGGGCGCTGCAATGGGGAGTAATGCACATTCTAGAGGACTAGACAGAAGCAGTCAGGGCCCTGCAGTGGGGAGCAGTGCACACTCTACAGAACCAGACAGAAGCAGTCAGGGCCCTGCAGCGGGGAGCAGTGCACACTCTACAGGACCAGACAGAAGCAGTCAGGGCCCTGCAGCGGGGAGCAGTGCACACTCTACAGGTCTAGACAGAAGCAATCAGGGCCCTGCAGTAGGGAGCAGTGCACACTCTACAGAACCAGACAGAAGCAGTCAGGGCCCTGCACTGGGGAGCAGTGCACACTCTACAGGACCAGACAGAAGCAGTCAGGGCCCTGCACTGGGGAGCAGTGTGGGCTGTAAGGAACTTGGTAGCCCTGTCCCAGCCTAAAGATTTAAGTTGAATTTTTATAAAATATTTATTGAACCAAACAAATAAGTTGTTAGATGGGATAGGACCATAGCACCAGAGCTTGTGACCTGCCATAATCGTTTAAATGACTTGCTCTTCTCTTCTTTTAGAAGAATCAATGGAATATAAATTATATGGTTTTCATTTAAAAAATAAGAAAACTTAAGATCTTGATGGATAACACACAATGAGATTAAATCCCTTTTATGCTATCTATCTCCTGGAGAATTTTTCATTGTCCTTGTACAATAATGTAAGTTATCACACTGGGGATTTTTTGCTCATGTATAAATAGCTCCTGTACCCATAACCCAGGGATGACAACCATTTTTATTACTTAAGCATGTCTCTGACTATGAAAAGCTATTTCTAGGAAGTCCAAACTGCCACAGCAATATTGTTGTCAGTCTGAAATGCATATATATGTTGGGGAAATGTTGTAATAGAGAAGTTTTCTATGCTGAGCCTTTTCTGATTCAGCAAAAGAAGGAAAAACTGGAAAGAAAACTAGCACCCTACAGCTGGGAAGAAATCTTGGCAGCCAGTGCTAAGGGTAATTACCAAAATCAGGAGCCAAAAGGGTTTTGTTTGTTCTTCAGAGGGTCCCCAGGACAGGACTGGCCAAGAGATAAACCAAACCATACTGCAAAGATCAGCGTTGACAAACTATGTTTACAGTTAAAGTGAAATGCTTCTGTAAATTCAATTATCCCTTCTGTGAGAAACCTGGTCTAGGAAAGGGGAAAGTTTAGCCATAAAAGTTTCAAGATTTGCATTCTAGAGTAAAGTTATCACTCAAGATGGATCTGGAAGCAGAGACCTGAAGGCTGTAAAGAACTGAATATTTCCAGGTATGATTGTGAGACCAAGGCCAGGACACACTCCAAAGCTCCATTACAGCCCACCAAACACCTCACTGATGGCTGTATACCTCAAACCATGTTTGGCTACACAAAACTCCAACAGACCCAGCTCAAGACTGGGCCCACCACTGAGAGTGCTTGTAACAAATACGGATTTACAAAAATCCTGGACTGGACTGTGCACTTAGGTCAGCCTTGAGAAACCAGGCACCCACCCACCGAGGGGCTGTGAGACTGCCTTCACACACAAGACCAGTCCCCTCATCGTGTCTGGGAAATCTGCTCAATGTCATCCTCAGACTGACAGCCTCTCTCTGGAACCTGGCCAAAAATAAATATTAAACTAAAACTGAGAGCATTCAATTAATCCAGAGTGAAGTTTCCCCCTTCCAGGGAGACCAGTGTCTCTACATCCACAGAAAAGAGGTGTCCTCATAAACGCAGCTGGTTCAGGTCTCAGCTGGCTCATTCTGACACTACTTTCAAAATTCATCCCCACTGTTTGGGGGGTGTGGGGTGGTGAGAATTCAGACTTCAAAGTCACATGGCTTGATATAAAATCACAGTTCTGCCATTTTCTTACTGTACTAGCTCAACTTTTTTCTGACTTGGTTTCCCCATCTGCAAAAAAAATGATATAGTACTAGTAACACCTCATGGAGCTGTTGAGTGAACAGAGATAAGGCACATGAAGCACTCAGAACAGAGCCTAAGATATAGTTAGTACTCAGTCACAATTACTGGTTCTTATTTTCATCATCTTACAGGGTTTGGTCAGGATGTACTCTTTTGGAGAGATTGTGGCCCACTAATCTCACAGCCCTGTCTTCCTGGATTACATTGCCCCAGAAACTGTCCTCTCTACCATTTTATCCTCCTGTGGTCAAATGTTTCTGCTCCTTTGACCACTGCCAAGCCTCCCTCCCTTTCTAGAACTTTCTTCCATGCCCCCTAGAATCCTCTTGTATGGGAAAATGTTTCTCCCAGTCCAACATCTGCCATCATCTAGTATGATTTTAACATCCATATGAATGATGGTACATCCAAACATCAAATCAATGATTGCAAACTTAAATGTCAACAAGGGCTAGGCAGAGAGTATGCACAAACAAAACAAGTCAGTCTGGCAGTGAAATGAGACAGGAAAACATAATGGCACTGGCATCAGCTAAGAGTGGTGGAGAGTGTGGTAGATTAGACTGAACATCCCTTGGAGAAAGGCAGTTCCATCTCAATACCAGCACAGTATGCCACATGAGAAAGCAAATTTCTGGAGAAAATAGAAATCCAGGATTTTTTAACATTGACAACTATTCATTTTTTTTTTTTTTTACAGGCAGAATGCAGGCCAAATAAAACAAGTCTATAGGCCAGATTCTGTTCCTGAGCAGCTAGGTAGAAAACACTGCCTCACTCAGCTCCCATCTCCTAGGCAGCATTCTTTCTTTCTTTTACATCATCTCTACCCTGGCCTCTGTGTCTCCCTTTTAACCCCATTTTCATCCAGTGATTTCTTACATGTCCTTCAGATCTCATCTTTATTTTTTTTTTATCCTCACTCAAGTACATTTTTCCATTTTTGTTCAGATAGAGTGGGAGGGAGGGAGAGAGAGAAACATCAATGTGAAAGGGACACATCAAGTGGCTGCCTCTCACGTGACCCCAACCAGGGCCAGGGACAAATTGCAACCGAGGTACGTGCCATAGGCCAGAATCGAACCCAACTCATTGGTCCCCGGGCCGACACTCTAACCGCTGAGCCAAACTGGCCAGGGCCAGATCTCATCTTACACTTCACCCCCTGACATCCTATTTTCTTTCACTAGGGTATTATAACTTCTTATTTTTAATTTCCTATTTACATATCTATCTCAATTTTCCTCTAGGCAATCAACATGATAAAGGCAGGCACGTAGTTCGTTTTATTCACCAACATACCCCCCTCATTCA
Organism: Tadarida brasiliensis; assembly: GCA_030848825.1. NCBI lineage: Eukaryota > Metazoa > Chordata > Mammalia > Chiroptera > Molossidae > Tadarida > Tadarida brasiliensis. Next base: position 64,278,883 of record CM061259.1, on the reverse strand, counting down.
GCAGAGTGCCTGCCACATTGAAGATGCTCAGAAATAATAATTGTGAAAGGGATAAAAAAAAATAATTAATCAATCCCTAGTTTGTACTCTAATTTCAATGCTGAGTTCCATATGCACATTTTGTAGGGTCCGCTGACCATCTTCACCTAGACAGATTCTCAGCAGCTAAAATGGACCACATCTCCAGTGGTTTTAAAAATATGTCCAGCCCAGCCGGTGTGGCACAGTGGTTGAGCGTCGACCTATGCACCAAGAGGTCACTGGTTCAATTCCTGGTCAGGGCACATGCCCAGTTTGTGGGCCCAATCCCCAGTGGGGGGCATGCAGGAGGCAGCCAGTCGATGTTCTTTCTCATCGATGTTTCTATCTCTATCTCCCTCTCACTTCCTCTCTCTCTAAAATCAATAAAGGGAAAAAAATTTTTTTTAGATAAAAATATGTCCACAAATTCTCCCTCTAAGCGAGGTGGAGCTTCGTTTCCTTCCCTTTGAGTATGGGCTGGATTTAGTGACTGCTTCTAAAGAAAAAAAGCAGCAGAACATTTGCTGTGTCACTTCCAAGATTAGACTATAGAAAGACTGTCTTAGTCCATTCAGGCTGCTGTAACAGAATACCAGAGACTGGGTGGCTTATAAACAACAGATATTTATTTCTCACAGTTCTGAAGGCTGGAAGTCCAAGATGAGGGTGCCAACATGGTCAGCTGAGGGCCCTCTTCCAGGTCACAGATTTCTCATATATTCTCACATGGTAGAGAAGGGTGAGTAATCTCTCTGGAGCTTCTTTCATAAAGGCACTAATCTATTCATGAGGGCTAATCACCTTCCAAAGGACCCACCTCTAATAGCATCGCTTTGTAGGTTAGGTTGCAACATATGAATTGGGGGGTGGGGGCACATGAACCACAGCAAAGACTATGGTTTTTGTTTGGGCTCAGGCCCTACATCTCTTCCTCCTTCTTCCCTTCCCTCATCCCATCCTTCTCCCTCTCCCTCTCCTTCCTTTTCTCACCCCCATCTCTTTCTGCCTCTTTCCTCAGTTGCTTTGGGCAGCCGTACTGTGAGAGTCCCTAGATGATGTCCACATGTCAATAAATTACAACCTCCTGCTAACAGCCATATGAATGAGATTGGAGAAGCTCTTCCAGACTGGGTCACATGTTTAGATAACAGCAGCTTTGCTGACAGCTTGACTGAAATCTCAGGAGATATCTTGAGCCAGAACCACTCAGCTGAGTCACTCCCTGATTCTTGACCTGAAAAACTGTGTGACAGAATAAATGTTTGTTGTTTTAAGCCACTAAGTTTGGGGATGCTTTGTTACACAGCAAGAGATAATTAAACATTTCAAAAATGAATGTATTATTACCCTTTTCCTCTTTCCCCTCCCTCACTTCTAAACTTGGTCCTTCTCTGAAGTCCCCTGGTTCTGTTAACAGATCAATCTTTTCAAATCACCAAGGCTTAAAAACTAAGGATCCCCTTTGAATCTCCTCCATGATTCTTTGCACCCCTGATCTTGTTAGTAGCCAAGACCTGTTTATAAGAATACTGCAATATACTTTGTTCATTCCTCTCTCTTTTTCCCATTGCCATTTTCCCATTTTACACTCTCCTTACTCTTCCTGGGCCTCCTACCTGACTTCTCTCTCTCTCTCTCTCTCTCTCTCTCTCTCTCTCTCTCTCGTATCTGCCAGATTTCTAGGTAAAATTTTATTCAAATAGGTCATTTTCCTCATCAAAAAATTTAACAGTTTTCCATTACTAATGGAAGAAAAATCCAGATGTCTTAGAATAAGATAGTCTGGCCTGAATTCTCTTTCTAACCTTACATTCCACTGCTATTTTTTATATCTTCCAAGCTCATGCAGCAAATACTTTCGGAATAGTATATGGCTTTGTGATAGTTGTTCCAATTATCCATTGCAGGTTAAAAACTACCCTCAAATCTTATGACTTAAGCAACCACTTTTGTTTATCATAATTCTGTGGGCCAGGAATTTAGGAAATATTTGATTGGCTTGTCTCTGATCCACATGATGTCAACTAGGCTGAAGAATCTATAATATTTCCAAGGTGACTTCTTCGCCACATGTCAGCCAGCTGGGTGCCCTTTGGCCTTTCTCTGCACGTGGCATCCCACCTTCCTTGGCTTCTCCACATGAGTTCGGCATTTCACAGCATTATGGTCTCAGAACAACCTAGTTGTTATCCTCTTTCATGGTGGCTATTTTCCAACAAGAAGGTTTTCAAGATTGAACATTCCAAGAAATTCAGGAAGAAGCATGAGGACTACTTATGACTTATTCTTGGGAGTCACTTCTTTACTGAATGAGTTTCAGGGACAGTCCAGATTCACGAAGAGAACTATGTAGAGTTGTGATCAAGGTGAGGTGTGGTTCTCTGAGGAGGTGGGTCATCTTGAAAACTAAATACATTGTGATCTGGGCCCCAAGGCTAAGGCAACTAGATTCCATTTTATGTAGGCCCCTTGGTTAAGGCGACTAAAAGACTCCATTTTGTCACCAATAGACATTCCTCGATATTCTTCCAATAATAAGTTAACTACCCCTAGACAGAAAGGAATTTTGCCTAAGATTATAGTTGCCCCAGGAGTTGGGAGGCATTTGCAGTTTCCTGAGTATAGGTATTTACAGGTATTTGCAAGTACTTATGCCATCGGTAAATAATGCTAATTTTGACTTCTGTAGTCTCTGTCACTCCCACTATTGTACTGGTTCCCTGAGGGGAGGGGGCTAAAGGAGGAGGGAGTTTCTGTCTTTAAAATGGGACAAGCAAGAAAAATCGTGGCTGTTGATCTGAGGGGAAACTATGCCTTCCGCAGCCCGCCGGCGAAATAAAGTGCTCCTTTCCAATTCGGCCATGCGTCTCTGGTTATCTCGCCATCAGGTTATAACAATTGTACTCTTTACCCCTAAGGGGAACCCTTAGGATAATATGAAGATACTGGAGAAAGAGTTCCAGAAAGAAAGACAATAGACAGTTATTAATACACACAGAAATGTTCATTTCCCTTAGAACTCAGGAGCAAGAATTGGTGAAATGCACACACACACACACACACACAATATGCTGTCACTTATATTTTGATTAGAGGGCAGAAAAGAAGCACAAGAAATTGGGAATCGTTTTTTAATGAGATATAATTCACATACCATAAAATGTACCTTTTTGCTTTTAGAAAAACAAATTGAGGACAGAAGTATAGGAAATTTGTTCAGGGTGTACAACTAATCCACCAAACCACATGCCATCTCTACGAAGTAAAATTTCATTTTAGATAGTAACTCCCCAAACCCATTTATACTCTGGATAGAAATGGACCGTATATTTCCCATCTATTGCTAACTCAAACCTAATTACTCTTTAATACCCAAATGAGTCCCCTCTCATCCATCAAGCCTTACAGGGACACTCCCAGCTCACCATTATTCTTTTCTTCCTTGGAACACATATAGTCCATGTGTTGTTCTCATGTGGTGTCTTATGTGTTAATGGAATCATAAAAAAGTAGAACTGGAATGGTAATAAAATATTATCTAGATCAATTATTTTATTTTCAGATGGGGACATGAAAGCTCAACGTACTGATATGAGCAAGGTCATATCAGTAGCAAAGGACAGAGCTGATTTCTAAGCTATTTCTCGAACACTGTGTTCCTAACAGAGCATGTATGTGCATCAATCTTGATTTTCTAGGAAGGGTAAAAATTTCTTCAAGAGTTAAAACACACCTTCTCTTTTTGTCTCTGACATGGCACCTAGCAGGATAAACAGTAAGAGCTCAATGAGTACTCTGTGATTTGGAGGCAGAGGGATAAAGTTTCCTTTAATCCAGCTATAAAATCTCTTTTAAAAGGACGATGCTAGAGTTAAACCATGTTGCTGGCATTCTCTGAGACAGCTAAGGGAGACTAAAGATCTCTGAAAATTGAATAAAATTGAGTCTAAACAGCAAAATGGTTTGTGAGCAGACCTACTCCTAAGACAATGGGTCATCGCAGGTGAAGGGAGAACAGCAGCCTCTCCATCAAGTCCATGGTGGGGGTTGTGGTGGCAGTCACCAAACCATGGCTGTGTCTAGCAGTCTGTAAGTCCAGAGATGAAAATCCCATGGAATATTACACAAACACATGGGGAACTCTCAGAAATATCTGGAGGTCACTTAGGGTAGGATGGAAGATAATTTCTCAAAACAATGCCATGGATGTTTGTTGAATTGCAATTAGAATTACAAAAGATTTGTCTGGCCAGTGTGGCTCAGTGGCTGAGCATTGACCAATGCACCAAGACGTTGCTGGTTTGATTCCCAGTCAGGACAAATGCCCAGGTTGTGGGCCTGATCCCCAGTGAGGAGCATGCAGGAGGTGGCCAACCAATGTTCTCTCTCACAGATGTTTCTATCTCTCGCTCCCTCTTACGTCCTCTCTAAAATCAATAAAGGGAAAAAAATTTTTTAAAGAATTACAAAAGATTTAACTTAAGTTCTAGATGTGGCCTCATACCATGGTTCACCTTATCCCTCTTTTACTGTTGGGAGTGAATATAGCTTTCAAACCATGTACCCAATACTAGGACTGCTAATCAGCTTGAATTCAATTGCTCAGTTCTGATTGGTCAGTTGCCTGTTGTTACACTCTGGTGACTATGACCCATCTCTCAATCACTTACCATGTTAGAACCTACGTTATGGAATCTGTGTTCTTTGCTTATCCAATGAGATGAAGAACTCACTGAAGGCATAGAGTAAGACAGCTCAGCATCTTCAATGCAGATTGAGGAATTCTCAATAAATCTTTGTTGAAACAGTACAGTTTATGTCCTGGCTCTGAACTCAAGGTTTGTATGACTTTGAGCTAGTTTGTAACCTCTGTCAGCACTAGTTTTCTCCTCTGACAAATGGGGTAATAATCTCTCCTTCATAAATGTGTTGTTACAATTAAATGAGGAAAAAAGGCATGCAAAACACAGTAAATAAAGTTTAGAACCCAGTGACTAAATGAAGCTAGTATTATTTGGGGGCATGCTGTCTGCTTACCATGAGCCAATTCCTACCCTTCTCCCCGACCTCGACACGGATCAAATCCTAAAGTTTAAGGGCTGAGAACATTTCTGGCTCTCTAACACTGAGGCTCAGAGATGGGAAGCATTATGAACTTAACAACTCATGTTAGCATTAGTCTCTTCAACTGGACATACTGTGAGAGACATGCCTCATGGTCCTCCCATAAACCCACCGCTATCACCTAACAAAGGAAAACCACTCAAAACGTGTTTCCGACATGAGCCCAGATGTTGGCTGAAATCTTCCACAGAGCTCTAGTAGGGAGACGATTTCTTCCATACCCTGTCAGGAAGGAGATCAAGGAACAGAGTCGAGGGAGGGGCACATTTGATTCTCCATGTCACATGCTGGATCCTTCTTGTTCTCGAAGTTCAGAGTTTCCAGAATTCTAACCTTTCACTTCCTTCTATTCACGAAGGATTTTTTTTTTCCTTTTCCCCAGTGCCCCAGAAAGGCCCTGAGCAAGCTTGAGCAAATTAACTTCCTCCCGATGCTTTTTGGAAATGAATAAAGAAAGGCTCTTCCAGTTAGTTGAGTTTCTCCAGACCCACTCCCTGGTTGAGACAGCCAGCTTCTCAGTGTTTGCAGCAGAACTCACAGCAGGCCATGGGTTCTCCAAAATGCTTTCCTCGGTGGCTTCACATTCTTAGCCACTCCAACCCTATAATTTTTCAGATGACTTGAGGTTTTGAAAGCAAATGAAGCAGCGAAACTGCTTCAGCTGCTAAATTCTTCCTGGATACAGTTAGAAATGACAAAAGGCTGCCATATACAGTGATTTGAGTTTTGCAGACACTTTCCTTTAGTTTTCCATATAAACACATTAACAGATCCCAATTTCCTTGGAGATCAAGATCAGCTGTGCACTGGCTACGTATAAACAGACATGAAGCCCCTTTTTATGAAGCCATAACCAGACAATGATTTGTATGTGGCATTTTGTGATGTATGAGGAACTTTCACAGACATTAAACTCATTTGATCATCACAACCAGTCTGTCAGGTAGGGCAGGTATTATTATCTCCATTTACAGACAAGGACACTGAGGCCCAGGTCTTGCCCAGTGTAAAAGCAGTAGTATAAAACAGCTGAAACCAACGTAAATTTCCTTATTACAAATGCAGTGTCCTCTGCAGTACATCACAGTAGCCCAGAGGCTTGGCTGAAACTCATATGCCTGCAGTGATGTGGCCATTTCATTTATAACCCTTCATTTGTTATCTATAATTCTCTCCATCTTCTCCACTGGTCCCAATTTTTTATAATTAGATACCTACTGTTTTGTTCACACTGATTTCTTAAGGAAAATATTAAGTAAGTGCTCCTTTAATCTTAGATATAATCTCCAGCAAGCCTAATAACACACTGTCCATATTCTTTCCTTTAAGCACAGAGAGGCACAAACTGTAATTCCTCTTTGATGAGTGGGGTAATAGTGCCTGGTCTTGTGAGACATATGCAAACAGGGAGGGCAGGAGACCAAACAGCATCTAAAACAGCTACAGAAAGAACTGATATGATTGCTGCTGGGCAGAGAATTTATCTCTGCCAGAGAAGTCAGATGGCACAATGAGATGTCCCCATTATTTCAGTATGGACTGCTCTTCCCTATCGTGGAGGAGACATCCCCTGTAAGGCACGAGACCTCTGGGGCTGAAGCGACTCAGACAAATGTGCAATAAGCCTTGAAGAGGGGCACCGCCCACTACTTCCTTCTACTTCCCCTACCCAGCCCTTGAAACTGGACACCTGAGGCTGGGCAGAGGCCCTGGGACCTTCTGCTGACCAGTTTCCTAGGAGCCTTGAGAAGTTCACACACATTAATATGCAAATGAACCACAGCCAATAAACAAATATGACAGAAGCTGATTCAAAGATGTTTTACCTCTTAAATAAACTAGTAAGCCTAAGGAAAGTTTATTCCCATTTAAGATTTCATAGGGATCAAGGCTATACACAAAGATATACAAACGATCACAGTAATTTTAAAAATAATAAAGCCCCAGCCGGGTGGCTCAGTTGGTTGGAGTGTCGTCCGGTATACCAAATGGTTGCGTGTTCGATTCCAGGTCAGAGCAAGTACGGGAGGCAACTGATTGATGTTTCTCTGTCTCTCTCTCCCTGTTCCTCTCTCTCTAGAATCAATAAAACATATCCTCGGGTGAAGATTAAAAATAATAATAATAACAATAATAATAATAACAACAATAATAACAAAGATCCTTCCTGGTTATGGAGCACTTCCTCTTTGCCAAGAACTGCTTTATGTATCTTATCTGTAGTTCTCATAATAATCCCGAGAAGCAAATGGAATGATCACCATATGACAGATGAGGAAACTGAAGCCAGAAAGGTTAAGGAACATCCCCACAGTGACACCTCTGACATCTAGCAGTGTCCCCCGGAGCCTGTCCTTTCACTCAGGAATGTGCTTGGAGGTGGGCGTGGGTGTTGGTGGCTGCTGTGATGACTTGAGGTCTGGCCAGCCTATTTCTCCGCTAGCAGAGTGATACGGGCGCTGGTGGTGTAAAGCAGAAGTAGATTAGGTAGCTGGCCCATTAACAATCCTAGGATCTCTGTCTAGCACAAATCTCAGGACTGATCATGTGAAGGGAGAGAGTAGGGATCATCCAGGCTATTTCTTTGACTAAATTAACCTACTTTTTCTTTCCAAACTACATATCCAGTAGCCCTCATACATAAGAGAAATGAATAGATTAAAAAGATATGTTTACCCCTAAATGTATACCAGGGGTCTATTTGGGGGGACATTCAATCTTCTCGATAATTTTCAAGCTTCTTTAGAAACATTTTTTTCCTGTGGATATAAAACCCAAGGTCATAAAATTTCTGAGTGAATGAAGAAACTGAAATACAATCTGCAATTCACCATCTGGCATCTGCTTCATAATGAGTCTGGGGGAAGGGAAGAGAAGTCGAATTTTAAAAATGTTCCCAGATAAGCCAGCTTGTCTCTGGCATCTATGCCACTGGACTCTATGGCATAATGCCACTCCACCTCTGCCTGACACAGTGGGAGGGGGATGGAAGGACCTTTGATTCGATCTTAGTTCTGGTGCTGACCAGTTATGAGATATTGGACAAACCGCCAACACTCACTTCAAAGTCTGTATCAATACAACAGGAACATTGACTAGATTTACCTCCCCCAACATTAACATTTCTACATTTACAGGTAAAGCTAGAAGCCTATAAGGATGGAATTCTTACTTACCTACACAGTCATTACTTTCTTACTGATCGCTGTCAAGGAGCTGAGGCCAAGGCATCGTAGCTGGACTGTGAGTTGGCAGGTCCACGTGGATGGACACTAGAGAGTGTTACAAGGAACAAAGACTTTTCTTAAATAGATGTTGGGGATAACTGAAGTAGAGAAGGACAGCCGGTAAGAATGAAGAGGAGCTCTGTGGTGTTGCCTCATGGTTAGAGCATCAGCCCGCACACAACATTTATTCTCTCTCACTCTTTCTTTCTCTCTCTCTCTCTCCCTTTCTCCCTCCCTCCCTCCCTTTTACGCTCTCTAAAAAAAAGAAAAAAATCAATGGAAAAAATATCCTCAGGTGAGAATTAACATAAAAGAAAGAAGAAGAAGAAGAATGGAGAGGAAGACAACCACAGTCAAGGGAATTACCAGTATTGAGGGGCTAAGAACCAGCCAGAATAACCTCATTAGAAAATGCCAAAGTATAAGACAAAGAAGAAGGTAACCATGGGAATTGTTTCCTTGCTGAACCTTCTCCTGTTTATTTCTTCCTTTTATCAGTAGCCAGTAGTTTTCAAATACCAGGAGGAACACTGCATGTGAGTTTTAGTTGGTTCAAGGGCAAAGCAAGAAGTGGACAACAGCACAGAATTTCCAAAAAGCAGCTGCAATGGTTTCCTAGGCCTGCGTGACAAACAGGATTGGTGATATGGGGGTTGGGGGGAGGCTCAAAATTACAGAAATGTATCCATAGTTCTGAAGGCCAGAAGCCTGAAATCAAGGTGCAACAGGGTTGGTTTCTTCTGGGGGCCCAGGGGAAGACTAAGTCCCATGCCTTGATTCTAGCTTCTGGTGGGCCAGCAATCTTTGGTGCTCCTTGGCTTGTTGGGAGCATCATTCCAATCTCTGCTTCCATCTTCACATGGCCTTCCTCCCAGGATGTCTGTGTACACACTCCTCTTTTCATAGGGACACCAGTCATCATCGAACTCAGAGCTCACCCCAACAAGGTATGACTTTGTCTTAACTTAATTACATCTGCAAAGACCCTATGTCCAAATAATGTCACATTCTGAGATTCCGGGTGGACATAAATTTTGGGAGGACACTATACAATCCACCCACAATAGCAACTAAACTGCAAATCCCTCTCCTTGTTGAATGTCAAGGGGCAGTAGACATGGGGAGGGCCACAGAGAAAATCAGCATTGTCCTTTAGGTTCATAATTTATAACATTTTTCATTTATTTTGCATCTGCTCCCATAGACAAAAAAGATTCTTAATGACAGGGGCAATTTCTCATTAGTTTCTGTATCCCAGTGCTTAAGACAGCAGACAGTAGGCATTCAATAGACAGCAATAGGGTCTGTAAGCCCACACTGAGACTTCTGTGTGAACCTGGGATCAGTGAGTCTTTACTACTTTGATAGCAGGAATTACTCAGATCATCAGAGTAGCTTCCTTTTTCTTCTTCTTCTCCTTTTTTTTCCCTTCAAGGTGGAAACAAGGAACATGAATCAATCCATGGGAATACCCCCTGGATGGCAGAAATCAAAACATTCATGTGACTCAATTGTGGCAATAAAACAGGGTCCTGCAATTTTAAAGTAAGTTCCTTGTTACCATTTCCTCCTTTCTTCCTGGATATCTATTTTGGGCTTTCCACTCCATTCCAGGAATTCCCCTGTAGCCTGAGAAATTGTCTAAACCCACATTTTGCTTGGTACTAAAGCTCTCTTCCTTTTCTTGAAGGATGTTTGGGTGGGAGGTAGAAGAAGAAACCTCAGACGTGTCACTGGGAGGAAAACATGTCCCTTATTCATGTGGGCCGAGTATTACAAAGGCAGAGTTAAATTCAGGAACTACAATAACTTAATTCATGCCTGTTTCTTATGCTGCCAGAAAACATGCAATTTAGGCTCAAAAAGTTACCAGACAGGAAAAAAGTTCCCACTGGCACAATCCATGGTCAGAGTACATTCTCTAGGTCTATCATGTACTCATAAGCACAACACTGAGTTTGTCAGAACCTTGTGCAAAGTCAAAAAATCAAGGAGGAAAAAATGCCAGTTAATTTATTGATTCATTCTAGGCACAAGTGCTTGGGAATCAACTGTGCTTGCACTCCCTAGACCTTCCTGATCTTTCCTAATGAAGTAAAGAACTGGGCTCAAACCAATGAAGTCAGCAAAACTGGTCTTCAGTTATTCCTACCTCAACTTTCCAATTCTCATTCTACCCTGGGTCAACTCTCCATCTCCAACTTCTTTCCACACCAATCAAAATATGTGCTCAAACTCCATGGTCAGCCTAAGCAATAATGTCCAGTAGCAGTTTAAACAGTGGCTCTCAGTCTTTGTGTTCACCAGAAGTATCAAGGGTACTCGATTTTCAGTGCAGATTGCCGGGCACCATCCTCAGATATGCTGAGGCAGCAGTCTGTGGTGGGCTTGAGCATCTGCACCTTCTCTAGGCAATTCATGGATTCCAACAAGTACTCCAGATTGGAAGAAATACTGCTTCCTCATTATTCCTAAAACCATGACCCCGCCTTAGGAAACCCCATCTATTTCACACAATAGCCAGTGAGGGAAACTTTACAAAGAATAGCCCTGATGAGATATGACTAAAAATGTCCATTTCGATAGAGTCTTGACCCAGAATTTTCTAAATCAATTTCACTTTTAGACAGATGAGGGTCATTTAAAAGAAAATATTGGAGCATAGATGCCCCCATCCTCAGGAAAGGGCATCCTATGAACTTCAAAATTCCTGAAAGCTCAAATCACCTACTGTGTGTGAAACACTGGATTGGTATTTCCTCACGTGTCATTATTCCATTTAATCTTCACAAGAACACTGAAATGACAAGTCTGTGAAGCAGATGTTGTCCATCCACCTTTTAGTAGATAAAGAAGCCGAGGGTCAGAGGGATTAACTGACTTGAACAAGGCTGTAGAGTTGGGATGTGGCAGCATCCAGTTTTATTCTAAGTCTCCTGGCTTGCAGTCCCCAATGTGTTGTGTTAGATCCCATAGCTGCCTTTAATTGCTGGCCCAAGCATAGCTTGAAGGCAATGACCTAGGTACTAAATCACTGAAGTGAACTGGAGTTGAAATTAGACTGCTAGATGACTGATAGGCTAATCCCCAGAGATCATGCTTATTTCCCAAAATGCAGCTCCTCAGCACTGTTGCCTTTTACTTCCTCCCCCAGGATATGAGGATATGACCATTCTCACCTCCTCCACATGTCCCACCCACAGAGATTCACTCCAAATTGCTAAACGAAGACTACAGTGTTCTAACAAAGATGGTTGAATCAATTGCCCATACAATAAGCCCATAAACACTTCCTTATCCCTCACTCAGGAAACATTCCAGAAGAATCCTTCAAGGATAGACTTTGGATAGTTTCTACCTCCAACAGCTGCCCCTGTTATGTTAGCTTCCACCTGTATGAAAGAAAAGAGCCGGGAAAGAGAAGAGCACAAAATGTGATTTTTCCCTGAACCCCCCACTTTCCAGAAATAGCCCTGATCTCAAATAATAAAAGTAAAGATAACATTTCCAAGGTCTGGGATGGGGAAATAAGCAAAAAAAATAGAATGTTTAATCAATGCAAACATTCTTGGAATCTGAAACATCTGGGAGAGCTGGGGTGGCTGTGTTGGGAGCCGGAAAAGGGAGGAGGGGTGGTTATAGACTTGACATTCTTATCCAATGTTTATCTAAAGCAGGAGCTGAATAACCTGCTCTTAACTGCCGCAGCAAGCCCATGTGGTAGCTATTAATTTTTGTTACTAAATACAAGGATATCTCTCACTTTGAGAAAATCCAAGATTCTATCATCTAACTTTACCAGATTAATATAAATTAGGGACTGATTACTTATATGTGTTTAGAACTGCCACAGCTGCCCTAGTGGGTTTAATAAGGTTAGTTTTTATGTGTTTTTTTTTATTTTTTGAATGTTTTTGCTGTAATTGATTTCTAGTTTCATGCCATTGTGATCTGAGAAGATGCTTGTATGAGTTTAATCTTTTTGAACTTGTAGAGACTTAGTTTGTATCCTAACATGTAGTCTATCTTCTAGAATGTCCCATGTGCACTTGAGAAGAATGTGAATTCTGCAGTTTTGGGGTGTAATTCTCTGTAGATATCTATTAAATCCATTTAATCTAGTGCATCATTTAGAGTATCTGTTTCCTTTAAAAATTTTTTTTCTGGGGGATCTACCCAGTGATATCAGTGGGGTGTTGAAGTCCCCTGCTATGATTGTATTGCTGTTGATTTCTCCTTTGAAGTCCTCCAGAAGTATTTTAATGTATTTTGGTGCTCCAATGTTAGGTGCATATATATAGGTTATATCCTCCTGTTGGATAGATTCTTTCAATATTATGTAGTGGCCTTATTTGTCCCTAGTTATGGTCTTCATTTTGAAGTCTATTTTATTGGATATGAGTATTGCTAACCTAGCTTTTTTTCCCTTTCCATTTTCTTCTATGTGTTTTTTTTTTTTTAATTTGCATGTTACTTCTTAGGAAATGTACTGCTGTGCAAAATAAAGCCCTCTGCACATTGAAAGTTTAATTCAGAGATAGAGACTTCCCTGAAAACTAATGAGAGTCTTGTAGAAATGTCGGAACTAACTAAACAGTTATCTACAAATTGACATATTAGTCATTCCCTCCCTCCCTGTTTTATACCACTCATCCCCAGAATACTCTTGATGGTATAGAAAAATATATGATGAAACACATAAGCCAATTTATGTGAATCGAGTGAAGATAATTCTTGTTAATGGTTCATATTTCTTAACATGCCATTCAACACAGATCTGGCCCCATGCCATCAAGGTTGAAATAGCTTCAATCCCAGCCCCAAGAGAGCCGTATTTTACCCCAAGGTGTGCTACAGCAGGCTGGACCTCTCCATGCTGTAGGGCACTGTCCTAGTCTCTGTGCTGTAGCCCAGCTACAGCACTGGGCTCTAACACATAGTAAGTTAAAAAAAAGGGTATCATTGAAAGAATAGGTGCTTAATAAATGAACTTTAAAAATCATCATTATCACTTTTCTTCCTCTCCTCCACCTTATCCATACATTACCTCATTGACTCTCATCTCAGTTCTAGGAAGTAGATATTATTATCTGCATTTTACAAAAAGCTCCAGGAATGCAAGTAACTTGTCCAAGGTCACACACTAGGAAGGTATAGAAGTGAGATTTAAACTCTGATTTACTAGTCACACTTCTAGCATTACACCATGCTGTGTTTGCTCCATTACAAATTCTCTCTCCTTGACCTTTGCCCACAAAGCCATATCCAAAGCCCTTATGTTTGGTTCTTTCATCTCCCAGCCAACAACTCTTGTCTTGAAAGAAGTCATCTTCATGGTAAGGAAAGAGCAGCAATAACACAGGAGTTGCCATGTTTTTCTCATGTCTGTGTTGTTCTATGCTTAGCACAATATCCCAGACAAAGTAAAATCAGAATTCAATAAATGAATAACAGTATAGCTAGTCAAGTGAATACCATTAATATCATCAACTTGTAGAAGCAGAGGTACAGAGAGGTCAGGACAATTGCTCTCCCCACCTACTTTGTTTCTACCTTGCTGAGAGAGTTCTATTTCTTTATCCTGAAGGTCCTCACAGTCTCTGTTCAGAAGAAGCCCTGCCCCCTCTGTCACAGCTGCTCACTCAGCTAGTCTGTTGCCTCCCCAAATTCTCAGCAGCCAACAGATGTGCTTGGCCACTGGAAGACTCTCCATTCCCATCATGGTGTCACTCCTATATTCTCTTCACTGTGCTTACATAAAAGAGAGAGCGAGAGACTGGGAAATAAGGGACTTTGTGGGGGGGGAAAGATCAGTGCTTTCCTTTCACTATAGGCATCCTCTATATTACAGAATAAACCTGTGACCACAGAATGAGCTGGGAAGCATATCTGTATAAAGTAAACCCTATTACCATATGGTTTTTATTTTTTAAATGTGTTATTATGATAAAAGTTTTACATGAGGCTAAACTGACAATTGTTGGTGTGGAAGGGGCCACAGAACTGCAATGGCTGAAATGACAGCATTACAGACCTGTGGAACTCAGGTTCCTGTTCAGCACTACCCTTTCCTTTATAGAATTCCAAGCAACACCCAACTCTTTCCTGATTCTGGACATCTGTAGTTCATCCGCTTTCCCAGATCCTAGTATTTGTTCCCATGGTAGGAGATTCCCTGACTCTATTCTCCAAATTCCTAGAATTTTGTTTCCTTCTTTCCTTTGTCAAGACATTTATAATGTTGGCCAGAACCTCAGTGAGGACTATAGAGTCACATTATACTTATGCAAAGTGAATAATTGTCTACTCTAGCAATACAGTAAGTCTGACATTTACTTGGAATGAAGGCTGCCCACAAGATGTTCCTATGTTATTTATTTATTTGTATTAAGATTCTCTCTGTGATTAAAGGTATCACTTTATGCCCTGGCTGGTATGGCTCAGCAGTAAAAGCATCACCCGCGGACCAAAGAGTCCTGGGTTTTATTCTGGCCGAGGGCACGTGCCTTGGCTGCAGTTCGTCCCCCGCCCTGGTTGGGGTTGTGCAGGTGGCAACTGGTCAATGTGTCTCTCTCACATCGATGTTTTTTTCTCTCTCTCTCTCTTCCTCCCTGTCTCCCTCCAGCTCTATCTGAAGATTAATGTAAAAATATCCTCATGTGAGGATTAAAAAAAAAGGTATCACTTTATGCTTAAAGGTGACAAAACATCTAGATTATTTCTCTCAACTGAAGTGTCAATTAAATCACTAGTGAAGCCAGGTGTGTAGTTCCTGAGAAATTAACTCACATTGAAGTGTGCAAATAAGTAGACCTCAATTTATTTCTAAATCTTCAGAGAAAATAACCATTTTATTTAGTTTTATTAAAGGCTAAAATATTAGTGAAGATAATAGAATGACCATCAGATGATTCGGGGCCCATCTACCATAAATAGAAAGAGCTAAGATTAAAATGGACCAATAAAGGACATCACTCCTCCCCCAATTTTGAACAGCTTTTTTGACATTAACTACTTGAGAACTATGCTAAGCATTTAATATTCATTGTCTCATTGAAATATTCCAGCAATTCTATAAGGTCAGTATTAATTATTTTAATAATGAGGTGATCCTCAATTTTAAAATGTAGAAGAAATGTGTTTGGTTGTGGATTGTGGCCTCAGACTTTCCAACAGTATATACGGGTAAGAATATTCTACTAGAAATATGGGCTGAATGTTGATTTATGCAACAGGATATATCTCTCAGATATTATGTTGAGCAAGAGAAGCCAGACCAAAAAAGAATACAGACACTATGTTCTATGTATATGAAATTCAAGGACGAGCAAAACTGATCTATGGTCCAAAGTTTTAAAAATGGTTCCTTCTGGAGGATGGAACCAACTGAGAAGAAGCATGAGGGGACTTCCCAGGGTGTGGAAATTCTTTATTTTGAACTCAATAGAGAATACACATAGCTGGAAATTCATTAACTGTACACTTAAGATTAATGTCTTCCATAGACTTAATGTTTGCAGCCCCACAAAATTTGTATGTTGAAACCCTAATCCCTAATGTAGTGATATTTGGAGAAGGGGCCTTTGGGAGATAATTAGGTCATGAGGGTGGAGCCTCCTTATGAGATTAGTGCCTACAGAAACAAACACTTCAGACCTTGCTTCCTCTCTCTCTGACCCACCACATGAGGACACAATGAGAAGAGGAACCAGAAGAAACCACCAGGAACTAAATCACCAGCACCTTGATCTTGGGCTTCCCAGCCTCCAGATCTGTGAGAAATAAACGTCTGTTGTTTGAGCCACACTGTCTATGCACTTCTGTTATAGCATCCCAAACTAAGTGTACCCTTGGAACACTTTACTATAGGTATTATGAGCTAATTTTTTTTTAAAAGAAAA
The DNA here is from genome assembly GCA_030848825.1 of Tadarida brasiliensis. Classification (NCBI taxonomy): domain Eukaryota; kingdom Metazoa; phylum Chordata; class Mammalia; order Chiroptera; family Molossidae; genus Tadarida; species Tadarida brasiliensis. The sequence goes on along the minus strand of CM061259.1, from coordinate 64,262,610 downwards.
GATAAATAAATCTAGGCCTAGGGTTCAAGAGTAAGGAAGAGCCCAAGATACAGATTTGGGAGTCATTAGCCTAGAACTTGAGACTTCTCAGGGAAAACAGAACCAACCATGTAGAACTCAACTCCACTCATTGTTCCCTGGGATTGTACAGTTCACAATGCTCACAGCCGAGTGCAGCCGCCCTCAGGAGAGCATGTAGAATGAGGAGAACACTCTGTGAGTGAATGGGGAGGATGGAAACCGGGGCAGCATCAGCATGTGAAGGACAGACGGAAAAAAGGAATCATTGAAAGAGGCACATCTTACCTCAGGCACCCCGTGCACTGCCTACCAAGCATGCTAACCGATACATAAGAGGCACTGAGTTAATGAATGCCTAGATACAGGAAAGGATGCGCAAGACAAACCACTACAACTTTCTCAACTGAGAGAATGAATGTGATAAATGTATATGATACCAAATGTGAGAAAGCAGTTTTAAAGATGAGAGGGGGAAATATTGAATCCAGGTCCTGTTTTAGAGAAGGCAGGGCCACAGGGGTCAGGACAGAAGCAAGGCCCTGGGGGCCTACCAGGTGGCCAGGTCCTAAGAGAATCTAGGTGCATGCTAGAGATAAAACCACACTTTCTTCATACATTGGTCCTAAAGACCAACTCAACTTGACAAAAAGAAGAAAGAAAGAAAGACTACATTAGAAGCAAGTGAAACCACATTACTGTTTCTGACTCATCTACTACCCAAAGTGACTTCGACTCAATTAGGCTGTCAGTGTGCAATCTGGGGAAAATGGGATCTGCTTCTTAGAATCGATGACCAAGCGCAGCCCCAGGAGCACAAATCTGGGGGTGTTTCTTTTTTTTTTTAATGGATCACCTGATGGAACCTTAACACTCCTATTACATCTCTCCCCAGGCAGAAGAGTTGCTAACTGTGGAAAGTGACGTCAGTCCAGGCTTGTAATGGAGCAGCCTGTGGATGGGCACAGTCAAATGTTGCCCAGGAGGGTGTTTGGCTCTCGCTGGCCACCTTTCATCTGGAGTATCTCATAGCACTTTACAGGAGGTAGTTAATTAGGCTTCCGGAGGCTTTCGGGCAGGAACATGCATCACAGACGGCACTGACGTCAGTGACTGTGTAAGAAGAAATGCTCACAGACTAATTACTTTGCATTTGTATGTATCATCTCCTTTCACACGGGATCACACCATAATTTCCCAAGGTAAGTAAGGGAGTGAACTGTTTTCTTCCTGGGAGGTCTACAGCCTATCTAGGGGAGGAGGATCTAGTCACAAACTATTTCTTCCTGTGATCAAGTTGACACAGGGGTCCTTGAGCTTTGAGAACCCAGATCAAGATCAAAGCAAAGCAGTCCAGTGACAGCCTGCCATGAAATCACAGAATGTTGGAGCTGGATGGGCCTTCAGACATCAAGCAGATTCCCACTGTCCGATGTGGCAGCCCCTGACCACGTGGCACCACTGAGCACTCAAAACGTACTGGTCCAGTTGAGATGCGCCAAGGTGTAAACTACACACTGGACTTTGGAGGATTATTACAAAAAGGATGTAAAATATGTCATTGATAATTTTTACATCTGGTACCTGCTAAAATGATAATAATTTTTTATTTGGCTATGTGGAGTTAAATAAGTTATTCTAATTTTATTTGTTTCTTTTGACTTTTTAATGTGGCTGCTAGACAAATTTTAATTCATTATGGTTCTCACGTTATTATTTCTATAAGACACTGCTAATCCAGATGACTTCCCTCATTTTAAACATAACTAACCTACCACCTAAAGAGAGAAGAGTCTGATTTGCCTAAGGTGAGACTGTTAACAGACCTAGAACTGGAACCAGGTATTCTAACCTCCTCTGTGGATGTACTATCAATTCCACTTCAACAAGCGATTTCCCTGGCCATCTCCTCTTAAGAGTCGCCACCGTGTAGTTGCTGAGTGGTCTTGGGTACCCTTTCCTATAACCAGAAACAATATGATTCTCAAGCCATACCAGTAAAATATACTCTCTAAAAGCAGTGTATTTACTACACTTGACAAACCCCTCACCCAGCCTAGTACATTCTGCCCTCCCCACCCCATGCTTGCAAGTAGGTTGCTGCCTAAGGCCTCTCCCATGTAGGAATTCAAGCATCATTTCTGCCTCATCTGGCATTCTCTCTCAGCCAAAATTAAAGTCTAAGAGCTCACCTGTAGTTGTAAAACCCATCACTATCTCAAAAGTCAATTATGTATTGTCTCAGCAACTTAACTGTCCAGAGTAACATTAAAGGGAACAAGAAAACCTCTCCTTTCCTAAAATTCTGCCTAGCAGCTTGATATCAAGGGAATTTCCATTGGCAATTTTCTCTTCTACTGAATTCTCTTCCTCTGGATTGTCCAAAAGAAGGAAAGGTGGCAGTGAAGTCAGAGACAGCTGATGACCTGATGTTCTCAGATGTTCAAAGTTCTACTTGAGCCATCCCAAAAGTGACCTCATTTTCCTAAGTTTGCAATTGTGGCAATCAGGCTGGTGTACTCTGCAGTACTCCAGGAGTCTGGGGGAGTCACAGGCTGCCCGAAAGGAAACAACACGGTCCTCTTCCATCATTACGTAGATTTTGGCAAGGAATCAGTCTTCACCCTAGCTTTCTTTTGGAAAAACTAAAGTATTCGTGTCATTGGAACAATCAATGTCATCCATGGCCATCAAGCTCCCTCAACTGCTAAAAGAGGAAGAAGTAAATTAGCCCATTCTGAGAATCTCTCCCTCTCTCTCTCTCCCTCTCTCTCTCTCTCTCTCTCTCTCTCTCTCTCTCTCTCTTTCTCTCTCTCTTCCCTTGGAGTTTACCCTTGGAAACCTCACCAAACAGGTGAATAGTTCTTCAACTGCTCACCTTACCCTCAATATTTTCTCCCTTTCTGCCACTTCCCACCCATCTTCTGTTCATCAGTGCCTTCAGGTTTTATGTTTCAGGTTTCATACCTAAGGCTTTCACACTTTCACACACTTTTTATTACCTATATCCTCATTAATACTATCAGATAGATCCACTTCATGGAAAGTTCTTGTTTAAAATCACCCATTAACCCTGAATGCCAGACCTGGCATCTCCAATTCCTGATTCCTACCTAGGCCAGCAGATTCCTCTAGACTATCCTACCGCCATGATCTTTCCTTGGTTTTTCTCAAACCTGCCCTCTGAAAGAGTTGGCCATCAGTTATTTTCCCTCGAACCTGAGGTATTATGATGCCTGCACTCCATAAGACAATTGCTTTTGAAGCAGTGTCCCTCATTTTGAAATAAAGGGATTCACCCTCACAGATGGTGGAGAGGGGCATAAACAGAGCATGAATATAATGTTCATTTCAAGGCAGAGTTGTGCTCAGAGTAGTTTAATGTGGGGAGCTCTCCATGAGGGGACTTTACCGGACAGGAAGGACACCTGAAGAGGAGTAAGGCCCTCCGTGACGATTATGGTGAATGTCTTCACGGTGAAGGACTGGCCGGAGCCCACCATCTCAGCTGCAGGGTGAGCAGAACACTGGTGCAATTGCAGCACAGGTTATACCAGTGTTCATAGTTTTAACTTTGTTTTGTTTTCATTTTCCACCCTGATGAAAAACTTGCCTCTTTTACATAGTCACCAAGAGACATGACAGTTTCTGAGGCTGAGTTCATGTTTTCATAGTTCTGTCACATTTCCAACACTTGTGAACACTGTTCTCTGTGAGGTGGTGGGCATGAGCCCTTCTGCTGGTGCCCTCGCTTCCACCTGATGGGTCTGCGATCTCAGGCCTGGGTGTGGTGCCCCTCTGAAACCCCACAGCTTTAATAATTGCTCTGTACCATTTTTGGAGAAAGTTTCTGTCCCCCCCGCCCCATGTGATAGTATAATTCCTGTCTGCAGGTGTTTCTCCTTCCTGGAGAAAGGTCCAGGAAGGTCCAATGCTGTTCATTGTCAGTCACTTCCTTTGTCTTCTGCTGATCTTAGTAATTGTACGGGGTTTGCAACAGTTCAAGAACATTAGGAAGATGGTATCAAGTATATGTGGAATCTAAAAAAAAGAAGTCCAACTCACAGAAACATAATCGAAAAGTGGTTTCCAGGGATGGGATGTGGGCAAAAAAGGAAGAGGTTGGTAAAAGGGTTCAAATATAAAATGAAATGAAATAACATCTAAGAATCTAATTTGTAACATGGTGCCTATAGTTGATAACACTATTTTGTATTTTGTATTTATAATCGAAACATTATATTTCTAATTAAAACATTGTATATATAGTTGAAATTTACTAAAATATTAGAACTTAAAGGTTCTCAGCAAAAATAAAACAATGGTGATTAAATGTGAGATGACAGATGTGTTAACTGGAGAGGACTGTGTTCATAATGCATGTGTACCTATCTTACAATTTTAGTTAATTATACCTAAGTAAAGCTGGGGAATGGGGGATGGGGGAAGAACGTTACAAAGGATTTCATCTGACTCTCCACTTTTACTTTGAGGAAATAATTTAACTGACTGAAGCTTCAATGGGAATAATGTACAATGGGAATAATGATGAGTTTTATGAAATTACTTTGGGTGTTCAGTGAAATCACATATGGATAAGCCTCAGATGTAAACCTTTATGTGTAATAAGCTTCTTCTTTTTTTCTTTTTCTTTATTGATTTTTTTTAGAGAGAGATAGAAACATCAATGCATACCCCCTGGGGATTGGGCTCACATCCTGGGCATGTGCCCTGACCAGGAATAGAACTGGTGACCTCTTGGTGCATGGGTACACACTCAAACACTGAGTCACATCAGTGGGCTATAATAAGCTTTCAATAAATACCAACTAAATCTCAAGCTGAAGTATTCTGAATCTTTCCAACACAGGTTTGTTTAATGTGTCCTTCATTCTGATAAAAAAAAAAATTAATGTTGCTTTTTCAAGTTTTTTAAAAAATCTTTCCCTCACTATCAAAAAGGTGGTATGTTTTCTTAAGGCCTTCTTACACAGTCTTATAGTATTAAAAATGCTTTCTAACATCTGCCATATTTTGTCCATCTTTCATTGTCATTTTCCCTCTTTCTTTGAATTTAATCTTTGTTTAAAAGTAACGAAATAAGGTCCTAGAACTCATTTCCTAAATTCTGAAATGCTTCTCTCAGTTCTCTCCTACTTGTATGTTCTTTCTCTCCCTCCCTTTTCTCTAATGAATATGATGTATACAGATTATCAGGTGCAAGTCGATGAATGTCTCTGAAATCAGAAGAAAAACTGAAGTTCACAGTTTCCCAGTTTTCAAACACTGGATGTTCAGAGGAAGGATAATGTCAATTACCTGTACACTGCATGTGCCTTTGACTTTAGTGCTGAAGGAGTCTGTTGAGATGAATAGATGCATTTGTCAGAGATGTGTCAAATTTGCTCTGCATAGAGAGATCCCTATGTCTTCTCAATATGTGAAATCCCCAAAAATGTACTGTCACCTGGAAGTCTGATGGTCTAGAATTGCTTATAATGAGGGAGGCTATGATGATGTGACTGCATGGAACTGCGTGTGGGCAGTGTGGGGGGACAGCTGGAGCCAGGAAGCAAATTCATTGAAGAAATAAGGAGGATTTTCCTCCTAAAGACAAACGGGCATTTGCAGTAAAAGAAATGGGGAAGAGGATGAAAAAAGCACATTTTCTAACTGTGATAGGACTTTATAGAGCTGTAGCCACGAGTATGAAGCTGATCGTAGTCTCCCACTGAGGAATCAGAAAGGCTATGGCCAAGTAGTATTCCATGGTGTAAATGTACCACAGCTTTTTCATCCCCTCACTTATTGGGCACTTGGGTTGCTTTTGTATCTTGGCTATTGTAAATAATGCTGCAATGAACATTGGGGTGCATATTCTTGCAAATTAGTGTTTTGGGTTTCTTCAGATGTATTCCTAGTAGAATTGCTGGGTCATAAGGTAATTTCAGTTTTAATTTTTTGAGGAAACTCCACACTGTTTTCCATAGTGGCTGCACCAACCTGCATTCCCACCAACAGTACACAAGGGTTCCCTTTTCTCCACATCCTCACAAACACTTGTTCTTTGTTGACTTATTGGTAGTAGCCATTCTGACAGGTGTGATGTGGCATCTCATTGTGGTTTTGATTTGCATTTCTCTGATGCTTAGTGATGTTGAGCAATTTTTCATATGTCTGTTGGCCATCTGTATGTCTTCCTTGGAGAAGTGTCTATTCAGGTCTTCCGCCCACTTTTTAATTGCGTTGCTTGTTTTTCTGGTGTTAAGTTGTCTAACTACTTTGCTATACATCTGAAACTAATACAGAATAATAATGAATGTAAACTGTAATTGAAAAATTATTAAAAAAGAAGAAAGAAAGTGCTTCTGCAGGGAGTGTCAGACTACTCAGTGTGTCCCATCTCATCCTGATAGAACAGCAAAGGGGAAGACTGATATTATCAAATTGGAACTGTTTTTGATCCAGAGATCCTCTGCTTTCTGAGCCCTGAGAAGCACTGAATGAAAAGCTAACCAACAGAATTCATGTTTGTAAACCGAAGTCAGATTGTTTGTTTTTGTTTGGAAGGGGGGGTGTGGAAAGAGGTATTGAAGAATGTACCTTTTCTGCCAGAGGGGAAGGCAGAGTCCTGTCATCTCTGAGAGAGACTAGAGTAGGAGCAGAGCAGAAAGGAGACAGTATCAGAAGAGCTCTGGAGTAGTATCAGCAGAGGGCCAGAGTACAAAGGACAGACAGATGACAGTGAAGGAAAGAAAAGCCCCAGGATAGTGGACTGGGGCACCTGCCAGCAGGGCCTGCACTGGTGGTGGCAACAGCAGCTCCTCCAGCAGGAGGCACTCTAACTGGCAAACCAAGGTGCTGATGCACTTGCAGATGGTGCGGGAAAGTCCCCGCGGGGTAGGACTTCCGGCGGAAACAGCCAAGGTACGGAACTGGCTTTGGTGGTGTGTGCAGGATTTTCTCGTACTGTTTCTGCATTACACTTAGCTCTTTGTTTTGCTCTTTAAAGTAATTTAAAGAAATAGCTTGGCCTCTTTCCACTTTCCTTTCAGTCCCCTGTCCAAACTCTGAATTTAGGCATTCTGGCATCCCGCTACCCTTGCAATATTTCCTCTGTAGGCGGGTGTAAAAAATTGGTAGTTTCAGGCTCTCTTAAATAAATTATTCATTTTAGAATCATTTTTTTTTTTACTATCTTTAAATTTAAAATTTTGCTTTATTATCAATGTTATTAAGCTAGTAATATTATCACATGTTAGGGGGTGCCATTGGCTGCAGTATAGTTCTAAAGAGACACCTACCACATGAGTCTGAGTGTCTAGGGATTTTTTTATTGCAATCAACAGGGGGAAAAAACGTTGACCAAAGAAAGGAAAAAATATTTATCACATGAATACAGTAAAATTCACAAAATATGGAGGAAGAACTGAACAAGCCCACATCTGTGAGGATAGGTGGGTAAGTACTGTAATTACCTGTTCTCCTTGAACATGAGAAATGGAGGGGCAGATGTTCCTCCAAATGAAAGGGGTGATGTTATGGGAAAACAAAGGAAAGGAGGTTGGCAGACTGGAACAACACAGGGAACACGCATCCAAACTCAAACTCTTCCTGATGAGCAGAAAGTTTGCTCTCTAAAATGTGCTTTACTCTTCCAGCTACAGTAGATGGTTTGGACAGAAACACAAGGCCTCATCTCATAGACTGCAATGCTAAATAGGCATCTCTCCTTTTCTTCCCCCTTGGGCTTTGTCACACCCTCATTCATTTTCCAGAGCACACAGTTTATAGACTTTTGAAAAAATGTACAGTCGTCCCTCGCCACTTTGCGCTTCCACTTTCAGGGCTTCACTCTATCGCGGTTTTTTCAATAGTATAGTATTTGAAAAATCCGCCATAGAGTGAAGCCACAAAAGTCGAAGCGCGAAGTGGCGAGGGACGACTGTATAAATAATCTTCGTGGAAATTCATTTATCGCGGCAGAGTCTGGAACTGATTAACCGCGATAAACGAGGGCCGACTGTATCTTCATTGTTGAAAGTATTACAGATGTCCCTCACTTTCCCCCGTTGACACCCTGCTCCCCATTCCTGCCACCCCCGCCCACACCCCCGCCTTCACCCCACTGTTGTCTGTGTCCATTGGTTGTACATATTTGCATTTAAGTTCTTTGGTTTATCTCTTCCTGCCTCTTCCCAATCCCCTTCCCTCTGAGGTTTATCAGTCTGTTCCCTACTTCTTTGTCTCCGAATCTATTTTGATCATCAGCTTATTTTGTTCATTATATTCCATAAATTGAGATCATTTTATATTTGTCTTTCTCTGACTGGCTTATTTCACTCAGCATAATACTTTCCAGCAGTAGATCAGTGTAAAATCAAAATACTACTCTCAAAAGGAGAATACAGAAAAGTAATTTCTATTTCCTTTGGCTCTCCTTCCAGCTGTTCTCTCACCCTAAACAGCCGGTAATATCCAACCTGGGGAAGTAGGAAAGAGGTATCTATCTTATCCTCTAGAATGGAGAAATTTTATACCCCTTCTCAATCTTTTCTTTCCTGGATATCTCTCTGTTTCTCTTTCTTCAGTATGTCTTCAACATCTACAGTGAATATTTTCTGAGAAAGATGATGCAAGGAAATAAAATAGATGTTGGATCTGACGGTGCATTTCACTGCCCATTTTTACATTCCAAGAGAGCAGGAGATCAATACCCAGAAATGCTACTATATGTTATCTACAATGTCAAGTTTTAACAAAAACATATGATACATGAAAACAAACAGAAAGATGTGACCCATACACGAGAAAAGAAGTAAGCAACTAAAACCACTTGTGGGAAGACCTAAATATCTAACTTAACACACATTTCTTCAAAGCAACTATTGAAATACGTTCAAAGAACTAACAAAAGACTTAAAGAAAGGCACAATGACAGTGTCTCATCAAATAGAGATTATCAATGTTAGACAAAAATTATTTTTAAAATAACCCAATGGAAATTCTGGAGTTACAATGTACAATAACAGAAGTGAAAAATTCACTAGAAGGGCTAAACAGTAGCTACAAGCTGGCAAAAGAACTTTAGAATAGATTAATGGAGGTTATGCAATCTGAAAATGGAAAGAAAAAAGAATGAAGTGAAATGAGCAGAACCTCAGACAAACGTGGGGCGCATTTAAGCACTCATATGTGCGCTAAACAGAAGTATTAGAAAGGGAGAGGAAAAACAAGGGAAGCGTTGAAATATTCAAAGCAATAATAGCTGAAAGTTTCACAAATTTGATGAAAACATTAATCTACACATACAAAAAGCCCAAAGAACTCAAAGTGGGACAGATGCAAAGAGATCTATGCCCAAATGACAAAACTCAGAGGGGAGGGGGTGGGGGCCTGGAGAAGGTTAACCAAAGTACATATATGAATATATGCATAACCCATGCATACAGACAAAGATACAGCAAAGGCCAGGAAGGGAGGGGGTGGGAGCCGGGTAGACGGGGCAAAGGGGAAATGGTGGACATCTGTAATAGTGTCAATAAAAATAAATACATACATACATACATTATAGTCAAATGTTCAAAGACAAAGAAAAAATACCAAAAGCAGCAATAGACTATCAATTCAATATATGGAAAGAAGCCCCAATGAGATTAATTGTTTACTTCTCGGAAAATTGTAATACAGGCCAGAAGTCAGTGGATGACATGTTTAAAAAGGGCAACCAAAATATTATATATAGCAAAACTATCTTTCAAAAATTAAGGCAAAATTAGGGCATTCCAAGATAAAAACTGAGAGAATTCATTGTTAGCAGACCTGTCTTATAAAAAAGACTGAAAGAAGTTCTTCAAACTGAAAAGAAGTTACACCCAGCAGTAATTCAAGTACACAGGAAAAAACAAAGGGTGCCAGTAATGGTTAATATAGTGCATCATAAAATACAATGCAATTGAATAGTCCCTTTATTTATTTTCCAAAGTGATTTTAAAAGCCATTGCATATAACGAAATGTATATCATTTATTGTTGGGCCTACAAAATATAGAAATGTAATATATTTGACAAATATTTGTGAGAACAAAGCTGTATTCAAGTAAGTAACACAGATGGCAACTCGAATCCACAAGAAGAAATTTAAAAAATCAGAAAAGGTAAACAATAAGATGAATATTAAAATGACTATAAATATGTATTTACTTTTCTCACTTAGCTCATTTAAAAAAACTAAAATATATATGGTGTTCCAAAAAAACGTATACACAACTTTGAATAATTATAAAGCCAGTGTTTATTAAAATACATTTCATTTTCAAAATGTATTAATAGTAGAGTCTGGGATCACAATACCGGATATCAGGTTATACTACAAAGCTACTGTAATCAAAACAGCCTGGTACTGGCACAAGAACAGGCACATAGATCAATGGAATAGAACAGAGAACCCAGAAATTGACCCAAAACATTATGCTCAATTAATATTTTACAAAGGTGGCAACAGCACACAATGGAGCCAAGACAGCCTCTTTAATAAATGGTGTTGGGAAAATTGGACAACTACATGCAAAAAAAATGAAACCAGACCATCAACTTACACCATATACAAGAATAAATTCAAAATGGATAAAAGACTTAAATGTGACTCGTGAATCCATAAAAATCCTAGAAGAAAATGTAGGCAACAAAATTTCAGACATCATACGTAGCAGAATTTTCACTGATACATCACCTAAGGCAACAGAAACAAAGGAAAAAATGAACACATGGGACTACATCAAACTAAAAAGCTTCTGCACAGCAAAAGAAACAACCATCAAAATGGAAAGGGAACCCACTGTATGGGAGAGCATAAACACCAATGATACATCAGATAAGGGGTTAATTTCCAAAATATATAGAGTACTCATACAGCTCAACAAAAGGAAGACAAAGAACCCAATTAAAAATGGGCAGAGGATCTAAATAGATACCTCTCCAAAGAGGACATACAAATGGCCAAGAGACATATAAAGAAATGCCCAACATCACTAATCATCAGAGAGGTGCAAATTAAAAGAACTATGAGGTATCACCTCACACCTGCCAGAATGGCTGCCATCAACAAATCATCAAACAACAAGTGCTGGGGAGGGTGTGGAGAAAAGGGGACTCTAGTACACTGCTGGTGGGAATGCAGACTGGTGCAGCCACTATGGAAAACACTATGGTGTTTCCTCAAAAATTTAAAAATTGAACTGCCATTTGACCCAGTGATCCCACTTCTAGGAATATATCCTAAGAAGCCTGAAACACCAATCAGAAAGAATATATGTACCCCTATGTACATAGCAGCACTATTTACAATTGCTAAGATCTGAAAACAGCCCAAGTGTCCATCAATAGATGAGTGGATAAAAAAGCTGTGGTACACATACACAATGGAATACTATGCAGCTCTAAGGAAGAACAATCTCTTATCCTTTGAGACAACATGGAAGGACCTCGAGAGTATTATGCTAAGCGAAATAAGCCAATCAGAGAAAGAGAAATACCACATGATCTCATTTATTTGTGGAATATAATGAAGGTGGGCTGATGAACAAAATAGACCCAGAGACATAGAAAGGAGTATGGTTCAGACTGGCAAACCTCAGAGTAGGGGGGTGGGGGGGGATGGATGAGATGAACCACAGAACTTATATGCATGTATGCATAACCAATGGACATAGACAACAATGCTAGGGGAGTTGGGGGGGGGGGCGGGATGGGGAGGAGGGGGTCTAGGGGGGAAAAAGGAGAAACATCTGAAACAAAAATAAATTAATAAAAGTTGGAGGAAAAAAATGTAGTAGAATCTATAGACACCCTGTATACATTTTGGGGAGACACCTTGTATAAAGTAATGATATCAACAAGGCATAGTTGGGTTATACATTGATATGTTATAAAAATAATAGCCAAAAGGTGGGAGGGGGAATAGAATCATATATAGATAAATTTCTCTATCTCACTGGAATTATGTTAGTACAAATCTGATTCTGATGTATTTTCTGATAAAGTAATAGTTTTACTGTAATCCCTAGGGTAACCACTAAGAAATTAGCTCAAAAATATTGTTTTAAAAGTTATTAAAGAAATTACAATGTTATAGAAAATATCCACTCTATGCAAGTATAGAAATATAAAAAACAAAAGCAAAATGTCAGGCATAAATCTAACCATGTCACTACAAACAATAAATGTGAATGAATTAAACGAACTAGTTAAAAGGCAAAGAGTTGCCGGGCCGGTGTGGCTCAGTGGATTGAATGCTCTCCTATGGATCCATTTGCAGTCAAGGCACATGCCTGGGTTGCAGGTTCGATCCCCAGTAGGGGGCGTGCAGGAGGCAGCCCATCGATGTTTCTCTCTCACATGGATGTTTCTATCTCTGTCTCCCTTTCTCCCTCTCTCTAAAAAATCAATAAAACTTTTTTTAAAAGGCAAAGAGTGGCAGAATGAAAAGAAAGACAAGAGGAGACACACTTTAGATTCAAATATATGTAGTTTGAAAGTAAAGAGATAACAAAATATATCATGTAAATTGCAACCATAGGAAAGCCAGATTGGCTACATTGTGTCTATGAGACAGTGTCTCTGAGACAAAATAGACTATAAAACAAAGAAAAACTTTACTATAAATAAAGAGGGACACTGTATAATTGTAAAAGATTCAAGCCATCAGGAAAATATAACAATTATATATGCATCTAACAAGAGATCACCAAAATAACATGAAATAAAAATGGATAGAATTAAGGAAGAAATATATAATTCCACAATAATAGTTGAAGACTTCAATACTCTACTTTGAATCCTGGATAAAACAACTAAACTAAAGATCAATAAGAGTATAGAAAATGTGGACACACTCTAAACTCACTGGACCTAACACTCCACCACCAACAGCAGAATATTCACTCTTCCTAAGCACATATTCTCCAGAATAAACATCTGATGAGCTATAAAAGATGCAACAACTTTATTTTTTTAATTATTTTTATTAATTTATTTTTGTTACAGATGTTTCTCCTTTTTCCCCCATTAACAGCCTCCTCCCCATCCCCCACCCCCACCCCATCCCCAGCTTTGTTGTCGATGTCCATCGGTTATAAAAACATGCATATAAGTTCTGTAGTTTATCTCTTCCCCACACCACCACCCTCTCTTCTGAGGTTTGTCAGTCTGTACCCTACTTCTATGTCTCTGGATCTATTTTGTTCATCAGTTTGTTTAGTTCATTATATTCCACAAATAAATGAGATCATGTGATATTTGTCTTTCTCTGTTTGTCTTGTTTTGCTTAGGATAATACTCTCCAGGTAATATTCCATTGTGTATATGTATCACAGCATTTTTATCCACTGATGGACACTTGGGCTGTTTCCAGATCTTAGCTATTGTAAATAGTGCTGCTATGAACATAAGAGTACATATATTCTTTCTGATTGGTGTTTCAGGCTTCTTAGGGTATATTGTTAGAAGTCAGATCACTGGGTCAAATGGCAGTTCAATTTTTAATTTTTTGAGGTAACACCATAGTGTTTTCCATAGTGGCTGCACCAGTCTGCATTCCCACCAGCAGTGTACTAGAGTCCCCTTTTCTCCACACCCTCACCAGCACTTGTTGTTTGATGATTTGTTGATGGCAGCCATTCTGGCAGGTGTGAGGTGATACCTCATTGTTGTCTTAATTTGCATCTCTCTGATGATTAGTCACGTTGAACATTTTTTTCATACGTCTCTTGGCCTTTGTATGTCCTGTTTGGAGAGGTGTCTATTTAGGTCCTCTGCCCATTTTTAATTGGGTTCTTTGTCTTCCTTTTGTTGAGCTGTATGAGTACTCTATATATTTTGGAAATTAACCCCTTATCTGATGTATCATTGGCGTTTATGCTCTCCCATATAGTGGGTTCCTTTTCCATTTTGATGGATGTTTCTTTTGCTGTGCAGAAGCCTTTTAGTTTGATGTAGTTCCATGTGTTCATTTTTTCCTTTGTTTCTGTTGCCTTAGGTGTTGTATCAGTGAAAATTCTGCTACGTATGATGTCTGAAATTTTGTTGCCTACATTTTCTTCTAGGATTTTTATGGATTCACGAGTCACATTTAAGTCTTTTATCCATTTTGAGTTTATTCTTCTGTATGGTATAAATTGGTGGTCTAGCTTCACTTTTTTGCATGCAGCTGTCCAATTTCCCCAACACCATTTATTGAAGAGGCTGTCTTGACTCTACTGTATGCTCTTGCCACCTTTGTCAAATATTAATTGAGTATATTGCCTTGGGTCAGTTTCTGGGTTCTCTGTTCTGTTCCATTGATCTATCTGCCTGTTCTTGTGCCAGTACCAGGCTGTTTTGATTACAGTGGCTTTGTAGTATACCCTGATATCTGCTTTGCGATCCCTCCTACTTTGTTCTTCTTTTTCAATATTGCTGTGGCTATTCAGGGTCTATTTTTTTGTTGTTGCATATAAACTTTTGGAGTATTTGTTCTAGTTCTGTGAAATATATCATTGGTATTCTGATGGGATTGCATATATGGCCTTTATTATGTTGAGATATGATCCCTCTATTCCCACATTGCTGAGCATTTTTATCAGAAATGGGTGCTGAATTTTGTCAAATGCTTTTTCAGCATCTATTGATATGATCATATGGTTTTTATCTTTCATTTTGTTTATGTGGTGTGTCACATTTATTGATTTGCAAATATTGTATCATCCTTGCATCTCTGGGATTAATCCCACTTGGTCATGATAAATAATTTTTTTTGATGTATTGCTGGATCCGATTTGTTAATATTTTCTTAACGATTTTGGCATGTGTGTTCATCAGGGATATTGGCCTGTAGTTTTCTTTCTTTGTAGTGTCTTTATCTGGTTTTGGAATTAGGATTATGCTGGCCTTGTAAAATGAGTTTGTAAATCTTCCGTCTTCTTGGGTTTTTTGGAAGAGTTTGAGGAGAATGGGTATTAGATCTTCTTTGAATGTTCAGTAAAACTCCCCCGTAAAGCCATCCAGGCCTGGGCTTTTGTTTGCTGGGAGTTTCTTAATTACATCTTCAATTTCCTTTGTTGTTATTGGTCTGTTCAAGTGTTCTATCTCTTCCTGGTTTCGTTTTGGGAGACTGTGTGTTTCTAGAAATTTGTCCATTTCACCTAGATTGTCTAATTTGTTGGCGTATAATTGTTCATAGTATGTTTCGATGATCCTTTGTATTTCTGTGGTGTCTGTTGTTACTTCTCCTCTTTCATTTCTGATTTTGTTTATTTGGGTCCTCTCTTTTTGTTTCTTGGTGAGTCTGGCTAATGATCCATCAATCTTGTTTATCTTTTCAAAGAACCAGCTATTTTTTTCATTGATCTTTTGAATTGTTTTTTTTAGTCTCTGTGTTGTTTTTTTCTGCTCTGACCTTTACTATTTCTTTCCTTCTACTTGCTCTGGGTTTTTCTTTTTGTTTACTTCCTAGTTCTTTAAGTTGTAGGGTTAGAAAGTCAATTAGGAATTTTTCTTGTTTCTTGAGGTAGGCCTGTAGTGCTATGAACTTCCCTCTCAGGACTGCTTTCATTGTGTCCCATAGATTTTTTGTTGTTATATGTTCATTTTCATTGGTTTCCAGGAAGTTTTTAATTTCTTCCTTGATCTCGTTTGCAACCCATTCATTGTTTAATAACATGCTATTTAGCTTCCAAGTGTTTGAATGTTTTGTTGTAGTTGAGTTCTAGTTTCATGCCATTGTGATCTGAAAAGATGCTTGATATGATTTCAATTTTATTGAATTTGTAGAGACTTACCTTATGTCCTAACATGTGGTCTATCTTTGAGAATGTTCCATGTGCACTTGAGAAGAATGTATATTCTGCACCTTTGGGGTGAAGTGTTCTGTAAATATCAGTTAAGTCCAACTGATCTAGTTCATCATTTAAGGACTCTATGACCTTCTTAATTTTTTGTCTAGAAGATCTATCCAGTGGTGTCAGTGGGGTGTTAAAGACACCCACTATGATCGTATTGCTATTGATCTCTCCCTTGAAGTACTCCAGAAGTTTTTTAATATATTTTGGTGCTCCTGTGTTTGGTGCATATATGTTTACCAGGGTTATATCCTCTTGTTGTATTTGCAACAACTTTAAAAGGATTGATGTCATACAAAGTATTTTCTGTGACTACAATGGAATGAAATTAGAAATCAATAATGGAAGTAAATTCAGAAAATATACAAATGTATGAATTTTAAACAACATACTCTTAGGTAATCACTGAGTTAAGAAAGGAATCATAAGGGAAATAGAAAATACTTTAAGACAAATGACAACAAAATACAACATATTAAAACTTATGGGATATAACAGTGCTTAGAAGAAAATTTATGGTTGTAAATGTATATTTATTTTTAGAAAAGAAAGGTCTCAATTCAATAGCTTAAACTTTGATATAAGAAATGAGAAAATAGAAACAAACTATGCTCAAAGCAAGAAGGAAAAAAATATTACTGGAAATAAATGAAGTAGAGAATAGAAAAACAACAGAGAAAATCAACAAAATCAAAAGTTGGTTCTTTGATATTATAAACAAAATTTAAAAACTTTTAGCTATACTGAACAAGAAAAGGAGAAGACTTACATTACTAAAATTAGGAAAGAAACAGAGGACATCTCTACAGACCTTGAAAAAATAAAAATAGTTATAAGAGAATACTATGAACAACTATGTGTTGCCAAATTAGATAATGTAGATGAAATGAACAAATTCCTAGAAAGACATAAATTGCAAAAATTGACCAAAAAAAACCCCAAAAACCAGAAAACTAGAATGGACCTATAACAACAAGATTTAATTAATAATTTTTAAACTTCCAACAAAAAGAAGCCTAGGCCCAGATGGCTTCACTGTTAAATTTTATGACACTTTCAAAGAGAAATAAACACCAATCTTTCACAAATGCATCCCGAAAATAAAAAAGGGAGAAAAACTTCCCAACTTATTCTATAAAGCCAGTTTTCACACTGACATCAAAAGTAAAGATGTCACAAGAAAAGAAAACTGAAGACCAATATTTCTTATGAACATAGATGCCAAAATTATCAACAAAATACTAACAAACCAAGTCTAGAAACATGTAAAAGAATAATCCATTATGACTAAGTGGGTTTTATCTCAGGAATACAAGGTTGCTTTAACATCTGAAAATTAATCTATGTATTTAATACATGCTATTACAAAAATAAAAGACAAAAACCACATGTTCATCTCAATAGACACAGAAAAGCATTTAACAAAATTCAGCAATCTTTCATGATAAAGACTATCAACAAACTAGGAATAGAACAGAACTTCTCAACCTAATAAAGAACATTAATGGAACATCCATAAGCAGCGTAATATTTGATAGTGAAAGACTGAATGTTTTTCCCTTAAGATGAGGGACAAAACAAGATATGTTATTCAGCATTTTACTTGAGGTTCTGGACAGGATAATTAGGCAAGAAAAAGAAATAAAAAAGATCAGATTAGAAAGGAGGAGCAATGCTGTTCCTAGTCACAGACGGCATGATCATGTGCACTGCAAACCCTTAGGATCCACTATTAGTAGAAACAAATTCGGCAAGGTTGCAGGATACGGAATCAATATGCAAATCAGTTGTATTTCTGTAAACTAACAATAAACAATCCAAAGATAAATTTTAAAAATAACTTTAAATACAGTAGGACTTAAAAAATAAAATACTTAGAAAAAAGGTAACAAAAGAAGTGGAAGGCTTGGACACTGGAAGCTACAGAACATTGCTGGAAAAAGTTAAAAGATATCTAAATAAGTGGAAAGAAACCCTGTTTATGGATCAGAATACTTAATATTGTAGGATGGCAATACTCCCCACATTAATATATGAATTCAGTACAATTCTATCAAACTTTTACCTGGCTTCTTTATAGCAATTGACAAGCTGATCCTAAAATTTATATAGAAATGCAATAACCTAGAATAGGCAAAACAATCTTGAAAATTAACAACAAAGTTGGAAGACTTATACTTCCTTACTTCAAAACTTACTCTAGCCCGGCTGGTGTGGCTCAGTGGTTGAGCGTCGACCCATGCACCAAGAGGTTACCGGTTTGATTCCTGGTCAGGGCACATGCCCAGGTTGTGGGCCCAATTCCCAGTGGGGGCCATGCAGGAGGTGGCCAGTCGATGTCCTTCCTCTCTTAACGATGTTTCCATCTCTCTCTTCCTTCCCTTCCTCTCCCTCTAAAAATCAATAAAGAAAAAATAAAATAAAATAAAAAACTTACTCTGAAGCTACAGTAATCAAGACAGTGTGGTACTGTTAGAAAGATAGACACATAGATCAATGGAATAGAATTGAGTGTCAGAAGTAAAGCTTTACTTTGATGCTCAATTTATTTTTAACAAGTGTGCCAGGACAATTCAATAGAGAAAGAAAAGTCTTTTCAGAAAATGGTGTTGGGACAGCTACATATCAAAAGGTAGGGGAAAAAAAAAAAAAGTAGGACTCTGCCTAAAACCATACAGAAAAATTAACTCTAAATGGGCCATAGACCTAAATGTCAGAACCAAAACTATAAAACTCTTTGAAAAAAGCATAAGAGTAAATCTTCATGATCCTGGATCAGGCAATGGTTTCTTAGAAGATAGAACACCAAAAACACAAGCAGCAAAAGAAAAAATAGATAAATTCAACTTCATCAGGCTACAAAAGATACCATCAAGAAAGTAAGACAACCCTCAAGATGGGAAAAAACTCTTGTAAATCATATATCTGACAAGGGACTTATATCCAGAATATGTAACACACACCACTCAACAATAAAAGCACAATTCAATTAAAAATGTGTGAAGTTCTGAATAGACATTACTCCAAAGAAGATATAAAAAGGCCAATGAGCATATGAAAAGATGTTCAAAACAAAATGAAAATTGGCCATTAGACAAATATAAATTAAAACCCTAAGAGATACCACTTCACACTCACTAGGATAATTACTATCAAAAAGACAGACCATACAAGTATTGTCCAGAATGTAGAGAAATCGGAAATCTCACTCATGGCTGATAAAAATGCAAAATGGCACAGCCTCTTTGGAAACAGTTTGGCAGTTCCTCAAAATGGTAAACATAAAGTTACCATGTGACCAAGCATTCCCACTCCAAGATATATTCACACACAAAAAAATAAAAACACATGTTCACACACATAAACGCTTATACCTGGATGTCATGGCAGATTTATTCATAGCCAAAAGTGGAAACAACCCAAATGCCCAGCAGTTGATGAGTGGGTAGAAAAAAAGGTGGTATATCCACGTAATGGAGCATCATTCAGCAATAAAAATAAATGAATTATAGACACATGCTCATAATAGGGATGATCTTGAAAACATTATTCTAAGTAGAAGGAGCCAGCTTGTTAAAAAGAAGAAGAAAAGAGCTTAAAGAAAGTGATGAAAACCTCAACAACAACAGAAACATATACTATATGGTTTCATTTATATGAAATGCCCAGAATAGACAAACCTACAGAATAGAAAGTCGCTTCGTGGTTCCCTAGGCCTATGAGAGATGACAGAAGTGGGAAGTGAATAAAGTGGGTATGCATTTTCTTTCTGGGATGATGAACATGTTCTAAAACTAAATTGTGGTTGTATTCGTTTACTACGGTTGGTATAACAAAATACACTGGGTAATTTAAACATCATAAATTTATTTTCTCACAGTTCTGGAAGTCCAAGATCAAGGTATCAGCAGATTTGTTTTTTTCTGAAGCTTTTCTATTTGGTTTCTGTGTCCTCATGTGTTAGCCCCTCAGTCTAGGGTTGTCTGTGTTCTAATTTCCTCTTCTTAGAAGGACACCAGTCATAATGGGTTATATGAACTCATCTCATTTAGCTTTTAAAAGCCTTACTCCCAAATACAGCCACAGTCTGATGTACTGGTGTTAGTAGTTCAACATAAGAGTTTTAGGGACACACATTTCAGTCCAGAACAATGGTGATGGTTGCACAACACTTTGAATACAATAAAAATCATTGAATTGTGCAATTTAAAAGAGTTTTGTGGTACATGAGTTGTATTTCAATAAAGCTACCATTTAAAAAAGAGAAATAGGGAAGGTATTTAAAATTTCAAGAAGGAAAGTAAAAATGGTCCAATCTGACTTTTATTTAAAAATATTTTTTGTCAGCCACTTCTAGGATGAAATTACAAGGAGGATGGGGATAAAATGGCCAATAAGAAGATTACTGCAATAATCCAGGTTGGATGTCCAGGGGTGCTAAAATGAGAAAGAAGGGAGAAAATGGGAATCACTTTGCCTGAGTAGGTGACCGCCTACCAGAAACATCTCGAAGAATCCACTACGGGTCTGACTCCATGGGCGGGCTGCACAGACTCCTGGTGTGGGGGCAGGATTCTGAGAAGTCTCGGGGAACCTTGGGGACCTGGCCAACATTGGTGCTGAATCCTCCATATTGCTTTGTTTAAATTGTGTATAAAGCTTTGAATAAAATAAAATCTTCGAGGCCCATGAAATCATGACCATTCAGAAATGTATTCAGCACAGATGATTCTGAAGGATCTACTGGTCACTTGGCAGGCTCTGAGCGCTGTGACAGCCTGGCACTCTGTTGAGGGGAAGGTGAGAATGAGAGAGGCAGAGCGTGTGTGATGATGGGTTCACAACAAGCTGTCTGTGTGGTCACCAGAAGGGAACAGGCACGGGCAGCTCAGAGAGGAGACTAGGAAGGAACATGGACACCGTGTTTCCCGAGCCCAGCACCACACTGTATTGAGGTATTGGTGCAACCTTGATTTAACAAGCAACAAGTTTTTATCTATTTATTTTCTATTATTTCTTATTTAGAACTTGATTTTCTAATATATTTCATTGCTACAGCAGGAGTCCAGTTCAACCAAGTTGAATAAAAAGGTATCTACATAAGATAACGTTCACTGTGTGCATGTATGTGTATATGAGTTTGACTCCTCTCTCTCTCTCTCTCTCTCTCTCTCTCTCTCTCTCACACACACACACACACACACACACACACACACACACACACCCTCACTTGGAGAAGCACATTTTGTCTCTGGGCCCATAGTCCTCTCTTACACAGCCCTTTCTCTCCTCTATCAAGGGCTCAGCTCCCTCCACTCTTCTCCTCCTTCTCCCTGTCACCAACTACTTTTTTAAAAATTGGATTCTAATCATTTAAAGAGACAATTCAGCCCATGGAGTAAAAAGAACAAGAGGTTCAACACCTGAAGATCTCCATTTGATCTAGCAGCTCTATCTCTGACCATGTATACAGCCTTGGGAGTCTTCCACTATCTCTGACCCTCGGTTTCCTCATCTATAAAATGACTATGAAAACATCACCTGCTTCACAGGGTTGTTAGGATGTCCTAATGAAATCAGAGGTATGAAAGTACATGCAAGGCTTTAAATAAATATAAGGTTAATATTACTTCTTGCTAAGGTCTTAACACCTGAACTCCTTTACAATTTTGTGGTATGGAAGATTAGCCCTGAGCCAGGAGGTGGAAGAATATTTGGGGTGGGGGCAGGAGAACTCCCAGAGTCCACATGTAGGCAAGTGGCTCCTGTCTGCTGATATAGAATACCTCTTACATACACACACATGTTTTTTAATCCCTAAAGCTATTCCCAACCTTCTTTTCATGGTACATTTTCATACCATTCTGGCTGAACTCAGAAGTGGAAAATTCCCAGAATGTCCTGTCCTCAGCTGTCCAGTTTCAGGTTCGATAAGCTGAATGGACAAAAACAAGGACGGGCGTTTCATTTGTTTTGCACCATCTGGTGGACTGTGCCTGGAGGTACAGCGTCTGCCCTGGAATTGCCAAGCAGCTGCAGAACCTGCCAGTCATTGCTCCAGGGCAGAGGAGGAAATTAAGGTCTGCGTGGCTGGCAGGCAAGTCAGCATCAATGGGAAAAGAGGCTCTAGGGAAAGCAGCAGAAAGGACCCAACTCATCCTTCCTGAACAATTTGTAATAAGCTACAAGTAGCCAAATTGGCCCCTCCTACCCCGACACCCTAAAAGGCTGGCTGGCAAATCCTTTATAAATGACAGTGCTCTCTGTGGCTGGTTTGACTCAGTGGTTAGAGCATCGGCCTGTGGACCAAAGAGTCACGGGTTCAATTCCAGTCAAGGGCACGTACCTCGGCTGCCATTTGGTCCTGGCCTTGATCGGGGTTGTGTGGGAGGCAGCCGATCGATGTCTCTCTCTCTCTCTCAATCTCTCTCTCTCCCTCTCTCTCTTTCTTCCCCTCATACTCTGTCAGAAGATAAAGATAAATGGAAAAATATCCTCGGATGAGGATTTAAAAAAAACAACAATCATGCTCACCCTGGTTCTTCTCCCAGAGTGCAAGCCTCTTGAGGGTAAGACTGCTTCCTAGTCATCTTTGCACTTTTGCCTTCCCCTTCCACTCCTGCCTATACACATGCACAGTTCCATGCACACACACACACACACACACACACACACCGCACTGGCCTGAGAGCAGGACTCCATAAATGACTGTAGTTACACTGAATTGAGCAGGCAAGGGCCTCTTCAGCATCAAGAGCCTTAGATTTTAGATGTGGCTCTACAACTACCTGAGGTTGTACAACCCTGTTCCTCCTTTTCCACCCCCAGTAAAATGGGGACACAAACACTCAGAGATGACATAATGAGGTCACAGATGCACAGATGCAACAGGTCTTATTCAGAATCCAGCTGATCCATCAGCAGATATGTTCTGAGTGCACATTCTATGTTGAGCATTGTGAGACACGCGTGGGAGAAATGGGCAGGAGGGAAAGAGGAAGCAGAGAGTAAGACCATGTGGACATGCCTTTAGAGAGCTCATAGGCCCAAGTGGGAACCAAGATGAACTCCCAGCACATAGAGCAAGCCAATAACTGAGTAACGAATGGGCTACTTGCAGCTCTACCTGCCATGCTGGAGCCTAAGATGGCCAATGAAGAGTTCATGGAACCGATGCTCAGCTCCACAGCCATGCCTATCATCTACATGAAAATTCTGCTGGGCGCAGCACCTTCTCGAGTGGCCTGAGGCTTCTTACAGGGACTTGGTAACACTGCCCCTGGACACCCTGTGTGTGTGTTCCAGGCCTTTCCTCTGCATGACTGCTTTCCCTCTCATCTCTACTTTTTCTAATTCTATTCATTCTTCTGGCTTTATTTCCCACCCAACAAAAGTCTTTCCTACTCACCCCAGGCTCACTGATGCTTCTAAATGCCTACAATACCTTAAAATTGATATCCTATGACAAAGCACACAATCGCAATCTCAGTGCCTCATCTCCTCAACTAGATTGTTAGCTCAGTAAGGTAGGAGTGAAGCTGTCTCCTCCAGTGGCCCCTGGGTGCCTAGAAGAGTGCTGTACGTGTGGGATAGACTCTGCACCCAGATTCCAACCCTCTGTGGCCTCCAGCAGAGAAGAGAAGTGCCCCCTCCTGGCTGGGGAAGCGGCTGCAGCCAGGATCCTTCAGGAAGTCGGCCAAGGAGAAGGGAAGAGGAGGCCCACACAGCTATACTAATGCAAGTGTAGCCCCTGCCAACAGGCCATAAGTCTGACCCTTCCCTATTAAGACACTTCCTCTCCAGCTCCAAGCTGCGTGGTTTCCAGACTTCTTTTCCCCCTCAAGACGAGCCCTAATATCCACAGTGACTGGTGTTCAGATGGATACCAACAGAGGAGAGAAGAGACACCACCATTGGGTGCGCCTCAGGCTCCAGGGGCTATCCTGAGACCCAAGGCTTCCAAAGAGTTTTTATAAGCTCTCTCAAGGACACTGTCCCAAAGTATGTTTCACAAATACTGGTCTTATTGGAATATTAGGATGCAAAAATGTAATCTAAGTCAACTATGTTTAGAAACATTGAGTCAAAAGAATTGAGACAGAATTTTGTGTTTTGTTTTGTTTTATTTTCCTGCAGAAAGTTCCAGAGCCCTTAATGGATATTATAAGTCTCCAGGAAGGGGTTGGAGCACATCACTCCAAATGTATTTGGCCAGGGAACGTTTTTTCCGAGACTGCTTCCCACAGAACACTTTAGGAAGTGCTGTTTAAGGCTTTCCTTTCAGTCTTCTTAAAAGTTCTCCACAAAGTTTTTAAAGCTGCTTCCCCCAGTCATTTTATTTCTTTTAGAAATCATGATATAGATATAGATACATACATATAAAATAAATTTATCTGAGTACTAAAGAAATTTATGACAGAAAATGTCATAATGGAGAATGAAGAAATCTACCAAGAGAAAAATTTAAAACCATGGGAAAGTGAATAGCATTCCAGTCTCTCAAGCCCTTTCTATTGAAAAGGAGTGAATCCTGCACAATTTCTGCTGCTTGGAGAGACCTTTCCAGATGAATCTTGCCTTTTTGTCACATAAGGTCACAGCTGTACTTCCTCCTTCACTCCCTCTGTTGAACACCACTGAGCATAGCCCCGACATGCTCTAGTCCTCATCAAAATCAACACCCCCAGTAATAAAAGCAAATTTAAAATCTGAATAAGTGCTTTCAAATTGGAGAAGGCACCCACTGGCTGGAGGAGAACCCCAGCACTCATTATGAGGGGTGTCCCATTTCACTCGGCACCTTCTCGTTATCCAAACAGTACTTAATGGAGCTTATTCACGGAAACCAAAAGATTTCCAGTGTGAGGAGACCACGGGGATGGAAAGAAGGATCTAAATTTTGGTTTCCTTGTGCACAAAATAAAAGGATCGGACTACACAATATCTAAAGTCATTTCCAATGTGATTTGTCAGTGTAATTATTACTGCTAAATTTTTAGACTAAAACTATTACATTGGTAAATGCCTGAGAGAAAGTCGTGTCAGTGGTAAAGAAGGCCAAACCTACCATGTATCTCAAAGTAACTAAATTCTCTAGCCTTCTCACCTTCTTATATACTTTTCCCAGGTGAAATCATATTTTCATGGAAAATATTTAGAGGATAAAAACTTACCGAAGGATGGCACATGAACAGGCTGGAATGTCTATGGAGGAAAAACATACGTAGCTGCACCACCTGGCTTGGAACTGCTCTGCTTGGCCAGTGCCCATGCTCTGGACTATTCCAGCCTGCCTCCGTGCTAGGATTTTCAACTGACTATGCAATGGTGTTTAGGTCAAACAGGAATAGAAATATCAAATAAGATAATGTGTAAGTGCCAAGAAAAAATGGATGTTAGTTGTTGTTATTTAAGTATACATTTTCAAGAAATTATAATATTCTAAGGTTTAGAACCAAACAAAAGGAAAAATGTAGAAATATTGTTGGGTTTTAGTCACACGATGACAAAGAAGGACGTTCTCTTTATTAGCCACCCGGTAGACTCTTGCTACACAGATCCATGCAGGATGTCATTCCAGAAAAGCAACAGCCAGAACTAGATATTATATAGGAACAGTGTTACTATTTAGTTTCTTAAACTTAAAATATTCACCCCCAAGACCAGTCCATTTTTGTTAGAAATGTCTATTAAATCAGTTTTTTATTATTTTCCTCCCTTGCAGTCAACATATGCAAATCCAGCCTCATTGTTGCATTCCCAGCCAGCTCCAGAGCTTCCTGCTGCCAGCCGTCCTGCGACCTGCCCAGTGCCATCAAATCAACTGTCTTCATTTGCAACTTGGATCATCTTCCTCCTGTACCCAAGTCCTGCTCAGTCTCCCACTAGGTATGGAGTTAAATCCACACTCTTCAGCCTAATACATGCTACTCTCTGTAATCTAATATTTCAGCTCCCCTCTCCAGCCTGAAGGTGAGGCAGCCCATTCCTGCAGCCTCTTGAGGCACAGAGCCGCTGGGAAATTTTGGAAGGGGATCTAGAGGCAAAAATAGAGAATAACCAATGCCGCCATTAAGGTAGGTTTTTAAATGTAGAAATGCAAAAATTGCACCCAAAAGTACCTGAAAATGTAGGAGTTAATATTCATAAGTCTTGGGGTAGGCCTTTCTAAGCATGACCAAAATTGATAAAGCTTGGGTTGGACCAACAACAATAAGGCAATTTGTTTCCAGAGCCCATGCCTTATATACTTAAATATGTAAATATACACACACTAAAATAGTGTTTTTAGATTTAAAAAATTAGTAAGTATATCGTAAAAATCCAAGAACTTCAATTTCAGTAAAAATCAAACTAATTTAAATACATACATGACACTATTTTAATCTATCAAATTGGCAAAATTTTTAAATAATCTATCACCTACTAGTGCCCCAGGTAAGATTCAATGGGCAAGGGTACACACTACACAACTTTCTTGGGGTCGTTGGGCAACAAATATCAAAACTCTTAAAATTTTGGTACCGTTAGACTTTGATCCTAAAGAATATATGATTAGTCTGGCTGGTGTGGCTCAGTGGTTGAGCATTGACCCTTGCACCAGAAGGTCGCTGGCTCGATTCCTGGTCAGGGCACATGCCCAGGTTGTGAGCCCGATCCCCAGTGGGGGGCGTGCAGGAGGCGGCCAATTGATGTTCTCTCTCATTGATGTTTCTATCTCTCTTTCTGTCTCCCTTCCTCTCTCTCTAAAATCAATAAAAAGAAAAAAAATATTTTAAAAAAAAGAATAAATGATGAATGTGCACAAAGACTTGACAACCAAGATATTTAGGGCAGAAGTGTTTAAAATGAAAAACGTTGGATATAAGTTAAATATTTAAAAAAAAAGATAGTTAAATAAATTACAATAAAATATTACAAAATACTATGCAACCATGAAATACGATATTCTCTAAGATGATGACATGGAAAAATATTTAGATATACAGTCAAACCTCGGTTCTGGAACATCTCTCATCTCGAACAATTTGGTTCTTGACCAAGTTGTTCACAGGAAAAAATGTCTAGGTTAATTTAGGTCCTTGACCCAACAACCCTTTCATGCTGATACATCAGCATGACAAAAAGTGTCTCTCAGGCCACAAACAAAGGAGAGAATGCACCAGTGAGTCAGTTTACAGCCAAACCTTGCCTTGTTAACACCTCAAGAAATTGTGCTGTGAATATTTTTGTGGGTTTTTTGTTTTGTTTTGTTTTTGTATTTTTTGCTGATGAAATAGATGATTAGCACAATTTTAAAAAGTAAAGAGACCATCAAGAGTGCTAATGTTGCTAAGGGTGTGAAAGAAACAATGATCACAGGCAATTGAAGAGGTAGAAAACTGTTGTTGATTTGGATAAAGGAAAAGCAGTTAGCCGCTGGTGAGGCGCTTCCGCGGCAATGCAGTGCAAAAGCAAAGATCCCGCACACCAGCCTCCTGAAAGGCACCCTGGAATGAGTGCAGAAAGTGATGTGTTTAAGGCTAGTAGGGGTGGTTTGATAAATTTAAGAACAGAAGTGTTTGTTTATAGATTAAACAGTACATTAGACCCGTACTGTATATAAGAAAGTTTAAAACAGGAAATCATTTGGGGGTCTGGAATGAAATAATTCAATTTACATTATTTCTTAATGGAAAAAATGATTCCATTTTTAAGCAAATCGCTTCTTGAACAGCCTTCCAGAATGAATTAAGTTCGAGAACCGAGGTACCACCGTATTTTCGAGAGAAAAAGGAATTCAAAACATCTTGTGACTAGCATAATATTGCATATGTTAAAGTATGCACTTGAAAAGCCTAAAGGATAATATAAAATGTCATCAGTGGATATCTTTGGGTGACAAGATCAAGTGGTTTTTATGTATTTATTTGTTGCTTATCTGTACTTTTCAAATTTTCTGCATGAAATACTTTGTAAAGAAAAGCACAATAAAAGCATGATAAATTAATAGAAAAGTGTTTCTTTTCTGTGCAGAGTGATTTTGTACATGATCCTGAGTTACAAGATGATGCCACCCAGGCTGTGTGCTATGTAACTCCCTTAGGCACATTCTCTGGTGAGTTAGCACTTATTCTCAAATAAAATGTAAAACAATAATAATAATCTACCATAATTCAAAATACCTTTTCCAAGTGCAGCAAAGGGAAATTAAGAGGGATAAGTGACTTTATCACATCAAAAACTGGCTACGTGAAGCCAAGGACACTGACCCCTTCATTCACCCTTCTGAGCCGCAGTCTGTAGACCATGCTGCTTCGAACCAAAATGTCCAGTGTCCACAAAACCCTTTGTAAAATTAAGCCACAGAAAGAAAGGACCCTTGTCTAGCAGCTAAAGGCAATCTGTCAGTTTATTTCCATCCTTCATCTAATTCTCAGTTGGCCAGCTAAGTGAAAAAGGTAACCAGAGCCAGGGGAGAAGGCCACTGATAAGAATAATAGATAAGCAAATAAAACATTCATAAGAGTCAGTTCTGTGTGTCTCCAACCCACTTTATGTGACTCTCAGTGAATGTGGCTGTTTAAAAATCAATTAAAAATGGGCAATGGGACAGAAATAATGATACAGGATACAGATGTGCCTATCATAAGACATAGAATGTGATATGAGGAGAATACACCTAAAGAAGGCCTGCTCCTTGCTGGAGAAGTTCTGGTTCTCCAGTCCCTCTGGAAGACAACATTGTCTTTTGTTATTTGGAACTACCTCCCTGGTGATGCTGATCACACTGAGTGTAGGATGTTTGCACTATGTTCCTACTGTGACTCATACAGGTCAACCAATTTCTATTTGTTTTACCCTGTCATTTAGTCAAGTGTCCCGTAGGTGGTAAGTACTTGGCCTACCTATGTGAAATAGATCCCTCTCCACAATGTACTAAAAGATCATTTGAGTCTAAGAAAATTATTTCTTCCCTTTGGTGTTCAAGTTCTATACGCTCCAATAGCGGCCAGCTTCTCACAGATGATTCAAGGACACAGAGACGCCCCTGCCTTCTGACCTTATCACTCTCAAAATCCTCCCCTTCCAGGTGATGATACAGTGGAAAGAATCCCACAAACAAAAGTCATGACATGATGACAGGGGGGCAAGTTATATAACCTCTGTGCTTCAGTGCAAGGGGGAAGGGATAGGGGAAGCATTTGATAAGTAAAGTTATGTAATAGAAATCAGCACAATATCTGACTCAAAACACATGCCTGTTGATTTCCTTGCTTTTTTTCCTTCTTTAAAATCTCTCCATTCCACCATCAGCGATAAGACAAATGTCCCTACAAGAGGCCCTGATGGGCTTAAGTTCACACTGAATTATTAATCATCAAGAATAGATCTTTTCTTGAAAACTCTTTCTAAAAGGGTGAGGGAACTGGGTGCCAGCAAGAGATGGAAGACAGGAGGGAGGAGCTGTGGAAGGGCTAGAATGGAGTAGAAAGAAAACAGTTGTGTTGAAAGCCCACTCAACAACATCAGCTAGCGTTAGTTCTCAGAACACCCAAATCAGGCTAAAATAGATTCAAGTGTTTAGGAACTAGACATACATACTGAAGTCTAGTGGTTATATAAAATATTGTTAGGGTCAAAATCATAAAAGACATTAGAGGATGGGTGTTGGGAGCCCTGGGTCCTTGTCCCCAACTCTCATTCCTGCAGGAGCCAAACAGCACACTTGTTAAGGGCCACGAACGTGGGTACACAGTTCTAATCTCCATCCTGCCCCAGATACTGTGTGACCTTAGACAAATTGCTTAATCCCACCAGGCCTCACTTCCCCCATCCCTAAAATGGGGATAACGATGACTTACTAATGAATCACTGAGCAGATAAGATAATAAATGAACAACATTTAGCGCGCTGTCTGGCAGTTTAGGTCATCAAAAATGGGAATCTCTATTAAATATGTGTTATCCTAAGAAAGCACTTCCTCCCTGGACATCAATTTCCTCATCTCTAGAAGGGGGAGCAAGGAATTGAAGGATAACCTCTAGGGTCCTTTCAGCACTAAAACTTCTCGGATCCTCGCGCAGAGACCCAGCCTCCCTGGAGTCAGGGCTGCGGAGGAGCCGGCGGCTTGAACTCAGGGCCGTGACCGCAGGCCCCAGCCTGAGGTCTCACAGCTGCTTCCGTCATGCAAGGCAAGAGGACAATGTGGCAAAAGAATCCGTGAGAGACAAAGATGCAATCCAGGCCAGTTTGAAGGCAAGACTTTGTCAAGATCATTGTGAAAACGAAACGTGACTTCCTCTTTTTTTGTTTAAGGTCAAGCAACAAGCAGGGAGACCGAGCTGAGCTTAGTCTCCGGAGGCTTCCGCGGGATCGCATGTCTCTTCAGAAATGCCACTTTAACTGATGTAAGTGTGAAGGAGTTGGAACCCCAGGGATTAAATTTCTGCTGAAATACACATGTTTTTTGAGGGGGGAGAGGGAGCTTTTGACCCAGGGAATGCAGAGCCTTTTGGAAAACTGTTCTGAGCCTGATATCGAGGTATCAGATGCCGCTGGCCCTTCAGGGCTCCCTCGTGCTGTAGGTTAGCATGAGATCACACCTGGCCGTGCTGGCCTCGCGGCCGGAGGAGGGGAAGAGGGACACCTGTCTGAGCTTGTCTCACATATACATACACGCATTCCTAGGCCTGGGAACTTTTTTCTCCCACAAAGGCATGTTTTATGACTACACTTGTATTTTTATGACAAAACAATCCCACATTCGTCTGAGAGGAAGTGGGGTCTAAGTAGCCTGGGAGACTAGACACCTGGGCTCTGCCAGCCTAGCCCAGTGATAGCAGCACTTACCTACCCCCCTGCTGCCAGGCAGGCTTCTCCTCTGCAAGCCAGCTGGGGTGTGTGCCTGCCAGCCTTCCTTCTGCGAGAGAGTCGGCTGTAGTTTGTACCAAAGAGTATTTGCCTCTCGTTCCCACCCCAGGCAACCATATGATCTGTTGTCACTGTACATTAGTTGGCATTTCCTAGAAATGTATATAAACTGGATCCTACGGTCTGTGCTCTCTTTTGTTTGGCTTTTTGCAGTCAGCACTCTTATTTTGAGATGTATCCAGTAGTTTGTTCCTTTTTATTGCAGGGTAGTACTCCATTGTATGGATTTACCACAGTTTGCTTGTCCATTCTCCTGCAGATGCATAGATATTTTGGTTGTTTCCAGCTGCTGTGAATATTTGTATAAAAAGTATGTGACTCCCAGAAAGAAGGTCTGGTAGCAAAGACCTGCATATCATCCTGCTGCTCTGGGCCTCAGTGTCTACAGCTACCAAAAAAGTAAACGCATACTCCTTCCCAATGTCATGAAAATTAAGTGACATCAATCACGTGGTTTTTGTATAAAGTATTAAAAAATGTACATGTGATATTAATATTTCCCTCAGTAATTCAGTAATTATTCATAATCAAATAACTGCTAGTTGAAGGTGATGGATGGATTTTTCTAAATCTGTGTGTGCATGTGTGTGCGTGTGTGTGTGTGTGTGTGTGTGTGTGTGTGTGTGTGTGTAAAAGACACTGCATAGAATAGGGGGCTGTGAACAAGTGCAGTTCAGCGTCATCATCCCCACAGCTCCACCACCATGTGGGGCAAAAGCACTAAAATACCCAAAAAGATGAATAAGTCACACTAGACACAAGGTGAGAAGATGACCCAGAGAAGCACTGGGATCAGTACCCTGGAGACTTAGAACTAGCAGGAAGGATGAAAGTGTGAATGAGGACAGTCAGGAAGGCTTCGTGTGGATGTGCGGGTCACCCAGGTCTCTAAGGAAGGCAGGAATGAAGTGGTGGGTGGTACATAATGATCAAGGGCCTGCCCACACCCTATTGTTCTGAGTTAGAGTATAAAGTGAAGCCAGAAGGAGACCCTTGGAGCGCTTATATCTAAAGCCTTCCCACTACAATAGCACAAGGACTTAGTAAACTTCCCACTGTATCCTTTCTAATCAGCACAGGCCTGTGTCATGCTGGTGCTATGCCTGGTGGTGTTCAGTCCTGACTAGGCAATACAGAGATGTGCTCTCACATCTTCCTGAGAAAGAAGGATGCTCAGAGAGCCTCAGCAGTTGGCAGCAGCAAGAACCTCCAAAGGGCAGAGTGAGGATAAGGGATGGAAAGAGTAGAACCAGTTGGAAGTCTGAGTAAGGAGCAGATGAACTCCCAAATATTCTCCCTCAGCCTGTACAGCCAGATGTTCCATTGCTTACCCCAGCAGATACGATGGGAGACTTATTCTCTAAATAGGTTAAACAAAGAAGCTCTGGAAACAGGAATACTAGGCACAGCTATGGGCAGGGCTGAGACACTGCCTAGAACACAGGGGCACTGGATAAAGGTCTGAAAAAAGGAACAGTGGGTACCACCCCTCCACCTTGCCTTAGTTAACTTTCAGAAAGGTGGCAACCAGGTTTACAGTCCCCAGCATAGAAACTTAAGCTCTCCTCATTAAGGAACCTGACAGGCCCAAGGGGAGGAAGCAAAAATACCTATAGATATTGATGTTCAATCACCTATAAATTATCCATAGTCTTATTTGAGTACCCTATAGTGAGATCCAGCAATCAAAGAGCCCTATCTAGACACATACAGCTCTTCCATTTAGCCTGTGAGGATGGCCAGTGGGTTCCAGTACGAGAAAAGTCTATAACATGAAAGACAGACAAAGAAATGCAATAAATGTAGAAAAAAAATTTAAACAGATATAATGTAGCATAAGAGATATAAGAATGAAACAAGATCAAGATCTATGAAACAAGAATAGAATTCTATTTAAAGAACATGATTCAAAAAGAAGTCTTAAAAATTTTTAAATATGTTTGTAGAATTTTAAAAAAATAAAAGAAAATGGAAATTTGGGGGGAAACAAATCTCATACTATGCATCACAAGAAGAGTTAAGAAATACAAGGCAAGAATATAAGAAAAATAAATAATCACTCCAAGAGGTAAATGAGTTATGCAGTAAGAATCCTTAAAAAACAAATGGAGGTTTAAAATTACCAAAGTAGTAATGTAAGAAAGTGTCCTTATGTTTCTCTTAAAAATTGAATAGTTTCCAGATCCAAAAGGCCCACCAATTACTAATTCAATCATTGAGAGAAAAATCCACCCTCCGGTAACTCATGTAAAATTTTATAATACCCAGGTTACAGAGAAGGATTCTAAAACTTCTAGCAACACTAGGACACAGAAGACAACCACGCCATTTATTAAGCAATTGCCTCTCAGCCCCGACCCACCCAGCTGGGACTCTGCCAACCACATTTCTCCTTTACTGTCTGGCTTCCTACTAGAGACTGTCAATAGGTGGCACAGAGGGAAGTCTGAAGACAGGACAAGACCATGCTCTTTCCTGTTTCCTTCTATTCCTATCCTCATCATCTCTGTAACTGCCCTTTCCCTGGCTATGGCAGTTGACCACACTCCAGGCTTCGGGTGTGCTATTTTTCTGGAACTCCAGAACCAGTCTCATGTCACAGCACTAGCTGGAAGCATCTCCTCCTCTGAGGTCTGGATCCTAAGACCATGAGGCTCCTCTTTCAAGTTTCTGGATTCTAATTGTCCCAACTCTTGCCCTTTGTTGCTCTAAGTCTGGGCTGCTTCCTGCAGTTATGTTTGTTACTTTAGTGTTCCCTTTGCGCTTCTTCTGTTCTCTAGTACCCATTTAACCTTCCTTATAATAAATTATTTCCTTAAAATAAATAATGTGGTTTCTGTTTTCTGACTGAAGCCTGGCTGATATAGGACTTAGTACCAGGAGTGATGCAGGTAACAAGCCTTCAGAGAATTGTGGGATTTGTTGGTTTCAGTATTGATTCTATACTCAAACTGTCAATCAAAGATGAAGGTGGAATAAAGACACTTTCAGAAATAAGGGGTCTCCCTGCACCCAGAAAACCATGTAACTTAGTAGTAAGTATGAGTTTACAAAGACCAGAAAGAAAACCATGAAGAGAGGAGTCGTGGGGTCCAGGAGACAGTGGCTCCAACCAAGGCAAAGGATCAAAGAAAGTTGGAGGCAGTGGTGGAAAGAAGTCTTGGGATGACAGCTGTACCACAGAAGAGATCAGCCAGTCCAGACTGCAGCAGGAGGAGAGAGGCTTCAGGAAAGAGCATCCAGTTGAAAAATAGGAGAATGATAGACTCCATGATGCACTTATTATATTGAAAGGAGTTTTATGATTCTGTTGGAAAGGCTGAGGCTGACACTAATAAAATGCACAAATAAAAAAGTATTTACTCCAAAGAAGACACACGTTGCACAAGCTGGAAAGTGCCATCATCGTACACTACATGGTTCAGCTGTGAACAATATTAATATAATCATAAGAATATCAACACAAAATACTAATTGAACAAAAGCATCCAATAAACCCATAATAAATGCAGGGCATAAAGAAGGCTGAAAATCCTCCCTCCCCCCACCCCCGCCACACACACACCAAGTAATCAGGCCCTTATCTCTGAAACCTGTGTTACCTCATTTGCAAACAAAAGGTATTTGCCCATGTGATCAAATTAAGAATTTCTGAGATAAGGAGACTATCCTGGATTACCAGGTAGGCCTTAAATGTAATCATATGTGTCCTGTCCTTACAAAAGGGAGACAGGCTAGACAGACCCACAGAGAAAGCACAATATGAACGAAGACAGAGGCAGAGATCAGAGTAATGTGGCCATGAGCCAAGGAATATTACAGCTACTGGAAGCTGAAAGAGATAAGGAATGGATTCTCCCCTAGACCCTCTGAAGAAAAACATCTCTGTCAACACATGATTTGGGCCCAGCAATCCTGACTTTGGTCTTCTGGCCTCCAGAACTGTAAAAGAATGAATTTTTTCTGCTTCAAGCCACTAAGTTTGTGGAAATTTGTCACAGCAGCCATAGGAAACTAATATAGGAGTGTGTATGAGAAAATAAATGAAACAGAGAAAGTTTCATATCTTCTATAGTAGGAATCAATAGGTTTTGTCTAAAATCAGAAAATACTAATAAATGCAAGAGGTAACCATCATAAGAAAGATATACTAGAATTCATCTGGAGACTGGAAATCAGAGGTAGAGAAGGCTATTGTTTGTTAGATGATTTGTAGTACTAACTGACCTATAAATGATATAAAAGTTATATTAACTTTAACTTTTTTTTTTTAGTTAAAGAGGAAACTTGATAAACAAATTCCGTTTTCAAGAAGTAATTTGTAAACCCTTTCTGGACATAGTATAGAGGAAGGAGATAAGAAGAATAAAAATAAAGGCGTGGAAGAAAAAGAAAGGCATTTATGATGGCCCCTACTATGTGCCCGGCTCTGTAGAAGACATCACCTCTATTCCTCACAGTAAACTGCACGACATGTATGCGTTTTAAAAATAGAGGCATTGAGTCTTAGGGAGAAAATGTAACTTTCCTCATATCGCTGCTCAGTCTGTCTGCCTCTAAAGCTCTGCATGGCTCTCTGTGATCTACACCCACAGGGGGACATGAGAAGTGGCCATCCGGAGATCTCATGCTCAGGAACCTAATGAAGGAGGAGATGCTTTCTGCCTGAAAGAATTTTTTTAAAGGCTTCATAGAAGGTTTGACTCTTGAGTTTCATAAATATTGAGAGGATATTGGTTTCTTTGAGTTTTACCACTTGGTTGCATAAGAATCTCTTAAATGCTAAAACTAACGTTAGTGCCAGGTAAATATTATTCTCTTTTTACAAAAGAGAAAGCTAAGGCTGAGCAGGCAAGTCATTCGTCCAAGTAGTAAAAGCAGTTCTTGAAATCAGATCTCCAGCTACCGCCTCCTCTGCTTCTTCCATCTCACCCAGTACCTAATAAACACTTGCTGAATTGAACTGCACTGAAATGAACCTGCAGGGAATGCGTGCTCTATGGCTAGGTGGGAAGCAGCCTAGGACAACGCTGGTAGCAGAAGGAAATGAGCTGGAAAGGAAAATGGGGTTCCAGAGAATTCACAGAGTCAAATGGTGAAGGTTGGCTAGATTGCCTCTCATTCACCCAAGCCCTTGTGAAATCTGGAGCTATATACTGACCAAAAAAAAAAAAAGACATTAAACATTTCAAGTCAAGCAAAGTCCATCTGGGAGCAGAACAGTCTGGCTATAAGCATTGAAACAAAGCCAAGAGAAAATAGAAAATGTCTCAGTCAGACAATCCACCCATTTAAACCCGATTTGCCAAACCAGGGCTCCTTCTCTCTCTCTTGTTCCAATTAACAGCTATGTGCCCAGCAGCCGACATGCTGAATCACCCTCCAGTGCCACAGCTGAAGGCTCATAAAGCTTTGTGCTCATCTAATCCTCTACCAGCCTGGAGCTGTATTAATGTCACAGTAGCGAATTGGAACTTTATTATTTTACTGTACAAAAGTCAGCAAGGGTTCTTGAAGCAACAGCAAACCATCTATTAACCCTTTCCCATCTCATGTCCCTTAACTGCTGTCAGAAAATAGGACTGCATATCCAGGAAGTACCTTTGGGTCACAGCCCCTGGAGCCTCCGATATGAGTACATACTCAGAGCAGGTCAGTTGCCCAGCTAGTATGATGCCAGGTGCAGCCAAATCTGAAAAGACAAGCTTGATGTCTAAAATCCTAGCTCTACCACTTACTACCTGAGTGTGCTCATCTCTGTGAATCTAGTATATAACCTGTAAAATAGTCAAATCACAGCATCCCTGGGAGTGAATAAATACAAAAAGGGACCATACCTAGCACACTGCCATATTGGTGGCACTTACTAGATATCTGTTTTCTTCCTTGATTCACTTTCCTATTCAGATTATGCATCATCACTTCCTTTGTTTTTCTTGTGGAAAAATTTTCTGGAATGGGAGAAATGAAACCTATTGACTCCTGAGTATAAGTGATCAACAGCTCAGTTTCTCTCCTTGATCAGAATATGATATATCTTGAGAGGGTTAGAGGAACTTGAAAATACCTGCCAAACTAAATTTGTGTAACTTTAATGACACTCAGGTATTAGAACCTGTGAAGAAGAGATGCAGAAAAAGAGAGGGAAATTCAAAAGGATCTGGGAAAGGATACAGCTAGCTGTAAAAAACAAAACAAACAAACAAAAAAACCCTGTAGTAAGTAGTTAAAGTTGGTAATTCAATGGGGAAATTCATTGACTTTTTATTTTTTAAAATGAATACTTGTTTGGGGGGCAATACAAGTGTAGACTTAATGTCCATGAGGCAACAAAGACATTAAATGCCCCAGGCGACTCCATCCAAAGGGGAGTTTGATGATGCAACATAAGAAAAAACAGTGCCTTACTGAAGTGTGTGGGTATGGGGTGGGGGAGGGGGGAGCTGAGAGAGAAAAGGGTCTTTTCCGTATCTTACTCAACCCAGAACATGTCTTTTTTCTACCAAAAATAAGAAAAATAAAATAATTATCCTGCTGAGATGCCACAGAATGCAAATCAATTTACAATGAAGTCTCACCTGGATCTAGGCAGCTGCCGCAGAGACTGTGGAAGAAATGCATGGTCCTGAGCCCAGCATGGCACAAGCGGTGTAGCTGCCTTGGAGCAGCCAACGCAGTGTCTGCAACACTGTGAGAATTACTACTTTGGAGCTAACATTTATTGACATCATACTGAATGTAAACACCAGGCTGTCTTAATTAATCCTTACTACTAGACTATTGTAATGGCCATTTCAGAAAAGAATAGACTGAGGTATACCAGAAGCATGTCTACTTAGGATATTTTAAAGTATTGTTAGCTATAGGCACTACGCCATACAGTAGATCTCTAGGACTTATTCATCGTTTAAACTAAAAATATATACCCTTTTATTAATTCCTCCCCATTTCTCTTCCCCTGAGACCCTGGCACCCACCATTCCACTAGATCTTATTTTAATGTTGGTTTGAAACCTCAGGAGCTTCCTGGGTGAAATCTGAAACTGTCCTCTGTATATAATGGGCAAGGAGTGACCTCAGAAAGGGGCAGACCACTCCAGATTGGTATGTGGCAGGTTTAATAAGCAAGGGAATGTACACACAAAGCTTGTTTTGGGTGGCCACAAGATGTGTAGATCCCTGCCTTTGCCTGCCTGCATCTTTTTTTTTTTTTTTTTTTTTTAATATTATTATTATTTTTTTATTAATTTATTTTTGTTACAGATGTTTCTCCTTTTTTCCCATTGACACCCTCCTCCCCATCCCCCCACCCTGTCCCCAGCTTTGTTGTCCATGTCCATCACTTATGCATACATGCACATAAGTTCTGTGGTTTATCTCTTCCCTCTCCCCCCACCCCCTCTTCTGAGGGTTGTCAGTTTATACCCTACTTCCACATCTCTGGGTCTACCCTGTTCCTCAGACTGTTATGTTCATTATATTCCACAAATAAGTGAGATCATGTGATATTTGTCTTTCTCTGCTTGGCTTGTTTCGCTTAGGATAATACTCTCGAGGTCCCTCCACGTCGTCTCAAAAGATAAGAGATCTTTCTTTCTTACAGCTGCATAGAACTCCATTGTGTATATGTACCACAGCTTTTTTATCCATTCATCCACTGATGGACACTTGGGCTGTTTCCAGATCTTAGCTATTGTAAATAGTGCTGCTATGAACATGGGGGTACATGTATTTTTTCTGATTGGTGTTTCAGGCTTCTTAGGGTATATTCCTAGAAGTGGGATCACTGGGTCAAATGGCAATTCAATTTTTAATTTTTTGAGGTAACACCATAGTGTTTTCCACAGTGGCTGCACCAGTCTGCATTCCCACCAGCAGTGTACTAGAGTCCCCTTTTCTCCACACCCTCGCCAACACTTGTTGTTTGATGATTTGTTGATGGCGGCCATTCTGACAGGTGTGAGGTGATACCTCATTGTTGTTTTAATTTGCATCTCTCTGATGATTAATGATGTTGAGCATTTCTTCATATGTCTCTTAGCCATTTGTATGTCCTTTTTGGAGAGGTGTCTATTTAGTTCCTCTGCCCATTTTTTAATTGGGTTCTTTGTCTTCCTTTTGTTGAGTTGTATCAGCACTCTGTATATTTTGGAAATTAACCCCTTATCTGATGTATCATTGCCTGCCTGCATCTTAAAAGTTCATATAGAGGCCTTACCTGGGCTCATTCACATATACTGTTTAGATGGTCTCAACACCACTTTCCTCTCTCAAGTCTACATCTTTGAAACAGCTCCTAGTGTGGGAACTGTAGGTAGAACATACATTCCAAGAACATGGCAGGGGTGAGGAACCTCCAATTGCCCAGGTCCAGCTCATGGTTCAACCATGATCACATCCTCCTGATAACCTCCTCTAATACTTAAGAGTTCTTATCACACACAAAAAAGTAATAATAATAACAAAATAGACAGGAAGAAACTTTTGGAAGTAATGGATATGTTTATGGCATGGATTATGGTGATAGTTTCATTAAGGTATATTTCTTTCCAACCTCATTAAGTTATATATATTAAGTATGTTTAGCTTTGTATGTCAATTATATCTTAATAAAGTTTATAAAAAAGAAAGAACTATGTCCAAGGTCATGGAGTTTGTATGCAACTGAGCCCAAAATTCAAACCCAGATTGTCTAATTTCATTTTAAATTATCTCTGTATTTAAATTGTGCATATCAAGAGGTAAGTTGAGCCCTGGCTGGTGTGGTTCAGTTGGTTGGGCATCAGCCCATGCACCAAAGGGCTGTCGGTTCAATTCCTGATCAGGGCACATGCCTGGGTTGTGGGCTTCTTGATCCCCACTAGAAGGTGTGCAGGAGGCAGCCAATAGATGTTTTGCTCTCACATCAATGTTTCTCTCTCTCTCCCTCTCCTTCGCCTCTCTCTAAAAATCAAGAAAATGTCCTTTTTTTTTAAAGGCATCACCACCAAACCAGTATTATTGAAATGTTGAAGAGTCTTCTTGAAGAAGAACATAAAACATATGAACAATATAATGGCAATAAATACATATTTATCAACAATTAAATCTACTAACCAAATGAACAAGCAGAACAGAAACAGACTCATAGATACAGAGAACTTTTTGTTGGTTGCCAGATAAGAGGGGGGTTGAGCGGATGGGTGAAAAAAGTGAAGGGATTTAGAGGTACAAATTGGTTGTTAGACTGATGATCTTCAGAGGGAAGGGGGGAGGGGAAAAGATAAACCAAAGAACTTATATGTATGTATGCATAACCAATGGACACAGAAAATAGTGTGGGGAAGGTGGGGGAGGGGGGCATGCAGGAGCAGGGAGGAGGGAGTCACTGGGGGAAAAGGGGGGGACATCTGCAATACTTTCAATAATAAAGATACATTTTTAAACATTTTAAATTTAAATTTTTTAAAAAGGCAACTGTTCTGATCTTTTTTTAAAAAAAAAGAGGTGAGTTGAATAAAAGCAATTTAAAACAGTAAACACCCCCAGGCAAACCTACCTGAGACTTTCAATAGAAAAGGAAAGGAGAATGTCCTGGAAGCAAAGAAAGAAAGAAAAAAAAAGAAAGAAAGGATACATACAGAACCAGCAAGAGACATTTTCTTTGCCACAGTGAGGAAGGGTTTCTTCATTCTCATGCAGGAGTTTGGTGTTAATAGTAGAACCACATTATATTATTTGTGGTTGTATCTATAGCTCTTTATGCTATGTGAACTGTATATTTAATGTCATCAATGTCAATAAACCCTTTAGTGATAGGGTTATCATAAAGCCACAAGTTAAAAAAAAGAGTTCAGGTATTTTTAAGGATATTATCATCAGACAACATTACTGTAAAGGAAGCAATGTACCTGAGAGTCCTGTCAAAATTCCACTGCACTGAGACTGCAGGCCAGGTAGCAGGTCATCACAGAAACACACCCAATAAATAGCCCATGTTTCTTACTTTCAGGACACATGATTTCTCTACCCTAACACAACACCAAGTTTTGTGTCCCATCTATCTGCTTTGAGCCATGTTCCCAAATACACAGTTGTGGTTAGAGGGCACACGGGGAACATGGCTGCTGCCCCTCGGACCTGGGCTGAGGCATTGTCCTTTAGAACAGAGTGTTGGTGGATGTGCACTGTAAACTATGTCTGGGAAATGGGATTCATTCTTCTGCCCAGCTAAAATCCACATGAGGAAGTAATTATTTCTGTCTAAGAAATAGAGAAGAACATCAAATGTACACAAATACGAAGCACAGGACACTCAATGCAGAGCAGGTCAGAGGGAAATGTGAAAGAGTCATCTCACAATAATGAGAAAGTGAGCCCAGGTCTATGGAGAATGTTCTTGAAGAAGTCAATTAAAAAGACCTGGTAGTGAAAGTGAAGCTTGAATCGTTGTGCATATTGGTTATTGATCATTTCCTTCACATTGAGGAGAGTTATCAAAATCTTGACAGTGAAGAGAAGTGAATAAGATTGAAACAGAAACTATTTTTTTAGCCACTTATGGTTAAAAGTTTCCTAATTGAAAAGAAGCTGAACCCCAGTCTATTCATTGCTAGTATATACAGCCATATGTTACCTAATGATAGGATACATTCTGAGAAATGCATCCATAGGCAATTTTTTTGTTGTGCAAACATCACAAAATACACTTACACAAATCTAGATGGTATAACCTACTACACACCTAGGCTATATATATAGTACAGTCTATTGCTCCTAGGCTATAAACCTGAACAGCACGTTACTGTATTAATTACTGCAGGCAATTGTAATGTGTTGCACTACTACATCACTAGGTGATAAGAATTTTTCAGCTGTATTGTAATTTCATGAGACCACCATTCCATATGTGGTCTGCCATTGACTGAAACATCATTATGCAGTGCATGACTATACATTGTTATGCTTAAATCAACTGTCTACCAAAGTATTTATAGTTCTAATTTCATAGTGCAGTTTAAATCACCTGAATTAATCACATTGCTTCCTTTAAAATCTCCCAAATGAAAGCACTAGTTATAGGCTTTGATGTAGATATGGAAATTGATGTAGATAGAGATAGAGATAGATAGAGATAGAGATAGATAGAGATAGAGATAGAGATGATAGAGATGGAGAGATTATCGATATGATATAGATATGGTATTAATGTAGATGGACAGAGATGTTTGACTTACCTCCTCAAGCAAAATTCTGGAGCCCAGAGTGGTAAACCTAGGAAAGCAGAGCACCTTGTGCACTACTGATTTACAAGGTTTATTGGGGTCAGTGTTTGCTCTCGATTTCTTTTCTTTTTTTTAAATTTATTTTTATTACAGATGTTTCTCCTTTTTCCCCCACTGACACCCTCCTCCCGATTCCCCCCACCCCCCGCCCCGTCCCCAGCATTGTTGTCTATGTCCATTGGCCATGCATACATGCATATAAGTTCTGTGTATGCTTTTAATTTCACAGGTACATATATGAAGTGCTCATCACCTGAGAACCAAGGGAGAGGAATAGAGGTCTGTAACCCATTAACCATTCCCATAGATCTCACAACAACCCTTCCTTTACCCCCGTATTATCCGCCTCCAAACACATACATTATAAAAATAAAAATACACACACAAACATATTCTTGGATTAAGATTGTTGAGCAACTCTAGATTATTTTTCTCCATCTAGTGTTAAATCCATATCACTCTCCCTTCCAATCCCCCAAAGAACATGTCTAAATTAAACTGTTTCAGCATTAAAAGTATTTCACAGAAATCTTAAAGGATCTATTTCTAACCTTAACCAGGCCCTTCCCTAAACTCATGGGAAAATAACAGGTAACCAGTGAGTTACAATCTTGGAAAGCCCCGTTAAGTATAAAAACCCTTAAATGGATTCCATATAGCTTCATTACTTATTACAAATACAATGCTGACCCAAATTTACGCTGCAAAGAGAGCATAATAATTTATTTATTTATCCCTTCATCATAGTGTATTAATAAAAGTAGTTTAGATGCCAAACAGAAAAATAATTTGGTAAACATGGACAAAATTCAGTTTTTAGAACCATGAGCCATAGAATACTACTTCAGAGAAATGCTGTACACCAGTGCAGCCTCCTGAAGGTTGACAAGAGTCTTTAGTATAGTAAAGGTTCCAGAATGCTATAAAGCAATAAAGACTTCTTAAGTTTGATTAGCCCCGTGATTTCCAAACTTACTTGACCACAGAACACAATTTGTTTGTTCATTTGTTTATTACATTGTCCCTCATTTCCATGACTAGCATCTTATTCAATAATCTTCTGGAAAACTCTGATAAAATGACCAATATTGCAGCCATTGAAAGATTAATTTACAAACCATGCAGCAGCACAGATGTATTAGCCTGGTATGGCTACCTTAACAAAATATCATAGAATGGGTGACTTAAACAACAGACATTTATTTTCTCACAGTTCTAGAGGCTGAAAGTCCAAAAATCTGTCTTGGTTTTGGGGAGGCCTGTCTTCCTGGCTAGCAGATGGCCACCTTATCACTGTGTTCTCACATGGCCTTTCCTCTGTTCATTATATATATATATATATATATATATATATATATATATATATATATATATATTATGAATAATATAATATATTATATCATATATATATTATGATATATATATATATTATGAATAATATAATATATTATATCATATATATATTATGATATATATATATATCTGGTGTCATTGCCTCTTCTATAAGAATATGAATCCTATTGGATCAGGGCTTCACCCTATGGCATCATTTAACTATTATCACCTCCTTAAAGGCCTTATCTCCAAATATAGTCTCATTGAGGATTAGGGCTTCAAGATATGAATGTGGGGGAAACACAATTCAGTACATGGCAAATTATATCCTTCTTTCTTAACATTAACCATGTGTGATTTATAAAAATATATATTTGGTTATTGTCTATGGTTGCTGGCTCATAGCTCCCAAAACCCTTGGAATTTCCTTAGTGATAAAAGCAAAAGCAATGGGAGCATTTTTTGTTATAATATTTTGTCTCTTGTCCTCAGTTCCTAAAATAGCTTCAGAGCCATAAAGGTGAAGTGAATATCTTGGTATTTATAACATGCCTCTTTCAACCACAGCTGAGTGTATGTTAATAAGGTGACTCTTAGAAAGTCCTAACAGTGGGGGGAGGTGGTTTTCGAGGAGAACCAACCATGAATAGAGGGTTAGAACTTTCAGGCTCACCCCAATTTCCTGGCAGAGTAGTGGGGCTGGTATTTGAATCAATCACCAATGGCCAATAATTTAATTAATTGTGCTTCTGAAATGAGCCTCAATGAAGACCCAAAATGAAGGGGTTTGGAGATCCCTCAGACTGGGGAACCAGAACACTTGCACAAGCCACCATACTGAGCCCCAAACTCCAGGAGGACAGACAGAAGCTCCTTTGTTCAGGATCTCACCCTCTGTATTTCATCATCTGTCTGTTGACTTGTATTCTTCAATATCATTTGTAAGACATTGGTAACCTAATGAGTAAATGGGTTTTCTGAGTTCTATGAGCTTCTCTAGCAAACCAATCAAACCAAAGGAGGGGGGGTGGGGTCTGATCAGAAGTACAGGTGACAACCTAGACTGGTGATTGACATCTGAAGTGGGTGCAGTACTGTGGTACAGGGACCTCAACCTGTGGGATCTGATGCTATCTCAAGGGAGAAAGCATCAGAATATATTTGAATTGTAGGACACTCAGCTGGTATCAGAGAATTTCTTGGTGGTAAGGGGGGAAATCCACACACATCAAAATTGTGACCAGAATCTTACATTATTAGTTACATTAACTACATTGTGTAATTACATCAACTATAACTGCAGCTGTATCTACAAAATACATATCTCCATGGCTTAAGGGAATGAACATGAAATCCTTTAGGTCTCATGAAC
This sequence comes from Tadarida brasiliensis, assembly GCA_030848825.1. NCBI lineage: Eukaryota > Metazoa > Chordata > Mammalia > Chiroptera > Molossidae > Tadarida > Tadarida brasiliensis. The sequence continues at coordinate 64,217,834 of CM061259.1, read as the reverse complement.
CATCACTAAACTTAACAGAAAGGGGCAGTGTTCTTCCTTCCATTTTGATTTGGTAATAGGTCAGTCATTTAACCATCCCTGAAATAAATCCATCCCATGGGGAAAGTAGTAGAATAAATGGAGAGTTTAACCAGCAAATACTCTGATCTCCCACTGGAAAAAGAAACACTCAAACCAACATAAGCTTTCTTCCTATTTTCTCAATCTGAAACATAAACTAAAAATTACAGGTAAAAGGAATTATAAGATTTTTCAGAGTTGCCCTTTGTAAATACAAAAACTTGTCATCAACTCAAGAAATAAAACAGAATTTGAGAAAAATCACTAAATACAAAATACAATGCAAAGCTCTTTCTTCTTTCCCAAAGTCTCCCTAGAAACTTTCTAAAAAGGGCTTAAAAACCTATTTCAATTTTAGAGTCAAGATTGATTTGCATGTGAGAAGAACACATATGCAAAATCCAGCTAACAAGATAAGTCCAATCAAATACAACAGTCAAAATATGTATCTTCAACACCTGAAATCTGGAAAGAAAGGCAAATTCAGAGACTCATGGCCAAGAATAGCTAACCTGGAACAGAAGCTGCTTAGGTAATAAACTGGTAAAAACATTTTAATAGTAATTTTATGAATTGCTCAAGGTTGAGTGTGTACCAGCCTGAGAGTGAGAAACTTCTGGGTGCATATTCTTACAGGACCCCCCTTCTAAGGAGAGGAAAATTAAACATTATGAAATATACCCAGAGCAATCTTCATAATGAAGTCCTACTCTCCAGGCAAAAATACTTTTCAGAGCTTTATCCTACCTAATTAAACTGAAATTCTCAACACCAGACTCCTCTATATTTCTTGTCTTACCTAAAGAGTGACCAAAAAAAAAAAAAAAATCTGCTAAGAAACACTTGTGAAAGCACAGCCCAGAAACACAGACCCACTAAAATACTGAGATGTAACCATAAGATTATAGAATGCTTCTTCACCCTGTTGTTTACAATCACATCGACAGGATTCCATTATAATAACACTGAAGTATAGCTGAACAAACTGCAAGATGAAAACTCTACATGAGAAGGAGTTTGTAGGGAAGCCCAATGACAGCAGGGGAGACAGAAACAAGGACAGTGGAGATTAAAGCCTCTAGAACCTACAACATTAAATACAGTTCAAGTCCGGCCGGTGTGGCTCAGCGTCTGAGCATCGACCCATGCACCAAGAGGTCCACAGTTCGATTACCGATCAGGCACATGCCCAGGTTGTGGGCCCGATCCCCAGTGGGGGGCATGCAGGAGGCAGCCAATCGATGTTCTCTCTCAGTGATGTTTCTGTCTCTCTCTCCCTTTCCCTTTCTGTCTCTAAAAATCAATAAAGAAAAAAGAAAATTTTTAAAAATAAATAAACACAGTTCAACACCTACCAAGATTAACATAGAGTCTCACACTAAAGGCTTATTTACCTCAGTTTTTATTACCCAGTACATCAAAGTCTGAAGAGACAAAGTGAGCTTCAAAGTCAGATTCAGATATGACATCAGTTTTGGAATTACCAGGCAGGGAATTTTAAACAACTATGATTAATAATGTTAAGAACCCCAATGAAAAAATGGAAAAAAAAAAAAGCAAGAACAGATGGATAATGTAAACAGAGAGATGGAAACTCTAAGAAAGTATCTAAAAGAAATGCTAGACCTCAAAAATAACTAACAGAAGTGAAGAATGCCTTCAATGGACTTATCAGTAGATTGGATATTGTCAAGGAAAGAATAGTAGACTTAAAGATAGGTCAAATAAAAACTTTTTTTTCCAAGAGCAAAAATAATTAAAAGCATAAGAACAGACCATCCAAAAACTGGGACAACTTCAAAAAGTGTAATATCCAGATAATTCAAATGCCAGAAGGAGAAGATAAAAAGAGCAATTACTTTGAAGTAATAATGGCTGAGAATTTTCTAAGTTAATGACAGACATGAAACCACACATCCAGAAAGCTCACAGAGCACCAAGCAGGGTAAATACCAAAAATACCTATATCTAAGTATATTACATTCAAAGTGGGGGGGGGGAACAGAAACAAAATCCAGAAGCAGATTTGGGGTATAACTTACCTATAGAGAAACAAAACTAAGAATTACAGTGGACTTCTCATCAGAAAATATGCAAGCAATAATGGTGGGATGGAATATTTAAGTATTGAAAGAAAACCCCACCAACCAACCTAACATTCTGTATACAGAAAATTATCCTTCAAAAGTAAAGGAGAAATAAGTACTTTCTTAGACAAACAAAACTGAGGAAATTCATTGCTAGCAGACGTTCCCTGCAAAAAGTATCAAAGGATCAGCAATTCTATTTCTGGATATATACCCAAAGAAACCAGAAACACTGATTCAAAAGACTGTATGCACCCCTACGTTCATTGAAGCATTATTTACAATAGCCAAGATTTGGAAGAAATCCAAGTGCCCATCAGTAGATCAGTGGATATAAAAGTTGTGGTACATTTACACAATGGAATACTACTGAGCCATAGGAAGGGGGAAAAAAGGACCTCTTATCTTTTGCAACAGCATAGAGGGACCTGGAGACTATTTTGCTAAGTGAAATAAGCCAGTCAGAGAAAGACAAATACCATATGATTTTACTTATTGTGGAATCTGATGAACAAAACAAATAAACAAAATATAAACAGACTCATAGATACAGAAAACAGACTGACAGCTGTTAGAGGGGAGAAAAGTTGGGGGACTGGGTGAAAAGATAAAGAAACTAAGCAAAATAAAAACAAAAAACAAAAACTCATGGACATAGACAACAGCATGGTGATTACCAGAGGGAAAGGAAGCTGGAGGAAAATGGAAGAGGGTAAAGGGGGGATAAAAGGTGAGAGAAAGAGACTTGACTTTGGATGGTAAATACACAATACAATATACAGATGATGTACTATAGAATTGTACATATGAAAACCATATAATTTTATTAAGCAATGTCACCCCAATAAATTTTTTTAAATGTTTTAAACATAAATAAAAGTTCTCCACATCATTTGTCATCAGAGAAATGCAAATTAAAACAAAAATGAGCTACTACTACATGCCTGTTGGAATTGCCAAAACAACATCCAGTGGTGGCAAGAATGTGAAGCAATAAAAACTTTAATTCACTGATGGTAGGATGCAAAATGGTACAGGCACTTTGGAAAACAGTTTAGCAGTTTCTTAAAAAACTAAATATACCTTTACCATGTGATCCAGCAACCACATTCTTGGGTATTTACCCAAAGAAGTTGAAAACTTATGTCCATACAAAACCTACACAGAGATGTTTAAAGCAGCTTTATCCATAATTGCCAAAACTTGGAAGCAACCAAGATGTCTTTTGGTAGGTGAATGGATAAACTATGGTACAACCAAACAATGGAATATTATTCAGCACTAAAAAAAAACAAGCTATCAAGCCATGAAGAGACCTTAAGTGAAAGAAGCAATCTGAAAAGCTTATATACTATATAATTCCAACTAAATGACATTCTGGAAAAGCAAAACTATGGAGACACTAAAAATATCAGTAGTTGCCAGGGGCTGGAGACAAGGGGAAAGAATGAATAGGTAGAGCACAGAGGATTTTTCGTGCAGTGAAACTACTCTATAATATGGGTACATGTCATTATATATTTGTCCAAACTCACAGATTGTACAACACCAAGAATGAACCCTAATATAAACTATGAACTTTGTATGATTGTGATGTGTCAATGTGGGTTCATCTACCATAATAAATATACCACTCTGGTGAAGGATGTTGATAATGAGGAGGCTATGCATGTGTGAGGACATGAGGCATATGCGAAATCTTTCTGTACTTTCCTCTAACCTAAACCTGCTCTAAAAAAAAAAAGTGTCTTGCAAAAAGAAGCTATTCAGGGAGCAGGAAAATAAAACAGGTCAGAAACTAAGATCTATAAAACAAAAGAAAGAGTGTTGGAGAAGGAATCAATGAAGAGTCCCACCCTTAAATGAACAATTTTTCAGCACCACAAAACCTGTATTTCCATACCATAGCACAGCCATGATAGACATTAAACTTAGGTGCAGTGTTTTCCTATGAATATTTTTAAATGCAGCCCTTGTTTTAGGTGCTCCCAATGGAGGTTTTATTGCCTCCCTTCTCGAAGTAATTATAGTGGAGATAGTATGATGTAATCTATATCCAAAGGGAAACTGGAAACAGAATTATCTGATCAAAAAAGAAGAATTGGAAAAAAAAAAAAAAAGGAAGGAAGGAAGAAGGAAGAGGAGGAGGAGAAGGAGGAGGAGGAGGGAGAGGAGGAGAAGAAAGAAAAAGAAGAATTGGCCCTGGCCAGTTTGGCTCAGCAGTTAGAGCATTGGCCTGCGGACCAAAGAGTCACGAGTTTGATCCCTGGCCCTGATTGGGGTCATTCGGGAGGCAACCAATGGATGTGTCTCTCTCACATCGATATTTCTCTCTCTCTCCCTCCCTCCTTCCCACTCTATCTGAAAATCAATGGAAAAATATCCTCGCGTAAGGATTAAAGAAAAAGAAAAATGGATAAAGAAGAGAAGTTGAATGGTAACTATTAGATGAACCGATCATGTGTGATGGCATATAACAATTACATGCTCAGAATTAAAAGCAAAAGTCTGTGGGGGGAAATACTGAAGAAAGACCAGAGAGATTAATTTCTCCAAGTTCACACAGCTAGCAAATGACAAAATTGACATTCAAATCCAAATCTTACTTTACATTGCCATAAATTACATATAAATAATGAGAATCCAGATTTTTCCCAAGTACCAATTAATAAGAAGACCTTTTGTAATGTACAAGAACTACACATCAGAATGGTACTTTTGTGACCTTAACAAATTTTTTCATCTTCCCAAAGGATCTAATTCACATCCAGGAGAAGCTAATAAAAAAATATAAAAATGAAAAAAAAAAAAGCAGACACAATGATAGTTGTTTCAAGCTGCTGTTCATTGAATTACAATAAGGAGTTCACTTGCCAACATGTTTCTAGAAAAGAAGAAACTAGACTGGAGCTTTTTCACTGGAGTCAATTTCCTTACTCCTGGAATGGCTAAATAAATAGTAAAGGTCTCAGAAAACAGACCCAGCTACCATCCCCCTGGGCATCCTCATGCTGATTAATCACAACAGCTGGATCACACCAGCTGGAAAATGTCCCTCCCTCCTCTGAACTGGCCTAGTGCTTAATGTCTATACCATTCATCTGACATTTAACATACACTCTATTAGATTAGTGACAAGATTTTAAGTGCATAACTCTTGTTTAAATTTAAGCTATTTGAGGACACATCATCTTCCAAAGCACCCAGCAGTCTGCAGGGTGCCTAGTAGATGCTCCACCAACATTGAATGATTGTTTACTGAGAAAAGAAAGTTGTTCAAATATTCAGGGGCGAAATTGGTCTAGAGCTGGTAGCTAGGAGGCATCTTAATGAGTTGTAATAAGGATGTGAGACTCAGATTACAAGAACCCAAAGTAAAGCACATTCATGAAGAGGTCATTCATTCCTCTGACACTGCCACTTTCCAAAACTATAGTAACTTGACAAATTATTTACGTGTAAACATAAAAATTGAGTTAGTATCTTATCTGCAAAATTGCGTTTTTGTTTTGTTATAGATGAACATGTAGATATGGCTAGACTTGTAGTTTTGCTTTCATTTGTCTGGTATTAGTACCAACTAATGGCTAAAGATGTTTTATGAGTGTTTGGCAGCAAACACAAATGGTATTGATATATTCAGAGTGTTGAATAATTTTTAAATATCTCATGTTTTATCCTGGACCACCTATGTTAATATTTGTGGTGATGGTGCAATCACAATGGTGGATCAAACTGCTGATGACTTAAAATAAATCAAGAAAATGGCACCTAATGCTACTGAGAGTCATATTCTTCAACCCCATATACTTGTAAGGGGACAAAAATGCCAGTTTCTCTTTAGAATGTCTTTGGTGAAGCAGGAGAAACAAAGTAGTGACGTCATTAAATTTTGACCTCAGAGTACATGTCTTTAGAATACCCAGTGAGACCAAATGGGGAGTACACAGAAAGCTCTTCTGTACAAACTGAATGGAGTACCATGGTCATCTCAAGGAAAAGTATCTGTGTGATTGTTTGAGCTTGAGCTAAACTATCTACGTGGTTCATGGAGTACAATTTTTATTTTTTTTAAATGACTAGCCATCATACTATGATTATTTAGATTTCAGTACTTGGCAGACATTTCCTTGAAAGTGAACAAAGCAAGGCTGTCATTTACAGAGAAATCGTCATCAGTATTTGGTGACAATGATAAAATTTGAACTTTGAAGAAAAGGAATATTAGAAAGCTTCTATCTGCCATGACGTTGATAGCTTTCCAACACTTAGAGACATTTCTGGTGAAGTAAGTGATTGATAAATGTGATTTTTTTAATTAAACAAATCAACATTTGGAAAATTCACATGATTTGGTAACTCATATCTTCCAAATAACCAATGCAGAAAAAAAAGATATATGTCCATGCTTAATAAAGATTATTGAAATTCAAGGTAGACCAATAGATTTCAATTTCACAGAGCACAAAAAGTTCATTAATAATGAGACAGGCCAGTGATCCAGGACAAGTAGAATAGGGAGGCTGAGACAGACAGCTGAAAAAAACCAATCAGTAGAGGCCAGGACCCTGAAAGAGCACACCTGGAAAATTGATGAATATTCTACTGACATCCTCCCCTGAGACCACCCCTAAGATTCTTACCTACAAGAGAGAGGACCCAGCCTCAAGGCAAAGGACCCAGCACACACTCTCCTTCTGGGGAGCATGCTCGTGCCTTTCCCTTTCCCCTCTGCTTCCCCCACAGGCTCATATTTCCTAAATTCTAAGGGACTCCATGAGACTTGCAATCAGGGGAGCAGTGGGCAGCAGCAGCTCGTTCCTTGCTAACCCCCTGAACCTTTTCCTAAGGCCCCATATTCTCTGACTTCCCTGCGAGCTAAAGCAGCCCTGCCTAGGCTCTCCTGTTGCTTCTTCTATGCTAAGCCCTTCCTTGTGTCACTGTCCCCAGCTTTAGCAAACATACCCTCATAATATCTTGGGCTCATGTTGTGAAATCTCTCCTACATGAAGTCAAGAACCCACCTGCTACCAGCTGGCCCTAGGCTGACCCTCCCAGGGCCAGGTCCCCTGTCTGATAACAGTAAGGCTTCACATTCCACACTGCATTGACCTTCAAGAAACCACACTTGTTATGCTTTCAAGGAATAGTAACAGTTATCTAAGACAGCTAGTAAAATACTCCCTTTTCCATACCTCTATAGAGCTCCTACCAAATATACAGCAGATTGAAAGCAAAAGCAGGTATGAGATTGCCATTGTCTTCTAAGCAACTAATGAAAGAGATCTGCAAAAAGAAAAACAAAAGCCATTCTACACATTCTTTTTTAAAAAAATTATAGTCCTTGGAGATTCCAAAATGGCGGCAGAGTGAATGGAAGCTACACAGACCATATCCCAGGACCAAACTGGAATTACAACTAAAATAAACGCAAATCGTCAGGAAAAAGCAACAGAAAAGCAGCTTACAAGGATCATACAACCAGAGACACTGAATTCATCCTGGTAGGATTGCGGAGGCGCAAGAGTGGGGCTGGGAGTCCACGGCCACCAGCGGTCTTAGCTGTGAGCACCACCCTTCGGGTTAAATTCCCAAGCCCGCTCCACAGCGCAGAGGGCCGGAACAGAGCGCTAAAATAGCCACAGCCACTCAACTTGGGCTCCGAGAGAGGGAAGGTGGACTGGAATGGAACTGTGTGGGGACACTCAGGATTTGGAGGGCACTCAGAGCTTTTGCTGAGTTGCGGCCACGCAGGACGGTGGCCATCTTACTCCTTCCCAGGGCTCTGGAGAGAAGCAGTAGCCCCTCCCTCTGAGATTCAGCCCCACCCAGGTGGGCCATTGAAATGCAAATTGAGGCTCATTAACAACCAGCATCTGCCCCACCCTGGGGAAATCCTCTTACACTGAACACCTGAGGGAGGTTTTCATTCAACTGAGAACCCAAGGCTCCTCAAGTAACCATCACTAATAGGCTCTAGGCAAAAGGCTAGAGGATAACTTTACCTTTGCTGGGCTTGCAAATCTACCCAGGAAAGTAAGACTCCACAGTGGTGTTTAACATGGGTCCTCCCACACTCATCCAAACCCAGTAGAGGGAGCCACAAACAGCAGAACACCAACATCCACAGGAAAATTTGGCAGGCTCCAAAACTCACTGAGATAGCCAAAATGGTGAAACAAAGAAACAGAACCCAAATGAAATAACAAGAGACCTCTACCGAAGATGAGATAAATGAAATGGAGCTAAGCAAGTTAACAGAGCTAGAATTCAGAACCATGATCTTGAGGAAACTAAACAGCATGAGTAAGGACATCAACACCATGAGCAAAGACATAGAAATACTGAAAATCAACCAATTTGAAATGAAGAAGCAGCAAGAAGAAATGAAGAATGACATAGCAGAAATGAAAAACACATTGGAAGGACTAAACAGCAGAGTAGAGGAAGCTAAGGACCGGATCAGTGAATTAGAAGACAGGGTAGAAAAAATCAATCAATCAGAAAACCAAAAGGAAAAAACAATTAAAAAACAGGAAGACAGCTTAAGAGAATACTGGGACAACTGGAAATGTAATAATATTTGCATCATAGGAGTCCCTGAAGAAGAATAAAATGAGCAAGGGTTAGAGAATATATTTGAAGAAATAGGGACAGAAAACTTCCCTAATTTGGTGAAGAAATAAGGCATTCAAGTTCAAGAAGCACAGAGAGCCCCAAGTAAGAAGAACCCAAACAGAACCACACCAAGACACATAGTAATTAAAATGCCAAAAATTAAACACAAAGAGAGAATCCTAAAGGCAGCAAGAGATAAGCAACAAGTTACCTACAAAGGAACCCCCATAAGGCTATCAGCTGACTTCTCAATAGAAACACTACAGACCAGAAGGGAATGGCATGAAGTAATCAAGGTCATGAAAAATAAGGATCTGAACCCAAGACTACTCTACCCAGCAAGGCTATTATTCAAAATAGAAGGTCAAATAAAGAGCTTCCGAGAACAAAAAAAAAAAAGGCTAAGGGAATACATTAGCACCAAACCAGCACTGCAAGAAATGTTAAAAGGACTGCTGTAATTAGTAGAAGAAATAGGAAGGAAACTAGAACCACACTAAACAAAAATGGCAATAAATAAGTACATATCAATAATCACCTTAAATGTAAATGGATTGAATGCTGTGATAAAAAGACACAGAGTAGCGGATTGGATGAAAAAGCATGACCCATATATATGTTGTTTACAAGAGACCCACCTCATAACAAAAGACTCACATAGGTTGAAAGTGAAGGGATGGAAAAAAATCTTCCAAGCAAACAGAAAGGAAAAACAAGCTGGGGTAGCAATACTCATATCTGATAAATTAGATTTCAAAATGAAGGCCATAACTAGAGACAAAGAAGGTCACTACATAATATTGAAAGGATTTATCCAACAGGAAAATATAACCTTGGTAAACATATATGCACCCAATATAGGAGCACCAAAATACATTAAAAATCTTCTGGAGGACGTCAAAGGAGAAATCGACAGCAATACAATCATAGCAGGGGACTTCAACACCCCACTGACATCACTGGATAGATCCTCTAGACAAAAAATTAACAAGGAAACGGAGACTCTAAATGAAGCACTAGACCAAATGGATTTAATAGATATTTACAGAGAATTACACCCCAAAACTACAGAATTCACATTCTTCTCAAGTGCACATGGGACATTCTCAAAGATAGACCACATGTTAGGGCACAAACTAAGTCTCTTACAAGTTCAAGAAAATTGCAATCATTTCAAGCATCTTCTCAGATCACAACAGCATGAAACTAGAAATCAATTGCAACAAGAGCCTGCAAAGACATTTGAACACATGGAGGCTAAATAGCATGTTATTAAACAATGAATGGGTTACCGAGGAGATCAAGGAAAAAATTAAAAACTTCCTGGAAACCAATGAAAATGAACACACAACAACACAAAATCTATGGGATGCAGCGAAAGCAGTTCTGAGAGGGAAGTTCATAGCACTACAGGCCTACCTCAAGAAACAAGAAAAATTTCTAATTGACTACCTACCCTCACAACTTAAAGAACTAGAAAGCAAACAAAAAGAAAATCCCAGAGCAAGTAGAAGAAAGGAAATAGTAAAGATCAGAGCAGAAATAAATGACATAGAGACCAGAAAAACAATTCAAAGGATCAATAAAACAAAGAGCTGGTTTTTTGAAAAGATAAACAAGATTGATGGACCCTTAGCTAGACTCACCAAGAAACAAAGAGAGAGAACCCAAATACACAAAATCAGAAATGAAAGAGGAGAAGTAACAACTGACACCACAGAAATACAAAGGATTGTTAACAAATACTATGAACATTTATACGGCAACAAATTCGACAATCTAAGCAAAATGGACACATTTCTAGAAACACATAGTCTCTCAAAACTGGACCAGGAAGAGATAGAAAACTTGAACAGACCAATAACAACTAAGGAAATTGAAGATGTAATCAAGACCCTCCCAGCAAACAAAAGCCCAGGCCCGGACGGCTTCACAGGGGAGTTTACCAAACATTCAAAGAAGAACTAACACCCATTCTCCTCAAACTATTCCAATAAATTCAAGAAGAAGAAAGACTTCCATACTCGTTTTATGAGGCTAGCATAATTCTAATTCCAAAACTAGAAAAAGACACTACAAAGAAAGAAAACTGCAGGCCAATATCCCTGATGAACATACATGCCAAAATCCTGAACAAAATACTAGCAAATCGGAACCAGCAATACATCAAAAAAATTATTCACCATGACCAAGTGGGATTCATCCCAGGGATGCAAGACTGGTTCAATATTCGCAAATTAATAAATGTGATACATCACATAAACAAAATGAAAGATAAAAACCACATGATCATATCAATAGACGCTGAAAAAGCATTCGACAAAATCCAGCACCCATTTCTGATAAAAATGCACAGCAATGTGGGAATAGAGGGATCATATCTTGATATAATAAAGGCCATATATGAAAGACCTACAGCCAACATCATACTCAATGAGCAAAAACTAAAAACATTTCTCTTAAGAACAGGAACAAGACAAGGATGCCCACTTTCACCACTCTTATTTAATATAGTACTGGAAGTCTTAGCCACAGCAATCAGACATGAAGAAAAAAATAAAAGGGATCCAAATTGGAAAGGAGGAAGTGAAACTGTCATTATTCGCAGATGACATGATATTGTACATAGAAAACCCTAAAGACTCCATCAAAAATCTACTAGACTTAATAAATGAATTTGGCAAAGTAGCAGGATACAAAATTAACGTCAAGAAATCAACGGCATTCTTATACACCAATGATGAACTCACAGAAAGAGAAACTAAAAAAACAATCCCATTTACCATCGCAGCAAAAAAATTAAGATACCGAGGAATAAACTTAACCAAAGAGGTAAAGGACCTCTTCACAGAAAACTACAGGACATTGAAAATGAAATAGAGGAAGATATAAAAAAGTGGAAGCACATACCTTGTTCATGAATTAAAAGAATTAACATCATTAAAATGTCCATATTACCCAAAGCAATCTATAGATTCAATGCAATCCCCATCAAAATACCAATGACACATTTCACAGAACTAGAACGAATACTTCAAAAATTAATATGGAACCAAAAATGACCCCGAATAGCTACAGTAATCTTGAAAAAGAAGGACAAAGTAGGTGGGATCACAATACCGGATATCAGATTATACTACAAAGCTACTGTAATCAAAACAGCCTGGTACTGGCACAAGAACAGGCACATAGATCAATGGAATAGAACAGAGAACCCAGAAATTGACCCAAAACATTATGCTCAATTAATATTTGACAAAGGTGGCAAGAGCATACAATGGAGTAAAGACTGCCTCTTTAATAAATGGTGTTGGGAAAATTGGACAGCTACATGCAATAAAAATGAAAGTAGACCATCAACTTACACCATACACAAGAATAAACTCAAAATGGATAAAAGACTTAAATGTGACTCATGAATCCATAAAAATCCTAGAAGAAAATGTAGGCAACAAAATTTCAGACATCATACACAGCAGAATTTTCATTGATACATCACCTAAGGCAACAGAAACAAATGAAAAAATAAACACATGGGACTACATCAAACTCAAAAGCTTCTGCACAGCAAAAGAAACAACCATCAAAGCAGAAAGGCAACCCACTGTATGGGAGAGCATAACTGACAATGATACATCACATAAGGGATTAATTTCCAAAATATGCAGAGTGCTCATACAGCTCAACAAAAGGAAGACAAAGAACCCAATTTAAAAATGGACAGAAGAACTTAATAGACATCTCTCCAAACAAGACATACAAATGGCTAAGAGACATATGAAGTAATGCTCAATATCACTAATCATCAGAGAGATGCAAATTAAAACAACAATGAATATCACCTCACACCTGTCAGAATAGTCGCCATCAACAAAGCATCAAACAACAAGTGTTGGTGAGGGTGCGGAGATAAGGGGACTCTAGTACACTGCTGGTGGGAATGCAGACTGGTGCAGCCACTTTAGAAAACACTATGTTGTTTCCTCAAAAAATTAAAAATTGAATTTCCATTTGACCCAGTGATCCCACTCCTAGGAATATACCCTAAGAAGCCTGAAACACCAATCAGAAAGAATATATGTACCCCCATGTTCATAGAAGCTCTATTTACAATAGCTGAGATCTGGAAACAGCCCAAGTGTCCATCAGTAGACGAATGGATAAAAAAGCTGAGGTACATATACACAATGGAGTACTATGCAGCTGTAAGAAAGAAAGATCTCTTATCCTTTGAGACGACATGGGAGGACCTGGAAACTATTATCCTAAGTGAAACAAGCCATGCAGAGAAAGACAAATGTCATATGATCTCACTTATTTCTGGAATATAATGAACATAACAGTCTGGGGAACAGGGTAGTCCCAGAGATGTGGAAGTAGGGTACAGACTGACAATTGCCAGAAGAGGGGGTGGGGGAGGGGAGCGATAAACCACAGAACTTATACACATGTACTCATAACCAATGGACATGGACAACAAAACTGGGGACGGGGCAAGGAGGGAGGGTGAGGAGGGAGTCAATGGGGGAAAAAGAAGAAACATCTGTAACAAAAATAAATTAATATTTTAAAAAAATGGATAAAAGACTTAAATGTGACTCGTGAATCCATAAAAATCCTAGAAGAAAATGTAGGCAACAAAATTTCAGACATCATACACAGCAGAATCTTCACTGATACATCACCTAAGGCAACAGAAACAAAGGAAAAAATGAACACATGGGACTACATCAAACTCAAAAGCTTCTGCACAGCAAAAGAAACAACCAACAAAACGGAAAGGTAACCCACTATATGGGAGAGCATAATTGTCAATGATACATCAGATAAGGTGTTAATCTCCAAAATATATAGAGTGCTCATACAACTCAACAAAAGGAAGACAAGGAACCCAATTAAAAAATGGGCAGAGGAACTAAATAGATACCTCTCCAAACAGGACATACAAAGGGCTAAGAGACATATGAAGAAATGTTTAGCATCACTAATCATCAGAGAGATGCAAATTAAAACAACAATGAATATCACCTCACACCTGTCAGAATGGCCGCCATCAACAAATCATCAAACAAGTGTTGGCAAGGGTGTAGAGAAAAGGGGACTCTAGTACACTGCTGGTGGGAATGCAGACTGGTGCAGCCACTGTGGAAAACACTATGGTGTTACCTCAAAAAATTAAAAATTGAATTGCCATTTGACCCTGTGATCCCACTTCTAAGAATATACCCTAAGAAGCCTGAAACACCAATCAGAAAGAATATACGTACCCCCATGTTCATAGCAGCACTATTTACAATAGCTAAGATCTGGAAATAGCCCAAGTGTCCATCAGTGGATGAATGGATAAAAAAACCGTGGTACATATACACAATGGAGTACTATGCAGCTATAAGAAAGATCTCTTATCCTTTGAGACGACATGGAGGGACCTGGAGAGTATTATCCAAAGCGAAACAAGCCAAGCAGAGAAAGACAAATATCACATGATCTCACTTATTTGTGGAATATAATAAACATAACAGTCTGAGGAACAGGGTAGATCCAGAGATGTGGAAGTAGGGTACAGTCTGACAACCCTCAGCAGAGGGGGTGAGGGGGGAGGGAAGAGATAAACCACAGAATTTATAGGCATGTATGCATAACTGGTGGACATGGACAACAAAGCTGGGGACAGGGTGGGGGCATGGAGAGGAGGGTGCCAATGGGGAAAAAAGGAGAAACATCTGTAACAAAAATAAATTAATAAAAAAAAACAGAAATAAAAAATTATAGTCCTTTTTATTAAAATGTGTTATTTAAGACAACATGCAATGGTTGTATTGATGTTACTATTAATGAGCTAATAAATATTTAAATTTTTCTCTATTTTAATTTCTGCCTTAGTAGCTATCAATACATATAACATGAATACATAAAACTACTTAGGGTTCTTTAGTAATTTTTATACAGTAAGAGATCAAAAGGTTTGAGAACTACTACTCTTAGCTATCAAGAATCAAAAGTGTATTTTAAGCTGAATGCATCCTGGTCATATGGCTCCCCAATGAAATAGAAAAAAGAGAGAGGAAAAGATCATCGCCTTTTGACATCTCCCCCCCCCCAAAACACACACAGATTCTTAAAAAGTTATATAGGACATTGTTGTTGGGACAATTGGAAGTATTTGAGTATATACTGTGTGTTGGGTGATAATACTCAACTTGTGTTAATTTCCTGACATTTGTTGACGGTGAGGTTGTGTATGAGAATTCTCTTTTTCCTGGAATATATACACTGAAGTATTTGGGAGCGAAGTATCTTGATATGTGCAGTCTACTTATGAATGGCTTGAGTGGTTTGGCACAAAGGTGGTGTGTTAACAAAGAGAAAGTCATATGGAGGTGGTGTAGCAAGATGACAGGCATTGGGAAAATCTAGGTGAAAACTCATTACAATTTTCAGAACATTATAGTGGTTTTTTAAAATTTTGTGTGAATTTCAAATTTTCTAACAAAAGAAACAATTAACTTTAAAAAATAAGTTTGTTGAGCCACCACTCAGGGGCTTTTCATGACTTCCCTGAACCTCCTTTTCAAAAGGCAGAATTCCTTTGCCACAATCTTCGTGTGCCTGGGTGAGGGCTCATGGAGGCTACTGTCATCAAACATCCCCCAGCCTAACACCTCCCAGGATGCTCTGCTAGGTGTGGATTCTTCCAGCTTCTTGCAATAAACTCTAGCTTCCATAAAAGGTATGTGCTGGAATGTACATTCATTGCATCCTTGTCAAACCTCCGACTCAGTCTTTCACATATACAGGGTGTTTTGCAATAAAACCCTATTAACTAGACCACCTGACATGTTGCTTTTTCCAGGCAATTAATGTAGAACCCCCATAAACCATTTTTGCAACATTTCTCCCCACTTCGTGCTGATACCATTTTTTTCTCAGTTTCCTTTCCTGCCTTGGCAAAGTCAAGCTACATCTTTCCAGGAAAACTCAAGCACCACAAGGCTCTTCATTTATATCATAGACCAGATTGTTCCAGTATCTACAAGGGGTGTAAGAGTCTGTTCTGACCCCAGAAAATGCCCTGGAAATTGTTCTCACAATTAAATCCCTTCATAAATTTATTTTCCTTGACATTTCTATCTTTTCTGTTGAACAAGATCACAGTGGTTCAAATTAGCCAGGGATCCAATTAATCCAAGCTTCAGTTTGTTTCCTTAATTGAATAGACTTGTGAAGAGTATTCTAAATTGTTTTGTTTGTTCTCCAGGATTACACAGCCATTTCCTAGAATCAGGTGAATATTTACTAATAAGTTTAGGATTTGAATGGTTATGAGTATCTCACATTTTAAGTATGTATGGGGATAATTTAATTAGGCAATGAAATTAATAAATATTTTATCTTAGGTATTTCTTTCCTGTTATTTTAATGTGATTTTTGTCAATGTCGTAATCTTTTTTATAGTATTCAAAGACTTTTATTTCTGTGACTGGTTGTATTTTCCTCTTCTAACTTTATAGTGTACTCTACAGCAAGATTGATCCCCAAATTCAGCAGAGTCACGGCAGAAGGCAAACAGTATACATATTGTCATCTCTAGGTAAAGGATCCATTCCACTATTTTACCATAGTCCAGGGATTCTCAGCAGTAAGGGCTGCCCCATGCACTGTAGGATGGTAAACAGCATCCCTGGGTTCTAACCACCAGATGCATAAAGATTCTATAACTTTGAACAACTTGAAAATTTTTAATCTAGAATATTCTGAGATTAAGGCCCTCAGAATCCAAATATTACCAAACTCACATGCCTGGATCAAACTATGGGACTTTACACACACACACACACACACACACACACACACACACACACACACACACACACCTCTGTTGTCCCAGGAGCTAATATTCTGCAAATTGAGCCAGAAAGCAACCAGGAATTAAATAACAGCCTAGGCCCACAACATAAAATGCTCGTCAAATCGAGGTGGGGGTGGGATACTTTTGTTTGTTTTTCTTTCTGAAGCCAATGCAGGGGAGAAGGGTGAGCACAGTGTGATGGATTTGCACAGTCACACAGAGCCTCTGCCTCCAAACCTGGTTCTAGGGGTCACTATTCTCACAGCACCTGTGGGTGTCTGCACTGATTCCGAGGCTGGTAAGCAGGAAGCCATTACTTCGTCAGGCAGCATGAGCACCAAGGTCCCATACCAGCTGTGTGACCTTGACCTTGACATTTATGACATTGCTCAGGGTCTTCTGTAAGACACCAGTATCTCCTCTACCTAGTTTCACCTGGGAGCAATAGTTATGAGTGGGTTCCCAGTGCACTTCCATAAGGTAAGGAGTGGTTCTGATAACAGAGCAAAGGTTTTCCCCCTACAATTTCACTGCCCCTAAAACTGCAGCTACTGAGTGGTCTTTGTTGTAGTGTGACTGAAATGACAGAGGTGAACTCTCCTGCCACCAAATATGTCTGCACTGCATGCCTAAAATCTACTTTTAGCTACTCTTCCTAAGACCTTCTACTAAATGCTCTATCCTGAGAGGGATTACAAAATGAAACTATTACTATGTCAGAGTGTATGAGGATATCTGATTCCTGGAGAGCCCCTAAGCATCAAAGCACTGGTGGTAAGAGAGTGAAAGGCCTGGAGTGAGGGCTGGAGGCCTGGATGGCCTTGAATTAACCCTGCACCATGCAGCTTCCCTGAGTATGCAAGATATGTGGGGGGAGGGGAACAGCACTGCTTTGAGAATTTAAAGACTAGCAGCCTAGACCCACTGCACTGCTAATCAAGCTGCATGGCCTTAGGCAAGTCACTGCACACCTGGGATGAAGTTCTTTCATCTTTAAAATGAGTATGCAAGATTATGTAAAATCTAAAGTCCTTTCAAATTGGAAGGTTTTACAATATTTGTGTCGTAGTTCTCTAATGGCCTTACCTCCAACACGACAGCACTGTCTGCTCAGTCCTCTTCCCTGCAATCACACTGTATGGGAGCATAACAGAGTGTTATTTCATCTGTTTCCATCAGTGCTGATCTCTTTCCACTAAGCTTTGAGCTCCTTGAGAGTAAGGACCTTGCTTTATTCCTTTGTTTACCCAGAACATTGCCTAGCAGAGATTATGTATGCAATCAATGATTGTTGAAAAGACAAAGTATAAAGCTCTGCACCAGTATAAGGTGTTATTTTTACCCTTTTCACCCTAAATAGCCATGGGCTGCCTTTGCCAAGGCCATTCATAGATAGTGTGGGAAACTCTAGAACTGAAAATTCAACCCTTGCAAAACCTGTTTTGTTGTTTTTCTCTTTTAAAAGAACATATTGCCTGTATTTTTTTTAGACCAAGGAAGAAATAAAAGCTCCTTCTCAAGTCCCCAACTAGAATCCAGAGTAAAGGAAATTAAATTCATTTGAGATGTACTAGAATCAAACCAAAAACCAAAGCCACACCAGTGATAGGGGAAAGAGTGTATCTCAGAGACAGTTATCCCATCCTTACTTTGGTCTTGGCCACACCCATCCCTGTGCGTTCTGGCCCAGAGTTCTCATGAGGCTTTTGTAGCTCAGACTGTACCATAAACAATTGTTAAGGAAAGCCACTCTTCAGGTAAATGGTATTTGAGTTTCTGCAAAGCCGGGAGCTTTGGGCCCTGGTCCAGGGAAGGCTGAGCTGAAAGCCATCAACCTTCTTTGGTTCACCCATCATCAACCAGCCTCTGCCGTGCAGCTGGTTTTAAACAATCCAGGGAATTTGTACAAGGTCATTTCCCAGGCAAAAGGAAAACAGCCAGGTGACTGACCAGCAGTGAACAGGAGCCATAATTAACAATAGCAGAGTCTTCAAGCATGAAGGTTTGGATGGAGTTCAGATAATCACTCAATGGTTGAAAGACATTCTCAAAACCTTGTGGGATTCCAAATTTAGACCACGATTTGGCTGAGAACAAGTTGAATGAAGCTTCCTTGGATGGAAGCCATAGTTCCTATTCCAGGTTGGACTCAAAGACAGACAGGAGATAAAGAAAAAAGGATAAACACTAGCAGGTAGGATTGAATGGCTGGGCTAAACAAAAGTTTGAATTGATAAATGGATAGACAGATGGATAGAGGACCAACAGGCAGACAGCTAGGCACAGGTGTAATAGAGAGACATATGTCTGGTTGTGTGGCAAATGGCCATTTTGGAGCATTCCTATTTTATGACATTGAGTAAACCTAGCTTTTGCAGGAAGAGGGATTTGGATCAAGAACCTCTGCCATGGTTAAAAAGTGGGGGGGGGGGGTAGATCGATGATAGATGAGAAAGAAATTATTGATAGATGATGATAAATAGATATATGATAGATGATAGATAGATAGATGATAGATAGATAGATGATAGATAGATAGATAGATAGATAGATAGATAGATAGATAGATAGATAGATAGAGAAATCATTCCATGGCCAACAGGAACTGCTCCCCTCTGCTGCCCCCAAAACTGAGTCACAGTCCTATCAGAGGCAGAGGGAGCAATCTAATGGCCTATGGAGGTCAGTTGTAGTTCAAGATCCAGTTCTTGATCACGCCCTTCCTAATCCTGATGCTGATGCAGTTACCCCAGAGCAGCATCTCAACACCTACAGAATGCGCCTGGCAATCCGACACTGGGGCCAATGCTTATTACAGCTGCATTTTTCTTCAATTAACAGGAAGATTGTAAATTGTCATAATCACTCATATACGCCCAGCTGATGTGGCTCAGTGGTTGAGCTTCGACCCATGGACCAAGAGGTCTCCCGTTCGATTCCTGATCAGGGCACATACCTGGATTGTGGGCTTTATACCCAGTGGGGGGCGTGCAAGGGGCAGCCAATCGATGTGTCTCTCTCATCGATGTTTTTATCTCTCTCTCCCTATCCCTTCCTTTCTCTCTAAAAGTCAATAAAAATATATTTAAAAAAATAATAATCATATTTTATAGTTTTTTTATGATAGGCAAAATACTTTTATATAGGTTATCTTTCTTGACCCAGCCACCTTCAGAAGCAAGCAGAGTAAGTTTCTGTTGTTTGGTTGTTTATTTTGGGGATATTTCCCATTCAAAAGACAAAAAATAGCGTCCTATGGCTACATTTAGCTACATTTAGAAATGTCTGACCTGGAAGTCATGTACAAAACAAGCTTACATGTATTTTATTTTTTATATATTTTTATATACCATTAATCTTTTTTTATTGATTTTAGAGAGAGAGGAAAGGAGAGGGAGAGCAAAAAACATCAATGTGAGAGAGAAACATCAATCACCTGCCTCCTGCACATCCCCTACTGGGGATTGAGCTGGCAACCTGGGCACATGCCTTAACCAGGAATTGAACCAATGACTTTTTGGTACATGGGACCAATTTAGCCACACTGACCAGGGCTACCATTAATTTTGATCAAATCATTTATTTTGCTGTGGAACTGAGGCTTCTCTTCTAGTCATTTCCTCAGGACTAATTCAATGACATAACATTGCAGGTATGAGGAAAGTTACATATGTTGCTTTTATCTTCTGCCTGAAAATCGGCTCATGTCTAATAAGTGTCAACTATATGTCAGGTACTAATAGGTATCTTTTGTCATTTGATCCCCATGATGACCTCAAAATGTAGATATTATTTTCCCCATTTGCAGAGGAGAAAACTGAGATACAAAGTGACAAAGTAACTTGCTCAAGGCAGCACAGCTACCAACTGCCCTGTATTGTTAAATACAAAGGTGAAATGAATGGGAACAGTCATATGTTCTGTAGAAATTGAGAGGGCGGTGAAATCACGTCCACCTGTAGTGCTTCAGCAAGTGTGTGCTCAAAGGTGAAGAACTTACAGAGGCATCTCCTAAGAGTGTGAAAATAACTGACAAGGATCAAGTCCCCAGTCCTCCCCCTGGTAGGAGAGTGTGACAGGATGGGCTGTCTTTCAGGCTTTTTATGCAAATGAGGACAAAGTGGCTAGTGATAGAGAACTCAGCCAGGCTGCTTTACAGTGGACATGGCTAGGGCGGAAGAGACTCAGGACAGAGGGAGGAGAGTGTGAGGAAGCAACTAGCCAGCATGGGCTGGTTTTAGGAAGAAGTTTCTGGAATTTTTTAAACTTTTAATTTTTTTCAATTATAGTTTACATACAACATTATTTTGTATTAGTTTCAGGTGTGCAGCATAGTGGTTAGACAACAATATACTTTCCAAAGGTTCCCCCCACCCTTTATTTCCAGTACCCACCTGGCACCATACATAGTTATTACAATATGATTTCACTTATATGTGGAATTTAAAGAGCAATATAAACGAACAAACAAAACAGAAACAGGTTCACAGATACAGAGATTAATTGCCAGAGTGGAGAGGGTTGGGGGACTGGGTGAAAAAGGTGAAGGGATTGAGAAGTACAGATTGGCAGTTACAAAATAGTCATGGGATGTAAAGTACCGCATAGGAAATATAGTCAATAACCTTGGGAAATTTTGAGAGAGTGAAATATGAGATTACAGACAGCTTCTGCACTTTGAGAGTGCCAGAGCAAGAAGGAAAGACATGCCTACTGCCCTGGGAGGCAGTACAATATGTTGGTGCCAAGCCTCACCACCAGGGTTCAAATCCTGGCTCCCTCTCTTAACTGCAGGAAGTCACGAGCAAGTTGTTTGACCTCATTGAGCCTCGGATTCAGGATCTGTAAATTGGGAATAATGAAAGGAGTCATGGTGAAAATCAAATGAGACAATCTGTGTAAAGTAAGCAATGTTGGCATATAAGCACTTAAACTGGCATAGGGGACACTACTGTCACTCACCTTTGGGAGCTGTCTGAGAGGCTTTAGCAATGATTTAAACTACACTTGAATGTTTTCTTAGACTTGGGACTTGTGTTTTCTCAGAATGTGTCATCGTGTCGAAAGGATCAGAAGAGAGTTGCTACTTCTAATAGCATGGTCTGAGAAGGGTGAAAATCAAGCAGATACAAAGGAATGAAGGAGACAGTATGTCAATAACTTAAGGGAACATCAAGCAGACAGAACATCAAGTTCAATGGTCCTTATACATGTTCAAGGAACATCTCTAAGAGCTCTCAGTATATAAAGAATAGTATCCCTTTTTATGTATTGCACTATTATTTCCTCTTCATTTATCATCTCAGAACTTTATTCATATCTTGTATCATAATAAATCTTTAAGTTTTATGTAATCAAATCTCTCCACTTTTCTTTTATGATTGCTGGGTTTCATAAAAAAAAAAATTAAAGAAGAACACAGTAGAACTATACATATCAGGAACTTTTTTAGAAGTAGATTTTTTTCTTTGTTTGTTTGTTTACAAAAGTGTACATCCCAGTGATTAGACATCATATAACTTTATCATCCCTATAAAGAAGTAGTTCTTGAAACTTTTTTCCCAATTATTTTATGGCTACTGTTCTGTTCTGGTGTTGTATTTCTTCTTGAGTCAACTTGTTGATTCATAGGTATAAGAAAATTACTCCTTTATGTAGTATTTTCAAAATTGCTAACATAAAGTTGTCCATAGTACTTCTTTTACTGTTTAAATCATTTCTTTCCCTAGGGTATATCCTTACTTACTTATTATATTAAATATTTGTATTTTTGTTACCTTTATAATTTATATTAGCCAGAGTCTGTTCTAGTTCATTCTATTAAGAGAAATATCTATTAGATTTATTAATCCATTATATTACCTTTAGGTATTTCAATTTAATAATGTCAACTTTAAATTTTTTTCTTCTTCTGGCTTTCCTCAAGTTTATATTTCATCTAACCTCTTGCATTTCTCATTTTAGTTTCTCTCAATTTTTATTGTTTATTTCTGAAAGCATTCAGCACAGTGTCGTTTCCCTTGAGAACAACACTGGATGTTTGATATGTAGTGTTCTCACTGTTGGTTCTTTTCTAAGTTTTGCAGTTTTGATTTCTCTGTTAACCCAAGAATTATTTAAGGTCATTTTTAAGTTTAAAAGTTCTACTGTTAATTTTAATTCATACTCCATTATGCTTCATGAAACCCTTCCTGTGGTCAAGTCGACAAGAAAAAAATATTAGAAGAAACCAAATACGTGAACAGTTGTAGGTAAAGCATATTGAAAAGTATATATATTGATCCACCTCTTGTGATCTTACAGCCACTGCAAGCTGCAAGAGCCCAGGAAAGACTGCCGAGGTGCTCTTTGAAAGGATAACTTGGGAAATTCAGAAACCTGTTCATTCTTAAAATCTGCACATAGATTTGGTTAGTTTTCTCCTCTTTCTGATCATGCAGGTAAGGAAACTGAGCATGGACTCCATGCTTGAGTGACTACTGTTCGGGTTTGCCAGGTCTACTGCCAGCCTCTTGCCACAGCTCTCAATGGAAGAGGTGTGGTGTTTAGAGCAAGTAATAGTCGCCTACGACACAAACACGGTTAAGATTCCCCAGTGCCTGGTAGCCAGTGGTAGCTGCCACCTGTATATATTGAGATAGAAGACGGAGGGAGAATGGCAGTGCTCAAGTGCTTCAAGTCAGCTTAATGGCTGGGTGCAGTGGGAGCTTGCACAGACCCCTAGAAGGGGTTATTCTAAGTGGCCTTCTGGTATCAACAGTTTCCCATTGAAATTTTGCCATATCCCTTTCTAAGGAAACAAAAAAGTCCTGGCAAGATATTGTTTTAAATGCATTACTTTGTGCTAGATCCAACGTGAGTAGAATCCAGAGCACAACTGGGGCCCTTCTTCCCCTCACTTTCTAGGCTTAAGTTACTTGAATTACCGTGCCCCACACACATTGCAGTAGACCTCAGTTTCCAAGGCCTGGAGAAGTTCAAATTCACTTACTATTTGTGCTCCTCTCAGGTTTCTGTGAAATCACAGGGCTGTATGGTCTTGAGATTTGCCTTCCCATCCAACCACAGGCAGAACCAGCCTTTCACCCATGTCCACAGGACAGCCAGTCACACCAACCTTCTCCAGTTATTTGGGGTCTGGGTAGAGGCCATCACATCCAGGACACAGCATTCTGCCATCATGCGCATGGTGTCTCCAGTTCTCTCCCCCTCCCCCTTCATCACCACCATTGTTCCCAATATCCCATTCCCCAGCAAAGTATCTTTTCTCTCTGTTATACAAAGTACCTTTCTCCTTCAGAAAACTCAGCACCAACATTCAGGCCCTGAGGATCAATTTCTAAGCCAAGTGGACTAGGAAAGCATTTTCCCTGTAAAGAAGCTGAGATACTCTCTCAGGAATTCTAACCCCTAGGCTAAGAGGAAACATGTCCTTCTAATGAAAGGAGGAGCATCAAGTTCAAGAAGCAGGAATCAAACAACTCAGAGCTGAGTTTCTACTAGATTCAAGGAGCTTTGGAGGTAGAGGAGAGGCTGGAGCAGTACAACGGATGCCTGCCCTTGAGATGCATAGAGTTTATTTAGATTGACAGGGTCGAAGGAGGAAGAGGTCACTTCCAGCTGTGAGCTACAGGCTGGGAAACAGTTGACTGCAATATGCTGAGGCCCAGGTAAGAGTCCCAAGCCAGTCAGCATCGAGCTTTTCTCAACTCAGCCCACATTTGTCCATACATGGGTAAGCAAGCAATATTTTTCTCCTAAATGAATCATCACTATCCTTCAAAACAAAATGTGAATGAGCTTGGCAGTGAGAGGGTGGGAGACATCAGGGCTGAAAAGTACTACCAAAGGTCAAAAGAAATGGTAGTTAAGGGTCCATGAGAAATCTGACCCAAACTCCTTGGAAAAGAACCAATAGTCAAAGTGACCCACTAGTGATCAAAAAATCTGTAATACTGAGAGTGCAGGCTGCTTTTGTTTTGAGAGTCCATTTGCTTACAAAAGAGTAAGCAACATGCATGAGGACTGCAGGGGAGGGAAATGTTCATCTTGTCCTTTCTCTGCCTCATTGAAATTTGCACTGACTGTGCCACAAAGAGATCTACAGCCAGTGAGCAAGAAGAGCAGGGACTGCCTCTACACCATCAAGGACACAAAGCAAAGAGTAGATACGTGAGACACATCCAGATCAAAACTGCAGGTACATTCACTACTCAGAGCAAAAAAAAAAAAAAAAAAAAAGCATCCTCCAGTATATCAAGAAGAATGAGGGAACACTGGACTGGGAGTTAAGAAAAATGAGTTTTCAAGTTCCTCTCCCATTACCTTGAAGTGTGGTCCAGAGTAAGGTATACATGACATGTCAACTCTCTAGGCCAGTGTCTCCATCTGAAGAACACTGGATTATTAGACTGGATGATTCCTAAGTTCCTTTGCCCGCCATGAGCACCCTGGGTTTCAGCATGATGCCATGGTATCCGCAGACAGTAATACACAGAGTAGGGACAGCCACTCAGTACGTGCCCAGATAGAGGACCTCGCGGAACATAAGCCTCCTGTATTTTTTCCACCTGACCACATCCTAATCGGCAGCATAGTGCTATGGTCAGGCTGCCCATCAGATAGAACATTCCACCTCACAGGTGGATGCATTTCAGTGAGTTGCCAATAAACTGCAAATAAATCCCTGCTTCTAGGATCAGATAGTCTAAAATAGCAGAAGTATTAACAGACTCTTAATTTTCGATGCAGCTCCCCTACAGAACCAAAAGCAAGCAAGAATCTCCTTGCGTGTTCAACTAAGAGTCCCAAGTCTGGTATTTAAACTCTAGGATCCTCTGCAACCTGAGTAAATGTAATTAAATCTAGGTTTTCCCCTATTGAATTTAATTATCATTCACTCAGTGATGGCAATAATAATACTAATAATATGTTCTTACGTCAGTACTTTTCAGCTTTTCAAATGGCTTTGACATGCTTTATCTCACTTGAGCTTAATAATAACCATGCAGCATAAGTAGGGCAAGTATTATTATCTCCATTAATACTAATAATAGCTAACATTTAGGTAGCCCTTTGCATTCACAAAGTGCTTTTATAAATATTTTCCCATTGCTAGAGGCTGAGTTCTTGGACACTAGGACTGTGTCTTATTTATCTCTTTATCCTGCAGTGCTTAGCATAGGCCCAGACCCATAGAAGTCACTCAATGCATGCGTATGACATTTTAAATTAATTTGATTCTATGAAAACTCCATCAGGTTGCTAGGCAGATATTTTTATCCCTAGTGTTCACACAGGGAAATTGAGGCTCAGGAAGTTTTAGTGTCATGTCCAAAGTCACACAGGAGTGTCCAGACCAAGAAAACAGTAGTTTCTAATTAAATCCAAAGTGTTGTGCTCCTTCCTCCATACCAATGCTTGTCAAACTTTAACATGTAAATAGATCATCTGGAAATCTCGCTAAAATGCAGATCTGATTCAGTAGGTCTGGGGCAGGGGGTGAGATTCTAAATTTCTAAATTTCTAACTAGCTTCAAGGTGATGTGGAGGATGCTGGTTTGAGGACCACTTTTCTTTTACTTTTGTTGCATTTTTTCCCTGCTTTATTGGCATATAATATTGAATAAGTTTAAGGCACACAACATGATAATTTGATATGCATATATAATGTGAAATGATTGCCACAATAAGGTTAATTATAAGATGAATACATTCTGGGAGTATAATGTACATATTGCATTATATACTTAAGAGTTGCTAAGAGGACCATTTTTGGGGGAGGCAAGTAGACATAAGAGGACAAGAGCAATTAAGTGACTTTCTGAAGGTCATCTCCTAATTTAAAAGTAGAAATAGAATTAGAAGCTACTTCACTGACCCCTGTCCTACCCTAGACTTCTTCTAGACATGTGTCCTCCTGATCCAACACAATGGCGCTCAGAGTGTTTCCCCACTTACTCTCCTCCCTTTCACAGTTGGAAAAAGTTTCTGAACCTCTCCCATTTATGAATATTGAGTCTTAGAATAAAAAACAAAACATGTTATTGTTGTTTAAGAAGCACACACCAAGAAGTGTAAATGGGATGAAAATTGCATTTCAAAAAACCTGGGTGGGTTCCTATTAGGCCACTTGTATTGCTCCCTTCAAACCCTAGTGTTCTATTGATTTCATCTTTCTGTGCCACCTTCCAGGTCCAACAGGCAGAGAATCTCTCCACCCCTTTTGTCAGAGAGGCCCCAGCTTCCCTAGTGGCCTAGAAAATTCCCTTTTGGGACACATGAACAGAGCAGGACCTGGTCCTAGGTCAGGTCATACTGAAGTTCCAGAAATTCTGATCTCGCCCAGCTGGAAACACCAGACAGGGCCACATGAGCTGGTCGAATAACCTCTCTGTGAACTTCACATCTGTATCAATCATGCTGACCCATCACCGATCTCAGGCAGAGCTCAGAGCTGTGCAGAGAAACCAGACAGTTCTCCCGAGAAACAGAACCAATAAGATGTATACATATATAAAGAGATTTACCATAAGAACTTGGCTCACACAACTTTGGAGGCTGGTAAGTCCCAAGATCTGCAGGGTGAGTTGGCAAGCCGGAGACCAAGGGGAGCAGACAGTTCAGTTCCAGTCTGAGTCGGAAGGCCTAAGAACCAGAAGCGTGATAGCAGATCCAGTCCAAAGGTCAACAGGTTCAAGATCCAGGAGAGCCAACATTTCAGTTTGAGTCCAAAGACAGGGAAATGCTGATATTCCAGTTTGAAAACACTCAGGCAGAAAGAATTCTCTCTTATTCAGGGGAAAGTCGGCCTTTTTGTTCTATTCAGGCCTTCAGCTGATTGAGTAAAGCCCACCACAGTACAGACAACAATCTTCTTGATTCAGACAACCAATGTAAATGTTAATCTCATCCAAAATCACCCTCACAGGGACACTCAGAATAATGTAGGACAGATATCTGGTCACCCCATGGCTCAGTCAGGTTGATAAATAAAATTAACTTTCACACCAGGAGACCAACCATATACACATGCTGTTCAATTACACAGACAACGTATCAAATACCCAACACACCCTGACACCTGCCACAGTGTGTTTCCTGTTTTGTAGGATCACTTCCTTCCTGAAGAAATCTTCTCAATGTGACTATCTAGCTACAGTCTGTGGGTCTGCTAGTTAGCATTGCCCAAGGCATATTCAGGAGATACTAGCTCTGAAAGACCACTAGCCAGCAGGGAGATGGGGTGAAGTGGCACATGCCCAAGGCAGAGTGGCTGATTTCAGTGTGGGATCCTTTCTATGCTGTCCAAGGGCTCATGCAGAAGGATGGGCTTTGATCTTATCTTCATCCCATTGTTCTCCCTGAATACTCTAAACTCAACTCCCTTCTCTTCTTGAAGCTCAAGAAATGAGGGACAACTTCTCAAAAATCAGATAAACAGCCCTGGCCGGTTTGGCTCAGTGGTTGGAACGTTGGCCCTCAGACCAAAAAGTCACAGGTTTGATTCTGGTCAAGGGCACGTACCTCGGTTGCAGTTCAGTCCCTGGCCCTGGTGGGGGCCGTGCAGAAGACAATCAATTGATGTGTCTCTCTCACGTTGATGCCCACCCCCCTTTCCCTCCCTCTCTCCCACTCTATCTGAAGATAAATGGAAAAATATCCTCGGGTGATGATTTAAAAAATAAAAATAATAAAATAAAAATCAGATAAACTTTTAAAAATGAATAATGATATGGGCTCAGGAATACTGGAAGGAAAGAAACTGCAGCAGCAGGAAAGCCTCAGGTGGGGAAACTCCTGTGTGGAAAGAGGCTACATCATGGGCAGTCCCCAAAGGCTGATGAAAATATATGATGGCCATGGTCCACTCTAGTCTGCATTGTCATCAGTCAGAGGCCCTCAGAAAAGAATTGCTATGTTTCCTATATCCAACAGGTGACAATAAAAGGTGGTAAAAATAAGGTGTGTGCACAAATGGGCAAAGGAAAAAGGGTGGAGTCTAGTCTTCAGAAGTAGGGAATATAATTCTCACTGAGAGAGAGAAAAGGTGGTTCAGATATTCTGCTTGCAAACTCTTCCTGGTTTGATTCTGAAATAAACTTGCAAGAATCCTGATCATGGCCACAACTTGTATACTGCATTGTATAATATGTGACATTCAAAGAACTATGGCCATTATATGTCAGGCATGGTACTAGTTACTGGAAAAAAATACAAAATAACGTACTAATTTGTTCCATTTGCAAAATGCTATATCATTTCTCATATTCATGATCTGATTTAATCCCTAAAACTGACTTCTGAGTTTTATATTGTAATCCCCATTTATATACAAGGTGACTGAAATTTAGAAAGGTTAAATATTTTATATGAGATTGTGAAAATAGAAGGTAGCGGAGTTGGTATAACTAAGACAAGTCAACACATATCTGCAATAGGTATGAAGACGATCTCTCCCACAGTTATCTTATGGTGACATAGAAGAGTTCCTAGCATATCTAAATGAAGCTATCTTGAGATCTCTAGCATCCTTTTCTATAATGTCTTACCCATCTCATCAAACATCCAGGACCATGAGGCTTCACCTCAATTCCCTCACCATCTTCAACAAAATGTAATCTTAGAAAAAGTTCTGGTATTAATTATAGGACTGTCCACGGTGAGTCTGTTGTTTTGTTATCTTTCCTAAGGGTAATTATAAATTGTTTCCTTCCTAACAGGAATATGAAGATCATTGTCCCCCACTAAAGAAAAATATGATTCTCAATTATTGAGAAAAGAATCTGGATGATCTCAAACTATATAATATTCACTTCCATCCTACAGGCAAGTCAAGATTCCAAAAATAAGCATATTCAACTATTTTGATTAACATTTGTTCTTCACTTATTCAAGCATTAATAACTTATTATCTATTATGTACCAAGGACTGGGGATTCATAGATGAATAAAACATAGGTCCTGCCCTTGAGAACCTAAAGTGTTACTGAGGGCTGGGACAGAGGGGAATTACAAAGAAGCAGATAGTCACAATTCAAGTGCTACAATAGAATTATGGGTTATGGGAGACTTCTAGAAAGGAGTAACTAACACAGCCTGAGTGAAAAGGCATCACAGAAGGGTGAAATTTAATCTGAGCCTTGAGGAATAAGGCATCACAGACAAGTGAAGTTTAAGCTGAGCCTTAATGGATAAGATGTTTCCAGATAAGAGCAGAAGAAGAAGCTATGTGAATTTCATGGAGGTATGAAATGGTAGAACATTGCACCAAAGAGTAGAACATTTCCCCATTCTCTTTATGTCATAGCTTGGTTCATGGAGGGCCCACTATGTGTCAGACACCACAGAGCAAACTAAAAGTCGTTAATGTTGAGGTATAAATTGATAAAATATGAAAGCACAGAATGAGCAAACAACATCTCAAAAGAAAATTATACCAGGAATTATCACAGGCAGTAAACGGCAATGTACTAAAGGGTGAAATGGGCAATAACTGCCAGGAAGTCATTGGCATTATTTACATTGAAACATCAAGACAGGACCATTACCTTCTAATAGAAAGTTTAACATACAGCTATGGGTCTAGGAAACACAAGGTCAAACTGCATAACCCCAGATGACATTCTCTCAAATATCAATTGTCAAGTACTGTATGGTGCTTTATGTACTGAGCACTCTAGTAGGCACCATGGGATAGGTAGAATGAGTATTAATAAAAGGATTAGCATCTTCTCTTCAGGAGTCTACAGTTGAGTTAATATACATTCTTGAATCAATATTGAAGAACAAGTAATTGTAATGTGAGGCAGACTAGAGATGTAAATGGAGTAGAGAGAAAGGAAAAGTCAGAAGAGATTGCATGGAGGAAGTGGAACTTGAGCTGGGCTTTGAGGAGTGGAATGATTTGAAGAAGAAAAAAACAGAAGGACATCCCACTCATGAGAAACAGACTGCCAAGGTGCAGAAGAGGAAATTTTTCTGGCAGATGTAAAGTAGAATAAAAGAAACTGTCAGCCTACAGCAGTGGTTTTTTGTTAGAGGGTGATAGAACAGTAAACATAAGGCCAGATTTTAACAAGTCTTAACTCACAGCCAGAGGAGTCTGGACTTGACTTTGTGGACATGAAGAACCATTCTAGGGTTTTTTCAGAGTTGGGTGTGAACTGATTGCATGCCTTGGGAAGAGTGGCTGAATTATTACCAAAGAAAGGATGAGTTGGCACTTGCCTACGTGGCCTGTGGCATTATATGTCTTCTTTATACTTTGGTAAGTAATACTCAGGATTCTCCAAAGAAACAGAACCAATAAGATAGATAGACAGACATGCAGACAGACAGATAAGATAGATAGATGATAGAGATTTATTTTAAGGAGTTGGTTCACACCAGCTGTGGAGGCTGGCAAATATAAAATGTGCGAGGCTGGCCAGCAGGCTAGAGACCCACAGAAGAGTTGATGTAGTAGTTGGGAGTCCAAAGACAGTCTGGAGGCAGAATTCCCTCTTCTTCAGGAGACCACAATCTTTTTTAATTAAGGTCTTCGCTGAGTAGTTGAGGCCAACTCACATTGTAGAGAGTAAACAATCTGCTTTATTCAAAGTCTACTGATTTCAATGCAAATCTCATCTTTAAAATGCCTTCACAGTGACATTTAGACTGGTGCTTGACCAAATATCTGGGTACGTTTGCCTAATGAAATTGACACATAAAATTAACCAAGACAGCCCAGTCAGTATGGCTCAGTGGACTGAGTGTCGTCCCATGGACTGAGAGGTCTTGGTTCTATTCTTGGTCAGGGCACATGCCCGGGTTGCGTGCTGGATCCCCTGTAGGGAGGCGGGAGACAGCTGATAGATGTTTCTCTCTCACGTCAATGTTTCTATCTCTGTCTCCCTTTCTCTCTTTCTAAAAAATCAATAAAAACATATTTTTTTAGAAAAAATTAACCATCACAGTAAGGAAACTGGGAATCTTTCTTATCTCTCCAATCCTGACTCCTCTGCCTGGTTGTCTCAGCTCCCTGCTTGGAATGGCTGTTAGGTCTTACTTAAAGAAACTTTAAAAAATAAGCACTCAGCCAATCTAAAGTGGTGCCAGATCTTCTGTCTTAACAGGAAAATCTTCCCTGTCTTCCTAAATCCACTCTTTTCAAGGCTTGTACCAGCTACACCTCTTCTATTTGGAGAGTGGTCCTAAGGTTCCACCTCTTGCAGATTCATCGCCCATCTATAGAAAGCAACCTGGCAAAAACATTTCATGGAAACATGTCATTAAAGTTGTGTTTGGTTTGGTTCAAAGATTTCTGAACCAACTCTCCAAACTTCATTTAGTTTATAATTCACTATGGTTTGACATGTCTTAGGTGGAGGAGAGGGATGACTTTCATTTAATATTAACCAACCAGACTTCCACCACTTCCTCTTTTTCATTGTTTTACTTTAATAAACAATGGATTTAACAAGTTGTTTAAAGTTGGCAGGGCTCTGAAGTATTCTTCTAAGTATTCTGCCTCACACATGACCTGAAGATTTTATTCAACATCTGTTTAGAAAAACACAAACATACCAAACACACAAGACCCAAACAAACTATGCATTGTTTCTAAGTAATGGTCATAATGTATTTGATGTTTCTGGAAAGGGAAATGCTAAGCAAAAAAATAAATACAATTGTTTTCCCAAAAATTATTCATGCTGAACAACAACAAAAAGATTGAAGTCAAAAACATTAATCCACAACCGGTAACTCCCTTTCTGGC
Organism: Tadarida brasiliensis; assembly: GCA_030848825.1. NCBI lineage: Eukaryota > Metazoa > Chordata > Mammalia > Chiroptera > Molossidae > Tadarida > Tadarida brasiliensis. Next base: position 64,185,460 of record CM061259.1, on the reverse strand, counting down.
TGAGAAAGGATCAGTATTTAAAAACAACCTTGAAATTTCTTGGTTAATATGGTGCCCATCTCTACCAAATTCACACTAAAACATCACTGAGGGTACAGAGAAATGTGAAAAATTACTGCACCAAAACATAAGGCTTAGAGACAATGTAATATCAGACTCCGTTTGAGGTGAGGTGGACTGGAAACACCCAATCAAGACTTCTCCTCACAGCAAAACCAGGTTTCACACTTTGAAACAAGTAGGAAAAGACATCTTACAGAAATAAGTGGACTGAAAGAAGAAAGGCAGCAGTTCAGTGCTGTCCAGGACTGAGCCTAAAGCACTGCGTGCTGGAGAGAGTCAAGAGACACCCTACCAGCAGTGCATGCTGGGACATGTCATGTTTCCCACCTTCTTTTAGTTTTGGGTACAAACCTAAAACATAGTAATCCAGCAATTTCTGAAATAACAGAACAAGGAAAGATATGCCAGGTTAGTGGCAACATATAAACTAGGGATAGCTATATTTATAGCAGACAAATTAGAATTCATAGCCAAAAGCATAAAACTTTCCAAAGATGATTATGTTACAGTGCTAAAGGGAATTATTCACAATGAATATGTAAATTGATCGCTAGATGTTGAGTATTAAGCTGAACAGTAAAATATTTTAGTTTCTTGTCTTTACATTAAAAATAAAGCTCACTAGACACATAAATGTCCATTTCTTTAATCACTTAAAGAATTATTCCAGCCTTACACTGAGAAAGGACCTCAGTGTTTCTGATATTTTAGTAGCAGTAAATAGGGACAAGTTGTTATCCTAAGAGAGCAAGAACCGTGCTTTCTGTGATTCTTCATTTGAAAACTAGGACACATCTAAAGACAAAGGACAGACGTATTTTGTTTTGGAGGCTCCTCAAGGTGAGCCCCTTCATCATACAGACATACTTTATTAAAGTACCTGTTCTTTCACCAAGGAAGCTCCAGATGCTGGTGAAGTCATTGCAATTCAAATGTTGTACGATGAGATGTCAAATATTCTATCCAATATAGCAAGGAGCCATCTATTTCCATGGGGGAGAATGTGTCTCTGTACTGGGTCTATTATCACAGACCAGAGGTCACACCTGCAGGTAACTTACATCAATTAGTGAGCCAGATGGGGATTGCAGAACAAAGCTCAGAGTGCTCAAAAGGAACAGCTAGTACTCAACCCCAGGATCATTAATGTGATATGATAATGTTGTCCCAGTACTGTTAGATTCTCCCACGTATAAAGAAAGCCACAAATCCAGAGTTTTATAACTAATTGATACTAAGAAGCACAATTTTTCACATTTTAACACTTTTTAAAAATCAAAATATATCTTATAATCAATGATGTCTTACAATTATAATTGACAGCAATTTTTTTTCTTCCTTAGCACGTTATAAATTAATGGTATATCTAAAATCAATCCTGCCACCCTAGACATCTTAAGTTTAATGGAGTATGGGATATGAAATCTCCAGATATCTAAATGTTGGCAACTAATTCAAGCAAAAAACAGACACAACCACTGTGAAGGCCAAACAAAAATAACAGTAGAAAGGATGGATGAGTTACCAATTTAGTCTTTTTTTTTTATCCTCACCAGAGGACATTGTTCCATTTTTTGTTCATTCAGATAGAGTGGGAGGGAGAGAGAGAGAGAGAGAAAAACATCAACATGAAAGGGACACATCGAGTGGCTGCCACCCACACGACCCAACCAGGGCCGGGGACAAACTGCAACCGAGGTACATGCCCTAAGCGGGAACCGAACCCGGGTCTCTCTCAACCGCAGGCTCTAACCGCTGAGCCATACCAGCCAGGGCATATAGTCTTTTTTAGAAAGACATTTTGATGCTCTCCTGAAAATTTTTTGGAGGATAACTGGCAAAAATTTTATCTGTGCTAAATAAAATTGTTATAATTGATAGAAATGAACTTATTTGTCAAAGTCTGAGAAAACTGACCCCTAAAAATGGTTAAAATGGCTTAAATTATATGTAATAAAATTTAAAAGATCAAAATTTTACCATACATATATAGAATATACCTTCTTGTTGAATTATCAGGGAATATTTATAAAAGTTAATCATACATGAAGATATTTTAAGTCAGTAAATTTCAAAAATGAAAAGTAGTCTAGCCCTGGTCGGTGTGGCTCAGCAGTTAAAGCATCGGCCCATGTACTGAAGGGTTGTGGTTTCGATTCCCAATCAAGGCACGTACCTGAGCTGCAGGTTCAATCTTCGGCCCCAGTTGGGTCAAATCTAGGAGGCAACCAATTGATGATGTGTCTCTCTCACATCGGTGTTTCTCTCTCTCTCCACCCCCCCCCCCATACATTCTCTCTAAAAATCATGAAAAAATATCCTTGGGTGAGTGAGGATTTTTTTTTAAAAGTAGTCTAGACCAGGGGTCAGAAAACTATAACCCATAGACAAAATTCAGCACACCATCTGGTTTTGCAAATAAAGTTTTATTGGAACAAAATCATTTGGAACACAGCTTTTTTTTTTTCATACTGTCTATGGATGCTTTCCTGCTACAATGGCAGAGTTGAATAGTTGCAACAGAGACTACACACCTGTAAAGCCATACTATCTGGCCCTTCACAAAAAATCATTTATCCCAATCTAAACCAAAATATATTATCACAATATTATTTCTAAAAAACAAAGACAATTACATGCCCTGCCAGTGTGGCTCAGTGGTTTAGCATCGACCCATGCACCAAGAGGTCGCTGGTTCGATTCCCGGTCAGGGCACATGCCCAGGTTGTGGGCCCAGTCCCCAGTGGGGGGCATACAGGAGGCAGCCAATCGATGTTCTCTCACATCGATGTTTCTATCTCTCCCTCTCTCTTTCTCTCTCTCTAATATCAATGAAGAATAAATAAATAAATAAATAAATAAATAAATAAATAAATAAATAATTAAAAAATAAAAAAGACAATTACAGCAACCATTTTAATTCATTGGGGAAAATAAATTTAAAAACTAGAAAACACTTTCAAGCAATTTTTGTATAAAATTGGAAATAGAACTGCCAATTGCAAATTATTTGGAAAAATAATAAGGTACAAGCACTATACAACTGAACAAAATTTTGGAGCTAAAGTTGTCCTCAGAGTAAAATTCATACCATTGAAAGCTTTTCTGAGAAAACCCAAATCAACAAAATCATGAATGAAAGAGGAGACATTACAACTGATACCAAAGATAAACAGAGGATCATAAAAGACTACTACAAACAATTATATACCAACAAACTGGACAGCCTAGAAAAAAAGGATAAATTCTTGGAAACATGCAACCCACCAAGACTGAATCAGGAAGAAATTGAAAATCTGAACAAACCAATTACTAGTAAGGAGAGTGAATCAGTAATTTAAAATCTCCCAAAGAGGAAAAGCCCAGGACCAGATGGCTTCCCTGATGATTTTGCCAAACATTTAAAGAAGAATTAACACTAATCCTTCTCCAACTTTTCCAAAAAATCCAAGAGAAGAGAACACTTCCAAATTCATTGTATGAGGCTAGCACTACCCTGATACAAAAGCCAGACAAGGATACTACAAGAAAAGAAACTATAGGCCAAAATCTCAATAAAACACTGCCAAACCAAATTCACTAACACATTAAAAAGATCATTCATCATGATTAAGTGAGATTTATTCCTGGGATGCAAGGATGGTTCAATGTGTTTTGTACTGGTATCAGCCTATCCTTAGTGATACTATCAGCTAGAAATTTCTGAGGGCACTCACCTGGGCCCATGGCAAGCCCCCACAGACATTTTCCCTTTTGGAATTAATATTGTGGCTGGACTAGCCTTATGGTTCGTATTATGATTGCAAGACACACTTCAGCAATAACCATCAAGGAACTTTGGGGGGAAAGTAAGGTTTATTGCTCACAGGTCCTAGAGGGTATACAGCAAGCCTGGGACCACACAGTGAGGTCATGTGAGGAGAAAGAGAGAAAGAGGGAAGAGAGAGAGAAAGGGAGGGAGAGAGGGAGGGAGGTGGGAGAGAGAGAAGGAGAGCATGGGTCTGCAGCTCTGCCTTTATTGAGGTCAAGGGTGGAGTGTTTAGTATTTCACAAATTCTTTATTAGTGAATTTAAAACATGAGAACAGGAATTAAATCACAGGAAGAGGGAAAAAGGCAATCAAACATTGTTATCTAAGTCAGCCAGAGATCTCTAAAACAAAGAAAATGTCAGGGGTGGCATGGCTTGGCTCTCTATCTAGTCTTGTTGCTGGCAACGTGTTTTTGAAGACAGCTGTCTTTGAAACGGATGCTTCAACAATCAAAAATGTAATGTCATGAACTTACATCACCATGAAAAAAGCCAACTGTCAGGCGCTTACACTACACATACACACATCAATAAATGTAATATATCACATTAATAGAATGAAAATATCATATGATCATCTCAATAGGTATAGAAGAAACATTTTTAAAAATTCAACATTGGTTCATGATAAAAATTCTCAATAAATTAGGAATAGAAGGAATGTGCCTCAGAATAATAGATGTGTGACAAGGCCACGGCTAACATCATACTCAGTGATAAAAGGCTGAAAGCTTTCCTCTAAGATCAGGAACAAGACAAGGGTGCCCACCCTCACCAGTCCTATTCAACATAGTACTGTAAGTCCTAGCCACAGCATTCAGACAAGGTGGAAAAAAAGAAACTGTCAAAATTGGAAAGGAAGAAGTGAATTATTTTCTCTATTTGCAGATAACATGATTTTTATATACAGAAAATCCTAAAGACTTCATCAGAAGCTTTTCTTACTAAATAATAAAGCTTTAGAAATGTCAGGGAAAGATCATCCTTACACTGTTTGATATATACCAGACCATAGAAAATAATGGGAAGTTATTCGGTGATTTATTTCACCAAGTTCTACTTATTCTCTCTGACATATGAGCACTCAAAAGCACAGCTGAAAAACAATCTCTTTAACAAAATATATAAGCAAAAATCTGGAATAGAGTAGTAGCAAATTAATCTACCAATTATTAGAAAAATACTTTTTAAATAAAATGAGTTTTATTCCAGGAAGTCAGGAATGATAATAATATTAAACATCTATTAAAAGAATTTAGACTGTCAATGAATAAAACTAGAGCCTCTGATAATGGTTTTGACGTAGGTGCCTAAATAAAGCTTTTATTCTAAGGGGAAAACAGAATGCAGTGAATTTAGATGACATAGCATGAAAAAAAAAAAAGTAACCTGATAAATATCCCAGAGGGAGTATAAGGAAGAAAATATTTTAAATATTAACAATGCAGTCTCTAACTAGGTTAGGTTTGTAAGCCAAGCCCTTGGTTGTCACTGTCCTGATTCCATCAGTCACCACATCCCCCACTCCCATCTTCTTCTCCCTACACTCACACCAGGCTCAGCTATCTGGGATGCCCTGCTCTTTTCTGTGGCACTCTTGAGTTTCCTTTTCAGAAACCCTCTTTTACTGGGCAACTTTGTACTTATCCTTTATCACTCAGTTGAGACATCACGTTTTTTGGGAAACCTTCCTCACCCATCGTCCAAAGATATGTCAGATGGTCCTTCTAACGGCTGGTTATCTCATATGGACCCCTTATTAACTTACCATGTATATTACAAATGTCTGTTTTCCTCTCCTACAACTTTTGAGGTGGATACTCACTGACTTTCATGACTCTCATTCAGTGTGTATCCCCAGCAGCTGGCAGTCTGCATGGCATGTAACAATGTACGAAATGAATGAAGTTCTTTTAAACTCTGTCTTACCTCTGTGCTTTCACGATAACAGTTCTCTCATTAAAGCAACTAGTACATTCCATCCCACTTCATAGCCCAACATTCTCATGTGCGGTTACCTGTTAAAATTTGAATCTCTTACAGATATTCAAGATGCTCACAGACCAGGCCAAACTTTGGACCTTCTGCCCATCGTTTCCCAATACAAATCTTGAGCATCCTGATCCAAACAGTTCCCCAAATACATTTTATACTTTCCTGGCGCCGAACCTTAGTTCACATCTTTCTCCCTTCTCCAAACATCTAACATCTTCATTGATCTAATTCCTCTCCATTCTTCAAGGGCTACCTGAGTGCCTAATCCCTATAACACCTTCTTGCCCTATCATTTTTCTCAGCTCTTCTATTAGTTTATGTTGCTGTCACTTTTAGTCATTTAATTTACACACACACCAAAAAAATGTAAGCAAAGGTGTGTAGTCTCTATTCTCTATATGATCATTCATTCACCCCATAGTTCCCTCTGCTAGTTCCCAGGGATACAGAGTTCAAATAAGACAAAGTCTCTTTCCTCAAAGAACTCAGTCAGTGTCTTAAAAATACATATACTCTGACAATTACAGTACAATATGAGAAAGAAATGAACCCATAAAAAATGCCATGCAGCCCAAAATGTGATACTAGATGGTGGATGTAAGACAGACTGAGTCCCTCCTAGATGGATGGGCATGTCCTGCAGTCACTTCTTGAGGCTCTCTTAGATAAGAGAATTTCCTTTGGGTACTCCTCAAACCCTGCACCAATCAGCACAAGTCAATGCCAGACCACAGTGGGAAGCTGGAGAATAGAGAGATCCACTCTGCACTAAGGAACCAGTGCTATGTGAGCCAGACCGCAGCAGCAGTTCAGGGATCTAGACTCTGTCAATGTGTGCTCCCTTGATGCATCAAGCTCCTTCTCTCTGCCTTTTCCTTTCACCCTGTTTTTTTGTAAACTTCTTCCTTTCTGAATGTTTCGCCTCTTCTCTTTATTTCTATCCTTGGGGGGCGGGACAAGAACCCCTTCCTCGGTGACGGATAGACAAGTAGATAAATAGAGAGATAGATAAATGGCTTAGAAATTGTCTCTGTTAGAAAAGATAGAGAATTTGACACAAAGTTAAACCAATTGTTGGTTATCAAAGCAGAAAGAAGAAATGGCCATAGGGAAGCCAAGAAGTCATGACTTTATTCTTACTTTAGTTGTGGTCTATCTCTAGAAAACTATTTTTTCCTTCAATAGTGTGCTTTTCCCCCAGTATTCTCAGGACAACATTCACTCTGAAATATTAGGTAAACATATACAAATCTCTATTCCCTGCATATATGCCTGACATCAACTCACATAGCTACCTAACAGTTTCTCACATTTTCCACTAGTAAGTCTCTTTTTACTTCATATTAGTCCACTTAAACCCAAGATTGTCACTGTCAAAAGCTTTCACTGTGGCTCTATTTAAAGTTAATTCCAGTCCAGCTGGTGTGGCTCAGTGGTTGAGCATCAACCCATGCACCAAGAGGTTGCCGGTTCAATTCCTGGTCAGGGCACATGCCCTGGTTGTGGGCCAGATCCCCAGTGGGGAGCATGCAGGAGGCGGCTAATCGATGTTCTTTCTCATTGATGTTTCTATCTCTCTCTCCCTCTCACTTCCTCTCTAAAATCAATAAAAGAAAAAAAATTTTTTTAACTTGTAATTGTTTAAAAAAAATAAATAAATAAAGTTAATTCCAAAAGTTTGAAAAAAAATGCAAACAGCATGTAAGAAAGCTCACCAGCAAACTTTTGTAAAGTTGTATTTTGACTCCCTGAGGCTGGTCTCAGAAAAAGAATCCTCACAAGGGTCTCTGTCCTTCACTGCCATACTTAGAGGATGGGAGCTGAATGTTTTTAAGGGAGCCAGTGACTATTCTATGCTACAAGATAAGAGATCTTGGGCAAGTCACTTGGAGATAAATAGAACTGAGTTTCCTCAAATATGAAATGATGGACTAACCAGATTAGTGGTCCCAACGCAAAGCTGTGAAGAGTAAAAAGGAGAATGAAACTGATGCTCACCAAGTTCACCTGAGGACCAGGTGAGGACAGAAGTAGGTATGAAGGGATAAAAACTGGCCTCACCAACAAAGGGCTATCTACAGTCATGATAAATTCTTATGTTGATTAAATCTTTGTCAAATTAGGCCCATACAAAGGCAAAATGTGAATTAAGAGAAGACTATTCCCTGCCATTTGCTATTCTTTTATTTCTCTTCTTCAGCACTGCTATTGTCTGAATGTTTGTGTCTCCTCAGAATTAAAATATTAAAACCCTAAAGCTGAAAATGATAATATTAGTAGGTGGGACCTTTGGGAGGTGCTTAATCCCTCATGGATGGGATTAGTGCCTTTTGGAAGAGGTTTCAGAGAGATTGCTAGCCCTTTCCATCAAGTGAGGACACAGTGAGAAGGAGCTGGCTGTGAGCAAGAAAGAGGCCCCTCACAAGAACATAACCTCACAATGCTGATGCCTTGATCTTGGACTTCCAGACTCCAGAAATGTAAGAAATAAATTTCTTCTTTTAAAAACTGCACAGTCTGTGGTATTGTTATAGCAGCCCAAACAGACTAAGACAAACACCTCATGGTTTGGTTCTAACTCTTCATTAACATTCAGCTAGCCTTGTGTTAAGCTTCACTATTAGGTTGTGATACAGAATAACTAGCTAATGATACAATCTCCAGATTCACTGGTGAATGTTGGAAGGAGTTACATTAGCATTTGATCCTGCCATGGAACATATTGGCATCTTTACTAGGACTGTCTAGGGACAATGCTTTACTCCATCATTTCTCAAGCTTGAATAATGCACACGTCCTCTTTAAATCACAGGAGAAAGGGAACACCATTCCAGGTCATGGAAGGCCATGGTGTGGGGTGGGCTGCCTGGCAATGGCTACGGAGAGACATGGCCCACAAGTAATACATGGAGAAAAGCATTACATCCAGTACTGCATCAGGATGACCCCGTTCTTTCAGGGAAATGAATTTTCCAGGTCCTGAACCTTCTAACACTCACTACCTTCTCAGGTCTGAAGTCATAAAAGTGTGAGAGTAACAGCGGCAGTAATTAGAGAATATTGTGTCACTGATATCATTAGCATCAAAGAGAAGAAACTTGCCTCTTGGAATAATATTTCTAGAGCTAAGCACCTTCAGTTCTTACATGAGGGTCTACCATTATCTTTTTTATGCACCATGGTCTGTGTGGGTACAGAGTGTTCTAGAAAGCAACTTCCCACAAAAGGATGGGATATCAGACTCTAGCCCTCTTTCCTCAATATTTCCAGAAATGTTGGAAGCCAGGTTATTACCTTCCCTGGATAAAAATGAAGATGGGGGGGGGGGTGCCTCAGAGGCCCAGATCTGGGAGGTGGGAATGTGTAGCTCAGCTACAATATCTGCTACTGAGCTGATCAGGTAGCTAGAAGTGAACACAAAACAGACAGCCAATGGGTCCTAACTCCACTGAAAGAATTGGAAAGAGGTTGAAGACATATAGACTATTTCCCAGAGATCCATATGTGATTATTGATAAAAGGGATGCACTGGCCATTCTGAATGTATCTGCTGATCACGTTGTCAATGGCTCGTGATTGTCATGCTGGAGTGCTTGATGGTATATTCAGGTGAATAGAACTCCAAATAACAGATTTGGAGCATGAATCCCATTAAGAGAAAACTGTTCAAGAAGAAAAGTTGGAAGTCTTTGCAGAGACCAACCAAATGACAGCAATCTCACAACTGAGAAATATGAAGTAAAAAGCATCCACAAACCTCAAGTACCTCATGACCTAAGAGGAGATTTGTATTATTAATCACTTTTCAAGGTGGAGAGATGACATTATGATAAATATCACATGTTATTTTTTGTGGATTTATTTTTAATTTTGCAAGTGTGATATTGCCAGATTAAACTGGTACCATATATATCATCACAGATAGTTGTTAAAAATTAGTTGAAAATGAAGAACCAATACCCATCTTTTTTAAATTTAATTTTATTGTGGTAAGAATAAATGTAATATAAGATCTACCCTCTTAATAAAATTTTAATTGTGCCCTGGCTGGTTTGGCTCAGCGGTTAGAGCATCGGCCTGCGGTCCAGAGAGACCTGGGTTCGGTTCCCACTAAGGGCATGTACCTCGGTTGCAGTTTGTCCCCGGCCCTGGTTGGTCGTGCGGGTGGCAGCCACTCGATGTGTCCCTTTCACGTCGATGTTTCTCTCTCTCTCTCTCTTCCTCTCTCTCCCTCCCACTCTATCTGTACAAAAAATGAAAAAAAAAAAATGTCCTCGGGTGAGGATTAAAAAAAATAAAATTTTAATTGTATAATATAATACTGTTGGCTACAGGTATACTGCTGTACACATCAGATCTCTAGAATTTATTCAGCTTGTTTAACTGAAACTTCATCCAAGGTTTGGCAGGATATGGAGAAATTAGAACCCTTGTACACTGTTGGTGGGAATGCAAGATGGTGCTGCTACCATGGAAAATAGTATGAGGCTCCCCAGAACATTAAAAATAGAACTACCATATGATTCAGCAATCCCATTTCTGGGTATTCATCCAGAAGAACTAAAATCAAGATCTCAAAGAGATATCAGCAGTTCTGTGTTCACTGCAATACCATTCACAATACTCAAAATGTAGAAACAATCTAAATATTCATCAACAGATAAATTAATAAAGAAAATGTGGTAGATACATACAATGGAATTTTATTCAGCGAAAGGCTTTCATATACACAAACAACTAATTAGAAAGTACAGTAGAAAAATGATCTACGTGAAAAATAACACATTAAAGATGTATCTATATGTGAATATAATGAGAAATGTGCTACTGAGTGATGCAAGAAAATACTTAACTAGCCCAGCCGGAATGGCTCAGTGGATTGAGCATAGTCTCATGGACTGAGAGGTCCTGGTTTGATTCCCAGTCAGGGCACATGCCCAGGTTGTGGGCTTGATATTCATTAGAGGGTGTGCAGGAAGCAGCCTATCGATGTTTGTATCTCTCACATCAATGTCTCTATCTCTCCCTTCCTCTCTCTCTAAAAAATCAATAAAAACATAGTTAAAATACATAAATAAATAAATAAATAAATAAATAAATAAATAAATAAATAAAGTATCTTGGGGGAAAAAAGAACTCTTAACTAAATAAATGACAATATGCATTCTTGAAGAGAATGCTATCACAAAGAAAACACTTCTTGCTAAATAATTTATAAACTGAATGAATAACAATGGAATTTTTCAACAATACAAGTTGATATGAAAGTTAATCAAAATGAGCTATGGCAATTTTGACAAAGAAGGTTAATGAGGAGGAAATAGTTTTACCATATATTAAAATGCAATATAAAGTTACAATTAAACAGTGATGTTAGTATATGAACAAATAGTCCAATGTAACAAACTAGAAAGTCATAATATATATTCAAGTATTAAAATACAATAAATTATATAAGAGGCATTTCAAGTAAGTGGTTAAAAATTAAGGATTTTTTAAATAAGTAGTTTGAGGACAACCATCTTGAAGGAAAATGAAATTGGCTCCATATTTCATAGCACATATCATAAAAATAAATCTTAGATGAGAGATTAAAATATTTAAAAATTAAAACCATAAATAATACTAGAAAAAATATGGGAGAACTTTTTATTGTAATCTCAGATGAAGACAGTTTTTCTAAATATAACACAAAATTGAGAAGTCATAAATAACAAGCGTGCCAGAACCTCTGCTTCTGGCTATAATGGGGCAATTGGTACTACACCTGTCTCTTTACCATTAACAACTATAAAACTGGTTAGCATATATAAAGCAATTCTTTTAAGGTCTTGGAAAACAGGTATGACAAAACTAAAATTTCTAGGAAAAGGGAAACTCAGGAGGTAAGGAGAACTTGGCAGTCCTGCTGAGCTGAGAATGCAGAAATTCAACTTCAGAGCAGTTGAAATAATGAATTCTACAGGAAAGGGGACAGAGAGAGAGAAAGATATTCAGAAGGGGCTCCAAAAATCTGTGTTGGGTACCTCCATGACGAGGGTAAGGCTGTACCTGCACAGGACAATTCCATGCAAGGCTCACCAGACAGCAAGTGCTGCAGGTTGAGAATGGAACTGAAAGTCTAGAGGTTGGGTTTTGCTGAGTAAGAGCAGTACCAGAATTCTGACTCTGCTGGAGTGACAAGTCCTCATTAATACCCAAACATTAGGCTGAATTACCACAGAAGCTTTCCTTAGGAATAAGGATAACACCCTAATGTGAGATTTATTCTAGGCCTTCCTACAAATAACAATGCCTTAAACACACAAATCTTTTTTGGAAGAGAGTTTGAAAGTTGAAATCCATCTTGGTATAGGAGACTGCCAAGAATTCTTGGGGCTTGGGAAATATCCACTCAAATAAAGCATAAAATCAAGCTTATTCAAAACAATCAGCCAGTAATTTCACTGCCTGCTAAAACATGCCTCAATAATCTTCAGAGAAAGATAGCAGAATACAGAGTCACTACAGTGTATTATTCCAAATGTCTAGTATTCAATTAAAAACTACTAAACAGCCCTGGCCGGTTTGGTTCAGCGGTTAGAGCTTCGCCCTGCGGTCCAGAGAGACCCGGGTCCGGTTCCCACTAAGGGCACGTATCTCAGCTGCAGTTTGTCCCCGGCCCTGGTTGGGTCGTGCAGGAGGCAGCTACTCAATGTGTACCTTTCACGTCGATGTTTCTTTCTCTCTCTTCCTCTCTCTCCCTCCAATTCTATCTGAACAAAAAATGGGAAAATGTCCTCAGGTCGAGGATAAAAATAAAAAATAAAAATAAAAACTACTAAACAGCCCTGGCCACTTTGACTCAGCAGTTAGAGCATCAGCCCGCACACCGAAGTGTAGCAGGTTCGATTCCCAGTTAAGAGCACATACCTGGATTGTGGGTTCGATCCCCAGCCCTGGTTGGGGTCATGCAGGAGGCACCCAATCAATGTGTCTCTCTCACATTGAGGTTTCCCTCTCTCTCTCTCTCTCTCTCCCCCTCCCTCCCTCCCTCTCACTCTAAGAAGCAATGGGAAAATATCTTGAGGTGAGGGGGAAAAAAAAAACTACTAAACACACAAGGAAACAAGAAAATGTAACCTATCACCAAGGATAATCTATAGAAACCAAAACCAAGATGGCCCACATGGTATATTTATTGTGACAGACTTCATTCTCTAAAGTTGGCTGCAACAATATCTCCATCCTACATGCTCTTCTTCAAAGTGACTCCGCCACTCTCTCGTGGTCTGAACTTAGAACACTTTGGCCAACAGAATGCAGTGGAAGTGACATTATGGGACTTCTTAGGCAAGGTCATAAGAAGCTCTACAGCTCCTGTAGCTGCCATAGTATGAGTGTTCAAGACATATGGAGAGGCCACATGTAGGTATATTTGACAACTCTAACTGAGCTTCCTACAGACAACCAGTGTTAACTACTAGTCACGTGAATGGGTCATCTTGAATGTATATCCCAGTCTGTCTGAAGACAGAGTAATAGAAATTATTTAATCTATGGGAAAGATTTTTAAAAGAGTAGAGAAAAATTAATGCATCTTTAGACACCTGTGAGAAAATATAATATGGTCTAACACATGAAATAAGAATTTCAGGAGGATAATAAAGTCAGATAAGGTAGAATAATTATTTGAAGAAATAATGGCTGAAATTTTCCTAATTTGATGAGAAACACTGACTTGCAAATCCAAGTTCAGTAAACTCTAAGCAGGATGAATATAAAAAGAACCATTTTCATGAAGGTTATTATAAAATTGCACCAAAGTAAAAAAAAATCGATTACATGCAGAGGAACATAGTTAAAAATGACTACTAACCTCTCATAAAAAACAAGGCCAGAATTTAATGGAATGACACCTTTGAAGTGCTTAAAGGAAAAAAAAATTATCTAGAATTTTATAACCAAAACCAATATTCACCAAATATTCTCATATGCTGTTCTCCAGGATGTTAAATAGGGGGAAAGAGCATGGAACAGTATACACAATATGCTGCCACAGGAGGTAGGGGAAAGGAGAGATAACTCTGGAAGGATACACAAGTTGATTCTAGTAGTTGTTTGAAGGGGGAAAGGGAGAGCTGGAAACTGAATGGGAGGGAAGCTTCTCACCAAATAGCTCCTTGTGCCTTTTCTATTTTGAATCATGTTAATGTTTTATCTTTTAAAAAATTAGTCGAAAAAAAGCAAAACAAAAACCTAAAACTAGACAAATTAACAAAATTCCGGATCTCTAAAAATAAATAGAAAAACCAAAATCTTCTGGAAAATTGGAAAGAAAATGTAGCTGACCATAATGGAATGAAAACTAAATAGACATCAATATTCTCATCTGCAACACAAAATGCTGAAAGTCATGAAGAACTATTTCCACGATCTAAGAGAAAATTACTTTGAATGTAGAGTTCAATATCTGACCAAACTATACTAAATGAGGAAAAATAAAGACGTTCTCAGCATGTAAGAACTCAGAAAATTTACCAGCGAACCTCTCTGAAAGAATGTCTTAACAATCTACAAACAAACAAGCAAATTAAATGTGCCTAAAAAGAAGAAGATATGGAATGTATAAATAGTGGTTACTAAAGAATCTTATAAAAATCTATAGTTAAATTAAAGCTAAGTAAGTATTAACCTGTATCTTTAAAATATTAACATGAATCTGGATAAATTCCCAGATGATAATTTGGGACGTGGTAAAAGTGGAAAAAGCAAAAATTGTAGCATGCTAATATTCTTGAGGAAGAATATTAATGCTAGCCATCACTAGAAAAAAATATTAGTCAAAATATGTTTAAAAATATTAGTGCTTCAGTTAGAAAACTAGAATTGACCTAAATAATTATTTATTTTGCCCTGGCCGGTTTGGCTTAGCGATTGGAGCATCGGCCTACAGCCCAGAGAGTCCCAGGTTCGGTTCCCGCTAGGGGCATGTACCAAAAAAATAAAATAAAATAATAAAAAATAATTATTATTTATTTTTAAAGGGATTCCAAAATGAAATTACAAATGAGAAAATAAAATGATACATGCGTGCACCAGATAACAAAATTTTTACAGTGTGGCCAAAATAGCTTTCAGGAAAATATACTTAATGCATTATATAACAAGAGATTTGTCAAATAAATTAAACTTATAATCAAAAGGATATAATACTAACAACAAAATAAGCATTTTTAAAGTAGAAAGACTAAATTAATAAAGATAAAAATAGAAATTAATAATCTGAATAAAAAATTAGAAGAATTAACAAAATAAAAAAAATAGTGCTTTGAAAACAATATAAAGAACACATTTTTACCAAGTCTAATTAACAAAAAACAGGGAGAATGGTCTTAGTCATAGGTACAGGATAAATTTTACAAATTCAAAGGGAATACAAGGGAAAAATATATACCAATGTAATGAAAATATAGATGAATAATTTTTCTAGGAAAAATATAAATTGCTAATTTGCACTCAAAAAAAGTAGAAAGTCCAAATAAAGCAAAAAATGAAAATAAAAATAGAGGAAAGGATTCACTTTGAAAGACATTTTGTGACCTAGAAAATAAATTTAAATGACAATTTGATTTCACCAAGTATTTTCTAACTGCTGATATCTTCAGCATTGGTGAGTGCATAGATGAAATTCTCTCATAGGATGTTCAAAGAAGTCATGTAAAAAAGGATGCTTTTTCAGCCTCTATAAAATTTTGTGCTTACCCTTTGGCCCAGAAATTTCACCTTGAAGAATATTTTATAGATGTGCCCCAAAAGTAATTGACAATGATGTAGAATAATTTACAATATTGAAAATATTGGAACAAGCTAAATATTCCCTCATTAGGGAATTGGTTATAAATTTTGCACATTAATTATATAAAAGTTTTAAAATAATGTCTATTCATGTATACTTAAGTTAAAGTGTCTATGAAATGTTTTTTCAAGACAAAAATGGAAATTATGAAGCAATATGTGCAATGTAATTCTATTTAAATTTTAAAACAATAAGATCATTGTATAGAACGTTCACCAAACTGTTAAGAACAAATCATTGGGAGGTCAAGGTGTGTGGAAACTGTATGAGAAACAAAGTAGAACTTTTAATTTTTGTTTTCTAATCTTATATATTGTACATTTTCACAATGTGAAAATGAGTATCTTATATAATTAACACTTTTAAAAGAATTGTTAAAACTGCTGTGACTAGAGAGGAACTTGCTTTAGGTGGGTGTTTAAACTTGATTTATTTATTCATTTCCATATTTTAATAACGTATAAAAGACCTTAAAAAAAAAAAGAACAAAGAAATCCAATGAACAATTTTCTAGCCAGAATGATGTAGAACAAAAGAGGAAGCACATAAGTAACCAGTAACAGCAATGAGAGAGGTGACATCATTATAGATGCTACAGATATTGAAAGGAAATAAGGGAAAATTATGGACAACTTCATAGCAATGAATGAGACAACTTAGATGAAAGGAATAAATTCCTCAGAAGACAAACAGTGATTGCCTGAGGACTGGACAAGGAGAAAGGAGTATGATGGGAAGATAAAGGGGGAGATAATTACAAAGGGTCAGGAGAAAACTTCCATGGTTGTGGGTATGTTCTTCATTCTGATTGTGGTTATGGTTAGATATATGTATATAATGTAAATTTTTAAAATTCCAATATACAATTTTCAATCCTTGCTTATGTTGATATGGTGGGCATTGTTGGTTGCTCAACCTAGATCCATTCTTTACTTCATCACTCCCAAAAGAACTCCTATTTTCTGGAATGAGCCTTATTGGTCTATTTATCTTCACCCCCTTAGCAGTAATAGTTTTAGGAAATCACACTGAAGTCATTAAATGCAAGGTATCTTTCTGGTCAGAATTTGATTCAGGAATAAGCGTGTGCCTCAATTCAGTCCAATAAGCCAGGAGGAGTGTGCCAAGGGCTTCTGGAAACTATTTACTCACTCTCAATGCTAAGCAAGTGAAAGATACAAACTCTTACTTCTGGATACCAGGAAGTACTAATGTGATAGCAGAAGCAACTATAACCATTTTGTCCCCATAAGGGAAATAGTCTAAAGATAAACCCAACCCACAGAGGAGTACACAGCTAAGGTAATACAGAATAATGAAGACGGAGCCCTTAGAATAAAGTGAACCTGAAGACAAGTGTTTCTAGAACTCTAGTTAGAAGAGTCAATACACATCTTGTTTCTTAAAGTAAATTTGAATCAGATTCTGTTATGTACAGCTGACGATAACCTACCTTACACCCTTGATCTCTCAACAGCACTTAACAGTTAACTATTTCCTTCTTCATGAAACATTCTCTTTCCTTGCTTTTGTTGACTATACCCTCTTATCTCTCTGGATTCATCTTTTAAATATCCTTTGTAACCTCTTCGTCCTCCACCCAACCATTTACTATGTGATTTCCACAAACCTTTCTTTTTTTGGCTTTCTTTGATTCTAATTCAACGCTTTATTTTAAATAATCTCAAACACTTCCATGGTTTCTGCCCTCTGACAAGGGCCAAATCTATTACTCCAGTTCAGGTTCTCTTTCTGACATCTAAATTCATCTATCCAACCATCTACTCAAAACCTCCCATTAGACATCTTAGCATGTTAATTCAGTTCAAAACTGACATAATTATTTTGCATTCACACAAAAAAAAACTCTCTCCCACTAGTGTTCCTCAGTAAACGCCACCCTCATCCATCCAGTTCAAGACAGAAACCCAGAAATTATCCTCTCCCTCTCTCTCTCTCTCTCTCTCTCTCTCTCTCTCTTTCTCTTTCCCCTCAGTATATGCCTACCCCAAACATCAATTACCTGGTCCCATTGATCCAATATCCTACATGTCTCTTGAATCCATTCATTTTTGTCCAACCCCACTATCATTGTAGTCCAAACATCATTTATTATCACTCATCTCCTATCAATGTACATATTCTATATTAGTTCTCAACCAAGCTATTCTTTATGTTGTAGTATTAAATACACACTTTTTAAATAAAAATCTTATCAACAACACTGGCTGGCTTACACCCCTTTAATGGTTTCTCAATGCCTTAGGAAAGACTTGAAAAATCTTAACATAGACCACAAAATCATGCTTGACTTAGCTCCATCTAACCTCTATGGTCTCATCTAATATCACTCTTCTCTCTCTAAGTTTCACCATATTGAACATCTTTCAGTTCCTCGGATCTACCATACTGCATCTCAGGATGGCCATGCATGTTGTTCTCTCTTATGAAACCTCTTCACACACTTCCACGTCAGGGTGAATAACTGGAAGGCGTCATGCATAGAGCATATAGGCCATGATTGGTGATCCTTAGAGTTGTACAACCCAACCACCCTGCCCCCACTGGCCCCACTATTGCTCAGCTACATCTTAGTTATTGTTCAGATTTCAGCTTAAACATCTCCTCTTCTAGGAAACCTTCTCTGACCACCCTCTCAGGTTCATTCTGATTATTGTCTTGAATTTTTTAGTTGCAACACTTAGCACATTCATGACTACTTGTTTATGCTAGCCTGTAACTGCCACTTACACAAACTGATGATATTAACATAGGTTGGAACATAATGTTATACATAAGAATATGGTTAGATGTTTACCCTCAAACACATCAAGTGCTTATTTAACATTTAACACATTTTTCCCTATTCCTGATGATGCTCTTGGCTTAGACATAGTGTGAAAGAAAAATAAAATAATAAGGATAATCCTTTCAATTTTAATAACTTTGCTTTTAAATTTGTCATTTTCACATAGTTATAAAGCCTGAAGCATATATATGTGCAAATTTCTTTTCTTTCTATAACCCTCCCAAAAAGGGGCCACAACTACACATAGCCTTATAATCCAGACCAAAGACCTCACTAATGGAGAATCAACTATTTAGATGGCACAAAGATGCCTTTCTATGAAAGTGGTGATTTTAAAAGTTAGATTTTACCAGGTATACACCCACTACATTACATACGAATGGGGAAAGGCTTAAGCTTAGAATTTCCCCAGAAGTTTTGAGGAGTGAGGACTTGGACTCCTCAAGTAAGCAGCAGTAATTGCTGTAACTCTAAAGATCTTTTCTTTAAGTAGAGAGAAAGCCAAGAAATCATTGCACTCTCCCAGACTCATCAAAGCAGCCATTGTGCTGCTTCACCCCTTTTTCAAGACAAGAAAATAACCCTCAATCAGTGTTTGAGCCATTTCCTAGCAAGAGGCAAGAGCAATTTCAATGGGACCAGGAGAGGCACACAGACAAGGGCAACCCAGCTGATGTTGTTTGGCTGCAGTATTTTGGGTAGCCAGTAGCAAATCCTGTAACGATTACTAGAAGAAGCAGTGTGGGGAGATGGCCAATGAGGAGCTGAACTCAGCAGAGAAATTCCAGAAGAATTTCTCCAAAAGAGAAATTCCAAAATCCCAGCACTCCTCAATATCTGGATGCAGCCTGGCCTGACAACCCTGAATCACTGGTAGCAACAGGAAGACATATGCTGGAGGAGAAACAGCATTCAGGAGAGCTTGTGCTCCCTCCCTCCCCACTCTGCTTCCACAGGCAGTTTGGAAGAGTTTTAATTGGTTGAAGTAGAGTTTTCAGGAACCTAAAGAGAAACACATGCTATTGTCTTCCTAAATATACTTATATCTGAATAAAGTGTTTTAGTTTTCTTCTACATAATACCATTTGTTAGAATCACATGTGCTAGACTCAGACAGGCCCAATATTGAATCAAGACACAACTTCTTAATGACTGTGCTTCTTTGTAGCTAGAGTATGCATAATAATACCTGTGTTACACCATTGTTATGAAGATTAAATGAGATATGTCAAACACCGAAAGTCCTGTAGATACTCAGTAATGGTAGGGTTTAACTAGGAGTATAGCTGTAAAGTAAGGAGCTTGAACCTCACTGGTATGGCTCAGTGGATTGAGCATTGTCCCATGGACTGAGAGGTCCTGGTTCAATTCCTGGTCAGGGCACATGCCCAGGTTTCCGGCTTGATCCTCAGTGGGGGGCGTGCAGGAGGCAGCCAATCGATGTTTCTTTCACACATCAAATTTTCTATCTCTCTCTCCCTTCCTTTCTCTCTAAAAAATCAATAAAAAACATACTTTTTAAAAAAGGGGGGGGGGTTTGAAGTTGCAGAGATAAAGCTGGTTCACAGCAGCACCAAGGGAAACTTAGAGAAGATGAGTGGCAGTTAATTGGTTTAAACCAGCATTCCCCAAAGTCAGCTCCAAGGTACACTAGTCCTGCAGGATATTGATAAGTAGTACTCATTTTCTAAAAAGCTGTGTGAATAATACATTTGAGAAACATTGGATTATACAATTTAAAAGCTTTCTTACTGCAGGATTTCTGGGTAACTTTAATATGCTGATGCTCATGGGAACCCCCCCCCCAATGGATTTGAGCATAGGGTCCTTTTTTCTTGGTACATTTCATAGGACTATTGTCTCTTAGAACACACTCTAGAAACTGTTGGTTTAAATGAATGGATCTCTGGGTCCTGTCTGAACTCATTCTTAAACCAAAACCTCAAAACCAACTTATTCATTAGGCATTGTAGGATTGTCAACATAAGAAACATCCACACCTGCAGAGAATATTTATGAGTTTATTTGAGGCATACTGATATCAATTGCTAGGAAGCAAAATCTCAACAGATTGAGAAAATGTTCCAGAGCATGGAAGTTTTGCAGCTTATTTTATACTTAGAATAAAAGGAGGAGATGTAAGGAGACATACCGATTAAATCCATTGGTGGCAGATTAAGGAGATGGGAAAAAGCAAAGTGGGGAGAACTCTGGGATTGGAATAAAAGGCAAAACAGAGAAACACGTAGTTCTTTTACATTGGTAGGTTTAGGCTAGTTAACAATTAACATTTACAGCACACAGAGATGTAGGCAACAAGATAATAATGAGAGGTTTTTGTGGTCTCTGCTCTGGTGCCTGGTGGTTGTGTCTTGAGAGGTCTGGAAAGAAGATTGCTCTGATATTTCAAAGATATGTTATCTTAGATACGAAAGAACGATAGACGGGATCACTTAAATATTGACCTTTGTCGAGACCTAGGATATGACTACTCCCCATGACCCACTTTTAGTTAGGAATTTTTATGTTCAGACCATCCTATGTCATTGCTTTCCATCTCAGTTTGGAGGGCTCACCATGCCAGCCTCTCCTGAGATTGTCAGGTTTAGTATGTGGCCCCACAGGATGGTGCCCAGTTACTATGAGCTCTTCAAGCTCTTGAAGATGAGTGAGAACTGGGGAGAAAATTTGCTTGTTCCAAAAGAAAAAAATACAATATGAAATTTGAAACAGATATCTACCAAATCTAACATGGCAACTAGTCAACTGCTGTTCAACACATCATATATAATTATATAAAAATATACTTTTCACAGAATGGGGGTGCATTGTGACATGTTTGCTATGCTGCAATTCAGGGGTTCCATTAGAATGAGAGCTTAGCTGTTTAAAAAGCTATACCTTTAAATCCTGTATATACACTGTATGATGTATACACACACACACACACACACACACACACACACACACACATACACACACACAGTGGGGCTGGAGAAGTTTCAATTAAGAATCAAAATTATAACCCAAGCCTCTGGCATGAACATAGCAGTCAGATTCAGTCACTTAGATGTGAGGTAGGTTGGAGGTCCCCCCACACACGCACCTTCCAGTGCCCAGTGAGCCAGTGAGCTTGGATTCTCAACCATGTACCAAATCCTTTTTGGCCGTAGCCACACAATCCCGCAGCAATACACAGCTTCTTCTGGATAAATCTGCCCCCATCCTGTGAAAAACTGTTCAAGGTACCTGTTTCACAGCTGATGGCTTTTCAATCATGTCTTCTAAGAGGATCTGTGGGCTTTCACTGGTTCTTTCCAATTCATGGCAGAGGGCAACATTTTAACGAGTAGGGGAAGGGGTATGACACGGACTGAAAGAAAATCTCAGAGGTTCTAAAGGTCTTTGAAAGAGATTTCATTTGTTTGAAAGGAGACACACTAGAAGAGGTACAAATTCCCAGAGCCTTGTGGACAGAAGGCAGGTCCCTCACATTCAGCTCAGGGTCAGCCTGGGCTAAGGAGCTTGTGCATGAGGACAACTGAGTCATAAGAGAAAGGATTCTGTATCTGTGTGCCTTTCTCTATGGCCTGGAAAGACATCGAGACTCAAAGACTAAATCTAAACTATCAGTCCATTTCTCTACTTCTTTGGAGGAAAAAAAAGAGAAGAGAGATTCTATGACTACAAAAGACCAAGACGTTGACCCTTCCTTCAAATCAAGCTGTTTTTCAAGGTCTGTTTAATATCTCATTTCTAATCTTTGACTTTAACAGTGTGGCTCATTTCTCGTTGTTTTCCATCTTCCAAAGTCTGCTGTGAGTGCTCTAAATACCAGCTGGAGAATGAAGCCCCACACGCACATAGCACACACGTGCATGCTCAGAAAACTGCCCTTCCTTTGTTAACCTAATGAGAAAACATAAAGACAATGAATTACAACTATGTGAAAAATCATTATAAGTACAAATATGAAAAGAAATAATTAAATATTATTAAAATTTGCTGTCTGCAAAGAATAATATTCCACTGCTCCACAATCTTTTGAGCTAAATGTCCTTGTCTTAGCAGAGTGACTCCCCTGATGACATTTTTGCCCTTAAGGATTTCACCACTTCCTCCGAAGCTGTAGCTTTTTCTCTGTCTTCCTCCCCTTCCTATTATTGTCACTAGAGAATGCAGAATGACATGTTCAAGAAAATGCTTGCCTTAAGGCCAGAGAGTGTGTTTCCTTTGCACTTGGATTTCCATTTATTCCACTAAATTTCCTTACAATTAATTTTAAAAAGGGCTGAGAGAGTTCATTTCCCAAACAGCTGACAAAAAACATGTTCCATGAAAGCAAACAAAATGGCACTTGGTGACCATTTTGCTACCATTATAAAAGCCTTACAGTTTACATTCTGACTTTGCATTCTGCACTTTATTACTCTGATAGAGTAATCGGAATATGTTGATACTCCCATGATACCCATCCAAAGCCAGGAACTGGTTTATCTTAATTGCACTTTAGCCTAAAGCATATTAAATGCAACTTGATTATAAAATGTATTTGAATTGCCATAATAAATTTCTTGGCAAGATTTCCAAACATCAAGTAAAAAAATGCATAATCTCCTAGTCTGGCCCCTTTGCTGACTTGCCAGGTAACTTTGTATAAAAGCTGCTCCCTCTCCCATCCCCCATTCTCGCCAATAAACTAGTAATAATAGATTTGTCTGGCACTCGGGAATGGCTGCAAGACATTTCTTTATACTGGGACAGCATTTTGCAGATGACAAGCTGGCTTTAGGATAAATATGTCAGTATGATGCTTCAGTGCAGTTGCTGGAGTGGATTTTTCTTTATTTCTAGTTCACGAGCTCATTGTTATCATCCATCAGTCTCACTCCTTACAGCTCACAGTTTAACACTGCGTATCTGCTGCCTTGCATTCAGGCTCGTGCTGCCACATCTTCCCACACTTCACTGTCTGTAATTTCACAGTACTAACACCACTGCAGGCCAAGAGTGCTTAAAGAGTGCACCCTGATGGATGGATGGATTGGTTGGCTGCAAGGGTTAAGCCCTGATCTCTAACTGGAGGGGCTTGCATTAAGCACGGGGTAGAAGGCTTTCTCACATGTGTGTAGTGTGACAGGACTGCCCCAGCCCTCAAGCATTCCAAACTAGTCCCTGCATCTACCAGAGAGCAGATGTCTTCTTCACAAAGGTGTTTGAGGGCAGGACCAAGAAGCAGATTACTCATGCACAGTTATGCCTCACTTTACCTCCCACACTCCACTGGAAAACTTCTAAGCAATAGGATAGGCATAAAAAAGTGTCAGAAATAGTTATTCAGCTTTGACCTCTGTCTGCAGACCACTGGAAGAAAGAATGCTAAGTAGAAAAACAGGTCACAGACATTTTGTTTTCTTCACTAATGAGGAGCAATGCTCACTACCACCTGGAAATGCATCCCTTTTTTAAACCAGGGATTGCAAAGTAACACAGGTGTGTTGTCTGATATATCATGTTATCCGTCCTGAACAGTTAGGTACAGATATTATCCTCCCCTTAGCACTGGGACAGAATACTTAAGAAACTTGCCTGCACCCTGATTTCCTATTAGGCAATAACAGGATGGTGTATAGAATGTTATATACTGCAAAATTTTCAAATGTGCCAGACCATGTTAGTGTGCAAGCTCACCAGCTAAATTACCAGCAAGTGGCCTAGACCACGAATGTAAGTTATCTCCCTAAAAAGCATCCTGATGGCCTGAAACAATGGCCAATCTAATGTAGCCAGGACTCACTTTTTTTTAAAATCTTTATTGTTGAAAGTATTACAGATGTCCCCCCTTTTCCCCATTGACCCCCTCCTCCCTGTCCCACCCCGCTCCTGCTTTCCCCAAACTATTATCTGTGTCCATTGGTTATGTCTATATGCATATAAGTTCTTTGGCTCATCTCTCCCCAACCTCCCCACCCCCCTTCCCTCTGAGGTTTGTCAGTCTGTTCCCTACTTCCATGTCTCTAGATCTATTTTGATCAACAGCTTATTTTGTTCATGATATTCCATAAATAAGTGAGATCATGTGGACTCGCTTCTTTTTTATGTAAAAGAAACTGGTTGTCCTCGTCGTCCTCGTTGGTTGGTTCGAGCGCCCTCATGTGTCTCCACAGCATAATGTCGCTTTAAGTCAGCCAAAGGGCTACTGGTAATGGCAGCTCCAATGACACACATGTCATATCCTCTTAGAACTTGTTTCAGGAGCTTGTGTGGAACTGAAGAATTGCCAGCTGCCCTGGAACTATGAATCTGTCCTCCCTGACATAAAGTAACATTGTAATTTACACCTGAAAAAAATGAGAAGCCAATGTTCACAGGAGTAGAGGCTAATTTCAATTTGCCTGTTCTGGGTTAACATATAAGGTCATCCTATCTATTTCTTTTTCCTCCTGCCATACCCCCACCCTGAGGGGCAGTGCTTTCAGCATACATGCTCCCTCCTCCTCTGTGGTGCTCACTATGGAAGGATCCAAGCCACTTCTATAATAAGCAATCTCAGGAGACCTAGCCCCCCCTCCTGTGGGAAGAGAGGGTAGCGAGCATTTCATCTCTCACAGATAAGAAACGTCTGCGGTGATGCCTGGCATGGACTTGATAGACACCCAGTAAATGCTAATTGAATCCAAACCTGTAAACTCTACTCCAATCCACTTGCTGTATTATATTTCCAGAAAACAGACATTCTTCCTCAAATGCAATATTTATGCATTAAGAAACAGCTTGGGAATTCATGGAGCACAGGAAAAGGTCACACATTTCCCTACACTTCCCACAACACCTGACCTCATGCCAGGCACTCGGTAACCCTCCATAAGGGGCGGAGTGGGGGGAGTTTGCCCTCTTCATCCATCCTCTCACTTTCTTTCTGAGACAGATTTTAAAGCAATCAAAGACATATAAAAAGGCAAAGATTCACACAGGAATTTGAGACTGCACACAGAAAATCTAGTATCTTCATATAAAATGAAAACAAAAATTTTCCCCTCATCTTTCTCCTTTTCCCTTTCTCCTTTTTAGAGCTTAGGAAGGCATGACTCAACAGTCCAACAGGACAGTCAGGCCAGAATTCCCAAAAAAGAATGACAATGACACTCCAACCTTGGTCTCTATGTCAGACCAACCTTGATGGGTCTTGTACTCTGTGAACAGCAAAAGACACGTCTACTAAGAAACCGTGCTCCTGGGCTCCTCTCAGCAAAAAGGCAAAGAGCCATTCACTGCTTAGCTTTTAAGCTAGCCAAATCCAACAAAGCCCCAGAGATTTTTTTTTGCTTAATCTTCTCACTGAACTCATACCAGCCTTGCACGGGCACAGCCAGGGCATCATCAGCCAGCCTTAGGTTTTGGCAGCTTCTCCCACCCACTTCTTTGCACATTCCCTGCTCCAGAGTAGTGGCAAAGTCTCTCCTCCCCTCCCACCACTGCGCATAGGGGCACCTCCAGCTCACATAGCCAGGCTTGGGATGGTCCTTCATCTGTCTTCAGCCCAGTCAAGTCTTTCATTAGGTATGTCTACTACCTTAACAGAATGCCAGAAAGTGCCTGCCTAATGGAGGTGCTAGATAGTCTTGTCAACTAAAAATCATGACCAGTAAATGAAGAAGGAATGTACATCATCTCCATTATCATTAAACTGGGAGAAAGGGTATTTTCCCAATAGAGTTCTTAGGTTAATTGAGATTTTCCTTTTTTTTTTTTTTTTAATATCTCTCATATTTTTCCTCTCTTCCTTTCCTACTGCTACATCATTGTCCAGGACTTCATCAACACAAACTGGTATTACTAACTAATCTTATAAACTTCATTCTTCTCTTCTCGAAAACCACCATAAGTATGATCAAAAGATCTTCCCCAAACACTAATCTCAACACATCACTTAATGATTCCTACTCAAGAACCCTTACTGATCCCTGTTGCTTGCAGGATCAGATCTGAATTCTGAAATCTGATATTCAAATTCCTCTATATTCCCTTATAACCCACCCCCCAGGAAAAGTTACAGAGGAACTGGACATTACCTGCAGAGTTCCAAAGACTCTTCTATCATTGCTAAATTAAAGTTTAAGACAGGAACTCAATGACTGTGAACAGTTGAATATCCATGAACTCCTGGGAAGAAACTTGACATTGGGTGTTTCTACTTAAACTCCACCTCGGTCCTTTAATGTTCTGAAATGCACTGAAATTAGTTATATGCAAACCAATATAGATGACCACTATTGGATTTCTTCAGATGACAGCCTATCTGTCTGTCATTGTGAGACACTTTGCACACCCAGCAATGAACATCCAGGCACATGATTGTAAGGGAGTGAAATAAGGAGGAACAATCAATCAACATCAGAGAAAACACAAACCACATCCTGACATTTGTGGGACAATGTGTTCTGCTGTGAGCACCAGGGAAAAAGAATGTGCATGGTGGGAAGTAAGTCATAGTAAGCCAGTAGACCAACACAGGGAAAGTCCAACAAGATGAAATAACAGCACTGCATTTACCAGTGAAGAAAGGCTAAGGAGGTAGATAATGCTAAGGAACAGAAACCAAGACCCTTGGGGGAAAAAATGCATGCATCTATCCTCTTCTTCTTCTAGAAGAGAACATTCAACTATATATTGCCATACATCTACCACTCCTGCCTAAAAGCAGTAAAATCAACCTCTGAGATTTCCAGAACTTGACCTTTTTAAAAAGGAAATTTCATAACTTTTCCCTAAATTCTTGAAAAGCAATAAATAACAGCAGTTCACATCATTCCCTCGCTGACCCTTCCTTGAAGATCTTTGCACGAAGCCTTCCTCACATCTATAGCCAGTGTTGACCATGCCCTTCTCTTACCACACAAGGTTCTGACATCCTGAACCTTCAGGAGATATGATAAACCTGCAAGTTGACCGTCTTCCCAACCTGACTGCAAGTGCCTCAGTGACAAGGATCATTACTCTTCCTTCCTCTTATCTCTTCTCTTTTACCCTTTCTACTCAACCCCAAGCATTCAGCCTAGACCATACTTAAGAAATACCTACCAGGTTAGTTAATATCATTGAAATGTACTTATTATTTCATGGAAATTGGAAATTTTCTTTTTTTCTAAGATATTTTCTTTATCCTTTATTTTCTCTATCTCTTCATGCTTTCCAAACAACCCTCTTTTTTGTAAGGGGGGCTAAAATCACTCAGCAAGTCCACTCCCCACACACGTATAGAGCTGATTCTTGATTTGTGCTTAATAGAGTTGACACTCTTTCTTCAACCTTTGCCTGAAGATTTTAGGATTTAAACTGAAACCACTGGCTGGCTCTGTTTCTTTCAAGATCATCCTATCTGTGTCTGTATGAATGTCCAATGGCCCCTTCTCATTTACCTACTGAAAATTTTTAAGGGATTTTTTGCTTAATCCCTTCACTTCACCCTAGCCCTAATGACCACCTCTCCACCCTGATAAATCCTCTCCTGGATTATTAACTTCCTTCACAAATTAGGGACAAGCTTCACTGTTGCCTACAGCCCACTTATAAGAAAATGTGAGCTTCTACCTAGGCATGACCTGTGATGCTGCTGTAATTTTCCCATTAAGTCTAGAGCTTTTCAGTCCTCTCTCCTACACATTCTGGGCTTTTCTTGCCCCTTCCTCCTAGTCCTGCCGCCACCCCCACCGCTCCCCCCAAGAAATGAACTGGTTTCCCCAGCAGGTTTAGTCTTGCATTGGCCAGCTTATTGTTTCAATGTGATTATGAAGTTGCTGAGCTTGAACACAACGTTTCCCTGCTGAGTGTAGTGTATGTAGGAGTGCATGTGTGTACTCATGATAGATAACTAACACTCCTGGAGTTGGCAATCCTACTGGTGAGTAAGAAGATGGAGTCACGGTTCATTTGTGTGACTAGAGAATCATAGTGTTAGAGGCCTAAGGAAGCTAGACTCCATCCTTGACATTTCACAGATTGGAAAACAAAGGCAGAGCAAGGTAAAGAGACTTGACCATGGCCATAGGAGTAAGCAATAGGAAATCTGGGGTCACAGCTCAGAGCTGTCGTGTCCCTGTTCATCAGGACCCTTCCATTTATATATGTCCCTCCTTGAGGGCTCCTATATGTGAGTGAGAGCTCAAAATACTCACATACAATCAAAATGCATCCCAGACCTGTGAACATATATGTGCTGAGAAGATGGGGATGTAGTGTGTATGTAGCTTACAACACAGAGAATGTGCTATTAAAATTAGAGTCAAACTGCTACAATGAGGTTGAATGAAAATCCAAAGAGAGCACAATCCTCCATCCTGCTCTTGCTACCCATTCCCAACCCCCAGCTCATTTTTTTTAAAAGATGGATAGATTTCCAAAGGACCTTGTTGAGATTGTCATATGATTTTCCTTTGGTTCGAGCAATACAAAGTTATCCTTTAATTCCATGAAAATAGCTTTTTCACACATCCATGCACACACACATATGAAATATTGGCAGCAGGTACTTTTAATTTGCTGGAAAATATTTCTAAGAAGTCAAACAGCTCCAGCCCAATGAGCTTGCCCTCCGATTGGCTAGCCAGACCAGTTGAGGGACCTGATTGGTCCCTGATCCTAAGGACCGATAAGAACGGCTATAAAACCCCTGGGTGCAGCTCTTGGGCCCCCAGTTTGCAAAAGCCAGAGGTGCAAGAAGCAGCGACTGCAGCCACAGCAGCAGCAGCAGCAGCAGCAGCAGCAGCAGCAGCAGCGGAAGCGTCAGGAGCAGCATCAGCAGCAACAAAAAAATCCTCATCAAATCCTCACCTAGGCTTTCAGTGTATCCAGATCCACATCTTCCCTCAAGCCGGGAGAGGGAAAGAGGAAAGGGGGGGAGGAAAAAAAAAAACCAACAACTTAGCGGAAACTTCTCAGAGAATGCTCCAAAACTCAGCAGTGCTTCTGGTGCTGGTGATCAGTGCTTCTGCAACCCATGAGGCGGAGCAGAATGATTCTGTGAGCCCCAGGAAATCCCGGGTGGCAGCTCAGAACTCAGGTAAGCGGCAAACCCAGGACCGGTTTCTCCCCCAAAGAGCTGTCCTCATTTGCCTCTCGCTTTTGCAACTGTGTCTGTGAAGGCTGATCTTGATAATAAATGTGCTTCATGCCTGATGGCAATAAACTGCCAGTGTAATCCAATAGCCTTAGGAAGTGGAGCTCCTTTGTTTAATAAATTGCACGCAACTAACGAAGAAGCTGGGCGCTCTGCTGAGGGTATTTCATTGCATAAGCCTAGCCTGATTGCCTGAAATCTGGCACGTACCCTCTTGGGGGGGAGGGGGCGGGGGAAAGGCTTGAATGTTGGCATGCTTCAAAGCGCTCTCTATACTTTCCAGAAGCTGAAGCTGATCTTAAGGTGAGACATGATTTGGCTGATGCCCCTCTTTCTTTACCAATAAGACCCTATAACTTGACTTCCCCACCCCTTCAGAGAGCACACCGAACCCTCCCTCTGCAGACTGGTTTACGGAACCATAGCCCTCAAGTCTGACAAATCCAGAGCAGATTCAGAGACAGCCCTACACATCCCACCCCCAACACTGCTCCTCCTCTTCCTCCCGGCTCTCTCTCGGGCTCCATTCAGTCGCCCATGCAGCCCTTGGCCAGAGAGCCCCTTAAAAAGGAGTATTTGTGAACCGTAGTAGCTGTTTCTCCAAGGAGAAGGTATCACTCTAGTCCTGCCTCCTGGAGCAGTTAATTGAGTATTAGCTTGGCCTCTAAAGGAAAAGAGTCCTTAGGAAGCCGGCATTGACACCTCTCTCTGCCTTTTGACTTTGCTTGTCTGCCTTGCTCCTCGTCCATTGCTGCCCTCACTCCCCCCACTGTCAGCAAAGATGGGCTCGCAGGTGTCTGAATGCTGCAGACGACGCTCCCCTCGCAAGAGCAGGTCCCTGCCGCGACAAGGGCTTTGCTTCACTTCCTTTTGTACTTAGTTGCTATAGAGATGCAGTGATTCACAATTCGAGCTTGCCTAAAACAATAGCAACCCTAATGCATATTAAAACTGCTTAAAGCAAAGTTATAATTTGAACCCGTGAAAATATATAATTAGGGAAATGACTTGTAACATCCCAGAGGCTGCTGGTGGTGGGAGGGGGAGGGGAAGCCTAACCGAACCATGCTTTTGATCTCAGAGGAGAATCCTATGGTATGAAGGCCGAAGATCATTTCTTGCCGAGCTGCCTGCCAGAACACCCCCCTTCTGTAGGAGAGAAATTACTTTTATGGGAGATCTTATCCAGAATGTAGAAAGCCTCATGCAAGTTCTTTGCGGTTTTCTTCCAGTCTTGCACAAGGGGTGCCTTGGTCTTTTTATTCCATACCTGTGTTTCTCTCTCTCTCTCTCAAATGGCTTTTAATATGAGAAACATTATGCATACCTCTAAGCACTGTCCTGTGGTGGGGGGTTGGGGTGGAACCTGAACGGATCAGATTCCTTTCTGCCAATATGAAGGTAAGTTAAAAGCCCTAATTCGGAAGGGACTCCTGGCAAATTCTTCTCTGCCATTTAGACTAAAATTCCATCTTTATTACTCTGGAGTGCATTTTCGGGAGCCAAATGGACTCCCTGGCCCTTCTACCTCCTAACCCTGACCACCAGCCACTGCTTTTGCCTCCCATGCTTTCAGGCTCTAAGTGATGCCCTTTGGCTCTGCAGAGCTGCTTCAAGCGTTGTTCATCCCACGGACTCCAACCTTCCTCTCCGGCCACCCAGACTGTGTGGTAATGGTGAGACCAGAGCATGTAGCTCAGAGGGAAAACACATTCTCTCTCCTTCAAGTGCACTGGATCTTACAAGCCAAAGGGATCTGCCTGATCCCTTGCCTTCTCACCACCCACCCCTCTCTGAATGAGTCTATCTACTGGCCCCATCACAGACATCCACTATAAGTTCTTTTGACCCCATGTCCTTGAATTTTTCCACCACACCAGCTTGACCCCTTGGAACCACCCTCACTGTCTGACCAGATTGGATGGACTTGTCTCTTTCAGCTGAAGTGGTTCGCTGCCTCAACAGTGCTCTGCAGGTCGGCTGTGGGGCTTTTGCTTGCCTGGAAAACTCCACCTGTGACACAGATGGGATGTATGACATCTGTAAATCCTTCTTGTACAGTGCTGCTAAATTTGACACTCAGGTAATAAGACCTTGACCCTTATCTTTAACAGTGTGTTAGACTATTCTTCTTAGGAACCAGTCTTGTAGGGAACCACCTCTCCTTCCTGGCCTCTCCACTCTAAATTCTCATCTGCAGTGAGTTTATACACACACACACATACACACATATCTTTGGCCTGAATATAGGTTGTGTAGAAGACACTCCCCACCCAGTGTAAGGCACAGTTGTAACACACTGACAGAGACTATCTTATAAGGCAGGGGTGATAAGCAGAAAACTTTGCCTCTTCAAGAGGAAATAAAAATGTTCTTCTAACAAAGAAGTTCTTCTCACTGTATGACCTAGCATCCTAACTTGTGGTTTGAGTTATCAAAGTCTCAAACCCAAGTATACAAGGCCATAGTATGGCTAGTTTTAAGCTACAGGGTGGTTGTTTATGGTTCCTCTCTTTTTTTTTCTCATCTCATTTCACTTCTATGGAGCTCACTTCTCAAGGTAGTCTCAAGGAGTAGGGACTTTTTTTATTCTGGCCACGCATACAGTTTTCTCATTGTAAGGACATGCAGATGACCAAAATACAGTACCAAGAGCCCCCTGAAGTTCCATACATTGTGTGTCCTGTCCTCTCTTGTCAGCTCGAGTTAAGCTGTTCCTCCTACCCCTTTCCTTGGCAGGGAAAAGCATTTGTCAAAGAGAGCTTGAAGTGCATCGCCAACGGGGTCACAGCCAAGGTCTTCCTTGCCATTCGGAGGTGTTCCACTTTCCAGAGGATGATTGCCGAGGTGCAGGAGGAGTGCTACAGCAAGCTGAACGTGTGCAGCATCGCCAAGCGGAACCCCGAAGCCATCACTGAAGTCGTCCAGCTCCCCAATCACTTCTCCAACAGGTACAAAATGAGTCCACTTTTTTGCAATTAGGGTGGAAAAGGGAGTGGTTGGCTGGCAGAGCCAGACACAGAAGGGGGTTTAAATTGCTACAGTCATGCTCTTATTTTAGCTTGCAGTCTTCCCAGCTTTTGCAGGAAAAATGTGTTTGTGATTGGTTGTGACAGCTTAAGCAGGCTGGATTTTTTTTTTTTTTTTTTTTTACTGTTATAGGAAAAGTCTTCCCATGCAGCTAATAGAAAGCTTCATTTGCAGCATCCCTGGGCACATTTTCATGGTCGGTTTCTTTCCATAAGCCTGAAGGGAATTATGAAGTTTATGGAAACAAGCTTTTGAGACATCAAATTTGGCTGAATGACTATGCACAGTACAATTGACCATTATAAAAACCCTGGTCAAATGTCATAATGCAGTCTTTTAAGCCTGCATGCATTTTGAGTCAGCCCCAAGCCCAATCAGACATTTCCCTAGGTAGCCCAGAGCAAGCCATTTCAGTTCACGTGAACTGACATTTCCTTTGTATTTAGATGATTTCCATGTCCCCTTCCAGGCCAATCTTATCCCATTCATCTAGTCCTAGATTTCCTGGAATGATGTTCCTGGACTGACTGCCCAGATCACATTCTCATCTTAGTGTTCTAAGCCACTGAGCTGGTAATATCTAAGCATCATGCTTTTCTGTGCCCCTGACATAGTCTTCACCAGCCAGGAGTGAACACCTAACACACGAGAGGGCTGACATCTTCACTCCATGGTTAGGTGAAAGGTTCCCAGCAAGACCTGGGCTTCCCCATCTATGATCAAGTTAAGAGAGATACTGATGGGGCTGGCATGAAGGTATGGCAGGGGCAGTGCCAGCCTGTCAAGTTCAGTCTGCTATGATGTCACCCTGGACTAAAACTTGATTCGCAGTCTTAAAGTGCTATGATTCTTTGTCTCTCCAAACAAATCCACACATATTCACAAAGATTAGTCCTATTCATGTTACTCAGAACACCTGAGAGCTAATACCAACTTCACCTGATTCATTTGCTAGCCAGGTGCTGCCACTCTTCTTCAGATAGTGGCAGCAGCCTTCTGGGGCTTCCCAGCGATGTCGGCATGTACATAAAGGCGCTGGAAGATGAGGGAAGTAGCCCCTCCTTCAGGAAAGGTTAAGACCCCTGACAAAACTTTGTAAAATTTCTGATTCACTCTTAACTACAGGTCAGTGCTCTTCAGAACCTGGTGTCAATGTATAAACATAAATTTTGTCTTTGAAAGTCACTTTGCCATGAGTCCTAACTGATTTCCTCAGAACAGGAAAATCAAATCCAGCATTTATCTCAAATGGCCTGTCTCTTTATATTGACCTTGGTCTTAAAATTCTCCTAGGAAGATTCTTATTACATCTGGGAAGAAAAAAGAACCTGGCTAATTGTTGGCGACATCCTTCACCATAAGGAAGAGAAATAAAGAATTCTTAGTCTGACATGGGGCTAGGGATAAGGATGCTGTTTGTGTAGTAGCTGGAGGGCAGGGGTATGTTAGCAAAGCCATTATTATAAGCGTTGATCTTTAAGGATCTGGTGACAATTCATGTTCTATATAATGTTGCATATAACTGATTGAGGCAATACTAATCTATTTTAAGTGAGGCAGCACCCTCCATTATGAAGGGAGAGGTCTTATGGAAAGGAGCCACAGATTCTGGACTGCTGATCCTAACTAAGAAAAGACTAGTAATCGTTTTAATCAGGCCATTATCACTTTCAATTAGTGCTTTCTTCTCACCACTTTTAGAAAATGGTCACATCTCTTTCTTTAATCTCAGAGGAATCACAGGTATTAGGAAAG
The DNA here is from genome assembly GCA_030848825.1 of Tadarida brasiliensis. NCBI lineage: Eukaryota > Metazoa > Chordata > Mammalia > Chiroptera > Molossidae > Tadarida > Tadarida brasiliensis. The sequence continues at coordinate 64,151,044 of CM061259.1, read as the reverse complement.
GGGGGGGGGGCGGTAATGGCCACCTCTGAAAGACCAGAACCTTCCATGCAACTCTTACCTTTCTCCAATTATTTCACTTCAACTGGCTAACATTATTCCTGCTGAGAACTGTAGAGATTTCCGGTTCCATTCTGGGCTTGATTTGCTCTATTTAAGCGCCTCACTCTCCTGAAACATCCTGCTTTCCCAGCCTCTGTCCCACCATAGATACATGCTAACTTGTGCCAACTGGCACAGAACTGCAAAAGGAAGTAGTTACAGGTTCATTCCACCTTCCTGTGACTTATCTAGCCTGAGATTTGGGCCTGGGAGAATCCAAAAGCCTGTGACTGGACCAAGAGCCAGAACAGGGAAGTTTTCCATGAGAGAAATGCACTTAGAAGAGAAAGGATAGCTGAAGTTTCCCCCGGCCGAATTTGCAAACTATACTTTCAACCAGGAGGGAAGCAAGCAAAACTGATCAGGCAGGTTGGATAGTGTGAGGCTTGGGAAGGAATTAGACCAATCCACATCCAGAGTGGGAAAACTGACGATGCTTCCAGCTCTCTAGGGCATGGATTGGGAACAGGAAACAGAAGAATAATATTGATCAAGGGAAACAAAGGACTATTTATAAACCCTCACACAGAACGTTCCTAGGCAGTATGTGTGTATTTGGGTAAGCATGGCTGAAACAGTAGCTATGGAGAATATCTGATCTTATTCTTTACCAAAAAAAAAAAAAAAAGTTAGTGATGGAATTTTTAAAGTAGGAAGGAAGAAACATGATTTAAAAAGTCCTTCTAGGCAGGGTGATGCAAACACTAAGCCCATCAGGTCTTTGCAGCAGATCCCCGCCACCCCCCATAAAGATGGAAGAAAGAAATCTTAAATAGTCTAACTCTTCTTGCAAAGGATGGGCCTTAGACAGAGCTGCACTCTTTTTTATTTTATTAAATTGACAAGGAACATATGTATCAAATCACTATAAACATAGCATGTCACAGCTAAAGATGACCATAGAGGTTATCTAAACTAACTGCCTCATTTCACTGATTAAAGAACAGAGGCCCAGAGAAGGGAGTGACCTACTGAAGGTCACACAGCTGGTAACTTACAGAGTTGGGCCTAGAACTCACATGGCCTTGAGCAAGCTATTTGATTTCTACTTCACAAATGGCAGCCAGTCCCGGCCAGTGTGACAGTGGTTCAGTATTGTCCCATGCACCAGGAGGTCCCTGGTTCGATTCCCAGTCAGGGCACATGCCTAGGTTGTGGGCTCAATCCTCAGTGTGGGGGGCCATGCAGGAGGCAGGCGATCCATGTTTCTCTCTCATTGATGTTTCTATCTCTCCCTTTCCCTTCCTCTCTCTGAAATCAATAAAAATATATATATTTGTTTAAATGGCAGCCAGTAAAGCCTACAGGATACATCCACAATCCAAAAAATAGAATACTAAGTAGAATTGAATAAATGTGCCCCAGGTTGATCAACAATTAGATTTGTGTATATTCTCTCCTCAAAGAGAAGACACATCTTACTTGGTACAAGACAGTGCTCAGTAAACATATGAATTACTAAATAAACTTTTACTGGAGATACAATATCTTCGATAATCTCACTAAGTGGCATATAGATAGGAAAGGTCTAGCTCATGAACTCACACAGTCCCAGAGGTCAATGCCACAGTCCAGCCCTAAATGGAGATGCCCAGGATGAACCTGTGTCTCAATCTGGCAAATGGAAAGCCTGACAGGTTTCCACCCTTGGGGGAGCTGTTAATGGAGCCATGAGCATGTTCTGTTCCAAGGCACTCTCTTAGCCTGCCCTTGTTGAGTTAGTAAAGCTCCATCAGAGAAGTTAAGGGTAGATTTGGGGGGAGTCACTAAAAGCAATCAGGCTGGCAAGGGCCACCATCAAGAAACACCAAGCACAGATGTCTATCTGTGCTAGCAGAGAAAGCAACACTAAAGTCAGGAGCCCTCAGAGAAGGAGAGTAGGTTTGACTCACCTGGCCTCAAAGAGGCAAGGCCGGCTACAGAAGCTATTTCCTTACTGGTGTTAGACTTCTTCAGCTAGACAAGCACTTCATCTAAGGAAAGACCATCTTCTGCAGCCCATTTGAGAGGTCATCCGGTGTGTATGGTTCTTTCTAGAAGTGGAATAGTTAACTTCCAAGTTATAAAGTCCTTACTGGGGCACAGGGAAGTGAGGGTCAGAAACCTCGTTCTCTGGGATCTAATCACCCTCTGAACTGGACACAGAGATCCAGAGGACCCATGACCTAGCAGAACCCACAAGTAAAGAGATGCCTGAGGATCTATGTGGGTATGTAGACTTCTGAAGCTCTTAATGCAAAGTAGCTTATTCTCAGTTTTTCTAAAACCATTTTTCCCCACTTCCCCATTCAAGTGAGATGTGCTTTGACTCATGTGCTTTATAATTCCAAAGGGCTAGAAAATGTGTTTCTATGCCAGAAAATCTCAATTGTAACAACAGCTGCATATAACCCCACCTCGTGGGTGGGGTGGGGCAGGACTGTATCTGAGACCCAGACAGAACACTTCTCTTTCGGTCCCAGTATTCATTCTGCTCACTCACAGGAGGGTGACTGCTTTGCTTCATTACCCATGTTCCACCCTATTTACCGCACATCCTTGAAAGGACCTCTCGGGGGGTTAAGTTATTCTGGAAAGATGTTTGATCCTGTGCTCTGTGAGGTGAGTTAAAAATAAACAGGTTTCTTTTCACAGAAGATCTTGTGGCCCCAGCAGCCCTCAGGTTCCTCTGAGGAAAGGGTCTCCGCATAAATACTGCAGATCACTGTCATCAGGACAGTCTCTTACTAGTGAACACAGAGCTAATGGATTTTGACAACTGTCACCACCTCAAAATTGAGCAAACACATCCCAACTCAAATTTGAAAATACCTGAACTGTCTTCCCAAAAAATGGGATAAATAATTTATATGTTGTAAATATTAGACACTGTAATCCTTTCTGAGCCATAACATTAGCTTCAGTGCTTGGGCTGCTTAAAGGACTTGCACCAAAGATGAAGGTAATTTACACCAAGCACAAGGTTTTGGGTAAAACTTGCCAGAACTACACATAATTTTTCTTGTGGAAATCATGACTTATGGGAGAGCATTATATTTTTTAAAGCTCCATTTCCTCTGTGGCCACAAAATTAAATCAACAAATCAATAGTGAGTGGGCATTATTGCCCTACGACGCAGGCACATGAGGGGTATAAAGAACAGGGACACAAACCCTGCCTTCAGTAGGTTAGAGTCTAACCAGGAAAACAAAACCATCAAATGCTGACCTGTGTAACACTAACCAAGTATCTATAAGACGTCCAATAAAAGAAGAGGCCAGTGAAAGCTAGACTGGTCAGAGAAGGTGTCCTGGAATTAGTGAAGCATGAACCATTAAAAACCACTGATCTTTCCATTTAAACACCCTCACTGTCTGGTGTTTGGCCCTCTCACTACAATAGACCTTTGGGGAACACACACTGAAGACAGGAGAGTCCTTTCAAGACAGAAGTTGAGGCAGAATATGTACTCATATGCCCATATATCTGAACACACACCACCAAGGAAAAGGAAAATTGCAAAGAGGCATCAAAGTAACTGCAAATTTATGTGCAATGACTATTTTTTTAATTTATTTTTTATTGAATTTATTGAGGTGAAATCGGATAATAAAATTATAGAGGTTTCAGATGTACAATTCTATAATACATCATCTGTACATTGTATTGTGTGTTCACCACCCCAAGTCAAGTCTCCATCCGTCATTATTTATCCCCCTTTACCCTCTTCTACCTCCCAAGCCCTCCTTCCACTCTGGTAATTACCATACTGTTGTCTGCATCTATGAGTTTTTTGCTTAATCCCTTCACCTTTGCAACAGCATGGATGGACCTGGAGAGTATTATGTTAAGTGAAATAAGCCAGACAGAGGAAGACAAGTACCATACGATTTCACTCATGTGGAATCTAAAGAACAAAATAAACTAACAAAATAGAAACAGACTCCTAGATAGAGAACAGGCTGACAGCTGTCAGAGGGGAGCGGTTGCGGGGCTGGGTGGAAAAGGTGAAGGGATGTGCAATGACTATTAACCTGTGTCAAGTGTTGGGCTCACCTCATATTTGACTGAGTCCTGCGTCTACCACTAATGCAGTGTGTGACCTTAGACAAGTCACTTCAGCTGTCCCACCTTAGCTTCTTCTCTATAAAATGAGATGATGAAAAATAGTCACTAAATGATGTCTACAATCCCAAGTAGCTCTATAATTATTTCTAAAACTTTTACACATCATCATCAGCCTACTGTCCAAAGTAAATTCCCCTGAGCTCTAAACATGAAGACAGACCTGTCTTGCATTGTGTCATAAATCCAGGAAGCACTCAGCCTAAGATCCTGTACAACGATTAGAAGCCAAAGCAACTATCAGTTGATGAACTATTTGGGTTTGCCTCATCTGACCATTTGGGACAGATGTTGGCTGGAGCCCTGATGAAAGCCCAGTCTTACCTTGCTCTCACTGAATGACTGTCTCCCATGCTCTCTTTCCCAATGCAGATACTATAACAGGCTTGTCCGAAGCCTACTGGAATGTGACGGAGACACTGTCAGCACAATCAGAGACAGCCTGATGGAGAAAATTGGGCCCAACATGGCCAGCCTCTTTCACATCCTGCAGACAGATCACTGTGCCCAAACACACCCACGAGCTGACTTCAACAGGAGGCGCACCAATGAGCCACAGAAGCTGAAAGTCCTCCTCAGGAACCTCCGAGGTGAGGTGGCCTCTCCCTCCCACATCAAACGCACCTCCCATGAGAGTGCATAACCAGGGAGAGGTGTTCACAACCTCACCAAACTAGTGTCATTTAAGGGTGTTCACACACCAACTTTGAGTGTACTGTGCCTGGTTTGATTTTTTTTAAGTAGTTCCTATTTTCTAGCCCCCTTAAAGAAAAATTGCATGAAACTAGGCTTCTGTAACCAATATCCCAACATTCCGTGATGGCAGCATTCCCACCAACAGAATATGTGTGATCTTTCTGCCTCTCCTCAGGAGAAAAAGCCCTCTTTTATCACTTTCCTCTACCATGTCTTTTCCCAGCTCCCCTCAAAACTACTCTCAAACACAACATGTTCGTGTAATTCCCCAGTCATTGTATTTTGAAGATGTGGAGCCCTTTAGAATGGTTGCCCCAATAGAGTTAGCTGATAAGAAGCAACTTAATTTAAATGCATGTCTTAAATGCTCATAAAGATGTTAAATGGAATTCGTGTTATGAATCTGTGCTGGCCATGGACGAATATGAATGTCATGTTTGAATTCTTGATCTCTCATGAGCTAGTGTCTTATGGTCTTGATCCTCCAATGTCTAATTTCCTTTCCAACACATTTACCAAATTGCTCAAGCCTGGCTCTCCAACCAGGCTTTGAGCCTGCCTCTTCTTTGCATCTAATGAAAAACAAAAAGCTAACATCTTTATGTACTGTAACTGCTCAGAGCTTTAAAGTATCTTTAACAATTGTCTTAAAACCAGAGAATCTTAAGGTCTAACTGTGGAATATAAATAGCTGAAAACTAATGTACTGTACATAAATTTCCAGAGGACTCTGCTTAAACAAAGCAGTATATAATAACTTTATTGCATATAGATTTAGTTTTGTAACTTAGCTTTATTTTTCTTTTCCTGGGAATGGAATAACTATCTCAATTCCAGATATCCACATAAATGCTCCTTGTGGCCTTTTTTATAACTAAGGGGGTAGAAGTAGTTTTAGTCAACATCAAAACTTAAGATGGGCCTGTATGAGATAGGAAAAACCAACAGGTTTATCTGAAGGACCCCAGGTAAGATGTTAATCTCCCAGCCCACCTCAAACCAGAGGCTACTCTTGACTTATCCTGAAACAGCTCTGTCACATCCAGCTGGAATGACAGGAACCAAAAAGAGCACCCCTTTGGCTTGGACCACTACGAATGCGAGAAGGCCTACTATACCTTGGGACGTGGCAGTTCTTGACTCGCCACCTTTCATCAGTGCCTAGTACTCTGGCAAACTGATGATGGGGTGGGAGACTTTCCATGAAATCGATCAGGAATGAGTCAATGAGCCTTTGGGTCTTTAGTTTGGGGGACTTGGGGCCGAGGGGGTATAAATAACCCTGGGCTGTCCAGCCTTAATAGACTCCTCTTACATTTTTGTCCTGTAGCATGCTGCCTGCCAAAGTAGTCCTGGCAGCTGGGCCATCTCTGTAAGATTGCCAAAAAAAAGAAAAAAAGAAAAAAAAGAGAGAGAGAGAGAGAGAGAGAAAAGAGGGAAAAAAGAGGTGGTGGTTGGATCATTTCTGCCGTGATGTTTACAAGATGGCGACCACCAAAGCCAAATGATGAACCTATCTATGAACAACAGTAGTTTCTCAGGGTCACTGTCCTTGAACCCAACAGTCCCTTATGAGCGTCACTGCCCACCAAAGGTCAATGTCAAGAGAGGAGGAGGGAGGAGGGGTAGGACTGTAGGGGCCACTCCAAACTCACTTAGGTAGAAACTATTGGTGCTTGACTCTCACTAGGCTAAACTCAAGATTTGACCAAATCGAGTGATAGGGATCCTGGTGGGAGGAGGGAGGGCACATCTCCAGAAAAATGAAAAGCAATACAACTTTACCATAAAGCCTTTAAAACCAGTAACATGCTGCTCAAGGACCAAGAATGATTGCAGCAGACCCAGCAGCAGCAGCAGCACAAGCATTGCCGCCTTTGTCCCCACACAGCCTCTAAGCGTGCTGACATCAGATTGTTAAGAGCATTTTTATACTCAGAACTGCCCTATCCCCAGGTCCCCAAACATATGGACACTGCCTTAGCCTCTTGGAAATCAGGTAGACCATATTCTAAGTTGACCTTTCCCCTCCCTCCCTACCCTACCCCCTAGCCCCAGGCAACGCTGACTTCTCCGAACCAGAAAAGCTATTAAAGTGTGTGTGTTGTGTCCATTTTGCAAACCCACAAAACCAGGACCCCAATGCGACAAGTAGTACATGAGTATTCCTAGCAAAATTCTCTCTTCAGTCCAATAGATTCTCTTTTTTTTTTTTTTTTTTTTTTTTTTGCTGTGACCTCCTCACACCGTGGTACCCATCCCCTCTTCTCCCCACAGTGATATTTATATATGTATTTATGATACATATATCTACACATCCAGAAAGAAGCAGTTCTCACAATGTTGCTAGTTTTTTGCTTCTCTTTCCCCATCCCACTTCCCCCAACTCCCCCTGAAACCTCAAAGCTTCACCTTGTGTTTCCTGCACAGAGTAATCCGGGCTGACCTAGACCAGTTTGCATGATTCTTCTATTGTGATTTGGTTGCACTTTAGACATTTTTGTGCCATTATATTTGCATTATGTATTTATAATTTAAATGATATTTAGGTTTTTGGCTGAGTACTGGAATAAACAGTGAGCATAGCTGGTATATGTCATTATTTATTGTTAAATTACATTTTTAAGCTCCATGTGCATATAAAGGTTATGAAACATATCATGGTAATGACAGATGCAAGTTATTTTATTTGCTTATTTTTATAATTAAAGATGCCATAGCATAATATGAAACCTTTGGTGAATTCCTTCTAAGATAAAAATAATAATAATAAAGTGTTATGTTTTATTGTTTTTTCCCCCAATGTCTTTCATTGTTATTCTTTAAAAACTTCTTGAATGAGACTTTCTGAACATAAAGTTAATAGTTTATTAGTTTCTTAAAAGTCACTAATTTAAGATATTAATATGGAAATGTACATAGTTTAAACTCAACATTTTCCCAGTTTCCTTAAAACCATTCAGTGGCTCCCATTACCCTCACAGGAAAATTGCAACCCAGACTGTTTACAAGCTCAGAAAAAGCTTTATGGTCTGGACACTTCTCAGCTCACCAGCCTCAAGACACCTTCCCTCCGTCCAATGAACTCTATACTCTGGCCGTGCAGTTCTAGAAAGGATTCGCTCTCTCTCCTTCCAGGCCTTTACTGATGCTGTTCGCACTTTCTAGAGAACCTTGTCCCCCACCCTTCGCCGAGACTGGAAGCACCTGTGCTTGTTTACCAACGAGTTCCCAGCACTGAGACAGCGCCAGATTGCAGGATACCCTCAATACTTTAAAGGAATGATTCAGAAAGAGCTGAAAGAGGGGACAATTGAATCAGTGTGACCAGGGAGGCAGATAGCTCAGTGATGACAAGGATCCAGCTCCAAGGTCAGACTTCTGGGATTTGAATTTTGGCTCTGCCGCTTATTAACTGCATGATGTCAGATGAGTTACTTAATCTTAAAATACATCAATTTCTTCCTCTGTAAAATGAGGATAGTGATAACCATCCAGAAGGAGATAAAATAAGTGAAGTGCTTACAACATGTCCAATAAGCTGTGATGCTCAATAAGTGTTGGCTATTATCATCACAAGTAGAGAGGATGAGAGCAAAAAGAGGGAAATGGAAAGAGGATTCACAACAGAATGACATTTAGCTGGGACTTGAAGGATGGTAACAAGTTCAGTCACAGAAAATGGGGGGCTTCTGTGGTGTATTTTTTTCAGTTAGGGTTTTTGTTTTTAAATGAGTGGACATAATGGATTAATTCGTGGATCATAATTGGGTGGGTTTTCTTTCTCAATATCATCCATTTCTAGCTCCAAATTGCATTTTCCCAAGTTCAGGTATGCACAGGACAGTTAACAAATACTACAAGAGATGTCACTCAGAGGCTAAAAATGTATTGCCTTTGCTTTTCTCTGACATGGCCAAGGAACAGAGTCCACTTATTTCACACGATCCTTCATCCTCAGTCTTCTTTTATCAATGTATGTTTATGCAGAGGGGCTGTATTTTACCCGATACAGTAGTGTTTAAGAATGTAGACCTGAGATTTCCACGAACTGAGTTCAAATCCTCGTTCCTCAACTATCTCTGTGGCCTTGGGCCAAGTGCCTGATATCTTCACACATTAGTGTTTTATTTTACCTATTAAAATATCTCTGTGAAATAGAGATAAATATAGTAGGCCCTTTCTCCTGGAGGGATCATGAGCATTGAGTAAGTTCTATATAAAGCACTTAAAACAGTGCCTAGCACATAGCAAGTGCCCCCAAATAGTATTTATTGAGAACTCAAGAAATGTAACTATTTCCATTTACATGAATACTATCATCATCATTTAGATTCTACTCCCACCCCTGCCATGGGTCCTGAAGTGCCATTTTGGATGAAGGTTTTTACTCTTTTTTTCTTTTGTAGATCACTAAACATTACTTTTTAACCAGGATTTCATGAATTTGAATGATAAAATATTGTAATCTACCAAAAATGGCAAATTATTATATATGAACACCTGCATCCTATCTCCAAGCTTAAGAAATAAAATAGCACAGATAGGAGAGTCTCTGTGTGCCCCTCCTGGAACCCATTCACACATTCACAGTCCATGACTAAACTATTTTGAAAAGTCATGGCTTAAAAGGATAGAACTTCTCAAATTATTGAAATATACTTTTTAAAAAATGTTTTAATGTCTATCAGCTTTTCAAAATAGATTATGGAGTGGTCTTTGAATTTGTGATGTCAGAGAAGAAAAAAGGTCAGGTCATCCTTCCCATGGGGCCCACAAAAATGCCATAAAAGCTATCAGCGTAGCTCCTAAATCAGTGCTACTCAGATATACCAAGCATACAAATCACCTGGGTGAGGCCCAAGAGTCTGCATTTCTGACATGCTCCCAGTTGATGCTAATACTGATGTTTCATGGAGGGTGCTTTGAGTAGCAAAGTCCCAGATGTTTCAACATGACTGCACCAGTTCCTCAATCCAACTATGAGACTGTTGCTAAAGTGCAACTATGATCATTCACTTCCTTGCTTTAGTAGCTCCCTGTTGCCTAGAAGACAAAAATCAAGAATCCCAACTTCAAAGTTAAGCCCCTGAAAACCTGGGCCCTTCTCTCTAGCATGCACCTGTTAATTCTGTTAATGCTAACTTCTCATTTTTCCCCCCAAGACACCATGACTATTTCTGCCTCATTACCTTCACATACTATCTTCACACTTATCATTCCCTTTAAATAATATTTTTCTGCCCAACCCTTTTCTTTCACCAAATTCCATGTAACCTGGGAAGCCTTACCCAGCATGGCCTAGCTTATAGAAAGTTGTACTGCATACTGCTTATGAGTAGAGAGGACTTAGTTATCCTTGTATGCCCAGTGCTTAATGCAAAGCTGTCATGCACTAAACATTTGTGAATGGAGGGAGGCAGGGAGGAAGGGAGGGAGGGAGGGAGGGAGGGAGGGAGGAAGGAAGGAAGGAAGGAAGGAAGGAAGGAAGGAAGGAAGGAAGGAAGGAAGGAAGGAAGGAAGGAAGGAAGGAAGGAAGGAAGGAAATCTTTCCACCAACAACTACTAATCCATGACTTTTCCTCCAGTAGGATGCTGGGGGATGGAGGGCATGTTGTCATGGTGAGTAGAGAACCTAATCCAGGTGCCATTTCAGTATCCTTAAGTCTGCCAGCTTGTAATAAGACCATGTTAACTATATTTCTTTCCAGCACTAGCCCTGATAAATCTGTACACTTGCTGTTACTTTCTCCTTGTAAACTGAGCAATAAAAGAGCCATCAACAAACCTGTTTAAATATTTGATAAGTCTATGCAAGGCATCAGACTAGAGAGCTGAACCCAGAAGGAATATGACCATCTACAAGTCAAGCTACTTCATGTTTTCATGTATCCTTAGTTATTTTGTTATGTAGTTATTGTTATAATACCCCTGAGTTCACTAATTCTTCTTCCCTATACTCAAGCTCCACTGTGAACTGCATTCCCTATGGTCCTTTGGGTTTTCAGTGTTTTGTTTTGTTTTGAATTTTTTTTATTGATTTGCGAGAGAAAGAGATCAATTTGTTGTTCCACTAATTTATGCATTCATTGATTGATTCTTGTATGTGCCCTTACTGGGGATCAAACCCAAAACCTTGGGGTATTGAGATGATGCTCTTAGCTACCTGGCCAGGGCTGGTCCTTTTCTTTTGCGCCAAGGAAGAACTTGAGGGCCAGAGTGAATTGTTAGCTAAGCCCACCCCACCACTCCACTGTGAATTACAAGAGCAATGCACATCACTGCATTTTGCAAATAACTAATCAAAGCCCAATTATTGAATAAGTATCAATTGAGGACCCGTGTGCTACTTGACACTGTGGCTGGAGGCAGCATGCAGTAGGCTAAGCTGAGAACTCACTAATTCAAACCCTTGCTTGCCAATTAAATGCATCTCTGCTCCCTGCTCTGTACTAAGGGATTTTTGGCTTCCAGTTGAGGACAGAAAGATATTCTCAACTCCAGCACAATTAAGTCACACTGCAGGTGTACTCTGCTATAGAAAAACCAGATACAGTATAGGCCCCACAAGAGACTGTTGGTAATTCCAACATTTGGTCAAAATCTTGGAACCAAGTCTAATGACAGTCTGCTCATCCATCTTGGGATTTTGTGAAAGTACAATAACTCCAGGCTGTGGCTCACTCCCTCCACACTGCCTGAACTCCTCTCCACTCCATCTCTTATCCATCAGAAGACTGCTAGGACTAATTATTTGGAAGTCTTACAGCTCGATAATCCCTTCATGCATTATATCCTGGTCATCCAAAGTCACTACTCAAGATCTCATACTCTCTGACGTCAAGCCCCTCCTGTCCACACATTCTCATATTGCTTTGCTTTATGTCCCTCTTCCCTACGTCAACCTCCTACTGTTCTCCTTCTTCCAAACTCTGCCCATCCCAGGGTAAATACAGCCTCCTATATCTTCACCTTCTCTTTTAATATCCCCTTCAGTTCCTTGTCTTAATTGAACCCTGGCTCCTCAGAGAACTTTGTCCTCTGCAGTCTTCCCAAATGGTTGCTCACTTTTCCAAATCTCACATTGGTGAGTGAGGTTCACATGCTTCTTTCTCCCAGTGCTACTCCAGATTATGATTCTGCTACTGTCCTATAAAACTATGGCTTAGGCTGTTATGATCTGAAGGTTTAGATCCCCCCAAATACTAACTCCTAAGGTGATAGTATCAGGACATAGGGCCTTTGAGAGGTGATTAGGGTGGAGCCCTCATGAATGGGATTAGTGTCCTTGTAAGAGAGATTTCAGAGTTTCCTCACTCCTTCCACCATCTGAACACTTAGTGAGAAGATGGCCATCTATGAACCAGAAAGTGGCCCTTCACCAGACACCAAGTCAGCCAGCAGCCTTCTAGCCTCCAGAACTGTGAGAAATAGATTTCTGTTGTTTATAAGCCACTCAGTCTATGGTATTCTGTTACAGCAGTCCCAAGGGACTAAGACATAGGCCATCTGGCTATACCAGTTTCCTCCTGTCTTTATCACTATTGTCTAGCCCCAAATTACCTTGAAATGATATTGACAGGCACTGCCTCTCATTTATCAATGATGTTGATAACAGACCCATGGTTTCTCTTATCATCTCAAGTCACACCATCAGTCTGAACAAATTCAGCATTCATAGAATGCTTCATCCAGGTCTCAAACTCTTAATCCTTCCTCAGACCCACCCTACATACCCACCCTGGAATCAGCAGGTACACACCACTATGGCTGTGCGTGGTTTACTCTGACTGGTCATTGTCCATATCAGACCAATTAAATATGTCGAATATTACCATTTCCTGAAACTAATACAATTCTGAAATCTTATATCCAAAATTCCTTCCAACTGCAACATCCTTTCCCTTACAGCTCTCAGATTCATTTATTTGCACTACATCAATTCTTTAACCTTACTCTAGCCTCCATGCCCTTGACCCTTCTGCATTCTCCTAATATTTTTTAATTTATTGATTTTTAGAGCGAGAGGGAGAGAGAGAGAAACATTGATTTGTTGTTCCACTTACTTATGCATTCATTGGTTGCTTCTTGTATATGCCCTGACCAGGGATCGAATCAGCAACCTTGGCATATCGGGATGCTGCTCTAACCCAGAGCTACACAAAAAGGCCTTCCTGATCTTTCAACCCCTTGTATCATTATCCTCTCCCTGCCCAGCCTTGAACCCATGGTTAACTACTTCAACCATGCAATTGTATCACCCTCAAATAGCTTACCCCATCAATCTTCTGTCACACTCAACTGGAAAAATCCCAACCCTGGAGTCTGCCTTCTCAGCTAGAGGAAAAAAATCATAAAGCCATACACAGATATGGTGTCATCAATGTTTGTCAGCTTCAAGCTCAACAGGACCCCCAGTGCTGCCTGAGAATCTTCTTATCCATCCCTATTCAGCTCCCTTTTCCACTCACCGTAGCAACGATTCAAACCTTCTCCGATCCATTCAAACCTTCTAATGCCCAGCAGAAAATCTTGCCTCCTACTGCAGACAAAATAGAAACCATCACATGGAAACTCCCTCAATACTTTGCCACCATACCCATCCACACCTATCTTTTTATTTTTCCTGACACAAAAGGGGCAGAATTTTTCATCCTGTCTCTGGATAATGAATCCTCTTGAGTTCTACATCCCAATCATTTCCCCCATCATGCAGGATCTCTGGCCTTCAGGTGTTTCTCTCCTACATCAGCAGCTTCTTCCTTTTTGCTTCCTCTCAGAGGCATCTCATATTTTCAGCTGCCACCCTCTTTTTCTCATCTCTTCACAATCAATCTTATTTAAAGAGATGCCTGCGTTTATTTTCTACATTTCCTCACCTTTCATTCACTCTTTAACTCTTTAGAGTATGGCATCCACCTTCACTGAACTGTCTCTAAATTAGGCAAAAAACCTCTTGTTAAATCTAAAATCCGTATTTTATGTGATTACTCTGCATCATTTAGCACCGATGCACACCTGTCCTCTTTAAAAGACCTTCCACGGCCATGCCTTTTCTTTCCATAAATGCTCCATCTCAGTCTCTTCTTCCTCTTCCCAGCCCTTAAATACTGATGTTCCTCAGCTCCCTATCCTGGCCCCTCATTTCTTCTCACTTTATATACTCTTCTTTAGCAGTATCATCTACTCCCAGATTGCAATTCCCTTATGTGTTAATAACTCCAAAACTCTGTATTTTCCTTGAAAATTCTATTGAGCTTCAGATCTGCAAATCCAACTGCATACTTCCACTCTGATGTATGATAGCCACCAAGAACATAACATATCCAAAACTGAATTCTTCAAAGTCCTTCATTTTCAAAGAGACATGTTCCTCTTCTGTGTTCCCAAACTCACTCAGTGGTATCTCTATCCACCCAAAATATAGGTGCCATCTTTGCCTCCTCTCTCCTCAGCCCTGTCAGCAAATAATAACCATTGATTTTCTCCCTAATTATCTCTCTAATGTGTCTACTTATCCACATTCACATTGCTACTCTTTTGATTTGAACCCCACTCTCGAGTCTCCCACATTCTCTCTCAGATTCTAGGAATGCCCTGCCTTTGCCCCCGAATCCATTCCCTGCTTTGGGGCCAGAAAACATTTTCCAAAGAGTAAATCTGATTTGATCACTCCAGTGTTTGAAACTATCAATGGCAACTCTAAAATGTCAGAAAAGGATGCATATTGCTTAGTATGTAATATAAAATGCTAGATAATCTGGCCATTTCTTACTTTTCAGCCTCATCTCTTGCTCACCAATTCAACCCCTATCCTCCTCCTCTCACTGTGAGCTCCAGCCACATAGGCTGTGCAGTTTCATGCATTTACCTTGCTTCCTTGACCTGTGTTGGTACTATTGTATTAATAATGCAATAATGCTTTGCTAGTACTGTTCTATCACACACATGTGCACACACACGTATTTCCATTTCTGGCTAACTGCTATTCATCCTTTGGAACTCAATGAAATTATTACTTTCTCCAAGAAGCCATCTATGACTACCTAAGACTGAGTTAGTTACTCCCTCTACTGTTTCCAAAGCTTCTAGTACTTACTTCTCTGTTAGAGAGTTTAAGTTGCCTATTGACGTGTTTTTCTTCCCTCACTAGCCTGTGTTCTTTGAGAGCCAAGTCAGTGTCTTTTTTCAAAACTATATGTCCATTGTCTAGCACAGTGCCTGGCACATAATAGGTACTTAATACTTGTTGGATTTAATTGAATGATAATGTGACATAGTTAAATTAATTAAAAATGGTCATTATCTTTCAAAAAGGTTTTGTTTAGGAACAACAGCAAGACAATGAGAGACACACAGATTGCTCTTAGCATCTCTAAGCATAAACACCCTGGGAGAAAAAGTGGCAAAGGAAATGAGAAAGTAATTTCCAAAAGAGCAAATACTACAGGCTATTGCAGATGAAAAAGGTTTAGATATGTACATTTTCACCTATCTAACTGGAAAGGTTTTGTAAATAATAATTTTCAACCCAGCCAGGTGGCTCAGCTGGTTGAAGTGTTGTCCCATATACCAAAAGGTTGTGGGTTCTATCCCCAGGCATACAAGAGGCAACCAATCAAGGTTTCTCTCCTACATCAATGTTTCTCTCTCTCTCTTTCTTTCTCTCCCTTCCTCTTTCTCTAAAATCAATGAAACATATCCTTGGGTGAGGATTTAATATTATAATAACAATGATAATAATAATAATTTCCAGTGTTGATCAGTATTTGAAGAAAACAAAACTGTCAAACACTACCAATAGGAATGCAAATGGAGTACCTTGGGGAATATTTTATCAATACCTGTACAACGTCTTAAAGTTTTACAATGCCTTTAAACTAAAAATTCCACATATAGAAATGTAGTATAAGAAAATATCCATATATGAGATTTTACTATGAAGATATTTATCACAAAAACATTTCTGTTACCAAATAAACAAAAATTATATATATAATAGATTAATTAAAGAAATTGCAATGAAACAATATTTAATCACTAAAAAGGACACAAAGCATATTTATAGGCATAAGAAAAGGTTTAAAAATATAAGTGAAAAAAGAATAGCAAATCAATATGCATTATGATTTTATTTTTGTAAAAATGTACATATATGTATATATATGCACATATCTGTGCATATATATAAAACTAAAGGGTTACATAATGAAATGTTGATAGTGATTATTTTTGTTTCATAGAGTTACTTGCCATTAAGCTTTGTTCAGGGGCGGGGAATAATTTTCAGTATTTTTACAATGTATTATTTTTATAAGACAAAAATAAAAATTTTAAAAATTAAATTAAAGCCCTGGCCAGTTTGGCTCAGCAGTTAGAGTGTTGGTCCACGGACCAAAGAGTCGCATGTTCAATTCTGGTAAAGGGCACGTGCCTTGGTTTCGGTTCAGTCCCCGGGTCCTGGTCTGGGTCGTGGGGGAGGCAACCAATCGATGTGTCTCTGTCACATCGATGTTTCTCCCCCACCTCACCCCACTCTATCTGAAGATAAATGGAAAAATATCCTCTGGTGAGGATTTTAAAAAAAAAATCAAAAATTAAAAATTAGGCCTTGCCCGCCAATGTGGCTCAGTGTATTGAGCATCATCCCATGGACTGAGAGGTTTGATTCCTGGTCAGGGCACATACCCAGGTTGCGGGCTGGATCCCCAGTAGGGGCCGTGCAGGAGGCAGCCAATCAATGTTTCTCTCTCACATCGATGTTTCTATCTCTCTCTCTCCCTTCCTCTCTAAAAAAATCAATAAAAAAATATTTTTATAAAAACAGGCCTTAAATAAATTTGTCACTATAAAACTACTCTATGTTGACCTTAAAGGATCCAAAATATTGATACCATGTTCTCACCATATATATTTATACAAATGGCCTCTTTAACGTAGCCAACTCCCTCGACATATTTTTACCAGCTGTTCATATATAAATCCAATGATTTTAACATTTAAGAGATTTGTGTGTTTTTCAAAAAATCCGCTGAGTCACACAACTCAAGGTAAAGGTAATTTATATATCATGCAACATCATTATCCAGATCCTGCTAAGTGCCAGGCTCTGTGCTAATCTCAGTCCAGGAATATTAACCCCCTTCACCCCTACAAAACAATAACTTCATCATTTTTTCTTAATTTTTATGAGTGAAAAGCACTTCTTACCAGGGTACAAATCTGCTGTTCCTTTCCATGTGACGATGAAGCTGTTTTCCCAAATGGGAAAATAGATCCACTCCTGACCTTTGCCCCTCCTCACTCTCTCTTTGGCTATGACCAAAGGTGGCCATTAGCCAGGTAGCTTGCTTTAGGGGAGGTTCTGCCTGTGCTCAGGAAACAGAGCAAAACTGTCCCATTTTTGATCAAACCATTCCTCAGTCTTTGTTATTCTGCTGAATAACAAACTATTCTAATATTCTAATGTCCTAAAATCACTTGCCTTGTTAGACTCTAGAGGGAAACAGCAGACCTGGAAGTGAAGTTTTACAGGACTCAGAGCCACCGTGTCACACACAAACTGTCAAAGAAACAAAGCATGGGGGTCTCCAATCCCCAAATCAGGACATATGGTTTGACAGGTGGGATATGAAGTCAGTAAAGAAGGACATTGAGAATCTGCATAGCTCATAAAATCTGAACTATAAGGTTGTCACACCCCAAAGGACTATTCATACCCCATCCTCACCACCCATCTTTTAGGAACATTCAAAGAAATAGAATTAGCACCAATGTGGCTCTGAGGCTCCTGCCAGCTGCAGTAACGCCCACATTCCCAGCTCAGCACTTTGCCTTTCCTGCAAAAACCCTGCTCTGCCAGCACACGCCCTTGGCCTCAGGCTCAGTGGCTGTGGCATTAGTGTATAATCCTCTATCCAACCTCTCTCGAACCCTCTGACCCTTCTCAGGAAGCCCTGCTGGGCTCCAGAGAAGGCCAATCCTGCCCATCTCCACCATCTATTTCCTTTCCTAACTTACTAACTCCCTCCCTGTTCTCCTGGAAGATCAACACATTATACAGCTTAACTGGGTTTTTTAATCTTGTTTGAACAATGGCAGACTCAGTATACTCAGATAGTGGAAATTATCTCCCTGTAAAATAAATTCATGGGGCCATTTAACAGAGTAGCTGCAGGGGCCTGGCTGAGAGCCGGAGTCTTCTGCTGCCAAAACCTAGTTTCCCTTTATCTTTCCTTTCATTCCACTTTCTTTTCATTTAAGGTTAATGTTCCCGGGCTTCTTGAAACAGGTGACTCTAGCTATGTTAATAAAGCCAGGTGTGATAGCATCGTCCATGACTTCAGCTCTCAAACACTGGGGAGAAGAGGGGAAAATACTTTTTAAATGACCACATCCTCTTAATAACATTCCAAGGGAGAGACTGCTTATCTTGATTTTAATTTTTCAGTCTCCTTTCATCTCTTCCTTTAAAAATATGGCTCAGAGAAAGATCGCCCATGAAGCACTTATCAAAAAAACATTACTAACATTTAGTGGGAGCCATCTGGAGTATGGGGCAGATTAAGGGCAAGGACTGGAGAGCGGGAAGTGACAATAGTACCTGTGAATACACTTTATACCTTGTAAGCCCAAGCACAATTCATAAACATGGACTTAAACAAATTCAAATGTTAAACTTATTTGAACAAAGGATGGCCTGAAATTTACCTCTCTTAGTTCCCTCTAAAGAAAAAGGTAATCAAGCAGAGTGCTTAGGATAGACAAACTTAGGGAGAAAATGTTTAACTTAGGAAATTAAATTGTTTTTAGTTCCCAAAGAAGCTCTGATTTAAAACAAGTCATTCCTACCTGTCACTTTCAACCTTGGTTGGTCAACATGACATTTCCCTTGATATGAAAGTCAGACTTCTAGAAACGGTGGTGTTGGTCAGTGTTGCTCAGAGTGAATGATCCATGAACCACCTCTGTCAGAAACACCTGGAGTTCCAGGCAAGTCCTGGTTCCACTTCCCCTTAGCTCTCCATCACCCCAGCCCCTTCTCTAACCAGCCTTGAGAATCAGAATCTCTGAGGGGTTTAGAGTTTGGAGTCTAGAAGCACTTCCAGCAAGGCATTTCTGGACAGCTGGATGGACATAGGTGGTCAGGTCGACTTTGACCTATAAAAGGCTTGGATCCATGGACTCATCTGAAAAAAATAGAACTGAAGAATCCTGGACATCTAATATCAGAGACTCAAGTATTGGTACCTGGACAATGAGCAGTAGCACTTTCAGTTACTGAAGAGAAAAGATGGGACCCAATGAGGCTTCTTGATCAAATGTAAGAATAAGAAGTTAGGAATTGAAGACCAGAAACAATGACTATGTCTTGTTAGCAGAGGTTCTTTGGAGACAAAAATCCTAGAGCAAAAATTGGAACCCAGCAGGAGAGCAGGTGATCAATAAATATAGAAAGCGCTGTAGATAGCAGCGAATGGACATGATGGGGTGCTAAGGTCTTCTGAGGAAGGGACTTGGGACCAAACACCATGGTTCTTGATCTGGGACATTATGTGTCCTCATAAGCACATAAGCACATCTACTTAACAAGAGCAAATGAGTACTAACTTAGAACTCAGACTACTCCAAACATCAGGTCACCCTGAATTCAATGTAAATCAGGAGTTTCTACAACTAAACCTTACAATAAAGGCACAAGGCCACTGATGGCTAGAATTCATCATCACAGGGAGAAGGGACAGAGACATGGGCACTTGGGAGAGGAAGGAGCTGACATCACTTTACATCCCCAGGCTGAGTTTTAACAAGAGCAGAATAACTCATCATTAGGTCCATGTGCAAGTTCTAGCAACCAAGACACTCAAGCCTGGGCCCAGGGGAACAGGCACATCTGTAGAGGAAACATTCTCATTGCTCAGTGTTGAACAATTGGCCAGGCAAGAGGTTGAAGAAGAAACAGGAGCTTTTCCCTCTTTCTGGTTTTCTCCAGCCTGCCCAAGTAAATCAGCATGTCAAGCAGCATCAAATGACATAAAATACATGTTTTGAGAACCTACTGGGCACTGGGCTAGCTGCTTTCACATGTACTATTCAGTAGTCCCAACAATATTTAGAAGTAAGTTGTTTTACCCCCTTTTACAGATAAGAAAACCAAGGTTCAGAGAAGTTAAGGGATCTTCCCAAGAATCTTTCTGACAATTTCTCATACTCAAAGCACTAGTCATACATTTTTCAGAAGTCACTTCTTTTACAGTAAAAAAACAAATCATATGAAGACTTCACTACTTTTATGATTAAAAAATGGTCTATAGCCCTAGCCAGTTTGGCTCAGCGGTTAGAGCATCGGCCTGCGGACCAGAGAGTCCTGGGTTCTGTTCCCGCTGAGGGCACGTACCTCGGTTGCAGTTTGTCCGCTGCCCCGGTTGGGGTCTTGTGGGTGGCAACCAGTCGATGTGTCTCTCTCACATCGATGTTTCTCTCTCTCTTCCTCCCTATCTCCCTCCTGCTCCATCTGAAGATAAATGCAAAAAAAAAGGTCCTCAGGTGAGGATAAAAAAAAAAAGGGAGGGGAGGCTATAGAAGTTAAATACACACATGCATATACAAACATGTAAAACTACATCCTCAATCTTACATTTAGTTTGAGGAAAGAGAAAAGAATTTCCTGTGGACTTTTCTTCAGTGCACCCAAACGTGTTTGACCCAAACCCTGGAAGAAAGCTACCTTGATTGAAACTACACGAAGTCTGCATACGTGCCCCATGAGTACCAGAGCCCACTCACACTCTGAACCCAGTTCTGTCCAACACCAACCTATGCTTTTGCTATGGCACCTGCTGCACTGCCTCACTCACGTTCCTTCTGCCTGAGGGCACCTCCCCAAGACCCTTCACTTGTGGTGATGTTACTGAAACTTCAAGACCCAGTTCCATTCCTACCTCATACAGGAAACCTCACGTGACTCATCAGCCTGTACTACACTTTCCTTCTAATCTTATAGCAAGGAGGGCCAAAATGAAGCAGTCAACACCAAGAGAGGTGTTGGAGGTTAAAATCAGGGATGGTGCAAGTCTAGAATGCCAGGAAACTAGAAGGGAATCAAAACACAGTTAAAGCAGGCAAAACAGAGCTAGGGCTGGTCCCAAATCTAATTAGCAGGCAAGGCAACAAAAGACAATAGAGCTTTGCAGAAAACACTGAGGAGGAAGAGACCATGAGTCAATCCCAGGGTTTGAGATGGCCAGCACTCACAGAAAGACCAAGTATGGGAGCAGGTGGTGACCTGGTCATTCCAGAGTTAATCCTGAGGCTGCCTATGAGAACCAGACTCTTCTGCCACAGGGAAGCTTGTGTCCACCCTCAAAGTAAAGCAATTGGAGCCCAGAATTTGACACCATGATTTCAACCAGCATCCCTTACTCAGAGGCAAAAAGGTCCCCATCTTTACAACATGATTTAGGAACACAGGGAATGGTACTGCTGGTCCCCAAAATCTCTGCCACTAATGCCTGAAACACTTTTGGTTGTGGAACAGAACTTCATGGCTTTTATTAAGGATGATTCTTAAGGTGCTATCAACAGAGAGAGAAGAAAAAAGAGTGCCTTCCCCAGGAACAGAGTGTGAGAGGAAGCAGAACACGGCTTCAAAAAGGTTAAAAAAAAAAAAAATGGACATCATAGAAGGGAAAGGGGTGTGGAAAGTGGAATAGAGCTCCATCTGCCTTCATCAGCTCTGCTCCAAGTGGTCCCTTCCTTCTCATCTGATCCAAAGTGGCATGGGGGCAGGGTACCGAGCATGGTCATTGGGCAATATCTGATAGAGGCTACATGTGCACCCTCATATCCTGGGTGCCACCACAGAGGACCTAAGATACACACAACCCCAGTGCAGGAGAAAAGACAAGCATTTGACCATGAGTCAATAGTAAGCCGGCACTGAGTTCGCAACCTGGAGATGTCTATGATATTCCTGGCTGTCACTGATTTTTCTGTGATGTTGGACAAGTGCCGAAACTTTTCTGTACTTTCATTAACTCGTGAACAATATGTCTAATCTCTGTCTCATAAGAATGCTGTGAAAATTAATGACCTTATAAAAAAACTAAACAAAACTGATGTAAAAGTTCTTTGTATACCCTAGAGATGCTATAAACACCAGGTGATCTTATTTAAAATACAGATGTGCATTTCCACTTATGTGAGCCAATATAAGAACATTCAGCTTTACAAAGCAATGACTATTTGGTTATTTAGGGGGGAAAGGGAGGGGCAGGGGCAAAGAGGCTTCTACACTGAAAACAGAATTTTCTATAAGTGGATGAAAATTAATGTTAAGTACCCAGTTTTAGATTTAAATATCAGTAACCTTTATTGAGGGCTTCTTACTATGTACTAGGTGCCATACTAAGCATCTATTATCTCATTTAATCCTCATAGTAACCCACTGAAAGAGTTCTTACTACCATTTCACAGATAAGAAAACAAAAATGCTGGGAAATTAAGTAACTAGCCAGATATTTAGTAGTGAAGACAAGATCTGAACCCCAGAGCTGCCTAATTCCTCACCCATTTCTCTTCCTGTTAAGCTAGACTGCCTCCTCCGAGTAACAGACCCAGAGAACAGGTAATGCTTGTGAGTATTAAGTACCAAGCAAACAGACCTGGCAGAGCAGCTAAGGGAAAAGGATTAGAAATCTAAATGCCTTTTGATGTTAAAAATAATAAATGAGACAAATTATCTGTAAAATTAACAAATCCATAGGAAAATTATATCCTTATTATTAATGAAATTCTTATTTGCAGTTGCCCTTCCACTCAGTTCACTCTAGTAATCATATTTATGACAGAGGTTTCCCAGGGCGCAGAAAGCAATGGTCCCCTGTGGAGAAGGGCATTCCTACCTGAGATCGGCCTCCTCAAACTTTAATATGCTGCCCACCCTTGGGAGGGTCACTTCCCTTCTCCAAAAATTATGATTTGATAAGCACTGATGGACAGCCACTCAGCTTCAGGCACTGGGCCAGGCAGTCTCTTCCAGCCACCAAGTTCTGTGGCTCTAGGAAGCACCTTTGAAGTATAGAGTGCAGCGAAATTTGCCTGGTGTGAATTACAATGTTCAAGTATTTCTAACATCTAACTTATTGCTGAGGACAAGAAGAACTGAAAGTGACTCCAGCCGGCACTAAATTGGTTCCTCATCGCAAACCTAACAAGCCCTGACTCTAACTTTTCTCTCTCTGCAGCCTGACATCTCAGAGATCTGATGATTAACACACCATTCTCCAAAGGGAGCAATTGCCTCCTGGCCCCAGGGGGAGTTGGTGACCTTGAGCTTCCTCCAGCCCACGTGGTGTCCACCTGTTTCCTCTCTCTCAGCCATGTGGTTCTCAAGACACTGCCTAAAGCCCAAAAGCAGAAAACAGCGCAACCCTGAGCCCTGTAAGTGGAGCTGAGTTTAGTCAGCCTTTCAGAGCGGAGCTGGAATCCTCCTGTCCCAGCCTCAAGAGCCAAGCCGGAGACCACTGGGGCTCCTCCAAGCCATCTGCAGACTCCATTTCACGTCTCAGCCAGGAAGTACATAATGTTGGAGAGGCTATCATTCTCCCTAGAAAGGAACTAGAGCGGAAGTCAGAAATCCAAAATTTCACCATCCACGGAGCCAATATCACCTCCAAAACTTTACCTGAGGCCAGCCTCAAACTTATGGAAAACAGGCAGCTGCCCATCCAGTGGTAGGATTTTAGGGATACTGAGAAGGGCTCCCCCCACACCACCACAGTGAAGAAGAACATCTTCCCTACAGACTTGCTAATGTCTAAAAGCCCAGACGCCAGCTCTGCTCACGGGCTTACAGTCTGTGTTCCCATTGTGTCATGCTGCACTGTCCTGGTTCTGGAGCTGAGTCAGGGGAGTGGTCATTATAAGCAGAACAGGTCCAGTAGTATGGGTCAAAACCTGGCGGGGGAGTTCCCACCCTGTCCTGTGCCCCCACACCAGGCCACCCTTCCACAAACCATGAGACCCAAGTGTATAAAGCCTCGAGACTCCAGCTTCATTCACTGTGATTGTCTTCGACTTTCTAGTTCTATCCTTGCCCTCACTGGTTTTTCCTAGCTGCTCCATTCCACTGTACACTCAGCTTGCAACACTTTCACTTTTCTCTCTCATTTCTGGTCCTTGCCACCTTGGACTAGACAATGGATTCTGCTTCCATGGTATTAGGGCAGAGGAAATGTCACACATAGGCTTTGCAATCAGACAGAGAATGGTGGAGTCCAATCTCTGCCATTCATTTGTTATGTAAGCTTAAACAAGTTAATCAGTTTCCTCATCTGTAAGATCAGATCACTAATACCAGCCACATAGTGTTATTGGGAAGATAAGATAAAGTATGTAAATTCTAGAGGCTGGTCGGACCTCAAAAATGGTCAAACTCATCCCCTAGCTGCTCCCAATCTCAAGCATTTTAGGTAGCTTCCCTGGCACAAGTCAGCCTAGCACGCCCTCATTCCCAGCCAGCCCATCTTGACACAGCTGGGGGCAGGGTGGGGAACAAGGACAGCAGCCAAGCAGTGCCGGGGAAGAGACAGACGCTGCCATCAGATCCAAGGGGAGTACAGGCACAGAAAAAGGAGGTAAGGCCAGACACGGTGCTGGAGTAGGGCCCGTGGTTTGGGTTGAGAACAGGGCAGTGGTGCTTGTAGCTTAGTCGTAGTGATGCTGAGTACACGCTTCTTTAGGGAGGAACGGAAGTTCAAAGTGAAGAGCTGGACAGAACATGCATAAAATAATATCCGGGAAGTATAATGGTTTATGCTCCCTTAGTTGCATACATCGTAGGGTTCCCCTTACTTTCCTGAGAGCAGAATGTTTGACAGAGGAGAAGCAAGGGTAAGGACACTGGTGGAGGAGTGAAAAGAGAAAGGCATCAAAAGGCAGGAAAGGCCCAGAAAGAGGAGGACGTAGCCCCAAAGATAAACTGTCAGATTCTCAGTTTTCTACTCCTCTGGAAAGAACTACAGGTTCTTTTAGCACCAGGCAGCAGATGCATCTTGTGTGCAATACCAAGCACAGGACTTACATGGATGAATAAATGAATACCATTTGCTTTCAGACTCTATCTAAAGAGACTCCACTCACCCCATCACTGCCCTTTACACCTGGCCAGCATCCCAGCACCACACCACATGAAAGCTGGCATGGGCCCAGCACCAGATGGAGGCATCTGCCAGCCTCCCCACCCCCACCCCATCCCCCACTAGATCAACCACTTAAACCTCTACTTCCTTGCTTATCATTCCCTGGCTCCACACCCCAGCTCAAGAGGCAGCAGCTGGTGTGATACATTTACACAATGGAATATTATGCAGCTGTAAAAAAAAGAAGGAGCTCTTACCCTTTGCAACAGCATGGATGGACCTGGAGAGTATTATGCTAAGCAAAATAAACAGACAGAGAAAGACAAACATCACATGATCTTACTTATATGTGGAATCTAATGAACAAAATTAACTGATAAACAAAATAGGTCCAGAGGCATGGATACACTGGACAGACTGAAAGCTCACAGAGGGGAGGGGTGGGGGGGAGGGAAGGCGGTTAACCAAAGAACATACACACATGTGTGCATAGTCCATGGACACAGATAATAGTGTGGTGAAGGCCTGGAGTGGGGTGGGGGCTGGGTGGAGGGGGCAAAGGGAAGGAAAATAGGGAATATCTGTAATACTGACAACAATAAATTTTTTAAAAGAGAGAGAGAGAGAGAAAGAGGCAGTAGCTGGTGTTGTAGTTGGAACTGAAGACGCTAGAACGAGACTAGATCAGCTCCAATCCTAGAGCTCCTAGCTGTATGAATTTGGGCAAGTTACATGCCCTCTCTGAGCCTCAAGTGTTTCATCTGTGAGAGAGGGGGTGGCAGTTCCTACCTCATAAGGTTGTCACAAAGGTTAAGTAGCTCAATTTAATATATAATATATAAATTATTAATATCTGCATTCAACCCTTTCCATGGCCTGACCACCCAATTTAGACCCTGCTCTGGGTCTCTGAATGCATCTCCCCAGTAGGCTGGGTAGTCTACACACCATTTCAGTGCAAGCATCACTTATTGCTTTAGGTAAAAGGTAGTGTCTCCACCAGTACCTGGACTGCAGGCAGCAAACATGCCTCTGAAAACTATTGCATGCAGGCATGATGAGCACGTATGCTCAACCTCAGGTTCTCACTCAGCTATAGTTTTCTTGTATTACAAATGTCCCTCTTTTTTCCCCCATTGACACCCTCCTCCCTGCTCTGCCCCCCCACCCCTCCTTCACCTCACTCCTGTCTGTGTCCATTGGTTGTGCATATATGCTTATAAGTTCTTTGGTTTATCTCTTCCCACCCCCTTCCCTCTGAGGTTCGTCAGTCTGTTCCCTACTTCCATGTCTCTGGATCTATTTTGTTCATCAGCTTATTTTATTATATTCCACAAATAAGTGAGATCATGTGATACTTGTCTTTCTCTGACTGGCTTATTTCACTTAGCATACTACTCTCCAGGTCCCTCCATGTCGTCCCAAAGGTTACGAGATCTTTCTTTCTTACAGCTGCATAGTATTCCATTGTGTATATGTGCCACAGCTCTTTTATCCACTCATCTACTGATGGACACTTGGGCTGTTTCCAGATCTTAGCTATTGTAAATAGCGCTGCTATGAACATAGGGGTGCATATATTCTTTCTGATTAGTAAAAAACCAGGCCTATCCTAAAGGGAGGCAGACCTAGACTCTTATCTGGAATGTTCCCTTAATCTAACCCCACATTATTCTGAAACTTCTTAACCTCACAGAGGACAATCAGAAATTCAGAAAATAAAAGGAAGTATAGTGTAATAGCAGATTTTCATAAAGCTCAGCGACTACAATACCCATTCCAACTCCAAAGTTACTTGGTACTAAGAGAATTTGGGCTCCTGTATATGATTTTCTCCTAATATTTTTAGACTTCGGGGTAAAGACAGGGAGTTTCTTTGACCAGTATACAAATAATTACCTGACAGTCCTCATTTGCTTTTTTTTTTTCCCCTTAGTATTAGGGTCAGTAAAATTTTCCAATGCAAGCAGCCACTTTATTCTGCCCTTAGTTCAAAGCAGTTGATAACAATGCATAGCTAGTACAAACACCTCCAGGTCTGACTTAGTACTGACTTTTTGGCATAATGGATATGAAGTGGGAAAAAGTAAAAAATATTACTGGATGGAGCTGTACCTTCCATACTGTAGTATGCTCCTTATTTTCATCCAAATCACTTAAGATTGGAGAGAGAGGGGCAAAGAGGAAGGTAGTGAAGAGAGAAAGGGGGTAAAGAGAAGGCAAAAAGAGAACAGGAGAGAAAGAGAAGGAAAAAAAAATTAATAAAATTGAAGTGTTTAATAAACATTTGCTGGTAGCTTAAGAAATAAATTTTAGGGGTCTTATGTTCATGATCCTGGGTTAAGTAAACACTTAGAGCCAGTCACTAGGAAGGCTCCTGCGGTGCAGCACTCCTGGCTGATGGGTGGAGACGAGTCCCAGAAATGGCCAGCAGACCAGTTTGCAGAGGATCTCTAGCTAACTGGCTGCTGCCAAAGCTACCCCCCACCACCACAGATCAAGATTACTACCCACCAGCTTCTCTCAGAAGCGCCCTGCCCTGGCTGGAATGTCAGCTCACCAAGTCACCAGCAAGCTGGGTCCCATCTAGTGTGTTGGAGCTCTGTCAAAGTGGCAAAAACAGGATGAGAGCAAGTCAAGCTGCATCTAGAGGATGGTGGCGATGAAACCAGAGAACTTGAAATCTGTCTTTGTGGATTCGGGTATGGGAGATAAATCCAAGAGCTGGGAGGCAAGGAGCGACAGTAACAGAGGGAGAAACAAGACCTGAAGTGAAGTGAGCATGGCAGAAAGAAATGCCTTCACCGGAGCTGTGATGCCCAAAGCTGACTTCCACTGCGTTTTCAGCTATGAAGTGGGGAGTGGGGAGGGTAGCCTGGTTTAAACTCACAGGATTAGGCACGTATTAAGCAGATTATTCCTCCCTTGCTAAGAATGTCAACACAGCCACAATTTAGTTGTACATGTACACACACACACACACACACACACACACACACACAGTCTGAACCTTGGCACCTCTATTTTTTTTAACTTTATTGTTGAAGGTATTACAGATGTCCCCCTATTTTCCCCCATTGAACTCTATTTTAAAACTGTTAACTCCTCATCTAGAGATGACTATGAAATAAAAAATGGGGCAGAAAAACAATATATTATATATATCTTCTAGGTCTTGATTTAATAGCAACCCATTTGGGGTCTTCAGAATAGTCTCTTTTCTCTAGCCCTTGGGTTTTTTCCACCGTTAAACTATGGCTAATATGAGCTAAACTTCTGGTGGTTTGGATGATAACACGAAAGACTGCATTGTGAAAGTACTTTGGAAAAACATATGTATTATATCAATGTAAGAGATCATATTATTAAAACAGCTTTGTGGCTACTTAGTGTTCAGTTCTTTCTTTCAGAGCCAGACTAATCCCAAGACCTAAGCCAATGACAACCCATTTATGATTATAGTCAAAATATGACTTTTGATTTCTAGATCATCTCACCCTGACTTGCTTCAAGTTCTTCTTCCAACTTCAATGAATAGTTTTACCTTAGAGTTGCCAGAAAAAAAAAAAAATGCATAACATCCAGTTACATTTTAATTTAAGATGAACACCAAATAATCCTTTAGTGTATATATATGTTCTAAATCATGCACGGGACATACTAAGTCTAAAACTGTATCCCTTGTTTACCTTAAATTCAAATTTAAATGTGCTCTGCATTTTTATTTGCTAAATCTGGCAACCTTATTTGATTCATATACTGACTTCTTATCTCCTCCTGAACCCAACCATTTTCAGTATAGCAATAATCTTGGCCAACATTAAAACAGAAAGGGACATCAGCTGCCAGTTTCATTCTTTTCGAACCCACAGAATGTCTTTTTATTTGTGTGTTTATTTCATAAATACAGTCCAGTATTTTTCTCAGAACAAGACTCCAAAGGCAAAAAGCTCAGAGCTTAGAAAGCCTAGCTCCCCAGCTCCCTTCTTATCTTCATACCCAGATTCCAGTCCAGCCTCTTCAAATAAAAAACACTAATCTCAAAACAAAAAGAAAACAAACAGAACCCTTACCTGCCCCAGCACCAACTTTAATCCTGGTTTCCCAGATGCACATGAGAATCAAGGAATCATTAGAATATTCAAATGATCAGTCACACCCCAGACTGATTACAGGATGATCACTTGGGGTGATTCTCATATGTCAGTGGTCCTTAAAGCTCTCCATGTGATTTAACATAAACATTGTTAACCTTGACATCTCATTTTCAGAGCAAGCCCGAGCCCCTGAGGAAGTTTTAGGGAGATTTAGAAATCAGGTGGTTGGGGAAGGGGAGGTAGGCAGCAAAAAGAAATAAGATCTGTTGCACTCTGTCTGTCCTCAGGTTCTGAATCTTGATTTGTTCTTTCTCCTCTTTAGCTTTAGCTGCAGCCACCTTTGCCATGGAGCAAATATATGATCCAAAGCTTGTCATCAAATCTCCCAATATCAGCAAATAGATTTAAAAGACGGGATGAAAATATGAAAAATGACTAGCACTTTAAGAATTTACAATATGTTTTATCTTTACAATCGGCCCTGTAAAACAAGGAAACTGAAGGTCATAAAATTTAACCAAGCTAAGGTCCCCCATTGTGTATGTAAGTGGTCAGTTAGAGCCCAGATCGGGCTGTCTCTATGACACAGCTTCTGAGTGTGGCCTGTCAGATTCCAGAGAGCGCCATTCACTGTATTACATATGAATGATGCTTCCAGAGTAGAGCCACAGAGAGTCTTCACAACCTGGTGTGGCAGCCCTAAACTGCTTCCCCAGAGACCATTGGTAAAAAGTACCAACAATTATAGTTCTACAACAAGGAAGCTGATTTGGGGACAAAGTTGCCCTGAACCAGGTAGTAAATCCACATGGTTTTTGTCCTACCACTACGCAGACTTAACTTCAAAAGGAATGAATGGGGGGGGAGGGGAAAGAATAAGAGACAGGTCAGAGACAGGTCAAAGGCAGGTTACCCGAACAGTATCCTCTCATAGCCACGTCCTGCTCAGCATGTCCCGAACTCTCCTTACCCCAGAACTGTTCCTCTCCCATAACAGCTCCTAACAGTTCATTTCAGCATTTTTCATGTGGTAATTCTAGCCAAAGGCCTGGAATTTATTTTATATCCACACCCATTCCCTCACTCCCTCACACACAGTAAGTCAAGATGTCCTGACATTTTACATCCTAAATAATTCTCACATCTTTCCCTGAATGTCCAACCCTGACCACACATCATAGTTCAGGCCCCGCGGTCTCTTCCCTGGGCTAATGTAGTGACCTCCCCAAAGTTACTCTTTGCATGTCAACTCCATCCTCCACATTGCCACCACAGTGACCCTATAAGATGCTAAATGACATACAATTCCCCTGCTAAAAACACTGTAGTGTTTCTCCATGGCTTACAAGATGAAGTTTAAATGCTTAAGCATGACATATGAATCTTTTGTTGACCTGGCTGCCTATTTGTCTAGTTTCATCCTACCATTTCCTACCTTGTCTATTATGGTTAGGTAGAAACAAACTGCTTGCAGTTTCTACCTTATGTCATGTGATTCCACACTAATATGCCTTTATTCATGGTGGACCTCTGACCTGAGCTATCCTCTTTGACATCTGCCTAATCTTCAAGGCTCATTCAAGTGTCATGTCTTCTAAGAAGGCTTAATTCAATACCCAGCATGGGTGAGGAGTCTCACTTATGAGCTCCCATTGCAACTTCTATCTTGGCTCTTACCATATTGTATAAAAAGTGCTATTTTTTGCCTGTCCATGTGATGATTTTCCTCCTCAGAGATTACAAACTAATGACCTAAGGACTAAATGCAATCCCAGATGTTTTTTGTTTGTTTGCAGTATATCTTTTTAAATTCTATATTATGTGCAAGTATTTAACAAATGATCAAAATGATGTTCAACTTCTATCCAAGACAAAGTAACAAAAACCAGCTTTAACCTCCTGCCTAAACAATCAAACCAAACCAAACAAAAAGAACATGAATAAAAGTTTTCAAGAAACTGGACCTCAGGTGATGAAAGACAGCGACCCCTGAAAGGTGGGAAACAAATGAGGTGAGTCCCACCATTGCCCCAGTACATTGCCTTAAGAGAGTTTCCAGGTCATAGCATGAGGGGAGGGGACTCTTTACAGAGCCCAGAGGACTCTGTGAATTGAGAAAACTGAGCTGACCAAGGTGGTTAAAATTCACAGGACTGAATATCAGAAATGAAACAGCTGTACAGGGAAAAAACTCTGGTTATCTACAGAGGATCCCCTTTGAGTATGCAGAATACTGATCAGCACATGCTTATGAAAGACTACCTGAGGTCAGGGAAAGAATTATCCGAAAGGATTAGGAAGTAAAGTACCCAGTAATCACATAAGGCCAGCAGCCAGACTAGAGAATCTTATAATTCACAGGGCATTTTAGTAGAGTACGCAAAAGGAACTTACCTCAACAATGTCAAATAATTAGCCCTAGACTGAACATTGCTCTTGTACCACTTAACAAATCTTAAAGGCAAGACACCAAATGAATTAAAATATTTCCAAGAATATCAACTGTGCATTAGAACAAAGGTTAAGAATATTTGTAAAAATACAAAGATATCCAGCCTTCAATAGGTAAGATTCACAATGTCTGCAATCTAATAAAAAAAAATTACCTGGCATGCAAAGACACCAAAAATATGCCTTATGAGGAGAAAAACCAATCAATAAAAACCAATCCAGAATTGACACAAATGTTAGAATTTGTAGAAAAGAAATTAAAACAAACATGAACTATAACAGTATTCCATGTGTTCAAAAAGTTAAGTAGCGATATGGAAGCTATAGAAAAGGCACAAGTGTAATGTTTGGAGATTAAAAACTACAGTGTCAGAAATTGTAAAACATGTTATATGAAACTAATGGTAGATCAGACATTGCAGGGAAAAAAAGTAGAGAACTTAAAGACATAGCAATAGAAACTACACAGAAAGAAATACAGGTAGGAAAAAAAGGGGGAAAGCATCAGCTGGACAAATTTACTAAGATACATGTGTGGAAATCCCCAAAGAAGGAGGAGGGAGAAAAAATATTTTAAAAATTAATAGATGACAAAACTATTTTCTGTGATTTTGAGTAACAAAATAAATTAAGTAGTACTGGGCTATAACCCAGAGTATAAAATACATATCCATGAGTTCATACTGATTTCAATAAATAATTGAATAAATAAATAAATGGGAGATAATAGATAAGTCTAAATAATTTATTTTTTAAAGTTACTCAGCTCTCAAGAGGGTGGAACATAAGTCCCCATTCTTTCAATGTATACTGTGCATAATGACTTCCTTTCAAAGCATACAATATTAAAAGGGGTGTATTGGAAGGGGTGGGGGGCAACTTTACACTGGAGAAACGTGAAAATGCTACCTTATACCTCAATCAGGTGATCAAGGTTAACATGATCAATGAGAAATCATGTTGACAGTATTTATCTTTGACATGATGTGAACTCTGACATGGTTAACTCTATGGTATTCCTCCCAAGGACACATAACCCTAGACTTATCATGAGAAAAACATACAAATCTCAGTTGAAGGACATTCTACCAAATACCTGACTAGTATTCTTCAAAACTGACAAGGTCATCAAAAAATTAAAAATGGAACTGCCTTATGACCCAGCGATTCCATTTCTGGGAATTTATCTGAAGAAACCCGAAACACTAATTCAAGAGAATACATGCACCCTTATGTTCATTGCAGTGTTATTTATAATAACCAAGATTTGGAAGCAGCTCAAGTGTCCATCAGTAGGTGAGTGGATAAAAAAGCTGTGGTGCATTTACACAATGGAATACTACTCTGCCATAGAAAGGAGGGGGAAAATTTACCCTTTGCAACAGTGTGGATGAACCTGGAGAACATTGTGCTAAGTAAAATAAGCCAGTCAGAGAAAGACAAGTACCATATACTATCAAGTACTCATATGTGGAATTTAATGAACAAACTAAACTACCAAGCAAAACAGAGACAGACTCATAAATAGAGAGCAAGCAGACAGCTCTCGGGGTGGGGCGGGGAGGGGGGGCTGTTGGAGGGGGTGGTGAAGGAGTTGAGCAAAAAAGAAAAAAAAAAAAAAGAGAACTCATGAACATGGACAACAGTGCAGTGATTGTGGAGGAGGGGAGGGAGTGGGTGGAAGTGGAAGAGAGCATAGAGGGTATAAATGGTTATGGAAAAAATAAAATTTAAAAATAAAGATAAACCACTGGAAAAATTAAAAGAAAAAAAAACTGACAAGGTCAAAAAAAGGAAAACTTGAGAAACTGTCACAGTCAAGAAGAGACTAAGGAAACAAGACAAATAAATATAATGTGGTATCCAGGATAAGATCCCAAAACAGAAAAACAACATTATGTAAAAACTAAGAAAATATGCCCGGCCAGTGTGGCTCAGTGGATTGAGCGTCTTCCCATGGACTGAGAAGTTCCGGTTCCATTCCCAGTCAGGGCACATGCCCAGGTTTCAGGTGTGATTCTCAATAGGGGGCATGCAGGAGGCAGCAGCAGCCAATCAATGTTTCTCTCTCACATCGATGTTGCTATCTTTTTCTCCCTTCCTCTCTCTCTGAAAAAAAAAAATCAATAGAAACATATTTTTTAACTAA
This sequence comes from Tadarida brasiliensis, assembly GCA_030848825.1. NCBI lineage: Eukaryota > Metazoa > Chordata > Mammalia > Chiroptera > Molossidae > Tadarida > Tadarida brasiliensis. The sequence goes on along the minus strand of CM061259.1, from coordinate 64,117,306 downwards.
GAAAATGTGAATTGAATATGGATTTTGTCAATATTGGTTCATTAATTATTACAAATGTACCATACTAATATTAGATGTTAATAATAGGAAAAACTGAGAATGGACTATATGGAAACTCACTGTAATACACTGCAATTTTTCTATAAACTTTAAACTATTCTAAAATTAAAAGATAACAGCAGATTTATTTTGGAGACACAACACAGTAACCTCTTTTAAAAACTAGAAGAAAAATGTTGTCTACTTACAATTCTATACCCGGCAAAAATTTTGTGAAATGAAGATTTTTCTTCAGACACTCTAAAGTTGAAATCATTTATCATCATAAAACCCACACTACAAGAAATGTTAAGGGAAGTTATTTAGGCAGAAGAAAGTGAAACCGCATGGAAATGTGAATCTACACAAAAGAATACATACAATTATCACTTCTAATGTTCTTTGTTAATATGTAAGGGTTTTTCTATTACTTAAATGTCTTTAAAATTAGGACAATGTATTGTGGGTTTAGAATGTATGCATAATTAAAATGTATGATGAAAATAGCATAAAGGTCATAAGAAGAGAAATTAAATAGTTCCAAGGAAGATTGTTATACAGCACACAAAGTGGTATAGAATCACTGAAGGTAGACTGATAAATTAGAGATGCTTACTATAAACCCTAGAGCACACACTAAAATAAAAAAATGATAAGTTTTAGCTATAAATCAAACAAAGGAGATAAAAATAAATTATAAAAATAGTCAAGAAATCCAAAAAAAAAAAGGCAGAACAGAGGAAAGAGGGAACAAAGAATAGATTGGGAAAAACAAAACATACAGCAAAATGATAGACTTAAACATATCCACAATCACATTGAATGTAAATGGTCTAAACATTGTAATTAAAAGACATAGTACCTAAATGGAATTTTTGTTCATTTTGTTTTTAGTTTCTTTTAGTTTTCAATTACAGTGACATACAATATTATATTAGTTCCACGTGTGCAAATAGTGACTAAACATTTATATAACTTATATCGTCCCAATAAGTCTAGCATCCATCTGACACTATACATAGTTATTACACTATTATTAACTATATTCCCATTACATCTTCATGATTATTTTTGTAACTGGCTATTTGAACTTCTTAACTGAATGGAATTTTTAAATGGCTCAACTATATGCTACCTATAATAAATGCAATTTAAATATAAAGACACAGTGGATTAAAATTTAAATGATGGAAAAAGATATACCATATGAACACTACTTAAAAGAAAGTTGGAACAAGTACACAGAAAATCCGAAAGTATATGAAAACTTGAACAACATTATGAACAAATTTGATCTAATTGCCATTTTAGAAAAATACACCGAGTAACAACAGAAACACATTCTTATCAAATGCACAGGCAACGTTTTCCAAGTAGACTATCTTCTAAGCCACAGGACAAGCCTCAATAAATCCAAAAGAATTCAATTTATACAAAGTATGTTCCCTAACCACAATGCAATTAAATTAGAAATCATTATAGATAAACCACATGCCACAGAATAAATCAAAAGGAAAATTAGAAAGTATTTTGAACTGAATGAGAATAAAAACACATCATATCAAAATCTGTTGCATGTATCCTAGAAAAATGAAAACATGAATACATAGAAACCTGTAGATGCATATTTGCAGCAGCTTCATTCATGATAGCTCATAACTGAAAACAACCCATGTCCTTCATGGGTGAATGGTTACACAAACTGTGGTGCATTCATATTAGTGATAAAAAGGAACGAACTGAAAAATATGTGAGCAAGATGGTGAACTCGGAAGCTCCAGGGCCTCATTCCCCTGTGAAAACACCAAATAAACAATAACATAAGTAGCAAAGTCGCTTTGTAAGAACTCTAGAAACCAGTTGAGAAGCTACAACCAAGCAAACACCTAATCAAGAAAAAGCCACACTCACCCTGGCTGGTTTGGCTCAGCAGTTAGAGCGTTGACCCTCAGACCAGGGAGTCCCGGGTTCGGTTCCTGCTAAGGGCATGTGCCTCAGCCCCGGTTGGGATTGTGTGGGTGGCAATCAGTTGATATGTCTCTCTCATGTCGATGTTTCTCTCTCTTTCCCTCCCTCTCTCCCTCCCACTTTATCTGAAGATAAATGCAAAAATGTCCTCGGGTGAGGATAAAAAAAAAAAAATAAAAAAAAACCACACTCAAAATGATAAAAATTTTGTGGCATTTTTCCTTGCCCTTGCCAACACTCTCCCTCATATGGCACAATCAGGTAGAACACATTCAATTCCTGGTCCCCTACCTCAGGAATTTATCAAGTTGGAAAATTGTCCCTCTATTCCTAGTTTTCTGAGAGATTTTACCATGAAAGGATGTTGTATTTTGTCAAATGCCTTTTCTGCATCCACTGAGAAAATCATGTGAATTTTTTTCTTCTTCCTATTGTCTTATTAATTATATTAAACCACCTTTGCATTCCTGGGGTAAATACGACTTGGTCATGGTAAATAATCCTTTGATATACTGTTGGACTTACTTGCTAATATTTTGTTGAAGATTTTTACATCTGTATTCATAAGGAATATGGGCCTGTAATTTTCCTTTCTTCTGATGTCTTTCTCTGGTGGCAACAGAAAAATGCTAACTTCATAGAATGAGTTAGAAAGTGCTCTCTGCTCTTTGATTTTTTTTTTAATCCTCACACGAGGTTATTTTTTTCCCATTTATCTTCAGATGGAGCAGATAGAGTGGGAGGGAGAAGGAGAGAGAGAGGGAAAGAGAGAGAGAGAGAAAGAGAGAGAGAAACATTGACATGAGAGAGACACATCAACTGGGTGCCTCCCACACAATCCAGACCAGGGCCCAGGACGAACCGCCACCAAGGTATGTGCTCTTGACTGGAATCGAACCCGCGGTTCTTTGGTCTGCAGGCAGACACTCCAGCTGCTGAACCAAACCAGCCAGGGCTACTCTTTGATTTTTTAGAAGAGTTTAAAACAGACTGGTGTTAATTATTTAAATGTTTGTCAGAATTCCCTAGTGAAGCTATCTGATCCAGGACTTTTCATTCTGGGAAGATTTTGATTATTGATTCAGTCTCTTCAAGTGCCCTACATCTGATGAGATTTGCTATTTCTTCATGAGTCAGTTTAGTTCATTTGTGTGTTTCAGGAATGTGTCCATTTTTCCTATATTGGTGTATAACTGTTAATAATATTCTCTTATAATCTTTTTATTTTAATGAGGTCAGTAGTAATATTTCCAGTTTCATTTCTAACTTTGGTTGTGACTTCTCTTTTTTTCATTGTCAGCTTAGCTAAGAGTTTGTAAATTCTGCTTATCTTTTCAAAGAACCAACTTGCATTTTACCGATTTTCTCTATTGTCTTTCTATTCCCTATTTGTTTATCTCTACTCTAGTTTTTTAATTATTTTCTTCTTGATGCTAGATTTGGGTTTCATTTGCTCTTCTTTTTCTAATTCTTTAAGGTATAAAATTAGGTTATTGATTTGAGATCTTTCTCTTTTTTAAAATTTTTTTTAAAATATGTTTTATTAATTTTTTAGAGAAAGAGGAAGGAAGAGGGAGAGAGAAATATAAATATCAATGAGAGAGAAACATCTGTTGGCTGCCTCCTGCACAACACCTACTAGGGATCCAGCTCACAACCCCGGGCATGTGCCCTAACCGGGAATCCAACTAGTGGCCTCTTGGTGCATGGGACAATGCTCAATCCACTGAGCCACACTGACCGGGCAAGATCTTTCTTCTTTTTTAACATAGGCATTTACAGATATAAATTTCCCTGTGAGCACAGCTTCACTGTATCCCATACATGTTTGCATGCTGTTTTTATTTTTATTGACCTGTAACTATTTTCTATTTTCCCTTTTGATTTATTCGTTGACTCATTGATTGTTTAAGAGTTCGTTGTTTAATTTCCACATATTTGTGAATTTTCCAGTTTTCTTTCTGTTGATTTCTAACTTTATCTAATTGTAATTAGGGAAGATACTTTGTATGATATATATCTTTTTAAATCAACTGAGACTTATATGTTGGCCTTAAATATGGTCTACCCTGTAGATCATTCCTTGTTCACTTGAGAATGTGTATTCTACTATTGCTGGGTATAGTGTTCTATATATGTCTGTTGGGTCTAGTTGTTTTATTATGTAATTCAAGTCCTCTATTTCCTTATTTATCTTATGTCTAATTAATTTATCATTATTGAAAGTGAAGTATTAAAGTCTCTAACTATTATTGTAGAACTGTCTTTTTCTCTCTTCAATTTTGTTAATTTTTTTATTTATGTCTTTGAGATTCTATTATTAGGTACATAAATGCTTGTAATTTTTATATTGTTGTATTAAAACTTTCATTTATATATAATATTCTTCTTTATCCCTTGAATCTTTTTGATTGAAGACCTGTTTTGTTTTATATTAATATAACCACTCCAGCTCTTTCCTGGTTACTATTTATATGGAATATATTTTCCATTCTTACACTTTCAACCTATTTTTGTATTTAGACATAGAGACTCTTGTAGAAAGTATATAGGTGAATCATGTATTTTATCCATTCTGCTAATCTCTGTATTTTGATTGGAGAGTTTAGTACATTTACATTTAAAGTAATTACTGATGAGGAGAAACTGCTGCCATTTTGCTATATTTCCTATGTGCCTTATAGCCATTTTGTTCCTCATTTCCTTCATTATTGCCTTCTTTTGTGTTTGGTTAATTTTTTGCAGTGAGACATTTTGGTTCCCTTCTCATTTTCTTATTTATATATTCTATAAATATTTTTATACTTACCATGGGTGTCACATTTAGCACCCTCAAGTTATTACAAGTTCATTTGCATTTATACCAATTTAATTTCATTAGCTTACAAAAACTCTTCTCCTATACACCTCTGTGCCCATCTTTCTGTTGTTGATTTCATAGTTTACATCTTTAAACATTATCTACCCAGTAACATCAATTAATAATTTGTATGCATTTGTCTTTTAAATCATGTACAAAGCAAAAAGTGGAGTTGCAAAACAAAATTACAATAATACTAGCTTTCACAATTTCCCATGTATTTCCCTTTATCAGAGATCTTTATCTCTTCATATGGCTTCAAATTACTGTCTAGTTTCCTTTTATTTCAACCTGAAGAATTTCCTTTAGCATTTCTTGCAAGGCAGGTGGAATGGTGATGAACTCCATCAGCTTTTGTTTAGCAAGGAATATCTTTATCTAGGAATTTCTCCCTCATTTTTGAAGGACAGTTTAGCCAGATATGGCATACTCAGCTGAGATTTTTCTTTCAGGACTTAGAATATATTGACTCACTACCTTCTGGCTTCCAAGATTTATGATGTGAATTTGGCTGATAATCTTATTGAGGACACCTTGTATTTCCTGAGTCACTTTTCTCTTGATGATGTTAAGCTTCTCTCTCTGTCTTTGACTTTTGACAGTTTGATTATAATGTCTTTCAGTGTGGGTTTCTTTGAGTTTATTTTACTTGGAGTTAATGAGCTTCCTGGATTTGTAGATTTATAGTTTGCATCAAATTTTGGGATTATTTTGGCTATTAGTTCTTCAAATACTCTGACACTTTCTCTGCCTCTTGTACTCCTGGGACTCCCATAATGTGTATGCTGGTCCACTTAGTGGTGTCCCACAGGTTTCTTATACTCTGTTCACTTTTCTTCATTTTTTTTCTTCTTTCTGTTCTTCAGACAGTCCTTTCAGTTTTCCTATCTTTAAATTCACTGCTTCTTTTGCCATCTCATATCTGCTTTTAAACCTTTCCATTGTACTTTTCGTTTTGGTTATTCTATTTTTCAGCTCCAGAATCTCTTTTTGGTTCCTTTTTATAATTTCTTTCTCCTTGTTAATATTCTAATTTTGTTCACACATTGTTTTTTGTCTTTTCCCATGTCTTCCTTTAGCTCTTTGAGCATATTTGAAAGTTGACTTAGAGCAGGTTCCATTGTGTAATGGTTAGCACTCTGGACTCTGAAAGTTGACTTAAAGGCTTTGCCTAGTAAGTCTGACATCTGCAGTCCCTTGGGTACATTTTCTATCAACTTATTTTGGTCCTTTGAATGGACTATACTTTCCTATTTCTCTGTATGCCTTAGGAGTTTTTCTTGTACAGTAAATATTTGAATCTATGAGTCCACATAACCCCAATACCAAAGCCAGACAAAAACATTACAATAGAAGAAATTTACAGACCAATATTTCTCATAAACATTGATGCAAAACTCCAATACAAATTTAAACTAATCATGTCCAATACTATATGAAAATAATGACTGATCATGACCAATCAGCATTTTTCAAATTCACAAACCAATCTATTAAATTTTCCATATTATAAACTAAAAACTAAAAATCATATGATGATCTCAATGCACACAGAAAAAGCATTTGTCAAAATCCAACTATCAGTCCGGTCAAGATGGTGGTGTAGGTAAACGCGGTATCGCGTCCTCCCACAACCACATCAAAGTCACAACTAAACTACAGAACAACCATCATTCAAAACCGCCTGAAATCAAGCTGAATGGAAGTCCTACAACTACGAAATTAAAGAAGCCACATCGAGACTGGTAGGAGGGGCGGAGACGCGAGGGGCTGGTCGCACACCCACGTGTGGCGGATAAAAATTAGGAGGGACACCTCGGCTGGGAAGGTCCTCCCTGAGGACTCAGGGGTCCCCATCCCACACCAGACGCCCAGCTCAGGGTTTCAGTGCCAGGAAGAGAAGTCCCCATAACTTCTGGCTGGAAAAAAACCAGCGGGAACTGAGGCTGAGGCGGCTGGAGCCCCCTCCCCCCTCCCCCGGCAGCTCCTCTTAAAGGGCCTGTGCACGGACTTACTCGGACTCGCTCCCTCCAGGCTCCAGCATGAGGGAGGGAGCCTGAAAGGCACCAGAGTCCTATGGGGAAGAACTGAGCTGTTTGGCATTGGAGCGAGGGCTGGAGAGGCAGCTTTCTCCTGGACAGATGTGCTATCAGAGGCTTTTGTTTCTTTGGTGAGCCCTTCCCTAGGCCAGCAGACGCCACCATATCTGGGACTCCAGCTACCTGGCTCACACTGTATGCCCCACCCTGGTGATTCCCTGAGGCCCCACCCCACCAAGCTTTCAGGCCCACCCAAGCTGTTGCCAGTTGCTTTACCATAGGATTGGCCTGTCTTGGATCCTGCTTCAACTTTTCCTAAATTCTTTCAAGCAAGCAGCATCTGGTCTCAGCTAGCCCCATACCTCTCGCTAAGTAATACATAGAAACAAACAGAGGGAGGCAGCCAAAATGAGGAGACAAAGAAACAGGTCCCAAATGAAAGACCAGAACAAAACTCCAGGAAAAGAACTAAGTGAAATGGAGTTAAGCAACCTAACAGATGCTGAGTTCAAAATACTGCTTATAAGGATGCTCAATGGACTTAGTAAGAACCTCAGTGGACTTAGTGAGGGCCTCAAGAGCATAAAAAAGGACCAGTCTGAAATGAAGGATGCACTAACTGAAATAAAGAATAGTTTACACAGATGCAATAGTAGAGTAGGTAAAGCCAAGAAGCAAACCATCGATTTGGAATATAAGGAAGCAAAAACACCCAATCAGAACAGCAAAAAGAAAAAAGAATCCAAAGAAATGAGGATAGTGTAAGGAGCCTCTGGGACAACTTCAAGCATGCCAACATTCACATCTTGGGGGTGCCAGAAGGAGAAGAGAGAGAACAAGAAATCGAAAACCTATTTGAAACAATAATGGCAGAAAACTTTACTAACTTGGTGAAGGAAACAGACATGCAAGTCCAGGAAGCACAGAGAGTCCCAAACAAGATGAACCCCAAGATGCCCACACCAAGACACATCATCATCAAAATGCAAAAGGTTCAAGACAAAGAGAGAATCTTAAAAGCAGCAAGAGAAAAGCAGTTAATTACCTACAAGGGAGTTCCCATCAGACTGTCAGCTGATTTCTCAAAAGAAACTTTGCAGGCCAGAAGGGAGTGGCAAGAAATATTCAGAGTGATGAAAAGCAAGAACCTACAACCAAGATTACTCTATCCCGCAAAGCTGTCATTTAGAATCGATGGCCATATAAAGAGTTTCCCAGACAAAGAAAAGCTAAAGGAGTTCATCACCACCAAACCATTCTTATATGAAATGTTGAAGGGTCTTCTTGAAGAAAAAGATAAAAAAATATGAACAAACAAAATGGCAATAAATACATAGCTATCAACAATTGAATCTACAAACAAAATGAACAAAGCAGAACAAAGACATTCTCATAGATACAGAGAACTTTTTTGGGAACCAGATGGGTGGGGGCTGGGGGGATGAGTGAAAAAGGTGAAGGGATTAAGAAGTACAAATTGGTTGTTAGACTGACAAACCTCAAAGGGAAGGGGGGTTGGGGGGTGGAAAGAAATAAACCAAAGAACTTATTTGTATATATGCATAACCAATGGACACAGACAACAGTGTGGGGAAAGGCAGGAGGGGGGCAGGAATGGGGAGGAGGGGGGCAAGGGGGGGGAAATGAGGAACATTTGTAATACATTCAACAATAAAGATAAGTTATATAAAAAAAATTTTTTAAAAATCCAACTATCAGTTCCTGAAAAAGAAAAAAAGCTCTTAGGACTTCCGGTCAAGATGGTGGCGTAGGTAAATGTGGTACCTGTCTCCTCCCACAACCACATCAAAATTACAACTAAACTACAGAAGAAACATCCTTCAGAACCACCTGAAATCGAGCTGAATGGAAGTCCTACAACTACAAAATTTAAAAAGAGGCCACACTGAGACTGGTAGGAGGTGTGGAGGCACAGACAGGCTGGTCCCACACCCACATGTGGCAGATAAAAATCAGGAGGGCTACCTCGACTGGGAAGGTCCTCCTTGAGGAGCAAGGGGTCCCCATCCCTCACCAGGCACTCCAGCTCAGGGTTCCAGTACCAGGAAGAGAAGTGCCCATAACTTCTGGCTGTAAAGATCATCAGGAATTGAGGCTAAGGGAGGCTGAGGCTACAGGAGTCCCAGGCAGTTCCTCTTAAAGGGCTCACACACAGACTACTAGGACTTGCTCCCTCTAAGCTCCAGCATGGAGGGGAGGCAGCTTGAAAGGCACCAGAGACATAGGGGGAAGAGCTGAGTTGTTTGGCATCAGGGCGAGGGCTGGAGAGGCAGCTTTCTCCCAGACAGACATGCTGGCGGAGGCTGACGTTCCTTTGGTGAGCCTTTCCCCCATGAGGCCAGCAGACAGGTGCCATATCTGGACTCCAGCAACCTGGCTCACACTGTTTGCCTTGCCCTGGTGATACCCTGAGGCTCTGCCCCACCTAACTTTTGGGCCCACCCAAGCTGTTTCCAGTGGCTTTACCATAGGATTGGCCTGTTTTGGCTCCTGCTTCAGATTTTCCTAAATTCTCTCAAACAAGCAGCATCTGGCCTCAGCAAGCCCCATACCTCTTGCTAAGTGGCCCCAAGCCTGGCACTATAAGCAACTAGCCTTGGTTCACTCTTTGGCTTTGCCTGGACACCTTCAAGCCCAGCACAAGAAGCAGCCATCAGCAAATCACTTTATAGCTTATGCCTGGTAGCCTTGGGTAGAACACAGACAGTGGCTGACCTTGCCCCAGAGCCAGCACACCCAGTGGACAGCTTCAGACCACGTCAAAGTACCACCACCCAACCACTTCCACAAGTGACACACTCAAGGAATGGACTCAGTGGGTACCAGAGCCCTGCTGAAGTAAGTCTTGCTCTGTGTGGTGGGCCCCTACACAGCTGATCATCCAAGGTAATCAGAGGTCGGTGGTCAGTAGGCACAGCCAGTCATTGCACCTGATCAGCCTGAGTAAAACCCTCCCATTGACATGCCAACAGCAATCAAGACTCAATTACAACAGAAGGGTGTAAAGTCCACATGAGAGGTGCACCTCAAGGGCCCAGCAGGGTGACCAGGGAGGCTGTGCCACTGGACCCTACAGGACACCTACTACAACAGGCCACCCTAGGAAGCCTAGGAGACATAGCAACTCTACCTAATACACAGAAACAAACACATGGAAGCAGCCAAAATGAGGAGACAAAGAAACAGGTCCCAAATGAAAGAACAGAACAAAACTCCAGGAAAAGAACTAAGCAAAATGGAGATAAGCAATCTAACAGATGCAGAGTTCAAAACACTGCTTATGAGGACACTCAATGAACTTAGTGAAGACCTCAAGAGCACAATAAAGGACCAGTCAGAAATGAAGGCTGCACTAACTGAAATAAAGAATAATTTACAGGGAATCAATAGTAGAGTGGGTGAAGCCAAGAAGCAAACCATCAATTTGGAAAAACCACCCAATCAGAACAGCAAAAAGAAAAAGAATCCAAAAAAATGAGGATAGTATAAGGAGCCTGTAGGACAACTTCAAGCATACCAACATTCGCATCAGGGGAGTGCCAGAAGGAGAAGAGAGAGAGCAAGAAATTGAAAATGTATTTGAAAAAATAATGACATAAAAATTCCCTAACTTGGTGAAGGAAACAGACATACAAGTCCAGGAAGCAGAGAGAGTCCCAAACAAGATGAATCCAAAGAGGTCCACACCAAGACACATCATCCTCAAAATGCAAAAGGTTAAACACAAAGAGAGAATCTTAAAAGCAGCAAGAGAAAAGCAGTTACTTACTTACAAAGGAGCTCCCATAAGACTGTCATCCGATTTCTCAAAAGAAACTTTGCAGGCCAGAAGGGAGTGGCAAGAAATATTCAAAGTGATTAAAAGCAGACAACCAAGAGTACTCTATCCTGCAAAGCTATCATTTAGAATTGATGGCTATATAAAGAGTTTCCCAGACAAGAAAAAGCTAAAGGAGTTCATCATCACCCAACCAGTATTATATGAAGTGTTGATGAGTCTTCTTGGAGAAGAAGAAGACAAAAAATATGAACAATAAAATGGCAATAAGTACATTTCTATCAAAAATTGAAACTACAAACAAAATGAGCAAGCAGAACAGAAACAGACTTATAGATACAGAGAACTTCTTGTTGGTTGCTAGATGTGGGGAGGCTGGGGGGATGGGTGAAAAAGATGAAGGGATTAAGAAGTACAAATTGATTGTTAGACTGACGAACCTCAAAGGCAAGGGGGGAGGTGGGGCAGGAAGAGAGAATCCAAAGAACTTATACACATATATGCATAACCAATGGACACAGACAATAGTGTGGGGAAGGCAGGAGGGGATGAGTGTGGGGAGGAGGGGGTCAAGGGGGAGAAGGAGGGGCATCTATAATACATTCAACAATAAAGATAAGTTTTTTTAAAAAAAAGCTCTTAAAATACTAGGTTTAAAAGGACCCTGATAAAGGGCACCTTAAAAAGCCTATAGTTAACATCAAAGTCAATGGTTTGATTGGAAGACTAAACGCATTTAAAGATCAAAAGGCAAAGTTTTCCACCCTCACCACTTCTATTCAACATCATATAGAAGGTTCCAGCCAATGTAACTGGGCAAGAAAAAAGAAATCCAGATTGGAAAGAAAAAAACATAAAACTGTCTTTATTTGCAGACAACATGATCATCTATGTAGAAAATCCTACAAATTCTAAAAAAAGAAATTAAAGGTGACTAGAACCAATAAGTGAGTTTAGTAAGGATACAGAATTTAAAATCAATCTATAGCCATGCCGGAGTGGCTCAGTGGTTGAGCATAGCATCAGCCCATGCACTGAGAGGTGCTGGTTTGATTTCTGGTCAGGGCACATGCCCGGGTTGCAGGCTTGATCCTCAGTAGAGGGTGTGCAAGAGGCAGCCATTTGATGTTTCTCACATCAGTGTTTCTATCTCTCTCCCTCTCCCTCTCTCTCTAAAATCAATGAAAACATATTTTTTTAAAGGTTAAAATCAATCTATAAAAATTAATTGTATTTCTATGTATTAATGAAGAATCATTAGAAATAGAAAAATGTTAAACACCATTTACAATAGCATTAAAATTATTAAAATACATAAGGAAAATCTGACAAAAGATATGCAAGATCTATACACTAAAAACTACAAAACTTTGATGAAAAATAATAAAAAACACCTAAATAAATGGAGAGATATACTTTATCCATGGGTAAAAAGACTCAATATTGCAGCAGTTCTCAACCTGTGGGTCGCAACTCCTTTGGGAGTTGAACGACCCTTTCACATAGGTTGCCTAAGACACAATAGTAGCAAGATTACAGTTATGAAGTAGCAACGAAAATAATTTTATGTTTGGGGGTCACCACAACATGAGGAACTGTATTAAAGGGTTGCGGCATTAGGAAGGTTGAGAATGACTGCAATATTGTTAAGATGTAATTTTTTTCCCATATTGGTCTATAGAATCAATGAAATCACAATCAAAACTCCAGCAGTTTTTTATTGAAATTGCTGAACAACTCAGAAATTCATATAAAAATGCAAAGGTCCTAAAATAGACAAAACAATAGTCTGGAGTTATCTGTTTGAAAAGCATTTTAATTACAAATTAAATTTCTTTGTTACACATACAGCTATGCAAGTTAACTATTTCTTCTTGAGCAAACTGTGATAGTTTCTGCCTTTCAAGGAATTTTTACATTTCATCTACATTGTCAAATATATTATCTGTAGAATCAACTCTCTCACACCTGATATTGGTACTTTTGTATCTCTTCCATTTTTTTCTTATTTGTTTAACCAGAAGTTTACCAATTTTATCCTTTCAAAGAACCAATTTTAGAAATTAAGAATAAATTTGGAGGACTAAAACTAAATAATTTCAAGACTTAGTATACAGCTAAGCAAATAAGACAGTGCAGTACTAAAGCAAAGACAGACACACAGATCAGTAAGACAGAACAGAGTCTAGAAATAGACCCATGTTATCTTCAAAAAATTAAATTTTGACAAAGGTACAAGCACAGTTCAGTCAAAAAAATGATAGTCTTTTCAACAAATGGTGCTAAAACAATTATATATCCATATGCAAAGAGAACTTCAATACATATCCCAAACCATGTACAAAAGTTGGCTTCACAGATCATCGATTTAACATGTAAAACCCAAAACTAGAAAACTTGTAGAAGAAACCATAGGAGCATACCTCTGTGACATTGGATTAGGCAAAGATTTCATATTTACAACAATAATAAGTTAATACATAAAATAAACAATTGATAAATTGGACTTCATTTAAATTTTAAAACATCTATATATCATTTATATTTTTATTTTCTATGTAGTATGATGTTTCTTTGGGGAGCCTTGCTGGCTGGGAAGAGAATGCCCCTCCCAGGGTTAGCTAATTCCTAAAGACAGTAAACTTGTCAGTGAGCCCAGCTTTCGCATACAATCCAATCAATCCCAAGTCCATACCAAGCCAATATCTCCCTTGCCCTAAATCAACATAGGGCCAGTTACCAGACAACTAAAGACAGCCCCTACACCCCAAAGCCAGCTGAAATTATTCAAACCAGCCAATTCTAAACTATTTACCCTGCCTTGCGTTTCCCACTCCAGTGGAGGCTGTAGCCTGTCTTCCCCTCATTCTTTTCTGCCCCCCAAGTGACACAGCTGCTCCCCACTGTGGCCCAGAGTGGTGTGCTGTGCCTCTCATTTCTAGAGGAACCGCAAATAACATTAAACTTTTCCTACAATGCTACTGACTTCTCATGTTTTCTCTCAATTGCCTTTATAAATTAAGACCTGGGACTAATCAATCTGCTCTTCAAAAGACTATGTTTAAAAAATGGAAAGAACAACCACAAGACAGTAAGAAAATATTTCAAAGCATACATCCAACAAAGGACCAGCATCTAACTTAAAACTTTTAAAACTCTCCAAACTCAATAAAAATTTTAAAAAGCAATAAAAGAATGGGCAAAGATTTGAACAGACACTTCACAAGAGAAGATATATGGAGTGCAAATAAACATGAAGAAATGCTCGATATCATTAGTGATTAGGGAAATGCAAATTAAAGCCACAATAAGATACCACTACACACCCACTAGAATCGCTAAAATTAAACAGGCTGACCATAGCAAGCTCTACGGGGTTCTTACAGTAAATATCAAATTTTAAAAATCCCCTCAGGCTTCCAGCAGGGGAAGGGAAAAGAACCATTTTTAAACATGCCAGCCAGACAGGCCTAACAAGGCCTGTCCTCAGGAGAAATTAGTTAACCAGAGCCACACTGACCTGAGACAGAGAAGTGCCTATCTCCAGACCACTGTAGCAATCTGCTCTCATCTGAATGGTGAGAAAAAAGCTGAGACATTTGTGAAGTTCAGAGTTAGAGGCACAAGCTCACTAATAGACTGTGACCTGATCACAGGACCACAGAACACCCTTCCCCCAACACATCATCACCATATTATCAAAGGCATATTTACAGCTGTGCCTTTTACATGATATATCACATTTAGCTATCAAAAAAAATTTTTACATGCCATGTCAAAAGACAAACACACAATTTGAAGAGACAGAGCAAGCATCAGGACCAAACATAGCAGAGATGTTGGAATTATCAGACTGGGAATTTAAACCAACTACGATGAATATGCTGAGGGCTCCAAAGGATGAAATAAACATCATGCAAGAACAGACAGGCAATGTAACAGAGCAACAGAAATAGGAAGAACAGAGTACAGTATAGCCATGTAATGGAATACTATGTAGCTATAATAAATGAGTGAACTATTTATCTCACAAAATGGAAAATCTCAAAATAATTATGCTGAGTAAAAGAAGGCAGACAAACAAAGGAGTACATAATGTATGATTCCACTTGTATAAAACTACAGAAAAATGCAAACTACTGTATAGTGACAGAAAGGAAATCAATAGATCAGTGTAGGGTAGGGAGGGGCAGGAGGCAGGACTTTCCAAGAGAAATGAAGAAACTCTGGGGTGATGGGGGTCTTGATTGTGGTAATGGTATTACTGGAACAAAAACAGATCAAAACTTATTAAATTATATACTATAAAAATATGGAGTTCGTTGTATATAAAAAAAAAAAAAAGTGGGAACATTTATATAAAAATCCGGATTTCCAGATTCTCTTGAAAAACTAGAATATTTAGAAGTACTGGACCCAAGTTCCCACATAGCTACATCCAGGTAACAGCCTGCCTTATACTTTGGTTTGCCACAGACCCAATCATACCCTGTTTTTCTCATATATATGCTGTTTTCTTCATTCAATATTGCCTTGATCTCATAGATACCTTAGTGTTTGAACCCTGTACCATCTTTGTATTTTTAGCATTGTCATAGTGTCTGAAACATCAAAACATTCACCTAAAGTTGGGTTATTTCCCTCTTATGATAGGGAACTACTAATTTCCAAGTAAAAAATTATGATTTCTAAATCTCCTCAATCAAAAGTAACATTCATTCCATTTATTGTTGATGGGAATGCAAAATGACAGACACTTTGGAAAACCGTTTGGTAATTTCTTACCATAAGTTACAACTGTGCTCCTAGGTATTCGCCCAGCTGATCTGAACACTTATACCCACATAAAACCTGCAAGTGAATGTGTATAGCAGGTTTATTCATAATCACAAAAATGGGAGAAACTAAGATGTCCTTCAGTGGATGAGTGGATGAACAAACCCTAGTGCACCCACACAATGGACTCTTCAGTGATTGTTTGTAAATGAACTATGAAGCTGCAAAAAGACATGGAGGAATCTCAAATACATGTTGGTATGTGAAAGAAGGCTGTGTGATTCCAATGATATGACATTCTGAAAAGAGGCAAAACTATCAAGATGGTAAAAAATATGTTTTCCAGGGTTCAGAGGGAAGGAGAGAAGATTAAATAGGTGAATCATGGGGGATTTTTTTAGGTGAATAAAATATCCTGTGTGATATTTTCATAATAAATAGATGACACTATGCATTTGTCAAAACTGATAGAACTTATAGCACAGTGAACCTTAATGCATGCAAACTTTTAAAAAATCATTTAGGAGTTGGGGGGATACCAGAATGGAATGCATAATATGACAAAACGATCTAACTATATTACAAATGTAAGAAACAATCTCACTGAAGGGGTGGGGGAAGGTGTGACAGAACAGACTGGAAATAAAAGGAGTCTATAAGATCAAAAGCAAAAGAACTGTATATAAGAACTATGATAAAGTTATGTCCCATGAGGTACAGAGTAATTATTTTGATACTACTATAAATGTACACTAGAACTGAAAAATTAAATCAATGGATAGCAGGTAGTGAAGTGGGAAGTTACAGAAAATCAAGGGAACTCCTTGATTGATCCACCTGAACAGAATTGGAGATACCAGTATGAATGTATGCTTAGCTTAATATAGATACAAATGATTATATACAAAAATATTTATATATAAGTGTATATGACAGGTTAGTGGGCACACACATGTTTTCTTGCTTTGTCATCTGACAAGACTTAGAAGCAACACTTCAGTAGCAACAAACACACCTAGCACCCAGGGCCTTTCTTTTATGACCTCTTCCTGCTTCCTTCTGCTCTACCCCCCATATCTCTTTCCTAAAGTGTACCTTTGAGATAATGTATTCCAATTCCTTCTTGTTTTTGGAAAAGAAAATGGGATCTCAAAAAATGTTTTCCAAAATCATACAGCCAATTAATAATGGAGTCAGTCCTGGAACTCCTTGCTATTATTCAATGACTTTCATTTACACGGTAATTCCCAAACTATGGGGTACATGTTTATTGTATTTTATAAAACAGGACAGCTCTGGGTTTGCTCTTCCTCCTAGACATTCCCAACACCCCTTAGGGCTAGAAAGCAGTGCTAGAGATTAATTCACCACAGTTCCTCTTTGTATTCATTTTAATAAAAACTGATTCCAAGATTTTTTTTGACAGGTGTTGTATTTTCTAAGAGCATAAAGGAAGAATTCAATGGATTAGAGTTTGTTAACATTAAGCTCTTAAAAATGAGCAAACAGAACAGAGGACATTTCAAGTTGGTCCAAAATCAAAGAAACTGATTACTGATTGACTGATGTTCTTATCTACTTTTTTTTTTTTTTTAAGTTTCATTATATAACAAGGGAAAATCATCTCAAATTTTCCTGGCCCTCACCCTTCCTGCTTCTCTTTGCTTTCTTTATAGTTAAGCGAAGACACTCAAAACAATTGGCTTTTAAAAATGTCTTTAGAGAAAGAGCCTGACTGTGAAGATGGTGATGCACTTTGATGTCTGCTTTCTCTGGAGCTTTCCAGATATTAAAACTCAAATTTTGTACAAATGGACACTATCTTCATCATTCCCCCTTTGTTTTTCTCAATTGGAAGTAATTACAATAGTTCACAATTACCCATAAATCACTTTTTTTCCAATGGCACCACCTCTCTGTTCCATATGTTTATAAAGTAACTTGAGAAAAATGATTTTTTCCTAAAAGTCTTGCGTCAACTGAGACCCTGTTTTACTTCATCTTATTCCTCACTCTTCTCCAGCACACTGTCCAGTTCATCCAGGCTGAAATCTTTCTCTCTCTCACCATACCCTATCTTTCTCTCACACATGTGCACATGCACACATGTACACATATGTATACCCTTGCAACTTGTTCCAATTACAGTCCCAATCTAGATGCTTCCAACATTCTGTGTGCAAATTCTACCCATTCTCCAGGCCTGCAAATGTCTTACTTTTTCTGAAAACAGCCCCCAGTTTGCACAGTACTCTGCTAGGCACTGTAAAAAAGAAAGGTTAGTTCTACATACATCTATCCCCAAGGAGCTAGTAATTTTTATTGATCCCATCTCAAAGATAACAGAAGATTTTATTCCACCACAAGCAATTGATTACATGGAGAATGTCTGTTACTCTCTACCTCAATAATAGATTGTTAGAACATAAATTATACATTGCACTTCCATAGTCTCTGCCTCCTTATTCCAATTTAGAGGAGGGGTGGATGATAGGGGAAGGATGATGGGAAAACAATTCAATTCTAGGCCAAAACCTAATAAAATAACTCCAAGTGTCCTCAAATGAGAGGGCCTGGGGCAGAAGTGCAAATGAAGCTCCCATGTCCCATATGTTCACAATAGAGTATACAGATGTATTATAAAGTTGTACACTTGAAATTTATGTAATGTTATTAACCTATGTTATCCTAATAAATCTAATAAATATAAATAAATAATTTAAAATTCTAAAACTGTTCAATACATTATGCTCTTATCTTAATAAATATATGCCCTCATTAAAAAAAATTGATAAGTATGTGTATAGCTAGGGTTTGAATGACTGAATGTCAGAAAAATACCAACACTCACTGAATATCATTAATACTGTCCTCAAGTATTCTGTTGCTGGGTTAGAAATGATCAGTAGGAAAGTCATACAAAACTCATTAATTATTTATTTATTCTATAAACGTTATTATTCTTGTTCTCATTTTAGTAAAATCAATGTTGTTATAATTAAGACCTTTAGATGTTTTGGATTATATTGATCATAATAATATTATAACTCCTTTTTTTATTTTTTTATTGGTTTGAGACAGAGAAAGAGGAAAGGAAAAAGAGAGAGACAGAAACATCAATTTGCTATTCCACTTATTTATGCATTTGTTGATTGCTTCTTGTATAATAATATTATAAAATAAAATATAATTGTATTAAAGTTTACAAAATTTTAACATATTTTCAATAAAAGTATAATACAAATGTCAAAAAATTTTAATGTTCATAATATATGTTTCAAAACTTATTTCTCCTAAGGCTTTCAAAATAATCTATTAAAATTGAAATACTACAGAGATTCCAAATGGCAGTGGAGTGAATGGAAGCTACACAGACAATCTCCCAGGACCAAACTGGAATTACAACTAAAATAAAGGCAACTCCTACATTCACATCGTAGGAGTCCCCAAAGAAGAAGAAAATGAGCAAGGGTTAGACAATATATTTGAAGAAATCGTGACAGAAAACTTCCCTAACTTGGTGAAGGAAGAAGGCATTCAAGTTCAAGAAGCACAGAGAGCCCCAAGCAAGAAGAACCCAAATAGGCCCACACCAAGACACATAGTAATTAAAATGCCAAAAATTAAACACAAAGAGAGAATCCTAAAGGCAGCAATAGATAAGCAACAGGTTACCTACAAAGGAGCCCCCATAGGGCTATCAACTGACTTCTCAACAGAAACATTACAGGCCAGAAGGGAATGGCATGAAGTAATCAAGGTCATGAAAAAAAGGATCTGAATCCAAGACTACTCTATCCAGCAAGGCTATCATTCAAAATAGAAAGTCAAATAAAGAGCTTCTCAGACAAAAAAAAAAAAAAAAAGGCTAAGGGAATATATTAGCACCAAACCAGCACTGCAAAAAATGTTAAAAGGACTGCTGTAATTAGTAGAAGAAATAGGAAGGAAAATATAATCACACTAAAAAAAAAATGGCAATAAATAAGTACATATCAGTAATCACCTTAAATGTAAATGGATTGAAAGCTCCAACAAAAAGACACAGAGTAGCTTATTGGATAAGAAGGCATGACTCATATATATGTTGTTTACAAGAGACCCACCTCACAACAAAAGACTCACATAGGTTGAAAGTGAAAGGATGGAAAAAAATCTTCCAAGCAAACAGAAAAAAAAAAAAAAAAAAAAAAAGCTGGGGTAGCAATACTCATATCTGATAAAATAGATTTCAGAATGAAGGCCATAACTAGAGACAAAGAAGGCCGATACATAATATGAAAAGGATCTATCCAACAGGAAGATATAACCTTGGTAAACATATATGCATCCAATATAGGAGCATCGAAATATATTTAAAATCTTCTGGAGGACGTCAAAGGAGAAATTGACAGCAATACAATCATAGCAAGGGACTTCAACACCCCGCTGACATCATAGATAGATACTCTAGACAAAAAATTAACAAGGAAACAGAGACTCTAAATGAAGCACTAGACCAAATGGATTTAATAGATATCTATAGAGAATTACACCCCAAAACTACAGAATTCACATTCTTCTCAAGTGCATATGGGACATTCTCAAAGATAGACCACATATTAGGACACAAACTAAGTCTCTACAAGTTCAAGAAGATTGAAATCATATCAAGTGTCTTCTCAGATCACAATGCTATGAAACTAGAAATTAATTGCAACAAGAACATGCAAAGACATTTGAACACCTGGAGGCTAAATAGCATGTTATTAAATAATGAATGGGTTACCAAGGAGATCAAGAAAGAAATTAAAAACTTCCTGGAAACCAATGAAAATGAACACTCAACACAAAATCTATGGGATGCAGTGAAAGCAGTCCTGAGAGAGAAGTTCATAGCACTTCAGGCCTACCTCAAGAAACAAGAAAAATTCCTAATTGACTATCTAACCTCACAACTTAAAGAACTAGAAAGCAAACAAAAAGAAAACTCCAGAGCAAGTACAAGGAAGGAAGTAGTAACGATCAGAGCAGAAATAAAGGACATAGAGACCAAAAAAAAAAAAAAAAACAATTCAAAGGATCAATGAAACAAAGAGTTGGTTTTTAGAAAAGATAAACAAGATTGATGGACCCTTAGCTAGATTCACCAAGAAACAAAGAGAGAGAACCCAAATACACACAAGCAGAAATGAAAGAGGAGAAGTAACAACTGACACCAACGAAATACAAAGGATCATGAACAAATACTATGAACAATTATACGGCAACAAATTAGACAATCTAAGTGAAATGGACACATTTCTAGAAACACACAGTCTCCCAAAACTGAACCAGAAAGAGATAGAAAACTTGAACAGACCAATAACAACTAAGGAAATTAAAGATGTAATCAAGACTCTCCCAGCAAACAAAAACCCAGTCCCAGACGGCTTCACGGGGGAGTTTTACTGAACATTCAAAGAACTAACTGATTCTCCTCAAACTATTCCAAAAAATTCAAGAAGAAGAAGACTTCCAAACTCGTTTTATGAGGCCAGCATAATTCTAATTCCAAAAGCAGAAAAAGACACTACAAAGAAAGAAAATTACAGGCCAATATCCCTGATGAACATACATGCCAAAATCCTGAACAAAATACTAGCAAATCAGATCCAGCAATACATTAAAAGTATTCACCATGACCAAGTGGGATTCATCCCAGGGATGCAAGGCTGGTACAATATTCATAAATCAATAAATGTGATACACCACATAAACAAAATGAAAGATAAAAACCACATGATCATATCAATAGACGCCGAAAAAGCATTCGACAAAATCCAGCACCCATTTCTGATAAAAACGCTCAGCAATTTGGGAATAGAAGGATCATATCTTGATATAATAAAGGCGATATATGAAAGAACTACAGCCAATATCATACTCAATTGGCAAAAACTAAAAGTATTTCCCTTAGGGACAGGAACAAGACAGGGATGCCCACTTTCGCCACTCTTATTTAACATAGTACTGGAAGTCTTAGCCACAGCAATCAGACATGAAGAAAAAATAGAAGGGATACAAATTGGAAAGGAGGAAGTGAAACTGTCATTATTCGCAGATTACATGATACTATACATGGAAAACCCTAAGGACTCCATCAAAAATCTAATAGACTTAATAAATGAATTTGGCAAAGTAGCAGGATACAAAATTAATGTCAAGAAATCGACGGCATTCTTATACACCAATGATGAACTCACAGAAAGAGAAACTAAAATAAAATCCCATTTACCATCACAGCAAAAAAATTAACTTAACCTAGGAATAAACTTAACCAAAGAAGTAAAGGACCTCTTCACAGAAAACTACAGGACATTCAAAAAAGAAATAGAAGAAGATATAAAAAAAGTGGAAGCACGTACCTTGTTCACGGATTGGAAGAATTAACATCACTAAAATGTCCATACTACCCAAAGCAATCTATAGATTCAATGCAATTCCCATCAAAATACCAATGACATATTTCACAGAACTAGAGCAAATACTTCAAAAGTTCTTATGGAACCAAAAAAGACCCCGAATAGCCACAGCAATCTTGAAAAAGAAGGACAAAGTAGGTGGGATCACAATACCGGATATCAGGTTATACTACAAAGCTACTGTAATCAAAACAGCCTGGTACTGGCACAAGAACAGGCATATAGATCAATGGAATAGAACAGAGAACCCAGAAATTGACCCTAAACATTATGCTCAATTAATATTTGACAAAGGTGGCAAGAGCATACAATGGAGTAAAGACAGCCTCTTCAATAAATGGTGCTGGGAAAATTGGACAGCTACATGCAAAAAAATTAAACTAGACCATCAGCTTACACCATACACAAGAATAAATTCAAAATTGATAAAAGGCTTAAATGTGACTCGTGAATCTATAAAAATCCTAGAAGAAAATGTAGGCAACAAAATTTCAGACATCATACGCAGCAGAATTTTCACTGATACATCACCTAAGGCAACAGAAGCAAAGGAAAAAATGAACACATGGGACTACCTCAGACTAAAAAACTTCTGCACAGCAAGAGAAACAACCATCAAAATGGAAAGGGAACCCACTGTATGGGAGAACATAATTGCCAATGATACATCATATAAGGGGTTAATTTCCAAAATATATAGAGTGCTCATATAACTCAACAAAAGGAAGACAAAGAACCCAATTAAAAAATGGGCAGAGGACCTAAATAGATACCTCTCCAAACAGGACATAGAAATGGCTAAGAGACATGAAGAAATGCTCAACATCACTAATCATCAGAGAGATGCAAATTAAAACAACAATGAGGTATCACCTCACACCTGTCAGAATGGCCACCATCAACAAATCATCAAACAACAAGTGTTGGCGAGGGTGTGGAGAAAAGGGGACTCTAGTACACTGCTGGTGGGAATGCAGACTGGTGCAGCCACTATGGAAAACACTATGGTGTTTCCTCAAAAATTAAAAATTGAACTGCCATTTGACACAGTGATCCCACTTCTAGGAATATACCCTAAGAAGCCTGAAACACCAATCAGAAAGAATATATGTACCCCTATGTTCATAGCAGCACTATTTACAATTGCCAAGATCTGGAAACAGCCCAAGTATCCATCAGTGGATGAGTGGATAAAAAAGCTGTGGTACATATATACAATGGAATACTATGCAGCTATAAGAAAGAAAGATCTCTTATCCTTTGAAACAACATGGAGGGACCTCGAGAGTATTATGCTAAGTGAAATAAGCCAATCAGAGAAAGACAAATACCACATGATCGCACTTATTCGTGGAATATAATTAACAAGTTGGGATGATGAATGAAATAGACCCAGAGACATAGAAAGGAGTATGATTTCAGACTGACAAACCTCAGAGTAGGGGGTGGGGATGGATGAGATGAACCAAAGAACTTATATGCATGTATGCATAACCAATAGACAAAGACAACAATGCCAGGGGAGTGGGGGGGCAAGATGGGGAGGAGTGGGTCTGGGGGGGAAGGAGAAACATCTGCATCAAAAATAAATTAATAAAAATTGAAAAAGAAATAATAAAAGAATAAAAATTGAAATACATAAAATCAAATATTAATAAAAAATTTTAATGTTTATATCAAAATTATTTAAGTAAAGCTGGCTTTAATTTTTGAAAATGTAATTACATCTTACTATGACATTTTATAAAAATAAACATTCCCAATTCAATGTCCATCTAGTTGCCAATGAATAATTGCTATCACATTTCATTTTACGACTAGACCCAGACATACACAAATTTAAGAGTATTTTCATTTAAAATTTCAAACTGTTCTTCAACTGCTATGAGCAACTGTTGTAAATATTATACTAATCAGTGAATAATTCTAAAACCACAATTTAAACCTGAAGAGGAGCAAGAAATAGATACTGAGTAGTTTTGGGAAATGATAGTTTATTATGCAAGAATCTATTGCATCCATGCTACCTGAGAAAATTGTTTGACAAGATACTTTTTTTACATTTACGTAAGTGCTCCCATCACACATCCTTCCCACTCACTTAGTAGTGTCCTGCTCTAAGTCCTTAGAGACCCACCAGACAGACCTTCACAACACTTAAAGACAATTACCTTCAGTTTTAAGACTTAGGGCAGGAGACATGAAGAAATATTTCCCTGGAATTAGTCATGAAAACAAATGTTTAGGTTACATCTCATGCCCAGCACTGTGCACCAAATCCCAAGGCACAGAAGCATTCCTGTGTTCTTTAGAAAGTTTGTTTTTGTTTGTTTGCACATCGTGCCCAGGACTAAAAGCAATATTTTATGGTTGGTATCATCCCAAAAATAAGAAATATTGGGTCCATAAAACAAGAACATGGCACTATAAAAAGGGGAACATTCAGAATGTATGAAAAGAGCTCTTGAAAAGTTAAAGCATAATAGCAAAATTTTTTAATTCAGCAAGAATGTTGAGAAGTAATGTTAAGGAAAGATCCCAGAATGTAGAACAAATAGAGAAAGGGTGAAAATTGCTGAGGTAAGTAAGAAAATCACAACAGTATATACAACAGCCAACTAACAGAGTTTTAGAAAAAGAAAATAGAAAAGTGAGCAACAATTATACAATAATAATAACAACAATAATAACAATTTCCAGAACTGAGGAACATGAGGTTTCAGATTGAAAAGCCCACTTTATAAGCAGTGCAATGAATTTTTAAAAATCCAAAGGTGCATCATGTGACCTTTCTGAATACCAGGGACAAGAACAGAACCTTAAAGTATGTGGAGAGTAAAAATATGATCATTTACAAAAGATGTATCAATGTCATTAAAAATTTTAGCAACACTTGTAGGTAGAAAACAATGTAGCAATACCCTCAAAATGTGAGAGAAAAATTCTAGATGCTAATCTAGAATTATGTCCCCACCCAAACTATCAGTCAAGTATGTGGGTGAAATAAAGATATTTTAGACATCCAATGTACCCCCGGAAGCTACTGGATGACTGACTCTTCCACAGTAAAGAGTTAAGCAAGAAAGAGGAGGACATGGGGTCCAAGTAATAGGGCTCCAAAACACATGAGAGGGGAGAAGGGCCCCACAGAAGGATAATGAAGAGGAGCCCAGGGTGACATTTCTGCAGGAGACTAGAGAGAAACCAGCTGGACTGGAACCACTGAGGGAGGTTCCCAGAAGGAGGTCATCTAGAAGAGTAATGAAATACCTGATATATTCAGAGGGGAATTTCTGATTTGTTTCAGAGAAAAATTTGGCAAATTTAGTGATTGGAACAAATAAAACTTAGCAAATAAAAAAGTGAAATAATTAATAATTGGGAAAAATAAAAAGTTATTTTTTTTAAAGAAATGGTTTCCTGGCATACTATAGAGCTCAGTTGTGATCATTAGTTATATAGTAATAATGATGTAAAAACTAAGGATGATTTAACCAAAAATTTTGAGAAAACCATATTGGAAACATTAGGAAATAATGGGAGAGAAAACAAGTGTGTGTATATGTGTATGCATGTGTGTGTAAAGACAATATATTACTGAAAAATTATAAACACTAATATAATCATGGTATTTGGGGAAGGAAACAAAAGAAACAGGTAAAAGAGTTGAGAGTGTTACTTAAAAATATGACAACTGGAAATAAAAGAAAATTTGGCAAAGAACTACTGTTTTTTCATTATATATCTAATATTATTTGTTGACTTTTTAAACCATTACATGTTTTTCTTTGATAAAATTCAATTAAAAATTAAGTTCCATGGGAGGAAGTGTGTGGGTTGAGATTGTTTTTGACAAGTTGTGAAGCAATTCTATGAAAATGAGAGAGTGAAATGACCAGGGGTTAAGAGTAAGATTATTTCTCAGTATTAATAAGTCCACTTTAGATTGCAGGTTATGATTTTAAAGTAAGACTAGCCAGTGTGATTATATGTTTTCCTCCAACTATATTTCTCCAAGCTTAGATATGGCCAAGTGAATATGATAAAGTAAAAATGGAAAGGAAATCAAAAGGTATTGGCAAGGATTATAATAATAGAACATGGACTTTAAGATAGGTAAAGAGGGACCTGGCCGGTCTGGCTTAGCAGTTATAGAGCCGGCCTGCGGCCCAGAGAGTCCCGGGTTCGGTTCCCGGGTTTGGTTCCCGCTAAGGGCACGTACCTCGGTTGCAGTTTGTCCCCGGCCCCAATTGGTGTCATGTGGGTGGCAGCCAGTCGATGTGTCTCTCTCACACCAATGTTTCTCTCTCTCTCTTCCTCCCTCTCTCCTTCCCGCTCTATCTGAAGATAAATGCAAAAAAAAGGTGATGATTAAAAAAAAAAAAAGATAGCTAAAGAGGGAATGAGGATCAAGGAGATGAGGGCAGGGAAAATATGGTGAGACCAACGGATTGGAGGTCTTGATGGAATAGAGAGATCGTTGGTGTTGGGCTACTAGAAAGAGTGAAAGAGTGTTGGGAGTGGGGGGCATGAGATTGAGACTATGAAGATGTTGCAGTTATTGGTGAACATGAGGCTGAGAATATTACTGGAGGAGTGAGTGAGTATGGGCAAAGGACAAGATAAAGAGGAGAGAAGTTCAAGGATTTGAGGAGATGGACTCGCTTTGCGTAAGTGGGCACAAGTAATAAAGGGGAAAATCTGAGGGGACACTTATTGACATCCACAATGAGGGGTGTCACCTTCATATTTTTTGTCTATGATCTGTAGGCTTCTGAGTTTATAAATTCAGGATGAAAAGACCTGTTTTACCCAGTCTACAGTAAACCCTATACATATCTAGGGGATAGAGGTAGGGAATATTTTGAAAATTCTCGCAGATGATGATAATAATGCCTTCATTTCAGAGGTTCTTTGGTGATTTTTAATGACCTAAATGATAAGGTACTGGGTTGCTATCTTTTGTGGCTCTCAGGGGACATTAATAAGTTCTACTGTACATTCACTCCATCTTGTACCCAAATGGATCAAAGCCCACCCTTACAGACCCAGCATAAGTCCATAAAAGCCTAGTGCCAAGTCCTGTATTCATACACATTCAGACCACCTCAGTTCCTTCACTCCTCTTTCTTAGCTCTCCAATCCCATTATTCTACACTTTATTTTTTATTTTATTTCACTTATTTCAAATTTACCTTTATTAGTGAAAGTATTACATATGTCTCTCTTTTTTTCCCCCATTGACACCCTCCTCCTTGCTCCCACCCACCTGCCTTCACCGCATTATGGTATGTGTCCGTTGGTTATGCATATATGCAAACAAATTCTTTGATTTATCTCTTCCAATCCCCCTACCTCACTTCCCTCTGAGTTTTGTCAGTCTGTTCCCTACTTCAATCTCTCTGGATCTATTTTGTTTGTCAGTTTATTTTATTCATTAGATTCCACATACAAATGAGATCATGTTATACTTGTTTTTCTCTAACTGGCTTATTTTGCTTAGCACAATAATCTCCAGTCCATCCATGTCATCTTAAAGAATAAGAGATCTTTCTTTCTTACAGCAGCATAGTATTCCATTGTGTACATCTACCACATCTTTTTTTATCAACTCATCTACTGATGGACACTTGGGCAGTTTCCAGATCTCTGCTATTAGAAATAGTGCTGCTATGAACATAGGGGTGCATATATTCTTTCTGATTGGTGTTTCAGGATCCCTAGTATATATTTTTGGAAGTGGGAACACTGGGTCAAATGGCAGTTCCATTTTTTATTTTTTGAGGAAACTTCATACTATTTTCCATAGTGGTTACACCAGTCTGTATTCCCACCAGCAGTATACAAGGGCACACTTTTCTCCACATTCACACCAGCACTTGTCGTTTGTTGAATTATTGATGATAGCCATTCTAGCAGGTGTGAGGTGATACCTCATTCTTGTTTTCATTTGCATCTCTCTAATGATTAGTGACTTTGAGCATTTTCATATGTCTCTTGACCATCTGTATGTCCTCTTTGGAGAAGTGTCTAGTCGGGTCCTCTGCCCATTTTTTAATTAGATTGTTTGTCTTCCTTTTGTTGAGTTGTATGACTACTTTATATATTTTGGAAATTATCCCCTTATCCGATGTATCATTTGCAAATATGTTCTCCCATACAGTGGGTTCCCTTTTCATTTTGATACTGGTTTCTTTTGCTGTACAGAAGATTTTCAGTTTGATGTAGTCCTGTTTATTAATTTTTTCCTGTTTCTCCTGCCCTAGGCGATGTACTGGGTAAAATTCTGCAAAGTGAGATGTCTGAGATTTTATTGTCTATGATTTCTTCTAGGATTTTTATGGTTTCACAACTTATATGTAAGTGTTTTATCCATTTTGAGTTCATTCTTGTGTGTAATGTAAGTTGGTGGTCTAGTTTCATTTTTTTGCTTGTGCCTGTCCAATTTTCCCAGCACTATTTATTAAAGAGACTGTCTTTACTCCAGTGTATGCTCTTTGTCAAATATTAATTGAGCATAATGTCTTGGGTTGATTTCTGGGTTCCCTGTTCTGTTCCAATGATCTATATGCCTGTTCTTGTGCCAGTACCAGGCTATTTTGATTACAATGGATCAGCAGTATAATTTGATATTCCGTACTGTGATTTCCCTCCTATTTTGTTCTTCTTTCTCAAGATTGCTACAGGTATTCAGGGTCTTTTTTGGTTCCATATAAATTTTTGGAGTATTTGTCCTAGATCTGTGAAATATGTCATTGGTATTTTAATAGAGATTGTATTGAATCTATAGATTGCCTTGGGTAGTATGGACATTTTAATGATGTGAATTATTCCAATCCATGAACATGGTATATACTTCCACTTGTTTATACCTCCTTGTATTTATTTCTCAATGTCCTGTAGTTTTCTGAGAACATGTCTTTTACCTCCTTGGTTAAATTTATTCCTACATGTCTTCATTTTTTGTTGTTGTTGCAATGATAAATGGGATGGTTTTTTCTAGTTTCTCTTTCTGAGAGTTTATTATCAGTATATAAAAGTGCTATCAATTTCTGGAATTAATTTTTTATCCAGCTACTTTGCTGAATTCATTTATTGAATCTAGTAGTTTTTTGGTGGAGTCTTTAAGGTACTCTATGTACAATACCATGTCATCTTCGAATAATGACAGTTTCACTTCCTCCTTTCCAATTTGGATGCCTTTTACATTTTCTTCTTGTCAGATCACCATGGCTAAGATTTCCAGTAGTATGTTAAGTAAGAGTGGTGAAAGTGGACATTCCCTGTCTTGTTCCTGTTGTTAAGGGAAATGCTTTTAGTTTTTGCCCATTGAGTATGATGTTCACTGTAGGTTTGTTATGTATGGTCATTATTGTGTTGAGGTATGAACCCTCTATTCCTGCTTTACTGAGAGTTTTTATCAAAAATGGGTGCTGGATTGTGTTGAATGCTTTTTCTGCATCTATTGATATGATCATATGATTTTTACCTTTCATTTTCTTTATGTGGTGTATCACATTTAGTAATTTGTGAATATTGTACCAGTCTTACATCCCTGGGATAAATCCCACTTGGTCATGGTGTATAATCTTTTTAATATATTGCTGGATCCAATTTACTAATATTTTGTTGAGAATTTTGGCATCTGTGTTCGTCAGGGTTATTGGCCTGTAATTTTCATTCTTTGTAGTGTCTTTATCTGGTTTTGGAATAGGATAATGCTGGCCTCATAAAAAGAGCTTGGAAGTCTTTGTTCCTCTTCAATTTTTTGGAATAGTTTGAGGAGGATAGGTCTTCATTCTTTGACTGTTTGGTAAAACTCCCTTGTGAAGCCGTCTGGTCCAGGACATTTGTTTGCTGGGAGTTTTTTTTATTACTGCTTCAATTTCATTAGTTGTTATTGATCTGTTCAGGTTTTCTGACTTTCCTGGTTGAGTGTTGGAAGATTTTATGTTTCTAGGAATTTGTGCATTTCTCCTAAATTGTCCAGTTTGCTGACATATGGTTATTCATAGTATTTTCTTCTTTTTTTTTAAATCCTTACCTGAGGATATTTTTCCATTTTTGTTCAGATAGACTGTGAGGGATGGAGAGAAGGAGAAAGAGTGAAACATTGATGTGACAGAGCCACGTCAATTGATTGCCTCCCACACGACCCCAACCAGGGCTGGGATGAACCACAACCAAGGTACGTGCCCTTGACCGGAATCAAACCACAACTCATTGGTCAGTGGGTCAATGCTCTAACTGCTGAGCCAAACTGGCCAGGTCTATTCACAGTATTTTCTTACAAGCCTTTGTATTTCTGTGGTGTCAGTTGTTAGTTCATCCCTTGCATTTCTGATTTTCTTTTTTTTTAATCCTCACCTGAGGATATTTTTCCATTTATCTTCAGATAGAATGGGAAGGAGGGAGGGAAGAAGAGAGAGAGAGAGAGAAACATTGATGTGAGAGAGATACTTTAACTGGTTGCCTCCTGCACAACCCTGACCAGTGCCAGGGATGAACCGCAACCGAGGTATGTGCCCTTGGCCTGAATCAAATCTGTGACTCTTTGGTCCGCAGGCCAACGCTCAAACCGTTAAGCCAAACTGGCCAGGGCTATTCATAGTATTTTCTTACAATCCTTTGTATTTCTGTGGCGTCAGTTGTTACTTCATCCCTTTCCTCTGACTTATTCATTTGGGTCCTCTCTCTTTGTTTCTGGATGGGTCTGGCTAACAGTTCATCAAACTTGTTTATCTTTTCAAAGAACCAGCTATTGGTTTCATTGACCTTTTTTATTGTATTTTTAGTTTCTATGTCATTTATTTCCATTCTGATCTTTATTATTTCCTTCCTTCTACTTACTCTGGGCGTTTTTGTTGTTGTTGTTCTCTTTCTAATTTTTTAAGTTGCAGGATTAGATATTTTATTAGACATTTTTCTAGTTGCTTGAAGTAGGCCTGTAGTGTTATGAAATTCCCTCTCAAGACTGCTTTCACTGTGTCCCATAGATATTGGGTTGTTGTGTGTTCATTTTCCTTTGTTTCCAGGAAGTTTTTTATTTCTTCCTTGATCTCATTGGTAAGCCATGCATTGTTTAAGAACATGTTATTTAGCCTCTATGTGTTCAAATGTTTTTGAGTGTTTTTATTGTAGTTGATTTCTAGTTTCATGCCATTGTGATCCAAGAAGATGCTTAATATGATTTCAATCTTCTTGAACTTGTAGAGACTTATAGAGACTTATTTTGTGTCCTAACATGTCATCTATCTCTGAGAATATTCCATGTGCACTATAGAAGAATGTATATTCTGCAGCTTTGGGGTAAAATGTTCTGTAAATGTCAATTAAAATATCTGATCTAGTGTGTCCTTTAGGGTCACTGTTTCCTTGTTGATTTTTTGTCTAGAAGATCTATCCAGTGATGTCAGTGGAGTGTTAAATTCCCCTACTATGACTATATTGCTGTTGCTCTCACCGTTAAAGTCCTCCAAGAGTTTTTTAATGTATTTTGGTGCTCCTATATTGGGTGCATGTATGTTTACCAGGGATATATCCTCTTGTAGGCTTGATCCTTTTAGTATTATATAGTGACCTTCTTTGTCTCTTGTTATGGCCTTCATTTTGAAGTTTATTTTGTCAAATATGAGTATTGCTACACAAGCTTTTTATTAGTTTCTCTTTTCATGGAAAAATTTTTCCATCCTTTCACTTTCTCCCTGTGTGACTCTTGTTCTGAGATGAGTCTCTTGCAGACTTCATATATATGGGTTATGTTTTCTTATCCATTCAGCTACATTATGTCTTTTTTTTTTTTCTTTTTTTTTTTAATCCTCACCTGAGGACATTCTTTGAATTTATCTTCAGATAGAGTGGGAGGGTGGGGGGGGGGAGAGAGAGAGAAACATCGATGTGAGAGAGACACATTGACCAGCTGCCACCCACACGACCCCAACTGGGGCCAGGGACAAACTGCAACCTCGGTACGTGTCCCTAGTGGGAACCAAACCCAGGACTGTCCGGTCCGCAGGCCAATGCTCTAACCGCTGAGCCAAACCAGCCAGGGCTACACTATGTCTTTAGATTGGATCATTTAAGCCATTTACATTTAAGGTTATTATCAATAGGTAATTATTTATTGCCATTTTTATTCATTATACTTATGTTTCTCTGTATATATTTCTTATTATTATTATAGCAATCTCTTTAACATTTCTTGCAATGCTCATTTGGTGGTAATAAATTCCTTAAGCCTTTTTTTTTTTTTTTTGTCTGGGAAGCTCTTTATTTCACCTTTTATTTTGAATGATAGTCTTGCTGGATAGAGCAGTATTGGTTTCAGATTCTTGTTTTTCAATACCTTGAATACTTTATGCCTTTTCCTTCTGGCCAGTAGAATTTCTGTTGCAAAATCAGCTGACAGTCCTATGGGAGCTCCTTTGTAAGTAACAAATTGCTTTCCTCTTGTTGCCCTAAGGGTTTCTGTCATTCATTTTTGGCATTTTAATTATGATGTGTCTTGGCATTGACCTCTTTGGGTTCTTCTTGCTTGGGACTCTCTGTGCTTCCTGAACTTTTGTGACTTTTTCCTTCACCAAGTTAGGGAAGTTTTCTACCATTATTTCTTCAAACGGGTTCTCTATTTCTTGCTCACTTGCTTCTTCTGGTATTCCTATGATACGGATGTTGTTACATGTCATATTGTTCCACAGCTCCCTTTAACCATTCTCCTGTTTCTTAATTGCTTTTTCTTTTTGGTTCTCTGATTGAGTGATTTTTTTTTTTACCCTATATTCTAATTTACTGATTTTATCCTTGGTTTCCTCTAACCTGCTGTTTATTCCTTCCAGTCTATTCTTTATTTCTGCTGTCTTTGTTTCTGACTGGTTATTTTTTACAGTTTCTATATCTTTTTTCATTCTGTTGAGCATCCTTATAATCATTATTCTGAACTCTATATCTCATAAATTGCTTATCTCTTTTTCATTCTTTGTCTGGAGAATTCTCTTGCCTTTTCATTTGGGGCTTGTTTCTTTGTCTCCCCATTTTGACTGCTTGTTTGGGTTTGGTTTTCTGTATTAGGTAGATCTGCTATTACTCCCAGTCTTTGTAGGGTGGCCTTATGTAGTAGGTGACTTGTAGGAACCAGTGGCAGAGTCTCCCTGATCACCAGAACTGAATGCTCTAATAATGTCCCTTGTGCACACTGTGTGGGCCTCCTGTTGTAATTGAGTCTTGATTGCTATTGGCTCATCCATGCAGGGGTCTGGCCCTCAAGGTGGCTGACAATAAGGTTCAAACCCCAACACAGTGTGCAGGCTGCACTGCAGGTTTTATCACACAAAGCACAATTCAACTCAGCAGGGTTCGGAACCTGCCAAAATCTCCTTGTGGATATACTGTTTGTGAAGTTTATTGGGTCCTGCTCTGTTGTTGACTGAAGCTGGCCACTGGGTTTATTGGTTTTGGGTCTCTTTGCAAGGTCTGTTGTGCAGGCCATTGTAAGATGCTGTCTGTGACTGGTTCTGACTACCCTGTATGGACCTATCAGCAATCCACAGCTTGTAGCTCCCTCTGTTGAGGCTGAGTGTGTATGAAAAGGACCAAGGTCTGTTTTTACTGCCCTGAGCAGAGGAGCAAGACAG
This sequence comes from Tadarida brasiliensis, assembly GCA_030848825.1. Taxonomy (NCBI): domain Eukaryota; kingdom Metazoa; phylum Chordata; class Mammalia; order Chiroptera; family Molossidae; genus Tadarida; species Tadarida brasiliensis. The sequence continues at coordinate 64,083,752 of CM061259.1, read as the reverse complement.
GAAAAGACTCAAAGCACCCAGAGGTCTGCCTCTGCCTGCAAGCTGGCTGTTACTCTCAGTCACTTATTGAGCCTCAGGCTAGTCCTCAGCCAGACATAAACTCCAAAGGATGGGGTGAGAGAGTTTCCAATGGGTGCAGCAATTGCTTACTCCCAGGCTAAAGCTGTATTGGTTGGAAAACTCTGCCTGAGAAACATGGCTTCTGCAGTGTGGAGGAAATGACTCAGCACAGGGATCCTGGTGACTGCCTTCCCAGCTCTCTCCCCAGTACCACCATCCCCAGACCCTCTTCAAGCAGCTCTAGTCCACTCTGCCTTCCCCCTGCTGGAGCCTAAGGTGAGTGGCTGCAAACAAAATTTAGTGTGTTGGCCCTTTAGGAGGGTGCCTGTGTTTTTAGCTGTCTCTCCCTACCAGAGAGAACCTGTGGTACTTTTCACACCCAGATGTTATGTGGTCTCCTTTCTCAGTTCCATTACTCTGGACTGGGGAGCCCAGCTTGGGGTTTAGACCCCATACTGTATGTGTGTATGTGGGGACCTCCCACAGCTGAGATATCCCTCCAGCACTTCAGCTGCTGCCTGTGGGAGCCCAGCCAGCCCTCTCATGCCTCAGCACTTCCTACCAGTCTTAATGTGGGCTCCTTTTTACATCCTTGGTTATAAGGGTTCTCTCCAGCTAGTCTTAAGTTGATGGTTCAGGATGATTTTTCTATATTTTAGTTGTAATTCTAGTTTGATCCTGGGAGAAGATCAGTATTGCTTCCACTCAACCTGTCACCATCTTAGAATCTAACAATACAGTTTTACCCCATGATTTTACACTTTAGATCCTAATTGCCATTTCAGGCTCTCCTACCTAGGCCACTGTTTTGTAATTCTTCATTGTACTTCACCCAGCTATTGTGTCTTTGAACCTGAACAATAACCACTCCTTATTTTGGAACACCCTCACTCTTACAGGAGGGCCAGGGCACTCAGCAAGTGAATCATGGTGAGAGTGGTACACACCCTGTTTCAGATACTTGTGTGTTTTTTTGTCACATTCTTACTAAACAAGGAAGGTGTGTTGAAAAAGAATAACTAAGGGGTATTCAGTTCCACTGACTTTTAATCCTATAGCATTATTTTTTCATCTGAGTATAAAGATGAAAATGAATGATCCAAAACTCTTGCCCTAGGATATGTACTCATGATCCATGTCCCCAGCCCCAAAGATAGCCCATTGCTTTTCATCAAACAATATCTATCAAGCATCTAACATGTGTCTGTCTTATGCTAGGGAAGGGTAGGTTACCAAAATGAATAGACACAGTCAAGTTCTCCACTAACCCTTTAATACTTAAATATTACAAATTAATTTTAGTACAGATTTCCTTTGCTTTTGGAATTGAAGGCTTTTAACTAAAAAAATAATAATAATGTTTGCTCTATATCCTCATTTGATTAAATAAATAAAAATTCAATCCAATCAAAACTTTACTGTAAATTATCTCAAAATCTTTCTACAATTTTATAATTATCTAAGGGGTTTGTATAGCCTAAAAAGAAAGTTTGAGCAATTAGTTTAATATTGAATTTACAATTTTTCTGATGATTAGTTTAAGGGTATTTTCAATTATTTTTCCCAAAGAAAGTGCTTTTAACCAACTAATGTGCTCTTTATAAATCTTTGTTTTTTTAAAAAATATTTTATTGATTTTAGAGAGAGAGAAAGGAGAGGGAGAGAGAGATAGAAACATCGATGAGAGGAAAACATCAATCAGTTGCCTCCTGCACATTTCAAATGGGGATTGAATCCACAACCTGGTGTGTGCCCTGACCAGGAATCGAACTGGTGACCTTTCAGGGCACAGGATGACACTCAACCAACTGAGCCACATTGGCCAGGGCTCGTTGATTTTTAACTTTTTACATATCTTATTTCCCAGCTAAGACAGGAACTATTTCTTAAACTTTCCTGATATCATTCGCAATTCCCAACATCATGCTGTATGTATATATGTGGAGATTTGGGGAATTTTTGTTTTGTTTTGTATGTAGTCACACAATCTTCAAGAAAGGTATGGAGAACATATTTATTTTCTTTAAAAGCTTCATGTATCCTCTAGTAACTGCACTATAGTTGTGTAATAAAATGTCCTTACTTTTAGAAAACACACACTGAAGTATTTAGAAGTAAAAAGGTTGCCCAGGCCAGTGTGGCCTCAGTTGGTTGAGTGTTGTCCTGTGCAACGAAGGGTCGCTGGTTCTATTACCCGTCGGGTCACATGCCCAGGTTGTAGGCTGGGATCCCCAGTCAGGGTGCATGTGGGACACAGTCAATGAATGTTTTTCTCTCTCTCTCTCCCTACTTCTCTCTCTAAAATCATTTTTAAAACATTAAAAAAGAAGAAGAAGAATTATAAAGGCATAATGTCTCCAATTTACTCTGAGAAGTTCAGGGGGAAATATATATATATAATATATATAATATATATAATATATTATATATTATAATATATATTATATATACATTATATATAATAATTATATATTATATATAATTATAATTATAGTTTATTATATATAATATATTATGTATTATATATTATATATATAATTATAATTATATATATTATATATATATGTAGAGAGAGAGAGAGATAAATGATAAAGCCAAAAATCAAATGAAGAAAAATGTCAACAGTTGGTGAATTGGTAAAGAAGGGTATATAAAAGTTCCCTGTACTGTTTTTGCAACTTTGCTAGAACTTTGAAATTAAATAAAAATAAAAAGTTACCCCAAAAGTCAAAATCTAGAAAGACATATACCCTAGAGTAAAAAGGTCTATCTTGCTGTACATTGGAAAACAAGAAGGGAAATTTTTTTGAGTGCTGAGTTCCAGATGATAGATGAGGTGGTGAGCTATCAGTAGTTTCAGCAGGGAAAGAGCCCCGCTGGTAAACGAATTTTCACTTTTGCTAGGCTAGGTTTGGCTCTCAGACAACTCATCAGTCAGATTTTAAGGAGCTCTGGGAAAATCTCAGCACACGTGTTTGAACACTCTCTAGGACTGCTTCTGGAAGCCCTGCCCTGCCCTGAGACAGGTCCACCCTTGAGACACTGTCCTATGGAAAAGGAAGTCAGTGGAACAATGAGTTATAATTACAAGGGAGTCTACATGGCTGAGAGGCTGGGAAACAGCTGACATCTATGCTTCTGAAAGCAATTCAAGGTTAGCTCCCCTAGTGCTAGGTTGGCTCCTGAAATCTCAAACTGCCTTCTCTCCCCCCATAAGTCATCACCAAATGCCAAAATGTATCAGTTCATGTGCTCCAGCTCCTGTGCATTGATGGGAATTAACAATTCAGAGACCAGCAAATTGGTACATTTCTGCAAAATATTCTGGCCTTGCAGCTCCCTCCTTATGCAGCCTACTGAGCTCTCCTGAAGCAACCTGTGCAGCCCAGGGTGGGCTTGCTGTAAACCGGCAGGGAATTAAGTCAAGAAGCTTCAAGGGAATGAACAGATGCTCAGAGAAAGCAGGGGAATGCTGGGGCCTGACCACAAATATAATGTCTGAGTCAAAAGTCAAAAAGTCATTCATTCACATGCCAAGGGCCATTTCCTCCATCTCACCCCCACCCTGCCACGATGGAAGTCAGTTCTCCACAGTGCATGGTGAGTCAGGCATGAGTACTTTGATTACGGCTCAGCTGATGTCATTCAAGAAAACAGGGGGGTCACCCACTGCATCAGAGGAAGAGACATTTGACTGAGACAGGTCCACCCTTCAGCCCTCTGGGGAGCCTGACATTTCCAGGACACGAAAAACAAACTTCCTCTTAAGAAGGAATATGCTTTCAGTGTGGGAAAAAAAAATAGAGAGAGAATTGGAGAGGGTCAATACGTGCTCACCCTTGGCTAAAAGCCCACAATCAGGGAAATTTCTGTCCTTTTAGAAAAGGTGAAAGCATCAGAATGTCCTCTGGTTCCACAGCAGATCCACATCACTGCACGTACACAGAGAAAAAGTGTCTTGACTCAACAGAGCAGGCTGTGCCAAGTAGCCTTCTAACACCCTTTCAGCTGAGCTCTTTGTTCTCTCAAGAGTTAACACTTTGAATGTGTAACAAGTATCTACTGAGAGGCTACCTAGTGTTCATCCTTTGTGGTAGGGAGAGAGGATTCAGATACAATAGAGCCAATAATGTAGGCTGGTTTTGTTTGGGGGTTTTCTTTGTTTGTTTGTTTGTTTTTACTGCTTTTTAGAGAGACAGGGAAAACAAAAACCCTCAGTTTGTTGTTCCACTTATTTATGCCTTCTTTGGTTGATTCTTGTATGTGCCCTGCCTGGGGATCAAACCCACAACCTTGGCATATGGGAAGGACACCCTTAACCAACCGAGCTACCCAGCCAGGGGCTATACGCTGTTGTTGTTGCTATAGCTAACATTGATTTCTATGTTCTGCCACTCACTTTACATAGATTATCTTATTTGAACCTCAACAATCTTTTGGGTAGGTACTATTATTTACTCCACTTTGTAAATAAGGAAACTAAGACACCAAAAGACTAAGTAACTTCTCCAAAATCACAGCAAGTGGATGGAGAAGCCAGTGTTTGAAACCAGATATCCTGGACCACTGCTGTCCGACAGAACTTTTTGTAATGATCACAGTGTTCCTTATTGCACTGCTCAATATGGTAGCCACTCACCATATATGGTTACTGAGCACTTGAGATATGATTGGTACAACTGAAAAATGGAATTTAAAATTTTTATTTAATTTTAATTAACTTAAATTTCTTTTTTTTTTTTTATCCTTACCCGAGGATAGGTTTATTGATTTAGAGAGAGGAAGGGGGGGGGGGAGAGAGAAACATCAGTGTGAGAGAGAAACATCAACTAGTTGCTTCTCAAACGTGCCCTACCTGGGGACCAAACCCGCAACCCAAGTATGTGTGTGCCCTGACCAGGAATTGAACCCGCAACCTTTTGGTGTAGGGGATGAAGCTGCAACCAACTGAGCCACACTGGCCAGGGCTAATTCATTTCAATGTTAATAGTCACCTGTTGCTGTTGGCTACCATAGTGGACAGCTCAGCTCTACACTGACTCGGAACCAATGTACTTAACCATGTGCTAAATGACAATATGTAGGGTTTACCCTCACTTTCTTTTAACTGATGGCAAGTCAAATTACAATAAATATCAGCATCATGCTTGAAGGGGAAGAAAGTAGTCAAGTGTCCTTAGGGAGAGTGAGAGGGAAGGGCATGGGTTGCAGTTGCCAGGAAGAGAATGCAGGCATACCTGGTACTCTATTCCAGGCACTGAAGGCATGTGTCTTTGGACATATTAAAGGCAAGTGTCTCACCTCACCTATCTCCACCTGCCTCTCCTGTCCCTGTCCAGTCACCAACAGCCTCCCTGCCACTTTGACCTCTGGTCTTGTAGCTGGATCAGCTGGTCCTGACAGCATGGGCCCCAGGATGCTCCTCCTTCTGATGGGCACCAAGGAGGATGCCAGAAAAAGACTGGCCCCAGACACATGCCTTCTATTAGCTCACACTCCAGAAGTCAGAGACTTACAAGCTGGAGCTTGCCAAGGCACAATGCAAGACAGTATGTGAGTACTCAATGGATTTCATTGGGAAGAATAAAAGGACAATATATTTGGGCTGAGTGAACAGTTAGAGATGGTATTTTGGAGGAAGAGGAACTAGAGCTGGGCTGCAAAAATTAAGTGAACTTAGAAAGTCCAAGAGAAGGGGAAATGACATTTGAAGTGGGGCAAAAAGCATGAGCACAGAGATCGAGTTTGGTGAGCACAGGTGTAGTGAGGGGTTATGAGAAGTTAATCTGGAGCAGCAGTAGGGGACAGGTCTGTGAGATGGGATGGTAGTCAACTTTTTGGCTAGTCCTGCCTCATCTCAATGTTGGGTGCTCTGCTAGTAACATCTTTGTTCTCAAAGAGCCCCAGAAGAGAACCTGGCAGTTGGCCCCAACCTGCACATTTTATTTAAATATGTAGATTTCAGAGACCACTCCTAGGGATTCCGTGAGACTAGGATCTGGACTGAAGTCAGTTTCGTTTTATTTTGTTAACCAGGGAATGAAGTGATCTTGGTTCTTCTGAGCCCTCCTGAGTGTTCGAGAAGCACAGGTTTCAGCCACTCCCTTCTCCAGGCAAGAACCCACTCAACTGTCAGAAATGGAGGTTTTCAAAGCTGCCATTTTCGAAGGTGTCCGGGAAAAATTACCCAGACTCCTTGGGGAAACTGTTCTGAAAGGTCATAAGCTCACCTCAGGAGGGGAATCATCGAGGGGCAGAGGAAAGGTGGGGATAGCCAGAAGCAGCAGCAACTTCAAGGGGCCACATTGGAATTCAAGATTGCATCACAGGCCCTGGCCAGTTTTGCTCAGCGGTTAGAGCATCGGCCCATGGACGGGAGAGTCGCAGGTTCAATTCCTGTCAAGGACACGTACCTCGGTTGCGGTTCAGTCCCTGGCCCTGGTCAGGGTTGTATAAGAGGCAGCCTGTCAATGTGTCTCTCACATCGATGTTTCTCTCTCTCTCTCTCTCTCTCTCTCTCCCCCCTCTTCCTCCCTCCCACTCTATCTGAAGATAAATGGAAAAAATATCCTCAGGTGAGGACTTAAAAAAATAAATAAAAGCTTGCATCAAAGGAAATTTAAAATAGTTTCTATGAGTCCTTCACTTTACAGTTGAGTAAGCTGAGGCTTAGAAAGGAAAAGTGACTTATCCAAGTTCACACAGCCAAGTCCATGAACAGCAGATGGAAACAGGTGACAGGCCTCCTGACCAGGGCCTTGCCTCTGCTCTGTACTTGTCATCAGCCCCTGGACAGAGCCGATCGCTTCCCTCCGCATTGACGCCAGATCACCATCCAAAATGACAAGACAAAGCCCTTTCTTTGGACCCATTCATGCTATTCTCATTAAACCATTTTACTTGAAAGCCGTTATTTATTGAAAAGAGGACACTTATCTTTTGAGGGCTGTGTCTTTTGTTGTATATCTCCACATTTTCCAAAGACTCCAGGAGATCCAGGGCAAGATAAACTTCTGCCAAGAGAAATGGTAGCACTTATTAAGAGGTAAAATTAAATCCGTTGATGTTTGCCACCCCTGTGGGAAAAGAGTGGAAGTGAGTCCTGTTTTCACTGTGAACTTCCTCCTGTGCGTGCTAGGCTTCTTCAGTGCCAGTCTCCCAGGCCAGGTAACACGTTTCTCTTCCTCCTTTTTTAAACAATCCCTACTCCTGAGCGCACCCTTCACCCACCCAACTCTGGCGTTCCAGTATGTCATATTTAGAGATCTATTGGCTACAAAGGCATTGCTCCTCTTTCTGCTTTTAGTCCGCACAGTCCTGTGCATGTCTAACATGTTGGGCACCTCTCAGAGGCCAAGTACCTTGAAAGGATGGAAAGGGCAGACCCCGGACATCTACATGCACGATAATGAGGCTTTCTGTTCTCCTGGGAAGCACCTTGCTATTCCCGAGCAGTGCCTCCAGTCCCTCCCTACATGTATATGTCTCCTCTACCCCCACCCCTTGCAAGCACTTTATAGGATGGAAAGAATCATGGAAGTTTGGAATTTTAAAGGGCATTCATTTAGCCCCACCATTGTATAAATAAGGAGAATTGAGGTTCAAGAATTTTAAGTGATCTGTTAAAGATCACACTCCTAATCAGTGGCAGATAAGAAGTGAGCCACAGGTCTCCCAGGTTCTACAAAGAGCTATTTGTTCCCTATCATCACTTGCGCACATTGCATTAGGCTTCGGTCCTGACTTTGCAATTGATTTCCTGTGTTCCTGAGGCTCTCCATGCTTCAGTTCCTTTGTCTGGAAAATCAGGATTAAAATGTCTACTCAACACCCCTCACAGAGATGTTAGGAAAATCAAATGACACCGTGAAAATGAGAGTGTTCTGAAAAGTGGAGAGCACTATTTTTAACATTTTTATGATACTTTTCCCATCTCAGATGTATCTTCTAACAACCTCCAAAGCAGGGTAGTGCTTTTCTAATGCAACTTTTAAAAAATAACCTCTCAGAAAGAAACTGTGGTGCAAAGACACATGCAAAGCTCATCTCATTGATAGGTTGGTTTTTATCCAATGGAAATGCCCAGGTTGTGAATATTTTTGACAACAAGTTAGTTCACACGACAGAGGATATTGCTGGGGAGTGTGGGGCGGAATTATCCCACGTGAGTCATTAGTCACAGCTGGGCCTTTCCTATTTAAAAAAATATCCTACATACAAGAGAAGCTGAAAATGCAGTCCTCATTTTTGAGCTGCTTTTAAGTTTGTGATAGAATATGACAGGAACAAAGGGAAGTGCTCTGCTGATCACAATCTTTACTCTAGAAATTAAAGCCCAGGGATTATCTGATGATGCTTTGTTTTTTCCTTCCCTTTCAGTCTGTAGAAAATAACTAACATTAGAAGTAAGGATTCCTAGGAGGCGTTCTGATGGGCTTGTGGGGCCAGGGGCAGTGCGAGAAGGTGGAGTGCAGGCTGTTCCCAAGTGACATGCAAGGTACACAAAACTGGCCCTTCTAAGCCCTGCTGTCCTGCCACCCCTCCCAGACCAATGCCAGTGTCTCAGAAGTAGAGTAGTTGATGTTTTTTATTTGTTTGTTTGTTTTGGGATTTTTTTTTTCTTTATTGATTTTTAGAGAGAGAGGAAGGGAGAGGGAGAGAGAGATGGAAACATCGATAAGAGAAAACATTGATTGGCTGCCCCTGCCTGCCCCAACTGGGGATTGGGCCCACAACCTGGGCATGTGCCCCGACCGGGAATTGAACCGGTGACTTCTTGGTGCATGGGTCGATGCTCAACCACCGAGCGACACCAGCCGAGCAGTTGATGTTTTTTAATACATAAATATATCTCTAGGTGTTTAGTAGAACCAGGGTAGGTGGGGATTTGTGTCACGTGATATGCATCTAGCTGCTTGGGCTACTGAGTGGTGATACATGAAAAGGACTCTGGTCAGTTCATTCCTAAAGCATCTGAAAAGCCCAGCACAGTGCCATTTGCAGACTGCACATGTTCAGTAAGTAACATGAGCCAGCATATATTGAATTCTTACTCTACAGTAAGCACTGTGAAAAGGGCTGTCCATGTGTTATCTAATCTACCCAACAAGTCAATGATAGAATCATTATTAATATTCCCACTTGATAGATGAGGAACCAAGGCACAAGAGGTTAAGTAAATTGTCCAAAAACCACATAGCTAATTAGTAGTGATCTGAGAGACACACCCTCGCAGTCAGACTCCCAAGCCTATGGAAAGCAAAGTTTGTCTTAAAACTACTGTACTATATTGCCTCCCAGTCAATAAAAGACATCACCACCCTTTGGGTGAGATATTACATCACCTTCAAAGAGTCAGTTTTCCTGGGATGACTTTGCAAAGATGGTTTGTGTGTAAATCTGAGTAAGTTAGGTTATGCCTTAATAACAAAATGCCTCCAAAGTCTCAGTGACTTAATACAACAGATGTTTGCTCCATGTCGACTTTTGTTCATTTCTGCTGAGAAGCCCATTGGCCAGACTTAGTCATCTAGCCCCAACGTGAGCACTAGGAAATGTGGAGGAGCACATGGAATGTTTAGCCAGCAACGAGGTTCCAGTCCCAGCTCTTCTATCCATGCCCTTGTGATTTGGGCAAACGACTCCTTTCTGAGCTGCAATCTCTTCATTTCTCAAATGATGTAATTACACTATTGTCTCTCAAGGTCCGTGCTTGCATATTTTATGAATCTACCAAGGAATGTCCTTACAAAGGCCATGTACCAAGACTCTACTGGCACCCCCAAGAGGATACGGAAAGATCACATCTCTCGATGTGATGTGAGGCAAGGCTGTTTGTGGCACAAGTCAGGCTCGATGTTTTGCTTGGATGGCGGGCGTGGGAAGACTGTTTGCCAACCTAACAGAAAGGGGTCAGCGGTTCATGGCAACTCCCAGGCCTTTGGAGATGTTGGGAACTTTTTTGTTGGTCTTTACACCTAATAAAAAGCAATTTCCTCTTTTCAAAAGGCAGATTTTTTTTCTGTTTTGGAAGATTAGTGGGTTTTGGGTTTTGTTTAGTTTTTGGTTTGGAAATTAAAAGGACATTATCTTTTAAGGCCAAAGATATGGGTAACAGAAAGGATATATAGATTAGCCCAGGTCACAGAGCAAGACAAGAGCAGAGCAAGGGCTAAAACCACTGCCTTGGATGGGCCTCATCCCCAGGCAGGAAATCATTCTGGGATAAAAATTCTTGCCAATGGTCCATGATGAATGAGTGTTAATAGGCCCAAACATAGACTTCATATCCTTTAGAACACACAAAGGAAAAGGGAATAGGTAGAGTCAACTTTGGCCCAATCTAGCACACACAAAAAATGCCAATTGAGACACAACTCTGAGCCATTACCTTTTCTGGAAATGGGATTAAGGGCAGGTAAGCCATGTGGGCTGTAACACATTGGCCAATTCCCCTCCTTACAAGCTTTTAGCTACCGGCTATCTCTTGACTGGAACACGAACAGCTCATTCACCAGGCTGTGTCCACACTGTTTTCTCACCACCACCCCATCACACAGGCTCCCAAAGAAACATATGCACACCAATGAGGACAGCCTGGCAACATGAATAACTCCCAGGCTCCCAGGGGTATGAGGGAGAGCCAAGCTGACCCAATTATACCTTAGGAACCCTGACAATATTCCTAAAGTTTCACAATAGCAGTATCTGAGGGGTCAGTGCTCCTCCTTTCCCCAAATGTTCCTGTTAGGTGGCAGTAAGATCTTATATTATACCACTCTATAATTTAAAAGTGCTTCTTCAAATATCTCGTATCTCATTTAATCTTTCCAGTGAACTTTGGGGGCAGGTATGGAGTGGACAAAAATTATCATTCTAATTTAACGCATGAAATTTATAGCTCATAACCCTTTGCGTGGCCCGCTAGGCTTGCCTGATGTTCACAGCCACTGAGTATTGCAGCTAGAACTTGAACAGGGATGTTCCATTCCCAAATCCAAGTTCTTCTTGGCATTCACATAGATCCTTGGTCAGTGTCATCAGCCAGGCTTTCCCCTGCTGAGTGCACAAGGACCCCAAAATCTAAGTTTGCCCACAAGTTCCATAAACAGAGGCCATATTTCTCATGTCAGCGAGAGGGTTGCCTGGAAATTATTAGGAGAGTAAAGAAAACTGAAGTCAGAACAATCCAGACCCCATGTCACATCTAGCCCTTAGGAGGATGTTCTGGCTGCTTGATGACTCAATTCTGGTGGGAGGCCCAGCCAACATCCAACCCACCTTCTGGATCGCCCAGATTGTAGGGGACCATTTTACTGAGAGAAATGTAAGCTCATTGTCAGTGGTCAGATGCTCAAGAACTCTCATGGTCAACAATCTATTTTCTTAAGTATCCAAGTTTTCTAGACCCCAGGGAGCATTGGCTCATAGGATTTGACTGGTGAGAACTGCCCAAGAAGCCCCGTAAGCCTAGGACCTCCCCTTCCCCACAGAAGTCCATCAGCCACCAAAGGAAACAGTCACAGAGCTACCAACAGAGTGCACAGACACCCGCTTCCACTACTCCCACATGGAGGAAAGACCCACTTGAGGAAAAAAAGCTGATAACTCTGATGACTAAAAGTAAATTATCTGGACTATGGTTATCTGGCAAACACATAAAAAATTTCCAAGCCAGTTGGAAGAAAGACACAAAATGCTTCTTTTCGCATGAAGTTGTAGTGTTCGCAGGACCCACACGGCCATTATCTCATCAGATCCCACAACCAATGGAGTGCAGGATAGTTGTCTCCATTTCAGAAGCAAGGAAATAGTCCCAGAAAAATAGATCTGTCCCTGGTTCACGGGAGAGCTGGAGCTAGACCTGGAGTCTTGCAACTCGCCCTTCAGTCCCCCTCTTCTCCTTTGACTCATTCATCGTGCATTTATCCGTTCCACAGGAAGGTGCTGAGATCCATGAAAGAAGTCCTCATCAGCACAAACACCTCCCAAGGGACTGGCTCCAGACAGACGGGGCTCCTGTCCCTTGCAGTTCGCTGTGGGTGAGAACGTTCAGTTACGCCAAGGCCATACTGAAATGCTGGCTTCTTCTCGCCATCTCCGCTCTCCCCCATCCCCACTCAACCTTTTTCTGAAAAAGGCTTAAAGTGCAGGAAATCTTTCACAAAGATAAAACAGAAGCTAGCAACCAAGGGATAAATGTGATACAGAACTATCTCTCTTTTTTTCTTGTTGTCTGATGTGGAACATGGCATTTAGCCTCTCTGTTGTCTACTTTCAACTGTGAAATGAAGAAAACTTATCACCAAGAATTAAATATGAATGAGAAGCTGATATCCAGTCAGTCTTCTCTAATGTAGCTACACTAGCTGTTAAGATATTTAAATATTTCCCAAATGGTTTTAAAAAAAACCCACTTCTCTGACCTGTCCCCAAACCTCCCCCAGAGTCATCTATAGTTCCCATGATCCAGCAAGTAAAAGGTTAACTCCTGGGTCCCAGGGAGGACTCAGGAACCTGCTCCATGCAGCACAAAGTCTCATCCTTTCTGACTGGCTGATGCCTGGACATAGGGGGCGACACCAAAAATCATCATCATCATCATCATCACCCTATAAATCAGAAAAACCAAATCTAAGAGGAAGAAGCAGCTCTGAGTCAAACTGTAACTTCTCAGAGGTCAGCAAGGTAGTTGCTAAATTGTTACACTGTAGTAAAATCCTGGGTCATAAAGTCATTTCCAGAAAACCACAAAAGCTTTTCTTTAAACATGTCACTACCCCCATTCAGAAACATTTGACTACCCCCTATTTCCTGTTTTACTTTGTTTTGGTTTGTTTTGGTTTGGTTTGGTTTTAGCTTATCTGCCTGCCTTTCAGGGGCCCTCTCAGCTTGTCCTCACCCCACAGGTCCCAGGCGGAGCCCTTGCCGTTGCTAGGCTAATTCCCACACAGGCCACCTTCAGCTCCATCCCTGAGTTTTGCTCATGTCCTTCCTGGGTCTGAGGTGTCCTCTCAAATCCTTCAAGGTGAAGTTCATGTCCATCTTGTCCAAGAAGCTTTGACCTGACACTCCAGTCCTCATTGGTTCCTCTGTCCTTTGAGTTCCTACAGCACCTACAGTTTGGATGATATAAGTTTACACTGCACTGGGTTGTTTTTCTCTCATTTCTCTCATTTTCTCTCATTTTGATCAATTCTCCTCAGTTACACCAAAAGGTTAAGAACCAATCCCTAGCCTTCTCCTAAACCCCAGAGCACTGGCATAAAACTGACAAACTATAAAAGGCATGCTAACTACTCGTGGATTGAAGCCTCTAGCTTCATAATCTGCAGAGGGGCCTGGCTGAAATGCTTCCACAGGCCTATCGGGGACCCATTTTGGAAGACACAGTGGGCATTTTCCACATCTGAGTGCATACTCACTCATGCACATGGCGAATGCTATTCAACCCCATAAATTGCTGGAAGATCCTAACACCTGCTTTTAAAAACCCAATGGTTAGAGAAACCACTGGCTCCTTTACAGTCTGCCTAAATTAGAATAAATCTGAGCATAAACTCATTGACTATGAAACTGGCCTGGAGGAGAAAAACTAAGACCTGCCTTTTGTATTCCTGACAAAATAATTAGCACCTCATTTGTACCTTCCCACCAAAAAGACGGGCTGAATTTTTTCTTTCTTCTTTTTTTCTTTTAATGCAGAATGACTCAAATGTCTCTGCTGTAGACAAGAAAGTCTGTGGGCTTACCTTTGGAAAGCCTTGCATTCATTCCCAGCAAGCTTGATAGCATCAGAGACAGGGAAAGGATGATGGACTGGATTAAGCTGAAGCTGATGGTCTCAAAATGTCAAACAATAATAATTAGGGCCTACCTTTAGGACAGCAAATCTTAAAATGAAAAGTGCCAGGAGAGTTAAGGACAGCAGGAGGTAAACAAACACAGTCACATTACAAGTATAATGCATCTTTAGAAACTGAGAGAGCCAGGTGAGCTGCATCAGAATAATCTGAGAAGCCTGTTAAAGGCACACAGACACCTGGGCCCCACCCCCAGTGACTCTGAAGGAAGGCCCAGAAATCTGCATTTTTAACAAGCTCCCCAGAACACCACTCTTTGAGAAATACTATACAAAAAGCAGGAAAAATGAAAAGGTATGGAGGCTTAGTGTTGCAAAGAACACTGAAGTAATCAGAGAATTCAGGAGTCCAAGTTACCCGCAGAGAGGTATTAACAAGATAATTCATATATACATAGGGCTGGTTTTCAAAATGACCACACCTGCGTGAACACTAGTATACCAGTATTTGTTCAGCTTTATGTGGGGTTTAGGACAAGGGTAAGGATTGGTTCTTGACCTTTGGTGTAATTGAGGAGAATCAATCAACATGCATGAAATGAGAGAAAAACAACCCAGTGCAGTGTAAATTTATATCATCCAAACTGTAGGTGCTGTAGGAACTCAAAGGACAGAGGAACCAATGAGGACTGGAGTGTCAGGTCAAAGTTTCTGAAGGATTTGGGAGGATACTGCAGACCCAGGAAGGACATGAGCAAGGCTCAGGGATGGGGCTGAAGGTGGCCTGTGTGGGAATTAGCCTAGCAATCTAGTATTTATTCTGATTGGCCAGGGCCTGTGCTCTGCCAGTTGTTAAATACTGTGCATGTCACCACTGCATGGATACATTAAACGCAGCTGAATATCAGCCACAATAGATCTTAAAAATATTTAAGAGACTATCTTTGTACAAATGACAGATATGCAAATATGCACAGCAGAAAAGTTTATGCAAATGAAACATTTGGAAGCAACTTAAATGCTTGAAGGAGATTTTGTTTCTTTTTATCGTGGCTTTAACTAAAATATTTGGCGATTTATGAAAAGTAAAAGAAGGCAGCATATGTGACAGTGTTTCTGTCTAAAAAGCCAGAATCAATCTCTAGGCATATTGGCTGCTTCCCTCAGTTCTCCATGTTTGAAGTGAGGCCAGTCACTGTCTCTGTGCTGCCCCCACACTAAGGAACCAAAAGTGCTCTCTGACCTGGCCAGACCGGCGCCCTCCTAAGGGTGAGGGAGCTGTCTCAGCGCCTGTCCTCCTTCTCACCCTCCTTCACTTCTGTTCTCCCCCGTGCTCTTCTGGCCCTACTTTGATCTGACCCTCCCTTAATCACCACGGGTCTGGTTCTCTAAACATCGCTGAGCTTTAGAAAAATTACACTACAGAAGCCAAATAGATAAATAAACTCTAATCTTAGACCTCAACAAGATCAAGCTTATTAGTCCCATGGGGATGTTTATCTTGGAGAAGTGCAACTCCAGATCTGGGTTTATTATTTGGGGAGGCTGCCAAATCAGTCCACGGTCAGGCTACAGGGAAAAGGGCGAGTGGGGACGGTGCTAGCCCAGTGCTCCGGCTGAACAAGTCCATAAACAGCATCTCTCTAACTTGCCTGGCTTCTGTTCCAAATGAGAAATGAGACAAAAACCTGTTTTTGATGGGACACTAAATTATCAACTTTATGGCCAATATTACTGATAAACGTTGATAGTAGAGGGTGTGACATATATGAAACAAATGGGCTTCCTAGTCATGGATTCCAGAATTATCCAGGTTTGACTAGCTGGTCACAAAAAAAAACACTCTCCTGGTTCTAGCCCTGAAGCTTCCCATCCCAGGAAACCCCTCAGCCTGAGCAAATCCGGACAACTGGTCGCCCCAGCTGGGCCAGCACAGACTGCCCCAGCAGCATGGGGTGAAGAAGATTGCACTTCTTGTGGACAGCTCCCTCTCAAGAGGAAAGAGAGAAGGTCTGTGTCATGTTACCCAATTTCTCTTTCCAAACTCACCAATCAAATTAAGTCACTAGAGTACAGGAGTATTAAACTGGTAGTTCTCGCAGGATATGGAAGAGGGAAAAAAAAACAGTATTTTCCAATACCAAGTATAATTAATATGACCAACACAAGTGAACCCTTGGCAATCCAATGGGACTTAGTTGAAAGTTTGAACTATAGACTAATTTAAAAAGAAGTGTAATTTTATGAGTTTATACAACTCAACCTAGGCTTTAAAAATATCATTTAATAATAATTGTAATAAAACTTACATGATATAATGGTGCCCTGTGGTTGTTAACACCACGTGATCAGTTACTAGCATTGATTTGTGAGAAGAAGTAATAATATGTGTTATTTCCTGTCTCAGCATTCACTCTCTGTGTGGCCATTTAGAGAACTCTTACCTCCCTGCCATAGTCACCAGAGTGTTCCAAGTAGTGATCGTTCTGAGCGAAGACACAACATGGTTGCAGGGTCCCCAACAGATCTACAATGGACATATAGCAGAGTGAGAAACAAATCTCTGCAGTTTTAAAAGATCTAAATTTGGAGGTGCTTGCTATCATACCATAACCGAGCCCATCCTATATCTTAGCAACTACCTAAAGCATGACTAGAAAAAAAAGATTGGAAGGAAATTTTAATAGTGATTGCCTTTCTGAGGTAGGATTTAAGGTCTTTAATTTCTGCCTCTTTATATTTTTTGTGCTTACAAGTTTGTTTTACTAAATTATTTTTATTTATAATTTAAAATGTTTAAACAAAAGCAGATGCTGTTAAACCACTCACTTTAAAAAATAGAGTGGAATGCTTTAAAAGTATATCACTTGTTTATAGGCAAACCACATGTCATGATACTAGCTTGAATCTCAATTTTAAAACATTTTGATTTAAATTTAGTTCAAATTTCTGCTCTATATCACACATATGAGGAAATATCTTCCCAAGAAACTTCCTGAGATGTCTATAAAAATTTTTGATTGCTAAAGAATGCAAAAGGAATTTAACTAGTTATGCATAATGTCCAAAATATTTTCATCAATTCCTAACCTTAAAAGGAATTCAGAAATGTTTGACTTTTCTTTTTAAAAGGCACCAACAAATCTACCCTTCAAAAAAAAATAGTGACATGAAGTATTTGCTTCTTATTAGTAGAGACTTTCTATCCATTGTTCTTTCTCTTTTTCTTCTGTGGGATATACAAAGGAAGAGGAAGAGAAAGAAGAAGAGGTCGTTCTGAAAAGCAGAAACTACAATATTGGGTAGTTAACTCTAGGAGCAAGCTGTTCAAAAGGTGGTGGCCAGAGCCATCACAAAGATCTCCACAAGGTCTCATAGCTACTAAGAGGTAACTTGCTGGAAATAATCCACTACTGAACATGTACACTTATCTTCCTAACTCAAGAAGAACAGTGAGCCTTCAATGCCCCTTAATACCTTTTTAAATTTATTGTTTGGTCCGGCCGGTGTGGCTCAGTGGTTGAGCGTCGACCCATGCACCAAGAGGTCCCAGTCAGGACATGTGCCCAGGTCGTGAGTCTGATCCCCAGTGAGGGGCATGCAGGAGGTGGCCAATCGATGTTCTCTCTCATCAATGTTTCTCCCTCTCTCTCTCTCCCTCTCACTTCTTCTCTCTCTCTAAAATCAATAAAGGAAAAAAATTTTTTTAATTTATTGTTTGAATTGAGATATAATTGACATATGACATTGTATTGATCTGATATATGTACACATTTGCAAAATGATTACCATAATACATTTAGTTAACATTCATCACCACACACAGTTACAAATTGTGTGTGTGTGATGAGAGCTTTTAATATAAAATTTGTTAGTAACCAAATAATACAGTACCATTAACTATAGTCACCATGCTGTACGTTACTTACATCTCCAGGACTTACTCACTTTATAAGTAGAAAGCAATTCTTTCTCTAATTCTCAGTCGATTCTCTCACTCAGATTCTCTGCAGTTGTCCTCTCAAAGCTTCGTTCCTCCCATTACTTTGTAAAAAGTGAGGGCAGCTTGGCCTACGAAGTAGTTTGTGTAGCAGATTAGAAAAAAAACTGTCAGAGAAATGCTTTGCTGAGGAAATGCCAATTCATGTACAATGAACAATAGTGATTGCAGGTTAGGAACACAGTCTTTAGAATCACAGAGACCTAGATTCAAATTCTAGCTCTACAGCTATCTAGACATATAACTTTAGGCAAGCTAGAAGCCTCACTGAGCCTGTTTTCTGATCTATAAAAATAACAGTACCTGCCACATTGACAGACTGTGAGGATTAAACGTAATAATGCATATAAAATGCTTAGCAAAGTGCCTGGAACATGGTAAGTGTTAAGTTAGTTTTTATCTTTTCTTTTTCTTTCTTTCTTTGTTTATTTATTTATTTCTGTTTATTGTTGAGAGTATTACAGATGCCCACCTCCTTATTTTCCCACCATTGCCACCCTCCACCCAGCTCCCACCCCACACTAGACCTTCACTGCATTATTGTCCATGTCCATGAGCTATGTGTATATGTATATGTTTTTTGGTTAATCTCTTCCCTCCCACTCCTTCCCCTTTACCCTCTGAGATTCATCAGTCTGTTCCACACTTCCATGCCTCTGGATCTATTTTGTTCTTCAGTATATTTTGTTCATTACATTCCACATATAAGTGAGATCATATGATATTTGTCTTACTCTGTCTGGCTTATTTCGCTTAGCATAATAATCTCCAGGTCCATCTATGTCATCCTAAAGGGTAAGAGACCTTTCTTTCTCACAGCTGCATAGTATTCCATTGAGTAAATGTACCACAGCTTTTTTTATTCACTCATCTACTGATGGACACTTGGGCTGTTTCCAGATTTTAGCTATTGTAAATAACACTGCTACAAACATAGGAGTGCATATATTCTTTCTGATTGGTGTTTCAGGATTCCCAGAAGTGGGATCACTCGGTCAAATGGCAGTTCCATTTTTTTATTTTTTGAGGAAACTGCACACTATTTTTTATAGTGGCTACACCAGTCTGCATTTCCACCAGCAGTGTACTAGGGTTCCTTTTTCTCCACACTCTCACCAGAAATTGTTGTTTGCTGATTTATTGATGGTAGCCATCTGGCAGGTGTGAAGTGGTAACTCATTGTTGTTTTAATTTGCTTCTCTCTGATGATTAGTGACTTTGAGCATTTTTTTCACATATCTCTTGGCCATCTGTAAGTCCTCTTTGGAGAAGTGTCTATTTAGGTCATTTGCCCATTTTTTAATTGAACAGTATGTCTCCTTTTGTTGAGTTATATGAGTTCTTTATATATTTTGGAAATTAACCCCTTATCCGATATATCATTGGCAAATATTTTCTCCCGTAGAGTGGGTTCCCTTTTCATTCTGAGGATGTGGGGGATTTTTTTGCTTTGTTTTGTTTTCTGTGCAGAAGGTTTTTAGTTTGATGTAGTCCCATTCATTTATTTTTTTCCTTTGTTTCTCTTGCTCTAGGAGATGTATCAGTGAAAATTCTGCTACATGAGATGTCTGAGATTTTGCTGCCCATAGTTTCTTCTAGGATTTTTATGGTTTCACAATGTATATGTAAGTCTTTTATCCATTTTGAGTTTATTCTTGTGCATGGTGTAAGTTGGGGGTTTAGTTTCTTTTTCTTTTTTCTTTTTTTGGCATGTACCTGTCCAATTTCCCCAACACCATTTATTGAAGACTATCTTTACTCCATTGTATGATCTTGTCTTCTCTGTCAAATATTAATTAAGCATAAAAGCTTGGATCTATTCATGGGTTCTCTGTTCTGTTCTATTGATCTTTATGCCTGTTCTTGTGCCAGTACTAGGCTGTTTTGATTACAATGGCTTTGTAATATAATTTGATATCCAGTATTGTGATCCCCCAACTTTGTTCTTCTTTCTCAAGACTGCTGAGTCTATTCAGAGTCTTTTTTGTTCCATATAAAATTTTGGAGTATTTGTTCTAGATCTATAAAATATGCTATTGGTATTTTCATAGCGATTGCATTGAATCTATAGATTGCTTTGGGTAGTGTGGACATTCTAATGATGTTAATTCTTCCAATCCATGAACACAGTATATGCTTCCACTTATTTATATCTTCCTCTATTTTTTTTTTTCAATGGCCTGTAGTTTTTCAAGTACAGGTCTTTTAACTTCTTGGTTAAGTTTATTCCTAGGTATCTTAATGTTTTGTTGCAATGGTAAATAGAATGGTTTTTTAGTTCCTCTTTCTTTTTTTTTTTTTTTTTTTATCCTCACCTGAGGACATTTTTTTCATTTTTTGTTCAGATAGAGTAGTAGGGAGAGAGAGGAAGAGAGAGAGAGAGAAACATCGACGTGAAAGGGACACATCGAGTGGCTGCCACAAGCACGACCAACCAGGGCCGGGGACAAACTGCAACCTAAGTACATGCCCTTAGCGGGAACTGAACCCGGGTCTCTCTGGACCGCAGGCCGACACTCTAACCGCTGAGCCAAACCGGCCAGGGCTAGTTCCTCTTTCTGAGAGTTCATTATTGGTGTATAAAAATGCCATTGATTTCTGGATGTCAATATTGTATCCTGCTACTTTACCAAATTCATTTATTAAATCTAGTAGTTTTGGGGTAGAGTCTTCAGGGTTTTCTGTGTACAATATCATATCATCTGTGAATAATGACAGTTTTACTTCCTCCCTTCCAATTTGGATGCTCTTTACTTTTTCTTCTTGTACTATCACTGTGCCTAAAACCTCCATACTATGTTAAATAAGAGTGGTGAAAGCAACATCCCTGTCTTGTACCTGGTTAGGGGAAACGCTTTTAATTTTTGCCCATTAAGTATAATGTTGGCTGTAGGTTTGTCATATATGTCCTTTATTATGTTGAGGTATGATCCCTCTCTTCCCACTTTGCTGAGAGTTTTTATGAAAAATGGGTGCTAGATTTTGTTGAATGCTTTTTCTGCATCTATTGATATAACCAGATGATTTTTATCTTTCATTTTGTTTATGTAATGTATCACATTTATTGATTTGTCGATATTGTACCAGCTTTTCTTCCTTAGGGTAAATCTCACTTGATCATGGTGTATGATCTTTTTAATATATTGCTGGATCTGGTTTGTTAATATGTTATTGAGGATTGTGGCATCTATGTTCATCAAGGATATTGGCCTGTAATTTTCTTTCTTTGTAGTGTCTTTATCTGGCTTTGGAATTAGGGTAATGCTGGACTCTTAAAAAGACCTTGGATGTCTTCTTCCTCTTGAATTTTTTGGAATAGTTTGAGGAGGATAGGTATTAGTTCTTCTTTGAATATTTGGTAAAACTCCCCTGTGAAGCCATCTGGTCCAAGACTTTTGTTTGCTGAGAGTTTATTACTGCTTCAGTTTCATTAGTTGTTAATGATCTGTTCAGGTTCCTGACTGAGTTATGGAAGATTATATGTTTCTAGGAATTTATCCATTTCTTCCAGGTTGTCCAATTTGTTGGCATATAGTTGTTTGTGGTATTTTCTTACAATCCTTTGTATTTCTGTAATGCCAGTTGTTACTTCACCTCTTTCTTTTCTGATTTTATTTATTTGGGTCTTCTCTCTTTGTTTCTTGATAAGTCTGGCTAAGAATTCACCAGTCTTTTTTATCTTTTCAAAGAACCAGTTCTTGGTTTCGTTGGCCTTTTGTATTGCTTTTTTTTTTTTTTTTTTAGTCTCTATGTAATTGATTACCATGCTGATCTTTATTATTTCCTTTCTTCTACTTGCTCTGGGCTTTTCTTCTTGTTCTCTTTCTAGTTCTTTTAGTTGTAGGGTTAGATAGTTTACAAGAGACTGTCTTTCTTTCCTGAGGTAGGCCTGTAGTGCTATGAACTTCCCTTTCAGGACTGCTTTCGCTGCGTCCCATAGATATTGGATTGCTGTGTGTTCAATTTCATTTGTTTCCAGGAAGTTTTTTTGTTTCTTCCTTGATCTCACTGATAAGCCATGCATTGTTTAAGAACATGCTATTTAGGCTCAATGTATTTGAATGTTTTTGAGTGTTTTTATTGTAGTTGATTACTAGCTTCATGCCATCATGATCTGAGAAGATGTTTGATATGATTTCAATCTTCTTTAACTTGTAGGGACTAATGTTGTATCCTAACATGGTCTATCTTTGAGAATGTCCCATGCGCACTTGAGAAAAATGTTTATTCTGCAGCTCTGGGGTGAAATGTTCTGTAAATGTCAATTAAAACATCTGATCTAGTGTGCCATTTAGGGTCACTGTTTCCTTGTTGATTTTTTTGTCTGGAAGATATGTCCAGTGAAGTCAATGGCATGTTAAAGCCCACTACTGTGACTGTATTGCTGTTTATCTCTCCCTTAAAATCCTCCAAGACTTTTATATATATTTTGGTGCTCCTGCATTGGGTGCATATATGTTTACCAGGACTGTATCTTCTTGTTGGATTTATCATTTTAGTATTATGTAGTGACCTTCTTTGTCTCTTGTTATGGCCTTTGCTATGAAGTCTGATTTGTCAGATATAGGTATTGCTATCCCAGATTTTCTTTAGTTTCCATTTGAATGGAAATTTTTTTCCATTCCTTCACTTTCATCCTGTGTCTTTTGTTATGAGGTGGGTCTCTTGTAGACAGCATATATATGGGTCATATGTTCTTGTCCATTCAGCTACCTTATGTCTTATTATTGGAGCATTTAATCCATTTACATGTAAGGTTATTATTGATAGGTATTTATTTATTGCCATTTTTATTCATTTTGCCTATGTTCCTCTCTCTATTTCTTGCAATGCTGCTTTGGTGCTAACAAACTCCTTTAGCCTTTTTTGTCTGAGAAGCTCTTTATTTCACCTTCTATTTTGAATGATAGTCTTGTTGGATAGAGCAGTCTTGGTTTCAAATCCTTGCTTTTTATTACCTTGAATACTTCATGCCTTTCCCTTCTGGCCTATAGTGTTTCTGTTGAGAAATCAGCTGATAGCCTTATGGGAGTGCCTTTGTACGTAACAAATTGCTTTTCTCCTTCTGCCTTTAAGATTTCTTGCACAGCCAGTGTGGTTCCGTGGATTGAGCACTGTCCCATGGACTGAGAGATCCCGGTTCAATTCCTGGCCAGGGCACATGCCGGGTTGTGGGCTTGATCCTCAGTAGGGGGCGTGCAAGAGGCAGCCAATCGATGTATCTCTCTCACATTGATGTTTCTATCTTCTCTCCCTCTCTCTCTAAAAAATAAAAAATAATAATAAAAAGATTTCTTTGTCTTTAATTTTTGACAATTTAATTATGATGTGTTGGCATGGCCCTCTTTGTGTTCTTCTTGCTTGGGATTCTCTGTACTTTCTGAACTTGTGTGACTTTTTCCTTCAGCTGGTTACAGAAGTTTTCTGCCAATATTTCTTCGAACAGGTTCTGTAACCCTTGCTCATTTTCTTCTCCTGCTGGTATGCCTATGATGAGGATGTTGTTACATTTCACATTATCCCAAAGCTCGCTTAATATGTCTTCCTTTTTTGTTTTGTTTTTGTTTGTTTGTTTGTTTGTTTTTAATAACTTTTTTTATTATTAATTTGTTTTTGTTACAGATCTTTCTCCTTATTTCCCCATTGACACTCTCCTCCCCATCCCCCCCCCGCCCCATCCCCAGCCCTGTTGTCCATGTCCATTGGTCATGCATACATGCATATAAGTTCTGTGGTTTATCTCTCCCCATCCCAACCCCCTCCTCTGAGGCTTGTCAGTCTGTACCCCACCTCTATGTCTCTGGGTCAATTTTGTTCATCAGTTTGTTTAGTTCATTATATTCCACAAATAAGTGAGATCATGTGATATTTGTCTTTCTCTGCTTGGCTTGTTTCACTTAGCATAATATTCTCCAGGTCCTTCCATGCCATCTCAAAGGATAAGCGATCTTTCTTTCTTACAGCTGCATAGTATTCCATTGTGTACATGTACCACAGCTTTTTTATCCACTCATCTACTGATGGACATTTGGGCTGTTTCCAGATCTTAGTTATTGTAAATAGTGCTGCTATGAACATGGAGGTACATGTATTCTTTCTGATTGGTGTTTCAGGTTTCTTAGGGTATATTTCTAGAAGTGGGATCATTGGGTCAAATGGCAGTTCAATTTTTAACTTTTTGAAGTAACACCATAGTGTTTTCCACAGTGGCTGCACCAGTCTGCATTCCCACCAGCAGTGTACTAGAGTCCCCTTTTCTCCACACCCTCGCCAACACTTGTTTGATGATTTGTTGATGGTGGCCATTCTGACAGGTGTGAAGTGATACCTCATAGTTGTTTTAATTTGCATCTCTTTGATGATTAATGATGTTGAGCATTTTTTCATATGTCTCTTGTCCATTTGTATGTCCTATTTGGAGAGGTGTCTGTTTAGGTCCTCTGCCCATTTTTTAATTGGGTTCTTTGTCTTCCTTTTGTTGAGTTGTATGAGCACTCTATATATTTTGGAAATTAACCCCTTATCTGATGCATCATTGGCGATTATGGTCTCCCATATAGTGGGATCCCTTTCCATTTTGATGGTTGCTTATTTTGCTGTGCAGAAGCTTTTTAGTTTGATATAGTCCTGTGTGTTCATTTTTTCCTTTGTTTCTCTTGCTTTAGGTGTTGTATCAATGGAAATTCTGGTGTGTATGATGTCTGAAATTTTGTTGCCTGCGTTTTCTTCTAGAACTTTTATAGATGCATGAGTTACATTTAAGTCTTTTATCCATTTTGAGTTTATTCTCGTGTATGGTGTAAGTTGGTGGTCTAGCTTCATTTTTTTGCAAGTAGCTGTCCAATTTTCCCAACACCATTTATTGAAGAGGCTGTCTTGACTCCACTGTATGCTCTTGCCACCTTTGTCGAATATTAATTGAGCATATTGTCTTGGGTCAATTTCTGGGTTCTCTATTCTGTTCCATTGATCTATCTGCCTGTTCTTGTGCCATTACCAGGCTGTTTTGATTACAGTGGCTTTGTAGTATAACCTGATATCTAGTAATGTGATCCCTCCTACTTTTTTCTTCTTTTTCAAGATTGCTGTGGCTATTCAGGGTCTTTTTTGGTTCCATATGAACTTTTGAAGTATTTTTTCTAGTTCTGTGAAATATGTCATTGGTATTTTGATGGGGATTGCATTGAATCTATAGATTGCTTTGGGTAGTATGGACATTTTAATGATGTTAATTTTTCCAATCCATTAACAAGGTATATGCTTTCACTTTTTTATATCTTCCTCTATTTATTTTTTCAATGTCCTGTAGTTTTCTGTGAAGAGGTCCTTTACTTATTTGGTTAAGTTTATTCCTAGGTATCTTAATTTTTTTTGCTGCAATGGTAAATGGGATTGTTTTTTTAGTTTCTCTTTCTGTGATTTCATCATTGGTGTATAAGAATGCCATCAATTTCTTGACGTTAATTTTGTATCCTGCTACTTTGCCAAATTCATTTATTAAGTCTAGTAGATTTTTGATGGAGTCTTTAGGGTTTTCTATGTACAATATCATGTCATCTGTAAATAATGACAGTTTCACTTCCTCCTTTCCAATTTGGATCCCTTTTATTTTTTCTTCATGTCTGATTGCTGTGGCTAAGACTTCCAG
Organism: Tadarida brasiliensis; assembly: GCA_030848825.1. Classification (NCBI taxonomy): domain Eukaryota; kingdom Metazoa; phylum Chordata; class Mammalia; order Chiroptera; family Molossidae; genus Tadarida; species Tadarida brasiliensis. The sequence continues at coordinate 64,058,243 of CM061259.1, read as the reverse complement.
TGCTATGTTAAATAAGAGTGGCAAAAGTGGGCATCCCTGTCTTGTTCCCATCCTTAAAAGGAATGCTTTTAGTTTTTGCCCATTGAGTATGATGTTGGCTGTAGGTTTTTCATATATGGCCCTTATTATGTTGAGATATGATCCCTCTATTCCCACATTGCTGAGTATTATCAGAAATGGGTGCTGGATTTTTTCGAATGCTTTTTCAGCATCTGTTGATATGATTATATGGTTTTTATCTTTCATTTTGTTTATGTGGTGTATCACATTTATTGATTTGCGAATATTGTACCATCCTTGCATGCCTGGGATGAAACCCACTTGGTCATGCTGAATAATTTTTTTTTTTTTTTTTTTTTTTTTTTTTGCTGGATCCGATTTGCTAATATTTTGTTAAGGATTTTGGCATCTGTGATTATCGGAGATGTTAGCCTGTAATTTTCTTTCTTTGTAGTATTTTTATCCGGTTTTGGAATTAGGGTTATGCTGGCCTCATAAAATTAGTTTGGAAGTATTCTGTCTTGTCCTCCTGTTTTATAATTGTTTTTTTCTTTTTAGTTCTCTCATTGAGTGATTTCTTTCTACCTTTTCTTCTAATTCACTGATTCAGTTCTTGACTTCCTCTGATCTGCTGTTTATTCCTTCCAGTGTATTCTTTATTTTTGCTGTCATTCTTTGTTTCCAACTGGTTGTTTTTCATAGTTTCTATGTCTTTTTTCATGCCATCTTTATAACCATTACACTGAGCTCTATAGCTGCTAAATTGCTTGTCTCCATTTCATTTAGCTCTTTTCCTGGGAAATTATCTTGTTCTTTCATTTTGGGCTTCTTTTTTTTTTTCAATCCTCACCCAAGGATATTTTTTTTTCTCTTTATCTTCAGAAAGAGTGGGAGGGAGGGAGAGAGAGAGAAAAACATGGATGTGAGAGGGACACATTGACTAGCTGCCTCCCACATGACCCCTACCAGGACCGAGGACAAACTGCAACTGAGGAACGTGCCCTTGACCAGAATCGAACACGTGACTCATTGGTCCATGGGCCAATGCTCTAACCACTGAGCAAAACAGGCCAAAACTGGACTTGTTTCTTTGTCTCCCTGCTACATATATATATATTTTTTTTTAAATCCTCACCTGAGGATATTGTTCCATTTATTTTAAGACAGAGTGGGAGAGAGGGGGAGAGAGAGAGAGAGAGAGAGAGAGAGAGAGACAGAGAGAAACGTCAATGTGAGAGAGACACATCAATTGGTTTCCTCTTGCATGACCCAGACCAGGGCCAGGGACCAAACTGCAACCAAGGTACATGCCCTTGACCAGAATTGAACCTGTGACTTCTTGGTCCATGGACTGACACTAACTGCTGAGCCAAACTGGCCAGGGCATGCTGTATATCTCTTAAAAAGCTGCTTCATAGCCTAATATTTAAATACCAGTGTCAGTAAAACATTGTCTGCAATTATAGTGTTATGTTGAATACATGTGAGTTTTTAAAATTCATTTTTTGCCCTGGCCGGTTTGGCTCAGTGGTTGGTGTGTCGACCTGCGGTCCAGAGAGACCCAGGTTCGGTTCCCACTAAGGGCATGTACCTCGGTTGCGATTTGTCCCCGGCCCTGGTTGGTTGTGTGGGTGGCAGCCACTTGATATGTCCCTTTCATGTCGATGTTTCTCTCTCTCTCTCTCTTCCTCTCTCTCCCTCCCACTTATATCTGAACAAAAAATGAAAAAGTGTCCTCGGGTGAGGATTAAAAAAAAAATTCTTTTTTAAAATTTTTTATTAATTTATTTTTGTTATAGATGTTTCTCCTTTTTCCCCCATTGACACCCTCCTGCTGATCCCACCCCCTAACCCCACTCCCAGTATTGTTGTCTATGTTCATGGTTATACATATATGCATATAAAGCCTGTGGTTTATCTCTTCCCTCCCCACCCTGTCCCCCTCTTCTGAGGTTTGTCAACCTGTACCCTACTTCTATGTCTCTGGGTCTATTTTGTTCATCAGCTTGTTTTGTTCATTATATTCCACAAATAAGTGAGATCATATGATATTTGTCTTTCTCTGCTTGGCTTGTTTTGCTTAGGATAATACTCTCCAGGTCCCTCCATGTCATCTCAAAGGATAAGAGAGCTTTCTTTCTTACAGCTGCATAGTACTCCATTGTGTATATGTACCACAGATTTTTTATCCACTCACCTATTGATGGACGCTTGGGCTGTTTCCAGATCTTAGGGATTGTAAATAGTGCTGCTATGAACATGGGGGTACATATATTCTTTCTGATTGGTGTTTCAGGCTTCTTAGGGTATACTCCTAGAAGTGGGATCACTGGGTTAAATGGCAGTTCAATTTTTAATTTTTGAGGTAACACCATAGTGTTTTCCACAGTGGCTGCACCAATCTGCATTCCCACCAGCAGTGTACTAGAGTCCCCTTTCCTCCACACCCTCGCCAGCACTTGTTGTGTGATGATTTGTTGATGACAGCCATTCTAACAGGTGTGAGGTAATATCTCATAGTTGCTTTAATTTGCATCTCTCTGATGATTAGTGACGTTGAGCATTTTTTCTTATGTCTCTTGGCCATTTGTAATTCCTGTTTGGAGAGGTGTCTATTTAGGTCCTCTGTCCATTTTTAAAAGGAAAAAGTAACTTTGTCTTTTTTCTCAAATACTTTTATGACTATGTTCTTCTGTTTGAATTCTGCTAACTGTGCCTGGGTACCACCAGTTCTAAGAGGCAGAATCCAAAACTAAGGCTTTCCTTTCTTCCTTCTTTCCTTCCTTCCTTCTTTTCTTCCTTCCTTTTTCTTATTTTGTTTGCACTGTGGAAAACACTACACTTCTTTAAAAATTAAAAATAAATCCCAGAAGTATCAAAGTAAGCTTTCAAAGTGCTGAGTGTGTCTTAGAGCATTTTATTTATTTATTTATTTATTTATTTACTTATTTATTTATTTATTTATTTATTTATTTTGGCTTGGGTGTTGTAAGCATTCTTTTTTCAGTATTTTAATACTATTTCTTCAGATTCTCCATGAAAAATAGATTTGCTAAGAAACTAATGCAGCACTCTAGCCTCCTTTAAGTATTAAAACTTTCCAATGATTGAAACAGAAGTAACTTGCTTTGACTGACAAGGCAAATTGCACTCACATCATTTATTTCAACACATTTGTATTGAGCACTTGGGTTATCTGTGCAGGCAACCTGTTCCCAGGGAAAATTTTTGAATTTTTGGTCCTTCTGAATGTACTTTAGTTTACACAGAGTACATTCAGACAAACAATTTAAGGAACCCCTTGTTACCTGACAGATAAATGAATAAGTGTCCATGGGATGGTGTGGGGACAGGGGGGAGAGGTAGATGTGCCTGGAACATGGAATGTGCCAATCTATGATGACTCTTGAGCAAGGAGGCTGGCAGTTAAAGGCACAAAACAGGAGTGGGGAGACATTGTGTTGTTGGAGGCAAGCTTTCCTACCTCATAATTAGACACCGTATGTGACTATAAATATTCAAGAAGGTTCTCTTTGCGGCCTTATCTTCCTCTTTCTTACCTAGAAATTTCTAGAACATCAGAGCTCCAAGGCACTTCAGGGATTCACCACCAAAGGCACCGTTATCAGTAGTAGTAGCAGAACTAACAGTAATATTTTAACTCAGATAGGGTGATAATCTAACAGATGACTCACAAGGTGTATTCCAGAAATGATGTCTTTGGCAGACAATCACAGCCTCTGGGCAACATGTGATAACACTGCCATGTGATTGTGACCTAATTCATCCAACAGCAACAAATCTTGTTGCTTTTTTTAACTTGTGTGGCCATCTCACTGGTAAATTATAATTTTTAAGAGTCATTTTTAAATATTAAAATGACCTCATGGATCTGTAAGCATCTTAGAGCCCAAGTTAAATGTCATTTACTAGTCTAAGTTTATCATTTTACAGATGAGCAAATTACCCAAGGTCACATACCTAGTAAAAAGGCCAGGTCCTAGATTCTTCTGCTGTACCACACAGGAAACAATGAACACTCAAACAAACTACCAAACTGAAGAAACAGCCAATTCAAATAGATTCACCTAAGTCTTCCAGCACTCATCAATCAACCTTTGGAGCCTTCTTTGGATAGCAAAATAATCCTAAAGCAACAGACCTCCAGTGAAGACTTGTCCACAGGCATGCCAGAAAAATCTGGGGAAACAGACCAAAGTACACCTCACCTTCAACTGGCCTGACCCTCACCCACCAAGGATGGTGGACTCTGGACCTCTGCTTTGCTGTTATTAAACCTAACACAGTGTGTTAGCCTGGGCACCTATAAATGTCGGACAACTCCAGCTACCTCTACATTGTCAGTGCCCTCGCCCCAGTTGTAACCCCCACAAAGGACCGATGCCCCAAAACCCAGCCAAAGCTGCAGGAAGCAGTGTGTCCAATTCAGAAAAACTCTGTAACAGTTCATTAACCTTTCCATATTAGTCCAGGGTCACAAAGTGAGATATGGGTGTGGGGAGGGGAATACACCCTATTTCAGGCTCATTACTTTCATCCTTTATATGAACTTTCAAAGCCTAGCATTTGTTAGACCCTCAGCATAATGATCACTTTAGAAAGAAGATGTAAACTTATATGTGGGGGCTTCTTCTGTATGCAGGGGACGGGGCATGCTTTCTGTATTTGTCAGGTTTTGTTTTGGGGGTTTTGACAGATGGGAAGGGAGAGGGGAGCAGAGAGGAAATAGGGGAAAGGCCTTGAAGGAACCCAGAATCATAAACATGGACAGTTTGTGCCTTAAGATAAACAGGAACTAACTTGTATAATGTTAGTAAACAGTGACCCAGGCATAGGTCAGCTTGTATCCGTGATTATGATTAAATGAGGTGTCAATTTTGGCCTTACTGCATATTGAAAAACGATTCTTCATACAACTCAATAGCAAAAATACAAACAATCCCATTTAAAAATGATCAGAGGAACTAAATAAACATTTTTTCAAAAAAGACATACAAATGGCCAACAAGTACCTCAAAAGATGCAACATCACTAATCAGAAAAATGAAAATCAAAACCACAATGAGATATCACCTCATACATTGTTATAATGCCTGTTATTTAAAAAAAGACAAGAAATAACAAGTGTTGGTGAGGATGTGGAGAAAAGGGAACCCTCATTCACTGCTGGTGGGAATGTAAACAGGAGCAGCCACTATGAAAAACAGTACGTATGTTCCTTAAAAATTAAAAATGGAACTACCACATGATCCAGCAATCCCACTTCTGGATATATAGCCAAAGGAACTGAAAACAGGCTATCAAAGAGATACCTGCATGTCCATATTCATTGTATTATTTACAATAGTCAAGACATGGAAACAACCTAAATGTCCACAGCAGATGAACTGATAAATAAAATGTGATAATGGAATATTATTCAGCCATTAGAAAGAAGGAAATCCTGCCATTTGCAACAACATGGATGCACCTTGAGGCATAATGCTAAGTGAAATAAGTCAAACAAAGAAAAACAAATACTGCATGGTTTCACTTATTTTTGGAATCTAAAAAAATAAAAGAGAGTAGAAAAATGGTCACCCAAGGGCTGGGGGTGGAGGAAATAGAGAGAGGTTAGCAAAGGGTACGAACTTTCAGCTATAAAATGAGGCCATCTTATTTTAAAACATGGATCTAGCCCTGGCTAGTGTGGCTCAGCTGTAGTTGAGCATTGTCCCATGCACTGAAAGGTCTCCGATTCGATTCCCAGTCAGGGCATTTGCCCAGGTTGCAGGCTCGATCCCTGGTCAGAATGCATACGGAAGGAGGCTGATCAATAGTTCTCTCTCACACTGATGTTTCTCTCTCTCTCTCTTTCTCTCCCTTCCTATCTCTCTAAAGTCAATAAAAACATATTTAAAAAATAAAATAAAATATGAATCTAATGCAAAACATAGTGACTATAGTTATACACAGCATTGTGTAATTCAAAATTGCTAAGAAAGTAGAATTAAATGTTCTTGCATAAAAAGAAAGAAAGATATGTGAGGTGATGGATGTGTTAATTAATTAGATGGGGAAAATCCTTTCACAATGTATATGTATATCAAATCACCACTTTAAATATCTTACAATTTTATTTGTCAATTATACCTCAATAAGACTGAAATTATAAAAATTAAATGCACAACTTAAAAATTTTTTAAAGAAAAGTGATTCTTAAATTTGCCATTTTTAAAAAACCTTACACAGGTCTAACCAGATATGTTCAGAGATCACAACAGAAAAACAAGACACCCATGCTGTCTAAATTAACCATATAGGAAACAATTCCTTTCTCTGACCTGAGATCCAACCACCCACCAGAAAAACACTGGAATTCCTCATTGTAAAACTGCAAAGACAGAGTTTGAATTCCATCTCAAATTAACTCTGAGTTGAAATTGTATTTTTATAATGAGCAACAAAAAAAAGTTACAGTTTACTTTTTTTAAAAAATCAATACTTGCAGTATTATTAAGAGGGGCATAGAGAATATGTGTTGGGGACCCTAAAAAATTGGATTTTATTGTGAAAGAACTAGTCATATTAACTAGAGAGCTATGAAATTATCCAACAGATCTGCCTTTTGAGAGTATCCAGTAATAATCATTTCAAATAAAAGAAGGTGGAAACTAGGCTTTTGGTCGTGAGCACAACATAGCATATACAAGATGTCAAGTTATAATGCTGCACACGTGAAATTTACATAATGTTATAAACCATTGTCACCTCAATTTAAAAAATAAATTGAAATAAATAAAAGAATAAGTCTTCATTGTGAAAATTGCCACAAGCCCTGTCCGGTTTGGCTCTGTGGTTAGAGTGTAGGCCCATGGACCAAAGAGTCACAGGTTCGATTCCGGTCAAGGGCACGTACCTTGGTTTCGGTTCGGTCCCTGGCCCTGGGCCAGGCATGAAGGAGGCAACCAATCGCTGTGTCTCTCTCACATCAGTGTTCCCCCCCGCCCCCGCCACTCTATCTGAAAATATATGGAAAAATATCCTCTGGTGAGGATTTAACATAATTAATTAATTAAAAATTGCCATAAATATGTAATAGACACAAAGTTCAAATGAAAAATATGGCATGCAGCAACATTACCCAGCCTAAGCCAGCTGCCTGGGGCTCCATTTACGGAGCAAGGTGCAGTCAGCACTAAAGCAGGAGAAGCCGCCCCAGCGTAAGTCCAGGGTCACAGGTGAACACCAGGGGACACATCAGTCGGGAAAGGCACAGCGCAGGCTCAGACACCAGGGTGAACTTCTACTTTCTGAGCCTGGTGCTTGATCGTAAGACTCATCAGTGTGACCTTTATAAACTAAGGAATGCCCTCCCTACATTTTGTTACTTCCAGCATTATGAGTCTCTCCTGTGATGGTTAGTTTTATGTGTCAATGCAACTGAGTCACGGGATGCCCAGATAACTGGTTAAACAGTATTTCTTGTTGTGTCTGTGAGGGTGTTTCCAGAAGAGGTTAGACTGACTAAAGCAGACCACCCCACCGTGTACGTGGGCTTCATCCAATCTGATGAGGGCACAAATGAAAAGATGGAAGAAGGGAGAATTCATTCCTTTTGTCACTGTTTGAGCTGGGGCATAAGTCGTCTCAGCTGAGATCTTATACCATCAGCCCTCCTGTTCTCAGGCCTTTGGACTTGGGCTAGAACTCATACCAGCTGTTCCTCTGGTTCTCAGGCCTTTAAGCTTGGACTGAACTACAGCACTGGCTTTCCTGAGTCTCCAGTTTACAGACAGAAGGTTCTGGAACCTCTCAGTCTCCATAACTGCATGAGCCAATTCTTCATAATATACCAAATCTCGAAATCAATCAGTCTCTCTCTCTCTCTCTCTCTCTCTCCCCCTACCGCCCTACCTCTCCATATGTATATACAGCTGGCCCTTGAACAACTCTGGTTTGAACTGCACAGGTTCAAAATTGGATTTTTTCAATTGACCCGCAAATTCAAAACTGCGTTTTACAAGAGTCAACTTCAAAGTTGAGAATCCGTGTATGTGGAGAAATGCCTGTAGTTATATGTGGATTTTCAACTGTGCCAGAGGTTGGCACCCCTAACCCCACACTGTTCAAGGGTCAACTGTGTGTAGCTAGCTAGATAGATGACACATACATACATACATACATACATACATACATACTCTTCATGCTATCAGCTCTGCTTCTCTGGAGAACTCTAATTCACCTTTCCCAAAGTAAAATTTAAAAACCCACTATATTTCCCAGACTGCCTTGCAGCACAGTTACAGGCAAGTGACCAGTCAGTTCCACAGAAAACTTGAATGCAGAAGAGGGTTGCCTGTGCAGTGGCTGGGGGTAGGCAGATAAATTTGGGAGCAAGTGTGGGGGTGGAGGTATGTGGTTCTAGGAAAGCTCTGGTGGGGCTTCTGGTCTCAAAGTGGAGGGTGGTGGGGCAGTGGTGTTTTTGCTAGAACAGCTCTGTGGCGTGGCTCCTACCTGCATTATTCCTGGATGCATTCTTCTCGGTTGTGTAACATCCAGTCTGGCTATCTGGCTCTCAGAGATTTTGTAAGGTACCTCGCATTCTTTAATAAATCCCTTTCTGCTTAAACTAGCTAGAGTAATTCTGTTATTTGTAAGTAAGAGCCTTGACTGGCAGAAGTAACGGCTTACTTGTAGAGCTAGCTGGTACGGACACAGCACCCAGGAACAATGACTGTCATCATTTCAGGGGCTCGTGGGAGGATTCTGGCATCTCTCAGTACTTCCTCTACCAACCCGCTGCTGGTGCTTGAGGAATGTCCTCAAATGAGAACAAAGCGTTTATTTCTACAGTCAAGAATAAGGATTAGGGCCCTGGCTGGTTTGGCTCAGCGCTTAGAGTGTCGGCCCGCGGACCAGCGAGACCTGGGTTCGGTTCCCTCTAAGGGCACGTACCTCGGTTGCAGTTTGGCCCCGGCCCCAGTTGGGGTCATGTGTGTGGCAACCAGTTGATGTGTCTCTCTCACATCAGTGTTTCTCTCTCTCTCTTCCTCCCTCTCTCCCTCCCGCTCTACCTGAAGATAAATGCAAAAATGTCCTCGGGTGAGGATAAAAAAAAAAAGAATAAGGATTAGAATGCAGATATTTTTGGTAGCAATGACACTGACTTAAACTCATAAGACATTTTTAAAAAGGAAGGTGATCCTTTTCCTAGAGCAGGTGTGAAGATAGGCTAGTGGGAGGAAGTATGAAGCCACTGAATGAAAGAAGGATGAGCAGAAAGGAAGGAGAGACAGAACCGAGAGAGGAGGCAGGAGCACCAAGCAGATTTCACCTACTTCTCGATTTGGCCTAAAATGTGAAGAAAAAACTGAAAGCAAATATGTCATAATGTTAGTATGAGCAATACTTTTTCTACATCTTTTTTTGTTTGTTTTTGTTTTGGGTTTTTGGGGTTTTTTTAGAAGATAGATTATTTAATATGTAGTCAAACAAGTAGCCATCGGGTGGGGAGCAGGTACTTTAATCAATGCCTTCCATCTTAATCAAAGTAAAGTTAAAATGAAACACAACAAAAAGGCAAATGCTAGTTTTTATATATAACCTTGGAGGGAAGAATCTATTGCCTCAAAAAATATGAAATCTAGAATCCACACAAGAAAATATTGATGAATTTGTTTGTTTGTTTAATCCTCACCTGAGGATATTTTTCCACTGATTTTCAGACAGAGTGGGAGGGAGGGAGGGAGGGAAGGAGGGACAAACATCTACGTGAGAGAGACACATCGACTGGTTGTCTCCCACTCGACCCCAAAGAGGGCCAGGGACCGAACTGCAACCGAGGTACGTGCCCTTGACTGGAATCGAACCCACAACTCTTTGGTCCACAGGCTGATGCTCCAATCATTGAGCCAAACCAGCCAGGGCAAAAATATGGATAAATTTGATATGTTTTACTTTTCCTACATCTTCATAATTTTACTTCCCAAATGTTTCAGTGCCTTTATAACAAGATTCTAAAGTAGTATTTAATAAGAGGTTGGTCTAAGTCTCATTAGACACAAAGCACTTAGTTGTTAACTATTTAGATTCAGAAGAGAGCTTTGGAGTCATTTAGCCTAACTCCCCACAGACAGGAGCACCCCCAACAGGCCAGACCTCCATGACCCACACTAGGGGGGCTCTGGCCAGCAGGGACTCTTCCTTTCCCAGAGTTCCCTGACCCAGAGGACAAGCCCTGCTTCTTCTCCCCAAGACTCTGCCTCAGATGTTTGAAAACACCTTTCATTTGGGTCCTTAGGTTTTCTCCAACTTAATACCCTTGGTTCCTTCAGCAATTTCTTAGTCTTCTCACAGCCTTAGTTACTGTCAGATTTAACAATTTTCTTCTTAAAATATGGCACCCATGAATGGAACACAATATTCAAGTTGCTGTCAGACCAGGGTAGAGCATATTGTTCTTGATCTAACATTGACCATCAGATATATTTTCCTTTTACTTTCTTTTCTTTTTCTCTCATCCCTTTCCCCCTGGCCTCCCTTTTCTTCCCTTCCCTTCCCCCCTCTTCTCTCTCTCCCCTCCTCCCTCTCTGTCTCTCTCTCTCTCTATCCCTACCTCTACCTCTATCTCTCTATATTTCTCTTAGGGCAAAATGCTATCTTTGACTGAAGTAGACATCCTCATAAAAGCAACTTCTATTTGTGTGAGGATCTCAAACAATGTAAAAGATTTAAAAAAAGATATACAGATAGGAGGTGATAGATGATAGATAGATAAGATGATAGATAGATGATAGATAGATAGATAGATAGATAGATAGATAGATAGATAGATGATAGCTATAAAGATAAAGCACTGAGCCTTCCAAACTGTGAAAGAGGCATGGCAGTGAGCTTCAATTTCCCATCCCAAACTCTAGGACCCCCTCTTCCCATGTACAGAGCCCTCCTTCCCTCCTTAAGTCCTCTCCTCACTGCAGAATATACTCAGGCTTACATTGTAAAAATCCTTATCCTCTCTTCTCAACTTATCTAACAGGGGATGCATTTCCTGATGTTGGTTCTATTTTCCAAAGGGACGGCTTTTTTTTTTTTTTTTTAATTCTACCAATGTGCCTACAGTCAGTAATAGTTTTCTATACCTTATCCAAGAGTATTTGCATTTTAACAGAGAACAATACTTTTACCCACAAATCATACAGATCTAGGCAAATTGTAGAGGTTAAAAAAAATTAACAATAACTCTAAAAAATTTAGTATTATATTTTCATGTTATAGATTTTTAAAGTTATACTATAAAAATTTTAGGGGTGTTGCCAGAGATCAACCCACTTGTGAGTGGCAGAACTGAGGTCCCAATAACTGTTAAACTCTACACTACATTGCCCAGCCCCTCTGGGTCAGTCACCGGGGCTGCCGCCTCCAGACCCTTCATCCTCTCCTTGCCCCATTAGTACCAGCCCCTTTCTCCCAGCACAGTAGCCAAGAAGCTTCATTGTCTTCCCTCTTCCCAAATAGAAGACTGCTCTCAATTCCTTTTTTCATATAAGAATGTTAAACACTAGTAGATATTATCTGTCCAGTAGGTTGTACATAAAAGAAATTGAAGTGATCAATAATACAACTCTGAAGTCCATTTTAAATGTCAAGATAGAGCAAGGGAGAATTCCTTTAAAATCACACCATGTTTTCCTCCTTTTATTAAAATCGACTCTGCCAAACTGCCTAGAGATTAAGAATCGGGAGCAAAGTTGTAAATTCTAGGGTAGCTATCTCACACTCACCTCCTGTAATCCCAGCATCTAACACATTGGCAAGCAAATGGTGAGACCTCAATAAACACTTGCCAACCCCCTTTGAAATGTTCTCCAGGCCTGATGCAGAATTCCAAAACTCCACGCATCCTGATACCAAACCTCCCAGGAAGGAGAGATGACCCGTGCTGGATGAAAACCCATGTGAGTCTATGCTCCAAACCTGACTTACACTACTGGCAAAACAAACAAAGGTTAGGAAATTCCCACTAATGTTGGGACCCCTTCAATGGTCCACAGGCATGTATTGAAAGCCTTCTATGAGGCCAGCACTGTGAGAGAGACAGAGTACCAGGATAAATAAAGCAAGGACCCTGCTCTCAAGGAGCTACAGTAAGACATATTAAAAGATCACTGTATGTGTCAACGTTAAGTGGAACCCGTCCTCCCCCAGTGCATGGAGGGGGCACTTTGAAACTAAGAAATATCTAATAAAATCTGTTGCCAACTGGCTGAGACTTGAGGGCATTTGTCTACCCTGGTGGAATACTGCTTAACAAACTAATGGTAGGTTTTATTGTTTTTGCAACAGACTGGAGAAGGAATAGACTTTCCTCAAATAAGCCTTAATTGTGTTGCTTACCTTGGCAAGGTGAGCTTGGTTTTAGTTTAAACTGGTGGGGAGATCACACTGAAACTTGAGCACACACTTCCATCCATATTTTGAGAATTAGAGCCCATCTTCACTCCAACCCGAGGTAGCAATAAAAAATTGGGACAACTCCATCAGCATCCAGCCAAAGCAAGAGGCACTCAAATCTGTAAAGCACAGGAGGGAGGGCCCACACTTCCTGTGGGGAGGGGTGGGGCTGTGAAAGGGAATGGGAGCACAGGCTTAGGGGGCATTAAGAAGGCAAAGAGGAGATGATAGGTAGGGAGACAGGAAGCAGCCACACTGGACATCCTCTTTTCAAAGTCTTCCATTTGCAACGCCCTTCCCGGGCATGGACAAGGGAACACGCAAATTAGACACAGATATAATCTCCATTCAGTTTGCTTTGTCCTGTTCTTTTGATAGCTAAACAACCCCCCAATAAAGACTTCTTATTCTTCCACTATGATACAGTGTTTGGCCTGAAGAAGACTGGACAAACTCTAGGAAGGCATGGGAACTGTCCCCCAGTCACATCACAGAGCCCAGGCTGGAGGGGCATCCTTCTCTTACCCCTCTGTGTCCACCTCTCCACAAAGCAAAGTCACCATTAATTAGTGACAGCTGCCTACAAGAGCCCTGTGTCCAAGAGGCAGTAAGACTAAATTCCCAGGTAATCTTTCATGCATTAATAACGAGAGTTAAAAAGGATGAAAAAAGATCCCTCCCACACCTGGGTAATATAAAATATTGTGGTAGAGACAATGATGCTGATAAAATAGTAACAACAGCTGCCATATGCTGAGTGCCTCCTACACATCTGGCACTACATACACATTATTTAAGGTAATCCTTCCAATATCTCCATAAATTAGATAATATTATTTTCCCCAAAACTGAGGCTCCAAAGTGAAAGTATCTTGCCCCAGGCCACAGTGCTCCTACGTTTATCCAGGTGAGTCTTCCTCCAAAGTCCTTATTCTTTTTATTACACCAAGTTTCACATGTGTACAGACTCTGGAGGACTCGGCAGAAGCAGTCTAAGGGCACAAGGAAGGCTTTCTGGAGAAGATTCGCCTGAACTGGATTTTAAAGGATGAGTATGAATTATTCAAAGGAAAGTCAGGCAAGGGAAAGGGACTATCTTCACAGAGGAGAAAATCTAAGCAAAAGCAAGATGCAAGCAGGAGCCTGGCATGGGCTGAGAATGCTGAGGTAGCTGGTATTGTTAGAGCATAACTGTGAGGCAGATGGGGTGGAGAGATGGGCCACTGAGGCAGAAAGATCTCGAGAGGGGCTGAGCCTTGTATTCTGTGTTAAGAAGTTTGAACTTTCTCCTGTAGACAATGTAGAGCCATTAGTGTTTGGGTTTTTTTAATCCTCACCTGAAGATATTTTTCCATTTATCTTCAGATAGAGGTGGGGGAGAGAGGGAGGGAGGGAGAGAGAGAGAGAGAGAGAGAGAGAGAGAGAGAGAGAGAGAGAAACATCGATGTGAGCGAGACACATCAATTGGTTGGCTCCTGCATGACCCCCACCAAGGCTGGGGACCCAACCGCAACCGAGGTATGTGCCCTTGACCAGAATTGAACTCGTGACTCCTTGGTCCATAGGCCGATGCTCTAACCACTAAGCCAAACCAGCCAGGGCTACCATTAGTGTTTTAAAGAGACCACTGTGGCAGATATGTGAAGAGTGGATTTCACAAGGACAAGATTAGAAGCAGAGAGAGGTGAGGAAACTGTTACAATCGTAAGTTGAAAATTAATAAAGACCTAAATTAGGGTTTTCATAATGGGAATGGAGATGAGGGAACAAATTCAAAAATTAATTAGAAAGAAAACTTGTCAGGTCTTGGTGATGATTTAAATGTGTGTGAAAGAAGGGCCCATGTGGCCTTCAACTCCCCAAGAACAGAGCTGGTTTACGGAGATGATGAGTCCAGTGTTGAAGAGGTTGAGTTGAGGTGTCTGTGGGAACCCAAGAAGAGGTGCAGTGGAATATGTCCATCTGGTGCTCCCCAAAGAGACCTGCAAGTTGCCTGCATCTAGGTGGTAACTGAAGTCCTGGGTATGGATGAGCCTTCCAGGAACAAGCCAGTGGGCAGAGGACCGGATCTAAGGAAACACAAACACTGAAAAGGTGGACAGAAGAGGAGCTCCTGAAGGAGACAGTTTATAAATGATTGGGAAGGTATAAGAAGTATCAGGAGATTGTAGAGTTCTGGAAGCCAAAAGTCTCATACTTTAAGAAAGTGAGAGTCATCAATAGTGTCAGATTCAGAAGAAAGCTAAAGGAAAGCTAGGACAAAAAAAAAATCTTTTGGATACAGCCATTAGAAAAGCATGGTTGCCATCAAAAAAGCAATGTCGCCTGGCCGGTGTGGCTCAGAGGCTGAGCATCGTCCCACACACCAAGAGGTCGCCGGTTTGATTCCCGGTCAGGCCACATGCCCAGGTTGTGGGCCCAATCCCCAGTGGGGGGCATGCAGGAGGCAGCCAATCGATGCTCTCTCTCATCAATGTTTCTGTCTCTCTTTCCCTCTCCCTTCCTCTCTCTCTAAAGTCAATAAAGAAAAATAAATAAATAAATAAATAAATAAATAAATAAATAAATAAAATAAAGCGATGTCAGTGGCAGTCTGCAGGAGAAGGACAGTGGCTAAGGGGGGTCAGAGATCAAGGGAAAGTTTAGGATACCTTGGTGTTTTTAGAATGAGAAAAAAATTAACTATGTTTACAGACTGAGAGGAAGGAACTCCTAAGAGAAAGAAAGACTGAGGACAGTAGCCAAGGTGGGGAGGACTGAGAGGGACGATTAAGCAGCAGTGCTGTGCAGTAGGAGATGTGGCCAAAGCCACTGGCAAAGCAGCTGAACCTGAAGCACAAATGAGCTCTAAAACTGCAGAAAGTAGCAAGGGACATTTAGCTGGAGACAAGTTAGGAAAGTTTATAAGAAAATCATGCCTTTGGCCTCAAGTTTTCTTGATAACATAGGAAGCAAGCCCTTGTGAATTTGTAGGATGGTAATGGACCCAATTGTGTGATTAGCATGAGCAGGGCTCAGGAGGCAGGGAATGGGATAGGGAGAGATGGCATGATGTCAAGTAAACCCTGGAAGATACTAAATGTTGGGAGTCAAAAAGTAAGTTTAAGAACCTCCATGTTGGACAGTTCCAGAAGATGCCAAACTTCATTTTACTAGAATCCCACCTCAGGAAAATACCATCCTAAGTTTCCCAACCTGAGCTTAGTCCTGGAGAAAGACAAGATTCTTAGAAATACCCTGAGCTTAGTCAGAAGCTGCTAGCTTTGTGTTAGCCATTTAAAAAATATTAAACTGAGAGGACTGGTTGGATTCCAGCCAACTGAACAGCACAGACTCTCCCTCCGCTCTGGCATCTGTAGAAGGTGTTTGCTCGTTTTCCATGCTGGGAGCTCCTTGGGACGAGATTCAGGCAATGCATTACACTTTGCCCTTCTCCCCATTTCATCTGGAGGTCTATTTCTCTTCCAATAAAAGAAAACATTTCTGCATCAGAGTTTTTAAATCAAACTCTTAAACCAGGTAGTTCCATACTTTTCATCCAGCCTAGATCTCCACCCCACAGTGCATCCCCCTCTGCTCCATAGCTGACTCATCTGCTTCCTGCTAACCTTCCTCCCAATACTTTCAAACTACACCCTCTGGAAACACCATCTACATCTTTGAAAGATGTTCCCTCCACCAACTTGCCTCATCTGATGCTGACCCTTGTCAGGACATCACTTTCCTTCAAGCCCTCTAGAGCACAGAGTGCACATATTTTCATGTCCCATAATCTAGATTTCTCCCAGCTTTTTTATTCTTTCCTTTTTAATCCTCACCCAAGGATATTTTTCCATTGATTTGTAGATAAGAATGGAAGGGAAGGAGGGAGAGAGAGAAACATCAGTGTGAGAGAGACACATCAATTTATTGCCTCCTGCATGACCCACTCCCACAGACAATCAGGTGTTAGCTTTCTCTGAAGGAGAAGGAAAGGAAGGAGGGGGAGAGGAAAAGAGAGAAGAGAAGGAGGGAGAAAGGGAAGAAAGGACAGAGGGAGGCAGAGAAGAAACATTTTTGAGAGTCTGTTATGCACCAGACCCTGTCTGTGCTGGGCTCTTTACATAAAGAAACACGTATCCCAACAATGCTCTTAGTTGGGTACTGGTATTATCATTCACAGGTACTCTTGGGGAAACAGTGTTCAGAGACTAGTTCACCAGCCCAAGATCACACAGCTAGTGAGTGTCTGCACTCAAACTCCAGGCCCTGTGATCCCCAAGACCCATGCTCCTTTCCCCGAACTCGTGCTGAGGTATGCATAGCCCCGGGTCTATGGGCCACTCCTCATTCACACAGAGTAGGCACCTACGCTCTCCCTTCCGCCCTGTGGGTCCTCCCAAACCTTGCGAACATTCTAGGGCAGTGGGTAGAGTGTTTTACATTCTCACTGGAAAGGGACCAAGGCGCTGTGTTCTCAGCTGCTTGGGCTGAGATCTGAAGGCCAGACCCTGGCACTGACGTCACTCAGCGTGCCCTCCGCTTCCACCAGGCCGTTTATGCTGGCACGGCCCAAGAGCAAGCCTGGCGGGAAGGGGAGCAGCCCAAACAGGATTAATAAGAGGCAGCTGGGCTTTAAAAGCCGTCTTGACAATGTAAAGAAACGAAGTCAGATGTTTTTGGAACAGACTTTTAAATGAACTTGTCCAGATCCTCGTCTCTCTCTATTGCCACTTTCCCACTTCCTCCCCACACGCGTGAAGCCAGGTTTTCTGTTGCTCTTTCAGCATAATGGATGATAACCCGATTGGCTTAAGGTCAGCCACTGGCCAGAGGAAGGTAGTGCCCAGGACTGAAATGCACCCAGGGCAAAACAAGTAAGCAGCCCCTCACTCTGTTCCCCCACCGTCACCCTCAACCCCTCACTTGTCACACCGTAGTCCCTGCCCTGCTGGGCACAGGTGGTAAATCTGGGGTGGATAAAGAGGAAGTGAAGAACCACGGTGAGACCCAATGGTGAGCGGCACTTCGGCGCGTGCTGCGCAAGGCCAGACTCAGCGCGAGCTGTCCCTGCCCCCACCCACACTGGCGGCCGCAGGTGCTGTGGGCCCTTGACTGGGGAGGCCTTTGTGACGCAGTGTTCCGGGCTGTCTGTCCCCGCGCAACGCTGGGACCTTGTAAGGCCCCCTCCGCCGCCGAGGGCTGCGCTTCACCCTTTCCGCTGTCCCAGCTGCAGCGGCCAACAGCAGGCGATCAACCAGAAGAGGCCTTGCCATGGCATGAGCTACCAGCAGCTACCGATGGTGATACCCACCTCGGGAGTTGTCAAGGTGGGCCTGGCTGGGTCCCAGGAACCCCAGTTCATCTACCCAAACATCTGCCGTGGCAAGGCCAGAGCTGGATGGCAGAGGGTGCGCTGGAACTGCGTGTGGGTAACCAGCACAGGACCGGAGAAGCTGCTGTCCGTCAGCTACCAGTGGAGCCTGGTCTCATTACTTCCTGGGGACATGGAGATCACATGGAAACATATCTATGACATAACCTGAAGCTAAAGCCCTGTAATGGCCCTGTCTTGATTACAGAACCAGCACTGAACCCACTGTCCAACTGACAACAGGTCACCGAAGTGTTTTTTGAGCATCTGGGGGTTCCTGTCAATATGTGTCCATCCAGGGGTGCCGGCTCTCTTTGCTGCTGGCTTCACAACTGGCTTGGTGATGAATTCAGGTGCTGGGATTGCCCGATGTGTTCCTCATAGTGTCCAGCAGCTAGTTTGGCTGGCCTTGACCTCACGACTACCTCCTGATGCTGCTGAAGGGCCATGGCATCATCCTGCCTAGCGCTGCAGACAGCAAAATAGTCACAGGGATATAGGAGACCTCTTATTATGTGGCAGTGAACTATGAAGGGGAAATGGCCAAGACACCTGGTAGTATAGAGAAAGTTTACCAACTACCTGATGGGAAGATGGTCAAGTTCCATGACTGGCTCCTTCGGTGTCCAGAGGCCCTCTCTGACATCTCTCATGAACCCGGAGACTCCTGGCATTGATAAGATGTATCAGCATAATGAAATACAGTACATATCTGAGGAATTCCTTTTTCTCTAATATTATCCTTGCTGGGGGATCAACCTCATTCCCTACTTTAGGTAAATGGCTAGTTAAAGATACAACAAAGGTGGCACCTGCCAATATCTCTGTGCAGGTTAGAGCTCCCCCAGAAAGGAAAGTATCGGTGTGGATGAGAGGTTCTATTCTTGCATCCCTGTCTGCCTTCCAGGATGTGTGGATCACTCACTGCTGCAGAATGTAAAGAGGTCGGTCCCAACATAGTGCACCAAAAGTGCTTCTGAATACAGATAAAATGGTTGAAGAAAATGTTTTGAGTATTTGGGACAAAAAACTTTGGATATTGTGGTTCTGCAAGACCAGAAAATATTTCAATTTTTGCATTTCTATAATAGGGGAAAAGAATGGGAATGCAATCAAACTACAAATGTTTATTGAGTAAGATCAAATTAAATACTGGAGGAAACATTTAAAAAAAAAAAAAAAAGAGGAAGTGGACACAGGAGGTGGGCAAGGATTATTTTGTATTAGCCTAAAGGCCACACTACTTCAGGGAGTAGAAAAATCAAAACTAAGATATATCAGGCACCTGCCAATGCTGGGCAACATGTTAGGTCTTTTTACACATTTTCATTGCCATCCTCATCAAGTCCTGCCCAGGCTGCTTTCTCCAAGCTATTCCAAATCCTTCCCATCTACAAGGGAAAGATCTCACTATTTCCTCTGTGGAGCCTTCGCTGGTCAAGTCCTCCCGTGGAGGTCTCTGAGACTGGGACCTGCTGGAATTTTCTGTCCACCTTGTCCACATGATTTAGGTTGAGGGCAGTCTGTCATTTATATTAGTTTATGATTCCCAAGGAAGGCCCCATGAAGGAACTCAGTGCCCAAGAGAACTGAGACCTAGCATTTTCTTAGTTTCCCCCATGAAGAACTAGCATTTTCTCTCCTTTCTGACAAGATCTTTGTAACTCACCATGCTTCCTTCTTTGCCTACTGAGAAGCTCCAAGCACAAGAATGGTTTAGTTCAGGTTAGAAGTGCAGCAAAGATCGCGTCCGTATGAGGATGTGACGTGTAAGCTGAGATCGAAACTATGAGTAAGAATTAGCCAGATGAAGATCGGAGGGAATGTCGTTCCATCCTGAAATAGCATCAAGTGCTAAGGTTCTGAGGTAGGAAAGAAAAGGTCCAAAGTGGCCGGAACATGCTGAGTGAGGAAGACAGTGGTACTAATGAAACTGTGTGATGGGTTTCAGACTCTCTTAAGTCTCTAGAGGGAGGAGAGCCTCCCTCCCTCCAGGAACCTAAGCAGCTCCATTTCACCAGCTTTCCCAGCAAATTTTCTGCCGGCTTAAGGCCATGCGCTATTGGAGGCGTTGGCTTCAGTGCACCCGACTGCAGCAGTTACATAACTCCTAGTCAGGCTCCCAGAGGCCTCACAAAGCCCTGCTTTCAGAATAACCCCAGTGAATGAGCCCAAATAATACATGAAATTGTATCGGGCCTGCCACACCCAGAAGACGCATACAGAATAGGAGGGGCGCTCCCCAGACCAGCCCGTGACACTTGAGATCTTCTCACCACCAGGGCCATTTGGAGGGGATTAAGATTAAGTGGACAGGGGGCGACTCCAGTGCACGAGGTCAGAGTGTGACCAGTCAGAGAGGACAGCAGGGTTGCAAAGTGCTGTGCCCTGTATTGGCAGCCTAGCAGCTAACAGCCTGAAGTCTTAGGGTGGTCATCATCTGTGCAACAAGCTCTCCTGCATCATTCTCATTTAGGCTCACACCACCCTATGCCAAAGCTCCTGTGATCACCTCTACTTGGTGGATGAAGACAACAGACTGGGAGCTGTCCCACAGCCTGCCTGGGGCCACCAGCATGGAGACCTGGACAGGCTTTTTGTCCCCAGGCTAGGCTGTGGCCACAAAGCAGAGGCTGCACTCCTCAGGGAGGCAGGGTGGCATCCCGAAAGATGGCTCAGTGGAGTTCTCCGGATTCCTCTCTCTTTCAGGTTTTTCACAGCAGATTTTAAAGTCAATTCTAGTCCCAATCATAATGTGCAGACAGTTCAGAGAGCAAGGAAAACAAGAGGCTATGAAGCAGTGGGAGTTCCAGGGAGGGTGGCAGAAGAAGATCACACAGGGCAGCCAGGTCTCCACCTGCACGCCCCAGCTCCCCCAGCAAAGCTTGTAGGGCTCCCTCTGCTCTTTGCCTTTCTCATGCCACCTCTACCAGGCTCCCTCTCCAGTCCTGCTTCCCAACTTCCTCCAAGAAAATTGAGGCTACCAGGTAGGAATTCTGTCTGGGTCCTAGGCCCTTACAAACTTACCTGCCTCTTCCCATCTCCACCAATGGCTTTCTTACCCCCAGCCCCTTTTCTAACCCTGCAAATCCACTTTTCTAACCCTGCAAATCCACTGAAGACGCACTCATGATCCTGTCTCCCATCTTGGAGCCCCTAACAAAGCACTTGTCACATAGTAGATGCTCAATAAATGGTTGTGAAATGAGCTACTGAGCCCCAAGCATTTGATTCATATTCCTGGTCCCACTAGTCCCTTCCCTTCCGTGAAAATCAGAGAGAAAGAGAAAAACAGGCAAAGAGTGAGTGTGGTACATGATTTAAGGGGGATAGGAGAGAGGGAAGAAGGGAGGGTTGGAAAGGAAGGGAGAGGAGAGAAGAACAGAGGAAAAGGGAGGAAAATGCAGTGGGGGGCTGTCTGCAGAGCTGGCTGCTTGAAGATTTGCTTCAGTTGACTATTTGCTTCAGTTAACTAACAAATCTTTCCAGTGTCATCTCATGCCTCCTGGAGTATCTTATTCTGGCAGTTTGATTCACTATTTTGGGGGGCAGCCAAATACCTGCCCCCTTCCCTTAGTAGGCAAGATCTAGGACAGAGCTTGTTGCAGAAGGAGAGGCACTCAGGAGTCATCTTCACTTGTAATTACCTATCCAATTAAATCCAGGCACTCAGCCATCCTCCCTAATAGAGGCTGAAGGCGGTAATCCACCGTGCAATTTGTGAGTTTGCAGCAGCTCGAATCAGCAGCTGTACTGTGTTTATTTAGTTGGGGGGGTAAAGAAGGGAAAGAAGAAGAAACTGGGTAGATGCTGAGTGATCAGAGTATCCCTGGGGAATATCCAGGGGGAAATTACCTTCCTGATGACTCAGAAACAGGAAGTGGTGACCCAGAGGCATCTTGAAGGGGAGGCATGCACACATGTGATGACATCGCTTCCTATTTTTATGAATGCGGGGGTATGCAAGTGGAAAGGGAGGGGGAGAAAACAATCACAGGGATAGGACAGTGGATCTCCTGCGTGTCCTTGCTCACATCCTCACATCCCCAGCCCCCACTCCTGCACTGCTGGCGCAGGGCCAGCACCTACGACAGCTTCCTCTCTCTCACCCTCGGGCTCTGGCTGAGAAGAAAGAAGCTAACAAGTCTCATTTTGAGCCTTTCTGACCAAAGACAGTGCTAGATTTGCAGGTAGGTAGCCTCAGCCCTCAGAAGCCACAGGCTGGTGATGGGAACCCAGCTAGTAAAAGGAACTATGATCTGAAACTCTTCACTTCTCACTGGGCACCATGCCCCTCTTCATCACTGTGGGGGGGGGGTGCTACATGGAGCAGCTGCTAGCAGCCTGGGCAGAGTGAAGATGGAGAGACCCGAGAATGTGCAGTGGAGCATCTAGTCTTCACCAAAACATCTGGCAGGTTTGGGGGATAGTGGAGATAAACTTTGGAGTTAGGGATATTGTGACCACAGGACTAGGTGAAAACTGAGGACCAAATGACCCTTCTTGCTCTTCCTTCCCCAAAGTGGGAACCAAAGAGCAAAGTCCTAGGCCCAGTGAACAAGACTGACGCCCATTTTGTCCTGAGACCAAGCAAAAGAGTAGCCCGCCTCTCAGTCTCTGCCAGGGCCCCTCCCACCCTGCCTCCACATGACAGTGGGCAACTCTGTCCCAGGAGGGTCCTGACTCTGTAGAAGCTGCTCTGCTTGTGCTGTTTTATCCCCACCCCTGGGAGCCCCGGGTGGGGATCCCCAGCAGAGAGCGTGTGGTGACTCGGATGGAAGAAAGTCAGGGGAAGGTATTCCGCATTGCATGTGGGACGGCCTGCTCTCTTCTCTCCACAGGAGCTCAGGATGAAATACGCGACCCCAGTTGTAAATTTTGTGAAAGTTGATAGACCAAGAAAACAGAGTATATCAAGTCCACCAGCATATTCAGAGGAACCTGCCCTGTGTTCACTCACATTTGTCTTTCTCTACCATCTCTTCTAGGGAAGACCAAACCACTAAAAGGCATAGCCACCTTTCTGTGTGAGCAAATCTGTGTCAGCCAAACCATACAAAAAGATGAGCGGTCTGCAACCAAACCAATCTGCAACTCGATGGCAGCCTAGACACATGCCTCCAGAAAGTCACTATAGAGGGAACTGGAAAAAGGAGGAGCCATAGTCCAAAGTCTCATCTTTGGAAGGGACTGATAAGAAGTCTGGGACGGGGCAGCCAGGAGACGCCCCCACCGTGGGGGAGCCCAGGCGGAGCGGGGGTGCGGGCGACCCCCCCCACCGCGGGGGAACCCAGGTGGAGCGGGGCAGCCAGGAGACGCCCCCACCGCGGGGGAGCCCAGGCGGAGCGGGGGTGCCAGGCGAACCCCCCACCGCGGGGGAGCCCAGGCGGAGCGGGGGTGCCGTGACCCCGCCACCACAGGGGAACCCAGGCGGAGTGGGGGAGCCCGGGGACCCCCCCCACCAACGGAGGAAGCAGGCAACACACAGGAGAACTGAGCAAACTGAACAACGAAATTGACCCAGAGACATGGAGGGTGGAGTACGGGATGACGGGCCTCAGAGGAGGGGGGGAGGCGGGGGAAAGAGATAAATCACAGAGCCTATGTGCATGGGTGCATAACCAATGGACATGGACAACAGGGATGGGGAGGAGGGTGTCAATGGGGGGAAAAAAAGGAAAAATATCTGTAACAAAAACAAATTAATAATAAAATAAATTATAAAAAAAAAAAAAAGTCTGGGAATGTGCGGTCCTAGGCTATCATAATGTTCCCTTGGGACCATCACACTGTCCCCAGCTCTCCAGGCACCCCTTACCCATAGGGCCATGGCCCACCCATTCCTCATTTGAGCAGGACAACCCACTTGGAGCCAAGTCGAGATGGTAGCTGGGGTGGAGGGCCTGGAGGACCAAGCCACTGATGAGTGAAAGGGTCGCACAGGACAAGCATTAGGAGAAGGGAACGAACTTCGTTGGTACAGTGGGAGGTACCTCCTGTGTGTCATCTCCTCTGATGCCCACACTAACCCCATGAAGTCTTATCATTGAGGAAAATGATGCCCAGAGAAGTTTGGCAAGTAGGCCCTCCACCTCAGAACTAGTAACCAGCAAAGGCAAGGCTCGACCCAAGATCCCACCATGCTCTCTTTCCAGTACACTTGGTTGTCTCTGAAGACAACAGAGATACAGAGATGGGGCAATGTATGAGCTACCATGGAAACTTTCCTCAACAAAATTGATCTCTGCTCTTGCCATCAAACCTGAAATGTGAGATTGAACCACTGCATAGTCATTCTTGGGGTGGGGAGTCTTAAAAAGGTTTTAGAGGTTTCACTCAATTCACCAACACAGAGCGACTGAACTTCTGCTACTTGATCGAAAAAATAAAAAGTAAATAAACATAAATTTTAACAAAAAGATCCTAAATCTGTAGAGACCCAAATAGATTAGTGGTTGCCTTGGGCTGGAGGCTGCTTTGAATGGGGAGTGACTACTAATGGGTATGGGTTTTCTCTTTGAAGTGATGAAAGTATTCTAAACTTAGATTGTGGTGATAGTTGCACAACTCTGCAAATATACTTAAACCTATCAAATTGTGTACTTCAAAAGAGGAAATTTGTTGGTATGTGAATTATAGCTCAATAAAGATGTTTGAAAAATAGAAAAGCCCTCCAGACAAAGGACCCAGGGTGCACTCTCCTCCCAGGAGCACCCCTAGGCCCTTCTTCCCTCTCAGCGTCCATCTCCTAGACTCTCATGGTTCCCAAGAGACTTGCAACAAGGGGAGCAATTAGCAGCATTAGCTTGTCCCCAGCTAACCCCCTGAACCTGTCTTCAAGGCCCCCTTTTCTCTGACTTTCCAGTGAGCTGAAGCAGCCCCAGCTAGGCTCTCCTGTTGCTTCTTCTATCCTAAGCCCTTCCTTGTTTCACTGTCCCCAGCTGTAATAAAAGTACTCTCAAAATAAAAAATAGAACCTGCCCTTGAGGGTTTTAAAATGTAATCATACTCAGAAGACATATGCAGAAAGACAGGATATGCCAAATAGCAAGAGGCACCAAAGGAGTTCCGAAGGAGAAGGATCAATTCTAGTTAAGGTATCAGAGAAGGTAGGATCAACTGTATTTTGATAGACAAAAGGGAAAAATCAATTTTTCCAAGTTGGATTTCCAGGCTGGAGGAACATGAGCATGGGGACATGAGAAGGTGTGAATGTGTGAACTAAAAAGCAGCGAGCCAACGAATGATATCACTGACACAAAGATGACTTACAGTACTATACCATCAACTATTGCTGAGTAACAAATACCCCAGAGCACAGTGGCTTGGGACATCCATTTAGTTGTTCACAATTCTGCATTCTACAGTGGACTCGGGAGCATGGCTTCTCTCTGCTCCATAATCAGGTCATGGTTCCACCAGGACTGGAAATCAGGAAGGCCTCACTCAGCGTCTGGCACTTCAGCCAGGATGGCTGCAATGGGCTGGCTGCTAGATGTCCCTCCACCTCTCCTCATAGTCTCTCACACTCCAGGGCCTCTCTCTCTCCAAGAACTCACATCCTCAAGGACGCTGAGCCAGGCTTTCTTGCATGGCAATCAAGACTGCAAGAAAGCAAAAGCAAAGGTTGCAATGCATCTTATGACCAAGGCCTACACCTGGCAGGCGATCATTTCCACCAGATTTACTTGTCGAAGCAAGTCATAGGGTCAATCCAGATCCAGTGGGGGAGGGGATTATACAGGGTGCGAATTCAAGGAAGCATGATTCATTCAGTATCTACCATAAATACCAAATAGTAAATCACACACCTGCCTTGGAAGAAGAGCTTACTGTCCAATGACCTAGCTAGCTGGAAAGGCATGTAAAGGGGAA
Source organism: Tadarida brasiliensis (assembly GCA_030848825.1). Classification (NCBI taxonomy): domain Eukaryota; kingdom Metazoa; phylum Chordata; class Mammalia; order Chiroptera; family Molossidae; genus Tadarida; species Tadarida brasiliensis. The sequence goes on along the minus strand of CM061259.1, from coordinate 64,032,559 downwards.
TTATGTCTAGGAGTATAAGACTGGGAACAGAGCATAGAGGACAGTGAATAAAAAGCTAAGGAGTTTAGATTGCATTCAAGAGTTCTCAAAGTGCAAAAATCCCTAGGAGGAGTGATATTTTAAGGCTTTATCAGCCAACATCTTAGGACAGGGGTGGGAATGTCAGACCCGCAGGCCGTATAAGGCCCACAAAATCATTTGGTCTGGCCCTGCCCAGGCAACTGCAGGCAGGACTTGAAATTCAATAAATCTAGGAGCTTTTTTCATAGCCACATAAATTTATATTAAGTGAATAATAATAATAACAAATTTTGAGGGACAAGCAAGGAACATCCATTACGGGATAGACAGGACACATACAGGTACATGATAGAACAGATACGTATGCTTCTCATCAGCTGCCCACACCCCATCTGCCTGTATTTCAGTGACTCAGAGGACAGTCAGTGTCAGGAAGGCTGGGAGTGTACACATTGAGAAAGTGTTAACACACTGTGGCGAAACTACAGTGATCTGGTGATGATGAGACATGATGCGATGAGATGATTCCTCGTGACATTGATGACCTTGCCTCCAATGATTGATAAAAATGTTGTCAACTGCCCTGGCCGGTTTGGCTCAGCGGTTAGAGCGTCGGCCTGCTGTCCAAAGAGACCCGAGTTCAGTTCCTGCTAGGGGCACGTACCTCGGTTGCAATTTGTCCCCGGCCCTGGTTGGTTGTGCGGGAGGCAGCCACTCAATGTGTCCCTTTCACATCGATGTTTCTCCCTCTCTCTCTCTTCCTCTCTCTCCCTCCCACTCTATCTGAACAAAAAATGGAAAAATGTCCTCGGGTGAGTATAAAAAAAAAAAAAAAATGTTGTCAACTTCTTTGTTGACACAGACAATAACTCCAATCCAACCTTTATCCACACATCCACATTCAACAATCCTCACAAAAGCTGAATCTCAGATGAAGATTAAGGAAACCACAGTACACAAAAAAGATCTCAAGAGTCAATGATACAAACGTTGGATAGTTTCCAAATTTAAGATGCAGGATTAGCACAGTGATCAAAGCAAAATAATTGCATAGCTGGCGACACAAACACTGGATAGTTATTAAAACTTCAGTGGTGTGACATCCTACAAATGGCAACTACAAAGAAAAGTTGATGCAGAGTTTCAATCTTTCCAAGAGAAATGGACAAATTATTATTTTTTTGTTGAAGTCAAAGGCCAACCTGTGTGCCTAGTTTGTGGTGATGCATTAGCAGTAATGAAAAAAGCCAATCTGGAGCATCATTACAGTTCAAAACATGCTAAACTCAGTGAATTGGGAGGCCAAATGCGTCTGGATAAAATCAAGGCTCTTCAGCAGAGTTTGGAATCACAACAAGCTGCTTTCACTGGGCCTCATTGTGACACAGACAACATTATTCAGGTGAGTTATGCAGTGGGTGAGCTAATCGTAAAGAGGCTGAGGCCTCAGGTAGAGGGAGAGTCTGTGAAAGAGTGCACGGTGGCTGCGGAGTTGTTAGCACCAGACCAAGTAAAATTGTTTCAGAGTATTAGTTTGTCTCAGAGAACCGTCTCAGATCGGATTAGTGACTTAGCACAGATATCGAAAAAACACTGAAGGATTCTGCAGGAGATTTCCAATTTTTCTCTCTGGCTTGTGTTGAGACAACGGACATAACAAGTACTGCCCAACTGGCCGCTTTTGTTTGTGGGATAACTGCAGAGTTTGGCACGCGAGAGGAACTGCTGTCACTGGAAGCCATGCATGGCACTACAAGAGGTGAGGACTTGTTCGAGAGACTTGTTTTATCAATGAAACAACTTGAGCTGACATTTGAAAAGTTAAGTGGCCTTACTACAGATGGAGTTCCAGCCATGGTTGGATCGAAAAAAGGGTTAATTGCATTTGTCAAGAAAGAACTGCATCATCTCAGTCTTGATCCAAGTGACTTAATTATATGCCACTGCCTCATACACCAAGAAAATCTCTGTGCACAGTTGTTTCGGCTCAGCAATGTGATGTCAGCAGTAGTGTCCTGCATAAATTTTGTCAAAAGCAGAGGGTTTAACAGCCGTCAGTTTAAGGAGTTACTGAATGATCTTGACTCTGAGTAAGGTGATCTGGTTTATCACTGTGAAGTGCAGTGGCTGAGTGTGTCGACAGAACACGCTCATGAGGTTTTACAAACTGCAGGATGAAGTCAAGCAGTTCATGGAGAGGAAGGGAAAACCTGTCAGGGAACTCAATGATAACAAGTGGCTGTGTGATTTAGCACTCATGGTGGACATTACCAAGTACCTCTCAGAGCTGAGCGTCAAGCTGCAGGGCCCCAACCAGCTTCTCAGTTCCCTGCTTTCAAACATGAAATCATCTGAATCTAAATTAAGGCTGTGGAAAGCGCAACTCAAAAGGAATAACACAGTGCATTTCCCCACTCTGGAAGGACAAAAGCCTTCTACTACACTGGAACATGCTGGTGAATGTGCGAAACTAATTGAGGCATTTAATGAACAATCCAAGGATGTGAAAAATAAACAAATGGAATTGAACATCTTTGCTACACTGTTCAATATGGAACCAGCTGATGTGCCTGATAACCTACAACACGAAACCATTCAGCTGCAAAGCGATGATGAGCTGAAAGTGAGGTACATCAACCTCCCATTGCTTGAGTTCTATAAACGTTACATAAGTAATGATCAATTTCCCACTTTGAGGAGACATGCATTGAAATCTGCATCTGTTTGGAACAACTTACTACTGTGGGCAGTTCTATTCAAAACTTACCATTGCAAAGATCAACTGTGCTCCAGACTGACCAACCTGGAAAAGCAGTTGCGAGTATTATAGTAACACCATCAGTACCAGCTAACATCACATGCCTCACCAAAGAGAAGCAGTTCCAGCCATCGCATTAGGGGTGAGTTAATTAAATGTTTGATCAAATATAGCAGGCTAATTTTTAAGTTGATAATTTTGTATTGCCTGCGAATAATGTTAAAATATCCAAATGGCCCTTGGCAGAAAAAAGGTTCCCCACCGTCTTAGAAGAACTTGATTGCGGGTGCAAGTAAGACAAACTAGAACCCTGGGCCTCTCCAAGAAGTCAGATAAATTGCACAGACTGTGTGTTCCCATCCCCTACGTCACACAACGCCACAGCTTTACAGAGGAGTGTGCGATGGTGGCTAAGGTTTGCGTCCCCGCACCCGAGGGCAGGACACACGCCACAGGTGGAAAGGGACGCTGTTCACTTTCAGCCTTCTTTCTCTTCCGCTCTTCTACCCTTCCTTTGTCAAGATAAGTCCTACTTCAGACTGTAACATGGACATTGACAGCAATGAGAAAACTGAAAACTACAGATCCAACTAAACGAATTACTTGGATAATAACTGTTCCTTTTCTGACCATCTCCCTCCTCCCTTCACATGTCACGCCTGTAAGACCCAGGGTAACAGGTAGCCTGAGCCTGCTCAGGCCCCACAGGTCTCCTGATGACCGACTTCACCTGCGGATGACCACCTACATCCCCAAACGATAGAACGAAGCCATCAGATGTTGCCAATAACACCTAACAAATTGCACCAAGAGCTGCAGCCCACCCATTTCCACCAATGGGCAACCAACTTTTCTCCTCCAAAGACTCTGGGTTCACTCCATGGTCACTTCCTCAGCATAAAGCAATTCCTGGGAAGAAATAAGATGCCTGTAACTTGGTGAATGTTCACATGGATGTGTATCAGACCCCTAGCAAAGTATGGTGAGCATCCCCTGTACTAAGAGAGTGCTCCTCGCTGCGCCATGCTGATCAGGAACGTCCCATTCACACAGGAGGCCAGCAGTGCTCAGCATTACCTGGCCAAGTGTGTGTCCAGTTCCCTCCCACTTCCCATCTCAGTGCTTCCTTCCACCATCTGGCATCCCCCCAAGTCTCCACCCACCTTCATAAAGCTCACAATTTCCCACCAGAACATGCACCTTTGAAGTTTCCTCCTCCATTATTAAAATTCTGATTCCCGGGTCAGTATGATTTCAGCTAGCTGTGCGTGTGACTAAATATGTATTTAATAAGAAGGTTCCTGGTAATAGACAAAGGAATGAATATACCCTGGTGGCATTTCAGTAAATATGGAGAACAGACAGGGGAGACATTTGGAGGCTTGTGATAGGTCAGGATCTCAAGGTAGTTTTCTTACCTAGGGAAAAGTTGAACCAGGCAGAGAAAGGGATGAGGGAAGGGGATGGTCCCTACCTAAAGTCTGACATCTCTCTCTTCCCCACCCACCGCGGCATCACCGTAAACATCACCCACCTCTGTGCACACAGAATCACTGACCACACAATCATGCGAAAAAGAATGAGAGACACATGCCACACACATAAACAAGTCATACACCACATTCCTACCGTAAACCATTTAGAAATATCCGGAGGTGAGGATTATTTCCATTTGAAATCATCTCTGACGTCACTCACCAAGTCTGATAACTGGAACTTTCCGCTAAGACAACAGACACCAACGCAGGCCTGGGGGCCACAGTGAGAGGCCAAGAGAGTCGAAATAAAGAAAAAAGGGGAAAAAAGAGAAGAAACAAGACATTGACACTTGACGAGTAGCACCATCTAGAGGATTTACAAGGTAAAACTGTTCTGACAAATACGGACCCAGGACTTTTCTCCAGTAGTGAAAGGTAACTGCTCACCTCTGCCCAGGGCCACCATAACAATAGCCCAGACCTGAGATGACTGTGAGCCCATGTGACCTGCGCTGGGAAGCTGCACCTAAGTCCCGTGCCCAGGTCCAGGCATCCATTCAACAAGTCAGAGCAACACCAGAGTCCAGAAAACTGCCTGTAAGACACAGTAGAGAGTAGGACAAATACTGCATGATTCCACTTTACATAACATCTAAAATAGCCAGGCTCCTAGAATCAGAGCGTCGAGTGGTGGTAGCCAGAGGCGGGGGAAGAGGAATGGGGAGCTGTCGTTCAAAGGGTATAGAGTTGCCGTTACAGGAGGTGAGTAAGTTCCAGAGACCTGCGGGGAACACCGTGCCTGTAGTTAACTGGGTTGTACACTTGAATATTTATTGTTATCACAATAAAAGAAAAGGAGAGACACTGCAGAGGGGATGCCTGCTTGGGGATGGCAGGGGACAGGCGGAGGGACAGTGGTGCCTCTAAGGGCACATCTGTGATTCTGGGAAAGTAAGAAAGTAAAGATCCTTGTTTCCAAGTTATAATACATGGAGATTTTTTTATTTGGGTGATTAATCGTTCCACATTCACGTAATTGAAGTCAGTATTTTCTTTATAACCTCTCAGTTTCAAAAAGATATGAGTGTTATCTGACTTTTATCCAGAATTCCAATTCCACCTTGGAGGCAGAGCTCGTTCTTTGGGATAGCTAGGAAATGTGCCCACCAGCAGTGAGCACAGGGTGACCTCCTTCAGCCCCTGAGTGGCCAGAAAGGGGAGGATCAACAGGGTGAGGGCTCCTGGGAGAGTTGGGGGTGGGTAGCAGACCCCACTACAGGCCAAGCCTATCTGGGTCGTTAAAAGGAGACTCCAAAAAATCCATTGAATCCAATCTCTCGTTTTAGTGACAAATGAAAACTAAAGCTCTGGTTTCTGGTCAAGGTGGCAATATAGGTAAATGCAGTACTGCAATCCTCCCACAACCACGTCAAAATTACAACTACACTACAGAACCACCTGAATTCTAGCTGAATGGAAGTCCTACTACCAATGATAGAAAGAAGAAGCCACATTGAGACTGGTAGGAGGGGCAGAGACTTGAAACCGGCTGGTTCCACACCCAGGTGTGGCAGTTTTTAATCAAGATGGATATCTCAGCTGTGGAGGTCCCCCCTGAAGAATGAGGGGTCCCAGCTTCACACCAGGCCCCCAAGCCCAGGGTTCCTTCCAGGAAGTTCCCATAACTTCTGGCTATAAAACCTAGCAGGATGGAAGACAATATGGTGTTTCCTCAAAAAGTTAAAAATTGAACTGCCATTTGACCCAGTGATCCCACTTCTAGGAGTATACTCTAAGAAGCCTGAAACACCAATCAGAAAGAATATATGTACCCCTATGTTCATAGCAGCACTATTTACAATTGCTAAGATCTGGAAAGCCCAAGTGTGCATCAATAGATAAGTGGATTAAAAAGCTGTGGTACATATACACAATGGAATACTATGCAGCTGTAAGAAAGAAAGATCTCTTATCTTTTGAGACGACATGGAGGGACCTGGAGAGTATTATGCTGAGTGAAATAAGCCAGTCAGAGAAAGACAAATATCACATGATCTCACTTATTTGTGGAATATAATGAACAAAATAAGCTGATGAACAAAATAGACCCAGAGACATAGAAGTAGAGATCAGACTGACAAACCTCGGGTTGGGAGGGAGAGGCAGGAAGAGATAAACCAAAGAACTTATATGTATAACCAATGGACATAGACAACAATACTGTGAAGGCAGGGGGTGGGTGTCAATGGGGGGAAAAGGAGAAACATCTGTAACAAAAATTAATTAATGAAAAATAATAATAATAACCCAGCAGGGATTGTGGCTGAGTGACACGGAGGCTTCTGGAGACCTAGCCAGTTCTTCTTAAAGGGCCCACGCACAGACTTATTCGGACTCACTTCCTCTGAGCTCCAGCACTGGGGCAGCAGCTCAAAACGCACCAGGGACATACAGTGAGGAACTGAATTGTCTCGTATCAAGGCAAGAGCTGGAGGAACAGCTTTCTCCCAAACAGAAGTGCTGTCAGAGGTCATTGTTCCTTCTCTGAGCCCTCTCCCCACAGAGCCAACAGGCAGGCTCCATATTTGAGTCTCCATCAACCCAGTTAACACCATCAGCCCACCCTGGTAATTCCCTGAGACCCCGCCCCACTCACACTCCAGACTTTTCTAAAGTCTCTCAAACAAGCAGCATCTGGCCTCTGAGCCCCATACCTCACCTTAAGTAGTCCCAGGCCCAGCATTAGTGACAACCAGTCTTGGTTCGCAGCTTGGCCTCTCCTGGGCACTTCCAAGTTCAGCACAAGTAACAGTACTGCAGATCACTTTGTAGCTCATGCTGTGTGGCCTCTGGAAGAACACAGGTGGGGGCTGACCTTGGCCTGCACCTCCTGGGAGGCCCCAGAGCCAGCTCACCCAGTGAAACGCTCCAGACCATGTCAAAATACCATAACCTAACCACCTCATCAAGCAACGCACTTGAGGCGTAGACTCAGCAGGCACCAGAACCCTGCTGAAGTAAGTCCCACTCCAGGGGGTTGGCCCCTGCACAGCTGATCCTCCGCAGTGGTCACAGCCAGTTCATGCAGCTATCGGCCTGGAGGTAAATCCCTCCCATTGACATGCCAACAGCAATCAAGACTCAACTACAACGGAGGATGTACATGGCCCATATGGCAAGGGCACACCTGGAGTGCCCAGCTTGAGTGATCAGGGAGGCTGTGCCACTGCACCCTACAGAACACCTACTACATTAGGCCACTCTACCAAGCCCAGAAGATATATAGAAACAAACACAGGGAGGGTGCCAAAATGAGGAGAAAAAGAAACATGCCTCAAATGAAAGAATAGAACAAAACTCCGGAAAAAAGAACTAAACCAAATGGAGACAACCAATCTACTAGATGCAGAGTTCAAACCACTGGTTATAATGATGTTCAATAAACTTAGAGAAAGAGTAGATTAACTCAGTCAGAACTTCAACAAAGAGACAGGAAACATAAAAATGGAAATAGAAAACATAAAAGAACCAGTCAGAAATGAAGAATACATTAGCTGAAATGAAGAATACCTTACAGGGAATAAACAGTGGAGTAGATGAATCAGTGGATCAAATCAAAGAAATGGAAGATAAGGAAGCAGAAAATACCCAATCAGAACAGCAAAACAGAAAAAAGTGAGGATAGTATTAGGAACCTCTGGGACAACTTCAAGTGTACCAACATTCACATCATGGGGTTGCCAGAAGAAGAGAGAGAGCAAGAAATTGAAAACCTTTTTGAAAAAATATTAACAGAAAAGTTCCCTAACTTGGTGAAGGCAATTGACATACAAGTTCAGGAAGCACAGAGGGTCTCAAACATGATGAACCCAAAGAGGCCCACACCAAGACACATCATAATTAAAATGCCAAAGGTTAAAGACAAAGAGAGACTCTTCAAAGCAGAAAAAAAAAAAAAAAGCAGTTACCTACAAGGGAGCTCCCATAAGACTGTCGATTGATTTCTCAACAGAAATTTTGCAGGCCAGAAGGGATTAGCAAGAAATATTCAAAGTGATGAAAAGCAAGGATCTACAACCAAGATTACTCTACCCAGCAAAGCTATCATTTATAATTGAAGGTCAGATAAAGAGCTTCCCAGACAAGAAAAAGCTAAAGGAGTTAATCACCACCAAAGCAGTATAATATGAAATGTTGAAGGGTCTTCTTGAAGAAGAGGTAGAGGAAGGAGAAGATGAAGGAGGAGGAGGAGGAGGAGAAAAATATGAACAATAAAATGGCAATAAATATATATCTATCAATAACTGAATCTAAAAAGCAAATGAACAAACAGAACAGAGGCAGACTGATAGATACAGAGAACATTTTGACAGTTGCCAGATGAGGGGTATTGGGGAGGGGTTGAAAAAGGTGAAAGGAAAAGAAGTACAAATTGGTAGTCATGGAGATGTAAAGTACAGCATAAAGAATATACTCAGTAATGTTATAATAACTATGTATGGTGTCTCATAGGTACTAGATTTACTGAGATAACCACTTAGTAAGTTATATAATGTCTCATCACTAGGTTGTACATATGAAACTAATATAACATTGTATATCAATTGAAATTGAAAAATAAAAAAAATTTTTAAACTGAAGCTCTGACTTCCTAGTGTGTTTTTAAAGTAGGTTTTATCACATTTAGGCATGGTGAGGCCAACAGACCAGGAGACAATCCGTTGAAAAGGAGGTTTGTTACTCACAGTTCCCAAGAGGATGGAGCCATGCCATGGGGGGGAGGGGGGATGGGGGCAATAACATGAGGAGGTGGCAGGGTTGGTTAGAAGGCAGAGGGAGCCAGAAGAAAAACATGGGCAAGGCCTTTATTGTTTGGTTTCTCAGAAAAGAACTCGTGAAGTAAGGGAAGATTTAGGTAGGATTGGCTAGTTTGAACAATTTCATGGGCTCTGGGGCACAGGGGCTATCCCCTCATTGTACCTGGACTCTGGTAGCTGGCCCTGGAGTAATGAGAGCAGGGGGATAGTGGCTGAGAGTGTGAGAGCTGATAAAAGAGGAAGTTAAAGAATGGGTTCTGGATTGGTTGATTTGCATACAGAAGGTGTGCTCTCAGGTGATCCCTTTACTGTCTCTAGGAGTTGGCCAGCCCTGGGAGAGGTAGTCCCTCAGAGTCAGCAAGGTGTCAGATGTCACAGCATCAGGAACGTGTGGTTCGTACCCCTGGTCACACAGTGAGTTTAGTGACAAACAAATAGTAGGACCGATGGCTCTTATCACAAAGGTTAGCTAGCAGCCAGCCTCCCCCCACCTGCCCCAGGCCACCCCATGCCTAATCTGTCTGCCCTTCCATCTTTCAAATTCAAGACATTTTTTCTTAAGGAACTTATTCATTTGACTTTGGGAGGCTTCCTTCTCTAACTGATAGTTCAATTTTCTCCTCTAAGAGCTCCTTCTTTTACAACAGTGTCATTACCTGCACCTTATACACACAATCACACTGGTCCAGTCTGCGCCGGCTCACACCATAGTTGCTAGGCTTTACCCAGACATTTTAGGACTTAGTGAACTAGCACACAGCAAGGCAGACCCCCTGGAATGGGCTCAGTTGGCTCTCAGTGCTTCCATGGGGCTGGGCAGGATTGGAGAAGGCTGTTCTAGGTTCACAAATATCAGCAAGCATCACCTGGGAGGCGCAGGTTTGAGTCACGGGACTTTGGCACCCAGACAGGTAAGAAGACAGGGACACTGCCAAGTAGTCAGAGCAGGAAGCTAGGGGGAAGTGGTCTCCTGGTGCAGGTACAAACCTCCACATCCAGCACGATGCATGAGAGGCACTCAGTAAGTACAGAATCAATAAAGATCAAAGGACAAAAATATATTGTGTGCATGGCAAAGGCTTGGGAAAAGATCCCTATTATAAGGCCAAGTTCATACATCGTATAGCACGAAGGACAGGAAGCTGTGGAAATAAGGCAGAGGTCTGTGGCTGGAGCACATGTCCACACTTTACTGTGTGTGTGTGTGTGTGTGTGTATGTGTGTGTGTGTGTGTGTGTGTCTGGGTGTAGGGGACTGTTACAGAGCTGAGCTGGCTTAGAATGCTCCCACCTGGCATCAAAGTTGTTCTGAAAACTGGTCTGAGGAGCCTGCGGTGGAGGGTGGGGCTTGCCCTGCAGAAAAGCACCAGCAGAGGAAGTGAGGAAGGGTTAGGGTGGGGTTCGCGTTGGATTCAGTTACGGCTGGCAGAGGGGTGGGATGTGTTGTGATAAGAAAAAAAACGGTAGCAGCATATACTTCTGAAAGCATAAGGAGATTACAAACATCTTCAGACTTGATTGTTTGGGGGCAGGTTGAACCTCCCAAAGCCACCTTTTTCCTGCCCTTAGGCCTGGCAGCCAGAAGAGGCAACTCTCCCTTGCTTCCCAGTTCCCAAAGCCATGTCACCATGCCCAGCATGGGTGGAACATCATTCGATTCTCAATCAACCCAGGTTTGAGCATTTTCATTACCCATGTCATGGAACATGTATGACACAGTGCTGGGGTCCAGTCTCAGCAGGTCCAGGGTTTCTCTCAGGTGTGGACGGAGTCTGTGAGAGAGGAGACGTGGTGAGACAGAAGGTGCTTGATCCCTTCTGCTGCTTAAGGCTAGAAGAATTTTTATTTTTATATCTTCAGGCTGTATAACAAGTTACTCATTCCTTTTTCTTTTGACCTTTAAGCAAGTATGTATAGACATTCTTTTCTGCTTACACAGCTCTTAGGTATTGGTACAGGGTTAATCACTAATTATTTCACTTTTTCATCCAGACATAACAATGACATTGTATCAGCTCTTAACCTTTACAATTGCTTTCACCATGTGACTCATTGTTTAGCAACCTTCCTGTTTATATTTATGCAGACATTGTCTCATTTAACTTCTTCCTTCCTCAACCCTCTATTTCAATTTCTGTTACTTTCTCATAGACCTTGACTTTTCCTCTTATCTAAGATCCTTTTAAGCTTTTATATTCTTATCTTAAATTCTTATTACTTTCATGCTTGTTCTTTCTGCAGTCTATTCTGACGTCTATATTATTAATCATCTACATATTACTTCTATAATAATTCCTAACAGACAGATAACAGATAGACAGAGAAAGCAAACATTAGTCTCCTTCAGTGGCCATCCTGCATTTTTATTTTTCTTATTAGCCTTTGTCTTCAGCCACTGTTCTTCGTGATTCCTGCCATGCAGTGAATCCACTTCTCCAGGGACTATGTCAAACCATGGAGGCCTTCATAACTCCCAGGACTATGTCAATCCGTGGAGCTCACCCGTGACTATGTCAAACCGAGGTGATCGCTGTTCCAGTGGCACCACTCCCAACAACACAGAGCTCTGGGTGGTCAGAGAGACACTAGGTAAGTCACCATGCACCATCCCACAACTACACAGAAACACACATGCATGCAGGCAAAAGCACACGTGCACACTGCTGTCCTAGGCCCCACTCATTAATTCGTACTAAAGCACTTAAAGAGTAGTTAAAATGTAAAAATGCATTCTAAAAGATATCTCAGTAAGTCAGTATTTGCAATTAAGAGGTCGTCTTATCAGAGGTAGATGTGAGGGAACATCCCCCATCTCCCATCTCACTGCAGGTGTCATTTCAGCTGCTTCAGTGCTCTGGTCATTATCCCACATTAGCCATTGGAATTCTGTTAGACCTGTGCTGGAAGCAGGGCTGCTTCCTGCCCCAGACCCAGGGAATGAGCCTGTCTCAAAAAGGAAAGAAAGAAGATATTAAAGTTTCAAAGGGAGAATTCCTTAGAAGGGTCCTCTTCTCCTCCAAAGGTCTCGAGTGAGTGGGACAGGGCCTGAAAGCCCCAGACAGCAAGCTACTTTGGGGGGATCTACTTTGCAAGCATATCTTCCTTATATTCTCTGCTTAATTCCCTTTGTTCTCTATGTAGTAATATTCACTGTTCTCTTAAAGTCCCAGCTTATCCTAGGTAAGGAAAGGGAAAGTTAAATACGGAAGAGCAAATTCCTGAGAGTGGAGGTTCTACCCTAAGATGACTATAATGTAAGGAGCAAGACTGAGATTGCTGCTCTCTCGGGTCCTCGCTTCCAAGATGACCAAGAAAAGAAGGAACAACGGTCGTGCCAAAAAAGGCCGCGGCCATGTGCAGCCTATTCGTTGCACCAATTGCGCCCGATGCGTGCCCAAGGACAAGGCCATTAAGAAGTTCGTCATTCGAAACATAGTAGAGGCGGCAGCCGTTAGGGACATTTCCGAAGCGAGTGTCTTCGACGCCTATGTGCTCCCCAAGCTGTATGTGAAACTACATTACTGTGTGAGCTGTGCCATTCACAGCGAGGTAGTCAGGAATCGGTCCCATGAAGCCCGGAAGGACCGAACACCCCCACCCCGATTTAGACCTGCGGGTGCTGCCCCACGACCTCCACCAAAGCCCGTGTACGGAGCTAAGTTCTTAAGGACTGAAGAAAAGTTCTCTGGAAAAAAATAAATGGAAATTGTACTTTGTAAAAAAAAAAAAAAAAAAAGACTGAGATTGCTTTGTCAGTAACCCACACACACGGGGACCTTCTCCTTTCATGTACAACCCTGGAGATTCTGGATTTTGCCTTATTAGAGGAAGGACCATTTCTTTGTCATTGACTCAAAGTATGAGACATAGAACTACTACATTGTCTGTTTTTATGCCAATACCACACTGGCTTGATTATTATGGCTTTGAATATAGTCTGAAATATGGGGGTGTGATGCCTCCAGCTGTGTTCTTCTTTCTCAAGTATTTGAATACTTTTGCTATTTTAAAGCTCATGGAGCAGTGGTTCTCAACCTGTGGGTCTCGACCCCTTTGGAGGTCAAATGACCCTTTCACAGGGGTTGCCTAAGACCATTGGAAAACACATATTTCCGATGGTCTTAGGAACCGAGACACTGCTCCTCTATCCGTCTCCAGGTGGGTCTGCCCACATGCAGATACTCCCACATACAGCCCACATACGAGTACCCAGTGTACATCATTGTGCCAACCCCATCACATACACCCCATACAAATATAGGTGTATATGACAGGGGTGGTGCCACAATGTACTTATGCGGACCAGTAACACATGTGTAGAGAGCAGCTACTGTGTAGAAAGCAGCAGTGTTGGAGGTAAAACAACACTTCATGAATTATAATTACTGGGTAAATGTAAAATCATCAACTACTGCAAAAAAAAAAAATATCTGTACCATGGGAACTTAATCAGGATGCTGATTAGTCTTTCTATATTCAGCTGTGGTTGATGTGAATACTGCCCCCTTGTGATAGTAACAGGTATGTTAAAAAAAACAACACAGAGAATGGTAAATCATAGGAAACTTTAATGAACTGTATTGACTAAACTATGCCATGTATCATCTTTTGTATTATTAAAGCTATTGTTATATATTGTTTTCATTAGCAAACCATCCCATGACAATGGATCATGTAGAGAAGAACGTTAAGAAAAGAAAATATAGTGAGGATTTTTTACAGTATGGTTTTACCTCAATAATTACAGCAGGAATTGAGAAACCACAATGTGTTATTTGTTGTGAAGTTCTATCAGCCAAATCTATGAAGCTGAACAAACTAAAACGCCATTTTGATAGCAAGTATCAGAGCTTTGCCGGCAAGGATACCAACTATCTTAGAAGCAAAGCTGATGGACTCAAGAAAGCCAGACTTGACACTAGTGGCAAGTACCACAAACAAAACATAGCAGCCGTTGAAGCTTCATATTTGGTGGCACTCAGAATCACCAAAGCTATGAAACTTCACACCATTGCTGAGGATTTACTGTTGCCAGCGGCCAAAGACATTGTTCGAGTTATGATCAGAGACAAATTTGTTACGAAATTGAGGGCAATTTTCTTATCTAACGACACTGTCCACAGAAGAATAGATGACATGTCTGCTGATATTCTTGATCATGTAATCCAGGAAATTAAATCTGCTCCACTTCCAATGTTTAGCATCCAGCTTGATGAATCTACAGATGTTGCAAACTGTTCACAGTTACTGGTTTACATGAGGTATATTAATGATGGCGACTTTAAAGATGAGTTTCTTTTTTGCAAACCTCTTGAAACGACAACTACTGTACGTGACGTATTTGACACAGTTGTTTCATTTCTGAATCTCTTGGGAAAAGGTTTGTGGTGTTTGCACAGATGGTGCCCCAGCTATGCTAGGATGTCGATCTGGATTTCAACATTTGGTACTGAATGAGTCACCAAAAGTCGTCGGAACTAACTGTATGATTCATTGGCAAATATTAGCAACGAAGATGCTGCCACAAGAGTTACAAGAAGTAATGAAAAACGTCATAAGTTCTGTCAATTTTGTAAAGAAGAGCACTTTAAACAGTCGACTGTTTTCCAAACTGTGCAACGAGTTGGATGCACCTAACAATGCTCTGCTATTTCACACTGAAGTGAGATGGTTGTCGACAGGAAAAGTTTTAAAACATGTTTTTGAGCTTTGTGATGAACTCAAAACATTTTTAAATCAGAAAGCAAGACCACAGTTCGAAGCACTTTTCAGCAATAAAAGTGAACTGCAGAAAATAGCTTACTTGGTTGACATCTTGAATGAGTTAAATTTATCACTGTAAGGACCAAATGCAACATGCCTCGATTTATCTGAAAATATCTGATCATTCCAAATGAAACTTCAGCTTTGGCAAAAAAAAAATTGGATGAAAATAAAATTTACATCTGCTTTCTTTGAGGAACATGACATTGAACCAGACAAAAGGATTACAATGATAATTTCTGTGAAAGAACACTTGCACATGCTTGCAGACGAAATTTTATCATACTTTCCAAATCTACCTGACACCCCATTTGCACTTGCCAGAAGCCCATTCACAGTCAAAGTTGAAGATGTTCCTGAGACAGCACAAGAGGAGTTCATTGAACTTAACAGCGATGCAGCGAGAACTGATTTCTCTACAATGCCAGTTACAAAATTCTGGATCAAGTGTTTGCAGTCATATCCTGTTCTGTCTGAGACTGTGTTGTGCCTTCTTCTTCCATTTCCAACAACATATCTTTGTGAAACAGGGTTTTCCAGCTTGTTAGTTATCAAGTCTAAATACAAAAGTAGACTCGTTGTGCTCTTGCAAAGACTGCCCCGAGAATTTCTGATCTGGTGAGAAAGAAGCAATCTCAACCTTCGCACTGACGTTGGATTTAGATGCATACTGTCGCAAAATGTAGCAATGTAGTTTACTGTTGTTGTATTATATTAAGACTGTTACCCATGCTACACCATGCTTCAAGACAAAATTTCATTTATTTGTAATTAGAAATAAATATTTCACAATATATAAGTACATATTGTTTTTGTGATTAGTCACTATGCTTTAATTCTGTTCAATTTGTAACAATGAAAATACATCCTGCATATCACATATTTACATTACAATTCATAAGTAGCAAAATTACAGTTATGAAGTAGCAATGAAAATAATTTTATGGTTGGGGGTCACCACAACATGAGGAACTGTATTAAAGGGTCATGGCATAAGGAAGGTTGAGAACCACTGTCATAGAGGATCTAAAGTCACTTTGTTAATTTAGAAATATACTGTGCATAAAGTTGTTTTCTCATAAAATGTTTATTTGGGGGCGGCAGTCTAATTTTTGATGTGAAGATACTGAGAAAAAAGGAAAGACTTTTTATTTTTGATGAAAAAATGTTTTAAACTTTTTTAAGTTTAAGTTGAAATTAGAAAATACTTTTATTTTCTGGAGTTTTTAGTGCCTTTATTTGTATACATCCTCCCCTAGGTGCAGGCAGTTTTTCAGGCACTGGGCTGAGTGTCTCTGCAATGAATGGGGTCCATTTGTGGCCCTGCTTGCTACCTTTGCTCATCAGGCTCCAAGTGTCATTCTACCTTCTAACCACCCTCAGTGGTGCCGGTTGCACTAGTGAAAGAAGAGCAAACAGTTACTGATGTCAGGCACTGAGGCTAGCTCTGCACACAGATGATCCCACTTGACCCTTTAACCACCCTGACAGGGATGGTGCCACTTTAAAGATCAGGAAACTGAGGCTTAAAGATTTGCTCTCTCCTGCCCAAGATCTCACAGCTAAGGGGCAGTAGAGCCTGATTCAGCTATGGCTTCCAATTCCCAGGCCTGTGTTTAGAAGCCTTCCAGGGAAACTTAGGATAAAAAGGGGCCAGATTCCTAACTTATTGGTATAGGATCTCCAGGACCCTTGTGGCTTAAAAGAAGAGGTGAGCAAGGCGCAAAAGTCCAGAAAACTCCCAGGTGTACCCACAAAAGGAAAGGCCACAGGGACGGGCAAGTCATTTCTTGCAAAATGGAGTTTCAGGGCACAAAATGAAACAGGACGCCCCCACTGCCAAATGTGAAGGAGGACAAGGGGAGAATTAAAAAGAATGTTCTAGACTAGGAATCAAGGGATCTGAGTTCTAGACCTGACTCTGCTTAAAAGCCTCCTGTGTAACCCTGCACAACTATCTCCAACCACCCGCTCAGAAGGCTAGGGAAAGAACCCACATCTGACTATTAGCTTTTTTCATAAATACAGATTCCTGGTCTCAGAGGCAAACCTGCTCCTGTCGGTGTAGCCCCAGTAATTCTGCCGTGCAGCCCAGTTTTGAAGATGGCGCGACCGCACCACCTCCCGGCCGCTTCCCGCTCTCTCAGCAGGCGCTGGCCCTCAGCCCTCTGCAGGTGCGCCAAGGCCCTCGCCTCTGGGAGTCAGCACAAACCAAGCTCGTGCATGATGCAACTTTTCCAGCAGAGGGCAGTGTTGCCTGCCCTACAGCATTGTTTTAGGATTTTTTTCCTTTTTAATAATTAAAAAAGGTACCAAAAAATTACCCATAATTCCATCATTTATGTTTGAACTTAAAAAGGGCACTCCACCTATTCATCCCACCTCTCAAGTTTAGTAACTTAACACTTCATTTGTATCCTTCCTAACTTGTTCCTAAATTTAAACACAAATCATTTGTGCATTTACACACACACACACACACACACACACACACACGCAAACTTGTTTTCTAAATGAGGAGTCATACAATATCTTTTGTCTATAACTCATGCACATCTTTCTTCCAAACCCATATATTTTCAAAATGGCTACATGCTATCCCATTGTATCATCGCAAAAATGTCTATTAATGAGTATCTATGCTTTTGTAGTTTTTCCATTATAAATACCACTCCAATTACTATTCTGGAGCATAAATCTTTGTACAATGATGTATTCTTTTTTAATATGTTTTTTATTATTAATTTTTTAGAGGGAGAGGGAGAGAGAAACATCCATCCGCTGCCTCCTGCACACCCACTACTAAGGATCAAGCCCTTAACCTGGCATGTGTCCTGACTAGGAATCAAACGAGTGACTTTTTGGTGCACAGGATGACACCCAAACAACAGCCACACCAGCCAGGGCAATCGTGTGTTCTTTCTGTGGAATACAAACATAGGATTAAGTTAAACTATATATTCATTTTTCTTATTTTTTATAGTTTTATTTTTAAAAATAGGCCAATCTTTTTAGTTTAGCATGATTTTTGTTGTTGTTATAAATTTAGTTTAATGGAGTTATTTTCCCAATTGTGAGCATGTTTGAGACAGGAATATTCTCGTGGTCACTAAACCATTCCATGAATACAAAACAATATTATTTACAATATTTCACCATTTAATGTGTTTGTGTGGGTTTTTTTTTTTTCAGTTTTAACAAAGATAAAAATTATAAATATTTACATCTCTGATACACTTCTTGTATATAAAATCAGAAAACCAAGTACACAGGTCCTTGGTTGCACTGGGATGCTGGGATTACTTCTATTAAAAACTGCAAGACAGCCCTGGCCAGTGTGGCTCCGTTGGTTGGGCGTCCTCCCATGCACCAAGGGTTTGCCGGTTCTGAAGGTGCTGGGGTTTTCACAGGATCCCCAGTAGGGAGCATGCAGCAGGCAGCCGATTGATACCTCACTGTCACATGGATGTTTCTCTCCGTGTATCCCTCTCCATTCCTTTCTTTCTAAAAATCAATTAAAAATACCTTTTTTTAATGTCAGAATTAATTTTTTTTAATTGGAAGACAAAGATTTCATCCTACTTGCTGGGGCCCAGACTTTGTGGGTTCCTTCAAGCCCTTTGGTTCCGGTTGGGTAAAAAAGGATCATTTAGTTCATCTGTGCCTGCTTCTCGTGCCACACGTGGAAGCTGAGTTATTGCCTCAGATCCAGGTTCTAGGCTCCAGCAAGGTTCCAATTTGAGACAAAAATCTAGATGTGAGTGTCAATGGAGAGACCCTCTGTTTGAAGAGCCATTTGGGAGGTTTTCTCCAAAAAAAACGTTTTGTTGAATGTGATGCCATTATCTCAAGGGCAAGCAGGTGAGAGACAAAGAAAGGGCTCAAATTGGACCCAAGTAAGTGGTGAGGAGAGATTCATGACATTGAGACTTCAAAACGCATGGTGCCTTCTGAACTCCCAGCACTGAGGCAAGTACCTTAGAACAAAAACAAAATTTGGGTGCATAAGTTTAAGAGGGAAAAAGCATGAATAAGTTTTTAGAGATTTATTTTAGATCTAAGCAGATTAAAAGCTATATGAAAATATAAGATGATACTAGATTTAAAAAAAAAAAATCAGAGGCAGAGTGGTGGGTAGCAGGAGCCTCACGGGCAGCAGAAGCGGGCTTGATTTCTTCCTGAAGATCTGGAGCTGAGGTTTTCCTGGAGAGAACCACAATCTTTCTGTCTGCCTGTCACCTACTGCAGTGTCTAGCCCATTTTGGCTCCTGACCCGGCCACACATTGTCCAACCTCACTGCTACCACATGGCTTCAGCTCGCTCACTGAAATTCTAATTCCTCCCCACCATGTCATTTAATTACAAAAGAATAAAATAAAATATACCAAAGTAACACACAAGAAGAGGAGATTTAAAGTATAGCTTGATCAGGTTTATCATCACTTTGTTGCAAAGTTAATTTTAACTATTTCTCTTGCATATAAATCTTTCAAAGATAATACTCTCTGGTCAACTAGAATACATGTCTACAACTGCAACAAAAGAATAATATGAGATTAAAGCCAGTGCTCAAAAGCTCAAGGAGGTAATCAGTGGGTCAGCTCTGGGGCAGGTAGCAAGCAAGTCTTAGGGCAACAGCATAACTGCCCCCCAATGAGTGCAGAATGGTTATTCAGGTCTGGGTCTGAGAAACTGTTATGCTGACTGATCTGTCTAAATTAAGCTCAAACCAGGATGAAGGGAGAGCCAGGAATGCTTGATGGACTGACTCTTGGGGAGCAAGATGTCTCCGAGACAACAAAAGACCCACAGGATTAGTCAGGGTTCCTACTGGCTCAGCTGGCAGTATTTTTAAATAGACTGACTCCTGCCCAAAAGGGGGATCTATTTGGATGGCAGAGTGTCAAGATACATAATATTCTGCAGGTAGAAGGTATTTTATGAGCAGTAAGGCATAAAGCCTGGATTTTCTTTATCCAAAATGAATTCATCTGAAGATAAAATGACCCATTCCCCCTCATTTTTCTAAATTATCTACATACTTGCTGAAAGCAATGTGGCTTTCCTTATTAAAATAAGAAGTTATGCCCTGGGCGGTTTGCTCAGTGGTTAGAGCATTGGCCCTCAGACCAAAGAGTCATGGGTTCAACTCCTGTTGCGGTTCGATCCCCGGCCCCTGGTCAGGGTCATGCAGAAGGTGACTGATCAATGTGTCTCTCTCACGTCGATCTCTCTCTCTCTCTCTCTCTTTCTCTCCTCCTCTCCCTCCACTTTATCTGGAGATGGATGGAGAAGTGTCCTGGGGTGAGGATTAAAAAAAAAAGTTTCTAAGGTACAAGGTAGCAGAATCGTGGTTTAGGCACATTCTTAGTAAATTTATGCTGGAAAGGGTCTTGCACCAACACACTTTGTAATACCTGAGCCACAGCTCGGGGTAAGTCACACCATGGTTGGGGCATCTGTGAAGCCTGAACAGTGACAAAGGAAGAAACATCCATGTAAAACAGATAGATTTGTGAGGTTGTTGGGGAGAGGAAGGAGAGAGGCGAAGAAGAGGGGGGCATAAAAGGAAAACTCTTTCCCGGAAGAATACAGTTACCAAGATTTCAGGACTACATATTCCCTGTCACCATAAGGTTCACTATGTGAATTCGATTCTTTTTCAACAAGTAAACTGATTTCTCTTTAAAAAATAATAATGATACAATTTCTGGTCTCTTAGGGTCAATCCCGGTGCTTTATTCAGTGGTACTTGCACATATTATGAAAGATTTATTCGAGGTATTTCATTTCTTAATCTGATTATACATAATATATTTAATTTCTTTGTTGCTAGGAGATATTAATGTAATTGGGTTCTTTTACACTGACTTTACACCTAGAAATCTTCTAAACTTTTACCGATTCTAAGAAATTATCTGTAGAATCATTTTGATTTTTTGTGTATATAATTATATCACCTATGACTCATGACTGTTTTGTTTCTTCCTTTCCAGTTCTTGTATTTTGTCTGCCTTGGCTTCTTTTTTTTTTTTTTTTTTAATTTTATTTTTCAATTACAGTTTACATTCATTATTATTTGGTATTAGCTTCGGTTGTCCGCCTTTTCTTGGCACTGGTTAGGGCCTCCAGCACAAGGCTGAAAGGAAGTACTGGGCGCAAACAGTCTGCTTAGTCTCAGTATCACAGGGAAAGCTTTCTCTGTTTCGTCTTTACCTTTACACTGTACGCTTTTTATGAATATACTTTATCGGGTTATAAAGTTTCCTTCTGTTCCGAGTCTGCAAAGGTTTTTATTATGAATGTTGAATTATAATCAAATATATTTCCAAATTTATTAAAATGATCAATTAAATGATCAATTCCACTCATTGACATTCTGAAGTTAAACTGAACTTGCATTCCTTGGATAAATGCAGGATTCAGTGTTGACTCTTATAGCTGCCTGCCTCAGAGCCAGTGAGTGGGTCCCTCCTCTTTGTTAGAGTTCAAGTTCAGAAAGAGAGGAAGCCCTGGCCAGTGTGACTCAGTTGATGGAGCATTGTCCTATACACCAAAATGTGGTGGGTTCAATTCCCAGTCAGGGCACACACCCAGGTTGCAGTCGATCCCTGGTGGGGACACAGGGACAACTGGTCGATGTCTCTCTCTCTCTCTCTCTCTCTCTCTCTCTCTCTCTCTCTCTCAAATCAATTTTTTAAATTTTTTTAAGGAAAAAGGGAAGAGAGAGAAAAAGATACAGTTGGCATTTCCCTCTTAGCTTAATAGCCCAGTTTCCAAAAGAAAAGAAAAGAAAAAATGAACAAAATACCTGAATTTATTTAGGAGTTTGCAAGATTGAATGTGCCCAGCGCTTGTCTGTCCAAGAAATGTTTCCTGATTGTCATGTGTAGGTGGACAGTTTGCAGTGATAGGAAAGAACACAGGCTTTGTGTCAGAACCTGGGCCCTAAGCTCAGCTGGAGATGACTCACACTGCCATCTTGCGACAGTTTCCCCTTCCATCAGGGGAAGAGGTTAGCTGAGCCCAAGGCCCTTCTGACTCAAAAGGTCTCAGACATTACCACATCTCAAGGAAAAGATACAGTGAAATGATGCTGGGTTTGAACTAAAACATACTTTTAAATGAGCCTAGTTCCACAGGTTTACAAGTGAAAATTTTGTCATGTGTTTTTGAAACCTCACATAGAGAACTCATTTGATAATTCTGGATAAAATAATTTTAAAAATATTTTAAAGGCACTGGTGGTCTGTGAAGAAAGTGTAGGATCCTCAGAGGTAAACAAAATAAAACAAAACAAAAAAAAATTGGGAAAAAAAAAGAACCCAAATAAGTGAAAGCAGGAACCTGAAGAGGTAACTAGAACATTGAAGGCAGCATTCTCCCAGAAGCCATTGAGAAAGCCTTGTGAACTTGAGTTTTTATGGCACCAGGGACATGAGATAAAATTTAATGGAGAATCTAATAGAAGACTTTCCATGTAAATCTGGGAGCCAGCAATGACATCCTCTGCGCAAGTGTGAGAAAAAAAACATAGTCTAAAGGCAGAGAGTGAACACAGATTACCTGGAAAGTCAAGCGTAAAACAGGCACTCACAAAGTTTTGCAGCATTAATTCACATTTTCAAGATGGTCTGAACATCAAGCCAATAATTTAGAAAATGCATCTAGATTATAGTGCTTCGGGCTTCTGAAGGAAGCAAACGCAGATGTCCAGAGGAACCCACCTTTCAGACTCAGAATTCACACAGGTAAATTTTCAAGGAATACGAAACCATGGGCAGAACTCACACACACACACACACACACACACACACACACACACACAGAGGCAGATAAGGAATGCTGAAATAAATTTTAAATAATCAGTTGCTTTCAACTGGACCTAACTAACTTGCATTTCTATGGTTAAAATATTTTGCAATATTATCAAATTTCTTTAACTTACAGAGTTATAAAATAACTCAAAGACAATGAAAGCAGAGATAAGCTGGAAATATGCCCAAGATAGAACACTTTTTTAATGACATATTTAAAATTTTTCAAAATTGTTCATAGCAATTTTCTTCCTTGTGATCACAATAACCTCAAAGAAAGATCATTCTTGATAACAAAATAAGGCTGCTCTCATTAGACTCTCCTTAATTATTTAAATAAGTTCTGTCAGACTGTTAATTCGTTATGTACTAGTTTTCTTTCAAATCTGTAGCCACAGTGTGTTGAATTAAGTCCACAGTTGTATTTGTCTGTCACCATTATTCCTGGTGTAGGCTCTGTCACACATGTTATTTATAATTTATAAATGATAACTTATAAACTAATGTGTTAAGAAATAAATCAAAATAAAATTAGGAAATATTTACAACTGAACTATCATGAAATATTACATATAAGAATTTGTGGAACATAGAAGGAAATGTATAGTCCTAAATATTTATAATAGAAAAGAAGAAAGGCTAAAAATAAATGAGCTGTGCATATATCTTTTTTTTCTTTTTAAAATATTTTTATTGATTTTTAGAGAGAAAGGATGGGAGAAGGAGAGAGAGAGAAACATTGATGAAAGGGAAACATCCATCAGTTGCCTCCCATTCTCGCCCCAATTGGAAATCTAACCCACAACCTGGGTATGTGCCTCTGGCAACCATCCGATGCATGGGACAATGTTCAACCAACTGAGCCACGCTGGCCAGCGCAATGTGCTAAGCTTTCATCTTAAGTTTGAAAAAGGACAGAGGAGAATTCTAAAGAAGGTGGAAGAGAAAAAGAGTAGAACTTAATGGACTAGAAAACGACCACACAAAAGACAACATCAGCAGAGTCAAAACGTTGTATGTAAAGATTAATAACATTGAGAAACCTGTGGCAAGATTGATTAAGGAAAAAAAGAAAACAACAAAAAAAACAGAATTAGGAATGAAAAACAGGACCATAACCACTTATGCTGCAGAGATTAATAAAATAATAAGAGGACACAATTAATTTGAAAACAGATAACATGGTCACATTTCTGAAAGAATATTATATGAATAAAGGGAAAACTTAGACACCAAAAGTTTAGTCAATAAAAGAAAAAACAGATAAATTGGACCTCATGAAAATTTAAAAATTTTGTTTTGTTTCAGAAAAAAATTTGGTTTGTTCAATATACAGGGAACTCCTAACTCAACAAGACAATAACAACCCCCCACTCAATATCCTGATTAAACAAAGGGCAAAGGACTTGTATAGACATTTCTCCAAAGAAGATATACTAATAGCCAATAAACACATGAAAAGATGCTCAACATCACTAATCATTAGGGAATTGCAAATCAAACCACACCGAGATACAACCCCACACCCATCAGAATGTACACTATCAAAAAACCAAAATAAGAAGTGTTGGTAAGGATATGGAGAAACTGGAACCCTGTGCACTATTGATTGGAATGTAATATGGTACAACCATTATGGAAAACAGTATTGTGGTTCCTTAAAAAACATTAAAAGTAGAATTACCATATGCTCTAACAACTCCACTCCTGACTGTATAAGAATTTAAAGTGAGATCTCAGAGATATTTGCACACCCACGCTCACAGCAGCATCATTCACAACAGTCAAAAAGTGGAAATAACTTAAACGTCCATGGATGAATAAATGGTAAAGTAAAATGTGGTATATACATAAAATTCAATATTATTTAGCCTTAAAAAGGAAGTAAATTCTGATACATACTACGACGTGGACAAACTTTGAAGACATGAAATAAGTTAGTCACACACACACACACACACACAAACCCACAAATACTGTAAGATTCCACTTATATGAGGTACCTAGAGTGGTCACATTCATAGAGACAGAAGGTAGAATGGGGGTTTCCAGGGGTAGCGGGCATGGGGAATAGGGAGTAAGTGTTTAATGGGAACAATTTCAGTTTTTCAAGATGAAAAAGTTCTGGAGATGGATGGTGATGATGGTTGCACAATCTGAATATACTTAATGCTATTGAACTGTACTCTTAAAAGTGATTAGGATGGTATTATGTTATGTTTATTTTGTCATAATTAAAACAATTTTAAAAAGACTAAGAAGAAAACTCAAGTACTTTTATAATTAGTAAAGAAATCAAGTCAATGATAATAATAGCAAGTGAATGATACTTGCTATGGTCCAGGCACTATTCTAAATGTTTAGATACATTGCATCATTTAAGGTAGGGGATATTATGATTCATTATATTTACTGATGGGTATACTAAATCATAAATCAAGTAACTTGCCTAAGGTCGCATGGCTAGTAGGAGGCATAGCTGGAATTTAAATGCAGACAGTTTAGCTTTCAGACGTATCCTCAGTTAGTAGGTTAAAGAAAAAAATTAACCTTTCCTAAAAACATCAGTCCCAAGTAACCACAGCAGAGTTCTTCCAAACATTCAAGGAACAAGTAACTCCAGGTGCATAGAAACTACTCCAGAAAGGGGGTAGAGGTCTCTTAAAAGTCTCAGCTGGTCCTTCTACCTGGAAGACCAGGCTGGCATGCAGTGGGGACTAAGAGGGCAGGAGACAAAAAGACTGGAAAAGATGGGCTGGATCAGCAGTTAACTTTTTCTAAATGACAACAGGGAGGGACTACATAAAACTAAAAAGCTTCTGCACAGCAAAAGAAACCAGCATCAAAATGAAAAGGGAATCCACTCTCTGGGAGAACAGATTTGCCAATGATACATCGGATAAGGGGGTAATATCCAAAATCTATAAAGTACTGATACAGCTCAACAAAAGGAAGACAAACAATCCCATTAAAAAATGAGCAGAGGACTTGAATAGACACTTCTCCAAACAGGACATACAAATGGCCAAGAGACATAGGAAAAAATGCCCAACGTCACTAATCATCAGAGAGAAGCAAATTAAAATGACTATGAGGTATCACCTCACACCTGCCAGAATGGTTGCCATCAACAAATCTTCAAACAAGTGCTGGTGAGGGTGTGCAGAAAAGGGGACTCTAGTACACTGTTGGTGGGAATGCAGACTGGTGCAGCCACTGTGGAAAACAATATGATGTTTCCTCAAAAAATTAAAAATGGAATTGCCATTTGACCTAGTGATCCCACTTCTAGGAATATATCCTAAGAAGCCTGAAACACCAATCAGAACAAATGTATGTACCCCTATGTTCATAGCAGCACTATTTACAATCACTAAGATCTGGAAACAACCCAAGTGTCCATCAGTAGAGTGGATAAAAAAGCTGTGGTATATGTACACAATGGAATACTATGCAGCTGTAAAAAAGAAAGAACCCTTACCCTTTGAGACGACATGGAAGGAAATGGAGAGTATTATGCTGAGCAAAATAAGCCAATCAGAGAAAGATAAGTACCATGTGATCTCACTTATTTATGGAATATCATGAACAAAATAAGCTGTCGATCAAAACAGATCCAGAGGCATGGAAGTAGGGAACAGACTGACAAACCTCAGGGGGAAGGGGGGGTGGGTGGTCGTGGGAAGAGATAAACCAAAGAACTTATATGCATATATACACAACCATGGACACAGACAACAGTTTGGGGAAAGCAGGAGGGAGGTGGGAGCAGGGAGGAGGGGGTCAATGGGGGGGAAAGGGGGAGATATCTCTAATACTTTCAACAATAAAGATAAAAATTAAAAATTGATTATTTAATTTTGTTTAAGTAAATGACAGCAGGCACCCATGGAGAGTTTGCAAGGGAGAGTAACATCATTACTGTCATGCTTGAAAAAAATGCTCCTCGTTACCATGAGTAATGGTGACTCAGAAGTCGCCAATGCTCTGCCACTAGTATTTATCAGATTTTGCCTTTCAAACACATTATCTCAGTGGATCCGTACAAAGAACAAGGACACATGGATGTGATCTGTATTGCTCACATTGTTGGAAAATTTTACTTTCGTAAACATTTTCCCACATAATCTTTACAACTGGCCTTTAAAGCACAGCTTGCAAAAGCTGATGCCTGCTGGGGCTGGGGAAGTCAGTCGAAGGGGTGAAGCAAGCAGGGCACGAAGCAAAGGCAGGAGAAGGCTGGGCAACCTTGGGAAGAAGTGCCCTGCTGAAGGGTGTGGCTATACGTAGATAATGCTTCCTTTTGCCTGGAGAGTATTATGCTAAGCGAAACAAGCCAAGCAGAGAAAGACAAATATCACATGATCTCACTTATTTGTGGAATATAATGAACTAAACAAACTGATGAACAAAATTGACCCAGAGACATAGAGGTGGGGTACAGACTGACAAGCCTCAGAGGAGGGAGGTTGGAGGGGGAGAGATAAACCACAGAACTTACATGCATGTATGCATGACCAATAGACATGGACAACAGGGCTGGGGATGGGGCGGGGGGATGGGGAGGAGGGTGTCAATGGGGGAAAAAGGAGAAACATCTGTAACAAAAACAAATTAATAAATAAAAAAATCTAAAAGAAAAAGAAAATGCTTCCTTTGTGTAAAGGGGGTTGGATGAGACGATATAGTCATTGCTCATGGTTGCGTAAAGTAACTTAGGAAGACTTTCCCCAAGAAAGCAACTAAGTGGCCACATGTGAAGGAAGGTGATGAAGAGAGACGGATGAGAGGTGGGCAAAATGTTCACTGTATTTATGCCTCGATGTGTTTTTTAAATTTTTGAGCCATATGAACGTATCCCTCAAATTTTCATATTAATAAAAATTCAAATTAATAAACAAGTAAGAACAGGTGTTTAAAAGATTGCCATTCTTTGACTCTATTTTATCATGTGGAAATGCATGCCTAATACGGCTAGTTCTTGAAATTTTCAAGAAAGGTCAAAAATTGAGATTTGGGGTTTGTTTGTTTTTTTTCACCTTTCCTAATTTAAGAAAAGGTTTAATGTGACAGAATTTAAACTCACAGAAGAGTTGTCATAAGAGGATAAAAGTTCCCATGTAACCTTCAGCAAGTTTCCCCAAACATTAAGATTTTATTACATTTGCTTTATTCTTTTCTCTCTGTGTGTGATAGATGATAGATGATAGATAGATGATAGATAGATAGATAGATAGATAGATAGATAGATAGATAGATAGATAGACAGATGATAGATTTTTTTCTAAACTGAGAAGTTGAAAATATGATGCCTCTTTCTACTGAAATAATTGCATATATATTTTCTAAATACATACATTCTCTTACATAATAACCACAGTGAAATTATCAAAACGAGGAAATAGGCATTGATATTCAGATGTCACCAATTTTCCCAATAACGCCCTTTAATCACAAAAGAAAACCCTGGATCGTGTTTTGCATTCAGTTTTCATGTCTGTTTGGCCTCCTTTAATCTTGAACAGTTATCTCATCTCCCCTTGGCTTTCACAGTCTTGACAATTTTGAAGATTACAGGCCTGTAGTATATTGTATTTTCCAAAGATGGTCAAAACAGTATTTCTAGTTTCACGTGCTCTTCTATAACTTTCTTACTACTCTCCATTAAGAGGTGAGGTCTATTTCTCCTCCATTGAACTTGAGTGGAATTGTTACTGCTTTGACCTATAGAGTCTGGCAGAAGTGATACTGTGTGACGTCTGAGGCCAGGTCATAAAAAGAACGTGGATTTTGCCTGGTTTTCTATCTCTGTCTCTATCTCTTTTTCTCTCTTTCTATCTCTCCACTTGCCCTTGGAACCCAGCCACCATGCTGTGAGTAAGCCAAGCAAGCCATGCAGAAAGTCAAAATATAAGTGTTTCTGCCAACAGCCCAGCCAAGATCCCAGCCAACAGCAAGCATCAACCACAGACAGAAAAGTGGATGAGCAGATATTCCAGCCCTCGGACTTGGAATCTTGAGCTGAGACCCAGACATCATGGAGTACAGACAAACCATCCCTTTGTGCCTCTTCTGAATTCCTGGCCCACAGAAGCCATGAGCATAGTAAATAATTGTTTTGTACCAATAATTGTTAGGGTTATTACACAACCACTAAAACCAGAGCAAAGCCTGGTTTTTTTGTTTATATTTTAATTTTTTTTCTTTATTGATTTTAGAGAGAGAGGAAGGGAGAGGGAGAGAGAGATAGAAATATTGATGGGAGAGAATATCGACTGGCCACCTCTTGCATGCCCCCTACTAGGGATCAGGCCCACAACCTGGGCATGTGCCCTGACTGGGAATTGAACCGGCGACCTCTTGGTGAATGGGCTGACCCTCAACCTCTGAGCCACACTGGCCAGGAAAAGCCTGTTATTTTATCAAATATCCTTCTGTGAAAGACATTAAGAGAATGAAAAGACAAGCCATAGACTGGGAGGAAATATTTGCAAAATATATATCTGATAAAGGGCTTGTATCCAAAATATACAAAGAACTCTTAAATCTCAACAATAGGAAAACAATCCAATTTAAATATGGGCGAAGATCTGAACAGACCCCTCACCAAAGAAGATACACAGATGGCAAACAAGCATATGACTAGGTTCCATTTGCAAATTGCAAGTTGAGCCAACAATGGTATACCACTAGAATGGCTAACTGGCTAGAATGACATACCATTAGAATGGCTAAAATCCAGTACTGACAACATCAAATGCTAGTGAGGATGTGGAACAAGAACTCCTGCTCATTGCTGGTGGGAATGCAAAATGGTATAGCCATTTTAGAAGACTGTTGAGTGGTTTCTTATAAAACTAAACATACTCTCAACACATGATCCAGCAATTATGCTCCTAGGTATTTACCTACATGAGTTGAAAACTATGTGCACACAAAAACCCACACAGCAATATTTATAGCCACTTTATTCATAATGGCCAAAAATTAGAAGTGACCAAGATAAACTTCAATAGGTGAACAGATAAACAAACTGTGGTACATTCAGACAATGGAATAATATTCAGCAATTTTTTTTCAATGAGCTATCAAGGCATGGAAGAACCTTAAATTCATATCACTGGGAAGGAAGCTAGTCTGAAAAGGCTACCAACTGTGTGATTCTAACTATATGACATTCAGGGAATGGCAAAACTATGAAGACAGTAAAAGGATGAGTGGTTGCCAGGGATTGAGGGGAAAGGAGGGATGACGAGGTGGAGCACAGGCGATGTTTAGGGCAGTAAAACTAATCCTTATGATACTGTAATGGTGGATCCTTGCCATTATATGTTGTCCAAACCTATAGAATGTACAACAAATATAAAGAGTGAACCTTAATGTGAACTATGGACTTTAGTTAATAATAATGTATCAATATTGGTTCATAAATTACAACAAATGTACCACCCTACTGCAAGATGTTAATAATAGAGGATACTGTTAGGAGGTGGTTAATGTAGGAATTCTATATACTCTCTGTTCAATTTTTCTGCAAACGTTAAATTTCTCTTTAAAAAGCATAGTAGGCCCTGGCCAGTTTGGCTCAGCGGTTGGAGTGTCGGCCCTCGGACCAGAGAGTCCCAGGTTCAGTTCCAGCTAGGGGCATGTACCTTGGTTGCAGTTTGTCCCCGCCCTGGTTGGGGTCGTGTGGGTGGCAGCCACTCGATGTGTCTCTCTCACATCGATGTTTCTCTCTCTTTCTTCCTCCCTCTCTCCCTCCCACTCTATCTGAAGAGAAATGCAAAAGTGTCCTCGGGTGAGAATAAAAAAATTTTTTTAATTAAAAAAAAAAAAGCATATTAGTATAAAACTATCAAACAAATAGTGTGAGTCAAATGATAACCCTTGCTTAGAAGAAGTAAAGCAGTCCAGCCAGTGTTGCTCAGTGGTTAATGTCGACCCATGCACCAAGAGGTCACCGGTTCGATTCCTGGTCAGGACACATGCCCAGGTTGTGGGCTCGATCCCCAGCGTGGGGCATGCAAGAGGCGGCCAATCGATGTTCTCTCTCATCGATGTTTCTATCTATCTCTCCCTTCCTCTCTCTCCCTCTCACTCCCTCTCTCTCTCCCTCTCTCTCTCACTTCCTCTCTTTCTAAAATCAATAAAGGGAAAAAAATTTTTTTAAAGAAGTAAACCAATCATTAATATATAAACAAGCCCCATTTTTCTTTTTTTTTTTTTTTTATCCTCACCCGAGGACATTTTTTCATTTTCTGTTCAGACAGAGTGGGAGGGAGAGAGATGAAGAGAGAGAGAAAGAAACATCGATGTGAAAGGGACACATCGAGTGGCTGCCACCCGCTTGACCAACCGAGGTACATGCCCTTAGCGGGAACCGAACCCGGGTCTCTCTGGACCGCAGGCCGATGCTCTAACCGCTGAGCCAAACCGGCCAGGGCAACAAGCTCCATTTTTAAAAAAGGAGACAGATATAATATGTGGCCATTAACAACGACAGTAGTTAATGGTTGAGTCAAAAGTAGAATTTTGGCCTCCTCTTCCAATTCCAAGTTCTTTCCAACCCACCTTGCTGAAACATTAGGATCCTCAGCCTAGCTAAGGATAGGCTCAAACAAAACTTGTCTTTGTTCTGAGCTGTGTGCTACTGTAGGGGAAAATCCACAGAATGAAAGAATGAACATCACTTCCGAAAAGGAGCTAACAAAGTACCACATGCAATGGTCAGCATGATCAAGAATGCCTTCCCATACCTAGACCCAGAGGATGTACCTTGTCCCTGAGCAATCCCTCCCCAGAGGAAGGCTGGCATGAGAGATACAACTACAATGCCCTCATAAACAGTCATTTTACTTTCTAAGCCTTTGCCTAAGAATCTTGATGCCTCATAAAAATGTACCATGATCCCTAAGTCATTTCAAAGAGAAGAATGTATCTTTTGCTTTTGCATTCCTTTTATTTGTGTTTGACTACATTGTGATCTGCATTTGGAGAAATTACTACAAATTCATAGAGAATAAAATACTGAATTTTTGCATTACTTTGCATCTTTAAAAAGCACATGTATGTTTTTTCCAGCATGAACCTCGAATAAACCCAGGGATACAGGTTACTATGCCCATTTATATTCGAGGAAACAGAAATTCAAAATTATGTGACTGAGCCAAGTTCCTGCAGTAAATAGTGTAAGCCAGACTTATGACTTGGTCTCCAAGTCTCTATTCTCCATGACATACCTCATTGTCTTTCTAATCAATTTATAAGCAAAGAGCCTGCCTCAGGCAGAGGTGTTACAAAGGGAGGGGTTGGGGGAAGAGCAACCGCCCCAAATTTTCTGTTCCTGGAGCCAGTGGACAAGTTTGAATCTTTTAAAGCCTTTCAACTCAAAGTGTTGCAAGACTAGCAGCATCTGGAAGCTTATAGGAAATGCAGAGTCTCAGGCTCCGCACTTTTGAATCAGAACCTGCATTTGAACAAGGTCCTAGGTAACTCATAGGCACATTAACATCTGAGAAGCTCTGGGACAGACACTCATCCCTTTGGGGTAAGACATGGTCTCCAGTCAGAACTCTCCCCCGTCAGGTGAACATCAGAAATTGAGAGGCAGATGGAGCCAGACAGCCAATGCCATCAAATCAGCTCGTTGCGCTGGTTTGCAAAGGGTCATCTCATGGCCCTTTAAACAGAGACACCAGGCCAGTGAGGCCGGGCATGCAAAGACCGACTCCAACAGGCCAGCTCTAGGGGGACACAGAGGAGTGTGGAGAAGCTTTTGTATAGTAGCCCCGGGGCGGGTGTGGGGCCCCACCTTAGGACAAAAGGCCGACAGTAAGCAGGCAAGGAACTGCTTCCTATGTTTGTGTACAAAACACTAGGTGCGGTCTTCTGTGCGCGAGCAGATGGTGGGTAAATGGTCTCCGGCGTCTATCTCCTCTACTTCCTCAGGCTGGTGGAGCAGCCGATGCTCAGTCCGGGCGCCTGGACTAGGACTCCGATGTCGCCCATCTCATCCAGCGTCCCAGGGCCCAGGAGCAGAGCGGAAAGGGCAGGCGCCGCCGACTGCGGAGCGGGTGTGCCTTTCTAGCCCAAGGAAAGGTGCCAACTACGTACCGCACGTGTCAAGTGGGGTTGGTTTTTATTTCGAGAGGGGGTAAATAGAATAAAACAGTCTCTTCCCGAGCGTGACACCGAAATCATGGATGCTGTGAAAGGCCATGAGAAGTTGTACATGGATTAACCTTTTTTTCAATTTATGGTCATAATGCAATGTGAATTGGCTAATATAACCCTTCCAACTAGGCTTTATCGGATACTGTTATCTAGAATCAGGTTAAAATAAATATTTATGTTCTCAGAGTGGGTCTAATAGTATAAACTATTAAGTAAATAATAGTACGAAGGGAAGTCCGGATCCGGCAGGGAAAGGACCAGAGTCGGGACGAGGGAGTTGGGCAAACGCGACCGTTAATTGCCCCAGGAGGACGTGCAAGAAACGCCAGCTTCTCTCCTTCTCGAGTCTGCAAAGGTGGGAGAGGACACCTGTGGTTTCATGACTCTAAATCTCCACTCGGAGAGATGATACCCTGGAGGCCGGGTCTGGGTTCCCGAGCCCCCGCGCCAGCGCCGCCCGGGGCCGCGCGCCATCAACAGCCCGAGGTGTCGGGTTGCGGCTGGTGTTTGGGCCACACGGGGAGGCGCTGGAACGACAATGAGTGCCCGGGGCCGAAGGAAAACCACACACACACACACACACACACACACACACACACACACACACACACACACACACACTCCTGGCAGCGCGGCGGGCAACGGAGCGCGACCAGGGAGGAGGCACGGTGCGGGGACCCCAACCCCAACCCTGGGGGGACAATGTGTCCAAAAGGAAGCGGGACCGCAGGGAAAGCGGGCGCCACTGCCTCGCCATTCTGAGAAACGTCTAGCGAGGTGGCCAAGGTGTCAAAGCTGTTCCGGAATTTGTTCTACATACCATTCCTGACAGTGTCCTAATTGTTCCCGTGCGGCAGGAGCTTCGCCATGAAGACATCTGCAGGTCTCAGGCCGAGATCTGGCCACCCTGCTTTCTCGGTGTCGGTCTGTTTCTAGAAATCTGCTAGGTCGCAGGAGGAGCCAGGGACGTGGTGGGGAGAAGGGACGGGCTGGAGCGGGGGCTGGGGTGGGAACGCTGTTTGGGCTTCTGTTTAGTTAAGGTTCCTATTTTCCCCGGGTCGGAAGAAGCTAATTAGTGGAAGCCTGTGGAGTTTTCATTTGGGTGGCTGAAAGGTGGTGTTTTGTGGCGGTAAGAACTCAGCCTCTGGAACTCTGAACCCCAGCCTCAGTTTCCCAAGCTGTAACTTGGCGTATAATCCCGTGAGGATTAAAAGAGTTCGCATCTGTGAAGTCACTAAACAGTACCTGGCTTAGCTAAGCACTATTATTAGCAGGGTTTCAGAGCAAGTTTCTCCAAGACTTAGAAAGTGAACAGGTTATTTTTCTACAGAGTATTTGTGTACGTTTCAGTGTATATTTCTAAATAGATACTTAAAGTTATGGCTATTCTATGAAAATAATAATAAAAGAAACATATAACATGTGAAACGCAAAATATAGGTAAATTTTATACAAATATTTTTATCTCTTTTCATGTTAAAAACTAAACCATCTAGCAAGTGCTGCCTTGTCACTGAGCCCACCTTCTACATTTTCTGACTCTTGTGCTTCTCCAACTTTGCCATAAAATGCTTTCCTGGTAACATGCCTTTGACTAGGCTGCTCCCTTTGCCAGGAGCTCCGGCTGGGTTTCCCTGGGGAAGGGGGAGAAGCGGCTTGGAGAGTCTCTACCTCAAGGGTCTCCACTGGGTGGGGGGCTGGAACTCAGGCAAACAGCTGGACTCCTTAATTCAAAACGCATCCAATTTGGGATAAGGACTTATTCGACCAATGCAAAAGGGATGCTTAACTTATTTAATCAGTGGGCTGCTTTTAGAAAATTGAGGTACTGTTTCAGGCTAAACCTTGATACATCCATTGCAATCAAGTTAAATAAAAATCACTCCTCTACTACAGAATTAAAGTGGGACTTAGAGAATTTCTACTAAGACATAATGTGACGTCTACAATGTGTTAAGGTGGTTCACTTTATTGTGCATACATGCAGAAAACAGCAAAACTTTATCCTGGCATCCCCTCCCCCTTCCTTTCACCAGAAAGTAGTGAGGGCCCCCCCACCCCAGTCCTGCCTCAGATCATTTCTATCATTTTTTCAAGTTGGGGGTGGGTATAAAAATATGGCGAATATACCCAAAAAATGTGTATAAAATGTAAGTGTGAAACCTAATGAATTATTGTAAAACAAACACTAGCCACCCAGGTCAGGATGCTCTCTCTGCATCATAAACCTGTCGCTTTGCCTCTCCCTTAGCGGTAACCACCACCCTGACTTTCATGATGTTCATGTCTTTGCCTTTTTTAAGATACTTGTATTACCTAAGAATGCATCCCTGAACAGTATACTGTAAAGGTTGCCTATTTTTAAAACTTTATACAGAGGACATTGTTTAGTATGTGTTCTGTTGTTACATCTGGCTTCTTCAGCTCAGCATTTCGTCTTTAAAATTCTTCACTGTTGTGTGTACCTGTGATTCATTTATTTTCACTGTTGTATAGTATTTCACACTTATTTACTTATTATTTCTTACTTATAGTGTTCCGTACATATTC
This sequence comes from Tadarida brasiliensis, assembly GCA_030848825.1. Taxonomy (NCBI): domain Eukaryota; kingdom Metazoa; phylum Chordata; class Mammalia; order Chiroptera; family Molossidae; genus Tadarida; species Tadarida brasiliensis. The sequence continues at coordinate 63,997,182 of CM061259.1, read as the reverse complement.
TTCTATGTCATTACATATTGTGGCTGTAACACAATTTGTTTTACTGTTGGTGGACATTGGAATTGTTTCCAGCTCGGGGCTATTACAGATACTGTCACTATGAACACACTTTAGCAGGCTTTATTTGTAAAAGTGGAATTGTGGTTCTAGAGTAATTGGGCTTCCAGTTTATCAGATATTACCATACAGATTTCCAATTTTCACTCCCACCGCAGTGTATAGACATTCTCCTTGCTCCGCATGCTAGCCCACACCTAGGCAGGCTTTTCAATTTCAGCCAATCTGGCCTGTTGAGAATGGATCATCTTTTCTTATGTTTATTGTCCATTTAGATTTCTTCTTAGTGAAAAGAAATGTCGTTTGCCATATTTTCTATTCTTGTGATAAATTTAGAAGAATTTGGTCTATATTCTGGATACCAGCCCTTTGCCATGGTGCACTGAGAATATCTCCCACTCTGACTCGCTTTTTCACTATAACATTTGACTTTTGATAAGCAAAATGCAGTCCAATTTACCAGTCTTTTTCTTCATAGATTGTGCCTATTGTAAGAAACCCCTCCCTTTCCCCCAAAATATTCTTCTATGTCTTTTTTTTTTTTTTACAAATGTTAACGTTTTGCTTTTCATATTTAGGGATATCAGTGAGATTATGAGTCAGTGCCTTAAGACTCTACCTGCCAGGTGTGCTTATGCCAAGCAAGGCAAATACCATGAGGATTCTGGTTGTAGCCACAGTACCCGCTGGTTTTTCTTGGTCCCAGACAGCGAGGTGGGGAAGGACCAGGCGGCCCAGGACAACTCATTTTCCCAACTGCTTAGGTGTAGCCAAGCCAAACTCTGCTCTCAAAACCGAAGGACAAAGACCAAGGAGCCCTTGTTAGCCAGTTCCTAGGGCAATTAGAAAACGGCCTGAGGAGCCACCTCACCCCCCGCCTGGCCCCAGGGGAGGTGGAAGTGCGGAGGGGAAGCGCCCTCCCCAGCTGGGGGCGCGGGACCTCACGTGCAGTCCCCCGCAGCCGTTTCAGGCCTGGGCACTCTTTGGGAATCAGGAAGTCACCGGTCCAAACCCACCCTCCACCATCACTTCCTTTGTGCCTTTGCTTTGTCCCACGGGATCATCTCTAGAAACTAAGGTTTCCCAAGATCAAGGGAAAGGGGTAGCGCCCAGAGGAACCCTTAGAGGGAAGGCACGGGTCGTGACGGTCGGCTAGGCGCGCATCGGGCTCCAGGCGCCTTGGGACAAGTCCCCTCCGCGGGGCCCGGGCGCGGTGGCGCGCAGACCACGAGAGGCTTCTACAGGAAAATCTCCGAGTGATTTCCGTTTTTCTGGCAGGCTCTGCCACCGCACGCCGCCTTTTTGGAAGAACTAGTCCCCGCGTCTGTTCCCCCTCCCCCCCGCCCCCCAACCTTTATAGCAAAGAAACAATCTGAGCGTCCTGCAAAGATCTGTTACAGGAACGTTTATAGTAATATTACTTAAAGGAAAATTTGGGGAGAAACCTAAATGTCCTACGAAAGAAATCTAACTGTAAAAGTCCTATATATCCTTAGGATAAATTATAGCCACTCAAATCTATATAGAGGAATGTTGGATGACATGCAACATTTTTCATAATATAACATTAAGAAAAAAGTAGGTTAGAAACCACATATCCAATCTATTTCTTCAAAAACAATTAATTATACATTTACACACAATAAAAAGAGTAAATGAATATCAAAATTTATTCTCTGAGTAATGGGATTCGGAGATTTTTTTTCTTTGTGTTTTTCTTGTTTTCCTTTGTTTTTGATGAGTGCATGCTACTGTAAGAACCTCGTTAATTTGGAAGAAAGGAAGGAGAGAGAGAGAGATTGAGATTCAAGCCCTTTCCCAAACTGCTGTGACTTGTTGGGATGAGGACGGACGGATCTGTCATCAAAGCTAGTTCCCATATAATCAACTCGGAGGCCAGGTCGGTCCCGAGAACACTAAGTGGAGGCAACCCCTGGAGTAATTCAAGCAGCAGATTCAAACAAACAAAAACCCGCTGCTTCCTGTTTTGAGAAGACAGGAATTTCTTTTTAATCCTAATTGTCTTCATATCAACCCAGAGAGGTCAAAATGAAGGAATAAAATAAATGTACTCCTGATTCCAGTTATTTCGTTTCTTCTGCTCATCTCTCTCCAACTGAATAAATCCACTCCCTTGGAAATCAAAGCCAGCCCCAGTATTTACTGACTTCAAAGGTTGTTTGACACTCCCTGTTCTCTCTAAGAAAAAACCGCCTATCAGTGCTGCTGAACTGGAAAGCAGAAACCCCTCCCTCCTTCCTGGCCCCCTCCCGCCCCTCAGTTCACTCACCACAACTGTTTCCTCACAAAGACACACACACACACACACCACCACCACGGTTCTGGAAGCCCCTGTCTCTGAGTCAGCAGGCTCATCCCCTAGGGCTTAGCCAGCAACAGTGGCTGTCACCCTACCACTCTGCCCAACTGCCCTGCCAAAGTTGCCACTAATTCTGTTTTTAGGTCCAAGAAATGAGTCGCCAGTAGCATTGTTATCGTTTTTGTTCCCTCCTGTTTTACCCACTTCCTTCACTTGGTTTCCAGATTTTTCTGTTTTTCCTCTCTAGTGCCTCCTTTATGGTCCATCCCTTCTCTTCCTCCAAACTTTTTTCCTCTGACTTTATTAGTTTAAAATTTTTCAAATTTACAGAAAAACTGAAAGAACAATACAGTGAATACCCACATATCCTTCATCAAATTATTCAACTAACCGTTCACCAACGATTACCACGTGGTCACATTTGTTTTCTCTCCATTTGTATTTTGTTGAACCATTTCAAAGTTCATCCTTCATGACTCCATCCCAAACACTTCCAACAAAACTACTCTACTCTGATCACATCTAAGAAAATTCATATTAATTGTGTTTTATCATCTAATACCTATTCAAATTTAAATTACCCTAATTGTTCCATAAATGTCTTTTGTAACTTTATTTTTAACCCAGTTTCAATCAAAGTTTGTGAAATACATTTAGTGGTAATATCTCTTTAATTTCTTTTAGTGTAGAACCAGCACATTTTTTAAAATGACATTGACTTTTCTGCAGCATTCAGATCATTTGGTCTGTGAATGTTTCCTGTTCTAAATCCCTGACTTCCTAATCTTTGGGCTGCCTGAGAATTCGGTTTTGGGCTTCTTTTCTTCTCTATTAACATCCATGCTCTTGGTGATCTCATCCAGGATTGGGGATTAAACAGCATATTTAAATATAGTTCTCAAATGCATATTCTCAGCCTAGGCCTGCCTCCTAAATTCTGCACTCCAGCTGCTTACTGGAGGTCCCATAGATTTCTCATATTTTATAATTAACTCCTGGTCTTCTCCTTAAAACTTCTTCTGCCTGTAGATGCCCCCTTTTCAATTGATGGCAACTTCAAATTTCCATTTGTCTAACCCAAAAAACTTAGAATCAGTCTTGACTCCTCACTCATTGTATCTTACTTACACTCCACATCCCATTGTCTGGAAATCCTGTTTGCTGAAGCTTCAGATTATGTTCAGAATCTGACCTCTTGTTACCACCTCTTTTGCTTCTACCCTGAGTCCATTGTCATCATTCGTTGTCTAGATTGCAACAGACTCCTAACAAGTCCCCCTCTTCCCATCTCTGCTCTGCTGCAACCTATTCTGAACACAGAAATCAGGAAGTTCTTAGAAACTCAAGTCATATTCATTACTCCTCTACTCAAAACCTTCCATTGTTCTCAGTATCCCTCAAAAGTAAAACCAGAGTCCTACCCTCACCTACCAAGACCCCCTTACCTCTCTGATCTCATCTCCCACTGCTCCTCTTCCCCTCCCTTCTTATTCACTCCAATCCATCTACTCTTACTTAACACACTGATTCTCAAACATATCACGCATGATCCTGTCCTAAGGCCTTTGCCCTATCCGAATGACTCTCTCCCTCCCTTCCCTTGGGTCATTGCTCAAGTGCCATCTTCTCAGAGAGGCCTATTCTAAGCACCCTTGAAATTACAATTGCCCACCTGAGCATAAATCCATGTGTACACAAGCATACTTCTGATGCCCCTTACTTGTTTTCTTAACATCTATTTATTTTCTTCATATCATATATCACCTTCTAATATGTTATACAATTTGCCTATGTGTTATATGTAGTGTTTATTTTCTCCATCCCTCACCTGAAGGCAGGAATCAAGGTGAACTGAGGTGACCTGAGCAAAGACCTGAAGAAGTCATGAAAACATCTGGAAGAAGAGGACAGTGGTATGGGTAATAAATTGGATAGGTACATAAGAAAAGCCCATGTAAGGCACAATGCCTGGTCATCTCTGAGTGAGTATTGGCTATTATTAATATTGAGTCCACCCCTTCATTCACGGTGGAGAAGTAAGACTGAGAATTTTAATGAATGGTTTATTATTAAACCAGCTATATTTATAAAAAGCTACTTGGAAGGGGACATTGGATAAGGGGGTAAATATCAAAGGCTATTACCTCATAGACACCTAAGCAGGCCTAGTGGATCCAATGAGGTGTCTGGCTATCCCAGGCTGAGCAGAAGCCCTGCTCCCTGGCTTCTAACCACGTGCTCCCCACCACATTGTCCAGTTTCTCTGGGTCTGTCTGTAAAAGTGAGGGAGCTATTTGATAAAAATAATTGCCTAGAGTTTAGTAAATTAATTAATGGTCAAACATTAGCTTTTGATGCAGCAACCCTCCTGGGAATAAGACTGAAAATAACAATTACTCTTGGAACTATCAGCTTCATCATCTGCAGTAACTTGGTTTGACACACTCTATTTTATAACAAGTACAATTTTAACATCTCCCTTCCTGTCTCAGTTCCCAGACCCCCAGAAGATCAAAAGGAAATGCAAAGTAAAACTTTAAAGATTTGGATATTTAACAGTCTTCCTGACTGATCAGAGTCAAATATTTTATATCCTTTTCTTATAATCTGATATTCTCCAATCTCTCCAGATTTCCAGGACTTGAAAAAGGAGGATATATTACCAGCTTCTCTTGGGATAAATTTTCCACCCATGCCCTGGACGGTTTGGCTTAGTGGTTAGAGCGTCAGCCCGCAGACTGAAGGGTCTCAGGTTTGATTCCTGGTCAAGAGCACATACCTGGATTGCAGGTTTGGTCCTCAGCCCCTGTTGGGGTCACATAGGAGGCAAGCAATTGGTGTATCTCTTTCACGTCGATATTTCTCTCTCTCTCTCTCTCTCTCTCTCTCTCTCTCTCCCACACACACACACCCTCTCTCCCTTCCACTCTATCTAAAAAAATCAATGAAAAAGTATCCTCAGGTGAGGATTGGAAAAAAATGTTTTGCACCCATCCTCCAATCTACCCCAAACAAGCTCAGGGCCCTATGGCTACAGATCCACTTTAGCTCTGCTCCAAGCAGGCAGGGCAGCCTACAGCTTCCAGGCCCTAGAGGGAAACCCAGATGACAGCCAAAGCCGGAGGAGCCCTGCCAACAAAAGCTGGATGAAGGGCTTATTGGTACAGTGGGAGCCTTCTGGGCATATTCTCCCGAGTAAAGGAGACTTGCTCAAAACAGGAGACCTTCCCTAGGTTGGCTTTTAAATGAGCCGTCCTATTCTCTAATGCATCTGCCCAGCGTCAGACTGTCTGGGAAGAGGTGGAAGGGGAAAATGCACTCGGTTATCAGTATAATTTATCTACGTGGCACCAAATATCAACATGCCGGCTGTGCCTGCATGCTCTATCTTTGTCCAGGCGGCTGCCCTTTGCAGCCACATATATATGGAGAGTGCCCACTGGGGAGAGGGTAATGGACTGTGCCCCTGAGGCTCCCCAGGCCCTGGGCTTTCCACCAGCACACTAGCCCACTGTCCTTCCTCCTGTGTTTTGACAGAAGCATCCACAAGTTCCCTGGGCAGAGAGACCTCAAAAGAGAACTCAAAAGATTTCCACTTTCTTTAGCATCTAACCAGGGTTAAAAAGCATGGAAACCTCTAATTACATTAGAAATTAAATTGCTTATATGCAAGACACTCACTAGGAATGGTGGCCCCACGAATGGCTATGGATATGGTATTGCTTCAGAGGAGACAGAGTATGAATTCCTTAGGACTCAATAATTTTACATTAAGGCAAGAGATTCTGAAGGGTGGTGTGGAGTAGTACCCCATTCACACTGCCATTCAGGCAGGAGCCCAGGAACCTTCGAAGGATGGTATTTAACTAACAAGCTCACTTTACAATTATTTCCTTCTAGTTTAGTCCTCACCCACCACACCTTAGCAGGTTTCTAGTTTCCCTAAAGGATGTGTTTAATTTGTCTTTTAAAAATTAAACTTACAAAACACAATTCATTTATCTGTATTATACCAAAAAAAATTTTTTTTAAACTAAAACAGCAATTTCAGAAGCCTAGGGTGGCTCTAGCAAGCAATAGATGAAACATGGATGGTGAGTTCTGGAATAATCATTGGGCAACTTACAATTATGTTAAAGAAATAAAGAGAATTTTGATATTTTGTTGAGGTTTATTTATTTACTTATTTTGTAGAAAGATTCCATTTAGAATGTTTTCCAGCTTGGGCATCTCACACACATACACCCAGTCAAGACTCGGTCCAGTGTTTTGTGTGTGTTCATTGCGGTGTTGACATCTTTACCGTCTGCAGGAATAACGGTATGATAGTACAACATCATTTATAGCAACTTGCAGGTTGGTGACCTCTTAAGGAAGGTGCAAGTAAGAACCCTAGACTGGCCTCCAAAGCACTGAGTGCCAGACCTGTCATTGCCCCATCACCAGGCAAATGGCTATAAACAAGTTACTGGGCCACCTGTGCCTCAACATCTGATCCCTGAAATTGAGATGATGGCTGTCCAACTTATCTCAAAGGGACATCAATGAGATCATGGATGCCCAAGCTGAGCAAGATACCAGATACTAAAAAGAGCCCGGAAAGGGTTTGTCTGACCCCCAAGGTCAGGCAGGGTGTATAAAACTCCTCTGAAGGGCTCCGGGGATGCAGAGATGGCTTTGGGTGTATCACCAGGGCTCAGGAAGATCGCCTGCTACCAGTTTATTAAAAGACCTGCCGCCGGGTGCATTTGCGGTTCCTTAGTCACGGGGCTTCACATGCCCGAACCAGGACCAAGACTCGCTGGCGGCGGAGCAGCCAGGAAGCCTCGGTGAGGCCTGTGCACCCACACACACACACACACACACACACACAGCCGCTGGGGCCCAGAGTTTATTTGTCCAGGGGTTGGGACATGTGAGGCTTGGTGGCCGGGAGCTATCAGCCGGCGGGCAGTGGGCACTGGAATGTTAATTGAGTGGAGCTGGGGGCGCCGCGCAGATAAGCGTCTCTGAGCAGCGCCCGGGCCACCCCGCCGGCGGCCCCAGTCACCGCCCACGCCCCAGACAGAGCAGCCCCTCCGTCTCCCCGCCCCGGGACGGCCTTCCTCACTCTGCACGTGCGGTGTGTGCACAGGAGGCCGCTGGTGGGACCCCGCGCTGCAGCGGAGCGCCCCGCACGGGATCCAGCCCCAGAAGATCCGGCAGGAGGACTAAGCTGTCTCCTCCACGAAAGCCGAAAGCTGGAAAGGGGGTTGTGGGGAGATGACGGTGAAAACTGGAACCCTGGCTGATTTTTAAACAATAAAAGAAACCTCACTCTCTACTTCACTCATGCTCCTCCCTTGAACCCTGAAATTTTTCACTGCCTTTCAAGGCTTCATAGAGAGCGCCTCTGACAGTGACCGCAGGCAGACTGTCACAAGGGCCCCAGGAGAGCGACTTGGGAAAAAGAAAATATTGGATCCTCAGCTCACACCATACATTCAAATACACTCCTAATAAATTTAAGTGGAAACAATGAAACCATATCAGTCCCAGAAGAAAATATGGGTGAATTCCTCTTTAACTTTGGTGTGGAGAAAGGTTTTCTCCCTGTGACTCAAATCCAAGCAATAAAAGAAAAAATTAATACATGTGACTACATTTAAAATTGCATAATAAATCAGTATAAAAGAAATAAAAGACAAAGACAAATAGAAATAGAATATTTGCAGCAGATAGCCAAAATCACTGACATATAGAAAACACTTAAAAATCTCACACCTGCCAGAATGGCTACCATCAATAAATCAACAAACAAGTGTTGTTGAGGATGTGGAGAAAAAGGAACTCTAGTACACTGTTGGTGGGAATACAGACTGGTGCAGCCACTATGGAAAACAGTGCAGAGTTTCCTCAAAATATATATATATTTTTTTAAATGGAACTGCCCTTTGACCCAGTGATCCACTTCTGAGTATATATCCTAAGAATCCTGAAACACCAATCAGAAAGAATATATGCACCCCTATGTTCATAGCAGCACTATAATAGCTAAGATCAGGAAACAGCCAAAGTGTCCATCAATAAATGAGTGGATAAAAAAGCTGTGGTACATATGCACAAGGGAATACTATGCAGCTGTAAAAAAAAAAAAAAAAAAAAAAAAAAAAGGAAAGACATATATCATATGATCTCACTTATATGTGGAATTTAATGAACAAAATAAACTGATCAACAAAATAGGTCCAGAGGCATAAATGCATAGAACAGACTGACAGATCTGGGGGGCGGTGGCAGGAAGGGATTAGCCAAATAATTTATATGCATATATGCATAGCCCTTGGACACAGACAATAGTGTAGTGAAGGCCTGGGTTGGGGCAAAAGGGGAGAACATGGGGGACATTTGTAATATTGTCAACGATGAAAAAGGATAGAAAATGGGGAAAAGATTCAACTTAAATGTACATACATATTTATGTTGTTACATTTGCATGCATATTATACATGTATAAGTACATACAATCACACATGTATATATCACTTGAACATATAAAGGTGTTCTATCTCACTCAAAATTAGAAAAACTCAAGTTAAAACAACACTGAGATACCATTTCTCACCTACCAGATTGGTGAAAATTAAAAGGTACCATACATTCTGTTGACTAAGCTACTACTGGAGAGGCAGGTACTTTCCTACATTGCTGGTGGAATGCAAACCTGTGAACCATTCTGGAGGGGAACCTGGCGATGCCTTAATAAATTATAATGCAATTACTTTTGAACCACAATCCCACTTCTAGGAATATGCTCTGAAGATACACTTTTAACAACACAAAAACACATAGCAACAATGTCATTCATTACAAAATTATTATTTGTAATTGCAAGATACTGGGGAAATCTAAATATTCATAGGAGAGTGCTTGAAAGAGCCATGATGCATTCACACAGTGAAGTATTAGGCAGCTGTTAGAAAGGATGAGGAAGAGCCTGGCTGGTGTGGCTCAGTGGTTGAGCATCGATCCATGCACCAAGAGGTTCCTGGTTTGATTCCTGGTCTGGGCACATGCCCAGGTTGTGGGCCCAATCCCCAGTGGGGGGCACACAGGAAGCAGCCAATCAATGTTTTCTCTCATCAATGTTTCTATCTCCCTCTCCCTCTCGCTTCCTCTCTCGCTAAAAATCAATAAAGAAAAATAAATGTTTTTTAAAGGATAAGGAAGATTTCTTTGAACCAATAGGGTGTGGTTTCCAGGATCCATTGTTAAATGCAAAAAGAAAATTGTAGAAGAGTAATCTACAAGAAGGAATGGGGGCTGGGAGCAGCCCTTGTTCTGGGTGTAGGGCCTGTGATAGTAAGGGGCCTTACCTGTTGAACTGCAGGTATGCCTGCCTGCCTTATGGCAGCAAAAAAACAAAACAAAACAAAAAACAAAAGGATGTCAGTGATCAACCAGTCTCTTACAGGTGATAATCATATCCACATCATATATTTTGATGATGAAAATAGCATTATATGTAAAAATGTTCTTCTTCATCAAAGAGGTGAAATTAGGCACATTAATGCCAGTCCACCAGCCAGATAAAGGTGTGCTGGTGACATTCTACAATGACAGTTCACCTGCCTTCTCCCCTACTGGACTGGAGAGTCCTGGAAAGTGTGCTATTTATCTTTGTGTTCTGAGCACCTTGCAGAGTGCCTTATATGTAGGGTGACCATATGTTTGGTTTGCCTGGAACAACTGTGGTCTGTGCTTGACATCCTATCCAGTTAGTGTTTCTTTTCTTTTAAAAATATCCAGGTTTAGCCCTGGTCGGTGTGGCTCAGTTGGTTGGAGGGTCATCCACGAACCAAAAGGTGGTGGGTTTGATTTCTGGTCAGGGCACATACCCAGGATGTGAGTTCAATCTCCCATTCAGGAGGTAGCAGATCAATGTTTCTTTCTCCCCCCCCCCCCTCCTCTCTATAACAATCAATAATATTTAAAAATAGCTAGGTTTAGATGATAGATTATATGACTAGCTTTCTCTAATGTAATGAGCACTCAGAAAATATCTACTGGATTGAATGGAATAATTTAAAAAATATTGAAGTAATCGTTTCATTAACATTTTTAAATGTATAGTGAATTTTTCTTAGAAACAAGGATGCTAAGAAAACCAAGTAAAGACGTAGAAAGAAACATAATAAAAGATGACTACCAAGCAACTGTACTCATCTCAGACGTATTAGTGTGCTCCAATGGAAAAGGCAGTGTGCTGAAAATAAGGAGACACATGTGACCCAAAATAGGTTCCTTACCCTTCCTTTGTCTTGGCTTCCTCATTTGTAAACTAGAAATAATAACTGTTTTACACACAGTTACTTGGATAATCAGTGAGATAAGATGTGAATGCATTAAAAATAAAAGAGGAAACTATGCATAAAGTAGTCCATTTTCCCCCAAAACTGTTTCCAGTTATTTTTCAAAGCTTCCTTTTACCTCTTGAGGGAATTACAGTGGAAGCAGGGACAGCAGAGGTGAAGGGAGAGGCTTTGTGTTCCTGAAACAAGAGTATGGTAGAAAGACAACCAGCATCTGTAGTAAGAAAACCTGGATTTTCCTCGGCAGTATGGTTTTGGACCATAAATAACCTCTGTGTTCTTTATCTGTAAAACATAGACAATTAAACTAAAAGAAGAAAGAAAAAAAGAAGAAGAAAAAACAAGAAACCATTATTTAAAAGAAATTGTTTTAAAGAAAAAATGAGAAAATTCTAGTTATGCACTCTGTGGAAATAAGGTTATGAAGTTCTGTGCCAAGTCATAAATAGTGAAAGATTCTCAGTGTCTGAGTTTACCATGGACATGGCATAGCTTATTTTGAGTAAAGAACAGATGAGTAGAAAGTACATAGACATTCTGGCAGCTGTGACATCCTGTTATAAAGCAGCAGCCACAAGTAGCAATCAGAAGCCTAATATCAATACAAAAATCTTAATAAATATCACAGCTTTTTAACAACAAAGAAGAGTACCCATATTATGCTAACTTGTTATATAAGGAAGAATGGGACAATATACATGTATCCACTCATTTGTGCAAAAGCACAGAAAGGATAAATTAATGAGACTGGAGATGTGTAGGAACCAGGAAAGAAGGGTCGTGGAACAAGAATAGAAAGGATGAAAGTGTAGTGATCATTTCTCTGAGTATAAATATTTGCAAATTTTTGTCTTTAGAATTATGGTAATGCTTTATGTACTCAAATAATATAGAAGTGATTACAATATTTTTAATGAGTGCCAGCAAAAGAGACCACGACAAAACAAAGTGCCATGGTGGGGTGATTCATTATCTGAGCCCCAGGTGGGCCAGACACCCCTAGACCAGTCCCCAGGGTATCCTAGAGACTACCCCCAGCCAACCAAGGCAGATTCCTTTACCCAACAAATAAGTATAGAACACCTACTAGGTGCTGGTTACTAGCCTTGGCCCTAGGGACACAGCTGTGACAAAAGACCCAGAGTCCCAATCTAGTCTAATGGGACCCTGCGCTCAAGTTACAGACCTTAGAAACACTTGGTTTCCTGCAAGCCCCCAGGGCCCAATGGACTGCTGTGTATTGAATTTTAAAGGGGCGATCTTCAAGGTTTAAGAAAGTCTGAACAAAATGGGGGGAGGGAGAACTTTTGTTAACCATGGATGGGAAGAGTTTCAAAAAATACTGTGCACAAATTTCACATAATTCTGCAAAGTATCACACTGCATGGGAATAATTTAAAATCTGTGCCTGTGTAAGAATGGGATAAGATACAAGGGCCGAGACCCCTCATTTCCTCCATGCTCAGAGCGGTGGGAACTGGCCCAGGTAGGCACTCAAAACGCATTTGTAGACCTAGTACTGGCTTCAGCGGTTTACTGTGTGACCTGAATAGAGTTAAGCAGATCCACTCACCCCTGCTAGGGCCATCTCCATCTCATTTTAAGAACAGAGATGATGATGTCTCCATTCATGAGCAAGAAATGACCAACACACATGCACACTTGACACCACACAGTCTGGGCTGTGCCAAGTCCTGTCTGAGAACCCCAGGACTTCCCCAGCTTTTCTGCTTGAACGCCAGGCGTAGTTTCTTCCCTTCTCCTCCCGGACACCCGGACACCCGGACACCCAAGGTTTGGCAGGCGTGTCGCTAGAGCTCACCTTACAGCAGCAGGGCAGTCCTTAACTTGGTTGCGATGGACTCGGAAGGAGCCAGGTCAGGTCAGCGGGCGGCTCTCAGTGCGCCCTTGCGCTGGAAAGGGAGGAAAGTGTGTATGGGGGCAGCGGGGGGTGGGGGGGGCGTGTTTGGCAGAACTTCCCAACCTCGGAAGGTGACTCCAGGAGGGCGAGTCCTACACAGGAGGAGAGGGCTGGGAGCTGAGACCCTACTGCAGCGCCGCCTGTTTGTGTGGCCTTTCTTCCTTTGGGCTAGTGGGAATTGAGCACCTCTCCCCAGGTGCGCCAGGGCCTGAGCGAGGCCGCCCTTTGCCAAGATTCGTGCTTGCACCGCTTGCGAGGGGTGAGAAAGCCTTTTCACGTCCAAAATCTCATTTGATCCTTGCAGCAAGGCAGAAAAAAAAGGCAAGGCATGGGACCTGAGAGAAGAATTTGAACTTGGGGCTTCTGATCCTAACGTGTCCTTCTTTTTATGACTTCATGGAGTGCGACAGAATTCCACCACAGAATGAGGCGCTGGTTACGCTCGCAGCTTACTGTTTGAATCTGGGGTCTCCCACAGCCCCAGTTTGGAAGGTGAGAACCAAGCGGAGCTACTGGTGAGGAAAGAGCTAGTGTCTATTCGTGGTCCTCTGCATGGAAATATAAATTCGTATTTTCTCTGTGTGGGGTGGTTGTTGTAAATACCCACCTATCAGACCTTCACCTGCAACTCTGCGAGGAGGAGGAGAAGATCATACTATTTTTCTAGAAGATCCTGGGATGTCTTATAAGTATTAAAGCATTTGATTAATTAATGTTTATTTTACATATTTTTTTAAATCCTCACTTGAGTATTTTTCCATTGATTTTCAGATAGAGTGGGAGGGAGAAAGGGAGAGAGACCCGACCAGGGCTGGGGACCGAATGGCAACTGAGGTGCGTGCCCTTGACCAAAATCGAACCCGTGACTCTTTGGTCTGCAGGATGGTGCTCTAACCTCTGAGCAAAACCGTCCAGGGCTGTTTATTTTACATATTTATCCCAAAGAAATAATCCAAATTGTTGACAAGAATGAAGTCACAAAGATATTCTCAGACCCTTACAGTGTCAAAAAAAAATTAGACATAATACATATAACCTAAAAGTATAAACAGTCTATTATGGTCCATCCGTAACAGGAACTATTATATTACCGTTTTAAAATATATCTGTAAAGACTCTAATAAAGTGCTGGGCAAGCTTATGATGTAAATTTAAAATTTACAAACTCATGTATACCCATACATGCAAAAATATACAGAGAAGGAAGTGCACTAAAATGTTATCTCTGGATGAATCGTTGTTTTCTTTTCAACTTTTCCTTATTTTCCATGTTTTCCCAAAGTGTGCATGAGTTTTATAATCAAAAAAATAATTTTAAATTTAAATAAATATATGGGTCATTGCAAGATTTTGACATCTCTGAAGACAAAATGATGTCTCTTTCAGAAGAGGAAAAAAAGAGGAGTACTGCTCTGGCAAAACCAGAGTCCAGGGAGCACCTGGACATTGATGAGCTGGGCCACCTCAGGAGTCGTTCAACCTCTCTGATTGTGATTCCTCACTGAAGAAAAAATAAAGAAGCTGGAGCTCAGGGAATAGCTTTGATGTAAAGATTAAATGATGTGATGTATAAGAAATCATTACTTGGCTAAAACATACAATTTGCTGAAATTTTATGTGAATTTTCTCGAGAATTTTTGCACCCACCAGCCTGGACAGATGAGCCCAATTAATGCCCAGACAGTCCTTGTAATATTGCATTTGCCTAAAAAGGTGTATTTAAGAAACATTTTATCTAAAATCCCAAAAAGAACTTGTGAGATCTCATTTTGATTTTTAAATATTTTCAAAGGACTTAGACTCCTGGCCCTGGGGCTGTGTTGTCCTCATTGAACCATGTAGCATGAGATTTTACAGCAGCGGACACTCGTTGATGGTTTCACACACATTATCTCACTGAATTCTCACAACCATCCTCTGATGGGCATATTGTTATCTGCAGTTTTGATTAAGTCAAAGCTTAGAGACATAAATACTTTGCCCAAAGCCCACAATTCATACAATCCGGAGTAAGGTTATTCCACGTTGGCTTTGATAACCACTGTACCACACTGCCTGCCTTTACTTGGTACCGGCGGTGTCCCAGGGAGCTTTTCTGAAGAGCTAATGTTCATCAAAACAACCCAACCCACGTTCATATTCACACGCGCGCACACTCAAGGCAATCAATTTCAGGGAGAACAGGGGTAGGGGAGAAGGAACTTGGGACGTGAAGGGCAAGGTGAGCCCCTGTCTGGCACCTTCACGCGGGCCAGAACTTTTACCTTTCTTCCTCCCCACCCACTGGCGGAGCCTGCTAAGAGCCTGGGCAATCCCCCAATACAGCTCCCTTGCCCTTTCTTAGCTCCGGGTTGACCTGTTCCTTCTGTGAAGTGGTGGATCCGGGCTCTAATCGAGACATTTACACCTCTGTCTAGCCATGGCGGGTCAAGACTCGCTCCTCCGCCGTCCAACCTCTGCTCCCTAGAAGGAGATCCCCGCCACCTGCTCCCGCCTTGCGCCCACGAAGACTCCCGCGTATACCTACATTCCCGCGGGTGCGCAGCCGTCTCCACCTGAGTTCCTCTGCAACTGGAGTGGAGAGTTAAGCTAGTGCCAGTCCGGAAGGACGGGCTCGGGTTGCAAAGAAAGGGCTCCATCCCCCATCCCTGCAAGTCCTCTTGGACAGTCCGGGCGGACCCGGGGTTGACCTCGGAAGCTCACGCTTGTACCGTATTCACCGAGATACAAGCCTCGCGCAGCACCATCTCTTCCTTTTTCCTAGCGTCTGAGAACCATTAATACTACCAAACCTCCCCAGAAAATGGCTGGGGCTTGCAGAGGAATTAGAAGAGCGCGGGAGGAAAGCGCTTGGGGAGGATGGTGCTGCTGGGTTAGCACGTGGTTTCTGAAGGAACCAATGGGGGTCGGCAGTCTCGTCACTCTGCCCTGGTCACCCGGCCCGTAGGGATGGCCCTGAGGAAGGCGCAGTACCGGACGCTAGGCGTCTGCCCCAGACCTTGGGTCTGCGGTGCCAGCAGCGACAAGACGGTAAGCTCCGGGCGTTGCACTCTGCGGGGACAGGGGTCGCCCCAGCCCCGCTCCTCCCGCCTACGGGATGTTGCAGAACCCCGTCACCTCCACGCCCTTCTTGGTCAATGACATCCTGAGACTAGAGCGCGAACAGATTGGCCTCGAGGCCTTGCAACTCCAGGCGGCAGGGAGGAGCCGGGAAAGCTCTCAGTATCTGCTGCTGGTCCCAGAACCGCGGAAGCTGGAGGTTCACAACACCGGTCGCTGTGGCGGCGCCGAGAGAAGGCAGAACGGGTCGGAACCTCCTGGGGATCCCGGCGAGCTGGTCACAGAGATAGACGCGGAACCGGTGGGTAAGTACACTCTCAGGTCTTGACACCTACAGAAAGATCAGGAGGGTAGGGACGGGTGATTACCAGTTGTCGCACGGGGGGACATGCATCTCCTGGTCTTCCCAGTCACAAGGGCCCAGCCTCTTTTCCCCTCATTTGAAGAGTCCAAAAGACAGGCTCTGCGCCTGCTCTGCCACCCCACCAGATCCCCAGTGTGCTTCACCTCCCCTAAGGAAAATAAGGTCCTGAAATTTCAAGCTTTATTCCCACAGCAAGTGCTCATATTCCCACAAACACATCCCCGCACTCACAGCCACAGTCCCGGAAACTCCAGCTTCTCTTTCTTACAGCGAAACCGCTACACTATCTTAGCTGTGCTTAGTCACCGCTTGCCTTCCCTGCCACCCCCAGTCTCTCCACCCTAACCCATCTGCCAAAGGTGTAGCCGGCAGAGCAGCAGGGCACTTTGGGAGAGGAAACTCCGACAGCTGTGGGGTCAATCCTAGGCCGGCCCTCTCTTGGGGCTTGCTAAGTGGGCTGGCCAGCCCGGTCAATCCTTTGTCCGGTTCCTCCTCTCAAAGGTGAGAAGTGGCGACCGAACCAGTTGATGTCTGACCCCTGAGACGTGGACAGCCCTGCGGGGTCTAGTGGCGAGCCCTCTGCGTCTGGGAGCGCAATAAGGGTAGCTTGGGTTTGAGCTGCTTGGAGAAGCCGCTCTGCGGAGTCTCTGCGCAGTTTAGGCGCCTGGTCTCGGAAGGCGCAATTGGTGCGCGGGCGGCGAGGCCCTAGCTCTGTGTCCCGCACCAGGTAGGGAAGAGGCGGGCGGGGAGTTGTGTTGCATGGGCTCCTGTCATGAGGGAGGCTTGTGCCTGAGAGGCGCGACATTCCGAGGGATGAAAATGCCACTCTTCCTCCCGTCCAACCTCTGCGCCTGGGTCCGCAGCCTCCATGCAGGTCTGGGGGCCCTGAGAGGCGCTTTGCAGGTCGGGCCACCTCTGCCCGGCTGTGTCTTGGTCCCTCCGTTCAAGGCGCAAGCTGACCAAGTAAATAAAGAGACTAGTTCGGAGTTATCCATCCACTTGCAGGCTGATTATTCCCCGACTTCAGAGCCTGGAGAACATTAAACTTCGCTCTGTTCGCAAAGACGCGGTGGGTTTTTTGCTGCGGGCTCTAAACACTGAATTCCCTCAGGGCTGCCCAGCCAACTCAGCATTCACTTCGGCTCTAGGAAGAAAGGGTCACACTCCTCGGACCACTGCTCTCCCATCGCAGCCCAAGGCACCCGAAGGCACCCATAGTGTGTTCCTCTTGGACGCGGAGAAGGGCCCAAGCCTAGCTCTGAGAACTAAGCCCACAGTGGCGATCACGCAGGAGAGGGAACTTTCTGGTGGCCTCCCGTGCCCCATCCATCCCTAGCTGATCCACCTTGCTTTCGGGGACACAGGGTAGGGAGGTTCCAGACTGTGACCAGAAGGGCATGGGGTGCTGGCACTCAGCCTGCATGGTCAGTAACTTTCTAGTGGGGTCCTGCTTGTTTCACAGAGTCGCTGAAGGTCAGTTGTTACTTTTTGATTTGCTAAGAAAACAACCCTTGTCAATATTTTTGTCTCTGCGAGGAAAAGATGTCCTCAGTTTCTCTGAGTATTGACTTCTCTGAAGAGAGTTTTTATTTCTTCAAACGTTAAGTACCAAGCAGCCCATCCCATAGGAGATTGTGCCAGTTCGGCTGGGGATTTAGAGTCGGGTCTAATTAGGCATGCGCTGTTCGAGGATCCAGGAGCTTGCATTCCCTCCACGTTCCTGGTTTATTCCTGGCTGAGTTTCCAGGAAAACTGCATTTCCTCTCTACCCAATCTTCAGTAAAAACAGAGTTTAAGCCAAGACGGTAGAGAGGTGGGAAGAGGAAGGCTGCATCTTGATGGGCTCTGAGCATAGCGTCTGCAGCTGTGGTCTTTAGCCCTGTTTTAACCGGTTCAGTTGGAGCCCATTCGGTGTGCGCGGCCTGGGCGCTGCCCTGGGGAAGAGGAAGTCAGGCCCGAGCCAAGGCTACCCACTTGCCACAGACCCCAAAGGAGAAAGAGGTCGCTTTTTAAAAAAGCCAGACGTGGATCTCAACTACACATATACCTCCTAGAGAACCTCAGTTTCTCAGCCAAGAATCAGGAGCCAGAGAATGTTATTTTATTTTATTTTGTCAATTTTGGATTACAGAACCTCGCGTCTAAAATATGGGGCTGGTCCCTGGTACCGGTGGAGCATTTGGTGATCAAAAAGACTAGGGTGTGTGGCAAGGTAGGGTGAAGGTGGTAGGCACTAGGGACTTCTAGTTTGGAGCCAAGTACTTGGCGATGTGTGCGTGACCACGCTGAATTACCAGATGGACAGGAGCCTCTGGCAAACAAGCCTCTCTCTCTCTCTCTCTCTCTCTCTCTCTCTCTCTCTCTCTCTCTCTCTCTCTTTCTACCAAGGGCAGTCCAAAGTCAGCCCCCATCTGTTAAGCCCTTTACTCACTCTTGATTCTTGCAGCAAAAGCTTCCTCAAACTCAACTACACTTCAGAATAAAAATCACAGCAAACCGCCTCCACACCACCACTCACCAAAAAAAAAAAAAAAAAAAAGACATTCTAAGAGGAAAAAAAAGCTCTCTTAGACTCTTCATCAAGAGTCTACCCTTTGGGAAACGGCTGTACACCGGGGACCACAGATTGTCACAATTTACATATGTTCCAGCAGGTACAAAAGCAACTGTGCTGGGGGAAAGGAGCCTTCAGACCGGCCTAGGACAGGAGTGAGGTGTCAGCAGAAAGGAGAGAGGGGGGAAAGAAGTAAAGGCTACCCGGGGAGAGGGGCGTCCACTGAAAACCCTGCAAGAATTGCTCACGTGAGCCTGAGGCTGGGGGCTGACGGTGTTCTCCCTGTGCTTCCAGAGCCCGGCCTCCGCGCAGCGTCGCCTTTCCGCGGCGAGACCCGCGGGCCAGAGCGCTGCGGCGGCGGCAGCGGCCACGGGACGCGCCGCGAACGCGCGGAGGAGCCGAAGGCGCGGCAGCGGCGGAGGCCGCGCGTGCTCTTCTCGCAGGCGCAGGTCCTGGCGCTGGAGCGGCGCTTCAAGCAGCAGCGGTACCTGTCGGCGCCGGAGCGCGAGCACCTGGCCAGCGCGCTGCAGCTCACATCTACGCAGGTCAAGATCTGGTTCCAGAACCGGCGCTACAAGTGCAAGAGACAGCGCCAGGACAAGTCCTTAGAGCTGGCAGGCCACCCCCTGGCGCCGCGCCGGGTGGCGGTGCCCGTGCTGGTGCGGGACGGCAAGCCCTGCCTGGGCCCTGGCGCGCCGGCCTTCCCGGGTCCCTACGGCGCAGCCACCGCTCCCTACTCCTGCTACGGCGGCTACGCGGGCGCTCCCTGTGTAGCGGGATACGGCGGAGGCTACGCGGGCGCGCCCCCGGGTCCTGCGCCTCCCGCGCCCCTGGCCAGCCTGGGCCTTGGTGGGGGTGGCCCGAGCGTCAGCGCGCAGGGCCATCTGACCGCCACGCTGCAGGGTGTCCCTGCCTGGTGAGGCGCCCTGACTCATACACACCCACCAAGGCCAGGGGCTCCGTCCCCGCTCTCGGCCAAGGGGTCGCCGCAGAGAAGATGGGCCGCTGCATTGGACGGAAGAGGCAACCCGGGTGGCACTTCTCCCTTGAGCGATCCCTGGGGCTGTGAATTGCTCCCTCTGAGCCTTCCAGATGAAGGCCCTGGGAACGTTCTCCTCAGAGACAGAACGTAGGGCCTTCGCCAGCCGCCCACGAAGCAGCGCTGGAGGAAGGAGGAAAGCCAAGGGTGGCAGGCAGTTTCCAGTGGCAGGGCAGTACTAAGGAAGGTGGCTCCGGGGTCTCGAACCTAGGAGGCTAGAAGGTTCGTAATTTGTGTGCTGCAGCCCTGGGCATTCGGAGGTGACTGGGGGGAGGGGGGTTCTAGAAGGCCTCGATCCTCTAATTAAGGGCAACAGGTCGGGGGAAAGAATGAGAGAAAGAGTCGACTGAGGCAAGGGTGATGAAGAGCCAGCCAGGAAAAGGAGGATTCAGGGGGTCAGGAAGAGGGGCTCTTGTGGGATTTAAGCCCCACCCCCACCCCCTCCCCAGCACCGGGCTGCACTCCTGGGTGCCCCGGATTACTCCCGTGGGGCTCTTTTCTGCGGCTGCAGTTGCTGTCCGCGAAGTACCCTCTGGTTCTTCCCTCCATGTCAGTGCATGTTGTCTCTTGTATACAGCTCAGCATCTTGAGGAAATACACGAAATATGCCTGTGTGTTCGCACGTGTGTAGGCCATTAGAATCTATCCACCTCTGAACAACTTCGAATTAACGTAAAAATGAAACCCAGAAGTTCTGAGTCCTCAGTACATACAAACTTTCTGGAGACCAAACTGGATTTGGCCCTGGAGCTAAGTTACCTGATTTCCTGTCCCCCCCCCCCCCCCTCAGGTTTTCTTCCGTAACAGGTTTCTAAGTTCCAATCTGGAAAGGAGGCATCCACTTGGCCTTAATTCCTAACATGAGGGATAGGGAATCTGAACTTTAGGTGAAATTATGACTCCCCGGACCCAAACATGTCTGAAGTCATGCAAACTGAGGACTAAAAACAAGCTCATTTTATTAATGGGAACTTTTGGCTTTGGCAGGCACGAATAGGAAAATCAGGATTCAAAAAAAAAAAAATAATAACATATTTAGCCCTGGCCGGTTTGGCTCGGCGGTTAGAGCGTCGGCCTGCGGTCCAGAGAGACCCGGGTTCGGTTCCCGCTAAGGGCATGTGCTTCCATTGCAGTTTTTCCCCGGCCCTGGTTGGTCGTGCTTGTGGCAGCCACTCGATGTGTCCCTTTCACGTTGATGTTTCTCTCTCTCTCTTCCTCTCTCTCCCTCCCACTCTATCTGGACAAAAAAAAAAAAAAAAAGTAAAAAAATAACATATTTAGTCAATGAAAACGCTGGTTCATCATTCCCTGGACCACTGACTTGTCACAAGTTAAATCGTATTATTTAATAAATTCTAATGTTTAATTAAAATTCAATGGCCCAGCATTTTCTCATTTCTGAATGTGCCCTGGTTGTTTTTACTGACGTGGGAAAGACAGACTGCTTGGTCCCTTGTAAACTATACCTATTTTACATAGCTTACATCTCTTAAAGTTTATATGTTTAAGCTAAAAACATGAGTAATTGTTTAGATTTTATTCTTACTACCATTTCCTTACATTTTCTCTCCTTTTTGCTTTCTTTCCTTTCACTTGTTAAGTGACTTGTATTACATTTTCCCAAGATTACATTTTTCCAAGATTCTAAAATACCGTATATTAAGTTTTAAAAATTCTTTGTTGCTGTCCTTTGAGGAAGGCCCTCCCCCTAGAAATGTAGGTCATCGTACTATGGATCTAGCAAAGTACTTGGCACCGAGTAAGAAATTAATAAATGTATTCCCTCCACCCTCCCGCCCCTTCTAACATAGTAAAGGAACCTAGAAGCGGTGACCAGACCTGTGATGTGAACAGGCCTCCCAAGCTCCCTCCACCACCATTGACCAAATGGAAAAGCTGGGAGGAGGAGCCGCGGCTGTGCTCAAGGCTGTGAGTGAAGGAGAAACAGGCTTAGTCCCGTCATCAGTAACTCAGTCATCACGGAACATTTCTGCTAGGGACACAAGAGAAAACAAGATTTGGCTGCCGCCCTTAAGGAATTTATTATCTAATTGGATACCAGAGACTGACATGAGAAAGGTATCTAAAAATACAAGGTGGTATATGCTGCCTGTCAAATAGGACAGACAATAGGCCTCTAGAAAGAAAGAAAATCTGGTGTGAGCTGGGTGCTTAGAGAAGGTGCTTAGAGGAGGTGGATTAGGCCTGGTGATTAGGGTGGGAACGGCACTATTTCCTGGAGGAGCTCTGGGAAAGGTCTAGGACTTTGGGGTGGAGAAAAGTAAATGGGCACATGCTGAAGCCAGAGTCATATTTTATGATAATTTGAATACAACTCAAGGCTACCTCTTGGGAGTTTGTGAATTGTATTTAGTTGGCTGAAAGGAGGGTGTGAGGCTGGAGGAGGTGTTGTTTTCATACATACCCAAGATCGCTTTAAATGTTCCATTGGCCTGTGACATTGTCTGTTTCTCTCTCTAGATTACTGTAGCATCGTATTTGATGGTCTAAACAAAACAAAACAAATAAACCTATCACAAACCTTGTCCATGTGCGCTCCATGTGGATTTTTCTTGAAGGGAGCATGGAAGTTTGAGATTCACAGGACAAAAGGAAAGAAAAGAGAAGGAAAACTCTCTTCTCCCATCTCCCCCCTTTCTGCCTGTCAGGATCACTTTGAAACGCATTCCCTCTTCCCAGCTCATCAAGCCCACCCCCAGCTGCCCATCTTCCATCCTGTAATCTCTCCTTTGCTCTGAAAGCTGCCCCTTTCTGTGTGTGTCTCGTCGACCACAGCTTATCCGAGGCATGGCTTTCACCAGGCTCTGTAAGCCATCCGCCTCTTATCTGCATCGTTCAGGCCCATCACTCCAGTCACCTCTTAATGTTCACAGTTCCCCAAATGGGAAGTAATTGACCTCTAAACAAAACAAAAAAAGCTCTCAGAGAGATAGCAGAGGTTCCTTTTCGGACTGTCCCAGGGCCAGGGGTCTCACCTAGGCCAGGTGGATAAGTCAATAAAATTGCAGACTTCCTGGCTCCCTGTCCTTCCTTTCCCTGCTCCCAGCCCCTTCGAGCCAGCTTCATCTCGATACCATCTGCAAATCAGATGGATGGAACACAAGTCGAACTCAGATTTCGGAGTTGCCAGAGATTTCTGGTATTTATTTTTTGTAATCTTATTACCATAATGATGTAACTTTGGGGGGACACACTTACATCTTTTAAAATTCCATTTGAAAAGTGTTTACAGTCCTGAGTTTACACCAGCTCTTTATTATATCAGCCCACTAACTTGCCCTTTTTCTTTTCTACAAAACAGGAGAACCTCCCAGGCAGAAAAGCTGTGCCCCGCCCCATCACCTTCCCCTAAAGAGGCCTCTTCAGAGAGATGGAAGGTGGTGAAGGAACACTGAGTTAGGAGCTGTTGGACCTCATTCGAGTCCAGGTTCCACTAGTGACACACTCTGTGACCTTGAACAAGTCTTGTAACCTCTCTGGGCTTTAGTTTTCTGATTTATAAAATTGAGGAGGTGGATCTCTAGGCTATTATTCTAATTTTTAGTGGCTCCCTGATGATTTCAGATGCCTTTATTTTTATTTATTATTATTTCTTTTTAATCCTCACCTGAGGATACTTTTCCATTTATCTTCAGATAGAGTGGGAGGGAGGGAGAGAGAGAGAAAAAAAATAAACATCGATGTGAGACATATCAGTTGGTTGCCTCCCATACGACCAGGGCCTGGGATGAATCGTAACCTGGGATTGACCAGAATCGAACCCGAGACTCTTTGGTCCAAGGGCCAACACTCTAACTGCTGTGCCAAACCTGCCAGGGCTATTTTTTTTTATTGTAGGATAGATTATATATCCACAGGACTATATAAAATATATGTACAGTTATCCCTGGCTGGTGTGGTCAGTGGGTTGAGGGTCAGCCAAAGGGTCATGGGTTCAATTCCCAGCACTGGTCAGGGTGAATGCGGGAGGCAACCATTCAATCATTCGATCTGTCTCTCTCATATCAATGTTTCTCTCTCCCCACCGCTCCTCCCCGACCTTGTTCCTTCCACTCTCTGTAAAAATCAATGGAAGAAATATCCTTGGGTGAGGATTAACAAAAACAAAAAATACATTTACAATTTAAAGAATAATGGTAAAGTGAACACAGCTGCAACCCCCTCTTACAGCAAGCAACAGGGGTGCCAGCATTCCAGCAGCCCTCTCCCCATGCCCTTCTCAGAATACTAAACCCTTTTTGCCTTCCTTCCCCCCAAAAGATACTGAAATAGTGATTTATAGGCTTCTGAAATAGTGATTTTGACTTCTGAAATAGTGACTTATAGTGATTTTGACTTCTGAAATAGTGATTTATAGGCTTCCCTTTACAAATTTACCCCTATAGACACATCCCTCAATAATATGGTTTCATTTTGTCCAATTGTGAATGTTACACAAATAGAATCTTACAGCATGTATTCTTTTGTGGCTTGCTTCTTTTATTCAACTTTGTGAGATTTACCCACGTGGTTGTGTGGAGCATTAGTTTGCTCATTTTCATTGCTACATTGTACCCATTAAATGCATGTACCTCACTGTATGTATTTACTGAAAATGCAGGTAGTGTCTAGCTGGGGACTGTAACAAAGAATGCTGTTAGTGGCACCTTTCCCACAGGTACAGCTGTATTCTCAGGCTGGACTTTGTCCTGGTCTCATAAATGAACTTGCAGGGCAAGGCTCCATCCTCTGACAGATTTCGATTTCTATAACAAATAGCCTTACACTGGTATATCCTTTTAACTTTTGTCTGATTTCGTTGCATACTCATCACCTCAATCTGAAGCAGAATATATTTCTGTCCCCATTTGCAGAGGAAGAGTCCAGGGGCCAGAAAGGTGATGGCACACTGTGAGTTAGTGACAGAACTGGGACTAGACCCCAGACCCTCTGTCCCTCTGGCCGTGGGTTACTTCCACTGAGTACTAAGCAGGAAGTTCAAGTCCTCACACAAATCAGGTGAGTCTTGAGTGACACCATTTTCTTTATTTCCTGAGGGAACAATGCCTAAGAGGGAGGGATGGGAACTTTTTGGAAAGCATCAAGAGGGGATAAATAGGAAGCAAGATGCCAGAGAGGGTGAGTGGACGGTGGGAGATACAATAGCACTGTTAGACAGACAGAATATTTAAAGACTCTGGCTTTTGCATCCCTCTCACCCGTTTTTGTCTACATTTTTCTCTGCAGTTCGAACCCCCAGAGACTCTGAATCATACATGCTTTCAGCTGGCCCACTCTTGAGAGTGAGGAGAATTCAGCCCTGAGCTGTTTGTCCTCTGGAGTTCACCTCCCCCCACCACGGAGAGAGCTTCGTGGGAAGTCTTTCTGCTTCCTCCCTGACTCTGTTTAGACTCCAGCAAGTCCCCCCACCCTCAGCCCAAGAGCAAGATGTGGTCTTAGTGACACAGTCCAGATTCCGCTCTAAGAAAAGCAGATATGCCCAGCAGCCTGGCAGCGAGCCTCAGAGCACTTTCTAACTGAGTCCCCGCGGGGCCGTCCTTACAGGCTGGTCTCAGTCAAACCCAATTTTTTCCCATCCATGCCTCAGTGACTTCTGCTTCCCCCTGTCAGCTGTCCAGCTTAATTGCCTGAAACCCTAGGGCCCAGGTAATTGGAATCTGAAGTTAGGACTTGACTGGGCCAAAGGTGAATTTTTCCTTTGATGGCTCCTGTCTCTGGGCCCCCTGGTGCCCCACCCCCCGGACTTTCTCTATGGGTCAGGTCCCCCAGTACCTGCTCCTGGACCATCTTGGACATCTCCATCATAATGCATTTACTCTCCATGTCTGTTGTCTTCTCTTAACAATCAGCTTCATGCGTGTCTCAGACCCCGGTGTGTTTCCAGCACACACTGTGCCTGTCATGGAGCAGGGGTACAATACCATTTGTTGACTGATTGAATGAGTGAGTGGCTGCTGTCTGGCTTCCGTGCATGGAAGGAAGCCACAAAGTCTGCATTAAAGACCCCCAGGCTTATATCTGACTCGTTGGTGGTCAGAATCCTCTGGGGAAAAAGTCCTCTTATGTGTGGATAGGATCTGGCTTCTGGAAGGGGTGTGTGAGCCCTAATAGCAAGGACCCTAAGAATTTCTGTCAACCAGCAGTTATAGCCATGGTGTTCTTCCAGCCATTCTCCTGTAAATCAACTTAACTTTAATTAGCAAATATGGAGGAACATTGCATTGATCACTGTGGGGGAATATAAGACCAGTATTATTTATTTATTATTTTTTTTAATCCTCACCCGAGGATATTTTTTTCCATTTATCTTCAGATAAAGTGGGAGGGAGGGAGAGAGAGAGAGAGAAAGAGAGAGAAACATCGATGTGAGAGAGACACATCTATTGGTTGCCTCCCACACTACCCGACCAGGGCCAGGAACCAAACCGCAACCGAGTTAAGTGCTCTTGACTGGAATCAAACCCACAACTCTTTGGTCCATGGGCTGACACTCTAACCGATGAGCCAAACTGGCCAGGGCATGACCAGTATTATTTTTAAAAAATATTTATGAGATCAGAGAGACACAGCATGCATAAGATACAGTCCTTGTCTTCAAGAAGGTTATAAAACCATGGGTACAACAAACACCTATATGGCCAAATACACTAGAAGAAAAACTATAAAAGGTGCATTGTTAACGTAAAAATCACTCATTCAGTTCATTGGACATTCAGTTAATTGCACTCTTTCCTCTCTCCTAACTGCCCTGGTTTGGGTTCCCACTGCTACTACTGTATTTAAGTTCAGACATCACCTCTCGCTTAGTCACATGCACTTGCCTTCTAACTGGTGCCCGACCCCCAACCTCTACTCCCTTCTCTTCAGGCCATTTCTCAGGCTGCTATAGGATTGAAAAAAACAAACAAACAAAAAAAAAACCTATTGTTTATTTCCTGATGGAGACACTTTCAAAATACAGTCCACATTCTTTAACCTGACACACGAGAGTCTCCAGAATTTGACTCTTACCCACATTTCCAGCCTATTTCTTGCTGGGCTCTTCCGCATGCCTTCTGCTCTAGTTGGCCAGGTGCTCTGGCTCTTCTAAGCCTGCCAGGCATGGCTCCCCTCTGGTCTCTGAGACCCAGCCCAAAGCCACTCTCCTAGAAGGAGTCTTCCCGGAGCCTCAGGGTCAGGGTCTCTGGTCAGGCTGTTCTGGGTTCTCACAGCTCATGGTTTGTCCCTGTTTAGACATATTTCACTCCTGGATTGTAGTTGGTCATTTCTTTAATTGCTCCTCAATAAGAGTACAAACCTCTTGATTGAAGAAATGCATTTTGTCCAATATTCTTTATTTTTATTAAAGTACAATATATATAGAAAAAAGTGCATGAATAGACCTAACTTAAATTTCACAAGTGAATTTTTCATGTATTCAGCACCCAAATCATGAAACAGAACATTACTATCCCCTCACCCCAGCTCCCTTGCTATCACCTACCCCAAAGGAAGCTACTAACACCACAGGTTAATTTAGCCTGGTTTTGAACTTCATCTAATGGAATCATGTGGTGCATACTCTTATCTGATTATCTTCACTCAGCCTTATGTTGGTAGATGCACTCATGTTGCGTGGGGAGCTGCAGTTCATTCATTCCTCTTGCCATTCGGCTTCCGTGGTATGAATGTCCACAGGGGATTTGTCTTCTCCACTCTGGATGGACATTTGGCCTGCTTTCACTTGGAGACTATTATAATTCATGCTGCCATGGACATTCTTGCACATCTTTCTATGGGTGAGCATGTGAGCATGTTTCTGCTGGGTGTATTCTAGATACGGAGATTCTGGGTCATGAAGTATGCATATGTCCAGGTTTAGTAGATCCCACTATCAACCCAAAGTAGCTGTGTTAACTTACATTTCCTCCAAGCGTGTTTGGAAGTTCTGGCTCCAGCATCTTCTCACCACCCCTTGTCAATTTCTCTTTTACCCTCCTTCCTGCCACTTCCTTGTCCAGAGCATGGCAATGCAGGCAGGTAAGAACGCTCTGTGAATACTATTATAATGGTCTAGTTGAGTGGAACCATTGGAGGAGGGGTGGCAGACAAGTCTGAAGAGGTGACTAGTCAGTGGGTAGAGAAAAATAATGTACGTTTATTAAGCCCACATTCAGTGCTTGGTGCTTGATTTGCATTATATCTTTTAATTACCACACTCACTTCCTAAATTCCAAGATCCAAGGAGTCAAATGAGCTCCAAATTAAGGGAACTAAGAAACTTATCCAAAATCACCACCACTAAAAATAGAGGTAGAAGTTGAGTCCCCAGATTTCATTGACTTTCCATTATATTCTATTGCTGTTTCATACACACTATAGGCTACTTCTCCTTCCCATTGTTCAAGTGCCTAAACATACAGCTATCTTTGCTCATGACTGAGCATTCAAAGGTGCTCTATGGCTGATTGTGCTGTCTTTCTGATCCTAATATTTCCACCCCAACCTCAGAGAGAGTCATCAGAGGGGAACGGTCTGGCCTCATGAGCACCTTCAGATGTTTGAGATGTAAGAGATCACAGAGACTCCTATGGGGCCTGCTGTCTACCCAGGGACATCTGCATTCAGAATCAGTCCTTTAAACACATGTCGTGAGTCCTGGCTGGTTTGGCTCAGCGGTTAGAGCATCAGCCCGCTGACCAAAGAGTCGTAGGTTCGATTCCAGTCAAGGGTACATACCTCGGTTGCGGTTCATCCCTGGCCCTGGACAGGGTCGTGCGGGAGGCAACCAATCGATGTGTCACTCTCGGGTGAGGATTAAAAAAAAAAAAGTAAACACATTACGTGAAAGTATTACCTATAACCCCAGAACATTAATGCCAGGGATAATGGCATCAAGGGTGTCTCCCACAGCCATTCCTCAAAGAACTTAAACTGCCAACCAGGGCTCACCGTTGCCTCCAGTTTCCCACTATTGTGGAAAAAGGGAATTCCCCAAATTCCTTGGGACCCCTCCTCAAAGACTTTGCTTTAGGCTCTGAACAATGTTTCAGGGTTCTTTTTCAGGTCAAGTCCTTGGCCTTTCTGTTGGGATGTTGACAGTTGGGAGTGGCCAGTGACAGTGAATCAATAGATTAGGGCCTCCCTGGACACCAGGGCGGTGGGCCATGTCTTCTGTGTGACAAATACTAATGGTAGCACTAGTGACACTGGTGGCTACGAGATGCAAGCGCTGCTTTCCAATGCCCCGTGTCCTCCATAAGTACTGCCTCATTTAATTGCCCTACGTGAAAGTATTTTTTTCACACAGCCCAAGAAACAAGGGAAAGGGAGGGATCTATCCAAGGTCACACAGCTTGTAAGTTAGAGTCTGAATATAAACCCATTGCCCTGTTACAAACCCTCCGTCCTGGTTTGAACTTGTCTACCTAAACTATAACTGGGTGTAGAAACCAACTCTGAAGGGCTGCTAAGGCCAACATTGCTAGTGAATGAGCCTGCCATTCTGCTCTCACTCACACCTCCTGTCCAGGCTCCTGCTCAAACACCCTGAAGGAAAGTGATCTAATCCCATCGGTTCCTTCACATGGAACTGCTCCTGACTCAGCAGAGGTTCTTAACTGTTCTGAGTTGAGGACTGCTTTGAGAACTGTTGTGACTGAATCTACTGGGTTCTGGCTTAGTCCTGCCACCGATCAGCTCTGCAGTGGAAGGCGAGTTACTTCCTCTCTCCTGGCTTCATCTTCACCTTGGGTAAAATGGAGTTAGTTAAACCAGTGGTTGTCTGTGACTCTCTGGGTTATAAACGACAGAAACACAACTCATACCAGCATCAGCAAACATTTCAAGGTCCGCATGGCTGCATGGCAGAAAAGCTGAGGGTGAAGCTGGCTGAAGCCAGGGCTCATCCAGTGACTCGCCACCAACCTCTCAGTTCTGCTTCTCTCTGCGCGGTCCGCTGCGCTACCTTCACCATCTCCACTGGCTGAAAACACATCACCGCAGCTCAGAATCATGTCCTTCCAGCTTCAAAACCAGAGGGGAATAGCGTTCTCCCGCCTGGAAAAGTCAGCTCCTCCTCGTCACAGGTGTAGTGAGCACCAGGCAAGATGACAAGGAGGGATATTCTTTTGAACAGTCAACATCAACTGCCAACTACCTTCTTTTTGAGGGTTATCCTGCCCCAGAGGAATTCACAGGCTGGTAAGCCTGACACACATATCTTAGTATTTCCTTATAAGAGGAGGTCTTATCAAGCAGTGTTTACACTCTCTCTTTCTAAGCCTCAGCCCATGCTGTGAGGAGGGTGCCTCCATGTCTCCAACATGCCATAAATTTAAAGAAAGTGACCCAGATGGATCCCCCCAGGACAGGTATCATTCTGTCTCTCAGGGTCATATTATCATCTCTGAGACAACAAATGGAAAACGGAGGCAACAGAGACACCCCTGTGGCAGAAGGCCCACCACTAATGCCACCTTCTGTTGCATGACCTCTCCTGGAGAGGTAGATTTTGTCTCTGATCAGTGTCCTCGTGGACACTGGAACATCTAACCTGCCATCCTCTGATGGAACCCCATTGATTCTGGCCTTTAATATCAGCATCTCTTATCCTAGGGGTGAAGAAATGAGGCAACGCTACTCTTGGGCCTTTATACCCTCCTACTTGATAGAGTAATGTCCTTCTGACCCACAGCGCACGGCCGAGGCTGGGATGTGCCTGTAGGCTTGCTCCCAGGCTGCAAGCAGCAGCAGTTGGGCAGTGACACAGAGGGGCCACAAGAGAAGAAGGAGTTACATGGCTCCACCCAGGAAGATGAGAATTGTCAGAACACCGTAACTACCGGTCTGAACGTGCGCACACGCCCACTGTTCCTGGGGCACTGGAGACACCCTGATGCCATCCACACCAGCCTCTAAGCCTGCAGCTACCTCTGCCGACTGTCCTAGCCTTTGTTTTGACCTGACCACCCTTCTGTGTACAAGTGGTAGGCAGGAAACACACGCACCAGGACTCACTTGGGTACTACACCGTTCACAGAAGGCTCTGCTCCTGGGGTGCCTGCTTCTCTTCACCCTCAGCATCTCCCCTCAACTCAGTCCCCAGAGTGAAGGAGCAGAGTCCCAACCTGCAGGACGACTGTGTATCCAGAGGAAGTGTACCCAGAATTCATCCAGTGATGCTACCCAGGCAGAAACTGACTCCACACAAGCGCCTCCTTGCTCCTCAAGCCCTCAGCTTCGAGGTCAGATGGTGGAACTGTTCATAGAGTGTGGCCAGAGTGAACTGGCCAAAGGCCTGGCCTGCTGCCTCCTCCCTCCGTCCTGGTGGGGAAAGTGACATCACCCACTGGAGCATCAGGGACAGTGTTGGCCAGAGCTCTCCTTGGTCTGGACATTGACCTAAGTACTTCATCTACACAACCCCTTCAATCCACAGTGACCGGCTGTGTCACTCCCTCTATCAGAGGAGGTGACTTAGGCCGGGGGAGGCTAAGAACATGCACCTTGAAAGTGGCAGAACTCAGATTTAAACTTGACCTCTTGGAGCCTAACCCCACCCTATAGCCCCTGTACCAGCTTTTCCTTTGCAATCTCTCCTGCATAGAAAAGGCTCACCTTCTCTTGCCTCACTCGGGCGGTCCTGGGTCAGCCTTGGAACCAGCGTCCTGATTCCCTTTGTGCAGCCCGTCCGCCTTTCCCCAGCACTTTCTCCAGCACAAAGTGACCATAGCTCTTCTCTCTGCTGCAAACCTCCCAAGCCGCCAAGTGGCCTGCTGTGTATAAACTCTTAGCGTGGCTGTCAAGGCTGCTTCCCTTCCTCTTTCTCTCCACCTACTCCAATACTTCTGTGTGCCCAGGCCCCTTTGAAGGCCCACCTCCTCCATGAAGCCTTCCATCCTGAATCTGTCAGTCTTTGAACATTAGTTGAAAAAGCCCCTTATCTAATGGTTTTCAAACTAGATTCTGAAACACAACCGAGGGTTCTCAGGACAACACTGTGACAAATAAATGGATGCTGGGTGTGTGTGCAGGGGAGGGTCCCTAGCTCCTCGCAACTTCCTCCCAGGGAAATGAAATTGTCATCCTTGCCTCTGCTCAGCAGCTGCAGATTTGTGTTCCTCTGTCATGTATTTGGTGTCTATACAGAATTTCATTGCAAAGGGTCCTGCTGCTAACATGCTAGTATATAATTATATTACAACAACAATAATAACAGTATAATCCAGTCCACCTTCCCAATTTTACAGCTGTGAATTCCTACAGCACTTGCTGTCTGCCATAATTTGACGCTTAGGGCTACGACCCCCTATATGTTTAATGGTCTTTTCCTGGAAATGCCTGTCTCCTCAGCTACAGTGTGAAGTCCTCATGGGCCAGGACAAGGTCTTATACTTGGATATCTCCAGAGACTAACAAGAGTTAAGAAAGTTTATTTGTTGTGACTATTTATTATCTGCTGAAGATATTTCCCTTACTGGCTAAGTGGCTGCCGCAAAGTTAGGCAACTTTGTGCCTCAATTTCTTTTTCTGTAAGGTGGGAACAACTGTATTTGTTCGTAGAATTCTTGTGAGGACTGAGTTAATGTTTTAACAAAGTATGTTAAATAGCACATTTTAAATGTTCAGTAAGTGTAAGAGATGATGGTTTTGTTGTCCAGCCACTGTATCACTGAGATTCATCAGTTTAGAAAGACCTACTTCCTGCAGTTCCCATGAAATGCTAGGTCACACTAAAGTGCCTGGATGTTAAATGGGCCCACCTACCCCCTGGGCACTGAGCCCTCACTGGAGGGGGCAGGTAAGTCTGTCTGTCAAGACCAGGTATCTCACCTGGCCTCCTTCCTATTCGTGGATTCCCCAGCCCCAGCCCCTCTTTCCACACTTTCTCTCCTGCTCAGAACTCAGACGGCACCAAATGGCTTCTGTCCCTGTGTGAGGAAGAAGGCCATCAGAATTGTGCTGGGCCCACCGTGCCTACTGGGCCCAGTTTCTCAGGGGCCTTGAACAGAGCTTAGCAATGAGATGCCAGGTCCCCACCCCCCCCCACCCCCGCCCTTTCTCAGACCACCTGCTTAGGCTGGACTCCTCCCCCACCCCACTCCACCCCTCTAGCTGGGGTCATCCTGTCCACAGGTCTCTGGGGAAGAAACAGTGTCATGCTTGATCTGACCCGTCAGTTTTTCTACTTACCACTCAGCTACCTGCTGGTTCTGACAAGAGGATACGTGAACAGGTGTTTTTAAAAGGCTTTAACATGTCCATTGACATGTCACAGAAACAGAACACTGACAAGGGGACTTCAGCTGTGCCTGTAACATTTTATTCCTTTAAAAAAAATACATGGCATAAATAAATTATAGACATTACCTCTGCATTTTGGGGCTGTTTAAAACATTTTATAATAAAAATCACGTTTTAGGAGATAGAAATAAAACTGACAAATTGAGAGACGTGGATTAAAGTTCTGACTTGGTCAAAAACATGTAATCTTTGTCATTGAGAGTCTCTGCACCTCAGTTTCTCCACTTCTAAAATGTTGGTTAAGGTCTCATACATCCAATTCTGTGGATTTTTAAATGGGAATGCAATAGCGCATCCTGGCCTGGCCATTTTCCTCTCTCCAGCATACGTCTCCAAGCCTTCCAGATTATTCTCCATTTCCCCTTTCCTCTCCCCGAGCCCCTTCAGGGTAGATGGGAACCTGGATAAATATATGAGCGGGACGAAAGGCCTTGCTGATAAGCCGCGCACCTCAGGACCTTGCGGGTGGTCTAGAAGGGTCTGCCCTTCCTTCTCCACACGACTGGGTGTTGGCCATTTCCTTCGGAAACAGCAAGCCTGGTCTGTGGCCTCAGGCCAAATGTGAACCCCTGGCCCAGTGACTCCTTCCCTGCCCAGTGGTCTGTGGCTATGTTGTCTCAAATAATGTTCAGGAAAGGGTCTGTCAAAGGCTCTGGTCGGCAGTTGAGGAAGAAACGACTGTCCTGCCCACAGGTCTCGGGAAGAAGCGGTGTCATGCTTGATCTGACCAGTCAGTTTTTCTGCCTACTCAGCTACCTGTTGGTTCTGACAGGGGATACGTGAACAGGTACTTTTTAAAGGCCTTAACATGTCCATTGACATGTCACAGAAACAGAACACTGGCCGGGGGAAGTTTTCCTCGTGAGACAGAGTCTCTGGATCCCCAGGCCCTGTCTCGTCACTGGGATCACAGGACTGTCTTAGATTCTTAGCTCCTAGCGCCTCACCCACAAGGATGTGCACCAACCCCATCCCTAGAAATTGGTTCTACCCTCTCCTCAGATAATCACTGGCCCCAAACCATCATTTGGGGGCACCATTTATGGCAGCCTTCTCAGTTTTGTGGGGAACAGGAGAGCTGGAGGGAGTGGGACAGAGGAGGTCTCAAATTGCTCCCGGCGGCCAGAGGGATGTGGGAAGGTCAGAGCCTCCTCCGCTAGACAAACAGCCCGAGCATGGCTCCCCCGCGAGGCCTCTGTTAAGCTGTTGAGCAGACCAGGCCCGAGGGACGGTGGCCACCCAGTCAGCGCACAGGGCAGCTTCTGCAGATGCAGCCCCCGCCCAGGGTTCTCCGGAGACGGGCCGCCACGGAGGGGCTGCGGGGAGGTGACCAGGGTCACCGTTAGCAAAATACTCTTAGGTTCCTATTGCCCAATAAATCTTCCCTGATGGTTCTTCTTGGGTGATAAGCACTGAAGAGAGACAGAATGAGGTTGAGTTATTCTCTGCTAGCCCAATTTCCCAAACCCTAATCCCCTTTGCTCTACAGAAAGGCCTGCAGGGAAAACTGGCACAAACAGTTACAGAGCTGAGAGGAGCAGACCTTTCTAAATGGTCTCAGGATAGAGAGAGGGAGGCCTTTCAGCAGGTACGGGGCTGAAGCATGAATCGTCTCAGAGTGAAATAAAGGGCACAGACACTTACGAGGTCGGAGACCTGGAAGAAAAAGTAGGGGAGCTCGCCTGGCTCTATAGTGGCCTCCACCCCTCCTCGGGGTACCCTCCACTCTCTTCGGAGCTGCTCAGAGCCCTCAGCTCCTTGCCACTCAAAAGGGGGTGGTTGTCCTTGGAGCAGGGGCATCACCTGGGAGCTTGTTGGAAGCCAGACTCTCAGGGCCACCCACACCCACCGAAGCAGAACCTGCATTTTAACAAGACCCCAGGGTAGTTTAAGTGCACCCCTGAGTCTGAGGGGCCCTGGTCTAGCCACCCAAGGTGCTTTCCCTGTCCCCACCACCCCCAGACCAATTTTCCTGGGCTCTGGGCTGGGTCCTCACCCTCCTCTCCTGCCACATCTCTCATACCCTGCGGCTTTGCGCTCTGCCAGCCACCAGTTGGAAAATAGAAGTCTGACTAGTTCATGCTACTGTGTAACTGAAGGTAACTTAGTGTCACCACACACACAGCATTTTCACATTAACACATGACAATAATCTTAACCCAGTGTCACATGGGAAAATGAAGGACATTGAGTGATGTCAGTGGGGAGCCCGTGCATTTGAGCCATTCCAGGGGCAGGTGCCTGTGATGCAAGCTGGCCCTGTGGAGGGTGTTTTAATTGTCCCCCATTTCAGTGGCTCAGCCTATCGTGCTCCCAAGGGAGGAGAGAGAAGCAGGGAAATAGGGCAGGCTGAGGAAGATACTCTGTATGAGGTGATGGGGCAACCCGAGGCCAGGTGTCTACTGCTCCAGCTATGTGCCTGGTGCAGAAGCCACCAGCTTTGGAGCCAGGAGAGCCTGGGTCGGCAGCGAGAACCTGAGCATGTTACCTTCCGTCTCTGAGCATCTGTCTTCTTATGTGAAAAAAATAATCCCCAGTGGGTCGTAGTGCAGATTAATACCTATACTGAGCCAGTCCAAAGTGCGCATTCAATGTATGTCCATTCTCTCTCCCTTTCCTGGTGTGGTGCAGGGAAAGGAAACACTGAGATGCGGCCCTGGCCTTCACCAAGGCTAACAACAACACTGGTAAGCATAAAATGATTACACACTCCAAAGCAATAGAGGATGAAATGCCGAAAGGAGCAGCAGAGCCATCAACAGGGGCCGGAGAGGTAGAGCAAGTCTCTGGGTGGAAACTGAACCAGTAAGGATACATAAGACACAGCAAGAGTACACACAGCATGCACACAGGTTAGAGACAGCACTGGGGTCATGATGGACACAGTCAACAGACGCAGAGGAGAATGTCGGGGGAGAGGGGAGGGGAGGATAGGCAGGAAAGCAGAGGCCCGGGTGGGGAAGGCCTTGGACAATCAAGATACAGAGTTGGGGTATTGAGTTTTCAGGACTCAGTCACCGTCGTGGAGGACAGTGTCACTGGACTGGACCTGAAGCTTGCTCATTCATTCACCCACTCCCTGCCCCTCTCCTCTCCAGTTTTCTTAGGGACTCCTAGATTCAGAGCTCCTACTTATTTTCTTTTTTGCAGTGTGCCTGGGGAAAGCAAATTTGATTAATGGTGCAGGTAGGACTAGAACATAACATTACTAGTAGAAATGAAACATTCCTGGGCACCCTCTGTATGCCAGGCTCTGAGTTTCTTCATTGTGAGTGGCCTTATTATTTTGCCCAATAATCTTTGAGAAGATGCTGTTTTTGTGCCCATATTTTCCAATTTCATTGAGATATAATTGCCACAGAATGTTGTGTCAGTTTAGAGTATAAAACGTGTTGATTTGACACACCTGTATATTGCGAAATGATCACCCCATAGCATTAGCTAACACTGCCATCACGTCACATCATTACCATTTCTTTGTTTGTGGTACTGCATCCATTTTGCATGAAGAAACTGAGGCATGCTCAGAAAGGTTACCTTGCCCAAGGTCCCACTCCCAGAGCCTACTGTATTAGCCACTGTCCTTCCAAAAAAATCCAACCTTTCTCCCAGCTGTTCTGGGGTTCTAAGATACCCTGATTTCCATGAATCTGCTCCCCAAAATTCCTTTGTCCACACAGGCTAAAAAGTCTTCAGTTTTACTGCAAGAGAGGGCATGAGGATGGGAAAACAAACAAAAAACGGACTTTGCATTTTAACGTTCCAGTCCAGCCCGAGAAGACAAGGAAGGGACAAGTGTGAATTTCAACATCACTGAACCTCCAAGAACTGAGGAAAATGTTCTCCCCCCTGCACTCCCCACCCAGGAAAGCAGAGTCAGGGGAAACTGGCACTGTGCCAAGGCGGCCTGCTTTACAGTGAGGGTGGTAGGAGTCCACTGGGAGCAGATCAGGGTGTCCACTCACTGAGGCCCACTACACCCATGAGGACTGGGAACTGGAGCAGGGACTGGGCCTGGGGAGTCTAAAAGGGAAGAGGAATAAAAGAAGGCCAGCCCTGGCCAGGTGGCTCAGTTGGCTGGAGCATTGTCCTGTACATCAAAAAGGTGGTGGGTTCAATCCTGGGTTGGGCGTATACTGGAGGCAACCAATCGATGTTTCTCCCATCAATTTTTCTTTCTTTAAAAAAATTTTTTTTTTCTTTATTGATTTGCGAAGAAGGGAGAGGGAGAGAGAGATAGAAACATTGATGAGAGAGAACACTGATTGGCTGCCTCCTGCATGCCCCCCACTGGGGATTTGGCCCACAACCTGGGCATGTGTCCTGACCAGGAATTGAACTGGTGACCTTTTGATGCACGGGTCGATGCTCAACCACTGAGCCACACTGGCCAGGCCAATGTTTCTTTCTCACAAAAATGTTTCTCTCTCTCTCTCCCCACCCCATTCCCTCTCTAAAAATTCAATAAAAACAGCCCTGACCAGTTTGGCTCAGCAGTTAGAGCACCAGCCTTCGGACCAAAGTGTCTCAGATTCAATCCCCAGTCAAGGTCCTGAGGGAGGCAACCAATCGATGTGTCTCTCTCACATTGATGTTTCTCTCTCTCTCTCCCCATTCCTCCCTCCCTCCCACTCTATCTAAAAATCAATGCAAAAATATCCTTAGGGTGAGGATTAACAAGAGCAACAACAAAAATCAGTGAAAAAACATACCCTTGGGTGAGGTTTAAAAAAAAAAAAGCCCTGGCTGGTTTGGCTCAGCATTTAGAGTGTCGCCCGTGGACCAATGAGTTGTGGGTTTAATTCCAACCAAGGGCACGTACCTCAGCTGTGGTTCATCCCAGCCTGGTTGGGGTCGTGCGGGAGGCAGCTAGTCAATGTGTCCCTCTCACATCGATGTTTCTCTCTCTCTCCCTTTCTCTCCCTCCCTCCCACTCTATCTGAAGATAATAGAAAAATATCCTCGGGTGAGGATTTAAAAAAGAAGGGCCTAGCTGGTGTGGCTCAGTGGATTGAGCGTCATCCCATGGACTGAGGGGTCCGGGTTCTGTTCCAGACCAGGGCACATGCCCGGGTCGTGGGCTCAGTCCCTGGTGGGGACCATGCAGGAGGCAGCCAACTGATGTGTCTTTCTCACGTCG
Organism: Tadarida brasiliensis; assembly: GCA_030848825.1. Classification (NCBI taxonomy): domain Eukaryota; kingdom Metazoa; phylum Chordata; class Mammalia; order Chiroptera; family Molossidae; genus Tadarida; species Tadarida brasiliensis. The sequence continues at coordinate 63,959,071 of CM061259.1, read as the reverse complement.
ATGTTTCTATCTCTCTCTCCCTTCCTCTCTCTCTGAAAAATCAATAAAAACATATTTTAAAAAAGAAGACGACAGCCATGCCCCAACTGGTCTAAGCTATGAGCAGGTAGCTTTTAGAGAATAACTCTGTACACCTGGACATGTACCCTGAGCTGGGCCACCAACTGAGTTAGACCCAGGGATTGTTCCTCAGCCTCTCCAGCCTCCATCTGGACATCATTAACTGGGACTGCTACCTTCTCGGAAGTCTTATAAACCTTGTTGGCTGGTAGAAGGCTTATAGCCATTTTTATTGGTGGTGGTTGTGATCGACTCCTCTTTTTTCTCTTTTTCTTTTGGTCTTTCTGAGTTAGCAAAGCCAACACAAAGGGCCTTCCTGGAAGACACACATCCTGATGTGTTTAGGTAAAGCCTAAACTTGATGGAGCAACCCCAAGAGGTCTTGAAACATATTTTAAAAGAAATATGTGTGCTGTGAAAATGATGTAGGCTAATGAGCATTTTGTATCAATCATGTTTTTCATTTTTGATATTTTATCATGCCTGGATATCTCGGGGCCTCCCAGAATTAGCTAATTCCTAGAAATAGTAAACAACTTGGATGCAAGCAAGCCTTTGATATGCAAACCAACCAATCCCCAGTCCATATTCCTAATCATCTCCTTTTTCTATCTCTCACCCACCTAGCACACATTCTTGTTCCTCCAAATCACCCCAGGGCCAGGTACCAAATAACTAGAGAGCACTCCTACAGCCCAGAGCCTGCTCACATTATTCCAACCCTCCAAGCCTAAGCCTGCTCAGCTTTGCCCAGTCCTTCCCACGAGCACCACAATAAAGGCTGTGCCCATGCTTTCTTCTCCCCCTTCTCCTTTTGACCTGGTGCTGTCCTGTGTGGCCCTGCATAGTGTGTTGTGACACCTGTTTCTAGGGACCTGTGAGTATAAACACTTCTTCCTTTACAACAGTCATTTCTGTGTCTGCATGTGTTACCATAGTTGCTTATAACAAACCCTAGGTTCATTTAAACACATGTTTGTGCAGAACAAGTCTATAAATGTGGCTCCCACTCTGCACATTGGAGGGCAGCACTGGAGGCAGGTCAGTGGGTGGAAGGGTGGGAGGTGATGCCGTGGAAGTGCTTGGGCTACAGATTTATGAGACTTCACTTCCAGTTGGTTCTATGGTCTCTGTAAATCTCTGTTTTTTTTCTAGAAAAACAAAAGTTTTATTAGATAATCCCAATGTCCTTTCTAGCTCTAAATGTCTTTGGATCAATGGAAAAAATATCCTTGGGTGAGGATTTTTAAAAATTGTTTTAAATATAGAGCAATATAAAAATGCTTATGATATAACATAAAGTTGGAAGGAACAAAAAGGATACAAAATTATACTTATCCTACAACTAAACATGGCTGAAGACTGGAAGAAAATACACAAAGAAGAAACTTTTAATGAAGGGATGAGATTATGAGTCAAAATGTATATTTCAAAATTTGAAAAAAGGACCCAAAGTTCAGATCAGGACAGCGGACAGTCCTTCTCTCATCATCTCTGCATTCTTTTATAAATGCCCTGTATAAGTTTCTAGTGGTCAGAAGTCCAAAGTGGGCCAAAATCAAGGTGTCAGCAGAGCTGTGTTCCTTCTAGAGGCCCTAGGGGAGAATCCATTTCTTGCCTTTTCCAGCTTCTAGACCAGTGGTTCTCAACCTTCCTAATGCCGCGACCCTTTAATACGGTTCCTCATGTTGTGGTGACCGCCAACCATAAAATTATTTTCATTGCTACTTCATAACTGTAATTTTGCTACTGTTATGTCTTAGGCGACCCCTGTGAAAGGGTCGTTCGACCCCCAAAGGGGTCGCGACCCACAGGTTGAGAACCGCTGTGAGGCTGCCCAAATTCCTTGGGTTGCTCCAGCGCCCCCTTCCACCTTCCAAGCCAGCAAAGGCCAGCTGAGTCTTTCTCACCTCCCATCACCCTAACCACGCTTCAGTGTCCCATCTCCTCTGGCTGACTCTCTGCCTCCCCTTCTACTTATTAGGATGCTGTGATTACGTCAGCCCCACCTGGAAAATCCAGAACAATCTTCTCATCTCAAGGTCAGTTGATTCACAACTTTAATTTCATCTGCAACTTTAACTCCCCCTTGCTTTTGCAGAGTACATTCATTCACAAGTTACAGGGCTGGGGGAGGGGCATCCTTTGGGGCGGGGCCGATATTGGTCTCTGGAACTCTGTTCCCTCTGAAGAGGCCCGCACAGCCCCTTTGTGTCTTCTTGATGATTGCCCTTGATCATTTCCCCCGCTTTAAGCTGCAGACACATGGCAGAGGAAAGAGCATGGTCCCCACAAACATTTAGTGAGTGTCTCCCACGTTCCAAAAACGAAGTTGGGTATTAGGGAAGATATAAATGTCAGAATGACAAAGAGCTGCTCAGGGAGCTCACAGGCTAATAGAGAAGAGGACCATCCACATAGACACAAAATACAAACACAAAGGAAAGACCTGTGAAGCGAGGGGAGGGGAAGTGCTGTGGGCTATCGGTGTTCTGAAGGCGCAGCTGGGCTCTGAGGAGGTGGTGGTGGAGAGCGGAGCCCGAGCTCCGTGCCAGCTCTACATTTTTTAGTTTTTTAATTTATGATTAGTACAAGAAAATGGCCTGTTCTGCGCTCATCCTTTCCTTCTTCCACTCTGCTGTCTCCATCTCACTGATCAGATGTAACTGCTCTATTGACATATGTATATCCTCCCAGATATATTCTATATGTCAAAATGTTCAAATGTAAAATATTACATTAATAACTTAACTTTTCTTTTTTTTCACAATAAGCTCATTCTATAACTTTTCTTGCAACTTGAATCAGTCTCTGACGAAACTGAGGATATTTTAACAAGTCAGTACAATGTGTATTTGTATATTTCTAGGGTAAATGTCTAAGCATGAAATATTTGTGTCAAAGGATATGCCCAATTTTAATTTTGACAGATTTTGACATCATCCAAATATACCCAGCTTATTTACTCTCCCTCCAAATTTGTATGGGAAGGACTGTTCCTCCACATCCCACCAGTGCTGAATATTATCCATCTTTTCAACCTCTGCCAATCTGATAGGTGGGAAAAGGGGATCTCAATGTGGTTTTGATTTGCATTTCTCTAATGATGAGTGTGGGTAAACTTTTGTTTTCATGTGTCTGTTTATGTTTTAAATTTTTGGGCCATCTGGGATTTATTTTGTTATAAGAATAGAACTTTATTTTTTTCCAAATGGCAATACTAGTTATTAAATAATTCACATTTTCCCCACTGATTTGAAATGTCACCTAGCTCTAAATTTTAAAAATAAAAGAGGCCACCTCAATTTAAACTTCATATCATATACAAAAATTAATTCAAAATAAATCATGGATTTAAAAGTAAAATATAAATCTTTTAGAGCATCGAAAATATAAAACAGGAGAGCATCTTCAGTACCGAGAGATAAGTGAAGAGTTCTCAGACAAGGCACCAGGGAAAACTGTAAAATAAAACAGTAATAAATTGGACTCCACCAAAAGTAAAAACTTCTGTATTGTGAAATATCCTGTTTAAAAAGATTAAAAAAAAAAAAAAAAGACAAGGGCAGACTAGGACAAAATATTTGCATACCACATATTCAACAAAGGCTTACATATAGAATATATAAAGAACTATCAAGCCTCAACAACAAAGCCCTGGCTGGGTAGCTCAGTTGGTTAGAGCATTGACTAGATTCACCAAAGTTGTGGGTATGATCCCCAGTCAGGGTGCATACAGGAGGCAACCAATAAATGCATAAATACATGGAACAACAAATCTCTCTCTCTCCTCTCCCTTCCCCTCTCTCAAACCAATCTAAATTTTTTTTTAAAGAAAAAACCCTGAACAGCAAAAATCCAAAAAATCTAATTATAACATGGCAATAGAGTTGAACAGATATTTCACCAATGAGGAGATATGGATGGCAAAGAAGCACATGAAAATATGTTCAATATCATTAGGCATTTTGGAAATGCAAATTAAAAATTTCAACCACAATGAGATATCACTACATACCTATTAGAATGGCTAAAATTAAAAAAAAGAGAGAGAGAGAGAACACCAAATGCTAATTAGGACGTAGAGAAACTGGAATTCTGATACATTGCTGGTGGAAATTTAAAATGGTACAACCACTTAGAAAATAGTTTGGTGGTTTCTTACCAAACCAAACATGCAGTTACCATATGACCCAACAATTGCACTCTTGGATATTTATCACAGAGAAATAAAAACTCATGCTCACACAAGAACCTGTACATAAATGTTCATAGCACTTTCATTCATAATAATAAAACAACTGGAAATACTGGGGAGAAGATTGAACAAACTCTGGTAGATCCATACAACGAAATAATGCCATTCAACAATAAAAAGTATTAGTCATTAATATGTGCAGCAATCTGAGCGAGCTTTGGAACATTTTGCTTAGTGATAAAAGCAAATTCCAAAAGGTTACATATTGTACGATGTTTTATTCCATGTATATAACATTCTCTAAATTGTAAAACTCTAGAGATGGAGAACAGATTAGTGGTTGCCTGGTCATAGGTTGAGAGAAGGGGCTTGGGTACATAACTACAGAGATAGCAGAGGGAGCTCTATGTGGATGGGACAATTCTATATCTTGACTGTGGCATTACAAGAATCTGTACATGTGATAAAATTGTATACAGTTGCACATACATAAATGAATGCAGGTTTTAAAGTGATTTAACAATATGGTGTTTCCTTAAAAAATTAAAAATTGAATTGTCATTTAACCTAGTGATCCCACTTCTAGGACTACAGCCTAAGAAGCCTGAAACACCAATCAGAAAGAATATATGTACCCCTATGTTCATAGCAGCACTATTTACAATTGCTAAGATCTGGAAACAGCCCAAGTGTCCATCAATAGATAAGTGGATAAAAAAGCCGTGGTGCATATACACAATGGAGTACTATGCAGCTGTAAGAAAGAAAGACCTCGTATCCTTTGAGACGACATGAAGGGACCTGGAGAGTATTATGCTAAGCAAAATAAGCCAATCAGAGAAAAACAAATACCACACGATCTCACTTATTTGTGGACTATAATGAACAAAATAAGCTGATGAACAAAACAGACCCAGAGACATAGAAAGGAGTAGGGTTCAAACTGACAAACCTCAGAGTAGGGGGGCGGGGCAGAGGGAAGAGATAAACCAAAGACCTTATATGCATATATGCATAACCAATGGACACAGACAACAATGTTGTGTGTGTGTTGGGGGGGGGGGGGGAATGGGAGAAGGATGTGTGTGGGGGGGACAGGGTCATATGGGAGGCAACCAATCGATGTTTCTCTCTCTCTTCCCCCCTCTCTCCCTCTGGCTCTATCTGAAGATGAATGCAAAGGTGTCCTTGGGTGAGGATAAAAAAAAAAAAGTTTACAGTCCAATGCAAGGTGCCTTAGACTAGGACTACAGAAAAGCTGCATAAATAAAAATAGTTCAAAAGAACACCTGAATACCAGATTCACCAATTGTTAATATTTTGACCCATTCACTTTATCATATGGGGTGGATGCATTTGCATCACTGTTTCTGAACCATTTGAGGGTAAGTTGCATACAACGTGGGCCTTTGTCCCTGCACAATTAAGTGTTCATTTCCTAAGAATATTCGTTTATACAATCACAGTAGTGTTATCAACTTCAGTAAATTTAACATCAATTCAATATTTTCATCCATTATTCCTATTCCACTTATATCAGTGGCCCCAGTATTCTGCAGTGCAGAATCTAGCCAGTGGTCAGGAGCTGCACTTAGCTGTCACGTCTCTTTGAGAGCCTTAGTGGATGCAGCTGTGCTACCAATGTCTCCTTGCCAGGGGCACCCAGAATTCTCACCTGTAACCTGAGACGGTGGCACTTGCCCCACTTAGCTCTTCGTGAGTAAAGGCGCTTTAACAATCTACAAGAACTAAATGGAGTATTCCTCTTCTGTATCATTTTTCTCCAGAAGCGTCTAAACATTCTATTGTGGGTTGGGGCAGAAGAGACACGCATTGGTTTTCGCTCCCAGCCCGGGACAACGACGTCGGGCTGAGCATGCCAGCTAGAGAAGGGAAGAAGACGGAATTTGGAAAGAAATCCTCTAGGGCAGAAGGGACCGAGGCGGTGCGAAGGACTCCCCTTTTCCACCCCCTCACCTGGAGCACCGGACGACCAATCGGCGGCGCGGTCCAGGTCCCCGTGGCCAATGGGAAGGCGGCGCGGCGCGCACCCCCAGGGTTATAAGCGCGCGCGGGCAGCGGAAAGTGAAAGTGGGGCGGCTGCCGAGGGTGCAGCCGCCAAGGTCCCCAACTCGGATGTCCGAGCCGAATCGCCGAATCGACGGGATGTTCAGGGCTCCGGAGCCGCAGCCGGGGGAGGCGGGGGTGGCCGGGGTGGCCACCCAGGCCAAGCCGCTCACCTCCTTCCTCATCCAGGACATCCTGCGGGACGGCACGGAGCGGCGCGGCGGCCACACGGGCAGTAGGCAGCCCCGGCCCCCGCCTCTGTCCCCGCACCAGCAGGCGGCGAAGCGGCACCCTGAGCCGGAGCCCCAGGGGGGAAGAGGCGGTGCCGGCGCGCAGGAGGACCAGCTGAGTCCTCGGCCCGGCGCTGCGCCCGGGGAGGCCGAGTCGCCCGCGGAGACCGAGCCAGGTAAACCCGCGAGGCCCCGGAGGCCAGGCTGGGCCGGGTGGGGTCACCAAGAGGGCGAACTGGCCTGCAGGTTGCTCGGGCGCGAGGCGGGTCCAAGGCGCTCCTCCCCGAGCTCCCGGGATCCGGGGCTCGCGGCGACAGGGGAAGGGACCTCACTGCTCCTGCCGCGGGTGCGCTTCAGAGACCAACCCTGAGCCCCAGCGTCCAGGCTGCTCTGGATGTAGACATTGGCCTGACTCGCCCTCATGATGCTCCAGGCTCCGTGGGCTCCCGGCGCCCCCGGCTCAAAATCCAGAGCGCACGCAGCGCCCACAGTCCCCCGAGTCCCAGATGAAACCCCGACCCCGGCTCCCAGCAACCTCGCGACTCTTGAGCAGTGCCAGCCCCGCGTTACTTCTTGGCAGTTACAATAACTAATGTATCACAGAAAACGGATAGTCGCTTATTAATATGAATAAATTAGAATTTGCCCAGCAAAGACCCCCCTCCCTTTTGCTTTCCAATCACAGGAGCAGTAAAACAGTACATTTGGGAGTTCCCTCTGGTCTTCAGAACAAACACCGTTGGAACATTTAAAGTAGACTTATTTTCTTTCCCATCACTCCTTATGAGGTACCCTAACGCCTCATTTAGAAAAAAGAGGGGGATTAAAGCCAGAAAGGGTGCTTGCCTTTAGCCCTCACAGCCTCTCCTGTTACACAAGTTCTCTCTTGTCGCCAGGATAGTAACACCGAATGCCTTTGGGGTCTGTCCTTCATGAGGCTTCTTATCTCTTGGTGTCTTCCCTGCCTCCTTTCTCCCACCCTCCTCAGTATACATATCCAGAGTCCCTACTTAATTCTGCTGGACGATGTGGCAGGAAGTTCTGCCACTAACCACCTCTTACTTTGTGTTCTTGATGGCTATTAGAAAACTAACACATAGTATACATACTCACTCACTCCCCACTCCAGAGAGCTCCTTAGTCATGTGAAAAAAGGGAAATGTATCCAAGATGACAGTGGGCTGTTTGTTCACTCACTAAAGAGATAAGGGTGGATTGAATTCTGTCCTCTTCCCTGCTAACATGTAACTTTTTCCTTCCCATTCCTTTTTCTCCCCTCTTGTTTCCAGATAGGCACTTGGAGACTTATCTGTTGGACTGTGAAAACACTTCAGGCACTTCGCCAAGCCTTCCACAAACCCCCAAGCAGCCGCAGAAGCGCTCCCGCGCCGCCTTCTCCCACTCTCAGGTCATCGAGTTAGAGAGGAAGTTCAGCCACCAGAAGTACCTGTCAGCCCCTGAAAGAGCTCACCTGGCCAAGAACCTCAAGCTCACTGAGACCCAAGTGAAAATATGGTTCCAGAACAGACGTTATAAGACCAAGCGAAAGCAACTCACCTCGGACCTGGGTGGCCTGGAGAAGCACTCCTCCTTGCCAGCCCTGAAAGATGAGGGCTTCTCCCGGGCTTCCCTCATCTCCATGTACAGCAGCTATCCTCACTACCCCTACCTGTACTGCTTGGGAGGCTGGAGCCCAGTTTTCTGGTAATGCCAGCTCAGGAAACAAACATGCGTGATCAGAAACTGCCTTCGCCAGGTTGTCTTTCCGCAAGGCAAAAGGGGCCAGGGTCAGGGCGGACTGGGGAGCAAGAGGCGCGCAGACCAAAACTGTGGGAGGTTTGCATGGAAATTCCAGATTTTTCACTGGTGGGCCAATGAAAGAGCTGGGCCAGTGAATAACTTAATATCCAAATAGTTCCCCCAACACATATTGTAGGTCATTTTTGCTTTTAGAGACCTGTTTGAAGTGGGGAGGGGCAGAGTCACATGCTGTTTCCAGCGCTGTGTATGATTGTGTATGTGCTGTCCACATTGCTTCTGAGGATTTCCTTCTTGTAACTCTATTCTCTGATGTAACCGAGCATTGACTCTGAAAGAGCAAACCAGAGGGAGAAAGGACAGCCAAGATGAGGATGTCACCTACTGAATTATACTTAAATTCAAAAGCCTCACTGGCCTTGGAATATGACCAAGGTTTCGCTTGTCCCTGTAAGAGAGAGGGAAATAGAGGATCTCGCTGAAAAACCTGTCATGCTCAGTGCACATTGGCTTGTGCTATGGAGATGCGTAGGAGGAGAAAAAATATATAAGCTTCTTCTTATTCCTTTTTAAAGACGACACCAACATAAGTATTTGCAGGGTGGCCCAAGTAGACCAAGAAGCACTCCCTGTGGGTTTAAGACAAGCTGTATAAACAGAACACTACTGTAGGCCAGAAGACACTCCATGTGTCCAAGGAGAAGTCTCCACACTGCTGGTTAGAGCATTGCAATTTTATTTGCAAAAGGTAAAAAAAATAAAATAAAAATAAAACCTCTTCTGGATCTCTTGCTCTGGGCCCGAGAGTTTAGAATGAGAAGTTTCCTGGACTTTTCGGGCTATATCACACACCACATCATGACAGGTCACATCATTCTTTACATGCCTTCCTTCTTAAATATTTTGTACCTTTCCCACAGCAGTCACCCACTGAATGGCTTCTTTTCAAAGCACACTTTTAGTATGGCTGCACCTAACATATGCCTTCCTTATTTAGCCTGAGATCTGGTCTAGTTTTTCTTTTTTCTTTTTTTTCTCTCAAAACTTTATCTTTCCTAGGTTAAACAAGGGGGGAGGGCAGATTCTGAATTGGCTAAAAGACATGCATTTTTTGGGTATCTAACCATTCTTTTTTTTTTTCTTTTAAAAATATACAGCATTAAATCCCAAATCCTATTTAAAGATTTGACAGCTCCAGAAGGTCACTGTTGCTTTTACAGAACTTTCTGGTGGCTGTTGTTACAGTTCAAAGTCTGACAACCCTTTGGGATCCCTGCAGGCAGAGGAGGTAAGAGGAATGGCATCACACAGGGGAAAACAGTGCAAAATGCGGGATCGGTACCACCGAACTATCCGTGGAAATTGAGGGCTTATGGGCGGGGTGTGGAAGAAAAGGTGGCCTGAGCCTTAGAGAGCCCAGTGCCCTGACCAAGCTGACAGGCCTGAGAGCGTTTTGCAGAAAGAGGCAAAGAAAAAAGAAACAGTTTTTAAAATACAACATTATTGTGACTTCCATCAGAAAACAAACAACAATTTTCCAAATGCTTTGGGAACTGTGTTTAATGCTTCTAAAAAACGGGTTCCTAAAATGAGTCATCTCTTGACTTCAAAGAGAACAAGAAGAGGGCAAAGGATAAATGTGGCCACCCTTCTGTTTTCATTCTGTTATCTCAGATGACCTGGTAGAGGGGAGACAGAATCAAGAAAGCCAGTCACTAATGAGGTACCCTGAGGCGTGGAAATCTCTTGATCCCACCACTTAATTCTCTTTAGTGAGAAACCTTTCAATTTCCTCCTATTAAAAGGGCCAATTTGCTCTTGGTGGCAAAACTGCCAAAGTTGATATAAAGTTGGCCCATTTCACCCCCCGTGTCTATGGTTCAGACTCTACACTGAGCTGTTGTAAAACCCCACGTGGGGCTGACAGTAGCAGGGAGCACCGAAAGCAGCGAGGCCTAACCCACGTTCTCCTTTTCACATCTTGTAAGATAAGTGGTCAGTGCTCATTCTCTGCTCGGTACTCGTCCTCTCCCCACCTTCCAAATTGAATTCTTTCAACCTGCAATTCTGCAAGTATTAAACATTTTACTGTGATATCTACTGTGTTGCCAAAAAAAAAAAGTCTTTGTTTAAAATTATTTGGATTGTGAATCGATCTTGCCTTTCCCGCGTTGGAACTAGTCACTCTGCCGTATCTGAACTGGTAGAACAACATTTGAAGAGCTAGTATGTTGGTACCTGATGGGCGAACTGGAGGGTGCCCCAGACTGCTTCACCCAGACGGCCTGTTTTCTCTCCTGTGTAATAAATCAGTTTGGATTCTCCACATGCATAACGAACTGCTCTAACCTGTAACACGTCAAGGCCTGTGACTTGAAGTTTAATAAAGTATCCTAACCAAACTTTATTTTTCTATGTATTTTTTGCAACATGAGTGTTTTTAAAATAAAGGACTGTGTCTTTATTAGACATATCTGTGTGTGGTTTTCTGTTTCCTAAAGACCGCATGTTACTGAGCTTACATAGTTCTCATTACCATGTTCTCCCACCCTCATCCTGCCTGACAAGTGTATGGAGAACAAATAAAGCAGTAGCTTAGCCGAAGCCGATATTCTTTTATGAAGGCACTGGCCTCTTCCTGGTAAATCATGTGAAGGGGAAAGAAATTTCTGCCTGCGGTTTAATAATCACCTGCTCCAGCCCAAGAACACCTTTTGTTTAAATAGAAAACGTTGGGTATTTACTTACATTTCTTGAAGACCTGACAGGAACACGTAGACCACAGTAATGCTTCTTTAAAAACCCCCCTTTCCTCTCCCACTAGCCCCTCACTCTGCAACTGCTCCCCTGGCCCCCTGGCATCTGCATCTCCCTGAAAACATCACTTTCACGTAGGGTAGATAGGCCTCTTTGAATCGAAATCACCAGTATTGAAAATAGGTTTAACATAAAATATATAAATAATACATCCTTCATCCGCCTGCACTTAAACTAACTTCATTAAATCCCACCAGCAGAGCGTCTCATGCACCTGATTACCTGAGAGAATTGATGGATTTCTTGCCCCCTCCTTCAAGGAAATGGAAGCTTAAGGATTAAGGTACTTCCTCGAGGTAAAACATATCATAATTTCAAAGTTTGCTCTAATCCTTTAAGCACATTGTACACACAGGTGGGGCCCCTCGTAGCATGTTCGCATGATGAGATTTAACTCTTTGCACAAGTCTGCAGCCATCCTCCGCTCCCTGGAAGGCCCTTAGCTCTCAAATTACAAAGGCTCTGGCAGTAAATTAACAATGTGGGGTTTTTCTTAAACCATTAAAAGTGACTAATCCAGGAAATTAAACAAAAATCTCTCATCTCTGAAGAAAGTTCTCTGCCTCTTCTTTGCTGCCCCTCTTCCAACTTTCACTCAGTGTCTCTGCTAATCTCATAGGGTCTTCCCCCAGCAACTCCTTAGCATGTCACATTTGTGGTCTTTGGAGTCCCTTTGCAGTCTGTCTCTCAAGCTACTTCAGGTGCAAATGTCTAGAGTCGCTGTAGCTTTGTCCCTGGTGTTCCCATTGGTCCTCTCCAGGCCTCCTTAGGAAGACCAGCGCTGTTAGAAGGGAAATAAATGCCAGAGATTTACACCTGAAAAAAAATATTTTTTCCTCTTAACTACAAAGCAAATCATTTTTCTAGGGTGATGTTAATTCCATTCATCTTAAAGCTGACCGCAGAGGGCACAGAGGCCATGACCAGAATGTCGCCTGGTGTGGGTCCCTGTGACGGAGCGCTGCGTGAAGGTGGTTCACTGAGCATGCGCTCAGCTCAGGAGATACACCCAGAGGGAGTGCACCGCAGGGCTGAGGAGCAGAGGGAGCTGACACACCACGCAGGTACGACCGAAGCCTCACCTGATACTTTAAGAAGCTCCAAACTAGTGTTCCGGAGTGAGGGGAGGGGTGGGCACTTGTAATCCATTCCCTGCCTCAGCCATGCCCTGAAAGTAGGAGTAACCTGAGGCCATGGTTTTGTCAGGGCAAGGGTCTCAAGGTTTGGGTGCTTCTCACTAAATGCTCTTCTTGCTTAATGTTAAATGTAGCAGTATTTTGCGAGGATGAGCTTGACCTAAACCAACAGAGTAAGTTTAGCCAATTGCAAAGAAGAGATCAACATGTTAACTAACCAAATAGTGCATATAAGCAATGGCTAAGGTTTCCTTCAGGGAGACAGAGATTTGGATGTGAATCCTGTCTCCTTTAGGAAGTCTACACAAAACTACTCAAAGACAGACAACCACGTCTTGTGCTTGAATAGAACACCCCAGCGGCAAACCCCATGGGATGGGTAACAGTTCCTCTCTGTGTAAGGCCTGGTCACAGAGGGACACAGCTGTGAGATTTTAGCATCAACACTCCCAGCGACTGTGAAGTGCATCTCCCTGTACTGGGGGTTCAGTGGAGCACCATGAATTCACTCTAAAACATATGATCCTTTCCTTGGTCACTCTCAGGGCCTAGGTCACTCTCCCATGGCCACTGTCACCACCAGTCTTTGCAGTGAGGAAATCGGAGTCCGGAGGGTCCAATAGGCTCCAAGCTCCGAGTTCTGCACTCACACATCCAAGCTCTGCCCCTCCCACAGCCATCGTGAACATGGCACCAGGCTTGTTTTTCCAAGCCCAGAGTTATTTACTGCCCAAGAAAAGGGGCAGGAGGGATAGTTCTGGGACACAAAAAGCTCCTAGTTTCACCAGAGACTTGGCCTTCACGCCAACTTTCCCAGACAGACTGCCCGTCAAAAGTCGGCAAGGGAAAGGATAAGAATCTCAGTTTCCATACAGTGTCCTCCTCTCTCCTCTGCAAAAGCTTCACATATGACCTTGGCTTATTTCCTGAGTCTCCTCTGGGCCTGAAAGGGGGTTTAGGGGGATTTTTAAGTTAGATCCTGTATGGCCCCTTCTAACTGGACAGTTTCCACCTGTTTCCAGCCCGTCCAGTGACGGGCATGGCCCCCATTGGGAAGGTGATGGGGTGTCACATAGGGGAAAGTCCCATTTTCTCCTTGGAATGGCTGTAGGATACTTACAGATTTTTTTTAAGCCTAGAACTATGGTGGTGCATGGGAAATCAGTGTTGGTTTTGTTCTGTCAAAGGTAGAAGTCCAGCAGCACTTAATCCCAAACACCAGTCCCCCCACAGTCTGCTGCATTGGCAGGCTAGGCCTCGCTCCCACGGTGTGAGCCCTGGCTGCATGTGGGGAGATCCTGGGAGTCTTTACAGAAACATGCAAAGGCCCAGTCCTGCTTAGCGCCAACTGCACTACAATTTCTGCAGGTAGGGCTTCAGGCATCAGTATGTTTTAATACTAATGTCCAAGGTTGCAATCCCCTTGCTTAGCCTCTCTCCATGGGTTTGCCTGCTCAGCCTCACAGGTGCCAAGACACGAGAGAGCTACCTGGAGGAGCCAGGAAGGGAGGAGCGGGGGTGGATTTTCTTTTGGCATGCTCATTCTTTTTACAGAGAACAGATGTTCAGCATTTCTCACTTTCTTCTCAAGCCTCCTCCTCTTGGAATTTCTGGCATCATCAAAAGACTGTCTATAATCCGGGAAAGCCCAGCTCCTTCCAGGTAATCCCTCTCAAAACTGAAGGGGCCCAAACTGCCTGGGTGTGAGGCTAACCTGATGATCTAGAAGAATTTTTACCCATCTCCACCCTGACCCACCAGGACTGACAACATACTTTGACTGCTTGTGGAAGACAGAAAAATTCCATCCTCGACGCTGGATTTTTCTTGTCTTTGAGGGGCTTTTTATTGATGTCTTTGTTTTTATTGCGATATAATTGACAGAAAACATTGTATTAGTTTCAGGGGTACAGCATAATGATTTGATATTTGTATAGACTGAGAAATAACCACCACAGTCAGTCCAGTTGCCACCCGTCCTTTCCACACATCCTGGAACTGCAGAGCCTGTTTGTGCCCCGCTGGGAGCAGCAGGTGTCATTTAACATCTGTCAGTTAGCGTCACGCTTCCCTGACAACTCATCTATCAGGATTAAGTAGTGTCTTAGCACTGACATAACATTTACACTTCCTTCTGCCAAATCGGCAATATTAAACTTTTTTTTTTTAAGAAATGTGCGTGCAGAGATGGATCAGTGGAGGTGGCTCCCGATGAGGGAAGGAACATGCCCGTGACAACACAGCTTTTGACTACAATTTGTGTGTAATAAATGCGGAGGCAGCGTCAGAACTCCAGCTCAAAGCCAGAACAGTTTAAACTTGACCTAAACAACATGAAAACAAGAACGATGGAAATGCATTAGCTCTGCCGAGTTATTTTATGGAGCAAAAGCAGGGAGTATTCATAGCACATGCTTGGGGATGCAGGGGAGATGTCATTCTCTCATGGAAACGTTTGGAATCTCCCTCACTCCATGCTTGTTTATACTTAGATTGTCATTGATGATTTTTTTTTTCCCTTCAAGGAAGATCTGACTCATCAAAGGCATGGGTGAGGAAAGACACAGGAAAGACTCCACCGGTACAGATGTCCAAGTTCTGCAGCCTCCTGGTTCCAGAATCCCGATTCCAGAAATGCCTTTTTGACTGTGACTGAAGTCGTGTACCCTGTTACTGGGTTGCTGCGTCTTTTTCCTGTGAGTCAGTTCAACTGCATGTGAAGAGCCAGAGCGAGGGAGGAGGGACAACAAAGGGTGGGATCAACCAGGAAGGAACTGGACGGGTAGTTTTCCATGGCCTGTGAGGCATCTCTGTGCGTGTGTGAGTTCACCACCCCTCTCGCTGGCTCCACAATGACCCCTGAGTGGAGAGATGGCTTCATGTCCTAGAGATCAGGTTTTATTATGGAGACAGACAGAGGGCATGTCGATTTTGGCATCACAAAGGAACAAAAGCTGGACCGGGATCTGAGTAAAGGTGTTCTCATTACAACCCAAATACATATTTAAAAGTCTGTGGCAGGCACATGCCCCAGAGTAGCATGATGAGTTTTCACACAAATTGGGCCAGCTTCCCACACAGAGAACCAGCCTGGTGGAAGGAGGCACATGCTATGACGGAAGACCATGATAAAGGATTTAAGAGAGCTAGGTGAACATAAGCCCCTAAAAACCAGAACTAATTTGATGGGCAGCAACCAAAGGGTACTGTGTCCTGAGCAATGGAGCTAGCATCGCTCCCTACTCTGCACTGAGCTGAGAGAAGTTTGACACTGAGTGAATGAATGAATGAATGAATGAATGAATGAATGAATGAATCGAGACCTCAACTGGAGTACTAAGTTTGGTTCTGAGCACCATACTTTGAGGAAAATGGTAGTAAGTTCAGAAAAGCATAATTGGGATGATTCAGGGGTTTGAAATGGTCATGTGAAGAACAGTTGAAGACACTAAGAACATTTAACCTGGAGAAAAGAAGTCAGGGCCAAGGGCATCAGAGAAGAAGATGAGACTTTTTCTGTGTTGGAATCATTAAGGTGACACAGCTCAGATCAGCAATGTATGAAAAGCCACTGGGCTAATATGGGTTCTCTGTCACTGGGGAGGTGACAAGTATTTGGTGAGGAGGTCATGAGGAGGATGGACATGCCTGGTGCACCCTAAGATCCTTGCCAGCCCTCTGATTCTATGATTCTAAAGAGAAGTACTGGGTTCTAACCTGTCTATCACCTACTAACTGTGAGGTGAGGGCAGGTCTCTCCAATTTCCCTGAGTTTCAGCTACTTCTCTATTGAATGGAAAAATTAACCTTAGAGTAGTGAACTGAATTGAATCAGCTTGATAGGTCTCATCTCTGATTCATCAGAGAAAAAAACAATTGTGCGATTTTGGGGGAAATGGGGAGCTGTTGACTGACTGATGCCTGCTGACTGATACATGAAGTTTCATCCTTGCAGATTCCTCTTGAACCTGAAGAATCCATCTCTAGCTAAAATATGAATATTCCTGGGAGAAGTAATGAATTAAACTGGATGGATCATTAATCACCAAATATGAATAAGTTTATTCGTTTCAATAGAGACAACTTGTGATACTGACAGTGAATCACCGTGAGAGAGAAAAAAGCCAAGAAAGAATGCTGGAGTCTTGAAAAGAAAAGAAATAAATTCTATTTCTGAATTTCATCTAAGTTTAGTTCTGTCCATACTGATTGTTTTATTGCTCTGTCTTACATTCAGGGCTTAAACTATGGCATTCTTTTTGTGGAAGCCTTTTGACTTTAGACCTCAGACATGTATATTGTTGCCTGGGAAATGGATGCTCAGAGAGGTAAGTGTTCCAGAAGCAGAAGAATAGAAGGGTGATGAATTTTCTCTATTGTACCATTCATGTGTCCTTCCCTCCAACTCAAAAATTAGTCATCCAGAGAATATACAGGGGACAAAAAGACCCTCATATTTTAATTTTAATGTTTAACCAAAAATGTTGTAACTCTAAGCCCTTTACCTAAATCAATAATTGCTTAGATTTCTCTGAATGCAACATCGCATAATAAAAAAAAAAAAAATAGCAAAGGTTTTAGCTTTAGAACTGACTGGTAGCCCTGGTTGTACCTTTATATTAGCTGTATGACCTTAGGCAAGTTACTTGGCCTTGTTGAGGTTCAGATTCTTCATCTTTAAATGGAGGTAATAATGTCTCATCTACAGAGTTTTTTCTCATGGATTAAGTGAGATAACTCCAGTGTGTATTAGGTTACCAAAATTATCAGCTCACTCCTCTTTTTTGAGAAAATGTCTAAACTTTATCCAAGTGTGTACATAAATTTTCATACTATGATGAAATATATGCAGTGGTGACTTAACATGTTTCATATATGCTTTTCCATGAAGCCACATAGCAAATAGTATTGGCATTTTAATATTTGTATATTTGATATGCCAGTGAGTTAATACTCTGTAACATAAAACCACCATATTATTGGACTTGGAGTTGTAGATGAAAGAAAGAAAGATTGATTAGATTAGATATATAGATTTCAAAACAATCAGGGGAAAATACACACTAAAGTTCCACAAAAAGAATTGAAGATGATTCTCCAAGATGTGATTTTTTTTCTCCTGGGCTGAGCTGTAACTCCATGGGATTCCACATGGGTTTTTCCCACAGGAGAGGGTTTAAATCATTAGAGGTGGAAGACTAGTGACCAGGCTGCTTGCTTCCATGTCCAAAGCTAGATCGCACAAATACAGACAAAATAAATCAACATAAATAGCTAAGAGGCATTTCTAAACATGTCCAGCTACAGAAATTTATGGCTATTAGCTCTTGGAAAAAGGTTATTTCAGATAAGCCAACTATTTATACAGAAAACAAAAATGAAATATATATTGATTGGTTTTCAGTTGGCTATCTCCAGTCCTGGGAGAAGCACTAAGTGGGGAAAAGCCTCACTGACCACCTTGTTCTTTGCCAGTGTCTCATCCACTAAAGTCCTCCAAAATCTGGACTGAAGGGAGGGCTTCTGAAAAAAGCTGAAGTTCAGTGTTTTATGACCATGTAGACCTTTCTTTTTTTTCCTCCAGTTTTCTTTTATAAAAAAAGAAGAAAGAAAGAGAGAGAGAGGGAGGGAGGAAGAGAGAGAGAGAGAGAGTGAGAGAGAGAGAGAGAAAGAAAGAAAGAAAGAAAGAAAGAAAGAAAGAAAGAAAGAAAGAAAGAAAGAAAGAAAGAAAGAAAGAAAGAAAGAAAGAAAGAAAGAAAGAATCTAAAGTCATAAACATTCTTGTGCTGGCCAAGTATCCTTCCATGGCCAAGTCAGATCTTTGAGTACCATCAGGGAGGTGGCCCATGGTAGACTTTCTCTTCAAATTGATCCAACGAATCTACTGCTCAAAGGTTAAGTGACCTTAAGAAAGTTATTCATGTCCCTATACCTAGGCTTCCTCATCTGTAAAGTCTTCTCTACAGTTTCTTTCAGCCTATGTTTATCGATATTATGCTTCAGTCTGTTTATTGATTTTATTTTTATTGATATTATGTTTCAGTCTATGTTTATTGATTTCTCTTTCATTTTTGAAGCTGTCAGGCCCTTCCTGTTACCATATGTTTGAATAAATTTGAATGTAAAAATTAAATTGGCATATAAGATGTCATATAAGCAGATTCTCAGTAATTAATCACAATGTCCAGCCCAATGTAGGTAGAGTTAAATTTGCACAATCTAAAGAAAGGATTTGCTTTTCATAACTGTTAATAGAATCTAAGAAAATAATGCTGTTACAGTAATTTGAGAATTATAGAGGAGTCCCTTCTATCATATGGTAATGCAGATGCTAGCTGGGCTGGGTCTGCTGGGCTCTTGAGAACCAGATAAGCTCAGCTCACACCCTCATTCATGCCCTGACAAATCCAGACTTTCAGCAAGATGCTTGCTCCTTCCTAGTGGGTTCATTTCATTCTCCGTTTCCTTAGATGCTACCTCTGTTCTTCACTGTCGAAGTGAAACTCAAGTTCTTCCTCAAATTCCTAAAACAAAACAAAACTTTCACACACAGCATTCATAAGTGTGGTAGACTTTACTGAAAATGAGTTGAGGTGGTGAGAGACAAAAGTGAGTGTCATGTACAGCAACAGAGGATTTTCTAATTAAACCTCAGAACGCCCTCATGTTAAATTGTGAAATGTCTATTGGTTGTTTCATCAAATGTGGACCCCAGTCTCATTTCATCTGCTAATTCCTCCTGTTTTCTCTTTCCTTCCCTCTCCCTGGGTCCTCCCTCTTGGGAACAGAGAGAGTTCTCTCAGTGTTTCAAGCAGGGCATATTGCCACCGTTTTCTTGCCTTGGTTCATGCCTGCATGTGCTTTGCCAAACAATGGCAAATTTTTCCAAAGAAGAATTCTGGTGCTTAGTAATAATAGTAATAATCCATTTGCATTACATATAAAATTCATAATGTTGAAAACTTTCAGATGGAAACATTAAGGCAACTTTAAAAATATATTTTTTCCAGCAGTCTTAGAATGGCTTAGGCTGTACCCAGGGGTCAACAGTGAATGAATAATTTATAGAATCTGTGATTCTATAAGGCTCTGAGCAAGGCCTTGATAAGTCAAAGAAGTTTGAAACACAATATGAAGGCAAAAGACCCAGAATAGCCACCACAATACTGACCAAGAACAAAGTTGAAGGACTGACACTACTTGAACTCAAGACTTAGTATAAAGTTACAAATAATCAAGACAGTGTGGCATTGACATAAGAATAGAGGCATACATCAGTGGAACAGTATAGAGAGCCTAGAAGTAGACCCACACAAATATAGTCAACTAATCTTTCAGAAAGGAACAGAAAAGGAAATTCAATGGAGAAAGGATTGTCTTTTCAACAAATGATGTTGAAACAGATTTTCATATGCAAAAAATTTAAATAAGAATCTAGGCACAGACTTTACACTTTTCACAAAAATTAACTTAAAATTGATCATAGACTTAAATATACAATGCAATGCAATAAAACTTCTGGAAGAAAACAGAAAATCCAAATGACCTTGGGTTTGAGGGGAGATTTTGGTTATAACAGCAAAAGAATGATCCAAAGAAAAATTTAATCAAGTTAGATTTTACTAAAATTTAAACTTTGTGCTCTATGAAAGATACTATTAAGAGAATGAAAAGTCATGCTATAGTCTTGGAGCAAATATTTGCAATCATATCAGATAAAGGACTGTATCCTAAATATACAAAGAATTATTTAAACTTAATAAGGAAACACCCTTTCACGTCGATGTTTCTCTCTCTCTCTCTCTCTCTCTCTCTCTTCCTCTCTCTCCCTCCCACTCTGAGCAAAAAAAAAAAAAAAAAACTTAATAAGGAAACAAAAACTCAATTTAAAAATGAACAAAATAGCCCTGGCCGGTTTGGTTCAGTGGTTAGAGCGTTGGCCCGTTGACCAAACAGTCCCGGGTTTGATTCTGGTCAAGGTCACCTCGGTAGCAATTTGGTCCCAGCTCTGGTAGAGGCCTTGCATAAGACAACCAGTCAAAGTCTCGATCTCTCTCTCTCTCTCTCTCTCTCTCTCTCTCTCTCTCTCTCTCTCTCTTTCTCTCCCTTTCTATCTGAAGATAAATGGAAAAATATCCTCAGGTAAGGATTTTTTTTAAAAAGGACAAAATAGTCCTGGTTGGGTGGCTCGCTGGACGACTCAGTTGGTTGGAGTGTCGTCCCGTACACCAAAAGGTTGTAGGTTTGATTTCTGATCAGGGCACATATCTAGGTTGTGGGTTTGATCCCCGGTTGGGATTCGTACTGGAGGCAACCTATCCATTCTTCTCTCTCACATTAATGTTTCCCTTTCCCTCTCTCCCCCTTCCTCTTTCTCTCAAATCAATAAAAACATATCCTTAGGTGAGGATTAAAATAATTAATTAATTGATTTAATTAATTAATTAATTAGATAGATAGACAAAATATTTGAACAGACACCTCACCAAAGACATATAGATGGCAAATAAACATATAAAAAGATGCTAACCATCAACTGTCATCAGGGAATTGCAAATAAAGTCAACAGGGAGACACCACTATGTACCCATCAGAATTCCCACAATCCAAGGAACTGCCAGCGCCAGATGCTGAGGATTTGAAACAATTGCACTCCTATGTGTTTACCCAATTGATGTAAAAATTTATAGTCACACAAAATCCTGCACACAAATGTCTACAATAGCTCTATTTATAATTGCCAAAAGTGGAAGCAACCATGCTGTTCTTCAATAGGTGAGCAAATAAATTGTGGTTCATTCACAGTAAAAGATCAGAGGTTTCCAGGGACTCAGAGGAAGGAGGGGGATATAAGTAGGTGGAGCAGAGAATTTTTAGGGCAGTGCAACTTCCGTATGATACTGTGATGACGGATTATATATGACATAGCTTTGTCAAAACCCACAGAACTTCACATCACAAAGAGAGATCCTAAACATATGTAAATTTTTAAAAATTTATTTAAGGTGTCAGATCTCAGGAAGAAATGTAGCCTGTGACAAGAGCTTCTAACTGGCCCTGGCCAGTGTGGCTCAGTTGGCTGGGCTGCCGGTGCTCTGAACGGTTCCTGGCTCGCGTCCTGGTCTGGGCACATGCCTGGGTTGTAGGTTCAATCCCCAGCAGGAGGTATGCAGCAAGCAGCCGATCAGTGTTCCAGTCTCACATCAATATTTTTTCTCTCCTTCCCTCTCCCTTCCTCTCTCTCTCAAACTCAATAATAAATATTTTTAAAAGAGAGACTAACTGTATTACAAATGAATGAAAACTTCACTGAAGGAAGGGGCGGGGAAGGTACTGACATAAGTAACTTTGGAAATGAATGGAGACTGTAATGCTAAAGACAGGGTGGGGAGTTATAAAGGATCAGAAGTTTTGTACGTTATTGAAGTAATGCTGCTATAAATTGAAATTAGATTGTTATAACTTTAGGGTATTAAATGTAACTCCCATGGTAAACCACAAAGAACATATTTATAGAATATACACAAAGGGAAATAAGGGAATCAAAACATTTCACTACAAAAAAAATCAACTAAACTCAAAAAAAGAGTTTGAGGAAATGAGAGACAAAAGGCTATAGGTATACAGGGAATAGGGAAATAACAGTGGTAAGTCCCTCCTTATCAGTAATTGTTTTTAATGTAAATGTATTAAATTCTCCAATCAAAAGAAGAGACTGGCCAAATAGATTTAAAAAAAAAACATGATCCAAGTAAATGCTCTCTATAACAGATTCATTTTATATCCAAAGGCACAAATAGGTTGAAAGTGAAAGGATGGAAAAAAATATTCCATGCAAACAGCCCAGCCAGTGTGGCTCAGTGGTTGAGCATCAACCCACGCACCAAGAGGTCACCGGTTCGATCCCCAGTCAGGGCACATGCCCAGGTTATGGGCCCAATCCCCAGTGGAGGGCATGCAGGAGGCGGCCAATCAATGTTTCTATCTCTCTCTCCCTCTCCCTTCCTCGCTCTCTAAAAAAAAAATCAATAAAGAAAAAAAAATTTTGCCCTGGCCAGTTTGCCTCAGCGGTTAGAGCGTCGGCCTGTGGACCAGAGAGTCACAGGTTCGGTTCCCACTAAGGGTACGTACCTCAGTTGCAGTTTGTCCCCAGGCCCGATTGGGGTCGTGTGGGTGGCAACCAGTTGATATGTCTCTCTCACATCAATGTTTCTTTCTCTCTCTCCCCCCCCTCTCTCCCTCCTGCTCTATCTGAAGATAAATGCAAAAATGTCCTCGGGTGAGGATTAAAAAAAAGAAGTAGCCCCAAAATACTTAAATATATATATATATATGGAAGATCTTGTCCTGGTCAGTTTTGCCCAGTGGTTAGAGCGTCTGCCTGTGGACCAAAGAGTTGTGGGTTCAATTCCGGTCAGAGGCATGTACCTCTGTTGCGTTCAGTCCCTGGTCCTGGTCCGAGTCTCGAGGGAGGCAACCAATGATGTGTCTTTCTCACATCAATGTTTCTCTTTGTCCCCCCCCCCACACACCCACTCTATCTGAAGATAAATGGAAAAATATCCTCGGATGAGGATTTAAAAAAAAAAAATATATATATATATATATGGAAGATCTCAAATCAACAACCTAACTTTACAACTTAAAAAACTAGAAAAAGAACTAACTAAACTTAAAGCTAGTAAAAGAAAGGAAATAATAATGATTGGAGCAGAGATAAGTTAAATAGAATAGAAAAACAATAGAGAAAATCAATGAAACCAAAAGTTGGTTCCTCAAAAAGATCAACAAAATTGACAAGTTCTTACCCAGATTGACTATGAAAAAAAAGAGGATTCGCAAATTACTAAAATCAGAAATGAAAATGCAGACATTACTGCTGACTCTATAGGATAAATAGGATTATGAGAGTAACTATGAACAATTATACACCAACAAATTGATAACCTAGATGAAATAGACAAATTCATAGAAACATAAAACATACCAAGACTGAATCATGAAAAATAAAAAATTTGAATAAACCTATATAACTAGTAAGGAGATTGAATCAATAATCAAAAATCTTCTGATAAAGCCCTGAACCTGATGACTTCACTGGTGAATTCTATAAAACATGTACATAAGAACTAACACTAAACCTTCTCAAATTTTCCCCAAAATTTAAGAGGAGGGAACACTTCCTAACCTCATCTTATGATGCCATTATTGTACTGATACTGAAGTCAGAAAAAGATACAACAAGAAAAGAAAGCTATAGACCAATATCCTTGATGAACATTAATGCAAAAATGCTCAATAAAATACTAGCAAACTGAATTCTGCCGCATATTTAAAAGATTTACATAATGACCAAGTGAGACTTATTCCTGGAATGTAAAAATAATTCAGCATATGAAAATCAATCAATGTAATATAACACTTTAACATAATGAAGAGGAAAAAAACACATAATCATCTCAATTGATACAGAAAAAACATCTGGCAAAACTTAACCCCTTTCATAATAAAAACACACAAAAACTAGGAATAGAAGGAAGCTATCTCAGCATAATAAAGCCATATATGCAAAAAGAAATTAAGAAAATGTATTCAATATACAATAGCATCAAAAATAATAAAATATTTAGAAATTTATTTAATCAAAGAAGTAAAAGACTCATACAAGAAAAAATATAAAACATTACTAAAAGAAATTTCAAAAGACATAAAGAAATCAAAAGACAACCATGCTGATGGATCAGAAGACTTAATATTGTGAAAATGTATTGGATGCTACCCAAAGCAATCTAGAGATTCAATACAATCCTTATCAAAATTTCAATGATGATTTTTGAAGAAATAAAAATTACATTCTAAAATTCCCATGGAATCTCAAAGAATACCAAATAAACAAAACAATCTTGAAAAGAAAAAAAAGTTGGAGGACTCACATGTACTGATTTCAAAACTTACCACGAAGCTACAGTAATCAAAACAATGTGGTACCAGCATAAAGACAAACACATAGAGCAATGGAATACAATAGAAAGCTTGGAAGTAAACTCTTGCATATATGGTAAAATTATTTTTGGCAAGGGTTCCAAGACTACTCAATGAGGAAAGGGCAGTCTTTTCAACAAATGGTGCTGGGATAACTGGATATCCATATTTTTTTTTAAATGAAGTTGGACCCTTATTTACACCAAATACAAAAGTTAACTCAAAATGAATCAAAGACCTTACATAAGAGCTAAAACTATAAAACTCTAAGAAGGAAACAGGGCAAAAGCTTAATAACATTT
This sequence comes from Tadarida brasiliensis, assembly GCA_030848825.1. Classification (NCBI taxonomy): domain Eukaryota; kingdom Metazoa; phylum Chordata; class Mammalia; order Chiroptera; family Molossidae; genus Tadarida; species Tadarida brasiliensis. Next base: position 63,934,521 of record CM061259.1, on the reverse strand, counting down.
AATTTTGCAATAACTGTTTTTAGATATGACACCAAAGACATGGAAAACAAAAGAAAAAATAGACAAATTGGACCTCATGAATATTAGTGCATCAAAGGACACTATCAATAGAGTGGAAAGGAAATCCACAGAATCGGAGAAAATATTTGTAAATGACAAATATGTTAAGGAATTCATGTCTAGAATATATTTTTAAACTAATATACTCAATAACAAAAGAAACAAACAACCCAATTAAAAAATGGGCAAAGAATTTACATAGACTTTTGGCCAAATAAGATATACAAGGTGGGGCAAAAGTAAGTTTACAGTTGTGAGTACATGAAACACAGAGATTATTCTTGTATTATTTTTAAAAATACGTTTTTATTGATTTGAGAGAGGAAGAGAGAGAGAGACATCAATCATTGGCCTCCCATATACTCCCCAACCAGAGATCAAACCTGCAACTTAGGTATGTGCCCTAACCAGGAATCAAACACACAACCTTTTGGTGTATGGGATGATGTTCCAACTAATTGAGCCACCTGGCCAGGGATGTTCTTATACTGTTGTAACCAAAACCCAGGTTCAGCTGCCAACCACAACAAAAGCTAAACTCATGAGACAGGTGCTAGTGAGAAGGAAAGTGGTTTCTTCAAGTGCTGGCAACTTGAGAAGATGGGGGCCTCTTGTCACAAAGGCCGTCTTAACATCGTAGTGCACACAGTGGTTTTTATAGGGAGGGAGAGGGAAAGAAGAACAGAGAGATCAAGGTGAGAGGGTTGAAAAGTTCTCTATGTGCAGACCAGTAGAGTCCACTCTGATAAGGACCTCAAAATGGGTCAAGCAATGGTCTGGTGTATGTCATCCTGGTTTTCATGATCCTGGTTTTATGTCATCCTGGCTTTACATTTGAAGGTCAGCAAATCTCCCAGAGCTGGGATTACTGAAGGTCAGAGTCTGTATCTTTTGAAGTTAGTTCCTAGGATTCTTATACAAACATGCTGTTTATCTACAAGCCACATATTAGTCAGAGTCAGCATTTAAACAATGTAAAAAAATGGAGGTGTGGGTTACATTACTATTTATTAATTATTGTATTATTTTCCATATGAACAATGCAAATCTACTTTTGCCCCACCCTGTACAAATGGCCAGCAAGCATATGAAAATTCATTAATCATCAGGGGACTACAAATCAAAACCACAATGAGATACCACCTCATACCCATTAGGATGGCTACTATCCAAAAACAAACAAACAAACAAAACAAAACAGAAAATAACAGGTGTTGGTGAGGATGTAGAGAAATTGAAACGTGCATTCTGTGGTAGAAATGTAAAATACACATCCTCTGTGGAAAGCAGCATTGTAGTTCCTCAAAAAATTAAAAATAGAATTATAACACGATCCAGCAATTTTACAGCCATATGTCAAAAAGAATTGAAAGTGGAGTCTCAAAGAAATATGTGTACACCCACATTATAGCATCATTATTTACAATAGCTAAAATGTGGAAGCAACCCAAAGACACATGAATGAATAATCAAAATGTGATGTATACATACAATGGAATGTTATCCTGCCTTTAATAGGAAGAAAATTCTGTCATATGCTGTGACATGGATGAACCTTGAGAACATTATGCTAAGTGAAATAAGCTATTAAAAAAAAAGACAATATGGCAGTGCCCTCAGCACACCAGATTTGTCTCTTGTTTCAACAGTGTTTAGATGGAACAGTCCCAGGGACACCCACTCTTCCAGCTTCCGACCACCCTCCAACCTCTTTTCCAGTCTCCACCTTTGAAACTGTCTCAGCCATCTTGGTATTGGAGACAGATGACACCATTTTTTTTTTATTGAAATTATTCTCATGGTTTATTATTTTATGCACTGTTTTAATATTATGAGGAATCAGGGTCTTAATTTATTTTATTTATTTTACTTTAAATCATTTTTTATTTTTCAATTACAGTTGACACACAATATCATATTAGTTTTAGTTATATGCCCAAATAATTAGACATTTTATAACTTACTGAATGACCATTCTAACAAATCTTGTACCCATCTGACACCATACATAGTTATTGGAATATTATTGACTATAAAGAAACTCCCAGCAAACAAAAGCCCAGGCCCGGACAGCTTCATGGGGGAGTTTTACCGAACATTCAAAGAAGATCTAATACCCATTCTCCTCAAACTATTCCAAAAAATCCAAGAAGATGGAACACTTCCAAACTCATTTTATGAGGCCAGCATAATCCTAATTCCAAAACTGGATAAAGACACTACAAACAAAGAAAACTACAGGCCAATATCTCTGATGAACACAGATGCCAAAATCCTTAACAAAATATTAGCAAATAAGATCCAGCAATACATCAAAAAAATTATTCATCATGACCAAGTGGGATTAATCCCAGGGATGCAAGGATGGTACAATATTCTCAAATCAATAAATGTGATACACCACATAAACAAAATGAAACATGAAAACCATATGATCTGCTGAAAAAGCAGTTGACAAAATCCAGCACCCATTTCTGATAAAAACGCTCAGCAATGTGGGAATAGAGGGATCATATCTTGACATAATAAAGGCCATATATGAAAAACCTACAGCCAATATCATACTCAATGGGCAAAAACTAAAAGCACTTCCCTTAAGAACAGGAACAAGACAGGGATGCCCACTTTTGCCACTCTTATTTAACATAGTACTGGAAGTCTTAGCCACAGCAATTAGACATCAAGAAAAAATAAAAAATGAAGCTAGACCACCAACTTACACCATACACAAGAATAAACTCAAAATGGATAAAAGACTTAAATGTGACTCATGAATCCATAAAAATCCTAGAAGAAAATGTAGGTGACAAAATTTCAGACATCATACGCAGCAGAATTTTCACTGATGCAACACCTAAGGCAAGAGAAACAAAGGAAAAAATGAAGACATGGAACTACATCAAACTCAAAAGCTTCTGCACAGCAAAAGAAACAACCATCAAAATAGAAAGGAAACTCACTATATGGGAGAGTATAATTGCCAATGATACATCAGATCAGGGGTTAATTTACAAAATATATAGAGTACTCATACAACTCAACAAAAGGAAAACAAAGAATCCATTTAAAAATGGGCAGCGTAGCTAAATAGACACCTCTCCAAATAGGACATACAAATGGCCAAGAAACATATGAAAAAATGCTCAACATCACTAACCATCAGAGAGATGCAAATTAAAACAACAATGAAGTATCACCTCACACTTGTCAGAATGGCTGTCATCAACAAATCATCAAACAACAAGTGCTGGCGAGGGTGTAGAGAAAAGGGGACTCTGGTACACTGCTGGTGGGAATGCAGACTGGTGCAGCCACTGTGGAAAACACTATGGTGTTACCTCAAAGAGTTAAAAATTGAACTGCCATTTGACCTAGTGATTCCACTTCTAGGAATATACCCTAAGAAGCCTGAAACACCAATCAGAAAGAATACATGTACCCCCCATGTTCATAGCAGCACTATTTACAATAGCTAAGATCTGGAAACAACCCAAATGTCCATCAGTAGACAAATGGCTAAAAAAGCTGTGGTACATATACACAATGGAGTACTATGCAGCTGTAAAAAGTAAGAGCTCTTATCCTTTGAGATGACATGGAGGGACCTGCAGAGTATTATCCTAAGTGAAACAAGCCAAGCAGAGAAAGACAAATATCACATGATCTCACTTATTGATGAAATATAATGAACAAAACAAACTGATGAACAAAATAGACCCAGAGACATAGAAGTAGGGTACAGACTAACAAACCTCAGATGAGGGGGTGTTGGGGGGGGGGGAAAGAGATAAACCACAGAACTTATATGCATGCATGCATAACCAATGGACATAGACAATAACGCTGGGGACAGGGTGGGGTGGGGGGATTGGGAGGAGGATATCAATGGAGGAAAAAGGAGAAACATCTGTAACAAAAATAAATTAATAAAAATAATTTTTAAAAAAAGAATATTATTGACTATATTCCCTATGTTGTACTTTACATTTCCATGACTATTCTGTAACTACCAATTTGCACTTATTAATCCTTTCACCTTTTCCATCCTTGCCATCTGGCAACCTTTAAAGTGTTCTTTGTATCTATGAGTCTGTTTCTGTTTTGCTTTCTCATTACGTATTTTAGATTCAATTGTTGAATTTGCTGTCAACCCCCTAGTCAATCTGCATCCACTAGCCTCCTACACCTACCTCTCTCTGGGTTTCTAGTTCCACCTCAGTGATGTCACTCTGGAGGGCATGGACCACTTCTTCCATGAGTTGACAGAGAAGTTCGAGGGTTCCAAGCATCTCTTGAAAATGAGCTCTGTGGCCATGCTCTCTTCCAGGATGAGCAGAAGCCTTTCCAAAATGAGTAGGTTAAAACCTAGGATGCCATGGAAGCCACCATGGTTGTGGAGAAGAACCTGAACCAGGGCCGTTTAGATCTGCATGCCCTGTGCTCTGCCCGCACAGACCCTCATCTCTGTGACTTCCTGGAGAACCACTTCCTGGATGAGGAGGTGAAGCTCATCAAGAAGATAGGTGATCCCCTGACTAACCTCCACAGGCTGGCTGACCCCGGGCTGGGCTGGGTGAGTATCTCTTCAAAAGGCTCATCCTCCAGCACGACCAGGAGTCTTTGAAGCCCATAAGGCTTTGAGGGACCCATCTGCAACCCCCTGGTGTCTGGCTTCCACCTGAGATCGTCCCTGCAACCATTAGGCAGCCATTTACCACTCTGGGGCCCTCTCCCATGCCATGGAACAAAGAGAAACAATAAAGCTTTTTTTTTGAGGTGGGGAAGCAACGCTATATGATCCCACATATATTAAGTACCTAGAATAGTTAAAATCATAGAAACTAAAAGAATGGTAGTTTCCAGGGGCTGCAGGGGAAGGGGGAGGAATGAGGAGTTATTATTTAATGGATATAATTTCAGTTTTACAAAATGGAAAGAGTTCTGGAGGTGGGTGGTAGTGAATGCATTTAACACCACTGAACTATACACTTAAAATGGTCAATTTTATGTTACGTGTATTTTACCACAATAAAAAAATTCAAAAAGTATATTTAAATTACTAAAGGCACCCTGGCGTCAGCCTGAGGACCAATGAGTCGCAGGTTCGATTCCAGTCAAGGGCACTACCTCGGTTGCAGTTCCTCCCCAGCCCTGGCTGGGGTCGTGTGGGAGCAACCAGTTGATGTGCCCCTCTCATGTCGATGTTTCTTTCCCTCCTTCTCTCTCTCCCACTGTATCTGAAGATAAATAGAAAAATATCCTCTGATGAGGATAAAAAAAAAATACTAAAGGCAAAATGAACTGCACATAACATCATACTCTTATCGATCAAGTTGTTTCCATGGGGATATAGTTGAAAAATTCTGACACTGCTATACTTGTGTGTTGGAACTGAACAATTAATTTTTTTTCTTTATTTATTTTAGAGAGAGAGGAAGGGAGAGGGAAAGAGAGATAGAAACATCAATGAGAGAGAACATCGGTTGGCCGCCTCCTGCATGCCCCCCACTGGGGATCAGGCCCACAACCTGGGCATGTGTCCTGACTGGGAATGGAACCAGTGACCTCTTGGTGCATGGGTCAACGCTCAACCACTGAGCCACACCGGCCGGGCTGAACAATTAATCAAATGAATAGCACATAGTGGGAGCCAGGTCTCCTACCGTTGGAGTAAGAATTCCCCACAGATAAGCAAAGGGAAGAGGCTAGAATGGTTCATGTGTTAATTCACTGGAGTTGAAAACATTAGTAAGATCCATGTTTAGCTTAATGTAGATACACAGGGTTACATATAGAAATATTTATAGATATTTATAGATATGTGTGTATGTGCATATACAGGGGTTAGTATACACATATGTATCTCTTTGTTCTGTCAGTTTAGAGGGCTTATCAGAAATGACACTCCAATAGCAAAGAGTATATACAGCATCTAGATCTTGGTTTCTAATGCCATATTCCAATAAAAAGAACTAGGTTCTCTTGGAAAAATGGCTAATTCTAGGAGAGGCACAAGAAATACACAAGATGAGCCTGGAGCATTCTATAGTGCCAGAAAATAAGAATAAATTTTAAAAAACAAAAATGATGGGGGTATGTCAAAAAGACACACGAGCCAACTAAGGGGCTCCCAATAACCAAAGTTGGAATAAAGAAATACAGCAATAAAATAAATAACACAGCAGTGAATTATAACCCAAAGTATGAAATAAACATACGAATCCATATTAATAACAATAAGTGAATAGATAAATAAATAAATTGGGTAGAAGAGACAAATCTGTGCAGATAATTAATGTGGCTACCCCCCCCCCAACTTCCCAAGTATGAGTTGTGAATGATGACTCCCCTTCCAAGGGTGCAGCGTGGAAATTTGCAGTGGAGAAATGTGACAAACACTGCTTCATGCACATGACCAAGGTCGACATCAACAGTCATGAATCATGCCGGTACTCTGTACCCTGACTATGACACGGGGACAGTGGCACTCCACCTCCTCCCCAGCCTCATGATTGCAGTCTTATGAGGAAAACATCAAACACATTTCAACAGAAGTGCCTCCGACAATATATCTGATCAACGCTCCTCAAAACTGTTAAGATCATCAAAAATAAGGAAAGTCTGAGAAACTCACGGCCAAGATGAGCCTAAGGAAACATGAGAACTAAATGCAACATCATATCTTGGATGGGATTCTGGAACAGAAGAAAGACCTTTTTTAAAAATTAACTTCAGTTAATAATGTATCGATATTGGTTCATTATTATAACAAACACACTATAGTAATATATTAGATGTTGATAATAAGGAAACTGGGTGTGGGGTATCTGAGAACTCTCTATACTATCTTCTCAATTTTTCTGAAAATATAAAATGGTTCCAAAAATTGAAGTCTATTCTAAAATATACAGTATAAAACACCACAAATATTTATTGGGTAAATAAATGAGAGTATTTAAAAATCAAGGCAATTATATACTATGGAAAGATAATATCAGTAATATAAGGCTGTCTGATCAGGGTGTCAAATAATTAGTAATAAAAGTTACCTTTATTAAATTCTCACTATGGCCCTGGCTGGTTTGGCTCAGCGGTTGGAGCGTCAGCCCACGGACCAGAGAGTCCCGGGTTCGGTTCCCGCTAAGGGCACGTACCTTGGTTGCAATTTGTCCCCAGCTCTGGATGGGGTCGTGTGGATGGCAGCCACTCGATGTGTCTCTCTCACATCGATGTTTCTCACTCTTTTCCTCCCTCAATCTCTCCCACCCTATCTGAAGATAAATGAAAAAAAAATGTCCTCGGGTGAGGATAAATAAATAAATAAAATAAATTCTCACTATGTGTTTAATAATAGTTTACATGTATTATCTCATTTAATGCTCAGAATAGCCTCCTGAGAAGATGCTATTATTATTGCCACTACAATTATTTCCACTCTACAGATAAGGAAGCTGAGGCTCAGAGAGGTTAGGTAACTTGTCAAGTCATACAGATAACAAACGGCAGAGCCAGGATTTCACTCAGCCACGCTGTTGACAAAGCTAAGCACTTAATTACTTTGTGCAACATCATAGAGAAGTAATAAAGACAATTAGAAGCTGTTCTCTGGCAGGTCAGGCAGTTTTCATGGCAGCCTGGGGATTTGCACGGGACTCTGAAGGCTGGGGAGACCAGAATAAGTGGAAAGGTGAAAGGAGAGCATGTAAAGTAGACAGAAACTGAGCGGAAGCTAGAAGGTTGGTACGGCCGAGGCTCCAGCGTGCAGAGGCTTGGCCCCCGTGCCCTGGCCCCGTGCCCTGCGCATCTCCTCCACTCTGCCGAGTCTCGTCAAATCCAGAACTGGCATCCTGCTTCGAGAGTGATGCTCACCTCTCTCTATCATACCAGTGTGGAAAGACATAATTTCCACTCAAAAAACCCACAAATACTTCTAAGAAACCAAGGTAAACAAAACATAGCAACTGGAATTCCTAACAGGGTCTCCATAAAGGAGGTGACACAAGGGCACCCTGCTCTGACTCAGTGCCAGCCCAGGCTGATCAGAGTTGGTAATGCCCTTCCATCCGGTGGGGGTCCTCAATCTCCAGCCCTTGGAGAACTTGCCCCTTTCTCTACTATACCAGACCCACCAAGTTTTCCCCTGACCGCAGGCCGTGCCACTCAAATTCCAATCCCGGCTTCTGTCTCTTTACGAAAGAAACAACCTCCCACATGCTTCCCGAAGACGCTGCCCTGCAGTTTAGATAGCCGAGTGTTCCTGTCTAGTCATGAGAGGAATCCAAAGATCTTTACCTGGAAATATCCTTTGCTTAGTTTGTGTTGTTCTATAAAGTAAATGTTTCCATTAAATTAGATGGTCTTTCCCCAACAGCTCATCAAAGTGGTGCCATTCTCTGCATATCAACACTTCTTCCTCAGTTTGGGGCCTCAGCAAAACCAGAAAGGTTGGCCTTCAGTTCTGCTCCTGGTCACTAACATGTTGGAATGGTCATTGTTCTCATGTCACCTGGTGGCCCCACGGCCAGGCTTTCTTCTCGCTCCAACCCCTCCACAATGCTTGTTGTGGGCTCATTCCCCAGAGGGGAGAAGGCACTGCTCTGGGTGAATTCTCTCCTAGATTACAGGCTTGTCTACTCCATACCCTATAATCCTGATAGCCTTTGTATCCGGCATGGTGTTTGCACAGAGAGAGCATTTGGGAAGGGTCATTCGTGGAGATGAGGGATCCTGAGACTGTCACTTGCAGGAGGGGCACTGGCAGCTGGAAGGACAGAATAAAAAAAAAAAAAAGTCCTCCAGTTGACAAAAGTTAAATAGTAACTGTAAATAATCGAATGGGACAGAATTATGTTTTTCTCTTGTAAATCATATTGTCCAGGAATGCAGTCATTTTTATTGTTGTCATTCTATGATTCTGTAATGGATTTGCATTCATTCACTGAGCAAACACAGATTAAGACCTACTATAAATTGTGTGCTATGGTCGGCATTTGATTTGCATTAATTTAGCTATGATGTTTTACCAGACTGGAGTTCGGGGTGCAGCCCAGAACCATGGAACAGAACAGCGCGAACTGGCCCACAAGGAGCAGGGTCGCGCTTTGTCCTTGCTAATTCATGCTTCCAGCCAGACGAGCCACCCAGGCAGAGCCAGGAGATTCTGAAAACACAAAGTACCCTATTTGAAGAGTCTTTAAGGGACTCTGAGTATTTGGGAAAGAAAATGAAGTAATTATCTCCAAGTTGGTCCCTAAACCAAGACAAAGCAGAAGTAGAGCCTAGGAGTGTGGAGCTCCCAGGAAAGGTTACATTTCCAAGGCCCACATCTCCCATTGACCCAGAGACTGCCAACACCCCCTTACCCTCCACCCTATCAGAGCAAAGTAGCCAACTGCAGACAATGCAATGTCATCCCTGGCAAAGGACCTTGGCAGGGATGTACTCTGCCTTCAACACACTTGTGTCCCCTTTTAATTACAGTGTTTGTCAAGAGCTCTCAGCTCCCACGCACCCAGGTCCTTATAATGCTGGACTGTTCAGCAGTACCCTGGGCAGCAACAGAGTAACAAACACAACTGCTAACCTCAGCTCCTCAGGAGAGCCAGGGTTCCAGCTGCCATGACCAGTCCAGCAACTGTCACTGTCTTGCTGTTTTCAAACCAGCGCCTGCTGCTGTAGGTCAAGGAGAAAAGCTCTCTGCTGCCCTCTTGTCTCCAAAGAAGTAATTTTCCAGGACAGGAAATGGCTGCCACAACACTTCCTGGAGCCCTGGGAAAGCAGAGTGTTCTCAGTGGTTCAAACCTAGTTTCCTCTGCTACTCCCATCAAAACACAATAACTGAAAGGGGAAACCAAGTGGATTCTGGCAATGACATTGATTCTGCCTGGGAGAGAGCTCAAATACTTCCGTGGTTCCTCAGGCAGATGCTTAGTGTCTAAATTGGATGGGAGCCTTGGGCACTTCGATTTGGGATTCTTTGGAATAGAAAGGAAAGGGGGATTAGAGAAACAAACATCTTGAAGGTTTATAGTCTGTTTGCTGAAATACAAACATTCCCATAACTCTCATTTTTCCTTCAGAGAAAAGGCCAACACAGAAACCCTCGGATACAGAAGAACAAGAGAAACCCACAGCCTCGGGCTCTGGGAGGGGAGGGCTCTTCCTCCACTCTGTGAGTTTCTTCTGGGGGGTGGGGGGAGGTCATACAGAGATAAATGGTAACTACCTACAAAGCTGGTCTTCAAAACCACTCTCTATTACTGAAGATTGTTATAACCCTCCTTCCAGATTTTCAGTGCAGCAGCCAAAGTTATGTTGCCAATGGGAGTGTTTTGTTGAGACGGTTTCTTTGTAGTGATATTGCCACATACTGGGAGTGGAGGACTCATAATATGAATTCAGGGATGAGCTGTCCTGGACTGGAGTTTGAGGTACCCGATTCTGCTCAGTACTACTCTCTATCCTAAAGCTCTTCAATTAACACCTGTTCACCTGAATGAGTAGGGTTTCAACTCCAACACAAATGTCTTTTCATCCAGGGGTGGGGAACATCTGGCCCTCGGGCCATATAAGGCCCCGAGAAATCAATACCTGCTGACATCACACGCTTCACCAAATTAGCCTGACCAAATATAGCAGGCTAATTTTTAAGTTGATAATTTTGTATGGCCCATGAATAATGTTATAAATATCCGAATGACTCTTGGCAGAAAAAAGGTTCCCCATCCCTTATCTACATCAACAGAAACCTCAGCCCTGAGCTCTGCTTTTCCGACCTGTTAAGGGACCAATATAAATAGTCAGTGCCTACCTTTTTAAGGCACCAATTTCTGGAGTGTCAAATAACACCAAGGTAGTCTGATATTAATGATTGAAATTTATAAGATAATTTTATATTTTTAAATTCTCCTCATATAAATTATCTTTTATAAAGTCTCCCAATATCTGTGAAGAAGCTAGAACACATATAACTAACAAGATGTTATTACTATCATCATCATTATTATTTCCATTTAACAGAGATGGAAACTGAGGCTCAGTGGAGTTGGGACATGGCTAGGGTTCCCCAATAAGTCAGGTTGAGGCCAGGATCATATCTCTGGGTTCAGAGTTCTAGTAAATAACTAAACACAGAAAGAAAATCCAGCCTGTGTCTTTGTGAAAGATGGTACCGAAACTTTGTAACAAGTGTGTTCCTGCTCCTTTTCCGAAGGCCTGCTTTTAATTCCCAAGAGTGAATTCCAAGCCACCTGTCTGTGTCAGGCTCATTTTTTTCATTCCCTAGAAGCATGTCTGTAAATTTACCCAGTTTTATAGTCAGAAAAATGTTGCCTGCTCCAGCCAAAAAAGTTAAAACCAGAAGCCTCTAATCAGAAAGTTTCTTCTTAAGCAAATGGCACTTGTCCTCTCCCTACGAACATCCTGCCCCCTGCGAGCCCACACAAGGAACAGCCGACTCAGTGGACTGGATCATTTCCTTTGGCAAAGGAGGAGAAATGACAAAAGGCCGAATATCTTTGTATGTGTTCTGATGAACAGGTGACTTACTGCTATATTTACCTAATAAAATCTTTCTCCAGGTGAATACACTGAGATGGAGTGTTTTATTTGCATGTCAGACCTGGGGCATTAAAGGATAAGCCCCAGTACATATAAACCCCTTTTCAAAGACACACAGGAAAGGAGGACTTTAAGTGGAATAAAACAAGTCCAAACTGAGAGATTGTTCTGAATGGTATGTTATTAGTTAAGACCGCGAGCTTGAACCCATAAACTGCATAAAAAGTGCTCTTGTCATGTCTTTTGGGACTCACCTCCCTCTGAGTGTTCATTTCCAATGAGAGAGAAGGGACGAGGCTTGGCGCAATTAGGAAAGTCTTCAGGAGATATTTTGGGGCTGGATTATAAGCAGATAAAAGGAGAGGGGCTATGGCCGTGATCTTCACTGAAACAGTGTGACTACAGAGAGGGAATGGGATACAGAGAGGGAAACAGGCCCTGGTCGGTGTGGCTCAGCGGTTAGAGAGTCGGCCTGCACACCGAAGGGTCTTGGGTTCGATTCCCAGTCAAGGGCATGCACTTGGGTTTCAGGTTTGATCCCTGAACAGGACGTGCAGGAGGCAACCAATCAACGTTTCTCTCTCTCTCTCCCTTCCACTCTTTCTAAAAATCAATGGAAAAAATATCCTCGTGTGAAGATTAGCAAAAAGAAAAAGAAAGGAAAGCAGAATGGCCAAGAAAGAATCACTCAGCAATGTGGGCAACAGAGCAGAAGGCTCTAGACTCAAAAGCAGCACCAGGCTTTCTCCTAAAATACAGGGGGAGTGGCGAAGATCTGGACGTTCTGTCTGGGATACACTGAGTCGGAAGTGGCGGTGGACTGTCCCAGCTGCCTAGTGAGCAGTTAGAGAATTCCACTTCTCTGAAGGAAGGCTGGAGACAGCGCTCGGCATCTTGTACCTAAAAGCATGAGAGTGGATTGGGCTGCCGAAGAACAAAATATGCGCTTAACCGGCATTAGGAAGATACATTTTATGTCCTAAGCACTGTGCTTAACACTTCGGAAGAATCCTTTGATTTCACCATCACAGCTCCATTAGGTAGACAGACTTCCAGTTCTTAGAAGTTTCCAAAGTCACTCAATAGATGAGCAAATAGTGCAACCAGGATTGGAAACCAATTTCTCTGACTCCAAAATCCAAGCCTAATACAAGAGAAGATGAACTGGCTAACTGGTGTCACCCAAGGAAATGATGGAGGCTAGACTGGCTTACTCTGCCCCAGCTACAAGGAGAGACTTGTAGGAGACCTGTGGGAGACTGCCAAGGCCAGAGGACATGGGGTCGGGACAGAGCCTTCCACACCTGGCTAGAGCCTCTCTGCAGAGCTGAGTGCCAGCCAGGCTCCTTCGGCTAAGAATGCATGTCCAAGTGAGAGGGTTGGACCCACTGAATCAAGGCCATCTTGATCCCCTCTGTTTATTTTCTCTCAGCCACTTCCTGAGCAAACTTGCTTAGCTCACCCAGTCCGGTCCTGTGCACTTTTGAACCAATCATCCTCCTCCCCCTAAACTCCTAGAAGCTTCCTCTCTACTCTCCCAGACTGGTTCTTCTGATGAGCTGGACTCATGCTTTCTGCTCTGAATCTTGGTCTTCTTCTGTGAGTAAACTGAGGCAGCAGAGTGTGACCTGGGAGTCAACAAGATAGGTATCTTGGACGAGATCCACACCAAGCCTAGCAAAATTGTGAGGCGGGGAAATGTGCCTTTCTTCATCTCCCCTTTTTTGGCTTTTCTCCCAAATTCCCTCAGGTTCATGCTTTTGAGCCATTTTATTTGGGGAGAGGGGTTCAGATACCTCATAGCCACTTCTTTCTTCATAGTCCCTTTAGCAAAACTCTCCCTCAGGAAAAGATGTGGTAAATTCATTTACTTTTACATATAAATGACTGATAATGGCTTTATATGTTAGCTCTACCAGGTGTTTAACTCAACACAAAGCTGTTTGATTTGTGCCAAAGGAATAAAGCTCTAATTATAAATATCTCTAATTATAAAAAAAAAAAAAAAAAGTCAACTCAAGGAGGAATATTAAAAAGAAAAATCAGGCAACTTTTAAAGTATAGTGTCCTGAATAGATTGCTTGTACTTATTAGGTCCATCACAGTAATTTCAAATTTTTGCTTTAGAAAAAAATACACTGAAATTGTAAAATCTAATCATCCATCACTTTAATCAACATGAAGTTTTATATATAGGCAACTTATATCTACTGAAAAATATGAAGTGGAAAACTGACTCAGTAAAAGCAGTGTTTTGAGAACACACTGGAAGGTCCTGGCCAGTGATGCTCAGTAGTTAGAGCATCGGCCCACACACCGTAGGGTTTTGGGTTCAATTCCCAGACAAGGTTGCAGGTTCAATCCCCAGCCCCAGTTGGGGCGTGTACAGGAGGCAGCTAATCAATGTGTTTCTCTTACATGGATATTTCTCTCTCTCTCCTCTCCTCTCCTCTCCTCCCTCCCTTTCACTCTCTCTAACAATCAATGGAGTTACCTCAAAAAATTAAAAATGGAACTGCCTTATGACCCAGCAATTCCACTTCTGGGAATTTATCCGAAGAAACTCGAAACACTAATTCAAAAGAATATATGTACCCATATGTTCATTGCAGTGTTATTTATAATAGCCAAGATTTGGAAGCAGCCCAAGTGCTCATCAGTAGGTGAGTGGATGAAATAGCTGTGGTACATTTACACAATGGAATACTACTCTGCCATAGAAAGGAAGAAGAATTTACCTTTTGTGACAGCCTCATGGACCTGGAGAACATTATGTTAAGTGAAATAAGCCAGTCAGAGAAAGACAAGTACCATATGATTTCACTCATATGTAGGATTCAGTGAACAAACTGAACTACCAAGCAAAAGAGAGACAGACTCCTAGAGAGAGAGAGCAGGCAGACAGGGCTGGTGGGGAGAGGGCTGTTGGGGAGGGGGGGTGTGCAGAGAAATTGCACACACACAAAAAAGGAGAGAATTCATGGACATAGACAAAAGTGTGGTGGATGCTGGGTGGGGGGGAGGTGGAAGAGGGCATAAGGAGATAGATAGTGATGAAAAAATTAAATTAATTTAAATTTAAAAAATAATAAAATCACATTTCCAAAGAACTTTATGCTTATATGCATAGCCCATGGACACAGACAATAATGTGGTGAAGGCCTAGGGTGGAGTGGGGGCTGGGTGGAGGGGGGGAAGTAGGAGGAGAAATAAAGGACATCTGTAATAATGTCAACAATAAAAAATAAACTTGCTCAGCCAGTGTGGCTCAGTGATTGAGCTTGGATCCATGCACCAAGAGGTCACTGGTTCCATTTCCGGTCAGGGCACATGTCCAGGTTGTGGGCCCGATCTCCAGTGGGGGGCATGCAGGAGGTGGCCAATCAATGTTCTCTCTCATTGATGTTTCTATCTCTTTCCTTCTCCCTTCTTCTCTCTCTAAAAATCAATAAAGAAAAACAATTAAAAAATAAAAGAAAGTTAAAAAAATAAAAAATCAATGGGAAAAAATTCAGGTGAAGATTAACAACAACAAAAAAAAAGGAAGCATGGTCCCTGACTTCTACTAACTTACCATCTAGTTAGGAAGAGAAAACTACACTAAATAGTACACAGTATGTATGCTAGAGTCCTTAACATTTGAATGGGAGAAATTTCCATAGTCTGTAGTGGGCTTTTACCTGCAGGGGGACCTTAGCTGGCCCTTCTCGGTGAGCCGCCACCGAGACCCTCCCTCTGCTACGTACTTTCCTACATTTCTATTAATCTGATGTGGACCATTCTGACTTGATTCTTTATCTGTTTTTTCCACTGATATTTTTATTTCTGAAACCATATTTTTAAATTCCCAAGAGCATGTTCTTATTCTAACTTTTTTCCTTTTTATGGCACATTTTATGCCCTTATTTTATAGATATGTATCATGATTTAATCACTGATATTGCCAAGATTCTACTTGAGGCAAAAGTTTCTACATCAATTTCTACTTGATGCATATCTTTGGGAGGACTTTATAGTACCTATCTGTGGCCAACAGATAAACGCAAGGTTTACCTTTATAAGATACACATTCTAAATTTTAAGGCAGTGGTTACTTTTTTATATTGTTGTTTGTTTTTTTTAATCCTCACCAGAGGATACTTTTTTCCATTTTTATCTTCAGATAGAGTAGGGCAAGGGGGAAAAAGAAATATCGACGGGAGAGAGACATATCGGTTGGTTGCTGCCTGCACAACCTGACCAGGGCCGGGGACCGAATAGCAATTGAGGTACGTGCCCCTGACCGGAATCAAACCCGCCACTCTTTGGTCCGAGGGCAACACTCTACCGCTGAGCCAAACCAGCCAGGGCAAAGTAGCGGTTCCTTTTTTTAAAATTTAGATGGAAATTTATTTTTATCCTCCTATTTGGGGCAAGCATCACACAATCTAAAGAAGACTGGTTAAGTCAGAGGCATCATTTTCTGGGCCAGAACCAAAGCAAGTTAACTGGGCTGGTCGGGTATTGAAGCTAGGATGTCAGCCTCTGTAAGCCGACACTCGCCTTTTCCTAGTCTCTCCTCCTCTTCCTATTCAAATCTCTCTTTTAGAGAGTTATCAGCCCTGCCTGTTGCTGCAGAGGCAGCTGCTTTCTCTCTCCCTCTCACCCTCTCCTTTTTATGCTTTTTATGCTCATATTTGGGCAGGCAGGGGAGTTTCCAAGTTTTACCCATGAGGGAAAGACCATGTAGTATAAGAGTCAGGAAATACAGTTCTGGTCCTAGTTCTAACCACTTCTCTGCCTTTACACATGAAATATAGCCCTTTGCTACTTAAAGTGTGGTCCTTGACCAGCAGCCTGGGCATTATCTGGGGACTTGTTAGAAATGAAGACTCTCAGTCCCTGATCCAGGCATAAAGAATCAGAACTTGCATTTTAACAAGACCCACAGGTGGGTTGCGTGCATCACAAAATTTAGGTAGCACTGATTTAGCCTATTTAAGCCTAAATTTTCTGAAAAATGTGGTTTCAACCCCTACATGGTCAGATTGCTCTAAAATGCAACAATTTTATGAATGAGAGGAAGAGAAGAGATAGCCCCTGTTTCAGAAGGACCCAGCACATGTCTTTTGATGACCATCTCACGATTAGACCCCATGAGCCAAGCCCTGCGGTGTCGTTGAGGTGCTGGAGGATGGCGGAGACTGAGCAGCATGAGTGTAGAGACACAGGCACAGTCGAAGAATGTTCTCAGAGCCCAGCGCCATCAGCTCTGCAGGTGCGGTCACACCTGGAGCCATCTGTGACCTCTGAATGCCACTTTCATCCTGGATGGTATTTTGAGGGTTGCTACCTCTGGAAGGCCAAGAGTCTTTGGTAACAACATGAAGAAATGACGAGAGCTCTCTGAAGACCTGAGAAGGGCTTTGTCAGAAGAAAATAAGTGGGATTCTAATCAGAAATACCACTGCAAAGGAGCATGGAAATTCGCCTCTGACTGTTACATTCAGGAAGGTGTTTGTCCTTCTTGCTTCTGCTCTCTTGATCCCTCAGCTGGTCCCAAGAGAGTCATTTATTTCTAAAGCCCACATGGGGGACAGAATGGTCCCCTTGGTGATACATCCACACAGGATAGTTGCAGTTC
The DNA here is from genome assembly GCA_030848825.1 of Tadarida brasiliensis. Classification (NCBI taxonomy): domain Eukaryota; kingdom Metazoa; phylum Chordata; class Mammalia; order Chiroptera; family Molossidae; genus Tadarida; species Tadarida brasiliensis. Next base: position 63,917,279 of record CM061259.1, on the reverse strand, counting down.
TGAGAGGCCATGCCAAGATATATAACCACCAGCAAGCCACAGGAGATGGCCACGGAGCCAGGAAAAGGGCTGCCCCATGCAAGGAGCTCTGGTGGAGGAATTCTCCTGGGTGGCAGAAAATCAACCAACCCTCTCTTTTGGTTCCTGACCCACCCGAATATAATATGTACCACACCTGTGATTACAAAGTAACTGTGACTACTATTAAAAATAATAACGCCTGGCTGGTGTGGCTCAGTGGTTGAGCATCAACCCATACACCAAGAGGTCGCAGATTCGATTCCCAGTCAAGGCACCTGCCCAGTTTGTGGGCCAGATCCCCAGTGGGGGGCATGCAGGAGGCGGCCAATCGATGTTCTCTCTCATCGATGTTTCTATCTCTCTCTCCCTCTCCCTTCCTCTCTCTCTAAAATCAATAAAGAAAAAATTTTTTAATAAAAAAAAATAGTAATAACATAAAGCTACTATGATTCATTCATGTATACAAGTTCCTGTATGTTTGTTAAAAGTTTCAATCAGCCATAATCCTTAGATAAACCTCAAGGGATGTGACAACACCAGTGTAAATGGGATATTTGTTAAAGGGGAGGCAGTCTGGGGTAGAGAAGCAGATTCACCCCGGAACACCTGGACTTGTGTTCAGGTATTAGCTCTAAGTGAACTGTAGTTAACTTCTCAGACCTCATTTGTACATAGGAAAGCCAAGCTGGATGACTCTTCTGGCTTTTATGTGCATGTTTAACAAGTCAGCTTTATAACCACATCTTACATTACCTTGTGTTTTCTTTCTTTGTTTCTTTGTTTCTTTGTTTCTTTGTTTCTCTCTCTCTCTCTCTCTCCCTCCCTCCCTCCCTCCCTCCCTTCTTTCTTTCTTTCTTTCTTTCTTTCTTTCTTTCTTTCTTTCTTTTTTTTGAGTGTCTTGATTCCACCAATAGTTTGACAACACACCGTGGGCAGAGACCCTGTATGTGACTCCTTTTCCGTACCCACTAAGGTCTAACCAGAGCTTAGGGTATGACAGGGGCCAAGTAAGTGATTTGCAGAACAAATGTGTCAAAGAATGGCCTTGAATCTATCTAAACTCTACCTCATAGTTACTGGATAAAAATAAAGATTTCCTCCAACTTTATACAGTCTGGGTAGCACAATAGACTTTCCTTTAAGAAAACTGTTAGCACCACCCTGGCCAGTTTGGCTCAGCGGTTAGAACGACAGCCCGTGGACCAGGGAGTCCCGGGTTCGGTTCCCGCTAAGGGCACGTACCTTAGTTGTAGTTTGTCCCCGGCCCCAGTAGGGGTTGTATGGGTGGCAACCAGTCGATGTGTCTCTCTCACATTGATGTTTCTCTCTCTCTCTCTCTCTTCCTCCCTCTCTCCCTCCCGCTCTATCTGAAGATAAATGCAAAAATGTCCTCGGATGAGGATTAAAAAAAGAAAGAAAGAAAACTGTTAGCACCAAAGATCTCACACACTTGAGTAGCTGCCAGCGATTCTTTGTCTCATAGTTATGCTCTGCATCACAGGGGTCTGGCTGGAAGGATGCGGCGCTCTTAGAATAGGTCATTGGAAGTTCAGCAAAGGAACTATTTACAAAGGATGAAGGGTTTAGGGGAAAAAAGAGTGGGGGTGATGCAGTAGAAACTCTCAGTGAGCAGGAGCTTCTTGGGGGGACGGGGGAGGCTCACCAAGCAGAGGCCTGAAGGGAAAGTAGAGGGAGAAGGTGCTGGGACCCAGCCTGGAGAACTGGATAGAGAGGCACCTGACAGGGTGAGGGAGGTGGCCACCTGGCAGAGAGACAGCCAGGAAAAGCAGCCCCGAAACCTCGTGTTACCCTGGCCACCCATACTGTGACTCCTCAAGATGGACAGTTATGCCAGAAAAACTTCTTTCAGTTATATTCCTCTTCCCACCCAAGGCCCCACTGAAAGGTCATAAAATATACTTCTGCAAGACCAATGACAGTGCTGGAAATTTTTTAAAAAATGAGATTGTATGACCAGAAAAGGCAAAGCAATGAAGTCCGAGACCAAACCATCAGAAGCGAGAGCAAGGAGCTCCAAGCTTGGGGCAAATGGGAAGAGCCACTGGGTGGGCCGCTGGGGCAATTGCCAGGGCTCACAATGAAAGGGAATTAACTCTTTTCTTGACTTCAGCTGGCCCCAAAATTCCTGGATTTTAGCTTACAGGGTCCTTGTAATATATTCCCAGTATTTTTATCAATGATATGTCTTCTTTTCACTAGATCTCTGCTCCCCTTTGCTCAGCAAAGCTAGTTCCGGAGCCCCTTCTGGAGCGACAGGGCCAGTTAGGCTCTTCCCATCTCCACACTCACTCCCTCCACTCTGGGCATCCTTTCTGCTCAGGATATCACTGCAGGCTAAACTCAGTGAGCCACATGCCCGCCAGGGGCTTCTAAGTGTGGGTGGGAGAGTCTGAGGGAGAGCAGATTCGTGTTTCAAAGGGCTGCCTTCATCCCACCATAGCAGGCACGGAGGAACAAGGAGAAAGAGGGAGCTCCTTGGGAGCGGGAAATGCAGTGTCCAACATACCAGGCCTTCCATACTATGAACACGCTCTCCTCATTTTGCCAACATTGCATCTACACATCTTGAAAAAAAACATGACAAATGACACATCCCACCCACCAAGATGCCCAGAGAGGAAACAGACCCATTTAACCAAAGAAGAAATCCAGGCCAACTGTTCACACAAATCGAATAAACGGTGATGTGCGCGGCACACACCATTATGTACCTTGTTCTCTTATCCTATGTTTTAACCACCAAATATAAGATATTGAAAAAATTCCCACATCAGTACATAGAAAAGCTTCCTTATTCTTGGTTGTGTTTTGTTTGTTTACAGCTGTATATTATTTCATAGTACTGATATACCATAGTTAATTTAAACATTCCCTTACTAGTGGATAATTTAGGTTGTATTATCAAACTTTCTGGTCTTTACAAAGCTTACAGGTGATAAATGGTCATTGTAAGTAGTTTTATTTTGCATTTATCTTAGTATGGGTGAAGTCAAACATCTTTTCAAATGTTTAAGAGCCACTGTATTTTTTTCTGTGAGCAGTCTATTTATATCTTTTCTGTTTTTTTCCATTGGGTTGTTGGTCTTTTATTACTGATAGGAATCTATCATCTAAGTTTAGGGGCTAAAAAGTAATAGACTTAAAACTTGTTAAAGCCCACACTCATTATTTCTGAACTAAAATATAATGGAACTGTATTTAGGTTACAAATTAACTCTACTGTCTTAATATACAGGACATTTTTTATCTTTATAAATTTAGCTTAAAGAAAATAAGTACATTGTTAAAACCACCAGATTTCATAGACTCTTCTACTAGAGGAAACCTTCCCCATTATTTAATTCTATTGCTTCGTTGTATAGCTGGAGCTGAGAGCAATCAACACAAGCAGCCTTAGTTAATAGAACCAAAAGCTCCAAATGACTAGCCCAGCGATTTTTGTATCCTTCTTTGTTGCTCCTTTTAATCTGCTACTAGAGAAACGAGAATTTTCTGTCCTTGGCCAAAAGTTTCTTTTTGTGAGATACGCGATGAGCAGCACCAAGCCCCGTGAAGACAGCCTGGGCCAACGAGCTGTGTCAGGGGTGCTTCCCCTAGCTGCTTCCATTGCGCTCCCAACCTTGACCTTCAGCTCCTGTAAAGGGAAGAATTTGGCAACACTGAAGACAAACACATATTTTGGATTTCTCCCCAGTGATAGACCGGACAGAACAAGGCAGCGGGGCAGAGGTGTGGCTAGGAGAACTTTCTAGAGCCCGGCACTGCACTGAATCCTGCCATCCAAGGTAAACACACATCTTAGGAAAATGCTGAGCCCTTGGCCCTTTGCCTTTATGTCTGATCCCCTATAAAGCAGGAGTAATATTTGATGAGAAACAAACCAGATAATAATCACGTACTGAGAATAGATACAGGAGCTTAATTGTTCAGATCCTGGATTAACAAACAGCATGAGCTATAAAACTCCAAATGCAGGGTCTCCAGTCTGCTTGGAGCTCAGGCTGAGTGCATTTGGGGAGCCAGGGCCAAACTCTGTTCTTCGGAAAAGGAATCCGTTCTTTCCCATGTATCGTCTGGCAGTCTCAGAAGACACACAGATATTCCTATGTCAGAATGAGCATGAGAAAGGATGTCTTGATGGGCTTGGCTGAGTTGTGCCATGAAGGAGAGAGTAGCAGAACACCTCTGATGAATCAGAAGCACGACTGTCTTAGTAGTCGTCCGGGAGACAGCTGCCTACGTGGTCAGTTCTGCCCGGTACAGTTGGGCAGCTTATGCATTGCTCAAAGCACTGTCTGCAGGAGGGCAGGTGCTAAAATCCAGCCTGCCTGTCACTAGCCAAATCCTAGGGGCAAAGAATTGTTTTTGCAAAGTCACCTGCAGGACTGTCCAGAGGGGGCACGTTTTTCTAATTCAGGCAAAAGTGTCCTGTAGACTGCTGGCAGCATAGGAGCTTATTATAAATGCAGAACCTCAAGGCCCAGGACTCCTCCATCAGAATCTTCGGTTACAAGATCCCAGGTGACATGTAGGCTCATCAGAGTCTGAGAAGCACTGACCTACAGCACCGGAGAACACATTTCACTTTGCAGAAGGAGAAACGGACACATAGGAGAGAATCTTTGCTCAGAGAAGAGGTGGGGTGCACTTAGGCCTCCTGGGTTCCAGCCCTTTCCTGGCATTTCCAGATTAATAACCTTTTATTATCTCCAATCTATTTTATCAGAGTAGCACTGCCAAGGACACATGGCCCGGATCCCTCATTACTTTTAGAGTTCAAAGGCTCTTGAACTCCTTAAGACTTGTGACATGTTTTTGCAGCATTCCCTGTTCACTTCTGAATGGGGATCCTCGGATTCTATCTGAGACAGAGCCCTGGAGCTGCCCTGGTCTGATCCTGCTCAGAGCTGCAGTCCTCCGATTCAAGCTAGACCCCAGGGCTAGGAGTGTGGAAGAAGACTGAAGTGCACACGCGTGTTTACACGTGTGTCACAGTGCACACACATGCACGAAGCGAGGGCGGGTGTATAGAGCAGACAAAGTCACACTGCATTCAAATCTCGCTCTTCTACTTGTCTTTCCATTTAGGGTTTTCCCACTCTCCTAGGGATCGAAGCCAGCACTTAGCCTGTCAGACAGTCCCAAGGAACCGCACCCAAATTCTTTTTGCCCTGCTCATCTGTGCAGATTGTAATTCTTTTTATTATACATTAAACTTTAAAAAAAATTATTGATTTTAGAAAGAGGAAAGGAGAAAGAGAGATCGATTTGTTGTTCCACTTATTTACACATTGATTCGTTGATTCTTTTTTTTTTTTCTTTATTGATTTTAGAGAGCTAGGAAGGAAGAGGGAAAGAGAGAAACATCCATGAGAGAGAACATCGATTAGCCAACTCCTGCATGCCCCCCACTGGGGACCAGGCCCACAACCCGAGCATGTGCCCTGGCCACGAATTGAACCAGCCACCTCCTGGGGTATGGGTTGACGCTCAACTGCTGAGCCACACCAGCTGGGCTGATTGGTTGCTCCTTGTATATGCCCTACCCGGGATTGAACCTGCAACTGGGCATATCGGGACAATGCTCTAATCAACTGACCTACCTGGCCAGGCCCAGATTATACTTCTGAACTTGGAATGGCTTTCAACTTAAGTTGTTCCATTGTTGTTGATACAGTCTCTCTCTCTCTCTCTCTCTCTCCCCCCCACCTCTCTCTTCACTAACTTTACTCATTACTGCTAGATGATGCACAGCCTATAGAAATAGAAAGTTTTGAGGCAAAGTATCAAGGAAGGAATTCAAAGTCAAAAAGCCTAGTTATAATGCATCACTTTGGAGCAGCAAGCATCATCTCACAGCTTAACTATCAGTTTACTACTTCTCAGAGAAAAGCCAAGTTTTCTCCTTAGAGTTTTCTCATTATCTTTCTGTTCTCTCTCCTCTCCTCTCCTCTCCTCTCCTCTCCTCTCCTCTCCTCTCCTCTCCTCTCCTCTCCTCTCCTCTCCTCCCCTCCCCTCCCCTCCCCTCCCCTCCCCTCCCCTCCCCTCCCCTCCCCTCTCCTCTTCTCTCCCTCCTCTCCTCCCTCTTTTCTTTTCCCTCTCTCCCTCCCTCCCAACCCTTCTCCATCTCCCTCTCCATCTCTCCCTTCCCCCTCCCACCAGGGAGGACCTTATTTTTCTTCTCTAAGCTGATTATGACTTCCAAGCTCTCCTTTGTGAGTCCCAGGAAAAAGAGAAAGACGGTGGAAACAGGTGCCCACAGCAGGCACTCACAGTATGAAAGCCTCTCCCCAAACAGGTGCTCCTTCTCCTCCCCTTCTCCTGGTCTAAGGGGCTGGCTCCCTCCCTCCTGAGGCTGGAGACTGGGGACATGGCAGGGGCCACGCGTCTCTCCAGCAGATGTACCCAGGCCAACTGGCCCTTGGACAGGAAGCCACTGGATTCTGTCCCTGCTCGCACCCACTCCTTTCTAATCCCTCCCACTTCTAGCCTTTCGTAAGGTAGGTGGAAGATGTTGAAGGAATTCCCACAAGATACTTTTTATTAAAACAAAACGCAGGGGGAGCAGCTATTTTCTTAGACTGAGAGAGTAGGGATGGGGGCAGAAGTTTAAGAAAGTTGAGGTTTTACATTGTTATACTGGAGAAATAGAGCTTGAACCTACTAAGGAAAGAGAAGTGGGGCTGGGTGGCCTTGTGACTTTCTGAATGCCTGGGTTGATGGAAAAGGCAGACTTTTTCATACACATTCTCCTCTCTTTCTTCTCTCCCTCACTTTGCCTCAGACTAAGAAGCGCCCCCCCCCCCAGAGGGACTCTTGGCCCATTAATAACTAAATTGCAGAGAATGAGAAGAGAGGAAGGAGAGATTTTCCAATAAAAGGCAGCTGGACTAGCCCAAGCTATGTGTCTCATTGCTCCGGTCTGTCATTTCACCTCTCTGAACCTTAATTCCCTCGGATATAAAATCAGAATGATGCCAGCGATCCAATCCACTGCAGAGGGATAATGAAAGAATCATGTTAGATAATCTATGTGAGAGAATTTTTTTTTAAGTATAGATTACTCTAAGATATCAAGTTACTGTTTTAAGTGCTTTGTGGAAGTGAGTTTCAGTAAGAATTCTTTAACAACCAAAGAGTTTCCAGTGGAATTAGGGAGACAAGACACACGGCATACTCTAACAGCTAATAATGAGGGGCATCTGGTAGGGAACAGATGAGTGGGACAGGTACAGATGAGCAGCTGTAGACCTACAAGCTGTCCAAATGTAGAGCAAAGAGTGATTTAGGGAGAGCTCATTGAACAGATGGGAGTTATTACGGGTTGAACTGTGTCCTCCCAAAAGATATGTTGAAGTCCTAACCCCCAGGGAAATAGGGTCCTTGCAGATGTAATTAGTTAAGATGAGGTCATAGTGTCATAGGGTGGGCCCTTAATACAACACGACCGGTGTCCTCATAAGAAAGGCAAAGAGAGCCCAGCCAGTGTGGCTCAGTCGTTGAGCATCAACCCATGCACCAAGAGGTTGCCAGTTCGATTCCCAGTCAGGGCTCATGCCCAGGTTGGGGGACCAGTCCCCAGAGGGGGGCATGCAGGAGGCAGCCAATCAATGTTCTCTCATCGATGTTTCTATTTCTCTTTCCCTCTCCCTTCCTCTCTCTCTAAAATCAATAAAGAAAAATTTTCTTATTTTTTTTCTTCATCCTCACCCAAGGACATTTTTGCATTCATCTTCAGATAGAGCAAGAGGGAGAGGGGGGGAAGAGAGAGAGAGAAACACTGATGTGAGAGAGACACATCGAGTGGTTGCCACCCACACAACCCCAACCAGGGTGGGGACAAACTGCAACCGAGGTACATGCCCTTAGCGGGAACCGAACCTGGGTCTCTCTGGTCCTCGGGCTGACGCTCTAACCGCTGAGCCAAACTGGCCAGGACAGTAAAGAAAAATTTTCAAAGAAAGGCAGAGAGAAACACATGCACACACACACAGGCGAGAAGGCCGTGTGATGACAGAGGCAGAGATCGAGGTGATACAGCTGCAAGCCAGGGAATGCCAAGTTGCTGGCCAGCACAGAGGCAAGGAAGAGGCAAGAAAGAATTCTCTCCTCCAGATTTCAGAGGGAGTATGGCCCTGCTGACACCTTGATTTTGGACTTCCGGTCCCCAGAACTGTGATTCAATGAATTTCGGTTGTTATAAACCCCACAGTCTGTGGCTTTGTTAAAGCAGGCCTAACAAGTGAGTACAGGAGCCGAGCAGGGCCCTGTGAGCCGGGCTGCATCCCCACAAGTGCTGCAGAGAAGACAGGAGACTCTGCGTGACATTAGATCACAGAGGGTGTAAGAGGTGAGCTTCACCAGTCAAGTTAATCATTTCTCAAAATGCTATAATATGCTGGAACAATACCTGTGTTCCTGTGGATAAGATCAATAATTTCTATTTTACTATGTAGTAATCACAATTATCATAACTTTACTACCTAGTATATTTGGTTTGGCTGCACAAACTCTTTTTAAATGACTTCTCCTTGCCTATTATGTATTTATTGCCCATGAAGTATCATGCTGACCCTATTCTAAACTTTTTAAAAATCTGTTTAGCTTTCATGTTTACTGATATTCAGTTCTTAGTGGTACCCAATTTCCTAGTAAATTTTGACATTTAGCTGTGAGGAGAGCGGTACCAAATGACTTCATAAGCAACCCTAAAGCACTGCTTGACACTCAGCAGGCTGTGCTTCAAGGTCGTCCTGTTCTCTGGAGAAGCTGTTCTGCTCCACCGGGCCAGCGTCCTGCCTCGAGGAAGACCTAAGAGCCCTGTTTACACATTCAGCTGTCGGAGATCCAAAGCGGCCATCAGCAGTGATTAGGTAAATAGAGCAACTTCAAATGTTCCTAAATACATATTTGCAGGATAGTAGGCTACTGGGAGAAGTGTTCCTCTTTTAAATAAGCCCAGCTTTTGCAAATGAAATTCTGTTGAGGTGACAAGCACGCTGGGCAAGGCTGCCCCCATTTCGGTGTGTTACCAGGGAACTTCTCACAGTTGTATCTGGTCATGTCTTAGCATTCCCTAAGGATGGCATAGAGTATGCAGCACTTACTCAGTGCAAGGCTCAGGATACTAAACAGTATTATATGTTTAGAGCAGAGGCTCTACTTAAGCGTCCCCAAAGGTAAGTGATGGATGTCTATGTGCTATTCTCATTGTTTCAGAAAGGGAAACAGAAATCATTCATTTACACTCAAGTAACCACTTGGTCTAATTCAAGGGTCAACTATGCTAAGAGTTTAGAGTCACTAGCTGTGAAATCATGTCCAATTTATTCAATCTCTGAACCTCAGCTTCGTCGTCAGTAAATAGAGTTCGCAACATTGTGTACATCGTTTGATGGCTGTGAGGCTTACCTGATCTGAAGTACGGAAGGCATTTCCGCAGGGCCTGGCATACAGTAGGTTCTTGACAAGTGCTTATTCTGGCGTTTTTTTGTTTATAGCTAAATTACATGAATTCCAACTAGATATGTTATGCTAATCAGCAAACTCTACTTGGAAATGGCATGTGTCTCAAATTAATTTCTATAATTATTAAAAATAACTTATTTATAAGATATCTCTTTTAACCTGGTTTGTGTAAGGAAGAAAAAAAGGAGTCATTAGTGGTGAAAATATTGAAAACCACTGTGTTTTGGTTTCTTTTTTAAAGATTTTCTTATTTACATTGTGTTGACACAGTGTCCAAATTCATAAAGGAAACACCCGTGTGGAAAACCCAGTCCTTGGAAGCACTGTAACCCTAATATAATAATAATAACAGTCACTTAGCAGTTGGACACAGACTCTAATTCTGGCTCTTTTAATGTCCCATTAAAATATAAAAGGCCGGTGTGGCTCAGTGGTTGAGCATCGACCCATGCACCAAAAGGTCACCAGTTAATTCCCAGTCAGGGCACATGCCCAGGTTGTGGGCCTGATCCCCAGTGGGGGGCATGCAGGAGGCAGCCAATATATGTTCTCTCTCATCGATGTTTTATCTCTCTCTCCTTCTCCCTTCCTCTCTCTCTTTAAAATCAATAAAGAAAAAAAAATTTTAATATAAAAGGAGAGTCAGAAGAATACAAAAATGAAAACGAACACTGATTGACCCTGATACTAAATCTGGGGGAATCTCCACTAGATAAGGCAGATGGAGGTAAAGAGAAGGAAAAGCCTACCCAGGATGATAAGGAACTTAGAATTCAAAACACCAAAACTAAAACCCACACTGGAGGGCACATTTGAAGTGCCGAGGCTGTAGAAAATGTCCACATCATTCAAGACTAGAAAGCTTTCCTGTAAACCTTCGAACAGCCAGGTGGCTCTTCAGTCATCCTCTGAGTGCCCGTGTAGCCTCTGCATTCATCTGCCATGTCATTGCCACGTCATATCGATACTATATGTGTATAAGTCTAGGTCTAAACCTCAATTGTAGGAACCATGTACTGGTGTTTGTATCTCCAATAACTGGCAGAATGTCTGGCCCACAGGAGACACTCAATAAACTAAGTTAAACTGAACTGTGCAAACTTTATGCAATGTTTTGCTACAAGTGGGCTGTATTCTGTGCTGTACTTTCCTGGACTACTAGTTTTTTTTGTCTGTCAAAAGAAAATAATTTGTTTAATCATTTGGTCAGTCAGTAATATTTTTTTAAATTAATTTTAGAGGGAGTGGGAGAAAGAGATAGAAACATCGATGAGAGAACATCGATTGGCCGCCTCTTGCATGCCCCCCACTGGGGATTTAGCCCACAGCCTGGGCATGTGCCCTGACCGGGAATCAAACCAGTGACCTCTTGGTGCATGGGTCGACGCTCAACCAGTGAGCCACACTGGCTGGGCGGTCAGTAAGTAATTTATTCACTCATTTAATTACTATCTTCTGTTTCCACCATGTGCCAGACACTGTGCATGTATCCAACCTGATATGACTCGTTCCTTTGGAACCCAAGCAGATGCCTAGTGTGACTTTTCTAGGTTCTGAGAAATGCTGCCTCTAATAATTCATTCCTAAGATCAATGTCAAGCTCATTAGTCTATAATTTGATCAACATACCTTGCTCACCATTTCAAAATTTAGAACAAGCCACAGTTGTCTGTCTCCAAACTTGATACTGCTGCTCTCGTTGTCTGTGACCCTTCACACATCACTAGCAACAACCCCTGGGCAAGCTCAGCCATACGTTCTCTATATGGCACACAGCGTAACTTTTTTAGGGCCAAAAGACTTGTAATCATTGAGAATAGGTACCGTATGTTTCCTCACCGAATTCAATTTTAATTCCTCTTAGAGTTTACGTAGGAAGATCATTGTCTCTGACAAAGAGAAAGGAAAGGAAGATTGGTGGAAAATAGAAACTGCACAGCAATCTTCCTTGGGAACCCGAAGGCAGTTCACTGCTTACCTAAGTCAGGAGACATCAGTACCAAAATTAAAATTTGCCCAAATTGAGGATTAACTACTACAGGAATTGCTCTCTTAATATAAAATAATTATATTTTATATAATTAGAATTAGACTAGCATAATTAGAAAACTGGACAACATGTATGAAACAATAAAAATTACTAGAAAAATAATAACTAGAGAACTGGACAAAACACATAAAACAATCATTTTCAGATATTGGAGAATAGTCAGCTTAGGACTCTGATTCCCTGAGAGAGTGTGTAGGTGAGCCCCACAATCGCCCAACCTACTGTCTACTTTTGTAGACAGCTTCCAAGCTATAGCAAAAAGAGAGGGAACCCAAACAGAGCTGGTGCTCTCATTAAGTTTCTGAGTTTGAGAAGGTGAGGTGACCACAGTTTGTGAGGCAGAGTATGGGAGAGAAGGGAGCTGTACAAAGAGAGAGAGAGAGGAGGAACCCTGGGGACATGCAGAGATGTCTACTAGAGCCTTTGGCTGAATACTTAGCTGCACATGTATGGTGTGAAATTCCACAAGGCTGGGAAGGAACCACCAGAAAGCAGTAGACAAAACAATTTCTGGAGCTTACATGAAGCTAGGAACAGTTCCTGTCAGGGTGAAGAGTCCTCCTAATATAGGGGGCACTGGTGGTGGTGTGCTGGAGCTGGCTGATTGTTAAATATTCAGGGATTTTGAGAGGTGTTTGCTGTCACACTGGCAGATTGAAACTGGCCATAACAGCAGGTAAATAAACACTACAAATCAAGTGTTTATTTTTTATTGGAGATTAGTTGTTACACATTTACCAGCACACCACTATGCATTGGGTAGAGTCTTTTGAAGAACCATGCTTTAGTGGTTTAGTAGTTTTGTCCTAGACAAAATCTACCCTCAAAACAAAAACAAAAACAGGCAAGCCTCTAAAGGATCAGGTCGATCTGCAAGTAGCTTAACCTCAATTTACCTCAATTAAGGTCCAACCCTCTTGAGAGTAATACAACAAAATCCAGCTCTTAACACAATAATAATAATAATAACATGAATAGCTTTAAATCTAATACTTTTAATTCATTATCAAAAACACTTTCACAAAGAACACTCCAGGCCTGGTATATTTTGCTGAATTCTATAAAACATTTAAGGAAGAAATAAAACCAAGTCTATACAAGCTCTTTTAGAAAATAGAAGAGAGGAAATACTACCTAATTCAAAACACTATGTGGCCAGCATTACCCTATTATCAAAACCAGAGAAGAACATGACATGACATTATAAGGACACTGCAGACCAAGGTCCCTCATAAACACAGATATAAAATCCTTGACAAAATATTAATAAATCAATAAAAGGACAATAATATATGATCATCAATTGTGGTTTATCCCAGGAATCTGATATCAGTTTAACATTTGAAAATCAATCCATATAATTCACTATTTTAACACATTAATGAATGAAGCCAGACATTAGACTCTATACTGTATGATTTCATTTAAATGAAATTCCAGAAAAGGTAAAACTATCATGGCAAGAAGCAGATCAGTGACTATGGGCCTGGATTGAGAGAGGGGATGGACTGCAGGAGGGAATGCGGAACTTTGGGGTATAATGGAAATATTATACTTCTTGATAGTGGAAGTAGTTATGAGACATTTGTCAAAATTTAGCAAATTGTACACTTAAAGTGGGGGAATTTCATTGAATGTAAATTATACCTTAATAAGGCTGATTTTAAAATTGGGCCCAAATCAGCAGATGCCCTCATGACAAAAGCAGCTTCCATAATCCCCTTGTTTCTCTAGGTCCCCTCTTTCCCTTCTTTTTCTAGCCTGCTGATACCTTAGTACAATGTCAGCCTTGGAGGGTTGGTCCCAATGCCCTGGCTCCACCACCAGAAATGAGAGTCAGCCATTGACTTTCTTAATGGAGAGTATCTAAGAGGAGATGAAGCACGGACGTCAGGCTCTCGGTAGAGTGGGAGGAATGGGAGGGTTTGGGTTGTAATGATGGGGTTCTTTCCTTCATTTCCTTCTTTTGTCATGTATGTAAATCATTAAGGCTGAGCCTCCTGATATACTTTCTTTGGTTCAATTTAGAAACAGGTATTCATTTCTCAGTGACAATAAATATGTCAAGAACTGGATGTAGGAGTCAAATGACCAGATTTTAGAACTGCATCTGTGTGAGCTTGAAGAAGTGAACAAATTGTTTAACTTCTCTTGGTTTCAATATCATCCTTCAAAAAAAAAAAGAGGGGGATTGATAATTCCTAAAGTGCTTCCAATAAAATCAGAGTCCTTACATTCTAGAGAAAAGACTCCTACACAGTTACTACTCTTCTTTCATTGCTTAAAATTGTTCATCTGCTTTCTACTCAGAACTTCAAAAATCATGTCTGTAACACTTCAATGCCCATTTATACTCAGTTCAGTAGATATAATATACAATCATACCTGTCTATCTAGCACTTAGTTCTCTTGACTTCTGAATCCTCCAGAATAAAACCAAGGATTGGATATGAAGTTTTGAAACAAGGAAGAAAAGAGGGACTCTGAGCAGCCCATTCAAGGACTGGAAATTTTCTTAAAAGAAGAAACCTATAGGCTTACTTAGGGTTAATTTTGGGTGTATTTTACATCCAAATCTGATAAGATTAATTAGTTGTTCTCAAATTAATGCTAGATAATCATCAGCAAATTAACAGGTACATTGACAAACCAATTACAAGGGAGGAGATAGAAAAACCATAAAACATAGGTACAGTAAAATACAAATAATTCTAGTGTAGAAATTAAACTGTCCTATACACATACTTTAATAGGTCCTGAGGGAATTGCTATATTGGAGCTAAGTACAACCACTAATGTTTATTAATATACTATCTTATGTTTTAAGGGACAATCTCTCAGATGTGCAGACAACTGTATGGATTCTCCAGAATGACTCAACCTTTGACAGTTCTGGAAAGCTGATGTTTACTATAGTATATTTTATTTAACAGCTGTTTCATATGTGTAATGTTGTGTTCTTAACTATACTAAAGTTCCTTGTGGGAAAGGCCAGGTCATATACTTCTCTGTGCCTCCCCTACAACCATCTTTGCCTGTACCATGAGATTAATGACATCACCTTCACACCTTCACATGAGTGTAGTTTAGGTAAAGAACCCAAGTGCCTAGACAGAGTCTGGCACATAGCTGATGTTCAATGAATGTTGGTCGAATGAATGATGTTAATGCCTTGTGCAGTTTAAGAAGTACTTGAATTATTGACTTAGGGATCCCTATGTCTTCTTCAAAGCTTCATTACATGCTTGGACTGCCGTGTTTTTTCTCCCTCAAAGTTACTAATCCTCCTCTCTACACAATTAAGATAATCTCTGAAATCCTACAAATGTCCAAAGATTTTCTGAAAAGGTCTGATGTCTTCTCTTCAATCCCATGAGAAGTGAATTCCAAACTTCCACGGCCTCCGTCCCTATGCTCTGCTCAAAATACTCTTGCTCCCCACGCTCAAAATGTCTCATATTTGACATGACTAGTTTACAGACTGGGTTTAATATTTATATTTTATTTTATCTTTTCTCCTATGCGCACATCAAACGGTTGTCTTGGATTGCATATGTTGTTGTCTTGGTGGAACATGTCTTTGTAATGAATTTTACTGTTTCCTATAGGCAATTGAGTGCTTAAAAATACCTCAAGAAATATGAATTAGGGAGTTAAGGATTCAAGCACTTCCAAAGGAATATTTTCATTGGATGCTTTTCTACAACAAAATATTTTAGAATGGAAAAAGGAAGGTACTAATTTGTGATGAACTCTTCTGTAAAGTTCTGGGACAAGTCTGCTACGTACCTCTTACATGGCTAATGTGGGCTATGGGACGTAGAGGTGCCAACGTGATAGAAACCAAGAGTATTTAACATATTTAATTTGTCTTTGCATAACTATAATAATAAAACACGTTTTTCATCTTGGAGAATTAAAGAAAATGAAAAAAATGACCCATGTTCCCACCACCCTGACATGGCTATTGGTATAGACTTCAGAAGTGCTGTTTGAGTATAGAGATCCCAGTCCCTGCCCGAGAAGAACTGTAAATCTCGGTGAGGGAGACAAGAGCTCCACAGTTGAAGTAGTTGCAAAGCTAGGTGAAACCTTGTGCAACCAAGCGCTAAATTGAGCATTTACAAAGGAGAGAAAATAGAGCCTACAGAATCTTTGCCTCCAAAAGTGCTTGAAGATACTATGCCCAAAGTATGAGAAAATGTCCAAAAAATAAAACTCTACTTCAGCTACCTGCTAGTTGAATGACAGGTATTGAGGAAATGGTCCCAGTACCATTAACACCCACTGACCAGGTGGGGAGACAAGGATTCTTAGTCCATTAACTGTGATGCAAGCAAACCTTCAAACAAGTTGGGTTATCAGAAGTTGCAAAGCTTTATTCTGATTACACCCCAGCGTAGAAATGGCTTGACACCTCTGTAGAATCATGGCCAAAACAAACTCTAAGCTAGGCCTGATCATTTGGGCAGGTACTAAAGCACACACCAACCTTGAGCACATTAAGTCCTCACTGTTCTCCCAGAACAAACGACAGCCTGAGAAAAACAAGCAGTCGTGCACATTTGTGCTGGGAAATTCTTAAAATGTGCACTTTATCTGTGCAAGGTATGTTACCAAATGTCCCCACTCAGTAAAGCTCTTCCACCTCAATGCTGGGCTCCATTCTCTTTTTGTGAAGTGGTGTGGCAGCTGCTTTTTCCAGGCACAAGCGTTTCAATTAGTCAGGATCTTTTCATTTATACCTGCAGTTTCTAGTTTTGAAAATCTAATTCCATGCAGCTTAAATTTTATTTTCATCACTCAAATCAAGTTTAAAAACTAATAATGAGTCAATAAATTTCCATTCTAATGTTGCTAATTCACTGGCCTACTAATATCTCTAAGATTCTTTCCAAGTCACAAAGATTATGAATTACTCTGGGATTCTAGAACATTCAGAAAAAGTGATTTTCTCTAAATACCTAGGACAGAACTGAATCATCGAATTTTTAGCTGTACAGCCTTAGAGATTATTCAGTCCCATTTCTTCATTTTAGGCTTGAGAGTCTGAGAGATCAAGAGATTGACAACCTGGCCATCCCATGGACTGAGAGGTCCCAGTTCGATTCCCGGTCAGGGCACATGCCCAGGTTGCAGGCTCGATGCCCAGTAGGGGGAGTGCAGGAGGCAGCTGCTCAGTGTTTTTCACAGCGATGTTTCTATCTCTCTGTCCCTTCCTCTCTCTCTAAAAAAATCAATAAAAATATATTTTTTTAAAAAAGGGAGAGCCCGGCTGGTGTCGCTCAGTGGTTGAGCATCAACCCCTGCACCAAGAGGTCACCGATTCGATTCCCGGTCAGGGCACATGCCCAGGTTGTGGGCCAAATCCCCAGTGGGGGGCATGCAGGAGGTGGCCAATCAATGTTCTCTCTCATCAATGTTTCTATCTATCTCTAAAAATCAATAAAGAAAGTTTTTTGTTTTTTGTTTTCTGACTGAGAATGAAGTAAACTCTGCTGGGAGCAGAATCAAGAGACAGATTTGGAGATATTCTTGAATATTTTGGGCACCTGGATCTAACTGTGCCTGAAGCTAACCCTACTGATGGTCTTTGATGAGCCAGAACATACCCATTTTCTAGTTAAGTCAGTTTGAATTGGGCTGAGTTTTGCGGCTTGTCATAATATAGTATATTAATTCATCCCCTGAGAAGTAGTGTAAGAGGGTTCTCACCAGAGAAAGACATTAAACAAAAGACAGACAGGTGAACAGGAAGACAGATGATCTCTGATGGTTAAGAACTTGCTTCCACCTCTTCTCAGGGCAGGGCCAGCCCACTCCTCCTTGCCGGGTGCTGTCCTGCGTCTGATGCAGCCAGAGCAGGGTGACAGTTCCAGGAAGGCTGAAAATATTACAAAACACCTGGGGCAGACGGCATTGTTCCCAATTGATGTTTTTGCTTCCCTGGACTCCTGCATTTTCGCTTTTATTTAAGGCTGTGTTCAATGTTGTAACTACTTTTTTAATCGATAACACGTCTGTGTCTGGGGCGTGTGGCTCCCTGCCGTGGCTGGGCTTGGCACTGTAAACGAACCCTGGCACTCTGCTGGGAGCCTTCCACCGAAATATTGCCATAAACAAATGAAAGGCAAATTAGATATTGGTAAATAACTGTAAATTACATTGACTTCTTGGGGAATTATGTCTTACATCTGCGTCTGGGACAAGTGAGTTCACCGTGAATAATTGGTCTGGAGTGAGCGCCCAGGGAGGAAGGAGAGCAAGGTTCGGTCTCTCCGAAGATAGTGAGGCCTAGCAGACGGCGCTTCTTCAGGGACAGTCGTGGCAAGTGCGGAGTGTGAATCCTAAGGAACCTTGCATATGCCTGCTGCATCTGCCAGAGAGGGGGGCTCCTCGAGGGGAAAGTCACTGGGTTAGTTAACCAGGTGAGTTTCTCTGTGGATGGAAGTGGGTGCTGACATTACCATGTCCTTGCTACGCACTGGGTGCCGAACAAACGTGGAGACAATGTAGCCACCAGCTTTGGTGACAGGGACCTGGCTACAGATATTGGTTTTGTCACTACCACTGCTGACCAATGGGTAAACATGTGATATCAGGGGACTCCACTACCCTGACTGTGTGACTGAAGAACTTCAGGGTAGAGAGGGTGGCATGTCTTAATGAACCAGACAACAAATGGGTCCGGGCCGCCTGTCACCACTTGAGCCAGTTAAGCAGAGACAAGGCTGAATCGTATATGAGTGTTTATTCCAATGTTGCCGGCAGTATGGGAGAGCAGCGGGTCATCCTGTAAAATCTGCTCTGCCCCCCTCACTTGCCAGCTGCTTTTAAAGGGTAGAGAAACAGTGACAGGTAAGGGGGAGGAATGTGGGCTGGGGGCTGCAGGGCTGGTCACCAGTGAGTCAGTCACAGGTCCAGTGTTCCGATAATCTGGTTGTTAATCTTTCCATGATGTCTGGCAGTCCCCCTTGTCCTCAGACTAGGAGAATGGACAGCGTTCCTGAGGTAAGCCCCCAAGGCGCACAGCTCCCAGCCAGGTCAGAGTGGGCTTTTCCTCCTGAGAACAAAGCAATCACGATTAACATTGTAAAGGATGACGAACAGTTTTCTAACTATGGCTAGTGCCCCACTATGATTAGTTTTCTTACTCTTCTAATATTTTCTATTAATTCTAATATTCCTTCCTGCCCCTTTCTCTAGCGGCAGGGGCTTTGGCATCAGTCTGACTTCCGTTCAAATCCCTGTTCTGCTGCTTCCTCGTGCGTGCCTTTGGCCAAGTCACTCACCTCACCAGCCTCTGTCTCCTTGTCTGCAAATGGGGATCATAACAGTACACAATTAACTTGTCTTGAAGAGTTGCTCTAAGGGTTAAATGTGATAATGAATACTACCTGCTTAGCATAACTTCACTCACAGAATAGTAATGAATAGTATTTAATCTTGTTATCTGCACAAGAGTCTTTGTGACAGGACGTTAAAATCGAGGTTTCAGTTAGGCACCAAGATAAAACACACTGTAATTTCAAAGTGAGGTCAATTCACTGTAAGCAGACAGAAAATAATTTTTTTTAAAAAAGAGAGAAATTGACAAATAACGTAGCTGTTAGTGGGAGAATTCCTACATGGTTCCACCTTCGTGAACACTCGGCTGACATTTGTTGAAGGTCTTGCCTATGTCAGGAACTTGCATGTCCTTGATGTTGGATTTACCAAGATGGACAAATTTCTCCAGGACTTCACATTCAAGTAGGTACAGATCGCTCATAGTTAGATCTTGGGAAAATGTTAAATATTTTACACTTTTGTTGGTTAAGAAAAACCTCAGACCTGCTACCCAAACAACTCTTACTTCATCTCAACCGTGTCCACTTCAGGAGGTGGCCATAATGTGCTTCAGATCTTAAAACCTAACGGGGGTCCTCATTCTGGCAATGTGAATTATCCAGTGTCTAAGCCATGAGGTTGTGCAAGGAAGTAAAGTTGTTTCCATAAGAAAATGTTCACTGGATGAATTTCCACTTAAAAACTAGTGCCCTCCTTGCTCGGCAGTGGTGTTTAGTTTCACTCTTAGGGGTCACATCTTTTTTTTTAAATCCTCACCTGATGATATTTTTCTATTTATCTTTAGATAGAGTGGGAGAGAAGGAGAGAGAGAAACACTGACGTGAGAGGGACACATCCACTGGTTGCCTCCCATAGGACCCCGACCAGGGCCAGGGACAAACCGCAACTGAGGTACGTGCCCTTGACCGGAATCAAACCCACGACCCATTGATCCGTGGGCCAACACTCCAACCGCTGAGCCAAATCGGCCTGGGCATCTGGGGGTCACATCTTTGTGGGTCAGCCTTTCCCAGATCTTTTTAAACATCGTCACAATTCAAACGTTGCAAATCAAATAGAAAATCTTCCTGAAAAAATTGATGAAATTAATCAAATTGATGTTGAAGAACTGCTCAGTCACATGCAAACTATTGATAAACAAAAAGCTGCTAGAAATAAAATGGTTAATGGAAGAAAATTGCAAGAATGGTGGCATAAAAGTTATTTCCAAAAAGAATAGTCTGAGTATCCTTAAATTAAGAGAAGACCTTGAAAAAAATCAGTGAAGTTCTTGAATGTTTTTCCAAAATTGATCCTTTTTGTAACTGTAGAATGAAACGCAAACAAAAAGTGGAGGACACTGTGCTATGCCAGTGTATACTTGCCAGAAAAATCACACACCAGAAGCAAAGAAAAAAACACAGTTTATGCCCTGGCAGGTTTGGCTCAGCGGTTAGAGTGTCCGTCCGTGGACCAGAGAGTCACGAGTTTGATTCCCAGTCAAGAGCACATACCTCGGTTGTGGGTTTGATCCCTGGCCCTGGTTGGGGTCTTGCAGGAAGCAACCAACTAATGTGTCTCTCTCACAGTGATGTTTCTCTCTCTCTCCCCCTCCCTCCCCTCCAGTCTATGTAAATATCAATTTTTTAAAAAATGTCCTTGGGTGAGTATAAAAAAGAAAAAGAAAAAAAACACAGTTTTAATTTAAATATATATTTAATATACAAAATAAGATAAACTTATTTTTAAGAGTTGTAGTTTGATTCTTTAAGATATAGCCCCTATCACTTTTTAATTTGGGCATTTGCTACCAATTTCAAGCAGGTTTTGTAACCACAATTTTCAATAATGAAGATGACCTGCAATCGTAGGGATGAAGGATTGAGGCCCAGAAAGTGCAGCAGACTTTCTAAGGTCACACACCTGGTCCTGGCAGCATCGCTAGGTTCTCCCATCACCCAGAATCGCTCATCTCTGCAGAGGGAATGCATTTGCCTTGCACTCGACCTGGCTTTTCAGTCCAGTAAGCATTTGATGGCAGGAGAAGCAGCAAAAGACACTGAGGAAAGATCTTATGGAAGATCAAACAAAATTTGTTTCCCCTTCACTTTAGCTAAAGAAATGACATGTCTAAAACTGATTGTAATCCTAAATGTACATTCCAGGGATAAGACGTGTCTATTGTAAAGTGTGTTCTGGTGCAATTAAGAGACACACTTAAGATGGGGATTAATCTTGATTATTCTGTATAGGGTTCTTTAAGGAGAGCGTACACAGAGGAAAGCGTACTCCCCCTGGCACGCCTGCTGCCTCGCTGCTTCCAGCAAGTGACAAAATAAAGTAAAAGGGGTTCCAAGGTGCTAAGAACTGAAAGTTTGTGTCCTCCTCAAATTCATGTGTTGGAGCCCTAATCTCCAATGTGATGGTGTTTGGAGGTGGGACCTTTGGGAGGCGTTTAGGGTTAGATGAGACTGTGATGGGATTAGTACTCTTGGAAGAAAAGGAAGGGAGAGACGACCAGTATGTGCGTTTGTTCTCTCTGTCTCTCCCTCTTTCTCTCCCCTCCCCATTCCCCACCACATGAGGACACAGAGAGAAGGTGGCCATCTGAAAGCCAGGGAGTAGACCATCACCAGGAACCAAATTTGCCGGCAAATTTGTCCTGGCGATGAAGTCTTTCTCTTCACCCCCGTGCTTCTGCTCGCTGGAACAACGTCAAGGTCCTGGGAATGGGCTGCACTGCTCTCTCTTAGCACGCCACCCGAGGGTAGCTCCCAGCAGGGCCCCCATGCAAACCCCGTGGTGACAGCTGGGCTGTTTGTCACCTTCTGCCTTTGCACAGAAGTCCCACCAGCACCTAACAAAATTCACTAGCTCACCCCTCTGCCAGCCTCAGCAACTTGCTCCTCCAGTGCTCACTGCTTCAGCGCATGGCAGCGCTGAGCTCGCCGGCCGGTCCAGAGACCTCTCCTCACATGTGACTGAGCCAAGACTTCTAGTCCGGGTCAGAATCCATACTCTTTCTATTCTCACTGGCCTTGCCCTAATTACACTATTGAACTACATTCTAGCTGGTTTCTGTAACTCCAGCCTTTAATGTCTCTAATTTATTTTTTACTCAACCTTGTTTCTTCATTCTTCCCCATGCTCAGTAATCTTTGGTGAGTCTGTTATTGGCAGTTTTAAATCTAAACACTTTAGTAAGACATTTAAGACACTACACCATCAGGACCTAACCCAGCTTTCCCAACTCACCTGTCACTGTAGGGATGCTACCTCACTGTATGCTACCTCATACCTTGCATTCAGGTCTCAGTGGAAGATTCATTCTGTGCATCCCACATATGCCCTGCAGTGCACCCTCTCCTGGGAAGGCCTAATCTTACTCCATGAACATATTTATTCATATTCCAGCTGAAAAACTACATTCTCTAGTTAACCTTTCCTCCATATTCTCAAGCTGAATTCATGCTCTGGCTCCCAAGTTCATGTGGAACATTAATAATTAATAGGATGACTCCACATTCTAGTTTGCTTGGGACAGTCCCAGTTTATCCTTGATATTCCTGCTTATTTGTAATGATTCCCTTCTTTTGTCCTCAAAAATTACAAATTGGGGCAATAAATTATATGGTCACTCCATGTATATAATTCTTCTATTCTTATATTTTCTGTGCCCATTCATGTCCCTCCCTCCCTGTCCTGAGGTCTGAGGTTGGGAATGGCACCTCTCTCACACTCACCTTTCCCAGGGCCCAGTCAGTACTTAACACACAGTAAATGCTCAGTATTATTTGTTTAATGTGAACTTTAGTTGGGCCTCAAAGGGTAAGTATGATTTGAAAAGGCAGAGAGCAGAAACATTTTAAAGATCATTACAGTGATATTAGGGATAATACTAAGAAATTCCATTGCAAAAAAATATTAGCCCAGGTGTGCTTCCTTCTCCCCAAAGCACCAGCTACTACACCTCCTCCACACTAACCACTTCAGCATCTGCTTCCAGGGAACCCAACCTGCAACACTGATCAAAGAAACAAAAGACAAAATTGATGATTTCAAGACACAATTTAACTAAAACAATCAAATATATTCACAGAAATAAATAATAACAGTATAAAGCAGATTATAAATTATATGACTCTTGAAGGTAGACACAGTGTCTCATTTATTTGAGTATCTTCAGTGCCCACCAGCAAACATGGTCCCATTAGCTGTTTGTTGAACCGATACACAGATGGCTGGATGGCAAATAAATGTCATAATTATCGCACCTGAGAAGGGTGTGCATTCCGAGGAGCACAGGATGCTGTGGGTTTGGTTCCTAGGAAAGACTTCACTGAGAAAGTGCCATATAATTAAGGTATTGATATCCAGCAGAGAGACAGAAACAAAATCTGATAAATAGGAGAGCGAGCACAAAGAATCAAGACCAGATTAAGAAAAAGAAAGTCTGGGCAGCTGTCTAGATTGACAATTATAAGGCACACCAAAATGTCACTAGAAATATAGCCAAATGGATAATTGTCTGATCGTGCATGTCCCTACATCTCCCCAGGATAGTATGATATGTGAATGGAAGTAAAACTCTGCTGACCTGTGAGGAGAAAACCCAAAAGGTACATGCTCAAATGACAACACATGGCCACTTCACTTCCTTCTAAGGAGGCAGGGCTGAGGTGCAGGTTTGGGGTGAGAGCTGAATTGTCAAGGATGTTAAAGAGGTTGAGGGCTACTGCCACCATTCCTCTTCTCTGATCTTACCCCATGGAGCCATCAGCCACTCCCCTAAATAAATGGTAAACATTTAAAGAAAAACGGTTTAAAGGAATGTCAATTTATTGGCCTGCCTGGGTACCCACATGTCTCAGTTCTACCCTAAATCTACAGCTAAGCAGTTAGGAGGAAAAAACAAGGAAGATATTCTAGATGTTAGTGATGTGACCCACTAATGTATCTAAATGCTATTTGAAGCTGTTTGCATTTTTGCAAATTCCATAAGTGTACAACTGTTGTAGTGTGTGTGTGTGTGTGTGTGTGTGTGTGTGTGTACTGGAGACACAGAGGGAAGGCCTAAGTCATGTTCTCATTGTAAATCCAGTGATGTCCAGACACCTGTGGGAAGCTGGTCAATGACCCCTGAGTCTGACTCCTAGCCCTCAGGACCAAGACTCCTAAATCTTCTATAACAAGAGCCTCCCCTTGACTCACCTGGAAAGCAAATCCTTGACTCACCTGGAAAGCAAATGAATAAAAAAGGAAATCATCAGGTCAGGGGCATGGCGAGGATCACAGCACTCTCTGGGGAAATGGCGGGTACTGGGGGAGGGGTAATTTTAATTTGAAAATACAGAAAGGCAGCCCTGGCCGGTTTGGCTCAGCGGTTAGAGCGTTGGCCTGCGGTACAGAGAGACCTGGGTTCGGTTCCCGCTAAGGGCAAGTACCTTGGTTGCAGTTTGTCCCCGGCCCTGGTTGGTCGTGCGGGTGGCAGCCACTCGATGTGTCCCTTTCACGTCGATGTTTCTCTCTCTCTCTCTCTCTCTCTCTCTCTCTCTCTCTCTCTCTCTCTCTCTCTCTTCCTCTCTCTCCCTCCCACTCTATCTGAACAAAAAATGAAAAAATGTCCTCAGGTGAGGATAAAAAAAAACAAAAAACAAACAAACAAACAAAAAATACAGAAAGGCATGCACTGGGAGTGTTCTCTTGACCAGTCTCTAGTGGTAGATATGGAGGCCTGGGATTGCTGAATCTTCGTGCTCACAAGGAACACAGAGCTTTGCAGTCGTTACAGTTCAAGGCTGTAAAGGAGAAGGCAGCTTCTACACTTGCATTCACCTGTTGGAGCAAAGAAGGAAGATGAGAGACCATAGGTAGCTCCTCGCGATCTGGGAATCCAGTGTCATCACAGGCTTCTGAGGAGGGTATTATTGCAAAGACTGAAAGCTGCTTGATGAGGTCAGGGCCACGGAGCAGAACAAAATGGTCAAATCCAGACGGCCATTCTTGAGCCTGCATGAGACCTCAAGAACTCTGAAGGACCGAAAGAAGACGTGAGAGGTTGGAATACCCGAGGTTTGGAGCAGGAGATTAAGTCAAAGAAATACTGCTTTGGACAACAGGCTGGTGATAGCCAGAGGGAAAAGGGAGTGCAGGAAGCTGGAAGAGGGCAGAGAGGGGATAAGTGGGGACGGAAAGAGACTTTGCTTAGGGCAATGGGAGCACAATGCAATATGCAGATGTTTTGTTGAGTTGTACACTTGAAATCCATATGGTTTTGTTAACCAATGTCACCCCAATAAGTTCAATAAAAAAAGAAATACTGCTTTGTTGTAAATATGATGACTGCTTTGCACTAGATGGTCGTTCTTGGAAAATACAGGATGTGTGTAGACTGGATTTACTGAGTTCACAAGGAGCGAGACACATTCACATCTGGACAGCTGGAAACCCCACTCCTGGCTGCTTACATCTCAAGTGGAGAGAGAAGTAGACAGTGGGCTCATCGTGGGAGCGCTCGTCAGCAACGCTTGGAGAGGAATTTCATTGATTCTGCCGTCCTGGTTTCTGGTCCTGATGGCATCCGGAATAACCAGCCTGTTGCAGAAGTGAAGACAGAGCCTCCAGGAAGGCAAAGTAAACGGTGTTGATGTGATCAGAGGTTCTGAGTGCCAAGGGAAAGTCCTGGGACTCAAAAACATTTCTTAGTGCATGCCCCTGACAGATGTCTGAGAGCCTGCAGTCACAGCCACTCTGTTGGCCTTGAATGCTGTTCGTGGCATTCTGGAGTATTCTTCTGGGTGGAGGATCGTTGCTAGATATGTTCGAGCTTATTTTTAAATGTAATTATTAAAATAAATACTGCATCCTCACGGTCAGACATGATAGACATAACTTTTCAGTTCAGTTCCATGCATCCAACTCCTGTCCTTCCCCACCAGTCACCGCCACAGCCTCACACCACCGCTGTTAACAGTGCTCTGTGCTTCCTTCCAGAGTTTGTTTGCACAGAAATAAATATATACTTATATATTCTCACCCCCGTTTCATCCAAAAATGACATAGTATAAAACTTTGTTTTGTTTTATTTTGGAGCTGTGTGTGTGTGTGTGTTTAACTTAATATTTTACTTAAAAATTGAGTGTCTTTGATACCCGTCCACATCAGAAGTTATCTTATTATTTGAACAGTTGGATGGTATTCCATCATGTAAATATACCATAATTTTAAACATGTCCCTGTAATTGTAATTTAGGTGGGATACAATATTTTGCTCTTGCAAAATAACTTGGCAAGAATGGTGCCAGGAGAAGCTTGTCACATCGCAGGTATATCTGGAAAATAAATCCTCAGAAGTGGAAAAGGATATACAGATTCATATTCTGATAGAGATTGTGTGTTTGAGTGTGTGTATGTGTGTGACTTTTTGTAGAATAATTTCATAATTACAGAAAAGTTGTAAAGAGAACAGTAAGTTCCCATATACCCCTAACAATTCTGTATGTTTGTTTTGTTTTTTTTAATCCTCACCCAAGGATATTTTTCTATTTATCTTCAGATAGAATGGAATGAAGAGAGAGAGAGAGGGAGGGGGAGAGAGAGAGAGAGAGAGAGAGAGAGAGAGAGAGAGAAACATTGATGTGAGGGAGACACATCGATTGATTGCCTCTCGCATGACCTGGACCAGGGCCGGGACGAACCACAACTGAGGTACATGTCCTTGGCCAGAATCGAACCCGCGACTGATTGGTCTGCAGGCTGATGCTCTAACTGCTGAGCCAAACCGGCCAGGGCCTGTATGTTTTTTATATGCATACATAGAAAATTTTTATGTAGTCAACTCTGTCTTTTGCTTTGTAGTTTTAACTTTGGCAAAAACAACAACAAAAAAAAAAATTCCATGATTTTTGTTTATTTTTTGGTTTCATCTTTTACATTAAATTCTCAAATTCATCTGAATTTATTTTGGTATATGATACAAAGTTTAGGTAGAGATATAATTTAAATTTTCCTTTTTTAAAGGAAAGTTCCAAGTATCCTAGCATCTTCCACTGACTAATTCTTCCCTTATCTCCTAGCATGTAATTCTGCCTTTATTGTATAAAAATAATTATTCATACCTGGGTTTATTTGTGGACTCTCTATTCTATTACTTTAATCTGGCTTTTAAGTATAGATGTTTTGGAGACAATATCATATTTTAATTAACTCATTACTTTTTCTGTTTGTTTTTTTTAAGCTAATTTTCTTGGCTTGATAGGTAAGCCATTATATTTGTTAACAGTGGTGATTTTGTCTCCTTTTTAAAGAATATTTATTGCTCTTGCCTTCGTTCCTTGTTTTATTCCATTGGCTAGAACCGAGGAGATGAGACAGGATGGTAGCAAGTGCACAAAGGGGCCGGCCTCCGAACAGAGGAATGCCTCTTTTCATTGGGTCAAGAGGGGGAGACACGTGAGCTCAGAGAAGTGGGAAACAGGAAGGTAGGAAGCTGAAGGCCTTCCCCTCCGGTGTCTCATGTCTCTGTGGAGTGGGAGGCAAGGCTGTACTCTCAGAGAGAGTGGGTGTTGAGAGGGAAGAAGAGGTACATTAATTAACAGTTTCCTCTGGGGAGGACAGCAGGGGAGTAAGTGTCCTAAGGATAAGAAGCAGGTTTTAATTAGATGAGAAGTGAAAGGAACATTGTGAGAAGAGGCTGGGGATGGAGGGAGTATGTTCTGAAAGGGCATCATGGAAACGTCTCAGAGGGAAAGGAGCTGCAGACGTCTGGGTCTTGGAAAGAAGGCGCCAAGCATTATGGGCATGAGAATTGGAGGGGATAAGTGGTCATGGAAGCTTCCAACTGGGACCTGACCAAGAATGACAGAGCTGTGAGGCATGGGCAGGTTAGTTGGTGCAAAGTTCCTGAAAGAAGCCGTGTCAGAGTCCTGTGGTACAAAGGCAACTGTGGAGCTGAGGAGAAGTTGCCACAATGCAACTGATTGTCCTTCAAAGGAGTCCTAATCCAGGAGAGCCGACAAGCAACACACCCCTCAGCACATGTGAAAGCTCAGCAGTCCAGGGCATCCAGCGCTGCCAAAATGGGTGTGGACATGACAGCCTATCTCTGCTGCTGATCACAACAAAAATTCTAAACAAAACAGAAAAAGCAAATACCTGAGGGCTCTGAAAAGTAAAGAATAGCAGGTAGATTGGGAGGGAAGTCCAGACTTAAATGACTAGTATTGCAATGTGTTTCTTAGTTTTTTATTTGTTTTCCTCCTTTAACTCCTGGCTTTGACCTGAGGGTGGCCTGAGCTGCTGAACTGCACAGCAGGTACAGTTAGCAAAAACTGAGGGGGAAAAACTTTTTCTGGCTATAAGTCCAGGTAAAAGAAGAAACCCTCACGTTTTCTCTTTGTCCCCACACTGCAGTGACAGCAGAGGAACAGACACAGAGCTGAAGAAAGAAGCTCCTGTGACCCTCATATCAGAACGAAAAGAACATAAGATTAATTCCAAGTATTTTTTGTCTTTTCTCTTGTCACTTTGCCCCTAGGGTGGCCCCATCACATGGAACTGTGTGACAGGAGTAGGGAGGTACTAAAACTCTTTGAGAAACCTGTATTTCTGGTCAGAGGAAGAAGAATAAGAAGCCCATGGCATCAGAGAGTGGAGGGTGGGTAATTTTGTAGAGCAGAGACCTGCAGAAGTGGCCACAATAATTCTGTGTGTGAATCAACACAAATCCCAAGCTCACCACTAAACTTCATGAATGTGGAACAGACCCAAAGAAGCCCAGTAAAGTCTGTGAAAACTGAACTATAATATGAACTAAGACCAAGTCCCAGACTGCACCCTGAGTGGCACACGAGTGGGCAGACTTACGTAGCATAGCAAAGGCTCTGGACACCAAACTGACATTGTAGCCACCACCCACAGTAGGTGAAACAGAATTTGCAGTCTGAATATAGTCAGGTTGCTTGCCTTCTCAAACAAAAAAATAGATTCACATTGTTCAGAGGATTTTAATAGGACTCAATATTCAAAGTGCTCAGGATACAAACTAAAATTACTCAACATTCCAACAACCAGGAAAATGTGGTGAGAAAGACATTTAACAGATGCCAACCCTGTGATAACCTAGATGTTAGAATGATTAGACAAAGAATTTAAAGCAGAATTATAACCACGCTCCACGAGATATAGGTATACACTTTTGTCAAGAAGGTAATGATAGACATTCTCATAAGAGAAAAACTATTTCATAAAAACTGAAAAGTGTAAAACTAAAAAAATATAATATCTGAAATAAAGAATCCACCACATGGGCTCAATAGCAGAGTGACAATGACCAAAAAAAAAAAACCAAAAAAAGTGAGTAAACCTGAAGGTAGATCAATAGTAATTTTCCAATCTGAAGAACAGATAGAAAAAAATTTAGAACAAATATATCAAGTTTTAGGGACTTCTGGGATGATATAAAAAGTTCAAACATTCACATCATTGAAGCCTCTGACTAAGAAGAGATGGTACAGAAACAACTCTTAAAGAAATAAAGGTGAAAACCTTCCACATTTTGTGAAACATATAGATTACAAATTCAAAAATATCAGTGAGTCCCAAGCAAGAAAAACTCAACAAATCATAATCAAATTGACAAAAATCAAATATGAAGAAAAAAATCTTGAAAACATCCAGAGAAAAATGACACATAACATATATGAGACACTAGTCAAATGACGGCAGACTTCTCATCAGGAACCATGGAGGCCAGCAGACAATGGACAGAACCTCTAAAGTGCTGAAAGAGAATTGTCATACCAGGCTCTATATCCTTTGAATATACCCCTCAAAGCAAAAGAGAGACATTTTTAGATGAAGAAAAACTAATAATATGTCACCAGAGGATCTCCTCTAAAAGAAATATTAAAGGAAGTTCTTCAAGCGGAAGGGAAATGATAGCAAGGGAAACCTAGGACTTCAGAATAAAGAAAGATGAACAGCAACAGAAAGTCAACAATCTGGATTAAAATAATAAACTATTTTTCTTGTCTCAAGTGCTTGAAAATATATATGATCACTGAGAACAGAAAGTATTTTATATTGTCTTTTGTTTTCCTTTATTGATTTTAGAGAGAGAAGAAGTGAGAGGGAGAGATAGAAACATTGATGAGAGAGAACATCGATTGGCCACTTCCTGCATGCCCCCCACTGGGGATTGGGCCCACAACCTGGGCATGTGTCCTGACTGGAAATCAAACTAGCGACCTCTTAGTGCATGGGTCGACGCTCAACCACTGAGCCACACTGGCCAGACGTATTTTATATTGTATAGTGCAAATGAAATTCTCACACATTGCTGGTGGGAATATAAAATGATATAGCCATTTTAGAAAACTATTTGGCTGGTTCTTATAAGTTAAACATACACCTACCATATACCCCAGCAATCCCATTCCTAAACACATACCACTAGAGAAATGAAAACTTTGTACTCAGATGTTAAGAGCAGCTTTCTTCATAATCACCAAAAACTAGAAGCAATCTAAATGCCCTTCAATTGATGAATGGATAAACAAACTGTGGTACATCCATACAAAAGACAATTGTCTACAATTTATGTGACATTTTGAAAGGGCAAAACTATAGAGATGGAGAACAGTTTGTCGAAGGTTAGGGGTAGAAGAAGAAGTTGACTACAAAAGGGCAACACAAGGAAACCTGGGGAGGGATGGAACTACTTTGTACTTTCGTGGTGGTGATTACATGACTATGCATTTCTTAAAACTCAGAACTGAATACCAAAAAAGCTCATTATTATTTTTGTGAATTTATAAATAAAAATGTTTAAATTTAACAGTCTATTAATTTCCTCAATTTCACATCCCTCCCTAAGTCATGCCACACATTTCTGAAAATTGAATGCAAGTTGGACTCTCTTAAACTTAAATATTTAAAAATTCACCAAGAACTTGCTTTTAAAAGAGTCTTACCAGGAATTCTTTTGCAAAGTAAACTTGGTTAGTGCCCCTGAACTTACTAGTGTCCATGTAACCTGGAGTTCTGAATTTCATCATCCGTCTAAGTTGGAGTGAATATGCAACTCTGATGATTTTCAGGATATTCTTTTTTGGTTTTTGTTTTGTTTGTTTCTTTCTTTCTTTGTTTGACAGCTCTGACCAAGAGTAAGTAGGCTAAGTTATTTTCACGGCCTTTCCCAATGCCATGACTGGGGCCCAAAGAGTCAGAGTGCTCCCGGGCAGTTCAAGTCCCCCAGGGCCTGCCACTGGAGAAACCCAAGTTCTCTGACACAGTGAAGAGGACACTGGGGGGCAGGGCTCAGGGCAACAAGGACATGCCCTTTGTTAGGCTGTGCTAGGAGCTACAGGTCACTGGGACCTGAGCCCTGTTGAACCCATGGTCACATGCCTCCCTCACCCTGCCAGCCTCAGAGCTCCCTGATGTCAAGGACAAACAGCAACACCACGAGAAGGAGGAAGTTGCCTTTGTCTCAGCCTGGCGCTTAGTAATGTATGTCAGCGATGACACCTGTTCAACAAACCAGGTAAACGTTGTGCGCCTTATTCTGGCTGCCGTCTGCCCCACAGTTAGCTCAGGTGCTCGCTCGCTCGTTTGCACATCCTGGTCACCTTTCCTCAGGCCTCACTTTCCCAAGCTGCGTTTCAGGGTCAGTAGTCTTTCAAAAAAATTACAGGCCTTTGCCCCTCCTAAGAAAGTGTTCCTCCTTTGCTCAGTAACTTCCTGAAAAAACATTGGGTGCAAATCTCATTGTTACCAGTCACGGAGCAAGCCCCTTCTACAAATTGAAGTCTCCTTTTGTAAAGGAGCTAATCCTCCCTTCTCATCACGCACGCGCTTGCCAGTTTCTCCAGCTACTGACTCCACACTGGTACACAGTGGGTATTTTTGTCCGGTGAGCAGTACACTAGTCATTCTTCTGGTTCCTAAAAAGTACCCGGGCTTTACTGCATTGATTCCGGGAGACTTGAACGTATGCGCTGGGTATCAAAACCGCTTCTGGGCGCTCGAGCTCCTGCCAGGAACTTCCTCCCGGCTCGGCAGCACAGCTGCTGCTGCTTATTCGCTCCCAGCTCCACCCAGCGCTGCCGCCGGTGCAGGAGAAGGCGGTGCCACAATTCCACACGAGGGCAGGGTACTCTAAAAAAGCACGCATTTGGCCCTGGCCAGTGTGAGCATCAACCCTCGGACCAAAGAGTCGCGGGTCCAATACTGGTCATGGGCACGGACCTCGGTTGCGGTTCCGCCCCTGGCTCTGGTCCAGGTCCTGCAGTGCAGGAGGCAACCAATCCATGTGTCTCTCTCACAACAATGTCTCTCCCCAGCCCCACCCCCACTCCCTCCCACTCTACCTGAAGATAAATGGAAAAATACCCTCAGGTGAGGATTAAAAAAAAAAAGTATGCATTTAGTAAATAAAAAGAAGTAGATTGTAATATGAATGTTCTCTCATATTGCCCAAATACACCTAGAGTTTATTTTCTTACTCTGGGGTTCTCACTTCAACTGGAAGGAATCTATTAATACTGCTAAATGTTTAACGTAAAGTGTAAGTCAAATTTAAACTGTTAATTGCCTAATTATTGACAAGGTCAAAGAGTGTCCACTAATAAGAAAGTCCACAGCCCTGGCTGGTGTGGCTAAGCGGTTAGAGCGTCGGCCCACAGACCAATGAGTCCCGGGTTTGATTCCGGTCAAGGGCATGTACCTCGGTTGCGATTCGTCCCGGCCCTGGTTGGAGTCATGAGGGATGCAGCCATTCAATGTGTCCCTTTCACATCGATGTTTCTCTCCCACCCCCCTTCCTCTCGCTCCTTCCTACTCTATCTAAACAAAAATGGAAAAATGTCCTCTGGTGAGGATAAAAAAAAAAAAAAAGAAAGAGTCCACAGAACCCTGGGCCAATCACTTCCTAATTCTACACCAAGCTCGCGCTATGCGGCCTATCTACCTGTTGAAGGAGAGTTACAGGTCAGCAGGACTAATGAATAGCCCCAGACCCTGGCATGCCGAGCCGGCTCAGCCTTGAGGATTCCATAAGGATTCCATGCTCCAGCCACAGAAGCAGGACTGTTTAACAACTTTACAGGTCCTAGCCCCTAAGTCCTCCTCCCACATCAAATCAAAAATGTTAAATTTACCCACATCCCACATTAGACCTACTGCTTAGAGCTCCAGGCTGCCCTCCACATGGGCAGAACTGCTCTGGAGCTGCCCACATGGAGGCCAGGATGGGATCATCCAGAGCATAAGCCTCTCCAAAGGGACAGGAGCCTCCCACATGAGGTCTTTCTCCAGCATCACCCCTCCGTATCACCTCCTCCCCTGAGGAAGACAGGAGTGGGCCTCCAGCCCACTGGGATCCTCTGAGGAAGCATGCAGTACACTCCTGGGCAGTGCCCTGACTGAAAAGGGTGGCTGGGGCATCTGGCCATGCAGTCCTGCCCCCACGGGTTACAGTTGCCTTGGGGGCTTTAAGTCCCCCCACCCACTTTTGTACTTTCAGGTCACACCTGACAGCCCACTTATCTTCTCCAGCTTCAGAGAAAGCCCTGAAGTCGAGAAGGGCTGCTTCTTTGATGACACGCACGTCTCAAGATCTGCAGCGGTGAGCATGTGTGTACTTTCTGTATGCAAATAGACTGTAAGGTCCTTCAGTGCAAAGATCATAAAAGGAGCAAGAAAGCAATGCAATGGTTTTAATTGCAGATTAGGATGATTTTGACTAAAACCTTGAGATCTCTGCTCTTTGCTGTTTTAACTTGGTGGCATTCTATCAATCCTTTACCCTTATGCTCTCATTGAAAAGTAAAACCCTCAGACCATTTCATTTATATGGCAAGATCATCAGATAAGGAAATAATACAAGAAAAACAATTGTCTTCCTTTGTTCACTGGGGCAACAGCTATGCTTGTCACCATCTTTGGGCTGTAATAATACACAGAGATACTAGTGGGGAAATCTTACTTTTGTCCATCAGATCCTTTGCTGACCCTCATTCTGTCCATCCTTCAATAAGCAGGATCAGAGCAGAGGAGCTCCTCTCTGAGCCTCAACGTCCCAATCTGTAAAGCAGAGACAGTCACTGTGCTGCATCGCAGGGATGTTCTGAGCATTAAGTGTGCTGCTGTTTGAAAAGATGTTTGGTGAACAGTAAAAAGCTATTCAAATATCAGCCACGATTATAGCAGGCCTGGCTAAGGGGCTACCTCACCCTGTGGCGAGCCCTGGTGAGCCCATACAGACAGATCGTTTCCTTTGAAAAATCCAGCTCAGGCTTTATACCACCTAAGGGCACATGCCCCACACTGTCCTGTATTATTATTTACATAGACACCATGTGTCTTTTTTGGTGTCCCCCAATGACTGCAGTGCCTTGCACTTTGAATTTTTACAGTTCATTAAGGTTGTTCTCAACTTTTCCCTGGAGAAAGTACAGGTTCCCGGGCATGACTGTCAGGGCTTGGCACAGGCTGAGACCTGGCTATGCCAGCACAGACCTGCTACTCTCCTTCCCGGGCCCTCTGCCCTGCTCACGCTGCTCCCCGCACCCTCTGAGTTGTGTCTCCCCAAGTTGCAACACACTCCCAATTTGACTTTCCCCATCGAACTCGCACCCATCATTTCAGAGTCAGCGTCGCTCCACCCTTCAGTGAAACCCTTCTTAGGCCCATGTATTCCATGAGTATTTCCTGTCTTCAGGGTCTACTGGGTGCCTGCAGCACTGTGCCAGGCGCAGGGGGCACAACGGTGAACCTATCAGAGTCGATTCCTTCCCTCGTGGATCTAGAGACCTTACTGGTAATAATGGCCTGGAACTTAAACAATATCCTTGTGAGTTTTTCCTTTACGGTTATTTCATGCACATACCTTGTTTAGACCCAGCTCGAAAGCTAGATCTTTGAGTAAGGCTCTTTGCACCCTCGCACACACAAGCAAAATAACATGTGGCATATAATAAGCATATGTCAAAATAGTTTATGCCTTCACTTTTGCTGTAGGACAAAGAAATACATGAGGAAAGTTCCCACACTATGAGGGATATTCAACAAAATGATCAATTTAAAACTTAAAAATGCACGAGCATGTGCACCTTGATGACTTAGTTCAAGGCTTCTAAACAAACACAAGTTAATGCAAGTTCTCTTAGAAATGTTTCCATTTGAAAAAAAAAATTCTGGTACAATAAGGGTCCAGAAGCTGAGACACACATGGGTTTCCAGCTTGAAGGGTGTGAAATGAGGTGTGTGACTTGTGTATTAATGAAAATCAGATGCCACCTTGTGGCCAGAAATAGAAATGCAGGTATTAGCTGGGCAAAAGAATGGATTGCTCTGGGAATCACTTACAGAATTACATTCCACAAACAATTTGCTCCATCCCAGTGGGGACAGTGTATTTCCACATTTACCCTCAAAACACTTATTTTCTCTAACCTATGATGTCCCTACAGACATAATCCTTACATCACACACACAACGTTTACAAGCCTCCTGAAACCTACCTATGTAATCTATAGGGCTGGCCATCACTTCACCCTAAATCCAGTGTTGATTATTAACCTCAGAAATTCAGAAAAATTTTTATTTCTGAAGAGTGAAAATATCACAGATACTTTCAAGGATATTAGGTGAAACAATTTCATTTCATAAGCAAAGAAAATTTCAGTGACAAGCAAATGGATGCTTTGATAAAAGTCTATATGAAGTAATTTTTAAATATTTTATCATTTCTAATATTTATATTTTGTGATATTTTATAAATTAAACATTTCTATTTTACAATATCATTTAAGCTACTTATATTTTATAAAATTAATAATTTGTGATATTTTTATAGTCACATGTAAGTGACCAGTTTTGACAATACTGGAAAGTTCAGAATTTCCCTCAGACTGTTATTCAATTTCCCTCAGACTAAAAGGTCAATATAAACATAATCATGCATTATTGCAGATAGTATCTATTTGGATGATTTAAAAAATTTTTTTAATCCTCACCCGAGGATATATTTTTTTCAATTTATGTTCAAATAGAGTGGGAGAGAGAGAGGGAAATCGAGACACATCAAGACACATCAATCGGCTGCCTCCCACACGACCCCAACCAGGGCAAGGGAATGAACCGCAACCAAGGTATGTGCCCTTGACTGAAATCGAACCCACGACTCTTTGGTCTGCGGGCCGACACTCTAACGGCTAAACCAAACTGGCCAGGGCTCTATTTGGATGTACCAATAAAAAACAGAGACTGTCGGAGTAGATCAAATAATAAGACCCAATTATATGTTGTCTATTAGAAATCCTCTTTACATATAAAGAAATAAATTAAAAGTAAATAGATTGAGAAAGAAATATGCTAAAAAGAGTTAAAAGCAGAAGTAGCTATATTGATTTCAGACAGAGTGTAGCTATATTAATTTCAGACAGAGTGGACTTCAGAGCAAGGCAAGTTATCAGGGAAAAGAAGGGCATACGTAATAATAAAGGGTCAATTCTCCAAGAAGAGAAAACACTCCTTAACGTGAATGCACCGAACAACAGAGCATCAAAGTACATCAGGCCAAAACTGGGAGAGCTGCAAGGGGAGACAGATGAATCCTCTGTCGTAGTTGGAAACTTCAGCACCCCTATCAGAAGGGGACAGATCCAGTAGGCAGAAAATCAGCAAGTACATATTTGAACTCAACAACACCATTTATCAACTGGATATAATGGACATTTATAGACTTCTCCACCCAATAACAGTCGAATACACATTCTTCTCATGCTCACAAGGAACATACACTCAAGATAGACCACATTCTGGGCCATAAAACACACTTTAACAAAATTAAAAGAATAGAAATCATATCATGTCTGCTCTCAGAGCACAAAGGAACGAAATTAGAAACCAATAACAGAAAGATAGCTGGGAAATCCCAATATACTTGGAAATTAAATAATTTTAAACAACATGTGGGCCAAAGAAGAAACTCAAGAAAATTTATAATATCTTAAACTAAATGAAAATGAAAACACAATTTATCAACATTTGTGGGATGCACTAAAAGCAGTGCTTGGTGGGAAATTAATAGCATTGAATGCATATTTTAGAAGAGAAGAAAGATCTAAACTCCATCATCTAAGATTTCACATTAAGAAACTAGAAAAAGCCCTGGCTGGTTTGGCTCAGCGGTTAGAGCGTCAGCCTGCGGACCAGAGAGTCCCGGGTTCGGTTCCTGCTAAGGGCACGTGCCTCGGTTGCAGTTTGTCTCCGGCCCCGGTTGGGGTCATGTGGGTGGCAGCCAGTCAATGTGTCTCTCTCACATCGATGTTTCTCTCTCTCTCTCTCTTCCTCCCTCTGTCCTTCCCGCTCTATCTGAAGATGAATGCAAAATTGTCCTCGGGTGAGAATAAAAAAAGAAAAGAAATTAGAAAAAGGCCCGGCCAGTGTGGCTCAGTGGTTGAGCTGTCAATCCATGCACCAAGAGGTTGCTGGTTCGATTCCCGGTCAGGGCACATGCCCAGTTGTGGGCCCGATCCCCAGTGGGGGTCATGCAGGAGGCGGTCGAGCGATGTTCTCTCTCATCAATATTTCTTTCTATCTCTTTCTCCCTCTCCCTTCCTCTCTCTAAAAATCAATAAAGGGGAAAAAAAATTTTTTTAACTAGAAAAAGAAGAGCAAATTGAATTCAGAGTAAGGACAAGAAAAAATAATAAATATTAAAACAGAAATCAATGAAACTGAAAACAGAAATCACTAGAGAAAATCAATGAAACCAAATGCTAGTTCTTTGAAAATTGATAAGCCTCTAGCTAGGCTAAGAAAAAGAGAGGACACAAATTACTAATATCAAAAATGAAAGAGAGAACATAAGTACAGATCCCATGGACATTAAAAGGATCATAAGAACCACTAAGAAAAATTATATATCCATATTTTTTTTGTTGTTAATCCTCACCCGAGGATACTTTTCCATTAATTCTTTTTAGATAGAGTGGAAGGGAGGGAGAAGGAGAGAGAGACAGAGAAACATCAATGTGAGAGAGACACATTGACTGGTTGCCTCCTGCATGAACCCCACTGGGCTGAGGATCAAACCTGCAATCCAGGTATGTGCCCTTGACCAGGAATTTAACCTGCAACCCTTTGACACTCTAACTGCTGAGCCAAACCGGCCAGGGCTATATCCACACATTTGATAACCTAAATGATATGGACCAATTCCTTGAAAGAAGCCATCTGCCAAAACTCACACAAGAAGAAACAGACAATCTGAATAGTCCTATATTTACTAAATAACTTGAATCGATAGTAACTTTCCAAATGGAAAGCACCAGGTGAGTTTACTGATGAATTTCTACCAAACATTTAAGGAAGAAATTAAACCAGTTCTCTACAATCTCTTCCAGAAAATAGAAGCAGAGGAAATACTTCTTAATTTCTTTTATGAGGCCAGAGTTATCCTAATACCAAAACCAGACAAGGACACATCACAAGAAAAGAAAACTACAGACCAAAATCTCTCAAGAACATAGATACAAAAGTCCTCAACAAAATATTAGCAAATCAAATGCAAAAATATATAAAGAGAATTAGATACCACAACCAATTGGGATTTATCCCAGGTATGCAAGGCTGGTTCAACATTTGAAATCAATCAATGTAATCCATCATATCACCAGGCTAAAACACCAATCTTATGATCATTATCAATAAATGCAGAAAAGCGTTTGACAAAATCCAACACCCACTCATGATTAAAACTCTCAGTAAACAAGGAATCAAGGGGGGACTTCCTGAACTTGATAAGGACGATCTACAAAAAAACGTGCAGTGAACATACTTAATGGTGAGAAACTCAGCTTTCCCAACATGATCAGGATCAAGGCAGAGATACCCCTATCACCGCTCCTTTTCAACATCATATTGGAAATCCTAGCTAATGCAATAAAAATAAACAAACAAATATTATACTGATTGATAAGGTAGAAATAAAATTGCCTTTGTTCATATATGAAATGATTATCTGTGTAAAATTTTTTAAAATATTAACAAAAAAAACACAAAAACAACTGAAACTAGTAAGTAATTATGTCAGGGTTTCAGGATACAAGGTTAATAAACAAAAGTCAATCCTTTTCCTCTATACCAGCAATAAATAAATGGATTTTTTTTAAAATCCTTACCCGAGGATATTTTTCCATTTATCTTCAGATAGAGTGGGAGGGAGGGAGGGAGGGAGGAAGAGAGAGAGAGAGAGAGAGAAACATCGATGTGAGAGAGACACATCGATTGGTTGCCACCCGCACAACCCCAACCAGGGCTAGGGATGAACCACAACCGAGGTACATGCCCTTGGCCAGAATCAAACCCGGGACTCTTTGGTCCACGGGCCGATGGTCTAACAGCTGAGCCTAACCGGCCAGGGCAATAAGTGGAATTTTAAATAAAAAAATACATACAATTTACATTAGCATCCAAAATATGAAATACATAGGCATAAACCTAATAAAATATGTAGGAGATCTATATGAGGAAAACTACATAACTCTGATGAAAGAAATAAAAGAAAAACCAAATAAATGTTCATGCTCAGTATTGTCAAGATGCCAGTTCTTCCCAACTTGTACTACAGATTCAATACAATTCCAGTAGAAATCCCAGAAAGTTATTTTGTGGATATTGACAAGCTGATTCTAATGTTTACATGGAGGGCAAAGACCCAGAATAACGGACTCAGCGTTGAAGGGGAGGAACAAAGCCGAAGGACTGACACCCTGACCTCAACATTTACTGTCTATCAGCTACAGCAATGAAGAGAGTGTGTGTGGTATGGAGAAAACAGGTGAACGGAACAATGGAACAGAAATAAAGAGTCCAGAAGTTTCATCAGCTACCATATTTAAAATTTGGACTTCCAAACACATTTATAAAATTGGGGAATATGTCCAAGCTTACTCATTTCTCTAGCCTTGCTTCCTAAAAGTATAATTGGGGGGAACATCTGAGCTTTCTGGATATGAGACACATCAGAAGTCTAGTTTCCTGTCAACGGGGCTTCCTCGGGGAGCTCTTCACGTGTTCTCGTTTACCCGTGGCAGCCACGAGTTTTCACTTTCCACAGTGGGTGGGACATCTGGGGAGAGCCACACTCTGCGAGAGGACACAAGTGCCACCTTAGGAGGGACAGCCCCGTCCGCTGTCACCTGAAACTCCTCAGTGAGAAGAAAAAATATAAATCCCGAAGATACCGGCAAGGATTTTGTCTTTGACCCAAGGCAGCTGGGGCCTGGGCGTCGCCTTAGAGGGCTCACGAATTTCTGTTGTTGTCCAGGACTCTTCTCTGAAAGCACTCACGACAGAACCCAGCTGAAAGTCGGAAGCCAGAGCCTCAGAAAGAGGCTGTGGACATCTGGGCTCTCCGTGCTCATGCCGGCCCTTGTGGGGGCCGCCTTAAGGGAAGAGGTGGGCGTAAAGAAGAAATGAAAAGTAGTACGGGGAGTGCTTGCTCTCACGGCCCCTGGGTTTGTGAAGTAAACTCTGGCTGCCCAAAGAGTGAGAACATTCTCTTGGTGGATGTCTTTGCGTTTGGTGACAGGTGATAAACATATACCCCAAGATTCCTATTTCCAGCTGAATGCAACTGGGTGAGTGCAACACTGTGGCAAAGCCTCTCCCTTTCTGTGATTGTATCTATGTAGAATTTGGAATAAAATAGTGTGAACATTTTAATGAAAATAATTATGGATACCCATATCTTTTTTGTTGTTGTTTGTTAATCCTCACTCGAGGATGTTTTGTCCATTGATTTTTAGAGAGTGGAAGTGAGGGAAGGAGAGAGGGAGAGAGAGAGAGAGAGACATGTGAGAGGCACATCAATTGGTTGCCCAGGGCCAGCGAGCGAACCTGCAAGCCTGTGCTCTAACCACTGAGTCACATCATCCAGGGCCCCATAATGCCTTTTTCTGTAGCACTGGGCTTCTCAGGGTTTTAATGAGCACAGACAGCTTTATGGTGAGCACTTTCAGTAATGAAAGTCCTTGACAACAGAAATACCCAGGGACTCGAGGCAATGTCCAAATTTCAACAGGCTTTGGTCCCAGACTAAGAACACCAGCAGCAGCCTGGCAGCTGGTAAGACCCAAGTGCTGGCAGCTTGCTGTGGTTCTTACTCACCAGCACGTCTAGTAATCTTATCCATGGTTTAGTCTGTGACCATCATAATGAAACTCTATGGTCAGTTCACAATCTCTAAGCAGAGCACAGGATCTGGGGGCCAATTGTCGTGGACGACACCCTCTCATGTGTCCCCTCAAGCTTATGAGAAAATCTGGGTAAATTACACATTAAGTAAAATCTGGGTATCATGCAATGGTACTGAGAAGGCAATCATACTAGGAGGAACAACCAGTAAAAAGGAATGTTCTGAATGGAAAGACTGGGCCCAATCCTGAGCCTGTTATTCACCGTGGGAGACAGACTTCCTGCACACAGAATGGAACCTGAGGTTCAGGCTCACGGTGTTCTGGAGCTCAGGACCCAAACCCACTGACTCGTCTGTAAACGTCCTTAGATTCTTACTGTCATGATTGGTCTGATCCAGCTTTCTATGCTGAAGAGATGTCTTTACTGATTTGGCTTAGATAAATAACAATCTTTGTTTATTGATACTATCTTGAATTTCCACCTTGGCCTCTATAAACATAACTCTTTTGTTTTTAGGATCAGCAAGATTCTAAAAGCCAAGTTTGCAAAACATACCTTATAGTGAATACCGACACAAGGATAATCTTTTTTGTTGGTATAATGAGGCAATTTATTTTCTCTGGTCATTCTACCCACTAAGTACACAGTGGACAAGTCAGCATGCCCAGAGGCCCGAGCACTGGTCCTGCAGGTCACTAACTGGTTGGGCGATCCTGAATGATCCTGGGCATATCTTCTCATCTCTCTGGTCTACCATTTCCTCACCCGTAAAATGACAGGGTTGGGCCAGATGACCTGAGCTAGCTCCTCCCGCTGGAATGCCCATGATAATCCTATCCAGTCTCAGTCTGTCATTAAAATATTCTTAAGTGCTTTTTACTCAAGATTAGAAAGAGATTCCTCACAGGCCTTTCAGCTGCCTGCCATTAAGAATCACTCATTTGCTTTACTTCTCACTTCCCAAACTACTCTGCAAATAAAATATAAAAACCCAGGACGTTGCTATAGGGAAACGGTGGATGTTAGTGTATTTCACATCCTTTTGTGTTTTTAACTGCTACATCTCTGTGCAGTGGTCATCAAATAATTAGCCTAAAGGTCCACCTGAATCCTGAGACCTGTCGGGTCTGTGCTGAGCTCCAGGTCCAGGACGGAGCCTGAAACGAAGCAGGTCACACTGATGCCTGCAGCTGGGAGTGTGACGGCGGCACTGCCCTCGTCTGCACATTGTACACAGTGTGGTTTTCCTGTGGCATTTTTTGCAGTACAGTCTATATGTTTGAACTATATTCATAAGCTTTATTTTTTAGAACAGTTTTTGGTTCACAGTAAGAGTGAGGGGAAGGTACAGGGAGTTCCCATATACCCCCTGACCTTACACATGCATAGGCTCCCCCACTACCAACACCTCCCAGCATTTGTCACAACTGATGAACCTACATTAACACATCATTATCACCCGGAGTCCACAGTTTACATCAGGGTTCACTCTGTGTGTCATACATTGCATAGTGTTAGAACAAATGTATAGTGGCCTGTGTCTACCACCAGTGTCACCCAGGGCAGTTCCACTGGCCTCAGACTCCTCTGTGCTCACCCCTTCATCCCTCCCCTCTAACTCCTGGCAACCATTGACCGATTTGCTCTCTCCGTAGTTCTGACTTTTCCAGAATGCTGTATAGTTGGAATCCTACAGGATGTAACCTTTTCAGATTGGCTTCTTTAATGTAGGTATATGCATTTCAGGTTCCTCTGTGTCTTTTCATGGCTTGATAGCTCATTTCCTTTTAGTGTTGACATATATTCCATCATCTGTACGCCCCACCGTTTATCCCCTTGCCTACTGAAGAACATCTTGGTTGCTTCCAGTTTTGGCAACTATGAATAAAGCTTCTATTAACATCCATGTGCTGGTGTCTGTGTGAACACAGTCTTCAACTCCTTTGGGTTGAACGGGATGTGATCACTGGATCATAGCATAAGAATGTTAATGTTGTAAGAAACTGTCAAACTGTCTTCCAAAGTGGCTGGACCATTCTGCATCCCCACCAGCAGTGAGTGAGAGCTGCTGCCCCTCAGCAGCACGCGGTGGTGGTAATGATCTGGATGTGGGCCTTCTCATAGGTGTGTAGTGATCTCTGTTGTTTTACTTTGCATTTCTCTGCTGACGTGGGATTTGCAGCATCTTTTCATGTGCTTGTCTGCCATCTGCACGTCTTCTTGGTGAGGGTCTGTTAAGGCCTTTGGCCTATTTTAAAATCAGATTGTTTTCCTATTGTTGAGTTTTAAGGGTTCTTTGTTTATTTTGAATAACAGTCCTGTATCTGATAGGGCTTTTGCAAATATTTTCTCCATCTGTGGCTTATCTTTTCATTCTCAGTGTCCTTCACAGAGCAGAAATTTTTTATTTTAATGAAGTCCAGCTTATCAATTATTTCTTTCATGGATCATGCCTTCAGTGTTATATCTAAAAAACCATTGCCAAAACCAAGGCCGGTCATCTAGATTTCATCCACTGTTACCTTCTAGTTGTATGGTTTGCATGTTACACTGAGGCCTGTGATCCACTTAGAGTTCATTTGGGTGAAGGGTGGCGGGTCCAGACTACTCGGCATGTGGCTGTCCGGTTGTTCCAGCACTAATGCATTGCTGTCAACGTCTCCCTTTAGAACTGTTCATATTCGCTTTATGTATTCTGGTGCTCCTGTGTTAGGTGCATATGTATTTATAAACGGTAAATCATCTTGTTGGATTGATCCTTTTACCATTGTGCAATACCTTTCTTCATCCTTTATCACAGTCTATTTTAAAGTCTATTTCTTTTCTGATGAGTAAGCTACACCAGCTTTCTTTTCGTTTTCATTTGCGTAAGATTTTTTCATACCTTCACTTTCAGTCTGTGTGTGCCCTTACTTCTGAAGTGAGTTCTTACAGGCAGCACACAAGGGCCTTGCATATCCGTGATGCTGTGTTATACTGTTGCACCTTATTCCTTCACACATGAAGCTAAATTAGGCACTGGCACATGCAGGGGAGTCGATTCCTAAACCCAGTGAACAACGAGGAGCCCCTGAAGGTTTTGAGCAAGGAGTAACATGGTAAGCCTCTGGAAGCAAGGGCAGGAGTCTCTCAGGTTGGGGGGCGGACAAGAGTGGAGATCTGGGCGATCTCCACAGGCACCTGGACATTTCGATCTGGGACGCAGGAGAGAAGTTGGGGTGCTACATCCACATCTAGGAATCATCTTCCCAGAGGGCCAGCTGAAGCTGTGAGGGCAGGTCAGCGCCAAGAGGTGGAGGACAGCAGGTCCAAAGGTGGAACCTTCCCGAGCAGCCATCCTGAAGTGACCAGAAAGAAACTGAAGCTGGTGGGGGGAGCCGAAGAAGGAAGTCACCACGGGTGGCCTGAAGAAGGGCAGAGAAATGGAAGCCAAGAAAGGGCAGCGAGAAAGGAAGTGCCAGTGTGTGC
The DNA here is from genome assembly GCA_030848825.1 of Tadarida brasiliensis. Lineage (NCBI taxonomy): Eukaryota > Metazoa > Chordata > Mammalia > Chiroptera > Molossidae > Tadarida > Tadarida brasiliensis. The sequence goes on along the minus strand of CM061259.1, from coordinate 63,872,713 downwards.
CTGCCCAGGGAGAACGAGGGCAAAGGGCATCCAGTGGGTTTGGAGACAAGGCCCCTCCTCTCTGCCACCTGCTGTTCCCCCAGCCAGGTCTTCCTCCGGACCGGACCGACAGACACTGCCACTCTGCCCAGACCACCTGCTGTCACCCTGCCCTGCCGGCACGCCCCCAACCAACCCCATTCACTCCACTTCTGCATCATCGGCTGCACTTATTCTGTTCCAGTCTCCCTTGCCTTTCCCTTAGTCATCCTTCTGGACAATTTCAGTGACACCCAATATCTGGCCTCCTCAGTATTCCTTCTCTGCTCATCCTGTCTACTTCTGCCAGATGACTCTCTCTAAAGCTGAGTGCCCATCACAATGTCCTCTGTGGAAAGACTCTTAACGACTCCCCATTACCTCTTATTTACAGCAAATCACTATCAAGGAGACAAGTCTTCATGTTCCCGTGAGCAGTTCGAGCCCAGCTCCATTCCCTCCCAGTGGTCTGTCTCTTGTACAACACTGGGCCTCCAAGAGCCCTGATGATAGCACTGGTCTATTTCTGGGGTGTAGATTCCTGTTTGCTAATTTCAAGCCAGCAACGTGACTTCCTGAAAGCGAGCTGGGGAGGGAGGCAATCGGCTCCGGGCCGTGAGGGGCAGCTCCAGCACACCACTGGAGGGGATCGAGCCATGGACGGAATGGACAAGCTTGGCTAACAGTGTCACACTGCTGTTCGACTTCCGACAAGCACCAACTGGACCTTAAGAAAACACAATTAGTCCAGAGGGCCTTATGGAAGTCCATACACAACTGCGAGAGTACACAAGGACTCTACAAAGAGAATTCTATGCTCACAATAAAGTGCTATGATTCTAGCTTTCCCTTCGCTTAACTTCTTTTCCCCTTGGTAAATACCCCATCATCTTGGCACACAAGCCAGAGTATGCACGAGGCTTGCCATGTCTGCACACACTGGGTTGCAATCTTTCATTTTTCCTGAATAAATCCTTTTGGTGACGAAACAGCTAGTCAATATCAACTTTCAGTCGACACTTCCATGGTAGCCTCCACTACCATCTCGGTGGGCGAGGTCTGATTGCCTTGAGGAAGCCTGTGTCTTCCCTTATAGTCTGTTAGGCTGGAAGGCCTGAAAAGATGACAACCACATCTTACACTTGGTTCTTTTCCCACAGCTCCAGCCCAGCACCTGCTCCTGGGAGGCACCCAATTTGCTGGCAGACTGACTTCCCGGGGCAGGGAGGAGCATCTGCTCCATGGAAAAACGTTCACTGCAAACAGGCCCTCCCACACCTGCCACCCACCCACCCACCCAAGTGGGAGCAACTGCAAGCCCCAAGTCCGCTTTGAAAAGCGCACGGTTTGTCTCCATTAAATTACCAAGCAGGAAGCATATCTCCAGCCTTCTCCACCCTCTAATCAGCATCCCCTTCCCACCTCCTGGCACCTTGCCCGTGGCTGGCTCTCAGGCCTGGCCTCAGTTCTGGCTCTCCGGCCTTGCCAAGGCCTTCAGGGAAGTCGGTGCTCTGGCTGCAGAACCGCGCAAAGAATCAAGAGTTGTCCCTGGCTCCTCAAAGGGGTCCGAGGCTGCCTCCAGCCCCACTCCCACTCCAGAAAAGGGTTAGTTCTCTGGCGTAAGCTGTGGCCTTCAGGAAGCGTGTGTGGACTCTGGCCACCCGTGGGGCCTTCCATGTAGAGGGGCTCTGACTGAACCTCCACAAAGGGGCTAATTAGTACATATGTGAGAGAAGCTGGCATGTACAGTGTACCAGGGCTTGCACACCACGTACTTGCAGCCCGTCCCCCTCATGCCCCCACACCGGGAAAGAACAGCCGCCACCCTCCCTGCACAGTGAGCAAAGCCAGAGGAGGTGCCCAGGCACTGTCGCGCCACGATAACGTGACCTCTCTGGGCTGGCCACCATGGCAACCTGCTTCCATTTTGATAAGAGGGCAGACAGTGACGTTTCTGTCAGTACCACAGGCACTGGTCCTTAATGCGTGAGACTAGAATGGGCACAAGCCCTGTGAATGGCTCCTTCTCTCCATCCACTTTCCCCAGACGCCAGTATTCCCACCACAGAGCCCACACACTTCAAAGACCGAGGCTTTATTCTCCTCCAGCTCGTGTTACAACTGTGGTTGCACATCAGAAATAGCCCCCCACACAAACACACGTTTCTCCCCTTCGAAGAGCCAGTAACACGGAGGCGGAAACAACGGCCTTGTGACATACACTGTCCATGTCTAGCCAGCAGGAAGCAGCAGCACCTTCACATTTAACAGGCACAATCAATCCTTAACGCTGCTGGCATAACAATGTATTGGAGATGCGGCCTTCAGGGACAGGGCTTGGAATAAGACATCAGCATTAAAGAAGAAAGAACAAAGAGAAACCATACAAAAGGATGTAGGCCGGTAAATAGCTGGATTCAATCCAAAATTTTAAAAACATGGGTCATGGATCGAACATTCATCCCTTTTGAAAAAGATATGAACTTTTTATTCAAAAATAAAACTCTGATGTATAAGTGGTTGAATCTCAAATTATAGTCTGAGCGTGCACACACACGGTCTGAGTGCACGCACACATGTGGTCTAAGCACACACGCACGCACACACGCACGCACACACACACGTGGTCTGAGCGCGCACACGTGCACACACAGTCTAAGCACACGCACGCACGCACGCACATGGTCTGAGCGCGCACACACGGTCTAAGCACACACACGCACGCATGCACACATGGTCTGAGCACGCGTACACACATGGTCCGAGCACGCGCACACACACGGTCTGAGTGCACGCACATGGTCTAAGCATGCACACACAGGCACTCACACACACGTGGTCTGAGTGTGCGTGCACACGCACACACACGGTCTGAGTGTGCGTGCACACACATGCATACTCACATGGTCTAAGCATGCGTGCACACACACACACATGGTCTGAGTGCACGCACACATGGTCTAAGCGCGTACACACATGGTCTGAGCGCGCACGAGCGCAGGTACACACACACACACACACACACACACACACACAGTGCTGAGTACTGTACTCAAGTGGCCGAAAGACATGACTCCACTCACAGACACCAACCACCAAGCACATGCCACAGTTACATTAAGTTGGTCGTCACTGGGGGTGGGGAGAACACTTTCCTACTTGGTGCTTCTTAATAGCAAAGTCACAATCAAGTGGATTGCAGTCTGCACAAGACAACAACACAAACTTTGGAGCTCAGGGCAAGAGGGAGAAATTAATTCCCACAAAGTAAACAACCACTTATAGTTTAGTGCTCATGCAGCCCCAGGGAGACCCCGTGGGGAGGCAGGACAGGTGTCACCCCATCTCCCACCCCATCTATCACACAGGAGTCAGGATCAGACCTTCTGACCCTGAGCCCACAGAGCTCTGAAATCCACTCCCTACCTCTGCTTCTTGGTCTCCCCACCCTAGGGAGTTTTCCCAGAGAAGTGAACAGCTTCTTTTCTGAATTATATAAAAAACAAAATCCTGTAAGAAATAAACATTTTGCAACAATGTGGCAGACTCAAGAGGACGAAAAGGGGTAGTTGGATAATTATTTTAGAACTCATTTTTTTTTCTATTCCCAGAATTTAACACTAACACAGGACATGTTTAGAGAGATGTAAACACTTCCCATAGCAGCATGGTCTCCACAGGCTTCTGCATCCCAGTGGGACAGACGTTTGCTGCAAGAGGTTTCCACTGGGGGCTGGCCCTGAGGCGGCCCAGGCCAGCAGCTGAGCCCCCGGCCCAGGGGAACAGCCCTGCACACAGCACACACGGAGCTGCCTGCGTTGCTTTCCTGTCCCTGATCCGAGACTCCTAGCACTGTGTGCAGGGTCCTAAGATGAAAACTGTCCCAGTGCCACCTGAGTTCTTCCCAGGAGGCTAAAGCGGGGTTCTGGGCCTCAGGGAACTGCTCAGCACTGACTGTCTGAGGCCACGGGCCAAGGCTGGGAGCACACTCGTGCTCCGGCTCCTTGTAAAAGCAGGGCTCTGGAGGAAGCCACTCGGTCTTCCCGTGAAGGTCTGGCAGCCAATGGAAAGCCGTAGCTAGAGGAAACAGACTTGCACTTTCTGTGTGATCATCTGGCCCGGACTCACCATTGCAGAAAACAGGGCAGGTAGGCCTCATGTCCAGCTGAGGACCTACTGAGGCTGAGGATGGCTCCAGAGGCGTCCTGCCTCGTGCACTAGAGTCCAGGCCTCGCTTCAGTAGCTGGGCCCAGCTGGAGGGCCTGCCTTCTGTCACTGTGCAGTGAGAGGCCCTGTGACGGGGGGATGGACAAATGCTGTAGATATACTTGCTATGTTTTTTAAAATCCCTAAAACTGCACAGGGAAACAGATCAAGTGACTTAGTCAAAACACACACAAACAAGAATACTTGAAGTGCCTCAGTTAAAAGGCTGATCCAGAAATACATCCTAGGAAAATGGTAGGACTTAGCCCAACTGCCTGCCCAACACGTAGCCAGACGTTGGCATTTCAAGGGCTTCCAAGTGCTGGCCCAGGGAAGGAGATGGTCTCAGCAGGTGTAAGACTAGTCATCATAACTCTCCTGGAGCCACTGTCCTGGGTGTGGTCCTGTCACCCGGCGTGTGTGCCTGCACACAGCAAGAGAAAATGTCCCAAGGCCAGTTCTCGGGCCTGGAATTTTAAGGAAAGACAAAAGCTAAAGGTACATGAAGGTGACTGAATGAATAAAAGAAAAAAAAGTAGCTGAAAGACACATATTATTTTAATTTTTTCAATGTACCTTTTCCCCCCCATTGAAGAGAAATTCAAAATATAAACTTACATTTATTATTTTACATTCAAGTGAAACTTCCATTTGGGGGCTCAACACAATTTGAGGCCACATTCAGCATGTTCATCCTGGTGCCTTTCACTTAAGCCGGTGGAGGAGTCCGGCCCTCTGTTTTTTTAAAAACAGCTGTGTAGCCCCGGCTGTCACACTTCACACACACAGGCACACACACACAAACCCAAAAACTTCTACATAGAAAAATAAAGAATAAACATTATCCATCTGTTGTATCCTGTGTACTGGGACTTTTATGTACATGTTTCTGGTGTTTTTTGCTTTAATGTTTCAGTCACTGCACATTTTCTCCCCCCGCGACCTATGACTCTAGGGCCGGGGCCTGCCACAGTGAAGCGGAGAAGCTGCCATCCTCTTAGGGAGACACAGAAAGCCATTTCCTGCTCCCCTTCCAAAGTGTTGCCCCCTACCACCACCTGGGATGTCCCTTGGACGGCCTTCTGGTAAGCGGCGGTCCCATCCTCTCCTCTCTCCAAGATGTCAGGGCACGGAAGGCCCACCCTGAAAACGCCCTGCAAAAAGCCCTTGGTGTGAGGCGAGGGCATGGAAGCAGGCAGGGAAAACCTTTTAAAAATACAAGGTTCTGGAATCACTGCCCACAGCCTATTCCTTTAGTATGGAGCTCGACTCTCCAGCTTGTGCTTGGTGAGGAAGTACTTGAAGAACTCATAGACAGACCAGGAAATGGCAGTGGAGGGCATCTGGTAGACAACGCGGGCCTGCATGCCCTTGAAGTAGCCGGGCAGGCCGTTGAGCCGGTACACCGTCCGGAAGGCGTTGGCCATGCCCGACAGCCGGCCGCTGATGTTGGCCAGGTTGAGGGCCATGTTCTCCTGAGTGTTGAGGAGGGTCTTACAGACGTCCAAGGGGGTGGTGGCGGCCGCAGCGAGGGCCCCAGCCAGGCCACCTGAGATGATGTGGGACTGCGGGTTGTAGCCCCGGTGAGGGTTGACCTGCTCCTGCAGGAACTCGTAGGTGATGAAGTGGATGGACTGGAAGGGAATGTTCATGGTCAGCTGCGTGGTGTAACTCCGGTAGAAGGCCCGCAAGCCCTCAGTCCTCCAGACCGTCCGGACGCAGCTGAGGGCCGACCGGTGCGGCGAGTTGTACATCTGCATGCGCTGCTTCACCACTGTTGTCGGGCCGCGGGCAGAGCGGGCGGGCGGGCGGGCAGTCGGGGCAGTGGGTTGGTTTGGCCCCACCCCGGGTCGGAGTGAAATGGGAAGCCAAGCCATAAAGAGAAACAAGCAAGTTTAGACACGCTGGTAACAGGTCACAGAGAGATAGCACACACACACAGCCCCAGCCTGAGACCACAGAGGGCCAGCTCCAGGCAGTCCCTGGCTATTTCCTAAAGTGTCTCCAGCCTGAATCTTGTGTAAGGTGTTCCCTAAACCAGGACACCGCTTCCAATTCCCTGATCTGACCCTCAGATCCTGGCTGCCTGGGGCATCGCTCCCACCACAGATCTAGATCCTGCCCAGCCCTGCTGCCTCCTCTGTCTCACACACATCTCCTGGACGTGCCGCGTCCTTTCTCTCCTGGTCTGGACCTGGGACAGTGTCATTAGCTTCTGTGTCACAGTGCTCTTGGAAGACACTGCAAGCATGTCAGCCCAGGTTCACTCACCACCTCCAGTGAAGACCCTGCTTTGTTAATACAAACGTAACTGTGGGTCAAAGGCCACGAGGCAAATGAGTGCCACTGTGGCCCCTTGGCTTGGAATTGTACTCATTCCCCACACTGCCAAAATGAACACACCGTGCGTTTTCTTTACTGTTAAAGAAATAAAGTCCTTAAATCAACAACGTCGAGGAGAAGAGGTGGGAGTTGAAACTCATTTTTTTTTCTCCTTTGAATAATAGAAACAAAATTTTCACCTGGTTGGCATGGGCTCACTGGCCACTGACCAGGTCATGCATGAATCACCTTAAACCCACACAGAGAGAATACACCTCCCAATCGGACCCACCATGTCCCTAAGGACAAAACAAGCCCCCTGTCTGCTAGGGGATGGGAGGCAGCTGAGCACAGGTAAGAAATGTTAACCTTAAAAGACAAAAACAGACAAACTTGTAAGACAAAACTTAAAATGTTGACATTTTTACCTCTAATTCTCCCTTCTGGAAAGGGGCCATTTTCTTGGGGAGAAAGGTAGAGAGAGCCCCTCATCTCACAGAAACTAACCCAGCTGAAAGCAGGCCCAGCCCCGGGTCCCAGAGCTCCTCGCCATTCAGACCCGGTTGGCTGGGACCACTGGCCACAGAAAACGCTGGCAGAACTCGAGTCTGCACAGCTGAGAACTGTTCTCTAATGCTCCCAAAATTCAAAAGGAAAAAAAAAAAGATAACGTGGGAGGAGAAAGCTGCAAAAAAACGGCCAAACGTTCATTTATGAAGCAGAGGGATGCACACACGGGGGCTCACAATACTCTTGTCTCTACATCTGCAAGGTTTGAAATGTTCCACAATAATTTCCATTTTCTTTTAAAAAAGAAAATTGAACATAAGCTTCCATGAAGAGCCTTGGACAGGTCCCCCCTAAATCTATCTAGGGTTGAGAAAGGTTGACAAGGGCCCGAGGTGTGTGTGAGTGTGCAAGTGTGTGCACACACAGATTTCAGACTAGTGCAAAAGAATCACCAGGAGAGCTTGTCAAAACAAATTCCCTGTCCCTACCCCCAGATCCTGATTGAGTAGATCTGGGATGGGATCTAAAAATCAGCATTTCTAATATGCTCCCATGTCTGATAGCTGATGCTGCTATCCCCACGTGACCCTCTGAGCAGCTCTGTTTGAGAGAACAATGCCAGAAGCTCAAAAGTTAGTGCCCCTTCTTGAAGCCTTTAATAAAATGTGGTAAAAAAAAAAAATGTTTTCTACTGCTTATTCTGCCTGGGGGCCAGGAGTCCCCTTGCCGGACCTTCTGTCCCCCACCCCACCACCACTTCTCCTGCCCCTCTGACGTCCCCACTGCCACTCCCTCAGACCATGGAACATTACCTTCTGCTGGGTTCATTACTGCATCGTGGAGCAGGGTGGCCATACTCCCAGCTATCCCTGCAAAACAAACTCCAGAAAATTACCCTCTGGGACCAGGCGCTCTGAGAAAGTTCCTGGAACCTAAAAATCAGACAGAACCCTGGGCACAGCTTTCTTAGAAGCAAAATTCACTACCAACTCCACCCAGGTGAGAGTTGACTCTTAAAACCCTAAAGTAATCATGGAAATACTGGGTAGAAACAGGGAAGGTAACATAGGCACAGGAAGCCACATTTTAATCTTGTAGAAACCTCATTTTCTCTCTGGTAGTCAATCTGGGCAAAGGTTAGACCTGCTAACTCTGGAAGGTACCCAGAAAACACACTTTGTGGCTTTTTCCACTGTCTAGGTGTCAATTCTAGCTTGTCTCTTGCTTCTATCTACCGACGAACTCACTGCTCACTCTGCCCTTACGCTGGGCAATCAGAGGGAATGACACCAGGCATATGGCTGAGAGGGAGAAAACACCAGAAAAGAAATCTTCAAGGAAAGTCCTCAAGGAATAAAACCTAGGCATTTCAAGCAAAGGGGCAGGGGAAGAGGATGTCAGGAAGAGGGTTAATTTGCAAAGACATGACTTGTCTCGCAGATGGCTGCCCCAATCATCTGGCTTCAAGAACCAGGAATTTCAAAAGCCGGATTCAGGCCTGGGATTTTGCTTTTGGAGTTGGGTTTCTTCCCTCTGTGGGTCACATGCCCAGTCATTAAGATTACCGCTGGAAGGTGAAGGAATGAGGGACACCAGGATAAGGCTTCAGAAATGCATATACACCCTCCCTCCCTCCCTCCACACACACTTATGACTATCCCCAGAAAGGTCAAAATGCAATCAGAACACACACCACAGTGAAGCAGTAACAGCGCAGGGCAGAACTTGATAAACTGGGTGCCACCAAACCGCGGTCAAGGGGTCCAGTGACCAAGGAGCTAAACCATTACGTAAGGCAGTTTCAGCAAAAGGAGAGCCATGGACTCAGGGATGGCCTCAGAGGGGGCTCTTAGTGACCATCTCAATAAATGCAATTAACGCTCAATTTCTAAAAGAAAAACAAATGCCTGCAAACCAGCCAGGTATAGTCATTACTACCAAGGTTGGCTGATGGGAAAGACACCTGGGTTCTGAGCAGAACAGAAAGAGAAAGGAAAAACATTGTTGCTGGTCACATCTACCTCTCCATTGCTGAACAATTAATTTTGTTAAAATAAGAACACTGTATCCTGCCCTCCACAGTCCCATGCCAGACCCAAACAGAAACCAAAAAAGCCAAACCCCACAGGAGAAGCAAATATCGCCACTCAGCTGGGCCCAGTAAGACACGTCTAGGTAAGAGCTGCCCTCTAAACTCAAGCTCCCACCCAGCTCCCTCAAAACAACAGAAGAAAACTATTTCAGCCCTTGATCCCAGAGAGATGCAACTCAGACAAACAGAAGAGAACGGGGTGAAATTCCCAAATCCCCAGAAGCTTAAGGTGGGAAAGGTCGTCTGCGCTGGAGCAAATCCTTTGTCAGCCATAAAACTTCTTGACCTTTTAAAGCTTAGTTAGATCTTGACGTTGTAGAGACCTGTTGAACCAGTTTTTAAATAGTCTCAAAGAAGCTGTCCAGACAACTTTTTTTTGGAATCCAGCATTCAAAAGTTTTGTTTCTATTCAGGGTGTTTTTCCTAGATCTGATCATTAATGGCTTTTGAATGTTTAAAAAAACAAAAATAAACAAAAAACCCACACAACAATGAAAACTGAAACACCTCTGTCACCAATTTCCCCAGGCTTCAGAAAGCGAAGGGGAACGAAAAAAGCATGTGTGTGCATGTGCGTGTGTTGGGCGTGTGCGCACACACGACTCTAGAGTCTTTATTCATAAGCAAGCGTGGCGGAGACGAGGCATCAGGCTGCTGGGTCACAGGGAGAAGAACCCTGGGGAAGGGTCTGTTGAGGACAGAACTTTCTAACTCCAGACAAACGCTTTCAAATACCGTTGGCTAGGTGGCTGTTTCCTTGGTGGTGGAAAACGGCATTTAAAGTCCTTTTCATGTTCTCATAGCAGGCAAAATACATGGCGTGGGCCGGCCCTGCGCCCATCATCATCACGTTGAGTCCTCGCAGGGGCCTCCAGAAGCCTTCAGTCCGTATGATCTTCTTGAGGGCTCCGTAGATGCTTGTGTACTGGGCTTTGGGATCTGGATTCAAACTCTGCATTCGTGTCTGGGGGAGGGCAACAAAACAAGAAAAGATGGGTGTTAGTGAGGGCAGTAAAGAGGGGAGACCCAGACAGAGTGAGAGAAAAGAGTCCATTTTCATAGTTTCGCAAAATTTACTGGTGAAGAAAACACTGATTCTCTCCTTCCTGCATTGCTCACTCCTCACTCCCCTCCCTCCCGGACATATACACATTCACATGGATTTCATTATACCCAGCAAAGGGGGGGGGGGGGTGGAGAGAGAATGAAGGGCAGGATTTAGAGTAAGAAGACTTGCCCTACCACTGGCAAGCTGTGTGACCTCTGATGAGTCCCTTAACCTCTCTGGGTCTCCGGATCCTCTATTATAAAAAGAAAATAGCCTGGCCAGTGTGGCTCAGTTGGTTGAGTGTCGTCCCACGCACTGAGAGGTCGATGGTTGGATTCCTGGTCGGGGCACATGCCCGGGTTATGGGCTCAATCCCCAGTCGGGGGCGTGCAGAAGGCAGCTGATCAATGTTTCTCTCTCATTGATGTTTCTCTCTCTCTGCCTCTCCCTTCCTCTCTCTCTCAAATCAATAAAAACATATTTTTAAAAAATAGTCATGGGGATATAAAGTACAGCATAAGGAACAGAGTCAGTAATATTATAATAACTATGTATGGTGCCAGGTGGGGACTAGAATTATCAGGGGTATCACTTCATAAATTATATAAATGTCTAACCACTACCCTGTACACGTGAAACTAATGAATACTGAATGTCAACTGCAATAGATAAATAAAATAAAATAAAATAAAATAACCAGGGTTTTCATGAGCATCAAATGAAATAATGCACATGAAAATCCTCAATAAACTCAGAGACCTAGTCAAACATAAGAACTGAGTGTTGCCCTGGCAGGTGTGGCTCAGTTAGTTGGTTGAGCGTTGTCCTGTGCAACAAAAGGTCACGGGTTCAATTCCCAGTCAGGGCACATGTCCAGGTTGCTGGTTTGGTCCCCGGCAGGAGTACATACAGGAGGCGACCAATGCATGTTTCTCTCTCACACAGTTGTTTTTCTCTCTCTTTCTCCCTCTCCCTTCCTCTCTCTCTAAAATCAATAAAAACATTTTTTTTTAACTGAGTGTTATTATTATTATCCTGTCATTCCCACTCTGGTTCCAAAGTCTCCCGTGTCCTCACTTACTGAGACCTCCATGTTCTGAAAGTTCCTGTTTAGCCCCATCACGAAATCTCCCCCGAGTTCTCAAGCCCGTCCGGCATTTTTGCCATAAGCATTTTGCTGTAAACACCTTTGCCACAATCACTTTTGTGGCACAATTAATTGGCCATAAGACAATTTTGCTGTAAAAAATAATTAAAAATAAAAGAGTGACATTAAAAAGAACACAAAACATAAAAAATTAAAAAGACTTTATTAAGTCTGCACAAAATGAAAATACACCGTCTTCCAAGTGTTCAGTGTGAAACGTTTATTTGCTTGCTGACTCATCTCCTCATATGGCGTCACACTTTTTCTTTTTCACTGCAACTTCTTCCTTTATTAGCGAGGTACCAGTTTCCAGCTACAGAATAGATAATGCTCGTGAAGACTGCTATGAATTAGTAGTGACCTCTTTGGTATTTGTTTGCATAGCTTGATAAACTTTTGCTATTGACAGGTGTGAGGGCTGACTGAGGTCCCCAAAGGATTTGCAAACTGATATGTGATCATTTTCCACAATAGGACACAATCTGGCTTTACACGTAGTTCTGTAATCTGCTTTATACATACTTGTTATCATCCACTATTTTAAGTCCACCATGTATACTCATCACTGTGTAGGCCATTGTGAGGGCTGAGATTTATGTAACATAAAAATGAGAGGAACGCCCTGGCCAGTTTGGATCAGCAGTTAGAGCGTCGGCCCGTGGACCAGAGAGTCCCGGGTTCGGTTCCCGCTAAGGGCATGTACCTCGGTTGCAGTTTGTCCCCAGCCCCGGTTGGGGTCATGTGGGTGGCAACCACTCAATGTGTCTGTCTCATATTGATATTTATCTCTCTCTCTCTTCCCCCCTCTCTCCCTCCCGATCTATCTGAAGATACATGCAAAAATGTCTTTGAGTGAGGATTTAAAAAAAATCAGAGGAACTGTGAGAACTTCGTCGATGAGAAATGAAACCAAACTCACAACTAGCTTAAATACCCAATGTCTGCCAAGTTGTAAACCAAACTGTCAACTAGTTATTTTTATCTTTCACAGTGAAACTGCCTTATGGTCAATTAGTTTCCAGCAAACATGTTCATGGTCAAAATAGCTAGAACCCCCTCCTCATTTCCTCTAAATACTTCTTACATTTCATCTTTACAAGAAGACACTTAAATATAAATGGTCTTGTTCTTAATTTTTCCATATGTAGTCTTGACTTCTCAAGGAGAGACTGGCTTCCCGTCTGTTAGGGCCATCGTGCTTCCGGGCACTTGGGCAGACGTGCGTTAACCCTGTGCGTCCACCTGTGAGGCCATGTGACCCACACTGGCACCAAATATGGTCAAACACTAGTCTAGGTGTTGCTGTGAAGGTTTTGTTTTTTTTTTATAAAATTTTTTTTTCCTTTATTGATTTTAGAGAGAGAGGAAGTGAGAGGGAGAGAGACAGAAACATCGATGAGAGAGAACATTGATTGGCCGCCTCCTGCATGCCCCCCATTGGAGATCAGGCCCACAACCTGGGCATGTGTCCTGACTGGGAATGGAACCGGTGACCTCTCGGTGCATGGGTCAATGCTCAACCACTGAGCCACACCGGCCAGACTGTGAAGGTACTTTTTAGATGAGATTAACATTTAAATCAGCAGACTTTGAGAAAAACAGATTACCCTCCATAGGGTGAATGGGCCTCATCTAACCCTTTGAAGGCCTGAAGAGAAAAATGCATACTAATGTCCCCCAAGGAAGAAAGAATTCTGTCTCCAGACAGTCTTTGGACTTGAGCTGCAACATCAACTCTTCCCTGTCTCCAGCCAACCTGCCCTGCAGATTTTGGACTTGCCAGTCTCCACCATCACCCAGTTTGAAGAACCACTAAATAAAGACCCTCCCAATCCTACCCTTTCTAATAACCTCCACCCAGCCTGTGCAGTAACAGAATCACCTCCGGTTATGTGAGGAGGGTGGGGAGGGTGGGGACAGTGGGGACAGACAGCGGTGGGGCACAGGGTGCCAACACCATCTATCTGAATTCAAGCTCTGGGACTTCAAGCAGTGTCCTTCATTTGGCAGCACGAAGTCATCCCCCAGAGAGCCATGGGCCAAACACAGTATCATGGGAAACACCTTGTATGGATGGGCAGTCAACAATGACTAATCCCTCTCCTACCCACCCTTTATGTATGTGATGGCCTCAGGAGGGTCTCTCCCTTAAAGCTTCTCACGTTAACCTACAGGGGAAATTTCAGGTTGACTTCTCACCTCCCCTTTTTAAAATTAGACGTGAGGCAATGGGAGGAGTAAATATTACTGAACCCAAACGCACCATCCTTCTATGGGAAAGAGAAGAACAACTGGGCATCTCTGCACACTCAGTGGACTGCTCCATCCTCAGCAGGTGGTCTACTCCAGGGCAGGCCACGCTGAATGACACATGCCTAGAACAGAGCGGGGCAAGTGGCCCATGAGCACGAAGGACCAGTCAAGGCCCCTCTGGGACCATGACAGCCATGGTGGCTAGGTTTGGGGCCAAAGCCTCTTCAGTCCTACTGCACCTTCATTGCCTCAGCCTGCCTGCAGGGAGCGCCCACTTGGGGTCAGGCACCAGGACACAGAGAGGAAAAGTCGATGCGGAACAAGGAAAGCATGAGATAAGGGGAGAATGACACAGACCATGCAGGGTGCCAAAAAGGAGCTCAGAAAGACCAGGAATGACCAAGCTGCACCATTACTCATGGTGCCTTTCCACAGAGAGGCTGAGAGAAGCCGGAGGCGGCCAGGTGAGAAGTAAGGCAGAAGAGGCCAGGGCCAGAAAGGAAATCATTAGTTTAATTTCTCTTTTTCCTGTTCAATGACTCTGCCAGTACCCATACAACTGAGAGCTAGGCATTTTCTATCTACCTGTGGACCAGAGAAGAAAAAGTCAGGGTGGTGGAGACAACCCAAGTATTACATCAATGGACGGGTGAATGGATAGGCAAAATGTGGTCCATCCACACAATGGACTATATTACTCAACCTTAAAAAGGAAGGTGATTCTGACACCTGCTACAACATGGATGACCTTGGCGGATGCAATGCTAAGTAAAATAAGCCAGTCACAGAAGGGCAAATACCGTATGATTCTGTTTATATGAGGCACCTAAGAGCAGTCAGCTCCATCAAGACAGAAAGTAGAATGGTGGCTGCAGGAGCTGCCAGGAGAGAGTTGGTGTTTAAAGGGGACAGAGTTGGCCCTGGCAGGTCTGTCTCAGCAGTTAGAGCGTAGGCCTAGGACAGATGAGTCACGGGTTCGACTCCGGTCAAGGGCACGTACCTTGGTAGTGATTCATCCCTGGCCCTGATTGGGGTTGTGCAGGAGGCAACCACTTGATGTGTCCCTCTACGTCGATGTTTCTCTCTCTCTCTCTCTCTTCCTCTCTCTCCCTCCCACTCTATCTGAACCAAAATGGAAAAATATCCTCAGGTGAGGATTATAAATAAATAAATAAATAAATAAATAAATAAATAAATAAATAAATGGGACAAAGTTGCCCTGGCCTGGTGGCTCAGTTGGTTACAGCACCGTCCTGATACACCAAGGTTGCAGGTTCGATCCCCAGTCAGGGCACATATAAGAATCAACCAATAAAGGCATAGATAAGTGGAACAACAAATCGATGTTTTTCTCTCTCTATCTCTAAAAATCAATAGTACATTTTTAAAATCTGAAAAGGAACAGAATTTTGCAGAGTTCTACAGATGGACAGTGGTGACGGCAGCACAACAATGTGAGTGTACTCAGGCCACTGAACTGCACACTCGGAAACGGTTAAGGTGGTGCCTATGATGTTATGTGTATTTTATCACAACTTTTATTTTTATTTTATTTATTTATTTATTTTTGCTCAGGTGCCATCTTTTTTTTTTTTTAACCACAATTTTTTAAAAAGTCAGGGAAAAGGTGGAAAAAGGAAAAATAAAATGAATGAAGTAGGATGCACGAAGAGAGGGCAAAGCCAAACACACACACACACACACACACACACACACACACACACACACAATAACAACAAACCAAAAAAACAGAGAAAGACCTCACTAACCACCTTTCCGGTCCCGGGTTTCAGTTCCTGCTCAAGGCCTGTCTGCGTGGCTCTCCCTTTTCCTTACAATACACTCCCACTCTTTGCATTTTAATCCTCCCTTCCTAAAAATTCACAATGCACATCGGTGTATTAAAGGCTCTGGAAGTCCTTCAGGAAAGCAGCCTGCTGAACTTGGTTTAACAGGGCAATTCTTCATCGCTTGTCTTTGGCAACGGAAGCCCTGGCTCGCTGAAGAACCGGCTCCACCTTGCAGAGCGCCCTTGAGAAAACACACCTGTGGCCAACGGCAGGCCTGGAAGGAGGAAGTGCACCGATCAGCTCCAGGTGTCAGAAGGACCCTGGGCAGCCCTGCAGAGTGGTCAGCCGGGAGCAGCCTGGAGGACGAGGCTCAGAAGGGGAGTGGAAATACACACACTCTGCTGTGTGTTGTCATGTTACTCCACACACACTGCGTAACTGCTGTCCACCCTGCCGGATGGAGGAAAGTGCCTTGGCCCAGAAACCAGGAAGACCTGGGTCTCTGGCCTGGTTCCGCCACTCACTGTGTGACCTGAGCAAGGACCCTCTGGCTCCAGAACGGCGATGCTATAGGAGGGTGCCACATCCAAGATACAAACTCTGGCCAGAGAGGAGGACGGCTGGTCAAGCCCCTTACTCAAATTCTCCCCACAAAAGACCAAACAGGACCAGCCTGCCTTGTTGGCCTGGCCTCTTACTGAGGGGAGGAGGGAGGAGAGAGTGGAAAATACGCACACTGTCCTCAGTGAGCTCGAAGGATCAGATGACGAGAGTCTCGAGGGCCCTGGGCACAGAGCACACAGAGCACAGACATCCGCTACAGCTCGGCACCTGCCTTTTCAGATGGGACACAGGGACCGGAGCAGGAAAGCCACTTGCCCAAGATCATACGGATAAGGAGGCACAGTTCTGGGATCTGGGCCAGAACCAGAAAAAAAAGTGAAGGGAGCAAGCTGAGCCTGGCAGGGAGACCTCAGACCTGAGCATCCCGGCAGAGAACAGCCCCGCCTAGCCCAGCCCCACAGCCTCACTCTGCCACTGTCCACCCCCCTGACCTGGACACAGCTGGGGATTCCCAACCCTACTTTTTCAACTTCTCAAAATAAGAAACGAGTAACACTATAAAGAACTTCCCATGCCGAGAGTACACGAGGCACTTAAGGGACCAGAAGAAGATAACACAGTATCAGCCCACTGATCCCTTCGAAAGCATCTGCTGAGATCCTGCTCTGAGGCAGGTGAACTGGAGAGGCTGGGCCGGGGTGGCGGCTCCCAGTCCCTGGTGCGAACAAACGCACAGCACAGAGGGCACAGCTCCCACCAGGGACCAGGGCCGCACTACAGAAGGCCAGCCAGGAATTTCTGTTCCAGACTTTCTCCCAGAAAAAGGAAAGAAGGTTCAGGCACCTAGAAAGTGCTAGAAAAATGCCAAATAATGCTAGCATCTGCCAGAATCATGCTTCAGAATCAGAAATCAAATTGCTCAGTTCATTCTACCCCATCTGCCAGCTGTTGCCAAGTAGCACTAACAGTCACTAAGGTGAACCACAGTAAAATGTCTAAGTCGGATGGCAGAGCCCACCCCAGCCCCTACCCACAGCCACAGGCGTCACCCTTAGCCCCATGGCCGGCAGCTCTCCCGTGGCCCATCTGCCACAGCACTGTGTGCTCGCTGCTCTGGGGTCTGCTGATGACACCCCAGCTCCTACCCACAACCTCCCAGGGCAGAGAGCATTGGGCCCAAGAGCCTGTTCCCACGCAGGCCTCACTCACTGAGACGCCACCCACGATCACAGTCAAGCTGGGAGGAAGAGGCATTTCTGGCACAGTGCTTGTATGGAGAGGACTGCCCTCTGGAATAACGCCACAGACCTCACTGAGGGTTTGGAAAGCCTTGTCTCACGTTCCAGAACCCTGGGAGGCACACAAACACCGAGGAGAACCATGCACAGCGAAACTTGCAGCACTCCGAGTTCAGAACTGCCAGTGGCGACTCGGAAACTGCACCCTTGTGACACTCGTTACAGAAGATGGACTCCTCGTGGTGCTTCCAACAATCACGGCCTGGCCCTTTGAAAACACATGCAGAGTCATCCAAAATGAGGCACCAGGACACCACCCAGCATCATCCCCACACACGTGCTCCAGCAACGGAGCGATGCAGGAGTCCTCCAAGGGGAGCCGGGCCACTCAAAGCACGCTGAGGCACATCCAAGTGTATTCACAAGTTCAAATGTCCAAGTCCCATCTCTTTACATCTCCAACTGGCAAAAATGTACACAAAGAGAATCTACTGTATCTCTCTCTTTCCTTTAATCAAAAGGAAAACCTGATCCTCTTGACGGTTAGGAATCAGTGAGAGAAAAATGACTCCTCAAAAGCAGTCCTTGCCTCCCCCGTAAAGGGAGTGATTACATGTCGGAATAGGCGGCGTGTGTGCAGGGAGTTCCAGGCCTGGATGTTCTGAAAGCCCCCTGAGAACCATGATTTTAGAGCAAGCAAAGGGCCAGCTCGTGAGGAAATCAGGCAGAAGACCTGTACAGAGAAAAGATGAGGGTGGTAGCTAAATCACATCGGTGCCAACGTCCCTGTCTCCTCTAGGAGTCCCAGACCCCCTCACCTTCCAGGCCACTCTGAAGTCAGGACCCCAGGGAGGAAGTGGCACACACAGAGAACAAACCAGCAAGGCTGTTCAGCCTTTACACTTGTGTCCCGCGAGCCCTTCTGAATAGACCAGCCACACACCCACATTCCGCCACCCGCCGCCTCTGAGGTGTGGGCCTGCAAAGGGCACACCTGTCACAAACACTCTCCACACACAATCCTGAAACCTTCAGGGCTCATTAGGGGCAGGCATCAGAGGACACTGCTGTTTCTAGGGACAAAGTGAAGAAGTTTCGTCATGAATTTGGTAGAAAACACAAATTCCATCAAGACGACCAAAACCCACAGGGAAGAAGCCCAGCACCAAACACCACTCCTAGGAACAGGCCACAGTGGGAGGAGTCAGACCCCAACTCACAGCAGACCCGGGAAGGGTGGCAGAGGGGCCCTCGAGCTGCACCCAGACAGAGGGACGACATGGCAATAGATAAGGAATGGAGCTGTCATTACAATCCATTCTATACTATCAGATTTTTGACTGTGTGCATGTGTTAATTTGGAGCCAAAAAAAAAAGGCCAAGAGAGCAAGTAGAGGAAGAGAACCACTCTGGCTGAGGAGGGATATGAATGTGCTGGTGGGTCTGGGAAAGAGGGGAGAGTGCAGAGGGGATGTGCACGGGACGCAGAGGTGAGGTACGGATGACAGGGAGCCCTGGACTCAGGAGGGTGGCTGAGCATTAGATGACCGATACATATTTGCTGGGAGAAAGGCAGGCTGGGGCTGGACTACGGGAGGCCCTGCATAACTTGCTAAGGTGTTTGGAATTTACTTTATAGCCAAGTGTTTTCCACAGTTACCTATTGCAAAGGACACTGGGAGCCATAAAGAGCTGCACAGTAAGCAAGACCCATGGACTCTCCTGCATCTGGGAGGAAGCAGCTGGTTTTGGCCTCTGCAACAGAAGCCCTCTCCCCAGGTCTCTTCACAGGCTGTCCACTCTCTTCAAAGCTGTGGCTGCCTGCAACGCCACTGTCATGCCACACGCCACTGAGGTCTCCGTCCCCACCTTGGGCACCAGCAGCTCACCACCCTACCCTGCCTGTGGTTGAACCATTTCCACATTCCTTTATCCTAGGAGACAAACCTGGTCACTCTCCCCTTCTCTTGAAAATTCTACAGCAGGAGGGAGGGACGACAGAATCTGTGCCTGGCTCAGGCCCAGTGTACCCAGGACACACTCTGTTTGCAGCTGGCCCCAAGGATTAAATTATTTCTGCTCTACAGGTGGGCAAATTCCCAAGACTCCAGGTAACAGGGCTCGTGTTTCATGGGTGGGATTGGTGACCTCACTGGGAGAGGAGGGGACAGGCAAAGCACTGGGCTGGAAGGGAAGCCTGAACCACCAGCTGTCACTCCTACCCATCTTGCCTAGTTTTAGCAAGACCAGCAGGGGCAGGGGTCCTGGGTTCTAGTCCCACATCTGGCAACTCAAAAACTGTGTGGTCTAAAAAAACTCAATAAAAACATATTTTAAAAATCAATAAAGACAACACAATTTTTTAAAAGCCTGTGTAGCCTTGGGCAAATCAATTTGATTCTCCGGGAGCCCCAAAGCCTCTATTGACAAAACAATTATAATTAAAACAGTCCTGTTAGCAGCTAACTATTCCCATTTACAAATACAGCCACAGTTCATTCCACAGAGGCCCCCAAGGCCACAGAGTGCAGACACAATGGGAAGTCAGGCTTCTGGCTCTGCAGCCATGCCCTTAACCACAAGGCAACAGAGCCTCTCACGAAAGGGTGGACTGGGAGGGATCCACAGGCGATCTCCAACTTCCTTCAAGACCATGCTAAGTCATGTATCTACCTGGACGCCTTCTAAACAGGGAGTAGGCTCGACTATGTCAGTCACCTAAATCCTCACTGGTTAAGCTTATGCAGCTCATGATGGGGTCTGTCTGCGTCCACCCTGCAAGCGGTGTGTGCCTACACGCAGTCACAAGCACAGTTCCCTGGAGGTCACACGGCTTCAATGTTTCCCACCTCTGGTCATCAGCCTGGCCACTGGTTCCAAATGAAACTGGCAGGTTCGACACAAACCCATTCTCTCTCCTTGAAAGGTGCTTGAACCATTAGCCCAACCAGATCGAAACCATTTGCCCACTGACGAAAGCCTGGCTGGCACTCCATCGATACTCAAAGGCTAAGATGGAGTATTTCAACAGCCAGGCTGCTTTAATTCACTGCTGGTCACCTGGCCTCCCCGAACTCAGCAGCCTTGGCCATGCCACTGGCTTATCAACACCCCACCTACAAGTAAGGACAAGACATCAGAGGAAGAACTGGAGAAACATCTCATTCTCAAAAGCATTTTATTTTCCTGGCATATAGGTAAATTCACTAAAGCAGCATTACACCACATGGAAAAACAAACTTTTAATACAAGAATCCACACACAAGTACCCAAGAAGCATATGAAGCCCTGAGCACAAGGATACCTACCGTATGCAAAAGAATAGAATCAGGAACATTCTAAGAGTCTCCACACAGTGGCTTCGGTCCCTGCTCCCTACTTCAGCCCCAGCGGCTCTGCCATCATCTGTCTTGCATGGCAGGGCTCCCTAAGGGCTTTTGTTTGATTTCAGAGTTCTGCCACCCTCCTAACCTCTTCACCCCAACTTCGCTTTGCTAGTAAGGAAACGGTTATGTGACTTGTCCAAGCTTCCAGAGCTGGTCACCACTGAGCCAGGATCTTAGAATGCTCCAACTCCCAGACCCAGCCCATCCGACCATCCCTCAACCATATTTTGCTGAAAATCCCAATCATGGAATCTCGAAGAAACCTCATACAACCTCCCACCCACCCGACGCTCAGCCCCTAAGCTTTGCAATTCAGCCATTCACTCAACAATTACATACTGAGTTTCTACTTCATGCCAGAGGCCTAATTTTAGGACCTGAGGACACGAAGACCGGCCCCTGTCCTCAACCACCTCACAATAAAAATTCTATTATATTTTTTAGCTGGATGCAGTTGGGGAAGTAACCAAACTCTGAATTTCTGCTCCCTTGTCTGTAAAAACTCCTATCTCACATGCTAACTGCAATGGACGAATGAGGAAACTTAAGCACGTCAATCACCTAGTACAGTAAGTACAGTAGGTACTCAATAAATGTTCATCGTTACTGTGATTATTTCTAGAAGGGCTCCAGTATGCCCCCTAAACCATTAAATCTCATTAAAACCACCACCCAAACTAGCTTGATTGTTGCCTGAAAGTGTGGGGGGTTTTCCCTGCTTGCTGATAACTGGCCATTTGACACAAAGGATAGCATTACAGGTTTGAACTGAATCGTTAGACTACAGAACAGGACAGGCATAAGCCACACAATAGACCCCAGGGTTCCAGAAGGAAGCTCCCAGCCACAGGGCACTGGTGTTTGGGACTCCGGGCCACAGTTCCTACAACCTCACAAGGAAGAGACAGGAATGAGACCCAACCTCAACTCCCTCTGACCACAAAGGTGAGGAGGCTTCCGGTTTCACAGTGGCAGCAAACAGGCCCTGGGGCCCCACCTCCATCTCTATCCCGCTGTGCTGCTTCCTCCTCCTACCTTTGCACCTAACCCAAGTCATTCCATCTCTCTGAGCCTGTTGCCTTACCTGTGAATTCCCAACTGCACCTATCTCCTAACCTCTCTGTGAGGGTTAAAGGAAATAATGAAGGAAAAGCCCTTTGCCTGGCGGCTGGCATCAGCTGCTGTTGCTTTTATTTATGCTTTTTTAAAAATAAACAATGAATTTCTTGGACGATGTCACATTTACTTGAATTCCTTCATAAAACTCTCATTCCCTGAGGATCAGCCCTGTTGGGAGCAAACTCACCAGCAATCATGCACACAGACTGGACGATCTGGGTCATTGTCAGGACTGCCAGGGCAGCCCCCTAGTTCACTGCCCCTTTGGACAGAGAGAAACTGAGGCCTAGAAAAGCGAGGGGACTCGCTAAGGGACTCTGCCCTCCCACCTACGCACTCCTACAGTCACCTTTCTTCCCTGGCCATTTCTATGTGAAAGGACCCCGCTTACACTAATCCTGCTTATGTAACAGGAAACTTAGCTAGAGAGGTAGGGAAATCACCAGTGTCAAGTTTACACAGGCACAAAGGGTCCAAGACGACAGTGCTCATTCACCTGGTCTGCTGCTCGGAGCCAAGGGCAGTTCTGCAGACCCTGAACTGCAGGGATCTTAAATACCAAGGCTCCCTGACACTGCTGACTGGCACCCATTCTCACGAGGCCACGCTGTGGAGACGGCCCTCCCCGCTGTTCAAGGACTCACTGGCCTCTAAACTATAGGGAACAGCCAGATGGGGCCAAGATGAGCCACAGGACCGCGCACTGGGACTAAGCAGGGGAGCCTTCTGTGGCTTCTGCTCCCTCCCCTTGCTCTGGTCACCCCGGCAGGACTCAGGCTCCACCCAAGGGTGCCGGCAGGTTCCTCGGATTCTGGGGGATTAATCCACATGGCACTGCAAAACACGGATGTTTCCAAGTGTGATTCCCTTTCCCAACAAGGATGATCCCCCACCAAATGTGCACCTAAATGTATGTGAGCACGACAGAGCAGAGAGCCCTGTTCTCAGAGTCAGAAAACCCAAACTCCCATCAGCTCTGCCTCCAAATCCCTGCGGAACTCTGAGCAATCCTTTCACCTGGCTGGACACCAACACGAATTCCCACCAGCAGGTAAGCCCAAGAGGGCACAACGACAATTGCAAATATTTGTCGAATGAATAAATGGAATTAATAGATTGTCTCTAAAATGGTCTTTTTGGCTTCTAGCATTCTCAATCTATAAAACCGAGAAAGAATCCTTCAAAAATGTGTGCAGGTGTGTTTTATTGAGGGGGAGATAGATCTATATTACTATACATTAGCTTTAAAACACACGCATAGAAGAAAAAATTCCAGGAGAAATTGGAATCCTTGTGCATCGTGGGTGGAAATGTAAAATGGTACAACCCCTAGGGAAAACAGTATGGAAATTCCTTAAAAAACTAGGTCTAGAATTACCATACGCTCCAACAATCCGACTTCGGGGTATATAACCGAAGTGAAAGCGGGGACTCAGAGACAGTTGCACACCATGTTCACAGCAGCATTATTCACAAAAGGCAAGAGGTGAAAGCAGCCCTGGCCGGTTCGGCTGAGCGGTTAGAGCATCAACCTCGGACCAAAAGGTCTCGGGTTCGATTTCCAGTCAAGGGGCTCATACCTGGGTTGCAGGTTTGATCCCCAAGATATTTCTCTCCCCGCCCCCCCTTCCTTCCACTCTATCTGAAAAAAATCAACGGAAAGATATAATCGGGTGAAAATTAAAAAAAAAAAAGGTGAAAGCAACCCAAGTGTCCATCCATAGGTGAACGGATAAAATGTGGTATATATGTACAGTGGAATATTCAGCCTCAAAAAGGAAGGGGATTCTGACACCTGCCACAACACAGGTAAGCCTTGAGAACATTATGCAATAAGGCAGACATTATCCAAAAAGCCACGTACTGTATGCTTACACTTACATGAGGTACTTGAACAGTCAAATTCATAGAAAGTTAGAATGGTGGTTGCCAGAACTGGGGGGCAGGGGCCATAGGAAATTGTTGTTTAATGGGCACAGAGTTTCAGTTTGAGAAGATAAAAAATGTTCTGGAGATTAGTTGCACAACAATGTAAACGTATTTAACGCTGCTGAACTGTATACTTAAAAAAGGTTAAGACAGTAAATTTTATGTTCAGTGTATTTCACCATAATTTTTTTTTTTTAATCCTCACCCGAGGACATTTTTCCATTTTTTGTTCAGATAGAGTGGGAGGGAGAGAGAGGAAGAGAGAGTGAGAAACATCGACGTGAAAAGAACACATCGAGTGGCCGCCTCCCGCACGACCAACCAGGGCTGGGGACAAATCGCAACCGAGGTACGTGCCCTTAGCGGGAACCGAACCCGGGCCTCTCCGGACCCCAGGCCGACACTCTAACTGCTGAGCCAAACCGGCCAGGGCTTCACCATAATTCTTTTAAATCCTAAATCTAGTCAATGGTTCATTCCACATGCATTTCATAGTCTGAAATCCTGTCACAAGCAAAGATCTCCCTCAGTTTACCTCTCAGTTTTTGTTTGTTTTTGGCGAAGGCAGCCAGGAGCCCCAAACATGCAGTGCGATCCCCCGGGCACAACAGTGTTCCTGGCTCCAGAGCCTTCCTTGGAAGGAAGCACCTGGAAGGTCAGCCCAGGGGCTCTTGGTCGGAAGGCAAAGCTTTAACGGAAAGCAAAAATGCTTAAGATGCAGAGTTTGAATCCTGTCCTTTCCTACATACTGCCCCCCCTGGCCCTAGTGATACACATTGGCCTGTGCCACCCCAAAAGGTATTTTCCCAGAATCAGTACTTCAGCTGCTCAGGCATGGAGGAAGCTGCCAAAAATCAGCCAAATGGGAGAGACTTGGGGCTGATGTGGGTGTTCCAAGGCACCGTCTTGCCACCAGAGCCAGGGAGCTGAGGGCCCTGAGTGCTAGGGATGACAGCACCCCTGGAATCCGTCCTGGACAGGCCCAGGGAGCTGAGCACCTCAGAAGCCCCATGCACAGCTGGTTGTCAAGTCAAGTGTGGTCCTGCCAGCTTCTGAAAGACTGGCTTCCACGTCCTTCACAGAAGCCACACCTTCTAAAGCATGCCCCACTATTAGCCTATTATCCACAGGAAAAAAAGACTTTTCAAAGCAGCCCTGTCGCCAGCCTGCTATTGCTCATTCCTCTACTTATAATTATATCAGGTGACGTGTCTGTAGGCCTGTCTCCCATTAAAGTCTGAGAAACACAAAGGAAAGGACAGCCTCATCCATTGGTGGTCTCAGAGCCCCAGTGCTGTGCTTTAACCAAAACTGGCACTCCACCAATTGTCAAGGACTCAGATGCTCTCAATTTCACCCACAGGCAGACACAAAGCAGGCGCTTAAAGCCCCTTCTCCAAACGGCTACCAGCCTGATGCAGACCTGTGTTCTAAAGTCTGATGCACCTCCCCACTTTCTGGGGTCTGCTACCCAGGGTACAGCCAAGGACATAAGCCCTATCAGCGACAGCTCCAGATTCAAGGAACACTGGAGGTCTAAGTAGGTGTCCAGGGTAAATTTCCCATACTTTACTGAAGCCAGATTTCCCACAAACATGACTATGACTACTCAGTTATCTCCATAATGCTCCGTTTACATGTAGGCAGAGCCAGGTCACAGCTGGAGGGGACACTCATCTGCTTTCTTCACACACCCTTCATACCAGACAATAACAGGAAAGATGATAAAACACCAGAAACACCAGGCTTGATATTCTCAGGGTCTGGGGGGAAAGACTCCAAAGGAAGCATCCTGGAGACTCAGCCTTTCGGCCTCGGGAATCCACTTGCCCCCACAAATATTTGCAGGTACGAATTATTTCATGAGCTTTGTGGGGAGGCATTTTTAAGTTTTACTAGATGCCAAAGGGAATGGCAGGGATCCACAATCCTGGGTGAGATTTCATGCTGACTCAAACCCTCGCCCTGGAAACAAGAGCTCAGGTTTGCGATGTAAACCACAGCCGTCTGATGAGCGTTTGAGTGAGAGGAGGAGACTGGTGCCCGGGATGTGCGTGCGTAGCCAGACTGCAGTCGTAGGTTGGTAAAACAGGGCCGTTCCACCAGAAAGTTCTCCCTTATCCATAAATGTCAGTGCAGCGGCTGGGGCTGCGCAGAGCAGGCATGGGGGTCCTTGCCTTCAGGGAGTTTCTAGACTAGAAGGAGTGGAAAGAGTAAACCAAACACCATACAAATAAACAAATACAAACTCTAAACATCCTGAAGCAAAGTGAAGGGTGAAGGTGCTATGACAGCAAAGGCAGGGGACCTTGCTAGTTTAGATTCGGGGAAGGGACTCTGAAATAGAGACCTGCAGACTGGGCGGAACCAGGCGATGGCAGGTGGGATGGGTACAGAGGCCCTGAGAAGGTCACTGGTAGCCTGCTGAGTACCAGATGAGCCTGGAAAGGACCTAAGGACACAGAGCCCATGCTGAGCCCTGAAAACCGTGGCCCAGGAGTGTCATTTTTGTCCTTCGAGCTGTGTTTCGGTCTGTCTGGTCCTGATCTCCTGACCTGGATTCGTGAATGGAGGAGAAGGGAGGGGGAAGGAACGAGGTGGATGAAATAGGAGGTTTCTCACTGTGAAACCTAAAAGAAGCGCAAACCACGGGGACCGCCCTGTCACTCCCACCAACACTACCCCAACATGCTCAGGCATCTGGGCTAACCCTATCTGTGCTGCTGGCTGACCCCCTCGATGACTCAGCTTCCCGGCAGTGAACTTTTAAAAGGTCCCCGTCAGGAAGGAGTCAGAAAGCTATAAACAGGGCCTTCCAGCAGCATCTGCTCCCCGCTCCACGGCTCCCCTTGATTCCAGGGTGGGGCTGTGGCCAGTCAGCACTTCTGGAATTGCCTGAATGAGTGCTTGCAGCCCTTAGTGTTGTAGTTGGAGGTTTCAAAAAATTAAACAAACTGTAATTTCTAGTCAGGCACTTTGAGGTGCAGGGTCCCCAAATGGTGTATCAACAGCGGGTCCTCTCCCTGCTCCTCAGCCCCAGGTAGAAGTCCAGGCAGGGGTCTTCCTAGCTTCCTCCTCCTCGGAAAAAAAAAAAAAAAAGTGCTTGTGTGTCTACACTTCACATTCAAAGTCGTCGTAATCGTGTCTACAAGGGCTCCGGTGTGTCCCCTAAACCGAAGGCCAAAGAGGGCGCTCCGCAGGTATACTGCTCTGTGGGGAAGTAAGAAGCAGAAATTTAGAACTGGAGACTTCCTAGCAGACCATTTAGTTGTGACCCAATCTTGCCGTTCTACAGATGAAGAAACCGAGACTCAGGCAAGTGCCGTGTCTCCCCAGGGTCACTCAGTTGGTAGGCCTCTGGCTGTCTTAACCTAGTTATAATTCACCCTTAAATGCAAATACAAATCCCGGCATGGCCATTCCGGGGTTGACAAAGCTTCTCCCTGTCCCTTAAACTCCGGCTGCTCAGAGATCAGATTATCTGTTTCCAGTTTCAAGCAGCTTCTGGTAAAGGCCCAGCTCTGTGGTAACTTTCAGTTTTAGGATCTGAAAGAGAATTTCAGAAACTTTCTTACAATTGAATTATCAGAAAATGCAAAAGACCCTCGGAAGACACACTCAAGGGAAGCTTATGAAAACGAATTCTTCCCAAGTCAGGGAAAGCATCCCTGGCTAGCCCAGTCGCAGAGGCCTGTAAGGATAAACGCACCCTGCAGCCACCTAAAACCGTACCATTCACATCCCATCGTGACAAACTGCTGTTTCAACTTCTCCACCTTCTTCCAAGCAAAGAGTCATTTCAATTTGTCAATATATTCCTAGTTGTTATATTGTTTTTACAATGAAAAGTCATTTCTGAAGCTGATACTTTCGAAGCTCTAACGGCTAACTAGAAATCTTCAGTCATTTTCAAAGTAAGTTCCTTCAACGTGCCACCCTTCCTGGCCTGCACAATAAATAATGTATATTAATTCAGTGATTGAGAAGCCAAGATGCAAGGGGAAATTTTTTTAAACCCATGACACTCTAAGATAGCTCTAGTCTCACACACACACTTTAGGTTTTTAACCCTTTCACTGATAACCCCTCTCCCCTGACAGGGCATTTTCTGTGGCTCAACTTAAACCAAATCTTTGTTTCTATACTAATTTGACTGGATAACAGCTCAGCACTGTCTACCAACACTGAAGAAGGCCCACACACATTCTCCTTAGAACACCCAGCAAACAGACTCAGTAACAAAGACCTCCTATGCCAAGGGAATCCACTCACACAGAAACAGAGGGCTGGCCTCAGGTCAGCCAGTTCTTGCCCAGGTCACCACACTAGACTTTTGGAGAAACAGGACTCAGTTTCCAGAAGCTGCAGGATCCAGGGGCATCTGTCTAAACCCTGGACTGATACAGACGCCGGGAGAAAAATCGGCAAGGGCCCAGTTTGAGGCCCTTTATCGGAATCAGTGAACACTGACAGACAAGCCCAGGGAGTTAAAGCCTATGCATTTCTTTCTTTCTTTCTTTTCTTCATTGATTTTAGAGAGAGGAAGGAAGAAGGAGAGGGAGATAGAAACATTGATTGGGAGATCGAACACTGGAGAGAGAACACTGATTGGCCACCTCCTGCATGCCTCCCACTGGGGATCAGGCCCACAACCTGGGCATGTGCCCTGACCAGGAATCAAACTGGCGACCTCTTGGTGCAGGGGTCGTCGCTCAACCGCTGAGCCACACTGGACGGGCAGAAGCCTATGCATTTCATAGGAGGCTCCACTGGAGAAAAGCCAAAGGAAAGAGAGGGCAGGAAAAATGGTCAGCTGTCTAGCTACCTTTAAAAAGTGACAAGGAGCCTTGGCCA
This sequence comes from Tadarida brasiliensis, assembly GCA_030848825.1. Lineage (NCBI taxonomy): Eukaryota > Metazoa > Chordata > Mammalia > Chiroptera > Molossidae > Tadarida > Tadarida brasiliensis. Next base: position 63,844,237 of record CM061259.1, on the reverse strand, counting down.
GTTTGGCTCAGCAGTTAAAGAGTGTTGGCCCTCAGACCGAAGGGTCTGGGGTTCGATTCCCAGTCAAGGGCACATACGTGGGTTGCAGGTTCGATCCTCAGCCCTGGTCTGGGTTGTGCGGGAGGCAACCAATTGATGAGTCTCTCTCACAATGATGTTTCTCTTTCTTTGTTTCTCCCTCCCTCCCACCCTCCCTCCCTTCTACTCTATGTACAAAAATCAATGGAATAATACCCTCAGGTGAGGATAAAAAAAAGTGACAAGGAATGACACACCAATCTGCATGTCCAGAACCGTGCTGTGGGCTCCAGATCCAGCTCTGTCATTCGGAAAGCCGTGGTCACCTGTCCTGTCTGTCAAGGCTCTCTCGTCACCCTGTAAACTGTGACATGGGCTGGCAAAGGCCACTAGGCAAATACCTAAAACTCCACGGATCACATGGCTGCATTTAACATTTTAGCCACTCATCTGGTAGCTGCTCCTAGTGGCTGGCATGTGCCACTAATGTCACCTATTAATTAAGAACGAATTATGAGCAGAAAGACCTTTGACATAAGTAACAGCTTTCCTCCCTTCCTCTTCCTTTCCACCCTCCTCTGGTCTTCAGCTCAGCAGTGAAAGTTCCACCCAGGGAGGGGCTGGGCTTCCCTGGAGGCCACCAGATAGTTGTTTGGTGGCCAAACAGGGAATAAAACTGTCAGACCAAGGGGAAGAAGACACTTCAGAAAAGCAGGCAGTCCCACCTGGAGGCCCTGGCATGGTAACCCCAAGCTACAAAAACTTGCTCAGCTGGTTCTGTGGTCAGAAAGCTCAGAGCAGAACCCCAAAAATCAGACTGTCAGGGGTGTGCAGGTATCCTGATGATGGACAGGGACCTTGGGGACAGGCCGTGACATTCCGGGGGACAGAGAGAAGTATATGGCTTTGTATGAACATCTACGTCTCCTTCATTCTACATACGAACAGTGAGATGTTATTTCCTCTAGGAACCCTTTCTGGACCCCTTCCTAGAAGGCTGAGGTTCCGAGGACAGGCTCATCACACCCTACAGGAACGTCCCATCCATTGGTCTGTCCTCCCTGCCAGATGGGGACCTCTGTGGGGAGAGACCTCAGAGGTGCCGACCCCCTGGCTCCCTGGTGCCCTGTCCATGTGGTCACATCCCCACTTAACCCCACTCCTTGATTAACTGAGTCATTCAATGAAGACCAGGGGTGAATTTGCACATTTACAAATACCTTTCATCTCTGCCTCAGGATATTTTTCCATTGATTTTTAGATGGGGGGGGGGACATCGATGCGAGAGAGACACACCAACTGGTTGCCTCCTGAATGACTCCAACCCAGGCCGAGGATCAAACCTGCAACCCAGGTACGTGCCCTTGACCGGAAATCAAACCCGAGACCCTTTCGTCCACAGGCCAACACTCCAACCACTAAGCCAAACTGGCCAGAGCTCAGCAGAGACTTTTCTATGAATCAGCCTCAAACAAGCCAATGTCTAGCAAACAAGTCGTGGAGACAGTGACTAAGGAAAAACTATCATGTTCTTCAGTTAAAACACATCCTGGGCTCGCCCTCCACCCTCACACAGTTGCACAAACATGGGCATCTTTTGTCCTTTGGAAAGGCTTCCCCACCTCTCCAGTCTGACTTCTTGGACCTGATCATCAGCCAGCCACTGGCTCCTTTAGTCCAGCTCTCGCCAGCCCCGGTCACCCGTGGGACATCGCTGTATTCCAGGAGTCACAGGCAGCCGGCATGTGCTTGGCCCCTGCCACACCCACCCTGCACCTTCCTTGCCCACTTCCAGGCCTGGGCCAAGGCCAGGTGCCAAAAAAAACCCTCAATGTGGGCGGCATGAGGAAAGAAGGACTAGGGGACCCAAGACAAAGGCGTCTGTGTCCTACCTCCCTCCCCTCGTACTTTACAATGTCAGCAACATGAACAAACAAGGAAAACAGAAACAGGAGGGACCAAGGTGGGAATGTCCCAGCCTCACTTGCCTGGCACTCAAAAGGGCAGATTCATTTAAAAAGTGAAAGTGAGCATATAAAATAATAACCCTACAGAGACGCCTGGGCCCTAAGTGCCCTGGGCACACTGCTGTCCTCTCTGTCAGTGGCCTGCCCCTTCACCAGTCCTCAGCACAGTGGCTGTACGCAGCTCCTCCCTTCACCTACATTATCAATGTTAAATGTATGTCTGAGCACACTCACAGTATAATTGGCTCTTGCTCATTACTTAGCTAAAGAGGCAGCAGCAGCAGACGGCCACCTTGGTCTTTACCCAACAGATGGGAGACACTGTGTAAGGAGAGAGGTTAGGTGCCCAAGGCCACGCAGCTGCAGTGAATCCCTGGGACAGGAGTTTGTACTTTCCATTCCAATGAGCTAACCTCACCCCTTTAACAGGATCCAGTTTGAAAATAAATACCATGACCTGGCACCTACAGAGCTTTAGAATTTTTAAACTGTGTTCACTGCGAACCTGGCTGCATTTTCTTCCTAAATGCAGTAAGTGGCCTGAAAGATGGGCAAGACAGGCATTGTTACTCTTCCCTATTTAGGAAGAGAAAACTGCAGCCCTAGCAGACCAAGGAAGTCTGATTTAGTGCTCTTTCCAATGGGTCATTTTTATGCTATGATCTGGAAAGGAATCCTCAGGCCAGTCCAAACTCAAATCATTATATTGAGTCCAATTTTGACTGCTGATAAAATGAGAAGGAACAATAGCAAAGAAGCCAGACAGGGCCAAAAATACCCTATGGCAATAACCATTTGTCATCACCCCCTTGTTCTCTCTACTGGAGTATTTGACCAAGAAACTCCTACCTGTATGTTAGAGCCCTAAGTTCCATGCCCTACTCTGATTTCCTGCTGGCACTCCCTTCACTCCAGATCCTCCCTCCTAAGAATGCCTGGGGCCCCATTACCTCCTCTCTCAGGACCCAGCTCAAGGGCTCTGCCGTCATTAACATCTGAGCTCGCACTCAGGCACCTCACTCATTTGCTCCCACCTGATTCCATTCCTCGATTCTCCTCCTTCAGTACTGGTGTAGCAAAGAGGCCTGAGTTCCAGCATGTTATTTTGCTGGAGCTGTTTTCTCACCTATGAAATGAGACAGAGTACCTGCCTTTTCCCACCTTCAAAGGAGAACTAAAAGGATCAAATGACAGAATATAGGTTGAAACAATATGAAGATATTGCAATATACAACTGCAAGAGCAACATACAAGCATAACCAGGCATTCAAGTAATGAGACTTTTAGAAATGATGATAGGAGCTAATATCATTTGAGTGCTTGCCATGTAATGTACTTGACACTATTCTTAACACCCTAAGTGTGTCATAATTAATTCCCATAGCAACAGATGGGCACTATTATTATCCCCGTTTCACAGATGAGAAAAGTAAGGCACACAAAGGTTTCGGTAACTTGACTAGGTGCCACCCCAGGCAGTCTGGCCCCAGCACCTGTGCTGCTAACCTGACCCATTCTATTTTTTTTTTTTTTTATCCTCACCCGAGGACATTTTTCCATTTTTTGTTCAGATAGAGTGGGAGGGAGAGAGAGGAAGAGAGAGAGAGAGAAACATCGACGTGAAAGGGACACATCGAGTGGTTGCCTCCTGCACGACCAACCAGGGCCGGGGACAAATCGCAACTGAGGTACGTGCTCCCAGCGGGAACTGAACCCAGGTCTCTCTGGACCGTAGGCCGACGCTCTAACCGCTGAACCAAACCGGCCAGGGCCATTCTATTCTTAATTGATAAGCATAATGCCTCTGAAACCATCTGTCATTAGCTGGGCATGTTAAGGTTTATAAAAGCCATCCACAAATGTGATCACACCTGAGCTCAACAGCCTTATCAACTAGGTAAATAAAGGATACTATTCTAGGAGCCACCAGCCCAGAGAAATAACTCGCCCAAGGTTTCAAAGCTGGTTAATGGTGGAACTCGGACTTGAATTCATGGGCCTTCCCCTCCCTCCTCCCACTCTGGAGCCCTTTCCAGAGGCCTCCACACCAGCACCAGCCTGATACTCACGCACCCTTCCCCAGCCCCCACCCACAGGCGCATCTCCAATGTAGCCTTTATGGCCATGCCAGGGAACAAAAGCTGGGCCTACCATGAGAGATCAGGTCAGGGGCTTTCGCCAGCCAGACCTCAGGGTACCGCAGTTTTCTGAGTCTCCCACTGGATGTGTCCAGTGGATCCAGAGGCTGGCGGCCCCAGAGGAAGTCCTCGCAGTGACACGAAGCTGCAGCCCCCAACTTGACCATGATGGTCAGACGTTTACTAAACCTATTATGTAACAATTGCTTCAACCAAGCTGCTGCTGGGATTTTTCTCTATTTCAACATGTTTTGTCTTCTCTTCAGAAAGAAAGCATGAATATGAAACATAACACCTTAAAGTAACCAGACAACGGCCCTTCCCACCTGTCTGGAATTACTAGTAGGGTGGGGGATGTTTTCCAAGTCCTCCACTTTTGGCTTCCAGAATGACTCACAACCTCAGGGGGGGGGGGAGGGGACAACTGAGGGCCACTGTCTGTTACAGGGGAAGGAGCCAACTCAAGAGTGCCCGCAGAGAAGCTGGAGTGATGCTCCCAGCAAGCTCCAGACCTTCCAGACGGCAGCCTGAGGACCCCCGAGTCCAGACACCGCAGACCTTATGCCCATTTGAAAGTAAAGATCAAGTTGGGCCATTCTTCTCTTTAAAGGGAACTAGTCCTGTCACCTAAGCTCGGGATCTAATTACAGGGAGCACACTCTGGGAACAGGGACTTCTTTCTGTTGCCTGGTGTCTAGCACAGAGCCCGACAGGGAGGGGACTCAGCACGTGTGGAATGAATGAAGTGGGCGGCCAGGTGAATCCATAGTCTCACTGGGATATAACTATGGCTTGCGGGACAAACAAAAGAGCAGAGAAAGTATTTTTGTGGCCAAGACCCATTATGGAATCAATAAAAACAACACAAACAAAATAAAAGCAAGCATTTGTTTAACAGCAGTTTTAAAAGCATTCTTCTTCGCATCCCTTGAAAATTACAGGGCCTTCACTCAATCAGCCACCACTCACAGAACACCTTTGTGTGTCTGGTGTGTATGTGGGGGGTGGGGGGTGCGTTGGCTCTCTGTGCATGCCACATGAGGTCGTTCAGGATTTATTCTGAAGGCCACAGGGACAGCTAGGGGGAATATTAGGTGGGGAGAACCTACCCGTGGTGAACTGCAGGCTGCTCCTTGGCCCCCCTCCCAGGCCCTGCTGCTCCCTGAGGAGGGGTTGGACTTTCCTTGAGCAGGATCCCAGTTTGGTGATAAACACCGTGACCTGGTACCTACATAGAGCCTCATACTTTTTAAATGGTAGAAGGTTTATTCACTGCAAAGCTGGCTGCATTTTCTTTCCAGATGCAGTAAGTGGGCTGGACGGGCATTGTTACTCTACCCCAGTGACTTACGACCTTTTTCATCTCATGGCACACATAAACCAATTATTAAAATTGTGCAGCAAACCAAAAAATATATATTTTGCCAATCTGACAAAAAAAAAAAATAGGTATAGTTTTGATTCATTCACACCGGACGGCTATTGTTGTATTGGCTGCTGTCATTTTTTAAATTTGACAATCTTAAGGTAAAAGAGGTCGGTGCCCCTGACTATACAGTCAGGTATTGCATGTCTTAAAAATTCCTGTGGCGGAGGTGGGAGTGGGGAGGAGGGGGTCAATGGAGGAAAAAATGGGGAACATCTATAATACTTTCAACAATAAAGATAAAAAAAGTTAATGTAATAAACGTATCAACGTATGCAACTCTCCAATTAAAGGCAAAAAGTTTGTCAGAATGAATAAAAAAGCAAAACCAAACTATATGCCTTCAACAAAGTTTGACCTTTAACTATAAAGACACATGCTGAAAGTAAATAGATGAAAAAGTATTAAAAAGAATAAAATAACAATTCCCGTGGCAAACAGCTGATCATCGCTGCTCTGCCTGGAAGCGGGAGGGCCCGAGGCGGGAGTGAGCAGCACTGGCTGCGGAGATTCGGGAAACTCAGTAAACAAACACTACACTCAGCAACTTACGGAGCTCCGTCTCTGGCAATGGGAACACACCAGAGAGAACAAGAGAGCAAAAACTTCCTGCCCACTGAGCGCTTACCTGTGATGAGGGGAGACAGAGCATAAACAATATAAACAACGTTACAGTTATAAACAAAATATGCAAACAATACAAATAACATAAATACATGTAAACAATGTAAATAATGAATATAAGTAAATGGGACCTTATTTAGAAGGTAATAAATGCTGTGGAGAAAAACAAAGCAGGGCCAGGCCACAGGGAAGCGTGCGTGAGGGGCAGGTGGACTCAGTTTCGACTTGGGTTGTCAGGGAAGTTGTCAGTGAAAAGGAGGACAGTGTCCCCTGAACCAAGGTCATAGCAGTGGGGACAGGGAGAAGACAACTGAAGAGGTGTTACAGATGCAGGAATGGCCAGGTCTGGGAAGCGTGTGGTGGGGAGGGGCGAGGGGGCAGGGGCCGAGGAAAAATGAAGAAGACCACCAAGTTTCTGAGACAGGGGCCCACGCTGAAGGCAGGCTGACAGGACAGAGTGTCCACACTGGACACGCCGAGGCTGAGGAGCCCATGAGGCAGCCGAGTGGACACGTCTGAGAGGCAACTGGATACCCAGCGCCGGGAGAGACACCGATCTGCGGGCTATCGGGACCCAGGCGAAAACTGAGACGTGTCCTGGGGGAAGGAAAGGGGGTGGAGGGCAGCACTCTGAGGAAGACCAGATGCTACAAAGGGACTGGCAGTAGCCAGACCCAAAGGGAAAACAGAGAGCTAGAGGGTCACGAGGCACCCCTCATGGAGACAGGTGTCTTCAGCAGGGGCTGGGTCAAGGGCAGCAGAACAATGACTAAGTTCATCATGGAGACCGCTAGCCGCCTCCGGGAGGGCCCACAGGAGTGGGGGGCACAAAAGCAGAGGACTGGGGTGGGGGGGGCGCGTCCAGGTAAGGGAACAGAGACCAATTGTCAATGATCCTTTTAAAATATCTATTACTTAAAAAAAAAAAAAAAAAGAGCAACAAGATTTTGTCTGTTTCCAGGAAGAGGGTGTTACTTGGGACAGCTGGGGTCACGGTAAGATGTCTATGGTTTGTTAATTTTAAAGGGGACAGGCTTGGACCTGGATAAATGATTTTAAGAAGGAACCATGGGGGAAGCTGAAGATATTGGAACTGGGTTACTCAAGAGAGAGATAACCAAAGAAACTGCCACTGTGGCCCTCTGCCGAGAATGTACACACCAGACACTGCAGCGAGAGCTCTGCACGTGTTGCCTGTTTAACTCTTCCAACAACCCCGTAAGGCAGGTGTTGGTACTAAGGTGCCTGCTTGGCACACAAGAAAACTGAGCTTAGAGAGGTCAAGCAGTGTGCCCCAGGTGTGCCGCCAGGATTCAATTCCAGGTGTGAGGGTGGGTCCCACACAACGCCCTTCCCTGCCCCCAGTGAGTCACCCAAGAGGAAGAAAGGACCCTCCTACCTAATGTAGGAGGAGGGGTGGGGGACAGAGGGCGAGTTGGAACAGCAGTGACAGGAAGAGGATTTTGACTGGGGTCCTGGTTCCTAATGAACCAGGAAGCAAGATGCCCTGCAGAGGCTGAAGAGAGCGAGGGGTGGAGGCTGCTTACAGAGAAGAGCACGGTCTGGAGCAGCTGTGGAGGAGGCTGGAAGCAGCCTGACCACGCACCTGGAAGCACAGGCTGAGGACCCGAGAGGCACGGGCACACAGAGTGGCTATGGCTTTCTCCTGAAGGACTCACAGCCCAGGAGCTGGAGACTATGTCCAGGACTTGGGTGTGGGCAGGCCAGTATTAGAAGAACCAAAGACAGAGAAACTGAGGACCCGGTGGCAGGAGGGATGGGCCAGGGTCCAGGCTAGATGAGGAAGTCAGGACAGGACGAGAGGGGAAGACCCAGTGTGACCATGAGAAAGTTGTGGCCAGGCCAGATGTCAGAATTTAGGGTTTCAGAGGCAGGAAGGTTCTGAATGAGGACCAGGCCCAGGAGCTAAAGGCCATCAACCTAACGGGTGTGAAGAACAGAGGGATTTGGATGTTAGTCGGTGGTGAACCCGAGGACACGTTCTCGGGGTGATGATGGGATTTGTGGAGAAGCAGACCGTGAGCCAACACCAAAGTCTGCAGAGAATGAGGGAAAGTGACTGCACTCATGTGGACGATGAAGACAAGGACGAACTTGACGAAGACACCAAGAAAGCATTCACTACTAGCAGGCACTAAGTGCTTTAAGAACTTAACCCTCACAGCCACTCTGGGACATCAGCACCATCTTCTCCCCTTTCCACAGATGGGGAAACTGGGCACAGAGAGGTGAAGAAACTAAGTGGGACCTGGGACCCGGTCCAAGCAGTCTGGCTCAGGGTTCATGCTCTAACCATTCTACTATCCTTCCTCTCAGCATGGGAACTCAGGCTGGAGTCCCAGGTGAGTACATGACAAGAAAGGGAAGAGGGACTGATGCTGGTGAAAGTGGATTGCAGGAGCCTCAAAGGGGAAGAAGAGGTCCGTAGGAGGGCGATTGAGTAACGTAGAGAAGGAAGCGGCCCCACCTCCACCTCTGTCCCTGACCCAAAGGTACCTGGGTTTGCCCTGATGGGAAGCACCTTTACTTGGATTTCTATCAGGACAGGGAAACGGAAGGACCGCTGGGCACAGAAGTAAGGGAGCTTGTTACAAAGAACCTCCACAGGTATGGTGGAAAACGAGGGAAGAAGGGAGCAATGGAAAGCTGGGTCAGGAGAGGGAAAGCAGGAAGAAAATTAGTCCCCACATAGTACAGATTAGGGAATTAAAACTCAGGAAAGGTAAGTGTCCTGCCCGAACAGGAAGTCAAAGACTGGGTTCTGAATGTCCCCAAGATAGTTCTCTGAGGGTGAGAAATGCCAACTCAGAAGGCACCAGAGGGAAGCATTACAGTTAAAGAGAAAGTGGTTAGACACATCCCTCCTGTGAAAAAGTCCACTGTGGACATTCAAGGTGGAGGTGGGGCAGGCGGGGCAGGCTTTGGGGGAAGCAGGGCTCCGTGCCACCTGGAGTGCTCCAGCAAATGTCTGTGGCCAGCACCACGGAACCAGACAACTCGTGGAAGATGAAAAACAAACACCAAGAAAATTCTTTGTGAGGGAAAGGTTGGGTACTAGGGGAGACAGGAAAAGACCCAGAAAGTTCTAGGGTTCAAAGGAGACTTTCAAAGGCTTCATTCAACACAAGCAAGCCAGTTCATCCCGTGGGTCAGGGGAAGGCAGCCCTCCTGAAGCTGGAAGTGGGTCAAGAACCCAAGCCTGTCGTAAAGGGGAAGTGAGACTGAAGTACTGAGATCAGTCACTGCTCCAAGGAGCAAAGGGACCAAAGCCCTCGTGAATGAGACAACCACAGGTAGCTAAAACGTGCCCAAATGGAAACCAGGAAAGGGATGGAAGTGTCCTGCACAGAGCACCACCCTCCCTTTCGTGTGACACCCCCAACGTCCACGTGCACACCCCTGCCTGGTCCCAGGCACTTAAATCCCCCCATTAAGCCCCAAGTGCCTCTCCCTATGGATGAGCTAAAGTCACCTGAGACCACCTTCACTGCCCACTGTAATGCTAGGGTCTTTGCTCCAAGCCCTCTGCCCCAGCCTACCCCTCCCCCATTTCCAGGCAGAGGGAGCCAGCGGCCAAGTGCTGAGGCTGAGACTGGGTAAGATCCCCACCCACACTACATCAGCGGCAGGCCTGCAGGGCACAGATGTCACACTGGGTACCAGCATGCAGCCTGGAGTTCAAGACTCAAAGACTAAGACAAAAGTTCAAGAACGCTCCTTTTCTGACTCCATGTCCCTCCTAAACCCACCTTTTAGAAAAGCACCTCCCATTGAAGGACTGAACAGGAGGGGAGGAATCTGAAGGAGACAAGACAGGGGAAGAGGAACAGAAAAAAAAAATCAGAATTTTATTGCAAGAACTAGAGCAATTTGGGATCTCACACCCTTCTGAAGTTCAGTGGCATCCACCACACTGTACTTTGTTTCTAAAGCAATGAAATGGGTGGGAGGGGACTCTCAGCTGCCTTCACCACCCTGAGCACCCTTCCTACCAGCCAACCTGCACTGCTCCGACCAGGAGGAGCAGACTCAGAAGCTGAGAAATGCTGGGCCATCCTGGCACCTGCCTGGCTCAGTGCTGCTCAGAGCTGAGCAGGGCCAGCTACAAACCCCCAGGCCAACCCAAGGCTTCCAAATAGCTCAGCACCCACCAGCTCCTGGAGAGAACGCTGTCAGCCACTCATCTGCACCCTGGCTGGGAAGGAGGGCTCTTCCTAGCAGAGTTCAGGGCAGCAGTTTCCCTGACAAGCACAGCAAGAGGAGGGCTGTAAAGGGTCAGCGGAAGTTCCCTCGCTTCAAATCTTTCCTGCTTCCTTTCACCTCGGCTTTCACCACCACGGGACCCAGCATGGTCTGCAAGCGGTGCCTAATCTGGCTGGAATTTCCTCCTCCACCCACCTGGCATTCTCCCCACAGTCTTGAGCACTCCTGACCAGGGGCTCTCACATCCACCCCAAGTGCTGGTCTAGGCGACCACGCCACGTGCCACTTTGGAGCACCAGGAAGAAGGTCGTGGAAAACCTGCTGCAAGCCCCAGATGGAAAGGAACAAGTGCTTGTTAACCATTTGTCGAAGCCCTAGAGTCCCCACGCACTCTTCCTCATGCCACTTCGGGGCCTCAGAGCTGACAGGAGAGAACGTGCAGCCCAGGTACCAGGAGCCTGGCCTTCCGAGACGAGTGAACACTCACATCCCACCACCACGCAAGTAAATGAGAGAGGAGGACACAGAAAGGGGCAGAAAAGTTGCTGAAAGTCTTCCAATGCCCATTTAGTAATCACAGGCTGATGACAGCAGGAGCTTGAGAGGTATTAGTGATCATCAGGTTCATGTTTTTCATACTTTTTTGGCCATAACCCTCAGCCAGAAAAGCACTTTACACAGCCACTCAGGAACACACACATACACACAAAACCCAATGGAGCAACACTTCCTTTACTGTATGCCATCCATGCTTGTATCCTATACTCTCACCCATCTGTCATTTTTTAAAATGTTGATCCTGCTAATGGGTCACGACCCAAGGTTTGAAAAACACAGGTTCTTTAAGTGGCACTGGGGGTGGGATGGGACTTTATGGGAAATAGTATTGAATATTATCATTTTAAGCATCAGCAAGGTTAGCTTTCTGCGCCACACTATCTAGGATAGAAAAATTGGAAAAAGCAGGCCCACCCAACACTCATTTAACTCCACATCAAAGTGAAAAATAAGTGCCTTAGAAAAACCAAAGAAAACTTTTCTTCCAAGATACAATGTACATTGATGTGGCTTCAGTTGACATAATTATCTGAAATTTCAATTAACATAAAAGAGGACAATGGGTGTTCTGTGTTCATAGAAAGGGGGGCAGTTTAAAAATGGGGAGAAATACTGAACTGGTCCACAGCCCCCATTTTATTTAGGAGTGACAAAACTATGGGACAGGACAGTGTCTAAGGCATGAAGCAAGTTAGGGTCAGGGCTTGAAACCCAACCCAGGGATCCTGACTCAATTACTACAGTCTCCGTCATCCAAAATATTTAAAAACACAGTCAAGGTCTCTCCAAGTGAAGATATGCCGTGACTGAAGCATGGATGAGTCCCTGATATCTCACGCTGGGCACACACAACTGTGCTGATCTTGGCAGACCCTGGCACTCTGCTGCAGCCGCACTGGGGTCCTGCAAAGGGGCTCACACACTTAACTCTCTCTGTGCCTTTTATCTCAGCTAAAAAAAAATATAAAAGAATAAGCCTTACTACCTCTTCCAAAAATGTAGCAAAAAATGAGAAGTTTAGTTTTAAACCTGCATGCTTAAAAACAGAAGAACCCCTATGGGTAATTTACTCAGGGTCAGAGTTAGAATCCCAGAACCCAGAAGACCTTACTCACTAGCTGACCCAAGCCTTCATTTTACAGTCAAGCCCCATAAGGTGACCAAACCAGCACCTTCTACCACACACACTATGTGAACCCGTCCACTGATGAAAACTGCCACAGAAAGTAATACTAAGTACTCAGTGATGCCTGGATCAAAATATACCAGCACCTAAGGGGCAGGAGGAGGAGGAGCAGGGAGGAAACTAAACACAGATCACACAATTTAAATACGTGAGTCTAATGCCTCTTTACAGTGTTCAAGGGAGCTCAAAAGGCATGACTAATTTTTACCAATCCTAAAGATAGGCTAAAATGATGCTCTGAACCAAACTTGTAGCAGAGGCCAAAGGCCTCAGAAGTGGTATAGTCCTTGATGGAACATTCATCTCCCCACCCAGTGGGTTTGCTGCCTGCTCAAATAATATCTCCCTGCTCCTAATTTTCCCTACACTCTGTCCAAGGCACTTGAGACAACAGCTTCAAATATGGGGAATTTTATTACATGGGAGGGATTCTTTCCTATACAAATGCCACCTGGTATCTGTCCAGGGTGTTTCCTGGAGGAGCTCTGAAAACCTAAGAGACAAGATCTCCCCCATCCCCGCCATAACCCTGGCAGGCAAGGACCATTCCTCTAATTCCCTATGGGGACAGTGAAGGGACAGAAAGGGTGATGGTTCAGACCCAATAGCACAGACTCTGGGCCTCACCTTACCCTGAATGCCCATGCCTTCTCTCATTGGAGGTGTGCCTCTCCAGCCACTAACTGCCAGCTCTGAGAGCTGCAGGGCAGGGAAACCCTCCGAGTTAGACATCCTGGCCTTCACAGGGCTCACATGAGGCCAGCATCAGCAGTAAGATACAGCTGCCACGAGGTGGGGGTAGGTGGGGTCTGGGGTGGGGGGTGCAGCACTGTGGGCCTGCCTTTCAAGATAACTGCTACCTAGAGAGGCCCCTAATCTTCCAAAGCACAGTGGGGCAGGAGTCAGAGGTGGAGTATGAGCCTGGGCAAGTTAAATCAGTTCACCTCTCTGTGCCTCGGCTTCTTCACCTGTTAATCGCCAGGGTTGCTGTGTGAATTAGACGAGTTATGCCCACACAAATGCAATGTGTTAATAGTAGTATTACTTCGCTGCACAAGTCTATCTCCTGGATATTCGGTATCCTGAACAGACTGACAGAGGGCAGCTCTCTCTGTCAGACAGACAATATCTGCTAGGCTACAGGGGCCTCCTTGCAGAAACGCATTTAGAACTACCTGGGGAAGTGTCCGGCAAAATGAGTGCCTATTACACAATCCACAGTTAAGGGCGGTATAGCACACATTCTCCCTGCCCGCCCACCTCCCTGCTACAAAAAGAGAAGGCAACTGTCACTGCAAGTCTCATTGCCTCCCTGCAGCTCCGCTGCCCAAACTCCAGGGGAAGAGGTGCAAAAACACTATGGAAAGGGGATCACACAGGGCGCCGCCGAACCAGCACCCCCAAGAGAGCTGCCAAGACCCAAGAGAATCCCTGCCACTCACACGACCCCCAAAACACCCGGGGTGCAGCAGCCACACGCCAGGACCGGAGGATGTCAACACGCCGAGGCGGGAAGACACGCGGCCCGTCGAGGGACACGTTTCCAAGCGCTAGCGTGGTCAGCGCTCCCCGGCGGCCGGCTCCCTCGGAAACGGCGCACGTGTGGGCAGCCCGGGCCACCCGCAGCGGCCGGCAGACTCCTCTCGCTGCGCCTCGGACACCGGGCGCGCCAGCGGCAGCCGCGAGGAGCCAGGACGCCAAAACCCTCGGGTCGCGTGGGCAGGCGTGGTAAGCCTGTGCAAAGCTGCACCGATCGCCTCCCTCGGGAACCCCGCACGCACGCGCGCTCCCCTCTCTGCTCGCGCCGTCCCTGAAGTCTCCTGGCGCCTCACCTTCACTGAGTCTACCGGGTACATGACCGTGTGCTCCAGGATCCCGGCCATCGCCCCGGCTGTCATGTGCGTGGATAAGGAGGCACTGGTCGGCAGGTTCTCATAGTCCTCCGACCCGGCGTCCTTGCTGCCGCCGCCGCCATCTCGGCTGTCCCCATCCATCCTGCGCCCCACAGTCTGGCTCCCCATGCCGCCGCAGCGCAGCTCCATCCGCCAGCTCCGCGGGCCGCGGGAGGCTGCAGGAGGTGGGCAGCGAGGGGGAGGGGGGCGAAAAACTTCACTTCTTAAAGTGGGAACCAACTCCCCGGTGCCGCGGCGCCTGACGCCATGGCGGGCTGGGGTGGAGCGGAGGGGTCCGAGACACCAATCACTGGAAAAGAAGAGGCTGGCCGCGGCCGCGCCATTGGTATGCGGGCTAGTGGGGACCCGCCTCCCTGTGTGACGTCACTGTCCAGTGCAAATTTCCAAGCAACCGGATGGGGGCGAGGAGAGACGTTGGGGGAGTCCCGGGAAGTTGTACCACCTCGAGGGTGGTGCTGCCTCGCTTGGGGCAGGCAGTGGGGGCGGTCCCTGGAGGGGGTCTGCCGCCACAGGGGATATGCATGGGGCTGGAAGGAGACAGGAACAGCGGCTCAGGGGAAATGGGCCCCCAGAGCCCAGGGTTTTGCAAACAGTAGTGCTCAGCAAGCGTTGGCATTCCTAAGCTTTGGGGGTGGGGGGAGTTACTGTAAATGTCACTTATGGAGCAGTTATGGTGGCTGGATGGAGGGAGGGTGTCGCACGTGAGAGGGGAGTTCTAGATTTGAGGATACGCTGCGCCATAGCAGTAATGCACCTCTTTTTGTGCAATATGAGGGCATATACCTACGGAGACAGAGTTAACACTCAAGGTCCTGTGATAGGCTGCTTGGTAGGAGAGAATACCCATTTATTTAATTTTTTTCTCTCACTGCAAACACATAATAATAGAGAGCTAAATTTGTTCCTCCCCTTATTCTCACAAAGAGACTAAATCCACCCTGCCCTGGACTGACCAAGACAATAAGAATTAATAGTAACCAAGATGGATCCCTTCTGAGCAGGCACCTCCAGCCCATTTTCTTGGGGTCTGATATGCCTGGAAGGTCTTTAGAGGCTTGATCCCGTAGGAGGGCTGCAAAGTGGCTGAGAGTCACATCTTGCAGCCTTGCATCTATCTGCCTGTCTTCTAAGACTTTGGTCTCCTAGCTCTTAAACTCATCCCAATCTAGCTTCTTTATTTTAACCTAAATAGTACTGTCTTGCTCCACCTGGGGGAAGGGGAAGGAATCAGAAAGTAGAGGGGAGACCTGTTTATGGAAGTCTCCAGGAAAGCATGGCATTTGCAAGTCTAATCATAACCTGTTCAGGGCTGAAGATTTGGCTCTAGCTGATCAACTTCTACCCAGACACCTTATCCAGAGGCAGTTTCTGGTCAGGAAAGCTGGGTCCTGAGATAGGAAAGGGAGGGGACCCTGAAGATGCTGTGCCCTCAGTTTGCCCTCACCCTGGTCCCAAGGTTCAAGTTACAACAACCCTGGCAGCTCACAGTGATGTGGGCATTGTCAATAGAGGCTTCAAGGCCAAGGGCCTCCATTGCCCTATTTTCTGTAGGTGCCAATAGTGGCTCCCAAAATGAGTGCTAAGGATGTGATAGAAACAAGCTCTGTGTTTAGTGTTTGCTAGAGAAGAATTTCCCTGCTTTTGCCAAAGGTGATTTTTAAGAAGAAATGTTGATCAAAAGCTGTTGATATTCATTTAAAAATGGATACCCCTTAACCAGTACATTTTAACCCATTATCCGGCTTATGGAGATGACACAAAAGTCTGAAAATGCATGAAGCTCTTCTTCAAAGCATTATTTGTAGTAATAAATAGTTGGAAATGACCTAAATGTTCAACTAGAGGGGAATGGCTAAGTAAATTATGGTATGGTCAAATATTATGGGGCCATTAAAAATTGTGGTTACATTATGCAACATGGGAAATAGTGATGATGAATGTTAGGTTAAAAAACATCAAGATTTTATAAATGTTACATTTACAAAAATGTAAAAATGCATATCAACAGAGTGAAGTGGTTACAGTGATAGTGATGTAGGATTACAGGTAACTATTTTTACTGTGTTTTTCATACTTAAATAATACTTGTATTATTTTCATAATTAAAAAATGAAAATGAATCACTTTTTTTAGGATATAATCTCCCAATGGATGAGAAAGCCTCTGGACTTTGCTATGGTGATATTGGTGGTGAGAAGTCACCTTTGGGATGGTTAAGAGGACCCTTGGCAAATATGAACATGCCCATAACCTTTAGATTCATAGAACCATTTCAAAAACCTTTGAAATATTTATTATAAGCAGTATTTTCTTTCTCGCCATATATGGTAGGTATAGTGGTCTGGCCCTCAGCATACATCTTAAAATCCTCCTTATACTGCAGTTGCTAGAAAATTTTAAACTACAATTCTCTGATTCCTTTGCAGCTAGGAGTCAAGAGTGAATTATATTCTGCCAATTAGACAAACTAGGGCGATCTGGGAGGTGGAGTGGAGATAGAGCCCACCTTCCTACTGCTTCGATAGTCTATAGCCTAACAAGGTCATAGACACTTGGATTAGGAGCAGTTGGGATGGGCTGTGGCTTCCCTATTGCAACAGCATTGCAGTGTCTAGTCACCATGTTCATGAGTGTTGCAAGGCAATGATGTGGCAGTGGGGGTGGCAGCAGTGATGGTAGCATCCTCCTGATCCCTGCACCATAGCTTCAATAGATGGCCTTTCTCACCTAGGTGGTGGAGGTTCCCTTGAGGGGCCAGTTTGGATCTGAGAGTTATCCCTGGAGGCCCAGCAGAGGGTCAGCTCCTCGCCCATTCCAACAATATTGTGTAGAGTAGACAAAGCCTGCTTAGAGATGGGTGACATCCCAGACACTATAACCCAATGCTTTGGCCACAGTGCCAACAAGGAGGGAGAAGTGTGGGGACCCAGGAACACAGCAGTGATTCTCTTCTGCGGGATGGGCCAGGGGACTCAGAATGACTTGCTGGTTCCACCAGAGTCTTACGTAAAGTTCCTGAACGTTGAAATCCTGAAGATGTCATTATACTGCCCTAACCCAACTGGGACCCAAGCTCCACATAGAAAGGGGAAGCTACAGAGGGTGTCGGGAGACGAGCATTTGACTTGGAGTCATGGCCCCTTCAAGCCCTGCTTCTACCATTTACTAGCTGTGTGGCTCTGGCCCATTTGGTTGGCATGCTCCCTCGTCTGTTGACCTCGGGCACTGATACTTAACACATGGTGAATGAAATATAGAAAAAAGTAGAATAAAACCTCATAGTGAAGTATATATAATTTGGGGGTATTACGAGGAAAGAGGACAGAAAGGAGTTATGGGTGCAGAGGAAAGAAGGCCCAGGTTTTCTCCAAAATCCTACTTTTTTCACAGTAATTTCTCTAGACCTGGCATCTGCCTACCCACACAGATACCTTAGCACCCTACCCAGAATCTGGCCAATGCTGTGTTTCCCCCGGAACCCAGCATTCCTCTACCAGAGAGCAGGCCGTTCCATGGAGCAACTGCGGCGGCTGTGATGTCTCCTGGAGCACCATGTGGTGTGGCCCAGGGTGGAGACTGTGCTTTCGCTCTTTGTTTTTCTCAATGTCTGCCATCCACATCCCCATTAATTTTAAGTAATTTATATGTTGAGAGGGCTGCAAGGGCCTCTGGACATGTGGGTCCCTCTGTCATATACAAAGCTGTCTTGTAATCTCCGAATAACTTGATTTCCCAAGGACAGCACTGTGTTTCCTAAAAGCTTATCTGTGCTGCTTAGGCAAGAGTCTCCCATTGAGTAAGAAGATATGGAGATGAAAAAGCTAGCCTTACTCTGGAGCCCCAGGGCAAATAAGGAAGGGGCAGGAGAGAGCCATCAGGTGCAGAGAACACAGAGCTGTCTCACTTCACCAGGTGTTCTTTACAAAGGGTGCTGACCGGCCAGGGTCAGAGCTGGGGGCTGAGAGAGGTATTGACAGGCCCTGCCTCTGGCAGACACCACTGCTGAATCCAGTCGTCCCATGCGATGTGAACCGGGTCCCACTGCTGTGAGACAGTCCTTTGATTCCTGTGCCATCCTCCTTGGCAGCTGCCCCCTGCACTTTCACTGACAAGGCCCAGTGGTTCCAGCTGCCCCTTCATCACATCAGGGACTACACTGTCTCTGCACTGCTCTCATTTCCACTGTCATTCAAGAGTCCATCCCCTGTTGGATGGCTCAAGGCCCCAGAGGTGGACAGAGGGGGTGGAAGAGGAATGCTGAGGTCCCAGTGGAGGCAAAGCATTGGCTCAGTTCTGGGTAGGGTATGACACATCTGTGTGTTTACATGCATGAGCCTTGGGCCATCCTTAGCCACCCACCTCAAAAGCTTGCATCTGTCATTTTCTGTTCTCCTCACCTTTTCCACAAATCTGTACTCAATTCTCTACCACCTAATAAAATCCCTCTTCCCTGCTGCACACCTTAAGCTATGGTCTTATTTCTCTCCTGGCCCTGAAATCCCTGAAAGAATGATCTCCCCTTGCGAGTTTCTCCTCACTCAATGCACTCACTCCTGAAGGCTTGGTCTGGTAGTTTCTAACCCCCGCAATTTTTTAAAGGAGCTCTTGAAAAGGTCACCCATGACATGAATGCTGAATCATCCCTCTCTCCCAGTGTGACCTCTTGACCTCAGGAATTCCTCCCTCACTTTTGCTCTCTTCCTGTCCTTCCCACAGGGCCCTCTGCCCCCTTCTCTCTCTCTCTTTCCTCTGCACACCCTGTCCTCAGAGCTCCTCTCTTGGCTGCTCTTCGGTTCCAGTCCTACGTTCCTGTTACCAACCCTGGTTCTGTTTTAAATCCTGACCCCTCCCTGCATCCCAGCCCCACATTCTCATGTGCCTCCCAAACAGCTCCACCTGAATACTCCACCTGAACCTAAGGCTTAGAAAATATATCAGTGTCCTAGAGTTGCTATCCCAAAAGACCACAAACTGGGTGGCCTGAAACAACATAAATATACTCTCTTGTGGTTCTTGAGGCTAGATGTCCAAGATCAAGGTGTTGACAGGGCCATGCTCCCTCCAAAGGCTCTCAGGGGAGGGTCCTCCCTTGCCTCTTCCTACCTTCTGGTGGCTCCTGGCAATCCTTGGCATTCCTTAGCTTATAGATGCACCACTCCAATCTTTACCTCTGTTGTCACATGGCCTTCTTCCTGTGTGTCGTTGTGTCTATGTCCATATTTCCCTTTTCTTATAAGAACACTTGTCATATTAGATTAGGGCCCACACCACGCCAGTATGACCTTATCTTAACTTCATTATATCTGCAAAGACCCTATTTCCAAAATCTTATTTTACATTACACAGGTTTCATGCAGACATGAATTTGGAGAGACACTCCTTTTGTTTTATAATATGTTTTTATTGATTTTTTTAGAGAGAGAGAAACATTGATGTGAGAGCCAAACATCGATCAGCTGCCTCCTGCACGCTCCCTACTGGGGATCAAGCCCGCAACCTGAGCATGTGCCCTGACTGGGAATCGAACCCAGACCTCTCAGTCCATGGGACAATGCTCAATCCACTGAGCCATACCGGCTGGGCTAGAGGGACACTCTTTAAGGTAGAAAGCAAGAACTGCAAATGAGAAATTCAGGAGGCCTGAGTCCCAGTCCTCTCAAATATCTGTATTCTTATTCTCTTACCTGCAAAAGGAGGAGTTGTACCCAATGGTGTGCAGCGCCCCCTCCAGCTCTTTCTAATCTAAAACTGAATTTGTACTCTTTCCTCACAATTGGCAATTCCTTCTAATGCCATTTTTTGTTCTGTATTTACTTCTGTTTTATCATTCAACCAGCTGCAAAGCTTAGAGTCATTCCTGCTTTTCAGATCCTATTAGCCATATATAGATTTGGCCTCCGAGAGAGCATCACTTATAGCTATGATGACTATATAATTTATACAAACTGGGTTTGTTTTTTGAGAGTGAAAAGGGGTATTATTAGTAATTACACCAAGACAGAGGTATAAACTGAGACTGTCTTGGGAAAACTAGGACAAATGGTCATATTACTTATAACCAGCCCTTACTTTCCATCCCCAAACCAACTCCTTAAACCTTTACCTGTCCCCTCCTTACATCCTCTTCTAGGGGAGGGCTCTCCTTGTCTTCATTTGTCTAAATGGTAATCATTTCTCAGCTCAGATGGCTCCCCTTCCATGAAGCCTTCCCTAACCCACAGACATAAGCTGAACCCTGTCACTCTTTCATGAGTCCTTCATGGCCCTCACCACCTTCTCCTTCATACTACAGTTCTAGTAACCAGGTCTTTCCTGTCCTATTACACTCTAAGTTCCTTGAAGATTTAAACTGAGTAAACAATAAATATTAAAGGAGTAAGAGAGAGAGAGCAAGGGATTGAGAACCTATTTGAAGAAATAATGGCTGAAAACTTCCTTAACCTGGCAAAGGAAAAAGACACACAAATCCAGGAAGTGCAGAGTACCAAACAAGATGGACCCAAAGAGGCCCACACCAAGACATATCATAATTAAAATGCCAAAGAGAGAATTTTAAAAACAGCAAGACAGAAGCAGTTAGTTACCTACAATAGAGCTCCCCAAAGACTGTCAGCTAAGTTCTCAATAGAAACTCTGCAGGCCAGAAGGGAGTGGCAAAGTGATGAAAAGCAAAGACCTACAATCAAGATTACTCTACACAGCAAAGCGATCATTTAGAATCAAAAGACAGATAAAGATCTTCCCAGACAAGAAAAAGCTAAAGGAGTTCATCACCACCAAACCAGTATTACAAGAAATGTCAAAGGATCTTCTTTAAGAAGAAGAAGATAAAATATGAATAATAAAATGGCAATAAATACATATCTATCAATAATCACTTTAAATGTAATGGGTTAAATTCTCCAATCAAAAGACATAGGATGGCTGAATGGCTAAGAAAATAAGACCCATATATATGCTGTCTACAAGAGACTCACTTCAGATCAAAAGATACACCCAGACTGAAAGCAAGGAGATGGAAAATGATATATTATGAAAATGGAAACAAACAAAAAAACTGGGGTAGCAATACTTATACCAGACAAAATAGACTTTAAAACAAAGGCTATAACAAGAGACAAAGAAGGAGCCAGCAACTCCACTTCTGGTTATTTATCCTAAGAAGTCCAAAACACTAAATTGAAAAGACATAAGCATCCATATGTTTATTGCAGCATTATTATTATTTTTTTTATCCTCACCCGAGGACATTTTTGCATTTATCTTCAGATAGAGCGGGAGGGAGAGAGGAGGAAGAGAGAGAGAGAAACATCGGTGTGAGAGAGACACATCAACTGGTTGCCACCCACACAACCCCAACAGGGGGCGGGGACGAACTGCAACCGAGGTACGTGCCCTTAGTGGGAACCGAACCGGGGTCTCTCTGGTCTGCTGGCCGACGCTCTAACCGCTGAGCCAAACCTGCCAGGGCTATTGCAGCATTATTTACATGGCCAAGATATAAAAGCAACTTAAGTGTTCATCAGGTGAATGCGTAAAGAAGAAGTGGTCCATATATATTAGGGGGACCGGAAAGACATTAATTCAAACAGATACATTTTTAACAAGTTTTTATTTTTAATCAATGATGTAATCACCCTCGTTATCAACAACCTTTTGCCATCTAGTGTGCAAATTTTCAATGCCGGATCGATAAAAATCATTGGTTTTTG
Source organism: Tadarida brasiliensis (assembly GCA_030848825.1). Lineage (NCBI taxonomy): Eukaryota > Metazoa > Chordata > Mammalia > Chiroptera > Molossidae > Tadarida > Tadarida brasiliensis. The sequence goes on along the minus strand of CM061259.1, from coordinate 63,822,471 downwards.
AGTAAAATATCTGGAGATGGCATTTTGGACATCATCCAAATTGTCAAATTTTTTACCACTTAGAAAATGTAGCGATCGGAATAAATGGAAATCCAATGGCGCTAGCTATATCGAGTGAGTATGGTGGGTGAGGCAATACCTCTTACCCCAATTCATTAATTTTTTCCAGGGTTCGTCTTGCGCAGTGCGATCTTGCATTATCGTGTTGCCGAATAACACCTTTTCTGATGACAATCACTGGGCACTTTTCAATTAAAGATTGATTTACTCGATCCAATTGTTCACAGTAAAGGTCTGCATTCAGTTTGTCCAGGTTTCAGCACTTCAAAATGAACAGCCCCGCGAAAACTCCACCAAACACACAAAAGTGCCTTTTTGGGGTGTAAACCTGGTTTAGCTGTACTTCATGGCGATTCCTTCGGAGAGAGCCACTGCCTTTTGCATTTTGGATTATCATAGAGGACCCATTTTTCATCTTCAGTGATCAAGCGATCAAAAAACGCTTCTGTATTGTGCCACTGAAGCAATAAGTTGCATGTGGTGGACCGGTTAGCTTTGTTTTCTTCTGCAGATTATGCGGGATCCAAACACCTGCTCTGCTTACTTTACCAATCTGCTGCAAATGATCTTGGATGGTCAACTAAAGTTAGTTAAGAGTGTTTGACAGTTCCTCGATTGTCTGACACGGATTTGCTTCCACTTCCACCCTTAACATGTCATTGTCTAAAGTTGTTGGTCTTCCTGATCGATACGAGTCAGAAAGATCAAAATTACCGGATTTGAACTTAGAAAACCACCTTTGGCATTTACGAACGTCTAATGCACTTGGATAAACATCGCAAATGTTTTTGGTAGCAACTGTTGCGTTACTACCCTTGTGAAACTCAAAAAGCATACAATGCCGGATATGTACCTCTTCTGGTATTTGGCTGGCCATTTCACTATAAATTGCAAAAAAAAAAAAATTAAGATTTAATTATTTACGAGTAAACAAGTCACTCTAACCTTAAAATGTCTTTGGCACGATTTTGAAGTACACAATGAGCTGATAAATGACAACTGAATATCAAAACGCGCAGAAACGACATTACTTTCCGGTCCCCCTAATACAATGAAATATGACTCAGCCATAAAAAAAGAATAAAATCTTGCCATCTGCAACAATATGGATGAACCTAGAGAGTATTTATTGTGCTGAGTGAAATAAGTCAGGGAAAGACAAATGCCAGATGATTTCTCTTACATGTTGAATCTAAAAAACAAAATAAATAACAAGCAGAATAGAAACAGATTCATAGATACAGAGAACATTCTGATGGTTGCCAGATGAGAGAGGGGTTGGAAGGATGGGTGAAAAAAATGGTGAAGAGATTAAGAAGTACAAATTGGTAGTTACAGAATAGTCATGGAGTTTTAAAGTACAGCATAGGGGATATAGTCAACTATAATAACTACGTATGGTGTCAGGTACTAGCTTTATCAGGGTGATCACTTTATAAGCTATATAAATGTCTAATCACTGGGTTATACACCTGAAACTTATATAATATGTACATCAACTATAATTTAAAAATAAATTATAATTTTTTTTATCCTCACTCAAGGACATTTTTGCATTTATCTTCAGACAGAGCAGGAGGGGGAGAAGGAGGAAGAGAAAGAGAGAAACATCGATGTGAGAGAGACACATAGACCGGCTGTCACCCACATGACCCCTCCCGGGGCCAGGGACAAACTGCAACCGAGGTACGTGCCCTGAGCAGGAACCGAACCCAGGACTCTCTGGTCCACGGGCCGACGCTCTAACCGCTGAGCCAAACTGACCAGGGCAAAAAAATAAATTATTTTTTAAAAAAGAGTAAGAGTTTCCTTTAAAAGAGCTCCATAATCCTATATAATAATAGCATTATTTTATTATAATAATATAATATATTATAGCAGACATGCATAATCTCTAGGAAATTAAAACATACTGTGCCTTAGATCCTGAATCTCTGGACACAGTTCATGGAAAAGAGAGAAATAAGTGACATTTTCTTTCCTCCCAAAGATCATGTCACAAATGCTAAATTAGGGTGCAACTTTTCTTAAAAATACAGAGTTGCAAAACCCAGGAACTGGAAAATACCTAGAATATGATGTAGTCCATAAATCCCATCTCACGGGTGAGCAAAAGAGGTCCAAAAGGTAAAGTAACTTGTCCAAGGACGAAAAAGTGGTTAGTGGCAGAAATGGGATTAAAAAAAAACAAACAGGTTTTATTCAGTACTCCTTCCTTCACCTACCTTTGAAATAAGCTTAAGGCTGATAAGACTCCTTTATTGCTGTCATTAGTTGTATCTCAGATGCTTGCTCTGTAAAAATCAATAGTCATCAGTTCTCCACGTTGGCCAGGTTTGCCTAACACGGCTCGTTACCACAGGTGAGTTTTAGCACTGAGCTCTAAGCCTCAGTAATAAGTGTTCGTTAATCATGATCCTTCTAACAGCATAGTTGCCGTATTTCCAATGGCTCGTGTAGACCACTCAGCACAGGAAAGACGCTCTTTAGGAGAATGGAGGTGATGTAGCATAAAAGTAAAAAGCATGTGCTTTGGAGACAAGCAAGGATTCAATAACTTTCCAGAGCTGCCTTGTCAGAAGCAGCTCATTTGTGATTTGGAGCACAAACTGTTGTGATGTTCCATTTAGCTTTCCTATCTGTTTGCCCTGTCCATATCATCCTGTTATGCATGGAATGTCTCTCAAGTGTGGACCTCAGTTTCAGGTGCTGTTGGAGGTGCCCAGAGTAATTATCAAACAAAGCAAAGGCTGAATTAGCAGTGGGAGTCTCTCAGATGAGGGAGAAGGGTTAGCCAAGGATCACCATGGAGTTACCCATCTCCACAGTTCCTTCAGAATGAATGGTAGCAGGCAAGAGCCCTGTGAGTAGTCTCAGAAAACAGCCAGATATCCTCCCTTGTCTCGGACTCTTGGACTGCATGCCCCAGCTGCTGGGTTGGGAAATGGGCACCAATACCCAAGGCTGTCAACATGGTTATGCTAGAATAGGCTGGACATACCTCCTCCCTGAATTAAAGGACTAGGCTGCGGGAAAGTCCTGACACATACAAACTGAAGTTGTTAACTATGCTTTGTTAATTACCAGAGTCCCACTTGATATAAGAAATACATCCTTCTCATTTTAGCCCAAATGTGGTAATTCGCAACGTCTGTCTATGTAGCGGTATGCTATGTAGCAGTTTGTCCCAAGAAATATGCCAACCTAGGGCAGGTTATCAAAAACCAAGGTATCAACATAACCAGAAGTAGTATTTTCAGTCTGGTTTTTAAAACTAACCTGCACTAACACAATCAATTTGGAAAACTGTCTGACAGAATTTACTAAAGTTGAACATACACAAAGCCTTTGACCCAGCATTCTACTTCTAACACATACCCAGCAGAGATGCATACTTTGTGTGCCAAAGGCATGAACGGAAATGCTCATGGCAGCACAATATGCCCAAAATGGAAACTACCCAAAATGTCCATCAGTAACAGAATGGATAAATAAATTGTAGTACACCATGGAATGTTATATGGAAATGAGTGAGAATGAATGATATCCAACTCGAGGCAACGACATGGATCAACCTCACACATAATATTGATCAGAAGAAGCCAGACACGAAATATAGGCAAAATATAACTCTTTTGTTTTCCAGATAGAGTGGGAGGGAGGGGTAGAGAGAGAAAGAATAAGAGAGACACCGACGTGAGAAGGACACATCAATTGGTTGCCCCCCACACGAACCCAACCAGGGCCGGGGACAAACTGCAACCAAGGTACGTGCCCTTGACAGGAATCGAACTTGCAACTCTTCGGTCCTCGGGCTGACACTCCAACCATTGAGCCAAACTGGCCAGGGCAATTTTTTTTTTTTTTTTTTTTTTTTTTTTTTTGAGAGAGAGCGGAAGTGGGGGAGAGGGAGAGAGAGAGAGAAAGAGAAACATCAGTGTGGGAGAGACACATGTATCAGTTGCCTCTCATTCGTGCCCCAAGTGGGGATGGAACCTGCCACCTAGATATGTGCCCTGACCAGGAAACTGAACCTCCACCCTCCTCCCTCCTCCGGTGCACAGGACAATGCTCCAACCAACTGAGCCACACTGGCCAGGGTAAAATATAACTCTTTTACATAAAGTTCAAAAACAATGTCTTATTGTTAGAAATTGGCACAGCGATTACTCTGTGACAGTGGGTAATGTGAGGGACCTTCTGGATTTGGGTTATGTTTTGTTTCTTCACCTGGGTACTAGTTACACAGGTATGTTCATTTTGTGGAAATTCGTAAGATTTCTACATTTTTCCACATGTATAAGTCAATACTTAATTATAAATGTAGAAACATTTATACATTTTGGAGGGAAATGACAGATCCAGAACTAAAATGTCCTCTTCATCTGCTTTCTTTCCTCCATGCAGACAAGGGTGAGGGTCTGGGGAACTAGGACTGTGGAAGAGTTATTGAAGACCTCTTCCTGCCCCAACACTTTATTTTATATATATATATAGTGATCTTTCGAGAGAGAAGAAGGGAGGAGAGAGAAACATCACTGTGAGAGTGAAACATCGATCGGCTGCTTCTGCACGCCTCCTACCAGGGACTGAGCCCGCAGCCCAGGCATGTGCCCTGACCAGGAACCAAACCAGCAAGCCTTTGGTGCACTGGATGATGCCCAACCAATGAGCCACACTGGCCAGGGCTCCCCAAACTCTTTAGAATTGGATCTAGAATGACCACCGCTCCTTTCCTGCCATCATTATCCCCTAGTTAGGAACAGAGGAACCCTCAAGTCCCCAACGCACACCTATACTCCTTCCTATCCCAAACTACTCATTCTTCAAGGAGCATGCAGCCTCACGGAGTTCCCATGGCCCTAGAACCGAAGCCACACTCTCCAAAGCCAGGCTCTCCCAGGCCCTGCAGAGTCTGATCCCTGCCTATCTTGTCCATCTCATCTTCCTCACCCCCCAAGCCTCTCGCACTCCAGGCTCCAGCTACATGTTCTGTCTGGCTCCCTCCGCAGGGCTCTGCACTTGCTCTCTCCCTCCTGGGACGGAAAGTGCCAGCTCTTCCTATAGCGGCTTGTTTTCTTTCAAATATCAGCTCTCAGTTACTTCCTCAGAGAAAACAAACTAAACCAGTCCCCCATTATTAAAAAAAATTTTTTTTATAGCATCCTGTGCATTCTTAAATTATCTTTTTGTTTATTTTGTTTTCTCTCTCCATTACCCCTATCTCTCTCACTCTCATACACACACACACACACACACACACACACACACACTGTAAGCTTCAAGAGAAGATAGGACATTTGTGTCATATCTTCATAGCTCTGTCCCCAGTGCCTAGGATCATGCCTGGTACAGAGCTGGCTGTCACAAAAGATATGCAAAAGAATAAATAAAATGTCACTTCCTCCAAGAAGCCTTCCTTGACCCAACAGTGCACACACATCCCTCTCCACTGGACTTCTCTATGATGTGTGTACTACATCACCCACATGACAGTTATCGTGCTATGGTTTGTTTCAGTACATGCCTTGGTCCCCTTTCTAGGTCTTAAATACCTGGAGAGCAGAGTCCCTGGTTTACACTCCTTTATATCCCCAGGGCCGAGCCCAGGTTCCAGCACATGGCAGGAGAGCAATAAACCTGTATTCAATCAATTAAGGAGGAAGCAGAGCATAGTAAAAAAGGTGAACTTCGAAGTCAGAGTCCTGCCTTACTACTTCCTACCTAGCTAAAAATTACTTAGAATCTCTGAATCTAGTTTCTTAGTTATAAAATGGCCATGGGACTTCTTTGCAGGATTAAAAGAGAAGTTACAAAAACTATATTTATGTATGTGTATACATGTGTATATATATAATGTCAGTTCCCCTTTAGTGTTTGACAAATGTTTGTCATCCATGGACATATTTCATAGCATATTTATGTTCACCAAAGATTTCCTGCCTCTTACAGAGCAGTTAATTCTGCTTTAAGTATTCCCTTTTCCCCCAGAAAAAAAAATGCAAGTATGTATATAAAATCAGGGCATGAACACAAGTTGCTCAATTTAACTTCAATGCTATAGTAAAAAGGACCTATTCAAATTTTCACCATTAGTTTCACATCCACAAAAGTAACTTCAAGAGCAATAGCAATCTCTCAAAACTGCTAAGTGTGGCACACATAAAGGATATCACAACACGGCACCTGTATTCGGCAGAAATACAGCATAGCTCCTCTGCCGCACAGCAACAGCGTGCTCACTTAGTCCCCGTGTCTCTCAGTTCCCAGAAGTTGGTGGCCAAGTCGTAGTAAATAATGGCAGTTGTGTAATCTGGAGAGCTTTCAAGCACTCTCACATATCTTATCTCATTGGATCCTTAGGGCTGTTATTAGGGACCATGATGGAGCAATGCAGGCTGTGTAATATTATCTTACATTTGGCTTAACTTGTAGCTGTACCCCAAGGTTGATTAATGGGGCCAATATCAGCAGGAAAGGAGGTGTAACATAGGACTCTGTCCTTGACCAAGTTCAATTCAATTTTTTTTGTTGTTGTTATCAGCTACTGGGGAAAACCATGGAATGCAGATTTATCAACCTCTTAGAAGACACAATACTAGGAGGAGCAGCTTCTTGGAATGCTAAAAGTCAAGGTTGTTTTTTAAAATCTCTAAAAACAGCCCTGGCCAGTTTTGCTCAATGGTTAAAGCATTGGCCCGTGGACTGAAGGGTTGAGGGTTCAATTCCCGGTCAAGGGCACGACCCTGGGTTGAAGATTCGATCCCCAGGTGTGGGAGGCAACCAATGCATGTGTTTCTCTCACACAGATGTTTCTCTCTCCCTCCTTCATTTCTACTCTATCTAATCTAAAAATCAATGGGAAAAATAAAATATCCTCAGGTGAGGATTAAAACAGCAAAACAGAAATTTACACTTAAATCCTGCATGTGCTAGACAGCCTGGACGTGCTAGACACGGTCGACACTGCCCGCTTTGCAGAAGCTCCAGCTCCTGGCTCTCTTCACTTGGAGAGCTGCCATGGTCCTCCCCATCCCCACTTAGACGCACCCCTCCTCTGGGAATCCATCCTGACCTCACAGGTTTGCTTCCTGTTGCTCAAGCCCTGGAGTCATCCCGAAGTCCTCATTGTCATTCACACAGAATGTGGAATCTATCAAAAACACGCCACCTCGCCCTGGCCGGTTTGGCTCAGCGGTTAGAGCGTCGGCCTGCGGTCCGGAGAGACCCGGGTTCGGTTCCCGCTTAGGGCATGAACCTCGGTTGCAGTTTGTCCCCGGCCCTGGTTGGTTGTGCGGGTGGCAGCCACTCGATGTGTCCCTTTCACGTCGATGTTTCTCTCTCTCTCTCTTCCTCTCTCTCCCTCCCACTCTATCTGAACAAAAAATGGAAAAAAAAACCCAAAAAACAAAAAAAAAAAACATGCCACCTCTACCATCCAGTAGGATGGTAAATATAGTTGTATTTATTATTTATTATCATATAATATAATTTTTTAAATTTATTTTTATTGTTGATAGTATTACAGATGCCCCCCCTTTTCCCCCCATTCGTATAATTTTTATTGTGTATAGTTTTATTTATACTTTCGCCTGTCTCTCTTCAAGAGAATGTAAGCCTCTTTTTTACATTTTTTTTCCTTTATTGATTTTAGAGAGAGAGGATGAGAGGCAGAGAACATCAATGCGAGAGAATATCGATTGACCAGGCCCACAACATGGGCATGTGCCCTGACCGGAAATCGAAACGGCGACCTCTTGGTGCATGGGTTCACGCTCAACCACTGAGCAACACCAGGCAGACGGGAATGTAAGCTTCTTTTTTGTTTTTTTTTAATCGTCACCCAAGGACATTTTTGCATTTATCTTCAGATAGAGCCGGAAGGAGAGAGGGCGGAAGAGAGAGAGAGAAACATCAATGTGAGAGAGACACATTGAGTGGTTGCCACCCACACGACCCCAACTGGGGCTGGGGACAAACTGCAACCGAGGTCCGTGCCCTTAGCAGGAACCGAACCCGGGTCTCTCTGGTCCGCGGGCTGATACTCTAACCGCTGAGCCAAACCAGCCAGGGCTTGAGAATGTAAGCTTCTTAAGAGAGAGATCTTTGTTTTGTTCCACTGTTACTTCCCAGAATCTACAACAGCAACTAACACATGGTAGGAACCTAATAAATATTCATTTTTCATGAATGAATAAGTGAATAAATGAAGATGAGTTAGATGCCCCCCTTTCGAGCTCCCATATCACCCTGTAAATCTCTCATCATAAGACTTAATACACTGTAGTGTAATTGGTGTTTATTTCTACTTAAAGAGGTTTCTTTTAATTATATGTTTGCCCATGAATAAATTCCGGTTGTCATGTAATGGTTTCTTGTCCAGCCCTTTCACTAGACTGTAAACCACAAAGAGCCCAGCTCTGCCTGCTGACTGCCTGCCTCCAGCACCTAGCACGGTGTCTTGCACAGAGAACAGCACACTTGTTGGGTACCAGGCACTTTTCTCATGTTTCTACACGCACCACTTCATTTCATCCTCACAACCACCCAATGAGGCGGGCTCTACTATTAGCTCTGTTGTACAGATAAGCAAACTGAGGCTCTGCAGCGTTCGGATACGTGACCAGTGGCACATAGTGAGGGATGGATCTTGGAAGCTGACCTGGGAAGTCTGGCTCCAGAGCTCAAGCTCTAAACTGCTACACTGAATTGCCTCACCTTTACAAGGCACCCAATAAAACTTGCTCAATAAACGAATCCATGGAATATGGCTGCCAAAAAACAGGCAATGTGTTCTTAGGCTGTGTTAGTGAAGGGTTGAGATAAGAGAGGTTGTAGTCTCAGAGTAGAGTTCAGGTCAGCTCAGTTTAGGATAATTCCTATTTTAAAGTGGGTCTAAAAACCTAAACCGTAATGGCAAAGGGTCTGGATATTATGGATTCAGGACCTCTCTTCAAATCCAGGGGTTCCCTGGGGGCCAGTCGGATGCTGTGGGCCCCAAGGGCAGAGCTGGGCAAATTGGTATAGGTCACGGGAAAGCAGGTTTCAGTTCACTGTGTGGAGGAACTGACAGTCAGAAGCATCAAAAATTGAGGGTCTGCCCTGACCGGTTTGGCTCAGCAGTTAGAGCATTGACCCACAGACCCAAGGGTCACAGGTTTGATTCTTGGTCAAGGGCAGATACCTGGGTTGCAGATTCGATCCCCAGCCCTGGTCAGGGTTGTGTGAGAGGCAACTAATCAATGTGTCTCTCTCACATCAATGTTTCTCTCTCTCCCTCCCTCCCTCCCTCCCTTCCACTCTATCTAAAAAAAATCAATGGAAAAAATATCCTTGGGTGAGGATTAACAATAACAACAAAGATCGAGGGTTCATCGATGGATGAATGGGTAAACAAAATGTGGTCTACACATACAATGGAATAGTACTCTGTCTTAAAAAGAAAGGAAATTCTGACACATGCTACAACGTGGATGAATCTTGAAGACATGATTCTAAGTGAAATAATCCATTCGCAAAAGGACAAATAGTGTAGGGTTCCGATTCACGATACCTAGAGTCATCAAAATCATAGAAACAGGAAGAAGAGTCGTTACCAGGGCCTGGGAGACAGGAGGATGAGGAGTGGGTGTTTAATGAGGACAGTTTCCATTTGGGATGATGCAAAAGTTCTGGAGATGGATGGTGGAATGTACTTAATGCCACTGAACAGTAAATTTAAAATGGTTACAATAGTAACTTCTGTTATGTATATTTTACCACAATAAAAAATAAAAAAAAAGTTAAAACACACAAGGGTCTTCCCTGTGAGGTGGTGAGGTCCCCACCACTGGCAGTAAATAAGTAGGGCTGGGTGTCAGGGAAAATATACAGGCATTCCTGAGTTTGGGTGAGAGTTAGACTGGATGGCCCTTAAGGTCCCTTTCAGTTCTTAAGTGTTTATTTGTTTTCACATTTATCGAGACTCACTATGCATGGATTATCTCATTATCTCACTGATTCTCCACCACTCCATAAGACATCACTATCCTAGTCCCCATCTTGCAAACAAGGAAATCGAGGCTTAGAGATCTCAAGTAATTTACTCCAGGCCTCCCAGGTGCTACGTGAAAGAAAGAAGAATGGGGACTCCAGAGACAGCACTGTGCTGTAGAGTATAGACTGCATTCAGGAGGGAACCAAGAGGGCTGTGACTGTCAGGGCCCAGGTCTTCCGACGCTGTCTGGGGCTCCTCCAGGACTCGACGCTGCCTCCCACCCCACATGGCATTCTTGGTCTGTCACAGAGGGCCCTACGCTTCCCTCAGGGAGGCACACCTTCAGACAGCTTCTGAGGATGTTATTATGGCCAGGCTGTCTTATGAGAGCTATAAAGCTTGGACCAGCATTGGCTTTGCCACTGTTGAACTCTTGGGGTCAATTTTACTGGTTATTAAAAGCAAGTTACCTTGTTATTTCCCTCATGACTCCCCATGGCACAGCCTCTGTGTTCCCTCACTTAAAAGGTTTGAGACCACAAGCTCTTCATAGACTCAAAGCCCATTTTAATTTTATGAGCATTGTGCTTTCTTTATATGTGATATGATCTTTAATCACTTTGAAGCAGATTATAGACTAGCACCGTCCAACAGAAATATAATGCATACCACATGCATGATTTAAAATTTTCTGGTAGCCACATTAAAAATGTAAAAATAGCCTGGGCTGCTGTGACTCAGTTGGTTGAGCGTTCTTTCATGCACCAAAAGGTCACTGGTTCGATTCCCAGTCAGGGCACATGCCTGGGTTGTGGGCTCGATCCCCAACAGAGGGTGGGCGGGAGGCAGCCAATCGATGTTTCTCTCTCACGTGGGTATTTCTCTCTCTCTCTCTTCCTCTCTCTCTCAAATCAATAAAAATATATTTAAAATTTTTTTAATGTAAAAAGAAACAGGTGAAGTTAATGTTAACAATATATTTTATTTATCTCAATTTATCCAAAATAATTATTAATGAGATATTTTACATTCCTTTTTTATACTGTCTTTGACGCCAGTATACATTGATACTCATGGCACACCTCGATTCAGACCAGCCACGTGGAGGTCAGGACTGGCTCTGTAAGCAGTACAGGTCTAGTCCCCCTTATCGAGGAGTTTGATGTGAGGAGTCAAAGAGAAATAAGGCTGTGTGTTGAGGGGAGCTGGATCTAGTGAAACTTTTACTTAATGAGGGATGCATGATCATATGTGTCGACTACAGGGGACAAAGAGAAGGGACACTAAAGATGAAAGCAAGGATTAAAAAAAAAGGTACCTCATCCAGGAAGAACCTGGGTGGAAGGGGAGGTGGGTGAGAGAGTATGAGGGTGGTGGTATCTAGGACCCGAGACTTTGAGGTTGATGATGGTTGGGTTCTTCTCCTATAATTATTTAAAATCATTTTACTCTTTTTGAGAGTCTTGATTTTCACCCTTATTTCCTTCTCTCTACCCCTGCTCTCCTTGAGCTGAGACTCAAGTCCCCTACCAGTCTGCCTCAGGTGCCATCACTCAACTGTGTGACTCAGAACAAATCAACGCCCCCTGTGGCTTCAGTTTTCTCCTTTAAAAATAGGCAGTTGAATTATTCAGGTATTCATTCATTCATTCACTCAGACAGTCAGCGAGACAGTCAGTCAGTCAGTCGTCAGTCGGACAGTAAGTACGGAGCACCTAATGAGTGTTGAACCCTGTTCTAGGTGCTATCTGATTGTCACTTCCTTCTGATTCTAATATTTTGTGTTCCTATGACTTCTGGGTGGTGCTTTCTCTGTTATCATATTCTAGATGTCACAGGCTGAAAATGTCTATACCCAAAGGAAGCCAGAGGCTCCTCGCAGGTTACAGAGTCCCTGCTAATGACAGAGACAGGGAGGAGAGAAAGTGATCACTAACAGGGTGAACCAGAGCTGTGCCTGCTACATTCCCACTCAGCAGCCCAGAGAGGGGTTCCCTCGGCATCGTGGCTCCTTAGTTGGCACTGGAGGTTTTGACGAGTATCCATCTAACCTCTTTGCATTACGTATGCACCACAGCTTGGAGAGGGTAGGGGAGAAAGAGGTCAAAGAAAATCCCTAAACTGATCTGTCTAGAAGCCCAATGTGTAACTGCTGTCAGTTAGTCCCTGGGGGTACTGTGCGATCTTATATGTGGAATCTAAAAAAACAAAGTTACAGAAAAAGAGATCAGATTTGTGGTTACCAGAGGCAGGGATGGAGCTGGGGGAATTGGGTGAAGGTGGTTCAAAGGCACAAGCTGCCCCTCATGACATAAATAAGTGTGTGGGGTAATGTACAACACAGCGACCGCGGTTAACGCTGCTGGACCGGATACTTGGAAGAGCTAAGAGACAAATTCTAAAAGCTTTCATCACAAGGAAAAAATATTTGCATAACTATAGGAGGTGATGGAGCTTAACTAAGTTTATTGTGGTAATCATTTCACAGTATATGTAAACAAGTCATTATACTGTATACTTTAAACTTATACAGTGTCGTATGTCATTTATATCTCCATAAAACTGGGGGGAAATGGTTATAAAGTTACTCAGAAAGAGTTATAAAGTCTAGAAGCAAAAGGAGAGTCCCAGATAGAAACCTCAGTGGCACCTGCCGGTGCAGAAATGAAGAAAGAGGCAAGACCCCGTGCCCCACCCTTTACAGCCTCCGTGATGCCAAGTCACATGGGCCGTTAGTGCCCGTGGCATGCCAGCACTTCGCTGTCTTTGGCTGGATGACTGTGTAAAGCCCCCTCCGTTATCTTGATGTCAAGAAATGTCTGATCCATCTAGTTCCTCTGAGTCTGGCTCTGTGTCACCAGGTCACCACCTGGGTCACCCTTTGCTTCCCATGAGGATTGCCTGCAGAGACAGAGAGAGTGAGAGAGGGAGAGAACAAACGTGCTGCGGCTCAGCACATTTAATTCTCACTGTAAACCCACGGGTAACTTGGCATTCTAGCCCCACATATTAATCTCGTATGCTTAATACATACAAAACAGTTGCTGACAAATCAAAGCGCCCTCGGGGTACCAACACAACTGGGTCTCTGATCTGGAAGTCTGTGGCCGGTGTTCATTAAAGCCACCCAGCAGGAAGTGGCCTTCCCCCTGATGGCCACGCCAGAGAGTGGTTTATCCATTTGACACATCATTTTTAGGCACCTTGTTAGTGCTGGACACTGACCTGGGTTTAGGGGACACCATTCCCCTGCTCTCCTGGAGCCTCTGGTAAAAACAATAAAGTGAATGCAGGATGAAGGAAACTTCTGTAGCCTTGTCCTGCCTGCCCTGTGGTCTTGCTGACATGAAGGTTGTCTTTGAATGAGTGGTTTCCCCTAATGGGGCCCTTTGGGAAGTCCAACTCTGTCTTTGCTGCCTGTTGCCTGGACAGACCATCGGGGAGAGAGCTACAGAGGCCATTTGGAGTCAGGTGAGGACCCGCTGGGAGGCAGTCGGGGAGCAGTCAGATGCATGAGCACCCACGAGACAAACCCTATCCAAGGCTCCAGCCGCAATGCAGTCCCCAGGGATCCGGCTGGGTTCAGATGTTTTCTCTTTCAATTTCATTCTGTTTGGAAGTGCCCGTCCAGCACAGCCGATGAAGTTGTGCAAAGGGCCCTTAGAAGGCATTAAGTGGAAGCTGCTGGCCTGTCCATCACTTGTCCACATGCCATATTTAACCCCCCAAGGCATTTCTAGACAGGGAGATCCCAGCTATGTTTATCTCCCATGGACTTGCCAGGTCCTTTTGGTTGATTAGGGGAAGGGTGGGTTTAGCCCTGTATCAGAAACCATCTGCTCTCAGACACATGTATGAAGCAAGATGTCTCAGCGAAGTGGCAGATAGGGTGAGATAAGCCGCAGTGACCAGCCAAAGCGAGCACACCCATCCCGGAACCCAGGCAAATAGAGGTTCTTAAAGGGGCCACACAGGTACGTTTGTTTCTGGTTTGCTTTGATTGCTCAGAATATTTAACTATATGGTGTGGCTTAAAGGATAGGAGTTAAGTGCCATACATTGAAGCTAACTGAGGGATGGCATTGTCCAGTGGCAACTAGTAGCATATGTTCTTTTTGTGTTCTCTAGGAGACAGTTTATAAATGGTAGCTATTGTACATAGATCATTTAGAAGCAACACTTGAAGGTGTTGCTCAAATAAAGTGGGGCTGCATAAGAATTGCTTGATGCTAAAATACAGATTCCCAGGTACCACTCCCAGAGAGATGGATTCTGTAGGTCTGGGGTAGGACCCAGGACTCTGCATTTTAGCAGCTCTCCTCACCACAACCACCGTCTGTCTCCCTGCATCCCATACACACACTGGGTGATTTGGATCTGCACTAGCAGAGGACCCCACTTTGAGAAAATCGGGGAAAAGGGCACTGGGCTTCTAAACTGAAGGCCTAGATTTGGGAGTAGCTGTGTGACTTTGGAGAAGGCCTTCACCTCTCTGGGCCTCTTTTCTATATCTATAGAATGAAGGAACTTCTCTTTCAGGCCCTTTCCAGGACCAATATTCCAGAAGTTTAGGCACATTAGCAATGCCCTCCCAAGGCTGTGGGCATTCCCTATCTCCTAGAATGGGAGCCAACCCTCAGACTGAGCTTCACCCTAAAGAGGATCAGGTGACAAACCACAGAGGGGAAGGGATAGGAGGGAGGGGGAGGGGAGGGAGGAACAGCGAGAAAAGGGGAAAACAAAGAGTCTCTCCAAAAATACTACTGGCTTCTCAGGCCTGCCCTGGCTGAGTGGGCAGCTCTTGGGCACTTGTGCATGAAGGTATGTTAACTGTAGACCAGAGGGTGGGACAGGGATTAGAGTTGACTTGAATTACAGTTCAGCTGAATTGCAGTTCAGCTCCAGGCCCGGAGGAGATGTAAGGGGAGCCACCTGACAGTGACAAGTTCTCAAGCATGCTGCCAGCAGTGACACTGCTCATTCTTCCAGCCCTAGTGTGCCATTTGCATTAACACAGAGCTTGCAAAACCCGGAGCATGGTGGGAGATGTTCTCCAGGCCAGAGGCTGAGGACTGTGGAACTGCGTCCGGGAGGATGGTTTGGGATACTAAGGCAGCGTGAAGCCGCAGTTCTGCTCCACTTCTTTGAGCTTCCACACTAAATCTTGCTTCTTTTACTCAAAGATTATACCAATTTTTCTTAATTTTATTTTTAAATTACAGTTGACATTCAATATTATATTAGTTTCAGGTGTACAGCATAGTGGTTAGACATTTATATAACTTACAAAGGGATCCCCCCAATAAGTCTAGTACCCACCTGGCACCACACATAGTTATTACAATACTATTCACTATATTCCTTATGCTGTACTTTACATCCCCATGGCTATTCTGTAACTGCCAATTTGAACCTCTTAATCCCTTCACCTTTTTCACCCAGTCCCCCAACCCCCGTCCCATCTGGCAATCATCAAAAAGTTCTCTGTATCTATGAATCTGTTTCTGTTCTGCTTGTTCATTTGGTTTGTAGATTCAGTTGTTGATAGATATGCATTTATTGCCATTTTATTGTTCATATTTTTGTTCTTCTTCTCCTTCAAGAAGACCCTTCAACATTTTATATGATACTGGTTTGGTGGTGATGAACTCCTTCAGCTTTTTCTTGTCTGGGAAGCTCTTTATGTCCACCAGTTCTAAATGATAGCTTTGCAGGATAGAATATTCTTGCTTGTATGTAGATCCTTGCTTTTCATCACTTTGAATATTTCTTGCCACACCCTTCTGGCCTGAAAAGTTCCTTTTAAGAAATCACCTGACAGTCTCCCCCCCCCCCCCCACTGTGTAACCTGCTTCAGTGCCTGCAGCCTACGAGCAGAGGCCAGGCAATGGTTCAAGGCCACAGTTTGCTCTGGCATGGGGCACTATGTCAGCTGACAGTCTTATGGGAGCTCCCTTGTAGGTAACTAACTGATTTTCTCTTGATGCTTTTAAGATTCACTCTTTGTCTTTAACTTTTTGCATTCTTTTTTTTAATCCTCACCCGAGGACATTTTTGCATTCATCTTCAGATAGAGTGGGAGGGAGAGAGGGAGGAAGAGAGAGAAACATCAATGTGAGAGAGACATATCGAGTGGCTGCCACCCACATGACCCCAACCAGGGCCGGGCACAAACTGCAACCGAGGTACATGCCCTTAGTGGGAACCAAACCTGGGACTCTCTGGTCCATGGGCCGACGCTCTAACTGCTGAGCCAAACCAGCCAGGGCAACCTTTTGCATTTTGATGATGATGTGTCTTGGTGTGGGCCTCTTTGGGTTCATCTTGCTTGGGACTCTCTGTGCTCCCTGTACTTGTATGTCTATTTTCTTTACCAAGTTAGGGAAGTTTTCTGTCATTATTTTTTCAAATAGGATTTCAATTTCTTGTTCTCTCTCTTCTCCTTCCGGCACTCCCATGATGCGAATGTTGATATGCTTGAAGTTGTCCCAGAGGCTCCTTACACTATCCTCATTTTTTTAATTCTTTTTTCTTTTTGCTATTCTGATTGGGTGTTTTTTGCTTCCTTATATTCCAAATCAATGGTTTGATTCTTGGCTTCACCTACTCAACTGTTGATTCCCTGTAAGTTATTCTTCATTTCAGTTAGTGCATTCTTCATTTCTGACTGTGCATCTTTCATTTCTGACTGGTCCTTTATTGTGTTCTTGAGGTCCTAACTAAGTTCCTTGAGCATCCTTATAACCAGTGCCTTGAATTCTGCATCTGTTAGATTGCTTATTTGCATTTCTTTTAGTTCTTTTCCTGGAGTTTGTTCTGTTCTTTCATTTGGGACATGTTTCTTTGTCTCATTTTGGCTGCCTCCTTATATTGTTTCTATGTATTAGGTAGAGTTGCTATGTCTCCTAGGCTTAGTAGGATGGCCTATTGGTAGTAAGTGTCCTGTAGGGTCCAGTGGCACAGCCTCCCTGATCACCCCAGTTGGGCCCTCGAGGTGCACCCCTCGTGTGGACTTTATACCCTTCTGTTGTAATTGAGTCTTGACTGCTATTGGCACGTCAAGGGGAGGAATTTACTCAGGCTGATCAGCTGCAAGGACTGGCTATGCCCACTGACCACTGACCTCTGACTACCTTGGAGGATCAGCTGTGCAGGGGCTCACCACACAGAGCAAGACTTACTTCAGCAGGGCTCTGGTACCCACTGAGTCCACCCCTTAAGTGTCGCCTGTGGAGGTGGTTGGGTTGTGGTGCTTTAACGTGGTCTGAAGCTGCCCACTGGGTGTGCTAGCTCTGGGGCCTCCAAGGAGATGCAGGCTAAGGTCAGCCACTGCCTGTGTTCTACCCAGGGCCACCTACAAAGTGATCTGCAGATGGCTGCTTCTTGTGCTGGGCTTGAAGGTGCCCAGGAGAGGCCACCAAGCTGTGAACCAAGGCCGGCTGCTGCTAGTGCCAAGCCTAGGGCCACTTAGCGAGAAGTAGAAGCTCACTGAGGCCAGATGCTGCTTGTTTGAGAGATTTTAGGAAAATCCAAAGCATAAGCCAAGAAAGGGCATTTCTGTGGTACAACCACTGGGAACAGCTTGGGTGTGCCTAAAAATTGGGTGGGGCAGGGCCTCAGGGAATCACAAGGGCAGGGCAAACAGTGTTAGCCAGGTTGCTGGAATCCCAGATATGGTGCCCATCTGGGGGCCAGTGGGGGAAGGGCTCACCAAAGGAACAATGACCTCTGCTAGCACGTCTGTCCAGGAGAAAACTGCCTCTCCAGCACTGGCCCCGGTGCCAAACAACTCAGTTCTTCCCTGTATGTCTCTGATGCCTTTCAAGCTGCCTCCCCAAGATGGAGCCCGGAGGGAGCAAGTCTGAGTAAATCTGTGCTCGGGCCCTTTAAGAGGAGCTGCCTGGGACTCTAGAAGCCTCAGCCTCCTTCAGCCTCAATCCTACTGGTTTGTACAGCCAGAAGTTATGGGGACTTATCTTCCTGGCACTGGAACCCTGAGCTGGGTGCCTGGTGTGGAACAGGGACTCACTCACTCCTCAGGGGGGACCTTCACAGCTGAGGTTTCCTCCTGATTTTTATCCACCACACGCAGGTGTGGGACCAGCCCTTCCACACCTCCACAACTCCTACCAGTCTTGATGTGGCCTCTTTAACTTCGTAGTTGTAGGACTTCCATTCAGCTGGATTTCAGGCGGTTCTGAATGATGGTTGTTCTGTAGTTATTTGTAGTTTTGATGTGGTTGTGGGAGGAGGCGAGTGCTGTGTTTACCTACACCACAATCTTCTAACCAGTCACTACTGTTAGACAATTAGATTGGTTCCAGTTTCTGTTCAATGCTAGAACAAACATTCCTACAGCAAACCCCTGGCATACAATTTATTTCTTTAGAAAAAAAATTCCCATAAGTGGTAATTTCCTTTGTCAAAATGTCTGAATATTTTCAAGGCTTTTGAGATATATTGCCAAATAAACCTCCAAAAAGGCTGCATCAATTCATGCACTCAGTATATGAGAGTTTCCTTCCTGAAAATGAAGCCATTATTAAGTGTTTACATTAAACAAAAATATATTGTCCATCGGCTAGACAAAAGGTGGGATTTCATAGTTTTGATTTGCCATCAGTCACAAAGCTCACTTGCCATAGTTCATTGGACATTTCTGTTTCTTCTTGGTTGATTTACTATTTGTGAGCTTTGTTCTCTGTCTATTGAGGCGTTCCTCTTTTTCTTATTGATTAGTAAGAGCGTCTTATTTATTATGATATTAACTTTTTTTTCACATAGGTTGTTAATATTTTCTTTTGTGTTTTGCCATTTGCCTTTACATTTTTTTTGTTATTCATTAGTTGATTTAATAAGTATTTATGGTATGCCTATTGTGTGCCAGACACTCTTCTAAGTACTGAGGAGGACACAGCAATAAACAAAATAGATGAAGTCACTACCTTATGCACAGACCTTCTATCTATTGTGGGGAGAGGAACAATGACCAAATACAGCAGTTTATTGGAGGTCAGATGATAAATGATACGGAGAAAAGCAAACAGAGGAAGAGGAATAAAAGGTCCAGGGGTGGGAGTGGGTCTCATTGAGCAGGTAACAGCTGAGCAGAAACCTACCTAGAGGAAGCGTTTGTCTAGCCATTGGGGAAAGGAGTGCCAGGGAGAGGGGGCCGCACATGACAAGGCACTGAGGTGGGACCATGTCTGGTGAGTTCAAGGCACAGCAAGGAGTCAGCAAGAGGGGGACCAGGACTGGGGGATAAGAAGGGGACATGAGGAAGCCACCAGAAGTGCTCTGGGTCTTTCCCTGAGTGAAATGGGGGCCTCAGCAGGTAGTTGAGTGGAGAAGGGACATGACTCTGAGGGCTGAGCTGCTATAGATAATGGGAGGACTCGGATGAAGCAGAGGGACCTGTCATGAGGCTTTGACCATGGGGTGTAAAGATGGGAGATGGGAATCTGACTCACACTCTTCTGAAGGAAGAGGGTGGGGTATGAGGGTTAGAGAGGGTCAAGGACATCTAATTTGCACGGAGGGAGGTAACTGGGTCCAGGGCAGCAGCTGTATAAAGTCAATGTCACTTATCCTGAGTTAATCAAGGTCGTGGGAGGCCCCAGGCACTGTCAAGGAAGGTGCTGCCTCTATAAGACAGAGAGAGGAGACTGCTACTCTGTTTTTGTTGCCTTTGCCTTTACATTTTATTTATTGTGTTTTGATACATAGATATTTTTATTTAAATATATTAATATTTCTCATTTCAGATTCTGTCTTTGGTGTTCTTTCCTTTTCTCCAAAATGTACATGAAGGTTCACCTATATTTTCCTCCAATATTTCCCTGGTTTTATTTCTGAAATTTTTTCTATTCTGAAGGCTGAGCTTGGACTCTTTTTTCCCCAAAGTTAGTCATTTCATGAATAAGTCATCTTTTTCTTACGGAGTTTAAATGGGACTTTAATTATATACTGAATCGAGTCTGTTTCCGGACTTTCTTCGGTTTTAATTGATGTGTATTCTTTTGCCAGCATTATGTTAATTATTGTAATTATGGTATATGTCATTTCTAGTATTATGGAAAGTCCTCATCATTTCTTTCTTTTCTTTTTTGTGTCAACATTAGTTTGGTTCCACTTGCATGCCTCCAGAATCATCCTCGAAGCTCGACTTTTATTCTTTACTTGTAACGTTAGGAGCGTTAATGGTTTTTCTCTTTTTTTCTGTCTTTTAATTCCTTTATTATTCATTCATTAATTCATTTGCACTATAATTGAGAGCGTCCCTTCTACCATATCTGCTGAATGTAAGGGGGTACAAAAGTGAATACAAATTAAGGAACTCACAAAGGTGGAAACTAACAGAGGGTGCCCTGGAGAGCTTAAGAGATGTCAAGGGTTCTTCATTAATGATTTTTCTTAAACCCAGACATGGTCTTGACCAGAAGATGTGGTTGGAGAAGAGAGAAAAAGTATAAAGAAACACTTACCAGACTAGGCGAGTCATTATAGATGTTTTGCTCTAATCATATCACAAATAACCAGACCTTAAACTCCTCCAAATCCATACCATCCGAGGCATGAATGAAAACCTTCTGTGTAAATGGAGAGATAGATAGAGAGAGAGAGAATATAATGACACACAGGTAGAAGTAAAAGAAAGAAAACAGAATCTGAAATTAAGAGGAACACAAAGATACATGAAATCAAAATACTGAAACTAAAAAAATTACCCATTCATTTATTCACTTTCTTTCACTTTTCATTTCTGTTAACAAAAAGGCTAAAGTTTGTAAGCAGTCACTGAAATTTTTCAGTATATCCCCTTATCTAAAGTAGGATGTATGGAATGGGCATTTCAGAGCGTTACGAAACAGCAGAATCTTAGAGCTAAGCTCTGCCCATTGCAGGAGCGCCCTGCAGCTCTTACAGACTGGCTCTGCAGACTTTGCTTGGCTGCTGCCTGACCAGGGCCTGACTCACTACCTCACTGAGCTCTTTCCATGAAACAGCCTAATTATTAGAAGGTTCTTGCTGCTATAAAGTCAAAGTCTGTCTCCCAGTATTTCCCCCACCCCCACCCCCACCCGCCCTGGTTCTGCCTGTGGAGCCAGCATAGGTCCTCACTGCTTTGAAGGTGGCTCTCATGTCCCCTTCAGTTTTATCTTTCACAAGCTTGTCACTCCTGATTCTTCAAACTAGTCCTTTTAGGACATGGTCTAGATTTCTCAACATCCTGCTTTCTCCTCTGGAAATGCAGCAAAATAACCAGCATTTCTTTGAAAAGTGAAACTCAGAAGTTAACGTAATTCTCCAAATTCCATCTAACCTGTGTAGTCAGTTGGAAGCACCTCATAAGCGCGTGCACCTAAGGTTACACTCATGTTTGAGATAACAGACTCCGGCTTTAGCTAGTTGGCTTTGCCATCAAGAAAATAGCTTAGGGCCTCTTTCACACAGCAAGAGAACAAACCTCACAGGGAAGATGATGAGCTCCTAATAGGCTTTGGTGAAATTTGGGAGGAGGCTTTAAAGCCAGGAATAAAGTAACAAAAGACCTTTCCGTGTAGAAACAAGAATCCTTGTTGTGGAATGTGGGTGCTATGAAAGCTTCTGTACTCAGGTGTTACTGGCGTTGGGATTCTTGGGTTCCCCAAGATAGAAATCGAGAGGAAACCTCAGAGAAATTTCCAGATAGATTTTATTATGCTTATGCTTGAGCACAAGGGAGGCAGCACAGAGGACAGGAAGGTCCTCTGAACTGCTGCGGGGCTGCTCTGCTTGGCTGCTTTTATAAGCTGGGGACAAAGTGGGCTTTTGGAAAAAAGGGGGCTTGTGGAATTTTCCATCTCATGATCAGGTGACTTTATTTTCCAGCTGCCTTGGCTGGTAACTGTGTTCAGTGCCTGGACTGTGAGGGCAAGAGGGTGGGCTGCTCCTCACCGCCCCCTAGGAAGGTCCTAGAGCAGTCCGGCCTCCATCAGCTGTGCTTGTGCGTCAGTAGTTTAAGCAGGAAGTTAGGAGGGAAATAAATCAGCTACCTGGGAGTTTCTCAGTAGGGAGTGAGGAGGTGGTGACATGTTTGGCCTGAGTTCCTTCTGACCACCTGGTCTTCACTTGGCTTCCGGGCAGCCCCGTATTTCCTATTCCTGGGCCCAAGTCCCTCCGCTGTCTCACAGGGAAGGTGGGCGCCTGCCCACCAGTGACGAAACCCCTGGCCACCACGCTCAGGGGCCTTGTTCCGGCACAGGCAGCTGAGCATTTGATGACCCACAGTGGCCACTTTTCAGCCTTACTTCCTGTTTCTCAGGATTGGTTAGGACAGTGAGAACTGAAATTCCGGTCTTGTTTTTGCCAATGTGTGTGCTTGATCCTGTAAAATGGAAATGAAAGGACCCAGTACTCTGCATCTAGTACCCTTGGGGTCCTGGACAGCTTCCTGTGGACCCTCCTGGAAGCTTCCCTATAATTCAGAGGGCCGAACTCCTGGGATACCCTCCTCTGCTCACTTTTCCCTCACCTCTGGAGCAATGCCATCAGCACCCTACCGGGCTCCGCAGGATGGCCAGGTGGCTGCAGTCACTCGCCATTGAGCTGTGGTCCCAGGTACGAGACAGCAGTGGAGCAGATCAAGAAACTGGTGGCCGCCCTACCCGCATCTGATCAGCCCTCTTCTGCTGCCTCCAGATGGGAAAAATCAGGCATATTCACAAATCGACCCTGCTTGAAATCTAGGCCTAATTACAAAGCTATGGACCTCGGTTTTCTGTTACCCTAAATCCTGGCATTGACCATAGTGAGTTAGGTCAGAAACTAAACACTGGCTTTTAAGGGAGAGTGGAGGCAGGAGGAACAGTGAGGGAAGGTACACCCACACTGAGCCTCTACTGACAGAAGAGAAGCTGGGATCTTCCAGGACACAGAAGTTTCTTCGACTAGTTTATTGTCAGTGGGCCCAGCCCACCTCACCTCTTTGGGGCATTGTTTCCTATTAATCTATCTCTCATAATGTAAAATCCATCTTGGAACAGATTACATATATCCCCTTACACTGCTATTCTTCTTGGGAAATTAAGTCACTGAAGAAATACTAAGCAGCCTGGTCTGTCGTAACTTTTGCCACCATATAAGGCAGAGAGAAGGTGTGGAAGAGAGGTCCTTTTTCTCTCTTTGGTTCAGCCAGCTGGAAGTAGGTCTCCCTCTGCAAAGTGTACGGCCGAGCCCAGACCTGTGGTTATAAAATCAGAGAGGGAGGAGAACAGGTGGCAGCATCCTGTATCTTGCCTCTGACAGGCTCAGCTCTGAGTCCCAGGACTCTCAGATGCAAAGAATGTGAGAGGGAAGAAGAGACCCCTCCCTGCTCCTTCCCCTCCCTCCAGAACTCTAAGCATTGGTCAGGGACACAACACTTGCCCTCCTCCCTTATCACCCTCAGCCTCCTACGAGGTTTGGGACATTTGCTGAACTGTTCCCTTGTGCTGTTAACTTTTCATTTCTATGCAGGTGTACCTCGGGGATATTATAGGTTCGGTTCCAGCCTACCATAATAAACTCAATATCACAATAAAGCAAGTTGTAATCTTGCTGGTGGAGGGTCTTGGCTTCAGTTTGTACAGAAATGCAACATCTGTGAAGCACAATAAAGCAAAGTGCAGTAAAACAAGGTCTGCCTGTATCTCATCTCCCAAACTTAGCGGTGTCTGTCACGTGTCATCCTTGTGCTCAGGATAAAAACGAACTGCTCTTGAATGAATGAACAAAACTCTAAGGCTCCTGCAGAGGCGCTGGGCCCTTGAGGGATGTTTCCACACACTAACAACGCTGGGGAAGCACTTTAGAAAGCTGCAGTCAAGAGCTGGGTTACGTCCAGGCCGGTTTGGCTCGGCAGATAGAGCTTCGGTCCACGACCGAGGCGTCTCGGGTTCGATTCCAGTCAAGGGCATGTATGTGGGTTGCAGGTTCAATCCCCAGCCCTCGTCTGGGTCATGCAGGAGGCAACCAATCGATGTGTCTCTCTCACATCAATGTTTCTCCCTCCCTCCCTCCCACTCTCTCTGGAAATCAGTGGGGGAATAAAAAAAGAGTTGGGTTAGTTTCTATGTTCTACTCTGAACGTTTACACCCTGGGTTGGAATAACCCTGCAAAGAGCATTCGTGAGCTATCCAGTGATTTCAGGTTTTTTGTTTGTTTGTTTTTGTGTTTTTTTTTAATCCTCACCCAAGGACATTTGTGCATTTATCTTCAGATAGAGCAAGAGGGAGAGAAGGAGGAACAGAGAGAAACATCGATGTGAGAGACACATTGAGTGGTTGCCACCCACACGACCCCAACCGGGGCCGGGGACAAACTGCAACCAAGGTACGTGCCCTTAGCGGGAACCGAACCCAGGTCTCTGGACAGTGGGCTGATGCTCTAACCGCTGAGCCAAACCTGCCAGGGTGTGATTTCAGGTTTTTAAAAAAATGTTTTAGCCTAGCAAATTCCAAAGAATTATAAGCAAAGAAAGAGATCCCATATATCCACCTCCCAGCTTCAACACATTAAACTCACGGGTGATTTTGCATCATTTATACTCCATCCATTTACCAACTTATTATGCCTCCCCACCATGATTATTTTGAAGCAAACAAAACACATCATGTCATTTTATTCCTAAATATAGTGTGTGTCTCTAAAAGATAACGACTCCTGTCTTAACCACGTCGGTGCTGTTATCCAAGTGTTCCATCTTTGGGGCAGAGCGTGACAGCTGATGGGCTCCTTTACTTGTTTGCTTGTTAATCCTCACCTGAGGATATTTTTTCCATTGATTTTTAGAGAGAGTGGAAGGGAGGGAGCGAGGGAGAGAGAGGGAGAGAGAAACGCAGGTGCCCTCACCCAGGAATGGAGCCCTTGACCCTTCGGTGTGTGAGCAGACATTCTAACCACTGAGCCACACTGGCCAGGGCTGATGAGCTCCTCTAAAATATGCCTCTGTTGCCCTGGCTGGTGTTGCTCAGTGGTTAGAGCGTCGGCCTGAGGACCAAAGAGTCCTGGGTTCGGTTCCTGCTAAGGGCACATACCTCGGTTGCAGTTTGTCCCTGGCCCCAAATGGGGTCGTGTGGGTGGCAGCTGGTCTATGTGTCTCTCTCACATCAATGTTTCTCTCTCTTCCCCCCCTCTCTCCCTCCTGCTCTATCTGAAGATAAATGCAAAAATGTCCTCTGGTGAGGATTAAAAAAAAAAAAAAAGACTAGAAAGGTAACATCAGGATTTTTTTAAAAATTATTTTTATTAATTTGTTTTTGTGACAGATGTTTCTCCTTTTTCCCCCATTGATACCCTTCTCCCCATTCACCCCCGCCCCTTCCCCAGCTTTGTTGTCTATGTCCATTGGTTATGCGTACATGCATATAAGTTCTGTGGTTTATCTCTTCCCCCACAACACCCCCTCTTCTGGGGTTTGTCAGTCTGTACCCCACCTCTATGTCTCTGGGTCAATTTTGTTCATCAGTTTGTTGAGTTCATTATATTCCACAAATAAGTGAGATCATGTGATGTTTGTCTTTCTCTGCTTGGCTTGTTTCGCTTAGCATAATACTCTCCAGGTCCCTCCATGTCATCTCAAATGATAAGAGATCTTTCTTTCTTACAGCTGCATAGTATTCCATTGTGTACATGTACCACAGCTTTTTTATCCATTCATCTACTGATGGACACTTGGGCTGTTTCCAGATCTTAGCTATTGTAAATAGCGCTGCTATGAACATGGGGGTACATATATTCTTTCTGATTTGTGTTTCAGGCTTCTTAGGGTATATTCCTAGAGTAGGATCACCAGGTCAAATGGCAGTTCAATTTTTAATTTTTTGAGGTAACACCATAGTGTTTTCCATAGTGGCTGCACCAGTCTGCATTCCCACCAGCAGTGTACTAGAGTCTCCTTTTCTCCACACCCTCACCAACACTTGTTGTTTGATGATTTGTTGATGGTGGCCATTCTGACAGGTATGAAGTGATACCTCATAGTTTTTTAATTTGCATCTCTCTGATGATTAGTGACGTTGAGCCTTTTATCATATGTCTCTTGGCCATTTGTATGTCCTGTTTGGATAGGTGTCTATTTAGCTCCTCTGCTCATTTTTTTTTGTTTTGTTTTGTTTTGTTTGTTTTTTTTTTAATCCTCACCCGAGGACATTTTTCCATTTTTGGTTCAGATAGAGTGGGAGGGAGAGAGAGGAAGAGAGAGAGAGAGAAATATCGACGTGAAAGGGACACATCAAGTGGCTGCCTCCCGCACGACCAACCAGGGCCGGGGACAAACTGCAACCGAGGTATGTGCCCTTAGCCGGAACCGAACCCGGGTCTCTCTGGACCGCAGGCCGACGCTCTAACCGCTGAGCCAAACCGGCCAGAGCTCCTCTGCTCATTTTTTAATTGGGTTTTTTTGTCTTCCTTTTGTTGAGTTGTATGAGTACTCTATATATTTTGGAAATTAATCCCTTATCTGATGCATCATTGGCAATTATGGTCTCCCATATGGTGGGTTCCCTTTCCATTTTGATGATTGTTTCTTTTGCTGTACAGAAGCTTTTTAGTTTGATGTAGTCCCATGTGTTCATTTTTTCCTTTGTTTCTCTTGCCTTAGGTGATGTATCAGTGAAAATTCTGGTGCGTATGATGTCTGAAATTTTGTTGCCTACATTTTCTTCTAGAATTTTTATGGATTCACGAGTTACATTTAAGTCTTTTATCCATTTCGAGTTTATTCTTGTGTATGGTGTAAGTATGTGGTCTAGCTTCATTTTTTTTCAAGTAGCTGTCCAATTTTCCCAACACCATTTATTGAAGAGGCTGTCTTGACTCCACTGTATGCTCTTGCCACCTTTGTCAAATATTAATTGAGCATATTGTCTTGGGTCAATTTCTGGGTTCTCTGTTCTGTTCCATTGAGCTATCTGTCTGTTCTTGTGCCAATACCAGGCTGTTTTGATTACAGTGGCTTTGTAGTATAACCTGGTGTCTGGTAATGTGATCCCTCCTACTTTGTTCTTTTTTTCCCAAGATTGCTGTGGCTTAACATCAGAATATTAATGTTTGTTATTTATCAATGGAGCAACAAAAACTCATTTGCTTTTCTTGTTTGTGTTTGAATTTTCTGAATGCTACACAACGAACATGTATTATATTTACAATAAGGAAAGGTTATTGTTGTAAAACAGGACACCTGATTGTATATGTAGGGGCATTCAGTTATGTAAAAGATATGTGAAAACAGCAACATGTTAATGGGAGAATTGGGGGGTAATTTTTTTCTTTATATTTTTCAGGTTTTTCCAGATTTTCTACTCTGAAAGCAACACCTTGTTTTTAGGAAGATGGTTCAGATAGGGAAACTGAGGCATAGGTGGGCAGGAAGATTCTCTGGCTCCACACCCATCCTGCCCTAACTAGAGTAGGTGTAGTCAATCCTCCCTAGGAATGCCCCCTTTTGGTTCATCCCTGGCCCGTGACTTGAGGCTCAAATCTGTGACTGTCACATAATTTCAGAGTGTAGTCTCTGAGCCTCTCCTCTCACTCTTGACAAAAGAACAGTGAGAAGAAGCCACAGGAGGAGAGAAGAAGCGGGCTGCAGGGCCCTGTGTATGTTTGGGGCGAGGGGGGTGCCTGGCCCCCCAGAGGCACCGTCTGGCCATCTGTGGGGCGGGAAGCCAGTCCGAAGCTGGGCCACACGACAGCTGTGCCTCTCCGATTCCGGGGCAGCAGCCATCTCCCCCCTCCAGATGCCAGCTGTCAGGGAGGAGTCAGTGCTGAAGGCAGATGTGTCCGTAAGTGATAGCAGGCAGCCCACCCAGCCCAACCAGTTTGCGCCTCCCTGATCTACTTCCCCAACAAGTGTGTCTGGAACAAAATAAAACAGGAACAAAAACAAATAGAGGCAGGGAACAAAAAGGTTTTCCTATAAAACACCTATGGTACGAGTTACATGATGGAATACCACTTGGCCATAAAAAGAAAATTTTACCCTTTGGCGATAGCATTGATGGACCCAGAGAACATTCTGATAAGTCAAATAAGCCAGTCAAAGAAAGACAAGTACTATATGACTTCACTCATATGGGGAATTTAATAAACAAAAAAGTGTTTTCTAGATGAAGCAGTTGGATCTCAGGAGACAACTTAGGAGACAGGCAGCAGCAGGGAGGGTGGTGTTGCCCAATGGGCAAAGCTGTGAGTTAGAATAGAAGTCATGGACCAAGAGTTTCTATTTCACCCACTGCCTACGACTGTATGATCCAAGGCATATATAGCCCCTTCCCAGGCAAGTCCCCTTCTGCAAGAGGCAAATGTCACCAAAAGGGGAAGGTTTCCTTGCTTCCGGAAGAGGGCTTACCAGTACATGTCTGCCCCGATACCCACAGAGGGAGTGGTGGGTATGGCCTTCCTGCATACGCCTGCTTGGGTCCGGTTCTCAGGGCAGATTGCTGCTGCTGTCGGACTCGCTGCTTTCAGACCTGCAGGTAAGGAACCAGTGCCCAGCCCAGCCTTGTCACACAGGGAGGCTTGAGCTGGATTGGCAGCTCCTGGCCTGGCCTTGCTCTGTGTGAGGGTGGAGCAGGCCTGGACCATCTTCAGTGCAGGCCACTCTGAGCGGCTCAGTGGCCCGTGGCCACCCTCCAGCAGGCCCACACTGCCCAGGAGGACATTCATATATCTTTCCATTGACCTCAGAGTAAAATGAACTTTAGGAATTTTTTTCCCAGGTGGAACGGAAGCAAAAAAACATATTGGTGGTCCATTGCCGATAAAATTTTACATATGGCCCTGGCAGCTCTAGGCTGCCCCCAGTCTGTTTGAAGGTAGTTACTTACCTGACTTTGGACAAAGGGGAGCCTCTGCAGTAATTTCAAGGCACGAACTGGAAGGAGAGCAACTCCGAGTATTTGGATAGTAGGAAATTCTTCCCTATTTGCTAGCTTTCTAAGTTTTCCTTCACAGCTTGATACTAAAATCCCACCAAATCCTTCCATTGGCATTCATTTGTGGCTTTGCAGATTGATTCAGGTCTAGGCGCACCCCTCTGGGCCTGGCACTGGGCAAGGTGTGGAGGAGGATCCAACAGAAAAATAGGACTTGGTCCTGGTGACCTCAATCCAGAGGGGATGATGAAAGTCACACCATGGGCTGGCAATGACCAGAACAGGTCAGATAACAGGTTCTGAAACGAATTATGTGATACGATCCATGAGTACACTCATTCCAAATTAACACCAACCCAAAACAAAACAGAGACAGAATCCTAAAATGCACCCCCGTATGCTTTATAGCAGCCTGGGCTGTTAATGAACATGCCGTGGGGTGGTCTCCGCCTTAGACTGCAGGCAACACAGGATGGCCACCCAGTACCAGGCCTGGACACTCTGGGTGTGCATTAATGTCCACCTGTAAGCCACATTAGCTGGGCCTTTTAAACATGTGTCTGGCAGTGTTTATGTGTTCTACCCTGAGGACAGCATAGAACAGAGAAGATATTTACTGGGACCCAAAATTCACATCAGCTTGCTAGGTACTTCCCGCAGGGTCCAAATGCAGGCCACATCCCCACACATCCACCTCTCATTTGCTGGTTGTATTCTCATAATTGACAATTATTTCTCTCTCTTTCAAAGGTCCAGTTCAAGCCCTCTTCTCAGTGATCTCTCCAACTGCTCTTCCAATTCCAAGTCAGTATTTTAGTATAGAACTAGTTAATGATTTATACTCTATGTTTCATACTTAAGTTTCTATTGTAGTCCAGAGGGTGTAAGAGGTGATACTCTATCCACCAAAGTGACTTCACAAAGCTGACAATCCTGCCACCAGGAAAAGAATGGCAAACACTATTCTAAGTATGTAGTGATTTTTCATGGTCTGTCACTTAACTCCCTATTAAATGAGCCAGCCCTGGTGATCATTGCTTAGCTGCTTTGCAAAGTGGGTGGATCAATACCTAATGAGAGCCAGAACAGTGAACCTTAGCCAATGACAACTAGACTGTATTACAGCTGTTCAAACCCATGTTCACCTCAAGGTCTGGGCAATTCTTGCTAAAGGTTACAATGTAGCACCATATTTTGCAGATGCAGTTGTAAACAGGATGAGCTTGAAAGGAACCCAACAGGGTTAAATGTAGCCAACTGCAAAGAAGAAATCAATGTGTAATTAACCAAATAGTGTATATGAGTAATTTCTAAGCCTCTCTTCCAGGAGAGAGAGCTTCAGAGCTCTGGATGTGACTCCCAGGTCTCCTTTACTTGCTGCAAGTAAATAAACCTACCTAACAACAACCACCTGTCTTTCTTGACTAGAGCACCCCAAGCAGTAAACCCCTTGAATTCTGTAACAAAAGGATTACAATCAAAACAGTATCTATCATTACAAATAGTAATTTGCATAGTGAGTAGTAATTCCAGCCAGATAATGTGTGGGATAAATATCATCTTTGTGAATAACAATTACACAAAAAGCAGAATCACATCCAAGAAATATCGCAAGGTTGAAATCCACATACTAACTCCTTTAGGGAGAAGAAGAAAAAGAAAGCCATGAATTTTCTTTCTATTTACACATATAGTCCCAAAACTAAGGGTTGATGTGTTTGTCCTGCTATTCGATTTAGAATTATAAGCTATTTATATCATGCATATGAAGCTAAAAAAAATTACATTGTGTGCCCAAAAGATATGTTTCTATGTAGATCTCTTCATACAAGACAAATATACAGCTGAACAAATAATTCTTCCCCAGAATAGAAGTGAACACAAAGGTAATTTTCAAATTCTTTCCTTCTTGCTAAGTATATTACCCTTTGTGTCCTATGTACTAAGTATACTTCCTTCTTAGATCCATTGAGGGGAGGTCAGTCTGAATTGGTAGAAGTCTGATATGGAGATTTTTAAATTTACTTTAAAATACATAAAACTTCCGTATCCCCAATATAACATTAGGCCTTGCCACACCTGACCTAGTATAGTTTGGCTTTATTAGTAACTTAAAATGATTTTAAATTCAAATACACAAGAGCCAACCAAGTGAAGCGATCATGGCTTCTGCTTACAGTGAAAACTGTAGGCCACATTCTAAATGCTTTAGTTTACATGTTCTCTTAAGTTGGTAACTAGTACTTGTATCAGTTTCCTGTGGCTGTTCTAACTAATTACCACAAATTGGTGGCTTAAAACAACACACATATATTACCTTAACTGGAGTTGTGGAGGCCAGAAGTCTGAGATCAGTGTCACTGGACAGAAATCCCGGTGTCTGCCAGGAGGAGTCCTAGAGGCTATCCGGGCGTGTCCTTGCCCTGTTCAGCATCTGGAGGCTACTTTATGCCTTTGACTCCCAACCCCTTCCTGCCCCCACCACACCCTCTGGCTTCCATCCTCAATCTACTTCCTCCTCTACCTTGCTGCCTCCCTTTTGAAGGACCCTTGTGATAATACATGGGGTGCACCTGGATGATACAGGCGACTCTCCACATCTCAAGGTCCTTCATTTGCCACACCTGCAAGTCCCTATTATGAGGTAACACAGGTTCCAGTGATAAGGACATAGGTATCTTTGGGGGGGATATTACTCAGCCCACCACACTACTCATCTAACCTTACCTACAGCTGCCTTCTTTTAGAGATGGAGCAAAGAGCGACTTCAGACTGTGGAGCTACAGTTACTCCGGGTGTAGACCGAAGACAGTGCTGGACTGGCAGTGAAGAGACCTGAGTTTGAGACACACTCTGCCACCGCCACAGCAGAGTGGCTGGGAACAGATGGACCTGCTTTGAAATCCTGGTTCTGACTTATTAACCAAGTGACCTTGAGCACATTGCTTACCTCATCTGGGGACTAACCACACCTTCAAGGCCCGGGTGGTCCCTGAGACGAAATGACTGCCTGCATGTGAAGTGCAGGTGTTTAGGGAACGGCTTGCAAACCCGGTTGCCCTTCCTACCCCGCCCCACAGGGATGAAACAATGCCTGTGATTTTTTTTTTAATTTCTAAAAGTTAAAAGGATCTCACAAATATATTATAAATTCATCTGATTATCATAGACAAGGTTGGTTCAGCCCACCCTCTGCTCGTTTTTCTCCTAAACTGAGAGCCAAGTTTAGGGCATAGAAAGCAATGTCTCCTTATCATTCTGTGGAGGGCTCAGTGAAGTTCACGAATAGAACCCCTCTGGGTATAAAGGGTGCAGAGGGATGGATGAAAAGGAAAGAAAAGAAATGTGAGAGAATACAGGCTTGTGGGTTTAACAAATTCAGAAGGATTATTATAATTCACCCACCCCCGCCCCGGGTATCACAGTGGATGCTTTCAGCAAGGCCAGTCCTTTGAATGTCAGTGTCCCCATCTGTGAAACAGACATGACAAAGAGGATCCCCTCTAGCTCTGTTATATACAAATAATAATTACATACACATCGTGATAATGCTTGTGCAGCGCTGTGTAAACGGTACTGTGCCCTACCAATCTAAGGCAGCATCATAACCATTGTTAGGAGACATGGTCAGGAGGGGCAACAGTTTTCACCCAACTTCAAAATGTGAACCAACAGGCAACACTACTAAGAAAAGGACTTTGCAACCAAATAAACAAGCTGCTCTACATCTCCCAGCCTCATTTCGCCCACATAACCAATGCAAACACTTCCTTCTTTGGGGCACAGTGCCTTGAAGGAAAGGCAGCCTGCCAGACTAGGTCAGTCCCTCATCTCCAATGTAGGTGTCTCATTTCAGTCACTTGTAAACTCAAACACAGGTTCTTGTTTCTAAGGAAAATGGCCTTGAAATCACTTTGCTTTCAGGGCACCCTGCAGTACCTTGAAATGAAAGGATCAGAAGCACCCAGCTTATTCTTCCTTGAGCGCCCAAGAACTAAGGGGGAACCCACAGCAGGGTGAGCCCTCTGAGCTTTGTCAGCTACACAGGGAAGGAGTAGAGGACCTCCCCCATCACTGGGCCCCCACGTGGGGTGTCATCCTATTCTTAGGAGCAAAACAATGTTCTTCTGAGGGTCAAATCTCATGATTTGCTTTTCTGGTTTTTCTCCATCTATTTTCTGGGATGGTCCTAATCCCTGGGCCTCAATGTCTTACCTTCTCATTAAGTGGGGTGTGCAGTGGATCATGAATAAGTGGGGTTTTGTACTTGCAATCCTCATTCTGCAGATAAGGAAACTGAGACCCAGCGAAGGGAAATGACTTGCCAGAGGTCGCATAGGTGTTCTGTGTGAATTTCTGGGTGTCTTTGTGCCGTCTCCTCAGCCAGTTCTTCGGCAACTCAGAGGCAGGGCTACGGCTGGCCTTTTGAGCCCCCTCAGGTGCCCCAGCCCACAGTGGGGTTCCAAAGACACTTGTTGATTGGGAAGACTGACTAATGGAACACAGAACGGCGTTTTTGGGTTGGGGAGAAGATGTCAAATGTTTCAGATTGTGAAGCAGGTGTGGGTGGTGGCTCTGGGCAGCTGGGTAAACTTGGACAAGTTTCTCGACTTTTCTAGGACTCCATTTCTTCAATTATAAGATGGGGATAACAATACCTACTCCACCTGGTTGGAGTTCATAAGATTTTAAAAGCCGGATATGCTCAATAGATACTAGTTTCTTATTTTTTAATTTAATCCTCATCCAAGGATATTTTTATATTTATCTTCAGACAGAGTGGGAGGGGGAGAGAGAGAGAGACAGAGAGAGAAGCATCAATGTGTGAGACATCGATTGGTTGCCACCCGCACGACCCCAACCAGGGCTGGGGACGAACCGCAACCAAGGTACGTGCCCCTGACCGGAATCAAACCCAAGACTCCTTGGTCCGCAGGCCGACGCTCTAAACGCTGAGCCAAACCGAGCAGGGCGATACTAGTTTCTTCTTGATGTAGTTACTGTTGTAACTAGGTAGGGCAAGCACAGGGTGACTGTGGGAGCAGGGAAACAATGACAACGTAATGGAAAGAGGTGGGAAAGCCCAGGAAAACCAGCCCCTCACTGCTGCTCCTGGGGTTGGGGAGCATCGGAGGCCTGGAGGAAGCTCCATGGGTCTGGTAGAGAAGGGGAGGGGAGCCGGGAAATGAAGCAGCCCCAGGTCCTAGAGCTCCAAAGACCATTTTTATGTTTTTTAAATTTTATTGATTGATTTGAGAGAAAGAGAGAGAAATGCTGATTTGTTATTCCACTTATTTATGCATTCACTAGTTGATTCTTGCATGTGCCCTGATCAGGAATGAAACTCGAAACCTTGTTGTACCAGAGCAATGAGCTACCTGGCCAGGGCTCAAACACCTTTGGTTCAAACACCTGTAATTAGCCAGTGAGGCCCTCTCCATCCCCCAAAGAGGCAGAGCTACCCCTCCTTGCTTCCACTTCTGTCTTCAGTGGCAGGTGACCCTTTCAGATACCTCTGACACAGTGCTCAGTGTTCTTATTGACCTGGGTTCACCTGTGAATAGAGGGGCGTAGGGCAGGGGCCACACTCAGTGTAAGTTCCCTCCTAAAATGGATGTTCCCTGGCAGCTGGCTCCTCCAGCATGCCAGCCTGTGACTTGCTGCCAGCTCTGGCAAGATGCTCAAGAATGAGAGGTCCACGAGGTCCAGCTGGGCCCTGGAGATAAGATGGGCCGAGCATTCAGCTGGGAGGGCCACTCTGCTGGTGGAAACAAAGGGATGCCGATGAAGCCATGGTGGCAGAATCCCCTTCTCACCCTGGAAGAAAGTAGTGGCTGGTTTGGCTCAGCAGTTAGAGCGTCAGCCCTTGGACAGAAGGGTCGTGGGATCGATTTCCGGTCAAGGGCACGTACCTGGGTTGCAGGTTCGATCCCCAGCCCCGGTTGGGGACATACAGGAGGCAACCAGTCGATGTGTCTCTCTCACGTCGATGTTTCTCTCTCTCTCTCTCTCTCTCTCTCTCTCTCTCTCTCTCTCTCTCTCCCTCTTTCTCTCTCTCTCTCTCTCTCTCTCTCTCTCTCTCTCTCTCTCTCTCTCTCTCTCCCCCCTCCCTCCCTTCCACTGTGTAAAAATCAATGGAAAGCCCTGCCCGGTTTGGCTCAGTGGTTAGAGCATCAGCCTGTGGACCAGAGAGGCCTGGGTTCGGTTCCTGCTAAAGACATGTACCTCGGTTGCAGTTTGTCCCTAGCCCTGGTTGAGGTCGTGTGGGTGGCAACCAGTTGATGTGTCTCTCTCACATCAATGTTTCTCTCTCTGTTCCTCCCTCTCTCCCTCCCACTCTATCTGAAGATAAATGCAAAAACTGTCCTCGGGTGAGGATAAAAAAATTAAAAAATAAAAAATAAAAATATAAATCAATGGAAAAATATATTCAGGTGAGAATTAAAAATATAGAAAATAAATTTAAAAATTTTAAAAAGAACGTTTCCATTCAATTATATAAAAAAAAAAAGTAGCCCTGGCCAGTTTGGCTCAGTGGTTAGAGTGTCGGCCTGCAGACCAATGAGTCGTGGGTTCGATTCCTGTGAAAGGTCTGTACCTCGGTTGCAGTTCGGTCCCTGGCCCTAGTTGGGGTCATGTGGGAGGCAACCAGTCGATATGTCTCTCTCGCATCAATGTTTCTCTCTCTCTCTCTCCCTCCCTCCTACTCTATCTGAGGATAAATGGAAAAATATCCTCAGGTGAGGGTTAAAAAAATAATAATAATGGCAGAGTGATTGGTTGCAAAGAACTTTTGAGGAAATCTCATCTCTGGGGGCAAAACATAGGTACCAAGATCCAGGTTAGCTCAGAAAACCGTTTCTGGCTGTGTGGCCCTGCTGGCGAAGTGAGGTTTGACACGTGTGCAGTTCTTCCAGCTCCTGAAGTGGGGCTCTCCCAGGTGTCAATCCTGTGAGTAATCATGTGATCGTATTCTCAATAAACCTCTGCTTACCCCTGCACCAGTATGAACTGATCTGCCCTGCCCCCGCCACCTTTTGTAATCCTTACCTGAGGATATTTTCACCTGAGATATTTTTTCCATTAATTTTTTTAGAGAGAGTGGAAGGGGGAGGAGGAGAGAAAGAAATATTGATGTGAGAGAGACACACGGATTGGTTGCCTCCTGCACCCCGGGTTCGAACCTGCAACCCAGGTACATGCCCTTGAGCGGGAATTGAACCCGAAACCCTTTGGTCCTTGGGCCGATGCTCTAACCACGGAGCCACTCTAGCCAGGGCAGGATCTGCCCTTTTAATGGAGGCGGAATAAAGAGGAAAACCAGTGAAAGTACAGAGATTGGCTCTGAATCCAGACTTGGGTTTGAGCTCTAGCTGGACCACTGCCTTGTACGAGCTGTGTTTCTTTTCGGGGACTGTGTCCTCGTCTATGAAATGGGAATGGCAATCTTTCTTGTGCCCTATGGTTGTGGTGAGGTGCAGGTGAGATATTTGCCTGTAAAGGTGCTTAGTAAACTGTGGATGCTGTGCACTTGTAGGGGCTGGTTGTTGCCAGCTGTCCCTCTCACAGTTATTTAGGGAGTTTTGAAGTTGGGAGGGGAGTTCTCAGCTGTACCTTGGATAACAGAGCTTAGAAACCCCTCTCCTGATGCTTTTGGAGAGTATGTGTGTCCTCCGGTCTCCAGCCAGCACAGCCTTTCTTAGATAAATAGCCATATGCCTGGTGGGAACCTAACATTCTCTGATCTGATGGAAACCGAGGCTTGCCACTGAATCACAGCAGGCCTGATGGAAACTGTCCCTCTGAGAAGGCGGGAGGTGAAGCCTCTGATGGTTCCGTCCTGTGCTGGCCACTGGGCCCCGAGTCATTCCTCAGGCCTGCACTCCTTGCAGGGCCCCTCTTCCCACCTGGAGAGCCCTAAGTCTTCAGGATTCTCTGAATGTGAGAGAAAAATAAGGTCATGACTCTACTAGCTTCTTGAAGCTGTTGTGATGGCATGGTGGTGAGGTTGGCCGAAGGGGAAACGTGTGTGTGTGTGTGTGTGTGTGTGTGTGTGTGTGTGTGAGAGAGAGAGAGAGAGAGAGACTGAGAGAGACAGAGAGAGAAAGTGACTCTAAGTCAGGTCTGTGGTTGATAAGAAAGATGGGAGGAGGAGAAGAAGAAGGGGAAGGAGGAAAGGAGAGCTGGAAAGGGAGGCTATTTGAAAGAATATTCAGGGCTGTAGATTCTGATCAGGAGGGAAAGCAGGAGAGCCTTCTCCAGAGAGCTCCTGTGGGTGGCTGTGTGGGAAACCTCTCCTGTCAGGTCACTTTCCCCTGTGGGTTTCCTTAGCCAAAAACATGTGCACAAAGCAATGAAAGGGGCTCTTGTCTGAAGTGCAGCAGCAGCGCATTCCAGTCCCAGGCCCTTAGTAGGTGCTCAGTAAACAGTAACAGAAGGCCAGGATGGTTCCAGCAAGCAATTCTCCAAAGGCAGCTGGGTCTAGGTCTGACCAAGTTTTACAGGGTCTTGAAACCCAATTCAGAGTCTGGGACTACCCCAGAGCAGTGATGCTTCCGTTTCTTAGCGAGGACCACTTCCTGTAGACTGAGGCACACAGACTGTGCCATAAGATGATAGTGCAATAAGATAGCACTTGGCAGACAGCAGAATTCATTTCAGTCATTTAATAGCAAAATGTTCTCTAAGAAATGGCAGGACATGTTTTAGGCCTTGCTTTTCCCAGTCTCAGACCCCTACTAGGAATTTAAGGGAATTCACTTTAGCCAACTGACTTTTATTGAGTACACTCTGTCTGCCAGGCAATGTGCCAGGTACTAGAGACACGGCAATGAATAGGCAATGAATACAATCCACTCCCCACCCTTCAGCCCCTCAATCTTATGGGAGAGAATATAATGAAATCTATTTTACAGATGAAGAAACTCAAGAGAGATTTTCATGTCATTAAAACATTCATTGGGCCCTGGCCGGTTTGGCTCAGCGGTTAGAGCGTCGGCCTGCGGTCCAGAGAGACCCGGGTTGGGTTCCCGCTAAGGGCACGTACCTCGGTTGCAGTTTGTCCCTGGCCCTGGTTGGTCGTGCAGGTGGCAGCCACTCGATGTGTCCCTTTCACATCGATGTTTCTCTCTCTCTCTCTTCCTCTCTCTCCCTCCCACTCTATCTGAACAAAAAATGAAAAAATGTCCTCGGGTGAGGATAAAAAAAATAATAATAATAAATAAATAAAATAAAACATTCATTGGTCCTTTCTTTCATTCATGTATTCAGAAATCTTTTGAGTCCACATGAGGTGCCAGACCCTGTACTAGGCACTGCAAGCTGGTACAGAGAAAAGTCAGGCGCGCTCTGCCCCACAATGGGACAAACACGTATGCAGACAACCACAGACATATTGGCACACTCGGAGTTTATATTTTGGTTGTACACTGGAGCCTTATAACATTTATCCATGTAGCTTCAGTTTCACCAGATAAATGCCATTCTCTCGGGAAATAGGAAACTATGGTGTGTGTGTGTGTGTGTGTGTGTGTGTGTGTGTGTGTGTGTGGACACACACAGAGGCTACTGAAATTGCTGCCTTAGATTTGGGGAGTGAGGGGAGAAAGGTGGCTAGAGAATGATGTAAGAAAGCCATAATCAGTTTAAATAATGAGGTGGCACCAGCAGGAGGAGGGGTACAGTATATCCTAGAGCATGGGCTGAGCCTTCAACTGTGTCAAGACATAGGGTAAGAGCAAGAACTGGGATAGTCAATGGGATCTGCCATTTACTAGCTGTGTGACCTTGAGGAAATGGCTTAATCTCTCTAAATCTCAGCTCCCCAATCTGTAAAATGAGGATATATATATATATATATATATATATATATATATATACACACACACACACACACACACACACACACACACACTTATATATACATATATATATACTATATATAGTATATATAAGTATATATATAAGTATATATATACTTATATATACTATATATATATATATTATATATATATCATAAGGTGTATGCAGACCTTATATTGTGAGAATTCATTGAAGTACTCTATATAATAATATGACTGGTGTGTCATAGGAACTCAGTAAGCTATAGTCATCCATCAGCAAAATCATTGTTATTGTGAAAATTAATAAGTAGAAAACTCATTTTAAATAGAATCGGGCCCTGGCTGGTATAGCTTAGTTGGTTGAAACATCGTCCCATGCACCAAAGGGTCACAGGTTCAATTCCCAGTCAGGACACACACCCAGGCTGCAGGACTGATCCCCGGTCAGGGCTCGTGCAGGGAGGGGTGGGCAAATAATCAATGTTTCTCTCTCACGTCAGTGTGTGTGTCTCTCTCTTCCTTTCCCTTCCCCTTCTCTAAATAAAATAATAAAATAAAATAAAACGGAGTCAGGAAGCTAAGAGAATTCTCACACATGTGTCACTCAACCCACACTGCTGCCCTCATCAGGAAATGCTGTACCTTGCTTTCCGACAGGAAGTGACTACGTCAGCAGGAGAAAGAAAAGATTCCTCCTTGCTCAAAACAACTCAACCAACAGGAGACTGCCTTAATTCACCCAAGGAAAAGTCACTCTACTTCCAATTTTCATTTTGCTCCAATGCATTCTTCCTCCACGACAGCCCATCCCAAGTCCATAAAAGAGCTTCCTCTCCTTTGTTTCTCTGGACTTGCACATGGTTTGACATTAGATCACATATTCCGAACTGCAATTCTTTGTTGTTGTTCCTGAATAAACCCATTTTGCTGGAGAAATATCTGGCTGTCTATTTGTTTAAGGTCAAGATGATCAGAAATGCCCCATAGAGCAGGCATAGAAGAAGGAGCCAGTGATAAGCCATGGGGATTTTTCTTTTTCTTTTTCTAGAAGTATAATTGGTATACAATATCCTATTAGCTTCAGGTTTACATCACAGTGATTTGATATTTATATACATTACAAAATGATGCCCATGGTAAGTTTAGTTACCACCTATCACCATACGAAGTTATTACAATATTATTGACTATATTCTCTATGTTGTACGTTACATCCCCATGACATTACTTTATGACTGGCAGTGTCTACCTCTTAATCCCCTTCATCTATTTTGCCTGCTCTGCAATCCCTCCCCCTCTGGCAACCACCAGTTTGCATCCTGTATCTGCGAGTCTGTTTCTGTTTTGTTTGTTTGTTTTATATATTCCACATATAAGTGAAACCATATAGTATCTGTCTTTCTCTGATTTATTTCACTTACATAATACCCTCTAGGTCCATCCATGTTGTTGCAAATGTCAAGATCTCAGTCTTTTTATTGCTGAGTAATATTCCATATGTATATGTACCACATCTTCTTTATCCATTCATCTATCAGTGGACACTTACATTGCTTCCACATCTCGACTATTGTAAATAATGCTGCATTGAATGTAGGGGTGCATATATGTTTTTGAGTTCGTGTTTTTGTTTTCTTTGGATAAATACCCAGAAGTGGAATTGCTGTATTGTATGGTAGTTCTATTTTTAATTTTTTTTAGGAACCTCCATACTGTTTCCATAGTAGCTGCACCAACAGTGTACGAGGTTTCCCTTTTCTCCAAATTCTCACCAATACTAGAACAAGGGGGGTTTTCTGGTTGGGGTAGCCTGAGGAAGAATGAGAGGGTAGAAGGCCCCCTCCCTTCTCTCTGGGAATTTCAAGCAACCATGGGAGAGACCTGGGCTGGACTTTTGGGGCCTGGGCTGCCTCCAGCTGGGAGGGAATGTGTTCCATCTGACCATGAGTGACTGGGGCTGGGACGTCCCTGCTCTGGGGTGGGGCCCTGAGGCCCTTGTATAAGAGCAGTAGTTTATCAGTCTGGTCTCCACCCAACTCCAGGAGACTCCTCAGAAAGAGATAAGCTCACCTCACCAGTCTCCCTCTCATAGAGCAGGTAGTTTTTATTTCAAAAGAATTGTACATTTTTTTCTATTTATAAATAATAAATGCTTATATCTGAAAAATATAGAAAAATCAAAATAACATTTATAATTACCCTGAGAGAGTTAAAAGGGCAAGAACATTTATAAAGCTTTTTATGCATGTATTAGGCATCCCAAAATGTTTTCCAGTTTTTTTCTTATGAGTAATATATACTTATATTAAAAATGTTAAAACATAGAACTAAGTGAAATGAATGGGAAAAGTGATTAATAATCCTACCATCCCAAAATAACCACTTTGGACACTTTCATATACTTCCTTCCACATTTTTCTGGGATTATTTTATAAATAAAAATAATATTTTCACTTATTTTTCCATATCTTTAGGAACTCTTATAAAACATGATTTTTAATTACTGTACAATGGCCATTGTGTTTGTGTATCATAACATATCTTATTGGTGATAACTGGGACATTCCCCCCAATGCTTCACTGTTATAAATGACACTGGAGCAGAGGCGGAAAGGCCACCACGTTCGTGAGGAGGACCCCATCTTAGTGGGAGTCACAGAATTAGAGATCTCTAGCACTCATGTACCTCAAGAGATTCACTCATCCAGCACCCTGCAACTAGATTGAAAATCTTTCATGTACTCATTTTACAGATGAGGTATACTGTACTAAAGAGAATTTGAGTGGCCAGTTCAAGTTCATAGATCGAATAAGTATCAAAGATAAGAACTGAAACCCAATGTGTCGATTCCCCTGCTCCTTCCACACATGATTCAATTAGATTGTTTTTAACTCTGAAACATTCTTGTTTTTTGAGTATTTTGAGAGCTAGAGGTGCATAAGATGACAATATGTTAAGGGAAGCCTAAAGAGGGTTGATATTTTATTCATTATTAGCCTGAGGGAAGGTCTCTCTTGGTTTGTCACGGCTCTCCACTCTTGACTCCATCCTGTCCAACATTTTCATGAAGATGGACAAAGCAGGATTACAGAACATCAGGTAGCATATAACTAATATGCTGAATGACAAACACAAGATTCCAAAATCAGTAGACCTAGAGACGAACCAAAACTCTTCCTATTAGGAAGAATTATGAAGATTTCCTTTCTAACAACAACAAAAATTAAAGGAAAGAAAAGAAACAATACACAGAAAGGAGGAAAACCGACTTAGCGTGTCTACTAAAAATTTTTTGAAAATTCCCCACTCAGTGCCTGTGAACAATGTAACATAGGGAGCCACCAAGCCGCACAACTCCGGGGGGCACCATTTACATGTCCTTCAGTGAGACAGCCTTGAAGATGGTTTCCAAAAAGCTGCAGTGATTTTAGGCTGTATTAATAGAACTTTAGCGTTGTTTAAAAGTTTTCATGATACCTGTTACAGACGATAGGGCAGTCTTTATGCAAGGGTGACTGCTATAATGGGGTATTTTAGTAGGGGAGAGGACAGGGGCTCAACTCTGAACACAAAAGGGACAAGTGGAAATTTGTAGCCACGCACTAGGGTCAGTGGTTGAAAAATTATAAGAGGAAACATCAGGAATAATGGAGATTCCTGCTAAGCCAACCTGACAGCAGTTTTGCTGAAGGCAGGCCAGGGTGCTAAGGAATTTGCTCAGAAGTCAGGGGTGAGGAATTTTTGCTAAACTGACCCAACAGAATTCTTGCTAAAAGTAGACTAAGCAGAGATGAACACAGAAGTCAAAAAATCTGGGCCTAGTTGAGAAGAGAATTGGAAGGAGCTTGATTAGAATTAGGACAAGCAGAGAATCTGTCAGGGTCCAAAGGAATTCTGCTCAGGGCTGTGTTTTTAGAGGGATAATGACCAACTTGAGAATACCAAAACACGAGTAACTGGATGACAAAAGGCCAGGGGAAAATGTCATGTTTATCTTTCAAAAGACATTACTGAATACCTACTATGTGCCTACTGAACAGTGTGCACAACAAAAACTAGATTCCTGTCCCAAAGGACTTCACATTCTGGTGTGAATACGGGAAGAGACTGAAAGTAATCTAGTCCATGAAAAAAATAGCAAGATAATTATAGTATGAGAGAAATAAAGGAGGGAAGATGGCAGAGTTGGATATAATCTGTAAGGCAATTAATGCAGCAGAAGACAATCAGGAGTTTGGGGTGTCACAGAGACAGAAACAGACAGGAAACTTAGAAAACGAGGGAGAGGTTGGTTGTGTTGGGTGCTGCTGAGAGCACACGAAGAGAACAGAGAAGTAACCCCAGAATGTGGCGAGATGGAAGTCATTTGTGACCATAGCACAAGAGCAGCTTCAGTTGGAGTACTGAGAGTGGAAGCCCAGTGGGAGTGGGTTGAAGAGAGAATGTGAAGTGAGAAAGTAGAAACAACCCTTTCCAGAAGTTTTGCTGTGAATGGAGAGCAAAGAATAGGATGGTAGCTACTGGAGGATATAGAGTCAAGGAAAGATATATTTTAAAAGGTGGAAGGTATTAGGACATAATTATGTGCTAATGGGAAGGATCCAGTAGAGGGAGGGGAAGTGATGTTCAGGAGAGAGAGAAGATAAACGTAGACACAGCAAGTGGAGACGGGTGCAGAGCACAGGTGGGGGGCTTGGCCTTTGATAGGAGCAGAAAGACAGAATGCTTACAAGGGAAGCATTCTGATCTTTCTCTGGAAAGATCAGAAAATTTGAGTTCAGCTGCCAGTAGATTTGTAGATTTGGTGATAGGAAGATGTCAAATGCTTCCATATTCTTAATGTAGTATGAGACTGAAGTTGGATGGGGCAGCATGCAGGTTTGAGAAGAGAGGAAGGATACAAATAACTGCCTGGGAAGGCAAGAGTCCATATTGACTAGGGCAACATAAGAGTATTGTGCACAGTAGGGTGCCCATTTGAGGTTTGTACAAGCCTCAGGCTTTGGCTCTGGCTAAGTGAGGCAGCAAATCTATTGGAAGAATAGAGAAAGTTTACATGGTCTCAGGAAAAACTGAAGGAGCAGAGTGCCAGGGACTAGCTTAGCACCGGGACCTCAAGCAGGAGCTCATGGATGGCAGTTCTGGAATGCAGCTATTGGGGTGAATGAGTTCCATCCTTCCATATTCAAATTCCAATGAGAGAGC
Source organism: Tadarida brasiliensis (assembly GCA_030848825.1). Taxonomy (NCBI): domain Eukaryota; kingdom Metazoa; phylum Chordata; class Mammalia; order Chiroptera; family Molossidae; genus Tadarida; species Tadarida brasiliensis. Next base: position 63,778,493 of record CM061259.1, on the reverse strand, counting down.
ATCTGACTGACCACACTGAAGCAAAGAACAATTGGATTGAAAGTCTCACCAAGACTGTTCAGTGGTGGTGGTGGTGGGGGGGGGGGGGGATACTTCTTCCACAAAACTGTGATGTTATTATATGAAGAGGGAAAGGATTCTAAACAGACAAAATCAGATGACTAGTATGTGTCATGCATTACAGTATAACCAGTCAGTAGGTTCTGATTTTTCACCAGCACTATTCAGCCTCCCTGGGGCAAGGTCAAAGAAAGTGGGTCATTGGGATTGTGCTACCCTACGTAAGCATTGTGGAATAAGAAGCTTATTATAGTAATTAGACCTTACACAATTGTGGGAGGGGCTGGAGAAGTAAAAGTCCAAATTTGGAGCTAAAGGATCAGAGAAAAGCCACTAACCAGCCCTGGCACTGGGGAATGACGGGCATTTGCAGGAGTTTTGGAAGCCAGCCATATCCAGCTGCTGCAGTAGGACCACCGAGGGCTAGTGTAGGAGTCCATGGACGGGTGTCAGTTCTCCACAGCTACTGTCTCTGTAGTTCACACTAAAGTGTCTGGAGTGAGCCTGGGGTTACTGTTGGTCAGCAGGGCCAGCAGTTGGGAAGAGAGGCACAGAGAAGGGAAGAACAAGCATAGATTGGAACCTCTGGCACTCTGTGTCTACCTCTAAATTCCCAGAATAAATACATCATCAATATAAAATGACAGCCAGGCCGGTGTTGCTTAGTGGGTGAGCATCGACCCATGCACAAGAGGTCGCCGGTTCGATTCCCGGTCAGGGCACATGCCCAGGTTGTGGGCCCAATCCCCAGTGGAGGGGATGCAGGAGGCGGCAATCAATGTTCTCTCTCATCGATGTTTCTATTTCTGTCTCCCTCTCCCTTCCTCTCTCTCTAAAATCAATAAAGAAATATATATATATATAATGACGGCATGGTAGGTATAATGGACTGACAAAGGTATTTAGAGTCTTTTCAGAGGAGTGAACATGGAGATCACATGCATAGGCAGTCTCAAGGTCAAAAAATGTTTGTACTGGGGGTGCTAGAGTAAGCGAGCTATAAGGATAAAAGATGATAGAAAGTGGGAATTTGAGATTTCAGGTGTGTTGTGGTAACACAGTAGTGATAAGGAGGTGTAAGGTGGCTGGGGTAATGGAGACTCACGTGTCAGAAGAATCATGTGTTGAACTTGCTGAGAATGGTGTCTGGGAGAGAGCCAGAGAGAAAGTCAGTGAGCCTGGATCTACAGTCTTCAGTGAGCGTGTGGCAATGACTGGCACATTGCTAGGTACCCTGGTAAGGGTAGGTGGAGACTGAGCTTGAAAGAAGCTGGAGAGTTTGAAGTAGAAGGAAGAGAGTTGCTTTTAAGTAGCAATAAAGAGCAAGGTGATTTCCTACCCATTTCATGGCCCAGAGGTACCTGAAGGTGACAGGAAAAGATAGACTGTGTTCAGAGAGCCCTGCAGGGGAACCAGTGTCCTGAAGGGAGCGCAGGATTTCACTTAATGAAAGAGGTGGATGTGCATTCAGGGAAGAGGTGACAATACAGGAGAATGGTCTGATGGCTCCATATGTGTTCCAAGGGGGTGAAATGAAATGTCCCCTCAGGTGTGTTAGAGATTATATCAGGACTTTTCAGTTTCAAATGCCAGAGATCCCACTCAAACTACAGTAAGCAAAAGAAAAGAGAATTTAATTGCTCATATACCTGCAAATCCAGCGGGGCTGCTGGCTTCAGTCCTGGATGCACCAGGGACACAAACCGCGCCCTAGGACGCTCTCTGCAGTCTCTCTGCTCCGCTCTCCTGCGTGAGCTACGTCCTCGGGCAGCCTCTCCCCACACAGCAGCGCATGGTGCCCAACCGCTCCAGGTGGACATGGTCTTGAGCACCTGCCTCTTCCCACCCTGAACCCTCCACTGTGTTAGTGTGGAGACACCTCCATGTGGCCAGGCCGGGTGGGCAGAACCCACCAGAGCCACGTTGTGAAGGTAGGGGATTGCTCTTCACAGTAAAATTGCGATGCTGTCATCAAGAGGAGCACAGGGTACCGGACAGGCAAAGGCCCAGGGTTCACATCAGGTACATACAGAGCACGATGGGGATGAGGGTCAGGTGATGTTGCATTATTGCACGGGCTGGGATTTAAACTTCTGGTGGTCACTGAGGGAAACAGTGATACGAGGTGCGATGGCATTAGCACTGATAACTTATGATAACTTCGTAGGAGGAGTGGGCGATCTTTATGTTAGTCCCGTTAGTCCCGAGTACCTGGAGCGCCAGAATGGGGCCTTGGCCACAGCGCCACCTAGCGCGGTATCGTGGAGTAGCGGAGGAAGCCAAGTCAAATGGCCTCTCACTAACGCCCACCTGCAGTCTCACGAGATTTGGTGCCAGAGCTCAGGCGATCTTGGCGCCATACTTCCCAAACTCTCACCCCAAATATCGAGGTATCTGGTAGCTGCTCTTGGCAATTGAAGAACTGACCTGTGGAGGAGGGAGGAAACGTAATCTGCGTGGCTCCAGAGAGGAATCAGCCAATGTGTAGATGCTAGAGGAAAGTTTTGAACTAATAATTACAATTGGAACTGTCTAATGAAGAAGTGGTTTTCTTCCAGGGTGAGTTCCCTGTCCCTAAAAGTGTTTAAGCCGTGACTTGAATGCCTGTAGTCAGAGATGGTACAGTCGTCCCTCGCCACTTCGCGCTTCAACTTTTGTGGCTTCACTCTATTGCGGTTTTTTCTTTTTTTTTTTCCTTCTTTTTTTAGGTACAGTGAACTTTATTGATGGTACATGACAAAGCAGGGCTCCCTAAGCCCTGCCCCTTCGTCAGGGGGTCTGGGATGGAAACTGGAGGTGAGGAGATCTCAGTGTGTTAGGGGTTCACTTTGGGGCAAGGACTCCCCAGCAGTTGAGGGCCTCTCTTCTTCTTGCTGGGGTTGCTGGTCCAAGGCGCTCTTACTCCTTAGAGGCCATGTGGACCATGAGGTCCACCACCCTGTTGCTGTAGCCGAATTCATTGTCATACCAGGAAACAAGCTTGACAAAGTGGTCGTTGAGGGCAATGCCGGCCCCAGCATCGAAGGTGGAGGAGTGGGTGTCACTGTTTGGCATCGTGGAGGGACTCGTGACCACAGTCCACGCCATCACTGCCACCCAGAAGACCGTGGACAGCCCCTCTGGGAAGCTGTGGCGTAATGGCCGAGGGGCTGCCCAGAACATCATCCCTGCTTCCACTGGCGCTGCCAAGGCCGTGGGCAAGGTCATCCCTGAGCTGAACGGGAAGCTAACTGGCATGGCCTTCCGTGTCCCCACTCCCAATGTGTCTGTTGTGGATCCGACCTGCCGCCTGGAGAAAGCTGCCAAATACAATGACATCAAGAAGGTAGTGAAGCAGGCATCAGAGGGCCCCCTCAAGGGCATCCTGGGCTACACTGAGGACCAGGTTGTCTCCTGCAACTTTAACAGTGACACCCACTCCTCCACCTTTGGTTTTTTCAAATATATTCATTAAAAAGTTGATCGAGACAGTGAAAATGATACAGTGCACACTCGGTTGTCTGAGTCAATTATACTCTCCTATATTACAATTAAAATTAAAATTACTGTACGTATGGACTGTAGGCCTATGTATTCAAGCGCCCCAGGAATCCTTCAACACCAGGTGCAACTGCTAGAGTCTGAAATGGATTAACCGCGATAAATGAGGGATGACTATATATACTTCAATTTTGGGTATGAGATCAAACCGGAACACTTTTAAAGTAGCTTCATCAGCCAAATAAGGCAGTGGCTAAATGCCTTCAATATCCTCTCACTTCCCTTTTTTTACTCCTTCTTTCTGCCCCCAGACACCTCCATCCCGTCCCGAGGAGCCTGATGCGTTCACGATGCCTACTGGATTCCCACCCAGATCTGCCTTTTGGACACAATGTCCCTGCTGCAAAATGAGTCCTCTTCTTCCCCCTCAGAAAGACTAGGATCTGACATACAGCCTACTGTCAACAAACAGTACAGATGTAAGCTAAACCCGCGAACGTCAGATTTTGAGAAACTGAGCCCTCTTGAAGGAACTGTAAACTTAATTATAAACAGTCTGTACCATACATTTTTAGTCATTTTCACCTCTTAGCTTCTGTGTTCAGTGTCACATGTGTTTTGATTAGTCTTGTCTCCTCCAATCAGATTGTTAGGAAGTGGGGACAGGAGTTTTATAATATTAATTTTCTGAATCCTCCACACAATTAGGTATTTCAGCAATAGAAAATTAGGCGCTTGAAATCAAGGTAAGCTCTGTTTGTGAGCTAGTTAGTTCATTTCTTCCAAACACTACAGAGGACCATCTACATGGCAGGCACTATGATGCGGACAGGGTATAGAGGTGAGTAGGACAGAGTGCCTGCTCCATCTGGGGAAGATGTGGGACGGAAAGTGCCTACTAAGGGTTAGGCACCATGATTATCACCGTTTACTCTTCCCCAACCCATTAGGCAAGGATGACTAGATTTGTTTTAAAAGAAAACTAAGGCCCAAAAAATGAGAGCCAAAACTCAAACTCAAGTCATTCTGGCTCCATGTTGCCTATAAACAAAATACAATCACAAAACAACTCATTTTTCTTTCGAGAGCCCCAGGAACAAAAGGATTTTTTTTTTTAACCTATGATTGGACCCAGAAAACAGAGCAGAAACTGCCTAGTTTAGCCCAGATGGTGTGGCTCAGTGGTTGAGTGTCTACCCATGCACCAAGAGGCCGCAGGTTCGATTCTAGGTCAGGGCACATGCCCAGGTTGTGGGCCTGATCCCCAGTGGAGGGCATGTAGGAGGCGGCTGATCGATGTTCCCTCTCATCATGTTTCTATCTCTCTCTCCATCTCCCTTCTTCTCTCTCTAAAACCAATAAAGAAAAAAAATTTTTTTTAAGTGCCTAGTTTAGTCTGGGGAGATGCTAACATTGAATTCAGCAAAACCAAGAACAGGGGTGGCTGTGTCTTATCAGCTGGAACTCTGTGAGCAACTCTGTCCAAGCACGTGATGGGCCCCGCTCCATAGAGGTGCCTCAAACCACCAAGTGTCTGGCATGCTTGCTGCGCAGTGGAGAGCCACAGCTCGGGTGCCATCTAGTGGTAAATCTGAAGTCTCGTTGTAGGGCTTGTTAAGGGATCTGGTGCCAACATGCCTTCATGAGCTAAGATTCAGAGTCAGCTGTCATGGGTGGGCTCTGAAGCCCAAGCCCAGAATCCATCATAGCATCCCCGCCCCAAAATTATTTGTTGCCCATGTTGCCACAAGATCTGTATCCCTGAACTCAGTGACTCTCTCAGCCCACACCTTCACCTTCCAGGCTTTCCAGAAATTTGAATGCCCTTTATACTCTCCTTTCTATTTCCATTGGTGTTGTACACACACACATACACACACCTGTTGTCAAGATCATTCATCAGAGAGCTTCCCCAGGGAGAAATCTTCCTAAAACCAAGATTCAGGTAGCAAAAATCCAGCAGCCTGGGAAGGTGAAGGGATGAGGACCACCAAGGAAGAGAATACTGTTCTTACAAAAAGAACCCTTGTAAACAGAGCCTAGGAAACTGGGGCATCCTCAGTAGCCTCTTGAGGTACGAGGCCACCTGCAGGACCTCCCTCCTCTCCTGTCCCCTCTCTGCCCAGCGTGACACACTTCAGCCCCAGCCCCACCTTCCAACAGAGCAGACAGTTGTGCAGAGCCTGGACCTAGAAAAGAAGGGAGACCAGTGGTTTCAATGATCCAGTAGTGTGGGCTTGACCTTGGTGTCAGAGTCAATGGAGAATCTACATGGCATTCCAGAGGATTTTCTCTGTATTTGACTAGGTAATGAAGAGTTCTCTGGGCTCACACTTACTTACATTTGAATCACTCAATTTAGTCATTCATTATATAAGTGAGCAAATAATGTTACATTTTGTGAATGCATATATTTTTAATTTAAAATATATCTTCATTTAAGATCTTGTGGTAGGCAGAATTATCCCTCCCTCCAAAAATGTCCACATCTTAATCCCTAGAGCCTGTGAATACATTACCTCATGTGGCCACAAAGATTTTATAGATGTGATTAAGGTTAAAGACTTTGAGATGGGAAGATTAGCCTGGATTATCCAGGTAGGCCCAGTCTAATCACATTAGTCCTGTAAGAGCAGAGAAGCGTTTTAGGCTATAGAGCTATGGAAGGGGAGGAGGGAAAGAGAGAGAAAGAGAACAACGAAAGGGTCCAAGAGAGATGTGATGTTGCTAGCTTTGAAGATGGAGAAAGGGGTTCATGTATGAACCAAGGAATGTGGGTAGCTTCTGGAAACTGGAAAAGGCAAGGAAACAGATTCTCCCCTGGAGTTTCCAGAAAGAATGCAGGCCTGTGAATATCCTGATTTTAGCCCAGTGAGACCCATGTCAGACTTCTATCATTTGCATTGTTTTAAGCCACTGAAGTTGTGGTAACTTGTTAGAGGGGAAATAAAAGCTAATACAGGGAGTAGTGTTGGAGATCTCAAAGTCACATTCAGCATCAAAGGAAGAACTGCCTGGAACTATGCTGCCCTTCAGAAGACTTTGCTCTGATAGAGGCCATGTTTTTTGGATGTTGTTTGAGGACCTAGGGGAAAGGCATTATTTCAGTTAATAATCTGTTTTATTATTCAGAAACCAAAAGATCTATTCTGACCCATCTAGTGGGCCTCTAATAAATGTCCTCAGACTCCTCTAAGAGTTCTGCATTAGGGGCTTTTAGGGATAGCTTCAGTGCCCCTCATCACTGACTTGGACACACTCTAGAAATAGATATATAAGTGTGTACTATAGAGAGGGCACAAATGGATTGTCTCTACCAGGAAGTATTGGCTCCTAAAGAAATACTCAATGAATCATAAAGTTGTCCAAATCTCCTTAGTGCAGTAATTCCATTCTTGGAATATTTTTTATTTGAAACTAATTCCAAAGACACTAAATAAAATGTGCATGGAAATTTTTGTAAGATTATCTATTAAAATGTGCATGGAAATTTTTGTAAGATTATCTATTACAGTAAAAGCAACAACAAAGGGAACAGTCAAAATTCCAACATAAGGAAACCTTTAATAAATTACTATTCTGTGTCAATATGGAACCATTAGAAATTACAATTATTTATAATATGGAAACATAGGAAAATGTTGTTATTGTGCAAAATGGAAACAGCATATAATAAAATAGTGTTTGTTCAATAATCCTTTATTGACCACCTGCTATGTGTCAGGAATTGTACCCATTGCCAAGTAATTAAGGGGAGCCAGAGTACATATACTCTCCCCCCTTGCAGACTGAGGTAAGCCATGATTGCAAATGTGACATGATCTATACGTGTGGAAGGAGGTGTAGCAAAAAATGAAGCAAGGTGTTATGTTAGGGCATGGTAAATATTCTACTTAATCTTAAACTATCTTTTCAGTTAATAATCACTATATTAAGGGATAGGGAGGAAGAAACATAAACCTCTGGACCTAAGTCCTGAAGCAGAGCAGGAGTGGTAGCAGGCTCCTTGCTGAGGAGGCAAGGACTGAATATACTGTTTAGAAACACAACAAACAACAGCATGGCAGGTCAGGAGGCCAGGCCCGTCCCCAGCAGGGGAGCAGGAATCCAGCTGTACACACAGGTCGTTCCCAGGTGGGGCCAGCTCTGAGAGGCCACACATTTGAGCCTGACCTGACACCTCTGTGTATTTGGGAAACTTTCACTGCACTAGGCTTGGCCCTGAGGGACGGCAACACCTGTCTCTACCTGTCTCCTCAGCTGCTGAGAGGTTAACTGTGAAAGCAGATGCTGCATTACTCATCGTTTTTATGCTGCTGTCTGTGTCGGGCCAGACACATACGCTAGGCCTGGCTCAGTTTTCCTGTGTGAACAAGGGAAGTCAGGGCTGGTCAATTTCTAAATGCCTTCTAAAGAGCAGCTATGGGAGCTGTGCTGGGCTCTAGGCCAAGTGAGATGAATTCGAAGCAGGCGCAGCACCTGGCCACTAGCTTCTAGTCCGAAGACACTTTTATGGTGGTGCAGGTATGAAGACTATTTGGAGGGCTGCACAACTACCGAGATCAGCTATGAGCTACTTCGCTGTCCTCATTCACTTCAAAATAGCTCTGCTTCTTCACTCATACTCCCCTTTCCCTCCCATCTCAAAAAAGAGGTGTCTTCAAAACCACAGTGAGATACATAACCATCACAACGGCTACTATTAAAATACACACACACACACACACACACACAAAGCAGAAAGTAACAAGTGTTGATAAAGATGTGGAGAAAATGGGATAGGACTCTTGTGCACTGTTGGTGGGAATGCAAAATGGTGCAGTCACAATATGGTGGTTTATGAAAAAAAAAAAAAGGAATTACTCTATGATTCAGCAATCCCACTTCTGGGTATTTATCCAAAAGAACTCAAAGCAGGGTCTCAGAAAGATATTTGTACAGTCATGTTCATTGTGCCGTTACTCACAATAGCACAAATGTTGTGATAATAGTGAAAATCAACAAAATGAATGGATAAACAGAATGTGGTCCATCCAGACAATGGAATGTCACAGCCTTACAAAGGAAGGACACGCTGACACACACTACAATGTAGATGGAACTTGAGGACATTATGTAAGTGAAATAAGTTAGTCACAAAAGATAAGTACTGTGTAATTCCACTTACGTGAGGTACACAGAGTTATCAAGTTCATAGAGACAGGAAGTAGGATGGTGGTTGCCAAGGGGTGGGGGAGGGGGAATGGGGACTTGTTTAATGGGGACAGAGTTTTAATTTTGCAAGATGAAAAAGTTCTGGAGACTGGCTGCAAAACCATGTGAAGATACTTAACACTACTGAAGTGTACACTTAAAAATGGTTAGATGGTAAATTTTATGTTATGTGTATTTTACCACAATTTTAAAAAGGAGTCTTTCCTCCTTCTCACACTAATTGTTCTCTTGGCTTTCTCAATCCTATCTCATGACACCTTTTCTAGGAGGCTATTTCTCTGTTTTCTCCCTTCCAGAGTTGCCACAAACATTTGGGGGTGGGGAGGAAGAGTACATGCATATGTTTAGAGATATTTAAAATTATAATCCAGAAAACACACAAGTAAATAAAATGTTTTATTATTCTAACTTGAAAAATATAAAATGGGACAGTGTGTAAACCTGTGGTTTCCATAGCACAGTAGACTATCAAGGCGCTGGCCCTGTCCTTGAGCCACGCTCTCCCACTCCACTGGCCACTTCTGCGTGGCACAGCACCCCAAGCCAGGCCACACTCTCCGGCCACAGCAGAGGCTTCCACAGAAGTTTGCCTGTGCCCTCCAGCAATTTCTTTGCCAGCAGAAGGCTATGCATTCTTATAGTCACATGGGGCCTGGCACTTAGCCCTGCATTTGGTTTCATGTTCTGCTGTCACACTTTGGAAATTCTTAGTAATTTTCTAACAAGGAACCTTTCATTTTCATTTCGCACTGAGTCAGCATATTATGTAACTAGTCCTAGGTAGTCATACCCTCCTGGGAGAGCTCTGAACCTCAGCCCCTGATGGGGACAGAAGGGGACTGGGGATGTTCCCCATGGCCTCAGTTCCTTCCTGTCCACTCTCCCCCAGTCTACAGGTAGTAGCTGCTTTTCTGCACCCACTTTTTCTGGACCCCTTTGTGAAACCTCTTTATTTTTGTTTGTTTTACCTCTCTTACTAGTTAGCTACCTTCCAGTTTATCTTAAACTCGTTTTTTCTTTTTCTTTTTTGTTAATCCTCACCTGAGGGTATTTTTCCATTGATTCTTAGATAGAGTGGGAGGGAGGGAGGGAGGGAGAGAGAGAGAGAGAGAGAGAGAGAGAGAGAGAGAGAGAGAGAGAGAGAGAGAGAGAGATTTATGTGAGAGAGACACATCAGAGATCAAACCTACAACCATGGTACAAGCCCTTGACCGGGAATTGAACTCTTGGGTTCATGAGCTGATGCTCTAACGGCTGAGCCAAACTGGCCGGGGCTATATTAAATTCTTTATATTAAATTTTTATTTTTTATTTTTTTAATCCTTACCTGAGGATTTTTTTTCCCATTGATTTTTAGAGAAAGTGGAGGGAGTGGTGAGGGGGGGAGAGAGAGACAGACATCCACTGGTTGCCTCCTGCATATGCCCCAATCAGGGCCAGGGATGAACCTGAAACTCAGGTATGTGCCCTTGACTGGGAATCGAACCCGTGACCCTTTGGTCTGTGGGCCAATGTGCTAACTACTGAGCAACACTGGTCAGGGCTATATTACAATTTTTAATAATAAATGTTTATATTAAATTAACAATTCTTTTTTTTATCCTCACCCGAGGACATTTTTGCATTCATCTTCAGATAGAGCAGGAGGGAGAGAGGGTGGAAGAATGACAGAGACATATCAACTGGTTGCCACCCACAAGACCCCAACCAGGGCCAGGGACAAACTGCAACTGAGGTACGTGCCCTTAGCGGGAACTGAACCAGGGTCTCTCTGGACCGCAGGCCAACACTCTAACCACTGAGCCAAACTGGCCAGGGCAAATTAACAGTTCTTTATATTAAATTTTTTTTTTTATCCTCACCAGAGGACATTTTTCCATTTTTTTGTTCAGAGAAAGCGGGAGGGAGAGAGGGAGGAAGAAACAGAGAGAAACATCGATGTGAGAGAGACACATTGAGTGGCTGCCACTCACACGACCCCAACCGGGGCCGGGGACAAACCCCAACCGAGGTACGTGCCCTTAGCGGGAACTGAACCTGAATCTCTCTGGACCGCAGGCCAATGCTCTAATAACTGAGCCAAACCGGCCAGGGCTATATTAAATTTTTTTCTGTTCAGATAGCCAGTATACTTTCTGCCTTCTTACTGATATAGGGAGACAAACAGTAAACTAACAAAATAAATAGACAGTGGTATGTGCTACAGATGAAAAATAAAGCAGGAAGTATAATAATACTTATTATAATAACATAATAATATAAAAGAAGTATAATAATAAAGCAGGGCATAAAGAGTATGGGGTCAGGCCTGGGTGGTTTTTCTCAGCGGTTAGAGCACCAGCCCACAGACCAAAGAGTCTCGGGTTTGATTTCCGGTTAAGGGTACATACATGGGTTGCAGGTTCAATCCCTGGCCCCAATCAGGGTCATGTGGGAGGCAACCAATTCCTGTGTCTCTCACATCAATGTTTCTCTCTCCCTCTCTCCCTCCCTCCCTCTCTCCCTCCCTCCCTCCCTCCCTCCCTCCCTCCCTCCCACTTTATCTAAAACTCAATGGAAAAATATCCTGGTGTGAGGATTAACAATAACAAAAAAGAGTATGGGGTCAAAGCAACAGCTTACAATTTTAAATGGAGGTCACAGAAGGCATCACAGAGAAAGATGTTGGATTGAACATTTACATTTGAGCCCTGGCCACTTTGGTTCAGCGGTTAGAGCAATGGTCCGTGGACCAAGGAGTCTCCAGTTCCATTCTGGTCAAGGGCGCGTACCTCCCTTCCGATTCGATTCCCAGCCCTGGTCGGGGTCATGCAGGAGGCAACCAATCGGTGTGTCTCTCTCACATCAATGTTTCTCTCTCCCTCCCTCCCTCCCTCCTACTCTATCTGAAAATCAATGGAAAAATATCCTCAGATGAGGATTAAAAAAAAAATTCACATTTGACTCCTTGTCCCCAATTCCAGCTGAAATGGCAAGAAAACATAAAAGTAGGGCTTGATCTGCATCATCCAAGTGGAAAATGTTTCATCCAAGCTCCAAAACGCGAAGGAATGTCCTGCTAGGCACACAAGGCAAGCAGGATCAGAACACTGAGGAAAGATAGAGCTTACCTCTGGGTCATCCACTGCTCTCTCTCCCTTTTCTGTCCTCTCTCTTCAGTGACTCTGAAGGGTGGTAAGCAGAGAAGTGACCTCTCTTGACAAGTTCTATCTATCTTCATAAATGTCTCCTCTGATCAAGAAGGAAAATAATATTCATTCATTCATTCATTCATTCATTCATAATCGGTTAGCAAACATGTTTTGAGCACCTCGTATGTACCAGTACTGTACTAAGCATTCTGGAGGGTATAAAGTAGAAGACACAGTCCCTGTCTTCAAAGAGATTACAGTCCAATGGGGAAGGTAATGGGAGAAAGACATGTATGCAACAAAGTATTATTCAAAGCTAAGAAGAATAATGAGTTGGACAAGAAAATATGAATTACAAAGATTCTGACAGATGAAGCTGTTAGCCCTACTTGAACAAGATAACATATTCAAATCAGTTCAAGTAGGCATTATTGAGCACCTATTCTAAAAAATACAGCATGATTTCAAACAGGGATGAATTTGGAGATAGGACAAAAGCACTATAGCAGGAAGGGGAAGGGGGGTGAAACCTATTTCTGCTTGTGGAAGGCAAGGGAGATAGAGTCTTAGTTCAGCAGGGCCTGGGAGGAAGAGGTCATGGGTACACAAATGTGTCTGTTGAACTGAACTCACATTTGCTGCAGGCCAGCAATACACAGGGGAATTCTTAGACAGTAGCAAAGACCAACAGCAGTTAAACCAAACAACGGTGCTGAACATAAAGGAGAGAGAGTCTTTCACCTGGGCAGGTTAGGGACAGCCTGACTGATAACACAGCTGCAGAGGGGCAAATTGAGGGATGAATAGGACTTTGTTTTTATAGGCAGTTAAGAAAGAGGAAATTATTTCAGTCATAGGTAATGTGTAAAGACACAGAGGCATTAAAATAAGGAACGACTGCCTGGCCAGTGTGGCTCAGTGGTTGAGCGTCGACCCATGCACCAAGAGGTTGCTGGTTCGATTCCCAGTCAGAGCACATGCCCAGGTTGTGGGCCCAATCCCCAGTGGGGAGCATGCAGGAGGGGGCCAATATATGTTCTCTCTCATTGATGTTTCTATCTCTCTCTCCCTCTCCCTTCCTCTCTCTCTAAAAGCAATAAAGAAAAAAAATTATTAAAAATAAATAAATAAGGAACGATATGGGATCAAGCAAATAGTGACGCACATTAGAACAGAAGGAATATATGGGGAAGTGTTAGGAAATGAGATTAAAAAGCTGAAGGGGTCTTGGTCATGGCCTTGAGGTGTCACACTAAGGAGGTAGGTGTGAGGCCAACCTGTCAGTGACATCTAATCACCCCGCTGATTCCCACAGTTGATTTGCTAGTTAATTTCAACTCTAATCTAGAAGTGGTGAGGAATTAATGAAGGATGCTGAGGAGAATGGTATGTTAGATGGGGGGAAGAAGGAACACAGACATGTTGAGATTCAAGGGGTTCAATCAATAATCTACTGCTTCCTGTCCACGTCTGAATGATCTGAGAAATGAAATAAAAACTGTATGAAAAGCAAAATATCTTTTTTGCAGATGAAGCTGCTATTGAAATATGTGGCTTATATCTGATCAGAACAGCATGATTCATGTGCCAATCTCAGTGGTCAGGGGGTGACATTGCTCTCTTTAACCAGGCCAGGGTCATGTTTTGTGATTCAAATGGATTTAGATTAAGATGAGCACATTCCTTTGGAAATTTAAGGTCCTGTTACCAAAATCAGAAGGGTGTGTCCTGTCCTCTCTCTACCTACATGCGTGTTTAATGATCCACATCTTATGTGACCCCTTTAGGGTGCAGCTGGTCACCCTGCTATGATGAGAAAAGGTTGAAAAAACCCTAAATTCCGGTGGTGCTTTGAACAAGTCCCTTGCTCTTCCTGCATCTTAAGTGCTTCCTCTCCACAACAAAAGACCATAAAATAATAATTCTCTCGGCCCATCCCCTGCCTTAGGGCTCCTAAATGACCTCATGTCTGTAAGTAACTATGATCTCCTTGAAGGCAATTGCTGTATAAATATATATGATTATTTGCTAAGTCGCTCAAAAACTAGCCTGTGCATGAATGCATTGGAAGTCAACCAGAACCAGGGAGGGCAATAGGACTCATCGTTTCCAAGGGCCACTTGATTCCTTTGTTTCCATGACATCTAGCACCTCACAGTTACCTCCCACCCCCAGCACCCACACACTGCCAGGTGGGACAGTGTAGCCAATTTAGGCTCCCTAGAATGATGAATTAAAACATTTGGAGAGCAAAGCAGCAAAATTCTAAGCAACTGCCATGTTGGAGGGATTTTTTTGTTTTTAAATATGTTTTTATTGATTTTTTTTTTTTTTTTTTTTGAGAGAAGAAGGGAGAGAGAGATAGAAACATCGATGTGAGAGAAAAACATCGATCAGCTGCCTCCTGCACACCCCCTACCAGGGATTGAGCCCACAGCCTGGGCATGTGCCCTGACTGGTAATTGAACCGGGACCTCTCAGTCTATGGGCAACACTCAATCCACTGAGCCATACCAGCCAGGCACCTGGGAGGGTTTTCCAGAAAGATAATTAAAAAGAAATCCTGTTTGGCTTTGGCCGGATGGCTCAGTTGGTTGGAGCATCATCCTGTACACTGAAAGGTTGTGGGTTTGATTCTGAGTCAGGGCACATACCTAGGTTATAGATTTGACCCCTGGTTGGGAGATAACCAGTTGATGTTTCTCTTTCACATCTCTCTCTCTCTCTCTCTACCCCCCTCCCTCCCTCCCTTCCTCTATCTCTAAAAATCAATAAATGTATCTTTGGGTGAGGATAAAAAAAATAAAGAAATCCAGTTTGGGTTTTAAATACTGATGGTTGTTCACCTGCCCTAATCTATTCATCAAGGTTCCCATACACACAGTTTTTAAGGAACCTGGAGTTCAATAAAAAAAAGAAAGGGCTCTTCTATTTTATGCTTGATTTTATAATGGGAAGAGTTGCTCCTAGTCTTCTTTTTTGACTCTTAGAAATCATGGATTTTAGACCTCAAAAGGACCTTATGTGGTAGGCAGTTAGACAGACATGAACAGAGCAAGGACAATGGGCCTGGTACAGAAGGTCACCAGGACAGAAAGCCCTGGGTGCCTAGCAAAGGACAACTGTAGGGTGGGTCCTCGTCCCCAGGGTGACCTTTCCTCCCCTAGCATATAGCTAGCTGGTCATGTGGTTTGGACCCTCTGACCTTTCTTGCCTAGAGATAACATCTAGGCCTCGGTTGTATTCCAGCTCCAGGCCCAGAAAAGCAGCAAAACCAGACAAGTGACCTCATGGCTGACCTCAGGACCAGCTGCACTGACTAATGACCCCCTGCCCTGGCACTGACCAATCAATCAATGGAAACCAGACCCTGAAAGGACACACCTGGAAAGCTGCTGAATATTCGATTGAGATCTTCCCCTGGGACCTCCCCTAAACTATCTACCCTTAAAACCCTTAGGGCAGAGGACCCAGCGGTGCTCTCCCTCCCTGAGCACACCCACTTCTTTTCCTCCCCCCTCTCCTTTCCCTTCCCCTCCCCCAGCTGTGTTACCACTACCTTCCTCACTCCCAAGCTCCAAGAGCCTTCCTTTACTTCTATAACTTGTTTCCTAAGCTAAATAAATGTTCTCTTATAGTTTGAGTCTTGGCTCTGCATTCTCTCCTAGCCAGAACTCAAGTACCGAGGTTGCTGAACCCAAGTCCACTAGTCTAACACCTGGTGCTGTTCCCACCACCCCCAACACTTAGAGGTCAATCTAGCCACCTCCCCACTCCCCTTCTTTTTCTTCTGAAGCAAATGTTACACTTTAATAATAAAATAAAATAAAAACACATCCTCAGAAAAGCACTTTGAGTTTTTTGGGCTCCCTATTCCTTTTCAAAAATTATATGTAAATGCTGAGGACCAAAAAGGTAAACTAAATTTTCTAAGCTTGCGCAGTCAATTAATAGCATAGCAGGGACTAGGATTCAAGTTCCCACCTCCCAGTTTGGTACTCTTCACATTCAATCATCCTGTCTCTGTACCAATTTTAGGAGCTTGAGCAAGTCACTTTGTCTCTCAGACATCGGTTTCTCATCTATAAAATGTAAATGAAATTGGAACAGGCAGTTAGACAGACATGAGCAGAGCAAGAACGAAGGGCCAGGTACAGAAACTACCAGGGCAGAAAGCCCCAGTGCCTAAAGGGGCAAAACTGGGAAAACAAGGACGTCGCCCACAGGGTAACCTATCCTCCCCTAGCATATCACTGGTCACGCCGTTTAGACGCCCTGACCTTTTCCTCCCTAAAGAGAACATCTAGGCCTCAGTTATATTTCAGCTCCAGGCCCAGAGAAGCAACAAAAGCAGACATGTGATACAGTGGCTGCCTCAGGACGAGCTACATTGACTATTGACCCCCTTGCCCTGGCACTGACCAATCAGTGGAGACCATGACCCTGAAAGAGCACACCTAAAAAGCTAATGAATATTCTACTGAGACCCTCCCCTGAGACCTCCCCTAAGATTCCCACCTGCAAGAGAGATAAATATGCTCAGGATGAAGGACCCAGTGCATGCTCTCCCCCAAGGGAGCAGGTCAGCACCATTCTCTTCCCCTTCTTCCCTCTAAGGGACCCCATGAGACTTGCAACTGGGGAGAAATGGGCAGCAGCAGCTCATCCTGGGCTAACCTCTGAACCTGTCTCCAAGGCCTCCTTTTCTCTGACTTCCCAGTGAGCCAAAGCAGCCCAGCTGAAGGTCTCCTGTTGCCTCTTCTATGCCCTTCATTGTTTCACTGCCCTAAGTTTTTTTTGCTGTGGCCAATAAATTCTTTCTTACTTTGCTACACTTTGTCTCTTGATTGAAATCTGTACTTCAAGAAGACAAGAACCGAGGTCTCGTTGTCTCGCCAGTAACATATCTGGTCCCGTGACTTGTAGTATTCTTATTGTGACTCGGATTGTTTCACCACTGGTAAGCTGGTTGTCCTCACACCTAGGCTTGAAGGACATGACTAACTGTGTCCTTTTCCCTCCCTGCATCTTTTTCTCCAGCCACGGGGTTTTCTCTCTCTCTCACTCTCTGTGGATTGCTGAACTATGTGGACACGGGATGGGGATGAGCATTTAAAAGCCATGAGGGTGCTAGCTGCTCGAAGACTACCATGACAGGATGAGTCGGTCATGGACTGGGGAAATTTGCACTAGGCACCCTGACAACTGCAAGACAACGTCCATGCATCAAGGAACACTGTAAAATCACACAAGACCCTTCCCCATGGCTTTTCCCTGTCAGGTTACTAGTTCCTTTGCCTGGAAGGATGTTCTTTTTTCCCTTTCTCTTCCTCCCTTTGTGTCTGGAGTTACATTCAGGCTGACTTTCTTTGAGCTTTTTTGAAATCCTCAAGGTGGAGCTAAAGACTAAGGGTTGAGAAGAACCTAGGCTATAGATAAGCATCAAGATAACTAAGGACAGGAAAAAGTGGATGGCTGGTTTCTCCAAGGCGGGGAAACTCCCAGCCCCCAGCCCCCATTAATACTTCTTACAACTAACAGGAAGCCCTTACTTGCAAGTACTTAAATGAAAACAAATTAACAAGAAGTGATACCAAATTAAGATGGTAAAAATGTGGCTCTTTTGCCCTGGGCAGTTTGGCTCAGTGGTTGGAGCTTCGGCCCACTGATCAAAGAGTCACAGGTTCCATTCTGGTCAGGGGCACGTATCGTACCTCGGTTGCAGGTCGATCCCTGGCCCTGGTCGGGGTTGTGCAGGAGGCAACCAATTGATGTTTCTCTCTCTCTCCCTCCCATTCTGAAGATAAATGGAAGAATGTCCTTGGGTGAGGATTTTTTTTTAATGTAGCTCTTTTGAGGCCTAAAATAATTTTGCATGCAAATCAGAAAAAGCCAGCTCTAAAACTAAAACTGAATGAATGGAAAGCTTATCTTGATTGGAAATTAGAGGCTTCTGGGAGAAGCACAGGCAAATTGCACCTAGGATAGAAGAACCAGAAAGGCTGGCCTTAAGCGACAAGGGAAACAGGAATTGTATACATTCCTTATACTAATACAAAATTAAGGAATCTTCCTCAAGATTTCCCTGACTCTCCGGGGCCCTGATGGGCTTGCAAAGAAATTTAACTTAACTGTTAAGAGAATATGGTCCTGACTTTTCCGACCTATTCCAACTAATCTACCCGCAAAACAACAGAATTAATAAATAGGGTCTGCTAGGAAACTCCTGTAGGAGAAGTCTTTTTTTTTTTTTTTTGGTAGAGAGCCAGGTCACCTTGACAAGGGCTATAGAAAACTGAAATGGGAATGGGATAAAAGAGAGCCCCCAGGTAGAAGGTGGGAAATCTTCCTGCACACTATTAGTCTTCTCCAAATGGTCCATCACCTTTTCTGGGAATTTCAGAACTTAATGAAAGGACAACAAGGAGTCAGATCCTTGTCCCTGACACCAGGCACTGCCTGCTAGATCTCTTTATGCATCTTGAGGAATGGGAATGGGAAAGACCAGAAACACACTGGCAAGCTCAGTTGCTCAAGACTAGGGTATACACATGAACCCCAGCAACAAGGGGTTGAAGAGGAGGGAGATCCCACCGGTGAGTTTAGGGACGTGGTCTCTCACATGAGACTGAGGGTGGGTTACACAGTAAGGCTGGCTGAGTATGGAAACCCAGACTCCAGAACTGTGAAAGAATAAATTTCTGTCATCTTAAGACACCCAGTTTGGGGTAATTTGTTACAGCAGACCTAGGAAATTAATATACTATGTTACGTTTTCATACTTCTTTATATTTTCTTTCCTAGTTCTTATCAAATAATTATTACAGATGAATTATCAGGAAATACTGATGGTGTAATACAGTCGTCCCTCGTTTATCGCGGTTAATCCGTTCCAGACTCTAGCGGTTGCACCTGGCGTTGAAGGATTCCTGGGGTGCTCAAATACATAGGCCTACAGTCCATACGTACAGTAATTTTAATTGTAATACAGGAGTGTATAATTAACTCAGACAACCGAGCGTGCGCTGTATCATTTTCACTGTCTCGATCAACTTTTTAATGAATATATTTGAAAAAACCGCGATAGAGTGAAGTTGCGAAAGTCGAAGCACGAAGTGGCGAGGGACGACTGTAATACTAGTCCGGCATTTTTGTGGAGGCCTTCTTAAGAAAGACTATCATAATCTAAACCAGAATCTCAAATGGTAAGGACTTTGAAGGGCACATAATTTTGAGGAAGCATGTCAGTGGCCAGCTACTTAAGCTTCTCAGAGCTAACCTTCGGTGCATATCACAGAGGTTTCTAATGTGTAGGCTATCCAAACTGGTCTTTTTTTTTTTTTAATAGCTACAGATTGCCACTGAAGGGCCCTGAAATAGGAGTCAGAACCATTGGTTCTGCTTTCCTGAGTAAGTCATTCAACCTCTCTGGGTCCCAGGTTCTTTAACACTAAAAGGAAGTGGTTTGGACCAGACAGTTCCTGCAGTCCCTTTGACTGGAACATTCTGTGATTTTATGATTGCAATGTGGAATAATAGTAAAAAAGACAGTATTTAGTTCTAAAGCACAAGGCTCCTGGTCACTGCTAGCCTTTTTCCACGAAGAGTATCTGAATCCAGGGATGAAACATTACCACAAGGAGGAAATGATGCAATCTGATGCTGGACCAAGAAAGATTCTGCTTAAAATGTATAACTACTAGTTCTGTCCAAGCTTGTTTTACTTGACAAGTAATGGAGTAGATATTTCTAGGGCTCTCATTAAAAAATAATAAAAATAAATTTATTTTAAAGTGGCTAGGCTGGCCCTGGCTGGTTTGGCTCAGTGGTTAGAGCGTCGGCCCTTGGACCAGAGAGTCCCAGGTTCCTTCTGCTAAGATGTTTCTTTCTCTCTTCCTCCCTCTCTGCCTCTGCTCTATCTGAAGATAAATGCAAAAATGTCCTTGGGTGAGGATTAAAAAAAAAAGTGGCTAGGCTGGCTGGTCACTTCCTTTTTCTGGAAAGCAGTTTATTCACCTGTAACAAAAGAGGGGAAAAGGATAGCAGCCATGATTTTCAAGGTCTCTTCCAGTTCTGTAACTTCCAGGCAGTTTTTTGTCAAGCTAGAGAGAGGGGCCACGAGCCAAGTATCAGATCATGGGGTCAATCTCAGGAACACTAGTCTTCTCATAACCATTTCGTGTGGGGGCCACCTGTCTCCCCCAGAATAAGCGCTGATATTGGCAACTTCTGGCAAGGATGAAATACTGGCTCTTACTAATTATGTGGACATTAAGAGAGTCGCTGAATGAGTTTGCGTCTTAGTTTCCCCATTTATAAAACAGGGAAGCTACTGGTAAAGTTGTAAAAATGTCAAGAGTTGGGCAAAAACGTCAAGAATTGAGCAAAAAGTCCTAGTTCTCGTTAGGTTTTCGAGTGTTATTTTCCATAATCCTTAGCAGCACAAAGGAAAGACAAACTGCAGTGTCCCAAGCACGATGCGCCTCGCTGACAGCCAGACGGGACTGCCGGCACCCTGCCACGGCACCCTGCCACGGCACCCTGCCACGGCACCCTGCCACGGCACCCTGCCACGGCACCCTGCCACGGCACCGGTCGCTGCCGCGACACCGGCCTCCCCTTCGGCGCTCGCGGGTCCTCCGGGGCTCGCGCGGAGCAGCTGCGCACGTGACGCCCGTCCGCCCGGCGCAGGCCCCGCCCTCGGCGTGCGCGCTCCCGGCACGGCGGTGACGCAACGTGGGCGAGACCGGCAGGCGGTGTGGCTCCCGGGAAGGAGCGGAGCCTCCGGGAAGCCGGTGCCGCGTTGTCCTGCCGCCTCTCGGTGGTGGCCGTGATGCGCTCCGCTCACGGCTCCCCGCCCCTAGGAGTCCCGGCCGCCGAGCCAGGCGCTGCAGAACAGGTGAGGCGGCCTGCCCGGCGCGGACGCTGACCGCGGCGGGGACAGTTGGACCGTGGGGCTCGGCGGGGCGACGAGGGCCGCGGACCAGCCCTCTGTCCGCGAGCCTCCCGGCTCCTGCAGTCGGTCTTCCCCGCGTCCGTGCCGCCCCCGCCGCCCGGCTACATCCGGGCGCCCGGGCCGTCAGTGCCCGTGACCCTGGGCGGCAGGTGCTGTCCCCCAGCCCCTGGGAGGGGCAGCCTGGGAGTCGTGCTGTCGCGCCGGCTCCGGTGACCACGCTGGGTGTTCTCGTACACGTAGTGTGGGCGGATCCGGCCCACACTAGGGAGGGACCTGGCCAGGGAGTGGGGATGCTGCACCGACGCTCCGTGGTTCTCGCCTGGCGCCTTATCGTAACATTTCACGTTCAGCATCGTTTGTTCTGCTTTTACTAAATTTCATGCTTTAGATTTCTCCTTGAAGAAATGGAACCAATTGGGCAGTAAAGTCTTGATGAGAGCAATGTTTCTCAGACTTGAATAATGCATGGACACCTTTTAAAGGAACGGTTCTCTTATTCTCTGGAACATGATGCTCCAGAACCCAGTTAAAGGAACACTGGCGCAGAGCATTTTCAGAGAACATTGATCACTATTAGGAAAGAAAAGAGACGCTTTACAGTTCAGCAACTTTCATGCTAAAAGATAAACTAGAAGTTATTAAAGAATTCTAAATTAGTGACTCAGATCCCTAGTTTAGTTTCTTGACTGTGCCCTGCCTTGTGTAATGAAAATGCCTAATTCTCCAGCCTTGGAGAGAATTAAAAGAATCATATTCTTTGTGTTATCTTATATTTGATGCTATCTTGTCTTTGTGTCAGGTTTGTTCATTGTTTGGCACGTTAGCAGAATTTTAAAATGAAATACTAATTTGTGTAAGTAGTTTGTTTATTTCTGTGTTTACCTTAACACTGATTTATCACTTGTATTTGTGGCTTATTGAATTTATGGTTTACATTCTTTTAGCCCTTATAGGAATGTATGATCTCAACCCTTGTATACAGTCTAGAAGGAAGAAACAAAAAAGAAAGTTCAGTTGAGGATTTATATACTTATTTATATTATATGTATATTTTCTATGTATTCAGTATGTTTTTAAAAAATGAACAAAGATTCAGAGTGTGGGAAAACATTAGAAAGTATAACAATTTAAGTCTTTGCCAAGAAAACTATTGACCTGTACCTTGAAGGAAGTATAATGTTGAGAGCAGGACATATTAGGAAGAAGTGATATTAGTAAAGGCCTGAGGCAAGAATGAGAACAGTTGGTGTGGGGGAGAAGAGACCCATCTCACGATAGCAGAAAGATATGTTATCTGGGGCTGAGGAGAGAACAAATTGGTGAAATAAGATAGGATCAGTTGATGAAAAGTTGGTGTTGACCGCATAGACTCCAGAAAGTTTTTGAGCTGGTCATGTTTTGAAGGTAGTGTTTTACAAAGAGTTATTTTGGAAGGATGGTGTTCACAGTGAAAGCAGAAGGTGGGTGACCTGCCTAGAGATCTATCTTGTGATGTGTTCTGTGGTCATTAAAAAATTTTTTTTTCTTTTTCTTTATTGATTTTAGAAAGAGGAAGGGGGAGAGAGAGAGAGAGAGAGATAGATAGAAACATTGATGAGAGAGAACATCTATTGGCCGCCTCCTGCATGTCCCCCAACTGGGGATCAGGCTCACAACCTGGGCATGTGCCCTGATTGGGAATTGAACTGGTGACCTCTTGGTGCATAGGTCGACGCTCAACCATTGAGCCACACCGGCTGGGCCTCTGGTCATTTTTGATGTGTGGACTTTTTGAGGAAGAATTGGTAGCAGATAGATTAAGTGGGAATCAAAGTTAAGAACCAGGTGACTCTAGGCACCTGGAAAACTTGGAAGGTGGTATTAGTTTGTGTCAAAAGATTGTGAATGCAGGCTTAGACTAAATGAGTTTGCGATAGCAGCCATCTATCTGTAAGTTCAGAATGTGGAACTGGAACTTGAGGAAGGTCAGAGTTGCAGATTTGGGAAACTACAGAGTGATTCAGAAATAAGTGTGACCAGAAAAAGATCTCTTAAAGTGGGGACCAGAATTTTGCAAATTAATAGTGAGAGAAAGAGGTCTGATTAGGACTTGATATTGAAAAATAAAGTTTTAAATTTAAAAATAAATGTTAAAGAAAATAGTCTTCTTAAAACAAAGAATGAATCAAGTTGTTTTGATGTTTTTTTCCCTACAACTGAGTATCCTTCACTTCACCTCTCACTCTCACAAAGACAGGTTTTTCTTACAAAATTCTACCTAAGTGTTTGTGGGCCTTTTTGATTTTTCAAGGTCCCCTTGTAACCTTTGATATTCACATCATCCTTTTTTTTTTTTTTTTTTTAAATCCTTACCCGAGGATATTTTTCTATTTATCTTCAGATAGAGTGGGAGGGAGAGAGAAGGAGACATCAATGTGAGAGGGACACATCATCGATGTGAGAGGGACACATCAACTGGTTGCCTCCCACATGACCCTGACCAGGGCCGGGGATGAACTGCAACCGAGGTATGTGCCCTTGGCCAGAATCGAACCTGGGACTCATTGGTCCGCAGGCTGACGCTCTACCGCTAAGCCAAACTGGCCAGGGCCACATCATTCTTTTTTAAAGCACCCTTCCTGTCATCTTATCTTTTCTTACTCAGAGGTCTAGCTCTTCCAGAGTCTCATTTGTCTGTTATTTTGTTTTCATATGATTTGAGAATTTGCTGATGTCTGTTTTATTGCATCATGCATTTTTCACCACAGGAAGCATTTCACTTTGCAGTTGATATATTGTTTTCACTGGTTTTCTTCGGACTGTCAGTTGAGAGAGATGGGCTTTACTCCACTCAAGAATGTTCAGCTAAGGAGGGCTGCACTAGCCGAAATCATAATGCAATAAATGCATCTCTCTGATGATAGGTCTAACATAATTTAGGCCTCTGGAAAACATGGTATTTTTATGTGATATTATGAAAAAATGTTGCCTCCCTAAACTTTGGTGCCAAGATTCTTAGCTGCAAATACAGTGGGAGTTTACATTTTATCTTTATTTATTTTTTTAAATCCTCACCGGAGGATATTTTTCCATTGATTTTTCAGATAGAGTAGGAGGGAGGGAGGGAGGGAGGGAGAGAGAGAGAGAGAGAGAGAGAGAGAGAGAGAAACATCGATGTGAGAGAGACACACCTATTAGTTGCCTCCCTCACGACCCCAACCAGAACTGGGATTGAACCACAACTGAGATATGTGCCCTTGACTGGAATCGAACCCACGACTCTTTGGTCTGTCGCTCTAACTGCTGAGCCAAACCGGCCAGGGCAGGAGTTTACATTTTAAGATTAAATTACCATATTGTGGACTGCTGGGTAATATTCAGCCATACTTTTGTCCTAAATAAAAGTAATAACTTTAGCAATTTATAAGCTGTCCTATTTTTTCTTTCTTTAAACACAAGTTTTGTGACTTACAAAAATATCTATTCTTTTTGTTGAAATCTTCACATCTTAAAGAAAAAAATCCTAAAACAAACACCAGATAAATAACTTTTACTAAGTTTGCTATGATCATTCTAACAGTGCATCTTTTCTTTTGAAAAATATTCTCTCTTCCCCCCATCCAAAATTGGCCTCCGACCTTCAGGAAGTTGTTCCTGTTTACCAGCCTTCATAGTGCTCTTGCCTGAACACTGTTAGTCCAAATAATTTAACATAGCCTTCTGTTATACTCTTGATTATTTCCTGAGTATTAGTATTTTCTCTGTAACCTGTCTGCAAACTCCCTGAAATCTGGAGTCAGGTCTGTTACTCCTCGGTGCCCTTCATATCACTTCATAGTGCTCATCATTGAATCGTTAAAGGCCTTCCTTCCCCCAGGGATCTTGACTTTAGGCTATTAACTAAAGCATTCTATTTTTTTTTTTTTTTCAGTTCAACTATCACAAAAAAATGTTCAGATTGGAATTCCTATGTTATGAAGAGTTTTTAAGCTAGGCTTTCTTGATCTATCCAGAAGAGGATTTGATGCTGGAAACTAAAGTTATCAGCCAAAGGTAGCTTGTTAAAAATAGTTCTGTTGTTTCTTCTGATGATAAAATTAATATATGCCCTTTAAGAAATATAGGTAGGCCTAGGGAAGAAAATAAAAATGATCCATCATCTCACAATTCAGAAATAACTAACCACTGTTAACATTTTGGTTTCTCTTCTTCCATTTTGCCCCCTCTTATGCATGGTGCAATTTTTTTCACTTAATATTTCATGGACATCTTTCCATGTCAATAAATATAGATCTGCCTGATCACCTTTAATAGGTCACAGTGTATTCTGTTGCATAAATGGGCCATGTTTAATTTAACCCACCCCCTGTACTACCCATTAGTTTAGAAACAATGTTTTGCTATTATACACAATACTATGATTAACATCTTCATACATATTTTAGTTTTATCCTGCTATTTTCTAAGGATGAATTTCTGGAAGTATGATAGGTTGAGCAGAGGATAAGCATCTTAAAAATTGTCGTATCTGTTACCAGTATGCCCCCAGAAGGTTAGTACCTATTTAGATTCTCCCTAGCACTATTCATAACCTTTCCTTCTCCCCCTTGTTAGCATAGTATCCTCAGACTTTAATTTCTGCCAATCTGATAGTGGTAAAGTCTTGTTTTTATTTATATTTCTCTAAATACTAATGAAGTTATTTTTATCAGCCATTTGTATTATTTCATTAACCTCCAGTTATTCTTGCTCACTTGTTTCAGTGTTTCTCATGTATTTATTCTATGAACTTTTTATATGTAAGGGATATTTACCTTTTGTCATGTATGTTACAAGTAATTTTCCCAAGCCTTGTGTATTTGAGAATGCATTTTTATTTTTAAACATTCAGAAGTCTTAAATTCATGTGTAGATGTGTTTTGTTTCATTTATGGTTTGAGTCACTGATATCATTGTAGAAAAGCCTTACCCATTCTAAGGTTATGTAAATGATTATCTACATTTTCATCGATATTTTTAATAGTTTAATCTTTGAGCCATTGGAATTCTAATAAAGGTATAATGTAGTAATCTCACTGAAGTTTTACTTTATGAAAACATTAAAATTCATGTAAACACCTAGGTAATTGACATATTTTTTTCGTTTTGCGTAAACTTTTTTAAAAATTGATTTTTAGATAGAGTGAAATGGAGTGGGGGGAGAGGGAGAGAGAGAAACATCGACGTAAGAGAGACGCATTGATTGGTTGCTTCCCGCATGAACCCCACCAGGGCCAGGGCTCGAACCTGGACCCTTCAGACCGCCAGCTGATGATCTTAACCACTGAGCCAAACTGGCCGGGGTCTTTTTTCATAAACTTTAAAATCACAAATATTGTTTGTCCTAAGTTTTGAGTTTGTGGTACAATGTGGACACCATATTAAAACCTGAACTAATTAAAGTGATTTTTCCCCTTTGTTAGGTAGGCCTTACTAATACTGTGTGTGTGTGTGTGTGTGTGTGTGTGTGTGTGTGTGTGTGTGTGTGTTTTCCCCTCTACTGCCTTAAAAACTTAAGGGCTGGATCTATGTCTGATCCATCTTTGTATCTCCCATTCCCAGCCATCCGTGAAACAAACACTGGTTGTTCATCACTTCTGTGATAGGCACTGGTCACTGGAGAAACAGAGGATAAGTGGCTGTCCTGCCCATGAGGGGCTTGCCATGAGATGAGAAAGTCAGCCAGCCACAAGTATAATACTGTAGCCTACTACTGTGATGAGCAAATACTCTGGGGATAGGAGGATTAGGGAAGTCCTCACAGAAGAATCATTTTGACTTGTGTGATGCGGATTACATAGGAACACCAACAGATGGACCCAAAAAAGTCATTCTACAAATACAGAGGAGCCCTGGCTGGTTTGGCTCAGTGGTTAGAGCGTCGGCCCACGGACCAGAGAGTCCCAGGTTTGGTTCCCGCTAAGGGCACGTACCTCGGTTGCAGTTTGTCCCCGACCCCGGTTGGGGTTGTATGGGTGGTGGCCAGTCAATATGTCTCTCTCACATCGATATTTTTCTCTCTCTCTCTCTCTTCCTCCTTCTCTCCCTCCCGCTCTATCTGAAGATAAATGCAAAAATGTCCTCTGGTGAGGATAAAAAAAAAATACAAATGCAGAGAAATGCAGGGCATTACTGTGACTTGTAGCTTGTGTTTAATATGGCTGGAGCATAGGGTACATATCTGTCTGTCTGTCAGGGGATTAGACTAGAAAGATAGGGACTAGGTCAGTGCTAATGCAGAAGCTATGCGCTCAAACCCTTTTTAACAGTTTCAGTGCAAGGATTATGTGCCACATTATGTGTGGTGGGATTTAAACACACAGTTCATAAATAACATAGACCTTTCCTGGATTGTGCCATCTTTGTGTTTTTTTTTCCTGGAACAGGCAGGTTCTGACTCACGGAGGACCTCATTGTTTCTGTAATGGTGGTTGAGGACTGACTCCCAGAAGATTGCCCGACCTCTGACCCGTCAGCATGGGAAGGTGAGTGATGGTGCCTAATTATTGCAGTGGAAAACCCGAGATTTTGGTGCCACAGAAACAGGTTTTGAGAGGAAAAATATATCTAAATCTCAAGTGAAAAGTGTTCAAAGTTGTGCTGCACTTCTATTTTATACCTTTGTTCTTTCAGGGCCCAGTGGGGCACCTGTCTCAGAAAGAAAGTGATAATGCCAGGTGGATTCTACAAGAGTCCGTTGGGTTAGTAGGATACCTCCCCCTTCTGTGAGTCCAAGAAGTACTCTTTAAAGGAAAGAGTATAGGCACGGCCGGTGTGGCTCAGTGGTTGAAGCATCGACCCATGCACCAAGGGGTCACTGGTTCGATTCCTGGTCAGGGCACATGCCCAGGTTGTGGTCCAAATCCCCGGAGAGGGGCATGCAGGAGGGGGCCAGTCAGTGTTCTCTCTCATCCATGTTTCTATCTATCTCTCCCTCTCCCTTCCTCTCTCTCTAAAATCAATAAAGAAAAAAAAATTAAAAAAATAATAAAGGGAAGAGTGTAGAAATTAACTGTAAAAACAATAAAATTTATCCTAAAGTTAGCGAGTTTTTTTAAGGCTAATAAAGTCTCTCATTCCTGACATAAACTGAAAAGAAAAGTGTTTCTTTGCAAAAATTTCTAAGGAATATTTCCAAAAACACAGGACATACATAACTCATTTATTGACTTTGTTATGGTGATGTTGTTAAAGATACTATTTTCTCGTTAATCAGGGAGAAATTTGCCTTGGAATTCAGTGTTAAGAAAACCTTACTAATTTTAAGCTATTGAGATGTTTCTAATCTAATGGGCAATGTTATTGTCCACAAGGATGCTCAGCCATCTTTTAAGGCCTACCTTATTACATGCATTCCTATGTACTAAACTGTCTTTTGGTTTCATCATCCTTAAACTTGATTTTATTATAGATTTATATATTAACATTATTGAACTTATTCTTGTAAGCTTTTCTAATTTTTTTGGAACAAAGCAGGGTACAAATAATAATCTGCATAATTCTCTCAAGAAAGGGGGAAAACACAGAAGTGTCATAACCATCAGGGCTTAATTCTCATTCATATAATTTTATAATACAATTATGTGCCACTTAACAAGGATACTATCAGAGAAATACATTGTTAGGCAATTTCATTGTTGTGCAAACACTACAGAGTGCGCTTACACAAACCTAGATGGCATAGTGTACTGTATACCTAGGTTATAGGGTATATCCTATTGCTCCTAGGCTACAAGCCTGTACAGCACGTTACTGTACAAAACAACAGAAGGTTAAATCAAGCACAAGAGAAAATGATGCAATCAAGAGATGCAGCACACACGAGATGTATGAGGCTGCTGTCTGCACGAGATGTATGAGGCTGCTGTCTGCACAACATGGGATACTGTTTTACAGCAGACTTTTTAATAAGTAAAAAGAGTACCCTCTAAAGTAATGATAAAAATATAGTAAATACATAAACCAGTAACAGTCATTTATTATCATTATCAAGTATTATATACTATACATAATTGTATGTGCTTCACTTTTATACAACTGGCATCATTGTAGGTTTGTTTATACCAGCATCACCACAAACATGTGAATACTGTTTTTGCACTATGATGTCTCTAGGTATTAGGAATCTTTCAGCTTCATTATAATCTATGGGACCACTGTCATATATGCAGTCCATCATTGACTGGAACATCGCTGTGCAGTGCATGACTAATGAGTTATGTAGCAAAATAGCAATATGAAAGATGCTGGTGTACAGATACCTATCGCAGGGAAGTAGGGGCAGCTTAAACTAAATGTCTTCCTTTGGATCATTTTAGGTAAAGGGAGGCTTCTTTGGAGCAGATTGCTTTAAAATCTGTTTTTTGGAATTTCAGAATTGGCATCTCCTGTCTTTTTCCTGCTTCCTGGCATTTTAGCATGTCTCCAGTGGGATGTCCTCGAATTTTGAATACCAACTTACGCCAAATTATTGTGATTAGTATTCTGGCTGCTGCTGTTTCACTTTTATACTTTTCTGTTGTCATAATCCGAAATAAATATGGGCGACTATCCAGAGACAAAAAGTTTCAAAGGTAAGAGAAAAAAACATTTATTTTCTAAATGGGATGCCACACCTTCGTTTCATGGCTTCAAGACTTTGGGATTAGGTGAAATTTAAGGAGCCTGTGGCTGTAGGAACCAGACGCTGCACTGAATACAACATGGCATGAAAAATTAAACCGTCTGAAGATTTAATCATTAACCACCAAATCCACATCATAAGAGGATTTAACATAAGTTTCTCCTGTGATATCTTTTAAGCTGAATTTTCAGTTAATGTTAACAGTTTGGAAGTAATTTTGCTTTTCAGAACTTGTTTGATTCTTTATCATTGTCACTGTTTTCTTTTGACTCTAATCGTTTGGTAGTTGTAAAAATGTTATGTTGGTGTAGCTGCACAGCTTAGAAATCACTGACTTAGTGTTTGTTTATTGCACTTACTCTTTTAGGTTTAAGATGATATTCTGTGTCTCAAGAGTATATGTTTATTTTTCTAAACAAGGTACTTGGCACGAGTTACTGACATTGAAGCTACAGACACCAATAACCCCAATGTGAACTATGGTATCGTGGTGGACTGTGGTAGCAGTGGGTCTCGAATATTTGTCTATTGCTGGCCCAGGCATAATGGCAATCCTCGTGATCTGTTGGACATCAGACAAATGAGGGATAAAAACCGAAAGCCAGTGGTTATGAAAATAAAACCAGGTATGTAAATGATAAATGTCTGACTGATAACCAGGCTCTGTCCTTTAATTCTCTGTGATGTCTCACAGTTTTCCTTTTCTCTCATAGCAGGACCCAGTCAGTCTTCTTGTTTTACTTTTCCACTTCCTTTCCTCTTTTCTATCCTTCTTGCGTAAGGCGACTAACACCTTAATAAAATACCCAAACACTGTGTCTTTCTTTTGTCTCCTGCAGCATTTACAATAGTTCCTTATTCATGGTGTTTGCTAGTTGACAATAATTATGGAAGGATTATTTTTTCCTATTTGATAGCCATTGGTCTCTCTCCTTAATGACAAGATAATTTCAGATAACTCATGGAAATCTGTACTCTAATATGTTGGTATATATTTGTCATTTTCACAATTGCTGCCCCAATATATTTATACTTATCTAGATTATTTAATAGAACTTAGAACAGCTGATATCATTATGTCCAGTTTTTAAAGATACACAATTTCTAAGTCAGTGTGTTATAGAAAAATTGGGATGTGCCTTCCTTGTTAGACAATTTAAATCAGTAATTCTCAACCATTTTTTTGTATCTGTGTCATTTCCATGGACAGTGCCCTTCTTCAATAGCATTAGGAATAGAAGGTGTCAGGAGTACATTGAAATAGGTATTTTATGTCTTTTTTTTTTTTCCTCACCCAAGGACATTTTTGCATAGAGCGAGAGGGAGGGAGAGAGAGAGAAATGTCAATGTGAGAGAGACACATCGACTGGTTGCCACCCACACAAGCCCAACCGGGGCCGGGGACAAACTGCAACCAAGGTATGTGCCCTTAGCGGGAACCGAACCCGGGTCTCTCTGGACCGCGGGCCGACACTCTAACCGCTGAGCCAAACTGGCCAGGGTGGTGTTTTATGTCTTGACAGTTGATTATCACTGATTTAAAACAATGAACCATAGCCCTGGCCGGTTTGGCTCAGCGATTAGAGCATCAGCCTGCGGGTTTGACTCCGGTCAAGGGCACGTACCTCCGTTGCTGTTTGTCCCTGGCCCTGGTCTGGGTCGTGCGGGGGGGGGGGGGGGGGGGGCAACCAGTGGTGTGTCTGTCTCACATCAATGTTTCTATCTCTCTCCCTTCCTCCCACTCTATCTGAAGATAAATAGAAAAATATCCTGGGGTGAGGATAAAAAAAAAAAGATAAAACAATGAACCATAGATCTTAGAGATTCAATACTCTAATTTCATCTTGCCAAATGTGTTAGATAGTAAAATATTAAATACAAACAATCCAAAGAATTTATCTTTTAAAATATTAGAGATATGTTGATAAAAATAATTATCATAACTTAATTATCTCTTATTTCAAAAATAAGTGAAAAGGAGCTTCAGTTTTGTTTTTTTTAAACTTTTTTATTTATTGAGTTGAGAGAGAGAGAAACATCAGTTTGTTGTTCCACTTATTTATGCATTCGCTAGTTGCTTCTTGTATCAAACCCCACAACCTTGGTGTATTGGGTTGACACTCTAACCAACTGAGCTACCTGACCGGGAAGGGAGCTTCAGTTTTAACATGATAGAATACCTGTCCTCATAAAACAGTTCCTAACTGTAGACCCCTTGATTCCTCCACATTCTTCATTGAATAATTCAGGCCCCACTTCCTCTTCAGGCAATGCTCAACAAGTTATTGTTCCTTGATGTTTGGACAGGTGGGCTCTAGCATAGTGCTCAGAAAATTCAAAATCTCTACTTCATTTTTCAGGATAAAGAGAAGGAACCTAATCTGAGTCTCTTGTACAAGCATTATTTTGCTATCAGAGTACATATTTGTTAACAAAGATTATTTTTTCTCTTAAGTCTTAGTGGATGACTTTTAATTTTTACTTTTCTATTATCCCACCCCTGAAATTTTTATGTATCCCTAATCTAGAAACATTTTAAGGATTAAAGTAGTATTGATCAAGTAAAAAATTCACCAGGATCTTAAAAACTCAAACTCTGTAAAACACTTGGCGTTTCATCTAGCTTCACATACTAGGTCCCATCAGTGATTAAACTGCTGTCCTGGAAGATGAAAACTCTCACACCTTGGAGTTTTCCTTTGAGAACAAAGAGACAGCTACACCAGCATCCCAGGCTAGACACCAGAATCTTATTAAAGTAAGGCTTAATGTGGTTCTCTCTGATGCCACGAGAAATGCTTGAAGTGGACAGTCAAGAACCTTTTTATAGCTCTCCTCTGTCCTGAGACACAGTCTCTTATAACATTACAGCAACACTAGCAGTTCCTTAATAGGTTCTGGATAGTTTTGGGCTTGATGTCCATTGAAATAGTATTGTATGTGGAGTCAAAAAAATTGGCTTGGTCTTTTTGTTGTTGTTAATCCTCACCCAAGGATATATATATTTTTTATCCTCACCCGAGGACATTTTTGCATTTATCTTCAGATAGAGCGGGAAGGAGAGAGGGAGGAAGAGAGAGAGAAACATCAATGTGAGAGAGAGACATCGACTGGCTGCCACCCACACAATCCCATGGGGCCAGGGACAAACTGCAACTGAGGTATGCACCCCTAGTGGGAACCGAACCTGGGACTCTCTGGTCCGCGGGCTGACGCTCTAACCACTGAGCAAAACCGGCCAGGGCCCAAGGATATTTTTGCCATTGATTTTTTTTTAGAGAGAGTAGAAGGGAAATGGGAAGGAGAGAAACATCAATGTGAGAGAGATACATTGATTGGTTGCCTCCCAAAGGTGCCTCAACCAGGCCAGGGATGGAATCTGCCACCCAGATATGTGCCCTTGACCAGGAATTGAACCCACAACCCTCTCCTGTATGGGCTAACGCTCTAGCCATTAAGCCACACCGGCCAGGGCCCTTAGTCTGTTTCTTGCTGATTGCTTAGACAAATTACTTAATCTTTCTGGGTCCACAATTTCCTAGTCTATGAAATAAGGAATTTTTGAACTTCTGAAATTCCCCTCATCTTTAATATTGTAGGCTCAGTGACAGCAAGAAATGTTCACTCACTTATGTACTCATTCAGCAAATATTTGCTGAGCACCTACTATTTGCTAGGCACTGTGTTAGTGCTGAGAATATAAATTTGAACAAGATACAATTTGTGCCTTTGAGAAACTTCCAGTTGAAATGAGACAAGCATAGGAAGGTAGTTTTGATAAGGTAATGAATGCTACGACTAGCATAAGGGTAAGCATAGAATGTAAAGAGAGCTCATCTTCAGGGTTCTGCTAGGGAAGACTTCCATAGAGGTAGTAGCTCAGTGGCTGAGGAGAAGTTAGCCAGATGAGAAGAGGTGGGAAGTGGGTAGGGAGGCAGTTAAAGAGAAAGTTATTCCTGGTGGGGGTACAGGGGCCATAAAGCCAGAGTGTGATACATTATAGAAATTTTATTCGGTACAGTTGAAGCCAAATGGAAGGAGTGGGAAGAGATAGGTTAGGTGAGTATGCAAGGCAGGTTATGCCATTCTAGAGTTGAGCTTTATCTAGAGGGCACTGAGGAGCCCCAGAAGGATTTTAAGCCAGGAAGAGGCACCTTTTGCAAAGGGAATGGTTGGGGAATTTCAAAACTAGAGAGTAGGATGTGTAGGCTGGCAGAGGGTGGGGGTATTCAGAAGAGAAGAGAAGTGAAAAAATGTGAGAGGAACCAAGGAGAGGCAGTCATTGAAATGCAGAACACAGGGTGAGGGAGAGGATTTTATTCAGGATACTGGCTTGGACCACTGAATGGCAAGTGATAGTGGTCACTGAGGTGGGTAATACGCAGTAAGAGCAGGTTTATAGTGGATATTGAGTTCAGATTTGCATATGTTGAGTTGTAAGGGGGCTGTGAGAACAAGCACATTGCCTTGTTCAGTGGGAAGTTACCACATACTGATCTGCAGGTTGGAGAAGAGAGCTGATAAGGGAAATGTAATGGTGATGGCAACCATGAAAGTGAGGAAAGCGGGAGCACGAACCAAGGGCAGGGATGAGCTCGTGTAATCAACTCCAGGTGTCTGACACATAATAGATGCTAAATTAGGTCTGTGATTTTTGATGAGTGAGAATAAGAGAGTATGGGACTGAATGTTTAGTACCATCATTTATTTAAGGAGGAAAGACTGTGAAAGGTCTTGCCAGAGGGATAGGAAAAAACTAGGAGAGTATGGTGTATAGCTTGAATTTCTCTCAAATTAGCCACACTGAAGAAGTATAACTTATTAGTTAAAATACCTACTTGTTAACAGAAGTGTCCTTTTTCTGTAGGCATTTCAGAATTTGCTACCTCTCCAGAGAAAGTCAGTGATTACATTTCTCCACTCTTGAACTTTGCTGCAGAGCATGTGCCACGGGCAAAACACAAAGAGACCCCTCTCTACATTCTGTGCACAGCTGGAATGAGAATCCTTCCTGAAAGGTGATCCTCCGCACAAGGGCGGTCTAGGCCTGTGGTGGTGGTGGTTGGTGGTGGTTTCTTTTCCTTCTCATTTCCATCCTGTTTCTTCTCCTCTTCCATCATCATCATCATCAAAAGGAAGACATTAAAAATTCTTTTCTTCAAATCTGGAATAGTGCCAGAACTATTTCCTTAGCTAGAACTCGCCAAATATCTTTTAACATTTTTGTTTATGACTGTAAATAGTAAACTATAAAGTTGTCATTTAAAAAACTGATTTTCTATTTTGTTAGTTTAAGGATTTGTAGTTTTATGTCTAGGAATCACATAATTCACACAACTCTTGAAAATTTCTTCCTAAAATAAACAATCTTTTTTTCCTCTTTTTAAAACAAAAATTAAGAATATCATATTTTGATATGTACATCTTTGGATTGTCTTACAGCCAGCAGAAAGCCATCCTGGAAGATCTTCTGACTGATATCCCCGTGCATTTTGACTTCCTCTTTTCTGACTCTCATGCAGAAGTAATTTCAGGGAAACAAGAAGGTTGGTATGTTGGTCTTCACCTTGAAATTTGGGAAACTGTTGCTTTAAATCCTCCATTTCCTGTTGTGTATACTTTATTAAATTACACTCCTAATATCTTAAAATTTGGAAAACCATAGCCTTGAAATACTATTATTTTTAAATAGCAAAATTAGTTTCTTACATGGCTGGACTTTATTATCCAAACATTAAGCCATTAAAAAAATAATTTGTCTTCACCACACTTAGGAAACAATTTTTGAACTCATTTTGATAGAAGAATTTTGTGCTCCTTGCCTAAGATATACAGCTTTCTGGAATATTCTCTCAGGAAGGGGAAATTATTCTTGACTTTGATACACTGAGAAAATATTAGCTCTGTTTTCAAAGAAATGATTCCTTTGAGAATTAAATAACAAGTTAGTGACATTATTTGGGGGAATAGCTTGCTAGAAATGGAGAGCAAAAACATTTATTCCGAAATCATCTATCATTTTAGCAAATACTTCCTCTGAAAGACACTGTAGAGAATACAGAATTGTGTGAAATTCAGATATTGCCATTGTTATGTTTATAGGCCAAGTGAAATACACAGTTAACCGCTTTATGAGGTACAGTTTTAGGTACCATAAGGAAGATAAGGAAAAAGTATCATGGAAATTCAAAAGAGGGAGACATTTTTTTTCTAGCTAAGGGCATAATGGGGAAAATGACATTAGAACTGTGCCTAATATACGGTCGTTATAAATATAGCATGCCAGAGCATGATATAGGTAGGGCTCTGAGAGAGGGCTAGGAAGCATATTCCAGGCAGAAGAAATTATTTGAGTCAACGTAGGTTGAAAAAGCTGCAACTATAGATGGAAGAACAAAAATGTTTTAGTTTGACTGGATTGTGGCCCTTTTGAAAGGTGTTAATAGTAAAAGTTGGACAGGTCTTGGCAGAGTAAGTTATTCCTTTTTTCTCTCCCCTTTGATTTATAATCAGACATTCATAACCAAAAATAAAAGGGCTTCTCTGCACAGCACACCAGAGCACCTGAGAGATCTGTTCATGTGTTTACCCGAAAGTAGGTGGATTGAATCCTAGAAGAGGCTATGGAGCCAGGCGAGTAGTGGTAGGGGTGGCAATGAGCCAGTGTGACCTTTCTGGCAGAGGAGATGGAGGATGAAGGTGATGAGTGGAAGTCTACCTGGCCATGCATGCTGTAGCTGGAGAAACCTGTTGCTGTCTCTGAGAAGACATCACAGTGACTAGGGGAAGGGAAAAGGAAGAAGGCAAAGAGAACTGAAGGAATGCATTACATGCTATCTGCCCCGGGATTCTTGCAAGAGGACCACACACACCCCACTCAAGGATACCCCTCTCTGATCTGTGGACACACCCAAAGCACCAAGTGCTAAGCACACACCTTCTCCAATTCTGTGGCCACCACCTTTTTTTTTCCATCCCCATCAACTTTTTTTTGAGCATGCTCCCAACCTCCTCAGCTATGGCAAGAGAAACCAAAAACTTGTGCTATAGCACCACCTTCTGGAAAAGAAAAAGTCTACTTAGGAACCTGTTGAATTGTTAGAATCAAAATAAACCAAGCTTTACCTAAATAAGAAAGGCATTCACTACTTGAAATGCACAGCAGAGGCACTTTTCATCAAACACTATGAAAAATCACACTAATACAGTATCACAAAAAACAAATGACAATTTATTATAGTAACCAAACTGATAAAAGATTTTTATTTATTTTTTTAATCCTCACCCAAGGAGATATATATATATATATAATATATATATATATTTTTTTACATTAATCTTCAGATAGAGCTGGAGGGAGAGAGGGAGAAACATTGACGTGAGAGAGACACATCAACTGGTTGCCACCTGCACAACCCCAACCGAGGCTGGGGATGAACTGCAACCGAGGTACGTTACCTTGGCCAGAATCAAATCCAAGACTCCTTGGTCTGCACGTGATGATGCTCTTACCACTGAGCCATACCAGCCAGGGCTGATAAAGGATTTAAAAGCTGTTATGAAGAAATTAAGCTACAAGAAAACTCAGAATGGTAATGAAATTATCTCAAGAATAAAATTACTGAAACAGAAGGAGTACTTTATCAAAGGGGCTGAAATTCTAAAAGAACCAAAGGGAAACTTTGGAGCTGAAGAACTCAATAAATGAAATGAGTAAAGCATTGGAAATAATGCATATCAGATAGAAGAGAGAATAAGCAAGCTTGAGAATAGGAATATAAAAATGCTTCAGGTGGAAGAGGAGAGAGAACTAAGATTTTTAAAAAGTGAAGAAATCCTTCAAGAACTATAGACTCCATTAGAAGAACCAACATAAAATTAATGGGTCTATCAGAAGAGGGGGAGAAAGGAGCAGAAAATGTATTTAAATAAATAATAACTGAGAACTTCCCAAACTTGGGGAAGGAATCAGACAAGTCTACAAAGCTAGTAGTACCCCCTGTTATCTCAATATAAAAATATCTACTCTAAGATACATTATATTAAAACAGTCAGAAATTAATGGTAAAGAATTTTAAAGGCATCCAGGGGGAAAAAAGACAATAACCTACAAAGCAACCCTCATTAGGCTATCAGCAGATTTCTTAGCAGAAACTTTACAGGCCAGAAAAGAGTGGATGATATATTCAAAGTACTCAGAAATAAAAATTGCCAGTCAAGATTACTCTATCTGGCAAAGTTATCCTTCAGATATGAAGGAGAAATGAAGGCTTTCTCAGACAGACAAAAGCTGAGGGAGTTCACCAACCACTACCTACCTTACAAGAAATATTGAAAGGAACTCTTCAAGCTGAAATGAAAAGAGAAAAGTACACAAAACTGATTAAGGTGATAAATAGACAGAGTTAGAAAACTAACTCTTTTTTAGAATAGTATAGCAAATTATAGCATAAAGGTTAAAGGAAAGCATTAAAAATAACTGTAGCTATTCTACTACAACTTGGTAACAAAATCCCAGCATAAAAAGAGATAAACTAGTAACATAAAAATTATAAAAGGGAAGGGTAAAAGGATGGAACCCTTATAGGCAAATGAAGATAAATTGGTTAGCAAAAAAGGACTATTTTATCTATGAGATGTTTTATGTAAACCTTATGGTAGTTACAAAGCAAAAATCTAGAGCAGAGATACAAAATAACAAAAATGGGAGACTGAGCAAATCACCATGGAAAACCACTAACTTACAAAGGTGGACAGAACCAATGGAGAGACAAAATAACCAGATAGCAAAAGGTAGAATGGTAGTAGTAAATCCTTACATATCAGTAATCACCTTAAAAAGTTTGCACTTACTCACACCCTGGCCAGTTTGCCTCAGCGGCTAGAGTGTCAGCCCAAGGACCAGAGAGTCCCGGGTTCTGTTCCCCCTAAGGGCACGTACCTTGGTTGCAGTTTGTCCCTGGCCCCAGTTGGGGTCGTGTGGGTGGCAGCCATTCGATGTGTCTCTCTCACATCGATGTTTCTCTCTCTCTCTTCCTCCGTCTCTCCCTCCTCCTGTATCTGAAAATAAATGCAAAAATGTCCTCGGGTGACGATAAAAAAAAAAAAAAGAAAGTTTGCACTCACCAATCAAAAGGCACAGAGTGACTAGATGGATTGAAAAATAAAAAAGACCCAACTATATGCTGCCTATAGAAGACTTGTTTCAGCTAAAAAGACACACACAGGCTCAAATGAAAGGATGGAAGACGGTGTTCCCAGCAAGCAAAAACCTAAAGAAGGTGGGTATAGCCATACTTACATCAGACAAAATAGACTTTGAGATGAAAAGGGTAAGAAGAGACAAAGAAGGCCATTATATAATATGATAAAGGGGTCAATATATCAAGAAGCTATGACAAAAATATATATGCTCCCAATACTGGAGCAATGAAATATTAGATCTTAAGGGAGAAATAGATAACAATACAATGATAGTAGGGGACTTCAGTACCCCACTATGAGCAATGCATAGGTTGTCCAGACAGAAAATAAAACGTTGGAATTAAACCACATGTTAGAACAGATTGACCCAAGAGACATCTACAGAACATTCCAGCCAACAGCAGCTGAATACATTATTCTCAAGTGCACATGGAACATTCTCTAGAATAGATTACATGAATTTTAGCAAATTTTAAGAAGACTGAAACCATACCAACTATCTTTTCTGACCACAATGGTATAAAATTAAAAATCAAGAGGAAAGTGAGAAAATCTACAAATATGTGGAAACTAAACAACACTTCTAAACAACCAATGGGTCAAAGAAATCAAAAGGGAAATAATTATCTTGAAACAAATGACAATGGAATACAACGTGTCAAATATTGTGGGATATAGCAAATGCAGTTCTGAGGGAAAGTTTATAGCAATAAACATGTATAGTAAGAAATTAGAAAGACCTCAAATAACCTAACTTTACACCTCAAGGAACTAGAAAAAGAAAAGCCCAAAGTTAGCAGAGTGGAGGAAATAATAAAGATAAAAAGATAAAATTGGCAGACCTTTAGCTAGACTAAGAAAAAAGATGACTCAAATAAAATTAGAAAGGAAAGGGGAGACATTACAACTGGTACTACAGAAATGCATAGAATCATAAGAAACTGCTGTGAACAATTATATGCCAACAAATTACATAGAAAAAATGGATACGCATCTGGAAACACACGACCTACCAAGACTGATTCAGTAAGAAATCGACAATCTGAACAACCAATAACGAGTAAAGAGATTGAATCAGTAATCAAAAATTCCCAACACAGAAAACTCCAGGATCAGATGGCTTCACTGGAGAATTCTACCAAACATTTAAAGAATTAACACCAATCCTCATCAAACGCTTCCAAAATGTCAAGGAGGAGGGAATACTCCAAAGCTCATTCTGTGAAGCATTACCTTGATAAAACCAGATAAGGATATAAGAAAACTATAGACCAATATCCTGATGAATATAGATGCAAAAATTCTCAACAAAATATTAGTACACCAATATCAAGAGCACATGATACAACATGACCAAGTGGGATTTATTCCTGAGACAATAAGGATTCAACACATGCAAATCAATAAATGCATAATACATCACATCAATAAAATGAAAGATGAAAATCACATGATCATGTGAATAAACACAGAAGAAGCATTTGACAAAGTACGTTTGTTTATGATAAAAACCCTTAACAGATTGGGTATACCTACCTCAACATAATAAAGGCCATATATGACAAACCCACAGTTAGTGTTACACTCAATGGAGAAAAATTGGAAGTGTTTTCTCTAAGATCAAGAACAAGACAAGGATGTTTGCTCTCATCACTCTTACACAATATAGTCTTGGAAGGCCTAGCCAGAGCAATTAGGCAAGACAAAGTAGAAGGCATCCAAATTATAAAGGAAAAGTTAAAATTGTCACTATATGCTGATGCTATATATGTATATTTCAGAGAGTCATTAAAAATTGATTAATCATTGAATTAATCAACAATTTCTGTAGAGTGGCAGGATACACCATCAACATACAGAAATCAATTGCATTCTTTTACACTAATGATGAAGCATTTAAAAAAGAAATAGTAGCATCAAAAACAAAAATACTTAGGAATAAAATTAGCCAAGGAAGTGAAAGATCTGTACAATGAAAACTACAAGACTTTGCTGAAAGAAATCTGAAGAAGACAAACAAATGGAAAGACATCACATGTTTGTTCATAAGTTAGAAGAATTACATTGTTAAAATGTCCATAATATCCTAAGCCATCTACAGATTCAACACAGTCCCCATCAAAACACCAAAGGTATTCTTCACAGAAATAGAACAGTTCTTAAATTTGTGTGCAACCACAAAACCCCAAATAACCAAAACAGTCCTGAGAATAAAAGAACCAAGCTGGGGGTATTACTCTTCTGTATTTCAAACTATACTACAAAGCCGTAGTGATAAAAACTGTGTGGTACTGTCACAGAAATAGACACATGAACCAGGGAAATCAAATAGAGAGCCCAGAATTAAATCCCTGCTTATACAGTCAGCTAATAAGGAAACTTAAGAACACCTAGCGAGAGAAGTGTAGTGTCTTCAACAAGTGGTGCTGGGAAAATTGGAGAAACACATGCAGAACAGTGAAATTGGAGCCCTATTTCATACCACTCACAAAATTTAACTCAAAATGGATCAAAGACTTAA
Source organism: Tadarida brasiliensis (assembly GCA_030848825.1). Classification (NCBI taxonomy): domain Eukaryota; kingdom Metazoa; phylum Chordata; class Mammalia; order Chiroptera; family Molossidae; genus Tadarida; species Tadarida brasiliensis. Next base: position 63,737,286 of record CM061259.1, on the reverse strand, counting down.
ACATAAGACCTGATACCATAAAATTTCTAGAGGAAAGCTTAGGGAAGAAGCTCATCACTGTTCATCATGGCAATGATTTTTTTGGACTTGACACCAAAAGCACAAACAAAAAAAGCAAAAATCAACAAATGGGACTACATCAAACTCAAAAATTTCTTCACCGCAAAAGAAACAATCAGAATGAAAAGGAACCTATAGAATGGAAGAAAGTTTTTGCAAACTGTATAGCAGATAACTGTTTAATATGCAAAGTATATAAAGAGCTCATACAACTTAATAATAATAACAACAAAAAAACCCACACAATTCAACAGAAAAATGGACAGAGAATGAAACAGACATTTTCCATACATGACATCAAAATGGCCAACAGGCACATGAAAAGATGCTCAATATCATTAGTCATCAGGGAAATGCAAATTACAACCACAATGAAACATCACTTCACACCTGTTTGAGTGGCTGTCATCAAGAAGATGAGAGCAGAGGTGCTCCTGAGCATGTGTTGAAAAGGAAACCCTTGTATTATACATTATTAGTGGGAATGTAAATTGTTCTAATCACTATGGAAAACAATATGGAGGGTCCTAAAAAAAAAAATTAACAATGGGTCTACCATATGATCCAGCAGTTCTACTTCTAGATATTTCATTCCCACAGGAAATGAAAATAGGACTTTGACAAGATATATGCACTCTTATGTTTATCACAGCATTATTTGCAATAGTCAAGATATGGAAACAACCCAAATGCCCATCAATAATCAGTGGATAAAAAACATCGTACTGCCATGAGAAGAAGGATGTCCTGCTATTTGCAACAACATGAATGGACCTTGAGCACATTATGCTAAGCTAGACAAGTCAGACAGAGAAAGACAATTACTGTGTAATATTACTTATTTTTAGAATCTGAAAGTCAAACCTGTAAAAGAGTAAAATGGTGGTTACCAGAGGATGGGGGTCAGGGGTAAGATTGAGAGTGTTTAAGGGTACAAACTTGTAACAAGTAGTAAATAAGCCATAGAGATCTAATGCACAGTACAGTTGACCCTTGAACATCACAGGTGTGAACTGTGCAGGTCAACTTAACAGCAGATTTAAACTCAACTGCATAATGAATATAGGTAATAATATTGTACTATAGTTATATAATATAAATACCATTATAAGGGCAATCATTACCATATGTAAATGTATCAAAGTAACACACTATACACCATACTTACAGAATGTTACATGTTCAATTTATTCAATAAAAAATTGGACAGGTCTTGAATTGTCTGGCTGTGAAGTTTGGACTTCGTTCTGTAGATCAGTTCAGTAGCGGAGAATAGAGTGGGTTGGAGTGGAAGAGTAGGGGAAGGAAGATGGATTAGATCTCTGTAACAGCTTAAATCAAGGTGATCATGAAAATGGGTAAAGACTGGATGTGGGAAATGTAGAAGGAGAATCAGATGTTGCAAGTGAATGAAAGAGGGGATAAAGGAAATGGAAGAGTCAAAGTTAACTGTAAAACTTTGAATTTGATAGGTTTAACTTCTTAAAAGGTAAAAACTCCAGTACTTGAAAACAAGCTATAAATTTCTAAGGAAAATTAGCCCCTAGGGAATTATTTTTTCAACCTATGTAAATTACATGAAACTAAATTTTAAAGTTGAGAGTTCTTAGCCACTAGGAAAAGATAAAATACATCTGTAGAAATGTTTTATTTCAGATGATGTTTTCATAGGTTGTCAGGGAGTAAAATAAATGTTTGCATAGACAACATTGATCAGAGTTATACAAAATATTTTAAAACTGTGTTCTTATCTTTACCCTGTGCGATGTTTATAGGTGTATATGCTTGGATCGGCATTAATTTTGTCCTCGGACGATTTGAGCATATTGAAGATGGTAAGTATCATGTTTCCAACTAATTCGTGTAACTGGAAAGTATGGCTTTTTCTATTTAGTCTAATGGATAAAAAAGGAGCAAAGTTTTGTGACACAGCTAAGTGTGTAGGACAGAGTGACAGAAGCTGCTGTTTCACACAACTTGATTTTAGTTGGGAAGAGGAGGCTGGGTTTGCCTAGAAGTGCTTGAAACATACCATGAAAACAAGGTGACTCTTGCAAAGATCCCGGTTCTCTGGATTTGTTCTGTTCCAATGGATGTTCTCGTTCTTTGTTCTTTGCAGATGATGAGGCAGTTGTGGAAGTTAACATTCCTGGTAGTGAAAGCAGTGAAGCCATTCTCCGTAAAAGAACTGCTGGTATTCTCGACATGGGAGGCGTGTCAACTCAGATAGCATACGAAGTCCCCAAAACTGTAAGCTTTGCCTCCTCACAGCAGGTTATTATCTGTACAAATTTCCTTCTTTTTGATTTGGTTTCATTTAACATGTTTCCATCCATTTTTGTTTTGTTTTCTGAGTCTGAACACGTCTTTACTGTGCTTGCTGAGGTACCTCTTCTCAACCCAGGAGAAAGGAGACAGGAGGAAGTCAAGGCAAACCTCCCCTAAGCTGTTTGTGTTTGTTCATTGAAGTCATCTGGTTTGTTTTCTGAACTTACCTGGAGTTTTTCTTTGGTATATGATGTCAGTCACATGCTTAAATTTTGTTTGTATTTTCTCTTCAGTTACTTATTTTCTCATCAAGGATTGTAAAACTTAAAAAGAATAGCATCAGCGTTCTTAAGCTATAGTTGGGGAAAATACCTTTTTTGGTGTTTTTTTTTAGTGGCTCAGATAGCTTTACTTTTCTGGAAAGGACTGAGGTTTGTATCCACAGCTTCCATGTTTCTGAACTTTGGGTTGCGGTCTTCTCTGTCCCTTCAGTGCTCCGTGTCACTGCGGCTTCCCAGTAGGCTGGTGCCTTGTGTGGAAAGCTGCAGAAGGGTTTCCAGATAGATTCCTGAATTGCTACATGTCTTTATCACCCTGTTTCCATTCTGCTGTAAATTAATACCAAAACCTGGTTTCCTCTACTTTCCCCCAGCGTAGCATAGTAGTTAAAAAGACTGGTGCTGGACAAGCCTAGGCTGCATCATTATCCTGTCCTCACTAGTTGTGTGGCCTTATGCAAGTAACTTAACTTCTTTGAACTGGTTTCCATCTATAAATGTGAATGCAAGAGCCTCTAACATAGTTACTATATGGTTTAAGTGAGATAGTGCATATAATATATCTAATGCATTGCTGGGCACCTAGTGTTCGCCCAATAAATGATACATTTATTAAACTCCTTGGAAAAATGCTTTGTAAATTCAAGTAAGACAATCTGTGTTTACTACTTCCCATCTAGACATGCCTCGAGAAACTGTTACACTCTGTAAAAAGTCATGTTATTCCCTTCAAAATAAAGTAAAAATATATATAAAGTAAGCTTGGGAAAAATCAGAATTGAAATTTCCCTATGGATGCATCATCTGAAGAAATCATTGTCACATTTTGGTGTTCTTTTCATTCTTTTTTTTTTTTTTTTTTTCCTATTTATAGTTTTTAAAAATATAGTTATTATAATCTTACTGTTTATGCAGTTTTGTGTCCTTTATTTAACAGCGCATAAGTTTTTTCCTCCATAAACTTGATTAGCATAAATTATAAACCCTCCTAGGAGCTGTGTATTTAGATGACATCAGCTTTCTCTGTCCCAGAATTGCAGCGGACATCTTTGTGTATAGAGACTTTTCAGTGTTTAGGATTATTTCCAAAGTATAAAATTCCATAAATAGATGTACTAGGTTAGCAGATATGAACTATATTGCTAACTTCCTTTTTCAAAAAATTTAATAATATCACAAATGGGCAATGCATCTGAAAGTTCTTAAGTCAGAATTGTCGTATTGAATTAGGAGGGATGCTTAGAAGGAAATACAGAAGCAGAAATTTTTGCTTCATTTAGATGAGAATCTTTTTAGATCCTTCTTTTTAAAGAAAGTGATTGTTTTTGTATTCCTTAAAATATTAAAGTTTGTTATCCTTACGTCGTCAGGAAGAAGTAGCTAAGAACTTGCTGGCTGAATTTAACCTCGGATGTGATGTTCACCAGACTGAGCACGTGTACCGAGTCTACGTGGCCACGTTTCTTGGGTTTGGTGGCAATGCTGCTCGACAGAGATATGAAGACAAGATATTTGCCAACACGGTTCAAAAGAACAGGTAGAGCACCTTTCATTGCTCAGCAGTCATGTTCAAATCCAGGTCTCTTCTCCTAGAAAACATATCCAGGCAAAGTAGGGCCTCAATCAGCAGAAGACTGTCAGTGCTGTTACCTTTTTATTCCCCTGCAGCTGAGCTGGAGAGGAAGTGAAAGAACACCGCGGTCCTGCCTTCAGTCCTATGTCCCACCAAGCTCCATAAGAGGTTTGCTGTCCCTCAGACCTGCACCTCCCCTAATGGATTAGAAATTTCACTCTCAGGATATTACAGTAGTTTTGAGCCCTGGGTAATGCATTTCACATTGCAGAGCCCTTGGGAAATAGCACCTGGGCCATGCCAGATGTCCTGGCACCTGCAGGAAGTGTGATAAAGTTACCACTGGTGATAAAATTGAGTTATGTGATGTTCTGGAAAACCAGCCTGTGCAGTTTATTTAGTGGATAAGACCACTAAATAACTGTAGGAAGTTATGCAAGAGAAAGAAATGATCTAGAAGTCAAAGTTAGTGGTTTTAAACATATCAGTGAAACTTTTTTTTTTTTTAATCCTCATCTGAGGATACTTTTCCATTGATTTTTTTTTTTTTTTAATCTTCACCCGAGGATATTTTGCTATTTATCATCAGATAGAGTAGGAGGGAGAGAGAGGGGAGAGAAACAGGGAGAGAGAGAAGGAGAGAAACATCGGTGTGAGAGAGACACATCGATTGGTTGCCTCCTGTATGACCTGACCAGGGCCGGGGACGAACCACATCCGAGGTACGTGCCCTTGACCAGCATCAAACCTGTGACTCATTGGTTGGCGGGCCGATGCTCTAACCGCTGAGCCAAACCAGCCAGGGCGATCATCAGTGAAACTTTTAAAAATGAGTTTATAAACACTTCTGGTGTAGAAAATATATAAAACAAATAAAAGCAATACTCTATCAGTTTAAATTTATTTTATAAGTTTAAGTATATAACAATTACTTATTTGAAGTTAGTCCATAAGAACAGAAAAGCCATTTGGATGGATAAAAATATCTGAAATGTAGAGTTAAGTAAAATATCCTATTACTATTTTGTTTTCTTTGTTTTGATGAAACCATTTTGAGGGGAAAAATTCTAATTCATAGAGATAAATGATAGTATATTTCTTTGATCCATTTAATCTTAAACCTATGGAGGCCTGAACTTTGAGGAAGACCAAGAAGACAGAATCATTTGGTATCACATTTTCCAGAAATACACATACGTGAATAAAAAGGACAGTAAAAACTTGTTCTTTGTCTGCTCCAGACATTAATTGAACAGCATTGTTAAGAGCGTGGTAGTCCCTTGGTTTCTTTTTTAAAATAGTATATTACACATAGCATGTTTTGGTATAATTATTTTTTATAAAGGTCTTAGGAATATTTTTAAGTGATATTTAAATCATAATTTTGGAAAATGCCTTCTGCAACCCTAATATTTACTAATTGATTTTAATGTCAAGAAACTTGTATAATGGACATTTGAGTGGTACTTCTTAATTTAGATGTACGGCAAGCAGCTAAAAACAGCATGAAGTATACATTTAACTAGTCTTAGACTTTTATAATCATTGTAGATGGTAGTCATCACTTTTTACATGTTATGAACTGAGTCTTGAAATACATATTTATCTCTTTGCCATTAGTAGTGATAAATGATTTTTGAATTAAACATTTTTAACTAGTAGCAAGCAAAGACCTTAATTTATTCAAGTACATTTTGGGTTCTCCTGATCTCGGGCATAAACAACTTGTTAGTTGAATGGTAAGTAACAACTTGACTTACTGCCTTGGCTGGTGTGGCTCAGTGGGTAGAACATTGGTCCACGCAAGGGTTGTGGGTTTGATTCCCAGTCACGGGCACGTACCTGGGTTGTAGGTTTGGTCCCCAGCCCCAGTAGGGGTGCCTGCGGGAGGCAGCTGAGCGATGTCTCTCTTACATTGATGTTTCTCTCTGTCTCCCCCGCCACTTCTTTTCCACTTTCTCTAGAATTCAATGGTAAAAAATATCCTTGGGTAAGGATTGAGAAACCAAACAAACTTGACTTACTGTCAGTGTCTCGATGTTGAATCAGGTACTTTCCTAATAGTTAAACACCTTTTAGGTCCCTGTGATTTTATGGTATCAAACACTGACATAATTTCAGTGTTGGGAGCTCTTTCCTGTTTCTCAGTTGCCCAGCAGTGAGTATACATAGTAGAATGACAGATCTTCATGCCTGGAAATTTCACTGGGAAGCAGTAAGATATAGTGCAGTTCAGTGAGCAAAGTTAAAATTTTTCTACAGAACTTTTCAAAGCCTGTAATACAATACAAATGCTGTTATCTGCAGCAGTGGGATCACTAGTTGATTAATTATTTTTAAGTCAGTTAAAACAGAATCATAAAAATGGAATCAACCGCAAGCATTTTATTTTAACTCATGTATTTATTTGCCAATCTTTTGCTCTGGATTAAAGGGTTTTTTTAAGGTTACATCTATCATTTCTCTGGCATTCACTACATCCACTCAACTTGATGTCATTTTGGCTTTCTTTAAAGAATACCAAGGACTTAAAGACATTTGTGAAGAATTTGGTACCAAATCCCTATAGATTTTTACTCATTTTTCTAAATTCTTTTTAAAATCTTGCTAACACCTAATTTGACAACAGTTTTCTGGCAACTCGCTTTTTTTTTTTTTTTTTGCATTTATCTTCAGACAGAGTGGGAGGGAGAGAGGAGGGGAAGAGAGAGCGAGAAACATCGATGTGAGAGAGACACATCTACTGGTTGCCACCCACATGACCCCAAACAGGGCCGGGGACAAACTGCAACCAAGGTACGTGCCCTTAGCAGGAACCGAACCCGGGACTCTCCGGTCTGTGGGCCAACGCTCTAACCTCTGAGCCAAACCAGCCAGGGCAGGCAACTTGCTTTTACCATATTTTTCTAAGACATCTAACCTAGTTTTCACAGGACACATTTTTCACTTGTTACCTTTTTTCAGTCACATTTCATTTTCATATAATAAAAATCACAAGTGCTAGTGGCAAAAATGGGGCTGGGAACAACTCAGTTGGTGAGCACGCCATAGCAGTGCACATAGGACTGGGAGGAGCTCACTGACCACGAGCACTCAGCAGCGGGGACACCAGGCTGTGCAGGGAATGGAAAGCTTTGGGTTCCTGACCAGGTAGTTGTTTCACTGGACTCTGTTAAGTTGCTGCCGTACACATGTGAATGTCCAAGTGGGGCTCAGGTATGTCATTTCCTAACCTAATTATCCTGGAGCCCTCTGTGTTCCATAGAACACTTCACAGGGCTTGTTTCCACAGAACACATTTGAGAGGTACTGACTTGGAGCCACTTCTTCGGAACACAGTTTTCTATTGGTCTTATGATAAAGTTTCTCTTTGTCCCATAGGCTCCTGGGAAAGCAGACTGGTTTAGCTCCTGATATTCCGTACCTGGACCCCTGCTTGCCCCTAGACATTAAAGACGAAATCCAGCAAAATGGGCAGACCATGTACCTTCGGGGAACAGGAGACTTTGACCTGTGTAGAGAGACTCTCCAGCCTTTCATGAACAAAACAAACGAGACACAGACTTCCCTCAATGGGGTCTACCAGCCCCCGATTCACTTCCAGAACAGCGAATTCTATGGCTTTTCTGAATTCTACTATTGCACTGAGGATGTGTTACGAATGGGAGGAGACTACAATGCTGTTGCATTTACTAAAGCTGCAAAGGTAACCTTCAAAGAAAGCATCTTCTGCATGCTTTGAGCGACTGGTGTAGACAGGGCAAGTCATGTCCTCCCTTTACCATGGGAGGCCCAGGTCAAGAGAAGGGAAAGGTGGAGGATGGAAGGTTCTCAGGCAGCACATTGAGAATCCTTTTCCCTTGGCCGAGTGAGAGAAATAGTCACAGCAGGAGCAACAAATTCACTATCACCTGACTTCTCCCCTCCATTCCGTGAGCTAGTCTGGTCATCAGTGGCTCCTAGATTACAGTCCTTTATACTACTGTGCAACAATGAAATTATTATCTGACAATACTTGCAGCCTTTCAGGACTTCTGTTCTCTTGTTCTCCCTGCCTTTCTGGCATTTTCTTAGGCTCTTTCAAGGGTTTCCCCCTTCACACCCCTTAAACCTTGGGGTGATCCCAGACTTCCACTCTTGACCTTCTGACTTTCAAGTGCTTGGATGGTCTCATCCATGCTCATGATTTGCTGCTGTCTCTCAAGAGGAGACTGCAGTCCTGCCCCCACCCAGTGCCTGCTAGATGTCACGACTCCAAATACACGCACCGTTTTCTCCCTGCTCTGTCCCTGTTATGGTGTCAGTTAACTGCATCACTAACAATTCAGCTCCCATCCCCAAAAACCAGGAGTTACAAACTTCCTCCTGTCACTTGTTTATCCCTCGCTGGACACCCTGTATGATCAAGCACATTACTTGATGTCATAGATTATGTCTCAAACCCCTCCCTGCGTTCTGCACTAGTGCCACCCTAGTTGAGGCCTCTGTCAGCCCCCCTGCACTGTTTCAGGGGCCTCCCAGTTGCTCTTCTCGCATCTGGTCTTCCTCTATCATTCATCTTCCAACCACTCCCAGAGTGTTCTGTCAAAACACAAGCACAGGACTTCCGGATAAGATGGCAGCCTAGGTAAACATGGTACTTGCCTCCTCCCACAACCACATCAAAATTACAACTAAACTACAGAACAACCATCATTCAGAACCTCTTGAAATCGAGCTGAATGGAAGTCCTACAGCTACAAAATTAAAAAAGAAGCCACATCGGGACTGGTAGGAGGGGCGGAGGCGAGGAAGGGCTGGTCCCACACCCACGTGTGGCAGATAAAAATAAGGAGGGACACCTCGGCTGTGAAGGTCCTCTCTTAGGAGCAAGGGGTCCCAGCCCTCCCAGCTCAGGGTGCCAGTGCCAGAAAGAGAAGTCCCCATAACTTCTGGCTGTAAAAAACAGTAACTTGAGGCTGAGGGAGGCTGAGGTTTCTGGAGTCCCAGGCAGCTTCTCTTAAAGGGCCCAAGCACAGACTTACTCGGACTCGCTGCTGCTGGGCTCCAGCACTGGGTAGGCAGCTTGAAAGGCACCAGAGACGTATAGGGAAGAACTGCATTGTTTGGCATTGGGGCAAGAGCTGGAGAGGCAGCTTTCTCTCAGAGAGACATGTTGGTAGAGGCTGTTGTTCTTTAGGTGAGCTCTTTCCCCACAGTGCTGGCAAAAGGGTGCCACATCTGGGACTCCAACAATCTGGCTCACACTGTTTGCCCTGCCCTGGTGATTCCCTGAGGCCCTGCCCCACCCAACTTTTGGGCCCACCCAAGCTGTTTCCAGTAGCTTTACCATAGGAATGGCCTGTCTTGGCTTATGCTTCGGATTTTCCTAAAATCTAAAAAGCAGCATCTGGCCTCAGCGAGCCCCATATCTCTCAATAAGTGGTCCCAGGCACAGCACTAGCAGCAGCTGGCCTTGGTTTACAGCTTGGCCTCTCCTGGGCACCTCCAAGCCCAGCACAAGAAGCAGCCATCTGCCGATCACTATGTAGCTTATGCCTGGTGACCTGTGGTAGAACACAGGCTGACTTTGACCTGCATCTCCTGGGAGGCCGCAGAGCCAGCACACCCAATGGGCAGCTCCAGACCATGTCAAAGCACCATGACCCAACCACTTCCAAAAGGGATATACTCCAGGGTTAGACTCAGTGGGTACCAGAGCCCTGCTGAAGTAAGTCTTCCTGTGTGTGGTGGGCCCCTATACAGCTGATCCTCCAAGGTAGTCAGAGGTCTGTGGCAGTGGGCACAGCCAGTCCTTGCAGCTGATCAGCCTGAGTAAATCCCTCCCATTGACGTGCCAATAGCAATCAAGACTCAATTACACCAGAAGGGTGTACAGTCTGCTTGGGGGGCGTGCACCTAGAGTGCCCAGCTGGGGTGATCAGGGAGGCTGTGCCACTGGACCCTAAAGGACACCTACTATAATAGGCCATCCTATCAGGCCTAGGAGATGTAGCAACTCTACCTAATACATAGGAACAAACACAAGGAGGCAGACAAAATGAGGAGACAAAGAAACATGTCCCAAATGAAAGAACAGAACAAAACTCCAGGAAAAGAACTAAACAAAATGGAGATAAGCAATCTAACAGATGCAGAGTTCAAAACATTGGTTATAAGGATGCTCAAGGAACTTACTGAGGACCTCAAGAACATAAAAAAAGACCAGTCAGAAATGAAGGATACATTAACTGAAATAAAGGATAATTATAGGGAATCAATATTAGAGTAGGTGGAGCCAAGAATCAAACCATTGATTTGGAATATAAAGAAGCAAAAAACACCCAATCAGAACAGCAAAAAGAAAAAAGAATCCAAAAAAAAATTAAGATAGTGTAAGGAGCCTCTGGGACAACAAGCATACAAACATTCGCATCATGGGGTTGCCAGAAGGAGAAGAGAGAAAGCAAGAGATTGAAAATCTATTTGAAAAAATATTGACAGAAAACTTCCCTGGTTTGGTGAAGAAAATAGACATACAAATCTAGGGAGCCCTGAGAGACCCAAACAAGATGAACTCAAAGAGGCCCACACCAAGACACATCATCATCGAAATGCAAAAGGTTAAAGACAAAGAGAGAATCTTAAAAGCAGCAAGAGAAAAGCAGCTAGCTACTTTACAAAGGAGCTCCCATAAGACTTTCGGATGATTTCTCAAAAGAAACTTTGCAGGCCAGAAGGGTGTAGCAGGGAACATTCAAAGTGATGAAAAACAATGACCTACAACTAAGATTGTCCTGCAAAGCTTTCATTTAGAACCAATGGACATAAAGAGCTTCCCAGATAAGAAAAAGCTAAAGGAGTTCATCACCACCAAGCCAGTATTATATGAAATGTCAAAGGGTTTTCTTGAAGAAGAAGATTAAAAATATGAACAATAAAGTGGCAATAAGTACATATCTATCAACAATTGAGTCTGCAAACCAAATGAACAAGCAGAACAGAAACAGACTCATAGATACAGAGAACTTTTTGATGGTTGCCAGATTTAGGGGGTGGGGTGGGAGGATGGGTGAAAAAGGTGAAGGAGTACAAATTGGGCCCTGGCTGGTTTGGCTCAGTGGTTAGAGCATCGGCCCTAGGACCAAAGAGTCTCGGGTTCAATTCCCAGTCAAGGGCATGTACCTGGGTTGCAGGTTTGATCCCCATGCAGGAGGCAGCCAGTTGATGTCTCTCTCTCTCTCATCCATGTTTCTCTATATGTCTCCCTCCCTCCCTTCTACTCTATCTAAAAATCAATGGGAAAAGATCCTCTGGTGAGGATTAACAACAACAAAAAAGTACAAATTGGCTGTTAGACTGAGGAACCTCAGAGGGAAGGGGGGAGGCAGGCAGAGATAAACCAAAGAACAGTCATATATGCATAACCAATGGACACAGACAATAGTGCGGGGAAGGCAGAAGGGGGGTGGGAGCAGGGAGGAGGGGTTCAGTGGGGGAAAAGTGGGGGATATCTGTCATCACTAATACTTTGAACAATAAAGATAAATTTAAAAAACAAGTGCAGTCACCTGCCCTCCTATTTAAAATCTGCAGCATCTTCCTTTTCCTTCCAGGATGAATTTCAGATACCTTAGCATGTCATCTCCACCCTGTAGCGTCATCTCCCCAGCTAGCTCTTTATACTGTGATTGTATCAGACCACTCCTTGTTTCCCTCATGTCTGTGCTGCTTGCTATCTCATCTTCGTTCACAATGTTTCCTGTGTCTGAAACGCCTGTCCTTGCCCTCTCACTTCAGGCCGAGTGGTGTTCTCCATATTCCCTGTTGCAAGTTTCTCAACTTCTCTTTGCCTCAGTTTCTTCATCCTTGAGGTTAGAATAGTAGCCATGTTGAAGAGTCATTTTAAGTATTAAATTCAGAAAAGGTACTTACACAGTGCTCAGTAAATGGTAGCTATTAATATGATTACAAATAACTACAGGAAAAGGTGGCACTCTTTCCCGTCTCTTAAAGACGAAGTCTCTGTGCAGTCATCTTCGTGTTCTCAGAACCACACGCTGTGTAACCACAGACATAGCCACTCAGTCTGAACTAGCTAAGCACCGCTTCGCTCCAAAGATTTGTGCCTGCGACAAGCAGTCACGGAGAGACTAAACCATTTCGAAGAGGTTGGTTGTGGGCAATGAAATTCTCTTTAACGATAACTTTGGCAGAATTTTAAGACAAAGAATGAGCACTCTTTGCGAGTCAGTAGTAGTCACTGAGTGGTTGTGTCTTCTTGGTACACATAAGTTAAGCCTCTGTTCTAATTGGAAGGATATGCTCATTATGAATATGAATTCGGTAAACCCTTTTTTAAATGAAAAAATGTTTAATAAACCTTTACTGATGATTTATTTTGGGTAAAATTTCTTTCAGGATTATTGTGCAACGAAGTGGTCGATCTTACGGGAACGCTTTGACCGAGGACTATATGCCTCTCACGCTGACCTCCACAGGCTAAAGTAAGTCGTGGACGGCAAGCCCAGGGTGTTTTTAGAAACAGCACATTTGGTACGGCTCCCTGGTGCACCACACCCTGCCCCAGCCTGCCTGTTTATCCTTGTCAATCACTGCTCCTCCTCATCTATCCTGGCCTTTCAAACAGAGTGACAAATACTTGTGCCCAAGCATATATTGCTCCAAACATATTTTTGCTCACTTTTGCTATTCTTTCTGCCTGGAATTCCCCTCTTCATCCTTTGCTGTTGAAGTCCTGCCCGGATATCAGAGTCAGGCTAGGCACTGTCCCTTTTGAGTCTTCCTCTGCCCTTTCCGTCAGACTCCATCCTTCCCTCTGAGTCCCCAGAGAACTCCTTATGTTTCTCCAGTGTTTATTATTTCTGCTTTGTTTAGAGTTATTTGTTGCTTTTAAAAATACTTTCATTATAAGTTATTTAAGTGCATTGACTATTTTATTATTTGTTATTACGTCTTATTAAATTGTTTAGCCCAGTGCTTTTCAAAAAGTAAACCTCTGATAAATATTTAGAATGATAGAATAACAGAGAAAAGGAACCCTCCTCTCTTCTTATTTTATAATAAAGAAACTGAGGTCCTAAGAAGTTGGAACTTGCTCGGTGTTTTATTTATTTATTTATTTTTTATCCTCACCCGAGGACATTTTTGCATTTATCTTCAGATAGAGCGGAGGGATAGAGGGAGGAAGAGAGAGAGAGAAACATCCATGTGAGAAAGACACATCGACTGGTTGCTACCCGCACAACCCCAACCGGGGCCGGGGACGAACCGCAACCGAGGTACATGCCCTTAGCGGGAACCAAACCCAGGACTCGGACTCTCACGTCTGCGGGCCAACGCTCTAACCACTGAGCCAATCTGGCCAGGGCCTTGCTCAGTATTTATTGAATGAATGAAAGATTTGGAATGCCAGAGGAAAGAAGTCTGTCATGGCAATGTATTAAATTACCCTGAGACCAAGTTTCATGAGCTGGTTGACAGGTAAACTGTTTCATGTTGTGGAACAAGGGGCATAGCCAAGTGAATTAACTTGAAGTGCATGTGACGGTTTGGCTGCGCAGAACACGGGCCTGGTGTGGCCTTCACACCCACGGCGGTCACAGGGGAAAGACTGTCCTGTGTACAGTTTGTTTTGACAAGTGAGTCAGTCCCACTTCTGTTTGTGCTTGGTGTTCCTAGGTATCAGTGCTTCAAATCTGCCTGGATGTTCGAGGTGTTTCACAGGGGCTTTTCGTTTCCTGTCGACTATAAAAATTTAAAGACAGCCTTGCAAGTTTATGACAAGGAGGTTCAGTGGACCCTTGGAGCTATCCTTTACAGGACCCGCTTCTTACCGTTAAGGTATGGACGTGAACTTGGTAACAAGGATCAAACACAAGATGCTTTTCTTCAGTTGTGCTGGATCGTGGCAGCTGTGGTTGGTGACTGTCTGGGGCACCCTTGTTAGCGCTGGCTGTGGGCAGAATTGCAGACTCAATGACTTTGACCTTGCTCTCCACCCCAGTCCCTCCTCTCTTCCTCCCTCCCCATCCCATCAAATGCAGCACAAGGGCTTGATTATTCTCAAGTGTCAGTTCCCCAGCCTCTGCACAGAGGGTCAGCTCTTGTGCTCTTAATCTTTATGGCCTTGGAGCCCTTTTCAGAACACCGTTTTTAATGCCTAAAATTAATGCATAGATTATAAAGGAAACCATTGCATTGAAATATATTTATCAAAATAGTACAGAAAACAAATTAGTAATATAGTAATTTGTGTTCTTAATTAACACATGAAATAACAAGGTCTGGCAGCAGAAATGGTACCTTCTATATTTTCATTGTAGTGATGCATGTTGATAGGCATCCACAAAGATCTGTGAGTTTCACTAGGAACAAAATCACAAGTCCTGCTGATACCACAGTAGTTTGTTGGCTACATTCATGTTCAGTGGAAATACTACGTTACAGTCGGAGATTGGTAAAAGAACGATGGCATTTTTCCCCATTCAGATTCACAGACCCAGCTGTCATTTGACCCCCCCCATAAGAACCTTGGTTCACTGAAAAATGAGGTCTCAGCTTTTTCAGTTTTTTCCCCCCTTCATTCACTTGAGCATCTGCAAGCAATACGTGTAGTTAGGTTAACTGCAAAAATTATCAGTGGATATTACTGATCAGAAACATGGTTTAATTCTACATTGTCTTCCGTGTATTAGCGAAACCAGCAGTTCTAAATTTCTCTGATTTTTGTTTTAACCTAATTGTGATGATGGTAACTGCTGCAGACTTATGAATACACTTTCACATGTTGTCGCGTTAATACTTACAAGTGCCCTCTGTTAGGCCATATTATCTTACATTTTAGAGGTAAGAAAACTGAGTCTCAAGGTTAGTTATTGTATGCAGAGCCTGACCCTTTTCCCTCCCACCCATATCCAGTGCACTGTTCTGTCACAGTCCTTGCCCGATGGGTTCTCTGTGACCTCTCATCTGGTTGGTTTGGTTTTGTTTCCATGTGGGCAGAGATATCCAGCAGGAGGCCTTCCGGGCCAGTCATGCTCACTGGCGGGGCTTCTCCTTCGTCTACAATCACTACCTGTTCTCCGGCTGCTTCCTGGTGGTCCTGCTGTCCATCCTCCTCTACCTGCTGCGGCTCCGGCGCATTCACCGGCGGATGCTCCGCAGTGGATCTGCCGCCGCCCTCTGGCTGGAGGACGGCCTTTCGGCCCAGAAGATCGTGGGCACCTATGACCGTGCAGGGAGTTAGAGCCCAGGAAGACTTTCTAAAGGAAAAGCCATTTTTGCCTCAGGGTTTGTTCTCTTTATCTTCGTTTGGTTTTACTTTTCCTTTCTCTTTTTGTTCCTTGAAACAAAGAAAATCCATTGTTTGTAAGCTGCTGTCCTGGAAGAATTGCATAGAGCCCTGTTTCGTACACAGCTTTAATCAAGGAGTGGGGAAAGGGAAAATCACTTCATTTTGGCCACATGGGACAGCTGCCAAAAATTACAAAGATGTTAGTTTTTCTTTAAGGTATGTTTAATTTTAAACAGATGCACTCTGATATTTTAGGGAAATGGCCAAGGTGTTTTCTGTCAGTGGAGGTAGGACTGAAGGGGTGATACTTGTACAGATCCAAAAACTCCTACTGACTGAAATTAAAATGCTTTTCCCTCTATCTTCAAAGCTCTGACCTAAAGTTTAGTTTTTATTTATTGTTGAGATCTGTCACTATATGTTTTCTTTGCAGGTTTAAAAAATCAAAACCTTTTATATCCAAAATAGAGAAAGATAATATATCTGAAGTAGAGAAATCTAGTTACCAGGAGGTAACTATTTTTAAAATTGATAGTGAAGAGACCTGAAAAATGTGAAATAATGACTAGAGCGCTGTGTGTGCATGTCTGTGTGGAAAATGCTAAGGAGAGAGAATGAGGAATACTGTGTCCTTTCTTTTAGAAACCCACACTTCAGAATTTACTGTTTTATTTTATTTAGAAAAACCCCCATTACCATTATCTTTTCCTGACCACAGGTAGTTACTTTCTTCATCCTATCTTTCAGTGGCCTTAGAACACTTAGAAAATGTGTGAAGTTTCACTGGTTTCAGTGTTATTAGAACTAGAGCTGGTGCCAACTGACAGGCATGTCAGCATTTCTTATAGTGCATCTTTGCTTGTTTGATTGTGCTCCAGGTTCTTCCAGTTTTAGTTGGTATTCTCCCCTTAATTAAAATTTTTTTAGCAGTTTTATTCCGAAGACCCCATACTTAGCTTGGTAAGTTCTCTCACTGTTGGGGCTGAGGCTGTGATGGCAATGCCGCTGTACATCCACACTAAGAGAAGGGTCTGAATGGAATACAAAAAACAAACCCACGTTTTGAAGAAAACAAGTTTGACATTATAAACAAAAACCTGAAAAAGACCATTGATTGGCATATGTGAGCTTAGTTGTTTTTCACCTATTTGTTTAGTTTGGAACTATTGGGAATTCTTAGTTTTTTTTAGTTGAAGTTCTGTGTGTGTGTGTGTGTGTGTGTGTGTGTGTGTACGCACACATGCTGTTTAACTCCAGAAGAGTTAAATTCGTCTAGTTGATAGCAGATGTATATTTTGAGAACCATCAGCTGCTTTTTAAAAATATCATTGATTAGAGAAAGAATTTAGATTCTGAGTAGGATTTTTATCTTGTTTATTAATTACTTAAAACCATGATAGTGATGGTTTAAAAGATTACAAATTTATGAAAGAAATGCAAATTCTCTTATTCTCCTCAAAGTGAATATTCTGACAAGGAGAAAATTTATCGGTAGAATATTTGCCTCTGAGATAGTCAGAAGGTTGGAGGAGCTATGTGGTGTTACAGCAACTCAGGTGGAAAGTCTTATTTCAGAGAGAGTGGAGATAAATGTCCCCATGAAAGAGCCAGCTTCTGAAAGGCTTGTCTCCAAACAGTAAATCCTTGGTCCCTGGTACACACTTCTCATCAAAACCCGCCACACATGAGCTGTGTCAGAGATTCCCTGGAAGCAGAAGGAGCTGGCGTGCTTCTCTGGGCGTTCTTGGACTGTGGGTGGCATTAGTGCTGAAGAGTAAGTGAGTCAGCTTTACTCCCACCAACCATTTGGAACAGTAAGGCCCTAAACTGTAGAATGAAGAATTTTAAATGCCTAGAGTACATGATTTTGCCTTTACAATCAAGGCAAGGGTAAGCCAGCACAGGCACAGATTTAAATAGGCCCGAATTATGACTTCCTACCATAAATGGCTACTTTTTGAGTAAAGAATGCCAGTTTGGTCCAGCTCTGTACGGTTCGGGGAGCAGTGTAGAGACAAACCAGAGCTCTGCTTTACACCTGGCCTCAGGATCCCTCTGCAGGGACCCACCTCGCTCTCCAAAAGAAATCTCCAAATTTGGGTTCCAGGGTCCAAACACCCTTAGACTGCACAGTTCAGTGCCTATGTTCCCTGCCAAAGTGCTCCCTGGAGCAGAGACTAACAGATTGTTGCCCACAGGAAAAATGTGGAAGACCTGTGAGCTGAGAATGTGTTTCAATTTTTAAGGGAGAATTAGAGACAAAAGAGTGAAGAATATGTGGCAGAGACTGGCCTGGAGAACCTGGGGCGCTTGCTGGCCGTCCTTACAGCAGACGCTGCTGAGAGAAGGACGGCAGCGCACCGCGCCTCCTGGTTCAGGGAGGGGTTTCCTCCGTGGGCCCGAGACATGGCAACTTCCATTTTAAAATACTTGTTTATGCACCAGAATTTCACTTCTTAACTTTTCCTCTAGATTATTTTCAAGATCATTTTTCTAATAAACCAGGAAACATGCCTCTCTCCCCCTCCCCGCCCCCTAATTTAAGAAGTGCTGTCCAGGAGGGTTCACTGTGTTGTGTGGAAACGTCTGCAGCCAGGAGAAGAGCTCACGTCGTTTTTTACCACCTTATGCCACGGGAGAGAAGATAGCCAGGTGCTTTCTCGGTGGTGCAGGGTGGGCTGAGGTGAGAGGAAGCCAGGGAGGAGCTTCATTCAGAAGAAGGCCGTAAACTCTGAATACTTGTAACAGAAAGCAAAGGAAATCAGACTGGTGGGTACTTGCTAAAGGCCTTGTGAAAGGAAACCATTCTGTGTTCAGTCCTGGCAACAGCACCTGCCGTGAGCGCTCTGCTCCACTGTCACCCTGCTGCTCCTGTTCAGCCCCCAGAGGATGCGCTCAGAACTTCCCAGTCCATGTGAGGAAATCACAGTGAAGCTACAAATATAGTGTTTTGTACCAGTGGTTTTTGCACATCTTACCCCTATACTCCTGGCTGTAGGCAGCACTCCCCAACCTGGGGGCAAACCCAAGGGGCTGCTTGTGGCTCGGCCTGGCTACCCTGGGGGACGGGATCACTTGTTCACTGCCCATTGCCTACACCTGTGCTCTCATGTTGGAAAGCTCTAGGTTAACAGATATTTAAATTTTAGACTCAGGCTTACATAGAATAGTTTTCCTTGTAAGAAGCATGCGTCTCACTTAGCAAGAAACTCAAAAAGGCAAATATGTTTTCCAAGCTTTAAAAAAAAGTCAGCTGTAGGATTTTGCATGGTAATATGCATTGCAGCGAAACTACCTACAAGTAAATTATTTGGTTATTTATTTCTATTTTAGTGTTTTCTTTGTTTATGATACTGATTTTCCCTTTCTTTTTCTTTTTTTTTATTCTCACCCAAGGATACTTTTTCCATTTATCTTCAGGTAGAGTGGGAGGAAGGGAGGGAGATAGAGAGAGGGAAACATTGATGTGAGAGGGACATATCAATTGGTTGCCTCCCACAGGACCCCGACCAGGGCCGGGGACTGAACCGCAACAGAGGTACGTGCCTTTGACCGGAATTGAACCCAAGACTCTTTGGTCTGCAGGCCGACGCTCTAACCGCTGAGCCAAACCAGCCAAGACTGATTTTCCCTTTCAGTAATAAATGATGTGACCAACCAAGGAGAATTCTTTGTTCTGTTATAAGATTATGTTTTACAGTTAGGAATTACAAAAACTAAGGGAGCGTAAATGTATTTTATTCAAATGATGTTTTCCATTCGAGGTAAGAATAATTACCTTTGGGGGGTTATTGTGATGTCATGTCACTTTCCATTTTTGGTCATTCTCACCCGATGTTGAGACTCAAAATGAAAGTCCATCAGTGGCCCACATGCAAGCTTGCTTTCTTGTGATTTAACTAGATTTTCCTCTGACGTTTGAATCTTGTTACCTGTTACAATGTGTTGTTGAACTTGATTCTAAATTCAGTGAAATAAACTGTTTAAATCTGACTGTGGTCTGTGCATTCGCTGTGTCTGTGCAGTGGTGCAGCACCCATGTGGGTTGTGCAGGGAGGGCTGTGCGTCCTGGCTCAGGAACGGAACACTCCACAAGGAGAAAGGTACCGAGGGGTGTGACACTGAGCATTCCCCACAATAAAGGCCACACCAAGACAGCTCTGTCTAAGGTATTTTAAAGTACCTGTTAATTAACTATATGTAAAGACAAGAAGAAATGAAATAAACTAACGTATTTTATAGTAAAAACAAATGCTGACTTTATATTACACCGTTTTGCATTTCAATCAAAGCTTAAAGCCGTTGGCTTATTCCCAGAGAAATATGAATCTTATTAATGTTACTAATAACTCTTAGAAACTAGAGCTTTGTTCGGTTTGCAAATATATAAATAGAGGTTTTCCTGGCAGACGGAGGTGGAGCCGAAAATAGATAATAGAGACCGATGGGGAGGGAAGGAGACCAGCTATTAAGAACAGTAAAAGTAAAAGCCTAAGAGGTGAGCGGTGGGCAGAGAAGATGGGGGTGCAGAGAGTGGACTGAGCACAGGGGTACAGTGCTTGGCCGTCGATAGCAGGAAGTCTAGGACCATAATGTTCAGAGAAGTAATTCTGGGGCAGTGCAGTCTTCGGGCTGGAGGGAAATACATTATCTAAGGCATCTAAAGATACCTAAATTTTGCTCCACTTGATTGAGGAGAAGTAAGTGCTTGTTTCCAATGGTTATCCGCATGAACAGATCTGAAAGACAGTGGTTTCTGGTTTTTTGTTTTTCACCGGTTTCCATCTGTCCCATGAATCTGGAATGCACCTGGATCCTTGCTTTTAGATCCTGAAATGCTAATGGTTGCACAGAACTCTTTGTGGCCCTCACACTGGTCTGGGAGCACAGAAGTGAATGTCATCTCTATCACAGTCAGACTGCCTTCTTATGGAAAGGTCCTAAAAAGGCAGGAGCGACCTTTAATCCCAAAGCCCAAGGTGGCAGATTCAGCAGTTTGTCTGGAGCCTCTGTGTCAGGATGAAACGCAATACCTCGCCGCGTCCGCCCAGCCTCAGCTCGTCGGAGCCTGACGGCCTCGGCCTGTGTTCCTGCCTGCTCTTCCCAAAAGAGACTTGATCTGTTGAGGCATTTCCATTTCTTTTTTAACAAGGTTAGTTCCCCCTCCCTGGTGTGTGGTGCCTCTTTCTATCAATATATCCATTAAGGTTAACTAAGACCTCCACAGGGGGACGAGGGCGCTGGCCTTCCAGCTGTGCCCTGCACCCTTGATCCTGTTTGACAGGTGAATTGCACCTGGGCTCCAGACTTCATGGCCACTTAAAGGTTTCTGTCAACAGCCTGTGTGTGTAAGAGACCTAAAGAAGCCCAAACAGGAAACCTAGGGCCTAAGAAGGATTTCTGCTTGGAGGAAAATCCTGAAAGCTCCTGCAGAACATAATGGTGATGGACACAAAGAACGGGCTTCTGGTTTAATTACAAAACTCAGCTAAAGGGAGGGGAAAGCAGGTTTTTGTTTTTTCCTCCTAAAGGAGTGGGAAAAGTTAGTTTGTGACCAGGCCATCAGACGACAAGGATGCCTTCCCAATTCCCAGTGTGGGACCTACTCTTTCATTCTATTAATTCTAGAAAGTATTCAGGCTGGCTTTTCTTGTTCTTCTCATAGGTTTCTAATTGGGAGTCAATACCACCTTTCACCCTTTCTTGTCCCCATGATAATCAGTTTGAAGTGGGCATTTTTTGAAAATTGAATCATCCTCTTGCCTCTGACGACACAACTGAACTCCAGGACGCAGGCTCAGCACTTGTAAGCTGTTGTCTTTCCCCTTGGCCTTTCTCACCCAGGTTATACACTCAAAAGGACTGGGATGCCTACCTGTGTGATGGCTCTGCTCAGCCTTGTAATGGCCTTTATTTTGGTCATGACAGCACAAGAGAATTTTCTGGCTGTGTTCCATAATGTTCACATTACATTTTTTAATTCTCTTCAATCTTCTCTGGCTCTGTGGTCCATCAGTGTGTTTGTACCATTCCTGAACCTTCTTGAACAAGGATCTTGACCCGTTAACTTTCTGTCTCTCTGTATGTATGACTGATCCAATAAAGAATCATTGTGTAGCATAGTGCTTCGTATGTATCTGTAGTGATCCAAATCTGGCTTCTTTGTCAAATCACCTCTTTAGGTTTCTAGAGTTTGTAAAACAAATAGCTTACAAATATTTTATTCTCAATCTTGTTGTGCAGTTTTCAAACCACATCCAATGTGATGTGAAGGGTGAAATGGAATTCCTGGCCTCTCAGTCATCTGTCCACTCTTCCTTCCCACCATAACGTTTATTAAGGGAGTGTTGCATTTTAATGATTTTTTTTTTCCTTTAGAAAGAGAGGAAGGAAGAGAGAAAATAAAAACATCAATCTGAGAGAGATACATCAATTCTCGTATGCACCCTGACCAGGACTCAAACCCACAGCCTTCCGGTGCACGGGGCAATGCTCCAAACACCTGAGCCACACCAGCCGGGCTGAAGTGTTGCATTGTAAAGCTATATTTAGAAAAAGCAGGAGAACCAAATGTACTTCAAGTGTTTTTCTTTCTTAACCCATTCAGTCTTAAAGGAAAAAGAAACCCCAGAATTAGGTAGTGATGAGCAGAGGCAAAGTAAGATGGGTATTTTCTAAAGCCGAGCGTAGAGAAAATAATTTCAGTATATTGATCGTATTCTAAGCATAGCTTAAACATGTTATTCACCCTAAATTGTTCTTAAAAGTTACTTTTGGAACCTTCCCCCAAAAGCACCAAATGTAAGGGGGCAAAGAACAGATTTAGCTACTTAAGAAGTTTGAAAGCCATCACAGTCAAAGCTAACAGATAGCAGACCAAGCAGGTATTTGCAGTGACTAAAATTGAAAAGGTATTAATATATATTATACAAGATTTCATGCAAATCAACAAGAAAAAGGAAATCAAAAGAAAAACGGGATATAGGTATTAATAGGTGATTCCAGGAGGGCAAGTCCTAATGGTTGACAAGAAGATATAGAAGAAAAAATGAAAGTGAGAACTAGGCTCATAGAGTCACTTTAATGGATGTGGACAGTAATAAATAAATGTACAACCTCTATTTAAAAAAGAGAGAGAGAGATTAACTGAGAAAGCCAGAGAAATGCAAATGAAGTTAAAGCCACTACACCCTATGGCCCTCAGAATTGCCAAACTTAAAGTGTGGACAGTGGTGTTGGGACAGCACCCATGTATTGCTGCTGCTGGTGCAAACCATTACAGGCACTCTGGAAGCAAACTGGCAGCACCTTCAAGTTAGCTGTGCCCATGTCCAAGAGCCAGTGTCCCCCAAGAAATTCCTGCCTGGGTCCATAGGAGGACTACAGGAGGATGCCCCCCACAGTGCTATTTGAGCTCCTGAATAAGTTAGAAGGTAGCAGATGCACACCATTGAATGCTGCCAGCCTTCAGAGACGATGAACTTGCGGTAAGTGCAGCAGAATGGATGGGTCTTACAAATAGTGTTGAATACGTCAAGAAATGGGATCTGTCACATGATGTTATTCATGTAAGTGTAAGGCACACAGCACTGTATGTCATGAGGATCTGCATATTTCAACTATCAAACATTAAAATGGATGTTATGGGGAACACAGATTGGTTTTGAAAGGAGGACAAAAGATAAAACTGGTCTTGTTTTAAGCTGACCAACCATACCCATTTGCCTGAGCCTTTCCTAGTTTTGGTACTGAAAGCACCACATTCCAGCAAAGCCCTCCATTCACAGCCAGTGGGGTGGCTGGTTACCCCATCCCCAGCCAGTATGGCAGCTGTGGAAAACCTAATTCAGATCAACATACTTGTTTGGCAGAAAACCAATCCAGTTGGCTCTATTTAACTCAAAGGAAGAACCAAAGATTTTATGATGGCCCATGAGGCATACAAACTATGCCTTCACACCTCTCCGACCACATCTAATTTCTCTCCCAACTCACTCTGCTGCAGCCCTGCTGGCCTCAGGGACTTCAATCACTTGCTTTCCCATGGAGGCCCAACTGGCCACCTACTTAAAACTGAGAACACCTACTTAAATTTCTACCCTTCCCTAGCACTTTCCACCCAGCTTACCTTGCTTTACTTTTTTTCTCCATGGTACCTACATCCTCTATATTCATTATGTTCCTTGTAAATCTCTCTACTAGAATATATCCCCAGTGTCTGGCACAGGGTCTGGTGCACAGTAAAGGCTCAATAAATATTTGTGAAATGTAAGAAAAAGACAGTTCCTTGAAGGACGGGGTAACAATGGGCTGAGAACTGAAGAGTAAGTTTAACTTTACCCTGGGCCATGGTGGCAGAAAGCAGGAAAGAAAGTGCTTCTCAAGCAGAATCAGCATTGCATAATAATGGCCTTGTACTTCATTAACTCATGTAATCCTGAAGACAATATCATGAGCTAGTGCAGTCATTATTCTCATTTTATAGGTGGAGAAACACACACGAAGAGGTTCTGTAAGTTGCCTGCCGCTGCACAGCTAGTACATGGTGGGGCCGGCAGCCTGGCTCATCTGTTCTACAGCTGCTTGCTCAGTATGGCAGGCACTGGCCCCATGTGGCCTGTCCCAACTGTGATGGGCTGTAAGTGCAAACTATACACCAGATTTCAAAAAAAGTAAATCAAGTATCTCAATTTGTTTATATTGGTTATATAAGGTGATAATATTTTGGCTAATAAAATGTTATTACAATACTGTCACCTGCTCCTTTTTAGTTTTTAATGTGAACACTAGAAACTTCTAAATGATCTGTGCACTCACCTCATATGTCAATTGGACAGTGTGGGCCTTGGACCAGCAGCGTCAGTGTCACCGAGGCCCGATGGCTATGCTGACCCCCAGAGCCAGTGTCAGACCTGAACCGGATTCCTCATTCTACAAGGTCTCCAGCTCACTCACGGTGCACACTGAACGCTGAGAAGTGCTGTCTAGACCAAGAGTCGGCAACATTCTTCTCCAGAGGGCCAGATAGTAAATATTTCAGCTTGGCACACCATACGACTTTTGTCTGAAACGTACTTCACTCAGCTTTTACAGTGTGAAGTGAGTCATAGGTAATAGCTGCAAATGAATAGCTGTGGCTTTGTTCTAATAAAACTGTTTTTTTCTGTACAAAAAGCAGCTGGTGGGCCAATTCCGCCCACAGGCAATAGTTTGCCAACCCCGACACTAGACCACTATGCTATGCTGGGCCTAATGTTAAGGAAGGACCCCCAGCCTCCAAGATGCTATCCCCTGACTTCATTTCCTTCCAAACCCTCTTAAGGGTTCCAGACCCTTATTTCTGTTTCCCACTAGATGTTGCTTAGGTGTCCCATAGGATCCTAAAACTCAGGTCCAAGTAGGAACCCTTCCTGCAGTGTACCTTTTCTCTTCATGGACCACCTGGTAACTCAGACCAGAAACCTAGAATTCATTCCATATGATTTCTTTCTTTTTTTTTTTTTTTTGTATGTGCCCCTAGAGGGAACCGAACCCGGGACTCTCTGGTCCGCAGGCTGAGCTCCAACCGCTGAGCCAAACCAGCCAGGGCTGATTTCTTTCTTATCACACTCTCTCCATCTGATCAGTCACCAATCAAGTGTCAGATCCGCCATTTATTTTTTATTTTTTATTTTTGGATATGAGGTCCCAGGTGCAGCTCCGTCATTCTGTCTGGATAGTTTCCCCTCAAAGCCTGACCAAGGGCCTGAGTGGTAGGTCAGGGGCATCCCCACCCCCGAAATAGGCCTAGTCTGCCTGCTGTCAGCTACAGAGAGAGAGATGTCGCCACCCAGTGGCTGTGTAGGCGCTAGCTCGCTCTCTCTGAATCTGAACTAAAAGTAGTCATCGCTACAACTGTTGGTGGTGTCCACAGAGCACAAAGACAGGAGGCTTTGGCTAGAAATAAATGGCAAAGATTTCTTCAATGGCCTTAGGGTTTGCAAATCAGAAAAAAAACTAGACAATATGCAGAGTGTTATGAAGAAAAAAGAAAAGCTACGAGTTCTCATAGTAAAAAGTCCATTCTTGCCTGGTCAAGTGTGGCTCAGTGGATTGAGCATCGTCCCATGGACTGAGAGCTTCTGGTTCGATTCCTGGTCAGGGTACATGCCCGGGTTTCGGCTCGATCCCCAGTAGGGGGCGTGCAGGAGGCAGCTGATCAGTGTTTCTCACATAGATGTTTCTATCTCTCTCTCCCTTCCTCTCTAAAAAATCATTAAAAACATATATATATATATTTTCTTTTTCTTTTTTTAAGTACATTCTTGAGAAGAATCAGTCTTGCATTCTTAGTCTCTGGATTGGTCCGAGATGGTCATCCTCTAGATGACCGGTGGTCTGGATAACGGACACATGAACATTCTCTCCTAAGTTCTTCAGACGGTCATCTATAGGGCTTGTATGTCTCTCCAGGCGTTGATGCACAACTGGAAAGTTCAGAAGTCCAAGCCTTCAGGCTAAAGTAAAGTAAAATCTATTCCTCATGCTTCAGCCCTTTTGATCTGAACCCGTTTTGTCAGCGTGACTGTACAGACTCCACTTTAAGTCAGCTTAGCTCTGCTGGCTCGACCTTGTTTTCTCACTCATTCCTCAGCCGGGAGCCAAAGCCTGTGATGGTGACCAGCTGGCCCCCAGGCCGCCCTCGAGGAGCTTCCCCTGCCTGCTCGCCAGAGCAAAGGTGGACTAAGAACTGAAGAGCTGAGGTTTAGCGTGACACTCACTTGTCCCTCACTGCCACACGGTGTTCCTAGCCCGTGGTGGTGAGGTGTGAGTGGCAGGCTAGAGAAAAATTACTTAAAATCAACAAATTGCAATGGCCTGTATATTCATTTCTGTGCTACTGTAATGAATTACCACAAACTGGGGGGCTTAAAACAACAGAAATTTATTCTATCCCAGTTCTGGGGGCTAGAACTCCAAAATCAAGGTGTTGACAGGGCCATGTTCCTTCCCAAGGCTCTGGAGAAGAACCCTTCTCATCCTGTCTTGCCTCCTCCAGCTTCTGGTTGTGGCCGGCGCCCTCGGCATCCTTGGCATCCTTGGCATCCTGTGGCAGCATCACTCCCATCTCTGCCTCCACCTTCTCTGTGTCTCCTTTGTGTCTTCAAACCTCTCCTTCAAAGGACACCAGTTGTTGGATTTGGGGCCCATCCTACTTCAGTAAAACCTCACTTTAGGTCAACTACATCCGCAAAGACTTTATTTCTAGGCAAAGTCAGATTGACAGGTACTGGGGGTTAGGACTTCATATCTTCTGGGGGACACCATTCAACCCACAACATCAGGTGATCATTTATTGAGCACTTAATACTAGAAAAGGACAGCAGGAAAAGGAAAAGCCAAGACATGTATTTATATAATTTAACACCTCAATATTAAAGGAGAAAAACCATACAATCACATCACTAGACACAGGAAATGTATGTGATAAAATTCAACATACTTGTAATAATAAAAATCTCCTTACAAATAAGGAACAGAGGGAGCTCCCTGACTATTAAAGGTGGCATTGGAGCAAAGTCTTGAAGGAGGTGAGGGAGAAAGCCCAGTGAGACCCAAGGAAAGAGTTCCAGCAGAGGGCACCTGTGCAAAGGCCCTGAGGCAGGAAGAGGCCTGGGGCATGTGAGGAACAGCAGATTGCACAGTGGAACTGAACAGAGAAACCAAAGAGGAGAGAAGATCAGAGAAGTATGGGTCTGGGGGCAGAGAATGTAGGAATCTGTGGACTGTTGTAAGAACTTGCTTTCACTTCCAAGGTGGTAGGAAGCCATCACAAGGTGGTGATCACAGGAGTGACAGAACATGACTGATGTTTTCTTCTTCTTTTAAAATCCTCACCAGAGGATATGTTTCCATTGACTTTAGAGAGAGAAGAAGGGAGAGAAAGAGAAAGAGAACCATCAACCAGCTGCCTCCCATATGTGCCCTGACCAGGAATCAAACCCACAAACTTTTGGTGCATGGGACAATGCCCCAACCGACTGAGTCACCCAACCAGGGCATGACTGATATTTTAAAAGTCTTGTTTGGCCTATAAGCTTGAAAATGGATTGTTGGGGCAAAGGTAGAAGTATCAAGGAGATGACAGTAGGAGAGGGGAGGAGGAGGGGTCAGACTCCAGAGATCCTGCAAAGGCAGAGCCACTGGCTTTGGAGCGAATCAAGAGTCAAACAGCAGGAAACATGGCCTTACCCTTTCTGACGTGGGCACATGTGGGGCAGAGGATCAGGAGCGCAGTTTGGGACAAAATACAGTTGTAGTAGCTACCCTGTGGTGAGGTTAAGCTTGGAGTTGGACACTGGAGTTTGGGAGAGGGCAGGAGACACACACTGGGAAGTGGCAGCATCTAGAAGCAGTTAGACCCAGGAGCCTGGACCGAATCACTCCCGCAGCCCTGCAGCCCTCCGGACTTTAAGAAGTCATTACCATAAAAAAATAGTGTTTGCCCTCAGGACAGGGAAGTAGTTTTGAGAAAAAGTTTGTGGTTTGTGAGGATGCTTCTGGGATGGAAGTAATAGTCTAGTTCTTGAGCTGGATGGTAATTATATGGGTGTTTGCTTTATATTAGTTCATTATGCGCATGTTGATATTTTATGCACTTTAGTGCATGTATGTAGGTTATATGTCATAACTTTAAAATTTTTGAAGTAAATAGATAGATACCTGCCTAATAAGGAAAAACCAGGAGAATGAGACTAAATGTTCAGAAATTATTTATGTTGAGCCACAGGGCGCTGCTTTTTAAAATTGTTTGTTTGTTTGTTTGTTTATTTATTCATTCATTCATTTATTTATTATTTTACTTCAGCTCAGGAACTCCTGTGATCCTTTAAGACAGCGGTTCTCAACCTGTGGCTCGCGAACCCTTTGGGGGTCGAACGACCCTTTCATAGGGGTCGCCTAAGACATAACAGTAGCAAAATTACAGTTATGAAGTAGCAACGAAAATAATTTTATGGTTGGGGGTCACCACAACATGAGGAACTGTATTAAAGGGTCACGGCATTAGGAAAGTTGAGAACCACTGCTTTAAGAGAAAATTATTCCAATTCTCTAGGTAGAAGCCCTGAGGAGAAAGGGGCCACGTTCCAAGACTGATACTGCGTGCTTGAGCATCCCTGGTATGGTCTCCTAGCAACACAGGAGGCTGGTCGTGGGGGATGGGCCTCTGACTACAGTGATCTTCCTTGGATTGCTCCTCTCTTCATAATCACACCTAATAACAATGGAGCAACTTCCCCTCTTTTTAAAAAAAATTTTTTTTCTTTATTGATTTTAGAGGGAGAGGAAGGAAGGGAAAGGGAGAGAGAGATAGAAACATCGATGACAGAGAACATCGATTGGCCACCGCCTGCATGCCCCCCACTGGGGATTGGGCCCACAACCTGGGCATGTGCCCTGACGGGAATTGAACCGACGACCTCTTGGTGCATGGGTCAGTGCTCAACCACTGAGCCACCAGGCGCAACTTCCCCGCTTCAGAGTACATGTACATTTCATTTCTTTTACCTTCTCAACAGCTCTGTGAGGTAGGTGGGGAAGACATAATTATTGTCCAATGTACAAGAAAGAACATCAAGAACAGAGCAAATAGAGCAATGCCACTTTTATAACTGGGAGGGGACTTTGTTATCTAGTTCAACCCCTTGTTTCCTGAGGAGAAAACCTGGGACTGGAACCCAAGTTGCCGGGCGTTCCTGGAGCTCTCTACTCGGGTCCATCTGTCTGGAGGAAGTGGCTCTGGTTGCACCTGGCACATTGTCAACTCCAGAGAATGAGCATAAAAGGAAAATAAGATCTTAGTTTTATTAATATTAAGAAAATAGCTTGACCTTGTGGGCCCCCTGGAAGGGTCTTGGTAACCCTCCCTAACCATACCCCACCCCCAGCACACTTTGAGATGCTCTGTTGGTCTAGATCATTCGGAGTCAAGACGGATGATCAGCTGGAGGAAAGTCAGGGCAGTGACTGACAGGGATGTTGGGGAGACATGACGTTGTTCACCCATCTCAGGGTGCTTTCATTTGCGAGGCAGATCCCTTTGGTGGGAAGGCAGCGGGGACTCAGTGAGTGAGCTCTGTGTGTGAGGAGAGGAGTGTGATCATGGAGGGTGGAGACAGAGAGGAGAACCCCAGGATCTCCATGTGGCTGACAACCAGCTGTGGCTGGGAGGCCTG
Source organism: Tadarida brasiliensis (assembly GCA_030848825.1). Classification (NCBI taxonomy): domain Eukaryota; kingdom Metazoa; phylum Chordata; class Mammalia; order Chiroptera; family Molossidae; genus Tadarida; species Tadarida brasiliensis. Next base: position 63,707,595 of record CM061259.1, on the reverse strand, counting down.
GGGAGGAAGCACCACTTGTGTGTTTGTTTTAGTTGACTTGTTACTGGCACTTTAGTTGACTTGTTATCCATGGCCTGTTCTTGGGTTCCCTAAGATAGAAATGGAGAGGAAACTCCAGAGAAATTTCCAGACAGATTTTATTAAGCCTATGCTTGAGCACAGAGGAGGCAGCACAGAGTAAAGGAAGGTCCTCTGAGCTGACTCAAGGTTGGCTCTGCTCGGCTGCTTTTATCAGCTGGGGACAGGGCAAGCTTGTGCGACAAGGTGGGCTTGTGAAGGGTTCAGGGAGTGGAATTCTCCATGTCAGGGTGGCCTTACTCCTTCCATTTGTAGGTTGCTTGGCAATTCTCTCTGCACGTGTGCTGAGGGGGAAAGATGATGGTGTTGCTCATTACCATCACCCCAGGAAGGTCATACAGTGGGCAAGCCTTGATCAACTGTGCATGCAGAACCGAGTTTTCACCATGTTCTACCCACCTGGTCTTAATTTGGATTCCTAGCCACCCAGTATTTTTCCACTCCTGGGTCCAGGTCTCTACACAGTCTGAAACTCAGGCTGCTGAAACAGAGTACCACAGACTGGGCAGCTTGAACAACAGACATTTATTTCTCAGTTTTGGAGGCTGGAGGTCCAAGATCAAGGTGCCTGCAGATTCAGTTCCTGCTGAGGACCTGCTTCCCAGCTTGTGATGGCAGCCTTCCTGCTGTCCTCACGTGGTGGGAGGAGAGAGAGGGCTTTGGTCTCTCTTCCTCTTCTTATAAAGCCACAAATCCACCATGAGGGCCCTACCCTTATTACTTCCCAAAGGCCATGTCCAGACACCATCACACTTGGGGTGTAGGGCTTCAACATATGAAATTAGGGGGATATCATTTGGTCCACAGCAGTGCTCCTGCCATTTTGGTGACTAGCCCTGTTGAGGTTCGGGGGCTTTTTCCTGAACCATGATTCCTCTGAACCTCTTATCCTCTCCAGATATTTACAATAAAGTAACTGCCCTGTGGGTTTGTCCTGGGCCTCCTCCCCAGGACTGGGGGGCTGGCAGGCAGAGCAAGGTTCCCGCTGAACTGGGTCTGTCCATGCCGAAGACTCATAAATCCAGTGGCCGGAATGAACAGTCAGGCTGTGTCCTCAGCCAACCCTGAGTGACCTGGGCAGGCCACTCAAATGCTTTCTGGGAGTCGGCAAGGCTTAGCTGGGCTGTGGCCTGGAGCGAGGGCCCAGCCGGATGCCAACACATTGCATTACAGAAAAGCTTCCATTTTTGTCTACATCCCTCCACCCCCTCTCTGTTTTGGCTGCATCTTTGAGACAAGGTGGTCAGAGCTGGCAGAAGCCAGGTGTCTGGAAATGAGATTTGGACCAGTTTCTTTTTCCCCTAAATGGCTGTGCTAGGTGAGTCTCCCTCTTAGCAGGAGACTTTCGGGGGGCGGGGGCAAGTGGGAAGTGAGGGAAGCAGCAAAATTATAATGTGGGCAGAGCTTGTCTTCAGAACCTGTTCTGAACCTGTTCCGTGCCTTTGCCAAATTTCCAGGGTCCATCCTATGTCCAGCCGTATCCCACCTGTTCCCAGGTGTCCCAGGGCCCCTCTCTGAGCCAGGATTAAGCTGGTTTCCGAGGAGGTCGGTGTCTTGCCCTCGCCACTCTGACCTGGAGACCTGGCCTCAGCCTGGAAAGCATTGCCTCGTCTTTCCTGCCTGTCTGGCCCCTACCCTCTTCCCACCCTCCCTCACTTTCCAGTCCTTCCGATCTCTGCTCACTGCATGTTGCCAGGCATTTTGAACTGAATCTTATATGACTTTATATTGCTATTTAATTTCTGTGTTATCTTCTCTCCCAAATCACAAGGTAAACCCCTTGGGTACTGCATTAAGTTTTTTTTAATTCCTAGTACGCGCGCACACACGGTGATGGGAAGGTATGATGATACTTTAGGTACTTGGTGAAAATTGTTCAGAAAATAAGAAGACAAGCCACACACTGGGAGAAAGCCTGTGTCTAAAATATACAAAAAAAAAAAAAAAAAAAAAAAAAACCCTCCAAACTCAACAATAAGAAAATAAACAACTTCCCTCTGCCTTCATCTCTCTCTAAAATCAATAAAAAACATAAAAAAGATAAAATATCTGAAAAGATACCTCACCAAAGAAGAGAAGCAGATGGCAAGCAAGCATATGAAAAGACGCTCCACGTCATATTCCATCATGCAAAAGCAAATTAAAACGAGGACACACCGGTGCAGAGCCTCGGAAGGGCCACGTCTGGGACACGGACGGCGGCGGGCTGCGGGCGGCAGGAACTGCCCTGGGCGCACGAGGGAGCGCGCAGTGGTGCAGCCTCTTTGGAAAGCAGTTTGGCAGTTTCCTACAAAATTAAACACTCTTTTCCCCACAATAACTCTGCTTTATGTGACTTTTTTTACGAATCATTTTTACTGTGGTAAAATATGCACAGCAAAATTTACCATCTTAACTATTTTTTTTTCTTTTATCCTCACCCAAGGACATTTTTTTTTGGCATTAATCTTTAGATAGAGTGGGAGGGATATAGAGAGAGAAACATCGATGTGAGAGAGACACATTGACTGGCTGCCACCCACACAACCCCAACAGGGGCCGGGGACAAACCGCAACCAAGGCACTGCCCTTAGTGGGAACAGAACCAGGGACTCTCTGGTCTGCAGGCCAACGCTCTAACCGCTGAGCCAAACCAGCCAGGGCCCATCTTAACTATTTTTAAGTGTACAGTTCAGTGACAGTAAATACATTTGTAATGTGCAACTATCATCACCGTACAACTGCATAACTGTCTATGACACCTCATAACTCCAGCTCCTTCATCTTGTAAAACTGAAGCTCTAACCCATTAAACAATAACAAATTGTTCCCGCCCCACCCCCTGGCCCCTGGCAACCACCATTCTGTTTTCTGTCTCTATGAATTTGAGTGAAATCATACAGCGTTTGTCTTTTTGTGGTTGGCTTATTTCAGTTAGCATAATATCCTCAAGTTTCATCCATGTTGTAGCATATTTCAGAATTTTCTTCCTTTTTAAGGCTGCATAATATTCCATTGTGTGTATATACCATTTAAACTAAATATATTCTTACTATATAACTCAGCAGTTGCACAATCTAGTATTTAGCCAAATGAGTTGAAAACTTATGTTCATACAAAACCTGCACTTTAATATTTATAGAAGCTTTATTCATAATTGCCAAAACTTGGAAGCAACCAAGATGTTCTTGGGTGAATGGATAAACTGTGGTACATCTAGACAATGGAATATTATTCAGCACTAAAAAGAAACAAGCTACCAAGCTATGAAAAGACGTGAAGAAACTTTTTCAAAAAAAATTCTCACTCGAGGATATATTTTTATTTATTTTAGAGAGAGAAAAAGGGGGAGAGAGAAAGAGAGAGAAACATTGATGTGAGAAAGAAATATTGATTATTTGCCTCCCATATGTGCCCTGACCAGGAATTGAACCCACAGCCTTTTGGTGTACAGGATGACGCTCCAACCAACTGAACCACCCGGCCGGGGCATGAAGAAACTTTAAATGCATATTACTAAGTGAAAGAAGCCAAGCTATAAGGGTTACATACTCTATGATTCCAACTATATAACATTCTGAAGAAAGCAAAACTATGGAGACAATAAAAGGATCAGTGTTTGCCAGGTGTTGGGAGGGAATGATGACTAGGTAAAGCACAGGGGATGTTTAGGGCAGTGAAACTATTCTGCATGATACTGTGGTGGTAGATACATGTCATTATACATTTGTCAAAACCCAAGGAATGTCCAGCACCAAGAGTGAACCCTAATGTGAACTATAGACTTTAGTTAATAATAATGTATCAAGATTTTTTCATCAGTTGTAACAATGTACCACACTAAGGCAAGATGTTAATAAGGGAAAATCATTGCATGAGGGGAGGTATATGGGAATCCTCTGTCTTCTCTGTTTAATCTTTCTGTAAACTTGACACAGCTCAAAAAAAAAAGTAACTAAAACAAAAACTAGTGAACTTGAAGTGACATATTTATTTATTTATTCTTTATTGATTTTTGAGAGAGAGAAAGGGAGAGGGAGAGAGAGATAGAAACATCGATGAGAGAGAACATCGATTGCCCGCCTCCTGCATGCCCCCCACTGGGGATTTGGCCCACAACCTGGGCATGTGTCCTGACCGGGAATCAAACCGATGACCTCTTGGTCGACGCTCAACTACTGGAGAGACACCGACCGGGCTTGAAGTGACATTTACACCTCCCCCTAACCTGGCTTAAAACTAGCTGGCTTTGGTTGTGTGCGTAACACTGCATCCAAGGAACTTCACGTGTCTGAACTCTTTCAGCTTGGCAAGAATTCTGCAAAGTCCCTCTGCATTTTACAGGTGAGGAAACTGAGGCCCAGACAGGTCAAGTGACATGCTCGGTTCACACAGCTGCTAAGTGGTGAAGTTAGGATTCAATCCCAGGCAGCATGGTTCCTGTTAACCACGTATCACCCTGAGTCGCCCTTCCCCAAACTGCTTTCATTTTAAAAGAGAAGGATGGCGGGGGGGGGGGGGGGGGGGGGGAGTGGTCAAAAGACTAAGTTTTAAATCAATTTTATTCTGGAATAATTTACATGAAATCAAATTCACCCATTTTAAGTGTTCAGTTTCTTAAATTTTGGAAAAATGCATATGCCAATCTGAGCACCACCACAATCAGACGGATCATTTCCGACCTGGCCAGGTAGTTGATTTGGTTAGAGTGTAGACCCCATATGCCACGCTTTCGGGTTTGATTTCCGGTCGAGGGAACATACAAAAAGCAACCAATGAGTGTGTGAATGGGTGGAACAAAAAGTCAATGTTTCTCTCTCTCTCTTTCTCTCTCTCTCTCCCTCTCTTTCTAAACTCAAAAAAATAAAATAATTTAAGAAAAAAAAATACACAGATTATTTCCATCACCCCAAAAAGTCCCCTCATGCTCCTTCCCAGGCAACCTCAGGTCACCACTGGTCTGTTTTCAGTCACTATTATTTAGTTTGGACTTTTCCAGAGTCCCATATGAATGGAATTATACAGTATGTTACTCTTTTGTGGCTGCCTTTTCCTCCCTCAGCATCATATTTTTGAGATTCAACCATACTGTTGTGTGTCGACAGCAGGGACTAATTTCTAATGCCAGGATTTCAGACATGGCAGCACTCAGGAGAGGAAAACATACTTTTATGTAGGCTACTCAGACCGTACCAACCCTGGTCAGGCTGCAGGGGAGGGGAGACCCTGGTTGACATCAGGCTGAACTGGACCCCAAATAAGCTGTAAGCACTGAGGTTATCGCACAGGCCGAGTTGCTACCAGTCTGAGCTCTGGTCAGAAATGGCAGGTTATCTTAGAAAATGGACCTCCCCTTCTCTAACCTTCCTTTTTTTTTCAGAATGTAAAGGATTGCCTTGTCCTGATTTCTTCATTAGAGAAGACTGTGAGAAACTTTGAGCTCCCAAATAAATTGACGTGTACCCTTGAACGTGCTGCCTCAATGATTAATAATGAAGTAAGAAAAGGAAAAGGAAAGAAATGGGAGAAGCTTAGCCTATAGTGTGCAACAAAGGATGGCCACATCCTAGAAGATAGATTATATGAATGAAATTATACTTTTAAATACAAAAGCATGTGTCTCCTGGAGAAAAGGCAGAGGCATCCTGACTGCTCCAGCGAGCACACGAGTGCGGTGTACCACTGTGCTTTCTGCGCAGATGTGGGATTCTCCCGGGGATTAGAGGCCCTCGTTCTGGATCTGGTCGCAGCACTGCTGCTAACCTGCCGAGGGACCGTGGTCCAGTAGACAGCTTTCTGGGTTTCTGGTTCTATGTCTATAAACATTAGATGCTCAGGCAGGATGTTCTCTAAAACCTGTTGTATAATTTGGCCCTGAAAACTGCAAAAGTGCAATGCTGTGTGAGACGTGGACCACGAGAGGGCGCTGCCTCCTAGGAGAAAGTGTGAATTGTCCCCAACTCCTTCGTAAAGTGTCCACGTTCATTAAAAGTGGTTGTGGTGGAACACTACAGACAGTTATCACATCCTGGAATGTGTCCTGAGGAAATCATCCCTGTGGCCCTTGAAGGGGTGGGGGAGGGCAGGAGGGTGCTGCCTTCCCTTCAGCTGTGGCTCGCACAGTGCCTCGTCCTTGTCCAGGGGGAGTTGGGATTTGAACTCAGGTCTTCTGGCTGCAGAAGCATGCTTGAATCCACTGGGTGGTTCTGCCTCTGCAGCAGCACAGGACCTGGAAGATGGGTGGTGGCGCACACGGACTTAACGGACATAAAGCACACGGTCATGATTTTACGTCATCTAGAACAGAGGCCTGCTGCCTTCCTCCAGTGGTCTCCCAGGTCTTTGGTTCAGTTCAACAACAGCGCATCAGTGAACTGCCCTGAGCAAGCTGAAGCTGAAAATACTCATTTTCTCTTGGGATGGGGGCATAGTAAGACACAGATGGACTTACTGAGGCCTCCAGTGTGTGGCCACTAAGTATTTGAAGGAGGGTGTCAGGTACTCTTTGGTTACCCCAGTTTGATCACTTGTCAGCTTTGTGGCTCTGGGGAAATTACCTGGCATCTCTGAGCCTTGGCTTTGTCATCTGCAACAATGAGTAGAAACCATGTAATGGCTGCTCAATAACGATTACTTTTCCAAGGATAGTTGTCATGGTGTAATTTATGCTAATATAAAGTTGTAAACAACTTGATGTCCAACAATAGGGAAATGATGCCATAGAACATGGCAGTTTTAGACCCTGGAACAGTCTAAAACCATTAAAAGCACATTGAAAAATACATACAAAATAAAATACTTAAAAATTTTAAAAGCTGGGTATAGAAACTGTATCTACTTTGGTTTAAAAATACCCTGAAGGAAATACTCCAAAATATTAGATGTTTATTTATGGGTGATAGGACACCAGGGTGACAGGTTTCTTCATTTTATTTTCACATTTTCTGAATGTTCCACAAGGAGTTTGCTTTTTTTTCAGAATCAGACAAAACATTATTTACGGAGTTAGTTTCCTTTCATTTTATTATTTATTGGTGAATATTTTAGCAGGAAAGATAAGACTAGAAGTGAAGGGATTGGAGAAAAGGGTGAGGGGAGAGGGGAGAACTCAGTTTCACTGGCATTTATTGAGCATTTGCTATGTGCAGACTCTGTGTAAGGTGTTTACTGATAGCCGAGTAAAATCTCAAAGAACTAGGCATTGCTGGGCAGACAAGGTAAAGGAATGGCATGTTCAAAGGCCCTGAGGTGTGCAACAGCAGGCTTGGAGAACAGCAAATAGGGCTTATGGGGGAGAGGAAAGAATGTGGCTGGGAGATGAGCAAACTGAAAAGAGACTGTCAGCTGTATCAAAGGGTTCAGGTTACATTTTGAGGGCACTGGAGCTACTGTGGGTTTTTTTCCCCCTAGTTTAAATTTTTATTGACATAATTGTAGATTCACATGCAGTTGTAAGACATAATACAGAGAGATCCCTCATACACTTTGCCCATTCTCCCCCAATGGTGACATGATGAAAAATTATAGGACAATATCATAACCAGAATATTGACATGGATGCAATCCACTGATCTTCCTCAGATTTCCCCAGTTTTGCCTGCACATGTGCACGTGTGTGTGTGTGTGTGTGTGTGTGTGTGTGTATTAAGTTATCACTTTATCACCTGTGTAGGTTCTTGTAACCACCACTGCAGTCAAGATATGGAACAGTTCCAACACCACAGGGACTTCTGTAATCACAGCCCCCTCCCTCCTGCCCCTCCTTCCACTACCGCCAGACCAGGGCTTTGTTTCCTGCGGAGGGTAAGGAGGAGGGGCCTGAGGAGACACCAGCCTGGCAAAGTTCACTGGGGTGCGCTGTGAGTTAGGGTGCCAAGTTTGGGGCTTGCCTGGTTAGCTGTGGCCATGGGAATGTCCAGAAGGCAAAGGGAATTCCAGTGGATTTACAAGTCTAAAACAAGGGGGAAGTCTAAGCTTAGGCTGTGATTGGCAGTCACAACCTATCACCTCCAGTGCTGTGGGTTTCCTAGGCAGGGAGTGGAGTGAGGGGGAGGGAGTGGAGCAAGGGGGAGGGAGTGCAGTGAGGGGGAAAGGCTGAGGAAGGAGCCTGAGCTGGATACAGACCACGTCTGTTGACAGTCCACTTTGGGTTCTGTCTGCACAGAGGCTCACAGACTGGCGCCTTGCTTTGAAGCTATCTGCTTCCCCAAACAACCTCCACCTCCAGTGGCTGTGACTGGTCCCAGTGATTGCACCTTATTGGTTGCTGTGGGTCTGGGTGAGCCTGGAGCCAGAAGGGGACTACTGTTCCTCCCCCAAGCCACTGCATGTGGGGACAGAGGGAGGTTTCAGACAGCAGTTTCTCTCCCCTGCTCTCATTCTCGAGCCTCCTTGGGTCCAGCAGAAGTGGTGGCCAGCTTCCTAAGCTCTGCCTGAAGATGGCCACCCAGCACTGGTAGGGGACAAGGGCCGAACCAGTGGCCACCAGTCATCTCTAGGAGATGGAGTCAGAAAGCCAGGCAACCTCTGGCCGCAGGGGTGGCTTCAAGCCCAGGCAGCTGAGAGGGGCCACTGTTTGGCCTTGTCTGTCAGTGCAATGCCTGTGTGAGAGGTGGAGAAGCGAGTCCTATCAGATTCCTGCCTGGGCCCTCCCACCCGCTCTGGTTCCTCTGCTCCCATGCTTGCCTTGCCTTTTCTTATTCTGGTGGATCCTCCCTCCCCTGATTAAAGTCTCTTCTTGCCCCAGTGGGGCTGCATGAGGTCTAAATAAATAAATAAGTAAATAAGTAGCTATCTGCTTTGCGCCTGGTGAAGCCTTGCCCTTGTTTAAGGAGCCCTGGGAGTCTATACAAAGGGGACTCCCCCCAAACCTGCATGACCACCTCAATAGTGAGAGCCTCTGAACCAGGCATGGAATGTCCCTTGCACAAAATGCACCCCCTTAGCTGTGTCCTGTTCAGTCCCCTAAGTGCAGGGGCGGGAGACTTCAGAGGTCACAGAATCCATAGCCTTTAAGTCACAAAGGAGAGAACTGATCTTCAGGGGAGAGAGAGACTTGGCTAGGGCCAGAGATGTGATCTGCTGGAAGAACGGTGGCTGCTTGTTTCACGTTCATCATCTGCTTTCCCCATAGAGGAGAAACCCAGGAGAAATGGACGAAAATTTCTGAACTCCTTCATTTATCCGTTTTTATTGAGCGGCTACTACGTGCCAGGCAGTGCTGGGCTCTCTGGACCGGGAGCTGGACTAGTCTCCGGCCCTAATACTGGTAGAGGAGGACATCAAGGGGTTAAATTCCAGGAGCGGTGAAGTGGCGAGTAGAGGAATCTTCCAGAGGAAAAGCCCCCTCCTAGCTTCTCAGGCTTCGGAAACCTGGGCGTGAAGAGCCTGGAGGGCTGCGCCGCTAGCGCGCAGCTCCCGGCACAGCCCCCTTTGGCCCGGGAGTGACCGCTCTCCAATTACAACAAAAGGAGCTGGGGGCCGGGCCAGTGCAGTGGCCGCCCTCGGGGAAGGGGGTGGGCCTGGGGAGGGGTTTGCAGTTCTGTTCCCATTAAAAGTGCCGGGAAAAGAGGGAGGGAGCTACTCCAGCTCGCAGCTCCCTAAACTCGGAGCTCACTCTCTTCCATCGCCCCTCTGCTCGGGAAAGGGGCTCGGCGGCCACGGGCGCAGACAGGGGCCGCGGTGAAAAAACTGGCCCCAGCCCAGCCAGGACGGACCCCGTCTACCAAGTAAGAGCGCTCCCTGCGACTCCCAGGGAGCGCAGTGGTTCGAGGGGGAAGCGGGAGCGTCCACTCGGGGTCTCCAGACTCCACACCCCACGAGGCCGTCTCTTCGCCGTGCTTGGGGTTCCCGGGACCTGGGCGGCGGCACACACATTGAAGGCTTCTTGCCCAGAGAGATGCGGACGTGCAGGCCAATGGGTTCCCCCTCCCGACTCGGGCGGACCCACCCAGCCCCACCTCGCTGGAGCCGGGCCAGGCGATGCCGCTGGCGCGCCTCGGGGAGTGGGGCGTTCGGTTCCTTGCTCGCCGGGGGTGCAACCAGGCGGGACAGAGCCAGTCGAGGTTCAATGTACGAGGGGTGCCTGGGGGTGGGGGGGGGTGCAGCGTGGGGCCAGGGACACTGGAACGGTGTTCCTGCCGGGACTTCTGGCTTTGAGGGATGTGGAGCGCTCAGGGAAAGGGGGTCGGCACTGACCTGTGGCTTTGGAAATGTGGAGCGCACGGAGATGGAGCGGGATGAGGGTCGGGGCTACTGGGGCTGAGCCTGGGAACTTCAGCGCCCACTGCCTGGAACTGGGTTTCTTCTCAGCCTTGCAGTAAGGCTCGGCTGAGCGCCCGAACACCCCGAGTCCTGTGGGAGGAGATACGCGGTTCGCACGCCAGGTATTTACTCCCAGTCGCCCAGGCTCGTCCCAGGACCAGGGAGCCTCTCCCGCCGTGTGACAGAGAGGCCCTGGAGTAGGAGAGAACTAGCACACCCGAGCCCATGGGTAGTGTGTGCAGGATCGCTCTGGGGTAGAGCTAATCCTAGTCTTGCGAGACACTTCTGTGGTCCCCGGTGACTGCAACTTTAAGGCTGGCTCTTTGGCCACTGCGCTCCATGCCTACCCCTCAAAAATCTGGGAGCTCTCGGGTGTAGTTGCCTGCCTGAAGTGTCTGTAAATCGGCGCCAGAATAGAAATGATTGGAAGAAACAAGCGTGATTGAGATTCTTTTCTCTCTACCATCCCCTTCCGCGCCCCCCTCCCCCAATAAACATAACCAAATGTCTGCTGGGGTGCGGTGAGGAGACAGCGGCCAGGGGTGTGTGTGGGGAGGGGGGAGGGGGAGTAGGGAACTGAACTACTCGTGAGTAGGAAACCTCAGAGAGATATGCATGAAAAGTCTGAAACACGTCCCAAATTAATTTCATCGTCTAAAATTTTGGAACTTCGGAGATCAGACCAATCGTTTTTTTTTTTGCAGAAAAGTGCTGAAGATCAAAGCCACTGGGTTAGTTGTGAGACTCGATCTAATATCCCTTACATCACGGCTAGCCTGTCTGTCCTAAAACCCCTAAAGCCCATCTGTCACTATTGGAGGAATTATTTTGTTTTGCTTATGGTGTATTCTGTACTTCACGTCAGGAATGGGGTTTAGGAGGAAGATGAAGTGTGTATTTGCCTGGTCAGTTCCCAGATGAATGACTGACTCACTAGCCAGTGCCTTAGCTAAATTATTAATCTTCCCCACCTCCTTTGTCCTATTCCCCTTCCTGGTCCCTAGTATCTGTCCCTGGAATGACCATCAAACCCATGGCAAAATACACGCATGCACCCGGAGACCTGGGGACTGAGTCTCAGTAGTGTGTGTGTGGGCCCATCTGTTTGTCTTTCTGTAACTTTGTGTCAAAAGTGACTTGGTCTAAGGCCACTTAGCTATTAAGTGGCAAAGCTGAATATGAAACTTAGGTCTGAAGATAAAGTATACACTTGACATTTTGATGCAAGACAGATAGGAAATTCCATGATGTCACTTCCCTCTTCCTCCTCTACATCTGGGCTCCATGCCTGGCCCCTTCCTGCTTTTGCCAAGTCCTTGTCCTCTGACCACTGGATGGCCAAAGTGGAAGGGCCTTGTGAAGTAAATGGATTTTCTGTGCTCTAGAGGATGACCATTGGTGAAGCTTTCTAATGTTCCAGAAAACTCTGCTTTGTTTATTTAAAAATTATTTTTCTGAAAAATTTTAAATATGCACCATAGTAGAGAGAAAGCCCCCAGCTTCCACACTTATCAACATTTTGCCACCCTTGCTTTATTTATCTCTTCTCTCTTTCTTTTTTCACTGAAGAATTCTAAAGCAAATCCCAGACATCAAATCATTGCATCCTATATATTTCAGTATGATCTTTAAAAATATTAAATAATCATTATGTCATTATTGTACCTAAGAAAATTAGCAATCATTCTTTGGTATCATCTAATACGCAGTCCATATTCAAAATGTTCCTAATTTCCCCCAAAATGCCTTTTTACAGTTGATCTGAGTTCTGTAGATTTTTATAATTTATTCATATTCTATGTTATTCCTTATTTGAGTCTTCCAACGTCCCAGAATGTCCCACTAAAGAGTGAGATGGGTATTTTGAGTTCATTTTATGGTTGAGTAAACTGACAAACAGATAAACTGTCCAGATGGCACAGCTGTTGACTGGTGGAGCCAGGACCTGCCCCAGCCTCCCCACCCTGGGCAGCGGTGAGGGAACATCAGCTGCTCTCTGGAGCATTCATTTTGGCTCTGGCTTCATCCTGGGCTTATCACTTCTGATGCACCTGCCATCACAAATCTCTGTGTAAATATTTAGTAATTGTCCATTTGGTGCTGAAGATAAATTGGCTGCAAAGTCAGGAAGCCTGGGTTTATTTCCCAGCTTATTGTAAACTGTACGAAAGCAACTTAACATCTCAGGGGCTCAGGGGCTCCAAATTAGGAGGTATGGTTTATCCCCATCCTCTGACTCCTGGGTCTGAAAATAGGTAGGATGAGTGAAATGGCTGCAGCTGGAATTCCTGGAGGAGACACAGGCAAAGGCCCCAGAGAGAAATCTCACTGAGAACAAATACCCCTCACTGATCATCACCCAAGGATTCTGGCAGGAGGCATCTGTAATTGGAGGCTCCTACATTCTGTGACACAGAAGAGGCTCCCCTCCGCAGTCCTTCATTTGTGAACAACTTCGCTTATTCTGCCTTTGTCTGATGAGGATATAGAACACTAGAATTTTTTCTTTTAGCATTTTCATTCACTTTGAAATAAGGTGATAAACAAATCATTTTTACATCTTATAAAGAAGGCTCATGAGTCAGAAGTCTCCTTCCTTGCTGGCTATGTAGGAAGATGGAATCTCTTATTTCTTGACTTGTAGATTTTCTGCTCTTCTGCTCATTGCCCTGAAGGAGACATGGAAAGGTCAGACCCCATGAAACAGCCAATCAGTGATGGAGGAACTGGTGGCTCCAACCCCACTATTCAACAGCACAACTCGGAAAGGGCAAAACATTAACCTGAAACTGCACTGTCTTCTGGCAACCATACATTCTCTTCCCCCGGAGCGAACAGGCTGTCTCCATGGGGTAGATTTTCTAGGTGTTTCCACATCAGCAGCTTCAGTAGCTTCCCTCCTTTTATGGTTTTGGGAGCGTTAGGAGGTATAGTTCCCCTGTCTGGGGGCCTGCTTGGGTTCAGAAGGACAGCTTGTAATTACTATTGTTCATTTCCCTCTGGAGAAAGCCCTTCATGGTCAGTCTGCAGGGCAGCGTCACGCAGACCCACCTGCACTCTGGATGGCTCATGAGGGCTCCAGGCCACAGAACCAGCAGGACTGGCGATTGTGGGCAGAAAAGGCAGAGCCAAGCAGGTGTCCACAGACACTCTGCAGCAGTGTCCCGCTTATCTTCAAAGTCTCCAGCCATGTCTGGGCTGAAGCGAGTTTTCAGACCTTCTTATCCTAGTAATTCCAACTGTGCTGCTGGCGAGCATGGTGCATGGGTGGCAGGGAACACACCTGGCCGGGGGTGCTGGCTAGTCGCCCCCTGCCACCTGTGTCAGATAAGTCTTTAGGCACCAGGACCACCCTTTTAGAATAGCCGCTTGTCCAAGGGTGATAAAGCATGATAGTGACAGTTTAGATAAGATTTCTAATCTTTGCATTTCCCTTGGCAAGTGTGGGTGGCAAGTGTAGGTGTAGAGTGAGAACGAACTCCGTGGGTAATGAGGCCATGATTAGGACCACAGCTAATCAGTTCTTCTTGCCCAAGGCTTTTCTATCCCTTCCCTTGGAATACCTTTAATATTATATTATAATTTTATATATGAATGGTGATTTTTCTTTTTTGTATTTTCATTGTCAAAATCTCTGTCCGACAAGCAGACACAGCAGACACATGGATGTGACGTGGCAGCAGCCCCCATATGTCCCCCTTGCTGTGTTGCCAACATAATACTAAGCAAGAGTATCTTCTGAGAAAATCATGTCGCTAGCTTGTAAAACATGTGCTTTATGAGAAGATAATTTATGTCAATGACTTGTGAACAGCTTAATTTGCTCCAATAGTTTCTTTATACTGTCCTTCTTGAACCTGAATCCATGAACTGTCCCCACCCCCAGCCTTGTCCCGGGTACCACTGATGTCCTGGCATAAACAGCACAGCTTTCCAGAGTGCCTACATGATGCAAAGATCTAGAAAGAAAGATATTTCCTTAATATCTTCCTAAAGCTATTTATAAAACCAATACAAATATAAATTTGAGTAAAGTACGTTTTTAAAGTCAACTTCCACTCCAAGAATAATGGCGGACGTGGATAAACACCACCAATCCCAAGCATTTATCCTGACACACTTTCATTTTTATTTATTTATTTTTTAATCCTCACCTGAGGGTATTTTTCCACTGATTTTCAGATAGAGTGCGGGGGGGGGGGGGGGGAGAGGGAGGGAGAGAGAGAAACATTGATGTGAGAGAGACACACTGATTGCCTCCTGCATGACCCCAACCAGGGCCGGCGATCCACCTGCAACCAAGGTATTAATACGTGCCCTTGACCGGAATCCAACCAGAGACTCTTTGGTCTGCAGGCTGATGCTCTAACTGCTGAGTCAAACCAGTCAGGGCTGACAGGTATCGTTTTTATACATGCAGAGAGAAAGACTGAGAGAGAAAGACTGTTCATCAGGTTATCTGCAATTGCTCTGGCATGCCCATAGCCAAGTTGTAAGAATAATCGTTTAAAATACTTTCAAGCTGCCCTGAGTTCAGGTGGTCTGTCTGAGAGCACTCTGCTAAACATGATGTTTAGGTACCATTTTAATGATTAAATAGAAGAAACTAAAATTTAGACATCAGTGAAACCCTGTGGGATCTCTCATCCTTTTCAGTGGCACTCTTGATTTTCTTAAATTGATATTCCCGACATGTTTTTTCTTCCCGGCAGCTCCCACAGCCATGCCCACCTCCCCACCCAACCTCCAACCCTCTCCTCGTCTGTTAGGACATGTCAGGATGTACCCCAGTGTCATCCACTGCCTGGAGAGCTACTGCTTTCCTAACTGGCCTCCTTCCCTCGGCCTCGCCCACGGGAAACCAACCTTTAGGCACTAGCCACAGTGATATTTCTAGAGCCAGGGTTGATCAACTTTTTCTCTAAGGGCCAGGTAGCAAATATTTTAGATTTCACAGTCCATCCAACCTGTGTTGCAGCTGGTCAACTCTGCTGTGTTCGTGAGAAAGCAGCCATAGATCACAAGTAAAGAAATGAGTGTGGCTGTGTTCCAACAAAACCTTATTTCCAGGTTTGGCCCATGGGCTGCGGTGTGCTGACCCCTGCTCTAGATTACAGTCTGCCCCCATTACCCTCCTGCTTACTTTTCAGGGGCTCCATCATCATCCCCAAAAGGAAAACTCAACATTTCTCAGCACGACATTCATATTTCCTCACGGTCCTGATTGTTTTACAACCTCACCTCTTCCACGTGCCCTCACCATACCCACTCGCCCAGCACTGTCACTTTTCATCTCGCAATTCTGAGCCACCCAGGGCTCCCGGAATACCCTGCGTTATTTTAGACTGGCCTGGAATGATCTCCCCACCCCGTCCCCCACCTGCCTATCGTCAAACTCAGACTTTCCTTCAAAACCTGCTCAGGTTATCAACTGTGTAAAGCTTTCCCTGTTCCTCATCCCCAATTATAATCACTGCCTCCTAGTTCTATTTCAGAGTTATTGCTTCTCTGAGTATGCTGTGAACTCCTTGTGAACCCATGTCATATTCATCTTTGAATTCCTGGTGCCTAGCACAGTGCTTAACAGATAGAGGCTGCTAAACTATAGTGTCATTAAGTAGCTGTTTTTTTTACAGCTTAATCGAGATATAACTCACATACCATACAATTCACCCATTTATAGAGTTCAAATCAGTGGATTTTAGTATATTTACAGGTATGTGCTACCATCACCACGGCCAATTTTAGAACATTTACAGGAGAAATTTGTACCCTTTAGTCATTGTCCCCTTTTCCTCCAACTCCCCACCCCCACTCCTGTACATGTTGCCAATCCTGGATATTTCATATCAATGGAATCATATAACATATGGTCTTTTGTCTGGCTTCTTTTACTTCATATAATGTTTTCAGGCTTCATCCATACTGTGACATGTATATATACTTTATTCCTTTCTGTGGCCAAATAATATTCCATTGTACGCATATACCACATTGTTTATCCATTCATTGTTAATGGACATTTCGGTTGTTTCTACCTTTTGGCTATTATGAATAATGCTGCAATAAACATGTGTGTACAAGTTTTCGTTTGAACATCCGTTTTCAGTTCTCTTGGGTATATAAGTAGGAGTGGAATTATTGGGTCATATGGTAATTCTATGTTTAACTTCTTGAGGATCTGCCAAATTGTTCTCCACAGTGGATGCGCCATTTCGCATTCCCACCAGCAGTGTATGAGGCTTACAATTTCTCTGTATCTCAGCCAACACCTGCTTTTTCCCACTTAAAAAAAATTACAGCCATCCTAGTGGGTGTGAAGTCCTAGTCCATTGCCGTTTGGATTTGACTTTTCCCTACTGACTAGTGATGCTGACTTCCACGTGCATGGTTGCCATTTCTGCACCTTTGGGGAGATGTCCGTTCAAGTCCTGTGTCCACTTTTAAGCTGAGTTGCTTTTAATTTCCTTATTGACTTGTGAGAGTTATTATATATTCTGAATATTAGTTCCTCATCAGGTATATGATTTACAAATATTTTCTACCATTCTGTGGTTGTCTTTTCTCTATCTTAATAGTGTCTCTTTTCCTCAGCTCACATCACATTTACTGAACATTTTTTCTGTGCTGGCACAGGGGATCTGAGAGGTGTGTGCCCTCCAGGGAGTTCACAGTCTTAGGGGGAAGACATACAGACAGTACAATAAATAGGTGGTTAATGTACCCTTTTTGCTCATGAACCCTCTTACGGTGCCTGTGACGCGCAAACGTTTTTAACTTCAATGGAATCTGCTGTCTGTGGTTTTCCTTCTGTTGCCTGTGCTGTTGGTATCTTATCTAAGAAAACGTTTCCAAATCCAAAGTTGTGAAGATTTACCCCTGTGTTTTTTTCTAAGAGTTTACTTCTAAAATTTCAGCTTTTATATTTAGGTCATTCAGCCATATTGAATTAAATTTTATAGTGTGAGGTAAGGGTCCAACTTCTTTTACATGTGGCTGTCCAGTTATTCCAGCACCATTTTTTGCATGACTGTTCTTTCCCCCATTGAATGGTCTTTGTACCCTTATCCAAATCAACTGATTATAGATATCTGAGTTTTATTACTGGAATCTCAGTTCTGTTCATCGATCTATATATGGTCTTGATAACAGTTGCTTTGTAGTACCTATTGAAATTGGGAAGTGTGAGTTCTTCTACTTTGTTATTCTTTCTCAGAATTGTCTTGGCTATTTTCGTCCCTTACAATTCCATATGGATTTATAGATTTGTGTGTGTGTGTTGCAATATCTCTTTTTTTAATTTATTTATTTTTGTTACAGATGTTTCTCCTTTTTTCCACACTGACACCCTCCTCCCCATCCCCCCTACCCCGTCCCCAGCTTTGTTGTCCATGTCCATCAGTTATGCGTACATGTATATAAGTTCTGTGGTTTATCTCTTCCCTCCCCCCCACCTCCTCTTCTGAGGGTTGTCATTCTGTACCCTACTTCCACGTCTCTGGGTCTACCCTGTTTCTCAGACTGTTATGTTCATTATATTCCACAAATAAGTGAGATCATGTGATATTTGTCTTTCTCTGCTTGGCTTGTTTCGCTTAGGATAATACTCTCCAGGTCCCTCCATGTCATCTCAAAGGATAAGAGATCTTTCTTTCTTACAGCTGCATGGTACTCCATTGTGTATATGTACCACAGCTTTTTTATCCATTCGTCTAGTGATGGACACTTGGGCTGTTTCCAGATCTTAGCTATTGTAAATAGTGCTGCTATGAACATGGGGGTGTACATATATTCTTTCTGATTGGTGTTTCGGGCTTCTTAGGGTATATTCCTAGAAGGGGGATCACTGGATCAAATGGCAATTCAATTTTTAACTTTTTGAGGTGACACCATAGTGTTTTCCATAGTGGCTGCACCAGTCTGCATTCCCACCAGCAGTGTACTAGAGTTTCCTTTTCTCCACACCCTTGCCAACACTTGTTGTTTGGTGATTTGTTGATGGTGGCCATTCTGACAGGTGTGAGGTGATACCTCATTGTTGTTTTAATTTGCATCTCTCTGATGATTAGTGATGTTGAGCATTTCTTCATATTCCTCTTGGCCATTTGTATGTCCTGTTTGGAGAGGTGTCTATTTAGTTCCTTTGCCCATTTTTAAATTAGGTTCTTTGTCTTCCTTTTGTTGAGTTGTATGAACACTCTATATATTTTGGAGATTAACCCCTTATCTGATGTATCATTGGCAATTATGCTCTCCCATAAGTGGGTTCCCTTTCTGTTTTTTGATGGTTGTTTCTTTTGCTGTGCAGAAGGTTTTGAGTTTTGATGTAGTCCCATGTGTTCATTTTTCCCTTTGTTTCTGTTGCTTTAGGTGATGTATCAGTGAAGATTCTGCTGTATATCATGTCTGAAATTTTGTTGCCTACGTTTTCTTCTAGAATTTTTATGGATTCACAAGTCACATTTAAGTCTTTTATCCATTTTGAGTTTATTCTTGTGTATGGTGTAAGTTGATGGTCTAGTTTCATTTTTTTGTATGTAGCTATCCAATTTTCCCAACACCATTTACTAAAGAGGCTGTCTTTGCTCCATTGTATGCTCTTGCCACCTTTGTCAAATATTAATTGAGCATAATGTCTTGGGTCAATTTCCAGATTCTCTGTTCTGTTCCACTGATCTATATGCCTGTTCTTGTGCCAGTACCAGGCTGTTTTGATTACAGTAGCTTTGTAGTATAAGCTGATATCCAGTATTGTGATCCCGCCTACTTTGTCCTTCTTTTTCAAGATTGCTGTGGCTATTCGGGGTCTTTTTTGGTTCCATATGAACTTTAGAAATATTTGTTCTAGTTCTGTGAAATATGTTGTTGGTATTTTAATGGGGATTGCTTTGAATCTATAGATTGCTTTGGGTAATATGGACATTTTAATGATGTTAATACTTCCAATCCATGAACAAGGTATGTGCTTCCACTTTTTTATATTATATCTTCCTCTATTTCTTTTTTCAATGTCCTGTAGTTTTCTGCAAATAGGTCCTTTACTTCTTTGGTTAAGTTTATTCCTAGGTATCTTAATTTTTTTGCTGTGATGGTAAATGGGATTGTTTTTTTAGTTTCTCTTTCTGTGAGTTCATCATTGTTGTATAAGAGTGCCGTCGATTTCTTGACACTAATTTTGTATCCTGCTACTTTGCCAAATTCATTTATTGAGTCTAGTAGATTTTTGATGGAGTCTTTAGGGCTTTCTACGTATAATATCATGTCATCTGCGAATAATGACAGTTTCACTTCTTCCTTTCCAATTTGGATCCCTTTTATTTTTTCTTCATGTCTGATTGCTGTGGCTAAGACTTCCAGTACTGTGTTAAATAAGAGTGGCAAAAGTGGGCATCCCTGTCTTGTTCCTGTTCTTAAGGGAAATGTTTTTAGTGTTTGCCCATTGAGTAAAATGTTGGCTGTAGGTCTTTCATATATGGCCTTTATTATATCAAGATATGATCCCTCTATTCCCACATTGCTGAGCGTTTTTATCAGAAATGGGTGCTGAATTTTGTCGAATGCTTTTTCAGCGTCTATTGATATGATCATGTGGTTTTTATCTTTCATTTTTTTTATGTGGTGTATCACATTTATTGATTTGTGAATATTGAACCAGCCTTGCATCCTTGGGATGAATCCCACTTGGTCATGGTGAATGATTTTTTTGATGTATTGCTGGATCCGATTTGCTAGTATTTTGTTCAGGATTTTGGCATCTATGTTCATCAGGGATATTGGCCTGTAGTTTTCTTTCTTTGTAATGTCTTTTTCTGGTTTTGGAATTAGAATTATGCTGGCCTCATAAAACAGGTTTGGAAGTCTTCCTTCTTAAATTTTTTGAAATAGTTTGAGGAGAATGGGTGTTAGTTCTTCTTTGAATGTTCGGTAAAACTCCCCTGTGAAGCCGCCTGGGCTTTTGTTTGCTGGGATTACATCTTCAATTTCCATTGTTGTTATTGGTCTGTTCAAGTTTTCTATCTCTTCCCGATCCAGTTTTGGGAGACTATGTGTTTCTAGAAATTTGTCCATTTTGCTTAGATTGTCGAATTTGTTGCCATATAAATGTTCATAGCATTTGTTAACGATCCATTGTATTTCTGTGGTGTCAGTTGTTACTTCTCCTCTTTCATTTCTGATTTTGTGTATTTGGGTTCTCTCTCTTTGTTTCTTGGTGAGTCTAGCTAAGGGTCCATCAATCTTGTTTATCTTTTTAAAAAACCAGCTCTTTGTTTCATTGATCCTTTGAATTGTTTTTCTGGTCTCTATGTCATTTATTTCTGCTCTGATCTTTACTATTTCCTTCCTTCTACTTGCTCTGGGGTTTTCTTTGTGTTTGCTTTCTAGTTCTTTAAGTTGTGAAGTTAGATAGTCTATTAGAAATTTTTCTTGTTTCTTGAGGTAGGCCTGGAGTGCTATGAACTTCCTTCTCAGAACTGCTTTTGCTGCATCCCATAGATTTTGTGTTGTTGTGTGTTCATTTTCATTGGTTTCCAGGAAGTTTTTAATTTCTTCCTTGATCTCCTCGGTAACCCATTCATTGTTTAATAACATGCTATTTAGCCTCCATGTGTTCAAATGTCTTTGCATGTTCTTGTTGCAATTGATTTCTAGTTTCATGCCATTGTGATCTGAGAAGATGCTTGATATGATTTCAATCTTCATGAACTTGTAGAGACTTAGTTTATGTCCTAACATGTGGTCTATCTTTGAGAATGTCATGTGCACTTGAAAAGAATGTGAATTCTGTAGTTTTGGGGTGTAATTCTTTGTAGATATCTATTAAATCCATTTGGTCTAGTGCTTCATTTAGAGTCTCTGTTTCCTTGTTAATTTTTTGTCTAGAGGATCTATCCAGTGATGTCAGCGGGGTGTTGAAGTCCCCTGCTATGATTGTATTGCTGTCGATTTCTGCTTTGAAGTCCTCCAAAAGATTTTTAATGTATTTTGGTGCTCCTTTATTGGGTACATATATGTTTACCAAGGTTATATTTTCCTGTTGGACAGATCCTTTCAATATTATGTAGTGACCTTCTTTGTCTCTAGTTATGGCCTTCATTTTGAAATCTATTTTATCAGATATGAGTATTGCTACCCCAGCTTTTTTTCCCTTTCTGTTTGCTTGGAAGATTTTTTTTTTCCATCCCTTCACTTTCAACCTATGTGAGTCTTTTGTTGTGAGGTGGGTCTCTTGTAAACAACATATATATGGATCATGCTTTCTTATCCAATCAGCTACTCTGTGTCTTTATCAGAGCATTCAATCCATTTACATTTAAGGTGATTATTGATATGTACTTATTTATTGCCATTTTTGTTTAGTGTGGTTCTATTTTCCTTCCTATTTCTTCTACTAATTACAGCAGTCCTTTTAACATTTCTTGCAGTGCTGGTTTGGTGCTAATGTATTCCCTTAGCTTTTTTTTGTCTGGGAAGCTCTTTATTTGACTTTCTATTTTGAATGATAGCCTTGCTGGATAGAGTAGTCTTGGATTCAGATCCTTGTTTTTCATGACCTTTACTACTTCATGCCATTCCCTTCTGGCCTGTAGTGTTTCTGTTGAGAAGTCAGATGATAGCCTTATGGGGGTTCCTTTGTAGGTGACCTGTTGCTTATCTCTTGCTGCCTTTAGGATTCTCTCTTTGCCTTTAATTTTTGGCATTTTAATTACTATGTGTCTTGGTGTGGGCCTGTTTGGGTTCTTCTTACTTGGGGCTCTCTGTGATTCTTGAACTTGAATGCCTTCTTCCTTCACCAAATTAGGGAAGTTTTCTGTCCCTATTTCTTCAAATATATTCTCTAACCCTTGCTCATTTTCTTCTTCTTCGGGGTCTCCTATGATGGAAATATTATTACATTTCCAGTTGTCCCACAGTTCTCTTAAGCTGTCTTCATGTTTTTAATTGTTTTTCCTTTTGGTTTTCTGATTGGTTGATTTTTTCTACCTTGTCTTCTAATTCACTGATCCAGTCCTCAGCTTCCTCTACTCTGCTGTTTAGTCCTTCCAATGTGTTCTTTATTTCTGCGCTGTCATTCTTCATTTCTTCTTGGTGCTTCTTCATTTCCAATTGGTTGATTTTTAGTGTTTCTATGTCTTTACTCACGTTGATGTCCTTACTCATGCTGTTGAGCTTCCTCACGATCATGGCTCTGAATTCTAGCTCTGTTAACTTGCTTAATTCCATTTATTTTATCTCATCTTCGGTAGAGGTCTCTTGTTCTTTCCTTTGGGATTTGTTTCTTTGTTTCACCATTTTGGCTATCTCAGTGGGTTTTGGAGCCTGCCAAATTTTCCCTGTGAATGTTGGTGTTCTGCTGTTTGTGGCTCCCTCTACTGGGTTTGGATGAGTGTGGGAGGACCCATGTTAAACACCACTGTCTAGTCTTACTTTCCTGGGTAGATTTGCAAGCTCAGGAACGGTTCAGTTTGGGTTCTTCTTATTTGGGGCTCTCTGTGATTCTTGAACTTGAATGCCTTCTTCCTTCACCAAATTAGGGAAGTTTTCTGTCCCTATTTCTTCAAATATATTCTCTAACCCTAGCTTTTTGCCTAGAGGCTATTAGTCTTGGTTACTTGAAGAGCCTTGGGTTCTCGGTTGAATGGAAATCTCCCTCAGGTGTTCAGCATAAGAGAATTAATGAGCCTCAGTTTGCATTTCAATGGCCCACCTGGGTGGTGTTGAATCTCTGAGGGAGAGTCTGCTGCCTCTCCCCAGAGCCCTGGGAAGGAGTAAGATGGCCACCATCCTGCGTGGCTGCAACTCAGCAAAAGCTCTGAGTGCCCTCCAAATCCCGAGTGGCCCCACACAGTTCCAGTCCAGTCTGCCCTCCCTCTGCCAGAGCCCAAGTTGAGTGGCTGTGGCTATTTTAGCACTGTGTCCTGGCCCTCTGCGCTGTGGAGCCAGTTTGGGAATTTAACCTGGAGGGCGTTGCTCACAGCTAAGACCGCTGCTGTCCGTGGGCTCCCAGCCCCCATCTCGCACCTCCGCATTCCTACTGGGATTGATTCTGTGTCCCTGGTTACATGGTCCTCATAAGCTGCTTTTCTGTTGCTTTTTCCTGGCGATTTGCCTTTATTTTAGTTGTAATTCCAGTTTGGTTCTGGGAGATGGTCTGTGTTGCTTCCATTCACTCTGCCGCCATTTTGGAATCTCTCGATTTTTTTTTTTTTTTTTAAGAGAGAGAGAAAGGGAGAGGGAGAGAGAGGTAGAAACATTGATGAGAGAGAACATCGATTGGCCACCTCCTGCATGTCCCCCACTGGGGATTTGGCCCACAACTTGGGCATGTGCCCTGACCGGGAATCAAACCAGCGACCTCTTGGTGCATGGGTCGATGCTCAACCACTGAGCCACACCAGCCAGGCCAATTCCTTATGAATTTAGAGTCAGCTTGTCAATTTCCACAAAAAGTCAGTTGAATTTCTGATATCTTGATGAATCTGTAGATCAATTTCTATTCTCATCTTAACAATATTAAGTCTTTCAAAAAAAAAAATATTGTCTTCCAGTCTAGGAATGTGGTATGTTTTTTCATTTATTTAGATCTTCTTTAATTTCTTTCAACAATGTTTTGTAGTTTTCTGAGTATAAATTTTGCACCTCATTTGTTAAATTTATTTCTAAGTATTTTATTCTTTTTGATGCTATTATAAATGAAATTATTTTCTTAATTTAATTTTTGAATTGTTTTTTGAAAATGTATAGAAATAGTTCATTTTTATATATTGATCTTGTATCATAACCTTGCTGAATTCTTTGATCAGTTCTTGGAGGCTTTTAGTAGATTCCTTAGTATGTGTTATTGACTTGGGTAGATTCTTTTTTTAAATTTAACTTTTTAATTAACTTTATTGGGGTGACTTTGGTTATTTTATTTATTTACTTATTTATTTATTTATTTTTATCTTCACCCGACGATATTTTTGCATTTATCTTCAGATAAAGTGGGAGGGAGAGAGGGAGAAAGAGAGAGAGAGAAACATCGATGTGAGAGAGACACATCAAGTGGCTGCCACCCTTATGATCCCAACCGGGGCCGGGGACAAATTGCAACTGAGGTATGTGCCCTTAGTGGGAACCAAACTCGGGACTCTCAGGTCCACAGGCCGATGCTCTAACCACTGAGCCCAACCGACCAGGGCTGGTTATTTAGATTATATAGGTTTGCCCTGGCCGATGTGGCTCAGTTGGTTGATTGTCGCCCTGTGCAACAAAATGTCGCCAGTTCGATTCCCCATAAAGGTATATGCCTGGGTTTCAGGTTCAATCCCTGGTCAGGGTGCATATGGGAGGCAACCCATCAGCGTTTCTCACTTTGGTGTTTCTCTCTCCATCTCCCTTCCTCCCTAAAATCAATAAAAACATATTTTTAAAAAAAGTTTACTTAGGTTTCAAGTCTAGATTTCTATGATACATGATCTGTATATTGCATTGTGTACCCACCACCCAAAGTAAAATCATCTTCTGTCACCATATATTTGGCTTCCTTTACCCCCGCCACCCCACCACCCCCTTCCCTCTGGCAACCACCATTGTCTGTGTCTATGAGTTTTGGTTTTATATCCCACATATGAGTGAAATCACATGGTTCTTAGCTTTTTCTGACTGACTTATTTCACTTAGCATAATATTCTTTACGCTAAGTGAAATAAGTTGTCATTTGTTGTCACAAATGGCAGTAGTTCATCTTTTCTGAGAAGTATTCCATAGTATATACGTACTATGTCGTCTTTATCCAATCCTCTATTGAAGGACACTTTGGTTGTCTCCATATCTTGACCACCGTGGACAGTGCTGCAATGAACATAGGGGTGCATATATCTTTGTGAATAAATGTTTTCAGTTTTTCGAATAGATGCCCAGAAGAGGATTTGCTGGGTCATATGGTAACTCTATTCTTAATTTTTTGAGGAAACGCCAGGCTCATGTGAGTAGATTCTTAAACAAAGAGTAGGTGCTCAGAAGGTGAATGTGTGGTTCCTAGAACAGGGAACAGCAAGTCCAAAGGCAGGGTAGTGTGGAAGCAGGTGTCTCTGGGAACCATACACACGCAGATCACTGTGGCTAGAGCTACAGGTTTGGGATTGAAGCTGGTGTGTGTCATGCTAAAGACAGTGGATGCCAGTGGGAGCCATGCCATGCCATTCTAATAAGAATATTAGAATCATTCTTAGAAGGAGGCCCAGAAAAGACTTGTGATCAGCATGTATAACATTGATGAGGCCCAAAGGGAACTGAGAAAAGCTGCTTTCTTAGTAAGAGCAAGAACTTCCAGGTCTCTGTGTATGTGCCACTACTCTCTGGATGCCATTATCTCCAGGACGGGTCGCCAGTGACACAGTACCAGCTGGCATTGTGCAGCTGAGCCTGGCCAGCTTCGGTGATGTGGCAGTTGGTGCCTGCTATTACTCGCTGGGTTTGTGAAAGAGAGACAGTGTTTCTGTGGACAGCAGAATCCCAGATCACAGGCTCTTAACAAACTTTAGAAGAGTACTCCCACCCTCTCCCCTGTGTAGCCAAAGATGTGGCCGTGGTCTCTGTACCAACTGCTCCTTCCTTCTCTGGGTCCCCGGGTCTAGTTCTCATCTGAGGGCCTCAGGCCTGAAGAATGACTGTTGGCCCAGGTTGCATTGTTGGATGAGAGCCTGGCCTGGAAGCTCCTGGAGCACAGAAGGCGTACAAAGCCAAGGGTGAGTTCTGCTATATGATTAATTCTCCCTGAGGCACGAGGAAGCTAAACTGGTAGGGCTTAGGGAAGTTATCACTTGGGGGCTGAGCTCGGGAGATCTCTCCTTGGCCACTTTTGAGGGGCCACCTCTTAGGAAAACTGGTTTGTTCACTCCCTCCAGCCCAGGACTCCCTCCACCTCCTATCCAGTGTGCTGCTCTTATCCACACAGTCCCACACAGTCCAAGGGAGCCCCTCCCTACCTAGGTGTCTGTGCCTGGACCCATCCCCTGCAGGAACTTTCATACAGGGGATCCTATCACTACTTCTGCTTCCTCCCCTGGAAACAATACTTGTTTGCAATGATTGAATTGCTTGCCAAGTTTGCACACCATTCTGACTCTGGGTTCTGTTCTTCTCTCACTGCCTAATGGATTTTAGTATCTTCTTCCAAGTGACACAGAAATTCAGACCAATTTGGCTACTGATTGTTAGCTCTGAGAAATAGTATGTCTGGAGTGTGTATGGGGGAAGTGGGAGGGTGGTTAAAACCTGTTACCCAAGAGGTGTGTTAAGAGTGGTCAAGGGGCCCGGCTGGTGTGGCTCAGTGGTTGAGCGTTGACCCATGCACCAAGAGGTCACTGGTTCGATTCCCAGTCAGGGCACATGCCCAGGTTGTGGGCCCAATCCCCAGTGGGGGGCATGCAGGAGGCGGCCAATCAATGTTCTCTCTCATCGATGTTTCTATCTCTCTCTCTCTCTCTCCCTCTCCCTTCCTCTCTCTAAAATCAATAATGAAAGAAAAAAAAAAAAAGAGTGGTCAATGGGTGAAATGGCACCCCTCCTGGAATTTTTCCAGGTTCTTGTGATTTTAAAATTATAACAGCTACCTAATTCATTGAGCATTGCTATGAGCCAGTCACTGTACTGGGCACTTGATTCTTCTTATGTAACTTATATCATTAAGACCCTAAGACTTTTCTCCATTTGCAGAAGCCACATTTGAATCTGAGAACACTCTCAGATGCTAGCACCATATTATTTCAATTATTATATATTATCCTGTAGTCAGACTATGTCCCCATTTTTTTAGAGGCTGGGGGTTGGCTAACTTGAACCCAATGGGCATCGTTGCCCTACTTCTTTTTCTCTGTTGCTATAGTAGTATCACCTTTTAAAAAAATTATTGTTGACACTATTGCAGATGTCCCCCATTTTCCTCTCATTTGCCCATCTCCACCCAGCCCCTGTCCCCCCTCCCTTGGCCCTCACCACATTATTGTCTGTGTTCATGGGCTATGCATATATGTTCTTTCCCTAATCCCTTCACCTTCCTTTAGCCAGAAACCCCCACTTCCCTCCCCTCTGACGTTCGTTAGTCTGTTCCATGTATCCATGCCTATTTTGTTCATCACTTTATTTTGCTCTCTAGATTCCACATATTAGTGAGATCATATGGTATTTGTCTTTCTCTGACTGGCTTATTTCACTTAGCATAATACTCTCCAGGTCCATCTATGCTGTAGCAAAGGGTAAGAGTTCCTTACCTTTTACAGCCACACAGTATTCCACTGTGTAAATGTACCACAGCTTTTTTATCCACTCATCTCCTGAGGGGCACTTGGGCTGTTTCCAGATCTTGGCTAGTGTAAATAATGCTGCTATGAACATAGTGGGGCATATAGTCTTTTTTTTTTTTTTATCCTCACCTGAGGACATTTTTGCATTTATCTTCAGATAGAGTGGGAGGGAGAGAGGGGGGAAGAGAAAAAGAGAAACATAGACGTGAAAGAAACACATCAACTGGTTGCCACCCACATGATCCCAACCAGGACAAACTTCAACCAAGGTACATGTCCTTAGCAGGAACCGAACCTGAGACTCTCTGGTCCTCAGTCCGATGTTCTAACCGCTGAGCCAAACCAGCGAGGGCGGGGCATATACTCTTACTGATTGATGAAGTGGGATCATTGGGTCAAAAGGCAGTTCCAATTTTAACTTTTTGAGGAAACTCCATACTGTTTACCACAGTGACTGTACCAGTCTGCATTCCCACCAACAGTACACAAGGGTTCCCTTTTCTCCACATCCTCACCAGCACTTGTTGTTTGTTGATTTATTGATGGTGACCATTCTGACAGGTTTGAGGTGATACCTCATTGTAGTTTTAATTTGCATATTTCTGATCATTAGTGACCTTGAACATTTTTTCAAACATCTATTGGCCATCTGTATGTCCTGTTTGGAGAAGGTCCTTTGCCCATTTTTTAATTGGATTGTTTGTCTTGCTGGTGTTGAGTTACATAAGTTCTTTATATATTTATCAAATGAATCATTGATGAATGTTATCCCATACGGTGGGTTCCCTTTTCGTTTTGTTGATAGTTTCTTTTGCTGTGCAGAAGCTTTTAATTTTGAGAGTGAGAGAGCTGTACCTGGGTTGCATGTTCAATCTCCAGCCCCAGTTGAGGTCATGTGGGAAGCAACCAATTGATGTCTCTCTCTCTCTCTCTCTCTCTCTCTCTCTCTCTCTCTCTCTCTCCCTCTCTCCCTTCCTCCCTCCCTCCCTCCCTCTCTTTCTCTCACTCTATCTAAAAACCAATGGGAAAATATCCTTGGGTGAGGATTAACAAAAGAAGAAAGAAAAAGAATTACATTTAATCTGTAGATTGCTTTGTGTAGTATGGACATTTTAGTGATGTTAATTCTTCCTATCCATGAACAGAGTACATGCTTCCACTTGTTTGCATCTTCTGTTTCTTTCTTTAATGTCCTATAGTTTTCCGAGAACAGGGTTTTTACTTCCTTGTTAACTTTATTCCTAAGTACCTTATTTTGTTGTTGTTGTTGCAATAGTAAATGGGATTGTTTTCCTAGTTTCTCTTTCTGAGAGTTTATAATTGGTGTATAAGAATGCCACTGGTATCTGGATATTAATTTAGTATTAATTTCTACTTTGCTGGATTCATTTATTAAATCTAATAGTTTTTGGTAGAGTCTTTAGGGTATTCTTAGTACAATATAATTTTATCTGTGAATAATGACTGTTTTACTTCCTCCTTTGAAACTTAGATGCTTTTTATTTCTTTTATCTGATTGCTATGGCTAGGACTTCAAGCACTATGTTGAATAAGAGTGGTGAGAACAGACATCCCTGTCTTGTTCTGATATTAAGGGAAATGCTTTTATTTTTTGCCCATTGAGTATGATATTGGATATAGGTTTTTCATATATGGCCTTTATTGTGTTAAGGTATGATACCTCTATTTCCACCTTGCTGAGAGTTTTTATCATTAATAGGTGCTGGATTTTATCAACTGCTTTTTTTGCATCTATTGATATGATCATGTAATTTTTTTAATCTTTCATTTTGTTTATGTGATGTATCACATTTATTGATTTGCATATATTGTACTAACCTTGCATCCCAGGAGTACATTCTACCTGGTTGTGCTGTATGATCTTTTTAATGTATTACTGGATCTGGTATTCTAATATTTTGGTGAGGATTTTAGCATCTATGTTCATCAGGGATATTGGCCTGTAATTTTCTTTCTTTTTCTAATTATTTTAGGTGTAGGGTTAGATTGTTTATTTGTGATTTTTCTTGCTTCTTGAGGTAAGCCTGTAATGCTATGAACTTCCTTCTCAGGACTGTTTTTGCTGTGTCCCATAGATTTTGGGATATTTTGTGTTCATTTTCATTTATTTCCAGGTAATATTTTATTTCTTCCTTGATCTCCATGGTAACCAATTCATTGTTTAATAACATGCTATTTAACCTCCAGGTGTTTGAGTGTTTTTGAATTTTTTCATTGTAGTTGATTTCTAGTTTTATGCCATTTTGACCCAAGAAGATGCTTGATATAATTTCAATCTTCTTGAATTTGTTAAGACTTATTTTATGTTCTAACATGCGGTCTGTGTTTGAGAATTTTCCATGTGCACTTGAGAAGAATGTATATTCTTCTGCTTTGGGATGAAATATTCTGTAAATATCAATTAAATCCATCTGATCTAGTGTGTCATTTAAGGTCGCTGTTTTCTTTTGTTTTTAAATTTTTTTTCCTTTATTGATATTGTAGAGAGAGAGGAAGTGAGAGGGAGAGAGAGATAGAAACGTCGATGAGAGAGAACATCAACTGGCCACCTCCTGTATGTCCCCCACTGGGGATCGGGCCCACAACCTGGGCACGTGTCCTGAATGGGAATCGAACCGGCGACCTCAACCACTGAACCACACTGGCCGGACAAGGTTGCTGTTTTCATGTTGATTTGTTGTTGTTGTTAATCCTCACCTGAGGATATTTTTCCATTGATTTTTCTATAGAGTGGAAGGCAGGGAGGGGGAGAGAGAGAGAGAAACATTGATGTGAGAGAGACACATCTGTTGGTTGCCTCCTGCAAGAACCCCACCGGGGTGGGGGATAGAACCTGAAAACCAGGTACGTTCCCTTGGCTGAGAATCGAACCCATGACCCTTCGGTTTGTGGGCCAATGCTCTAACCACTGAGCAAGACCATCCAGAGCTTCTTGTTGACTTTTTGTCTATAACATCCATCCAGTGATGACAGTATATTGCTGTCACTCTATCCTTTAAAGTCCACCAAGAGTTTTTTTTAATCCTCACCTGAGGATTTTTTTCCATTGATTTTTAGATAGAGTGGGTGGTAATGAACTCCTTTAGTCTTTTTCTGAGAAGCTCTTTATTTCTATTTCACCTTCAATCTTAAATGATAATCTTGCTGGATAGAGTAGTCTTCATTCCTGGGTTTTGCTTTTTATTGTTTTGAATACTTCATGCCTATCCCTTCTGGCCTGAAGTGTTTCTGTTGAAAAATCAGCTGACAGCCTTATGGGAATGCCCTTGTAGGTAACTAACTGTTTCTCTCTTGCTGCCTTTAAGATTCTCTCTTTGTCTTTAACCTTTGCCATTTTAATTATGATGTGTCTTGGTGTAGGTCTCTTTGGGTTCTTGATTGGGACTCTTTGTGCTTCCTGAACTTGTGTGACTTTTTTCTTCACCAGTTTAGGGAAGTTTTCTGTCGTTATCTCTTCAAACAGGTTTTCTATCCTTGCTCACTTTCTTCTCCTTCTGGTATCCCTATGATGCCAATATTGTTACATTTCATATTGTCCCAAAGTTTCCTTATACTATCTTAGTTTCTTAAAACTTTTTATTCTTTTTGTTGCTTTGATTGGGTATTTTTTTCTACCTTGTCATCCAAATCACTGATTCAATCCTCTGCTTTATCTAGCCTACTTTTAATTCCTTCTAGTGTATTCTTGATGTCAGATATGGTATCCTTCATTTTCAACTGGTTCTTATGCCTGGTTTCTATGTTTTTTCTCATGCTGATTTAGTTCCCACTAAGTTTCTTATAGTTCTAAGTCCCTTGAGCATTCTTTTTAAAAAAAGTTTAAATGTTTTTATTGATATTTTAGAGAGAGAGGAAGGAAGAGAGACATAGAAACATCGATGTGAAAGAGAAACATCTATTGGCTGCTTCTTACATGCCCCCTACTGGCTGTTGAGCCTGCAACCCGGGCATGTGCCCTGACCAGGAATCGAACTAGGACCTCTCAGTCCATAGGATGATGCTCAATCAACTGAGCCACACTGGCTGAGCTCTTTAAGCATTCTTACAACAATCACTTTGAAGTTTATGTCTGTTAAATTGCTTGTCTCCATTTCAGTTAGCTCTTTTTCTGGAGATTCCACCTCTTCTTTCATTTTGGCGTTGTTTCTTTGTCTCCCATTTTAGCTGTCTCTTTGTGTTTATTTCTATGTATTAGATAGAATTGCTATGACTTCCACTCTTTATGAGCTGGCCTTACATAGTAAGTGTCCTGTGGGACCCAGTGATGCAGTCTCCTTGATCTCCTGAGCTGGATGCTCTAGGAATGTGCCTTCTGTGGATTATTTGGGCTATCCTGGTGTAATTCAGTCTTGATTGTTGTTGTCCTGTCTGTGGGTAGGATCTCCTGTCAGGCTGGTTGCCTATGAGACTCAACCCTGACCACGTCATGTGAGCTGTTTTTTTGTTTTTGTTAATCCTCAACCAAGGATACTTTTCCATTGATTTTAGATAGAGTGGAAGGGAGGAAGGAAGAGAGAGAAAAATAGATGTGAGAGAGACACATTGATTGGCTGCCTCCTGCATGACCCCAACCAGGGCTGGGGATCGAACCTGCAACCTAGGTATGTGCCTTTGACCAGGAATCAAACCCAAAACAACTAGGTATGTGCCCTTGACCAGGAATCAAACCCGAAACACAGGCCGACACTCTAACCACTGAGCAAAACCAGCCAGGGCCATGTGAGCTGTTTTACAGGTGCTGAGAAAAAGCCATTGCTGAACCCTCTTTCTTTCCTCTTCCTCCTTTTCTGGCTTTCTGGAATCAAGAGTCTTTAGCATTAAATCACTGTAGGAGTCACAGGTGTGGGGATTTCAATGTTGGTAGTGACACTAAGGCTTCATGTGTGTAGGAATGTAGACTGAGATCCTCAAGTTTAAACTACAAAGCCCCTTTAAAAAAAATTTTTTTTTCTTGATGTGTGTGTGTGTGTGTGTGTGTGTGTGTGTGTGTGAGAGAGAGAGAGAGAGAGAAAGAGAGAGAGATTGATTTGCTGTTCTACTCACTTATGTATTCATTGGTTGATTCTTGTAAGTGCCCTGACCAGGGATCAAATCCACAAGCTTGGCATATGGGGCTGATGCTCTAACCAACTGAGTTACTTGGCCAGGGCCTGTAGTAGTATTGCCTTTAAGCAGCAGCACTGATTTTGGATTTTCCCTTCCCCCTCTTTATAGGCTATGTGCTGTAGAGATAAGGTGTGTGTCTTACAGCCCTGGCTGGTTTGGCTCAGTGGTTAGAGTGTCGGCCCATGGACCAAAGAGTCATGGATTTGATTCTCATCATGCATACGTACCTTGGTTGGGGTTGGATCCTCAGCCCTGGTTGAGGTCGTGTGGGAGGCAACCAATCAATGTGTCTCTCTCACGTCGATGTTTCTCTCTCTCTCTCTCTCCCCTTCACACTCTATCTGAAGATAAATGGAAAAATATCCTCTGGTGAGGATTAAAAAAAAAAAGATGGGTCTCTTATAGACACTATATATGTTCTTCTCTCTATCTGATCCAATCTGAGAGCTGCCAGCAGGCACATTTTAAAGTGTTTGAAATTGTACCTTCCTCCTCCCCAGGAAACAACCTGGTCAAAATGAGATTCCACTCAGAGCCAGAGGTGGGTTGTAGGGAACCCCCATCAGTTACAATGAATTATTTCTCCCAAAGGTCTCTTTCTGGAGGCTGAAAAAAATTCAGCTTTGTATGCCTGCCTTCTCACCCTTACACTGTACTCTGAACATTCCTGCTCTGTGGGTAGAAAGACATGGGATTGAGGGAGAATCTTTGGCCAGGGGCCAAATGGACCAGTCCTGGACAAGCATGGTGTCAAAGTCAGTGCTCTTGCTTATGTGGTTCAGATGGACCCCCTCATCTGCCACTTGCTTCCCTCATTCTCTGAGTATACCCCATTCACCTAAGACAGCCTTCCTCCACAAAGGAATGTGTCCCATGTGGGGTCAGAGCAGCACCCAGACCGCAGCTGGGATAGCCCCTCTGTGGTGCACTCTGGGCCCTGAATGAGAATCATTCATCACTGCTGCTGGTTGAGCGGGAGTCCCTGGTGGCCTGTAGGGGAGGGTCTGATGGAGGAGACAGCTCCCATCCCACCCCTGACCCCAGATCTGAATGCCTACATCTGACAGAGGCATTGATTGGACTGTTCTGTCCGGGTGAAAGAATTCAGTTGAGCCCCACACTGCACTGTTGAATACACTAAGCAAGTGCCCTTTGTATCATGGGCCACTGCTTCTGGTTGGGGAGTGGCATCGTTGTTTATGTGATCTGTCCCATTTGGGTTAGGCAAGCCAGTTACTGGGAGCTCCAGAGTACACAGTATGAAGCAAGTGATGGGAGGAATGAATCATTTTCCCCACCAGGGACCTCAGAAGCAGCAAGCTGTCACGCAAAGCTGGAGCTGCTTTAAGAGGGTCCTATGCCCTAGATAGTTGTGTTGGTGGGTGTGGAGAGAGGAGACAGTTAAGAGAATCAGCTTGTGTAAGAACATTCCTCTTTTATTTATTTATTTATTTATTTATTTTTTTATCCTCACCCGAGGACATTTTTCCATTTTTTGTTCAGATAGAGTGGGAGGGAGAGACAGGAAGAGAGAGAGAGAGAGAAACATCGATGTGAAAGGGACACATCGAGTGGCCGCCTCCCACACCACCAACCAGGGCCGGGGACAAATTGCAACCGAGGTAGGTGCCCCTAGCGGGAACCGAACCCGGGTCTCTCTGGACCGCAGGCCGACGCTCTAACTGCTGAGCCAAACTGGCCAGGGCAGAACATTCCTCTTTTAAATGCACAAAATGTACTATGCACAAATAGTGTACAATTTTTATAATGTGTTTTTCTCTCTTATCTGTTTGCCTTGTTATCAATTAGGACCCAGTCGGTCACATTAGGCATTTTTTGACTGGGCCACAAAGCGAGATGCCATTGGTAAGAGGCCACAGTTTGTGATATTGTTTAAGAATGCGTTGGGGAAGTCAATAAACAGCTACTTGATTTTCAGAAAATATTGTTAGTCAGGCAAGTTCTACAACACAGAATGCCTCCAAAAGCTGTCAACTGGCTAACTGCTTTTCATTTTTCCAAATCAATACACTTTTTCTACCTCTTCAATTGCCTGTGATCATTGTTTCTTTCATAACCTTAGCAACATTAGCACTCTTGATGGCCTATTTATGTTTTAAAATTGTGCTAATCGTCCATTTGCCAGCAACAAAAGCAAAAAAACAAACAAACAAAAAAAACTAACCCACAAAAACATTCACAGCACAATTTCCTGAGACGTTAGGCAAGGTTTAAGTGTAAGCTGATTCATACTGGCACATTCTCTCCTTTGTGGCCTGAGAGACGCTTTTGTCATGCTGATGTAGCAGCATGAAAAAGGGTTGTCAGGTCAAGAACCTAAGTTAACAGAGACATTTTTTCCATGAACAACTTGGTCGAGAACCTAATTGTTTGAGATGGGAGGGAAACATTTGAGAACTGACGTTTGACTGGACTAGAAAGTTCCTTGGGTGACATATGCTTTAAAATTGAAGATGTCCTTCAACGAATGATGTTTATCAGACAATTGAAGTAGCACTGTTCACAATCAACTGAGAAACTTGGGCAAAATCCAGGTTTCTCTTCCTCGGACCACATCCTCAGTTCCACTCTTCACAAGACCAGGAAGCACAGGTTGACTTATGTCCTGCTTAAAAGTTTTATTTGCAGCCCTGACCAGTTTGGCTCAGTGGTTAGAGTGTTGACTCACAGACCACAAGGGTCACAGGTTTGATTCCCGGCCCCATGTGGGAGACAACCAACTGATGTGTCTCTCTCACATTGATGTTTCTCTCTGTCTCTCTCCCTCCCTCCTTTCTACTCTAACCAAAAATCAATGGGAAAATATCCTCAGGCAGGGATTAACAAAAACAAAAAGAAGAAGAAGAAGAAGAAGAAAAAGAAAGAAAAGTCTTATTTGCAGCCTTGACTGTTCTGGCTCAGTGATTAGATCAGCCCATGGACCAAAGGGTCATGGGTTTGATTCATGGTGAAGGGCACTTACCTGGGTTGCAGATTTTATCACTGGCCCTGGTCGGTGTCATGCAGAAGGCAACCAATCAATGTGTCTCTCTCACATCGTATTTCTCTCCCTCTCTCTCTTCCTCCCTTCTTTCCACTTTTTCTAAAAATCAATGGAAAAATATCCTTGGGTGAAGATTTACAACAACAACAAAAAAGTCTTATTTGCAGACACTGCAGATTTCCTGGAGCCCACCCTGCCACTGAACTCAGCACAGTTTAGTACCTGCCTAGTTTACACAGAACAAGTGAAGACACCTTTTTATTTATTTATTTATTTATTTATTTATTTATTTATTTTTTAATCCTCACCCAAGGCTATTTTTCAATCTATCTTCAGATAGAGTGGGAGAGAGAGAGAGAGAGGGAGAGAGGGGGAGAGAGAGAGAAACATTGATGTGAGAGAGACACAATGACTGGTTGCCTCCCGCACGACCCGACCAGGGCTGGGATGAACCACAACCGAGGTACGTGCCCTTGACTGAAATCTAACCGGTGACTTATTGGTCCTGGGGCCGACCTTCTAACCACTGAGCCAAACCAGCCAAGGCAAGACATCTTTTTATTTAAGTAATTAAGTATTTCTCCAGTATTGTGTATTCTTTGGAGCAAATGTTTATTTCTAGTTTTCAAATACATTGTTGCAAGAGATGGATCCAGGAGGAACTACCTAAGCTCATTCTTGGGAGTTCCCAGTTCCCCAAGTAACACTTGGGGAAATACGAATATCAAAACTAAATGTGACCATTTGCATAATGCAGTTTAGCATCTTGTAGTTGGCACTTGGACAGCCTGACCCAATTCTAGTAAGCAGTGCCTGTTTGAACCAAAATGTTTTATCCGGTATTTTTTGACTACCTATGATGGGTCAGAAATGTAAGAAACATAATCTTTGATTTTTTAAAAGCAGTCCTGAAAAGTAGATGTTTCTTGGTTTCCCTTAAAATTCATTTGTTTGTTTTTTCATTGTTGAAATTATTACAGATGTCCCCCTTTTCCCCCATTGATGCCCTCCTTCCAGCTCCCATCCCTCTCTGCCTTTCCCAGCCTAATGTCCGTGTGGATTGGTTGTGCATATATGTATATAAGTTCTTTGGTTTATCTCTTCCCACCCCTCACACCCCTGTCCCTCTAAGGTTTGTCAGTCTGTTCCCTACTTCCATGACTCTGGATCTCTTTTGGTCAACAGCTTATTTTGTTCATTATGTTCCATAAATAAGTGAGATCATGTGGTACTTGTCTTTCTCTGACTGACTTATTTCACTTAGCATAATATTCTCCAGGTCCCTCCATGTCGTGGCAAAGGGTAAAAGATCTCTCTTTCTTACAGCTGCATAGTACTCCATTGTGTAAATGTACCACAGCTTTTTATCCACTCATCTACTGAGGGGCACTTGGGCTGTTCCTAGATCTTAGCTATTGTAAATAGTGCTGCTATGAACATAGGGGTGCATATATTCTTCCTGATTGGAGTTTCAGGCTTCTTAAGGTATATTCCAAGAAGTGGGATCACTGGGTCAAATGGCAGTTCCATTTTTAATTTTTTGAGGAAACACCATATTGTTTTCCATAATGGCTGCACCAGTCTGCATTCCCACCAGCAGTGTACTAGAGTCCGCTTTTCTCCACATCCTTGCCAGCACTTGTTTGAGGATGGCAGCCATTCTGGCAGGTGTGAGGTGATATCTCATAGTTGTTTTAATTTGCATCTCTCTGATGATTAGAAATGTTGAGCATTTTTTCATATGTCTCCTTGCCATTTGTATGTCCTGTTTGACAAAGTGTCTATTCAGGTCCTCTGCCCTTTTTCTTTTTTTTTTCTTTTACTGATTTTAGAGAGAGAGGAAGGGAGAGGGAGAGAGAGATAGAAACACTGATGAGAGAGAACATCGATCCTGCATGCCCCCCACTGGGGATTGGGCCCACAGCCTGGGCATGTGCCCTGACCAGGAACTGAACTGGTGACCTTTTGGTGCATGGGTCGACGCTCCCTCTGCCCTTTTTAAAATTGGATTGTTTGTCTTCCTTTTGTTGAGTTGTGTGAGTACTCTATATATTTTGGATATTAACCCCTTATCTGACATATCATTGGCAAATATGTTCTCCCAGAGAGTGAGTTCCCTTTTCATTTTGATGTTGGTTTCTTTTGCCATGCAGAAGCTTTTAAGTTCGATGTAGTCCCATTTATTAATTTTTTTTTGTTTCTTTTGCCCTAGGCAATGTATCAGTGAAAATCCCGCTACATATGATATCTGAGATTTTTCTGCCTACATTTTCTTCGAGGATTTTTATGGTTTCATGGGTTGCATTTGAGTCTTTTATCCATTTTGAGTTTATTCTTGTGTATGATGTAAGTTGGTCTAGTTTCATTTTTTTGCATGTAGCTGTACAATTTTCCCAACACCATTTATTGAAGAGACTGTCTTTTCTCTATTGTATGCTCTTGCCTCCTTTGTCAAATGTTAATTGTGCATACTGTCTTGGGTTGATATTTGGGTTCTCTTTCTGTTCCATTGATCTATATGCCTGTTCTTGTAGCAGTACCAGGCTGTTTTGATTACTATGGCTTTGTAGTATAACTTGATATCTGGTATTGTGATTCCTCCCACTTTGTTCTTCCTTTTCAAGATTGCTGTGGCTATTTGGGGTCTTTTATGGTTCCAAATAAACTTTTGGAGTATTTGTTCTAGATCTGTGAAATATGCCATTGGTACTTTAATATGGGTTGCATTGAATCTTTAGATAGCTTTGAGTAGTATGGACATTTTAATGATATTGATTTTTCCAATCCATGAGCATGGTATATGTTTCCACTTTTTTATATCTTCCTCTATTTCTTTTTTCAATGTCCTGTAGTTTTCTGAGAACAAGTCTTTTACCTCCTTGGTTAAGTTTATTCCTAGGTATTATATTTTTTTGCTGCATTGGTAAATGGGATTGTTTTTTTAGTTTCTCTTTCTGAGTATTCATTATTGGTGTATATGAATGCCATCAATTTCTGGATGTTAATTTTGTATCCTGCTACTTTGCCAAATTCATTTATTAAATCTAGTAGAGTTTTGATGGACTCTTTAGGGTTTTCTATGTACAATATTATGTCATCTGAGAATAATGACAGTTTCACTTCCTCCTTTCCAATTTGGATCCTTTTTATTTTTTCTTCTTGCCTAATTGCTGTAGCTGAGACTTCTCGTACTATGTTAAATAAGAGTGGTGAGAGTGGGCATCCTTGTCTTTTTCCTGTTCGTAAGGGGAAAATGCTTTTAGTTTTTGCCCATTGAGTATGATGTTGACTGTAGGTTTTTCATATATGGCCTTAATTGTGTTGAGATATGATCCCTATATTCCAACTTTGCTGAGTGTTTTTATCAGAAATGGGTGCTGGATTTTGTCAAATGCTTTTTCAGCATCTATTGATATGATCATGTGGTTTTTATCTTTCCTTTTGTTTATGTGGTGTATCACATTTATTGATTTGTGAATATTGTACCAGCTTTGCATCTCTGGGATGAATCCCACTTGGTCATGGTGAATGATTTTTTTTATGTATTGCTGGATCCGATTTGCTAGTATTCTGTTAAGGATTTTGGCATCTATGTTCATCAGGGATATTGACCTGTAGTTTTCTTTCTTTGTAGTGTCTTTATCTGGTTTTGGAATTAGGATTATGCTGGCCTCATAAATAGAGTTTGGAATTCTTCCTTCTTCTTAAATATTTTGGAATAGTTTGAGGAGAATGGGTGTTAGTTCTCTGAATGTTCAGTAAAACTCCGCTGTGAAGCTGTCCAGGCCTGGGTTTTTGTTTGCTGTGAGTTCATTGATTATATCTTCAATTTCCTTAGTTGTTATTTGTCTGTTCAAGTTTTCTGTCTCTTCCTGGTTCAGGTTTGGGAGACTGTGTGATTCTAGAAATTTGTCCATTTCACCTAGGTTGTCCAATTTGTTGGTGTATAGTTGTTCATAGTATTTTTTTAATGATCCTTTGTATTTCTGTGGTGTCAGTTGTTACTTCTCCTCTTTCATTTCTGATTTTGTTTATATGGGTCCTCTCTCTTTGTTTCTTGGTGAGTCTGGCTAAAGGTTCATCAATCTTGTTTATCTTTTCAAAGAACCAGATCTTTGTTTTATTGATCTTTTGAATTGTTTTTTTAGTCTCTATGTCATTTATTTCTGCTCTGACCTTTACTATTTCTTTCCTTCTACTTGCTCTGGGTTTCTCTTTTTGTTTACTTTCTAGTTCTTTAAGTTGTAGGGTTAGATAGTCTATTAGAAATTTTTCTTGTTTCTTGATAAAACTTTACTTTTAAGTACATATTTCCATTTTATAGATGAAATACTGAAACTTAGAAAATCTGAATGTGCCTGAGGTCACACACCTAAGAAGTAGTAGAAATGGGATTTGAATCCGCTTCTGTGTGATTCTGAGCTGGTGGTCCATGTTGCTTACTGGCCATAGAGAGGTGGCCACCTGTCCAACCCCTTCTTTGTGGAGGGAGAATGTGCAGGCTGGCTGAATGAGGCACTGCATATAGGGAGTGTTCAGGGCCCTTGGAGAAGGTGAGGTGATTCTGGCTGATGTTTGTCAGTAATGCCTGGGACCTTGAGTCCCAGTAATATGAAGGAATCCTTTTCCTAGCTATCCTAGACACCCCCTGGGGTCCAAGTGCCTCTTGTCGACAAAGCCTATACTGGTATCAACTGTGTGAATGTTATATCCTCCAATGGATTGAGTTGAATGAAGAATGTCTCAACTGCTTAGCCAGGAGCCCCATGAAAAAATACTGGGAGAGATAATTTACCACTTTCCAATAAGCCATAGCCACACTCCTCTGGCATGTGCTGGCTCTTATTTGTGTCAGTCAGATACTGCAGTCTTTGGGTATCTTGCCTTGAACCCTCTGACGATGGCCCACTTCCAAGCTAACCTGTGTGAATAATTAAGACCATCTGCTGTTATAGTTCCTAAACTTCACTTGGAAGAGGTTGCCACAGAATATTCTCCAAGATGGGCCTTTCTCCTGTTGATGGTTCCTCTGCAGAGGGTTGGTGAGACCTGAGCTTGGTTTGGTATGAGTGAACGAGCTGCATAAATGTTGGCTGTGGTCAAGATAGAGGATGACCCTGGAATTTCCATGATGGATAGTAGTGCAATCTCACTGGTGTAGACTCTTGGGTTACCAGTGACCTTGGAGGTTTTCAAAAGTGAATGTTGAGAATAGATCTTCCTGTTGTCTTAAAACGCTCCCAACTGTGGTATCAGCTAGATGTTTCCACCAGGCCTTTTCTTTTTCTTTTAAATCCTCACCCGAGGATATTTTTCCATTTATCTTCAGATAGAGTGGGAGGGAGGAGGAGAGAGAGAGAGAGGGAGGGAGAGAAAGAGAAACATTGCCGTGAGAGGGACACATAGACTGGTTGTCTCCCGCACGACCCGACCAGGGCCGGGGACGAACCGTAACCGAGGTACCTGCCCTTGACCAGAATCAAATCCCTGACTCTTTGGTCTGCCGGCCGACGCTCTAACCGCTGAGCCAAACCAGCTAGGGTAGGCTTTTTTTTTTTTTTACTCCTCACCCGAGGATATGTTTATTGATTTTTAGAGAAAGAGAAAAATCAATGTGAGAGAGAAACATCGACTGGTTGTCTCCTGAATGTGTCCTGACTGGGGATCGAACCCACAACTTTTTGGTGTGTGGGACAACGCTCCAACAAACTGAGCCACCTAGCCAGGACTCCACCAGGCTTTTTGACATCTTTAGAAATACAACTCTCTGAGTGATGACTAAGAGCAGGTGTGAAGAGGAGAAATGTGTCTTCCATCAATCCAAATGTCATCAAATGTTCAGAAGGGTCGAAGGACAATAAATTTACCATATTTGTTTATGATTAGAGACATAGTGCAATTCTGTTTGGTTTCTTTTTCTTTTTTTAATTTATTTAAAATTGAAAACTTTTGTATGACAGCTTTGCATTCTGCTTTTTTTATTATTTCATTTTTCAATTACAGTTTACATTCAATATTATTTTGTATTACTTTCAGGTGTACAGTGGTTAGACAGTCATATAGTTTACAAAGTGGTCCCTCTGATATTTCAAGTACCCAACTGGCCTCATACATAGTTATTACAATATTGTTGACTGAATTCCCTATGCTGTAATTTACATCCCTATGACTATTCTATAACTACCAATTTGTACTTTTTCTTTTTTTTTAATCCTCACCTGAGGATTTTTTTCCATATCTTCAGATAGCATGTGAGGGAGGGAGAGTCTCTGATCGATTGGTTGCCTCCCGCACGATCCCAACCAGGGCTGGGGACTGAACTGCAACCGAGGTACGTGCCCTTGACCGGAATGGAACCTGCGACTTTTTGGTCCACTGGCTGATGCTCCAACTGCTGAGCCAAACAGGCCAGGGCCCAATTAGTACTTTTTAATCCCTTCACCTTTTTCATCCAGCCCCCCTCCCCTCTCCTGTCTGTCCAACCCGTTTTTAACAAGCGCCTGATATGTGCTAGGCCAAGGACCCACAGCATCCCCTGCAACTTGAGCAGAGAGGGGACATCTTCAGCCACCAGGAAACAGCCTGACCTAGCACGGTGGGCAGGTGCCCGCCCTGGGCGCGGCTCCAGAGCAGCTGCCGGTTGGTGGGAAAAGCAAGGCGCAGAGCCTGTCGTGGGTTCCCGCTCAGGGACCCTGGTCAGCGCCCTGCTGGCTCCCGTGTGGGGCTGCAGCCCCCACCACAGGACCACCCCGGGCCAGGCCGCGAACTCCTGTGGACTGCAGGGTGCATTCCGGTGCCGCCTTCAGCAGTTGGACGTGACCTTGCGCCGCCTGTCTCCTCTG
The DNA here is from genome assembly GCA_030848825.1 of Tadarida brasiliensis. NCBI lineage: Eukaryota > Metazoa > Chordata > Mammalia > Chiroptera > Molossidae > Tadarida > Tadarida brasiliensis. The sequence goes on along the minus strand of CM061259.1, from coordinate 63,665,017 downwards.
CACCTCAAGCCGGGGCTCAGGCCTAAATGTGATCATCTGGGTCACAGGTGGTCCGTGCTGCCGATGCCCTGGTGAACCCGAGGAGCTGCAGTGCTGGGACTACCCTGGATGGACTCCCTACAGGCCACCTCACCCCCAGCAGCTGGAGTCTTGGGCGGAGGAGGGACTGAACCCCAGCTCGAGTTCAGAACCGAAACTGGTGCTTGAGGGGAGCAGGCAAGGCCTCGGGTCTGCAGTGAGTGGCAGAACGAAGGAAGGCCCCTCACTGAAGCGGGCAGCCAGGCATTTTGTTCTCCATCCACCCAAGCTCTGCTCTGGCTTCTTACCTGACGGTTCTCCCTCCTGGGGGCTGCATGGATGCCCATGAAAACATGAATTTGACAAAGCATTAAGGGAAAGATGAACATTTAATAGGAAAAAAGGATAAAAAATGTTAAGAAATAATTTCCCAAAAAAGCAATACAAGTGACCAATACGCATGGTGGAATAAAAGCTCAACCTCTAACAGGAGAAATGCTAGTTAAAACAAACTACCTTTTTCTGCTTATCAGGTGGGGAAAGGTTTGAAAACATGGTCATAGCTAGAATGTTTGAGGGTTTGGAGAACCTACATCCTGCCGTTGACATCAATATTGACACCGTCTTTCTGAAGGGCAATTTATACACATAAGTGTTGCATAATGTTTGCAATACACTGTGAAATGTGAGGAGCAGTTTACAAAGCGCTATGTAGAAGATGAGTCCAGTTTTTAAAAGCAAACGTGTATGTATAGAAAAAGGCCAGAGGGGATACACCACAGTTTGTTAATAGTTACCTCTGACAGGGGTGCTGCTAATTGTTTTCTTCCTTTTACTTGCGGCATTCTCCACATTTTTATCACCGGCTCGTATAACTTTGGCAGTAAGAAACAACAACAAAACTCCATAAAAGTTATTTTTAAAAGTGGAGAAAAGCATCTGGGTCTAATCATTTACAATTCCCCAGAGTAAGGAGTAGGAGAAGGCCCTACAAAAGAAGCAAAAAATTCAGGAGCACTTTTCTAGAAAGATTTAGGAGTTGAACACTGGCCATTCCCACAGATGAGAGACTCTAAGAAGATGTGGGGAGCAGTTTATAGATATGTCAAGCCAGAGGTGAAGGTTTCTTTCTGGGATAAGAATAGATGACCTGGGGGCCTCTGCAGCTCTCTGTGAGGGAGAGCATGGGAGGCAGTAGGCATGGGCTGGGCTGCCCCGGGGCAACAGAGCACAGCGGCGAAGGACACAGCCCAGGCCAGCCTGCTGTCCTTGTTCAGATCCTGGCTTGCCACTTACCTTTATCACAACCTTAGGCAACTTGCTGAACCTCTCTGTGCCTCCTTATCCTCCTGAGGATAATAATGGTGTTCATTAAGTGAATGAATGCAGTAACAGTTTATTTTCCCTTTTATCTCATTTCCAAATATATGTGGATCTTCTAGCTATTCTTTTATTATTGGTTTATAGCTTAATTCTACTATAGGCAACACATTTTGTGTGATTTCATTAAATGTGGTGAGACTTGCTTTATGACCCAACTTAGGGTCCATTTGGGTCAGTCTTGCCTGTGGACTTGAAGTGGATCTGTCTTCTGTAGTGCTGAATACAGCTGATAAAGCCTTGTCAGTTAGGTCATGTTTGTTAATCGTGTCTCCCACATCTTCAGTGCAAGCGTCTTCTTGCTTGCTTCTATCAGTTACTGGCAGAGGTGTACAGAATCTCCCACTATGACTACAGATTTCTCCATTTTTTCCTTTTAAATCTGTCAATATTTATATTATATATATTGAATCTATGTATACAAATTGAGAAGAATTATATCTTCTTGGTAGATTGTCTCTTGACTCATCATAAACTGTCCCTTTTGTCTACAGTGATGTTTCTTGTCTTAAAGTTGACTTTATCTGACTTTGTACCAGCTTGCTTTGGTTAATGTGTGCATTGTGTATCGTTTTCCAACCTTTTACATTAAGCCTCTGTGTCTTCTGTAAGAAATATAAAGTAATATTGTTTTGTTAAATCCATTCTGACAATCTTTGTCTTTTCATAGGAGTATTTGTTTCATCTAATGTCATTCTTGATATATTTGGTTTAAATCCACCATCTCGCTATTTTTCCTGATTGTGACAACTGTTCTGCATTACTTTTTCTCTGCTTGGTTGCTTTAATTTGGATTAATCCGTAGTTTTTATAATTCCAGTATAGCTCCCCGCTTATTAACCTGTTCATTCTACTTTATTTTACTCTTCTTATGGTGATTACATAAAGAGTACAACATGCACCTATTAGACTTTCTGAAGTCTAACAGAAAATAGTACTTTTGCTCTGGCCCATTTGGCTCAGCGGTTAGAGCGTCAGCCCTCGGACCGAAGGGTCACAGTTTTGATTCCCAGTTAAGGGCACATACCTGGGTTGCAGGTTCCATTCCTGGCCCCCGTCAGGGTTGTGCGGGAGGCAACCAATTGATGTATCTCTCTCACATCGATGTTTCTCTCTCTCTCTCTCCCCCTTTCCTTCTCTCCCTTCCACTCTATCTGAAAAGTCAATGGAAAAATATCCTCAGGTGAGGATTAACAAATAGTACTTTTACCACTTCCAGACAATGCAAGACCCTTGGAACACTTTTCATTTAATCCCCTCCTGCCTTATGTGCTATTGTTCCTGTTTTTATTTATTTTTAAAATATTTTTTTCTTTATTGATTTTAGAGAGAGAGGAAGGGGAAGAGAGAGCTAGAAACAGAAATATCAATGAAAGAGAACATTGATTGGCTGCCTCCTGCATGCCCCCCACTGGGGATCAGGCCCACAACCTGGGCATGTGCCCTGACCAGAAATCGAACCAGCAACCTCCTGATGCATGGGTTGACGCTCAACCACTGAGCCACACCGGCCAGTTGCTGTTTTTAATGATACGTATATAGGGGTGGGCAAAACTAGCTTTACAGCTGTGAGTATGTGAAACACAGTTTATTCTTGTATTATTGTTTGTTAATTATTGTATGATTTATTTGTATTATAACTGAAACCTACTTTTGCCCACCCCATATTTTATTTTATTTTATTTATTTATTTTTATCCTCACCCGAGGACATTTTTGCATTCATCTTCAGATAGAGCAGGAGGGAGAGAGGGAGGGAGAGAGAGGGAGAAACATCAATGTGAGAGAAACACACCAAAGGGCTGCCACCCACACAAACCTAGCCAGGGCTGGGGACAAACTGCAACTGAGGTACGTGCCCTAAGCGGGAACCGAACCCAGGACTCTCTGATCCTCAGGCTGACGCTCAAACCTCTGAGCCAGACCAGCCAGGGCACCCACCCTATATTTTAAACCCCACAAGTAATTGTTATTGTTTTACAAGGTTGATCTTCATTTAGATTTACCTGCATAGCTGCCCCTTCTAGCCCTACATTCCTCCGCTCCTCCATACTAACATCTTGAGTCAGTTTTCCTTTGGCCTGAATAACTTTTTACTATTAACATCTTGTGGATCCTCTGAGAACAAATTCTCTCCATTTTTGTTTGTCTGAAATGTCCTTATTTTACCTTCATCTCTCCAGCAGTTACAGAATTCTAGGTTGACTGTTATTGTTTTCATCTCTTTGAAAATGTCATACCATTACCTTCCTCGTTTCCTGTTGAGAGTTCAGCTGTTGGTCTTATTGTCGCTCCTTTGAAGGTAATGCTCTGGCTGCTTTTACGATGTCTTGGATTTTCCACAGCTGGATTTTGATGTGCTCAGGTGTGGTTTCTATGTAAACTATACTGCTTGGGTTGATAATCTGTCATCAATTTTGTGTAATTCTTGGCTATTATCTCTTCAAACAGTTCTTTCCTACATTCTTTCTCTCCTCTCTTGGGGAATTCCAAGTATGTGGGTGTTACAGCTTTCTAACAATAGAACTTGACTCTGTGCTCTAATTTCTAGCCCTTTCCCTACAGCTATCTGAAAGCCTGCGGCAAATGAGCAGGGCCCCACCTCCTGCTAGCAGGCTCTGAATTCCTAGTTTTGTTTTGGAAGACTGCCAAAAGCTAGCTTCTCAGCCCTTTGGCCAATGCTTGCAGTGGGCGAATGCCTGGAGAGGAAAAGCAGACATAGACGTTGGGCTCACCTCGGTGCACTTCCTATCTCTCTGGATTTGTGTCTCTTAAGTCCTTATTTGCTTTTAGAATTGCATCTACCTTTTCCAGTTGTTCTTGTCCAGTCTAATACAAGCGAGTCTGCCAAAACCAGAAATAGGAGGTGCTGTGTGTAAATGACCGACGGCTTCTGCCCCTTGGGGCTGCGGGCTTGGTAGAGCCTGACATGACAGCAGTGTGGAGCACAAGCAAAATGCTATTCTTACGGGAATCAGAGAAGACATTCATTAGGATCTGGGAAACTTTCCTTGAAGGACAGGAAGGATCATGACATAGGCTCTTTGGAGGGCAGGGGAGGGCTGGGAAAGGAGGCACATTGATCTAGGTGGAAAAACAAACTGGATATAGGCTGATATGATGGGATGGGTAACAGGTGAAGGGCTGGAGTGCGGGCAGGGAGAGAAGTGTAGTTGGAACTGAAGCTGGGACAGGTAGATACAGGCCGGATTGAAAGGTGTCTATGTGATGGTGAATTGTTGAAGTTTTGGTAGCTTGGGAGTGACTAGTTCCAGCTTTGCCTGCATTTGTGGTGCAACTCTGGTGAAGTCCTTAGCCTTCTCTGGTTCCTAATTTTCTCTTTTGTAAAATAAAGATAGTCATCGCTGCCTCCTCCACCCACGCCGCAGGGTTCTAGTGAGGTGTGGACGAGCTTGCGGATGGCTGATGGATGTGCTCGGATGGCTGATGGATGTGCTCGGATGGGAGCCGGTGTGGCCAGGGCAGAGGAGGCGAGGACGCTGCCTTCAGAGCCAAGCTAGGAACCCCCACAACTTTCTGGCCTTGTCTGTGAATCGAAGGAGAAGGATGGCTGGATGTTTAGTGAAAATCCTCACCCGAGGATATTTTTCCATTTATCTTCAGATAGAGTGGGAGGGAGGGGGAGAGAGGGAGAGAGGGATAGAGGGAGAGAGAGAGATACACTGACATGAGAGGGACACATCAACTGGTTGCCTCCCACACAACTCTGACCAGGGTGGGGGATCGAACTGCAACCGAGGTACGTGCCCCTGACCAGAATCAAACCCGCGGGTCAGTGGTCCTCTGACCGACACTCTAACCTCCGAGCCAAACCAGCCAAGGCAAGAATTTGACATTTTTATTTATCAGATGCTCCTGTAGTGTTTATTAGGTGCCATTCATTCACTCTTCAAAAACAATTCTATGATCTAGAAACAACTATTATCCTGATTTTACAGACAGGAAACGGAAGCACAGAGAAGTTAAGTATTTTGCCCAAGGTCGTACAGCTAGTAAGTGTCAGAATGAGGATTCAAACTCAGATGATCTGGCTCTAGAATCTGTACTCTTTCCCACTCTGCTGTCTAGCCCTCCTTTCCCTGGTGACAGGCCACTCAGCCTCTTTTCCACTTGCCACAAAGAGCTTTATGCCTCTCCTGTGTGCAAAGAGCAGGCTGCTCTCAGCCCTGGCACCCCTCAGGGACAGAATCTGTGAAAAGGGATGGAATTGTCTCCAGGGCATCCTTGGCTTCCCCGAGGGTGAGAGAGATGTGCGTGAAGCTGCATTCTGAGGCTGCTGCTTGCAGAAGCCACAGTTCACCCAAGGACAAGCCCTGTGTACAAGCTGTTCAAGGGGCTTTGCCACTGACCTTCTCATTCAACAGCCTCAGCCGTCTTATGGCCCAGAGTATAAGACATACTGCAATCAGAAGAGTGGTAGGCCTTGTGCTGGTGTGTCCGAAGGCCTGGAGCCTGAAAGCAGAGCCCCAGGGGGGTTCAGATGTGTATGCAGAGAGAACAGAAGCCCAAGAGCAAGTAGAGACAGAGACTCCAAGCCCCCTGGTGTTATTCTCAGCACCCCGAAGAGGCCACTTCCATCCAGGTCAGCTAACATCCAGAGGGAGGGAGGACACCTTACATGGGAGTGCCCCAGAGTTCACACAGGCCCCTCAGTGCAGCATTTCACCAGCAGTTCAGACCCTAGAACAAATCACCTTCTTACTAAAGAAATAGGTCCATGAACCTGTAATATTCACTCTGGAGGAGTCAGAGCAGATATCCTGCCCTTCAGAAATGTGTGACCTACTTGGGGACATGAAAATGTCTGGGAAGGGTGAGAAGAAGGTCTAGATAATAAGCCTGTCTTGGAAGCAGAGCACCCTGGAGGGATGTTGCCCTAAGAGGTGGGATTTGAGCTGGGCCCTGGAGAATAAGAAGATGTAAGAGGTGGGGAGAAAGAGAAAGAGTGTGCTGGAGACCTTCCACTCGCCCTTTCGAGGTGCTGCCTCCTTCCCTACCATCCCCTGTGCCCAAGAGGCTAACCCAGAAAGACTCCACCAATGGGCTTGGGTTTGCCCAATAGGAGGCACCAGAAAGGGATAGAGGACTGGAGGAGAGTGAGGTATTTACTGCCTGTGCCTCTGTTGCTGTGGGTTGGCTCTGAGACCCTTCACTAAGGCCACAGCTCCAGACAGATGGCCCGCTGAGTTTGGCCACTCTCCAGTTCTGGTAACCACTCCCTCCCGAGCACTTCTAGACTGGGGGTGGTAACAGCTCTTCCTTGTGGCCAGCCAGGGGGTATTACTATTATCTCTGCTCTGTCTCTGTAGATAGTCTTAAAACACTCTCCTCAAATTAAGTCTCAGTGTGCTTTGTTTCCTGCCAGGAACTTTGGGGGGAAAGGCATTTTAGAGATAGGGGAAGGTGAGTGGGCAAAGAGGTGGGAGGGCACTGACCTTTCTGGCTGAAATGAAAGGTGGGAGAAGAGAGGAGGCTGGAGTCTAGAATGAGAAGGGCTTTAAATACTAAGCAAAGGAGTATGGCGTCCCTCTACATTTTGTAGGTTTTCATAACCTGCATCTCTCCTCTCTTCCAGGAGACTCCTGCCTGCAGTCGGAAGCGCCCACCGCCCCTCCCCCCTCCACGACGCCCTCCAGCCAGAGACAGGCATGGCGAGGTGGGGAGGCTCCCGCCTTTGCAGCTGGCTGGCTGTGCTCTCCCTGCTCCCCTCGCTGAGCCTGGCGCAGTACGAGAGCTGGCCCTACTACCCGGAGTACTTCCAGCAGCCCGCTCCCGAGTACCACCGGCCTCAGGTGCCCTCCGACGTCGCCAAGATCCAGCTGCGCCTGGCGGGGCAGAAGAGGAAGCACAGCGAGGGGCGGGTGGAGGTGTACTACCAAGGCCAGTGGGGCACCGTGTGCGATGATGACTTCTCCATCCACGCTGCCCACGTCGTCTGCCGGGAGCTGGGATACGTGGAGGCCAAGTCCTGGACGCCCAGCTCCTCTTACGGCAAGGGGGAAGGTAAACACCCTGTGCTTTGGAACTAGTGCTAGTGTCCCCTGCAAACCCCGGAATGGGCTTGCATGCAGTCAAGCTGGTCAAGGAACCTGCGATTGCTGTCGAATATGAATTCCTGATAATAATACTCCGTCTGGGCAGTCTTCTGTGTTTGTGCAAGGAGGTGGGAGCCTAGGGTGCTGGGGAAGGGTACAGTGACCAACTGTCCTGCTTTGCCCAGACTTTCCTGGTTTTAGCACATAAAATCTGGTATCCTGGGCAAACCAGACTGGTTGGTGACTGTAGGCAGGGACTGAAGTCAGTCTGTGCTCATCTCCCCAAGCATGTGGCCTGTTGCAGCCAGGGCAGGTGGTGCCTTTCTCCCCATTGCCCTTCCAAGGAGTTCCTTTTGCTCCTTCTCACCAAGGCTGCCAATAGGCCAGCATTCTGACGCTCCACACCCTCCTGCCCTGTAGTTCAACACTCACAGGCTGCTTTGAGCTTGGCCACTGCAGGAACAGAGTTGCTTTGTGTTTTTCACTTTGGTTGGCCTATTCTTTCTTCCCTGGAGATATATATACAGACATACGTATTTCTGTATAGATCTGTATATATCTATCTGTATATATATATTTTTTTTTTGGTAAGAGCTTTGAGGGACCCTGGCCGGTTTGGCTTAGCAGTTAAAGCATCAGCACATGGACCACTGAGTCGCTGGTTAGATTCTGGTCAAGGGCACGTACCTTAGTTGGGATTTGTCCCTGGCCCTGGTTGGGGTCGTGCGGGAGGCAGCCACTCGATGTGTCCCTTTCATGTCGATATTTCTCTCTCTCTCTCTCTCTTCCTCTCTCTCCCTCCCACTCTATCTGAACAAAAATGGAAAAATGTCCTCGGGTGAGGATAAAAAAAAGAGCTTTGGAGGAGGGCAGGTGTCGGAGCCTAGAACCTTGAGCTCAGTCCTGTCGCTGACCTAACTAATTTTGTCCTTCAGTGAAAGATGCTTATCCTCTTTGACCTCAGTTTCCCAATCTGGAAGTTGGGCTCTCAAGAACTTCAGAAACTTTCACAGTTTATGATACTAAGTGGGAAAGTAGATAAGGGTGAAGAGCATTATTAAAAACCAAAAACCAAAAAAACAAACAGGAGCTGAGAATGATCCTCCCTGAGTTGGTAAAGCAACTTGGCTGACTGGACGGAAGAGAGGTAACCAAAGTCTCATCCCGGACTAATGGAGTAATGCCTGGCTGATGGCATGAGCGTCCCCTGGGGACTAACCCCTGATATTCTGGGTTAGGGTGTGGGCTGGAGTGTAGGACTCCATGACTTTTGGAAGCCTCCCAAGTGATTGTGTAAGTAGCCAGGTTTGGATTCATTGAATTAGATCACTGTTATTGTCCCTTGCAACTCTGGCTTTCTGTTATTCTAGAAATTATAGGAGAAAGGAAATCCCATATCATACATGTCTCACCTCTGTGCAATTGAAGTCCTGTTGGAGTCCTCTGATGCTGACTCTGGGTTCCTTAGCAGGGACAAGAGCAAAAGCAGTAAAAACTAGTTAGCAAATGCTGGGCTTTTAAACCCACTTACTGTCTTCTTTACAAAAACTCCGGACACATCTCCATATTCACACACCTCCGTTTATTATGCTAGTTGAGTGACCCAGGAGTAACTTTGTTTTCTATTCCAGGCCGTCTAAGCCTAAATATTTTATAACAAGTACTTTCCAATGACTGTGGGTTTTTTACAGTGGCAACTTTATTTTATTTCTACCTAAACTTAAAATTTACCTGTCATCAGACAAGATGGGTGTGGTTCCTCCCTCCCACGATCACCTGCCCAGGAGTGGGCATGGGTGGCTGGAGAGGTGGTGACCTTGCTCAGTGCCATTTAGGTTTGACAAAGGGAGAAGAGTTCAAGGGAGTAGAGGAATTTAAATCATGGTCCATGGAAGGTACTATGTGGAGGAGTTGATGGACAGGAGCAAGCTGAGGTCAATGGATTGTGGGTTCCTGCTGAGATTGCAATACTAGAAGTATGCTGGAAAGATGGGGCAGGGGACACGCATGCAGGGCGGAAGGACCAAATGGAGATTGGGGAGGGGGTGTGATTATTGGTAATGACAACGTCTAAGCTATGGCCTTGGGGTAGTAGCTGACATAAGGTGGAGGAGAGTCACTGGAGAGAGGAGGATGAGTGATAAAGAGTCCAAGAGTTCTGGAAAGGTCATCTGTGTGGATATTGAAACCATCGAGACTTAGGAAAGAAGTATCAAAGAGAGGAAGGGAGAAACAGATGCTAAAATAATATTAACTGTCGTGTCTCCAGGACTTTAAGGATCATGCTGTCCACACAAAGGGGGCTTGGTTTACATCATGAGAGACCTTTTAAATATAAATGTATTTGAATTTTGTCAGTTTAGGATTTTTAGCACGGGGTTCATAATGGGAACTCTGTAAATATCAGCTGATTGATTCATGTCGATTTGGGAGAATATTAAGAGCAGTTGGCAAACAGCACTTGGCGCAGTGACCAGAGAAGGTGACTAGGGCCCTGGAGTGTGTTTCCATAGGGCTTAACCTGAGAGTTGGCTCTGTGGATGAGCTGGGAATGCCATGGCTGCGGCCCTCAGGGGCACCCCTCCAGGAGTGTGCACTGTCACCCACTCCGCTCGAGTTCAGGGTGTAGTAATGAAGCCAGGAGAGCTCCCACAGCTGCCGGGTTTCCGGCCTGTCAATGGGTCTTTTCTCCCAAAGTGACTCTGAGCTCAGGGAAACCATCAGCCCTGTTAGGGGGAGGGCACAGTTGCCCCACTGCTCACCCTGTGGGTGGGTCTCAGCCACCTGAGCCTAAGACAGTTGCTTTCCTCTGCCTGTCATTAGATCTGAGCTCAGATCTGTGTCCCAACGCACCCTCCACCGAGCAGATCAGAGTGACAGAGCCAGCAGGTGACCAAGTGAGGCCTGAAAACTCTTGAACAATTTCCATTTTCCTGACAGAGCCCAGGGGAACGCTCTGGCATTCAAGTAGAAATTCATTTATGATTTTTCTCTTCCAAATGGTCTGTTAATTTGTTTATGTATCTCTTCTCCTTTCTTTTTTTTTTTAATCCTCACCAGAGGATATTTTTCCATTTATCTTCAGATAGAATTGGAGGGAGGGAGGGAGAGAGAGGGAAACATCTATGTGAGAGAGACACATTGACTGGTTGCCTCCTGCACGACCCCGACCAGGACCAGGGACGAACCGCAACCAAGGTACGTGCCCTTGACCGGAATTGAACCCGAGACTCTTTGGTCTGCAGGCCAGCACTCTAACCGCTGAGCCAAACTGGCCAGGGCTCTTCTCTTTTCATCAGAAGCATTTCTTAGAGTAAATGAGTGGAAAGGGTAAAATGAAGTTTTGCTTCCGATCGACTGGCTTTTGTGTCCAAGGTTTGAACCTCATGTGTCCCAAGTGCCACTTTCCTAGCAGCTCTGAGATGGCATCTGTGGCACGGTGCCTAGACTCACCCTGCCTTCCAGTGGGCAGCGCCAGAGCTGGCTGCTTTGGAATCAGGACAGGCTAGGTGATAGGCATTAGTCATACAGGAAAGCAGACTGTCATGAAATCAGGCCATATGAGAATACCACGCATGGTGATGCTGTCTCGGCTAAGTAGAAATTTGTATTTCCACCATCTAAGAAAAAAATGACTGGTGAGAATACACAGAGGGTAGATTGATTGGGGGTGAATTGAAGCTCCTTAAGAAAGCAGTTTTTTGAGGTAAGTTAGTTCCCATTAACACTTCAGGGGCTAATTGCAAACATTTCTTATGAAAAGTTAAGGAGACCTTGGCGTATCTTTGTTTAGCTCTTCACGCTGCCTTTAGCCATGAGCTGTCTGGCTCCCCATCCCCTTAGTGAGGCTGAGCCCTCTCATTGCAGATGGAATAAGGGTGCTGCTTCTTTTCACCACCTCTGTCCCTTCAGCAGCTTTGCTACAGAATGTTCCAGGGAAGAGGCCTGCGTCAACCGTGGAGGGTCTTTCCCATTTCTGGTACTTAGCAAGACAAACATTGGTTTGTTGTTGAAACGGCAATCGGTTAGGGAGCATATGTTTCAGTGGAGCTTGATGGCTTGGAAACCAGGCCAAATTGAGAAACCAGTTGGAAAACCTCAGCCCAGATGTTTTCAATAGCCCTTTGTTCCCCTCAATGCATCTGAAGTGCTCTTGTGGGAGCGCTGACCAGCATCTGTCTCAGCGGACACCTTCATCAGGGCCTCCATGTCGGGAGACTGGCCCTGCCTCCTCCCTGACCTTTCAGAGCCTCGGGGTCTCCTTGGTTTTCTCATCTCTACAATGGGAGTGTTTTTATCTGCTTCTTCCTTGCATCATGGAAATAACAGTTTTCATTGTTTTTCTGACTTACCGAGAGGAGGAAGGGAAAGGAAGGTTGAACATGTACCAGAACCACAGATTATTTATTGAATATCCATGGCAACCTGTTTGCTGGGTATCATTGTTTTCAATTTAGAAATGGGGAACAGGCTTTTGTAAGTAGTTGACCGAGGTATTAGCACCCAAGCCTGAGAGAGAATTTGAATCCCAGTTATCTGACCCCATTATGCTATAGAGTTCTACACGGAGCCATTAAGAAAAGTGACGTTTACCTGATTTTGTTTCCTTTCATTTTGTAGTGGCACTTATAAATAAAAATGGCTATTTGAACAACCCTGTAGCACTTAAAAATTTTTTTTATTTTTAATTATGATAAAATACACATAACATTAAAAATGTGCCATCGTAACTATTTTTCAGTGTACGGTTTGGTAGTGCTAAATGCTTCCACATCGTGGCGTAACCAATATGCAGAACGCTCTTTATCTTGCAAAATTGGAACTCTGTCCCCACTAAAAAACCACTCCCCGTTCCCTCTCCCTCAGCCCTGGCACCCACCATCCTACTTTCTGCCTGTGAATTTGACTCCTCTAGGAACCTGTGTAAGTGGAATCACACAGTCTTTGCCTTTTTGTGACTGGCTTACTTCACTTAGCATCATGAACTCAAGATTCACCCATGTTGTACATGTGTTAAAATTTCCTTCCTTTTTAAGGCTGAATAATATTCTACTGTATGGATATACCACATTTCTCAATGCACACTTGGGTTGCTCCCACTTCTTGGCTATTGTGAATAATCTGTAAGGCACATGGATGTGCTAATATGTTTTTGAGGCCCTGCTTTCAATTCTTTTAGGAATAGCTGAATCGTATGTTAATTCTATTTTTAATTTCTTGAAGAACTACCCTGCTGTTTTTCCATAGGGGCTGTGCCATTTTACATTCCCACCAGTAGTGGTGAAGGGTTCCAATTTCTCCACATCCTCACCAACACTTGTTATTTTCTGTTTTGTTTTTTCTTTTTTTAGTAGTAGCCATCCTAATAAGTGTGAGGTGGTGTCTCATTGTGATGAACTCTCTAGCACTTTGTGCACTGAACTCTCTACTTAGTGCCACTCAGGTAAAGGCACTGGAGATGAGCACACCCGCACAGGGCCTCCCAGCTGATTCCCTGCTGCAACCCGGCCCTGCCTTCATCTGACTTCTGAAATGTCAGGAGGCAGCTCTGTGGGTTAGTCTTTGAGTCGGTGGATGGAAACATCAGGAAGTGAGAAGAACACTGAATGGACCAGGGCACTGGCTCAAGGGCCTGCAGAGGGAATTGCCCTCTCTGAGGCAGAGCTCTGCATCTGTGAAGTGTGCATCCTCTTCCCTGAAGTATGCGGAAATCAGGGGAGTAACACATGAAAATGCCTTAAAAGCCTCAGTTGCAGGATAGCTTAGCCTTTCCCTGACGGGTCACGGTTCGGACTCTGCTACAGGTGGAAGGTGAGTCTGGCTTGCTGTAGTCAGTATAACTAAAATCATCATTGCTGCCATTTTTGAGTAACTGTAGGCCAATAATAAACCAGGCACGTGCCACTTATCATCTCTAGTCTACACACACTCCTGTGATTCAAATGTCATTATTATTCCCACTTTACTGATGAGATAAAAGGGCTTTGACCAAGGTTATATAGCTAAGTGGCTGAGCCAGAATTCAAATCTAGCTTAGTGTCAGAAGTCCCTGCTCTTTCCCCTAGACTACATGACATCCAGGTTCAACTTTGATTTCTACCCTGATCATGTTCAACCTCCCACATCCCTCTGGCAAGGGAATCCAGATGGTCTCGAACTATATGCAATATTTTAACATACTAAAAGTCAATTGATGACCACACCCAGCTGCCAAGATTAGAGAAAAATTCTCTTCTGTGTACGACTGCGGTGCCCCCAAATGTTCAAACCTACTTTGACGTAGTGCTTGGTTTTTCTGTTCTCTCCTTCCTTCAGGGCCCATCTGGTTGGACAATATCTACTGCACTGGCAAAGAGGCGACCCTCGCAGCCTGCTCCTCCAACGGCTGGGGAGTCACCGACTGCAAGCACACAGAAGACGTGGGTGTGGTGTGCAGTGAGAAAAGGATTCCTGGGTTCAAGTTCGACAATTCACTCATCAACCACATAGAGGCAAGTCGTGGGCTCTTGATGACGCCTTCATGTGGATGCTTTCTTTCCTTCACGTAACTCACTTTTTGCTTACTGATTTCAAGAAGTGTGTGTGAGCACTAAGGAGGGGGACCCAAGCCAACCTGATTTGGTGCAAGGGCAGTTGAGGGAGGATTTCTGGAGAAGGGGATGCCAACAGTGGGGAATAACGTGGGCAAAGGCGCAGAGGCATGGAGCTGTGAACTGGGGATAAGCAGGTCAGTACTGCTTAAGAAAAAAATGAGCCTCTGGGGGTCGTGTGAAATGCAGCTAGAAAGGTGGGCATGAAAGGCTTTCTGTGCTATGTTCAGGAGCTTGCCCTTTGGACTAGGAAAATGTATTAGCTATCAATTGCTGCATAACAAGTTATCCCCCCTCCCCGATTTTGCAGCTTCACACAACAAACTTTTATTATCTCACATAGTTTGCAGGGTCAGGAATCCAGGAGTGGCTCGCTGGCTGACTGCTCAGTCTCATGAGGCTATAGTCATGCTGTCTTCTCCCAGGTTGACTCATGTGGTAATTGGCAAGCTTTAGTTTCTTTTTTTTTTAATCCTCACCTGAGGACATTTTTGCACCTATCTTCAGATAGAGTGGGATGGAGAGAGGGAGGAAGAGAGAGAGAGAAATATCAACATGAGAGAGACACATTGAGTGGCTGCCACCCACACGACCCCAACCGGGGCCGAGTACAAACTGCAACCGAGGTACGTGCCCTTAGCGGGAACCAAACCCGGGACTCTCCGGGACACTCTAACCGCTGAGCCAAACCGGCCAGGGCAAGCTTTAGTTTCTTTCTGGCTGTCAGCTGGAGCCCTCTGGTCCTCTCCGTACAACCTCTCCGTAGGCTGCCTGAGTTTCCTCAAGACAAGGTGAAAGTGAGTGATCTAAAAAAGAAAGAGAGAGAGAGAGTGAGCAAAACTTGGAAGCCACAGTCTTTCCTAAACTAATCTCAGAAGTACTACCCCATCATTTCTGCTGTATTCTATTGGTCACATAAAACAACCATGTACAGTGTGAGAGATTACCCAAGGGCGTAAATGCAGGAGGTGGAGATCACTGGGGGCCACTGCGGAGGCTGGCTACCACAGGAGAGTTGTTCCCAAATCTAGCTGGGGATCAGAATCACTTTAAAAATGCACATACTGGGTAATGTTGAAATCTTATGACTCAAAGTTTTATATCTAACATTTTAATTTAATGATACATATCATAAAAATTTTATCATGTTATCAAATATTCTCCAAACCATTATTTTTATTAGTTGCCAAATATTCTATCTTATGAACTTGCTATAATATAGTTAACCTTTCTTGCTTATTGGACATGTAGTGATAAGTATATATCTAGAATTGCAATACATATCATTGTTCATAATCTTTGACTGCATCTTTGATGATTTCAATAGAATTTATAACAAGAGGTGGAGCTGTGGAACCATGGGTTTAAATAGTGTGTATATTAAAGTTTCTTGACATTGATAAAAAAAATTAGAGAAAACATTTTCTAAAATGTTGATTCCAGTTGTGTATAAAAGTGCAATTCAGCCCTGGCCAGTTTGGCTCTGCGGTTAGAGTGTCGGCCCGCGGACCAAAGAGTCCCGGGTTCAATTGCAATCAAGTACACGTACCTTGGTTTCAGTTCGTCCGTGGCCCTGGTCAGGGTTGTGCGGGAGGCAGCCAGTCGATGTGTCTCTCTCACAGCGATGTTTCTCTCCCCCACCCCCCCAACTCTATCTGAAGATAAATGGAAAAATATCCTCGAGTGAGGATTTTAAAAAAAGAAGTGCAATTCACTCTTTATAAAAATGCAGACACTGGGGTCTCACTCAGACCTACTGAATCAGAACCTACCACTGTGGGACCAGGTTCATTTTTTCAGCTCTCAGATGATCCTGGTGTTGCCAGCCTGACGCAAGGCAGCATCTGGGAATGGCAAAAGGCTCGTGATCTTTCTGCTACATTTATGGCTTAATTTCAGATTTATCTTTTCAGCAAGTTCTCCACTTAAACAATGAAATTAGCACATATTTATGGCACTGCTCTTCTGCGCAGGAAATGTGGGGCTTGGAGCCAGCGGAGTAGGCAGCCAAGACTTTTTTTCTCAAGAAACATGTTCGATGTCACCCCCAAGGGGCAGTGGGAGCTGCCATGAGTCCAGGCCAAGGAGCCTTCACTGTGCTTTGACCTCCAGCTGACCCCAAGACTAATGCTGAAGAAAGGTGACTCTTGAAATTGCACAATTTGTGCTCCAGAGGAAGTTCTACCCAGACTGTGGTCATTATGCTTTCCTCTCATGACTCACACTGTCCGGTTCTCTTCTCATAGATTCCTAGAGCATGCTGGGAACTTGTCCAAGCCTGCATTATAGCATGGAAAAGCGTCTCCAGCCTTCTCTCAGCTGGCAGGATGAGACCACTGCTAGCCAACATTCTTCAAATGCTGCTATTTTATTAGGAATAACTAGAAGAGATTGTTATAGAGTTAATGTACTCCATTTAATGCTCCAGGTTCTGATGACAACTTTGCTTTACATGAAGTCTGTGATTTGGGCTTTTCCAACCCAGTTTCACACTTTTCATCTCCACTCTTTATGACCTCATACAGAATAATTAGCACCCACTTATATGTACCCCATCTTTCCAATGAGATTGGAAGCTCCTGGAGGCAGGGGCTCTATCTAAGTCACCATTTCATCCAGTAGAAATAATGCTAGGTACCTAATGGGAACAGTATCTCCAACTCCCAAATTTTCTTCCCAGGAATGCAAATCAAAGATCATTATCCCCTTAGGTGAAGAGTCTCCCAGGATAAAATATCAAACTAAACAGCAATGAGAAGTACATAGAAGCAAACCATTCCTTTATAGCATTGCCCTGCCTGCTAGGACAGTGAGCTTATTCATAACATCTTTAATGGGCCTCTGTTCACCTAGAACCTCAGAATAAGCCACTTTGATTGTCAAGTGAAGACCCAGGCTTCTGGGCACAAGAAAGTCCTTGATGGTCTGAAGCAAAAGAAGGTGGGCCAAAATGTCAGTGGGTTTTGCCACTAGGAAAAAATGATTCCGGAAAAGGGCTCTGTGGGTATCACTTCAACAGAGCGGTTTTATTGACTACCTCTACGGGCAGTTCTAGTGCTGGGCATTTGAAGGGGAAATAATATGAGTCGTATGAAAAGCAGAACCTTAATTGGGTAGAATAGGTAGAGAAATGATTGAAAAAATATGTTGGAGAGTACTTTCTTATTCTGGAAGGGCTGAGAATCCATGATAAGAAAGCTTGATGTCTACCTTTATCCTAGACATTTGTTGGGTGTCTGCTGCACGCACATCACAGTTTAGGACACCATTAGGGAAAGAAAACTTGGTCATTGTCTTCCAGTCCTTATAATCTGAGAAGGTAAGATACACGCCTTAGGGAAAACTGGAAAGTCATTCCAACGCAGGAGCCTAGATCCTAAATTAATTGACAGTAACTCAGAGAGGACTGCCTGGGGGTACATCTGAGTTGAAGGGCCAATGACTTCCACAGACTTCCAAACTCCGCATTTTCCTAGAAGGCCTCCCTCTTACTGTCATACAAATCAGACTGGTTACCACGAGCCAGACTGGGAGCTTTCATATCCAGCCACAGGCACTAAGGAAGTTTTCAAGTGATGGGCAGTGCCCTGTAACCCCTTCCTTGTGGTATCGGATGAAAGTAGGTCATGAAAGGGCCCAGATCTCAGGATGTCTGAGGAGAGCCTTTGAGAGTTGCCAGAGGATTCTTCCATCCAGGACTTTGTGGCTAATGCCTGTGCTCCTGGCAGAGCTGGCCTGATGGGCGGGGAGCCGCCCAGACCACCAAAGGGAATTTTTGTGGGCTGCTGAGAAGTTTCTCTGAAAAACCTCATGTAATTGCCTGTGCCAGGAGCTGAAGTCATGGAGTCACTCCTCTTGGCTAAAGAAATGTCTCTTATAATGTTGTGGATGAGAGGACGAGATGTAGGTTTGGTGGGCGTGCTGCTGGGTGGAGTCACAGTGTGCTGACTGGTGGTACCCAGGACAACTGCTGAGTGGTCAGTGTGAACACAGTGGATGGGCTCTATGCTATCTCCCAGGGTTCCACTCCTGCTTCTCCATCATGTATCAGAAATTTGCATGGAGATTAAAATAAATACTGGTCAAATTCATGAGACACAAAACTAGGAGGGATAGAATGGAACATTATGGAATGAGATTCAGAAAAACCTCAGTAGGTTGAAATAATAGGCCCAAACTGTAACATATTAGGGATGAATAGAAGGTCCTATATCAAGGTTCTTGGGGGTGGGGGGAATCAAACACAGAGCAAAAGCTAGGGAGAATGACTGAAAAGTGTTTATTATATTTAAAATATCCCTGAAGTGGATTGGTTGACCAACAGCTCAATATAAGCCACAGGTGTGATAGGGCTGCTAAAAAAGTGAATATAAACCCAGACATTGATAGAAGAGCTATTTTCCTGAAGTCTTTGATTTTTGGACCAAGAAATGAGTGCAAGGTTCAGTCTGGGGCCATCTCTTAACTAGGTCACCCAGAGGAGGAACCAGCAGGATAGGGACAGGTGTGGAAACCGTATCATAAGAAAATGATCTGGTGGGGAGGGAGACATGGTGACTCTCTTAAAATATTGGAAGTGCTACCATAGAGACAGTGCTTATGACTTATTTGTATTAACTCCCATAATTAAGATGGATGGGAAGCGTAATGGGATGTAGATTTCAGCTCAGTGTAAAAATTCTGCCACACCAAGGGCTTCCCTTTTGCAGTGGATGATGTTGTCCTTTTAGTGGTGAGCTCCTTGTCACTGGAGTAGTTCAAACAGGAGTTAGATGGCCTCTGACCAGAAAAATTGCAGCCAAAGTTCTGCACTGGGAAGGAAGCAGAATAAGATGACTGCCAAGTTCTAAGATCCATGTTACTCTGCATTTATGAAAATGCACCCAGCCCACACAGCGGGTGCCCACAGCTGGTTATTGCCTGTGTCTACCGTTGTGCGAATCGGGGTCTCACACACACCCACACACACAGAGAAGGGATGCCGATAGTGTGTGTGCTGTGTGTTCCCCTTTCTCCCTGCCTTTTCTCTGGCTGCTCACAACCTTGGCCTTGAAAGCAGCAGCAGACTTCTTGCTCTCACTCTTCTACATCAAAGTATAAGAGCTCAGCCCTCCCTTGACTTCCCCCAGTTTGGGGCCCATACGGCCTCCAGTGGCCAACAGTGGAGTGTGGTCAGAGTGAAGGGTCAGTTAATGCTTTCTCTGTGTCTTGGGACCCCAGGTGTAAATGACTGGACTAGTCCAGTGAATGTGATGTGGGCACCCCATCTCTTCACAGCCCTACTCGCCAGGGGTGTAGCCGGCTCAATAATGTCCATCCTCCTTAACCTCTAGAGACTGGGGACAGATCCCAGACCATTAGAGATGACCCTCATAGGCGTGGGCCTTCCCAGGAACACACTGGAATTTCTGAAGCCGAGAGTGGAAGAAAACTGTGCAGGAGTCTAGACCAAGTTCATCCCACTCTGGGATGCCAGAGGCTTGAGTCACTAAGCCCTGGGGCCTAGCTGATGGAATTTTACTCAGTGAGCTAACTGCTTCCAGTGGACTCCTGCATCGCCTGGGCATCCTTGTGGCCCCTTGACACTTCATAAATTCCCTTCGAAGGAAGGGAAAGAGGACACCTTCTTTGTGGGAATGACCCCACTGAGGGAGAGTTCACAGATGTGGACCCTGAGCCACATGTTGGTCAGCAGCTAGGACACTGGGCAAGCCCACTGTCTGCTGTCAGATGAGCAGCTTGGACCCAATGCCTTCTGGCTGTGACGATCTGTCATTCAGAGTGGCCATTGTTTCTCCATCAGAATGACACAGCATGCACTCAGCATTTACAAGACAGTTTTGAATATTCTGTAGGGAAAAATAATTAGGTGATGTCTGCAGACTGTAGTTTTTCCTATCACTGATTTACCAGCCTGGGTTCATTTCATCCAGAAAATTAGCTAAGTGGAGTCTCAGTTCTCCCTTTTTTGTCACCTCCTGCAGTGCATTCTAAGTTTTAGCCCCAGAGCTGAAGGCAGGACACCCGAGTTTCAGTCCAGGTGGAGCATGAGACTTGCAGCTGTGTCTGGAGTGACTAACCCTTCCGAGGTCTCTGGACACCTCACTGTAAAATAGCATTTTCCTATGGACAAGGAGTCTCAAACCTTAAAACCACAAAATGTTGCAAAGAGGTAAGCAGGAGCAAAAACTAAAATGGGAAATACTGTTTGTTCCAAGGGAACAGACCTGTTTTAAACCTAGAAAACAGAGCCCCAACCAAACCTCCTAGGATTTCAGAGGTTCTTAAATCGAGAGGCTTTGTTTCCTGTCTGTGGCTGGTAGACAAATTGGAAAAAGCATTAGATAAGGAGAGATTACAAATCCAGATGCCCCCTGAGCAAACCTCTCTACACTGCTGTTTTGCACATTGCTAAGTCATGTTGTCATAGAAAGGCTTGTGTCTGGGGTCATGTGTGGTTAGATCAGGGAATAGTCAGGTCTTTTCCTTTCCTCTACCTCCCCACCCCACCTTCTTCCTAACCCACTTTTGAAAGGCTGTCTTGCAAAAACAGTTAGGTTAGCAGAACTGATTGGAAATCCCTGGGCTGTGAGGTTTCGGTGTGGCCTACCCCAGTGGCCCAGAGCTTCAGTTCCTCCCTTGTGACAGCAGACAGCCCGGCAGTCTGGCGGGTCCAGCAGAGAGATGAGAAGGACAGAGCTGGGAGATTCGGGTGTCCCTGCCCTCCACTCTCTCACATCCTTCTGGAAGGGTGCTGAGACCTGAAAAAGCTTTTTCTTCTCTTAGCCACAGGGACTAAAGCTGTTGCAAACATTTTAATTCCAGGAGTCCAGGTTTTATTAGTCACAGACAGCTGCCAAATGCTTCAAGTTTTTGTTTTGTTATTTTTCCTCAGCATCAGCCTTATCTCACCAGGATCCAAGGCATCTGGGGGTGGAGGCCTGGAGTCCAAAAGGGAGTAATCAACTCTAAAAAGGTCCCAGCACCCCCAGCCAGGAGCTTTGTTCTGCCACCGGAGAGGAGGTGCAGCAGGGAGGTTGTGTTCATCTCTGTGCAGTTTAGAAGGTGGTGGTCCCCCCAGGCCTAAATGTAGACCGGCTTCCCCCAGTGGCCGCAGGATAGCTGGACAGCCTCCCTCTGTGGCAAGAAGAGAAATAGTAACAAGTGGGCAGTGTGTGCCGGACACTTCAGCAAGGGAGTGGAGAGTTACACCAGAAGCCCACGGCCTCTGAAATCCCCGGTCCTGCCGGACGGTCAGACTGTCCTGAGTTTGGTCTCTGCAGCTCACAGGGAGAGGATGTGTGAGAGCCTGTCTGGTGCTAACATTCCATGATCCTGTTTATCAAGGGCCTCGGTGTGGCCAGGCTTGCCAGTCACCACAAGGGACACAAGAGAAGTAGTTCTAAGGTGACCTATTTTTCCAACTAAATATAGGTCACAGCATCTAAAAAGCAAAAGGGCATTTGTGCAGCTAATACAACAAGATGTTTGAAATTACGCACGTCCTGGCAAATCTGGGAACTTGGTTCGTGGCCAGGCTGTTGCACATGCAATCCTTCCAAAAGCAGAAATACCATTTTCATTGTTGGTGAAGTGAAATAAATGAGTAAGTAGCAGTTTATATTGTTTTAGATGAAATAAGTGAATGAACAGTATGTAGTCACACTCTGAACAGTGTGGGCTAGATGGTAAATTGTGTGGCAGTTTGGAAAGGGAGGGCTTGATGGGTAAGAAAGTGTAAGGAATGCTCTATGGGAGGAGTGGGTCTGAGTTGGGTGGGAGGAAACCTCTCTGTCAGGCAGTCTGCTGATGTGACTAGGGCAGGTAGTGTCCAGTCCGGCTCCACAATGGACCCCAGGGGTTCACTTGTCACCTCAGCCGTGCTGGAGGCATCAGTGCCAAGGAATCCACCCGCCCCATCCCCATGAGGCAGTTGCTAAGGCAGCAGGATGCTGTATCTGTTCATTCATTCATTCATTCATTCATTCAATACATTTTAATTGAGCTCAGACCCAATGCTAGGCCCTGGGAGCAAAGGGACTAACGAAATGAATGGACAGTCTTGCCCTGTCAGAGCTTGCTGTCTAGTAGTAGAGAAAGATGATTTCACAGGCTATTACTTTGTTACCATGGTGATGATTGCTATGAGAAGCGTCAGATACCTGACCTGGGAATGTGGTGGACTGTTGAGCCTGGCCCAAGACTTGTCTGGTCTGTGGCCTCAGCCCTCCTGCTGGGTCAGAGGGACTGGTTGCTGGAGCAGGTGTCCTGCCAGCTTCCTGCAGACAGCAGGGCTTGCCTGTTCTCCAAAGAAACAGCCTCTGTTACCTACCCCAGTGCTTCGGGTTGGAAAATGAAACAGAGCATTCGATTTTCCAGTAGCATTACAAAGCTTTTGATTTATAGGAGAAAGGCCCAGACAGACTGTGTTTTTTTCCTCTGGTAGCTCAGCATGACCTCAACTCTCCACACCACCCCAACCCTGTTCCCACTGGCCCAACCGGTCTCCATCACAGAGCTGAGGAGCAGACGTCGTGGCGATGCCTTCCCTCTCCCCTTTCATCCGTCTGACACAAGTCCTGGGCTGGAGACTGTTACAGGCAATTCTTACTATGAATTCCCCATTTGATTATCAAAGGGGATAATTACAGTGTATCCAGACTCTTCTAATACAACATAGTTCATATGCTTTACAAATAATACCCACTTAGCTAAACCATCTAAATGTGGGCTGACGGTCAGATCGGCTTTCAATTCAGTTCAATAACCATTTATTTGCATCAGATTTTCAGGGGGAAAAAGGAGGGTGTTAAATAGCTCAGATGACAAGAGAACGCGTGGATAAAGGGTGGACATTCTCCTTGTCCGTCCATAAGTCACACAAGTAGTGCTTATGCTATGAAGGGAGGCAAGTGCTGCCTCGCTGTTTATGTTGCATTAAACAAAGAATAAAGGGAGTCTTTATTAAATTTTTGGCTTGGAAGCCCAACATTTCTAGCTCAGCTGAATTCCTGTAATTGGATTTTTAGAAATTATTATTAGTTCATTCCAAAAATATTTGAGGACCCACTATGTGTCTGTCTAGCAGTAGGAGGCGTGGTAATACAAAAACGAAGGAGACACAGTTCTGTCCTTGAGGGACTCACAGTCTGATGAGCAAAACACGTGGATATATAGAGTAGTATAATATAGTCAGTATAACCAAGGACTAAATGAGCAGCCCAGAAAGCAAATGCTAGAGGGATAAAGAAGACATCAAGTCTACGTGGATGACATATTTGGCTGAGGGGCTACGTGCGGAGGAGGTGGTACTGTCTGCCCCTCTGTCATAAACAAGACTTACCTAATTGGTTGACCTCTGTCCCAGGGCCTCAGACAGGGCCGGGACGTTATAGACCTCAGCAAATATTCTTTTTTAAAGATTTTCTTATTGATTTTTAGAGAGGAAGGGGAAGAGAGAGAGAGAGAAACACCGACATGAAAGCGAAACATCTATGTAAGAGCGAAACATGGATCGACTGCCTCCTGCACGCCCCTACTGGGGATTGAGCCTGAAACCAGCGCATGTTTCCTGACTGGGAATCGAACTGGCAGCCTCTTGGTACATGGGACATCACCCAAACAACAGCCACACTAGCCAGGGCACAACAAATAATTTTGAGTGAATAAATAAAATTGTCCCTGAGGGTCTGTAGGATTCTGATAGAGAAGAGAGAATTGCAAGAGTTCAAAAAGTGACCTTGCAAAGTCAGTAGGAGATCCTTGGCTGGAAAAAGGGAAGGGAAGGAATAAGATGGAAAGATCTGAGAGGCTCTTAAGTGGAGTGTAAGGCCTGGGGAGTCACAGGAATGTTTTTTTTTGTTTTTGTTTTTTTTTTATCACCCGAGGACATTTTCTTCACATTTATCTTCAGATAGGAAGGAGAGAGGGAAGAAGAGAGAGAGAAACATCAATGTGAGAGAGACACATCGAGTGGTTGCCACCCACACGACCCCAACCGGGGCCAGGGACAAACTGCAACCGAGGTACCATGCCCTTAGTGGGAACCGAACCCGGGTCTCTCTGGTCTGCAGGCCGACACTCTAACCGCTGAGCCAAACCGGCCAGGGCACAGGAATGTTCTAAGCAAGGCACATGAAGACACAATGGTCAGGGTAGATGAATGTGCCAGACTGAGGAGACACAGACAGCCCTTGTGAAATGACCGAATTATAATGCCCTTCTTCTGCCTGCACAATTCACGTTGCACACCTGACTGGGAAACAGAAGTGGGGGTGGAAAGGTGGTGGAAGGATTGAAAGGGCTTTGCTGGGCAGAATGGGCTGTAAGAGTGAGGAAGAGAGAGCATGCAAAATGCACGTGAAGCTTCTGGCCTGCCAGCTGGGCGGCTCAGAGCCTCACTCAATGAAAGCAGAAAAGACTGAGGGCATCCTGGATGTGTCTGGTTCTGGGTGCTGAAGAAGGTTCCATACTGGCAGTTGGGAAAATGGATCTCTATCTGGAGGCTGTTTTTTAAAAGAGCTGAATAAAGTAAGCTGCGGGCTTTGAGAGCAAGCTGCAGGAACCTACTGGCTGCAGAGGGAAGGGGCTTGCTAAGCGAGTGCAGGTTTTGTAGAACTAACCAGTGAGCCATTCTAGTAGATGGAGGACTGTATGTCTCCATCCTGGTCCTCCCACCCCAACACCTCTCCAAGGAGGACGTCTCAGGTGGGAAGGCTGGGCTGATGTTAAATTATGACTTTCAGAGCAGAGGGAAGGAGGATCCTTGGTGAAGGCCTCATCCTTGCAAACGTGCCTCCTTGGGTGTTCAAAGAGTGGCGTTGGCATGGCGGTGGGAGAAGCTTGTTGGCTGGAAAAAGAGAAGAGAGGGAATGAGGTAGGAAGATCAGGGAGGCTCTTGACCTGCATCCTGGGGAGTCACAGGAAGGCTATGTGTTGGTGCCCAGTTTTCAGACAGATTGTTGTGGATTGCAGGTTTGCTTGTGTTCTTGCCTTGCCTCCCCCTATATCTTTCTCTGATGCAATCTCCAACTAGACTTTCAAAACTAGTGACTTTTCCTCATTGGCAACAGCCCTACATGGTCACATTGTGGAATTTGCAAGTCATTCACAGAAGCTGTGAATGTGAAATACCAGGCACAGGACTGGGAGCCCAAGCCCTTTCCCAGCCCACCGGCCGAGCCGCAGAGCCCGGTCTTGCTGCACCTTGCTTTCCCATTTCAGAAGCAGGTGATGACCACTTCCGGGGCTCAGGCCCTCCCTGGGCATGTGATGAGCTCTGAGTAGGACAAACACTGAAGGCCTGTGGACTCCCTGGAGGACAGCCTTGGGAGAGCTCGGTGAACTACTGTCTCTGGCAAGAGGGACAGAATTCAGATCTTAATTTGAATGTTAAATGTGCCAAATATGTTACCAGTTTCTGGGCTATTGAGCTTAATGTAAAACTAGAAAGTCTAGAGAGCCTTTTGTTAGAAAAGAAAAATGTGTTTATGTTTTAGTGTTTCAAATCTTTTCTTCTCTTTTGGAGTGGAACTCATGGGGAAAAAAATTCCTAACACTTGTGGTTATGGAAGGGATTCCACAGCAGTGAAATAAGCAGGGACGTGATGTGTGTCTGCTTGTTTTCCTCCACAGAGGTCTCTGGGAGGCCTGTGTGAGCTTAGCTAGCAGTGGGCGCTGAATCTGAGCCACCAGGGCTTCCCTGCCGCCCGGGCCTGAGTCAAGAGCAGCTGGGAGGCAGCTCTGCCCTCAAGTGCGTGCATCTGGGTCTGACTCAGGCTCCTCCGCGCAGGCGCAGGGTGGACTGCACGGCGCTGGGCAGGCCCCTAAGAGACCGCCCGGAAGCCTGAGCCCCAGCCCCCGCCCCTGCCCCGTGGGCCAGCTCCACACCAGGCAGCAGATAGGGCATGGGTAGGGGGCAAGGACCACTCAGAGACCAGTAGTTAGGAGCCTAGAGCATGGGCTTGGAGTCAGAACTCGGTTTTCACCCTTGTGTACTTACTGATTGGCTGTGTGAACTTGGAGAAGTTGCAGAGCCTTGCCAGATTTTCTCGTTTTCCCCTGTAATGTGGTTTACCATTAGCCTTCTCATAGGCTGGGAATTGAGCAAGGGATGGATGGAAAGTTCTGAGCAGAGAGCCTGAGAGTAATGACTTGGTTGGTGTTTGATAAATGAGGGCCCTTGCAGTCATTATTATTCAGAGAAGAGGCAAGCCTTGTGGTTGGGAGGACGCCTGGCAGGGTCCGTGAAGGGGAGAGACTGTACTTTGTTGAGTGAGTGAGTGAATGAATGAATGAATGAATGAATGAATGAATAGGGGTGGATTTGAGCACAACAGAATGGGAAGGAGTTGGTTCTGTGAAGGGTGAAGAAAAGACATTCCATTTTGAAGGAACAACAAATGTAAATGTGCCCAGATCACTCTCCTAAGGCTCTGGAGGAAACAAGTCCCTCTGGACCTGTCTTCCACCACACAGGTGCACAAATAGATGCACACGCCACACGTACAGAGACACACACCGTGCATGGACACACAACCCTGCACGTACACACACAAAAAGGCCCATCCCACAGAGACATGTACAGATACATGGACACATACAGACACACAGAGACACACACACCATCACACACGCATGTGCACACGCATGCATACACATGCACACGCACGTACATAGTGAGTGGGTGAAAGAACGAGGACAGTGAAACCTGTTCTAGCACTTTCATTTCTCCAAGCCTTGTGTTGTGTAGCCTAGAGCCCACCTGACTTTCCCCAGCAGTTATGCCTTTGCTGAGGGGATGCTGTCCTCCATTGGGACACGGGTACAGGGGTCTGCTGAGCTCCCTTCCGCCCCCCGGGCCTCCTTTCTGTCGTAGCTGGGGTGCTGACATCCACATTTCACACCTCCCCTTAGCCAGCCTGCCTGCTGCCCACAGTGGGGGGTGGAGGTGGAGTGAGAGAGGAGGGTCTGTGAATGTAATAAGTCTTTCCGGTTTGCTTGCTCTGTGAAGCCACAGGGCTAATGTTACAGCGGTAACTTTCCTTCTGGGCATTGCCCATTATACTCCGGAATTCCAGCGTGGCTTCGAGGTGGGAGGAAGCAGGAGGGGCTGGCCCACGAGCTGGTTTGGACCTCAGGCCTTTTCTTGGCTCATCCCTGTCCACGTGTCTTTGTGGCACGGGTCCTGTGGCCTGAATGGAAGCTGTAAAGAATCTAGGATCCAAGCTGGCCAACATCATCTTGCCACTGGCGGCTTTCCTTCTACTCTGCGTGGAAAGGAACCAGGGCCAAATGCCATCACTATTGACCCACATACTTTCCACCGCCCTGCAGGACTGGTGGGGCAGGACCTGGCTTCGCACCCTGAAGCCAGTGATGAGGAGACACGAATCCCTGGGCACCCAAAAATGGTCCTGTCCAAACCTGTGGTTCATTTGCATCCTTGATAGCATTTGGGTTGGGTCTCCAGGTTCCGCCTTGCCAGCACCCATGCCTGCCCCACCTCTCCGCCCCTCCCCAGCCCAGCCCAGAGAGCTTCTCACCATACACCTCGGGTGCTCCTGCCTCTAAGTGGTCCTGGGGAGATCATTGGAGTCAACCAGCTTTCTCATCTGGATAATGGGAGGACAATAGCTATGAAGCACCTTGTTCTATTGTTTGAGGACTGAGAGAAAGTACATAAAGTCTTACTGTGGGCTCACACACAGTAGCTGTTATTATTACATTTCAGTTCATTGGATCTGAGCATAGATTTGGGGCTGGGGACAGTGAGGTGGCCAGAGGGGAGTAGAATTAGTCACGTCGGGCTGTGGGCACCTCGCTAAGTGATTTGGACATGACTACATAGGCAAGAGTGGGCAGTCAAAGGACAAGCTTACAAAGAGCTTTCTGGCGGAGGCCCTGTGGCAGGTGAATGCAGGTGGGAGATGGAGGCAGGGCCTCAGAAAGGGGCCTTGCAAGAGCTGGTGGTGGCTCCATAGACAAGGGCAAGGGCAGGGCCAGGGGCTGGAAGTGAGAGATTCAGGAGTAAGCTTCCATATGTTTGAGGGCAGATTGGGTAAGCCTTGGAAAGCATAAACTCCAGGGCAGCCCCCCATTCCTCTCACTCAGCTTGGCCTCTCAAGGCCCCCTGTCCTTCTACCAAACCCCTATGACTCGGGAGGAGGCATGGGGCAATGCCATTGCTGCCCAGCGTGGGGTGTGCGGAGGAGAGCCCGCCCCTGAGTCTCTGCTGCCTCCTCCCTCAGGTTCTGCCTCGCTCACTCACTGCCTGGGAACGATGGAAGGGGCTGGGGCTGAGGAGGGGGCTTTCCAAAGGCCTCAAGGCATTCAGAATCTTTCTCTTTCTTGCCACAGATTGTGCCCACCCTTACCTCCTGGTCCGCAGGATGTGTACCCCCACTAAGCAGGCCTGGGTCCCTGCACACACTCCTCCCCTCCACTTTTCTCCCCAAGCCCTACCCATACTCTCCGGGGGTGTTCTCACTTCGGAAGGTGTGCCCTGGGATCCTAGGTGCAGGATGGCACCAGCCTCGGGAGAGCTGAGGCGCATCTGCTTGAAGCTTCAGTCTCAGGAAAAATGCGCACACACGCACACACTCGCACACATGCACACACACACGCATGCACACATGCTTTGGAGTAAAATACAAAATTCAAATTAGATTTAATATAGAACATGAAAATTCAGAGGATACATTCCCTCTTCTGCTGTAATTTTGAGACCCCTGCAGGAGGGGGCCGCTCTGCTCTCCGGGCACGGGAGAGGCTGCTGGGGCCTCTGAGTCTGCTGGCGGCCCAGGTCGCCCAACTCCCTCTCCTTGTGTCCCTGCAGCCACACTCCCTCCCGTGCACAGTGGCCTTGTGCTGTGTGCTCGTGGGGAGTGCCGGTAGCCTTTGCAGGGCCTGAGGGTGGAGGCAGGCTAGCCCGGTCCCCTCTCCGTGGTTGGGCCAGGAAAGTGACCGTGTCCTTCGGTGCCTCCTCCTTCCCAGAACCTGAACATCCAGGTGGAGGACATCCGGATCCGAGCCATCCTGTCCGCCTACCGCAAGCGCACCCCCGTGACGGAGGGCTACGTGGAGGTGAAGGAGGGCAAGGCCTGGAAGCAGATCTGTGACAAGCACTGGACGGCCAAGAATTCCCGTGTGGTCTGTGGCATGTTTGGCTTCCCTGGGGAGAAGACGTACAACACCAAGGTGTACAAGTAAGAGGCCCGCACGAAGCTCGGTCTCCTGGGCTGTCTCCTGCTTATGAAAAGTGAGCTCTCGCAGTGGGCGGTGGGCACTGGGCAGAGGGCCTCTGCCAGCCGGCTGTCATGGGCAGGCCTCGCCTCCTGGGAACTCACACTCCCGTGGGAGACAGACCCACGTGGATGACAGGCAGAGTGAGGGGAGGGGATGGCAGAGATGATGTGCAAGAAAAACCCCACCTCTCAGTGCCGACAGCTGGCTCCATGGCCACAGGGGCTGAACCAGGACAACACCAACTTAGGAAGAAATGTTTAGCCCTGGCTGGCGTGGCTCAGCTGATTGGGCGTTAAAAGGTTGTGGTTTGATTCTGGTCAGGGCACATGCCCAGGTTGCAGACTCGACCCCTGATAGGGGGCGTGCAGGAGGCAGCCGATCAGTGTTTCTCTCTCTCTCCCTAAATTTAAAAAATCCTTAAAAATAAAAATGCAATTTATAAAAGGAAGAAGAAGAAATGTTTACTTGCCCTCAGTAAATAATTAGTCTGAAAAAGCTGGCACTCGCAGAAACTGTTAGGAAATTTGATCACTTACTCCAATCCCAATGAAAATCTTACAGTTTTGTTATGGTTTCCAAGGTTAATATCTCCCGGGGTGGGGGTGGGGTGGGGGGGAAGGAGTATATGATAACGGGACTTAGAGTAATTCGCCGAGTGAAGGGGCTTCACCCGTCACAAGCTGGTGACAAGTGGTTGGTAGTGGGCCTTCCTCTCGCCTCTTAATAATGATGACCTGTTTACTTCGTGCCTACCGTGAACCAGGCCCGGTACTTAGTCATTGAATCCTCACAGTATTAGGAAGTAGGGGTTGATTTTGCAGTTAAGGAAACGAAGTCAGAGAGGAAAGTGTTAGATCTGAGATCCAAGCACAGGTCCCAGCTGTAGGGTCCTCACTCCTACAGAATGTAGACTCCCAACTCTCCTTTCAAGCCAGAGGAAGTCAGGAGACATGGGATCCAGACCCAGCTCTCCCTCCAGATCCCTGGGGTCGGGGCAGACTACAGGTCCCTGGGCTTGGCCTGGCCATCTTGGGGCAGAGTCCCCAGCCCCCAGTGAGGCTGAGTGCTGCTGGCTGAGCTGCTCAGCTAGATGGGCTCACTACCCCTCTAGGGGTGATCCTAGTAGTGATCCCACTCCAGACACCCTCAGATGTGGCCCAGACCTTCCTGTTTGCACCGGGGTTCCCGTCCTCTTAATACTTTGGAGAATTCCTGCCAGCTGGCCAGCTGCTTTCCTGGAGACACCTTCTCAGCTTTTCCTACCATTGGAGCCAAGAAAAGCAAACCCCACCCACCCACCCAAACACCCTTGCCCCTGACAGGCTCCCATCTGGCTGCCCCACAGTACCCCAGCCCGACAACTGGTATGACTCCAGTCCTGGGCCTGGGCAGACTGCCAGCAGCCCTGACCAGGGCAGAATGAGGTTCCTGAGGCCGGCAGCATGTGCCTGTTCAAAGGCACTTGAAAGTCATTCCCTCACCTTTGGCTGGTCCAGAGTCCTTTTCCTGATTTTGAGGAGGGATCTCAGATCTCTTTAGGCAGCAGATTCTCTCACATGCTGGATTTGAACACCTCCCCACACCCCCACAGTGATCCTCCCACCCTGAGTCTGTGCCTTTGCTCTTTCAAACGGGTGCCAAAAAGGGCGTCAAAGGCTGGGAGCGTCTGAGCTGGTGGTGGGTGTTGTTTTCGGCTAAGGCTGCTAGAAACCAGCTCTTCCTTCGGACCCCTGGCTGGAGATGGTGTGGAGGGGCTGGAGCACGGGGCAA
Organism: Tadarida brasiliensis; assembly: GCA_030848825.1. Taxonomy (NCBI): domain Eukaryota; kingdom Metazoa; phylum Chordata; class Mammalia; order Chiroptera; family Molossidae; genus Tadarida; species Tadarida brasiliensis. The sequence goes on along the minus strand of CM061259.1, from coordinate 63,633,958 downwards.
AACCTTCTCGGCTTGTCTCTGATGAGCCGAGTGGGGACTCACAGGGCATGGGCAGCCTCAGAGGTCACCGGGTCCAAGCCCTCAGTCTGCATGATGAGAGACCCAGGCCTGAAGGGCAGTGGATTCAGGGGTCACAGAGCCCACTGCTGCCTCCACCGTCAGACCCTGCTTCAGCTCTGGCTGCTCAGCCCAGGCTTCCACCATGGGGCTTGCTGTTATGTCTGAGAGCTGGAGCACAGCTGGCTTGAGGATGGGGTGTCTGTGAGCCCTGCTCAGAAGTTGAGGAGAACAAAAGCCTCTGGAGCCACAGAGAGGGTCACACCCAGCATGGTCCCTGAATCCGTGGCTTCCAGTAACATCTTTCCCCATTTCCCTTTTGCCTGCCAGGGAAGTGGCTTCCCAGGGAGGCCTTTCACTCTAGGAGGAAAATTGTTTTCAAAATAATTCTGTTTGGGAGGGTGTTAGTAATCTCTCTGCATTCACCAGGCTCTTGAGGGGCTTTGCAGCCTTGGAAGTTCACCAGGGCAGTGACCAAGGCCTCCCCACCCTGGCTCCCTCTGCTGCCCTGCAGGTCTGGTGGCCACTCAGAGTCTCCCGAAGGCTGGGACTGCAGCTCTTCCCCAGAGCTTCTGCCATCCACCCGGCCTCCAAGTCAGAGGAGTCCAGAGGGGTTACCCACATGTCCCCAGCGGCCTCTGCACCCAAGAACGGAGTCCAGGGCTCCCCGACACCGGCTGCTTTGCCGTGAGCTGACTTGCTCTGGGCTGGGGGGCCTCACGCGCACCTTCTTGAAGCAGTGAAGCTGAAGCCTCAAGGCCCATCCCGGGGCAGGAGCATTTGGCCGTAGTCTTTCCTTTTTCTACCTGAAGGCAGGATCCCACTATTGGTTTACCGACACCAGCCCACTAAGCAGGAATTCTGCATCCATCTGGGGAGTTTGGAAAGGCTCTAAGTTTGGTTGGTTGGTGACTGGAATTTGGAACCAAGGGGTCCATGAGTGAAACGGAAATGCCAGCTTCCCTTGGTTTCGTGTTGTAGAGGAAGGAATTTGAAGTATCAATGTAAGAAATGTCCAAACCTGTAGAGAATTTTTATGAGTTTATTTGAGCCAAACTGATGAAAATTGCCAGGAAGCAAAATCTCAACGGACTGAGAAAATGCTCTGTAGAATGGCACTTTTGCACCTTATTTTGTACTTAGAATAAAAGATGTAAGGAGTGTTACATGGTGCTAGATTAGGGAGATGGGAGAAAGCAAAGCAGGGAAACCTCTGAGATTGGATAAAATGAAGAGACAGATGCTTTTATATCGATGGGACATGGTTCTGTGGTTTCAGGCTCTGGTGCAGTGGGTGTGCCCTGAGGGGTCTGGAAAAGATTACTCTGACATTCCAAGGATACGTTATCTTAGATGCAAAAGACTGGCTCACTTGAGGTTAAGACTGACCTTTGTCAAGGAAGCTATATGCCTAGGAAGTGTCTCTCCATGATCCCCTTTTAGTTAGTCATTTTTAGGTTCAGACCATCCTCTGTGGTTACTTTTGGTCTCCTGAGCTTGTCAGGTGTAGTAGGTGGCCTCTTTCGTCCACCAAACGCTTAGGGAGATTGGAAGCTTGGAATGGATTTGTCATTTGAGATCTATTCACTCACCCTGGGAGGGTCCAGAGGACACACCTTCCAACACACACCTGAGGAATAGCTCTGGGAGGGGAGTCGCAGACTCCTTGGAGAGCTCCGTGATCACGCTTCTCTTTCGGCCAGACCTCACAGTAGGACTGCAGTCACTGAATGGGCGAACCTAACGCAGTGGGGGTGATTGATGCTGAGGTACAGTGCCAAGTAGCAGCACTTAGCCACCCAAGCAAGGTGGGCATGGTTATGGAGTGGACCGCAGAGTCAAAGGAGCAACCCAAAGAGTCTGACGTGCACAGACCCAAGGCACTGGCTCGTTGATCGTGGTGTTCCTAGAAGTGAAGTGCAGTCGTACGCTGCTTGACAATGAGGATATGTTCTGAGACATGCATCATTAGGTGAGAACATCACAGAGTACACGTACAGAAACCTGGACAGTATAGCCCGTTCACCCGTAGGCTACATGGTATGCCACCATCGTATGTGCGGTTCGTCATTGACCAAAAAGTCATATGTGACAAATGACTATAGATAGAAAGCCCGCTAAATTCTTACTTGTTCTGTATAAGCAGAACAGTTCTAGATCAAGTGAACAAAAGTCTAACCTGAATCATAAAAACAGAGTCACAGCCCTCAATCAGTTCCCAGACCTGAGCTAATTTACAGATCCAGAGCCCACTGAATGAAGGGGAGGCTGGGTCCCCTTGAGGAAGGACCCTGGTACACTGCCCAAATTTTATACTGTTAATCTTTCTCCCAGCCTTCCCCAAAGAGACCTAGAATCTTTCACCAGGATAAACTGTGCGTTGGGAGAGAGGAAGTAATCGGAACTTTGGGGCACTACTGGACACTGGCTCTGGACTGAAATGATAACCCCAGTGTGGCCCACCAGTCAGAGTAGGGGCTTATGGAAGTCAGGCAATCAGTTGAGTTTTTGCTCAGGTCTGTCTCACAGTAGGTCCCAGACCCATCCTGTGTAAGAAATGTCCAAATCTATAAGAATTTTATGAGTTTGGTGGTTGAGCCAAACCAACGACAGTTGCCAGGAAGCAAAATCTCAATGGACTGAGAAAACGCTCGGGAGAATGGCAGCTGTCACCTCATTTTAGATGTTACAAGCAAAGGAGGAGATGAAAGGGCTTACATGAAGTTCACTGGTGATAGATTAGGGAGGCGGGAGAAAGCAGAGGGAGGACTCTCTGGGATTGAGTAAGAAGTATAAGGAATAGCCCTGGCTGGTTTGGCTCAGCGGTTAGAGTGTCGGCCCTTTGACCAATGAGTCAGGTTCGATTCCGGTCAAGGGCAGGTACCTTGGTTGTGGTTCGTCCCGGCCCTGACTGGGGTCATGTGGGAGGCAGCCAGTTGATGTGTCCCTCTCACATCAATGTTTCTCTCTCTCTCTTCCTCCCTCCCTCCTACTCTGTCTGAAAACAAAAAAAAAAGTATAAGAAATACACACATACTTCTTTTACAAGGTGGGTATAGGATAGTTAACAGTTAACAAAACAATGAGGGGATTTGTGGTCTCTGCCGTGGTGCAGTGGCTGTGCCCTGAGGGGTCTGGGGGAAAAAGGGAAATTACCCTGACCTTCCAAATGCATGTTAAGGTAGATGCAAAAGGACAATAGAAAGCTCAGTTAAGGTAAAGATTGGTCTTTGTCAGGAAAGATACTGGCCTAGGACATGACTACCTGCCATGACCTGCTTTTATTTATTTATTTATTCTTATTTTTGTATTATTATTATTTTTTGTTGTTAATCCTCAGCTGAGGATATTTTTCCATTGATTGAGAGAGAGAGAGAAACATTGATATGAGGGAGACACATCAATTGGTTGCCTCCCACATGACCCCGACCAGGGCTAGGGATCGAACCTGCAACCCAGGTACATGCCCTTGACCTGGAACCCAAGACACTTTGGTGCTCAAGCCGACGCTCTAACTACTGAACGACACCGGACAGGGCACCATGACCTGCTTTTAGCTAGAAAGTTTTAATGTCAGATCATCGTCTGTGGTTACTTTCGGTCTCTGAGTTTGTAAGACATGCCATGCAGGCCCCCCCTGAGCTTGTCTGTGGCCCCTCTGTCCACATCCACTTCCAAAGTGCATGATTGGAACAGACATACTCAGCAGCTGGCAGAACTCCTACAAAAGCAGGGTTCTCCTTGGCTCAGAGAGAGCCAGCAGGACTTTTTATTTTTAATTGAATCAGTCCAGCCCAGTGTTCTTCTTGCTACCCATCTATAGACATGGACACCTCTTTCTCAAGCAGGCTTCCCATCCAGGCCAATGGCTGTCTCCTAACTCCAGTGTCCCTCCAATCACCAGGCCTGGAGTGTGCTGCCCACCCATCCTCCCCAGCAGGCATCCACACCCCTTGGGGCCTGTCTGGCGTGAATCGTGGGGGAGGGGTGGTGCTGTGTGATGGGAGCCTGCGGAGGGCCAGGGTGCATTACTGTGAGCTGATGTAAGAGGAGGCCGGGCTGCCCGTGGAAATCAGCAGCGGTCAGCACATCTGTTCCTGGCAGAGCTGGTGTTCTCTGGGAGCTGAGAGCCCAAGGCTTCTCCAAGCCAGTGAGAGCTGACCAGGCCTTGTACAGCTGGTACCCCGGCGTGTTCTCTTTCCTGAAGTGGGGGTGTCATGGGGAACACTGGAGGCTGCGGCTCCAAGTGCAGGGTCCCGCAGGCAGTGGGGAGGGGCAGTGGCTCTTGGGACTATCAACACTCCTGGTAGTTCTCCACTCCGGGCTGCAGCTCTGGTGAGCACACATCCTGAATTTTCCAGGACAGTTCTTTTTTCAAAGATTCCGTGTCGTTGTGCCCACAAGTATACGAGAATTGTTACAAGTCTCAGTTTTTGGTTAAGGAAAGATATTGGTGGTGTCAGTGGGGCTTTTCCTCCTTCTGTGTTCACATCCCATTCACTTTGAGATGAAGCAGAGACTCCCAGGCCTGCTGAACCAGCAGGGACAGGACCTCACTCCTGTTCCCTCCAGGGGCCGGCTGCCCTGGAGCCCCCCACTGATCGCTGCTGGCTCCCTGTCGTCTCACACAGACCCCAGAGAGCTAGGACAACAGGGCAGGTGTCCCCTCTGCCCTCCACCTTCACAGATACTGTGATTATTCAAGGCCCAGTTCAAACCCTACTCTTCTGTGACGTTGTCCCTGGTTGCTGCAACCACGGGGATCCCACCCTTCTCTCCTCTCTTGTCTTTTTCCTTTATCCAGTACAGTTTTATTTATTCACCTTACAAACTTGTATATAGCCCCTCCTCTGTGTTGGACACAGTGCTCAGTGCTTCCTAAGTATGAACTCATTTAACTTTCCTAACAGTGTTATGGAGTGGATCCTAATGCTACTTCTAACTTGGAGATGGGGAAACTGAGGCACAGTACCTTTCTGTTAACCAATTCATTTCTCATTGATTGGCTGCTGTTCGAGAAAAAACTTTCACTCACCTTGATCCATATTCTGCCTTCCAGAAGAAGAACAGGTGATCCAAGTAAGACCTTCCCTAGGACATGGTGTGGAGACAAACTCAGCCTCACTGCTCCTGGGTGGAGATTTGATAAGGTCTGGGGCTGAGTTTCATCACCATTATCATTTTTTTACCAAGCAAATTATACTTTAATTCAGCAGATGGGGCCATTTTAGACTGTTCTCACGGGATTGCATCGTTGGGGACCCTGTATGTTGTCAGGAGAGAGTTTACCATCACGCTGTGCTGCTCACTGACAAAGGGAAATAATGGCAGCGATGACTACAAATGTTGACATTATCTGAAGAGTCTGGGTGACCATCCACTGTGGTTCGCCCAGGACTGAAGGGGCTTCCTGGGACCAACGGTCTCATCTCTTTTATTCATTTTTTATTACTTTTTAATCCTCACCCGAGGATATTTTTAACTAATTTTGAGAGAGACACGGAGAAAGAGAGGGGGGCGGGAGAGAGAAACATTGAATGGTTGCTTACCATACGCCCCTGACCAGGTATCGAACCAGCAACCTAGGTGTGTGCCCTGAGGGGGTCTCATCTCTTTTAGATCCCTTGTTGCATTTTGTGTTTATAGGCTTTAGTATTATCTCACTGTACTGAGTTAGTCCCTGTCTCCTAGAATGTAAGCTGCCTGGGGGGCAGGAGGCCACGTCCCCTTCCCAGCCCCTGCTCCCGGTGCCGGCAGGGCCCGGCAGGACAGGCGTCAGGAGAGCTTGCAGACATGCTGTGCAGATCCCTGTCTGTGAAGCCAGCTGAGCTCCAAGAGCAGAGACTGTGTCGTCTCGTTCCTCCAGCAGATCCCCAGTAGCCAGCACAGTGGCTGGCTCAGGGCAGGTGCCCAATGCCTAGTTGTAGAAGGAATGAGGGGTGGGTACCATGACACCCTGGTCACCTGCCCCTCCTGCCCTCCGTAGAATCTTTGCCACCCGGAAGAAGCAGCGCTACTGGCGGTTCTCCATGGACTGCACAGGCACGGAGGCCCACATCTCCAGCTGCAGGCTGGGCGCGCAGGTGACGCGGGACCCTGTGAAGAACGTTACCTGTGAGAATGGGCTGCCCGCTGTGGTGAGTTGTGTGCCTGGCCAGGTCTTCAGCCCCGATGGACCTTCAAGATTCCGGAAAGCCTACAAGCCAGAGGTGAGGATGGGGCAGGTGTCTGGCCACTGGGCACCTCGGGTGGGGTGGGGTGGGTGGTGGCAGTTAAGGAAATAGACAGGAACCCCCAGGAGAGAGTGAGGAGAGCCAGCCCTACCTCAGACCACTTTTCTGGAGCGCAGGAAAGTGGACAACACCTGTCAGGCCCAGCCTCACCAATAGATGCCACCTCCAGGGTGTGACAACCAACTGGGACCCTGCCCCCAATCATTAGCACCCCGTTCCACCACTGCTGCTCCCCTCCCGGACCGGAGTCCCCTCTGTGGAGGACAGAATCCCAGGAGAGGAGAGTGCCTCGTTATCGACCCACTGCTTCTGCACAGTTCCTGGAGACAATGCCCTAGAGCGTTTGAAAATGCGATACAACACTCAAAAGCACATGAGGTCAGCTACAAAGATTTTTCAACCATATTTTGGTTTATTCTGCAACAGAAAGGAAAAAATTTTTAAAAACTCTCACAAAGGTGGAAAATGAAATCCTGCCATTACCATGTCATCTGTACAAATTAGTCACACATATATATGTGTGTGTGTGTGTGTGTGTGTGTGTGTGTGAGTGTGCATGTGTGTGTGTGCGCGCCTGTGTGCGTGTGTGCGTGTGTTCAGGAGCTATCAATGCTCATCTGCTCACATAAATGAACACTCCCATTTTGACAGACCTATTTCCTAGGACAAGTGAACTATCCCAACCAGGCAGGCTTGGCACCTCTCTGAAAATGAGAACGTGCACTGTCCTATCTTCCCTGGAGAATCGGGAAGAACCTTTCCTTCTTCCCACTCTTCTGCTTTCACATGTCCAGCAAAGGGTCTCCGGGATGTGCATGTTCTGGAAGCTGCTCACATGGGGCGGTGAGTGGGAACAGTGGGTGGGACGAGGAGAGGGAGGGGCAGGAAAGAGCCCTGAGCATTTGTTAGGGGATGATTCCCTGTGCCAGATGAAACTTTGGAACTTCAGAATTAGGCAGCTGGGCAGGGTCAAGTCAGCTCTGACCACGGCAGGGGTAAGAGGAGGGGGGAAATGTCATGATGGGGGCAGACGGTGTCCGGGCGGGCGGTGGGGCTGGAGTAGCAGACCCTCCCCAAACCTGGCAGGTTCTGTTGGCTGAGGGAGCACCATTCTGTCTCCTTTCCACTCTGCTTGCCTGCCCTCCTGTCTTTCCCCTCTGCCCTCCCAATCGCCCCTCCCCACCAACATCAACGACCTGCTTCTGGAAAGCGGGTGACAACACTCACCTGTGGGACAGGGAAACCAGGGTCCCTCCAGCTGGGGGTGGTATGTTTGGCCGAAGGAAGAGGCCCGTCCAGGAAAGGAGTGAAGTGAGTGCTGCAGCCAGAGGGTGCGGGGCTGTGGGCGTGCCCTCCCGGCTCTTCCAGCAGGCAGCCAGCTGCCCCTCTGCCCCACAAACCTGGCCACACCGGTGTGCAGCCCAGTGACACGGGCACACCTGGACAGTGCCAGCCCCCTGCTCTGCCACCGCACCCTCCCATGGCGCCAGCCATGTGATTTGACGGCCACATCCTTTGTCTGGCCTCAGCCTGAGCCTCTGAGCTTTGCTTATATGTCACCCAGACCCCAGGTCCTACTGTTTGGAAATTCTTCTTACTGTGCGGTTTAAAGCAAAGGAATCAAGTTCATACCAAACCAATTAAAAAAGAAAAAAAGCAAGGGAGCCTTACATCATATTTTCCCTTGGTTTCATTCTTTCCTCCAGAGCCAGATGACTCTGCCTGGCCACCACGGGCCGCAGCTAGGTTGCTGGCACTCTGCCTCCGTTAGCTTGGGTCACGGATGGTCCGCTCCATGGGAAGGGGCCCTGGCATCCAGCTAGACAGCTTGGAGAAGGAGGTGGGAGAAGGGAGGGGTCACAGTCCACAGGAAATGGGCTGGAGACAGCAGTTTTACTTGCTTTGTTTTCTAACACTAGAATCAGGGTCCTGAAGCCAGTGGGTATTCCCCACCCACCCTGTCCCTTATTTCTTTCCCCCTAGTGCCAGGGTCAGAGCAGTCCCTGAGAGCTGTAAAACCTGCCATGGCAGCCACGAAACACAGTTGCGGGGGTGGAGATCCGACTGGGTGGGAACCTCCGCGGGAGAATGGAGACACAGGGTTTCGTTTGATCTCTTGGCCCTCAAGGTGTCTGGTATATGTGAATGTTTAAGAAACACCACCTCCAGCCCTGGCCGGTGCAGCTCAGTTGGTTGGGTGTCATCCCATGCACTGAAAGGTTGCTGGTTTGATTCCCAGTCAAGACACATGCCCGGGTTGCCGGCTCAATCCCTGCTAGGGGGCACGCAGGAGGCAGCCGATTGATGTTCCACTCTCACCTCGATGTTTCTCTCTCTCTCCCTCTCCCTTCCTCTCTCTCTAAAAATCAATTTTTAAAAAATCTTAAAAAACACCACCTCCAACTAGGCCTGAGCCATTGGTGGGGGTGGGGGATGGGGTAAAGAGAGTCCCAGGCTGAGGATTCTGTAGGCCGGAGTAGAACAATGACTGGTCTGATCCGACACACATTGAATGGCTGCACAGTCACCCCTTACTCCCTCTGTGTTGAATCAAATGAGAGTCAGAAGTAACTCAGAGCCTCAAAGCCTTCTGAGTCCCCCACCTCAACACACATGCACAGGTGCACACACACATGCACGAATGCATGCACACCCATGCACGCACACCCATGCACGCGCGGAAACTGATGCAGACCAGGGTATGTGGGCAGATGGAGTCCACCTGACTCCCATCTTGTAAGATGTGATCCAGTGGGGTCATGATGCTGGTGGAGAGTGGATCTTACTCCTATGCAGTGAAGTAGACCCCATAGGTGACAAGGCTTCTAGGCTGTCAGTGGGCAATTAGGGGTATTTATGTTTCTGTTTTGTTTTTTATCCTCACCCGAGGACATTTTTGCATTTATCCTCAGATAGAGCGGGAGGGAGAGAGGGAGGAAGAGAGAGAGAGAACATTAATATGAGAGAGACACATCAGGTGGTTGCCACCCACATGACCCCAACCGGGGCCGGGGACAAACTGCAACCGAGGTACGTGCCCTTAGTGGGAACCGAACCCGGGACTCTCTGGTCCGTGGGCCGATGCTCTAACCACTGAGCCAAACAGGCCAGGCCAATTAGGGGTATTTAAACTGTAACTGCCCACCCTGTCTGCATCTTCTGAAGAGTGAGGCCGATTGGTTTTGTAGTAGAGTCAGGGGTGAGAGTGGTGGCCGGGCAGGAGCCCTGGTTTTACAGTGTTCTGTCACAAGTCAGGTAGAATGCCTATCCATCTGGAATCTGCAAACTTTTGGGGGTAGGAGTTTCTTTTTGTGGCTCTAAAGTTTGAGGTTCTGGATGTGGAGGTGTAAGGAAGTGCTGGTGGTAAGGTCCTTGAGTCAGGCATGGGTTGGGGGGATGAGCGATGAGGGCCAGATAGGCTCCCCAGTGGCCCGGGACTAAAGCGCCACAAGAGCCGCCAAGGGAGCTTGCAGCAGAGCCGACCTTGCAGAGTGAGTGCTCCCCACCACACACACACACACACACACACACACACACACGCACGCACGCACGCAAGCACACACACACTCACACACACACAGATCTAGTACAGTTTTAGCTCCTGGCCTGGGTGCCTGGGCTTGGAGTGGGGGTGGTTGGGAAGAGAGGGGGTGGGGAATGACTGCCCACCGAACATGCATCAGCTTCTACACTCAACAGAATCATATGTCTCTTCAGCAGCCCCTGGTGCGGTTGAGAGGTGGTGCCAACATTGGGGAGGGCCGCGTGGAGGTGCTCAAGAACGGTGAATGGGGTACCATCTGCGACGACAAGTGGGACCTGGTGTCTGCCAGCGTGGTCTGCAGAGAGCTGGGCTTTGGGAGTGCCAAAGAGGCCCTCACCGGCTCCCGGCTGGGGCAAGGTAAGGAATGGGGAGGATGTCCGCGGCCTCTCTGCACGGAGAGGGAGAGCCGGGCTCAGGAGCCCAGCCCCGCTGGCTGGCCGCACTTCCCTTGCTCTTCGCCTCCTCCTGCCCCCCAGCAGAGCTGGAAGGGCCTTAGGGAACACTGAATCCCCATTTTCTGGATTTGGAAACTGAGGCCCAAAGAAGGGAGTAAATTACCTAGATGAGACAACATATTAGCAGTCAATGAATAGTTTAATGGGGGTCTCCCAACCCCTAACCCAGCGCTCCCACTGCCCCACTGAGAAGCTGGAAGAGGACCTCAGGATTCATTAGACTGTGGACCCCTGGGCACAAAGGAATCCCAGATGCCCTCTTACTGTTCCACTCTGGCACAGCCACGCAAAATTCTCTCCCTGCCCCCAGAGACTGGGAACATGATGCCCCTCTCTGGATGTCGAGATGCTAAAGAGAAGGAGCCTGGTTTTTATTAAGTGTTCCTGAACCAATGTTCCATTTAAGCAACGACCAAAATGAAGGGACTTTCAAACGGGTCACTCCGCTGAGAGCACTGTTGTGAACATAACACGACAACACAACAGACGGTGTCCCTTCCCGCCCAGCCGGTGAAGGCCGCTGACCCGTGCAAGCCCCGAGTCTTCAGAAGGAGGATCCGCAGCCCAGGGAGTGCCCAGCCCTCTCCTGGGGGACTGTGGGCTGAGCCACAAAATCAGTCCTCTGGGTGCTACCAGCAGGGAGGCTGCAGTGGACCAGGGGCTGCCGTGGCTGGGAGGAGGGAGGATGGGCTGTGGCTGAGGTGTGCGGTGTCCTATCCTGTGGGGAGAGGGTGTTTCCGTGCTGTCAGACATAGGGCCATTGCCCCACAGAGAGGAATGTGGTGAGGTCATAGATCGCAGCCCAGAGGAAATAATAGCCCAGGGGACTGGAGAGAGTCCTGGAATCAGACAGTGTTGCTGGGGAGAGTGTAGGCCATCTAATCCAAAAGATGAGGAATTGGTGGCTCAGGAGAACCAGCCCAAGGTCATCCCAATAGTTAATGCTACGGAAAGACTGAAACCCCAGTCTTCTGACTCAGACTTGGGCCTCTCCCTTTGCACTCAGTTCTGCTCACATTCAGAACACCTCTCTACCTCCACTCTCCAACCCCTGCAAACTTCCTGGGTGTGCACTGAAGTTGGGGGTTTAAGGTGGACTTTAATGTGACAGTGAGCCTCTCGGCGGCCAGTTAGGCCTCATGACGGTCCTCCTCCTCCCTGGTCATGGTGAGCAATTCGGGCTTCCCTTGAATCTTGAGTATTCCTATGGTTCATTTTCCTGATTGGCTAATGTGATGGTTTGTGCTCTCCCAAGGCCATCAGGAGACACTCCTTCCGAGGAATAAACAGACACTGGGTGATGTAAACAATCCATGTCTCCTGGGTGTGTGCTATTCGACCTAATTACTTCGCTGCCCAGAGCAGCCAAAGGTCTCCAAGGGCCTGACACTCCAGGAGAAGGAGATGTTTGGCATTTATGATGCTGTCCTTGAAAGAAGCACTGGTGCCCTGGCCGGTTTGGCTCAGCGGTTGGAGCGTCGACCTGCGGTCCAGAGAGGCCCGGGTTCAGTTCCCGCTAAGGGCATGTACCTCGGTTGCAGTTTGTCCCCAGCCCAGGTTAGGGTCATGTGGGTGGCAACCAGTCGATGTGTCTCTCTCACGTCGCTGTTTCTCTCTCTCTCTTCCCGCCCCCCCCTCCACTCTATCTGAAGATAAATGCAAAAAAAAAATGTCCTCGTATGAGGATAAAAAAAAAAGATGAAAATATTTTTTTAAAAAAGAAGCAGGTGAGCACGGCCAGTGTGGCTCAGTGGATTGAGCTTCATCCCATGGAGTGAGAGATCCCAGTTCAATTCCTGGTCAGGGCCCATGCCCGAAAATCGGGCTTGATCCTCAGTAGGGGGCGTGCAGGAGGCAGCCGATTGATGTTTCTCTCTCACATTGATGTTTTTATCTCTCCCTTCCTCTCTCTAAAAATCAATCAATCGATTAAAAAAAGAAGCAGGTGAAATTAATTTTAACAATATATTTCTTTACCCAGTACATATGAAATATTTTGATTTCAACATGAAATCAAAGAAATGCTATTAACGAGATACTCGACATTTGTGTACTAACTCCTTGAAATCCAGGGTGTGTTTTACACTTACAGCAACTCTCAGTCTGGACTGGCCCCATTCCAAGTGTTCGGTGTGGCTGGGGCTACTGTATTGGACAGGGAAGTTGGAGAGCAGTGATTTTCAATGGGTAAGCCACAAGAATTGTTAAAACATGCGACACCTGACTATTTAGTCAGGGACACTGACCTCTTTTCCCTTAGATTGTCATACAAAAACATAACAGCCAACACAATAGCCATCTAGTGTGAATGAATCAAAATTATACCTATTTTTTGTCAGAATGGCAAAAAAATATATTTTTGGGGGTGCTGCAGAATTTCAGTAATTAGTTTATGTGCGCCATGAGATGAAAAAGGTTGAAAATCACTTTTCTAAAGCATTGGCTTTAAAACCCTTCTCCTTGCAGTCCCCAATCAGAAATACACATGACAGTGCATGCCAGACACGTCGAGCTGAAATAGAACTTTGTGAAACAGTGCTAACCTTTACAACATGCAAAACACTCTGCTATGTCCTATTCTCTTCTCCTGGGCTCTTCAAAAACTGACTGCAACCTGCAGAGTTGATTGTGGGTCCAGAGTCCATACCTTGCTCCCTGTGGTCACCTGGGCCAGGGCTTGTACAAGGAGGAAGAACAGGGCCAAGGTGGAGGTGGGGAGTTACTCCAGAACTCCAGGAGTAAGGGAAAGCTGGGGGTCAGGATGCAGGTCACACCCAGGTCAACAAGAGAGGCCAGGAGCCTGCAGACCCCACTGGTTATGCTGCAGCTGAACACCCAAGCCAGTGCCCTCCATTGACACCTCCTGCCCTGCCCAACCCCCGCCGAGCTGGGTAGTGCAGAAAAGAGGGTGATAAACACTGGTTTTCCATCTCTGTGCTCTGCTTCTGGTGTCCCATGAATATACATGCTTTAAGAAAGCGGGCTCTGCTTTCTGGGCCTCGTCCCCCGTGTCTGAGAGAGTCACATAAGTTTACATCAGTTAGGCCCAGAAGGAGACCAACCAGGTGTTAGCTGGATTCTAAAGCATGCTAAGCTCTTGTGTTGATGTTTCCCCTGTAGTGTAGCAATCCACAAACACTCATTGAGTACTATTTGGGCTGGGTGGTGGAATGGAGAATTTATTTATTCCATAATCATTTATAGTCATTGTTTCTGTTCTCTAGGAGCTCACCTCAAGTGGAGAAAATTATATAACCCCAAGGATAACTTATACTAACAAATAAGTGATGATATGTAAGAAATAATACTGAAAATAATACCTACCATTCACTGAGTCTCTAGTAACTTGACATACTTTGTCTCATTTATTTCTCAAAATCTCAACTCTGCAAGATAGCTGTTATTGCCTTTTCTTTTTTTTTTTTTTTTTTTTTTTTTACAGATGAGGGAAGTGGAGATCAGAAAGGTTCAGTCACTTCCCAAGGAGATGCAGATTGAATTCAATATCAGTTTATTTGCCCAGCTCATTGCTTTGTGAGTGAGGGTTGTAAAAAGTAAATACTACAAACTTTTAGACAAGGGTGAGGTCATTTCAAGCTGAGCCATTGAGGGGGGTTTGAGGTGCTCCTTGAAGGCAGGCGTCTACTGAGATGGGCAGAGAGGAGGTGGTGTTCCAGGGGCAGGAGGATGGAGCGCTTCTGCACCCGCTCAGCTCTTTCTCAGAGCAACCTCCTTTTCCAACATAGGCTTTCATCCCCTGACTGTTCTGAGTAAGCTTCAGAAACTTAGCAAGATATTCTATAGAGTCAGAGTGTCTAGTCTGAATCCTGGTTCCTCCATTGGGCCGGTCACTTAATTTTTGGTCTCCGATTTCCTCATGTTATTGGGTTGTTGTGATGATTAAATGAGTTAATAGAAACAATGTGTTTATAACAGAATCCAGCGCAGAATAAGTTCTCAATAAATATTAGATATCCTCATCACTACCACCGTCCTCATCATCACCATCTGCATCATCACCATCACCATCACCATCCTCATCATCACCATCACCATCATCACTATCATCATCCTCATGACTACCATTCTTACCACCACCATCATCCTCATCATCATCATCACCGTTATCCTCCTCACCATTATCATCCTCACCATCACCATCCTCATCATCATCATCACCATTATCCTCCTCACCACCATCATCCTCATCCTCGCAATCATCAAACAGGTTCTGTCTGATCTAACTGGAGTCCAAGGTTGCTGCACATTTCAATGCCCATCTTAGTTCATGAGCTGCGGACTCCGCTTGCTTCAAGAGCCCCGTTTAGGATCTGTATTTTGTCACAGCCTTTCTACTCTTGAGTCCGTGGATACTTTTTATAAATTTTATAAAATTCCAAGGAATTGGATGCTTCATCATTTATGAATTTCCAAGGAAATAGAACTTGGCTCTTATAACATGGGTTGCTCTTACAAGTTAATGTTTGGCCTCAGTGAGCCTCGATGCTCGTTTCTTCAGAACCCCCTGACAGAGCCAAGGGCCCTTCCTTTGGATTCAAAACATAGGTGGGCCCTGACTGGGTGGCTCAGTTGGTTGGAGTGTCATCCCATATACCAAAAGGTTGCGGGTTTGATTCCCAGTCAGGGCACTATGGGAGGCAACCAATTGATATTTCTCTCTTACATCAATGTTTTCTCTCTGTCTCTGAAATCAATGAAACATATCCTCAGGTGAGGATTAAAAATAACAAAGAACATCCATCTTTTACCACATTATATTACAAGACTTTGCATAAGTGTCTGCCTCCCCCGTGAACTAACTGTGAGCTCTCCATAACAGGAGGCCGCCTTCTTCATCTTGAGTCCCCAACACCTAGCACAGAGGCCAACACACAGCAGTTCTCTGTGGAGTCAGCATCCATTCAGACACTATTCACAGCTCTTCCTGTTTGCCGGGGCCTGGCTGGGAATTGCAAGGGAACACAGACAGGCGCCTGCCCTCGTGGGGCCTCTCGCGTGGTGGGGAGGCAGACAGACCCTGAACAGAGAGCCACCTGAATGAACGTGGAGCAGAGGGCTCAGTGGGAGGCTCCCCGAGAAGACCCAGCTGAGATGAGGTCAGAAGGGCTTCTCCAAAGAAATGGCATCGAGGCCGAGCCCTGAAAGGTGAGCAGGAGTTAGCTGGTGAGGACTGGGAGGACAGTCCAGGCAGGGGGTCCATGCGGAGGGAAACACTTGGCTCAGCTGAGCAACCAAAGGAGACCATGTGGCTGAGGGCGAGGAGCCGGCAGAGCCAGAGGCTAAGTGGAGGTCAGATTTCACAGGGCCATCGAGGGGAAGCAGACTCGCACAGACTTGTAATATATATAATGTGGTAAGAGATGGAGGTGCCTACCTATGACTGGATTTTACCATTAAGGGCAGTGAGAAGTCATTTGCAAGGATTTAGGACAAGTGACATGATTCGATTAGCATGAGAAAATCTCTTGGGCTGTCGTGTGGAAAATATTTTGGAATAAGCAAGCAGGAGGGAGACTGGAGGCTGTGAATTCTCCAAGTGGGAGATGGCAGGGTTGCACTCGTGCCGTGAGAGCAGGAGTGCACAGCAGAAGCACTCAGCTGCGGGGAGTGAACTGAACGTGGCCCATGAACAGGAGGTGGTACCAGAGAGGACCTCTGGGTTCTGGTGAGAATACCAGGTGGGTGGAGGTCCATTTCCTGGGAACGGCTGGCGGAGAAACAGACTGGGGACAATCCTACTGTTAGCTGTGGAAGTAGAGAACAACATAGATGTCACTTTCAAGAAGTTCTCCCTGAAGGGGATAAAAGTGACAAGCCAGAGGGAGGTGTAGGGGTCAGTGGAGGGTCGTCCTAAAGATAGGAGATTTTAGCAGGTGTTTGAGTGAGTGATAAGGGTCAGGAGGATGGTGAGGATAAGGAGAGGGAGAAGGTCACAGGCAGGGCAGAGACCAAGATGGGAGTCGATACAGCCCAAAACTCCTGGAAAGAACTGGACTTTGATCCATTGTGATGGGCTAGACAGAAGAGAGGTAGTTTTGTGAGCTGAGTTGAGCTGAATGCTCGTCAGCCTGGGAATTCTTTTCCTCAGCAGTGGAGGGCTTCCCCTTGTTATCTCTGCCTGTAAGAGAAGCTTCCCACATCCTCACCATAGATCATTTGCTGGATTCCATCAGCCCCTCCAGCCCCACTCTCCACCCTTGCCCATAAAATCAGTTGGGAGACAGGCTTGGGTGTGGCCAGCAGGGAGCATTGGCGGCAGACTGGAGGTGTGGAAAGGAAAGAGGCCAGGTACTTCTTCTCCCTGCAAGGTCCCTGCGGGCCACTATGTCTGTCAACGAAGGGCCACAGATCTTATCAGGTGCCTTTCCACACAGCTCTTTGCTCTCCTGGGTTAGATACTGGCACCCTGCCCTCCCTCCTGCAGGCCTGGGGCTGGTATCTGTGCCCCAGAGTTGTTAGCCCCTGAGCACTGGACTGTTTTTTGTCACTTTGTGATTTCCTTACACTCTGTTCATACCTTTATTTTTTTATTAGAAAAAAATTTTTTTTTCTTTGTTGATTTTAGAGAGAGAGGAAGGGAGGGGGAGAGAGAGATAGAAACATCAATGAGAGAGAACATCGATTGGCCGCCTCCTGCATGCCCCTCACTGGGGATCCGGCCCACTGGGGAGCCTGGGCATGTGCCCTGCCCGGGAATCAAACCGGTGACCTCTTGGTGCATGGGTCGATGCTCAACCAGTGAGCCACACCAGCCAGGCCATACCTTTATTTTTAAAATCAATTTTTCTAACTCTCTTCAGATCATCCCATTTGAGCATGCTGTTTCCTAAAGGGACCCTGACTAGACAGCAATAGTCGCCCTTTTCAGGTTCATAAATGCATGGACGATGGAAGCTGGGAAGGTAACCTAGATGTCTTCTGGCCCATCTCCATTATTTAAGAGCGAAACCCAATATTCAGGAGGCTGAATTAGTTGGCCAAAGTCACACAAGTTAGTACAACCTTCATTAACTTTTATAGCAGAAGTAGATCCTAAGACCAAATCTCTCCAGGGAAGAAAGGCTGGGTCATTGAACTGATCGTGGGAGGCAGTTGGGAGAGTTTTGAGGATGGGAGAGGAGTTTTCTTATTATCTGGGGTTTTCTTGCCAATTGTAGAAACTTTCCTTCAGAAGCTTTCATAGCCCATGTTTATTCTCTTCTCCAGGGATAGGACCCATCCATCTCAATGAAATCGAGTGCACTGGGAATGAGAAGTCCATCATAGACTGCAAATTCAACGCCGAGTCCCAGGGCTGCAACCACGAGGAGGATGCTGGTGTGAGATGTAATATCCCTGCCATGGGCTTCCAGAAGAAGGTGAAGAGACTGGATACATAGATGGGACTGTGTTATGTTTAGGTCACTGAGGCCCAGAAAGTATAGACTCAGTAGCCTCAGTCTGAAGGTTTCTAACAGGTGGTGTTAGGGTACTCTGACAATGATCTTAGGAAGGGCTCAGGCTCTGCTGTTATCACTGTTAATGTCATTGCCACCCAGCATTTGTTAATGTGTCAAAATGAGAAAACATACGTATAAGCCCCACTGTCCTTAATGGCGGATGTTGAGCATCTGCTGAGTGCCACATCGTGCATTGGGACTGGACGGATGGTGCGATCGCAACTCAGTCCTTTCTGTGAGGGACTGCACTTCTGTAGCACCTGTGCTACCCTTGGCACCGGCCCTTTCCAAGGACCCAGAGGAACCACATTGACAGCACATCTGTAAATCACACAGCTGTAAGCACAATACAGACAGTATTTGGGTAACCAGAGGGGAAGAAAAGGGAACCTTAACAGCATTAAACCAGGGACACACCTTCGTATCCTGAGATGGGGTCCCAAAAAACCTACATCGTGTCTCCTAGCTTGGATGACCTTGCCCACAGGAGTAGCCAACAGATGACTTCCTCTTACTGAGAAGTCTATCCAATTTTACCAAAAAGCCCAGTAAACCCTATTTAATGTTCTTCATCATGCCACGAACATGGTCAGGTCTGTGCATCACCTGGTGTGTGGCATGTTGGAAGAACTTCTCGAGTGCTTATTTTAAAATGAGCAGAGGAGCCCTGGCCGGTTTGGCTCAGCGGTTGGAGCGTCGGCCTGCGGTCCAGAGAGACCCGGGTTCGGTTCCCGATGGGGGCACGTACCTCGGTTGCAGTTTGTCCCCGGCCCCTGGTTGGGTCGTGGGGGAGGCGGCCACTCGGTGTGTCCCTTTCACATCGATGTTTCTCTCTCTCTCTCTCTTCCTCTCTCTCCCTCCCACTCTATCTGAACAAGAAATGGAAAAATGTCCTCCGGTGAGGATAAAAAAAAATAAAAATAAAAAAAAATAAATAAAGTGAGCAAAGGAGGGCACAGCAGGGTACAGGATAGTTCCCCAGCTGGGTTCCTGCTTGGACAGTGATTCTTGACCTTGGCACCAGTGTGCCAAAGGCGCTACTGGCTGGTCAAGCACAACACATCTTGTGCAACTTATTGCCCAACAGACCAACATGTGAACCCAGCAGCACTTGGGCAGGCCATGCATTTGCTTCTGGTGAGCAGGAGTGCGGGCCACAGCGCACAGCTGAGGGAAGGCCAGCCCTCTGTAACGCTGCCCACAGCATTCTAATCACCATAACAGAGCTATAAAAGCCAATGTGCCCTGAGGCGG
The DNA here is from genome assembly GCA_030848825.1 of Tadarida brasiliensis. Lineage (NCBI taxonomy): Eukaryota > Metazoa > Chordata > Mammalia > Chiroptera > Molossidae > Tadarida > Tadarida brasiliensis. The sequence goes on along the minus strand of CM061259.1, from coordinate 63,614,955 downwards.
GCCTGCTGTGGCACCATTCACTTCAGACAGATTGGAGTTGGGTGGAGTGAGGTCTGCAAGCCAAATGAAAGATCTGGGCCAAAGAAAGTGAAACTTTCCAGAACGATTTTGTGGTGGGAATTGCTGAGCAAGGCCTAGTGATACCAGCAGAGGCACCCAACTCCCAGCACAAACAGCCCGCACCCTTTCCGGGGCCCTCCAGGCTCCAGGAGGTGGTCCCTGCTCCCAACTCTGGAGCATGGGAGAGGTTTACACCCACATCTGCGGTTTCGGTCCCCTGGGAAGGAAATGGGGATAGTCACCTGTGAAGGAAATGCCTGTGGGCTGTACCAGTTCTCGCCACAGCAGCCCATTGGGCTTCCACATGGCCAGCTTGGGGCCCCCAGAGGTACTGGCAACAGCTCTGGGCACAATAGTCGAGACTCCTGAGTTTTATCACTGTGTTAGTTTGCTGGGGCTGGCAGAGCAGGTTTTATTGTTTAAGCCAAAGACTTGGGTGGTTTAAACAATAAAAATGTATTGTCTCACACATACTTCTGGAGGCTGGAAGTCCACAATCAAGGTGCTGGCAGGGCTGCTTTCTCCTGAGGCCTCTCTCCTTGACTTTCAGCGTTCTCACTGTGTTCTCACATGGCCTTCCTTCTGTGCTCTTACATCCCTGGTGTCTGTCTCTTCCTCTTCTAAGAACACCAGTCATTTTGGATTATGGCCCCACTCATATGACCTCATTTTACCTAACTGCCTCTTGAAAGTCTCTTTCTTCAAATACAGTTACATTGGGGATTAGCATATGAATTTGGGGGGAACACAAGTTAGTTTATAACTATCACTCACTCACTGATTCCTTAATCTGTTTGAGGCTTCAGTTTGCCCCTCTAAAGTAAGGAGGTAAGAGAGATGATTCCTAGAAAAATCAGTTGACTTTTTGTTGACTGACTAATGAAGGGCACAGCCTTGGAACGGATTTTGTCTGTCCAGCCACAGCACTCAGGGAGACCAGCATTGGTCTCCTGAAGGCCAGGCCTCTTGCCTGTTCTGAGCCCTTCTATCTGCTCTGAAGAGAGTTTTGTTTTCTGATGGGACTCCCAGCTAATAATCATTGCTGTGATGATGTCTTACATTTCTTGAGCACTTCCTGAGTGCCAGACCCTGTCTAAACACTTCCCATAAACTATCTCGTTTCATTCATCTACTCAGCATCCCGGGAGGTGGATGGAACACCATGGCTGACCTCACTGACCCTTGCAGCCCCTAAATCCATGGGCGGAATTAAGACCTATGCCCCAAGGGTCATGCTGCTGCTAAGGATTGGTCAGCCATGTGCTATTGCTGAGGACTGTTGACCAGACAATTTAACGTGCTAAGGAGTCCTGGAGGTGTCACATCTTATCCCCAAAGCATGAATTGTTAGAAGCATAAAAGGTAGCAAGGTAAGGTATTTGGATTAAGGTTTGCATTTTTAGAACCCCTCCCCAAATTTCAGATGTCCTTGCTTGAGCTCATATAAGTTGGCCCATGCTTTCATTTCATAAGACTGATTACTTATTCATTCATTCTAAAAATAGTTGTGGAGTACCTAACACTCCTGAGGTGCTGTCTTTGATGTTGATCACACAGGAAAGCAGATAAAAAGTAGCTTAATTATAATCGTCACAAATGCTAAAGAGATATATAGGTGTTTTGTGCTGGTGTCAGCCTATCAGTAACCTGCGTTGTGGTTGGACTGGCCCTTGTGGTCCTTATTATGACTGCAAGATACCCTTCAGCAATAGCCATCAGAGAACCTGGAAAACATAAAAGTTTGTTACTTACAGGACAGAAATTACACGGCGCACCTGGGGCAACACAGTGAGATCATAGGCAGAGAGAGAGTGTGTGCTCAGGGCTGGGATTCTGATTTTACTGGGGTCAAGGGTGGGGACCGAGGGTTCTGTGGGCTCACTTCATATTACTGAATGTAAAACATAAGAGGGGGATTTTAAAGCACAGGAAGAGAAAACACAAGTGGCCCAAATGGTCAGTTATAAAAATCAACCAAGATCTCTGAAACAAAGGAAACTCAATGGGCAGAATGTAGTCAAATGGCTGGCAATGTGTTTATTTGAGATAGCCTTCTTGGAAGGAGATGACTCAGTAGTCAAAGCTTGAGTCAGGCACTTGCCTTACACAAAAGAGAAAACCCAACTGTCAGGGCTTGCACCACAATAGGGAGCCATAGAATGCAAGGGGACACTGACCCCTATTGGAGGGGAATGTCAGTGGGTATGAAATCAGAAAGAGGAATAAGATCAGCCCGGAAAGAGCCTCTGTATGTAGTGGCCTTCCATGTAAGACATGTGACTTACTGTGGGACATGGTCAAGAAAGTTAGGGGGCCACGGAAACTGAGAGAAGGCCCATGTGCCTGGAGGTGAGGGGACAGGGATGAGGGAGACATGGGACAGGCGGCAGAGGACGGCAGTGGAGCGCTGGGATGCCGTTGACCTGTTCCAAGCAGGGGAGTGGCAGGATCAGGTGTTTTTAAAGGTGACTTGCTTCTCTGAGTAGAGAATGGGCTTCTCTTGACCATTGGGCCTGCTTCTATCTCGTGGATACTGTGGATTATATTAATGAACAGGTTTCTCTCTTTCCTTTGTAGGGGATGAAGGCAAGAGTAGAGGCAAGAGATGATGGTGCCTGGGAGAAGGGGGAGGGGAAGAGGGTGGGTTGGAGAGAGACTTGGGAGATGAAATCCGCCAGGATTTGGGGGACGAGAGAAAGGGCCATGCTGAAGATGATTCCCAGATTTCTGGCTTGTATAACAGAATCGATTAGGGATCAGCAGACTACAGTTTGCAGGCCAAAGCCATGGCTCTGCCTGTCTTTGTAAATATAGCTTTATTGGAACACAGCCATGCCCAATCATTTAAGTGTCACTCATGACTGCGTGCACACTGCATGGCAGAGCTGTGCTTACAACAGAGCGTGTGGCCCACAAAGCCGTACGGACTTCCCGGCTGGCCCCCTATACAAAGTTGGCTACGCCGGGACAGGTAGTAGCTTTAGCTGAAATAGGGGACAAGGGGCAGATATAGCGCGGGTTTAGGTGGAGAGAGAAAAGAGGACAAGTTTAGATTAGGGGCTCAGAGGTGCCAAGTGTCATTATTAAGTAGGCAGTTAGCTCTGTTGTTCTCAAAAGATCGTTCTGGGTGGAGAGGACAGCAGGGGACGCTGTAGGAGGAGACGCGATCGGGAGCTGGAACCAGCCAAGAAGAGGGTGTTCGAGAGGAGGGCCCAGGAAGCAATCTTGGGGAATTCTAACATTTTAAGGGCCCTGAGCACATCCTACCAAGTGTCTGACTGTAAGAGCAGCCCCCCACTTGTGGACTCATGGGGAGCAGCGGGGAGCAGAGGCAGATTCTGCTGTGGTACTCAGTGGTGGCCCATGGGCCTCTCGGCTGCCTAGGCTAGGACCCCAGGATGCCTGCAGCGGGACCTAATATGTAAGGCCATGTGGGCACGATGCCAGCACACATGAGGCTCTCAGTGATGCTGTTGAATCTGACTGTGTCCCAAGCAGGACCCTGTGGGAAAATTGGGACTGATGGCCATACAGTGGGGCTGCTCCTCTCATCCCCTCCTGGTGACCACTCCTGTGTCTCTCTCTACAGCTGCGCCTGAACGGGGGCCGGAATCCCTACGAGGGCCGGGTGGAGGTGCTGGTGGCGAGGAATGGGTCCCTCGTGTGGGGGACGGTGTGTGGCGAGAACTGGGGCATTGTGGAAGCCATGGTGGTCTGCCGGCAGCTGGGCCTGGGGTTCGCCAGCAACGCCTTCCAGGTGAGAAGCCCCAGCTTCAGCCCCGTCCATCCAGTCTGATCCTGTCCACCTCCAGTCAGCCCCCATCTTCCATGGGCCTTCCCAGCTGCCCAGGAGGAGAGCCAAGTGCTGTGGGCTGGAGGCAGGAACTTCATCCTGGCCTCAGTTCTGCCCCTCCTAACTCTGAGTCCCTGGGCAGGTCACCCCCCACCCCACCCCCGCCACTTTCCTCGTTGAAGAATGAGGGCCTAGACTCTGGTTTCCCAGTCCACTCAGCTTTGTGCACTGGGATTCACCCAGGCTGAGGGCTAATCTTGGAGTGTCCTTTTGTGCCCTTTGCGGAGGGAAGCGACTCAGTCCTACGGGGTAGTGGAGACCACCCAGGCCAAGGCCCAGCACGCCACGTGCCTTAGCCTGCTCCTTGGAGGCCCCTCTGGCCAGAACACGTTCCCGGCTGTAGTCCATGCTCATGCGTCGTCCGGGTGATCGGCTGCTAAATTTCCAAGCCCGTGCAGAACCCTTGTCACAGTGGCTGCACCCTCCTCCCAGGGCGCCTTCCTCCTCAGCGGAGGGCAGCCAAGCTCCTGCCCCTACCGAAAGGCAGCAGAAGAAAGACAGCAGCGTTTGGCTTCAAAAATTATCCCCTCTGGACCCTACTGTGAGGGAACAGGCGCCTGCAGAGTAGAACAGTGTCATAAAGAGGCTGGGGATGAGGGGCAGGAGACAGAAGGCTCGGAATCTATTCCCAGCTCTGCTCCCCACAGCCCACGGCACAGTGGTCTGGGGCAAAGCAGCCGCCTATCCAGGCCTCATTTTCCCTCCCTGAGACATGGAATGAAGAGTCCCAGGTCCATAGTATCCCGGCTCTAAACGCTTTCCTTAAGCTTCTCACAGAGCGTGAAAATGGCTGGAGCACCCCACCCCCCTCTTTGCTAACCCTGACTCCAGCTCCGTGCCCAGGTGGCCCTGCTTGGGAAGAGGGTCTAATGGCGAGACATGGAGGAACTCTGGCAGCTGTCCTGAGCCTGACTGCTGGCCAGGTCCAGGGTCGGCAGCGAGTCGGGAGCCTCTGGCACTGCTGCCCCCGCCCTCCGGGAGCCCGGCTTCCCAGGGCCGCCTAGTATCTCTGCGAATTCTGCTTGGACAAGCCAGGGTACTCTCTTTCTCTAAGGAGAGTAGAAAAACAGTGCTCGTTACAACATAGTGGCTGCCCCATTATTGGTTCTGTCAGCTCATTCCTAAGACATCTGGGTCTGAGAAGGATTCTGAGATCAGTCAGGCTTAGAGGGAGAGTGCTGTTGTTGATTAGTGAAGTCTGCCCTGGGCTCAGGATAAGTCGGTGGCACCATGAGTTGCAGTGACTGCCATTCCTGACACATAACACTGAACCGTTGTTTGACCAAAGCGATGCACTCCAGAGCGGGGGAGTGACAGAATCCGAGTCTCATGATCAGAAGACCTGGATTCTCACTCACTCTGCCACCAACAAACTGCATGATCTGGGTGAGTGATTCTTTGTGCCTCCACTGTCTCCATCTGGAAAATGGGATCATAACACTTTGAAACTTCTGTGAGGCTGAATTTTGATAGAATGTGAGAAACTGATCGTTCAGGGTGACGTACTGGCCATCTCTTTCGTTGATTCTCCAGGAGACCTGGTATTGGCACGAAAACATCAATGCCAACAAAGTGGTCATGAGTGGAGTGAAGTGCTCGGGAACGGAGCTGTCCCTGGCGCACTGTCGCCACGACGAGGACGTGGCCTGCCCCCAGGGCGGAATGCAATACGGGGCCGGAGTCGCCTGCTCAGAAAGTGAGAGTTCCCGGGGTCGTATCCACCCTCCCTGCCAGGCTCATGCCGGGCTCTGGGGCCTCTGCCATGAGCTAGCAAAAAGGAAAGCAGGGGTTAGTTCTCATTAAGTGAGAAGGTGGGGGCAAAAGGCAAAGGGACTCCACCAACCCCAACCACAGAACCTTGCTGATGGCAGGGTGGGGTGGAAGAAAGCAGGGGGAGCAAAAGGGGTGTCTGGGGGCCTCGGGTTCAAATCTCAGGGCCTCTGTAGACTATTTGAGCGGCCTTGGGCAATTCCGTGGCTGAGAACGCCTTGTTTTTAGCAGTTAATGATGAAGAGAGCACCTTCCTTGGGGTGGTTCTGAGGTTAGTGAAGCAGAAAGCTCATGCTAGGTGCTGGGTGCACACCGGCCTTCTCTCCTCCGCCCTCCTCCATCGGGCATTTTCTCTTTCACACCCTGGAAACGGTTTAGCTTCCTGGCGACTCCCTGGGCATTTTAGAAAGACTGAAAATATAGAAGGGGAAGCTCCGCTAGGACTCAGAATGACCCGGCTTGTGAAGTTTCCCTTCCATGCTGAGAGAGGCCCAGAGCACGGCCTGTAGTGCGTCCCTCTCCTCATCCCCAAAGCCCGCTCCCCCACCCCTGGCCTTGTAAAACCACGCCCTTGTGAATCAGGGAGGCAGGAGAGGCCGGGCTCTGGCCCAACAACCTGAGACCAGACCCTGCCTGCCACTTATTGCTGATCTTTTTTTAATCCTCACCCAAGGGTATGTGTTTAATTGATTTTTTTTAATCCTCACCCGAGGATATTTTTCTATTTATCTTCTGATAGAGTGGGAGGGAGGGAGAGAGAGAGAGAGAGAGAGAGAGAGAGAGAAACATTGATTTGAGAGAGACATATCGCTTGGTTGCTTCCCGCACGACCCAACCAGGGCTGGGGACAAACCACAGCACAGGTATGTGCCCTTGACCGGAATCAAACCCGAGACCCATTGGTCCGTGGGCCGACGCTCTAACCACTGAGCCAAACCGGCCAGTGATTAATTGATTTTTTAGAGAGAGAGAAATATCAGTCGGCTGCCACCCATACACTCCCCAACTCGGGGACTGAACTGAAACAAACCCGCCACCTTTTGGGGTACTGGATGATGCTCCAACCAGGGCCTTATTGCTGGTCTTGGCAAAGTGAGTTAACCACTATGATCTACAGTTGTTGTTTTTTCTAGAAACTGAAAATTAAATACGACAGTGAATATATGCAGGTGCTTAATAAAAAACAATGCACTCTCTTTTACCTCACGGAGGACTAGGGAGAATAAACCTTGGGTTCCGTCAGTGCGATTCTCCCATCAACCCCGTTAAGACTCACTGAGCGTTTCCTAACCCTTGTAAGGCAGCACCCTGGATGCCAGCTCTGGCTTCTTTGGGCAGACATCCCAAGCTATTGCCTCCTGTCTGAGTGGAGGGACTACGATCGGCACCCTTAGTAACCCCCCATGGGAAATACATCCAAGCAGAGAAAAGCGGTCTCACTGCTGTCAGGGGCCTTTTCTTGGCTTATTAATTCATTTATATTTGTAATATACCATTTTTTTCCCAAAAGAAAATTTAGATAACATAAACCTAAATAAAATTCAAGGTATCATAAAATAAAAGCATATGAAAGAAAAGTAGATATTGGCAAAAAGGTATTGGCTCCAAATGGATCCAAGAGAGAGGTTAATAAAAAAATATATACTATAGAATCCTGTACACTTACTACAGAGAGGTGGTAAGTTTCACAGTGAGCTTCCTAACAGCCAAAGGAAAGAGGAAAACGTGTTCATTAATATAATTCACAGTATCCATGAGATAGAAGCAAACTCATGAATCAAGAGAAGCTTGAAGGAAATTCTCATTATGAGGACTAAGAGTTATTAGCTAAGCAATGCCCTCCACATCCTCATAGCAGATCAAAAAGGAGTTTCGTGGGGCTGTTGCTCAGAGAACCCTCAGCTCAGGCTGAAGGCATCACTCAGAGTCTGCAGGTGGGCCAGAGCCATTTGGGCCAGAAATGCTGATCTGACTTAATACTTCGTTCAGAGAGATAAAGTATATTCTTTAGGCAATCCTTTGTAATCACTTTTTCCCATCCAGCTCATTTCGCATGTCCCAAGTCTGCAAGTCCTCCCCATCTCGCTCTCTTCCTCATCATGCCCATATTCAGTCCATCTCAATTTTTACCTTTCTGAATTTTCTCAGCTCCCTCTAGCTCCTTCCATCCCTCTGACTGCCGTCCGCACTGTGTTACCGCGGGGCTCCTCACTAGGACCCCCACAGTGACACGTGCCTTCAGTCCCCTGCCCTCCCTGGAGCCAGAGCCGATGCCTGCCTCCCACTCACGCTCCCTTCCATTCAAACTCCAGCCAGGCTTTTCCACTGCCCTCGGGTGAATGCAGGGCCACCCCCATTCTTAGTGTCCAGACCACACGGGCTTTGGCCCTCCTTCATGTCTCAGGGACCTGCCATGTGCCACTTGTTTTGCCTGAAATGCTCTCCCTACCCTCATGCCTTAGAGTTGTTTCTTCTAATCTCTGCTCATCCTCCAGGGAACAACTAAAACTGCCTCCAAGGGAGTCTTCCCTGACTTCCCCCAGACTGGGTCCCCTTGTGATAATTCCCAGTTTATCCCATATCCCTTCAAGCTCTGGCCGCAATTGTAATTAATGAACACTGCTTCCGTTTGTCTCTCCTGCTAAAATAGGAGTGTCCGGAGTGCCTGGCGCAGTGTTCATCATAATACTTGGTAGGTGGGTGACAGTGCGTGCCTCCAGTGAGCTTCCGGTGGCTGTTCTGGATGTCAGGGAGGTCAAGGCCCCGTCCCATGGCAGGTGCTGAGAGCACAGCCCCAGGTGCCAGCTAAGTGCTGACCACATTATGTTAAGACTCCTGAGCTGGAGCCCTGGCCGGTTTGGCTTGGCAGTTGGAGCGTTGGCCTGCGATCCAGAGAGACCTGGGTTCAGTTCCCACTAAGGGCACATACCTCGGTTGCAGTTTGTCCCCGGCACTGGTTGGGTCATGCGGGAGGCAGCCACTCGATGTGTTCCTTTCACATCGATGTTTCTCTCTCTCTCTCTCTCTCTCTCTCTCTCTCTCTCTCTCTCTCTCTCTCTCTCTCCTTCTCTCTCCCTCCCACTCTATCTGAACAAAAAATGGAAAAATGTCCTCGGGTGAGGATAAAAAAAAAAAAAAAAAACTCCTGAGCTGGAGGTAGAGCTGGCCTCCTCCCAGAAAGGGGAGGGTCCGATGGAGAACTCTCTGCTCAGCTCGGAGGGTCCATTGAGTACTGACCAGTGTACAGACAACGAATAAGAGATTCTCAGTGTCCTCTTATAAAAGTGCCCAGAACACTCAACACACATCCTGGCGCTGGCCCACCAAGAGGAAAGAGTTCTCGCCGATGGGAGCCTCCTGACTTGTGTTCACTCCCAGCCCCACACCCCACCTGTGTGCTCCTTCACACGCACTTCAGATTTACAAGCAAGTTGTCAGAAAATAAAAGACAGATGGATCTTGTTGTAAATAATTCATATACAACATTTTTTTGTGTGAAATGACAGGTACTAGAAATGTCCAATGGAATCTCACTTTTAAAGGGAAACTTACAGTTAATTCTTTTGCAAAGAAGTGAAACCTAATACAGTTATACAATAAATATAGATTGTAGCCATCAGTAAACTTTTAACATCTGTTATGTACAATGTGCTCCTTGAGTAAATCCATCCTGTTTTAAAAGATGCACTTTTAAAACTCAAGCCTGGATCCAGTGTGAGTGGAAACGGGAAGAGCCTGTTAAGGTGATTGGCAATATACATCAGCCTTGAAAGTATGCAACTCTTCCTCCCAGCAATTTCACAGATAGAAATATATTGTAGAGAAATAATTTTAGTTATATAGACATTTACTACAGGATGTTTATAGCAGCTTCAACTGGGAAAAATCCAAGCAACCAGTGTATCTAAAAATATGGGCTAGGGTTATGAATTAAATTTTATGTAGCCATGTTTTGAATGTTGTAATGGATATTTATTAACAAGGGAGTATGTCAAGATATATGTGAAGGGAAACAGTATTAACGGACTATAAATCTACATACAGTGTTACATGTGTTGGGAAATAGATCTGTATCACTCGCAGAGCAATCAGACCAGGTATTAGGAGAGAGAACATTGTTATTGTTTGTCATTGTCCTTGTTATTTGAGTAGCTCAAGCTACTCAAAAATAGAGTGAATACAATAATGAATCTTCAGGTACCCATCACCCAGATTGCACAGTTTCCAGCATTGTGCCCATCTGCACTGGCAGCTGCAGAGGTGCCCAAGAGGACACCCAGAAGGGAACAGGAACTTGGGGTGGCGTTTCTCAAGGAAGGTGACCTTGAGAGGGAGACCATGAGTCAGTTCCAGAAGGTGTTGCTAGGCAGGGACCGGGGTTTGTCCCAGTTCAGGAATCAGAAGTCAAATACTTGGGAAGGGGTGAGGCGTCTTGTGTCCGCTCGAACACCGTGTCTGCCCTCCGCAGCCGCCCCTGACCTGGTCCTCAACGCGGAGATTGTCCAGCAGAGCACCTACCTGGAGGACCGGCCCATGTTCATGCTCCAGTGCGCCATGGAGGAGAGCTGCCTCTCGGCCTCGGCTGCCCAGACCAACCCCACCACAGGCTACCGGCGGCTGCTGCGCTTTTCCTCCCAGATCCACAACAACGGCCAGTCCGACTTCCGGCCCAAGAACGGCCGCCACGCGTGGATCTGGCATGACTGCCACAGGTAAGGCCTCCGTTCCATTGTCCCCAGCTTCCCAGCCCAACATCCTGCAGAGATCAGGGCTTGAGAGTCACAGGGTCACTTCGAGAGGCCACATGGTCCAGGGGGCAGGGTTTTCCTAAGTTGGAGGGCGTCGGTCTGCCACACTGGCCTGCCGTTCTCCCCTCCCAGTGGCCCTGGCACACCTCCCCCTCCCCGAGCTCATTCTCTCTCTTGCCTCCCGGTCATCTAACGTTAGGAAACAAACTTTGTGAGTGGTACCCCATGCCCTCCATTGACCAGGCAGTGGTTTTCAAGTGTGGCCACAGGAAGTTCATGCTCTGCAGGGTACCTGGGGGTCTGCAATGATTGGACTCTGAGTTCATTTAGAAATATATTTTAAATATCTGTTTATATTTTAGATATTTCTAGGAAGGCAGTGGGTTTGGAGATAAGCGTTCTAGCCCCAGGAGTCATGAGACCTGCTCTCTCAATCCAGCCTCTTACCAGCTGTGTGATGCCAGGACAGCTGGGCCACATCACCCAAGACAGCTAATGTCCCTTCCAGGCCTCAGTCTGTAGATCTGATCCCAGGACTATAAATCCTGGACAAGAACAGAGTGAAACCCTAGAGCCAGCCCTAGCTGGAGCCAACGGAAGCCGCCGCCTTCATCTCCTGGACTTTTCCTCTTTCCTTTGCCTGATTCTTACTCTCATCCAGAATCTGCTACCCCTGCTGTTCACATTCTCCTGCTCAGACCGGAGCTGTGCAGGCAGAGGGGACAGGAGCTAGAACACTTTTCCAAAGGAGGGGAGGGAGGCCCCTGCCATTCAGCATGGCGGCTGCAGTCCCCTGAGGGGTCACAGACTTGGGTCCAGTGAGTGCCCATCTCTATGCTCAGAATCCCATTTACACAACAGAGGTTTTTTTGTTCTTGTTTGTTAATCCTCACCCGAGGATATTTTTGCCATTGATTTTCAGATAGGATGGAAGGGAGGGAGGGAGGGAGGGAGGGAGGGAGGGAGAGGGAGAGAAAGAGAAACATGGATGTGAGAGAGACATATTGATTGGTTGCCTCCTGCACAACCCCAACTGGGACCAAGGATTGAACCTGCAACCCAGATATGTGCCTTTGACCAGGAATTGAACCCACGACCCTTCGGTCCCTGGGCTACACGACAGAGCTTTTGCACTTGGTCCCTGCCTCTCACAGTGAGGCCCGTGGGCTGGCGTGTCTGCGTCAGTGCTGCACCCGGGCCCTGCGTGTGTGCACATCCCGGGCTGAGAAGCCCGTCTAGCTCACCTGCAGGTGTCCTTCCTGCTCTAAAATGCGATGATCACTGTTAGGGGCACAAGAGCTAATGTTTCTCGACTCCCTCTCAGTGCCAGGCACGGGGCACCCTCATTTTCACGGGTGAGGAAACGGGGGCTCGGTGTTCGTGTGACACAAGAAGTTACCAGGCGGGGAACCCGACTCGAGCCGGTCTGACCCCAAAGTGTGCACTCTTTCTGGTGGAGGATCCGCTGATCCTTCATCAGAAGTCTCTCCATCTGCTTGATCACATGACCACTGATGGCCTCGTCACATTCTAATCAATTTGGGGATAGAGATGTTCAACTCATTTCAAAGGAAGGACTGGGACAGGACTCAGAGTGCTGGCTTTCCTTTACAATGGCTGTCTGTCTGTCCCAAAAGTCCTACTCAGCCAAAGAAAGTTTGCTCTCTATATAGAAGCATGTCGGTGTTCTGCAGGGTGCAGGCGAAGGGTAAAATGAAAGTCGTGACCATATCGGTGCCTGGCTTCCTTGGGGAGCACGTGGTGGAAGCCCGGCTGACGCCGCCCGTGCGTCTGTAAGTAGATCATTGCATCTCTGCCGCACACATGACGATCCACCCAGACGTGACAGGGTAGGAGACTCGGTGTGACACGTGCTTGCTCTCCCAGGAATGGTCTCCCCTCAGCGTACACATGGTGACATCGAGGCGTGCTGCTTCTGATCGCCCCACCCCTGCTTTGCCTGTGGTCTGTGTTAGTTCTTTGCTTACAGATGTTCCAGTAAATGGTTTGGGAGGGGTAGGTGGGGAAGGAGATGTGGCTAAGTTTATGTCCCTTCGGACCTCCCCTGCTGGTCTAGAACTGAGAACCTGTGACCATAGGATCCCAGGGAGCTTAGGAGAGCCCCAGCCCAGCCTCCAGCGCTCGGGGACCTCTCCAGGCTCTGTGGAAGGACCTTTCAACAGGACTCCTGGCCCTCAACCTTTACTGGGTCCCCTTGGGAGTCTGATGAAAGCCGGCCCTTCCTCCACTCAAAAAAATTACTATTTCTAGAATATTTAACATCCTGAGTCAGCAGATTTACAGATCCTCTGAGCCCATCTGTGGATCCAGTGTTGAGAACCCTGGCTCAAATTAGTGCAAATAAGAAAACGATCACTCCCAGTTTGATTGGTGCTACAATGAGAAACAGGGCTATATTCTTTGAAAGCCCCAAGATGACACAAAGATTGACCCCCTTAGGAGTCTCCTTGCCCACCAGACATAGAGGACAATGCCCTGTGTCTCCTCTCTCATCTGCATTGCCCTTGGTTGATGATCTTGAAGAGGTCCCCTCCTGCTGCTTGCGCCCCCAGGGAGGCGGCCAAACCAGCTTACCTGGCATATCATGCCACAGCTTTGACAGGGACAGATCAAGCTGGGCACAGACGCACACCAGGATGCAGAGCTGTGTTTCGGGGCTGCCCTCCCACGTTGGGGAAGCCCGGGGAGCTGCTGGGAGCTGGGGAAGTGGGAAGGTGGACACCCAGCACAGGTGCCAGCCCTCCGAGTCAGGGATGGCTTTGCTACAAAGGGGATACTTCTGTTCGCTCCACCCTGCCTCCCCCATGTGTGGGGCAGCCCCCATCTTGGACCAAAGCCCCAGAAATGTGATGTGGCCTCTGTGAGCCAAATGGAGGCCCTTAGCACGTCTGTGGGGCTTGTTCCAGCTGGGGGGGCTGCCAAGCACATCGGGAAGGTAGGATGGAGTGAGCGGAAGTGTCCCTGCCCATGTGGCAGCACCTCCTGCGACTGGAACACCCTGAAGTGGGTCCGGAGCACTGCCCCACCACAGCCGAGAGCCGGCCAGGGCTGTCCATCCCGGGGCACGGGACAGGGGGCTGGTGTGGGAACGGATGAAGAGTAAACGGCTCCTCCACCACGCATACTGATTCTCTGACTGAAAGTTTCATTTTATTCAGTGACCTAGGAAACAAAGATTATACCCAAACCTCCCGCCTTTCTCTAGTCTAGTTTTGTCTGTCATGGAGCGTGTGTCCATCACCACCTTCCTCTGCCAATATCGTGTCCTCGAAGACTGGGCTCTGGAGCCTTTCGGAAGAAGGCCGTCCTTCCTTTATCCAGATTACAATGACCTCCGTCAAGTGTGAGATTATTCCGGCCCTGGCCGGTTTGGCTCAGCAGTGAGAGTGTTGGCCCTCAGACTGAAGAGTCTTGGGTTCGATTCCCTGTTAAGGGCACATACCTGGGTTGCAGGTTTGATCCCCAGCCCCAGTTGGGGTCATGTGGGAGGCAACCAATCGATGTATCCATCTCTGAAACATCAATGTTTTTTTCTCTCTCTCTCCCCCTCCCTCCCTCCCTTCCACTCTGTCTAAAAATCAATGGAAAAGTATCCTCGGGTGAGGATTAACAACAACAACAAAGTGTCAGGTTATTCTGTCTCCGTAGTGTTCTGGTATTTCTTTCCAAGTGAAATTTTCCCTATCTCTACCCCATGGGTCAGTCCTCTTCTCAGACTTCCAAAGGTCAGGACACCTCAACCTGGAGAGAGGCGGTGTACCCTCATCACCAGCATGTGCCTTCCCACCTTCCGGGTGTGTGTGCCGGCGGTGCAGCTGGGGTGGCCCTGGGCTCTGCAGGCCGCCAGCTGGAGGGCGATGTGGCCCTGGGAGGCGATGCCCACATATGCCGAGAGGCAGAGCAGGGAGGCTCCAGGGCTGCAGCTGGGAGGCTGCGAACCAGCTGTTCCATTCCCAGCGTGCACAGGGGAAAAACTGAAGGGCTGAGGAAGACTCTTAAATCAAGTTTGCAGGAAGCAGCGAGAGCGGGAGGAGGTCAGCTTCACAACAGTTTGTCTGTGGTCTCCGTCTGAGTTTTGTTTAGACAACGGAACATGAACCTATTTTCCTTCCGTCTTTCCAGCTGGTAAACATGGTAACAGAAGCTGTTCTCTGAAAGATGCAGACGTGTTTTAGGCAATGAGTCAGACCTCGTGCCTCATCCCGCTCCTTCGAGAAGCCAAGAGGGACTCTCAAAGCCATTACTTCAGCTGCCACAAAATGAGTCCTTGTGAATGTTCCCAGTGGCCCCTGGCTCAGCATCGTTCTACCCAGAAACATGAGTGACCTGGGAAAAGCCCAGTGTAGGAACTTAAGACACTATTTTTAGCAAAGGCAAACACAGGAGGAAGAGGAAAAGAACCTCTGATTTCCTCTCTGACAAGTTACCCTTTTAATTCCCCTCCTCCCTCTGCGGCCTGTTTCCCGTGGAGAGGAGCCTGAGGCCAGCATGGGAGGCTGGCGAGGCCAGGCGCTTCCACGGGCCTGGGAATGCTGGAGGAATGGCAGTGCTGGTGGTGATAATAAAAGCCCTCCTCCTGTTACTCCGGGGAGGGTTAGTAAGGAGAGAGCTGACAGGTGCTGAGCCCTCCCTGTCAGCCGTGTTGGGTATTCTGCGGTTTCTCCTACTGGACCCAGAGCGCACTCCTGAGGCTGGGTCCTGTTACTCTCGTCCCCAGGAGACAGCTCAGGTCACGCATAAACAACTCGGGTGCTTCTGCTCCCCGTGCCTTGGTACCTTGTCTTCCGTTTTCCAAATGTCCCTGTAATGAGAGAGACAACGGGTTCCCTAGTTGCAGACTTGTGACCCACACGTTGCAGCTTAGGACGGCCCGGCCAGCACAGAGCCTCAGGACGGCCCCGCTGTTTCCCCGTGTGTGTTCTGAACCAAATGCATCACTTTCCAAGAATCTGCATCTGTTCTCAATTCCTCCCCCACCCACCCCCACCCCCGCCCGGCGAGGAGAAGGGGCACTGTCCTGTAAACAGTCCGCTGGCCTGCACAAGCGCTCCCTCCTCGGCTTCGCTCCTTCCCACAGGCTTCCAGAACTGTCTCTCCCTCCTTTTGTATGTGCTCCATGCAAAGCACAGACTTCCTGCTGCTCACGTCCAGCTGCGCTGACCTCCCCTCCAGCCAGTTCCCGCCTCCTGCTGGCCTGTCCCTGGGGGTTAGTGCCTGCTCTTCTGCCTCTCCCCTTACTCCTCCGCCGCCTCCACTCTGTCCTCTTTCCCTCTCTACCACATTCCCACTTTCAAAAGTTTTCAAAGACATCGAAAAGTAACTTGCCAGTCTGCAGAAAGTATACCAAATAAGAGTGGGCTGTGAGAGCCACTGTGGTGCTTGGGGGGGGGGGGTATTAGAAGCACTTAGTACAAATATCTTGGTCTATTGAGCTTATTGTATGCCAGGCCCTGTGCGTGTCACTTCATCTCACTGATTCCCACAGCACCTCATGCGTCCCATGTTATTATTCCCATATAGCTGATGAGAGAACTGAGGCCCTGGAAGGTGAGTTGCTGTCCCATAAGCACCATGGTACCACCTTATGCGGTCACCCTCTCCTCTCCCACTGGCCACCCCTTTGGACCACGCCACTCAAGGTGTCCTCAGAAGCAAATCGCCAGCCAGGCAGTGGCTTGCAGGTGGCGGAGCTCCCCAAACTGATTCCCAGGCCCTGTCTTCTGCTCCAGGCACTACCACAGCATGGAAGTGTTCACCCACTACGATCTCTTGAACCTCAATGGCACCAAGGTGGCAGAGGGCCACAAAGCCAGCTTCTGCTTGGAGGACACAGAATGTGAAGGAGGTATCTTTGTAGGGGTGCTGGGGGGCTGCAGAGGGACTCAAATGCTGTAACGGCTGTGCCCACCCAGCCCAGAGCCCAGGTCTGATGCTGGACTCTGGCCCTGCTGACTCTCCACGTGACCTTTCTCTATGGGGGCTTCCACGACTATGCTTGGGGCTGGGGGTGTGGGCAAGGCCTGGCTATAAAGGCGCCTGGATCCCCCACAGTTATGCTGTTGGGCTCTGGTGTGGCCACACCGTCTCCCAGGTAAGGCCCAAACCCTTGGATCAGACACAGTCCCCTCCCACTCTGGCTGCCACAGCCATTCTCCTGTGTCCCGATGCCACATGCCCAGCTCCACAGGCTCTTACCATTCAGCTTCAAGCTCAACAGGCCCCAGACTCTCTCAGCTCCCCCAGGCAGAGGCAGCCCTACGCACACCGCTAGGAGGCCGCTCCGCCTGCACTGGGGACGCACCTGCCGTCCTGGCATGACTGGGGCTCTTCAAGGGGAGACACGTGACTCTTCGTGGTACACCCAGTGCTTAGAATAGTGCCCGACGTGGCAGCCTCTCAATAAATGTGACTGCCACTGATATGCCATGAAACCACACAGCAAGTGGGGTTTGAACACCTACTATGTGCTGTACAAGTGGCTGGCCCAGGAAGGGTCAGACAGACAAACCAGACCCGAGCCCAAATTCAGGTGCTGATTGTCCCGAGAGAGACGAGATGACCCCACATTAAGCTAAATGATACATGCCGAAGCTTTCCCGGGTAAGGGTGTGCTTTGTTCCTAGGCTGATGATCCCTCAGAAAGGCCACGGTGGGCCGGAGTGGCCAGGGAAGGCTGCGTGGAGGAGGGGGGACCCTGGCTGGATCTGAAGGGAGTGCTGGGACGTGGGTAGAAAATCGGGCAAGGGACTCCATTGAAAGGAGAGAGGATCAGACATAATGGGGGTGGGATGCTGAGCCCTGATGAAGCGGAGGTTGGGGGGCTTGGGGAAGGAAGCGAGATGCTGAGGGTGACATCTGGGGATGTTACCTGCCCAGTAGGGTTGTTTGGGTTCCATTGTGGGGACGGTGGCGCAGAGGACAGAAGCACCATGTGTACGTGGTGACTGGGGTTCCCTCGGCACCTGCCTGCAGACATCCAGAAGAGTTACGAGTGTGCCAACTTTGGTGAGCAGGGGATCACCATGGGCTGCTGGGACGTGTACCGCCATGACATCGACTGCCAGTGGGTGGACATCACCGACGTGCCTCCTGGAGACTACCTGTTTCAGGTGAGGGGTGTGGAAAGGAGTTCCAGGGCCCTGCTGATGGAAGGAAGAGTCTTTTTCCCAGCAAGGGGAAGGCAGCCTCCTTTCTGTTGATGCCCAAACAAAACACGTGCATGGAGGCTAGGCTGTCCAAAATGCGAGAGCCCTGCACCCAGAGGCCTGTGCAGTCAGTCTGGTAACCTGAGTATGTGAGGCAGGCCGGCCAGGGTGGGCGGGGAGGGGGACTGCAGACCTCCTGAGATATTGGCACTCCATTTAACATCTGGTGCTTTCAAATCAAAATAGATCTGTAGCCAGATTTGGTCCTCAGGCCAGGAATTCATCCCACAGACTCTAAGGCCACCTGTGCTTTTGCTTCCTTTAGAGCTACACTCTCACCTCCCTCCACCAGATTCGCCCTGCTCCTCACCCTGCCCCTCACCCTGCCCCTCACCCTGCCCCTCACCCTGCCCCTCACCCTGCCTTCTCTGCTGTCAAGGCTGAAAGCAATCTCAGAAAAAGGCTGTTACACACATATGTCTGTGATTTGCCTCTCCCAGAAAGGTTTGCCTCATAAAAGAGGATCTGCAGAGGGGTCCATTCTCAATGCAAAGAAATGAGTGTATAACGGTACAATGTCTTTCACTACAGACAGCCTGTCCAGTGACTGTGGGCACTTGCCAAGGCTTCCACATACTCTGTCTGGGTGGAAGGCCAGCCCTGGGAGGAACCAGGGGGCCTTGGCCTCCCACCTACCTACAGATGGCTTTATGCTTCAGCCAGGGCCCTGACTGGTGGGGAAGACCAGGGGGCGCCCATCTCCCCTCCTGGTGCACAGGTGTACGTGTGTCTGCAGAGGCTTCCTCACACCCTCTCATTTCCCCACACCCCCACCCATCTTGCTTTCCAACTTGCCCCATGGGTGGCAAAGTAGGTGACCAGAAATGTGTAAATGTGCCTTGAAAGCTTTCCCAAGGGGGCATTCAGCCAGCCCAGGGCCTGGCCCACAGTCCCTGCCCTATAGACAGCCCTGGGATGAACCAACACCTGCAGAGAAGTGACCACAGAGGGGCTTTGAAAGTCTCCCTGGGCAATTTCAGAGGCTAGAAATCAGACAGCCAAGCACTTTTCCACCCAGAAGCCCAAAACCGCAGACTTGGAGAGGCCCAACGAAAGAGCAGAGTGCTCTGTGTTTTAAAAAATGAACCTCTGTGTCTCTGCACGTACCCCGTGGAGGGCGGTTTGCATATGAGGTTTGCTATCACTGTGCTGGTGAATGTGCATCACCGTGTGTTCTGTTCTGACAAATGCCATCGATGTAGTAACTGGCTTGGTGAAGACTGACGGCAGCCAGTCCCTGCTGAAGCCCTGTGAGTGCACTGCTGACGGCCATCACGAGCACCCCTTCCGGCAGCCAGGCAGACCCCGCTCACATCAACTCTATATTCTTTGCTCTCGACCCGTAAACTATATAATTCACAAATTAACTCATTATGGGCATGTCAGTACCCCTGATTAATAAAAACGAATATTTAGTTGTACGAGAGCCCTGGCCTGGGGTTCCCTGGCCCTCTCCATTGCCACGTGGACCCCACGCAGGCATCAGTAACGCTGCACGTGGCGGGGAAAGCTGGGCCAGGACCAAGCGCTCCAGGCAGAGGGGCCTGTGGGCCCAGGCTCAGAGGCCGGCTCTGTGGGTGACTAGGTTCCCGGTGGCCTTGCTCTGGCCTCCTTCTCACCATTTCCTAGACTCAGAGCAGATCTTCTAAGAAGCTAAAACCACGTCCCACAGGTCCTCATGAGATTTAGAATCGTAGAATGAGAGTCAGATGGGATGGTGGAGACCACACATTTCAGCCCCACCCCTGACCCCAAGTGGCTCAGCTGACCTGGTGGCCCCTGAGAGGAGCCCGTGCTGTGCCTGCTGCCTCGTGGCTGCACTGTGGGGATGCCCAGGTAGGCTCCCTGGGCAAGGAGCTGCACAGACCCCAGTGGGCGGGGTTTGTTTGCCCGGTGCTATGAGCCATATGTGGGCTGGGGGTAGGGGACAGGGGACAGCTAAGGTTCTTGAGTAAAAAAGAGATCAAAGTAGGGCCATCCCAGAGTGGGACGTTTACCGGCCTCAGCAGAAGAGACAGTGTCAAAGTGGGACACAGCCTGGGTAGGTCTGGTGAGCAGGGCCAGAGGCAGCCCCCAGAATGGCCAGCACTGGGCCAGGACACAGGCGGGGCTGTGCTGGCCTCTGTCTCCCACAGCACCTCTGGGAGGCCCAGCCAGCCTCCTGAAGGGTCCTGCCCAAGCCCTCCTGGAGGGAAGGGTCCTTTGGACCCAAACTAGAAACTGTTCCTTAACTGGCTGGATGCTGCACCCCACAGACCTAGGGCAGCACCGTCCCCCTCGCCCACCTGGCTGGCAGGGCCCTCAAGGGAAAATCTATCATTTGTCCCCATACCTCACCCACAGCCAGATGCAGCTTTTTCTCTTTCCCCTCCCCCTCTCCCCTTTCTCCTTTCTTCTGGGTTCCCCACCTCCAACCTCCCTTTTCTGTCCACTCACAGAACCCTCTCTAAATGATGACCCTCCCTGTTCCTGCTCCTCTGGGCTATGCCCCTTTAGCTGGGGTGATCAGAGGAAGGAGTGCAAGGGGTCCAGTCTCCACCCGAGCTCAGGCCTCAGACAGGCCGAGCAGGGAGGGCTCAGGGATGGCCTAGAGAGCTATACCAAGGCCCGGACAGTGGGAGGGACAGTTCAGAGTCACACCACCAGGAACAGCGTCTGGTCTCCAGTGCTCAGGGCAGCCCTTCTCCCGTTTCCCACAGCTCGTGTCCTTGTCCCCACCCTGTCTCAGCACATCCTGATCCCCAACTCCCTTCTGTTCCTCAGCAGCCTGTTCTGTGCCCTTCCCCAAACCCAACTCCTGCCTCTACCAGCCTCAGGCCTCCCAGGGCACCAGGCAAGGGAGACCCTTCTGAATGCTGCTTTGGGTAGGCTGGGTTACACTGAGACAGACGGAGGCACACAGGTACCTCACTCGGCCGGGACTTGCCCTCTGCCTCCCTGACCTCAGCTCTGGCCAGTCCTGCCCTGGCTTTTCTTGGGCACAGCGTCTGCCAGGCTCCCTTTCGTAAGGTCCCCGCTCTGGAGGCAGGACTGGTCTCAGCAAGGCGCTGGGGTGGTGGGTGGCTGAGGCTGGACTCGGCAGCCAGTCTGACCTGACTCTCCCCCAGGTTGTCATTAACCCCAACTACGAGGTGGCAGAGTCTGACTACACCAACAACATCATGAAGTGCAGGACCCGCTATGACGGCCACCGCATCTGGATGTACAACTGCCACATAGGTAAGGCCCTGGACAAGCACCCAGGGCAGGACCCCAGACCTGCCAGTTCCCCACTGCGTTCTCCAGGAGCCGGAGCAGCTTCCTGATTTGGGTGGAGAGCCGAGGATGCAGCCAGCCTCGCAGTTCCGCGCGCGCAGGAAGGACGCAGCAGACGCGTGAGGCTGGTTGCAGGTCGGGGTTCCGCAGCCAGCTCTGGCCGAGGGGCCGCTGCAGAACCAGCTGGCCCAGCACGGACCCCAAAGCTATTTAAGGGCAGGAGTTGAGGCCACCACCTCATTATGCATGTGACCTCAAAAATGTAGGCGTCAGCAATTTGTGGCTCTGTGTATCGTTTTCCTGTCGGGAACTAGAAGCTAGTGAACCAGTGTGGCTTCTGGTCACCAAAAAATAAACTTTTGCCTGTGTTATACGACCTGGGCACAAAAAGGGAAGCAGGGCTTTCTCTTCTAGGAAAAGCGGTGGTCCTCACCCTGGGTGAGGGCCAAGCCTAACCACACTACATTCATTCACGCCTTCCCTTAACTCAGAGCACCTGGCATGTGCCTGGTGGCCCCAGCAGGCCACCTGGTGGAGGGCGGTGGCTCCAGGGTGCCTGAGACCGACCGCTCCACCCAGGGGGAGGGCTGAGCATCTGGTTTGCCAAACTTTGATGTCTCTGATGCCCACCCCTCAGGTGGTTCCTTCAGTGAAGAGACAGAAAAGAAGTTTGAACACTTCAGTGGACTCATAAATAACCAGCTCTCCACGTGGTAAGGCAGCCTTCGGACCACAGCTCCTCTTCCCTGCTGTCTGACCCACCCGTGGACCACCACACGCCCCCTCGCCCAGCCCAGCCCCGCCCGTCTGGACACTGCGGCCACATCCAAGCTCAGGAGGGAGGGGTGTTCCTGACACTTGCTGGGGCTGCTGCATGGAGCCTGGGACGGCCTCTGGGAGTGAGGCTTGTCCGCAAGGCCGTGGGAGCCGGGCCACTGCCACCTTGTCCAGGACCCCAGGTTGTCATCAACTTGTCCCATCCAAACCACAGTCCCCCCAAGTCTGACACCACCCTGTTCAGCTCACCACTGATAACACGGGGCCATTTTCTCCTCAAGTGCCATGCTGGTGTTGTCAGCGGGTCAGCCCCAGGCAGTCAGGCTGAATCCCACTTCTCTTCCTCTTGGGTCATTTCCAGCCAACTTCAATGTCTAGAACTCTCTTCCAATTAAACAAACGGCCTCTCCTCTCCTCCATCCTACTCACATATAGAAATAATGCTGCCACGTTTTCTGAGGTGAGCTCAGAATTGGTGCTTCTCCCCCACCCCCGCGTCCTCTTATTTTTCAAGATACCATTATTATATTTTCATGGACTTCGAAACACAAAGTAGTGGTATTTAATATTGGCGATCTAGGCCTCTGAAAATATAGCTCAAAAGGAAAACCTGCCCAACTGTGTAAGTGGCTCATGTTTCTGTTGTTCCGATGCTGCGGGTAACTGTTAACGGTGCTATAACCAGGGTCCTGGGTGACGAGGACACTCACCGAACACTGTGTCATCACCGACACTTACACATACTTGAAACTTGGAATAAAAGATTTATGGTATGCATCTGTGTTTCATTTGGACGGCTGCACCCAGCCCTGAGCAGCAGGCTCCTGTCTGGTGGGCGTAGGGAGCCTCGCACACTCGGGTCCACTCCCAGAGCTGGGGCTGTGTGACCACAGGGGCCTCCTTCCATACACCCTCAAAGGAGCAACCCCTGCCCCTTGAGAGCACTCTAAGATGGTCACAAAAATACAAGTCACAACCTTTCTTGAGCTCTTGTTTTTTACTGAAATCTGTCAGGGGGCACAGCAGTTGTGTTAGGACCAGAAGGGACATCTAGATTGATATCCCAGGAGGCTCCCCGCCGGGCAGGGCCTGGCCAGCTCCGAGGGACAGGGTGGCGAGGCAGGGGGTGCGCATGTACAGGGGCTCAGAGCTCTCCCCAGCAGTGGGGGTGGGCGGCCCGGCCAGGGACTCTCACCCAGACAATGGCTCCCACTTGTGTCAAAACTGTACCAGGAAATCAGAGGGCTCCACAATGACATCAAAGCCTCTCAGCCCCGACTCCATCCAAATCAGAAAAATGAGTGCACTGGGACCTGTCCCCACAAAACATGTCCTTGCATCTGTTGTGAGGGAGGCAAACTCGGTAACATTTCGGATTTCACCTCTTGGCTTTGTTCATGTTTATTTCTGCAAGGAGCCCTTTTGTAGCCTGTACTGACAGGAAAAGTTAGGACCAGTCCAGGGGGCCGGCCTGGCCCGCCATAGCCCCCAGCCACTCTGCAGGGCCGGGGGCAGGTTAGGATACCCGACTGGTGAGGGGAGACTGCACAGGTGTCACCCTGCAGGTGCAGCCCACTCCCCAAGCTGGGCAGGCTCTGTGCAAAAATGCCGTCCAGGCCCAGGGGAATCCTCCAGGTCAGTCTCCTGGAATGACCAATTTCTTCAGCGTCCCCAGGTCTACAATGGGAGACAAACAGCACCCCCTAGTGTCCCATGGTAGATCACAGTTTGAAGCAATCACATTATAACTTTTTTTAATCCTCACCTCAGGATATGTTTTTACTGATTGCAGGGAGGAACATTCACATGAGAGAGAAACATTGATTGGCTGCCTCCCATACGTCTCCCAACAGGATCGAACCTACAACCTAAGTATGTGCCCTGACCAGGAATCAAAACCCCAACCTTTCTGGTGTATGGATGACGCTCCAAACAGCTGGGCCGCAAGGCCAGAGCTATGACAACTTTTTTGTACTTGCTGGAATTTTTATTGAATGTGCATTGAATTTATAAACCAGTTTAAGAATTACATCTTTATAATTTTAAGTCTTCCAATTCAAGGTCATGGTTTCTCTCTCCATTAATTCAGGTCTTTAAATTCTCAAATACATTTTGCAGTTTTCTGTGTAGAGGTGTCGCATGTCTTAGATTTATTCCTAAGTATATATTATTTAAACTTTTAAGTTTTTATTTTGGTCTTAACTTCTGGAACTGGACCAAACTGAAGCCTACCACGCCCCACAGTGACGCTCCAACGGGAGCACAGGGCTGTTCTGGTCTCTGTACAGGCTTGTGGTGCCGAGGCCCCAGCTTGTCATGGGGAGTTGATCCAGGCTGGCTGGGCCTCTCAAGGCTTCGGGGAGGTAGGAGACTCGACAGCAGGCCGCTCTCTCTTTTTGTGTTGAAGCCCCAGGGCCCGGGCCACCAGCCTCTGGGCCACTGCTGTACTTGTCTGTGGTCTCTCCTTCGCCAGACGCAGGAGCTCTACAAGGAAAGCCCCATGAGGTGAGGACTTGAATTCAAGGCCATGGCCTCCTCTCCTCCCAGCAACACAGCAGCCTCAGGCCATCGAAGACCAGCTGTGCCCACAGCATGGCCAGATGCAGTGAGAGGGGGGCCCACCTAGGGCTGCCGGGTCCGGACCTAACCCTGCCACCTCTCTGTGCCCTCCCTGTTTCTCCACCTGCACAGTACACCGCCCTGCTTTGTAGGGCCATTTGGGAGGGAAATCGAGTCAGTATGACACACCCAGAACTCTTGGATAGAAGGATATTTACTGTCCCCACGAAGTATGGGGCAAAGGCCACACGATCCACAAAAGCGTGGGTGGCGTCCGCAGGCCTAGCTGGCCACTGCTTTGCAGCCACAGGAAACTGGCCTTTAAAAGTCCCCATCATGCTCTCTGGAAGAAGAGGAAAGGGGAGGAGCTGTCGTTTATTTGGCGCCTTTGGTGTCCTCTCAGCTCTCTCGGCAGACCTGCCAGCTCTTATCCATACCTCCAGCACACTGCATGAGCTGCTTATTTTAGAGAAAGAAACCAACTCGCAGACATGAGGTGACTTGCTCAAGGTCAACTTAAATAAGTGACAAAGCCAGGATCACATGCAGGGTGGACTCTTTTTACCACACTGTGAAATATGGTTCCTAAGGACTTGCAGAAAAGACCCAGCTTCTCCCCGAGCAGCACCCAGCAGAGGTGTGAACAGGAGGGCAGGCCCCGAACACAGCAGCAGGCAGACAGGCGCCTCCTTCCCTAGGCATCCAGGTGTGAGAGGAGCACCCCCTGGCCACTGAGCTCAGGGGTCCTAACGCAGAGAGCTGAACAAGGGGGGCTGGATCGCAAGAAAGGTTCACAGCCTCCCCACACGCACAGCCTGCCCATCGGGACACAGCCGCTCCCTTACTTGGTCTCTGCAAGGCTTTCAGCTTGGACTGCTTGCTTCCCTGCATGAGGGGTCGGATCTTGAGCCCTGAGAAATCCTTGGTCAGGGCTTCAGCAGCTGTGGAAAGAAAACAGATCTGGGGCCATCCTCCCCCTACTGGTAAGGTCCCCCCAGGGCCCAGGAACACATATACATCACACCTAAAACACAGGCAGCCGCTTCATGCACCCATCCTAAGCCCAGGGACTGGGCTGCCCGATGCCCCTGTGCCATCTGCTCACCCGCCCCAGCCCCACATGCCTCCGGCCCCTGTGCTCTCAGAAGGAAAGCCTGCAGAGCCTGGTTCCACCCTCCGCCCTGGCCGCAGGAGCACAGGAGAGGCGGCCTCCCACCTTCTAAAGCCAAGGAGCTTCAAACTGTACCCTTTCCCCAACTCAAGACCCTCCCAGGGCGCACGCCTTCACTGCTCTGAGTTACATACGGACACAGCATGTCAGAGCTGGGAGGGGCTTCACGGCCAAGCCACCCATTTATAGATGAGAGAACTGAGGCTAAACTTGACCTGCTCATGCCACACAGCTTGGCACCCAGAAGGCAGCCCCGGCCAGGCGCAGCCCAGTGCTCATTCTTTCCATCGCACCAGGTGGCCTCTTGGCTCCCCCGCCACCTCCCTTTCACTAGGCTCCTTCTCTGGGGTTGGAGCTCCCACTGTGCCCTGCTCCCTAAACACCCCCCCGTTTCCCTCAGGTCCTCTGGAGGACTGAGCCCACACCAGCTATGGCCTCTCTCAGCTCGTGTTCAGAAGCCCAGCCAAGAGGGGCAGGGGGATTACTCTTTATAAACACGCCCGAAGTGAGCAGTGGTGTGACAGGCAGCTCAGGAAAGTGGCCAAGAGGGAAAAGGAACACTGGAGTTACAGTCAGTAGGCTGGCTGACTGAGGAGCTTTATAACTCTGACTAGATCCCTGACATTCTGGGAACCCTGGTCTCCCCATTTGCAAAATACAGGTGATTTGACCCACTTCTTGAGGCTGTAATAAAAACGGAAAAGAAGGCATGTATTTGAATGCTTTTGACCTATAAAAAGATCACTTTCATATGATTTCATTTAATATGTGGAAATACCTAGGGCTTGCCCTGTGACATGCGCTCAGTGTCACCTGAATCCGAAGTCTCTGAACTGAAGGCACTAACGCGAATGGGAAGGCTGTGGGCTGCCGGGCCCAGAGCCCACTCTGCTCCCTGAACTTCTGAGTTAGGTGGGCTGGGAGTGGGCCTGCAACCTGGACATGACGGGCTACACCAGGGAAACCAAGGCCGCTCCCCTTCTCAGTGACAGAGCAAGGGCTGAGCCCACCGCGAAGCTGCAGTACCTGAGGCCGGGCAGGGAAAGACGCCGAGGGCATGCGTGTCGTCCACCCACTGGATCTTGAACTCCTTCTCTCTGAGATGGGGAAGAGCAGGCAGAGTGATTACGAAAGCAAATGGGCAAAACCCTTTCTGCTAGAGGAGTCCCCTCCCACCACCACTCCTCAAATACTGTGAGCCCAAGACTAGTTCCATCTCTTCTGGGAAGGAGACGATCATTTGCAACAGACTTTCTCTGAAGACCAGGTAGGTAGCTTCAGAAAGACAAAAATCACCCCGTTGATCAGGTGGTCCCTGGTTCCTAGATCTGAAGAAGCCAGGACTAAAAGAGCTCGCAGAGCATGATGCCAAGGGTGACAACGGCTCCTACTGGCGCTGGCACAGCCAGGCCAGGGGCTGCGGTCTGAGGCTGGAGACAAAAGAGTGTGGTACGGACAAGAGACAGGACCTAAAATATGCATGTCCATGCTTCTGTTCCTGATCAACTTTCTGCCCCCTGCTCAGGAAAGTGGCACTGAGTCAGGTCCACAAGAGGCCCAAAGCAGTTTTCCCACCCCCACCCCTCTGCAGGCACCAACTACGTGGCTGAAGAAGTCACCGGTGGCCCTGGGTTGGCCACACCTTCAGGGGTTGAGAGGAGGTGCCTCACCCAGCTACCCCTTCAGCTCTCCTCCAGCTCAGGCTCTGGGAGGGCGTGGGAGGGCTTTTGCAAAGGAGTCATAAAAGGGGACCATGAAGAAAGGGATTTTTAAAAGCCTACGTAGGAGAAGAGAAGGGGGATTAGAGAAAGGAAAATGAGCATTAAGAAAAAAGAAAAGAAAAAGAAAAAAGGAGAAGACTGGAGTTGGATTTAAGCAATTTAGGGGAACAGGAGAAGTCTTCTCTCTCAGTATGTCCCTTTGGCTCCCATCTCCACCCCGGCTCTTCCCCAGAGATGGTTCCTGCAGAGATGGCCCTCAGTCTGTTGACTGATTGACTGGGTAGCTGGGATATGGAACAAGGGGCTGGGGGTGGGCTGCCTGCGCCCTACATCAGATGAAGGGCCCCACTGGGGCATGTGGGCAAGCAGGAGCAGGACGGAGGTGCTGCGTGTGCCAGCTGGACCGGGTCTAGGAACTCTGGAACACACTGACAACCAAAAATCACCCTCCTCCTCCCCCCAGTCACGGCCAGTAGGCTGAACTGCCCAGAAGTATGGAGCCCAGAACAACGGCATCTACCTTCTGCCTTTCTAGATGGCTAGGCACTGGGGGCAAGTATACCCAACAACAAAGGGATGTCTTAGCCCCTCTCTACAGGGAGCACCCGGCCTCCTCTGCCTCTCCGAAGCCAAGACTACACTCACTGGAACTCGGAAAATGCTGCCAGCAGGTCCTCAGTCTTGAGTGTCGATGCAAAGTCGTAGATCTCCACCACGTGGGCAAAATCCTGCTCTCCAGGCAGCTCCTCCACGAAGGAGGATGTGTCCACACAGACCTTCTCTACCCGAATCTCCTTCTTGGTCAGGTTGTCCATTATCTGGGGAGAGCACACTTGTTAGCAAGGCGAGCTCTGACACGGGGCTTCACACAACTGCTTTCAAAACCACGGAGTCCTGGGTGGCAGCGGGGAGAGTGTTAAGGGTGGGTTCCTGTGGAAACCACACCTGGCAGGAGTGTAGGAAAGGCAGCATGATGGCATACTGGACTGGAAGATGGAGAAGGGTGGGTATTGGGGAAGGGAACTTACTTTTATGGAGTCCCCACTGTGTGACTGGCACTCACACACATTATGTTTCATAGAATCCTGAAAGCTCTATTCTATATATCCACTTTACAGATGGGGACACTGTAAATCAAAGAATTAAGTAATTCTGCCCAAAGATGCACAGTCAATAAGAGACAGCACTGGGCAAGTCCAGGATATTTCCTTCCCTCCTAATGATGTGATATTAAGCAAGTCTTTCTGGTCTCCATCCTTCACCTATAAAATAGCAACAAAAGACGCCTACCCTCCCAACTAAACACCATAGCCAATCTCAGGGACAGACACAGTTCCAAGGAAGTTAGATTTGTAAGACAAAGCTTCAGGCAGAATAATTTTCATGACCAACATCTGCAACCCCTAATTTTCAGGACCAACATCTGCAGTCCCTTACAAAGCAAGTCCACATACATTCCATCTATGTTAGGATGTATTATCATCTGCTCTTCAGATGAGAAAACTGAGACTCAGAAAAGCAAAATGACTTGCCCGTAGTCAAATAGCTCCTACGTAGTTGGGCTGGGACCCAAATCCACACCCCTGACCCAATATGAGCTTCCTCCCCTCCACTGTGTCAATCCTGACTCCTTTGGGCAAAAGCCCCACGCTTTTCCCCCTTGTCTCCTAAGGGACCCCTATCACCCAAACACCCAGCCCTGCTCAGCCAGCACATGCCCCGCCCCTCCACACCATGACCCTTGGTCCCCTCTACCCAGGACTACACCCACCTCACTTCCGCCCTCCCTTCTCTGGGCTTATGAGCCTCATCACCTCCTGCAGCAGCTCACTGTAATCTTCCTCGGGGAAGCTGCCAGCCTCCTCAACTTCCACCTCTTCCTCTTCCTCCTCTGCTGTCAGGCTCTTCTCCAGCTCACTCCCATTCCCCTTTTCCAAGTCCAGCTGCAAACCGGACAAAAGCTGCGTGGGCTTCTCCAGGCTGTCTCCCGTCCCTGAGTTGCTCCCAGGCCCCAAGGGCTCAGTGCCCACTGGGTCCAGCAGCTGCTCATTCTCACAATGCTGGCTCGGGCCCTTTAGGTCCTTTTTTGCTTGAGTCATCAACACAGGGCGGTCCTGATCAGAGCTGGGGTCCCCATCACCAACATCT
The DNA here is from genome assembly GCA_030848825.1 of Tadarida brasiliensis. Classification (NCBI taxonomy): domain Eukaryota; kingdom Metazoa; phylum Chordata; class Mammalia; order Chiroptera; family Molossidae; genus Tadarida; species Tadarida brasiliensis. Next base: position 63,585,667 of record CM061259.1, on the reverse strand, counting down.
CCAGGCTCTTCCATAAGCCTGCCAGCGGGAACGTCAACCTTGAGCTCTGGGGTAGGGGTTAGTGCCCATTCTTCTTGCCTGCGCAGCACCCGAGGCACATACAAAGCCTGGTCCGGCTTGCGTCCTCGATGCCCCCGGCCTGCCCGCGCCCCTCGGGGACCAGCAGCCAGTCTTTGGTTTGAGGTGGGCCAATGACCTCGGTACTTGCTAGGGTGGGAGGCAGGAGGGCGGCAGGGGCCAGAGAGTTCATCTGAACTGGGTAACCTGAAGCAGGAACAGAAGTTGGTCAGAGCATATCTGGGTCCCAAGGAAAATGATTTACTGGAGCTACCTGGTGCCTTTCAGCCATAAGGCTCTCGTCAGCATTAGGCAAAAACCAATGCCAAAATAACCTTGAAAATACCGTAAGAAGGTATCATAGTGGAGGCTGAATGCTATCTCTGAACTAGCCCCAAAGAGCCAAGCTCTCCCTCGTATTTAAACTGAGTTAGAGACGCTGAACTTTTGGTTATGTACCAGGCAAATACTTGCATTTAGGGATACTGTGCTATTAGAAAAATATTAAACATAGTTCAATCCTGGGTTTCGGCAACCAAAAAAAATCAAACACTAGGCTCATAGTCATTATAAGATCCTAAGAGATGCACATGGAAACAGAGATGAGCAAAGGCTCAGAAGTGCTTCTCACATTCATTCCAGGGCCTCTGGGGCACATGTTACCTGAGTCATGGGCAGACACCCTCATTGCTTAAACTGTGCGCTCTCTCTCTTTCTCTCTTTTGGCTCAACATGTACAGTTGAATTTGCTAAATGAACTTGACAAACAATATACATCTACTCCACTATTGAAACAAAAGGCAGCACTGACTTTGAACAGTGGAGGCTGGGGATAGAGGCAGCCTGGGGACTCCCCTCCCAGGGACTGACCAGATCACTCATCTGCCCACACCCACAGGAACTACTGAGAGCCCTCTAAGGCAGTAGGTTACACACCTGATGTCCAGGTGACAGATGACCGTCCTCCTCTTCCAGCCTTCCCCAACAGAGAAGCTGCTCAAAAGATCAAAATTCTCTGCTGTCCTATGGATCAGGTACCGAAGGCGACTGGAGAGTGGGGGGAAAAGTAGGACCCTGGGAAGGGGCAGAAGGAGTGCTGAGCATGGGCTCCAGGTGCAGCCTCTGAGGCCTGACCCCCACCCGGCGCACTCCCAGTTTAAAGGTGGCTTAACATTAGGCTACCTCTGCCCCTTTGAGTCCCAAGCTGACTGCAAAGGACCTGAGCATAGAGGTTACCACCGGGAGTTACTGGTCCTGTCCCCATTCCTGTGCTGGGCCTCTTCAGTCTCGAGGTAATGCTCAGAATTACACAGGAAAAATGTATCTGGGAGAGGCCGGAGAGCAGATCATTAAACCTAAAGGCCAAGGTCAAGGACAACTGCAGGCCAGTTACCCTGGTTGCACCACTGGGGAAGGGGGCAGAGGGAGGGGCTGCACCCTGCCCTTCCTAGCAGCGGCCGGGCCCCTCCAACACTCTCGCTCCATCTTACTTGGACAGCTGCTTCTGCAGCTGGAAGCGGTCCAGCTCCTCGTGGATGCGGTGCACAAAGTCATTCTCGGTCGGGGAGAGGAAGACGCCGTCCAAGCAGAGAAGGGCCAGGGTGATAGGTGGCAGAGCCTGCAGGGCAGACGGCCAGGGCTGGGGTCAGAGCGGACCCCGAGCCACCCCAACCCCGCAGTGTCGGTGCTGCAAGGGACTCAGAGGCATCGTGGTACGGGTTTCTCCGACAAGAGAGAAGCAGACTCCGAGGTGGGGAAAGGACGTGCCCAGGTCTCCTGGCACAACAGCAGCTGGGCACGGGAGGGCCTCGCTCCTGGCCCCCGCACGCGGGCCGATGCTGCGAGGCCTTTGTGCCCGAGCTGCGCGTACTCGCCCCGGGCTCACGGGCTCACGGGCCCGGGCGGAGAGTCGGAGAGGCCGGGGCCGCCTCGGGCCTGGTCGCTGACGCGGTCAGCCCTCCCCAGCCCGGGAGCAAGAGGCCCAGAGGGCGCGGTCCGGAGCCAAGGCAGCGACCAGCCCCAGGCCAGCCGCCGCACTCACCGCAGTCGCCCTGCGCGCCACCGACGGCCTGAGGATCCCCAGAAGCCGGCGCGCCCCTTCGCGCCTGACAACAGCCCGGGCTTCGGCGTAGGCGCAGCGCCACCGTGCGGCCCGGGGGAGGCATTGCAGAAATGGCCGAGGGTATGATTGATTTTTTTACCCGCGGTGCAGTGATCTGTGACCTAGATTCAATTAAATCCAGCCAACACTTTTTTTAAACATTATTTTAAATTGAATTTCAGAAAGAGAGTAAGGGAGAGGGAGAGAGAAACACTGATGTTTCTCGACTTCCTCTTGCACGCCCCCCACTGGGGACTGAGCCTGCAACTTGGGCATGCACCCTGACCTGGAATAGAACCTGCGACCTTTTGGTGCATGAGTCCACACTCAACCAAATGAGCCACACAGACCAGGTCCAGCCAACACTTTTGAGTGGCACCTATATGATAGGTCGTGCAGGTACCAGATTTTCAGGTTCATTGTTTTCCTCCCTAAGGAAGTAACAGAGGAATGAGGAGAAAGGAAGTTTCTGGGCACCAAATATTTCTCTCTCCCTTTTTCCTTTTTATTGACTTTTTGGGGTGACACTAGTTAACAAAAGTATACAGGTTTCAGGTGCACAATTTTACATCATCTGTACACTGCATTGTGTGTTCACCACCCCAACTCAAGTCTCCATACATCACCATCCCCCATCCAACTCCATCTCCCTGCCCCACCCCCCATTCACCACACTGTTGTCAGATGTCCATGAGTTTTTTCTCTTGCATGCCCCCTACTGGGGATTGAGACAGGGAATCAAACCAGTGACCTCTCCGTGCATGGGACAATGCTCAACCAACTGAGCCACACTGGCTGGGCAGATTTTACTGCCTATGTATTCTTCTAGGATTTTTATTGTTTCGAGTCTAACATTTAAGTCTTTAATCCATTTTGAGTTTATTCTTATATGCAGTGTAAGGAGGTGGTCTAGATTCATTTTTTGCACATATCTGTCCAATTTTCCCAACACCATTTATTGAAGATACTATCTTTACTCCGTGGTATGTTTTTGCCTCTTTTGTCAAATATCAATTGACTATAAAGTCGTGGGTTTATTTCTGGGCTCTATATTGTTACATTGTTCTGTATGTCTTTTTATGCCAGTACTATGATGTTTTGATTAGTTTCTTCTCTTTTTTTCCTTTTTTTTTAAACTTTTTTTTCCTTTATTGATTTTAAAGAGAGAGGAAGTGAGAGGGAGAGAGAGACAGAAACACCAATGAGAGAGAACATCAACCAGCTGCCCCCTATATGCCCCCCACTGGGGGACTGGGCCCAAAACCCTGGCATGTTTTCTGACTGTAAATGGAACCGGTGACCCCCGGTGCATGGGTCGATGCTCAACCACTGAGCCGCACCAGCCAGACTCATTTTTTCCTTCTTATTTGCTCAGTCCCTCCATCTGCCCAGTCCCCAACGCTCCACCTCCACCTCCAACAACTGTCAGTCTTTTCTCTATGAGTCTGTCTCTATTTGCTTGTTAGTTCATTTTGTTCATTAGATTCCACATATGAGTAAAATCATATGATACTTGTCTTTCTCTGGCCTTATAGTATAGCTTGATATCAGGTAGCATGATTCCTACAATTTTATTCTTCTTTCTCAAGATTGCTGGAGCTATTTAGGTACTTTGTGGTGCCATATTAATTTCTGGAATATTGGTTCTAGTTCTGTGAAATACACCAATGGTATCTTGATAGCAGTTATGTTGAATCTATAGATTACTTTGGGTAATATGGACATTTTAATGGTGTTAATTCTTTCTATCCATGAACATGGTATGTGCTTCCACTTATTAGTATGTTCTTTACATTCTTTCTTTGATGTCTTATAATTTTCTGAGTACAGGTCTTTCACATCCTTGGTTAAATTTATTCCTAGGTATTTTATCCTTTTTGAAGCAAATGTGAATGGGCTTGTTCTTTTAGTTTCCCTTTCTGATAGTTTATTATTGGTATATAAAAATGCAACTGATTTCTGGATATTTATGTTATATCCTGCTACTTTAATGAATTAATTGATCAGTTCTAGTAGTTTTTTGGTGAAATCTTTAGGGTTCTCTATATACAGTATCATGTCATCTATAAATAATGATAGTTTTACTTCTTCCTTTCCAATTTGAATGCTCTTTATTTCTTTTTCTCTGATTGCTGTGGCTAGGACTTCCAGTACTATGTTGAATAAGAGTGTGAAAGCATCTCTGTCTTATTCCTAATCTTAAGGGAAATACTTGTAGTTTTTGCCCATTGAGTATGATGTTGACTGAAGGTTTGTCATATATGACTTTTATTACATTGAGGTATGTTCCTTCTATTCCCACTTTGCTGAGGGTTTTTATCATAAATGGGTGCTGGATTTTATCAAATGCTTTTTCTGCATCTATTGATGTGATCCTGTGGTTTTTATCCTTCATTTACCTTATGCAGTATATCACATTTATTGATTTGTGGATATTGTACCAACCTTGTATCTCAGGAATAAATTTCACTTGATCATGGTGTATGAACTTTTTAATGTATTGCTAGATCCGGTTTGCTAATATTTTGTTGAGGATTTTTGCATCTATATTTATCAGGGATATTGGCCTATAATTTTCTTTCTTTGTAGTGTTTTGATCTGGTTTTGGATTTAGGATAATGCTGGTCTCATAAAAAGAACTTGGAAATCTTCCTTCTTCCTGAATTTTTTTGGAATAGTTTGAGGAAGATAGGTGTTAGTTCTTCTTTGAATGTTTGGTAAAATGCACCTATGAAGCCGTCTGGTCCAGCACTTTTGTTTGTTGGGAGTTTTTTTTATTACTGCTTCTCTTTCACTAGTTTTAATCTGTCTGTTCAGATTCTCTTACTTTTCCTGATTCCATTTTGGAAGATTGTATGTTCTAAGAATGTATCCATTTCTTCCAGATTGTCCAATTTATTGGCATATAGTTGTTTGTAATATTTTCTTACAGTCGTTTGTATTTCTTTGGTGTCAGTTGTTACTTCTCTTTCATTTCTGATTTTATGTATTTGGGTTGTCCCTCTTTTTTTCATGATGAATCTGGTCAAAGGTTTGTCAACCTTATTTATCTTTCAAAGAACCAGCTCTGGTTTCATTGGTCTTTCATATTTTTTTAGACTCTATTTCATTTCTGCTCTGATTTTTATTTATTTCTTTTAATTTTTTTCTTTACTGATTTTAGAGAGAGAGGGAAAGGGAAGAGGGAGAGAGAGATAGAAACATCGATGAGAGGAACATTGACTGGCCACCTCCTGCATGCCCCCCACTGGGGATTGGGCCCACAACCTGGGCATGTGCCCTGACCAGGAATTGAACTGGCAACATCTTGGTGCATGGGTTGATGCTCAACCACTGAGCCACACCAGCTGGACTGCTCTGATCTTTATTATTTCCTTCCTTCTACTCACTTGGGCTTTGTTTGTTGTTCTTTTTCTAGTTCCGTTAAGTGTAAAGTCAGATTGTTTGAGATTTTTCTTGCTTTTTGAGATACGCTTGTAATGCTATGAGTTTCCCTCTTAGGACTACTGAAGCTGTGTTCCATAGATTTTGGGTTGTTTTGTGTTCATTTGCATTGTTTTGTTGTTATCACTGTTTTTGTTTGTGGGTTTTTTTTTTTGTTGTTGTTATTTATTTTTGTTACAGATGTTTCTCCTTTCCCCCCACCCAGAGACACCCTCCTCCCGTTTCCACCACCCCTCACAGCATTGTTGTCTATGTCCATTGGTTATGCATATATGCATATAAGTTCTTTGGTTTATCTCTTCCCTCCCATAGGCCCCCTCTCTAAGTTTTGTCAGCCTGAATCTTACTTCTTTCTATGTCTCTGGGTCTATTTTGTTTATCACTTTATTTTGTTCATTATATTCCACAAATAAGTGAGATCATGTGATATTTGTCTTTCTCTGATTGGCTTATTTCACTTAGCATAATACTCTCCAGGTCCCTTCATGTCATCTCAAAGGGTAAGAGATCTCTCCTTCTTACAGCTGCATAGTATTCCATTGTGTATATGTACCACAGCTTTTTTATCCAATCATCTGTTGATGGACACTTGGGCTGTTTCCAGATCTTAGCAATTGTAAATAGTGCTGCTATGAACATAGAGGTCATATATTCTTTCTGATTGGTGTTTCAGGCTTCTTAGAATATATTCCTAGAAGTGGGATCACTGGGTCAAATGGCAGTTCAATTTTTAATTTTTTGAGGAACCACTACATTGTTTTCCATAGTGGGTGCACCAGACTGCATTCCCACCAGTAATGTACTAGAGTCCCTTTTTCTCCACACCCTCACCAGCACTTGTTGTTTGATGATTTGTTGATGGCAGCCATTCTGGCAGGTGTGAGGTGATACTTCATAGTCATTTTAATTTGCATCTCTCTGATGATTAGTGATGTTGAGCATTTTTTCATATGTCTCTTGGCCATTTGTATGTTCTGTTTGGAGAGGTGTCTATTTAGTTCCTCTGCCCATTTTTTAATTGGGTTCTTCGTCTTCCTTTTGTTGAGTTGTATGAGTACTCTATATATTTTGGAAATTAACCCCTTGTCTGATGTATTGTTGGCAATTATGCTCTCCCATATAGTGGGTTCCCTTTTCATTTTGATGCCCGTTTCTTTTGCTGTGCAGAAGCTTTTTAGTTTGATGTAGTCCTATGTGTTCATTTTTTCCTTTGTTTCTCTTGCCTTAGGCGTTGTATCAGTGAAAACTCTGCTGTGTGTGATGTCTGAAATTTTGTTGCCTGCATTTTTTTCTAGGATTTTTATGGATTCATAAGTCACATTTAAGTCTTTTATCCATTTTGAGTTTATTCTTGTGTATGATATAAGTTTGTAGTCTAGCTTCATTTTTTTTTTTTTTTTTTTTGCTTGTAGTTGTCCAATTTTCCCAACACCATTTATTGAAGAGGCTGTCTTCACTCCACTGTATGCTCTTGCCACCTTTGTCAAATATTAATTGAGCATAATGACTTGGGTCAATTTCTGGGTTCTCTGTTCTGTCCTATTGATCTATATGCCTGTTCTTCTGCCAGTACCAGCCTGTTTTGATTACTATGGCTTTGTAGTAAAACCTGATATCCGGTATTGTGATCCCTCCTACTTTGTTCTTCTTTTTCAAGTGTGCTGTAGCTATTCGGGGTCTTTTTTGGTTCCGTATAAACTTTTGGAGCATTTGTTCTAGTTCTGTGAAATATGTTGTTGGTATTTTAATGGGGATTGCATTGAATCTATAGATTGCTCTGGGTAGTATGGACATTTTAATGATGTTAATTCTGCTAATCCATGAACAAGGTATATGCTTCCACTTTTTAATATCTTCCTCTATTTCTTTTTGCAATGACCTGTAGTTTTCTGTGAATAGGTCCTTTACTTTTTTGGTTAAGTTTATTGCTAGATACCTTAACTTTTTTGCCGCAATGGTACGTGGGATTGCTTTTTTAGTTTCTCTTTCATCCTGTGTGAGTCTTTTGTTGTGAGGTGGGTCTCTTGTAGACAGAATATATATGGGTTGTGTTTTCTTATCCAATCAGCTACCTCATGTCTTTTGATTGGAGCATTTAAGCCATTTACATTTAAAGTTATTATTGATAGATACTTATTAGTTGCCATTTTTATTTTATGCCTGTGTTCTTCTCTCTCTCTCTGTTTCTTCTTCTTCTTAGAGCAGTCCCTTTAGCATTTCTTGCAGTGCTTGTTTGGTAGTGGTAAATTCCTTTAGCTTTTCTTGGTCTATGAAGCTCTTTATTTCACCTTCAATTTTGAATGATAGCCTTGCTGGATAGAGTAGTCTTGGATTCAAACCCTTGCCTTTTATCACTTTGTACACTTTATGCCACTCCCTTCTAGCCTGCAGTATTTCTATTGAGAAATCAGCTGACAGTCTAATGGGAGCTTCCTTGTAGGTAACTTTCTGTCTCTCTCTTGCTTTCTTTAAGATTCTTTCTTTGTCTTTAAAGTTTGCCACTTTAATTATGATGTGTCTAGCTGTGGGTCTTTTGGGGTTCATCTTGCTTGGGACTCTGTGTTTCTTGGACGTATGTGACTTTTTCCTTCACCAAATTAGGGAAGTTTTCTGTCCTTATTTCTTCAAACAGGTTCTCTATTCCTTTCTCTGATTCTTCTCCTTCTGGAACCCCTATGATGCAAATGTTGTTACATTTTGTGTTGTCCCAAATTTCCCTTAAACTCTTTTCCTGTTTTTTAACTTTTTTCCCATTTGCTGTTCTATTTGGGCATTTTTTTCTACCTTGTCTTCTAACTCACTGATTTGGTCTTCAGCCTCTACTAATCTATTATTGAATCCTTCTCAGGTATTTTTCAAATCAGCTATGTCATTCTTTATTTCCTCTTGATTTTTATTCATAGCTTCTACCTCTTTTTTTAAGCTGATGTAGTTCCCACTGAGCTCTTTATAATTCTCATTAAGTTGCTTGTAGTTCTCACTGCATTGTTTGAGCACCCTTAAAATCATTGCTTTGAATTCTTTTTTTTTTTTTATCCTCACCCGAGGACATTTTTTCATTTTTTGTTCATATAGAGTGGGAGGGAGAGAGAGGAAGAGAGAGAGAGAAACATCGACGTGAAAGGGACACATCGAGTGGCTGCCACCCACACGACCAACCAGGGCCGGGAACAAACTGTAACTGAAGTACCTGCCCTTAGCGGGAACCGAACCCAGGTCTCTCTGGACCGCAGGCCGACGCTCTAACCTCTGAGCCAAACCGTCCAGGACGTTTGCTTTGAATTCTTTATCTGACAAATTTCTTTCTTCCATTTCATGTAGTTCCTTTTCTGGTGATTCCTCCTTTTCTTTCATTTGGGTGTTGTTTCTTTGTCTCACCATTTTAGCCTTCTGGTAGTTCTAGGCCCAGTGAGGGATGTTGGGATGTGTAGGCAGGTTGGTGTGTATCAAATAAGGCTGCTGTGCCTTCCAGAGAGTTTTGGTGTGTGGGACCTCTTGCCTGCTGTGGGTCCTGGAGGATTGACTACTGGTGGTTGGTATTGGTCCGTTGTGGTAGGTGCTGCTACTGGGGCATGTGGGTCCCGCCAATGCCACGGGCTTCTGGGTCCCACAGGTCCTGCTGGTCATGGCTGGGGTGCACTGCTGCCTGATGGGGCTCAGCTCCTGCTCAGCCTTTGCTGATGCTGCTGGGGGTGTGTCTCTGCTCTGATCAGGCTGCTGCTGTGGAAGATGGTGCTCGGCTCCCGGCCGGTTGTGGTTTCCACAGCAGGCACCTTGACAGCACTGCTACTGTGCGCTGGTCTGTGTTGACACAGAAGGGACCACTAGTCCAATGGTGCAAGTGCACTGATGGGCTCAGGTCGCCTGGCCCTAGCCACTCTTGCTGCCTCCTCCCAGAGAAGACCAGGGGTCATCCAAAATGGCGGAACTTCTGGCCATGCAGGAAGAAGTGCCCTGACAAGCTGCTTACCACGGTAGCTGGCTGCTCCCCATCCATAGAACAGGAACCTTCTGCTTCATCTTTCTGCACTGCTCGAGGTTGCTCGTCCACGCTCACGTCCACTCACACTCTCTCTCACACTTGCTCACACTCTCACACAGTCACCCTCACTCTGGTCCTGCCCTCCACCATCTTCCATTTTCATTTGTTTTAAGGTATTTTTTATTTCTTCCTTGATCTCATTGTTAACTCATTCATTGTTTAGTAACATGTTATTTAGCCTCCATGTTCTTATGTGTTTTTCAGTTTCTTTCTTGTGATTGATTTCTAGTTTCATACCATTATAGTCAGAGAAGATGCTTGCTATGATTTCAATCTACTTAAATTTATTAGGACTTGTTTTATGTTCTAATATGGTCTCTCCTAGAAAATGTTCCAGGTGCACTTGAAAAGAATGTATATTCTGCTGATTTGGGGTAAAATGCTCTGAAGATATCAATTAAATCCATTTGAGTTGTTGTGTCATGTACAGCCATCATTTCCTTGTTGATTTTCTGTCTGGAAGATCTATCTATCCATTGATATCAATGGGGTGTTAAAATCCCCTACTATGACTCTATTACTGTCAGTCTCCCCCTTTATGTCCATCAAGATTTGCTTTACATAATTAGTTGCTCCTATGTTGGGTGCATAAATGTTTACAAGCGTTGTATCCTCTTTTTGGATTACTTCTTTTATCATTATGTAGTATCCTCCTTTGTTTCTTACCATAGACTTTGTTTTAAAGTCTATTTTGTCAGATATAAGTATTGCTACCCCAGCTTTTTTTTTCCCTTTCATTTCCCTTTACTAAGTCTGTGTGGATCTTCCATTCTGAGGTGGGTCTCTTGTAGACAGCATATATATGGATCTTGTTTTCTTATTTTATTCAGCTACCCTGTGTCTTTTGTTTAGGGCATTTAAGTCTGGGCACCAAGTATTTCTTTACCTTTTGTGTATCACTTCCCTTCCTTGGCCCTCATTGATAGAACCTGCAAAGAGGTCCAACCCACATTTAAGAGTCAGTTACAAGGTGCACCAGCCTTGTGGGTAACAGGCCAGGGTAGCCACTCACATGGTGATTTGCAAGCCATCGAATTATACTAACTTGCTACATCCAGTAAAGAACTCCAGCACCCATCTTAAATAGGGCTTGTAATTCTTGCCATTAGACAAGGGGCTATAATAACCTAGAAGACCAAGGTTGAAATCCATCCTACTATTCTCTGAAAGGTGCTGAACTGCAAACCCTTGATCATCTTGAATTCAGAAGCTTAGAGCCAAGCAGAACCCTAAGCTACCAGCATTTATGTTCCAGGTCTTAGGACAGGGATGGGATAGTCTGAGTGGGCTCTTACATAAGATATGTGGGTGAGGTCGGGGGAATAGTATACCTCAGAAGGCCGGCTGGAAAAAGAAGCCTGGGAACAGAAAAATGAAAAAAAAAATTAAGATGCATTTTGCCCTCTTGCAATTTTTCCGAGTATTTCCAAAAATGATGGTGGTATTAGATCACATTGATGAAAACTATCTTTCCAATAATTTTTCAGGAATAAAAAGGACCACCCTGGCTGGTGTGGCTCAGTTGGCTGGGTGTCATCCCATGCACTGAAAGGTTGCTGGTTCAATTCCTGGTCAGGGCACATGCCCAGGTTGTGGGTTCCATCCCCGGTAGAGGGCATGCAGGAGGCAGCCAACTGAAGCTTCTTCATTGATGTTTCTCTTTTTCTCTCTCCCTCTCCCTTCTTCTCTCTCTAAAAAAAATTTTTTTTAAAGAATAAAAAGGACCTAGACTAAAGACCAAGTGCAGAGAACTCAGGGAGCCAAGTGATAAGCCTTTGGGTGGGGAGGCATGACTGTGAGAGGAGATTCTGAAGGCTCGGCAGGCCCCCTACCCCCATCCTCCATCCTGGAGAGGCATCCAGCCCCTGGGAATGGGGCAGAGGATGAGAGGGCAGCAGGAAGGACATGGGACACCCATTTGGGTTCTGACTCTGCCAGCCCCACCCACACTCCATGCTGGCTTAACAAAGTGGGAGCAGACCTGAGAGAATGCTGAGTGTCCATACAATGGCCTTGTTTTGTCCACCTGGCTTTCCTGACTGAGAGGTGTGAGCCTCAGAAGCAAGCCCAGTTAGCAGCTGTGTACCAGATACAACCTGGGAGACATATGTATGCTGACTTGAAAACAAAGCCCCAACTTTCTCAACAAAGTCACCATCTCGCCTCAAAATGGAGGAACAAACCCACAAGCCAAGAAACAAGCCATGCCTCCACCTCTCTAGAGCTGGTCCACACGAGGAATTCAACACATTCAGAAACAAGGTTCTCAGAGGAAGGCTGCCCATGAACCTTGTTTCTACCATGGCCTCTTCAAGTAACTCAGAGGTTGAACAGGAAAGAAGCGTCAGCACGCAGACCTCCACTGAGGGATGCCTAAATAAGTGAGGAAGGGATCGGAGTGCGTCTACCAAAACTATTTGGGGATAAATAGCAGGTAAGGATGGAATGGTCCCCATTCAGAGGAAAGTAAACAGAACAAAAAGCAGCACAAAGGAAATGCAGAATATCTATAGCAAAAAAACAAAAAAAAAACAAAGAAAAGCATAGCAGAAAATAGAGGATAAGAATGTATTGGAAGATTCTCGGGGGAAAAAAGAAGAACATTTCAGTTAATAATTGCTTCACATTCCCAAGAAAATAAAAGAAAGCCTGATTTCTGTGTCATAATGAATAGACCAACAGACTGAGATGAAAGATAACTGTCAGAGCCAAGGAAAGATGTGAAAGAGATAATTATGTTCATCATAGAAGCAGCAAAAACTAGAACCAATCATGCTGAAAACCAATTAGTGGCATGGAGTAAAGGCTTGTGAAAATAAAAAGAGTACTGGTTAGCCCGGCTGGTATGGTTCAGTTGAGCATTGACCCATGCACCAAGAGGTCACCGGTTCCATTCCCAGTCAGGGCACATGCCCAGGTTGTGGGCCCAATCCCCAGTGGGGGGCATGCAGGAGGCAGCCAATCGATGTTCTCTCTCATCGATGTTTCTATCTCTCCTCCTTTCCTCTCTCTCTCTTAAAAAAAAAAATAGGTAGGAGGGACGGAGGTGTGGACGGGCTGGTCCCACACACATGTGTGGCAGATAAAAATCAGGAGGGACACCTCAGCTGAGAAGGTCTTCCCTGAGAAGTGAGGGGTCCCTGTGCCACACCAGGCGCCCAGCTCAGGGTTCCAGTGCTAGGAAGAAAAGTCCCCAAAACTTCTGGCTGGAAAAAACAGTGGGAACTGAGGCAGAAGGAGGCTGTGGCTGCAGGAGCCCCAGGCAGTTCCTCTTAAAGGGACTTACTTGGATTTACTCCCTCTGAGCTCAGAGGGGAGGCAGCTTGAGGGGCACCAGAGAACAGGGAAGAACTGAGCTGTTTGGCCTCGGGACGAAGGCTGGAGGGGCAGCTTTCTCCTGGACAGAGGTGCTGGCAGAGGCTGATGTTCCTTTGGTGAGCCCTTCCCTGGGGCAGCAGACGGCAGCCATATCTGGGACTCCAGCAACCTGACTCACACTGTTTGCCCTGCCCTGGTGATTCCCTGAGGCCCTGCCCCACTCAACTTTCGGGCCCACCCAAGCTGTTTCCAAAGGCTTTACCATAGGATTGGCCTGTCTTGGATCCTGCTTCAGAGTTTCCTAAAATCTCTCAAACAAGCAGCATCTGGTCTCAGGGAGCCCCATACCTGTCGTTAAGTGGCCCCAGGCCTGGCACTAGAAGCAGCCAGCCTTGGTTCAAAACTTGGCTTTTCCTGGACACCTCCAAGCCCAGCACAAGAAGCAGCCATCTGCAGATCACTTTGTAGCTTATGCTGGGTGGCCCTGGATAGAACACAGGCAGTGGCTGACCTTGCCCCAGAGCCAGCACACCCAGTGGTCAGCTTCAGACCACATCGAAACACCATCACCCAACCACCTCCAAAAGTGACACACTCAATGGGTGGACTCAATGGGTACCAGAGCCCTGATAAAGTAAGTCTTGTTCTGTGTGGTGGGCCCCTACACATCTGATCCTCCAAGGTTGTCAGAGGCCAATGGCTAGTGGGCACAGCTAGTGCTTGCCGCTGATCAGCCTAAGTAAATCCCTCCCATTGATGTGCCAACAGCAATCAAGATTCAGTTATGACAGAAGGGTGTACAGTCCACACTAGGGGTGCACCTCGTGAGCCCAGCTGGGGTGATCAGGGAGACTGTGCCACTGGATCCTACAGGATACCTACAACAATAGGCCACCCTACAAAGCCTAGGAGACATAGCAACTCTGCCTAATACATAGACACAATCACAGGGAAGGAGCCAAAATGAGGAGACAAAGAAACATGTCCCAAATGAAAGAAAAGAACAAAACTCCAGGAAAAGAACTAAACAAAATGGAGATAAGCAATCAATCAGATGCAGAGTTCAAAACACAGGTTATAAGGTTGCTCAAGGAACTTGGTGAAACATTCAAGGGACTTAGTGAGACCTTCAAGGAACTTAAGGAGACTTCAAGGAACTTAGTGAGAATATCAACAACATAAAAAAGGACCAGTCAGAAATTAAGGATACACTAATTGAAATAAAGAATAATTTACAGGGAATCAATAGTAGAGTAGGTAAAGGCAAGAAGCAAACCATTGATTTGGAATATAAGGAAGCAGAAAACACTCAATCAGAACAGCAAAAAGAAAACAAAATCCAAAAAAATGAGGATAGTGTAAGGAGCCTCTGGGACAAATTCAAGCATGCCAACATTCTCATCATAGGGGTGCCAGAAGGAGAAGAGAGAGAGCAAGAAATTGAAAATCTATTTGAAACAATAATGACATAAAAATTCCCTAACTTGGTGAAGGAAACAGACATACAAGTCCAGGAAGCACAGAGAGTCTCAAACAAGTTGAACCCAAAGAGGTCCACACCAAGACATGTCATCATCAAAATGCCAAAGGTTAAATACAAAGAGAGAATCTTAAAAGCAGCAAGAGAAAAGCAGTTAGTTACCTACACAGGAGCTTCCATAAGACTGTCAGCTTATTTCTCAAAAGAAACTTTGCAGACCAGAAAGAAGTGGCAAGAGGTATTCAAGGTGATGAAAAGCAACGACCTACAATCAAGATTATTCTATCCTGCAAAGCTATCATTTAGAATCGATGGACATATCAAGAGTTTCCCAGACAAGAAAAAGCTAAAGGAGTTCATCACCACCATGCCAGTATTATATGAAATGTTGAAGGGTCTTCTTGAAGGAGAATAAGAACAAAAATATGAACAATAAAATGGCAATTAATACATATCTATCAACAATTGAATCTACAAACAAAATGAGCAAGCAGAACAGAAACAGACTCATAGATACAGAGAACTTTTTGTTGCTTGCCACATGGGTGGAGGCTGGGGAGATGGGTGAAAAAGATGAAGGAATTAAGAAGTACAAATTTGTTGTTAGACTGATGAACCTCAAAGGGAAGGGGGGAGGAAGGGCGGGATGAGATAAAGTTTATCTCAAAGTTTATTATAATAGTGGTTCTCAACCTTCCTAATGCCATGACCGTTTAATACAGTTCCTCATGTTGTGGTGACTGCCAACCATAAAATTATTTTCGTTGCTACTTCATAACTGTAATTTTGCTACTGTTATGTCTTAGGCAACCCCTGTGAAAGGGTCGTTCGACCCCCAAAGGGGTCGTGACCACAGGTTGAGAACCGCTGAAACCAAAGAACTTCTATGCATATATGCATAACCAATGGACACTGACAAATAGTGTGGGGAAGGCAGGAGAGGGGTGGGATTGGGGAGGAGGGGGTCAATGGGGAAAAAAGGGAGAAATATCTGTAATACATTCAACAATAAAGATGAGTTTTTAAAAAAAGATAGTACTGGTTATGTAAAGCTTGCCATGTAAACTGTGTGTATTTAAGCTTCACAGCAGCCCCTTCAGGTGGAGATTGTTACCTTTATTGTAAGAATAAACTGAGATCTTGCTAAGGGCACCTAGCTACTAAGAGCAGAGCTGGAATGCACTCAAGTCCAGATCTAGCCTGACTGCCACTAAACACCACAAAATTAAGATTTTTCATCTTTAGAATGGCATTAGAATTGCATTGATGCTGTAGCCGGTAGTCAGACACAGAAGTCAGGAATTCAATAAATTAGATGAATCAGTCAGTTGGAGAAGAATGCTAGGTGTATGCTGTAGAATTTTATCTGAAACAGGAAGTATGATTGAAAGAGCTTGAAAAGATTGAATGCAGGGACATGGGTTGCGAACAGTCCTCTCTGAAGGGATAGACCTAGGGTCCCCTGCTGCCGTATTAACTCTAAATCATAGCCCAGTGCACCTTTCTTTGCCATGGGCAGGATCGCTGTGGGCACCTGCAGCTCTGGAGACTTTGTTCCAGTGTCATGTCTCCTCTAAGCCACCTCAACCTGCCTGAGATGGTAATACAGGCAGTGAACTGTCCACCCAGGAGCCTCAGCTGGCTTGAGATGACAAACTATTCTCTTCATGTTTAAGGTTAAGTTTAAGAATATCCAGTTGGTGTTTGTTATTAAAGGTCCTTGTAACGTTTACATAGTTTTGGCATATATAATCTCACATATTAGTTGGTAATTCTAATTTAAAAAGTGAAATAGATCTCAGACTTACAATTTTAAATGGGCAGATGTAGGAGTATTTGACAAAGTTTGTAAACAATATTATAATATTAAAGAGAATTGGATTCACATTATGTTAAGACCAACAAGAGTTTTTTTAAATACAGCACATAGGAATGTATGTATAAGAAGAAAATTATGACTTCTGGGAACATCGAGTAAACATACATTTCCCTATTCCTTCCCCTAAATACAACTAAACACCCTGGACATTATATACAAAACAAACATAAGAGCCTCTGAAAGGTGGAGTGAAGAAAGCAGACCAGCTAGGACCCTTGTTGGGAACAACAACGTGGTAAGTTTCCAGAGTGTTTTTTATGCCTCAAATTTCCAGACTTGGATCTTTTCTTTTTAAATATGTTTTTATTTATTTTTTAGAGAGAGAGGAAAGGAGAGAGAGACAGAAATATCGATATGAGAGAGAAACATCAATTGGCTGCCTCTTGCATGCTTCCTACTGGCTGTTGAGCCTGCAACCCAGGCATGTGCCTGACCAGGAATTGAACCAGGACCTCTCAGTCCATGGGATGACGCTCAATCCACTGAGCCACACTGGCTGGGCAACAACACACTTCTAAATAATTTATGAGTTAAAGAGGAAATCCCAAAGGAAATGAAAAATAATACATTGAATGAAATCAAAATTAATAGAACATATCAAAATTTGTGGGATATAGGTAAGCAGTGCTGGGAGGGAAGTTTATCGCACAAAATGTATACATTAGGAAAAATGGAAAAGTCTCAAACCAAAAGAAAAATAAGAGCAAAATAAATCCAAAAGAAAGTAGAAAGGAAGAAAATGTAAAACAAGAGTAGAAACCAATGAAATTGAAAACAGAAAAATAATAGAGAAAATCAATAATACAAAGAGCTAGTACTTTGAAAATATCAACACAATTGATAATCCTCTAATAAAAATGATATAAAAAAAGGGAGAAGATGCAAATTATCAATATCAGGAATGAAACAGGGATATCACAATAGACTCTACAGACATCTAAAGTGTCATAGAAAATACAATGAACAACTTTGCACATATATGTGACAACTTAGTGAAAAAATCCAGTCCCAAAAAATTACTTCGTCTATTTCATTTACATAAACTTTTTGTAAGGACAAACTATTAGAAATGGAGAACAGATGAGTGGTTGAAGTGGTTAGGAATGGGAGGGGAGGGGGGAGAGGAGGTGGGAGGAACATAGGTGTAACTACAAGAACCATAGGAGGAATCTTTGTGTTTCATATCTTGACTGTGGTATTGGATACAGAAATTACATGTGTAATAAAGTTATATGTAACTAAATACACACACAGGAGTATAAGTAAAACAATATCTGAATAAAATGGTTGATTGTATTAATGACGGTATTTTGGTTGTGATATTATACTATAGCTTGCAAGATATTCCCATTGGGTGAACCTGAGTAGAGGGTACGTACATGAGATCTCTGTGTATTATTTCTTTTTTTTATCCTCACCCAAGGACATTTTTGCATTTATCTTCAGATAGAGCGGGAGGGAGAAAGGGAGGAAGAGAGAGAGAGAAACATCAATGTGAGAGAGACACATCGACCGGTTGCCACCCACACAACCCCAACCGGGGCCGGGGACAAACTGCAACTGAGGTACGTGCCCTTATCAGGAACCGAACCCGGGCCTCTCTGGTCTGTGGGCCGACGCTCTAACCGCTGAGCCAAACCGGCCAGGGCTGTGTATTATTTCTTATAATTGCATGTGACTCTACAACATGCTCAATAGAAATTTGCAATTAATAAAAAAATCAAATTTATAAATGCAGATTAAATGTTTAATAACAACAAATATGAGTAAAACCAGAACTGAATGTTTAAGGGAAATAAATTTGTTCTGCCATTTTCAGTTTATCAAAGTTTTTTTCATTTTTTAAAAAATATATTTAATATATAAATAAAATTACAATATCATAAATTGAAATTTAAAACAATGAAAACTGGATATTGAAATGTATGATTTCATAAACTAATATAACTTAAATCTAAATAATTATAAGAAATCTCTTATAAAAGAAAAGCCACTCTCAGACAGGTAAACTCTACACAAAACTACATGAAATTCAAAGAAAAAGCCAGAGGTTAAAGCAGTTAAAAAATATATAAATATGGACGCCTGCATTGGAGATCTCACATATAAATAATTAGTGTACCTGAGGAAGGAAACAAAACTACTGAACAGAAAAAAAATTAAAATGCAACAATATTTTGTTGAAACAGAAAAATGTGAATCTACAGATTAAAGTGGTTTACTGTGTTTCAGAAATAGAATGATACAGAGATAGATAAAAAGAAAATTGGCTGACACAGACCACGGTAAAATTATTTTCTCTGGGCATTGAAAAACCAACAACCTTATAATGCCTCAGGCAGAATACAAAGGAAAACATCAAATGGTTTGTAGATTTCCCTAGTCACTCCTATGCCAGAAGAAAAGGAAACAATATCTGGAGAATTTTAAAGGGAACATCTTAACACTAAAAAATTCTATAAACTGAGATGGCAACAGGAAGCCATTTGCAAACCTGCAATGACTGTGACAGTGTATCTCACAGAAATTCTGCTGAGGGAAACGGGATGACCCTGGCCTGCCTGAGCTCGAGATGCCAGAGGGACCCCGGCAGACACCGTTTACAGACGGCCTGTCAATGTCTGGCACAGCTTCAGTCTCAAGACTTTTTGGGAAATCCACAACTAACTGAAATTGTTTTCTCTAATGAATAGATTGCCCAGACTGGTCTCTTTGACAGCTTCCAGTTAATCACAAACCAAAATGCACTCTTCCTAGACTGGCGCCTTTTTCCTCCTCCCCCTCTCCCCAGTGTCTTATGTAAGTCCTTCCCTCCACCATCATCCCTTTTTCCCCACTTTGTTCATTAATAAGAATCTAATGACTCTCTCCTTGGTGTACTTGAGAGTCAGTTATATAGCTCACTAAGAGGTGAGCTAGGCCCACCCGAGTCCTGGGTGAGAGCCTACCGGGGTTCTTTGGGGCTAGAGGAATCCTGAAACCATGGATAACCCATATATGCTTTGAGACATGCATTAGATGCTTTTTTTCTGGAAGCCCTGCATCTACCCTAAAAATTGAATGTATTGTAGAACAGACCTATGGCCGATGGTGACAGAGTCTACATAGAACTATGCTTCGTGGTGTTCTGGGAAAACCCTTTCGACTTGTGGGCTATACTATTCAGTATGGCTGTATAGCTCATTGTGCTTTTGAATATGTTGGTGGTGTTGTCATGTGTTCTGGACCATCAATGGAGCCTACAATTCAAAATTCAGACATTGTCTTTGCAGAAAATCTTAGTCGACATTTTTATGGTATCCAAAGAGGTGACATTGTGATCGCAAAAAGTCCAAGTGATCCAAAGTCAAATATTTGTAAAAGAGTAATTGGTTTGGAAGGAGACAAAATGCTCACCAATAGTTCATCAAATTTCTTTAAAAGCCATAGTTATGTGTGGGCCATGTTTGGTTAGAAGGTGATAATCTACAGAATTCCACAGATTCGAGGTACTATGGACCTATTCCATATGGATTAATAAGAGGACGTATCTTCTTTAAGATTTGGCCTCTGAATGATTTTGGATTTCTCCATGATAGCCCTAATGGCCACAGATTTTCTGATGATTAGCCAGCATTTATTCTTTTTTTTTTTTTTTTTATCCTCACCTGAGGACATTTTTTTGTTCAGATAGGGTGGGAGGGAGAGAGAGGAAGAGAGAGAGAGAGAAACATCGATGTGAAAGTGACACATCGAGTGGCTGCCACCCGCACGACCAACCAGGGCCAGGGACAAACCGCAACCGTAGTACATGCCCTTAGCGGGAACCGAACCCGGGTCTCTCTGGACCGCAGGCCGATGCTCCAACCGCTGAGCCAAACCGGCCAGGGCAGCATTTATTCTTTTGATTTGATTTTTATCTCCTGTTTAAGTGAAGTTATTATTGCCAATGAAACCATGTACTTACTAATAAACTTTATTTGCTATTCAAAAAAATAAATAAATAAATAAATAAATGTTTCTAAATTATGTTTTGCTATTCATTGTCCTTCCTGGGAAGCTACGAGAAAACATTAGTCCAGACAACCAAGAGAGGAATCAAACTAAATGACTCACAAACTGGAATGTCATGAGAGAAAAAGCTTCATGATGAATATTTAATGTGCTCACACATTTAATTAACTGAAATAATCACAGCAACAAAATGGTATACAAATACATTTCTTGAAAGGAGGGCTACAGAATGTAAAAACAAAAGCATTTTTCCTTATTATCATAGATTGGGACAGGACCGGAGTGCATTCTGAAGTGTGGGGGACAGGGGAAGGGCATAAACCTGCAGCAAAGTCAATGAGTGCGATTTTCTCCAAATAACTGATGGAGCCGTGGACATCGTTAATAAAGAAGCACCCACCATATAGCACAATATTACACAGGAAAAAAAGAGCTTTAAAAAAACAGAAAAGAGGCGATAGAAATAGCACTAAAAAAAAAAAAAGTTTGTGGCAAAACCATAAATGAGATAGATTCAATTACATTATAACCATTAAAATTGATTCAAAAAGCAAAATGTCATTCTATATTCTTTACCATACTCACATCTGGAACAACTCTATGAAGATTCATTTAAAGATCTAAATGAAATAGTCAAAACACTACATCAAGTTTAACAGGGAGACACTAGAGGTACCACATTAATTTCAGGACAAGACTGGGCTATCTATAAACTCTCTCTCTCTCTCTCTCTCTCTCTCTCTCTCTCTCTCTTTTTAGAGGCACTAGGACAAGCAATTAGGCAAAAAGAAAGAAGGAAAAGAAAAAGAAATGTTTAGAACATTGATGAGATTAAAGTACCATTTTTGCAGAATATTAGATTTTCTTTTTCACCTAAAAATTCAAAAGAAATCAACTAAGAAACGCCTATAAGCAAGAACTACCTCCAGAAACGAAGCTCATCTGTAGCAGAGGATGTGGGAGCAGCCGCAGAAGGACAGAGGGAGGCAGGGATGGGGAAGGCTGTAGACAAAGGTGGGACTAGGAAATGTGGAGGAGAGAGAGGGCTGGGAGAGGCGTAGAGCCCAGAGAAAGAAAGGAATGAGAAATCCACCCCCAGTCCCTACTCTACCTGATTGGCCTCTGGTGTGCCCAAGAGCTGCTGAGGAGGGTCTCCCTCCTCACTTCACCCCCCAATCGCTATTGCATTTGTTGTCTCTCAGTTCCCAGGAGACCACTGCATCAGGCCTGCCCAGAGTTCCAGCTTCCTTAAAGGGCCAGAGTAAGGGAACCCAGATGGGGTATGGGAATGGGGGGCAGTCTTGAAGATGGGCTGTGGGGCTCAGGCTTGTCCTCATCTCAGTCTCCAAACTCCTGCAGGGACTCCTTATGGTGACATGACTTTGCAGATGTTTGCACACCCACCTCCAAACCCAAATCCATTTTCCCCAGTTCAAGTGCCACCTCATATTGGAGTGTGCTGCTGCAGTGCATCTAAAGGGCAGGAGGAAAGATAAACATTAAGACTCTGTAATGGCATAGGAAATGATTGTGTTTAAAGAGTTCAGGGGAACAACACTGATGTCCTCTATTCAAAGAAAGACAACAGAAAAAATATTGGGAGAAAACACTAAATTGTGGGCAGTGGTTGTCTCTGAGTGGTTTTATTATGAGTTGTTTCCTTCTTTAGACTTCTGGACTTCTTACACAAATTTTCTATAATATATGTATAGAATATGTGTGATTCTAGCCCTGGCCGGTTTTGCTCAGTGGTTAGAGCATCGGCCCTCAGACCAATGAGTTGCGGGTTTGATTCCGGCCAAAGGGCATGTACCTTGGTTGCAGTTCGTCCCCAGCCCTGGTCAGGATCATGCGGGAGGCAACTAGTTGATGTGTCTCTCTCACATCGATGTTTCTCTCTCTCTCTCTCTCCCTCTCTCTCTCTCTCTCTCTCTCCCAACCACTCTGTCTGATGATAAATGGAAAAATATCCTCGGGTGAGGATTAAAAAAAAGAATATGTGTGATTCTATAATATATGTATAAATGTATGTTATTTTTTTAAGCAGAGATAATACATCTATTTTTCAGTTTTCCCGAGTCATTCAAAGTGGCACTACAAGCAAATTCAGCAAAACTTTTTTAATTTAATAGCTCAGCAAACATTTTAAAAATGACACTCCCTTAATTGCAAACCCCACAGACTTCCAGCCCTCCCCAGTGGGGCAGGATTTCATCTACACAAGTTAAGGCAGTGTTTACACAGCCTGAGGTCCTGGGGAATCCTGGGCTCAGCATCCTCATTTATTGGGCTCTTACTATGGGCCTAGCCCTTTCTATACATTTCCATGTTGTTCCTATTGCAATCCCTTGAAGTAGTGGTTTTCACCCCCATTTTACAAACATAAAATTGGGCTCCCTACATTCAATAGATGGTAGGTTGATCTGCTACTAAACAGTGGTGCTAGGATTCAAACATGGGGAATGTCCTCTATTCCAGTAATTTCCCAACAGGTCTTAGCTGTGAAACCCTTGGTTCAAACAAGTCCATCCTGGTGTATAGTTTGTTAGTGTGGTAGGATAGTAAGAACCTAGGAAAATTCCAGGGCAGGAGGAATAGGGAAACTGAGACAAAATTAAACAAGGCCAAACAGTTTGGGCAGCTTGCAGCCAGTTTGCAGCAAGATCTTATCTTTCCCAACCAAGGATGCTTCAGAACAAATGGCTAATGTCTCTCCTCCCTAACCAGAGAATACATAGCTTAAATCACCCTGGAACTGCTAAGGCAGGAGGGGAAAGGGAAAAGGAAAGAATGGAGAGTTTATCTCACCCACTAAGCAAAGAAATCAGCCATTTTGGGAAAGGGAGAGAGAAGGGGGAGTGGTTACCTCACTCCTTAAACAGAGAAGCCAGAAGTCTTGAGGCTTGTCAAGATAGAATTGCTAGATGCTTCTAATAAATTCTGGGAAAGCCGTAAAAAAAAAAAAAAAAAAAAAAAAAGTAAAAGGGAGACCTTGAGATCTAGTCTGTACCAAGATATCCAGCAGAGGAATTAAAAAAAAAACAACAAAAAACCACCCTGGCCCGTTTTGCTCAGCGGTTAGGGCGTCGGCCCTCGGACCAGAGAGTCCCAGGTTCGGTTCCCACTAAGGGCATGTACCTCGGTTGCAGTTCGTCCCCAGCCCTGGTTGGGGTTGTGTGGGTGGCAGCCACTCGATGTGTCTCTCTCATGTCGGTGTTTTTCTCTCTCTCTCCCTCCCTCTCTCCCTCCTGCTCTATCTAAAGATAAATGCAAAAAAAAAAAAAAAAAAAAAAAACACCAAAAAACAAAAACCTATAAACAGAAAAGTATAAAAGGCTAAACCTCTACTGGACAATGCTTCTCAGATTAGCTGAGAGCCCATCTGTGCTTCATAAGCCAGACATTATTTTGATAGAATTGCCTGCTGTTCTTTAATAAATTTACTTGCTTTATTTCTTTAGTAAATTCACTTTACTACATTGCTTCTGTCTGTCACTTGTTTGAATTCCTTCTCACGAGACTGACAAGAACTGAGGAGGGGACAGCCCTCTCCCTCCAACTCAAGGGACTATCTGATAACACATTTTCTGGTGTTTCTGGTGCCCATAACACGAGGGCTGCCATAACCAAATACCACAGACTGGAAAGCTTGAACAACAGAAATTTAGTCTCACAGCTCTGGAGGCTGGAAGTACAAGATCAAGGTGTTGGCAGGGTTGTTTTCCTCTGAGGCCTCTCTCCTTGGCTTGCAGATGGCCACCCTCTTACTGCCTCTTCACATGTACCCCTCGTGTCTCTTTGAATGTCTAGACTTCCTTTTTTTATAAGAACACTAGCCATGTTGGATTAGGGTCCACTGTAATGGTCTTACTTTAATTAATCACTACTTTAAAGTCCCACATCCAAATACTGAGGTTCTGAGGGTTAGGGCTTCAACATATGAATTTTAAGGGGACACATTCAGCCCATAACATCTGAACTGTAATGTATAAATGTGACCTGTTCCTATTCGGGCAGGGTTGTCCCACTCAGAGCCCAGCTTTCCAACTCATTCCCTTGGACTCCCTAAACCCCCTTTATGGACTGAGGGAAAAGCATTAGGAAAGCACTGCTTTTTATGGCTTTGAGAAACGAGAAAATACTCAAGGACACTCAGTATAATAAAACACCACAAATGAACTCATTTCTGTGAAAATATGGATGGAGGAATTTAATATGAAGACTGTCACATTTCACCTGATATTTTCCTCAGCCTGGCATCAAAGTTCCTCTGTGCTGGCCAGAAGAGACTGATTTGTTTTTCCTTATTAAGTTCTCACACTGAAAGGCTAGAAATCACCCCAGGAGGTAGTAAGCTTTGTCCTTATATATTTGTATTCAAAGATGACATATTGAGTATTTGGTGTCATAACTAGTGTATTTGACACCTGGGGAGTGGATTATTTTTCAACATCTTCCTTCTCTAGACAACAAGATTGTTTTTAGTATAGTCACAGAGAAGTCAGTAATAATCATTAGTATTGTCTTGATTTGTTCTTTAGCTTAACAGCAATGTATACTTTTAAAAAAGAACACATTCCAACCCAGCCAGTGTGGCTCAGTGAATTGAGCATTGTCCCATGGATTGAGAGATCCCAGTTTAATTCCCAGTCAGGGTACATGCCTGGGTTGTGGACTTGATCCCCAGTAGGGGGCATGCAGGAGGCAGCCGATAGATGTTTCTGTCTCACTTAGATGTCTCTATCTCTCTCTCCCTTCCTCTCTCTCTCTAAAAAATCAATAAAAACATATTTTTTAAAAAACTTTTTTCTCTATTGATTTTACAGAGAGAGGAAGGGAGAGGGAGAGAGATAGAAACATCGATGAGAGAGAACATCAATTGGCTGCCTCCTGCATGCCCCCAACTGGGGATCAGGCCCACAACCTGGGCATGTGCCCTGACTGGGAATCGAACCGACGACCTCTTGGTGCATGGGTTGATGCTCAACCACTGAGCCACACCGGCCAGGCTAAAAACATTTTTTTTAAACAAAGAATACATTTGAATTTAAAGATAATAAAATTCAGTGCATTATTGCACCCATGAATTAAATTTGCACTCACCAAGCCAAAATACTATACCATACACTATGTTACATTTTTACTGTTTTAAATTGTAAACACAAGTAAAACTCCAATTGGTCACATAGTATGATTTAATTGCTGTAATTCATGCTCTATATCTTCTGTATTTACAGTTACTATGTTATCCTGGCTGATTTTGAATCAACTGTTTAAACACGGGAACATGTATTAGTATAAGGGTTGGAGAATGAACTGCACCTAAAACGAGCTTTACTGATTCTGAACCATTAAGAACTTTCTTTCACCCAGATATGGCGGTCATCTGCCCGCCCTGGGGAAGGGCTCACCAAAGGAACAAAGGCCTCTACCAGCACATCTGTCCAGGAGAAAGCTGCCTCTCCAGCTCTCACCCCAATGCCAAACAACTTCTTCCCTGTATATCTCTGGTGCCTTTCAAGCTGCCTCCCCTCCATGCTGGAGCTCAGAGGGAGCAAGTTCGAGAAAGATGGCTTTGTTTCCAGAAGAAGGGGAAGTGAGTGCTGGACAGACAAGAACAACAGATGTCACTGTACCTTTCTTACTTATCTGTCTTAGCGTGAAGGACACTACAGTATCCAAGATCTTTTCTGTGGTTTCCACCAGGTACTGCCCACTCACTGTCTCCCACCTGGAATCCTATCTACTCACCACCATGCCTGTGTGTAGATCCTTTGTCAACGAGGACTCAGCTCCCATCTCATCATCTCTAAGGCCCCCCTCGGGCAGCTGTTTTCTCTGATACAGCACATGCTGTACAGATCACCAGTTCACCATCGACTGCAGAGCCTGAATCTCATCCACTCACTTTCCCAAGCCATTTGCCTCCCTAATGTATCTCATTTATTCCCTCTTCTCCTTCCCACTACCAGCTTAGTTTGGACATTCATTTCTTCTCACTTGGATGACTGAATATTTTCTTAACTTCCTGCCTTCCAGTCTAATTTCCCTTTAAGTTCTCATTTTCTTCAGGGTAATCCTCCCTTAAAAACTGACAGAGTAGAGAGGAAAAGCAGAGCTGAGCGAGACTGACACCTAGTCTCTACTGGAGGCGCCTTTCCGAAGAGCTGAGAGCTCCCCTCACGGCAGTCTGAAAGGTCTGGTGTGAAATATTGCAGCAACGGTAGAATCAATGGACAGGTGTTTCAAAAGCTGTGCTGATAGCATGATAGGTGGAAGGTGCCAGAATTGGAGTGAGGAATTAGCAACTACAAGATGAAGAAGGTAAGAGGAATCCCCAAATAAGGATGTTTCAAAGGAAGGAAACACATACTAATGGTCATAGTTTGGCTGTTTTGAGGTTTTTTTTTTATCCTCACGCGAGGACATTTTTTTCATTCTTTGTTCAGATAGAGTGGGAGGGAGAGAGAGGAAGAGAGAGAGAGAGAAACATCGATGTGAAAGGGACACATCGAGTGGCTGCCACCTGCACGACCAACCAGGGCCGGGGACAAACTGCAACCGAGGTACATGCCCTTAGCGGGAACCGAATCTGGGTCTCTCTGGACCGCAGGCCGATGCTCTAACCGCTGAGCCAAACCAGCCAGGGCTGTTTTGAGTTGTTTTTAAGGAAAGATAAATGGCCCTGGTGATCTGCCCGCTAGTACTATGGGGTGCCTTGGTTGTGTTTGGGTAGACCTATTTATTTACTCACTAAATAAATATTTATTGAGTACCTACTATATGCCAAGCACTATGCACATATGAACCTTGGAGGGGGACTGTGGTTGACTGAAGTGGACCTGGGAAGAAAGTAAAGAGACATATTTTTGACTTTCATATTTTTTCAACACATCCAACGATGTGTCTTCTGTTCAGCAGGTTCTCAAAATAAATGCACTGAATTGAAAAAGAAAAAACAAAGAACTTTCTTTCAAAACAAATGTGGCAGCCCTCTGCATCACAGAGTTCCCTGAATGAACTTCCACGTACCAGGCTTATTACAAAGATAAGTAATAAAACTGTGCCATTTGAAGCTTACATAACCACAGAATTATTTTGAACTTAGACCAACAAATTATTTTCTCAGAGAGAGCATTTAATCACCTACATTGTTTAGAATTGTCAGCACATGATTGTTGTAGGATAATGAAAAGCTAGGAAAATTCTGGGACATGTGGAATAGGGAAACCGAGGCAGGAAAGTTAAACAAAGCCAAAAGATTTGGCAGGCCACTTGTAGCAGGGCCTTATCTTGAGAAAAAAAGGGTTAAAACCTCTCATTCTCACAGAAGGGTGCCAGAGAGGAGGGGGAAAGCAAGACGGAGAGGAGAGGAAAAATCAGAGTCCAATTAGTACAAATCATCCTAAAGTTGTTAGAATAGCAGGGAGGAGGAGAAAAGAGGCGTATAAACAAAAAGCCAGGTGCTTCCCATAAATTGTGGAAAAGTGATAGTAAAAAAAAAGGGGAGACTTTTAGAGTTAATCTGTACCAGGATATCTTGCACAGGAACTTTAAAAAAACAACAACAACAACAAAAAACGTATAGACAGAAAGGTATATAAAGCAGAAACCCCCACCCCTCTTGCTCTTCAGATTAACTGAGAGCCCATCTGTACTTCATAAGCCAGATATAGAGGTTTGCTTGCTTTATTTCATTAATAAGTGTGCATGCTTTAATGTTTAAATAAATTCACTTGCATTAATGTTTTAATAAACACACTGCACAACGTAATCAAGATCTTTCCTATAAATTCATTTATATGGGAAGACAAGGATCGAGGTTGGGAACAGTCTGCTCCCTCTGATTCAGGGGGCTGTCCAATAACACCTGTCTGGTGTCTGTGAGAGGTGCCTGTCAAATGATGGTAATAGAAATCAGACTGAGTTTTATTGTTATTTTTACATTATCTGCAAACCACCCCTTTGTGCCTGCACCTGTAAGATAGGGCTCCCTCAGCTGGTTCTCACTGAAGTGGGATCATAGTGAAAGTCAAGCTCAGACTGGAAATCAGAATGCGTTTGAGAGATATGAAATGGTAGAATCAATGAAACCAGACAATGAATGGTTCCAGGCCGCCTGTCACTACCTGAGCCAATTAAGCAGAGACAAGGTTGAATTGTATATGAGCATTTATTCCAATATTGCTGGCAGTATGGGAGAGCAGCGGGTTATCCCATAAAATCTGCTCTGCACCCCCTCACTTGCCAGCTGCTTTTAAAGGGTAGAGAAACAATGACAGACAAGGGGGGAGGAATGTGGGCAGGGGTGGAACTATAAAAGGTTTCAGACAAGGGGGAGGAATGTGGGCTGGGGCTGCAGGGGGTGGTTGCCAGTGAGTCACAGTCATGGGTCCAGGGACCAGGGTCCAGATAATCAGGCTGCTAATCTTTCCATGATGTCATGTAGTCCCCCGTGTTCTCAGACTAGGAGAATGGACAGCATTCCTGAAGTAAACTCCCAAAACACACAAGGTCAAAGTGGGCTTTCCTTTAATCAGAACAAAGCAACTACATTTAACATTGCAAAGGGTGATAAACATTTCTTTTTTTATTAATTTATTTTTGTTACAGATGTTTCTACTTTTTTCCACATTGACACCCTCCTCCCCATCCCCTCAGCCCGTCCCCACCTTTGTTGTCCATGTCCATCAGTTATGCATACATGCATATAAATTCTGTGGTTTATCTTTTCCTTCCCCCCCACCCCCTCTTCTGAGGGTTGTCAGTCTGTACCCTACTTCCACATCTCTGGGTCTATCCTGTTCCCCAGACTGTTATGTTTATTATATTCCACAAATAAGTGAGATCATGTGATATTTGTCTTTCTCTGCTTGGTTTGTTTCGCTTAGGATAATACTCTCCAGGTCCCTCCATGTCGTCTCAAAGGATAAGAGATCTTTCTTTCTTACAGCTGCATAGTACTCCATCGTGTATATGTGCCACAGCTTTTTTATCCACTCATCTACTGATGGACACTTGGGCTGTTTCCAGATCTTAGCTATTGTAAATAGTGCTGCTATGAACATGGGGGTACATGTATTCTTACTGACTGGTGTTTCAGGCTTCTTAGGGTATATTCCTAGAAGTGGGATCACTGGGTCAAATGGCAATTCAATTTTTAATTTTTTGAGGTAACACCATAGTGTTTTCCACAGTGGCTGCACCAGTCTGCATTCCCACCAGCAGTGTACTAGAGTCCCCTTTTCTCCACACCCTCGCCAGCACTTGTTGTTTGATTTGTTGATGGCAGCCATTCTGACAGGTGTGAGGTGATACCTCATTGTTGTTTTAATTTGCATCTCTCTGATGATTAGTGATGTTGAGCATTTCTTCATATGTTTCTTGGCCATTTGTATGTCCTTTTTGGAGAGGTGTCTATTTAGTTCCTCTGCCCATTTTTTAATTGGGTTCTTTGTCTTCCTTTTGTTGAGTTGTATGAACACTCTATATATTTTGGAGATTAACCCCTTATCTGATGTATCATTGGCAATTATGCTCTCTCATACAGTGGGTTCCCTTTCCGTTTTGATGGTTGTTTCTTTTGCTGTGCAGAAGCTTTTGAGTTTGATGTAGTCCCATGTGTTCATTTTTTCCTTTGTTTCTGTTGCCTTAGGTGATGTATCAGTGAAGATTCTGCTGCGTATGATGTCCGAAATTTTGTTGCCTACATTTTCTTCCAGGATTTTTATGGATTTACGAGTCACATTTAAGTCTTTTATCCATTTTGAGTTTATTCTTGTGTATGGTGTAAGCTGATGGTCTAGTTTCATTTTTTTGCATGTAGCTGTCCAATTTTCCCAACACCATTTACTAAAGAGGCTGTCTTTGCTCCATTGTATGCTCTTGCCACCTTTGTCAAATATTAGTTGAGCATAATGTCTTGGGTCAATTTCCAGATTCTCTGTTCTGTTCCACTGGTCTATATGCCTGTTCTTGTGCCAGTACCAGGCTGTTTTGATTACAGTAGCTTTGTAGTATAACCTGATATCCGGTATTGTGCTCCCACCTACTTTGTCCTTCTTTTTCAAGATTGCTGTGGCTTTTCGGGGTCTTTTTTGGTTCCGTATGAACTTTTGAAGTATTTGTTCTAGTTCTGTGAAATATGTCGCTGGTATTTTGATGGGGATTGCATTGAATCTATAGGTTGCTTTGGTTAATATGGACATATTAATGATGTTAATTCTTCCAATCCATGAACAAGGTATGTGCTTCCACTTTTTTATATTATATCTTCCTCTATGTCTTTTTTCAATGTCCTGTAGTTTTCTGCAAATAGATCCTTTACTTCTTTGGTTAAATTTATTCCTAGCTATCTTAATTTTTTTGTTGCGATGGTAAATGGGATTGTTTTTTTAGTTTCTCTTTCTGTGAATTCGCCATTGGTGTATAAGAATGCCGTCGATTTCTTGACGTTAATTTTGTATCCTGCTACTTTGCCAAATTCATTTATTGAGTCTAGTAGATTTTTGATGGAGTCCTCAGGGTTTTCTATGTACAGTATCATGTCATCTGCGAATAATGACAGTTTCACTTCCTCCTTTCCAATTTGGATTCCTTTTATTTTTTCTTCATGTCTGATTTCTGTGGCAAAGACTTCAAGTACTGTGTTAAATAAGAGTGGCAAAAATGGGCATCCCTGTCTTGTTCCTGTTCTTAAGGGAAATGTTTTTAGTTTTTGCCCATTGATTATGATGTTGGCTGTAGGTCTTTCAATTATGGCCTTTATTATATCAAGATATGATCCCTCTATTCCCACATTGCTGAGCGTTTTTATCAGAAATGGGTGCTGGATTTTGTCGAATGCTTTTTCAGCGTCTATTGATATGATCATGTGGTTTTTTTTATCGTTCATTTTGTTTATGTGGTGTATCACATTTATTGATTTGCGAATATTGAACCAGCCTTGCATCCCTGGGATGAATCCCACTTGGTCATGGTGAATAATTTTTTTGATGTATTGCTGGATCCAATTTGCTAGTGTTTTGTTAAGGATTTTGGCATCTATGTTCATCAGGGATATTGGCCTGTAGTTTTCCTTCTTTGTAGTGTCTTTTTCTGCTTTTGGAATTAGAATTATGCTGGCCTCATAAAATGAGTTTGGAAGTCTTCCTTTTTCTTGAATTTTTTGAAATAGTTTGAGGAGCATGGGTATTAGTTCTTTGAATGTTCAGTAAAACTCCTCCGTGAAGCCCTCTGGGCCTGGGCTTTTGTTTGCTGGGAGAGTCTTGATTACATCTTCAATTTCCTTCATTGTTATTGGTCTGTTCAAGTTTTCTCTCTCTTCCCGATCCAGTTTTGGGAGACTATGTGTTTCTAGAAATTTGTCCATTTTGCTTAGATTGTTGAATTTGTTGCCATATAAATGTTCATAGTATTTGTTAATGATCCTTTGTATTTCTGTGGTGTCAGTTGTTACTTCTGCTCTTTCATTTCTGATTTTGTGTATTTGGGTTCTCTCTCTTTGTTTCTTGGTGAGTCTAGCTAAGGGTCCATCAATCTTGTTTATCTTTTCAAAAAACCAGCTCTTTGTTTCATTGATCCTTTGTATTGTTTTTTTGATCTCTATGTCATTTATTTCTGCTCAGATCTTTACTATTTCCTTCCTTCTACTTGCTCTGGGGTTTTCTTTTTGTTTGCTTTCTAGTTCTTTAAGTTGTGAGGTTAGATAGTCTATTAGAAATTTTTCTTGTTTCTTGAGGTAGGCCTGGAGTGCTATGAACTTTCCTCTCAGAACTGCTTTTGCTGCATCTCATAGATTTTGTGTTGTTGTGTGTTCATTTTCATTGGTTTCCAGGAAGTTTTTAATTTCTTCCTTGATCTCCTCGGTAACCCATTCATTGTTTAATAACATGCTATTTAGCCTCCATGTGTTCAAATGTCTTTGCATGTTCTTGTTGCAATTGATTTTTAGTTTCATGCCATTGTGATCTGAGAAGATGCTTGATATGATTTCAATCTTCTTGTACTTGTAGAGACTTAGTTTGTGTCCTAACATGTTGTCTATCTTTGAGAATGTCCCATGTGCACTTGAGAAGAATATGAATTCTGTAGTTTTGGGGTGTAATTCTCTGGAAATATCTATTAGATCTATTTGGTCTAGTGCTTCATTTAGAGTCTCTGTTTTTGTTAATTTTTTGTCTAGAGGATCTTTCCAGTGATGTCAGCGGGGTGTTGAAGTCCCCTGCTATGATTGTATTGCTGTTGATTTCTCCTTTGAAGTCTTCCAGAAGATTTCTAATGTATTTTGGTGCTCCTATATTGGGTGCATATATATATTTACCAAGGTTATATCCTCTATTGGATAGATCCTTTCAATATTATGTAGTGACCTTCTTTGTCTCTAGTTATGGCCTTCATTTTGAAATCTATTTTATCAGATATGAGTATTGCTACTCCAGACTTTTTTTCTTTTCTGTTTGCTTGGAAGATTTTTTCCCATCCCTTCACTTTCAACCTATGTGAGTCTTTTGTTGTGAGGTGGGTCTCTTGTAAACAACATATATATGGGTCATGCTTTCTTATCCACTCAGCTACTCTGTGTCTTTTTATCGGAGCATTCAATCCATTTACATTTAAGGTGATTATTGATATGTACTTATTTATTGCTATTTTTGTTTAGTGTGGTTCTATTTTCCTTTCTATTTCTTCTACTAATTACAGAAGTCCTTTTAACATTTCTTGCAGTGCTGGTTTGGTGCTAATGTATCCCCTTAGCATTTTTTTTTTTTTTTTGTCTGGGAAGCTCTTTATTTGACTTCTATTTTGAATGATAGCCTTGCTGGGTAGAGTAGCCTTGGATTCAGATCCTTGTTTTTCATGACCTTGATTACCTCATGCCATTCCCTTCTGGCCTGTAGTGTTTCTATTGAGAAATCAGCTGATAGCCTTATGGAGGTTCCATTGTAGGTAACCTGTTGTTTATCTCTTGCTGCCTTTAGGATTCTCTCTTTGTCTTTAATTTTTGGCATTTTAATTACTATATGTCTTGGTGTGGGCCTGTTTGGGTTCTTCTTACTTGGGGCTCTTTGTGCTTCTTGAACTTGAATGCCTTCTTCCTTCACCAAATTAGGGAAGTTTTCTGTCACTATTTCTTCAAATATATTCTCTAACCCTTGCTCATTTTCTTCTTCTTCGGGGTCTCCTATGATGAGAATATTATTACGTTTCCAGTTGTCCCACAGTTCTCTTAAGCTGTCTTCCTGTTTTTTCATTGTTTTTTCCTTTTGGTTTTCTGATTGATTGATTTTTTCTACCCTGTCTTCTAATTCATTGATCCGGTCCTCAGTTTCCTCTACTCTGCTGTTTAGTCCTTCCAATGTGTTCTTCATTTCTGCTATGTCATTCTTCATTTCCAATTGGTTGATTTTCAATATATCTATGTCTTTGCTCATGGTGTTGATGTCCTTACTCATGCTGTTGAGCTTCCTCAAGATCATGGCTCTGAATTCTAGTTTTGTTAACTTGCTTAACTCCATTTCATTTATCTCATCTTCGGTGGAGGTCTCTTGTTCTTTCATTTGGCATTTGTTTCTTTGTTTCACCATTTTGGCTATCTCAGTGGGTTTGGAGCCTGCCAAATTTTCCCTGTGGATGTTGGTGTGCTGTTTGTGGCTCCCTCTACTGGGTTTGGATGAGCGTGGGAGGACCCACAGTATACACCACTGTCGAGTCTTACTTTCTTGGGTAGATTTGCAAGCCGAGAAAAGATTAAGTTATCCTCTAGCTTTTTGCCTAGAGGCTATTAGTGGTGGTTACTTGAAGAGCCTTTGTTTCTCAGTTGAATGAAAACCTCCCTCAGGTGTTCAGCATGAGAGGATTTCCCCAGGGTGAGGCAGATGCTGGTAGTTAATGAGCCGCAATTTGCATTTCAATGGCCCACCTGGGTGTGGCTGAATCTCTGAGGGAGGGGCTGCCACCTCTCCCCAGAGCCCTGGGAAGGAGTAAAATGGCTACCTTCCTATGTGGCCACAACTCAGCAGAAGCTCTGAGTGCCCTCCAAATCCTGAGTGTCCCCACCCAGTTCCAGTCCAGTCCATTCTCCCTCTGCCGGAGCCCAAGGTGAGTTGCTGTGGCTATTTTAGTGCTCTGTCCCGGCCCTCTGTGTTGTGGAGCCGGCTTGGGCTTTAACCTTGAGTGTGCTGCTCACAGCTAAGACCGCTGCTGTCCTTGGGCTCCCAGCCCCCCTCTCACGCCTCTGAAATCCTACCGGGATCGATCCAGTGTCCCTGGTTGCATGGTCCTCGCAAGCTGCTTTTCTGTTGCTTTTTCCTGATGATTTGTCTTTATTTTAGTTGTATTTCCAGTTTGGTCCTGGGAGATGGTCTGTATAGCTTCCATTCACTCCGCCGCCATTTTGGAATCCTCGATAAACATTTCTTGTAACTATGGCTAGTATGCCACTATGATTCATCCTCTATTCTGTGAATCTCTCCCACCCCTTTCATCAACACAACTTGATGCTGGTTCTTCTCTTTCACTTTCCAAGATACTACAAGTTTCTGGCTCCTGTATCCTCACTAGCTACTTACAGTTTTCTTTTGGACTCCATTGCTCCTCTTTAATCTCTAAAGTCTGAAAGGTCTTGGGCTCCATCCTAGGTCAAACTTCAAGTTTATTCTTCCCCTGGTGTTTGCCACTCAGTAAATGACAGTGGCATCCACCCACTTGTTCAAGGCCACAATATACTGATCATCTTTTACTCTTTCCTTTCCTTCCAACCTTACCTTAAGCTGTTGAGAACTTGTGGGTTCCCTCTCCAGTGTATATCTGGAAACTGGCCTCTTCTGACACCCCCTCCCATGGCTATGTGTAGTCAAACGCTCTGTTTTGGGCTGAGTTGTCCCTTCAAATTCACATGTTGAAGCCCTAACTCCAAGGACCTTAGAATGTGGCTAAATTTGGAGATAGGTCCTTTAAAACAGTGATTAAGTTAAAATGAGGTCAGTAGGATGGGCCCTAATCCAATATGGCTGGTGTCCTTATAAAAAGGGAAAATTTGGACACAGATGCATACTTTATTAGGTTAAGGAAATTTTCTTCTAGTATTTTATTAGTTTTCTTAACTTATAAGTTGGTGTTGAATTTTATCACATGACTCTTCTGCATCTATTGAATACTTAGTAAAACATTGTAGCTTAAGCTGTTCAGGTAGGCAGGGCCATCAATGGCCTATATACCTTTGTGTGAATGAGAAAGAAGTGCTCCTTCCTCCAGGTGGACACAGTTCCACAACAGCAAAACTTAACTGTCAGCTCCACTCAACCCTTCAGCAAGATGCCCACATGTTGGTTATACCCTGTGAGGCTCCTGGCTGCAGGCCAAAACCCTATGTGTGATCCTTCAGGCCGGACCATAAACAATTCCAAAGGCTTTGCCAGGCAGCATTCAGGGGGTGAAGCTGTCATCCTCACAGGAGACTTGGTACACAGCCTGTGAATTGCAGTCTGGAGGGAGCTGTAGTCAAGAACCCCTTGCTCTCCTCTGCTGGCCATGTTCTTACAAATACCCGCAATTTCTGCATTCCCAGCCTAGGTGCCTTCACTGCTCAGATGCCTATGCATCTGGCCCTCACCTCTTCTTCACCTTAGCCCATAAAACAGCAAGAGTCTTTTGTTTAGGGCTCCCTGGGAAGTGAGACAAATTCTCTCTGCACTTCACTGATTCCTCTGACCCTCACCCTGTGCCATTCCATGAGGAGACATGGAACATTGGAGAGCCAAGATCCTTTCTGGTGTAGCCTCTTGCTTATACTATTGCAGTAAGTTTGGCTCCTTGTCGTAATTGACCACCTGACAATGGGCAGCTTGGCCCTGTGACAACCTGCATAACCATATCTGGTGGCTTGGTGGTAAATGATGTTGGGAGATTTTCTGATATGAACCTACCGCTAGAAAAAAACAAGCCAAACCTGGTAATGCAGGAATTTTTTTTTTTTTAAGTTCTTTGCTAAGATTTTTAAAGTCTCATTGATATTCAGTCTTTTTTCTCTTCTTTTCATTTTTCAATAACAGCACATAAGGATATAAATTCCCCTAAGTATCTCTTTAGCTCCATCATATGAATTTTAATATGTAGAGAAAGCAGCATGGACATAGAGGCTAATGTGGGGCATTCTTGGGAAATTCAGGGTCAGCAAGGAGCTTATGTGGTTATAAATAAATTTCTGTTGGTTAAAGCCACCTCATCTATGGTATTTTGTTGTAGCAGCCCAACCTAACTGATACGTCCTGCCTCTGACTTTAAGTTCCTGGAGGGAAGGGCCCTATCTCAAACTTCTGTCTTTCCTCTACTGATTTGTTAGCTCACTCATAATAGGCACAATGCTTGGATTTTTAACTTTTCTGGGTTAAGAAATCTAGCATGATATTTTGAATAAATAGCTGAATTCTCTTCCAAGGTATATAATCTAAATACATTTCTATTATCCTGGGCTAACCCCTTATGTGACACCACAGTAAGCCAGCCTACATTCATCATATCTCACAGAGGGCTGGAAGTCCATTAGCGGACGTTTGGTCCCTGCTGCAGTTCAGGACATGCTTTTGGGGGTACCGTGCCACTTCATCACAGCATTGGTTATCTCACAAGGGGCCTAAATCTGACTCTTTCAGGAAGTGCCGTGTAGCCCACAGCTGTGTTTTTTTTTTCCTGAATAATTGATGTGTTTGCTACAAAATACAAGTCAAAAAAGTTACCTTCATGGTGCCTATCCATAGAGAAACAGAGTGAAGACTGTCCTCGGTTTCCTTTAAAATTGGAAACTGGCCAGCTAGTTGAGAGGCAATTTTTGATCCAGAGGAAGCTATCTGTCAACTCAAAGCAGTGACACACACCAACTACCGACCACCGACCACTGACCACCAACCACTGACCAGTGACCACCAACCACCGACCACCGACCACAGGATGTACTTTTGGAGTTATATGTTTTTGAGAGTCTTTGTAAAGAGAAGCTAGGGTGGCAGTTCCTCTTAAAGGGTCCATGCACCGGCTTACTTGAACTCACTCCCTCTGAGCTCCAGCACTGGGCAGCAGATCTGTCTTGGTTAATGCTTCAGACATTTCTAAAATCTCTCAAGTAGCATCTGGCCTCAGCGTGCCCCACAGCTGGCCTCGGTTCGCAGCTTGGCCTCTCTTGGGCACCTCCAAGCCCAGCACAAGTAGCAGTCATCTATCTGCAGATCACTTTGTAGCTCGTGTCAGGTGGCTCTGGGCAGAACACA
The DNA here is from genome assembly GCA_030848825.1 of Tadarida brasiliensis. Taxonomy (NCBI): domain Eukaryota; kingdom Metazoa; phylum Chordata; class Mammalia; order Chiroptera; family Molossidae; genus Tadarida; species Tadarida brasiliensis. The sequence goes on along the minus strand of CM061259.1, from coordinate 63,548,089 downwards.
GGCAGTGGCTGACCTTGGCCTGTACCTCCCTAGAGGCCCCAGAGCCAGCATACCTGGTGGACAGCTTCAGACCATGTTGAAGCACCACCCAATTATCTCCACAAGTGACACACTCAAGGGGCGGACTCAGCAAACCCCAGAGCCCTGTTGAAGTAAATCCCATTCCGTGGTCCACAGTGGTTGCAGCCAGCCTTTGCAGCTGATTGGCCTGGGGATAAATGCCTCCACTGACGTGCCAACAGCAATCAAGGCTCAACTACAAGAGGAGGATGTACATGGCCCACAGAGGGTGCGGGACATGGGGAGGAGCACCTTGAGTGTCCAGCTTGGGTGATCAGGGAGGCTGTGCCACTGGACTTACTACATAAAGCTACTCTACCAAGCCTGGGAGACATAGCAACTCTACACATAGAAACAAACACAGGGAGGCAGCCAAAATGAGGAGACAAAGAAACACGTCCCAAATAAAAGAACAGAATAAAACTCCAGAAAAAGAACTAAACAAAATGGAGACAAGCAATCCACTAAATGCAGAGTTCGAAACATTGGTTATAAGGACACTCAGTAAACTTAGGGGAAGAATAATGAACTTAGAGTGAACTTCAACAGCATTAAAAAGACATGGAAACGATAAGAAAATCAGTCAGAAATGAAGGATACATTAATTGAAATCATGGTAGGCAGTTAGACAGATATGAGCAGAGCAAAGATGATGAACCAGGTATAGTAGGTCATCAGGGCAGAAAGCCCCAGGTGCCTAGCAAAGGGTAATTGTAGGGTGGGACCTCACTCCTAGGGTGTCTTTCCTGCCCTAGTATATCACTGGTTATGTGGTTTGGACCCCTGACCTTTCCTCCATAGAGATAACATTTAGGCTTCAGTTGTATTTCAGCTCCAGGCCCAGAAAAGCAGCAAAACCAGACAAGCAATGCCACCACGACTGACCTCAGGACCCCTTGCCCTGGCACTGACCAATCAATCAATGGAGACCCCACCCTGAAAGGACACACCTGGAAAGCTGATGAATATTCTATTAAGATCTTCCCCTGGACCTCCCCTAAAATCTCTACCCTTAAAACCCTTAGGACAGAGGACCCAGCATACTCTCCCTCCCAGGAGTGTGCCCACATCTTTTGCTTCCCCCACATCCTTCCCCATCCCAGGCATATTACTATTAACTTCCTCACTCCTAATCTTCAAGGACCCTTCCTTTACCTCTACAACTTGTTTCCTAAGCCCATTTCTTCTACAAATTACGTCTTCTACCCCTATTATTTTCCAAATAAATGTTCACTTATAATTTGGGTCTTGGCTCTTAATTCTTTCCTAGTCAGAACTCAAGTACCAAGGCTGCTGAACCCAGGACCAGTGTGACCCCACTGGTCTAACACCTGATGCTGTTCCTGCTGTCTACAACAAAATGAAGAATAATTTACTGGGAATCAATAGTAGATGAAGCTAAGAATCAAATCAGCAATTTGGCATATAAGGAAGTAAAAAACACTCAATCAGAACAGCAAAAGAAAAAAATATCCGGGATTCCAAAATGGCGGTGGAGTGAATGGAAGCTACACAGACCATCTCCCAGGACCAAACTGGAATTACAACTAAAATAAAGACAAATCGTCAGGAAAAAGCAACAGAAAAGCAGCTTGCGAGGACCATACAACCAGGGACACTGAATCAATCCTGATAGGATTGCCGAGGCATGAGAAGGGGGCTGGGAGCCCACAGACAGCAGCAGTCTTAGCTGTGAGCAGCGCCCTCAGGGTTAAAGCCCAAGCTGGCTCCACAGCACAGAGGACCGGGACAGAGCGCTAAAATAGTCACAGCCACTCACCTCGAGCTCCAGCAGAGGGAGGGCGAACTGGACTGGAACTGTGTGGGGACAATCAGGATTTGGAGGGCGCTCAGAGCTTTTGCTGAGTTGTGGCCACACAGGACAGTGGCCATCTTACTCCTTCCCAGGGCTCTGGGGAGAGGTGGCAGCCCCTCCCTCGGAGATTCAGCCATACCCAGGTGGGCCATTGAAATGCAAATTGAGGCTCATTAACAATCAGCATCTGCCCCATCCTTGGGAAATCTTCTTAAGCTGAACACCTGAGGGAGGCTTTCATTCAACTGAGAACCCAAGGCTCTTCAAGTAACCACGACTAGTAGCCTCTAGGCAAAAAGCTACAGGATAACTTAACCTTTTCTGGGCTTGCAAATCTACCCAGGAAAGTAAGACTAGACAGTGGTGTTTAACATGGGTCCTCCCACGCTCATCCAAACTGAGTAGAGGGAGCCACAAACAGCAGAACACCAGGACCCACAGGGAAAATTTGGCAGGCTCCAAACCCACTGAGATAGCCAAAATGGTGAAACAAAGAAACAAATGCCAAATGAAAGAACAAGAGACCTCTACAGAAGATGAGATAAATGAAATGCAGTTAAACAAGTTAACAGAGCTAGAAATCAGAGCCATGATCTTGAGGAAGCTCAACAGCAAGATCAAGGACATCAACACCATGAGTAAAGACATAGAAACACTGAAAATCAACCAATTGGAAATGAAGAAGCACCAAGAAGAAATGAAGAATGACATAGCAGAAATGAAGAACACATTGGAAGGACTAAACACAGCAGAGTAGAGGAAGCTGAGGACCAGATCAGTGAATTAGAAGACAGGGTAGAAAAAATCAACCAATCAGAAAACCAAAAGGAAAAAACAATGAAAAAACAGGAAGACAGCTTAAGAGAACTGTGGGACAACTAGAAACGTAATAATATTTTCATCATAGGAGACCCCGAAGAAGAAGAAAATGAGCAAGGGTTAGAGAATATATTTGAAGAAATAGTGACAGAAAACTTCCCTAATTTGGTGAAGGAAGAAGGCATTCAAGTTCAAGAAGCACAGAGAATCCCAAGTAAGAAGAACCCAAACAGGCCCACACCAAGACATACAGTAATTAAAATGCCAAAAATTAAAGACAAAGAGAGAATCCTAAAGGCAGCAAGAGATAAGCAACAGGTTACCTACAATGGAACCTCCATAAGGAGGTTTCTCAATAGAAACACTACAGGCCAGAAGGGAATGGCATGAGGTAATCAAGGTCATGAAAAACAAGGATCTGAATCCAAGACTACTCTACCCAGCAAGGCTATCATTCAAAATAGAAGTCAAATAAAGAGCTTCCCAGACAAAAAAAAAAAAAAAAAAAAAAAAAAATGCTAAGGGGATACATTAGCACCAAACCAGCACTGCAAGAAATGTTAAAAAGGACTTCTGTAATTAGTAGAAGAAATAGAAAGGAAAATAGAACCACACTAAACAAAAATAGCAATAAATAAGTACATATCAATAATCACCTTAAATGTAAATGGATTGAATGCTCTGATAAAAAGACACAGAGTAGCTGAGTGGATAAGAAAGCATGACCCATATATATGTTGTTTACAAGAGACCCACCTCACAACAAAAGACTCACATAGGTTGAAAGTGAAGGGATGGGAAAAAATCTTCCAAGCAAACAGAAAAGAAAAAAAGTCTGGAATAGCAATACTCATATCTGATAAAATAGATTTCAAAATGAAGGCCATAACTAGAGACAAAGAAGGTCACTACATAATATTGAAAGGATCTATCCAACAGAGGATATAACCTTGGTAAATATATATATGCACCCAATATAGGAGCACCAAAATACATTAGAAATCTTCTGGAAGACTTCAAAGGAGAAATCAACAGCAATACAATCATAGCAGGGGACTTCAACACCCCGCTGACATCACTGGAAAGATCCTCTAGACAAAAAATTAATAAAAACAGAGACTCTAAATGAAGCACTAGACCAAATAGATTTAATAGATATTTCCAGAGAATTACACCCCAAAACTACAGAATTCACATTCTTCTCAAGTGCACATGGGACATTCTCAAAGATAGATTACATGTTAGGACACAAACTGAGTCTCTACAAGTTCAAGAAGATTGAAATCATATCAAGCATCTTCTCAGATCACAATGGCATGAAACTAAAAATCAATTGCAACAAGAACATGCAAAGACATTTGAACACATGGAGGCTAAATAGCATGTTATTAAACAATGAATGGGTTACCAAGGAGATCAAGGAAGAAATTAAAAACTTCCTGGAAACCAATGAAAATGAACACACAACAACACAAAATCTATGGGATGCAGCGAAAGCAGTACTGAGAAGGAAGTTCATAGCACTCCAGGCCTACCTCAAGAAACAAGAAAAATTTCTAATAGACTATCTAACCTCACAACGTAAAGAACTAGAAAGCAAACAAAAAGAAAACCCCAGAGCAAGTAGAAGGAAGGAAATAGTTAAGATAAGAGCAGAAATAAATGACATAGAGACCAGAAAAACAATTCAAAGGATCAATGAAACAAAGAGCTGGTTTTTTGAAAAGATAAACAAGATTGATGGACCCTAGGCTAGACTCACCAAGAAACAAAGAGAGAGAACCCAAATACACAAAATCAGAAATGAAAGAGCAGAAGTAACAACTGACACCACAGAAATACAAAGGATCTATTATAGTATACAAACAAATACTATGAACATTTATATGGCAACAAATTCGACAATCTAAGCAAAATGGACAAATTTCTAGAAACACATAGTCTCCCAAAACTGGACCGGGAAGAGATAGAAAACTTGAACAGACCAATAACAACAAAGGAAATAGAAGATGTAATCAAGACTCTCCCAGCAAACAAAAGCCCAGGCCCAGACGGCTTCATGGGGGAGTTTTACTGAACATTCAAAGAAGAACTAATACCCATTCTCCTCAAACTATTTCAAAAAATTCAAGAAGAAGGAAGACTTCCAAACTCATTTTATGAGGCCAGCATAATTCTAATTCCAAAAGCAGAAAAAGACACTACAAAGAAGGAAAACTACAGGCCAATATCCCTGATGAACATAGATGCCAAAATCCTTAACAAAACACTAGCCAATTGGATCCAGCAATACATCAAAAAAATTATTCACCATGACCAAGTGGGATTCATCCCAGGGATGTAAGGCTGGTTCATAATTCGCAAATCAATAAATGTGATACACCACATAAACAAAATGAACGATAAAAACCACATGATCATATCAATAGACGCTGAAAAAGCATTCGACAAAATCCAGCACCCATTTCTGATAAAAACGCTCAGCAATGTGGGAATAGAGGGATCATATCTTGACATAATAAAGGCCATATATGAAAGACCTACAGCCAACATCATATTCAATGGGCAAAAACTAAAAACATTTCCCTTAAGAACAGGAACAAGACAGGGATGCCCATTTTTGCCACTCTTATTTAACACAGTACTGGAAGTCTTAGCCACAGAAATCAGACATGAAGAAAAAAATCAAAGGGATCCAAATTGGAAAGGAGGAAGTGAAACTGTCATTATTCGCAGATGACATGATATTATACATAGAAAACCCTGAAGACTCCATCAAAAATCTACTAGACTTAATAAATGAATTCGACAAAGTAGCAGGATACGATATTAATGTCAAGAAATCGACGGCATTCTTATACACCAATGGTGAACTCACAGAAAGAGAAATTAAAAAAACAATCCCATTTACCATTGCGGCAAAAAAATTAAGATACCTAGGAATAAACTTAACCAAAGAAGTAAAGGTTCTATTTGCAGAAAACTACAGGACATTGAAAAAAGAAATAGAGGAAGATATTAAAAAGTGGGAGCACATACCTTGTTCATGGATTGAAAGAATTAACATCATTAAAATGTCCATATTAACCAAAACAATCTATAGATTCAATGCAATCCCCATTAAAATACCAGCGACATATTTCACAGAACTAGAACAAATACTTCAAAAGTTCATATGGAACCAAAAAAGACTCTGAAAAGCCACAGCAATCTTGAAAAAGAAGGACAAAGTAGGTGGGAGCACAATACTGGATATCAGGTTATACTACAAAGCTACTGTAATCAAAACAGCCTGGTACTGGCACAAGAACAGGCATATAGACCAGTGGAACAGAACAGAGAATCTGGAAATTGACCCAAGACATTATGCTCAATTAATATTTGACAAAGGTGGCAAGAGCATACAATGGAGCAAATACAGCCTCTTTAGTAAATGGTGTTGGGAAAATTGGACAGCTACATGCAAAAAAATGGAACTAGGCCATCGACTTACACCATACACAAGAATAAACTCAAAATGGATAAAAGACTTAAATGTGACTCGTGAATCCATAAAAATCCTGGAAGAAAATGTAGGCAACAGAATTTCGGACATCATACACAGCAGAATCTTCACTGATACATCACCTAAGGCAACACAAACAAAGGGAAAAATGAACACATGGGAGTACATCAAACTCAAAAGCTTCTGCAGAGCAAAAGAAACAACCATCAAAACGGAAAGGGAACCCACTGTATGGGAGAGCATAATTGCCAATGATACATCAGATAAGGGGTTAATCTCCAAAATATATAGAGTGTTCATACAACTCAACAAAAGGAAGACAAAGAACCCAATTAAAAAATGGGCAGAGGAACTAAATAGACACCTCTCCAAACAGGACATACAAATGGCTAAGAGACATATGAAGAAATGCTCAACATCACTAATCATCAGAGAGATGCAAATTAAAACAACAATGAGGTATCACCTCACACCTGTCAGAATGGCCACCATCAACAAATCATCAAACAACAAGTGTTGGTGAAGGTGTGGAGAAAAGGGGACTCTAGTCCACTGCTGGTGGGAATGCAGACTGGTGCAGCCACTATGGAAAACACTATGGTGTTACCTCAAAAAATAAAAATTGGCCCTGGCCTTTTTGGGACAGCGGTTAGAGCGTCGACCTGCAGTACAGAGAGACCCGGGTTCGGTTCCCACTAAGGGTATGTACCTCGGTTGCAGTTTGTCCCTGGCCCTGGTTGGTCGTGCGGGAGGCAGCCACTCGATGTGTCCCTTTCACGTCGATGTTTCTCTCTCTCTCTCTCTTCCTCTCTCTCCCTCCCACTCTATCTGAACAAAAAATGAAAAAATGTCCTCAGGTGAGGATAAAAAAATAAAATAAAATAAAATAAAAATAAAAATAAAAATTGAATTGCCATTTGACCCAGTGATCCCACTTCTAGGAATATACCCTAAGAAGCCTGAAACACCAGTCAGAAAGAATATATGTACCCCCATGTTCATAGCAGCCCTATGTACAATAGCTAAGATCTGGAAACAGCCCAAGTGTCCATCAGTGGACGAATGGATAAAAAAGCTGTGGTACATATACACAATGGAGTACTATGCAGCTGTAAGAAAGAAAGATCTCTTATCCTTTGAGACGACATGGAGGGACCTGGAGAGTATTATCCTAAGCGAAACAAGCCAAGCAGAGAAAGACAAATATCACATGATCTCACTTATTTGTGGAATATAATGAACATAACAGTCTGAAGAACAGGGTAGACCCAGTGACGTGGAAGTAGGGTACAGACTGACAACCCTCAGAAGAGGGGGTGGGTGGGAGGGAAGAGATAAACCACAAAACTTATATGCATGTATGCATAACTGATGGACATGGACAACAAAGCTAGTGATGGGGTTGGGGGGATGGGGAGGAGGGTGTCAATAGGGAAAAAAGGAGAAACATCTGTAACAAAAATAAATTAATAAAACAAAATGAAAAAAAAAGAAAAAGAAAAAATATCCAAAAGAATGAGAACAGTATAAGGAGACTCGGGGACTACTTCAAGCATGCCAACATTTGCATTTGCATCATGGGGGTCCTGGAAGGAGAAGAGAGAGCAAGAAGTTGAAAAACTGTTTGAAAAAACCATGACAGAAAACTTCTCTATGCTGATGAAGCAAATAGACATACAGAGTGCCAAATGCACAGAGTCTCAAACAAGATGAACCCAAAGAGGCCCAAATTAAGACCCATTACAATTAAAATGCACAAAGCTAAAGACAAAGAGAGAATCTTAAAAGCAGTAAGAGAAAAACAGTTAGTTACCTACAAGGGAGTTTCCATAAGGCTGTTAGCTGATTTCTCAAAAGAAACTTTGCAGGCCAGAAGGGAGTGGCAAGGAATAGTCAAAGCGATGACAAGCAAAGACCTACAACCAAAATTACTCCACCCTGCAAAGCTATCATTTAGATGGATAGATAAAGAGCTTCCCAGACAAGAAAAAGCTAAAGGAGTTCATCAACACCAAACCAGTATTACAAGAAATGTTAAAGGGTCTTCTTTAACAAGAAGAAGAAAAAAAAAGGGATTAAAAATATGAACAATAAAATAGCAATACTGTAAATACACATCTATCAACAATTGAACCTAAAAAACAAAATAAACAAGCAGAACAAAACAGGCTCATAGATACAGAGAACATTTTGATGGTTACCAGATGGGAGGGGGCTTGAAAAAGGTGAAGGGATTAAGAAGTACATATTGGTAGTCACAAAATAGTCATGGGGATGGAAAGTGTAGTATAGGGAAGATAGTCAATAATATTCTAATAACTATGTGTGGTGACAGATGGGTACAAGATTTATCAGGGTGATCATATATAATGTCTAATCACTGAAACTAATATAATATTGCATGATAACTGTCATTGAAAAAAAATTTTAATGATTTTTTTTATCCTCAGCCGAGTACATTTTTTGCATCTATCTTCAGATAGGACGGGAGAGAGAGAGGGAGGGAGAGAGAGAGAGAAACATTAATGTGAGAGAAACACATTGAGTGGTTGCCACTCACATGACCCCAACTGGGGCTGGGGACAAACTGCACCCGAGGCACGTGCCCTTAGCGGAAACCGAACCTGGGACTCTCTGGTCCGGGGGCCGATGCTCTAACCGCTGAGCCAAACCGGCTGAGGCTAAATGATTTTTTTTTTTTTTTTAAAGAGAGAGAAAGAAGCTTGGGATAACAGAACACCAAACTGGAAACCAACACACCTAAGTTCTCCTGCGAGCTCTGTGACCTTGGGCAAGTCACCTAGGCTTAGTGTCCTCACCTGTAAAATGGAGGCTTTTCCTACCCTTGCTGAGGCTCCTTATGGCTCTTGTGTTCAGGTGCGTATTGTTTGTGTGCAGGAGGAGATAAGGAACCACACTTTCCCCCAAAAAGTAGCTGCAACTTAGGGAAAACTGAGATGCTGGTGAGGAAACAGTGAAATACTGCGAAAGCAAAGAGGGCCACCAAGCTCAGCGGTGGACCTCAAAGCCTAGCTCCGCCGGGTTCCTGTGAGTCAGCAGTGCTGTCAGCATCCTCGTCCTTCGGAACAGCGTCAGTGGTTTTCTCTTTCCGGATTGCCGTGATTATGTTTCCAGCAGACTGAACCAGAGTATCTTCACTTATTGGGGGGTGGGGACCGGGAGTCTGCTCAACTTTGGACTCTGCCCTCCAGGCAGGCAGTGATCAATGAATGCAGTTTAACCCTTACTCCTCCATCTCACAGCAGGGTGTCTGACTCAGCCCACCCAGGTCCCAGGCCTGTGGCTAAGAACCCAGGAGGTTCTGAGACTTTGCCCTTCCTCCCACCTCCCCAAATGCACACTTTCCCCTTTCCACACCTGCTCTCTCTACCACATCACCATCCCCCAGCCACCAGTGATGGGACTCTCCTGCCATCTTTCCAGACTTGGCAAGAATTGCCACAGCACTGCTCTGACTGCTGTCACAAGGCAGCAGGGATTCAAGAGAAGGGAGAAGTGGGGACACTAAGACCATCAGAACTTCTGGAGTCATCTTGTCTGTTTGCTTCCCTTTGAAGATGGGAAATGAGGAGCTGGTGTCTCCAAAGCCATACAACCAGCAGGTGGCTGAGATGAAAACTAGAACCAGGTCTCTTGATTCCCAGTCAGGACCAGCCCCCACCTGATTCACTACATTATCTTCCCACTTGATCTCAGTGGAATAATTAATGCATAAATGGTATTTTAAGACTTGATGATTGTTTTACAAGGTTTTGAACACCCAAGGAAACAGTCAAGGGAAATAACAGCTTGGAGGTCACCTCTCAATGAAGATGTCGCTGGGCCCCCCAACTTCAAGTGTTTATTCTCCAAACTTCCTTACTTCTGTCTGTATCCCCCACAGAATAATTGTTTCAAAAAGGCAGTATCTGAACCTGGTCTATTGGGGCCTGATGTCTCTCCATAGGTGAGAAAACTCATAAGCTCCTGTAATAAACCAGGTCCATTCCTTCAAGAGAATCCTAAGACTCTGACCCACTTTCCCCACAGGGATCACATGCTAAAAACACAGCCACCACCAGATAGAGGCTCCTTATTCTCAACTGATCCAACCCAGACTCAACATCTTTCAATTTCCTGTAGCTCAGCAAAGAACCAGGCCAACACATTTAAACAAGGACCAATCATCAGCTCAGGTCATCGAGGGAAAGAGTAACACAAGACCAGGTAAGACGCTCATAAAGTCCATGTCCCTTGCTTTTAGTGGGGGAGGGGATACAGCAGAGGTAGGGATAGTGAGGGTGGGGGAGGGTAGCGTTCCCTACTTCCTGGAGCCTCTGTGAGAACCTGGCCTGTCTTCACTCTTCTCTATTCAAACTGTTTCTGCACTGGGTTTGCTCCCGATGCCTTTTCCTACTTGGTTCACCTGCTGACTTACTTAGAGCAGCAGACCTAGCGCTATGGCAGATCTGGCCTATTCCTAGCTCCGCACTCCGTCTCAAAGCCCATTCCTCCTTCCCACCCCAGGGGTGACAACCACCAGGCATGTGGCAGGCACTGAGTAAATATTGGTGCCAGCCCGTCTGGTGTGGCTCAGTGGTTGAGCGTTGACCCATGCACCAAGAGGCCGTCAGTTCGATTCCCAGTCAGGGCACATGCCCAGGTTGTGGGCCACATCCCCAGTGGGGAGCATGCAGGAGGCGGCCAATCAATGTTCATTCTCATCGATGTTTCTATCTCTCTCCTTCTCCCTTCCTCTCTCTCTAAAATCAATAAAAATTATAGAAAATAAAATAAATAAATAAATAAATACATAAATATTGGTGCCAGACTGAAATATGGCAGGATCCCATGGCCAGAGGAAATTGGTCATTTAAACAAACAGGCAAAGAAAAGGAAAAAGTAAATGACGGCACACTCCTATAACCAAGGAGGCTATTCAGTGGACGAGGCCTCCCGTAGAACAGCGTCAGTGTGAGTCATCGGTGAAACTGGCCAGCTTTCAACGTAGCTCAGCACTCACTGTGAAGCAGCTCAATTCTCCTGTGGCCCCAAGTGAAAGCACTGCCAGTGTAAATGCTGGGGGTGGGCGTGGAGAGGCACAAGGGAACAAGAAACTTTATGCAACCTACAGAAGGGACAAGGACAAGCACTCGGGTTTTTTCTTTTAATTATTTACCAGATAAAAAAGAAAAAAATAGTGATTGTTTCTCTTCACCCCCAATATTTCAGTTGACCCAGGTCCAGTGGGAGAGAAATTTGTTGAAAGGTGATTTGAGCTCCTGGCCTGGAGCAAACTCTTCCCCTCTGCTCCACACCACCTCAGGCAGGTGGCCCAGGAGCGGGCTCTAGGCAGAAGTACTTGCACTGTGGCAGCAAAGTGGCAGTGTGGCTGTCATCTTCTCTTCTCCCTGTTGCCACAGCATTCAGACTCTCTTCTCTCTGTCCCACTCCGTCATCCTCCCCAATTCATCAAAGAAAGTAGGAAGACGGGGCTTGCAGAGGCAGGGACAGGTGGAGAGCAGGACTGGGAGGCACGTAGCAGATCCAGCAGAAGGCCTCCATCTTCTGCTTCTATTGCACAGCCTGGCTTAGGTCCCCTGCCCTGAGCAGTGGGCACAAAGCAAAACGCTTCTGAAATTCAAAGAACCTGTTGTTGTGTGCCAGACTCAAGAAGGGGAGGTGTGTTGTTGTGTGGCTAGTTCTGGTATATATAAGTTACATTTAAGTTACTCCATGATGGGGCAAGGAAGAGATTATGCCTCTTTAAAAAAGCATACAGGGTTTGGACACTTGGGGCCCTGCAGTCAGTGGGCTTCTCCCCCTCAAGTTCAAAAGTCCATGAATAACCCTTTCTCCAGTCAGATCTTCTGCATAAGATAGAAGAGGCAGCAGCAACCAACAACCACATGAGTCCCCTCCAAATGTCATGATTCTGAGCCACTCAGGGTGACCTCTTTTTCTGAACACCTGGAGAATTTGACAAATGACCCTAGAGAAAAATCTTTTACACTGTATGTTTCTGCATAAAGTGGCAGGTGTTTGATTCTCATTCTTCTCATTACCAACGAAAGCAGAGTGGGACTGAACAAGGCGTTTAACTGACCTTACAGACAGAATACATTCCTCTAAGAGACGGTGGGGACAGGGGAAGAAGATTGATTTTGATTTAGCAAAGCTGCAAATCTTTCACCTCCATTGGATGGAACAAAGCTGGTGGGTAAAGACAAACCTAAGTGAGCCAACGGCAAGAACTGCAGGCTATGAGAGACGACAGGTCAAACACAGAACTGTATAAACTGTGGCACTCTAAAGATGAGAAGGCAGGTCCATGATACCAGCTGGGAGCAAGCCTTTGGAACACACTTCCAGAAACTATCTGTCCTGTAGTAAGTGGTAGCATCCAGATAAATCAGAGTGGTTCTCCTTCCTCCTCTTCCCAACTTCTGAGAGTTCCTCATTTAAATAACTATGTACACACATACAAGCCTGGTCTCTCTTTTATATGAGGATCCTCCACTTGAGGGTCCTACAATGGCTTTAGAGAGTTGGTTCCAATTGCCTTTTTGGAGATTTACTGCTTGGGACCAGACCTGCAAGGAGAAAAATGATTAATACGATACCAGGAAGATCTTTAAGATGGAAGCATCCCAGTGTTTAAGGCATTGAGTCCTAATATAAATAAATAAGGAGCCCGCAGCTCCCTTACTGAGCTCTGGTACCCTGGTCAATTAAGTAACTGGGCTGGGACTCTTCAACCCTATGTGGCTCCTGTCAGCCAGAGGGCCCCATGCCCACCAACAACCCTGGGAATACAGCTCCATACCTCCTTCTGATAAGGACAATTTCTCAAGTTCGGCTTCAAGTTCAGCGTCCGAGATCCTAGGGATAGGCACACTGTTGGTATAAAACAACTCGTGGGGATTATCAGGCAGATCCAAAGGTTCTTTGGTGGTATCCTGAAGAAGGATGTCCAGTTCCTTCTCTAGTTCCTCATTGTCAAAATCTGGAAAGAAAAGACAGTATGAGGACACATACAGTCCAGAATGGAAATGCATTATGAGCCAAGGACTGAGGACAGCAAAACCCAGCTCAGCTTTACAAAAGAAGTCCAGGCCCTGGCTGGTGGCTCAGTTGGTTGGCGTATCATCCCGTACACCAGAAGGTTATGGGCACGTTCCCCGGTCAGGGCACATATGGGAGGCAACCAATAGATGTTTCCCTCTCACATTGATGTTTCTCTCTCCTCCCCGCCCTCACCCTCTTCTTCTCTCTAAACATATCCTTGGGTGGGGTTAAAAGAAAAAAAGTCCAGACCTCCTTGCAGCTTAAAAAAAATCATGTGACTTAGAAGGCAGAGGGCACCTTCAAGCAAACACTCTTTTTCCATACATAGAGCTAAGTTGTGAAGAAGGTACATTTTGGCCCTGGCTGGTTTGGTTCAGCAGTTAGAGCATCAGCCCACAGACCAAATAGTTGCAGGTCTGATTCCAGTCAAGGGCACGTACCTCGGTTGCAGTTCAGTCCCGGCCCTGGTTGGGGTCATACGGGAGGCAACCAGTCAATGTGTCTCTCTCATGCCGATGTTTCTTTCTCCCTCTCTCTCTCCCCCTCCCACTCTATCCGAAGATAAATGGAAAAATATCCTCGGGTGAGGATTTAAAAAAAAAAAAAAAGGTATATTTTGCTAACCCCACAGAATTGACTCTGCTTTTTCCTGTCCTTGGAGAAGCATCTTCCAGTCAGAAGCCTAGTCAGTAAGGCACACTGGAACACAGAGGAAGGTAATGACAACTCCTTCCAAATACCCCTGTGGATAAGCCCCAGAGAGAGGGGAGGGTAGGAGAGCCCTGCCTGCACCAGGAAAAGCAGATCCATGACCAAACCTACCACAGCACAAAGGGATGAAGTCCTCTTAGGAAGGAAGAAAGAAAGAATCTTTTGTCAACTCACCTAAGCCATTGGTTACCCCACCAGCCAGAGTCTGAGAAACTTCATCCTGGGTGTCACATAGCTGTAAGGGAAAAGCACAGGCCTTGAATTCTGAGTCATGTCTCTGTGGACCTCAGTCTTTGGGTCTTGGTGTTCAGGGTTACAAAGTAATGCTACCCCATCTGAGGATCAAGGAAAGCTTCCTCCAGTGCACAAGGTAGAGTCCAGTTTGGGAAAAGAGGAATTGCAACACTGTCCTCAGTCACTTCCCTCTGGAGTGTTCCTCCCTGGCCCCTTCCCGTACCTCCTGAATCTGATCCACGAGGCTCTCTGCCTTCTCCACTGTGACATCCTTCATGGAGAGTTTTAGGGCTCCTACCCCAGCCTGATAGGCATTGAAAACCTAAAGAGAAAGCAGTTATCATGCAAATGAAGAACACTGGGCAAAACACATACAATATTGTTTCATCTCCAAAAGATAGCTTTGAGGGTGTTTTTTTTTCCACTCCACATCCACTGGGGCCAAAACTTCCCAACAGAAAGGCTAAGGCAACCATATCCTGAAAGAACCCAGGCCTCCTCCAAACAGCAGAGCCACAGTGGAGGGGAGGAGGAGTGGGTGCTAGACAGAGCAGACAAGTGCTGGAGCAGAGGGGCAGTGGCTACCATCTGATCTGTCTGGGAGGCATAGATCCGGTCCAGGATGCCTTGAACAGTGTCCAGCTTGGCATGCAGGGCCTCGATGCGCTTCTCCGTCCGTTGTTTGGCTTTGAGAGATCTCAGCGCCTGGGGGGCATGGAGACTTGGTCAAGGTCAGACTGGGCAGAACAAAGGGCCAGGGGAAGATAGCCGTTCCCAGATGCTAAGATCATCCCAGGCCTCCTTCCCTCTCATTTGTAAAATAAGCTGTGGTGCCTGGGCCACCTGCAGACTCTTCCCCTCAAGCCCCAAGTTCCTCTCTAAACTGCTGGGATGCCTGTCACTGCTAGCCCAGGGCGCAGGTACACAGCTGGAGGGGAAAAGAGAAAACTCACCAGCTGCTTCTTTCCTGCTCGGCATGCCCGGCGGGCTTCTTCTTTACACCTATGAAACAAGGGGACAGATTGGGATGACAATGCCAGAGGAGGGGGTGGCACAGTCCTGAAAAGTCCCCAAGAGCAGCACTTAGGTAAGGTACTTCCAGAATGAAGATCAATTCCATTCCACCCAATGACAAGAAAAATGATGCCCGATAGCCCACTGCTGAACTCTTGCAGCAAGTTGAGAAATCAGCTTGAGAACCCACGGGGGGGAGAGAGCATGCCAACAAGGCACCTGGGAGCCAGACCGGAAATCGATTCCTAACACCAACAATGACTTTGGGCACATCCCTTGAATTTCTCCTATTGTAAGATGGAGTGAACAAGTACATCTCAATCCAATGTCTATATATCCTACTTTCTGGAGAAGTGTTCATGTACCTTTAGTGGGGATGCCTTGTATGGTCACCCAAGGGGAAGAACAGGAGTCCCTCAGAGACCTCTTGAAGGCAGAGACTTGTCCTGTTCACTACTGTATGCAAGTCCCCAAGACAAGATCTGGCTCAAAAAACATTGGTTAAATGGATATTGGCATGGGAGTGCATAAACATAATGTTAATGGTTGTAATCTTTGGAGGAAGAATTAAAATTCATTTTTTTCTCCTTTGTGATATTCTGTGCTTTCCATAATTGCTGTACTGAACAGTGAGTAGTTTTGCAATCAGCAAAAAAGAAAAAACAAAACAAAACAACCCCCCCCCCAACTTTTTTTTAAAGAGCCCACAGACACCAATGCTTTGCCGGCCCTGAGGGCCAGCATGGTGGGGACTGGGGCGCTCGGCTCAGGGGTAGT
This sequence comes from Tadarida brasiliensis, assembly GCA_030848825.1. Taxonomy (NCBI): domain Eukaryota; kingdom Metazoa; phylum Chordata; class Mammalia; order Chiroptera; family Molossidae; genus Tadarida; species Tadarida brasiliensis. The sequence continues at coordinate 63,532,085 of CM061259.1, read as the reverse complement.
TACCTCTCCGCTTCCTGGGATAAGGACTCCACTTTGCGCGAGAGCAGCTGTTCACTCTGCATCAGTTGGTACACCCCAACATCTACGTCGTTGACAGGAGAGACCTTGGCATGTGGCCCCCGGGCAAACTTTACAATCTGAGGGACAGGGACAAATTACTGCTGCCCCTACCACAAATGCTGAGACATCCCCAGGCAGGAATGCTGGTGGGCATGTCAGTATGTACTTAATAAGTAAGCGGGGAATCTGTGAATGAACAGCTGAACTCCATACCTTTTCCCCATTCTGCTCAAGGACTGTGACTCTCTTCTCTTTCTGTAGCTGCAGCAACACCAAGTAGAAGGTCCTCTCGTCAGGACAGGAGACCGCACAGAGGGTGCTCAGCTCCGACAGGGCCACAACAGGGTGGGAGGAGAGAGGGGAGTTCTGATACAGACGATACACCTCCTCAGCCTTTTCCTGCAGGGAAGGCAAAACATGCTCACAGGTGCTGCCCACCGCCACAGAACCCAGTGAGCCCTGACCCCCTGCTTCCAAACAATGATCACACAGGGCAAGAGCAGGGGCCACCGAGCTGTCTTCCCAAAGTGGCAGCTTTGGAAAAGAAAAAAGATTTGTGTGGTCTTTTTTGTTGTTGTTTTTCCACTGATTTTTAGAGAGAGTGGAAGGGAGAGAGGGAGAGAGAGAAAAATATCGATGTGAGAGAGACACATCAATTGGTTGCCTCCTGCACATGCCCCAACCAGGGCTGGGGATCGAACCTGCAACCCAGGTACTTGCCCTTAACTGGGAATCAAACTGTAGTGAGAACAGGATGGTATCCATACACAAATAGATTAATGGTACACAACATTAATAGTAATGTTTAAAAAAACTGGTTATCCGTTTGGAAGAAAATAAAGTTTTTCCTCACCACATATACAAAAATAAATACCGAATTACTGAAATTTAAATTGAGAAAATGAAAGAAAATAACTTGAAAAAATATTTAAAAATCTGATTAACGTTAAAGTAGAGGATGCCTTCCTAAGCAAGACCAGAAATTCAGTAGCCATAAAGGAAAATTTGGGACATCTGATTATAGAAATAGGAAAATTTCTATATGGTAAAAGACATCACACATAAAAATCAAAAGCAAACAGGAGATTGGGAAACAGTATTTACATTCCTAATCCTAAATGTACACACACACACACAGACATATATAATACATAGAGAACACCTACAAATGAGTATAGATTATCATGCAGGCATCCAAAAGAATGAAGGAAATCTACACTGTGTAGAGACCTGGAAAGATGCTCATGGTACATAAAAGTGAAAAGAACAAAAAGCACATTGCAATAGGTAAAAAAGATTACACTTCTGGAAAAAAAAATGGAGTGTTTGTGTATACATATATATGCATGTGTATATTCATTTATTTATTCAACAAGTATTTATTGACTCTGTTCCAGGGTCCCCTTTTCAACAGGATAAAAGATAATAAATAAATAAACAAGTAAATAAGATTTTCAGGAAGTACTGAATGTTAACAATAAAATAAAATGGAAAGTAATATAATAGTGTGAGACAGGGTCAATAAGAAATACCTGTAAACACACATGCGCACACACACACACACACACACAACTTGCACACACATGTGTGCACACACACAGGAAGGGAACACACCCAGAGATGGAAATGGGATGAACAGAAAGGAAACTTTCGTTTCTTTGTATAATTTTTTAAATAGCAAAATCTATGGGCAATTTTTTCTTTTCTGTACTTTTTTCAAATAAGAAGTTACTGGCTGCTTTCTATGTCTAGACTTGAGAAAGTCAATTTACCTCAGAAACAGATTTTCTTTGTTTATAAAACATACAGATAAGCTCCGGCCAGTTGGCTCAGTGGCTGGAGTGTTGGCCCCTGAACTGAAGGGTCGCAGGTTCAATTCCTGATCAAGGGCATGTACCTAGGTTGCAGGTTTGATCCCCAGCCCTGGTCAGGGTCATGCAGGAGCACCCAGTTGATGTGTCTCTCTCACACTGATGTTTCTCTCCCTCTCCCCCCCGCTTCCATTCTATCTAGGAATCAATGGAAAAATATCCTCAGGTGAGGATGAACAATAAATAAAAAAATAAATAAAATATTCAGATAAGACTCTTTAGTTTCAAGGAGGTAAACAAGTTGCCGTCTCAGGAAAAAATAGTGAAGTCACCAAATATTAGAAAGCAGATGTCACTGAACGAGATGAAGTGTTACACATTCTGTTTAGTGACACAAACAGATTTAACAGTACCATGCCCCTACAGAGCTAGACAATTAATTTTTCTGCCTAAATAGAATTAAAACTACATTGCTGTCAAATATTAGTTGGTTCTTAGAAGACCTATGTAATTCCACTCCTACCTCCATATCTGCCTTTGTTCTCAAGACTGTGAGTCCAAAAACACATCTGTGGGGATAAATGGATCTACCTCCCTTTGCTCCAGGTTGGAGAACACGTGAGGTAAGACTGCACAGAGGAATGGGGCTTGGCCCAGAACCACCCAAACCATCCTGTAGTTTCTGTGGGACCTTGGCTAAGCCATGGGGGTCAGGCTACTGGGTGGGGGAATAACCATGAGGGCAGAGATGGAGCACAGAGGGGAAGAGAGGTGTTCCCTGAAGAAAACGAGTGCTGCTCAGTCAGAAATCCTGGGGGAGCCGGGGCGGTGTGGCTCAGTGGTTGAGCATCCACCCATGCACCAAGAGGTCGCTGGTTCGATTCCCGGTCAGGGCACATGCCCAGGTTATGGGCCCAATCCCCAGTGGGGGGCATGCAGGAGGCAGCCAATCAATGTTCTCTCTCACTGATGGTTCTCTCTCTCTCTCCCTCTCCCAAAAAAAAAAATCCTGGGGGACTGGGAGAGCCGGGAGATTTTGGAGACTCCCTTCCCCCGCTTCTCAGTCTGAGGCAGATGAGGCAGAGAGGGTTGGAGGTCTGCTGAAGTGAGAAGAAACTAGAGCTTCTCTTGGAGTGGGGGAATGGGGATTCTGAGCTGGCTCCAGCTTGTGGAAGCCTCCAGGGCTATGCAAGGACCCTGAGGTTGGGTTTGGTCTGGGAGTTTCAAAAATAACTACTGTCTATAGTATATTTCTGCTAATAGGTGTTCAGTCAACTTTGTATACACGCACAGGCTCTCTCTCTCAGGTTACTATAACCTTGTCCACAGCAGTTTTGGTGAAGTGGTAGGGCTGAAGCAGGTGTGCACTGGGTCAAAGACAGTGTGGGAGGTGAGGAAGTGGTGACGACAAAGCTTAGATGAGAAGGAGACAGAGCAGGAACTAGGCAGGGGCCCAGGTCCCACACAGGAGTCAGCTGGCTTTAGAGGCCGAAGGTGAGCACCAAAAGAGATGGAGATGGAATATACAGATCAAGAGGCTAATTGATGGGATGGGAGCAAGCCGTGTGGGGACAGACTCAAGAACACATGTGGAACACAGGAAGGGCACATCACCCTCTGAGTTCTGCCCAGGAAGAAGGGCTCAGAGGAGGTGAAATTGGAGGTGGAAAGACAGAAAACTGATGGCGCTGACTCAGGAGATTCTACCTTCTCCATGGAAGTGTCTGCAGACAGTAGAGAGGGCAGAGAACAGAAGGAGTGTGTGAGCAGCTGGGAGAGGACAAGGAAACCAGGCTTCAGAGTAGCTCTGAGGGTCCTTCTAAAGCTCGGGGCTGTGACGGGGGACCCGGTTTTGGTGACAGGGTGACTTTCTCCAGCAGGGATGGAGACTGTGGGGTTGACCTAAGGTGGTGGATTTGCTGGTGTCTCTGCTGTGGACTGGGAGAGCTGCAAAGGAGCCTGGGGTACCAAGGAAGGAAGCGGTCAAGTATCAGCTGCATGCTCTAATCTGGGTAGGGAAGGCAGGCCAGGAGGAGGCAGACTGACCAGGGGAGCAAGAAGGGATCAAGGGCCTGGTGGCCTGCAAGGCCATTAGTAAGCTGGAATGGGAAAAAGTTATAGCCAGAGAGGAGAAAATCCGAACCTAGTATGCTGATTTAGGGGAAGGCAAAGCTGAAAGTCACAAGGTCTTTAGGAATCCTGAGAAATTCTTTTTTTTAAAAGAAATTTTTTTAAACATATTTTTTTTCCTTTATTGATTTTAGAGAGAGAGGAAGTGAGAGGGAGAGAGAGATAGAAACATCGATGAGAGAGAACATCGATTGGCCACCTCCTGCATGCTTCCCACTGGGGGTCAGGCCCACAACCTGGGCATGTGTCCTGACTGGGAATTAAACCAGTGACCTTTTGGCCCTGGCCGGTTTGGCTCAGCGGTTAGAGCGTCGGCCTGCGGTCCAGAGAGACCCGGGTTCGGTTCCCACTAAGGGCATGTACTTCGGTTGCAGTTTGTCCCCGGCCCTGGTTGGTCGCGGGTGACAGCCACTCGATGTGTCACTTTCACATCGATGTTTCTCTCTCTCTCTTCCTCTCTCTCCCTCCCACTCTATCTGAACAAAAAATGAAAAAATGTCCTCGGGTGAGGATAAAAAACAAAAAAAAAAAAACCGGTGACCTTTTGGTGCATGGGTTGATGCTCAATCACTGAGCCACACCGGCCGGACCTGAGAAATTCTTGTCAGTAAACTACAGAAGGCAAAGCATTTTCTAAGCATTTAGCTTATTACAAATCCCTACAAATACAGAAAGTAATCAACTGTATGTTACTGATGACTCCTAGACAGAAGATAACCCTTGAGATGTAGAAGTCCAACTAACAACTAAATAATGCTATAGAATAAAGTAAAGAATAAGGGAGATCAGGTAAACTCAATTATCACCATCATCATGTAAAAAGATATGTTCTTCTTCTAGTGATACATACAAAGGATGTGGAGGAGTCTGTCATCACACCAGATGACACCGAGACCTCTCCCTTCTGAGTACCCACCTTAAGTAGCTCCACAGCCACAAGCACCTCCTCAGCAGGAACCTTATTATCCCCTAGCATGTTGGAAAGAGTCCACTTGAGGGGCTTCAGCAGGAAGACTCCAACCCCCCAGGAGATCCAGCTGCTGTCTACACTGGCCATGAAGTCTGACTCCCGCTGCAGCTCCCCTCGACTGCAAAGAAAGAAAAGGGCATACAGTAGGCACAATGCAATGTCCCATTCCAGTCCCCACACCCCCCTAACCCCAAATGAGGTATCTGATCATCGTCATCTACACCATTTATTAGGCAGCTACTCTGTGCCAGCTAGATGAGCAGCTACTATGTTTATGTTCCAGCCCTGAGCCTCACAACTCATTTTAGCTAATGAGAAAACTGAGGGGCTGAGAAGGTGAGAGAGGCCAAATCTAAACTATAATTTGGCTCCAAAACAGAAGCTCTCCACTAAGACTGCAGAGGCACTGGAGGGTGCAGGGTCCATGATGAGACTTTTACAAATGGAGCTAAAAAAAATGATAAAAGGAGCCCTGGCCGGTTTGGCTCAGCAGTTGGAGCATCGGCCTGCGGACCAGAGAGTCCTGGATTTGGTTCCCGCTAGGGGCACGTACCAAAAAAAAAAAAAAAAAAATGATAAAAGGAAAATAACAATAATGGATCACTGTGAAATGCAAGGAAGAATGCAAATAATTCAGAGAAAGGGTTTCTGCTATTCCCAAGGTAGGGTGAAAAGAAGACATAAGCATTTCATGGTACTGGTAGTAGTAGCTATATTTACTGAATGCTTACCATGGGCTAGTCGCTATGCTAAGGGCTATGCAAGGAATATGTCTTAAAATCCTCACAATAAACCTAGGTACAATAATCATCACCATTTTATAATTGGTCAAACTAAGGCTTAAAGAGGGTACATAATTTGTCCGCAGTAAAAGAATTTATCCATGGGCACGTAATTTAGCAAGTGGCAGAACTAGGATTTGAGCCCAGACCATTTGGCTCTCAAGCAAAGCTATTAAACTACTACGCTATTAAAGGACTCTGGGTCAGAAGTGGTAGAGGATGGTCCTGCTGCAATAAGAAAGCCCAGACTGTTCCTCTCCCTAAATGACTTCTTCAGCTACATCCCCTGCATCCCACTTCAGGCGTGAAATAAAACTTTGTCTACAGTACACTTGCTCAGAAAAGAAGTTTCAGAAATAGCGTGTCCCATGAATGTCAGCTAGTGGAAAGGTACTGAAGAGAAGGGAGACTTTCAAATCAGGAAGAACAGCAAGCTAAAAGCAGCATTTCAAAGTTGACTTCTTCATTCAGAGGGAGGCAGGCACTAGGCTGGCTAGACTGCTCTCCGTAGGATATATACAATGTGAAGTGCAAATGATTTGGAGTCAGAAGACCAGGGTCAAGCTCTGGCATTATCTCTAACTAGCTGTGTAACCCCAAGAAAGTCGTTTGGTGTCTCTGAGGCTCAGTTTCTTCTATGTGCTGAGGATAACATCTTGTCTACAGGACTGCTGAGGGGGTCAGATGAAATGGTGTATGCGAAGTATCTACACACTGTGAGGGGCTATGCATCTATTAGATATCCATGTTATTGCCTCAGGTACCCCACAACACTGCACCTGTCGCACAGGTAGCAGCTACAGGGCCTTCTCAGAACACCAAGATGTTCAGTAAAGCCCTCACCATCCGTCATGTACTCTGCTCCAAACAGCCGGTGCCAAGGACAAGCCAAGATAGGCCAGACACATGACTTGTGCTTGGGGCTGTTGGCAAGATCCCTACAACTTGGCCACTTCCCCACCACTGCCCTCTTCTTAGCTCTGACCTTTCTTCATTCGATAAATCTTACAGACCTTCTGTTCTGGGGTAACTAAAATTTGGACGGCCCTATGAAATAACTACACAACGGGATTCAGGTCCAGACAGATCACTGTCACCTCTGCCAGGCCGGCTTCTCTTACCGTCTGGATCTCATTTAATCGGCCTACCCTATACCCCGTCTCCATCTCCCAAACACCCCTAGCCCAGCCTCCTTGTCTTCCTCTTCCTTCGCCTACTGAGCACGCACAGAGGCTGCTCCGAAGCAGACCCCGGGCTGGGCGCGGTGCGCTGTCAGAGAACCGGCCGGAACCGGCCCTCAGGGAGCCGCCCCCACCCCGGCCCGGGCCCGCCCTCACCGCAGCAGGTCCTGCAGCACCGTGGCCAGCCCCAGCGGGACGCTACCCTTGCGTTGAAAGGCCTCCTGCAAGTCCCGCAGACGCAGGCGCACCACCCCCTGGCGGCGGCTGTGGCTCAGCACCAACGGCGCCCAGAAGCCCATCTTGCTGTCCCAGTCGGTGCTGTTCACCTCGCGACTCCTTTTGAAGGCGGAGAACAGGAAGGACATGCGCTCCTCATCCTCCTCCCACTCGGGGGGCAGTAGGCCCGCCGGGTCTCCCCCGGCCGGGACTTCGGCCTCCCGCTCCGGGGACCACATCGGAACCCCAGCCCCTCCAAAGCTCCAAACACAAGCCTGGCCCTGGTCCCCTTCCGCCCTAGATCCCTCCCGGCTTCCGTTCTTTGACCACCGCCTCCTCTGTCATTACGTCACCGCCTCCCAGCATGAAATAAGTCTCATGCGGCCCCAGGCCGCATGCGTGGCCCTGCCCTCTGTGCTTCAGGAGGCAGAATTTTTCCAGAGTATTAGAGCGCCTGCGTCAACCCGTCCTCCCGCCGTCTTTGTGCGGAAAGAAGAGCTTTGCGCGTGCGTAGCGGGTAGGTGCGCGTAGCGCCCCCTCAGGAGTCGTAGTTTGTGGAAGCATTTTATGGAGGCAAATGATAATACCGCTAACTTGTGGTTTCAGATAATGAGGCTGCAGTCCCGCTAAGGGGCGCCAGAGGCGCTAGGATGGCCCGCGTGGATCACCGTTTACCGCTTCTCCACCTACCTTACTTCAGGTGTGTAAACTTCCAGCATAGCTTCCTTGTACCGTAGTGTCAGCGGGTAAGGGGGGCGCCCAAGCTCTGTGACAGTGTATACACTGGTTTTGAGAAGTGTATAAGCTTCTTCTACTCTCACTCCTGGAAACGTAAGAAATGTCCAAACATGTACGGAAGTTTTATGAGTTTATTTGAGCCAAACTGACAGTGGCTGGGAAGCAGAAATCTTAACGGAATGAGAAAATGCTCTGGAGTGGCAGCTTTGCAGTTTATTTTATATATTAGAATCAAAGGAGGAGGTGTAAGGAGGGTTACATGGTGGTAAATTAAGGAGATGGGAGAAACAAAGCAGGAAAAGCTCTGAGATTGAATACAACGAGGAGAAAAATACTTCTTTCACATTGGTGGGTATAGAATAGTTAACAATTAATACTTATATAGCACATAGAGATGGTAGTTGGGCAACAAGATAACAATGAAGGGTTCCACCTCTCATGCTCTGGTGGGAGATTGTGCCCTGAGTGGTTTGGGAAAAGGGGGATTACTCTGACATCCAAAAGTGTATTATGGTACCTGCAAAAACACATAGGTTCAGGTAAGGTAAAGATTGACCTTTGTCAAGGAAGACACCCATCCAGGATGTAATTACCCATCATGACTCGCTTTTAGTTAAGAAGTTTTAATTTCAGACCATCCTATGTGATTACTTTCAGTCTCTGAGTTTGTAGGGCTCACCATGCAAGGCCTCCCCTGAGTTTGTCAAGTTTGTATGTGGCCCCTTTTTGGTCCACACTCCCCACCTTATGTGCTGAAGTGTTCGTCTGTTTCCTTCTCACTATCAATATTCTACTGATCCCTTAGGATGGAGCTCAATTCTAATCTTCCTTGAAACCTTCTCTGACAGTCCTGACTCATTGTTGATCTCTTTCCTGGACTGTATAGGTTATCATTTACTATTCTGTGCCCTGTTCCCTAGTTCCTTGAGGGAAGGTGAAATGATATATATCTTGCTATGACATATAGTGGTGCTGAAGAAACATTTCATAAACTGAAAGATGCATAACTTGACCCTCACCCTTCTAATATCTTAGAACTGTGTTAGAATGAGAGCTTATGTATATATATACATATTTGTTTCTCGCAAACGACTTATGAACAATGAACATGTATCCAGTGTGTTAAGAATGAATTGATTTTTTTGTTGTTAATCCTCACCCGAGGATATTCCATTGATTTTTAAGTAGAGTGGAAGGGAGGGAGGAAGAGACAAATATCTCACATCGATTGGTTGCCTCCTGAACGAATGAGGAACTCCAGGGATGGAACCTGCAACCCAGGTCTGTGTCCTTGACCAGAAATCAAACCCTCCCTCTACCCTTCAGTCTGTGGGCTGATACTCTAACCACTGAGCAAAACCGGCCAGGGCTAATTTTCTTTTTAATTGAACTATTTAAAGGGTGAAAGGAGTTTGTTTATTGGAACTATGTAACAATCACCAGAGTTGAATATGAATCTGTCCTCTGCCACTCACTGGCTGTGTGACCCTGGAGATAAAAAATTAATAAATCAGAAAGTAGAGAAATATGTTAAATGAAACCTGAGGTTACAATCAGCAAATCCATACTGGGGAATTCTACGTTGTTTCCTCAACAAATAATGGCAACAGAGAGACTTTGAATGTGCAATGTTATTGCATCTGATTTGGATCTAATTTGCACAAACAATAAAAAAAATCTTCTATGATAATTAGATAGTCTTCATAGTTTTAAACTCTCTTTCCATATGTTGCTATCTTTGGTCAAGGAATCATTCCTGTGCTTCTCCTGAAACTAGAGATGGCAATCACTGGAAACAAATTTGCTGCATGCAGGGAAAGGTGATTGACAAGTTTCAGGGGGCCCACGACTGCATTTGTAATTATTTTATGTTTTAGGCAAAATTATTAAGACATTGAAGTCCACTGTATGATTTTCTATAGTTTTTGGTATGTCTAAAAAAACTCTACAATTTGCCCTGGCTGGTTTGGCTTGGTGGTTAGAGTGTTAGTGCTCAGACCAAAGGGTCATGGGTTCGATTCCCAGTCAAGGGCATGAGTTGCAGGGTCAATTCCCGGCCCTGGTCGGGGTCGTACAGAGGCAACCAATCGATATGTCTCTCTCACATCAGTGTTTCTCTCTCTTTCCCGCCCTTCCACTCTGCCTAATAAAATCAATGGAAAAATATCCTCGAGTGAGGATTAACAGAATAAATAAATAAATCTACAATTTAAAAGAAGGATAGGAAGGAAGGGAGGGAGGGAGAAAACAAAGAAGGAAGAAAGGAAGGAAGGGAGAGGGTATAGTCGCTTTATTGCTGCAGACAATTGACAAGATGTCTCAAATTCCACCCTTCATACCAACAGGGATTTGGACCTGTGTTGTTACTGTCTTGATGGACCTCTTGGTACCCTTGCAATAAACCAGTCTGAAGGAAGAGGTGAGGCTATGGAATGGCCATCAAGACTCCTGGAAATGTGGCCACAGCACTCAGAGAAGACAGCTGGGACCTTCGATAGCCTAGTGTTCCATTTATGGCAGGAGCTACTCTTACTATACACTGAAACAGAGTGCATGTCCGAAAGATATGACCATGTCCATTTATAATAGGAAGACTGAGGGTCAGGGAGATCAAAAGTTATTCCCAGGTAGGAAAGAAGATAGAGCACATCCACACCACTTCCCTGCTTGCATGTCAAATGACCACTGTATGGAATTTCATTAAATGGTTTACACATTTTTCAAGTTTTATCAACAACTCATAGTATCTTGAGATTGGACAAGTAGTGGTATTTCTAGCATGTTTTCTGAATTGATTACTACAATAGTGGTAAATGATTTTCACATTCGCCCCTCCCCCATCCTGAGTTCCAAGTCATTTTTGTCCTTTGTCCCTGACTGCTCATATTCAGGATTCACTGCCTCTCATCACTTGTCTGCTGTTTGTCAAGCTTCTCGTTCTCCTTTCCTGTGGGCACACCACTTCGTCTCCTTGCTGAGTCACTGTAAAAGACCTGCCATTTGACAGCTGTCCCTCTCCTCGACATGTTGAACCCAGGACTCCAGAACTGCCCATTTAGTGTATTTCCGTGCCTCTGGCCGAGGGCCACAACCAGACAACCACCAACCCTCTGAACCAGGCTCACCCTTTAGCAGTTTGTTTTTTCTCAGTGGAGGAGGGTTTTTTTTGTATCATCAAATCTGAGGACCATGGGATACAGCCAGCTCCAGGGAGGAATTTTTTCAGGTACAAATGTTTTGTCAAAAAAAAAAAAGATCGGACTTCCGGTCAAGATGGCGGCCTAGGTGGACGCGGAATCGCATCCTCCCACAACCACATCAAAGTTACATCTAAATCACAGAATAACTATCACTTAAAGACCGGATGAAATCAAGCTGAATGGAAGCCCTGCAACTACGAAATTAAAGAAGCAGCAGAATGGAGATGGCATACTGCCCTCCAGGACCCTCCTTGTCGCCTGAAAGGAAATGAGATCCTGCAGCCAGGGGCGCCTGCAGAAGCTGAGCGACCCCCCCCACCACGGAGGAACCCAGGTGGAGCGAGGGAGCCGGGCGACCCCCCCCCCCACCACGGAGGAACCCAGGCGGAGCGAGGGAGCCGGGCGACCCCCCCCACCACCACCACGGAGGAACCCAGGCAGAGCAAGGGAGCCGGGCGACCCCCACACCACGGAGGAACCCAGGCGGAGGGAGGGAGCCGAGTGACCCCCACACCAACGGAGCAACCCAGGCGGAGCAGCGAGGGAGCCGAGCGACCCCCACACCAACGAGGAACCCAGGCAGAGCGAGGGAGCTGAGCGACCCCCACACCAACGGAAGCCGGCAACACACAGGAGAACTGAGCAAACTGAACAACGAAATTGACCCAGAGACATGGAGGTGGAGTTCGGGATGACGGGCCTCAGAGGAGGGGGGGAGGCGGGGGAAAGAGATGAATCACGGAGCCTATGTGCATGGGTGCATAACCAATGGACATGGACAACATGGATGGGGACGAGGAGAAGGGGAGGGGGAGGAGGGTGTCAATGGGGGAAAAAAAGGAAAAACATCTGTAACAAAAACAAATTAATAATAAAATAAATTTAAAAAAAAAGATCTATTTAAAGTCTTTTACAGCCTGCAGGGTGGCAGAGGAGCTGTGTTTCAACCCCCCCCCCCCCAGCCCCGCACTCTTGCCAAAGAAAATCTTGCTGAGAGCCTGTGGAACCTGTGGGCCCTAGCCTGCAGTCTAAACACTGCCTCCAAGCCAGCAGTGCCCTGCCAGCCCCCGTGACCCTGGGGCATAGATCTTTTCTCTTTTTTTTAAACAAAATATATGTACCTGCATTGCATCATCCAGGGCTCACACACCCAGCACCACCAAATCACCCAGTGGCAGAGCTGCCCTTTTCCTCCAAGTAACAACTGACAATTTCCTCACTGGAGCTGGCTGTGTCCCATGGTCGCCTCTGCCATGAAGAAGAGGAGAGGGCCAGGGTAACAGCACTGTGGAGTTCACAGGAAGGGCACTGTGGAGTCTGTGGCAACAGCCCCCGAATATCAGAGGCCCAACCCGGATATTGGCAGATGGGAGGGAGAATAGAGGAAGATGCCAGGGAACTGTGAGGAGTGGGAAGGATGGGGTTTGGTAACTACATGTGTGACAGGCACCTCTCATAGACACCAGAGAAGTGTTATTAGACAGCCCCCTGAATCAGAGGGAGCGGGATGTCCCCAACCTTGATCCTTGTTTTCTCATATAAAAGAATTTATAGGAGAGACCTTGATTATATTGTGTAGTGTAATTATTAAAACATCAATGCAAGTGAATTTATTAAAACATTAGAGCATGCACATTTATTAATGAAATAAAGTGAGCAAACCTCTACATCTGGTTTGTGAAGCACAGATGGGCTCTCAGCTAATCTGAAGAGCAAGTAGGGTGGGCGGTTTTTGCCTTATATACCCTTCTGTCTATAAATTGTTGTTTTTTTAAGCTCCTCTGCTAGATATCCTGGTACAGATGAACTCTAAAATTCTCCTCTTTTCTTTACTATCACTTTTCCACAATTTATGGGAAGCACCTGGCTTTTTTGTTTATACTCCTCTTTTCTCCTCCTCCCTGCTGTTGTAACAATTTCAGGATGGTTTGCACTAAGTGGTCTCTGATTCTTCCTCTTCTACCCTTCCCTTCTCTCTCCTCTCCTGCATTCTTCTGTGAGGAGAGGTTTTAACCTCAATATAAGGCCCTGCTACAAGCTGTATGCAAAGCTTTTTGGCTTTGTTTAATTTCCTGCCTTAGTTTCCCTATTCCTCTGGTCCCAGAATTCTCCTAGCTTTTCATTGTCCAACAAGACTTGGTCCTGATAAGCTAGGGAGATGGGGCAGTCTGGGGTTACTTGGACAGATGTCTCTGAGCTTGGTAATGGGAAGTAAAGCATTGCCCCGATGTGAATGGTGTCCCAGATTGTAAAATCAGGACCCTGTTGCCATCAACAGATATTTATAGAATCATGAAGATATAATAGGCCTAGCACAGCCCTGGGTGTGTAGGGACAGTTAGAAGGGCCTGACCCCCTTGGAAACCCTGCCTAGACCTAACACACTTCATGTGCCAAGTGGTCTTCCCAGGTTCTATTTACCAAGGGCTTTAGAAAATCTAATAGGGAAAGAAAATCCAGAAGAGAGGCTGAAGTGGGTCCAGTTTGCCTGTCAGCAGGAGGGGACAGTCGGGTTGAGATGAAATAGCACAGAAACCTTAGACCACAAGACACAGGATGGACCTGGAGTTACCAGGGCACATAAGGTTGTGATGAGGGAGGTGTGGAAGCTTCCGGTGACCTGAATTCAGATCCACTGGTCATGGCCTCTGTATCCTTCATTCTGTCCACCCTTTCCTTCTCTGAGGATTTGCTCTGAGCTAAAAGGTCTGAGCCGGCGGGAGATCACATCCACAACACAAGGCTAGTGTAGATCAAAATGGCTTTATTACATATGCCTGGGTGCAGGCATACTGAGTCGCAAATTTCGAGCTCAGCATCGAAATCTCTTTGTTCTCTGGCTTTTATAGGCCCAAACTACAGAAACAAACAAAAAAAAAAACTACATTAAAAAAAAAAACAAAAAAAACGCACATTCTCTTGGCACCGCTTAATTGGTGCCGGAGCTGATACAAGCTGTCTCAGAGGTAAGGAGTCAGCTCCAGCAGAAGTCAGGGCCATCATTAATCTCTTTCTTTTTTATGGTCCCTCCAAGTTTTCCAAGGCCACCATTAACCCCTTATCTTGAGGTTCCTCTGAGTGTCAGTCCCAGGGTTTTTAGAAAACTGCTCGAGTGTTTATGTGCGGGAATAACTAACTGGTCAGAATGGAGTTTAATTTTGTTAAAACATTATTAACCCTTTCATGAGCTAGGCACCTGGCTACTGAGATGCTAAGATCAAGCCCCTGATCCAGAAGCCTCCTGCTGGGACTGAGCTGCAAAGTGTCTCTGGATGAGTGACATCCATGCACCTGTTCAAAGAGGGAGGCAGGAGTAGAAGTTGAGAGTGGGCAGAAGACCATAGTCAGGTAGTGGTAGTTCAGAGTTTATGAAGATGAGGGGCATTGGCCCCCGGCAGGGGGCGAGATCAGGACAGGTCCTGGATGCACGTTGAACGTCGATACCCTGGTCACAGCAAAGTAAGGCATCAACTTCCTTCTCATCCCCTTCCGCGCCTGACAGCGTTTAAGTAATGTGGAAACATACACACTGAAGGGCAATTCATTGTGTCTCCGCCCTCTCACTTCACTGGGATAGGTGCTCCTTGCAGCCCGCCCACTGTAAGGGTATAAAGTCCTGTGGCACCATCGGCGAGGTTGAATACTAGGGGGCATCCGGCAGGCTGAAGGGACGTGCGCCCCCACTGAAATGCTCAGAAAACTCCTGATGACTATGCCTGGTTGCATGTCCTGGCAGACAGGACCAGCAGGACCGGGAACACTCTCCTCCGACGGCACATGGCAACCGGGAGTCAGCGTACTGGCCGCCTCCAGCGCCGGGGTGCCCCGATCAGGGCGCGCTCTTGCCTTCCGGTCAGAGGAGCGAGACTGGCCTCGGGTCTGGGGACCCAACACCCTGATCTGTGTCGTCTTAGCTCTCCTGCTGCTACCGGTGAGTGTCCGCAGCCATTCCTGGCAGGGAGGGGACAAGGGGACAAGACGGGGTACCTGCCGTGCCGAGGCATGCTCCTGCAGGGCAGGACGAACTGTGGGCAGAGTGGGGGGAAGAGCCACGTGCAGGGCAGGACGAACCATCGGCAGAGTTGGGGGCTACCTCGCCCCGCAGAAACCGACCAGGCCCAGAGGGAGACCCTCCCTCTTTCCGGTTGGGCAGGATGAGTAATTTCAGGGGGAACGCCAAGACGCACTCGAAACTCCCAGAGCAAGATGGGGGAGGGGCAGAGAAATCGGCTTTCTATTTTTTTTTCCTTTTCCTTTTTTACACTTTTGTTTAAATTCGAAGACTTAGCTATTGCAAATCCATTAGCCGGCAGTCAGCCAAATGTCACTTTTCTTCTACTGACTTTAGAGCGTTTCAGCTCTGAACCCTGAGAGTACACTTACTTCCAGTCACTTGCCTGCACAGCAACGCTTAAGGGGCTGTGTGTAAAGGACTTCCAACTGCGAAGCCAGGGCCAGGGGCTGCCAGGGGTGTGAAGCTTCAAACACTGGAAAGGGTAGTGATGCGCCCTGAAAACTCCACCTGAGGCTCCGCCTCATGGTACTTTCCAGGTTCATGTTAAAATTAAATAAATGCCAAACCATTTATTACGGGTATCATGGAATTTTAAATGTTTTTATTTAACAAATTAATTCAAAATTCAGAGAAGCGATGTTTGTAATCACAATAATTACAGAATTTATTTTTTAAATTATGTTCTATGTTAGTTAGGTGGGAGCCACATTTAACCCTGCTTCCTGAGTGGCTCACTGTAGTCAGGCCAGTGTGTTTCCTGGTGAATGTGAGCACACCTGTGCAGACAAGGTCAAAGATCTAAATTTGATGGTTTTGGGAATGTAAGACCCAGGCCTCTGACATCCCAAACTCCCCTTCTGATCCCTTCTCAAGTCTTGCCTTTTGTTACACATTTACAGTCATGATCACTTTTGTTATATTGTGAAACTCATAACGAATACCATTAGAAGTTTTATGTTGGTCCATGCAGACCTCTCTTACTCTTTTTAACAACAGCATAATAATTTTGTTGTGTGGGTAAAGCAGATATGGGTGGACCAGTGTATTTTACTCTCGCCTCTTATGAATATCAACAGGAATGTAGTCTACCATTGTATGAGTCACATGACCATGTACACCTTATATTTTGTAATTCCTTACAAGTCAAATTGCTGTGTCTTTGGGTTTAATTTTATACTTTTGTTTAGATAATGACAAATTGTTCTCCAGAAGAAGGCTGAACCATTTTACACTCAAACCAAGAGTCCACAGTTTTTCTGTTTCCCTACACCCTTGCTACACTGAACTTTATTAATTCTTTGTAGAAAATGGGTTACCATATTGTTGTGGAATTTTTTGTTGTTTGCTTTTTGATTTTGTTTTCTTTCATAATTGACATTTTATTGTTTGTTTTGAGGATAAGTACATAGACATTTTAATTTGTACACAATTCTTAACATATGTACCAAAAATGTAAAGTCATGTAGTTGTGATTCTTTTCTCAACAGTTATTACAGTGACTTTCCAGCTTAAAATTTGGAGGCTAATTTTCCTTAATAGAGTATCAAGTACTAATATCTTCAAATGTTGACATGCTGTTACATCAGTCCCACTAATTCACAATTTAATATCATATATACTACACAATCAAGTTTTCAATCTTGCACAGCACATTAACAAAGTTACTAGGAAAACTGGGCTACCACACCAAAGATGTTACAGAATTCTGACAGGGAGAGCCAAGATCAAGGAGTGGTGTTCTTTAGGAAACAATTCTACCAAAAACATGGGACTAGAAGTAATTTAAAATGTTCAAGTTACAGTAAATGCATGACTGACTCCAAATTGCCATTTAGTATGCTTTGTATTATGGGATATAAAAACTACCCCCGTCTATGGAATGTTAAGCTGACACCCAGGATAATCAAAGCCTCCCATATTCAATATCCCACTATTTTCCGGTTGGACCAAAAAATAAGCAACCGGCAAATGATTTCACCTCTTAAAAAAAAAAGCATTTACACTTCTAAAAAATGGGATGAGGTGGAATTCCCTTCTTCTTAAGAAATGTTTCTAGAGCTACTAAAAAACTTGCATTTACAAAATAGTTGATAAAAATGTTCTTCTGGGTTGTACAAGAAGGGAGACAGGGACCACTGATAATACATGTTATGTGTTATTAATCAGACTTGGCTTTTTTTTTTCTGCTCCATCTGAAGCTGGACTCTCCTCGTTTTTCTTTATTTATTTATTTTTTAATGGGTTTTATTTATTTATTTGTCTATTTTAATCCTCGTTTTTAGTTTCTCCGTTTTCTGCAGGTAGGTCTTTAGGTTTCTGGTTGGCCGCTTCAGCCTGTTTTCCCTTCGCTCCCCTTTTCCTTTAGATTTTTTTGGTCGGCAGATTTATCATTTCCTGCCACCTTTTGGCTTCATTTTCACTTTTGCAGGAGCAGTTTGGCTGACAACCTGGAGACTTCCTCATGGGCTCCTCCTTCACTGCCCCCTCAGCATAACTGACCTTCCTTTTGGGCAACGTGGAGGCGTGGAGGTGGGGCGGGTGTGTGCTGGCTGCCTGAGCCCTTGGAGTGCCTAGAGCCATGGAGAACTTGGGCTTCTCCCACAGCCCAACCTGTTTGGACCCGCCTTTTATGGGTTTTGATTCCTCGTTGCTAGTAGAGATTTTCAAGGATCCAGGAGATGTCTGAGGCAGGGAGCGATGACCAGGAGACCCAGATTAGTCAGCAGGAGAGGGTAGCAGGGGGACTAGACTCCCAGCTGTGTACTTGAACTGTGTCACGTAGGGCCAGTTATGCCCCCAGCCCTGCCTGTAATGAGATGATGAACCCTTGTCCTTGGGCTGTTAGAAGGATTAGTCAGATGAGGCCCAGTGCTGAGCACTTTCCTGCCTCCAGGTCCTTGCTCTGCACTCGCTGGAATGACCCCATTTCTGTTCTAGACTTTTCCTCCCCAGCTTCCTCACTCTGTCAGAGCAGGAATTTTGAGGTTCAGAGGCTCAGTCAGGCTGTGTGTGTTCTGATATTGCAGCTGGAGACAGTGGGCCTGTCCTGCTCCTGTCCAGCTTTAGGACTCTGGTGTGGCCCCTGCTTCTTCATGTGTCAAATGGGGAGGAGGTGAAAGTCTGCAGGGCCCTTGTAAACCTGAGAGCTGTGTGGTACCTGTGGGAGGCTGTGTGGGAACACAAAACACATCCTCAGAGTTGGTGTCAGCACTCTGGTGCTGGGAGGGCCACAGAGCACATGGTTTCTACCCCAGCAGTGGCTCTCAGCAGCATGTATTGGCATTGCGGTGGGGGCTCCTTGAGGGGTAGGCAGGAGCTTATGGAGTGGGGAGGGGGAAGCTGTGCTGCAGGGGGCATGGAGGAGTGTAGAGGAGCCCAGACATCAAGGGATGCAGTGGTGGCATTGCAGGGCCACAAGCCTGGCATGTCCCTAGGCCTGTTACAGAGGCCTCAGTCCCTGTGTTAGACCATATTCCTTCCCATTGCCAGGGCTGGAAGAGAAGCCTGGCAACACTTTCCAGGTCAGGGTGGGGAGTGGGCAGCAGGAATATGCACTGAGTAGCTTGGAGCAGTTTGTGTCCTGCCCTCAGCTGGGCACTGTACTTCCATTATTCAGTGTAATTTTTCTCTTTATTTTATTTTACTTTTTTAAAATCCTCACCCAAAGATACTTTTTTCTCCCCCATTTATCTTCAATAGAGTGGGGGGAGGGGGGAATTGATAGGTTGCCTCCCGCATGACCCTGACCAGGGCCAGGGACCAAATCACAACCAAGGTATGTGCCCTTGACCTGAATTGAACCTGCAGCTCTTTAATGCTCTAACCGCTGAGTCAGCTGAGTCAAACTAGCCAAGGCATTTCTAACAACCTGGGAGATAGGGATGGTTTTCCCCTACCTTACATTGGAAGAAAATGAGTCTGAGAAAACATTTTTATTATTTTTTGCCTGACTTGCTTTATGATAGCAGCTGTATTTTGGCCTGGGAAAATTATCTCCTACCATTCCTGTTTAAGTAACTGGGAGAAGTGGGGGAAGGGAGAAAGGATCTCCTTGTACCTAATACCCCAGTGGGCTAGCACTTTTTTTATTTTATTTTATTTTTTTTTATAACTTATCTTTATTGTTGAATGTATTACAAATGTTCCTCATTTCCCCCCCTTGCCCCCCTCCTCCCCATTCCTGCCCCCCTCCTGCCTTTCCCCACACTGTTGTCTGTGTCCATTGGTTATGCATATATACAAATAAGTTCTTTGGTTTATTTCTTCCCACCCCCCAACCCCCCTTCCCTTTGAGGTTTGTCAGTCTAACAAGCAATTTGTATTTCTTAATCCCTTCACCTTTTTCACCCATCCCTCCAGCCCCCACCCATCTGGTTCCCAAAAAATTCTCTGTATCTATGAGAATGTCTTTGTTCTGCTTGTTCATTTTGTTTGTAGATTCAATTGTTGATAGCTATGTATTTATTGCCATTTTGTTTGTTCATATTTTTTTTATCTTTTTCTTCAAGAAGACCCTTCAACATTTCATATAAGAATGGTTTGGTGGTGATGAACTCCTTTAGCTTTTCTTTGTCTGGGAAACTCTTTATATGGCCATCGATTCTAAATGACAGCTTTGCAGGATAGAGTAATCTTGGTTGTAGGTTCTTGCTTTTCATCACTCTGAATATTTCTTGCCACTCCCTTCTGGCCTGCAAAGTTTCTTTTGAGAAATCAGCTGACAGTCTGATGGGAACTCCCTTGTAGGTAACTAACTTCTTTTCTCTTGCTGCTTTTAAGATTCTCTCTTTGTCTTGAACCTTTTGCATTTTGATGATGATGTGTCTTGGTGTGGGCCTCTTGGGGTTCATCTTGTTTGGGACTCTCTGTGCTTCCTGGCCTTGCATGTCTGTTTCCTTCACCAAGTTAGGAAAGTTTTCTGCCATTATTGTTTCAAATAGGTTTTCGATTTCTTGTTCTCTCTCTTCTCCTTCTGGCACCCCCAAGATGTGAATGTTGACACGCTTGAAGTTGTCCCAGAGGCTCCTTACACTATCCTCATTTCTTTGGATTCTTTTTTCTTTTTGCTGTTCTGATTGGATGTTTTTTGCTTCCTTATATTCCAAATCGATGGTTTGCTTCTTGGCTTTACCTACTCTACTATTGCATCTGTGTAAACTATTCTTTATTTCAGTTAGTGCATCCTTCATTTCAGACTGGTCCTTTTTTATGCTCTTGAGGTCCTCACTAAGTCCACTGAGCATCCTTATAAGCAGTATTTTGAACTCTGCATCTGTTAGGTTGCTTAACTCCATTTCACTTAGTTCTTTTCCTGGAGTTTTGTTCTGTTCTTTCATTTGGGACCTGTTTCTTTGTCTCCTCATTTTGGCTGCCTCCCTGTGTTTGTTTCTATGTATTACTTAGGGAGAGGTATGGGGCTAGCTGAGACCAGATGCTGCTTGTTTGAAAGAATTTAGGAAAAGCTGAAGCAGGATCCAAGACAGGCCAATCCTATGGTAAAGCAACTGGCAGCAGCTTGGGTGGGCCTGAAAGCTGGGTGGGGCGGGGCCTCAGGGAATCACCAGGGCGGGGCAAACAGTGTGAGCCAGGTAGCTGGAGTCCCAGATATGGTGGCGTCTGCGGGCCCAGGGAAGGGCTCACCAAAGAAACAAAAGCCTCTGATAGCACGTCTGTCCAGGAGAAAGCTGCCTCTCCAGCCCTCGCTCCAATGCCAAACAACTCAGTTCTTCCCCATATGACTCTGGTGCCTTTCAAGCTGCCTTCCGCACGCTGGAGCCCGGAGGGAGTGAGTCAGAGTAAGCGGGCCCTTTAAGAGGAGCTGCCGGGGGGCTCCAGCTGCCTCAGCCTCAGTTCCCACTGGTTTTTTCCAGCCAGAAGTTATGGGGACTTCTCTTCCTGGCACTGAAACCCTGAGCTGGGCGCCTGGTGTGGGACGGGGGCCCCTCAGTCCTCAGGGAGGACCTTCCCAGCCGAGGTGTCCCTCCTAATCCACCACACGTGGGTGTGCGACCAGCCCCTCGCACCTCCGCCCCTCCTACCAGTCTCGATGTGGCTTCTTCTTTAATTTCGTAGTTGTAGGACTTCCATTCAGCTTGATTTCAGGCGGTTTTGAATTATGGTTGTTCTGTAGTTTAGTTGTAACTTTGATGTGGTTGTGGGAGGACGGGATACCGTGTTTACCTGCGCCG
The DNA here is from genome assembly GCA_030848825.1 of Tadarida brasiliensis. Classification (NCBI taxonomy): domain Eukaryota; kingdom Metazoa; phylum Chordata; class Mammalia; order Chiroptera; family Molossidae; genus Tadarida; species Tadarida brasiliensis. The sequence goes on along the minus strand of CM061259.1, from coordinate 63,510,794 downwards.
CCATCTTGACCGGAAGTCCTGGGCTAGCACTTTAGACAGCCACCTTGGACCTTTATTTTTTTTTTTGTTATTTTCTTTTGTTGTGTTCTCTTAAAGAGGGTTGGGTACTGTTCTGGTCACAGTTAAGAAAACTGCTCACTAATATGATCTGCTATTTACTTTAAAATTTTTAAAAATCTTTTAAAAAAAAATCCTCACCTGAGGACATTTTTCCATTTATGTTCAAGATAGAGTGTGAGGGAGGGAGGGAGAGAAAAATATATTGATGTGAGAGAGATACATCGATTGGTTGCCTCCTGCACAACCCTGACAAGGGTCAGGGACTGAACCACAACCAAGGTAAGTGCCCTTGACTGGAATCGAACCCGAGACTCCTTGGTCTGCGGGCCATGCTCTAATTACTGAGCCAAACTGGCCAGGGCTATTTACTTTTAAGTTTTATGTCTGGGATACATTTGCCTTATTTGGTAGCTAAATTTGTTAACTACTGTCAACTAGGCATATTTGGTAAAAAGAAATGCTTGCAAGTCACATGCACTCTGGCCTGCAAGCCAAAACAGGAAAAGGAAGTTAGAACCATAGAGCTTTATTATAAACAGAGAGTTTTTCCTGTAGAGTACTCAGGTACTCTCCTGATTACTGTGGAGTGCTAGAACTTTCATAAGCCCTAGCTTATGGGGTGACGCTCAGTCCACAGTGCCACACCAGCTGGGCACCTGCTTTAGTTTTTGACAGCTTTAGTTTCAAGTCATCAGACTGCATGGAACAGTCAGGGTTTGGTGCCTTCTTTAGATATGACACATGTATCTAGAGTCTACCCCCTGGAGTTTAGCAACACCAAGGTTAGTTAACAGTACCTGGTAAGGGCCCTTTCAGCGAGGTTGCAGAGAATCTTTATTGAGATGTCTTTTTCAGTAAAAAATATGTCCAGGTTGTAGAGTGGGAATTTTGAGTTTTTCATTTCCTTGGAGGGCACTGTGAAAGATTGTTCTACCAAAGCATGATTATTTTCAATAGAAGCAATTAAACCTTTACAATATTGAAATATGTCTCCTTTACCAACTGTGGATCAAAAGAAGCAGGAGCTAAATGCATGGGGAGTCCTGTAATTATCTTGAAAGTTGAAAGTTTATGAGTCCCAGAAGGGGTAGACCCTAGGTTTAAAATGACTAATGGCACCCTGGCTGGTTTGGCTCAGCGGTGGAGCATAGGCCCACAGACCAATGAGGCTTGGGTTCATTCTGGTCAAGGACACGTACCTGGGTTGTGGTTCAGTCCCTGGCCCTGGACCTGGTCGTGCAGGAGGCAACCAGTCTATGTGTCCCTCTCAAGTCGATGTTTCTCTCTCTCTCCCTCCTACTCTGTCTGAACATAAATAGAAAAATATCCTCGAGTGAGGATTAAAAAAATAATAACATAAAAAATTACTAACAGCAATGCTTTTGGCTAAGGTATTTGAAAAGTTTCTACAAATTTTGCTAATTGAATCTTTCTTTTTTTAAAGATCGGATTTAAGAAACACAAACAACGTTTTTACCAATTTTTAGAGAGAGAGAAACATTGATTGGCTGCTTCCTGCATACCCCCTACTGGGGATTGAGTCTGCCACCTAGGCATAAACTCTGACCTGTAATCGAACCCGTGACCTCTCAGTGCAAGGGACGACACTCAACCACTGAGCTACATTGGCCGGGCCGCCAACTGAATCTTAATAATGCCATTAGTATGTTCAACTAAACCTGAGAATTGAGGATGGTAAGCACAGTGAAAATGTAGAACTGGCCAAATAGCACAGCCTTGTTGTAGCACTTGACCAGTAAAATGTGTTCTTTGATCACTGAAGTTGAAGAGGAGTCCCCCAAGTAGGAATAATCTTCTCTAACAGGACTTTAGCAACAGTAGAGGCATTAGCTTGTCTGCAAGGGAAAGCTTCAGTCCAGTGAGAAAACATACATATCATGACTAGAGCTTATATCCATGAGATGAGGAAGCTGTATAAAATCTATTTGTCAAACCTCAAGTGGTCCATTAGGCAATTTCAAATGTCCAGGAGCAATGTGAGTAGGCTTCCCAGAGTTGTACTTTTTGCAGCCTTGTTAATATCTCTCCACCAATATTCATTCATGAACGCTATCATTTTGTCAGTGGACCAATGATTTACTGCAGATATAGTAGTCGGGAGCAGAAGTTTTAGAGTTTCTGGTAGGACTGGGTTGTTACTTGGTTTAAACCAGAGCTTTCTCTTCTTATTAAACCAGCAATTGTTGGATTTCCACTCTTGTTTTTCTTTTTCTGAAGCCAACTGTTGGGATTCTCTGGCCAGGTTTTCTAAGTTATTAACTGGGGAAACATCTCTTTGGACCATGACAGAGGTTTGACTGCCGCTGACACCTTTAAGGGCAGCATTCTTAGCAGAAATGTCAGTAAGGTGTCTTCCTTTAGCTTTTAGGGAGTCAAGTTCAGAATGTCCTAGAATCTTTTTTTTTTTTTTTCTTTATTGATTTTAGGGACAGAGGAAGGGAGAGGGAGAGAGAGATAGAAACACTGATGAGAGAGAACATCGACTGGCCACCTCCTGCACTGGTGATTTGGCCCACAACCTGGGCACATGCCCTGACTGGGAATCGAACCTGTGACCTCTTGGTGCATGGGTCAACACCCAACCACTGAGCCACACCAGCTGGGCTGTCCTAGAATCTTAATAATAGCTAAAGCATCAGGTAAAAATATAGCATCCAATAATTCCTGAACATATGGACCATTTTTAATTTTATCTCCACTGTAGATAAGAAAACCACATTGCTTCTATAACATTCCAAAGTCATGAACTACTTCAAAGGCATAACCTCTCCTTACTATATAAATGTTGATAGTTTTACCCTTTGCTAAAGTATGAGTGAGGGCATATAATTTAGCTTGCTGTGCTGAAGTAGCCAAAGGCAAAGATGTTGCCGTGATAACTTCAAAAGAAGTTACAATAGCATAACCAACCACAGTACTTACCATTTTTAGTTTTAAGTATGAAGCATCTGTAAACCATGAGAAGTCAGCTTTACCTAGAGGAGTCTTCAGCAAATCATCAGAGTCAGGAAGTGATCTGTCAGTGTGAAGCAGTCATGAGGTGCTTCATCAGTTTCGGAAGGGAGAAGAGTAACTGGATTAACGTTATTACAACATGAAAGAGTTATATGGGAAGCAGCTAACAAAAGGATTTCATAGGAAGTAAGATGACTATCTGAAAGATGCTGGGTGTGATGAGAATTCAGGAGACCTTCTACTGCATGAGGTACAAAGATAGAGGGGATCCTGCAACAATTTCCTCTGTGGCCTTAACCAAGAGGGCAGGAGCAGCAATGGCTCTAAGGCAAGAGGGGTATCCCTGAGCTGCTGGGTCCATACTATAGTCACTGCTGACTAGTATCCTAGGGGTCTATGGTGACCACCCTGTTTTTGAGTGAGTAACCCAAGGGCATCCCCTTTCTTTTCCTGTACAAACAATGAAAAAGGGCCCTGGCTGGGTAGCTCAGTTGGTTGGAGCATCGTCCTGTGTGCCAAAAAAGGTTGTGGGTTTGATTCCTGGTCAGGGCACATACCTGAGTTGTGGGTTTGATCCCTGATTGGGGCACGTATGGGAGGCAACTAATTGATGTTTCTCTCTCACATGGATTTCCCCCCCCCCCACTCTAAAAATCAATAAAAGCATATCCTCAGGTGAGGATTAAAAAAAAAGAAAAACAGAATCTGATAATCAAGATGCCCAAGAGAAGGTGGGTTTATTAAACTCTCCTTTAACCCTTTAAAGGCTATGTCATCCTGTTCCTCCCATAAGATTGGATCAGGACTATCATTCTTTAGTAAGACATTTAGAGGTTTTGCCATTAGAGAGAGATTTGGGATCTAATTTCAGCAATAAGCCTACTAGCCCAAGAAAACCTTGCAATTGACACTAAGTTTGGGGTCTTGGGGAAACTCAGGAAACCATGATGCTTTTCTGGATCTAGGTGTAGTCCTTATTCTGATAGTCCGATATCCCAAATATCAAACCTGAGTTTGGACAAATTGTAATTTTTCTTTAGAGACTTTATGCTCCTTTAAGCCCAAAAGTTCTAACAGATGGATGCTATCTTCCTGTGAGGAGACTTGAAAAGAAGAGAAAAGAAGTAAATCATTCACATATGAGATTAAACCTTTAGGGAAAATTATATCATTTAAATCAGTCTTCAGCATTTGTGAGAAATAAGAAGGGCTGTCAGTAAAAACCCTGAGGTTTTACCTGTCCAGATAAAGTGCTTTTCTTCTCAAGTGAGGGCAAAAAGGTATTGGCCATCTTCATCTGCTGGGATACTAAAGAATACACTACGTAAATCAATTGCAAAGAATTTCGTTCCAGTTGAGATAGATGCTAGCAGCATATGAGGGTTAAGAATACAGGGTGTCAAGGGATAACAGTGGTTTATTGCTCAGAGATCCTGGACAAACGTCCACCCTCATCCCTTTCTCACAGGTAAAATAGGAGCGTTACAGGGACAAGCGCAAAAAATAATGATGTTACCAGAGACCTTGGGCCTGCCAATAGTGTGTGGGGCTCTTGACTTGGTGTAGCAAAGATTTCACAACATAAGTCCAGGTGATTTTCAGAGTACATTTACTACAGCTGGGAACAGTGAAATGAAGGAAGGGCTTAGGACTGAAGAAGCAACAGGAGAGAGCCTCAGTGGGGCAAAATCTCAAAACATTGAGAAAATGCTCTGGAGAAAGGAGTTTTACAGCTTATTTTACACATTAGAGAAAAAGGAGGAGACATAAGGAGGGTTACTTGAAATCCATTGGTGGTTGATTAGGGAGGCGGGAGAAAGCAAAGATTGGGTAAAGAGTAAAATGGAGAGACACATACTTTTTACATTGCTGGGTACAGGATAGTTAACACTTAACATTTACAGCACATAGAGATGATATTTGGGGAACAAGAAAACAATGAGGGGTTATGTGGTCTCCTATTTATGGGTATGTGTGCCCTGAGGGAAACAAGGATAACTCTGATATTCCAAGATATGTTATCTTAGATACAAAAAGATAATAGACAGGCTTACTTAAGGTAAAGATTGACTTTTGTCAAGGAAGCTACAGGCCTAGGGTGTGGATAGTGTCCATGACTCACTTTTAGTTAGGAAAGTATGTTCAGATCATCCTCTGTGGTTACTTTCGGTCTCTGAGTTTGTAAGGCCCGCTATGCAGGCCTCCCCTGAGCTTGTCAGGTTTAGTATGTGGCCCCTTTTTTATCCATACTTCTCAGCCTGGGCTGGTCCCTTGTGTGTGTGTGTGTGTGTGTGTGTGTGTGTGTGTGTGTGTGTGTGTGTGTCGCGCGCGCAGGAGCGCACACAGATCACCTCACCCAGACACTGGATGGGCCCAGCGCACATCTCTAGAGCGCTCTCTCAGCGTAGTGTCTTCCTCTCCAGTCCCCTGCATTTGGCCGCTGGGAACTCCCATCTGTGTCTCCTCTACAGAGGCCACAGGGATCCCTTTGGTTCCCCTCCCTGAGCTGCAGCCTGGAGACTGTCCTGAGTGCACTGAGGCCTTCCTTAGGCTCACCTCCTTTGTGTCCTGGGGGAGGGAGCTGTTATTCACCCACCAAGTAGTTGATGGGCCCTTCACTCTAGGAAAAATCTGGGCTCTTTGGGAGGGAAACAAATGACCCTGTGTTTATCCTGCTTCTGAGAGCTCCCAGTCTGGTAGAGATGAGACCAGGGATCTAAATAACTAAAAGAAAACGCCCTGAGATCCCACCACCCTCACCTCACCCCACTTCCAGAGAGTCTGTGATGGTGGCTATAAATGTAATTTTTCCATATTTTGTCTGGCAAATGTGAGGCCATGGGGTTGTAAGACCTCAAGTTATGTTATTGTTGGCCTGCAGGATGTGATTTTGATTAAAATTAGCTTTGTGACTAATAGTTATGCTAACCTCAGCTTGTGCTGAAATACAATCTCAGCATTGTCTATACATAATATAATTCATTTCATTGTCACAACAGTCCTAATATGTAGGAGCTATGATTATCCTTGTTCTCTGATGAGCAGTGTGAGACAGTTAAATTTGGTGACTTACTGAAGGTCACCCAACTATTCAGTGGAGGGGCTAGGCAGGACCAAGGAGCAACCTCAGGGGCAGCAGCCCACAGAATAGGTCACTGAGTCCCCTGCTGACCATTCCTCAGGTGAGCATTTGGTGCTCATCTGTGAGGCTTGCACAGGGACACTGCTGGAGGGTCCTTGAAAGGTGAGTAAGTGCAAGCCCCTATTTCAAGAGAGATAACATGAGGTTTGGAGAGGATTGCTGGTAACTTCCCCAGGATCATGCAGGTGTTGAGTGGCTGGCCCTGGACTGGAAGCCAGATGACTTGACTTTGAATTCAATTTTTCACTACAGTTTAAAAAAACAACTCATAAACCTCAGAACCAATCTCAGGCCGCAGAAAAACCTTGAGGGCAGATCTGATGTATTAGCCTGTGAATTACTGCTCAGTTTAAGATAAACAGGGTAGGTTTGGGGGTCTGATAACTCAGAGAGTAAAGAGGAGATTGCTTGGGTTATTTTTTGGTCAGGAAATAGTATGAGGGCAGTTTAACCCTTGCATCACTTTTGGAGGATTAGCAAGGGAAGGTAACCACCCAGTTAATGATATCTCTAGGAGGACCCAGAGCCTGCAGAGTCTGTTACACAAGGACTAGAACACACTGCCTCTTCCCCTCTCGTTTTCCTTCTCTCCTTTGTCCATGTTTTCTTTTTCTCTTTCTTTCCGCCCCACCCCAACCCCACACGTCCATGGATTTACACAGCCTCAGATCTCATCTACACCCTGGGTCCCTCAAGAAGAGAAGGCCACACTCTAGAAAGCCTCCTTCCCAAACCCCACTTGGTTTTGTCCCTCTACTTTTATTTCTTACTGGTCTGTGATCCTGTTCATGTGCACTTTTCCCTCTATGTCCACTAGTGTCCCTGCCACCCATGGCATTGTCACCTCTGTCTGGCAGCCCCTCCAGGATCTTTGCACCTTTGTCAACCTTGGGGTTATCTGTGTCTCTGTCTCAGTTGCTTATGACCCAGAGCTGTCCTAAGGAAAAGAAGGGCCATGTCTGGTCCCTGGTGCTCCCCAGGCTGCAGATGCGATTCCTGAAGCAGGGGATAACGTGCATTCTGAAATGGCTGCACTAGCGCTGCTACGATGTGCTCATCCTGTTTCAGAGTAGATTTAATGTGGGTGGTGGGAACTATGACAGGTAGATTGAGGACAGAAGAGAGGTGACTGAATATCACCTTGAGGAGTTGCCCAGGTCCATAAGTTCCTGGAGCCAGGTGTCCACTTTTCCCTGGGTGGGCGTTGTCAAACCAGCACTTTTAAAGATAGTTGTTTCCCCAGGGGAAAGTCAACTAGCTATGTGAACTCAGACAGACTGGCCTGAGCAGCATGTGCCCTGCTGATTAGACTGAGTGGTAAGGTTGTGTCAGCCTGAAGCAGGGAAGTGGTGGCAGCTGTGGCTCTGAGGGAGTGGCTCCTGGGGAGCTGCAGGGCATTAGGTGGGTGTGGTGGTAAGAGGGGGAAGGTATTCAAGGTGGAGTCTGGGTGTCCTAACCTGAAAGGTGGCAGAAGTCATTAACAAAATCAAAGAGGAAGTGAGGAGAAGAGGGCTTAGCATTTAGGTGTGATTTTGGAAACTGTGTTGATACTTAATTGCCAGTGTGAGACAGGTTAGTAAGAAGCTAGAAAAATTCCTTGACAGATGGAATGAGATAAAGTGAGACAAAATAGTTAAACAGCCAAGCAATTAACCACCTGTTAATAAATCACAAGACTATCCTCCCTAACCTAAGGCACTTAGGAGCAGATGGTTAAATCTCTCCTCAACAAGAGAGCAAGAGAGAGAGGAGCTTCAATTACCCTAGTCAGGGAGATAGATAACAAAGACCCAGTTAGTGCGTCAAACCGGAGAACGGATAAAGTCAGGAGAATAAATAATAATAATAACAACAACAACAATAAAACAGAGACAGACTAATCCAATATAGAGGTGAAACTGACCAGAAAATGATCCCAATGTATCAACATATTGAAAAACACATCTGAAAAACTGATGAATACTCTGATTGTGACCTCCCCTAAAGTTCCCACCTGTAGAAAACAGATAAACACTCTTAAGGCAAGGGCCCAGTGCATGCCCTCCCTTGAGCACCCCGTGCCTCTCTTTCCTTGTGTGCATCATTTTACTTTCTTTCTTATAAGCTCTGAGGGCCCTCCTCTTGTCTCACGTTTCTAAAGAGCCAAAGCAGCTCTGCCTAGGCTCAGTCCTGTTCCTGTGATTTTTGCTTCCTCTATCCTAAACCCTTCCTTTGTCTCACTGTCCTAAGCTTTAATAAACATACTCTCAAAATCACCTGGATTTGTGTCCTGAATTCTTTCCTGCACAAAGTTAAGAACCCACATGTTTCAAGATGTGCCCGGAAGACCTGCCTCAGCCCCTTTCCAGTGGTAAGTAGGCCTGCACTACACAAAATGCTAGATAAAGACTTCTGGATGAAGACCATGGAAACATGGATCTTAAGAAAGAAGAAAGATCATTGGAAATATTAAAAATGTAGCCAAATGCCCAGTCGGTGTGGCTCAGTGGTTGAGCATCAACCCATGCACCAAGAGGTCTCCAGTTCGATTCCTGGTCAGGGCACATCCCCGATCCCCAGTGGAGGCAGTGTGGGAGGCAGCCAGTAGATGTTCTCTCTCATCGATGTTTCTATCTCTCCCTCTCCTTTCCTCTCTCTCTCTCAAATCAATAAAGAAAAAATATTTTTTAAAATGTATCCAAAAGTAAAGGATTATTATTTCCCTTTAATTTTGTGAAATTATACACTATCCAAAATTATACATTGTTTGTGAGGTTTATAAACTATATTCATATTAAGCCTAGGGCATGTTAGTCCAATAGCAACAAGAGGGGGGAGGGACAGTGTTGAATGGACTTACATTGTTGTGAATCTCCAAAATTTTAAAGATTTTTTAAAATTTATTTTTGAATTGATTTTAGAGAGAGAGGAAGGGAGAGAGAGAGAGGGAGAGAAACCTTGATTTATTGTTCCACCCATTCATGTATTCATTGGTTGATTCTTGTATGTGCCCTGACTTGGGATCTAAAGTGCAACCTTGATGTATCAGGACAACATTCTAACCGGCTGAGCTACCCGGCCAGGGCCAAAATTTTATATTAATAGTACACTATTAATTCTGGAATACAACTCGGTAATGAAAAGGAATGAAGTATTGATGCACATGACACCATGAGAGAATTTCCAAATGATTGTCCTGAGTGAAAAAAGCCAGGCAGAAAAGAACATACTATCTGATTCTGTTGATATGATTCTAGAAAGTACAAAGTAATCTCTAATGTCAGAAAGCAGAAAGTAGTTGCCTGGGGCCAGAAGAGACAAAAGAAAACTACTGTGATGATGACATGGTTATCATCTTGATGGTGGTAAAATTTTCACAAATGAATACATAGGTCAAATTTTATCGAATTTTATTCCTTAACTACATCATTTATTGTGTCAGTTATACCTCAGTAAATCCATTTTTAAAACTTTAAATAGACTGTAAATAGTTAAAAGTATGGAATGCAATTTCTATAGGAACTGCTAAAAAAATAATGCAAACATGTATAGACAAAAAGCCAACACACGATTAAAATGGAATTCTAAAAAGTAATAATAATAATAATAAATATTTTGTTAATGAACTCTGCAGGGAAGGAGCAACAAGAAAAAGAATAGACTGGAAAAATAGGAAATCATAGGTAAAATTCATTTGTAGATCTATTTCAACCTTATCAAAATCACATTAACTCCAAACCAGTATAATTCAAAAGAAAAAATGGTTAGAATTAATGAAGAAGCAAGACCCAGCTATATAGTGTCTCTTAGAGATGCAGTTTAAAAGCCAGACAGATGTATTGAAAGTAAATGGGTGGAAAAAGATAAAACATCTGAATAGTAAGCCTAAAAAAAACTTCTGCAGCTATCTTAATAACACGTGAAGTTGATTTAAGACAAAGAATATTGCCTTTTGTAGTGTTAAAGGATTAATTTATCAGGAGGTAAAAATAATTACCAATGTGTATATACCTAATAATAGAACTTAAAAATGCATGAGATTATAACAAACCTTCCTCAGCAACTGATGAACAATTAGATGAATACAACTCAGTAAAGTCATAATCTGAACACTATTGACTACCTTGACTTAATTGTCATTCGTAGAAAAGGCTCAACATCTACTGAAGACTCATTCCATATTGGAAGATTAATTACTTCTTGGGATGGTGTTGCAGATTAGGATTACCTAGGAAAGGGCACACGGGGATGTTCTGTGGCTGTGCTATGTTCTATGCTCTAGATAGAGGATTTGGGTTACACACTTGTATGAATTAATAAACTCATTGAATGATACACTTAAGAAATATGCATTTCACTGTGGGTGTTTATTGTACATATCTGTAAGTTTTACTGAGAGTGTAAAAATTTTCATAATAAAATGACGAGGGAAAGAATGGATGAGAGACAGCGCCAGTAAACACAGGAGGGTATAGTACTGTGAGGGCAGAGAAAGGAATCTACATCAGAGAAGGCCCAGCCTGGGAAAGGAAGGATTGAGCTTAGCTGTCATCAAACAGTTGACAGGCTTTTCTGTGGGAGAGGGCTGCATTTGATCTCATTTAGATATAGTTGGTTGAACTGAGCTCAACAATTTTTTTATTCTGACTTTCTTAATTTAACTTTTTATTTTAAAACACTCAAAATTACAGTAAAGTTGCAAAAACTATACAAAAATGTTCTTGAACCATCTGAAAACCAGATGCTGCCATGACAAAAAGCATTCCTAAACACTTTAGTGTGTGCTCTCTACATCCTCCCCATAACACAACCTTCAAATCAGAACATTAACATCAATAATTTACTACTCATTCTTAAATTTTATTCAAATTTCTTTCATTCTTACGTCATTTATAGCTCAGAAATTGTGATGCAAATCACTGTATCTTCACTTTTCTTGGACTTTGGTATTTAGTGGGACATAGGTTCCATAAGGGACAGCTTGTAAGGCACCTTTACTTTTTAAAAAATTGTGATAAAATATACAGCACATAAAATTTACCATCTTAACTTTTTTATTGCATAGTTAAGTAGTGTTAACTGCATTCACATTGTTTTGCAACCAATCTCGAGAACTTTTCGTTTTGCAAACTTGAAACTCTATATCCATTAAACAACTTTCAGTTCCCTTTCAAGCCAGCCCCTGGCAACCACCATTCTACTTCCTGTCTATTAATTTGAATACTCCAGGAACCTCACATAAGTGGAATCATACAGTATTTGTCTTTTTGGGGATTGATTTATTTCATTTAGCATAATGTCCTTGAGTTTCATCCACGTTGTACCACATATCAGAATTTCCTTCCTTTTTAAACTTAATCAATATTCCACTGTATATGTATACTATATTTTGTTTATCAATTATTCATCCATCAGTGGATACTTCAGTCACTGCAACCTTTTGGCTATTGGGAATAATGCTGCTATGAATATGTGCGTGAAAATATCTCTCTGAGTCCATGCTTTCTATTTTTTTTCTTTATTGATTTGAGAGAGAGGAAGAGAGAGATAGAAACATTGATGAGAGAGAACATCAACTGGCCGCCTCCTGCATGACCCCCGCTGGGGATGAGGCCCACACCCTGGGCATGTGCCCTGACTGGAAATCTAACTGGTGACCTCTTGGTGCATGGGTTGACACTCAACCACTGAGTCACACCGGCCAGGCTGAGTCCATGCTTTCAGTTCTTTTGTTTACCCAGCTGGATCATATGGTGATCTTATTTTTAATTTTTTGAGAAACCGCCCTGGTGTTTCCATAGCAGCTGCATCCTTTTACATCCCCATCAACAGTGCACACATCTTCTAATTCTTCCACATCCTTGCCAACACTTATTTTCTTTCTTTTTTGATGGCAGCCACCCTAATAAGTGTGAGATGGTATTTCATTGTGGTTTTAATTACATTGGAGGTCTTTCTAGATATTCTTATTGATTTCCAGTGTATTATCATTGAGATCAGAGAACATACATGATGTAATTTCACTTCTTTTAAGTTTATTTGGACTCATAAAGTACCATGTTCACCAGAAAAGGTGTGTCTTCTGTAGATGCTGCACATCTGTTATATGAATGTCAATTAAGTCAAGGTGATTGATAATGTTCATATCTTTTAGGACTTTACTGTTTTCATCAGATCATTCCATTAGTTGCTGAGAAAAGGGTGTTATAAATTCATTTTAATTCTTTAAATTTTTGCTTCATGTGTTTTGAAGCTTTATTGTTGGGCACATACACATTTATAATTATTATAACCTTCTGATGAATTAATCCTTTTTTTCCTTAATTCTCACTGGGGGATATTTTTTCCATTGATTTTTAGAGGGAGTGGAAGGGAGGGGGAGAGAGAGAGACACACATTGATTGGTTGCCTCCTGCACGTGCCCCAACCAGGGCCGGGGATCAAACCCACAACCCTTCAGTTCGAGGGCCAACACTCTAACCACTGAGCCATACCTGCCAGGGTGAATTAACCTTTTAACACAACAAAAGGTCCCTCTTTCTATGTGGTAATGCTATTTGTCTTGAACCAACTTTATCTGATATTAAGATAGCCACAGCAGTTTCCTTAGGCTCACTATTTGTATGGTAAACGGTCAGAGCCGGGATCACATCCACAACACAAGGCCAATGTAGAGCAAAATGGCTTTATTGCATACGCCTGGGTGCAGGCAGGTTGAGCCGAGAAGGACTCAGCCTCGAGTCTTCTTTGTTCTCTGGCTTATATAGGCACAAACTACAGAAACTACAAAAAAACTACATTCTCCTGACGCCGCTTTTTGGTGCCAGGGCTGATATGAACTGCTACAGAGGCAAGGGAGGAATCTGTTGCAGGGGACAAGGTGAGCTTGTTACAGAGATCAGGGCAGTCATTAATCTTTTTCTTTTTTATGGTCCCTCCAAGTTTTCCAAGGCCACCATTAACCCCTTATCTTTATGGTTCCTCTGGGTTTTAGTCCCAGGGTTTTTTAGAAAACTGCTTGGGTGTTTATGTGCAGGAATAACTGGTCAGAATGGAGTTTAATTTTGTTAAAACATTACTAACCCTTTCATATGATATATCTTTTTTTCATCCCTTTGCATTCAATATATCTGTGTTTTGCCTTTAAATGGCATCTCTAATAGACAGTGTGTAATTGAGTTTTGTTCTTCATCCATACTATTTCTACCATTGAATTGAACTGTTTTGGGGATTTACTGATATGGTGGAAATGATTCTTACAATTTTATGATTTATTTTGTGTGCACATGAGGAAAAAATATATTTTGTTTTAGTATAAGGGACAAGAATGCCGTAAACTTTTTCAAGCATCAATTACTTGCTAGTGCCAAAGGCCAAGGGACAAACATGAAACAGAAGGAGAGTGTGGAGCTGGGAGAAAAGTCCCCGTTCTTTTTGATTTTGGCAGCTGGGATGAAAAGAATGTGAGAGGGATCTTGGGAGGGAGGAGAGTCAGGAAGCCACTGATGCCTGTCCTTGCTTTGTCCCCACAGGTCATGGCTGCCTCACCAACAACCACAGAGCCAGACAGAGTCTACCAGCAACTAGCTGCCCCACAGGGAAGGAGTGCCAACCTCTCAGAGAAGTGTCCATCAGGTACATTCTACAACCGATCTCCAACCCTTACCCCACTTGTCTCCAGTTCCCCAGGAACAGTGATTTAAGTTCCTGGTTTTTTGTTTTTTTTTTTGTCATTTTGAGAATGTTCTATATTTTTTATTTATTTTTTATTTTTTTATAGTTTATTTTATTATTAATTTGTTTTTGTTACAGATGTTTTTCCTTTTCTTCCCCCCATTGACACCCTCCTCCTCCTCCCCTTCTCCTCCTCCCCATCCCTGTTGTCCATGACCATTGGTTATGCACCCATGCACATAGGCTCTGTGATTTATCTCTTTCCCCCGCCTCCCCCCCTCCTCTGAGGCCCGTCATCCCGTACTCCACTCTCCATGTCTCTGGGTCAATTTCATTGTTCAGTTTGCTCAGTTCTCCTGTGTGTTGCCAGCTTCCTCCGTTGGTGGGGGGGTCACCCGGCTCCCCCCCTCCGCCTGGGCTCCCCCGCTCCGCCTGGGTTGCCCTGTGGTGGGGGGGGTCGAGTTCCTGGTTCTTTATCCACAGATATTTATTTATTAGCTGCCTTCAGTGTGCTAGGCACTGTCATAGTGGAGGCCACGAGGCCCCCTGCCCTCCTGGAGCTCTCCTGAGCTGGTATCCAGAACAGACAGATGAACACAACAGAGACAAGATAGGAACCATGAGGACAGAGACTGCGTTGGTGAGGTGTCGCGGGGATGGTGCCTTGATGCAGAGCCACTGTCTTTGATGTAGAGAGCCAGGTACAGTGGTCCTGAGAGGGCCCTCCAGGAGCTATAGCCCCAGCGGGGTAAGCTTGGGGGCAGCTGGGGTGGGTGCAGAGTGAAGAGGTCACAAGGGCAGAAGGAACAGATCACAAACCCTGGACACTCTGGAGGGAGCATAGGTTTCCCTTTTTGAGTGAGGTATTCAAGAAAGTAAAATATCTCAATGTTTTAGATTGATTACATGTTGAAATGATACTGTGTTGGATATTTTATTTTATTTTTTTATTAATTAATTTATTTTTGTTACACATGTTTCTCCTTTTCCCCCCATTAACGCCCTCCTCCTGATCCTGCCCCCTCCAGTATATGTTGGATATTTTAGATTTAAAAATGCATAGAAAATTAATTGGACCTCTTTTTACTCTTTTAATGTGGCAACTATGAATTTGAATTTTATGTGCAGCTTATAATACATTTCTGTTGGCAGTGCTGGCCTAAGATATGAGTGGATGTCCCTGTTTGGATCACACTGACCGCTGAGAGGCGTCCCTTAGCCACCACTGCCAGCCTCTGGGCGTCCTGTGGGGATTCACGCACCAGCTTTGCTCTCTGTTCCCAGGAGCCTATCCATCAAAACACAGTAGAGATTGTACAACATGCACAGATGACGAAGATTTTACCAATCATTCAAACACCCTTTCTTCTTGCCAACTCTGCTCTAAATGCTGTCTGGGTAGCGAACATGTGGACCCCATGCCTACAGTTGGGGTGCTGGGCAATGAGAGGATACTTGTATTGAACGGGGAGTCAGAAACCTGATTTCCAGCCCAGCTTGGTCTTCATCAAACCCTTTTTCATAATATGACTTAGGTCAATAAAGTAAAATGAAAACAGAAATTATTTTTATAATGCATGCCACACAGTAGGAACATTTTTAAACCATTAGATGAAAGTGGTGGGAAAATCATCTGTCCCTTGATAGGGGGGATTCTATAGCCACAGCATAGAAGGCGTGGCCGAGTAGAAAAGTGCTGGTTCGGAGCTGGGATGTGAGTCTTGTCCGGGGCCAGATCCCTGTCAGCCCTGTGCTTCCTGGAAGGCGCTCCACCTTTCTCAGCCTTCACAGCCAAGGCCCCAACACGGGGCTAGGTTTGCCGAAGTCACCCAAAGGTTGCTCTCCACCCAGGGTCTCTCAGAGTATACCCTGCCGTTCTTAATCATCCTGTAAGCCAATAGATATTTCCTTCCAATCCTGATGTAATAAATAATGAATTATAGTCCTTTTTATACACCTTGTTATTGGGGACAGGTGAACAATGGTTGTCCTTTTTGCGCCTCACATATATTGCTGCAGAAACTAACCCTCAAATCTATGGCAAACTGAGTGAAGCTGAGTGGGAGGGGGTTTGGGTGGTGAAAAAGGGTTGAAGGACATGTGAGGGAAACATATCCCAAAACCTTATCCTTTGTCTTCAGACAAAGAAGAAATAGCTCCATTCAACAGGACTGATGGCATACAGTGTCAGTGCAAACCTGGCACTTTCCAGGATGAAAATTCTCCTGAGATGTGCCAGAGGTGCAGCCTTGGGTAAGACACGAGAGCCATGGGGCTCCCAACCACAAAACAGCCAAGTTTCCTGTACCCCTTTCTCTCCTGCTTCCATGCGGCCAGGCCACCCCCTCGGGGCTTCCTTGGGTCTGTGGGGTCTTCTGAGCCTGCAGTGGCCCCCTCCTTATCCATCTGCATGTCCTCACACCGCCCCCGGCAGCATCCTCTTCCCACATGTCCTCAGCTCGGTTTCCGTTTGGCCAGGTTGACCTTTCCATTGGGCACAGTAGGCATCTAATTAGGGCCCATGATCCTGTCAATGGCCTATGCAAAGTTTTAGTTCCTTTTGAGATCCGAAGGAAAGAATTGTGTAGAATGCAGGCATGCTTATAATCATCTTTATAACAATTCAATCATAAAATGTTCTTTTGATAATTTTTTGTGCATGCACAGGCCCATGAGTACATAAGTGCCCACAGGTAAGTCATAATGAGACTGAGCCTGTAGCTCCTTCAGGGTTCCCAGAACCCCTGAGCCTACTTAGCCCGCCTTCCCAAAGGGCCCTGTTCCCGCAATGAGATTGTGGTTTCCCTGTTACTGGGATTTAGGGGCCAATAGTCTTATCTGACTTCCAGTGTGGCTGTGATTGGTAGGAACAGTCAACAGGGGGAGGACAAGAGGTTCCTTGTATTGAAGGTTGACTAGAGGATGAGGCTCAGCTTGTGCCCAAAGGGCTCTGACCCTTGACTTGGAGTGAGATCCTGCGTCACTCAGGCTCCCCCTGGAGCCCAGGGAAGCTCAGTGCAGGCCTTGCCCAGAAGGCCCAGCTCCTGAGGGTGCAGTTCTGAACACTTAGCAGGAGCCCTGGGGCTGCAGTGCCCTGCTCAGCTCCCTCCCGAACCCAGCAAGGCGGTGAGGGGACCTGTTGTGCTGACAGAAGGCTGTTCTTTTTCCACTCTCTGGTCAGGGGACACTGGTGAGGGGCTGCTCCCTCTTCCTCTTACCTCACAGAACCCCTTCACATCCTCCCTGTGTCTGAACCTAGGTGCCCAGTTGGCAAGGTCATGGCCAAGCCCTGTACCCCCAGGAATGACATCGTGTGTGTGGACCAAGAATCGAGTACGCAGGCCCGGGGGGAGACCCCAGCTCCTGGAGAGCCAGTGACCACCACGTGGAATCTATCCACATCTCCCAGTCCCTCCACAGACAGTCCATCGCCGGTGTCCACATCTGTAGTCACGGTCATTGTCGTGGTCGCGGTCGTGGTCGCGGTCGTGGTCGTGGTTGTGGTCAAGCTCTTCCTGCCCAGATGTCGCGTGTGCTGTATCTGTCAAGGTGATGTTGGTGGGAGATGCTGGCACTCTCTGCTGCCTCCCTCTCTTCCTGCTTCTTTTCTTCATACAGAAAGGCCCTCCCCTCTGTTTTCCAGATCTTCTGGGTCTTTCTGGCCTGGTCCTGATCTTGTTCCCTTGGATCACCCCTCCATCTCCCACCTCACCTGCACCTCTGGAGGGCCAAGATCATATTAGTCCTCCTATCTTGGGGCTGATGGTCACATCCTCTCCCTGGCCAAGTCTGGGAGGGAAGGCCAGTTCTTCATGTCTTCAGGGTCCCCAGCCAAGGCAGAGAGATGGTCAGTGCCTCACCTGAGTGATAAGAGTCAGGAGGAGAGGGTCAGGGGTGTTTTTTTTACAGCTTTGGTGAAAGCAGAACCCACAGAGATTTGATATGTTTATTTGTACTTCTTCCCCTCTTTTCTTCATCTTCCTGAGGGTGTCCCAGAATTGGATTGCCCTTCCCTGTGACCAGGCCAAGGCACCTTGTTCAGTGTCTGAGCCCCCCAGCCCATACCCTGTCCCCAGCACTGTCCTTGTGGAGGAGGATCCTGCAGAGAGGCCCTCCCCACTGCTAAGGCAGACACCCCTTCTCTTCTAGGTTCTGGAGTGGCCACCAGCTGCAGGAACAGAGTGAGTTGGTTTCTCCAGCACCTGGTGGCATCATTCCGTCGGGTACTGCTTCCTGCCCAGAATAAGGCCCTGGGTGGGCATGGTCCCAGTTCGTCCTGTGCTGCTGTCCCCGGCTCTCTAAAGTGGCCTGGGGGCCAGGGCTAAGAGGACATTTTGCCCGTTGAGCAACCCAAAGGCTAGGTAGCAGTACTGAGCCCTGTCCTCCTGCTGCTTGTGACACCCACACCCACAGCCCTGCACTCTGGGCTGTGGGGATGTCAGACAGGTGTGCTGAACTCCTTAGCACAGCTCCAGGGCCCTGGTGCCAACTGCAAAGTCTTGGATGTGCTGAGCCTGTCAGCCTGAGGGGAGGGACAGCCTTGGGAGGGGTGAGGCAGCAGAACCTACTGTGTCCTCTGCTGAGACCCTTAGGGAGCCTGGGTGTGGACTCCTGAGTCAGCTCTTTGCCTTCCCAAGGTCTTTCGGTACTTATGTGCCTCAGGAGGGCCTGAGGCCCTGGACAATGCCCGCAACATGATCGTGAACAGCAGAGACTCGCTGCCCACGTCGGCCTCTGAGCAGGAACTGGAACAGCGGGAGCATGCAGGGCTGCCAGGTGTCACGGTGCAGACCCCAGGAGAAGCAGAGCATCTGCTGGTGAGTGGGTGATGGCCCTTCTGCTTGCCCAGGACGTGTTAGAAACAGGGAAAGGCCAGTGCTGGTGGTGGCTGCTGTCCCTTGGAGAAGGAGTGATAAAAGGAGATCAGGACCCTAAGGGGAAGGGGCTGCATGTGCAGAGAGCTGTGAGCTCTTCTTATCTGTCCAGTTGTCATTATATCCCAGAGTCTGGAACAGGCAGGCACAGAGTGGATGCCCCCATCTTTGTCGAATGATTGAATGAGGGCTGCAAATAGTCCATTGTGTAGTTGTAAAATAATTTAGTAAGCCATTTCTTGTAACAATAGGAATATCAGATTTATTACAAAATTATTATTACATTGAACCTATATGAAAATAAATCCTAGTCTAGATATCTAATCATAATTGTATGGTGGCATTTAGAAGTAGAATTTCTGCGTAAATGTGTAGGAATGTTTTTTTTTTTTTTTTTTTTTTTTTTTTTTTATATAATTTATCTTTATTGTTGAATGTATTACAAATGTTCCTCATTCCCCCCCCTTGCCCCCCTCCTCCCCATTCCTGCCCCCCTCCTGCCTTTCCCCACACTGTTGTCTGTGTCCATTGGTTATGCATATATACAAATAAGTTCTTTGGTTTATTTCTTCCCACCCCCCAACCCCCCTTCCCTTTGAGGTTTGTCAGTCTAACAAGCAATTTGTACTTCTTAATCCCTTCACCTTTTTCACCCATCCCCCCAGCCCCCACCCATCTGGTTCCCAAAAAAGTTCTCTGTATCTATGAGAATGTCTCTGTTCTGCTTGTTCGTTTTGTTTGTAGATTCAATTGTTGATAGCTATGTATTTATTGCCATTTTGTTTGTTCATATTTTTTTATCTTTTTCTTTAAGAAGATCCTTCAACATTTCATATAAGAATGGTTTGGTGGTGATGAACTCCTTTAGCTTTTCTTTATCTGGGAAACTCTTTATATGGCCATCGATTCTAAGTGACAGCTTTGCAGGATAGAGTAATCTTGGTTGTAGGTTCTTGCTTTTCATCACTCTGAATATTTCTTGCCACTCCCTTCTGGCCTGCAAAGTTTCTTTTGAGAAATCAGCTGACAGTCTGATGGGAACTCCCTTGTAGGTAACTAACTTCTTTTCTCTTGCTGCTTTTAAGATTCTCTCTTTGTCTTGAACCTTTTGCATTTTGATGATGATGTGTCTTGGTGTGGGCATCTTGGGGTTCATCTTGTTTGGGACTCTCTGTGCTTCCTGGACTTGCATGTCTGTTTCCTTCGCCAAGTTAGGAAAGTTTTCTGCCATTATTGTTTCAAATAGGTTTTCGATTTCTTGCTCTCTCTCTTCTCCTTCTGGCACCCCCAAGATGCGAATGTTGGCACGCTTGAAGTTGTCCCAGAGGCTCCTTACACTATCCTCATTTCTTTGTATTCTTTTTTCTTTTTGCTGTTCTGATTGGGTGTTTTTTGCTTCCTTATATTCCAAATCTATGGTTTGCTTCTTGGCTTTACCTACTCTACTATTGCATCTGTGTAAACTATTCTTTATTTCAGTTAGTGCATCCTTCATTTCAGACTGGTCCTTTTTTATGCTCTTGAGGTCCTCACTAAGTCCACTGAGGTTCTTACTAAGTCCATTGAGCATCCTTATAAGCAGTATTTTGAACTCAGCATCTGTTAGGTTGCTTAACTCCATTTCACTTAGTTCTTTTCCTGGAGTTTTGTTCTGTTCTTTCATTTGGGACCTGTTTCTTTGTCTCCTCATTTTGGCTGCCTCCCTGTGTTTGTTTCTATGTATTACTTAGTGAGAGGTATAGGGCTAGCTGAGACCAGATGCTGCTTGTTTGAAAGAATTTAGGAAAAGCTGAAGCAGGATCCAAGACAGACCAATCCTATGGTAAAGCAACTGGCAACAGCTTGGGTGGGTCTGAAAGCTGGGTGGGGCGGGGCCTCAGGGAATCACCAGGGCGGGGCATACAGTGTGAGCCAGGTAGCTGGGGTCCCAGATATGGTGGCGTCTGCCGGCCCAGGGAAGGGCTCACCAAAGAAACAAAAGCCTCTGATAGCACGTCTGTCCAGGAGAAAGCTGCCTCTCCAGCCCTCGCTCCAATGCCAAACAGCTCAGTTCTTCCCCATATGACTCTGGTGCCTTTCAGGCTCCCTCCCGCACGCTGGAGCCTGGAGGGAGCGAGTCCGAGTAAGTCCGTGCGCGGGCCCTTTAAGAGGAGCTGCCGGGAGGGGGGAGGGGGCTCCAGCCGCCTCAGCCTCAGTTCCCGCTGGTTTTTTCCAGCCAAAAGTTATGGGGACTTCTCTTCCTGGCACTGAAACCCTGAGCTGGGCGCCTGGTGTGGGACGGGGACCCCTCAGTCCTCAGGGAGGACCTTCCCAGCCGAGGTGTCCCTCCTAATTTTTATCCGCCACACGTGGGTGTGCGACCAGCCCCTCGCGCCTCCGCCCCTCCTACCAGTCTCGATGCGGCTTCTTTAATTTTGTAGTTGTCGGACTTCCATTCAGCTTGATTTCAGGCGGTTTTGGATGATGGTTGTTCTGTAGTTTAGTTGTAACTTTGATGTGGTTGTGGGAGGACGGGATACCGCGTTTACCTATGCCGCCATCTTGACCCGGAATGTTTTTTAACTGTATGCGCACACACGTGCATACAGGTTTGATTCATATCAGTTCATCAGTTTTGATATGACATTGAATGGTAAATCTGTAGAAACATTTAAATTTTTTTATTCCTCATAAGCTTAGAAAGTCCTTCCTCTTAACATAAGATGAAATTCTCTAATTTGTTAGAGTTTAAAAATTTGTGATGATTTTTAGCATATAGCAGTGTTATCTAAATGGAATTGGTTTTGTGACATGCTATGACATGAGGAGTCTCTGAATGGTTTTGAGTCACTGTCTCTTTCCTCAACCCCATTTCATAACTGATTACCTCATTTCTCTCTGCTTTGGGCTCCTCCTGTATCAAATGTAAAATGTTTATAAAGACATGGATCTCTTTCCACTTGGAGTGTCCTTTTTGTTTCTTTCCTGCATCTACAGTATGTTCTTTGAAAATAGAGACAATATAAAAGGAAACAAACAAACCAAAAAGGCCAGTAATCCCTCTATCCTGATTAATCATTTTTCACATTTTTTAAAGTAGTGCTGTCCACGGTGAGAAAGAGTAAATAGTGCAGAAAGGTTCTCAGAGGGTGGTGAAGCCTCCCGCAGTCTCTCTGCAGCCCCTCACTCTTCTTCTTTTTAAAAAAATATGTTTTCATTGATGTTTTAGAGAGAGAGAAACATCAATGTGAGAGAAACATCAATGGGCTGCCTCCCGTGACAACACCATTCTGTACCTCCCTGTCCTTCCCTCCACTACTCTCCCTCTTCCCTTGTTGTGCAGGGCCAGAGTCACCCCACTGAGGGCCCCGAAGGGGCTGGCGCTGTCCAGCAGGGCACCTACTAGCCCCAGGAGGCTACTGAGCACCTGACCCATGGCTAGGCCAAATTTAAAGAGCTGTAATTTTAAACTACAAATCAGATTTCAAATATTAATACAAAAAGGAAATATAAAATATCCCACTGATAATTTTTTGTTTATTGATTGCATGTAAATATAATATTTTGTATGTATTGAGTTAGTACCAGATATTATTAAAATTAATATCACCTGTTGCTTTTTATTTTCTTTAGTCCAGCTATTAGAAAAATATAAATACGTAGTCCTGGCTCATCTTGTATTTCTGTGGGTCAGTGGTGTGCAGTGCATTCCACACACGTCTCATTTCATTCTCAGTACAGTCCCATAAAATGGGTGGGGTTTGCTGTCTTAGGGGGTAAATTCTTGCTCAGGGGTTTGCTGTCTTAGGGGGTAAATTCTTGCTCAGAGTCTGTCCCCATCTCACTCTGCCACAGTTTGGTGGGTGAGGCCGAGCTGAGTGTGAAGCCAGAGATAACCTCATCTCCAGGCCCTTGCTGTGTGCACAGGTGCAGTGTGGTAGCCCTGGGACCTTATTCTCAGGGTAAGTGTAGGTTCCCTTCTCTGAGGGCCGGTTGCACTACAGTCTGTCTCACCCTCTGTCTCCTACCACATACTGCGCTCTCTCCTCAATATCCATCTCCCCTCCCAGGTAGGCTATCAACTTTCCCCTAGGGCAAGATTCTCTGTTGATCTTGACTCCCCCAGGTGCCATGGGCTTAGGTGAGCCCCAGACTGGCCTGATTCTCTGCAGATGGGAAGCAGGTAAGGGACGCAGAGCAGCAGATAACCAGCAGGGGGCGCTCCAGTTTACGTCTGCCTTTTTTGCATGGTGTCCCCCACCTCACCTGACTGACTTTCTCTGTGGTTTTCCCTCACCTAGGCCTGAGGCTGTTCTTTGATTACTTCTCAAGCTTCGTGTCCTTTAATTCCTGGAACCCGCTCACGAGGTTGATGGGCTTCACGGACAATGAGATACGTGTGGCCAGAGCACGAGTCTCGGACTTCAGAAAGCCTTGTATGAAATGCTGGTGACCTGGGTCAACAACATGGGGCAGGCTGCCTCAGTCAACACCCTGCTGAATGACTGGGGGAAAGAAATGCAAAGGTTAGAAAGGTATGTCTATGAAGTAGGTGAGGCAAGTTCTGCTATTTCCCAGTGAAAATGATCTCCTTAAGAGACCAGAGGTTTCCTAGTTTACATTTTCTCCAGGAAAGGGAAGACTGGACACAAGCCTTGAAGTAGCTAGTACTTTACCAGCACTTGAAGTTCTATCTTCCAAAACCTCTTGAAATGTCCTAGAACTTTTTCAGTGTACGTAAATTTTACGAAATGTTGTTTTCTGTGTATTATAGCTGTATGTTTTTGTGTAATCTTAGATGTTTTAGTTCATGTACTTGTTCATTCTAATAGACTTGCACTTTTTACTTGTTATTTACTATATTGTAAAATTCAACCATGTTGCTATGTGTCCATTTATTTATGTCTACTGTGATATATGTATCTTTTTATTTTTACAGTTGTGAGTACGTGAAAAAGTTCATTCTTATATTATTTATTAAATTATTTTCCATACCTACAACTGTGAACCTACTTTTTCCCCACCCTGTATACATGTGTATGTGTGTTTGTTTTTGTTTATTGATTTTAGAGAGAGGGAGAGATAGAAACATCGATGAGAGAGAACATGGATTGGCCACCTCCTGCATGCCCCCCACTGGGGATCGGGCCCACAACCTGGGCACGTGCCCTGACCAGGAATCGAACCGGTGACCTCTTGGTGCATGGGTTGACGCTCAACCACTGAGCCACACTGGCCAGGGCTCCATTTGCTTATTCAAGCCTTTATTAGTCTGTAAACATGAATTGCACCAGTAATTTAGTCCTTGGTGCTATTATAGGTCAGGTACTTCCTGCCTTTGCTGTTCCTTTTGTGCAGGACACTTTGCCCTCATATTTTCAGATGAAGATGTGAATGACTGTCAATCAGGTTTCAGCTTAGTTGTCTCTTTCTCAGAGAACTTGAGTGTCCATCTAAAGTATTAGCTTTATCAGTATTTGTCCTGTTTATTCATTTAAAAGGTCAGCTTCATGAGAGCATGAAATTGTCTTTTTTTGTTTTATATCCAGTCCAAATAGCACCTGGCACTTAATAGGCACTTAATAGTGTTTCATTAGTTGTTGGGTGTTTTTTCATGCTTCTCTCCAGTGGAAGGTGCTACCTTTGAAAAGTTTGTTGGAAATATCAAACAATGGAAGGGAGGCCATTAGATATAAAATACTCATGTATTTATGAATTCATGACCAAATTAAATATGAAACCTTATATAAAAAGAGTGTGGGTTTTGTTTTTTGTTTCTCTCCGCATTCTCCTATTCCCCTCTGGAACAGCTCTGAGTGACATGAGTACAGGGCTGTGTATTCTTGCTGTGGGACTTGCTCCTTCCTTTCTCACATGATGCCTTCGGCCTTGCTCCACATGGCCAGGTTTCCTGCTCTGACTCTGGATTTCCAAGTGTCAGGTCCATGGGGGACTAGAATTATAGCCCTCCCTCCCACTCCTCCATGCCCTTCCCCCTGGGAGAGGGACCCCAGTCCTGGCCTGACTCCCCAATACCCTCCCCAGTTGGTGTCTCTGGGTTACACTGGGCCTACTGGGCTCCCCCATGGTGCAGGCCAGCTCTGACCAGCAGTTGGGAAGGGGCAGTGGGTCCCTGAGGGGTGAGAGGGCCTGGTTGCTGGGGTGGACCTGTGGCCCCTCTCCTGTGGGCTTCCTGCACCTCCTGGGCCACCTTCACTTCGTCCCCTACGAAGCTCATGGACACCCAGTTCCCCTCCCCTTGGACTTCAGGCCTTGGCTCTCCCTCTCACCTAGAGTTCCTGGGAGGCCCTGTGGCACCTCCTCTGGTTCCTTCCCCAGAGCAAAGGTGCCAGGCAGAGCTCTTCCACCCCACAACTGCTCCTCAGCCTTCCCTGAGGCCACGGACCAGCCAGCAGAGGGCAGCACCCGTCTGGCATACCCACCCGCCACCCTGGAGGACATGGAAGGGAGGCAGCCAAGGCCTTGGAGAAGTCCTGGGCTCAGACAACATAGGTCACAGCCACGCTAGGCCTGCCTGGCCTGCCACCTCCTGCTTCTTTTGATGAAGACTTAACCTCAAATTTCTAGGTCTTGGCACCACTAAATTGTTACAAAGGCTTCCTTTGTTTCTAAATTTGCTCTCTCCCAGACCTAAAGCCAGTCCCTCCTCAGACCAGGAATTCAAGTGTCTCTCCGGCTCCACCATCATCAAAGGGACTCTGTCTTTTAAGTCTAAAAAGGATGTGGGAGTCAAGTATGATCACTGTGGCCCAACTTTCCTCGTGGGGCTGCAAACTGCTGTCCTCATCCTCCAGTCTCATCTCGCCCCTCCTCTGGACTACGGAGCTGCTGCTGCTTGGTTCTTCCTTTTTTCCTTCCCTTTCATCCCAAACCAGCACTAAGGTCAGTGCTGTCCTACGACCCTTCATTAATGAGATTCCCATTCCCAAATCAGTGACCTCCTGATCCTTGACCCCTACTCCAACCCTCCCTCCAAAACACATCCTGTAGGGTCACCTTGGAAGGTGAGGAGGATAACCTGATTCTCATGCTGGGCAACAGTAACTAGCTAATGCCATGTTCAAACCCTGAGGCCACCCCTTCCCGCTCAATCCCCACCCCCGAGATCTCGACCCCAGCAGGCTGAAGGCATGGGACTTGTGCTGCCCTGGCACTAGCAACAATTCTATAATCTAAACCTTTGTCTCATCAACCTTGGGGTCCCTGCTTGGTTTTATAAAAATGTAAGCCATTCAGGGTCTTTTTCTGTTCTTTCTTTGAGGGGATAGAGGCTAGAGTGTTTCTGTTGGTGGTAATTTTTTTTGTCACTTTTTCTTTTTGCTAATTTTCTGTCCCACCCCATGAGAAGCCGTGCTAACTAGAGGCGGAGGCAGAGCTCAGAGAGCACAGGATCGCTGCGTCCAGACCCATCTCCCCGTCCTTCTCCCCCCTTGTTCCAGCTGTTTCCTTTGGCTGCCATCTCAGAGTGGTGAGGAGAGGGGAGGGAGAAGTTTCTCATTGCACCAAGAGGCCCTGCTGCTAGGCCTGGAGCTCTGAACAAACTCTACAACCCTCTACCAGGCCTGGATGCCGCCAGCCCTGGGGGGCATGCCAGCTGAGCGTAAGCCTTCCCAGGTGTGGTCTCAGGCAGCTGCACCCAGGAAGTGGAAGCCTTGAGCTGGGCTCTGAAGGCTTAACGTCTACCCTGACTTCTCCAGTGAGGATTTGAGTAGGCTCCATGTGGAAATGCCCACAAAACATTTGCAACCCTCAAGTCCATTGGTGGAAAAACATGGCCAATAGAGGCAGGACCCTCCCTGGGCATTGCCGCTCACCGGCAGGGGGCTGCCTCCACAGACCTCAACTCTCATGGCTGGAAGAGTTTTCCCTTTGACTCTAGGGTTTTGCAACCCAGAGACAAGATGCCAGCGCTCTCAGCTCTTTCCGGCTCCCACCTCCCAGGAGCTGTCCCCTGCCCTGTGTCAGACCTCTGAGGGGGGTCTCTGTTCTGATCCACAAGGCCCGGCTCCTCTCTTGCTGAACTATGCTGGCTGGTGAGAACAGCCCCGCCCTTAGGGTCCTGGTTATGTGGGTCCCCTTGTCCCTGGAAGGTGGAGGGGCGATGCAGAGAGCAGAGGGGCAAGGGCAGGTGGGCACAACAGCAGCAGGGTCAGAGAGGATGGCAGCATCTCAGACCACAGCTGAGGAGGAAGATGGGGACGACGAGGAGGCCGCAGAAGAGGATGGCGAGGAGGGACTGTTCCAGAAGAGCCACCGCCGCTTGGGCTGCCGTTTCAGGTGGAGATAGTCCTCCTTCTCACGCTCCTTCCGTGCCCGCTGGTAGTGGTCTTCCTCCTTCAGGTACCACACGGGTGGCCACCGGTGCTTCTCAAAATACTCCTGGTTTTCTGGAGCAGAATGCAGTGGGTTGGTTAGAAGGAAGGCCAGAGAAGGGGCAAGAGGAGCACTGGGACAGGGGGTGTCCGGGGACGCCCACCCCACCCTGATGCCTCGGCACCTACGATGCCTCCTGTCAGTAAGGCGCACATCCCGGGCCCTGGGGCCACGAGTGTAAGCCCCGCCTTCACAGAGCCCCGTCTGACTGCAGAGCGCCCTAAAGAAAGACCCATGGGAAGGCCTCAACGGGAGCATCCTGTGTATTGGGATAAAACAGGCTGGGACAAGGCAGGAGGACCGAGCAGGTGCGGCATGGCTGGGGAGAGGGCAGCGGTATCTGGCAGAGCTGACGTTTGAGCTGAAGGTGGACGTGGGGCTGCAGAACAGGAGGGTCAGACCGGAGAAAGCCAGGCTGAGGGGTCTCACTGATTCTGAAAGGTGTACAGAGCCATGGGAAGTTTGGATCCAGGGGAGTGATATGATTGGAGCTGTGCTTTAGAAAGAAAATGTTAGAAGGCTGAAAAGGAGAGAATGGGGTGACAGAATGGGTACGGTGCAGAGACAGCCTGGTAGCAGGGAGGCGGCTCCCAGCAGGGTGGAGGTCGCCCAGTGAAGACCTCAAGGACACTGAGTGGCAGGAATTCAGGGAGGCCAGGGACACCACTCCCTGGTGCCTGTGCAGTTCCATGACTTGACACATTAACCAAGAAGAGGCCGAGCCCGGCTGGTGTGGCTCAGTGGTTGAGCGTTGGCCCATGCACCAAGAGGTCGCTGGTTTGATTCCCGGTCAGGGCACATGCCCAGGTTGTGGGCCCAATCCCCAGTGGGGGGCGTGCAGGAGGCAGCCAATCAATTCTCTCTCATCGATGTTTCTATCTCTCCCTCTCCCTTCCTCTCTCTCTCTCTAGTATCAATAAAGAAAAAAAAAATTTATTAAAAAAAAAGAAGAGGACGAGCCCCAGGGACCTCAGAGGCTATCCAGACCTGGTGTCCATGCTGTGACTTGTGCCCATTCCTCGGTTGTGAAACCGGTGTAGCAGGTCATAAGCAGAATTACAAACAGTTTATGTATTTTTCTATACAGGTACTGGATCACAATATAAAATGTAGTTCTTTTTTTTTTTTCCTTTATTGATTTTAGAGAGAGAGGAAGGGAGAGAGAAAGAGAGAGAAACATCGATGAGAGAGAATATCGATTGGTCACCTCCTGCACACCCTCCACTGGGGATCGGGCCCACAATCTGGGCACGTGCCCTGACCGGGAATCAAACTGGCGACCTCTTGGTGCATGGGTCAACACTCAACCACTGAGCCCCACCGGCCGGGCTAAAATGTAGTTCTTATTGTGGAGTGCTGTCCAAGAAGTCTGAAAAAATACCTCTGGTCCAACACCCTCTTAATACCTGACAGAAGCCTAGAAAGGTAGAGTGAGTTGCCACAGGTCCCCAGCTGCCCTGCCCACCAGGCTGGCACTTTTCTCAGGCCCCCCTCTGCTTGGCTGGATGCAACTTTGCAGGCGACTCCCCTCCTGCAAGGTCAAGTTAGGCCCAAGGATCTCTGGCAGCTTCTGGGAGCCCTGGTGTCAGATTAGAGATTTGGACCCAAGTTGAGGCCCCTTCAGCATGAAGTGGGGGTCAGCAGGTCCTGCCGGGGATGCTCACCTGGGGACATGGCCTTCATGTCTCGGGGGAACTTGCGGCACACATTGTTGTAGTTGGTGCAGATGTGGTGGAGACACCAGTCCGCCAACTGGTACGCGCAGTGGAACTGGGGAAACAGAAGGGCACCAGTGCTGGGACCCCAGGGCGGGGTCAGCATAGGCAGCTCCAGAGGCTTCGGTGCAGGTGGGCAAAGGCTCTGCAGTGAGTGGGGAAGAGCCCACCTGCAGAAGCACACCCACACAACGCTGTGAGAAGACCACATCTCATTGGCTCTGGGCACCACCACCACCACCACCTTGCCTCGGTCCTGTGCCAGCATCCATGGAAATCCCTAGCCCTATGTGGTGGCTTCCCACTGTGTCTGCCCCCCTCAGATCTTACTCCATGTGATGTTCTTCTCTTCCCTATCAAGGGCCAAAGCGTCTGCACTAAGGTGTTGACAACCAGGCTCAGGGCTGCCTTTCCCGGGTGTGTGGGCAAGCCTCGAATCTGCCATGCTTTAACTCCATAACTCATCTTTAATGGTAGAATTTCTGACACTCTCAGGGCCGGTGTGGGAGATTTTGCTAGTTTGTATGGGAATGGGGAGGTGGGCAGTTGATTTTAGATGGGGAGTCCTCAGTGTCCCTTAACTGACCTCAGGCAGGCAGTAACCATGACTACACATGAGGCTGGGGTTCGCTGCCCTGCCCTGTGGCTTCCTGAACCCCATGCCCCCACGGCCAGCCTCTCCTCTTGGCATGTCAGGGTGTATCCTTGAGGATGAGACAGATTCTACCCAGTCAGGGAACTGAGTCTGACAATGGGTTCCTTTCCTGCCCACCACCGCCCAGCCCCTCCCCATTTGCTGCTAATGGGCAGACAGAACCCAGAGCTGAGCCTGTTGGAGAGGTTCCTTCCCTTGCCGTCATACCTGAGCCAGTTCCAGGAACACAAGGACGTCCCCATCGATGTCCACCATCATCTGAGTTGCTTCCATCAGCCCGGTCACTGTGTACTGCTCTGTGACACACACAGCCAGGGATCAGCTGAATTACCACAATGAGTGGACGTGTACTCACGTACATGCCCCCAGCAGGGGCCTACTGTAGGGCAGAGAGAGATCAAGGCCAAGGGCAGTCCCAACAGGCCAGGAAAGGCCACAGGCGATTTAAGTCTGCTCCCACCAGTGAAGAGACTGGAAGTAGAGCAAGACTGCCCCAGGGGAGTAGGGTGGGACGTGAAGGAGAATATCCGAGTTGTCTAAGAGGGCTTTTTCAAGCCACATGCCGCACCGAACAGTCTGACACACACAGGGTGAAAGCCCCTGATGGAACTGGCCACTGAAACTGCCGGGAGAGTGTATGAAGTCTCAGGTTTGCTGGGAACTATGAATTGGAACTACAGATTAAACCCAGTTGCATTAATTTAAATTTTATAACAAATTATGTACTAATGTTGCATTTTAAGTTAAAGTGTTTATGTTGAAGAAGTAAACACTTTGAATCCTGAATTTTAACAGTATCAGTATAAACTCCTGAGGTATTTTATCTTTAAATTTAAAAATATATCTCCCAGCTCAGTCCATGGAGAGGACCTAGCAACAACAGCCATCGCCGCAGCAGGGAGCATGTCCAGTGCACAGGCTGCAGCCTTGAAACGCCATTTCCAGCCGTCGGAAACCAGCATCTCAGAGAGCAAGGGCTGACTCCAGGTCTGGGGCGGGAAATGAACAAGAGGAACCTGGAACATCTTGTCATTCCATTTAACCAGAAGCACAGAGGCTCTGGAGCCAACTTGGAGAGACTTCTACTGGTTAAAGGTTCAGTACAGTATTTGAGCTTCAAAAAGGATAAATGCAAACATCTGAAACTGATCAAGTACGTTCAAATCTAAGGGTTTATAATAATACTTCAAAATAAAAGAAACGAATTGGTGACCCTCAAAGGATGAAAGGATGATAGGAAACAAATGTATCTTGAAATCTGGTAAATAAAAGGAAAGAATCAAGCATTCGCCTGCCTTTCCTATATGAATTATACCACTGGTTAACCAAACAGTAGGTGAGAAGTCTTTCTCTTTGTAGAGTATTCCAACAGATAAAGAAAGAAGAAGTGACTGAACTGGAGTATTACCATTCACAACACCTAATAAATTAATTAATGGGTCCAGGCAATGATACTCAATGGTTGATAAAATCACAGAAAGCGAGAAAAGCATAGAACAACCTATGAAGTAGTCTTACCAAAAAAATTGAACGTGAACCAGTAACAAGTTTATAGGACAAGGCTCCAACCAACTAAGCCAAACTGGTTAGGGTGGGAAAAAATTTTTTTAATGAACAAGCTACCTGTAGATTAAAAGAAACTTAAAAGGTATATAAAAAATAAAACCATGCTATACAGTGTTTAAGGATGTACACTTGGATGATAGAACTATGAAGAAAAGCAAGGAAGTGAGGCCATAAAAAGCATCCCCCCCAAAATAATAGGCAAAGTGGTAATTCTTGGGAAGGAGGGAAGGGCTGTGATTGGGAGGGGCAGGTGGAAGGCTTCTGGTGTGGCTAGCAGGTTCTAGCTCCTGGTATGGGTCATTTTGCTTTATAGTAATTCATTCAGCTGAACATATGTGTATTTGTGTTATATTTAACAAAAAAGCTTTAAGCTTGAATTTATAACTTCAGAGAAAGCATATCTCACATACATAAAGCATCACCAACAATACCATACCTGGCATTTTCTGCTGATCCTTGACAAGGTATGTAGAACACATATTTGTATGTTTTCTGGTATGCATAGACCATTTCATGGGAAAAGTCATTCAACATTATTTTCTATGACAGTTTTCATGCATCAGTGTCATTTAACATTTTTAATGGCTACCTCGGGAAAATTACCCATGTGTGCTTAACCAGTAGTGCCGATTTGACTAATCTCTGATTGCCTGCCATGATGAAACAAACTTATAGAAGCATCTTTATATACTTTTTTCCTTTGAGTCATTTCTTTGGAGATAGTCTTTCTAAAGTTGAATTACTTGGTCCAAGAGTTTGGACAGCTTTATGCTCTGGGAAGACGACACCACTTTTCACAGACAGTGCGAGTCAGTGTGAATGACACACTGTTACAGCTGTGATCTTTAGAAGCCTCCTTCTTGTTCCCTGCCCTTAAGCCCTCAATGTCCCCAGCTGAGGTCCCTGGACTCTCTCTGCCTGCTCAGCCCTTAACATTCCAGTTCTGATAAGTGATTTCTGCCTTCTTCCCATGACCAAGCCCCACCTTAAAACCATTTCTCATCATAAGATTGATGTTTCCCTCATACCTGAGTCCCAAATTTGATCATCTGCCCAGACCCCAGCAGCTCTGACATTGGGGCCTTCCCTGAACCGCAACTGAATATCAGAGGCCCTACTCTCTGCCTACCCGCCGACCCGCCCGAAAGTGTAACCCTGACGTCACCACAGTATAGATGCCAACACCAACACCACGCAAATCCGCTTGCGACATCACCAGGAGCTGTCTGCCTGCACTGCTGGCCCCAGACTCTCTTGGTCTGGATGGCGCCATTTCTCTCCAGCCCCTTGGACCCGACTGCCCACGGCTTGGCTTCCCTCTTACCTCAGTTACCACACCTGAGGGCCCCTAAGGTTGGTCCCTTCAAAAAGCTGAGCCCCAGCCCTGGCTGGGCGGCTCAGTTAGTTGGAGCGTCATCCCGTACACCAGAAGGTTGCAGGCTGGAGTCCCGGTCAGGGCATGTTACCCAGCTGTGGGCTCGATCCCCGGCCGGGGAGCATATGGGAGGCAACTAACTGACGTTTCTCTCTCATGTCGATGTCTCTCTCTCTTTCAAATCAATTTTAAAAAAGTCCTTGGGTGAGGATTAAATAATAATAATGAATAAAATAAAAGCTGAGCTCCAGCTCTCACAATCTTGTCAAGGAATTAGGAGTGGCTGGTCAATGTTCACTGTGTTTCTCGGAGAAGAAAGAGAAAAGGAGGAGGAAGAGAAAAGGGAGAAGGAGAAGAGAAAAAAGGGAATATAGAACCACAAATAAAGCAGATTTACGTGACCAAACAAAAGGAAAAAGGAGTGGGAGGAGGAGGAGGACCAAAGGCAGGAACATGGGCTTGCGCCCTACTCTCTCTGACTTTAGGCCGAGCGAAGCCAAGCGGAGAGGGCTTCAGGCAGCTTTGTCTGCTGGGGACCGTTTCGTTGGGAGGAAACCGCCCTTGGAGATAACCGACTGGTGATGTCATCACATCTTTCTCACAGACACTTCACATCTGTGTCCTCACCCAACCCCCAATATGCATCAAGGAGCTTCACTTGATGTAAATGGGTCCCTTGGTGCTAGCAGTCTGTGCCCAAGGAGGAGACAGGTGAGAGGAGTCGCCACTCCTGGAGGTTCCCCTGGCTGCTCCCCAGGGAGGTCGCGCACCCCGGTTAGTTACCTGTGAGGGCAACCAGGTGCGGCAGGCAGAGGCGGTTGGCCAGGATGATGAGCTTCATGTCGTCCAGGTCGGGGCTGGCGGTGAACATGCCGGTGTACAGGTACTCCAGCACTGCCCGCATGCAGCTCTTGCTCGTGTGAGGGAACACCACCTACACAGAGGACAGCAGCCGCAGTGAGGGCCCGCGCCACGAGAAGGGTCACTCAGTCCTGAGAAACGCAGAAGGCCCTGGACCACACAGCCGGTCTCCCCAAAACAGGCAGCCACCCCTGTGTTGCCCCTGTATCTGCTGAGGAGCCCCCCAAAGCCCTGTCTCCCAGAGTGACAACCTGTATGTACTAAGCCCATCTGCTGGCAGCACCAGTGAGCAGGGCTCTAACAGCTTTTTAAAAAAATATATTTTCTTTATTGATTTTTAGAGCGAGAGGAAGGGAGAGGGAGAGAGAGATAGAAACATCGATGAGAGAAAAAACATTGGCCACCTCCTGCATGCCCCCCACTGGGGATCGGGCCCACAACCTGGGCATGTGCCCTGACCGGGAATCAAACCAGGTGACCTCTTAGTGCATGGGTCGACGCTCAACCACTGAGCCACACTGGCTGGACTCTGAAAGCTTTTAAAAGGACCTGGATTCTCACTGGCATCCTTCCAAAGCCATTCTGGCTTGGAGGATGCTTGAAGGAGTCCCTCCAGTCACCTAAACCTATACCCTGGCCCCTCCCGGCCTTGCAGGGAGCAGTACAAGTAGGATACAGGACAGCAAGCCAACAGTGGCTGGCTTCTCGAAAGCTGCTGCTTTGGGCCTCTGGGATCTCCATAGAGCAGCGCTGCTTCAGAAACTGCTCTCTCGCCCAGCCGGTGTGGCTCAGTGGATTGAGTGTCCTCCCAGGGGCTGGGAGGCCCTGGTTCGATTCCCAGTCAGGACACATGCCTGGGTTTCGGGCTCAATCCCCAGTAGGAGGTGTGCAGGAGGCAGCGATAGATGTTTATCTCTCATATCGATGTTTCTCTCTCTCTCTCCCTTCCTCTCTCTGTAAAAAATCAATAAAAACATATTTTAAACAAAAAACAAAAAACTGCTCTCCCATTAGATGCAAGTCTCTCAGGCTGTGCTGGGAATCGACCAGAACTTTGAAGCTGCTTCTGTGCACTGAGAAGTGCTCAGGGCTGCTGGCCCTGGGGCTCCAGAGAGTTCCTAGTCTCTCACTCAGCATATCCCAATCCCACTCCTGCTGCAAGGATCAGAGATCGACTCAAATCTCAAGCCTCCCCTTCCATAAGGGCTTCCTTCCCAGAAATCCTAGGAAATTCCTAGTCCACGTCACAGAATATGCTGCATTGTTCTTAGTCTAGTTTTTCATTCAGGCACCTGGTGAGCACTGACCAAGGGGCCAGCGCTGGCTGAGGGGGCACTTGGCAGCAGTAAAGACCTAGTCCTCGCACTAGAGACATCACAGGCCAGTTGGGAAAACTGCGTGTGGACACTCAGCACTTTACGAAGCTGCACAAAGTAGTACCTTATTAACTTCAGGCTGAGCTAATGAATAATTAACGCTATAGAAGTTCAGAGAAGATGGAGAATACCATCTGCTTAGCTGCGAGAATGCAAAGAACAGACTTAAGAGAGTATGTCTAAGGACACACCGATAGGCCCCTTCCAACTCTGTTGACACTCTCTGTGGCTAAGGTGAGTTAGTGGCCATAATCAAAGGGGAAGGTGACTATATGAAGCATTTCTTTTTATTTTCTGTATTTTGATGCTTTGACATCTGGAGCCTTGATGACCCTGGAGGGCTGCGCTTCCCAGGGCTAGCCAATTCCTAGAGACAGTAAATGTATCGCCTGTAAGCAGGACTTTTTGTTGTTGTTGTCACTAATCCTCAACCAAGATATTTTTCCATTGATTTTTAGAGAGACTGAAAGGGAAGGAAGAACGGGAAAAGAGAGAGAGAGAGAAACATCGATGTGAGAGAGACACACCAATTGGTTGCCTCCTGCATGACCCCAACCAGGGCCAGGGATCGAACCTTCAACCCAGATATGTGCCCTTGACTGGAATCAAACTTTCAAAGGTCTGACAGCTGAGCCCAACCGGCCTGGGCCAAGCATGCATTTTGTATGCAAACCAACCAATCCAGAATCCACACCTCCTCCTTCATCAGCTCTCACTCCTAGTCACTATTCACCTGCCCTAATCACCCCTGGGCTAGGTACCAGATGACCAAGAACAGCCTCTATACCCCAGAGCCTGCTGAAATTATTCAAACCAGCCAATCTGAGAGCTTACCCTGCCTCTCCCTCCCCTTCCTTCCCACAGAGTCCACAACGAAGGCTGTTGCCTACAGTTCCCTTTGCTCCCTCTGCCTCTCGACCAACCCTGGTACCTCTGCAGTGCTCCGCCCCCACCCCTCCCCTGCAGTGCACGCTTCTCTCATTAGATCTATGAGTGTAACAATCTATCTTTTCAATGGCAATTCCCTCCTGATCTGTTGTCATGTTCACAGTGCCTCATAATAAAACTTACATTTAAAAACAGGGATGGGTTCAGCCTGGGACACACTGAACTTTTCTCTAGTTGTTTCACATGCATCAGGGAGAAAGCACGGCATGAGACATAGAAAGGAATCAGAGGTCCCAGGTTCAAGTTCTAGCCTCTCCTTCCTACTTATACAACTTGGCAAACGTCCTGAAGTTTTTGGGCCTCACTTTTCTTATGTATAAAGTGGGAATGATAAGCCATGTACAAGAGTTATGTGTGAGATGGTCTGAGATAAGGTACTGAAAGTGCTTTCTAAACCATAAAGCCAAGATGTTGCTATAAATCCCTGCCCTGGTATACTGTAAGACCTTGGCTGTGGGAACCATCTTATAAGCTTCTCCAAGGCCCATCACTCACTAGTTAGCACACAGTGAATGCTCAAGAGAGCACCATTAAATGACAGAATGTAGGCCCTCCCCGCCCCAGCCTTACCTCCCTGGTGGAACTCTCCACAAAGGGCCCTCCAAACATGGCAGCCATCCAGTCACAGCTAGAAATCAACAGGGGCTTGTGGGCGCTGATGGTGCCATCATCCAGGATGAAGGTCACATCTGTCCAGGAGGAGACAAAGCATCATGTGAGGATGTGGTGAAAGGATGTGGGACAACCAACCCCAAGGGTCAACACTGCACCAGACGACACACTTCCTTCTGCAGCCATGAGCTGAGGAGCGCTATGTGACCACACTCTCAGGCTCCAGGCACAGCCAACATATCTCCAGGACAGCAGCAGCTGAGTGTTAACTGGACCGACCCAGGCTCCTCAGAAGGCTGCTGGGAGGGCACCCCTCTGCCTCTGGCTGTGAGTTCCTCAGCACATTCCCTACCTGAGAAGGTGCCCTTTGCCAAGCACTCCTTCACCCGGTTGGTCCGGCGGACGTGGAAGGCCTTGGTGATCTCCTGGTTCATGAAGGCCTCGTTGTTGAGAATGTTGGCCACCATCATGCGAAGATCAAAGACCTCAAGCAGCTCAGCAATGTGGGCGATGTGCATGAGGTCCCGCTCGTTCTCGTCCAGCTCCCCTGTGTACAGGTACTTGAGAACTGCCCGGAAAGGCCCCGGCTGGATGGAACTGTCCATTTTTACCACCACCATTGGTCTGGATTTGTAGGTCAGTGGATCTTCTGCTATCTCCTCCTGGATGCTTATGAAAGCTCGGCTCCAGGAAGACAGCACACGACCTCTCCCGGGCAGGTACCCTGTTCCATTGCCCCGTAAGATCCCGTCGCTGGTTGAGGCCCGGAGCCCAGCAGGACCAGAGCCCCCACCCTCCTCCATGCTCTCGCACACGTCAAAGCTGGCAGCCCGAAGCAGGAAGTCCCGGCCATGGTGGTGGTGATGGTGGTGGTGTTGATCAGGGTGAGCCCGATGGTCCTCTGGGCGGGGGCCCCCCAGCTCCCCCTCACTCAGGTCCATGAGGAACAGGTCGTAGAACTTAGAGGAGGAGGTGGAGAGGTAGATCTTGTGGGCAAAGATGCGCACCCGCTCCTGCAGCACCAGGATGACATCCGCACACAGCGGGTCCTCCAGGAGGTGGGCGGGGCACTCCTCACTGCTGGAGGGGGGGTGGGGCACCACGATGATGGGGGGAGGGGGCTTGGGGGGCAGGAAGGGTGCCTGAAGCAGAGGCCGCTGCACGTTGCGGAGGTGGGACTTCCAGAACTGCAGGTGGCGGCGGGAGATGAGTGCAGCACGGATGGCGTTGTCAAAGACGTCCTTGATGCCAAACTGGGCCACCACGCTGGTCTCGTAGTAGGGAATGCCCAGCTCCTTGGCCACCTCCCGACCCTTCTCCGGGGGGAGGATCTCATTGGGCTTGATGGGCCTGGACGTTCAAGAGGGCAAAGCAAAGTCATGTTGCTGGGGGAGGATGGGGGACAGGGAGAGGCAGCTCGCTAGGGCCTGCCTGTCCTTCACCAGGCTTGGGGGTGGGGAAGAGTCCCTGCTCAGGAACTATGTCCCTGGCCTCACTCCTACCCTGCTCAATTCCAATGAATCTCTGCCCTTTCTCCTTTTCTGACCAAATCCTACAGTCCTTCAGGGCCTACCTCTAATCTCCTCTTCTTCCAGGAAGCCTTCGGTGTTTATCAGGCCTTGGTGACTTCCCAGCTCAAAGTAGTGTTAGCACTAACTACCTCTCTGGAAGTCCAGCATGCAATTTTCCACATTGGTTTTTAACATGTTCTCATATTACGTTTATCTCCCAGCAAGATGGTAAGCCCCTTTCACACAAAGACTGCCTCTTTCCTTCTCTCCTCGCTAGCTTAGTCCTGTCTTGCTGGCACAGTGTATAAGAGGTGAATGAACAGATGAGCAAATGGCATGAATGGAAGACCAAGCACTCTTGTTGGCTCTCTATGTGGACTTGTTTCAAATGCAGGGGGAGATGTAAGGCTAAGTGGACTCCCTCAGGGCTGGGCAGGGAGCCATGGAGACACCTACCCCCTCCCTCTGTCTTCCTCCTCAGTGCCCCTTCCTAGGCACCAGCATCCCTACCTAGCCAAGGGTC
The DNA here is from genome assembly GCA_030848825.1 of Tadarida brasiliensis. NCBI lineage: Eukaryota > Metazoa > Chordata > Mammalia > Chiroptera > Molossidae > Tadarida > Tadarida brasiliensis. The sequence goes on along the minus strand of CM061259.1, from coordinate 63,472,574 downwards.
GCCTGGCCCTATTGACAGCCTCCAGGTCGGCGTAGCGCAGGTCTAGCTGGCAGCCCACCAAGATGACAGGTGCTCGAGGGCAGAAGTGCTTGATCTCTGGGTACCACATGGTCTTGACATGGTGAAGTGAATTAGGGTTGGCAATGGAGAAGCACAGAACCACCACGTCGGACCTGGGAGTGGGAGAGTGAGGTTAGGGGCAGAGAAAGCTAGCAGTAGAGTACTTGCCCCTGGAACAAGGGAGAACAGGCATACCATCCCGCCCCTACACCACAGTCCCGCATCTGTCATATGACCTGCTCACATGATCTTACCCAAAACGCATAATAACAGTACCTCTAATTTATGTACCTCTAATTTAGCATTCTAGAGCTTTCAAAGACTCTCCTTTTGACCTCACTGCTATCTTGTTAGAACTACCATTTTTACCATCTTGAGGCTGAGAAAAATCATTTCCGAACAGTTCCCCTAATTGCCCAAAGTCACAGAGCTAATCCAAACCGCTCCTCCCACCTCCTGGCTGCCTCCCCTGTGAGGATCCGCCAGTCCTGTCTGCTCTACTCCTTCCCCCCGTTGACATATCTCAGAGCCGCTCTGGTCTTTGGGAAAGCAGAGAAACCCGCCCCTTGGCTCCCTCAGGCAGCAGAGGCTTCCCTACCTCCCATACGCAAAGCGACGATCTTTGTGGTGGTCTCCAAAGGTGTCCCAGAGGCGAAGGGAGACACTGACATCATCTACCACATCTCGGGAACGTTCCAGAACCTGTGGGGGCAAGGAGAATGTGATGGGACTCAAAGGCAGGAGTTCTTGGGGCCCCTGTGTGTCAGCTCAGGGTGGTGCCAGCTCAACCCCAACGGTCCCGGGCAGCAGGGAGGGGGGACAGAGTTAGCGCCTCCCTGTTTGCCCCATACAACCCTTCTACCCAGGTGCCTTCTTTAGAGACTCAGTAACAAGGGCATCCTGTAAACTGGCCCGGAGGACAGAGAATCTAAGAGGGCAGCCGGTCACAGGTGTGGAAGGGATCCCTCAGGGAGCCTGCCCTTGTTTCCAGCTTTACCTGCAAATCACCTGTTTACGAGCCTCTGACCTTCTGGTATGAACCAGCAGTTTCTTTCCTTCTCTCAGCTCTCATCTCTCCAAAACCCCCACCCCTCCCACCACCTAGCGTGCCCATTACTGGAGCTGTGACTGCACAAGACGCCATGCCCCCGGCATCAGGTCAGCCAAGCAAAACACAAATGGTGGAGGAACCCCCCACTCACTGGGGTGGGCTCCCCTCAGCCCTCTCTCCAGGGCTCCTGCCTCTTCAGCTGCCCCACCCTACTCCATGGGCCCTCTGTGAACTCAGCGCCGGCCAGGGTTGGAGACACCAAGCAATGGCTTGGGAAGAAGCCCAGAGGCATGGTGTGGACCCCTGCCCAGTGGCCTTGCAGCCTTACCTCCTGGCACACCCGATACTGGTCGATGGCCCAAACTGTGGGCACATGGGTGGCAAGCAGCTGGTACTGGGTGAGGGTGGCATTGCAGGCCCGGGCACAGATGAGCCTGGTCTTGCCCACAGCATTGTCCCCGACCACAACGCACTTGATGGTCTCTACGTTTGGCCTTTCATAATCCATGTCAAAATCCATTAATTGGGACCTGAGGGATAGGAGAGAAGCAGTCAAGATGGCTCCGCACACCAGTTCCCAGAGGGCCAGGGCCAGCAGCTCTCCTCAGCTGGGCCACCCCTTCTTCCAGCATTTGAGCAGAGAGGTGGAGAAGGGAACGGGCAGCTTTCTGGGCAGTAGTTCTGTAGAGGCCTGAGGAGCCAGGAGCCCATTCAGGCTGAGAGGAGCCTTTCCACTGATGAACCACTTGTCTCCCTCTGGTTGACACCATCCTCCAGCTGGGCTTCTGGATGGAGGAGGCCCATGAGAGAACCCCAGGTGGAGCCTGCCCAGGAACTGTCCCCTCTCTCCCAGAAAGAGGAGAGTCTGCCCAGGAAGCTCACTCATCATCCACTCTCCTCCCGCCAGCAGGGCTGTGGCAGCAGAACAACAAACAGCTGAGAGAAGCAGAGTCAGGGCCAGGTCCCCACCCCTTCCCAGCATGCCCAAGGGCAGGGCCACTTTAAAATTTAATGGACTTGTCAGAGCAGGGAGGCAGCTCTCCTGGCCTCCACCTTCACCTCTCTCCATCTCTGGTTGAGGATTTCCAAGCCCCCAGCCCCCTTTATGGAGATGCCAGAGTTTTCCCTCCCAACCTGTCTGGGTGGAGAGGCTCTGGAGGCACCTGAGCAGCCCACCGGCCTCCCACCCCTCCTCTGGGTTTGTCACATGGCCGTGTGCCTGGCTCACTCAGCGGCAGGCCCAGTGTTGAGATGGAGGTGGGGGATGACCATGGGCCTATGATCATACACTCCCTGGCCAGTGGGCCTTGCCATCCCCTACCCAGCCTGCCCTCCAAGCATCCTGCAGCCAGCCTCAGGGACAGCGAGCCACACCCCCTTCTGCACCTCCCATTCCCAGAAAGAAGGACTCTCAGGCTGGAAGCCCCCAGACACCTGACACTCCTAGAAGGACGCTCCCTAAATTGGCTGCCAGGGTAATGAGGTTGCTGGGGGAAGGGAGCACAGGGTCAGAAACAGGCCAGAATTTCTGGGCAAATGCTTGCCCGTTTCCTTCTGTGCTGGACTTTCTAAGTGCACCCTTATAAAGGGATGGCTCAAATTAACAGAAGGACCTTCTATAGTCAAATGTCATGTCGGTGTTTAAAAAGCTGTTACCAGGAGGGACCCTTGGCTTGAGGGGGCTTTAGCTGGCAGCCTCCCTGCTGGCATCTACCCTTTCAGAAGGTGGGGCAAGGCAGGCGTTATTAGGAGGCTTTATTATTAGGCATTAGTCTGCCCCTGCTCACATGCCCTGTGTGCATGAAGTCTGCTGGAGGCTGAAGCAACTTGGAGAAATCATTCCTAAGCCAAGGAAGACTGAGCTCAGAGGAGTCCTGGAGGCTGCCCAGGTGCCCTCACTGCTGAGCCATCCAGCCCGAGAGCCAGGCCACCAGCAGCAACAGAGCAGCTCCATTCCTGCCGGGCTGTAACTGGATGCCAGCATGCAGGAATGCGGAGCTGAAATGTCCAAGTAACGATGGCAACTGGGATTTGCGCAAGTGGATGCATCTCAGCAACCTAAGCAAAAAGTGCAGCAAGGACTTCTCAATGAGAAAGTGCCTCCTCCTTCTTGGAATTTTACAGGATCTGGACCCAGAACAACAAGGGTCTCCACACAGGTCCCTTCCCGTTTCCAGGGTAACTGTCTGCATCATTCTTTTCCCTCCTCCACCCCCGTCACCCTCCCCAGTGGGCAACCTTTATTGTAACCACCATGATACCTCCTCCCTGCTCTCTCTCCTGAGCTGAGGACCAAGACCCTACTTGACAGCTCCTGGACTCAAGCAGGCAGCGGGAGGATGTGATGGCGCTGGGAGGAATCATCTGGGTTGTGGTTTCTGTTTTATCAATTAAAGTACCAAACAGATAGAACCCCAAATACAAATATATACAGCTGTCGGAGAAAAAGAAAAACCCACTGGCCAGTAGAACTTCTTTCTCAAATTTAGATTCTAGTGGCAGGTGAGGGTAGGGGGCAGTGAGGAGGCATGGGGGAGGAGGATCAGTTCTTAAGTCTAGGAGCACCTTGATGTCAGGGAGAATGCTGAACAGCAGAGGAGTGCTGGTCCAAGTTTATGATTAAAACGCTCACGCACAAGTGCATAAGCAAGGTGATGTTTCCTAGGAGGTGGTACTGATGCTATGGCACCAGCACACATCCCAGCAGGGCATTTTCCTGCGTTTTGTCCAAATTTTGTATCAATCCCCTCGAGGCTTGGTTTCCCTTTTCAGACCACCGTGACCATAAAGATCCTCTGCATCTGTGATGGAAAGATAGTGTGCTCTTTAAAGAATATGAAATGGAGTCAGAAACACTTGAATTTAAATTGTCTTATGCATGTCCAGGGTTAAGTAGGGACAGCCACCCAAGTAGGAGAGGGACACACACAATGCTATGACTTTAGACACCAGACCTGCTGGGTGCTGCTCAGACTGGATGGCCCCTCCATATCCTCTCCCTGCTCATCCTTCCACTTCCTCCCTATTTTCATTATTCTCTCCCCCTCCACCGCTGTCCCAACTGCCTGACTGGTAAACTTCACTGTTATATCTAGGAAAGGGCAAATCATTTCACTTCTCTTGGTGTCAGTCTGCCCTTCTGGAAAATGGGTATGAGGGCTTTGAAAGAAAGTCTCCTGAATCTTGGTGACTTTGTGCCAATAGGGGCAGGGCTGAAAGGAGGTCCTTGCCTTCTTATGTAATGTCGGATTATATAAGGCTAGATTACATATCTATATGTGTAATTATATCGCTCTTTAAGATACAGCCTGGCCCCATTAAGCCAGCAGAACTCTTAGTCTCATCAGGCCTGTCTTAAACAAAGAGCCTGTACTGGAGATAGTGTGCCAACCCAACAATAATGTAATTTTTGCTTTAAAATATTGCTACTTTACTGTATCATTGATGATGTATGATGACATAACCCACTCAATGAGCTTCTCAACTTCCCCTTTCCTTCCGGCACTTTTTCCTTCCATGACTCTTGACTTTTGTGCACAATTGCCTCATCCCCATGCCTTCTGAGACTCCTGAATAACTTCCATCACCTACAGTTTCCAGGCCACCCTGCCTTGGGCATCACAATTCACTCCTCTCCCTCAGGAATCCCAGAGTTACCTAGATGCTCCCTCCCCACCCTGTCCCATGACCTCTGTTTCCTTTCTGAAAACAGCCTCTTGCCCACTGCTCTCCTAGCTCTTTGTACTCAGGGCAGACCAAAAGGCAAGGTGTGCTTAGATTATCTACTGCCCTCACGAGCTCCCAGTCCCACCTCCACCCCCCTACAAACACTCTTTGCAGAGCCCAGAAAAGGCCCCCTTTCCCTCCCACAGCTGATAGGAGGCTTGTTCATCTGTGGCTGCCCTAGTCTGGTTGTCAAGGAAACGACAGAATCTCCCTGGGAGCCTGGCTTGTTTCCTAGCAACCAATATCCCACACCCTGCATCTTACAAAATGCAAAAGGGAGGACTATCCTAAAAATGAAGGTAAAAATAAAGAAGGATGGATGGGAAGGATGGATCAGGAGGAGATGAGCAGGGAGGATGGCCTTCGAATTAAAGGAGGCTCCCACCAGTCTCTGACATTATAATATGAAGGAAGATAGAGAGATGAATCCCCCCCCCCCAAAGACCCAGTGGTCAGCAAGGTCCAAAGGGATCTTGAATGGCCATATTAACAAAAATGCAAGCCCAACACAGACGAAGCCTTCTCAAACACCACCAACCAATGCTAAGGATTTCTCTCAGTAGTTTGCCAGAACTCAGATGCACAGACTGCAATGGAGTTGGGTTGAAAAAATCATCTCTGAAACGACAAGCAAAGCACCCAAATCCCATTGGTTTTTAACATTTCCACCACTTTGGACCTTTTCTCCTGACACGCTGCTCTGCACACACACATAAAATAAAAATAAAATAATTTTAAAGAGGGAAGGCCTCCACACACCAAGGCAATCAAGTCATTTTCCTTTCCCTATAAAAACCGGAAAAGATTAGTCTCCTGCCCCGAGACCCCAGCAGCTGACGCTACAGCCAGGAAAGAGTGGAAGCCAAGGGGAAGTCAGGTGGGGCGCAGACAGGGCCGGGAGGGCTCAGGAGGGTGAAGCGGCGCGTTCCCAGAGGCTGCTTGCAACCCGGCCATAATAGAAATTAATCATTTACTTACACCACTACATGTGACGGGGTGATTTCTAGTGTAAGGAACACATCTCTTCCTGCTAAGCACGCTCATTTTAGTGAAATGTCTGGGGTCACTCCGCGCGTGCAAGTTAGGACGATGCCGGCGCCGCCGAGCTGCTGCTGCTCCTGCTCCTGCTCCTGCTCCAGGCTCCAGGCCCCGGCGCGTTAGATCAGAAACTCCGACAGAGCAGCCCAGGCAGGACGGCGGGCCGGGAGCGGCCGCGCGCGCGCCACTGCAGCCATCGCCTCTTCCGGATCAGCATCTCCCCGCGCCCCGGGCGCCCAATGTCATGGAGGCGCGCCGGAGCCGGGCTGCGCGCGGCCGCTCCGACCTCGGGCGGCTGGGTCCTCCGGCTGCGCAGGCTGGGGGCGGCGCGCAGGAGCGGAGATGGGGTCGAGGCTGCTGCTGCTACGCTCGGTCCGCTCCGAAGGCGCGGCCGCCTGGACGCCTAGAGCTGCAGTCCGCGGGACCGCTCGCGACCTCCTTCTTTCATTCACAAAAAAGGGAAAGGGGGAAAAAAAGAGAGAGAGAAGGCAGACAAAACGGGGGAGGGGTGGTGAAGCGTACAAGAAGGCTGTGTGACAGGCACCGCCCACCGCGGCGCGCCGTTGGTGGAAAGAGGGCGGGGGGCGGGGAAGGGGCGGGGAAAGGAGAGGATTGGGAGCCCCGGCGGTCCCGCCCCGGCCCCGCCCATGGCGCAGGTCCCTGCCTCTCCCCTTGTTTCCCCTCCCCGAGGGACGCGGCGCGGGTAGTCTCAGCTCGCCACCGGTGCGGGTTTGCGTCCCTCTACCTGCTGAGGCGCCACACCTCGCTGGACTCCCAAGGGGTTTGCTCCTTCCCTCCGGGAGGCTGAGATAGAATTCCAAGAGGCACCCTAGTCAGCCTTAGAGGGGATGCGAATTAGGGGAGGAGAACTCGACATTTTTTCCTTGTCCCTTGAATCCAGTCCTCCACTGCTGGCCCGTGGGGCGAGGGAGACAGTGTTTCTATACACGCCTTCTGCCGACGTGGGAGTTTTCCCCGCGCCGAGGGTCTTCTCCCTATCACCACCCCTGCAGCGGCAGCGTATGCCTGACACGGCCCCTATGAGTCTCAGGGTAGGTCCTGGTGCCATCTGCACCGGTTTCCCGTCTAAGCTGCCTCCCCCTCCCTCTTCGCAAGCAGTTCCACTTCCATCCCACCCCTATCCTATTGCCTCCTGGAGTTCACCAGTATCTTTTGACCTCTGAAAGAAATACTATGAAGATACTAGCCCTGAAGATAGTACATCAGACACTTCTGGGCTCTCTGTCTCAATTTACTCCTCTGTAAAATAGGTTATTAGAGATGACATTTGTAATGTGAGTGGTCCTCAAAGGAAGTTTTGATGTTCAAGGCTAGTTTGATTATAACGAAGTTGACTGCTAGTAATGACAGTAGTTAGCTTAGTCTGGTTTTATCCATCTTCTCGATTACCTCTGATCAATTTTTTAAGCCCAGAGTGACATGCCTTTCACATAACCCCCTCCATCACACCTCCAACTTGTGCTCCAAGAATGCAAACCCACTCTAATACTACTTTATGCATATTATGATTAGAAGAGAAATTCATTGCCCCCAAAACCAAATAAAAAGTGAATTTTGCATTGTCTGAAGCATGCTCCCCATCTATGAATGAATATAACTGGAAATTGCCCATCAGCGTATTTGTGATAAACATGCTTTCCAGCCTGGTCCACATTCTGTACGTGTCGGAATGGTGGAGGATGCTTCCCTCACCTCCTTTTGAACCTACCTAGAGCTGAAGAAGATGTTAAGAATGAGTGAGGGTGTGCTATTTCACACTTCTAGCTAGGACTCACTCTCCATAAAACAGAAAACAGTGTGTTGAATCATGCTTAGGAGAGAAACTAAACCATGGTCAGGTGTGTTCTTCCTACATGTTCAGCGTTGAAGAGCCTCAATGCTCTGAGTGCTAGAAGTCACTTCGTGGTGCTACCATATGGGGGGAGGCTAGGCAGAGCCTCTCCCACCAACACCCGGTTTCCCTCACCCACCTCCAGAGCACCAGCCTGTTGTCTCCACCTTTCACACATCCAGGCAGCAGGCACAGCCCCAGTACAGCACAGAGCAGGAAAACAAAATGCCCTCCCTCCAAAGTCATGGGGCTACTGGGCCTGCAGCTATGGAGCCAAGGCCCTCTTCCTCCTTGTAGAAAAAGCCAGCTCAGCCTGGGAACCACAGTGCCCAACCAGGCTGGATTGTGGGGGTTCAAAAGTGTAAGTTTGGCCAAATAAAGCTGCACCCCCTGTTCTCATTCTGTAAACTATCTCAGGCAGAGCCAGGTGCTCTGCTGGGGGGAGGAGCCACCTCCAGCCCTGCTTTCTGCCTACAATCCCGTTTCAGTTTTTCTTCAAACCAAAGTCCTCCCAGACTACATCACCTCTCAGGCATTCCCAGTCACAGCCCCACTCAGCCCTCTGCCATTGTCATAGTCCCTCAAAGTCCCCTCCTCCTCTAAAACCAATTCTCTCTCTCCACCTGCATGATCCTCAAGTCTTTATCACTGTTGAATCATCACATCCATGGTTCATCCTGGGCCATCTGGGAGCCTCCGCACACCTCCCTCAGGCCAGTCTACAAAGACCTACCCCGTAGTTTCTCACTCCCAGCTCAGTGACTGGGATCTCTAGGCACCAGCTCCCAGCATTTCCCCCACACCAGGACAGTCGAAGATTCTTGATGTGAGAAGCAGATCACCAGCAAGCTCCAGCCCTCAGCCTCTGCCTCAATTGTGGCTGATGCCAGACCTTCTCTGAACCCAGCTCTGGCCTTCAATTAACTCACCCCTTCCAGCTACTCAAGACAGACTCAGAATCTTGGCTTTTTGGCCAAGGATCTGCCTACAACATTTGCTTCATCTTTGTCCAGCCATCCAATGCCAGAATCCTGGAAAACAGGGACATTCCCCAAGGCTGGGTCCCTTACCTGCAACCAAGGAGTTGTCAGCGCCCACTCCAAGCCTGTCCCAGTCCCCAGCTCCCAGCCTTCAACAGTGTCGAATAGCACAGGCAAGCTCCCTCACTCTCCCTCACCTTGCATGCCCACCCCACCACAGCTGCAGAGTCCATTTTCCTTGCTTCAGCTTACTTCTCAAGTCAGGCCTGGTGGGAGGCTTTTCTAGAAAGTTTCCTGGCAGCCTCTTTCTCTGTCTACCTCCTCTTATCTTCTGTTACGCGTGCGCACCCTCCCCCCCTCCCCGCCACACACACACACACACACACACACTGCCTCCTTGCCCATTTCTTTGGAGTGCTTCAGAATCAGCTGTTGATCCTCCCTCTAGCTAGCTGGGCTTCTGTGCTGTCCTCCCACCAGTGGGCCTGGGCAGTGCTCTGCCTGGGCCTGGCTTACTCACCCCAGGGTTGGGGTGCAGGAGTGGGGGCAATGTGTGACTGCAGCCAGAGGGGCTACTGGCAGCCTGGAGGCAGGATTCCAGTCTCCCACCTCCCCTAACATCTCTTCTCTCACTAAAGCCCTCTTGTGACTCCTTCCCAGTGACATAAACCCCTTGAACATGTCCCCAAAAGGCATCTATCTCCATATCCACCCTCTTTAAAGATATCACATGGCTGCCATTTTCCTCAAGCCTGTGACCCAGATGCCTAGTCTGGGGAAAAAACTCTCCATCTTGGTTCTCAGAAAGGTGCCCACACAGCAGGCTCTCAGCCACCAAGGCCTCCTGTCCCTGTGTCTCCGCAGGTCCATCCCCAGTGCCAGCCCAAACTCCCCGTGCCTTCCTCCAACCTGCCTGTTCCATTTGCTTCACAGGCAGCTCCAGCCCTTCAACTATTTGCAGGCTTCTAACCTCTTTTCTCTCCACCCCTCTCCAGGACGAAGCCTACTCCACAGGCCTTGTGATGTGAGCTCCACCCCCTCCCCCAGTGTGCAGAGTCTGGGGCACGTGGCGTTGCCATCCTGTGCTTGGGGCAAAGTTCAGAACCAGTGGAGAGCAAAAGCACAGTCATCTCAACATGCTGAGACCCAGCAGGAGGAAGGAGTCAAATTGAAAGCTGGGAGTCTCTCAGCCCCCATGCCCAGGGCTCAGGGGGCCACCAGGTCTCCACAAGGGGATAGGACCCTCCCAGACTTTTGCTCAAACAGTTCCCTCAGCCTGAACACTCTTCTCCTTCCCATGTCTGGCACCTGGATAATGCTTACTCATCCTTCAAGTCTTAGTCTATATGTTGCTTCCTCCAGGAAGCCTTCCATGAATATCCCCTATAAAGTCTGGGCTCCCTACTCTTCCTCTGTGCTCCCCTAGTAATGCCAGTCACACTATTGTATCACTGGGTCTCTCTCTCTCTCTCTCTCTCTCTCTCTCTCTCTCTCTCTCTCTCTCACACACACACACACACACACACACACAACACACACACACAGTACTGAGAACTCTTTAGGGAAGAGACCATGCTTGTGCAAAAGAGTATCTTTAGTGCTGATCTGGCAACAAGCACTCAATAGGTGTTCAATAAATGCTTGATGCTGAATAAATGTTTGAGTTGGGAAACTTGATGGGGAGGGATTTGACACCACCCAGTGGTTACTCACATGCTGTCCAGAGAGGTCTTCCATAGACTGTACCGGCCTTTTCGCCGGGCTGCCATTGCTCCATGCTCCCTCTGGGCTCCTGGTCCGGCTGGACTGAAGGGGATGGGAAGACAATGGAAGAAGGAATGAGCACACTGTGAGTTACCCAAAGAAGCACAACCAGGTTGTCAGCCCAAACAGAGGGTCTTACTCAGAACAAGAGCATGGCTGTCCAAGGGGCTGAGACACCCTGCCTGGAGGCCAGACAGAGGTCACCCCAGGGAGTCAAGGAGCTACTCGAGGGACAAGAAGTGGGGTCATGGTCCATGGCGTGCTGTGGGGCATCTGCATGTTCTGAACTGGCTTGGTGACTTGGAAAGAGTGGTCCCTTGTCCATCAGGGGGCCTGGATTCTGCCCTCATGCAGCTGTGTGATGTCAGACAATTCCCTCTCCTCTCTGGGCCTCAGCTTTCTCATGTACAAGCTCAGGTGACCTCCAAGGTTCATTCCAGCACTGACATCTCATACAGGTTCCTAGCATGGAAGGCCTATATTTTATCGACCATCCTTTGCACTAGAGCAACTCCTGACCCAAATCAGGACTCAGCAAAATATCAGCTGATGGCTGCCAAGGCTGAGAATGGAAGAAGAAAGTATTTTTTGATGAGGATGCAGGCAGAGAGAGAATCTAATTCTGCAATCATCCCTCCTTTCAGTTTTCTTAAATGGTCAGTCACAATGCTGGGACTAGTTCAGCCAAATAAAATTCTAGAATTTCAGGAGAGATAAGGAATAATCAAGGATGGACTTGGAGAGGCCAGCCTGACATCTCTGGAAGCATTGGGCACTGGGTTGTTAACGGGTAATGAAAGGGCATCTCTGTCACAAACCCCAAGGAGCAGGATGGTGACAAGACAGAAGAAAGCCAAAGGAAGAAGAGTCCCCAGATGTGGGCAATAGCAGCTCTTCTAGTCTCCCCTCCACCAGGAATTGGCTGTGCAACTTTGGACAATGAACTTAGCCTCTCTGATCTTCCACTGGGGATAAGGATATTATTTGCCCAAAGACAGGGGGTGGCTAAATGATCTTTTCATGGCACCTGCCAGGGCTGAGGTCAGAGACTGTGCGCTCCTCTAACTCTTCCTCCACTTCAGCCTGCTCCCCCTCACATACCCAGGCTTAGCACCCCTGTGTAAAGCGGGATCCAACTCCATTTGTGTCTATGCCACCTGGGCTGCCCATGGAGAGCAGATGGCGTGGAGGACGTGGGCAAAACGGGGGTGGTGGTGGATTTCTGAGAGTCTAACTAGCAGGGTTGGTAAATCTATGCCCACTGGCTCTGGTGCCTAGTAGGTGTCCTGAAGAAATGAACAAACAGGGTGAGGCAGTGAAAAGAACACAAGTGACAATTCTGCTTGGGATCCTCAAAGCCCAGCGGCCCCTTGCAGACTTCCTACAGCCACACTGTGGGCTGGCAGGGCTGCTCAAGGCAGGAACTGAAGAATCCACTCCCAGTCTTGTCTGGCCAGAGCCTCTGTGGTAGACAGATGAGCATGCAGACCCCTCTGCCCACTCAGCCACACTCCTCTACTTGACCTTGCCTCCCAGGCTAGCTAAGGCCTCCACAAACTCCACATAACTGCAAGCTTGAAGCAGCTCTTTGTTCAGCAGAAAAACCTGAGCAGTTGGTTTATGTCTTTAAAGAGCTGCAAATACCACACCATCACTAATGCCATGGGGGAAATGCATGGTCCACCCCGTCTCCTGGGATGTTGATTTCTTAGGACAGGACACTTTGGAAACCACCACCAAGCAGGCCTACAGCAGAAAGAAGCTAGATGGTGTTACTTCTGCCCTGTTTTATGAGCAGAAAAGTTACAAGAGGGAAGCAAAAATGCACCCCCTAGTCACAGTGTGTCCAGGAATGAGAACCTTCACTTCAAGCAAGCTGCAGACCTGAGAGAGGGCAGGCCGGTTCCTGGAGCCCTGCAGAGCTGCAAGGGAGAAGCTCTGAGGAGGTTGATCACCCCAAAATAGACTTGTTTTTTTTCACAACTTTTTCATGAGGCATTGGCATCTCTTGCAGCATGGAAAAAAATAGCCTGAACTGTTAACAAATAAAGATTATAAAAAGCCCCAACTGTTCCCCATGAGTTTTCATGTGGCTGTAGTGCTCTAGAGGGTGCAGGGAGGAGGTTGGGGGAGGGCAGAGGAGGGAAGTGTGTGTCCAGGAGCTCCCAGTCCCCTCTCTTCTGACCCACTTTGCCCCTCCGTAGCTGGTTCCATTATAGCTCACAGGGCTAGTAATCGATGCTAAGGACCGGAAGTTTTTGTTGACCCTCCGAGGTGGTCCATTGTGAGTGTGATTGCTGTTTACCGTTGCCAGGTAAAGGAATGCATGGCACAGAACAGGGCAACTTAAAAACAAATGGAGTTGCAATGAGGCTGGTTTAAATTAGGCTGCCCACTGGGTGGTCATGGTTTGTTTAGTAAATACTTAGAGGGCTCAGTGTTTTGGTCAAGGTCAGCTTACCCTGAACTTGAACCCCACCTTGGGCATTGCTGGTGTCAGTAACCAGAGATGACTTGGGGGTTGCAGCTGCTTTTGACCCAGATTAAGGGATTTTGTGGGTCCATCCAGGAAGGAACCTGGTCCTCACCTGCACCCTGAGTTCCCTTTGCAGGGCTCCAGGCCAGACCCATCCTTGCACCCTTTGCCCCAGCCCTGGAAACTGCTTGGCAATGGGACTCCAACAACACAAGAAAGAGAGATGTAAAAGGTGCTGGAGTGGAGTCTGGAACCGGGGTCCCATCCCTTTGGGGTCCTCAGTACAGTCAGGAGGTTGACCTGAAGGATATCTGAGGAGCCTCTGGCCCGGACTTTTTATAACCAGAGGAGAAGAACGCCCTCAGCTCCCCAGAGCTCTGTGTTCCTCACAGAGTCTGGGATCAGTCAGGACCCACTCCATCCACCTTTACAGGCCCCCTTTCCAGTCTCCTCTCCTTCTTCCTTTTCTTTCCTCTCCCTTCCCTTACCTCATGGGTGGCGATTTCTATAAAAATGTACACATGTGGCTCGGGCCTGGTGGTGGGGGGGAGGGGAGGTGGATGGCAAGCAGCAGACAGCCAGGACGCAGGGGACTCTAATGGGAATTATTTTTTATTTTTAAATCCTCACCTGAGGATATTTTGACATTTATCTTCAAATGGAGTGGGAGAGAGACAGAGAGAGAGAGAGAGAAACATCGATATGAGAGAGACACATCGATTGGTTGCCTGTCGCAAGACCATGAGCAGGGCCAGGGACTGAACCGCAACCAAGGTACGTGCCCCTGATTGGAATCGAACCCACAGCTTTTTGGTCCGAGGGCCAGTGCTCTAACTGCTGAGCCAAACCGGCCAGGGCTAATGGGCATTATTCAACCCTAGATGGGTAGGTGGTCAGAGAATGTTGGCCAGGAATTTCCTAAGGTGGTGACAGTGGTGAGGGACCAACAGGGCAACTGCATTGTCTCTGGCCTTCTCTGACCCAAAAACCCTCTCTCAGGCTCCAACCAGCCAGAGTGAGCGGCCAGCTACCCCAGGGAAATGGCAGCCCCTCCCAGGGCCATGGCTGAGAAGAGTGAAGGGCTGTGCGGAGGGTCCAGTGTTCCTTGCCCCAGACAAGGCATTGCTCTGCAGAGCATGGTCATTCCCAGGTCACTGGACCCTTGGGGCAAGGCATGAAGTGAATGGGGAGAAGCTGGGCAGACCAGACCCCAGGGAGCTGACCCAGGGACACGGAGGGTAAAGGAGTTGGTGCTGAGTTGGAAACTTCCCACGGAACAGGTCAGCCCATCCCATAGCCTGTGGCACAGGTCCCTGGGCAGAGTGGCAGGGATGGCGGTTGCTGCTACTCAGCCTCTTGGAAACAGTCCAGGCTACCACCCAGGCCACTGAACACTCAACTCAGGCTGGCAGTCTGGGCTTGCCACATGCTCTGAAAGTTCCTGGTCACCTACCTTCCTGTCAACCTACCCTTTCTTCTTCCTCAGGAACGACCCGAGAGCTGTCTGGGAGCCTGAGCAGTGGGTGGAATCCTAGGCCTGGAGGCAGCCCCAAGACGGGACTCTGGTGCTGTCACCTCCACAGCCCACAGGGAAGCCATGGGGTAGCCGAGTGGCTCCGCGAGGCACACCTGAGCTTGCAGGGCTCCAGCCGCCATTTTACACCCGCAGAGCCAAGGTGCGTGGAGGTTTCAGTCCAATTTTGTTCCTCTTTCTAGTCAGACCTGGCCAACAACAGTCAGGTTGTCAGAGTCCTTACCGCACTGCCCTCTGGGCTTGCGGTGACTGCGGCAGGCAGGGGGCGTGACCCACTGCAGGTGAAGGCACCCGCCCTGCCACGCGATCGCAGACGCGTTTGCACGTTCACTCGTGTATCTTTTCTTCCATTCATCATACGCATGTTAAGCTCCTACTCATGCCAGACACTGTGCTAGAGATTGTGAGGATTATAAAGTGATAACAGTGTCACTCCAGTCATCAAGGAGCTTAAGTTTAATAATAATAATGATAATATGATTATTATCATTATTATTATTTATTTATGGAGAGTTTATTACATGCCCAGTATTGGACTATACATACTGCTACTTTTAAACATCCTAACAAGCCTGTGAGGAGGTACTATTATGATCCCCACTTAGTAGACGAGGACACTGAAGCTTCAAGAAGTGATGGGATTCACCAGGGTCGCAAAGCAGCAGCCACACAGTGAAATTTCTCATCTGGCAGCTGGCTCAGAGCCTCTCAGAGGAAACAGCTTTTTGTTGTTGTTAATCCTCACCCGAGGCTATTTTTTCCACTGATTTTTAGAGCGAATGGAAGGGAGAGAGAGAGGGAGAGAGAAAACTGGAGAGAGAGAAACATCGATGTGAGAGAGACACATCGATTGGTTGCCTCCCTCACGGGGCCGGGGATCGAACCTGTGACCCTTTGGTGCACAGGTTGATGCTCTAACCACTGGGCCACACCAGCCAGGGCAAAAATAGTGTTTTAAAGCATTAACATGCTGATGAGTCTGAGGCCTGAGCCCTGATTCCAAAGCATTGATGTGTTTTTCTTAATTCATGTAAAAACAACCCTCCTTTCTTACAGATGAGAAACTGAGGCTCAGAGCAGAACAGAGTCACACAGGAAGTTTGTGGCTATGCCAGGCCCAGTGCTCTGGCCCCTGTGCCAGACCTTATCTCTGGGTTTCAGTTTTTTCATGTGTGAAACTAGCCGGTTCTGAGGAGCAATCTCCCCCAGTTTTGAAATTCTGACTATGAGATACTATCATATGATGTCATCGTCTGCCTTCAGGGACACAGAAAGCAGAGAAACAGAAATGGACCAGCTGAGGCTCGTCTCAAAGCGCTGTCCCAGCCCACACCCACCATAATCCTTGTCCAGTAGGGAGTCAAGAATGTGGAAATGTTTTCATGCCTCAAGGCATGGGCTGCTAACTCAGTTGATGGAATATCTAATATATGTATGTATATAGTATATCTAATATAATATGTATATATTATATCTAACAGGTATATATGTGTGTATATTATGTATATAATATGTATATCTATCCAACAGAAGAACTGACAGGTCTTAAGAGCTGGAGATGAGAACACGTGCCCTAGAAGTAGGGGCGCAGGGAGAAGACATAAAATCATTGTAACTTAGAGCCCAGACAAAGGTTAACTGTAAATGTAGTCAGCTGGATCCTTAAATGGTCACCTCACACAGTCTCTTTTGGCCAGGCTGACACCTGTGGGAGGGCTATGCCCTTTTCTCCCTCAGCTGAGGCCCAGGCTGCCCACCCGTCAGTCTCGCCCTGACTTACCCAGCCTAGTGGAACACCCTCAGGGCCCAGTAAGTCTTGGTCTCAGCCTCATCCCTTCCTAAAACAAAAGGAGCTCCCTCACTTACTGCTCTTTTGCAAGGATGTGACCGGGGATCTCTGCTGCCCTGGGAGGAATTTCTAAAGCAAGCCTGACAGTTCTTGGCCAGGTGTGACTAGAAAGAGGAACAGAATTGAGTGGGCTGGGGCAAGAGAGGGCGAGAATCAGGGCTCAGTTTCTTTTTGGAGAAGTGGATCCTACTGCCTGAGGGACAGGGGTGCTCCGGAGTGGGGAGGGGCTGTGGAGGGGCTGCACAGGCCTGGGAGTGAGCCAAGGGAAAGGCCAGGTGCAGGACAATTGAAGAGGGAGATCCCTGGTTTTGGCAGCAGCCCTTCAGGTTGGAGAGGGGCTGAGGATAGATAGAGTGGGCATGAGGGCCCAGGTGGCCCCAGATTCACAGGCTGTCACTGTCTTCCATCCTGACCAGTGGCCGCTTGGAGTGGCAGGATGAAATGGGCTGAGAGGGGGGCTGCTGAGAGAAGGAAAGAGTGGAAGCCAGGACTGCTGCTGGACCAGGGCACTTGTAGACCCCCCTTGATACTCCCGCTGCAGGTGGAACCCCTCTTCCTGTCCTGGGACTGGCTGCCTCGCATTCTGAGCCACAGTCTAGGGGCCGCTGCCCCTCGACAGCTGACACACCTGATTCTTTAACCTATGTACCCCTTGTTTTGCTTTTACATCTCCCTCCTTCCAAGGAAATCACATTCTGAGAACTGCCCATTGTACCTACTGAGTGCTGGGAGTGACTAGGTAAGGACAGGTGGAGCAGCCATGGGGCTCGGAGAATCCTCTCGTGACCCAGGCACAGAGAAAGGGCAGGGGGTGGTCTCGGGTCTAGTGGGGAGTGAGACGTTCACTTACCTGCTACCTCTCCTCTGAGACCTGCAGGCCTGTCATGATTTCCTGTCCAGAAACAGTGTCCTAGGCCGGATCAGTGGCAATTAATGCATGAGGACACAATACATAGATTTTAGGGGCTGGGATCCAAAGCCAGCCTTTGGGGAGCCAGGTGAGGGACATGGTTACTGTGTCCAGGAGTGGGACCAGCAGGCTGGCCTCCTGGTCGGTCCCTTCCCCATCCAGGGCTGTACAGAATCCAGAGATAAGTTATCTAGAGGCCATATATACATCTTTGGACAGGTGAGCATCCTTGGAATGGCCCAGCTCCTGATCCCCAGGACCACACTTTGGTCTGCTCTCAGGCTCTCATTCAGATTTCTGCCCTGGCCTCTCCTCCTGTCCCTGGTGACTCACACTGCTTTGGAATTTCATGCAGGGCCCTTCTGACGCACATCCTGGAAACCTGGCCTGGAGCCAGGGAACGCTGTTGCTTTAGCCCTATGGTGACTAATTTTGGCCCCTTAAGCTGGGGGCTATAGAGAGTTGTGGAGAGGAAAAGCAGGCTGAGCAAGCAAGGTTGGAGTGGTGGAGCTGCTGCTGGACAGGAAGGCTTTCTTCCTGCTCCTGTTTACCTGCACACAGGTAGAAAACAAAGATTGGGAACGCCATTGGCTTGTGGTGGTCAGACAGGAAACTCTGGATGACTGAGCGGCTCAGTTCAAAACCAAGGTTGGCTGTTGTGCTTTCTGGAATGAATTTCTGGACTTCTATTTACCCTTTCCTGAGTCTTAAAGGTTTACTAGCCCCTAATTTTGAATGCTAAGAATGATAGCCTCATTATTGGGTTGATGAAGCTTCCATATGACTTCTAATAGCTTGAACTCTTATCTCCCCATTTTGAATATTATGTGAGGGGCTGGCCCAGGTGAGATTGTGGAGAAGGAAAGGGAGGGTTGTCATGATAGTGCACTGGGCTGGGAATTGAGACCTGATTCATTTCCAGGTCTGCCATCACGCTGACATCTCCCCATCAGATACCTCAGCAGTGAAAAGGGAGCAGATCCCCACAGCCCTTACAGCACTCACCTCCTGGAGGTAGCTCGAAGGGGCCCCCTGTTCTGTGTTTCTCCTACCTCCACACCTCCAGAAGGTGACAGTTCTTTCCACCCCTTCACCAGACTGTCCTTGACCTCTCACCTCCCCACACTGCCCAGGGCTCACCCTGCCCCTTCCAGCTGCTTTGCTGAGAAGGAAAAGGCTCTGTGCATGTTGGCTACACTGACTCCTGCAAGTGCACAAAAGGGGCAGGGCAAGGGAGATCCTCAGTGGATTCCAGAAGCAAAGTCCTCACACCATTGTCCAGCCCCAAAGAGTGACTTTAGTGAGAGGACCCATCAGCCAGGTCAGGGCATTGGCCTGTCAGTGAAGACGATGCCCTGAGGTCCGGCCGTTACCCTGCCTTTGGTAGGGCAGATCTGGTGTGTAGAGGGCACTAGAGAAGCATGCTTTCAGCACGAATCCGACCTCTCGTCCTCTTAACCATGATCATGACCATTTGGGAAGATGTAGAGGAGTAAAGGGTGGGGATAGGAAATGAGTCTCTGCCTCAATACCCACACCAAGGACAATAATCAGGAATTACTTTCAAATTAAAGCACCTTTATTTTTATTTTATTTTATTTTATTTTATTTTATTTTATTTTATTTTATTTTATTTTATTTTATTTTATTTTATTTTATTTTATTTTTTATCCTCTCCCGAGGACATTTTTCCATTTTTGTTCAGATAGAGTGGGAGGGAGACAGAGAAAGAGAGGGAGAGAAACATTGACATGAGAGGGACACATCGAGTGGCTGCCTCCTGCACGACCCCAACCAGGGCCGGGGACGAATCGAAACCGAGGCACGTGCCTTTGACTGGAATCGAACCCGCGACACCTTGGTCCAAGGGCCAATGCTCTAACCACTGAGCCAAACCGGCCAGAGATAAAGCACCTTTAATAAGACAACACTACATCATGACCGGATAGGCTTAGGAGTTTGGAATCCTGTCAGACTGAATTCAAGTCAAAGGGATTCCACTTATAGGCTTTGGATATACTGCATGTTTCCTTTTGTAGTTGTTAACATTTTTAAACAATGTACTATATGGCACATTAAAATATTACATAGAGCTAAGTTTTAAAACATAATAAGGACCAAGCAACTGTGAACCTTTATTCAACTTAATATAAACTGAATAATAGGACCAAGACACTGCATGGTTGAAGCTACATATGCGGAACTCCCTATCACCACCTCCAACCTCTCCAACAGAGGGACCCCATTCTGCATTCTTTCTTTGTTATTTCCTTGATGATTTAATATATTTTATATCTCCATCTGTAATTGATCTTTATTAATTAGGGTGGTTTTTTTGCTTGTTTTTGTTTTTAAGAAAAAACTATTTTATTTTAAAAATCTTTTTCTGATTCTATAATTCACAGATGTTCATTAATAAATATTATTAATAACTGCAGCAAACTTGGAAAATATGAAAAAATTGAAACCACCAGCAGATAGAACTATCTAAAATACATCATCAGTATAACAATATGTATATAGCACTATGTATATAGCATTATATTCTTTTTTATATCTTATTTTTTCTGATCATACAGGTTCATAGTAGAACATTTAGACAGTAGAAAGTAAATAAAGAAAAAATACTGTGTGTTTCGCACTGCTCTGAAGGTGTTCAGTGTGCCTCCCAACATTATAACTGGTCATTCAGGAGCAAACTTCTCCCCGGGTGAGAAGATTCCAGATCATGCCCATCACCCTGGCCAGTGCAAAGGCTTTCTGGCCATACCTTTGGTCAGGAAGATACTTGCACACCCGCTGGAATATGCGTATCTTGGGAGGTGGCACCGTCAACAATGCAACCTGATTCCAAAGGACCCCACTCAGATTCCTGGAAAAAAAAAATTGTGCTACCATCCAACGTATGTAAAATCAGTTACTTAAATGATAAATAAGTCATGCCTCTACCAAAAACCTTGTTCCCCTTTGGTAGAAAATAGAAACATAGGTTATGACCACTACCAAAACTAGGTTGTTCCCCCCCCCCCGCCCCACATTTTGTTCATGCTTTTCTGTGGCCAAACTATCAACCTCAGAGTTTCAGCTCTTTTTAGTGAAACAATTTGAACCCTGATTCACTGGACTGGTGTACAAGTGGTCTACATATTGGTACAAACATATCTACAAGTTGTCTGGATTCCCACTCACGCCTGTGGCAGGCAGAGCCAACCAACCGTACCCACTGCTTCTAAGCCGAGGCCAGAAGGCACCTCACAGCCCACAGGACAGTGTCTGCACCGATGGATTGGAGTTCGCACAAAATCAGAAGTCTAGCTTGTTAGGTGCCTCCACCTGGTGCAGAAGAAGAGAGAATCAGGGAGTGACAGGAAGGGCCGACTGGGGGAGAAGTTCCAAAATAGACATTGCCATCTTGCCTAGGGCCTCCCTTGGCCTGCATGCTGACAACAGGGACGATGGCCACGCCTCTGAGCTCCCTGCACCTGGGTTAGGTGGACCTGGGAGAGGACAGGACCAGAGACCACTGGGAGCAAGGGTAGACTTCTCTTTTCTAGCTCTGCTGAAGAAATAAATGCCTGGCCAGGTCCCAGTGCTTAGCCTCTTCAGAGACAGACATCCCCATTTATAGACTGGGGCCTTTGAAACCCCAGTGGGAAGGCCGGGGGTTGGGGGAGTTGCAGGGGCCCCCTGCACCTGGGGGAGTGGTCGGGGGCGGGGGCGGGGCCGCGCAGCACAGTGCTGCCGCAGCTGGAGCTTAGCTGACTGGGCCCAGGGCCAAGCTTAGGCTCTAGACTCCTCTGGCAAAGCTGGCACTTTTCTGCAAGAGCATACCAGTGGAGTGGGCCTACTGCTCATTTTGCAACCTCTGGAGAGCAGATGGAGTTGCTTGAGGGGCAGGTAGGAGGAGGAAGGAGCTGCGGATGGTACCCACCTTCTGTGTCTTTACACCCTTGCCCCGCCCCTCCTCCACCCAAACCCCAAGGAGGAGCCTGCACCAGCTGCTGCTGTGAATTCCTGGCAGAGGCTACAGTGGTGACTTATTCAAATGCATCTGGTTATCCCAACACTCAGCTCTCAAAACTAGCCTACGAAGGATCTCCAGGGGTCTGCCCCAGTGAGGGGAGCATCAGCGTGGCTCCATAGAAGCCAAGAGTGAGGGGTGAGGGTGGGGAGGTCCCTGCAGTCTAAGGGGCTCCTGACCTGAGGGAGCTCCTCCAGACTTGCCCCAGGCTCGCCTTCAGTCATCTCTGTCAGCGATGAAACTCAGCGTAGGTTTTAAAACAATTGCCACCACAAGCAGAGCTCAAGAGACGGTTCACTTACACCAGTGGTTGAATCAACTCCGGTCAACAAACATTTATTGAACTAGTTATGGCCCGCACGGTGGCAGGCATCTTTTACAATAGGAAATGAGATTGTAAAAAAAAAAAGTTCTGACAAGCAGAACTTCTATATATCCTGCAGTAGAATTCTGGAAAATACTTATAAATCTCAGAGGAAATCGCTAAGTAGTTTAAAATTGGAAAAAATGTGAACAAATTCTTTTGCTTTAATCTCTACAAACAGATGACGTGTCACACTTGAAGGAAGGAGCAGCTTAAAGCAACTTAGTGGTTTCTTTTTATTGGCTATGGTAAAAAGAGAAACTTAAATATAGGAGACTTGAACAAATTTTAAAAATGTTTTGGGGTCATAGCTATGGAGTGAAATGTACTTAATGCAATCAAGTTGAAATACAAAGCTGTAATTTGGAATTTCTAAAGTATTTGAGACTTCACACAAAATTGTTAGAAGATTAGAGTCCTTGGAATTTAGAGCTCTAATTTTCAATATCCACAGAGTTTGTTTTTTAAGAAAACTTGGTATTGGACATTAGTTCAAACTTTCACTTTGAAGATAGCTGGGATAACAATCAAAATTGTCCTGATTAAATGAATTCTTATTTCTCTTCTCACTGGTAAGATAAATATACAATTTTTCACTGTCCTCAAAAATATTCTAATGTAGCAATTGAGCATTTAAAATCTGAAGGATTTTAATTTACTAGTACATTTTTTAGCAAATAAAAATAGGCAAAGAACATGCAAATATAATTAACTTTAGAAAACAAAATAAATATGGAAACAAACTTTATAAAATTTCTTTCTCAATTACAGTTCACATGCAATATTACTAGTTTAAGATGCACAACATAGTGATTAGACATTTATATACCTTACTAAGTGATCACTCCAATAAGTCCAGTACCCACTGACACCACATTTATTACAATGTTGTTGACTATATTCCTGATTCTGTACTTTACATCCCTGTGACTGTTTTCAAACTGACAATTTGTACTTCTTGATCCCTTTCATATTTTTCACCCATTCCCTCTACCCCCCACCTATCTGGTGACCATTAATATGCTCCTTTTGTCTATGAGTTTGTTTCTGTTTTGTTTATTTAGTTTTTTAGCTTTCACATATAAGCAAAATTATATGATATTTGTCTTTCTGTCTGACTTATTTCACTTAGCCTAATACCCTCCAGGTCCATCCATGTTGTCACAAATGACAAGATTTCAATTTTTTATGGCTGAATAATTCCATTGTATGTATGTACCACATCTTCTTTATCCAGTCATCTGTCGATGGTTACTTAGATTGCTTCCCTATATTGGCTATTGTAAATAATGCTGCAGTGAACATAGGGGTGCGCAGCTTTTTTCAAATTAGTGTTTTGGATTTCTTCAAATAAACACCCAGAAGTGGAATCGCTGGGTTATATGTTTGTTCTATTTTTAAGTTTTTGAAGGAAATCCATACTGTTTTCCATAGTAGCTGCGCCAATTTACAATCCTACCAACAGTGTACCAGGGTCCCCTTTTCTCCACATCCTTGCCAACACTTGTTGTTTGTTGATACATTGATGGTAGCCATTCTGACAGATGTGAGGTGATATCATTGTGGTTTTAATTTGCATTTCCTTAATGATTAGTGATGTTGAGCATTTTTTCATATTTATTGGCCATCTTATGTCCTGTTTGGAGAAATGTTTATTCAGATCCTCTGCCCATTTATTAATGGGATTTTTTTTATGTTAAGTTGTATGAGTTCCTTATATATTTTGGATATTAACCCCTTATTGGCTGTATCATTGGTGAATATCATCTCCCATTCAATAGATTGTCTTTTGGTTTTGTTGATGTGGCAATTATTTTCAGTTCTTCTATTTCCATGTTATATGCTTTTAATACATTTTTTGCTTTTTAATTTATCAATCTTAAAAGATATATTTTCTTTTGTTTCTTCCAGCTTCATGATATATATTTTTAATCTTTTCATTGTAAATATTTGCAAACATACAGAAAAATTGAAAAAAAAAGTTCAATAAATACTCATAGTCCTATTACCTAGACTTAACAATTATTAACATTTCTCCTATATGCTTTTTTTTGGCCAAAACTTTTCAAAATAACTTGTAGACATCCTGACACTTTACTACAAAGTATTTTAACATTCATTTTCTCAAAAAAGATATTCTCCTACGTTATCACAAAACCATCATCACACTTAAGTAAATTAACAAAAATTCCCTAATGTCGTCTCCTACTCAGTTGTTATTCATATTTCCTGAGTTGTCCCCAAATATCTTTTATAGCTATTTGCTTATTCATACCTGTTTAACAATTGCCTAACATTACCAACAGTGAATATTTCGTGGTGGAATTAAGCAATTCTTCTAGTGTCAATCTGCAGTTATCAAGGAGCTTCTTTCTTTGCAAATTTATTCTTTCAACAATTGTTTTTTGAGTACCTACCATATTTCAGTAAAGTGCTGAGTTCTGAAATTTTGGGGTGAAAGTCATTTTGCTATGACAATATCCCCTTTAACAATATTTTTTTTCATTATTTTTCTTTTTGGTATCTCATTAGGTAGAAAATTATATTGCCTTTTCTTTATTCCTTGATGAAACAAAGTGGATATTTCTTCCCAAATCTCTCAATTGCCTCTGTTTGACTTTGCTTCCATGATCCTTTCCTTTGATCCATTTGTCTTGGCTTCCCCATCTCCCAAGCCTTCCTTCCCCTGGAGAGAGGAGGCCCTACCCAAGTATTTACTGCCTGGGGTGTCCTGGGAGACAGTGTGCTCAGACTGGGAGACAAACTGGGTTGTTGACAGCCCTCTGTCTACAGCTGTCTCAGGCTCAGACTGAGATGGTGTTTGACCATCTCCACTGGGGGTGATGGAACAGTCGGGATTTGTCATGCCACAGAGAATGGGAAGAAACAGGAGACACCCAGCTGGAATGACATGAACTCAAGCCTCTTCTGCTGGTTTCACCTTCTGCTCCTAACCCACCTTTGCTGTCTTCTCAGAGCATCCCACCCACCCTGTGTGATGGAAGCTGTGCCTGTCCGCTTCTGCTCTTTCTCAGAGCTGTGTCCCTGTCTGGAATGCATTATCTGTTCTCTTCTCCGACCTCATTTTTGCCACTTCTAAAGGCCAGACACAAGTTTCTAAATTTCCTCTTACTTCTACACTTAGCTGACACCCCCTTGTCCGACTCACTTCAACCTCTGCAGTCCCCCAGCTCTTTGTCCCTCTCCCTCCTCACCAATGCCAGCCACCAACACCAGCCACCAACTCTCCCAGGGGTGTCACCTCCCTGCTTCCTCAGGTGCCTCCAGCCAGCTCTGGTGGGAGTCATGTGATCACCTTGCTGTGCTGGGGGAGTTTAGCATATTGAGGGGAGCCCTCCACCATCTTGATTACAAGGTCTCTGGGAGCAGAAACCCAGCTGTCAGCTGCACCGCACAAAGCCAGGACTCTTCTGGCAGGTCTCAGGGGATGCAGCATCAGCATCATCTCAGCTGGCTAGAGAAGTCTCCACCGTGGTCCATGGGGCATGTGGAAGCACCAGGCCAGCAGCTGCGTCCCTGGGGAAGGGCCGATTTGGGTGTGGAGGAGTGTGCAGTTCTGCTGTGAAATTTTTGAATGTGCAGTCTCAGTGGGACAGCGGTATGCAGAAAGGGACTTGACTCTCAGGAGAGGGGAGGTACCAGAGATATAGGTTTTGGGGTCAGCAGCGTGGGGCAAAGATTTAGATTCTGGAATCAGACCTCTGCTTCCTGGGAGACAATAAAAAGAGGCTCAGGAGAGAAAACTGTGCTCCAGGAGACACCCTCATTGAAGGGGGACAAGTGGGGTGCTTAGTGGGTGAGTCATTTCTATTGTCATTTTATCCAAGGTTCTCGAAGTGGTAGGAACTCCAGAGTAGTACCGGTTTGTGCACGATGGCTCCCAGCGGCCCTTTCTCTCCCCCTGCTGGTCATATGATTTAATTATTAACTGAGGAAAGAGAATTCCCTCTGGAGGGGAATTAAAACTCTTCTAACATTTCACAGACCTGGACTCATCTTGGCCCGTCCTGGTAGATTCTAGGCCTACAAGGAACCTAAGTTTTTCCAGACCAGCGCTGCAGCAACCTCAGGGGGAGGCAAATCAGAACTGTGAAATAGGAAGAGGGCCTGGGCCGACACTGGTCACAGGAAGACTCCAAGCCTCCTGTTTTCTGTAGCTTGATGCCCTGGTGAGGTCCCTGGGCCACTTGAGTCTCAGCTCCCAAGCTCTGGGCACCTGCTTGTCTGGGTTTCTCACCCGTGACACTGAAAAAGCACAAAGAGCAAGCAGGCCACTCTGCACCCTGCAACTTGCCTCTGCCTTGTGACTGTGCTTAATATAGGTCAAACGAAAACAGCTCCCAAAATAGACCTTCTCTGAGAAGCAGCTGGCTTGTGAAATGCTCCACAGAAAGGGAAAGGTGTGGGTGATAGGGAGCGTAGTTCTCCTCAGGTGTTACGTAACCTGGGCTTGAGAGTTGGGGACAAATATCTACAGAGAAAAAGTGAGTCTGCCCCTGCCCCCTCCTCCCACCCCAACCTGGCCCTGGAAGCAGCCCAAACACGCACATCACAAACTCGAAAAAAACGCTCTGTCCTGGGCAGCAAGGTCACCCCTCAAAGCATCACTCCAGAAGTGATCACATGACTCCCACCAGAGCTGGCTGGAAGCACCAGAGTGGGAGGTGGCTGCCCTGGGAGGCCGGGTGCATGGGGCGGGTGTCATCTGACCCCAGTGGGGGTGTGGGAGGGGTGGAGTGATGTGGTGGGCTGAAGAGCTGAGGGGGATAATGAAGCAGAAGGGATCAGGGTAAGCCTGCCCTGCGCCCCTCTTCCTGCAGCCTCCTCCCCACTGTCCTCCCAGGAGCCTCCAGTGGGCCCAGCACTCCCAAGGCTTCTTCTTTTGTTTTTCCCATTTTTGCCTCAGGCGGGAGGAGGGGGATTTCTATAACTAAGGAGTTGCTTCCCCCAATATTTATTTGCACACTCACTCCGTGATAAGATAGTAAGGGCTGCCTATGAAAGGAGGCAGGTAGAGGATCAAGACTTCCCTGGAGAAGTGACTTGAGAAGAAACAGGATGTTGAAAAGGGGCTAGTCAGGCAGGGGAAAGAAGTACAGGCAGAGGAGGTACAGACAGAGCAAACAAAACATGCACACAGGCCGAGCTGGAAGGGAGAGCTTACCTGCAGCAGCCACTGCAGCCACTGCAGAGGGGCTGATGACAGACTCGGCAGAGAGAGAGGGGACAGACAGGGTAAAGTGGAAGCCACATCAGAAGGGCCTTGTGAGGAAGTATGGACCTCGTCCTGACAGAACTGGGGGGCTGCTCATGCAGGGGCTTCTCTAACACAGGAGCGTGTTGGAAAGCAGATTGCTGGGCCTCCCCTCAGATCTACTGAATCAGAGACTTTGGAGGTGAGTCCTGCAGTCTGTGTTTTCACAGGCCCCCTCCACAGGCTTCTGATTCGTGCTGAGTTTGAGAACAGCAGAGCAAAAAGTGCGGTGTCGATCTGTAGATTGGACAGCGAGTAGAGTTGCACTTCCAGAAGTTCGGCTGTGAAGGGAAGGAGAGAGGTGGGTGATGGTTAAGTGGGCTATGGCTGTAAGAGACTAAGACATTAGATCATCCCTGGAAACAGATGCTAGGTGGAGGTCTGAAGGCAGGAAGTTTGGGGGGCATGCTCCCAAGAGTGGGGGCAGTATGATGGAACAGGGGAAGAAGTTGGACTGTGATGCCGCAATACACAGGCCTCAGCAGCGTTCTGGGAGCTACGATGGCCTTCAGAGTTGTCCCAAAGTCAAGGCAAGGAGGGCTGGGCCTTTATAACATGTATTAATCATACCATTTAATTTCTGATGTTTTGATATTCAGGGCCTTTGCTGATCCTAGAGCGACTGCCTCTTCCAGGGCTAGCCAATTCCAAGAGATAGAAAATGACTCCCCTGTGAGCACAACTTTCATATGCAAACCAACCAACCCAGAGTCCATACCCCCATACTTAAGGGACACTTACCCTGGGAGCCACTGTCCACCTGTTCTAACCACCCCAGGGTCAGGCACCAGACTAGCCTATCTTAAACCTGCTTACTCTGCCTTGCCTTGCCTTTTCCATGGAAACCATAATAAAGGTTCCTGCCCACATTTTTTCCTATTTTCTCCTCATTCCCTCTGCCTTGTGACAAAATCGGGTGCTTCCCTGTGTGGTCCTGCATGATGTGCTGTGTATGCTGTTTCTAGGGATCTGTGAGTATAAACTTCTTCCTTCATGACAGTCATCTCCATGTCTGCGTGTCTTACTATACCTGTTTAAAACATGTCTTGGGTACCCTTAAAACATCAGTCATAAGATGTGTCCTGCCCTAGAGAATGGGTGTCAGCTTGGGCAGGCAGCTCCCTTTGTCAATTCCGGAGGGGGATGACACTCCTGGCAGCTGGGAGAAGGAATGCGCAGTCCAGAAGGGGGCTTGGGGTTCTGAATCACAGCATCCTCTATAGAGGGATGTTAAGGTGGAAGAGACTTAAGTATATTTAAGTGCTGGTAGAAAGAATCAAGTTGGAAGGGAGAGAAGATATAGAAGCAGTTGATGGGCTGAGTGAGAGGGAGAGGACTGAAGTACAGTCATGCGTTGCTTAATGACAGAGATACATTCCGAAAAATTTGCCTTTAGGTGATTTTGTTATTGTGCAAACATCACAGAGTGCACTTACCCAAACCTAGATGGTATAGCCCACTACACACCTAGGCTATATAACCACAATAGTCATAATATCTGATTTCTTGTTATTTTTGCAAATAATTTTTGAGAAACAAGTCTGCTTCAGGACAGTCCAGAGGTTATTTTGCTTTGTTTCTACATTCCAAGGTTTGAGGTATAGACAAGCAGGGCAGTTCCTTGGGCACGGCAGCCCCAGCTCCATCTTAAAGTGGTCTGTTTAGGGAAATTCAAGATAGTGGTGGAGTAGGTGGAAGTTACACTCACCTCCTCCCAGAACCAAACAGGAATTACAATGAAATTGTAGAGCAGTCATCGCGAATAACCAACTGAAGATGAGCTGAAGAGAAGTCTTATCACCAACTACTTACAGAAGCCACATTAAGACTGCTCCAAACAGGTTGCTAAGGGTCAATCACAGGCAGCATCTTACATTGGCCTGCACCAGAGTCACTCCTAAGAGGACCAGAATCAACACACAGTGGCCAACTTCAGGCAATATCAGAGCAGGATCCAAAAAGCGTCACAAGTGGCATATTCAAAGGGAGATCTCAGAAGGCATCAAATTCCACTTCATGTGGTCAGCACCCGCACAGCAGCTCACATGCCTTGGTTGGGGTTCAGCCTCACAGTCAGCCAGCCTGAGTGTCAGTACGGGCCAGTAGAAACCAAGACTCAATCACAACAGAAGGGCCCACATAACTCACACAAGGGACACTACTGGAGCACCCAGCTCAGGTGATCAAGGAGATTGCACGACTGGACCCCACAGAACACCTACTACATAAGGCCACCTCACAAAGACAGGGAGTCATAAAAGATCTATCTAATACATAAAAACAAACACAAAGAGGCAGCCAAAATGTGGAGACAAAGAAACAGGCACCAAATGAAAGAATAGGACAAATCTCCAGAAAAAGAGCTACATGAAGTGGAGAGAAGCAAGTTATCAGATACAGAGTTCAAAGTAATAGTTATAAGGATGCTCAACAGCATGAAAAAGAACATAGAGACCATCAAAAAAATCACAAATAAATAATAAAATATCTGAACTGAAGAACACTGGCAGGAAAAAACAGTCGGTTGGATGAAGCAGAAGACTGAACCAGCAATTTGGAAGACAAGGTAGAAAAAAGCACTCAATCAGAACAGCAAAAATTTTTTAAAAATTAGTTTAAGGGACCTCTGGAACAATACGAAACATAACAACACTTGTATCATAAGGGTACCAGAAGGAGAAGAGAGAGAACAAGGGATTGAGAACTGCTTCAAACAGGTTACCAAGGGCCAATCACAGGCAGCGTCTTACATTGGCCTGCACCAGAGTCACTCCTAAGAGGATCAGAACCAACAGTGGCCAGCTTTAGGCAATATCAGAGCAGGATCCAATAAGCATCACAAGTGGCATATTTGAAGAAATAATAACTATTTGAAGAAATAATGACTGAAAGCTTCCCTAACCTGGTAAAAGAAAAAGACACAAAAGTCCAGGAAGTGTAGAGAGTCCCAAACAAGAGGCCACACAAAGAAACATCATAGTTAAAGTAGCAAAGGTTAAAAACAAAGAGAGAATCTTAAGGCAGCAAGAGGAAGACAGTTACCTACAAGACTGTCAGCTGATTTTTCAAGAGAAACATTTCAGGCTGGAAGAAATTGGCATGAAATAGTCAAAGTAATGAAAAGCAAAGACCTACAAACAAGACTGCTTTACCCTGCAAGGTTATCATTTAAAATTGAAAGAGAAATAAAAACCTTCCCAGACAAGAAAAAGCTAAAGGAATTTGTTACCACCAAACCAGTATTGCAAGAAATGTTAAAGGGCCTGCTTTAAGGAGAAGAAGAAAAAGTAAATAAAAACAGAGGAACATAGTTAAAAGAACAAAATGGCAATAAATATGTACCTATCAATAATCACTTTAAATATAGATGGCTTAAATGCTCCAATCAAAAGACATAGGATGGATACGAGAACAAGACCCATATATATGAAGTCTACAAGAGACCCACCTCAGAATGAAAGATACACACAGACTAAAAGTAAAGGGATGGAAAAAGATACTTTATACAAATGGAAAGAAAAAAAAGCTGGGTACCAATACTTATATCTGACAAAATAGATTTTTAAAAAAGGCTACAGTAAGAGACAACGAAGGACACTACATAATGATAAAGGAAGAAATCCAACAAGAGGATATAACCCTTGTAAACATTTATGCATTCAACATAGGAGCACCTAAATATGTAAAGCAAATAAGTGGAAGCATATATTGTGTTCATGGATAGGAAGAATTAACATATGTAAAATGTCCATATTACCCAGAGCAATCAATACATTCAACTCAATTCCTATGAAGATACCAATGATATATTTCAGAAAACTAGAACAAATATTCCACAAATTTATATAGAACTACAAAAGACCCTGAATAGCCACAGAAATCTTGAGAAAGAAGAATGAAGTTGGAGGAATCACATTACCTGATATCAAACTGTACTACAAGGCCACAGTAATCAAAACATCATGGTACTGGCTTAAAAACAGACCTATAGATCAGTGGAACAGAATAGAGAGCCCAGAAATAAACCCACAACTTTATAGTCCATTAATATTTGACAAAGGAAGCAAAAACATACAATAGGGTAAAGATACTCTATTCAATAAATGGTGCTGGGAAAATTAGACAGATATGTGCAAAGAAATAAAACTAGACCACCTCTTACACCATACACAAGAATGAACTCAAAATGGATTAAAGACTTAATTGTTAGTCTCAAAACCATAAAAATCCTAGAAGAAAACATAGGCAGCAAAATCTCAGACATTTCTTGTAGCAATATTGTTTCTGATATATCACCTTGGACAAGGGAAACAAAACAAAAATAAACAAATGGGACTACATCAACCTAAAAAGATTTTGCTCAGCAATGGAAACCATCAACAAAATGAAAAGACAACCTTACTGAATGGGAGAACATATTTGCCAGTGATACATCTTATTTTTTTTTTAACTTATCTTTATTGTTGACTGTATTACAGATGTTCCTCATTTTTCCCCCATTGCCCCCCTCCTCCCCATTCCTGCCCCCCTCCTGCTTTTCCCCACACTGTTGTCTGTGTCCATTGGTTATACATATATACATATAAGTTTTTTGGTTTATTTCTTCCCACCCCCCAACCCCCCTTCCCTTTGAGGTTTGTCAGTCTAACAACCAATTTGTACTTCTTAATCCCTTCACCTTTTTCACCCCTCTCCCCAGCCCTCACCCATCTGGTACCCAACAAAAGTTCTCTGTATCTATGAGAATGTTTCTGTTCTGCTTGTTCATTTTGTTTGTAGATTCAATTGTTGATAGATATGTATTTACTGCCATTTTGTTTGTTCATATTTTTTTATCTTCTTCTTCAAGAAGACCCTTCAACATTTCATATAATAATGGTTTGGTGGTGATGAACTCCTTTAGCTTTTCCTTGTCTGGGAAACTCTTTATATGGCCATCGATTCTAAATGACAGCTTTGCAGGATAGAGTAATCTTGGTTGTAGGTTCTTACTTTTCATCACTCTGAATATTTCTTGCCACTTCCTTCTGGCCTGCAAAGTTTCTTTTGAGAAATCAGCTGACAGTCTGATGGGAACTCCCTTGTAGGTAACCAACTGCTTTTCTCTTGCTGCTTTTAAGATTCTCTCTTTGTCTTGAACCTTTTGCATTTTGATGATGATGTGTCTTGGTGTGGGCCTCTTGGGGTTCATCTTGTTTGGGACTCTCTGTGCTTCCTGGACTTGTATGCCTGTTTCCTTCACCAAGTTAGGGAATTTTTCTGCCATTATTGTTTCAAATAGGTTTTCGATTTCTTGTTCTCTCTCTTCTCCTTCTGGCACCCCCAAGATGTGAATGTTGGCACGCTTGAAGTTGTCCCAGAGGCTCCTTACACTATCCTCATTTCTTTGGATTCTTTTTTCTTTTTGCTCTTCTGAATGGGTGTTTTTTGCTTCCTTATATTCCAAATCGATGGTTTGCTTCTTGGCTTTACCTACTCTACTATTGAATCTGAGTAAACTATTCTTTATTTCAGTTAGTGCATCCTTCATTTCAGACTGGTCCTTTTTTATGCTCTTGAGGTCCTCACTAAGTCCACTGAGCATCCTTATAAGCAGTATTTTGAACTCAGCATCTGTTAGGTTGCTTAACTCCATTTCACTTAGTTCTTTTCCTGGAGTTTTGTTCTGTTCTTTCATTTGGGACCTGTTTCTTTGTCTCCTCATTTTGGCTGCCTCCCTGTGTTCGTTTCTATATATTACTTAGCGAGAGGTATAGGGCTAGCTGAGAACAGATGCTGCTTGTTTGAAAGAATTTAGGAAAAGCTGAAGCAGGCTCTAGGACAGGCCAATCGTATTGTAAAGCAACTGGCATCAGCTTGGGTGGGCCTGAAAGTTGGGTGGGGCGGGGCCTCAGGGAATCACCAGGGCGGGGCCAACAGTGTGAGCCAGGTTGCTGGAGTCCCAGATATGGCGGTGTCTGCTGGCCCAGGGAAGGGCTCACCAAAGGAACAAAAGCCTCTGATAGCATGTCTGTCCAGGAGAAAGCTGCCTCTCCAGCCCTTGCTCCAATGCCAAACAGCTCAGTTCTTCCCCACATGACTCTGGTGCCTTTCAAGCTGCCTTCCGCCCGCTGGAGCCTGGAGGGTGCGAGTCCGAGTAAGTCCGTGCGCGGGCCCTTTAAGAGGAGCTGCGGGGGCTCCAGCCGCCTCAGCCTCAGTTCCCGCTGGTTTGTCCAGCCAGAAGTTATGGGGACTTCTCTTCCTGGCACTGAAACCCTGAGCTGGGCTCCTGGTGTGGGACGGGGACCCCTCAGTCCTCAGGGAGGACCTTCCCAGCGGAGGTGTCCCTCCTAATTTTTATCCGGCACACGCGGGTGTGGGACCAGCCCGTCGTGCCTCCGCCCCTCCTACCAGTCTCGATGCGGCTGCTTCTTTAATTTCGTAGTTGTCGGACTTCCCTTCAGCTTGATTTCAGACGGTTTTGAATGATGGTTGTTGTATAGTTTAGTTGTAACTTTGATGTGGTTGTGGGAGGACGCCATACCGCGTTTACCTGCGCTGCCATCTTGACCAGAAGTCAAATCACTATCGCCAGTGATACATCTTGATAAGGGGTTAATATCCAAAATTTATAAACAACTTATATACCTCAACACCAAAAAACCCCCAAACAATCCAATTAAAAAATGGGCAAAGGACCTGAATAGATACTCCTTCAAAGATGACATACAGATGACCAATTGATATAAGAAAAGATGCTCAATGTCACTAATCATCAGAGAAACGCAAATTAAAACAACAATGAGATATCACTTTACACCTGTCAGAATGGCTATTATCAATAAATCAACAACAAAAAAAGTGTTGGCGAGGATGTAGAGAAAAGGCAACCCTTGTGCACTGTTGGTGGGAATGCAGATTGGTGCAGCCACTGTGCAAAGTTGTATAGAGTTACATCAAGAAATTAAAAATAGACTGCCTTATGACCCAGCGATTCCACCTCTGGGAATTTATCCAAGACAATGATTCGAAAGAATATATGCACTCCTATGTTCATTGCAGCCTTATTTACAATAGCCAAGATTTGGAAGCAGCCCAAGTGAGTAGATGAGTGGATAAAAAAGCTATGGTACATTTACACAGTGGAGTACTATTCAGCCGTAAAAAAAAAAAAAAAAGAAGGAAATCTTACCCTTTTCAACAGCATGGATGGACCTGGAGAGCATTATGCTAAGTGAAATAAGCCAGCCAGAGGAAGACAAGTACCATACGATTTCACTCCTATGCAGAATCTAATGAACAAAATGAACTAACAAGAAGAATAGAGACAGACTCCTAGATAGAGAGCAGGCTGACAGCTATCAGGGGGTGGGTTGGGGGACTGGGTTGTGCAAGGGGAGGAATTGAGCAGAGAGAGAGAGAGAGAGAGAGAGAGAGAGAGAGAGAATTCATGGACAAGGATAACAGTGTTGTGATTGTGGGGAGAGAGGGGGTGGGAGAGGTGGAGGCAGATAAAGGGGGCATAACTGGTGATGAAAGGAGACTTGACATGGGGTGATGAACACACAATCCAGTGTACAGGTGATGTGGAACCTGTATAATTGTGTTAACCCAATACATTCAGTAAAAAGGAAAAAAAAAAGTGGCTCTGTTTATATTATTGTTTGCAAGCCTGTCGCTCCTAGGCTACAAGCTTGTAGAGTGTGTTACTGTACAAAACAACACGAGATTAAATCAAGCACAAGAGAACATGATGCAGTCAGGAGATTGTAGCTATTGGTTTGGAACCTGCTCGTTTTGCTTCATTCTGTGTTGTTCTACTGGATGTCTGTGTGCCCCTTGGATCCACTCTACCTTTCTCTGCCTCGCTGTCTGCCCTGGAGGATGACTGTGGAGCAGTCTTGCCCTTCAGCTTCCAGATGGGTCTGGTGAGGAGAAGCCCTACAGGAGATGAGAGGATAGAGGATGGTGAGGACAGGGTATTTGTCTCAGGCAGCCTTCCTGTGGGTCACCTTGGGCTACCCGTGGTCCCCTATTAAAGGTCACTGCTCCTCTCTGGGCAGGCTTCTCTGCAGGATTCTCCTTCCAGTTTCCTTTAATAGCTTCCTCCCACAAGGCTAAGACTGCAATGAGTTTGGGAGGTACCTGGGGTGCAGAAATGTAAGGAGGTGGTCACTCTCACTTACTCAACCCTGAGAGTGAATGCCTCCTTAAATTTTGCATCATAAGTGTCTCCCTCACCTCACCCCAGTCCCTGCCCTGCTCTCCCTGCATCCTTTGAGGCCTAGTGATAACTGCTGCTACCAGCCCTAGGTTCTTCTACCCCTTGTGTTGCCCTCTGCACCCTGCCCTTAACTTTGTAAGCAACGCTTTTACTAATCCCCTCTAGATTTATTCCAATTTGAGTGGGCCACGAAGTTCCTCTTAGGACCCTGACTGTTATAATTGTGTGCATCTTTCTATGTCACTAAATACTTTTTATATTATTTTAATGGTGCATTTTCTACATTTTTAGCTGTGATTTCTCCTGTATAAAATACTATCACTTAAAAAGTCTAATTCCTTTTTGTTAGACTTACCTGGTTTTCAGATTTTTACTATAATAAATAATACCACAAATATATGGGCATTTTCTTAAGGTAAATTCCTAGTAGAGTTTCTGGGTTAAATTGCATAAATATTTTTTAAAGCTTTTGATAAGCATTATGTATCAAAATGTACCCCATTTCAATTTGCATTCTTTGATTGCTAGTAAGCTGGAACGTTGGTATAGGCATATTTTTATTTCTTTTTTCATATTGGTATGTAATGGCTCTTTATATATTAAGAATATTAATCTTTTGTCATCTGTAGTAAATATTATTTCCTAGTTTGTTGTTTGACTCTTCCTTACTGGCATTTGATAATTTTATGCTTGTGCATGAGCATTCAAAATTTTAGATTTTTGTCTCTTAAGAAACATTCATTTTTTTGTTTTTGGTTTCTTTCTTTGCTTTTAATTTAGCAAGGCTTTTCTCTCCTCAATATCATATAAATATTTTATATTATTCTTCTCATTCTTTTACAGTTTTGTATTTCATGTTTAACTACTTGAGCTGTCTGAAAAAATTTTTGAATAGTCAGTTGTCCTGGTTTTTGTACTTTTACTTTAAATCCCAATTTTATCATATATTAAATATTTACTCATAATTGAATTTGCTCCTGGACTGTCAATTCTGTTTCACTGAGCTGTTTATTTTTGTGGCAGAACTAGAATGTTTTAATTATTGTAGCTTTGAAAAAAGTATGTATGTATGTATGTATGTATGTATTTTGTTAATCCTCACCAGAGGATATTTTTTCCATTGATCTTCAGAGAGAGTGGAAGGTGGGGGAGAGAGGGAGGAGGGAGAGAGAGACACACATTGATTGGTTGCCTCCTGCATGTGCCTGACCGAGGCTGGGGATTGAACCGGCAACCCAGGTACGTGCCCTTGACCAGGAATTGAACCCTCTGCAGGCCGATGGATGCTCTAACACTGAGCCAAACCAGCAAAATTAAATAGGATATGCTCTTTCCCCCTTCATACCCCATTAACTTTCTTTTTAAAAAAAATTCCTTGACTATTCAGCTACAATGATTTTTCCAAATGATGTTTAGACTTATTTTGTAAACTTTCACTAAAAACTCAAAATTTTATATTGGAATTACTTTATACCTATAAATGTATTTATTTATTTATTTTATATTTTTATTGATTTTTTAGAGAGAGAGGAAGGGAGAAAGAGATGGAAACATTGATGTGTGAGAGAAACATCGATTGGCTGCCTACTGCATGCCCCCTACTGGGTTTTAAGCCCCAAACCCCAGGCATGTGCCCTGACTGGGAATTGAACTGGGACCTCTCAGTCCATGGGATGATGCTCAATCCACTGAGCCCACCGCAGGGCCCCTATAAATGTATTTAAATATAATTAATATTTTAAAAATATTAAACTATTTCAACTAGATATATCGGTATCTCTTCATTGATTCAACATTTTTTTTTTTAAACATCAAGACTTCTTTAAGATTAAAATGTTAGCCCTGGCTGGTTTGGCTCAGCAGTTTGAGCGTTGGCCCATGGACCAAAGGGCCATGGGTTCCATTCCAAAATAGGGCATATACCTGGGTTGCAGTTTCAATCCCCGGCCCCAGTTGGGGTCGTAGGGGAGGCAGCCAATTGATGTGTCTCTCTCACATCGATATTTCTCCCTCTCTCTTCCCTCCCTTCCTTCCACTCTAAAAAAATAAATGGAAGAATATCCTTGGGTGAGGATTAACTACAGCAAAAAATATTTATCATTTTATCCATATATACTTATTATTTAATGTAGCTCTTATTTAATTAGTTTAAAAAGAGTTTCTTATTTTAAGTCAACTTAGATTTTTTTTTTCATTGAAAATTTTATTTATTTAAATTATGGTAAAATATGTAACCATAAAATTTATCATTTAAATAATTTTTAAGTGTACAATTCACATTGTTGTGCAATTATCACCACTGTCCATCTTCAGAATATTTCTCATCTTGCAAAACTATTGACCAATAACTCCTTATTCTCCCCTCTCCTTAGCCCCTGGCAACCACTGTTCTACTTTATGTCTCAGAGAATTTGACTGCTTGCTCTAAGTACCTCATGTGAGTGGAATCATACAGTGTTTGTCCTTTTGTAACTGGCTTACTTCACTTAGCATAATGTCTTCAAAGTGCATCCACTTTGTAGTGTGTGTCAGAATTTTTTTCTTTTTTAAGAAATAATTTCTTTTTTAAGAATGAATAATAGTCTATTATATATGTGTATGTGTGTAGTACATATATAAATATTTTGTCCATCCATTCATCTGTTGATGACCACTACAACTATGAACATGAGTGTGCATATATCTCTTTAAGGTTCTGCTTTCAATTATTTTGAGTATATACCCAGAAGTGGAATTGTTGGATTATATGATAATTTTTTGAGGATGCTTCATACTGTTTTTCATAAGGCCTGCACCATTTTACATTCCCACCCTCGTTGCACTAAAGTTCCAATTTCTCCACATTCTTGCCAACACTTGTTATTTTCTGTTTGGTAGTAGCCATCTAATGGGTGTGAGGTGGTATCTCATTGTAGTTTTGATTTGCATTTCTGTAATGAACTAAAGATGCTGAGCATATTTTCATGTATTTACTGACCACTTGTATATCTACTTTGGAGAAATGTCTATTCAAGTCTTTTGCTCATTTTTGAATCAGGTTCTTCATTTGTTGTTGTTATTGTTGTTGAGTTTTAGTAGTTCTTTATATTTTCTAGATATGAATCTCTTATCAGATATATAATTTACAAATATTTGTCCTATTCTGTGCTCCCTTTTTATTTTGTTGATAGTGTCCCTTGATGCATACAAGTTTTTTCATTTAGAGGAAGCCCAATTTTTAGATTTTTTTTAGTTTCCTGTGTCTTTGGTGTCATATCTAAGAATTCACTGACAAGTCCAATGTCATGAAGAATTGCCTTTATGTTTTCTTCTGAGAATTTTATAGTTTTAGCTCTTACATTTGGGTCTTTGATCCATTTTCAGTTAATTTTTGTTCATGGTATTAGGTAAGAGTCCAACTTCATTCTTTTGTTCATTTGTGTACATATCCAGTTTTCCCAGCACCATTTGTTGAAAAGGCTGGTCTTTCCCCATTCAGTGGTCTTAGCACCCTTGTTGAAATTATTTGACCATGTTTCCCAGGCTGTATTTCTGGGCTCTCTACTCTATTCCTTTGGTCTATATGTCTGTCTTTATACCAGTACCACATTGTTCTGATTGCCATAGCTTTGTAATAATGTTTGCAATGAGGAATGTGATCCCTCCAATGTTGTTCTTCTTTTTCAAGATTGTTTTAGCTATTCAGGGTCCCTTGAGATTCCATATAAATTTTAGGATGGATTTTTCTAAAACCATTTTTGTATTTTGATAGGGATTAGACTGAATCTGTAGATCGCTTTGGGTAATGTTGACACCTTAACAATATTGTCTTTCAATCTAATAATGCCTTTCCATTATAATGTGTTTTTATATTAAGAATGTACACTAGAAATGATCAAATAGCTCTTTGGCATTGAGATAATTTTAAAGGAATAATTACATTAATAGATATATTAATATTCAACTACCCCTACATTCCCTGGATAAATCCAACTTGATCATGGTCAACTATTCTTTCGTCTTGTTGCTGGATTTGGCTTGCTAGGATATGTAACATTTTTGCTTTTCTATTCTCAAGAAAGGTTGTAATTACTCCCTTTTTGACTTGGTGAAGTTTTGCTATCACACTTGTTCTAGCTTTTAAAATGTATTAAGAAACTTCCTATATATTTCTCTAATGGTGATCTTTTTTATAGCATGGAGAATACCTGCACCCATTGAGTTTTTATAGCTGGTATAAACACAGGTTCAGAGATACAGACATGTAACTGTCTTTATTTCTCCATAACAGATACTTAGTTCAGGATAGACCATTTCTGCTAATGAAAGAAAACGTACACTTATAAATTTTGCCATTTTGGTACCAAAACCTGTCAATCCGAGTATGAACTGAAATCAATTCAATATTCTCTTCTCTTTCTTCTCCATGGTGATCTGAATTTCAGGAGGTTTACTTGTCTTTCTAGCCTGAGGTGAGTTGTTTGGTTTTAGTGCTACCTCCTGTCTCTGAGTCCTGTTGCCATGTGCCCAGCCCAGTTCTAGAGTCAGATTGGCAATGGGCTCATGAACACTGCAGATCCTTGTCATGATGACAGAACTCTGCAGGTTTATCTACCTGCCTGCTCAGTACTTCTCTTGACCCCTTTGGCTTAGATATTTTCCCTCAACTGCCCAGAGTATAGGGAGCAAGTAAGGCTTCCATTCATCCAGACAATCTACTCAATCATTTGATTTACCATCTTTGTTCCTCTAAGGCTTGCAGGAACATGGAAAGCCAGTCTATGGGCCTCTCTGCTCTAGGACTCCTTTAAAACTACCCAGAGTTTCTCTCACTCTGCCCTCAGTTTCAACCAGGAGAGAGCGGGGGTACCGAAGCACTCTTAGAGACTCCTTGTTTGGTGTCTATCAATATCACCTTTAAATCTCCTTCCTTTCTGTCAGCTGGTTACATTTATTCATTTTGGGGTGAGAAAACTGTCTTTTTGTGATCATAAACTCTATATTCTCATTTGTTTCATTTGATTTAAAGTTTTTAAAAATACAAAATAAAATAAACATAATTTTTGCTCAAAAATATGGCTCTTCATCTGTAAAATATGCCATTAGTATTTTAATAGGGATTGCATTGAATCCATAGATTACTTTGGATAGTATGGGCATTTTAATTATGTTGATTCTTCCAGTCCATGAACATGGTATGTGCTTCCACTTTTTAATATCTTCCTCTATTTCTTTTTTCAATGTCCTGTAGTTTTCTGAGAACAAGTCTTTGACCTCCTTGATTAAGTTTGTTCCTAAGTATCTTAATTTTTTTGTTGTTGCAATGGTAAATGGAACTTTTTTTTTTTTTAGTTTTTTTTTTCTGAGTGTTCATTATTGGAGTATAAAAATGCCATTGATTTCTGGATGTTAATTTTGTATCCTGCTACTTTGCCAAATTAATTTATTAAATCTAGTAGTTTTTGGTGGTCTTTAGGGTTTTCTATGTACAATATCATGTCATCTGCAAATAATGACAGTTTCACATCCTCTTTTCCAATTTGGATGCCTTTTATTTTTTCTTCTTGTCTGATCACTGTGGCTAAGACTTTCAGCACTATGTTGAATAAGAGTTGCGAAAGCGGACATCCCTGTCTTATTCCTGTTCTTAAGGGAAATGCTTTTAGTTTTTTCCCATTGAGTACGATGTTGGCTGTAGGTTTGTCATATATAGCCTTTGTTATGTTATTTTCCTTTTATTCCCACTTTGCTGAGTGTTTTTATCAAAAATGGGTGCTGTATTTGTCAAATACCTTTTCAGCATCTATTGATGTGCACTCGTATGTTCATAGCAGTGCTATTTACAATAACTAAGATCTGGAAACAACCCAAGTGTCCATTAGTAGATGAATGGATAAAAAAAGCTGTGGTACACTTACACAATGGAATACTATGCAGCTGTAAGAAAGAAAGATCTCTCACCCTTTGACGTGACCTGGAGGGGCCTGGAGAGTATTATACTAGGTGAAATAAACCAGTCAGAGAAAGACAAGTATCATATGATCTCACTTATTTGTGTACTATAATGAACAAAATAAGCTAATGAACAAAATAGATCCAAAGACATAGAAGTAGGGAACAGACTGATAAATGTTAGAGGGAAGGGGTAGGGGGTGGGAAGGGATAAACCAAAGAACTTATATGCATATATGCATAACCAATGGACCAATGGACACAGACAACAGTGTGGTGAAGGCAGGGGTGGTGGAAGTGGGGAGGAAGG
Organism: Tadarida brasiliensis; assembly: GCA_030848825.1. Classification (NCBI taxonomy): domain Eukaryota; kingdom Metazoa; phylum Chordata; class Mammalia; order Chiroptera; family Molossidae; genus Tadarida; species Tadarida brasiliensis. The sequence goes on along the minus strand of CM061259.1, from coordinate 63,431,230 downwards.
TCTCAATGGGGAAAAAAGGAGGGCCATCTGTAGTACTTTCAGCAATAAAGATAAACTTTAAAAATATGGCTCTTAAAAATCAAGTGTTTTTTGGCATTTAGGCGTTGTCTTTTCAATAAGGTAAAATGTGCTTTGAAACTCAAAGCTGAACAAGAACTTTCTGCTCCATTCTCCTTATTGTAGCCATAAAGCAGTGGATGCCTTTGAGTTAAGGATGGGTGATGAGCTGCTGGTGAAGTAGGAGAAACCAGGAGTTACTTTTACTGAAAAAACAAACAAACAAACAAAACAAAAAAATCAATAATGTTAAATAAAATATCTTGCTGTTCAAGAAATTATTTTTCTCATAAAATCACCTGGGTGTAGTACATGTCCAGAAGGTAATTATTCTTTGATAACATTTGCACATTTTCCATTGTTGTTCGTCTCTTTGTATTTAAAAAAAATTTTTTTTCTTTATTGATTTCAGAGAGAGAGGAAGGGAGAGGGAAAAAGAGATAGAAACATCGATGAGAGAGAACATCGATTGGCCACCTCCTGCATGCCCACCCCTGGGGATTTGGGCCACAACCTGGGCATGTGCCCTGACTGGGAATAGAACTGGCAACCTCTTGGTGCATGCATCAATAACGCTCAACCACTGAGCCACACCTGCCGGGTTCTTTGTATTTTTAAAATAATTTAAATACCTTATATATTCTGAAAAGCTCTCAGTTTTATCAGTATTCTCAGATTTATTAGCATAGTCTTATACATAGTACCCATAATTTAAAAAATACCTTTCTATCTATGATATCCCTTTCCTTACATTATTGGTCATTTCTCCCCCACGTGCTCTTTTTTAAAGAATAGTTTATTGATATTTAGAGAGAGGGGAAGGGGGAAGAGAGAAACATTGATGTGAGAGCAGAACATCAATTGGTTGCCTGCTGCAAGCCTCCTACTGGGGATCAAGCCCAAAACCTGGGCAAGAACCCCAAACAGGAATCGAACCGGCAACCTTTCAGTGAATGGAATGACACCTAACCAACTGAGCCACACCAGCCAGAGCAGGTCATTTTTCTCTTTGACCCACATCTGTCAGGTTTCAGTTTCAGAAAATAATGTCCTTCTAACTGGGGTAAGCAGAAAGGAAACTATGTCAGTGCAGAAAATAACTTACAGAATTATTGGGAAGACTGAAGAAACAGACAAGGATGAACTCTCAAAGACAGCTTCCCAAGGCACATGTGGATACTCAGGGAGTCCTTATTATGGACTCACTTTACTCCCAACCCATCTTTTAGCTCTTTGTAAAAATCATCTCAATGATGTCTCACAAAATCCCATGAGGTGGGGCAAAAATAAAGTCCATGACCACATACTGGCCAAAAGGACCAGGACCTAACATCATTTTCCAAGTGCAAGGTAACCACAAGTCAGAAAAGAGTTTGCCCACCTCCACCCAGTCCTCACCAACTGTCTTCTCTCTGGCCATCACCACACTGTTGTCTGTGTCTATGGGTTTTGCATATATGTTCTTTGCCTAATCCCTTCACCTTTTTTCATCCAGTCCTGCCCTCCCCACTCCCCTCTGACAGCTGTCAGTCTGTTCCATGTATCCATGACTCTGGTTCTATTTTGTTTGTTAGTTTATTTTGTTTATTAGATTCCACGTATAAGTGAGACCATATGGCATTTGTCTTTCTCTGAATGGCTTATTTCACTTAGCATAATAATTGATGAGCCACTAGGTCTTGGTAGTCATTTCAGGTAAACGCCTACGACCCTCTTCCAAGAAACTTAGTGTAACATAGATGTAAACAATTACCTCTACAGTCTGGTGTCCTGAGGAATCTGGGCCTGGAGCCAGAGTGGGACATGGTTGGTTTTGAGGGAATGCCTAGGTTACACTGGGTGTCTAGGCTACTTCGAATGGTTTGAGGGGCTGGTGCTTATCTGAAAGATTTGGCAGGGCAGCCGGAGTAAATTCTTGAGAAATTTGTAATCCCAGTCTCTTCCTGTAGTTTTCCCTTCCTTTCTGCTCACTTGTTAGTCTTTTTCTGATCTAATTTATAAGAGCTCTTTATAAATTTTGGATGTGGAGGTATGATTGGCTATATGCAATGCAGTATCTTATATGTGGGGTCTCTTGATGAAAAAACAAATTTTTATTTGATTTAAATATAGTTAAATCTATCACTCTTTTGTCATATAGTGTGTCTTTTCTATCATATTTCCTTCCCTAGCTTTTGGTAAAAAAAGATACTCTTCTGCATTTTCCTCTAAACATTTAAAAATTTCTATTTTAATGTTTTATTTATTTTTTTTATTCACCTGAAATTTGTTCTGTGTCAAGTATGGTGTCATAATCTAATTTTATTTCTACATGTGGAAATTCAGTTGTCCCAGCATCACTTATTGGATAGTCTGTCTTTTCTTCATTGACTTCAAACGCCACTTCTGTCACATAAAGAAGTTTGTAACAAGCAAACAGGATTTCTGAGCGCCTGCAATGGGAGACTGCACAGAGGGCACTCTTCCAGCTTCTCCCTCGTTGTGTATCGTACAACTCCATAAATGTGGATGACTGACAGCAATGCAGGATCATTCTTGTCCATCGACAACTAAATAAATTCTGCCTGGTGGAAGTTCACTGGACTTCCCTCTCCCACTGCGAGGAGACCAGTATCGCCGCCGTTTGCTGGTTCCTTTCGATATTCCTGATCGATCTGTGTGTCTGTTCTCTGGGTTACTCTTTGAACTGGTTTGGTTATAAGAGCTTACCAGTTCCCTCATTAATAATGACTTAGATAGAAATTTTAACATGTGTTCACTTTATATCTGTATGAAAGTGATGATTTAAACCTTATTGAACATTATGCTTTAATAGTTGCATGTCAATGACATATAGCTTTGAGCAAACCCAAAGGGAAACGATTATTAGGTGATAATGACTTACTTGTATAAGTTTTCCCATGTGAGTAGTTACAATAGGATCCAGGTCACAAGTGTTGAGACTGTTCTCAGGAGCACAGCCCTGAGCGCAGAGCACGTGTACAGGTGACAGTGTCTGCATGGCCAGGGGAAAACAAACGCTACGTATTCTGATATGTTTCATCAGTATTATGAGGAACCTTTTCAATGTGTAATGATGGTATAATCAATACTGAGCATCTGGAAGGAAGACGCCTGACTCAACAGAGGAAAAGACACGAGTTTTCCAGAAGCTCCCGTTCGTCCATTAATTCCTCAACAAATATTTACTGAGTACCTGCGTAGTGCAGCTCCCGGGCTGAAATGCAGTGGGGAAATGAAGAAGTGAAAGCCTCTTTGGTCTACTTGAAATGAATTTCCTGATTCCACAGGTGGAACTAGCCCCATGGGCCCTGCACAGAGAGATCGGCTAGGATAGGCCTCATGAAATGATACAAGATAAGAGAGGTGATATGCTCACTAGATATGAACAGGTCAAAAAGCAAGTCATAACGCTGCCTCCTGTCTTAACCAGGTTGGGAATAAGGGAGGAGCCCAGCCTGGGGGAGAGTGAGGAGTTCTACTTCTCCCCAGTAGAGGCAGGACACACTGTCAGTGCTGGCAGAGAGCGGCTGGCACCTTTCCGGACACCCCATGCTCTTGATTTGGTCGTCTGTGGATGTAGTGAGCTGTCCTGCAGAGAAGAACCTCCTTCAAGGGTCCCCTGGGGGAAGCCATGGTGTCACTTATTTATAATTCAAGGTCTGTGGGATCTACAAATTTAGTAGACAATTTGGTGACTAAAAGAAGACAGTCTCATTACCAAGTGGCATTCACCTGGGGAGCCCAACCCCCTTAAAGGAAGGTTTTCCCAAGGACCCCTGTCAATACAAAAACACACTAGCTGCTCTCAAGGTATTTACCATCTACTTGAGAAGGCAAGATTTGTGTAGGTAAAAGTCAAATAATGACATGTCAGCTTAGGAGTTATAGATGGGTCCAAAGGACCACTTAAAGAAAGCTTGAAAAAGGAAACGGGCATGAGGTGGGCATGGGAGAGAGGTCAGCTTTGGAAGCAGGGTAAAGGAGGGCAGAGGGCATTCCTGGGCAGGGGAGAGTAGAGTCCCTGGGCCAGAGTGGGGAGTAAGCCAGGGGACTCTCAGACGCAGCGCAGTGGGTGTGCCTGGTTGTGGGGAAATGTCATTTCTCAAGCACGAGAGCAGGACTGGGAGCTGGCTCCCACAGCGATGCTCTCCCTGAGAGGGGCAGGGAGAGTTACCCCCATGCAACCAGGGCTCCAGCATAGGAAACCCCCCTAAAGCCACTTACTTCGGAAGCCTCTCCCTCTCACATCTATCAAACAATACCCAGACTGTACATGCAATGGGCTGGACCCAGGATGGCCTTCCAGGAAGGTCCCGTTGCTCCCACCAGACTGCATTCCTCTCCCACAGGATCGACCAGGGAGGTCCCTGGTGGCCTGGAGGAGACCCTGGAAGTGGCACACAGGGTTTGTCATAGGGAAGATAGTCAGTGAAGTCAAATTCAGCCGCATTCATGATGCTGTCTAGAGTCATCTGATAAACACAGAAACATCAAGTCCCAGTCCTCAGAGTTGGAAGGGATGAATCAAGAGCACACAGAGGGCCCTTGGTTAGGTGTCATCCCACGCACTGACAGGTTGCTGGTTTGATTCCTGGTCAGGGCACATGCCTGGGTTGTAGGCTCGTTCAGGGTTGTTTCCTTCTCACATTGATGTTTCTCTTTTTCTCTCCCTCTCTAAAAAAAAAATCAATTTAAAAAATCTTTAAAAAAAAAAAGGGGGCACAGGGAGGGAAAGAGCAGAGGCCTAGAGTCTCTGGCTTCAGATGCAGCCCACCATGTAGCTGTATGCCTCGGACAAGTTTCTCACAGTCTCCGTGCCTCAGTGTCCTCCTGTGAAAGATGGGGATATAACTCCATACTTCATGAAGTGTTTGTGAGGCTAAAAAGGGATAACGCGTATAGAGAATGTAGAAGAGCTGATAGCAAAGGCTCAAAAGAAATAAGTTAATCCAACAAGTTTTAAAATTTACTAGCAGAGTCACTCCTGAAGCAGCTCCACAGAACACAGGTTGAAGCCGCTGCCCCAAATCCACCCTTGACCCGAGAGTGGCATTCCTTCTGCCGTGGCCTAACCTGGCACCTTGGGGCCTGGGTCTAAACATTTTGCTGATAGGTCCTTGTGGTTCCCTAGTGGCCAAGGAGGGGATGGGCCTTCCCATCCCTGGGAGCTGGCCTTATGCTGGGCAGAAAACTGCCTGTGGTCACTGGAGTCACGCCCCCCCCCCCGAGCCATGGAGGATGAGGCTCCCCAGCCTTTCCACTCACAGTCAGACAGTCTGCCTGAGTTCCCAAGAGGATCCGCCGCGATCTTGGCAGGTGCTTTCCTTACTGACAAAGCCCCCTGCCCAGGTAGGCATCCTAGACAAGACCCAGGAGAAGAGGAAGGTGAGAGGCCCAGTAAGACCACCTCATTTTTCCTCTTAGGTCTCAAAAGCCTCTCCTGGTGAAGAGCAAGAACCTGGCCTTGTCCCTGGCCTGCTCTTCATTCCTTGGCTGATGTCTGTAAATGCTCTGAAACGTGGGCCAGGTGTCTGGCAGCTCCCAGTGCCACTTGCTGTCTGGCGGTGGTTTCAGGCCTAATGACTTGGCTGCCTTCACTCCTCCACTGGGCAGCGCTAAGCAATCAGCCCTCAAATTAAACGCTGCTCAGAGGGATTGATTGGTGCAAGGAGAGGTGCTCTGTAGGCCCAGCCGGAGGCACTGAGCCAGGGGCAGGTGTGAGGCACGCAGGGTGGCTGATCTAAGGAGACTCTGCAGGGACACAATCAGATGTCACAGCTCGGGGCTCAGGCAGGCTGGAGGATTTGATGTATGAGTTCTAGTGCCCCTCAAGGGAAATGGATGAGCTCAGAGTAAGCGACCTCAGAGACTCATTGCAAATACCTCCTCCATACGAAGTCTTCCTCAGTTCTGATCTCATTTCCCTCCGGTGTCCCTACTGTTCACAGGTCTATTTTATTATGGCTTTTATCACAGGCTGCCTGATTTCACTCTCAGTTAAGTAAATACCGATCTTTCCCATTAAACTGTGGAGAAAAACATCGTGTTGTATTTATCCCAGAGGAACTCCCTAGAGCGTAGAATGCTTTGCACATGGTGGGCCCAGAGGACGTTTGAATCTAATTGGCAGCTATTCCAGTCACCTTTCCCAGAAGGGACCAGCTAAAGTTGTCTCCAGATCCAGTTTAGACCACTTATGTTTTTCTAATTGCACACTGTGGTGGCAAGGGGTGATGCCTCCTCACAGGTACACAGCATCTGGCCCCGACAGGACCCCAGTGACTGTCTGTCAACGGAATGAACTAAGGGCCAGGATGAGTGGAGATCAGTGTCAGAGAGGGAGGATCCAGACAGCCCTGGGGCCGTTGCAGTTTGGGTGAATTGAGAATCAGAGATAGAGCTTGTTGCAACAAATGGATGTATGCGTTGACAGGCCTTTGGACTGAAGTGGGAAACGTAGGTGGTAGGTGGCCCAGCATATTCTAGTGAGGGGGTAGGAAGACAGACAGGCTTTAGATTCAGGGAGATTGGGCTGGGAGATTTCAGATTTGGCTAACGATGTGACTCTGAGCTTCAGCTGCAAAATGAGGATAATGGTGCCCACATCATAGGGCCACAGGGAGGAGTAAATGAGATAGTGTTGGTTACATGCCCTCACACTGCTTGACACATGCTTGTGCTCAGTCAGTGGAAGCTGTCATTGTCATCAAGAGGAAGAAACTTGACATAGGGGTACATATATCTTTACGAATTCGTGTTTTTATATTTTTCAGGTAAATACCCCAAAGAGGAATTGCTAGATTATATGGTAGGTCTTAATTTTTAAAGGGACTCTTACTTCAGGAACAATCAACTCCCCACCACGCCAGTTCCTCTACTTGTAGAATATTCTCTTACCTTCTGGCCAGCTCTTAGAGATGTTGTAAGCTGCATGACAAAGCCAAAGGAGGCATCCCACGCTGTCCCTGCCTAAGGGGGACTGGTCCAGCCTCAGACCTGCATGCTGTCCCCACCCCGACTCCACTGGTCACTTGTGCTCAGTGCTCCAGCAAGTCCATCCCACTTTAGTCCACCAGCCTCTGGGGCCCTTTAAAGCCTCAGTGCCTTTGCATGTGGGATACCCTTCTCCGGTTCCTCAAAAAGCTTTTGCTGATCATCACTCCTGTAAGATAACCATAGCCTCTATCTTGATTGTACTAGTGAGATTTTAATTTATAGATGCGATCAAGTGATGACACAGAGAGGTCAATGCCACTGAAAGAAGAATTTATTCCTTACAGTTTCTAAGATGAAGGGGCATACCACACCACCTGGGAAGGTAGCAGAGTCTGCAGGGAGGAGAAGGAATGAGGAACATACACGGCCCAGAGCCATTATTGTGTTTTCCACCCAAGGAATGGGGTGAGGCAGGTTATACAGCTGAAGAAGCTTAGGATGGGGTACTTTGAATAATGTCAGCAGCCTCTGGGTTATAGGGGTGACCTCTAGTTATGAGGTGATTAGAGCTGGGAGATATTGGCTTGGTGGGTGAGAGTTAGACCAAGGAGGTGGTTAGGGTACAGATTCGAGATTGGTTGGTTTGTACATGAAAGGTGTGTTTTAAAGACACTTGTTCACTATCTGTAGGAATCAGCTAATCCTGGGAGGAGCAGTCTCTCCCCAGCCAGTCAGGCCCCCAAGGTGTCAAACCAAGAAAAAATGCATGAAATAAAATACAGGATTAATACACCCTCCTCTTCACCCTAAGGCTTCCGTGGCTGAACTCAGCACACTGTTGGCCATTTGGTTGTGGTTGTTTGTTTTGATGCTAATCTTCCTTGCTCCGCTGTGAGTTCATCAAGAGCAGGTTGTTCATCTTTGTACCTTGGGCATCTGGCAAGTGCCTGCCACTGGTCCATGTTCAATACAGTGCTTCTCAGGCCTGGCTGATCATTAGAATCTCATGAGAAGCATTTAAAAAATACTGACGGTCTAGGCCTGACCCTCAGAGATTCTGACTTTATTTATCTGGAGTACATGCATTTCTACTGACTCCCTGAATTTCCTGGGAGAAAATTTCCAGAAGCAAACCACAGCTGTGGTCCCAGATGTGGTCATTAAAAACACAGCAGGAAACCGGGTCCGGAAAGCCAGGGACTTGCCCTGGGCTTGGTTGCCTGTTGTAAGAGCATCAACTGCCCATTCTGGTGGAACATTACATGCTGAGTCTCGGCAGGCCTGGCAGGCCCTCGGCTGGCACCAGGGTTGTCCTGCGGTCTTCTGAGGCTCCAGGCCACACTCACTGGGGAAGGGACTCTTGCTCTACTCAGGGTAAGGTTCCCATTCCCATCTCTCTCCTGCTGGTGTGCACATGCCTTTTGCTCTACCCAGTCAAACTGTTCGTCTCTCCCGGACTCAGGTCTGGGTGGTTTCTCTCTCTGCCCTGCGGCACCGTTCTCTGGGTGCCTTCCTAGTGCCTCTTCCACGTGTCACAGTGTATCTTGAACGGTGGGAGAAACAGTAAGAGAATTGTCTCTGTGGTTTCCGCGCTTTTCCTTAGAATCTTTGGGAGGAAGAATGCCAAAAACCCACTCATTCTTCTTTTTCTGTTCTCTCCCACCCTACATATTAGCTCCTCCCTGGAACTTTCTAGAACTTTCTCCAACTGCCTCCCCAACGACCAACTGCTGCAACTTCCTCTCCTGCTTCCCCGACACTCTCACACCCTCAGCACTGCCAGACCCTGGTTACCTTAAGGTCCCAAACTGTGGGGCATCCTGGAGAGAGCTTGATCCCCACCTTTTCCAGCCCAGAAACCTGCCACGATTTCTCAACTCCGCGCAGTCACCACCCAACAGCTTCCACAACTGCTCTGGGTAAGTGACAGGAGCTCTTCCCCATCCGTGTGAGTCAGGGACTTCCATAAGGACCAGCCAGAGAGACAGAGACAGAGAGATAGAGAGAATGAGCATGGAGAACTTAAGGGAGTCAGAGTTTAGGGTGGTATTTTTGTTTTCTTCACTCTGATGATTTGAGGCTACTTTTCCCTTTCCTCATGCTTGTCTCTGAGCATCTGTGTTTCCCAGAAAGGGCACTCTGGCACATTTCTCGCTGCTAGAGATCTGGACTTGGATGGGCGTTACTGATTTCAGTTCAGATAGGCCTTACTTCCAACAGACTTAGGACGTTTCCATCCTTTGTGGGGTCCTGATTTCCCTTTCCATGGGAAGAAGAATCTCTATTTCCTCACACCTTTAGACATGTAGGAAGAATTAGAGATTAGATCTGTTCATGAAAGGAGGGGGTAAATACACAGCCCTGGTGGACTCTAAGTTCAGTTTTCACCTCCATGAGGACAGACAAATATACAACCTTCTGAGGATGGCAGCAAATGAACCTGAAAAATGCCACTAGGGCCTTCCATTCTGTGGATGAAGTGATTCGTTAATACAATTTGTGGCTGAAGAAATGGGATTTTTACTCAATGGTTGGTTGCTGAGACCAACAAGCTGGGGCTGGGCTCCCAGAAAGGAGAATTTGTGTCCCTGGAAAGAAGCGACTCAGGTCCCAAGCTTCCTGCCAGGGTCTAGTGGAACCTTTGTATTAAAGGAGTGGTTGGGGCAGGGGCAGGGGCAGGGCTGGGCTTATCTCATAGACACTCTCCTAGTTTCCTCACTCTTAGGGAATGTACCTGCTAGAAAATGGGACTCTGGAGCTCTCTCTGCCACTGCCCCTGTGCCCCGCCCCCTGTCACCACCACCAATTCCTGTATCTTCTGTTTGATAAGTTAGAATATCTATAATTCAAAATGCGATAGAAGAAAAGCAGGAATTTCATAAAAATAACAACAAAAGAAATTACATTTTGATACTTTTACATTCCAAGACAATTTCCAATTTGGTTATCTGATATAAATGGTGCATAAAAAGCTACAAATAGTCAATAACAACAACAAGAAAAATGGCCCAGATGCATTTTTGGAGACTTTGGGGATTCTTTCCTGTTCTTTATTTTAGCTTTGTTTGTTTGAATTATTAGAGATTTCTACATAAAAAATCATGTCATCTACAAACAGAGGTAATTCTTCCTTTCTAATTTGCCTTCTATTTGTTTTTCTTATCTAATTGTTCTGGCTGGAACTTCTAATTGTGTGTTAATAGTAGTGAAAGTGAGCATCCTTATTGTCATGGGCTGAATTGTGCCCCCCTCCCCAAATTTATATGTTGAAGTCCCAACTCCAGTGCCTGAGAATATGACTGCATTTGAAGATAGAACCCTTTAAATAAGTGATTAAGTTAAAATGAGACCATTAGGATAGGTCTTAATTCAATCTTACTAACATCCTTATAAAAAGGAAATTTGGACACACAAAGAGACACCAGAGGAAAGACTGTGTGAGGACACAGAGAGAAGGCCACCACCTGCAAGCCAAGGAGAGAGGACTCAGGAGAAACCAACCCTGCTGACAACATATATGAAATACCCATAGCTAGCATCATACTCAACAGTGAAAGACTGAAAACTTTCCTGAAGACCAGGAACAAGACAAGTGTATTAGTTTTCCAGGGCTTTTCAAATACCACAGATTGGGTGGCTTAAACAACAGAAATGTATTTTTTCATAGTTATGGAGGCAAATAGTGTTGGAACAACTGGATAGCTACATGTAAAAGAATGAAATTGGACCTTTTGACACTATTTACCTACTTCCATGCTCTCTGAGCCCCTTTCCCTGAATCTCCATGTGTTCACCAACCTGGAAGTTCTCTGAACCTTGTCCTTTTGGTTTTTATGGAAGTTTCATTACATAGGTTTGATTGATTAAATCCTTGGCCACTGGTGATTGATTTGACCTCCAGCCCCTCTCCATGGAGGTGGGGGTGGTGATGGGGGGAATGAAAGTTTCAATCCTCCAATCACATGGTTGGTTCTCCTGGCATCCAGGAAGAATTTGGTCACTGCAGTTCAGAGATTCCAGAGGACATTAGTGGGAAAGTTTAGGAGGAAGGGAAAGTGTGAGAGTCTCTGTCTGGACAGAGAAAGGAGATGACACCTGGGTGGTGATAGGGAGTGTCAGGCACAGGAGGCCTGGAGGGATGAGAGGGGAACTCAAGGGTTCCGGCAGCACTGGTCCAGCAGATCCCAGGGTCTGGAGGGACTGAGGGACCTCAGGAAGCCAACAGGCTAGGCCTGATTGATGATGTTGGGAGATTGTCTCGGCCCAGGTGGCCTAAGCAAGAGAAGGGGCTTCAGAGGTGGGCATCAAGGGATCTAGAGATGGAAGCCAATTGAGTAAAGCAGGCTGGTGATGGGGAGGGGGAGCTGTGCCTCCTTGGGCTTGAGTGTGCCCCTCCTAAATCTGAGACTCTAAGCAAAGTCGTGTAAATCCCCAAGAGAAAGATCAGATTTGAAAATACCAAGAACCACTATATTCTGTCAGATATCTCTGTATGAAAACAAGCCAGAAAAGGTTAGATAAATAAGCAAAAGGGAACCAGGGCCAGGCGCCAACCTGAGTAGTTAGTTTCCTATGGATGTTTACAGAGAGTTAGGAGCTATTAAGTGAAAATAAGGACTATAAGAAATAGAAGTGGCAAGTCTGTCAGGCATTCAAACAAGAATTTATTAAGCAACTAGACAGGCCAAGGACAGTGCTTGGAATGCTAGATGCAGATTGGGTGCCGCCTGGAACTATAAACAAATCACTAAGAAAATAATTACAAAAGAATTCATATAAGAATAATAAGGAAAGGAGTAAACAAAAACATAAGAACAGTAAGGAAAGGAGTAAAGTGCTCTGATTCTGTATAACTGAAATCTAATGGACTCTGGCAGTCAGAGTGAGTTTCTCTAAGGAAATGAGCTTCGGCTATTTACCAAAAGGGGGTAGGAAGTGCGTAGGGGCAAAAGAAGGCCCTGGGGCAGGAAGGAGCTTGAGGGAATAGCTGGAGCAAAAGAGTGAGCAGTGGAGAGTAGAGAGACAGAGGTAGGAAGAGTCAGATCCCTCAGTACACTGTGGGCTACGTGGAAGATTCTGGGCCTTATTCCAAGAGCAAAGGGAATAGAAGGGGAGCATGTGAGAGGACAGCAGAGACACAAGAGGGGGCAGTAGAGCAGAGTGGTTAAGGAACATGGTCTGGAGCCAGATGGCATGGGTTCAAATCCCAGGTCAGCCACTTACTACCCATGTGACCAAGGTCTGGATTAGCTAAGCTCTGTGCCTCAGTCTCCCATACTTTGGAGGATCCGCATGAGGATTCAATGATAAAAGCCTGGAGAATACCGAGTCAGGAAGAACTGCTGATGTGAGTGGGCTCACCAGGAGCAACCCTGCACTGAGGATGCTCCCCCTCCTCCAGACAGACATTCATTGCTAGTGCTAAGGGCTGATGGCACCCAGGAAAGTATTGGCTTCTTCAGTGGTTGCCATTTTGAAGATAAGAGTCTCTTGGCCTTCAATGACATTCTGGCAGCATTGTCCTCTGGCTCTGCTGTCCTGTGAACTCCATGAGGACAGGGACTCTATACCTCAGAGCTGGCACAGGCCAGCACGTGGGAGGCACTCACTACCTGTTGGTGAAATGGATTGCAAATGAATGGATGGATCTGTGGAAGAATACCTACACCATTCACAAATTATTGAGCATTCCCTAGGTGCCAGGTAGCTCACCAAGTGCCTTACCTAATTCATTTCATTTCCTTCTCACAGCCATCTTGTGAGGGGGCTACCAGGAGACACTCTCCAGTCAGGGAGTTCTTGGGAATGAGTTCTCTGCGGGGGAGCCCTTGTCATACTTCAGGGAGTCTCATTATTAAGAAGTGTGCTTAATTTGTAACCCCAAAGAAGGGTTTTTTGCTGGAAGCTGGAATCCTGGAAGCAAGAATTCAACCGGAAAACAAGCTATGCTTGTTACTGGCATCTCTCACAGACACCAGAGAGGTGTTATCAGACAGTCCCCTGAGTCAGAGGGAGCGGGCTGTCCCCACCTCGGTCCTTGTCTTTTCATAAGAATGAATTCTAATGAATGACTCCAGATAGTTGTGTTGTGTTAAAGTGAATTTATTAAGAAAGTAATGTATTAAGAAAGTAAAACATGCAGATTTATTAAAGGAGCAAAGCAAGCAAATCTATCGTCTGGCACAGCATGTGCAGATGGGCTCTCAGCTAATTTGAAGAAAGAGTTGGGTGGGGGATTTCTGCTTCATATACATTGTTTGTCTATGGATTTTTAAATTCCTCTGCTGAATATCTTGGTACAAATTAATTTTCAAGGTCCCCCTTTTACTTTGTTGTGGCTTTCCTAGAGTTTGTGAGAAGCACCTGGTAATTTTATCTTGCCACGCCCGGGGACTGCTGGCTTTTCTGTTCAGGCAGTGGGATGAGATGAGACTGCATTCTTCCCCTTCCTCCCTCCTCTCTGCTCTCTTTGGAGAGACATTAACCATTTGCTTTCAAGTGTCCCTGGTTTGGGGAAGATAATGGCTTGTTATTTACAAGCCAGCCGCAAGTTGTCCGAACTGCTTGGCCTTGTTTAATTTTCTTGTCTCAATGTCCCTATTCCTCCTGCCCTGGAATTTTCCTAGCTTCTTGCCATCCTGTAACATGCTGAATATGCTTTCTCTAAAGATCTAGCTGCATGTACTTTATGGCTATAATCTCATACTCCTTAGCAAGGCACAGGGGCCACAAGGTCATATTATTTGTTCCGGAAAGTGGGGAATGGTGCCTGCTAGAGAGGCATAGCACTCCCATCCCCTCAGCAGCCTGAAGGAGCTCCGAGCAGAACTCCGGAGTCCTCTGTTCCCTGCTGGTGTACTCTTCACACTCCTGTTTCAGAGAGGAGAGCAGATCAATTGGAAAGGCTGTGCGAGAAGCGCCTTTGATCTTCCCCTGCCAGTTCTGGCTCCAATCAGAGTCTCACACACTCTTCCCCGCAGGCCTATTTCCCGAGGAAGAGTTTAGTATGGTTCAGCCCTAGGCCCCCTTCCTCCCAGCACAGTAGCTGCCTCCTTCCCTGCAGCTCTACTGGCCTTCTTCTCCGAAGACTATTATTTTGGGAGAGTGCTGAGTTCAGCACTGCCAGGAGGTGCAGTCGGAGAGCCCTCCAGAGCTGGCCTCAGGGCTGGGCAGTCCTGTCCCTGTGCAGCAGCCCCTCCCACACAAGGTTGCTGCATCCAAGCACATCCACCACCAGACAGCCTGAGGCTGTCAAAACAGGTGGTGGAGGAACTGTGGGTAGGGAAAGCAGAGTTGTCAAAGGGGCACAGTCCAGCCGAACCTCTGCTCCTAGAAGGTCAGGCTCTTGCAAGCACCCCAGAACCTGCCCCCAGCCTGAAGCCTGGGGTCACCAGCTTCCCAGGGTTTGCCTTAAAGTCAAAGGAGCAGGCTGGCCCTTGACCAACCAGCCACACACGGGCAAGTGGTGAGGCAGGATGAGGAGTTGTGCTGAGAGGCTTATATAAGCACCTCTGCTTTGCAGCCTGCTCTGGGCCCTGGCAACCAGGACTTGAGTGACAGCAGAGCCTTGCTCTGACAGAGGAGGGGCCTCAGCCAGGATTGCAAATTGAGTCCAGTTTGGAATAGGCCCAGGTCCTCCCAAAGCACTTGTGTCCGGGTGGCGGATTAACTGCCAGAGCCCAGGCAGCTGCCCGCTCCTCTCCCTCTGCTCCATAGAGGTCTCTGCTCCACCAGGTGGGCCCTTGGGCTGGGGCATGCAGGCTGGCAAGGGCTCCCGCTGCAGAGGACGGGCAGTGCTGAGGGCTCCTTCTGTTCCAGGTAACCATGGGCTGGGCAATGAGGCTGACCACGGCAGCGCTGTTTCTGGGCCTCACGATGACGGTCATCGGAAAGAAGGCGGGAAATGGCCAGTGTGAGTTCAAGACTCTGTCTGAAGTGGATGCTGTCTTCTGCAAGTAAGGCTGGTGGGACCCCAGAAAGCAACTGGGCAGAGGTCTCAGGGAAGGGTGTTTCCAGAACCAAGGAACACGCCTTCTCCTAGGGCAGCCTTTGCAGACATGCAGAGCGTGGGGACGGCCTGAGCAGAAAAAGGACTTTGAACTGGGCTCCTGCCTTCCAGAGGGCAACTCTCCCAGGACCAGGACAGTATATGGATGTTGGCTCCTCCTGGGACTCTGAGGGGCTGGCTGACTCTCCTGGATGGGACCCCAAGAGATGATCTCTTCTTACAGCCTGACATGCTCCCTCCCTCTCACAACGTAGCATTTTAAAGACAAGTGGCAGTTCGAGAGCTGGTTGTTTGCTTTTCAGTAACAGGCCCCAAGAGTGTTGGGACAGGCTGGCCGTTTAGGGGTGTGGCCACGGGTTGCTGTCCAGAGGAGAGGCTGGGCATCGGAGGCTGGCGTTTTCCCTTCCAAGCGCATGAGCTGCGTTGACTTTCAGCTCCCTGCTCATAGACTGTTGGTTAGAATAGCCCGGGCCACTTTGCTGCCACGCCTGTGGCCAGTGTGGCTTCCCACTGGAGCCAACAGAAGTGAGAGAGGGAGGAAGAACTACTTACTGTCTTCTTGTGTACATTTGAATTCTTACAGACATTGCTTTTAGAAAGATAAACACGTCTTTTCCCCTCAAAAGTTAGGTAGTTGAAGCCCCCCTCCGCCCAAAACAACAACAACAACAACAACAAATTTTGCTCCCATCAGTACATTTTTCAAACCCTAGTGAAACAGTTCTGGGTGGAGGTCCGTGTGGGAGAAGGAGGGAGCGTGGCTGCCTCTCACATGTGGGCACTGGCCCTCTGGGTCCTCTGCTGAGCAGAGCCTTTGGGGGGGCACACAGGCTTCTTCCTCTGGCAGGCAGAAGGCCAGGCCCCCACAAGCTGGCAGGGCAGCTGGGCCAGGGCAAGGCAGGGCCAGGCCATGCTACGGCCCCCTTGCGGAGTGCCTCTGTGCTCCCCGTGTCGCCCACACTGTGGGATGCAAACGAATGATCGTCTGTGTGTGCTCACTGGAGTTGACTGCCCTGCACCCCAGCTGCTCTAGACTCTTCCCTGTATACAGCCACATGCTGAAGCCGGTGGCCCCTGTGTCACTCTGGGCTCCTGCCACATGCCAGGAGTTCTTCCGCTGCATTAGACTCCTTGACTCATTTGATTTTTAGCACAAATCTTCCAGGTAAGTATTGTCATCCTCATTTTACAGATGAAGAATCTCCAGAGATGAAATCACCTGCGCATGGTGCTGACACAGCCTCCAGGTGTCAGAGTGGGGATTAAACGCCCTCACCTGACCCTGCAGTCGCACTCTTTCCCCACCTGCTTTGGGCTGCTGCCCCCACCCACCTGGAGTGTCTCAAACTCCAGTAAAGGGGGAAGGAGCTGTCTTAACCCGTTTGGGCTGTTATAACAAAGTGCCAGAGACTAGGGGGCTTGTAAACAACAGACATTTATTTCTCAGAGTTCTGGAGGCTGGGAAGGCCAAGATCAAGCTGTCGGCAAATTTAATGTCTGGTGAGGACCAGCTTCCTGGTTCACAGACAGCTGTCTTCTCTCTGTGTCCTCACATGGCCGAAGGAAAGAGAAATCTCTATGGCATCTCCTTTGTAAGAGCACTAATCCCATTCATGAGGGCTCCACCCTCATGACCTAAGCACCTCTCAGAGGTGCCAATATCATCTCACTAGGGGCTAATATTTCAACATATGAATTTGTGGGGGACACCAACATTCAGACCATAGCAGGAGCCATTCTTAGGACTCCCCAGAACACACCAGCCGATCCTAGTTTGAGAAACATGGACTTCCGGCACTAAAGTTGTGTACTAGGAAATGCCTTCAGATTCTAAACCCTTTGTTGCAAAATGGAAGCTTTGTCTTTATTCCTGCGAAAGATTTTTGTTTATAAAAGATCATCACTGAATGTGAGCACATCATGGACACATCAGACCCTTGGGCAGGGATCAGTGTGTCCTGCACTGGGCCCCTCCCCAGGAAACCTGCTCGGCTCAGGCTGCCAGCCCGTGAGAGACAACACCCTGCAACCCCAAGCCGCCCTCTTGTGGGTACTGAAGGTATTGATCTATAAAGGAGGAATTTTATGTACAGGGACAAGCAGTGGGAAAACATGAAGAGAAAAGCTCACCTACTCCTGAGATAAGACAGACCAGACGGACTGAAACAGTCAGAACCCTGGCTCCATCTCAGAATCAAAACAACCATAGTTGTCCAACCGGTGCTGTTAGGGTGAGTCCACTCAACAATCCTCTCTCTCCCTGCTGTCCCCACACAAGTGGCCCTGGGAGCCGCCTCCCAAAGCCCTCTCCTCTGCGCTGAACAGCTCCACCCTTCAGAGTGCATCCCAATCTCAAAGCAGGGGCTGCCTTTCTTTCTTTAAAAAAAATTTTTTTTCTCTTTATAGATTTTTAGAGAGAGAGAGAGAAACATCGATGAGAGATAACATTGATTGGCTGCTTCCTGCATGCCCCCCACTGGGGACTGGGCCCACAACCTGGGCATGTGCCCTGTCCGGAAATTAACCAGCAACCTCTTGGTGCATGGGTTGACGCTCAACCACTGAGCCACACCAGCCGGGCTGCCTTTCTTTTATTTATTTATTGATTGATTTTATAGAAAGGAAGGGGGAGAGAGAGAGAGAGAGAGAGAGAGAGAGAGAGAGAGAGAGAGAGAGAGAGACTTGTTGTTCCACCCATCTATGCATTCATTGGTTAATTCTTGTATGTGCCCTGACTGGGGATCGAATCCACAACCTTGGTTTATTGGGATGATGCTCTAACCAACTGAGTTACCCAGACAGGACTTTGCCTTTCTTTAACTTCACCTCATTCTATCTAGTCTTGCCCCAGGAACTGCAGAGAATGAGTCTAGTTTCTCTTCTGGGCAGTCCTTCAAATATGTGGAGACAGATGTCATGCTTCCTCCACCCCCGTCTTAAAAAAAATTATCTTTATTGTTGGAAGTTTTACAGATGTCCCCTCCTTTTCCCCATTGGTCCCCTCCACCCCATGGCTATTTTGCAACCAATTTGTACTTCTTAACCCCTTCACTTTTTTTGTCCATTCCCCCCATCCCACTTCCTATCTGGCAACCAACAAAAAGTTCTCTGTATCTATGAATCGGCTTCTGTTCTGCTTGTTCGTTTTGTTTGTAGATTCAATTGTTGATAAATGTGTATTTATTGCCATTTTATTGTTCATATTTTGTTCTTCTCTCCTTCGAGAAGACCCTTTAACATTTCATGTAATACTGGTTTAGTGGTGGTGAACTCCTTTAGCTTTTTCTTGTCTGGGAAACTCATTATATGGCCATCGATTCTAAATGATAGCTTCGCAGGCTAGAGTAATCTTGGTTGTAGGTCCTTGCTTTTCATCACTTTGAATATTTCTTACCACTCTCTTTTGGCCTGCGAAGTTTCTTTTGAGAAATCAACTGACAGTCTTATGGGAGCTCCTTTGTAGGTAACCAACTGTTTTTCTCTTGCTGCTTTTAAGATTCTTTGTCTTTAACCTTTTACACTTTGATGATGATGTGTCTTGGTGTGGACTTCTTTGGGTTCATCTTGTTTGGGACTCTCTGAACTTCCTGGACTTGTATGTCTGTTTCCTTCACCAAGTTAGGGAAGTTTTCTGTCATTATTTTTTCAAATAAGTTTACAATTTCTTGCTCTCTCTTTTTCTTCTGGCACCCCCATTATGCAAATGTTGGTAGGCTTGAAGTTGTCCCAGAGGCTCCTTACACTATCCTCATTTTTTTTTTTTTGGATTCTTTTTTCTTTTTGCTGTTCTGATTGGGTGTTTTTTGCTTCCTTATATTCCAAATCAATGGGTTGATTCTCGGCTTCACTTACTCTACTGTTCATTCCCTGTAAATTATTCCTTATTTCAGTTAGTAACTTCTTCATTTCTGATTGGTCGTTTTTTATGTTGTTGAAGTTCTCACTAAGTTTCTATACTCTTCCCCTAATTTCCTTGAGCATCCTTATAACCAGTGTTTTGAACTCTGCATCTGTTAGAGTGCTTATCTCCATTTCGTTTAGTTCTTTTCCAGGAGTTTTGTTCTGTTCTTTCATTTGGGACATGTTTCTTTGTCTCCTCATTTTATCTGCCTCCCTGTGTTTGTTTCTATGTATTAGGTAGAGCTGCTACATCTCCTAAGCTCGATAGAGTCGCATATTTAGTAGGTGTCCTGTAGGGTCCAGTGGCACAGCCTCCCTGATCACCCTAGCTGGGCCCTCAAGGCCCACCCCCCATGTGGGCTGTACACCCTTCTGTTGTAATTGAGTCTTGATTGCTACCGATATGTCAATGGGAGGGATCCAGCCCCCTCCCCCCCTACACACACACTGTCTTCACCCGCAACTATTCTAATCTGGGCATCCACCTCATTTGTTAATTCCTCCTCAGGGCCTTGGTTCTGGGCCCCCACTTTCAGGAAGGGATGGTTGGAGACACACCCACTGCTCTTTTTAAGTGTGGCGCCCCACACTTTCACATTGAGAACTGAGCAATAGGGGGTGGGGGTGCCCACTAAGACCTCTCATGCCTCTGTGAGAGCAGCCTCATCTCCACCCTTGCTTTCAGGTAGCTGGAATTTGGAGTCGCTTCCACAGGTACAGCTGGGAAACTGTTTTTCTCTAATCCAATTCTTAGAATGCCAAAGGGTCAAACAGAAGCGCGGAGAAGCTAAGTGACTCCCTGGGGAAGCTGTGTGGCGTGGGGGAAGTGCAGACAAGCCTGCGGTGGTTGCTCTCTATTGCTGCACAGCCAATTACCCGGAAACGAAGCAGCTGCACATTTACTGTCTCATGTCTTCTCCAGGCTGGCTCAGCTGGGCATCTCTGGCTCAGGGAGGCTGCAGCGAAGCTGTCAGCTGGGGCCGCAGTCTCACCTGAAGGGTGGACTGCTGGGGTGCTCTGCTTCTGAGGTTGCTCATGTGGCTGTGATAGCCTTGGTCACCTCGCCACGTGGCCTCTCCCTGGGGCTGTTTACAACACAGCACCTGGCTTTGCCCAGAGCAAGGATTTGAGAGAGAGCATGTGAAAGAGGGCCTCCCTGTCCGTATAATTTTGGAAATGACATCCTATCACTTCTGCTGTATTCTCTTTATTAGAAGCAAGTCACTAAATCCAGCCCCCATTCAAGGGGAGAGGATAACACAAGGAAACAGGGATCTTTGGGGCGTCTTGGACACTTTCTGCTACACCCATGTCCCTCTTTCCCCCCAGTTCACTAATTATGAGACTCTGGACTAGTTCCTTAACTTTCTCTGGGCCTCAGTTTACTCATCTGGGAAATGAGAACAATGATAGTAGCTGCTTCAAGATATTTTTGTATGATATGGAATAATACTGTGTGATGTACCTGATCTTTGGGGTGGTTCAGTAAATGACATCTCCCCCCCCACCATCTCTTTCGCAATGTCAGATAACGGCCAAGCTGGGACCAGAGTCCCTGCTTCTCTCCCCACACTCTCTCGGATGCACTATTGTCTTGCTAGGAGATCAGGAGATACCCCAAATCTCAGGGTGGAGATTAGAACATGTTCCATGTAAGGTACACCATGAGCAGAACAGGCACTCACTGCAAGAAGATCGTCCCTTCAGGGTTTTTTAACTGGAATGCAAGTTTTAAAGTGTATTTTTACTAAATTTAATTTTTGATTCTGTTCATCTCGGGCTTGTTCAGATCTTCTTTTAGGTTGGTTTAATCATCTGAATTGTCAGTTACCAGTTTTGGGCCATTTGCAAATCAAATTTGTCTTGTGTCCCGATCCAAGCTTTTGATAAAGCTGCTAATTAGGACAGAGGCCCACACATGACCTTTGGCTTGTTCTGCTACATGGAACAATGTGTGGGCTTGGCACACTGGGCTGGAGTGTCCCATGGGTGTGACTCGGGCTGGGTGCACTGACCCTGGTCCCTGGTATATACCATGCCAGGGCACTCTCAGTTACAACCACTCGTCAAATGTCAACTTGCTGATTTCTGACCCTTGGCCTTTCCCCGTTCTGTGCCGTGAGATGAGTCTCTATCTCTGCCAGGCCAGTGCAGTAGTTGCAGTGGCAGGAGTTGTGATAGAAACAAACCAAATAATCCTTAAAAGGCTGCTTTGAAGATAAATGAAAACCTGTCCTGTAAAAGTTCTTCAAAAGCTATTAAAACCACGCCATCCAAAAGCAATAACTGTACACTTGTGAAGAGTTAAAAGTTTGCTCAGCAAGCTGGTGGTTCAGCTCAGTGGCAGTGGTGAACTGTCCTGCCTCGGTCGGCCTGTCCTGGCGTTGGGGTGCCGGCCTGAGGAATAACCTTGCATCTGACGAGTGTTGCAGGTTCCAGCTGCCTTTGCCTGAGCTAGGACCTCAGAAGCCTCTTGCAGGGTGGGGTCAGGAGGGGGAAGCTGTCCTTGCCTTTCTCCCAGTTTCAGACTTCAGGAGCACCCCTCCAGATCTACTACCCCAAATTCCATTTTCACTGGGTCCTCTTCAGGCGTCATATCCAGCAGAAACCATGGGCAGCTCTGGGTGACTAGTGGGGGCTGTGGAGCTGCTGAGCAATGCTGGCCTGTTTGGAAAGGCTGAGGACCCGCATATTCTCAATGAACCATCTTAACCAAATGAACCTGTTGACCTGAGAATGCATGTACCTGTTGAGAAGGGCTCCTGGCGGCCAACTGGGCTAAAATGTATAAGCACAGCCTAGCAGCTGTTGCTAAACAGGAGCTTCTCACACAAACCTGCGAGCTGCACTTCAGAGAGAAGCCTGCACTGAGCTCCTGCCTGCAGTGTGCCTGCCTTCTGAGCCAACCCTCACCAAGGTGTTACTGCAATTGTATTTCAACCAAAAGGACTTAGACATTTCCTGTCCAGTTGGAGCTCACAGCTGTATCCTTATTAGCATCTTCACCAACCAATCAGAGCAGATCCATTCTGACCAATCAGGACAATGCTTTTTGGACCAATCAAATTGTGACGATTTGGCATCCTCTTTTGCATGAGAACAAACTATCAGGGACCAGGAACTTCTCTCCATAAGTCAGCTCCCCTCTAGCTCACAGAGCACACTCTTTCCCCTGAAGACTGTTTACCCTGGCTGGGGTGGAAGATATCTGGGTGGAGGAGAGCTGTCTAGCTGGAAAGGGGCCATGCCGCCTCACATCCAGGGCTGCCTCGACTTCAAAATTGAGATGTAACACTGTTGAGCTGTCCCACAGCCATGCTGTATCACAACTGAGCTGTTTGCACTGGATAAAGTCTCATCGTTCACCATAACCCAAACTGGGGATTCCTGTTGGTGTTGAATTGGCACCAATGACCATCGGTTGACAAACCCCATGGAGATCCTATGGGTCTTTATGATAAAAAACAAACAAACAAACAAACCAAAATAAAACAGAAGGGCAAGGAGGAAGAAGCAAGTAAAAAAAATGGCACAAAATTATATGTATATATATTTAAAAGACTGGCTTACATCCCTGAGTTTCCAGTGCAGGTGAGCCGTTAAGGCGCTCCCTGCCGGCGGTGTGCCATCAGCCCTCCCACCGAGCCCAGTTCTCAGAGACTCATGCTGTTCAGACCCTTCTTTGCAGGGAGCAAGTAGATAAATAAACGTATACTACAGTCTTAGTGACTAGGCATTTTTCCCCCTGAGAGATATTTTGAAAGTGCAATGAATAGTAGGTTAAGAGCCTAGAGTAGGGGCGATACCTAACCCAAAGAAGTGGGTTATTTAAGTGGTAGGATTTCCAAATATTGAGGGGATCTTAATTGTGTAGGGGAGAGAGCAGTCTGTGCCCATGAAGAAGGCTGTGTTAACTGGCTAAACCTTTCTTTATATAATAAAAACATTCCTGAAAAGCAGTGTTTAAATACTCTTCTTATAAACCCAATCCTACTTTAAAGGCACTGACCAAGTTTGCCTATGGATGTCTTTTCTTTTAGAGGAGGAAACACTGACAATAGTTAACACTTCCTGACTGCTCTGCATTGATCACTTACTTGACTCCTCACTCCAGCCCTGTAAGTAGATACTATTAGTGTCCCCACTTTACAGGTGAATAAACTGAGGCACCAAGAGGTCAAGTACCCCCCAGGCTACACAGGTCACACAGCTAGTTAGTGGCAGGTCTAGGATTTAATCCCACTTGACTTTACATCCCCAATAGTACTAGACTGAAGCCTTATAAACCCCAGGCTCTCTAAAACCCTGGCCTAGGCCAACCACCTCTCTCTCTCTCTGTAGGAACCTTGAAGTTTCCTACCCAAAGTTGGGGAATGTTGGCTGCAGGTTTGTTCCTGACTGCAACGACTACAGAAAGAAGATCACCATCTGGCCCAAGCCCATGGTCAAGTTCCCGGGGGCCTTGGAGGTGAGTGCGCAGGTCTGGCTTCGAGGACAAGAGCTGTGGGTCTTGGTTTGCCTCTGAGCTTGTTCATCTGAGTGACTAGAAGCTGTGTGCAGAGCCATCTGGGTTGGGTCTGGTGGTAACAGATGGCTGTTGTCATAAGCATGTGCCTTCCTTAGAGCAGTCCCACAGCCTTGGAGGAGGCTGGGTGGGTGGGAGGGTTGCAGATTGGGAGAGCTTTGTCAGGGCTCAGGGGCCACTCTGCCTGGGCCTTTCCCTGCTTCTGCAGCATCCGAGCCCCCAAGCCTGTCCCCTAGGTCATTGTGGAGACAGTTGTGCATGCTTGGGAGTCTGCAGAGAAAAGAAGAGAGAGAGTTGTGGGGAGTTCTTTCTCAAGATGCAAGGTGGCTGGGCTTTCAGAATGATCTTCTGAATGGGAAGGAGCTAGTGTGTAAAGGGCAGCACGTCTCATGTAGGCTGAATAAGCAGGGGTCAGTGTGTCTTGACTTGGTCATCGCATAATGAAACATACTCAGAAGTTCACCCAAAGGTGTCTAAAATAGAAAATTAAAACACTTTAGGAATTGGAAATAACTATTCCTTTTACTGGGAAACGATACTGATCTGAAAGGTTCCCTTGGTTTGGGGAAGGGCCATGGAACTGGGAAGTGGGGCTGTGGCTGCTGGTCCCAGTGTCCAGGCCGTGTCCTGGGGGATCTGCTCCCGTGTTCTGGTCGCCGTTTATTTCCTCCTTGACGCCTGGGCTAGATTGAGCTTCCAAAGCATCTGGGGGTGAAAGGTGACCTTCACTTTCTGCTTTGTTTTAGTGGGAGGTGGCAATGTCAACCCAGGAACAAGGACTGTGATGTGTCCAGGACTCAGGCCATGAATGGGTGGAGGCAGAGGGTCATGATCAGGATGTGACCACAGGCACACCAAGGCCAGCCTTCTGGTCTCCTCTGTGCACAGTGGCAGGGAGAGGCCACAGCGGGCTGTTCCCCTCTGTCAGTCCAGCCTGGCAGAACAGGATAACCAGCACGGGGTGGGGTCACACGGATTACTTGGAGGTAGAGGGATAGATTTTTCTTTCTTTCTTGAACTGGTTTTCACTATCAGGGAACAAATAGATTGTGATATGTCTTACAATTTATGTGGCTGAGAACATGAAGCTTTGACAGGCTCGTGTTTGCAAATGTGACAAGAATCCTCTGGGAGACCAAGCAAACAACAAGGAGACCTTCTGGCTCTCCTCTCCCTCCACCCTCCCAATCCTCTGAACATGCATGCACCCTCATGCACACATGTCAGCCCTCCTCCTTGGAGACCCTAGGCCTGGGTCACACCATGGACAGGCGGGAGAAGCAAAGGAAATGTAGGTCACTGTGATTCTAACTCACCAGACGGGAGGTGGAGGGCTGAAGAAGCAGAGCAGGAACCCAGCCCTTTCGAAGATGCTGCTCCGTTGGACAGGACTCTCAACTCACCATTAATTCACTCATCCTCATGTTTATCACTTAAGGAGTGAGGATGTTGGACCAGATGATTTCACAGCCCATTAGCTGTCCCAAGAGGGATTCTCAGCTGAGGACTCTGTTACTCATATTGCTGCAGATGTCCACTAGATGGCAGTGTCGACTTTTCTGGTGTCCTTGGGAGGGACAAGTTTGAAGCAAGTTTGCAAAGTCTGCATTTGATTGGGTTTAGTTGATACAGGTTTTCCTGGGGAGTATGGGCACATAATGCAGCGAAGATAGCACCCCTCCAGATCCTGGAATCTCCCACCGGGTCTCAGCCCTGGGGTGGGGCCAGGAAGAAAATCTGGACATTTAGGAAGGACACAGCTGTGTGGTTAAGAAAGCCAAGGAGGGCAGAGATTTCACAAAGGAAGGTTGGTTGATGTGGTGGAAAGGAAGAAAGAAAAAGTAGTTTTTTACTACTATAGAGCTACACATCATGGAAGTTTGACCTTTGAGAAGGCAGATTCAGTTAGAGCTATCAAAAGCCAGCTTTCATCAGGTTGTACCCATTTTATGTTGGGCACTATTGATGAGTCATTTCATTTAATGCTCTCATCAAGTCTGCAAATTAAGTTTCTCGTTCATCGAGATTGTTAGTGGCAAGAGGCATAAACCAACTCAAACTAGCTTGAGCCAAAAAAGAAGGAAGGCATTATTGGTTCACAAACTGAAAACTCCAGGGATGACTTCAGGTATTGCTGTATCCAGGTATTCAGACAACATCACCAGGCATCTATCTGTCCCTTTTCTCTATTTTTTCCCCCTGTGCTGGTTCTGAGTGTAAATAGACTTTCCTTGTGGTGACAAAGACCACCCTTGCCCGCTTCAGATTTGTGTTTTACTAGCTTATCAATCCCGGTGGGAATAGATTGACCTTTTCCAACCATTAAATATCCCAAGATTTGTTCCACTTGGATCACATGCCCATCCCTGAACCAAACAGTGAACTGGCAGCCCCACTTAACCTGTGAGGGCTGAAAGCAGAAGAGGATGGCTCCCCCCAGGAGAAGCAAGGTACTGGTTATCAGTAGGAAAAATAAGACAAGTGCCTACAGATGGAGGTAATTGGGTTCAGTGCAGAGCTGGAAAGTGGCAGAGCTAGGGCTTAAACCCAGATCTGCCCATCTCTAGAGGCTTGACCCCTGGACCACTGGCAAGGGCTCTCAGGGAGACACTGGGGTGCTGGCGCAGCCGGGGAGGGCTTACTGAGGGGATGTTTTTCTGGAGCAGAAAGAGCAGTGGTTCTAGGGAAGGTGGTGGCGAGGAGGTAGAGACAGGCCAGGGACAGTGAGAAATGAGAAAGTGGCCAGAGCTTTCCTTTAGGGGTAGAGGGACACACACCTCTAGAGAGACAGTGACCGGGAAGTTGGAGGAGAAATGGGTGCCATCAGTAATAGGGCCCCTCAAAAGTGAGGGCGGAGAGCCTGAGTCCTAGTGACAGAGAAGAGGATAAAAGAATATCCTCTGGGCCTGATGATGACTGGCTGTGTGGGGACAATGCCTTCCTTAGGAGGTGGTTAAAGCGATAGCACCAAGGCAGTGAGTGTCAGTGGACATCACAGGAAGCCCCTCCCGCCCCCCACACACGTGCAAGCCCTGAGGCCCCGGAGAGGGCTGCGGTGGGCACAGGGTAGTGCCGCTGTGCCCACCAGAGGGCTTCGGCCTCCACACCTTTGCTCAGGCCACACCTCATATGTGGGCCTCGCACTCTGGGACAGCGTGCCCTCACCAAAATGCTTCCTCAAGAAGCCTTCCCAACTGCCTCCTTCCCTCTGAGGTCCATCCCCATTCCTAGCTGACCTGTTCTTTCTCTGAGCCTTTTTAATGTCCCCTACCCTCCAAACTCCAAGTTCACTTCCTTCTGTTTGTGTTGTGGTTGTATATTCAGAGCTTCAGCCAATTTATAACAAGACCACATGTATTTCTTTGAACCACCCACAGCCCCTAACAGCATCACAGACCCCATGTTGGCTGACTGGATGACCAGGTGAATGAATGAATGAATGAATGAATGAATGAATGAATGAATGGCAGGTGGAAGGACACCTCCTAGAGTGTGAGCTATGAGATATGTGAACCCAGCAGTCTGCCCTCTAAGCTGCTGGGTGGCCTGGGGCCTCTGAAGGAAAGCTGCTGAGCCTGGTGGATCCCAGGCCCGCACTGGTCTCTCCTCCCGCCAGTGGGTGTGGCTGAGGGGCGGAAAGGGGGAAGCAGGGAGAGGACTAGGAAGTTAGGTGGGTTCCTGAGAAGGCCAAGCAATGCAGGAAACTACGAACCGCCCAGTGCCAACAGCAGCTGCATGCTGAGAAAGGTCGAAGGAGAGGCAGCTTTCTCCCTTAATGACAAACATTAAGAGGCAAACGTGTTAAAATGTATCCTTCTCAAGCCAATGAAAACTGAAAGGCCCCTGAGAAGCTTCTTGACTGGGGCTTACTCTTCACCTTGAATTTAAGCAGCTGGAGTCCTTTTGAAGCGAACACATGGACTGAGTGGGGAATGTGCACTGCACTCAGGAGAGGAACGAGGGCTACTCAGTTCTGTCTGCTGTCCCTCAGCTTTCCACTCTGGCTCAGCTGGGCCCTAGGTCTGCTCCCCAGAAAGCAGGTGGCTCTTTCCTCTGTCAGGCTGGGCAGGCAGGTCCCTGCACTGTCCTGCGTCTGCAGTGCCTGTATTGCTGGAAGCCTCAGTTTGGGGCCTTAGCACCGGTGGTGTGGGGCGGAATCTTCCAGGCAGTGAGTTTCCTGAGGTGAGGATATGGAGTGGTCAACAGTGGCCAGCCTGCAGAAGTCAGGTCAGACAGACAGTGGGGAGGCTCGTGCATGGCCAGGCTGGGGAAGAGCCTGGCACTGCTCTTGAGCGATGGGGACAGGAGTTTTGGGACAGCGGATAAAGTCAGGACAGGGTCAGGAGTCTACCAATGTACCGATGATGGTGTAGGGAAGAATTAGTGAGATTTGACTGTAACCCAATGCTTAGCACAGAAACTTAATAAATGACATTAGTTGTCATTATGATAAAAGACTGGCTTGTGGTCTAAAGGGTGGAAGGTGCAAAAGAAGGATCTGGGCTGCTGGAGGCTCCAGGAGGCCTGTGTGAGTCTGAGGCCCGGAGGCAGGAGCCAGTGAGGTTGTAGCAGAGAGGAGGGGTGACAGGTGGAGCCAGGCCTGGGAAAGCAGCACCCAGCACCTGGACAAGGATGCTCACCTGTCATTGTATCCCTTTGTCCCTGGCCAAAGTCTGCAGGAATCACCCAGTTGTGTCCCAGCCCAGGCTGCTCAGCCACCTGCTATGGGGACCTATGGCCACAACAGGACCAGGTAAAAGAGGAGCAGTGCTTCTCACCATTTCTAACCTTGGCAGTGTGATTTTTCGGTTGCAAAGAAACTTCCCATTCAGGGTTTCACAGGATCCTTCCAGCAGCGTTGAGCTAGCCAGAGCAGGGATGATCCCCACAACTACACAGGGGGTGTGCTGCCCAAAGTCACACTTGCTAAAGCTGGAAAGTGGAGGAACCAGCCCAAAATGTCAGGTTTCCTGTTCCCAGTCCCCTGCTCTTTACCACTCTGATTACTGGAAAACAGCCCCCATTCGGGCCAGACTCGGGTCATTCATGCATCTGCTCACCGGAGCAGATCCTGGAGGAGCTCTCCTCTCTGCCCCTCTGCCGGACACTGTCCCAAGAGCCAAGGACACCAACCAAACCAATCCCCAGCCCTGCCCACCACAGGCACCTCGTAGGGTGAGAATAGGAGCTGTGGTCATTGTTAGCAGAACACTTGTGCTGCATGGCGCTTCGTTAGAGGCTGCTTGGCCTTGATCTGCGTCCCCGGGTCCCTTTACCCCCACGGCCTTGCCCATTGTTGCGCTGCCAGCTCCAGGGTTTACAGAACCTGTGAGCAGCCCTGTAGGAACCTTTCAATAAAGCCACCTGTCCCCAGTCCCTGAGATGCTCCCAGAGGCGCAGGCACATAGGATGTTTGCTCCGCAGTGAGCATCCGCAAAAGCTTGCAGGCATGTGCTGGGGAAGCGGGTTCCAGATGCTTTTCACATCAAATGATGTTTCTTTGGAGAACTGTGTGGGCTGCTCCACAGAGGGGGCAGATGGGACCTGAAAGCAGAGTTCAGTGGGTACGCGTCCTGGCTTTAAAAAAGGCCACTCAGCAAGTGTCTGTGGGGCTCTTCACATGTTCGGGATGTGTTCACAGCAGTCTGCTGGGAGTGTGAGCTGAGGCTTCTTGGATTTTAAAATAGCTGCCCAGCCTTTGTTGGAGCCGTTTAAATGGACAAACACACGAATTTTGAAGGCCGCAGTGACTTGCTGCCTGCTCTCACTGGAGGGGGACGGTGGTGGCCTAAAGAGTTCAGACAAAGGTTTTGAGGGTGTTTTCCCCCCAATTTTTATAAACTTATTTTTGTTATAGATGTTTCTCCTCCCCCCCCCCCCAGACACCCTCCCCGCCCCCAGCATTGTTGTCTGTGTCCATTGGTTATGCATACATGCATATAAGTTCTTTGGTTAATCTCATCCATCCTCCCTGCCCCCCTCCTCTAGGTTTGTCAGTCTGAACCATACTCCTTTCTATGTCTCTGGGTCTGTTTCGTTCATCAGCCCACCTTGGTCATTATATTCCAGAAATAAGTGAGATCATATGATATTTGTCTTTCTCTGCTTGGCTGGTTTCACTTAGGATAATAGTTTCCAGGTCCTCCCATGTCGTCGCAAAGGATAAGAGATCTTTCTTTCTTACAGCTGCATAGTACTCCATTGTGTATATGTACCACAGCTTTTTTATCCATTCATCTACTGATGGACACTTGGGCTGTTTCCAGATCTTAGCTATTGTAAATAGTGCTACTATGAATATAGGGGTACATGTATTCTTTCTGATTGGTGTTTCAGGTTTCTTAGGGTATATTCCTAGAAGTGGGATCACTGGGTCAAATGGCAGATCAATTTTTTATTTTTTGAGGAAACACCATAGTGTTTTCCACAGTGGCTGTACCAGCCTGCATTCCCACCAGCAGTGTGCTAGAGTCCCCTTTTCTCCACACCCTCGCCAACACTTGTTGTTTGATGATTTGTTGATGGCGGCCATTCTGACAGGTGTGAGGTGATACCTCATAGTTGTTTCAATTTGCATCTTTGAGGGTTTTTTAATGAGTAATAATGTCCCTTATTGCTTGCTGAAGCTTGTAGACTTGGGGGTGAGGGGAGGGGAGGAGGTGGTGAGGAGGTCCTGTGGGCGGAGCAGGTCTGGGCGCCCCCCTGCAGTCTGACAGCCTCCTGGTGGCTGGGGGCCCAAGAGCTGGTGGGGTGGCTGCTGGGGCAGGGGTAGCGATGGTGGGGGCAGTTGTTATGTCACCTGGACTTTGAAGCGATCTTTCTTACCAGGGCACCCCAACTTCAGATAGCACATTGTTCTATTTTAGAGTCCTTCTGGTCCTGAGCATGGCCATTTGGAGGGCAGGGCAGGTATTGATGTCTCTGTTTGACAGATGTGGAAACAGCAGCTCAAGGGAAATTATATTAGGGGGACCGGAAAGTAATGTCGTTTTTTTACATTAAATTCAAACAGATACATTTTTAATAAGTTTTTATTTTTAATCAATGATGTAATCACCCTCACTATCAACAACCTTTTGCCATCTAGTGTGCAAATTTTCAATGCCGGATCGATAAAAATCAATTGGTTTTTGAGCAAAATATCTGGAGATGGCATTTTGGACATCATCCAAATTTTCAAATTTTTTGCCACTTAGAAAATGTTGTAGCGATCGGAATAAATGGAAATCCAATGGCGCAATATCAGGCGAGTATGGTGGGTGAGGCAATACCTCCCACCGCAATTCATTAATTTTTTCCAGGGTTCGCCTTGCGCAGTGCGGTCTTGCATTATCGTGTTGCAGAATAACGCCTTTTCTGGTGACAATCGCTGGGCACTTTTCAATTAAAGATTGATTTACTCGATCCAATTGTTCACAGTAAAGGTCTGCATTCAGTTTGTCCAGGTTTCAGCACTTCAAAATGAATGACCCCGCGAATACTCCACCAAACACACAAAAGTGCCTTTTGGGGGTGTAAACCTGGCTTAGCTGTACTTCGTGGCGATTCTTTCAGAGAGAGCCACTGCCTTTTGTGTTTTGGATTATCATAGAGGACCCATTTTTCATCTCCAGTGATCAAGTGATCAAAAAACGCTTCTGTATTGTGCCGCTGAAGCAATAAGTTGCATGTGGTGGACCGGTTAGCTTTGTTTTCTTCGGACAGATTATGCGGGACCCAAACACCTGCTCTGCTTACTGTGCCAATCTGCTGCAAATGTTCTTGGATGGTCGACCAAGGTTGGTTAAGAGTGTTTGACAGTTCCTCGATTGTCTGACACGGATTTGCTTCCACTTCCGCCCTTAACATGTCATTACTTTAACAACATTACTTTCCGGTCCTTCTAATATATCTATTTATTTTCAATAGACATTTTTAGAGCAGTTTTAGGTTCACAAAATTGAGCAGAATGTACAGAAATTTCCATGTGCCCCTTGCCCCCAATAAAACTCCCAACTACCATGCCCCCAGAGAGGAGCATTTGTTATAACTGATGGACCTACACTGACGCATCGTCATCACCCAGAGTCCCCAGTTTACATTTGGGTTCGTTCTTGGTGTTGGGCCTTCTGTGGGTTTGGACATAGGTATAGTGACGTGCACCTAAATTACAGAATCATACAGGGTATGACCCGTCCTAAAGATCCTCTGTGCTCCACCTTCTCACCTTTCCCTCCCTGCGAAACCCTGGCAACTACTCGTCTATTTACTATCTCTATGTTTTTTAGCCTTTTCCAGAATGTCATAGTGTTGTAATCCTATGGTATGTAGCCTTTGCAGATTATAGAGAGCCTAGGCTATACAACCTGGGCCTCCCACTCCAGTTCCAGCATTTTTCACTGTATGGGGTCTGGTGACGCTGTCCATGTTTGCCCAAGCCAGGGAGTGGCCAGTTGTCGTGTGGCGTACTTTCCCTTCTGGGAATTGTATGTCCCTTAACTGGATGTTTCTAGCAAGACTTTGGAGTGGACAGGATCCACCACTCCTGCCCCTGGTGTCCGCTCTGCTGTTCTCACTGTTCGTCTTCTTGTCTGTCTCTCCAGCTAGAATGTACATTCCCCAAGGGCAGAGACCTCTGTGTGCTGGGGCGATGGGCAAGACAGTAGCCAGCTCCCAGGTGGGGAGCTAAGTGCAGGGTGCTGGGGAGGGGGGCTGTCTTTTAGTAACAAGAGTGTAAGCTTTACAATTTCAAATCGCTTTCCCTGTGAGGACAGTCCTTTCTCCCATCAGTCCTGAGAGGTAAGCCAGGTAGGCGTCTCTGTCCATGGTGGGGAATCCAAGGCCCGGAGTCAGCAGGAAAGGGAGGTGCTCAGCCTCAGTCAACGTCTGTCCTCCCGTAGCCTCGCACCTCCTTTGAGTCTCCTCGCAGCCTCGTGGACATCCGTTCGCTCCAATGCATTGATACAGTAAGTGGGGTGATAAGACTAGAACTCGGATTCCCTGACTCCTGACCGTGCTCTTTCCTGTGCCTCCTCCATCCCTGTTGTCCCCAAGTGTTTAGTCCATGGTGGCGTGTACTGACTTTTCCATGTGGCCAGGCTCTATGCTGAGTGCTCAACGAACATGGTTGCACCTAAGCCTTGCGGCCACCTAGCACAGTAGGTATGAGAACCTTTGTTTTCCAGATCAGGAAACTGAGGCACAGAAAAATTCCAGAGCTCATCCGTGACAGTGTCAGGATTTGAACCCAGGTCGGTGTGGGCTCCAGAGCTCATACCTCTAACCTGCCACAGCACCACCGCCTAAAGGTGGAGGGCAACCTGCGGTGTATCCCAGATGGCCTGAGCTGTTTCCCGACTGCCACCACAGCCTCCGGCTGCAGGCCCAGCGAAGAAGCCAGCCCCTAAGCCCACACCAGGAGGCAGTGGGATTGCCGAGTTCCCTCGTTTCATCACCTCCCTTTATAGTTGAGTCTGGCAATAATAAATGATTTAGCAAAGGGAAAGATGGGGGGAGGCATGCAGAGGTGCAGGGCATGCAGGAGTGAGCACAAATCAGAGCTTCTGGGTTTTTTCCACATCACCAACAGGAGGCAGAGTCGGGGCAAGCCATCGGATCTTCTAATTTCCCTGAGTTCGTTTTGCAGCATCAGGAATTCAGGGGGCCGGTGCCTGTGGGCAGAGACCAGCCTCTGTGGGAGGAAGACGAGGCCCAGAGGGACCGGGCCTCTGTGGGAGGAAGACGAGGCCCAGAGGGACCGGGAAGGGAGGGAGGAGGGTCAGGCCAGCCCCTAGGCAAGGCTCTCCAGGCCCTGCTCCTGGGAAGGCCTAGATTGCCTCCTGCTATCTCCTGGGGCTGTAACTGGAAGAGCTGACACCAGGGGGAGATAGGCGACCATCATCCTGCCTCTCGTGACTAGAGCCGGCAGGGTGATGGGCCTCAGGTGCAGGGAGGCATTGCCCAGGGCAGTGGGTAGAGGAGACCTGCTGGTACAGAGAAACGGAGGTCCCTAATTTGGGTCCACTGTGCATGCCTCGGAGCCCCTCGTCCCATCACTCCTTTGCCAGTCAGTTGTGAAAATGCTCTTCTATTCAAGTATAAATATCCCTGGACTGGAATTCCTTAAACCAGGGGCCAAGAACTTGAAATGCCCTCAGGCTCCAGGCCTCTAATTAGGTGGGTGAAGCAGCCCGTTGGAAGGACAGGCGGAGTGCTGAGCAGACCCGCTTGCACTGAAAATGCCCCTCACATCCCACCCGTCATTAAAAAGTTTTAAGTTGTGCAGGTGGTTCTCTGTTTATCCCGTTTTCCCTGACCTGTGAGCAGTCTAGCAGGAGTGAGGATTGCTGGTATCCGAGCTGACCCCTGGGTATACAGAGTGCTCAGTCTGAGGGGTTGGTGGGGGCAGCGGCCCAGCCCTGGCTTCTCACAGCCCTTGTCCTGGGTGCGAGTTCTGTTGCTCATGAATCTGTGTCCCAGGGCGTTACTTCTCCCTCAGATCTCTTTCCTCACCTTAAAATGGGTATGATATCCATTTCCATAAAAGCCAGTGGCCAATTCTCAGTTCTCACCTTGTATCACCCATCTGTAGCGTTGGACCCAGTCAATCACTTTCGCCTCCTAGACGGCATTTTCCCACCTGGCTTCTGGGGGCCACACTCTGGATTTTCCTGCTTTTCCACTTCCCAGTCTCCCTTGCTGGTTGCTCCTCCTCTCCTAACCTCTTCATGCAGATATCCCAGGCTTCAGTCTTCTTCTTGCCTCTCTTTACACTTTCTCCCTCAGTGGTTTCATCCAATGTCATGACTTTATTTATTTATTTATTTTTATCCTCACCTGAGGACATTTTTTCATTTTTTGTTCAGATAGAGTGGGAGGGAGAGAGAGGAAGCGAGAGAGAGAGAGAGAAACATCGACGTGAAAGGGACACATCGAGTGGCCGCCACCCACACGACCAACCAGGGCCGGGGACAAACTGCAACCGAGGTACATGCCCTTAGCGGGAACCGAACCTGGGTCTCTCTGGACCACAGTCCGACGCTCTAACCGCTGAGCCAAACCGGCCAGGGCCCAATGTCATGACTTTAAATGTCATCTACCTGATGTCCTACTCACAGGGCCACTGGGGTACCTGATAGACCCCTCAAAGGCAACATGTCCAATCCCAGGTGCCCAGTCTCCACCCTCCCCCAAATCTCTTCCATCTGCCTCTTTCCCCATCTCAGCAAAGAGCGGCGCCAGCCATCCGGCTGTGCCCACTGAGTGTCCTGGAGTCATCAACCGCTGCCTTTCCCTCCAGCATACATCCAACCCACCAGGAAACCCTCTTGGCTTTGCTTTCAAAATATATCCAGAAGCTGACCACTTCTCTCCACCACTGTTAACACCCTGCCTGGTCAGGGCTACCTGCCACCTGGATTATTGCAACAACCTTTTAGCTGGTCTCTCAGCTACCATGACTGTTCCAAATGCCCAGCCTATTCTCAACACAGCAGCCAGAGTGAGCCCTTAAATCTGCAGGTCAGCTAAGGTCACTCTCTGCTCAGAATCCTTCCATTTCTCCCCAGGTCACCAGGGTAAGAGCAAAAGTGCTCACAATGGCTTATATGACCCTATGTAACCTGGCCCATTGTCCTCTCTCTGACTTCAACTCAATCTTTTTTTTTTTTTTTTCCTTGCTCATCTGGCTCCAGGACTCCTGGCATCCTTTCTGTTTCTTGACCATACCAGGCATGTTTTAGGCCCTTGTACTAGAGGCTCCCTCTGCCTGAATCACTCCTCCTCCTCACATCTCCATGGTGCACCTTCACACCTCCTTCGAATCTCTGCTGAAAGGCCATCTTCTCAAAAAGGCCCTCCCGTCACTCAGCCCTGGCAGTC
Organism: Tadarida brasiliensis; assembly: GCA_030848825.1. Lineage (NCBI taxonomy): Eukaryota > Metazoa > Chordata > Mammalia > Chiroptera > Molossidae > Tadarida > Tadarida brasiliensis. The sequence continues at coordinate 63,395,942 of CM061259.1, read as the reverse complement.
CTGAGTCCCTTGTCCTCTCTGCTTCTTTCTATCATATTTATCACCATCTAATCCACATATAACTTCTTCATTTACTATGTTTGTCTGTTGGTTTTGTCTATTCCCATCCCACAGCTATGATATGAGCTCCACGAGGGCAGGAATCTCTGGTTTATTCACCCAAGTACTAGAACAGTCTCCACATAGTGGGTACTTCATAAATGTTCGTTGAATAAAGATTATTGGATTTTGTTGAATAAAGATTACAAGAGATTATACATGTAAAACCTGCCAGTGCTGACACAGAAAGCATTCAGTAAATGATGGTGGTGGTGGTGGAGGTGGTGGTGGTGGTGGTGGTGATGATGATGGTAGTGGTGATGATGATGGTGGTGGTGATGATGATGGTGGTGATGGTGGTGGTGGTGGTGGTGGTGATGATGATGGTGGTGATGGTGGTGGTGGTGGTGGAGGTGGTGATGGTGGTGGTGGTGGAGGTGGTGATGGTGGTGGTGGTGGTGGTGATGATGATGGTAGTGGTGATGATGATGGTGGTGGTGATGATGATGGTGGTGGTGGTGGTGGTGGTGGTGGTGGTGGTGGTGATGGTGGTGGTGATGGTGATGATGATGGTGGTGATGGTGGTGGTGGTGGTGGTGGTGGTGGTGATGGTGGTGGTGGTGGTGATGATGATGGTGGTGATGGTGGTGGTGGTGGTGGTGGTGGTGATGGTGGTGGTGATGGTGATGATGATGGTGGTGATGGTGGTGGTGGTGGTGGTGGTGGTGATGATGATGGTGGTGGTGATGATGATGGTGGTGGTGGTGGTGGTGGTGGTGGTGATGATGATGGTAGTGGTGATGATGATGGTGGTGGTGATGATGATGGTGGTGGTGGTGGTGGTGGTGGTGGTGGTGATGGTGATGGTGGTGGTGATGATGATGGTGGTGGTGGTGGAGGTACTCTTTCCGAAGCCCAGGTGACCAGTGCAGCTTGCAACATGAAAGCCAAGGCAGGGCAATAACTAAAGGACATGGGACTCAAGATAGAGGGTTGTGGGGTTGATTTTTAAGAGATTTAAAAATAGATAGTGGAGAGGGGAGCTGGAAGGGAAATAGTTTATCCCTGGGTGAAGAGGAATAGATCTACAAAGCTGGACGCAGGGCTATGCAGATAGCAGACACCCAGTATACCTGGGGGATGAATGAACAAACCCCTTCTCGTGTCAGTTCCTGCAGAGCTGACCGTGGAATCTGGGCACGCAGCCTTGGCAAAACGTTTTGGGGCTGGATTGAAATAGGGGCAATGGAAGGCAGTAATCTCCTGAAGCTGGACAGAGGGGGCCGTCTGCAACAGTGTCTTCCCATAGGGTGGCCAGAGGTACCCACCCTCTGTCAGGGTAACACCATCCCACCAGGTACTTACCGACTCTTGGGGCCCCTTGGGAGTGTTGGACTGGAGAGAAGAGGCACATCTCTAGGGAACCAAAGTCCCAGATCTCCTCTTCCCCTAGTGCCTCTGCATGAAACACTATTTGGTGATGTGCAATGCCAGCCAAACTGCCTCTAGCTCTTCATCTTGCAAATTGAATGATGGTTAATTTCAGGTTTGGAATCCAATCCCCTGACTTCTATCTAACGTGCTGAGAAGGAAGCTGCTCACTAGCTCCCTGTACGTCTGGCACTCCCCGTCCTCCACCTCCCCCATCTCAGATGGGAAGCAGAGCCACGTGAGGTGTACCTTTTTCAGCATGTAATCGTGGAACAGCTACTGTACTTCCTCCTCCCTGTTCATTTCTTCCATTCACTAGCAAAAGCCCAGGGCTCTGTGGAAAGGTGCCTGCCAGGCTGAGATATCCTGAAAGGCGGGAGCAGCAGACAGGACAATTCCTGCATCTCCTTGGTGACCACCTCTGAGCTGGCCTGTGCACTCCAGCCTCAGGACCGTTAGACGAGCAAATGTAGGTCCCACCCTACATGAAATACAGGCGGTCACTTTAGAGCAGTCAGCATAAAACTAAAAACCACAAAGCCATCAAATGACTAGAAAAGCAACATACAGGTAAATATTTATCTGATCTCAGGGTGGAGAAGGTCTGCCTAGGCATAAAAATCAAAGGACAAAGCCATAAAGGAAAAGGAGGGTTATGATTTACAATAATATTTGAAACTTCTGCACTGAAAAAAATGCCATAAAGAAGTCAAAATCCAACGACAAACTGAGAGAACATATGTGCCACAAATATGGCAAAGGACTATTATCTCTGTGCATGAAGAGTGCTTACACATCAATAAGGATGAACGCCCCACAAGAAACAGGGCAAAGCTTCTTAACAGGTGATTATAGGAAGAAGAAAGTTCGTTAAAAATATGGGGAGAAAGCTCAATTCCATTTATAACTCAAAAACTGTAATTTAAAAAACAGTATAGACTTTATTTAAAACCAATCAAATTTGCACTTTTTTAGAAATATTTTTTCATTTGTTTGTTGTTTGAAGGGAGTATACACTCCTGGTAGAAGCATAGATTGTTTCATCCTTTCTGGAGGGCGATTTAATAATGTGGATTAAAACCATGAGCATGTTCATGGTATTTGAACAGTAATTTTATTTGAATTTATTCTAATCTGATTACTTCATCAGAGACATACCCACAAATGTCTATAAAAGAATGTTTGTTTTAGTGTTATTTAAAATAGCGAAAGAAAAAAGAAAAATCATTGAAACATTCAACAATAGGTTGGTAAATAGAATATGTTCTATCCATATGAGAAAGTACCATGTAGCCATTAAAAATCATGTTCTCGAGGAATATATAAGGCTACTGGAAAGTCTTACAATATATTTTTAAGTGAAAGAAACCAAGTGATAAAACAGTAATCTCACTATAGTCCCAATTTTCAAATATCGTATCTTTTTATGCATGCAAAAAATAAACTAGACATAGAGAGAATACATCAAAATGTTAACATTGGATCGCTTCAAGTGGTGGGATTAAGGGTGATTTTTATTTTGTCCTTTACACGTGTCTGTAATTTCCATATGTTCTCCAATGACTGTGTATTACTTTAATAATAAGGAAAAAGTGCTATTTGGGGAGGAAAAAAGTGAATGCTAAGAGGAAAAGGCTTCAGCTATCCAAATGGTCTGAGTGCTGGTTGCTGTGGAAACTATAACTTTGAATTGCCCAACTTTTTGTGAATTACTTCTCTGCTCTGCGGGGTTAGTGCTAGGGCTAGATTCAGCGTTAGCCAGGCGTGGGCATGTGTCTGGGGGTGGTAAAAATCTGAGGGGCCCTGCCTCAAGCAAAGGTCCACAGGAGGGCCCTAGGTTTCATTCTGGCTCCTTCTCTCCTTCTAGGTACAGAGGGACCTGGTGTCCCACAGATCAGCTGGGGAGCCAAGAAGAAACCCACTACTTCTCTGAGTAGGGTTCCCCAGCACCTAGGTGGAGTGGTGATGGTTCTCTAATAGTAATCAGCCTTGCCCCACTCCCAGCCTGGCGGCTAAAGATGGGGTCCCGACAGGGCAGTGGTGTGACGAGGTAGAGCAAGTGACTTTATTTTTCTTTTTGTATCAATGATAAAGATGGGGGCCCCACTAAGTCCTAGGGACAGTCCCTTAAGTGAGGCATCTAAAGGAAGTCTCCGTCCCAGCGTGAGCCTTGACAGTTTGCTCTGTCTCCCTTCCTTCTCTTTGCCACCTAGAGAGCAATCCCTGCCCTGAAGGAGAGTCACAAAGTGAAGCACCAGCCACGGGCCCTCGCTAGGCTGGGGGCTGGGCACCCTGAATGCAAAGGCACGTTCGTATGCCTATACTCAGAACTGAATGTCTTGCTGCCATTTGTGAATCCTGCTCTAAGCTCTGGGTGTGGAGAACTGGTTGATTTATAGATGGAGGCAGCCACAAGTTGGAATTTAAAAAAGCAATGTGTCCTTTGAGCAGGAGCCCGGGCTGGGGGCTTTGCAGGCTGTCGCTTTGTCCCAGCGACCAGATGGAACTTGTTTTTCTGCTCACTTGGGGGTTTAACCCTTCATGCACTCCCTCCACGACAGCCCCATTCAGGAATCGCTGCCTTTGGAGCAAGGAGTCAGCATGAGTGAGGAGTCAGCATGATCGAGAGTCCACATATTTGAGCCTCAGTGACATTTATTGGAAATGCCTCATCTTTTTTAATCCTCTGCCTTTGCTGGCTTCTTTTGTTTTATTTAGCACACACTGACATGTGTCAGGCACCCTTTCTAAGAGCGTTAGAACTATTAACCCATTTTCTCTTCACAATCATTATTATCCCCATTTTACAGATGAGTATACTGAGGCACAGGTCAGTTAAGCAACTTGCCTGAGGTCACACAGCTGGTGAGTGATAATGCTGGGATGAGAAGCCCAGCTGTGTGGTCCTCAAGTTTGTGTGTTTAATCACAAAATCATGGCTGCCTCTCAGAGAGCAGGTAAATGAATCCTGCTATTGATAGTTCAGGGCTCCTGGGGTGGTTCTTCCCACTCAAGCTATCACAGTGTAAGGCACTGTTAGAGTGAGAAGGAATCTGTGTCCCGGGCATTTGTGCTTAAAATATCACTGCCATCCTGGGCCTGGCTCACTTGAGACCCCAGTGTCTCCTTCAGGCCCACCAGCCTACAAACCTCTAATTATAGAGTCTGTGCAACATAACGAGAAAGGTGCCGGGTTCAGTGCCCACCTCCACTCCACCCACACACGTGCAAACCCAGGGGTGCCGATGGGATTTGGGGTTCCCGAATTTGGAACTTTTGTTCTACTGGAAAACGTGTGTCACATACAGCTTCCCTCCAGCAGGGGTCCTGGGGTCCGCCTTTTATAAACTCTCTTGCCTATTTATGGAGCAGAAACCGCAGGGCTCTCTGAACCTTTGTGAAATATTGGAACCCTGTGCTTCCCGGGGAGAAGGAGCAGTTCCTTACCCTAGGATATCAGCACAGCTCTTTGTCCCCTTCGACAGAGGCAGGAGCTGGACAGAGACCTGAGCTCAGCACTCACGGGGCCAGGCTGGTGCAGAGCTGCAGTCAGAATCCGGTGTCCCGGGTGCCCAGGCTGTGCAGGGAGAGGCTCTCGCCTGCGGGGAGGCAGTAAGGCATAGACCCTAACTGAGCAGCGTGGGGTTTGTCACATCTGCGCCAGGGTCACAAGTGCACAGAGAATACGCTGTCTCATGCCTAAGGTCCCCGGGGACCTGGGGAACTTGGGGTGGTCTATTAAGGAAGAGATGGTGATATAGTAATACCACACCTGAGAGTGAGCTGTTCTTTCTTTCTTCTTTTTTTTTAAATATGTTCTTATTGAGTTTTTTAGAGAGAAAGGAAGGGAGAGAGAGAGATAGAAACATTGATGTGAGAGAGAAACATCGATCGGCTGCTTCCTGCACACCCCCTACTGGGGATCCAGCCCAGAACCTCAGGCATGTGCCCTGACCGGAAATTGAACCAGGACCTCTCAGTCCATGGGATGATGCTCAATCCACTGAACCACACCGGCCAGGCAAGAGTGAGCTGTTCTTTCTAACCTCAGCTCCTGGCAAATTGACCCTGGCTCATTTACATACTCAAATTTCTTGTGCTATGTTTTGTATGGCAGTTTTTCTAACATAGATTACATATGACCCTGCCTTATTAAACAGTCTAACAAACACAAATCAACCTCTGTTAAATGACTCCATGTCATCGTTGTCGACATCTGTCACAGAATGGTGCCTTGCTGTGTAGGAGCCTTTCCTCTCTGTGGGGCAGGAGCTGAGCTGTGTTCTGACACCCTGTGGGCAGGTCCAGCTGGCCCAGGAGGGCGCCCTGGTTATCAACCCTTCAGGACAGAGGATGGGAACCCAGGAGGCCGCTCCAGTCGCTCTGGTGTTTTCTCCCACAACACGTCTAACACTAAATGTGTGGGTGTTTTCCACACCAATATCAGTTCTCCAACTCTTCATCCGCCACATGAAGTCCTAAAATTCAATTCAATGTTCACACTAACTACCCGGGCTCAGTATCAGATCCCACAGGCTAAGGGCTCAGTCAAACAAGCCCATCCCCCACTTCAGATGCCAGTCTCAAGTTCTGGGTGCCCAGGGTACCCACACTGCTCTCTGGCTTGGCTAAAAATCCAGGGCTCCCTTTCAGGTTCAGTAATTTGCTAGGACAGCTCACAGAACTCAGGAAAACCACTTATTTATGATTCCTAGTTCTTGTTAAGGGTACAGCTCAAGGAGCAGCCAAATGAAGGAGAGGCCTAGGGTAGGGGACAGGGGCTGCGTGGAGCCTCCATGTTCTCTCCATGCCACCCCCCAGCACCTCACTGTGTTCACCAGCCTAGAAGGTCTCTGAACCCTGTTGTTTAAGGTTTTATTATGAAGGCATAATTGATTAAATCATTGACCACCAGTGATGAACTCAATCTCCAGCCCCTCCCCCCTCCATGAGGTCTGGAGGTGGGGCTGCAAGTACCAACTCTCTGATCATGCCGTTGACCAGTCCTCGTCCTAAAGCTGTCCAGGGACCCCCAGCCACCAGTCATCTCATTAGCATACCAAAGACGCGCATCACTCTGGAGATTCCCAGGGTCTTAGGAGCTGTGTTGCCAGGAGCCCTGGACAAAGGCCAAATATGTATTTCTGATCACACCACAGTGGTGCTGGACAGTGTGGAGAGTGGTTGGGTGCTACTGCAGATGACCAGCCACATGAAGGCTGGCAGGACTGTGACAGATTAACACAACATTCCCTACAAGGGCGTGGGTAGCTGCAAGAGGGCAGAGAGGATTGGTCAACTTCACAACGGAAAGCCCTGGGCCTAGGACCGTGCTGGCACCTGGCTGGCATCCGGTCAATATTTACTGATTATGTAAATGAAAAGCAAATGGCTAATTTGCACCAACTCACCTGGTTTTGTGTTATTCTCTTCATTGATTTCCCTTTTGCTGTGTTCGAGTCTCCCGTGAATATGTTGATGCATCTCCCATTTCGCAGCAGTACTGAGAACAGAAGGCTAGGTAGGCTCTTTGTGCCCTGCTCTAGACGTGAGGGTGGAACTGTGCCAGGAGAGGGCTCAGAAAGGTGAGAATGGACCTGGGGCAACAGGAGTCAGAGCTGCTCGAGGTCCAGTTGCCCCGTCCAACGTGGAGACTCTTTTCTGGAGCCAGGTCTGCCTTGGGGATATAGGTTTATTTTATTTTCATAAGGCATTAATTTTTAGATCACTCATAAGTGATATCTGTAGGGATCAAAGAAATTTGTAGGCTTATTCGCTTCTACGCAAAACCACCCAACACTGCTAAAACCATTTAAAAAGCTGTTCTCCTGTCATCTGTCTTTTCTTGCTACTGTCAAAGATGATTCGTATCCTTATGTCCATTCTAGTCGGTGGCAGGATAGGAAAGCTGATAAGTATGTCAGAATTATTTCTAAACTAAGAGTAAATAGGCTCAAAATGAGGATGTTAAGTCAGGTGCCTAAGTTTTAGCCTATGAGCCCTGTGACATACACAAGATGCTTATGTGTGTCTTTTTCAAGGTGGGGACCAGGAGAGCAGCAGGGGGGAGTTAGACAGGAGCCGTGGAGGTCTAGAAAGACAGATCTGAGTTCAGATTTCAGTTCTGCATCTAACCAGCTTAGCTAGCTTGTCAACCTCTTAGCCTCACTTCCCTCATCTCTGAGAGTGGATATCTACCTTGAGAGGATTAAGGGAGAAATGTACTCAAAGAAACCAGTTACAGTGCAGAGAGCTTTTCCCCAGTGGGTGCTCACTCATGTCAGTTCTCACCTTTCTTCCAACCCTTCCTGATGCTCAGCTGTGTTCTGGACATTGGGGATGTGGGAGAAATGACCTCCAGACTTGTTTGGAGTGTGCCTTACATTTAGAGAGCTGGTTATATGCTTCATATTCCTCACCCTTGTCTCCTAATGGTCCCGTGGGGTCGGTAAATGGGTTTCATGATTCTCAATGTGCGGAGGAGAAAGCCGAAGCAAAGAGAAGTCCAGGGTCTTGGCCAAGGTCACGCGGGCAGGTGGTGATAGAGCCCAAACTAGAAGCCAGGTCTCCTTACACCTTCTCAGGCTTTCTCTGTGCCCCGCTGTTCCCGTTGTCACTCGCCTGTAGCCGCAGTTCTTACATTCTTGATCTCCTCAGGTGCCACCCCTTCTGTCCCAGGGTTGTTAGGTGGTGCAAGAGACATAAAAGCCATGAAAGCTCTTAGACAAATTAAAAGCAGCGCACAGGTAAATTCTGCCATTTTTCTGCAATATTTTAATCCCTTTCTAATGACACTGGCTAGATGCGATGCCTGACACCCTCCTCCAGCCATCCCTGCCTGGCTAGGGGAAAAGCAACCAGAATCAGAGCTTTGTTTTCCAGACGAAAGGCACCAGCACCCCAGGTGCTGCTCAGCCCACACTACAGTAACGGGGTGAGTCGCAAGTGCCGGGAGCTCTGCATCAGGCCCTAACCAGCAGGGCACCCCAGGGAGAAAGCTAACAAATATGTGCTTGCTGCCTGCAAAGGAGAGTCCTTGTCATGCTCAGGCTTTCCAGAATTAATGCCTTTGAAGATTCAGCTACTTAACGCAAACACTTGAGGCCACCCCAGGGCCAAGGCTCCCCAGAGGGCAGCTGACACTTGCCCTAAGGGCCTTGGGTCGGGAAGGGCCAGGAAAGAGGAATGGTGGCCAGATGTCCTGCAGTCCTTCGCTCCCTCAGTCTGTGGCCAGCTTGCCGAGGGCAGCTTTTCCACTTCCGGAGAGTGGGTGCAAGAAGAGCTAACTCGGTGTGTCAGGTGCTGTCCTAAGCTCTTCATGCATTGCCATCCTCGGTCTTCCATCCTGTGCTGTGAGGCAGTTGCTATTGTTATCCTCGTTTTCCAGAAGAGAAAACAGGTGTTAGCTTGCCCCAGCTAGTGAACTTCAGAGCCAGCCTTTAAACCCAGTGTTCTGGCTCTAGAGGCTGTGCATTAACAACCACACTGCTTGTTTAAGACAATAGACTTTAATTCATCAAGCCACATTTCCCTGGAAACATCCACAGTAGGGACTAGCCAAGGAAGACTTGGTTGAGCTCAGCTTCCCTATCTAGCCTAGTTTCCATGGTGAGACCCCTCCCTCTCTGCCTTCCTGAGCTCCTCCCCTCTGGGAGTATGGGAGCCCCCTCAGGGCTCATCTCCTCAAAATACACCCCTTCATTACCTTACAGGGCTCTCCAGCCTGTCCTGCCCTCCGTCGTGGCTGGCATATTTCATTCAGCCACACATTTTCTCTTACAAGCAGTGTCTCATATACCCCAGACCTGCGAGAAAGACTGAAGAAGTAACAGGCTACTCTGGCTTCTTCCTGGGAGGCAGAACATGAGGGCATACACCTACCTCGCTTGGGTAAGAACACCTGTGGTTGTCTTCCAACTCTTACCCTAAATCAGAAGGTTGAGCACTTTGGTTGAGATCCCTTTGTATTAGATTGAGCTGTTTGATGACTGGAAGGATAGAGTTACATTTTCTGAGATGGAGTCTTTTTCTACCATAAAAAAATACCACAGTCTGGGTGGCTTAAACAACAGAAATTTATCTTCACAGTTCTAGAAGCTGGAAGTCCCAGATCAAGGTGCCAGTCAATGCAGTTTCTGGTGAGAACTCTCTTCTTGTCTTCTCGTGCAGGCAGCTGCTTTGCTCTGTGTCTTCTCATGGAAGAGAATGTGCACACTCTCTAATGTCTCTTCTTATAAGGACACTAATCCCATCATGAGGGCCCCACCCCCATGACCTTATCCAAACTGCATTATCTCCCAAAGGCCCTGCCTCCAAATACCATCACATTGGGTATTAGGGTTTCAATATATGAATTTGGAGTAGATACAAACATTCAGTCCATAATAAATGGAAAAGACTGTGGGAAGAGTAAGTTTAGGGGATGGGTACAAGAACTCAGTTTATCTGATCTTGACATGCTGAGTCTGAGGTGTTATCAGACATCCAGGGAGAGATGTTACTGAGTTTTTATATATAAGAGTTTGATGTTCAGCCCTGGCTGGTTTGGCTCAGCAGTTAGAGCATCGGACTGAGCACCGAAGGGTCGAGGGTTCCATTCCCGATCAAGGGCACGTACTTGGGTTGCAGGTCCTATGCAGGCCCTGGTTGGGGTTGTGTGAGAGGCAACCAGTTGATGTGTCTCTCTCACATCGATGTTTCTCTCTCTCTCCCTCTCTCCTTGCTTTCCACTCTTTCTAAAAATCAATGGGAAAATGTCCTCAGGTGAGGATTAACAACAACAACAAAAAAAGAGTTTGATGTTCAAAGAAGTGATCCAATCTGGAGATGGAATGGAAAGTTAACCTTTCCAAGCCACAGATTTCTCAACTATAAAATAAGATTCATAACACCCATCTCATAGTATTGTTGTAAGTTTTCAATAAGAAAAACAAAGATGCTTGGTGATATTTTAATGCTAAAACAAGAGAGCTAATTCTTTTTTTTTTATTAATTTATTTTTGTTACAGATGTTTCTCCTTTTTTCCCCATTGACACCCTCCTCCCCATCCCTCTACCCCTTCCCCAGCTTTGTTGTCCATGTCCATCAGTTATGCATACATGCGTATAAGTTCTGTGGTTTATCTCTTCCCTCCCCCCCACCCCCTCTTCTGAGGGTTGTCAGTCTGTACCCTACATTCAAGAGAGCTAATTCTTGAGAGTCAAATGGCCAAGGTAAGCCTGGCTGAAAACATGACATATACAGTTTGACTTTGGTACCGCAGTCCTCCCCATATTGTGTCCTTCCCCACATCTCTTTCCCCCTGAACACGGCAGCACCCTCTTTCTTCTCCACCCCACCCCATCTGTGTCTGTTCTTCTGAAACATCACATCACAGTGTGGTGACTGATAGTAGCTTAAAATGTTAAATGCCCCAAGGGACTTTGTATGCTGACAGACTGAACAGTCTTAAATTAAAAGAAGAAAGAGAAGAAGAAGGGAAGGAGAAGGAGGAGAAAGAGGAGGAAAAAAGGCTATATTTTTCAATTAGCAGAAAAACTATAAAATTTAATCAATTTTATGTTTTTCCCATATTTTTCTAATATTTTTCCTTTCCACATCAATGTCTACATAAGCTTTAGTATATTTATGATGTATATATTAATATATATTTTATTATAGTTAGCATATTTGGATATTTGATTTATATATGTATAATATATATATTAAGGGGGAGAGAGAGAGAGAGAGAAAGAGAGAGAGAGAGCCATCATAAACTCTGCATCAGTATAGGTTTAGAACTACTGTGCTAAAGAAAAGAGACACTAATTGTGGATTTTCAGGAATCATATATCAGATGGTGAGATGGTTGAGGCATCTGACACCTCTGAAATCCTGCCCCATCACAAATTGTCACCTCCTAACATCTATGTAATGCTGGTTCTGCCGATGAGCAAATTAGGTTGGAAGAGTCTTAATTGCTGAGCCTCAGCTTGGGACAGTCAGAGAGGCCAAGGACAGGTGGGGAAATGAGAAACGAAATAGATGATGTAGTTCTCTAGGTATCCAGAACTAGAAAAATCTTTCTGTACAAATGTCAGGAAAATTGCTGTAGGAGCGTACCTTAGCCAGCCCCAAGAACCCATGGGGTGAGGAGTGAAAGGAAACTGAATGTAATCTCAGCAAGGAGGATGGAACTCCAATAATATCCTCACGGAACATTGCAGCCATCAGGTAAATAAACCATTGGGGTGAGAAATGATAGACAAACAGAAACAAAACTCCAAAAGCAGGGGCAGAATTCCTGATTATTAATGGATGTTAGCCCTGACCCATGCATTATTCTATTTCAGACCTTCATTATACCACACTCGGGCTATGACAATGGTTTTCTAAACTAACTCCCTGTCTCTTCTCCAAGATTAGTATATCTTCCTCCTCTGGGCACCCATATCACTCCATATTCTAAGGGCATTTATCTCACTCTAAATCAGAATGTGGTGTTTTGGAAACATGTTTCATCTCCACAACTGTATCACCAGCAACTCTAAGGCAGTGTCTTACCCCACACATCAGAGGGAGCACAAGGCAGGCAGTATTTTGGAGTTCAGTCAAGTGAGCTGGCATGAAGAAATCTGCCCATAGGAAGCAGGGCCCATGCCACTAGGCTGGGCTCAGGGCTAGGTTTCATCCCCTCAGAGGCATCTCACAAAAAAGGCAGAGCCTCCATCAAGGAAAACTAGACAGGTTACTGAAATGGAATTTAGGATGAGCTTATGAGCAAATTGGACATAGCAGATGAAAGAATTATTGAACTTGAAGACAGATTAATAGAAATTATCTAAATACACAGAGAGAGAGAGAGAGAAAGGGTATAAGGGACAGAACAGACGGCCAAGAATTGTGGGACAATATAAAATGGTCTAAAATACATATAGTTGGAGTTCCAGAAAGAGAAAGGAGAGAGAACAGGGAAGAAGAAATATTTGAAGAGATAATGGCCAAAGATTTGGGTTATTTTGTAAAGTAACAAAAGACAACAAACCATAGATCCAAGAAGCTCAGAGAACTGTAATAAGGATTAAAAACAAACAAACCAAAAAACCTAAACATATCATGGTCAAACTGCTAGAAAATCAAAGATACAGAGAAAGTCTGAAAACAAACAAAGAAAAAAAAATAATGCTGGCATTCCCCTCACCAAAGTATTTCTGAATACTCATGAAGGAAATATGTTCTCAGGGGACACAGTTAGGGAGTACAGGAGGGGGCCAAATGTGTTCTTCTACCCCAACATTTCTATAGTTCTCTATGTATTTATATTCTTTCCCTTATATTATATCAAGGAATTTCCGGTACCATCTGTATCCTATACTGAATTTCATTATCACCAGAAATTTCATTCAATATAGGATACAGATGGTACCAGATAACCCACTGAGCAAACAGAACTGTACCTAGATGATCTAGTTTGCACTTTGGATTGAGAACCCATATTGATCACTGTGGCCCAATCTGAGATTTTCTTTCCTCTCTGATCTAACACCTTACTAGATATTTCCACATATATTTCTCAGATTCCTGAAAATAAATATTTTTTAAAATGGCAATTATTTTGGTGTGGAAGTCTACTGTTTCAGAATCAAACTTTGTATTGTCTCCATGGGGCATGCTAAAATCTGATTTGAATAGACTGGGAGCCGTGAGAGGAAGTCAGTGTGGGCATCAAGAACAAGTATTCTCTTTCAAGGCAAGATCAGCCCTATCAGACAGGGAGAAGGAGCAGCTTCTGCTGGAAAGGGAAGCTCAGTGGGGTCTGAGCTTCAGCCATCAGAATCATGCGTCCCAATTCACAGGGTCCTAATCTTTCCCAGTCAAGGCTCTGGAGAATCTGTGAACTTAATTTAGGTCGTAATTCAGCAACCTGCAGAATCAGATTCCATTTCTGATTTCAGTTTTCCTGTCCCTGAAGCTATAGGCTACTTGAAGATCTCCCACAGCTCACTGATGTATCACTCTGGGTTTTTTCCCCCAGAGGTTCTTTCAGGATAGTCATGTTCCCTGATCTTCTGATTGTGCCTTAAATCCAGAATTTAAACCCCCAAGTTTTTAATTGTTTTGTTAATCTTTCCACTCCAGGCAGAAGAAACCATCTTATTCTACTGTCTTTACATTCATCACCCCAACATAATTAACTATCGTGCAACTCTGGCAGTCAAAGTCTTATCTTTAATAGGCACTTCATTCTAGGCAACCACACTGGATAATTAAGACTCTTTTGCTACTGTATGTCATGGGCTACTACTGTCAGACTTTGTGGTGGTAACCTGTTCCCCCATCTCCATCACTGATTTTAAGCAATTTGATATGATGTGCTTTGGTGTCATTTTCCTCATGTTTCTTTTGCTTAGTACTTTTTTTGTTGGGCTTCTTGGATCTGTGGATTTATAATTTGTATCAAATTTAGACATTTTTCTTCTAATATTCTCTCTGCTCCCTCCTCCCTTCAGGGACTCCAATTACATCTATATTTAGCTACTTGAAGATGTCCCACAGCTCACTGATGTGCCATTCTGTTGTTTTTCCCTCTGTGTTTTCTTCTCTTTGTGTTTAATTTTGGATATTTTCTATTGCTATGTCTTTAAGTTTACTGATATATTATTCTGTGTGGCTAATCTTCTGTTGATCCCATCCAGTGTATTTTTCATCTCAGAGATTTAATTTTTTTTGACTCCTCAAATTCAATTTGCATTTTAAAAATATATACTCCATCTCTCTTGGGATATTTAAGCATCTCTACCTTCTTAAACATATAGGCTGTAGTTATAATTACTGTTTCTACTTTTTGTTACTATTGTTACTTTTTCTACTACTTCTATTTGTATCATTTCTGGGTCTGTTTGTATTGATGGATTTTTGTCCTCATTATGGTTTCTTTCTTTTTTTTTGCTTCTTTGCATGCCGGTTTTTTTGTTTGTTTGTTTTGTTCTGTTTTTTTAGGTGCCAGACATTGTGTATTTCTACTTTGTTGGGTGAGAGATATTTTTATATTCTTGTAAATATTCTTGATCTTTGTTCTGGGTGTAGGTAGATTCATTATAAACAGCCTGATCCCTTTGAGGCTTGCTTTTAAACTTTGTTAGGTGGGTTCAGAACCATTTTCTAGAGTTAATTTTGCTCCACTGCTGAGTACAGTCATCCCTTGGTATCTACTGGGACTGGTTCCAGGACCCCCCCAAGGATGCCAAAATCTGAGGCTGCTCAAGTCCCTTATATAAAATGACTTAATATTTGGGTATAACCTATGCACATCCTCTTATATACTTGAAATTATCTCTAGATTATTTATAATACCTAGTGCGATGTAAATACTATAAAAATAATTGTTATTCTGTATTGTATAGGGAATAATGACAAGACAAAAGTCTGTACATGTTCAGTACAGATGCAACCATTGTAGGCCTAACTATATAGTACATGTCAGCAACAATGTAACTTTTTCCCCCTCAAATATATATATATTTTTTTTATCCTCACCCGAGGACATTTTTCCATTTTTTGTTCAGATAGAGTGGGAGGGAGAGAGAGAGAGAGAAATATCGATGTGAAAGGGACACATCGAGTGGCTGCCTCCCGCACAACCCAACCAGGGCCAGGGACAAACTGCAACCGAGGCACGTGCCCCTAGAGGGAACCGAACCCGGGTCTCTCTGGACCGCGGGCCGATGCTCTAACCGCTGAGACAAACCGGCCAGGGCTCCCCCTCAAATATTTTTAATCTGAGGTTGGTGGAATCCTTGGATGCTGAACTCACAGATATGGAGGGCTGACTGTCTGTCTGTCTGTCTGTCTGTCTGTTTGTTTACTGTGGCTGGTGGGAATATAAACTGTTCTTAGATCTGTGTGAGCCCAAAGATGCTTCCTCCTATTCCCACCAGAAGTTCTTTTGAACTATCTGGAACTGTTTGGACTCAGTTTCCTCACATACACATGCCGATCAGTACTCAACTGAAGTCTCCAAGAGAGCTCTTCAATTTCTAGAGGTCTCTCTGCCCACAATTCTGGGCACCCTGGACCCCTTGCACCTCCAACCACACCTCAACTCAGGGTGACTGTCAGGCTCCCCCTGGGTTCCCTCTCCCTGCTGTCAGTTCAGGCAGTAAGCTGGTGTGATTGTAAGATTCTCCTCATGTGTTCCCCCTCTCTCCATAATCAGTGCCCTGCACTTTCTAATGTTCAAAGTCTGAAAACCATTATTTCACATAATTTGTTCAGTTTCTTAGTTGTCTCAGATGGTAGGGTAAATCTGGTCTCTATTACTCTATCTTGGCTGGAAGCAAAAGACTTTTACCTGTCTTCAAGTAGGACCAGGCAGATAACCAAACCCACATAAGAGATCTACCATCCATAGCCTCTTCCAGTTCCAAAACACTATGTCAGACAGTGTTTAGGTGCAGAGAACTGAACTCACACTTAAGCCATTTTAAGCAGAAGAATACTTTGTTCAGGAAATTGGGTGCTTACAAAATTGTTAGATGGGCTGAGGAGTAGGCTCCAGCTTTAGCCTTCAGGAATGACTTCCCAGGAATAAAACCACCAGCCTAACTACTCAGAGGAGCTGCTTTTTCTGCCCCAATGAGGAAGCTGGGGAATATGAAGCTGTCCCGGAGCTGATGACTTCCAAACACACCACAGCCACTGCATCCAGGGCTCAGGAAGTTGCCACCACCTCTCAAGAGCCTCTTAGCTCCCATGAGGTCAGTGACTAGACAAGAACAGTCTGGTTGTCTCTGTTGCCACGTCTCTCTCCCAACACCCATGAAGTTGCCACCCGACACTGGAATTTTGCTGTGGAGAAACCTAAACGTCTCCACAGCTGCACCAGCCCAGGAGGTAGGAGACAGGCTCTGCCGCACCTTGTCAAGTGAGCACATCTCACTGGTGACATTGAATCTGCATCCAGGACCCTGAATGTGAGGGAGTCTGGGAAAGGTAGTTTTTAACTTCCAGTTTCTACTGTTCAGGATGGTGCACTTGCAGGAAGTTGAAGGGGATTCCCTGTGACAATCACCACCAGGTGAAGAAGAGACTGATTTGAGAATGGGACGAATATGGGAGTTTGGACTAAAATGCACAGAACCTGGATGCCCTTTTTACCTTGTGTCCTGTTAACAGTTTCCTTATATGGAATTAATAAATCTGAAATATCCTCACTGTGGTGATGAGGAAGTCTCTGGGCTGCACAGTGGGACTCAGTGAATGTGAGGTGGTGTCCCAGAGAGGGAGGAGGGCTATACCCCTCCTTATACCATATAAAAAATTAACTCAAAATGGATCAAAGACATAAATGTAAGAGCTAAAATTATAGTACTCTTGCCTGGCTGGTGTGGCTCAGTGGATTGAGCGTTGTCCCATGGACCTAGGGGTCCCAGTTTGATTCCCTGTCAGGACACATGCCCGGGTTGCACGCTCGATCCCCAGTAGGGGGCATGCAGGAGGCAGCCCATCGATGTTTCTGTCTCTCATTAAAATTTCTATCTCTCTCTCCCTTCCTCTCTCTCTAAAAAATCAATTTTAAAAAACATATTTTAAAAAAATGATAGTACTCTTAGAAGAAAACATGAGAAATGCTTTGTGACATTAGATTTGGCAGTGAGTTCCCAGGTGTGATACCAGCAGCACACACAACAAAAGAAAAAATAGACAAATTGGACAATATCAAAATTCTAAAATGGTATCCAAGGACTCAATCAACAAACAGAGTAAAAAAGCAACCTACAGAATGAGAAAATATTTGCAAAGCATGTATCTGATAAAGGGTTAATATTCAGAATATGTAAAGAAGGTTTACAACTCGAAAACAAAAAATATCCAATTTAAAAATTGGAAAAAGAGCTTGAATAGACATTTTCCCAAAGATATACAAATGGCCAACAAGCACATGAAAAGATGCTCAACATTACTAATGATGAGGTAAATGCAGATCAACACTGCAGTGAGATGCTACCACAGACCCATCAGGATGGCCGCCAGAGGAGGGGTGAGGGGGAGGAGGAGGAAAACATAAGAGTTGTCGAGGATGTGGAGAAATCAGGATCCTTGTGCATGGTACATGTAAACTGGTGCAACTGCTATGGAAAACAATATTAAAAATAGAGTTAAAAAATTAAAAATAGAGCTACCATATGACCCAGCAATTCCACTTGTGGGTATATATCCAAAAGAATTGAAAGCATGACATTGAAGGGATATTTGCACACCTATATGAGTGGTGTTATCCACAAGAGCCAAAAGGTAGAAATGACCTAAGTGTCCACCGACAGCTAAATGGATTCACAATATGTAGTACATGAATGGAATATCATTCAAGCTTAGGAAGGAAGGAGATTCTGACACCTACAACATGGATGAACCTGAGCACATGCTGCTAAATCAACGGTTCTCAACCTGTGGGTCGCAACCCCTTTGGGGGTCGAACGACCCTTTCACGGGGGTCACCTTAGACCATCAGAAAACACATATTTCCGATGGTCTTAGGAACCAAGACACTGCTCCTCTATCTGTCTCCAGGTGGGTCCACCCACATGCGGATATGCCCACATACAGATATGCCCACATATGAGTACCTGGCATGATGACATCATTGTGCCAACCCCATCACACACACCCCATACAAATACAGGTGTATGTGACAGGGTTGGTGCCATAATGTACTTATGTGGACCAGTCACACATGTGTAGAGAGCAGCTACTGTGTAGAGAGCAGCTACTCTGTTAAAAGCAGCTACTGTGTTGAGAGCAGCAGTATTGGAGGTAAAACAACACTTCATGAATTATAATTACTGGGTAAATGTAAAATCATGTACTGTAAAATCATCAACTACTGCAAAAAAAAAAAATATCTGTACCATGGGAACTTAATATGGATGTTGATCGATCTTTTTATATTCAACTGTGGTTGGTGTGAATACTACCCCCTTGTGATAGTAACAGGTATGTAAAAAAACAAACAAACAAACAAACAAAAAACAGAATGGTAAATCATAGGAAACTTTAATGAACTGTATTGACTAAACTATGCCATGTATCATCTTTTGTATTATTAAAGCTTTTGTTATATATTATTTTCATTAGCAAACCATCCCATGACAATGGATCATGTAGAGAAGAACGTTAAGAAAAGAAAATATAGTGAGGATTTTTTACAGTATGGTTTTACCTCAATAATTACAGCAGGAATTGAGAAACCGCAATGTGTTATTTGTTGTGAAGTTCTATCAGCCGAATCTATGAAGCTGAACAAATTAAAATGCCATTTTGATAGCAAGCATCTGAGCTTTGCTGGCAAGGATACCAACTATTTTAGAAGCAAAGCTGAAGGACTCAAGAAAGCCAGACTTGACACTGGTGGCAAGTACCACAAACAAACATAGCAGCCATTGAAGCTTCATGTTTGGTGGCACTCAGAATTGCCAGAGCTATGAAACCTCACACCATTGCTGAGGATTTACTGTTGCCAGTGGCCAAAGACATTGTTCGAGTTATGATCGGAGACGAATTTGTTACGAAATTGAGTGCAATTTCCTTATCTAATGACACTGTCCGCAGAAGAATAGATGACATGTCTGCTGATATTCTTGATCAGGTAATCCAGGAAATTAAATCTGCTCCACTTGCAATATTTAGCATCCAGCTGGATGAATCTACAGATGTTGCAAACTGTTCACAGTTACTGGTTTACGTGAGGTATATTAATGATGGCGACTTTAAAGATGAGTTTCTTTTTTGCAAACCTCTTGAAATGACAACTACTGCACGTGACATATTTGACACAGTTGGTTCATTTCTGAAAGAGCATAAGATCTCTTGGGAAAAGGTTTGTGGTGTTTGCACAGATGGTGCTCCAGCTATGCTAGGATGTCGATCTGGATTTCAACGTTTGGTACTGAGTCACCAAAAGTCATTGGAACTCACTGTATGATTCATCAGCAAATATTAGCAACAAAGACGCTGCCACAAGAGTTACAAGAAGTAATGAAAAGCGTCATAAGTTCTGTCAATTTTGTAAAGGTGAGCACTTTAAACAGTCGACAGTTTTTGCAACTGTGCAATAAGTTGGATGCGCCGAACAATGCTCTGCTATTTCACACTGAAGTGAGATGGTTGTCGACAGGAAAAGTTTTAAAACGTGTTTTTGAGCTTTGTGATGAACTCAAAACATTTTTTAATCAGAAAGCAAGACCGCAGTTCGAAGCACTTTTCAGCGATAAAAGTGAACTGCAGAAAATAGCTTACTTGGTTGCCATCTTTGCCATCTTGAATGAGTTAAATTTATCACTGTAAGGACCAAATGCAACATGCCTCGATTTGTCTGAAAAGATCCGATCATTCCAAATGAAACTTCAGCTTTGGCAAAAAAAAAAATTGGATGAAAATAAAATTTACATGTTGCCTACCTTATCTGCTTTCTTTGAGGAACATGACATTGAACCAGACAAAAGGGTTACGATGATAATTTCTGTGAAAGAACACTTGCACATGCTTGCAGACGAAATTTCATCATACTTTCCAAATCTACCTGACACCCCATTTGCACTTGCTTCACAGTCAAAGTTGAAGATGTTCCTGAGACAGCACAAGAGGAGTTCATTGAACTTATTAACAGCGATGCAGCAAGAACTGATTTCTCTACAATGCCAGTTAAAATTCTGGATCAAGTGTTTGCAGCCATATCCTGTTCTGTCTGAGACTGTGTTGCTCCTTCTTCTTCCATTTCCAACAACATATCTTTGTGAAACAGGGTTTTCCAGCTTGTTAGTTATCAAGTCTAAATACAGAAGTAGACTTGTTGTGGAAGATGATCTTCGTTGTGCTCTTGCAAAGACTGCCCCGAGAATTTCTGATCTGGTGAGAAAGAAGCAATCTCAACCTTCGCACTGACGTTGGCTTTAGATGCATACTGTCGCAAAATGTAGCAATGTACTTTACTGTTGTTATATTAAGACTGTTACCCATGCTACACCATGCTTCAAGACAAAATTTCATTTATTTGTAATTAGAAATAAATATTTCACAATATATAAGTACATATTGTTTTTGTGATTAATCACTATGCTTTAATTCTGTTCAATTTGTAACAATGAAAACACATCCTGCATATCAGATATTTACATTACAATTCATAGCAGTAGCAAAATTACAGTTATGAAGTAGCAACGAGAATAATTTTGTGGTTGGGGGTCACCACAACATGAGGAACTGTATTAAAGGGTCGTGGCATTAGGAAGGTTGAGAACCACTGTGCTAAATGAAATGAACCAGTCACCAACAGACTAACACTGTACGATGCCGCTTACCTGAGGTACTTGGAACAGTCAAATTCATGGGGACAGAAAGCAGAAGGGTGTGCCAGGAGCCAGGTGATGGGAGAACAGAAAGTTGTTGTTTAATATTAGAGTATGGAGTTTCAGTTTAGCAAAATGAAAATAGTTCTGGAAATTTGTTACACAACAATATGAATGTACTAACACTACTGAATTGTACATTTAAAATGGTTAAGATGGTACATTTTATGTTAGATGTATTTTTTCACAATTTTATTTATCATTTATTTTCTTTATTCATGTTAGAAAGAGGAAGGGAGAGGGAGAGAGAGATAGAAACATCGATGAGAGAGAAGATAGATTGGCTGCTTCCTGCACACCCCCCACTGGAGATAGGGCCCACAACCTGGGCGTGTGTCCTGACCGGGAATCGAACCGGCAACCTCTTGGTGCATGGCTTGATGCTCAACCACTGAGCCACACTGTCCGAGCACAATTTTAAAAAACATAACTTATACATGTCACTTAAAAATAATTCAGAGCCCTGGCTGGTGTGACTCATTTGGTTGGGTGTCGTTCCATGCACCAAAAGGTTGCCGGTTTGATTCCTGGTCAGGGCACATGCCTGGGTTTTGGGCTCAATGCCCTGTGGGAGGCGTGCAGAAGGCAGCCCATTGCAGTTACACTCTTACATCAATGTTTCTCTCTCTCTCCCTCTTCCTCTCTCTCTCTCAAGGTATCAATTTAAAATATCTTAAAAAATTTCCAGAAAAGGTGTTACTTGGAAAATTATTTCAAATATTATAGCACTAAATAAGCTGACTACTAAATTTTTATTTCTCGTGTTTGTTTGATGTAGTATGACTGTTTGAACATCTACTTTCTCTTTTTTTGGTTTCTTAAGATATGAAAGAGGCTGTGGTGTATGGTGGGAAGATGGTGGGTCAGAGTTAAAGACCAGGTGTAACCCTGCCTCACACCCTCGGATGTGTGAGGCAGGCCCCTCACTGAACTTTGCTAAAGGCCTTAGTTATCTCCCTGAGACTGCTCTCTAAATAACTCACAGTTGCCTTTATAAGCATGAATTCTACATAAGGAACATCCCATCGTGTGCTAGAGGCAATACCATGCCTAACCGCACTACCATTCTCACACCTAGACTCCTTGTTCTGAAGCAGCTTTACCCTCGGAATGATAAATGGTTAGTGGCAGACCAAGAAGCCAAAGTGAGCATATCATGCATATGTCACCCGAGTTTCACCGAAGGGCGGTGAGGATGTGGGAGAAAGCAGGTGGGGTGTCATGAAGAGCAGGAGGAGCCGGGCTTCTGCCTCAGCTCCTTTCTACTGTATGATCTAGTATGAGCCGTTTATACTTTGTCTTGGCTGCTTCATAAGCATTCATTCATTCATTTATTTGGCAAGTGCATACTGAATAAATCCAAAAGGGAGATGGCCCTTTTTGAATAACTGGTGTGTCAAACTCTCTCTATATGGGTAGATTTTGGGGAAAGAACTTCATTCCCCAGGCACCAGTGGGGAAGCTGGGACTCAAGAAGGTAAAGTAACTTGCCTAAAATAAAGCATGCTTGTCAGCAAGTGGAATCAGAATTCAAATCCATGTTTATCTAATCCCAAACTTTGCTCTTTCCACACACTGCACAGCTTCCTGTTGCCTGCCAGCCAGTCTCCAAACATGAGTGGCCTCTGGGCACTCACTGTCCAGGGGATGGCATGCTGTGAGTCGGTGAGAAGAGCCACAAAGGTGCCCTCAGTGTGCTGAAGCAGAGGAGGGAAGCAGGGAGCTGGAAACATAGAGCTAGATACCTTCCCCATGTGAAGATCAGGGAATGGACCAGATTAGTTCATGGGTGTTTTTTCCAGCTCTGAGACTTGTGACTCTCTGTCTCAGGGGTGCTCATGGTCTGGAGAATTGTTACCCAAAGTGTGGCTTGTGCACTAGCAGCACTGGCACCCCTGGGAGTGTATTAGAAATGCAGTCTCGGCCTCACCAGACCTACCAAATCAGCACCTACATCTTAGCAGAGGGCTCGTCACTGCAGCTTCTCTGTGGATATTCTCATAGCCTTCAGCCCTGGACGCTCTGCAGCACGGTCATCGCTGGGTCCCCAGGCCAGGAGCTACCTCTACCCCACCGCCATCTACTTCCAGGGCCTTCTATCTCCCTGCCTGCTGAGAGTGGCGAGTGCCAGCTTGAATCCCCTCACTCCTCCCAAGGAGCATGAGGTCTTCAGGTAACATCTGGTAGCGCTCGCGGCTGGCTCAGAGACCTCAATATTGCTTGGCTCAACCAAAAATAAATTGGAAAAGAAAATTGAACATTGCATCAATTTGGAGCAAGTTTATAAATTCTGCAGCTAAGCAATACCAATAGAAAATGATAGATCGCTGCAGAGCGGGGCGTCCCTGCAGTGATGTATAGTCACATTAGCTGAAATACCGAATTACATGATTCTGCTTTATTACCGGTGTTGGTGGCAGACAGAAAAACAGATTACACTTGAGTTCAAATCGATAGGAACTTTATTTACTGGCCTTTTAAAAACATATTTCTGCACTTTATAAAAACATACGGTAGATGCTATTGATAGAGCTTGTCTGCTTGTTAAAAAGCAATTTGCCCAAAACGAGGCTTTTAAGCTGTAATTTACGGCATTACCTTTTACCTCCTTTCCTCAGGTTCTGTTCGCCTGGCTGTGCTTTGATGACTTCCTTAGATTTCTCTTGCCTTTAATTTTTTCTCCTACTTATCATCTCCCTAAACTCTGAGCTCCCCAAGGCCTTAGAACAGGAAGAAGAAAGGAGAAGCATCTTCTCCCAATAAGACTGGGGTCTCTCCCCAAAGCCTACCTTCTATCCACAGCCCCATTGTGTTGTCCTGGTTTTTGAGGGGCTCCCCTGGGTGCAGATGGCCCGGCCTCTCCCTCCTGCTGCTTCTCACTCCCGTGGACCCTCCTCTGCTCTCTCTCCCCCAAGCCCTGATTTTCAACCATCCCGTGTGGCAGGCATACTACCCCCACTTTATAGCTATGCAAACCTCAGGCTCACAGAGGTGAAACTTAGATCTTCTGACTTCAAGTCAAGTCGTTTCTGAGGCTGGAAGGAGTGCGCGGCAGGAAGCAGTTGCTGTGGGAATGCAGAAAGCTAGCGCAGGAGCTGGGCTATCCAGGAGACTGTGATCCAGCTGGGGAGACAAAACAAAGGTATTTTTCAGTGACAGATGAGAGGCACTTATCAATGGTGAAATCACAAAGTGGCTGACCCTGGTTTATGGGAGTTTCAGAAAGAGTGTGACAGGTGGGCAAAAGCCAGGGAAGCTTCTTGGAGGAGTGAGGACTTGAACTTGGCCTTGAGGGATAGCTGGGATTGTCCCAGGTCAGCCAGGAGAGGGAGACAGGACAGTGTCCCCTGCAGGGGGAACAAGGTGAAGGAATGTACCTCAGCAAAGCTGAGCTCAGCATGTTCCTGACAGGGAGAAGAGTAGGCCAGGCTGTGTGCTGGAGGGAAGTGAGAACTTAGGCGATGGCATGAAGGGCATGGTGGTGGAGGACCCTGACACCTGCTAAGTTGAGAGTAGAAGAGAATAGCATGGACATGATGGTTTAGGAAGATTTATTCCTGGTTGGAAATATGGGGACTCAGAGAAAGTGCCTGCAGCTGTGCCAATGGCCCTGTGCAAGCCAGAGTGGCCGGGCCCAGAAGGGCTGCAGGTGGGTGGGCTGCAGGTGGGCAGACCTGGAGCCGCCTCAGTTGCCAGCCCCAGCCTCAGAGCAAGGGGCCGAGGCTGTTGGCTCTTCCAGAGCTCACCTATTAGAAGTGTCCACTGAAGGCACGACATGGGAAAGGCAATAAATTGTAAAGACGTAGAAAGCAATTTAACTCAGCACTAGCTCCCTTTTTATTGTTGTCATTGCCACAGTGGCACATTTTTTAATACAACAATCACGGTGAAAAGTTGGTCCCACACTCGGTTCTCCTCCTCTGAAGCAGCCACTGTAACAGTTCGTATGTGCGTGCACCCTCCAGAGATATTTTAGAGTTTTCTTTTAAAGAAAATGAAACCTGAAGTGTTTTAGTCAGAGAACATCATAAAACTTCATTTGGTAAAATATTATAAAAATATATTAGGAGTTTTCTTATGGCCCAGCAACTGGGGAGGATTAAAACATAAAGAAGTACAAGTCACAAGGAGTAAAATAAGGAAGGATGAGTCACAGTTAGACTAACAAGCTCCTTCCCAACTTTGCTTTTCCTGACTTGAGCAGCACCCCAGAGGGTGGTCCCTGGCCCCCTGGAGCCCTTCTGCCTCTCACAAACCCTGCAGCAGGTGACAGCTCCCCTAAATGCACCCTCCGCCCGCCACCTGAGGGGGCAGTGTGCCCTTGATGTGGCCCGAGCAGCCCCCTCCCCCAGGCACTGGCATCTCAGGTGGTCCCCTCTCTTAGATGATATCACAGTCTCTGCTGCTGCCAGGTGAGTGGGGGATTTGGACTATCACACAGAGTGGCCGGTGTCCCCACCCACTGCTCTGGGCCCGCAGGCTGATGGGGGGCTGTAGCCTCACCAAGGGCTGCCAAGTGGCAGGGCCTTGCATGGCTCAGGACGGAAAGGGGTCCCACCTCTCCCTGCCCCTGTGTCTTGGCCTTGACCTGAGACCCCAGACTTCAGAGTGCTGAATGCTTTGTACACACGATTTCATTTAACGCTTACAACCCCATGAAGTCGGCATTGTTTCTAGCTGCATTTTTAAAGACGAGAAAGGGTAAGAAACACAGAAAGGGTAAGAAAGGGTAAGAAAGGTAAGAAACACTCAGGGTCCCCCAGTTATGAACCAACAGTCGGCTGATCAGAGACTGAGAAACTGGGTGCTGGGTTCAAATAGCTGTGGGCCGCATTAAGTGGCCTCTTGATAATCAGCCTGGTTTAGGAGTGTCTTTTACATATTCCAGAAATGTGGTGACTTGCAGGTGGACAAGGAGGAACTGTAGCCTGATCATTGGTCAGAAACATGCTCAGAAGAAAGGAAGTCAGAAAGCACCCAGGGCTTGGGGGGATGTCCAAGTCAAGCGGATGGTTGGTGACCTCGACATGCATGCTGACCTCTCCCTGTTTTCCTTTCTTGGCTTTCTCAACAGTTGTGAACTGAGGGGATCTTATCAGCTGGCTCTGCCCTGCTCAGCCTCTCCCCCGGAGCCCTTGCTTCCCCTAATAGCCAGTGTGCTCCCTGTCCCGCTGGGTCGGAGAACTCACGCCCGCATATAATAGGCTCAGCCAGAAGGAAATGCTATCGTCCCTGGGGGTGACAGCAGGCTCTCAGCCCTGCCAGGTAGC
This sequence comes from Tadarida brasiliensis, assembly GCA_030848825.1. NCBI lineage: Eukaryota > Metazoa > Chordata > Mammalia > Chiroptera > Molossidae > Tadarida > Tadarida brasiliensis. The sequence continues at coordinate 63,369,819 of CM061259.1, read as the reverse complement.
TTTCGCAACTTTCTAGTCTTCCTTGTCTTATTAATTAGGAGAGCCCATCTCAGATTAGGGCTATGAATCTCAGATAGCAACTCTTCAACCTTCATGACTGCTTCTAACTAGGTGGTAGAGCCAGGAGCACTTTGTATTCACTGCAAGGAGGCCCTGGCATTTGGGATCTGCGTGTGAGCCCTTTCTGCAGTGTGGAGGCCAGAGCGAGGGAACAGAGGGACATCGCCACATACCTCTTCGAGTGCCTCCACACGCGCTACCTCCTCAGCCCTTGAGCCAAGCGATGGCCATCAGTCCCCATCCCAGCTCCTTTCTCAGATCCAAGGACGTATGTCCAGGTGTCAGGAAGCCTTTGCACTTCAACTGAAGTGTTTGTGAACGCCGGAGCTGAGAACTGGGGAAATTAGCTGATGGTGGAGTTCTCCCCTTCTTTCTGTGTCCCCGTAAATAGTACACAGCAGTCAGAGTTTAAGCTGCACAAGAGGAAATAATTGCTTAACAACCATATAAGATGAAACGATTCAACAAATGACAACGAGGCCCCGTGACATACAGAACAGATGCATGCAGTGCACCATGTTATAATGTGCTAATACTGGATTGACAGCACAATAATAGGAGTGAGCAGCGATTCAGCCTAGAATTCCAAACCGATCGTGAGGTTGTCCGCAGAACTCAAATCCTAGCAGGCTGCAAAATTAGAGGTAACACCACGTAAGGTTCAAGACGACTCATTAGCAGCTTGGCAGAGTGTTTCAGGAGCAAATTTGTCTGTTGCAGGAACTAATTTTGTGCCATCTTCAGCTCAACTTTTTTTTAGTGTGTAGATACAACCTTCCCCAGAGAGCAAGGCAGGGGTGGGGGTTGGAGACACAGTGAGATTGCTGGTGTCAGCTTTTGAGCAGCCAGTATTGGCCAGGTAATGTGGGTGTGTAGGGGGTGTGCTGTGGAGCAGACAGTGGTGATGGTGACAGACACTTCAGACCCATCTCAATGTGAAGAGTGGAGACTCCCCACTGGCTCTCGGGGCTGTTCCCATATCAGAAAGGACTTGGAACATGGCTATAATTAAGGGTGCGATAAGGATCCTTCCAGGTCCTGGACCTCTAAATAAGCATCACAATCCCTGCTTTGTCCAGGTGCCTCCATTGTTTCAAGGGTCCCGGGATTCGTCTGGATCAGGTATAGTGAGACACACAGATGTGAAGGTGACTGGCATGAAGGAAGCAGTTTATACTCACAGGTCCCTGGAAACAGGAGGCACAGCAGGCCACACAGGCCCACACAGGGAAGCACCAGGGTGGACAGGCAGAGGGGTGGCTGGTTCGGGTCATTTCAGCAGGCTCTGGGCATGGGGGCTGTCTCTAGTTGTCTGGTGCTGACCTGGGGGCCGGTGAGAGTAGCCAAGAGTGTGAGAGCTGATAAAAGTTGGTTGAAGGGTAAGGACTCTGGATGGGTTGGTTTGCATAAGAAAAGCATGCTCTGATTGCAGGAATTAGCTAGTCCTGAGAGGCACAATCCCCCTAGAGTCAGTGAGACTCCAAGGTGTCAAAGTATCAGAATTCAGAATAAAAAGACACGACCAACACACTGTCATAGCCCCACACCGTCAGCTGCCTTCCCTTTCCTGCCAGTTGGAGCACCCCAAGACCCTGCTGCAAACTGGGCATGGTGACGTCAGCACCTGCATGTGCTGAGAAGCTGCCATGTATTCCCCAATACCACCCCAATCCTGAATCTGTGGGGTCAGGAAGATTTTCACTAACCTTTGGCCAGTAAAGCCGTTGCAAAGCTTCACCCCATCTCTCCTCCTTGGGGCTGCCTGGGTGTGGCCAGCACCGGCCATGTCCCCGAGGCTGTCTTAGAGGGTGACTCAGAAATCCCTCGCCTTTCAACTCCACCAATAACAAGCCATGTGGCTGCGGCAAGGCTGCCGCACGGTTCTGGGTTCCAGTTTCTCTTCCTTCTAAGAAATGAGATTGATTTCAGTTCTAAATGCTTCGTTTCTCTGAAAAATTGGGGTAAAGAATGAGAGGAAGCAGCAGAAAATCTAAGGAGATTGGGGGTGTTTGTCTCTAATCCTCACATACAACCAGTGATGGCCACAAAACCAGAGAAGTTGCCCAGGTCTCCTCAGCCCACCTCCTGCATCCAGCCTGTGGAGTGAGACCCTCCTGATGACGATGGTGATGATGATGATAACGATGGTGATGATGATGGTGATAGTGTTGATGGTGATGGTGATGGTGATGATGATAGTGATAATGATGATGGTGATGATGATGATGGTAATTATCAGAACAACACCTGCAGGGTGGCCAGACTTTTATATATCTTACCGTGTTTAATTCTTAGAACAACTCTAGGGTGGAGCAGCTACTCTTAGCACCATTTATAACTGGGAAAATGAGGCTCAGAGAGAGGTTAGGTCACCTGCTGGCAGTCTTACAAGCAGTAAGTGACGGAGCCAGGTCTCAAGCCCAAAGCCTCATTCCTACTCACTGTGCCCTGCTACCTCTTCTGTCAGGGGCAGGATCACCCAAAAAGCGTTTGATGGAGTGTGTCCCAAGCAGCAATAGGTATTAATTCCAGGAGGGTAACCCCAAAGAGAGAGAATGAATCACAAAGGAAAGGTATTGCCCCATAGGGAAGACACTGTTTCAAAGTAGGGTTTCACTTATCCCTTCTTTCAACAAATAGTTTGTGTCCTTTAGGTGCCTGGCATGGCTCTAGGCACTGAGGAGGCACAGCCTTGGACAATCAGTCAAGGTCCCTGCACTCGGGGACACTCCAGCAGGTGGAGGGGCGGACGGGAGACTGTGAACGAATAAACAGGCAGCTGTATGCGTGCCAGTCAGACGGGCTCTGGCCCTTCCTGCGTTGAGGCTTGCAGGCTAGAAAACTCGGGACGCCAGGGAAGTCTCCATCAGAGGCCAGAGGGCTGCCACTGCCCTCAGTGACCAGGTGAGCCTCCCTCAGGACTCAGGGAGCCACCAACAGGGTCCAAACAGGTCAGCAAAAAATCAGTTAGTACTGAAAACAGAGGGGACTTAATACAAGGATGTTGGTTAGGTAGGTGATAGGAGGTCTGAGAAGCCAGAGAAAGGGTGGAAGGCAACCCCAAAATTAGCAACATAAGAAGGTCACTATTACCCTCAGGCTAGAGGGACAATGGGAGGATGTGGAGTTACCAGAGTCCAGGGTTGGAGTGTCCCTGGGGATGCCGGAGCCCTGAGGGGCCTGGAAGACACAGTCCAGAGCCAAGAAGGAGGAGTAGAAATATCCTAGCTCTCCCTCCCTCTTGCCCTCTAATCTGTCAGCACCCCTCCGCGACCCAGCCCAGACGAAACCCAAACGCTATGGAAAGTCTGGGGAACTCAGGCCTGCAGGGGTCAGTTGGCACCCCTCTCCACCATGCAGAACAGAGCAGGAAAGGGTGAGGGTGGACTTGATGGTGAGCAAGCAGGCCCAGGCCCCACACTTCCCCTTTTCTGCGGGGACACATCAGGGTCTCAGGGCCTACATCTGGCAGTGGGGTGGGAGAACCACGTGCTCGGAGCAGAGTCTGGGGCTGGGGCTCCTGCCCACCAGAGTCCCCTGGGGCCCCTGCCCTCTCACTGCTCCACCTCAGGCACCACACACGCTGGCTATTTCTTTTCTTTTTTTTTTCTTTTCTTTCTTTGTTGATTTTAAATAGGGAGGAAGGGAGGAGAGAGAGATAGAAACATCCACGAGAGAGAACATCGATTAGCCGCCTCCTGCATGCCCCCCACTGGGGATCAGGCCCACAACCTGGGCATGTGCCCTGACCGGGAATCGAACTGGCGGCCTCTTGGTGCATGGGTTGACACTCAACCACTGAGCCACACCGGCCCCACACACTGTTTCTGCACAGCCCCTGAACACTGCAGAATGGGGAGAAAGGCCTCTTCCAGATCCCCATCATCTGAGACATGACGAGAAGGGGGTAGGGCTAGTGGGGAGGCCGGCAGCCCTGGTGTGAAAGGCAGGGCTGGGGACAAGGGCACAGCACCCTGAAAGCCTCCTAGGGCTGGAGGCGCTGACCGTGGGGCCGGCACCTGCTCAGTGAAGGGTGGAGACTCTGGCTTTAAAGCGCCTCAGTTGGTACCAGGAACAAAATAAATATCCAGATAGCTGTGGTGAAAAATCAGTCAGTCCACGTGCAAAGCAAAATACAGCAGCCTTAGGAAAGGCTTGAATAGCTTTTACTTTTAAACTCCAGGGTGGCCATCTACAGGCCCAATCACCATGTTCCTTGCAGAATAATAACACCTCGCATGTATGCAGCCACTTGAGTCTCTCAGAATAAGTTCACAAATCGTCTGACTCACACAAACCCCGCCAGGTAGATGGGCAGGGACAGTACACAGATGGCCAAGCTGACACCAGTGCTCACTGACGGGGGACCAGGTTCAGGCTTCTCTCCTCAGCTGCATCTTCCCCCAGGCCCTCTGGCCACACTCCTTGTTCTGTCCCCCACACCCCATCATCCACTGTCCTGAGGGAGCACTGCGGCCCTGACCCCGCCAGCTGCACCTCCTCCTCAGCCCTGTACTCAGGCCGAAGTTTGGATGCGGCTTTTCCCACTTGCAGCCAACTGCAGTGCGTGCAACAATCTGAACAATATTCTCAGCCGCAGGGACACAAAAGAAGGGGGTTAGCACCCCCTTTTACGCAAATGCAGCATGCCCCTCTGTGTGGTGTAGAATTGTACCACAGTTTACCATGAAATAAACATACCAGAAAATATTTTTTCTTTTCTTCTGTGGGGGAGGATGAGGAGATTTTGGTAATTAAAACTTCCATCGATCAATGCTTAGGTCTCAGAGATAATTGCATTGCTGCTGCGCATGCGTGGTGAATCACGCAGTTTGGTACCCCCAGGCCTGGAATCACAGCTCCGCCCACCCCACCCCACCCCACACAGCACCCCTGTGTCGTGCTCACTGTCCTCCCTGACCAGTGTGGGGCAGGGTAGGGACACTGGGTGGTAGTCCTGGGCCTGCCCCCAGTTAGCTGTGTGAGATCGAGTACATGGTTTAACCTCTGAAACTGTTTCCTCTTCTGTAAACTGGAGTTGGAACTCGAAAATCTCAAGGTTCTTCCCACCGCCTTTGATGCTTCAAGGAGTTGACATTCCCCTTGAGATTCAGTCATCTCTCCCCACTGGGTTTTAATCTCGTCTAGGCTCCTAACTGATTACTATGTCCACGACACACTTACCGAGTGCAGGCGTATGCCAGGCCCGGTGCCAGGCTTGGAAGTATGCGGATGCCTCAGGTCTGGCCCTGCTTCTGGGGCGCTCCTGGTCTGGTGGGCTAGACAGCCCAGATGCAACCACATCACAAAGAAATGTGCTGAGTGCCTTTCCAGGGACACGCACGTGTGCTGTGTGGGCTGCCTGCCTTGTGGTGCCATCAGCTGTATGAAGATCACAATGGAGCAAAAGCATTTCTCATGGGGAAGAGCCTTTGTTTACCCCAAGAGATCAAGTACAGAGAGGAGATGCTGTGGGTGGGTCCCAGAGCCACACGGAGTTGGGAACAAGAATCATCATGTGTAGCTCTTGCTCACACCATTGTTCTCTGATAAGAAATCAGACCAACCGGTTCTGAATCTTTCTGAATGCCCCTGACAGCCTTGAGGGTCTGCACATGGCGGCTTGACTGTGATGACTAGAGTTAAGGAGCAAGAACACTTTAAAAAGGAAGGATGTTTTTCTCAGCTTCTGGCATGGACTGGGTGTTCCGTTTGCTGCCTATGCCATGCACCCTGAGCCTCCTCTGACGAAGCTGGGCAGTACACCCTGCTCTTGCTCTGCTCCGGGCTGGCTGGCCATGAAGAGTCCCTGTGAGCGGCCCAGAAGAGGGAGCAGCAGACCTTCTTCCCACTGGCTCTGACCAGGAGTGCCATGTACTCCTGTCTATTTTTTGATCAGAACAATCAGGATGGAGTAACCACTGACTCAGAGTCTCCACTGGCAGTGATCTCACTAATTTGGTGCATTAGGTAAACTGACATCCAAAAAGTGTGAAGGTGCAATCCGGTTCTGCCACCTCCCAGAGCCCTCTCTCCCTCTACACCTGCTGACCTTCCCGTCTCTCCAACAGTTTCCATGTGAACGTGACCAGCACTATAGGTTTGAAGTAGAGGCCCCGAATCCCCTCTTACTACTCTGTTCTCTAACTTTCCATTGCAGGGACTTAGCCTTTTCCTCCCTCACCATGCTCACCCCACTCACTCCTCCAGGGAGTTGCTTGTACAGTCAGACTGCTGTATCCGTGCTGGATTTGTCTGCAAACACCCAGCCTGCAGTAGCACCGGAGACATCAAGAGTTTCCTTCCCAGGGAGTGTGAAAGGAAATGGGGGGGGGGGGTGTTGGGGTCAAAGGTCAAGCATGAGGCCTTTTGATTGTGTTGCCCAGTTACTACTGAGCCAGTGACAGAGCCCTGACATGCGTGCCATAGATGGATAGATAAATGTCCATCCTGTCCTCTGTAGTTGGGTGAAGGAGCTGTCCTCTCACCCCATGTCTTTCTTCCTCCCCCCAACTCTGTGCCCCACAGTGCAGGTGTCCCTGAGGCTGTGTTTATGTAAGCAGCTCTTCTGAGGACCTATACCTAGAAGCTGTTATCAGTTGGAAGAAAGCCCCTGGGGCTGCCCACATTTAAGGTTGTCCCCTGCAGGGTTCCTAATAGGACTGGGCAGCAGGGTGGGTGACTCCTGGGACTTGAGCATGCTGGGCTGGGCTGGGATGCCTCCTGCTGCCACCCACCTGTGTCTGTAGGTGCTGGCCTCCACTTCAGGCTTCCCGGGCAAGAACCTGGAGCCTGTGTTCCCCCTCCCCGTCTGTCTGCTTTGAGGCAATGTGGCCATGGGGGCTGTTGTAAGGCAAAGGAAGCTAATCCTTTGAAGTCATGAAAGCTCCCAGGACTACCAACCAACCTAGGGGCTCAAATGAGCTTCAAATTGTCCCTCGAGTTTAATTCTTAGTCAAGAAAACAAGCTCTTTAATTACATGCTCATTATACACTAATAGTCCCTTTATTCCAAAGTCCCCTGATCTCATCCACACATCCTAGGACAAGGAAAGAGTGAAAAGATTTTGGAGCCACCAAAACAGGGGCTCAGTTTAAGGAACCCGCCCAGCACAGAGGTATCCCAGTCTCGTCACTGCTTGTCTGTCTTCTTACTGTTAGGAGAGCCCTGTTTGGGGAGAAAGAATTCCAAAACACTATGTCCATTTGATATATGCATAATGGTAGAACAAAATCCCTGAAACCCAAGCCATGATGAAAATAGCCAATGTTTGTTGGAGGGCTTCTCTGTTCCAGACACGTGCTGTGTTATTTACAGTTAGATCTTCACAAGGGCTGTATGAAGGAAGCACTATTATTATCCCCATTTTAAAGATAAGAGAGAGAAAGTAACTAGCCCAGGGTCACATAGCAGCTGAAGGAGAGGACCCATCAAAACTCAGTCTTCCTTTCTACTTTTTTTAAAAATATGTTTTTACTGATTTTTTAGAGAGAGAGAGAAACATCCATGTGGGAGAGAAACATTGATAGGCTGTCTCCCGCACGCCCCCTACTGGGGATCGAGCCTGCAACCCAGACATGTGCCCTAACATGGAATAGAACTGGGACCTCTTAGTCCATGGGACGACACTCAATCCACTGAGCCACACTGTCTGGGCTCATTTCTACTTTTAAATCACAAAAATTTGTTTATATTTTCTTGCTGACCGAACTAGGTTTTGGTTTTGAGCCATGGAAGCCAATGTCCCACCAAGAAGTAGCTTTGTTTAAATAGTAGAGGAAACAATTTCTAGCTCATCCATTAACCTTTCATTTATATACTTAAGTCCTGCTTATTGACACAATCCAAGAACTGTAAACATACACTGTCATCAGTGAAGCGTGTTGGTGGAATGAGCCTGGGCTGTGAGCTGAGGTGGAGACCGACACCTGGTGTCAACACTGCATGGACATCTCATCATTGGATAACAACCTCCTTCCTGAGTTTCTGGCTCTTCAAGTGCTCCCAAGTAATCTCATGCAAATCCTTTCCTGGAATGGGACCCAAAGACAAGTCCTGAGAAGCTGAAGAATGAACTGGATACCATCTGTTCTGGGCAATTCATTCATTCAATTCTTCGACAAACACTGGCTGAACTTCATGGTGGACACCATGTACCGGTGATCAGAAAATTGTAAGGCACATCTCTGCTCTAGAGGAACTTGGCAGAAAGAGTCAGCAGACACATTACTATGGTTGAATAGGATGCATAAGGAATAGAATCAAAGAAGTGGATACAGAGGACAGGACATTTGAATCTTGAAAGCCAAGAAGACCAAGTCTAGAAAGGTAGGAAACAGGGTTCCAGGTGGCGGGGAGAGTAGAGGCAGTGACAAGGTGTGGCAGGCCAGGATGTGTTTTGAAGCACAGGACAGTGTGCATGGGAGATGAGCAGATCAGGTAGGTGGTGGGCCTGCCAGGGCCTGGGGGCTGGACCTGGACAACCTGGCGGCTCCTGTGAGCCCCGCCCCCTCAGGCACTGAGGAGCAAGTCAAGACTGTGAGGGCTCCCAGTATTCTGATGCAGACAAAAAGGTGCCAAAGTTATGAGCCATTTCCTCTGCTTTAAAACAATTGGCTCATATTTAAAATTATTATTAAAATAATATCCTATGTGATTTCTTGACTAGGGAGAAAAGGGGTGGAGTTACCATTTGGGGGCGGGGAATTGTGCATAATCGCCAGGGCCTGAGCTCAAGGCTTGAGAATCATCTTGCCGGCGAGTCTGGGGTGAGAAGGCTGCGCACAGCTGCTCCCAGGGATCCATTCATTATTTCGCTAACAAGGTTGACTCCCAAGGCCGTGAAGGGAAAAGACTGGGAGGTCGTGGCTAAATGGCTTGAATGGAAAGGCAGGGAAGCAGCCAGAGACCCCACCTAGAACCCGAAATGGGGAGGTGGACCGCCAAAACCTCCATTTCTTAAAGCCCCCATGAACAGCTGAAAATGACTTGCCCCTGAAAAAATAAAATAATAAATTCCTCATTATCATTTCAATGGCTCCTCACATAAATACCAAAGAAACAGAAAAGCTGGTGCTTCATGTTGCTCCCAGAACCTAAGAAATGGTATCTTTCAGTTATCGGGTTTTATTTCTCTACCGCGTTACATTTTATACATATTTATTCATGCAGAACGAAGTGCGCGTTGCTGAGGCTGCCAGGGGAGCGGAAGAAAAGCTGTTATACATAAGAATGCACCGCATTTACATTGTCGCACTTTGCAACAATTGAACTATATGCAACTTTTTTTTTTTTAGTAATAAAAAACCTCTGGTTTGCATTTAATTTGCTGATCTTTTTCCCCCTTCTCACTCTTGAATTTTCCTATGCCATGGAAATGTGAAGCGGGCCGGGTCAAGATCCTTGAAGATACAGAGAGTTGGGGACTCGCGAGAGGTAGCTTTCATGGGGCGGGGGCGGGGATCCAGAGCAAGTTTATAACTAGTATTTCTTTATAACGGATGCAGTTAACGGAACTGCAAAACATTTATCTTCCGACTTAATACCCTCATTCTCCTTGCATGGAGACAGGGGTATTATAGTGCTAGATATTGCTTTTCAGGCTTTTGAGTGTCAGTGATGAATCCCCATCTTCTAATAAAATATATTTTCATAGTAATTGAAATAATAATTTTTTTGCCTCTTCATTTTCCCAGGTACTTAAAAAGGGGCTTTTTTGACTTCTTTCTTTTTCCCTTGTCCTGACTTTATTTCCTTTCATTGAAATTCCTTCAGCGCTGGAGATGCACAGTCTGTGCCTCCCACATCTGTGTTCCAGTGGCATGTCCGCTGTCCCCACAGCCCACAGCCGCAGGACGGGCTCCACGCCCACAGAGCTAGTTAGGGGCCGAGACACCACGGCCCGGAATTCTCAGCTGGGTTTGGCTTTTCCCCTCCATTTGCTTAGCATTTGTTCCCTAGGGAGGGACAGATGCGGTAACCAGGCAGCTGTGGGGAGCCCAGAGAGGAGCGGGCAAGGACCCAAATCCTACAAATCCTGAAGCTGGCACAGTAGGCTGACCCCTAAGTCTCCCGTAACACCCCCAAGGTCAAGATCAGTGACTACCTTTCCCATTCCACATATATGCCTCAGGGTGCTGATGACCTTATCCCTGGAAATTAAAATGAATATCAGTGTGTTAAGGACAGCATTACCTTCTCAAGAATAAAATTTGGGAGGGGTAATGTGGGCAATGATGATACAGCGCTGAGTGTAAAGTATTTAGTATGCAGCTCTGTTTGTTAGGGGTTACTTTAATGCTATATTGGTGAACTTGAACAGAAAAATGTAATGGCTGTCTTCTGAGATTCATGGTTGACAATGAAGAGAAAGAAGAAAAATATAAGTAAGACTATAATTGGCTTAAGAACAACAATCGAGGCACAGCCTCTCTGGTACCTGTAACAGCTTTGGAAGAATTTTTTGGCCCTTTCTCTACTTGTCCACCCAGGGAAGAGTGACTTTGGTGAAACCTAGCTCAGTTTAAACTGTAATTTAACTTTGCCTGTAGGAATTCTCCCCTTTCTGTATCTTGTCTTTCCTAATCTAGCAAAAAGAGCTTGGAAGTCAGGAATCAGGACTTGAAAGTCTTGACCAGGAAATCACAGTAGCTGTTGAGTAAATGGTCAGGGCGACCGAAAGTCTTTCAAGGCCACATCTTCCTTCATAGTAATGGAAAATTACTCTTCTGCCTCTTCGTTTTCCAAGGAACTTATGAAAAGGCGTTTGACTCTGTCCTTTCCCCTGTCCTACCAGAACACTCACACATGGCCCTGGCTTCACCTGCCCTTTGATCATATGCAGGTCGTGGCCAGCAGTCTCAGCACCTTTGTGTAAACTGCAGAGAGGAGTTCTATCTATTGCCTGATTCACTCCTAGGTGAGGAGGCATGCTTTGGCAAGAGGAGCAAGAGCTGGATTTTAGACCCCAGTCCTGCGTTTGCCTGGGGGCCTTTGGGCAGTGCACGCATGGCTTAATCCTACTGGCACTAGGTAGCAGCTTTCGAGGTAGAGGTTCGAATGCTGACTCCACCATTTTCTAGCCATGTTATCTTGGGCAAGTAGTTTGCTTTCATACATAATAGTACCTACCTCATAAGAATGCTGTAAGGACTGATTGAGATGATGTATGTAAATCTTTTAGTGCTAAATCTGCGGTGACTATTACTATTCCAGAGGTCTTTTTTTTTTTTTTTTTTTTTTTGGTCCTTTAGTACAGTGAAAGGCAGGAATGAAAACGTTTTCTACAGTAGGGATGGGAAAGACAAAATGTGCACCCAAGCCTGGATATGAACTTTTCTTTTTTCTTTCTTGATTTTTAGAGAGAGAGGAAGGGAGAGGGAGAGAGAGAAACAAAAATGAGAGAGAACATTGATTGGCCTCCTCCTGCATGTTCCCCACTGGGGATTTGGCCCACAATCTGGGCATGTGCCCTGACTGGGAATTGAACTGGCGACCTCTTGGTGCATGGGTCGATGCTCAACCACTGAGCCACACTGGCCGAGCAAAGATATGAACTTTTCTTAAGTCAAAAGTGCTGGACTAGGAGATCTGATCTGTTAAACACTGGAGAGGGCAATAAAGTAGAAAAACCAGCAGCTTACTTTACCTTGGCTTCTAGACAGAGACTGAACTCCAGCTCCTGCTTCTGGGGTCATCTGTCCCAGCTGTTGTGCTTCTCTATTTTTCCATCCCTAACCCCCAGGACCCAGCAACATGGCAGTGGATTAAAGGGTCCTGCTTAGCCCTGGAATTTTGGGACTGGGGGTGGAGGCAGCAGCAGGAAGTCCTTCTTTCATGCCCTGCCCTCGTCCTTTGGTTTAGCAGGAAAGGAACAAGTCCAGGGCATCTGCATAGCATCTTCCAGGGTGTTCCCCCCACACCCCATTCGGGGGCCATCCTTGACACTGAGAATTTTCAGGTGAGGGTTGTTTCAGAACAAAGCCCTTTCTATGGCAGACGCCAGGCTCTTCTTGAATGGGTGAGAAGTAACCCGTCAGAGCTTGTGAATCTACTGCTTGGGAGGACCTGTGGCCCACTCAGTTTTTGTTGTTGTTGGTTTTTTTTGTTTGTTTGTTTGTTTTTTTAAAGTAGTTTTAGGTTTACAGCAAAATTGAGTGGAAAATACACAAAATTCTCATATATCCCTTGTCCCTGTACATGGGAAGCTCCTCCACTATCAACATCCTGAACCAGAATGTTACATTTATTACCATTGGTGAATTTTCACTGAAGGGTCATTGTTACCAGAGTGCATAGTTTTCAACTGATTCACAATTCTATGAGTTTGGAGAGATGTATGATGACATATATCCACCGTTATAGTGTCACACAGGAGAGTTTCACTGCCCCATAAATCTTCTATGCTCAGCCTTTTCACCCCTCCCCCGACTCACCCCTAGCAACCACTCATCTTTTTACTGTCTCCATAGTTTTGCCTTTTCCAGAATGTAATATAGTTCGAACCATATAGTATGTAGTCTTTTCAGATTGGCTTCTTTCACTTAGCAACATACATTTGAGATTCCCCCATATCTTTTCATGACTCATTTCTCTTCTGGATGTACCAGTTTATTTTCCATTCACCTACCGAAGGGCATCTTGGTTGCTTCCAAGCTTTGGCAATTATGACTAAAGCTTCCATAGATATTCAAGTGCAGGTTTTTGTGTGGACATACATTTTCAACTCCTTTGGGTAAATACCAAGGAACACTATCATGGGATTGTACAGTAAGAGTAGGTTTAGTTGTATAAGGAACTGTGAAACTGTCTTCCAAAGTGGATGTATCATTTTGCGTTGCCACCAGCAATGAATGAGAGTTTATGTTGCTCCACATCCTCACCAGCACTTGCTGTTGTCTGTGTTCTACATTTTGGCCATTCCAATAGGTGTGGTAGTATCCCACTGTTGTTTTATTTTGCAATTCCATAGTGATATGATGTAGGGCATCTTTTCATATGCTTATTTGCCATGTGTATATCTTCTTTGGCAAGGTGTCTGTTCATGTCTTTTGTCAATTTTTTAATTGAGTTGTTTTCTAATGGTTGAATTTTAAGTTCTTTGTATATTTTGGAACCAGTCCTTTATCAGCTATAGCTTTTGCAAAGATTTTCTCCCAGTCTGTGACTTGTCTTCTCATTCTCTTGCCCCCGTTCAATTTTGTTCCCTCTTCCTATGTGTCCAGCAGACCCACATCTCCTTATCTCCCTGCCACAGACACAAAGAAGCCAGACTAGCTGTGGAAGGAGCATGGCATCCTAGGGCAATGTGTGGGCCTGTGACCACCACTCACTTCAAACCAATGTTTTTTCATTCTGTAAACACATACATTGTGCCAAGCACCAAGTGCTGGGGATGCATTGGTGAATAAAACAGACAAAACTCTGAGTCTTGCAGAGAACACTTTCTGGTAGGGGTGACATACTAAAAAATAAACCTAGAGACATATACTGACAACAGTAGCTGAGCTTATTATACAGCTTTCTAGAAGTCCAATGTGAAAAAAATAATGAGCAGGACAGGGGAGATTAGAGGTGTCAACATGGGAAAGATTTGCCATCTAAATAGGGTCACAGGGCCCTGGTGGGTAAGGGTTAGTGGTTAGAGCATCAGCCCATGCACTGAAGTGTTGTGGATTCAATTCCTGATCAAGGGCACGTACCTGGGTTGGAGGTTTGATCCCTGGTCCCCATAAGGGTGCATGAGGGAGGCAACCAGTCGATGTGTCTCTCCACATCGATGTTTCTCTCTCCCCTTCCCTCTTTCCCTCTCTCCCTTCCACTCTCTAAAAATCAATGGAAAAAATACCCTCGGGTGAGGATTAACAAAACATTAATTAATTAGAAATAAATAAATAAATAAATAAATAAATAAATAAATAAATAAATAAAGGTTGCAGGGTTGGCTTCATCGAGAAAGGGACATTTAAACAAAGAAGATGCCAAGAGGGCAGAGCTATCAGAACTAGGGACCAGCCAATGCAAAGGCCATGAGGCAGGAGTGCACTTGGTGTGTCTGAGGAATCACAAGGAGGCTGATATGGCTGGAGTGGAGTAGAGTGGTGATCAGGAGAGGATTTCCTGATGGAGCCAATGTGAGGGTGAGAGGAAGGAGAATCATACAAGACACCTGAGTCACTGGAACACTAACATTAACTGCGATGGGGAAGAGCAGGTTTCCCAGAGATGGTGGGTGGGGGTGGAGACTGGGAGTTCCGTTTTGGATATGTTGAGTTTGTGCTATTAGACATGTTGGTGGAGACACCACGTGGGCTGTTGGATAGATGGATTTGCAGTTCAGGGAGTTTGTGTCTAAGACTCTGGGCTGAGTGCTGTGGACAACAGAAGGAAGAATAAAACCAGTTCTGCTACCCCTACCTCTGTCCAGGGAATCACTGGGAGGTTGGAGGGAGTGGGGGAGGGCATCCCATAAAACAGCCACCAGAAGGCAGCTTCTAGCCTCCCTTGAGGCTGGAAGGTAGGTGAAGAAATCCAAACTACCACAAATTACACTAAAGAGACAATCAGATGAAAGACAACACCGAGATACCTTGACTGCTCACTACTGAGAAGTTGGTTAGAAAGGGAAACCAGGGCAGTGTTTTCCTTTCTTCAGCTGCAGTTGAATAGACACTTCAGATATTTTAAAAATATGTTTTTATTGATTTTTTTTTTTTTTTTAGAGAGAGAGGAAGGGGGAGAGATAGAAACATTGATGTGAGAGAGAAACATCGATTGGCTGCCTCCTGCACGACCCCTACTAGGGATCTAGCCCCTAACCCAGGCATGTGCCCTGACCAGGAATCAAACCATGACCTCTCAGTCCACGGGACAATGTTCAATCCACTGAGCCACACCAGGCAGGCAACACTTTTTGAAGATTATCAGAAGGGTTTCTGGTGGTCCATCTGCCTTCCCATTCACCTACAAGGCAGGTAAAGGAAGAAGAGAAAGGCTGAGAGAGGCCCACCGGCTGCAGGGGCAGTCACTTCAACTCTCTCTGAAACCTTGGTTCTGCTCCCCAGCCAGGCATCAAGCAGCCAGAACAACTCCAGATAAGACCAGGCTGGGCTGGGTCCTACAGTCTGTGGTCTTGCATGCACAGAGCTAGCTGTTTAAAGGGAGGAAAGCTATGATGATGGGTTTACCATGTATTGGGCCAATATTAGGCCAAATCCTTATTATTGGTAACCTGGGCCCCAGGGTTAATGTGCCAATTGTAGTCTTCACCCTGAAATACAGTTAACTGCCCAAGCAAGAGCCGTGTTTTCACACTCAATATCCCTGAGTCTCTCTTGTTCCAATGGCAGATGGTGAATATCATGCAATGATGTGGGCAAAGGCCCCTCTATTTCCAGCCTGGAACTCGGAATCTGTGGGGAAGCTGCATCTCTGCCTCCTATGCACCGAACCCTGCAGCTCTTGGGGTGGGGGTCGGAGGGCTCAGGATATGTCTGTGAGGGGCCAGGAGTGGGGAGAGCAGTGAACTGACCTTTGTCCTGGATTCTTTAACAGGGGATGGGGAACCAGGCCACTTTGTGAAGCCTAAGCTGGATGTGGAGGACAAGACCTGCCATCCACCACCTAAAAATCTAGTGCTTTAATAAGCTGAGGCTGATATTAGAACTGGTGTGCCCAGGGACCTCAGAGAGATGGGAAACATGGCGCAAGATCTGAGTGAGAGCAAAACTGAGTTATGAAATGGGGTCAGATTAATGAAAGTGTGCATGGTAACAGCCCATCCTCAACGATTTCCACCCAGCCTTTGGCACCTTCTGACCCAAATCTATTGACAGCGTCTTATGTCCTACACTCAGCCTTTTCACCTCCAAAGACAAAAAAAAGATTTATAGCATAATAATAACCCTCAAGAATCTCAGCCCGCTCCTGGACTACTCTTTTGTAACTACAAGGGACTTAACCCCTAAGGGAAGGTTTCAGGATAACATTGGGGGTTTGGAATTCTCTATTGGAGAGGTTTCCCAAGAAATGCCATTGGGGCCTCCTGCCCACTCACTTTATAGTCTTCACTCCTATCACACAGACAGACTTCCTTGCAATTTCTTCACCTGGCCTCTGTCCTCCTGCCATGCCTTTGCACCCTTGGGGTACCCAGTTCTCTCCCAGGGGTAGGGGGGGCCCTTCCCAGCCTTCCTACTTGACTAACTCCTCTTCTTCCTTTAGGACCAACTCAAGCATCACCATTTTTTGGAAGCTTTGCATTCAAGCTGTACTTTAATAACATGTATTATTGCTTTTTTCATTATTATAAAATTCATGTTCAGTGTAGAAAATATGGAGCTTATAAAAGAATGAAGAAAACAAAAGTCACCCATCATTTTGACATATATTCTTCTGGTCTTTTTTTCTGTGTGTTTATATGTATTCTAATTGGAAGCATACAGTACATACTGTTTTGTGATCTGCCACCACCCCCCCTCACTTAAGGATATAGAGTTAAGCAAAAAGGGGTGGACAGTTCAGCATAGTGGTTATGTGTGGGTGGGCTCTGGAGTCAGACTGTCTGGGTTCAAATCCTGGAGGCACCACTACAGTCCCGAAACCTGAGCAAGTTACTGATTCCGTTTCCGTGTTTAGAACGATGTGGTTTACACCGAATTTTGATCTATAATTTTGTTTTTTCTCTTTCTCACTCAACCGTGAGTTCCTTGAGGTCAGAGAGTGGCCCTTGTTCATCTTTCTGTCCTCAGCATCTCGCTCTACATAATAGACACCCCAAGATGTTAAATGCGGAAAAGACCCCAAAGAATAAGGCCCTGTGCTGGGATTCAGAGGAAGGTTCCTGAAATAGACAAATTTGCTTTCGCGGCCTTGTTTCTTACCCCTACTCGCTAACGCGGGCCAGTAAATTAAGTTTTCTGAGGCTCCCATCTCATCCTTTGTGAAATGGAGACGCCAGCCACGGTGATTGTGAGACGGGCAAGATGACTTCGTGGACTTGTTCTGCAAACTGTAGAACTTTGTAAGTGATGTTCTTTCCTAGGTTCTCTGGGCTCCGCTGAGCTCTGAATGCGGACAGGCGTGGGGAGCGTGCCCTCAGCTCGGGAGAGCAGCGAGCAGGAGCAGCGGCTCTCGGGCCAGCCCCGCAGGCACCGGTCCAGACTGGGCGCCTGTCCCAAGGCGGAGGGGTGGGTGTTGGGGCGCCCAAGCTGGAGGATCCAGGGGTGCCCCCACCCCCCAGTCCCGGCCCGGGTCCCAGCCCGGAGGCCCCTCTGCGCGCGCCTTCTGATCAGCCGCCCTTCCCCTTCCCCAGGGCCATCCTTCTGCCCACCAGATCCGGCGCGGGATCCTGTCTCCTCTTCCCTGGATCCGGGGCGGGGCGGGGGGAGGAGGGGAGGTGTGGCTCGAAGTGAGTCTTCCTTTACCTCCTACTCTCTGGCAAAAGCCGCTGCTCGTCTGCTTAGGACGGGGCGGGGGCGGGGGCCGCCGGGCGGAGGGGATTCCTTCCTGCGGCGCCCGCGGCAGCGCGGGCCCTTTTTTAGCTCTTCCCCGAGGCTCCTCTTCGCGCTGCAGCCGAGAGTGACAGCGCGCTCCCCCTCGCGGCGGGGACCGTCGCCCCGCACAGCAGCGCCGGGCAGTGGGAGGTGTAAAGAACAACGAGGCTAGGGTCCCTCCGCCGTCGTCACCGCCGGGGGTGGGGAGTGGGAGCCGGGGGACTGGCTGGAGGGAGACCCGGGGTGCTTCCCACCCGACCGTGGCGCTGCCAGGGCTGCCCTGAGCCAGGAGTAGTTTTGTCATTTTGAAAAAAAAACACCTTATACCCCCGCCCCGGCTGTTTCAGAAGTGGCGTTGAGTCAGAACTGAGTCACAGGAGAACGTGCCCCTCGCCTTCCCACCCCCTGAGGTTCGTCCTCGTCCCGCCTGCAGCCCAGCTCTCGACACCCCACCCCCACCCCGTGGGGCCACTGCCTGGCGACTCACCCCCAGTGACGCGGCCTCAGACCCCGCGGGACCCGGCCACCCTCCCGGCGTGAACCCCACCCCCTCACCCCTACTCCCAGCATGCTATAAAGACAGCTCATCTGGGGTCAGACACCCCGTCCTCAGACCCTGAAAGGACCACAGTCTGTTCCCGGCTTCTGGGCACGACAGGCTACCTGCCCCTGACCTTCCCAAACAGATGGTGCGTGCCGGGGGCCTGGTTGAGCTGGGCGCTTAGCGGGGGCCACGGCGTCTCCCGCGGAGGTTAACTGTAGTGCGTCCTACCCTCGAGGACTTGGTCAGCTTCTTCCACCTCTGGCTATCTCTTTTCTCACCCCTTCTACCCTTTCCTGAGCTCTCTGCCAGGAAGGTGCTACACAACTCTATTTTTAGTCCCAACAAGCTGCCTGCCTGAGCAGCTTCCATCTGCAGCACTCAGAGCCCTTTACAAATGCTAATGAATGGAAGCTGCTGCCTCTAGAGTAACTTAGGTTCCTCTTGCTCCCTATTCCCCATCCCCTAAGCTTTCCCAGTGGGGAAACTGAGGCCTGGAGTTAGGGTATGCAGATGTGATGAAGCCTGGGTCAGGACCCCCAGTTTCCTATGGCCTGTTGGTGGTTCTGCCTTCTCCATTGCCTTCTGACATCTTCTTTGCAGTCAGTGACAGGTCCTGCATTAAGTTCAGAGGTCAGATAGTATCTTTCCTCAGGGAGCTGAGGTCCAGTGGAAGAGGCGAGCATAGAAACCCATGACAGGTCCAGTAGAGCGGTTTCTGCACAGAAGGCTCACACAGGAAGGGAGGGAGTGGATAAGTGCTGTTAATGTCCTATTTTATAACCAGGTGAGGCTTCCTGGAGGAGATGACACCTGAGCTGAGTCTATAATTGAGAATTGCAGTTAATCAAGTGAAAGGCAAGGGCATTCTGTGAACAAAACACAGGATTGAGAAAGAAGCAGTTTGGAGTTGCTAGAGGTAAAAATATTCCCTGTGCAGAGATGGGAGGTTAGGTGGGGTGCCAGCCAGGAAAGGACCTGGTCAGACTGGAGTTTTAAACTTAAAAAAAAAAATTTTTTTTTCTTTATTGCTTTTAGAGAGAGAGGAAGGGAGAGAGAGAGAGAAATAGAAACATCGATGAGAGAGAACATCTATTGGCTGCCTCCTGCATGCCCCCCACTGGGGATTTGGCCCACAACCTGAGCATGTGCCCTGACTGGGAATTGAACTGGAACCTCTTGATACATGGGTCGATGCTCAACCACTGAGCCACACCAGCCGGGCCAGACTGGAGTTTTAAATACATCATTCTGCTGGCAGGGAGGAGGGTGAGTTTGATAGGATAAGAGTGTCAGCCAGGAGACCAATTAGAGATGCTAAAGGCCTGGTTCAGGTGCCACCGAGAGGACAGAGTGCATTTGAGAAAAACGTTTAACAGTTACTTAACTGGAAATCCAGGCTAATACAATCATTTTTGTTTTTTCTCCCTGTAGTCCACTGGTATGCTGGCAGGGCAAACATCACTTTCCTTTTGAGCTAGATGCCTGAAACTCCTGGAGGGCAGGACCAGCCCTCTGTCTTTGCCATGGCAACTAGCAGCAATGCAAACAGCCTGCGTTTGGGAATGCTGGTTTAATGAATGGTGCTTTAATCAGATCAGGGTAATGAAAAGGAGTGGGAAATACCCTCAGCAACAGCAGGTAGAAGGAGGTAGGCATGCAGGACCCTAACCACTCTCATCCTCAAAGTTAAAGCCCAGCACACCTTTCAATGGGAAGCCAACCTTCCCTCCACAGCCCTCACTGTAAATCAGAAAATGCTGCCAACTGCAATGAATGCAGTTTCAGAAACTGTAGGGAGTCTCCTTACCAGTCCCAGCACCCTGCTTTCCAACCGAAAAATCATGGAACCATGCTTAGAACACCTGAAATGTGTTCTGATTGGAGCAGGCTGTGCAGAACATGGCATGTGTACTGGGCTTTGGGATGTGCAGAGAGGAGGGTGACATGGAGGGACTCACCCACATTCAGCAGTTTTGTATATTAGAGTAGCAGAAATTTGAAGAATTTGCTCATTCAAATCTCCGTGTTGTGTGGGCTCTACTAGTAGATCCCTACTGCTGCCTTTCACTGCAAATGGCTTCCTCTGGTCGTCTTCCCAGTATTAAGCCCCAGTAGGTCTGCTGTGTCAGTAAAAGGTCTGCATACTAGTTAAGAAGGTGGACTCTGGTGTAGGCGCAAACTCCATCTCCTCCACTCCTACTCGCTATGTGACCTTAGAGAAGTTAAGTGACACATTCAGCCTTTTGAAACCTCAGTTTCCTCATCTTTAGATCGGGTATGTATTAGTCATAGCAAAGCTTAATAGAGTTAATGCTGTTTAAATACTTAGAACAGTGTCTGATACATGGTAAGCCCTCAATAAACATTAATTATTATTAATATTGCCAGAGTACTCTAACTTATATTTAGGATGGTTGCACTTTCAGTTCCTCTACCAGTTGATCAACCCACATTGCTATTTTGGGATCCCATGAAGTCTTCCCTTGGTCCCTTTCTTTAAGTCCTGGATACTTAAGAAGAGAACCACTGATCCTATAATCACTGACTCACTCTCTTCTGGGGCCAAAAACTATAGTTCATTTAGAAGGAAAGGACCTTTTTTTTTTTTTTAGGGACAGCACATTGGCTTTATTATTTTTATTATAATTATAAAAATAATGCATGGTTATTGTAAAAAATTTGAGTAGCACAGAGAATATAAAGTGGTAAATCAAAACCCTCTCCTTGCCACTCCCACTCTTCAGAGATACCTAAGGTTAAGCAATAATTTCTTGCCCTGCCTCTCCCCTCCCCATTCCCCTAAGTCCTTTCCCCAGAGGTAACCATCTTAGTTGTTTAGTTTGGCATTTACATATCTCTGTTTTTCCTAAATAATATTTCTTATTGCTACCATGATTAATCCATTTTAGACATACTCCAGTGACTTCTTTTGATGTATATTAGGATTTAACTCTTTTACATTCTCCATCCCTTATGTTTCTTCTCCCCCATCTTCCTGATGGAATTATAATTTTCAGCTAAATCAGCATTCAGTATTTACATTATGATCTCTATGCAAATATTATTTACAATGGACAATTGAAGCATATCAAAATTATATTTCTTTTTCTACTGTTGTTTTAAAAAAATAAACTTATCTTTATTGTTGAATGTATTACAGATGTCCTTCCTCCCCCCCGCCACTGACCCCCTCCTCTCCACCCCCACCCTCCTCCTGCCTTCCCCATGCTATTGTCTGTGTCCATTGGTTATGCATATAAGCATATACGTTCTTTGGTTTATTTCTTCCCGCCCACCCTTCCCTTTGAGGTTCATCAGTCTAACAACCAATTTGTACTTCTTAATCCCTTCACCTTTTTTGCCCATCCCCCCATCCCTTTTCCCATCTGGCAACCGACAAAAAGTTCTCTATATCTATGAGTCTGTTTCCATCCTGCTTGTTCATTTTGTTTGTAGATTTAATTGTTGATAGAAGTGTATTATTGCCATTTTATTGTTCATATTTTTGTTCTTCTTCTTTAAGAAGGCCCTTCAACATTTCATATAATACTGGTTTGGTAGTGATGAACTCTTTAGCTTTTTCTTGTCTGGGAAACTCTTTATATGGTCATCAATTCTAAATGATAGCTTTGTAGGATAGAGTAATCTTGGTTGTAGGTCATTGCTTTTCATCACTTTGAATATTTCTTGCCACTCCCTTCTGGCCTGCAAAGTTTCTTTGAGAAATCGGCTGACAGTCTTATGGAAGCTCTGTTGTAGATAACTAACTGCTTTTCTCTTGCTGCTTTTAAGATTCTGTTTCTCTTTAACTTTTTGCATTTTAATGATGATGTGCCTTGGTGTGGACCTCTTTGGATTCATCTTGTTTGGGACTCTCTGTATTTCCTGGACTTGTATGTCTATTTCCTTCACCAAGTTAGAGAAGTTTTCTGTCATTATTTTTTCAAATAGTTTTTCAATTTCTTGCTCTCCCACTTCTCCTACCCCCATGATGCAAATGTTGCTATGTTTGAAGTTGTCCCAGAGACTCCTTACACTATCCTCATTTTTTGACTCTTTTTTCTTTTTGCTGTTCTGATTGGGTGTTTTTTGCTTCTTTATATTCTAAATTGATGGTTTGCTTCTTGGCTTCACCTATCTATTAGTGACTCCCTGTAAATTATTCTTTATTTCAGTTAGTGCATCCTTCACTTCTGGCTGGTTCTTTCTTATGCTCTTGAGGCCCTCACTAAGTTCCTTGAAATTCTCACTAAGTTCATTGAGCACCCTTATAACCAGTGTTTTGAACTCTGCATCTATTAGATTGCTTATCTCTATTTCATTTAGTTCTTTTCCTGGAGTTTTATTCTGTTCTTTCATTTGGGATGTTTCTTTGTCTCCTCATTTTGGCTGCCTCCCTGTGTTTGTTTCTATGTATTAGGTAGAGTTGCTATGTCTCCTAGGCTTCATAGGGTGGCCTATTGTAGTAGGTGTCCTGTAGGGTCCAGTGGCACAGCCTCCCTGATCACCTCTCGTGTAGACTGTCTGCCCATCTGTTGTAACTGAGTCTTGGTTGTTGTTGGCACATCAATGGGAGGGATTTTCTCAGGCTGATCAGCTGCAAGGACTGGCTATGCCCACTGACCACTGACTTCTGACTACCTTGGAGGATCAGCTGTGCAGGGGCCCACCACACAGAGCAAGACTTACTTCAGCAGGGCTCTGGTACCCACTGAGTCCACTCCTTGAGTGTGTTGCTTATGGATTTGGTTGGGTGGTGGTGCTTTGACGTGGTCTGAAGTTGTCCACTGGGTGTGCTGGCTCTGGGGCAAGGTCAACCACTGCCTGTGTTCTACCTGGGGCCACCAGGTATAAGCAACAAAGTGATCTGCAGATGGCTGCTTCTTGTGCTGGGCTTAGAGGTACCCAGGCAAAGCCAAGCTGTGAACCAAGGCTGGCTGCTTCTAGTGCCAGGCCTGGGGCCACTTAGTGAGAGGTATGGGGCTCACTGAGGCCAGATTCTATTTGTTTGAGATAATTTAGGAAAATCTGAAGCAGAAGCCAAGATAGGCCAATCCTATGGTAAATCCATTGGAAACAGCTTGAGTGGTCCCGAAAGTTGGGTTGGGCCGGGCCTCAGGGAATCACCAGAGCGGGCCAAAAAGTGTAAACCAGGTTGCTGGAATCCTAGATATGGTGCCCATCTGCCAGGCCCATGGGAGAAGGGCTCACCAAAGGAACAACGGCCTCCACCAGCATGTCTGTCCAGGAGAAAGCTGCCCCTCCAGCTCTCACCCCAATGCTGTACAACTCAGTTCTTCCCCATATGTCTCTGGTGCCTTTCAAGCTGCCTCCCCCATCCTGGAGCCTGGAAGGAGGAAGTCTGAGTAAATCCATGCTCATGCCCTTTAAGAGGAACTACCTGGGGCTCCAGCAGCCTCAGCCTCTCTCCGCCTCAGTTTCCGCTGGTTTTTATGGACAGAAGTGATGGGGACTTCTCTTCCCGGCAATGGAACCCTAAGCTGGGAGCCTGGTGTGGGACAGGGACCCCTCACTCCTCAGGTAGGACCTTCACAGCAGAGGTATCCCTCCTGATTTTTATTTGCCACATGTGGGTGTGGGGCTAGCCATTCCATGCCTCCACCCCTCCTACCAGTCTCAATGTGGCTTCTTTAATTTTGTAGTCATAGGACTTCCATTCTGCTCGATTTCAGGTGGTTCTGAATGATGATTGTTCTGTAGTTTAGTTGTAATTTTGATGTGATTGTGGGAGGAGGCGATACTGTGTTTACCTATGCTGCCATCTTGACCGGAAGTCGGAAAGGACCATTTTTGATTGAAGATTTGAGACACACTTGTAGAGAATTGACTAAGATATAGAATCATAGAATGCTAGAGCTGGAAGACATTTTGGAGGTACTGATTCAAGGTGTATTTTTCAGAGACCCAGAGAGACTGAGTTATTTGTGTAATAAGTGGAAGATGGAGGGCAGGAACCCAGGCCTCCTGATTATCCCTGCTGGGCTTCCAGGCTATTCTCTCACCCTACACCTTCGGGCCATCCTGAGCCCTTTAGTCTTAGATTTTCCTCTTCCATTTCTACTTCTGGTCAAGCTCCCTCCTGCCTAGTCTTGTCCCTGTGTCAGTCAGGGTTCAACCAGAGATACAGACCCAGTAGGAGCTAGAGGGTAGGGGATTTATTGGCTTATGAAGTTGCAGGGGGCCAACTAGGCAAACCCACAATCCATAGTGCAGGCCGTCAGGAAGGGCTGGCCAGAAACTCTTGGGCAGGAGCTGACGCTGCAATCCACAGGCAGAACTTCTTCCAGGAAAATCCAATTGATTGAATCAGGCCCCCTCAGGTTATCTCTGATAATCCCCTTTACTTAAATCAACTGATTATGGACATTAATCACAGCTACAAAATACCTTTGGAGCAACACTAATATTTAAGTGAATAAATAACTGGATTCTGTAGCCTACCCCAGTTGACGCATAAAACCAACCACCACAGTCCCCTGGTAGTCCCTCTGTCTGTCCTCCTTCCAGTCTGTCTGACATACCATTACCATATTAATCTTCCAAAATCTCTGCCTTGCCCTCCTTTTCAAAATTTTCCATTGTGGTCGAGAGAAAGCCCAGCTTGCCTGCAGATACTGTGGAAGAAGGAGGTACTTCCTCCCACTTCTCTTCACTTACACCCTCCATTCTAGTCAAACCAGCCTCCTTACTCTCTGAACAGTAACCATTTCTATAGCTCTCCCTCATCCTGTCGCTTTCCATTGCCCAAGCCCCACCCCTCCCTTCAGGCCATTCTGTTAGGTTCCTGCCTCAAAGCTCCTGACCTTGGCCCCTTGTGACCACTACAGCCTTCTGAGTTCCATCCCTCCTTCCTGCACCTCAGGTCCTCATTCTCTACCTCACTCACTTGCTCCTGAGCCAAACCAGCGGGAAAGAGGAATTCAGGATTGGTGGGTGGGGGAGAGAATCACTTATTGTCCCTCCCTTTCCCCAAACCAGCCAGGATGCTGGTCAGACCCTAACAAATGGCTCCTAAGATCTTATTACTCAAGTGAAAGATTTGGGTCTAGGTTATTACAAATGGCAACTGAAACAATGTTCTCTCCATTTCTTTTCGTTTCCCCTGACCACCACCTCCACCCCACACCTTGCTGTCAGGTGTGCTTAGTTTCTGATACCTCTTTTTAATCAAGTTGACATCCCATGGACCTGAGGAAATTTGGACTCGATATGGAATGCAAACACGGAAGGAGCCAAAATAGATCCCTGACATCAGAGCATTCTCCTGTTAATGTTTTAAAAAGATCCTCCAGTGGGTCCTGCTAAATGGAATCTATATCAGATCTTGCCAAAGCAAGATGTTCATACCAGGACAGCATAGTAGGAAAAGTTTGCCTTCCTGGGCTTGCAGGCAAATTTCTGGCAGATCTGGTACCACTTAATTTCCTATGTAGACACGAAGTAAGGTACTTAGCCTCTTTGTGCCACGGGTTCCTTTATAAAATGGGGGTAATAAAAGATGTTTATTTATCCTAGATAAAACCTACTAGGTGTGTTGTGAGGATTCAGTTAGTCTATGGAAAGCACGTAGAAACTCCAGCACGTGGAAGGGCCCAGTGCATCTGAGCTTGTGCTGTTATTAGCGAATATAGGGCAATCGAACCTCTGTGGCTCCTTCTGACATCAGTAGGCTAAGCTAAGACACTTTTATAAAGTCACCCACCCAACCATCAGGTGCTCTGCACCTGGATCCGGAAACAGCTCTGGCAATGAGGTGGGCACTGCCTTCTTGCTGTGGGGGTCACTGGTCAGTCGCTTAGAAGTCAAGAAGTCCACATCCTGAGGGGAGCAAATTTAACTCTATTTGGAGAAATATTTGTTGATCATTTCTTATGTTCACTATATTGTGCTGGGTGCTGGGTCCTGGGCATGCTGAGATAAGATGCTGCCCAGGTCCTCGGGAGCTTGTGAGGTAGACAACACATGTGGAAACCACGAAGCACGCCTCAGGCAGCTTGCTACGTCATGAACACAGACAGTCAGGGATGTCACAGAGTCACCACAGCAAAACAGCTAGAGCATCAGAGGAGTTTGATTGTTTTGGGCACTGTGGCCCAAGAAGGAAATTAGCCTGGCTTTCACGAGTGAGCACTCAGTTTAAGGCTTATCGTCAATCTCACAATAAAAATTCTGTTTTCATTTTGGTAAATGTAGAGATAGAGGCATACAAAATATACCCTCAATGGCAAATGTTTAGTTCCAGAATCCTTGGAGAATGCATAGTATTAAGTATACTTCCTGTTATTTGGATTTCAAAGTATGTCATCATCTCTACTCCATTCATCTTCTTGATATCCTTAGAAAGCAAGAAAGGGATTATTACACTCATTTTGGAAATACAAAACGGAGACTTAGAGAAGATAACCAAAGCTTTAACATTTCATGCTAGGTAGCTGGGCTTGGACAGGCTGTGAAGGAGAGGCGTGGCTGCTCCGCCCTGTGTCCATCGCCTAGCACGGAGGCTGGTAAAGAACAGATGCTCAAAGGATCTTTGTGAATGACCAGCTGTACCAAGGGTCTGAGGAAAGCTTCATAAGTAGGTACTCTGGGTTATAAGCTTTGAAGACAAAGTCAGATTTTGAGAGGGCAAAAAATATAGCAACAGATGAACAAAATGTAGTATATATACACAACAGAATATTATTCAGCATTAAAAAGGAAGGAAATTCTAACCCATGCTACAATATGGATAAGACTTACGGACATTATTCCAGTCCAAAAAAGACAAATGCCATATGATTCCACTGACATGAGGCACCTAGAGTGGTCAGATTCTGAGAGACAGAAAGTAGAATGCTGATTGCCGGGGCCTGGGCTGGGGGATGGGGGATTGTTTAATAGGTACACAGTTTCAGTTTTGCAAGATGAAAAAAGTTCTGGAGATGGGTGGCACCTCAAAGGGAATGTACTTAACACTAACCAACTGTACACTGAAAAGTGGTTAAGATGGCACATTTTATGTTATCAGTATTCTAGCACACTTGAATTAAAAAACAGATGGAGAAGGAACCTGCGAGGACAAAGGTGTTAGGGAAGGTAAAGAGGCAAAGAGTGTATGTAGTATGTGTGCAAGGAAAGGATGATTGACTGCTAGGGTCAGAAGTTAAAGCACAGGGAGGGAGGGACATGGTCGGAGAAGAGGCCAGATGGAAGCCAGTGGGCCTTGAATGCCATGCCAAGAAGTGTGGAGTTTTAAATTTGGGCTTTGATTTCATATACAGCTGAGGTGGGCCTTCTAATATTCTCTTCAACCTTGGCTGCTATACAATTGTCATAGGTACTCGGTGGCCCAGCACTCCAAGCTGTCATACCAGTTCTACTCCAATCCAACCTTTTCTGCTAAGCAGACCCCAAGGCTCATCTCATCTGGGCCAGCAAGGGCCCACTGCACCTGAGCGCCTCTGGGGGGCCTCTCTGCTGCCTCTGGTTTGAACTGATCTCCCCTGGGGTATTCAAGCTCCAGCTGCACTAATGAAAACTAATGAGATCTCAGCCTGATTAGTGTGACTTCTTTCCAATTGAATACTCCTAAGCAGCCTCAGTCTGCAAGCTCGCACTTGGTAAATTACTGGCTCTGTACAGGAAGCTGCTTGGATTTCCCACCCTGACTTCCTCCTGTGGGGAGGCGCCCTGGGGGAGTCTGGCCATGTGATAGGGTCCCTGGTAGTTGCTGCCAGTGTTGCTTCATAGGCTGGGCTGTTCTCAGTGTAAGACAAAAGGCTGACTTGTTGAAAGTAGAAATGAGTTGGCCTATGACATTTGGAGTTTATTTTTTAAGTGTTTGGGTGTCATGAGGACATCCATGCAATGCTGACTGGAGCTGTGAACCAGACAGACCTTTCCATGTAGCTCTCTTATTTATTTAACATGAAGTTTTAAAGCTTTTAAAAATCTTCTCTATGTCTCAGTTTTTCATTTCCAAAATGAGTGTATTAATCCCTTTCTTGCTTTCTAAGGATATCAAGAAGATGAATGGAGTAGAGATGATGACATACTTTGAAATCCAAATAACAGGAAGTATACATAATGCTATGCATTCTCCAAGGATTCTGGAATGAAACATTTGCCATTGAGGGTATATTTTGTATGCCTCTATCTCTACATTTACCAAAATGAAAACAGAATTCTTATTGTGAGATTGACGATAAGCCTTAAACTGAGTGCTCATTTGTGAAAGCCAGGCTAATTTCCTTCTTGGGCCACAGTGCCCAAAACAATCAAACTCCTCCGATGCCCTAGCAATTTCACTTTCACAACATCTGAGAAAGGGACTTGATAAAAAGAAATGCCGGAATCTGAACTATTCCTTTCACCATTTTCATACCCACATCTCACTTTGACCGGCTGTGTCTGTCTGCTAGGGCTTCCCACTGGGACATGGAGAAGACATCCCCCCATAGTTCTAACAGCAGCAAGAGCAAAATGCCTCAAGCCTGGCCACCTCAAAGAATGAAACCACCCTGGCCCCACACTCTGGAAAATGGTGGAGGAGACGGTTGGGCTAACGACAAAGAGCTTGCCCATCTGTAGTCCATCACCTTGCACCTCGCACCAGGGAGCATCTAGAAGTCAGGCCATGGACCCCCTATTTCAGGTAGTGCTCACAGATGGCTTCCTCTTACACCTTACCCGTCACTTCCTAGTCATCTCCACGGTCCACTGCTGCCTGACTCAGTGCCCTGCCTTAAGTGATGTGAAAATGAGAGAGATTGAGAGAGAAGCTCGTTAGGAATACCTCAGTATTTGATATCAGTTACTGGTTTTCAGTTTAGTAATCCACTTCCACCTCCCTCTTTGGTTCTAGACTCTGCATCCCACTAGACTCAGCACTGTAAGATCCCCTGACTTAAGGTTCTCCCGTGGCTTCAGATGGAAGAGCCATCACATTTGTCCTGGGGTGGAGGACCTGCTGAACAGGCCAGCCCCTGGCCCACCATCTTGGCTTCTAATTCTGGTTCTGCTATTTACGTGACTCTTCCTCACTGCATGGAGGCCAGAGTACACTGGGCATCTACCCTTCCAGTCCAGGTTGTTCTTCAACAACTTGGCCCTGGCCATGTTTCTGGGATGAGTGATTGAGAGCAAGAGGCAGAGAGAAGGGAATAGCCTTTGGTGTGCAATGGGAGCCCCATGTGGTATGGAGGCTTTGTCTAAAAATTAGGAATTCTTTTCAGCCACATTAGGGCCTTAAACCAAAGTGTGTGTGTGTGTGTGTGTGTGTGTGTGCGCGCGCGCGCCACTTAGTGTACTTTAAAAGTAGCCCAAATGTTTACTATAAGATTTTGGACTACCGAGATTTTTTTTAAGAAGGAAGGAAGGAGCCCTAGCCAGTTTGGCTCAGCGGTTAGAGTGTCGGCCCACGGACCAGAGAGTCCCAGGTTTGGTTCCCGCTAAGGGCACGTACCTCAGTTGCAGTTTGTCCCCGGCCCCAGTTGGGGTCGTGTGGGTGGCAAACACTTGTGTCTCTCTCACATCAATGTTTCTCTCTCTCTCTTCCTCTCTGTCTATCTGAAGATAAATGCAAAAAAAGTGTCCTCGGGTGAGGATAAAAAAAAAAAAAAAAAGAAGGAAGGAAGGAAATACCCTTACTCTCATACTAAAATATGACTAATAATAATAATATCTTGGTGTAAGTCCCTCCAAACTTTTATGTCTATAAATTGTATCTTTATATACTGCTTTATAATTTGATTTTTTCACATAATTGTGCATTTATTCATGACATCAAACAGTCACCTATCATTCATGGCTGCATGGTATTCCATGGGATTATGACTCTACCAGACTTTCTTTTACCCCCTTTGTTGGACATTGGGTTGTTTCTGGGGATTATAAACAATTTGGTGTCAGGAAAACTTAGATCTAAATCTTTGATTATATATATATATGTTATATATATATTTCTTTCTTTTTTTAATTCTCACCTGAGGGTATTTTTCCATTGATTTTTTTAGATAGAGTGGGAGGGAGAGAGAGAGAGAGAGAGAGAAACATCGATGTGAGAGAGACACATCAATTGTTTGCCTCCTGCATGACCCCGATTGGGGCCAGGGATCAAACCTGCAGCCGAGGTTCGTGCCCTTGACCGGGAATTGAACCCATGACTCTTTAGTCCACGGGCTGACACTCTAACCACTGAGAAAAACCAGCCAGGGCTTTGACTATATTTTCAATTCCTTAAGATAAAACTCTAGAAGAATTAATAGGTTGAAGGGTATGCTTTCTCTCAAGGTTTTCATATTTATTGCCAGATCAGCCCCAAGAAAGTTAAAACAATTTCTACTCCTGTACCTTCAATCCTTCACCAACTCTGGGTATTATAACTTGTTAGAGTGTGTATATACTTTATATATATATATAGTGGGGGTTATTGGGAGAGGTGATGTAGAGGGATTGTACATTTTTGTATGGGCTGATCTATCACTCCTTATCATTTATGATTTCTATTTCATATCACGATTGGGAAAGCCTTCCCCACTCATTAGAGCATTCTTTCTCATTTATTTATTTATTTATTTATTTATTTATTTATTTACTTTTGCAATATGTTTTATTGATTTATTTTTTTAGAGAGACAGGAAGGGGGAGAGAAAAAGAAACATCAATGTGAGAGAGAAACATTGATCAGCTGCCTCCTGCGTGCCCCCTACTGTGGTTTGGGCCCCACAACCTGGGCATGTGCCCAGACTGGGAATCGAACCAGGACCTCTCAGTCCATGGGACAATGCTCAATCCACTGAGCCACACCAGCCAGGCTCTTTCTCATTTTATTTAATTCTGAATTCCAGGAACGTAATACTTTAAGCTGTTTTACCTCCAGAGCCCTGGACTTCAGGGAGGCACTGCCTCCAAAAGACCTACAATGTAAAGGGAGGAATGTGCAAAATGTAGGTCTGAGCACTGATCCCACAGCCCACAGACTCTCTGAGGACTGGGAACGGAATTCAAACCTGCTTTAGGCTCCCAGTGACCATCTGTCAAGTCCAGGGGCTGCTTGAATGTCCCTAGTTTTCCCAACCAGGATTTTCCTTCTTGTTCAAATCTTTAGAAAAGTCCCCTGGGTTCAGAATAATGTCAACATTTTCTCAAGCATCTGTCTCCCAAACCATGTGGCCAGTGCCCTGACATGTCCACCCTGCAGGGACAGAGGTCACCCAGGCAATTACAGGTGGGAGAGGACCAGAGAGAGCAGAGGGGCTGACCTCCACCATGATGACAGCCATGCTCCACCATCAGCAAAGGGAACACTGACTGCAGGCTACCTGCTGTTCACACCAGGCCCTGGCATCTCTGTCGGGGTTCGCAAATGCATTTCTTGTGTGTGTGTGTGTGTGTGTGCACGTGTGTAAGCACACATGTACATGCTCACTTGCTCAAGCTTGCACACACACTTTCTAACCTCACTCTTCTGCTACTTAATTCTAAATAGGAAAACTCTCTAATTTTGAAGAGGGGGAGGAGGAGTGGAGCAAAGAAAATCTACAGTAGAAATATTAATAGTAAGAAAAAGATATGCACTGAGCATGTGCAGAGTCATTTTTCCTCTGCATGCTTTATTAAAGAATTATATGACATAATTACACGTTATAATGTCTTTACACATATTTATGGTAATTACGTCAATGCACATTTGATGTTCTGTAATTACAGTAAATACACAACAATCCTGACAAATCGCCTGATCAAGAATTAAAATTCCCTAAGTGAAGACGGGAGAAAAGACATTAACTCTTCTGCTGCCCGATTGCCCCGCACCTGATCGTTCCTCCGCCTTCCCTGACAGTTCATTTCACAAGGATGTTCCTGAGGCTGGTTCCTGCAGCAACACCACTTACTTTTGTCACAGTTTCCCCTATGATGCTGCTGTGTGTGCTGACTGCGTGTGTGTGTGTGTGGAAGGGGAGGGGCTGCCAGGCCCTGACAGAGCTCCCGGGACAGGTAGGTTGTGAACATGCGCTAGGTGCCCTCAGTGAAGACAATTGTCCTGGGAGATGTGGGAAATACAGAGAAAATGCCGGTCAGGATCCATCCCCCACGGAGGGAAGCAGGAGGGAGAATGGACACCTCAGCAGTTCCCTTACCTGTAGGCTGCTGTTACTCTCCAAGCCACTGTGTGACAGTACGTTCCTAAGGGCAGGACCACATCCAGTTCTCTAGCACCTGAAATCACACTGAGTCTGTCACCGTGAGGCTGATACCACCTATCTGTTCGTCCTGCACGCATTAATTATACTGGATGGGTTGTTTTCGTCTCTCTTTTTTTTTTTTACATCCTCACCCGAGGATATTTTTCTATTTATCTTCAGATAGAGTGAGAGGGAGGGAGAGAGAGAGAGAGAGAGAGAGAGAGAGAGAGAGAGAGAGAGAGAGAGAAACATTGATGTGAGAGAGACACATCGACTGGTTGCCTCCTGCACAACCCCAACCAGGGCCGGGGACAAACCATAACCGAGGTACGTGCCCTTGACTGGAATCGAACCTGTGACTCATTGGTCCAAGGGCCAATGCTCTAACCACTGAGCAAAACTGGCCAGGGCTGTTTTCTTCTCTTTTGTGAATATTTTTCATCGTCTCGTCTTCTCTGGATTCTGGTGTTGGGGAGTTTGTTGTTCTTGCAAGTGGGACCTGTGGCCAATTTATTTATTTTTCTTTATTGATTTTTAGAGAGGGAGGAAGGGAGAGGGAGAGAGAGATAGAAACATCAATGAGAGAGAACATCGACTGGCTGCCTCCTGCATGCCCCTAACTGGGGATTGGGCCCACAACCTGGGCATGTTCCACTGAGCCACACTGGCCAGGCTGAGGCCAGTTTATCAAAAACAGTCAGTAATTGGCATAATTGTTGTCCCAACCTGAGGCATCTCCTATGATCTCTTCATCTGTGGGACCCAATCCCTCCTGAGGTCTGGAGGGAGTATTTCTCTACTTTTCCCAGAGGAGATCAGAGCCATCCATGGATTCAGGCCAGCACACATTTGGCTCAGAGGAGCGCTGGGCCTCCAGGAGGCAATAGAAGAACCAAGTCCAGCAGCTGGACTCCAGTTTCCCAAAGGGACATAACAATGGCTCACCATACTGGGTTTTCTCCATGGAAGGAACTTACTGTGAGGCAAGTTGTAGAACTGAAAAACACAAGGCTAGAGCTAGGCAACACTCTCCCTGCCTACCTACTTCAGGGCCTTTGAACGAGTAGATGTTAAGGAGTTTGAAAAGTTAAAAGGTTTAAATAAATGTAAGGAATTTGCAGTAGACTGCAGTGCCCAGCATTGACCTCCTTTACCGTGGAAGCAGGAATAATGCTCCCCTCCCGTTGGCACACACTGATTTCATCCCACCTCTGTGACCTGGAGAAACTAATTAGCCCTGAACAGGTGGTCTTGAAGGGAAATTTCACTGATCCCCACAGGTAGAAAAGAGAACTCTGTGGCATTGGCTTAGACCAATGTGGGGAAGGACTGAAATGAAGGCTGACTAATGATTCATCAAAGTAGCAAACATATTGACTAATAGAATTCTTAGCCATGAAGTCTCCATGTTCCACACAGACTGATATCAAAGCAATTACAGATTTAAATGAAGCTGGAATCCTTACTGCGGAAAATGCTTGTTTTAGCCCAAGAAGGGGCCTAGAAGTGAGTGACCCATTACTCCCCTGGTAATGAAAGCGCCTGGCAGCCTGCAGGCTTCTCAGGATGTAATTGCTGTGGGCTGACATGGGGATCTCACTGCACTAATGATGCCCTGTGCCATCTTCTGAGGCCTCACTCCTCGCTCGTAAGTGCCAGGATTGCAAAGGAACGCAGCAGGTAGACATGAACACATTAACACGTGCTCTTAGCATTTTGCATTTTTCAAAAATGTTGCCATCATCTTTTAGTCTTCTTTCTTTCTTTTTTTTAATTGTTAATTGCTTAAGACCTGGTAAATTTAGACGGATGCTTTAACCATGTATTTAAACATGTGAGCAAGTGAAATGGAAACAGATGTAGCATTTTCTTTCTTTCTTATTTTCTTTTTAGTGAGGACTTTGCACGGCCAGAAACCATAATTCATATTTTCTTCACACTCACAAAAGATTCTGCTGGAACCAAGTGTGTGTTGGGAAACAGATTTTCTAGGCTCTTTCTGGTTGGGCGTTGTTGTGCTGTGTTTTTAACTGCTGTTCATTTAGCAACTGCTAGAAAAGGTGGGCTCGGGCGGAAAGTAGACCACAGCTTGCTCCTTTTCACATGGGTTCCGAGAAGAAATTGGGAGGTTTGTGCTCCTTTGAAGGTGGGAAGGAGCAGGAACCCACAAGATTCGGTCAGTTAATCGGAGCAGGCTATTTCACAAAAGCAATTTCTTGCCTCAAAGCAACAGGTGGGGGGAGGGGGAGAAAGAAGGGAGAAAGAAACAGCCCTTTTACTTTCTAAGGGTTACCGCTTTGGAGGTGGAGGGCAGGAGTTTGAAATTAAATATGCGGAAGGGAAACCAATAAGAGGCAAAATCGCCAGCAAGAGATGTCCATTTAGTCTCAGTGATGGGTTTGCCAATAAAGTCTGTTTCAGCACCCCGCCCCCCCCCACCCCCTACCCCCGCCCTCAGCTCATCTCCACCAGTGGCTTTGGGAGTTCAATAACTGCCCGGTGGGACTGTGCTCCATTCTCTCCAGATCTGTGTAATCCTTGGCTGCTGAGCTGCCAACTGCGGTCCCTGGGGAGTGAAAATTAATTTATTTCCCTTCCCCACTCGGCTGATCCCAGCTGGCCCGTGGCTCAGCTGGGAGCTGGGGTCAGATGCGTGAGACCACCAGGTGCTTGGAGTAAATGATCAGGGCCTTGGGCTGAGAAGGCTTCTAACAATACGGAAATGGCATTTTCCACTTAACTCAATTGCGGTGCACCTGGGTGTCTCTCTACACCAAGATTCAATTATCAGAGACAATGCATGTCCCTCCTTACACCCAACCCTCACCTGTGCTTTCTGGGGAGCTATCTAGTGCCCTCTTTTTCTGGCAGCTATGGGTGGTGAAATTCCAACAAGCAAGAAGAGAAGATTTTTCTGCTCATTGTCAGCTTCAGAACTAACTCTAGTGTGCAGTGGGTGGCACCGTGAGAGAGCACCAGAGTGTTCTAGCTGTGTGGCCTTGGGCAAATCACTTAACCTTCTCGAGCCTCAGTTTTCTCCTGTGTACGATATACCAGACGACTTTCAGTCTCAGCATCTAGTTCTAAACTCCCAAGGAATCTATCTTAGTGCATTTCGCTGAGGATCCCAAAGCACTTCCTTGACAAGAGAGTGTTCAGTCTCAAAAATTAATTCAGAAGAAACTGGAAAACAAAGTCATGAATAAAGGGCATGTCGTGAGCTCCCAGCCCAGGTCTACTGCACCCACTCCCTCAGGAAGCCCAGCGGCCTCCCTGGAGTCCCACTTGTTAAAACTTAGAGGCAGCTTGCAGTCTGGACAGGGATGGCAGGGAGGAAGTAAAGACCATCACCCAGGGCAAGATTCGTTTGGCATTGTCTCCAAAAGGTGCCTTCACTGGCCTCTAGCCTCTCGCTCTTCAGCTTGTGAAGCTATCAATGGAAACCGGATCCAAGTGTTGCTGATTCAATGATGTTTGCCCAAATGCTGTTTCCGAAGAGCTGTTGGATGCCCAAGATGCCTTCTGAATCTGTTTTCTTTTTCCAACACACTCGTTTCTTTTCCTGGAAGTGGGACATGGCATGAAGCCGGAGGAATCTGAACCCGAGTCTATTCCAACTCCTTTCTAAACTTGGATCCCAGTGCAATAAGAGGATTTGGGAACCCAGCAGAGGCCCCTTCCTCCCGCCCCTCCCGGAGGTCCTGGGAGCTGTTGCTGTTAGTAGGTACTGAATGCATGCAGCAATTCCGTGCTTATGAGCCAGGCATTGCTCCATACATTTCTGTTTCACATCATCTTCAAACCACATGGCGAGGAAGGTATTAGTACCTCCATTATACACACAAAGGACTTCTAAGACTACATGTAGTAAATGGCAGACTCCATATCCAGACCTAGGCCTATAGCCCTTGTTCCTTCTAACATCACACACACACACACACACACACACACACACACACACACTTGTAATGAAGGTGTGCTCTTTTTCAGACTAAGGAGAGCCCCTCCCAGGTGGCACACCTTTGAGTCACTTTGTTAAAAAGGCAGCTCCAACCCATGAGACAAATCAGAGCTTTTGATTGGCTGTTGCATATCTTCTTGGCTATTTGAACACACCTTTCTTCCCTGGCTTCAGAGTTCTCCCAGAAGACTGGCTCTCTCCAGTCGGGAGGCCCTGGCTTTGTTCCTTTCCCAGTTCCTCCTTCAACCCCTTCCCACTGCCAGGCAGTCCCTTTTGTCTTGTTATTCTCATTGGATACGCTGCCCAGTATAGACAGCCCCATCACTCCCACGAGGCATAATCGCCATGGCTTCCTGTAGCTCCCATCCCTGACCCTAAACTGGGGAAGGCTGTAGAGTAGGAAGAGCAATAACCTCAGCTTTCTTACTCACCAGCTCATGTCCTTGCACTCATCACTTGTCCTGCCTGAGCTACAGATCTCTTTGTCTTCTCTCACAGGGTTTCTGGGGATCCAATGGGTCAATATGTGTGGATGTGCGTGGTGACTATAAAGCACCAGGTCAGGCCAAGTCCCTCTATGCCCATTACCCCCACCCTAATCCACTCTCTATTGCTTTTCATCCAACATTTATCAAATGGCCATACATGCGTCTCCTTCTCAGAGGATGCCCAGGTCCCCTCTCCCAACTGTGCCCCCAAACTGGTTGGATTCCACGGCAACAGAAGACAGACTGAAGCCACGGACACATGGCTCCATGTGAAAGGAAACAGAAGCATTGGATTTTGACATCTTTTAATTTTCTTTTTCTGCATAAAAAGTAGATGTGAAGAGTGAAGACTTGTAGTAACACCCTAGGCCAAGTAGCATATTCAAGACAGCATGGCAGGTGACACACAGGATGTCAGAGAGCATGACAGCAGCACTGGGGATGTGAATAGCATAATGCCACACATCCGCGTTGCCAACAGAGCCTGTATAACTTGGCAGTGGGCATGGAAATACCGTCTGGGTCAGAAGATGCCAAGAAGGGTTGATATGTTACCATTAGCACAAGCACCATGCACATTCCACCGAGGCCGCTAACACGGAGGGGCGTGCCTTCCACCCCATCTTGCCGCCTTTGAGTTGGTCTCAGGTGGGTAGCTCTTCCTTCCCCTGCCCACACAGAAGCATTTCCACCTTCACATCTACACTGCAAAATGTCTTGAGAGCAAGGACCATGTCTTCAATGCTTCTGGTCTCCACCAGACCAGAAATAGGTCTCACAAGTAGAAGACACTTACTGTCTATTCACTAACCAATAGCCATAATCCATTTACCCACTACCTTCTCCAAGTATAAAATAGGAGATTAATTCTAATCCTCTCCTGAAGGATGAATATGAAAAAATGTGATATCCATGGAGAATGTTGAAGCCATCGATTAGAACTGCTTTGTGCTCATCTTCATTTCTGATGACCTCCACCATCCATTCCTGCCTGAAGTCAGTGTGGTCCCAAGCACCAACCAGGAAATGCGATACTTGGTGCTTTCCAGATCTCTGCCTGTGAACTCTATGGGGCGAAGGGGGGTGAGACATCCTGACTCTGGAGTGATGGCTGCCAGTCTAAAAGAGATCAGAAGATGCCAAGACAGTGCACTTTTGCCTTTAATGGATAGTTATCCAAAGGGAAGTTATTCCGCTCCTTCAGCAGTCAGCCCACCTCTTTGGCCAAATCCCTTTTTTCTTGGTGACACTCATCTTTTCTTTCCTGAAAACACAGCTGAGGAAAGGAAAATTCTCCTTCCTCCCTACCTGCCACGCTACTATCAAAAATCTAGTGTCTCCACCTTTGGGACCCTTTCCACTCTCCTCTTTTCCTCTGGCTACCAGGCATTTAAGATTGATCTGTTTCTCGTGGCTCCAAGTGGAATTTGACTATGTGCATGGAAACAGCCAGGCAGAGCTGACAGCACTGTCACACAGTGAGCACAGCTCCTGACGTACATGCATGGGAGTGAGTACACACACACACACACACACACACACACACACACGCAGTTCCCCTTCCTGAGCCCCCACAGGGTCTCCTCCCCATCCCCCTTGGCTAGTCCAGCCCACTGCACCATCACACGGCCCATACTCCGCTGCAGCAGGCAGACAGCCCTCCCCTGCCTTCCCACCCCTCGCAAATCCAGGATGAGGCGGGGGGCGAGCTGCACTCTGTTGGATAATGAGTTGAGAACTTACTGCCTCTCGTCTCTCTCTGGCTGGTGACTGACACAAATGGAATTCATCTTTAATCATCTGTTAACTCGTTGTCTATTATAGCTCTTTAATAGCACCATAGATATTCTTAATGAAGCATGATTTAAGGTATTTACAGCACATGGACCGACAGACATCACTCACAGTGTTCAGGTAATGAGGCATAAAACGGCTTTTGCATTCCCCCCAAAAGAGAAAGCGACAGAGAGAGAGAGAGAAAGAGCTTTAGCACTGGGGCAAGAAAAAAAATTAAAAGCCTGTGTTGTAAGGTTTGTTTTAAAATGTTTAGGCATTTAAAGTCATTTTAGCTTTTCTGAGGTGTTTGGCTCACAGTGTTCAGCAGTGACCCCCACCAAGAGTGGCAGGCTCAGGTCCAAAGTAGTCTCTGCGGCCACCTCAGACCCCGACATCTCTCCTGGTGGGTTTTGGGGCAGGCGGTGGTGCTGAGCTGGGCTCTCTGGGGGCCCCTGAGTGTTCCTCCATGTGGAACACAAGCCTTTGTCTGGTTTCCTCCATCACACAGTGTTCCCTGACGGTGTTTGAGGGACATCACCATGTTAGAAGAACAGTGGTAGAGCAGGTGGCAGCCATCCCCACAGGGAGGAGGACAGGGGCTGGGGTCACCTTCTGGCGGACATGCTTTCTGGGGCTGGTTTCTCTGCTCTTGCACTTACTTAAAAGCAGAGCCTGAGAGAAGCAGAGAGGACCTAGCCTATGGCGTCATCCAGCCCCTCCTTTCTCCAGTTGGGAAGCTCAAAGTTATCTAGCTGGTTAGTGACCAAACCAGAACTAGAACGGGGTGTCCTCTCCCTCGGATGGCTGCTCCTCTCACCACACAGCGGTGCTCTGCTGTTCCTGCGAGGCAGACCCCACAAAACCTCTAGGACAATGAGGAGTTAAAGGGACCAGAGAGAGGGGGGTGGGTATGATGGGGGACTCTTTTCCAAGGATATGCTTTAAATGTAGAGATCTCCAAGGCCAAAGAAACCCCCCACATACCCCACAGAATATGACAGGATAGAAAAGATCCAGCTTCTGGCTCTGAGCCTCGCTTCCCTACAATGGGCCTTCAACAGACTTCCTTTCTCTCTGCCTCAGAGGGATGGGCCCAACCTGCCTTCCCTGTCATCAAGAAATGTTGTAAAAAAAATACATGACTTGGAGCATGGGGACCAGAGATGAACATCACTCATGGGGATAGAAGCCATGTCACTTGCAGTTTGAGGCCCAGTCCACCAAGTTGCCGTCTACGTGTTGCCTCTGTCCTCCGCCACCGCCCACCTGCGCTGTCTGTGCGTGGCCGAGCCCAAGGCAGGACTAAACATTACTGTATGCGGTAATGTGTCATTTCTATCAAATCCCCTTTCTGGCCACTCTCAGGTTCTTGGTAGAGACTGACAGGGACCAGGAGCCCCCAGGCCACATGATTTCCTCTCAGGAGGGAGCAGAGTTGGGACGTTTTGGGAATGGGGACGTGCCTCTTACCTGGCCCTGGTGGATGTAGACCCAGGTGCTCTGCCACTCCGGCCTCTCCTCTCCCAGAGGAAAAGGGCTGTGAGAATGGTGGTGAGGCGCCTTCATGTACCACTGCTTCCTTCAGCAGCCAAATGAGAAGGTGAGCCTAGGTGGGAAAAGACATGATTTCTCACGATGGGGCGGTGAGGAGTTGGTGTGACTAAGGTGATCAGATTCTCCTCCTGCTAAACCAATCTGCTTCCTTGTAAGCTGCCTCTTCCAGTGTGTCTGAGGCGCCGGTGACTGTGGGAGGGAGCCAGACACCTTGATCTGTGCATGCATGTGTGTGTGTGTGTGTGTGTGTGTGTGCGCCCGCGCGCGCGTGCAGGGAGTGACATTCAGAGGACGCGGAGAGAAGGACATCCCCAGCGCCCATTCAAAGGGTGGAGGTCCATGTAGGAAAAGGCCATTAATTCAAGTCACAGGGCATTCTCCGGGAATTTCTACCCTTTTCCACGTGCTAGTCCCAGACTCTGTGAACCAAGTTATCTTCCAGGCAGGCCTGACTCAAACAAGCAGGACAGGAGCAGGGAGCCTGTATGTCCCAGACCTTACCAACTACATCATTCATTCACGTGTTGATTCATGCATTCATTCCACACCTGGCCAGACATTGTGCCAGGTCCCAAGGATAACTGAGCAGCTTGCCCAGAGGAGCCCATGATCTGGTCAGAAGACAGACTTCTAAAGAAATGATGTCTGATGAGGGGTTGAGGTGGGGTGGGGGCAGTGAGAGGCGCCTGATGGCACATGAGGGCAGGGCCATAAGGTGGAATAATCATACTATTTAGGATGGATCCTCAACCTTAAGGATGGCGAAGCATTTCCCCCAATAGACCATAGAGCCGGCACAGAACGGACCATCCTTCCAATACATGTAGACTCATAGGATGGCAGAACGGGAGAGGGCCTGGTTTCCTTACAACATCCCCACCCTGTGGTGATGAGCTTGGTCTTCTGCCCCACCTAGCCCCCAACTCCAAGCAGCCCATTCCGTGTCTGCTCAACACTGACTCTTAGGAAGTCCTCCTTCAGGCCACGTGCTTTCCACTGAGGAGCCTGCTTCTACCCTTCAAGAAAAAGAAGGCTTATGTGGGGGACTCATGAGGACCAGACAGGGAGTGGAAGGCCGGCAGGCCCCAGGGGCTCCCGGGAACAGAATTCTCTCTACACCCCTGTCCTCACCCCTGGACCTTGGTCATTCTAGCTCCTGTGGGGAAGGAGAAAACTTCCCTTTTCCCCTCTTAGTTCTTCTGGCTGGTAAAATAATTAAAATGACATAAGACAGATTAACAGGAGAAAAGTAATCAAATTTAATTCCATATGTACATATAGGAGTTCCATAAGAACGTGGGGCTCGAGAACAAGTGTGGCAGTGGACTCCGCATATGCCACCTTGAACTTCAAGAAAGGGGGCTCCTGCCCTGGCCGGTTTGGCTCAGCGGTTAGAGCGTCGGCCTGCGGTCCAGAGAGACCCGGGTTCGGTTCCCGCTAAGGGCATGTACCTCGGTTGCAGTTTGTCCCCAGCCCTGGTTGGTCGTGCGGGTGGCAGCCACTCGATGTGTCACTTTCACATCGATGTTTCTCTCTCTCTCTCTCTTCCTCTCTTCCTCTCTCTCCCTCCCACTCTATCTGAACAAAAAATGGAAAAATGTCCTCGGGTGAGGATTAAAAAAAAAGAAAGGGGGCTCCTGGTTTGAACTTCAAAGGGCAAGAAGCAAATGTTTGGTAAACAAATGTTGCAGGGCCATCTTTAACAGTGGAACACAGAGAGGACTTTGACCAAATGTGCCCTCTTAGGTTCCTCCCTGTCTATCACACTTAATTCATGTTCAATTACAGTTATCTATGATAATAGATCCTATCCTGGAGCAGTCCCTCTAAATTCTTTTAGGATTAGGGAGGAATCTGGTGGAGTAACCATGGTATTTAGGATGGATCCTCAACCTTAAGGGTGGCAAAGCATTCCACCCAATAAACCACAG
Organism: Tadarida brasiliensis; assembly: GCA_030848825.1. NCBI lineage: Eukaryota > Metazoa > Chordata > Mammalia > Chiroptera > Molossidae > Tadarida > Tadarida brasiliensis. Next base: position 63,327,826 of record CM061259.1, on the reverse strand, counting down.
AGTAGAGGTCTTTTGTTTCTTAAAATAACTAATTGAAGCCCAGCCGGTGTGGCTCAGTGGACTGAGCATCATCCGGTGGACTGAGAGGTCCTGGTTCGATTCCTGGTCAGAGCACATGCCCGGGGTTGTGGGCTCGATCCCCAGTAGGGGGCGCGCAGGAGGCAGCCGATCGATGTTTCTCCCTCACATTGATGTTTTTATCTCTCTCTCTTAAAAGATCAATAAAAACATATTTAAAAACATAACCAACTTAAAATAATCCATAACTCAAAAAAATTATATTTTGGGGTGGCGAGCTCTGTTCCCCTCACTCCTCATGAGTCTCACCTGAATATGACTTTGAGTTGCTGTGACCCTGATTTTGACTACCCTCTGCTAATGAGTCTGGTTCAAAGGGCTGAGCAGAACAGAATGGGCGCAACCCAGCTTTTCTTGTGCCAGGGCATACACTGGTTGGTTTATAAATTGCCTACCCCAGGTCAAGTGTCCACCATGGTCCAGTCAACTAAGGACCGAGGTAAGGCAGCTACCCTGTGAATGGGTTAGGGGCCCATGGCTAATACCCCTCAACTAGAAAGGACTTCTCTCTCTCCTAACACCCGGAGACCCCATTATCCCCATCAGTTCTAATTTTCTAAGTGGAGAAGAAAAGAAAAGGTAGAATAAATTAAGTGAAAATATAGGAAGAAAGCATACAAAACTTCATTGGGATACTTGAAATGTTCTAATCAGGCAATGCCTTGTGGTTTGGGATTTCCTTGTGGTGTGACCTCATCATGGTTTGTAGCAACTTCCTTTTCTCTCAGCTGAAAAATGCCAGTGTCTAGACGCATAAATGTCTGCAGAGAATTTCTGGGGCCTCCTCTTGGTTTTTCTTCTCTGATGATTCCTTGGACAATATGAGCACTAAAGTTATTGATTTTCTTTCTTTTTTTTTTTTCTCAATCACATTTCTGCCAACAATCAGCACCTTTGTACTTTCTGAGGAGGATTTGAAATAACTTGCTCTGAAGATGGAGAAGCCACCGCCCCTGAGACTGAAGTGATTGTTAGAAATGTCACTTCAGTGTGGAGACGGGAGATATGAGAGGAGTGGAAAGGCACAGCCTGGCCCAGGGCTCCTATGAGTGTCTCTTTTTTTCATTCTATAATGTCATCCTTACCCTTGATTCAGAATACAGGCTCTTCAAGCTTCCCAGAGAACTCAGGAGTGGCCCTTGTCATAAGCTAAACTCATTACTCAAGAATGTTTCCAAACAATATGTATGTTTGGGGGGCGGGGGGGGGTGAGGCCAAGAAAAGGAAAAGATTGCCATTCAACCCCAAAACATGCACTAGAGACTAGGTCCATTAAGACCTACTTTTCCTCTTTTCTGTAGGATTCTGTTCATGGATTGGCCAGACAGCAGGTTACTGAGCAACATCAGGTGTGCCCTGGGTTCCCCTGGACCTGATTTCTCTTGTTTTATTCCCAACCATTAAGAAATGTTTATGGCAAAGCATTTGTGTGACACTTAGATAGAGCAACTAGTTGCCTAAGAAACTGTCCATTCTACACATGTTCCAGCTCCTCGTATCATTTGGGTCCAGCTGCCTCAGTTGGCCTTCTTCTTTAGCCTTCTTTTGATACCTCACCACCACCACCATTTTATGCCAACGAAGTAGCTCCTGACAGGGATCTACATAACTTGTGGGGCTCAGTGAAAAATGAAAATGCAGGACCCCTAGTTGAAACATTATCGAGAATTGCAAGATGAAACAGCAGCAGGGAACCGAGCACTGCCCCGCTCAGTGCTGCACAGGCCACAGACCGTGAAGCAAGGCCTGCTCCTGAGGGCAGTAGGAACAGCCCTGCACACACTTCCTTATGGCTCTGTGGGGATCCTGGGATCCTGCCCTGGTGACAGAGACATGCTTCTCCTACTTTATTGTGACAGCTTTCCAGAGCTCCATCCACATGCTCAACCCACAGATCTGTAAGGCTGTCTGTGTTGACCCCCGGGAGGCAGGGCTCATATATAATTGTAGGAACCAGGCATTCTTTTTTTGTAAACCCTATATACTCTACTCAGACTATGTGCATAATAGTTCTTACCTCCTTCAACCCAAGAAGAGCATCAGAATTGGCACCCTGGGTCCAAATGAACCATAGTCTGTCCAGCTATGACGGCTGCCTCTGGCCACCACACTCAGAGAATTTTAATGGCCCCAATTCTCTGCTCTGCTATCAGCCCTTAAGGATCACCTCCTAAAAGTCACAATCTACCCAAGAAGCCACTGTGCATCCATATCCCATAGGTTTCTCCAAACTTTTTAAAGAGCAACTTGTATTTTCAACCTGTTTCACCTCTTGGGTAATGAAGATGAGCTTACCATCCACTTGGTGTATGTTAGCAGTTTCTTTTGTCTGTACTAACGGCTTCCTTTTCAAGTGCCAAGAGTCCCCTGCAGTTCTGCCTTGTAGGATTTGATGACCAAGATGTGTTTGTACATTTGTACTCATAGTGATTTGAAAGACTGCTCATTTCTGGTCTCCTCCTGTCCTCATCTGGCCTCTCCCTCTTCCCCTCCCATTCCTTCTATTTGACCATTTTCTTGACCCCTTTCTGCGGCACTGGAAACTGAGGACAGTGCCTCATGCAAGCATATGGTAGCCCTTCGCAAATGTAGCACACTCATGTGTGTGTGTTACCTTCCAGGAAGCCTGACCTTTTGTTGTCCTTCCGTGTCACGGGGACCCCTGGGCTGGAACAGTCTGTAGCGACTGTATATACTTGTCTGAGTTGTCTTCCCGAAAGTACCCAGGATCCTTTCTGCCAAGGCCCAGCCAAGCACAGGCCTGCCCGGAGCCCACCTGCCCACACCTGTGTTCTCACACAACCTCTCAGGGTCAGCTTGGCTTTCTCCTCATGGAGGGCGCAAGGGATTAGGAGCATTTCCACCTGATGAAAGAGTCCCCCATCATCTGATTGCTGGGGTTTCACTGCAATCTGTATGCAGGTGTAGAACAAATGGTCTAAGATGGAGCCCCAAACAATGTAGTCTTGAGGTGAACAGAGAAAGAGATCCCTTTGGAGCTTTGCTTACTGCTGTCTCCAAGCAGTTCCCTGTCAACAAAAGAATATTTGGCACCAAAAGTTCTTAATTTTGAAAATTTTCAAAAGCTTCTTGTCAAAAGCTTTTGAAAGACTAAATACAATTTTATTTCCCATTAATTTATTTACCTCTTCAAAGAACTGTCACCAGTCAAGGAGGCATGATTGACTGTGCAGAAGCCCTCTGTCTTCTCCCTGGCGGGGCAGCAGAGCGGCGCGCCCAGAGCCCCGCCTCGGAGTCACACAGAACTGGCTTTGACTTGTCCCTTTGCCACTTACTACCCATGTGCCCTTGGACAGGTTACTCTATCTTTCTAAGCCTCAGTTTTCTCATCTTTAAAGTGGGAATAATAGTGGTGACCTCTATGTGGGCTATGGAATTAAATGAGGTAAAAGTTATGAAATGTTGGCATATAACACAATAGGGCTCAATTAATGGTAGCTATTATTTGCTTGATAATCTTTAATTGAGGATTACATCAGTTTGTACATTCAGGGTTCGCTTTTTATGGAAAGGTGTTTACTTAGTGGTAAGCTCCTTGGCTGTTAATACAGTTAGTTATATGTTTTATTCACGCATTCAGCATGCATGTGTATTGTCCATCTCGTGTATGTAGAGGACCCTAAGTGCCAGCTGCTGGTCCCAGACCTGGTGATGGAAGCAAGTATACCAAAAACTAATACAATGTAACTAGTCTATCACAGACATTCTCTCAATGGACTGATTCACATTCTTTCCAATCAAGTCTTTGGCCAAAGAAGATATAGATATTCCCAACATAACTCTAAAAATTTACCAATAGGTAGGAATAGCTCAAAACCTTCCCCTTCCCAATTTATTAATATTATCTTATATTACAAGAACCAAATTTGGGGGGCCCCCCAGCCAATAGTGTATTCATTCACACCTTTGTATGTTGAAAATTCTTAGATGAAGGCCCGCCAATCTCACTGATTCACTGAATCTAGTTTTAAAGTGATCGAGAATGTCCTGATCAGTTTTGAGGGTGATTGGAAGTGGGAAAGACAGGTAAGATCTATCCAATACCTGGAAAATGTTTTGCGCTATGACCATCATCAGATGATGGTCCCTCTCATTCTCCATCTGAGCTTTTCCAGAAAATTTTAAAAATTATTTTATGAGTTTGGAGAATAGTATTGAATCCAAACACACATAAAAAAATTTCCCCCAACAAACATCTTATTTGCAGCTGACCAGTCACATTCTGTGAGTTTCTTGCAAATGAAAATATTTCCTTGAAATTGGAGGAAGACTTAGAAATGACATGGCTGTATTCTCTAAATTCATTTGTTTTTCTTTCCCCATCAAATGCACTCCGACAAAAGCTCGACAGTGCCTTCCTCCCTGACCGTTCCAGTGGGGGTTGGGCAAGGGGGTAAGACCACCATTTTCAGCTTCATAGGATGAGATGTGACACACAGAGTCAGGCCCCTCACATGGACAAGCTGGGCGGTGGGAAGGAAGGCCCCAGAACAAAGACACATCAGGCCATTATACTCAGAGTTATGCCTTGTTTAGCACCCCACAAAAAGACGAAAACCCCACACACTATGCTTACAAATCAGGGCACTTCATATCCACAAGTATTGGTTTTATGCTTTTAATAGTTATTGTATTTCACACACCAAGTTTTAATTGTTCTTTATAGTTCTCTTAACCCTCCATCAGAAGAATCCGTAATATTTTGTAGTAATGCATTCTCCTAATAGCCTTTCAGGACCAGAGGTCATTGAGATGATCCCCTCCCATCTTGTGTGTGAAGAATCAGAGGTCCAGTCATTTCGCTGAAACCTCTACCTCCCCACCAGCCCTTCTCGATTCCCCAGCATTTCCTCCAGGCCTTGATATCATCTCACTTCTTCAAGCAGGGCATGCCATGCCATCGGAAATGCTTCTGTCTCTTCCTAAGGGCCCCACCCTTCTCAGCATCTCCTCATTGGGTAGTGTGACCACGGGTCCACCCACCTGAACTGGGGCCAGATTCCCTGGTGACCAACACCTTCTCCAAAAGGCTGAGCCCCCACCAGCCTAGCCACTCACCCCCATCTGGCTGGGTTTGGTCACCCCGAACGAGTGTGAAAACACCACCTTTGCAGGCCTGGATCCGAAGAAATTGGAAACCTGCTGTTAGCTCCATTCCCACTCTCTTCTCATGTTTGCTGTTATTTTTTAACACTTTTTTTCTCATAAAAGCACTATCCTCTTCCCCAGAGCTTGCCTGTAGCAAAGGCATGGTCTGTACAACTGCAATTATTTCAGAGAACAGATGGAGTGAGGAGCAGAAAGTCTGTTAATAGTAATAGAAATGCTACATGTTAACCTGGACAGCACATGATGACAGTCCCATGACTACCCGTTCTGTTCCCACCAGCTGGGCAACCAAAGTAGGAATGAGATATTCACAAACATAGCCATCAGCCACGTAGCCACCTAAAGTTAGAACTCAAATTCCTTCACACTTGGGGCTGTGGCGACTGCGGCGGAGGAAGCCAAGCCACAGCTCAGCGCCAGGCCTAGCAGGATTGCCCTAGCTCTGGTTCAAATGGCAAGGCCTCCTGGGCTGGCTGAGGCCCAGCCCTAAATCTAGGCAAACGCTGGCCCTAGCAAGGAGCCGATCCAACCAGCGCTTTATATCCGTGCTCTGGGGAGGAAGTGTTAGGTCTGGCGGCTGATCTTGACTTCCTGGGAGGCAGTGGGTACGTGAGAGGCTGGCTCAGGAGCCAGAGGCTTCAGGTCCCCCCGGCCGAGGTCCCGAGGACAAAGGCAGGTGTCTGTGCCAAGTGTTGTATGGTTGGTAGCAGCAATACAAAGGGCTCTGTCCAGCTCTGGGACCAAAACTTTCATCCCCCTTCTAGAACTCGAAAAGAAAGAACTATCTTATCCTGACAGAGGAAATGGGTACATTTATCTCAACAAATATTTCTTAAGCACCTATTGTGTGCAAGAAAATATTCCAGGCCTCTTAGGAACAACAAAGAAATAATTGTCCCTACCTTCAAGAAAATTATAATCTAATAAGAGGGACCAAGAGAAGCCCACATACAACTGGGTACATAGCAGACCCTGGTAAGTGCCCCAGCGAAGGTACAAACAAAATGCTCCTGGGGTTCCAATAGCAAGGACAGCTTGTCTCGTTCAAGGGGCTCAGAAGACGTCCTCATAGAGGAGGTGGGTGGCCTTTGAGATGTGTCTTAAGAATGAGATGGATTTTCTGTGGGCACAAAGGTGGGAAAGCAGAATCACCCTTGAAGTCAGAATTGTCCCCAGTCTTCGTGGGCACCTGTGGGGCGATGGGGGAATCAGCTAGCAGGCTGATTGAAAGCAAGCTATAGAGGCCTCCAATGCCAGCTCACAAAGTTTATATCTGAGTCAAAAGTTTGTGGAGAGCTGTTCCTCACGAAGATCATTGGGCAGCTGTGTGCTTACAAGAGCCAGTTCTGTGCTTCTGCTTCCAGCTCGTCTGTGACCTCATGTTGGTAGCTTGGATGGACCATGGTGTGACTATTACTCATGGAAATGAGCTAGTGCTGCAGATCAGGGAGCATGCTTGTTTCTTTATTTCTTTGTTTTCCAAAGAATTTGCTTACCAAGACACCCCTTGATTACTCCAGTAGAAGCCAGCACAAACGAGGAGGAATCGAGGTAGATAGCTCATAGGCTGGTTGGGAGGCTGTTGAATAGTAGAGGCAAGAGCTAGTTCAGTCCTCACCCAAGGAGTCAGAGAGAATGATGAAAGGTGAGAACGGATTCCAGAGAATGGATTCAAAAAGAACCAAGCATGATTGGAGAGGGAGGAGTCAAAGACGATTCACAGTTTCAGTGTGATGGCTGACAACATGGCCGTGCCACCCACAGAAATAGGCAAGTCAGAGAAGGAACTGGTGAGTGGGGTGGACACGAATGTGGCTTTTGGGGGTTGAATTATTCATCTGATAACGAATTACAGAAAGGATCCACACACTACGTGTCTTACAAGCTCTCCTTTCCTTTCCCTTTCTCCAGTCTCCTTCCACCTCCCTCCTATGCAGACAGGGTAACAATACAGTCTTCACCTGACAGGCGGGGATCTCTGCTGCCTGCTTGGCTGTGAGGCTCTGAGATTTAAATAAGTCCCTCAGCTTTATTAAGCCAGAAAAGTTGCAGTTGACCAGACGGACAGAGTGCAGGCTTTGGGGAGCAGGTAGAATACAGTGAACTAGGTAGGATTTGAACTCACTACTCAATGCTCGAGTCCCCTTGGCATGCAGCCAGAACCCGCTGGTCCAGGCGGGAGCATTCCTTCCCCCCACCATCCTGAGTGGGCAGATGCTACAGAGTGACCGTCATCCCCAGAAGACTGGGCAGTGCAGTGACAGAAGGCATTTGATTCAGAGATGCTGCAACATGTTGCCAATAAGTACATCTTTGTAGTATGTATGTTTTAAATTACACAAGTGTCCAGAGACCTACGTGTGGAGGAATTGGCAACACCCAACAAAAACCATATTGTTGTGAATGAGAGTCAAGCCCAGTTCTGTCCCTCTGCCTCCTGACCTGTGCCTGCCCTCTGTGCAGGGAGAAGAGGGTGGAGTTGGGAGAAAAGGGACATGGTTTTAAATCCCAGAGAAGCCTCTCACTTGTTCACAATGACTGGCATTTATTGATCACTTAACATGTGCCGGGTGCTATTCTGAGCCATTTATTAACTCACTTTAAATGCATAACAATCTAAGAGAAAAGAATGATGATTATTATAATCTCTATTTTATACAGTGTACCTGAGGCCCAGAGAATTTAGGCAACTTGCCCAAGGCTGCACAGTAACTAGATAGGAGTCCCATCACTAAGGTATATTGCCTCAGCAGATTCTCTGATCCTTCTGAGCCTTGATTTTTCCATCTGTAGGCTCAGAATAATAATCTCTACTTAGAGGATTTTTCCTGCAGTGACCCCTTGTTCCCAGTAATGTGACTCTGGTCACACCAAATTATGGCCTTAACTGACTCAGATCCATATCACCTGCCACCTCTGACCACAACATCTGGCCCTTACTGAATCATCTTTTATTCCTATGATGACCTTCTTTGGACACATGGACCCCCACTGCCACCCACACTCTGCACAGGAGTATTTTGTCCTCACCTGTGTCCCCACAGCCCTTTGTGTAAGTCTCCTCCAGCATGTCCCCCTCTGCTGCTGTTGTTTACAGGTCCATCTCCCTTGTTGGTTTGCGAACCACGTCAGGGTATCTTTGTACAGACGGAGTGTAGGATGTTGCGCCAAGTAGCTGAACTCATTGAAGAAATGGGAATCTTCTGCCTGGACAAAAGGTATAACTGCCTTCAAATGAGTGAGAGGCTGCCGCGTGCAAGAAAGTCAGGACCGCCCTGTCTGGTTTGGCTCAGCAGTTAGAGCATCGGCCTGCGGTCCAGAGAGACCCGGGTTCGGTTCCCGTTAAGGGCGCGTACCTCGGTTGCGGTTTGTCCACGGCCCTGGTTGGGTCGTGCAGGAGGCAGCCACTCGATGTGTCCCTTTCACATCGATGTTTCTCTCTCTCTTCCTCTCTCTCCCTCCCACTCTATCGGAACAAAAAATGGAAAAATGTCCTCGGGTGAGGATAAAAAAAAAAGTCAGGACCTGTTCTATGCAGTTCTCTAAGAAAGAATAGGAGCAAGTGTGAGTTTTTTGTTTTTTTTTTATCCTTACCCGAGAACATTTTTGCATTTATCTTCAGATAGAGCAGGAGGGAAAGAGGTGGGAAAAGAGAGAGAGAAGCATTGATGTGAGAGAGACACATCGAGTGATTGCCACCCACATGACCCCAACCGGGGCAGGGACAAACTGCAACCGAGGTACGTGCCCTTAACGGGAACTGAACCCGGGACTCCCTGGTCTGCAGGCCGACGGTCTAACCACTGAGCGAAACCGGCCAGGGTGCAAGTGTGAGTTTTAACGAGCAGTTTTTGGCTCCATGAGATGTGGCCTAGCTGTACTTGAATGAATCGCATCCACAAGGAATGAGGGACACCCCTTCTTTGGAAGAGCTATGGTGATGCTGGGCAGTTGCTAACTAGGTTTTGTTGTAAAGGAAATCTGGCCCCAATTTCCCCCAGTGTTCCAAGATTCTGTGATCTGTCCCATTCCCAGGCAAACTAGTCTCCCTGGAGAGAGGGGCGGGGGCTGCTGTGTGGCCCACTGTCTCTGCGTGCTCTGGTGTCCCCAGGCTGCACTAAAGATGCGAGGAGCTCAGTCTCTCAGGTCCCCGGCACTGAGACAGGCTTTCCAAAGCAAGTCTTTTGTCTGTCGAGGAACTGCTAATCCAGGGGCCACAGGGAACAAACACTGAGGCCATTTGTTCACAATCACAAAACTTGACCAATGGACATTGCTTCATAGTCTTAAAAATACTCTCACACTTTTAACTCATCTTCTTTTTAGAATAACCTTGTTGTTTGAGATACAAACTATTGCCATTTTGCAGGTCAGTAAACTGCACCTTGGTGAGAGGAAATAACTTAGCCCCAAACACTCAGCCTATTCATGGCGCAATGCAGGCTAGGATCCAGGCCCTGTCATTTACTGAGTCAGCTAGGGTCCAGGCCTTCTGTCATTTACTGAGTCATCTTCCCACAACATTGGGTACGTTTCTGAATAGCAGTCTCTGGCACTCACTTGTCAAAACCAGCACAGAAAACTGATGTATGCGTCAAATAGGAATGTGTTTGGATGCAAGGAAGAAAAATCTCTACCACGGGAGCTCGAGGATTTTATTTGTTTCATGCAACAGTAAGTCTAGGGACTGGAATCCTGTGTAGGTTCATCTGCTCAAGGACCCAGGTTCTTTCCATCTTTCCATCCTTAATATATAGGCCTTCAACCTTATGCTTGTCCCCTCTTGGTCACAGGATGGCTGCTACACATCCAACATCGTATCTATGTTCCAGACAGGAAGAGGGAAGGAGTAAAGGGACAAAAGACAACAACAGTTTTCTCCTAGTGACTCTTTGTCTTTTATTCAGGAGGAGATCTCTTCCCAGGGACTTTCTCCTACATCTTCTGGGCCAGAACGTGGCCTCCCCTTGGTGCAGGAAAGGCTGGGAAATCCAGTATTGTAGCTTTCCAGCCTCTGTAGTAGAGGAAGACAAGGAAGAAGGGTAGCTGATCCACAGTGATTGCACAACACCTCTACCCAAATGTGTCAAAGAGTGACATGAGCCCCAGCTCCCAGGTCAAGGTGCCTCCGTCCACATAGCCCAGGAAGTGTCTTTGTCAGAAGCTATGGAGAGAAAGGATGTCCTCTGGATGCCAGCCTGAAATGTGAGTCCGTCCTCGGAAAGGAAAGGCTTTAGGCTCAAGGGGCACCACCGGACTGCATCCTGGTGGGACCATCAGCCCTGGTGAGGAGCAGCTGTTACACTCAACCTCCCCCAGGAAGAAGGCTCTTAACTAGATTTCCCATAGAGAACTTTGTGGGGGAGGTTCAAACACAACCAACCTACTATAGACTAAATTTGTATGCCAACCAACATCATAACGAATAGTGGGAGTGGAGGGTGACTTGTGTCTGTGACTTCAGCTTCTTGATTCAGTGCCTGAGGCCCTTAATCTTCAGAGCCCAGGCAAAGGGGACCCCAGCTGAGGTCATGGAAGCCTGGCCCCTTTCTGTAGCAGGCACTTGGTCTTCTTTGAGAGCGCACTAAGCAAGGAGAGAAACCTGGGTTTCAGTCAGTAGTAGATTTGGTTGGGAATTTCAGGAACCAGACTGAGAAGGTGGGACCTATACTTCTAGGACTTGAGACTATCCACAGACATCCTGTCCTATTCTTCCAAAGAATACTTTTGCTCTTTCTCTCTGGGAAAGGCAGTTAGCACAGACACCTCACATGGCAAGTGGAGGGGAGGGTCTCAGAACCTCTAGAGTTCACCTAAGCATCAAGAAAGCCCCTCTGCTAGGGCACTGCTGAGTTACAGAGAGGGTGGCACTCTGGTCCGCGTCTGGGAATGACCACTTTTGTGCCACTCACAGAAATCGGCTGCATAATATAATCTGTTGGTCCTCTTTTCTGGTTAGCAAACACAATGAGACAGTATGTTACCTAAGATCTTGTAACCTACCCATTGTTTCTGCATACCTTAAACTCTGGGGATAAACATTAAAAAATATGTATGTTAATTTTAGAGGCAAAAAAAGAAATTTTATTTTATTATTTGCATATCTTTGAAATCAAATGTTTGTTCATACTTTTATTGGTCATTTGCATTTCTTATTTTATGAATTGTCTATTCATGTCATTGGTCTATTTTTCCATTGGGTTATCACTCTTCTTATTGACTTAAAAACTACTTTATGTAGTAAGGATATTAATTCTTTTTCATAGATCTTGTTAATATTTTCTTCCAGATTATTATCTTTGAATTTTATTTTGCTTTATTTGTCATAGAAAAGTTTCAAAATTATATCTAGTTAAATATATCAATTTTTTCTTTCATGCCATTTACTGTTAACAGTTTGGTATGTACTTTTCCAGACATTTTCTCTGCATGTGCAAATATATCTATAAATATATATAGTTAAATATATAAAGTTTTCCTGCACATTTTAGATGATATTATACAAACTATTCTGCAACTTATTCATTTAGGTTACGAGTATATTGTGAATATTTTCTCATATTAAAATATAAATCTCTAATTTTAATGGTGTATTCCATTATATGAACTTCTATAATTTTATTAAATTAGTTTTTAAAGATTTTTTTGTTTTCATATTTAAATCTGGAAGGGTTGAGTGTATGAGAGAAACAGAGACTGAAGTTTATTTATTCCACGTGTTGAGCCAATTGTCTCAATAGCACTTACAAATAATCTATCCTTTCCCCAATGATTGGAAATAACTTAATTATATATAAAATATCATACATTTGATGATAACTTGATCACATATTAAATACACCTGTATTTAGAACATGGATTTCTCTATATATTTTCTATTTTGCTTCATTTACTTATTTATTCCTTAATCAGCACCACATTGTTGTAATGATTTTAGTTTTATAATATATTTTAATATCTACGAAGTCAATATTATCCCATTTCATCTTTTTTGATCTTGCCTTCGCTAATTTTTTTTTTTTTGCGTTTATTCTGAACTTTAGAATCATTCTATGAAGTTCCGAAAACATCTATTTAGTGTTTTTATTGGAATTGTATTAAATTAACTAATATTTAGTGACATAATTTGCTAATGATTATTTCAGTTTAAAAGCATAGTATATCTTTCTCCATCTCATCAAGTTTTGTTTTTATGTACATTTAGTAATGTTTTTGTTTTCTGTGTAAGTCTTGCATTTTTCATCAAGTTCATTTCTAGATATTTTATTTTTTTATTACAATTTTAAATGGAATTATAAAAGTATATTTTCTAACAGACCATTATTATGTCTGTAGGAAAATACTCATTTTGTTCATTTTGTAACAAGCTCACTTTACTAAATATTAGTTTAATTGTTTCCAGCTAATAATTCTTTTGGATTTCTCATGTAGGCAATAATGTCATTTGCAAAATAATAATAATTATTATTGTTGTTATTATTATTATAATTAAAAGACAGAGAGGATAGATTGTTTTATTTCTTCTTTCACAGTATTTACACTTTGTTTCTTTTTATTTTCTTATTGCCTTGGCTAGAACCAATTCTGGATGCATCAATTTGACAGTTTTTTCTCTCTGGGATTCCATGGGATCACACACACACACACACACACATACACACACACACAGAGGCAATTTATAACTTAATCCTACTTTCCCCCTAATATTTTCATCTCTTTATCCTTTACTTCTGAATGTTTGGAGATTTTCTTGGGTTTAGCTTCATGTTCTCTGATTTAATTTCCTATAGCATATGTGGTTCACTGCTTCTTTTGGATTTTAACATTCAACAATCAGTATTTTTCTCTAAAATACTCATCTCTGAAAAGTTTGGCAACTTTCCCTCAGTTGTCAAAGCCAATGATCCCTTATCCCTTGATGGCTCTGTTATACTGACCCGATCCCAACTCATTTCTAGAACTTTGCTTTCTCTTGGCATCCATGACACTATGCTCCCTGGTTCTCCCTCTAACTCTCTTCTCCTCAGTCTCTCCCCCTTCCCTTCTGAGTTTCCAAGTTTCACTGCAGTCATTCTTCTGTTCTCACTCTACAAGTTCTCCCTGACAGTCTCATCTGTCCCCATGCCCATCACCCACATGCCAAGTCTTGAGAGAGCTCCAGCCTCATAGTTCCATTTAAGGTACATCCCTGCCTGATGTTTCAACACCAAACTCACTGTCTCCCAGATTTGTCACAGTGCCATAGTCCACCTAGTTGCCCAAGACAGTCTCTCAGTGTCATCCTAGACATCTCCCTCTCCCATGTGCGGGCCCTATCCAGCCACTTGATGCTGTTGACTTGATGGTACAAATGCCTCTTCTTTCTCTTTATTACTACTACTTGGATTGTCAAGCCCTCGGGATCTCCAGAGCATCCCAGTTGTCTTTTTTGCCACTCTACTTTTAGTCTTTTACTCATCCTTATCACGTGCCCTCCCAAAACACGAATTCAATCATGCCAGTTGTCTGTTCAAACAGTTTCAGTGGGTTCTGTTGCAAAACAAATTCCAAATGACTTAGGACATGTAAGGCTTTCTGTTATCTGGTTTCAATAACCATTGAGCTTTTTCACCGACCACTCCTCCTAGACGCCTTATGCTCTAGCACACCAAGACTCTCGCCATCCCCCAGTCAGCCTTGCACAATCTTTCCCCTTTGCCTGTGGAGTCCTTTTCCTGGTGCTTTACCTGCGCATCCTTCAAGATCAAGTTCAAAAGACAACTCTGTGAAGCCTTCCTGGACTGCTGAGGCGGAGAGGTTTAGGATTCCTCCTCTGTGCTCCCTCTGTATCTGATCAATGCTCCTTTACTTGGGCACTTTGCACAGGGGCTGCAGTTATGTCTATGTCTGTCTCTCCCTCCAGATCAAGAGGAAGACCAGGATTCCTCTATTTATCTTGCTCACTTCTCACTCTCTCACACCCTTCTTCTCCATCATACTCATCAGTCTAAGTTCCCATTCAAATTAAACCTAAATACCACTTATTCCACGCCTGCACTGAACAGTTAAAAAGCACACAACTGTGGAATATAATATTACCCAGTAACCTTACTACACCTATGGTATATTCCATTTCTCACTTTCCAAAATGACTATTTCATACCTTCTTCTCTGTCTGCAAACTTCCTTAAAATCCCTCTTCCCCTGATGATCTTGCCTCTGATTCACTGAGAAAATACAAATAACCAGAAGACAATGTCTTCACTCTCCACCACTGCCTCATCCACATCCCTGTATCCCCTGCTCCCACCAAAGGCCAGGCCCTCCACTTTTGCTCTGTACCCTGTTTCTTTCTACTTCCCAGAGTCTTGGCTCTTGCAATGGTCCCCTTTTTCATCTCTAGCATATGTATCTCCCTTTCTACTGGATCATTTCCATTGGCCTGCAAGCATGCCTCACTGTTATCTGTTCCTTAAAATATAAGAATAAAAATAAAAAGCTCTCTTGACTCTTTATCTCCCTCTAATAAGAACCACTCTATGTCTCAGCTGTCTTTCACACCAAAGATGATTTAAAATCATCTTTACTAACTATCTCCAATTCCTCATCTCCCATCTCATCTCCACCTATTCCAATCAAAACTCAGTCCTTTCTACTCCACTGAAACTGGTCTCACCGATATAAGTGATCTTCCAGTTGTCAAATCACATTGTCACAACTGTGTCCTCATCTTGCTCTACATTTCAGCTGCGTTTGACATAGTTGAACACTTCCTCCTCCTTAAAACCCTTCTTGTCTCAGATTTCATGATACCTTCTCTTCAGGTGTGCCCCTGCCTCCCTGGTCTCCTTTGCTTGATTCTCCTCTTCTCAGTGTTAGAGTTCAGTCACGTGACCTCTTTGCTTCTCCATATCTAATCTTTCCATGAATAATTCCATTAGTCTATGGATTTAGGCCCATCTATATGTTAACGATTCCCAAATTTATATATCCAGTCCCATTCTCTCCCCTAAACTCCAGACTGTGACTTATATACTTGATTATCTTCTAAGAAGCATTTCTAACTTAACATGTCTAAAACAGAACTCTTTTTGTTCAGAGGATATTTTCCATTGACTTTTAGGGAGAGTGGGAGGGAAGGAAGAAGGGAGGGAATGAGAGAGAGAGAGAGAAACATCAATGTGAGAGAGAGACATTGATGTGAGAAAGATACATCGATTGGTTGCCTCCCACACAAGCCCCAACTGGGGCTTGGGATCAGGATCGAACCTGCAACCCAGGTGGTACGTGCCCTTGACCGGGAATCAAACCTGCCACCCTTTGGTCTGCAGGTTGATGCTCTAACCACCGAGTCAAACCGGTCAGGGCTAAAACAGAACTCCTGATGTTCCCCTTCAAACATTCTCCTCTCCAAGTCTCCTCTACGTCATTAAATGGTACCATTCTCCCAGTTGCTCAGGCCAAAAACCCAGGCATCATCCTTGATTTCTCTTTCCCCATGCTTTCCTCACTGCCCTACTGTCTAGTTTGTCAGCAAATCCCTTTGATTCTACCCAAAAGTACTTCCCTACTTGTTTCTATCTCCATTGCTACCATCCTAGTCCAAGATGCCATCATCCTTCACTATGCTATTGCAGTTGCCTCAAACTGGCCTCCTGGCTTCCTCTCTTCCCTCCTGCCAACGATTCATTCTCCACCCAGCCACCAAAACGATCTTCTAAAAATGTAAATCAGAGCATATTATTCTCCTGATTTAGTCTCCTGACTAAAACCTTTCAATGGTTCTGCATTCACTTAGGATACAACCCCACTCCTCACCCAGGCCCTCGAAGCCTTCTCTTGTTTTGCCCCACCCACCTCTCCAACCTTGCCATGTCCATGCCCCCTGCCCCTTGCCTGCCACTAGCCACATGGCATTCTTTCTGTTCCTTCAACCTTAGCTTTTTTCCACCTGAAGGCCTTTATAGTAGGTATTTCCTCTTCTTGGAATGCTTACTCCTTCTCACCCTACCCTATTTTGTTAATCACAGCACTATCACAATTTAACATTTCCTTGTGTTTTTTTTTAATTTTTTTTTATTTGTGTGTCTTACCTAGAATAAAAGCTTTCTGAAAGTATGGACCACACTATCTTGTTCTCTGTTGGAGTCCTAGCACCTAGAACAGTTTCAGGCACATAGGTGTTCAGTAGATGCTTGTTGAAGGGATGAATGAGTCCTAGAATTCCTCACAATTGGTATAGTTCCTGACCCAGAGTAAGCTCTTCTGTATTTGCTGAATTCATGTATAAGTCACTCCAACTACACTGTGAGCTTCTTGAGAGCAGAGCCCTGTCTTAGGTTTCTTTATTTCCTCCACAGCACCTAGCATGATGCTAGGAGTTTCCAGGTGCTTAGCAAACATGCTTGTTTGATTTATTCCTTTTCATAAAGGGAAATCCAAGTTATTAAGCTGTGTTCTTAATGGACTTCATTTCTCTGAGCGTAAACATGAAGCACAAGAGCAATGTCCTGAGAACCAAGATGACCTAGGTCAGAAATTACAGGGGTGGGCCCACCGTTCTAGGTGAGAACAGAGGTAAAGGAGGGTCTGCACCTGGTAGTTGTCCTATCACTATTCTAGCCCTAATGCTACATTTCTTTTTGGTGAATGTGTTACAGGGTGCAACCTACATCCTGGTGATGGTGGATCCAGACGCCCCTAGCAGATCTTCGCCCAAAGCTGGGTTCTGGAGACATTGGCTGGTGACAGATATCAAAGTAAGCTGGCCATGAGGCACTTTCTGATTCACTGGGAATTACAGCTGGAAGATAATTATTCTCTGCTGTTCTCAGCTCTCATTCACGAGGGCTGAGGACTCTGATGAGCAAGGTCTTCTGCGTCAGGTCACCCTCAGCACCCAGCCGTCACAGCCCCTCCCAAGTTTTCTAACAATTTCCAAAATGTCCCAGGATCAGTGGTGCACAGGTATGGGCTGTCAGACAGGGGGAGGAGCCCCATTTGTAGTGTTTGCTGATTTCTATAGTGCAAACACTCTCACCAGGGCCAATTTCAAGCTTCTGATGATTTAAAAACTGACTCATAAAACTTCTGAAACTTTAACAATTGGCTCTGGCACACCACTGCCAGGGGCACGGACCTGGGGGCCTAGGGTGATTCTGTGCAGTCCGGGTGGCAGAACTGGCCAGGGGATTGGGCAGGAGCCCCTCCTCCTGATGGGCAGAGGAGGCCTGGTGATTCCCTTTCTTTGTACGGAAACAAATGGCCTCCCCTCATTTTTGTCCCTTTGCTGTCATATTTGTGAAGGAACCTGGCTCACACTTTCTGGAGTAGGTCTGAGGAACTCAAATCTGGTAGATTGCCAATGGGCATTATGTGGGGATGAGTGGAGGGAAGGTTCTGATGACAGACAAGCTTTGGAGACCCTGGGTTAACCTGACTCAATCCCATTCCTCACTGGAGGGCTTTTTAGTGCTTTCAGCATCCTAATATGCACTATATAATATGCGTTTATTTTTCAATCTCATTTGACTATTGAATCTTTTGTTCGTGAGCACCTGACAATGCACTTTGGGCAAATCCACACTAGATGAGCATTCGCGCATCTCTGCCTAGAAAGCCCGCTGATGACCTTTGCATAGAGTGTACAGAGGCACCAACCTCGTAAGACAGTGGGAACCCAGAACTAGAAAGACAAAGTTTGGATTCAGGTTTGACTGGTTCCCAACTCAATGACCACCATCAAGTCACTCAGAAGCTCTCTGGGCATTTTGTCTTTGTCTATAAGAGGTGGTTGTCACGACGATCCCGTGAGAGAGCATACCGAGAGCATTTAGAAAACATAGAGGATGCCACAGGTGTGCATAAGGAGCTTATGTTCTTCCTTCTAGAGCTATGGGGCGGAGGAAGGGGTATCCATCTGAACTAGCTATTGACGTTCCTGAGCAAGGCAAGAGCTCTCACCACCACTGAGTTGAGAGGTGCAGGGAGAGTTACCCTGCAACCAACCCTGCCCAGTGACCGCAGGCCCTTCACAGGATGCTCAGGTGGACAGCCAGCCTGAGGCAGCCGAGGCTACAGCTTTGGGCAGAGCCTGAGCAGGCTCCTGAGGGACAGCAGGGCCACTGCCCCACACAATGCCCAGCCAAGCACCCCTCGGCCTCCTGAGGAACCTTGGAAACACCATACGCATTCAAAGGGGCAGAGCTGGGAGAGGTTCATGCCATCAGGACAGGGAGGGGAGTTGAGGGCACAAAAGGAAAAGATCCTGGATCCTGTCCCAATCCAGGGCATTGCCATTTTCTGTGCTTGGGACTCCCTGGTGGTCCCAAGGGGCTGAAACTCTTGAAAAAGATGTTACACTTTCAGTCCACCATCCACACAGGCTGTCTCTAAGAGGGTTCTACGAGGCAATTCTGAGGCCAGAGATCAGAAGCTGTTGGGGATGAAATAATTTCAGC
Organism: Tadarida brasiliensis; assembly: GCA_030848825.1. Lineage (NCBI taxonomy): Eukaryota > Metazoa > Chordata > Mammalia > Chiroptera > Molossidae > Tadarida > Tadarida brasiliensis. The sequence goes on along the minus strand of CM061259.1, from coordinate 63,309,179 downwards.
ATTGAAGCTGCCTCTCTTCCAAGCCTGAAGTCCCCCTACTCATTCCCCTCGCCACACTACTCACTCAAGACAGTTCTTTCACACAAGCCTTGTGGTGTAGACATAGGTTCTGCCTCAGCAGCCCAGCTCAGAAGTAGAGCAGCAGGTGGAAGGTGACAGGTGGCAAGTGGCAGCTGTCGGCAAGGCTGCTAAGCTGCAGAGCTTACCAGGGTCACCTGCCCGGGTGCAGCCCTCGGCCTTCCCACACAGGCCTGAGTAGGCTTGGGTTTCGGTTGCATTTTCACCCACTTTCCTCGATCCAAGGGGCCAGCAGGAAGCAGCAGCTCTCAGCTGTACCCACTTGGCCTGCCCACCAGCCCCCAAATTCCGCTAGCCACAAAGCCCATGTAACCAGGTCCATTTGGGTCTCAGGCTGTGGACCTTGGCCAAAGGAAGACAGGGCTCTGATCACACCCAGAGGCACTTCCTTTGTGTTGGTGTTAGCTGCTGCTGAGTGGTCTCCAGTGTTAGAGCACATTCACGTCAGCTCATTGAAATGCAGGTTCCCGGACACCACTTCAGTCAGTCGGAGAGGGCTCCGCATCCGCGTTTAACAAGCATCCAGAGGAGTTCAGCAGCTTGAAGGGAGATGGAAGAGTTCCGAGTCGGAATACTTGGGTTGTTGTTAATATCACCTGTTTGTGGAGCAATTTTCAAGTGAAAGGCACTTAGAAACATCCTTTTGATCTTCACAGTGACTTGTGAACTGGGCATTATCCCTATTTTATAGACGGGTAGAGCAAGGCCTGGAGAGATTGAATGATGCAGCCTCTCAGCTAGTGGGTTGTAGTGGTGGGTCTTCAATCCAACTACAAACCATACACCCTCCCTGCCATACCTTGTGGTCTGGGCTCACAGCATATCTCTTCTATCAGCTCCACTGTGGCAGGGACATGCCACCGTGCCCTCTGCAAAATGGGAAACATGATCTCTGTGCTTTCCCTACCATCCCAGGGCCCTATTTCTGGTTATTTTTTATGGGTAGATGTGTCCAGGCAACTTTCCCAGGGAATGCTATCTTGGTAAATAAAGTACACCTGACAACCATTTTGAACCCCTTAAAAATCAACCCTATATATTGCCATTACCCTCAGCAGTAAGTGTCCTTAGCAATAAGGCATGCCATGAAGTCACTACAGACATGGAGTGACATGGCCCTGTGATTCACAATGGCCACAGGGCAAACTTGGTGGAACCCTGCTTGGCCTGGATATTAGCGACCCAGGCCTGGTTGAAGGATGGCCTGGGCCATGTCTACTGGAGCCCCTCGGTAGGGGCAATTTGGGGGCTGTTTTTTCAGGTTGAAATAAGACAGCAACCAGTTCTTCTTTTTTAATCCTCACCTGAGGACATTTTTGCATTTATCTTCAGATAGAGCGAGAGGGAGAGAGGGAGAAAGAGAGAGACAAACATCAATGTGAGAGAGACACATCGAGTGGTTGCCACCCACAACCCCAACCAAGGCCGGGGACAAACTGCAACCAAGGTACATGCCCTTAGCAGGAACCGAACCTGGGTCTCTCTGGTCCGCGGGCCGACACTCTAACTGCCGAGCCAAACCGGCCAGGGCAGCAACCAGTTCTTAACAATACAGGAAGCGTCTACAGCCTCCCATAGAGAGGCTGGCAGGGTCTATGATAGAGTAGTCCTTAAGTAAAACTAAAAACTAGAGAGAAGTCCATCAGTGGGGACCGTGCATTTGTGGTACACATTGCTTCTTTAATTCACAAATATGGATTGACCATTATTTGCTACGGCATCGTGCTTAAGAGCAAGGACCCTGGAGCCAGACTGCTGTGGCTCCCATCTGAATCCAGTATTAAGTATATGATTTCAGGGGGCAAGTTGCTCAACCTGTGTCTCAGTCTGCGGACTTGTAAAGTAGGGATCCCAGCAGTCCCCACCTCACACTGTTGATAGGAAGTTTAAATGAGTTATTCTAAGTCAAGTGCTTAGAGCAGTACCCAGAACGTACAGTAAGCTCTACATACCTGTTTGCTGTGATGTTACTATTGTTGCTTGAAGACAGTTGCTGTACTAACACTGGGGTGACAGAGGAGGGGATGTCTCTGCCCTCTGAGAGCTTCTGTTCTGGCAAGGCAGAGGAAGGAGGCCGCAGCTCGGGTGGGATTGTGAACTTCCTACACCTGCAGGTTCCCATGAACTCAGAGACAGGACTAGACTTCAGTTCCCAATCCTGTCCAGACTGGAGCAGGTAGTGACTGATACATAAAGCATGTGTCCTTCTTATCACCCTCTTTGAAAATCTCTCCTTGCCCTGGCCAGTTTGGCTCAGCAGTTAGAGCATCGGCCTGCAGACCAGGGAGTCCCGGGTTCCATTCCGGCCAAGGGCACGTACCTCTGTTGTGGTTCATCCCCAGCACCGGTTGGGGTCGTGTGGGCGACAACCAATCAATGTCTCTCTCACATCGATGTTTTTCTCTCTCTCTCTCCTACTCTATCTGAAGATAAATGTAAAAAGATCCTCAGATGAAGATTAAAAAAAAAGAAAATCTCTCCTTGAAGGAAAGAGATTTTCAACAGAGCACTGACACACGACAGACATCTCTCTCTCCCAGTGCCACGACCTCAGCTTTTCCTTTAAGGTGTTTTTCAGTTCTGATTCAATCTAGCTAATAATCTTCATGCTAAAGCCTAATTAAGATATCAATTAATTTGCATCATTCCTTTCAGAACAGACACTTTTTGGTTCATCTTCTATTTGTCTCAATATAGTGCTCAGAGCTTTTCACGCAGATATTTTCATTAGGCTTTTTATTGTTAAGGGGAATATTGAACACAGGAAGATGGTATATTAATACTTTCCACAAAGACTATCATGATTGGTGACAAAGAACACTAAGAACAATTAAGGAGACAAGAGTACCTTTTATCTTCCAAAAAAGAAAATCTTCCTAGAAACCATCAATGATTCTAAAATTTGTCCTGAATATCTTTTGTTTTAAAAAAGAAAAGGAAATGGAAGTTCATGGTTCCCTTTCATTAGGTGCCCTCAACCTTTGGCAGCTACAAGTGCAATCAATTCTGGGTTGAATTAAAGGGACCTCTAAGGTTGCATTATTTTGCCTACAATTTTCTATAAGGTTGGATTTTTCCATAGTCAGGGTGTGTTTTTTTTTTTTTTTTAAGAACTTCTAAGTGTGAATAAGATAAATGGGAAACCCAACAAACAGGCTAGGCTCACAGCCCCTTGCTGTCCAGTTATGTGGGTAGCACGTGTCAGGACTCTTCTGTTGGAATTATCGCTCCCCCAGCTGAGAGATCTCAGGCAAGTTACTTGACCTCTCTGAGACTGCTTCTTGTCTGTAAAACTGACACAAATCCCTACTCTTCAAGACCTAGACAAGGAAATTACATGTGCAACGAGCAGAAGCCTCCCCAGAGAGAGGCACTGTGGAGAGCGGCAAATGTATCCTTGTTTCTAATCAATCGAGCAGTAGATCCTGTAAATTTAAATATATATATTTACATAATCCAGTTTTCTCTTTGCTCATAAACAAGCTAATGATAACAAACTGAAGAAGAATAAACAATCTTTATCAGGATCACAAGTTCAGACAAAGAGATCAAGCCAAGGAAATAGAATTAATTCATTAATTTCTTTATTTGTAACCATACTTTTAGTTTCACTGCTGATATGTGTGTACTTGTTTGTGTATGCTTTGCCCTGTACTATGAGGGTCCATTTTAAGGAATAAACACCTGCAAGGTATGGCTTATGCTCCCTAAGGGCATGTGGGTTTAGATCTAGGGGCCCTCACGAGCATCTGATGGTGGGGACAATGCAGGGGGGCCTCGGTTATAAGCTGGACTTGGGCGTGGCCTCCAGAAGGGAGGGGAAAGAGCCTCCGCTTTTGGGTGAGATGAACCGGGGGAGGTTCCAGACTCTGCCCCTTCTAGATGGTAATCTCTGAGCCTCTGTTTCTTCACCCTTGAAATGGGCATGATAATAATATCTATTTCCCAGGGTTCAATGAGATCAGGGTTCCTGAACCAGAACGGAATGCGAGCAGGACCTCAATGTGATTCTCTCTCCCACAACCCCAACTTTGAAATCTGACCCCAGCAGCCACTTATGATTTAGCAACTTCCCTTAAGCAATTGGACTCCTGTTTTGCCAAGTAAGAATTCTAGATGATGCCCCAACACACACCCGGGGGTGGCAGGGAGGGGAGATGGCACTCATTCTTTTGCCTTTTGAGTCTAGATGGATTCAGCCCAGCCCAGGGGTCTTGACCTGACCCAGTCTTATTTTGGTGGAGGTAGTAGTTGGGAGAGGGGGTCCGTCCCACAGCTCGGCCTCTGGACCAGGCCAGCGCTCCCTGGAGGCATCCCAGACCACAGCCAGGGCAACTGAGTAAGCTGCAAGTGCCGGGCCTGCCGTGTGCTTCGCACGCTCGGGCTGCGCTTCATCCCCAACACTTCCACTTGTATTTCTAACACAACCCTCGCCACCTCCTTATTGCTCATGGTCCCCACTTTGCTGTCACTGTCCCACCCCAGAGATGCCTTTGGTCCCATTCAAAATAATTTAAATAAAATGTTGCTACAAAGTGGAATATTATCTTTTGATGAATGTTTTTAAAGCCCTTTAGGTTTTATGGTAATTCACAGTGTAAAATTATTTGGAGATAAGAGCCAAATTAGCTCTCGTACTCTGAGGTCGCTGTGTCCTGTTATCCATGTGAGCAGTGTTTAAATATAATCAGCCCTTAGACTAATGCAGCATAATTATTCATTTGAAATAGCTTTTTTTACTCCATTCAATGAGTCATTAAAATATTCAAGGGATAATGCAGTGAATTGGAAATGAATTTATCATATTATCCCATGCATACTGTAGTGCTTCAGGTAACTAAGGAGAAGGGGGAGAGAGAGAATAGGAATATAATGTGTACAGGCAGGGAGGGGCCAGCATATACAGGAATATGGTAAACAAAGCTTTTTAGTTGGCTTATGGAAAGTATGTACAGAAATGCTGACCATGAGAGGTGAAGAAAAAGAAAAATGCTGTTCTTCGAAGAGCCCAATCTCCTTCTCTTTCTCTCTCTCTCTCTTTTTTCCTCTCTCTCTCTCTCTCCCCACTCTGAGATCCTGTGCTCTCTGCTGTTAACTTATTTTTATCAAATATGTTTATATCAGAAAGTCGTTATGGAAACCAATTCTGCCATCCAGGAGAATTCCTGGATCAGGCAAAAAATCCTCTCTCTCTCTCACTCTCTCTCTCTTTCTCTGTCTTTCTCTCTCTCTCCACTCTGAGAGTCTGTGCTCTCCTCTATTAACTTATTTTTATCAAATTTGTTTATATCAGAAAGTCGTTATGGAAACCAATTCTACCATCCAGGAGAATTCCGGGATCAGGCAGAAAACTCTCTCTTTTTCTCTCTCTCTCTCTCCTACACACACACACACACACACACACACACACACACACACACACACGCATATACTGACACCCCGATAGGAACAGCACAGTCTTGCTCTTGCTCACCCAATTCTAAACTCAGCTCTGGCAGGGACAGAGGGTGGACCCTGGCTTTCCTCAATGGGCAAAGCTGTAAAATGGATAAGACTGAGACCAACAGCCCAAACCCACCCGCCCTAACATAAGGAACCTGGGCTCGTCCCTGTCCATGGGCCTCCACCCTGAGCACATTGGCTTAGGAAGAAACAAAGGGGGTGGGGGCAGTGATCCTTCCTTGATCCTAGGAACGTTCTCTGAGTGTGCACTGTCTGTGCCACACCTGAAATCATGTCTTCTGTTCTGGCCACTCTATTGTCAGAGAGATAGTGAGGGACATGGGGAAAGCAGCCAGAACAGTGGGCTCTGAGAAATCACATCAGATGAGCAGGAACAGAAAGAGGAAGAGAGGGCATGAGAACTGCCCTTAAAGATTATTTAAAGATTTTCTGAAAAATCTGAAGAAATCAAACTGGAAAAGAGGGCTGATCCTGCTGAGCTCCAATGGGCAGAATGTGATCCAATGGGTGGCATTTACATGGAAGTAGATTTTGGCTGCACAGAAGAAAAAACTTTCTAAGAATTTGAACTGCCTAAGAGCTGAGCATACACTCTGCAGGGAAGGAAGCTTTTTATCACTGAAAGGACTTATTCATGGATTGCCCAGGAACCTTCCCCCTGCGTAGAAGGCTAGATAGATAATCTATGAGATGCGCCCCTTGGCATCTACAAACAGTGTTTCCACCTGCCATATTTCTTCTCCTGGCTAGAGACACTGTTCTTACAGCTTATATCCATATACTATATTAACAACGATAATATTTAAAGAAGGAAGAATAAAAAGAAAAAGGAAAGGTAAAGGAAGAGGAAGAAAGAAGAGAGAATCATTTGTACACTTAGCATGTGGTGCTGGGCACTGTGCTTTCATGAATATCTCATTTAATCCTTACAAAAGCCCAAAGAGGAAGGTAATACAAACAAGAAAATTAAGGTCTAAAAAGGCTAAGCAACATGTCCATATGTCACAGCTAGGGAGTAGCTGATTGGGATTTGAACCCAAAGCCTGTACACATAATCGTGACTCCAGCTCACCTTTCCAAAGTTCAGGTAGATTTCATCCCCACTCCCCAGACCCAGCTCATGTGACAGCTTATGTCAGGGCCAGGAATGGCTCCTGGAGGCACTGGTGCTGGTGTGAGTTGTGGGCAACGTGAGGTTCCTGGCCCTTGACCCTGAGCCTCCATTCTTGGCCACACCCTCGTAAGCCACAGTGCAGCTCTGAAGCTGGCCCTTGGAGTACAGCATGGACCCAGGGAGGGAGATTCTCTAACTTACTGTGAGCAAATTATTTACCTCCCTGAGTCTGTTTCCTCATCTGTAAAAGATACTAGCATCGACCCCACAGGAATGTTGTGAGGACTCAATGAGAGGAATATGTAAAGCACCAGTACACAGCACAAAGTAGGTACTACGGATTTGCTAGTTCTCTACTTCCATCTGCTATCGCCCTAAATCCCCCATGAAGCTTAGAAAGTTGAGCCTTTGACAGTGAGGAGCATGTGTTGCCCCCCAGAGGTAGGACAGGGCCTGGCTAGGAGATTGAACTGCCCATGTGGTTATTACCAAAAAAACTTTGAGGGGAAAAGACATCTGGGCGAAGGACTTAACAGGGAGGTGTTGGGACCAACTATTTTACTTGCATTGTGTTCAGCACTATGGCTATTAAAAAATAATGATAGATAGGTAGGTAGATAGATAGGTAGGTAGGTAGGTAGGTAGATATAGATAGATAGATAGATAGATAGATAGATAGATAGATAGATAGATGATAGATGATAGATAGATAGATAGATAGATAGATAGATAGATAGATAGATAGATAGATAGAAGGTAATTTGACACATAAATGTTAAATGAATTTAAAATGTGTTTTCTCTGCTCCCCAGTTGGAAAGACAAGGTTAATATATAGGAAATAAAGAGAGGAACTCATGGGGTACAGCATCAACTCTGCCTGGAGTTGGGCTCAAATGGCTATGAGAGTTCAGAGCACTCTCCCCTCTGTGGTGATACAACCCTTTCCTCAAGGCTCAGCTCAAACGTCACCTCCACTGAAAGGCTCACCCTGATGCCCCCAGACTGAGTTAGTGAGTGCCCCCTGTGCGCCTACTACAATCAGTCAAACCTTTATAGTACCCTCATTACATGGGTTTGTTATTATTTATGAGGCTCTTTTCCTAATTAGAGCATGAATTCCTGGAAAGCAGAGCTGTGTCTTATTCTTATTCTATCCCCAGCACTTAGCACAGTGCCCAGAACATAGAAGGCCCTCAGTATATGTTGAGTGAGTCAATGAATGAAGGCATAAAAGAATGGATAAAAAAAAATGAAGGAAGGAATAGATAGATGGGTGGATGGATAGTGGTTAGATAGGTGGAAGGATGGGATGACACTCTATGACGACTTCACAGTGGAGATAGAAGTTGAGTTGGGGCTTGAATTATGAGCAGCCCTGGCGAAGTCAAAGGATACAAGATACTGCATTCCAGGAAGGGAACAGATTAACTAAAAACCCAGACGTTTGGCTGGTGTAGAAAAAAGAACAGTAAACACAGAATTAAAATCCAATATGGCGTTATCACCTCTCTCTAGATGTTATTACAAAAGGCTACTACCTAGTCCCCCTCCTGTAATCTCACCCCCTACAAAAGTATCTATCTTTCCTTCAAGGAGTAATTCTTTCAAAACCAAAATATTATCATATTAATTCCCCAGTTGAAACCCTTCAGCGACTCCTCAGTGTCTCAGGACACAGTTCTATCTGGTCAGTGTTTTATTCATGGCCTTTGAGGCTCTGGCCCTGCCTGCCCCACCAGCCCGGTTCTCCTGCTGAACTGCTCATGGTATCTCAAACTTCTGTGTCTCTGGCCTTCGTGGATCAGTATTTGCTCTGTTCCTCTCCCTAGGAAGCCCTTCTATAATCTGCAAACACTTCGTTGCTTTATATGAGCTAAGATTTCTAGATGAATTACATCTTCACGGTCCAGAAAGAACTTAGATTTACAACCACAAAGCCATTTCCAGAAATAAGAGAGGAAAATGTGGATCCCTGAATTTACGTTGGTGAATGTAGTATCAACCCACATGAAAATTCAATTAAATTTTATAAGTAGATGTTCTGAGACTACACAGAAAACAGTGAACACTGCGAGTTAGCATGGGTTCACTAAACACAAGTCACACCTGACCACTCAGATTTCTTTGTTGATAAATGCACTGGTCCAGTGGACCAGGAGGAAGCTATAAGTAAGCACAGCACAGCTTGACTGACCAAGACATTAGACCAAGTCTAGCATGATAACCGTGTGGGCAAGGAGGAGAAATACGGCTTCGATGACTATTGTGTTAGGTGAATTTGTGGCTTGTGAACAAACCATTCCTGAAGAGTGTTGACTAATGAGTTAGTGTCAAACTTAAGGGTATTCCTGGTGACATGCCACAGAATTCTGTCATAGGCCCTGCCTTGTTCAGTATCTTTACAGATATAGCATGCTCACCAAATTTGCAGGACATACAAGTTTCAGGGAACTACTGAGATAATGGGTGGCACATAACAGTTACTTTTGGCAAATTGGAAGGATGGGCCTATACTAAAAAAAATTAAACTTAATGAGAATTATTCTAAAGTTCTATATTTAGGTTCCAAATCAATTGTACAAGTACAGAATGAGAAAGATCTGGCATAGCAGGAGTTCATGAAACATCACAGGGGAAAATATCACAGGAGTTTTAGTTCATTTTAAAGCTAATTTTAAGCTAATAATAGAATGTCAAACCATAATGCAGGAGTTAAGAAAGTTAATATAATCTTAGATCATATCAATAGAAGTAGAGGCTTTTAGATCATTGAAAACTATGGTTCCCCTTTTTCTGCATCGGTCAAACACCTCTGCTCGTTCATTCATTCATTCAGCATGTGTTCAGCACATCCTTGGCAGTCGTTTCATTCAAGCACCATGAACTGAAAGTCTTTAAAGTCAAATCCCTTCCAGTGTCTAGCAAGGGGAGCAGAGAAGTAAATCAATGACTACAGCACAGAGGAGGGAGTGTTGGGATGGAGCGAAGATCCAAGAACCATGGGAAAAGAGAGGGTGGGCAAGGAAGAAGGTCACCACAGAGGAGGTGAGCCTTGAACAGGTAGGAATTCACCAGGTGAACACGTGAGGGAAGGGCATCTAAGCAGAGAGAACAGCAGGAGCAGAGGTCCTGGGGATAGGAACAGGTTGGGTGTTTTCCAGGAACAGAAAGAAAGCCAGTGCAGCTGGAACAGAGTGATCTATGGGAAGTGTAGAGGTGATGTGCTCAGTGAGAGCAGCAGGGGAGGCTGCATACTCAGTAGAATCACCTAGGAGGCCATCCCAGACCACCTCAACCAGAACCTCTGGCAGTGGAGCGGAGGCATGGTTATTTTTAAGACTCCCCAGGGGATATATGTGAATCTGGGTGAGGGGAGGGGAAATAGGAGTTGCTATTCAATGGGCATAAAGTTTTAGTAATACAAAATAAGTGCTAGAGATCTATTATACAATATCAATACTGTATTTTATACTTAGAAATGTGTTAAGAGGGTTAAGTCTCGTGTGAAGTGTTGTTAACACAATATAAAAAAAATAACAACAGCCTTGGCCGGTTTGGCTCAGTGGTTAGTTAGAGCATCAACCCATGGACCAAAGAGTCTCAGGTTCGATTCTGGTCAAGGGCACGTACCTTGGTTGTGGTTTGTCCCCGGCCCTGGTCAGAGTCATGCAGGAGCCAACCAGTCAATGTTTCTCTCTCTTTCTTTCTCTCTCTCCCCCTCCCTCCTCCTCTATCTGAAGATAAATAGAAAAATATGCTCAGGTGAGGATTTTGAAAAACAACAACAGTGTCATCTAGGATTGCGAACCACTGTTGTAGGGTCTTGTATCCAGTCCTGGGCAAGGAGTTTAGCACATTAAACAGGAGGCTGAAAACTGCTTTGTGTTTTTCAAAGATCACTCTGACTGCTGTCAAGGGGGCCACAAGGGGCCATTTGCTCCTTTGGGAGGGACAAGCGTGGCTTGCACCAAGGTGAGAGCCGTGGACATGGAGAGGATAGCCTCAGGGTCTATTCTGAGATTAAGAGCCAACAAGACTTGCCAATGGATTAGATGTGGAGGGTAGGCCAAGGCTGGCTTCCAGATGTGGAGCCTGAGCAAATGTATGGCAGTGTCATTTACTGAGATGGGCACACTGGAGGATGGACAGGTTGGGGTGTAAGGAAGGAAATCTAAAGTTCTGTCTCAGACATGTTAATTCTGAGGTGCTCTTCTGATCTCCATTGGACATTTCCAGTAGGAGACTAAAATGAGTCTGGAAGTCAGGAGAGACACCTGACACTGGGCTACACTGGGAGAATCTACAGCCATGGGCTGAGCAGTGGCCATTTAAGGCTGTCCCTTGAGGAGTGGGCTAAGTTGTCTTTGGAGATGTTCAAGAAGAAGCCATCTGCCAGGGACTGGGCAAAAGGTTGGGCGTCATTGGCTCTAGTGGCTTCCTGCAGCTCTCAGCTGCTGAGATTTTATTAACGAGCCTGACACAGCCTGTCGTGAGCAGAACATCATATTGGGGGGAGAGCGAAGGGCCTTGGAGGCCACAAGGACTGTGCAAAATGAGACAGGTAGATTTGGGTGATGATAACCAGCTCTGAGGGTCTGTGATTCCAAATTCCATCCTCTGACCAGCAGTCCCAACCTTTCTTTCTGCCAAAATATGAACACATATGCACACCGCACTCTCCTAGGCCCCTCACACGGAGAACAAGCCCCACGTTCCGGACAATTCCCTGCACATTTGCTCTCCCAGCCAACAAAGCGTTTCCAAGCGCCAAAGAGAGTGACATTATTAGGAGAATGTGGAAGCTGCTCCCATTGATCTTAAAAGGTAAATCACTAGCTGGAGCTTTCTTATTAGTAACACCTGCCTTGGAACCTACTTCCCCAGTGATTTGCGAACCCCAGGTGGGTGTTGCAAACCCCAGCTACAGACTTGAACAGACTAGACTGGTCCAGTGAGCAGAGCGAGGCCTGAACAGCTCTGGTTTAGGAGAGACTCAGCCAGCAGCCTGCTGTACCAAATGGAGGACAACCCCAGGACAAGGGGGTGTGTTGGGGATGGCTGGATTCCTGCAGTCACACCAGGGTGAGCGACAGGCCTTGAGTGGGGATGGGATGTAGGATGGGGAGGAGGGTCAGGGTACTTCCTGGCACTCTGCTGCCAGCCTCAGAAATACACAGTGGAGTCAGTGAGGAGATGTCGGAGGCCGTGGAGGGGCAGGAGAAAGCAGCTCCAGTCGGAGCACTGGGCCCTGCTGCTTCCCAGGGAGGAAGAGGAGGCAGCCACAGTCCAGAGGCTCAGCAAGAATCTGGGACTCTGCTTGGGTATTGTGAAGGGGCAGTAGGGAGGGACTCAAATGGGGTGGAAGGACAACCACCCAGAGTTCCTTGGGCTGCTGGCCTGTCAAGCCCTTGGCTAAGAATTGGGTTTTTCCTTTCAAAGAGGGTGAAAGTCACTGTTTTCTTGTCTCCGTTGATGAACAGATTCTGGGTGGCAAGAGTCACCATAGAAACAGGTGCTATCTTAAGCAAATGAGCCTTATTAACCTTAAGAGTGGTGGAGTTTTCACAAGATTGCACATATAGGGTAGGAGGGAGAGCAGGGTTTGGGGGGGAGGGCTGCAGCGTCTGGGGAGCTATGCAGCGTGGCTCTGGCTATGGAGGTGTGTGTGGTGTGCATGTGTGTGTGTGGATGGTGTCTGCGTGTGCTTTTGTAAAAGCATTTCCCAGGGAGTAAACTCATATTCTGCCTTTTCCCTAAGAAATTCACACATCTCCCCCCACCCCTCCAAAAAAAAAGCCCTCCATTTCCTTAGGAGCTGCCTCCAGGAAGCAGAGGTTAAGAGCTCTGCCCCCACCTCTAACGCCTTCCCCCACTACTGCTTCCAGCCCCAATGCCTACTGTAATGGGACCAGGGGCCTCCCTGAGGACCCAGCTCCGGGATCAGGGCCCTCTGCTCCGGGAGGCAGCGCGCACCGGGATCAGGGCCCTCTGCTCCGGGAGGCCGTGCGCGCGGGGATCAGGGCCCTCTGCTCCGGGAGGCAGTGCGCGCGGGGATCAGGGCCCTCTGCTCCGGGAGGCAGTGCGCGCGGGGATCAGGGCCCTCTGCTCCGGGAGGCAGTGCGCACCGGGATCAGGGCCCTCTGCTCCGGGAGGCAGTGCGCGCCGGGATCAGGGCCCTCTGCTCTAGGAGGCAGTGCGCGCCGCGGTGGCAGCAGGAACACTGACATCAGGTGGACCTGAGTCCACATGGCTGTGCTGCGATTCTGAGCCAACGACCTGCCTCTGAGAGCCCCAATCTGTGAAAGGCAAAACACCGGACACCTCCCAGGGCTGATGTGATGACAAATGAAATGTATGTCGACGGTGACAAGCCTCCCTTCTGGGCTGAGGAAGGGGGTCTCTCCTCTCCAGCACAGCTGTGACCTCACAAAGACTTTCCAAAGCCAAGGTTAATCTTTCCCCAGCATCATCTGTGCACACAGGTTTCCACTCGTACCTACTGTGCAAGGTTCTGGGGGAGGTACACAGTGATGTCAGGGCACAGAACCTACCCTCAGAGAAGTCACCACCATTTGGGGGGGGGGCTTTAAAACTCAAGCACACCACCTGGAAATACTGAACTGGATAGAAAGAAGAGCTACAGCAGCTCACAGGGAGTGGGCAGGGAGGGCGTGGGAGGGGGAGGGGTGGGCAAGGCTTTGAAGGCCAGGTAGGACTAGGGTACGGTAGGGAGGAGATGTCCAAGAAAAGGGGCATATATTCACCTCTTTAGGCGAAGTTGGCCCAATCCTGGACTGTTCCCACATTATGAAAGGTGAATAAGAAATCGGCTCTCTACTGCAGGGTCTGGGAGTTGTACACATGGACTTCAAGAAGCACGTCTGCTGCCCTCTGCAGCCCCTCCTGGGGCAGGACACTCACCCAGCCCCAGTCCGGGCCAACCAGGAAGTAAAACTGAACTGTCATCCCAGGGGCTCTGAGGAAGAGTCCCATGCGGCCCTGCCATGTGCACCCTGCAGACTGAGGTGCCATCTGTCCCAGAGAGACACAATGGAGCCAGCCTGCCTAGGAACTGTGCCTAGGAGGGCACAGCACAGAGGGACCTTTATTTTCCTTCGCCATGAGCAGTAAAGGGTCCCCCCACACACCTAAGCTTGGACAGGGTTGGCAGCATGGCTGGGGGACTATTCTCTGCTTCACAGATTTCTAGATCTCTAGAGCTAGAAGGGCCCCCAGATTTATGTGGTCCTACTCTTCCACTTTACAGATGAGCAAGCTGAGGCCTAAGGTCTTCTAAGCTTACCAGTGCAGGGTGTGGACCAGAACTGAGGTGTCCCTACTCTTAGTCCTACAGCTCTTTCCTTTCACTGCCCCAAGCTTCCTGAATGAGAACAGCCACCACCTGGCATAGGCCCCTCGGGCCTGGGGCTGTCACTGGGTGATTAACCAAGTCCCCAGGGAAGAAGAAAGACTGTGCACCCTGGGCTGCTTAGCTCTCACCTCCTCTCCCTTTCAAAATCAAAATTTGGCATTGTGTGTCACCTGGGCCCAGCCAAGGACTGCAATTTTAGCAATACTAGGAAAGTTTTCCCAATCCACCCATCCCTGCCTCCCCAATTCTCTTCCCCAATGGCTTTAGAGGTGCCTAAAATTCCTTCACAGCAGGGAAAGCATCACACCACGATTGGAGGTGAGGCAGAAAGGGCTGCTTGCTGGGGGGAGGTCATGGACTGACTGAACCTCCAAACTCGAAGGAGCAATAAACAATATTGGAATTTAGGCTGGGCTACTCAGAGGAACCAGAGCAGGAGTGGGCAGTGAAGGAAAGTCAGATATGGGAGACAGAGGGGGTCAAAGGAGAGGAGGGGTCTGACCCTCGCTGTGTCTCCCCCCCGGAGCATGCTCTTTCCCTATTCCAAAACACCATGGCTGTTCCCTTCCCAGTGTTTGGGTTGAACCTAGAATTTAATTTATAGAAGTGACTGAGTGGTGATGCAGAAATCAATGCCATTTATTACTCACAGTTCCCAAGAGAAGGGGGCATGCCATGGCACACCACCAGGGCCACATGGGGAAGCACCAGGGTCAGTCAGGAGACAGAAGGAGGAAGATGCTGTGGTTTCTGTGGGAAAGAAGGGTGAGGCAGGGCAGGCAAGTTTGAGCAAGTTTAGGGTTGGAGAGTTTGAATAATGTCAGCAGGCCCTGTGCCATAGGGGTGCTCTCTAGTGCCTGGCACCTGGCCCTGGGTGATTAGGGTAGGGGGATATTGGCTTGGTGGGTAAAAGATACAGGAGGAGGTGGTGGTAGTGGTGAGGTATGAGCTTTGCACTGGTTGGTTTGCATATGAAAGGCTTGCTCAAAATTGAATTGTCTGCTTTCCAGGAATTAGCTAGCCCAGGGCAGTCTCTCTAGGATTAGCAAGCCTCCGGGATGTCAAAGCATCTTAAAATACAGAAAATAAAAAGCATAATCAATATACCTAGAACCCTCTATCCTCTGAAAGCTGCTCTTTTTTAAAAGTTCTGCTCAAAATCCACCTTATTCAGCATGCCTTTTTCATGACTCCGAGACCCCGCCCCTTCCCTAGCCTCCCACTTAGCACTTAGTCTGTGCCGCACAATTGAGCACTGGATTCCACACTGTCTGGTTTCCTAGCTGTCTCAGGCACTTGCCCTAGTTTCCCAGCCCCTTGGGAAGACTCTGCTCACCTCCCCCTGCCCTGGGGCACACCCAGCCCTCCATCCAGAGGGTGACCGTTCTCACAACATCACCCCTTCCCAGCCACCATCCCGGCCAGGTTATCACCCTCACCCCCTTGCTTGTCATGCTTTCATCTCCTGGCCAGTCTGTCACAGTATTGTACCTTGTCCCACCCACTGACGACAGCAACGCTGTATTCTCCCCCTGACCACATGGACCCTGCAGCAGTCTGCCAATGGCCTCCTCCACCGACTGACAACCCACCACCAACCACCACTCATGCTCACAACTGATGACTTACTCCCACCTCCAAAAGTCTCCTCTTGTCATCCCCTGCCCCACAGTATCCTCTCGCTTCTTCTCTCCCAAATGAAAGCTTCCACAGTTTCCAAATGCCCACCACATCGAATCAGAAGCACACTGCTCTCCTGTCCTCTAGCTCACTGATTCAGCTGAATCTCCCTGGGCCTTGGTGCCCTCCCAGGTGAAATGAGACTGGGCCTGCAGGGTCCCTTAGGCCCCTTTTAGTTCTACCATCTGGGGTGCTGATATTCTCTATAGACCTGTTGTTTAGTATGTGGGAAGTGTTTCCTCTTAGGCGACATGTAGACGAAGAACAGGTCCTGTATGCCTAGCATGTCCTCCCCACCGAGCCAGTGCAGAGCACAGCCCCAGAAAGACCCCTAAGCTGCTTATTACTGACCAAATTGTTGCTAGTTATGATAACAAGATACGATTTCATTCAAGTCAACCATGATTTACTGAGCACCCCACCTGAGTTCAACTCTCTGCTGGGTATTGTTGGGGGCTCTAAGGATAGGATTAAATTCCTGCCCCCAAGGAGCTTAAAACTCAGTGGAGAAATGAGTTACACATACACACATATAAGGTTGTCCCTCTGTACCTGCTGGGGACTGGTTCCAGGACCCCCACAGATACCCAAATCTGAGTATGCTCAACTCCCTTACATAAAATGGCACAGTATTTGCATAGAATCTATGCAATACTCTAAATTACTTATAATACCTAATGCAATGTAAATGCATGTAAACAGTTGTTATTCCATATGGTTTAGGGAATAATGACAAGAAAAAAGTCTGTACATGTTCAGTGCAGATGCAACCATCATAGGCCTAACTACATAGTTCACATCAGCAACACTAACATTTTTTCAAATATTTTCCATTTGCAGTTGGTTGAATTGGCAGATGTGTAACCCCTGGATGCAGAGGGCCGACTATATATACTATTGGAGAATTGCCAAGGGAACTGGGTGAATCTATAGGTTAAAGAGCCAACTTGAGTCATTGCTTTTCATCCGTACTTTGGATTTGTCAACACTCGACTCTAAGTATCTGACACTATGCCAATGTGCAACCACCCATAAATGTTGATGTCTACCACAGTGCAGGCGCTACACTGGGTGTGCTGGGCTGGCAGACAATGTCTGTGGGATGTGGCCAATACTCTTCCAATGTTACATAGTCCCACTTTAAATTTTAAATTTTAAATCCACAATTTTAAACTTTGTCCTCTTAACTATAGAAATGCTTGGAAATGACCACATTTCAGCATACAAACTGCACCTCCTAAAATGTCTTTGACACTTAGAAGCACAAAAAAACTTATCAGTGTGGGTGTTGATTTTTGGTTCAGAAAACTCGATAAATCCATTTATATATTATACTAATAAACGGTATAAAATATTGATAAACTACATAATAAATGTGAAGAATTTCAATTTAAAAGTTCTTATGGAGTGTATGAAAGACTTTAGTATATAAAGTCTTATTTAATATATAACTATGTATAATATTTTATATATATTTATATATTTATTAATAAATATATAAATATATAAATATATTTTATAGATAACTATCTTAAATAACATAATATATTTAATATAGCATTAATATATAAACATATAAAATTTTACTTAATATATAAATTAATACTTCCCAAATTAATTTTCACATGTGCTCCTAATTAATAGGAAAGGGATTTTTAAAAAATTTTTTTTCCTTTATTGATTTTTTAGAGAAAGAGGAAGTGAGAGGGAGAGAGAGATAGAAACATCGATGAGAGAGAACATCAATTGGCCACCTCCTGCATGCTCCCCACTGGGGATCTGGCCCACAACCTGAGCATGTGTCCTGACTGGGAATCGAACCAGCGACCTCTTGGTGCATGGGTCAATACTCAACCACTGAGCCACACCAGCCAGACAGGAAAGGGATTTTTATTGGAACTAGACAAAATAATTTTTATTGAACCTTAAAGTTACTTCTAGATATTAATACATATTCTAAAACTACAATTATTAAAAAGTATGGTACTGGTGAGAGAATACACAGACATATTGAAACAGAGGAGAAAGATCTGAAACAGATTAACATACTCAGCGGATGATAAAGGAGTTATTTCAAAACTGGTTTGGGGATGATTGGCTAATCATTTGGGGGAGAAAATAATGTTGAAGCTTTTCTCTAACCATAATCAAAATAAATTCTAAATGGATTACATATTTAGATGTTAACATTAGACCATAAAGCTCTGGCTGGTTGGAGCATCGTCCCATACACCAAAAGGTGGAAGGTTTCAATTCCCAGTTGGAGAGTATGGGAGGCAACCTATCAATGATGCTTTTCTCTCACACAAAGTTTCTCCCTCTTTCTCTCTCTCCCCCCTCTTCCTTCCTCTCTCTAAAATCAGTAGAAAGCATATCCTCAGGTGAGGATTAAAAAAAATCAGACCATAAAGGAACCAAAAGAAAATATATGTTAGTATTTCTCTGATCTCAAAGTAGAAAAATATTTTAACATATATTTGCAAAGAAGTGAAATGATTGCCCGATTTAACCTCATAAAACCTTCAAACTTCTGTAGATCAAAAGAAGTCTTTACTTTAAAAAGTAAAGACAGTAAACACATTGAAAAAAAATGTGATATATAGAGAGAGGGTTACTGTCCTTAACATATAAGGCATGTACAAATCAATAAGAGAATAATTATGCGTAACTCATGGGGCTGTTGGAAGGATTAAGGAAATAAAGCAACATGCAAAATGCTTAGGGCAATACCTGATATACAGTAGGCACTCAATGTTAGCTGTTATTAATTTATTTTTTAATAAATAGAAAAATAGGCAAAAGACATAAATAGGAAATTCTTTAAAAAGAAATACAACATAAACATATAAAAAAATGAAACTCTACACTGGTAGTCAGAAATGCAAATGAAAACAAGAAAGTGTTGCTACCTCTCCCTTCCTCACACCAACTGTGGCCATTACATTGACAGTGTCTGGGTTTTGTTTCTTTAAAAAATAATAGTAGTGCCCGACCAGTGTGGCTCAGTGGGTTGAGCGTAGTCTTATGGACTGAGAGGTCCCAGTTCAATTCCCAGTCAGGGATGTGTTTCTCTCTCACATCAATGTTTCTATCTCTCTCTCTCCCTTCCTCTCTCTCTAAAATGTCAATAAAAACATATTAAATAATAATAATAATAGTAACATCAGTGTCCTCTCACATAGTGCTGATGGGAGTGTAAATACTTAAAAACCTTTTGCAGGGTTATTTGGCAGTATGTATCACCCATCAAACACCTTCAAATGTATATAGCCTTTGACCCAACAATCTCCTTCTAGAAACTGATGCTAAGGAAATTATAATGTATGTGAGAAACAATTTATTCACAATGCTAGTCATCACAGTGTTGCTTATAATAGTGAAAAATTAGAAACAGCCTATTTGTCTAACAAGAAATGATTGGCAAATAAATTATGGTCTATGGAATATTATGCAGCCATTAAAATGACTGAAGATGAATATGTAAGGGCAACAATAAAATATGTGTGCCATATTGTTACAAGAAAAGAAAAACAAATGTAAAATAATTATATAGAGTACAACCCATATTTGTTGCATGGAAAAATATGCATGGGGAGAAGAAACTGAAAAGTGAATGCAACAAAATATTCATAGTAATCAGGTTGGGGTAGTAGGATTATGAGTGATTTTCATATTCTTTCTTGGGTTTAGCTATTTTTTCCAAATTTCCTATAATATATTTTGTTTTATAATCAGACTTTAAAATGCTATTTAAAAATTAAAATGCAGCCCTGGCTGGTTTGGCTCAGCGGTTAGAGCGTCCGCCTGCGGTCCAGAGAGACTAGGGTTCAGTTCCCTCTAAGGGCACGTACCTCAGTTGCAGTTTGTCCCCGGCCCTGGTTGGGTTGTGCAGGAGGCGGCCACTCAATGTGTCCCTTTCACATCGATGTTTCTCTCTCTCTCTCTCTCTCTCTCTCTCTCTCTCTCTCTCTCTCTCTCTCTCTCTCTCTTCCCTTCTCTCCTTCCCACTCTATCTGAACAAAAAATGGAAAAATGTCCTCGGGTGAGGATAAAAAAAAAATTAAAATGCAGGAAAAGAAAATATGATCATTACAACTATGGGGAATATAAAGAGAATTAGGTAAGATCCCTATTCCCAGGAGTCTGTGGTTTTTTCTCCTTGGGTGCAAAGCCATGAGAGTAAACCAGCCCCTTTATCCTGCCCTCATGGTACCCTATGTACACCTGGCACTCTGTTGTTACATGTCTGCCCCCCTACTGGGCTGGGAGTTCTTTATGGGCAGAGCCAGGGTTCTTCATTTGTGTGTCCCCCAGAGCACAGGGCCAGGCACTGAGTAGAAACCCCCTGAGAGTTCTTTGAAAGAACAACATAAGATCAGAACAAAAATGATACCTATCAACATAAGGCAGGACACGTTAAGTGCCTGACGAGTCTCATAGATAGTCGGATAAGCTCCTAAGAGGCAGACGTAGGCTTCATAGAGGAGGAAGACATTGAAAACACCCAGAAGCATGGAGGATATGTCACCCTCTCCCCCAGCTCTTCCACCTCCACCTTAAAACTTAAAAGCACCTGGAAGTATTCTACAGGGCATGGCCCTGCAACCCTGAGAGTCATCTGTGCAGGGAACCCCAATGCCACTCTTACTTGCCACGTTTTTGCCCAAATGGGCCGTCTCTCCTGTGTTATTGGAATGCCAGTTTATTGACATATTCTGCTAACTCACTGGATGGCTGTCAATACAGATTGCTGCACATCTAGAAACTTTGTGTTTGGACGCCAGTGGAATTCAATGTTAGCCCCCTAAGGAAGGGGCTTTATCTCACTTGTTCGTTGCTTTACCCCAGGGCCTAGGACAGTGTTTAAGGGATAGGAAGTGCTAATTAAATGTTTGTTGAATAAATTAAATATGATAACTTAAATATTGGCTTACAGGAGTCTGTGCTGTATCACACATATATGTGATTAATGTATTAATATATGATATATATATACTTCTGTAGCTGCCTTGTGAATATGCATTATGTGTTTATACATAAGATAAGCAGAGAGACCAAAAACGAATGTGCATACACGAGTAAAATGCGTGTGCTCGCACACACGGGCACGCACACACACACACAGTTGGGAAGATATCAAAGGGAGAAGCCCACAGCTTTCTCGGCAGTCAATTGCATCCTTTGAGAATAGAATTCCAATAAAATAGAATTTGGACGGTGTCACAGATAAATTTGCCTTTCTAAAAGCTCCCAAATTAACATTTGAGAGAGGCTTGAGCATGAAGACAGGATGGCAATGACTAGATATGAGTTTGCTTTATTTGTGTGGCTCAGAAATGCTCTCCGTGCCATATGGGTTGAAGAAAGGAGACAAGATGGGAAGTGCTGGGCTCACCTGTCCGGGCTGCCTCCAGCGTCCTTCTCTGCCCACAGCCTGAGCTTCTCCAGGGAGCCCATGGGCAGTACAGCCTCTTCCTCTCCTACCCTCATGCTCGCCCCCAGAAGGCCATGGAATTCAGTTTTCTGAGGGAAGGGGGGGTCTTCACGAAGGCAGCACTTTAGGTTAACGGTACCTGAGAATTACCCAGCTCAGCTGTCTGTTCTCCCGGGCCTCTGGCCAAAGGGCGCTGGCTGTACCCTCCCCAGCCCACCCCTTACCCCCAGTAAAAAAGTTACCGCCGTCTTACTGTTGCAGCATCTTAAGCCCTGGAGGAGCGTTGTGTGCCCCAGTCACTCACAGATCCTAGCGCCTCATGCTAAAGACTGTATTTAAGGGTAATATAAACAGTTTGATCTTTAAAGTACCCTGGATGCATAATATCTATACATAGTTCTTGAATTTTTATTCTAAAAACAATTAGCCAAAAAGCCCTTTTTATATGGTATTTGCAACTACACTGACAGTAACAGCAATTAAACCCCGTCTGTTTGCTGAGAAAGGAGCCAACTCTCTTTCTCCAGAAAGAAGCCTATAAAATGTACAAATTCGGAACAAGAAAACCAAGATTTCAAAGGTAGCTGCCTGACCTTTCAAGGTCAGGCCCTAGCCCAGCTTTTATATCCCCCTCCCAAACCCACATGAGCCCATCATTCCAACCAGCCACAGCAACCCCAAAATATTCCTAGTGTTTTTCTCGCGGCTAAGCCTCTGCCAGGTGTGCTTGCTAAGACCTCTTCCTTCCTCTTCCGTCTCTTACCTGTCCATACTTCAAGGCACACTGAAACTCCCCCCGACTTAGGAAGGCTCCCTGTCTACTGCCCCTTACAAGCTGCTTCCATGTGCCTCGTGGGGCAGTCAGTCCATAGGACTCTACTCCCCTACAGACGGTTATCTCAAGGGCATACCTGCATCTGTGATGAATAAATGAATAAATGAATGGATGATGAAACAGTCCGCACAATAGGAGGCTGGGTTGAAGGCCAACAGAAGGAGGCTTCCGGGTGCATGGAATGAAGACGGTGGTTTCGGGGTGGAGAGTTAGAGCTGGGGGTTTAGGGCAGGCAAACTTTCATGTAGACTTCAACCACTGTGTTTTCACCCCTAAATGTTGAGGTGCTTCTCATTGAGAACTCCTTCTATATGCTTTCCTGATAGGGGAAATGTTTCTAAGTTCTTAACTTGTACCCGTTTTTTCCTTTTCTTTAACAAATATTTTGAGTGGCTACTCTGTGCCCCTCTATCCTGGACACTTTGGGTACATCAGTGCACAAAGCAAACATCCCGCCTTCCACGGAGCTTACTTTCTAGAAGGAGACAAACAGGCCTCAATAAGCATAATAAATAAATAACTGGGTGCATTCGAAAGGGGTAAGTACTATGGGAGGGGGTGCAGAATAGGACTGCCGGGCAAGGCGGGCACACAGTTTACAGGGTTAAAACTCTGCTCAGGGAGGAGCTCATTGAGAAGGTGAGATTGGAATGAAGACTTGGAGGAAGTGAGGGAGCAAAGCGCAGAAATCTGGGAGGAGAGCCCTCCAGGGAGAGGGACCAGCTAGTGCAAAGAGCCTGGGCCGGTGCATGCTTGCTGTGTCCAAGCAAGATCTGGGAAGATAGTGCGGCTACAGCGGTGGGGGACTCCAAGTGAGGGGAAATGCGAGAGGAGATCTGGGAGGTGAGGGAAGCAGATGAGTCAGGGTCTGGTCCAGGTTCAGGCTTGCTCTGTGTGTACTGGGAGGTTTGGGGCATATGAGCAGAGGAGGGGGTGTGTTTTACTTGGGTTTTAGCAGGATCTCTCTGACTGCTCTGGGTGAGGGTTAGGAGCAGGGAGGCCTGTCAAGAAGGCTGCTGTGGTTGTCCAGACAAGTGATGGTGGAGTGGCCATGGCAGTCAACCGGCCATGGGGCCAGAGAAGAGACCAGGCCCAACATCTCTCCTGCATTAGAAAGAGAGCTCCAGTGTCATTGCGTGAAGACAACAGGACATGTGCGTCTCTCCAAAGTTCAGCTGGGTGAAAATGAAGTGTGCTATAGACCCAGGAACAGTCCTGCAGCCTGGAGCAGCCTGCAGCTACATGGGCCTCCGGGACTTGAGGGGAATGGAGAGCCCGCAGCTCCGCCCCAGCTTAGCATGCAGTCACCTTGCCAACATCAGCAGGTCTCTGGCGGGGGGTGTGTTGGCATAAACCTGAAGCTGGTCTAGGCTTGGCCTCCCAACCACCCTCCTGACTAGTAACTGTCTTGGACAACCCCCGAGCTTGAATTTCTTCATCTAAGAAGTGAGGAGGTTGAGCCCCATGATCTGTAGGGTGAATTCCACTTCTAAAGTTCTACAATTTCAGAATTTCTCCACTTTCTTGATTCAGTGACAGCCTACTTTCCATCCTAATGATTTAAAAAGTCACATGAATGTGCTTAGTGTATAACTCTGTCTTTCTGTTTAGTTTTTTAGTTACAATATTCCAGATAATACTCTACTTGCTTGCCAGGAGAAGAAAAAAAATGACACTAATTAAAGATTTGGTCTGTGTCCTAATCAAAAATTTAAAAAATGAATGTATCATACTGTACATTCTGTAATGTAGCCTGCTTTTTTTACTTAGCAATATATCATTAACATTTTCCATGTCAACACATATTCTCCTAAACTATGATTTTTAGTGCAGAAGTGGTTTACCATATGGATGTACTATAATTTACTCAGCCAATCCCTTACTATTGGACATTAGGTTGTGTCTTTCTTATACATGTTATTACCAATGCTACAATGAACAAAGTTGTGCATACCCACTTTTCATTCATGGTTCCAGTGACTTTCTTAGGATAAATTCTCAGAGGTCAAAGGTTTCACTCATTTGAAGTCTTTTTGTTAGATATTACTGAAATGCCACCCAGAATTTAGAAATTCTGTCAATTTAGACTCCTACCAATCGCACGTGAAAAACCATCAGGACAATCTAATTTTAGAGTTGAAAGGAGACCTAGCAATGCAGTGGTCCAGCCCCTTCTTTTTCCACATGGGGAAACAGAGGCCCAGGCAGGTGTGGGACTAGATATGTGTGCTGGGCACTCCCACACGCCAGGAAGTGCCCAACATTGTGCCCCAATCCAGCCCTGCCAACCTCAGTCCCCACTGCTAGAATGCCAGGGGCTCCCAGAGCCCCCCAACTCCACCACGGCCACCCCACCTCTTGCCTGCCTTTCCCAGCCAAGCTTCTCAGAGCAGGCTGCATATACAATTTCTCCTTCTTTGCTTCCCATTCATCTCTCCCACACTGAAACTGTTCCTCCTTTGACCCTCTTCCTGCCACAACCGATGGAGACTTGTTAGTTCTCATCCCAGTGGCATCTCTGTGACCCTTAGATGACACCTCCCATTTTGCAAAGTGCTTCTCCTGGGCTACCATGATGTTCTTCCCAGCTTCCCTCCACCTGACTTCCAACAGCTGTTGCTCTGGGTTCTCCCGCATCCCTTTCCCATCAGGCTTTCCCGGGGTGAGCATGTCCATTCCCACAGCTGCCGGCACACCCATTGCCTCTTCCAACCTGGGTGCTGATTGCCTGTGTGTCTCTCTGGATGCTCTGCAAACCCATTCTCAACGCATCCAAAATGAAGTGATTACTCCGCCACCCTGCCCCTAACCCCTCATCCTCTACAGCATCACAGCCACCGCAGGGGAACCCGTGTCTCCCCCTGCTTTCTCCCCGCTTCACGCATTCTCCCATCCAGCCTCTTCCTGCTGCCTGCTGGGTCTCTGGCCCCACCCTCTCTTTTGCTGACCTTTACCCAGCTCTGGTCTGGAGCAAGGCAGCCACTTCCTGACTCATCACCTGCGTCTAGCCCTGTGCTCCCTAGCCTGTCCTCCAGCCCATCACTGGGGACTTCCTCACGAGACCCTCCCCTACTTAACCCCTCGGCTGCTTCCTCTGGGGAGTTAAGCCTGCACCCCTCGGTGTGGCATGGAGGACCCTGGCCCTCCTGGCCTCTCCAGCCTCACTCTTGGCAGGCCCCCATTCCTCTCTGTACCCTCAAACTACCATGGCAACTTTTAAAAAGCCACGAATAGGTGGGTTTTCAAGTACAAATCTCTTTTCGTAGTTCCCATCCTAAGTCTAAGGAACATGTACCCAGGAATACTACAGTATTCCTTCCCAGGTAGCACCAGTTCAGGAGCCTCCAGGATGGGCGGGTCAGCAGTTCTCTTGATGGGAGGCAAAAAGATGGGAGCGGTGGGGAAGAGGGGAAGGGAAAGAGAGCCAGGATTTATCCAGTTTCCACTCTGTGTTGGGCACTTTCTAACTGTACACGATCTCATTTTATTCTCAACACAACACTGAGGAATACTGGCTGACAGATGAGGAGACTGGGGTTCAAAGAACTTTATCACCTTATCCAGGGCCTCGGAGCTACTAAGGAGCAGGGCCAACATGTAACTCGGCTCCGGGATGCACTCTGAGCAGCAGCGAGCCCAGGAAATGTCTGCGTGTTTGCCTGTCTGTCCCGTCACTGCCTCCTCCGCTCATGCTCATTAATGACTTACTGCCAGAGAGAATTTGTGGGCACTATCTCATTGGCTCCTCACAGACCCCTATAAGGTAGCTATTGTTCCCATTTCAAATGAGGGAGCAGGCTCAGACAGGATACTAACTTGCCCAGGTTACACCACTAATGAGTGGCCGAGCTGGGTCTGTCTGAGTCTCGAGCACGGCTGATCAGCCCTGCTTCCCTAACGGGCTTTCTTCCCAATTCCCCTCCCCCTCTCCCCCAAGTAATAGGAGCAGCATCTGGGGGGGGGTCACTACGCAGCAGACCTGTCCCAAACCAGACTGTACCTCGACATTTCTAAACCCAGGTCCTTGCCCTTCATACCCCATCCCAGACACGTGGCCTTTTCCAAGATTCCGTGTTGGGGGATGCTCGGGATTTGACATGACCATGGTTCTGTACTGCATGCTGGGCAGGGGGTGCCAAGGAGAGGTCTGGACCAGGTTCCCGCAGGTGCCCCAGAAGACAGGGCCCGAGGATGTGGTAGGTCCCAATTCCATTGTCTAAGGCCTAGTATCCTGAAGGACACTTGAGAACCAATGGCTTTGTTCTCAGAAAGGAGGGTTGTCAAGATACCACTGAACGTGGCCCTTGTTCATATCTTCTCATAGTTTGTAGGAAATTTGGAGAGACGCTTCCTGAGTAGAGGCTGGGCCCCCGTGGGTCTATGATAAGTTGTTCTGTTGTCCAAAATAGGAGCCAAGCAGGGTGACAAAGTGTTCTGGGTACACTGGGGCCCTGAGAAAGCAGGCGAGCCCCAGCCCACCGGCCTGGGGTCTGTCTGAGGCCATGAGCAGGCGCTGCAGGGTCCGCCTCAGCCCCCTTGCCCAGGCTGTCTCCCCAGCACCTCCAAAAGGTGGCGGAGCTCCAGATGGAGCTCAGAGCATGTCTGATGGTCCTCCCCTCCTGCTCCCTGCCTTTCTCCTGATGTCATCACTGATGACAGAGGATTATGTAACCTCCAAGGAAGGGAGGCCGGGAGTTCTCCCCAAAGCGGCAAGTGAATCCGTTCTGGCTGCCATCATTTTCTCAGCAGGAATCTGCTTTATGCTGACTGGATTTAGGGGTTTCTCCTGGATGCTTCTGTTTCATTTAACATGCAAGGGCTAATAACTTGTCACAATTCAATAAGGCGGTGGTTACAAACACCCAGGCGGCTGCTTATTTAAATGCAGGTTTGTTAATTAGCTTTTCTTAACAAGGCGTGTGCTAAATCAGGCACCCAGCTGGCAGCACCCAAGCCTGGCACGTCTCCCGGGACAGGAGGTTGGCTACGAGGTCACGTCTAGTGGCTGGAAGCAGGGCCAGAATTCAAGGCTAGGAGGCCTGTCCCAGCCACCTCACTGCCTCGGCTTCCTTAAAAACAGGCATTGATGACAGATCCTAACAACTGCAAGATAGCCACAGTCTGTCTTTTCCTGGCTGTCCTGGTCCTTTCTCCTGCCTTTGCGTCTGAATCCATCCTCACTTCCAAGTGCAGTGTTTGTGTTTAATCTTGTTGCTATCCTACCCGGTCCCCACTTCTTCAACTGAGCCTCTTGTCATATGTTCCTTCACCCCTCTCTGGCCCCTTCTCCCCTTACATGTCACTATGTACTCAGTTTGGGTAGTGGGTGCCCATTGATGGGGACAGAAGAAAACCAACAAAGATGGAGCACCTGCTGCCTCCAGGGTCCAGGTGAGCACTAACATGAGCGATCTGTGTGATCCTCACAGGGCCCAGAGCTGGGGTGTCTTTGGCCTCATGAGCCCGGAGAGTTTCGGTGGCCCTCCCTAGGTCACCCAGCAGTGAGTTGCTCTGGGCCTTGCCCTCCAGGCCTGGCTTTGAGCCTGTGTCCGCTCACTCCATGTGTACAAGGAGCACTGGGAAACAGATGTGCTCAGTGAGTGTTGCTCATGATGGCCGCTGCTCGGAGATCTTGTGGCACACAGTGACCCTGGGTGAATCCTAGCTCAGTTCTAGAATCTGATTCCACCCAGATCTTACGGGCCTCTCCCAGGCACCTGACCACCGGCCCTCAGTCAGCCACTCAGAGCCAGCAGGAGCAGCCCAGCAGCTGCTCTTGGAGGGCCTGGCCCCTTGTGAGCCCCTCCAGGGCAGCCCGGCACCCTCGTCTGGAGGGGCAGCTGCTCTGGGCCAGGACCAGAGGGAGAAGGCCACACAGAACTCCCGGAAGACGTGATTCTGCAGACCCCCCCCCCCAGCTGGATGGATATGCCTGTCTCTCCTTGTAGGAAGGAGGATTGGAAACAGAGAATTGCTGGGCATCATTCGCTTATTCTCAAGAAAATAAACTGAGAAAAGATCTAAATATAGAAAGGAAATCAAAGTGAGGTTGGAAGCCCTGGCCTGTTTGGCTCAGCGGTTAGAGCGTCGGCCCACGGTCCTGGGTTCAGTTCCCACTAAGGACACGTACCTGGGTTGCTGTTTGTCCC
This sequence comes from Tadarida brasiliensis, assembly GCA_030848825.1. Classification (NCBI taxonomy): domain Eukaryota; kingdom Metazoa; phylum Chordata; class Mammalia; order Chiroptera; family Molossidae; genus Tadarida; species Tadarida brasiliensis. The sequence goes on along the minus strand of CM061259.1, from coordinate 63,281,052 downwards.
CTGTCCCGGTTGGGGTCCTGTGGGAGGCAACCACTCGATGTCTCTCTCTCTCTCTCTTCCTCCCTCCCTCCCTCCCGCTCTGTCTGAAGATAAATGCAAAAATGTCCTCAGGTGAGGATAAAAAAAAAAAAGTGAGGTTGGAATAGGGGAGACAGAGCCCTGACAAGCCCCAGGTTGCCCAGCTCTTCCCCAGTGAAGCAGGAGACCCTCCCCTGGACCCAAACCTCAGTAAGCACTGCTCAGCAGAGAGGCCAGGTGTGCCGTGCAGGGTATGAGAGCCCCTTCCACACCCTCTGACGGAGGGGGGCCCAGGCCTGAGTTGGAAGGCTCAGGGAGCCAGTGGGTCTTCTTGTGACCCTGGCAGAGGCGAGCTCCTCCGGGATCCTGGGAAGCTGATCACGAAGTCACTGCCACACTGCCCCCAGGGCATGTGCATATGTCGAGTCTCCCTCTCGGGAGAGCCCGAAGGCATGCTGCCCCAAAGCTGGCCAGACTCCAGCATCAGGAAGGTCCTTAACCTCACAGGATCACAAACCCCGATCTGATGAAAGTGATCGGCCTCTCCCTAGAGAAATGCACATGCGAGCATATGAGAATGTGTACAATATTGTAATTTCTGGTCATTTACAGGCCCCCTTGAAGACCTGTTCATGAATCTTGGGTTAAGAATTCCCACTGGAAGAAGTTCTAAGAGACTCTTCTCCTAATTAGAACCCCTGAGTGCCCAGATACAGCTTTCTGTATGTGGTCCGTGGACCCTGCCTAGAAACTGAAGTGCTCTAAGACTCTTTGGTGGATGGTCTGGGCATTTTCATGCCCTGAAGCAGAGGTCTGAACCTGATGGTGTTTTGAGGACTTGCACAAGGCTTCGCACACAGTGGGTTCTCTACAGATTCATGCTGAATGCACGAGTGAAAGGTTCCTGCATGTTCTGTGATTCTGTGCCACCTTGTTTTAGTAGCTTACACAATCACCCTTAATTAGTGATACCGAACCCAGTGGTCAGGACCTTGTATCATCTGGACCAACGTCAGGGCCTCTGAAAGGGAAGTGTGGGAGGGCAAACCAGGCCTGGGCTTCTGGTCCTCTGTCCAGTGCTTGCTTACTGCACCCACCCCAAGGGTCCTCCCTACCTCACCCCACCCAAGTCTGTTTCACTAGCAATTGGGCATCTCTAGCCAGCCGAGGATGACATGGGCAATGTGTCGGGAGCCAGAGAGGGACTGGAGAAAGAACACAGCATCACCTATACTACTCCCCCCGCCTCAGAAGACATTGAGAGTAAGGAGGGGACCCAGGCCCACAGGCCCTGTTCTTAGGGTGTGGTGGCGTGTGGGCAGTTCCAGCCCCAGGTTTCCTGGGTGCCTCACTGAAATAGGCCCACAGTTAGGAGAGCCTGCCATGCCGAAAGGCCAACAAGGGCACCTTCAGACAGGAGCTGAGAGCCCTGAGCCTGAGCCACACTCCAGGCCCGGACATGTGAGGGTCTAGAATGGGGGCCGATGCCAGGCAGGGCATTTGGTCTCCCAGATTTCTCTGCGCTGAGCCACATGACACCGCCCACGGAGGTGGGGTGTGGCTGTGTGGGAGGCTGGGTACAGGGGGAGGGAACTCCTACCCCTGCCCAGGCCTTGGATCATTTGGAAGGCAAATGTGCTGGGTTGCCTAGGGAACGGAAGGAAAGGGACTTCCCTAGCACCGGTGACTAGTAAGGGATGGAGATGGGAGCTGTGATGCTGAGAAAATTGTTTCCAAAAAAAAAGTAAAAAGCGGTGACTAAGCAGCCCTGGTTATGTAAAGCGATCCCTGAGGAAGTGTGGGGAAAAGCCTGGAACCCACCCCCGTGTCCCTCCTCCCCACTCCCAGCCCAGTTCCTGCTGTCTTGGGGAGTTTCCACCAGCCCTCCCCTCTTCTCCCCGGAACTCCCTACTCCTCCACAGGCTCAGCCCCAGCCCTGGCGGTTCTCACTGCCAAGGGCACCCAAAAGTGGTGGGCAGGACACGGAAGAGGGGTGCCTTCCTTTTCCAAAGGACACCCTTGTGACAGTTCTGGGGCCACCTCTTAGAACAGGGCACCCAAGGCCAGCAAAACAGGGGCAAGGATCATTTGCCATCCCAGAACCTAGGGCTGGTCCACTCCCTAGGTGAAGAGTTCCAGATTTGAACCCCATAGCTGGTTGCTAACTGTGACTTGGGCATGTTATCGAACCTCTCTGAGCCATTTTCCTGGGCTGTAGATGGAAGGGAGATACAGGTACCCCACAAGGCTACTGGGGTAAGAAACTAAGACAACCCATTACAGCTCCACGCACAGCATTGACAGCGGGCGGGTACTTGACACTGGTCAGTTTTCCTTCCCCACAGTGGGCAGAACTCTAGAGACCTTCCAGTCCTTTCATGGGAGGGACAGTCTGAGGCTGACCATTAGTCACTCAGGACCTGAGGAATCTAACTATCACTTTAGTGCCTCTGTCCATGTTCTCCCAGCTGATGGAGGGCTGCTGATCCAGGCACCTTGTCTGCCTGGTGGGTATGTGGCAGGGTGAGCCTGTGCCTCGGCCTCGTATTTCCCACCCCAGGTATTCTTCCAGTTTCCAGGAGAGCGGTGGAACCTCACAGCATCCATGCGATGTTGTTGCTCCCAACATCCCTCGTTTGTGGTCCAGGCAGACATACAGATGCCTCTGGCTCCTCCCTTCTGCCCACAGTGCATCCTCAGGGAGGGGAGAGGGCCTGGTTACTCTGGACAAATGGATTTCAAGGCATGAGCTACTCTGGGCCTCAAAAAGCTAGAGAAAGGGTCTGGGAAACGCAGGCCTCTGTCACCAGTGAACCTGACCAAGCCTGAGTGAGGGGAAACTTGTGATCTGTCACCTGCCACAGGATACCAAAACCTGGAAAGTGACCTCGCTTGTACTGTCCCCAGCAGACCAAGGTGCCAGCCTCTCTCTCAGGAGGGTTTGCACATGCAATCAAACTACCCCAGGGTGTCATTTAAGCCCTGTGTCTTCTCATGTGTCCTCCTTGCAAAATAAAAATAGCTAATCACCTTGTGTATGCTTATATTTCATACACCCAACATACGAAGAAAAACATCATTTAGGAATGGAGGCCTGAAACCTAACATTTCCAGGAAGTCCAAGGGGTTGGGGAAGTTCCTTGTCAAGCACTGACCCCAGCACTTCTCTTGGACTGACGCTTAAAAGGACCCCCTGGGACATGGGGACAGATGTGCCATGCTCCTGGAGCAGCTGGGCTGACTCCGCAGCCGAGGCCCTTGGAGAAGAGGGGAGACCCGTCGGCAGAAACATGGCCACTGCGGATCCCTTGCTGCCCTCCCTCCTCACTGTCCACTGGCAGATCCTGTTCCACTCTGTCCCACACTCGGGTTCAAGTCCACCTTCTCCCAGGCCCAGCAAAGCAGACTGCAGATTTTCTTCTGAGATCCTCAGTACCTCTCCCATTTGCTGGACAATTTCAACTGACCCTTCCTCGCCCTTCCCAGTGCTAACCAAGCACAGTGCTTGGGCTGCAATAGTGATCAATGGGTATCCACTGGGCCAATGGCCATTCCCATTGGATATATTGCCTGACCTCCAGAAGAAGATCTCTTCCTCTGGGTGGGAGGCAGTGGGATGCCAGGGCTTTTCAGTCCCCTTCATATAATGGGGGATGGCGGAACCTGTGACTGGTGCCCTAGATGGTCTTCTAAGACCCTTAGAGCTCTTTGCTCGGCACCTCCAAGACACCATAAAAAACACATTAGTCTTGCCCTGGCCAGTTTTGCTCAGCGGTTCGAGCGTCGGCCTGCGGACCAGAAAATCCCAGGTTCAGTTCTTGCTAAGAGCATGTACCTCGGTTGCGGTTTGTCCCCCGCCCCGATCGGGGTCATGTGGAAGGCAACCAGTCAATGTGTCTCTTTCACATCAATGCTTCTCTCTCTCTCTTCCTCCCACCCTCCCTCCTGCTCTATCTGAAGATAAATGCAAAAATGTACTCTGGTGAGGATAATAAAAACAAAACATTAGTCTTGGAGTCAGGGACATATATTCATCCAGCCTGATCATCTCTGAGCTGAGTGACCTCTGGCAAGGCACGTAATTCTCTGCACCTCAGATTCTTCATCTGTACGCAGAGGCCAGTATCAGCAACCTCAGGTTGTGAGGACCCTGGGACATGGGTGCTCAGAAAATATTAGGGGAGTCCAAACAGGAGGCACCCTGGACCCCGCAGGGGTGCAGAGTTCTGTGCCGAGTCTGGGTCCACACGGGTTTCCTTTCTTGGGATCCCAGACTCTCCTCCGGCCCAAGCAGCCTGCACAGGGAGCCAGTCAGCTGAAGAGGTGAGGGAACCCCAGCCCCCCTCCCCACTCCTTCCACCTTCCCACCACCTCCTCCCCGGAGGCTCATCATTGGAGTTGTAAGGATTAGTCACTGTGCCAGCCCGGCGCTAGGCTGCCTCCCCCACAGCCCAGGGCCCACACAGGCAGGCTGGCTGAATGGTTGCTGGAGTTCCTCACACCTCCCAGGACAGCCCCCTGCAAGATGACAAGGACTCAGCCCCAGGGCAGGCCCCGGCCAAAAGGGGTGCCAGCAATGGGCCAAGGGCTTTGCTTTCTCCAAAAAGGCACCCTCCAGGGGGCCTCCACAGAGCAGGGAGAGAAGGCTGGGAACCTGTCTTAGTGCCCAGCACTCCAACAAGACAGGACTTCCAGAACCTTCTCCTAAGAGGCTTGCTGGGAAGATCTCCACTCAGGCCTGATCGTCTCCGCAGAAAGAGTAGCCCCAGCCCAGCTCCATCAGCAGAGGCCTCTTTCCCCTCCCAAAATTACAAGAGAGGGAAATGGGGACAGCAAGAAGGCAGAGAGACGTCACTGGGGCAGAGCAGCTCCTACTATGTTCAGGCACCTGGCAAGGGTTGGAGAAGGCAGAGGACGTGTGCGTGCTGCGTGCACCCTCCTATGCACGGGCCCCATGCGCCCCTTGACGCCTGTAAAGAAGACTGAGAGAGATGTCTCGGAGGCAGCAGGACCCTGGGTTTATTGATCTGGCTGCCTGAGGCCCTTGGGGGCGTTGGGACCAGGGGAATGAGGTCACTTGTCACGTTACCAATGCTGAGCTGGGTAAGATGGACACACTACAGAGCTCAGATGAGCTCAGAACAAGCAGAAGAGTCCAGGAGGCAGCCCTCCCCCATTCCAGAGCCAGGAGGCCAGCAGCAAGGAAGGGAACAGTGGTGGCGGCTGCTGTGGGTATGCTGCTGTCTGCGGGGTCTGCCGCTGTGGAACTCTGTGTCCTTGCCTCTGGGGGACTGTCCCACTCTGAGGTACAGGGAGATGGGTGATGGGAGGACTCAGAGTGTGATGATGGCCCTGGGAAGGGTCGTTAGGGCTGGAATGAGGAAGCCAGGCTGTAATTTCTCATCCAGGGCCCAGGGAAGCCAGAAAGCAAAAGGAAACCTCCACACGTCCTCAGCTCCCCAGCTTGCCCTAATTAGATCCTTCAGCCTCCAGTAAGGTCATGCTTAGCACCAGGAAAATGCCTCGTGGTTGCAGTCTCTCCCCTGGGACTCAGAGAGCTCTGCCGTTGACAACTTTGCCGGCGCCCCAGTCACCACCCCCAGTTTTAGGAGTGACAGGAGTGACAAGATAGGAGTCTGGCCACCACAGGGCAGGGCACAGCAGGGCAGGGCAGGCTGGTAGCCAGGGGTTGAGCTGTTTGTTACCTGGAGACGCTGCCGAATGCAGTCCCAGCCTAAGAGCGCATGACCTCTTTCAGGGGCCTACTCTCCCTTGAGGGTCCAAGGGCTGCGCCCCCACTCTCCTCGCTGCCCTTCCTACACTCTGAGCCAAGCCCACCCTGCCTCGGGTAGCTCTCACAACCTAGACGGGGAATTCCACGCATACCTCATCCTCCCCAATCCAATATAAATCCCTCCTGTCCCTCAAAGCTCACTCCTTCCCCAGTCTGGATGGAATTTCCTACAGCAACTTAGCACTCAGCTGCTCTCTAACCCCGTGAGTGGCCCCCAGCCAGAGAGTTCCACCTGAGGACAGGGCCACTTCCTGCATCTCTCACGAGGTTGGGCCCGGGAAGCATGTTAGTGATTGGTGTGCACGCTATTAGGACCCAAGGCCCAAAGGACCTGCTTAACCTGGGTCTCAGGGCACAGAAGCAAAGAGGAACTTCTTCCTACAGAGAGAGGTATTTTCTCTGCTCTACGAGTTATTAGAGGGCAGGGCTGGGTCGTGTGGGACCCGCACAACACCTGACATCACTTATCACAGGGGCTCAACAAAGGGAAATGGGACCATACGAAAGTGTGATGGCACTGCCCCTTCGCCTCATGGTCCACACAGTGTCACTGATGTCCACCGAGGACAGCCAACCTCAGCCAAACCTCTGCCACACTTGCCTGTCTCTCTACCAACCCCAGGTGGCCTAGCAGGCCCAGCAGGGAGCAGACCTAAACATTTTCTGAAAACATCATTTGCAGTCCCAGGTCCTGAGAAAAGGGTCAGGAGGAGGTGCTGGCCACTGCCCAAGCCACATCACACTCCTGTCTCCCAGAGCTGCCACCTGGCTGAGTGGCTCAGGCGAGGCACTCACCTATCTGAGCCTTGAATGCCCCCAAGGTTCCACTGGCATCAAAGATTTGATTTATCCCACGAACACTCAAAAATAGCCTTTGGGCAAAGTTCCCACACATTTTAGTCTTCACCTTCCTTGCCCTATACCTACTTAAAGAAATACTAAAAAAAACAAAAACTTACATGTTGCCTGATTTTACCATTTTTATCATTCCCAATACAGACACACCTCTCCCTCCCCAAACTGTCTCCTCTTTTCCTCCTCCTCTGACCCCCTTGCCTCCCTACCTCCCTCTCCACCTCTTGACCTTTCCTCTAAGCCACCGCCTGGCAAGGGAGGTGAGGCAGAGGAGGGGGGAGGGGCTGCAGCAGCTAGTGCAGGAGCCATCTGTCCTCCTGGGCAAACCCAAGTCTTCATCTTTTTGGTGCAGAATAGGAGCTCTGAAAGAGCATCTTCAGGGCTAGGGCAGCAGGCCCCATCTCCTCCATCCCCAGAAGTTATCCTCAAGTGGCCACACCCCCTTTTTCCATTCTGAAAGAGAGATGATACAACTGGGGAAGTGGGAGAGGAAGGAGAGTGGACCAAGGGGAAGCAATTGAAATGAAGAAAATTTGGGGAAATGGGGAAGGAGGCATGCCTGCCCAACTAAACTTCTTTCCTAGCTTTGCTTTTGTTTTCTCTGGTCCATGCTGCTCATCTGCACAGTTGCCTGCTTTGCAGCCAGCTCCCCTCCAGACCTCAACTGGTGCTTCCCCTCACTTCCCCTTGTTTCCACCCAAGCCAAGGGTTCCCTGGAACCCATCACAAGCCACCCCAGTGTCCTGACCCCTCGCCCCCACCAAGCCATGCCCTCATGCTATCCTTCAGGTAGGCCCAGCCACTGAATTGAGGCCATGTTGGCCACCACCTTGGGTGCCTGGATCAGAAAAATGCCCTTCCAGCTCTTCTCTATCTCCCAGTTCATAATCCATTACTAAGCTCATTATGTCAACAAGTGATTGTGTTTTAACCAATTGGGAAATAGATGGTAGAATCAGAGTTAAGGAGAAATTAGTGTTCGCAAGACATGGCAAGAAATTACATTAAGAAAAGATAAGTAAAAATGCAGAGAGGACTGGACTCATGGAGAAAGTGGTGGTGGAGGAGGATGGAAGAGGTTGGAGTGGCCACCTAGACGAAAGGCCAGTGGTTTGAAGGCTAAAAGCAAGGCAGTTGATGTGCCCAGGGGGCCCAGTACACCCTACAACCAGCCTAGCTGCTGTTCAAAGGGTCCCATGTGTGGGGCACCCATGGAAAGCCCCTGAAAACCACATAATGTTGCTGTTTAAAGACTTTATCTACCAGCTTCAACATGGATTGCTCTTTGAACCTTGGAGAATATTCATGTTTTCTAGCAGATCCTATCTATGAGTAAAAAGAGGAATGAAGGGATGGCAAAAGGTTTGCAGTGGCTTCTGAAGGTCCACGTACCCCCAAAACTCCTTGGTATGACCCTTCTACCCAACATCTGAGCCCCAGAACTAGCCTTTTGGGATTCTGTTATTCAGAGAAACCACTCCCCTAACTGAGGCTTTCTAAGTGCTACTCTGATGTAGAGGGGTGGGGGAGAAGGGGAGGGTCCGAGTGGTCCTGGTGGGGACAGATGGGCCAGAGAAACTCACTGCCAGAGCCTCCAGAACGGGAAACCCCTCCAAGAGCCAAGGAGTCAGGCAAGCCTTCCTGCCCACTCAGAGATTCCGGAAGCCTTTGGAGTCTGGAGAACCCGCCTCCCCAACCTCTCTCCCGCTTCCTCTGTCTGTCTCCTTCTCGAGACTCCTGTGAGTGCACAGGAGGGCTGAGGGAAGCCCCGTGTGCTTGTGATGAACGGAGCTAATTTCTGGTTTGCTGGTATGCCGCAGAGACTGCCTCCGTTCCCCTCCTTCCCAGCAAACCCTCTCCCACACACAGACAAATAGGCTGCATATTTAATTGGAATTCCTCACACCTACAGGGTAAAGCCTTGTCAGTAGAAATAGAGCCCACAGCCAGCTGGCTTCCCCCATTCCACCCACCTTGTCTCTTAAAAAGAAATCCCCCCCCCCATACGTGAACACCCACCCACGGGCCCTCACACGTCCCTCCCAGCATGGTTGTAAAGGAAAGATTCGTTGGCAGTGACGCTCCTTTCCTGGGCTGCTACAGCTGGGCCCACCCAGCAGAGACCACCCAGCAGCTTCTCCCTGTCAGGCGGGCCCTGACTGCCTCCCCGTTGCCCACCTCAGGAACCCCCAGCCAAAGTTCTTGGGGAGCCAGGGTCCCAGAAGGGTGATGAGTAGAGCTGGCTACTTGGGTATCAGATACCAGGTGATGTGGAGAAGGAAGGAGAGGAGAGCAGTACCCTAGAAGAGCTCTGGGAGCCCACCTGTCACAGTACAGGTGGAAACCTGTCACACAGAGCTGGGCCCAACCTGTTTCTCCATTCCTACCCTGTGGCATCTCTTCCCATTTGGGGGTGTGGAGACTGCAGGACCAAGGAAAAGAACTCCTGAGGGAAAGCAAGTGAGAAACTGGAGGGAACACAAGGGGCAGGAACCAAAAAGGGGATGAAACACACTGAGGAGTCCTTATGGGGAAAGTCAGCTTGGTTTATTTCCTGTATGACAACAGAGAAGGAGATCTGGCCAACAATCTGGGGCAGCAAAAAGTCAGGGTAGTGGCTGGCCTGGAAAGGTTGTATATCTTAGGACTTCCTCAGGGACACCCAATCAGAACTCTGAGCAGAAACCACGTCCTGGGGGGACAGATGGGTCAGAAAAGCTCACTGGCAGCACCTCCAGAACAGAAAGCTCCCCCAAGCCTCTTGTTGTGACCTTGGCATTCAGGGTCAGCAACCTCAGTTAGTCTCCCACAGGAGATTATTTTCTTGCCATCCTCTCCTTGCCAGGGAGGGGCTTCTCTTTGACTAGCTCTTCCGTCACATTGAGCCTGGCACAAGGCCAAACCAAACCTGTGTGTCAGTGAACAGACAGCTGCCTATGGGGCTCTGAGGAGCACTGTGACATCTCATTCTCCCCCACAAAATATCATCTCAGTTTGTCTGAAAGTTCACCATTAGTGACTCATTTCTTTGGGTTAAACATAGCCCTCCCTTTTTCATCACAGCTGCTCTAGGAAAGGGTAACTCACTGAGTTCTTAACATCCTAGAGTGAATGGGGATAGAGACGAGATCTAGGAGGCTGCCAGGAAAGGAGGAAGTGGAAGTGGAGAAGGAGACAGAGAGGAGGAAGGGAAGCTACTGAAAGAGAAGAGACCAAAGAAGGAACTGGGAGCAGCACCTCTGTTCTGCCTCTCGTGCCTGCCGCCTTTCACAAGTCATGACTGTTCCACAACAATGCAGAGAAACCCCCTCTATTCAGTACAGCCCTCTGTGATTTACACAACACTTCCATTTCCATCTTCATAGCTCTGTGAAGACAGAAAGAGGGAGGTTCCTATGCCCATGTTACAGCTGAAGAGACTGAGGCTCTTGGAGTTTGGAGGGCTTACCATCTAGCCAGTGAGCAGGAGGGCCAGGTCTCCCTACATCCTTTGTACAGAACCTGCTGAGGTACCCCAACGAAGCTCACCTTCTCACCAGTTCACCCACAGGCCTCTGTTCAGAACAGGAAAAGTCCCAGTAGAGGAACAAGAATGAAACAGCACCAGGAATGGTGCAGAGGGATAGAAGGGAGCAACGCAAGGCCCTCCACAGGGGCGCAGCAGGCACACTCCACGTCCTAAAGCCCCGACTGAGACCCGCATGGAGAGGAGATGTGGGTGAAGGTCAGGGCCCCCACTCGCTCACTAGTAACAAGTCTGACGCCAACAGCTGGAACACCCCATAGGCCCTTCTGTCGGCAGCCGTACTCCCCAAGCACCCACACAGGGGCCAGGAAGGCCTGCGGAGCGCTTCGCTGGCCCTGGGTGTGCAGAGGGGACCCATTCCAGACACAGTCGGGTAGGCTGGACCCAGAAAAGTCCCCAGGGAGACAGGGGGAAGCAGGAAGTGACCCCAGGAGCCCTGCTAAGAAATCCCACAGGCTTCCAGACCCAGGTTTGCCCACTTCCCTCCTCGCCCTTCTCCTCCCCTGGAGTCCCAGTTCTCCATCCTGCGGAAGTGGCCTGCCCGCCATATTGAAACTGTCCCCCACCTCTTCCTCTTAACGAGCCAGGTTAAATATGCTGTAATCAGAGTAATAATACACCTGGGCTGGTTCTCCAGCGACCTGCCTTTTGTACTGCAATAGGACATTAATAGCAATTATTCTGCTTTGTAATTGGAGCTTTAAATACTAATTCAAACAGCCAGAGGAAAACCAATTAGTGCTAATTTATCTCTATGTGTTTTCCAGAGCTGGTGTCTGTCACACTGTGAAGAAATAGGTTGGTAATTAGTACAGTTGGGTGGTAGATAGAAGTAATTATCAGATTCTTCCATTTTTCTTTGGGAAAAAAAAAATGGGTAGGGGGTGGGGAAGGCCAAGATAGGTTCTGTAAGTCTTTGTTCCCTTGAAGTTTAAAGAAAGGGCCCACGTTAGCTCTGAGATCCCAGCCCTCGGCACCTGAACTGGGCAGGTATTTTTGAGAGAGGGGTGGGCTCTGGTAGAAGCTGCCTTGAAGACCTTTACGAGGACCCTCCAGATGACAGGCTCACAGAAGTGCCACCAGCAACATTACAGTAACCAGAGCAGAGCATTCTGATTTGTCTGGGGAAAGGTACATGAGCCCCACACAGCTGAGCATGGGGTAAAGGGGACAGAGGGGCCTGGGTCCCAGACCAGTCTCTCAGTCTCCAGCTGTGTGGCCTTGGTAGAGGCTCTGAACATCGGTTTCCTCATTTGCAAAATGGACAGATATATAAGGACTAAATCAAATAAAATCATGTTTATAATGGGCCTAGAACACAGTAAAATAGATACAGGTTTACTGAGTGCTTATAATTTGCCTGGGACTCTTCTAGAAGACTTTGTATTCAGGGTCAGCAGCCTCAGTTAGTCCCCCAAAGGAGGACCATCTCGAACCCTCCAAAGCCACATAGCTGATTCACCAGTTAGTTTAGGTCCCTATTTCCTCTCCTGTCCTACCTTTCATCAGCTGTATGACTCAGGAGACATTATGAAGTTCACCAAGCCTCAGTTTCCTCACCTGTGGAATGGGGGTAATAACGGTACCTTCCTTATAGAGTTACTGTGGAGATTAAAGGAGACGATGATTATAGAAGCTCATAGCAAGGTGGCTATCACGGAGCAGGGGCTCCGTTGTCGTTCTCAATATTATTGTATTATTTCATTACACAGATTCTCTACTGAAAGAGGTAGCTGTGGTACTGTAAATACCTTTTATTAACGAATCCACGGGACTCATCAAATGCCCGATGTGTTCGCACTGCTGTAGGGAGCCTGCTCACACCATCCGGAGACAAGGCTAGCACGCGCAGAACAACAAGACGGGGTAACAGTGGCTTTTCACAGAGCTTCGCAGTTTTATAAAATGCTTTCACATGCATGGTTTCAATGCCTCTTGGCAAGTGAGTGGGTTGAGAATTATTTAAATCCCATTTTACAGGTGGGAAAATGAGGCTCAGGGAATTTAAGTGACTTACTGTGTGGGCACTCACTCAATGCTTGTTGAATGGATGAATAAGTGTGCTTTCCACTAACCCCCATCTCCTAAGCTGCCAGTTGGCATGTGGTACTGTGTGTGAGGAGGGAGGCTGAGGAAGGGGAGGGGTGGAGGCAGGGAAATCTTCGGAGGACTGATGGGCAGTGACAGGGCTGGACAGCTCTGCTTAGCCTGGGCAAGGTCTAGTAATGTGTTATATTAGTAGGCAAAATTGAGAATTTGGAGACTGCATTTAACAATCTGGGTGAGCCCTGGCCGGTTTGGCTCAGTGGTAGAGTGTTGGCCCACGGACCGATGAGTCGTGGGTTCGATTCCGGCCAAGGGCACGTGCCTCGGTTGTGGTTTGTCCCCGGCCCTGGTTGGGGTCGTGTGGGAGGCAACCAGTCGATGTGTCCCTCTCATGTCGATGTTTCTCTCTTTCTCTCCCTTTCTCTCCCTCTCTCTCCCTCCCACTCTATCTGAATATAAATAGAAAAAATATCCTCAGGTGAGGATTAAAAAAATAATAATAATAATCTGGGTGAAAATCTGGCAACCCAGGCCATCTCCTGTTCTCACAGACTCCATGCCACCCACACGGGAACTACCTGGACCCTGCAGGCATGGGAGGTACGACCTCTGAGCCAGGCCTTCAAGAAAGAGCACTGTGCAGGTCAGGAGGGGGAGGGGGTGTAGAGGATATGGCTTCGTCAAAGACCTGTGGAGGGGCCGGAACACAGTGTTTGAGAAGCAAGGAATAGACTGGTCTGGCAGCTCTGGAGGGTAAGTGCTGGAGAAGAGAGGGGCCTTGGTTGATAAGGTGGCTTTGGCAACCACATGCCAGAGGGCAGGTTTGACGAGGGCCACCTCCTACAGTTATTTACTGCCCCCTCAGAAGGGGCACCCAGTCCAGGAGCTGCCTCCACCCTGAGGAAGGGGAGCCTTCCTCTAATCACACAGAAGCACCTACCATGTGCTTGCCAAGCTATGGGCTTCTACCAGAGGGACACCTGTTTTTTGTGGGCTAATGGCTGCCCTCGATTCAACATGTCCCAAAGGCAACGTTTAAAAAGGTTACACTGGCCAAGGTGGCAGGGTGGACAGAGGGGAGTCAGAGACTGAGGCGGGAGAATGTAGATGAGACAGAGGCAGGAACAGGAGGACGTGGAAAGAAAGAAAGAAAGAAAAGGATGTAGGTATGAAGCATGGACAAGGGACTAACTGGGCATGCGGCCGAAATAAGAATGAGAGTTAGCTATGGTGGGAGGAATTGTGGGTAATTTTAGGGCTTTTTTTCTTTTGGTTTTTGGGATTTTCTAAATTTTCTATACTGAACATATTTCTCTTTTATACAAAGAAAAACAATGAAACTTATTTTTTTAAGAAGGGACATATGCTAGAGACATTTTGAAGGAAGAACTGACAGAATTTGATAAGTGACTAGATACGGGTGATAATGGAGAAAGATGAATCAAAAATAACTCCGGTTTGAAGACTGGGTGATAGGGGACATGACAGAGGAAGGAGGTTATGGGGGAGTCAGGGAATGGGGAAACAGCCCCTCCAGCTTCAGACTGTGCAGCCGGAGCTGTGGGCCAGACGGTGGAGGTTGGAAGGAGAGGGAGACTGAGGCACAGAGGGGAGGACAGCCTGGGTCAAGCATGGAACTTGGGCTCTCCTTGCCAAAATGCCAAGTCCAGAGCCGCAGACCTGCCTTTCTCGGTAGGGCCTTTAAAAGGAAAGCCCAAGGCAAGGCCAGGAGGTAGCCCCAGCCCGCAGACCAGCCAGCTCTCCAGGCTTTGACACTGGGCTGCCTGGTTGTCTGAGGAGCAAGGGCCTCAGGAGGCCAGGACAGACTTAATGCGGACTGAGCAGGGCCAGGAGTGGAGGCTGTTGGGCCTGAGGCCCTGCAGGCCGAAGCTACCAGAGACAGAACACAATGGCTGGGAGGTCCCGGTGTCACTAGTGGTGTTGATGTGGGATGTAAAGCAAGGCAACTCATCTCGGAAGGATACGTGCACCATTTCCCACACTGAAAGGGTCCCCTGGAATTTTGTTCCCAGCCAAGCCCTCACCCCCAATTGTCCACAAATGCACTCTCAGTGCTCAGACACCCATTCTGCCCGCTGCTGACTTGATGGTCTGCAGAGGCTTTGGACCTGCTGGAGTCTCAGAGACCAACTGTCCCAGGTCACGCCGACACCCTCTGGGCTCTAGAACCATTGCCTTGTACCTGGGGTGCATGGCCAAGGGTGGGTTTCCTGAGGCTCTGAGCAAAAAGCTGGATCCTCACTAGCTTTGTCCAGTGGCCTGCAGCGAACTTGTCACCTCTTCCATGTGGGTCACCCCTCTCCAGGACCCCATCAGCCCTGCCCCCACACCCCTGCACCAGCCCTGGAGCACTCACTGAACCACCATTGCCTTAGAAGACTCCACACAGACTGAGCCTGAGGTCCCACCCCAGGCTGCGTCACTGTTTCCTTGGCAACTGAAGGGGTAGTTGAAAAGTAACTCACAAAGCAAACAACATGAGCTCCACATGGGTGCCTGGGAGAGTCATCTCAGCATGATGGGGCTGTGGGTTAAAGGGTCTGCTTGGCTCCTCTTGCTGAGGCTGCTCTGGGGAGCTCCCATGAGCCTCCAAACCCCAGGCAAGGAGCACTTCACAACACACCGCAGTAGCATGCGTGTTCTTGCTCTGTTAGGAGCTGTGTTGACAGGAGAAACGAGATTATCACCATTATCTCGTGATGAGGGTCTCGCCTCTGCACTCACTGGGCACTAATGAGGCTGAGACATCAGCCCCAAAAGTTGTCAGACAGGAAGGGCACAGAGCCACTGAGGAGAGCTTGTGGCCAGTCACTGCTGGTCAGTGCCTGCTAGTAATGGCCTGATGTGACCGTAGTACTCCCAGGCCTCCTACACTAAACGTCCTCACCAAGGCCCCAGCACATTTGGGGAATTTTCAGTGGGTGCTGTAGGAAAACCCTGAGAGGTATGTGCCTAAGATTCCAAAGTGCTTTTCCCAAAAAAAACTTATTAAGTTATAAATATATGCACCAAGTACATAGGTCTTTAGTGTAAAACTTCATGGTTTTTACCCATTGTCTTAGTCAGCTCGGTCTGCTATAACAGAATACCATAGACTGGGTGGCTTATAAACAACTGCATTTATTTCTCACAGACCTGGAAGCTGGGAGGCTGAGATCAGGGTACAGCAAGGCCGACTTCTCAGTGCGTGCTCACATGGAGGAGAGCAGGGAGGGGGAGCAAGCTCTCCTGTGACTCCCACAAGGGCACTAATCCCAGTCATGAGGGCCCCACCTTTACCATCTAATCCTAATTACCTTCCACAGGCCCCACTTCCTAATACATTGAGGGGTAGGGTTTTCACATATGCACTTTGTGGGGACACAAACATTCCATCCATAACGCATGTAACCACCATCAAGTTAAAGATGTGGACTATTTCCAACGAGCCAAAAGGCTCCCACACGCCTCTTGCCAGTCAACATCCCCACCCCAAGGTGACATTATTCTGACTGCTGTCGCATCAGTTAGGCTTGTTGTTAAGCTCCTGTAAATGGAACCATAGAGAGGGTGCTTCTCAGCGTCTGGTTGCTGGCATGGTGTGCTGTTGTGAGAGCCAGCCCTGGTGTTGCAGGAGGCAGTGGTTCATTCTTCTCCTTTGATACACGGTATACCTGGTGCTTCTAAATTTCTTCAGGGTTTTCACATCTGTGCTCTTCTCCAAGTCAGTGTGATCTGCACAGGCCACCCATGATGTGGATCTCCATGCCCAGGTGCTCAGCTCCGGGGTGCTCCTGTGTCTATCCCACCAGAACAATCATATAGGAATGTGAGTGGGTATAATGATATTATGGGGATAACCCTGAATTCCCTCTAATTTACAAAAACTGGAGGGGTGGGAATTATTCAAAAACAGCAGCACTCTGTTATTAGTAATATATTTGTGATACATATCACAACTGCTGGTACCACACCAGCATGTCACAGCTTTTAGGCTGAGACTGCTAGTCTAAGTAGTGTGGTTCCAGGAGGGGCACAGAGCCACTGAGGAGAGCTCGTGGCCAGTAAAGGAAGGTCATTTCCTGTCCCCAAAATATCTTTCTTCTATCCCACTGCTTCCCCTGATGTCCCCCCCCCCACCCCCAGTGGATTTATTGTGCTTTGTTAAACAGCCCCAAGGTCCTCTTTTAAAATGCAAGAGCTCCTGAGGGGAGAGAATCCATTAAACCCACTTACCTTAGTGTGACTTAAAGGGAAACTGGAGACTCCTGGCACTCTGTGGGACGCTTTTCCCACACTCCCTTTCTCCATCCTCCCAATGGGGTCATGAGGATGGTACTATTATCCCCATTTTGTAAATGAGGAAACTGAGGCTTAGGGAGATAAAGAACTAGCCTAAGGCCACACAACTATTCTGTGGCAGAAGCAATCATTCAAACACAGTTAGTCTCCTCTGAAGCCCATGTTGAGACCCAAGTGGGTGGGCGGGATGCACTAGGCATCTGTGAGCAAGGAGAGAGAGGGCATAGAAAGAAAAAGATGCTGTGCTAAGGAGAAAAAGTGACACCTGGGCCATAAATCAAAGCATCAGAGGGAAAGAGAGCACCTTCCTACTGGATTTCCCTGCTCCCAGACACCGCTGCCCAGAGCAGGGGCACACACACCGGTGGGATGGTGTCAGCACCAACACCCCTCTATTCTTGGTGACCACCAAGGCCAGGTGCAGGGATGTTCGCATACCAGGTCACATCCCTATAGAGATGTGCAGAGGTATTCCTGTCTCTGAAGGGCCAGTTTCTTCATGCACTTCTTGGGGTGCCGAAGAATGCTCGTTTGGGAAATTTATGGAGCGTGAACTCCATGCCAATCACCCTATATGCGTTATTTCTCCACAGCAACCCTGGGGAATGTGTATTCTGAGTCCCTTTTTGTAAGTGAGAAAGCCAGTGCGTAGAGAGTTGAGTAAATCTCCATACGGCTGCAAACTCTGTGAAGGCAGAGGTCATAGCCATTATCAGCATCTACCACCATGCCTGGCATGTAGTGGGTCCTATTTCCTGTCTGTCACTCAGAGGGGTTTGACAGGTTTGCCTGACCCTGAAGAGAGCACTTCCTATCACCAGATGGTCTCACTGCAACAGGACTGATCAGAGCCCCAGTGTAAGGGTGAGGAAGGCCTGGCTCTAGGGAAGGAGACATGAGTTTTAGAAGGAAGAGGGTGTTTATTGGGTTCATCAAGGTAAGCCAAGGAGTCAACTGCCTATATTTGTTGGTGGGAGGCAAGAGCTCTTCCCTGCACTGCCCATAATCCTGCCAAATATGTTTACTCCCTTGGGTCTTAAATGTTGAGGATCAAGTTACACAGTTTACCAAAACCACTCTGTGCCCAGCGCTGTGTTAGGCTGTGAGATAACAAAATGGGTAGAATGCAGTGGTGTCCTCAGGGAGCTCACACTGATTCTAAAGCAGATGGGGAATCTGTGGAAGGGGTTTTAGCAGGAGAGCAAGAAAGTCAAACTTATTCTCTATTGTGCTAACCTTGGCAGTGAACTGGGCTATTTTAAAAATCAAACTCCTTTCTGATCAGTTATTCCTGCACGTGAACACCTGAGCAGTTTTCTAAAAAACCTGGGACTGACACCCAGAGGAGCCATAAAGATAAGGGGTTAATGATGGCCTTGGGAAACTTGGAGGGACCATAAAAAGAAAGAGATTAATGATTGCCCTGACCCCTGCAACAGATTCCCCTGCCTCTGGAGCAGTCTGCATCAGCCCCGGCACCAATTAAGCAGAGCCAAGAAAAATGCAGGTTTTTTTAAATATAGTTTTTGTAATTTTTGTGGGTGCCTGTATAAGCCAGAGGACAAAGAAGGCTGGCTGCTGAGGATTTGGGGAAGCTGTACCTGCCCCCCCCCCCAGCCCGCCGGTGTAATGAAGTGCTCCTTTACAATTCGGCTGTGCGTCTCTGGTTATCTCGCTGACACGTCACAATAGCAGCATCAGTGATGGAAAGGATAGACTTTCGGGTTAGGCAGGCATACTGTCAACTAACTTAGTACATTCTGGAGGATTCACATGTCATTAGCCAGCACTCTAGCCCATCAACTAATACCTTTGCAGAGCATCACCTGGACTTAAGGAGAGTCCCAGCGGAAAGTGGGAGTCAGCACTGGAGGAGAAGGTGTGTCCCAGAGAAGCAGACCAATAGGAAGGCAGCCTTCTCAATTTACCCAGGGTAGAGGGGCTGTGAGTGTGCAGCTGTGTGTGGAGGTGTGTGTGCAGATGTGCACACACACACACACACACACAGATGCTTCCATGTACAAACACATGTATTGGGTTCAAGAATGAGAATCAATAATATTGTAACAACTACATATGGTACCAAATGGATACCAGAACTATGGGATCACTTCGCAAATTATAAAATTGTCAGACCACTATGCTGTACACCTGAAACTAATATAAAATAATATTGTATGTCAATGCAATCAAAAAAAGAATTTTAAAGAATGAGGAACTTTAAAAAAATAAATAAACCCGTATGTGGGCCCCTCCACCCCATGGAATCCCAATTTCATTTAACAAGCACCATAGGCTCTTTGGGTAACAGACCTAAGGCGTGCCCTGGACTGAAGCTCAGATTTACTGCCATTTTTCTTCACCCCTGGTTTATTTCTTCAAATGATTTCACATCTGGAAAATGGGCCAGGAAAAGTTAAGTGAGGAACACACAAAGGCATTGATGAGCACCTCCCCCAGAGAAGAGAAACCCTGAAGACAAACTGAGTTCTGGAGCGTTAACTGTGAGACCAGGGAGCGAGTCTTGCAGCAACCAGAGGGGTGGACTAGATGACTTTCCAGACTTCCCCCGGCTCTCAAAGAAGAGAACTGGGTCTCCGTCCATCTGAGCTACTACAACTGCCATAGATTGTGTGGCTTAACAAACAAATGTTTACTTCTCAGAGTTCTGGAGGCTGGGAAGTGTAGGATCAAGGTGCCAGTAGGTCCTGTGTCTGGTGACAGCCACCTTCTCCTTGCACCCTTGAGGGGCCCAGAGAGCAGAGAGGAACCAAGCTCTCTCATGTCACATCTGATAAGGGTGCTCCACCCTCACGACCTCATCACCTCTCGGACGCCACGTGCTGACATCCCCACACCAGAGGGTAGAACTCCATCAATGAACTGTGGGGGAGGGAACACAGACACTCAGTCCACCGCACTCTGTCCTTTTATTCCTTTGTCCTTAACCATGCTTGCAAGGGAAGAGTTGCTCTGAGTGACTGTTGGAAACAGAAAGAATACTGGCCTGGGGTCGACCCCAGGTTCCAGCCTGAAATGCAGGCAGCCCTATGATATTAGGTGAATTAAAAACCCTGTTGGCCAAGGTTCCGCAGCATAAAGCAAAGAGGATAGGAAATCTCTAATTCCTTCAACTCCAAGATCCCACATTTTGATTTGGTGTGGGGGAAGAAAAGGAAGATTAGGGTAGGGAAACAGGGCCTCACTTTGCTTCACTTTAAACTACCTCTCTGGGACCCTACAGTCCCTTTTATCTTTAGAGGCATGATAATTGAGGGCCTGACCAAGAAGAAACCAGTTGGGTCACTATCAGTCACCCATCCCCATGGAACTTGGCCTTTTCCTCCCCTTAGGGCTGAGAATCTGACAACCTGGGGCATTGCAAATTGAGCATGCTTTTTCTTAACTGTAGGCCAGGGCTGATGTCAGAAATACCCAAGAAAACCAATGGAGCCTAATTCTGGCTACATCTGTAGATAGGCATTTTGAAGGACCACCCTGCATTTTTGTTGGAATGCTCCCTGCCACATGGCTTTCCGCCCCTCTGTTGCTTTTATAGATATATATATATATTTATATACATATAAATATCTCTTTCCCTGAGGGACGGTGAAGCTCAGCCAAGTGGGAATTCAGTGTGATCCAGTAGAATTGGTTCCGAAGGAATTACACTGGGGTGGGGAGCAGAGACTATGTATTCAGGACATCACCTGGTTCATCAAAAAACTGCACAGCTCCCAAGAACATAGAAGATATCCTTTTTCTTTTTTTTTTTTCGTTAACTAACGAAGGGTGTGTTTTTTCTTTCTTTTTTGACAATTTACATTGAGATTTTTTTTTTTTCGAAACTAATAGTAGGGGTTAAATAATTTGTTAAAGGGTGGGGAGTGGAGAGGAGATGGGGTGGGGAAAGGGGGCTGGGGGACTAGAATCTGCCAGTAGCGGCAATAAGTGTGGAGTTATGCCTCAGGCATAATATATTGAAGAAAATATAATGCATCCAGCTTAAAACTAATGATTGCCATATAATTAGATGAGAAGCATTGTGCTATAAATGTGTATTCTTTAGCATGCTGTGATTTTACTGTAAAAAGAGAGAGCGAGAAAGGAGACAGAAAAACACAGAGCCCAGCAACATACTATAAAAAGAACCTTCTGTTGACTTCTCTGCTGTTTAGTATTCCTTGGCTGTTCTCCCTTGGGAGTGTGTAATTAGTACTTTACGAAGAGTACATTTAAAGCAGTTTAATATTCACCTCATTCAATCTGAAACAATGTGATCCATGCTTAGACAAATCAGTGCTCCTTGCTGACATAATCTGTCAGAACATTACCTCTGAAAAGACCTTTCAAGAGGTTTGGATGTTAATTAGTTGTCTATCATGTATAAACAGAGCAGTGAGCAGAAGGGGCTCCGACAGGCCAGAGGGATAGGTTGGGAAATGCATTTTGTATGAACGCGGCTTGCAGGGGGGTCTCCTCCCTCTCCCTGCCTCCCCCACGGTCCCGCCTCCCTGTGCCAGCAGCCACATGGGCTTTGGACTTCTTCCGGGCAAGAAAAGAGCTCTCTGCTTGGCTTCAAGGGGCACCCAGCCCCCAAAGGGGTCTGTGAATGCCAAAGGGGTTTCCCCACATACCACACCACCACCTCTGCCCCTGAGGCCTGGTGCTCCCCAGGACAGGGCCACCTGCAAGATGTGGCAGGAAGCGTGACCTCACAGGCCCACCTGGGCTTACTGGGGGGCTCCAAGCTTTGGGGCCCAGCCAGGTCCCTTCTCCTGTGGATAAAGAGGGCCATGAAGAGATGGGGAAGGGGCGTCCTGATACAGGTCTTCCCGCTCACCTGAAAGCTCAGTCCACTGCAAACAGAGCTGCATGGTTCAAGACGGACGCACACAGAAGGAAATTCACTTGCATGCAACTTCCTATACACCCTGGACTCTCAGAATGCTGGTCGGGTTCTGAACCCACAGGCACGTAGTCCAGGCCCCGCCTCCAGGGTGAACCTTCGCCGAAGTGCATCTTTCAAGGCCCAGGTCCAGGCTCTGCCCATGGGAGCTGCCTAGGGATTTGAACTAGCTCTCCTTCATTCTGGACTAGAATGCCAGTGTGTGAGGCACCTCCTAGCATACTGCAGATGCTTGCTAAGAGTGGGTCAGGAAATGGTCTATGGTTCTTGCTAGGCCAGTGATTGCAAGATGGCATGGCAGCTGGCAGCAGGAACTTCCTTCCCCGCTAAGGGTCAAGTGCCACCCACTGGCCCTCAGCCATCTCCCCCTACAGGTCTTCCTTTCCCCACTCTCAGGCACCCCACTTTCCTTTAGTGGCTGCAATACCCACAGCCTCTTTATTCAACATTCATTACAGAGGAGTCCACTAAGCACCTACTGTGTACATTGCTCTATGTTACATTCTAGGGCAACAAAGATGATTAAGTCGTGGTCTTGGCTCATGAGGCATTTGCAGACCCATAAACCAAATACTGCAGTTTGGGGTGATTATACGTAGCGTAGGGGAGGCAATGTGATTTAGTGGTTAGAAGGAAGGGCACTGAGGTCAAATCCCAACCTTACCACTTAATAGCTAGTGACCTTGGGCAGGTCATTTAGCTGCTCTGAGCCTCAGCCTTCTTGTCTGTAAAGTGAAGGTATGAATATCTACCTCACAGGTTTTTAATGTTAAATGAGATAATTCAGTCAAGCACCTAGGGCAAGACTTAGCGTATAATAGTGCTCAACTAATGTTTGCTCCCCTCAAAAAAGTGGTGTAACAATAGGAGCTCAATCAAAATGCCTGAAGGTAGAAGAGGGAGATGCTAACTGTGCTTGGTAGTTTTGGGAGGCTTCCTAAAGTAGGTGATACTTGAGCTGTGTTTTAAAAGACCAAGTAGAAGTTTACTAGGTAAAGAAGTGACAGAAGGGCTTTCTAGGTAAAGGAACAGCACATTACAGATGGGGGGGCACAGAAATGAGAAGGGGAGTTTGAATATGAAGACATGGCCTTGTGCTCTGTGTCATACTGCTGGAATCACTGTCACAGCCTGGGAGGTCACAGGTGAGACCTTCAGAACCAGCCATGGGATGGCACAGGTGTAGTGAAGGCAGGGCTTCAGGTGGCTATTTCCAATAGCCTAGAAACCAGTTCATTTGCCCTGTTTCTCAAACAGAAGAGTTAAGATCTCAAACACCCCTGGTCTGGGTATCCATCCGAAGCTGAACCCACAGGCAGAGCTAGGCTCACAGGGAGACAGCAGCACATGGCAGACAGCAGGACTGGCTCTGGTCCCTGCTCACCCCACTCCAGCCCCTGCAGCCGTGAGCCCTAACCCTCTGCATCGCCTGGGTCTGCTGAGGACAGCACGCAGCCTCCCGCAGAGCCCTGGGACACAAAAGATGCTTAGTACATGGGCACTTGTATTATTGATGAAAAGAGTTTTCTCTGGTCCTCACCTTTTTCAGAACTGCTGTCCTTCTCTGGTTTTCCACTTGACAAGAAGCCAGGACTCAAGAGGTCCGGGGAGTCCCCAGTTTCTTCTCAACAAGACCCTAGGCCTCCCTGGGCCTCCATCTACGTGGGGTCTCTTCTAGCCCTGCAGACCCCCCAGCTCTCCTCCTGCAAGTCAGGTTACCACCCCCACAACAGCCCCTCGACACAACCTCAGTTCTTCCTTTCCTCGTGAAACCCCAGACCTTGTCCCTCTGAGGCAAGACTTTGTTCACCTTATAAAATACCCCAGACCCTGAGAGTGCTGTCCACACTTCCACAGCCAGGACAGGGCGGGCCGCCCCAGGTCCTGCGTCCCCTCCCTCTCTCACTGAACAGTAAAACGGTATCTCCTCCCATCTCCCCGGTGCCTGCCGTGGGTGGAAACTTGGTGTGCAGTACTCTCCCAACAGCCCTCCACAGCAGGTGTGGTTTCAGCCATAAGGCAGACAGAGTCTAAGGGAGGCTAAGTGACTGGTTCGAAGGCATATAACCAAGCAAGTGGCAAGCTGGGGCTCTGGGCCTTCTCTATTTCCAGTTTCCCACCCACCCACCCACCTTTACACTAACTAGACCAAGGGCAGCAAATAGTAGCCCACAGGCCAAATCAGCCTGTTTTTGTATGACCTTTGGGCTAAGAATAGTTTTTACATTTTTAAAGAGTTGTAAGAAAATAAAACAAATAAACAAAAACATGTGACCAAAATCATAAGTGCCCACAAGCCTCAATTATTTACTAGCTGGGCCTTTGCAGAACGTTTGCGGGCCCTGCACTAGAGCCCACGGAACACTCGACTCAGCGCGAACATTGGGTATGGAGGCACCAAGTGAAAAAGCCACAGTGAGGACGACTGACATTTGACAAGGACGGTCCTGCTGCAACCTATAGCTCCAAAACCATTTTTTAAAAGGTCTTTAGTAGAGAGGAAATTGGGCTACAGGGAATGCCAGTATTTCTCTCTGTGCAGTTCGTGATGGCATATTTCACACGTGATGTCTATATCAGTAGTTAGTATCCCCGTTCTTTGAAATGGAAAAGCTGAGCGGTGAAGTGACTAATTTAGGGGTCCGCAGTGAATATTCTCCCCAGGTCCCATGACTGCAAGGCCAGTGTCCCCTTTATCACACTACAGCTGCCTCTGACCCCAGGGCATCTGGGAGGGGAGGCTGAGACAGGTGCAGGGCTGCAGGAGACTGGCCATGAAGGGGACCAATTGTGGTGACTGTTAGTCCCAGCTGCCTCCTTCTTTTCATGCAGATTGAATGTATAGGCATCTCAGATTTCCTTTTCCAACACAAGCCTAAGTATCTTGGGGCTGTTTCAGCCACTGAGTCACCCCTAAAGAACACCCCGATTTTCTGTATCTCGGGGTGATTCTAGCTCACATCCATCAAGCTAAATAACAGTCCCAGCTTTCTTGCCAGTTAGCTGTGTGACCTAGGGCAGGCCACTGTCCCTCTCTGTGCCTCCCTTTCCTCCCCAGGAAATGGAGTCCATGATCCCTCCACCCCCTTAGCCCACATGGACTCTGAGAGGGAATGAGATCATGTCTGTGTGCTGCTTGGCGGAAGGAAGCAGCAGGAGGCATACAAGGCAGCATTATTTTCCGGGTTGAGCTGGGCAGTTGCCATGAAGTTGCTGAGATATATAAGAATTTCAGAGGCCTCGGGAACCAGTCTCAGCAATGCTATGCTCAGGCAGTATATCAGAACCAGCTTGAGCGTCCGAGTCCCTGAGGTGTGAGTTCAAGCCCAAGTAACCTCCGGCATTCACAATTGTGAATGCTGTGGGCCCTGTCAGGACTCTTCTTTGGGTTTCTCTGTCTCCACATCAGTGCAAATGCCCTCTACCCAGGTCTCTCTCGACCAGCCTTCTGCAATAGGGATGGGCTGACTTACCAAGCACCTCTTTTTGGGGAAGAAAAAAAAAAGTGAGAACTGAGTCAGTGAGCACAGCCCTCTCCCAGGCATCGCCCAGGCAGCCTGCACCTGCAGGGCCAGGGGTGTAAGGCCAGGGGATTGGGTGAAGCCAGATGTTCCCTGAAGTCCTTTCCCCTTGGGGAGTGGCAGGGAGAGGCCCCTGAGCTCAGAACCCAACAGTCCAGCCTCAGCAAGCCGAAACCCCCAGCCTGGCCACCGTCCAAGGGCGCAGGCTGGAGCTCCCATAGCACCAAATGGTAAATGGCTCTTGGGAACTAGCACAAATGAACTCTCTCCCTGGCCTCTTTTTGTATGGCAGGAAGGGACGAAAAGGTGGGGACTGGATGCACATGGAAAAGGTCTAAGTGGGGAGGAGTGGTGACGGGCGTGGTTGGGGTTGGCAGTGAGGCCCGCGAGGAAGCTGAGAGAGCCATCCACCAGAGGGGGTGAGAAGCAGCCACAAACTGGCCAAGGCCTCATGGAGCTAACAGCAAAGCTGCCGAGCCAATCTGGCCCAGGCGGTCTGAATTAGTCACCAGTTTTGACAAGGAGTTAATTGGGTTGCATAACAACCTCCCTCGATCTCCATTGGCTCTCCTGAGCTGGGCTCTCCAGGTGAAGGGTCTGGGGCAGAGGGCCTGGGAGCCCACTGGCTGAGGCGCCCGGGCAAGCCCTCCCCAGGCCTGCTCCAGCCCTGCAGGGCCAGAAGGAGGCGCCAGCCATTCACCTCCTGTCTGAGTCTTGGCTACCAGGCCCCCCACAAATCCCATGCTAGTCTTGTAACTGAGGACACTAGGCCTTAGTAGGGGAAATGCCCCAGACAAGGAATTAATGTTGCCCAGTTCATGGCAGCTCAGTAGCACTCTGAGCACTCCCAGCCCACCTCCCCCGCTGGATTTGTTATGCAGAATCCCCAGCACAATGATCAGTAAGCGTCCAGCGAGCAGCTTTGGTCGTGGCCCTGTTCAAGGCACTGCCGGGGCTACAAAGATGAGTAAGACACAGATGTAGAGCATCAGAAGGGTTTGGGATTCTATTGCCTTTCCTCCAAAGAGGAGACACTCTCCTGCAGAGGAGCTCTAAGCCACTGACCCCACCACTCCCTGAGGGTCAGACTCAATCTTCATGTGAGGATTGGAGTAACCAGCCTTGACCTGAGATGTACCAAGCACAGTGCAGGCTTCTTGTAACCAGATTTTCTTGTTTATTTATTCATTCCCCTGCACATGGTCAAATGTTTAACAATATTAATAATGGGTGATGGCGATGATGATGATGACAATGACGAAGATAATGTTAGAGACAAGTATATGTGTCCTATTTTGACCTCAAGCCCTTAGGACTTCAATCCTTCCTTCCTCCCCACTGGCACTTCTGTTACACTCACTAGATAGTAGAAAACAGGAGTAGAATCTTGAGAAATTTAAGAATAAGTCACACAGACTTTCTGACTCTAAGCAGGACTCGACTAACTCGTCCAGGAAGAGTCAACATTGCAGCAAGGGGTGAACGAAGGAGTCAGTGAGTGGGAAGGGGCCTTCTCTGCCCTGCCTCCCTTTCCCAAGCCTAAGTTAAGGGAAAGTCCCCAGCTCAAGCTCTCTCAGGGGACAGTGAAAACATCAAGGGCCACATTCACTACTCATCATCCTACCAGGTTTATGACCATTAAAACTGGCAGAGATCTTAGAGGTCATCTAGTACAGCTTTCCCATTGTACAGGTGAGAAAACTGAGGCCCAGAGAGGAGAAATGACTCACCCATGGCCACAGAGCAGAGCTGGGACTCAAACTCCCATCTCCTTTCACTACAATGTGAAAACCAGACAGAGAGAGGTGATGGCAGGGGAGAGGTGGGGCAGGATAGCCTGGGGAAACCATCTGCCCCTCTACTTCCAGAAGTCCACATGACCCATAATTCCTGCCTCTCTGGCTTGACACCAGTAAGGTACCAGCTTTGCACAGAGGGAGGAGCAACTGCTCCAATCAGCACATGCAAATAGTCATGATGACGAATCAGTGAGGACAGTTTCTAGAACAATGAGCCTTTTCTCTCTGCCCAGCTCCCTAGAAGAGAGCTCAGAGGGAAAGCAAGCAACTTCCTGATGAACAGTCCGTCCAGATTCTATCTCCCAGATCTGTCAGGGTGTCTTCTTGGGATAAACTTTCCCAGCAATACTTAAAGCCGATTAGAGAAAATTAAGGGATTAAATAGGAAAATGTGGGTCAGTTTAGGCCACAAAATCATTCACTCATTCAAGAAACTTCTACACTATCTACTCTGTGAGGATTCAGTTATGAAGGAGCTAGGGTCTCTGGTCTCAGTACACCTGCAGCGTGGTAGGTAAGACGAAAGCAAGCCCTCGGGGAGTGCCGAGAAGGGAAAGTCATCCATTCACTGGAGAGGTGAGGGGTTGGGCAGTTTTACAGAGTAGGAGACCCCAGATCCTGGGCACTCTGGAGCCATGAAAATCCTTCTATCCAGAGCTAACGCAGTTTGATCCATTTGCTTCTATTCTTCACTTTGTCCTTTGTCCCTCCTCTTCTCTAGAGCTCAGAGACATTCTTTTTTTTTTCATATGAACATACCCCCTCAGCAACCCCTAGCTCCATCCTCTACCTTCAGACTTTTCTTTTCCATCATTTTCCCCATTTGGGACCCAAATCCAGTCTACGCCCCATCAATGAACCGGCAGACTGGGTGTAGAGTTGTGGGGAGGGGCCCCACCAGACTCACCCAGACAGATGTGCTCTGTTCCCTGCACAGCTGTCCCAGCAGCCATCGGCACTCACTTCCTGCCTCCTGGCTCCAGCCCCTCAGACTTCCCACACAGGGGCGGGGAAGTCTGGTCCGAAAGCCAATGTGGAGGCTGCTGGCAGCACAGCAAAGCCTGGAGGCCAGAGCCCTCCTGCCCTCCTCCAACCTCCTCAAGGAGTGGTGGCCTGGACAGGACTGCAGCAAGGTGGCCACTCTGGAGGGCTCTGCCTCGGAGGCCAGCCTCAGCCTCTGGGCAGCTGTGGGAACTGCCAGCTCTTCGTTCTCCCAGCACCATGTGTCCATGTGAGATACACTGAGAGTATCACAGGCCATTATTTTGTCAAACCAAGAAGTCTGCTTCGCTCTTGGCTAGGTGTCTCCGAGGAAAGAAATAAGTATTTTCAAAAAGAGTTTGATGCAAAAAAGATGTCCCGGCTAAAAGTCTCCCAATGCCCTTGAATTGTTGACTCCTTGTCGAAATGCATGTGGCTCCCCCAGTTCCGATGCTGGGAGGCGGTGGGGAAATGGCCAGAGGAGGTGACTTCTCTGGAAACCTGCATGTTTCTGGGGTGCTCACAGCTCCCTCCGGGCTCCTGAGCAGGGTGTTTGTTCTCTGGGACTGGAGGGAGGGTGCGGGCAGTTCTGCATCTCCCCTGGGCCGAACACTCGTTAAGGGCAGGAACTGCAGCCCTATAGGCCCAGCCCTGGCTCTGAACACAGCAGGCACTCAATGACAGTGTGCTGAATGGGCTGCTGGGCTACTTACTCCCTGGCCACTTGCTGCATCAAGGCAAGTGGGGAATCTGACCAGCCCTCTCAGTTTGCTGTCATGAAACTCAAATTGGGCAATCAGGAGAAGGAGAGGCTAGCCCCGAAAGGTCTCCACGATGGAGAACGGGGATAGGGAGTCTGGAGGAATGGGAAGTACGAGTGATGAATAGGTATCCTCTACTCAACCCAGAGCCTTTTCTTTAACACTGTGTCCTAATGCGTTGAAAGTTAGGCAGAATGATGATAAATTGTTCCCTCTTCCTAGAAACAGAAATATCTTAGGAGTGTGTGCAAACCCCAGAATCCTATATCTCCCGAACTGTGGGATTTCGAGGTGAGAACTGGCTTCTCCAGGCAGAAATGAGCCCCCAAAACAAGGGCTAGTGCCCAGGATAAGAGCAAAGAGCTCATCCAAACTGTCCAGGTGCAAGCGGGGCTTGCCTGCCTTGACTGCCATCTTTAACTGAGGGGAAATTCCAGTTCACTCTGCCCTCCCATCACATCCACAGACACATACGGCCTTGGCTGTGACTTCAGGTGAGGGGCAGTACTGTTCTTTTTGCCAGGCTGCTGGCGTTGATTCAGGTGTTTTTCAATTGTTCCCTCAAGGTGAGCTGCCTCAGGGTGACCAGACAACCATAGACTTGGGTTACTTTATTTACAAAGTGTTTTTGCTTAGTATCTAAGAGCACATTTTTTTCACAAAGACATAAAGTGTCACCATTTTACCACTTCGCGTGGCTGGCCACCATAACTGTGACGGAGTCTCTGAGATTCAGGTCCCAACCTGAGAACTCTGATTACCCAATCAGTCTGAGCCTAACGTAACAGGAGAAAGAAGATGGGGTGAGTAGATGGCTGATGATGAGAGGAACGGAGGCCAGCCGGGCAGGAAGGCTGAGCCAGCAGCCCACAAAGAGCCCCGTCCTCATCCAGTGCCTTTGAGGCAGGCTGCTTGGCAAAAGGAGGCGCTCCTTTGTTTTAAGAATGCTTAGTTTATGCTCAACCTATAACCTGGGATTTCAACTCAAAGCTTTCTTTAAATACAAATATGGAGATGCCCAGTCGGTATGGCTCAGTGGTTGAGCATCGACCCATGAACCAAGAGGTCGCCGGTTCGATTCCCGGTCAGGGCCCAGGTTGTGGGCCAAATCCCCAGTGGGGGGCGTGCAGGAGGCGGCCAATCAATGTTCTCTCTCATCGATGTTTCTATCTCTCTCTCCCTCTCCCTTCTTTTCTCTCTGAAATCAATAAAGAAAAAAAATTTCTTTAAATAAATAAATAAATACAAATATATATATATAGAGAGAGAGACCACCCCCTCCTCTTCCAAGGCAAGGGTCCTTTCCACCAGCCCCCCAATGATTTGGGCTTCTCTTTCTACTACAGATTTCAGAGAAAGGGAAAATCCATATTCACAAATTCATCTAGATTCTTCCACTAGCTCATCATGACAGGGAAACCCTAGGATCAAAGAGACCTTCCCAAGTATCAGACTCAAGTTACCCAAGGCAACTGGGGCTCAGAGGGAAGGGACAGGGCTTCATTCTGAACACCCACAAGAGTTACAAATTGTCTCGGGGGCCCTCAGAGGTCCCCAGGTCTCACAGGGGCATAACAGCATTCCAAGGCTTCTGAGTGGACCCCAGCTTTGCTCTCTTAATCTTGGGATCTTAGTTCAGGGTGGCCACCCTGGCCCACCCCAACCCTATCTGGAAGTAGGGGGGCTTGACCTTGGAACCTCTGCAGCACAGATCCTCTGGGACAGATTTCACAACCCAGTGCTGAGTTTTACTACAAGTTTCAGACAAAGAAGGTGTGTCGGAGCCGAGAGCATGCTTCTGCCCGCTGCGTGGGTGTCAAGTTCAATACCTTCTTGTCAACACTTGAATGTGTTGAACATCACTCACAAGGGCATTCTTTAAGAAACCTATTAACTTAATTACCCAGGCTTTTTTTCCTCTCTCTCCCCCTGTCCATGCATCTCATATAAAAATTTGGCTTTCTTCCTTTCTGAGATACTTTTGATGTAACTCCTCTCCCTGGCACAATACCACCTTGTTTATTTCTCTACAGTTAGTCAGGGTGGCTGCACCATATAGACTGACTTCTTTGCTCAGGTCTTAGCTCTGAAGGAAGCTGTGAGAGAGCAGAGTGGGACCCTCAGGATGGGGGGGGTGGGTCAGGTGGCATTCTCCTTCCTAACTGCCCATCAGGATTAAATATGCAGAGGATGAGAGAGTGAAGGAACAAACCAAGCTCCCCCAGGGTAAGCCCCTCCTTCCTACAGGTGAGAGAGGAGTCACCAGAGATTCAGGTCAATCAACAGTCATTTATTAAATACCAGCCATGTGCCCAGAACCATCTACCTGGATTTTGGGAGAAGAGAAACTTCTGCCCCGATGAATTTTTCCAAATTCCAGCTCCATTGCACATCCAAGCCCCTGGAAAAAATAATTTAATTTGTTATAAATGATTTCATACTGGGAATCGGGAAAATGAGATTCTAGACCCTATAAGTGGTCCTGCGGTGCCGAGGCCCTGAACTGTTTCATCAGTAAAACGCAGAGGGTGGACCTCACTAAGGGATTTCCAAGCCCTTTAGATCTCATTATCCATGGCTCACCTGTGCTTCCACGGCTGTCTGCAGCTACCCACCAATATGGGGAATCTGACAAGGGAAGGGAAAGTGTGGCAATGTTCAGACCAAGAGGCAAATGGGGATCATCTTGGAGAGATACAGGCTGCATGGGTGACCATGCCCTAGGTAGTGACTCCCCTGTCCAGGGAGAGTGGAGACAGGCAGGGGCAGGGGCAGGGGCAGGCGTGGCCTCCAGCTCTAGCAGGGTCGGAGGGAATCCCAGGATGGCAGCTGTGCTCCCAGGACTGACTTTACATAGAGGGGCCTCTTGCCCACGGATTTAAGCAAAAAGAGCTACCCAGAAGCCCCCAGAGATGTGTGGGGTGGTACCAACCAGCCAGACCTCAGGCTCTCAGTCACTGCACTGTGGGAACTCTGGCCACAGCCGAGATACAGGAGGAACACACCCCACGGCTTTTTTGCCAAGACCATGCGTAACCAAAGAGCAACTTGCAGAGCTTTCCAACCATCCCCACTCCCTTACGTACTTCCGGGGAAGCGAAAACACTGGAGCAAATTCAGAAAGCCCAACAGAGTCCTGCGGGGCACCCCCTCTGTACCCACCCAGCAGTGGGCCTCCCCGAACTTTCAATGGACCAGTGTAGATCTGCAGAACCAAGAGACATTGATGTGGTGAGCCTTCTGTGTGGAATCACAGAGAAGGGGCCGGCGGGTTCTCTGGCCCACCGCCCTGCCGCGCTGGTCTGCTTCTACTTCATTCACTTGCAGTGGCCTCACTGCTCTCCTGGAGTGCAGTGACAGCAGAGAAAGACCTGGTGTGCAGTCAGGGCCCCCTAGCTTCCAGTCAGGGTTCTCTTTTCCTGGGGAGTTCTTGCTTGTGGGGAACCCCAAGACTACCTGAAGTTGTTTCCACCCGCCTCTCTGACTCAGGGCTGATTAAAGCCTGGTGACCTCTGATTCACACCCACCCCCATTCTTTCCTCACCCCAGAGACCACCTCCATCTGCGTGCAGTCTAGGGCCGAAGAATGCTGGGGAGGGGCAGAGCCGCTGGAGGACTGGGACTGGACCCTAAGCACCTTGAAGGTGGAGAAATTAGGGTCACAAGCCCTCAGTGCCCTCTCCCCAGTGGCATCTAGCAGGCAGTTTCACTCTGATGCAACTCTCCGCCAGGCGGGTTCTGTGACCTAGGATCCCTGAGGCTTGGGCACCTTCCGGGTCAGAAAAGAAGGCAGCCTCTTCTCTCCACACTGTTGGCCGAGTCCCATCACAGACTGGCCAGTGGGCTTCTCTCCCCTTCCCCAGAGGGCTCCTCTAGGGTCCCTCCGACAGCCATCATACTCAAGGCGCCTAAGAACAGCCCTCTTTTGGGAGAGGGCTGGACAGGGGCAAAGCAGCAAAGGCTGATTTATCTCCCTTCTACACACAGCGTAGTGTGTGCACACACGTGTGTGTGTATGCACACACATGTTCAAGTTGTCCAAGTTGACTAAGAGGTGAAGCATTGCATAAGCCAGGGCCCTGGTCCAGGCGAAGGCCCTCCCCCTCCCTCCACCCAAGCTGGGACAGACATCCCGCCAATGCCAGGGCCCACAGATCTGTGGGGAGTGTGCACATGGCCTGGGCTCCTGCCCCACAGTGTCTACGCACGCACACACTTACACATTCCCTAAAAAAGCCCCTGGGGCCTCTGTGGAAAGGCTTTCCGGATACTTTTATGGCAAAAGAGGAAGTCTGGGGCATCACTGGAACAGCCCAGGGCCAGGGAGCAGGCAAATGCTGCCAACAGTGTAGTCAGGCTGCAACCTCCCCTAATGACAGAGCCTTTAACCCTTTCCCTGGTCCCAGGATGCTCAGTCAGGCATGATAAGCAGGATCCCCGAGGGTCTCACTGCTGCCTCTCACAGCCCCGTCCCGCATGTGTACATACATCTATATACACATGTACACTGCTTGCTCAAACTGACTCACCCAGATCTGATCAGAACAGGCTCTGACCCAAAGAAGCACGGAACTTAGAGCTGAAAGGAAACCATAAGGGTTGCAAGAAATCGTCCTCATTATTTTACAGAAGAGGCTGCTGAGGCTCACAGGTCCAGGGGCCAAGGTCCCCTAGCTCCAAGTCCAGAACCAGGCCTCCAGGCCTCTCACAAGTAACAGATCGGGAAGCTGAGTATAAGACATTTGGGGGGTCAGGGCCCAGACAGATAGGGTGCCTCCAGGGAACTCCGGGAGTCCAGCACTTGGTGTCATTTAGAGTTGATTCCAGTGCAGTGGCCACCAGCCACATCTGCCTACTAAAATGGAAATGAATTAACATTTAATGAAATGTTTAAAAATGCAGTTCCTCAGCAGCACTAGCTACACTGAAGTGCTCAATGGCCACATGTGGCCAGCAGCTACTGTATGGGACAGCCCAGAGCTAGAACATTTCCTTCATCACAGAATGTTGTGCGGGACACCGCTGATCGGGAGGAGGCAGACGTGGAGATCGGATGGTCTGAAGGAACTGTTTCCCGACAGAAGGCTGGGGTACCCTGTGAAGGAAGGAGAGGAGGAGAGGAGTGAAGGGGAAGAGCCTGGGGGGAGGAGAGAGGGCAGAGGGGGAGGAGGAGGCTGGAATAAGACAGAAAGGGGCCCTGGCCAGTGTGGCTCAGCTGGTTGGGCACCGTCCCATGCACCAGGAGGTCGCTGGTTCAATTCCTGGTCAAGGGCACATGCCGGGGTTTTGGGCTCCATCCCCAGTGGAGGGCATTTGGGAAGCAGGCAATCAAGGCACTCTCAAATCGATGTTTCTCTCTCTCTAAAAAATTAATAAATTATTGTGTGTGTTTTTTAAAGACAGAAGGGTAAGGAAGGGCAGGGAAATCCTGTGGCTTTCCCCTGTGGCCGAGATCTGACCAACTATTCCTAGTCTTGGGGGCCTGACACTCTCCCCCAACCCCATGCCAGAAGGGCCAGAAAACAGAATCACAGACCCACAGATAGAGCATCAGGTCATTTTCCACACCTAAAGAGCCCGAATTGTCCCCAGGCTGGTCAGCCCTTATGCCCAGGACTCTCCTACCACACAGCGTGGCTCCACAGTTGAGCACCTGGATTCTCAGAGAGGTGCCCCTTCTCCTTCCATTGGGAGGGTACAGCTAACGGGCAACCTTTCGGCCCTTTCATAGTTCACAGCAGCAAAATGTTTCTTGGACAAAAGCAAGCAAGAAAGGAAGGAAGGGAGGGAGGGAGGGAAGGAAGGAAGGAAGGAAGGAAGGAAGGAAGGAAGGAAGGAAGGAAGGAAGGAAGGAAGGAAGGAAGAAGGAAGGAAGGAAGGAAGGAAGGGAGGGAAGAGTGGGGGAAGGGAGGGAGGGAGGGAGGATAGAAGGAAGGAGGGAGGGAGGGAGGAAGGAAGGAAGGAAAGAAGGAAGGAGTGGGGAAGGAAGGAAGGAAGGAAAGAAGGATGGAAGGAAGGAGTGGAGAACGATGGAAGGGAGGGAGGGGAAAGGAAGGAAGGAAGGAAGGAAGGAAGGAAGGAAGGAAGGAAGGAAGGAAGGAAGGAAGGAAGGAAGGAAGGGAGGAAGGAAGGGAGGAAGGAAGGATCTAGTGAAATGAGGCTGCTTCTCCTGCCACAAGTTGGGTGCTTTTTCAAGCCAGGAGACAACACCTTGATTCAATTCCATAGACACAGAATCCATTTGTCACTTTCTCCCACGTTCTTCTAAGTAAACATTTAAGAGACAGCATTGAGCTGGGCAAAGCACATCATGTCTGAAACCAGAATACCTGGGTTTAATTCCAGCTCTGTTACCTAATGACTGGGACAAGTCGCTGCCCTCCCCCAGCCTCAGTTTCCTGCCTGGCAGGGCTGTGGGATGAGCAAGGGCACTCATGAAGTGGATCGCTTGGACAAGGCATGTGTGTCAGACCCTCCCCTCTGCCCCAGGCTCTTACTGGGAGCAGGAGCCGTGTGGGGACAGGGTGCCCTGGAGGAGCTCGCAGCCAGAGCAGAGAAGGGAGCAGCTATGGTTGTAGGTTGAGTGGGGTCCACACGGCAGAGCCAAGCAGAGTGGGGGGAGGAAGCAGTGGGAGCAGGCAATTGAGGAAGGCGTCAGAGCAGAAGAGAAGTGTGAACCAGACCGGAAAGATAAGGAACATCTGAAGAGGGTATTTGAGACTGAGAAATACATGGGCAAGCTCATAAGGAACCTCAACTCTTACTGGTCCAGCTGACAAGGGCCCTGAGGAGAGTCCCTCAGCCTCAGATGGTAAAACCCCTCACTGCGAGGCCCCAGGCCCTCCCCAGATCACCTGGCCACCTATGTCCCTCCAGGTCCCACCTCCCCATCAGGTTGCCGAGGCCTCTGCAGAACCCCAGGCTGGCACAGTGTTGGCTCATCAAGCCCACACCCCTCTCGGACCTCCCCACAGTGATGCTGAGTCCTCTAAGTCAGGAGGGCACTGTGGGAAGTGGTCTGTCCCTGTTTGAAAAGCTTCATGCCGCCGGGCCTGGGCATGACCCCGGAGAGACTTAGGAAGATCTAGACTGGTCTTTAAGCACAATTACAGCACATCCCTGAACATCCGAGAAGTTCCAACAAAGGGAAAAGAAATCACCTCTTCTCTTCAGAATGGATTTCCGTAGCACAGCCCCTTTTATTATGAGGTGTAGGCCAAAGAACATTGGCCTGTGAGCCAGGAGGCTTAGATCACAGGCCGGAACACCTGGATTCCATTCCCAGGTCTGCTGCCGATTGGGACTGTAATCTCAAGCAAGTCCCGTAACCTCTCCAGGGCTGTGTCCCCTCCTGCAGGTCGGGGGTGATCATCTCTGCCCTTTCTGCTTCCTTGTGAAGGAGGATTAAATGACAGAGTGGCGTAAAAGTACCTGAAACGCCTCCAGAGTGGAGAGTGCCCGCCGCGCGTCTGGGATGGCAGTGTAACTCTCTATGCCCGTGACACCACCTCGGAGTGACTCACCTTGCCTGTCACTTCCCACTCTCCAAACCCAGGGTCTAGCCTGTGCCTCTCTAAGGGTTCCTTCCACACTGTGGTGCCCCGCTGAAAGGCTCAGGGGGGCCTGGGGCAGAGTTTTTTCTGCCCTGCATTGTAAGGGGGAGATTGCCTCTTAAGGGGAGGAAGGTGGGAAGTTGGTTAGGGGCACAGGAACCTACATTCTTGGGATCCTCTACCCTCCATGGACCCCAATTATCTACAGATGGCCTGGAGGCAGGGCTGGCCGGCACCCAGATGGGAACACTGAGGCTATAGGCTGACTCATGAATGAGTTTCTTGCCACTGGCAGACCGTGTCATGGTGGCCCGTGGCTCCTATCCAAGCTCTGACCAGAAGACCACAGTCAGGCAA
This sequence comes from Tadarida brasiliensis, assembly GCA_030848825.1. Lineage (NCBI taxonomy): Eukaryota > Metazoa > Chordata > Mammalia > Chiroptera > Molossidae > Tadarida > Tadarida brasiliensis. Next base: position 63,244,630 of record CM061259.1, on the reverse strand, counting down.
TTCCAGAACTCTGGGGAAAGCAAATCGGCGGTCTCTCCATTCTCAGGGGCTTGGGGACTCTGATTCTGCCCATCCCACCTCCCTGGGATGCTACCAGTCTCCAAGACCCCCTACAACCACCCAGGGGTTGTCCATGGCCAGTGGATTGTTTATTTCCGGGAACTACACACTTTTATCCCAAGTGATTTCATGTTCCCCTCACCACTTTTTACAAGCAAATTGGGGTAGGCAGGACATGAGGGCTCAAAGAACAGTGTGAGTCTCTCATTGAGCTAATCCTGAGAACACAGGGGCAAGTATACCTTTAAAAAATCCTCCCTGCATAGCAGGTCACCCTGGCCTGCAGCCACAACACCCCGGGCTGTGATCTCACCAAGCTCCAGGAAGCCAAACAGGGTCAGGCTTGGCTAGTCCCAGAGCGGGAGACCTCCCAAGCAAAACACAGGTGTTGCTGGTGATTCAGCAGGCCAGTCCCTCCCTCCCCGAGTCTAGGGCTTCTCAGGTGTTTGAGTTGAGGCTGGGCTGATTCTGAGATCCTATCAGAGCCTGGGCAGAGGAAGGGGGCGTGGTGCCTCCAGCGGTGCTAAATGCTCTTTCTCTGCCGCCACCACGTGTTACAAATGTCGACACTGTTCTAAAGAATCAGGGTGTGCTTCCTCCCTCCCCATCCCCTGCCCACTTCCTAAGGCTGCTCAGCCATCGACCTAAATTCCTTAGGCTGGTTCAAACAGATAAGAGATGGAGGAGGAAAAGGCAGCCTCTGAGAGGCCTCGGGCTCAGGAGCCAACTGGCCCCTACCTACCCCAAACAGCTGGGGTGTGTGGCTGCCACCAGGCTCCTGGCCTCAGCTCCCAGAATGGTCCCTTCTGGTTTGGGAGCAGATGAGGATGAAAGGGGTCCATTAAATGAGGGCGGTCATTAGTCTGTTTTATGAGTACACAGATATTCATTACACCCCAACCCCATCATTAGAGGCTACAGGGAGAGCTCAGGCCCCTTCTTTATTGCAGTAGAAACTGAGGTGTTTCTCCCCCAAAGGGAGTTGTGTTTCTCTTCCTGTCGGGTGTGGGGGGGTCCCCAGGAGAAAGTCAGTAGCCTCTAGGCCTGACTCTCACCCCCTTTCCTGCTCCTCTACCCCCAATCCTTCCTTCCCCAGAAGCCAGGCAGCCCAAGGGGAGAGTCAGGCAGCTCAAGGAGGAGGTGATAAGGGCCTGGGGCTCCTTGAGGATGAGGAGGCCCTGAAAGAGCCCAGGCCTGGTAGCTGGAGTCTGGAAACAGGGGCCTTTCCGTCCCAGCACACAGCTCTCCCTCCCCTTCCCCTGTCCAGCACCGCTCCTCGCAGGTGGAGAGCCTACTCACGCCTCCTCCACAACCTCCTCCCTGCACCCCAGCCTAGGCCCTCTGCAAGGCTTCTCCTTAGAGCTCATCACACCTGTAATTACCTCTTCACTCTCGTGTCCCACCAGACTGGAAGCCACCCACACACGGCACAGTACTTGGCACTTAGCAGGAGCTCAATAAAAGTGGGTTGCGTTGACAGTCGCCAGGAGCCAGGGCAGGTGAACTGGGATAAAAGAGAGGTGCTCTCCTAGCCCGGTTGTTCTTTCTCTGCCTATTCCCAGTGTGAATGGCCTGATGGTCTGGCTGCTTTCTCAAGGCCACAGTCAGCAGGTAACTGGGAAGCAAACCATCTGCCATTGTCCACGCAGTGCCCCGCTTACTTCTAAATTTGACCCTTTCACACAGATCTCCTCGAGCAACTAGTTGGATCTCTCCTTGCAGTGGGCGCCCTCCTGTGTAGGGGACTACCCGGTGACAGAGTCGAGCCAGTGGGGGCAAGCCCACCCCTCTGGGGCCAGCCCCTCATGCATGATAGGACCACAGGCTCAGGAGGCAGAGGAGGGGCGGGGGCTGGCCCTCTTCCCCATTAGGGCTGGAAGCCTCAGTGGTAATAGGATGAAGCTCACTCCACAGTGCAGGCCACGGAGGCTGAATGAAGCGTGGGCAGACCCCAGCAAGAGGAGCAGGACCCCGAGCTGGCAGATTAATCAGCTGTCATTCGCATTCATTACAGGCCCTGGGCTTGTGCGCTGCAGCCCAGGACACCAGGGCAAGTCACTGCTCATGACA